>LR990340.1:10000000-20000000 GCA_905147345.3 Mythimna impura
CAGGTGATGTTTTTAAAATTTAAGTGGCAATGAATGGGTTAAAAACTATATAAGTTTTTAAAACATTTTGCATTTGTTCATGGTTTCGTTTTAAATTTCCAAAAAAAAAACAAATACAATGACTGTTTATAAAACTGAAAATTAATAATACAATATTAAGTGATAAGTTGTGTTTATTTTCGCAAATAAGTTATAAATAACACTTTTAACCTATTGAGTAGCGTAATTAGAGACACAATAGAAAGACAATGACTGGGGTTTAATGAATACATCATTTTTTTCGTTAAACTACATGTGTTTTATAAAACTGACTACACTGCGAAGAAAAACCGAAAACGTAAACTCCATACATTTTTTTTCCTGTCTGTCTTTACTCTTTCACTTGTCCCGATTCTGGGGCGTGCTACACCACATAACGTGACTTAGCGCACGAGTAGCCCTAGCGGCTTGCCATCAACCATCTCGGAACACTCCTGTGCGATTCGTCCTGCGCGACAGACCTCCAGGTCGGCCGGAAGCACTCCCGCTAGCACAGGTAACGCTGCGGTGCTGACCGACCTGTATGCCTTTGTCAAGAGAATTAAAGCCGGACGTTGCGCACGGAGCAGCGTACTCCGCACTGCGTATCTCTCCAAACTTCGCCACCATACGGCCGCAGCATATGTTAATGTTGCCACATAGGTCCCTGCAAACAGGACTCTTAGGGCACGATACCTTACGCCTCAGGAAGAAGCGGATACTCTCGACATCTTCCCGAAGGCATTCACAGCCCGTTGGCCGGCCAAACTTGCATGCGGCACGTAGGAGCCCGCTTCATCGACTACAACGCCCAGCACCTTGGCAACCGTCACGTGCGCGATCGAGGCGCCGCGCCGTCCATGCATATGGTAGGGGGACGTTTGAACTTACCCTTCAGAGTCAGGAACTGCGACTCTGAAGCTGAAAAAGTAAGCCGATTCCGCTTCCCCCAAGCGGATACCGACTCCAGCGACCACCGAGCGTTACGCTCAATCGTCGCCCGACTCGGCGCCTCGATCACGATCGTGATGTCGTCTGCGTAAGCCACTGCCATCACCCCATCTGACCACGGTAGCTTTAGGATGTCGTCTAACAGGAGGTTCCAAAGAGTAGGTCCTAGTACTGATCCCTAGGGGCAGCCCATAGTGGACCGCTTCCATACCACCTGGTCGCCCATGAATAGTCCGACGCGCCGATCTGTGAAATAACTTACTAGAATTCGGTATATGTTCGGCGGGCATCCGCCATGCTTAGCTTTCGTCAGGACCATGGGCCACCAGGCGTATCACTGGCAAAACTAAAGTCTTACACTAAACTTGTAATGGTCAAATCATACGAGAACCATGCAGATTAGTGTCTGAGATGGTCTTTTGAAGAAAGAACCACACAGCTTTGAGTAGACCTGTCCAGTCAGTGCAAGCATTTGTCAGCATTCGTGTAGCTCAACTTAGGACTATTAAAGAGTACACGATTCGACGAACAATACCAAAGAAAGGACACTTTGTATAGGCCGCATAAAGTAGGTACTCAAACTACCAGACAAACGCTTAAATTACTGAAAAGAAGACTAATCCACATCGTAAACTAGATAAGGCCGGTGATTCATAAAACTGACTGCCCTAAGAAACACCGAAACAAACTTAAAGTTTAAGTAAACATGTAATAGTCAAATCATATGTGAACCATGCAGATTTGTGTCTGAAGTGGTCTTTTGAAGAAAGAATCACACAAATTAGAGTGGACCTGTCCAGTCAGTGCAAGCATTTGTCAGCATTCGTGTAGCTCAACTTTGGACTATTGAAGAGTACACGATTCGACGAACAATACCAAAGAAAGGACATTTGTGTAGGCCGCTTAAAGTACTCAAACTGCCAGACAAACGCTTAAATAGTCCACACATTCACAATAAAAAAGCATATACAATAAAATAAAAAAGTAATACTTTAAAAAGTAAACACTTGTCAAATAAATCACCAATGTCAAAATCTATAAAACAAAAAAAGATAAAAAGGTGTTAGAAAACAACAACAGAAAAATGACAACATTTATAGTACGAGTAGTTATATACTAGTGGAGCAGATCAATCCCAAGCTTTTTTGTCTTCAATTTTACAATACAATATAGAATGCCTATGCAACAGTTTCAACTCATTTATTAACTTTATTATGACGGTGTTTATTATAATAATTTTAAGCGTAAATTTTCATTTCATCGCCTTCGTCACCGTCATATGTAAGCTTTCCCGCTAAAATCCGGTTAATTGATCTGCACCAACTATAAATAAGAACATTTATTGTAACATCTATGAAATATTGCTTTAATTTTTGGTTATGTGTTTAACATTTGAATGGAAAATTCACAAATATTTCTATTAACATTTTAATTTCTTTTTTTAATCCCGTTTTAGGCACATCTTTTCTCAAACGTGAAACACATATACTTTGGATACTGTGAAAACATTCAATTAATTGCTTCGAGGGATGAACCAACCACTTCTTATTGTGAAAATATTCTTTTGCTTCAATATAAGAGTTATTTTCATTATTTTCGGAAATTAAAACAGTGTTTCTACATGTTTTACACGTTTTTATAATGTTTTTAAGACACTTTCTCAGGACCCAACCGCACACATAATTTCTTTGACCTAAATCATTTGGAATTTTATCATCATTTAGAATTTCACTTGTAATTGTAATTTCATTTTCTTTAGAAACATCAATTTCAGGGACGGTACTGTTTTCTTTGATGAAAAAGTCTAAAGTTTGAAGAAAACTATTTGTATCTTCCTCACAATTTGCTTGAGCTGAATGGGGTGCATTTAAATTATTTAATAATAATGATTTGAATGAGCCTTCAAATGCCAACACATTAGGGGCAGTGTTTCTTGCTCCACAATTTCTGATGTTTCCAAAGAAATTCTCAACTGGATCCTGATTGAAATTTCTCGTTAACATTGAATCAAAAGAATATTTTTGTGATAAAATTTTCCATAATTCTTGAATGCCTTCAATAGTTTTAACAAAGTTTGTCACAGATGGAACAACAGATTCAATTTTCCGGATTTTGTTGCCTTCCTTTTTGGTTGTCTCAAATTTAATACTTTTTAAATATTTTTTTGCTTTTTGCCACAGCTGATGGTGTGGTGAATTTCTTTTTACAGGTGCTTTATAAATTTTGCCATTTGGATGTTTAAAAGACATACAATTTAAACTATCAAATAAATTATCTATCAACAAGGTAATCGGAATAAGAGCCTGGCACTCTTTGGGTAAAATTCCTCTGGCTGTCAAATGCTCTGTGGCAACTGCGACACTGTGACTGAATATCTGAGCTGCAGTCTTCACTCGCATTTTCTTTATTTTCTCTGGAACAATGTGTTCTTCTGTCAGTTTTTGGAGGCATCTTAGTTCCCCAAAAGATTTATCTGCAGCATATAACTGTTGCAGATATTCCCATTTTACAGACTTCTTTTGATTTTTATCTTCGTAATCAATATAAGTCATAGTTTTAGTTAAGAGGTTGTTCCTCAAACCTTTCAATTAATGAGGAACGTCGTACAATGGGATAATTTTCTTTTTATTTATTTCAAAAAAAATCATGATGCATTTCCTTCCCTTTTCCTGAATATATTGCTTTTGTGTCCTGTACCAATGAATTAATAGCGCTCACATTAACTGTGCTTTGGTCGCACACAGTGCATAGGACTATTAAGCCAGTTTCTTGAACGTTTTTTATGACGTCTTTTATAATTGTTTTTAATTCACATTTGTCTAAAGCGTTCGTGAAGTAATATGCAACAGGTTGTTTATAATGTTTCTTTATCCCCTTGACCATAAAAACTAAAGCATGGTTTGCAATGTTATCTTTTCCGTGACTAGAAAATCCTTTCAATTCATCTTTCGATGAGTCATAGTGTACTTGTGGCGTTATAGACATCTCATCAAATATTAGTGTGCACAGTCTGTCTTCAGTATCAAAGATTTTGTTGACGGCAGCACAAAATATTTGGACATTAAACTATAACATTTTGGACTTCTTTTGTATAATGATAGCGAGAGTACTTTGTCTTCCAATTTAAAACGCAGACCTTTTGATTTTTTCCCCACTTGGTAATACTGCATGTTAGTACCTAAATATTTTCGCAGCTGGCATAAATATCCTTGATCACTTTTTGAAAATCAGATTTCTGGAAAAGATTTTCGGCATTTTCAAGCCGTGACTTCACGTCTTTTCCGCGTTTTCTGAGACGATTGATCAGTCTTCTCAAATTTTTTATATTTCTTTGGTAGATCACTTGTTTCTTTGATGTCTCAGCAGAAATCAAATTCTTTTTCCATTCTGAAAATTACAATAATCAGATCAGTCATCATTAGATCAATGAAGAGAAAACCAATTTATATAGTGGGTACTTACAAAAGGAAAGTCGATTCAAAAAGAGGACTTAAATAATTATCATATAGTAAAAGGTAAAATTAACAGTGTAAGAAGCTCCTAATAATAATGCAAGCTCAACCAAATTAGCATTATCGACCTTGATTATGTTCTCACTGCTGGGACTCAGACCTCCTCTAGGAAAGGAAATTAGCCGTAATCCAACACATGGGCCTAGTGCAGATTGGTAATGTCACATGTCTTCAAATTTTAGGTTCTAGGATATGCTGGATTCCTCACGATGTTTTCCTCCATCAGCAGTGGTAATGAATTAAATGGCAGAGTAATGCGCTTAGCTGAATTTAATCCCAGGACCTACAACTTGTAAGTCCGTAGGGGCTGTTATCACTAGGCCACCACTACTCAACCAAATAGAATTTAAAATAATTTATTTCTTCATTTTTGTGAGTGATTTGTATTTATATCAGCACTTTTCGCAGCTGAGATGCAGTTACTAGTTGAGGAATTTTAGTAATCGATTTAAATTGAGAACCTTCTCCTTTTTGAAATTGGTTAACAAGCGAATATTGCAACCAACCTCATTTATTTAAAGTTGTTAAGATAAACCAGTGAATCTTATGATACGCTACGCTTTGGATATTTATATTTACATATAACAACTATTGTTAATGGTGTTACATTTAAATTAACATTATGAATACTTACTTCTTACTGCATGAGTTTTCTTGCAGGGCTTGCAATAATTGTGCTCCAGCAGTGGATCTTGAGACACTTTTGGAAATGTGCCTGAAAAATTATAGGTATTAATATTAATGAATGAAATAAAGTTAATTTAATTAAATGTGTTGTCAAATGTATTTGTCTGTTTTTAACAGACATCAAATAGCAATCTTCAATGTACGGTAGAAGAACCCGACCCAAGGTGCTGATTTTCTGCTTTTGAAAATTGCTTCCGACACTTGTATTACTTCCGAAACTGATTGCAGATAAAGGAAAACAAAAAAAAAAGATACACTCTGGCTATAAAGTACCAAAGATTCAAAGCATTTTATTTCAAATAAACCATTTACAGGCACTTTTGAAATGTCAAGAAGCCAGTCAGTCAGAAAAAATGATGCTAATTGCACATTCCAAAGCGTAGATTTCTATGGAGAAGAATGTGCAAGAAACTCCATGGACACTCTTTTCAATCATGTTTTGTAATTACAATTATCTCTGTTAGGTACATGTTTCTTGTCGCTATCATGTGAGAACAATGTAAATAAAGTAAAATAAAAACTAAATATAGATATTAAAACCATAGAACTGATCTTATTATGGAAGATAGGCATGGAAAGTCCATAATAAAACAATGTTCCTTAGCCATGGTTTGGCTTATTGGAATTAACATAGGCAGACTTAATGCAACAAGGCATTCTATACCAGTCAATCTTTGTGTTAAAAAAGATAAAACTGTGGTAGATGTGCACAATAAATAAATAACCGATATTTCAAATAGAATGTAGTATCATTAAATTAAGTTACTATAAAAAAAAAGAAAGTTGATCTAGAAGCCTTTAAGTCATAATTGCTAAACAGGTGCAATCAGTATCTCTCCCTCTCTTTGGTTTGTTTCATATAAACAAAAATAATGATAATAAACCAAATATACCTAAAAATGATTCCTCAACATTAAAAGGTCCTAGATGATCCATTTTAGGTCTGCTGCTTCATGAAGCACAAGGTTTTGGCACTGGATTGTCTGGAAACATTTATAATTGTTGAACTATAATAACTGTAAATATTTACAATAACTTTGAATAGTTGTTATAAAAGAACTACAGGAGGAAAATCTCTACAAACAATTTCAAATATTGTCTTTTTTTTACAATATTGACACATGGTTCAGTTCATTCAGTTGATGTGTCATACATAAGGTAAATTAATACATAAGATAGAATCCATAAAACATACATTTGCAAACATAGGTACCTGATGATAATTGATCATTGCCAGATACTTCAGGTAGACTTAAAGTCATGAAGCTCGTTGAAGCACTTGGTTCACTGGATATTTGTACAGCATGGTGTTCTGAAAAACAAAATTAATTATTTTAAATAATTATGTTTATCAGCTGTCTGGTACTCATACCACAAGCTCTGCTTAGTTTGTGACTAGATGGCGTTGTGTGAAAATTGTGGAATTTTATTTTATTATTATGCCATACAGGCATCCTGCATTCTCTGAAGGACTAAAATAAAAATAATTTAATATTGTATTTAAACACATTGTAACCATACTATTACAAGTGGGTGTTTAATAGCAGGTGAGCTGATTGGTATAGAATTATAGACTAAGGTCCAATTTTTCAAGGGCGGATCCAGCTTTGGTGCCGGGGTCACATAGTCATGGTCAAGTCATAAGAAGTTATGATTTAATTTTGATAATTATAGATACGGGTAAAAATACATACATCAATAAAATACCTACTATTTTATCGATGTATGTACTGTACTTAAAAATACCTATATTTAAATAACAAAATCAATTTTTCTTTTACGTCTTCTCCCGAAACGCGTTATCACTTCATCTACTTCAATGGTAACGAGAAAAGGAAATGGCGAACTCAAAAAAAATGGACTGCCACAAGGTAGTGTTCTAGCCCCCTTGCTGTTTAACGTTTACACCAATGACCAACCGGTGCGCTCCAAAACAACCCGCTTTCGGTATGCAGACGACCTGGCATTAACTTGCCAAGCCACTGATTTTGAGGAGATTGAGGCCAACCTTACCACCGCTCTCTCAGATCTTAACAAGTATTATACTGCTAATGCGTTTAAAGCAAATCCCTCAAAAACGCAGACGTGCGTCTTTCGTCTTTGTAACAAACAAGCGGGTCGAATACTTAATATCTCGTGGCAGGAGGTGCCAATCATTCATAGCCCCCATCCAAGATATCTCGGCATCACTCTGAATAGGTCTCTCAACTACAGAAAGAATTGTGAGAAAGTTAAGCGGAAGGTGCATACGAGAAACAACCTGCTACGTCGCCTAACATCCACTAGATTTATTTATTTGGTCTACCAACAATTGTTTACACTAACAACTTGAAACAAAAATAACATTTCTATAAAACTTTAAACAGTGCAACAATTACTTAAAGGTAAACACCACATGAACTAAAAAAAAACATTAGTGTAAGCTTATAGGTACATGTAAAGCTGACATTGAAAATAACAATTGAAAACAAAATTTTAATACTTTGATAATTATTACAGTTAATATTTAGTCACTTTTAATGCTTAAAAATTACAACAAAGTTTACAATTTTAAATTTCTGCCTACGGAAAGAATCAAAGTGAAAATCTATTTGATGGCTACAGCTGTTCAAACCTCTACAGAATCTTGCGACTAATCGTTGGGCTTGTCAAACACAGACTGCTATTCCCGAGAGGCTGTAAGTACTTATCACTTGATTCCTGGTCATGGCTGTAGACAGATGGAGGGCGTCTCCCCAAGTTCTGCGAATAATTGGAATGGCGCTCCGCTTCTCCGCTGGTAAATAACCCGCTCCGCCCACTCTAACATAGTGTATGCAGCACTTAATGAGACGTGCCGAATTGCCACTGGTTGCCTTATACCGACTCCGGTACGAATGCTGTATCCAGTAATCGGCATTGCACCTTAGAAATTCGTAGGACTATGGCTAGCCCCATAGAAAGGACGAAACAACAAAACGACCCTTGCCATCCAATGCACTATTACAGCTCGGTGCCCCTGAGACTTAAAAGTCGTAAAAGTTTTATATAGCGTGAGCCCATCTCAAAGTAAAGCCATATCGGAGTGATGCTCTCTCCTGGACACGAGTTGCCATAGCCAATCTGGAAAACTCTAAACAGCCTCAGCACACAGGTTGGGCGCAGCAAAGACAATCTCCACAGATGGGGGTTCCTGAACGGTTCCGACCTTCAGTGTTTGTGCAGCGTCTCTCCGCAGACCATGTCGCATCTTCCATCCTGCATGACGTGCCCTGTTCATGTAGGGATCTTATGACAGTATCGTGGCCGAATACTGGGCCAGGCAAGGAAATTAATTAGTTTTACCATCGACACGCTAAGAACGTACGACACGCTACGTTTTTATGGACATTACGCTTCTAGGTAAGCGTGTTCCATCGTCGACCGCATCGTCGCTTTCCATCAGGTGAGTTAGCGGTCAAGCGCGAACCTATCAAGAATAAAAAAAAAAAAAAAAAAAAAACATGGAGAAGTGCGAGTCCGGTTAGACATTCGACCATTGAAGCTCTTAGCCAAAATTTGATTTTTCGTAACGTGAAAGATCTTCCCACCGTCGCTACATTAACAGGTAGTGTAGCCATAATAAATAAAAAATCTTATATTAGGATACGTCTCAAAATCACAATTTAAAATAAGGTCAGAATTCGACTGTGGAATGTCCTGACTCCGCTGCCACTTCACCATCCACAGCCGATAATCGTTCACAACGACAGAAACTGGAGTAGGTACTTTATTGACTACTAGCTTTTGCCCGCAGCTTCATCCTGCATACATGAAATATATGCAGGATGAAGCCTATATCACTCAGGAATAAAGCACCTTTCTATCGGTGAAAATCCTTCAGTATTTGAGAAAAATTGACGTCATTCAGAATTTCGATTAAAAGAGATTGCCCAAATTTGTATGTGGATCCGTACCAACTTGCGTCAAACCGTTATTATTGAAATTTTCACTAAGATTTTTTTGTTAATATTTAACCACATTTTTGAGATATTAAAAAAAGTTCGAAAACGCCTGATCATATTTCATAGCAATTTTTAACCGTAGTGATTATTATAATTTTCATTCTATACTTATAGGTATGCGTTTTAGGCCAAATTGATGAGTAGTGTATTGCATTATTATTGATATATATGCGATAAGTCAGGACCCAGATTCCTTCGCTCCTATATTGTGGCGTTACTTACGCTCAGGCTTTTATCGCGCATGGGTAATATTTTTACGCTATACCTAGGCCTACACTGAAGAACACGATCTTAAGACTGTTAAAAATCGTAATGGTTTAGTCTTTTATTTATTTATAAAGTTATCAAGACCTAAACAAACTTACTACGTGTTTTAGTTCGATTTCTCAAATCAAAAAAACGCAATACATCACTTACAGGTTGTGGGTTCTACATTCAGCTACCGAAATGTACAATAAAGGGGTTGACTGTAGCCTATCAACAACCTTAGCTGCACCTAGCAACCTAGCCCTAACCATATAGCTACAATATATAGGGTGACTGGTAATTAGTGACCGATACTTAAACACGTGATTGTGCGCATGATAACAAACAATTTTTACTATGGGAGCAAAGCCGAAATCGCGAAAAAAATATCAGCTGTTCAGTACATTAGGCAAACATAAATGTACTGAACAGCTGATTTTTTTTTCGCGATTTCATGTTTGTTCCCATAGTAAAAGTTGTTGGTTATCATGAGCACAATCACGTGTTTAAGTATCGTACACTAATTACCAGTCACCCTATATACGTATATAAATAATAGTGCGGGAAGCCTGTTGCCATGAGACCTAAGGCAACAGACGGAAGGTGGGAAGAATGAAGGGTGTATAGGACGGGATTTTATCACTGCCGATCCGCAACCTCACGGACCGACCAATAACTAAGGCTGGATAAGGCCAGAGCTATCGGCAACCATTTATAGGCGCAGTAACAGTGAGAGGAGTCGATGGTTTCGTCGTAATGAAACAGCGTTGCTCGTAGCGTAGAGAGAGACTTTATGACATATTTATATAGTATTTATATTAATCTATTTACATTAGTTATTAATGCATTTGTTTGAAACAACTGATGTACTTAGTCGAATTATTTTAGTGACTAATAATTAATATTGACGTCAATTCGGCTTCACTGCCACTTTCTCGCGTGAACATAGGTACTTAACAAGGTAACACAAATAAAGAATTTGTAATTGTTAGTCAGTTAAAACATTTACTTTTAGGGTACATTAGTATCAAATCATCGTCATCTTCCTGCCCTTGGCCCATGTTGCTTTAGGTAGAACCAAAACATTTTTTTCTTCCATTATATCCCCCTCTCCATATATTCACAAGTTTATTCTTTGGCTATATTCTATATATAACTCTTTGGGTGTGTTCACATTTGGCGAATACGCCGCTGGCGAGCTGCGTGCGTGCATTTCAAGTTAACGCGCCGTTTTCATACCATCACCGTGCCCTTCGCGTCATGCGCCAAACCGTGCGCGAGCGGCCCGCGCGCTGCTCCTCACGCCCGCAGAAAGCAATTAATGGAAATGTAGCCCGCGAATTGCGCGCCCCGAACGTGCGCCGCGCGCGCCCACTTTACAAACCTTGCCACTTGCAACACTATGAGTCACTATCTCAACATTGTCAATAATTATTATAGACGTATTGAATTAATTATTATTCAATAAAACTACCAGAATCAAAGACATTAAATATATACTCAAATACAGTACAAAATCATCAAACGATATAAACGTCAGTTTAGCAACAAAATACCAAAATGTCCTAATCAAATTGACAGTGTCAAGTTTTGAGTTTCTAATATACGCATATCATCATCGCTTACCATCAGGTGAGATGGTGGTCAAACGCGAGCCTTAATAAAAAATAAAAATACGCAATGTTTACTTTATAAAATGGTGAGCTAAAATAAAATAATTTAACAGAATTTATTTTTAGCAGTTTAATTATTTTCTACTATATAATCTTATTTACTTAGATAGCAGATAAAATTAATTAGGCGAACCATTTATTTATGATCATTGTAAGATAAAAGCGTTAGCTTTGCATACTCTTTGGTCAGATTACGAAAATAACTGGCAACTGTAATCGGAACGTAAAAATTTCTGAAATGACGTTATTTTTTTCGGAAGTAGGAATTGTTAATCATTTAATATCATTTTTACGATATTTTTTAATGTGGTTAAAAAAAGCGGTTAAAAATCAGTACATTGTACACAAAAATAAAACATTATTTTTGGTATTAATATACTTGTGACGCAATATGGTACGGGAAATGAACATTCTTCTTTGCAAGGCTTCTATAGATGTACTTTTTTATATTTTTAATATATGAGTACATTATAGAGGGCCAAAGTTCACGTAAAATAGTAGATTTTCAGAGGTCTTTACTAGATTGGGCACGTCACAATTATGGCAGTAAGTCCCCTCTTTGAGGCGTAGCTGGAAAGACCTCACGGCGACCTTACCTTCCGCATGACGCAGGTCCTCACCGGACATGGTAAGTTCGGGACGTTCCTGCACCGGGTTCGTGCGGAAGAAACGCCCGGGTGTCGCCACTGTGTGGACCACCCGGAGGACACGGTGGAGGTGTGCCCCGCTTGGGCAGAGCAACGCCGTGTCCTCGTGGGAGCGATCCGCGGCGGCGATCTCTCGCTCCGGGTCTTGGTACAGGCCATGGTCCGGAGCGAGGAGGAGTGGCAGACGGTCGCCTCTTTCTGCGAAGCAGTAATGCTAGCAAAGGAGGCGGCCGATCGCGTGAGGCAACGGTCCTCACGCCTCAACCGCCGCCGGGATTCCGATCCCGATTTCCGGCCACCGTAGGCGCGGGCTTGCGGACGGCGAGCAATGGGTAGCTTTCCGTCCGACCGTCAGTAACCGTCCGAACCGAGCCCAAGTCGTGGACGGTGCGTACTGTTCCACGCGTGCCTCAAGATGTCAGCAAACCGTAGGGGCAACGAAGGAACAGGAGTGGGTTTTTAGTCAGTAAAAGTCTGACATTGTCTCCCGTTCCGCCCAAGAGCGGGGGATGTCATAAGATGATTTGCCCACCGAAAAAAGGTATTCATTAGATTAGTTTTACACAAGTTTATCTTTTGATTTTTATAGGAGCCTAGATAATATTCACAAGATACAAGTGTATCCAAAATATCTGGAGAAAGAAAATGTACCTCGGGTTGACCGCTCTTAAATTAATTAAATATTGAAGGTGCTTACATAAAATCTATATTGTGACAAAAAATTACATAAAAACATTATGTTTAACATTTTTAATCAGTAGTCCACCTAGGTCCTGGACCCAACCCAGGGGGGGTCATGATCCCATGACCCCCCCCCCCCCCTGGATCCGCCCTTGCAATTTTTCAATAGTCAGATATCTTTTATTCAAGGAATAAAAATAGCAGTATGACAGGTTTGTTACAGGAAGTTTTTTTATAAATAAAAGCGTCGCCCCTCACTAGGAATTACTCCTGTATCATGGGTATGTTCACAAACATGTAAACTAGCATACCATATAACACACCCAGACCTAAAAAACCTATCCGTAGGCCATACAAATATTTTTTGTTCCATGCATAAATCAAACCCATGACCCACAGCGCAGCAGCCAACTGCTCAACCACTGCACCAATCATGCCATCAAAAAATATGTCTAAACATCCAGATTTATTGTATGCTATCTAAGCTATTGAAAAATAAGCTCTAAATGCAATTCTAGGTCAGTGTGTAGCCTTAGGGGAATTCTAGGTTAGTAATAAGGCTAGTAGTAAGATAGGATATTAGACAGTGTTCAAAGCATCAATATAGGTACATACCATGCAAGAAGTGTTGGAACTGCTAGTGCATTCAATCGGTTATTACGATTCCGATCCCTTTCTGTGAAATGTCTGTCACAAATCCTCAACTTTGTGTAATCAAAATCACATTCATCTTGACCGCTAACTACTTGATCCCAAGCTTTGAACTGCTCAGGAAACTTGTTAGGGTTTGGAAACACATGAAGTACACCCTCTGAAATAAATATTTGTTGAGTATTACACAGGGTTTTGATCGAAACTGATTTATGCTAGTTGTATTTGTACAGTGAGCCCGTCTGAACATATCCTGTCTATTATGTTAGTATTATAAATCATAAATTTATGTTTTGATTTCTATAGAAGCCTATACATAATATCAACAAGATATCTGTGTAACCAAAATATCTGGAGAAAGATGTATAATAACATCAAATTCACGTAAGAGCGGTTGTATGAAAATGTATCTCGAATTGACAACAAGTACCTATATTTAAATTGTAACAAGATTAAAAGCAATACTTACTAGAGGGCGTACATCCTAAAGCACATCGTCTCGGCATTGTAATAAAATGATAAAACGTATGAAAGCGTAAGCGTAGCTTATGATGTGAAAGCGTGTTTTTCGCGAAATTCAACACCAAATCGAATGAGATTTCTGAGTGAAAAATTAAACAGGAAGACGGAAGGGGTAATACACTCAACTCAACCGCACTTTCTAACTTAACAGATCCGAAAAATCACATAAATCACATAAACAGAAACAAATTACATGCACAGCCTGTGCATGTAATTTGTTTCTGTGCAGCACAGGGCAGCAGATATTTGACTGTTTGAAAAAACTGTTTTGAATCTTGACATTTCCCCAATTTAAACCGCCATCTGTGGCACTTTTATGTACTACATACTGACAAGATTACCGGGGAATGTTAAGAGATGGTGCTAATAAATCTGTCAAAAATGGTCGCACATGTCATGTACGGCAGTGTCACCCCCCTGGGACTCGCATACCAAAGACTACTATAGTACTCGTATACTCAAGAATCCAATTAATTTTGAATTGAGTACGCCGGAGTCGATTCCAGTACTCGATTCAGGCAGAATCGATTTTGTACTCGCTGATTTGATTTTTTAAGCGGAGTCCAACTGGCTCAAGTCTAGTACCTATTCGATTCGAGTTAGATTGACTCGCACGTGCTGTGCTGTAGTACTACAGTCGTAGTTTTAGGTTTGATGAGACACCTTTAGAACGTCAAAATTTTAATGTGCAAGAGTTTCGATTAAAAAACTTTCTTTTAGCTTATTTGATTTGTCTAGATGTGATGTTTGTACGAAATTAATAACTCTATTTATATTTTTAATAAGTAATTGGTAAAAATTTGGAACCAAATCAAATTAACTTTTAAAATTACCTCTTTTTGTTACGTAATAAAACCAACAGAATTGGATCTTTAGATTTCTGGTTCCTAGGTACCGCCTTAGTATGTTCTATGGTTTTATTTTTTTGTAATATTTGTAAATGTTTGATTTTCTGTCTCAATCTACATGCTGTTTGAAGTTTATTCTTATTTGATTTTTCTTTTATACTCTAAAATTGGTAAAACCTCGAGTTCTGGACTCGAATTTTTAGATTTGAGTTCGACTCGAATTACCAGTCTCTATTCTATTCTTAATTAATGGCAAGTAGAGCCGATGTCGACTATTCTGCCAATGTCTAAAGTAAATTGGAAAAGCAAGCGTGTATATTATTATTATTTCAGAAAATAGAAAGGGACAGTAACTGTAGACCAAAATTCTTCGGTTGATAAAGTTGAACTTGATGGGTTAGTATTGGACTGAAACAAACAAAAAATAAAAATACATAAATATTAAAATTGTTAAAACATTAAAAAAGAAACGTAAACCACAACTATAAAGACAGAATATTTGGGGCTATGATTCATAATTTTATATTATTGTGGCGTATGAAGATCATCATCGCCACAAGCAATTCTGGAGAAGGATATGTTAAGAGGGCAGGGACATTGATTGGGAGAGGGATCTTATATTTCGGGAGGCGGCTGTATAAGTCTAAATGTGGGACGTTGTTTGAGCATTCGAAAAATATGTGCTCCAGTGTGCCTTCCTCCAAACCGCACTCGCATAAAGAGGAGTCGCGAACACGGATTTTTTCCAAAAAAACAGGTGAGCAACAGAAACCTAAGCGTATTCTGCAGAGGACGGAAATAACAGTTTTGGACACTTTTTTGTACGTGAAGAACCAAGGTTTTGATTTTATGGTTGGTTGAACTGCGTAATAGAATTTACCTTTCTTTTTACCAGTGGTATTCCACCGTTCCTGCCATGCACATTGAAGACTTGCTTTTGGCAGGTTCAGTAAGTCATACCCCTGGATAGAATTATGTGAGAGGTCAGCTGTAGTTGACGAACAAGCATCTTTGGCCAAAGCATCAGCATGTTCATTGCCCTTGATGCCACAATGACTAGGTATCCAAATTAACTGAACTTCCCTTTGACTGTTAGCACATGAAAATAGAGATTTTTTAATTTTTAAGAGAATTGAGCTGTGCAATTTACTTTTGAAGGGATTCTGGACTAAGGCTTGTAGACAGCTAAGAGAGTCTGTGAAGATTACGGCTTTGTCGATATTAGGGTGTGACTCTATAAAAAGACAAGCTTCTAATATAGCCACACACTCGCCTGTGAACACAGAGGACTCCTTGGGACATTTAAATTGAAGAATGATACTGGAGCTTTGGTAATATACTGCCGCTCCAGTATGATTGGAGTCAGTGGATTTAGAAGCATCGGTGAAAAACATTTGAAACCCGTTCCAACGCTCGTCCACCACCGCATTGAAAGCCGAGTTCGCCGAGGGGGAATTTTTAGATATACCGATATTAAACACAATTTTTGGGGTGAAACATAGGGCTTCATATTCAAAGTTAAAGTGGGGTAATTTGGGATACTGAACGATCGGGCATTCTAAATTTTGTGTTGTACGAAAATATTTTAGGATTAGAGGAATTTCTTTATGTTTCCAATAATTTGAAGTCCTGCATATGATATCCAGCTCGTTCAATTTTGCAATGCGAGGATGCGAAGATCTACATATTGCCCTGGACAGAAAACGGGAGGCTAAATATTGTCGTCTCAGGGCTAGAGGAAATTACCAGTCTCGAATACCAAATTCTAGTTTTGAATTCCGGACTCGAGCTAACATTCGAGTACTAAGCATAGACATCGAGTATTAGACCCAAACCGGGTAATCGAGTAATGATTCGAACACTATACAAACCTACTCGATTCAACAAAACAGTGACTCGGCACATCACTAATTCTTTCATTCATTTTCCCGTCAATTCGATTGACATGTCATTGTCAAATTCAAATTATTTGTCAAGTTATGATGCGTTTACACGTGGGCCCAGCCTCGGCCAAATGCCAGTATTTAAACGGGGTTTTGCCGTTTACACAACGGCTAGAGATAGCGATTGGCTGAGGCTAGGCCCACGTGTAAACGGGGCATTAAAGGCCCCATATACGGTACGATTTGTCTGTTAGGGGCCTATTACACTACGCGATATTCAGCACACGATATTCAGACTGTCTTATTTTTTGGTTCGAGAGACCGGTCTAACTCTTATTACACTACGCGACATGATAATATAAAGTGGAGTGTTATACAATAATATAAATAAAACGCATAAATAATAAAGCGTCTGCACGAAATGTAACTGCAGGCATAGAAAATGTCAAAAAAAAAAAAAAATTGTAAAGAAACTAATAATATATCCGTCACCTATTGTTGATTTTAGGAGGTACTAAATAGCGTACTACTAATTTTATCAGAATGATGAAATTCGTTATATTATATTATATTATAATGGCGAGGCCAACAATATCGTGAAATTCCGTTTACAACGTGTGAGGTACAAAAAAGTACTTTATAATGTACTAAATTAAATATACGTGGTAGAATCATTCGGATACAAGAGTCCCGCCATTATGACGTTTATCGGTTTTTTATATGGAAGTCCCGCCCTCTGACTAGTATATAGTTATCTGTGGTCCCGTCTCTTAACTTTACTATTAAAAGTATTGTTGGTAACTGGTAACTGAAGGCGAGTCGACATCCTAAAGTCACGTCATCAGCCGGTGACCGACGGTAGTTTATAAAAAGAGGCGCGCGGCGCGGCAACTCCTCTTTTTCCCTTGGACGGCGTGCGGAACGGACGTGCTACCACAGAATAAGAAATAGTACGTGCTACTTGACCATTATTGTGTGCTTCGTTATTTTTGGGTTATGTTTTTGTTCGTGGTCTGATTATTCCATTTTGTTTGTGTAAACTTTATTTAATTAATACTTACAGTGTTCCTTTTCATATTTTTGTAATTTTATAAAAAGTGCAAATTAAAGGAAATTGAGAATTGTTTATTTTTTTAATCTATTTCACTTCTGATCCCTAATATCAGAAGTGGGATAAAGATTCATTTCGCCCACAAATTATTCAAAGTTTTCTTTTTTCTACATAAAAGCGGGTAGTAGCTGGTAATGGATAGATCGAGTCGTTTACGTTCAAAAACTAGTGCCCCGCGTTTTAAGTGATCTCGTAGCCACCATAAGCGGAGTAGAAGGTCACGTAGCAAGTCTCGGGATTACGATCGCCGTTCCGGGCGCGAACGAGATCATCGTAGGAGCCGCGTGAGGACGCGAAGCCCTGCATCACCGCCACACCGACGATCGCTTGAGACTATTGTCTCGCGGTTGAAGGCTTTAGAAGAACGCAAAGAGTATAGTAAATATAGGAAGAACGTTCACGGGTAATAGCTACGCCGGAAACTACAGGTACTGCTATTGATTTTTCGATTGTAACCACAGATAAAATAGTGGAGGCAACACAGTCGTTAAAGTCAGTAAGCACCCAACATTTTTACATCTTTGATTTGATCGAATTGAACTTGAATTGAATAATGCAAGTCTGACAACTGACAATCTCGTTAATTACTTGTCTACTTTCGTAAAGCCCGTTCCTAAGCAGCATAGTGACGGTTCGCGTTTCAATGATAACGAGAGCCCACATAGGAATGACTAAGCGTTCATTCACGGATCAGGGTTCCAAATGTTTCACTTACTCTAAAAAGTCGAAATCAAACAATGCGACTGAACAAAATAGGTCTGAATCGATAAAATCGGAATCGGATTCTACTTCGAATAAAGCAGTATTTGTACTCTTTAAAACGTGTTATGCAGAATGTTGTCTCTATTTGGAGCACCTAAGACAATTGTATGTAATAGAGGTAGGATGTTCCAATCATCTGGTTTTGTGTCGCTAATGAATGATATAAGTTTTCAGATTCATTATATTTCTCCCGAGATGCATCACGTCAATGGTCAGGTGGAACCTTACGTTCGTACTCTCCTTAACATATTGAGGATCGAGGTGAACCATCGGAATGGAGAACGCTCTAAACAATTGTGGAAGTTACAGCTGAACCGAGACGTTGCCATCGAATTGTCTGGTGAGAACCGTGAACCGCTACGGGAGATGAGGTGACAAAGGACGGCCGAACGGTTGTGCAAAAAGCAAGCCGATCAGGGGGGCTATTGGCTAACTTTTTCAATAACAGTTGACAACTAGCATTCGTTGCACACTAAACTTAGTTGTCAACTGACAATTTCATAAAATTGGTATTACGTATCACACAAGTGACTAACAAACTACGGTGAAAAATGGTGAATTATAAAAATTTACGGTGCCTATTGTGACCACTCTAAAATTTTATCGACTATTATACAACTTCAAAAGCTTACACAATCGCAATTTTAAAAGTATCGATACAATAACATCTGTCAAAAAGTGTTACGGTGGCTATCAAAGGCACCAGTGGCTAATGACGTCACTGCAGTTGGTCACTGAAGATAGGCAATACGAAACTAGCTGTTTGACAGTTCAATAATGCACATTGTTAACAAGTGATCATCACTTGAACTGTCAACAGAGTTACGCAGTAGCCCCGCTGGTCTTCGTTATCAAGTATTCCCAGTCTACGGGGAAATTTGATCCTGGTATGCGCGAACCTTATCGCGTAGTTGGAGTCCTGGACCACGGCCGCTATGAGCTGCAACTTCTGGCTGGCGGGCTACGGGAGACCACATGCGCTGCTGCACAGTTCATCCAGGGTACCGGAGGGGTGAATGGACTCCTGAGACATGCGCCGCATTTTTTGAGGGCAAATATTTTTTGAAGTCTGTGTGATATGCTAACATTGTGCCTATGTCAACAGCCACTGGGAGGTATGCAAACTAAGAGCCTATGCCTACAGTGTTGGTGGAAGTCTGTGTGATATGCTAAAATTGTGCCTATGTCAACAGCCACTGGGAGGAATGCAAACTAAGAGCCTATGCCTACAGCGTTGGTGGAAGTCTGTGTGATATGCTAACATTGTGCCTATGTCAACAGCCACTGGGAGGTATACAAACTAAGAGCCTATGCCTACAGTGTTGGTAGAAGTCTGGGCGGTATGCTAACTAGGTGCCTATGCCGCCAGCCGTTGCGAAATATGCTAACTAGGTGCCTCTGTCTGCAACGCGACAAAGTTACGTACTTGGTGTGTCTTTAAGATTTCGATGTGTCATTATATCTGTTATCTTTTTACGTAATGTGATGTCTGATTACAGGAGACAATGAAGACTCGGGCGTCTTATTGGAAGGCACTGCTACAGAACAGGCAGGACCATCCTCTGGAGCTGACGAGGACGTCAGAGCGTCAGGAGAGGCCGTGTTGGTAACTGTAGGCGAGTCGACATCCTAAAGTCACGTCATCAGCCGGTGACCGACGGTAGTTTATAAAAAGAGGCGCGCGGCGCGGCAACTCCACCAAACGCCCGCCCCTACGGCACTGGCGTCCGTTTTACGCCTGAGTCGGAGGACGAATACAGATTGATCCAGCGCTATCTCACGACACTCGAAAAAGAGAGCGGCGTCAGTTGGTTCGCCTACTCCCTACCAGCGGAGAGGAACGTGAAGGTAGCCATCCGGGGGCTGCCAGCCGACACCGAGCCCCAGGAGATAGAGGAGGAGCTCCGCGTACAAGGGTACGAGCCGGAGTACGTACGCCACATCCGTGGACGCCAGGGAAAACCCGGCTGCGTATTTCACGTCGTGCTGCGACGCACGGAGGATGTGCGTCGTATCTATGACACCAGCGTGTTCATGAACATGCGGGGTGTCAAGATTGAGGCATGGCGTGGAAAGCGTGGGCCCGCACAGTGCCACCGGTGCCAAAATTTCCGGCACTCGTCGCACCAGTGCCACCGCCCGCTCGCCTGTGTTCGATGCGGAGAGGGGCACACAGCCAGAGATTGCCCACGACCGCGAGAGGAGCCAGCCACCTGTGCCAATTGCGATGGCTCGCATCCGGCGTGCCACATCAAGTGCCCCGTATTCCAAAGAGAGATACGGAACAGGCGTGCGGGTACGGTCGCCATCACGTCGACATCGACGCGCCGCCAACAACCAAACCCGGAACAGCAGGTGCAAGAGCACGAACGCGACCAGGGCGCGTCGCTGATGGCGGCAGCTAACGGGCCCACCGTGCGCGGGGAGGCCATCTCCTCCCGGCGGAGGAAGAGGAAGCGGGGGGGAAAGGGAGATAAACCCAAGCCCCCAGCGACCCACCAGGAGAAAGAGGTCCCCAAATCTGCCCCTCCCCCGAGGGGGACGCAGGTCGTGAAGGGGAAGAGAGATGCGTCTGCAGACGCCGGAATTGCGCGAACAAAGCGCACCCCGAAAAACACCCTCAACACCACCACTAACGCAAACAGCGCCCCACAGGGGGCCCCCAACTCTGAGATCACGACCTGCGCCATACAACTACTAATGGACCAAATCAAGGCCATCAGGCAGGGGCAGAGCCCGGAGCAGGTCATCCTTGACGGTCTGGCCAAGCTACTCACCTTGTGCCATGGCTAGACCGTTAAGGGTGCTCCATTGGAATGCCCGCGGCTTACGGGACAAGGTCGCCCCACTCCGCCATCTCCTGAGGGACCAAAATATCGACGTGGCGCTGATAAGCGAGACGCACCTGGGACCTGAAGATAGGGCTAGGTTCCCAGGTTTCCTCGTTTACAGGAAGGATGAAAGGTCGGCTAACAATACAAGATACCGTGGTCTGGCGGTGCTAGTAAAAAGGAGAGTCGTCCACCAGGAAGTCCCCTCGCCATCGCTCAACACGCTCTACGTGCTGGGCGTTCAGCTACATGTGGCTGGCGAGGACATACGCCTGTACGCTTGCTACAAGCCGCCCTCAACTCGACTAGACCTGAGCGAGCTGAGGGCCACACTTTCCGACGCCAACTCGCCAGCGATCCTCGCCGGCGACATGAATTGCAAGCACCTGGCATGGAATGCCCTACAAACGAACAACGAGGGGAGACGGCTCTTCGACGATGCGGAGGCCCACGGATACACAGTGTCCGGCCCTGAGACGCCAACCCACTACCCGGATAACCCGCTGCACATGCCCGACGTGCTGGACATTGTGGTCCATACAGGGCTGCACTGCCAGATCACGCAACAGGTCATCGACGACGAGTTACAGTCCGATCACCATCCTGTACTCGTCGTCCTATCGGGGATGCCGACCCGAATGAAGCCACCTGCGCCACGTCGATTAACGGACTGGACATCATACGCTGAAAAGCTTGCGACCACTACACCAACTCGGCCCATTGATACCACCGCGGACGTCGACGCCCTAGCGAACGACGTCACTGCTTGCGTACAACGCGCCTTAGACGAGGCGACGGTAGAGTCGCAGCCGCAGGGGAGAGGGCTACAGCCGCCCCTACCGCCCAGAATCCAGCGCTTGGTGGCCCAGAAGAGGCGCCTGCGCAAGCAGTGGCAGCGACTGCGCTGCCCTACAATCAAACTGCAGCTTAACCGACTTGCGGCCAAGGTAAAGGCCGAGTTGGAGGCCCTGGCCGCCGAGAGCTGGGAGGAACAAATCGACGCCGCAACGTGTGACTGGCAGGCGACACACAGACTGTGCCGCCAGCTCACAAATACCCCAGCTCCGGTGCGCCCCTTGCAAGCAGCCGACGGGGCCCTCAAGTACGTAGCTGAGGACCGATCGGAAATCTTTGCAGAGCACCTGGAGCGTCAGTTTAGCCCGAACCCGACTACTGAACACGACCATGTCGCAGCAGTCGAGCAACACCTTAGAGACTACTTCGCGTCGCCGATAGCCCCCGATGAAGACCCCATATTCTTCTCGCCTGGCGCAGTTAGACGCGCCATACTACGCACAAAACCTCGTAAGGCCCCCGGTGCTGACGGTATCACCAATACAGCGCTGCGCCACCTGCCGTACCGTACTGTTGCGGCCCTGGCGCGCCTGTTCACGGGGATACTGCGCACGGGGGTCTTCCCAACATCCTGGAAGGAAGGGCGCGTCATAATGCTGCCCAAGGCGGGGAAGAACCCACTGAAGCCGGAAAGCTATCGGCCAATCACATTGCTGCCCTCTATCTCTAAGGTGTTCGAGCAACTCCTGCTGCGACACCTCACCCCGCACATCTCCCCGCGGCCGGAACAATTCGGGTTTCGGGCGGAGCACAGCACGACGCTCCAGTTGTCGAGGGTACTGCACCTCCTTTCATCGGCGATGAATAAGAAGGAGTACGGAGTGGCAGTATTCCTCGACATGGAAAAAGCTTTCGATCGTGTGTGGCATGAGGGGCTAGTTTACAAACTCGCCACCTCACCCACGCCCCGTAGAATCGTTAAAGTGGTCCAAGCTTTCCTGTCTAACAGGTGTTTCAGAGTGGTGGTCGGCGGGGCGCTCTCCGCCCCCAGGCCCATCCGAGCGGGCGTACCGCAGGGCAGTTGCGTTTCGCCGGCGTGCTACTCACGTTACACCGACGACATCCCTACCACGGAAGACGCCACGCTCGCGCTGTATGCCGACGACGCCGCGTACATTACCACCTCTATGAACGCGAAGTACGCGGCGGTGAAGATGCAGCGCGCGCTCGATCTGATCCCAGAATGGCTCGCCAAATGGCGACTGTCGGTTAACGTGGGTAAAACGCAGGCGCTGATCACAGGATCATCGCCCCTCCCACCACGTCTGAAACTCAGCGGAGCCGAAGTCGATTGGACGCCCCGGGCCAAGTACCTGGGTGTGACCATCGACCGGCGGCTCACCATGGGACCGCATGCAAGCAATGTCGTCGCGCAGGGTAGAGTCGTCCGCCACCGGCTCAAACCAGTGCTCTCGTCCCGCCTCCCGGCGCGCGTCAAACTGGGCATATACAAGGCGTATATTCGCCCAGTGTTGACGTACGCCGCTCCAGCATGGTTCGCCCTCACTAGTGAGTCGAGCCGAGAAAGACTCCGCGCGCAACAACATCTTGCGTTGCGTAGAGTCGTCGACGCTCCTCGCTATGTGAGGAACGACATCATTGAACGCGACCTCGGGATTGAGAGCCTGGATGAGTTTGTGCGCCGCCTCGCGAAGGGGATGTTCGCGCGTGCCGACGCCTCAGCTTGGCCTCACGTCAAGCACCTGGCGCCCTGGCATACGCGCCCCCCTGACGCGAGACGACTCCCCCGCGACCTGATTGCGTGCAGCGAGTCCCCCCCCCCCGGACTGACGCCTGAGTAGGCCGTACCAGTCTACACGCGGCCTACTCAAACAACATGACTCTACATTTTCACTCGCACCCCGACAAACGTCGTGTGCTAAGTTAATATAGGCACGACGCGAGTCGACCATACATTCGCCACTACACACGCGCTAGACTCACGCACCGAATAGATAGCGCAGGCTAACTATTCGGTGCACGTGCACTGAGCGATGTAACACAATACAATGCCGCTCACACACATACATAAAACGTCCCTGCGGTCTGAACCGTAACCGGCTCGCTCTGGAAGCGGGTTAGACGGGGGTCACATATCCTACTGTAGGTCCGTAACAAGTCGGCATACTCGTCGCAGGTCGTCTCCCGCCGGGCTTCCCCTAGGGGTCTCACCTGGCGGGGACTGACCGCCGGTATGTCGTGAAGAGTCGGCGCTGTGTGCAGCAGCGTCGTGACGTGCCTACAGTACACACATACAAGCATAAACACATAGAGCCATCTGCTCTACAACCGCCGAGCCTAGTTAGGCACCACGATGACGGGTCCGTTGTTACGGGCCCCGGCTGGACTCTGCGGTCAGAGGGCAAAGCCCTGACACCGCTTGCCACGCCCCCTGACGGGGACGTAGCGAAAGCCACGACGGCAACTCCTCTTTTTCCCTTGGACGGCGTGCGGAACGGACGTGCTACTTGACCATTATCGTGTGCTTCGTTATTTTTGGGTTATGTTTTTGTTCGTGGTCTGATTATTCCATTTTGTTTGTGTAAACTTTATTTAATTAATACTTAGTGTTCCTTTTCATATTTTTGTAATTTTACAAAAAGTGCAAATTAAAGGAAATTGAGAATTGTTTATTTTTTTTTAATCTATTTCACTTCTGATCACTAATAGTATAATACATAAAAAGGTACTCGGTACTCTGTGAAAAGTACAATACGTCAGTTTTTGGCGGGATTTCGTCGAGTGAAGTTCAGTGGCTGTTTTAATTATTATTCTCAAATTGATGCCTAGTGGATATTGTGATGTAAAATTGGTGTAGTCTTGTATCTCAAGTGTCTGCGCAACTGGAATCATTGAAATAGTCGCGGTCTCGGTAAAATGGAGCTGAGAATTTTATTGTAGTTTTAGCTACCTCAGCGAAGTTTGCTGAGAAGGCTGAATCGATACATTTTCTGCCAAATACTTCAAAAAACATTAGAATGTGTTACACCTGCATTCTAATGTAAAACAAAAAGAAACAACTGTTACGGAAGACTTATTACGCAAGAATACATAGACGAAAGACTAGGCAATATGGTCGAAGAACTATAGCCTTCCCTAAGGGGTAAACAGAAAAAAAAAAGTATGTACAACAATACTCTAACCAAAAAAAAGGTACTCTGTGAACTTTACTAGAACTAAGACAAGTTGGTCTTTATGTAGTTGTATGTAGTGATAAATCGACGATAAGGACTTCCCTAAGGCTACACACTGACCCTTATTTGATAGTAATTGTTTTGTTGTGTATCATACAATGTCCGGAGAAAAAAAGAAAGCACTGTTTATATGCCTTGGTATGTAATCAACCATCAAACTTTAGAATAAAAACTATGAGTTTATTCAGGTCTGATAAAAATATTTGCCCGTGATTTTATTCGAACTCTGATAACAAATGTCTAAACACAAAGTAGCTCTATCCGTTTGTCTCGTTTTTTCTTCCTGCTGTCATCATACCCCCTAGTACAGGTATCGGCACGGATCTTTCGCCGATACCTGTAAAAATTGATGCAATTTATCCCGGTTATCACTAAATACTGATCTTTCTTTGATAGTAGTTGAGAGTAGGAGTAGATTAAAGGCTGGTTTTAAAAGTATAATTTTATTAAGCTTTTATTTTCAATTCAATAAAACATGACGTGTTATACCTACATTGGGACGCGTAGTAGATTATGGCCCTTTCCCTCTCGTATAGAGAAGGCCAGAGTCCCAGTAATGGAAACAGTAGGGGTTTCTGGGGTTCAAACCCCTCCCCGAGATATTCAAAATTTTTAATTTAAGCCAATTTTTTTATTATTATTTTTTCATATAGGTAATATTTGCCGTTCACCAATAGCAGAAGGAGTGTTTCAAAAAACTGTGAATGACATGAATTTGAATGATCAATGGGAAATCGACAGTGCTGCTATAGGAGGCTGGCATGTGGGTAATCCACCAGACTGGAGAGCATTGGATACTATGAAAAAGCATGATGTTCCATACAGTAACCATGCAAGACAGGTATTTTGTAAGCTTTTAAAGTTACTGCACACAGCAAATACTATGTTCTGATCAACTTCTTGGGGAGTTTCAAGATAAACATAGAACAATATCTGCATCAATTTTTGGACAATTTTTCAATTTATAAAGTTAAATAATTATGCAAAAACATAATCACTGTGTAATGTTTCATAAATCACATGAAGTCATGAAAAACAAACAATTAAAATTCAAATGAAATAATTAACATCTTAAAATAAACTGACAATTAGTTTAACTTTTTTCAGATTGTTGCAGAAGACTTTAATCATTACGATTACATATTTGGAATGGACGAAGCAAACATGAAAGATCTTAGTAAAAGAGCTCCAAAAGGAAGCAAAGCAAAACTTCTTCTCTTTGGAGACTTTGATCCCCAGGGTGAACGAATTATAAGAGATCCATACTATGTATGTCTTATTTACTTGAATATTGTTTATGACATTGTTTAGAATACATATAAATAACTAGCTTCTACCAGCGGCTTCACCTGCGTGAAAGTAGGTTTCTCCATGTAAACTTTGGACCCCCGTTTGACGCTTTAGGAGGCCAATTTTGGAAAATTCGTCTAAATTACGTCATAATAGCTATCGCTTACGTCATATAAGGAAACCTATTATCTTTTTATTTCATTTCATTAAACCTTGTGCAAAATATCTTGCTCCTAGCCCAGTAGTTTTGGCTGTACATTGATATGTCAGTCAGTCTGTTTCTCCTTTTATATATACAGATAAATATAATATAACTGATAATTTCCAGGATAGCGACTCAAAAGGATTTGAGAAATGTTACCAGCAATCAGTAAGGTGCTCTAAAGGATTTTTGGAAAGCCCACAGAAGTGATATTAAATTCCAAATATAATATTAGCTTCAACTCTTTTCAACTGAAATGTTATGTTTTTCACACTTTAAATTGTATAGTTTAATATGGTCTTATCTCTCTTAATTTTATTAATGTAGGTATAGTGTAAATTTTTATTATAGTCAATAATAATTGGATATGGGACAATATGGGATTTTATTCAATAGAAATTAAACTATATTGTAATAAAACACAATTTTTATTTTTGTTACTGTTTTTGGCTTGGATACTAAGTCCTTCAAGCCAAGTCTTCATATGAATAGTTCATTTGTTTTTTTTTATGTACATCCATATTCTAATGTTTTTGTAATAGCTGGCCGCAAATGTATCATGTCAACCTTCTCGACCAACTTGGGTAGTAAAAACTGTAATAAAATTCTCTGCTCCATTTTACCAGAATTGCACCTGTTTCAATGATTCCACATATTATGTCACTTGAGATACAAAACTACACCAATTTTACATCACAATATCCACTAAGAATCCATTTGCGAATAATTAGAACACCCACTGACCTTCACTTGAAATCCCACCAAAAACTCACTTTATTTGCATAGAGTTACCATACCATAGCTAGGCACCAAGCAGGTAGTAAGGAATGTGTAACTTGCATTTAGGTCCTTTAATATGAGATAATTTAAAAACCATTGTTGTGTGTTTTTACGAGTATATGGTTCAAGACATTGGAAACAGAATGCGTCTTTCTTTTTTAAATATCCGCTGCCTACCACAGATCTCTGATTACTTAATCCTCCTTTCCTCCATTGTTGTGTTTGGTATTGTTGGTTTCTCTGTTCTGTTTTCTCTTTGTCCGTCTCTTCTGTTCTTGCTTTATCTTCATTCTCCTTTTCAATATGATCGAATCGACTGTTCATTAGATAGGCAGGAAGTATTGGCAGTTCAATATATTCAGCTGAAAGTATAGTATGTATAAATTACTGTTTCCTAATGAAAAGTGAGGGTATTTTTTTTTCACGACAAGTAGTGTAAGATTTTCCCGTTTTCATTACAACTTATGCACTATATTCGATTTTCAACACTCGGCTTGGGTAAAGCGAGCGTGCAAGTAAAAAGTAGGCAATCATTGTATTATTTCCTAATTTTGAGGAAAACTAATATTTACTTACATGGTAATTCGTCATCACTATCGAGTATCTCTTGCAATGTCCTCCGTTTCGTTGATTTTCTTTTCTTCCTCATGACGACGTTCGCTTGGAAATTATTTATTTAAGTTTAGAATGTTAATTCAGTGAAGTTTCGTGGAACTAAATGTACCTAGCGTTGTGATAAATTGTAACATCAACCACTGCAGGCTATACATAAAAAGGTAGGTACTCTGTGATTGCAGGTCTGTTTGCGCTAGCGCACAAAAAATAAAACTAGAGGTGAGACAAAACTGGAATAGGTATTGGTATGGACTCGTAAGTATCTATTTGATCCCGCGCGCGACTAGATTTAGTAGTCTTCTCTGTTTATCACTTAATCAAATTGAAACAAAAGTAAGTTTATTTTTTGTAATAGTCATTTATACTTGCATTTTGCAGGTATTTAATAACAAATAAAAGGTTTGGCGTAGAGAGCACAATTTATTCCTATGTGCTGCACTTGGCATTTATAACAAAGATCGTACAATTATTTATTGAATGGCTAATCGTACCTTTAGGATTATAAAGAACTAGTTCTACCAGCGTGAAAGTAGGTTACTCCGTATAAACTTTGGACCGCCGTTTTATCCCCTTAGGGGGTGAATTTTGGAAAATCCTCTGTTAGTGCTCGCCTACTTCATAAAAGGAAACCTTGTGCAAAATTTCACGCTTCAAGTCCCAGTAGTTTCGGCTGTGCATTGACCAAGGATTTTATATACCCTTCGGATTAACTTGATTGTTTACGAAGCAATATTCCAAACTCTAATGTGTACTAAATTTTCAAAGCAATTATGTTCCTATTTTCATTGACAAGCAAAAGGGGAAAAGTGTACCGAGCAAGACAACGAGAAAGAGGTAGTGTGTCCCTTTCATACTTCTATCTTTAACTAGCTAGGGTACCATAAAGGGACTGGTCCAGATACGGCCAGAGGTTGACAATGCCGTAGACAAGATTATTATTTATTCTAAAAATCTTAATAATTACTAGAAATAATTATTAACCTTTTCACCGCCACGGACATCAATAGAAGTTCCAGATTTTTGTGCCACCAGCGCCACGACTTCATTAGAAGCTCTTCATTTTAACTATGTTATAAAAATAAAATAGTATTTAAAAGGTTTTTTATTTTATTTTATTATTTCAAAGCACTGTCTAATACCCTGTTTTTTATTTTTCCACATTAAAGAAGCCCTTATTTGTCTTAAAATTGGCAAAAACAAAAACTTTTTTATTCTCTCCAGAACGCCAAGGACTTTAAATATAGTCGGCCAGTGATGTGACGCGAAAGTTATCACTGTTTGATTTCACCCGTTGAAATATTTAGAAATATTATTATCGAAAACAATTTGAGGTCAGTAAAATATGAACTTAGATAACTACTTTAAAACAAAGGGAAAATAGGCGAATTTCAACCGTCGGATGGGTGCCGAACCGGAATTAAATAGTTTTTAGCAATCCTTATCGATAATTATATTCCCATCTCTACAAAACAATTGGTTGTCAGTGCCCCGGGCGCCACGGACTATTATAGAAGACGTTCTGTGACGTCATAAACGCATGGCTGTCAATGTCACTTTGGAAAAATACAGTTTGTTGCACTTTTTATTGCTCTATAAGTAAAGAAATAAGTAAGTTATTGACATGAACGAAGAACTGGATACGGATGAGCTTTTAAGCATTCTACAAGGTGTGGAATCGGATTCGGAGTATTTGTTAACTTATTTTTGGAGCCCACAAGATTAACTCCTACTAGTGCCACATGCATAGATAATATTTATACGGATGTTGTACCAACTCACAAAGAAATTATAAATTTATTAGATTCTGATCATTGTGGACAGTTAATTACTTTTCAAAACAAAAAAAACATAGTGGCTAAAAAGAAACTGCAAGTCGTTTAGAAACTTTTAAAACTAAACTCATTAATAATTTACCAGACTTGTCTACATATGATGATCTCAATAACCAATATGAAGGTTTCTTTAACATGTACTGTAATCAATTTAATTCTACTTTTATACCTAAGACTATTTCGGTCAATAGTAACGTTTCGTTCTGTGAATGGGCTACCACTGGTATTCATAAAAGTAGAACTCGGCTTTACGAATTGTATGATGAAAGGGTTCTTGTTAATACTGCTGAATTTAGTTCATATGTGCGAAATTATTCAAAATTATTTAAAAAAAAATTGTCCTATAGCGAAATCGCGTTATTTGAGTTCCAAAATTAAAAACAGTAATAATATAATTAAAACTACTTGGAATGTTATAAATAGTGAAACTGGAAAGTCTACAAGACCATCTAGTGACTATAAACTTGTAATTAATGACAATGTGATCACATCGGACTCACAGGTTGCCGCGGCTTTTGTCGCGAAGAACGCGAAGCCATAGACCAAACACATAAATTCAACTCTAGCAACATCTAGAGGCGCCATCTTGAATAACTATGGTAAGCATAGATATTATAGACTTTGCAATAGCGTGAGATTATTCGGCGCCAACCGAGCTAGTAACTAGTACCCGCCATTTCTAATAGTCGCAACGTGTAGTGTGATTGCTTGTGTACAGAGCGTGAATTATATTAGTTAAAGACTTTTCGTGCCGTGTCTGGAAGAAAGAGATGTATCCAGAATTCGACGGCATGAAAGCTAAGTATTACTTATGTAAATTCTTAGTCAAGCTCCATGTGGTTATTTGTTGTCTCGGCGCAATTGATTCCTATAGATGTTAATGTTAAAGGTGAAAGCTAAACTGTATGAGGCCTGATAAAGTTAGGCCTAGTCCTTGTCGTGAACATGGACAGGTAGAGGGCACGGAGTAGGCAGGCCCAGGCTTTCTAGGTGGGCTGCTGAGGCCGGGTAGCCATCCCCCGGATTCCAACCCTCTGCAGTTAGGAGTAGGCGGCCTCTAGTATAATAGGGGTTTGCGCCGAGGCCTGGAGAGGTGTGTCTCTGGGATTCCAACTGTTTATATTAGGAGTAGGCGGCCTCTAGTATAATAGGGGTTTGTGCCGAGGCCTGGAGAGGTGTGTCTCTGGGATTCCAACTTGTTATATGACGGAGTAGGCGGCCTCTAGTGATAGGGGTTCGCTGAGACCTTGAGATGTATGTTCCTCTTGGATTCCGGTTAGACTCAAGTGTTACTTGAGGTCTTGCTCGGGTACGTTGTTACCCGAGTGATGGCACAGTTAACTGTAGCTACGGTGATTTAGACACCTAGTTTTCGCTCCGGCATTTAAGCCGGGCACATTAGAGTCTCGCGTAGTTGAGCGAGCATGGGGTGCTGGACGCCTATTTGAGGGTCCTGGTAGTACCTACTGACCTTATCCAACCTCAAGTTTAATGGTACAGGATGAAGATGTTATTATGTCATATTCATCCTGGCGAGGCTATGATTATTATATACTTAATGTTGAAATGATGTTCTATATGTGAAATTATTAATATGTTGTTTACACTGTAAGGTATAGGGTTAATTGCGTCGATATATTCATGTTCAGGGAGCAATAACTTTTACAGGTGGTAGAAGTCCGATATATGCGAAGCAGACAATTATATGAGGGAAAGAAATATACCTACGAAAACTCAACAGCTCAACTCAACAGGTATGTGACGCATTTCCTACTACTCACTCCATAACGTCATTGTCGTTGCCTACACAGAATATATATATACATATAGTTCATCCCTAATTTATATACTCGTAGTAACTACACAGAGTTGTGTGTGTGAGGTGACGACAAAATGGTGGAGATGCTGGGATATGCATCACATTACAATAGAGTACCTAAAAGGCTCATATTTGAGTAAATAAAGGAATGCAGAACATGCCGGTTGAGTGGAGCTTTAATTGTTAATAATCAGATCAATGTAATTAAATAAAGGGGGAGGTAAAACGCTCTTTAAAATTTCAATACACTGTGAACTTTCCGACACGTAGCGACATCTATGGCTCAGCGACGGAATTAAGAATTAGTGAGAGTTCTCAAGAAAACTTCGCTTCAGTTATATATTTACATTAATATCAGCGTAAACCTTTAGTTTTCTTGGTCTAATTAACTTACTAATTTAACAGTAAGTAAGGCTCTCAATGGATAATGTAGACTTTATAAAGTATTATTGTGTACGCATTATTATAAATGGCGAACGAAAGTTCAAAACGGAAATGCATTTCATTGGATAAAGAAAGTGAATGCAGTTGACGGCACAAATATAATTCGATGTGTATTATGGTAAAAGGGCTTGTTATTTAAAAGGCTTAAAGAAATTTGTCAAATTAATAATGGCAGTTTTCAGTGCGAAATAACTAATTTCACATTTAAATGTGATTGAGTTGGTGTGACAATTATGGGAGTCATATTGGGTAAAAGATATAAGGTGTTGCCAGATCTTGGAAAATTTCCCCACATAAGTGGACTTTTACAGTATGCGAGGAAGCGTGAAAATAAAATACAAAATAAATGGTAAGAAGAAAAGGAAGAAAATTAAAAGCTATTAAGCTGTTGATCCCCGCACGAACGCCGGCTCTCGGGCGCCATTGTCTTACTATTGTGTCTCTAATTACACTACTCAACGAGTTAAGCATTAACTAAAAATTTAGAAACTTTCTTTACAAACACAACCTTGAAAAAATGTCAAGTGAGAAATATTATTGCTGGAGATTACTTTGGAAGATAGGAAAATATTACGTGAAACTTCAACATAAAGTTACCACTATCAATATTAGTATTAAGAACCGATTGTAAGTGCAAGGAGCATAAAGCGATATCATATTATTGTGTATTAACTATTATGGAATAAGTTACAAAGAGATGTCATTTAGTACTGGACTAACATGACATAGGTTGCGGTTTATCATGAGTGTATATGTTTTATACACCAACGTGAGTATGTGTTAAGATGTAAGCTAGAATTAGATAATAATAATTCATCATAAACAAATAAGGAATTTTAAAACACTCAAAATATTTCCCCATATGATAGTTGATATCAGGGAGTCGCGATATCTTAGGTTTGCAACTCCACAATTTGTTGGCGGCGTAAGGCACACACGTAAGCGCGAGTTATTTTGAATTTTAAGACCTAGCCGTCAACCACACTGAATTTTACACTTCGCCGAGGGCGTATTACCATACTCTTTGGTGTTACTTGGATTAAGACAATATAAAAGGAACTGGAATATTTAAACGAGTAATTTCATAAAACTGGTGAGTTTTACATTGTACCTAAACTTTGTTCAATCTTGTTGATTTAAAGTGTTGATTGCATAGGCAATTGAGATTCATAAGAAATACATACATTGAAAATTGGCAGGCTAGCGCTACTTTTAACGCGAATTTGTTCAGTAACTTTCGTAATATTAAAGGTCTAATTCATTTTTGTTGGTACCTACCGGTCAGCCATTTTTTTTGGGTCATTCGTGAAATTTTAAGTTCAACTTACTGATACTTACACTGAACAGGAAAGTTATTATGCATACCGTAAGAAATTTAGTAATTATTAAATGCAGGATAAGTATTTATAACATAAAATTAGTATAAAACTAATATTTTCAGTTCATAAATTACATTAAGATAATATTCTCAATAATGGTGTCATGAGTGAGTTAGATAGGGTAGTATGGTATATTGAGAAATTTACCTACCTACATATCTATCACTGAATAAGGAAAACTCATATAATAGAATTGAAAGCATTTTAAAGTGAAAGTTGATAAAGGTTACATATTTATTCATTATTTTAATTTGAAATAAAAACATAATTTATTGTATTAGCAGTTTGACACTACATGGTAAATATGATAATTGACAACATATGAAAGGTGATCCATCAAACAATTTATTGAGTGATATTGAATATTTAATTTTATTGTTGAATGACATTTAAGATTAACATTCTGATTTTACTTTTGACAGTCATGTGTTTGTATGTCAGTGTTTATTGTTTTTCTTTTGTGTTTTTCAATGAACAGGTAGGTATGATATTAATATTGTGTAATAGTGTAATAAAGTTGATAATAACTTTAAAATATGTTAGTAACTTTAAAATATGTTAGTGATAAAACTTGATTATATAAATAGCATGGTAATGTACTGAGAATAGTGGAGTATTAATAAAATTGAAGTATGGTTTCAGATCATTTGATAAAATGCAAATAATTAACTTTATTGATTTATTTTTCAATAATTACATAGTAAATAGAAGCAATTCTATGAGTTTTGAGTTATTGTGGGAAGAGGTCAATATACTCTTTGAACACTGAGTATGTTCAAGTTTCCAAATTGTTAATTTATTAGTAGGAGAAGTTTTGAACTGTTAGCCAAAGTCGGAATTGAATTTAATGTGGATATTTAAAAATTATTTATGAGTTTGTCTTGTATTAATGGAAATCTTAAATAAATAATAATTTTAATAATCATTAATTTTCCACAATCTATAGAGGATTTTTTGCTCAATGGTATAGTTATTAGACTATGTAAGCATGTGTATGTATTACAGGAGTAGACTGCAACATGGAGGAAATATTATTGAATAAACTTAGGCTCATAATCGGAAAGATCAAAACTGACTTAGTTAACATACCAGATTCTATTACCATTGAAACATTGACACAAAGGCAAATAGCTTATAGCAAATTAGAAGCTTTAGTGAAACGGTTAAATTCGGATCTCTTAGAATGTTGTTGGTTGGTATCAAACCCAGCTTCTGATGACATTTCTCAAATGAGTGAAGTACAACTTGAAGCAGAAGAAACTTTGGCCGAATTGAATACGAAGATAAATTGTATCCTTTCTGAAAACAAAAGTAAGCAAAATAATTAAGAAAATAACTCATCCTGTCGTCTTCCTAAACTACAATTGCCAACGTTTGATGGAGATATCCTAACATGGCATGAATTTTGGGATCAATTCAGTTTGAATATTGATTCTCGAAATCTAACTGATGTTGATAAACTTTCTTATTTAAAAGCTTCTGTGACTGGTAATGCCAAGAAGGCTATTGAAGGATTAGACACCACTAACAAAAATTACCAAATAGCTTTATCGATTTTGAAGGATAGATTCGGAAAAACTTCTTACCTCATTGATGCGCATTATGCGACACTTTATAGAATCAAAGCTGCTAAAAATACATCAGAAGATTGTAGAAAAACTTTCAATGAAATTGAAAGGAATGTGAAAATATTGGAATCATTAGGGGAAGATATAAACCACAATCATCTTCGTTTCATGATAATGGAAAAATTCCCGACTGACTTAATTTATGAATTAAAACTTAGAACGAATAGTGACTCTATTCAAGAATTGAGAAATCATTTGGAGAAGACCATATCTGCCAGGGAAGATGCAGAAAGAATATCTGGAAGGAAAAGGCCGAATGATAAAGGAAGTAGTACAGTGGAAACTTTGCATGTGCTGTCAAAGCGAGCAAAGCATACAAATGCAAGTGATTCTAAAGAAAATAATAATCATCGGGACAACCGAAAGGCTAAATTATACCAAGCTACAAGACGTAAAGAGTTTAACGAGAGGAGAAGAACAGGTGTCAAAATTAATAAGTATAATAAACCAGGAAAATTAGTTTGTATTTTTTGTCATGGCAGTCACTATCATGATAAGTGTGAGAAGTTCAAAGGATTAGATGAGAGAAAATTGAGATTGAATCGAAACTGTTACCTCTGTCTAAGGGAAGGTCACTTCATGCGAAACTGTTTATCTAAAATAGAATGTGCGCATTGCAATGCGAAGCAAAAGCACAATAGAGCTTTATGTCCATCAATTTTTTCCAAGACCCCAGAAGAGAAGAAACAGCTATGACAATAAACGAAAAGGGACCCACGATTTTACAAACAGCCATAGTCAAAGCTAGCATCGTTGGAAATACATCTAAACAAATCAAATGTCGTGTCTTGATGGATTCAGGATCACAGAGATCTTATATAACATTTAAACTAGCTAAAGATTTAAAACTTTCTATAGAAGAAGAAAGTAATTTGACTATTTTTACCTTCGGGACAGATAAACCTCAAGAAATACGCAGCCCCGTGGTTGCTCTTCAGTTGCACTCACGAAAGGAGGAAATAGTTGTCTTATATGCAAATTGCGTTGAATTCATTTCAAGAGGAGGTATCCCTCACATAAATTTATCAGATATAAATAAATCTTACTTGTTGGCTGATGATGGATCACTAAAGAATCAGGTTCACATACTGATTGGAAATGATTATTACTTCAATATCATCCGTGAAGAGAAATACAGTTGAGTGATAATCTATTTCTGGTAGATTCTATATTTGGTTGGCTTGTCAGCGGTCAAGTAAACACTGCAAATGTTAATGAATTATCGGTAATAACTTACACTCAAGCGAGTAGTTCAATGGGATTGAATCAGCCTGATCCACCATTATGTAATGGTGGTAATGGTGATATCAAAAAGCTGTGGGAATTAGAATCTATAGGTATAACCGACTCGCCTAAGGCAAATAGAGATGAAGAAGCTGTTAAATACTTCAATGAAACAACTCAAAAAATTGACAATCGATATACGGTAAGCTGGCCATGGATAAAATATCCCCCAGACTTACCTGATAATTTTGGAATGGCATTTGGAAGATTAGCAAGTTTATTAAAACGAATGGATTGCAAGACTTTAGTAGAATACGACAATATCTTAAAAGATCAGATGGCCAGAGGCATGATTGAAATAATACCAAATTCTACAAAGTCAACATCAAACAAAATTATTCATTATTTACCGCATCACGCAATACAGCACTCAGGAAAACCTATCAGAATAGTTTACGACGCAAGTTCCAAAAGTAAAGATAATAAAAGTTTAAATGAATGCTTATATCGTGGACCACTGATGCTCGAAGATCTTACAGGATTACTTCTAAAATTTAGAAGCCACCGTGTAGGATTATCATCAGACATTGAAAAGGCTTTTCTTCAAATGGCATTGCATGAGAAAGATCGTGATGTCACTAGATTTCTTTGGATTAAGGACACGTCGAAACCTGTATCAAAGGGCAATCTTATTTATTTGAGATTTTGTAGAGTACCGTTTGGTGTTATAGCCAGTCCATATTTGCTTAATGCGACGATCAAGCATCACTTGTCAAATTCGAGCAAGAAACAAGTGAGAGAACTGGCAAATGATATCTACGTGGATAATTTCATATCTGGATCAGATTCGACAGCAGAAGCATTAACCCTCTACAAACATCTTAAAGAAACCTTTCAAGAAATATCAATGAATCTTAGAGATTGGAGTTCTAATTCTAAAGAATTTATTCGTTCAATTTCGGATGCATGTACCGATGAAAAAGTTAATGTATTAGGCTTGGAATGGGATATCAAGAAGGATACGCTGCAGCTGAAATTCAAGAATCCATACATGGAAATATACACAAAAAGAGAAATTCTTAAAGTTATTGCGTCTGTATACGATCCATGTGGATACGCAGTACCATACATTTTACCAGCCAAACTCTTTTTACAGCAGCTCTGGAAGGCCAAGGTGAATTGGGATTCACCATTACCAAAAGAACTGACCGATGAATGGATCACCATCCATGAAGGATTAGATGCCATCAGGGAGGTGTCGATAAACAGATGCTACATGAAGAACACTAAAGGAAAGGACTATGAGTTACACTGTCTTACCGACTCTTCTTTGCAGGCGTACGCTGCTTCTATTTTTCTAGTCAGCAAGTCTGAGAAAAGTTTTATCATAGGAAAATCACGTCTTGTACCAATAAAAGACCAGGATAACCTCAAAATTCCAAGACTTGAGTTACTCGGTGTATTAATTGGATGTAGATTAATACAGTTTGTTCTTAAATTTATCCAACAAAGCATAACAAGACAAGTCTTATGGACAGACAGTCAAATTGTCATAGAATAGTGCAAATCTAACAAGTTACTACCACCATTTGTGGCTAGAAGAGTTGAAGAAATTAAAAAGAATCAACAGTTAGAGATTAGATATATTCCATCGGAGCTTAACACAGCTGACGTCGGAACGAGACCTACCAGTTCGAGAGAAGATAAGAAGAAGTGGCTTATAGGCCCACAATTTCTTGTAAACAGTCCAGACAAGTGGCCAAATGAGTCTGTTACTGTGGAAACCCATTCATTTTCGGCTGGGGAGGGTCCGACTAAGGAAAGTAAGGATGATCCGATGGAAATAGATGATCCAGACAGAAACATTAATGACACAATGAGTAAGGATTTATACATACAAAATAACGAAAAAGAAAAACCAGAACATAATAATATACAAGATGGCATAATTATAAATTTAAAGAAAATTCAATCAGAACATTTTCCTTTGGAAGTAAGAGGAAAAGTGACAAGCTTAAGTCGCAATTTAGGACTATTTACAGATATAGACGGATTACTAAGGTGTAAAGGTCGTATGAAAAATGCAGATTGGTCGTTTGATAAACGATATCCTATACTTATACCCAAGAATGTAGATTTCACAGAAGAAATCATTATGAAAACACATCGTGATAATAAACATGTAGGAGTGAGTCATACTCTAGACAGGGTTAGACAATTATATTGGATTCCTCAGGGAAGATGTCAAGTTCAACGAATTATAAAGAAGTGTCCAGAATGTGTTAAATTTACAGGAGGACCATATAAGTTACCATTAACACCAGCTTTACCAAAAGAACGGGTCAACTACAGCTCTTCGTTCACATATGTCGGAATGGATTACATGGGACCTCTGATAGTTAACAATGGTAACGGCAACTGCAAAAGATGGATATGTTTATATACATGTTTAGCAGTTAGGGCTGTACACCTCGAAGTAGTCAATGACCTCACAGCTGAAGAAGGATTACTTGCATTAAGAAGAATGGTATCTACGAGGGGTGTACCAGACTTAATCACGTCAGACAATGCGACACACTTTAAGCTAATATCTGAAATATTGGAAGATCAATTCTGTGTGGAAAAGAAAATACGTTGGAAATTTATACCACAATTAGCACCGTGGCATGGAGGATTCTACGAACGGTTAGTGGGTCTTGTGAAGAACTGTATGAAGAGAACCTTGCAGAAACATTTGTTAAAAGACAGTCAACTCGTTACAGTAGTAAAGGAAATCGAAGCAGTTATTAATACTAGACCTCTGACCAGAGTGGACTCAGAACCAGATCATGTACTAAAACCTTCAGATTTTCTCACTATGGGGAAATGTATTACAATGGAAGTATCTGGAAAGGATCCTACAGAAATTCAAGGTACAGTGACAAAGGATAACCTGACCCAAAGTTGGAAAAGAGCACTTGTCATCTTGAAAGAATTTAAAGACATATTCTCCAATCGTTATCTTCTCAGCTTACGAGAGAGATATAGTCACGGACCGAGGGAGCCAAGAGTAACGTCAAAATTGACTCCCAGGATTGGTCAAATCGTGCAAATCAAAGGGGACAATAAAAATCGAATAAGTTGGAAAGTCGGAAGAATAGTCTCTTTAATAAAAGGAGTAGATGGCATGTGTAGAGTAGCTAAAGTTAAAGTAGGTGATACCGAGTTCACAAGGTCAATCGCACATCTTTATCCTCTTGAAATCGAAGATGGAGAAGAGAACTGTGTCAAAGAAACAGAGTCAAAGGATACTGAAGAACAAGACCTCCAAATTTCAGAATTTCAATTACAACCACCTGGAAACGTGGTTACCGAAAAATTACCAAGTCAAAAAGCCACCGAACTTCCTGTTGAAAATGAAAATAGTAGAGTACTTAATGAAGATGAATGTACTGTAGAATATTCGCCTGTTGTGTGTCAAGAAAGTGAAATAGACATTGCTAAGTCTGTTGAACCTAAGTCGTACATATTATCCGAGCCTAAGTCAAGTGACCAAACTGATTGTGTATCAATAGAAGAAAGTCACGAGTCTAGACCAAAACGAGTAGCTGCCACACGAGCCCTTGAAAAGATTAAAGAATGGACAAGCGTCCTGATCACGCTACTTTTGCCTTTTGTCGGGAGTGTCGCGAAGAACGCGAAGCCATAGACCAAACACATAAATTCAACTCTAGCAACATCTAGAGGCGCCATCTTGAATAACTATGGTAAGCATAGATATTATAGACTTTGCAATAGCGTGAGATTATTCGGCGCCAACCGAGCTAGTAACTAGTACCCGCCATTTCTAATAGTCGCAACGTGTAGTGTGATTGCTTGTGTACAGAGCGTGAATTATATTAGTTAAAGACTTTTCGTGCCGTGTCTGGAAGAAAGAGATGTATCCAGAATTCGACGGCATGAAAGCTAAGTATTACTTATGTAAATTCTTAGTCAAGCTCCATGTGGTTATTTGTTGTCTCGGCGCAATTGATTCCTATAGATGTTAATGTTAAAGGTGAAAGCTAAACTGTATGAGGCCTGATAAAGTTAGGCCTAGTCCTTGTCGTGAACATGGACAGGTAGAGGGCACGGAGTAGGCAGGCCCAGGCTTTCTAGGTGGGCTGCTGAGGCCGGGTAGCCATCCCCCGGATTCCAACCCTCTGCAGTTAGGAGTAGGCGGCCTCTAGTATAATAGGGGTTTGCGCCGAGGCCTGGAGAGGTGTGTCTCTGGGATTCCAACTGTTTATATTAGGAGTAGGCGGCCTCTAGTATAATAGGGGTTTGTGCCGAGGCCTGGAGAGGTGTGTCTCTGGGATTCCAACTTGTTATATGACGGAGTAGGCGGCCTCTAGTGATAGGGGTTCGCTGAGACCTTGAGATGTATGTTCCTCTTGGATTCCGGTTAGACTCAAGTGTTACTTGAGGTCTTGCTCGGGTACGTTGTTACCCGAGTGATGGCACAGTTAACTGTAGCTACGGTGATTTAGACACCTAGTTTTCGCTCCGGCATTTAAGCCGGGCACATTAGAGTCTCGCGTAGTTGAGCGAGCATGGGGTGCTGGACGCCTATTTGAGGGTCCTGGTAGTACCTACTGACCTTATCCAACCTCAAGTTTAATGGTACAGGATGAAGATGTTATTATGTCATATTCATCCTGGCGAGGCTATGATTATTATATACTTAATGTTGAAATGATGTTCTATATGTGAAATTATTAATATGTTGTTTACACTGTAAGGTATAGGGTTAATTGCGTCGATATATTCATGTTCAGGGAGCAATAACTTTTACAGGTGGTAGAAGTCCGATATATGCGAAGCAGACAATTATATGAGGGAAAGAAATATACCTACGAAAACTCAACAGCTCAACTCAACAGGTATGTGACGCATTTCCTACTACTCACTCCATAACGTCATTGTCGTTGCCTACACAGAATATATATATACATATAGTTCATCCCTAATTTATATACTCGTAGTAACTACACAGAGTTGTGTGTGTGAGGTGACGACAGCTTTTGAGAACTTCTTTTCAGAGATCCCCATATCAACAACAAAATCTCTGAACTCGTCACCCACTGCTGCAGAGTCTCTGCTTAAAGAAAATGTTAAAGTTTGCGATTCTGATTTTAATTTCGAACATGTGACTTTTGTAGATATTGTTAAGACGTTTAACTCCTTGAATGTAAAAAAGACTGCAGATTTATGGGGTAATTCTGTGGACGTTGTTAAGTCTATAATCCACATTATAGCTCCTTCTTTAGCTTTTATTTTTAATAATTGTATTGATCGCGGTGAGTTTCCTGATCTAATGAAGAATAGTAAAATAATTCCATTGTTCAAAACGGGTAGTATCTGACCCCACGAATTACAGACCCATTTCAGTGCTACCCACTTTTAGTAAAATATTTGAGAAACTTATTTTAGAGCAACTACAAAGATTTTTTAACTGACATAAATTATTTAATATAAAATATTCATCAATAGACATAAAATATTCTTATTGTTTAATATTATTTTTCCGAACTATAACAGTTCGGAAAAATAATATTAAACAATAAGTATATTCATTAATTCAGTGTTTCCTTGGTTCCTGCAACCATTTTAAAGTTTTTATTCAATTATTTCTTGACCATGAATACGAAGTCCTTCAGGCGGAATAATAAAAATAAAGATAGCATAGAATTTTCAATTTAATAATCGACCAGAACATAATTTTTTTTACATTATTTATTATATCAATATTATGCATTTGGTCCATTGATAAAAATGCATACGAAATACAATTAATTTGCTTATATTATTGAAAAAAATATTAATTGCGTCGTTTAAAATATTTGGGTGTTTTTGGCGGGATTTCTTGAGTGTAGTTCAGTGGCAGTATGGTCTTAAGACCTTAGCCTACCCAAATGGGGTGAAAAGTGGCGGCAAAAAGTGTCGCATTTTGCCGCGTAGCATTTGAATTGTGACTATTTGCTATTACAATGCGTTCCAAATAAGAATAGGATCGATTTACAGGTAGTGACGTCACGTCAAATCGAAGAATTATTATGGTGAGCAAAACAAGAAAATTTTAAAATTTAATTTATTTACGAACTGTGAACGTAAATAGTTTAATCAGAATCCAGTTCTTCAATTTTGCTCATCTCTGAGTTCTTTAATTTTGCCCAATTTCTTGCGATTTGACAGTATGACGTGATGTCACAACATGGCGTCGATCCTATTCTTATTTGGAACGCATTGTACTATTCGCTTTCATAATGAACTCCAGCGTCCGACAGACGGAAACCGACTCGTAGGTACCATATTTCGACCCGCAGAAGTCAACGCTGTGTTAGTTGTGCTTTAAATATTACTCAAATGAGACGACATTCTTTGGAAGTTGCTGAAATCCGTGATCTGTGATACAAGAATGGATTTATCCATGGCAGGTAAAAACTATTTCTTCTCTTTCTATTATTTCTTTTACTATTTTTTCTCTTCACCACCCTAGGTTGACTGGTAGAGAATGCCTAAGGCATTAAGTCCGCCTTTGTACTTTTGTGTTGCATGAAGTTTTAATAAATAAATAAATAAACTATTTAATTTGTACCAATACTTACTAATTTATTTACACATTTTTTATCATTCAAAAATAAAAAATGTGTAAATAAAATACTACAGATGTTGATGTTGAATGATACGTGTTGATTAATAAATAAGCTAATACTTAGAAGTTCCATAAATAATGTTTTTAGACATTTGCAAATTTTGAAAATGCTGTAAAAACCTTTTAGACACTGTTCTAATTTTAAACGACGAAGAAAATGATTAACCAAATGAATAAAAAAATGTTTTTTTTAAATTACTTTGTGTAATTATTTTGTAGCGACATCTATGGCGTCACAAAAGACCTAATCCTGCATCGCGCAATCAAAGTTCTCCGCGCGATTAGAATATATACGACAGCCCGAAATCATCTATTGGGCAGCTGCCCACCAGACATAACACCCGTCTGGCCGGAGGATCCTCCCTTTTCAAAGGAGGTATGTGGGACTTTACTCTCTGTTCCACATACCCCTAAAATGGTGACCCTCGACAAAGAACGTCAGCGCAGCCTTCGTGCAGCTACTACTTCATGACGTCATCATCACTTATTCAAGCTTTCGAGCAGCGAGCCATACAGCCAGCACCCACGGCGGGTATCCTGACCACCAGCATGCCTACCTGGTCATCACCATGGCGTCCTACTTCTCTGACAACAGAATTTCTTCACCCAGAAATCGAACACGTTGTGGTGCAACTACCTTCTTCCCAGCACAATAAACACCATATTATCAGTGCTACGTACATACCACCACGAACACGCGAAGAAGTATACACACAATACCTAGACATGTTGCAAAATTTAGCTAACGCTAGCACCACTGACTCTTCTTCATTTTTGGTGACTTTAACTTACCGGACATCGCTTGGTTGGACCAAGGGAATAATGCAATTGCACAGGTTTCAAACTCAATAGGTCGAATATTGGTGAATTTTATGAATTTAATCAATGGCTTGCAATATAATATCTCAAACTTTTTCATTAAAACATGTGACGGCTTGTGTACTCCTTTGTATATCATTTTTAATAAATGTTTGCGTGAGGGAGTTTTTCCAACAATATGGAAACGTGCGTTTATTACTCCTGTGTACAAAACTGGTGATAAGAATAATGTAGAGAATTACCGCCACATTTCAATTCTCTCCACTTTGTCTAAGATTTTTGAGAGTCTTGTTCACAGCGCCTTGTATCCCCTTAATCATCAACTTATTATGCCTGAACAACACGGTTTTGTCAAACATCGTTCCACCACGACAAATCTGTTGGTATTTACAAATTATCTTTTTGAAAAATTAGATCAATGAGTTCAAGTAGACGACGTCTATACGGACTTTCAGAAGGCTTTTGACAAGGTGGATCATTCATTGCTTTTAGAAAAAATAGCCTTCAATGGTATTCAAGGTAATTTGTTAAGATGGTTCGCTTCATATATTTTTAATAGGACACAAAGAAGTGTGTTCCTCTGTGGCCGGACCACAGTTTAGTACTCAGATGCTATAGTTCGAAATAATACCTACCTAAAGTCTACTTTCATCGGAATATATATATATTTTTAGTACCTCAAGAGATATCTTTTTAATTAACAATTTATGTGGTCCGGCCGCCAGGCAGTGCTCTCTGGCCGCGCCACCTCAAATTAAATAGAGTATATAATGAACTATTAATAAACCAATATCCCGAAAAAAACTACCTAAAGAGTACCTTGCATACGACAAATATGGTTCAATAAACCCCTTTAGTTATGAAGTTATTGGTCGTAGGGTGTGGTCCGGCTGGAAGGTATACTCTGCAGCAAGTCAATTTTGCAATATTTAATATTAACTATCCATAAATCAATTTATATAATAGTACCTTTTCTCTACTCTTCGTTGATACTTTTTTCTCTCAAGAAACTATTCATTTTGATTAATTAATCTTTAAAGTATGTGGCGCGGCTAGGGAGGATTACTTTCAGCATATTTAATGTCTTTGCTTTCAGCAAATATAACGAAATATGCTTTATTTCTTTATTCCAACGAAAACTGCTTATTAAGTACTTTATAAAAAGACCTGGACTTCATCTATAAACTTTTATTTTTATTACCAACAATGAGTTTGAAAAAGGTGCACTTTTGGTTTTTGTTTACCTATCTACCTAAGAATAGGTAGTTAATTTGACGAAGTAAGTGAAAATTATGGTTTAAAATAAACAATAAATATACGAATAACAAATATATTTTCATAATCAAATATTAACAATTTATTGTTAATACAAGGAATTGTAAATGACGGAAAAGTGTTTTAAATAACAAACTAAATTCAATAGATTGAATTTAAGCATTTATTTTAACCCTTTAAACAAGAAATAACAATAAAAAAAAGAGTGTACCAAAACCGCGTATTAAAAATATAGTCAATCAGTATTACAAATAAAGGAATTTTGAAGTTATTTTCCAACTTTAAAATGCAAAGCCTAAATTAAAAATTAACATTTTGATAAAAATAAGTTATAATTTACAATTTTGCGTATAAAATACAAAGAACTAATATTTGAAAGATAATATTGGCTCGTATGCTGTATTTTAGACATAAGGTTCTTGCTAATAAAGATCCCATAAATTTATACAGCATACGAGCCAATATTATAAACAAATATTATATTGACAAAACACACTGGGGTCATTTTGGGTCCCCTTCTTTTTATTATATTTATTAATGACATTAAAAACTGCTTTAAAAATTTCAATTTTCTAAAGATGACATAAAAGTTTACAGGTCATGTAAAAATATTTTTACATGACCTGTAAACTTTTATGTCATAAATCTATGTAATCTTTTATGTTTAATCTTGCATATGCAAGATTGCGCGCTATTGCAAGATGATTTAAATAGGCTTTATGTTTACTGCACTAAAAATAAGCTTTTTCTCAGTCTTCCAAAATGCCATACCGTTTCATTTACTAAAAATAAGAAAATTACACATCACAATTATTTTATTAATAGCGCACGCTTGAGCAGTGTTGCAGCCGTCCGAGACTTGGGTGTCACACTGGATTCACGTTTGCATTTTGACATCCATGTTGACAACATAGTGAATAAAGCGTATCGGATGTATGGGTTCGTCATGAGATCATCTAATGACTTTTTGCGGCCCTCTACGTTCTTATTGTTATATAAAACTTTGGTACGATCCCAGTTAGAATAAGCCATTCAAATCTGGAACCCTTTCTACGAAAAATATTGCTCTAGGTTGGAAATGGTACAAAAAAAGTTTATGCGGTCTATGAACTATAAATGCTATAATTCAAAGGTTCCATATGTGCAGTTACTGAAGCGATACGGTGTTCTAAGTTTGGAGTCCAGGAGGCAGCTTCTGAGTGTAATGACACTGCATGGCTTATGTAACAATAAATTCGACTGCATTGAACTTACTAATCAGTTATGATAAAGAGTGTCCAGAACTGTTTTACAACGAGGGGTTGCCCCGACTATTTCACACTGGCATGTGCAAATCTAATGCTGGCGTGCGCGCACCTCTTCGTCGCCTTGTTGAAACATACAACACTCATTTTATGGAGCTTGATATATTTGCTCTTTCTAACCGGTTGTTTAAAAAAAAAGCTATAGATATTTTGTCCAAAAAGCTGTAATAAGGAGAAAGATAAAGAATAAATTAATTTGAACTGAATTAAATAGAAATTAATCAAATGGAATAACAATTAAACTGAATTGAGTAGACGTTAATTCTAATTAAATTAAATAAATTGTATAAATTAAATTGTATATTGTATTGAATTAAAATAAATAATGTTGAATTAAATTGAATTATAATAAATTGCACTGAATTGAATGAAATAAAAATATTTATGTAAATTAGAAAGCAAAAAAGCTGGGAATTCTCGCGAAGGTCAGACAGTACTTCACGCCGGAACAGCTGCTCAAACTTTATCAAGCGCAAGTTCGATCGTGTATGGAGTACTGCTCTCATCTTTGGGACGGATCTGCCCGATACCAGCTTGATGCACTTGAGGCGATTGAGAGGCGAGCCAGGAGGATCATTGGCAATGATGCACTTGTAGCCACCCTACAGCACTCGACGGGGTTACAAACCTAAAGGTCAACGTTCCGGTACGAGTATCAGACGTACCTACCGTGCGCAGTATCGACATGTCGCAAACTTACCACGACATACTAGCACAGTATCCCGGCATAACGAGGCTAACATCGATGGAATTGAACAGCAACATCAAAGTGCAACATTTCATCGAAACTCGGGGACCACCGATACACTGCCGCGCCCGACCAATCCCACCGCACCGTTTCGAGATTGTTAAAAAGGAGTTCGAGAACATGATCGAACAAGGTCTATGCCGACCTAGTAAAAGTCCATGGGCATCACCTCTACATATCGTACCTAAGAAGAATGGCGATATTAGAGTCTGTGGTGACTATCGCCGACTCAACTCGATCACCGTACCAGACCGATACCCCGTGCCACGCATTAAAGATTTCACTCATCACCTATCTGGGAAAACAATATTCTCCACGATCGACCTCAACCGTGCCTACCAGCAGCTAAGCGTAAGAGAAGAGGACGTAGAGAAAACCGCCATTATCACACCGATGGGATTATTCGAATTCCCACGTATGTGCCCTGGTTTGAAAAACGCGGGACAAACGTTTCAACGATACATTCACGAAGTACTACGAGGGTTAGATTTCGTTTTCCCATTCATCGACGATTTGCCGTTAGCGAACTCCGAAAACTCTCGCTAGAGATAGCAAAATGGTGACCCTCGACAATGAACGTCAGCGCAGCCTTCGTGCAGCTACTACTTCGTGACGTCATCATCACTTCCTCAAGCTTTCGAGCAGCGAGCCATACAGCCAGCACCCACGGCTTTAAAGGGTATCCTGACCACCAGCATGCCTACCTGGTCATACCTGGTCATCACCCTCAGCCTCATCAGCGACCTTGGCGAAGCACACTTCACCTTCGGCCAGTCATATGAAGAGCCACGAAGAACCTCTCCTGGTCGACGCCAGCAGTCAAGCCACTACGTCGCACAGCACCGCTCCGACTCACTGGAGCCAGCAGCACTACTCCGACTCACTGGAGCCTGCAGCATCATCCCTACTCACTGGGACATCATCACCCCGACTCACTGGGGCATCATCCCGACTCACTGGGATAGCAACACCCCGACTCACTGGGGCATCACCGCAAGACAGTTCCGACTCACCGAGAACTATGCGGCATTCGGTTCCGACCCACTGGAACCAACCTACCACTGGCCTGGCACGCATCAAGAAGCATCAAGAACCATCGATCTCCGATCTCCGGAGGGGAGTGATGTAGCGACATCTAGGACGTCACATAAGAACTAATCCTGCATCGCGCAATCAAAGTTCTCCGCGCGATTAGACCATATAGAACAGCCCGAAATCATCTATCGGGCAATAGCCCACCAGACATAACATCCCGTCTGGTCGGAGGATCCTCCCTTTTCAACGGAGGTATGTGGGGCTTTACTCTCTGTTCCACATACCCCCAAAATCACCAACATCGAACTGTACTGTGAAACATCCACTAATTATGTACGCCCGTACATACCCGAGCAATACAGGAAAGAAGTTTTTGAGAGCGTGCACAACATCAGCCATCCTGGTACGCGCACGACTCGCAAACTTCTCACGCAAAAGTATTTCTGGCCATCCATGAACGCAGACATCAGCTGCTGGACTCGATCGTGTATACTTTGCCAAAAAAGCAAGATACAGCGTCACACACACTCCAGCATCGCATCTTTCCCGCCAGGCGAACGCTTCCAACACCTACACGTCGATATCGTTGGGCCCCTCCCTACAACGTCTCAAGGTCATCGGTACTTAATAACTATGATCGACCGATTAACGAAATGGCCCGAAGCAATCCCTACCGACGATATATCAGCCGCTCGCATAGCCGATATCGTCTATCAACACTGGATCGCAAGATTTGGATGCCCGGCCACGCTAACCAGTGACCAAGGTCGACAGTTCGAGAGCGAACTGTTCCAAAACCTAATGAAACAAATGGGGATAAAGAAGAATCGCACAACACCTTATCATCCGCAGAGCAACGGCATCCTGGAAAGATGGCATCGCACTCTCAAAGCCGCATTACGCGCGAAACTTACAACCGCAAGTTCATGGATCGACGAGTTACCTACTGTACTACTAGGACTACGTGCCGCCCTAAACACAGACACCGGCGTGAGCGCTGCCGAACTTACCTACGGCCACAATTTACGTTTACCTGGTGATTTTTTCATCGCAAGCACTAACACTCCTAATATGGACCACACCTACGTCAGTAAACTCCGCGACATCATTCAACAAAACAAACCGCAAGTCGCTACCCGGCATCACAGCAACAATAAAAGCGTATTCGTGCATCAAGATCTACTCAAGTGCAGCCACGTTTTTATCAGAACAGATGCAGTTAAGAAACCATTACAGACTCCGTATGAAGGTCCCTATCAAGTACTAAGCCGAACAGATAAAGTTTACACCATACAACTACCCAATCGGCAAGCAAACATATCGATCGACCGACTGAAGCCTGCATACGTCATCACAGAAGATACCAGTAGTCTATCACCAACCACATCAAGTTCTATTACCTACACCTCACCATCAGCCAAGATTACCACACCTGTTACCATACCAAATACCAGTACCAACATACAGAATACCAAGCACAGTACTACGCCAACCGCTATCAAGGAAACCCAAGTACCACATACAAGCATGACGTCACAGCCCGCTAACAACAGAAAAACACGTTCGGGTCGTGTCGTCAAACTGCCGGTACGCTTCGCTTGAGGGGGAGTACTGTAGCCACCCTACAGCACATCACTGTTACCACGCTGGAAGCACGCAGTCAACCCACGTGTGAGCCTACCTGATTCCATAGTTGCTCGACCCAAAAGCATTCCCACGCTACGCGCTCATTGTTGAGCCTTGGTACCTGCTACCCCAGCTGCCCCAACAAAAGCATTGCGCGCCCGAACCGCGCTCATTGTTTTGTAGATACTAAGTTACTATTGGTTAAGTTTTAGCAGGTAATATTGTAAACTAGTATAAAAGGAGGTGCATGGTGGAAATATACACATTCTGTTTTGGAGTCACACGATTCTTACTTCTATCCCCAAACACTCGTTGAGTCGAGGCTTCAAAGTCTTGAGCATCGACGCAGAGTTGCTAGCCTGTCGGTTTTCTACCGGTTGCATTTCGGGGAGTGTGCGTCGGAATTGCATAACCTAATTCCGCCTAGCCCGTTCCATCATCGGACCACCAGGCGTACGGCAATGCGCCACCGGTACATGGTGGACATCCCACCTATACGCACAAAACGTTTTGGGAACACATTCATAGTGCGTACAGCTAAGGAGTGGAATTCCTTGCCGGAATCTGTTTTTCCTGATGGCTACAACCCGGGAATCTTTAAGTCAAGAGTGAATAGGTTACTTCTAGGTAAGCGCGCTCCATCGTCGACCGCATCGTCGCTTTCCATCAGGTGAGTTAGCGGTCAAGCGCGAACCTATCAAGAAAAAAAAAATAAAAAATTTAATAATAATTGAATTATATACTATATTAATTATGATTATAGAAATTGGTTTGTTATACATGAAGCTTTCGCAGAAGGCACTGTACTCTGTAAACTCTTACCACAGTCCTTCACTTCTTTTATTCAAATGTCAAGATGTTTTTTTTTTTTTGTTAGGTGGGAAATCATCAAAATGACTTCTCGCGCTCTGGGTGGAGCGGAAGGGCGTGTCAGACTTTTACTGACTAAAACCACACCTGTATCCTTCAATTACCCTTTGCGTTCTAGGACTACGGGTTTCCCTTTCAGAAATTCTCCGCGGTCCTAGCTACCGGGCATTGGCCCTGCTGTGCGGTATTAAAGCGGCGAAGGTCGCGTTTCAGGGACTTCGAGATTTGTCTATTGAGCTGCCGGTATATGCACGCATCGTCTGAAGACTGCAGAATCATCTCACGCCTCTTCTTCATTAGCTCGAGGGTCGGATCGGAGAGCTTCTTGTTCTTATTTGTACGGTGAGTCTTGAAAAACTTAGACCCGACCGTATGGACAGTTTCCACGAACCCATCGTTATATTCATCCACGGAGCTTCCTAGGCACTCGAAACGATTGTGGAGTTCGAGCTGAAAGCTCTCGGGGTTTTGGATCCGGATCTGTGCTGGACGGAGCGTAGACTTCATCAGTCGAGACCTTTCAAGCTGTAAATCTAGTAAACGACCCAAGAGCTAGATTGACTCGACACTATACCGAAGATATCCCGGACGCCAGCCTGTACGAGATTAGGATGGCTCTGAAGCAGCTAAAAAATAACAAGGCGTCGGGTGAGGACGGAATTACGGCCGAACTCCTGAAGGCGGGTGGAAAACCGGTCCTTAAGGCCCTTCAGAAGCTATTTGATTCCGTCATACTCGAGGGAAAAACGCCACAGGCGTGGAGCAGAGGCGTGGTGGTACTCTCCTTTAAGAAAGGCGATAATGCCCTGCTTAAGAATTATAGGCTCATCTCGCTTCTGAGCCATGTCTACAAGCTGTTTTCCAGAGTCATCACGAATCGTCTCGCGCGCAGGTTCGACGACTTCCAGCCTCCCGAACAAGCCGGATTTCGAAAAGGCTTCAGCACCGTGGACCACATACATACGCTGCGGCAGGTTATACAGAAGACTGAGGAGTATAATCAGCCTCTCTGCTTAGCGTTTGTGGACTACGAGAAAGCCTTTGATTCGATTGAAACTTGGGCTGTACTGCAGTCTCTCCAACGGTGCCAAATTGACTATCGGTATATCGAAGCGCTGAAGTGTTTGTACAAAAACGCCACTATGTCAGTCCGACTACAAGACCAAACCTCGATCGAAACCTATCCTCTTGCAGCGGGGTGTGAGGCAGGGAGACGTTATTTCTCCGAAACAGTTCACGGCAGCAATGGAGGATGTCTTCAAGGTTTTGGAATGGAGAGGGCTAGGCATTGATGTCAATGGCGAGTACATCACTCACCTTCGGTTTGCCGACGACATAGTAGTCATGGCTGAGACTACGGAGGAGCTCAGTACAATGCTTGGTGACCTCAGTAGAGCTTCCAAAAGAGTGGGACTTAAAATGAACATGGACAAAACCAAAGTCATGGTAAACAGCCATGTAGCACCCAGTCCTATCAAGGTCGGGGACTCTACACTCGAAGTTGTAGACGACTACGTTTACCTGGGACAGACGGTCCAGTTGGGAAGGTCTAACTTCGAGAAAGAGATTAATCGTCGAATCCGACTCGGCTGGGCAGCGTTCGGGAAGCTGCGCGGTATCTTCTCGTCCAATATACCACAGTGTCTCAAGACGAAAGTCTATGACCAGTGCGTGTTGCCAGTGATGACATATGGCTCCGAAACGTGGTCGCTTACAATGGGCCTCATTAGAAGGCTTAAAGTCACCCAAAGGGCAATGGAGAGGGCTATGCTCGGAGTTTCCATGCGTGATCGAATCAGGAATGAGGATATCCGCAGAAGAACCAAGGTTGCCGACATAGCACGAAGAATCGCCAAAATACAGTGGCAATGGGCAGGGCACATTGCTCGCAGAACAGATGGCCGTTGGGGCCGAAAGGTTCTGGAATGGCGACCACGTACCGGAAGACGTAGCGTTGGAAGGCCTCCTTAAAGGTGGACCGATGACTTGGTAACGGTTTCGGGATTCCGATGGATGCGAGACGCACAGGACCGTTCGCTGTGGCGACGCTTGGGGGAGGCCTATGTCCAGCAGTGGACGTCTTTCGGCTGAAATGATGATGATGATGATGTTTTTTTGGTGGTTTTTAAAGTTGAATCTAGTGGTACTTAAGTTAGTGTAACTGTTGGCAACACTGGACTTCTCAAAACAGTCTTGTCGCAGACAAGTCTGCGACGTCGTTGACAATTCTATCTAAGACAGTCTTGTCTCAAGTGAGCGCAGGCCCTTAGATTTTGATTCAATCACCTTGGGCCATTCATTTTTTACGTAAGAAGATTTTTACTATTTATTTTTTATTTTTTTTTCTTACGTGAGAAATATCAAGATTCCCTCGCAGTCCCTTGTAAGAAAATATAAGACATGGTCGACACCCTCCCACTAAATCGTCTTACGTAATAAATGAATGGCCCCTTAACTTCATTAGTGATAGGTTTATTTTTATATAGCCTCTTTATAGTATCCGGGATGCAGAGATGTAACTTATCTAAGATACAAGTATCTGAAATACAGTTACAAGATACAAAATACGTATTTTGTATCTTGTATCTGTATTTCAGATACTTTTTTTAAATTAATTTTGTATCTTGTATTTAAATACCTGTTGTTTGGTATCTTAGTATTTTGTAGATACTATGTTTGCTAAAATACTTTTAGTAATTGGTGATACTATTGTGACATCTTAGGTGACATTAATTTTAAATATTAATGTTGTCGTAGATAAAACTGAACGCGCTATTGAATCTTTAGTCTTTTAGGGCCGAATTGATAGGTGATGTGGTAATCCTTTCTTTCTACAAAATGTTGTTGACCCCTTGACTCGTGTCATTTTTAATTATTTCGCATAATGCCCCTGTGGAGCGACTCTTCTCATTTGGGGGCATGATCATGAGGCCTCATCTAAGAAAAATTTGTGATAAACTGTTTGAAGAACTAGTGTTACTTAAGTCTCAATTAAAACCTCATAAATATAATATTATGTTGTGCCAATCAACGCGATTTACATGTAAAAACAGGGCAAGTGCGAGTCGGACTCGCGCACAGAGGGTTCCGTACAAACTTACCTATGAAATCAGCTCGATTCCCGAATTGAGTTACGAAGATTTTTCCGAATTGTAAAAAAAGTTTTTTTTTTGCGACGTAACTACAAATTTACAGTTTTCAGATTTTATTCCTATATCTGTATCTACTATAAGACCTTGCTTTATGACACATTTTTGATTTTTGAGAGTGTTGAAATGTACGTTTTTTGCGACATAAACGGCCATATCTTTTTTTTTTCGTTAACTTAGAAGTTTGATTTTTTCACAGCTTCTGCGATCCCTTGATCGCAGACTTGAGTATACGGTTTTAATTTCAACTTGATGCCTCCACGCGTTTCTGAGATAAAGGGTCTTGACAGACAGACAGACAGGCGGACGGACAACAAAGTGATCCTATAAAGGTTCCGTTTTTTTCCTTTTGATACCTCAAACGGAACCCTAAAAAATAAACTTTCATTAAAAAAAAATGCTTTTTTACAAAAGTATTTTATCTATAAAAAGTATTCAAAAGATACGTATTTTATATACCATTACAGAAGGCTATTTGCATCTGGTATCTGAAATACTTAATTTAAAAGTATTTTGCATTTTGTATTCCAGATAGTTTATTTAAGATATCTTGTACATCATTGCCGGGGTGAGACCCTCAATTTCGGCTCTTAGATAATGGCATAAGCTCAACTGTCTACCAAAAAATTTGGGATCTTAGCAAAGGTGAGAGGGTACTTCCCGCTGGAACAGCTGCTCAACCTTTATCAAGCGCAAGTTCGATCGTATATGGAATACTGCTCTCATGTTTGGGATGCCAAATACCAGCTTAATGCACAACAGCCTATTGAGAAGCTAACCAAGAAGAAAATCGGTAATGATGCACTTGATGAGTCAAAACTACAAAGTTTTAAAAGCATCGAAATTGCACAATTTAATTTTATCAAGTCCTTTCCATTATTGGATCAATAGACGTAAGGCGTTGCGCCACGGGTAAATGGTGGACATCCTACCCATACGTACACAGCGTTTTAGGAACACATTTATTGTGCGTAGGTACAGCTAAAGGGAGACGAGACAGAGACGAGCTGCAATTTGGATTTGGATGTCGGAACCACCGGAGACACCTGCCCTACTATCTAGTTTTATGCAGAAGGACGGCCTCTACATGATGAACTTCTTCAAAAAATTTGAGTACAGGAAGTGGACCTGGAAAAGTCCTAATGTTGCAACAGAAATGAGATTGACTACATCCTGTCAACAAAAAAGCAAATATTCAATTATATCTCTGTGATCAACGTCAAGCATGGTAAGAGGCACATTGAATATCAATATCAAGCTTGAAAGCAGCGGCGTGCCAGATGCCTATATAGGGTGCAAGCCAAAGAACCTTGAACTATCTACTATTTTCCTAACATTCCGAATAAAAAATATGTAAGAGCCATCTATGGACACTTTTTGGCAACTCTTGCTCAGGTCGGTTTAATCGCTACACCACACCAGAACAACGCCAGATCCCGCGGGAACTGGCGGGATAGTGTCAAACTTTTACTGACTAAAAACACACTCCTGTTTCTTCTTTGCCATGTTGTCCAGGGCCCCGGGATCTCTTTCGCATCACCCATGGCCCCAGTAGGCTTCGACCCTGCTGGGCCCCTACGGTTGTTGACATCTCCTTGAAGCGCGCTTGGAACACTACGCGCCGTCGACGTCTTGGGCTCGGTCCGGATAGTTACCGGACGATCGGACGGCGAGCTACCCATTGTTCGCCGTCCGCAAGGCGGGGCACACCTTTACCGTATCCTCCACCGTGAACTAAGTTTAGGTGAAGTTATGAGATCATATTGTAGTGACATCTATGGCGTCATGTAAGAACTAATCCAGCATCGCGCAATTAAAGTTCTTCGCGCTATTGGAACATATAGAACAACCCAAAATCATCTATCGGGCAGTTGCCCACCTGACATAACACGCGTCTGGTCGGAGGATCCTCCCTTTTCAACGGAGGTTTGCGAGACTTTACACTCTGTTCCGCCTAACTCCAAAATATTTATCTCTTAAACTCTAAAGATTACACATAGATTATAACATGCGTTTCAGAATTCATTTCAAAGAAAATAAACTTTAATCACTTCAAAACCAAGTAAGTTCCAGCAATAACTAATCGCAAAACTTTAAATGACTGAAAACTAAAAAAATCTATTAAAACAATTACATCATAGCCGCTAAAAGAAATTTGAACTAAATTGAAGATTTCATCATTTATCGAAAATCGCGATTTGTGCAACTTTACTGCGCATGCCATCTATATGACACTTTTAATTTTCGTGAACTTCATAACACGCAAACCATTTCATTCATCTTTTTTCAAAGGCACGAGTAAGGCCTTCGTTATTTTATAAAAGCTGAAAGTTTTTCTGGGCATGTCTCCTATACAGGAAAGAACGACCAGAGACTATAGAGTTTAAGTTGTGGTTACTTGGACAGTTAACAGGTAGTAAAGGTGTATAAAATTGTACCTTAATTTCGTTAAAGTATAAAGCTCTATTTTTTTTTATATTTCCTTCGGGATAATTTTAGAAATCTCGTCATCTATTGCCGGACACTTATGACAGTTGTTACCCCCTGCCAGACACCCCTAAACTTTAATAAATTATAATTATACTTTCGTTATAGAAAAGCTAAATTTTATGTATGTTACTTGGGGACCAATAAAAAGTTGTTACCTTAAATAGCCGGACAGTTTTATTGGCTTTTACATCTTGCCAAACACATTGTAAGTCTTCTGTAGGTGCGAGAGCGTGGTAACAACTGTTCAAGCGGGTGCGAGTGAAATAGGGCGCTAAGCCGAAAGAGTCAAAAATTTTTTTTTTGCGTAACCCATGACAGAAAAAAGTTGCGAAATTTTGACGCTAGCAATCTACCACTTTGCAAAACCGAGCTATTGCAGCAATTTTTGCGAGCAAATTGTATTTATACCATTTGGAATAATGTTCATCTGAAAAATCCAACCACATATCAACCTGACAATAATGGCTGGGTACTAAAGTACACTACAAATACCAGTTCAAATGGTTTGAAGGGGATCAACTACAAAGTTATGTTAGTGAATCGCTCAAAATTCAATCAGGTATGTAATTATTATGAGAAATATTGTACATATTTTTTTAATTATTCATAATTGTATAAACTTGCTTATTTTTTTTTTTAGAAACTGACGAAGAAGGCTATGTTGACGACGATCATGTCATCGACTGGAGGAGTAGTAAGAAAGAAAATGAAAATATCGACGACAATGATGAAATTTATAAAAACGGTTAAAAAATTTTTTCAACCCTCTTTTTAGTATTTTATAATATTAATAGTACATTATGATACAAGTGTGTAATGTTAGTGATTACCGTCAAGGCGGTATTTAGACCCGAGCCGTGGCGAGGGTCTTAAGAGAGCCAAGAACGGTAATCATTAATTACTCACGTGTGTCATACGACGTTTTTCAATACACTTGTGAAGAAATAACAGTAAAACTAGTAAAATTTTCTGCCACATGGCGGTAAAAATCTGTTTTCATAAGGACGCGCATAATTTTTTTTTATTTACCCCTGGAGGAAGGCTAAGGTATTTTGATCATACTGCCTAGTCTTACGTTTGTTTTCTTGCGTGAAAAGTTTTTACGATAATGTCTTTCGTAGTGACAATAGAATACGGATGTAACATTTTCCGATGATTTTGTAGTATTTAATTTAATTTAATTAATACAGCCACTGAACATCACTGGAATAAAAAAAAATCACGCCAAAAACCGCGCACATCTTAAAATGGCGGCCATAGACAAAAAAAAAAACAAATTTTATTTGAATGTACGATTTATTTAATAATAGTACATTATGATATAAGTGTGTAATGTTAGTGATTACCGTCGAGGCGGTATTTAGACCCGAGCCGTGGCGAGGGTCTTAAGCGAGCTAAGAACGGTAATCATTAATTACTCACGTGTGTCACACGACGTTTTTCAATACACTTATGAAGAAAACAACAGTAAAACTAGTAAAATTTTCTGTAACATGGCGGTAAAAATCTGTTTTCATAAGCGCGGGCATCATTTCTTTTATTTACCCCTAGAGGAAGGCTAAGGTATTTTGATCATACAGCCTAGTCTTAGTTTATGTTTTCTTGCGTGAAAAGTTTTTACGATAATGTCTTTCGTAGTGACAATAGAATACGGAGGTATAATTTCTAATTATTTTGTAGTATTTAATTTTATTTAATTAATACAGCCACTGAACTTCACTGGAATAAAAAAAATCACGCCAAAAACCGCGCGCATCTTAAAATGGCGGCCATACCACAAAAAAAAAAAACAAATTTTATTTGAATGTACGATTTATTTAATAAATGTTTTTTATTAAATAAATCGTTTGTACAAGTTAAATTTGTCCATTTTAACTTGTAAATTGGATGAAATAAGTAAGACACTAATTTATATACTATTGAACGCAATTACATAATGGGAATTTTATTCGAATTCAAAATTTGTTTTGCGACCAGAGGTTGAACATAAAGGTTTTAACTACATTATAGCACTAGTGCGTAATGGTAATCAAAATGTCACAGTTTGGTAACGAATGCCATTATATACCTAAGTGCAGTGCAATAAGAGTCACTTTCTGAGCAAGTGTGTTGAAAATGTTTTTTATTAATTAAATCGTTTGTACAAGTTAAATTTGTCCGGTTTAACTTTGAAATTGGATGAAATAAGTAGGTAAGTAAGACACTAATTTATATACTATTGAACGCATTCGAATTCAAAATTTGTTTTGCGAACAAAGAGGTTGAACTAAAAGGTTTTAACTACATTATAGCACTAGTGCGTAATGGTAATCAAAATGTCTGTTTGGTAACGAGTGCCATTATATACCTAAGTGCAGTGCAATAAGAGTCACTTTCTGAGCAAGTGTGTTCAAAAATAACATTTTTTACTCTATACAACATGGCTATGAGCGTAATAAAATATTTTTTTTATTGGATATCTAAAATATCGCAATCGATGAAGCATCTACAGCGGACTTTCAATGTGTCTGGCAAGATGTAAAAACCAATAAAACTGTCCGGCTATTTGAGGTAACATCTTTTTATTGGTCCCCAAGTAACATACATAAAATTTAGCTTTTATTCTATAACGAAAGTATAATTATAATTTATTAAAATTAAGGGGTGTCTGGCATGGGGTAGAAACTGTCATAAGTATCCGGCAATGGATGACCAGATTTCTAAAGTTATCCCAATGAAAATATAAAAAAATTAAGCTTAATACTTTAACGAACTTAAGGGACTATTTTATATACATTTACTACCTGTTACCTGCCCAAATAACCACAACCCACACTCTTAAGTCGCTGGTCGTTTTTACCTGTATAGGGGGCATGCACAGACTTTCAGCTTTTATAAAATAACGAAGGTCTGGCCGTCGTGGGCTCTGTAGAGATAGAAAATAAAGCCAAATACAGAAAGAAGCCAACACAGAAAAGAGAAAGCAACACTCTAGTGTTAATTTCGTTTTTTGTTAAGTGTGAGATCGGAGAAATTGTGCTCAGAGCGGCAACATTGCATAATGGATATCATAGTTATCGTATCTTATGAATGAATTTGAATTCGTATTGAACACAGAACGGCAACGGTAGGCGCACGAAGTTTAAAGTTTCGTTTTTTTTTATTTGTTTGTTGTGTTCTATGATTTAGATGTTGGATGTTTGGCTGTTGATTTTGATGTTGTTGCTGCTTGAAAGGTGTCAACTGGTGAAGTCTACGCTCCGTCCAGCACAGATCCAGATCCTAAACTCCGGGAACTTTCAACTCGAACTCCACAATCATTTTGGAGTGCCTAGGAAGCTCTGTGGACGAATATAAAGATGGGTTCGTGGAAACTCTCCATATGGTCGGGTCTAAGATTTTCAAGACTCACCGTACAAATTAGAACAAGAGGCTCTCGAATCCAACTCTGGAGCTCATGAAGAAGAGACGTGAGATGATTCTGCAGTCTTCAGACGATGCGTGCATTTACGGCAGCTCAATAGACGGATCTCGGAACTCTTTGAAACGCGAATATCACCACTTTAATACCGAGAGGATTAAGAACGCGATTGAGCGGAATAAGGGCTCCAAAGTATTTGCAGCTTTCTATTGGGCAGAGTCAGTTTACGACTCTTCAATCATATCCACCAAATCGAACTTCTGGGAGTGATCGAGGCATTCTATGGACTACACGTCAATCACTAAACCCAGAGCAAATCTAGAAAACGACCCAAGAGCTATATTGACTCAACACTATACCAAAGATATCCCGGACGTCAGCCTGTACGAGATTAGGATCTCTGAAGCAGCTGAAAAACAACAAAGAGTCGGGTGAGGACGGAATCACGGCCGAACTCCTGAAGACGGCTGGAAAACCGTAATACTCGAGGAAAAAACACGTGGAGGCATGGAGCAGAGGTGTGGTGGTATTCTTCTTTAAGAAGAGCGAAATGCCCTGCTTAAGAATTACAGTCCCATTTCACTTCTAAGCCGTCTCGCGCGCAGGTTCGACGACTTCCAGCGTTCCGAACAAGCCGGATTCCGAAAAGGCTACAGCACCGTGGACCACATACATACGCTGCGGCAGGTTATACAGAAGACTGAGGAGTATAATCAGCCTCTCCTCTTAACGTTTATGGACTACGAGACAGCCTTTGATTCGATCGAGACTTGGGCTGTACTGCAGTCTCTCCAACGCACAGTGTGTTATTTCACCCGAGTTGCGGACATGCCCATTTTATATACTTTTCGGAAAGATACATTTCAAAGAAAACTCTTATTAAAACTCTTGTGATTCCATCTATCATAGTTTACGAGTTATTGAGAAAATCGAGAAAAGTCCATAGAAACCAAAAAAACTTTGTGTCTCCTTTCCTGATGTTTCTTTTACATTAAATGTTTTATAGTATGATAGGAATTCACAAAAAGAACCTATACATCTACTAAATACTAGTTTGATTAAGCTTTTACAGACCACAAAAAAATGTTTTCAGTGATTTCGTTTTAATTTTTTTTCTGGCAAATTACTACGTTGTAGCATAGGTTTTTAAGTACTATATATTTGTTATACTAATAAGTATCTTCATTAAAAATTTCAGATGCGTCAGACGCCTTATACTTGAGATATTGATTTTTTAAGTTTCAGGTTAGGGTTGTCAACTAAGAAGTTTTTAAGTTTACTAGAAAAATTTTGCTTTTCAAAAAGATACATTTCAAAGAAAACTCTAAATAAAACTCGTGCCTTCATTTATGATATTTTTCTAGATATATAGAAAATCGGAGATAGTTCATAGAAACCAAAAAAAATATCTTCTCTTCTTGTGTTTTATTTTTTAAATTAAATGATTTGTAGTACGCCCGGATGTCGCCACTGTGTGGACCGCCTGGAGGATAGGGTGGAGCACACGGTGGAGGTGTGCCCCACTTGGGCAGAGCAACGCCGTGTCCTCGTTGGGGCAATCGGCGGTGGCGATCTCTCGCGCCGGGCCTTGGTACAGGCCATGGTCCGGAGCGAGGACGAGGCAGGCGGTCGCCTCCTTCTGCGAAGCAGTAATGCTAGCAAAGGAGGCGGCTGATCGCGTGAGGCAACAGCAACGGTCCTCACGCCCCAACCGCCGCCGGGATTCCAATCCGGATTTCCGGCCACCGTAGGCGCGGGCTTGCGGATGGCGAGCAATGGGTAGCCCGCCGTCCGACCGTCCGGTAACCGTCCGGACCAAGCCCAAGTCGTCGACGGCGCGTATTGTTCCACGCGCGCCTCAGGGAGATGTCATCAAATCGTAGGGGCCCAGCAGGGTCGGAGCCTACTGGGGCCATGGGTAGTGTGAAAACCCGGGCCCTGGGACGAAGGCAACGAAGGAACAGGAGTGGGTTTTTAGTCAGTAAAAGTCTGGCACTATCTCGCGCTCCGCCCAAGAGCGTGATATGTCATTAGACGATTTTCCCACCTAAAAAAAAGACCTCAAAAAATGTTTTCAGTGATTTCAAGTTTTTTTTCTGAATAATTATTACATGGTCGCATGTGTTTTTAATTTCTATGATTTATTATACTAATAATATATCATCATAAAAAACCAGATGTCGCATTATACTATAGATATTGATTCCACTTTTTTATTTATAATATTTTTTTGTGATTTTGGTTACAATGTTGACTGGTCTACATTGTCCTCTCATACCTATTAATATTGTAAAATTAATAATTTCTTAAAAGTTTCGAGTTTCTTCTCGGTTCTTATCCATAGAAAACGACCAATTGGAACCGTGCACTAAATTCAGACGTTTTATAAGTTACCCATTATTATATTATTATTATAACTAACACGTATTGTCCCACTGCAGGTCTCTCTCCAATCTTTATATGTTTTATGTTTTCTGATACAATACAAAACTTTGTTAGTGTAGTTTTAGTCTTTAAAATTTTTCAACCATAGACGCAAGTGAAACCGCGGGGGACGGCTAGTTTTAAAAAAATGCATATTACTACTAATAAATCAATTATCTATAATTTTAAAACATCTAAATGATAAAAACAACGATCTGATGTTACGAAACGTATTTCACATTTTTTAAAGCATATTTCATATAAAAGACATAATCAAGATTATTCACTTTATTTTTAAAATAACTAAACAATTTGAATTATAGGTCTATTGACTGTACTTCGTAAACAACTAAAACTTATTTTCTTTTACGTCTAGTTGACAACCCTATTTCCATAGAAAAGTCATAAATACTTAGAAACGCTGTATCTCCTATATAAGACGATTATCGTGTATGATATTTTAGGACATACGAAACAATATTATTGCGCATGTTATTTATTAAAAATAACATGCTACAACAGTACCACTTAATTTAAAAAAAGTGTTTTGTTGAAATCGGGAAAAAGCCCATATTTCTTAAAATATTAAAGCTACAAAGCTATTTTTTTTAATACTAGTAGATAATGAGCTGTTACTTTATTTTTGTAACAAATAAAATTAATAAGTTTACTAGTTTTGGAATCATAATTAAATTTAGTTTTTGTAAAGGTCATTCAACTCTCACAAAAAAAATAATAACTCAATAAATATAGATAATTATACTGTCAGTATTTTTGTTGAACACTTATCAAACTTAGACCTATCGTATAGACACATAAACCAGACATGTCCGCAACTTAGGTAAAATAACACACTGTGCAACGGTGCCAGATTGACTATATCGGTACATCGAAGTGCTGAAGTTTTTTTTACAAAAACGCCACCACGGCGGCTTCGCCCGCGTGAAAGTAGGTTTCTTCATACAAACTTTGGACCCCCGTTTCATCCCCTTAGGCGGTGAATTTTGGAAAATCCTGTCAAAATCTCACCAGTTTCTGCTGTACGCACAGCAGAAACTGGTGAGATTTTGACATGTCAGTTTCTCCTTTTATATATATAGATTAATGGCAAGTAGAGCCGGTAGTCGACTATTCTGTCAATGTCTAAAGTAAATTGGAAAAGCAAGCACCAAAGATTTGATTGTGGCGAGTTTTAGTTTAGTCTACTATGGTGGAAAACAAGACAACCAATCAATATATTATTGACTTTATAGGCAGATTCGATAATGAAGTCTAAACAGGGAAAACTGCCATATTTAACTATAAGTAGTTACCAATTCACGTGGACTGCGAGAAAGCCTTTGATTCGATCGAGACTTGGGCTGTGCTGCAGTCTCTCCAACGGTACTGAACATCGAAGTGCTGAAGTGTTTGTAAGAAAACGCCACTATGTCAGTCCGACTCGAAACCTATCCTGCAGTGGTTTGTGAGGCAGGGAGACATCATTTCTCCGAAACTGTTCACGGCCGCAATGTAGGATGTCTTCAAGGTTCTGAAATGGAGAAGGCTAGGCATTAATATCAATGGCGTCGTACATCATTCACCTTCGGTTTACCGACGACGTAGTAGTCATGGCTAAGACTACGGAGGAGCTCAGTATAATGCTCGGTGACCTCAGTAGAATATCCGAAAGAGTGGGACTTAAAATGTAGCACCCACTCCTATTAACATCGCAGACTTTACACTCGAAGTTGTGTTTATCTGGGACAGACAGTCCAGTTGGGTAGGTCTAACTTCGGGAAAGAGGTCAATCGTCGAATCCGACTCGTCCAATATACCACAGTGTTTCCAAACAAAAGTCTTTGACCACATATGGCTCCGAAATGTGGTCACTTGCAATGGGCCTCATCAGGAGGTTGAAAGACACCCAAAGGGCTATGCTCAGAGTTTCCTTGCGTGACCACATCAGAAAGGAAGATATCCGCCGTATAAACAAGGTTAGATTTTTTTCCTTTAGATTCTTATGTAATGAATATTAAACAGGGGGAGGGGTCGGCCATGCTTATTTTTCTTATTTGGGAGGGGGGGAGGTGGTCAAAAATTAGTAAAAATCGTCTTACGTAATAAATGAATGCCCCATAACAATTGATTATGGTTTTGTTGTTTCTTCAAAAATTACTTTAATTTTTTTTTGTTTTTTTTTTTGGTTCTTGAAGTTAGGTCTCATAATTTGGTTAAAAAAGTGCCGAAGTCTCGAAGTTCCTTAATAAAAGACTGTAATTTTTTATTTATTTTTTAAGTAAAAACCTATGCTATTGTAAAACCAAATAATATATATTATATGTATGTAACTATTTTTTAAATAAAACACTGGTTATATATATAACCAGTGTTTTACTTAAAAAGACGACGACTTTATTTCCGGGAGTCCTGGGGACTCCACCAGGTAAATCATGTATAGATTAAGAAGTCACCTGGTATATCAAGGCTTAATGAAGGAGTTCGGTGTAATGAATGAAAAATATAACTGAGATTTATGTCTACTGAAAATGTCGTTACATGATGGTGATTCTTAAAATGATTTCTTTCTCTGAATTTTAATTCACTTTTATTTATTAACCTTTGTTTTTTATTACATAAATATTAAATACGTTGTTCCATTTATTTTAGTTAAATCTTCAGAAGCATAAAAAGCAACGATTTACTAAAAAGTTACCAATCTAGCAGATTTCATTAATGTACTTGAAAAAAGAAAGAGTTGGCAACACTTGCGCGTGTTTCTGTCCGTTTTAGATAATGCTGCCAACTTAGCACTTCCAGTGCTATATTTGGTACTATTTTCATAAGGCCAGCACTGAAATCTAACATACAGCACCTATAAATAAGGAGTTTATTTAACTCTTTCTTTTATGTCGAAATTAAATGCAAAATTGCTTTTCAATTTTAAGATAAATTATTATAAACATAATATATTTTGAATGCAAGTCAAATGTCTTTTGCATTGAATCTAGCACTAAATACCAGTCAAGTCAAAACTTGCTACTCATACGAAGTTTCCCCAAACATTATTACAAAAATAGGCAAGAAGGGAATGAAATACGTTTAAATTTGAAAAGTCAGCTAAAAGTTTAAGTGATCTACCTATATCAACGGCGGCGGCGGCGGTAGTACAAGAAGAAGGAAACACTGCAGAAATACTCGTAGGTATTTACTGAAGATATGCTCAATGCTCGTAATTTTTTTGCGTGCATAATGTTACATAGCCCAGCCTCGGCCAATCGCCATTATTTAAACGGTTGGGTGTTGGGTTTCCCCGTTTACACAATGGCTAGGTATCTCGATTGGCCGAGGCTGGGCCCACGTGTAAACGGGACATAAAAGTAAGATTCAAAGAGGAGTAGATACAGTTTTAAAATAATAATTACAACAGTTTTTGTGTCTAAGAAAAATTAAATAGATTTACCAATGCGATTTTATATCATATACTTAGCACTATTTTTGGAAATCCATAGCAATCAAGCACTTTTTGAGATGTTTTTTAGCACCCTCTCGTAGTTGGCAACACTGTTTTAGAGGTGAGACGTACTACGTGAATCGCGTACTGAGTCTTCCGAGTACGCATTCACAAAAATACTAGTTTCACGAGTACGAGACATAAAGATCTTTAACCTTTTGAGTGCGTAATTAGAGACACAATAGTAAGACAATGGCGCGTGAACGCCGGTGTTAATGCGGGGATCAACAGCTTAAACCTAATATCCAAAGTACAGAACGGATGTAAGAGTATCGAGTAATGAAGACGTTGAAGGTTTCTCCGTGCCTCTTTTACAGATACGACTTACAAGCAATAATAATATAAGTACATAATCCTTTAGAAATTACAGTGAAATATTTAAACTTTAAGTCAGAATGACTTAAAACGAGCATACTATCGACTTCTAGTAAAACAAAGAGACCGATATATACGCATAGCTACTTCACACGAAAATATGCCTGTTTTTTTTTAGAAGTCATACGTAGTAAGCTGTTAAGAGCAACAAAACCATTGTGAGAGAAAATAAATGCAATTATTATTATAATTATTAAGCAGGTACGTTTGTCATTTTATGACAAAGTCGAAATATTGAAATTTTGGATTAGGTCACTATAATTATCCTAAAAGTGCGATTATTTATATTTTCTAAAATCTCTTAACCCTTTGAACGCCTTGCAGCACATGTGAAGTATGCTCTCTATGTCAAACCTTTAATTTGCTATTAAATACCTACAAAACGCTACTGATGTTGGTTAGTTAATTTTGGTTCAATTTAATTAAGTTATATACGGAAAAGACTAGTAAAACTAGTCGCGCGGGATTGAGAAGTAATTGCGCATCTGTAGCGACATCTATGGCGTCACATAAGAACTAATCCTGCATCGCGCAATCAAAGTTCTCAGCGCGATTGGAACATATAGAACAGCCGAAAATCATCTATCGGGCAGTAGCCCACCAGACATAACGCCCGTCTGGCCGGAGGATCCTCCCTTTTCAACGGAGGTATGTGGGGCGTTACTCTCTGTTCCGCATACCTCCAAACATCTATACCAAAACTATTCCAGTAAATTCGTCTCACCTCTAGTTCTATTTTTTGTGCACTAACGCAAAAAGACGCGCAGTTATTGATGTTAGTTTATGGTTGATGTTACATTTAGTGCCACCAAACTTCACTAAAGTATCATTCTAAAATTAAATAAACAATTTCCAAGCGAACGTCGTAATATTCATCATCATGAGGAAGAAATCAGCAAAAGAGAGGACAGTGCAAGAGATACTAGATAGTGATGACGAATTACCATGTAAGTCAATATTTGAAATAATAGGTAACCTATGGAATAGCCGTTTTTTTAAAACGGGTTTCTTTGAAGTGTTATGTCTTTGGATTGACTTGGAATTGAACGTTTGAATAAACTTTTTTCGAAATTAGGTATTTATTGGTTTCTTTGTGTTTTGTATTTTCTGTAATATCGCAATACTTGTAACCATTTTTGTCATGAAATCTAAGAAAACTCGCATTATCTTGTAATATGAGTTCTACAGTACAGTGTGTCTCAAGCGGTATGCAATATTTATACGGACTTAAAACTGCTATATAGGTACGGGATGTCTATTTTTGTTTCAATCACTTTCACGTGGGAAATTTTGGATAAATTTTCCATTATGGACCGTTGATTTGGAAATTCATTTTTGTTTTTTGTAGATAGTACTTACTCATAAACAGAAAGCTTTTTAACTTTTAAGTTGCGGAAACTCACGGTTTACGAAATATATTTATAAATTGAAAAACACCACGCCATTTAGGTTGAATGTCATGGTAGATGACGATGTTGACGTTTCACGTTTCGTTGACGGTGGAGGTGTTTCATTCAATTTTGTCATATTTTTCTTTAACCTTTCGAAACTTTCCCCGCGCGCCATTCGGAAATGACTGCAGGGGCGCCGCCATAAATAAAATGGCGGCGGAAATATACTTTTTGTGATGTCCAACCGAAAAAAAAAGCAGAGCATAGACTATAAAATATTGTTGCGTTCAATTTATAGGAAATTTATCCAAGAACGTAAATAATCAAACTTGTTCATACAAAATTAGTCTCTAAGTATTGAAAATAGGGCCTACAATGAAGTGGGAGAGACCGAACGCCGCCGCACAGTGTGTTATTTTACCTAAGTTGCGGACATGTCTGGTTTATGTGTCTATACGATAGGTCTAGGTTTGATAAGTGTTCAACAAAAATACCTACAGTATAATTATCTATATTTATTGAGTTATTATTTTTTTTGTAAAAGTTGAATGACCTTTACAAAAATTAAATTTAATTATGATTCCAAAACTAGTAAACTTATTAATTTTATTTGTTACAAAAATAAAGTAACAGCTCATTATCTACTAGTATTAAAAAAAATAGCTTTGTAGCTTTCATATTTTAAGAAATATGGGCTTTTTTCCGGTTTCAACAAAACACTTTTTTTAAATTAAGTGGTAATGTTGTAGCATGTTATTTTTAATAAATAACATGCGCAATAATATTGTTTCGTATGTCCTAAAATATCATACACGACAATCGCCTTATATAGGAGATACAGCGTTTCTAAGTATTTATGACTTTTCTATGGAAATAGGGTTGTCAACTAGACGTAAAAAAAAATAAGTTTTAGTTGTTTATGAAGTACAGTCAATAGACCTATAATTCAAATTGTTTAGTTATTTTAAAAAAGAAAGTGAATAATCTTGATTATGTCTTTTATATGAAATATGCTTTAAAAAATGTGAAATACGTTTTGTAACATCAGATCGTTGTTTTTATCATTTAGATGTTTTAAAATTAAAGATAATTGATTTATTAGTAGTAATATGCATTTTTTTAAAACTAGCCGTCTCCCGCGGTTTCACTTGCGTCTATGGTTGAAAAATTTTAAAGACTAAAATTACACTAACAAAGTTTTGTATCAGAAAACATAAAACGTATAAATTGGAGAGAGACCTGCAGTGGGACAATACGGGTTAGTTATAATAATAATATAATAATGGGTAACTTATAAAACGTCTGAATTTAGTGCACGGTTCCAATTGGTCGTTTTCTATGGATAAGAACCGAGAAGAAACTCGTAAACTTTAAAAAAATTATTAATTTTACAATATTAATAGGTATGAGAGGACAATGTAGACCAGTCAACATTGTACCCAAAATCACAAAAAAATATAAATAAAAAAGTGGAATCATTGATCTCTAGTATAATGCGACATCTGGTTTTTTATGATGATAGTTATTAGTCTTTGATTATATACTTGTCTAGATGCCACATTGACCGTACTAAACGGCCCAAATAAAGTCTACTAAAATTGGTAGACTCGCTTCTCCCTTACGTCAGTGTCATTTGAAACAACTAAGGATAATGTGCTCACGAAAAATAATTAATTATGCCGGTTTGTGCTGTCAGATTGTGCCATGATTATGTGGGAAAACAATATAATAACACTAAGATCACTTTTCATCGGTAAGTTTTATTACTATAGAAAACACGATTTTTTAATTCGTTTTTTTGTATGTCATTCCGATTAGCCAGTGTTGTCAGTTTATTACTAGGGAGATTTGGCAAAACTATGGGAGACAAAATACAAATATCATTACATCATCTTTCGATCAGAAGAACAATATTATTTTAAAAATTACATTATTTATTTGATCAGTAAATGACCTACAAAAAAAATGAAACCCATGATGCACAATTTTTTTTTTCCTAATATTTTAGGTTTCAGAATTGGGCCTGTTTGGTGCAGTCGTGAGGCACACATTCCTACTATATCCTTACATCGGACTTTATACTTTTTTATTTGTTGGTTTTATGTAATTACATGTAACTGGAGTATTGTGTGTCTTTAAGTCTGTGCTAAATAAATGTATTTTCTTTTTTTCTTTAATCTACAAAATAATTATTTCATTGAATCTATTTTGTTAAACTTTCGTCATAATAAATAATGGAGAAAAGGAAAGTTAATAATTTGGAGCAGGCATCCCTCAACACGCACACCTTGACAGTTTGACGACAATAAGTACACGTGCGGTACTCACACATGTCACGAAATTGGAGACAGTTTTAGCGCGTCGTATGTTTGCATTGCTCTATCTAGACAAGTATATAATCAAAGTTATTAGTATAATAAATCATAGAAATTAAAAACACATGCGACCATGTAATAATTATTCAGAAAAAAAACTTGAAATCACTGAAAACATTTTTTGAGGTCTTTTTTTTTTAGGTGGGAAAATCGTCTAATGACAAATCGTGCTCTTGGGCGGTGCGCGAGATAGTGCCAGACTTTTACTGACTAAAAACCCACTCCTGTTCCTTCGTTGCCTTCGTCCCAGTGCCCGGGTTTTCACACTACCCATGGCCCCAGTAGGTTCCGATCCTGCTGGGCCCCTACGATTTGCTGACATATCCCTGAGGCGTGCGTGGAACAATACGCGCCGTCGACGACTCGGGCTTGGTCCGGACGGTTACCGGACGGTCGGACGGCGGGCTACCCATTGCTCGCCGTCCGCAAGCCCGCGCCTACGGTGGCCGGAAATCCGGATCGGAATCCCGGCGGCGGTTGGGGCGTGAGGACCGTTGCTGTTGCCTCACGCGATCGGCCGCCTCCTTTGCTAGCATTACTGCTTCGCAGAAGGAGGCGACCGCCTGCCTCGTCCTCGCTCCGGACCATGGCCTGTACCAAGGCCCGGCGCGAGAGATCGCCACCGCCGATTGCCCCCACGAGGACACGGCGTTGCTCTGCCCAAGCGGGGCACACCTCCACCGTGTGCTCCACCCTATCCTCCAGGCGGTCCACACAGTGGCGACACCCGGGCGTCGGTCTGTAAAATCTTGATCAAAAAATAATTTGAGGATTTATAGATATTAGGTTCTTTTGGTGAATTCCTATCATACTACAAAACATTTAATTTAAAAAAGAAAACACAAGAAGAGAAGATATTTTTTTTTGGTTTCTATGAACTATCTCCGATTTTCTATATATCTAGAAAAATATCATAAATGAAGGCACGAGTTAGAGAGGTTAGAGTTTTCTTTGAAATGTATCTTTTTGAAAAGCAAAATTTTTATATTAAACTTAAAAACTTCTTAGTTGACAACCCTAACCTGAAACTTAAAAAATCAATATCTCAAGTATAAGGCGTCTGACGCATCTGAAATTTTTAATGAAGATACTTATTAGTATAACAAATATATAGTACTTAAAAACTTATGCTACAACGTAGTAATTTGCCAGAAAAAAAATAAAAACGAAATCACTGAAAACATTTTTTTGTGGTCTGTAAAAGCTTAATCAAACTAGTATTTGTAGATTTATATGTTCTTTTTGTGAATTCCTATCATACTATAAAACATTTAATGTAAAAGAAACACCAGGAAAGGAGACACAAAGTTTTTTTGGTTTCTATGGACTTTTCTCGATTTTCTCAATATCTCGTAAACTATGATAGATGGAATCACAAGAGTTTTAATAAGAGTTTTCTTTGAAATGTATCTTTCCGAAAAGCATATAAAATGGGCATGTCCGCAACTCGGGTGAAATAACACACTGTGCGCCGGCGTTCGCTTGGCTTTCGACCGTGTGGCGCGATGACGTCATGCCGCGTTCGCGTGACTGTATTTTCACATATTAAATGGATGCTGATAAACAATAGTGTGTCAAGCCATACAGACTTTAATTTTGAGAAAACGGCGTCTAAAGATTTCACAACAATTTGGATTAAGTTGTTAGAAAAATATTTGCCCAGTTGTTTTTTCTCTTTTTTAATAAAATAAATAAAGGATTTAAAGAAGATTAATATCATAATAAAGAAAAAAATCTGGTAATTAATTGTCTTAAAACAACAGATTTTTGCATATTGCTAAATATGGAATACACACTTTATTATTTGGAAAATGGATCATTATAATATGTCAAGTATCTTAACTGACCTATAAGTTTTACCTAAAAGTGTTTAGTCATTTAGCGATATTATGTAATATTTCTTAGTATAATACATAATATTTTTTTAGTCCGGTCAATTTAGACATTCGAAGGTGCATAAAATCCCAACAAGCTGAAAATCAGTAAAATTGTTCAAAACATAATTATAAATAATATTTAAAAGTTCCCCATCATTCCCGTGTATGGATTTTTTTTATTCAAGGTCAAAAAAATGAGTTTTTCGCGATTTTCAGCAAAACGGTAAGTTTTATCATAAATGTCAGGATTCGTTTGATTCCGACGAAGTCTCATGCGATACATCGCTATTGACGCAATTTACTTGCATCCAAAATGAAGATGAAGAAGAAGCAGGAGAAGAAGAATTTGAAACTTACGAATCAGGCGAATGAACTTCACCACTTTTTTTTAATTTACATCGCTTTTATCTTTTCCAATCTCTGAAAATTTCCGTTATTTTGCAATAGTTTCACATTAAACAGGATCACAACTGACCCGTGGAGTAGGCCTACTGGGGAAACCACGTTCAAAAAAACGCGCTATGTACCTCATAGGTGGCGTGCAAACGTGTGCATATTATGACGATATCAACTTTTATAACTTTTTGAATCGTTATATCTCAGAAACGGTGGCTCGTAGGAAAAAAATATTGATAAATTTTTTATAGATAATTTTATGATCTACAATTTTTGTCTAAGGTACTTTTATAATAAAACCTACGGTTTTGCTAAAAATCGCAAAAAACTCATTTTTTTTGACCTTTGACCTTGAATATTTTTTTTTTCCATACACAGGAATGATGGGGAACTTTTAAATATTATTTATAATTATGTTTTGAACAATTTTACTGATTTTCAGCTTGTTGGGATTTCATGTACCTTCAGTCTCATTTTTTGGTCTAGATTGACCGGACTATTTGATATTTAGCAATAATAAATCAAGTGGATATCATTACTGTTGGCTACAAATACGTCAATCTGATTGGAACCTAAAATAAAATCTTAATATCACAATAATTACTGACCTATCTTGATTAATACAACAGTTTACAAATAAAACGGTTCATTACAAGTTGTTTTACAAAGGTAATATTTAGCTTTTGTCCAGATTCCGTTGCTTGCCGCTGCGCCGAAACTCTGAATTATATTTCGCAGTATATGAATACATCAATATTTTCAAATTTTACTTTTTGTGGATTGACACACTATTGCTTATCTGCATCCAAATTTGGTAGGTAATTAATGTGACAAACCCGTGCTGTACTATGCAATTAAATTGACTCTAATTGACTTTTTTACATAAAAATAACGAATATTTGTTTACATTGTGGTACGGAAACGGAAATATGGTTACAAGTACTGCGATATTACAGAAAATACAAAACACAAAGAAACCTATAAATACCTAATTTCGAAAAAATAATAACGTAGGTACCTTTAATATAAAGTTTATTTGAACTTATAATTACAAGTCAATCCAAAGATATAACACTTCAAAGCAACCCGTTTTAAAAAACGGCAATTTATTTGCAAATTTTATGAGTTTTATTAAAACTAGGAAATACTACAATGTTTGATTACTTTTCATTTGCACGCTCGCTTTAGCCGAACCGAGTGTTGAAAATGGAATATAGTGCATTTAATTAGGTGTCGCTTAGTTGTAATGAAAACGGGAAAAAACCTTACACTTCTTGTCATAAATCAAAAATAAAGAAAGTCATTAATTCATACATTACTATACTTTCAGCTGAATATATTGAATTACCAATAGTTCCTGCCTATCAAATGGACGATCGATTCGATCATATTGAAAAGGAAAATGAAGTCATAGAGAATTTAGAAGAGACTGACAAAGAGGAAACAGAAGATACAGATAAAAAGGAAACAGAAGATACAGACAAAAAGGAAACAGAAGATACAGACAAAAAGGAAACTGAAGATAAAGACAAAAAGGAAACAGAAGATACAGACAAAAAGGAAACAGAAGATACAGACAAAAAGGAAACAGAAGATACAGATAAAAAGGAAACAGAAGATACAGATAAAAAGGAAACAGAAGATACAGACAAAAAGGAAACAGAAGATACAGACAAAAAGGAAACAGAAGATACAGACAAAAAGGAAACAGAAGAAACAGAAGATACAGACAAAGAAACAGCACAAGAGACAGACGAAGAAGCAAAGTAGCTTAAGTAGCAAAATAAAATGATTAATACACTTGCCAGGTGCTTTTATTCATGTTTGCCATTGCCAGACAGTCCCTTTGCCGTTCAGGTTACCAGCGCGGAGACACGTCGGCAGCGGTCTAGCGTTTGGTGTTTCCGTTTTCTGAGAGTTAGTGAAAGAACGCTTAATGAATGTTTTGAAACAAAAAATGACATTGTTTCATTTTAACTAAATTGAAAACCAAAGTGAGCTGAGCTGCTTTCAAAGACCAATCAAATGATGACTGGATTTCGAAAGGTTTGTTTTCAAAATACCTACTAATTATTCAAAAAAACTACAGGAATATGTAAGTTATCAATGAAACATTTATTTATATGTAGTTCAATTAATGATACCATTAACTCAGTGTTAAACTAAATACGAATTTGTTGCATTGAACCGATTCATATTAAATTTAACACTGAGTGATTTTCAAATAAGTTATTTCAACATGTTCAAGAGCAGGTTAAACTTGATTCTTCGCGATTATAATTGTCTCTTAAGAATCATATCTAACTGCTTCTAAGTATCCATCCTCATTAAATTGTAACATTTTCAAACGACGTTTACGATATTGGTGTTTTTTGAGTTTATCCAATGCCTGTTCTGCAACTTCCAATAGAGGTTTCTTTAAGTATTCCGGGATTCTGCAGACAACTCTGCGGCATAATTCATATACAAATCTGTGTGTTAATCCATCAGGACACTGCTTCACTAAATCTTTCCATCGAATGTCAGTCCAGACTTGATACGAAGACAACTTAAGGCTGAAAAAAAATATCATAAATAAATTATAATATAATAATTCACAACTATCATACAACGCCGTCCTATGCTATGCAGAGTTTGTGTTATGAGTAATAGACAACTGATAAACATACTTATACATTTCTAAATACATACATATCTTCTTATATCTATATATATAAAAGAAGTCGTGTTAGTTACACTATTTATAACTCAAGAACGGCTGAACCGATTTGGCTAAAAGTTGGTGGGGAGGTAGCTTAGAACCAGGAGAAACACATAGGATACTTTTTTTTTTTGAGTAGGGTAGAGTAAGGTAGAGTTGGGTAGAGTAGAGTAGAGTAAGGTAGAGTAGGATATAGTAGTCAGAGTGTCCAGGGAAGGTTTAAACAGTGAGAAAAAATGGAAAAAATCACGAAAAAAATCCGTAGGCATACAACGCCATCTCTAATTAAAATGTCATTAAAAATTAATTATTCTGTTCTGGTAATGCCAGTAGATGGCGTTATCCTTACTATTAGCACAGCTATTAGGCGGTACGAATTTCGCCGGGTCAGCTAGTTATAGATAAATTACACCCAGACATAGAACAAATAGTATTCGCACAGTATTCGTACTAGTTGAAAATTAGTGGTGTGTAATATATATATATATATATTATATTAAGTGATATAACTGTCAAGCATGCAGCTTTTATCCTAGCTTTTTAAAGTCTATTCTTTAAGGTAATCTGTGAACAGCGCTGTGGGCTACATTATTATTTAAGATATTTATGTTATCATGTTTTTAATATCGCATAATGTAGCTGTTTGTTGTTCCTAATAAATAAAATAAAATAAAATAAAATGATCGTGCTCATCGCACAAACATTTGTCCTGGGTGGGAATCGAACTCACGACCTCCGGCATAGCAGTCAGGGTCAGTAACAACTAGACCAACAGGCCAGTCAAAATTCATAGCTATATTCATAAAAAATACACATCCGTCCATAGGGGTTTGTGTATGTGACTCAGGTTGGCTGGACAAATCTTCAAAATAGCTTGCATTTAACTAGGTCAATAGGTCACTTTATGTGACGGCTAAACACCCTTATTTCAGAATTTGTGACGCTACAGAATCTTAGATAATCGATCGAAAACGTGTCCAGCCATCTTGAAAAACCACTTTTCGCTGGTCTCTCAATCTCGGTAACGGAAGTGATTTTGACGACTTTTTGCATATCAACGGGCGTCACATAAATTTGTGACGGGCACCGAGCTAAAAGTTTTGTGATAAGTACAGTGGTTTAGTAGAAAAATGCAAAAATCTGTGTCCAGCCATCTTGAATTTACGTATAAAACTTATGGCTGGCACTTCCGAATCTCAATAACGGGGGCGTTTTCGAATATGGTTCCTTTACTAATACTTGGTGACGCAATGTGTGACAGTAATAACGTTTGATTTATGGCGTCACATGTAAGGGTTTACGAGAAATCAATAAAAACTTCATGTCCAGCCAACCTGAGTTCAAGATGGCTGGACACATGTATCTCCACTGCCTGATGATCTACGACCTTCAAAATGTGTTCAAAATGTTGTGACGGGGACGATAATGATAACCTGAAATTGTGACGGAGAAACTTTGTGTAGTTTCAAAGATATTGATCATTTAAATTTTCCCATACAAACACTGCAGTAGGGTAACGAATATTGAAGGTTTTATGTAGGACAAGTATATTTTAAGGTGTTTTCTTTAATGGACGAAAATCCGTGTATTGGTGATACTAATACGAACAACTGTAGGTAGATATTTAAATCAATAGAAGACAAAAATGTAGAAGTGAGGAAGGGGGGGGGGTGTAATTTTTAAATGTTATTGATTATTTACGTGCAGATATCTATTCTTTTTAGTAGGTATATATTATGTCAGGAGAACTAAACTAATGCTCTGAAGGTATTTAAATGAAAAAATAATGTTTGCTGTAAATAAAACGTGTTCCGTATGGTGTTCGGACGTTAAGAATAACACCATCCCATCTCTTCCCGAGGGTGTCGTAAGAGGCGACTAAGGGACATACCAGAGAATGGGCAGCAGCATCCTCTGTACATTACAACAACCAAACTGCGATCGCCAACCCGTCTGCCAAGCGTGGCGATTATGGCAACCCCCCCCAACATGAAAAACAGAAACAAAAAATGGCCCCTAGTGCCCGGCAGCCCGTCTACCCTTGACTCCGGTAGCGGTCAAGGCCACGACGAGGCAAGGGGTGCGAAGAATCTCCGGATGAGATTTGGCTACCCATCTATGAAACGACTCGACCTGGCAACTTTTAACACGCGTACACTGAGGACTGACGAGAAGATCACCGAACTGGAGGAGGAATTGAGCAGGTTGCGATGGAGTATTGTGGGATTGTCTGAAGTCCGAAGACAGGGGGAGGATACGATAATTCTCAAATCCGGTAACCTGCTCTATTTCCGGGAGGGTGACCAGCAGTCCCAGGGTGGTGTCGGGTTTATCGTCCACAAGTCCCTTGTGAACAATGTGGTGAGGATCGAGAGTGTGTCGACCAGGGTGGCGTACCTTATACTCAGAATATCATCAAGATATTCGCTGAAGGTCATACAGGTCTACGCCCCGACCTCGACACATCCCGACGACGAAGTAGAATCCATGTATGAGGATATATCAAGAGCCATGCATGGTTCTAAGACTCACTTCACCGTGGTCATGGGGGACTTTAACGCGAAACTGGGCAAACGAGACGGTGACGAGCTGCGAGTGGGGCAATTTGGATTTGGACGTCGGAATCACCGGGGACACCTACTGGCTAGCTTTATGGAGAAGGAGGACCTCTATATGATGAATTCCTTCTTCAAAAAGCGTGAGCATAGAAGGTGGACCTGGCAAAGTCCTGACGGTGCAACTAGAAATGAGATTGACTTCATCCTGTCGACGAAAAAGCAAATATTCAATGATGTCTCTGTGATCAACGCGGTGAAAACTGGAAGTGATCACCGCGTCGTAAGAGGCACATTGAATATTAACATTAAGCTTGAAAGGTCTCGACTGATGAAGTCTACGCTCCGTCCAGCACAGATCCAGATCCAAAACCCCGAGAGCTTTCAGCTCGAACTCCACAATCGTTTCGAGTGCCTAGGAAGCTCCGTGGATGAATATAACGATGGGTTCGTGGAAACTGTCCATACGGTCGGGTCTAAGTTTTTCAAGACTCACCGTACAAATAAAAACAAGAAGCTCTCCGATCCGACCCTCGAGCTAATGAAGAAGAGGCGTGAGATGATTCTGCAGTCTTCAGACGATGCGTGCATATACCGGCAGCTCAATAGACAAATCTCGAAGTCCCTGAAACGTGACCTTCGCCGCTTTAATACCGCAAGGATTAAGGATGCGATTGAGCGGAATAAGGGCTCTAAAGTATTTGCACGAGATCTGTCTATTGGGCAAAGCCAGCTCACGAAACTGAAGACCGACGATGGCAGAGTCATATCCGCCAAATCGGAGCTTCTGGGAGAGATCGAGGCTTTTTATGGACAGTTATACACGTCTATCGCTAAACCCGCTGTAAATCTAGTGAACGACCCAAGAGCTAGATTGACTCGACACTATACCGAAGATATCCCGGACGTCAGCCTGTACGAGATTAGGATGGCTCTGAAGCAGCTGAAAAACAACAAGGCGTCGGGTGAGGACGGAATTACGGCCGAACTCCTGAAGGCGGGTGGAAAACCGGTCCTTAAGGCCCTTCAGAAGCTATTTGATTCCGTCATACTCGAGGGAAAAACGCCACAGGCGTGGAGCAGAGGCGTGGTGGTACTCTTCTTTAAGAAGGGCGATAATGCCCTGCTTAAGAATTATAGGCCCATCTCGCTTCTGAGCCATGTCTACAAGCTGTTTTCCAGAGTCATCACGAATCGTCTCGCGCGCAGGTTCGACGACTTCCAGCCTCCCGAACAAGCCGGATTTCGTAAAGGCTTCAGCACCGTGGACCACATACATACGCTGCGGCAGGTTATACAGAAGACTGAGGAGTATAATCAGCCTCTCTGCTTAGCGTTTGTGGACTACGAGAAAGCCTTTGATTCGATTGAAACTTGGGCTGTACTGCAGTCTCTCCAACGGTGCCAAATTGACTATCGGTATATCGAAGTGCTGAAGTGTTTGTACAAAAACGCCACTATGTCAGTCCGACTACAAGACCAGACCTCGAAACCTATCCTCTTGCAGCGGGGTGTGAGGCAGGGAGACGTTATTTCTCCGAAACTGTTCACGGCAGCAATGGAGGATGTTTTCAAGGTTTTGGAATGGAGAGGGCTAGGCATTAATGTCAATGGCGAGTACATCACTCACCTTCGGTTTGCCGACGACATAGTGGTCATGGCTGAGACTACGGAGGAGCTCAGTATAATGCTTGGTGACCTCAGTAGAGCTTCCGAAAGAGTGGGACTTAAAATGAACATGGACAAAACCAAAGTCATGGTAAACAGCCATGTAGCACCCACTCCTATCAAGGTCGGGGACTCTACACTCGAAGTTGTAGACGAATACGTTTACCTGGGACAGACGGTCCAGTTGGGAAGGTCTAACTTCGAGAAAGAGATCAATCGTCGAATCCGACTCGGCTGGGCAGCGTTCGGGAAGCTGCGCGGTGTCTTCTCGTCCAATATACCACAGTGTCTCAAGACGAAAGTCTATGACCAGTGCGTGTTGCCAGTGATGACATATGGCTCCGAAACGTGGTCGCTTACAATGGGCCTCATTAGAAGGCTTAAAGTCACCCAAAGGGCAATGGAGAGGGCTATGCTCGGAGTTTCCTTGCGTGATCGAATCAGGAATGAGGATATCCGCAGGAGAACCAAGGTTGCCGACATAGCACGAAGAATCGCCAAACTAAAGTGGCAATGGGCAGGGCACATTGCTCGCAGAACAGATGGCCGTTGGGGCCGAAAGGTTCTGGAATGGCGACCACGTACCGGAAGACGTAGCGTTGGAAGGCCTCCTACAAGGTGGACCGATGACTTGGTAACGATTGCGGGAGTCCGATGGATGCGAGACGCACAGGACCGTTCGTTGTGGCGACGCTTGGGGGAGGCCTATGTCCAGCAGTGGACGTCTTTCGGCTGAAATGATGATGATGATGTAAATAAAATCACATTTATTTATTTGTACTTATACAGCGTTTCAAATGGCGAAAATGACGATGATCAACTCGCATTTGCACTTCCGTAACCCCCGTCTTGTACCACAACGTTGTTTTACCGCCGTCCTAAGGCCGCGTACCGGACGACGGCGGGCGCGGGCGCGGCGGCGGGCGGCGACACGCGTAAACTGGCCCGTTCGTACATTTGGTACATCTCTTCACCGCGACAAACTGAGCGAAACCGAGAACAAGCCAGCCCCCCTAGCCAAGTCACAAACGATAAACGTAAACTCTCAGTAGTCTTTAATAGATTTTCAACTTTATGTTATTGGATATAAAGTTGAAAATCTATTGAAGATTACATAGTGTTTTCGTTCGTTCCGGTCGCTAACGCTCAGTAGTCTTTAATAGATTTTCAACTTTATGCTCTTAAGTACTTATAAAGTTGAAAATCTATTGGAGATTACTAAGCGTTCACGTTTATCGTTTGCAACTTGGCTAGGGGGGTAGTTTACACGCGTGATCGCCCGCCGCCGCGCCCGCGCCCGCAATCGTCCAGTTTGCAGCCTAAGTGTTTGAAGCTCTTTTCACTGCAGGAAAACCTTTTATTCCCACGGGGAAATCAAATACAAAGCAGGCGTGGATGCTACCGGCCAATTAATCGATTAAAAAGAAATCCTTTATTTATGTAAAATTATGGTCACCTCACAATATTAATGGATGTTTGTATGGAAAAATTTAAATGGTCAATATCTTTGAAACTACGCAAAGTTTCTCCGTCACAATTTCAGGTTATCATTATCGTCCCCGTCACAACATTTTGAACAAATTTCGAAGGTCGTAGATCATCAGGCAGTGGAGATACATGTGTCCAGCCATCTTGAACTCAGGTTGGCTGGACATTAAGTTTTTATTGATTTCTCGTAAACCCTTACATGTGACGCCATAAATCAAACGTTATTCCTGTCACACATTGCGTCACCAAGTATTAGTAAAGGAACCATATTCGAAAACGCCCCCGTTATTGAGATTCGGAAGTGCCAGCCATAAGTTTTATACGTAAATTCAAGATGGCTGGACACAGATTTTTGCATTTTTCTACTAAACCACTGTACTTATCACAAAACTTTTAGCTCGGTGCCCGTCACAAATTTATGTGACGCCCGTTGATATGCAAAAAGTCGTCAAAATCACTTCCGTTACCGAGATTGAGAGACCAGCGAAAAGTGGTTTTTCAAGATGGCTGGACACGTTTTCGATCGATTATCTAAGATTCTGTAGCGTCACAAATTCTGAAATAAGGGTGTTTAGCCGTCACATAAAGTGACCTATTGACCTAGTTAAATGCAAGCTATTTTGAATATTTGTCCAGCCAACCTGAGTCACATGTTTGTGTAGATGGTTATTTATAAAAATGACGGTTAAAACTTCTCCCTCCCTCCTTCTAGGGCAGACGGGTAACCAACCTTTTGAATACTGTTTTTCTTAGCTTGTTTATTTACATTTCTTTTCACAAAAACTTGAACATGAAGAGTTCCATACCAAAAGTTTTGCAAATAAATATAATGTTGATCAAATTTTTTTGCAAGCTTCAACCAAACAGATTTGTCTATTTTTCTATATTTTAATTCTTCTAGAGGTAGCTGTGTATACTTTAGCAGTAGCTTTAAAAACCTTGTAGCTAATTCTAAAGTCCACTTAATTCTTTTTTTTTCTGGTTTTCCTAAAAATAAAAAATTCAATTAAAATGCTGTTGTGTTTCTTATTTTGTAAGAAAGCATAAGCATAATAACAATGGTATAAGTGCACACACCACTAAACAGCTGCTGTAATCTTTTGTATATTCCTCTAGGTTCTCTACCCAAAACCATGGATAATAATGTCACTGAATTGTTGGGATGGTGCATGAAACACACTTTCATGATTTTTTCTTCTTCTGCAGAGTAAGCGCCTTTGACAGAACCTCCAAAATAGGTCATAACATGCCTGAATATTTGGAACATTGTTCTTTGTAATCCTCGAGCCAAAAAAGCAATCACAAAACGTCTTGCACATTCTTCAGGGATATTAGGTAATCTGCTTTTATCTTTATTTCTCCAGCAAGCCAAACATATTAACCTATCAGGAACATCATATAACTGAAACAGATTGTTATAAAGTATTTGTTAAATTGTAAGAAGGTTTGATTATATCAATAAAATGTTTTAAATCTCATTTGACAAACAGTATTCATTCTACAACGGAGCACATCCCACCATCTCTGAGAGGACAGGTCGTGTATTTGAAATTTTGTGGGCACCAAGCCATCCAAGCAAATGAGAAGCGTGGTTTGCTGCCATGCTCAGTCGTTGAAAGGCCACATTTAGTATCAATGAAAGTCTAATAATTTGGTTTACTTTTTCCGAAAGTTGTGGGTGCCCAAAGTTGAGATAAGTGAAGGCCATATGTAAATTTTGGGCTGAATGAACGTTATTTCTGAGACATTATTCAAATTTTGTATTTTCTGGTAAATGTACAAGAAGTGAACCTGGTAGACATGAGAATTGACTTCATCATGCCGATGAAGAAGCTTAATAAAATTTTATTTAATAATGGCCCTGTAGTCTACTAGGTAAAAAACTGGAAGTGATCACCGTATGATAAAAGGCACATCGAATCGCCCAGTATAGGCAGATCAAAAACTCTGAAAGCTATCAGCTCCAACTTCACAATTGTTTGGAGTGCCAAGGAAGCTCCATGGACGAATACAATAATGAGTTCATGAAAACTGACTAAACAGTTTTAAGTTCTCCAAGATAAATCGTTTAAATAGGAACAAGAAGCTTTCTGAATGTACTTCCATCTCATGAAGAAAAGGCATTAGATGGTTCTGCAGTCTTCAGCCAACGCCAGCAAAAACTCACTAAAATAAAAAAAACAAACGACTCAAGAGCTAGTTGACCCGTCACGATATCGAAGACATCTTGGACGTTAGCCTGTACGTGATAAAGATGGCTCTGAAACACCTCCAAAACAAGGCGTCGTTGGATGATAACTTTAAGCTATAATCGAAATTTTGGCCGAACACCTGATAGTGGGTGGAAAATCTGGTTCTTAAAGCCCTGTAGAAGCTGTTTGATTTGGTTAGACTTGAGGGGAAAATCCCACTGGCATAGAGAAGAGGTGAGCTGGTACTGCTGATGCTTTTGTTTAAGAATGGTGACAATGTTCTGCTTAAAAATACAGGCCCATCTCACTTCTGAGCCATGTCTACTAATACTGCAACCGCCTCTGGTGCAGTATTGACGATTTCCAGCCTCCCAAGCACATGGGATTCTGAAAATCCTGCAGCATGTTATACAGAAGACCAAAGAGTATAATCTGCCTTTCTGTTTAGAGTTTGTGGACTATGAGAAAGATTGATTTGATTGAGACTTGGCTTGTAATGCAGTGCCATCCAATGGTGTCTATAAAATCATATTTTCAAAATAGAAACCAAATCATAGGTTCTATGATCCCTCAAAGGGGTATTAGTAAAACTCAAGGGGCCCATTAGGGCTGATATCTGCTAGGAATGCGGGAATATTGGGAATATTTGGAGAAGAGTTACTATGGCCCTGTAATGCAACTGTGCACTAATTCTATTAAAAAGTTTGTACAAGATTATCAGGTGATTCTTTTTTGGACAGTTAGATATTACAAGAGTCTATAATTTTTACTCTACTTCGATAAACTTCACAATTATTAAAAGAAAGAAGGAAGAAATATGATTATTCTTCCTTTTTCATGCATTTAATGTGCATGCCCCTTGCAAAATAGTTTTAACATCATTCACCCCTCAGTTCACTAATTTTAACATAGTTTCAATAAAACTTAATTGTTGTTACAAAACTAAACCAAAATCAGTATGTCTGTTAAAAACAGTGTATCTACTATACCTTCATGAATTCATTCCAATTTTCTTGTATCTTATCACATTCTGCTTTGCAAATGGTGTCTGTTCGATAAGGTTCAGGATGATTTTCAATGTCAGTAGTTTTAAGTGGTCTTGAAAGAGAATTAATTGGATTGTTGATACCAAGGTTGATCCCATGTTATTTCCTCATCTTTCAATCTGCTTACCAGTAACTGAAAAAAAAATACTTATAAAGTTAAGAAGACATCCTCGAACTTTAATTATTCAATTACGCTAACAAACATCAAAACTAATAAATATTAATAATTTAATAGGAATATAAACAAACTAAAAATAATAATATTTACAAACGGGTAGAAAAAGAAATTATTGGGCATCAAAAAATTCATCCACATTAATATCAATGAGAAAAGTGCCCAGAACGCTGGCAGCATTGCCACGTTGGATACCTACACTCTAAGGTTCAGTTGAAAACCAGCGTCAGGCAACTGCTACGTAGTTGTCTGGCATTATGCTGAACTGGACCTATTTGGCGTAGCCGTGAGACATATTGTTATTGTTAATTTTTATTTCTCCTTATTTATTTTTTAATGTTTAATTTCAGTTTGTAAATCAATTAATTGTTGATAATTGTATCATGGTGTGCCAAATAAACATATTTTTTTTCTTTCTTTCTTTCAATGCTGATTCGTTGTCCGAAGAAAAGCCCAGCCCTCTGGTCCCGCGAAGAGTCGACCATCGAATCGATGTTATCAATGCTGACGTGCCTAGCTATCCGACCAGCGCTTCTACTGCAGGATAGGCCATGGTGCCCGAGGCGGTCCTCGAACGTATGCTATTTTAGGGTGATGCTTTTGCTTTTTTTTTGGGAAATGCAATTCCCTACTCACTCGCGATCGTGCCAGCACCAACACTATACTGAGTGTTTTTGCAGATAGGTGGGAGTCCCCCATGTTGTAAAGATTAAGTGCGGTTTCATGTGTAGTGTAGTTATGTGTGTAATTGTGTTGTTAATACCTAGTAACATTAGTTTTCAAGATATTGTTACTAACAAAATATGGACCTTATCCAAAATATATGTTTATTATTTTTTTTTATACATTTATTTATCTCAGCACCCTAAGGTCCTGGACCTTTGGAAGGCGTACGAGGAGCCGAAACCAACTCGCAGAGGCCCTTTTAGACGCTTTTAATGGGAAGTTGTACAGTTGTTTATTATTATTATTATCTACTCTATTACTTATAGTAGGTTTGTCAGTGGCATCACTCGCATGAAAGTAGGGCTCTCGATACAAACTTTGGACCCCCTTTCATCCTCTTATGCGGTTAATTTTGGAAAATCCCTTCTTAGCATGACTATGTCATAATAACTATCGCTATGACAAATTTCATCACAATACGGTAATTGGTTTATGCTATGTGTTGATAGATCAGTCAGTCAGTAATAGTTGCCTTTTATAATTATTAATACTCAAAGGTTGTTCTCACAAGGTAAAAATATTTTGCTTTTACCAACTGGAACTAAACTAAACTTTACTGTTGAAAAATATGATATCAATGTTAAATTTATTTTGATTGTTCTATGTGTTGCACAACACTAAGTAAAAAGTGATTATTGATCCAACCACAGTAAGATATTATTGTTCTACGATATTGTAGGCTATGCTAATATCAGTCACATGCATTCCTCAATGGCTGAATAAATTTAGATGAAACTTGGCATAAGGGCAAAAAACAATGATCGTGAGAAGGACACTGGATGTTTTATCCCAGTATTATATTACGTGGGATAATTTTAAACCCACGCACGGGCAAAGCCACTGATGAAAGCTTTTATGACTTAAATTAGGTAGCTACCTCCATAAAAAAATGATCTTCGTCTTTGATTTCCTCCAAATACATAAGTATTCTATCCATACAAGCTGGTTCATTTAAATCATCAAAATCCTGTAATATGTCACTAAACTCAATTTGCCTCTCGATCTTTTTCACAGGTAACTCCTTAACACTATCAGTTGACTCCTTATTATTATCGTCAGAGTCCTCCTTCACCCTCTTTCTCTTGACAGGTAAATCTTCATCTTCGCTTTTAATCTCTATTTGCCTCTTTTTAGTGGGTGTGCTCTCATCCTCAGATTCCATATTTATGAACATTTTTTACGTAGTTAGAAAAACTCTTAGTCTAAAAATCCTATATTACTTTTTAATAGAGGTCATATCACGGATTTTTATTTCAGTAACTAATCGGCAGGGTTTTGGTTTAAAAAACTATAGGAGACAGCTTGATTGATTGATTGATTAACGAATGACCCAAGAGCTATATTGACTCAACACTATACCAAAGATATCCCGGACGTCAGCCTGTAGGTACGAGATTAGGATGGTTCTGAAGCAGCTGAAAAACAACAAAGAATCGGGTGAGGACGGAATCACGGCCGAACTCCTGAAGACGGCTGGAAAACCGTCATACTCGAGGGAAATACTCCACAGGCATGGAGCAGAGGTGTGGTGGTATTCTTCTTTAAGAAGAGCGAAATGCCCTGCTTAAGAATTACAGGCCCATTTCACTTCTAAGCCGTCTCGCGCGCAGGTTCGAAGACTTCCGAACAAGCCGGATTCCGAAAAGGCTTCAGCACCGTGGACCACATACATACGCTGCGGCAGGTTATTCAGAAGACTGAGGAGTATAATCAGCCTCTCCGCTTAAAGTTTATGGACTACGAGACAGCCTTTGATTCGATCGAGTCCTGCAGTCTCTCCAACGGTGCCTGATTGACTATATCGGTACATCGAAGTGCTGTTACCACCTGCAGTTTTCAGGATAGGACGAGGCCAATAACAGAGCCGTAGAGGTTTCCAAATACTGGTCAGATAAAATTTAGTTAGAGTACATCGACACGAAAAGAAGAAGAAGAAGAAGATCGAAGTGCTGAAGTTTTTTTACAAAAACGCCACCACGCGGCTTCGCCCGCGTGAATGTAGGTTTCTTCATACAAACTTTGGACCCCCGTTTCATCTATTTAGGCGGTGAATTTTGGAAAATCCTCTCTTAGTGTCAAAATCCCACCAGTTTCTGCTGTGCGTTGATATGTCAGTTTCTCCTTTTATATATATAGTGTTTACGTCTACTATTCTGTCAATGTCTAAAGTAAATTGGAAAAGCAAGCACCAAAGATTTGATTGTGGCGAGTTTTTGTTTAGTTTTAGGTTAATCTACTATGGTGGAAAACAAGACAACCAACTAATATATTATTGACTTTATAAGCATATCTGATAATGAAGTCTAAACAGGGAAAACTGCCATATTTAACTACAAGTAGTTACCAATTCACGTGGACTACGAGAAAGCCTTTGATTCGAGCGAGGCTTGGGCTGTGCTGCAGTCTCTCCAACGGTACTGAACATCGAAACCTATCCTCTTGCAGTGGTTTGTGAGGCAGGGAGACGTCATTTCTCCGAAACTGTTCACGGCCGCAATGTAGGATGTCTTCAAGGTTCTGAAATGGAGAAGGCTAGGCATTAATATCAATGGCGAGTACATCACTCACCTTCGGTTTACCGACGACGTAGTAGTCATGGCTAAGACTACGGAGGAGCTCAGTATAATGCTCGGTGACCTCAGTAGAATATCCGAAAGAGTGGGACTTAAAATGTAGCATCCACTCCTATTAACATCGTAGACTCTACACTCGAAGTTGTGTTTATCTGGGACAGACAGACCAGTTGGGTAGGTCTAACTTCGGGAAAGAGGTCAATCGTCGAATCTGACTCGTCCAATATACCACAGTGTTTCCAAACAAAAGTCTTTGACCACATATGGCTCCGAAATGTGGTCACTTACAATGGGCCTCATCAGGAGGCTTAAAGTCATCCAAAGCTCTATGCTCAGAGTTTCCTTGCGTGACCACATCAGAAATGAAGATATCCGCAGTAGAAACAAGGTTAGATTTTTACCTTTAGACCTTTTTTTTTTGTTTTTTAAATTTTGGGACTAGAGGTTAGGTCTCGTAATTTTTGTTAAAAAAGTGCTAAAGTCTCGAAGTTCCTTAATAAAAGGCTGTGATTCTTCATTTATTTTTTAAGTAAAAACTTATGCCATTGTAAAACCAAATAATATATAGAGTGACTGGTAATTAGTGTACGATACTTAAACACGTGATTGTGTTCATGATAACCAACAACTTTTACTATGCGAACCAACCGGAAATCGCGAAAAAAAATCAGCTGTTCAGTAATGTACTGAACAGCTGATATTTTTTTCGCGATTTCGGCTTTGCTCCCATAATAAAAATTGTTTGTTATCATGAGCACAATCACGTGTTTAAGTATCGTACACTAATTGCCAGTCACCCTATATACATATATGTATATATATACTAGCTGAGCCGGCAAACGTTGTTCTGCCATATAAATAAAAAAAAAAAAAAAATAGATGTTGGCCGATTCTCAGACCTACTCAATATGCTCACAAAATTTCATGAGAATCGGTCGAGCCGTTTCGGAGGAGTTCAAGTTCGAACACCGTGACACGAGAATTTTATATATTAGAAGATATATAACCAGTCTTTTATTTAAAAAATAGTTTACATTTTATATTAAAATTACGACTTTATTTCCGGGAGTCCTGGGGACTCCACCAGGTAAATCGTGTATAAATTAAGAAGTCACCTGGTACATCAAGGCATAATGAAGGAGTTCGGTGTAATTAATGAAAAATATAACTGAGGGAGGAGATTTATGTCTACTGAAAATGTCGTTACATGATTGTTCTCTGAATTTTATTTTCATTTTTTTTATTAACCTTTGTTTTTTACTACATAAATATTAAGTATGTAGTTCCATTTATTTTAGTTAAATCTTCAGAAGCACCAAATGCAACGATTTACTAAAAAGTTACCAATTTAGTAGATTTCATTAATGTACTTGAAAAAAGAAAGAGTTGGCAACACTTGCGCGTGTTTCTGTCCGTTTTAGATAATGCTGCCAACTTAGCACTTTCAGTGCTATATTTGGTACTATTTTCACAAGGTCACTGAAATCTAACATACAGCACCTATAAATAAGAAATTTATTTAACTCTTTCTTTATGTCGAAATTAAATGCAAAATTGCTTTTAAATTTTAAAATAAATTATTATAAACATAATATTTTTTTGAATGCAAGCCAAATGTCTTTGGCATTTAATCTAGCACTAAATACCAGTCAAGTCAAAACTTGCTACTCATACGAAATTTCCCAAAACATTATTACAAAAATAGGCAAGAAGGGAATGAAATGCATTTAAATTTGAAAAGTCAGCTAAAAGTTTAAGTGAGCATCTATATCAACAGCGGCGGTAGTACAAGAAGAAGGAAACACTGCAGAAATAGGTATTTACTGAAGATATACTTAATGCTCGTATTTTTTTTGCGTTCCATAATGTTAAATAGTTGCCATTAAGTAGTTTGATGGTGCGTTTACACGTGGGCCCAGCCTCGGCCAATCGCCATTGTTTAAACGGTTGGGTGTTGGATTTCCCCGTTTACACAAAGGCTAGGTATCTCGATTGGCCGAGGCTGGGCCCACGTGTAAACGGGGCATAAAAGTAAGATTCAAAGAGGAGTAGATATAGTTTTAAAATAATAATTACAACAGTTTTTGTGTCTAAGAAAAATTAAATAGATTTATTTCATAGATCACTATTTTTGGAAATCCATAGCAACCTAGCACTTTTTGAGATGTTTTTTAGCACCCTCTCGTAGTATAGAGTTGGCAACACTGGTTTTAGAGGTGAGACGTACTAGGTGAATCGCGCACTGAGTCTTCCGAATACGCATCCACAAAAATACTAGTTTCACGAGTACTTTCGAGTACGAGACATAAAGAACCTAATATCCCAAGTACAGAACGGATGTAGGAGTATCGAGTAATGAAGACGTTAAGGGTTTTTCCGCGCCTCTTTTACAGTTATGACTCACAAGCAATAATAATATAAGTACATAAACCTTTAGAATTAGGTATAGTGACATATTTAAACTTTAAGTCAGAATGACTTAAAACGAGCATACAATCGACTTCTAGTAAAACAAAGAGACCGATATATACGCATAGCTACTTCACACGAAAATGTGCCTGTTTTTTTTTAGAAGTAATACGTAGTAAGCTGTTAAGTGCAACAAAACCATTGTGAGAGAAAATAAATGCAATTATTATTATAATTATTAAGCAGGTACGTTTGTCATTTTATGACAAAGTCGAAATATTGAAATTTTGGATTAGGTCACTATAATTATCCTAAAAGTGCGATTATTTATATTTTCTAAAATCTCTTAACCCTTTGAACGCCTTGCAGCACATGTGAAGTATGCTCTCTATGTCAAACCTTTTATTTGCTATTAAATACCTACAAAACGCTACTGATGTTGGTTAGTTAATTTTGGTTCAATTTAGTTTAAGTGATATACGGAAAAGACTACCTAGTAAAACTAGTCGCGCGGGATCGAGAAGTACTTACGCGTCCATACCAAAACTATTCCAGTAAATTCGTCTCACCTCTAGTTCTATTTTTTGTGCGCTAACGCAAACAGACGCGCAGTTATTGATGTTAGTTTATGGTTGATGTTACATTTAGTTCCACCAAACTTCACTAAAGTATCATTCTAAAATTAAATAAACAATTTCCAAGCGAACGTCGTAATATTCATCATCATGAGGAAGAAATCAGCAAAAGAGAGGACAGTGCAAGAGATACTAGATAGTGATGACGAATTACCATGTTAGTAAAAATTTGAAATAATAGGTAAGTACCTATGAAATTTCCGTTTGTTTTTAAACGGGTTGCTTTGAAGTGTTATATCTTTAGATTGACATGGAATTGTAAGTTTGAATAAACTTTTTATTAAAGGTACGTTATTCTTTTTTCGAAATTGGGTACTTATTTATTGGTTTCTTTGTGTTTTGTATTTACTGTAATATCGCAATACTTGTAACCATTTTTGTCATGAAATCTAAGAAAACTCGCATTATCTTGTAATATGAGTTCTACAGTACAGTGTGTCTCAAGCGGTATGCAATATTTATACGGACTGAAAACTGCTATATATGGGATGTCTATTTTTGTTTCAATTACTTTCACGTGGGAAATTTTGGATAAACTTTCCATTATGGACCGTTGATTTGGAAATTAATTTTTTTTTATTTGTAGATAGTACTCATAAACAGAAAGCTTTTTACAAATTTTTAAGTTGCGGAAACGCACGGTTTACGAAACATATTTTTTTAAAATTTCCATATAATTTGAAAAACACCACGCCATTTAGGTTGGATGTCATGGTAGATGACGACGTTTCACGTTTCGTTGACGGTGCAGGTGTGTTTCATTCAATTTTGTCATATTATTCTTTAAATATAATTATATTTTCACGTATTAAATTTGGTATGTAATTAATGTGACAAAAACCGTGCTGTACCTACATCCTAAGTATGCAATTAAATTGACTTTAATTGATTTTTTTTACATAAAAATAACGAATATTTGTTTACATTGTGGAACGGAAACGGAAACATGGTTACAAGTACCTACTGCGATATTACAGAAAATACAAAACACAAAGAAACCTATAAATACCTAATTTCGAAAAAAGAATAACGTAGGTACCTTTATTATAAAGTTTATTTGAACTTTTAATGCCAAGTCAATCCAAAGATATAACACTTAACCGTTTTAAAAAACGGCAATTTTATAGGTAAAGACCTATTATAATACTCGTTTTCATTAAAACTAGGAAATACTACAAATTTTGACTACTTTTCATTTGCACGCTCGCTTTAGCCACGGTAATATTATCTATACAGTATTGTAACTCGGCCGTATCTTTGAAATAAATGCCTACAGCCGCGCGGTACGTAAACATGCGATAGGGCTGCCGGCACTATGGCTGCCCGCCACCAGCATTTTAATTACATTTGCCTACTTTGTGTTTCCATTTAGTTTTGTGATTGTAAATATACTTTTTATATAAACAAATAAAATACTTTGTGAATTGAATAGGAAGTGTTTAATATTTGCGACCGAAAAATATTTGCCCCTCGACTGAGACGTACTACGAAATGCTTTATTATTAAATTTTAAAATACAAAAATCCGCATTCTAAAGCTTATTTAAAAATTGTTTTGGGAAACATGGACAAGGTGGAGAAAAAGGAATATCTTTTACTTGGTTATAGATACCTGCAGCTACTTTACAATTTATATGTTTGGTTTTAAATGAAGCAATATTTATGTGAATGAAAAACAGCACAATATATCCTACTCGTCATATTAAATATATAAATATGTACTTGAACTTATTTTTATTGAAAATATCGCGCGGCACAGACGCGACTGTCTGCATCCCGAGCGCACCTCGAGATCGAGACGCGTAGGTATAGCTCGCGTTTCGTCCGTTTGTATGAAGTTGGAATACTGTATAGATAATATTACCGTGCTTTAGCCGAGCCGAGTGTTGAAAATGGAATATAGTGCATTTAATTAGTTGTCGCTTAGTTGTAATGAAAACGGAAAAAAACCTTACACTTCTTGTCATAAATCAAAAATAAAGAAACTCATTAATTCATACATTACTATACTTTCAGCTGAATATATTGAATTACCAATAGTTCCTGCCTATCAAATGGACGATCGATTCGATCATATTGAAATGGAAAATGAAGTCAAAGAGAATTTAGAAGAGACTGACAAAGAGGAAACAGAAGATACAGACAAAACGGAAACAGAAGATACAGACAAAAAGGAAACAGAAGATACAGACAAAAAGGAAACAGAAGATACAGACAAAAAGAAAACAGAAGATACAGACAAAAAGAAAACCGACGATACAGACAAAGAAGCAGTACCTTTGTACTATTGTCTGTTTTATTATATTATCTTTGTCTCTTTTTGTGTGTACATAAATTATAAAATAAATCAATAAATAAGAAACAAAGTAGCTTAAGTAGCAAAATAAAATGATTAATTAGTACACTTGCCAGGTGCTTTTATTCATGTTTGCCATTGCCAAACAGTCCCTTTGCCGTTCAGGTTACCAGCGCGGAGACACGTCGGCAGCGGTCAAGCGTTTGGTGTTTCCGGGTTCTGAGAGTTAGTGAAAGAACGCTTAATGAATGTTTCGAAACAAAAAGTGACATTGTTTCATTTTAACTAAATTGAAAACCAAAGTGAGCTAAGCTGCTTTCAAAGACCAATCAAATCATGACTGGATTTCGAAAGGTTTGTTTTCAAAATACCTACTAATTATTCAAAAAAACTACAGGAATATGTAAGTTAACAATGAAACATTTATTTATATGTAGTTCAATTAATGATACCATTAACTCAGTGTTAAACTAAATAAGAATTTGTTGCATTGAACCGATTCATATTAAATTTAACACTGAGAGATTTTCAAATAAGTTATTTCAACATGTTCAAGAGCAGGTTAAACTTGATTCTTCGGGATTATAATTGTCTCTTAAGAATCATATCTAACTGCTTCTAAGAATCCATCCTCATTAAATTGTAACGTTTTCAAACGACGTTTACGATATTGGTGTTTTTTGAGTTTATCCAATGCCTGTTCTGCAACTTCCAATAGAGGTTTCTTTAAGTATTCCGGGATTCTGCAGACAACTCTGCGGCATAATTCATATATAAATCTGTGTGTTAATCCATCAGGACACTGCTTCACTAAATCTTTCCATCGAATGTCAGTCCAGACTTGATACGAAGACAACTTAAGGCTGAAAAAAAAAATCATAAATAAATTATAATATAATAATTCACAACTACAACACGTCTAGTCCTAAGCTAAGCAGAGTTTGTGTTATGAGTACTAGACAACTGATAAACATACTTATACATTTCTAAATACATACATATTATAGATAAATTACACCCAGACATAGAACAAATGATCGTGCTCATCGCACAAACATTTGTCGTGGGTGGGAATCGAACTCACGACCTCTGGCATAGCAGTCAGGGTCAGTAACGACTAGACCAACAGGCCAGTCAAAATTCATAGGTATATTCATAAAAAATACACATCCGTCCATAGTGGTTTGTGTTGATGGTTATTTATAAAAATGACGGTTAAAACTTCTCCCTCCCTCCTTCTAGGGCAGACGGGTAACCAACCTTTTGAATACTGTTTTTCTTAGCTTGTTTATTTTTACATTTCTTTTCACAAAAACTTGAACATGAAGAGTTCCATACCAAAAGTTTTGCAAATAAATATAATGTTGATCAAATTTTTTTGCAAGCTTCAACCAAACAGATTTGTCTATTTTTCTATATTTTAATTCTTCTAGAGGTAGCTGTGTATACTTTAGCAGTAGCTTTAAAAACCTTGTAGCTAATTCTAAAGTCCACTTAATTCTTTTTTTTTCTGGTTTTCCTAAAAATAAAAAATTCAATTAAAATGCTGTTGTATTTCTTATTTTGTAAGAAAGCATAAGCATAATAACAATGGTATAAGTGCACACACCACTAAACAGCTGTTGTAATCTTTTGTATATTCCTCTAGGTTCTCTACCCAAAACCATGGATAATAATGTCACTGAATTGTTGGGATGGTGCATGAAACACACTTTCATGATTTTTTCTTCTTCTGCAGAGTAAGCGCCTTTGACAGAACCTCCAAAATAGGTCATAACATGCCTGAATATTTGGAACATTGTTCTTTGTAATCCTCGAGCCAAAAAAGCAATCACAAAACGTCTTGCACGTTCTTCAGGGGTATTAGGTAATCTGCTTTTATCTTTATTTCTCCAGCGAGCCAAACATATTAACCTATCAGGAACATCATATAACTGAAACAGATTGTTATAAAGTATTTGTTAAATTGTAAGAAGGTTTGATTATATCAATAAAATGTTTTAAATATCATTTGACAAACAGTATTCATTCTACAACGGAGCACATCCCACCATCTCTGAGAGGACAGGTCGTGTATTTGAAATTTTGCGGGCACCAAGCCATCCAAGCAAATGAGAAGCGTGGTTTGCTGCCATGCTCAGTCGTTCAAAGGCCACATTTAGTATCAATGAAAGTCTAATAATTTGGTTTACTTTTTCCGAAAGTTGTGGGTGCCCAAAGTTGAGATAAGTGAAGGCCATATGTAAATTTTGGGCTGAATGAACGTTATTTCTGAGACATCATTCAAATTTTGTATTTTCTGTTAAATGTACAGGAAGTGGACCTGGTAGTCATGAGAATTGACTTCATCATGCTGATGAAGAAGCTTAATAAAATTTTAATTAATGATGGCCCTGTAATCTACTAGGTAAAAACTGGAAGTGATCACCGTATGATAAAAGGCACATCGAATCGCCCAGTACAGGCAGATCAAAAAACTCTTAAAGCTATCAGCTCCAACTTCACAATTGTTTGGAGTGCCAAGGAAGCTCCATGGACGAATACAATAATGAGTTCATGAAAACTGACTTTTAAGTTCTCCAAGACAAGTCGTTTAAATAGGAACAAGAAGCTTTCTGATTATACTTCCATCTCATGAAGAAAAGGCGTGAGATGGTTCTGCAGTCTTCAGCCAACGCCAGCAAAAACTCACTAAAATAAAAAAACAAAACGACTCAAGAGCTAGTTGACCCGTCACGATATCGAAGACATTCTGGACGTCAGCCTGTACGTGATAAAAATAGCTCTGAAACACCTCTAAAACAAGGCATCGTTGGATGATAACTTTAAGCTATAATCGGAATTTTGGCCGAACACCTGATGGTGGGTGGAAAACCTGGTCCTTAAAGCCCTTTAGAAGATGTTTGATTTGGTTAGACTTGAGGGGAAAATCCCACGGGCATAGAGAAGAGGTGAGCTCATACTGCTGATGATTTTGTTTAAGAATGGTGACAATGTTCTGCTTAAAAATTACAGGCCCATCTCACTTCTGGGCCATGTCTACTAATACTGCAACCGCCTCTGGTGAGGTATTGACGATTTCCAGCCTCCCAAGCACATGGGATTCTGAAAATCCTGCAGCATGTTATATAGAAGACCAAAGAGTATAATCTGCCTTTCTGCTTAGATTTTGATTTGATTGAGACTTGGGCTTGTAATGCAGTGCCATCCAATGGTGCCTATAAAATCATATTTTCAAAATAGAAACCAAATCATAGGTTCTATGATCCCTCAAAGGGGTATTAGTAAAACTCAAGGGGCCCATTAGGGCTGATATCTGCTAGGAATGCGGGAATATTGGGAATATTTGGAGAAGAGTTACTATGGCCCTGTAATGCAACTGTGCACTAATTCTATTAAAAAGTTTGTACAAGATTATCAGGTGATTCTTTTTTGGACAGTTAGATATTACAAGAGTCTATAATTTTTACTCTACTTCGATAAACTTCACAATTATTAAAAGAAAGAAGGAAGAAATATGATTATTCTTCCTTTTTTATGCATTTAATGTGCATGCCCCTTGCAAAATAGTTTTAACATCATTCACCCCTCAGTTCACTAATTTTAACGTAGTTTCATTAAAACTTAATTGTTGTTACAAAACTAAACCAAATTCAGTATGTCTGTTAAAAACAGTGTATCTACTATACCTTCATGAATTCATTCCAATTTTCTTGTATCTTATCACATTCTGCTTTGCAAACGGTGTCTGTTCGATAAGGTTCAGGATGATTTTCAATGTCAGTAGTTTTAAGTGGTCTTGAAAGAGAATTGGATTGTTGATACCAAGGTTGATCCCATGTTATTTCCTCATCTTTCAATCTGCTTACCAGTAACTAAAATAATTAATTTACGCTTTAATTATTAGATATATATTCGATATTATTCGTTAGCGTAATTATTCAATTACGCTAACGAACATCAAAACTAATAAATATTAATATTTTAATAGAAATATATACAAACTAAAAATAATAATATTTACAAATGGAAAAATAAATTATTGAGCATCAAAAAATTGAACCACATCAATATCAATGGGAAAAGTGCCTAGAACGCTGGCAGCATTGCCACGTTGGATAGCAATGCTGATTCGTTGTCCGAAGAAAAGCCCAGCCCCCTGGTCACGCGAAGAGTCGACCAGTTGTTTGCTGATATCACGAACAACTCGATCAAACATATAACTTCCGATGAGGGTATTATATTTACGCCGTTTGAGGTTTTCTGCACTTGCAGCAGCCGCCCCAGCACAGCCTGCCGTACTCAGAAGATGGGATGGGATCCCACACCAAAGGCCTACCTAACTTCCTGGGCATTATGGTCATCCCATCTGGCCTCTTTCCATCGTCGCGTGCCAAGCCATTGGGTTCTAGAACAGCTGGCACCCCGGCGGTGACAAGAGCTCGACGAATGATGTTATTAATGCTTGCGTGCCCAGCTATCCGACCAGCGCTTCTACTGCAGGATAGGCCATGGTGCCCGAGGCGGTCCTCGAACGTATGCTATTTTAGGGTGCTGCTTTTGCTTTTTTTTTGGGAAATGCGCTTCCCTACTCACTCGCGATCGTGCCAGCACCAACACTATACTGAGTGTTTTTGCAGATAGGTGGGAGTCCCCCATGTTGTAAAGATAAGTGCGGTTTTATGTGTAGTGTAGTTATGTGTGTAATTGTGTTGTTAAGACCTAGTAACATTAGTTTTTAAGATATTGTTACTAACAAAATATGGACCTTATCCAAAATATATGTTTATTATTATTATTATCTACTCTATTACTTATAGTAGGTTTGTCAGTGGCATCACTCGCATGAAAGTAGGTCTCTCGATACAAACTTTGGACCCCCTTTCATCCTCTTATGCGGTTAATTTTGGAAAATCCCTTCTTAGCATGACTATGTTATGTCATAATAACTATCGCTATGACAAATTTCATCACAATACGGTCATTGGTTTATGCTATGTGTTGATAGATCAGTCAGTCAGTAATAGTTGCCTTTTATAATTATTAATACTCAAAGGTTGTTCTCACAAGGTAAAAATATTTTGCTTTTACCCACTGGAACTTACTGTTGAAAAATATGATATCAATGTTAAATTTATTTTGATTGTTCTATGTGTTGCACAACACTAAGTAAAAAGTGATTATTGATCCAACCACAGTAAGATATTATTGTTCTACGACATTGTAGGCTATGCTAATATCAGTCACATGCATTCCTCAATGGCTGAATAAATTTAGATGAAACTTGGCACAAGGGCAAAAAACAATGATCGTGAGAAGGACACTGGATGTTTTATCCCAGTATTATATTACGTGGGATAATTTTAAACCCACGCACGGGCAAAGCCACTGATGAAAGCTTTTATGACTTAAATTAGGTAGGTACCTCCATAAAAAAATGATCTTCGTCTTTGATTTCCTCCAAATACATAAGTATTCTATCCATACAAGCTGGTTCATTTAAATCATCAAAATCCTGTAATATGTCACTAAACTCAATTTGCCTCTCGATCTTTTTCACAGGTAACTCCTTATCACTATCAGTTGACTCCTTATTATTATCGTCAGAGTCCTCCTTCACCCTCTTTCTCTTGACCGGTGAATCTTCATCTTCGCTTTTAATCTCTATTTGCCTCTTTTTAGTGGGTGTGCTCTCATCCTCAGATTCCATATTTCAGAGAGTATTTATAATCACTACGTTATACCATATTTATGAACTTTTTTTACGTAGATAAAAAAACTCTTAGTCTAAAGCTTTAGAGGTTATCAAACGTACTCTGTGGAGGTTATAACACCGAATCCTTAAATTTAATGTACTCTGTGGTTTTTTGGCAAAAAACTAAGCCACAGAGTAACTAGCTAAGTTTGTTTTTTTTTTCTGTTTACCCCTTAGGGAAGGCTATAGTTCTTCGACCATATCGCCTAGTCTCTTTTCGTTTTCTTGCGTAATAAGTCTTCCGTAATATTGTTTCTTTTTGTTTTACATTAGAATGCAGGTGTAACACATTCTAATGTTTTTTGAATTATTTGGCAGCAAATGTATCGATTCAGCCTTCTCAGCAAACTTCGCTGAGGTAGCTAAAACTACAATAAAATTCTTAGCTCCATTTTACCGAGACCGCGCCTATTTCAATGATTCCACATATTATTCCAGTTGCGCAGACACTTGAGATACAAAACTACACCAATTTTACATCATAATATCCACTAGGAATCAATTTGCGAATAATTAAAACAGCCACTAAACACTCGAAGAAATCCCGCCAAAAACTCGGAGTCAGCTTGATTGATTGTTTGACTGACACTGACAGTACCCTGCCCTGCATTCAAAAATAACCAGAGTAAAGTCGCTATTCTAACCCCTTCAAAAATTCATCGAGTAGCAATGGGTCGTTCTTTTATAACTCGAGTAGCCCTAAAGTTTTTTTTTTTCGGTTTGAAAATCCTCATGGATGTCCTCCACCCTGCCCTGCGTTCAAAAATAACCAGAGTAGCTTCGAGTTGCAACCCAGAGTCGTTCTTTTATAACTAGAGTAGCTACCCTAGAGTTAACCCAACTAACTCTAACTCCGAGCAGGGTAGGTTGGTGTAAGCTGTAAGCGGTAGGAATGACAGTTGCTTGGCATTGACAGTTGAACTCTACGTTCGCGTACAAAAATACGAGCTTAGAGCAGCTTAGAGTATCTACCCGATGACATCATTAGAGTTAACTCGGACACGGAGGGGTCTGTCAGACTCTTACTGACTAAAACCACCCCGGTGTTCCCTCGTACACTTAAAGTTAACCCAAGTAACTCTAACTCCGAGCAGGGTAGGTTGGTGTAAGCGGACATAAATTACACTTGCTTGCCATTGATAGTTGAACTCTACGTTAGCTTTTGAACGCTAACGTAGAGTTCAACTGTCAATTTTCTCTGCCTGTCCCTTTTCTTTAATCATTGTCAAAAATGCAAGCGTAGAGTATCTACCCTGATGACGTCACGCGTCATTAGAGATGTACTACCCAACATATGATACTATTGGAAATCGCCTCGCTATTCGCCTCGTCATTTAGCGAAACATTTTTATACAAAGTGCCTGAGGTGAATAGCAAGCGCACTGTTTATTTGTCATTTGTCTCGCCACTCTTACTTGTACGAATATGAAAATACGGTTTATATGGTCGGTCTACGGTATTGCGAAACGAGAACGTTTAGTATAGTGCCTCACGCCACCATTGTGGCAGTCCCCTCTTTGAGGCACTCCTCACCACTGCACAAGCCACTGCTTTATAGGCGCCTTTTATATACTTATCTATAGATACCGGACCGTAGAGGTGTCAACAATGTAATACTCTGTGTGGTGGACACTCGCTGTATGTAGGGTTGTCCGATGGTAGAAAGGTGATGGTGAGAGTCAAGACGTTATCGGTGGTCACGACACTGATCTGCTAAATTCAAAAAAATTAAGATTAGAATTTCGTGAGCTATCTTGGAGTATCACCTTTAAAAATACTCGTATGGATTCCTAAATAGTATTTATTAAAGATTTTTCATAATCTAATGAATGAACTGCGCCATTTTCAATGGAAAGCGTAAAAAAATGTAAAAACCTATATACAGAGTGGATACGACAATACGACAATAAATGAAAACACGCATAATACTAGTTCATAGGAATAATTCTACACTATCAAAAAAACCCCAAAATCAAAATAGAAAAAAAAAATTTTTCAAACAAACTAAATGGCTTAAAACTGAATAAAAAATAGAACACCATTTATGAATATTGGTTCACTAACCTGTGGTAAGAGCGGCAACAACGCAGTCGTGTAGCGACTTGATCTTTTGGCTAATGTTTAGTAAAAACAATTACACTAAATCACAGACTATTCACCAAACAATCAGGCACATCTCATCCGCTGGTTATTTTTTAATTAAATTATTAATCACTATCTGGATCACTGTTCAATCACTTAGCGGTACCTACGTGACCTACGTCACTAAATATTTCGTTTTTCGATATGGCCGCCATTAATTCTAATGCACAAACTGCAACGTCGCAGAAGATTATTTCTGACGTTTGACAAGAGGTCCCCATTCGCAGCCATGTGTTTTAATTTATTAAAAGATAAGATTATCCTGTCTTTTAAATCATCCACAGATTCAACAGCTGTTGCGTACACGTCATTTTTGATGTGACCCCACAAGAAAAAATCCAATGGCGTAAGGTCAGGGGACCTGGCGGGCCATCGCGTTGGTCCATAACGGCCAATCCACTGCTGTCCGAACATTTCAGACAAACGTTCTCTTGCACTCACAACTGAATGAGCTGGTGCTCCGTCTAACTGGTACCACATCTGCCTGTAAACATCTAGCGAAAGCTCTTCCGTGTACTCGGAAACGGGTCCGTTGAGGAGTTCCAAAAACTTTACGGCATTTAAATTTCCTTCAATAAAAACCGGACCAATTATGGTGTTTCTGTGAATGGCAGCCCAAACATTGACAGCAAATCTGTACTGGTGCGAAGTCTCCCGTCCTAGACGCGGATTCACCCGGCTCCAGTAACGAAGATTCTGTCTGTTCCATAAACCATTCCTAGTAAAAGTACTTTCATCAGTCCACATCACATTGTACAGAAAATCAGGATTCTCGATATGTTTTGTTTCTATCCAGCGACAGAAGTGTACCCTTACTGGCTTGTCTCTAGGTAACAACGCATGTAATTTTTTGTACTTATACGGCTTCCGTTTGTCGCGTTTTAAAATTTTTAAAATAGTTTTATGGTTAACACGAAAATGTCGACCTGCCCTACGCAAACTAGACGTTGGGTTGCGTTCAAAATAATTTAAAATTCGTTCCTCAAGGGTCACTCTTACACGTGGAGGAGCACTATCCACATGCGGGATTAAGGATCGATTTTCACGTATCCTCTGGACAGCTTGAACAATCGTGCGCCCGTTGGTCGGACAAACTCGAGTGTTCCCATACCTCTCTCGGTATGTCCGTATAGCCAAAGCAGCATTTCTGTCACACTCCCCGTAAATTAAAACCATGTCGGTGTATTCCGAAGCTGTGTAGGAGTAACGAGGCATGATTATTACCTACAAACAAAACACGAAAACACAATAAAAACTAAGCGTCTAATCTCGCACAATTCACTTAACACTTAACTTGATACCTATTAAAATGTTACGTGTCCTGTCACTAAAATAATAAAGCGTCCAATTTCGCACTTATGTTAAATAACTAACAAATCACAAACACAAACACACGAACGCGGGCGCCGGGTACTTCAAAGGAGGCGCGGCGAGGCGGGCAAAGAAAGTACGTCCTGCGGTAGGTTGTGCGCTTGCGAAGCGATGACGCGTGGATCGTCACAGGATTGTAGCGACACACTGACCTAAATTTGTAGTTTCAAGTTTCGACAAAAAATGAAGTACAAAGCAAATTACATTTATCTCTTTCGCACTTACTAAATTTTCTATTAAGTAATACAGTGCATAGTTCAACTTCCGCATGCGTTATTTTCTTATCTAACTCTAAGGATACTCTTTATGACTCTTATTGGCCTGGTTTAAAGTATAATTTGCAGTAAATCAAATTTAAAAACTAATTTGGCGAAAGTTTTTAAATGGCGAGTTGGCAACGTGTCTTTAATGTTTTGATGTTTTACCGATGCGGGGGTCGTTAACCTGTTAGTGCTTCCTTAAAATCAGATACATCATGTCGCAAATGTTGAAGATGAAAAATAATTTCCAGTGACTAAACTACTTGATATATTCAATTTTTTTTTTGTATGTATATTGGGAACGTCTTAAGGTATGCGAAGTTTAATTTAATGTCGTATAGTCATCTCCACTCTGTATAGTCATCACTAGAGTGTGGAATACTATATCTATGGTGGTCGCGATAACTTGGCGCGTAGCTGGGGGGCGTGCTTAATGTTGCCAGCCTAACAAATCTTTTTTCCTTAATTTAATTAAAAACGCTCTTTCATAAGTGTAATTTAAAGAATTTATTAGCTATATTACATTTATAGTATAAAAAGAAAGTAAACAATTTTGATATGTCTTGTTTAAGATATACGTTTTTAAAATGAGAAATAAGTTTCATAACATATATAATACGTTCAGATTTTCTAAAATTATAGATTAGTAAATAATGTAGCTATAATTATTTTTTAGTATTTTATTCTAAAAAAAGTATTTTTGAGTACAGAAACTTGTTAAGATTTTCAGCTAGTACCTGAACTATAAACAAATCGACTATTGGTTATTTTCATTTGCATAGGTAATTATTAAAAAAAAAAAGTGTGGCACTCGGGGACTGCCGCGGTAAAGCTACTGCATAGCATTTTGTATCAACATATGCAATTATAATTATTTATTTATTTTATTTATGCAGTATTTCTTTTTCTTTGATATTAATTCAAGTTACACTTTTTGAGCGTGGTGACCGATAAGAAAACAATTTTTTTTCTTTCTTGTTTACTTCATAAATTGCTACAAGTATGTTCAGTTGTTATCATAGAATATTACTATAATCTATTATAATACAAAAAGACTATTTTGTTTGACCGAGATTTGAACTCGAGGCACGATGATAACATAGGTAGAACCACGGTAATATTATCTATCAGTATTGTAACTCGGCCGTATTTTTGAAATAAATGCCTACAGCCGCGCGGTACGCAAACATGCGATAGGGCTGCCCGCACTATGGCTGCCCGCCTCCACCATTTTAATTACATTTGCCTACTTTGTGTTTCCATTTAGTTTTGTGATTGTAAATATACTTTTTTTTTTATAAAACAAATAAAATACTTTGTGAATTGAATAGGAAGTGTTCAATATTTGCGACCGAAAAATATTTGCGCCTCGACTGAGACGTACCTACGAAATGCTTTATTATTAAATTTTAAAGTACAAAAATCCGCATTCTAAAGCTTAATTAAAAATTGTTTTGGGAAACATGGACAAGGTGGAGAAAAATGAATATCTTTTACTTGGTTATGGATACCTGCAGCTACTTTACAATTTATATGTTTGGTTTTAAATGAAGAATTCATGCAACTAAAAACAGCACAATATATCCTACTCGTCATATTAAATATATAAATATGTACTTGAACTTATTTTTATTGAAATAATCGCGCGGCACAGACGCGACTGTCTGCATCCCGAGCGCACCTCGAGATCGAGGCGCGTAGGTATAGCTCGCGTTTCGACCGTTTGTATGAAGTTGGAATACTGTATAGATAATATTACCGTGGTAGAACGCTGTAGCAATGCGCCACACAGGTCGTTAACGACTTTTCTAAAATAGGTGTTCGGTCTCTGTCGGCCTCCAAGCCACACCTCCGTGCCCGTCGGAGTGGGGAGCGTGAGGTATATTTTTCGTTACGGAATTTCTGGATTCGGTCCCCGCGCTCAAGGCCCGCGATAGAAGCTATGCAATAGCTTAAAAAACTTAAGAACTTTGTAAATCATTTAAGATCTCGTTGTATTTTTATATTATATTTGGTATAACAATGGTCCTGCAGTGGGTCAAGCCCTTCTATTTAAACATTTTCATCAGAATCCATGCTCGAGACTGTATCAGAAGAGTCGGATGACGTGTCACCAAATAGATTGATTATAAATTTGTCCATTTCGAGATCTAATAATCTATCAGATTCTAAATATTTATCCTCTATTTTTTCAACATGCCATTCATAAATTTAGCCATTCTTCGGTCGTCGTTACAGTTTTGAATGCCGCTTCAGTAATTGAGGCTATTTCGCTTGATCAATATTGTTTTCGACAATACGCCCCTTTACAATTGCCCAAATCTTTTCTATGGGATTTAAATTGCAATAATACGGCGGTAAACGCAGAACCTCGCGTGCCCATGTTCATTTAACAGTTGTTCTATTTCATACTGTGGGTCCCCTTTATGCCTTTTACAAATTCGTATATTTGCGTTTTTGTCCAACAATTATCGACTGCAATATTATTTTTCGTAAGCCACTCTTGGAGCTCTGCTTTTGTATTGCTCATTCTAGGGGCCTTATTTATTTAAGTGCAGTGGTATGGTGCAATATCTATTACTACAACACAATACAGTTGTAGATTTGGCACTATTTTTTCTTTCATGGATGAAGTTTGCAGAATTCATATCGTCATGATAATCACTTGATTAAGATTTAAGCACATAGTAGCAGTCTGTTTTTTTACAAATCCTGTTTTCCTGCCAGGCATCGCTGGGGGTACGAATATGTAGGGGAATTTTATTGTTATGGTCACTCGAAAAATTATTTGACAAATGTATCTAACTTTGGAAAATGGTACCGTAGGCCCTATATTTTTTCATTCCTCTTAACAAGCACGTTTGATTTCTAAGATAATATCTCTGCCAGCACTTTTAATCACTTTCGGTATAAAGATGACGATTATTTACTTTTTTTTTTTTTTTCTCCTTATGGCAACTGAGCCGATGTCGACTATTCTGCCAGTGTCGTGTGGTGACGGTAGCGCCGTGAGGTGAACCGTCGGACTTTGCACTTTGTGGTAGATCTACAATGTTAGTGGCTGTAAAGACCAGACAATGTTTGTTAATTAACATAGATGAAAACATAATTAACATAGATTAAAACAAAATATATAATACACACTGACCTCCACTACAAACAGGTGTGGTAAATAGTAGAGGCCAGTGAATATATATGACAACACAAATAAACATAAATAATTACAGATTGAAATAAACTGCCACCTGTCCACTACCCACCTGTCTACATATTAATACCATTATCGTTTAGAAATTTTGATAGAATTTGGATAACCTTAGGAGAAAAGAAAGTCAAGAGGGAATGGAAGTTAATAGGGAGGGGAATTTTAATTTTGGGAAGCATTTGATACAAGTCAAAGGAGGGGGAGTTCAACGAGCAAGAAAAGAATATATGGTCCAATGAACCGTCGTCTAGGCCGCACTCGCACAAAGAATTATCACGGACATGGATTTTGTGCAGAAATACTGGACTAGAGCAGTGACCGAGTCTCAGTCTACACAAGGATGAAACGGTTCTCTTGGAGAGTTTAAGGCATTTGAAAAACCAAGGTTTCCGCTGGATGTCAGGCTGGATGCCGGCGTAGTATGCTCCCTTGGTTTTTGAACTTGCCTGCCACACTGCCGACCACGAGTTATACAATTTGAGTTTGGTGTCCGAGCGCAAGTCATAACTATGCAGCACGAAATGCTTTCGGTCCACCGGGTTGGATGTAGCATATTTTGCCAGTGAATCGGCGCATTCGTTGCCACATATACCCGAGTGACTGGGCACCCAAGCTATCTCAATGTTTAAACCTTTGTTATGACAAGTGAACAGTAAGTTACGAATGTCTGAAATAATTTTGCTGTGGAGTTTAGATTTTAATTGATTTTGACCTAGGGCTTGTATGCTACTGCGGGAATCCGAAAAAATTACTGACTTTTGAATATTGTGCGCTAGTATAAAATTGATGGCTTCTAGTATGCCAATGCATTCCCCTGTAAATACGGAGGCCTCCGGAGGACATTGGAATAGAAGAGCTATTCTGGAGTTTTGGAAATACACGGATACACCCGTACACCCAGTTGACGATAATTTAGATGCGTCCGTGTAAAACAGGTTCCAACCCTGCCAGTATCTTTTAATAGCCCGATCGAAGTCGCCTTTTACGTCCTGCGAGTTTTTGGAGATACCAAGTCCCAACACGATGTTTGGCTTAAAATGGACCACCTCATAGGCGGAGGCAAAGACAGGAAGAGTAGGATATTGACAAACAGGTGAAGGGAGGTGTTTAAGCTCCCTGTACCTGTTCATCAACGGAATATTTTTATTATTCCAATAAGAGGAGGTATTAAGAGATGAAAAGATTTGCTCCAAAATGGGAATTAAAGGATGGGATGAGAGGGAGACAACCTTTGACAAAAAACGATCTGCTAAGTATTGTCTACGAAGGGCAAGGGGAGGGTCAGCACATTCGACCTGGAGAGCATTTATGGGGGAAGATTTCATTGCACCAATTACGATTCTCAGACATTTAGACTGGACAGAATCTAGTCTGCGCAGAGCTTCTTTGTTACATGGCTCAATTAGGTAACTGCAGTAATCTAACACGCTTCTGACTATCGCATTATAGACCAGTTTTAAGGTATATGGGTGAGCACCCCACCAGACACCTGCTAAAGCTCTGAGAACCGAAACTGAGCGTTCACATTTTTTTACAGTGATGTTAATGTGGTCCACCCCCGATAATTTGGAATCGAGGGTAACTCCCAGGAACCTGGCGCTCTCCTTAATTGGGATAGCTTGGCCGTCAATATTGATATCAACCTGAGGGACAAGACGTCTGCGAGTAAAAACAACAGCTGTACTCTTTGGAGCGCTCAGAGATAACCCATGATCTAGTAGCCAACGGTTTAATGAGGACAAAGATACATTCATGGATTGAACTGCATCCTCGATGGATTTGCCACAGACCAATAGTGCAATATCGTCAGCATACTGAAGAATTTTACAGTCGAAATTTAGACATAAGGGAAGATCTGAAGTATAGATATTATATAGAGGGGGACTAAGAACGGATCCCTGAGGTAGACCCCTCCAAGCTAATCTCGGTTCAGAGTCCTCCCCAGGTATCCTTAGTTTAAGCTTACGCTCTAAGAAGATACTGGATATGATCTGACAAATCCTAGCCGGGATTCTCAGCTGTTGCATCTTCTGCCTGCGAATTGGGAGGAGGACAGAGTCATAGGCAACAGAAATATCCAAGAAAACGGCTACCACAGACTCACTTCTACTAAGGGTCAGTCGGATTTCTGATGTGAGGGTTCCCACACTATCAGATGTACCCAAACCTTTCCTAAAGCCAAATTGAGTCGTTGGCAGCAGTTTCCTGTTCTCCACAAACCATTCCAGACGGTTTTTAACCAGATTTTCAAAGAGCTTCATAAGTATGGACGATAGAGCAATCGGTCTGTAGGAAGAATGAACACTAGGGTCTTTCCCAGGTTTTAAGATGGGGATAATAACTTGAACCTTCCAATCAGGAGGAATAAATCCAGAGGAAAAACAATAATTGGCCAAATCCAGGTAATACTGGTGGGTCTTATCTCCGGCTTTAGAAATGAAGGAGTATGGGAATCCATCCACTCCAGGAGCAGAATCCCTTACGTGGGCGAGTACCGATTTCAGCTCCTCCAAACTGAATGATTTATCCAGAGGATCATCCGATGCCATCTGGGGATCTGAAGAAATACATTCATTTTTGTCCGGGGCGTAAGCTGGGGCTAGTTTGGAGAAGAACTGGTGACCCAGTTCTTTTGATGTTATGCTCCCAGAGGGTGGTCGCACGCTGTTTCTAAAACTTTTTAATTTACGCCACACTACTGAAGGTGGAGTGGATGGACTCAGCGAATCGCAATATTTCCGCCAACCGTCTCTTTTCTTTTTCTTAAGTAATTTCCTGGATTTAGCCAATACATGTTGAAAATTAATGAGGTTCTCCAGGTTCATATCTGCGTCAAGCTTTTTTTCGGCCTCATTCCTGGCTTTGATCGAAGCAGAGCATTCCCTATCCCACCATGGCGGAGATGGGATTTTGCCAGTTGGCGGTTTTTTGGAGGGGAAGCAGTCGTCCGCTGTAACAGATATAATATTCGAGAATGCCTCAAAGCATTCCACAGCATTTGCGACATTAATGGGAGGGAGGGAGGAGACCCGTAAATCCAAAATTTTAGAGTACAGATCCCAATCAACTGAATTGAGTTGGTACTTTAATAGGGGAGGGGAGAAACAGTTGGGAATGGTTTTCGATGGGATTTCAACCATGATGGGATAGTGATCACTCCCATAAGTCATATCTAAGCGTTTCCAATTGAAAAGGCTGGCTATATTAGACGAACAAAATGTAAGATCAACACAACTGTTGTTCTGTCCGGGCGAGCCCCGACGTGTGGCACAGCCATTGTTGATCACACACAAGTCAAGTTCATCCAATATATCCACCAGACCCGAACCAAAGTTGTCACAGGTATCTGAGCCCCACCTATAGTGATGGCCGTTAAAGTCACCCATAACTAGTAACGGGCCTTGTACGTTACTTAGTAAATTTTTGATTACAGTAAGATCATTAATCTGTGGATGAGCAATATAAAAACTAAAAATATTTATATCCTCAGCCTTAACAGCAACCACATTGATGTTATCACCTAAAAAGGGTAGAGGAATTGGGGAAAATGTAACTTTGTTATTAATGAACAAAGCACATCCCCCATAACCATCTGATCTGTCATGTCGGACACTACCGAAACATGGAATCCTGAAATTGCTCTCAGGACGAAGCCATGTCTCAGCGATGCAGCAGATTGATGGCTTGTGCTTATTGATTAAGTAGAGAAGGTCAGTCTTCCTGGGAGAAATACTCCTGACGTTCCATTGAAGGAATATCTGGGGATGGAACATTATTTATGTACCGAACAATTGAGGACAATTTGTTGGCAACGTGGTCAGGTAGGGATTGAGAAGGGTTGGCTAATACTGTCATTAACATACTAGAGATAATATTTAGAATGCTTTCCGAGTTGACGGGACTGCTTGCACCTTCCCTAGGGAAGGCACAGCCACTTTGAGAAGGAGAGAAGGAGTAGTCGTGAGTTAGGGCTTGATGAGCTTGTTTATCGTAACTAGGAGAAAGTGGGACATGGGTTTTGGGTTTTAGGAAGACAGTTTTTCGGTATGATTTGGGTGTTTGGGGAGTTTGGCTGGGGTATTGAGGAGAGCTAAGGGGAATAGGTTTGGGCAGAGTTCTAGACACTTCAGCATATGATCTTGAAACCCGGGGGAGAACCTGACTTGCTTCCATATAAGAGATCGATTTTTCTGCCATAAGGGCTTTTATCCCTTTCTGACGACCTAGTTCAGGGCAAGCTTTGTCGGTTGCGAAATGTTTGCCAGAACAATTGACACAGATGGCATATTCATGGGGGGCTTGGCATCCATCACCTGGGTGGTCTTCGCTACATTTAAAACAGCGTGGCTTTGAACGACATACTGTGCGAGTATGCCCAAAACGGCAGCAGTGAAAACATTGGATAGTGGGGTATGTGTATATTTCCACTGAGAGAGCTGAGTAGAAGCAGTAGACGCGCCTAGGCAGCACTTGCCCATCGAAGGTGAGGACTACTGTTTGAGTGGGTTTCCACTCAGTAACACCGAGAGAACTTACCTTCCGGTTCAACCTTCTTGCCTTAATAACAGAGCCACATCCAGCAGGAACCCTGATGTTCTGAATGATTTCCTCTTCTGTCCATTCAGTGGGAACATCTCTGACGAGACCCATGCGAGTGATGTTGAATTGCGGGATGGAAGCAACATAATTGTGTTGAGAAAGTAGTCCGCTGATCAAGAAACTGTTCGCATCCTGGTGAGACTGGAACTCGACTGACACGCGATTCCTCCCTAATTGTTTCACGCTACCTAGAACGACGTTACTAAAATTTTTTTCGTGGAGGAACATTCCAAATTTAACCTTGTGAAGGGTGGTACCTGAAGTCTGGCCATTGGTCAAGGAGACATGTACAACATAGGGAGCCTTGTCCCTAGCCGTGTAGATTTGTCTGCCTGTTTCTTTTTTCAGAAATTTGGGAGGGTTTGTGACAGTAGACGGAGGAGAAGTCGCCAACCTTTTTCTACTTGCAGATTCGGTGTCCATGTTAACATTTAGCGCATTGTCGTCGGGAAGGGAAACTGATAACACCGAAGTGTATTCAAAAGGATCAGGGGGATCGGGGGGTTTTTTAGTATCCATTATGGATACTGGATAAAATGATTAAAACTACACTTAAAATTACCAACAAACCTTAGAACACAACACAAACACAGATAGTACTTTCGATTGAAGTTCACACTCGAGATATTCACTTAAATCGAAGAATAAAATTAAAACAAACAGAAGCACGTGCTTAACCTACACCGCTACCAAACAAAGTCGATTATTTACTTTGGAAACGATTAAAAACAAAGAACACAACACATTCTCCTGACACATGACATAAACTTCAAGATGGCGGCAAACGATTAGTTCCGATTTCGGCTACGCGCCAAATTAACGCGTCCGCACTCTAAGTTGATCCGTGAAGTCCCAGCCCTGCGTTCAAAAATGAGGTTAGAGTTAACTCTAATGACGTCATCAGGGTAGATACTCTACGCTGGCATTTTTAAACGCGAACGTAGCGTTCAACTGTCAATGTCAAGCAAGACGTGTCATTTATGGCCGCCACAGAGTACCTTTTTTATCCTCATGATGGCCGCTTACACCACACGTCTGTGGCTTACACCAACCTACCCAGGGGGGCTATTGGCTAACTTTTTCAATAACAGTTGACAACTAGCATTCGTTGCACACTAAACTTAGTTGTCAACTGACAATTTCATAAAATTGGTGTTACGTATCACACAAGTGACTAACAAACTACGGTGGAAATGCGGTGAATTATAAAAATTTACGGTGCCTATTGTGACCACTCTAAAATTTTATCGACTCTTATACAGCTTCAAAAGCTTACACAATCGCAATTTTAAAAGTATCGATACAATAACATCTGTTAAAACGTGTTACGGTGGCTATCAAAGGCACCAGTGGCTAATGACGTCACTGCAGTTAGTCACTGAAGATAGGCAATACGAAACTAGCTGTTTGACAGTTCAATGATGAACATTGTTAACAAGTGATCATCACTTGAACTGTCAACAGAGTTACGCAATAGCCCCGCTGCTCGGAGTACTCTTTACATACTCTTTGCTCGGAGTTAGTTGGGTCAACACTAGGGTAGCTACTTGAGTTATAAAAGAACGACCCTGGGTTGCAATTTGAAGCATTTTTGAACGGTTACAGCACAGAGTACCTTTTTATGTATAGGGTTACAGTAACGACCCTACCTTACTTTGGATATTTTTGAACGCAGAGCTGTAGTCTGTAGTCTGTACAAAAAAAAAAAACTAGCCTCATTTTTGAACGCAGAGTTGACAGGTTGGGTTGATGGTTGACCATTTGACATTTGCATAATCTGTGATGGCAAGCAAGCTACTATATCCTATATCAAGCGCCGCCGCGCCGCCATGTAATGGGCTATTACGAAGGCTGCGAACGTTTTATTCCAAGCAAAACAAGAAAATCGAAATCGGTTGACCCCAGGACACCAGCACTTAGTTAATAAATTACCTATATTCTTAGCTAAAAAAAGGTGTGCAGACAAATTGCAGCTGTTGTGATGAAATTTCAGAATCATATTGCAAAACGGAGAGCACGAGTTGAAACAACGAGAATTACAAATGGGATTCAAACAAACTTATCTTCACTTTTTGTTCGTGTAAAATAATGTTGTTGGTATTCAAAAGGTAGAACAGTGATTTTCAAACTACGGCAGTCGCAAATTGAACTTGAACCGTAGCTGAAGGTATTGTGGAGTAAATGGAAGAGTTATTTTTACGTATATTGAGGCGTTTTATATAGAGTTTCGACACAATTTTATTGTAAGGTATTATGTTTTATTTGCTTGCATGGTGTAGAAATTTATCGTAAGCATTTGTATCCTTTGATTTTATAATGACTGGGCATTTATTTCTAGGCTTGGTTTGGGAATAAGTGGTTGGGTTATGTTTTTTAAAATATTCTGATGCATTACGCTAATATAAAGCATACCTCCTATAGCTCAATTTAATACAATTTCAGCGCGCTTCCAGTATTTATGAAAATCTATATGTCAACCAATTATTAGATAATCTCAAGCTGTTTCATTGACATACTCTCATCATTTTCAGGTTTACCATTCCATGAAGAGACAACCTTATAAAATATGTTTGACTCAAATGAAAAATATTTTGGAAAAAAATCATTTCAGAAACCCAATATTCTCAGAAGGAAAGGAAAAGTTTCTGTTCCTAAAGCGAATGCAACCAATGTTAATGAATCTCCTGAAGCGATATCTCTAGTCAGCACCTCTCTTATAGAAACAACAAACATATCTAATCAATTAGACAACATCACAATACTTGAAAGAAGTAATAAGATAACTGATGTTACTGAAACAGTATGGGAATTAACATCAGAAGATGGTGAAGATAAGCAAACTACTATACTAACAGCTCAGGAGACTGATATACATGCCAATTTAAAAAATAATGCATCTTTAAATCCAGAAATCTTAAGTGAGTATTTTGATTCATTAAACCCCAAGCGAATGCCGGTGTTCACGCTCTTTTATTATCTTTCTATTGTGTCTCTAATTATGGTATTTAAAAGGTTAAATAGTACTTTTGTTTATAGTATTTAGACCATAACATTAGAAATTTACCAACATTTATGGTAGAATATACAGTGTTGTGATGGCCTTGTGGTTACCTCTCTTGCATGAGGTTATGAGTTTGAAACCAAGTACTGATGTGAATTTTTCAATTCATGTAAATGTATTTTTTTTCTAAGTTTATCTAGGACATTACTGTCACTCTGAAAATATTTTGTCCCCTTTTTTAACATGATGAACAATGGATGCCATCACTATGAAAACTAATCAATATTATTTATATACACTGATATTATTAACCTTAAAAATTTAATTGAATTGACACTAGGGCTTTCAAGTACTGGATTTTTTAAATACTGGTATCCATACCAGTATTCATATGATCAAGTGGTCAATACTGTGATCATGTGTTCACGGTATTGCCCACAAATTCAATTAAGACCAAAAGAAAAAAGCTTTAAAATTATGTTTTTTTTTTTGTGAATCTGTCTTTACTATGGTTACTTTCTAAAAATAATAACACAAAACTCTCCTAATAGCTACTAGATTACTAGCTGTTACCTGCGACATCGTTTGCATGGAGTTTAAGACCATTACTCTCCTTTTTTGGGGCAATCGTTTAAAAAAAACCGGCAAAAAATCACGTTTGTTGTAAACGAGTTAGACTTGTGCACGAAGGTTTCCATACCGCCCATAGCAAAAACCGGCAAAATATCACGTTTGTTGTATGGGAACCCCCTTTAACATTTATTTTTAGTATTTGTTAATGTTTAATACTAAACATAAATGTTAAATGGGGCTCCCTTTAACATTTATTTTTAGTATTTGTTGTTATAGCGGCAACAGAAATACATAATCTGTGAAAATTTCAAATGTCTATCACGGTTCATTAGATACAATCTGTTGACAGACGGACGGACAGCGGAGTTTTAGTAGCAGGGTCCGGTTTTACTCTTTGGGTATGGAACCCTAAAAATGTTTGATATTTTATATTTTTCCTAAAGAAATACCCATGCTAGGTATTAATTTCATTCTTCATCTTTGTGAGGTAATCAGGGTCAGAAATTACTGTGATCGCTCTACATTAATAGCTAGTTATGAGTATATTTATGGAATATAATGAAGTACAGCTAAAATGATTAGTTCTTATAACCTGACATCCCCATCAAAATCTATTTATCCATTTCGGAGATGACCCCCACCTAGCACCCTGCGCGGAATTAGCTTCAACTCCCGTACCCACGAGAAAATAAAAAGTAACCTATGTTACTCATTATAACATTAGCTATACCCCAGTAAAAGTCCCGAATATAGAATATGAATATATATAGTATAATAATAATACGAATATATAAGTCCCGTATATAGAATAGTATATAGAATATCCCGTAGAATAGAATAAACTTTATTGCACACCAAAATAGTAACAAAACTTAGCAACTTAAAACACTAACTAGCTTACTAGGCAACTTAAATCTATGGGTACAAAGGCGGTCTAAAAACGTCGGTCGGTCGTAAAATTTTGTTTAACTATTTAGAAGTCGTATTCCTTGGTTTGAAATACTCTTCCCGCGAGAAAATGTAGACTATGTTACTCTTCGTAACATCGAGTGAAAGTCCCGTTAATATCGGTACTGCTATTTCCGTGATTATCCAAAACAGACCTAGATAAAAATTAAACAACTAACCTATTACATATTACAAGAAACCACATCATCATCTTCCTGCCCTTGTCCTGTGTTATTTGGGGTCGGCGCAACACGTTTTTTTCTTCCATTCTGCCCTGTCACTCGTCATACTGTCACTAACTTCCTTTTCTTTCATATCACTCTTCACACAATCCATCCATCTTTTCTTTGGTCTCGCTCTCCCTCTCCATCCATCCACATGTAAACTCATAACCCTTTTAGTAACATGCATTTCATCCCTCCTCTCCACATGACCATACCAAGACAAAGGATTCCCTTTCAACTTTTCAGTCACTGGCGCCACTTTGAAACTTCCCCTAATATACTCATTTCTCACTTTATCCATTCTCGTCACACCACACATCCATCTTAACATTCTCATCTCCGCTAAGTGCAATCTTTTTTCATCCGTCTTTTTCACAGCCCAACATTCTGATCCAGTATGACAGGCCTTATCACAGACTTGTAGATTTTATCCTTCAACTTGAGGGGCATCCGTGGGTCACTAGTTGTCCCCGTGACCTGTCGCCATTTCATCCATCCCTCGTTGATCCGATGTGTTACGTCCCGGTCTACCTCACCATCCCCTTGGACGAGTGACCCGAGGCAGGCCCGGCGCACTCTCAGCGCGCGCTTGAATTTATACCTACGTCTCGGGTCCCTTTTTACGAGGCTAGTTCAGTTGAGTGTCACACGCGTATTCGAACTGCCGCATGCCGCTTGACGCGCGCTAACAAAAAATATTTTCGCATTTCTACAGAGGTTTTATTATATATATGGGCACGCAAAAAGCCAATAGATACTGCATAGCATATGGGTGCATGAATAACAACAAAAATGTGGACTTTTCATTCTTTACTCTTCCAAAGGATCCCGAAAGGTAAGTAATTATAACATTTTCAACACTCTTAAAGTGGCTCTTATTTCTTGCTATTATATGATAATTATTATAGGTATAACAGGTAGGTTATTGTTGCAGTTTATAGATACGTGGACGATTCGTGTTCCTTTTCGTATCATCATTTTTCACTATTAGATTCGTAATTTTTTGCTGGCGCGGCGGCCGCCGGTAATGTTTTTTAAATAATCGTGTTCACAATATTACTAATCGTGAACTACCTACCTATCATCTTTTAAAAATGACCTACGAACGCATAGCTGAATCATAAAATAGATAGGTAATTTTGTGGCCGAAATCAACAAAGTTATATTACAATATTGACAATATCCAAGTACCTACGAGTACCTAGGTACCACTTGACTTTACTTTTGTTCCATTTGTTTAGACAATTAGATACCTAACTAGCTAACTAAATGTAAACAAACATAACATGTCTCTCTTTAAATACATTTTAATTAAAGTATGGAAATTACTACTTAGGTACTTACATGTAAATCAATTTTATCTACCATGTAATTTAAAAAAGTTTTGAATTTATTTTATGCTATAAAACGTAATGTATCTACCTACTACTAATTTCGCATTTTACGAAAATATAATTTTATAGATAATATAGGTACATACCTACTTTAAAAGGCATTTCTTATCAATAATGACTTACATTTAGTAAAGTACCTACCTAAAAAAATCTTCTCTCGCTCTATGGCGAAGCGAGAGGGCATGTCAAACTTTTACTGACTAAAACCACACCTATGTTCTTCTAGTTGTCCTTTGCGATCTAAGACCAGGGACTTCGCCCCTAATGGTCCCAATGGACTAATGACTTTGTGTCTCACAACAACTCACAAGTTCACAACCCTACAACAGAAGCGGCTTGTTCAAAGGTTCATAACGGGCATAATAAAAGAAACTCTCGTCGCGCGGACTTACGGTGCATTTTGAATCGTTACGAGCGCCACTGGATTTGGTAGGCTAATAAACTCAAGGTCGTGTCCGTGCTGTGCAATGTATTATGAACATTATCGCAGTTGTTATTAGGTTTAAATTCGTATGTTTGCTATCACGCAGTGCAATTTCTGTACTTGTACTATTTCTTATTCTGTGCCCGAGGTACCGAAAGTCGGAGCAGATCGGTATAGGTGTTCCAGCGAGAGCTAAAGGCACTGGATTGGAGAGACCGCCGAAGTCGCAGAACAAGGATTCCGTTTTGGTTCTACTCAATTTCAGGCCAACACTCTCCAGTCTGTGCCACCACACCTCCAATCTGTTCTGGACCTCTAGGCCACTCTCGGCAACCAACACCATGTCATCGGCAAACAGCATACAACAGGGAGCCTCTTCCTGAATGTCCGACGTCAGAGCATCCATTATCATCAGGAAGAGGTAAGGGCTGAGAGCCGACCCTTGATGTAAGCCGACAGCCACATTAAAGCTGCCAGTGGTGCCCACTGTAGACCGGACTGGGTACTGCATCAACTGTACATTGCTCGGATCAACTGCACATACTTCTCAGGCACACCTTTCTCCTTAAGGGCCCACCACAGAACCTCACGAGGTACCCGGTGGTATGCCTTTTCGAGGTCAATGAATACCATTTGCAAGTTTTTATCCTACCTCTGTATTTCTCGCACAGCTGGCGTATAGCAAAAATGGCATCCGCTGTACCCCGACCCGGCATAAAACCGAATTGGTTCTGTGAAATTTCACTCTCTTCTCTCAGTCGCCTTTCAATAACTTTCTCCCAGGCTTTCATAGTATGTGACATTAGCTTTATTCCTCTATAATTGTTGCACTCAAACACATCACCTTTGTTTTTAAAAATCAGCACCAAAGAGCTATTGCACCACTCATCATCAGGTATGGTTTCTTCCAGCAACAACTTATTGAAGAACAAAGCTAACCACGTCCATCCATCTACTTGCACGTCATTACAAGAAACCACAATGATTTATATATATAATGTTTGTATAATTACGGTATTGGGTCGTCAATACCGTAATTAAAAAAAGACCAATATATATTGATGATCACTGTATTACGGGATCCCGGAATACCGGTATTGAAAGCCCTAGTCTATATGCAGTAGTTCTTTAGGTGTATCATTACTTTTTTCATATTGCAGATGTCCTTTATGATACTCCAGGTTTTTTTGATATTGTTTACTATTAATTTCCAGTTCCGCACGGTAGTATTGAAATTTTAGTGATTTATAGTTGGTATATATCTGGTGCAGCTGTTCGTTTTCAGGTTGTTTCTTTGATTTTTGATGAAGCTTGTCTCTTTTACGGATACTTCGAACAACGCCTACAGTAATCCATGGCTTCAGTGGGGCTTTTCTTTTAGGTTTGGAGGAGATACTTGTACAATTACTCACAATACCCTGGATCGTCTCAACCAAGTACTCCGCGGCGACGTTAGCATCATCTAGCTTATAAAATTCAGACCAGTCCACTTCTTTTAGCTTTAAATGTGCGGTAGCATAATCTAGTTTTGTACTTCGATACACAAGGTTACTTTTAGGTAATCCTGCGTGCCCAATACACAATAGAATAGGACTATGGTCTGTTGGCTCTGGAAAGACGATTGTTTGCCATCGTTCTTTGGATCTTACCATAAAATGGTCCAGGCAGGTGTTGACTCTAGTTGGGTATATTATGCCCTGTTGTAAGCCATGCGATACCATGATACACAAATAGTTATTTGCATAACTGTTATTTACGCCACAAGGCAACGTATTGATATTGATGTCCCCAGTAAAGACTATTTCCCTGTTATGAACCCCATTAAGAATCTCGTCAAGACATCCCGTGCCTCGGAAAGCACTTAAAGCCGTTGGTCCTAGTTGTCATCTGTAGATCTTCGGCAGTCATTACAGGTAGTCAGATGCTAGAAAATTTTACCATCAGTAGTCCTTCTAAGGAGTATTGTGTTGCCCAATAACTGGGTTGCAGAGGTTGTATGGCAGTAAAACAAGAATATTCAGCTGCATTCTGTTACACCGACAACCAACCGTAAGCTAGTTGGGAAAAGGCTAGGGACATGATAAATTTTGTTTTTCACAATAAAAAATTATAGTTCCGCATATACAATCAAAATAATCCAACCCGCACTGGGTCTGAATGCTAGATTACAGCCCATTCCCTCTCCTAGACAGGAGAGGATTTCAGGATTTGCATTTAATATGTTAACATAATAATATTTGTTATAATATTTTCAGATGAAGGTAAAAGCGTGGAACACAATGCACTCAACATTGAATCCTTTATAAATAGTGCAGGCAGCATTGCTCAGGTAGTACCTATATTCTTTTTTTGCTTTTCTCGCTCTCACGTTTAGATTGTTTAAATCTGTTTTTCTATATATTTGAGTTGTATTTGCTTTGACAGGACCAGCCTATGTCTTATGATGCAACTGTTTTAACTGAAAAGAAAACTACTGAAGTTAAACCAAAATGGTGCTTTGATATCAGTAACAATTCTATGGACTTTTCATCATTAAATAATTGTAAGTAAACAAATATTGCTGCTAATTATAAATTTACTGAATTATTGTTTGATTGAATTTACTTTTGTTATCAGTAGAACTTCCAGCAGATTTCTCTGTTTAATTATTCCTAGTAGGTTTAGTTATTACTATGAAATATTAATTTTCAATGATTAAATTTATTTGTTCTGCATTTTTATAAATCCATGTCCACATAAGCTTGTTTATGCCCACTTGTGCTTATCCATGGCCAAATATGCTTGACCATGTCCCACATATGTATGATTGTCATGCTGCAGAAGTATAAATCCGGGGACAGTAAATACACTAACAATTATAGGCCAATGTCCATGTTGCCAGTTTTTAGCAAGATATTTGAAAAGGTACTGTTAAATCAAATGCTTAATCATTTGTTAATAAGATCTTACATGATAAACAGTATGTTGTACAATTTATTGACGTTGGTGGTCTCGTTACTAAAACACATTTTTAATGCGTGGGAAGAAACACAAGATGCTATAGGTATCTTCTGCGACCTATCTAAGGCGTTTGATTGTGTGGTTCATGAAACATTACTGCTGAACCTGGAGCATTACGGACTAGACAAAACAGTGTTCAGCTTATTAAAATCTTATTTGAATGAAAGACAGCAATTAGTTTAGATAAACTGTGTGAATTCATTGGGATTAAATGTGAATATGGGGGTACCCCAAGGTTCAATTTTAGGTCCTTTTTTATGTTTAGTTTATATTAATGATTTACCCCATTTATTGCAAAAGAAATTTAATATGGTGTTGTTTGCCGAATCTTGACGACGAAAATAACGCCCTACTGCAGGTCCAAAACTGGTTCACTGCTAATAATCTAGCTCCAAATGGGGAAAAAACTAAATGCATAAGATTTTCCTTACCGAATGTCAAAAGTAGTGATTGTGAAATAGTATTGAACAATGAAAAACTAGAATTGGTCGATAAAACAGTTTTCCTGGGGGTTACGCTTGACTCAAGGCTAGAAATGAAACGTACCATATACTGGAACAGGTTTTTGGAATAGGTCTGTGGCGGGTCGCGCAGACTTAAAAAAAAAAAAAATGAAAAAAATGAATCAGAAAAAAAATGAATAAAAAAAAATGAATGAAAAAAATGAATGATGAATGTGTTTTTATGAATGATGATTGAATGATTCAGAAAAATGATGCTAATTAGCATCATTTTTCTGAATGACTGACATCTTGACAGTTCAAAAGCACCGGTGAATGGTTTATTTAAAATAAAATGCTTTGAATCTTTGTTCTTCGACAGACAAATTATTAAAGTTTGTATGTTACTAGTATCCAAACCTTATTTTGGGTGATTTTATGTGTAATTTATAATTTTTACATACTAACTTTTCCTCTCTTTAAGAATGCTTTTCCTTTCTGCCTCAACACAGGACAGCCCATAAGCTTCTTTAGCTGAATGCTATACAATTGTTGGCATAAAGCAGCATTTGTAAACATGTAGCTTTTCCACAAAGAAAACCTTGCACGAATTTACAATGTTATTTAAAACAACATTTCAATTGTAATAATCCTTTTACAGTCAAGGATCAACAGTTGGGGGATTTAGAAGAACAGTTAGATTCAGTAATAGTAGTGCCTTCAAAGCCAGTATCAGAGCAGCTAACAGAGCAGTTGCACAAGCAGGGGGCTACGACAGCTCCGACACAAAGCTTAGCAGCCAACTACTCCAATAGAGCCGTCAAGTTTAAGGTAACAATCATGTAACATCCAATAGGATGATAATTTATTTCTTATCACTAATAAAACATTAAGTTGAGAATATTATCTCATGCAGTGTGACGAACCTGATTGCAATAAAGGTTTTTGGAGTGAAGAGAAACTAAAGAAGCACAAAAATTCGCACAAACGGCAGGCGTACCGAACTCCGACACAGGTAACTTACGAGTGCCCGGTGAAAAAAAATGCTCCAGATGGAACCGATGAGAAATGCCCACGCACATTCGAAGTGAGGAGTGATCTGCTCAAACATCTCGACGAGGATCATACCCTGGATGACGCTGCTCACAGGTATACATGTGATTCTCTATAAATATTATATTATACATATATTATAATACCACGTTCCGAATTATGATTATATCGACATTATTCACAGCGTAAAAAGGCGCTCCGATTAGTTTTCGTGCTCATGGCGTTGATATCGATATTTCAATACGGAAAGAGTCCCGCGAAAGCTTAGCGTCCATCGCGTCGGAATCGGAGCGTACACTGCGTACGAGTCGTCGGTCAACAAAATGCCGATATCTGCGTCTGCTGCATTCGGATTTTGCATCGGCAATTTCCGATCCAGTACAAATCAATACAAAGGAACGAATCTGTCCGCTCCGTACGCTCCGATCCCGACGCAGTGGACGCTTAGCTTAACAGTGATTTTGACGTGATTCCGAAAGCGACAAATTTTCACTTCACGTTGACAGTTTGATAACAAGTTATTCCACTTGTATTAGGTCAGATTATCTTATAGAGCTTTTTTTAATTTCATGCTTAGTAATATTTGTGTTAAAAAAATATTTTGTTCCTTTTTTTCCTTCGGACAAAAAAGATTCAAATATAATTATCATTTTGAATTGGAGAAAGATTATATAGATATAGGTAACTGAAGATAGAATTTAAAAGTGTGTATTTGTTTTGTAGGTGCTCGGTGTGCGGGCGGCGCTTTTTCTGGGCGATGGGTTTGCGCGCGCATGGCACGTCACTGTGCGCGCGCGGCGGCCTGGCGTGCGCATGGCCGGGCTGCGGCCGCGTGTTCCGCCTGCCCTGCCGCCTGCGCGAGCACGCGCGCGCGCACACCGGCGACCGCCCCTACCTGTGCCGTTACCCCGTACGTACTCGAACCACTATTGAGTGATTCTTTGAAACCGAGAGAGTCTCATCTGGCCTAGTTTTCGTACCTATCTATTTTGTGTCGTAAGCCACTGGGCGCAAATGAGTGCCTTTGATATTTATATACATTTAGTGATCGGGAAAAACTAATATGCAAATAAAAATATCAAATTATCAAGAAAAAACTGGGTAAGTGCGAGTCGGACTCGTGCACTGAGGGTTCCGTTCAAACTTACCTATGAAAACAGTTCAATTCCCGAATTGAGTTACAAAGATTTTTCAGAAACGCAAAAAAAGTTTTATTTTTGTGACATAACAACAAATTTACAGTTTTCAGTTTTTTTTCCTATACTTGTGCTATGAGACCTTGCTTCATGCCAAATGTCAGGTAATAGGTCAACGGGATGTACTCTATACATTTTGATTCCCTTGAGAGTGTCGAAATACACGTTTTTTGAGACATAATGGCCGTATAATTTTTTTTCGTTAACTCAGAAGTTTGATTTTTTCACAGCTTCAAGGGACCGCAGACCTAAGTATATGGTTTTAATTTCAACTCGATACCTCCACGCGTTCTCGAGACAGACTGTACGACGATAGTCTGCACACTTATGGTAAAATGATGGAAACCGGGGATGATAATAAAACCGCCCGTGTTGAGTGTAGAAAAACCACTGATTTATTTTACTTAGTAACTATTATACTAAATTGTCGCGCGTGTGCAAACGCTGCAGTTGCATAACCTACTTAATTATACGAGGGTGTTTTTCACAAAAAATGACCCTAGCAAAATCGGACTGTCCCACAACTTGAAACATTTTTATTTTTATTTTTTTATATGGCACACGTGGAAGTGAAAATTTGTATGATTTAGGTAAATATTTCAATATACCATTAAATTAATAAGTACCATAAAAAGCAGATAGTTATTTTTATATTAAAAAAAAACCAAAAGAGGACGTAAAAATATCATGTGTCCCACGGTGCTCTTGGAGATTTCAAATACATCTAACTTGTAGAATATTAGTCTTTAGGTATGTTTAAGTTTTTGAACATAGTCTCTGTATTTCTATAAGCGTATTTTCAATTTTTATGGGATAAATTTATAGTTATTTTAAGAAATATCATTATTTTAATGTTGTCCTACGAAAATCGTAGTACCGGAAAATCCGATTTCGTCACGGTGAATTCGATATCGTACACAAGACAAAATCTACTAATTTGTATTTTTTCTGCCTTCTTGGCAACATTATGATCGTATTAGGATACCGCCATTGTTGTTATATAGTCAATTGCGACAAAAACTGAGACGAAAGTGTCGGTGTCATCGGCGCGCAGAATTTTTTTTCTGGAGAGTGACAGTATTTAAAAGGTAAATAAACTGTTTTCTTTCCTTTATGATATTGTATATAACACAATAAACTAACCTATATTAGATAAGTATAGCTAGAAACAAGTTAATTTAACTAAATATGAGTTATTTTCAATTTTAAAAGTATCGTGGAATGAAAACGTCACCTCCTGTGCGTCATGTTACATACTACCGGAACAAAATCGTGACGAATTTGAATTGTAAAGCTTAGTGTACAATGAAATATTTTAAAACATTGATTTAATTACCCGACTACGGCGAAGTAAAAAGAAGGGTTATGAATATTTACCCGCCATAGACGAAGCAAAATGGAAGGTCAAGATTTTGACCGGTAATGTATGTATGTATGTATGTATTGTTCATCTATTTCCACATAACTTATGAACTACGTTGGAAGTGTCATAATGTCCGCGCGTGTGTTAGGTATCAAACGAAAGGGCTTAAGAAGCACATTTCATCGGCTTTGTTTGCATGCACCTGATAATTGGAAATAACTTCAAAAAAACTTCATTATTAAATATTTATTAAATGCATTAAAATAAATAAGGTGTTAGCTGTTTTTTTAATAGACAACAAATATCGAACGGTTCGTAGGAACATAACAATTTCAGATAAGAATATTATCTTGTTTTTATACTTTTTAGAGCATGATTTTTCAGTAGTCGGGTTATTGTTTTGAACTTATTTTTCATGTACTTACTTGTTACCTTTTATAAAGAAGTAAAATTGGTATTGTGTGTTTGTACGTAGGTACTCACCATAACAGGTACTCATAGCCTAAAAAAAAATTAAGATTAAAAAAATAAAGCTCTCCATTATTGCTGAATGCTAAGAATAGATTACTTTTCACTTAATTTTAATACGGCATTTGATGTTGGTTCGTATTATTTAAAGAGATATAGCCATAGGACCTTTTTTTGTTTCAGATCAAAGTTCGCATTTAGCTTGCTTACACGTATGGATGATCATTCTGCAGCTATGGTAGTCTATTGGGACGTTGACAAAATCCTAACATATTTTGATTTAAATCAATGTTACATTAATAATACTAAGTGGCCTTGGCCTGTTACACATTTCAAAATTACTAAAAATTGTTTCGGATGTCGGCGAAAAATCAACAATAGTATGAAACTGCAGCATTTTACTTTGGCTATGAGTCAAAGTGATATCAGGAAATTACTTGAGTGCTCCATTTTTTGGTGTTCTTTTTGTATGCATTCTATTTATGACCATTTTCCTGAGGACGAGTGTGAGGTTTGTGTGTGAGAAAGTAATTAATAGTTATTTAAGAAAGCAATTATTTCGTTCGTTACATCGAAGGAGAGAATGGTACTTACGGCAGCAGAAAGGGCAAAGAGATATCGTGAAAAATTAAAGCAAAATCCTGAAAAATTAGAAGTTTAGCGCCAAAAACAGTTGGCAAGACTAAAAAGAAATCGGAAAAAGATAACGGATCTAACAGAAGAAGAAAAAATAAAACAACGAAAAATATGGAGAGATGAAAAGAGAAAACTAAAACTAAAAAAAATGTAATAAAGAAAACGTAAAGCCGACAAAAGAACCTTTGAAAACTAAAACTATAAGTCACTGGCGATAACTTTTAAAATTTTACTTTCATCTATCTCAAATTGATAATTTTATATCTTTTAATAATTTTATGTGTAAAACCAAAGGTTTTATGAATCTAAAAGTTCAGTAAGTTAGTGCTTTATTCTTTGTAATTGTGTTTTTAAAACGGCAGTGTGGACATTGCTCAAATTATTCCTGTTCGTCACGCAATTTTCGTAATAGTCACTGTCCCATAATAAGAATGGTACAAAAATGGTTTTAAAATATCTATTTTTAATTTTATTACATTTATTTGGTCATCATCAGTATTTTGTTATTATCGAAAATTTCTCACTCTGCTTGATTTTTTAATTTGTAATTCGTATCATTAGTAATGACAACTTTTCTAGTGCGATGTGTCCGAGAAGTGACGAACATGAAACTATTTAGCTGATTATTTAATAATCTAATAGGATTATGCTACCCTTTTGTTAATTTTTTTAAAGATTTTAAGCATATATTTATGCCAATATAAGTTGATTTTGTTTCAATACTTGGTTGTTTGATTTCCGATTGATTATATTTTGTGACGTACAGGAATACTTTGCATCATATGCTAACAGAAAAACTTGAATATTTCTTAAAATTATGGTATAATTTTAATTTTAATAGCATATTTAGCTAATTAACAATATATTCTTTAATATCAGAGTAAATATAGAATATTTCATGAAATACCAAAATTATATTTCCTGTCCGTCACAGGGTCAATTTTTCTGAAAATCACCCACGAATGTGCTGGTTCACCGTACATACTGCCAACTCCAAAGGAGAAGACAGGAGACGTGTTTTAATCTAGATGATAATTGGTGCAACTAAACACGTGAAAAACTAATGACTTAGATTATATGATATAATTTTCAGTTGAACGGTGATACAAGGTGATTTCATTAGGTGTATAACTAAACTAATTAGTAAAGTCTGTAAAACTAAATTGTCTGGTTATTCAAGTTCACACTATCACTGTTGGACCATGGTAGAGGTTCCCTTATCGACACTTTCGGTGGATTTACTTATATTACTAAACTCACTGAACACTGGCACAGTTGCACTCAAACACTCCGTAGACGACGCATCAGAGCCAAATGCAGTAAGCAGGTTACGGGTAGACTGGTAGAGGATCTTACCCTGTTGATATAAATCTGCGGAGAAATATTGTGGTCTGGGAACCCGGAAAGTTTCAGGTGATTTTGTTAAAATTCTCCCCAGAGGTTGTCCAACGACTCTATTCTTTTTTGGATATAATCCGGAGTTTTTCTCGATAATGGATCCTTACCGAAATTGACCTTTATCCTATTGAGCCCATCTAATATTTCCGACTGACGAGCGCTTGATACTGTCATTGCGATTAACTATAATCTTACTTGGTCACCGATGAGTTGATACCAACAGCGATCTGCAGATCCTGGATGCAGTAGAAATGTAGATGAAAGCACTCAGAGTTCCACCAAAGTCTTTACGAACGATTCACTACGTGTTCACTGAACTGAGTGATTAAACTTTACGGAACTGTCGCGAAATACTCAACGAATATTATCAAGTCTGGGGTTCTGATTCCGAACCACCCGCGCACCTTTAATTGTATACCCGATGGACTGTTACTACGCGTGTTATCAGATCCAGCTCGAAGGACCAAAAAAAATGTACGACGATAGTCTGCACACTTATGGTAAAATGATAGAAACCGGGGATGATAATAAAACCGCCCGTGTTGAGTGTAGAAAAATCACTGATTTGTTTTACTTAGTAACTATTATACTAAATGGTCGCGCGTGTGCAAACGCTGCAGTTGCATAACCTACTTAATTATACGAATGTGCGGGTTCACCGTACACAGACAGACGGACAACAAAGTGATCCTATAAGTGTCTAAACACACTATGCCGAAGGTACGCGACGGAAGTTCCGCGGCTGATTTTACGTTCCGACGTATTCGGCTGACATGACACACCATATGTGCCGAACTTACGCGGCTGAAATTCAGTTGCGGAACTTTGTTTATGTCAAGGATTTTCTCCCTACGGATAAATTGAATTGATTACAAAGCAATATTACAAACTCTAAAGTGCACTTTATTCCCATTGACTTTAAGTTCATACGTTTCATTGACAAGCAAAAGGGGAAAAATGTACCGAGCAAGACAACGACAAAGAGGTGGTGTGTCCCTTTCTTACCTCTATTTTAACTTGGGTAACCATAAATTTACTAATTTAATTATTATTTTTGTCACTGTAGCATTTTATACAATTGATGCTGTAGATTTTTATATATCGACGGCAAAGTACCAATAACTCCGAACTGTCTGTGAAACCTGAAAAAATAGTTTAATTTATTGAGAAGTCAAAATATGCAATTAATTAGTTTATTGAGGATAATAATAACATCCGGTTTAGTTATTATACTGCTTTAATACCTTTTATATTTGTTTCTCTAACCACTTGTGTTTTATAACTAAACCAGAAGTTATTAGTATCCTATGTTTAGCAGGTAATCATGAAATTGACACGTTGGTTAGATAAGAGGTATTTCCACATTTTAATTTAATGCAGTTTTAACAAAAAAAATATTTCGGAGATTTTACTAAAACATGCGGTAAAACACTTAAATTCATAGCGGTAAATTAGATTTTCTCGAAAAAATATTTTTAGGAGGTATTGGTACTTTACGGTCGATATACATATACATATATATGTCAGAAGAGGTCGTAATCGTATCGTGATATATATATATATATCGTACTTATGCCTAAGGCAATAAGTCCGCCTCTGAATCTTTATGTGCATAAAGTATGAATAAATAAATAAATATTAGTTTTTGAACGTATAAGTTTATAATATAATGTATTAATAACATCTTGAACTTCTTTAGATCAGAATGTATCGTAGTACGAACTAGTCTATGGACACACTAGTAGAAAGAGATAATATACTTTTTGTATCGAAAAGTTTACATCAGTCGACAATTGAACCGAACTTCGGTCGCGTGTAATGTGTGCTCTACAGTACCCTTACCATGAGTTACTATCGAAAAACTACACCATCTCACCGTAGTCGATATCGAATAAACGCGCATCGAATAGATTATTATTAAACTCGTACCATGAGTCAAACGGACTCGCTAGCGACAACTCGATAGTCTACACGGTGTCGAGTGTTTACGTTGGTACAAAAACCGCATCGTATCTAACTTCACACTCAAGTTTGCTCTCTTTCTAACTACAGTAAAAGACAGAGTAAGGCAGATAGACCTACACATCCTACCAAATTGAAACACCAATTCTCTAAGTATAACCCGGCCTATTGAAAATGAAATATTGTAGTTGTAGAAATATTTTGATGGTTCAGTGTTGTTGTGTTTGTGAATTATTGAATGGGAAAAAGAGAGATTTCATACGTAAAATAACAATGCGCATAGTGAAAAGTGGTATAAGTGCATGTATAAAAGTAAGTTATTATAACATTCTTATTTCTAATTTAACTTCGATTCAACTGTTACTCTTTGTGTAAATTTCAAATCTGTATAAACCCTTAGCAGACCACACAAATACTCGAAAGCCCCTTTATTGAGCCTATATTCTTTGATGAAATTATTTTAACTAATATGTTCAAGTGCCTTTCGTTTAGTCGCTTGGAAATGTCCTTTGACGCTTCGTTCGTCTTCATATGCAGCCGTAGGTACATATTCATAACATATTCTACGTTAAATAAGTTTTACCGGACATATTTATGCACAAATAAATAAAATATTGTTTTACACGACACGCTTTACATCATTTTCACCCTTCAATATGCTAGTGAGTTACTTTACTACTGTAGTAACGGTTTGCTTCGATAGCACCTGTCAAATTTGTTACTCATGGTACCGTTTTTCTTTCTATAGGAAACTACTAAAAACTTTAGTCGCTAGCGAGTTCTTATTCGATAGGTTTTGTACTTGATGACTCATACTACCGATTTTGGTTCTGCAAGTGACCGCTAGAGGCGCTGCAAAATTTGCCATACAAAATATTTACGGCGTCGATATCGAGTTGCGACGAATACTATTGCTTTAAACTCATGGTAGAGGTACAGAACACTTTGCCGCCGAATTGCCGCTGAACTTACGCCGGTCCGAAGTTCGGCTGTATGCTATAACGCAACGTAATTTCGGCATAATGTGTCGTCAGTAATACAAATAGCATTGCATGCGTGAACTTCGGTCGCGTTTTTTCGGCATAGTGTGTTTAGACACTAAGGGTTCCGCTTTTTCCTTTCGAGCTACGGAACCTTAAAAACTAGGCCAGATGAATAAGACGTTTTCTCGGTTTCAAAGAATCACCCTATTACAGGCGAGGGCATACAAGTCTATTCCTGTAGGTTCCTGCAGTTCGGATCCATGTGAATAGTAGCGAAAAAAAGTGAAGTGTCATAAAATGCTAGTGGCGCGAAGCTTTTTCTCAACTAAGTTTTTAGAAGTTGTATGTCTGGTTTGAAGTGTCAATATTCCCCGATTTCTTTTGATTAAATCTGTGAATGTTGCTCACAGGATTGTGGCTGGGCGTTCCGCTCGGCAAGTAAGCTAGTGCGGCACGCGCGGCGCCACACGGATGAACGCCGTCACGCGTGCGCCACGTGCGGCCGCGCCTTCCTGCGGCGCGAGCACCTGCGCGACCACGCCGCGCGCCACCACGCTCCCGCCAAGCGCGCCGCGCATCATTGCACGCATGCTGGTACGTATGTACTGTACACACTACACACTCGTGCGGCCGCGCCTTCCTGCGGCGCGAGCACCTGCGCGACCACGCCGCGCGCCACCACGCTCCCGCCAAGCGCGCCGCGCATCACTGCACGCATGCTGGTACGTATGTACTGTACACACTACACACTCGTGCGGCCGCGCCTTCCTGCGGCGCGAGCACCTGCGCGACCACGCCGCGCGCCACCACGCTCCCGCCAAGCGCGCCGCGCATCACTGCACGCATGCTGGTACGTATGTACTGTACACACTACACACTCGTGCGGCCGCGCCTTCCTGCGGCGCGAGCACCTGCGCGACCTCGCCGCGCGCCACCACGCTCCCGCCAAGCGCGCCGCGCATCACTGCACGCATGCTGGTACGTATGTACTGTACACACTACACACTCGTGCGGCCGCGCCTTCCTGCGGCGCGAGCACCTGCGCGACCACGCCGCGCGCCACCACGCTCCCGCCAAGCGCGCCGCGCATCACTCATCAATCGTTCTGATCACATTACTCATCAACCATTCCGATTGTTTGACTAATTATTCTACGTTTTACCGTTATAAAATTTTAATTTTATAACCGATTCTGTAGCGTAAATCGCTAAAATGCTTGATATTTACCAGGATTGTCTTTCCTCATCTCTTTCTTTCGTATGCAGTCCGAGAGTGTCCGCGCTTTAGTTGCTGTAGTCCTCTAATTAGATTTAATGTGTTTGTCAGGTTGCGAGCAAACGTTTACGAACATGAGCACCCTGTACATGCACATGAAGAAGGTCCACCGGCAAGGTAAAGGGGTGACCGTCGCGCCGGCGGCCGAGGACCAGCCCGCCACTGTCAGTGAAGACGGAGATTACGTATATCTGGTGAGTGTTCGTCAAACAGCTTCTTTGTCTATACAGGGTTATTTGTCAAAAAATGATGGGCAAAGGAGATGTCCCAAAAAAACCCGAGTCGACATCAAAAAGATTCTGCGGGATGCTAAGGTATAATTTTATTCTATTCTATTACTTTTAGGAAAACTTACAGCTAATTGTTAGAGTAAACACTTAAAATAAATAAAATAAAAATATTTAAAGAAAAACAAAAAACCCGACTGCGTCGAAACTAATTTTAATAAATACGTAAAAAAATTTACTTAAATAAAAACTAAAAAGAAACAAACAAGCCCAGTAGTTTAGAATTCTGTTATGTAATACTAAATAACTACACAATTTACATAGTTTTATAATCGATACACACATAAAACAAATCATACATTCTAATGCAGAACAGAACGACTCACAGTCGGGGCCCCTTGGGAAGATTTGATTGGTAAAATTTGAATGGGCCCCGACTGTGAGTCGGTCTGTTCTGCATTAGAATGTATGATTTGTTTTATGTGTGTATCGATTATAAAACTATTTAAATTGTGTAGTTATTTAGTATTACATAACAGAATTCTAAACTACTGGGCTTGTTTGTTTCTTTTTAGTTTTTATTTAAGTAAATTTTTTTACGTATTTATTAAAATTAGTTTCGACGCAGTCGGGTTTTTTGTTTTTCTTTAAATATTTTTATTTTATTTTATACTTTTTAGTTACGATTCATTGACTTCGTTATAAGATGGTAAATTTCGCAATCTAGTCATTTCATTGAGGGAGTTAATATCGTGGGGATTATTAAGTAACTTGCGGTGGGCTAAACTACTGATGATTAGTCCCTCTAGAGACCTAACTCGGTTCAAAGCTACATATGCTTGACCTTTAGCAAAAATGCGTGAACTTAAGTCAACCACAGCTCGGTCCAAAAGTCCAAAGTAGTTCCTTGGAGCTTGTGTACAGTTACACCCCAGCACATTATCAATGGCAACATTTTTCGCTCTATTTTACCCTGTCCGCGAAGTGCATCGAATTCTGTCGTCGATGGTTCGATTCTGACTTCTACTCCAGGAACATTGTTTTTAATTGCTTTGTCGTCAAATTCTATAATAAACAGCTTGTGGCAATTCTCCGGGTTCCAATTGGTCCCTCCGAAGAGCTGGCCACTCAATTATCCTTATAACTCCCATTGCTCCGTTAACAAGACCATGGGTAACATTCAAATTTCTTCGTAACATAACTCGTGATCCTAAACCGATTGTTAAATATTTAACGATTCCTCCAGTTTTGTTAGGATCATCAGAAACATATACCTACATCTTTCGGTTTGTAGTTTTTGCCAATATAGTTGTCATCTTTTGCTTATGTTCATCGACCTGTCTAGTAGATAGGAAAACTCGAATGATTTGATTTACAAACGTGCATAAAATGAACAACGCCATCTATCGAGTTTGGTGGTAAACTTTTTTTTACCAAAAATATTTGTTCTTCATGCTTTTTCACTGTTTTGTTTATTTGTGTATTGTTTATACTTGAAATGAAAACTTAAATCAATAAGTAAGAAAATTAGCGAGAATGATTGTTTTGTTAAACAACTTTAAATCGTTATATATCCTAAACTATTATTTAAAATGAAAAATGATAAAAGGAACCTAAAGATGATTTTAAAATACCTATTCAATGACACCCCACTTGACATAGTTCATCGACTTTTTTTTTTTCGTTTTGACAATATGGCGTCTGGTTGTAGCTGTGGTGAATTTTGATTACTGTCATGTCTTTAGTGACACTCGCAAGGTTAAGACGAATCGATTGACGTAAGAATTATCAAAATCGGCCTACGCATTTGGTCTCTAGAACGCCACATAGAAACAAACATACATACATACATACATACATACATACATACATACATACATACATACATACATACATACATACATACATACATACATACATACATACATACATACATACATACATACATACATACATACATAGACTGATAAACACATTACCCTCCTTTGCGTCGCGCAGTCGGGTAAATAGGTAAAAAACGGTCATTGATTGACAAGTTTTCACTTATAATAATGTGACTGATTAAAACTCAACAGCTTAGGGTTAATGCGAGAACGCTCAAACCATACTAAAAAAGACAAATACAAAACATTATAAATAAATAAATTATTCAAGTTGTATCAAAAAAGGGATCGGATAAAGTTTTCTTTACTTTTTTAACACTGGTTGTAAACAAATCAAACTCGACATCCTGACTCATCATATTAAAAGTACGACAAGCTCTTATTAAATATGAGTTTTTACGATAGTTCATTGTAACTAAAGGAACGTGAAAGAGACTCGGTCTAGCGAAGCGCACACGGATTAGGTACCCGGACTTCGGGTACCTAATTCGTGTGCGCTTCGCCTTTGCTCACCAGATCAGGGAAGTCAGTAGATCCATTCATGACGCTAAATAGGAAAGCGAGATCTGCAATTTTTCTTCGTTCTTGTAGGGGCATTATATGAAACTTTTTACACCGACTCACATAATTAGGAAGCAAGGTGTTGAGCGATATTGAGCGTATCTTAAACATCTCTTCTGTATGCTTTCAAAGTAATTGACATAAATATTATAATTGGGATTCCAAATTTGAGAAGCATATTTAAGGTGGCTACAAGCAAGGGGATGGTGAGGTAAACCGGGACGTAACACATCGGATCAACGCAGGATGGATGAAATGGCGACAGGTCACGGGAACAACTTGTGACCCACGGGTGCCCCTCAAGTTGAAGGGTAAAATCTACAAGTCCGTGATAAGGCCTGTCATACTGTATGGATCAGAATGTTGGGCTGTGATAAAGACGGATGAAAAAAGATTGCACATAGCGGAGATGAGAATGTTAAGATGGATGTGTGGTGTGACGAGAATGACTGAAAAGTTTGTTTTTTTTTTTTTTTTTTTTAAATGGAATGATAATAATAATATTCCACAACTATCACACAACGCCGTCTAGTCTCAAGCTAAGCAGAGCTTGTGTTATGAGTACTAGATAACTGATAAACATACTTATATATTTCTAAATACATACGTCATATTATAGATAAATTACACCCAGACACAGAACAAATGATCGTGCTCATCACACAAACATTTGTCCTGGGTGGGAATCGAACCCACGACCTCCGGCATAGCAGTCAGGGTCACTTACCACTAGACCAACAGGCTAGTCAAAAGTTGAAAGGGAATCGTTTGTCTTGGTATGGTCATGTGAAGAGGAGAGATGAAGTTGCATGTTACTAAAAGAGTTATGTGTTTACATGTGGATGGATGGAGAGGGAGAGGGAGACCAAAGAAAAGATGGATGGATTGTGTGAAGAGTGATATGAAAGAAAAGGAAGTTAGTGATAGTATGACGAGTGACAGGGCAGAATGGAAGAAAAAAACGTGTTGCGCCGACCCCAAATAACAAGGGACAAGGGTAGAAAGATGATGATTTAAGGTGGCTACGGACAAACGCACACTAAGGAATTATCATTGTCTTGATATTCTTAAAATCAGTAGAAATCCTAAAAATGAAACCTGGGCTTTAGAATCCTTAGTAGCTACTTTATTTATATCCTTATCTTCTGTTTGATGAGCATATAAAGAAAGCTTAGAGTCAAAAGTTATACCAAGATCCCTTATGACGCTGACTCTGGCTATTGAAGTCATATTTAATAGGGTTTGGCTTGCGAGAAAAAGTACATACATATTAAAGCACTTCGAAACAAATCTAACCTATTTCTAGCACAATAAACGTGGAACCTGTCTAAATCCTCCTGTAAAAGGTATACGTCCTCAATGCTTGATATTTGACCAAGAATCTTTATATCATCCGCATAGAGCAAAATTTTCGAATGTAAGAAACAAGAAGCAATGTCATTTATAAAAATGTTAAATAAAGGAGGCCCCAATAAGGATCCTTGGGGAACTGTTGAAGGGATGTACATCACTTTTGACTCGTACCCATTCAGAACTACCGTCTGACACCTGTTTTGACACGTATGACGAGGACCATCTGAATAAAATACCTCTTACTCCAGCCAGTAGTAGTTTACTCAATACGAGCGCATAATCGATGCGATCAAAACATTTACGGTAGTAATATTGTACATCAAAAATATGTTATAATTAAATCGTTAAACTATCAGGTATTCAAAGTTCTGAATTTTAGTACTAAATAATATGTCGTAAATAGAACTCTCAGTCCTCTCTGAACAATTTGAGGAAGATAAAGTAGAAGTATTGTTATAATAATGAATCAGGTACTAAAAAAATATTAACTGGTTGGTTGGTTGGTTTTCGAAGTAAGTATATGTAGTACCTATGTCATCACATTTACTTAGGTAATACTACAATAAGATAATGTAATAAGTTACGTGATTATATTGATAATACTAAATAATATAGTACATGTGCTTGGCCAGACTGGCAGCGCGGTTTGTGGAGTGGCGCGGGTGCAAGGACAGGGTTGCCGCTCATCGCCCGCGCACTCACTGTGGCCACTTGTAAAGAACGAACTATGGCGTGAGTTGAATGCGCGCGTCCCGTGCTGAGCAGCCCGCGCCGCTTCCCGCGCCCGCCGCGTGCCCACTACGGACACTCAAATGAAGTTCTTATGTTTGAGAATGCCGCGCCGCGCTCGCCACGCACCCGCTCTTCCAGTCTGGCCGAACACTAAATATACTGATTTTCTATATCAAACTCAAAACGAACTACTACTAACTAATACACTATACTGACGTTAAAAAGAAAGAGCTAGGCTCTTTAAGCATGAGCGAGAGTGAAGTGGTATATAACCAAACGTGGTATAAAACGAAACTGAATTAGGAACTGAAACCAGAAGCATGTAAAGAAGCGTTCAATGATACACTACTAAAACTAATTAAAAACTCGTATAAGTATGAATGATGAGCGAACTCACAATATTCTAATTTATACGAAACAAAACAATAAGACCTCCGATAATATAAGTTCCGAATAAAATTCATCGAAATTGAAATCGGAATCGAAAGTGCAAAATCGATCGGAAGTTTCGAACTTTCGCAATCGGAAACCTCCGTAACATCTCTACCGTGCAATGTAGGTAAGGATGGGCATCCTAAACTTCGATGCTTAGACCAGGAGTGGTCAATTTTGTGAGGGTGTTACTCGGTTTATTGTCTTTGTCTATCGCGTTAAATCATAAATGACAAATTACAGGTCAGTTTGCCGGACGACGTCGTGGTGGAAGACGAAGATTGGAAAGTGTCGCTGGCGAGCGCCGAGCTCGAGGGCGAGCAGTCACAGGGCGCGGGGAGTGCGGCGAGTGTGGGTAGTGCGGCGAGTGTGGGCAGTGCGGCGAGTGTGGGCGGTGCGGCGAGTGTGGGCAGTGCGGCGAGTGCGGCCAGTGTGGCGGGCGCAGAGTGGCACGCGGCGCGCACGCACTGCACGTGGCCGCTGTCGCGCGCGCACCTGGTGCTGGACGACGACGTGCATGTACGTTACCTACTGTAGATGACATCAAATTGTTCTTTTCTGATTAGTTTCATTACACCGCGCTGCTGCGGTTTTCAGGAGCTGCAGTAGTTGTGAATAGTGTGGCGGCTTTTTCCCAAAAATAAACTCCGCTCGCGGGATTGCGATCGCATGCGTGGCACTCGCAATGCACCTTTTTTAATAATCCTTTATTATGTTTTCATGTGAAAATCTGCTATTTTTCCCCAACTTGTTTATTCCTGTTTTTTTACTGATTTATTCTTACTATGAAGTTTTAAATTATTTCGGTTCAATATAAGCCTTTTTAATGATGCGTCCAACACAGAGACGCACTCAGGACGCTAGGTTAGCGCAACTTGTTGTGATTATTTTAAGAACTGTCAAAAGCAAATAACATCGTATGCTCTTCTCCTGCAGGTCTCATATTCGTACCGAATCAACCTAAAACTGTAATTCCAGGTGGGACGAGCAGAGGGTTCCGTCAGCGACGTGTACACGGTGCGCAGCGATCTATTCCTCCACGGCAACGTTCCCATCGATGATGATAGCCAGTGAGTATACTTAAGCATAAGCATAATCAGCCTTATAATGTTCCCACTACTGGGACTCATGCCTTCTCTCTAGGAGAGGGAATGGGCCGTAATCCACCACGCGGGCCCAGTGCGGGTTGGTGGATGTCACATGTCTTTGAATTTTTTGGTCCTAGGACAAGCCGGTTTCCTTACGATGTTTTCCTTCACCGTTTTGAGAGCAGTGGTGATGAAATAAATTACATAAAGTAATGCGCTTAGCTGGGTTTGAACCTGCGACCTACAACTCGTAAGTCGGGACCGTAACCACTCGGCCACCACTGCTACATACATATGGGCGCAAAACCATTATTTGATAAGTGTTTAATTTGATCACTTCCTGTTTATTTATTTTAATATTGCAACATCCTGCTGTTGAATGTATTTAAGGATTTAATTTGATAACTTCCCTTTCGATTATTTAAAATATTACGACATCCTGTTGAATTTATACAAGGATTTCAATTGATAACTTCCTTTCGAATTACTTTAAATATTGCAACATCCTGTTCAATTTATATCAAATTAAATGACGACTTCCTTTCTAATTCTTAAAAATATTGTAGCATCCGGTTAAGCTTGTGAGTGTTTAACCTGACCACTTCCTTTTTATTTCTTTAAAATATCAGAGCATCCGGTCATATTTAAATAAGAATTTATTGTGACAATTTCCGTTTCGTTTATTTATTTTAAATATTTTTCTACCTTCATAGTGAATTTTTATGCTTGTCAATTTCTGTGTATAAAAACCGATGTAATGTGATTAGAAAGGCACTCTTTCGCCGCCCATGGAATAAACAACTTGAACTGGAGTAAGGTATTTCTTTATTATCACTTCCTGCCAATCTATATTATTGTGACTGTGTATTTTGTGTGACGTCGACACCGATGGCGATCATACGCCGACAGCAGCGGTGGGATACAGCCCGCTCATACTGAAGTCCTCTGGATTCCGGGTCAAGTGCCGTGACTGCAGCACTGTCCGCTACCCTTGTGCCTTCTCGGGATTATGGCAATTCCTACCTACTGCCATTCGATTCCGAGGTGGGCGCTCACATCAAGGACTGGTGTGCCAATGTTGACGAAATCATTACAACTATTGGCATACTGAAAGGAAGACCGAAGACCTGGGCTAACACGTGGTCTCTGCAATATACCACATGGGAGCAAGTCAATCAGGACCTGATTCAGACGTTTGGCGAAGAGTTCCGGTATGCTGACGACGTCCAGTGGTGGCGCGACTGCACGTTGGAGCAGGCGAGCAGCCACGCGGTTTACGTAACCAAGGTATGGACGCTCTTCAAGTGAGTGCAGCTAGAAGCAACAGCTGGTGAGGTAATTGATTCTCTTGTCACTGGTATTTATCCTGATTTTATGAAATGTGTATTGTAGTTTAAAACTCCTGACTCTTTGCCCACACTAGTCTCCATTTTCAAAACTTTCCGTAAACGTGACCAATCAAAAACTAATGGTACAAACATAAATTATTTAAACCAAGAAACCTTCGTTTTTAGTAGCTGTCATTGTCGATTTTAGTGGCTGTCATTGTCGTTTTTTGTAACTGTCATTTGAAAATGACATTCTTAGTCCTGACTCGTCGGGTCAGTGTTCCATTCGTTTTCAATGCTTCTGAACGTAGTATTTCCGCAAAGTTTTCACGGAGACGGCTCCGAAAAACCGCAAATTAGTCGATTTTAAATATTGCTGGAAAGAATTCTTGTTTCCATAAACGAAATAACGAAAGATTGAAATCAACCACCTGAAAGTGAAATTTAGAGTTTTTTGTAAAAACATCTGTCAAAATTGAATTGATTTCAATCCTGTGTAAATTTGTTTTTGTAAGTACTGGGTTTGATAGTTCGATTCAAACATTGTTGGGTTGTAGGATCGACTGAATGGATTGTTGGGTTGATTGTTGGGATTGGATCAATTGTTGGATCGATTGTTAGAGCAATTGAATCGAATCTAAAATCAATATTAATTTGCAAACGTTCGAAACCTCTATTTTTCTGAAGCTAATTTTTTAAAAGTCCAATTGTGAAACACATAACATTTGGGCCACTTCTTGTATAGTTCTTTCAAACAGGAACAGAGTACACCGTTGATCCTCCTCTGCCTTGCGTCGTACTAAGGAGGAATCTTAGCTAAAAAGGTTTCATTATTCGTTTTTCAAAACTATCCCATAAAACGATTTGGGAGATGTCAAAGGTTGTGTGGGTGAATTTTGCTCTTTGGGTTAATAAACTTAAAACTTAGCACAAATTCTAATCAAAATTAATAATAAAGACTGTAATTATTAGTTCTTTAAAACTACCCTCAAAATACGGTTTAAGGGTTGTTAAGGTTTTCTCGCGAATGAAGTCGCTGGTAAAGTGCAAGTCCCTGTTAAATTCATAATGAGGATATCCTGTTGCAATAAGTTGATATCTTGTTCCAAAAGTAATTCTACGATTAATCATAACGGCTGGCACCTCGTAAAACAAGAGCTGGACACAATTGAGCAACTTAGTTTTGTTGATAGGATTGGTAATTGTTGCGCTTTGATAAAATTCAAATCGAAAATAAAAACTCTTAAACATGATTGCGTCACATCTTCAATATTAGTTAAATATATAGCCTTCTAAACGAAATAATATTAGAAAAAGTAACGGTAAACCTTACAAATAAACGGTAATCGTTTGAATTGGTGTTGATAACTATATAGTTATAATCAGACCAAATTAGTCCGATTTAATTAAAAAAGACCCTTCCGGGTATTGATTATCACAATCCACACATCTAATAAATAGCTAACGATGCTGGTCGGGCAAACTGTCAGGTTGACATTTGAAGAGCTTCATAAACAGTGGCAATTATAGATTTGCAGTTGCCTATACTTATTTTACGTCAAAAAATACATGAAAGTTTCCCATGTTTGTGTTGCTTTAACGTGTTGCCACTGTGTTTTAAGCTTTCATGTAAATTAAGGATGGACGAGCGATAATTTCGAGACAAGTTAAGATTCGATACGAACAAAGATGAAATGAGATCTTTTGAAAAAGGATGTCTTACTGTATCGGCACCAAAGACAATGGCAAAATTTGATCAAAGATTTAGAAGTCTCTATTAAAATTTTACAAGTATTGCTAAATAGTGCTATAAAGTGAAGCATGGTTACAGTTATTATTTAAGATGTTCCGAAAAATCGCTGTTCATGAATCTGAGTTTTTGATTATAATGAACCGACCGTATGGGCGGAGAATTTGTGAATTAGATTTATCGCATTAACTAGTCCCTTTTCCCACCTATTACGTTGACTGATCACCAGCGTATCCTTTTTCCCGGTCTAGAGCTGATCCTATGCGGGTGATGCCATAAGAGATGGCTAGATCCAAGGCGGGTGATGCTGTTAGGGGGGCTATATCCTATGCGGGTGATGCCATGAAGGAATATGGCTAGATCCAAGGCGGGTGATGCCGTAGATAGGTTTTTTAAATGTGAATTGGCTTATTGCTATGAAATAAATTATATTGATTTCTTATTCGAATCTATCCAAACCATTAACCATTCTTTAAGCGCGATCTTAGATTTATTAGATTAATTAGTCCCTTTCCCACCTATTACGCTGGCTGGCCACCATGCGTATCCTTTTTCCCTGTCTAAGAGCTGATCCAATGCGGGTGATGCCATGAGGTATGGCTAGATCCAAGGCGGGTGATGCTAGTTAGGGGGCTATATCCAAGCGGGTGATGCCATTTGGTATGGCTAGATCCTAGGCGGGTGATGCCGAATTAGGGCTAGAAGGCGAGTGATGCCGTGTAATGCCAATCAGCCAATTCACACCAAATGTTTGATACTGTAATTTTGGGCTAACCTTATGTGGGTGACGCCGATAAAATGTTTCTTACTGTTTGATTTTGGGCTAACCCTATGTGGGTGATGCCGATAAGATGTTTGATACTGTGTAATTTTTGGCTAACCCTATGTGGGTGACGCCGATAAGATGTTTGATACTGTGTAATTTTTGGCTAACCCTATGTGGGTGACGCTGATAAAATGTTTGTTACTGTTTGATTTTGGGCTAACCCTATGTGGGTGACGCCGATAAGATGTTTGATACTGTGTAATTTTTGGCTAACCCTATGTGGGTGACGCTGATAAAATGTTTGTTACTGTTTGATTTTGGACTAACCCTATGTGGGTGACGCCAATAAAATATTTGATACTGTTTGATTTTGGGCTAACCCTATATGGGTGACGCCGATAAAATGTTTGATGCTGAGTAATTTTATGGCTAACCCGATATGGGTGACGCCGATTTTATGTAAAATGATTGTATAATGTGGAAGCACTTTTTTCAAGTTTTGTGAATGTGAAGTACAATGAAGCATTTTTATTAGGTTACAACTGTTTGACTTTATGAGCAGTGCAGTTGAGAGTTTGTCATGTTCACTCAAATGTCTCGATGATGGTGGCACGTGTTATTGGGTCATTCAGTTATCTTCAAATGGCTGAGCTGAGTGGGGCACGCGTCATGCTCGTGAACGGGTGCCGTCAGTTGAGACTGGTCATCTCTTAGCTGCCTTTGGCTTAGTTTAATTTCTATTTTTTAATTCGTTTTTTTAATTATTATTACTTATCTACATTGTGCTCACATATTAGAAGCGACAAAGTTGTAACCAAGATTTATGTAACTCATAATATGATTTAAAAGAGTGTCCATGGAGTTTCTTGCACGTTCTTCTCCATAGAGATCTACGCTTTGGAACGTGCGATTTAGATTCACTTGTTTTTTGACTGTTCAAGGGTGCCTGTAATTGATCGGTTTGAAGTAAACGTTTCTTATTTCTGATTTCTGAATATCGGATGCTCTATAATGAAGATTAAACCTAATGTAAGTGATCTGAATTGATGTAAATTCCTGTACAGCGCAGAGAGCGCGCTGAGATCAGAATGGCCGTATGGGCGCAAAACCATTATTTGATAAGTGTTTAATTTGATCACTTCCTGTTTATTTATTTTAATATTGCAACATCCTGTTGAATGTATTTAAGGATTTAATTTGATAACTTCCCTTTCGATTATTTAAAATATTACGACATCCTGTTGAATTTATACAAGGATTTCAATTGATAACTTCCTTTCGAATTACTTTAAATATTGCAACATCCTGTTCAATTTATGTCAAATTAAATGACGACTTCCTTTCTAATTCTTAAAAATATTGTAGCATCCGGTTAAGCTTGTGAGTATTTAACCTGACCACTTCCTTTTTATTTCTTTAAAATATCAGAGCATCCGGTCATATTTAAATAAGAATTTATTGTGACAATTTCCGTTTCGTTTATTTATTTTAAATATTTTTCTACCTTCATAGTGAATTTTTATGCTTGTCAATTTCTGTGTATAAAAACCGATGTAATGTGATTAGAAAGGCACTCTTTCGCCGCCCATGGAATAAACACCTTGAACTGGAGTAAGGTATTTCTTTATTATCACTTCCTGCCAATCTATATTATTGTGACTGTGTATTTTGTGTGACGTCGACACCGATGGCGATCATACGCCGACATACATTATTTTGAGTATACTTGCTAGCAAGGAGATTTAGGAATTAAAAGAGCGACTCTCTTATTAGTTTAACTTTCAATTTAATTTCAGAATATTTAATCATTAAAGTCAATGGTATACAAGACAATATTTGAATTAAATTATAATTACTCCAAAATCATTTTAGATTGTTTATGTAACGTTAAAGTAGATATTTGTAATGTCTATACGTGAGGACTTGTAATTGGCTTTCTAGTGATTATGGTTTCCTTTTTTTTGTCTGGTTTTATTAGCTGTAAGTCCTCCATGTACTAAATAAATAAATAAAAATATTTAAGTGGTAAATGTTGTGTGCAGGCAAATTGTGGGCGCGGCGCTGATTGGCGAGACGAGTTCGATGGACGCAGACCTCTGCCTCATCGACGCGCATCCCACCATTGATCTCATGCAGGTATGACCTTGACAAATCTTCTACAGGTTTTATTTTGACTAGTAAATACACTACGTAATACTTTTGGATTACAAATAGAATAAAATTATTGTGCTCCGATTGTACGCCTTAGGCGCCATTGCGCCATATCATCGAGCGAGTGAATGCTGGGAGTTAACGTTCTGTTCGTCAATATAACTTGTCAGATTGCCGCGCGGCCGCGTTAATATCGCCGTGTGGAGACGTTCATATAGTTAAGGTCTGTTTTTTAATTAAAGATAATGATTTGACAATTCGAATGTTGCATGTTTTTTCCATTTCATAAATAGTGAGGTACCGCAACCGATATTGAACAAAAACCGAAAATATTCGTAGAAATAATTTCGTTTTAAATTTATACAACTAATTAAGGTCAGTTTAGTGTTTTCTGAAGGTAAATTGATAGATGCAAATGTCTAACTCATAAAATAAATTATAATATTAAGCCCTGCGTCATTTTATTTTTTTCGTCTCGATTTGTTATTACCAAACCCAGACAAAAATATAGAATTACTCAAGAATTGATATTTTTGCTGAAACTTTATTACAACTTTACTAATAGGTAGTGTTAACAATGACTTCGGTTTGGAAACTAAATAATAGTTAAGATTAAACAAAAATTGTAGCGATAAACGAATCGAGTGTCGGTTTCTTACAATGCAGACATGTGAATTCACAGCTTGACGAACAATGAGCACGCCATAATCATGACGGTCAGTCCCCTCTTTGAGGAGTGACTGGAGAGGCGTCACGGCGTCCTCACCTTTCGCATGAAGCAAGTCCTCACTGGACTTGGTCAGTTTGGGAAGTTCCTACATCGGATTCAGGAGGTCACCACTGTGTGGACCGCCCGGAAGACACGGATGTGTGGGTTGAGCATACGGTGGAGGTGTGTCCCACTTGGGCGGAGCACCGCCGTGTCCTCGTGAAGGCAATAGGTGGCAGCGACCTCTCGCGCTGGGTCCTGGTACAGGCCATAGTCCGGAGCGAGGAGGAATGGCAGGGGGTCGCCTCCTTCTGCGAAGCAGTAATGCTAGTGAAGGAGGAGGCTGCACGAGTGATCTTTACGCCCCAGTCGTCGAGACCCCAACCCCGACTACCATAATTTCAATACCGACGTCGAGCAATCAATAGCTTGCCGTCCGTCAGTCCGGTAATCGCCTGGACTGAGCCCCAGTCGTCGACAGCGCTTAGTGATCCACGCGCTCCTAAAAGAGATACGCCCTCTAGCTCCGCGCAGACCGGGAGAAGTCATTGGATGAATTCCCATCTTGAAAAAAATCTTGACGAATAATGATGATAACTTTTTTTAATTCTAAAGCATAAACTGCGTCTGTCTCGTCCCGCTCTTGTAAGCAAGATATAAAATTGTGTTGGGACGCCCGTATACTGGAGCTCCCTGATAAAAGGAAGTAGCTAAGAACTCATGAAGAGGTTTTCAACCGTGCCCGTCACGTTGGAGGAAACTGCTGTTTTATTTCTAAACTCACGAGACCGGAGTTTTGTGTGGTTATACAACCGTAGCGGTTGCTGTTATCGCTCGCAAACTTGGCAGATGACAATCGCAAGACGGGTGGTGGACGTACACCAGAAACGAGCTGTTGCGTTATACTTACTTCACAGAAGAATTTAAAAAAGTAGGCCTATAAAGTTCTGGGTGCATCAATAGATTTTCGGATTTCTCTACCCCCTGAAGGCCACTGCGGGTGTTAACCGACCGCAAAGAGTACGGGTGCAACCCGCCGAGGCTGCGGGAGACCGTGGCCCGCACGAATCTACTTGTTGCCCGCCGGTGCAGCGGGGAGCGGGATACATATATCTGTAGCATTCTACAGAAGCTGCGGGCCCGCAAGCTGCGGTTGGACGCGGGTAAAAACGGTTTTGTGAGTTCTTAGTATAAGTAAAAGTCCGAGTATAATAAAATATAGTAATATTTTTAATTATTTTAATCTTCAATTCATATTAGACTCTACTATAAACAAACACTATCGTATCTTGGTCCTACTTTCCTTAAAGGTTGTATTACTATAAAAACCGGTATAAAAAATCGAATTTGAAGACATCACTTTTACAAAAAAGCAGGCAACATATTTCTGGAGTTTGACATTTGCACTTGTCAAATCATTATCTTGAATTAAAAAACGCATTTTAGTATCATCAGATACTCGCTCGGAGGTGGCGCCATCGTGTGATTTATATCTTGACTTCTAGTTCAACATGAGATTTGACAGCGGATTTGCTGATCAGAGAATTCTGTTCTAAAATTGTTTCAATTTGGGATTGGGATTAGTATACAAGTTTGGGATAAACAATACGCCCAGTTATTCTTCGATTTAATGTTTCTATTTCGGGGGCTAGCCTGTTGTTTGCCATTGTCCAGAGCGAGGGCGAATGGGCGGCGGCCGCCTCCTTCTGCGAAGCAGTAATGCTAGCGAAGGAGACGGCAGCACGCGTGAGGATATCCTCACGCTCCAGCCGCCGAAACCCTGACCCTTACTACTAGCCACGGTAGGCGCGGGCTTTCGGGATGTGTAATGGGCAGCTCCCCGTCCGGCCGTCCGGTAACCGTCCCGTCCGAGCCCGAGTCGTCGACGGCGCGTAGGCATTGGCACTGTTGGCAAAACCCAACAGTGCCAATGCCTACTAGAGCCTTGAGAGGGCTTCTGAACTCGTGGCCCTAGAAAGCAAAGGGCCACGAGTTACCTTTTACCCTTTTACTTTAGTCATTAAAAGTCTGACACGCCCCTCTCGCTTCGCCGTAGAGCGCAAGAAATCATTACATCTGTTGTTTAACACTTTTTTTGTTGTTTAGGAGGAGTTGATGTACGAAGATGCTGCCGACGAGTCCTCGTTCAGGGTGTTCCTCATGAACGGCGAGGAGCTCGCCTAAGTGACGACATCTTGTGAGCTACTCAAACTACTGCTACAAGCGAGTCATTGTTATACTAGGTACGTTAGTCTATTATATCACTGTGAGTGATACTGTTGTCAGGTACAGTTCAGTAAGTATTTCATCGGAGTTATTATACTGAATCAGTTCTTTGTTATCACCAAAATTTACAACTTTTCTTACTACACGTCATTTGCATAAGTAATAATATAATGTGATGCAAATGTATCTTCCAACATTGTGATGCAAAGTCTGAATGTATTTGTCGACTACTCGATGATCTCAATAATGTTAAATAAAATATATACCGTAAAATGTTAACGGTATATGTTATTCTATATACGAAAGACATGAATTTTTTAGTCTTAGGGTGCAATACTATCTAATATTTTATATTTACTAAAATTTTGTAATGTGTCTTTATTAAAATTGAAATTTGAATTGGCTTCCGGATAATAATCATATTATAAAATAAAATAGTTAAGTAATATGAGAATCAAAATGTACAATACTTTTGTCCGTAATAACTAGTAGACGGCTAACTGTATGGATAAACAAGATAATATAGAACTCCCTCATTGTGGAATAGAACTAGACCTAGTACGCAGTGTTCATAGACCGAGGTTGACGAAGTTAAATAATAATAAATCCCGTAGTTACGATCCCTTTTATAATTCTTAAATATTTATATATGTCTTCACTTAAAATATAGGATGTTTCGATTCTACTTTTTAATCTATTAATTGGGTAAACTTTGCTCACTCAAAATTGTCTAATGTAAGTCATGATCTCTGGAAATGCCTTTTAGATTTAAGAATATTGAGTAGAATATTAGTGTAATACTGAATGTTTGTGATATTGAGTGTTTTATGAAAGAACCATTAACGAGACATTTTAATGTTGGATACAATTAATTAATCGCTAGATGTTAAGTACTCACGGTCTTATTAGCCGGAGCATGTTACTTACACAGTTAAAACTTCTTACTATTGTGATGTAGAAAAAATGATTGACCTTTTCAAGTACTTTTTGAATGAAGATAGACGTGTATGCAGACTCTTAGATCTGGTGTTGCGTGTGCGCAGGCGGCGGCGACTCCCAATAATAATGTTAAGCTGTGCGTGTGTCGGTCGCGTGGCCTGCCGAGCCGGCAAGCATCAGCTCATAATTATTTAGTCTTACGTCGTACGTATTGATTGTATATAAGAAATTATATTTTTGGATATACACGGTAAATGGGAGATTGCTTATTTTTTGAGACTGTTGTCCAAATTATGATCATGATGTCCTTTGTTGAAATTGTATTCTTGGATGTAGATGTATTTCAAAATTATTTTTATAAACGAGTTTTATTTTGGATGTTAATATTTGTTTTGTTTAGGTAATTAATGCGTCACGAATAAGTGTAATACTTGCTATCACAGTCCGCACAGTATAGATGTACTAAGTCAAATTTAAATTAATCACATATCAATTATTTAGTTTGTTATATTAATCATAGTTTTAATTGGTTGCTTTGTGTTTATTTGTAGATTTTGCTATATATTAGACCCTAATAAATGTTTTTGTAATACATTTGTAACTTTGTTTGAAATCCCGTCAATAGTTATAACTTTGTTTATGATATTTGGATGGTATGGGTAAGGCCGCTATCCCACTGGCGTTTTACGAGCTTGACGCTTCTCCAGCGTCTGCGCAGAGCCAACGTTGCGCAGACGCGACGTTAACGTCGCGAGTTTCTAGCGGTAAGCGCCAACGTTGAGCAGACGCGACGTCAACGTCGCAAGTTTCTTACGTACACCTAAAAGGTCCATTGACTTTACCCAAAGTAAAATATTATGTTCGTACATACATACGAATACATAGTGAGTGGCAAGCACAGGTACCTACAACATTGTACTACAGGTGCACATGATCCATGATGATACACTCGCTGGAATAAGCTACACATTTCACACACAAACAATTTAATATGTTCAACTCTTATAAACCATATTTACATTGAATTGAATTAATCGAAACATTAATGTATAACACAATATACAATATGTTTCGTACAGAGTTAAAACAAAGGCCTATCGGTTCATTTTATTTTCTACAAAAGTGAATGAAGGACTTATCGTAAGTATAATAATTAAATTAATTAAACCAGTACTATCCGATCAATGGTTTCTTTGTATAAAGTATCCGAAACCAATATATTTTGTACTACATTTTGTAGCATTCAGATTTCAATGTTATAACCTAAGTACTTAAGAACTATTAGTTGAGCGTTTGTGGAATACAGAACACAATAACATTAATATCATAACAATAATTAATTGTGTATAAGGTAAAGCTCATTGAGCTAAAAGCTAGTGAAATGGCTGTCAGAAAGAGCCATAATCAGTCATCTGAAGAGTAACGTCAAAACACGTTTATAATGTTCATACAATTATTATGAAATAAATCTACTTATTTCTCTCTGCATCGCAATATTGTTTGTTTTGTGCGCTTAATGAGATTTCGATCTTGATTCCTTAAATGTTTATAAATAAGTGAAGTCATACGACTCTCATATGCCTGTCGGGCAGCGCGGCGGGCAGGTCGTGGCTGGTCGTGCGCACGAGCTGCGCGGACAGCTTGTCGCGACACAGCGCCGCGCCCCACACGAACAAGTACACGATGATAAGCCCTGCCATGGACGCGCCGACCACGATGCTGGTGCGTTTTCCTTGGGACCAGTCCAGCACGTCGTATATAAAATGATTCCCGTTTCTGAAACGTAATAATTCAGTGTCAATAAAATAGAGAAATTGTTACTGCTGACAAGTACCTATAATTTTTTGTACTCCTAGAGTAACTTTTTAACCAAAAGGTAGAGAATGCTTTTTGCATTAAGTCTGCCTATGTACCACTGTTCTATTTTATTCTTATTTATTGCACACAAAAACATAGGAATACAAAAAAAACAATCGATAAGCAAAGGCAAGCTTAACCCAGAATTTGGGTTTTCTTACAGTAAACCTCCCTCTCTAATACTACTCGTCTACTCCCAACATTCGTTTCATCCCTCCTCTTCACATGACCATATCAAGACAACGATTGCTTTTCAACTTTTCAATCTCTGGCGCCGCTTTTGTTTTGTTTTATATTTTTTTTTATTGATATAAAATATACACGTAATTGTAAATCTTACACACTAAGTCACAATTCAGTCAGTCTTCAAATAATAACTCTTTTGCAGACTATAGACGTATTAATGCAATCAAGAATGTATAGGTACTTTAAAACATGATATAGAAATAACTTAAATCCATAATGCTTAAACATATGAAATCATTGTATTGATTCCATAATTATAATTAATTGGCGCCGCTTTTAAACTTCCTCTAATACACTCATTTCTCACTTCATCCATTCTCGTCATCACATTCTCTCATCTCCGCTACATGCGATCTGTTTTCATCTGTCTGTGTCTGTGTTGGGTCGTGAAAAATCACGACCCAACATACTGATCCATAATGTTTTACATCATCATCATCACGGCGATTTTATCCGTGTGTCGCAAGTTGTTCTAGTGACCTGTCGACATTTCATCCATCCTGTGTCGATCCGGTGCGTTATGTCTAGGTCTACTTCGCCATATCCTTGGACAAGCGTCCCGAGGGATTGGAAAGTCGGAGAAGATCAGTAGTTTTTGCGAGAACTAAGGCCACAGGAGTAGAGACACCGCCGAAATTGCAGAACAACTATTCAGTTTTGGTTCTGTTCAATTTTAGGCCAACAGTGTCCAGTCTGTCCCACCGCACCTCCAATCTGCTTTGGACCTCTAAACCACTCTCAGCGTGGAATGGCGCAGTATTCTTGCCACTGAACTTTTTTTTTTTTATTGATGATATGCTCGCGTTTGACCACTATCTCATCTGATGGTAAGCGATGATGTGGTCGACGATGGAGCACGCTTGCCTAGAAGTACCTAGCCTATTCACTCTTGACTTAAAGACCCCTAAGTTGGGAAACACAGACTCCGGCAAAGAATTCCGCTCCTTGGCTGTACGGATAATAAATGTGTTCTCAAAACGCTTTGTGCGTATGGGTGGGATGTCTACCATGTACCGGTGGCGCAACGCCGTACGTCTAGTGGGCCGATGATGGAACGGACTTGGTGGAATTAGATTGTGCAATTCCAGTGCACACTCCCCGAAATGTAAACGATAGATAACCGACAGGCTAGCAACACGGCGGCGATGCCCAAGGCTTTGGAGCTGCGACTCAACAAGTGCATCATTGCCAATGATTCTCTTGGCTCGCCTCTCAATCGACTCTAGCGCATCAAGGTGGTATTTGGCAGATCCGTCACAAAGATGAGAACAGTACTCCATACACGATCGTACTTGCGCTTGATAAAGGTTGAGCAGCTGTTCCAGTGTGAAGTACCGTCTCACCTTTGCTAAGATCTCCAATTTTTAGGCAGCTAGTTGAGCCTTTGCCTCGATGTATTAGCCGAAATTGAGAGTAGACGACAATGTAACCCCAAGAAGCTCAAGGCCGTCGGTTATTGGCACGGTCACACCTCGGAAAGACGGAGCCGGGTGGAATTGTCTCCGTTTAGCGGAAAAAAGACACGCTTGGGTTTTAGTTGCATTGAACTTGACCAGATTGGCATCGCCCCAATCGGAGACCGCCTTCAAGGACAAGTTCAAGCGCTCAACCATAGCCTCTCGGGATGACTGGATCTGTGACCCACTAGCACGTGCGTCAGACACATATCTCTCGGCAACAGTGCTGTCGTCTGCATACCCAAAGATACCGGGTTTAAGTAAGTCATTTATGTGCAGCAAAAACAGTGTTGCCGAGAGTACCGACCCCTGAGGGACCCCGGCATTAATATCCAACTTCATTCGAAAAAATTCTGCCAAACTGTTCTTTGATATTTTTTTATTTATTTTATTGTTATAAACTAGTGCTTGACTGCTGCGATCCCACCTGATGGTAAGTAGTGATGCAATCGTTGATGGTGAGGCGCACTAGTTTATTAAGAGCCTATAATATACACTCTAGCCTTGAAGACACCTAAATTGTAATCGGACGGGAAGTCCGCAGCAGGCAAGTTGTTCCAGTCCCTCGATGTACGCGGTATAAACGACGAGGCAAAACGCTTGGTTCGAACCGAAGAGGTTTCAACAACGTAAGGGTGGCCGCCGTTTGTCGGGTTGTCCGATGGTAGGAATGACATGGTGGAATCAAGTCATGCAATTTCCGCGCACACTCCAAAATGCATTCTGTAAAACATCGAAAGGCTGGCTACCGTATGCCTGTGCTCAAGGCTTTGTAGATTGGACTTAACCAGATCTGGATCACCAATTAGCCTCTTCGCACGCCTTTCCACCGAATTATTTCGAATTCTAGATTCAAATAAAGGTAATACCAATACGTTATTCGCTTAGCTATCTCTACTCACATGTCCGTGCCGCCGGCCACGTAGAAGATGGCCGAGAAAACGGCGTACCAAAGGCCCATGCTGAGCGGCTGGTACAAGTGCGGCAACCGGACGGGCGTGCGCGACAGCAGCACCTCTGCCAGGCACACGCACGACGTGATGCCGTGCGTCGACACGTCCAGCCAGAACGCGCGCGCTCCCATCTCCTCTTTTAAATCTGTAATAGATAACAATGGGAAAATTAAATCGATGCATGCAACAAGGGCGTTCCTCAAAAAATAAATTTTGAGATATTTTTAGTTGTTTGTTTAAAAAACTCATCTGATGTTTTTCATTATTTATTTCCTGTTACTGAACTTGAAAGGTAAATCAATCAGGCGTTCACTAGATAGGTACTTATTCGAGCCTGTTTTGTTAAGTATATCCAATGTGTCATGTAAATATGTATGATAAAAAAAAAACTAAAAAAAATCGTCCGATTCTTCAGAGATGTCATCTGGAGATCTCACTGGGCCCTTAAATTTATAGCACAATTGGAGGTGTTTCTTGGTCTTGTTTTTTGAACGTCAATACCTTGTTGTTTAGGTGGAAAATCATCCCAAATGACTTCTCACACTCTAGGGCGGAGCGCGAGGGCGTGTCAGACTTTTACTGGCTAAAATTCACTCCTATGTTCCTTTTTTGCATTGCATTCCAGGACCCCCGGTTTCTCTTTCGGAAGCCAACCCATGGTCCCAGTAGGCTTCGGCTCTGCTGGGCACCTACGGTTTTGCTGACATCTCTTTGAGGCGCGCGTGGAACACTACGCGCCGTCGGCAACACGGGCTCGGTCCGGACGGTGAGCTGAATCTGCTTCAGCCACTTCTTATTTTCTGGCTTCATGTATGGTGTAAATGAGAAAGTGCGTAATGACCCATCTCAATAAACTCACAATAACACCTTCATAAGTTATAATACCTAAATTAAAATAAGCTTTTATCATTTAAAATTAGATGGACCTATGCTTCTTTTGATACAATAACATGAAAGCAGGCTTTTGTTGGATGAAGATTGTCCTGGTGCAACCGACCCAATGCCTCAACTAGTCGCCGAGGTTCTGCTGGTCAAATACGGAACTGCGGGCCCCGAAATCTAAAACTTGCAAGAAACAGTACCGATATTTGTTTATGGTAAGGTTCTTATTAGGTATTACTGTTTTTAGGTAAGAATTAGGTACATTGTGGATCCTACAATCAAAATAATCGCCTTAAAAAACGTTCCGAAATAATTTAAATGGCATTTGTTGTTTGCCGGCAAAAGATTTTATTTCCAATATTCGTTCTCTTTTTATAAAGGCTTAGACAAAAGATGAACTCCAAAAGTCGAATATCTATTCATATCCCTAGCGTGGGCATTGAGTACCTAGGTATACATGACATGAATGTCCCTTCTGAAGAATGAAGAAAATATTCAAGCACTTCTCAATTTTCTGATGGCATTGTAGGTATCTAATTGCACTGTAATTGATGACAGGAAACGCGGACGATAATGATGATTGATACTCGGTTACAAACACACGTTACTAGGCTCAAGTTCATTCTGTTTTGTAAACAAGGGTGAAACAGACCTGGTTTTATATATCGGCTTGGAATCAGCCACTGCTCTTTATCTTTCTGCCATCCTTCCCAGTTCTGTGCGTCATCTCTCCTCGTGTCCTCCATTTTCGTGATATTGATTGTCGAACAAGTTATAAAGGTCACTTACTAGGGTCATATAATAGCAGCCAGTACAGCGAAGTGATCATGATGGAGAGTGTGATGGCGATGTTGAACATCGCCCAGTATAAGCTCGCGTACCATGGCAGCTCCTTTATGTCTGAAAATTAGTATCTACATTGAAATACTGATTAGACTAAAACAGTACCTACCAACTTCGAAAAAATTAGCACAGAAGGAAAATACAGATTAAGAATTTAATGTTAAAGGTTTTTTTAAGAATTAAGATATTGATCTATCATTATAAATATTAATTACATATACATATATCATGTCCGGTCGTTATGGCGAGGGAGACGTGGACGTCTTTCGGCTGAAATGATGGTGATGATGATCATTATAAATATCTATTAATTTAATAATATTATGAACTTATAATATTTATGATTGAGTTCAAGCAAAATATTTCTCATAATTAGCTCCTTTACCTATGATATTGCCGTTTTATGACAGTTTCATAATAATATATGTATATGTTCTCGCTAACGTGCAGAAATCAGAATGCAGATTACCTAAATATAGTTAATCTGCAGATTCAGATAATCTTATATCAATAATTGAGCCCGTTATAGTGGAAAAAAAAGTGTAAGTTCTTATATTAACTAGATAATCTGCAGACTTCCTGCACAGTATTGGGTAATCAGCAGACTATTGGCCAAGCATACGGTTAAGTAATAAAACAGGTTCTTTGTTTGATTAAAATATGCGAATTAATTGTACTTAATTATTTTAGGGCACCCCAACACGGACAGGCTAGGATAGGATCGTGGTTATTTTTTTTTAATAACCACCCAGAAGTAAAGTGGAGATAATCTGCTACTTTAAGTGATATTTCGTACTTTAACGGATTGTATCCGTTAATTTGCAGATTACCTAATCAATGCGCATATTAACGTATTCCGTATTTTAACGGTAACATACCTATATATATACTTTGAACTGTGTTAAGTTATTATTTACGAATTGAATTGGAATTTTAAGTTAAATTAAAATTTATATTTAAGACATTTAATTCCTTTTTTTATTAAATAAGTAGTATTTTATTTCTTTGTGTTTTGTTTTTCGTTATATCGTCATATTAATAACCATGAAATCTAAAAAAAAACCGGTTTATTCATAATGTAAGTTCCAACGTGGAAACTACGAAACAATGTGTTTTAAAAGATATTTTTTATGTGTTTTTGTGTTTTGGTGTTATCAACGTTTCGTATATAATTATCTACTACTGTAGGTAGTTACTATTAGATACCTACTTATTCTGTAGCACTACTTCCTTCGAACGAACCAACTGTGTTGGTTTTATAGCTTTCGTTTTGGAAATTTTGTTTCGTAGAAAAGAAGAATCTACTTATGTCGCGAAAAATGTTGCCATTGATATTGTGCTGGGGTGTAACTGTACACAAGCTCCAAGGAACTACTTTGGACTTTTGGACCGAGCTGTGGTTGACTTAAGTTCACGCATTTTTGCTAAAGGTCCAAGGGCGGATCCAGCTTTGGCGCCAGGGGGGGGTCACATAGTCATGGTCAAGTCATAAGAAGTAAATGATTTAATTTTGATAATAATAGATACAGTTAAAAATACATACATCCATTAAATACCTACTATTTTATCGATGTATGTACTGTACTTAAAAATACCTATATTTAAATACTCATAACAAAATCAATTTTTCTTTTATGCCTTCTCCCGAAACATGTTATCACTCCATCTACTTCAACGAGAAAAGCAAGCGGCGAACTCAAAAAAAAAGGACTGCCACAAGGTAGTGTTCTAGCCCCCTTGCTGTTTAACGTTTACACCAATGACCAACCGGTGAGCCCTAACACAACCCGCTTTCTGTATACAAACGAACTGGCATTAACATGCTAAGCCACTGATTTTGAGGAGATTGAGGCCAACCTTACCACAGCTTTCTCAGATCTGCAGTAACAGACAAGCGGGTTGAATGCTCAATATCTCATGGCAGGAGGTGCCAATCATTCATAACCCCCATCCAAGATATCTCTTCATCACTCTGGATAGGCCTCTCAACTACAGAAAGAATTGTGAGAACGTTAAGGGGAAGGTGCATACGAGAAACAACCTGCTACGTCGCCTAACATCCACTAGATGAATGCGTCTTCCCAAGTTCTGCGAACAACTGGAATGGCGCTCCGCTTCTCCGCTGGTCAATATGCCTGTCCAGTCCAGTATGGAGCCGCTCCGCCACCGCCCACTTTTTTTTTTTTTTTTTTTAATTCATATAAACCAGTGCTTGACTGCGAACCCACCTGATGAACTGTGAATCCACTCTAACATAGTGGATTCAGCACTTAATGAGACGTGCCAAATTGCCACTGGTTTCCTTATGCCGACTCCGGTACGAATGCTGTATCCACTAATCGGCATTGCACCCCCCGAAATTCGCAGGAATGTGGCTAGCTGCATAGAAAGGACGAAACAACAAAACGACCCTCGCCATTCAATGCACTATTACAGCTCGGTGACCCTAAGACTTAAAAGTCGTAAAAGTTTTGATGTAAGCGTAAGCCCATCTCAAAGTAAAACCATATGGCTTTACTTAGAGATCGAAGTGATGCTCTCTCCTGGACACGAGTTGCCATGGCCAATCTGGAAAACTCTAAAAAGACTCCGCACGCAGGTTGGGCGCAGCAAAGACAATCTCCACAGATGGGGGTTCCTGAACGGTTCTGACCTTCAGTGTCTGTGCAGTGTCTCTCCACAAACCAAGTCCTACCTTCCATCCTGCATGGCGTGCCCTGTTACCTGTTCATGTAGGGATCTTATGACAGTATCAGTAGACGGCATTGCTGTGGCCGAATACTGGGCCAGGCAAGGAATTTAATTAGTTTTACCATCGACACGCTAAGAACGTACGACACGCTACGTTTTTATGGACATGGAGAAGTGCCAGTCCGGTTAGACATTCGACCATTGAAGCTTCTAGCCATAATTTTTCGTAACGAGAGAGATCTTTCCGCTGTCGCTACACTGACATGTAGTGTAGCGATAATACATTTAAAAAAATCTTAAATTAGGATACGTCTCAAAATCACAATTTAAAATAAGGTCAGAAAACTTCTATTGATAAAATATTTTTATTAAATCTTTTCAAAGAACTCTGCACCAAATGTCATAAGATGATTTTCCCACCGAAAAAAAAAAAAACTCCATACAAAGTTTTATGCGTCTGGAACAATTTTCGAAACATTTTTTCCAGTCCACTGCAGACACCTCTTACACGGCCTTCTTGAACGCTGCTAGCGCGTTTTCCGGCGATAAAAAACTAAAAAGAAGGGGATAAAAAGAAGTCAAGTGACTTCTTTTTATCCCCTTCTTTTTAGTTTGCCATCGCCAGAGTGGCAGGCAACGGAGATCGCGTGAGGCAACGGTCCTCACGCCCCAACCGCCGCCGGGATTCCGATCCCCATTTCCGGCTACCGTAGGCGCGGGCTTGCGGACGACGAGCAATGGGTAGCTCGCCGTCTGACCGTCCGGTAACCGTCCGGACCGAGCCCAAGTCGTCGACGGCGTGTACTGTTCCACGCGCGCCTCAAGGAGATGTCAGCAACTGTAGGGGCCCAGCAGGGTCGAAGCCTACTGGGGCCAAGGGTCTGATTCTGAATGGAGGACTTGGCCCTGGTACGAAAGGCAACGAAGGAACAGGAGTGGGTTTTTAGTCAGTAAAAGTCTGACACTATCTTGCGCTCCGCCCAAGAGCGGGGGATGTCATAAGATGATTTTCCCACCGAAAAAAAGAAACCCAGTGGCAAACTATCCTCCTCACACGAAGGTGCTCGAGTAGAATCTTGTGAACGCTTTTCAAACCAATCTGCAGTGTATGCTGAATCTCTTCGTATATAATTCGCCTGTTTTCTTGAATTATTTTTTTTACTGCCAGCACACTTTCTTCTGTGACAGCCGTCGTAGGACGACCACTTCTTTGTTCATCCCCCAAAGTAAGGCGACCGCGCTTGAACTCACTATACCAGCGGTAGATTTTTGAAACTTTTGAAGGTCTTTCATCCATAAAAGCAATTTAAAGTCGATCAAATGACTCATCAGATTTTTGGCCACATTTAAAATCATAGAAAATCATAGCACGAAAATGGCTTCTATAGATGTACTTTTTTATTATATTTTTATATATTAAAAAGCGTACATTTATGGAGGGCCAAAATTCACGTAAAATAGCAGATTTTCAGAGATCTTTACTAGATTAGTTTTACACAAGTTTATATTTTGATTTTTATAGAAGCCTAGATAATATCCACAAGATAACAGTGTATCCAAAATATCTGGAGAAAGAAAAGTACCTCGGGTTGGCCGCTCTTAAATTAATTAAATATTGAAGGTGCTTACATAAAATCTATATTGTGACAAAAAATTACATAAAAACATTATGTTTAACAATTTTAATCAGTGGTCCACCTAGGTCCTGGACCCAGCCCAGGGGGGAGTCATGACCCCCATGACCCCCCCCCTGGATCCGCCCTTGTAAAGGTCAAGCATATTATGTAGCTTTGAGCCGAGTTAGGTCTCTAGAGGGACTAATCATCAGTAGTTTAGACCACCGCAAGTTACTTAATAATCCCCACGATATTAACTCCCTCAATGAAATGACTAGATTGCGAAATTTACCATCTTATAAGGAAGTCAATAAATCGTAACTAAAAAGTATAAAATAAAATAAAAATATTTAAAGAAAAACAAAAAACCCGACTGCGTCGAAACTAATTTTAAAAAATACGTAAAAAAATTAACTTAAATAAAAACTAAAAAGAAACAAACAAGCCCAGTAGTTTAGAATTCTGTTATGTAATACTAAATAACTACTCAATTGAAATAGTTTAATAATCGATACACACATAAAACAAATCATACATTCTAATGCAGAACAGACCGACTCACAGTCGGGGCCCATTCAAATTTTACCAATCAAATCTTCCCAAGGGGCCCCGACTGTGAGTCGTTCTGTTCTGCATTAGAATGTATGATTTGTTTTATGTGTGTATCGATTATAAAACTATTTTAATTGTGTAGTTATTTAGTATTACATAACAGAATTCTAAACTACTGGGCTTGTTTGTTTCTTTTTAGTTTTTATTTAAGTTAATTTTTTTACGTATTTTTTAAAATTAGTTTCGACGCTGTCGGGTTTTTTGTTTTTCTTTAAATATTTTTATTTTTTCTTTACGTATTATAAAACAAAGTCGTATTACGTGTCTGTCTGTTTATCCGCTTAATCCTCCTAAATAACGCTATGGATTTCGATGCGGTTTTCATTAAAAGAAAAAAAAGTGAAGAAACTAGCGAGTATATCCGCTGTTATTACAGCTCAACGTGACTCGTTTAATCACTAAATCGGCAATTTCAGTGATAACAGTTTATGATTGACAGCCATGTTTTAAAAGAAAATTACTATCATAGGCCAGTGCCATAATGTATCAGTGTTGTATTAGCTGTACTTGATAACAGTTTTATTCTAAGTGCTTTTGCCAGCGAAGATAAACACTGCGATTGCGCACGCGCATAGAGGTGTGAGGTAGTCAGGCCATTACCGATACAATGCAATTAGTGTTTTTAATTACCAGCATTTCTTTAAAGAGCAAATCTTTTAAATTTTTTTTTTTTAAAAGGTTACAGTATGGACCCTTTTGTTAGTTAAATACCTTGTAACTACTTAACTAGTGTGAATAGTACACAAACAAGGATAAAAAACGGGCCAAGTGCGAATCAGACTCGCGCAAGAAGGGATCCTTATCGTCCGTAGCAAAAAACAGCAAAAAAGTGTTACATCTGTTGTATAGCGCGATCCATATTACGAACTAAACTGAACTGTTAAAGATATGCTTTAACACGTCATGGTAAGCCCTCACAGCATCAGCTACTAAGTACAATAATTGCTGTTGAGGGGAATGAGTATTGTTAGATTTGCGAGAGATGAGAAAGTTAACACGCTGTTTAGAACGACTATCTACAAAAAGGTGCTAATTGCTGCTAATTAGACGTTTACGTAATTTTATAGGAACAGAGATTGCAATCGTACTTAGCAATAATTTACAATTGCCGCAGCGTCATTCTGTGCTCTACTGACGACAAATTGTTATCAACAATCCTTTTACCTACTTTGCGAGTGTGTTTTCTCAGCTTAAACAGAAAGATAGATATTCGCCTGTATATATTCGTAGGCTGATTTTATAAAGGAGGGATTCTGTACATAATACCTACATTTTAGGCCCAGTTACGATATACGCACCTTAGATTTAGTGTTACATCTTAATATTTAAATCAATATTGTTAAGTAAGTTAATTGGTAACAAGAGGCGAGGATTTGGGCTGCTACCCTTAGCGCGTCTCCCTCTCTTGCCCTTCAACCGTCGCGAAACACGGATTAGATTATGTATGGTCTATAGATACCTACCTACTTACATGGTATACCTAGGTAATGTATATGTTGTGGCCAGATCTTAGAATTGATCACTTCATGATATGGCCAACTGGCCAGATCGTTTAAACGTTAAAATTTGATGACTATGTTAATCCTCGTTTTGCTTGATGTAGGATTTCAATGATAATAAAAGGTCTAAAGAAAGTAGGCCAAACGAGGATTGAAATATCATCAAACTTTAGCGTTTAAAACGGTCTGGCCAGTTTTACTTGGCCATTCATAAAGTGATCAATTTCTAAGATCTGGCCACTATATAATACAAAAGAAGAAACTGACTGACTGGCATATCACAGCCGAAACTACTGGGACAAGGAGCATGAAATTTCGCACATGGTTTCCTTTATGATGTAGGCGAGCACTAAGAGAGGATTTTCCGTCCTTAAAGCGTTTGACCAAAGTTTAATGTTTATGGGAAAACCTACTATTACGCCGGTGAAGCCGCTGGCAGAAGCTAGTTTAACATATTATCATTAGTTCGATCATCATCCCTAGTTACAGTTAGTTATACTGGCTCACTATTGTTTGTGACTACCAATGTTAATAAATAAATACATATTGTTCACCGCAAGTTGGATTTTTACTTCAGGCTCCAATCATCACCTCATCGCAAAACACATAAAAGGGGACAGGCAGAATATCTTCCATCTGTGTCCTCAAAAGCAATTTGACGCACCGTCTCACTATGCAAGATAGTTGGTACCTACACATTTAGTAACTAGGTAACAGAGTTTGGTGAAATTGGGTCTTCACCATGTCTTAATATTGGATTAAGTGTGTCAAGTTTCTACAAAAGTTACGGAAGAACAAGGTCAAGAACGAATGGACATTTTAAGGTGCATGATATCGTTTGCTGTGAATGTTAATGGCTGGTGATGGTTGCGTCAGACATAATGCTATGTTGCGTATGGGGTCGTCCCACCAGACGTCGACATCGTGGACATTACGACATTAAACTGCGTCTGTACCGGCAGTAAACGTAGGTACAGTTTTATTGCAGCTATACAAAATTAGGTTTATCATAGTTATACCATTTAATGTAGTATACCTTCATGCTAGAAATGCGCCAAATAGTCATTTCACCGAATAATCGAATATCGAATAATATTCGGTTAAGTTCTTACCGAACCGAATTTACTGTTGGATAATTTGGTTCCTCGTTCCATAGTTTTGACGCGCAAACAAGTTTACGTAGAACACAAGATTTTAGTGCAGTTCTTGACTATTTGATTAAAATTTTGACATTTTTTATGTTTTGAAAGGTGATAAGTCGACGGAAAAAGTCGCGCGTGTGGGAGATCTTCAAAGAAATCGAAGAAAAAAGTGCGATGTAGGTGTACGTCGTGCAACGCAGTGCTTTCTCGCGGGGGCACTGGGTGGAATGCTTCTGCAAGTGCTATGAATAATCATATAATGCCAAATCATAAAAGGCATTTTCAACAAGTTGCTTCGACATCGTTTAGTAGCAATTGCCGGGTCATCATCGGTTTCAACTGTGCAACAAACATTGCAGGATTAATTTCTTACAAAGTGGGATATTAAAAACCCGAGAGCAAAACCAATTCATGGAACTATCGCTGAAATGATTGCCATCAACAATAAACATATTTTAATTTAATAAAGATGACGGATTTAACAGGTTGTTGCACTTTTTAAAGCCAAAAATTAAACCGAATACATTCGGCACTTCAACCGAATGATTCGGCCGAATACTTATACCACCAAATTCTGCCGAATACCGAATATAACACGAATATTCGGCGCATCTCTACTTCATACATACTGGTATTATTTCCTTAGATAGTGATACAACTGATTTATTCGTTTTGAAGAACTGAGCTCCTACCAAGAGCTCGTAACTCGATCCATTAGACGATCCAAACTGAACTGTTAAAGTGTAGGGTAGTGTAGGTATAGGAAGCTCTATCCCTTCTCGCTCGCACGCTTGACATTTTTACACGTCATGGTAAGTAAGGCCCCTGAAATTGTTTTCCTATACAAAGTATTTATTTATATTTAATAAATTAAATAGTTTTTATCTTTTTTTTTCTTTTTCGGCTCTTGGGCGGAGCGAGAGATAGTGTCAGACTTTTACTGACTAAAAACCCACTCCTGTTCCTTCGTTGCCTTTCGTACCAGGGCAGAGTCTTCCTTTCAGAATAAGACCCTTGGCCCCAGTAGGCTTCGACCCTTCTGGGCTCCTACAGTTGCTGACATCTCCTCGAGGCGCGCGTGGAACACTATGCTTGTCGACGACTTGGGAATAGTCTTTATCTAGAGTCAGTTTCGATTGAAATATCTACTTGGGAATAGTCTTTATCTAGAGTCAGTTTCGATTGAAATATCTAATATGTAAGTATAGATAAAACATTTTCAGAAAACATTAGGTATACAGAAAACAAGAAAATGAATAAATAAATGTCGCTCGGAGTTGAAAAAGAAAGATTTAAACGTTTATATTTTAATGTAAAAAAACACAATAGTGTAAGGTTTTTACGATTATTGTTTATTTTCATTTCTGAAGCAATGATATTGTTCTATAGTACAACTCACATTATGCCAAACGACATAAAACAGTGGCTTTTGTATGTAGATTATATCAACATACGATAAATAAGGATTTATCCATACTAATATTATAAATGCGAAAGTAACTCTGTCTGTCTGTCTGTCTGTCTGTTACGCTTTCACGCTTATACCGCTGAACCAATTTTGATGAAATTTGGTACAAAGATAGAATAGAGCTTGAGAAAGGACATAGGCTATAAATTATCACGCTATTTCCTATGGGGGGTGAGCAATATTCCAAAATATCGATATTGAACGATTTGCCGTGACTTCGATCCCCAGTTATAGTAATAATTTTTGTGAGTATTTTGTCGTCTTTTTTGTATATAATATGCGATGGTACTTCGATTACAATGATAATAGGACTTTTAGCATATTTTTAACACATCTTAGACATTTTTACTCCATATTTTTGTAAAAAGTAATCAAACATGTAATAAAATCTAAGTGGAAAAACGAAAATAATATTTCTTTTTTTCATTTAGCTACAAATTTAATATCTGAGATGAAAATCATCACGCTATCATCGACAAAGGGTTAAGCAGACAATGATGACGTTTATATAAGAACACCTATTTTACACAAAAGCCAACGAACACCGTAGTGCAGTCGTCTCTGGATTAGATCGTCACGTAAGGGGATAGTGGTTCAAAACTCAGTTTCTTTTTTGTGATAGTTTTGTTTTATTTTACTGTATACAAGAAATTTTTACATATTTTTGCGTTCTTACTATTATTTTTATCGACAATCTGGTTTCTACATCAGCACTTTCGAAGCAGTTTGGCAGATTATACTGACCTTCACTATACAAGACAGAAATCCAGCGGTTATGCATTCAAACGTCTACAAAGAGAGAGAGAGGTTCATTGAGTCTAAAGCCAAGGTAGCTGCTAGGAAACTTGGCGTACTTGCAAAGGTCCGGCGGTACTTCACACCAGGGCAGCTTTTAATGTTATACAAAGCACAGGTCCGTTCGTGTGTAGAGTACTGCAGCCACATATGGGCTGGTGCTGCAAAATGCCACCTGGCAGCTTTGGACTCGGTGGAAAGGCGTGCAAAGAGGCTAATTGGTGATCCAGATCTGGTTAATTCCAATCTACAAAGTCTTGAGCACAGGCGTAGGGTAGCCAGCCTTTCGGTGTTTTACAGAATTCATTTTGGAGAGTGTGCGCAGGAATTGCATGACTTGATTCCACCATCTCATTTCTACCATCGGACAAGCCGACGAACGGCGAGTATCCACCCTTACGTTGTTGAAACCTCTACGGTCCGGACCAAGCGTTTTGCCTCGTCGTTTATACCGCGTACATCGAGGGACTGGAATAATTTGCCTGCTGCGATTTTCCCGTCCGATTATAATTTGGGTCTCTTCAAGGCTAGAGTGAATAGGCTCTCAATAAATTAGTGCGCCTCACCATCAACGATTGCATTACCACTTACCATCAGGTGGAATCGCAGTCAAGCACTAGTTTATATCAATTAAAAAAAAAAAAAAAAAAAAAGAGATCTAAAGAGATACAATAGAGCGGCTATCAGAAAAAATGTCTTAGAAAAACTGTCATCCTATGCCTCAGTGACGCCATCTGGCTTTGAATAGCAAACACACGAATTAAATTTGTCAAACTATTTATTTAACTATCGCTCGGTAGGTGGCCAGGGGCCTTACCATGATAATGTCAAAATGTCAGATTTACGAGCGAAAAAGAGTGATGGAGCTATACACCCTATATAGCTCCATCCCTTTAACAGTCCGGTTTAGGTCGTAAAATGGATCACGTTATGAGCTCGTGGTAGAGCCTCAGTGTGTGATAAAGGTAAGGTTAAGCTTTTCAGCAATAGATGGCGTTATCACGAAATCAGCAAATGTTTCTAGACCTATTTACAAAAATTATTGAATTCTAATTAATTGCTTCGTAAATGCCAAAAATATTTACGAAAATAAATCGCAGTTAGGTCCAGTCATTTTATCATAACAAGATTTGTAATAGCGTAATGCGCGGTGGGCCTTGGGCGCGGTCGCCTCCTTCTGCGAAGCAGTAATGCTAGCAAAGGAGGCGGCCGCACGCGCGAGACAATAACCCTCGCGACCCAGCCGATCCGAACCGAGGGGTTCCGATCCCGATTTCCGGCCACCGTAGGCGCGAGCTTGTGGACGGCGAGCAATGGGTAGCTCACCGTCCGTCCGTCCGGTAACCGTCCGGACCGAGCCCAAGTCGTTGACGGCGCGTAGTGTTCCACGCGCGCCTCAAGGAGGTGTCAGCATCCGTAGGGGCCCAGCAAGGTCGAAGCCTATTGGGGCCATGGGTGATACGAAAGAGATTCCCGAGGCCCTGGAACAATGGCAAAGAAGGAACAGGAGTGGGTTTTATGTATGTTTCTTTCTGGTTTATGTTATGATAAAACAACGCTGTATGATTTTAAAATTATTGGTTCATTAGTTATACTAAAAGTATATTATACCGTAGAATTATCTTTTTTACAACACTAAATAAATGTTATTTAACGTAGGCTATCAAAAAAAAGTGGATAAAGTAGTTTTCAGTTGCCAAAATGTATAAATAGTCTGAGTCACGGAGTTGATATTGAGGTCGATACCCACAGTTTTTAGTGTGTGCACCTTTTGCTTTTAGGTAGAAAATCATCAAATACCTTCCCCCGCTCTGGGTAAAGCGAGAGGTAGTACCAGACTTTTACTGACTGAAACCCACCTGTGTTCCTTTAGTTGCCCTTAGCGTTCCAGGGCTATGGTAACTTGCACGCCACAATTGCGGCAGCAAATACCTTCTTTGAGGAAAGTCTAAAAAGGCTCTCTTTCCGCCTGACGCAGGTCTTCATCGAACGTAGATGTTTCGGAAGGACCCCCAAAAAACCAGCAAATATAGGTAGGTACTTAATCACAGAAAGATGCTTCTTGAGCAGTTCGTGAAGGTTACCAGTACTTCAAGTAGTCTCTCCCTCGGACTTGACCACAACCTACTTTCTAATTCAATTGAGTTTGGAACAAGTACCTAATTTCAAAGATTCCAAAAATTGAAGATCATTAAGAATTTCATGAAAAACCCATGAAGACATATTTCACACAAGGCCTCGACGTGGTTTGCGTTCCTGAAGATAGTTTGATTACGTATGATGTATCCTACATTACTTGCAGCCTTAAGTCGACAACTGGACGTTACCTCCTTAAGAGTGGTCAGTGAGTGGTGATCAACGCTGGGACAACATTCTGACGGATGCCAGAGTCAGTCACAGCCCCAATTGGTTGCAACATTTGTTCGCTGTCATTTTATAGTTTTGTGGAGTCACAAACACGGAGTAATGAGGGGGTATTAGAGTGTTTCGAGAGGTTTCTGTTTCAAATTCGACGTGATGTAAGTCAATATCAAACTGCAACAATTTTTTCACAATTTCTTTATAAGTACAGTTGTGGAGCAAGATGACATCGTAGGTTACTCTGTAGTATTTTAATAATCGCTAGCAGTAGTGGACTATCAGTGCACGTTATCCAGCTGAAGATGGGCTGAAGCCGATTATGCTCCTTCGAAATTCACCTCCGCCAAAGTTGCATAATGGACCCGGCTAAAAGTCTGCAAAGAAATATCATCGAGGCAAATTCTCATGGGAGGTAATTCTTTCGAAAAATCTCATAGCTCTAGCAGGCATTGGCCCTAGAGATCTTCGTCAGGCGAAAAGAGAGGACGCTGTGGTGTCTTTAGAAAGACACCATAGCGTCCTCTCTTTTCCTCAAAGAAGGAAGATTTGCTGCCGCGTGCAAGTTACCGTAGCTCTAGAACACTAAGGGCAATTAAAGGAACACAGGTCGGTTTCAGTCTGCAAAAGTCTGACACAAACTCTCGCTTTACCCAGAGCGGGGGAAGGTATATGATGATTTTCTTCCTAAAAGTAAAACGTGCAGACACTAAAAACTGTGGGTATTGACCTCAGAACAATATCCGTACAGACTCTTTATACATTTTGGCAACATTTAACATTTTGAAAACTACTTTATCCACTTTTTTTATAGCCTACGTTAAATAACATTTATTTAGTGTTGTTAAAAGAAAACAACGGTTTAATACACTTTTAGTCTATTATAATGAACCAATCATATTAAAATCATACAGCGTTGTTTCATCATAGAATAAACCAAAAACAAACTTAAACTATCACCTTTTCCTTTTAGGGGTAGGCAGAACCACAGTTTATCAACTACTTCGACCTCAACATGTCTGTTTCTGTTTAATGATGATGATAAGTAATTTATTTGATGAATATCATGAACGAGTATTCTATTACTGGTGAGCCAAATGAATAAAATAAATTATTTATCTGGACATAAGAAATACATTTTACAATATATTTACTGAAATTAATTTCCGTTATTTGAATTAGATGTTTTTAGCACGAATCACAAGCACAGAATTATTAATTACGTTTGTGCATTTTTACTAACTTGACGCAGACCAAAGTCGCGGGTAACAGCTAGTATATAATATTATTATTTTTTTGTAGGTGGGAAAAATCATCAAATAAAATAAGGATTTATAGCAAGATAATTAAGTGAACCGGATCTGTATAGATTTATATATATAAAGATACTCCGTAATACAGGCCCAAAATAGGTACTAAGGTGGGTAGCAAAACATAGCAAAATAATTGCCATGAATGTCAAAAATCGCATATGAGATAACTCTTGGGCACGCCACAATATGGTGGGCACGCCACAATTATGGCGGTAAGTCCCCTCTTTGAGGTGTGGTTGGAAAGACCTCACGGCGTCCTCACCTTCCGCATGACGCAGGTTCTCACCGAACACGGTAAGTTCGGGATGTTCCTGCACCGGATTCGTGCGGAAGACACGCCCGGGTGTCGCCACTGTGTGGACCGCCCGGAGGACACGGTGGAGCACATGGTGGAGGTGTGCCCCGCTTGGGCAGAGCAACGCCGTGTCCTCGTGGGGGCGATTGGCGGCGGCGATCTCTCGCGCCGGGCCTTGGTACAGGCCATGGTCCGGAGCGAGAAGGAGTGGCAGGCGGTCGCGTCCTTCTGCGAAGCAGTAATGCTAGCAAAGGAGGCGGCCGATCGCGTAAGGCAACGGTCCTCACGCCCCAACCGTCCCGGGATTCCGATCCCGATTTCCGGCTACCGTAGGCGCGGGCTTGCGGACGGCGAGAAATGGGTGGCTCGCCGTCCGACCGTCCGGTAACCGTCCGGACCGAGCCCAAGTCATCGACGGCGCGTACTGTTCCACGCGCGCCTCAAGGAGATGTCAGCAAATCGTAGGGGCCCAGCAGGGTCGAAGCCTACTGGGGCGATGGGTAGTGTGAAAACGAAATCCGGGGCCCTGGGACGAAGGCAACGAAGGAACCCACTCCTGGGTTTTTAGTCAGTAAAAGCCTGCCACTATCTTTCGCTCCGCCCAAGAGCGATATTTATCATGAGATGATTTTCCCACCCAAAAAAAAAAATGCGATAACTCTAAACTTCTTTTAGGAATACATTTTCTAAACAATAGCAATAAGAAAAAACCGGCCAAGTGCGAGTGTGACTCGCCCTCAAAAAAAAATCACGTTTGTTGTATGGGAGCCCCCTTAAATATTCATTTTATTCTGTTTTTTAGTATTTTTTGTTATAGCGGTTTAGGGGTATGTGGAACAGAGAGTAAAGCCCCACATACCGCCGTTGAAAAGGGAGGATCCTCCGACCAGACGGGATGTTATGTCTGGCGGGCTACTGCCCGATAGATGATTTCGGGCTGTTCTATATGTTCTAATCGCGCGGAGAACTTTGATTGCGCGATGCAGGATTAGTTCTTATGTGACGCCATAGATGTCGCTACATCACTCCCCTCCGGAGATCGGAGATCGATGGTTCTTGATGCTTCTTGATGCGTGCCAGGCCAGTTGCAGTGGTAGGATGGTTCCAGTGGGTCGGAACCGAATGCCGCATAGTTCTCGGTGAGTCGGAACTGTCTGCGGTTATGCCCCAGTGAGTCGGGGTGTTGCTATCCCAGTGAGTCGGGATGATGCCCCGGTGAGTCGGGGTGATGATGTCCCAGTGAGTCGGGATGATGCTGCAGGCTCCAGTGAGTCGGAGTAGTGCTGCTGGCTCCAGTGAGTCGGAGCGGTGCTGTGCGACGTAGTGGCTTGACTGCTGGTGTCGACCAGGAGAGGTTCTTCGTGGCTCTTCATATGACTGGCCGAAGTTGCAGTGTGATTCGCCAAGGTCGCTGATGAGGCTGAGGGTGATGACCAGGTATGACCAGGTAGGCATGCTGGTGTGGTCAGGATACCCTTTATAGCCGTGGGTGCTGGCTGTATGGCTCGCTGCTCGAAAGCTTGAGGAAGTGATGATGACGTCACGAAGTAGTAGCTGCACGAAGGCTGCGCTGACGTTCATTGTCGAGGGTCACCAGTTTGGAGGTATGCGGAACAGAGAATAAAGTCCCGCAAACCTCCTTTGAAAAGGGAGGATCCTCCGACCAGACGGGATGTTATGTCTGGCGGGCTACTGCCCGATAGATGATTTCGGGCTGTTCTATATGTTCTAATCGCGCGGAGAACTTTGATTGCGCGATGCAGGATTAGTTCTTATGTGACGCCATAGATGTCGCTACAGCGGCAACAGAAATACATCATCTGTGAAAATTTAAACTGTCTAACTATCACGGTTCATGAGATACAGCCTGGTGACAGACAGACAGATAGACAGACAGACCGACGGACGGACAGCGGAGTCTTAGTATTAGGGTCCCGGTTTTCCCGTCCCGGCCTTTGGGTCCCTAAAAAATGTTTGCACTATTTTCGAGTTTTTAACGAATTTGGATTTTCAGTGTTAGTTTTTGACTCAAAAATCAACGACATTGTTCCTGAACTTAATTTACTCTAATATCTTAAGATTTTTTAAAATAGCCACTGACACATCTCATTAAAGCAGTATAATTTTAATCAAATTTATATTTTTAAAGAAGAAAGCATGTAAGTTGTACCAATGCATGCGTGTGTGTGTATATTTTTTACTCCTTCACGCTCTAACAGCTAAACTGATTTGGATGAAATTTAGTAAACTGACAGACCATGCCCTGAAATAGGACATAGGATACCTAATTTTTATCCTAAGAATATGTTCTCTTCGGATAATTCTCCACTATCACCGGTGAAGCCGCTAATAGAAGCTTGTTTTTATTAATGGCGGCAATCTAGGCCAAGAAGACTACTACCGCTAAACTCTATAATGCATATTACGTAACATGAATCTCGCTAGAGTCTATGTACTTTTTGTCTAACTGCGCAAGCGTGAACGCGACGCCACCGCGCCGGGAAAAGGTTAGTGTGACATAAATAAAAACTAGTTCTAATGAAGACGCCAACAAACTCTACCTACTTGATATAATTTTCGAGCACATTGAGCCGGGTCCCGCCGGATAGCGTGACGTCACCACTAGTTTAGACAGAAAAAAGCAATAAGAGCAGCAGGAATAACTGGATACAAACAGATCGCAGAACAGAACAACAACACAGAAACAACAGTCGAACAGTAGTTAATTACGCTAACCTATTGTCACACTGGGACAGGGAATATAAATATTGACATAAATTCATCGATTAATCCCATCGATCGTTAATCCTTTCAACGCCACAGACTGATCTACACTAACATTATAAAGAGGTAAAGTTTTTTTTTTTATGTTTGTAGGTTTTTTTTTATGGGTGCAAAACATCCAATGACTTCTAGACTTTTACTGACTAAAACCACACCAGTGTCCTTCAGATCTTTGAAAGTACTGGTCCGAATGCAAAAATTTTTCCACCGATAAAAAGCCAAGGATTCCTAAGTGACATAGGCTATATTTTATGTACGTGGGCGAAGCCGCGGGCAGAAGCTAGTATAATATAATATGTGACAAATCAATATCGTGCCCGCGCCGCTACAGTCAAATATAAAAGACATATAAATGGCATATGTCAATATGGTTTTTTCCAAACCGGAATTTTTGAGTCGTGGCGTTTGGTGGGCGTTTTTTATAAAAAACCCCGTGGTGTTGAAAGGTTTAACCGATGAATCTATGTCAATATTTACCTATATTCTCATCACAGTCCCTGTGTGACAATAGGTAGATATAAATTAACTTATTGAATGTTGATTTAGAAGTTTGATAACAATGAGCGGATTTGCGTGTAACACGAACAATCGTGGCTTTGTTTTACAAAGGACTAATCAAGTTACTATTGAATGGCGATTAAATAGTGCGCGGAAGTTTTTTATCCAACGACAATACAGCCCATAAGGTTTTTATTTGCGTTTGGAGCTGATGGCCGTCAAAACATACATTACCTTCTTGAGCGAGCAGCAAAAAAGAGTTTAGTTGTTAATTATTTCTATTCTTTATTGTACAACCTTATTACATTGATTTGATATTTTATGTACAAAGGCGAGCTTAACTCAACAATGAGTTTTCTCTCAGCAACCCTTTGAGTGACAGAGAGAGATCACATTCGAGGGTAGGATAGGTAGTAGAGATATAATATATAATATACCAATATATACTAATAACAATTGAGAAAGGAAGTGCTCTTTAATTTTCCTCTTAAAGACATCCAGAGAAGGGCCATCGCGAAGGGAATGTGGGAGAGAGTTTCAGAGACGCACTGCAGTTACAGTAAAGGAGCCATCATAGCGGCTGAAAATGTGACGCGGAGTACGAAGGAGAAGAGTATTGATAGTGCGACAGGGTTTACCTCTTGGTACAAGGTACTCAAAGCGTTTACGAAGGTATTGAGGAGCATCGGGATTGTGCAGGATAGTAAAGAGAAGGGATAGAATGTGGATATCTCGCCGACGCCGAATTGGCAGCCACCTTAACCACTCCGACATGATATTCATAAAGCGGATGCTGCAATCGTTCGAATTTGTTTAATCGTGTTTCACTATTATATGTTTACCTGTTAACATTTGAGGGACAGCAGGAAGTAAACTTCAGCAATCATGAATGTACTTTATAAAGTTGAGCGGTTATGATTTTGTTTTAGTTTTCTTTTTTTTCTTGGTAGGGTGATGTTGTTTTAAAAATAATAATATGCATTATACTGAGTCGGGTTTGTTTTACTTCTTGAACTCAATAACAGAAAATATTTACATAAATTTGTACAATGCGAATTGAAATCGCAAAGAATGTCCTGTTGTTCATTGCTGTTAAATGTAAATAATAATATAGTATCGGTTTATGACTTTATTGCCTCAAGGTTTAGTAAAAGGTTCTTATCGGAATTGTAAGAGTTTTTATAACTTCATATTTCTCACACACCATGTTGACGATATATCAATAAGTAGGTATGCATTTTAAGTTTTAAGGAACATTTTATCTCCAAATGTAACGGCTCCAAATGGTTTAACAGAGGGTTATTTGAAGGCTTATCATTGTCATCAGTTTTCTTTTTTACTGCTTATTATGCCTATGTGATGCCTATGAGATGTCATTTTTCTAATTAGGTACCAAATTTGTATGCTTGTTAAAGCGTTATAGAAGAGCTTTCTACTTTGAATGTCAAGATCGAAGCTAATACGAGCCTATTAATATGAAGCTCAGTATTCCAGTCTTATTGTTTAGTATTTTTTAGGATATGATAGATGCTTATTTGTTAGTTATTAAACTGTTACAGGAACGCGTGGAGGTATTGAGTTGAAATTAAAACCATATACTCAACACTCAGAGACTCTCAAGGGAATCAAAATTCAAAGGGAGGAAGGAGTCCTGAAATTTGGCATAAAGGAAGGTCTTATAGCACTGGTTTCGCGAAAAGTGTTTAGTGCGCGAGTCCGATTCGCACTTGCCCACTTTTTTTGTTCTAGATTTTGTACCATTTAGACCTCTGACTGACTAATAAAACTGATTTGAAGTAGGAGATGGATAGACCACAATCATATCGAGTCATAATTTTCAACATTGAATTGAAAATTGTTTCCATAAAGAAGAGAGACAAGACCCAAAGTTTTTGCAAGCAGTTTCAGGATTTACATTCGACTTGAAGTAGGCGTGCCTTCGACAAGTCATGCTGTCATGAGTAGCACTTTTGATGCTGCCAGATTTTAGAAAAACTTGTAGAACAAAATTAAAAAAAATCAGATGACTTGAAAAGACGTCCTCATTTGGGAGTCGGTTTTAAAATGAGGGGCCCTTCACCGAACAGGTCATTTATGTTCATTAGGGGACAGATCAGATTACTTACATAGAATTATTAATTATATATGTAGGTATAGGATTGACTGACTTACCGTATGGCTTGTTGTAAATGACCTCTAATGAGACAATAATCCCACATATGAGCATGCCCACGTCCAGCAACAGTCCCCAGTTCGTGAGGTATATTAGCCAGTAGGGGTTGGGTGCTTCCACCAGGGACCACAGGAGGATGGCAAGCGCCACCCCTGCCAGCACCATCCTGCATATCAGCATCGGTATCGGCGACTCTCCTCGTTGCCATGACGACGCATAAAAATCGCTCAGACTTTCGTTCGTTGACACCCATAGTGCCGAAAGGGACACACTTTTCCTATAAATTTTCACCATTTTGATCACTTAAATATTAAACACAGTCACTTTATAACATGCAAGGTTACACTGTTCCCTGCAATCGGCGCTTTGTGTTGTGCGCCAAGCAGGTGTCAGGAGACTAAGTTCAGTCACTTCAGAGTCAGTAATGTATTTTGTAACGCACACAACAGCTAAAAACCGTACGCCGCCGTTTCAAGAGAGTAACCAGAGTCGTTGCGGATCGGCCGTTATCTTAAGACTAATCTAATCCTATGTGTAACAATTAGCTCTTGTAGTGTAAATAAATTAAGTTTGATTATATAGGAAATCCTCCGGAGGAAATGTAATAAAGCAGAACGATATATTTTGACAGCTCTTTCATAGCTTAAAAATAAAAAAATATTGGAGCGTGTTAAATGTACCTAAATGTTCGCGTGTGACGGCGTAGGTGCGGGTGCGCGAGCGCAGCGCGTGCGCGCAGACGCAGATGCAGACTGGTGCGGCGACAGGCGCGGGCGCGGCGGACTGCGCGTCGCTACAACATCGCGCGAAACTTGCGTAAACTATAACCTCACTTATGTAATGCAATTACTTGTTTCTAAACCCAAACTGGGTTGTATTGTGTCAACGTTGTACCTACTGATAAATAATTGGGTATTTTGTTTGCAAATTAATTAGAAGTAATTGTTGAATAGCAAATTTAAGAATTTGTAAGTTAGGTTTGGGTTTGGTTGTAATATTTTTGACTGCCACTTAATATTGAGATTGCAGTTTTGTTTATTTTTAGCTTTATCTATACCCCTATGGTACCCCTATATTATACAACACACTTCAGGGGACCAAGGTACTCACTGTTGAATACTGTTCAACATAAGTAGGTAATCAGTCATGCAAGATAGAAGTTGTTTGTGTGCTGTAAGCACAGATTTCACATTAACAAAAATAAATATTTTAAATATTACTATATATTTATATTCTGTAAATTTCTCTTACTTACCTTTAACAGAACATGATGAATTTAAATGACTAATAATGTAGTGCAATGTCTGGAAACATGGGCGTCGCAGGGATTATTTTCAGGAAATGCGTCTTTAACATACCAAGCAAAATTAAGAATGTACTGCTCCCGTCTCACCTATATTTAGTTACGTTTCTTATGGATTAATTACCTCAAGAATTACCGAGACAGCGGACGAAGCGTACCTTCCCCTAGGTTAATAGGTACGCACATAATTAAATTCGCTCATTCAGTACCTATTTCTAATCGCCCGCTATAATATACATTTACAAACAAATTGAATTATCTATTTAGACTATTTTTTATCACCAGTAGCTGTCCGTGCATCATCTTTATTTTCCTACCATAATCAGATGCATAGGCATATATTTATTGAATTATATGACAAATTTAATTCAATAAATATATCGACGGGTGCAAAGAAAATAAAGTTCTCTCAAATCTGCAATTTTGCGATTTTCTGATAGTTGCACAAACTTACTAAATATTCATATTCTAAGACATGGAAAATCGTCTTTCAAGTGTCAAAAATGCAGAAATGATGAAATGAGTTGTTTTTCCAACAATATTTTTGGAAAAATTGAAACTAAATAACTGCTTATTATTCACTTATTAATAATAATTATCAGATGGCTTGAGTGGAGATTCGCAAGAGCAAACGTGCTCAGGAGAAGGATGTATAATCCAGTAAGGTGCTGGTAGGGATCTTGACCGTACTTCCGGGATTGTCCTGATAGCCGTGGTATACCTCTCCACTCCTTAAGCATCTCAGGATATGTTGCCCTCTTGTTGCTACGTCACTTCGTGCTAGCGACCGTTTTTGGGGGCCCATTTATTGAGTGTGCAAGTCACCCCCTGCCTTTTGTCGATGGATATTAATAACATTGTTTAGGCAGGGGCCATAGTCTTAACATAGTTCCTGGTAACCAGTCCACTTAAGACTTCAAAAACCATAGCCTTATATCTTAGTTTTCCATATGTCGCAATAGTTTCCCACCAACCGGGGGTTGTCCTTGGATGCACTAGCATAGTGCGTACAGGGATAATCACCGGTTCGTACCATTTTCCATTAAAAGCGTCTAAAAGGGCCTCTGCGAGTTGGTTTCGGCTCCTCGTACGCCTTCCAAAGGTCCAGGACCTTAGGGTGCTGAGATGAATAAATTATCAGAAAATCGCAAAATTGCAGATAACTTTATTTACTTTGCACCCGTCGATATACCTATGCATGCCAGTTTATTAAATTTTTCACAAACTAAAAGTATCTGCACGGTTTAGTTTTACGGCTGGGCTTGTCGCCTAAACAATAACATTCCATATTACTGCGACTGTAACTTATAAATTGGTTATCTAAATGATATAAAGACCAATTGTGTGAAGATAAAAGATATTACTAATAATAAAATAGTGCAATAACTATGCATAATAACCTGTATGGCTTGAGATTTGAGTCAAGGTAAAATCTTTTTAAATATTTGATTAGTCTAATATTGAAATACTCAGAACAACAGAATGATTCATGCAACTACACAAGAATTTACGTTAGTCAATATCCGTATAGGAGTAAAGCGACTTTAAAGATTTGAAATGTCAAGATTTTTATTAAGAATTTACCTGTAGCATGTGAATACCTGTATAATGTGTCTGTCTACCCACCGACTTGTTACTACATCTGCTGAACTGGTTCGTACCTTTATGCTATGTAAAAACTGCAAGTCATGTTGATTGACTAGATGATCTAGCATAATATACGGGTGAAGGTCCTCCGTCACTACTATTTCTATTCCTGAATTTTGTGTAACTTTTATTATTTTGAAGCCGTGTTTATTTTCAAGTTTTTTTTATTGTAGGTATGTCTTGGTTTGGAAAATAATCACCCAACTGTAAAACGTACCAACACCGAGCAATGGGAAGGCGGTCAACCCAAAACCTCCATACTTCGCTGTATGAAGCGGTTTTATGATGACCGGAAGGTTTTAAATAATCTGAAAATAATTGCTGTGGAAGGAACTGTATGGCCACCAAGAATATGAATCGATGAAAAAACCCTAATAGAAAGCACAACCATAAGAACGAATACGATGGACGATCCAACTGATAATAAATCGGTATAATTTGGTTATCCGGCCAGTTGAAGTGAAATTAGCGACTGAAGCTGCTGCTTAGATGAGCCACTGGTTCCATAACCACGAGCTAAGAGATTTCAATCCGTGAATATAACCGAATTGTTACCTGAAACGTCCGCGGCTTACTGTGTCTAAAAGATCTAGTATGGAAGAACTCAAACGATGTAATACCGCATAATTATTACAGACGAAAGAGATGAAATAAAATAGAATCTCCCACACTGATCTGTGGTCACAGCGGCTATTGCAGGGCCGAAAGCTAAAAAAGCTTCTGGACCAGATCAGGCAAGGCAAAATATGCTACTTCACAAAATGGGCAAGTTCAATAAGTCTACCACTGCACAAAAAAAGTGAACATTATATAACTCTAGCCTTATATCCCATGCTAGCAAAGTAATTCTACACATAATTAACAATTGGATCAGACATTTCTTAAACTAGCCAATTTGGAGCCATTGGAGACCTTGTCAAAGGCATCGAAAAGTCGTATGAGTTCTAAACTCTTCTCATCTTGTTTTTTATCGACTACAGCAAAGCGTTCGACTGCGTTGTCTAGGAACCTTATGGATAGTATAGGAATTAAGAACTCGAAGTTACCTACTCCGAGTTCTACTACTACTATAGATCTCGTAGGTCTTATATGTACAACCGCTTTATCTGAGCAACCAAGGTATCATGAAGGTCGAGAAGCTAACATCTGGTTCCTTCAGTTTCGGTACTGGCATTAGACAAGGATGCATACTATCGCCCCCCTTATCTTCAATACGTACAATATAATCACATGAACTCTCGAAAACCTGGAGGACGGGGTCACAATAGGGGGTCCAAAAATGACAAATCAGCAAAATGGAAAGGATTCGTAGAACCAGGTCTTAAGATCAATTGCGCTAAAGACCAATGTGTAGACCACACTAATAAGCTGCAATTAACGGGCATACTGTCATCCGAAATCGTTGAAGATTTCATCAGGAATGGCCTTGGTCTTAAATTCTCAATATTAGCATAATTATTTTTAAAAAATCAAGATATTTTAGCATTTCTGAATGTTCTCTCCTAAGGAGATTTACTGAAAGGTTATACCCATCTGTTTTTAATTTTTAAATTTTTAGAAAAAAAAAAATGTTTTTACATAAATTGTCTGCCAAACTGCAGAACAGTTTGTCGGCAGGTAAATTATATTTTAAGTGTATTTTGGGAAGTCTAGCCAGTGATATTTGTTGATTGTCCGATATTAGAAGAGTTCTATTTATTCGGCTAAGAAATTAATATCGTAACCTTCTTGTATTTCTCAAGAACATGATATCATGATATCCTACTAATATTATAAACGCGAAAGTTTGGATGTATGGATGTTTGTTAAGTAGTACTCTTTTATGTAAAAACTACTGAATGAATTTCGATGAAACTTGGTACACGGGTAGAACATGTCCTGGAATAGCACATAGGATACTTTTAATCCCGGGAGGATCTTCCCTTGGGATAATTTTCTACTATCACGGGGGTGAAGCCACAGGCAGCAGCTATATATCTACATACAGATAAAATATATTAACGTACCTACTACTTACGTAATTACATCATCAATAAGTTCATAACTCATTATGTACACAATGTAAATACCAGTTAACGATTTTAATTTCTGTTATACGAGGTTGTAGTTTTCTAAGAAACTTCAAGACCATCAAGTTGACATATGGTATGACATTAAGTTGCTATAAAAACTCTTCGAAACGATGAATAAAAACTAAATAATATGTTAAGGAGGTGAGCCAAGAACAGGTGTTTTAGTATACGATAGGTTAGCTTGTAGAAGATACAGGCACGTTTTAAACACTAGAGCAGAAATCACGCGCAAGGATTACGTTTAATTTTATGGTTTTTGTTGCCCAAATAAGGCTCGCTAAACGGGATGAGTGTCAGTCGTTTTGTATCATGAGTCATCATGGGGTATTAGGATTTGATCCTGTTTCTCACTAGATGCCAAAGGCTTTGGTGTAAGATATTCTATTTCATGAAGGCGGGTTAATCTTAGAGCCGCACACGGGCCACGGGTCATAACCACAAAATGCCACCACCGGCATATTTTTATGGATCGCCGCACACGGTTGACACCGGTGGCCGCCCCACGCTACAAATTGCCGCTGCTCGCTTCTTGTAGCCCGAACCGGCTACTAAACACCGATACAAAACGCCGACACACGTCATTTGCGCATTTAAACCTTCTTCGACAGAGTCCCTTAGGATACTGCGCGCATGGGTTAGATAAAGTAGCAGCCACCGGCCACACACAAGTGGCTTGTGACCGCTCGTGGCGGCGTTTCTGGCTGTGGCATGTGGCCCATTTTCGTCGAGCCTTAGTTGTGTGTGTAAAAGCACATGCACATTATTTCTGTGTACGTTAACTCTGGAGCAGTCTATTTCTCTCAAGCTCTAGTGGTTGTACTGGTTGTTGTGTCGCACTCGCACAATTGCGCTAAGTACCTACCGTGAACATGTAAAGTAGGTAAACAGAGAAAAGTCCACGGTGAGGTTAGTCAATGTTTAATTGTGACTAATTAATGTGTTGTTGGTTTTAGGATCAAAGGTTTTAGGGTCGTCAAATGATTGCAAATGTATAATTTATTCAAAATAAAGCATAAATTCACGTTAGGTCATCCAAAATAAAACTGACTATCTAGTTACATTTGCGTTGCGTTAAGGCCGCCCATTTGTATGTATGTGTTTTAGTTTCTTTTTTGTGAGTGTGTAATGGTTTACAATAAAGTATAATTAAATAAATAATATAACACAACGTACTGCGGTAGCCAAAGGTCATTTTTATCTTCATATTTATGTGACAATCCCACCACACTCTTCCCAATCACTATAATTCCTAAAAGCCAGAATCAACAGTGGCTACTAGACACCTACGCCAATTCAATAAAGCTCTACGAGTTCCGAAAAAAAGGATGCAACGGTCTCGGATACTGCAACGAAATTAATCAGAGGATGAGGAGGAGGATTATTCGATAATAGAGGAGTATATCAAGCAGGAGTATCAGTATGGCTTCAGTACAAACCGTCCGATATGCTTTACATAAGAATATCAGAGCTGACTTTGAAGCAATTTACTACGTACCGGCCACCATAGGGGCGGTACAACCTGAATACGACGGCAATAAACAAACAACATGTTCTAAGGTTCTAAGTTATTTAGTAGAGTAGTCTCTACACAGCGGATGTCAAAGTTAATGATGGGATTTAGACTGCCTCCGTCTATTTCTACAAATAAATTACAAAATTAACAGTTTTAAAAACAGTTTATTAAGCTCTCTTACTACTTAGGTACTATATAAATAATTATGTCTATGCTACAATATGTTATTAACCTATAATATGGTATCCCATAATTTGGTCTGGTGTTTCTGGTTGATTTTATGATTTTTTGGCGGAAAATTTCATGCATGGGTGGGGAATACCCACGCGTTCAATAGTTCTAGTAGCCAGTACACCCGTGTATTTACTATCACGTAATGAATAACAGTCGGTTCTATAATTCTACGTACAGGCACTGTATTCTAAAACTCACTTTGAAGTAACGTAAATTGAATTAGTGTTCTTCAAGTTGATAAAAAATTCATTAACCAAAAAATAAATTTCAAAAGGTTGGGATTCCATTTCTATACAACGTATGGGTATACCCACAACTTCACAGAAGTATTAGGTTGTGTACTTAACTAGGTATCTACAGCATCAATAAATCTTTCTTTATTTATTTTTCAGCTTACAACTATCTTTACAGGGTAACCTAATGCGATAGAGTATTTTTTTGTTTTTTTCTGCTTATTTATATAACATACATACATTTATAAATATATTATTCAAATTAGTTTATTACTTATTACAAATAAGCCATTTATTGTAAATTCACTCAGATATCAACAGAATATGTCCGTGTCACTAGATATGAGGTTGAGAGCGCGGAGCACCCGCATCAGCGGCGCCTCCCGTAACAGATTGGTTCGAGCGCGCGACTCTGCCAGCAGCCGTGGCTGTCGTCATTGCCACACGTACCGGTCTGAAACACATAAACCTACCTGACCTAATATGTCCGCATTGTGTACCTTTCCTCTTAGTATTTTGAATATGTACAAAATGAGTGCGAGATCTCTCCTGACCCTCAATTCGTGAAATCCAACCATACCCAGATTAAATAAAGTTGGGTACGTCAATGGGTAAAATGGATAAACACCATACAAGCGCAAGTACAAATACTTAAAGAACTTGTTTTGTACTCTCTCCAGCATGAGCCTATATTTAGATTCATGTAGGGACCAAGACTGCATTTGATTCTAACTGACTTCTAACCAAAGCATTATAATAATCGGTTAAATTATATTTGTAAAGTCACGCACCATACGGAGTATGAAACCTAGATTACGGTAAGCTTTTCTACAGCAACTCACGACGTGATCACGAAAAGTTAACCCAGTGTTGAAATTAACTCCTAAATCCTTAACTTCCGTAGCCCTAGCAATTGGCATCTCATCTAAGTTGTAACCATACAGGATAGGAGAACGCCCGCGTGAAAAAGTGATCTTTACACACTTAGAGACGTTGAACTGTAAGAGGTTCTCCTTGCTCCAGGCCACTATTGCGTCTATATCTCGTTGAAGCCTGTCACAGTCGGCCAACTCATTTATCTCGAGCGACAGCTTAAGGTCATCAGCCAACAGTAAGCATTTGGCGTTCTTGTTAACATCAGAATGTTCATTCCCCCCCGGGGGTGAGTCAGTTTGCCTTGACTCACCCCCGACCTGGTAAAATATGGTTCCGATTTAGCGGTTTGGCTAGCGCCGACCGACAATCCTTTAGGATGTAGGGTGGAATGCCGTCCGGGCCCGAAGACTTTTTCGGTTTGAGCTGTTGAAGCGCGCAAAATACGTCAGACAGGTGTAAGTGATCAAGATGAACCCACGCTGCTCCGTTCTCTCCCCTGCTTCGATCATAGCCGCACTCACATTCAACGCGGTCTGCTCGGTATCATACACTGAATAAAAGTACTCGGCAAATTCCTGGACATACTGTTCATCAGTCACCTCCTCGCCATTCTTTAAAATCTTTCGCGGACTTTTTGCATAATTTCAGAACGACTTATCGATCTTAACGATCTTAACTTAATCAACAACATCGCTTCTTCGAAGACACTAAAAAAGACAAGTCTTATTTTCTTGTTTTTCATATTTTATAACTCAAATGGCAAGTATGCATATTATTTGGAATAGCAGCAGCGTTATGTCACCTCATTTTAATGTGTGATTGTGAGAGGAAATATCAAAGAATTATTGAATAAGGTAAAACCCAAACTAAATTCTAATTTCAACTTCCACATGACTTTTCACCATTTGACCTAAAAGTTCCAAAACACGTCACTTCTTGCGCCACTGTCCCATTAAAGCAAACTCATAATTATTTAAGCGTTCGACGTCCCTGGTTGTCGTAGAGGCATGCCTTCATCGGCGCGCACGGTGACAGAGCCGTGCAAACATCGCGAGGTCACCTGGTCGCGCGCCACCGACAGGCCCAGGCACACCAGGTGTAGGCACAACAGCAGTAAGGTGGTGAGAAACACCACTAGAATCGTCGTACTCGGCTGCGACCAGTTCACGACTGGATAAATGTAGGCGTTACCTTTTCTGAAACAAAGCGCATTTTGTGAGCTTTTTTGATAGGAATTTTAATAATACTGAGGTTTAGTGTATGTGTCGATGTATTAGAGGCGCAAAATATTTTAAATCCAATAAAAAAAAAAACTTTCGATGTCACTGAAGTAGTATAAAGATTAGGGCGTAAAATATAGCCCTGAGGTGCCCCTGAAGTGATAAGTACTAAAATGGGTTGATACATCTGAATTAATTAATATTAAGTCATTTATTTGTTAGTGTAAAAGCACACAAACTAGTGACGACCCTATGATCGTCACTAGTTCACTATAGAATGCCATCGAACATTTGCTTGAGAAGCAACACATAATCTATCTTATCGAAAGCTTTCGTAATTTTCCTCCCACACAGTGAGTAGAATCAAGTATCATTTCAATTCTTAAAGCGTTTTTTTGGGTGTCGTGTCTCTGTTCTGTTTGTGTTGTAAAGTTGTGGTCTTTTTTTTACCAATAAACGTAGGCGTGCCTACTAACTGTCTTGTGGAATTCTATTACGATACCAGAGAGCTGTAGTTTCATTCATAGGATCAAGGATGGATGTGAAAGACTTGACATTGCAATTTGAAAGGTAACTGAATGTTACAAAACTACAATTGCTTACAACTCATGTTAATGCGATAGTTTTTAGCTATGACGATTAAGTTATAATAAAGACGTTTACAATGTTAACGACCGTCCTTGGCATCAATACCTACATATCACTACGTGAGTTATAAAACAAACAAAGTCAGACCAATTATGTACACGTCTGTTTGCATGCTCGATATAACATAATTCAAGAATTTATATACCTATTATACATATCCAAATGAAACACGTAAATGGAACATATACGATAGATTCTGTAAGTGCTCGTAGTCTTATATCATTATTCTAGGTAACTTTAATTATGCAATCAGTACGCTAAGAAAATATTTTGAAATGGAAAAGAATTTCTTTCAATCATATTAAATATTATTCAATGATGAATATCTACTTGTTAAGTGTTTTGATTCCGTAGCAATTGGATGAGTAACAAATGGTCTGTGAGAAATCTTGATAATAATAATACCTTATTTGCATTCTTAACGAGTAGGTTCTCGTAGTAGGCGATAATCTCAACAACAATAAGCAGTTAATCAGACAGTTTTATTTTATTTCTGGTTTTAACGTAAACCTGAAATAGTAAAGGTATGTTTTTCGTTTACATACATGTTTTGTTGTTTTCATTATTTCATTTAGTTATCCTACAAGTTTTGATTAATTTTGCTTTATGATATTCGCTGTTTGTCCCCCATAAGTAACTACATTATTAACAATATCTCCGTATTTAAGTGTCATAACTTGTTTCTACTAAAATAAATTTTGTACACTGTGCAGGCTTGCACAAAAGATCTATTTATAGGACTTTTACGCGTACAAACACCTTCAAAGCTTCGTTTTGAACTTATTTTGTTCGACTTTATTTGGCTGAGGTATGCAAGATTCTGAGAAAAGCTACTCCGTAGGCAGTCTAAGAGCATTCCGTCTGAGTCCTGGCCACGTTTACGTTGTTTATTTTGATAGTTACCAAATGTTAGATTAAAATAGAACGTACACTTTCCGTTTTAAATTTTACAAATACAATTAATTTATGAACCTTTTTGTCTTTGATTAAGTTCGTGCCTATCTTCCTATTGTGTGTAGATAATATAGATTCTGGAAAATAATGATATAAATACACATCACGATTGCGATAATTGTCGAGGGAAATACCCTGAATATATTATTGATGACTTACCAGAGGTAGGTATTTCAGCAACAATATCTTCGTGTCGTTGTCATTTATGAGAATGCTTGTTGCACGTAATTGCAATACACCTGAATCGTCACATAAAATAAAGTCCGTCTTTCGCGTCTGTCTGTGTGTATGAATGCGATAAACTAAAAAAAATATTGAATTTATTTTAACACAATGAGTGCTACGCGTGTATGAAAAAGTGTAGGAGAATGTTTTTTTTTTAGAGTTTTCGAAAGTACAACCTCATTGGTTTTTAGGTGCAACCATGCAAGCATTAGAATTAGCTGTCTGAAAGACAGATATCAAAATGCTCATAATTAAAATGACATATATAAAACGGTGAGCAGTGGTGGTCTAGTGGTAACAGCCCCGACTTACGAGTCGTGGGTTCAAACCCAGCCAGGTGCATTAATTTGTGAAATTTATTTCATCACTACTGTTCTCAAAACGGTAAGGGAAAACATCGTGAGGAAACATGTGACCTCCACCAATCCGCACTGCGCTCGCGTGGTGGATTACGGCCTAATCCCTCTTCTAGAGAGGAGGCCTGTGTCCCAGCAGTGGGAATATTGTAAGGCTGATTCTGCTATGCTACTGATACATAAACAGCGATTCAACAAATATACCGAAGGACTTTCGTACACATTTTTTTATTAATTCAGAACAATTGATTTTTGTGTACTATCACTATCCCAACACGCCAAAATACTTGTTTGGGGGTCGTCTGCGAAAGGGATACTCGAGAATTTCGTACAAGTGTACGTATAGGTAAAGTAATCTTACTGGTCTGTGCCACCGGCGAAGTGGTAGATGACGCTGAACAGCATATAAACGATGCCAAATAGCACAGGCTGGTAGATGTGCAGCAGTCGGACCGGATGCGCACTGCTTATCAGGAGCAGCAGCATCACCAGCGAGTTGAGGCCGTGCACCGCCATGTCCAGCCCATGGTTCAGCTCTTCCTCGATACCAGCTGTCGAAACAAATGAACACAACGTTGAGCACTATCCTTGATCCTAATTAAGAATAGTATTAAATTTAAAACACGTAATGATATAGTTGCACTGTCCGTTGAACATAGCATTGAACTGTCTTGTGTTGAGCTGGATAGGCATTTGCGTTTGTGCGTTTACAGGCCTCCTAACTATCAAAACTACTCTATTTTTGAGTCTGTCATTGAAGATGTTATGGCAAAACTTGCAACTGGTAACAAACTAGTAATTATCTGTGGAGACTTTAATGTTAATATTTTAGAAAATAATTCAGATAGCAGTAGATTATTAAATCTCTTCAAATAATTTAATTTATCAAATGTGTTTATAGAACCAACTCGAACTACAACAACTACTGCTACATGTATCGATAATATTTTTTGTTGCTGCAACTATTTAGAAAAGGCTATTGTAAATTATCTGCCCTTTGATCATAGCGATCTAATGGTAACTTTTGAATCCAACATACCAATACAACAAGAGCAGATACAATCCAGAATTCCAGACCAATAACATCCGGTAAACTAAATAAATTCAACAGCACTTTAATTAGCAAGTTAGGAGATTGGAACCTTGCAGTGAACAATGGTAATATTTTGTATAACGATTTTTTTTCAATAGTTCAAACCGAGTTTAATAAGACTTTTGAGAAAAGTACTAAAAGTATCTGCCCTGAGTTTAGATTTAGTCAGTGCCGGTTTTAGCAGTACCAGCACCCTGGGCGAGATTTCTACGGCGCCCCCCGTCTCCTATTGAAACTGATACGAAAAAAAAGCAAGAGATTTATCTATTATAATTAAATTTAATACATAATTATGAACATTACAGTAATTATATTTAGTCGTTCATAAGGTAAAATACAATTTATAAAACTCTGCATTTAAACTAAACAAAGATAAATATTACAAAAGGAATAGAAAACATCAATCATCATCATCATCTTCCTGTCCTTGTCCCATATTACATGGGATCAGCGCAAAACCGTTTTTTTTTGTTATTGTTATAGGCTTGCGCTTAACGACTATCTCACCTGATGGAAAGCGTCTATGTGGTCGACGATGGAGCGAACTTGCCTAGAAATAACTTATTAAATTCACTCTTGACTTGAAGATCCCCAGGATGTAGTTATCAGGAAACACAGGGAATTCCACTCCTTAGAACTTGTACCTACGCACAATGAATGTGTTCCCAAAACGTTTTGTGCGTATAGGTGGGATGTCCAATACAACCGGTACAAAATCGACAGGCTAGCAACTCTGCGTCGATGCTCACTCAAGACTTTACGACTCGACGAGTGCATCGTTGCCAATGATCGTCTTGGCTCGCCTCTCAATTGTCTCAAGTAAACGTGCATCAAGCTGGTATCTTGCAGATCCGTCTCAAAGATGAGAGCAGTACTCCATACATGATCTGTTGTTCCGGTGTGAAGTACTGTCTGACCTTTACGACAATTCCTAACTTTTTTGCAGCCAGTTGAGCCTTTGCCTCGATATATGACCCAAAGTTGAATGTTGTTGTCAACGTAAGACCAGGAAGATCAAGATGGTCGGCACGGTTACACCCTGCAAAGTTGGAGCAGGGCAGAATTGGTTCCCTTTAGCGGAAAATAGGCACGCCTTGGTTTTAGCAGCATTGGACCTGACCAAATTGGTATCGCCCCATTCTGAGACCCGCCTCCAAGGACAAGCTCAAGCTATTAAATATAGCCTCCCAGAGAGACTAGATCTGTGACCCATTAGCTGGACATGTAACTCTTAGCCACAGTGCTGCGCGCTGCACACGAATGCATTCCCAAAGGTACCGGGCTTAGCAGATCGGTTATGTGCAGCAAGAACAATGTTGCCGAGAGCACTGATCCCTGAGGGAATACGGTATTAATGGCCATTTGCCCGGACGAGCAGCCATCGCACTTAGCACTTAGGAAGTCTGCGATCCAAGCACACAATCCAGCAGGTAAACCGAAAGAAGGAAGCCTACTAATAAGGCCAGACCCTATCGAAAGCCTTCGAGATGTCGAGGGAAACGGCAAACCAGTGCCTCTCGATGGCCCCACTGCAGATGTGAATGGCATATGTTTTTTTCTTCCATTCAGTCCTGTCACCGGCCACGCTATCACTAACTCCCTTTTCTTTCATATCACTCTTCACACAATCCATCCATCTTTTCTTTGGCCTCCCTCTTCCTCCCCACCACTATCCACATGCTCCATCCACATGTATACCCATAACTCTTTTAGTAACATGCTTTTCATCCCTCCTCTTCACATAACCATACCAAAACAAACAAAAGTTCGTCAATCTAGATTGCGATATATATATATATCGAAGATAGATTTTTATCAGCTTAAGCTTAGAAAAACTCCTTTCCCCCCTAACCACAGTTACTGGCATAGTAATCAATATTTGCAATGTTAACTATACATTTGGATACAGCTCTTGCAAGTTGCGCTCTTAGATAAAATTTAATTTAAAGACAGGAGTAACCACATTCTGATCAGGCCAAAAAGATTTTAAACTTCATCGCATAACATTCAACCATCTACGAGTATATCTGATTTAGAGTCTACAATTAATTTCAGTTGCAGATAAGCACACAGTTTGATAATGTCTGATTTTTCTGGAATCTTTTTTATTTTGTACAAAAAAGACGAAAATGATCATTTGTTTTGTGGTCTATGCTATGTTCCAACCAAACTCTGCATTTCATTCTAGTGTAGGCCATCAATTAAGTTAGGCTTGTTCAAAAAAAAAGCTGAAGTAAAGGGGCGCCTGCGGCGCCCCTTTACCTCTGGCGCCCTGGGCGGTCGCCCAACCGCGCCCTACCCTAACGCCGCTACTGGATTTAGTGACTGGGCAACTAAAGGAATCAGAATAAGTAGGGAAAGACTTTTTGAGCTGTATGGCCTTAAGCCTATTATTAACACTGAAACTTTTAATAAGTATGTTGCTACCTATTCAAAAATGTTTAAAAATACTTGTAAGACAGCTAAGGCCTTATACATTAGCAACAAAGTTAAATCAGCAGATAATAAAATAAAAACGGTTTGGAAAATCATAAATAATGAAACCAACGGGAACAAAATACATAACAATGATTACACATTGGAGACTCATCATGGTGTTATTAGCGATAACAAACTAATTGCAGAAAAATTTGTAAATTTCTTTGCTAGTATTCCAATTAAAACTACTGAAGCCCTAAATTCGTCGCCATCGCTGCTGATCGTCGCCATGATGCTTTTGGTTTATTACAGGCGAACGTTGCAGCCTGCTCGACTGAATTTAACTTTAAACATATTAATCCCATAGCAGTAATAAAAGCTTTTAAACAAATCAAGGTTAAATTGACTGAAGGTCTATGGGGTATGTCTATCAAAGTTTGTACCTCAATTATTGAGACTATAGCGCCGTACTTAGCTTTGATATTTAATTTGTGTATAGATCAAGGAGTCTTTCCGGATCTAATGAAATATAGTAAAGAGATACCACTTTTTAAATCCGGGGACAGTAAAGACACTTGCCAGTTTATAGCAAGATATTTGAAAAGGTAATGTTAAATCAAATGCTTAATCATTTTAACATGATAACATCTTGCACGATAAACAGTATGGTTTCACCAAAGGACGTTGTACAACTGACGCTGGTGTCTCCTTGCTAAAACATATTTTTAATGCGTGGGAAGAGGCACAAGATGCTATAGGCATCTTCTGCGACCTGTCTAAGGCGTTTGATTGTGTGGTTCACGAAACATTACTCCTGAAATTTGAGCATTATGGACTAGGCAAAACAGCTTATTAAAATCTTATTTGAATGACAGACAGCAACAAGTTCAGATAAACGGTGTCAATTCATCTAGATTAAATGTGAAAATGGAGGTACCCCAAGGTTAAATTTTAGGTCCTTTTTATTTTTAGTTTATATTAATGATTTACCCTATTTGTTGCAAAACAAACTTAATATGGTTTTGTTTACCGACGACACTTCTTTGATTTTCAAGATAAATAGAAAGACTAATAATCTTGACGACGAAAATAACGCCCTACTGCCGGTCCAAAACTGGTTCACTGCTAATAATCTAGTTCTAAATGGGAAAATAACGAAATGCATAAGATTTTCCTTACCGAATGTCAAGAGTAGTGATTGTGACATAATATTGAACAATGAGAAACTAGAATTTGTCGATAAAACGGTTTTCCTAGGGATTACGCTAGACTCAAGACTACAATGGGGTCCTCATTTAACATTTTTTGCAGGACGGCTTAGCTCAGCTGCATATATGCTGTTAGAAAAATTCGCCAATAAACGAATGTTGATACCGCTAGACTAGTCTATTTTAGTTATTTTCATTGTATCATGTCATACGGTATGTTACTTTGGGGACGGGCTGCAGACATCGACTCAATTTTTATTCTACAGAAAAGAGCTATCAGAGCTATTTACAATCTCCGCCGGTGCGATTCTCTAAGGGAACTGTTTAAGGATATTAACATATTGACGGTGCCTTGTCAATATATATCTATGAAAACATCATGTACGTTAGAAAAAATCTTCATCTTTTTAGCAAAAGACGATAGACATAATTATGTTACAAGAAATAGGGACCAATTAGTTCAACCAGGTTTCAGACTGGCTAAAGTGGCCTCTTCTTTCATGGGGTACTGTTTGAAATGTTATAATAGAATACCTCCCCATTTATTAGAACTCAATGAAACGAAATTTAAATCTTGTATTAAACGCACACTATGCAGGCAAGCATATTATAAGTTGGAGGATTATATTCAAGATAAAAATGCTTGGCTCATTGCTGGTCCAGCTCCACTACCACCAGGGTGTACAAATTGATTAGTTTTGAAACTATTATTATTATACTTTAATGTTATTTTTGAATTTGTAAAATTTGTAAAATATTGTTGTAGATAGTATTGTATAATGTAGAAGCATTTTTTTTTTAAATGTGAGTACCATAGAACTATTTTATGGTTTTTAGGTTACTATTGGACTTGTTTGACATAAATGAGCATGGCAGTTGAGAGTTTGTCATGCTCACTCAAATGTCTCACTGATGGTAGCGCGTGTGTTGGATCATTCGGTTCCCTTCAAAATGGTTGAGCTGAGTGGTGCTAATATTCGCGTCATGTCCGTGAACGGGCGCTGTCAGTTGAGACCGGTCATCTCTTAGCTGCCAGTTGCTATTTTAATATCTATATTTAGTTTTTATTTTTACTTTATTGACATTGATCTCACATGATAGCGACAAGAAACATGTAACAGAGATATTTGTAATTGCAAAACATGATTGAAATGACTGTCAATGGAGTTTCTTTCACATTCTTCTCCATAGAGATCTACGCTTTGGAATGTGCAACGAGCATCATTTTTTCTGACTGACTGACATCTTGACATTTCAAAAGTGCCTGTAAATGCTATAATTGAAATAAATGCTTTTGAATCTTTGACTCGTGGAGGAAGTTTGGCGCAAAGGGGAAGAGAAGTGTAAGAGGAGAAGAGCAATAGGTTAAAGAAGGTGGTGAATGATGATTAAGACAGTAACTGAGTTATTTATTGGAGCAAGAGGCGTGAGTCTCTTTGTCAACTAAACTTTATAGCATATCATTGTGTGCGAAATGATTTTTTGCGAACGGTAATTTTCGACGAAATTTTGTCGATTTTCGATCTTTACCCATCATCTATAACTTTTCACTCAGGTCAGATATTTATATGTTTTATACTTATAATTGTTTATTATTACGTAAATAGTGATAATAAAGTACTAAATAGTTCATAAATAGTGCCATCTCGGAGATTTTTGTATTTTCGTTTCGTTCGTTCGGAATACTTACTATTCATTCGATCTTTCCCCATTGCAAAAACTCATACTTACTATAGGACAGGGGTTCCCAATTTGTATCATAATGTCGTCGTAAGTTTTAACAAATTAAAATTATAAATAAATAATTTCATAATTTTCATTCATAATTTCGACTCTTACACGGCTGATATCTTAAATTCTTAACTCAATCTCACTAAAATTATTTTCGAGTAACGCTATCAATAACCATTGTTAATTTAATCGACGGCTTCAAACATCTACAATCACATAAAGATTTTATTTATTATTTAAAAAAACCTTAATTTTTTCTTAATCAAATAATCTGTTTAAGAAAAAAACCTAGTTGCACAATGATTATATATAGAAAGACAATGCTGTCTGCAAATCGTTTTGATTTTTTTTCAGTGCTTGCAGAAGTTACTGATCAAACAACATTTGTCTGCATGGTAGTAGCTAAAACAACAAAAACATTGCAAATGCCATAGAAATCTATTACTGATTTATAAAGTATAGAAGTGAAGAAGAAATAAAAATAGAAGCGAGAGAGTACATAATAGTAGATTATGTGACTAGGGGATAAAGCATTGTCTTTAAATCGCGGGCGGCATGTTGAATTCCGAAATAACGAAGGTTGTTAATTTTAATCCCGAACAATAGTGAGGGATTTATATAATTAACTCCCGAGCGTTGCGAGGGAGTTAATAAAGAAACCTGAGTGAAGTGAGGAATTCAAGCCACCCAAGATAAAGACAGCTTTACCCCCGTGTTGGATAGTCTACTTTTTACACCATCTGTGAGATAATTAAAAGACAATTTAGTAAAACAAATCATATATTAGAGAAATATAAGTATTATGTACAAGTTAATCTTAACTATCACTCAACATGTTTTGAGATTTGAAACAAACAAAATTCACTATACTCTAAGATTCTATAGTTACAATTTTCTTTATCACTCCTGCTTTTTCATTACTTTTTTTCGAAACTCGTCAGTAACCGTTTCGACCACGTTTTATTCTTGTTTAGTGGCCAGTTTGAATCTATACATATAATAAAACAGTAAAATTATTTTGCGATGGTATTAATTGGCGCAAAAACTACTGAACCGATCCTGTTCAAATTTTACATACATAATCCTTATAGGTCAGGGCAACTTTTAGGCTATAAATTATCACGCTATTTGCTATGGGGGGTGAGCAATAAACCAAAATGTCGGTGTTGAACGACATTTGCCACGAGTTCGATCCTCAGCTACAGTTAAAATTTTGTCATTTTTTTATCTTCTTTTTGTAATAAAATAACTTTTACCATTTTTTCAAAATAAAATCGACATTTCTATTCGATGTCTTCTAAATATTTTGTAAAAACTAATCAAAACACATAATAAAATCAAAGCGGCGACAAAAACCACGTACTATAATGTTACATTATTCAGATACTCGCAACGCCATCTTTAGTCTTTATCTTTACTTTGAGTCTTTAGACTCAAAGTAGAAATAATGATGACAATGACAGTTGAACTTCATATTTGATAGATGGCATTGTGTATTTCACGTAATTTTCTGAATGGCGGAAGAATGACCATCGCCCACGTTTGTAGACAGTTTTATTCTTTAAAATTGGACGAAAATAATGGTTAAACTGGTGTTAGACGGAGGCATTTTTAACAATCCTCCTGCTTTTTTTCTCTGTGGTTGTAACAAGCTAATTGACCGTGATTATTCAAGGGATACCAACCAAAGGCGATAAAAGTAAATACTTATATGTATTTAATGATTGACTTTAAAATAACACGGCCAAATTTTTGGAAGGGATTGCATGGCACCTTGTGTTGGAAGGCCCCCAGGTGGATCGAAAACCTGGTGAGGGTCGCGGGAATCAGATGGATGCCAGACGCACACCGGACCGGTCATTATGACGACACTTGGGGAGGCCTATGTCCAACAGTGGACGTCTTTCGGCTGAAATGAAAATGATAGTGACGGTATCTTTTTTCTTTTTTTAAGGGTGGTAATCATCCAATGACTTCTCTGGTTGAAGCGGGAGGGCGTTTCAAATTTTTACTGACTAAAACCGCACCTGAGTCCTTCAGTTGCCCTTTGCAACATTTCATTGAAGAGCGCGTGGATCACTACGCGCTGTTGACGACTGGGCTCAGTCCGGTCAATTACCGGACGGCCGGGCGGCTAGCTACCCTTTGCTCGATGTTCGCAAGCCCGCGTCTACCGTGGCTGGTCGTCGGGGTCGAAATCTCGGCTCGGCGTGAGGACGTTCGTTCCCTCACGCGTACGGCCTGCTCCTTCGCTAGCATTACGGCTTTGCAGAAAGAGGCGACCGCCTGCCATTCCTCCTCGCTCTGGACCATAGCCCGAACCAGGGCCCGGCGAGCGAGGTGACTGACGCCGCTCCGCCCTTGCGGGATACACCTCTGTATGCTCCACTGTGTCCTCCGGGATGGCACCTTTCAGTCTAATAATGGCGTGTTTTATTATTTGCAGTCACTGCTTCATATAAAACGCGGTCGAAAGTGGTTTGCGTTTCTGATCACAGTTCGACAACGTATGATGTATCTCAGATTCCTTGCAGCCTTACGTCGACATCTGGACGTTACCTCCTTCCAGTGAGTGGTGACCAACACTCGAACAACCCTCTGAGGGAGGCCAGTCTCAGGGATAACACTAATCGGCTGCTACATTTGTTTACCATAATTTCATTGTTTTATGGATACACAAGCTCAGGACTGTTGAGGGTGTTTCGAGCGGTTTCTGTTCCGGATTCGGTTGGAAGTACCCTGATATTACCATTTTGCGAATCGCCCGAAGGACCCGGTGTAGTATGTGGTGGAAGTCTATCCCACTTGGGTGAACCGCCGTGTCCTCATAGAGGCAATCGGTGACAGTGACCTCTCGGTTTGGCCATCAATATGCGAGTTCGATTGGGCGGGGATAAACGCGCTCAAAATTTCGCCGAAATTCATTCAAAAGTTGGAGACTCTTCATAGGGTAGTTCCCACTACGGAAAAACATTTGTCTGATATACTTACGGGGACGTCAGTCAAATACACACCAAAATATCCTAGGTAAATGAACAAGTATTTTTTACGCCCAAAATGATACAGCTGCAACAATCTTCTGATAAAACTGTCTGACGACTTAAACTCTTCAGTGAAACGTTATTGAGGCGAAAATTTTACGGGAGGTAACTTTCGAACAATCTCGCAGCCCTAGCAGACATCGGCCTTAGAGGGCCCTATCCATTTGCTGATATCTCTTTGAGTCGCGTGTAGAATACAACGCGCCATCGATTCAGGATTGCTTTGACCAGACGGCCGGACGGCACTACCGAAATCCCGTGTTTGCGATAGCTGGTAATCTCCCTGCGGCTTTCAACACCCAGAGCGTCACTTGCAACGACAGCTGAGGAGTCAGGATGTACTATCCCTCATAGTTTCAGCCACCTTCTTCGATCGTGGTGCTTCACTGAAGGAGGCTACTGGTTGACATTTTCTCCACCAATCACCTCCATGAAGACACGGCGGCACCGGCGCTCCGACCAAACGGGACTGACTTCCACCGTATGCTCCATCGTATTCTCCCGTGAGACCCGAGTGTTTCTTCCCGCTGAATTCGATACAAATACCTCCACCCACATCCGGTAAGTCATGCACAAAGAGAGGATGCCGTGACGCCTCTGTAGTCACTCCTCAAAGACAGGTATTACCGCTGCGATTGTGACGTGCTCACTGTGGCGAGGGGTTAAAATCATACAATGTTGTTTTACCAGAACATAAACCAGAAACATACACAAACTAATGCCTTTTCCCTTGGGGTAGGCAGAAATACCAACTGCTACGACCCATACATACTCTTTCTATTCATTGACGTTCATACATCTGGATCTGGACGAGTACATAACATGTTTCTTGAAGGTAACTTGCGTTTTTACCTTTAACCGTTTTATGTTAAAGTACAATAAATAATTGCGATACTTTCGGAATGAATTGCAAGCACAGAATGATTGTACAGTTTTACGAACTTAACGCGGACGAAGTCGCGGGCAACAGCTAGTTTTGAATAAACTTGTTTGATGTACATTTGAGTTCACTTAATGTTGACGGTTTTTGACGTTCCAAATTCAAATCTCATTATTCCCTAGGGATCGCCCATACTGCATTATCTCCATATGGACAGAATGACTTGCTTTTAGTGATGGTTGTATGACATATAAAAGGGCATTATCGAGCAGGTGGTGTAAAATTTTTTTTAGAATATTATTTAATGTTGTGTGAGATATAATTATTGTGCAAATATTGTAGGATTAATAAAAATATAATATGTATTTAGCAAATTCTGTTTACATTATTCGTCAGGAGAAGATCAGCCACAGCCCACACGTGACAATCGATAGTAATGTACGTAGAACTTCCACAAATATTAAGATAAAACTGTTGAAAACCATTCGGGTAGATTAAGCGCAGCTGCATAATATGCAGTAAGAAAAATAAGGGAATTGAGAGATATAGCCACAGCTAGGTTAGTTTACTATGCTTATTTTCACAACATTATAGTTTATGATATATTTTTGTAGGAATCTGCAGCTGATGTAAAATCAATTTTCATATCGCTAAAGAGAGCGATCCAAGCTATTTATAAAATAGGTACTTGCGAGTTCATTAAAAACACATTCAAAGAAATAGATATACTTACTCTGCTTCCACTTAATATTTTGAAAAGTATTTTGTATATTCGGACTAACTTAGACTTAGGACTTTGCAAATAGAAGCGATTTTCATAATATAAGAAAGAAAAGATAGAAAGAAAACATGTTTATTTGGCACACAATGAACAAACAAGTACCTATTAAAAACTTAAATTAAAAGTAAAATAAAACAAAAACAACAACAACAATATGTCTCTCGGCAGTGTCAAATAGGTTCAGTTCAGACTTCAGCATAATGCCAGACAACTAAGTGGCAGTTGCCTGACGCTGGTTATCAACTGAACCTTTTAAGTGTAAGTGAGTGACGGATGAAAATCAGTTTTAAATATAAATACATTTTGGAAATTACATATAGAAAATACAATACTCGAATCGAGGTTAACTTAGACAAGCAAGTAATTCCTCATAAGAATACGCTTTTATAACAAGCTGCCAGTCAGTTGCAGAACTTAGCGAGGGAAAGTTTATACCCACATCAAGCGTGTTATTACCAAGAAAGTGTATTACAAGATTAAAGACTACATTGAAGACACGCTTGTTTGGCAATGACTGCTTATTTACAAGCCTACGGGGGCCATGGGTTGTGCGAAAGAGAACCCCGGGGCCCTGGAATGAAGGTAAAGAAGGGCAACAACAAGAGCAAGGACAAGGAAACATAGGGCAAGGGAACATAGGAGTGGGTTTTAGGCAGTAAAAGTCTGACACTGTTATTGGATGACTTTCACCTAAAAAAAAAAGCAGCGACTACCTATTAGATCTCCATAACCCAGTAACTAGGCACTAGAACTACTATTACTACTACTACACTATAGACTGATGGTCAGACTTTTTGGCGACTGACTATCTATAATGACTGTCAAAGACCTACAAATGACAATCGAGACCAACGGCCTTACGTAATCTCCGAGACACGGCGTGTCAGTAATGTCCTAGATAAATTTAGAAAAGTAGAATTGAAAAATTCACATTAGTCCTTGCCCGGTTTCGAACCCGCAACCTCATGCATGAGAAGCGGGTACCTTAACCACTGGGCCGTCACGATCCACACCTATCAAAATTGTAATATTTAAAGTCAATTAAAAAAAAAAGATTTGGCATGGCGTTTTTGCCAGTTCTTCTCCATTGGAAATGACCAATTGAACTAAGTGCCTATGTAAACTCTAGATATCATTTTTTTGTTGTTACATTATTACTGTAACAATCACCGTCACTAGTATTAATGGTTAGGGGCCATTCAAGTATTACGTAAGTGCTACAGGGGGGTGAGGGGTCTTTGATTTGCTTAATTTTGATGACATGGGGTATGGGGTGGGGGGGGGGGGGTCTAGATGGTGATTATATCAGCAGTGCAATTTTTTTTTTTTAAGAGAACAATGTCGATGTTTCAAAATCACAAGAAATTGAGCGGACACACATCATTAAGCAGCATACATCTAATGTTATTGAACACTTAGTGTAATGGACTCAGAACTGTTAATTTGAATTAATAATGTCAAAATTTTATATTAACTGTTTTTTTTCCATTATTTCAAGTATTCTTTTTTTCTAGACTTACAACTACCGCTCATAAATTAATAAACAAACTAACAAATTGACAAATGCACGTACCAATGTTTACCTAAGCATGGGGGGGGGGGAGAGCTTGCTTACTTTTGCAGACGAGGGGGAGGGAGGGTCAATATTTGCAAAAAATCTGCTTACGTAATACTTGAACGGACCCTTACTAGTTACAGGTATTTCACTGATCCTTTGTACTACTTTACCTATTGTATCGATTAATTGTGTCACAAATTGTTGATAAATAATATATTATTGATACACAAAAAGTACAATTAATATATAGTCAGTAATCAATTACAGAAAAAAACAAATACTAAGCTACTTTTCGAAAATAAATAATTCACAACAAAACACTTTTTTTCTCTCGACTCCTGAAACAGATTTTGGAGCGCTTTGGTTTACTAATTAGTATTGGCCTGAAGAACCAAATGCACTGTGTCCATTCTGGGCAGCACTAGGTCCAATTTCCATACAAAGATTGGCAATATCCTTTTCAGTGTAATTGATTATTGACTCTATATTATAGTCAGTAATCAATTATGCTGAAAATAATTATTAAGCTACTTTTAGAAAATAAATAATTCACAACAAAACACTTTTTTTCTCTTGGCTCATGGAACAGATTTTGAAACGCTTCGGTTTACTAATTAGTATTGGCCTGAAGAACAAAATGCACTGTGTGTGTATAAAGAATTAAATTAAAGATTGGCAATGTCCTTTCATATTTATTTTTACTTTAAAATACTTTGATGAAGAAATACGTGTACTTTTACATACTTTTCGCAATTAAAACAAGAAATAAAAAAATACACATTATGTTGATCTTCCCCCGTCACATTACGATCTTTACCCGTTTCTATTATTTTCGTTTGTGTGTATATTTTCATTAATAATAAAAGATATTTATTTTGCAAATAGGTTTAAAAAAAAAACACTTTTACACGTCATTTTTTTTTTTTCGTCTGTTTAAACAAGGTGAGGCCGATGTTTCCTAGCTGACTACCCTGAGAAGAAACACAGAAACAAACTCAGGGGTCAAAGTCTCCTTTAAAGTCCATACAGTAAACATGTAATGGTCAAATCATATGAGAACCATTCAGATTAATAATAAATTAATATAATAGAATTATGATTCTCAAACTCGTTTTGAGTAAAATACACTATCTTAGTTGTATTTATGTTAGTTGTAGTTAGTTTTATAACTTGCTGTTACGTCGTGTTTTTTGGACCTATAGAGGTATTTAAAAAAATATACCTCATCTCATCAAAAATCCGTTCGATGTTGTCCCGACTCACCTTTTGATATGGCGGTAAGTCCCCTCTTTGAGGCGTGGTTGGAAAGACCTCACGGCGTCCTCACCTTTCGCATGACGCAGGTTCTCACCGAACACGGTAAGTTCGGGAAGTTCCTGCACCGGATTCGTGCGGAAGCAACGCCCGGGTGTCGCCACTGTGTGGACCGCCCGGAGGACACGGTGGAGCATACGGTTGAGGTGTGCCCCGCTTGGGCAGAGCAACGCCGTGTCCTTGTGGGGGCGATCGGCGGCGGCGATCTCTCGCGCCGGGCCCTGGTACAGGCCATGATCCGGAGCGAGGAAGAGTGGCAGGCGGTCGCCTCCTTCTGTGAAGCAGTAATGCTAGCAAAGGAGGCGGCCGATCGCGTGAGGCAACGGTCCTCACGCCCTTACCGCCGCCGGGATTCCGATCCCGATTTCCGGCCACCGTAGGCGCGGGCTTGCGGACGGCGAGCAATGGGTGGCTCGCCGTCGGACCGTCCGGTAACCGTCCGGACCGAGCCAAGTCGTCGACGGCGCGTATTGTTCCACGCGCGCCTCAGGGAGATGTCAGCAAATCGTAGGGGCCCAGCAGGGTCGAAGCCTACTGGGGCCATGGGTAGTGTGAAAACGAAACCCGGGGCCCTGGGACGAAGGCAACGAAGGAACAGGAGTGGGTTTTTAGTCAGTAAAAGTCTGACACTATCTCTCGCTCCGCCCAAGAGCGAGATTTGTCATTAGATGATTTTCCCACCGAAAAAAAAAAAAAACCTTTTGATATTTATTTATTACTTATTAACTTCATACTTTATTGTATATTTCATAATACAAGGATAATCATTGTTATAAACAAAATGTACAATGGCCGGAGACCGAGGGGCGCTGCGTTAAGTATTCTTTACAGACAACATTTAGATGGACTGAGCGAAAACTAAATTTAGAGCTGATATCGTTAATATCAAAGAAAAAATAACAAAATACCTACTTCTCTGAGCGTTTTGCTAAATGTTGCCATTAAGGTACATAAGTATAGAGATAAGTTAGAGAATCTTATCCAAATATTTAAGAAGGCAATATAATATACTAACCTCCGTATAGTACAGTCCAGTAGAAAATGGTGATCATCAAGGCAATGGGTGTGGCGATGTTGCACAGCGTCCAGTAGGTCTTCACGTACCACGGCAGCCTGAACTCGGTGCCTGGCGGATTTCATATGCAATATGTTACGAGTGCTAAACGAACATTCTATACTCCAAAAGGCGTCGCCAACAAACTAAATCTATGAAAATAGAGTTATAATGTAGATAAGTACAGTCCTAAAAATACAATTTGAAGCATGGCAACACTGTATTTTGATAAATAAAACTTTGATGATAAAAAATATATCACAAGGTCATATCTGTAAGGACTACGATTCAATTACGTAATGTCTTTATGTATGTTTAATTTGCTTGTAATTATGAAGTTTTAAAATAGATTAACAGATAAATAATGTAAAGAGGTACTACTTACTTATTGGCCCGTAAAGGTAACATCGCGCTGACACCAAAGTGGCGAATCCAGTGGCGAGAAGGATGCTCGTCAGCCCCCAGTGGGTCAGGTAAATTAACCAGAACTCGAAATGACCATGCAACATGTATATTATCATAGAACTTAGCACTATTCCTACTGATGTGAGAAACAGCAGCGACCGCCAAATTAGAAGCGGCACGACCGACCGCGTCGTTTGCCAACCACTGAGATAGAAATCAGTCGGCTTATGATGCTCTAAAGTAAGCATACTTTTCTTCACTTCTTGTACAAAATAAGTCTTTACAGCACTCATCTTGATATTGTTGTAGTAACAGAAACACAGCACACCCAACTATCGATAACACGGAACTAATAATCTATATCGCACCGACAGTTATCAATGACTCACTTTAAACATTATCTAAGCGCGGTGCCAAAATATATCTTATCGTTGTATGTACCGTCAGTGATTTATGCGTGTACTATATACTTTGGGTGTGAACTGTGAAGGGATCGGAGCAAATGTAGGTTTAAGAATTATATAAGATCTATGTATTTCCTATTGGATAAATTAATTTCACATCATTATAGAGGTCTACGATTACACTTGTTGCCTATATGTCTCTTTTTATTGTTGTTATAAATTCTATCCTAAATTCGCTTGACAATTCAAATGAAACCAGAAGTATTTTCGGCCAACCTACATGCTGTCGATGGGCATAGGAGTACGGGCCATGTGTTGTCAAACCAACACCATACCAATTTGGGCACGCTATAATCACGGCGGTAAGTCCCCTCTTTGAGGAGTGGTTGGTGCGGCAACACGGCGTTCTCACCTTCCGCATGACGCAGGTCCTCACTGGACATGGCAAGTTCGGGTGTCACCATTGTGATGACCGCCCGCAGGACACGGTAGAGCATACGGTGGAGGTATGCCCCGCTTGGACGGAGCACCGCCGTGTCCTTGTGGAGGCAATCGGCGGCAGTGACCTTTCGCGTCGGGCCCTGGTTCGGGCTATGGTCCGGAGCGAGGAGGAATGGCAGGCGGTCGCCTCCTTCTGCGAAGCAGTAACACTAGCGAAGGAGGAGGCTGCACGCGTGAGGGAACGAAGGTCCTCACGCCCCAGCCGCCGTAATTCCGACCCCGACTACCAGCCACGGTAGACGCGGGCTTGCGGACGTCGAGCAATGGGTAGCCCACCGTCCGGCCGTTCGGTAATTAAACGGACTGAGCCCAGTCGTCAACAGCGCGTAGTGATCCACGAATTTCTGAAAAGGAAACCCGTATTCCTAGAATGCAAAGGGAAATTGAAGGACACAGGTGTGGTTTTAGTCAGCAAAAGTCTGAAACACCCTCTCGCTCCACCGCGAGAAGTCATTGGATGATTTCCCACCTTAAAAAAAAACACTAAGTATATCAGTTACAGAAAGTTTTTCATTAATGACATAGGGTAACGGAATGGGCGGCTTTTTCGCCTATTTGTATTTTCTTAATAATTTGGAATTTGATTATGTGCTTCATATTTATGAAACACATAATATAATTCCTAATGGGCTGAATGACATCATTTATTTATTGTCAAATCATTTACTGATAGTTGCAATGATTCGTATCTATTAGTATAATATAATAGCGAGTGTTTGTTTTTTCTTAAATTTTAGTTAGTTCGAGTCCCGGGCGAGGCAAGCGAGTTTTAGAAAATCTTTGAATGCAGTTTTGTTTTTTTTAAATAAAGGAATGTGTCCTTTAAGTAAAATGAGCCAACTTAAGGATTTAAGGTAGTTTCCCTCCAGGGCCCGGCTTATTTTTCCACACTGTATATGCATCAAATAAAAGTGAAGAATAAAATAATTAAACTCGTTAAAAAATAAAAGCTCCGTTTTGACATTTGAGAAATACCCTAGAATGTAACTTGGAACGAAACTGAAAGGAACAATAAAATAATTAATTAATTACATAGAGTTTAAAAAAATGCATACTTACATTTTTTTGGCACGTTAAATAATATGATGGAATTTATTGCGAGTATTCTTTTTGCGTATGTATGTCAAAACGGGCCTGTTATTTTTTGACAACTTTAGGCAACTGATTTAAAAACATTTTATACGAAGAAACGGAAAATCTAAGTTATAATTTACCACTGTTCTTTTTAAATTAATTTCGTTGTGGGATCCAAGACAATTGAATCGTTTCTCTGGGACTCGAGCTTCATTGATTTGTATTTCCGGTGGTCACTACTACAAATAAAAACTCCCATATAAAGCAAAAAATCAAAAATGTAACATAAAACGTACAGCATCGCTAAACCGTGACTAGTTTGATGTTATGTTCAGTGAATTTGGAACGGATATGACTGTAGGAGCCCTGCATTGCTTGGTGAGCGCATCCCTGCCCAGAGTCATGCCGACGACGATGATATGGAAAACAATGATGGAGCACGCTGATATCGCTATCCACATTAAAGTTCCACCAGGTCGTGACCAGTCCAGCACTGGATATATGCAGGTCGAGTTGAAGCTAGACAAAGAAAATTGTATGGTTATTTATGACGGGATCACCATGAAACACGACAACTCTGTGCATAATCTGATTATGAATGAATAAAATATGCCAGTGTTGGGTATATGGTATGCGAATTGTTGGGTTACAAGCACTGGAAAGGAAAGGATGCGAAATGAGGTATATGAGACCCACAAACAGGATAAACTCATTTTCCTAGCCTAGTACAGTGTAGCTATGGTACGCTACAGCAAGCTCGCATATATACAATGTGTTTGAAGAGATAGGATATTTAGCCTTTGAATTTCTTAATTGATACCGTTAAGGAGTCGAAAACAGACAGAACACAAAGTTGTATCATTTCACAGCTCCTTAATAGTCTCGCTTTTGACTACAACATCTATCTCCCCTCGGCCTGCTATGACAAAGTTTGACCACGTGAATAAGAGTGTATTATAATAACCATTATGGGTAATATGTGTAATAGCCAGCTCTAAATGAATACATCTGTATATAGTACTTACGGACCAAATCCACCAGCTAAGTAGTAGATAAGTGTGAAGAGTATGTAGACGGTCCCAAAGACGAGGGGCAAGTAGAAGTGCAGCAGACGGGTAGGGTGGCGCGAGGTGACGAGCAGGCAGGACATGAGCACCGAGTTGATCGCGTGCGCCATCACGTCCCCCACTAAGTCTAAGACGTTGATCACTACCAAAAGGAGTGAAAAAATCTGTTTGGTTAGTAAAACAATAATACAAACATACTTTTCAACACACTTGCTCAGAAAGTGACTCTTATTGCACTGCACTTAGGTATATAATGGCACTCGTTACCAAACTGTGACATTTTGATTACCATTACGCACTAGTGCTATAATGTAGTTAAAACCTTTTTGTTCAACCTCTTTGTTCGCAAAACAAATTTTGAATTCGAATAAAATTCCCATTAAATTATTGCGTTTATAAATTAGTGTCTTACTTAGGTACTTATTTCTTCCAATTTATAAGTTAAAATGGACAAATTTAACTTTTACAAACGATACCTATATTTAATAAAAAAACATTTAGTAAATATATCGTACATTCAAATAAAATTTGTTTTTTTTTGTGGTCTATGGCCGCCATTTTAAGATGCGCGCGGTTTTTGGCGTATTTTTTTTTATTCCAGTGAAGTTCAGTGGCTGTATTAATTAAATAAAATTAAATACTACAAAATCATTAGAAAATGTTACATCCGTATTCTATTGTCACTACGAAAGACATTATAGTAAAAACTTTTCACGCAAGAAAACATAAACATAAGACTAGGCAGTATGATCAAAATACCTTAGCCTTCCTTTAGGAGTAAATAAAAAAAATGATGCGCGCGCCTAAAAACAAATTTTTACCGCCATGTCACAGAAAATTTTACCAGTTTTACTATAGTTTTCTTCACAAGTGTATTGAAAAACGTCGTATAACATACGTGAGTAATTAATTATTATTTATTAGTAATTATTTATCATTATTATGGCTCTCTTAAGACCCTCGCCACGGTTCGGGTCTAAATACCGCCTCGACGGTACTATAACATTACACACTTGTATCATAATGTACTATTTTCTTGAAATAGAATGGAATGTGTGCCTTTGTGAAACTTTATCACCAACTAAACGTATTCTTTTAACATCATCCTTATATTCCAAGAAAGGCTAGGCAGAGGTGCTCCTATAACGCACCCGCATTTCACTAGTATTAAGTCCTAAATAAAATAGAGGTCTCAGCCTATTGCCATCCTCAGGCTCATTGCGCTCAGCAGATGCGTTTGCGATATTATAACACCAACTCTACGTTTAGATGAGAATTGTATATATTGGTTGCCCCAGTACCTTTCTGCTTGATGAACAACCAACTGTATAAAATACCGTTCTTTGCTACTTGGGCTTACTTTATAGGTTCGTTCTTTTCCCTACTACTTATTTCTTTATTGTACAAAAAACAAGATCCTAATTGCATACACTGATAATAGAGTTTATGTACATAGGCGAGCTTAAGCTTAACTTAAAGTTGAGTTTTCTTATTTGTAAGTGGGAAGTCTTCAAATGACTTCTCCCTTTCTATGGTGGAGTGAAAGAGCGTAGACTTTTAAGGACTAAAACTCACGAGTATATTCCTTCATTTTCCCATTGCAATATTGGGCCACTGTAGGTAGCTCTTTCAAATGTTTCCACAGCCCTATCAGGTACGGACAGCGGCATCAACAGGTAACCCTCTTTTCTTTAGTATTTTAATATGAGAGAGGTACCTAATTATTGCAGATGTCGACTATAGCAGATGATTTCAATCTACGGTGTTTTTTTTTATTTTAGGTGGGAAAATCATCTTTAGTCAAATCCCGGTCTTGTGCGGAGAGGGAGGTAGTGTCAGACTTTTACTGGCTAAAAACCCACTCCTTCTTTGCCTTCGTCCCAGGGCCCTGGGTTTCACTTTCTCACTACCCGTGGAATCCACGGTGGTGCATGCAAGCAAATGAAAACGACCTCTCGGTGCACATGGTATTTGTTTAAGTACCTTTAACTCTTATATCCTAATTAAAATTATTATTTTGATTTAATCAAATCACTCACGTTCCATTCTAAACAACATGTACCGGAATGTTGTGATGAAGAATGCTGAGGAGATGGCAGCGTTGAAGGTTGCCCAGTACAACTTCGCCAGCGTCCTCGGACTCGAATCTGAAATCAAGGATAATGGGCTTGATACTTAAACGGCATCAATGGTTCATATTGTGGTTTTTTATGAGACTTACGTTTCAACAGCTACATAATTATGTATGCGTATACCTACCTAGGTACCTACATATTCAAGTATCTTTCACCTGTAGCCTGACTTTATTTGTTGTTGAAAGTCCATCACAATAGAACCGTACGTTTACCCATTCTCTTAAATTAAACTTATCCGCTGGCCCGCTTAACTATAAAAAACGCAAAGATATAATTAAACAATAATAGCTAGACAATTCCTTTTATTGTTGGCGAGTATATTCGCTGTTTATGGGTGTAAGTAGCAACTGTACTAGGGTCGTAGGGATTGTTTATATATTTTAGCCCTTTCAGGAAGGGCTGTGAGGAAGCTTGAAAGAGTGACCGACGCCCTAGAACGCAAAGGACGGGCACAGGTGGGTTAAAACCCAGTAAAAGTCTGTCACTCCGTCTCACTCCCTAGAGCAGGAGAAGTCAATTAATAATATTTCTTTGTAAGACTAACGTAAAATCAATTTTTTACGAGATATATCATATGGCTGTGAAAAGTTGTAACGATACTTTTGGTTCCGCGCTACCTTCAGAATAGAGCAAAAAGGTTTTTTTTTTGCTGGATGTCATAAGGTTATCGATATTGAATTAGACAGCACTTTATGAATCATGGTTGTTCCTTGAAATTATTTTATTTTTAAGTTTGCGGGACGTGAAATTTATAATAAACTAGCTGACCCGGCGAACTTCGTACCGCCTAACAGTCAATGAATGTACCTAATATATTATGTTTTTCGATATAGTCAACTGATTGCAATGAAACAAAGACTACGTAATATATCAAGTTACATACAATTTTGATGTATAAAAATTATCTACCTACCTCGATTTCGTACATTTTACGTGATGCGCGCACAACTAAAAACTTCTAAAGATTTATTATATGCATAGATATTCACATTAACATAAGTTAATAATACTCAATTTTAGATAACGAAGGCATTACGTTCGTTATAAGAGTAACTTTTAACGACACTCAAAAAACTGTTCTCAATTTGATATAGACGTTACCTACCAACTCCGACAATTCTCATTGGAATTAGAAGATAAGCTTTTAATTAAAAGGGTCTACCTTCAGTATAGCCTCATATTTAATGAAATTCAGATAAAGACCTTCAGAAATAATAGATACAGAACAATATGATCTTATTATTGTACTGAAAGATAACACTGATCATAGACTTTGATGACATGGTGACGGTAGGCCTCAACGATTTAAATAAACTTATTATTATAAAATGAAACAGATACCTTAGTAACCGCGTGACGATAATACCCGATAGTGAATTGAAAACTCACCCAAGAACCTATCATCATAGAAGTATGTGTAATAGGGCTTTCCTTTTTTGAGGATTTAACTTATGCACATATAGTTGAACATAAAATCCATCATTTTACTACAAATGTTAGGTACTACTGCCATAATTCGGCTAAAAATAAGAACGAACACACATGATAGATATCGAGGCCAGAAACACTGAACATACTTCTGTTTTGTGTTATGATTTGTAAACATAGAAAATTCTGGACTTACTTGGTCCTTTGCGGAGCTCCATGACGGAAACAGTCCATGCCAATGCTGACGATATTGTGTTAAGGAGCAGCCCCCAATGTGTCATGAAAAGAACCCAGTGTTCAAACTTTATTAGGACCATCGTAGGCACTAAAATACTTAAACAACTTATAAAGATAAACGTTCTTATAAGCAATAATGGCATGCAAGAACGATCCTTTTGCCAGCTACTTAAATAAAAGTCTGATACGTCTTCATGTTCTAATGAGAACATATACCAGCGAATTTCCTTTTTGAAATAATTTTCCATATTTTGAAAAACTATTTAAAAAAATATATTTATAGAAAGAGAGCGTGAGAACTGCAACACTTTCCAATTCTAAAGGAAGATATCCATAATTTAAAAAATACGAGATGGATCTAACCAATTGGACATCATCATCCTTCTGCTCTTAACCCGATTAATTCGGGTCAGCGTAGCATTTCATCTTTCTTACATTTGTACTCGTCTCTATCTCATATCATCTCATATCTTGAGTTTGGATTGTTGTATTTTAGTCAAAGACCAAGTCTGTGCACCAATAAGTCAAGTTGAGTAGAATACATTAGCATACTCTTCAGTGACATAGGTCCTCCAGACATTTTTCTGGATTTATCGTATATTCTCCCCGCCTACGCATATGTTCCCAATGGTTGATCATGATTATGGTCTTCAACATATTCAACTTCAGCCTCGCATATCTAAAGTCTTTTAGCATTTGCTCTAGTCCTGTGGCTGTGGGAGAGAAAAGAAATATCATAAACTTTTACTGTTAAATGTTGATTGGTTAAACTCGATTCCCCTTATTACAATACCTTTCTCTTCCCATTTGACTTCCAGCTTCTGAAAAACTTCTTCCAGTTTACTGGTGAATAGTTTTAGAGACTGAGGTACACTGATCGACCCTAACGATTTAATCTTGGACCTAATCTTATTAACTTGATAGTAACTGTGCTATGGGGGACGAATATATCTGTTGTTTTGTAAGAATACGACTGTATCGTCTCAAATACTACATCTCACATATTTGTCTTTTAGGTTTCGGTATATCAATTACTTTTAGGAATAAAGGTGGAAGCATAACTTACCTCATTGAGTTAAAGGATGTAAGCAAATTGCAGTAGAAGATGCTTTTTAAATACTATTTGGTTTGCCACCTCGCATCCCGATAGTTGTTTTTGCTGTCCAAACAATTGGACATCATCATTCAGGTCAGTGTATCATTTCTTCTTTCTTACATCTCTATTTGTCTCCATCTCAGAAGTCACTTCCTTTCTAGCTATATCATTGTTCCCACAATCTATTCATCGTTTTCTTAGTCTTTTCATATCCCTATATTATAACCACATTCATACGCAAAACTTTCCTCACATCATGTTCCTTTTTTCTCCATCAGACACACATTCACACTTTCTGCATCACATGCCCATACCATGGCGACTGATTATAACACACTTTCCGATTTTCTTTAACATGCTCATTTCTTATTCTGTCTATTTGCTGAATACCGCATATCTCTCTTTGAATTCTCTCAGTTGCATGCATTTTCATTCATCCCTTTTGTCGTCAACGAATTGTAATTTACATTTATAGTGGAACTAAATATTGTTTGCTTGGTTACAGTATATTGCTTTATTTTAATCACGGCGATTGCTATAGTAGTCCAAGATCCCAGAGCGAACTGACATGACTTATTTTCACATGGATGAAACCTTAGGTTCTCATTAGCGTCTCATGTGTTTTGAATACCTGTGTGCTTGTGGAGCTCTCCTTGTGAACCCTGGCTGGGCAGATACCAGGGCAGAAAGGTAACTAAAAATAAGAGTTACTTAACTTAAATTTCTATGGCTGATTTTTATATATGTTTTGTAAAATATTATTCTAAAGTAGTGTCGTAAGTGTCAGACACTTTCCATGGACCAAAACTTTTGTCAGACGCTTAAAGCTCCACATAAAACAAATGAACTTTACTTATTTCTAAATGTCTGATTTTAAATATGTTAGTAAGGTTTTAGATATGTTATATTCTCAGCACTATAATCAGCCTTTTTAATGTTTCCACTGCTGGGACTCAGGCCTCCTCTCTAGGAGAGGCAATGGGCCGTAATCCACCACGCGGGCCCAGTGTGGGTTGGTGAATGTCACATGTCTTCGATTTTTTTGGTTCTAGGACATGCTGGTAACTAAGGTAACTATTATAATAATAATAATATAATAATAATAGCCTTTATTATCAATCTAAGACACTGTTTAGTTAATAATAATGAAATATAAAAATTATTTTCCGACATCGGTTTTAGAAGATTGTTTTGCTTTAGCATAGGTCTCCCCCATATTCTTCCATAGTTCCCGGTCATGGGTTTTCCTCTTACACATTGGTCCCGCTTCCGCCTTTATGTCGTCGTCCCACCTTCTTATTGGGCGTCCTCTCTTCCGTTTGCCTTCTCTAGGGTACCATTCGGCTACTAATTTAGCCCATTTCTCCTTTCTGTTTCTGACTAGGTGACCCGCCCATTTCCATTTTAATTTTTTGATTGTATATGCCACGTCCGCTATTTTTGTTTTCCCTCGGATGAATTTAAGGCTTAATTTGTCCTTTCTCTAGAAGATAACTATTACAATGTTATATTTCATTAGTCATACAAATTGTAGAGACTAAACACAAAAAATATTCAGCCGAGAGTATGAGCGCGAGAACACTACGCATCGTTTCAGAGCGAGTGGGACGTCCATAGTAACTCGTTTCCTCTTACTTTAACTCACAATCTGTTTCAGTCAATCAATTTCATTAAATATAACATTGTAATAGTTACCTTTAATGCGTCTGACAAAAGTTTTGGTTCATGGAAAGTGTCTGACACTTATGATATTACTTTAGAATATTATTCTACAAAACATATATAAAAATCAGCCATACAAAAGGTAAGTAATTCTTATTTGTAGCTATCTTTTACCCCTGGTATCTGCCCAGCTGCCCTAGCCAAGTTACAATCGTATCGTTCGCGCCAAACGCCTCGAGTAGGCCACGCCTCCGATTCCTTTGTTCTGACCACGTGACTGAGCGTTAAGATGACGTCAGAACAAAGGAATCGGAGGCGTGGCCTACTCGAGGCGTTCGGCGCGAACGATACGATTGTAACTTGGCTAGGGGGGCAGGGGTCACAAGGAGAGCTCCACAAGCACACAGGTATTCAAAGCACATGAGACGCTCGCGCTACTGAGAACCTAAGGTCTGGGATCTTACTCTATAAGTTTGGTGTCTGCCTATGGCGTGATATGAGGCATCGTAGCTCTCAACCTTTGTGGTATTAGGTATATTAGTTATTTTGATAACACAAAAGGTAGGTACCGTCCTAAATTTTAATAAGCGCTACAATATTTTAAATATGCAAGTTGAATTTATCTTATTTATGAGCTTATTTATCAGTCAGTAGTATCTTAATATGGTTGTTTTTTTATGAGATCAGTACATACAGCCAATAACGTATATTAGGGTATCGGTAACACTTCAAACTATATATTTAAATCGACTTTCAGTTCATATTTCCTTTGTTACATCGAATTTTGTTTAATATTACAAGCTCGTACTATATAAATAGGTACTTTGTAACTGCCAAAGTGACACTTGGTGACACTATCTTCTTGAGATGAAATGGATGAAGAAATACTTTTTTCAGTAAATTCAAAAGAAGTTTAATTTGACAGCGAAAAGGTATTCCTTTTTGCTTTTTCATTTCCCGTTAGGATAAACAAGATCTTTGATTCCCATATATTTACTAACCACATGTTTTGGACATAAAAGACATCGGTAAAGGAAAACCGACGAGAAATATAAGTAATGAGAAATAAAAACTATCAGTCGAACTGAAGACCCAGGTATTTAAATCACTTAAAGATAATCCACAAGTGTCTTAGTAGAAATAATTTATTACAATAGCTTACAATATTCAAATATTACATCGTATTAATAAAACAAGCAACATCGCTAGAACCAACTAGTGATGAGTGTTTGATGATACGTTCAGTCAATTTGTTCATCTGAAATAATTGTTGGACATTCCATTGTTTTGGCCTGATATGGACAAGACTGTGGGTTCCCTGCATCGCTTGGTGAGGGCTTCTCTGCAGAGCGTCATTCCCACGACGATGAAGTGGATCACGATAATGAAGAACGCAGACCCCACCGACAATAGTATAGTTGGACCAGGTTTTGACCAATCCAGCATTGGGTATATCCAGTTCGTGCCGAAACTAAACAAAGAAAATTTGATAGATTTAATTATAAAGGCAACAACAAATACAATAAAATCACAGATTATAAAGAGGGAAATTCTGTAGGTATTATAATTACTTATTTATTCACTGTCAAAATTATGGTTAAAAGGAAAATAAGGATTGCGATCTTTTTGTGAAGAATTAACCAGGTTTGAAAATTTGACCTATCAAAGGCGAGCTAAATTTTCAATATAACCTGTCTTTGTTTTGAATATAACCTGTCGAAATTATATAGGTACGATACTTACGGACTAAGTGCACCAGATGCGTAGTAAATGACGCTGAAGAGCATATAGATGATTCCGAGGATGAGGGGGATGTAGAAGTGTAGCAGGCGGGTGGGCTGGCGCGACGTGATGAGCAGGCAGAACATAAACACCGAGTTGATGCCGTGCACGAACACGTCCAGCACCGGGTCCAGGGCGTAGTCGGCTTCCACTAAAACAGGCGTTATAAGTTCGATAACTCATCAAATCGGTTAGTTAGAATTACAATCCGATCGTTTTTGGATAATTAAATATTTAGGAATGATTTCTCGGCGTTAATAGTAATAATATATATAATATATGTGCACGCACGTTTACAGCAAAGATAGGCTTTATTAGTCACATCAGAGCACATGATCGCAACCCGTAGTTGCAATAAAACGGTATCCAGTCACCGTAGCCGAAATCGGCTAGGGAGTATATATATATAATATAATATATATTCACACAACGCCGTCTAGTACCAAGCTAAGCAGAGCTTGTTTTATGAGTACTAGACAACTGATAAACATACTTAAATGTTTCTAAATACATACATATTATAGATAAATTACACCCAGACACAGAACAAATGATTGAGCTCATCACACAAACATTTGTCCTGGGTGGGAATCGAACCCACGACTTCCGGCATAGCAGTCAGGGCCACTAACCACTAGACCAACAGGCCAGTCTAATGCCTTTTTTACGTGAGAAATTAGTAAATGTCTTCTCTTGCTCTAGGGGGAGCGATAAAGAGTGTCAGCATTTTACTGACTAGAACCCATCCATGTTGCTTCATTTGCTCTTTGAGTTCCAAGGCTGCGGTGACTCTTTCGAAAAATCCATTTGCTGCTTATGCCTAAGTTTTTGAGAGCTCGTGACCTTTTTACCAATTACATACACATGTACTTACATGTAAGTAATAAATAGCCCTTCATAACACATGTGTAATTTCGATTACGTTAATTAATACAACACAATCTACATCGGCACTGCCATGGAAGTTTCACAACTGCAACATTTTATAAGAAATCAGTCGGCATAAAATTGGGTTGCACAAATGCTCTCGGTTATTTGTACATATTATCTCCTAATGATGATATTTTCGATTAAATCGAAGCACACACACTCACCCTGGTCGGTGAGTAAGGCCCAGTAGAACGCTGTGATGAAGAAAGCTACGGAGATGGTAGCGTTGAAAACTGTCCAGTACAGCTTCACCAGTGTAGTTGGACTTGAGTCTGAAATCAAGGAAAACGAACATTATTTATTACTTTGAACTCAGGCTGTAAATGCAACGCGTTGTAGGCCATGATCGAACTCAGGCTAGCACTTTAGTTATGTCGCCTCTTTGCTTCACTCTCACGATAACCAGTAATGTCTATAGTTCAATAATTTTTTTTTTTTTTTTTTTTATTGATATAAACCAGCGCTTGACTGCGATCCCACCTGATGGTAAGCAGTGATGCAATCATTGATGGTGAGGCGCACTAGTTTATCAAGAGCCTATTCACTCTAGCCTTGAAGACACCTAAATTATAGTTGGACGGGAAGATCGCAGCAGGCAAATTGTTCCAGTCCTTCGATGTACGCGGTATAAACGACGAAGCGAAACGCTTAGTCCGGACCGTTGAAGTTTCAACAACGTAAGGGTGGATACTCGCCGTACGTCGGGTTGTCCGATGGTAGAAAGGAGATGGCGGAATCAAGTCATGCAATTCTCGCGCACACTCTCCAAAATGCAACCTGTAAAATACCGATAGGCTGGCTACCCTGCGCCTGTGCTCGAGGCTTTGTAGATTGGACTTAACCAAATCTGGATCCCCAATTATGGACTTATTATGTTGTCGGTTTCATCCCTATTGATCTTAAAACGGTGACAGAAGCCATTTTGAAGATACCGGCTGTTCTAAAAACAAAAACATTGAAGGCATGTGTGATCCACCAGTCCGCATGGGGCCCGCGTGATGGAGAACACCAATCTTATCCTCGCAGACAGGAGACCTGTGTTCAAGCAGTCGGAAAGTTGTAGTACTAGTGATGGTTGTTTAATCTCGTAACGTTGGCATACTTTACTCATTAATTATCATATATACACTGGGCCGCAAATATAACGGGTCACATAGAAAAACTGATAAATATCTCCCAAAGTTATGTACATAGATGGCTCGTATAAATAATAGTTTATAAATAGGTTATCAATGCTTCTTATAAATCTCAAAGTGTTTCATAATTTTTTTTCGGGATTTAAAAAAATAATAAAATTCAAAATTCTCTTGTTTCAAATCGAGCTGTCCTTATAAAAAAATTTCTTGAAATGGTCAGTGCAACATTATGTCACTATCATCAAACAAATGCATACGAATTGGTACAAGAAGAAAGAAGCCAGTGTAGTGCTGCTAAAATATAGGAGTATCTGCGGCCTTAAGTCTCCAGCAATTGTGAAGTGGCATGAACATCAGAAGAACAGGTAATGGCAGGTCAAGGTGCACTGCTATATAAGAAGATCTTGAGCACTACGGTAAGAAATAGCCATCTCATGGCTGTTCAGGTCCGAAACAGCCGTCTTGAAATTCACCACAACAAAGTGAGCTCTGATACGATCCTGCGACGATTTCGTGAAGCTGATATGGACCTTTATAGGCCAGCAAATAACTCTGACAGAGAGGTTATGGTTTACTCGAAAACACGTCCGATGGACAGATGAAGATTGATCCAGTGTTATATTTTTCGAGGAGTCCAAATTTATTTATTTACACATGATGAGAGACGAAAAGTATTTAGACGAGGAGGACAGTGGAACGGTATCATCAAGAGTGGTTTGAAAATACTGTGGAAGTCGTACGGAGTTACTGGAGATAGAAAACGGTTCTCTGACTGCTTTTAGATACGTAATGGTGATTTTAAATGAGCATGCTGGTCCTTCCTTAGTGAGTATATATGAATGAATTTATTCACTAAGAAATGACATGAATAAAGGCGCAAATTCCATTTTTATTGACGTTAATGCGCCACCACATAGTTCTCATTTGGTCAACTCGTGTATGTATTAAAGATACTACCTGCATGGAGTGTCCAGCTCATAGCCCAGACTGATATTCCATGCGTAAAACATCGCTCTTTAGCTACCTTACACGAGATAAAGTTAGCTGGTGACGAAATGGTCAAATATAGACAAAACTTTTATTAAAAAATTGGGTTATAGCAGGCCACATCGTCGTGATGAAGTGATACAAGTTCATGGAAATACAAAATATGAAAACTACAAAAAAGTGTTCCTTTTTAAGATAAACTGCGATACTTATGTAGATATATTTGTTTTCATAAGTTGAAAATATTTTTTTGTAGTATTTAATTAAAATAAAAAAATGTACACAAGGTGTTGTGTATTTCATTTTTTTTATATTAATCAGTCATCTTTAAATACTACTTTTATCTATTGTTTAATAATTATAATATGTGTGGTTTATGTTTTTAGTTTTATGTAGGATTTAATTAAGCTGTTGATCCCCGCATTAACGCCGGCGTTCACGCGCCATTGTCTTTCTATTGTGTCTCTAATTACGCACTCAAAAGGTTATGTAAGTTTAAGTTTTGTTATGCGCTAGTCCTCATTTGCTAAATTCGTATCACATTCAAATTTGCTGAAAAAAAAAACCTAATTGTGCGTTAAACTTGCTGATTGAAGTTTTGTGTACAATAAAAAATAAATAACATACTACAGTTATACGAATTCATCATTTAAGAATCTATTAGGTACACTTTTTACTAGCGACCTGATTTTTTTGGCGCCCAGTGTAGTTTAAATGTTATCGTATTTTCTAAGAGAATTAGAGATCTTAGGAAATAGGAAAACACTGTGGGGAATCTGAATAAATTATGGTTTTAATATTTAAAACGCAGAAATTAAGGGCAATGGTTAGGTTCTCTGTGTGAGAAAATATTTGTCCTAACGGTAGATTTTTGCGTCATAATAGTAATATTAGTATAGTGTAATTAAAGTGACGTTTTGAACGGGACCGTTCCTTTTCTCGATAATCTATCCCGTTGTCCCCAAAAAAAATTCAGGGACGCAAATTAGTCCCGTTTTCGAAATCTGCGCGAAAATTGAAAAATATGGCGCTCGCCAGCTATGAACGGTGCAGTCTTATAATATAAAGGCTGTCACAGGAATTTAGTTATAATAAAGTTGGTGATTGATATGGGTTTTCTCATATATCATCTTGTGTTCATATCTTGTGTTCATTTTCATTGTTATTTTAATTGTGCTGAAACTCGTGTACCTTGATTTAGGGCTGTCAGTGAACAAATATCAGAAATAATACTAATAAGACAAAATAACACAAAATACATACATACAATACCAAATAATATACTAATATAAAGGGTTTTTCAATAGAGACGCCCGAACTTTGACAGTGTATAACGGCTATCTTGGTAAAGCGATATATCATGCATACATAATTTAGGCTGAGGCTACAGTGGGCAGTGATTTGCGATGCGACTGGAAGAGCGAAGCGAGTTAAATATGGTGTGGCTGTATTAGAAGCGAGAATTTGGCGATGATGTGGCTACATTGCACATATGCTTTACAATGAATTAGATGATCAATTCATGCGCCTACACTGTAAAAGGTGAAAGACAGCGAATTCGCATTATTACTAATCGCGATGAGGAGGCTACATATATATAGAAGCGGTACAGAGGCAAAGGACACGACGCGCGCGGGGGGAGCTCGTTTGGTTCGGCAATCGCCCAGTCGTTGTCGGCTTTGTGAAAACGTGTAGGTATTATTTGAATAGCTTTGTCAAAATCAAACCTTGTGTTTTTGCTAAAAATTCTTAACTTAAGTACAAACTATTTTTAAAAAAGAGATTGCGTTGGATTCATGAAATAAATAATATACATAAACATGAATTTCAATTATTTGTTTTAATCGCTCATGTTTCGCCGGTCGCACCGCGGTCTAGTGTCCTCAGCCTTAGTCGTGACATTTCAGCATGGAACGCTACACGCTTGAACAATGCGAAGAAATTGTTTAAATTTATTATCAAAATCAGTGCTCTATTCGCCTAACGTCGAACCTCGTGTGGCGGCATCATCAACTGGTCACCGAGATCACCGCCCGATTACTTTCTGTGGGACTACCGATTGTAACGTGAAATGTCTAGTCTCACAGTCAATTGCTTTAAAGGCCAACATTACTCGCGTTCTTCGTGAAATTGAGTGCGTTATGTGAAGTTGTTGTCCAAAATTGTTCCATCAGAACACAACATCTACAACGGAGTCGTGGCGGCCATTTGGCTGAAATTATTTTCCATAAATAATGTAATCAAATATACTTAAAAATGTTATAAAAATTGTGTTAATATCACTTAAACAGGTTGTTTTATTTCATTTCAAAGTTCGGGCGCTCTTAATGAAAAACCCTTCATAATTGAATCAGGAGTAGAAAACTCAAAGTGAAAGGATTCCTTCCTATGACAATAGCCAAAGTCATTTAGATTAAATTAAGAGTATTTTTTAGATAAAAATTATTAACACCAGCTTTCTGAATACATAGATCGACTGATGTAATTAGGCGATTGATTTCGGTACGATTTGTCCTTTACACGATAATGACATTTAATCTTGTTTATTTCCGGTATAGATAGGTATTTTAATTAAAAATTAAAATTAAAATTTCAGACATATTTGGTCCATACTATTGTTATTTACATTTTCATTATTATATTATTAATTTATTATATTATGTTATTACTATATAAATAAAAATAAAAAAAATGCGTTCAGGATGTTGTTGGATCTGCCGTGGCGGTGGAACGCCTCTGGTCTGGGATGTTTGCTGAAGCGCGCAATGGTTTCCAGGCCATCATGCGCAAAAAAGCTGCTTCCCTGCTGGCTCGTATACGAAGTAGCAACAACGGCATTCTAAACGCAATTGCTGTTCGTTTTGACTGTCCCTTTCAAAATTATTGGGTCATGTCTTGTACAGGCAGGGCTGGGCAAAATACATGCTTTGCTTTAATTGAAATACAAATTACAAAATACAGTATCGCAAGTAATTAAAATACAAAATATATTTAAGTAAGGTATTTGAAATATAAAATACAAAATAAAAATTAAGTAAATTATTACAAAATAAGTAATCTAGACCAGCATGGGCTGAAAATTAGAGGAAAACAAGATTAATTAATCAGTAAAACCAGAGTTTCCTTTCATGAACACTTGATTTTTAAATGTACTGTCAGACAAACAGCCTCTTGTTGGAGAGTGAATAAAACCTGCTAAAGAAAACCATCTTTCTTGAAGGTTAAATGTACTTTAATGTTAAAATGTATTTTGAAGCCTCAAGTATTTGAAATACTAATTACAAAATACTTCGCCCTCAGGTATTTGAAATACGAATTACAAATTACATTTTAAGGAAGTAATTGAAATACAAATACTAAATACGTATTTGTATTTCAATTACGTATTTTAATTACAAGTAATTCAAATACTGCCCAACCCTGGTACAGGTGTGGCCAGTCATGGCAAATAAAATAAAATAAAATTTGTACTAGGTTAAGCTTTCTATGGGTCTATGCCACCCGAAATAAAGTTATTATTATTATTATTTATTATATTATATTATTAATTTTAGGCATGGAATGTCATACTATGACAAGATCGGAGTTTGAATGTTCGGCTTATGATATAACACCTCTGTTATCTTTAATTAATTTAAAATTCACATTTGTGATTAGTCATTGTGATTATTAGGATGTTATCAGCTCAATGAATGTAATCCACGTTATCTTTGTTGTCTAGAAGTAGTGAAAAATATCTCTATGATTCATTTTTACAGTAAATTTTAAAATGTTTGATTCTTTTTCCTGCCTACATACACTTAGTAGCTAATGCGTGACGATGTTGCCTTAGGCTTACTGTCTACGGACGCGTAGCTTCATAGACACGTAAACTCTGTCGACGAAGCGGCAACGACACGACGGGACGGCGCTCGTCGAGAGACTTTCATAGTTTAGTATGTAAGCTTCACGCTGGCGTACACCAAGTGTATAATGACGAATACGCGTCTATGAAGCAACGCGTCCATGGACAGTAGGCCTAAGTGTTCTATGGTGTTGCCTCGATGAACAAAAGGTGATGGTCGGGAATATTTTGTTTGGTGATAGGTGACCAACATCCGAGCATCAATGTTTAGTAGATTAGTGACGGTGTACTTTGTACTATACAGATTTTAAATCACAATATAAAATATAAGTTTAAAAACAAAAATCCGACTACAAAATATCGATCTCTGTAAATATTCTGAGACATAGGTAATGATGTTTAGAGGAGAGTCGTGTAATAATAATTAGAATGTCTTAAATTTCACAAAAGTAAAGCTTATGAACTCTTTTAAATAGAAAAGTATACAGGAGACACGGAGAGACGATAGGAGACAATAAGAGAATGGGTTGAGAAAAATACAAAATTTTGTACAGCTTTAACATTTGACTAAATGTAAATAGTATAATAAGAACGTTTTAAATCCAGTTTCTAGAATGCGTGGGAAACCTCACAACATTTTAGTCATTACTAAATTCAGGACTTACCTGGTCCTCTGAGAAACTCCACGACGGAGATGATCCACGCTAATGCTGCAGATATTGTGTTGAAGAGTAGTCCCCAATGTGTCATGAAAATAAACCAGTGTCCGAACTTCATTTGTCCCTGGGTCATAAGGACCATGGAGGTCACTACAGTACTAAGACAACCAATTAATATTAAAGTTCTAATTAATAATAACGGCCAGCAAGAGCGATTCCTTTGCCAACAACAGAGGTAAAAATCTGATGAATCTTCATGTTCTAAAGAGAACATATGCAGTCGGAACTCTTTTTTGAAATAACGTTTCACTTTGTCTGTCATTTTTCGCAAATAATATTTAGTTCAATTTATTGAGACGATATCGAGCGAGCGGACTATTATCGACTGCGGTCCGGCGCGGTTATCTCTGATTACATAGTTTGTGATTGTGTGCCTTCGATGATCCATACGTTTCAGTAGATAACAGTAGAAGTGACGTCTTGATTATATTAAAAAGTTAATTGATTAAAAAATATTATGGAAGATGTTGGGAAGTCCTTTAGCCCATATATAGCTGGGTACTAAGGGTGGTACATTATCCGTCACAGCCTACACTAACTTGTTCCGAATAGGGGATTTTTACTCTAAACATTTACAGCTGAACGATATACCTACATATGTGAGGTTTTAGTGACAAATGACCAGAAAGTATGCTAAATCAATCAATCGAATGTTAGATCAAGTTTTATGTATGTACATAGGTTCCTACTTATAGCTACGCTGGGGTTAAATAATATCCGAGAACATATTATTTAAATATTTTAATTAAAAAATGTTTTTATAACGTCATTTAGAGTCTAATTAAACCACAGAAACCTCTCTGTGCTTTGTAACTTATTTACAAACCATTTTATAAAATGACAAAGTAGTCTACTTACAAATCTTAAATAACTAAAATCACAGTGCGCTTTGATTAAAGCAAAAATATGTACCTTTATAAGTTAAAAATGAAGATCATAAATCAACCAATCTTTTTACATTTTATAATAGTTACATAAATCATTCTGACAATTTTATTAACAGAATGATAAAGCTAGAACTACATTAGACCAAAGCATACGTGGACCACGCCTGATTTGTACGTAGAACGACGTCGCGTGGCGTGGATCAAGTGTAGCTCTACAAGTCTAGTTTCCATGTAAAAAGTATGGAGACCGACGCGTCCAGATTGGCGTGTGTGGTACACGTGTGCGCAGTGTAGTTCTAGCTTAATCTGTTTAGCGCTTATTGAGAACTTACATACAATAATTAATATACCAACCAAATTTTCCCAAAACTGTTCGAACTAACAATAGATTTTGATTTCGTTAAATTATATCACATTTTCATACATTACACACCCAGAATAGTTTATTATTATTTAGTAGACATTCACACATTCTCACTGGATTATAGGTACTTACCCTTAAAAGGGAAGTTGTTTTCGAGCCTATCCTTGGCAGGTGTCATAGCCAGAGGCCCTACCGGCCCGTTCACGACCTTGCCGCTGTGAGCGGTAGCTAATCGCGGGGCGGCGAGCGGAAGATCAAAATTATTAATATGTTTGAAGCACTCCACGAGACGTCGCTCATAGCGAGCGCCGCGCGCCCGTTTACCGATGCCGCCCCGCTCGCCGCGCCGCTCGCCGTAAGACCGAAGTCGTCAACAGGCTGTAACACGAGCTGACGACTTAAACTGAACTGTTAAAGGGATGGAGCTATACACCCTATATAGCTCGCACGCTTGACATTTTAACACGTCATGGTAAGGTGTTTCTAGATGGATTATATCTAGCAGATATTATTTGTGAAGTGTGTTAAGGTGTGAATGCGTCATTGTAGACCCCTGCTGGCACGGCGAGGCGTCTCTTGGCGATGGAGTCTCGTGCCGCGGCGATGCCCACGGTCAGTAGGTGCATGAGGGCGAGGAACAGCGCGGTCAGGGTGATCACCACCATCGTCTGCTCCGGCTTGGACCAGTCCACCACGGGGTAGATGAACGGGTTACCCCATCTGGAACATACCATAGCTTGATTGACTATTCTGTGTTAATAGCAAGTTTAAATCAATACAGTTATCTATGGAAATGTGGAGCCTTTTTTTATTTGGATGATTTGATAAGCCAAGATAATGGACGGATTTCGTAAATGTATAGATAGGCTTGTGTATAATTTCCAGGATAAAAATATTGATCCATTAATTGGTGCTGTAATACATAACGTATATTATATGCAAAGTTTTAAAGTGAACCTTTTAGACAAAACATCATTGGAATTTTCTCAGAGCAGAAGCTACGAAAACATTTTCGGTTGAGAATGTTGCGTTGAAAACTTTTTTCATTGACATTTGCTCAATACAACCAAGATAGTAGCCAAAACCGAGGACTTTAATTGCGCAAGACATCAAAAACGATACTCAAGGTATCCATGAATTAAAAGGCACACAGCATGGCCTCGTATTTTGATTCTAATTTATTTTGACTTAGTTATTTTATTAAGTTTATTTTATAATTTTTTGTGTTATTTTCATTATTATGTAAATAACAAAATGTGTATTATACTTAACGTCCATTCATAAAGTTATCTAGTTAACCCAATGTAGTACGATAAACGCTGTTTAAGTGTATGTCAGTAAAACGTGCTTAATGATACCTAAAGATCTCGGCACAGATGGCTATCAGTCCGAACACAGAGCAAGGTCATTCCCACGGCGGGCGTGAGTTTTTTCTTTATCTTTTTGTATGTATCTTTTGAAGTATGTTGTACTCTGGTTTAATAAGGAAGGGCGATGAGCAACGTAGTTGACCAGCAACTTATTTTTGTCCCTGTCACTCCCGTAACTTGATGTGAGAATCAAATAACCTAGTTGCAGTATTCTGTGGTTGCAGTGACAAAAGTTGCTCGTGTGCGCGCTATTATATATAGAGAATTTTACTCGACCGTGTTCATGTAAACGTTTGCGTATAACAAATTGTTTGAGTAAAATAGTTTTACTGTATGACACCAGACGGTCCTTATTTAGTTTTGGCACAAATTGACGTTTACGCAGACGAGTGCCTACGTTTAGAAATTCCTTAGTATTTTATATTCCAAAATTGTATACCTAACTCTCACTTACTCACTTTCTATACCGATCTCCTATTCTACCCGTAGGGCTATGGGGCATATTCACAATCAGTTTAAAGGACCATCGCCAGAATCAGTTATCATGACAACATAAAAAAAAAGAACTATCGATTAAGTCGATAAATAAGAAGCTGATGTCAAATAGATTATTCAAGGTGGAGTCGAGTTTAGAGATATAATTTGTAATAAAATAGAATTTCAACATCGAATTCTATTTTAATAACAACTTTTTATTCTATTTCTTCTACTTAGGAATAATTATCTAATAATTAACAATGTGGAGCTACCATATTGAAAAATTACAAAATATTTCCCAAATAAAATGCCAAGTTCCGTCCATATTCAGTGCCGGGGTTGAAGGGTTATTCAAAAGAGTTACTGCGGTCGTGGAAAGCAAAGGGCAACAGGAGGGCGTGTCAGACTTTGACTGAATAAAATCACACCTGTTTTCTTTCACTTGCCCTTTGCGTTCCAAGACCATGGGTTTCCCTTACAGAAGTCAAGCTATGCCCCCAGTAGGCTTCGGCCCTGCTGGGCCCCTAAGATTTTGCTGACATCTCTTTGAAGCGCGCGTGTAACACTACGCGCTGTCGACGACTTGGGCTCGGACGGTTACCAGAAGTCTGTATTTTTGTGAAAAATAAATAAACATAAACAGCTGTCAGACCTAGACATATGCAAAATTTACGGCAACAATAAAATGTATCTAGATGTGACATGATCCACAATGCTATTGAACGCATTGGTATTCGTTGACAAAGGGTTTTGATTGTATTTAGCAAACACTCCTTGGGTACATACTTGGGTAGGTACTCGGGATACATACTAGGGACACACTCAGGTACATATTTGCGGTTTTGATAAATAAAGCCAAGGCTTCATGCGTATCTTTGGTCTGCGCGTGCATGCCTGCGGTCGTTCACATTTAACTGAGTACCGTGCATTATGTTTGTATGAATAAGTATTGTAATTACCGTGTATGTATGTGTGGTAATAGGCTTCATTTATTTGCTTGATGTTATTTTATAGCTTTGGTAATTTTATTGTATTTTTATTTGCTCTCAACATGAGTTTAGCTCATTTATTTATCTATTTATAATATATAAAAGAAGGAGAAACTGACTGACTGACATATCAACGCACAGCCGAAACTACTGGGACTAGGAATATGAAATTCTGCACAAGGCTTCCTTTTATGACGTAGGTGAGCACTAAGAAGGGATTTTTAGAAATTCAAGTTTTAAGGGGGTGAAACAGGGGTCCAAAGTTTGTATGGAGAAACCTACTTTCACGCGGGCAAAGCCGCTGGCAGAAGCTAGTAATATATAAAAGAAGGAGAAACTGACTGACATATCAACGCGCAGCCGAAACTACAGGGCCTAGGAGCGTGAAATTTTGCATAAGATTTCCTTTAATGATGTAGGCGAGCACTAAGAAAGGATTTTATTGTGAGTAAATACATTAAATGTCATAAAATGAAGCATTGTAGGTCTGTATATCAAGGCGCCCATGGAGATAACTACAACGGCTTCACATGCTTTTGAAAAGATCTATTTGGACATTGTAGGTCCCTTAGAGAAAGATATTGAAGGAAATTGTTATATTTTGACACTGCAGTGCGAACTTACTAAGTTCGTAGAGGCCTATCCTTTGAAAACGAAGGAAACCGTAAGTATTGCTAAAGCATTAGTCAATAATTTTATTTTAAGATTTGGAATACCCAATACTATCGCGACTGATCGTGGAACAGAATTTGTGTCGTCAGTAATGGAACAGGTATGTAAACTTCTATGTATAAATAAATTAATGTCTACAGCGGGTCCAAAGTTTGTATGGAGAAACCTATTTTCATGCGGGCGAAGCCGCTGGCAGAGGCTAGTCTGATCTAATATAGCTGATTAAGGTAATAATAACAAGCATTCGTCAATGTTGTCAGTGTAAAACTGAAAGTAAAAGCTCTAATTTGAAACTACTACTTGATGTCCTCTCAACTTTGGTCTTAGTCATAATTATTGTTGTATGTATTTTACGTTCTCTTAATTATAATGATTTGACATTTATCAGTATTTATTAGTTCGTAATTTCAGCATAATTATATGTATATGTATTTCATTATTATAAACAACTTATTTTAATGATACTTCATTCTACCTATTTGATTTTTTAACCCAAACGTTGACTGGTAGAGAATGCCTTGTTGCATTAAGACCGCCTATGTATCACTACTGTACATGAATTTAAAATAAATAAATGTTAAGGCTTTAAAGAGAACTATAAGTCGAGGGCTGCGGGATAGTTGGAAACATTCACCGCGGCCTTTGATCGCAAAGGGTAACTGAAGGAACTCGGGTTGGTTTTAGTCAGTAAAAGTCTAAAACTCCATTCATCAAATAGAGGGATCACATTCCACCCAGAGTGAGAGAAGCTATTTGATGATAAGGATTATCCACCGCGAAAAAAAGGGGACCTTAGATTAATGATTATATGAAAGACTCCTCCTACAAGGTGGACCGATGACTTGGTAACGGTTGCGGGAGTCCGATGGATGCGAGACGCACAGGACTGTTCATTATGGCGATACTTGGGGGAGGCCTATGTCCAGCAGTGGACGTCTTTCGGCTGAAATGATGATGATGATGATGATGAAAGACTTCATGCTCTGCAATCAGCAATACTCCATCTTATTATAAAACTCACAGTTTCACACCTAGCTGTGTTGTATTGTGTCCGTGAGATTTAAAACATCATACATACATTGTTATTTACACTTCAGTTGAGAAATAGACGCTAAATGCATACCGACCAAATACCTAGTTAACGTGAGATCATTGTATTTATTTTTAACATTATTAATTATCTTGGAACCAAAAATAGTACGTATTTCTCACATGGCGCAAGCGCAGCTTTTTGTGGCTCAAGTTAACATTATAGATCACAATAAAGTTAGTTTTATGTTCCCATAAGATTTATTACGATTTCATTTTATTAACTTTTGTTTTATTCACGAGTTAGGCAAGCCAATGGAGCTTTATGTAGTGGAAATATAAAATCAAATGGCTTCCTATCTTGAGAAATAGAGACATACCAAAACACAAAGTTAACCCATCATCGTTTAAGATTAAATCTAATAGAATTTATCTGATTTCGTAAGATACTAAACTATCCATATGATTTATTTGAATCTAACTGGCATCTATTTACAAGTAGGTCTATGTTAACATCATCGTATATGTCCTCAAATCATTCACAAAAAACAAATACGCGTAGAGATATATGTCATGACATATACATCTACGCGTACGAGTCACGCGAATGTACAAGTTCTGCATACTAATCAAAGGTTTTTTTTGGAATAGTCTGTTTCCTTGTTTTATTGTCCCCGAAATTGGAAACAAGGTAAAGCATCTAAGGTGACATAAATTCTTATAGATGCGTCACCTCTACCAGCGGCCTTGCATGTTATGGCAAGTCGTGAATTTGCAGCATATCAACATTTTTTTTTGGCTATAAAATCAATGTCACCGTACATAATAGTTGTGAACTTGAATATTATTCTAAACGAGTGTGTGACCATCGACCTCTCGCCGCAGTTGGTCATGTGTCAGTTAGATGTCGAGGTTCACGTTACGACATCACAATAAACAATCTCCGATCCCACGGAACAATCAATTAGAACATGATATTTTGATCTTGAACTTTTACGTTGATGCAAGCGCAGACACATGGTTACGAAAATGTTGTATTTAAATATTATATCTGTAATTATATAACTTTAACTCTGAATTTGCATAAATTAATAAATAAAGTAGAGCTAATATTCGTTCGCGATGGTCGAAGACAGATCTGTGCGGAAAAGGAAGAGGACGTCCTTTGCATTTAAGACATATTTGCATATGAGAAGTTGTTGCTCTAATATCTTAGTAGGTATCTATTTAATATTTCACTATCACACTATCAAATATTGCATTTAGATGTTTGGTAATAACATAGGTACTGTTAATTTTATTATTTAAGTTTGTCAAACAAATCACTTTTTTTCTATTTATGATATCAATTATTATGGTTATCTGTTATAAAGATCGCGTATGATTTCGAAATATCAAAGAATGTTAATCTAAAACTTGTTAAGGTCTCATGCAATTTGTGTGAATATCCTTCACACATTTGAACGATAGACAAGCTTGTAAATCGATATTATTTTGATAAACATATTGTAGATTCACAAGTCTCGTCGAGCATCATTTTGATGAAATTTATTATACCTTATGTCTATTCATAATACATTCAGATTTTACACTCGCAACGCTCCCTCGCTTGGTGTGAGTTTAGAGAATTATCTGGTGACATCTACGTATGTATTCCTTTGATATCCCATATCTTTAGGATATTTATGAGACCATGTCAAAGAATCAACTTGTATAATGTATTTTTTTCTTTCTAATAAATTACGTTTTAATTTTTCATACATAATAATTCAACAAAATCACGATTATTTATGTAAAACATCCTTATATGAAATTATGGCAACGTCGCATTTTCGTAGCTATATGAATATGGTTTGAATGTAAATGATGATCGTATTTATTAAGGAAACTGGACAACCAGGACAACACTAGGATAATGATATATTTAAAATAAATTTAGTTAAACAAATAACACGTGCCTTAGAAATCCTAGATCTAGATTATGGTACAATAAGCTCCCATATTGAGAGCTTGTTACTTGCTTGTTGTAAAAAAACGCTTTTTCATGCCAATCTTTATTTAGAATCCAGGTGACGGCAGTTGCGGATTAGCCATGTAGCAAGAGTAGCAAATGCTATGAGCCCAGGACATAGTATATATACCACATGAAATCCAAATACAGCTGACTTCTTTGGGTGTGATAATCAATTTACTTCAGACTTTCTCCAAGTAAAAGTCTACAGATTAAAAGATCTCTTAGAATGCCCCATATCGCACTTTTCACGTATAAACCAATCATAAAATCCATGGGGTTATTGGTGTCCATTGTAACTTTCACATACCTACCTACGTTTTTAGAATTTTACTTTTAAATCTTTGTTCGCACCGCTTTGTTGCAAAAAACCATCATCATCTAGGTTTTCCAAAAGTAATATATTAACTAGTATCGTTTAATGAAAGCAATTTTGTTGAAGTATTTGATTGAGTGTTACAGTAAATGACGAAACTAACGTCTTTGATAAATAATTTTATACAAAATATTATATTTTATCTATCTTAATAAAAAGAAGTCCCCTTGTATAGGGGCCCCTTGTACGAATTTGCAACAGGCCCCGTGCTGGCTTAATCCGTCACTGTGACGTAGAGAATGCGATATGACTGGTAGTCTAATAGGGTTGGTCGGAGTCACTATTGAAGTTAAATAAAATTATTTATAATGTAAGGATACTTTTTACAATCACTCTAGCACATCATTATTTTTTATAACGGACTCCAGAGCTGTAATTTTCTTAACTATCTCTGAAAAATCCCTTTGACTTTTTCGAGGTGCTTAAACAGTAAAAAATCTATAATATTATGGTTGACTCACGGGTCTAATCCGCCAGCGAAGTAGTAGATGACACTGAAGAGCATGTAGGCGCCGGCGAAGTACAGCGGCTGCATGATGTGCATGAGACGCGACGGGTGTGCCGAGCACACTAGCTCCACCAGCATCACCGCAGAGTTCACGCCATGCAGCATCACGTCCAGCACCGGGTTCGGCGCGAAGTTCACGGAGTGGGCCGCTGGAAAACATTGACAGAAAACCAATCAATATGTTCCAGTCTGCTGGCAATTCCAGTATTTTACATGGACTGACCAACTGACCTATAGAACTCAAAACGGGGATCATCATCATCATTCCAGTCGAAAGTCATTCACTGTTGGACATAGGCCTCCCTTAAGTGTCGCCACAACAAACGGTCCTGTACCTCGATAATACTTACTTAACCAGATGGTATCCGAATTTTACCTGTTTTAATTCTCTATACTTTTGACAAATTAGTGATCTGAAGCTCCGAATAAAATATTTCCGATACATACTTTCTATTTCGTTCCGTATTTTAGGGAAATATATGGGCTCAAAACACAATATATTATAATTTGCTGGATCAAAAACAGTAGGTACGTTACTTTTAAAATGCTATTTCGGTATTAGATAAGTGGATCATGTTAAATGATTGTCTGCTGGAAACATTCTTGGAAGCTAAGAATTAACGAAATAACCAATAATAGTAACCTTCTTTTTCAGAGTGCGTAAATACAAAAATCTAAACACTAGTTGGTACATCTAGGGCGAGCATATCATGTGATAAGCACTACAAAATTAGATTTAACAACTTTAAAGTATATTTCCGTGCCCTTTTGTTCCATACGAGCGTTCTATGTAGCAAAATATGAAACTGTATTACGAAAAGGTTTATCTGATAGACAGCCATAAAATCGTTAACGGTAATTAAAACAGTAATTACAAATATTTAGTAAACCTTAAATGAACACTATTTCGTAACTGTCAATTAAATATTATCATCGCTTGCTTCAAGGCAATCGTTGAACATTTTCAAAATGAATCTGTTTGAAACGAGACAGCTGCAAGGTCGACACTGGTTTTTGAATTTTAACTAGAAAGGTCCCATGACTATTTTGATAGAGTAATCATTATTTATTACGAAAAGTTTACATTTAGAAAACTGGGAAAATGGCTTTTCGTTAGCCAATTATGAGAGACATTACGGTTCTCTCATAATTGTAAAATCATACAAAAAAAGGTAAGCAAGGGAATTTAATATTATTGCAACTTACAAGTTCTCAAAATTCCCCAATAGAAGACTGTGATGAGGAAGGCGACGGGAATGGTGATGTTGTACAGGATCCAGTACGTCTTCACGTACCACGGCAGGCCAAACGTTGCATCTGCAGATCATAAATCATATCAATCGAAACGTAACCTTCAGCACTCAGATTCTAAGAGATATTTAAATGGCGACAGCTGTTTCAATGTCAAAGTGTAGACAAGTGTCTAGATTTGGAATTAAAGAAAATTTTTCTAATTGTGGGACGAGGTGAACTCAAGCCACTAAACTGCGACATTATTATGGATTTTGAATATCCCACAAAAACTACTACAGTTTGCCACATTACTGCTGTACCTGCTGTATTGGCCAATACAAAATTTATCATGCAGCAGAAACGACTTTAACTTTCCGGTCATCAATGAGGCCTACGAACTACGAATATATAATTTTGTGAACGTAATGTTCACATCTTCCGCTAACATTGGCCGCACGGCGGCGGGAGCGGAACAGACCTAATTCATGCGCTCTACTATAGAAATGACCTCCATAAAAATGGTTAGCATATTACAAATTTATTAGATTACATATGCAGGTATGTGAACTGGTTATTTAAATATGCATAAAGATAGTGCGTTACGCAGAGTTAGTGAGTGATAGATGAGATAATGTGGAGGTAGTATGTTATGAGACCTCACGCGTCCAGCGCGAGGTCGCCCCCGCGCCCGCGTTCCTACGTGATGCTGTGTACAGCCACGTGCCACATATTATTCTTTGACGTGACACCAACTGGCCCCCATACATCCTTTGAACAATAAACCATCTCCTTAAAACTGTGTCCATCAAGGTTTATAATCAATCCTGCGTACGTAGAGTCATCGCAGACTGTTTGTTGTCACGTATTGCTTATATTTGATAACAATAGGTTTGTTATCAAGCCCGTGCGGTTTTATCAGAACACATCATACACGTGTCTAGCTAAACATAGAAAATAAATAGTAAAAAAGCGTACCAATAGGCCTTTTAAAGTAAGCATATGCTGATACAGCAGTACCGAAGCCTGCAGTGAGAACGATTAGTAGGAAACCCCAATGCGTTAGGTATATGAACCAGTAGCCGAAATGTGTGTTCGATGTCAAGGGCACAGCGATAGACGCAAACAGCACGCACGTAGAGAACAGGAAGAGGAAGCCTCTGAGAAGTAAGAGCGGAGCGGCCGAGCGGTTGCCTTGCCAGCAGCTCACGTAGAAGTTGCTGGGCGAGGGGTGCTCCAGCAGGCACAGCCGCCAGCCGCAATGCACCGCGCACGTGCACAGCATGGCGCACTACCACACACTTCACACCTCACCAACACTAACAAAGAACACTGCACACAATCACTTCCTAACCACATTTCCAGACGGTCTTTGTTCAGCGCGCGCTTGCATTCATCCTTCACTAGTTGTTATAGATTACGATGATAAACTTAGTGTTATCGGCTTAGTATTGCAGCGTTAAATAGGACCGATCGTGTACATAGTTAATGATAAACTAAGCAGTGAAAATGTGCTACAAGCAGTGAAGCGTGAGGACGGCCTGACTGATCTTGTAATAGCGCACTGTTATGAACTTGTTCCTTATTGTATCGTCAAGGTCTTGCGACATAGATTTTTAATCGTTTCTCGCAATACCGTTTTTTTGTAGCTATTTAACTTCTTTTCAGCATAATTGAGAACTCGGTGTTATTTTAAACAATGCTTTTATTATAGATTAATTTATCATTAAAGCGGTTTTGTTAACGGTAGAATTATAACTAATTATGGTCACGTATTTTTTTTACGTGTTTTTTCGCACCTCTATTAAAAATATTTCCTGTTTCGTGTGCTTCTTATCAAATAATTCTAAAGTTATGTAGCGAATTCTCTATAATTTATTAGGTATAAATTATTATTCAATTTTGTTTGTATCACTGTAATTTCTTAAACATATATTATATAGAATCAATTATGATATAAGAAAATTAAAAACTTATAAAAACCAGAAAATTATTATACGACTTACTAAATGGTGAACAGATGTGTTTATTTTGATGACGAACATGTTGGCTGTACCAAATACTAACCTGTGTTAATTAAGTAAATTGTAGAAAATATGTCGCGACTTGTTCTTATCTTTTGTTGAATCAAGATCTAACCTTCCCACGATTCAAGTTATTCTACCTAATAACAATGAACAATCTTGATTTTTATTACATTTAATTATGGAAATAACAATGAGTTTGCTCAAGAAAAGTATTAGCTAGGTGATACTAAAACATAAATATGTATTCCACGTCAGCTATAAATAAATCTTTTACGATACTCATTATAGAATAACTTTAAAAATCTTAACCCAGTATAAGAGAGTATTTTCCATCTTGAAAACGAAACAGCTTAAAATGAAAATGTGTGCATGAACCAATTTTATGATAGAAATATTTAATCGATATTTAATCGTAGTATCTAATAAAGATAAAATTTCCAGTTTCGTACTTAGTTTTCTTTTGCGAAAGATTCATGCACGCATGAATAAGTCGGTGGCACGAATTTATTATACGATACAAGAATGCAGTAGTCGTCAGGCTAGCGGGTGTAGGTGGAGCAGGTACCGCTGGACTTGCACCAGACGGCCACCTTCCAGCCAGGATGCTATGTGAAACACGACGTGGAGCAACCACCGCCATGAGTCACGCACCAACGACTCACTCGGAAAACGACCATTACCACTTGATTAGCAGATACACTAATTAAAATGCAACAAAGTACCTACCTGTTAACCCTCTACGTCCGATAGCGACGAATATTCCGAATGAAGATTCTATTACGATAAATGCCAGGCCCCAATGCGTCATGTAGAGGAAGAACTTCTCTGTGGGACCCCAGAAGAACGAGATGGACCAGAAGAGTACGATCAGCGCCCAGATGAGGATGGGCACCCGCCAGTAGAGCGGCGAGATCCTGCCGCAGCATGAGCGCGTGAACGGCTCACTCGTCTCATTCTCCTCCTCTCCAAGAACCCCGGTCATGCAGTAAAACGCTTGCCGCCGAGACCACTGCATCATTCCGTCTTTTTGATGATCTTTCTTAGAAAAATTTACCCTTAATAGTTTATTGGTTCTGGTTGCTTACAACATCTTGAGTGAGCCTCCAGTATGTTTGTGTAGCTGTGAACAAGGACAGAAAAGAGGAATATTAAGTATGTTATTAAGTGTTATTCTGCTGTAATGACATGAATTTGCCTTGACATTCGTGATTATCATAAAGGTGAATACATTTATATTTCGGCTGTTGTGGCCGGACGTGAGTCTGCGACGACTACTAAGTGAGTTAGAAAGAGCCGCCATGGGACAGCACTTCACGTATCTCGCGTGTTGACTAACCATCACATAACACACGTGAGGTCAAGATTCACGTGTCAACGTACTCATATGGTTTCTTTGAATGAATGAAAGATAATTCTGTATCCGTTGGTGTTCTGTGTAGTGTATAAGCGAGATTGTTCGAAAAGGTTACCACGGCCCTGGAACGCAAAAGGCATCTGAAGGAACTTCGGTGGGATGCACTTCTCGAAATAATTGATAATTTATTTATTTATTTAATGCTTTATGCACACAAAAGTATAGAGGCGGACTTCTAGGCATTTTCTACCAGTTAACCTTTGGGTGATGTAGGTAGAGAAAAGTAGTGTTAGGTGCAATAAAAGAGAGAGAAATATGCAAATACAGGAATAGATTTACTAATAGAACATAGAATAGATATTATAATAAACCATAGAATAAATATAATCCAAATCGACAATAGGCTTCAATAAAAGGTGTTCTAAAATGTGAAGTATTTTTGGCAGTTTGAGTACCTACTACTATCACGGGATCAATATTTTAATTATGACAAAGATTAAGAGATTGCATTGCTTATCATAAAAATTATAGTTGTTCTAACTTACTAAATGAAGCGAAGTTTGAAGAGCTCTTCAGATGTGTTTTTTACATTGCAATGAGCGTTGAGGTTGGCTGCCTATAGATTGAATACACCCTATTAAAGGCTTTATGGGAAATCAGTCCATGCTGGCTAATATTTTTGCTCCGATATGAGCTATCTCCGAAGGATATAGCCCTTCGCCTTACCCCTGTATAGCGAGAACCAGGTAAAATAAATGATAATATTTGTGATTGTATTTAAAAATGTGTGTAACATAAATAATTGTCGGCAGTTAAATGGCCATTTTATTATTAAATGTAATTATATTCTTATTAATATAAACTATCTATTGCGTTTCCTATACAACTAACTGCCTACAACAGAAAAGTCAAGGTAAAGTGCAATATTAATAGTTTATATTTATTATGTTTTTATTTATCTTGTAATAAAATTGATTGTTAATACGTGTTGTCCTCTAAAATAAAAAGTATACGTAAAGCTTTGTAGCGACCTCTATGGCATCACATAAGAACTAATCCTGCATCGCGCAATCAAAGTTCTCCGCGCGATTGGAACATATAGAATAGCCCGAAATCATCTAGCGGGCAATAGCCCGCCAGACATAACACCCGTCTGGCCGGAGGATCCTCCCTTTTCAACGGAGGTTTGCGGGACTTTACTCTCAGTTCCGCATACCTCCACACGGTGACCCTCGACAATGAACGTCAGCGCAGCCTTCGTGCAGCTACTACTTCGTGACGTCATCATCACTTCCTCAAGCTTTCGAGCAGCGAGCCATACAGCCAGCACCCACGGCTTTAAAGGGTATCCTGACCACCAGCATGCCTACCTGGTCATACCTGGTCATCACCCTCAGCCTCATCAGCGACCTTGGCTAATCACACCGCACCTTCGGCCAGTCACATGAAGAGCTATGAAGAACCTGTCCTGGTCGACGCAAGCAGTCAAGCCACTACATCGCACAGCACCGCTCCGACTCACTGGAGCCAGCAGCACTACTCCGACCCACTGGAGCCTGCAGCATCATCCCGACTCACTGGGACATCATCACCCCGACTCACTGGGGCATCATCCCGACTCACTGGGATAGCACCACCCCGACTCACTGGGGCATCACCGCAGACAGTTCCGACTCACCGAGAACTATGCGGCATTCGGTTCCGACCCACTGGAACCAACCTACCACTGGCCTGGCACGCATCAAGAAGCATCAAGAACCATCGATCTCCGATCTCCGGAGGGGAGTGATGTAGCGACCTCTATGGCATCACATAAGAACTAATCCTGCATCGCGCAATCAAAGTTCTCCGCGCGATTGGAACATATAGAATAGCCCGAAATCATCTATCGGGCAGTAGCCCACCAGACATAACATCCCGTCTGGTTGGAGGATCCTCCCTTTTCAACGGCGGTATGTGGGGCTTTACTCTCTGTTCCACATACCTCTAAAGCTTCATGTGTATAATTGGTACCTATATGAATTAAAATCTAACTGAAAAGTGGGGTTTTGAAGGTTCGGAAAGAACAAGACGAATGTGAACCCGTACACTATCTCAGGGCACCAAGTCTGTGCTACTTTGGCCTACAGTCGAAAGGCGAACGAAGCGGAACAAACTGGACAGATTTTGCCAGAACTAGGAAGAAGCGCGGGCCCACGAAAGATGGAAGGCCTTTACCCAGGAGTAGCATAGAACAGGCTACCAAAAAAAAGTTGCCTTTGGAAACATTAAACAAGTTTTACGGCTTGAAGAAAATACTATATGGAAACCTTTGCAATATTCTAATCCAAGACTTGGCTCTATTTATCGCGCTAAAATTACTCCTGAATAAAATGTTCTCGGTTTGTAAAACATAAGCAATTGTATAACCGCAGATCTGGCTACAACTAGAAATGTACTAAAATATCTCTCGCACACACTCGGCGTGATTAATGGAAGACAAAACATTACATCATTTGTTTGCTGTCATAAAAAAGACTAAACGCATTTTAAAGATAAAGATAACTTCTATCGCGATTTCCGAATAACACTGTGCTGTGCCATTAATACATTGTGTTTTTTAGGGTTACGTACCTCAAAAAGAAAAAAAACGGAACCCTTATAGGATAACTTTGTTGTCCGTCTGTCTGTCATTTATCTCGAGAACGCGCAAAGGTATCGAGTTGAAATTAAAACCATATACTTAAGTCTGCGGTCCCTTGAAGCTGTGAAAAAATCAAACTTCTAAATTAACGAATAAAAAAGATACGGCCGTTTATGTCGCAAAAAACGTATATTTCGATACTTTCAAACGAATGAAAATTCATAGGGTACTTCCCGTTGACCCAAAATCCTAAAATTTGGCAAAAACCAAGGTCTTATAGCAGAGGTATAGGAATAAATCTGAAAACAGTAAATTTGTTGTTACCTATGTCACAAAAACAAAATACTTTTTTGCAATTCGGAAAAATCTTCGAGACTCCATTCGGGAATTGTAGTTTGTACGGAACCCTCAGTGCGCGAGTTCGACTCGCAGTTGCCCAGTTTTAATTTTATACGATAGGAGGACGGTTAATATTATAATAGCATAATAGTATAGCATAATCAGCTTTACAATGTTCTCATTGCTGGGACTCAAGCCTCCTCTCTAGGAGAGGGAATGGACTGTATAATCCACCATTCTGGTTCAGTGCGAATTGGTGGGTGTCCCCACCAATTCGCACTGAACCAGAATGCGGTGAAAGAAAACATTGAAGACATGTGACAACATGTCTTCAATGTTTTCCTCCACCGTTTTGAGAGCAGTGGTGACGAAATAAATTACCCAAAGTAATACGCCCGACTGGGTTTGAACCCGCGACCAAAAACTCGTAGGTCGGGGCCGTTACTACTGAGCCTCCACTGCCGCAAATATTATAAAGCAAATAATATTATCATAAAGGTTTAAACGAATTCTGGTATAAACAAGCACACTACAAGTTCAAGTTCAACAGATCGTTGATAGCGAGTTGCGCAGGCGCCGACGCTGATACCTGGTGACCTACATAAATGTATTATTACGTAGAATGCCTTGCCTACGAAATGATTTATGAATGACTATTAACGCACATTAAACCAAATAGCATTGCCAGGGTTGTAGGATTCAGTTCGGGATGTTCATGTTTCGGATTCAGGCGGAAAACCCCCCGGGGGTTTTTCCGTCACCATTGTGCGGATCGCCCGGAGGACACGGTGGAGCATACGGTGGAAGTCTGTTTCGCTCGGACGGAACTTGACCGTGTCCTCGTGGAAGCGATCGACCTCTCGGGCCATGGTTTGGAGCTAGGGGGAACACGAAGCAGTAATGAGAGCGAAGGAGATGGTCGCAACCATGAGGGAGGGAACATCCTCACGCTCAAGCCGCCGCCACAGAAGATGCCCCGGGCGTCGAGAGTCGCAGAGTAATTCTCGGTCATCGTAGGCGCGGGCTTGCGGACGACGAGTAATGGGAAGCTCGCCGTTCGGCCGTCTAGTGAGAACCGAGCCCGAGTCGACGATGCATAGTGTTCCACGCACGTCTCAAAGACTTGTCAGGAATACGAAAGGGGTTCAGTAGGGCTGATGCTTGCTATGGCTGCGGGAAGGTTGGGAAGAGTTATCTAAAACATAAAGGCTATGAAGGAGCACAGGTGGGTTTTAGTCAGTAAAAGTCTGACACGCCTTCTAGCTCTACCCTAGAGCAGTAGCAATCATTTGATGATTTCCCACCTTAAGAAAAAGGGCTCCGGGATTGTTCAAGTTGCCGTAATTGGAGGAATACGGATAGGTTATCTATCTATCTTCTATTCTTATACTTATAAAAGGCTTTGTCCTGAATGACTGACGGATCAACGCACAGCCTAAATCGCTGATCGTAAAGATCTGAGGGTATGTTCTTTGTATGACGTAGGCGTCCGATAAGAAAGGATTTTTCGAAATTCTACCCCTCAAGAGGTGAAAAAGGGGGTATTTTGAATGGGACAACATGATTCCTTGGTCTAATCTACCTAATTCAAATTTTGCATGAACATTCTTTAACAGAATTGATGGAAGACGAGTTATGTATTTTATTGAAATTCTTCCCCTAACGGGGCTAAAATAGGGTAGAAAGTTATTTTTGGGGCGATTTGCTTCGAAGTTGATATCAATGCTCCGAATTTGATATGAATGCTTGAAGTTGATATCAATGCTTCGAAGTTGATATCAATGCTTTTGATTTAAATTACATTTTTTTTGACACATGTTTGAAAATTCAATTTGAAGTAGAAGAAGATAGAAGATTACAATATTAATAACGTAAAAAAACAATAAAAAATCCTATTAGCACTATTTTCGACTTCTACGCGGACGAAATCGCGGGCAAAAGCTAGTACTTAGTCAGTAAAAGTCTGATACTCCTTCTCACTCTATCCAAGGCGGGAAAAGTTATTTGATGATTTCCTATTCATAAAAAAACGTAACTACAAATTTACAGTTTTCACATTTTTTCCTATACTTGTGCTATGACACCTTGCTTCATGCCAAATTTAAGGATTTTAGGTCAACGGGAAGTACCTTATGAATTGTATTGTTGTGTTTTTTTTATGCACCTACCATGTTTTCTCTTCACTACCCTTGTTTGACTGGTAGAGAATGCCTAAGGCATTAAGTCCGCCTGTGTACCTTAGTGTTGCATGAAGTTTTAATAAATAAATAAATTTTGATTCCCTTGAGAGTGCCGAATTATACGTTTTTTTGTGACATAAACGGCCGTATCTTTTTTTTCCGTTAACTCCTGATTTTTTTCACAGCTTCAAGCGACCGCAGACTTCAGTATATGGTTTTAATTTCAACTCGATACTACCACGCATTCTAGAGATAAAGGGTCTTGACAGACAGACAGACAGACGGACAATAAAGTGATCCTCTATTTCCGGGTTCCGTTTTATCCTTTTGAGGTACGCAACCCTAAAAAATACCATTTATCATAACATTTTAGTTTTTTTCATATTATTTTGATATGCAAAAATATAGGTACCTCTTCACTATTGTTTGAGGTTACACTTCCTTATAAGTCACTGTCACGATTTTATTATTCGACAAATGACTAATAAATTACCTACTTAATATTTAAAATGCTCATGAATGTGTATAAAATTAGTTAGTTTAAAATAAAATTAGAATATTTGATGAAGGTCTATTACACTGGCGTAGCTACCAAAGGGATAGGTGGAGCAGTGCCCCAGGGCCCCCAAGCTCAGGGGCTCCAAACCTGATTAACAAACCTCTTATTGAACTAGCGAAAACATTTGAAGGTGGGAGCTCCATAATGTAAATAAAATAGGTTGCAATACTAATTATGGCAACTCATTTTAGTCAGTAAAAATCTGACACTCCCGCTGCAATCAGAGCAAAAGAAGAATTATTTGATGATTTGTAAAAAAGGGTCCCTAGTTTTTGTTCGCCCCAGAGCCGTTGGTCATCTAGCTACGCCACTGGTAGTCTTGGGTTACGGACTGTAAAGTAAACAGCGGTCGTCATTGGATGGCGTTAACTAAAGCAATATGTTCGTTTTTAAGTTAACATTACTGAGAAAAATACGCGGATGAAGGATAACTTCCTGATTGTGACAAGCTGCCTAAAAGCTTTGACAAATATCATTAGGAAATCATCCCACTAATATTATAAAGGCAAAAGTTTGTATTTGCGTGTGTGTATGTTTTTTTAGGTAGGAAAATCATCTAATGACAAATCCCGCCCTTGGGCGGAGCGGGAGATAGTGTCAGACTTTTACTGACTAAAAACCCACTCCTGTTCCTTCTTTGCCTTCATCCCGGGGCCCCGTTTTTCGCTTTCACACTACCCGTGGGCGTGTGTGTATGTAAGTTACTCCTTTACGACCAAACGGCTGAATGAATTCGGATGAAACTTTACTGTAATTATATTTTACTAGCTTCTGATAGCGGCTTCATCTCGCGTGGAAGTAAAACATAAAATTTAAAAAAAAAATAAAAAAAAATAAAGTGACTATCTCCTGTTGAAAGAATTTTGAAAACAGTCCAGTAGTTTTTGATTTTATTCATTACAAACAAAAATAAAAACATACAAATCTTTCCTCTTTATAACATTAGTAAAGGATACATCAGAATAACATATAGACTATAAATTATAATCGGGGGAAGTACTAAAACACACAGACGAAGCCGTAGGCAGTAGCTAGTTAGTTACATAAGTGAGTCAAACGTTTGCTTTAGAATCTTCAATATTTGTCAGTCATTAAATAAACTAAAGTTATATTCTGCTCATTTTTAAACAGAAGGAAGCTTTAAACTTTATAACTAAATATTGGTTATTTAAACATAACTATGTACATATAACACTTATAGAAGCCAACATAATTAAACGACTGGTTAGTGAGGTGCTTGGGGCACGTGTTTGAAAGTTTTTTAAATATCTAGTATCAATCAATGTACAAGGTTGAATAGCACTAACCACGGTCAAGAGTAACTTTAGTAATGGTTCAAGTATTTACACATCGGGAGTCGAGACCCCACTGAATGAGAACACGCTAAGCCGTTGACCCTGGCTACTCAATTATTTACAGAATTCGTCAAAAGGGGTCAATCAATACTCTTATATCTAGTCTAACCGTATTGAACCCCTATGTGTTCGACTAGGATATTATAGCGTTCTGTGCCAATAGGTATTAGTGTTACAAATGTATTTATCGTGACAAATTTCTAGAAAAAGACTTCTACCCCAAATGATGGGATTTGGGATGAAAGTCTACAGTTTAGAACCCCGATCTTCATTCATAGGTACTAATATTAAAAAAAGAAAAGATTGATATTTTTTTTACTAATGTATAAACTTAAAAACTACGGAACCGATTTAAAAAAAATCTTTCACCAGTAGTAATTATCACTGATTGACATAGGCTAAGTATATATTATCTATTTTCACGCGGGAAAATCCGCTGGAAGAAGCTAGTCTTAAATGAATCAAAAGTATAACAAAATTTCTTTAAATTAGTAAATGCATTCAGAGAACCGATCTACCTTATTATTTCTAAAGGTAAAGAGAAATATTATAGGTATATATATAGAAAATTACCTGAATCCGAGACTTACTGAAAGCTCTAACTATTATTTATTCAACAGTTAAAAAGGTGAGTTTTCTTGAAGCACGACATTAGTTAAATAAAAACCACAGTTTCACACTTTCTTCTTCAAGAGTCAGAAGTTTAAGTTATTCTAAACTATTCAATTGTTTCACTTGGTAATAAATTAATAGTACGGTTCACCTTTTGTTTTCACGTCCGTCACAACAACAGTCCAACACACTATTGTTTAGTTTTTGTCAAATTAATAGTACGACGTGAAACCTATCGGTGAACAATACCATGTAACTGAACTCTTAGTATTTTGCAAATGTTTCCACAATCAGGCCGCACTATGGGTCAACACTAGCTTTGCTTAATTTGTAAAGTCGCCTTGTCCAAACGTCATAAAATCTATTTGTGTTGAGCCGATCGTTTGTTACTTACGTCTGCGCCGACGTACAACATTCTATAAGGCAGCCGAGGAGCTACTACTACGTGGAAAATCATTTCAGGGGCATTAGAAACTGAGGAAAACGCTCGCTCATTATCCTAACCTTAAGGATGCGGGCCAGTCACGATAAATGAATGATTTGTAATAACATTAAGGATATGGTACTAACACGGCCATCTACCGGTATTTCTAAACATCCGATTCACTCGCGAGTTGCTTTTGTTATAATATTTGTAAGCGATTATATCAACGAGCAGCTTGTAACACCACAAGAAGCATGCCGTGGCCGTGACGGCATATCACTGAGATTAAGAAATAGACCCTATATATTACATTTTCCATGATGGGGAAGGAGGTTAGAAACTGATGTTGCCAGGGTTGCCATTACTGGAAGGATCTCGTGTGATCGTGCTTACAAACACTTAACGAGTTCCTTTATTCTTAATTAAGATAGTTCCTGCCATTACGAAGAATTACTGCATAACCTTCTCAACCTCAAGGGAAACTAGGTTTTAGAAAAGTTACCAGTACAGATTTAGGTACCTACATACTAGCGCTTCAGCGAAATAAATCTATAACGATTGGATAATTTTTCTGTTCAGAGATATGACTAATTGGACGGGAGCTACACATAGGCATAGTTAAAATGATTATGTATACAACGTAATCGTTTTAACTATATCTATGTGTACGAGTAGGTACACATGTGTAGGTACGACTACACTGACAGTTGGAGCGTATTTGGGGCTACCAGCCAATATGTAGGCGAATCGTTGGGAGTCGCGCCAAGATCCTAGTGGAACCGATAGATATGTAGCAGATAACTTCCAGATATAGGATCAGTTATTAATTACATGCTGTTCAAATATTTACAACGCGCGTGATGAGATATCGTGTCCAATATGTTGTATTGGCCAGTGCAATGTTCTCCTGACCTATCTTTGTCGTATTCGACTTTCCTGACCAGTACTCTATTTAAAAGTCTTTAAATGTCATACTAGGTATTATAAATAAAAAAATCAAAAGTTTTTATTTTGTTGACGTCACGCTTAAACGGCTGAACGGATTCGAATAAAATTCAGCACACGGCTAGACCATGATAGGTTTTATCCCGGGAGTAAGTCCCCCTGGGATGATCTTCTATTACCATGCGGGAGACGCCGCTGGTAGGAGCTAGCCCAAAATACTTAATAATATGGCGATGGATTAAGCGATAAAGTAGGTATGTACAAGGTTTATGCCCTTTCAGGTCGCTGTCCTTATAAAGGTGATTAAACTACTTGTGACCAACCTATGCATAGATTAAATCAAGGATTTCTTCTTTAAGAGCTAGTAAACCTATCGGTAATTTTTATGCGACCGAGAATACTTAATCGAGTAATTACCAACACTACTTTTATGGCACGCTAGCATATTCGAGCATAAACGGAATGAATACATACCTACATTACTAAGTAAATACTTCAGGTTTTTGTGAAGAAAAACTACTTATTAAGCATTTTATACTGTGTATGTAAATAGTTGAAGTATGTACACTATGTACCTAGTATGGCAAGTGTGTAAAAATGGTATTTCCGTCTGCTTGGAAGTATCGTCATTACCATTATCGCGAAATAAATATTTACGCTATACGTCAGTTGTTTCCTCGCAAAATAAAAATGTCTATTTATTTTATTTTACGTCTTACGTAAATTAACATACCCAAACAATGGAATTATACAGATGTGAGTGAAGAAATAGTAAAGGGATATTTTGAATAACGTGCTACGAAGGGCTACGACCGCTACGAACCTTGTAGCACCCCATTAAAATCAACCCTATGAAAGCACAACTTTGCGTGGTAGCGGTCATTGATCTGCATGGAAGTTTATAAAGTGTCAAACAGCCGAAAAAAATGTGTGATGAAATAATTTTAAACAGACTAAAGTTTTCCCAGACCAAACTTTCCGTTGAAAACGAAAATAGAACGGGTGCGCATTTTTAAACCTAATTGGTTGTGATTTGTAATACATACCTCTTATATTTTATTTAGTACACACACGATACACTTTTATGGAGATCTGAATAAATAAAATATATTTTATTAGAACGTCGCGCTTTTACGAGAGTTCATAAGTTTGCGCGGTTCTATGATGAGTTTAGTTATGTTGTGGTGAGCACGCCGTGCGCGTGGTGCAGCGCGCGAGTGCCGCGCGACTGAAGCGCCGAGCGTGCGGCGCGCGGGATGCTGCGCACACGCATGAGGTCGCACGTGCAGATCGCGCTTAACTCCACGCTTAGACGAGCGATCCTTCATGCATCATAAAAGATTCCGATCACAGATTTGTGCAATATTTTGGAATTCACCTTGATTTTTTTATAAACGACATGGCCATCGAGAATGAATCAAAACATTATACCTGAGAAAATTAATATTTTATTTATTATCACGATTAAATTACACTGATTATCATACGATATGACCAGATCCCTTAGGATACATTCTCTACAATGTTCGTGAAATTGAGATTTAAAATTGAAAACTTAATTAGAAATAAATAATTTACGGCCAATTTCCGAAATAGACCAGAATACTGGGATCTCATATTTTAATACTTAAAAGATACAATATTTATTCCAAGTGAGATTACAGTCCATTATAATTTCATAATATTATTGATGTATTGCTTACAATGTTATCGAGATTACATTATTGCTTATTAGTTTAATTAACAGTAATTAAAAGAAAAATCGCATCACAGCATTTTGTCCGATTTTAAATTAGGGCTAGGAACGATTCATATCACTATATAAGGTCTATATTATTCTCTACGTAGATATACTATATGCTTATATAAATGCTGAGTCTACTTAAGTTTGGAGCAAGGCAGGAATGTATTCCACAAACTCTTACACTCTACTACGAACAGCAACGGTAGGTACGGTAATTTACTATTTCTATAGAAATACAGAAATTACTATATGTTTTCCGCGGCTGCTCCTAATAACAGTCAGGTTATTTTCTCGTTTCCAAATGCAACAACACGAGTATAACAAGGACACATGATAAAATACTATTCAATGCATTCATACATACAACCATAAAATTATATTCAACAATATTGACAGGCCAAGGTGATAGAGGTACTATCTCGACAGTTACACCTCTACGCAGTATAGGCGCCGTTTTGTATAATATAATAATGTCTTTCAAGATAATAACAGGCTAGTCGAAAGCCAACAGATAGGATTATTTAGGACAGTCAGTCTTTAAGGGACAATGTGTGACGGATTTTTTTGAATACAGCGCATTAATTTGTCCCCAGTGTACAATGTCTCATAACAATCTTGGTGATGAGTTAAAGATGGAAACGAGGGTAATCTATTCTTCATTATAGACTTGAAAGTTTTTCACACCATCAATTTTCACTTTAGCCCTTTGGGGGACAAAATTATTTTTTCGCACTCTGGCCCGTAAAGGAAATACTTTTGGGAGTTTGCGCCCTTTAGCCTTACAATTAATGTAGTTTAGTGATACGAATTTCAATAAAATGCCTATTAAATTGATAAATATCACAATTTGAGTAAATACTATAGCGTAAACTTGCACATTGTATGTTTATAAGCCAACCTCTACCCTACGGGTGCGCAACGGACCAAGATCTCATAGAACAGAATGGGCATATCTAATGTTAGTAATGTTTTAGTGTTTATGGCACATTTGTCATTTGTATGTTATAGCAAGTTTCACAGCTTCCCTGTAATATAGTAATGAAGAGCCGCGCTATTCTGAACTATAAAAATATTTTCTCCATTGTGCACCCGAATTAGTTTACAACAATGAGGTTAACACGGTTAACCCCTTTTTATTTAATCATAAAAATATAAAAAATACCGTGCCTTTGAACAATAGCTTCGTCATCGGATTCTAAGGGGAGTGCGTCGTCCCTGAAAATGATCTCTGCAAACAACATGCATTTGTGGAAACACGAAAACATTTATCTTCTCCTTTTTTTGTTTTATTGGAATCAGAAAATGTTCAACTCATGATAAGAAGATCAAAGATTTTAAAGGAACCAAAAACTTTTACCATTAAAAGAAACACGCTATATTAATGAAATGATAACTGCTCATATGTTCACAGGCACATGTTACATAGGTGCTAATTCACTAAATGTAATATACATATCAATGACTTATTGCTACGTTTCTTTGGAAAAATAGGAATGTTTTGTAAGTCGACCATTTCTATTAAAAGTAGTTACGGCTGCAACTACCCGCTCGCTCGACATCGTATCTAAAAGCGACTCACAAACACTATCATAATGGTATTATTAAAATAATTGCAATACTATTGCTTACATGTAGTCCTTATAATATAACGATCACTGCCGACTCCATATAGTATACTGTCCATGAACGCGTAGCTTCATAGACGCGTATTCGGCAACGACACGATGGCACGGTGTTGCCGATTCGTCGACAGTGTTTCATAATTTTGTTGTATGCAAGCTTCACGCTAGCGTATACCAAGTGTATAATGACAAATACGCGTCTATGAAGTTACGCGTCCATGGACAGTAGATCTTAACTCTTTAAATCGAAGACAGCAAAGTACACATTCATAAGTTCAATTTTGCGAGATGCACTTTTTCACAGTTAAGCTATCTTTTACTTAGTGAATATCGTAAATACACTAATAGACATCACATAACATTACGCTCAGCCTAGAAGCATGACATCTGCAGAAGAGTTGCTCAGATAATGAAGGTAAGCACTAAGGAATGATTCTAAAAATTCGTCTGCTAAAGAGGTTCAATAGGATATTTTCGGCGTGTACCGAACAGAATTGTGCGAGGTGGTGTATTTCGCAGGGACTTTTTTTCCAGGTGGTATCAAATAATTCTTTCAATTCCCGCTCCAGGTGGAGCAAGAGGGAGTGTAAGATTTGTACAGTTGCCCTTTGCTTTCTAGGGCCGCGGTAACTCTTTTCGATCAATCGGCCTGCCATTTTATTTTTGTACTTTGCAGTCCTCTATCTCTTATTAACTCTTGAAGTTCGATGCATACACACAGCAGACACTTATGTTTAGAACACGTTGCAAGTTAAATAATAAACACACGATCATGTCTTAAATACACTTATTCAAGAGATTTTGAATATAACTTGTTTGCAGTGAGGAATGTTGAAACCGAGCAATAAGCGGTAAAGTCAGGTGCACAATTTGACACAAAGCTTCTTTTTACAGCCATAAGTTTTCATAACTAAGCTTAATGCTATATTCTTTTGAGAATGACGATATTATTAATAATTATTATGCTCGCAATTTTTGTATTATAATAAAAACCACGTATATAAGATTAACTACTTCCAAAGTTGAAAATTTTCATAAATGTTTAGTAAACACGATAGTTCAAGACGTCCTCGAATCTGGAAACTTGTAAATTGCAAAATCAATTTACTACTCAAACACGATCTATCAATACTTATGTAGATATTTTAAAAGTCTAATGTTACACATAACTGAGTTCTTGTTAATGTCTTCTTGTTTTGAAAACTTTAACTGCTTTTCTTGATGGATATTATCAACGAATTGGGCAACGATATTTCTACTTTTTATGTTGTTTCTACGCTTAACAATTCACTCGATCTTTGTTAATATACGCAAGGTTTAGTAGTTACCAATTATACATTTTCAGCGAAAATATGCTCAAAATTAATAATCGATAGTATCGGCCAATAGTATATTACAATATTTTTTTATGGAAGATTGTTGCAAATTTTTCCATATTGCGAGCATGCGTTTCGCGAACGTGGTTTGCGTGACACTTAGGTGACTGATAAGTAAGTATTGTTGGGCGCCACCAACGATCAATAAAATCGTAAATTTGTTGGTACTTATAAATAGTTCACTAAGAACGAGCGTACACTAGATCCACGAAAAGCGACCGGCGCGGCGCAAGCGTTTCTTTTTACGTCCGATTTTAGCACTTGTCTTGTCCTTGCGCGGTACGAGAGGGTGGAGTGGATGCTAGTGCAGCTTGCCGTGCGATCAGTGCGTGGGCAGCGCTAGGCGCTCGGCGCTGGGGCGCGCGCGCAGGCGGCTCGCCAGCCGCGTGCGCACCGCCGCCACGCACGTCGCCAGCGCGTGCGCGAATACCAGCACCACCGCGCAAAGAGACACGAACCCGAACGCTGAACCTGCTCAAACAAAACAATGATTTATATTCATAATATCAAACTTGTATGCCCCGCAAGGTTAGATAGAGGTGTCTCTACTGTAGATATATAGATACACCTACATTTTACAATATACGCACAACTTCGATATGTGAGCTGGTGTATTATAAATCCAGGTTCCTCCATGTTACTATTGAGAAATTTCACTTAAAAGACTAACAATAATGCTGCTCAAACCCGGAATCGAAGCCAGGCCATCATGCTTTGCAGTAGCGGTTACATTTTTACTAGAGAATAATTACAGAGACTGAGCATTGAGACGAATTTTACTAAGAAATAGTCGGCCAGTCAATTCTGACTATGGTTAAGACAGCTTATACTTTACTATCTTATTATACTTTATTGCATACTAAAATAAAAAAAGAATAAAAAAAAACTAAAAAAACTCGATTGCGTATAAAATTGCTTTAAATAAAAACTGAAAAGAAAAAAAAAACAAGTTCAGTCCATTAACGTAGAACCGAATTTAATTGAAGATTATTTTAATGGGTCCCTCCTGTTGTCAGTATATTCCTTATTAGAATTTATAATTTATGATCAATTAAATTCGGTTCTACGCTACTGGACTGAACTATTTTTTTCTTTCAGTTTTTATTTAAAGTATTTTTTTACGCAGTCGGGTTTTTTTAATTTTTTTATTTATTTTACATTTTTTAGTTATTATAATCTAATATCACTATTTATTTACTATATTTTAGACGTACATTTATAACCATAAAGTTCACAAACCTACAAAATAAAATTTAAGTATCTGTTTGTAATAAAATGTGGATTTTGAAATTTTCTGTTATCTGTCGGTTTGTTCCGGCTAATATCCGAAACGGCTATGCCGATTTAACCTACAGAATAGGTTTAGGTAACGGCTCTGCTGGGCCCCTGCGGTTTTACTGATATCTCTTTGAGGAACGCGTAGTACACGACACGCTGTCGAATATTTGGGTTCAGTCTGGACAAAAGCCGGACGGTCGGAGTGCGAGCTACACATTGTACGTCGTCCGAAAGCCCGCGCCTACTGTGGCTGGTAGTCAGGTTCGGGATCTCAGCGGCTGGGGCGTGAGGATGTCCATTCCCTCACGTGGGCGGCTATTTCCATCACTAGCATTACTGCTTCACGAAGGAGACTACCGCCACCCATTCTCCCTCACTCCGGACCATAGCCTGGACCAAGGCCTGGTGCGAGAGGTCATCGCAGCCGGTTGTCCCCACGAGGACACGGTGGTGCTCCGTCCATGCGGGGCTCATCTCCACCGTAAGCTCCACCGTGTCCTCTGGGCGGCCTGTACAATGGCGAAACCCCGAGGGGTGGGTGGGGGGGGAATATATCTTTGAAATGGATAACCTTTTCTTACACGATTGCCCCCAAAAAAAGGGTTATAACGAAGTCGAGAGTAATCGCTAGTACAAAGTAAATAACATATTTTCTATTGTACTTTTTTTTAAATATGGTCATGACATACCATTTTAATATATCGTTTCAATATAGCGTCTCACAGTCGTCATGTTGGTTTTATTTTAACGTCACCTATCTAAGAACACTTGGGTTATCAAGACGAATCTAACGATATTTTAATTATACAGGGTGGCGCCGTTAATACGACATTAAATTAAACTGCATATACCTCATGATGTTCCCAGTCTGCATACAGTAGTTTAGTCACAGGACATTATTTTCCATTTTCAGCATTTTCTACATGTTGTATAATAATATGTAGTCTACGATTACAAAAAAAACTTCTTTGGCAACTGAGAAAAAAATCATATTCGGTGCCATAAACATAAAATCTTAAAGCCATAAAACAATTAATGATTAATCAAGTTAAAGTGACAGCTGAAATATCAAGGTCACTGACGTTACTATTTTTATTTGAAAAGTATTGTATTGTAATTACGTTTTATTTGTGAATTATCATGCCTTGTTACAATTACACAGCTTCGGAGTACTCCGACATGATTTTAATTTATAAGGAGTGCCATAGAAACGCCGCTTTAACTATACGGATATAACGAGAGAGGTACGGGAACACCCGAGTTTTTTCCGACCTGGTCCAACCAGATAGAGAGACCAATAGGCGCATTATTGCTCAAGCTGTCCAGAAGATGCGGGAAAATCGACGCATAATCCCGCAATCGGGTAGTGCTCTTATATGTGTAAGCGTGACACTAGACGATAGAATTTTAAATTACTTTGAACGCAACTCTACTTAAAACAACACCTACGCGGTTAGTGTACCGATATTATGTTGTTCTATTTTGTTTACGATTTTATGCTATTTAGTTTGTTTGAAAAATACATTTTTTATATTTCGAACTAGCTGTTGCTCGCGACTTCGTCCGCGTTAAGTTCGTAAAACTGTACAATCATTCTGTGCTTGCAATTAATTCCGAAAGTATCGCAATTATTTATTGTACTTTAACATAAAACGGTTAAAGGTAAAAACGCAAGTTACCTTCAAGAAATATGTTATGTACTCGTCCAGATCCAGATATATGAACGTCAATGAATAGAAAGAGTATGTATTGGTCGTAGCAGTTGGTATTTCTGCCTACCCTAAGGGAAAAGGCATTAGTTTATGTATGTTTCTGGTTTATGTTCTGGTAAAACAACATTGTATGATTTTAACCCCTCGCCACAGTGAGCACGTCACAATCGCAGCGGTAATACCTGTCTTTGAGGAGTGACTACAGAGGCGTCACGGCATCCTCTCTGTGCATGACTTACCGGATGTGGGTGGAGGTATTTGTATCGAATTCAGCGGGAAGAAACACTCGGGTCTCACGGGAAAATACGATGGAGCATACGGTGGAAGTCAGTCCCGTTTGGTCGGAGCGCCGGTGCCGCCGTGTCCTCATGGAGGCGATTGGTGGAGAAAATGTCAACCAGTAGCCTCCTTCAGTGAAGCACTACGATCGAAGAAGGTGGCTGAAACTATGAGGGATAGTACATCCTGACTTTTCAGCTGTCGTTGCAAGTGACGCTCCGGGTGTTGAAAGCTGCAAGGAGATTACCAGCTATCGCAAACACGGGATTTCGGTAGTGCCGTCCGGCCGTCTGGTCAAAGCAATCCTGAATCAATGGCGCGTTGTATTCTACACGCGACTCAAAGAGATGTCAGCAAATGGATAGGGTCCTCTAGGGCCGATGTCTGCTAGGGCTGCGAGATTGTTTGAAAGAGTTACCTCCCGTAAAATTTTCGCCTCAATAACGTTTCACTGAAGAGTTTAAGTCGTCAGACAGTTTTGGTAGAGGTAAACGAAGGAGCATAATCGGGACACCGACCTTCAGCTGGATAACGTGCGCTGATAGTGCAAAGCCAATAAGCCAGTAAATCCAAAAACTACCATCATCATCATCAACTATCTTCCTCCACAACAGTACTTATGAAGAATTTGCGAGAGCATGCTTGCATTGATTGTTGCAGCTTGATCATTTTGGGCGTAAAAAATACTTGTTCATTTACCTAGGATTTTTTGGTGTGTATTTGACTGACGTCCCCGTATATCAGACAAATGTTTTTCCGTAGTGAGAACTACCCTATGAAGAGTCTTCAACTTTTGAATGACTTTCGGCGTAATTTTGAGCGCGTGTATCCCCGCCCAATCGAACTCGCATATTGATGGCCAAACCGAGAGGTCGCTGTCACCGATTGCCTCTATGAGGACACGGCGGTTCACCCAAGTGGGATAGACTTCCACCGCATACTACACCGGGTCCTTCGGGCGATATCGCAAAATGGTAACATCAGGGTACTTCCAACCGAATCCGGAACAGAAACCGCTCGAAAAACCCTCAACAGTCCTGAGCTTGTGTATCCATAAAACAATGAAATTACGGTAAACAAATGTAGCAGCCGATTAGTGTTATCCAAAGAGATTTAAAGAGATACAATAGAGCGGCTATCAGAACAAATGTCTTAGAAAAACTGTCATCCTATGTCTCAGTGACGCCATCTGACTTTGAATAGCAAACACGCGAATTAAATTTGTCAAAATTTATAATTATTTAACTATCGCTCGGTAGATGGCCAGGGCCCGTACCATGATAATGTTAAAATGTCAGTCGTACGAGCGAAAAAGTGTGATGGAGCTATACACGCTATATAGCTCCATCCCTGTAACAGTTCGGTTTAGGTCGTAAAATGGATCACATTATGAGCTCGTGGTAGAGGGTCAGTGTGTGATAAAGGTAAGGTTAAGCTTTTCAGCAATAGATGGCATTATCACAAAATCAGCAAATGTTCTAGAACTATTTATAAAAATTATTGAATTTTAATAAATTACTTCGTAAATACCAAAAATATTTAGGATACCGAAGTTAGGTCCAGTCATTTTATCATAACAAGATTTGCAATAGCGTAATGCGCAGTTCGGCATATTTTCTCAGAAAATGATTTTCTTTTAATGCATAGAGCGGATACAAACACGACTTGACGTGTAGGGGCGTCATACTAGACTGAGTGACTTATGACCACTAGGTAATAAGTATCGGAGCACGATTTTGTTCGCTATGTCCTGTCTATTGGTAGTATATATTTAATGTCTTTGGTGTTATCCCTGAGACTGGCCTCCCTCAGAGGGTTGTTCGAGTGTTGGTCACCACTCACTGGAAGGAGGTAACGTCCAGATGTCGACGTAAGGCTGCAAGGAATCTGGGATACATCATACGTTGTCGAACTGTGATCAGAAACGCAAACCACTTTCGACCCCGTTTTATATGAAGCAGTGACTGCAAATAATAAAACACGCCATTATTAGACTGAAAGGTGCCATCCCGGAGGACACAGTGGAGCATACAGAGGTGTATCCCGCAAGGGCGGAGCACCGCCGTGTCCTCGTATAAGCAATCGGCGTCAGTCACCTCTCGCGCCGGGCCCTGGTTCGGGCTATGGTCCAGAGCGAGGAGGAATGGCAGGCGGTCGCCTCCTTCTGCAAAGCCGTAATGCCGGCGAAGGAGCAGGCCGTACGCGTGAGGGAACGAACGTCCTCACGCCGAGCCGAGATTTCGACCCCGACGACCAGCCACGGTAGACGCGGGCTTGCGAACATCGAGCAATAGGTAGCTAGCTGCCCGGCCATCCGGTAATTGACCGGACTGAGCCCAGTCGTCAACAGCGCGTAGTGATCTACGCGCTCCTCAAAGAGATGTTGCAAAGGGCAACTGAAGGACTCAGGTACGGTTTTAGTCAGTAAACGTTTGAAACGCCCTCCCGCTCCAACCAGAGAAGTCATTGGATGATTACCACCCTTAAAAAAAGAAAAAAGATACCATCATTATCATTTCAGCCGAAAGACGTCCACTGTTGGACATGGCCTCCCCAAGTGTCACCATAATGACCGGTCCGGTGTGCGTCTGGCGTCCATCTGATTCCCGCGACCCTCACCACGTCTTTGGTCCACCTGGGGGCCTTCCAACACAAGGTGCCATGCAATCCCTTCCGAAAATTTGGCCGTTTTATTTTAAAGTCAATAATTAAATACATATAAGTATTTACTTTTATCGCTTTTGGTTGGTATCCCTTGAATAATCACGGTCAATTAGCTTGTTATGACCACGGGAAAAAAAAAGCAGGAGGTTTGTTAAAAATGCCTCCGTCTAACACAAGTTTAACCATTATTTTCGTCCAATTTTAAAGAATAAAACTGTCTGCAAACGTGGGCGATGATCATTCTTCCGCCATTCAGAAAATTACGTAAAATACACAATGCCATCTATCAAATATGAAGTTCAACTGTCATTGTCATCATTATTTCTACTCTGAGTCTTTAGATGGCGTTGCGAGTATCTGAATAATGTAACATTATAGTACGTGGTTTTTGTCGCCGCTTTGATTTTATTATGTGTTTTGATTAGTTTTAAAAAAATATTTAGAATATATCGAATAGAAATGTCGATTTTATTTTGAAAAAATGGTAAAAGTTATTTTATTACAAAAAGGAAGATAAAATAATGACAAAATTTTAACTGTAGCTGGGGATCGAACTCGCGGCAAATGTCGTTCAACACCGACATTTTGGTTTATTGCTCACCCCCCATAGCAAATAGCGTGATAATTTATAGCCTATAAGTTGCCCTGACCTATAAGGATTATGTATGCAAAATTTGAACAGGATCGGTTCAGTAGTTTTTGCGCCAATTAATAGCATCGCAAAATAATTTTACTGTTATATTATATGTATAGATTTAGGCGTTTTTTGATAGTTTAATACTATTCCTATGGTCTAGTACTACAAGTGTTTTTTTTTGTCCTATTGTCAGCGCCACGTTGTATAAATCCGTTCAGCGGTTTGGAAGATATAAGGTAATAAAGAATTTTACATTACATACAAACATATAAGATACACGCGAAAAACAAAACCCTTCTTGCAGTCGGGTAATAAAAAGTACTATAGTCTGTAACGTAGAGACGTTACAGACTATAGTACTTTTTATCGTCGTCGATTCCGTGCCCTGTAGCAATACAGCCTTTATGGCTTTTAGGCTCGCAATGTGGTGTGTTATTATTATTACTTAGTTTTGTATATTAGACAGTATTATTTTCGAGTGTGTTGAAAAACATCGTCTGATAAACGGTCGTGGCAGTTTTCCGTTTCCAAAACGGCCTTGGCTTGGCTGTAATAACAAACTTTGCCCACTTTCAGTACAAACTTCTTGGTTGATTTTTCAACATTTACCTATTTATGCATTTATAAACACGCACACCAAAAAAAAAAACACCATTTATTATGCATAAGAAATAGCCAAACCTTAAAGTCGTGGACATTATTTATTGTACCTATATATTTTTTTTTTAAGGTGGGAAATCATCCAAATGACTACTCGCGCTCTGGGTGGAGCGAGAGGGCTGACTAAAACCACACCTGTATCCTTCAATTAGCCTTTGCATTCTAGGACTACGGGTTTTCCTTTCAGAAATTCTCCGCGGTCCTAGCTAGCGGGCATCGGCCCTGCTGGGGCCCTGGGCCCCAACCTACCGAACTTGCCATGTCCGGTGAGGACTTGCGTCATGCGGAAGGTAAACACGCCGCGTTGGCGCTCCAGCCACTCCTCAAAGAGGGGACTTACCGCCATAATTGTAGCGTGCCCATTCAACCTATATTTAAGAACGTAGTTACCATTTATTGTTAAAGACCGCATTTAATATCAATGGCCGTCTTTCTTAGAGTCCATCCAACTGTCAGTCCTCGGTGTGACATTTTGACAGCCGAAACTGATTATTCTGATTTTTGTCATGCGCACGCGCACAGTACTTTGGCAAAGAATAGAATAAGGATAAGATTATTTATATTTTGGATGCAAGCAAGCGGCCTCCTGAAAACTTTCCGTCATTGATCTCTTTTCGGACCAATGACTCTCTTTGTTGCGGACCTAGCCATTATTAAGAACGTAGAAGATTATTTATTACTAGTTGACTCGGCAAACGTTGTTCTGCCATATAAATATAAATAAATATCAAAGAAAAAAACTAGGCAAGTGCGAGTCGGACTCGCGCTTTGAGGGTTCCGTATAACCTACATAAGTAAACAGTAAGATTTTTCCGAATCGCAATTTTTTTTTTGTGATGTAACAACAAATTTACTGTTTTCAGATTTATTCCTATATCTGTCCTGTAAGACCTTGTTTTATGCCAAATTTCAGGATTCTAGGTCAACGGGAACTACCCTATGAATTTTGATTTCCTTGAGAGCGTCGAAATATACGTTTTTTGCAACATAAAAGACCATATCTTTTTTTTTAGTTAACTTAGAAGATGAATTTTTTCACAGCATCAAGGGACCGCAGACTTGACTATATGGTTTTAATTTAAACTCCATACCTCCACACGTTCCCAAGATAAAAGGTCTTGACAGACAGACAGACAACAAAGTGATCCTATAAGGGTTCCGTTGTTTCCTGTTGAGGTACGGAACCCTAAAAATGGGGGGTAAGGGTGTGAGGGTAAAAATAGTTTACGTCCAATTTCTCAGATCTACACAACACACTGAAATTTTGTGTGTATATTCAACACACAAAATTTCATAAGAGTCGCTCAAGCCGTTTCGGAGGAGTTTTGTTATAAAGACTATGACACGAGAATTTTATACTCGTATATTAGAAAAAAAGAAGATAAACGTGTTCTAAAACCAATGTAGAAAAATAGTAATAACTCCTGCCGTTTTCTTTACTGCAATCAATATGCCTCTTATTAAATTGCATTGTCTAGGCCTAAAGCCTCAGCTGGATACTGCTTCATTCCGAGATTAAGCAATTATATAATAGAGAAAGATATATTATTGTTGTTGATTTTTTTTATACATTTCACTCTACTAGGAATTACTCCTGTATGTATAGTGGGTGCGTTTAAAAACTTGTAAACTCACATTCAAAATCATACGACACCCAGACAAATAATAATTACCTGTAGGAGAAACCATACCAATACGTGGGAAACTCAGAAAGTTTTGAGAAACTAAAAAACTTAAACTAACTTAAAATATTTTTATTAAATCTTTTCAAAGAACTCTCCACCAGCCTCTATACAAAGTTTCAAGCATCTGAACCAATTTTCGAAACATTTTTTCCAGTCCGCCGCAGACACCTCTTCCGCGGCCTTCTCGACCGCTGCTAGCGCGTCTTCCGGCGATGAAAACTGTATTTCTTTCAGCAGATTTTTTATTGTAGGAAATAAAAAGAAGTCACACGGTGCCAGATTAGAACTGTAAGGAGGGTGCCCCAAGACTCTGACCGGTGTGGTGTCTAGGAACTCCCTCGTTTTGAGCACTGAGTGCGCGGGTGCGTTGTCATGGTGAAGCAGTACCCCGCGGAGCCCGGTGTTCGGTCGCTTGTTGCTCATTGCACACAAAACTTCTGACAGGCATTTTGTGGTATATCATTCGGCGTTGATGCTGCTTTGGTCTCGTAATGGAATTGAAATCAGATACCCCATCAAAGTGAAGAAACTAGTGATCAAAATTTTCCCTGCGCTTCTCGATCGCTTCATTTTCGTAGGCGTTGGTTCGTTTTGAAACAGTCAAACTGTTGACTGACGCTTTGTTTCTGGAACGTATTGATAAATCCAGGATTCTTCACCTGTCACAATGTCGTAAACGCGCCGAGACGAGCCTGCTTCAAATTTTTTAATCATATCACGGCACCACTAACACCAAACTATCCTCCTCACGCGAAGGTGCTCGTGTAGAATCTTGTGAATGCTTCTTGAATCAATCTGCAGTGTATGCTGAATCTCTTCATATGTAATTCGCCTGTTTTCTTGAATTAATTTTTTTACTGCCAGCACACTTTCTTCCGTGACAGCCGTCGTAGGACGACCATTCCTTTAATCATCCCCCAAAGTAAGGCGACCGAGCTTGAACTCGCTGTACCAGCGGTAGATGGTTGCTTTTGAAGTTCCTTCATCCATAAAAGCACTTTGAACTCGATATTTGATCGAGTTCAAAGTGCGGACTCATCAGGTTTTCGGCCACATTTAAAATAGTAGAAAAAAACGAAAATGTTCTCGATGCAGATCAATTTTTAAATGAGACACGATAATTTGATTTGGCTCTCGAAAACATGTGGAGGGAAATTCAAAATTTGAACAATGGTATTTTTACTTTTCAATAACCAAAGTTTTCAAAATAATTACAAGTGGCCAGTGCCTTATCATAAAAACTTTTTTTCGCAAAACTTTCTGAGTGGCCTGGTAGGTACTTGTTTCGTGCGGATATGGAACTGGTGACAAGTAACGCAGCAGCCAATAGCTCAACCACTGCACCAACCGTACTAATACTCTTTAATATAATATTCCACAACTATACCACAATGCCATCTAGTCTCAAACTAAGCAGAGCGTTTGAGTACTAGACAACTAATAAACATACTTATATATTCCTAAATACTATTATAAATTACTACTACTATAAATATAGATAAATTACACCCAGACACGGAAAAAAATGATCGTGCTCTTGGATGGGAAACCAACCCATTACCTTCGGCATATCAGTCAGGGCCATTAACCACTAGACCAACAGGCCAGCCAGGTCAGACTTATATAAAGACTGACCTGGCGTGTCGTCAAATACTCTTTTTATTGAACACTAAAACATAAATAGCTGCAGAATTATTACCAGGCTTATTCCAATCTAGCGCTGGATATATAGCTGGTAGTCCGACTCTGTCAGTTCCACCGACGGCCCAGTAGAAGGCACTGAAGACTCCGTACGCGAGGCCAGCACCGGCGCTGTGCAGCGCATGCGCCGCCCGGACAGGGTGTGACGTCACCGCTAGCTCCACCAGCATCACCAGTGAATTGCCGCCGTGAACCAGCACGTTCAGGGTGTTGATCTCGTGGATCTCTGTGGAAGAAGCAAAATGAAAATTATAAGACATTCATTAATAAATCTATAGGGTGACTGGCAATTAGTGTACGATACTTAAACACGTGATTGTGCTCATGATAACAAACAATTTTTATTATGGGAGCAAAGCCGAAATCGCGAAAAAAATATCAGCTGTTCAGTACATTAGGCAAACATAAATGTACTGAACAGCTGATTTTTTTTCGCGATTTCAGGTTTGTACCCATACTATAAGTTGTTGGTTATCATGAGCACAATCACGTGTTTAAGTATCGTACACTAATTACCAGTCACCCTATATATTTTTAATTACATTAACTAATCTTTCCGACCGAATTGACGGTGGCCAATCTCAACAGAGATTAGCAAAGTACGTGCACAAGTGTATGCGTCTGCGCACAGGTGCACTCTATGTTCTTTTACTCTCATAATCCGATAGGCGGCAATAAGACACGACCGCAGAGAGATCAGCCCCCCTAGCCAAGTTGCAAACGATAAACGTGAACGCTTAGTAATCTCCAATAGATTTTCAACTTTATATCTAAGAGCATAAAGTTGAAAATCTATTAAAGACTACTGAGCGTTAGCGACCGGAACGTACGAAAACACTATGTAATCTTCAATAGATTTTCAACTTTATATCCAATAACATAAAGTTGAAAATCTATTAAAGACTACTGAGAGTTTACGTTTATCGTTTGTGACTTGGCTAGGGGGGCAGACGCCAGTATCAGCGGCTTTACGTGCTTTCCGAGGCACGGGTGTACCTATCACTCTAGCAACTACTAAACTTCGGGCAGAACGGTTATTTTTTATCGACCACACGACCAACGAGACAATCTACATTGTTTAATAAAACGGTGACAAAAAAGCAGGGTCTGGGTTGCTATAAAAATATTCAGGGAAATGATCACATTAAAAAGCTCCTATCATAAAATAGTTAGTTACGCATCTCGAAACCAAGACACTATGTTTATTTTATAAGGCGCTTGAAAATGTTATGCGCATAACAAACAGTTGGTACAGTTCAGTTCGATTTCGATGGGCTAAAAGTCTAACACGTCCTTTCGTACTACCCAAGAGCGGGAGAAGTCATTTGATGATTTTCCACCTCAAAAAATAAGAGGTGAATTGAGCTGAAAGTGAGTTGTCAATCTTTGGCTGTTTTGAGGGCCTAGTGAGAGATTTTGAACGTACTACGTTTTACTGACGTACGTATATCAAATCGTATAGAAAAAAACCGGCCAAGTGCGAGTCGGTCTCGCACACGAAGGGTTCCGTACCGTCCGTAGCAAAAAACGTAAAAAAAAAATGGCAACAGAAATACATCATCTGTGAAATTTTTAACTGGCAAGCTATCACGGTAATTCATGAGATACAGTCTGGTGAACGACAGACGGACAACGGAGTGATAGCAATAGGGTCCTATTTTTACCCTTTGGGTACCCATTGTGTTACGGGACCGTAAAAAAAGAGGTTTTCTATTATAGTCACACACACACACACAAATGCAGAATCAAATGACGTTTATTTTAAAGCGATCGAGTAGGTATGTTTTAAACTATGATTTTTAATTAGATGGACTTATTAAGTAACAACAGTGGACAATGCCCAGCTGTTGATGAACAATGCCCCGCTATCATTAAACCATTGTTATAGCTGTCACTTTAGATCATCTAATTAAAAATCCATGGTATAGCACTAACGCCATTGAAGAGCTATTCTGTAAAAGTCTCACCGTTAAAACTTAGGTGACATGACGTGAGCTGTCAAGTCAAGCAATCAAAATGAAATGACAGTTAACATCAAGTTGGTGCGGGTGACAACTGTCGGACATCTACAATGTGTCCAGCCATGTGTCCAGCTACCTATCCTTTTCTCTCATCTTAAAGATGTATATTCGTTCTGCTGTCATCCTACCCATGCTATGTAAAAAAAACCTAAAGATTTCAATGGCTTTTTAACAGAACAAACAGGCTGGTTCGTACGAAAAGCTGCTATGTAAAGAAAAGAAGGTGCACTCACTAGGGTCATGGATTAGCGCCCAGTAGACGAGGGTGATGACGAAGGCGAGGTCAGTGGCGATGTTGTGTGCCAGCCAGTAGGCGCGGCACAGCAGCGGGGTGCGCGTGTGCCGACCCAGCGGGATCGGGATCTCGTCCTCTTCGCATGCTGCAAAACGTAGGTTGACTGTTTGAAGAGACAAGGTTTAGAATGAGGTTGATAATAAAGTTTAAAAAAGGTTAAAAATAGAGTTCGTAAAAAGTGCATAATAGGTTGCTTAGTCGTGGTTGGTTTTTGTAATCATTGCGGCAAAGATAGGGGTTGAGCAATGACCATGAAATTCTAGACTGTGTACGTATTAAATTGTTATACGTCCACGGAATCCTAGTTTTGAAGACTGGACAGATTCTCTGTTTCCGGTAAGATCGAAGTCGAAAAAGATTATACTCAGGGCTTGGCTACTCTTCCTAGACATCATCTTAGGAATTCCTGGGCAGTACAAAAGGAAAATACTACTTTAGTATTCAATCACAAATTCCGCGTAAACCTTGGTTCTCTGTCCTCAGACTTGGCAAAATTGCGACTACCATTTTAATAAGAATGGGTTTAGGTCATACTAATTGTCCAGCGCACCTTGCACGCGTCCATATTATAGATAGTCCTCAATGCGAATGTGGACATGACTTTGCGGATCTGAACCATATATTCTTTTCCTGTCCGATTCATGACTGTACTTCCTTTTTGAATAGTTTGATATCCCTCCGTGTCCCTTTCCCTACATCAATAAAAACTCTTCTTTTTTCTTTTAACCCGTCCATATATAATGTTCTTTCTGATTATATTTATGACAACAATATCCGTCTGTAAAGATGTATCAACAGACTTTTGGCTTCTTTATTTCTTTATGTAATATTTTTAATAACTAATTTTATAATATAATATTACACATTCCTGATCCTGTATCCATGTTCTAAATTCCGTTTCTTTTCATTTTCGCGTTAAATGTTTCCCTACCTTTCTCTTCAAACCCCACCCAAAATAAAATCCTATCGATAAACAACTTGATGCTGGCGGATGCACAAGAGTGCTAGCCATAATCTCTAGTCCGAGGGGCTGGAAAAAAAAAATGTTGAAAAAGCTGTCATCTTACTCTTTCTTGTACAATTTTCGATCAGGACACCTGATGTACACAAGCGAGTTAATTCTACAATTGGGTTTTGTACATGAGGACAACAGCTATAAGTACACAACAAAACTTGAACTTGCAAAACGTAATTAAATCCAACTTAAAACTAAAATAATATCTTAGTACATAATTAAATCTATGATTTACTCGAGAAGTCCTAAAGTAGCATTGAAAACGAAAATGTTGTTAATGGATGACCTAAAGACATGTCGTGCCAACAATCATACCTACTTCGATGCAAAATAAGTCTACTTAGTAACAGACCATGTAACATATTGCTCAATGAATGAATGCATCTATTCAAGTCCTCTATCCAAGTGTCCGGACGAGTCAACGAAAGTGAGCGTTGTATAAATCCTTTTATGTCTCCCACAATTGTCCGCCACTTGCCATTGAAGTGGACAACGTCTTCAATTTTCAACAATAGCTGCTGAATAACTCACTCCATCTGGACTCGACTCCGAAGGAATGAGGAACCAATAAGATAATTTGAAGCACAATGGACAGCGGACCCGCTTCACTGTGATCTTAATTGACGCGAAATTGTTACCAATAAAGCGTTCGTGACCTCTGTCGATAGCGTGCACCTAAATATTGTCCAAATGTCTTTATTTGAATATAAATGCCCTTGACAAGCATAGATGCGAACAAATACGAGAGGACCTATCGTGAACAAACCAATAATTATGTTATTAGGAGTTTTCATCTAAATTGATGAGCAGTCTAGACATTCCAGCTCATAGCGGTTGTATTGGATGAAAAAAGATAAAACACGTGCTTAATCGATCCCTAGCAGACATTTCGATGTGCACGACAACATGCGACACAATGATTCAGATTAATTGATTCGCGTGAGGAGTTACGTCGTCCAAGGAAACCGTTTTGTGTAATAAATGCTCCCCACGCAAGGCACTTGACATTGACGAGCTCGGCCCGCCTGGAATGTGCTGATCACTTTCTATGACAGCTTTGACATTGAGCTCTGAACTGAATCTAGGCTACTGGACTTTTAATTGGGCAAACATATGTAATGGCTCTATTACGCTTTTTTATCTAGTCCACACTCCGAGACCTAAATACGGAACTTCTGTTTACAACACAAACGTGAAAAAAGGTTTTTTTTTAAAAAAAAAAACCGACTTCACTAAAAACAACGAAACAAAACAAAAAAACACTAAAACGATCAAAATAACTTTAATTTGGGAAGTCGAGAAAAACCGACTTCCGAAATTAAAGTTATTTTAATCGTTTTAGTGTTTTTTTTAGTGAAGTCGGTTATTTTTATTTTATTTTTTATTTCACACTTTTTAGTTGCGATATACTTATAGCCAGAGTACCTATTTCTCATGACAATTCCAATTAACCCAAACTCTGCTAGGATACATTGTTTTATTATGAAGTTCCCGTGTCCACCTTCCATCTTCCGGCTCCAGAGTCATCATCTGATCACTTCGATGATACCATTTTCAACATAACTATTCAGAACCATTTATTTATTTGTATTGTCATAGTCGCTTGACTAACTTCATTGTGATATCTATGTGAGTATGAAGTTCCGTTGACCATTTCTGATCTTCTTCATCAGTTCCACTCCATCAAATGTTACTTTTTGACTGTAAATGCTTAAGGTCTCGATGAAAATACCAAAATCACTATATAGTTGCCTATAATATTTGAGGAGTTCCCTCGATTCCTCATGGATTCCATTATCAGAACTGGGTTTTGAAAAAAATGGAACCAATCTGGAAGCATATCCTTTAAGGAGAATTTTTTACGCGACGGAGTTCTGAGGTAACAAACATTAAAAAATAAAAAATATACAACCGAATTGATAACCTCCTCCTTTTTTTAGAATTCGGTTAAATAAGAAATCTAAAGTCATTCATAGTATTTGCTTCGGGTTCAACATCTTGCAAGGGAAGTTGATGTTCAGCAAGAGTGTTTACTAAACATGGTAATTGTAATTTTTTTTTGCACCTACCTTTCTTGATTAAGTAGGTACATGTTCTTCATTTAGTCCACAAGGTTCAACTAAAGTTAGTGTGATTTCAAGATTCAGTGTGTGTTAATTCACTCAAATATTTATACTTATAATTAGCATGCTTCCAGCCACCTTCCAGAGAATGAAAAGCTTTTTTTGAGCTCTAGGTGGAGTGAAAGGGAGTGAAAGGGAGTGTCAAACTTTTGCTAACTACAATCCCATCTGTGTTCCTTCAGTTGCCGTTTGCACCCCAGGGCCACGGTAACTCATTCGAGTAATTCCGCAGCGAATAAAATGTACACTTGCAGTTTTCTAATGGGGTTTTGGTCAAGCCATATATAATTTTCACTTATTAATCCAGGCTATTATGTAGGTATGCCACTAACAATACAGCAATCATCAAACCATATGCCAAGCGCCAATAGTCATGTTCTCTAATAACCGCGAGCATTACATTGTTGGAGTCTAAACAGAGCTCCATTTTCAGCAGCGGATGTCTACGGAGACCTCTGACAGTTGTGCTTACCCGTATTGATGAAGCAAGCGTAAATATGTTAGGTCTGAATAGACCTTCGCTTTCATTTCAACATAATAATTAATATACCTATATAAAGGCGATATGTTTGTCACTCCTTCGTGCTCAAATTGCTGAACGGATTTGAATGAAATTTGGCGCACTGGTAGAGCATGTTATGGAATAGCATATAGGATTATTCCACGAGTATGTTCCCTTCGAATAATAACATAGAGGATTACCTCACGAGTATGTTCCCTTCGAATAATAACATATAGGATTATACCACGAGTATGTGCTCTTCGAATAATAGCATACAGGAATACCTCACGAGAATGTTCCCTTCGAATAATAGCATACAGGATTATCTCACGAGTATGTTCCCTTCGAATAATAGCATACAAAATTATCTCACGAGTATGTTCCCTTCGAATAATAGCATATTATAGGATTATCCCACAAGAATGTTCCCTTCGAATAACAGCATACAGGATTATATCACGAGTATGTTCCCTTCGAATAACAGCATATAGGATTATCTCACGAGTATGTTCCCTTCTAATAATAACATATAGGATTATCCCACGAGTATGTTACCTTCGAATAAAATCATATAGGATTATCCCACGAGCATGTTCCCTTCGAATAATCACACAGGCGAAGCAGCTGGCAGACGCTTGTCTATACTAATATTATGAAGTGAAAAGATTTGTATTTTTGGATATTTGTTTGTATGTTATGCTACTTTTTACTGAGTGACATAACTATATTCACGTGGGCGAAACAGCTGACAAAAGCTAGTATACATCTACACTAATATAATAAAGAGGTAATGTTTGTTTTTATGTTTTTTTTGTTTGAGGTTAAGCTTCGAAAGTACTGGTCCGATTGCTAAATTTTTTTACCGATAGAAAACTGCTTTATTCCTGAGTGACATATGCTATATTTTATGTACACGGGCGAAGCCGCTAGCAAAAGCTAGTATTTAATAAAAATGTAAACTCCTCGCATTTGTTATTAAATTCATTAAACTGGATACTTTGTAAAAAAACACCGAGCAAATATTCTAAGTATTGGTAGTTCACTGTTCTCAAATTCTGTTTCAATCAACACAAAACAACTTGTTTTTATGAACATTTAGTACTTATATTTTGAATAACTTTGGCTAATAGTATGTTGGTACTTTGTGTTTTCGGGAGCTAAATATAAACTATTTAATTTGATTGCTCCATATTCTAGCTAGAAAAACTATGTTAATTGGATAGCATATTTATAGCCAGTGTCAGGCATTGCCGTATTTCGCTCATATTTTCCTAATTTGCAGTTAGTGTTATTTTTTATTAAACGAATAAAAAATAACACAAATTGTCAATTATTTGTGTCATAATTAGCGGAAATAAACTCATTACTACCTTTATCATATTTGCCTCATCTCATCATGCTGCATTCTGCTAGTTACTTTAGTGGCTCCAAAGTCTAGTGTACAGCTACATAATATTATGTGATTGAACTTGTAAGCTGCTACATTGTAGCAAACTGCTTTTTCTTGTATGTAAGAATGCAGGTTGTAAATTATGATCTTGTCGCATAGGTTGTTTTACTGACCAGCCTGAATGTAATATGTTGCAGTTTTGAATTGGAATGTCGTACTCCATGATAAAAATGGATGTACTCAAGGTATGTAAGCGGGCGATGCTCGCAAATAAGTACTAGGCAAACAGACACTTACGGGAGTCAGACTTCTGTGCTCTGTATCGGTGCACAACGGCGAGGGCGAGTGCTGACTGCAGCGCGATCAGCAAGTAGCCCCAGTTGGTAAAGTAGATGAACCATTTCATGTAGTTGAGCTCGATCTTGGGCCCGTCGTACAGCCGCGGCAGGCGCTGGCACGCGAAGCTCGCCACGCCGATTGACAACACCGAGAGGAATAACAGCCATCTGTACGAACATTTATTAAGAAGTATCAAGATTATGCACTGGCAGGGACCAGTCCTTTGATACATTGTAAAGAACTTTGGTTATTCAAAGTAAATACTCAAGTTTTATTTCCATACGAACTTGTTTCTGCTGTAATGAAAAGTTACACTTACGGCAAGCTTTCATTTTTTTTTTATATCGTAAAAATGAAGCAACATAAATTAGGTAGATCTTATTGATACAATTTCTGATTGTGCTGATTGTCTAGCTATTTATATGATACAAAGTCAGGACTTCATTAATTCTTCCACCTTTATTCTTGTTGGTCGAAACTCACCTGTATATTAGGTATGCTGTGGAGGGATGTGGGCTGGACTGCCACTGGCTGCAGGCGAACTGGTGAGCTGGAGAGTGCTCGAGGTTGAGCGTGCGTCTGCTGGCCTGCCACATGCGACCCAGCATCGCGGGCTTGCATGACTTCTGGATGGCTACAGAATAATGACCAAATATCAGTAAAGAAGGACAGAAAATGAGTAAAGCCAAGCATAGCAGTACCTACATATATTAAAAAATGAAATAAAGAGGAATAAAGAATATTAGACCAATAGGGGAAAAATGGTACGCTCTTTATTCCTAATGTATAGGTAGTATAGTAGTACTTATATAATAAACAGTTATTATTTTTATGAAACATCTGAATTTGCGTTGTGTGTGCCTCGTGATCTAAAATGTAGAAGGATTAATTGTGAGAGGGACCTATGTCATAAGGCACACCGAAGGTATACTCAAGTAAACATTATTTATTTCACTATGTACACACAGGGAAATAATACATTGTTATTCAGACGTATCTATTACTGCTGCTAAAGACGAAACCAGAAAAAGATAAAACTTTGAGCACTGGATAGTCACCAATACACAATAGACATAAACCAATGAAGTCTTAGATTTAGAAGGGTAATTTAACACACAGATAACAATCATTATCGAACCTACTGACAAGTGGTATAATGTGCTGGAGCCGGTTAGCAAGATGCTGAATGCGAATAGAAGGTACCTGAATGTTCAGCAGGAGGCATTACTAGTGTAGGCACTAAGTTCACTCGTAGTTTTATATCCGAAGCAATTTTATAAATTAGCACCACTTGAAACTCTGCCAGTTTTTATATGTTGACAACAGTCCACTAATACATGAATCGTAACATAAATTCTAATTGTACCACTGTTCAATGAAACTGCGTGAGTGGTGGACGATCGATTTTATGAAATAGGCACCTCATATTATTACCGGTCGTTTTCATGTTATATTTAATAGGCAACGATGTGTTGCGTTCACAAGCTCAAGAGGGCAAAACCTTGACACGTATATCATCAGGGTAGACATGCTACGAGTTTCTTTGAATTAGAGACCTACTTGCCTGTGTTTCTATTTGTACAATATTTTGTAATAAAAAACAAATACCACTAAAAATAAATATTTTTTCTTGAAAATCGCATCAAATTTTGTTATTAAATAAAGCGGCAATTAGTATTTCAAATATTTGTAAGAGGAAGAGTTTGCGAGTAGTGGGACCATCTCGCCATCTCGTTTCGACGCGCGTAACCTAATGGCGGTGACGTCACATTTTTGTGTGTGCATCCTTTTTCTGTAACTTGACGGTTTTCCCTTCCACCACATTTGAAAGGTTTCGAACTTAATTAATTTTGAACGGATTTAGAAAAAAAACATTTTGCGATTTTGGATAAAGTTACTTTTTGATAAGAATAATAAAAATAATAAAAACGAGAAATATTTACAAGTTCCGTTAGTTCAAACGTATTTATTTTAAAAGCTGTTGTGTGATGAATTGGTGAGGCATGCAGCATATGGTCACGTTAGCATGCGGCACTAGCGCTGGCTATATTTTGCACGCGATCAATAAAGGCATTAATTAAGAATACGTTATGTGGTCCGATGTTGCGATAACGACGGAGGGGAACACTTCGCTATAATCAACAACGATTCTTTCAATGCAGAAACGTTTAAATCAGATCAAATGTCTTCCTCATGACTGGACAGTGTAATCAGTTCACTAGATAACGAAATGAAAGTAACATGAACTTTATTCGAGATTAATATGAGCGATGCATCGGCAAACAAGAGACTGCATAAATAAGTGCATTAATGTTGGCGTAGGTAAGTGCAATGAATGAGTCAATGGGTACAGTGTTGTCTACTGAATATCTATCAGCTTCATGAATTACAGTAGAAGATTAACAGTCCAAGATTAATTGAGGTAGATATCTATGATGGGTCTAGTGATCGAGGTCAATGCACAATAAATTGTGAGCCACCTGTGTCGATTGGCCGGAGCAGCGAGTGGGCGCACCAACTGTTCGCAGAATAATCACTAATTAGTACACAAGGCCGCGAGGGATCGCACAGCCCACAGGAGCTCGCCGGGCCCTCATACTTGGGATAAACAATTACATTAGCGGCTTCTGTTAGATCTTTGTCTTCCTTTTGCCACCATATTACAAAATGATATAAAGATGATGCAATTATGAGTGATTTTAATCGTTAGTCTGATTTGAGTCCTAGAACTTTTAAAAATACGATTTCTATAAACGCCGCGCAGATAATATGAACCTCTGTAGGGTACTTTTGCATCGGCTACGTGAAGCGTAGCATGCGTAACATTAAAAGAATAAAATTTTATGGCTGTGGCAGCGTGGAACTAATATATAAAGCTATTATATTGCAATGAATAGTCGCTATTTAATTCGTATGAATTAATTTTATTATGAATGCGAATTCATGGTGTTTATCAATGGAACCATTTCAGACTGGTAGTAATAAAACAGTCAGTGAGATTCCGTCTCGGTTGGCTGAGTAGCACTCTCATTTGTGATAACGATCTGGCCTCACACAGGACATCAATACAGTTCCCATGAAGCTGTTGTTCCACTACAAGTTTATGTACATTCAGCTCGCACCGATCGATGAGTATGAGTACCTGTAGAACATACTGTAGTTCAGGCGCTTGTGGCCAATCGGTCTATAGGTGTGGCCGTATGTTACCTTCATAGATGTTTCGGGCAACATCAACTTTGAACTACATATCTATTTAGTCAGTGTAAGCCACGAAAATCAATTTCTATACATTCCAGTGACATCAGAAGTCGCATGAACGATTCAAAATGTCACTTTGAAACTTTTAATTAATAGTTTGAATGGAAAATTTTATTTCATCCTGAGATAAAACCTATTCATTAATAAACTTCATACACAATATCATTAAGAGATGTTTTTCATATCTTTTTCGTGGTTGAATTTAATTAATGACCTTTAGATTAATGAATGGGTACACACTCACAGCAGTACAGTTACATATAAATAACATTTAACTTAGGAAAAATACACTGAACACGAAATATGATACTTTATGAGGCGATCGGTTCTCTATCTATTTATTTAAAACGAGAAACTGACTGACTGACATATCAACGCACAGCCGAAACTACTGGGACTAATTTACCGTGCTAATAGTGTGAAATTTTGCACAAGGTGTCTTTTTGTGACGTAGGTGAGCACTTAGAAAGGATTTTCAAAATTCACTCCCTAAGGGTATGTATGAAGCAGGGTTCCAAAGTTGGGGTATGGAGAAACCTACTTTCACGCGAGTAAAGCCGTTGGCAGAAGCTAGTATAGTTATAAACCTGTCTGTTATACATATGTGATCTTGTGTGAAACCTATTAGGGGTACCTAACAAGCCTGGTTTTATGAATGTAGCTGATATACAATGTACATCCATAAATGGCATAACTAAAGCCATTCACGACAATTTGTACTAGACGCGAATGAATATATTAATAAGTGCAATTATGTGTTATCAACTGTTTATCTAGACGGCGTGCAGACGGCAGCCTTCCGGGATAACCTTGTAGCCACAGCACAGGCAAGCTATTGTAATGCATTCCATGTTATTTCCTACATCCTATAATGCCCTGGTAAGTTGCAACTTATTCGGGCATCCTACAACGCTTAAGCCGAGGTTAGCCTATGAATTCGGATATGCACGTGTATTGAATCTAGATTCTTTAATACACTCCCTATTTAGTGCTATCAGTATGATTGATTTATCAGCTGTGAGATTAGTGAAGAGACTAATGAATCGTTATTACAAATATCTGTTTGGCCTACAGATAGATGTTAATGGTCTGGTTGACTTGTGTAAAAAAAATCTCGAGCTCGTTTAGGTTTGTTACGAAAATGTATTATACAATTTTATTAATACATACACGCTACGCTGCATATATTACGGCTTGTTTTGCATATTGCACCCAAATATTCAATGTCGTAAAATGTTTTTTTGTAAACAAATGTGATTACATACTTAAACTATGTTGTTTAGTAATGATTAAATACGGCCTTCATATAAAACAAATCGACATCAATAGGTACCTAAAGGTTATTTTACCAAAATTACACATATGGTTACGGTATATTTTCCTTATATTTTTGCACATACGTATTCCAGTGTCTATAACGTACTTACTCGGTAAGCGTTATCAAATATCGTCTATAACCGAGTTAATACTATCGGCGAACATGAATATTTACCGTGAATGATGACGCGGCTCGCTTGCACCATTAGTAACTTACCTAATGCTCTTTCTACTATAAACAAAAAATATGACAAGTTTGAGTAATGAGTTTGTACCTTTAAACTGAAGGTCCAGATTGCCGTTAATTGCTAAACAAAGGCTGCAAAGAATTACATAGACAAGATATTCTTCTTTCATATCATCACTAAAGTAGAACAGAGCTAAATTACACAACTAATGCAGCGTAAACATGACATCACACTAATATTATAAAGGCGAAAGTTATAAATATATGAATGAGTGTTTGATACTCTTTCACGCTCAAACGGCCGAATGGATTTGGATAACATTTGGCAAATTAGTAGACCATGTCCTGGAATAGTGCATAGGATATGTGCATTTTTATCCCGGGAGTATATTCCCTTGGGATATTTTTCTACTTTCTATGGTAGGATGGTAGTTTTTAATACAAATGAATAACGGTATTTCTAGTTTACGGCTGATTTACATCGGGCTGGTGACAGGCAACCATCTTAATTAGATAAGTTAGCTCTGACCCACCACCGGTAGAGGCCACAGCTGAACTGACCTGCTTAATCTAGTGTTTGTAAACACTCGCTAATGGGTTTAACATCAACGATAATATTGCAAGCATTCTCTGCAAATTATGCGTGAAGATGAGTCACTAAAGAGAATGAGTTCTTGTAGACTAGACCCAAAACCGAAAGGCTAACACGGACTGATAATGAAGAGAACAAGAGAGATGTTCCTAAATATTAAGAATATTGAAGAATAAGACCGAAAGCGAATTGATACCATAGCAAATTAAAATAGAATGGCAGAAATTCGGGATGGATGAAACATCTAAAAGAATCTAGAACTTATTAAGGTTTGTTGAATGACACGCTGAATGAAGTAAATAATAAAGATCAGCAAATATTAATGATAGTGAAATTAGTTGATGTCCAAGGTGATTGCCAAAGAGAACTACTGGCATGGCAAAATCCAGCTGAGGCCAGAATTTATGTACATAACATTTAATCGGAGGTCACTATTATTGGAAAAGTGGCGAAACGTAACCTTGCGCTGTTGTAAGCGTCCTGGATATCAAATGCATGGAATGAAATCCTTAGAAACAAGCATTATTTTCTGATTATTATAATAGATATGATGATTGGTCATCAAATAATCATCAAGGTAATGTCATTGTTTCAGATGTCCTCAACAATTGCGAGCACGCATAGAGATGCGCACGTGTATCTGTATACATAATGCCTATTCACCCGTGCAGAACCAATCATTGTGTAACACGTCATATTCTAAGTTTAATAACGTGACAACAGGAGAGTGCAGGTGCTATTATAGAGTGATTTGAGTGAAAAGGTTGGGGGAATTCGATTTAGGTGGTCGGAATTTGAAAGATTCCTTAGAACGGACAATTGTTCTCTACATATATGTACCTACGTGTATACCAGATTTACCAGTGTACACCCTAATACATATTATATCGCTAAAATAACCCCTTACCACTACAGAATCAACATGGGGCGTTACGGTGAAAGCGTCAGGATAGCCCACAAAATTCAAATTTTCTTAAGTTTTTTTTATTTTGTAGGTCAGTGTCAAGATGCTATTTTAAGAAAAAGTCAAAGCTGAACTGAGAGGGTTGTATTGAAGATCTTAATGATTATAATTCAGTAAATAATTACGTGCCACCAGTAATATTTTAATTAAAAAAAAAAGTTATATACAACTTGTCACTGACCTCCAAAATGTAAAAAAACTTATGAAAATTTATTTTTCTCCTGGAGCATCCATCTTAACGTGATACTAACTATTCATAGCTTCTAGGTAAGGTCAATGCTCACTTGAAATGTTGAAGAAAAATCGATATTACGGTCATACTACAAATTCTCGACCCAAATCGAGAATTTCCAGCGACATAGTTCAACTACCCCGAAAAATTGCCGTCGGCAACTAAACGGTCGGGTCTGGCCGCCTTGTTGAGAAAGGAAATTAGGGAGGTGATTCAAGCAAAAAGTTTTCTGATTAGTTCAAGGAAACGGGGATTCTGATTCGGGGAAACGACATTAGGGTTACGGATAGAAAAAGCAGTAAAATATTTGGAGGAAAAATCTCTAATTGCTTCGAGGAAATATCTGTGCGTACTTTTTAAGGAAAGCACTGGAATGTTTTTAATTGAAACGGTAACTGCGTCCGAATAATTATAATGGTTTGCTTTTTACTATACTTGGCAGCATCTAGGGTCATTCAACTTATGTACTTTGTTACGGTCAGAGACTTTAGTTTAGCGAATAAAATTTGGAGTGGCATAAAATTACAGTATGCCACTTGCCTACTTCGGCTCAAAAGGCTGCTCATATTTAACATCTGTCAAGCGTGTTTGGATCAACTCACAGCTTTGCTGTGGTTGCATATTATCGTTTAGGTACCTAAGTTTAAATAATGGCTGCCATCGGATACTAGAATTAATTACGTAGGTAATAAACCTCATTTATCCATAAACGCAATAATTTATCTACAGGTCTACGCATGGGTGTACTTTATCTTTTTATGATATGAATTCAACAAATAACTTGTCCCGCCCTGAGTGGGCGAGAGGGGTGTCCGACTTTTACTCACCAAAACCCACCTGGGTTCCTTCAGTTGCCCTTTGCGTTCCAGGGCCGTGGTAACCCTTTCAAACAATTTTGTCAGCCCTGGCAGGTACGTACACCCAAGAAATATATATGTGATTGTGTGTATGATATTTTTTTATTGATCTAAAATTTCTTTATTTTCTCATATATAAAACAGTTAAACGACATTAGACCTTATTCTAAAAGCATTAAACACAAAGGATGCGTATTTTCTGTAGACTATGACGCCTATATAATAAAATATTCAAGAATACGTAAAGTAATGTACAAAACAACTTGTTAAAAATCTTCGGTATCTTTTTACTTACGTTAAATAACTAATGTATCTACTTACAGCGCGATGATATCACACAAAACGCACTTTTGTAACACATACACTATATTTTATAAGTAATAGTAACAAGTACACTGTTACTTAAGATTAATTTTACTTCGAAATAATTGTAATTACGTTATCTAAAATGCAAGTGAACTTCGTGTGCCGCTCGAGATTCGTTCAAAATCTACCCTACATTTCTATTGAACTTGTAAAAAAATGTCCGGTCATGGAGTCGTTCCGTCTTTGTTACTCATATAGCAGTAAGTGATGTGGGAGGCGGTATCGATGATATTATGTGTCGATGTATTTTAGGCTTGGTTATAAGGTAAAACTTTTTAGTGACTTTTGTAATAAACTGTTTTAATGTTGGGAAAATTAATAGATATTTTTCTGTAAGCTGTTGATCCCCGCATTAACGCCGGCGTTCACGCGCCATTGTCTTACTATTGTGTCTCTAATTAGTAATTACGCACTCAAAAGGTTAAAAGATATTTTTACAGCCTTGTTTTGGACCACTTGTAGTTTCGTGTAATTGCTGTCGCATGTACTACTCTAGACCGGGGCCGCGTATGTAATGCAAGGTCTGACTAGAGTTGTATACATCATCAATTTTGTATTTGAGCTGACTTTGGACCGCCGGTTTAAAATTGGATGTAAGCTGTTTAGGGCTTTTATTCCTTTGAAACGGAAGTAATCAGTGTTTTTAGTCCAGTTCATTTTATTGTCCAGTATAACTCCAAGGTACTTTATTGACATATTTGACAGGCCTGTTGGTCTAGTGGTTAATAGCCCTGACTGCTATGCCGGAGGTCGTGGGTTCGATTCCCACCCAGGACAAATGTTTGTGTGATGAGCACGAGCATTTGTTCTGTGTCTGGGTGTAATTTATCTATATATTATGTATGTATTTAGAAATATATAAGTATGTTTATCAGTTGTCTAGTACCCATAACACAAGCTCTGCTTAGCTTGGGACTAGGCAGCGCTGTGTGATAGTTGTGGAATATTATATTATTATTATTATACTCCATATCAAAGTCGTATCCCCAACTTTTATGTGTCTTTTTCGTAATGATCTCTTTCTGGTGAACATTATGACTACAGTTTTGTGGAATTTAGTTTCAATTTCCATTTAGTAAAATATTGAACTAGAAGTTGTAATGATAATTGGAGCCGTTCAACTATTAAATCTGTGTCTTCGCTTGTCGTAAATGAGGCTGTGTCATCAGCAAAACGAGCAAGGTGAGTGTGAGGCTGCTTGGAGATGTCATTTGTGTACAGTATGAATAAATGAGGACCCAGCAGCGAACCCTGTGGCACACCTGCAGGTATAGATCTCGGTTTGGACACAATATTACCGATATGTACACAAAATGACCTATCAGTCAAATACGCCTGGATAACGTCTTTAATAAGTCCAATAGGTACATCGCGCTTTATGAGCTTGTGCAAAAGTCCAGCATGCCAGACGGCATCAAAAGCTTTTTCTATATCAAGCAACATTATCCGTAGATTCACCCATGTTTAAGTGGTGTGTAACGTGCTCTGCAACCCTAGATAGTGGTTGAACAGTAGAATGAGCCCTTCTGAAGCCAAACTGTTCAGGTATTAGCAGGTAGTTTGTGGCTTTTGCTAAGCGCGACGATATTATTCCTTCAAATAATTTTCCCAATGACGGTAGGAGACTAATAGGTCTATAGCTAGTTGGTATAGCTTCATCTTTACCTGGTTTCTTAAATGTTATTATTTTGGCTCTTTTCCACGTAGAAGGAAAATAGCCAATTGCCAGACAACCATTAAAAATCTTGGTTAAGTATACTATGCATTTACGTGATAAGTTTTTCAATAAGCAATTATGTATACCATCGTCTCCCGGAGACTGACGAGTTTTAAGATTTTTAATTAATTTAAACACTCTCTCTCTCGGACGCACCAGATTGGGTGGAGTGAAATTTTTAACATTATTAAGTGTATTTAAAGACTCATTGATGGCAGCCTCAGTAGTGTTGTCACAAGGCTAATTCATAGTCAGACTCATATTGTCACAAAAAGTGTCAGCAAGCACCTTGCACTGTTCTGTTGGAGAAGCAGTCAATTGTCCACCTACACACCTCAAAGGTGGAATCACTGTTGGTTTATAAGTAAGAGATTTAACAATCCTCTAGATATCAGTCGATGGATTACCAAATTTAGGTAGTTTGTCATTCCATATTTTGTCATTATATAATGGATTGTCATTAAAAAAGAACTAAATAAATAGCAAAACGGAGTCTGGAGACTGAGGCCCGAAAAATTGCCGATCTTTATTCAAATCATTGCTAATGGTGACTGCTTGTTGCTAGGGGTCATGTTTTCGATTAAAAAGAGTTAGAAGTCATTGCTGATTTATCTATTGGCCATTAAAACAATTGGATGATTTGTTCGACATCGTAAAATGACAGTCTAAACGGTCCGGACAAAATATTCGATCTGTTGTTATGTCATTGTACTTGTCATACAAACAGATCGAATATTTTGTACAGTCATCAACTGAATTTATTTTTACATTTTTAGTTTTTAGTAATAAATCTAAAGTTGAGTCAGAAAACATTGAGAATTATTTACCTTTTTTAAAGTTAAGTACTCGTACACATTTAAACATATAATTTACATTAAAAAAAATACTTAACGACTATAATTATAGTAAAACTAAAAAATAGTAATAATAACCCTAAATTAATTAAAACTAACTAAAAAGAAACTAAAATATGGCGTCAAAAAACTCCACATCTGTTCATCACAGACTGGCGGCTTTGCCATCCAACTTATTAAATAAATTCAGTCACTGACAAACACGCAACCCGAACCTAGCGTATCGGTTTAGCATAAAAAATCACCCGCCTGTATAGGGAACTATAGTTAGGACTGGTGATATTTTATGCAATAGAAAAATTTCAGGGGGCTAAATGTACTCATGAAAATTGACAAGTTTCCCTATAGAACCTTCACTGAACTACAGTTTATCATCATTCATTAATTAGCTGAAAAGCTGATGTTCATATTTCGGAGTTGAGTGCAGGCAACTTTTAAGGGTCTCCTATTAACTGATGATCTTGAGCATTTTTCTACCTCTCTTTCCTTATAATATTACACTTAAACGATAAGTCTACGTAAATACGGGAGCGTTTTGGCGAGAAAAATGACGTACGTCCACCCGTCCAAAGGCTAGGCGACCTCGTAGGGTATATAAGTGGAAACTTGTAATTGGCCTTCTTCTGCATATAAAGTTTTTTTAGTGTGTTATATTAGCTGTAAGTTTTCTTAAAATTAATAAATAAAATAAAAAAAATATTAAGATCCTTGGGTGACCTATGATCTAACATTTTGACAAATTTGCTACCGAAAATCGAAAAATGCTAATATCTCAAAAAAAATACTATTAGTAAAAAAAGTATTTGTATAATATTTACAATCAATTATTCTCTAAGACAGGTATAAATTTCGTGTTGGTAATTGTTTAGGTAAAAAAGTTGAAACATAAACAATAAACGAAAATAGTCATTATTTTTAAATTGCTTGTAGAACAATGAATGAAAAAAAAAATATTTGTACGAAATTAAAGACCATAAAAAAGTATTGCATTTTTTATTTTATGATGTCCTTTTAAGGTACTTACTTTATACGAGTTGAAAACGTATATTTTCAAAGGGAGCCCCTTAATATGGGATATAAAAAGTTGCCTATGTGTGACTCTTATCCCCTAAAATATGATCAACAATTTTAAAGTTACTTTGTGTAAGGAAACGGTCAAAGTATATTTATAGAAGATAAAGTATCTAGTTAAAAGTAGTCAGTGAAAATCTGGCACCCCTCTCGCTCCACCCAGTGCTGGAGGAAATAAATAATGATTTCATATAACAACGAGTTATGAAGATCGCTGGCAATGATGTTGTCGAGTCAAAATTCTAAAGTCGTTCTCGTCGTATCGGTTTTCTATCTTTTACATTTCGGGGAGTGTGCATTGGAATTGCACAATTTGATTCCGCCAAGCTCGTTTCAACTACATGTACGGCGTTGCGACAAGGGTACATGATGGACCCCACCCAGTCTTTATTCTTGTCTTTGTTGGTCTGTGTGTCTTTAAGTCAAGGGTGATTTATGGGAAAGTGTGCACCATCGTCGGCCAAATCATAGCTTATCATCAGGTGAGATGGTTGTCAAACGCAAGCTTATCCATAATAATTAAAAAAAAAAACAAAAATAAGGTTCATACTCTTTTTTATCTGTGTGCGTAAGGTCGCGGTGTCATAGAAAAGAGATCACGCACACAGGAACAATGTGCACGTGTACGTACACACATACAAGACTACACTACCTTCGTGAGATATAGTATATAATATCTATAACTATTAAATAAAATATAATTAATGAATAAAATAATTCGTTAGATATATTTTACTACTGTATTTAGAGTCTGGGCCAAACTAAATTAAAACTAGAATGTTATCTATTTCCTTATTGGTATAAGCATCCTTAAAGAATATTCCAGGATAAATATACGAGCATTGGTTACAAAATCCCCAGAATAGGGAAAAGGTTATCATAAAGAACAGCTACAAAAAGACACTTCAATTTTATTTATAGGCTGCGAGAATGTTCATAAGAGTGATCGTGACCCTGGAACGCAAAGAGCAACTGCAGGAACACGGGTGGGTTTTAGTCAGTAAAAGTCTGACACGCACTCTAGCTTCACCTAGAGCGGGAGAAGATATGATAGAGATAGATGACACAGAACCAATAAAATATTGACAGAAAACTAAATCGTGATAACATTAATTTTATTATATTACTAGGTTTTGCCAGCGGGTCCACCCGCGAGATAATAGAAAATTACCCTAACGGAACTTACTCCTGGGACAAAAAGTATCCTATATGCTATTCCAGGACATAGACTATCCGTCTGCCAAAATAAATCTAAATCCCTTTAGCAGTTTCAACGTGAAGGAGTAAGAAACATACATACTCACAAACCTTCGTATTTATAACTAGCTGACCCAGCGAACTTCGTACCGCCTAACAGTCAATTAATCTTTCCTAAGGTATCTTTCGATAGTCAACCGATTGCGATGAAACAACCCTACCCTACTCTACCCTACTCTACTCTACACAAAAAAAAAGTATCCTATCTGCGTCTCCTGGTTCTAAGCTACCTCTCCACCAACTTTCAGCCAAATCGGTTCAGCCGTTCTTGAGTTATAAATAGTGTAACTTATACGACTTTCTTTTATATATATAGATATTAGTGTGATTGTTAGGTACCGAGTACCTTTTTGTGATATTTCATTACATATTTTTTTTATTAATTCATATAGCCATCTTTAATAAGAACAATCTTTCAATCTCACCTCATGGTAATTGGTAATGAATCCTGTTAACCTTTATAATTACAGTAAGGAGGTGCAGTTGTTTGTATATTTATAATATGGTAGTAAAAGGAAAACTCTGGTCCTGATGCGATAATTAAAATTCGATCACTAATAGACAGACCTACATGAAGTCCTTATCGCTAGGTGTCATCGATAAGCATAGCGGTTCCAATGCGATAAGCCTAGGAACCCCCGGCTATAAAAGCTTGTGTAAAATAGTCTTTAAATATAGGTAATAGATAGTAATAGACCATAAAGTTACACAAGTTCATTTAAAAATTGCCACTTTTTTATTTATATAATATTGCATGAAATAATGTGAATTTGTTAATTAGTATTTCTACACCGGCACATGTAGCTATATAAAGATACTCGTAATTAGGCAGTGATTCTGTCTAATATTAAGAACTTCATGCTCAGAAATAAACGATTCTATTCTATTCTAAAGTAAAGGCTTGTTGGCATCCTCATACTAATGATCACACTACTATTATAAAGTCAAAGGTTTTTATATACTTATATGTTTGTTATTCCTTCACTCTCAAGCTCAAGGTTGAACAGATTTAGATAAAATTTTGCACACGGATAAACCATATCCTTTACCACATGTGCCCTTGAAATAGTTTTCTACTTTTACGCGGGTGAAGCAACTGTGTAGTCTCGGTATACTAATCTATATTAATACAAATAATAAAAAGAAAAAAAAAACATTTTTGTTTGTGATGAATAAATTAAAATAAATAAACAATTTAAAAATCTTTTACTAATAGAATGCTACTTTATCACTGAGTGATATTTTCTTTCATAAATAGAATGATACTTTATCACTGACTGACATAGGCTATATATTTTCTTTCAGCAATAGAATGCTACTTTATCACTGAGTGACATAGGCTATACTATATTTTTTTTTAACCAATTGAATGATACCTACTTTATCACTAAGTGACATAGGCTATACTATATTTTCTTTCACCAATAGAATGCTACTTTATCACTGAGTGACATAGGCTATACTATATTTTCTTTCACCAATAGAATGCTACTTTATCACTGAGTGACATAGGCTATACTATATTTTCTTTCACCAATAGAATGCTACTTTATCACTGAGTGACATAGGCTATACTATATTTTCTTTCACCAATAGAATGCTACTTTATCACTGAGTGACATAGGCTATACTATATTTTCTTTCACCAATAGAATGCTACTTTATCACTGAGTGACATAGGCTATACTATATTTTCTTTCACCAATAGAATGCTACTTTATCACTGAGTGACAAAGGCTATATATTTTCTTTCACCAATAGAATGCTACTTTATCACTGAGTGACATAGGCTATATATTTTCTTCTTTTACGTGGGCTAAGCCGCCTGGCAGAATCTAGTATAGACTATCTAGCAAATCTTTAACTAGGAAAGATTTGCATTTTTGGTTGTAATGAAAAAAAAAACTACTACAAAACCGATTTAAAAAAATATTTCACCAGTAGAATGCCACTTTATCACCGACTCACCGAGTGATATATATATCTACTATATATTTTCTAATTTCACACGGGTGAAGCCGCTAAGTTAGTAAAAAATAAATTGTTAAAAAATTCCGACTTATTCTCTTCAGGTTCACGGTACATGCGCGCATGCCTGTTTGACGACAACCATAAACTTTAATTTTCTTAAAGGAAATTTCCTTATAGGAAATTAAAGTGGTTTTTGACAGACTGACGAGACTAGAACGCGTTACGTAACGAGATACGCAGAGTACAATGCGTTCCAAATAAGAATAGGATCGATTTCCATGTTGTGACGTCACGTCATACTGTCAAATTGAAGAATTATTATGGTGAGCAAAAGAAGAAAATTTTAAAATTCTATTTATTTACGAACTGTGAAAGAAAAAAGTTTAATCAAAAGTCAGTTCTTCAATTATTCTCATCTCCGAGTTCTTAAATTTTGCCCAATTTCTTGCGATTTGACAGTATGACGTGACGTCACAACATGGCAATCGATCCTATTCTTATTTGGAACGCATTGTAAGTACTTACATACCTACCAGTATTTTTGTTGTGATTGGTTGTCGCCCTACTACAGGTTCGATTCCCTCATGAAACAAATATTTTTATGACTTACAGATAGTTGTTTCGGATCTGGGTATCTTATGTCGTCGTATCCTACGAATAGGGGCGTAACTGCATAATAGCAACATTTCAATAGACACTTTTTTGTGTTTAAATAAATTAATTATTAACAAATATGTATTAGTGATTTCATATAATGTGATGATATCTTAAGATTCGGCTAGGATTATTTTCAATAAATTATCTTTATATTTTATACGCATTTTGTCTCTTAAATCCTTATTCTCTGTTGTGTTAATCAATTTTCAATATTGGACACATAGAAAAAAAACCATAATGGTGATTGTGGCCGTGTTCTATGGAATGGCTATATTGCGAGACGAAGCCCTAATTAGGTTTGTGTCTTTCTTCTGTTTCAAATTATGTTTTTGTCTTTTATTCTTCCGCAGATAAAAGGCATAATGTAACTTATTGCTCAAGTCCCACTACTTCGCATTATGTAATTAGAATGACTTAATTAAGTACAAAGTCGTTGATGTTATGATATTTGAAATGATTCAATACTACAATTTAACAGAACGCGTTCCGCCGAATAGTGGCCGAGCGGCGCTAATACGCTCTCTCCGCGCTCGCGCACCTCCACTACTCGCGAAGAAAGAGGGCGCGACGGCGATTGTAGCTTTTTTCTTCGATGAAAACGTAGTGCTTAAAATTGTGGCTTTTTAGAAAACCTAATTATTTGATAACCTATACCGTTTTTAATTGTTTGGTGAACTGGTTATATGTGGTATGATGAGCAGAATTGGATTATGCAATAAAAAAAGAAAGCTCCTATGTTCGTTAGGGCACTATTCGTAGGATACGACGATGTATGTGCATTTACATGTTTGTGAATGCAACTGTGATACAGGAGCAATTCAATAGGGCAACCGTTTTTTTTTTTATAAAAAACAAAGGCAATCTTGCAAGTCCCAGCGGTGGTGATGGCGAGAGATTATGTATTTGATGAATTGTTATTTTTTGATATACTAAGATCCCAGAGCGATCTGACATAACTTATTTTCACATGGATGAATTCTTAGGTTCTCAGTAGCGTCTCATGTGCTTTGAATACCTGTGAGCTTGTGGAGCTTCCCCTTGGGGCCCCTGGGCAGGCACCAGATGAGAAAGGGAACTAAAAATAATACAAAACATATCTATATAAAAATCAGCCATAAAAAAATAAGTTAAGTAACTCTTATTTTTAGTTCCCTTTGTTACCTGGTACCCGCCCAGGGGCCCCAAGGGGGTATTCCACAAGCATACAGGTATTCAAAGCATATGAGACGCTACTGAGAACCTTAGGTTTCATCCATGTGAAAATAAGTTATGTCAGATCGCTCTGGGATCTTGGACTGAGATCTTTGCTGCATCATATACTACTGAAAGAGAGAAACTAAATTATGTAAGAAATTTATGACGGGTTTCTGAATTGAGCATTTGGAGTTCAGAACGTTTCAAACCCTACTTTAATGCCAAATTTTAAAAGATTTTCCGGCTAAAGTACCGTTTGAGTAATACTCAACTTCAAATGCTCTTAAATCAGAAATAGGTGGTAAGATTACTATACAATATAGCAATGCCGCCAGTCTGTGTCGATATCCGTGGTGTTTCCTGATAGCTACAACTTAGGGGTCTTTAAGTCAAGAGTGAATAGGATACTTCTAGGCAAGCGTGCTCCATCGTGGTCAAACGCGAGCCTGTCATTTATTAAAAAAAAGCCTTTTGGGCACACTGCAGATTTGACGCCATATTTTATTTCAAAATTTTTGTTTTAACTGTTTTTGTATCGTTGTTTAATCATATGAGTTATATTTTTAAATATTTTATTTTATAGCTCGTGAATAATAAAATTATTTACCAACTCTAAAATATGTGGTTGGGTGAAGGTCAGACCGATGATGATTGATCAAAAATCCGAGATTTTCTGTATGTCCCGAGCTTTAAGTAAACAATATTTAAGATGACGCACAACTTCCTTCATTTGATTTCAGATTTCAGGAGAGGACGGAATCTCATCAGGAAGTGCCGCCGGCGTCGAAGCGATTTGACGCGCAAACGAAGTTTGTTAAAAGGTTCGCGCAATCTTCCCGTGATTGTGTTAGCGTGATGTGCTGAGCGTCCCGACTTCCACACTTCAAACTGTTCAAACTTGACTTTTGTTCAGATTTGATGCTTTAAAATTTACTGAGCATTTGGAAGAATTCTAGAAGTTTGGAAAGGAAAGTTAAGGCAAAAAGCCGCGATGACAACCTGTCAGAGATGTCGTTGCGTGGTTTGATATAGAAGACAGTGGTCGGTCTGGCTCGCATTGTGAGGATTTTCGGTCTTTGGAGCGTAAACATCTGTATCTTAGTACCCTGCTCCCTGCACCGAGAGATCTACGATTTGGAACATGCAATTTAGCTTCACTTTTTTGACTGACCGACATTTTGACAATTATAATTAAATAGTTTATTAAAAAGGGTGTTTTATTATTTTTATTATTTATAATATTATCAGATTTAAAATTAAAAAAAAAACTGTGCAAGTGCGAATCGGACTCGAGTCCTGAGGGTTCCATACAAACTTACCTATGTGTACAGTTCAATTCCCGAATGGAGTTGATTTTTCTGAATCGCATTTTTTTTTTTTGTTGTGACATAACAATAAATTTACAGTTTTCAGATTTATTCTTATACCTGAGCTGTGCTATAAAACCTTGCTTTATGCTAAATTTCTGGATTCTGGGTCAATGAGAAGTACCCTATGAATTTTGATTTCATCGAGAGTGTCGAAAAGCTTCAAAAGACCGCAGTCTTTAGTAGGTTTTAATTTCAACTCGATACCTCCTCGCGTTCCCGAGATAAAGGGTGTTGACAGACAGACAGACGGACAACAAAGTGATCCTATAAGGGTTCCGTTTTTTCCTTTTGACGTACGGAACCCTAAAAAAACACTTAACTATCATTATAAATTAAAAAAAACCCCTAAGAACTAAATGGTCTATTTGAAATATATGTTTATGATTTGAATGATTGACTTTTTTTAATTTGTGGAAATAGTTAAATTGCTTTTTTTGTTTTTAGGCTATTTTGTGATTAAGTATAATGTTAAGTTTGTTCTTAATTATAAAGTACAAAAAAAAATGCTTAACTAAGTCAAGTTGAATTACAGTCCCTAGTCCGGGATAAAAGGCTCACGTCACAGCCCGTATGATATTTTAATCACGGATTAACCCTCGGGCAGACAGAGGTCACGAATATACTACCTTCAAAGCTTCAGGGATCACAAACGAGAAGTGTATAATTAGGCTTTTAACACTCTAGATTTAAACTTTTTAATTATGTAAACTTGATATGCTGCTCGATGAGCAGTGGTGGCCGAGTGGTAACGGCCCCGACTTACGAATTGTAGATCGCGGGTTCAAACCCAGCCAGGCGAAATACTTTGCGTAATTTATTTCATCACCACTGCTCTCAAAACGGTGAAGGAAAACATCGTGTGGAAACCGGCATGTCCTAGAACCAAAAATTCGATAACATGTGATATTCACCAATCTGCACTAGGCCCGCGTGGTGGATTACGGCCCATTCCCTCTCCTAGAGAGAGTAGGCCTGAGTCCCAGCAGTGGGAACATTAAAACGTTGAATATGCTTAAGCTTGATATGGGAACTTCTTTATTAGTTGATCAATATATCCCATTGAATCTTATTAGTAGTCTGCTGGTGCTGCCGCTGCGGCTGCTGAGACCTTCAAACGGAGCTAATACTGAAGGTAACCTTATTGGTACCTAGCTTCTGCCAGCGGCTTCGCCCGCGTGAAAGTCGGTTTCGGCATACAAACTTTGGAACCCTGTTTCATCCCCTTAGGGGTGTAGTTTCGTAAAATCCGTTTTTAGCAGATGTCTACACCGTATAAGGAACGTACCTGCCAAATTTTAGATTTGTAAGTGTTATAGTTACTAAGATTCCATGTGATTAATCAGTGAGTCGTATTTCGCTTTTATATATACGAGTATATAGAAGATTACAGTTTTGAACCGTTTGGGGTCGAGACGCTTGGGTCATGGGGTCCGAGTGTGCGTCTTCTTTTCAACGAATTTTCTCGCAGACCGATGAGCACTTTGCGTGGCAAGAGGGTTTTGAGGGCTGTTTCGTTCTTTGTCGAATGCATTACATAGCAATGCTGCCAGCCTTCTAGACACGTTTCCGTGTGACAGTGCGTTTGAGTACTTTGACTTCTGCAAGAGAAATCCGTGGTCCAAAAGGAAATGGCATCCGTAGTAAAAACCGGCAAAAAATCACGTTTGTTGTCCATACAACACGTGAAGTTAATATTTACGTTATATTTAAGTGGGGCCCCCATGAGCCTCACTTAAATATTTATTTTATTCTGTTTTTAGTATTTGTTGTTATAGCGGCAACAGAAATAGATCATCTGTGAAAATTTAAACTACCACGTTACATGAGATACAGCATGGTGACAGACGGGCAGACAGACGGACGGACGGACAGCGGAGTCTTGGTAATAGGGTTCCATTTTACCCTTTAGATACGGAACCCTAAAAAAGGTTAGAAATATTTAAAGTTCTCGGTTCTTCTATACTATAATATGCATGTATAGGTACACCTACACCTAAACCTTCCTCATGAATTACTCTCTATTATTGGTTAAAATCAGGCATGTTAAGGATATGAAATTTTGGATCTGGATACAGATATAGGAACAATATTATACCGGTTACAGAATTACCGGTTCAGATTATCCGCCGTTCGGCTTCAGAGTATCCGTTTCAGAGAGTTTCGGTTACGGATATCATTATTACTTATATTTAAAATTATAACAGTAAAACCAAATACATATATTATGTAGCAAGATTTGACATTTATTTCTATTCTAGATTGGCATTTGTGAACCTGTCATTTGGACTCCGCCTTTATCTGAAACTGTCCGAAATTTTTATATCGGTTCGATTACGGATATTTTTTTGTTTCGGATATCCGATAGTTTTGGTTATGGTTCCGGAGCTCCGTAACCTTCCTGATAAACTGGCAACATAGATTTGTGCGTAGGAGCAATGACATGTAACAAACCGCTAATGGCTTGTAATTTTTCTATTTCTTTTATTGCTGTTGCGTTTTTTTTTTAATTCATTGATGTGGGAAGATTCAATTCTGCGAAACGTCGTGGGTAAGTACTTACGATGTCCAACAAAGATCTTTTGAGAAGCAGTGTCATGTCGCGGAGCATTGTGCTAATGTCGCTAAGATTTTGGTCATGGATGTTACTGTCGGCTAAGCTAACCTTGTATCACCTGTTGTGTATATTGTCATTAGCCGAGATTTTTAATGTATATGATCGCGTTAGCGTAAAGCGTCCTTCTTTACTAAAACTGAATAAGCGCCGTCTGGTGACAATAACGGGAAAACTTTTTTTTTCATTTAACTATTATTATAAAGGTGAAAATTAGTGAGTGTGTGTATGTTTGTTTGTTACTTCTTCACGCTCGAAAGGCTGAACAAATTTGGATGAAAATATTGACATAGGATATTTTTTATCGTGGGAATAGGTTCCCTCGGGACAATTTTGGGCAAAGCCGTTGGCTGCAGGGAGTTGGATAGTGAACGTTTACGTTACCAATGTTAAAAAAGTCGCATTAAGCACTCTGAACGTTTTAACCAGAATGTTGCGGTTTACGACAAAACGATAACAACTGGTCATAAACGTTTCAGTTTTTCCTAACGCTTACAGGAAATCAAAAGATACATAAAACAGCCATAGGAAATAAAAAAAACAAATCATGTACTAGTTATGACGGTATGTATGTTCATAAAATGTTTTACTATTCTTGTTCATTTCAATAGTGCGTAAAAGTGCAATTACATTACACGTGCATGAATCATAAAATACATTGACATAGAGTACACAAATATAGTATTCTAGTGTAACAATACAAGTTGAAGGTAATTTAGACTCACATAGATCCAATTTCGGCAACTTCATCTTTCTGGATATGTTCAGGAATCGAGTCTCAGTAACGTGTGACAATGACGACGGGGCGTATCGAAATACCACACTAATACAGACGTTTACAAGAAGTTCGCATTACGTTGTTTTTGAACGACGAAGAATGTGTACGATTCTTATATCGCGATGTTTTTAAAATGAAACAGCCTTGATATGTGCGGCCGTGCGCATGTACGGGCTAGCACTGCGGAGCGCCGGCGGCGAGTGCGGGCCGCGCCGCGTGCCCGGCCTAGCGAGATGTTGCCAATAACATCGTCCTGACACGATCTCCATTGGAATTAATTCAACCGATAAGTGCTTGTTCCGCGCCGCTCTTCTCCATCGACAATCACGGTGGATCAATGCCAGCGCCTCTCAACTATCGACGTGACGATTAATAGTCGAACATGACACTTAATACGGACAAATGGCTTCCTAATTTAAGACAATTGGCCGGCCCGCGAAACTATCCGTTGACCCATTACAATGATGAAATTTTAAATTTATTGTTACCGCGTATGAACTCGAAGGACAAAATCGCTATTTATGAACCACTTAAAATTATGAAATAAAAATGAAATTCAAGATCACTTACATTTTAACTGAAATAAAATGTGAACGCGCGTTAACACTTTTACATGTAATAATGAACTGACTATCATTATTGTCAGAAAATAAGAAACAATACAAGTCTTTACTAAATAAATAAATACTAGTAAATATCTAGGTAATGGTAATAAAATTTATATAACACAAAACTACCACACAGGGTGTCTACAGGGTAACAACTAAAACATGAAACTGTTATATTACTTATATCGCAAAAGTACAAAACGATATTAATCTCATAGGTACACTTAATTAATACAATAGCAAGTGATAACGATGTGAAAATCCGAATGAAAACTCTTGTCAACTCACCTGAGTCCACGCTCTTCTTCATGGGTACCATGGGAACATTTTTGCACATTTTTACAGCTAATATTATTATGCACTTGAGTCAATAAATTTTTATATTAAATAATAAATATTTTGTTTTTAAATTTTAGTTGGTTGTCGTAGTTTTATTTGATGGATGTTTTGTTATTTTAGTGTAGTGTATTATGCATAGGTGCGTGTGGTCGCCGGCGCGCGTGGCCGCGACTGCAACAGCGTGCATGTGGTTGCTAGCGGGCCCGGTTGGGCTGAAGGCGCATGCGCTGTCACCGGCGCGCGTCTCCGTTCCGGCCTGACCCAGCTGCTGTCATGTAAATAGTGGAATGGAAACGTAAACATTTTGTTTGGTACTTACTCAAATATTTTTTATAACGTCAAATTCGTCGTTTATTCTCAGTAGTTCCTTTGGTAATTCCTTTGGAGGAACTACTGAGCTTTTTTTGTCATAGTAGTTTCTTCAAAGGAACTAAAGGAAATACTGGCCTTTTCTTATCACAATAATTCCATCAAAAGGACTGAAACAATTACTTACCATGTTCCGTGTCCAAAGAAAAGATGGATGGATTGTGTGAAGAGTGATATGAAAGAAAAGGAAGTTAGTGATAGTATGACGAGTGACAGGGCAGAATGGAAGAAAAAAACATGTTGCGCCGACCCCAAATAACACGGGACAAGGGCAGGAAGATGATGATGATGTTCCGTGTACAAAAGAGATTATAAGCTGTTTGCAGTTAGTTCATGAATATGAAACATCAAATACTCATTAGAAGAGTTATCGTCTTTTCCATAATTATAACATTTATTGTCATTGTATTTTCATAAATAAATCACATTTGTAATAAAAAATACTAATTCAAAAAATTCAAAATTGGTTTATTTCGTGAACACAAAAAAATTAAGATTTCGGTAGTAAGTAAAAAAACTTATTTTACTTTTTCATTCTACCTGTAAAAAAGAAAGAAAGGGCAAAAAAAAAATTATTGTTTCATTAAATTTTTTACAAACGTAAATGAAGCCCTGAACCCCACACTAGGATTCCCTGTGTTGTGTGTCTATCTAGTGAAATAGGAAGAAATAAATAGTGAAAAAACTTAATATCTATTGATTTTTTTTCTAATTTAAAACTTGCATAACGCCAATTGAATGTGTGCTTTGGTTTCGATATGTTTGGTGCCTATAAAATTGATGCCCGGCATATAAAAGTACCTTGCCTCGACTTCTTTGTATAATTGAAAAAATATTTTCACTGTCTACGCTCGTCATTTTTAATCGGTAGAATCTTTTTTAAAGTTTATAATAATTCTGATTTTGTATGCCTACCGGCGGGACATGGTTTTTACAATTGACATATTTTAAATTGAAAAACACCTGTAATCACCTGTGTTCACAAAATAAATCAATTTTAAATTTTTTGAATTTGTAATTTTTGTTACAAATGAAGCCAAATTGTCATCAATCAATGTTATATGGAAAAGAAGATAACTCCTGTAATTAGTATTAAATTTGATGTTTCACATTCATGAACTGCAAAGAGCATAAAATCTTTTTTATACACGGAACATGGTAAGTAATTGCTTCAGTCCTTTTGAAGGAACTACCGTGAAAAAAGAAAAAAGATTTAGAACAAACGAAATTCGTTAACATATTGGTATACGAATTTAAAGTTCATTCTTTCGAATTTACTTCACAAAAAATTTAATACAACATACACTTCTTCCAAGAACTTTGCAATTTTTTTTTATAAATAACATGAGACGTCAATCAACGTGTTCATATTTCGGCAGGAGAACCCCGGACACCCCGTGGTGGGCACGTGCCTTCAAAGTCAAAGTCAAAGTCAAATGTTTTTATTTCACATAGGCCTACATGGGCACTTATAAAACGTCAGAAGTGCACGGTTCCAAATTGGTCGTTTCCTATGGAGAAGAACCGGCAAGCAACTCCATGCCGGGATCCACCGTATCTGTATTCGTTTTATGAATTCACTGACCGTTATAAATCGTACGATGACGCCTAGTGACTGCTGACGTTCATTCAATTTCTTAGCTGAACGTTATCTTAGAACCTTCGTTTTATGACCAAGTACTGTTACGTCGATGGTTCTCGCACATAGTTATAGTAGTACGCAGATGTTAACGTGGCTATGAGTACCTACTTACTGAAACAGTTAGTGATTGTAAAAATATGTAAATTTTGGACGATATGTTAGTGTGATGACTTAGTTTGAAAATACAAAAAAAAAACTAATCTGTGCAAAATAGCAGATTTTTTAAGTTGTTTCTCCGTTAAAAACACCGAATTCCGAAAGTTTTTTATTTTCCACTTTTTAGTTATGGTAATCGCATTGTATCTCGTTTATAGGATGCTATTCGGATATTCGGGTATCACATTTACTGTTATACGGATAATATGCATAGGAACTTAGCAACATATTTTAAAATGGTATTTTCTTATATTTTAATATCCAAAATACTATAATATAAAGTTATAATATTTTAATAGGTGTTGGTGTGGTTCATCCGTAACCTTATCATAGTTTTTTTTTAATATTATGAGGTACTGTGTAAAATTTTATAATTAAATACCACTCGACATTCTTCTAAATGGGATGGGAGAAATTTAAACCGTGCTTTAAATTATGCATTATTTATATGCATAATGCATTTTATGCATGCTTTAAATTAATAAAACATTGAAACATCCTTTTTATGCATGCTTTAAATCAAATAAAAAAATTGAAACATGTTAAATTTAAGAAAAATAAATAAAACATGCATTAAATGTGTACAATGCATGTCTTTAATTTTTTCTCTCTCGCACACTATGTATATACAGGCATAATTATTATAATTTCGAAGATTTTTAACCTTGATAAAAATGATTGGCTTGCCAGTCTTCCCCCCAGAGTCACAACCACTTTAGTCCACTAGTTTTATTGGTTCAAATATGCTCTTGCTCTCGTTGCTCTTGTTTTTAAAAATCTAAAAATAAAAAGAGAGGATTTTCCAAAATTCACCCCACCAATGAAACCATCTCAAAGAAAAAATTTGCATGGCAGAAGCTAGTAAAATATATATATATACAACATGTAACTGGAATAATGTATACCCTTATATAACCTAAATAGGAAATTAAGTTACAATCATAACTCAAGCACTGAAATTATACTTTAATTCACTTAGGCAGTGTTTTTAGGGTTCCGTACCTCAAAAGGAAAAAAACGGAACCCTTATAGGATCACTTTGTTGTCCATCTGTCTGTCTGTCTGTCTGTCAAGACCCTTTATCTCGGGAACGCGTGCATGTATAGAGTTGAAATTAAAACCATATATCCAAGTCTGCGGTCCCTTGAAGCTGTGAAAATATTCAATTTCAGAGTTAACGAAAAAAAAGCGTTTATGTCGCAAAAAACGTGTAGATATTTCGACACTATCAAGAGAATCAAAATTCGTAGGGTACTTCCCATTGACCTACAATCGTGAAATTTTGCATGAAGCAAGGTCTCATAGCACAAGTATAGGAAAAATCTGAATACTGTAAATTTGTAGTTACGTCACAAAAATTTTTTTTTTGCGATTCGGAAAAATCTTCGTAACTCAATTCGGGAATCGAACTGTTTTCATAGGTAAGTTTTTACGGAACCCTCAGTGTGCAAGTCCGATTCGCACTTGACCTGGTTTTTTTAAAATAAATTAGCTATCCTAACTTTAGGTAAATAGTATGGACATCGACGCACGACCTGCGCACGCTCACACAAACACTAGTGATGCAATCAAGATTTAATAAGAATTTATCAACAAATCAAAAAAATAAGAATAGCTGAAATCGATTCAGTAGCCGATTCTCAACAAATTACTTTCAAGATGGGCGTTTATTATGTCATATATTGTATGTCATTAAATTAAAACAAAGATGGAACAGTTTATAGACGTTTACACGGTAATGTAGTCAATTAGCTAACCGTGTCTTCAACGTAGTCAATTAATGACTATGTTGTAATACACTTTTTTTGCTAAGGATACGCTTGATATACATTTTTAAAACTTTTCCTCCTTAAGTTTTGTAACCGACTTTGGCAGTTTATTAAAGCGTGTCTTGCTTGTCTTAGCTAATTGCTATTTTACAGAACTTTTCAGACTTAGGTTTCTGAATTACTTACTCTTAATCTATTTAATTTAATATTTATTTCTTGAAACCAACTCGCGCAATTACTGCATTGTTTTTTAATGAACGTGAAATTATTAAATCGTACATTTTAAAATATTTATTTACGGTAGTTATATCAAAATAACCATCAAAAGATATTCGACACGCATTCTGGAACAATAATAATTAGTCATAATTATAATACTTCTATTTAATAAGGCATACCTGCTGTATGCTGCTTTTTATTATTGATTTAAACTAGTGCTTGACTGCGATCCCACCTGTTGGTAAGCAGTGATGAAATCGTTGATGATGAGGCGCACTAGTTTATTTAGAGCCTATTCACTCTAGCCTTGAAGACACCCAAATTATAATCGGAAAAAGCTTAGAGTTTTTTAGGACGATTTTTGCCTATATGGTAGGTCTGAAAGAAAATCATCACTCATACTGTAGAAATTTATGAAAATTATTTGAGATCCAGGGCGTCGGGAGTTGCAGGGCGATTCCCGACCACCGTGGGCATTGGCTTGTTGACAGTAAGTAATGGGTAGCTCACCATACGCACGAAACGTTTTGGGAACACATTCATAGTGCGTACAGCTAAGGAGTGGAATTCCTTGCCGGAACCTGTTTTTCCTGATGGCTACAACCCGGGAATCTTTAAGTCAAGAGTGAATAGGTTACTTCTAGGTAAGCGCGCTCCATAGTCGACCGCATCGTCGCTTTCCATCAGGTGAGATAGCGGTCAAGCGCGAACCTATCAAGAATAAAAAAAAAATACCATCCGATAGGGACCAAGGGCCTTACTGATGACGTGTTAAAATGTGAAGCGTACGAGTGAGAGAGATCGAGCCACCCTATAACAGTTCAGTAGAAGTCGTCCAATGGCTCGCTTTAAGAGGTCGTGGCAGGGCATCAGGGCCGGGTCGACGGCACGTCGTGTTCCAAAGAGATGACAGCATAACTGATGGGGACCGTCAGGGTCGATAACTACCAAGGCTGAGTAAACTGTTCGAATGACTTACCGCGGCCCTGGTACGCAAAGGGCACCTGAAGGAACATCAGATGAGTTTTTGTCAGTAAAAGAGTGACACTCTCTCTAACTCCAGAGAGGAATAAGTAATTTAATGATTTTCCATTAAAAAAAAACCGGCCATGTACGAGGCAGAGTCGCGCATGAAGGGTTCCGTACCGTCCGTAGTAAAAAAACACGGCAAAAAATCACGTTTGTTGTATGGGAGCTACACTTAAATATTTATTTTATTCCGTTTTTAGTACTTATTTGTATAGCGGCAACAGAAATACATCATCTGTGAAAATTTCAACTGTCTAGCTATCACGGTTCATGAAATACAGCGTGGTGACAGACAGACAGACCTACAGACAGACGGACGGACAGCGGGGTCATAGTAATAGGATCCCGTTTTACCCTTTGGGTACGGAACCCTAAAAAAGCATTTATTAGAACGATCTATCACAAAAGTCAATGATTGTATGTTTGTATTTCAATACGTATCGATAGTAATAATATGAAACCCTTGTTTTTACAAATGTGATCCACTTTTGGTAAGAGTATTGATACTTTTCGCAGTAATCAAAATCTCAAGTCGTCTCGATCTCAATGTGATTGAACGGAAAGCATGCCTGCATTCCAGTATCATTTGAGTGTAAATACATGTGTATATTATTTATTATTATTATCTCATTATGGATGTGGAGATAGTTTGTCGTGGTTTTGAATTTCAATATTTTAATCAAGGTCTTTTTAATTCTTGATAGGCAGGTAATAAAAAAACAAATTGTTTATTGGTACCAGTAAAATCATTCAAAATATTATAATTCCAAGAAAATAGGCACAATAATCTCACAAGTTACTAATACTTCCCAAACTAAGCTATCGCTTTTATTTTGGGACACAGTGTTCAGTCGTAGATGTTGTAGTAATGATTGTCTGTCAAGATAAAAGTTTCCCTACTCTTTAAAGTTCACCTAGGTATACGTGCAGTTGGTCTATCTCACCAAGGCGGGTTGCTCTTTCACCATTAAGCGGATCGCCCGGAGAACATGGTGGAGTAATGTCTGCCCCACTTGAGCGCGGAGTACTGTCGTGTCCTCGTGGAGGTAATCGCCTGCGCTGACTTCTCGTGTCCGGCCCTGGTTCAGGCAATGGAACGGAGCAAGGAATCGTGACAAACCATGAGGCACCCCGGCTTCCGCTGCAGGTGACGTCCCAGCTGTCAGGAGTAAGGCTTTTATTGAGAGCAATAGGTAGATCGCCGTCTGATAAGGACCAAACTCAAATTGACGGCGCATTGTGTTCCACGCGCGCCTCGAAGGGCTATCAGCAAAATGGACATACATGGTGGGATTGTTCGAAGAGAAAAAGTCACTGCGATTCTGGAACGTAAAAGGCAACAGCAGTAATACATAAGTGGGTTTTAATCAGCATAAGTCTGTCACTTCCCCTCGCTTCGTCCAGAGCGAGAGAAGTTTTTTTTGGATAATTTCCCATCTCAAAAAATATTGCAAGTTGTTCTTGGATGTGTATTTAAGTTCACGTACACAACCCTAACAGTAGGTAGGTACTCTGTGACGTATACTTTTTTGTTACCGTAAGCTCGTAGCAGTCGGTGTCATAGAACATATATAACTTACGCAAAAGAATTAAGTCTTGAATGTACTATGTGCAAATTCACCCCTTCGTGAGCTAGATCACGCCTTCGTTAGTAACAATATCTAGAAAGAAAGAAAGAAAAACATTTTTTTAGTGTCCGAGCGAAAATGAATTTTCAGCCGAAAACGAAGCTTCGGCTTCAGTATCATTTTCGGGCGAAAACGGAAATGATTTAGACATTAAAAATTGTAGATATTAAATGAATTCTTAATGGAATATATTTCTGGTGTATACTGGAATATTGTTTTTTTTCTGTTTAAGCAAAAAAAAGAATAGCTATAAATAGCTGTAATGGTTCTAATATATATAAATATTCTATAGATACCTTGCTTTAGAATTATTATTATTATTTAGGCTTACCTGTGACGTACCAAAACTAAAATATGTACTTATAGGTACCATGGGCGTAGCGAAGTCCTAATATAAAACAAAAATATGCAAAAAAATACGTTTATATTTATGTGTAAAAAATCAAAATTTCCTTATCAATAAAAGATTGTTTGTCGGGTTTAAATTATGTAAATTTTCTCTAAAGGGATGAAACGGGTTTGCAAAGTTTGTATGGAGAAACCGATTTACACGCGGACGAAGCCGCTAGCATAAGTATAAAATAAAAAAACGTATTTAAAATAATACTATCGCGGATCGCCATCCATATATCAACGCAAAAAGTTTCAAAATAATTTTATTTCAAGTCGGTGTTAAATATAGAAAAAATATAATTTTATCCAGAAGGACCAACGATATATTTTGCATTTTTTAGTGCTTTTTTAACTCGGTCACATTTTGTTGTATATTTTCAGCGATTGTAAATAATTTGCTAAACGAATTTAGGGCCGAAAGCGCATTTAACAGGTAGTATAGTTTGAGTAGCAAGAGAAGTCCAGCGAGTAGCCTGGCGAGTAGCGAAGTAAAACTTAGGGAACGTTGCTTTGCTTTTACTTTATTACTCAGTTAATGAGAAATCATATTATGTTCGTTACCGTTGTACTTACTGTGAGCTTGGTGCTTAACGCTCTCTCGCGAGGCCTACAAGATATCTGCTTAAATTTTGTCACATAACTCAATCACTTAACAGGTGATAGATAGATATTGCGTGCGAAGCTGGGGTAGGTTGTTAGTATAGGTAATCTAAATATTCTAGCGAAACGGCGAGACATGCCAACCTCGCCTATTGCCAACAGACAATCAGTATTTTAAACAAAAGGGGGCAAGCAGAGCGATGAGAATGGCTTCACAAAGGTCGACAAAAGGAAGAAGCCTACTTGTCAGAACCAGTGTGGTACCGCGCTGGCAGGACCTAACATGCTGCTGCATCCAGCAATACCCACGACGCAGAATACGTTTCGAGGCAACATCACCACACCACGAAGGAGGTCGTGGAGTATTGTACGAGTCAAGACGTACTGGACTTTGAGAGTCGAGCAGCTGGAGCCGCGCCATAACATTAATTTCAAGTCGTTTGTGGTCCTTCCTCAAAGGAGAGTTTTGGCCGAAGGGTGTCGTGTATCGACAATTTCGTGGAAGGATACCGACCTCACAGCGGAACACGACCGACGCCGCGCCGTCACTTCGTGTGCAATAGTTTAATAATAGTGCATAGATTAGTTGTCATGTTTTTATTTAATATGTATTAGTATATTATTTTGTAAGATTATTATTTGTGTATTTTGTCTATGGGCCTTAGTTGCCTGATAATAAAGAGTTATTATTATTATTACTGACACAAGGCACAGATTGAATAGCAAGGTCTAAGGCGTGAAATTTCACACAATCATAATTTATTTACCTATGGGTTTTTTTGTTGTTGATAGGTTGGCGCTTGACCACTATCTCACTTGATGGAAAGCGACAACGATGTGGTTGACGATGGGGCGCGCTTGCCTAGAAGTAACCTAGTTACACCAAAAGAGTAAATAGTTGGTAATTAGTACTATTACTTATTCTGCGTAATTAGTAATAAATACACCACACGCACAAACTTTCGCCTTATTAGTGTGATCATCTCACGGATTGTGCACAAAAGAGTCGTCGGTAAGGCTGAGAGGATTGAACTCGACGCTCTTTTGGTCGAGCAATCGTCTAGGGCGAGCACTTGCTACGTCTTCCGGCCGTAGCTATGGGAGTGTTTCCACTAGTGGAGTAGAGCAGTTTCCTTTGAAACGGAGTGGAGTGGAGCTGAACCGAGCTGAGCAGTAGGTCGTCAAATGGATCGCATTAAGAGCTCGTGGTAGGACCTCTGAGCTGCATTAAGGCGAGTTTCGGTCAGTCAAACTTTTAATGAGGATCAGTCATGATTTTTGTGGAGTATGCAGACTTATAGCGTAAATACTGTAAAAAATTATTTAAACCGGACCAAAAATGACGAAGATACAGCAATTTTAGTGTATTAGTTCCAGAAACGCGCCCAAGAATGAACTCGCTGTGACGTCATCTGTCATGATCGGTTTCCACTGCCGAGTGAATACGATCAAGCCGTTTGTCGCACGGATCATGACAGATGACGTCATCTTAAACAGTCCAGCGAGAGCGCTCGTTTCCAAGTAGCCGTTTAGAATTTTTTTAATAGATCCACCATTTCTTGATGGATTTTAATAATTAAAAAAAATAAATGCTCGGTAAATTATTACACATAGGTACGATGTACTAATATAAAAATCGGATTTGCTATTATGTGATTGATCCTCATTAGCTTTTCGTCTATTTTGATTCACATACAATGATGATGATGTTTGAAGTTTTTGAAAAAATATCGTGGGGCGAACACGACCAAATTTGTCAGAACTGGAAGTAGGATGCGCGGGCAAGCGAATGGTGAAAAGAAGGGAGGCTTTTGCTCAGAGGTGGGACAGAAAAGGCCAACAAAAAAAAAAAAATGTACACCAATATTAATTTAGTCTTTTCAAAATTAAATTGGGGTCGGTTTCCAGTCATACGGGATGTAGCTGGATTTCAGTGACTGAGTTGAGTGACTGCCTATTTCACCGGCACAACCTATAAAGGGTAGTTATGTTATCTCTTGGTTAGATCGGTGTGTTAGATTTTCTGGCTTCTGTCTATCCGTCGATGTCTGTCAAAGATCTATAAATGATACCAGAGACCAACAGCTTAATGTGGTTTCCGAGGCACGGAGGAATTTAGAAATGTTGAGATGGTCACCCATTCATAGACGACCTTGGTAAGAGTTGCTTAACTTTGAGGACCAACACGTGTGGCTGTTATTAGATACTTAGGCATGAACGCCTCTTTTTATAATACACTAGCTCTTGCCCGCGGGCAAGGGTACTTAAAATATAGCCAATGCCACTCAGGAATAAAGCAGCTTTCTATCGGTGAAAAAATTTTAGCAATCGGACCAGTACTTTCAAAGATTACCTCCTACAAACAAAAAAAACAAAAAAAAAAAACAACTTTACCTCTTTATAATATTATTATTATAAAGAGATAAAGTTGGTTTATTATATATAATATTATATATTTATAGTATTAGTATAGACGACATAAAAATAAAAAAGCCTGTCAAGTGTGAGTGCCATACTTCAAACTGAAAAAATCACGTTTCTTGTGTGGGAGTTCGCTTTATTTTTTATAGCGGCAATAAAAACGCACCCTCTGTAAAAATATCAACTGTCTACCGATTAAGGTTTATAAAATATAGCCCGCTGATAGATGGACGATTTAATTGTAAGAAAGCTCTCTGTTTTTCCGTACATATTATAAAACAAAGGCCTCACCGAATTTTCATGAGTTTTTTTACCCATAGCCAAAGCGATTCATTAGGAATTTGTAGTTATAATACAGGCAAAAGTAGTAAAAAGCCGACAATTCCAAAGATTTGTAACACCTGCGCGAAGTTGGGGTGGTAACTTTGGTTCTCCGGCGGAAACTTTCACTCCTCAGTCAACCGCGCAGGGAAATACCGAGCATAGTCTTGAGCCCATCATAGCCTTTGTCTTTTGAGTGGTTTAAGCCTTCTGATGAGGCCCTTTGTGAGTAACCACATTTCAAAGCCATATGGCAACACGCACAGGTTTTGAGACACTGCGGTATGTCGGACGAAAAATTACCGCGCAACTTCTCGACCCAATGACCTTACAGCCCCTAGATGTCTAATAACATTCGACGCATGTTTGTCAACACATATGACTTATAGATCTGATGTAGGTCACCACAGAATAATTTCCAAATAATATCGACCACTTCTCTGAGCCGTAAGCACGTGCGCGATGGTTAATAAAAATATTAGAAAATAAATGTAAGAATGGTCCCTTGTTCAATACTTTGGTGTGGTAACAACAGCCAGACTTCGCGTATTCGAAAAGATGGCATAACATTTCATTGGTAAGTTAATTACGATTATATTGATTTTCTGATATTATTTATCGGAGTTCAACTTATAGTGGTCATAACTGTAGGTTGAACAAAACTAGTGATGTACCAATTCTTACGACCATCTCTGTTATTGGTAAAGTAAAAAACCTATTTACTATTTATGTGTTATTTTTTTACTTACTACTTTAAAGATTACGTAATAGGAAGGAATTGAATTGTTAATCGGTTATTGATTTTAGGTACCCGAAAGATCCTGATTTTATTTTTACCTGATGGCATTAAAATGAGGGCAATTAAATAACTTTTACTATCATAATAATTTTATGAGCCTATGTTATGTTTTTATAAATAGAGACAATTGTTTTTTAGTTTTTTTTTATAATTTTACTTTGTCACTTAAAATTTATTAATTACATTAAGTATGTAAAGTCTGCTGCAAAAGTGCATAGGAAGTACAGAAATAAAATCGTGTGAAGCGAGAAATGACGCCATCTAGCGTAAAACCTGATTGAAATGTTGCTATCGACAACATTACATTATACTGTTAATAGATGGCACCGCTGTGCTTCAAATGATTAATGCTTAATAAATGCTTATTTTTATACTTTCTTTTTGTTTCTTCAAACATTGAAATAATTTATAATTTCTTTTAAAGAGATGAAGATATTAAAATTGAATAAGTATCAATTTATAAATATTTGATTATCTATGTGTTAGTTTTCAAACTTGAGAGGGTAGGTTGAATATGGATTTATGTACTTATAAAAAATAACTAGTAGGTAGTATAAATAATACTTAGACCAAAGAGTTATGACTAAGCTCAATTGGTTGTTCGCTAAGTTAATTTCGATTATATCGTTCCAGCGCCTTTCGTTCAATTTTATTTTTAACCAGGTGTATTGTCTACTTATTTTACGAAAATGAGTAAATATGCATTGTTATATAGATTTAGTAAAAAGAACTCAAATAATTGCTATGCATAATCAAGGTAAAAACTTGTCAGAAGTAACCAGAGAGACCGGTGTAAACGTAAGTAGTTTTTTTTAACGCTTTTAAACAAAAAACTCCTATATAATAATCATTATTGGATATTATATATTTCTGTTTTATTGTTGCAGAGAAAACCAGTTGTTCTATGGATATGATGATTTGAAGAAGAGGGTTCTTTGAAACACCATCAAAGAGCTGGCAGACTAAAACTAATAAACATGTTGCAGCATCAAACCATGATACATGAATATATGAACCACTATGCTATATATATACTTATTTTCTGTATTAACTGGAGACTTGTTATGTGTGTTTAACTTAATATCCGTATTTAAAACAACTTAAAAAAGTTATGAACACTTGATGTGTTGTTGTGCAATTTTATAGTTTTTAGCCTACATTTTTAATCCTTTTGACCTTTGTGATAAAATTATCTGGTATTTTGTTTGTTTTTGTTAAGGTTACATAAGCTTCAAACCTCTTTCCAATTTTGGAAACGAATACTTAAGCTATGGCGTCAATAAGAAATTATATATAATATTATAATCTTATTCGGTGATTAATAAACGGTGATTGTTAAATTTGATTAAGAAATTGTAAGAAATAAACATATTATTATTTAATAGTGCCTTTTGTCAACGGTTTACCTGCATTTTTTTCATTTTGCTGAGTAACTACCCACTTGAATATTATATTACAAATAAATATCCACTTGTTAGCTTTGATTTAATATTTCTTCCAACTTCTTTTGTTACTTACAAAAAGACTTACAAAAAAACTTACAAAAAGTGTGAGTACTACGTGAGATTTGAACTCATGGCTCATTGATTTACGCATCTATCCGCACATGCTAAACCGCTAGGTCAACATGACTCTGATTTGAACGATGAAATTATGAACTACAATCAGTTGTTGACGACAATGATGACCCATGTGTCTATTATTTGTTTAACTAAAAGTCAAGTTTATACTTTGTGAGATTGCCTTTGCTCGCCACTTAGCTGTGAAGAAACCAACGCCATCTAGTTTAATTTTCGAAAACTTGAACTCTAACGTGCAAGGGAAAATAGGCGTTAAGGTATCTAAGCACTTTTGATGGGTGACTGTACATTTTATGTTTAAGTAATATCAAGCACTAGGAAGCTAAAAAAAACAATTATTAATAATTGTATAAAATATTGTTAAAAAAATATAGATACTTTCGTGACTTATTTAAATCTATCTCATCCCTACGTACTGACCTTGGTAGGACCAATCAGAACGCAGTGCCCCGCTCCCCCGTACCTCGGCTAGTTGACAGAATTGTTTAGGTGTGCTAGTTCAAGCATGAGGCGTCTAGGGGCTGTAAGGTCGTTGTCTCAAACACTGCCCAACCGAGCCGGATTCCACGCTTGACCTCATTTTTGAAGTCAGACCTACTTAGCTAAATCGTTTGTTCCAGGTAAATGTAATTGTCTACAACAACAAAAAAAGTCCGATCACGTTAGGTTGCTAAAGCTTATTTACGATGTTCTCGTTTTATTCATGTTCATTTTAAGACCAAAGGGTGGGTCTTAAAATGAAACGGAAGCTGCATACTGGAAGACGCAGCGTTTTAGGGAGAACTTGCAACGCTCAAAAGCAACGCACAAGGTGGTTCGATGATGTGACCCGCGGAAATCCGATAGATGCGAGACGCATAGGACTGGTCGTTGTTGTGACGATGTTGAAATGATGATGATTAGAATGCGAAAGTAACTCTGTTACTGTCTGATACCTCATTACGTCTTAAGAGATTTGGATTAAACTTGGCACACGGATAGTCCCGGCTTAGGTTATAGAATTTTTACCTAGAGAACATGTTCCCGTGGAATAATTTATGACATTTAAGTGGACGAAGATCAATCTTGAAGGTAAACCATCTCAAAAAGGAATGTCGAAACAGAATCTAATAAAGTCCTCGACTGGAACTGTCCTGGCTGAATCCCAATGACATTTTTTCGTTATTTTTCGTTATTTATTGTGAATATTTAACAATGGGTATAAGGTCAGAGGTCCTGATGTGAGAATAGAAATGATTAAATATTGTTGTACCTACTTCTGTAGCGAGCTAGTTCGTGTATAAACCAATTACGCTACAAAATTCAATTAATGTCCATCTAGTCATCTCGCTTCCAATGTTAAAATATCGACCAATAAGATTATTTTAGCAATAAAAAAGAAACATACAAGTTATCTCGATAAACTAGTGTTTGCGAAAGTACTTTTGCGATAATTGCGGCCACATAGCGCGTAAGTAGGTACCTAAATTACCAGATTCTACCAAAACCGAGGGTTGAAACTAGGGATAAAAATGTTGTAGATAAGACTCTTTCCTTTTTTCCCTCTCCTTCATCATTGCATAATTTGTAAATTACGGTTAGTGAATTTTCTCTGTTGCTAGGAAACCTTAAAAACTCGGCACTCAGAGGTGAGAGTTTTGCCCTCTTAAGTGGCGCCGAAATTCAATTACAGAAGCTTTTCGCCTCCTGGAGTGCTCTCTAGTTAAACGATGCTGATGAAATAAAAGATCAGAATCCCTTTTTTTCCACGATTGTCACACAAATATCTTGTCTTTTTTTATTTTTATTTTTTTTTGACATGGCAGTCGTGTTTTTTAATTAAGATAAAAAATAAAACTTATGTTACTGTCGACTTCTTTGTATTTAAAACTAGCTTCTGCCAGCGGTTTCGCCTGCGTGAAAATAGGTTTCTCCATACAAACTTTGGACCTCCGTTGCATCCATTTAGGGGTTGAATTTTAGAAAATCCTCGCGTAGTGCTCGCTTACGTCATAAGAGAAAATCTTGTGCAAAATTGCAGGTTCCTACTCCTAGTAGTTTCGGCTGTTCGTTGATATGTCAGTCAGTTTCTTCTTTTATATATAAAGTTAAACGTGTGTGTGCGGTTTAATTGATAAAGGTTTCAAAAATAGGACCACAAGATTGATACGAGTACAATTACAGATTTTCTATCTTGGGAAAGTTAAGAAAGAAAGTTTGGGAAATGTTTGTCAAATTACTTCGATGTTTGATTACTTCGATTTTCGATTACTTCGATGTTTGATCAAGTTTGATAACGTTTACATTCACGTCTATTGTTTAGTTTCCTCTAACCTAACTTGATTTGTGTTGATTGATCACGTATCATTTCATTGAACTTACCTTACTCGGGAGCATTAACAGCCGTCTCCTTAGTAAGAAAATATTTGTATAGTTTACAAATATTTGTTTTAGGCAAGCCAGGAAACATCCACGTTTCACCTTTGGAAGATTTGTCTCTAGATACAGTAAATACCTATTAAAACCAAATAATAATAATAATTTTTATTTCAGACAACTCAACAAAAACAACAAATATTTTTAGCCTATGTTAGTACGTATACACTACTAAAGACAATGTTGTTTTGATACGATGCCTCACTATGGGGTTCTCATCATATCTTTCAGCCATCACTTTCAGGGGGCTGTTGCTACTGCCACGCAATCTAGTAAAATAATAGGCCGGTGCATTAAAATAGTTCTATGATTAATGTATGCTTGTGTGCGTCGGTCGGTGTGACGATGACGACACCCATTCAATTTTATTACATACCTAATGTTTGTTTATGAACGCGGTTTACTCTAGATTTGCGTATTATTCAGAATTCGATAATGTTATTAAAGTAAAATAATATTATTTTCAGATTCAATAGAATTTATTGGAATTGACTGGCCTGTTGGTCTAGTGGTTAGTGGACCTGACTGCTATGCCGGAGGTCGTGGGTTCGATTCTCACCCAGGACAAATGTTCGTGTGATGAGCACAATCATTTGTTCTGTCTGGGTATAATTTATCTATAATATGTATGTATTTAGAAATATTTAAGCATGTTTATCAGTTGTCTAGTACTCATAATACAAGCTCTGCTTAGCTTGGGACTAGACGGCGTTGTGTGATAGTTGTGTGAATATAAAAAAAAATATAAAAAAAATATTGGAATTGATTTATGGAGATATCTTGATAATCTAAGATAAATATTGTATAATTTTCTCACAATTGAAAAATATGTTGCCAAATAGCACAGTGCTTGGAAAATAATTCCATCTCGAGAAAATCAATTGGTACGAATTGGGTCAGCCACGGTGAAGGTTATCTCGCTCCGGGATATTCAAGGTGGAAGTGACCTTGGTGAACTTTTCACTTGGTAAGAGAAATCGAATAGGTACCTACCGTCATAAATATATTTTATGTTTCAGTGATAGTTTCTCGTGTTTTCATTAATTGTATCTATGACATTGTGTGTTTAATTTAATTGTAACATTGTGTATGTACGAGTAATTAAATGTCTATTTTTGTAATGTTTTATTTGGTTTGATTTTAATTTTGTGTACATACGGACAGTCTGAAATAAATAAATAAATAATAATAATTATTATGATATATGGAGTACGTACAAAGTTAAGTATGTTAAAACATTTGAACTGCACTGCACTCTATCTCTTTCCTGCCCTCATAAAAAAGCGAGAGAAAAACAAGCCATTTAATCTTCTTATCATAGACAAAAACACAAAATTGATTGGTGTTCATTTTTACAGTTCTAGAACAGAAACATCCAAAATGTTTCAGTTTGGGATACCCAAACTAAATAATTTGGCACTTTTGAGGTACTTTACTATGGTTTACATTACTATGTAGAACACGTAAGTCATTTTGTCAAGCTCTTCGGTGAATTAATGTCACGCCATTTTCTACACCGATGGCTTTATAAAATGCCTTGTGATAAGTGACGTTATTAGGGTGAGCCTATCGCTGTTTCTGGGATCTAACTTTAGTCCCCGACTTTAAGTACTTTGACTCAGTAATGCCTATTACACTTAGTAGTAATATGATAAGTGCCTGATTTTCTATAAGTGTTCGGCATCATATAAAATTGCGTTTACTGATAAGAACACCGTTTACGTATGTGTGCTCATGATGTAGTTACCTATATTCAATACAATTTGTATGTGTCTGCAATGTAATGATTTTGGTACGTACACATAGTATGGATTATACTATAATTACATAATAGTTTCAAATGCAATAATAATAAATCTATATATATGTGAAAGGAGAATCTCATGTTTCAAGTACCACGAGCTGTGCCAGTACTGCCACTGCGTTCAAGGGAAAAAAAGACTACCTTGGTGGTAATTATAGTTTTGATTCATGAGGTCCGAGAGCACGTCATTTTTTCAAAGAAATCTTTCACCTTCTGACCGACACTTGCGCCTCGTTCTCCACCCAAAGTATTAGCATTGCCATTCAACGTAGTAGTGCTACTAGTTTTCTGGGCACTTTTTCGGCGTGCCCGGATAACAGTAATGTGGAAGAGTATGACACCTACGTGTGTTAAAGCAGAAAGTTTGTAACTTGTGAGTGTATGTTTGTGTGTGTACAAATGTGTAATTATCGAAATCCATTCAGCCGTTCGAGCCTGATTATGTCCTGAAATAGCACATAGGATACTTTATATCCCGTTAATATGTTCCCTTGGCATAATTTTCTACTATCCGAGCCGCTAGCAGCAGTTATTTTTATATATTTATTTAACTCGTTTCCAGAAATGGATGATCATATCAAAAATCAAGAAGTGATAAATTCTAAGATCTGGTCACACCAACTGACATAATGCATTACGTAGTTAGGTTATAAATACTCAATCTTTTATGGACATATATTTTGTTATTTCCAGATAAATAAGTTCTAAAACTTTTCTGCCGTATAAAATATTGGGTAATCCCATAGAAAACATTACGTGATCTGCTACGTTACGGAAATAACATCATAGAGCAAAAGGAAATAATTACGGACTTATCAATCCGTATGTACCTAAGCGTTTTACCAATTGTAGTTTCCCTGCTTCTAATATCATTGTAATAATGAGGTAATAACGTAATAATTATTTTTAGTCAAACAGGAACTATAATTTTATCAATACGGGATAGTCTTATTTAAAATGGTGACGACAAGGCTGCATGCACAGAGTTTATTCTTGTTAAAGAAATATTTAAGGTTGAAAGTGATGGTTGTCAAAAACGGTGTTTGAGAGCAGTACAGTTAGTGAAAGCTACTGCGAATGAACCTAAAAATAAGTCATGTAATTGACATTGTTTGATTATGTGAATTGGATTGCTAAGATGGCGAATTTTACGGTGCGGATCGTCCGTAATTTACTCAAGACAGTGCTCTCGTCTCAACACCTGGTGTGCGTCAAGTTGGTCGTACCTACGTTCACCTAATTTTCACCGCACCTGCATGGTTCGCGTTCGCCTTAAATAACGAGAGATACATCTTGCACTGAGGAGCATCGTGGATGCCTCTCGCTACGTCATCATTTAGCGTGACCTCGGGAATGAGAACCTGGATGAGGATGAGTTTAGGCGACGTCTCGTGAAGGGAATGTTCGCGTGTGCCAGCACATCTGCTTGGCCTCAAGCCGAGCATCTGGCACCCTCGTATGCGCAGATCACTGACACGAAACGCCTGCCCCATGACCTGTAAGCGGAAAACAGCGACTGCAGGTCTTACCTGGTGGGGTTGGACTACCGTGGAATCAAGAGAAGGAACAGCGGCGCTGTTGCTCGGTTAGCAACAGCGCCGCAAAGCGCCTTCAGTGTATAAACAAGCAACTTTACACATGGCTGCTACTTTTGGCAGGTCCGTTTTTACGGGCCATGGTGGAGCACCTGTGGGCAGGGGCAAAGTCCCGTGACTGCTCGCCACGCCTCTCGCAGGGGTGTTGCGGCTAACACAGCTGTGAGGTCACGTCATTCGTCTCATAAGAGTGTCGTTTTAGACAACTCTGAAGAATCAGAATGCCTAGCCGATAGCCAAAGAGTCCCAATGTTCTACTGTTTTCCAACCAGTAAACAAAGCTTACGCTGACATGGTTGGTACTGATATTGAACTTAGAGCTTCCAGTCCACTTTTCGAGAATTCTGATGATCCCCTGCTCTACAGACGAGGTGGAGGGTATCATTAAACCTCCGGGTCTGGCGGTTTCGCCAATAAGGTGTTTAATCTCTCCCTCAGTACTCACACTTAAAAATAAAAACGTGTTGAGTCGCTTGACCAGCCCGCACCGCTGAGCCTTTAGTCTTAAATTCGTCCCTAAATGATCAATGTTACCTTGTTGTCCTCTCAACAGCGACACCATCACAGGGGGTGCTCGTAGCGTGTAGTCGCTTAGTTTTTAGGGATCCGTACCTCAAAAGGCAAAAACGGAACCCTTATAGGATCTCTTTTTTGTCCGTCTGTCTGTCTAGACCCTTTATTTCGGGAACGCGTGGAGATATCAAGTTGAAATTAAAACAATATACTTAGGTCTGCGGTCCCTTGAAGCTGTGAAAAAACCAAACTTCTAAGTTAACGAAAAAAAAGAAACGGCCGTTTATATCGCAAAAAACGTGTATTTCGACACTCTCAAGGGTATCAAAATTCATAGGGTACTCCCCGTTGACCTAGAATCCTGAAATTTGGCATAAAGCAAGGTCATATAGCACAAAAACAGGAATTTTATTTATAGTAAATTAAAACGGTACACGCCCATTTATACTAATTAACATAGAATTTTAAAAACTTATAAAAAAAAAACATTTATACATAATGTTGACAACAAAATTGTCTGGAATTTTAGAAAATAATTGATTTTGATTATTATAATAGAATTAATTTCAATTAATAATTTAAGATTAAATACAATACTTCACATTATCATGGAACAGTGGACACCCTTGCATACTGTCTCTCACAGAACACCAGACAAACACGTCTTATTTTATTCCATTCGCCCGCAAACACATCACATTCAGGGTCAGCATTCGGGAGGGCATTAAGCATCTTTAAAGTACGACACACTGGGGATTCGGCTCTAGCGACAGTTCTAGATGGCTAAAGTGCAAATAGATTGTAACGGCGGCTCTGACGGTGTCCAATGTATTTATCGGGCACAAACAGCCGACAGAAGAGGTCATGGAGCTCAGGGCAGTCAATGCGTCCGCTCAAGATTGTACAAGCCACTACGAGCTGATCGAAGCCCCTTCTTACCTCTAACGAGTTGAAACCCAGCATCCCTAAAAGAAAATTGGTGGGGTACATGTAGGGAAAGAAAGTGTACAACCTTTGAAATAGAAATCTCAGGAAAGTTTTCTGCACCTTTATGGGATACACACCGGATTGGAGACTTAAATTAAAAATATGGCATAACTTTACTGCCAAAATATCATTACAACCCTTGACAATAAAGGTTGGAATGTTGTCAGCGCCAACCGAGCTACAGGGTTTGAGTCTGGCAATCCCCTTAACGACGTCGGGAGGAATTAAAACGGGTAAAGGAATATTGTCTCCCTCATTTTCCACGTTTATGGCCGTTGGGTCAAATTTGGGTGTGTCAGGTGAAAATACGCTGGCAAAATACCGAGCAAATGCCTCGGCCGCTTTGACGCCCGAACTAGTCATACCATTCAGTACAACATTCGGCTCGAACCCATTCTTTGACCGTAGACTAGAGATGTGCTGCCAGAACTGTTTAGGGCTTTTTCCTATATTGTTTTCTACAGTTGTACAATACAGTCTGTAGGCCTCCTGGGTTCTAACGTTCAAGTCTGATCGTAGAGTGCTAAATTCGGCGTACGTAAGACAACATCGCGATTTTTTCCATTTATTATGGAGTTTAGTTTTACGCCGAGTATCGTGCACTATGTCTGTATTAAACCAGACTGGATACCGCCTGTTACCAAAGGGCTTTCTCTTTTTTTTTGGAAAGCAAAAATCGAATAAATTATAAATTATTTTATAAATCTCACTAGCAGCGGTGGCTGCGTCAGTGGAGCAAAGAATATCTTGCCATGTAGCAGAGGAATAAATCTGAAAACAGCAAATTTTTTAGTTGTTACATCACAAAAAATCTTTTTTTGCGATTCGGAAAAATCTTCGAGACTCTATTCGGGAAATCAACTGCATATTCACATAGGTAAGTTTATACGGAACCCTCATTGCGCGAGTCCGACTCGCACTTGCCCAGTTTTTTTAATATGTTTTTTAATATGTGTGGGCTTTAACTATTTTTAAAGTCGCCACAGACAAATCCTGTTAAGCAGACGACAAGCTAACAGCTTGACCTGTGAGAAGACACTCATATAAAAATGTATTAAGGTCACTCGACTCCGATTATCTCTTTGCTGTTAAAAAATATTTCGTATCCATTGTAAAGTTTTGTTAACTTTAATAAAGTTTGTCAAAGTTACCAATTTTGTCAAACTTTGTTTGATTTGAATAGCCCCGGTTCCTTTGCGCATGAAAACGAATTACTCAACCGTTTGCTCTGCACTCTATATGTATATGTAAATGTATATTGTAAGTATCTATCTGAGAATATTTGGGCATAGATACCTAACGTGCCTGCGGAGTTTCGGTGGTTAGTTTAATTTGACCCTATATTTTACCACAATCCCCGAAGCCTTAGCATTGTTCCGCTTAGCGACTGATCCGCATTGTATTCCTAAAGGGCCGCCTTGGTATGTCGCTCTATTTTAGATTATAATCTCTAAAGGAAAGGCCTTTTGTGTGGAAGCTTTAGCCCGAAGTAAGACTCCCAAAGAACGGATTTCTCATAACCTCCAAACCGTTTTTTCGGGTCATAAAATGTTCATAATACCGACCTCTTTTTTAATGTCCGAGTGCGTAGAGACCGTATATCGCCTAGTGTACAAAGATATCCTTTTTTTTTTCTTTATAAATTTTATATACTTATATGGAGATACCATTTATTTGCGAAACGTTCCTATCAATAGATAAAATTGGGCACGCCATAATTATGGCGGTAAGTCCCCCTCTTTGAGGAGTGGCTGGAAAAACCTCACGGCGTCGTCACCTTCCGATCCTTTCTTTTACTACCTAATAAAGTATTTCAGCTACGTTGATCGTCAGTGATTGACTTATAGAACCTATCTAGTAGAACAATCGTTGTTTTACTATAGGTTCTTTATGTACGTAGTAATTACTTATAATTATTATTCTTCTTTTTAAATGAATAGTTAATAATTAATCGATCTCTAAATAATCATAAATGTACTTAAATTACTTAAATATTAACTAACTACAAGTATTTATAAACTGACTATGTACATAAGTAGGGTTGCAAGGTCTTCAAACTGAAAATCCGGACAGACAAGCCAATTTAGCCGGACATTTGAGTAAAATGGTCGACAATTTTTTTAAAAGTCAAACTCGACTTTTTTATTATTGACCATAATACATATATTTTTTAATTCTAATGAAACAACAATAAAATTGGCTGCTATAATTATTGCTAGTCCGCTCCGCTTACGCTAGCGATACAAGATAAAGTAGAAAACATGACGAATCTAAAACAAAAAACTTAGAAGTTTGATTTTTTCACAGCTTCAAGAAACCGCTGACCTGAGTATATGGTTTTAATTTCGAAAGGGTCTTGACAGACAGACAGACAGACAGACGGACAACAAAGTGATCTTATAAGGGTCCTGTTTTTTCCTTTTGAGGTACGGAACCCTAAAAATGGCCAAGTTTATTAGCACTTTTGCTGTTAGATACCCTTTTTTGTTGCAACGTTTTGTTCTTGAAAGCCATGCATGGCCCCATACGATATATTGATTTTCTGTGTTTCCATCGGCCCATATCATTTTAAGCGTAATAAGCAATGTAATACCAAATTACGCAATTTTGATCCCAAAGATATTTACATATTGTTACAAATTCACAATATGCATGATTTTTATTTTCACCGGCATCCTAAAACGAATGTTTTTTTGTCAAAATTCATTTAGCTAAACATGAAACATCGAGCTCATGATACACATCTCTCAATTATATTCAAGACTGATTACAAGCTTATGAAACGCATACCAACCTAAGCCCACAGTCACACCAAACGTGTGTTCCTAGAGTTTTTATAAATATAGTAATAATATATTACTGGTGTTACATTTCATTTAAGTAAGTACGAGTATGTCATGCTTTTAAAAAGTCCATATAAAAGTACCTACTAATAAAATTAATCAAAAGGTAAATTTGTTTCAATAAGAAAAGAAATACTTTAATAAATAAATGATTAGTAAGATATATATTGAAAAAATAATATGAAAAACATTTAAGTAAATAATTAAATTTATAAAAAAGTGAATACTTACATTTTCTAAGTTATTTATAAACGATTAAGTTGTTAATTTACGTTTCTAATAAAATAATGACAATAATAAAATTATTTTTTAAGTCTATCGGACATGTGACCGTCCGAGAGAATCAATTCGCCACATTGTCATCACGTGGTGAATAGAACGCTTCTTTTGCCGCCTGAAAAAGGTTTTAACTAGCCTTTTGTCGGGCGGAAATAAGGTGCGAGCTGTCAGTTGTCCTTTAATTAGGCCTTTCACCTTTGGTTAGATCATTTCAATTTAGATGACTCATTTGGCATACTCAAATGGACTTAGATTGAACTCGACACCTTGGATAGAAGGGTCTGTACACTGCTAACCGCAAACCGATGAGTGTTGAATTCGGTTAGCGGTCAGGATCTTGGGATCATCGACGATGAGACTGTAAATCCCGCGGAAGTGTGGAGCCTCAGAGAATATTTCCTTTAGAACCGATGTGGGCATGCACTGCGATTTGTCCACAGTGAATAAGATACTCACCTGGCAAATCTGTAGTACTCACTACTGATAACCGCAAGGAGAGGTATGGAAAAATAAGAAGCTCCACGAGCGCTCTTATCAGGCTCTTCATGGGCCTGATTGTGAATGTGAGGACTATGTTGATTGCTTTTTTTTTCTCTTTTCTTTCAGTAATTATATCGTACGTCTTGCAATGTGATCTCAGATAAATCTGCATGATTCTCATGTGATTACCAATACATATTTACTGTATGGACTTTAAAAGAGACTTTGACCCCTGAGTTTGTTTTGGTGTTTCTTCTCAGGGTAGTCACCCGCCTCGTCTAGTTTAAACTGACGAAAAAAGAATTGTAGAAAATTGTATTGTGTTTTTTTTTAAACCTATTTGCAAAATAAATATCATTTATTATTTCATGTCGGTTTCTCAGCGTTCCGTTGCTAGGCTACCTTTTGGTGGCCTTTTTCGGGAAACTGAAGGTTTTGTTTGTCTCTGCAATTACGGAAGTTATCTTGATGTATAACTACTGGACACCTATTATGAAGGCTTGGCACCTTCCATCAGACATATGGCAAACGGCGAGTAATTAATAATAATAATATATTAATAATATATTAGCAGATGGGGAGCAGTGGTGGCCGAGTGGTAACGGCCCGGACTTACGAATTGTAGGTTGCGGGTTCAAACCCAGCGAGGCGCATTACTTTGTGTAATTTATTTCATCACCACTGCTCTCAAAACGGTGAAGGAAAACATCGTGAGGAAACCGGCATGTCCTAGAACCAAAAATTCGAAGACATGTGACATCCACCAACCCGCACTGGGCCCGCGTGGTGGATTACGGCCCATTCCCTCTCCTAGAGAGAGGAGGCCTGAGTCCCAGCAGTGGGAACATTAAAAAGGCTGAATATGCTAATAATATATTTATTCAGAGTTAAAATTTGGTTAAATAGTTACATAAAATCTTAGGAATAATTACAAAGGTGTATGGCTTGTTATGGGATGTATATGGACCACAGGCGGTAAAAATTTTTACACTATGGTTTATGTAGGACAATGAAATTCATAACAATATTTAACATTAAGTCTCGAAATAGTGAAAAAAGATTATTAAATTATTTATTATATACCTAGCTTATTTAAACACTAAAAGTCACAATAAGTTATTTCGTATTTTAAAACTATTTCTTGCACTTAACTCTAGTTACACATGATTTTGCGTCAGCAGAATTAATAATTGCGTTAAAGTCGAGGTTGCGTTAATACAAAAGAGTTATGTTTATATTGGACACTTTTGCCGATCAACTTATATCTTTGAATATTATAAAAAAAAAAACGATGGTTTGTAGGTTAGCAAACTGGAATTTTGTTTGGCCTTGAGTATGACGCTCTAGGCGCCCTCATAATCGATTGAGTTTTTGTATCTGTATTCCGCAATTTTTCTAGCAGGACACTCAGTATCTCCCATTTTGTGGTTGGAGGACTTTTTGAAGCGTGAGCAAGTTGCACATTTCGGTGAGTCCCCTTTCTTTCCGCACTCGGACACCGAGTGTCCCGTCTCACCGCAGTGGCCACACGACGAGTTGACCTCTCTACAGGTTTTTGCTGCAGGTCCATACTGCTGGCATTTGTAGCATCTCGTAACCAGGGTGAAGTCCTTGACAGGACAGGACGTCCAATTTATGAAAATCCTTGATTGGGAAATTAGGGCTCTTCGTATGTTGTCTGGAACTTCAACCACGTAGTTACAAGTCTGCAAATCTTTCTTCCCCGATTTATGACTTAATTTAACCAAGGTCAAAAAGGAAATAGTCGGAAACTTGTCGGCTACATTTTGCTCGTAAATGCACCTGAAAACTTCAGTTTCAGCCAAAGAAAACGGCATTCCTACAACCACGATCCGGGGTTTGCGTTTGCGGGGTTTGTTGGCGGTAAGTCCGGATACAGATTGCTGGACTGCTTGCTTAATTTTATCCGCGTCATCTTTCGTCTCCGTATTTATTATAACGCCTCCGTTTTTAGTCTTACGGACATCACGTATATGCAGCTTGATTTGATCTGGTCGTATCATCTTTTGCACAAGGACTTTTGTTTCGTCACTCGACTTTAATTTATTGTTGGGATAAATGGCCACGGAGTTTAAATTGTACGATCGAACGAAATCATTTGACCCCTTCTTCACCATGTCGGCAAATGAAACAGTGCCAGAGTCCTTAAATAATAAACGTTTTTCTTTCTTTCTTTCTTAATATTCTTCGTGAGGTTCGAGATGTGATCCGACAAGTTGCACTTCTTCATTAGATCCGCTCTTGGATTGCTTTCTGCTTTAAAGATCGATATAGGACTGCCATTTGGGAGGTGCCAGATCTTATTTTACAGCACAAGGTTAAAAATTTCAATTTCGGTTCCAAGTTGAGTTTGCCATCTGAGGCAATAGAACAAACCTCGTTTAGATGCTGCTCAATGGTTGACATCCATCTTTGTATCTTGAATGTTGAAACAGCTTCGATCGAGAGATCTGATTGGGCTGGATTTTGCGACATCGTCTTCGCTGGAGAGGCGGAGAGATTCACTCGATCTCTTGAGAAGGGGCTGTTACCCATTTTCTTTTACTAAACTACACACAAGGCAAAAAATTATGCATAAAAGAAGGTCACTATTATTATTTTGTAAATTAAATATTGCTACTGGGCACGTCTTTATGCTACGAGTGCTGATGATCGAAGTCCTATTTTACACAGTTAATTGCACAGGTCTAACCAAGAGGCCTGAATTATTGACCAGCAACGGGCTTTGAAATGCCTAAAACTTGAAATTAAGTATCTCGATTTGCCTGGAAAGTGGACTCTGCAGTCATTGTGCTGATAGTAGTTTCTGTGTTTCTGTTTCTGTGTCAACGGCTTGATGGCTAAAATCTTCGACACTTATTTGCTGAAGCTGTCGTCGCGCGGTTCGAACAAGGGCCTAATACAGAAAGCAGTATAGTTTATATACCATTTTCGTTTGTTAATATTGCAAGCCCGAGCCAAGAGGATCATTGGCAATGATGCACTCGTCGAGTCAAGGCTTCACAGTCTTGAGCATCGACGCCGACTTGCTAGCCTGTCGGTTTTCTACCGGTTGCACTTCGGGGAGTGTGCGTCGGAATCGCATTGCCTAATTCCGCCAAGCCCGTTCGATAGTTGGGTTGTTCTCAATTACTTTGTTAGCCGTTTTAAAGATGAGCTACTCACTGTTGTTCGGATTCTATCTGTTCTGATGTTAAATGCCTTTGACATATCAAAGAAATAGGCATAAACAGGAGTTTGGTAACCTGTATAATAATTTACAGTCTTTTTAAACAGACACCTGCAGTCTTAGTAGATAGGCCCTCAATTAAACTATGTTGAGTATAACTATATCGTGCAACTTGATTTTGTTTATCAAAATTTTATTCTACCAAGAATCAAATAATATGTACCTACTTATCAGCTATAATTGTGGCTGAAGGTGACCTATAATTCCTTTTATCCGATATATCACTAGTTCGGATTTTTATAATTCGAACGACAATGGTATATCATATGTAGTTGTTATCATATTCTCTGGCAATGAGTATGAGATACAAAACAATTTAAAAACTATGCTACGACTCTGGAAAGATGAATACTTGAGTGCTTTAAGTTTCCGCATTGAGCCCGAGCCCCGGGGACTTTCCAGGCTTCATACGTACTATTACGTTCTTTCTTTGCTGAGTATCTGAGAAAACTTTGTGACAGAGCGTAAACGTTAGAAAACGTTCCGAACTTACCTCGGCTCCCATGAGAAATCGTAACTCGCATTGCCCCGCGCGCTCTGGTTTCCCAATTGTCAATTTGGACCAATTGTTTGAGTACCATTTTTTTTTTGTAGGTGGGAAAATCATCCAATGACATCCCCCGATCTTAGGCGGAGCGGGAGGGCGTGTCAGACTTTTACTGACTATAAACCCACTCCTGTTCCTTCGTTGCCTTTCATACCAGGGCCAAGTCTTCAATTGTTTGAGTACCTATATTCGTGTAGGAATTAAGTTTATTTATTTGTGTATACAATGTGTAATTTTATCTATGGTTTATTAATATATCTTTTCTTGTATTCGCCTTTTTTTTCACTCTTTTATTGCATCACCCAAAGGTTGACTGGTAGAAAATGCCTAAGGCATAAAGTTCGCCGCTGTGCTTTTGTGTGCATAAAACATTTAATAAATAAATGAATAACTCTGCTCCTGTAAGTTTTTAGCGGAGTATGTGACGCTACGTAGGTAAACATTAAAATTTGCGACAAGTATGTTAGGGCCGGCTTCCAGCGTAACGTAATGCAGCTAAATACCAATATCTTACATGGAGCGATTGCTATCTGAACTCCACTATAAGTTAGTCACTTGGTTTTACGATACCTTTTAGTAATAAAGACTGATTGTCAGGCTCTCGGGACTTTGACTACCCGTAATACCCTTAATAGATCTACGAATAACAGCCGGGACCAAAGTCTTAACAAGCTTTTAGGGGATTAGAGGAGCTTGTTGTTTAATAAGCGGTCACCAATTCACCTCGATAAGCTTTGATTGATGCTTGCAGCTGGTTATACTTACCACGAATTTCTCGTCCTTGATGCGCAAGGTGCGGAGCGGCATACAGTTCTAGCGATGGTTGCTGGGAGATTGGATTGCCTTTATATCGGACATTGCTGTAGCAGACATGTTGCTAGTAATGCCCGATAGTTTTAATGTGTCTATATGTGTGAGTTCTGTTTTATGGTTACTGTATGGGTGCTACTGGTTGCCTGATATAAATGCTTTTTATTTATTTATTTATTAAATGCGATGTATGGTAGTACCTAACCGTGTGTGGTTAGGAAACAATCGTTGTTTTTAGGGTGCCGTACCTCGAAAGGAAATAAGGGAACCCTTATAGGATCACTTTGTTTTCCGTCTGTCTGTAAAGACCCCTCATATCGGGAACGCATGGAGGTATCGAGTTGAAATTAAAACCACATACTCAAATCTGCGATCCCTTGAAGTTGTGAAAAAATTAAACTTCTGAGTTAACGAAAAAAAAAGATACGGCCATTTATGTCGTATAAAACGTGTATTTCGACCCTCTCAAGGGAATCAAAATTGATAGGGTACTTTCCGATGACCTAAAATCCTGAAATATGGCATAAAGCAAGGTCTCATAGCACAAGTATAAGAAAAAATCTGAAAACTGTAAATTTCTTTGTTACGTCACAAAAAAAACTTTTTTTGCGATTCGGAAAAATCTTCATAACCCAATTCGGGAATTGAATTGTTTTTACAGGTAAGTTTGTACGGAACTCTCAGTGCGCGAGTCCGACTCACAGTTGCCCGTTTTTTTAATGTAATCTTTGCAGTTCTGTTGCTAGGCAGAGGCCTCTATTAAGTTCTTCCGGATAATCTTTTTTGGCGCCGTCTCGAACTGGCTCATGATACGCGTCCGATTGCATCCTACCCCCTTTCTGGGCTGTCTTCGCGGCAGTTATCATCTTCAGAACGCATTATGTCACTCTAGTCCAGGGCTCATTGCTTATGCAGCTGACGTGAACCACATAATCCGAAATGTTCAAAGAATCTCAATAAAATCACCTTTTTTTTTTCACCTTCACCGACGGCCCTACCTACCAAACCTATCCTCTGCTACGATGGCTTCCGTTACACCCCTAGTCGCATTTTTTTTTGTTGATAGGGACGAACCTACATCCTTTACATCCTCGCCTTACATCAGGTGAGATACTGGTCAAGCACGAGCTTGACCAGTATCTCACCTGATGTAAGGCGAGGATGTGGTCGATAATGGACTACGCTTGCTGAGAAGTAATCTTATTAACTATTGACTTAAAAATCCCCTGGTTGTAGCTATCAGGAAACATAGATTCTGCCAAGGAATTCCGCTCCTTAGGCTGTACGCATAATTAATGTGATTCCAAAACGTTTTGTGCGTATGGGTGGGATGTCTACCATGTACATTGGTGCATTGCTGTACACGATATACTCGTAATATAAAATGTACAAAGAAAGTAAGAAACTATTTACACACCAGCTGCTGGTGATTGCTAGTGATGGTACGGGTTTGGTGTGAACACAGCCTACATCAATTCAGTCATCCCTTAATTCATAGTTGTAGGCTTGGCGTGGCGTCTCGACGAGGACGCGGAGGCGCCTCGGCGGCGGGCGCCCATTCGACGGGGTCTTGCCCTTGCAGACTCGCCAGGCTATACACATATACTTCAACTGAAATTGAACTGGTAGCTATTATATTGTTAAAACGACGAAGTTTATTTATCGTTACTTTCAGTTTAGTTCAAGGACGTCAAACTATAATTGAACTGTTGAGAATTTTAAGGCAAATCCTACTTTTATGCCAAAGTTTGACAGGTTTCTTAGGCTATAGTTTGCCAAATACTTAACTTCAAATTCTTAATTATGGGATCGGGGGTATACCTTAGAAATCTCAGTTTAGCTTTAAATATATGATAAACTCGTTAAAAAAAGGCCCGTTTTGACATTTAAGAAAGACCCTAGAATGTAGCTTGGAACGAAATTGAAAGTAACAATGAAATGATAATTAATTACATAAAGTGTTTTAATGTAATTACATAATGTAATATAGACGGTTACTTATCGTAAATTATAAAAACATCAAATGTCAAAACGAGCTTTTTATTTTGTGACAAACTTCAGTTATAAAACACACATTTGACATGGCACGCCCGTGATTCCCTGCGAGACTCGAACTTTATTGATTACTATATAAGACCTATATATTGCCCAGAAAACATAATTTATGTAGATCGTATCTACAACTCTTGAAAACTCATCTAAAATTAAAACTTTTATGTCGCAGAAAATGGCCTACGATCTAATTTTTTCTACGAAATGAAATAGAAAAATTTTGGTAGAGGTAAATAAAATATCGTAATCTTCTAATCTTAAAGTGAAGTCTGTTTTCAGATAAAAGAACATAAATCTAATAAATTATACAATAGAACCGACATTTTGCAAGGCGGTGTCGAATTACCAAATGCATCGGACTTTATTACCTACTAGCCACCGAACCCTTGTAAAACCAGACTTTTTGAAAAAAGAATAGTCACCTCTTACCAACGATTTCTGATTTTTGAAGTTGAGTAGATATTTCGCAAATTCTACTTTAACCGGAAAACCGGTCATTTGTCATTTAAGTAGGATCATAGATGTCTATTCAGAAACTCGGCTATAATCAATGAAATTACATACATACATAGGTACTATATAATATGAAAATGGTCAGGTCAAATCTTATGTAATATACAAAATATTATACGGATGGAACTTAGTTAATTACAAAAACTGGCCAAGTGCGAGTCGGATTCGCACACGAAGGGTTCTATATTCTATATATTGAAATCGAGTTTAAAAACGCCGACAAAGTAAAGTTTCTTGTTTATGAACTCCCTTTTATTTGTAACTTCATTTTAATTTAATTATTTGCTGTTGTAGTAGCAATACACATTTTGTGAAAATTTCAACTCTCTACCTCTTAGTGTCTAAACACACTATGCCGAAGGTACGCGACCGAAGTTCCACGGCTGATTTTACGTTCCGACGTATTCAGCTGACATGACATACCATAAGTGCCGAATTTACGCGGCAGAAATTCAGTACCGCAACTTTGTGTGTATTCAGTGTCTCGAGCGCTGTCGTGGCGTCGTATCGTGATAAATAAACAGCCGGAATGACGCAAATAAAGTCATCCTGTTAGGGTTCCGTTATTATTTTAATAAACACAACGGGCGGACACGCGGGGTGCGGGCATGCCTGCCTCCCGCTGCTCCCCGCCCCGGATCTTCATCGGCAATTAACCGAACTTCGGTCGTATATAATGTGTGCTCTCTAGAATACGTTGCCGCCGAATTGCCGCTGAACTTACGCCGGACCGAAGTTCGGCTGTACGCATCGTAATTTCGGCATTATGTGTCGTCAGTAATTTAAATAGCATTGCAGAACTTCGGTCGCGTACCTTCGGCATGTGTTTAGACACTAACGGTTTATTATATACAGCCCACTGACGGACGGACGGACGGACAGCGAAGGCTTGGCAATAGGGTTACGATGATACCCTTCGGGTACGGAATTCTGAAATCACAACAGCTATTATGGGGTTCATAATAAAATTGAAGTTATTAACGCTACAGCACTCGCAAAAAAGAACTAAAATATAGTGTAGTCAAACTTTTATTAAAGGCATGTCGGATTAGACAAGAGCTGGACGGACAACATCAACTATAAAAAGAAACACAATGCACTGAGATTCCACTAATCTTATAATGTACTAGCTTCTGCCAGCTGCTTCGCCCGCGTGAAAATAGGTTTTTCCGTACAAACTTTAGAACCCCGTTTCTTCTCCTTAGGGGGTGAATTTTGAAAAAATCCTCTCTTAGTGCTCGTCTTCGTCATAAAAGGAAACTTTGTGCAAATTTTTATGGTCTTAGTCCCAGTAGTTTCGGCTGTACGTTGATATGTCAGTCAGTTTCTCATTTTATATACATAAAATATCTATACGTAGATAAACAAAAAGAATAAGAATTAATTTAATGCAAACTTTTTAGTCGGCTAAAAAGTTTGAAAATATTGGCCATTCCACCAAAAAATAATTAGGATGCCATAAAATAAATATTTTATTTATTTTCCTTTTCAGGACAAATGGTGTCTAAAATATTTTTTTCATCTTAATTGGCCAGTAGGTATTGTGTCTCTTTTTTTGTACAATCTCTTTTGAATGTTAATTAATTTAATGAGTCGAGACATAACTTTTTTAACCTTTGTAAATAACAGTGTTTTAACTTTTTTTATTATTTTCTCTGCGTTGTTTACAAAAATGAGAAAAGAAAATGTATGAGTAACTCGACCAGTTTTATTTAAAAATGGACGTTATAGTAGTAGTATAACAATAGATTCATCTACGTTGGTATCTATGAGTCTACATACCTACTTATCTTAAATAAAATGTCGAATTAGTAGCAATAGGAAGAAAGTATTGATGATGTGCTTACGTTTACGTACAAATACCGCCCAGACCCACCTGGTACACTTGATGTTTTGTTTTCTTTTTCTTTTGGTTTAGCACGGTTTGTGCATTTTTAGTTATGCCAGAGGCAAGTTTAGTTTTTGATACGCTATATAGATACTTTATTTCCCATTAGAATGTAGATGTAACACATTCCAATATTTTTGGACTGTTTGACAGCAAATGTCAAATGTTAGCTTTCTCGGCATGCTTCACTGAAGTACCTACTACAATAACATTCTCAGCTCAGCTCAGCTCCATTTTACCGAAATTGCACCTGTTTTAATGATTTCACGTATTATCCAGTTGTGTAGACACTTGAGATACCAAACTACACCAACTTTATATTACAATATCCACTAGGAATCAATTTGCGAATAATTAAAACTACAAATTGACAGTTTTCAGACTTTTACCTATACTTGTGCTATGAGACCTTGCCTCATGCCAGGATTCTAGGTCACCGGGAAGTACCCTATGAATTTTGATTCCCTTGAGAGTGTCCAAATATAAGTTTTTTATTTATTTATTTATTATTTGTTTACACAAACACACACACATTTTTTGCGACATAAACGACGAAGTTTGATTTTTTCACAGCATCAAGGGGCCGCAGACCTGAGTCTCTATGGTTTTAATTTCAACTCGATGCCTCCACGCGTTCCCGAGATAGGGTCTTAACCGACAGACAGAAAGACGGACAACAAAGTGGTCCTATAAGGGTTCCGATTTTTCCTTTTGAGATACGGAACCCTAAAAATCACGCCAAAAACCTGCTATCTTAATATTTAGCTGATATTCTATTTTTGAATCAAGTACATACTTCAAATGAGTATAATTTTTATGAATTGATTTTAGAGTACTTACTTAAAATGAATAAACATTCGTAATACCGAATGTTCCATTTTTAATTTAGTTCAATTTCAAGTACTTCAAAATGAATAAGCATTAGTTTTTTATGTGGCGGGCATTTTTGGTCCGGGAAGGAAGCGGTTACTGTCCTGCAATAATACTGTCAAATAGAAAAAAAAATGTCACTGTTAAAATATGAGTGTGAGTTGAAACTGAGCCGCTGTTGGTTTTTATCACAGCTGCATGCTACATGCTGTATGTGCATTTTCATATAATACGTTGTTTAATGTCAGCAAAACACAAAATTTAAAATATCGTAAATATGACGACAAAATCTAACATTTCTCCTCGGTGTTATGTCCAATTGTGTGTGCACAAAGGCGCGAACACGGCAATGAGACACGTATAACCGAACTTCAAAGAAAATAAAATCAAAATACCTACTCATCATGGGTCATGGGTCAAAGATAATTATCTAGATATTATGATATGATATGTTTTGCCAGTGTGAAAGACGAAAATATATTTTTAATTTTTTATTATTGATAGGCTCGCGTTTGACCACTATCTCACCTGATGGTAAGCGATGATGTGGTCGACGATGAAGCACGCTTACCTAGAAAATATGTATAGATATATGTCATTGTCACTCTGCGATAAAATAGTATTCTACTAATGGTGGAAGATTTTTTTTTAAATTGATGTAGTAGTTTTTAAGTTTATTCAACACAAACAGTCAAACAACATAAAAATACAAATCTTATGTGTTTATAATATTAGTATAGATTAGTATAAGTAGATTAATTTTGAATGTGATCATGCCGTATTTACTTAATTTGTAATTAAAATAACTTCATTACTTAAAATTAATTTAATTTCTTTCGCCAGCGTCAAGTAAAACCTATGATTGAAAACTCTATGGTCGAGGTGTACTTTAAAGAAATCAAATAATATTTTGAAGGTTGGTTATATTTTTTTTGAATTGTCTATGGTTTTAGTCTGAAGGTATTTTAATTCCATAATAGTTTTTGGCGGGATTTTTTAGAGTAAAGTTTAGTGGCTGTTTTAATTATTTGTAAATTGATTCCTAGTGGATATTGTGATATAAAATTGGTGTAGTTTTGTATTTCAAGTGTCTACACTACACTGGACAATATGTAGAATCATTGAAACAAGCGCAATCTCGGCACCAATCTAATCGGCAAAATAAATAATCCAATCAAAAGATAATGAACCTAATCCTACATATTTGGCGTGAAAATGTAGCATTGGAAAGTCTTTGTCGCCTCCTATCTTCTGAAATTTTTAAACCTGTAGGAGCACCTAATCAATATTTTTATCTTATTTAAAGATTTACATTCATAAACATAAAATATATCAATAATTTCAGATCTGAAATTTAACAGATAGAGAACGAGACCTGAAAATCGTGGGTAAGTTATTTTATATTTATATCTACCAAATATACAATTTACGATTTTGCTGACACGTGATTATGTGTCAGCAAAATTGTGAAAACACTTATGTACTCGACTCGTTTGCCGCAAACACCACCCATGTTTGTGGCAAAACCTTTTCGTGTCTCAAAAGAAATGAAACGGGTGTTTTGGCACCAAATAATATTTTATTCCTAAGACTTGTATGTATAGCACAGATTTGTTCCTTTCTTTGTCCCTAAAGGGGCCTGTCATCATATACTTACACCCAGCCGTGGTTCGAGTGTAATGGAACACAATGTAATACACAACAGTTTTATCGACGCAAAACTTCAGGGAATTGAAAGCATTATTGTTAGTACTTACTCTCAAAGGATTTTAAATGTGTGTATGTTATACATGAGAGCGCACAATATGATTTATTTTTCGAATTCGTTGGTTTTTCTTTGTGAAAAAATGAAGCTTTGTGTGGAGCTTATTCGAAGAAAATGATTGTACTCGGAACGCTTGCCTTTTATTGGACTTTTCTTTATTCGCTTTGTTCGGAAAGGATTCGTGCTATGTTTTACTTAAAGTAGTTTTGATTACTTTACCTACTTGTAAATATTAATATGTAGATTGTTATGGGTGATGAAATTCAGATAGCGGCTGTAGCAACCCAGCGCTAGGCACGCCACTGACGTCACAATCCCGGCAATAAGTTGTGGAACTAAACACCCTATTCGACGGCGTATTGGAACTGACAGCATTGTTCGAAAGAGTTAATGAGTCACTGAAATGCAAAGAGTGTCTTAAGGGACACAGGTGGGTTTTAGTGACTAAAAGTCCTCTTTTTGTCTTTCTAGACTTCCTCTTGCTCCACCCAGAGCCGGAAAAGTCATATGATGATTTTCCAACAAAAAATTAACAACTGATTTAATTATTGCGATTATGAAATATAGTCCACTGTATTTCATATATCTCCCGGTTGCCGCGGGTAAATGAAATACCTAAGTTACTCATTGTAACATCAGCTAAGGAAGGTTCCCCCCTCAAAATTGGTTCAGCTGTTTCGGAGATTAACCGGAACAAACAGACACTCTGTCTGTCGGTGGACAGACAGACAGACAAATTTTATTTGTTGTAGTTTCCGAATTACTTTCATATTATGCAATTAGTACCCGAAACCCCAATTAGTACCCCTCCCGTGTGTTACCTAAAAATATATATATTACAAACAGATACTTCAATTTTATTTACCTATACATGTATAGATGCTGAGTGACAGGGCAGAATAGAAGAAAAAAACGTGTTGCGCCGACCCCAAATAACACGGGACAAGAGCAGGAAGATGATGATGATGTATAGATGCTGTACAAAATTAATCAATATTTAGGTTCGCAAATGTGGGTACTGCTACATGCATAATTAATTATTACGGTTCTTTTTTATAATAAATAGGCTCTTATGAATAACGCGAGGACTTCTATAGCAACAGCTTTCTCTGTTTTTATTAAATAATTCTTTACGTGTTGCTTAGTGTTCGTGAAAACTCACCGTTTCGCCCCACGCTAGGGTGAAAGAAGCCATTAGGTGTTCTCCCACTTCCCAAAAAAAGCATATTAGTGAAAACTGGCATTAAAAAAAAAGAAACATGAAAAATACAAAGAAATACTAATTAGATTTTGTTATAGCACAGTAGTTATAAATTCTTAATTAGCTTTACAGGCTAGACCTTCATTAAATAATAAATATAAGAAGATTACCTCTCTTAGGTATAACCATTAATTTACGAGGCCAAAACTTTCAACTGCGATCAATTTTACTGGCAGACAAAACTTTACGGCATAGCCAATTTATTTACATAAGATTTTTTTCAGATTGTTTCTCGTTAAACGCCTATCAAAAACTAGCTGCACACAATAGCGTACGAGCAGATAGCTCTGATAATCAAAGGCATGAAACCTCTGTTCCATCGTTTTTCTGTGATATTACTACATAATATAAAACAAAGTCGCTTCCCGCTGTCTGTCCCTATGTATGCTTAGATCTTTAAAATTACGCAACAGATTAACACTGATAATTTAGAGGTTTCTAATGTGATGTTGTAAATAAACACACTTTTTTGGGCTTACATTGCAAACCCTGGCTGAACCCTACAAGATAGATCAAAATAATGTAGTACAGTATTGTACACCTTAAAAAGGTCTACAAAAAAGTCTGAGAGATAACCCAGAATAACCATTTTTTTTTACGAGAAATAATGGCTTATTTACGAATGCAGCATTAATCCTTATCCAATTAAGTACCTTAAATATATTGTGCATTTATTACAGATTAATAGGGCCCTTTACAGCATGCAATTTAAATGACTATTTTCGAAAATATTACAGACTTAAAATGCAGGGACATAGCGGTTGCGGTGGTCAGCATTGTATCCGTGCGAAGCCGGGGCGGGTCGCTAGCACTTATACATTTAATTGATAGGGCATCAAAAATTCATCCATATCACTGTTAATGAGAAAAGTATTTATTATTTAGACTTCATACACACAGGTACAATCTCTCAACCAAGGGTGGTGAAGCGATATTATGGCCGGTGTATTGTTTGATCTGTTTGAATTTAAAAAAAAACGATATTTAAAAATCTAGTATCAATTAAAATAGCTAAAAACCACGTAAATACATACCTAAAAAGAAGTAAATGTGATGCTGAAGCAGTTTACAACATCGTGAGATTTATTTAACCTTACGCTAATGTTTGTAATTTCAATATCCGGTGACATTATCAATCCATTATCCACCGTACCGCAACAATCAGCTTTTGCTAATCTCACAAATTGATAGCGGTACCCAACAACCCCCAATATCTACAATATTACTCGTAGCGTAATCTAATACATAAAAATCTCGTGTCACAGTGTTTGTTGTCGAGCTCCTCCAAAACGGCTTGACTGATTTTTATGATAATTTTTGGTAGGTCTGAGATTAGGTCGTAGGCTATTTTCTATACCCCTAGGTGATAAGTCTACTATAATGCGGGCAAGGCCGCTGGCGGTAGCTAGTCTAATATATAAAAATCTCGTGCCACAGTGTTTGTTATCGAACTCCGAAATGTCCTGAACCGGCTTTACCAATCTTTAGGGTTACGTACCTCAAAAGGAAAAACGAAACCCTTAGTTTGTCCATCCGTCCCCCTAGTTTGTCCGTCCGTCTGTCTGTCTGTCGGTCTATCTGTCAAGACCCTTTATGTCGGGAACGCGTAGAGGTATTGAGTTGAAATTAAAACCATATTCTCAGGTCTGCGGTCTCTTGAAGTTGTGAAAAAAACAAATTTCTAAGTTAACGAAAATAAAAAAGATACGGCCGTTTATGTCTCAAAAAATGTATATTTCGAAACTCTCGAGGAAATCAAAATTCATAGGGTAGGTACTTCCCGTTGACCCAGAATCCTGAAATTTTGCATAAAGCAAGGTCTTATAGCACAGGTATAGGAATATATCGGAAAACTGTAAATTTGTCTGTTACGTCACAACAAAAAAAAATGCGATTCGGAAAAATCTTCAAGACTCCATTCGGGAATTGAACTGTTTACATAGGTAAGTTTGTACGGAACCCTCAGGGTGCGAGTCCGACTACCACTTGCCCAGTTTTATGAATTTTATTATGTACTAGCTTTTGCCAGCGGCTTCGCCGGCTTTAAAGAAGGTTTCTCCACACATACTTTAGACCCCCATTTCAACCCCTTAGGGGGTGAATTTTGGGAAATCCTCTCTTAGTGCTCGCCTACGGCATAAAATGAAACCGTGTGCAAAATTTCACGCTCCTAGTTCCAGTAGTTTCGGCTGTGCGTTGATATGTCAGTCAGTCAGTTTCTTCTTTTATATATCTCCTAGTCCCAGTAGTTTCGGCTGTGCGTTGATATGTCAGTCAGTCAGTTTCTTCTTTTATAATATATCTCCTAGTCCCAGTAGTTTCGGCTGTGCGTTGATATGTCAGTCAGTCAGTTACTTCTTTTATATATATAGATAATATTTGGTAAATCTGATAATAGATCGTGGGCTATTTTTTATACCCCTAAGTGATAAGTTTACTATCACGCTGGCGAAGCCGCTGGTTGCAGCAAGTTGTCTGTAAAATATTCTAGTGTCAGTGTCACGGCATTAAAGTCCTTATTAGTATTTATGACGTCATCAAGAAAGGAGTGTTAGAGCGGCTGTTAAATTAATGCATTCCGCACCCCCGCGGCCGTCCCACGCTGAGTCACCGCACCGCATTTAAAATGATCCATGCACTTAGAAAACCCCTTTTATTTTGAGAAAGTAAAATGTAATACTTGAAATAAACAAAGAAAGAAACGTTTAATTATATTTTAGGGCTGGGGCCACGTAACCCTTTTTTACGTGGAACATCGTCATCATATTATGACTCTTGGTCGAGCGAGAGGGAATGTAAGATTTTTACAGATTAAACCTAGTAATTCTTTCGAACAATCCTGCAGGCCCAGTAGGGTTCCACACAACCCTAAGAAACTAAATAATTATTGTGTTTAGTTTTATCTAGCTTTTTCCAGTAACTTTGCTATATGACTTGCCATATTCATATAGTATAGAAATACACAATAAGCAAGTTTTCAAGAACCATCGCTAGAATCTGCATTCAAAGGAGACAATTTTTTTTGGGCCCACTATTAAACGGTTACGTTTATTAATCATATTACACATGGAAAAAGCGATCATCTTATTATAATTAACAGACCAAAAATTATATTGAAATCTAACCGGAATAATGAAATAATAGTAAAAAAGTGTTACGGCAAAAAATGCTTGTTTAGGAGCGTTTTCAAGTTTATTTTAACGTGAATAAAAATATGTTACTACAGTGCGCAGCGGTGACATCGGATTTAAATGCGTTTCAAGAGATAATAATTAATTAGTACAGCGAACTTGTTTTTAATGCTGTTATTAATGGTTAACACAAATATCAAGTAACGTACTTTAAAAATCACCGTGGAACGAAACGTAATTAATAGCCCGTTGCAGATGCTCTGTGGTCCAGTTTCAATCAGTTTGACACTGACAGACAACTAGTGGTGGGTCGTTGTCGAATTTAAAACGGACGAGACGTAACCGTTTTGGCGACGACAAAAACGGTTGCAGAAAACGGTCGTCGTCGCAACTGGTTTGAACACGAAACTATCGTTGAGTAAAGTAGTTATAGAAAAAGTTCGTTGTCGCAACTAGTTTGAGGACGGTAATAAATTCTGTACTCGTCGCGTCGTCGTTTCAAAACCAGTTATTACAATGAAAAATGAACTTTATGATTATAGTCATAAAGTTCATTTTTCATTGTAATAACTGGTTTTGAAACGACGACGCGACGAGTGTGATAGTTGAAGCAATGGATTTTCGACTTTATTTTCTTAACAGTAAGATAACAATTCGCATACAGTAATTCGAAGACTGGTTTGTGCAACGAAGACTGTTTGGTCGCAGGATGGAAAACGGTTGTTACGTTGCAGAACAAAAAACGGTCTTTGAAAACTGTTCATCGTTGAAACGCCCACCGCTACAGACAACATTATTATTGTTTCCGATTACTAGATAGTTGCATGTTTCTTATGTTCTTTTCGTATTTTTATTCGAAAGATTTTATGGAAATGGCTTCTGTAGATACATGCATAATCCACAAAGCCGTTGTATCAATTGTGCAGCACGATTTCAACGGAATGTTGAATACTGCTCTTGCTGGATACTGTTGTAATTGTTTAGTGCGCAGACGCACTGTTGGCTGTTGTGCATATGTGATGTGTATAGTGTAGTTTTTATCTTGGGCGCGGCATCAAGGTGAGGTTGAGCCACCTGCATCTTTTTTAGATGAAATACTGCTTTTAAGTGTAATAAATACTTGTGATGTACCTATAAAGTGGTTTATTTTTTTTCTCCTTACACAACCAGCATAAAACACATCACCTTATTATTTTATATCTACAGTCAATGGCCGGCAAAAGCCGCGCTATTTCGAAATGAATACATCTACGCATTTTCATGAATAAGTCTATCAAATCGTGTAAATCACATCAAAGTCTGTCAGGCAGACGTGACTTTGTTTTATACTGTATATTATTGAACAGTGCACTATTTTAACTTAAAATACCAAGGAGACCTATCCACTCATTAGACAATCGCTCTTGTGAGATTTTAGGTTATTATGAGAGTCATGTTTTGACTGTCGTATTTCACGGTACTCCAGTTACATAAAGTTTTGCTAATATTACCAATATAATCTAGAGATTATAAGGAATAAACTAACGTGCATTTCATTGTTATACGCCACAATTTGTGGTGGGCCTATTCCCCAAACAAAAAAAATTGTCTCCTTTTATTCTCAGATATGTTTTTATCAAAATCGGGTGAAAGTGGCAATAAACAACTGAATGTTTGCAAATGTAGCCAAGTGGGGTATCAAATGAATGGGTATAAGATGTATTATGTAATATAAAATATGTACCTAATCAGTTTGTCAGTTTAAATAAAGTTAAGGGGTTTAAAGGGTATGATTCTTACTTTACATCTAAAATTATTAGGTAGGGTCGAAGCCTACTGGGACCAAGGGTCTGATTCTGAAAGGAAGACTCGGCCCTAGTACGAAAGGCAACGAAGGAACAGGAGTGGGTTTTTAGTCAGTAAAAGTCTGACACTATCTCCCGCTCCGTCCAAGAGCGGGGGATGATGTCATAAGATGATGTTCCCACCGAAAAAAAAACATCTAAAATCAAAATTTTGTGTCTTAAGTTTTTCAAAACTTTTATTTAACAATAATTTCTAGCGTAAGGTGTCATTTCACCCTGTCTATAATCCTTACTCTTCTAGCCATATACATTTATACTCAAAACCTTCCTCGCGACAATTTCCTCTTTCGTCCGCATAACATGACAACCAATTTCCACACAACTTCCCCGGTACCGTATTTCTGATTTTCCGGGTGCGTAACCACGCACATCTCTATTAAAATTTGCTCGAAATAAACCACTAGACATAGATATTAAGTTTTCCAGAAAAATATATCATTCTAACGAGATCCTTTAGCTTGTTTTTGTATTTTACGAGCAACAATTAGGGACAAGAACGAACAATAATAGCTGCGTATACTTTAGCAGACAAATCGCGCACCCTTATTGCTTCGCACAGAAATAAAGACATTCCTCTTCGTGAACAGCGGGCGTAATAAATTCTCGGAAAGTCCATGATCATTAACGTCTTCAATATCCCGCGAAACTTTTTTTTTCTACGGTCTCTTTTGTTTAATTGAGCGGCATGCACTACATGATTTCATGATAATTATGCGGTATTAACCTTTTGAGTGCGTAATTAGAGACACAATAGTAAGACAATGGCGCGTGAACGCCGGCGTTCGTGCGGGGATCAACAGCGTGTTTTAGTCAATCTTTTATGTATAAGTTATATCGAATGCTACTTGAAAGTGGTTTAGACTATTCTATCATGCTGAAGTATTAAAATATAAGATAATTTAAGATTGTACCTATCCCTTCATCCCTGTAGAGTTAATCAAATGTGTACCCTTATAGATAAGGAATTACAGCAACAACAACTAAAACACAACTCCGGGATGTTACTAAGGTATTCCAGATGGAAAACCCAATAACACTTTGCCCGACCTGGTAATCGAACCAAGGACCTTATGGTTAGCACACTTTGCCCACGCCTACTCACAACTGACCAGTGACCAGTGACCGTCAGTCACGCACACTACCACACTATGCACATACACGTTCAACCACGAGTAAAACTCATTCGCCTTCATGAATTGCAATAACTACCTATAACAATAATAGAATTCCGAATTCGATATCATTTTCAAATTTTAGCGCGTCTATCTTAGATGACAAAGTTCAATCAATTGACCCATACGTTTTTAGGGTCTTTTTTAATACAAATGGTCACTTAAAAATTAACTCTATATTCTACCCTCAGCTTCACCCACGTGAAAGTAGGTTTATTCATACAAACTTGGGACCCCCGTTTCATCCCTTTAGGCCCAGGGGGTGAATTTGGTAAAATCCATATATATATACGTATATCTTTGCATATACGTGGGACACTCAGAAAGTTCTGAGAAACTAAAAAACTAACTTCTATGGATAAAATATTTTAATTAAATCTTTTCAAAGAACTCTCCACCAGCCTCTATACAAAGTTTCATGCGTCTGAACCAATTTTCGAAACATTTTTTCCAGTCCGCCGCAGACACCACACCGTCATGCTCGTGAACGGGTGCCGTCAGTTGAGACTGGTCATCTCTTAGCTGCCAGTGGCTTAATTCAATTTCTATTTTTTAATTCGTTTTTTTTAAAATTATTATTACTTATCTACATTGTGCTCACTTAATAGAAGCGACAAGAAATATGTAACCAAGATTTATGTAATTCATGATTTAAAAGAGTGTCCATGGAGTTTCTTGCACGTTCTTCTCCATAGAGATCTACGCTTTGAAACGTGCAATTTAGCTTCACTTTTGTTTTGACTGACCGACATTTTGACAATTCAAAAGTGCCTGTAATTGGTCTCTCTATTTGAAATAAACGTTTCTGATTTCTGGCACCTCTTCCATGGCCTTCTCGAACGCTGCTAGCGCGTCTTACGGCGATGAAAACGGTATCCCTTTCAGCTGATTTTTTATTTTAGGGAATAAAAAGAAGTCACACGGTGCCAGATCAGGACTGTAAGGAGGGTGCCTCAAGACTCTGACGGGTGTGGTGTGCAGGAAGTCCCTCGTTTTGAGCACTGAGTGCGCGGGCGCGTTGTCATGGTGAAGCAGTACACCGCGGAGCCTGGTGTTCAGTCGCTTGTTGCTCATTGCAGACAAAACTTCTGGCAGACATTTTGTGGTATACCATTCAGCTTTGATGCTGCTTTGGTCTCGTAATGAATTGAAATCAGATACCCCGTCAACGTGAAGAAAGTAGCGATCAAAATTTTCCCTGCGCTTCTCGATCGCTTCACTTTGGTAGGCGTTGGTTCGTTTTGAAACAGCCAAACTGTCGACTGACGCTTTGTTTCTGGATCGTATTGATAAATACAGGATTCGTCAACAGCCACAATGTCATAAACACGCCGAGACGAGCCTGCTTCAAATTTTTGAATCATATCACGGCACCACTCCACACGGGCCTGCTTCTGAGCTTCGGTGAGGTTGTGCGGCACCCAGCGGCAAAATATCCTCCTCACGCGAAGGTGCTCGTGTAGAATCTTGTGAACGCTTGCCGAGTCAATCTGCAGTGTACCTATGCTGAATCTCTTCGTATGTAATTCGCCTGTTTACACTTTCTTCCGTGACGGCCGTCTTGTTCATCCCCCAAAGTAAGGCGTTTGAACTCGCTATACCAGCGGTAGATAGTTTATTTTTAATTTTATTAATGATAGGCTCGCGTTTGACCACCATCTCACCTGATGGTAAGCGATGATGTCGACGATGGAGAACGCTTTTGAAGGTCCTTCATCCATAAAAGCAATTTGAAGTCGATCAAATGACTCATCAGGTTTTAGGCCACATTTAAAATCGTAGAAAATCATCGCACGAAAATGTTCTCGATGAAGATCCATTTTTAAATGAGACACGATAATTTGATTTGGTTCTCGAAAAAATGTGGAGGGAAATTCAAAATTCGAACAATGGTATTTTTACTTTTAAATAACCAAAGTTTTCAAAATAATTACAAGTGGCCAGTGCCTTGTACATAAAAACTTTTTTTCGCAAAACTTTCTGAGTGCCCTGGTATGTATCATAAAAAGAACCTCTGCATTTCAGCGTCTTAAGTCCGAGGGGGTTTGGGTTGGGCGTTGATGAGTCAGTGAGTGAGTCAGAACTTTGCCTTTTATATAGGTACTAGACTAGCTATTGCTGGCGGCTTCGCCCGCGTGATAGTAGAATATGATCCCAAGGGAAGATACTCCCGGGATTAAAAGTATCCCATGTGCTATTCCAGGACATTGTCTACCCGTGTATCAAGTTTCATCGAAATTCATGAAACATGAATCAATTATTTTTTTTCATTAATTCAAATCCCTTATATTACTAACCTTTCCGTCACTCTATAGTTTGGAAATGGCACTGTTTAAAGTCATTACTTCAAAAAAACTTTAATCTTTATTGGATGTTTACAATGTTACACATACATGTTCACAACTTCGTACAAAATTATAAAATAATGGCGTCGCGGCAGAGCCGCGGAGGATCAGAAAATACGTCCGTTCAAGATGACGGTCGCGGGGCGCTCTCCTCGCCGCTCGCATCCCCTCGGCTCGGCCTGCGCTGGCGCGCGGGGTATGCGGGCGGCGGAGGAGGGGGCTGCGGGCGCACGTTGGCTGCGACGCGTTGCAACCACAGAGTAGTGAAACCACAGCCTACTCGATTATGTTTCTTTTTCCCGCGCTACATCCTCCCCCTCTAGCCTAACCTAGTGTCCTCGCAGTTGGGCTAGTCTAAATACCTGCGCGGTCTACCTCGTTTGCGTTTTTCGCGAACAGGGGGCTCTACTTGTCCCGCGAAGGGCGCGAGGTGCGAAACGTGATATTTTCCTACGTTCGTTCCGGTCTGTATGTTTTCCAGACTATAAGTGGTCGGGCTGATAACTTTCCCTATCTTATATGGACCGTCACGACGTGGAATAAACTTCGCGGTCTGTCCGCGGCCTGCGTCGTTAGGTCCCTGCGTTTTCAATAAAACTAGGTCGCCTACCTTGTACTCTGGTGGCGGCCTCCTCTTTTGGTCAGCATTTTCTTTCTGGCCGGCCTGCGCCTTCTCGTGAATGTCCCTAGCCTCGTCTAAGGTCGCAGCCATCCTCTTTAGGTAAGGAGTAATGCTGGGCACGAAATTGTCGTGTTCTACGATAGCCCTCATGTCTACTGCGGAGTCAGCAGGGGCTCGTAACTCTCTCCCGAAGGTGAGGTACGCCGGCGAATACCCTGTGCCACTGGTAATCGCGGAGTTCATAGCAAACCTGACTGCTGCAAGGTGTATGTCCCAGGTGGTATGTTCGTGGCCTACGAGCATGGCTAGTTGAGGTTTAAGATCGCGGTTCTTCCTCTCTATTGGGTTGGCTTCGGGATGATAATAGGGCGTGAGTGACTGGCTAATCCCCAGAACATGACATACCTGCTGCATGACCTCACTCACGAATTGCACGCCGTTGTCACTGATGAGGCGGCGTGGCACTCCATACCGGAGGAAAACTTCATTTGCGAGTGTTTTAGCGCATTCAACGCTGGTGGCATTCTCCAATGGAAACAATTCCACCCAGCGCGAGCAAACGTCCTCGACGATCAGTACCCACCTGTTCTTCCTAGGTGTCTCTACGAGTGGACCAAATAAGTCTACGGAAACTACCTCGAATCGTCTCGCCACGGCAGGGGTTTGCAGCAGTCCTGCTGGTTTGCGATTGTCAGCTTTATACCTCTGGCAAGGCACGCACTCCCTTATGTACTTTGCGATAAATGTGCGCATGCCAGGCCAATAATATCTGGCACGAACGCGGCTTAACGTGCGCTCCACGCCGAAATGGCCAGCAGTCGGCGCATCATGGAAGTCAGCCATCACCTGCCTGCGTTCGTGTTCAGGTACAACTAGGCGACAGTCCTCGCCATCGTCAGACTCCAAGCTGTACCTGTACAGAATACCGTCAGAAATGGTGTACCCACGGTCAGACCAAGGTCTCCCCCTAGAGGGTTCGTCAGACTCCATGTCCTCAATAATCTTACGAACCTCTGGGTCCAATAGCTGATTGCTGCGGATATCGCCACTGTTCCTCTTTGGTATATCTATGACTGTCATACATAGGTCACACTCGTTCTGGACGCCTGAACAAACTGGTCGTGACAAAGTATCTGCAACTGCGTTTGAGCGACCGGGTGTGTATTCAATGCTGAGATCGAACTCTTGCAACGTTAGGGCCCATCTGGCCAGTCTACCGCTAGGTGACCTTTGACTCATCAGCCACTTCAAAGGCTGGTGGTCTGTCCTAACGGTGACCTTCGCGGTTTCTACATAGCCGCGGAACTTACCGAGTGCCCACACAACGGCGAGAGCCTCTCGCTCAGTCGTGGAGTAGTTCCTCTCGGCGCTAGTGAGGAGTCGACTTGCGTATTCAATCGGCCTCTCGTCATGTCCCTCCCCCTGCATAAGAACAGCTCCAAGGCAATAAGCGCTGCTGTCCGTGCAAAGGACAAAAGGTTTTGTTTCGTCCGCCTGACGAAGAATGGGAGCGGAAACGAGTAGAGACTTGATGCACTCCAACGCCTCCTGTTGCTCGGCGTCCCATCGCCAAGCACTCGACTTCTTCAGGAGGTTAGTGAGGGGTCTCGCGGTTTCCGCGTAATTATTAATAAAGCGTCGGTACCAACTCGACGTCTGTAAGAAACACTTTAAGTGTTTTACGTTTTGAGGGGCGGCCATGTTTTCAATGATGTCGTCCCGCAGCAGCTTATCAAGCTCCTTCTGCAAGGCTTCTTTCTTAACTTGTGACATCCTGTATGGTGGACAAGCAATAGGTTCTTGTTGTGGACTCACCTTTATACGATGTGCGGCAAACTCCGTCGCCGGTCCATCGTGGGCAAACTGCGGCGCGCGGTCTTCAATGAACGCGTTAAGGGTACGCCGCTGCTCGGGGGTTAACTTGCAACCTTCGTCTGACCGCAGCGACAACTCATTGGAAGATGTCTGCATTAAACCTGCTTCGGCGGAGTCGAGAGTATACGTGTAAACAAAATCATAGCAATGTCCCGGACTGTCCGAGAACGACCATGTGCGTCGGGCGACGTCTATCACCATGCCGGCCCGCGCTAAGAAATTTACACCTAAAAGTGTTCTAATATTACTACCGGGCAATACTAAGAACTGGCACGTTACCCTACGACCTTTAATAATAATATCTGCCTCGGCTGACAACAGGTCTCGCCACCCTTGAGTGCCATCGGCCAGGCGCACGAAACGTTTCATTTCGGTAAATTGAACTCCTGAGTACACTAGGACTCGGTGCAAAAGGGGGCTCGCAATGCTATGCGTGGCGCCGGTATCTATAATCGCCACGCCATTACGGCCCATGACACTAATATTTACCATCGGGTGATTGTCGCGCGTACTCATATTCGTAATATGAACGCACGAATCAGTATCACTCGTACTAGCGTAACTATTATTCTCTACATCATCGACATTATACATACAAAAATCTATATCAACCCTGTTGAAAGATGTTTTGTCGTCGGGTTTCGACGCTGTTTTCGCGCAAACATCACATTTCGACCTCACGACGCCCTGCTTTCCACAACCATAACAATGTAACTCTTTAGATGTAGTATTGCTATTATTCTTATTAGTGGTAGCCTTTTCGCGATTACGACACTCATCGCTAACATGCCCAAAAAGCTTACAATAACTACAACGGGGTCTATCTCTGTTGTTGCAACGCGGCGCAGTCGCACTCGAAGTAGCGAGAACGCGGTCGGTGGTAGTCACCGGTGTTTTGGTTTGCGAGGTCGAATTACTGTTATTGTTATCAAAATTTACCTTCGATGCCTTGTAGGTATCCTCCGCGATCCTAGCCTTATATAATAAGTCGTCTAACCTACGGACACTATCTCGCGGCACTCTCTTCACAACGCGGCGGTGTAATAATCCATAGCAAATGTCAACCTGCACCGTCTCTTCGAGCGAGTATGGTAACTTGGCAATTAATGCGCGCACTTTACACAGGAATGTTTCTGCACGTTCTTCACCTTGTTCCTTGGCGAAGATCTCCCGCAGGGTTAGGTGCGCGGGCTGCGCCACACCGTAAGTCGCGCGGAGCCGCGCGATCGCGTCCGCCCACGTAGGCACCGACGCTTTCACGCCGCGCCACCATACGGCGGCTTCGCCCTCCAGCAGCATCGGCAACCCACGTAAGGCATGCTCGTCGCTTACCGCTGCACACTCCTTATAAATCTCGACGGCATCCAGGAACGCTTCCAGGACCTCGGTGTCCTGGGACGACCCGTCGAATCTCGCCGTGCACTTTGTGAAGTTGGCGTCACTGCACGGCGCGGCTGCGACAGCGGTACCTCCGCTGGTCGCGTTTGATGATGGAGAGGCCCCGACTGGGGTGGAGGCCCTGAAGTCGCCGCTGGACGTCATCAGCGTGTTGATGAGGCTTCTATTGGCTTCCACTTGCGCACGCGTTATCGTCTCGATAAGCGTGGATAATAAATCTGAGGGGATCTGGGGAGCTGGTTGTAGTGTCGGCCTCGAACCGGCGCTCGCGGCATCGTCCGCGTGGCCACGCTCGGTGACGCTCTCCTCTTCAGTGAGCGTGACGTTACCTTCATCTTCTCCGCGTTGTTGACGGAGAGCTTCTCCTTTCCTCGTTGTCGGCATCTTCACGTTGTTGGTGATGACAACGGTAAGGCGGTGAGTAGGTAGGTACTTTACCCGCGGTCACGTACGCACTGGATCTCAGTTTGTAACGGTCGTAATGATTCGGCCACTAGTTTGGGCGCCAGTTTAAAGTCATTACTTCAAAAAAACTTTAATCTTTATTGGATGTTTACAATGTTACACATACATGTTCACAACTTCGTACAAAATTATAAAATAATGGCGTCGCGGCAGAGCCGCGGAGGATCAGAAAATACGTCCGTTCAAGATGACGGTCGCGGGGCGCTCTCCTCGCCGCTCGCATCCCCTCGGCTCGGCCTGCGCTGGCGCGCGGGGTATGCGGGCGGCGGAGGAGGGGGCTGCGCGCGCACGTTGGCTGCGACGCGTTGCAACCACAGAGTAGTGAAACCACAGCCTACTCGATTATGTTTCTTTTTCCCGCGCTACAACTGTTTGTAAAAGGTAATCAAAATTTATTTTGTTCACTCAACAAGGCCATATAAAAACCTTTTACAAACAGGCAAATTTAAAACAGCACTGCTGAAAAAGAATATTATGCACATGGGACTAGTGGTATACAATAAAATACTTGATAATATTAAAAATTAATACACAATATTTAAAAAGAAATTAAATAAATTGCTACTTGAAAAATGTTATTATACAATAGATGAATTTTTGAATGACAAATCCATATGAATTATTTATAAACAATGATTTTCCTGATTTTATTCTATTTTATTCAGATTTTGATTGTATTATTGACTAATTATTAACTTATTTTAACATTGTTTACCATTGAATGAATTTACAAATTGAATGATTTATATTTTTATTGTCTATTTTAGTCATTTGAAAATAAGTTTTTATTATTATTTAATAATTAATTCGGTAGAATGTATTGGATCCTTCTCTTACTTAATACCATATGTTTGTACCTACATTCATAGCAAATAAATTATTTATTTCATTTTATATTTTGGCGTGAAAGAGTATCAAACATACATACATACAAACTTTCATACAGTTTTTATTATTATTAGGATAATACAGACATACGTTATAGTCGATATTATAAAAAAGGTGTCATATACTCCCGAAACAGGAAAAAGGGAACTCGGTACGTTTCCTCTTTGAGGAGTGACTGGACAGGCGTCAAGGCGTCTTCACCTTCCGCAAGAAGGTCCTTACCGGACCCGGTAAGTTCGGGAGGTTTCTGCACCAGATTCAGGCGGAAGAAACGCCCGGATGTTACCACGTTGCGTTACGCCTGGAGGCCACCGTGGAGCATACGATGGAGGTGTATCCCGCTTGGGCGGAGCACCACCTTGTCCTCGTGGGGGCGATCGATGGTGGCGACCTCTCGCACTGGGCCCTGGTACAGATCATAGTCCGGGGCGAGGGTGAATGTTTGGCGGTTGCCTCCTACTGCGAAGCAGTAATTAATGCTGCCGTACGCGTGAGAGAACGGACATCCACACGCCCCAGGCACCGGGACCCTGACCCCGAGTACCAGCCACCGTAAGTGTGGGCTTGTGGACGACTAGCAATGGGTACCTCGCTATCCGGCTGTCCGGTGCCCGTCCGGAATGAGCCCAAGTCGTCGACGACGCGTAGTGTTCCACGCGCGCCTCAACAAGATGTCAGCAAAACCGTAGCGGCCCAGCAGGGCGGAAGCCTGCTAGGCTCATGGGTCGACTTCTGAAAGGGTTACCCGTGGTTCTGAGACTAAAAAAGCAACTAAAGGAACATAGGTGTGGTTTTAGTCAGAAAAATTCTGACACGGCCTCATGCTCCTCCCTAGGCTGAAAGAAGTCGTTACATGATTTCCCCCCTTAAAAAAGGCCGATTACACAAAATTCAGAATTCTCACCCATCTATATTTTAACCTGAAATATCTGTGTTTTAACCGCACCAAACGTTGCAGATCAATAAAAGCGCGTGTTTCACCCACGAGCCCCTAAAAGGCCGTAAAGATAACGATCCACTTAAAAGAGAAACTTTGGAGTGTAAATAATGTAGGCAGGTCGTTGTTGCACGCGCGGCCTGTGTACTCATTTGAATGTTTGTAAGTAATGTTTACACGCCTCAGTCGCCACCCTTTTGCATATTCAATCCGTTTATTTCACGAGGTATAATGAAACCCTAATGTTATGGTGCGTCCAGATCGGACGAATGCGCCCCTCGCGAGCCGCTTGCGAGTCGCTTGCGAGCCGTTTGAGAATAGCGCGCGTGCTGTTCGCGTGCGGTTACAATGCGCCGCCCTAGTACAGCTCCGGCAAGGATCGAGCTCGCGCGCACGTAGCTTCTTTCGCTCGCCAGCCGCTTGCGAGTGAAAGAACTTATTCGCCAGATCTGGGCACTCCATTACGTCGCCGCTCATTTCGGCTAGCATATTATTTGGACGTTTGTTTGCAAATATTTAATCTGCTTATCAATCTGACGTTAATCCCTCGGGGATTCACCTTTTGAAACACGTGAATAACATAATATAATCAAAGGAGTGGGTGCCTTTGTTATCATTTTAACTTGTCTATTAACTATACCAAGATTCCAGAGACAGCTCTGGAGACATAACTTATTTTCACATGGATGAAACCTTAGGTTCTCAGTAGCGTCTCATGTGATTTGAATACCTGTGTACTTGTGGAGTTCCCCCTTGGGGCCCTAGAGCAGGTACCAGGTGAGAAAGGGAACTAAAAATAACGAGTTACTTAACTTAATTTTTTATGGCTGATTTTTATATTTGTTTTGTAGAATATAATTTTAAAGTAGTATCATAAGTGTCAGACACTTTCCATGGATCAAAACTTCTGTAGGGGCTCCAAGGAGGAGCTCCACAAGCACACAGGGTATTCAGCACATGAGACGCTACTGAGAACCTAAGGTTTCATCCATGTGAAAATAAATTTTGTCAGACAGCTCTGGGATATTGGTCTAAACAGCTTCGTAAAGCTTTATTGCGTTTTGGTGCCGTGGGCTTCAGCTGTCACTTATAGATGTTTGCCAATCGTCAGATTTTCTGGTCCCTGACTACCCAGTCAAAAGCCTAAAATGCTGAAGCATCTGATTTCGACGAATGCCATCCATAAAATAAAAAAAAATAAAACATGTTTATTCTGCCCAAATACACAAAAAATAAAAAAATAAGTGTGGCACTCGGGGACTGCCGCGGTAAAGCTATTGCATAGCATTTTGTATCAACTTATGCAATTATAATTAATAAATACCTATACACCTATATACTTTCTCATAAACAGCTGCTTATGTATTCGTCCGATTTCGGAGCAGCTCGTCTCGATTCGTGCGAGCTTCGTAGAGTCGTACAATACGGCTAGTTGCACGCACACAAACACCGTGTCGAAGACTGCCGAAAAGAAACGACGTTAGACAATGCACGGCCTTCAAGCCACACCTCCGTGCCCGTCGGAGTGGGGAGCGTGAGGTTTTTTTCGTTACGGAATTTCTGGATTCGGTCCCCGCGCTCAAGGCCCTCGATAGAAGCTATGCAATAGCTTAAAAATATATTATACACACAAACACTTAAAATCGAAAAGAACAAATACAGATAAAAAAGTACAAAGGTCCTGCTTATTTGTAACGAAATTTCTTTCAGCAGACCTGCGACAGGAGAGTTGGATGAGAGATGTAGACGCAGTGTGTATAAATAATATAGAGAAGAATTAAATAGACTATATTATCTAAATTAAATCATATAATACATTCATATATATCAATAACAGTAAATAAGTGTACACATAAATAGATAAAAACATAAATTAAATTATAATAAAAAAAGTAAAAAACTAAAACCCGACTACGACAAAAAAAGACGCTGAAAAAGTATGAAACAAGATTTTCAAGATGCTGAAATAAACAAAGTAACTGGAAAAACAAGAATAGAACAAAAAGAAAAGCCGTAGTCACACGATATTAAAGTGTTTCGATTATTACCTACCTATAACGTGTGTGTGTTCTATTCTTGTTTTTCCAGTTACTTTGTTTATTTCAGCATCTTGAAAATCTTGTTTCATACTTTTTCAGCGTCTTTTTTTGTCGTAGTCGGGTTTTAGTTTTTTACTTTTTTTTATTTGAAAGATTTTGGTGTTAAATCACTGTGCTTCTATACTATTTATTTTGGTATGAACAAGTGAAGTTCTTTCAAATGATACCAAAACGACGTATTTATCTTATTTTTTTTAACACTATACTTTTTGTCCACTAGAGGGCGCCACATTGAATTTTGATGATATTTTTTTATAAGTACCAGTGAAGCCCTTTCAAATGATATGAAACACGGTGTATTTATATTTTTTTTTAAACATGACTTTTTGTTCGCTAGAGGGCGTCACTTTAAATTTGAGCAATATTTTGGAAATGTACAAGTAAAGCCCTTTCAAATAATACCAAACACGGCGTATTTATCTCCTTTTTTATTTTTAACGCATTACTTTTTGTCCGCTAGAGGGCGCTATATCGATTTTTGTGACACGTCACGTAGCCTATGTTTAGCGGACAATTAAATCGGTTCTAACGATACCTCATACGTCGAGTTCCGATAAGTAGATTAGGAGCTATGAGGGAACAGATGAACATACTCACATACATACATAGCCTGTCAAAATCATAACCCTCCGTAGTCGGGTAAAAATACATATAACTATAAGCGCCATCCCATCTTCTGAGTACGGCGGGCTGTGCTGGGGCGGCTGCTGCAGGTGCAGGAAACCTCAAACGGCGTAAATATAATAACCTCATCGGAGGTTATATATTTGAGCCGTTTGGGGTTGAAACACTAGGGCCATGGGGTCCGAGCGCTCATCGAGTTGTTCGGGATATCAGCAAACAGCTGGTCGACTCTTCGCGTGACCAGAGGGCTGGGCTTTTCTTCAGTCAACGAATCAGCATTGCCATCCAGCGTGGCAATGCTGCCAGCGTTCTGGGCACATCTCCCATTGACATCGATGTGGACGAATTTTTTGATGCCCTATGAGTTTTATTTCTACCCGTTTGTACATATATTATTTTCAGTTTGTTTATATATTTATTAAGTTATAATATTTAATAGTTAAGATGTATATATAAATTTATCTATAATATAGTATAACTTACGAGATGGTAGAGAGGTAATGTTCTTAGGCTAGCTTTTTGAAGACAGATATATTTTTAGCGTCACGGATCTTAGCTGGAAGTGAGTTCCATAGTCGTACCGCATGAAAAGAGAAGGAATTAGAATAAAAATGGGTTTTATGGGCTGGGAAATTGAGATAGTATTTAAGGTGGGATCTGCATGGGGCATTGGCAGGGCAAGTGAACGAAAAACGATCACGTAAGTAGCCAGGATAAGCAGGGTTGAATAGGATGTTGTACAAGAGACATAATACCCGAGAATCTACGAAGATGGATAGGGAGCCACTTGAGATCCTTGCGGAACTGAGAAACGTGGTCGTATTTTCTTAGGCCAAAAACAAAACGAATGCACAAATTTTGCAAGCGCAACTTATTTAATATAGCTCGCAGGCATCAGCATAATCGATGATCGGCTGAATTAGAGTTTGGGCTAAATAAATTTTGGTTTTAAATGGGAGAAACCTTTAAAGGGATTTAAGATTGTGGAAGGAAAAGTGTACCTTACGGCTAACCTCGTTTACCTGCAGTGTACTCAATAGTCAAGCCGTTAAGGGATAATGGCGTCAAAGTAGAAATGTTAAGCGCATTGCGATAGTATCGACTACCTATGATCATAGCCTGGGACTTTGAAGTATTAATCTGTAAGCCGTAAGACTTGGCCCACCGATTAATACTCTCCAGGTCACGATTCATGGCATTAATCGCTGAGTCTGTTTCAGCCAATGTGAATTGACGATAAAGCTGCAAATCGTCTGCATAAAGATGAAAGTTGGAAGTGATAACCTTAGTAACAGTATTTATAAATATAGTGAAAAGAAGAGGAGAGAGAACGCCACCCTGAGGAACACCAGCAGTGAGATCACACTAATCAGAGAAAATCTCATCAAGGCGGACACACTGAGAGCGACCACAAAGATAAGAGTCCAACCAGGCTAACGTAGAGGCAGAGAATTTAATAGACTCAAGAACTCCAAGTATAATAAATATTTCGGAATATTTTTTTTTTTAATTATTCTTTTTTCAGAATATATTTTTTTAATACGAATATTTTGGAAAAGACTAAGGCTGGTGTGATCTTTTGACCAAGATCATCTAGTAACTTATTTGGGTATCCTTGTGGGAAAAGTGATGTAAATAACACGATAAAAAAAAAACGTTTTACAAAAAAAAATACAACCGACTTCAAAGTAAAAAAAAAACACTGAAAAGTGCAAAATAACTTTAATTTCGGAAGTAGGTGTTTCTATAATAGTTTTGTCTCTTCGTTATTTAACACTTTTCAGTGTTTTTTTTACTTTGAAGTCGGTTGTAGGTACTTTTATTTTGTATTTTTTATTTTAGACTTTTTAGTTATGGTACCACCACTAAAAAGTACCCCTTAGCCAAACTTAAATACCTTATGGCCAGAGTGCATCTCATGGCAATTCTATTAATCCCAAACACGGTTAGATTACATTAATTTATTACAGAGTTCTGGTGCCTAACTTCAGACTTAATCATCAGATCAGTTCGACATATTCCCCCTCTTCTTTCAGTCAGTCATCAACTACACGTATAAACAAAGCAATTTTACTTGTTACGACGGTTTTGCTGTGATCCTATGAGGAGTTATGTTCTATATCTTCGAAGTTCATGATCAGATCATAACAATATTTCTATGGGACCAACTCGGAAGCATAAACTTTCAATAAAAAAAATAAATCTAAATCCGTCCACAATTGACCGAGAAATTGGTGAACATAAATAAAAAAAAAATACATTCAGCCGAACATAGAACCTCCTCCTTTTTGAAGTCGTTTAAAAAGAGGATCACTCGATATACTGTCGCTTCAAATATCACACAAACACAACTACAATAATCTTGATACCAGTTAAAATTTACAAACTATTTTGCAAAATAACGTTGTATCATTTACTCTACTTTGACTACTCAGAATAGGGGTGGCAGTTATTGGAAATGGTGCCGCTTTGACCAGTAACAGTCCATTTTCGTCGCCAGTGCCAAATATACGTTTTAAATATTACTTATACCGACAGAAAAATCGCTAACAAAAGAAAAATGGTCTCAAGAAAGCATACACTAGGGATAAAATGTATCCTATCTACTATTCCGGGACATCGTCTACCCGTGTGCCAAATTTCATGTAAACCTGTTCAGACATTTGAATTTGAAAGAATAACCACAGTCCACACACATACACTAACTTCTGATTTGTCATATTATGAAAATAAATTTCGTAGCACCGTAGCAACACGTTTTTGTGGAGCAGTGAAAAAAGTGAAGCCGTGGTTGCTTAACCACTCTCAGCACTTGCTCGCGGCCGGACATAGTACGTACTCAACCCATTGACACTTCAAGTGTTCGAGAGGGAATGGGATGCGGTCACCTCCTTCTGCGAAGCACTATATGCTAGCGAACGTAAACGTGAGGTATCAGATAACCTTACGCCCAAGCCTCTGCCATAGGAGACACCCCGGGTATCGGGAGTCGCAGGGTGATCCCAGGCCATCGTAGGCGCTTGCTTGTGGACGGCGAAAAATGGGTAGCTCTAGCTCGTCATCTGGGCAACAGCGCCGATGCCCACTAGTGCTACGGGGAATATCTGAAAGAAATCCTGTGGTCTTAGAACGCAAAGGGCAACTGAAGGACACAAGTTTGACTTTAATCAGTAAAAGTCTGACTCGCTCTTTCACTCCATCCTAGAGCGGGAGTAGTCATTGAATGATTTCTCACCTCAAAAAAACCTCATCACGTTAAGCGTAGCACTCGTAGAAGTGCTACGGTTGCCACCCTCTAGACCCAGTCAAAATCATTGTAGATACGGTTTAAAATTTACAGAGCCGGTGATTTATTCAGTATTCAAAACTTAGTATATACGATATAGTTGAAAACAGACATACCTAGGCAGCATTTGTAAAACTTTTTCTTTTATTAATTGTTTTAGAATCACTTTCAGACATTTGCTACGAGATTGCTACGCGAGACGTAGACGTCATATAGCTGACACACAAAATGTTTTCATGCAAACATTTCACTTTCAGCTGTAGACTAGAGGGCACTGCAATAAATATTGGTTCATGACTCAGCTCGTAAAAGCTCGGCTTCACAGAAACATGACGGGCGCATTAGTTTGTTGCATACAAATGTAACAAAAATAGACACCGATATTGATTTCCAGATTGCATATAGATAGCTTGTTTCGGCATTTAGTTCGCTCCATTTGCCATATTGGTCAAGGTCTTTAATTAAATACTTTTCGACGTAATATTGAAATCTAAAACACTTCAGACCGAGGTACTTAAGGTTTCCCAAGCAGTTTTAAACTTCTATTGACCTTTCAAGTAGTTTCTGAAGTTCTTCTACAGAAATCACGCCTCCATAATCCGGCTGTGACGCAAAACTGCAAACTCTCATTAGCTAAGAAGCAATAAGAAAGTAAATTACTTCCCAAACGAAACGCCGTAAGCTCGCAGACAAAAAAGTTGTAAATTCTATAATTATAAGTAGTAGCGGGCGAGCGCGACTGGGTGCGATGCGCGCCGGTAGCAGTGTGTGGACAGACACGGGCCGACCTAGATCGGGTCCGCTCGATGCCGCCCGAAGTGCTCGCCGGCGCCCGCCCAGAATAGACGCAGCACGTGCGTCGGCCGAGACACACGCTCGCTCGCTGCGGCCCGCTCCGGCTCGCGCTCATCCGGCCCGCTCTCGTACGGCCCACTCTGGTACCGGCAGCGTCGCCCGCACCCCGCATATAAACTATCTCGAAACCGTACTCTTATAAAACCACCATGTAACTCGTGTTGTGATCCCCCGCGTAAATGGACGACAAAACTCTATTCGAAACTCTGCGTAAACTATTAATAACCTTTTTAACGTGAAAGTATTTAGTGGCTAAATGTTTACTGTGCTTAGAAATCGTAGTGGCCTTGCTCGTTATCTCTCAGCGGGAAAGCTTCCTATTATATTACCTTTCAGTTTAGTTATTCTTTATCCATCAGAGATAAGTGTTAGCCGTTCAGAGTGATATATTTTTGTGATGTATCGTGAAAAGTTTATTTAAGTAACAAAAACACTGTAACGATGTGCCTTTATTCTGTAATATTCGCGTAGTTTACGACGATTACTTGTAGAACGCAGTAAATATTTGTTGTTAACGCGTGACTCACCGTCGCAGACATGCAAAGTTTCAAGTTCGTGTTAATTTGTGCTTTACTGTTCGTACCAGAACCTGTCCCCGCCTGGAAGGCTGATATGTAAGAATTTATTATTTAATACATCTATCATACATGCTATGCTATACATCTATTACTTCCATACACCCATAAACCTCACTGAGCACTCAGCTGGCTGAAACATTCTGAATATTTTATCTAGTTTCCAACTAAACTGTAGTCCAGAGACAGAACTGCGAAAGTTTGCTGAAATATTTTTTTTTATGTGTTTTTTATGCAAAACGTTTTTTGCAACTTATTTTTACTTTATGCAACAAAAATGTAAATACCTAACCTCACAATTCCAAAGCACAATGAAAGAGACAAAACACCAACAACAGAAGTTCTTATGTACCTACGTGTAGAAGTACAAAGTAAGTTCGAAGAGTATTACGAGACAACGCCGGACACGATGCCGGACACCGGACAGTCGAAAATGTGACGCTCGTACATCAACATCGCTCACATCTCACACGTTGAACACCTGAAAGTATTGACATCAAAGTTATGGTCCACCGAACCTCAATTAATTTTGGTGACAAACGTAAACAGACCCTTATTTACGAGTTAGGGGTCTACGGATTACCTACCGTCGTCCGTCGCTCGCAAATTTAATGGATTCTGAAAATTTGCTTCATGAGCGGGTATTATTTTGATGAAAGAAATATTTAATGTGGTTTATTTAGGGATAAATTTGCCTTATTTTGTTTTTTTGATTTGTTTTATAAGCAATGTTCTGTTTTTAGTTTTGATTAATTTTATATAGTTTTAGTAATTGACTTTTCTTTTTTTTAGAGTAAAAGTATGGGCGAGAGCGCTTGGGGACGAACTATGGAAGTTAAGTGAAGCGCTGACAAAATCAGATCAAATCAGAATTGTGAGAAATTTTTTTTTATTGTTGTGTAACAAAATATTCATTTATTTAAACGATAAATTAACAAAGGCGGGCTTAATGCCTTAGGCATTCTCTACCAGTCAATCAACGGCGGTGAAGTGATTACCTACACGGCAAGTGCATCGTTAAATCTGTTACAAGTAAAAATATTTCAATCATAATTTAAAAACTATAATAATAATATTTAAATAAAAAAAAGCATTTGCAGACTCGTAGAATTCACCGTACACGTACAATATAAAATAGCATTGAAATAGAAACAAATCGCCTTCAACGTTACGAATCACTATTTCGTTATATTAGCATTTCTTTCAATTTCGCAGAAATACAAACAAATGAATGCTAGCGTGAAGAGAAAAGATGGAAATCAAATATTGGAGTCCTCACTGCGCTCGGTGAGCACCATGCTCACTCGCAAAATCAATGCCGTCAAGGTAAGCTATAGTCGTGCCTTCTTATAGTACTGTTGTGTTACACAATGACCCGTATACATCATACTTTAACGGCAGAACCAACAAAGTATTGATTAATCCGTAAAATAAATTAATGGGAAAACATTATGAAAGAACTTTTCAGCGGAGAAAAGCATCCTGTTTTATTTCTGATCAATGATGATGATAAATGATGGATAAAAGTGTTTCTGGTAATTAAAGTTGAAAAGACTGTTAATGAATTTACTTTGAAATGTAACACTCATGTTGTGGACGGACATTCTGTCAGCAGTTTTGCCCGCGTGAAAATGGAAAATATACAGATCTTAGACATTGATCACTTCATGATAGGGCCAAGTAAAACTGGTCAGATCGTTTTAAACGTTAAAATTTGATGATATTTCAATCCTCGTTTGGCCTACTTTCTTTAGACCTTTTATTATCATAGAAATCTTACATCAATGTTATGGCCAAACGAGGATTGACATATCCCCAAATGTTAACGTTTAAACGATCTGGCTCTGGATTTTAGTTGGCCATATCATGAAGTGATCAATTCTAAGATCTGGCACGACACTTCTGACTTCCGACTTCTTCTTCATCTTCTTCTTCTGTCTGTTCACGACATATATGTCGTGGCCAGATCTTAGAATTGATCACGTATGTATATATACATATATCACTCAGAGATAAATTAACACTCTATTTATGAAAGAATTTATAAAATCTGTCCAGTAGTTTTTGAGTTATTAATTACAAACAAAAATACAAATCTATTCTCTTTAATAGTATAGATTTATGTCTGTATTATTATTAAGACTGCTTTCATTTAAATATACCTAATTCAACATAACGATTTCCACAACGATATTTATGATAAATATGGTTGTGGAAATCGTTATGTTGAAGTTTGCAAGAATAGACACTTGCATAAAATATGTTTGTACACTCAGTAGTTTGTTTGATAAGTTAGTTGATTTCTTGATCGTAAGTGACAATTCGTATCTTAATGGGAACAAAGATATTTAAACCTCTGAGCTTCTTTCAAAGAGATGAGTCAATTTAGCCCCCGTCGTCCCCTTCGAACCTAACCTGTCTGCGTCAGGGAACCTAAAATTCCGAGCTCGCTAGAGAATTACAGTGGTGACCTCACGCTGTAGTAAAAAAATTGAGCGGCTAGCAAGGTTAATAGTGGGGTTGATCGCGCAGGGTTTCCATTAACGTGTACTATACAATCGTCTGGGTAATTTTGCCAGTATAAATACCGAAATGTGAGCTCGATAACATGAAATTGTTACATAAGCCTAACGTGACAACCAACGCAATCAAGTTGTTATGTTTGTCTATACTTATTACTTCTATATTATTAATGTAATATTTATATATACTAGCTTCTGACAGCGGCTTCGCTCGCGTTAAAGTAGGTTTCTTCATATAAACTTTGGCCCCCATTTCACGCCTTTAAATGTTGAATATCCGAAAAACCCTTCTTAGTGCTCGCCTACGTCATAAAGGAAGCCTTGTGCAAAATTTCACGTTTCTAGTCCCAGTAGTTTCGTCTGTGCGTTGATATGACAGTCAGTCAGTTTCTCTTTTTAAGATAAAGCTGAAGAATTTTATTTGATTGTTTGAACACGCTAATCTCACGGAACTACTGGTTAGAATTGAGTTGTAGTTTCTTGTTTTAGTTTTGGATAGCCTATGTATCGAGAAAGTCTATAAGCTATGTTATATTACGTTACGACCAATAAGAGAGGAGCAGTAACCAAAGACGCGGGTGAAACCGTAGGGGACAGCTAGTGTTTAATATTTTCAAGTATTTTTGTTAATATGAACTTATGTTTGTAGTGCATTCACGCAACGGCACAAAACCTTGCAAGGCGTTTCAACTACACCACCAATAAAAGGGATCCATTCGAGTACTGTTCGGCGAAGTATTCAAATTTTTTCTATGAAGACGAAGCCGATAAGCCTGTACTCGATAGTGATGTGCAACTACCCTTTTACGTTATAAACAGTACTCGTTTCATTAACGTGTCTCTGGAGAAGGACTCGCACTTCTACAACATCAATGTTAACACAAACATCAGCTGTGTTCACGTTCCAACCAACATATTTGATTTGGGTATGTATTTAAAAAGGTAGTTTTTTTTTTACTTTTCCCCACACTACACACACAACTACTCCCCTATATTGTATACGGTTACACACACTTATTTTCACATACACGAGACACCTAGATCTGGAACAACCATCTGTAGGCCATGCAAATATTATTTCCGCACGGGAATCGAATCCGAGAGACGCAGCGCAGCAGCCAATCGCTGAGCAACTGCGCCAACCGTATATTTTTATCATACATAAGGCCCTCTAATCCGAGCACCGAGTAATCCGCTGATCGCTTTATTCCAAACATTTAGTCACTTTGGTTGGTTGTAAAAATGTTAGAGGGGGTTTTATCGCGGTTATGACTAAGTTTTTTTCACTACTAAAAACTGTATCAGTACTAGCTCTGGCTCGAGGTGTAGACTCCTAGGATTTCGTGACTATGAAGATAAACTTGGGGCATAATATTTTTGGGCATACCACAATCGCGGCGATAAGTCCCTATTTTAGGAGTGGTTAGAAAGTCGCTATGGCGTCATCACTTTTTGCCGGGAAGTTCCTGTTTCGGATTCGGCGGGAAAAAACACCCGGGTGTTACTATTGTGTGGATTGTTGGAGGACACAGTGGAGCGTACGATCGAGGTCTGCCCCACCTGGGTAGAGCAAAACCTTGTCCTCGTGGAAGCAATTGGCGGCGAAGACCTCTGCGCACGCTCTCGCGCTGATAGCAAAATGAAAAACTTTTCACGTCACAAAAAGATTTATGGGTCCCGCTACAGCCTGTCAGGGTTGCGGGATTGTTCTATAGAGTTACGACGGCCACGGAATGCAACAGGTACAGGCAACTGAAGGAACACGGGTGGGTTTTAGTCAATAAAAATATCACACGCCCTCTCGCCCCACCCAGAGCGGGAGAATTTATTTGAAGATTACACAATTGTCCACCCCAAAAAGGGGCACAATATTCAGTTCTCGGTAAATGGTTTATCAAAAACTTCAAACAATCCAATTCTTTTTCTACCACATTCAAATCCTAGCACGATTCTTTAAAAGTGTATTCGTTCGACCTGCCCTCATGCTAACAAAGTACGTTTAGCGATCTCCTACGATATCATAGTAAGTTTCTTTTCACGACCACTAACACATAGGTACTCGTACATAATACATCTTAATATATATACTTGACCGATTTGGATGAAATTTTGTTTGTATATTTGAGTGAGTCCCTGGAAGGTTTGAAAATACAATTGAACCCGGTAGATGGCGCTGCAATCAGGTTCTCATTTTTTTTTCTGACGGAATGCCAGCTTTCAGGTAGACAACGCCTTTCGGGACCGTTAGTAGTTATAATTAATTTCCTTGAAAGTGCCATATTGGCAAAGAGAACCAAAAAAACAGACCAATCATATTGTTTCGTAGACCTTCTACACCAAGTGCAGGGACTACGTAGCACCTCTCTCATACTCCAGTACTGTACAAATAAGGTACTGGTACCAATTACATGGATGTACCTAGTTCTAGGTAATCCATTTTACTAACTCGATGTCCGGTAGTGGTTATTAAAAAACACTAACCTCTCCAAGGTTAGTGTTTTTTTCTTCTTCTGAAAACAGAGAATTACAACAATGCGATGACCGATGCTTTAACCGATGTAAATAAATAAATTATACTTCGCTAAAGGGATATATTATTCTATATTTTTAGGTAGAATATTTCGATACCAGAAGTATGAATTAAAGTAAGGGACATTTTTAAGTTTTGCGTAAAATACCCTTATATCAATCATAAAAAGGTACATTTTTATATTTTAGGTAAATGTCCCTTACGTTATTTCATATTTCCAGTATCGATTTATCGAATACTAGCTTCTGCCAGCGGCGTCGCCCGCGTCAATGCAGGTTTCTCCGTACAAAATTTAGACCCTCGTTTCATCCCGTTAGGGGCTGAATTTCGAAAAATCATTTTTTAGTGCTCGCCTACGGCATAAAAGGAAGCCTTGTACAAAACTTCGCGCATCTAGTCCTAGTAGTTTTGGGCACGCCATAATTATGGGGGTAAGTCCCCTCTTTAAGGAGTGGCTGGAAAGACCTCACGGCGTCCTCACCTTCCGCATGACGCAGGTTCTTACCGGACATGGTGAGTTCGGGAGGTTCCTGCACCGGATTCGTGTGGAAGTGACGCCCGGGTGCCACCACTGTGTAGACCGCCCGGAGGACACGGTGGTGCACACGGTAGAGATGTGCCCCGCTTGGGCAGAGCACCGCCGTGTCCTCGTGGGTGAGATCGGCGGCAACGATCTCTCGCGCCGGGCCTTGATACAGGCCATGGTCCGAAGCAAGGAGTGGCAGGCGGTCGCCTCCTTCTGCGAAGCAGTAATGTTAGCAAAGGAGGAAGCCGCACGTGCACGCGCGAGGGCGCGGCCCTCACGCCCCAGCCGCCGGGATCTCGATCCCGTTTTTCGGCCACCGTAGGCGCGGGCTTGCGGACAGCGAGCAATGGGTAGCTTACCGTCCGATCGTCCGGTAACCGTCCGGACCGAGCCAGTCTGACACACCCTCCCACTCCGCCCAAGTGCGCGGGATGTCATTGGATGATTTTCCAAACGAAAAAAAAGTCCCAGTAGTTTTGGTTGTGCGTTGATATTTCAGTCAGTCAGTTTCTCCTTATAAATAAATTCTATAAATATTTTCACCCAAGTTTAAAAAGTCATAACCGATAACTGGAATAAGCTCAATTAAGGAAAAAATACGTGTATACAATTTCGATTCTATAAACCCAATAACGAATTGGCCGGCTCGCCCCAATCACGTAACAGCGGTCGGGCACTTAGGCAGTGTCTGTAATACAGAGTCAACATTTACAAATCTCGTTTAAGGATCAATTACATTTAGATAATAAGTGTGGCAGGAAATAAATAAATTCGCAAAAGTGATAATATTTAGGGTGACTGGTAATTAGTGTACGATACTTAAACACGTGATTGTGCTCGTGATAACCAACAACTTTTACTATGGGAACAAACCTGAAATCGCGAAAAAAAATCACCTGTTCAGTACATTTATGTTTGCCTAATGTACTGAACAGTGTCTGGATACAGAGTGAACATTTACAGACCTCTTTTAAGGATCAGTTACATTTAGATAGGTAATGAAAGTGGTAGGTAGCAAATAAATAAGAGAGACTTCTTCCAAATGATTAACACTTTTATTGAGGAGGAAAACCATTAAGAATGAGTGTGTCAGACTTTTTCTGACTAAAACCCACAAGTGTCCTTCGTTTGCTCTTTGCGTTTTAGGACCACGGTAACTCCTTCAAACAATCCTATTGTTTGGAGCGAAGAAAATACAGGTGTTCTTTTTAGAATATAAAATCTGCCTTTTTCTTAATGTAAAATTATAGTAAGTATAAATATCTCGGGTGCTCCCCTCAATTTTTCACCAGTATACTTATAGGGCAGTACGAGTGGATAAAACTGTACCTGTAGTAAATTATGGTTTCACACATCTTTTGTGTGAAAAGAGCGCAAACATAGTAGAAATTATCTATCTTAAAAAAATATTTTTTTTTAATCGGAAAGACTCTCATTATATAAAAACTTTTTAGAAAAAAAAAATAACCGACTTCACTAAAAAAATACACTAAAAGGATCAAAATAACTTTAATTTTGGAAGTCGGTGTTTCTCGGTATTGTTTGTTTCTTATTTAACACCGACTTCCGAAATTAAAGTTATTTTGATCCTTTTAGTGTATTTTTTTAGTGAAGTCGGTTATTTTTTTTTTCTAAAAAGTTTTTATTTCACACTTTTTAGTTATATACACACAGATACACTTATAAACAGAGTGCCTATTTCTCATGACAATTCCAATTAACCCAAATACTGTTAGGTTACATTGTTTTATTATAAAGTTCCTGTGTCTACCTTCCTCCTTCCGGCTCCATCAACAGATCAGTTCGATAGTACCTTATAGCCAAAGAGCATCTCACGACAATTCTAATAAGCCCAAACACGGCTAGGATACATTGATTAATTACGGAGTTCCTGTGCCTACCTTCCGGCTCCATCATCAGATCAGTTCGATAGTAGGTACCTTATAGCCAAAGTGCATCTCATGACAATTCTAATAAGTCCAAACACGGCTAGGTTACATTGATTAATTACGGAGTTCCAGTGCCTACCTTCCGGCTCCATCATCATCATCAGATCACTTCGATGATACTTACCATTTTCAACGTAACTATTCAGAATCATTCATTTATTTGTATTGTCATAGTCGCTTAATGTATATCTTCATTGTGATATCTATTTGAGTATGAAGTTCCGTTGACCATTTCTGGTCTTCTTCATCAGTTCCACTTCATCAAATGTTACTTTTTGACTGTAAATGCTTAAGTTCTTGATGAAAATACTAAAATTACTATAGGGTTGCCTATAATTTTTGAGGAGTTCCCTCGATTCCTCATGGATTCCATCATCAGAACTGGATTTTGAAAAAAATGGGACCAATCTGGAAGCATATCCTATAAAGGGAAAAAAAAATTTTGCAAATCGGTCCATAAACGACGGAGTTCTGAGGTAACAAACATAAAAAAAAAAAATAATGATAAAAAAAAAAAAAATACAACCGAATTGATAACCTCCTCCTTTTTTTTGAAGTCGGTTAAAAAGTACCTACTAGTAAATAAAAAAATAAAAAAAACTGGGCAAGTGCGAGTCGGACTCGCGCACTGAGGGTTCCGTACAAACTTGAAAGGTAACGATTTATGACGTATTAAAAAAAAACTACTTATTAGATCTCATTCAAACCAATTTTCGGTGGAAGTTTGCATAGTAATGTACATCATATATTTTTTTTTAGTTTTATCATTCTCTTATTTTAGAAGTTACGGGGGGGGGGGGACGACGACACATTTTACCACTTTGGAAGTGTCTCTCGCGCAAACTATTCAGTTTAAATAAAAATGATATTAGAAACCTCAATATCATTTTTGAAGACCTATCCATAAATGCCCCACACGTATGGGTTTGATGTTTCAGTTCTAAGTATGGGGAACCCCCAAAATTTATTGTTTTTCTTATATTTTTGTGTGAAAATCTGAATGCGGTTCACAGAATACATTTACTTAAGTACCAAGTTTTAACAGTATAGTTCTTATAGTTTCGGAAAAAAGTGGCTGTGACATACGGACGGACAGACAGACACATGACGAATCTATAAGGGTTCCATTTTTTGCCATTTGGCTACGGAACCCTAAAAATGAGCACCCGGGATATAGAACTATGAACAATATTTCTTTGTAAATTTTGCCGCACGCTAGGAGTGGCTCCTATATTGTGGGTGCGTACACAAACATGTGATCTCACATACACAACACACCCAAACCTAGAACAACAATCTTAAGGTCACACAAATATTTATTTCGTGCGGGAATCAAACCTGCGACACGAAGCGCAGCAGCCAATCTCTCAACTACAGCGCCAACCGTGCCGTCAAACATTATTATTTTTTAAATTGAATTAAATTATATTTTGTTAACGATTCATTTTGGTGTTACAACTTTGTTGATTTTCTTTTTTACAGAGTTGACGGCCCTAAATGCTATATTATGGTCAAAAGACTTAAACAAAATCTTTGAACAAAACTATAACTCCGATCCATCATTATCGTGGCAGTACTTCGGCAGTGCGCATGGTATCCTGCGCTTCTACCCTGGCATGCAATGGAACACCAGAGAAGTCGACACGTATGACTGTCGCGTCATGTCCTGGTACATAGAAGCTGCTACCTGCTCCAAAGACATGATAATCCTATTCGATATATCAGGGTCAATGACTGGATTCAAGAACTATGTAGCAAGAAGAACTTTACGCTCACTTTTAGATACTCTATCGAACAACGATTACGTCAACGTATACACTTTCAAAAATGAGACTCACTTCGTTGTAGAATGTTTTGTGGATCTAGTTCAAGCAACTCCTGAGAATCTGCAGACTCTTACCGATGCCCTAGAGCCAAAACTCCGGGGAAAGAAACATAAAGTGACACCTCTGGAGGGTTACGCGAACCTGACGGAGGCGTATACCAAAGCTTTTACTGCGTTGAAGCAGGTGAGTAAGTTGTTTACGTGTATACGTTTGCAGCGCCTTTCGTCCACGTAGATCAATCGTGTTAAAATAATCAATTTAGAGCTCGTAATTTCTACTTTTAGGAACACAAATGTCCGTTGCATTTTTCTTTTCATTCGTCTGCATGTATTCAAAAATTAAAATCATATTTAAGAATTTAGCCATCACGTTTAAAAAGTTTTTACTATACCAAAGTTGTGGGCTACAACCTCTTGCATCTATTTTTAATGCACTGGATAAATTTAATTGATTCTGGTATATATATATCGACCTAAATTTAGGTTGGGCCTTACGAGGATAAAATATTAACTCACGTTTTATTACAAGCTGATCATACCTATAGATGACTCATATCTTGATATGACTAAATGTTACTTGTCTGTTCAGCGAAGAATAGTGACAAAGTGCAACGTGAGTAGCACCCAGGGTTGCAACCAGCTGGTGATGTTGATTACCGACTACGTACCCGGCAACCTCACTGAGGTGTTCGAGGAGTACAACCGCGAGGTGGTGGACGGCGAGACCTACATCCCTGTCAGGGTGTTCACCTACCTCATCGGCAAGGAGGTCACCAATGTTCGCGAAATACAATGGATGGCATGCTTGAATAGAGGTACAGTACAGCAATGCAATTTGTACATTATTGGTGTGCATGTGGTGTAAGGGCCCGTTTAAAACTCTTTGAAAATATGCTTAAGATTTAGTGAACATTCCCATAGAATTGTGAAAGTTGGAATCAGAATTTGTGTAAGTCAAATAAGCGAGTTATGGACTGTTAAGTCGAGCCCTCAATTCTCACATAGAGGATTGAGGGCCCACTTGTACCGGATAAACCACTTCAAAAAAAAAACTCTTTATGCTAAAATCTAAGCTAATGCCAAACAAAATTTGTGAAAACAATATATTATCGCTAAACACTCTCCTACTTTATATATCCTTGTTTAAAATGGGCCCTCAATTCTCATTGACGTAAATGTTTACTACGAAAATAAAATAAAAAAAATCATCTTACAGGTGCTATTTGAAGTCCTATAAGCTACTAGTAGCTTGTATTATAGTAGCAATTTATCTAGATAAATTATTGTGAGTGAAAGCAAGAACAGGTCACATCTTCTTGTCGTTTGAAAGTTATGACTTTGACAATTCATTCGGACCCTCAGTCCTCCATTTCTTCATATTTTCGTTATATTACACTTAACGTATGAGAGATTGGGCACGCCACAATTATGGCGGTAAGTCCCCTCTTTGAGGCGTGGTTGGAAAGACCTCACGGCGTCCTCACCTTCCGCATGACGCAGGTTCTCATCGAACACGGTAAGTTCGGTGTCGCCACTGTGTGGACCGCCTGGAGGACACGGTGGAGCACACATTGGAGGTGTGGAGGAGGCCGTGGCTGTGTCCTCGTGGCGGCGACCCCTCGCGCGCCTGGCCTTGGTGCAGGCTATGGTCCGGAGCGAGGAGGAGTGGCAGGCGGTCGCCTCCTTCTGGGAAGCAGTAATGCTAGCAAAAGAGGCGGCGATCGCGTGAGGCAACGGTCCTCACGCTCCAACCGCCGCCGGGATTCCGATCCCGATTTCCGGCCAACATAGACGCGGGCCGGCGGACGGCGAGTAATGGGTGGCGCGCCGTCTGACTGTCCGGTAACCGTCCGGACCGAGCCCAAGTCGTCGACGGCGCGTACTGTTCCATGCGCGCCTCAGGGAGATGTCAGCAAATCGTAGGAGCGCAGCAGGGTCGAAGCCTACTGGGGCCACGTGTAGAGTGAAAGCGAAACCCGGGGCCCTGGGACGAAGGCAAAGAAGGAACAGGAGTGGGTTTTTAGTCAGTAAAAGTTTGACACTATCTCCCGCTCCGCTCAAGAGCGGGATTTGTCATTAGATGACTTTCCCACCTAAACAAAAAAACGTATGAGAGATAATAAAAACACAAAATTGACACATCTTGTAGTAAGGAGTACTCATTGTTATAGTAACGAATACATACGGGTACGCTTTTTTTTTCGTTACTTTTACAGCTAATTTATTGTCGATTATACTAATATTAACGAATTTATGTATAACGTACCTGAAATAAAGACAATTTACACTAATATTATAAAGGTGAGAAAGTTTGTGTTTGTTTCTTCTTCAAACTTGAACGGCTGAACGGATTTCGATAAAACTTGCAACGCTGGCAACAGCTAGTAAATAAATAAATATACCGTTGGTCTCGCGTGTCTTTTTAAGATTTTTGACAGAATTGTTACGGGTAGTCAGAAACATAAGAATGTGACAATAATCTTGCCAAATAATACCTGTAGTATTTTCCCACTTTTCGCGGATAGCATTGTAAAATCTATAGCCAACTTACTCGATTGTGTCAGGTTTCTTCGTGCACATCCATTCGGTGGAGGAGGTGCAGCAGCAGGTGCTGAAGTACATCAACGTGATCGCCCGGCCCATGATACTGGACGGTTCCTACCCGACTCCAACCTGGACACACGCCACTATTGACCACACGGTCAGTATACTGTATAAAGACGAAAGAGGACATGTTTACTCTGTTCGAACAGACGCACAATAAATTACAACAAAAAAAAAAAACAGTTTCCTAGTCGAGCCATGTGTGGACCTTTCTATCATTGTAGTAAATACCTTCGTGTCCACTGTCTCAGTAAAAAATATCATTGAGTTATTTATTTATTTTTTGGGGTCGGAGCAACACGTCCATACTTCTTTACTAGTCTCTCAGTAGTAGGGCTTTCAATACCGGTATTCCGGGATCCCATAATACCGTGATCAGTCGCGGCGGTAAGGCCCCTCTTTAAAAAGCAGCTGGCCAGGTACCACAGGGTGAGAGGTTCCTGTTTCGGATTCAGGCAAAAGAAACGTCCAGGTGTCACCATTGTGGGCACCACCCGAAGAACACGGTGAAGAAAATGGTGTAGGTGTGCCCCACTTAGGCGGAGCACCGCCGTATCCTCGTGAAGACGATCGGCAGCGGTGATTTCTCGCGCCGAGCCCTGACTCAGGCCATGGTCCGGAACGTTCGCCTTTTTCTGCAAAGCAATAATGCTAGCGAAGGAGATGGCCCCAAGCGTGAGAGAATGGACATCTTCATGCCTCAGCCGCCGCGACAGAAGATGCTCTGGGCGTCAGCGGTCACGGGTAATCCCCGTGCGGTAAAGACCGAGCCGAAGTCATCGATGGCGAAAAAGACCGCAATAATATCTAATAAATTGAACCCGTGCGTCTAATCGTCTAATAACGCAACCGAACGTTATTAGACGATTTATACGTCACAAAATAATTACAAAAATCTACGAAACTCGATTCGGAAATCGAACTTTCTATCTACTTTTTTATTTTATTTTTTATGGAAATTGAGCCGATTGCGACTTCTATCTACTTAAGTAAGTTTGTACGAAACCCTCGGTGCGCGAGCCCGACTTTTACTTGACCAGTTTTTTGGGAAATTAATTGGTGAGAATAATGTTATCACACCCACGCGTGTTTTTCACTGGAAAAGGCTGACTAACCTTCCGAGCATCGCGGTTTAAATAACACAGAGTCTGCTATTACAATAGTGTCAAAATGGTCTATTGACTTCATAATAGTCGATTTTGACAAGTTTGGTAATCTACTAATATAATGGCTTCATTATGGCTTTCCAATGGTCAACCATTGACACTCCATTGAAAGAAATGGCATAGAATGGTAATCTCGTGCATAATGACAAATGAATGTCTGACGTACTTATGCGGTAATCTGCTAAAATATTCTTTTAATCAGATCCTACGTCGTTGTACAGTCATTGCTTTATTTTGTTACGAGACAGCTCGATATTTTCATTCTACCACAATTCTATTAGGAGACCAATGATGATCGACCATTATGAATTTAGCAGACCACGAACTTTTAGCAAAATGACAATGGGATTGTGTTGGAATGAGGAATTTATAAAAATAACAGACTTGGGCCCCAAACGTTTGATCCAGAAACTTTTATCAATATTATGCTACTTTTAGGAACGCTTTAGATTGTGTGGAAATAACATTCTACTTTATTTTTTTTACAGCGAACCAAAAAATGGAACGTGAGTGGAGATATCTCAAAGGTATGACAGATTTTAATATTTTTAGTCTATAATATTATTCGGAAAAATTAATCGTAATCTGATGACCAAACTTGAAAGTTTCATGTTATTAAATTATATAATTATATTAAAACATATAGTTAAGTACTTAACTCTTCATATCAGTATTAAATGTAGCAAATGGTTTATGTATGTAGACAACTATTGATTAAAAAAATATCTATTAGGTCTTTAGAACGGCATATTTTGCATATCATAAGGTCCTAAATGGCAGTTACTCAGAGACTAATCACACCACGCCCGGGACACATGGGACATCCCGTATTTTTTTCTTCTACGTATTACTGGCACGATAGTAATTTTGTTACCATTTTGGCTGCATGTTTGTATTTGTGGTATCTACTAGCGTGGTGTGACTAGCCTAGCGAGTAAGCCCCGCCATAAAAGACACATTGATTCTTTAATGGAGTTGGAGTACGATTTGGATCACAAGTACACAGGTACAACTTGTTCGACTTAACTGTGCACCCGTGCAAGTCGAAACAATATTTTTTACGTTTTTTTTTTTTAAATTCTTTATAAAGTAACAATGTAACAAATTAATGTAACAATAAATATAAACAAGGAAGAGTATAAAAAAAGGAGATTTTATTGTTTAATCACCTATAAAATATTTATATATTTCTTTACTCGCATTCCAACGAGGTGCACAGTTAAGTCGTACGTTTTATAATTTCTGCTTTCATTTAAACCATACATGTTCTGTGTTTCAGCCCGACGAAGACAAGTTGGTGACGTCAGTGGCAATTCCCGCGTTCGACTTCAAACACAACGAGGAGAACAACGAAGCGGCCCTGCTGGGCGTGGCTGGCACCGACGTGCCCATCGACAGCATCGCCAAGCTTGCAAAGCCGCATCAGGTACTCGGACTAGGACGTCAAAAAAGTATCCAGTACTTTTCATTTCGATTCCGTTACTTTTGTACTCTATACTTACTTTTATTCAACGAGGACTTTTTGACTGGTATCGTATCCAAAATTTTGTTCTAGACTGAAGCTAAACTGATGTTTCTGACTGACATTGATGTCATGACATGTAATTTTGAATTCATTACGACTTTAAAAAAATACTCGAAACTTTTGGATTTCGATACTTTTACAAATAGGTACCTAGGTACGATATTTTTTTTGTACTACTCATGAGTACAGTATCGATACTTTCAATTTGATACCGTGGCCCTAGTAGTATGTGCGCGCAGAATTTAAAAAAGTACTCAATACATTGAAGTATCGATACTGATACGAGTAGGTACGTTACTTTTTTATACTACTCATGAGCACAGTATCGAAATTTTCTATCCAACTAGTTCACAAAAAAAAAAAACGCGCTGTAACTAAAGTTACTATTTTGTTAAACGCACGAGAAAATATGTAACGCCGACGTTTATGAATGAGCTACCTGCAAAGTTGATATCTTGTGCTAAATCCAAATACCAAACAAGAACATCACCTGTCAAATTTTTTATTAATTGTTATAATAAGTAAAATAAAGAATTTAAGAAGAAAATACTTCCTCAATAACCTTTATCTGTCACATGTGCCATATCTATTTTGTAACAAACATCGCATTTTGCATCCATGGATAATGAAAATTCTTCATGGATGTACTCGTATGTAGAACGTAAGATTGTTTCATCTCGATTACATTAACCTGTAATTCTTCAATTCATTGTTTAATGTTGTTTACTCTGTATACGTTTACTGGCACATTTTAACAAAAGTTTTAATGTAAAACGCCGACAAACTCTTTTACAGTTTGTCAGAATTTATGAATGTAGTAAAAGCTTGAATAAACAATTTATTCAATATTATGCAATTTTCAGCTTGGTGTCAATGGCTACTCATTCATCGTCAGTAACAATGGTTACTTGTTGCTACATCCTCTTTTGACGACTACTGTGAGTATCCTATACCTACCTACTTACAAAACATCTATAATCATTTTTCGAACTAAAATTTCATCGACAAATGGATTAATCGTATTCGGCCGATATCAGTGGTTTAACCCTAAAATATCAATAGTGTGTTACAGCTATCGGCACGGATCTTGAGCGCTCGGCGAAAGAGTGGTGATCGCTTTGCGTACGCGTCTTATTTTTTTTTAAATGTACACCTATTTTATTTTATTTTTTCTTTTACCTAATACCTAGTAAGTAAAAGAAAAAATAAAATAAAATAGGTGTAATTTTTTTTTGCCATATGTGTACGATGCGCAAAGCGATCCCCACTCTTTCGCCGAGCGCTCAAGATCCGTGCCGATACCTGTACACTTTAACTGTAAAAGAACTATTTTCATTTTTGTATATGTCAATTCAGGATATAACTTTTTTTGACGGGGCTAGTTAGGGCGACGCCTGACAGAGCTGCGGATAGTTCGAAGGAGTTACCGTACCTAGTCTTCGAAAAAAGTCTAGAAGAAAGAAGTCTAGAAGTTATTTGGTGATTTCAAGGATATAACTTGTTTAGGAGCTATTTGTTAGCTTCAAAAACTAGCTTCAAGTAATCGGGGCAGTATTCGATCTCATAAGTGTCCAAAACATCAGTCGTATCCAAATAAACAAATCTATAAAAAAAGATTTATCAAAGTTATAATTATATTCTAGAAGAGATCCAAACTAAGCCTGTATGTTCTATTTGATATAATGATAAGTTCAAATATACAGAGAGATAAATAACGATTTCCAGATAAACGGTGACCTGCAAATGAACTACAACAGCGTGGACTTCGTGGAGGTGGAGCAGGTGGACGACGGCAAGGGCACGCGCAAGCTCGGTGAGCAGATCAAACGGTTGCGGCGCTACCTCGTGGAGGGGCAGGACGGCAACATGACGCAGGTGCCCGTGCTCTACCACTACGACAACATGAGGTAACATCACTATTTCACGTACAATGGTCCACATAGGACTGACGGACAAACATAAATAGATAGATAGAGGTAACATCACGCATTTGTTTACACACATTCTTAACTAACCTGGAAACAACGATATGAAAACTTTTTATTTTAAGTTTTTCATTGGTGTTTAAGTTTTTCATTGGTGTTTAAGTTTTTCATTGGTGTAAACGTTAAACAGCAAGGGGGCCTTGTGGCGGTCCATTTTTTTTGAGTTCGCCACTTGCTTTTCTCGTTACCATCGAAGTAGATGGAGTGATAACGCGTTTCGGGAGAAGACGTAAAAGAAAAATTGATTTTGTTATTTAAATATGGGTATTTTAAGTACAATACATACATCGATAAAATAGTAGGTATTTTTTTATCAAAATTAAATCATAACTTCTTATGACGACCATGACTATGTGACCCCCCACCCTGGCGCCAAAGCTGGATCCGCCCTTGCTTGGCCAAGTTTCTTCGACGTGTTTGAATACATTAATAACAGCCTCCTTTTCTGTTGAATGGATTGGCGTTTTATTTGCACGCTTTTTCTTCGGAGAATAACAAGAATTCAACGAAAATATCTGAAAGCGGCCCTCTCGTATTAACAAGTTGATGTGAACAAGATGGCGGATTATAACCCGCCCGATGACAAAAAGTCACACTTTAATGTAAAATGCTTGCAGTATCTGTGGTCTATAATTTAGTAGTATTATATATAGTTTGTTTACCTTTTGTCTCACGGATCCCTGAATAGGGTATAGTATGGATTTTTCTTTTTTTAGGGTTCCGTACCCCGAAAGGAAAACCCTTATAGGATCACTTTGTAGTCCGTCTGTCTCTCTGTCTATCTGTCTGTCAAGACCCTTTATCTCGAAAACGCGTGGAGGTATAGAGTTGAAATTAAAACCATATACTCAAGTCAGAAGTAGCTAAGGACAGGAAAGAGTGGAATAATGGAAGGGAGGCCTTTGCCCTGCAGTGGGACACAACGGGCTCATAATAATACTTAAGTCTGCGGTCCCTTAAAGCCGTGAAAAAATTAAATATCTGAGTTAACAAAAAAAAAAAGATGCGGCCGTTTATGTAGCAAGAAATGTGTATTTCGACACTGTTTGGGCGTACAGAGGTGCGCATAAAAACTTGCACATGGTATTCGTTGACCTCGAAAAGGCATACGACCGGGTACCTCGTGAGGTTCTGTTGTGGGCCCTTAAGGAGAAATGTGTGCCTGGGAAGTATGTGCAGTTGATCCGAGCGATGTACAGTCGACGCAGAACCCAAGTCCAGTCTACAGTGGGCACCACTGGCAGCTTCAATGTGGCTGTCGGCTTACTAAACATCAAGGGTCGGCTCTCAGCCCTTACCTCTTCCTGATCATAATGGACAAGAGTGGCCTAGAGGTCCAGAACAGATTGGAGGTGTGGTGGCACAGATTGGAGAGTTTTGGCCTGAAATTGAGTAGAACTAAAACAAAGTACTTGTTCTACGATTTCGGAGGTCTCTCCAATCCAGTGCCTTTAGCTCTCGCCGGAACGCCTATACCGATCTGTTCCGACTTTCGGTACCACGGGTCGCTCGTCCAAGGGGATGGTGAGGTAGACCGGAACGTAACACATCGGATCAACGCAGGATGGATGAAATGGCGACAGGTCACGGGAACAACTTGTGACCCACGGATGCCACTCAAGTTGAAGGGTAAAATCTACAAACCCGTGATAAGGCGTATCATACTGTATGGATCAGAATGTTGGGCTGTGAATAAGAGGGATGAAAAAAGATTGCACGTAGTGGAGATGAGAATGTTAAGATGGATGTGTGGTGTGACGAGAATGGATAAAGTGAGAAATGAGTATATTAGAGGAAGTTTGAAAGTGGCGCCAGTGACTGAAAAGTTGAAAAGGAATCGTTTGTCTTGGTATGGTCATGTAAAAAAGAGGGATGAAACGCATGTTGCTAAAAGAGTTATGAGTTTATATGTGGATGGATGGAGAGGGAGAGGGAGGCCAAAGAAAAGATGGATGGATTGTGTGAGAAGTGATATGAAAGAAAGGGGAGTTAGTGATACGGTGACGAGTGACAGGACAGAATGGAAGAAAAGAACGTGTTGCGCCGACCCCAAATAAAACGGGACAAGGGCAGGAAGATCATGACCTGCGACAGTTAAACGGATTCTAGTACTCATAATGATTGGCTATTGTTAATTGAACAAAGTTATTGTTTGTGGTAAAATAAAATAAAATATAAATATAAATAAAGTTCTCTGCTAGTAAACTAGCATTTGAATACCCACATACGTAATACTATTTCTCTGGCAGGGCTCACTATTTCATTCCAGCGCGCCGCGCCTTTTAGTAAAAGGTTAGGCTGTTAACCACTGTTAACTGAGTGACGAATTAAGCTAGTTAGATGCATTATGTAAATTGACTAGGCTCAATATAAAATGGCAAACGATAGATAAAATATTTTATACGATGCCTAGATGAGCTCGGCATTAATACCTTGGGGTACAAAATGAGTAGACGTTCTATACAATACCTGAATTTTTACATGTTAGTGATTGAGCAGTGTAATCACACAAATTTTATGAAGACAAAAGTTTGTGAGTGTGTCTGTATGTTTGTTACTTCTTCACACCCGAACGGCTGAACGGATTTAGATGAGATTTGGCACACGGGTAGACCAAGTCCTACAATAGCATATAATATGATACTTTATATCCCGGAAGTATGTTCCCTATGGCAGCAGTTAGTCATAGGAATATACAACAACAACAATAATATAACTAGTATACGTTTCCAGGAGGATAGCTCGAGTGAGTCACGACTACTTCTTCAACAAACTTGAAGGAACGCCGTTTTCGATGGGCATTTCGCTGCCAAAAGGTTACGGAGATACTGAACTTATGCTTAAAGATAATCCTTTAGAAGCAAAGCAAGGAAAAGAACTTACTGGCATCAACGTGACGGATTACTTTAGGTATAGCTTTAGGGTTCACCCAGACTGGTAAGTTTGCGATGTACCTACTTTATTTATTAGATGCATGTTCCCAAATATATTTGTACTTTTCAACCGGATATTCAAACTTCTTACAGGATATATTGCAAGTACCATTATCTAGAAGGTCACGAATCGACTAATTCTGAAGAGGAAGTATGGAAGTTTTTAGTTGGTTTATCCAAAAATGAAATTGATATCACAAAGGAGCAATATACAAAAGAGAAAGAAACCACAAACTTTACTCTGAAAAGTGAGTAGAAAACTTTTATTCTGTTTTATTAGGGTTCCGTACCCTTATAGGATCACTTTGTCATCCGTTTGTCTGTCTGATAAGACCCTTTATCTTGGAAACGCGTGAAGGTACCGAGTTGAAATTAAAACCATATGCGTGGGTTTGCGGTTCCTTGAAGCTGTGAAAAATCAAACTTCTAAGTTAACGGAAAAAAAAGATACGGCCGTGTATGACGCCAAAAACGTATATTTCGTCAGTCTCAAGGAAATCTAAGTTAATAGGGTACTTCCCGTTGACCCAGAATCCTAAAATTTGGCATAAATCTGAAAACAGTAAATTAGTTGATAAGTCACAAAAAAGAAAAATTTCGTGATTCGGAAAAATCTTCGAGACTCCATTCGATAATTGAACTATTTACATAATTAAGTTTGTACGGAACTCATAGTGCGCGAGTCCGACTCGCACTTGCCCAGGTTTTGTTTATAAACCAGAGATTCTGAACTAACTTATGTCCACCAGCACACTGCGGCATGACACCACTTGGGAAAGACGATTACTATTGTAACGAAGACTTAGTGAAGCAATTAGTGTTCGATGCTAAACTGTCCGCGCCATACTTCGAGACCTGGAGCGCCACGGACGAGGAGATGGATTTAGCCAAAAAGTACAATGTGAGCGTGCGGTTCATTGCCACGTCTAGTGGTCTGACAAGATGGCACTATGTGTTCGATACTGACAAGAACGAAAAAGTAGATGACCATGGGAAGACATGGAAGAAATATGCTGGAAAGTAAGAATTCTTTTATTTATTTATTTCATCACATCACACATCGTGTCGAATAGTTTAAAATTAAATAATAATTATGTAACATAACATTTAAAAATCACAATACTACAAATAAAAAATCTATTTATATAGGGTGACTGGCAATTAGTGTACGATACTTAAACACGTGATTGTGCTCATGATAACAAACAATTTTTATTATGGGAGCAAATCCGAAATCGCGAAAAAAATATCAGCTGTTCAGTACATTAGGCACTATATTTATATATACATATATTATAAATGTACTGAACAGCTAATATTTTTTCGCGATTTCATGTTTGTTCCCATAGTAAAAGTTGTTGGTTATCATGAGCACAATCACGTGTTTAAGTATCGTACACTAATTACCAGTCACCCTATATACTTACTTAGACATTCTGATGTAATAATAACCTGTCAGGTAAATAAATAAAATAAAACAAAATTATATTCCACATTGGTCATCATCACTATCATAAATTAAAAATGTCAATGTCAATAAAATGTAAATAATGACAAAAAAATATAAGAAAATATATTGTCAATAAAATTCAAGAAATGTAATGTCAATAAAATCCATTATGATGTAATGTCATGAAGGCCATATACGTTATATATCTTTTTAACCATAGTCATAAAACCTGACCAAGAAAATAAAATTAAAATCGGTTTTGGTATCTTAGATGATACATGGTTTAGGGTCGTCGCACACAGGCGACCGGTCACAACAACAAAACACCGCTGCACCGCCACCAGCATGTTTACTGTTGTCTTTATACATTTTATATGGACTCGCCGCACACGGTTGACGTCGCGCGCCGGTGGCCACCATACGCGCGGGTGGCCCGTGTGCAGCGACCCTAAGATCTCATTACATTTTTTCGATCGCTCCAATTCAATATTAGTACCTACGTTACGTAGGTAGTGTTATTGGAAGTCGTTCTATAGTTCTATGTAGAAAACAAATGGAGATTTCTTTTATAATACCTATACGTTACCCCACAGTAGGAATAATCCTGTATCGTGGGTGCGCTCACACACAAGTAAACTCACATACACAAGACACCCAGACCCGGAACACCTATATGTAGACCATACAAATATTAGTTCCGTGCGGAAATCGAACCCACGACCCGAAGCGCAGCAGTCAATAGCTCAACCGCTTAAGAATGCCACATTTCTGATATTGGTATTTGCATATTTCTGATATTGGTAATTGCATATTTCTGATATTGGTATTTGCATATTTCTGATATTGGAATTGACTGTTGATTACAGAGTTTTCGGAGACAAATACCACAACACAATTGAAGAGACTTGGTACAAAGCAGCAGTTCTTCAGCACATGATAAACAAAGAATCTCTGGTGGTAGCCACCCCGCTTCCTGTCCTGGATGACATAATCAAGAACCCACCAAAAGTCATCAATGCTGATGGGGACATCACTATAACTTCTAGTTACGCCATATTCTATAAGGATGGCAATTCAGAAACACCAGCGTCCGTGGTTGGCTTCCAATATTCGTACCTGAAATTCTATGATAGATTTTTACAAATTACGAATATAACTTTGGACGGTTCTAAGGTATGTTAAGCTTTCTGGTATATAATAATTATTATTACTAAGTCTACTACAGCCTTGATAATAAACGCGTAGCAAAGTTATGTCGAGTTCAAACCTCGATAAATATGTAATTAGTTTTTTAATTTGGAGTAAGCGTGAGAATCTCTGCCTGAACCACTTTTTAGGAAGACCTTCCTAAAAAGTGGTTCAGACAGAGATTCTCAGACAGTCCTTCCGTCTGTCTGTCTGTACTTCTGTAAGCGGGCTTCGTATCTCATAAACGATAAGAGGTACAGAGTTCAAATTTCTACAGAATGTGTATTTTATTGCCGCTACAACAACAAATAATTAAATTAAAACAAAGTTAAAAAATAAAGGGGGTTCCCATAGAAGAAACGTTTTTTTTGCTCGATTTTTATACTGTAGGTAGTAGTACAGAACTATAGGGAGGCCAAAGAAAAGATGGACGGATTGTTTGATATGAAAGAAAAGTGATAGTGTGACGGGTGACAGGAGAGAATAGAAGAAAAAAACGTGTTGCGCCGACCCCAAGTAATATGGGACAAGGGCAGGAAGAAGAAGAAGTAGGTACAGAACCCGACGAGTGTAAGTCCAACTCCCACTTGGCCAGTTTTTTTCCATAGTTCGATGTGTTGTATCGAACTATAAAAACCAAGTGGTCTAAACATCCTGATGTCAGAATGTCTGACCACTTTCTTTTCGCGTTTTCTCGCTATCAGTTGAAGTACCAAATATTTGAAGTTAGATATCAAATAGTATTGAAAAGGTAGTGTATTTTGGTTTTTAACATCAATTATCGCTTTTGGTCCAATTTTTCGTCGCTTTTGGTCGGGGAGAAGGAGGCCAAAGAAAAGATGGATGGGTTGTGTGAAAAGTGATATGAAAGAAAAGGGAGTTAGTGATAGCGTGACGAGTGACAGGACAGAATGGAAGAAAAAAACGTGTTGCGTCGACCCCAAATAAACCGGGACAAGGGCAGGATATACAATATCGCTTTTGGTCCAAGGGTTATTTCTATTACAATTCTGAAGAGTATATTAATTGTCATTTAACGTTTACTCATAAGAAGGCTTTAGTGTTTTTCTACTTTCGAAGTTTGAGAGTTGCATAAATTATTACTTAGGTACCTTACTTATGAGGACTACGTTCTTTTTGACCAAGTGCCTTCAAACAACGTAAAATTTCCAGGACCCAACTTGCGATCCAAATTCCGACAAGTACGATTGTTACATCATCGACAGTTCCGGGTACATCGTGCTGGCTAAAAACAAGAAGCTAGTGGGGCGGTTCTTCGGCGCCGTCGAGAAGCACGTGATGCAGTCCTTCCTGGAGATGGACATCTACGACCACGTCGAGGTCTTCAACTACCAGGCCCTGTGTCCCATCTCCGCGCTGATTAACACAAGTGATTCCTGGACTTTGCGCACGGTTAGTTCTTATGGTCCTACTTTTAAGAGGTGGGCCCCCCCCCCCCACCGCGTCCGTGTCTCTGTTCGTGATAAAAACAAAAACTACTGAACGGATTTTCGTGTAGTTTTCAACAATAGACTGTACAGAGTGAGTCATGAGAAAGGTTTAGTTTAGGTGTATAACACATGCATAATTACAATAGAAAAAAGCTGAAAATTTCAAAGATTTGTAAATCCGTGCCGTGTGATGCTGTGGCGGGTCGTTAGTATAAAATATTTTCTACCGGAAATTTCTGACCAGCCCCCCTAGCCAAGTTACAACCGTTTCGTTTCGATTCTCTTTTCGTCGATCGCCTCGAGTAGGCTACGCCTCCGATTCCTTTATTCTGACGTCATCTCAATGCTCAGTCACGTGGTCAGAACAAAGGAAAAGGAGGCGTGGCCGACTCGAGGCGATCAACGAAAAGGGAATCGAAACGAAAATGTTGTAACTTGGCTAGGGGGGCAGTTATTCCGTTAATCCACCCTAAAGGGGAAACGCGTGATTACCTATTCATTCCACTCTCACTATCTACGTCCGTCTTGTGTGGATAGATGAACACGCGTTAAAGAATACCCATCCACCCAAGTTAGGATATACCGAATAACTCTTTCAAATACTTATGTACCTGTAGCGAATTTCAAAGTATTATTTGCTTGTTAGGGTTTCGTACCTCAAAAGAAAAAAACGGAACCCTTATAGGATCACTTTGTTGTCTGTCTGCCTGTCTGTCTGTCTGTCTGTCAAGACCCTTTATCTCGGGGACGCGTGGAGGTATCGAGTTGAGATTTAATCCATATAGATAATCAGGTTTGCGGTCCCAAAGCTGTGAAAAAATCAAACTTCTAAATTAACGGGAAAAAATATATGGCCGTTTATATCGCAAAAAACGTTCATTTCGACACTCTCAAGGGAATCAAAATTCAAAGTGTACTTCCCGTTAACCTAGAATCCTGCAATTTGGCATGAAGCAAGGTCTCATAGCACAAGTATAGGAAAAAATCTGAAAACTGTAATTTTGTTGTTACGTCACAAGTAAAAAAACTTTTTTGCGATTCGGAAAAATCTTCGTAACTCAATTCGGTTATTGAACTGTTTTCATAGGTAAGTTTGTACGGAACCCTCAGTGTGCTCGTCCGCCTCGCACTTGCCCAGTTTTTTTTTTAAAGAAAGAAAAATACGTTATGGTTAGTAAATAACAAGAATATTTTGTAGCCTTTTAATTTAGCGCTGAACTTCTTCCACTGGCTGGTGACTGAGATCCTGCTGCTGATCATGAACATGTTCAACCCAAGCAACGGCGCGTACGCCGCTGGCACCTTCGATGATTCTGGTGAGATGTTATAATGAATCTGTGGTTCTGTAGTAAGAGATCTTAAACCCCGACAAATAATTCGATTTAGAAAAGTGACAGAACTTTGCATACGAAAATTTCAAAAATGTGTGGATCAATCTGTCATTTTACTGAATCGAATTACTTTTCTGGATGTAGGCTAGATTTAAGCAATAATATCCTTAATAGTAGACAAATTTTGCCAAGTTTAGAATGCTCTCTCTACTTTCATATTTTTTGAGGATGTTCTTTAAAGAAACTTAAATCTGAAATTATTGTAAATAGGTACCTACAAATGGTTTCTTTAAAAATGGTTGTTTATAAAACACACTAGCCGCTATTGATGTAGGTACTTTGTTAAATGATATTACAGAAAAGGTCTTTGTCCTCCAGTGGGTAAGTTAAGATGATCAACTTAATAATATCAGTCTAAAAATCCCACTGCTGGGACTTGGGTCTAGAGATTATTTAGGAGAGGGAATGGGTCATAATCCAGCAGGTGGGTCCAGTGCGGATTATAGGTAGGTACAATTGAGTAAGTTACAGGCTGAGAAATACAGCGGACGCGTATCACTGTCGATAATTTGCAAAATGTTCTCAATGCTGAATAATAATATTAGGTATAGGAAATTGTAAAAAATGGCAGTAACCACACGCTTGTGTTGTTCAGAAGAATGAACTCAATTATCAACTAAATGTACCCACGGCAATAGCAGCACAGCACCACAAACTAATTATTTTCCTGTAGTAGCTCACACAATTTTGTAGTAGTAGGCACATAGATAAATGGAGAAAAACCAGCGATAAAACTAATAGCAGCACTTACTAAATGAACTTTGTAGCGACAGTATCCAATATGATTTAGCTTTTAGCGAACGAAACAATTAAACTGCAAATCTATGTCACAGTATAGATATATGGAACAGTACGGAAACTACCTACAAATTTTCGAAACGGCACACTCACACAAACATACGCATCGATGAGACTCCTAAGCGTTTCTCGCGGTCCTGTCAGTAGCGAATGCCGCTTAGGAGTCTCGTCGATGCGTATGTTTGTGTGAGTGAGCCGTTTCGAACATTTGTAGGTAGTTTCCGTACTGTTCCATATATCTATACTGTGTCTATGTATTTATATTATTATGTAGTGCTACTGAAACTGCATGGTAGCTCGCAGCCTTCACTCTTCTATAAGCATGTTTAATTCTTCTGCTTTATGTAACCGCATGATTGTATCGTACGCAGACTATAACGATGGGTTCCACAATGGGTTCACAGCAGCGCCTCCGACAACTGCTTCGCCCTTACCAGAAAATAAAACACAAACTGAGAAAGAAAATAACAAAGAGGAGGAGACGCCATTCTCCTGCGACCACAGTATCACTCTTTTTATACTGAACCAGAAATATTTCTCGGAGGAATCGGGGGCTTCGCCTACCGTTCATAAAGACGAAGCAGGGCCGTGTTGGCCCGCGTACTGGGCATCCTACATTCCTAAGACGAACTTGGTGCTGGTGGTGGTGGAGAAGCAGGACGACTTCGACGCGAACTGCACGCTGCCGCCCGACACCAAGCCGCAGCCCACGCGCATGTCGCGCACCAGCCGCGAGCCCTGCCACAAGCTCGACTTGGGCGCTCTACATAGACGACGTCTTGAAGGCTGCTATACTTACCACGAGGGGGTATGCTATAATTATACTTATTTGTATTCCTACGTTGTACTACTTATAATTCTACTAGTATCTACTGATCACCTAAGTACATTGTTATGTGAAGGAGGGAAATAAAAAAAAAACATTAAAAAAAAAACAACCGATTTCACTACAAAAAACTGCTGGTGTTTCTGGTTTTATTTGTTTGGTTTTATTTAAACACCAACTTTCGAAATTAAAGTTATTTTGAACATTTTAGTGTTTTTTATAGTGACGTCGGTTTTTTTTTGTAAAAAGTTTTATATTTCACACTTTTTAGTTGTGATAGACTTATAGCCAGAGTACAGAGTAAAAATTTCAATTAAGTAGCCCAAACACTGCTAGGTAAAAATTTTTTACTATGAAATTACTGTGCCTACCTTCCACCTTCCGGCTCCATCATCAGATCGTTCGATGCTACCTTATAGCCTTGCACTTTGCATCTCATGACAATTCTAATAAGCCCCAACACGGCTAGGATACATTTATTAATTACGATGTTTCGGTGCCTACCTTTCGGCATCATCATCAGACCAGTTCGATGATAGTGTTTTCTACATAATTATTCAGAACCATTAATTTATTTGTATTGTCTTAGTTTCTTAGATATCTATGAAAGTGTAAAGTTCCGATGGCCATTTCTGGTCTTCTTCAACAGTTCCACTAGATCAAATGATACTTTTTGACTGTAGATGTTTGAGTTCTCGATGAAAACACCAAAATCACTATATGGTTTCCTATAATATTTGAGGAGTTCACTTAATTTCTTATGGATTCTACCATCAGAACTGGATTTTAATAAAAATGGGACCAATTTGGAAGCATATCCTTTTAAGTAAAAACATAAAATGTTGCAAACCGGTTCATAAATGACGGAGTTATGTGGTAAAAATACAAACGAATTAAGAACCTCCTTTTTTTAAGTCGGTTGAAAATAACTCTAGTCGTCATTGAGTTTTCCTTAGAGGACAATCTCAAATAGTCATAGTGGCCTGATTTTGCTGAAGACCACTATAAAATATAAACTGGAACTCGTCATATATCGAGGATTGGTAGCTGAAGACCACTTTATAAACTGAAGGCTATCATCATACATCGAGGAGTTCCCTATTTAACATGTGTCGTTTGTCTACTAGGAGCGCAACATAACAGCGTGTGACGGCAACATCGCCCGCATGGACGTGGCCGTGCTGTTGGTAGCCCTGGTCGTAGCACTGGCAGCCAAGGTCTCCGCGTGATGTACATCCGATATATTTGTACCTTTGTTATTTTAGCAATAAAACTTGTTGCTCCTGTACTTTGTGTTTCATTTATTGTCCGTAGCTCCTGAAGTTAAAATACTAAAGGCCCTACCACAAGCTGTTTACGCGATCCATTTTACGACCCAAACTGTACTGTTAAAGGGATAGAGCTATATAGGTTGTATAGCTCTATTCTTCTTTCTCGCTCGCACGCCTGACATGCATGGCTTACCATGACGTGTGTTAAAGGGGCCTTAGCCCCTGGAAAATGATAACCTCTGTCTAGACTATTGCCAGCTATATAATGTGATGTAGACAGTTATATCAATTGTAAAAACCTTTTGTATTGTGTTCCTAAAGGCAAATCAATTAGCCAACAAACAAATAAATGGGTTGAACATTATAATTATAAAAAACTACTCATATTACGAGATAGTTTAGTAATGAGCAATATATGAAACATTCAAGTAGTAAAAAAGCTAAGACGTACGAAAGCAACAAACAAGATCAGAACGTATACGGCGCGTCCTATAGACACGGTGACCTAGTGCTGAGAGCGATGCCAATCGATGGCAGGTGGCGAGCGAATCCACAAGTAACGTTAATGCGATGTACGATACACAAACAAGGGAGCGCTCGTCAGAGGTCGGCAGTCGTGCCGCGCAGGGGAATTAACGCGCATGCCCGCCCCGCGCTCACTCGCGCCTGCGCACTGCGCCGCACACCTATCAACCTTATCAATGTTCGTCGCCCAGTACCTCCCGTCACATCCAACACATCGGATTCCCTTAACATCATCAATGTCATAATTAGATTAAGTGCGTAACATGTTCTCCAGCAATTCTAGCCAGTGAACTAACGTCGTGGTGGTTCTGATGTGCAAGTGTGTCGGTGCCTTCGTGCTACTTCTGCTGGTTCTGTTCCTGGACTCCAGGGACTGCTCGGCTAGTGCACAGTATGATGCCGGTGGCAAAATATCGCTTAACTCGTAAGATGTTTTTGTTTTATACTGATTCATAATTAAAGTTTTTTCTTCTACCGACCGACACTGATGGCTTCCAGACAATAGTATCAAAGTAATTAAAAACATAATCCTTTAATTTCTATCTATCTTGTTACCTACTTCGCATCAATAAATAAAGAAATGAATAACTGACTTTGAACTACAAAGAATCTATAAATACCTATCGAAATCCTAACATCGTAAAAAATCCATAAAGAATGAGTAACTCGGAAATGCTGAACGAATGTTCTCTGACAGAGAACTTATGATTTATAGATTTGTTTTATTGTAATGTCGATAAATTACCATTTTAGAGTCCAAGCATGGGCGGTTAAACTTGGTACTGAACTGTATCATTTTGGAGAGTTTATCACCAGGAAGAAAGAGGTTCAAGACGTAAGTAAACTTTAAACATTTTCTGCTATCTATTCAGATTGCGCATTCAGGTGGTAACAGTATATTGTTTTTTATTACATACAGAGTTTTAAATCTGCTCAAGTGGAATCGAGAGATGGTGAAAAACTAGTCCAAAGTATGTCGGACGATATTCGCGCCATGATGGAACTAAAGATTAGTGCCGTCAAAAGGATAGTGGAGGCCGCAGAGAATATGGCGTTTGATAAACAAAGTGAACCAGTTCCCGAAGACTTTCAGTACTACAACAGCAAAGAAATGGAGGAGCCGTGGGACGAAGTTTCGATCACCACGACACCAGAGACAGATTTTGGTCAGGAAAGTTGGATAGTACGACCTCCATCGAAGAACGCGCACACGCAGCAAAACCCACATTTTTCCAACATTCCAGTAAACACTAATTTTAGCAGTGTGCACGTTCCGACAAATGTTTATGCTTGGGGTGAGTAAACCATAGACGCGTCATCGCAAATATTTTGCGAACGGATTCAAAACGGTTAATATATTGCAGCACCTGAAGTCATCAAAGGAATCCATTGGTCGGAAGGACTGGACACCCACTTCATTAATAACTATCAGAGCGATCCAACACTCTCGTGGCAATACTTCGGCAGCTCAACTGGATTCATGAGGCATTACCCTGGTAATCGAAATATATTGTCTAATGTTGTATAGTCGACTATATTGAAAGCTGACCCGCTAATTTTTCTACAGATATTAGAATATAATTAGGTCTAATTTTGCATTACTGTAATAACCTTGCAACAAACTTGTTATCAATTTTATTAGTTAGTTAAAATAACCCACTTTTGCCGTCTCTGACATGGCAACTGGACATGATACCACAATTTTCATGTATGGTCTGGTCATGACGTAATTTTTTTGACGTTTTGTTAAAAATCCTTAAATTTGATTAAAATTGTAGTAATTAAAATTAAAGAAACAAAATTGCCCGGTATAGTTATGCAATCTCCGTTTAGTATTGACAGTTTCTTTCAAATATTAATTTTTCATTACCTACTCATACTCGGAAAGTAGGTCTGAAGTTGCCTGAAGAGCGGGTTGTAAGTAATACTGTTCATCCCTAGGGAGAATCGCTTTCAACTGACAGCTGTCAAATTATTAAAAAAAAAACTAGTTCTATTTTAACATTTCTATTGAAACATGGTTCAATAGAAATGTGAAAATAGAACTAATTTTTTTTTTAAATAATTTTCTATACAGCCACTTAATTATAGCGCAATGTACAATTAAAATAATATAAAGATAAGTATTAATTAAAGAATATTTTTTTAAATCACTCTTATAATTTTCTTTCACCTATTTTCTTTAAAATCATGGATTTGGAAAAAATATTTAGCATTTTTTCAACGATGAAAACGAAAAATTAAGGCTGAATAACCGGCCGGCCACAGAAAAAAATACAAAATAAGTAGGCGGGAAAGCGGCGATTCGATCTTCATTTGTTTTTTCGAGATGTAGGTAGAGTTTTGTTTACTTTACTAAATCTCTGGTAGAGGAAATTTGTATTAACACAATAAGTTCATCACAGACACAACAGAGAAGAGGCTAAAGCAGTAGTGGAAAACCTTTACCGCCTAAATAAAAAAAAGATACCTAAAATCATACGACGGCTCAGGTTTTATTTTTACTTACCTTGTATTCGTAATGAAAAGCACAGTCAGCCTTATTTAGTCCCTCGTACTATTGGCGAACACGCTACGCTCGGGCGCCAAATTCCTTCTCGGGACTAAATAAGTTACTATAAACTGGTGAAAGTTTCACCCCTAGGGTAACAATGTAGGTACTATTGGGTCTTTACGAAATTGACTTTGAACTTTAACTTCGTATTGACTTGGAATTCTACGTTTAAATAATTCTTTATAATCAAGGCATGTTATATTTTTTAATTCGTTATTTTGTTTCTTTTGGACTTGTTTTTTTTAATACCTTATTTATCCAAATTTATAAAAAAAAAATCTTTCAAGTTCCAATGTTGAACATTGCGGTTTATAAGAGCACATACCTAATATCAGCATATGACGTATACCTATTATAATTTCTTTCTTGATTTGATAAAGTTTGATAGCTTTCGTTTTGGAGATTTTATCCCGTAATCACCCGGAAAAGAAGGGCAATTTGTGCAGTAAAATTCCTAAACAAAAGCGATTATAACAGAAAAAAAAACATACGAAATCGTTGGCAGTTCCAAGTTCATACACGTCATTACCATTGCGTGGCATTTGAGACGCATAATTTCCACAATGTTACTCATATTCCAAAATTACGCGTTTCCTTACATTCTTATAAAATATTTATAACTATGATATTACAGAAAAACAAATCCAATGGAACCAATTAATAACTTATTTTTAAAAAGGAATAACATACTTAAATACTAAAATTTATTTGAACTTATTATTCCAAGTCAATCCAAAGTTATCACAGCATGTAGACCTAATTTAATTCAAACACGATTTGTAATTTTTGTTCACCGAATTTATGAACTTTAAAAAAAACCTTTTTTTTATTATTGATAGGCTTGAATTTGACCACTACTTATCCCATCTAATGGTAAGCCATGATGTCACTCTTGACTTAAACACCTCTCACTCACACCTTAGATTTGATTCCTTATTTATAAACAGTTTCTGCGTTGTCAAAAAAATACTTTCATTCCAATCAAAAATCTCCAGCCCGTTATATATCTATAGAATGAAAATTCTATAGATCCAAATCACATACTTCTGACCCGTATAGACGCGGTATTCATAATAATATTCATAATAACGGGTTGCTTTGAAATGTTATATCTTTGGATTGACTTTGAATTATAAGTTCAAATAAACTTTTTATTAAAGGTACGTTATTCTTTTATTGAAAACCCGTTTTAAAAAACGGCAATTTCATAGGTAAAGACCTATTATTCAAAATGTGTTAAGTACAGTATGTACGACAATAAGAAGAAAATTTGTCTACTTGGACGATACCTAACGATTTTTTAACTGAAAGGGTCAGCTTGCAATCTTATTGATAGTACCTAATAATAATATCTACTGTTGATTTATGGTACCTAATGTGTCAATTCTAGTTCCACATCCTAATCGAAATAATTTTTTAGCATTGAAATGGAGGGCTGACCCTGTGGATATTTATGATTGTCGGACTCGGGCATGGTACATGGAAGCGGCTGCGAGTCCAAAGGATGTGATCATTTTAGTAGATCGCAGCGGGTCGATGACCGGGCAAAGGCGGGACATCGCCAAACACGTCGTCACAAATATACTCGACACCCTCGGTAACAACGACTTTGTCAACGTATTGACTTTCGCTAACACTGTAGAGGAAATTGTACCGTGTTTTGAAGATTCTCTTGTGCAGGCGAGTAACAGCATTGTTATTTCAATCTCTCACGTACCTTACGGCCTCACGTACCTTAAAGCCATATGTATAGATATTATACTTTTGTAAATTGTTGTTTGAACACGCACTTAGTACATAAACAATATATCAAGATAAAGATGATAGTAAATTTCTTATCTATTTTTTTATGTTGGTAAAGTAAACTTATCACTAGGTATCATCAATATTATTTTCTGTCGTTATTAGGCCACATTGGGAAATCTTCGAGAACTGAAATTGGCAATGGACAGTTTCGAAACGCAGGAAATAGCAAACTTTTCAGCGGCGTTAACGAGAGCCTTCGAGCTACTGGAAATGTATAGGAATAGCTCTGGAGGAGCAAATTGTAATCAGGTAACTGAGTCTTTAATAGGTTCAACAAGTACCGTATCTTGTTTATTAAATTTTTTCAACATATAAAACACATTTTTAAATATTTTTTAAACAAACATAACAAAATATATATATATTAAAAATAGTAGTCCATCGGTGTTGGGAACAGGGTCCAAGCTACCGGTGGTTAGGGCTCCAGAGACAGGAACCTCCTCACAACGCGAGCCCTATCGAGGAGTACTGCCTTCTGTATCAGGCCCTTGATCCAACCGCGCAATGACAACTTCGACAGATAGTCGAGACTTTATTAAACTAGATCTTTAATATACTGTATAAATAAGTCTATAAATTCTGTTCTTTTTCCTGCAAAACAATTGTTCATTTAGCACGACAACGGCAAGGAGACAATTTAGAAAAATACCAAAACCAACTGATACAATGTTTTCTTCTTCCAGGCAATAATGCTGGTTACCGATGGTGTACCCTATAATTACAAAGAAATATTCGAAAGATTCAACTGGAAGTATGAAACCCCAGTGAGAGTATTTACGTACCTGATAGGTCGCGAGGTAAAGGTAGTACCACATCAAGGTCTTACTGTGTGTCGTAGTCATTGTGCGACCTGCATAATGCCTTCCTTCGTACCAAACTGCCAGTACGCCTAGAATGTGGTACCTGTTGTCTGTCTACTATATACTCGTATACTGTACATTAAACCCGTACATCGCATGGTGGTGTTCTCGTAATTTGTGAAGTTTTCCATTCTCAATGTGCTTATGCTTATAGTTTTTTTGTTTCGTTTGTATCGTCTCTTTACCGTGGGTTCACATATGAGCGAATTGTAACAGACATTTCATGATCGCTTAGATTAAGCTATCCAATTATATCTACTTTCTACTGCAATTGTATTTTGGTGTCAATGCTTAGTCTCAAGTTTGGACTCACTTTTATGTACGATTCACTACGGCCATGGCATCACTTAAGAGAATACACGTGGATTTCGGACAATTGTATTACCTACTTCCTCCATCTAGTGGTAGTCATGCGTTCCGAAACGCTATGTTATGTGTGAATCGTATTTTAGATCATAAAATGAGACAGGACGACGCCCATTAAGCGAAATTTTGACCTCGATTCGTTTAGAATAATTGTGTTCACACCTACTTCAACATTCGTCTACTAGCTTTTGGAAAGTTATTAAGAAAAATTGTGGTTTTAGTACCGAGAAAGTTAATACACTCTGTGGACATTACGCTTACATAGCAGTAGTAACATGTGACGATAATGTAATTTTCTTGAATTGATTCACTCGAATGCGTTTCAAATTCATTCATTCTTGAAATATTGAAAACGGATTTAGCAGTGAGTTTGAACACAAATAACAGTCTCGGTACATTTTTTGCTATAAATGTGCGTCAGCCTATAAGAATTAGAGCATTACATGCATTTAAGCAGTGCTGAATTTTACGTAGGGTTAAGGCGGCGACAACAGTGGCGCACTGGCCGTTATTTCAAAAGTATTATAGGTAGGTTTCTATCACTCTGACTCTGCGGAAGGTCTCCCGACAGATACAGGTCACAACCAGTTTCTGTTGAAAACATTTTTTGTTCGATTTTTAACTAAGTCAAAAAAATGATGGCTATGACTGTGTAAGACTGATAGGTAACTTTGAGACTGAAGTAGTAAAAAAAGCTTCTATTTTTCGATGTGAAAGTTATTGTTTGGTTCAAACAAAAAATAAATACCGATTAAAAGCAAAAACTGCATTTTTATTGAGTTATATAGATGATCCACTGTGAACTTGCCTGATTCACTGTAAACTGAGGGCCGATTCACTGTATCCCACCCCCAGTACACAGTGGCTCAAATGAGTTTTCTTAAAAAATGTTATTCATTTTAGAATAATCAATATACATTAGTTACACTATAATACTAATCCTTTAACATCTTTCCAACACTCACCCAAATCAAGTTACATCACTGGAAAAAAAGTGACCCACTGTTGCCGCCTTGACCCTAATGGTTATGCATTTGTTTTTTTTTTTGGGATACTTAATAATAATTATTATATTCTACTAGATACCTGCTTAGATTAAATTTAGATACTAACTAAATCTTTTTCTATGCTTTTTAACTAAGTAGTATCCAATAAAACTTAGATTATAACAGCATTTGTAATGATTGTAGATAGTTCCAATATAGATGTTGTGAAGCCTTACCACTATGCTGCAGAAGACACTTAGTTATGCGACAATGAATGCAGCACTCACAAAAGGCCGACTAGAGACTCCAGATATAAAAGATGTGTGGTAACAAGTAAACGAATGTGTAGGTGGCAGACGTAAGAGAGGTGAAGTGGATGGCGTGCGCCAACCGCGGGTTCTACGTGCACCTGAGTACTCTAGCAGAGGTGCGCGAGCGCGTTCTCGAACATGTCAACGTGCTCGCGCGCCCGCTCGTGCTGCAGAGAGAGAAGCATCCCGTCGTCTGGACCCCCGTCTATGCTAATGTTACTGTAAGTCATTCAGTCTTTTTTAAAACTTTTATATACCTGTACAAATGCCTACATGATTAGTAAAGAACCAACCAGCATTTGTTTTATCGCAGAATATAAATATTATGTATATTATGTAACGTTTAGGATCCGAAAGTAGCTGATTATCTTTGGGAACAACGAGAAAGAGCCGAGCAAAAGGAACGCTTCATGAGCCAGCGACGCGACAAGAACCTCTTTAACTCGGACAAGGAGCAGGACAGACGATGGAGGATCACACAGGTAATAAAATAAGTCACCATGCAATTTGTTCCGAGTTTTGATGTTAGCCTTAAGTACCCTTCATTACTGCCTAACGTTAATGGAAGGTTGACCTACGTTCGTTGCAGATGAAACAAGGCCAGTACAGTGAGCTCGGAAATTCCCGGTATCAGTTAATGACATCCGTGTCCATGCCTGTTTACGACCTGCGACACAACGAGGTGAGCTGTCCCACGTGCTCTCTTTTTAAGCCCTGAACTTGAAACTCCCCTAATGTGTAATATTACCAAAATATTCGGGAAAGAGAATGATTTGCGTATCTTTATTAATTTGCGTTATTATTAATTGAAGTATCTTTTCTCAGTGTCAGTGTTCTTCTCTCTTCTAGCCAAATTATTCTCTTATCTCTATTATTTAGCTGTACATTACGTCTTTTCCAAATTCTAAATTTTCCATGTAGCATGAACCAAATAAACCTGTCATCTGTTTCAAAAGATTATGTTTACAGATTGGTTTTATTTCCTACTAATTGGACGTAAGCTCTATCTCTTCTAATTACTTTACTCTTTACTCTATTGTCTTCTTCTTTTACATGTCAATGTCTATTAATAACTCCGTTTTGTTTGATGGTTTCCCCTCAGAACATCACAGAGAATGTACTGATAAATGAAGCTTACTGGGTTTCGGTTACGAAAGAGGTACTACACTTAGAAAGTTTTGATGATTTAATTGTAAAGTTTTTGCAAGATACAAGAGAGTTTTTATGATTTAGTTTTTTGGATTTCAGTAACGGTACAGTGTTATTTGGCCCCGTTAGCGATGCATCTGTCCTCGATAGATGTGTGCGCGGAGGGCGGCGCGCGCTCGGCCGCCGCACCGCCTGACCAATGTGTTGTCCGACCCTTTGGCTTACTGTAGTGATGTAGTTTCTACTAGATCGTAGGCGTAGACCACTAGGGTGTTATGAACGACTTTTCTATCAATCATCAAGTTAATTTTCTATGCAAGAGTTATGATCTATATACACTACACACACTATCTAATGAAATCAAGTATTTTTGCCTGAATATAGTGATGTCTTCGTAGAGACAATTTTAAAAGATTGACTTGTATGACGACAAGTAAATGTAAATATTTTTGAATAACAGTATCGTGTAGCCCGACATACGCAAGACGAGTATGGGGCCTTTGTTACTTGAGTATCTACTGAGTTTAAACTATTCTCTTCTTAAGAATGGCAATTTTTGATATTAACAATTTTAGCAATATTTAGTCTCTCCACGAGAGGAGCCATTTTAATTTCTAGCGGAAGTTGTTACAACGCATTTATCTATATGTTATTATATTTTATTGCATTCGTACGTCCACAACCAATCGCAGTCCGTAGAGGAGAACGGCCAGAAAGAGGTAGGCCAACGCTCATAGACCTACTGCCTCCGTGAGACGTGACAGACGATGCGTGAGAGGCGACGGACGAGCGGTGTGCGTGCCGTGTCGCGTGTGCACGCCGCGCACGCGCGTGCCACACGGAACACGAGCACTCGACACACGTCTGTGAGAAGATGCTGCTTTCAATGTTTGTGCACATATTTATACTAAGGGATACAGTTTGAAGTGCAACATAAAGTTACTGGCAATGTCTATGTCTATATGATTAATTTAAAAATTTCGACAGATTTTTACAAGGATACAATCCAAAGGGTATTTGTATATTTACAATCAAAATAATGGTAGTGGGTTTTTTAGAATCTAAAGAGTAGTATTTTAATTTTATAACATAAAATTATTTAATATTTGAGTAGTATTGCTAGAACCTGTAACCGTGGATATAAAATTAGAATCCTTTAACATAGTTCTATATAAATAAACATATAGAACTTCGCCTAACGGGGCTTAGATGCTAAAAAATCAGTAATTTATTGCTAGTTTTACGAGATTGTCATAATGTTGTATAATATCAGTAGACTGATGGCCACTACATCGCCAAATGCGGAATACCTTGTAGTTAGAATAATTTTTGACTGTTTACTTACAAAAAAAATATACAGCATATTTTTATAATATTTTTTATATTTCGAATGTAGATTTATAAAATGGTAACGTAGACATTAGCTATATTGATTTGCAGAAAAGCCTGAGACTAAAAGATGAATCAATAGATATCATTACTGTGAAGTGTTGTGAATAATTGTAATATATACTAGTGCCAGTGTTATATAATGCTTTCTAAATATTTTCAGATGCGTATAGCTAGACTTTTGGGAGTCGCAGGCACTGACGTGCCACTCTCTGAGATACAAGCAGTAATGTCACCTTATAAGGTATGTTACCATAACAGTCAAGTTAAATCTTGAATTATGTGAAATATAATTATTTATAACCCATGCTGTGATTTCTAATGTTGCAGGTCGGTGTGAATGGTTACGCATTTATAGTCACAAACAATGGATACATCCTAATACACCCTGATCTGAGGCCCGTGGTGCGTATTATATTTTTATAATTACATTGAATTTGATTATTCTCGCCTTTATACCCACAAGCCATTCTGGGTTTGGTGCTGCTGATACTAAAAAAAGTTCGTATTATGAGTGACTACATTCCTGTTTTTTGTTTTCAGTTTCAACAAATTTTGAAACCAAGCTATAACAGTGTTGATGTGATAGAAGTCGAACTTTTTGATGACGATAGAGGCCCCAGAAACTTTAGCAAAGAGTTAACTGCAGTAAGTGTTCAGTATAGGAATTTACATCGTAACTGTATGCAATTAAGGTTTTACATAGAACAAATTTTACAGCTGCGACAAGAAATAATAGATCAGAAGACGGGCAACAAGGTGATGAGTGTCAAGTATCATCTGGATGATATGGTAAGTTATGTTTTATTAATAAAAATAACTTACAAAAAAGATTGGACAGATGTAGCTAGTAGGACAGAGAAAAGCGAAAGAAAGGAGGCCTTTGCCCTGCAATAGGACACAACACGCTCATAATAATAATAAAAAAAACATAAGAGTAAGTGACAAATAAATGTTGTAATAATAATTATACGAATTACATCAGACAGAATATGAAACAAATAGGTTTCCTAAAGTAGTATAGAAAGTCATTGATCATGATTACTCCCAGAAACAAGCATCATAAACTAATGTGTAGTATTTCGTTCAAAGACAAGATCAAGTTTCGCAAGTCTAAACTCAAATATATATTTCTCTACAGAAAAGAGTATCCCGAGCGAAAAGACATTACTTCTGGACGGGTATCAGCGACTCCCCATTCACACTAGTAGTTGCAATACCCGAGAACTATGGCCGCCACCGCATCACTCCTCCACCAACTGATGACATACATAGACTCTCGCTCACCTCCAAGAATATATCAGCGAGGCAGTATCTATCAGACAAGTGGAGCGTTCATCCTGACTGGTGAGTGAATATGTCCGGCGGACCTTACTTCAGAAAAAGACTAATATTCTGAAGAGTATCCTATTCTTTCCAGGATGTATTGTCGGCATTATGAACGCACGTTTGCAACTGCTGAGGAGGAGTTACTATATTTCTTGGAGCGAGTGGCCAAGCCTGGCTGGCGCTGGCCGGCCAAGCCTCGACCTCCAGAACACCACAAAAATAAACCTGGACATGAAAAGCACAACAACGGTAACAATTAATTTTTGTTCATACGCCTGTCACATTTTTTTATCGTGGCCATGTCCTTCTTGTGACTGAACAGATATTTAATTTTCTAGGCACACCAGAAGCGAGAGACCGAACCAAAGTATCAAATAGCACACCAAAGAATGAATATTATTGTATGTATTAAACTAAACGAATATTATAAAGAGCTAGTTTTGTAAAATGTTACTAAAAAGTAGTCTTTGGAAGAACTAAAACCGGGAAATGCATGATTCCATGGGAGCGAATACTCTAGTTTGATAAATAGGTAAACAGATTATAATAATAATACTCCCGAAAATTTCAGCCCCGGTAGACAATCTGCCAAGTAGCAGAATATTATAGTGCACAAGTGTGCACTATAATATTCTCACTCTGTTCCTTTGTTCCTTTACTCTCATAGTCCAAAGAGACGGAAATTCATATGCTTTTCAAGGCACGGGAAGTGTCACACTACCAACTTTCAAACTGCGGGCAGCTAGTGTAAAAATTGCAATGAAAGCAAAAATCCAATAACGCCTTTTGCCTGAACTGGGACTCCTAACCAGAACTCCACGCTCATCACTTTCATCTCTATGCATTTAATAAAAGTCGGTTTTAGCAAATTAGCTATTTTCTCAATTATCGTTTTGCCCTTATTTCAATTTATTTGGGTTTGGCGCAGACTTTTTCGTCTATATTCGCCGTCATATCAATATTTACCTACATCCTTTCTTGCTTAACTCTGTGTTGTCAACTCAATTTTCCAATAAGATTTATAATGACTACTTTCTGTTACCAGGCGATCATGGCTTGATGCAAGCCCTTGTCTATGACGCTAGGAACACTGCCTGGTTCAACAAAAGCATTTCTGATTCTGCATCCGAGGAGAAAGCGTAAGTACTTTTATTTTGATAAATTATTACAGATCTAATGATGCTTTATTTTTTCAATATTTTCAACAATGTATGTACACCTATATACATGAAAAATTATGTCGCTTAGCAGAGAGTACTTACCTATATTGAAATAATTATTTGAATTTTTAACTTTATTTTTAAATACGAATTAATTTACTTGGAACGCATTTTTACTACTTTCACCTGGATAGCCCATTGACAAAAGTGATCGGATTACTGCCGAGGTAAAGTAAATATCGACATGGAGCTGTGTTTTGCATGACTTGTTATTATGATGAAAGTATCATTAGGACGACAGTAATCAGAACTTCGAGGAAGATAATTTATATAGTGATCCAGCCATACTACAGTGTGCTGTTTACATATATAAGGCTCCAAATTGAGTCCAATACCTACACCATAACCGTATATTCAATTTTAGTGTATGCGTAGGTTATTGTTTATTAAAAATGCAGCTTCGGATGGGTTTGTATATTATTTATACCTAATTATGTAATATAAAAATAGTACTATCGGTTTCGGATTGTAAACACTATCAATAAACAACCGGCACAACATGCTAAACATCCCAACTATACGTACAAAACGATCGTATAGCTAAGGAGTAGAATTCCCTGCTGGAGTCTATTTCCTGATAGCTACAACCTCCCCAGTATTTAAGTTAAAATGGGTTAGGCAAGCGTCCTCTATCGTCAACCACATCATCATCAGGTGAGATAGTCGTAAGCGCGCGCCTCTCCAGTTATTATGTTACGAATTACTTACCAATAATTTATTATTTGCATTCGAGACTGAATTATTGAATTTACCTGAAAAAATCAATTCAATTAAGAGCATCATCCGTTAAAACTACGCAGAAGCCAAAATCATTGATTTCCGACGGACAATTTAACAATAATGTGTTTAATTTCTAGATAAGATATTGACGTCATATTATTGGAAATTTCATAATCTAGTGTATGTTCCAAAAACATTTTCAAATTATCGTATAGTTTTCCCATTAGAACAGTTCTTATCCAAGCCGTTTTTAAAACTAGCGGTCGACGGTCTACGCAGATGCGAGATAGTAGTTAAACCGTGTATGGTAAACTTACAACATTTTACTTAAAAAAAAATGATAACATTGACTAGTACATGGCCCAAAAAAAAAACACGATTGCTGTAAGTTTTCATTCAAGAAAAGTAATCTCAAAACTGTCATTTTTAGCCGTTTTTGGAGATATTAAACGTGTTAGTTTAGGATAATATATGAGGCATTTTTGTTTTTTTTTAGACTTATTAATTGAACGCATTTACGATCTATGACATGGTACAATAATTTTTTTAATAACTTATTTGTTTACACTACAATTAATTATTTAATATCACTATATAATAGACGCGAAATCGCGTCAGCGCTTTGTACCGACCGAGGTCTTTCAGATTTTTAGTCTATCTATTCTACAGTGATACTAAATAATTAATTGTAGTGTAGTGCACATTATTGTTATATTTTCCGTCGGAAATCATTGATTTTGGCTTCTGCGTGGTTTTAACGGATGAATGCTCTTAAGATTTTCTAACTGTGATGAATATAAGTTTTTTTTTTCTGAAATCAAAAACTTGCAATATAAAAATAGGTACACGCACGATATAAGTACAGTTAGAACGTTTGTAACAGGGTGGAGTTCATCCAACGCTTTGGATACATCGTGGCATTCCTTTCAACGCACAGCGGACTCACGCGATGGCAGACACACCCTCCCAAAGAACATGACAATGATAAGTAAGAAATAGTTTACTACACAAGTACCTACACATGGTCTGGTCATTTCATGCAGTTTTTGATGATATAAATGGATACTTTCCTGAAACACGGTTACGTGTGATTTTAGATTTTACAGTCTTTTAAAAGAAATTTGCACGAAGTCTAAACGTCTCTTTTCAGACCAGATTTCGGCAAGCAATGGCCTCGAGCGATCGAAGAGGTGTGGTACCGTCGGGCTGTGGAACAACACTACGTGGATCCCCTTAGCTACGTATATAGCGTAGACTTGAGCACCATCAAGTTCCCGCTCAACGTTAGCCTGGCCATGGTCACCGCCTCACACGCGGTCTTCCACGGAGACGGACATAGGAAGGCTCCCGCTGCTGTGGTCGGGTTCCAATTCAAACATGAGCGACTCAGCGAGTGGTTTGATAATATTACATCTTCGGTGAGTTTTAATTTTAACTAATTAAGTAACCTAACTAGCAATTCTTTTGAACAAAAAAGTTAACTATACTCTATTTGTTTATGGACTTAACTAAACGTAAGCAATCTTAATATGTCTTTTTATTTTTTTTAATCGTATAAAAGACATACAACGATTACTTAAATTTAGTTAATTACCTAACATCGGTTTAGTTAAATAAAAAATTTAAAAAATAAAAAAAACCGACTGCGTAAAAAATAACTTTAGATAAAAACTAAAAAGAAAAAAAAACAAGTTCAGTCCAGTAGCGTAAAAACCAATTTAAATAAAACAAATAATAAATTCTAATATGGAACATATTGACTGGCACAATCGGAACCCATTAGATAGGATGATTTTAGTCTGGATTATTTTATTGGGTCCCGACTGTTGCAGTCAATATGTTCCGTATTAGAATTTATTATTTGTTTTATTTAAATTGGTTTTTACGCTACTGGACTGAACTTGTTTTTTTTTCTTTTTAGTTTTTATCTAAAGTTATTTTTTACGCAGTCGGGTTTTTTTATTTTTTAAATTTATTTTTTTATTTTACACTTTTTAGTTATGATAATCTAATAATACTATTTATTCACTCCATTTTAGGCGTACATTTATCACTTTAAAGTTCACAAACCTATCGAGTCATTCGGCTCGCTTATTTTGTATCTTAAATAAAATTGAAGTGTCTGTTTAACAAAAAAACATTGGTTTTATAAATGTACATATATCAAAGTGTATTCGAAACTTATAACAAAAATGTGAATTTTGAAATTTTTGGTGATCTGTCGGTTTGTTCCAGCTAATATACGTAATTTTATCGCGGGAATGGGATTTCAAATTCTATATATATACTAGCTGAGCCGGCAAACGTTGTTCTGCCATATAAATAAAAAAAAAAAAAAATAGATGTTGGCCGATTCTCAGACCTACTCAATATGCTCACAAAATTTCATGAGAATCGGTCGAGCCGTTTCGGAGGAGTTCAAGTTCGAACACCGTGACACGAGAATTTTATATATTAGATAAAAGAAAGTCGTGTTAGTTATACTATTTATAACTCAAGAACGGCTGAACCGATTTGGCTGAAAGTTGGTGGGGAGGTAGCTTAGAACCAGGAGACGGACATAGGATCCTTTTTTTTTTTTGAGTAGGGTAGATTAGGGTAGAGTAGAGTAGAGTAGGGTAGAGTAGGGTAGAGTAGGGTAGAGTACGGTAGAGTAGGGTAGAGTAGGGTAGGGTAGGGTAGGGTAGAGTAGGGTAGAGTAGGGTAGAGTAGTGTAGAGTAGGGTAGAGTAGTGTAGAGTAGGGCAGAGTAGAGTAGAGTAGGGTAGAGTAGGGTAGAGTAGGGTAGAGTAGGGTAGAGTAGGGTAGAGTAGGGTAGAGTAGGGTAGAGTAGGGTAGAGTAGGGTAGAGTAAGGTAGAGTAGCATATAGTAGTCAGTTGACGGAAGCGAAGCCGCGGGCAAAAGCTAGTACGGGATAATTCTGCGACAAGGTTAAACAAAATTTGACAGGACTTTCATTGGTTTGCCCCCCCAACATCACCACATCCTGATTCCCGGAACGGAACATCTTCGAAAGGGCTGAACCGATTTTGACGGGGCTTTCACTGACGGAAAGCTTTTTTATATATATATTTTTTGTTACAACTATCACACAACGCCGTCCACTCTCAAGCTAAGCCGAGCTTGTGTTATGAGTACTAGACAACTGATAAATATTCTTATATATTTTTAAATACATACATATTATAGATAAATTACACCCAGGCACAGAACAAATAATCGTGCTCTTCACACAAACATTTTGCGCTGGGTGGGAATCGAAACCCACGATCTCCGGCATAGCAGTCAGGGCCACTAACCACTAGACCAACAGGCCAATCATATAGGTAGGTAATCATCTAATGACTTTTCTCGCCCTAGGGCGGAGAGGGAGAGCGTGTCAGACTTTTACTTAGTAAAACCAAACGTAGGCTCCTTCAATTACTCTTTGCGTTCTAGGACCACGGGTTATCTTATCAGAAGTCCTCCCAAGAGATGTCAACGGTTTTGTTGACATCTCTTAAAGAAACACGTAGCACAGGACGCTCGCACGTAGCACAGATCGAAAATCTGTTCGGTTCGGACAATAGCCGGACGGCCAGACTGCGAGCTACACATTGCACATCGTCCAAAAGCTCGCGCCTACAGTAGCTGTTTTTTTTTTAAGGTGGGATATCATCCAAATGACTTCTCGCGTTCTGGGTGGAGCGCGAGGGCGTGTCAGACTTTTACTGACTAAAACCACACCTGTATCCTTCAATTAACCTTTGCGTTCTAGGACTACGGGTTTCCCTTTCAGAAATTCTCCGCGGTCCTAGCTAACGGATATCGGCCCTGCTGGGACCCTACGGTTTGCTGACATCTCTTTGAGGAGCGCGAGGATCACTACGCGCTGTTGACGACTGGGCTCGGTCCGGTTCATTACCGAACAGCCGGACGGCGAGCTACCCAGTGCTCGACGTCCGCAAGCCCGCGTCTACCGTGGCTGGTAGTCGGGGTCGGAATTACGGCGGCTAACGGTAGCTGGTAGTCGGGGGTCTCAACGGTTGGGGCGTGAGGATGTGCATTCCCTTACGCGTACGGCTGTCTCTATCACTAGCATTACTGCTTCACAGAAGGAGGCGGCCGCCACCCATTCCCCCTTACTCAGAATCATAAACGCGCGAGATGTCATCACCGCCGATTGTCCCCACGAGGTCACAGCTCACTTCCACCGTAAGCTCCATCGTGTCCTTCGGGCGATCCATCCGCACTATGGCGACATCCCCGAGCATTTTCTTCCGCCTGAATCCGGTGCAGAAACCTTCCGAACTTACCATCTCCGGTGAGGGCCTGCGTCATGCGGAAGGTGTGGAAGCCGTGACGCCTCTCCAGACATTACTCAAAGAGGGGACTTACCGCCATGATTATGGCGTGGCGTGGCGTGACGTGGCATCGCCCCAAAAAAGGGGAGTAACGAAGTTGCGAGTAACCTAACCTAACCCAACAAGTTAGCAGAAAAATAAGTGACATATTTCCTATTGTATTTTTTTTAAAATGGTCATGATATACCATTTTGGAATCCTCATGATGAGCTCTTGAATTTGATACCCACATTTCACTTCCCAAAAAATTTTTTTTTTTTTTTACTCTAATGAAAATCTATAATCTAACGTCCCACAGTCGTTTTGCTGATTTTTTTTCAACGTCACCTATCTAAGAACACTTGGGTTAACAAGATGAATCTAACGATATGCTAATTATGTAAATCGGTTCAGCGGTTTGGAAGATATGAGGTAATAAAGAATATTACATACATACAAGATACGCGCGAAACACATAACCCTTCTTACAGTCGGGTAATAATAATTGTAAACATTTATAGAAAAAATTTTTAGACAATTGTTAAAGTAAAAGACATGTCAAGATTGTTTACATTTAGTTAAGTACCTAAACAAATGGAGTATAGACTACAACCTACTTTGTTGAGAAAAAAATACATGGTGAAGAAATATTCATTGTCGTATCATTGTAATTTTTTTCAGTGTGAACACAACAAGGAGTGCACAACTTGTCAATCTGATAACTGGGATTGTTACTTGGTGGACAACAACGGCTGGATAGTAGTCAGCGAAGATGCGACTCAGACTGGACAGTTCTTTGGCAGGGTAAGGATCAACTACGTTAGTTGAGTCGAAGGGCTAGAAATGGTTATAGAGATAGAGAAAGACTGAAGAAACGATGGATATATTGAGTGAATGTTGATATGGTTAGACTGGAGGTGACTATCGAGATGATACAGGAAGACATGCTGCACAGTCTGATCAGCATATCTTCCACTTCCAAATAAATTGTGATAAGGCAGGAGGATGATATGAAGAGTTGGAAGGACATAGTAGAAACCTTTTTCAACGCATTATTATAAAAAAAATAAACTACAGTGAATATATTATTCGCAGATTCGACCAGACATCATGTCGAGGCTAGTCGAAGACGACGTGTACAAGGCAGTGCACATAGTAGACTATCAAGCTGTCTGCTTCAGAGACAAGAAAGCTACAAACCCAGCTACTGTGATCTTTACAGTAACCTATATTTTATTTACTTTTTTACCTCGATCCTGACCTAAAAATGGAAATGGGACAAGCTTTCTAACTATAAAAAAAATATCCGGTCATAATTCAAAATGATATACGCGTCGACGTAAAAATCCTCTATTTTATACGGCGTTTTGCAACTAAAGCAGGCATTTTCTGATAATTTATTTGATCAAAAAATTTAAAAGAAATGTATGATTCTAGATGCCTGTAATATTTATTTATTTAAACTTCTTGTACAGTAGTGGTACATAGGCGGACCATATCATAATGTTATTTTACGATTTTCAGCCGCTAGAAAACTTGCGCCTCGTAATGGCGTGGTTCCTAGCCACCACGGTCTGGTTCTACAACTCTATCACAACAGGTTTGGCACAAGCGTCCAGCTACTCCTTGGACGATGGTACGTTACCCTTTGTATAAGCTGTGCAATTTTTCATGACCATAATGTGTGAAAATATTTCAACAATATTCCACAGTAACCATGAAATTCCAGGCCAATAGCCTGAGTGTCGTGGATCTAAATAGATATATTTCGCATTCGATGTTGCTCTTGCGCGTTGTCGGCATGTTCTGTCAATCTGCATGACAACGAGCACTTATAGCCGAAGTAAACTGTAGAAGTGATACCGTGTCTAACTTGAAATAACATTTCTCTGCGCGAGATACAAAGTTGTGCTTATCAATGTGTCTGTGCATGGAATATTTTGACTATATCATACGGAAATATATGTTTAATAATAGGTAATTACCTCTAGTCAAACTTAGATTGAAATAACACGTAATACTAGTCAAGTGTGTTACAAAAACTTGTAGCACTTGCTCACCGAATTTGTATACACGAAAGTTATTTTGGGTGCATGTGAGTGCACCGCGCGGTTCAACTGCACCCAACATTACTTCATAGCTGGTTCTCACAATATCTGTAGCAAAAGCAAAATTCATTCATGGAGTCAACAATTGGACTTAGATATTTTTTCTACTAAAGTAGTAATGACTCCATCTTTTTTCAGAGAATGTTACACCCACTGGTGAGTTACATGTAGAGCGCGCACACGCACGTGTTGACCGATAGACAACTCTTATAGTTTTATATATTCATAGATATTCTAGTTGTTCTCTTATAGAACGCAAGCTCATTTTCGGTCTAGCTTAAATTGCTCAAGGTCGAATAAAATATGCAAATATAGATTCATGACAAAAATAGTTAGTAATATTCTGAAACTTATTGACACAAAAAGGCAGATTTCTAACAATAGCTTTTGGCTAAATTGAAGAACAGAAGCATATAATTAGACCGAGAGTGGGCGTGTTAAACGGCAGGAATGTGCATGCTCGTAGATACAATGCGTTTTATAGACGATTTTATCAACTTCTATATCGGTACCTGCCTATAATGTCTATCTACCCCAAACGAAGATCGAAAGAATATTGTATTGTAGGATTATAAACATTTGCATGCTTTTCGTTTTTCAGGAAATTAGAATAATATTAACGGCAAAATAACAAACAATTCAAACATTATCAAATACCCGTCTCTAATATCATGTACACATATTTATTTTTGGCATTATCTTTGTATCCATTTTCTTTTTAATTGAATTGGGGTCCAACGTATTTTTTTTCTATTTCTATCTTGGATTAATCTGCTATAACTTTTTTTACTTCACCTCAGCTGTATAATAAATTCTAAACTTCAAACAATTTTTACTCTTCTGCATGTTTCTTAACTTTTCAACTTATTTTTGTTTCTCATTAAATTTCACGGATTATTTGCTCGTGCATGAGGACCTAAACATTTCATGCTGGAAACTAATAGTCAACTTTCTGGCACAGTTGCATATCAGAGTTACGAAAATGACGAAGAGACCGACGACCCATATATGTCGAAACCTCCAAATATGAGAGTGTTGGAGCGAGACTATGAGAAGCTTGTGCTGATCAACCAAACACGGCCGACTCCTTGCGACAGAGAGATGTATCTATACCAGATAGACTACAACAACCTGGATGAGAAGCTCAACAAACCGGTGGCAGAATGTGGCCGTCCGTTCTATGCGCAACACGTCAACTACACCAATATGCTGATGATTGTCGTGGACGCCAACTGCCCGAAGGACGAGGTGGCCGCCATGACCGTGGAAGCGACGGAGGTCAATTACAATGAATCTCTGCCCTGCTTGAAGCATATGCATCCCTTGTATAGGAAGCAACCTACTTCGTGCATTAGGAGTCATAGTGAAGTAAGTAACACGAGAACTTAACAATGTGATAGATGACAATGTCATGGCAGAGAAGTGAAAATTTTATCAGCAACAATAATCTCAAAAAATAAATCGAAGAGAAGAAAAGGTCCTGTAGGTACAGCTATCTAGCCCATTAGCTAAGCTTTAAATAATACTTCCCATGTGTTAATTTCAACCTTCTGCACTAACTTTCCATCGAACAAAAACACATCTGTAAGGAAGGATCAAAAATCTGTAAGGAATTCTGACATATACAAAACAAATATTAATTTAATTTAAATATTTTTAGGAAAGCAATATCGATATGTGCGGACGGGGCAGTTTACCAGGCAACGGCAAGACGTGGTTTTCGTTGAGCATCTTTTTAATAATTAGATATCTAGTGTAAAGTCGTACTGAAACGTTTAAAATTGGCAGCCACCTAAAGCAATAAGCGGTCTAGAGTGCGAGATTCATAATACCTATCAATATCGCTATCTCTTTACCTACCTGCACTTATCGTAAGTGTATCGGAAAAGTCAACGCTGTTAGCTGCTTAGTGCTTTAGCTACTTAGCTTAACTAAGGTTGGCAATCGAAGGGCAGTTAAAAAAACATCACGCATTATGGCAATTTTTAGTCATTGAAATTGATATCTACGAATAACATTTCAATCACTAATGACGACGTCGGTATAGTTGTGGCATTGTGTTCTGCGAATTACAAATTCTCAAATACAATAGAAGATATTACCTATAATACGTTCTGTTAAGATTACATGTCATAGTTTATTGAAATATTTCTGTTCGTAGTTAAAGAATGATCAAGTAAAATAATTCTTATATAGTTTATATTTGTGTTAATATTATGAATTACATATATTGATCTCTGCTTTTAGAATAGGTAGGTAATTTAATGAAGTACATGTCATTCCCACATATCAAATTTTAAATGATAGAGTTATATGCTCCCTTTGTGCCACAATAGGAAGCAATAATAAAAATATTCATATCAACAAATTTAATTATCCTCATGTCACCATGTGGGGTGTTCTTTAAAATTGTGAGGTAAAGATACAATTTACTTATTAAGGATATATAGCTTTTGTAAAGAATTGGCTTATTGCATGATTTAATATTCAACACATTACCTATCAGTTTTCTCTATGTTGTAATTTAAATAAAATGTTACCTTTGCTCCGTCCTTATGGTGAATTATTTTAAAGGGATGGATACTTTTACGACATTCTTATCAAATGAAAAACAATCACGGAAAACATTTCAATTTTTTTTTTTTTTGTATTCTTAAATTTTATTATAGTGATACAGTATTACACCACCGAGTGGTCAAACTTGTAAAATTGTTATTAGAATTTAGTATTTTGAATCTCTGTCATTTATGTATTTGTCTTAGACGTGATCCATTTACTTAATTACCGAAATGTGATTATTTGTTACTATAAATAAATTAATTATTGCAATAATTTAAAATGCATTTCATTATACCACCTGCGATTTCACTAAAGTAAAAATAATATAGGTTAGTAAGTAACTAAACAGAAATCATATTACTTGCATTTCGAGGTTGGTAAGTACAGGTACGAGTACCTACTAGTTAGTTTCAGCTGTTTTAGAATTAATCTTCCCAGCAAATTGATTAATTTCTTCCATGAACTCTGTGCGCCAGTTTATTCTCAGCAGATTGTTTTGCATCTGTTCCAGTAGGTAGTCCCCATCCATGAATTCCAACAGATTGTGAGCAATCCCCCCACCCTGGCGATGTTCCATCACTACATCCTCAGCATGGTCATACGTGCGTACCAGATCCTTTATAAAACTGGAACCAGTCTGCAAGCAATAGGTACCAATTGAATCTTTTCTTATTATTGATAGGCTTGCGTTTGACAAATATATCATCTGATGGTAAGCGATGATATGGTCGACGATGGAGCACGCTTACCTAGAATTAACCTATTCACTCTTGACATAAAAATTCTTAGTTGTAGCTTAGCTTAGGAAACACACTTTGACAGGCAAATCAATTTAACTTTGACATTTATTCTATCAAAATTAAAAGGACTAGCCCGCGGTTAAATGATACGCACGGGTCAAGCTTCAAGGCAATGTTTGTCGAGAACGGTAAGTGCCTCGGAAAGCACGTGTTTTTAATATCGTGCGGATTTTATCATGTGTAGTGACATCTATGGCATCACATAAGAACTAATCCTGCATCGCGCAATCAAAGTTCTCCGCGCGATTGGAACATACAGAACAGCCCGAAATCATCTATCGGGCAGTTGCCCACCAGACATAACACCCGTCTGGTCGGAGGATCCTCCCTTTTCAATGAAGGTTTATGGGACTTTACTCTCTGTTCCGCATACCTCCAAACTGGTGACCCTCGACAATGAACGTCAGCGCAGTCTTCGTGCAGCTACTACTTCGTGACGTCATCATCACTTCCTCAAGCTTTCGAGAAGCGAGCCATACAGACAGCACCAACGGCTTTAAAGGATATCCTGACCACCAGCATGCCTACCTGGTCATACCTGGTCACCACCCTCAGCCTCATCAGCGACCTTGGCTAAGCACACCACACCTACGGCGCCGCCCGGAGGACACGGTGGAGGTGTACTACACTTGGGCAGAGCAACGCCGTGTCGTCGGCGAGCAATGGGTGGCTCGCTGTCCGTCCATCCGGTAACTGTCCGGACCGAGCCCAAGTCGTCGACGGTGCGTACTGATCCACGCGCGCCTCAAGGAGATGTCAGCAACTGTAGGGCCTACTGGGGCCAAGGGTCTGATTCTGAAAGGAAGACTCGGCCCTGGTACGAAAGGCAACGAAGGAACAGGAGTGAGTTTTTAGTCAGTAAAAGTCTGATACTATCTCCCGCCCCGCCCAAGAGCGGGGGATGTCATAAGATGATTTTCCCACCGAAAAAAAAAAAAACCTTCAGCCAGTATGAAGAACCTCTCCTGATCGACGCCAGCAGTCAAGCCCACAAATTACGCATACGGAATTGCTCCGCACGCGTATCCGCTGCAAATGTCCATTTCATACAAGTAAGTATTCATTATAATGCATGGAATACGCACGCGGCACGCGTTTTTTTGCATTGTGAAATTCTCTGCATGCGGAGCAATTCCGCATGCGTGATGAAATCCGCACGATATTAAAAATACCCTAAGTGATTGCCCCATGCGGGATTGTTCGAAAGAGTCGCCATGGCCATGGACCGCAAAGGACAATAGAAAAACACGGGCAGATTCTAATCAGTAAAAGTTTGACACTCTCTCGCTTCACCCAGACCTCTTCCCAAAGGAGTATCGTATCGTATTACGCAATTACTGGGTTAGGTCTGATAGGCATTGATCTGTATGAAATTTTGCTGCATCCTGCAGACTGCAAGTGAACGTCCACTTAGTGGAAAAAAGGCTAGTCAGGTTGGTCGATGTTAATATAAGTTAGAGAGCTACTTCAACATTACTGACTATGTTCATACAAATCACTTTTTATTTCCCTGCCTTGCTCGTTACACGGTTGACAACTGACTGCCAGAACCACGTGCGTAGCACAAGAAAGTAATAGGTATTATAGTGGGGATAGCGCCTCCTCGGCAAAAACAGTTAACTGTTTATTCAAATCAGTGCATGTATAAAAACAACCGGAACAATTCTTAGAAAAATATAAACATCTTAGTGTCACAAGAAGTTCAGGAATTACTTAATGCACGACAAAACTAACGCCATCTAGGAACAAAAGACGGCAGTCATTTCTAACCTTACAATAACAGCTGTCACACCACAGCAATAAGTGACAGATCAATTGAGATTTTGAGAACCCTTTCTAAACAATTATATTCCAACTTAGTAGTATGTACTTTCCTAGATAGCTAAAGACTCCCTACAAACCTTTTGTTCCGGTTCACTATTCGATGTTTTTTCTTCTTCTTGTCGCCACGAAATTGTCTTTAGCTTTTCAATGGTTGTCCCTTCGTCATTTTCTTCTGGTGTACTTTCTTGGCACTCCACATCAGTACCTCTTGGAGAGTGCGTGATACGCACATCACTGTCTGTACAATTTACGTGATGGCCATCTTCACCACTTGCACGCTTGGCTTCAACGACAAGGTCTCGATCAGGAATATTTGCTTCTGTATCGGTGGGCTTACGAAGAACAGCTACGGATACAGTACTTGTGTGAATGCGTCCGCCTTTCTCTGTAGCCGGGATCCTTTGTACGCGGTGCACTCCTGCTTCAATTTTCATTAGCTCAGGCACACCTACACCTTCGATATACATGGTAGCCTTCCTGATGCCTCCCATTTCGTATTTTTCGAGGGATACGATACAAACCTCCCAGTCTTTATAATCGGCGTATGATTCATACATTTCAAATAGTTGCTTCGCGAACTGCATAGCTTCCTGGCCGGCGCCAGCCGTCACTTCTAAAAGTACCCCGCCTTCCGTCAGCTTGGGCTCCAAGAGCAGTGACTGCAAGTCACGATCGATATCCGCCATCCGTTGCAAGTATGACAAACCTTCTTTTTTAACTATTTCCATCGTAGCTTTATCATCACATTGCTTTTTACTAAGCGCTTCAATGTTGTCGTGCAAGTTGTTTCGCTGCTCAAACACGTTTATGATTGGTTTTATTTCAAATAAACGTTTTGATTCCTCGGGTGTTCTTTTTACTTTAGAATTCAGATTTTCATGTTCTAACTTCAAGTTCTTCAGATAAGCTTGAATAGGGAAATCGGATATATTGAAAACACTACACTTACGATGCATTTGTAGTTTTACGGCTGAGAATATAGGCCAAATAAATAAATTTCTTGAAATTGACATTCAGTTAAAGTTGTCGTCTGGGTAAGGTATTAATATCAAGATCTTATAAACAATAACACTATAAAAGAAAATACAAAAAAAAATATATTTTCCTCACAATCTTTTAGATTGCGAGACTTCACTTCAAAACTTCAATGAAAATAATTATGATTGATTTCCATGGCGACATAAGAAAGGAGTATAGAGCAGCGTCATGTTATGAGAGCAAGGAGGCGAACTGAGGCGAACCTACTAGATGTAGAATCTACAGACAGAAAGCTACCAAAAGGAATAGGTAGGTAAACTGCCTTTTGATAGGTAAATTTGAATCCCTCATCGCAGCAGCACCGTACCTAGTCTTTTTAAATGTTTATACGTACAAAATATCTGATGCAGGCAAATAAATTGTTAAAAAAATGTATCACATGGTCGGAACTAGGAAGTCCAATCCCTCATCAAAATCGCGAACTCGTAGGCCTTCGGGATCGCCGACTACTTTTTGAGAAAAACAGGCACAAACTCGGCCCGAGTGGAAACGTCCTTAAAAGATAGAAGACCTCAAAGCTATCTAGTTTGTCATGCCATCAACGATGCTCTGAACTATAACCGTTCTGTTACGAGTTTTTCGGCCAGACTTGGATTGCATATTCAGTCACATGAGGGCACATAATAGTGCAATAAATTTGAGATAAATTTGAGCTACAACCATCTAGCAACCATCATGACCGTGAGGAGCCCATGAATGCAGTCTGCTGTGATCGAAATCAGCTAGATGACAACAACATTAGTAAGTAAATTCAAATTAAATCTATTATGTTTTAACGATTTACCGGAAAAATCAAAGAAGTATGATAATATTAGAGGAAAGTAAACAAACATGGAATACCATTTTATTTTGATTTAGGTAATAACATAAAAGTTTTATAAATTAAATAATTTAGTTGTAATTACAATTTGCCATACATTTGCGCTTAATTTAGTGACAGTATGTTTTTTTTTTTAAATAAATTTACCTATAGCATTTTTTTTTAAAACTAATTAACAAAAAGGGTACCAATTATGAAATAGGTACCAAATATGGAATAATACAAATTTATATATAAAAATTTAGGTAAAACCTAAAAAGTAATTTTAATCTATTTGCAAAAATGACAACTCTGAATCAGCGCAGTTACCATGTACATAAAGCCCACACATAAGACAAGTGATCCATATTTCTTCTCGAGCATCTTAAAAACTACGTAAAAAACTCTACTCACTGAGAAAAAACCACCCTCTCTCACCATGGGCACACCGCTCGCTCAACTGCCAAATAGAAACCAGTACGACAATATTATAATTTAAAGAGATAGAAGAGTAGGTACTGTTTTATGCGGCTAGAAAGAAGTATTAATTTACGAAAATGGTGGTATTCCATATTAGGATGCTATTTCATTTTTGGTTACTTTCCTCTAATGTTTAAATCTAAATTAAAAAACATGTATAATACCCTAGGACGTCGCCAACACACCAGATGCGAATATTAACGAGACTTACCAATAATATAGGGTGACTGGTAATTAGTGTACGATACTTAAACACATGATTGTGCTCATGATAACCAACAACTTTTACTATGGGAACAAACAAGAAATCGCGAAAAAAGTATCAGCTGTTCAGTACATTTATGTTTGCCTAATGTACTGAACAGCTGATACTTTTTTCGCGATTTCGGCTTTGCTCCCATAATAAAAATTGTTTGTTACCATGAGCACAATCACGTGTTTAAGTATCGTACACTAATTGCCAGTCATCCTATACAGGGTGGCCCAAAAGTCGTGGATCAAACGCAACTACGGGTTAGATGGGGTCATCAGCTGCAAAAAGTTGTTCTACGGGAGGTCCTTAAGGTCAACCCCTGCAGAGTTATAATTTATTTTGTATTTTTATGGGAAATATGACTTTTTTTAACTAATTGTTATTAAAATTCGAAAAAATCTACATCCTGTATCTTTTTTATAATTTTTACTAGATTGGTACTGATGAGTCCTTGCGTTAGACATGCAATTTATGGTTGTTTATTGGGTGTGTTGAAGATAATATTAAGTTTTACGATGGATTTAAATCGGGCGACCGGGGTGGCCACGCAATATTAAATCCATTAGATTTTTTTCTTTGGGGCTATTTTAAAGAAATAGTTTACCAAGGAGAGAACAATAGCGAACAAGAACTACGACAAAAACTCGAATTTGCTAGGGTACAAGTTACTAACAACAGAGGTGCATTCCGTAGGTTACGTAGAAATTTTATTAGGCGGTGCAGATTATGTATTATGGTCAGAGGCAGGAATTTTGAGCATTTATTGTAAAATGTTTTGCTTAATAAAACAATTATTTCACAATCGTTGTTTTGTTTTTTCGTCCTAGAAAGATATTAGAGCCACTCATGGCCATGTGTAATACCTTTTCAGAATCCCTATTAAATGCGCCAAAACTTGTAATACAGGGTCACTTTTCGGTAGAGTATTTTTTTTTCACAGTGGGGTCCGAAGTAAATAAAAAGTTATGATTTGAGAAAAAAATAAATCGTAAAACTTAATATGATCTTCAACACACCCAATAAACAACCATAAATTGCATGTCTAACGCAAGGACTCATCAGTACCAATCTAGTAAAAATTATAAAAAAGATACAGGATGTAGATTTTTTCGAATTTTAATAACAATTAGTTAAAAAAAGTCATATTTCCCATAAAAACACAAAATAAATTATAACTCTGCAGGGGTTGACCTTAAGGACCTCCCGTAGAACAACTTTTTGCAGCTGATGACCCCATCTAACCCGTAGTTGCGTTTGATCCACGACTTTTGGGCCACCCTGTATAAGGTCTTCGTATCTCATTTTAGGTGAACTGTACGTAATTGTTCATGAGAAATAAAATTGATTTGTTGGTTTGGTAGAACGCGCTAATCTCGGGAACTTCTGGTTAAAGTTGAAAAATTACTTTAGTGTTGGATAGTCCGTTTATCAAGGAAGACTATAGGCTATATAACATCACGCTATGACTAATAGGAGCGGAGTATTGACAAAAAATGTTGCAAAAACAGGAGAAAATTATTCAATTTGAGAGCTTTCGTTGCGTCCGCTGCGTAAACGGTTAAAGTGACACAAAAATTATGTACTACAAAATTGTTCCCCTTTAAAAGTTCTAAAAAAGTCCGCTACAGCATGTGTCTACCTTTTAAGATTGGCTCATTATAACCTTTTTACCCGACTGCGCGACGCAAAGGAGGGTAATGTGTTTATCAGTCTATGTATGTATGTTTGTTTCTATGTGGCGTTCTAGAGACCAAATGCCCCTTGGGAAGATTTGATTGGTAAAATTTGAATGGGCCCTGTGAGTCGTTCTGTTCTGCATTAGAATTTATGATTTGTTTTATGTGTGTATCGATTATAAAACTATTTCAATTGTGTAGTTATATTTACTATTACTTAACAGAATTCTAAAATACTGGGCTTGTTTCTTTCTTTTTAGTTTTTATTTAAGTTAATTTTTTCACGTATTTTTTAAAATTAGTTATTACGCAGTCGGATTTTTTGTTTTTCTTTAATTTTTATGGTAATCAAATTTGTCGTAAAATATTTTTTCATGAATTACATTGTAATGTATAAAAAAAAAGCAAAAAAAAAACAGGTGATCCAAAAGCAGGTGGCGCAATCTGAAAAACGGCCTCCCTCAAGGTAGTGTGCTAGCTCCGGCGCTCTTTAATATTTACACAAACGATCAGCCTAGCTCACCTCAAACGCAACGATTTTTATATGCAGACGATCTTGCTTTAGCTGCTCAGACACCTACTTTCGAAGAAGCCGAAGAAAAACTGATGGAAGCTCTGGAAGCACTTGGCAAATTCTATGATGAAAATGCACTACGACCTAACCCCTCCAAGACCCAGTCCTGTGTTTTTCACCTTCGCAACCGTCAGTCAAACAGGGTTTTAAGTATAAGGTGGCAAGGAGTTGATAGGTATAGAGCACTGCTCTCAACCTCGATATTTGGGCATTACTTTGGATAGGTCCCTGACATTTAAGTCTCACTGCCTAAAAACAAAACAAAAAGTTGGGACTAGAAACAATATCCTTCGCCGCCTTACATCCAGCACCTGGGGAGCATCACCACAAGTTCTTCGCACTTCAGGCCTATGCCTTTCTTTTTCGGCAGGAGAGTTTGCATGCCCAGTGTGGCATCGTTCCGCTCACGCTAGAGAAGTGGACATAGCGCTGAACGATACCTGCCGCATCGTAACGGGATGCTTAAAACCTACCCCTCTTGCAATGTTGTACCCTCTAGCAGGTATAGCTCCTCCAGAAGTTCGCCGCGAGATAGCCAGCCGCATCGAGAAGAGTAAACAGAAACGGGACGGCCGTCACCCCCTGCATAAACATCAACTTATACCTGCACGTCTAAAGAGTCGTAAAAGCTTTATGCGATTTACGACCTCTTCAAAAGACAGAGCAGAGGACGAGAGATGCGTGCTGTGGAAGCAGAAGCACCCAACTCCTACACATTTTATCACCCCGTCAGAGCATCTCCCCCCTGGACGCGAATTGCAGTGGCCAATCTGGAAATCTCTTAACCGACTGCGGACTCAGGTTGGCCGCTGTAAAAATAATTTAGCCAAATGGGGCTTCCTCGATCCATCTCTAACACAGTGCCAGTGTGGAGCCGCTGTACAGGACATGCGTCATCTGCTATGCTGTCCATCCTGCACAACCAACTGCAGTTTTCAGGATCTATACGAGGCCAACAACAGAGCCGTAGAGGTTGCCAAATACTGGTCAGATAAAATTTAGTTGGAGTACATCGACACGAAAAGAAGAAGATTGTAATGTAGTGTATATAAACAAACAGGTTTTCGCGCGGGTCACAGTACCTAACTGTTACTGCGCTTTTAAAAGTGTTGACGATATTCGCTGGGCTATGGAGAACAAGTCCCTTACTGTCCTTGTATTGGTTGACTTTAGTTAGCGCCTCAGTGTATTTCGACATCAAAATCAAAATCAAAATCAAAAATATTTTTATTTCACATAGGCCTACATGGGCACTTATAAAACGTCAAGAGCTAGTGCACAGTTCTAAATTGGTCGTTTCCTATGGAGAAGAACCGGCAAGAAACTCCATGGTTACTCTTTTAAAAAAATGGTTGTTCTTACAATATTTCCACAGTACTGTACCTATTAATAGATATTATGTAAGAACAGTGTAGACCAGTTTTTTTTTAAGTGGGAAAATCATCTAATGACAAATCCCGCCCTTGGGCGGAGCGGGAGATAGTGGCAGACTTTTACTGACTAAAAACCCACTGCTGTTCCTTCGGTAGCGCCTACGGTAGCCGGAAATCGGGATCGGAATCACGGCGGCGGATGGGGCGTGAGGACCGTTGCCTCACGTAATCGGCCGCCTCCTTTGCTAGCATTACTGCTTCGAAGAAGGAGGCGACCACCTGCCACCCCTCCTCGCTCCGGACCATGGCCTGTACCAAGGCCCGGCGCGAGAGATCGCCGCCGCCAGTCGCCCCCACGAGGACACGGCGTTGTTCTGCCCAAGCGGGGCACACCTCCACCGTATCCTCCGGGCGGTCCACACAGTGGCGATACCCGTTGTACCCAAAAGCACAATAAAAATAATCATATCAAAAAAAGTGAGTCATAATAGGAAGTAATAAAGAATTCGTGGAATCCACAGTGTTCTCACATTCACATTATAAAAATCACATTTTACTCGGCATCCTTAAATCTATTAATCTCTCTTCTTCCGTTTTAACCTGGTTCAATTCATATCTTCGGGGTCGCTCTCAGTGTATCCGCCTTGAAGAGTTGTTCTCTGACTGGTGTAGTCTCACTGAGGGTGTACCTCAGGGTAGCGTTCTCTCTCCTCTTCTTTTTTCTATCTTCACTAACCTTGTTACCAGAGTAATCTCTTCTAGTTTCCATCTTTACGCAAATGACTTGCAGCTTTTTTTTTACATTCTACTGTAGCTGACGCGGATTCTGCTATTGCTGCCATGAATCATGATCTGGCTTGTATCAGCGCTTGGGCTAAGTCATTTGGCCTGCAGACCAACCCAACTAAATCGCAGGCCATGATCATAGGCAGTAGATTCGTTCGCAATGCGGCAGTAGTTTCTTCTTTGCAGCCTTTAGTTTTCGCTGGTGTCCGTATGGACTACATCGAAAATGCAAAAGATCTGGGTGTTATTATTGACTCCAATCTTTCGTGGCGTGTGCAGGTCAATGAAGTCAGTCGGAAGGTAAACTTTTCTTTTCATTCACTCAAACGCCTCCAGGATATCTTGCCATTGAAAAAGAAAATCTCTTTGGCCCAAACACTCATTCAGCCGATTATAGACTATGCCGACGCCTGCTACCTGGATGCTACTGAGGAGCTCTTAAACAAGTTTGAGCAACTGCAAAACTTATGCATTCGGTTTGTTTTTGGTCTACGAAAGTATGATCACGTCTCTCATCTTCGCAAGGAACTCAAGTGGCGCCCTATCCGTCTTCGCAGAAACACTCGGATTGTATGTCTCCTTTTCAACATCCTACATAACCCATCCTATTCCTCCTACCTGCGGTACCGTTTCTCTTACGCTCGCCCCCACGACGCACCGTGTAGATCACACCTAAAATCCCTTCTTAAATCCCCTCCTCATAAATCTAGCTACTACTCTTACTCTTTCGAGGCAAGGGGTGCGAAGAATCTCCGGATGGGATCCGGCTACCCCTTTAGAAAACGACGACTGGACTTGGCAACATATAATACGCGTACACTCCGGTCCGACGAGAAGATCACTGAACTTGAGGAAGGATTGAGCAGGTTACCATGGAGTATTGTGGGATTATCTGAAGTCCGAAGACGGGGAGGACACGATAATTCTCAAATCCGGTAACCTGCTCTATTTCCGGGAGGGTGACCAGCAGTCCCAGGGTGGTGTCGGGTTTATCGTCCACAAGTCCCTTGTGAACAATGTGGTAATATTCGGTGGTGGCAATATTCGCTGAAGGTCATACAGGTTTACGCCCCGACCTCGACACATCCCGACGACGAAGTAGAATCCATGTATGAGGATATATCAAGAGCCATGCATGGTTCTAAGACTCACTTCACCGTGGTCATGGGGGACTTTAACGCGAATCTGGGCAAACGAGACGGTGATGAGCTGCGAGTGGGGCAAATTGGATTTGGACATCGGAACCGGCGGGGACACCTACTGCCTAGTTTTATGGAGAAGGAGGGGCCTCTATATGATGAACTCCTTCTTCAAAAAAAGTGAGCGTAGGAGGTGGACCTGGCAAAGCCCTGATGGTGCGACCAGAAATGATATTGACTTCATCATGTCGACGAAGAAGCAAATATTCAATGATGTCTCTGTGATCAACGCAGTGAAAACTGGAAGTGATCACCGAATGGTAAGAGGCACATTGAATATCAATATCAAGACTGAAAGATCTCGACTGATGAAGTCTACGCTCCGTTCAGCACAGATCTGAGAGCTTTCAGCACGAACTTCACAATCGTTTCGAGTGCTTAAGTGGCTCAGTGGACGAATACAACGATGGGTTCGTGGAAACTGTCCATACGGTCGGGTCTAAGTTTTTTAAGACTCGTCGTACAAAGAAGAAAAGGCTCTCAGTCTTCAGACGATGCGTGCATTTACCGGCAGCTCAATAGACGAATCTCCAAGTCCTTAAAACGCGATCTCCGCCTCTTTAATACAGAACGGATTAAAGACGCGATCGAGCGGAATAAGGGCTACAAGGTTTTTGCAAGAGATCTGTCTATAGGGCAGAGCCAGCTCACGAAACTGAAGACCGACGGTGGCAGAGTCATATCCGCCAAATCGGAGCTTCTGGGAGAGATCGAGGCATTCTATGGACAGCTGTATACGTCTATCACAAAACCCACAACAAATCTAGCAAACGACCCAAGAGCTAGATTAACCCGGCACTATACCGAAGATATTCTCATGGCTGAATGGCGACAGCGACTGTCGCAACCCAGTGCTGGGCACACCATAATTATGGCGGTAAGTCCCCTCTTTGAGGAGTGGTTGGATAGGCAATACGGCGTCCATACCTTCCGCATGACGCAGGTCCTCACCGGACATGGTAAGTTTGGGAGGTTCCTGCACCGGATTCGTGCGGAAGAAACGCCCGGGTGTCACCATTGCGTGGACCGCCCGGAGGACACGGTGGAGCACACTGTGGAAGTGTGCCTCGCTTGGGAAGAGCAACGCCGTGTCCTCGTGGAGGCGAGCGGTGGCGGTGATCTCTCGCGCCATGGCCTGGTACAGGCCATGGTCCAGAGCGAGGAGTGGCAGGCGGTCGCCTCCTTCTGCGAAGCAGTAATGCTAGCAAAGGAGGCAGCCGATCGCGTGAGGCAACGGTCCTCACGCCCCAACCGCCGCCGGGATTCCGATCCCGATTTCCGGCCACCGTAGGCGCGGGCTTGTGGACGGCGAGCAATGGGTGGGTCGCCGTCCGACCGTCCGGTAACCGTCCGGACCGAGCCCAAGTCGTCGACGGCGCGTACTGTTTCACGCGCGCCTCAAGGAGATGTCAGCAACTGTAGGGGCCATCAGGGTCGAAGCCTACTGGGGCCAAGGGTCTGATTCTGAAAGGAAGACTCGGCCCTGGTACGAAAGGCAACGAAGGAACAGGAGTGGGTTTTTAGTCAGTAAAAGTCTGACACTATCTCCCGCTCCGCCCAAGAGCGGGGGATGTCATAAGATGATTTTCCCACCGAAAAAAAAAAAACATACGCTCCGGCAGGTTATACAGAAGACCGAGGAGTATAACCTGCCTCTAAGCTTAGCGTTCGTGGACTACGAGAAAGCTTTTGATTCGATCGAGACTTGGGCTGTACTGCAATCTCTCCAACGGTGCCAGATTGACTATCAGTACATCGAGGTGCTGAAGTGTTTGTACGAGAACGCCACAATGTCAGTCCGACTTCAGGACCGGACCTCGAAACCTATCCTTCTGCAGCGGGGTGTGAGGCAGGGAGACGTCATTTCTCCGAAACTGTTTACGGCTGCCATGGAGGATGTCTTCAAGGTTCTGGACTGGAGTGGACTAGGCATTAATGTTAATGGTGAGTACATCACTCACCTTCGGTTTGCCGACGATATATTAGTCATGGCTGAGACTACGGAGGAGCTCAGTACAATGCTCGATGACCTTAGTAGAGCTTGGACAAAACCAAAGTCATGGTAAATAACCATGTAGCACCCACTCCGATCAAGATCGGAGACTCTGCACTCGAAGTTGTAGACGATTACGTTTACCTAGGACAGACAATCCAGTTGGGTAGGTCTAACTTTGAGAAAGAGGTCAATCGTCGAATCCGACTCGGCTGCGCGGTATCTTCTCGTCCAAAATACCACAGTGTCTCAAGACGAAAGTCTATGACCAGTGCGTGTTGCCAGTGATGACATATGGCACTGAAACATGGTCGCTTACAATGGACCTCATCAAAAGGCTTACAGTCACCCAAAGGGCAATGGAAAGGGTTATGCTCGGAGTTTCCTTGCGTGATCGCATAAAGAATGAAGTTATCCGCAGGAGAACCAAGGTCGCCGACATAGCCCGAAGAATCGCCAAACTAAAGTGGCAGTGGGCAGGGCACATTGCTCGTAGAACGGATGGTCGATGGGGCCGAAAGATTCCAGAGTGGCGACCGCGCACCGGAAGGCGCAGCGTCGGAAGGCCTCCCACAAGGTGGACCGACGACCTGGTGAGAGTCGTGGGAGTGCGGTGGATGCGAGACGCACAGGATCGGTCGTTGTGGAGACGCTTGGGGGAGGCCTATGTCCAGCAGTGGACGTCTTTCGGCTGAAATGATGATGATGATGATGAAATCTATATACCTACTATAATAAATCTGTAGAAGTGAAAATTCTGTGCATTGAAAATATCAAAAAAATAAATGGCAGGGGGTGTTACTCACACACCGAACCCAAAAATGTGATTTAAAAAATTTTTGTCTGTCTGTTTGTTCAGGCATCACGCAAAAACTACCGGTTCGATTACGATGAAACTTGGTATAATTATTCTTTAATAGCCTGGGCACCACACTGGGTACTTTTTATCCCGGAAAAGTATATACAATTAAAAACAAACTTAATTTTGCGGTTCGATCCCTAGACCCGATTACTGTACCAACAGCAATTAATAAGTTTGTCGTAGGTTACGTCACCCGCAGTGGAGTTCACTAAGGGGCGCTTCACACGGCTAAGATACTATAATTCGGTCAATAAGTTTAGTTAAAAGGTAATCAATACATTCATTGACTGTTAGGCGGTACCTACGAAGTTCGCCGGGTCAGCTAGTTTATAATAAATCTGTAGAAGTTTAGTTTAGTGTAGATAACTTTTATACATTAAAATTGTGTGTAACTTGATATATTACTTAGGCTTTGTTTCATCGCAATCGGTTGACTAATCGAAAGATAGGTACCTACTACATTCATTGACTGTTAGGCGGTACGAAGTTCGCCGCGTCAGCTAGTTATAAAATAAATAAATAAATAATAAGCAGTTTATGAGTCATTTTTATATTTATTTTTTACTAGTTTTTGCCCGCGGCGTCGCTCGCGTTAAATTCGGAGTTACACGGTTCCCCTTTCCTGATTTAGAACACAGAATTTATTTATTTATTTTTATTTATTTAGTTTAAATAGAATAGAAAAAAATAAAAAAATAAATGCCATAATTTATTCGCATTCAAAAACATAATATTACTATTTATAAAATTAATCAAAGGTGGACCTTTCTTGCTAGTTATTATCAACTGACTTTACATTTATGTTCTTAGCAACATGGCAGATTTCTTCCAAGAATTCCTGGCGCTTCTGTGCACGCAGCAAGTTATGTTGCATCTGTTCTAGTTGGCTATCTCCTCCCATGAAGCCCTGTAAGTTGTGAACACTTCCCCCACCCTCACGATGCTCTGTCACTCGGTCTTGTGGATAATTGTATGTACGAATCTTCTCATTTCTGTTACTAGACCCAACCTGTATATATAAAAAAAATACAATTTTTTTTAAATTACTTACTTATTACTTCATGTTTGTGTTAGTTTCATTTTTTATAATCATAGTTAATTAAGTATCATACAAACACCAAAAAATGGTGCTTTGGTCATATGTAATAATGTTTAGGCTTTGTAGTAAATCATTAAGAACCTACAAATTTAATTAATTTATTTACAAACCTGTGATTTTCTCTCACTGTTAATTTTGGATGTTTGTTCTTGTAGTTGCTTGTCTAGCAAAATTGTCCGCAGCTTTTGAATGGCAATTTCTTTATTCTTTATTTGTGATCTGCCTTCTTGGCACTCAACTACTGTACCGGTTGGAGTATGCGTGATACGGACAGCACTGTCAGTAGTATTTACATGCTGGCCACCTGCACCACTTGCACGTTTTGTTTCAATAACAAGGTCTCGTTCAGGTATATTTGCTTCTATATCAGTGGGCTTAGGAAGAACAGCTACAGATACAGTACTTGTGTGGATGCGTCCACCTTTCTCTGTGGCAGGGATCCTTTGAACGCGGTGCACTCCAGCTTCCATTTTCATTAGTTCAGGCACACCCACACCATCGATAAACATGGAAGCCTTCCTAACGCCTCCAATGTCGGACTTTTCGAAAGAGACGAAACAAACTTCCCAGTCTTTGTACTTAGCATATGATTCATACATTTCAAATAGTTCACGAGCAAACAGCATAGCTTCTTGACCACCAGCACCAGCTGATATCTCCACCAGCACTCCACCGTCCGTAAGCTGGGGCTCTAAGAGGATCGACTGTAACTGATTATCTACTTCTTTCATACGTTTCAAATATATCTCAGCTTCTTCTTTTATCATTGCCTTCATTTCATCATCTTTGTCGTTGCTATGCTTTTTGTTGAGTTCCTTGAGCATTTCGATGTTATCGTACAAGGTGATTCGCTGCTCCAGCACATTCACGATTGGTTTTATTTCAAACAAGCGCCTTGTTTCTTCAGATGTTCTTTTCATTTTTAAGTTCAGACTTTCATGTTCTAACATTATATTTTTGAGGTAAACCTGAACGGCTGTGTCGGATAAATTAAATGCATTTTGTGACCTACATCTACAAATCAAATTTAGTTTTTCAGCTGTGAATATCCGCCGGGAGCATAAAATTCTTAGCAGCGACATTATTTCCTTGCAGCTTACTACAAAGCTTGATTATACACAGAACTGGAAACACTTTAGATATTTGGCTTCCGCAAAGTAGATATTGATAAATAAAAATATTTTATTTCCACCTAAAGAAATTCTATTTACTTGGCCCTCTTTCTAGATTAGGTTCACAGAGTACATTATAGGTTTACGGGTTACGTCAATTAACAGCTGATTATTTTGATTGTCATTTTTTTTTGACATTGACAGATTTGAAACTAGTTTCTTTCGTTCAGAAATAATGAAATAATGAATAATAAGGCACAAGGAACTTATAAACTAACATAAATAAAACGCATTACTTAAATAGTTTTTTTACAGTTCCTTCGTAGCAATCTTATATTTTTTTTTTAAATCTAATTTACAGAATGAAGAACCTTATAATCTAAAGCAACATTTGCGAAATAATTAAATTAAACGTAGCGCCATCTACTGTCGAGTAGATTAATAAAAAAATGTTAACCTTTCTTCACAACTATAATAGATGGCGTAATAAGTTGTGTAATATTTAATTACGAACATAAAAAAATAATAATGAGGCGATCGGTTGTCAGTAAGTGTAGAAGACAATACAACTGCATTTGAATGCAGTTTTTTATTATTATATTTAAATCCACAAAACAAAACATACCTACCTGGTCTACACGACTTGGAAATCAATCCCACTTTTTTGCACTTGGTAGCAAGTAAAAATGATGCCCATTTAGTTTTTTCTTGCACACGAGTCGTAATTGCACGAGCCCTAGGTGAACCGAGATCATAATATCAAAAATGTTCAAGAATTTCAAGTGATTTAGATAATAGGTATCTACTCTTTGGTTTCAAACGACGTTTTTCAATTCACTTTAGAGAATTCTTTTTAGCCTTATTCACATTTATATTTTGTAACAAGTAGGAAGTTATTTGTATCTAATTAGATTAATGTTGATTTGTTGTTAAATAACAACATAACATTAAGTACCCATTCTTAATGTTATGAAATATAACGTTGATTTATTTACTTTTTTAAAATTATATTACACATCGGTATCTACCTAATTATAGGCTATATTTCCTTTAAATACGAAAGTAGGTAAGTCCGTCTGTCTGTCTGTTTTTTTACCGTTTTAAGGACATAACCGATTTAGTTAAAGGCCCGAAACGACTTCGCCGTTAGCAAATGTTATTTTGTGGACTTCGAGCTGTCATAACTTCGAATCGAACTTATTATTGTAATTCTAAGTAAATCCGAAACTATCATAGGGCAAAATATGCATTTTCATAAAACGGCAAGAAACTACATAGCTTTTTTTGTTGCGGTGGAAAATCATCAAAAGGCTTCTCACTCTCTAGGCTGGAGCGAGATGGCGTGTCAAACTTTTACTAAAGTACACATAATTATGTTCCAACATTTGGATATTATACTTATTCTAAGGCCAGGGTAACTCTTTGAAACGTTCCCGTAGCCCTAGGGGGCAACGGCTCTGCTGGGCCCCTTTACTGACATCTCTTTCAGGTGTGCCTGGATCACAACACGCCTTCTACTCGGGCTTGGTCCTTACCGGACAGCAAACTACTCAATGCTCGTCGCCCTGCGAGTCTCAACGCCTAGGTTGTCTTCGCGGTGGCGGCTAGAGCGTGGGGATGTCCGGTCCTTCACGGTTGTTGCAATCTCTTTAGGTACTACTTGCGGAAAGTGACGACCGCTGCCCATTCCCTCTCATTCCGGACCATGGCCTGAAGATTAAAAAAAAAGTTAATACCTACTTTAAATTAATTAATTTAAATTTTAAAGGTTTGCCGTAATCGATAAACCTTTCAGCCATTCGAGCCCAGGCCCTCTGGACGCGGTAACTAAATGAAAGTTTTTTGCCTTTTTCTGACGCTGTGTGGGTGCAACTTAATCCTGAGTTCTTTCGTAACTCGCACTAAGTTGCACATTAGTACCTACCTAGTTATTTTCCACTGTTGTGTAGTACGTAAAGTTAATCGTAGCGCACTTTCCTACACTATTGTGGAGGTGCATAATAACAAAAAGCCCGTGTGTGTAATTGCAAACCCAAAAGCGGTGCAATAAGAATCACTCCTCAAGCAAGTATGTTTAAAAATAATAATAATAGAAAAATAATATTAAAAGAAAAACAAATTTTTAAGTTCATAGGTACACAAAGATCCTGTTGATCGTTAAAGAACTCCTTTATCAGTATCTAATCATGGATGTCGATTCAGGATATGTTTTTATCATTCTCATCGGAAGAACTGAACCAACATCATCATCAAAAAAATTGAACTCCGTAAGATAAAGAGGAAGTGGATCTAATTCAGCTCGCAGAAACAAAACCACAAACATTGTAAGTATGTATATAAAAGCTTGTAATTACTTAGGGCATACTGAATGTTTCTGGATTCTGGTAAATAAAACTAGATATAAGGCTTACGATAGATACATTCATTGTTTTTCAAAGTATATTCCCTCGAAATCAATGAATTTTTGCATTCGCTGAAACCACTGTACCAAGCAGTTGGACTAGTCTTCTTTAGAGACCTCTTCAATAGGTTTATGGAACGCATTCACCGCCGATACAGGGCTCGTAAAACGTGTGCCTCTAAGTTTGTCTTTAATTTTTGGAATCAAATAGATGTCAGGCGTATGCGTCATCAGTTCCACATTTGAAGCCTTCAAATAGGCTTCTGTTACCTTAGCGGAACGTAACGATGCGTTATCGTGGTAGAGGAGTACATTGCTTCGAGGACGCTTTTCGCGTTTTCCGTAACTTCAGATGCACATGTAAAATGTTTTGTACTTGGCTCATTCCAATGCCTAACATATTTGCTGCAAGTAATTTTTGGTCCGTTTCAATAAGTTGTTGTACGGTGTCAATATTCGAGTCTGTAGCCACAGTCACCGGCTGACCTTCACGTACCTCTTCATAGAGATGATCACGTCCACGTCTGAATTCTCCAAACCACGAATACACAGGGCTGCGACATGGTGCTTCATCATCAAATGCCAATTAAAATCTCTGGCAACTCTCTTGTTGACTTATGCTACAACGAAAGTCATAAAAAATCATTGAACGAAAATGTTCACGAGTTAAATTTATTTTGATAGCGACACAATCTTTGAAAGGATGCCACAATGAAAAAACAAATGACAGTCTCGCAAATTAAAAAGTAACATGCTCGCAAAGAGCTCCATTTTCGAATTCTATAATTGTTTTTTCATTCTTAGTGGCCAGATCCAGAGACTTTCAGTATGCCCCACGTAGTTTTAAACCTGCCTTCATAGAATGATCCATCATATATACACTTACAGAGTGTTTACCTAATTGTCAAGATGTTATGACAAAATCGTCTCTCGCTAGGTTCACGACAAACCTTAATTAGGAAACTTATAATTACCTACCCACTTTTAAAAAAACTCGACTTGCTGCTGAATTGCAGTTAGTTACACAATTCTTATGCTTATCAACTACGCCCCTCAGTGAATAGAGTGATGGCTGTCGCTTGTCAACGAGCCATGCAATCATCGTTACTTACACTCAGCACACGCCAACACTCATTGGCGAAACACAAAGCAACATGTTACACCAAATTGCCGTATAAAAAAGATAAGAATAGTCTTAGGGTATAAAATGCAATTAAAATTCAAACCTAAACAACAACGAGGAAATTACACATGCTGCAACCGTCCGACCGCATTGAAATTACTGTCTGTCGGCTGAAGCTTCCTGTGTCAATTGTTACCGACGCTTGCATTCCAAACATATTCTAGACGAGCGATTACCACATCGACCGCAGCGATGCGCCTATTGATAGAATTATTAGGACGCTCAAAGAGAGTTTCCTCTTCAAACCGCAAGGACGTCTCTTTTGCGTTATTGTAACGCGCGTGGAGCGCGAGTTATTAGTGCTAATGACGACGGACAGACGGACGGCGCAACCACACCGAGCTTCCTTTGTTTCATCGGCTGTGGTGGAAATTATGAGTATGTAGCATTCAGCTACAGTTATGCTGAATAAGATAAATTGTTTACTGTTACTTACTTTGTCAGAAGGTATTGTAGGCTTGCCAAATGACTGCTGAGTTATTGAGATGGGCTATTTAATTTGCAAGTCGGCTCTACTAAGGCCCGTGTCCCACCGCCGACGATTAGCGAAAATCAAGTAAAACAAACAAGTAATTAGTAACTACTCGCTATGAACCATTCAAGTATTATTATATTATCTGTTCAGGTATATTGATGAAGGTAACATTTTACTGACAAGAGACCTTCCTCTCTTCCTTTCTCTCCTTATCACCCTTTTTCCTCTTTTTCTTTTTTTTTCTTTTTTCTTTTTCCTTTTATAGGCACTATGAATTAAACTGAAGTTTCTTGAGTGTGAAAATAGTTGACAGCTAAGTAGTCGCTTCCTCGTCGGCTATCGAAAGAACCTTAAGGCACACAAGCCTTAAGCTTCTTCCGATCTAAAATTTAGATAACCTTTACATACGTAGTTCCATTAGCGGGGCTGCAAAACTGGTGGGGTCCGAATTCGAAACAGGAACCTCCTGAACTGGCCGGTGGCGACCTGCTTCAGGCAGAAAGTGAGGATGCCGTGACACCTCTTCAACCACTCCTCGAAGACACTACATACGTAGTTCCATTAGCGGATCTGCAATACCTACTAAAGGATCCCTATAGGGCCGATACCTGCTAGGACTGGGGGAATACCTATTTGAAAGATCACAAATGGCAAATGAAAGGACATAGATATGGTTTTGGTTAGTAAAAGTCTGACACAACAGAGCCAGAGAAGTCAATTGATAATTTCCCACTAAAAAAAAATAAATAAAATAACTGGCCTCGGTTTATTAAAAAATTCATAATTAAAAATTGATTTTATTTTGTTATCTAGTTCTAAGAGTTAAATTTCTATTGTATGATTTTAATTTTTAGTAATTAATATGTAAACAAGAATACCTACAAAGTTTTTAAGATACCTGACAGCCTTCCATTGAGGTATCTCTACTTATTTTGCAAGCTACTAAATAAATGTATCACGAAGATACAACAGTCAGTGAAAATGGTCGATAAATTACGGCGTTACATAGTTACATAACATGTTTATCCGGTACACATAAACAGTAATGTGGCAAACACCGCAGTAGCTGCCTCTGCAGTTTGCTCAAACGGCATTGAATTAAATTGATAGCGCTCAGTAAGCGATAATGTTAGCTAATGCAACATAATTACAGTAGGTACAGCTCCTGTACGTAAGGCTAGCAGAGCTCATTCATTAACTTAATGAATAAACACAGCACAGACATGCACAAACTTAATTGAAATTGCCATGGGATTGTATTATTTTTATGGAATCATGATAGTTTCGCACTGTCAATTTGTTTATTTCAAGATACATATTTATTACTTACTTTACTTATTTACATTTCTTGTCACATTGTCTGAGTTCTTTTTTAAAGTTTGGAATAATTAAATGACTTGTCCCTCTCTCTAAGGTGGAGCGACAGGTCGTGTCAGACTTTTACTGACTAATATCCACATGTGTCCTTCAGTTGCCCTTGGCGTTCCAGAACCACGATAACTCATTCGAAAATTCTCGTGCTCTAGGTAAGCATCAGTCCTACTGGTATCCTGTGGTTTTGCTAACAGTTTTCCTAGCTTTCGTGGAGGCCCGCGTGCGTGGGGGCGTTACGTCAAGCTCCGCCGTAGAGCGAAAGAAGTCATTGGATGATTTCCCACATGAAAAAGGGCCAGGTGAGGGAGGTGGCCGCCACCGATTTGCTGAGTACCTACTAGTATCTTAAACAGCAATGTATAGGTATGAGACATGATTATTTTTCCTATTTTTTTGTTTGAGGTGAGAAATCATCAAATAACTTCTCCCGTTCAGGGAGGAGCGGCAGGGTGTGTTAGATTTTTAATGACTAAAACACACCTGTGTTCCTTTAGTAGCCCTTTACGTTTCAGGGCCACGGTAACTCCTTGGAACGATCCCGCAGTTCATGATTATTTTTCCTTGGTAGCACAGTAGCAACTAAGCTAAGGTTTTTAGACGAAGAAGAAATTTGGAATGCAAACCAGACACCAAGCGGCAGCGATATCTCGCGCTGGGCCTTAATACAGGCCATGGTCCGGAGCGAGGAGGAGTGGCAGGCGGCCGCCTCCTTCTGCGAAGCAGTAATGCTAGAAAAGGAGGAGGCCGCACGTGCACGCACGAGGCAATGGCCCTCGCGCCCCAGCCGCCGGGACTCCGATCCCGATTTCCGGCCACCGGTAGCTCGCCGTCCGATCGTCCGGTAACCGTCCGGACCGAGCCCAAGTCATCGACGGCGCGTAGTGTTCCACGCGCGCCTGAAGTAGATGTCAGCAACCGTAGAGGCCCTGCAGGGTCGAAGCCTACTGGGGCCTTGGGTGATGCGAAAGAGATCCCCAGGGCTCTGGAACAATGGCAAAGAAGGAACAGGAGTGGGTTTTTAGTCAGTAAAAGTCTGACACTATCTCGCGCTCTGCCCAAGAGCGGGGGATGTAATTAGAAGATTTTGCCAATCGAAAAAATAAATAAATAAAAAACGAGACACTAAAGCATTTTATTTTTAAGCATTTACCTCAGTACCAGGCATCTCAATGCCATCCTGATCATCCACTAACAAATGTAAAGCCATATGAAAAACAATAACAAGACAGTAACACCTAAAGAAGAAATCAACTGAATAAAAATAAAAGATAAAAAGCCGATAGAAATAGCTCAATCGTTTAATAACTAGGTACTTTATTGACGATTTAAAACCGACACCAGTTTTATGAACTCTGACATACTTACTTATAAAAATCCCAATGAAATTTTCATGTAACCAACAAATAGGTACACATAATGTTAACGAAATAATAAGAATGCTTTAAAATACGAACAGTTCGGGTTACGACGACAGAAACACAATCTATATTAAAAAAGAGTATCGCATCTTGTAGATACAAGGTTTGAACAAACATATATTTCTAATCTCAGAATTGTTCAGTTGGAGTAACTCAGGGAAGTATTCTTGGACCTCTTTGATTTAAAATCAATATAAATGAACCCCACAATAAATATAGATACTTTAATAATCTTAAAATAAATATTGAAAAGACGAATTACATAATTTTCATCAATAAAAACGCAACATCATAAAAAGTTCACATTAACTATAAGGGCGATACATTTAAAGAAGTTAATAACACTAAATTTCTTAATATGCATATTGACTTTGGGTTGAACTCGAAACGAACGCTTGCTTGACTACCTGAGTCCTACCTTCGGTGTGACTGAAAGACACCGATCAGATGCTGTCCCAGAACAAATACAGGGGGCCTACATTTGGCAGGCGCGTATCATTCACTCCTTGGCCCATCCCAAGCCAGACGAAAGAGCTAGCGTAGCCGCAAGCTCCGGTACGCAAAGGGCAACTGAAATAATATAAGTCAGTTTTAGTCAATAAAAGTTTATAACTCCCACTCGCTCTACACAGAGCAAGAAGAGTTATTTGATGAATGACCTTAAAAAGAAAAAAAACAATTCAACTAACAATGTAGTTATATATTTTTGTCTATTACTAGTTGAGATGACATATTTACATAGGTATAATATGCCCTGTATTTCAGAAAAGCACTCAACGGGCGTAGTCACTTTTCAAATGCCAAGAATGTTCACCAAAACACTTCCCGATAACAATTCGTATCAATTTCGCTTATAGCACCAAGTCCAAGTGTTACCAACGCGCAAATATTTCATCTAGAGTAAGTAATCGGGCAAATTGGCGTACACTTTATATCCGGAGGGTTCCGGTACGTTTACCGCGAGAAGTGGCAACACTACCGCACCCAGTCAATATTGGTTCACTAAATTCACACTAAGGGCACAAGCTCGTAAAAGCCTCGTTGAAACGTTCCTCAGAACGTTTTTCTTCTCACTATTGATAAAGCTCAATTTTATTTAGTAAGCAGTTATATTATGTTTCAGTTATTTATCTTTATTCACGTATTAAGGATTCTTACCTTGCAAGATTTAACTAATCGAGTGATTTAGATTTTGCTTTTTTTTACTGACAAAAAGGCTGACTTCTTAAGCTTAAGGCACTTACTTACTTAGATAAATAGATTTTTTCAATTTCAAAATAATGTATTTTATTTCACATAGACCTGCATGGGCCCTTATAAAACGTCTGAAGCTAGTGCCCGGTTCCAAGTGGTCGTTTCTTATGGAGAAGAACCGAATAGACATTACATGGCGATGACGAAAAAAGTGATTCAGATTTTCTTCGAGATACCTTTGTTCCAAGTACAACTCTTCAAAGTTCGACGACGAACGAACGATTCTTAAAAAAATAAGTACGGGGGCCTCTGATAACTTCTCATCTACAACCGTATCCTGGACCCTCACACTGCCGCGGGCGGCGGGGGCTCGCTCCACATCTCCACAACGTCCACATTAGTCGTGGCCCATTTCCGTCCGGAGTGCTCAGTTTGCTCTGGTCTTGCTGGCTCTTAAATAAATATCCCACGTTTGTGCAATATAACCGCTAACAACACTTCACACTTTATTTTTCCTCGGGAAGACATTTATTGCGCCCGCATAAATCCACTCGATTTATTGTTTCACCTACAAGTACATGTTTAAACCTTTACAGTTCCCTTTATGGTTGCTTTGTGAAAATAAATATGTTTTTGTTTTGTTATGAGTAACTAGGCAGGCATACTGTAGTTTAAATATTTAAAACATATGATTATGACTTAAAGCTTCTGCTTATTAGGTATCTACACCGTATCATATCATGACCGTGCTAAGAACGTATCAAGCAGAGAAAGAAACATGATACAGTCAGAACGTATCGACAGCGTATCATCGTTCTATGGGTGGATAACGTGTATAGTGACCGTAGCATCTGCGTATTATCCCCGAGTCTTATCCGCTCCCGTGTGTTCACCTATGTTTTCGCGTGAAGTGGTCGCGTTAGGAAGAACGAGCGAATATTTTTGTAAAGAAAATTATTCTAAAATATATAAAAAATATATTATATAGAAAATATAGAATAATTTTCTCTTTAGCAAACATGTACTAGTATGACGTCATTTAACGGTCTTGGAATGGTCATCATGCGCGTTTATAACGCGTATGCTTACCAATTTGGCATTATTGCGTGCCATGCACAGAGCGTATCGGCACTGGCTAAATATAATGCTACGGAGTTGATTAGTGACGGAACGATCTAGTAGACATAGTACGACAATACCGACAAAAGTGTCCCAAAAATAAAACAAAAGCCGACAAAATCCAAGATTCGAGTACCTAGTACACTCAATAGCAAAAGCGCACACAATAATAATTGCTTTAAATTCTATATTGTTAAGTGTCAAGTAAAGCAGAGCTTGGCTCGCGTGTACGAGCGGTAATGGGCTATTAGCTGAACCGAGTAAACAGTGTGATTGTTTTCTGTCGTGCTCACTTGCCGGCCAGTCTGACCTGGCGCAGGAATAGGCTATACCCTACCTTTTCAGCTGAATTTTACATTTACACGAGAATTTTTAAAGTATTTAGGTAATGGTTCAGGCGCAAGCGCTGCACTAGAATATCATTTCAAGTTATATCGTTTGTTTCTTACTTTCCATTTATTTTGATCGCTTCAAATGATAATGTTTTGTTTATAATAGACAATGGGCCTCATCAGAAGGCTTACAGTCACCCAAAGGGCAATGGAAAGGGCTATGCTCGGAGTTCCCTTGTGTGAGTGCATAAAGAATGAAAAAATCCGCAGGAGAACCAAGGTCGCCGACATAGCCCGAAGAATCGCCAAACTAAAGTGACAGTGGGCAGGGCACATTGCTCGTAGAATGGATGGTTGATGGGGCCGACAGCTTCTAGAGTGGCGACCGCGCACCGGAAAACGCAGCGTCGGAAGGCCTCCCACAAGGTGGACCGACGACCTGGTGAGAGTTGCGGGAGTGCGGTGGATGCGAGACGCACAGGATCGGTTGTTGTGGCGACGCTTGCTTATGTCCAACAGTGGACGTCTTTCGGCTGAAATGATGATGATGATGATGATGAATAGACTAGCTTATTTCAGCGGTTTTGCCCACGTGAAAGTAGAAAGTATTTATATCCTATGCCACTCAGTGATAAAGTAGCGATCTACTGGTAAGAGAATTTTTAAAATCGGTCCTAATTTGAATTAATGTTTGAGTTCATTCATTACAAACATACAAATCTTTCCTCTTTATTGCCTCCTACGTAGCAGGGGCTTGTGGCTAAATATAATAAAAAAAGCGCTCTACGAGTACTTTCGACAATAAACAACATCTGCTGATGTTTGTCCGTGGATTGGTCCATCTATAACACCAATACCCATTCATACCTCAGGTTTCAACGATCATTTCAAGATTTTTAATAGTCGTTACGGGTAGTTAGTAGCCCAAAAATCAGACTACCAGCTTTATTGAGAGGTTATCATGTTACGCAGTTACAGGTTTGTGGAGACCAGACAGGCAGCCAGCCCACGCAAGTTGCAGCTTCTGGTTAGACTGGCCACAGAGTTAGGAAAAAAACTAGGCGGCTTATTTGAGTCTATGGCGTAGCATGCTGGATAGTACTGAGCTGGATTTCACAACTGTCGATCTCAACTAAAACAGAAACTTACAACAAAAGAAATTGTAACCAACTAATGAATGCGTATTACTTAGTATAGATCTACAAATACTGACACGTACAGACATTTCTACGAATACAGATTCCAAATCAACTACAAGTTCTGGGGCGCCTGCCAACAAGTTAAGAACTGATAAAGGGATGGTATTGATTTGAAGTATTGTGATGAATCTTAATTAGATATAGAGTAAAAGGTAGTAGATGAATGGTGCTCAATGGCACACCCATGTGCCACTATGAATATGAATTTAGAACTTTGGACTGTAATTTATTGTGACTTTTCTTTTGATTTTATTTTTTATTGTTCCGTCATATAGCTTCTATTTCTTTGTTATACTTTTATTATTTGACATTGTTTAATAATGTAACGTATTTTGAATTATTTTTAGACTTTAATGTAATATTTTGACTTGTAATAATCTACTATGACTACTGGAAGAGAAGTCGTTTACCTCATCTTCCAATGTTTTTAGACACTTTCTCCCGATTCCTGATTTAAGCATTTGAAGTTGAGTATTTCTCAAACTGAACTTTAGCCTAACTGTCAAAATTTGGCTTTTAAGTAGAGTTTGAGACGTTATTAATTCAAAATACTCAATTCAGAAATAGTTCTCATTCACAAAGACTTTCATTTGTTTTATACTCCTCTCCCGCAAACTCACGAAATATGACATTTTTTGACCAAGACGAAAAAAATAATAAAGCCAGACGATGGCCATCGTTCGGGAGTCCACAACAATGCCGACATCACCTGGACACAACAATCATTTAACCGTCTACTTCCTGCAGACTGTCACAATGTTCATTATTAACGACATTAAACTGTGTGTCGCCGAATTTGTCGTCTCTCAGCGGGACGTAATTCAATTTATTTATGGCTTACCAAAACATTTACCCTATTATTGTTATGTTGTTATGGCTGTATTAAAATGCCATAAAATTTATGATGCTTGCAGAATTTTCGGCAGGAGAATTTTATCTTTAGTGACAGGAGTTAGAGTTGGTTGTCGTATGCAGTTGGTTTTGCGGGGTAGGATGACAAAGGTAGTTCGTCCCCCTCGATTACAGTGTCGCGAGGAGGCGAGAAGCCGGCGTGACGCAGACTCAGCGCAGCCATATTGTCTCATTCGTGTTGGGGGAAGCCACAATGCTAAAGGGGTGAATACACGCTACGTGGCAAATTGATTGTGATTTGCTGTTGTACAACATTGTAAATGGAATCGAATTTAATTTAACCGAAACGTTTTGGTCTTTTAATTTTATTTATGTCGTGACTACAAATAATTTCTCTTTCTGTATTAGTCTATCGTGTTTTGTATTTAGAAACGGTTAAAATAGAGATTCATATTTACTACTTCACAACAGATGGCGCTAGTATCTCTGAGACGGAAACGACTTTTTACTTTTATTTATTAAAACGATTTCCTGGGTTCGATTCTTGGGTCAGTTTAAGTGTTATTTTGATTTATTCTCAGTAGTAGGTATACTGGAGTTTGGATGGCCAGTTGATGGCAATACATAGGTACCTCCTACAACATGAGGTCTTCTGAGGTCAACTGCCATTTGAAGCAGGTACTTAAAGGTGGAGCTCTGCCTAAGATTTTGAAGAATACATAGGCTTGGTGTTATTATATTTTGTTTTTAATATTTACTGTTTTAGTACCGAACACGCCTTTAAAAAAAAAAGGAAAATGTGAATAAGAGCATCCAATATACATGTGATTTACTTGTATTATAATCAGTGATCGAAGTAGGTAGAGATTTTTGGTACTTGTATCATAAATGCACACAGAAAGAATAACATGGATAAGTCATTTTTCCGGAAAGTAATTCCGATATTTCCGGATTGAGGATTCAATTAAATATTGTTAATGTTGGAAGTGTTACTAATCAATTAAAAATTTAAAGGAAGGTATAATGTTCTGATTGGTCGTTGGGTTGTGTCAAATCGTGACTGTGTATCGTTAAAAAAAAAATGAACAATATAATATTGCTCATTTTAATACAATTCCTACCTAAGTTCCGTTTTTTTTTAATAATCAACCAATTCCGGAGGAATGTCCATATTAATATATACGTTTCGGATCAATGACCCCAATTCAATCTACCTACTCCGACCAGGGGCGCCGACTCTGTGGGTACTCGGGGGCTCGAGCACCCATGAGAAATAAATAGTGGGTGTTGAGCACCCCTGAGAATAGACATCAAGAAACAGATCAGTAATCGCCTTTTAAGGATGGGCGTGTTTTCATTACCCGACGACCCGTTTAGCGCAGTGGTTTATAGCGCCGGTTAAGACGCATTGTCCCGGGTTCGTTTCCCGCACCAACACATATGTTTGTGGATGAAACAGTGGGTCTCGGTGTTTGTGGTACCTTCGTTGTTCCGCAGTATGTAAGTAGGACATTTATTTATTTGTCGGTCGATCAGTGTGCATTTCTCTTCTCACACTTCGCCACTTTTTGGAGTCATCAAATGAGCTTGAGCACCCATGAGGTTTTCTAAAAGCCGGCGCCCCTAACTCCGATCACTGATTATAATACGATTCGGTTAGTCACAAATATTTTAATAACGGATTTATTTCAGATTGCCTGTTTACTAAGCAAATAAGACTCCACAATGTTTCTAACGCAAAAACAATCTAAGCGGGATCTGCTGACAAAAATAAGCGAAAACAACGAATAAACATATTACGGTAGAATTTGATTGTAAAAAAGCCAATTATGTTAGGTGCGTTGTTCAAACACCCGCGATCTAATAACGAGTTATAATAAAAACAAATATGAGATCATCATTACGGTAGGTGCAGGTAAGGCTAGCGTGCACAGGCAACCAGTCCATTTAAATTATAGAAGGTTTTAATCTATGGGCCTAGGAATATGAAATTTTGCACAAGGCTTCTTTTTGTGTCGTAAGCGAGCACTAAGGAAGGGTGTTTGAAAATTAGACCAAAAGAGGGAAAAAATCTTATTCTGTGGACCTATACCTACTTACTTGAAATTAAGTTCGAAAGTAAATAATAAAAGTTTTAATTATTTTTATTTATTTATTTATTAAAACTTCATGCAACACAAAAGTACAAAGGCGGACTTAATGCCTTAGGCATTCTCTACCAGTCAACCTAGGGTGGTGAAGAGAAAATGTGGCAGGTGCATAAAAATACAAAAGAATATTAATTTAGAAAATAACAGTTCAAAAGTATGAAGGTATATATATATATAGGGTGACTGGCAATTAGTGTACGATACTTAAACACGTGATTGTGCTCATGATAACAAACAATTTTTATTATGGGAGCAAAGCCGAAATCGCGAAAAAAATATCAGCTGTTCAGTACATTGGGCAAACATAAATGTACTGAACAGCTGATTTTTTTTCGCGATTTCAGGTTTGTTCCCATAGTAAAAGTTGTTGGTTATCATGAGCACAATCAAGTGTTTAAGTATCGTACACTAATTACCAGTCACCCTATATACAAAATAAATATACATATATAATTTAATATAATATAAACATATATATTTATATAAAGTAAAAGAAAGGGGTTATTGAGATTATTGAGATTATTTGTTTTCCAAAACAAAAAAAAAAGTTATTCTTGTGCGAAGCCGGGGCGGGCAGATAGTCTGAAATAAACAGACAAAAAAAAAAATATTTTTCTAAATTGATTTCAACTTCGTTGCTCCGCCCAAGAGCGTGGGATGTCATTGGATGATTTTCCAACCATAAAAAAAGCCGCGTGTAAAAAGAAGCTTTAATATGCTGTCTTGTTTCAAGTTACATACAGGTAGGTCTTTTTATTATTCTTCTCTGTGGAAAATGATCAAATAAACCCTCACGCTCGGTGGAGTGAGAGGGAGTGTCCAACCTGTGTCCTTCAGTTGCCTTTTGCTTTCCAGGGCCACGGTCAGTCTTTCAAATGTTCCCTTAGTTTCCTGCATGTGGGTTTTAGTCAGTAAAAGTTTAACAAGCCCAAAAAAAGGGCTACCGTAACGCTTTCGAACAATCCTGCAGTTGTTGGTAAGTCTAATACTGGGAGTCTGCGAAAAAAAATCCTCACAATAAACATCTGACTGACTCCGGACCGACACATAGCTACAGATTTATCTTTGCGCCGTTCTTCGTTTCTTGCAGGAGTTTTATTGAATGTGACAGTTAGATCTAGCACCGACATTGCGTGCCAATCGAAAGAAGAGGTTGCTAAAATAATCAATACACAACGATTACCGTATTTATTCGTCTGCGAGTTATGAAGCAGATATAAACATTCGTTTGTAAAAAAATGGAAACAATTGTTTTTTGTCTACGTATTTCGCAGTAATTAATCAAGAACAGATCGCCTTATTCCAAGATTAATACAATTTTTATGAAAATATTTGATAACATGACCCCAGTGCACACTTCTCCTAATAAGGCAAGCTCAAATGAGTGTGTCGGCTAAAGCAACGCTAATCAAACAGATTTGGGGGCTCATCCATCACGTCAAACATACGGCTCATTAGGGTGCGGCTGTAAACGCGGGGCGGGAGCGGGCGAGCGGGTTAATGTGCGGTTACTGGCCGCGCTTGTGTGTGAGCACCTTATCTTGCTGTATCAATCTGTTGCATATTATATGGTCGTTTAGCTTTCAGAGGCCTGTATAGAAGCAGATGTTTGAAGCTACCAGTAGGTTGTAACTTAGGAATAGGCCCGGCATAGACAATGAGAGAGTAGTACATCCAAGCGGGGTGGATGTTATCGGGTCTACATTTTCTTCTATTGTTATTGATAAGGTCGCGATTGACGACTATATCACCAGGAGCCCAAGTCTGCTATTTTTATAAATTTGTCATTCCAACAAGATCCCATTGTCATTTTACTAAAAGTTCGTAATCTGCTGTTTGTAATTCATAATGATCGATCATTGATAGGTCAATGGTCTCATAGTAGAGTTGTGGTAGAATGACAATATCGAGCTTATTAAAAGCAATGACTGCACAATGACGTTCTAATGGTAGGTCACTGATCAAAGGAACTGTCAAAATTTTACCAGATCACCGCATACGTCAGACATTCATTTGTCAATATGTACGAGATTACCATTCTATACCACTTCTTTCAATGAAGTGTCAGTGGTTGATCATTGGAAAGTAATAATGACGCCATTATATTAGTAGATTACCAAACTTGTCAAATTCAACAATTATGAAATCAATGATAGACCATTCTGACACTATTGTAATATCAGACTTGAGGCCCTGATGATGTGGTCGACGATGGAGCACGCTTGCCTAGAAGTAACCAATTAACTCTTGATTAAGGACTCCTAGGTTGTATCTACCAGGAATCACAGACTCCGGCGGGGAATTCCACTCCTTAGCAGTATGCACAATAAATGTGTTCCCAAAACGTTTAGTGCGTATGGGTTCGATGTCCACTATGTACCGGTGGTGCAACGCCGTGCGTCGAGTGGTCTGATGATAGAACGGACTTAGCGGATTTAAATTGTACATTTGAGGTGGTATTGCATCTAGCAAGGCAATAGGTCGCTGTTTAACTGACAAAAACCAGATCAGGGAAAGCTACTTAAGAACTTTCGCAGTGGCCAACAAGACAATATCAAGGTTCAAACCTTGATATTGTCTTGTTTAGAAACTTATACCAACAGTGATGCTGCAGGGTTGTTCGCAAGACTTACCCTGGAACTCAAAAGTTAACTGAAGGAACATAGGTGAGTTTTAGTTAGTAAAAGTTTGACACTCCTTCTTATTCCACCTAGAGTGGGAGAAGGTATTTGATGATAACAAAAAAGGAGAAGGTACTGTGGGGATGGGGCTCAAATGAAATGCTTCATTGTAGTTAAATTACTATATTGTATTGCTAGAAGCACTGTTTATGTTACAGTCTTATATAAAAATTATGTCCACCTATATTTTTCTTATTTGACATCTTCATCAATCTTGTTTCGAATATGAACATCTATCTTTTTTAAATCCATAAACCTTAAAAAATAACTATCCTGCCAGTATGCAAGTTAGCAATACATGTGTGGCCTCTATGGACGCCACAGTACTCTATTCCTTTACTCTCATGGTCTGATAGGACGGATATGACTGTCCGGATCAGGGCAAGAGAAAAGAAAAGAAAAAACCTTTTTACAAAAAAAAAAACCGTCTTTACTAAAAAAACACTAAAACGATCAAAATAACTTAAATTTCGGAAGTCGGTGTTTCTCAGAATTTTATGTTTCTTATTTAACACCGACTTCCGAAATTAAAGTTTTAGTGAAGTCGGTTATTTTTACTTTAACTTACTTACGCCCATTCGCAACTTTACATACAGGTGACGAAATATTACTTTTTGACTGTAAATGTTCTTAATGAAAATACCAAAATTAATATATGGTTGCCTATAATATGAAATAATAAAAAAATACAACCGAATTGATAACCTGCTCCTTGAAGTCGGTTAAACATTTTCAGCTAAAATAAAAGATGAACAGGGTTATGACTTGCGGCACTTAAACAAAGGAAGAAAAAAGAACCTTTTATACATCCCTTATACTAATAAACTACAGTAGGACAGTTGTATCAGGAATAACATCAATAAGGCTGGATAAGTAATAGCTGTAAGTAAATTTTCTTATTTTATGTAGGTATAAGCGTGGTGTTATTTTACGCACCGTTCTATTAAGGCGTTAGTAAATACTGTCTTGTAATTTTTGTATCGAATAATAAATTACTAACAATATTTTATAGGTTCCCGTTTATTATAATTTCTTCAGTTAAACTTAGGATAGTGTCAGCAGCTGATACATTTTATGTTTTTTTCTTTCACGATACAAATAATTGCGTATTCCATTTAATTTTGTGGCATTATCTAGGTACGACTGTTAGTTTGCAGGTGCAACTAAATCAATTGAATATTATATTTACTTTTTGTAACAGAACTCGTTATTGAAATGAGTTTATTTTATTGTGCAGCAATTTCTGAACTGAGCGGCACTAAACTGCAGCTATACTTTTGCATGTAACCTACCTACTTCTTTATTTTCAAGTAATTAACCTTTTGACGTGCGTAATTAGAGACACAATAGTAAGACAATGGCTTGCGGGCGCCGGCTACCGCCTGAGCGTTAATGAATTAAACAAGCTCAAGAATAAGATCAATAAAAGTAGTATTAGATATTTTATTTTTTCAATCTTTCATTCTGAAATTATTTTTTATTATTATTTTTGACATGATCTTAATTATTATTAGGGCTGCCTTTTACCTCGGTCAGAGATTAAGCATTACCATACAACGTGGCAATGCCGCCAGTCTTTTGGGCACACTTCCAGTCGACAGCGATGCGGAGGAATTTTTTGACGCCATATTTTAGGTAGGAGTTATTGTGTATATATTATTATGTAATTATAATTAGTTACGTGTTTTTATTTTTCTTGTTATACCGATCATTATTTTATCTATGTAAATAAAACAATTATTATTATTTTTTATTTTATTTTATTTAACATGATTTTAATTAAAAAAAAAATATATTATTATATTATAATTCTAATTATTATTATGTTAATGTTTTGTGTGTTATCACTACTCATTAATTTGTGCCTATAATTTATATATGCGGTGTAAACTATTAGTATAAGTTGGCAATAAACAAATAAATAAAAGTATTCGTTTTTTTTACTATCATCTCCTTCCTATACGTATCTGCAAATAAGAAGAAAGAGACTGATCAATATTTTGGAAAGTCTTGCGTCCTTCTCTAGGGTAATGCTTTGTCTCCCTCTCTCTGCGCCGGATCGTCTGCGAAGACGAATGCGTCGGCGCACCGAACAGCTGAAGTCATATTCCTCATTTTCATCTAGTAATTTAAGTAAAGAACAGTTTGTTTATTTGATATATTACCTATTGTGCATTTTGTAACTAATACGGCATTGTTATACTGTAGACAGTGAAATTATACGCAATTTCAATGAAAAATGAACAAGTACCTACGTAAACTATCATGATTATTGTAATTAGGCAATTCCTGATTTCCGATCACTATAAAATGGTTAACGTAAGAGAATTAACGTGCCTTTGTCGGCGAATAGGCCAGTAAAGACATTTTTATCTGCATTAACAGTAAGGTTCAATAACAAGCTAATAATATTGTAAAATTTATACTTCTTAGTAAATTCATTTATGCCCGATAAATGAATTTTGCGGCGTCGTCTGTGTTGGGCGAGCGGCGCACTCTGGCGCGCGTTTACGACGCACTTTAAGTGAAATAAATAAATCGCTGCACTACGAGAACTTTGCTTGGTGCGGCGGGCGCTATGTAATTTTTGAGAGAGGCTGGCTCGTTCCGCCAGCTTGATGTATAATGTGCCCGCAGCGCCCTAACCAGGGCTTCACGAGGCTGCGCTAAATGATGGCCACTGCGACGACCACTAAGTGGTACTCTTGTCTACTTCTCTGCCGCGGTAATGCCTCTGTAATTAATTATTACGAAACAAAGAATACGCTGAAGTACAAAGCAACGTATTATTTTGATGTTAGTCCATCCTGCATTTATGACTACTACAAATAATGAGCAAGTTAAAAATTACTTTCTAGTTGTTACTAATAACAGGTAACAACTAGCATAGAGGTTTTAAACGAATGTTTCTAATTTCAACCAAACCCTTAAACTATAAAAAGGCCGATAACCTCGATATTTTTAAAGCAAAGAAAAACAAGATAGGTACACGTTGTCTGTACCAGAAATACTTTCATTCAACTCAATCGAATCATATCAAAAGCAAATCATCGTTAAACCTAGTCCACTTCTTAATCTCGTTAAAACATAATACAAAGATAACCGGGCCGCGTATATATCGATAGTAATTTCACGCGTCGAAGTGTGATTTTTCACGTTTTCTCCCGAGATGCTAACGTGACCCGGAGCGGGCTCCATTTATGATCGGTGCACCGAAATGGCCGACAAATGGCGGCCAAATGAGAGGCTTCGTCCGCCGATGCCGGCCGCTGTTCAATACGACTGGTCGCTTTTTAAAAACGGAACCACCGTATTATCGATTTCCACGACGTACAAAGCGGAGTTTGTTGACACAGATCGACGATGCTTTGCTATAAACAAGCAATGGATGGTTGCCGTCGGATTTTGGATCCGCTTTGTTCTCAGTAGAGGCGGCCCGAGGCACATTTGATTATACGTTGAGAGAGGGCTAATCGCGCTCGACGGGCGAACACCTCGAGATCAAACACGAGGCGCGCCGCCAGATATTTTTGTTTCTATTAAACAACACCCGACGTAATAATGTTTAACAATCGTGCAGCGATAATTTGAACAACAAAGACTGTGGAGTCGTACTTGCAGCTTTTTTATTTTATTAAAAATATTTTAAATGAAACCTTAATGAATTTTGATTGAATTCAGGTTCTAATATGCGTTATTTTAGGTCGATGTCAGGGGACTTTATCTTCAATTTCAAAAATAATTTTAATGTTAATGAATGTTTAGCAAATTAAATTTTTAAATCTGTCCCAAAACTACATAATTTATTTGGTTAATAAAATTATATTGACAACATCGAAATTATTCTCCCAATGTACTTAACCTACCTAATAGCGTAATTAGAGACACAATAGAAAGACAATGGCGCGTTAACGCCGGCGTTATTGCGGGGATCAACAGCTTAATACAAACGACTTCCAAAAGTTTTTCTGACACACTCCTAATTCAAACAATTTATACATATTAACTTGAACAGCGACTCTACCCCTCGTCCTATTCCAATTGAACAGATAAGTGGTCATCTCAGAGGATCTGGGATTGTTATTAAATATTTGTGTTGTGGTGCAATTAGTGGCGGCTCAGCGGCTAATTTATCCGTTGCATAGCACTAGCTGTACTTATATCTGACGGATAACAAGCGAAACTACTGGTACTTGATGACATACTAGCACTCTTGTTTTAGTTAACTACAGGATATAAATAGATTTTTATTGTAATCGCAGATGCTTGTTCTAACAGATTTCTAACGCTGCTACGGCGTAGGTGCGTTGCTACGACGTAGCTGTCGACTACGAAATTATTTGGCTAAATTTGGTGACATTTTAAGGCCCTAACTCCCGAGCAGTGCTATACAACAGTGACTTTCTGAAGCCTACTCTTCGGTAAGCTAGCTAGGTTTGAAAAAATATATGTTTACTATAGATTCATGTTTTTTTTTTTTCGGTGGGAAATTCATCTAATAACAAATCCCGCTCTTGGGCGGAGCGAGAGATAGTGTCAGACTTTTACTGACTAAAAACCCACTCCTGTTCCTTCGTTGCCTTCGTCCCAGGGCCCCGTGTTTCGTTTTCACACTACCCATGGCCCCAGTAGGCTTCGACCCTGCTGGGCCCCTACGATTTGCTGACATCTCCCTGAGGCGCGCGTGGAACAATACGCGCCGTCGACGACTTGGGCTCGGTCCGGACGGTTACCGGACGGTCGGACAGCGAGCCACCCATTGCTCGCCGTCCGCAAGCCCACGCCTACGGTGGCCGGAAATCGGGATCGGAATCCCGGTGGCGGTAAGGGCGTGAGGACCGTTGCCTCACGCGATCGGCCGCCTCCTTTGCTAGCATTACTGCTTCACAGAAGGAGGCGACCGCCTGCCACTCTTCCTCGCTCCGGACCATGGCCTGTACCAAGGCCCGGCGCGAGAGATCGCCGCCGCCGATCGCCCCCACAAGGACACGGCGTTGCTCTGCCCAAGCGGGGCACACCTCCACCGTGTGCTCCACCGTGTCCTCCGGGCGGTCCACACAGTGGCGACACCCGGGCGTCGCTTCCGCACGAATCCGGTGCAGGAACTTCCCGAACTTACCGTGTTCGGTGAGAACCTGCGTCATGCGGAAGGTGAGGACGCCGTGAGGTCTTTCCAACCACGCCTCAAAGAGGGGACTTACCGCCATAATTGTGGCGTGCCCAGCATTGGGTCGCGACAGTCGTTGTCGCCATTTCTCCATGAGATCCCGCCGGAGCTCTGTCCGCCACGCTGCGACTTGTCGCGGCAGCGGAGTTTCACCCCGGCGTTGCATCTCCATGCGCAGATCGTGCATGTGTGCAAGGACTGTTGCCTCCAGATCCCATGGTGGCTGGCCAGCAAGGAGGCTCGCCGCTTCGCGGGAAATCGTCCGGTATCCTCGCACCATCCGTATGGCCATGACCCTCTGGCATGCGTTCAGTCGGGCCGCCGGCTGCTTCCGCAGCGCCGGCGCCCATACCGGTGCGCCATAAAGGGCCATGGACCGAACGATTCCTGCGTAGAGCCTCCGGCAGGAGGCGTCTGGACCCCCCAGGTTGGGCAGGAGCCGCCCGAGGGCAGCCCCAGTCCGATTTAGTTTGGGAGCCAGACGTCGGAAGTGCTCCTCGAAATCCCATCGGCTGTCGAGAACGAGTCCCAGGTACTTCATCGTCGACCCGACGCCGATGTGGACTCCTCCTACCGTTAGTTGGGAACCCGGTGGTGGCGCGTTCCGAGGGCCGTGAAAGCACATGGCCTCGGACTTGTGCAATGCCACCTCGAGTCCCAACTCCTGGATCCTGCCCACGACTGTCGCAACCCCGCGTGTCGCTAGTTCGACCGCCGCCTGGTACGACTCTCCCCGCGCCAGGACCAGCGTGTCGTCTGCGTAACAGACCACGCTGACCCCGTCAGGGAGGTCGCCGCGCAGCACGTAGTCGTACTCGTAGTCGTATCCGATGTTCCACAAGGGCGGCCCTAGTACCGATCCCTGCGGAACACCGCACGACATCTCTCGGCGTTCCCACTCTCCCTGATGACCAGGGTAGATGATGTACCTGTCCGACAGGTACGCCTCGACCACACGACAGAGGTAGTCGGGCGTCCGGTGATACCGGAGTGCCCTCCTAATGCTACTCCAAGGCAGGGAGTTGAAGGCGTTGGCGATGTCCAGAGACACCGCCACGACACACCTGCCCTGGGCCACCGCATCCCCCGTCGTGAGGGCTCGCACGCGCATGATAGCGTCCACCGTGGAGCGCCTTCTGCGAAAACCAAACTGGCCGTCCGCCAGATCCGGCCCCACCCGTGTTAGGTGCGCGACGAGGCGGTCTGCAATTACTCTCTCAAAGAGCTTGCCCACCTCGTCGAGCAGCACAATGGGCCGGTACGCGGACGGAGAGTCCGCAGGGCGCCCCGGCTTCGCGATGAGGACCAGTTTCCCAGTCTTCCAGCGAAGTGGGAACTGGCCCCTCTCCATGCATGCGCTGAAGAGCCCTCTTAGTCGAGGCCCGAGAGCCTCCATGGCCAGGACCCAGGCCTTCCCAGGCAAGCCGTCGGGTCCTGGGGCGGTATTTTTGGTACTCAGCCTTCGTACCGCCACTCTCATCTCTACCTCGGTCACCTCTGGAGCATTGTCGTCGTCGTCGCCATCGTGGTCCGCGTCGGACACCGCTGGTGGCGGAGCCATGAGCGGGGGAGAGTGTTCCCCTCGCGCGGGGAAAAGAGTGCTCACCACACCCTCCACAAGCTGGGGCCGGAGACTCTGCGTCAGCGGGGGATCCCAGGGGCGGAGCTTGTCCCGCACCACCTTGTAGGGGCGTCCCCATGGGTCCCCATTTAGAGTCGCCAGCCACACGTTACGGGCCTCGAGCTTGGCCCGCCTTATCTCTGCTCGGAGGGTGCGCTTTGCCTCTCTGTATCCCTCGTACAGCTCCGCCTCTCTGGCCTCCGCATCCGGTGGACGGATGCGGCGCCTGCGGTATCTGGCATACCGGCGTCGCGCGGCATTGCACGCGTTGCGCAGTGCCGCAATCTCCGGCGACCACCAGTATACCTGGCGCTGAGCACGTCCTGGATGGACTCGGGGCATTGCCGCGTCGCAGATTTGCGACACGGCCTCCCGGAACCACTCTGCCTCGACGTCGATGTCGACAGGCCTGTCCGGTGCTTGCACCCAGGCCTGTACCGTCGCGGCTTCCAGGAGGAGCTCCCGGTCCAACTGCCTCAGCGCCCACCGCGGACCACAAGGATTCTGTCGGACCGGCGCGGTCGAGGTTTGGGCGGAGACGTCAAATCGGATGTACCGGTGGTCTGAGTACGTCTCCACCCCCTCCATAACGCGCCAGTCGACGACACGCGGCGACAGAGCGGGGCTGACGAACGAGATGTCCACCACTGAGTCACCCCGCATCCGCACACACGTGGGGACAGAACCCCGGTTTAGGACGACCAGGCCTGTCTCCACAGCCCAGTCCTCCACCATCCGACCCCGCTGGTTCGTGAACCGGGAACCCCAAGCCAAGTTCTTGGCATTGAAGTCCCCGCACACGACCACGGGGAGGGAACCAAACCCAGTGACGACGGCTTTTAGCTCCATTAGGGAAATGTGAAGATCGCCGAGAGATCTGTTCGGGGACAGGTAGACGCCCACCACTGCAATGTCCCCGAACCGTGCTGCCACGCAACCCCGTCCCCTCGTGACAGCCTCGAGGGTCTGGGTACCGGCGGCGGCCGACGAAATTAGGGTCACCGAGCCGTCCAGGTCCCGCACCCAGTCTCCCCTGGGAAGGACATAGTACGGCTCGGAGACCACGGCGATATTGATCGACCACTGTGCCATGCTCTGGAGCAACAGATCCTGAGCGGGGGCGCAGTGGTTGATGTTCGCCTGGAGGAGACGCAATGGAGTCGTTATTGACATTCCATTACAGTCTCCTCCCGAGCCCCCCGTGAGGGCCCTACCGCGGCGGGTGCGGCGGCGATAGCGACGGCAGCCAAGGAGGTGGCTGCGGCGGTGAGAACATCAGCGGGGATGGGCCTCATGGCTTTGCCCTTGGCCTTAGCGGGGGGGTCGCAGGACCTGCTCCCAGCCCGGTGGTCGGCCGGCTTGCCTGCCGCCGCACATGCGTAGCAGTACGGCGGTGCACGGCATTCGACGGCCTTGTGACCGGCCTTGAGCGGAGGTGCACTTTCCCGCACTGACGATGGCGGCCACCACCTCGTCCACCCTGACGGAGTCGTCCAGGCCCATGATGCGCATGTCTATGCACTTGGTGGGCCTAGACACTCGGACCTCCTCGACATCTAGGGACGCCCTGATCCTTTCAGCCAGGGCGTCCGCGGCGGAGACACCATTCGCCCCAGGGACCTCCAGTATTCGGGCCCCGGTTGCGGTGCGCCTCATACGGAAGCCCCCAGAGGCTCCGAGCTCGCCAAGGTGGGGCAACACCGCCTGCTTCGCCTTTGCCATGACGGCGTCATAAGTCACGCCCTTCTTTACCGCATCTGGCTGTAGTGTGATGACTACAGCCTCGGAAGTCGGGGCGCGAAGTCTGGCCGCCATGGCCCGCTTCTTGCGCCCTAGCCGCCTTGCCCGCACTCCTCTTGGCGCCAACAACCGTCCAATCGGCGCCAGCCGAGGGTTCTTCGGGCAGGGGAGGCGGCAGGCGCGGCCTTGTCGCCGCCGCGGCAGGAGTTCCTGCTGGTTTAGCGGCAGGCAACGCCCTGCCCTTCAGGGTAGGAGCAGGCTTCCCCTGCCGCTGCTGCTGCTTGGCCGCCGGGGCTGGCCTCACCGGCTCCGATGCCACAGCCCCTTGCCCGACTTGCCCCGACGGGCCCGCCTTGGGCGCAACGGCCGTGGCTGCGGCGGCGGCGGCATACGACGCCGCCCTCTTCTGGCCAGAAGCCGCGAGCGAGGGGCGCAGGACGATGCCCTCCAGGACAGAGAACTGCCGCTGGACCCGCTCCTGGAACTGCTGCTGCTGTTCATGCTGCTGCTGCCGGAAGGCAGCCAGCTCTTGCCGCAGCAGGGCTAGAACCTCGCTCTCCGGCTGGAGCAAGGGCTGGGACTACCCCTGCTTGCGCCCCCCTTTTGGCGCCATCTCGGGGCCAGTGCTTTGGAGACCGGCCAAGTCCGCTTCGAGCCGCTCAATCCTCTTGGAGAGGGATCTTCTGAGAGGCTCCAAGACAATCCCCAGTGCCTCTATAATTGAGGTCGTGGCCTGGGGAATCGACCTCTTCTTGGAGACCCCCTTCCTCTTTATAGCGACTCCATCTATGGCGGCTGTGACGATCCCCTTGAATTGGGCCAGCGCCTCCTCCATGCCTTCTGGCTCACTGCCAGAAGGTTCCGGCTCTGAGGGGCTGGCCTGGGCACTGCTTGCCCCGGGGTGGCGCCCCTCCCTGGCAATCTTCAGGAACCGCTGGGTCGCCTCCTCAGCGGTGGGCCTTCTCCCTTTTCCCTTTCGGCCCGCACCCCGTCCAGCAGTGGAAATTTTCCGGGCAGAAGCGCCACGCTCATCGTCAGAGGATGTCCTCCGACCGTCTCCGGATATGGGGCGTTTGAGGAACTGATGGTTCCTCTTCTTCCTGGAGGTGGCCTCATCCACCTCCATTCTCTCTGAGTTGAGCGAAGACGCGGCATCGGAGTCCGACGCCGCGTCTCCACTCACCTCCCTAAGGCCAAAGCACCTGCCGGCCCCTGTAGTACCCACCGGCGCAGCGGACGTGCTGGGAACGGGTCCCAGGGACTCCACGCTACCGGTGGGTGAGCCACCCTGGCTCCTTGCGTCCACGAAGGACGGTAACAGGTCCCTAGGGGACCTGACGCGCTCTTTGCCCCCCCCAGAATACGAGGGGCAGCCCGAGCTCTGCTCGGAGAGGGATTCTCCTCCTGCGGTGCAGGCGGTACCCTCCTGGGGTAATGATTTTTTTTGAGTCGCGTCCATGGTGTGCTGAACTCAGCTTTGCCTTTTTTGTGGGGTGGGGTCCCCAATAACCACGTTCTCCATCTTGGTCACGTCTGATAAGCAGACGCGTACCCGAGGCGAACCCTCTCTCCCATAACCACTGTCCAAAAACACCAACAGCTGTTGGTGCCGATGCTTCTGGACAGTGCACCCTCCGTGGCGGTCCGTCTGGACTCCGCCCTGAGTGTGTTCCTCTTGGTCTGGTCTCTCACTTGAGGCCTTCCGGCATGAGTAGCTCTACCGGCATAGCCCTCAAGATCACAGAGACACGCAAGCCCCACCACGACGACAACGTGGGAACACAGTTGGTGGGGTGCCGACGAAGGTTAAGAAAAATTCGAAGTGTTGGTAAAAAAATGGTTGCTTCTTTTTTCGGCAAATCAGGACATTACACTACAGTATCGCTTGAAGATCAAAGGACAGTGACTGCAGATTGGTACGTCAATACATGTTTGCCCAGAGTTTTAGAAACAGTTCGCGAAAAGCGTCCTCGAAGCAATGAACTCCTCCACTATGATAACGCATCCTCACATTTCGCTAAGGTAACAGAAGCCTATTTCAAAGCTTCAAATGTGGAACTGTCATCAGTTCTTCAGCATCTGCCTGACAGCGCGGACCCTGCGACATCAATTTGTTTCCAAAAATTAAAGACAAACTTAGAGCCACACGTTTTACGAGCTCCGAATCGGCGGTGAATGCGTTCCATAAAGTCATTGGAGAGGTCCCTAAAGAAGACTGGTCCAACTGCTTTGTGCAGTTGTTTCAGTGAATGCAAAAATTCATTAATTGTGAGGGAATATACTTTGAAAAACAATGAATGTATCATAAGTCTTATATCTAGTCTTATTTATCAGAATCCAGAAACATTCAGTATGCCCTAAGTATAACATTTTTTTGAAATGGTATGTTCTATTTATTTTTCTTAACCTTCCTATTATTTCTTGTACTTCAAAATGTTTGAACTTAAGTTGCTGTCTCATCTCAGTGAAAATCGATGTAAATAAAAAACTTTTTACAAAAAAAATACAACCGACGTCAATGTAAAAAAAAAAACACTGAAAAGTGCAAAATAACTTTAATTTCGGAACTTGATATTTCTATAATAGTTTTGTCTCTTCGTTATTTAACATCGACTTCCGAAATTAAAGTTATTTTGCACTTTTCAGTGTTTTTTTGTTGTAAAAAGTTTTTTATTTTACACTTTTTAGTTATCGTACCACCACTAAGAAGTACCCCTCAGCCAAACTTAAATACCTTATAGCCAGAGTGCATCTCATGACAATTCTAATAATCCCAAACACGGTTAGATTACATTAATTGATTACAGAGTTCCGGTGCCTAACTTCAGGCTCTCTTTCAGTCTTTATTTTAGGCTTTCTTTCAGTCTGTCATCGAATACACGTATAAACAAAGCAATTTTACTTGTTACGACAGTTCTGCTGTGATCCTATGAGGAGTTCTGTTCCATATTTTCGAAGTTCATGATCAGATTATAACAATATTTCTATGGGGCCAACTTGGAAGCATAACCTTTAAATAAAAATAAAAAAAAACAAATTCGGTCCACAATTGACCGAGAAATCGGCTTTTTAAAGTCGGTTAAAAACATGTGAAAATGAAGAAAAATTGTCTATTAAAAAGTGTTTTTGGTAACTAAAAATCAGATCAGATTGTCATACATAAAAAATGTTACTATTCAATTCACAATATCAGTCTCCTGCAATATCAAAAACTTATCAAGATGTAGGGAAATTAGAAGTGTTTATGACAGTCATGACAGATTGCGACTGCAATGCGAATGCGAATGCGACTATTGCTTAAAAATACGAGAATAACCCCTTTTTTCATCAAATGACTTCTCCTGCTTTGGATGGAGCAAGAGGGACTGTCAGACTTTTACTGATTGAAACCCACAATGTTCCTTCAGTTGCCCTTTTTGAGGGTCATGTTAACTTTTTCTAATAGTCCGCAGCCCTGGCAGGGCGGAGGAAGAGAATACCCCTCAGAATACGATTGTTCCATCAAAATAAAGAGATAGCCCCTTAGATACGTAGCGGTAACCGCCGTGTCCTCGTGGGGCAATCGGCGGCAACGATCTCTCGCGCCGGGCCTTGGTACAGGCCATGGTCCGGAGCGAGGAGGAGTGGCAGGCGGTCGCCTCCTTCTGCGAAGCACTAATGCTAGCAAAGGAGGAGACCGGCCCTCACGCCCCAGCCGTCAGGATCCCGATCCCGATTTCCGGCCACCGTAGGCGCGGGCTTGCAGACGGCGAGCAATGGGTAGTTCTTCGTCCGACTATCCAGTAACCGTCTGGACCGAGCCCAAGTCGTAGACGGCGCGTACTGTTCCACGCACGCCTCAATGAGATTTTAGCAAACCGTAGGGGCCCAGCAGGGTCGAAGTCTACTGGTGCCAAGGTTTGCTTCTGAAAGGAAAACTCGGCCCTGGTATAAAAGGCAACGAAGGAAGAGGGTTGGATTTTTAGTCAGTAAAAGTCTGACGCAAAGAGCGGGAGATATCATTAGATGATTTTCCCACCTAAAAAAAACCCAGTTATTGTATAATACTTAGTCAGTACCGTGACCGTCTAGTATTACAAACAACAGTCAGTAAAGGGATCGTAGATAAAACACAACACTCCATAATACCGCTCAAGCGATGCAAATACAACCAACGCATTAACTTAATGCACAGTTTTCAACGATAGCCAATTAAGATTGCTCATCGATAAAGGAAAACGTGCATGACAAAAGAACCATAAACAAGTGACGGGTCATCGACAAAGAGCATATAATCACTGTGTCTGAGACCTCCTTCGACGACTATCAATTGATTCACCTAAGCGTTCTATGATCAATCGCTGACAGCCAACAGAAATCAATTGACAGTTGACGTTTATAGCGTAGCATAGACAAACGAGTAGTTTCTCTAGGCAACGGTCACTGCATTGTGAATCGGTAATGTGACAGGCACGCGAGGACTTGAAGCTTCTGATATTAATATTCTGTTAGATTATTAGTTACGAATGATACTCACATGACTTCAATTGAAAACGAGGGACTTATTAAGGTTGCATGGAACGGTTGGATTATGCCAGCATTAGAATTCCTTTGTTTTGGATGCATGCATAGGTATTGCGACGTATGTATTTATGTTTTATTATTAGAGTCGGCCAGAGCGGCTTCGCGTGAAAGTAGAAAAATATTCAAAGAGAAAATATTACCGGGATAAAACGTACGTCATGTACTGCTCTGGGACATGATCTACCAATGTGCCTTCATCAAAGTCTGTTCAGCCGTGTGAACATAAATGAGTAACAAACAAACATACACACATACATACAAACTTACGCTGTTGTAATATTAGTGTAATTTGGTTTCAATATTTAACACTAGGTTTTGCCCGTAGCTTCGCCCGCGTAATTAAAGTATAGCTTATACAACTCAGGAATAAAGCAGCTTTCTATAGGTGCAAAAAATTTAGCAATCGCACAAGTACTTTCAGAGATTACCTCCTACAAACAAAAAAACAAACTTTACCTCTTTATATTATTGTCTAGATTGGATTTGACGTTATGTCAAAACAGAATAAAATCGAACAGCATGTATACTTCTCTAGATCATTTGCGAAAACTATTTGAGTTTATGGCCGAATAAAAGTCGTAAGTTGAGTACTTGTCGGGTATCCTTCACTTTATCAAAGCCATTTTGTCTCATCTCGGAATTTTCCCGCAAATCGATTTGATAACGAAAAAGAAGCAGTGCACTGTTATTTATGGGACGCTTACCCAATTTCAAGTCATACTCGATTAGCACATCAATATTTCATACGTTAATTTTTTCTTGTTAAGCACCGCAAACCTTCTCATATTATTTTTGGACATGATTACGTTAAATGACTCAGCGAAGACGGGCAATTGCATGTAAACCTTTTCCTCAAACACCCAAATGTTTATTAAATACCCTTCACATTAAGCATCATTAAAGTGTTTCAAAAAGAAAAAGGATAAAGATTTTGCGCGTATATTAAGTGGTTGGGATCGGAGCGATCCATATATCTCTCGCAAACCGTAGCATTGTGTTACATAAATAAAAGCGCTAAACGCCGGCTTATTGTCTATTAAGAATTACTTTTCTGGCGGCGGGCGCGGCGCGGGCGCACAATGGGCCGGCGCAGCACAAAGCCTCGGCGATGGTTATCGTTCCGCGGGTACATTAATACGCAACGAACACGCCCCGATCACGAAATACTAGATCCGTTTGTGTTATGATACGTATTTGTGTCTGTTACTTGCTCTTTATTTTCACGCCGAGTTAATATATCTTCATACGACCTTTGCGGCGCCTGCGCATTCACGCGTTTAGCGCTCACAGCTAGCGTGTGGTAAACGAGACATTGTTTTCAGTACAAATTGTGAGCCTGTAATGGTAAGGTATTCGTGCTAGTAATTGCTATTGATATTGGGCGTGTATCTATGGAGGAGGAAAAATAGTCTAGACATAAACAAAGCCGCAATGCTCAAGCAATATTCATTGTTTCTTGCATAATTTCGAGAGGTACAGTCGCACGTACCCGTTTGTCAATTATTTGCATTACCGACAATCGGAAATTGAGCGTATAAATAATATTGTAGAGACCGTATCATTGCAAAGGAATCATTACGTTGGCAGACATTGTTCTGTCTATAGCGAAATACGGAATAGATATCTACATATCTTGCTGAGCATTCAAGGTCTTTTCTGTTGCTTGCTAGTCGTTTTTGGCATAAATTCTAGAAGGGTGTGAATATTTTATTGTAGACTGGCTTCTACCAGCCGGCTTCGCCCGCGTGAAAATAATAATTAATAATAATAGGTTTCTCCATACAAATTTTGGACACAAGTTTCATCCCCTTGAGATGTGAATTTTGGAAAATCCTCTCTTGTGCTCGCCTTCGTCTTAAAAGGAAACCTTATGCATTTCGGCTGTGCGTTGATATGTCAGTCAGTCAGTTTCTCCTTTTAAATATATAGATAACTGCTGCCCGTATCTCCTGCACCAATATTCGCCTTTCTCCTTTTTTTTTTTTTTCGTTGGGAAAATCATCTTATGACATCCCCCGCTCTTGGGCGAGGCGGGAGATAGTGTCAGACTTTTACTGACTAAAAACCTACTCCTGTTCCTTCGTTGCCTTCGTCCCAGGGCCCTGGGTTTCGTTTTCACACTACCCATGGCCCCAGTAGGCTTCGACCCTGCTGGGCCCCTACGATTTGCTGACATCTCCCTGAGGCGCGCGTGGAACAATACGCGCCGTCGACGACTTGGGCTCGGTCCGGACGGTTACCGGACGGTCGGACAGCGAGCCACCCATTGCTCGCCGTCCGCAAGCCCGCGCCTACGGTGGCCGGAAATCGGGATCGGAATCCCGGCGGCAGTTGGGGCGTGAGGACCGTTGCCTCACGCGATCGGCCGCCTCCTTTGCTAGCATTACTGCTTCGCAGAAGGAGGCGACCGCCTGCCACTCCTCCTCGCTCCGGACCATGGCCTGTACCAAAGCCCGGCGCGAGAGATCGCCGCCGCCGATCGCCCCCACGAGGACACGGCGTTGCTCTGCCCAAGCGGGGCACACCTCCACCGTGTGCTCCACCGTGTCCTCCGGGCGGTCCACACAGTGGCGACACCCGGGAGTCGCTTCCGCACGAATCCGGTGCAGGAACTTCCCGAACTTACCGTGTTCGGTGAGAACCTGCGTCATGCGAAAGGTGAGGACGCCGTGAGGTCTTTCCAACCACGCCTCAAAGAAGGGACTTACCGCCATAATTGTGGCGTGCCCAGCCTTTCTCCTTGATATCCTGTCATTTATAATTGTCGGCTTTTCAATTGAAGATGAATGAATTAACCAATTTTCATAATTTTTAAACTTCATGCCTCTCACTCTCTATCTGGTGATTTATTCGAGAGCAACCCTCATGATTATGTCACACGACGCCTGCGGCGTCTCAAATTTATGTCAATGCAAATTTTATTGTTTTACATTAAAACGCTAATAGTTACATCATTAATTTACAAGGAAATAGTTAAATGTCCAACGATTCGCGGGTGACAAAAATGTTCGTGATATCGTGGAACAAACTGAAAAGTCCTGGTCAATTTATCATGCCGCCTTTAAAAAAAGTCATTCAGATCTTTATTTGGAAAGGCCGACCAACAATTTATTCAAAGCTAACTTTAATTCCAAAACATTTTTCAGAAATGATAAATCCTCATTATAATTCCAAAATCCCGAGAGATATGATTAGACTGTGCAATAAAACATAGGTCTGTAAGAAGCAGTAACAAAAACAAATTAGCCGTGGTCTAATTTCGGAGTCCTCTAAACGCGTTCATTCAACCTAAATCACAAAAGGTTTTATTATATAATTGGTGCGTTTTACAACAAAACTCAATGAGCGCGCACGACAAAATGTTCCCAGAATTAAGTACAATAAACTTGTAAACGATACCACAAAACTTCTGTGTGAAGAAAAAAGACGGTCGGAAACTGCCCACGTCTTGACCGTCAGCGCTGGTCCATTCATTGCGTGTATCCTTACCATCAGCGAGACCTGTCCTCTGAGCCAAAGAGCAATGGATACTCTCGCACTCAAAGAACCGCCGTCAGCGGGGAATCATAAATGGTTTCACACACCTGTGCATCGGCCGGCAGTTTATGAGTTTATTGCATTACACCTCTCGGTTTAGGATAGACCCCCGCTGGTAATTGCTCCATGAAAGCCTCATAAACGAACGGTTTATTAGTCAAAAACATTGGTCGCATATTATTAGATACAAATAGTTCAATTAACTTGAGAGTCCCTATTATAGCATAACACGTAAGACTTACGTAGCATCAAAATAGGAATGAGCTGCGTCAACTCGACTCGAATTAAGCATACACGGTTGGTGTTTTTTGTCGCTCCGTATGTTTACCTACCTGCTTACTCAAAAGGTTTTTTGTTGCTTTATTACCTTTACAAATAGAAAATCCTATTATTTGAATGAAACCCAAAGCAAATAGAAGAAAAAGCGTTTTTCAATGTGGCTACACTAAGGCTTCGCTGACAATGGCAACAATGCGGCGCGGCTTGAGCCGGCGTAATCTGTTGGTCATTAATAAGGGCTCTTCACACGTTCAGTGTTAACATGACAAATGCAGCGGCCTCACAAAGCCGCGGCGCCCCGCTACGCGCTCCATTATCATTTACACCTTACCCCACAGATCGACGCTGCGTAGTCTTGCCATTGCTCCCTAAGGACTCTGTTTTACTGTGCGCTCTGTCTGTGTAGTGTGTACTTTACTGAGTACTCTACTTTAGGTACGCTCAAATTGATTTATTTTGTTGACCTTATGAGTTTTCTCTGCAAGTAACAACAGCTGAGCACACCTTCGATAATACAATCTACTTGTAGGTACCTTGGTAGAACTATATTATTAATTAAGATAAATAATAGTTTAAAAATAACACGTTTGTTTTAAATTCATTACCGACCGCTGTTTTTTCCTTTGTAAGCTATCATTTTCTAGTTTTTTAAACCTTATTTCACTAACAGTAACCGTTTCGATAAAGTTTTAATCGCATAAGTGGTAGTACGTGCGCTTGACCGGGCGACCGGCCAACCGGGCAGCGGGCCGGGCACACGCGAGTGTCCGCTCGATGTATGTAAAGACAACTCTAGTATGTCGTGTCGAGCCCTCGCCTGTCTGTCCCGGGGCTAACTGCAATTATTGCAAGTAGAAAATTAAATTAACACACACGCACATCGTGTAACTCGGGGGAGGGCAAACGTCCAGGTAAACATGACCTCCGAATATCATCGCTTTGCCCCCTCTATCGTGTCTTGTACCCCCTTCCTGAAGGGGCGAGGGAGCTCTCGCTAAAACAGTTGACTGGTCAGCCATTTTGCTCCGTTCACTAATTGTAGGCCCTTAGTAGTCATTTCATCGCTCACTACGAGGGACGTCTTTGTGCTCATTATAGTACACTGCGGTTTGTATTTTTCGAATTAGCACTTCCATGACTTCCGTTGTTTTCTGTGCTTCATTGTTATACATAATTATTGGGTGTAATAGAACACATGTGGGATGAATACAACGACTGCTCGGTCAGCAGAAGCTTTTAAGTTTGAACAAGTCTAAAGTAACAATATACATTGTGTTCTACATGTTTGTCGGTTGGGTCCTTACACCATTTTGAAGTTACTGAAAGAAGTCTTGTTACTAGATCCTATCGTACTCATCTATCCCAATAAGGATGATAACAATCTAATTATCTATATTCCAACTGAAAACTTCATAATGAGCAAAAGTTAAAGTCAAAAGTTTTTATTTCACATAGCCTACATGGGCACTTTTAAAACGTCAGAAGCTAGTGCACAATTCCAAATTGGTCGTTTCCTATGGAGAAGAACCGGCAAGAAACTCCATGGTTACTCTTTGAAAAAAGTGGTTGTTTACAATATTTTCAGATTACAGTATTAATAGAGCTTTTCATATACTCGTAGCTCCTTGATTTTTGCAGTTCGTGACATCGCAGTACTTCAAGCCCAAAGACTGTTAGAACTGGTATCAATTATACACTATTCCATAATTTGTTTAACTGCAAATCTATCAGAAAAACCCTCACGCGTATCTAACTTGTATCCTTCTCATTCAGGAATGTATAATAGCATAAAGGTCCATGCAGTCCCATTTGTTTTAAATCGCTTTACTAATTCAATTAACAATGGCGGATTGAAATAATTTCAAAATGTAACATAACGCAGCATGTCAACACATTACACACTTCCATTTGTAATGAACAAAAAAAAAAAACATAAAGTGTCGACTCAAATTGAGCGTGGCAAGTTTTTAATTCGGCCCAGAGTCTCGAATATATTTTTTAATCGAGACCATGCTTGATTGGAACCAATCAAATGATGTAATTTACAACTTGTGTTCATATCGGAGCCTGTCCAGTGTCCGACGAGTATTTTACGTTGACCTTGACCTCAAGTTGGATGCTGAGCTGGTCGGCAAGTTTAATCCTTCGTGACGAATCATCCTTTCGTCACGCTGTATACTGATTGGATAACTAATGAAAAGCACGTCGAATGGAATGCAGTGAATAGACCAGTGGGTATCGGACCTGCGCCAGTTTACCCGGGAATGTGGGCTACGTTTCCAAAATTAAGCAAATCAAATCCTTTTTGATTGGTTTTCCTTTCTCACTTTCTCTTAGATTAGCGTTTACGAATTAAACCAGATCAGAGTCAGATTTGGTTTTATGGTTTTAGAACATCTAACTTTTTAATTTGGAGGCACAATATCGTCTCAGTTTGGAGATCAAAAGGAAAAATGTTTTTCAGAATATCGAAGCATCATTTTTATCAGCTTCTGGAACCAAAAATTCCGAGATAAAAAATCCTATGTGCTATTCCAAGACATGGTCTACCCGTGTGCTAAAAGTCATCCAAATCCGTTCAACCGTTTGAGAGTAAAGGACTAAACAAACGTACACACACAAACATAACTATACAAACTTTTGCCTTTATAATATCGGTGTGATTTAAGTTCAACTTCAAAGATAAATTCTTTTACTCAGCTCTACATTTTTATTTATTGTAACTGGTCGATTTCAAAAAGAACCTACTAATCATTTCTGATACATATAAAAAAGACTGCACTACTTATTATTTAGTAATAAATTGCACTAATTACGCTTTTTGCAATACAATTGCTAACTACCCACCCACCTGTAGGTAATCATATAGGAATGCATATATCAATGCTCATTATGTTCTCTCATTACTCCGTTCTACTTACCTTATTACTCCAATTAGGTTTGAACATTCATCTATCATCAATTATCGGGCCATTAACCTTGATTAGTTGCAAGTTTTATAAATCAATGGCTAATAACTCTGCTGTAGGACAGTCAGCTTCGTTCTTAAACCTTGAGAATATTAATTAATGTGATATCAATCTATGGTGAATGTGCTCCCGGATGTAGACTCGCTATCAAAATAAAAATTAGACTGTTGAATAATTATAACACCTTATTCGTCCGTCTGTAGACGCGGTTTTATTGCTCAGTTTACGTCAGATTAATCCGAAACAATCCAATATAAAATAACGACCTTTAAATATTGTGTGTACGATTCAAGGTGAGTCTACTCTCTTCTGTTAATATAACAGATATAGCATCGCACAATCGGACGCTATTTGTCATGTTGCCAATCATCATCTGCGGCCTGTCTACCGTGCTAGTGACGGCTGGAGCTAAACAGCGTTTGTATTACAAACGAAACAAACACTGTGTATATAAATAATGATAAAAAAAGCTGAAGGTTGTTGATTAACCCGATAATATCGCGAGATTGCGGGCGGCGAGATTGTTTTATACTTAATCAGCTGTTGCGGTGTCAGGAAAGCCATAAAGCGGCGAATTGGCCGAGATGCGGGCGAAATGTGATAGAATTAATTCTCAAATTGCAGGTTCGCCGCTCTCAAAGCCGAGCCTGTTTTTTATTATTATTTGAGCTCGACCGTACTCTGTTATTTGGGCATCAATTTGAGGCGTATTGCACCTGCTAACCTCTTTAAATATTTATTATTGTGCGGACACACCGTCCCCGAATTTGGGTGGATAATTTGAAAACTATTTTCGGTGTTGGGAAACATTTGTACAAGTTTTTCAATTATGTGTGTAGAATATAACAGTTGTTCGTAAGTTGTTTGTGTTTATTGTCCAAGTTTAATTTAATGTAGGTAAATATTACAACAACACAATCCTAGTCGTAGTTTTGTAACTTAACTGAATAAACTCTCCCTTCGATTTCATACATCACCAAAATAACAAGTAGTTTGATATAGCCGTACCGCGTATGTAAATTATATTTATAAATATCAATTGGCATAATAATATCATTAGTGTGGCTTGCAGTATGCCCGCCCATACGTTTTGTATCGTTTTGGCTGTTCCCAACTTCCGGTCGCGTTTTGTACAGTTTGGGGGAACGCGAGCAAGGGCTAAGGGGCAGCCCACAGGGAAATGTTATTGTAATTGATGCTTTATTTAAATACATCTGTCAATCATGTTCCTTAAATGATTATGACCTTTTCAGATTGTATGTAAACTACACATGATAACAAAATAAATTTAATAAAAATACTTGATTTCTATTATCTATTTTGAATTAGAGACATCCGTAGTCAGTCAGTTGCCCAGTACTGTATAGTTGTGTGGGGTGGGTCAGCAAAAACTCATGTTATAAGACTGGAACGTGCCCAAAGAGCGATCCTTAAAGTTGGGTGGTCTCTTCCTTATCAATTTCCTACCACGGAACTTTACAAAACCTGTAAGGTTCTCTCCATTCGGAAATTGTTCATTTTAAATTTAATTTTAACAGTCCACACTCGCAGTTCCTTTAACCCGGATAAGTTTAAATCCCTGAGACGAAAGCATACAGTTTGTTCATCCATCCCTTCTCGTTCGAGGCTAGCTCAACGTTTTTATAATTTCCTTGGTCCCTATGTTTACAACAGAGTAAATAAAATCTTACATATGTATGAGATGACTAAATATAAATGTAAAACAACAGTAAGGAACTGGCTCCTTGATTTGGACTATGAAAACACAGAAAGTATCATCCAAATCATAAAGTAAATTTAATAACATTCATTCTATCATTCACACATACACACACATACATTATACACTACACACACATTTCAATAAAACATCCCTTTTCCTTTATACTTAACATGTAATTTTACAAATCTCTCAAATAATAATCTTACAAACATAAGATTCATGTTTATGTGCCGCAAAATGCGATTATGTTTAAAAGGGTGTGAGCCTGGAGATCTGTCTTACAGGTCTCGAACCTAGTTCAGACTCCAGCTCTCACAAAGGTTTTTTTTTTAGCCTTCAGGCAAAAATTGTAAAATAAACTTGTTACAATGTACCTTTATGAGAGAAATAAATGATATTTATTATTATTATTTATTATTATACATTAAATTAAAATTGTGTGTAACTTCGTAGTGTGAAAGTGAAACCCGGGGCCCTGGGACGAAGGCAAAGAAGAAACAGGAGTGGGTTTTTAGTCAGTAAAAGTCTGACACTATCTCCCGCTCCGCCCAAGAGCGGGATTTATCATTAGGTGATTTTCACACCTAAAAAAAAATTGGTTAAGCCAACAATTTAAAAAAAAATTATACATATGTTAGTAAAATTACTGCCTATTTTAAAACAAGGCTTTTGGTTCATAATGAATCTATGTAAAAAATAGGATACGTTAATTTTTGGATAAATTAGTGTACTCAACAAGTTAACACTACGAGAAATCCATTACAATTTACAGAAATAATTGAACCAAAATTTCAATTAACTTAACTTTAATTTTCGTACAAGAATTCTTTAAACATTTTGGAAGACGTGATACTTTTAACAGGCATGTAATGTTTACAACAATACATTGGGTCTGTCGAATCGTTGATTGCAGAGGACGGGTCGCGAGTGGCGCACGCGAACCGAACGATCGAATTCGATTACCGACGAAGACGATTCACCAAAATCAACCGGAACAGTGCCGTGGATATCCAGCTATGGTTCCGATCAAGCACGCGTTCTCGATTACCTACCAAATCGATTCGAGAGGCACACACCGAGAGCGTACCTACACACCATTACCGACACCCGTGCCGCACATTCCACTATTAAATAGAACGTTTTTGTTTAAATCCGAATCAAATCGGAAATTTGAATACTGTTGTTATTCCTCAGCTCGTCTTATTTACGGTCTTTATTGCGCTCTATCATGCGACGGAGTGCCGAATGTGTTTATTGATTCACGGTACGTCTTCCGAGTTTTCTGAATTTCACACTATACTTTACAATTACGATGGAGGTTTTCTTAATTGCCTATCAACATACTAGGAGATTATTCCGTGTCTAATAACGACAATGTGTAACATCGCGCTGAAGTTGCTAGGGTATGTTCTTCTATTTCCGTGTACATAGAAATCGTTTCTATTATTAATTTACAGATAGCTTTTATAACCGTAACTTAAAAGTGTAACAGAAGACATTAATAACAGAACATTGCACACGATCTACCCTTGCAGTACGTTGTTCGTTTTCCGTTATTGTTGTCCTCAAATCGATTTTTTTCCAAAATGCGAGTCTTGCTTCACGGCGCGTTACAAAATCATAAAGTAAAATGACATAATGTTTGTTGTGACAGCGCTTCCCGCATGACAAAACGGGCACATTTATTTCAGATAACAATGTAGTAAATATAAGTTTAATGACCGTGCACACAGTAGAAATTACCCTTGAAGATACATGCGGCGTCTGTGTCGACTAGACCTACAGCTTATATTGGCCATGACTCATGTTATATATTGGCACTGTTTTAATATTGATTAAATCGCAGTTTTGTATATGTATTTATGTCGAGAATGTAAAATAAGAGAAGCTGCGAAGCTCAAAAAGATCCTTAAGAGTGAGTCTATCTCACCGTATTTCATACAAACTTGTAATTTTACGGTTTCTATAGGAAGTGAACAGTTTTTTTCATAAATATTCATAACTTACTTTTTAGACCTTAGAACGAGTAGCTATCTTGCGTATCATGTTTAATTATAATTAGTTAATTTATTCCCAAGATTATTCTTTAGACTTGCCAGTTTGCATGAAATACCGTGGGGAGTAAACACCCATAATAAATAGATTAGAAACAAAAGCTGAAGGAAATTTTGGGACTTGCTACGCGAGGCTACGAACTTCGTAGCACTGCTACGAAATCGCTTCCGTGTTTTTTCTTATTGCTAATTGTAGTTTTTATGAGAGGTAACCGTAATATATCTTCGACACATACGAAATAACTCAAGTACAAATATGAAAACCAAATACAACAAAACCGCAAGACGTTACCCGCATGGCGGTGCTCGCGTCGAGAAATTTGTCACGCTGTGAAATACGGAGCACAAAACGGAACGGAATTGAATTTATTTTGCCCCGATGCGGTATAACGATCTAATAAATCGGGAGGATGCGGCCGTAAGTCAGGGTTCACCGCGGCGCGGCGCAGTAACTCAAGCGCAATGTGCCGCGAAATCAATAGACCTGACAATACGACCCGCGGAAAAACTGCCACCCTATATTATTTGTAGCCACATTCAAGTCTTTTATGGAGCTGTCAAGTCTATGTAATCGAACTGAATTTAAAGCGAACAGGAGCTCGGATTGTTCCCGTTAAACATTTTATATTACCCCTTTGTGGACTGCTCCAATAAATACATTTTAACTCACATAAAAACCAAGCTTACAGTACTTAATAAACAGTAGTCTTAATCTATAGAGCAATTAATAAACATCAGTTCGTAATCACAGGGTTATTTTGACATGGACCAGTGTAAATTTCAGTTAGATTACAAGCTGTCAATACTGAAGTCATTCGTACCGCGAATCGAATAAACTTAATGGAAACCCGGCGTGCAATCAAACGGCAAGAACAAGCATAAATTTATTAACGATGCTGAAATATCACCACATAAATCGCTATCTCGCCTGTCAGTTTATCGACAATTATTCTTAATTGGATTATGAAAGCGGTGTGCACTGTCGTCGTGGGCCTAGAGAGTGAGCGGCGAGCGGTTACAGTGAGGACCGAGCGGAGAAAGTACGAGTGAGTTTGTAATTGAACGAATAATAAAATATTTTAGCGAACCACAAAGAAGGCAACAAATCAGAAGAAAGAAAGCTTTAAAAAACAAACATAAAGACTTAGAAAAGGCGACTCTCATATCGCAAAGTTCCAATTATAAAAATATGTTGTAGATCGACTCTATACACTGATAAGTACACTAATAACATTAAAATTTCGACTGGAAGTCAAAAGTTGAGAAGGTAGTTGAGAAAAGGTTTTGCAGATTCATTGATTGTTATTGATGAGATTTAATAATGTATATACTTAATATAATTGGGTATGAAACTTCGACTGACACTCATTGTTTTTAAATATCGTCTTTGATAAGTGACAGTATCATTATAATTTTTCTAAAGAAACTGCATACCGTCCATTTAGGTAAAATTTATTTCATAATTAGTTTCCATGTGATACTAAATGAAGTGTTTGTTTGGAGCTCGAACTATCAGTAATCCAACTACTTATCTTTAAAATGCGCGTGCCACGAGCGACTAGATGAATTGACGGTAGCTATCATCTCACTTATCGGTTGTTACTGGCAATCTTCACATAAACAAGCATATCTTCCCCCTTGATCTGCGTTGTCGCTGGTCGCTCGTGTCACACGCAGGTCTTCTGAAGGCGCCTCTGATCTCGCGGAGACACGCCGGGCGCCTCCCATTGGCGGAGGAGAAAGGGGCGGCCCTCCGCGCAAGCGACCGCCTCGTAGACACTTCTACCGCTGCATGACGAGGGACAGAAGAACCAATTGTGCATCTGCAGAAAACATGGTACCTAGCCTATGAAATTCTCAACAGATTTAACATCCATTTGTCGGCCACAATTTCTTAAAATGCCTTTAGGGAAACCCAAACTCCCCACTTACAAGCAAGGACGGCATAATATATTAAGAATAATGAAGCCAGTAGGAAAATGATCTTCAGTAAGCCAAACAACGGCAAAGCATTGCGAAAGAAAAAGTCGCGACATGCAAATACAAAATAAGGTATATATCTTAGTGGTGACTGTGGCAAGAAAGGTACCCACTCAGCATGTAGCCATGGGTGATTCACAGCACATCGCTTCACTGGTGAAATTAAACATGACGTACAGAAACTAAATCAATTATGTAAATAAATAAGTATATACAGATAAAACAAATATGTAAACTATATAGCAGGAGCGGATTTTTCAATGTTCAGAACTTTCACCTGAAAAAAAAAAAAAAAATTATATAATTACTGTTTGACAGATACTGAAAGTTTCTGGATTCTGATAAATAAGACTACATATAAGACTTACGATACATTTATTGTTTTTCAAAGTATATTCCCTCGCAATTAATGCATTTTTGCATTCGCTGAAACCACTGTACAAAGCAGTTGTACCAGTCTTCTTTAGGAACATCTTCAATGGCTTTATGGAATGCTTTCACCCCCGTTTCAGGGCTCGTAAAACGTGTGCCTCTAAGTTTGTCTTTAATTGTATTATTTATTTGTCTGCTTACCATCAGGTGGGATCGCAGTCAAGTATTGGTTTATATCAATTTAAAAATATATATATTTGGAAATAAATAGAAGTCGCAGGGTCCGAGCTGTAAGGCGGATCCGTCATCAGTACCACATTTGAAGCCTTCGAAAAAGGCTTCTGTTACCTTAGCGGAATGTGAGGATGCGTTATTGTGGTGGAGGAGTACATTGCTTCGAGGACGCTTTTCGCGAACTTTTCTAAGACTCTGGGCAAACAAGTGTTGACGTACCAATCTGCAGTCACTGTCCTTTGATCTTCAAGCGATACTGGTGTGTAATGTCCTGATTTACCGAAAAAATAAGCAACCATTTTTTACCAACACTTTTTTTCTTTTCTTTTCGTTTGTCGGCACATCTTTAAAAGGAAAGACCCAAGTCTGCTGCACGGCTTTTTCTTTTGGGCTTAAAGCAGTACACCCAAGTTTCATCACCTGTCACGATATTATAGACAGCCAATGACTGTCCTCTAGGGTTGTTTTTAATTTTCGATTTGCATTTGACTTTGCTCGAATTCTTGATACCACTCATGCACCGTGTTCATATACCAAAAAATCACCATAATCGGTTAATATTTAGAGGATGCACAACGCCAATAAGTACGTCATCAGAGAAATTTTTTAATATTATTATTTTTTACAGAGGAGGGAGTAAGTTTTACCAGACACAACAACACAAAAGTAACACTTTCTACCCTCAGTAAAAAATAATAATGTTAAAAATTTAACCTACACTGATGAGGTACTATACTCTATTCGCGACAGCATTAGACAGAAGTAAAAAAAGGTTGTTTTAGGGTACACTTTGTAATAAAAGTACAATATATGTATATTGTGCTTTATTACGGTTAAGATTGATGCTGAATTTATTATAATCAACTTATATACCAACTGTTATACTTAAATGAATTTATTTGAACTATCCATCTTCTGAATTTATGAGGCTTTTAATTAAATAAATTATTTAGTTCTTACTTATATTTTTTATTTTTTATTTTATTACGGTTCACCAACAGTTGTTACAGATATTTTAAAGATAGGAACTTATAAGTAATTGTTTCTTAAACCTAACTGTACAACCAGTTATAGGCAAACACCACATGCAAAATGCTCCTTCCAATTAAAATTATTAAAACTTAGATGATACTTATACTTAAATTCTAGAGACTAAATAACAAATACAGTAACAATAATAAACATAATTCTAATTACGTTTGACAAACACCGATAATGAAACCGCGTGGACGTCAACCAGGTCGCTGCATTCGTTTATAAGCTTGCACATACGGGGTATAGGCGAATTAGCACCAAACACTGTACGGCGAAGAGGTGGAGCTAAGGGTGTTATGGGTTTGCGAGGCGGTCTACGGGGTACTCTGAAGCTGAATTTAGATAATAATTGTGGGCAGTCAATGGTGTTATTAAGCAGTTTATATGAGAATCTCAAATCCAAGAGTTTTCTCCGAGCTTCCAGTGTACTCATTTTGTACCAGCCTAGCTTATCAAGGTAGGAGAGATATTTAAATTGCCTTCCCTTTGAGTACCCTAGGTATCGGACAAACCTTTTTTGAACTCGTTCTATGCGCAGCGAGTGACTAGTGATATTACTAGTGTCCATGTTAAAAACCTAAAAGAAGCAGGGGTTGTCAGTACCTGGAAAGTTTTTCATTATACTGTATAATATTATAGTTATTTCTATTTGTATGAATGTTAAATAATTATCTTGTTGCCTTGTATTGTGTACAATTCATGTGTTTTGTAAGGCGGAAACTTGTTGATACGCCATTTTAAATAAATTGTAAAACTTGTTTGAAATAAAGTTATGTTTATTTTTTTAAATCCATTTCATTTACCTGTCTAAGTGTTTAGTGCTTACAATAATCAAATTTATCTATGTAGGTAATGTTAAAATTTTATATTGAAACCATTATTTATTAAAATTGTTCAAATTTATCTCGAAAAATAAATTTTATTCACACCTGCTTCTATGAACCTTTTTTGTCAATGCAGAAGTGAATGGAGTATAGCTGTATGAGAAAACTTTAATGGCGTATTGCAACCTCTAAATATTAACCGATTATGGTGATTTTTGGTATAACAGCCACTGTGCATGAATTCGAAAAAGAAAAAAATCGAAAATTTAAAAAACATGAAACACCCTACTGTCCTCTATTAAACTTTTTTAATCATTTTCCGGCACCACTGGACACGCAGTCGTTTCAGGTCCTCCGTCTAGTCATGTGGAATCCATCGAGTGCAATGGTTCCGAACCTTCAGATGCACATGTAAAATGGTTTTGCACTTGGCTCGTTCCAATGCCTAATAAAGCACGAATTTGCTGGCAAGTCATTTTTTTGTCAGTTTCAATAAGTTGTCGTAAGGTGTCAATATTCGAGTCTGTAACCGCAGTCGCTGACCGACCTTCACTTACCTCGTCATAGAGATGATCACGTCCACGTCTGAATTCTCCAAACCACGAACACACAGAGCTGCGATATGGTGCTTCATCACTAAATGCCAATTGAAGTCTCTGGCAACTCTCTTGTAATGTCTCTCTGGCAATTTCCGTTGAAAAAATCATAAAAAATCATTGAATGAAATGTTCAGTTAAATTCACTTTGATAGCGACACACAATCTTCGAAAGGAAACAAATGACAGTCTCGCAAATTAAAAAGTAACATGCTCGCAAAGAGTTCAATTTTCGAATTCTATATTTTTTTTCATTCTTTTATTGTAGGTGGCCAGATCCAGAGACTCAGTATGCCCCACGTATTACTGCATTTATAAAAATAGAGTATGAACCAGAAAGACTTAATTTGCCATAGGTTTGTTTCTAAACTTTTGATCCAAGTGTACCTTCTGTAGTCACCGTCTTCTTTACATCGTTTAGCCTCGCTTATCCTTCTTAGTTACTTATCGTATTTCAATTACAATTCCACTCATTTTATGATCTGATTAACTGCTTTACAATCGTCACAGTAAACATTGGACATCCAGTTAAGTTAATCTGCCAGAACTCGGCACCGTGTGAGAAGAAACAGTCTGTAATAAAAACTTAACTGCGAATTGTTAATTAAATACATTGAGGAAAAACGGAAACCTTTAATTGATACATTATACTTTAGTATTTCTGCCCTTGTAACTTCAGATTTTTATGTAAACAAAAAAAGACACGACATTGATGTAAAACATTTTGTCAGCAAATTCAAAACTGATTCCAAAAACATATGTTCAATAGGCTATTATAAACTTATCTATATTTTACTGTGGGCTTGCGGACCGTGACCAATGGGTAGCTCGCCGTCCGGCCGTCCGGTAACCGTCCGGACCAAGCCCGAGTCGTCGATAGCGCGTAGTGTTCCACGCGCGCCTCAAGGAGATGTCAGCAAAACTGTAGGGGCCCAGCAGGGTCGAAGCCTACTGGGGCCATGGGTTGCGCGAAAGAGAACCTTGTGGCCCTGAAACGAAAGCAAAGAAGATAAAATTTTGGGTGGTGGTGGTGGTGTTGATGGTGGTGGGTAGTAGAAGTGGGAGTAAATGTCTGAAACGCCCTCTCACTCCGCTCTAGAGCGAGAGAAGTCATTGGAGGATTTAACGCCTAAAAAATCTATTTTTTACTAATATTTGTATGCCACTTGCTTTGGCAGAACACAGAGACACTTTTATTTTTGTAATATATAAATTGTACCTACTTATGTGCACGAATAAACTTATTTGATTTGTCTGCGAAAAAGCAAAAAGTTTTCCAAAAGAGATCGACTGTCCGTCGTATATTCATCATATTTTTATTTACGTTCACCATGAATATAACATTTAATTTTTGCTATCCCCAGCCGAATAAAATACCGTTAACAAAATGTTTTGCACCAGTGTCGTGTCATAATCGCCTGAGGCGTGTCACTTTGACAATTCCTTTCTTGACACTTCTTTGTTTATAAAAATAATCTCAAATTCCAATCGCAAATATAGTAGATACCTACATGATTAAGTTTATTTGTTCGTATGAAGTTTATTGTTCAGATAGAACGCAGCGGCTTATTAAAGTTAATAATGAGTCATGACTGGCTTTTTTACTGTGTTCCTATCACTATTGTTTTACAAACCGTGGCCTTCAGAGATCTTGATGGCTTAATCTTTTGTCTGTTGGTAAATGGTGAAAAAACTAATTGCTTCATTATCATCAACTACAATAAATTTTGACTAGGAAGACAGTTTAATGTTGGCAATTGTTCGTGTACATAAAATTAATACGTTTGCATAATAAATGCATGAATTTAATAAACGATTTGAAGCTAACCAAAAAATAAAACTAAATAAAGACGCAGAAAACTGAAATGTCATTTCCTTTAAGCTTGAGATTATACGAGGATGAACAAAGCCCATGGATTGGCTACGTAAATGACAGATTTAAATTGAAAGGTGATAATTAACGAGCAAAGTAATGTGCGCCAGCTTCATAAACTGCCCTTCGTCATCGCCAAGATTTTTTAACTACCTAAGTAAGCAAAATCAAAATAAACCTTTTTTTTAGGTGGAAAATCATTCAATGACTGTCAGACTTCTACTGACTAAAAAAAAAGGTTTCCAAAACAAAAAAAAAGGGTCCTATATTCCTTTTTTGCCTTGCGTTCCAGGGCCCCAGGTTTTCCTTTCAGAAACGAACCCATGGACCCAGTAGGTTTTGACCCTGGTGGACCCCTACGATTTTTTTTTAATTGATACAAGCTAGTGCTTGACTGCGATCCCACCTGATGGTAAGCAGGGATGAAGGCAAAGAAGGAACAGGAGTGGGTTTTTAGTCAGTAAAAGTCTGACACTATCTCTCGCTCCGCCCAAGAGCGGGATTTGTCATAAGATGATTTTTCCACATTAAAAAAAAAAAAAAAACCTGATGGTAAGCAGTGGTGCAATCGTTGATAGTGAGGCGCACTAGTTTATTATGAGCCTATTCACTCTAGCCTTGAAGACACCTAAATTATAATCGGACGGGTAGACCGCAGCAGGCAAATTGTTCCAGTCCTTCGATGTACGCGGTATAAACGACAAGGCGAAATGCTTATTATAGTCTGGACCGTAGAGGTTTCAACAACGTAAGGGACTCACCGTACGTCGGGTTGTCCGATGGTAGAAATGAGATGGCGGAATCAAGTCATGCAATTCTCGTGCACACTCTCCAAATTGCGTCCTGTAAAATACCGAAAGGCTGGCTACCCTATGCCTGTGCTCAAGGTTTTGATGACATCTCCTTGAGGCGCGCGTGAAATACTATTCGCTGTCGACGACTCAGACTCCGGGCGGTTTCCGGACGCCCAAAACCGGTGGCTGGAAATCGGGGTCAGAATCCTGAAGTTCCTATACTGTCGTATTAACTCCCAATTTATAATTAAGCATTTGCTGTTGAGTATTTATCTAGCTCTAGGTACATTAACCAGAAACCCTGTCAAAATTTAGTATTTAAGCAGGGTTTGACATATTCAAAATACTTAATTCAGAAACCGGCCCTAAGCCAAAAAGCAATATTTCAATTTTTTTTTGAATTTTCAGTAATTGCTTTTTCTACTCGATATCGCTTTTTAGATATGGCTAATCGAAAACCCGTATTTTTATTGATATATTAAAAAAAAAACAATTCGTGCTTAGTTATATTGTGAATGCGAATGTAGCTCGGTTTGTTTGTTGTATCTTCACACCTAAGCCGCTAAACCGATATTTATGGAATTTAGCTTAGGACATACCTAGTCTAGGACATGGAAAAGGACTTGAGATACTTTTATCAACATACCAAGCCGATGAAACTGCGAGCAGAGGCTTTTTCGTATACGACACAAAGGTGACGGAAATCGCTTTTTACAAAATGCTTTTTTTCTTGGAAATTGTTTTTTGGTTTACATATAACACTAGCTAACAAAAAAAAAATGGGCAGGGCACATTGCTCTCAGAACAGATTTCCGTTGGGGCCGAAAGGTTCTGGAATGGCGACCACGTACCGGAAGACGTAGCGTTGGAAGGCCTCCTACAATGTGGACCGATGACCTGGTAAGGGTTGCGGGAATCCGATGGATGCGAGACGCACAGGACCGTTCATTGTGGCGACACTTGGGGGAGGCCTATGTCCAACAGTGGACGTCTTTCGGCAGAAATGATGATAATGAACAAAAAAAAAATACTATGCGTTGTACCTACTATGTATTACTTATTCTGTGGCTATGCTAAGCTTTGCTTTTTGCCCTCGTATATGTAAGTACTTACATAAATAGGATGGCCAATTCCAATGTATACAACTTTTTTGCCTCACTTCTATACGAGGCATATTTTTGCTGTTGTCTGTTGTAAGTCGGCAAAAGGGGCAGAACCCTTATAGGATCACTTTGTTGTCCATCTGCCTAATTGTCTGTATGTCAAGACCCTTTTTCTTAGGAACGCTCGGAGTTATGAAGCTGAAATTAATATTAAATACTCAGCCCTCCTAGCCAAGTTACAACCGTTTCGTTTCGATTCTCTTTTCGTTGATCGTCTCGAGTTGGCCACGCCTCCTATTCGTTTGTTCTGACCACGTGACTGAGCATTGAGATGACGTCAGAATAAAGGAATCGGAGGCGTGGCCGACTCGAGGCGATCGACGAAAAGAGAATCGAAACGAAACGGTTATAACTTGGCTAGGGGGGCTGTTCTACTACCCCAAGCAGCAGTGATAAAGTCACACGCGCGTATTTTGCGCACGTTTTGATATTCATAAGTTTGTACGGAAACCTCGGTGCGCCAGTTCGCCTCGCAATTGACCAGTTTTTTTTTTGTTTAAGGTAGTTTTTAAGACTATAGCTACCGTATTTACTTTAGTAATTGTATTCAAATTTTTAATAAGAAATATTTTTGGGGAACAAATCAATTGACTCACAAAATTCGACAGATTCTAGTTTTTTATATGGTTATCTAAAAATACGTTTTGTGGTTAATCTTAGGCACTAATAAAAGCAGATTATTTATTACTTTGATAATGGGAAAACCTAATGAAGTTTTGTGTGTCTCGGGGTTATGTGTGCAGGAGATAAATAATATCCAGGAAGATCACTTAATAATTTCCGAGGAGTCACATGTGTGACAATAGTGAGGTCTTGTAACGACTGTCGTAGCTGAGAACTCGGGCGCAACGACACGCTTAGTTATTTAATACATAGAAATATGCGTCAGCATTGCCACTATACCCATTGTACTTATCTGAAAATATGATGAAAAACACGACCAAAAGATAGCGCATATTTTGCCAGATAGGTCAAGATTTATTAGATATGCGGTCCCAGAACGCAAAGGGCAACTAAAGAAACACGGGTGGGTTTTAGTTAGCAAAAGTCTTACACTATTTCTCGCTCCACCCAGAGCGACAGCGAGTTATTTGATGATATCCCACCGAAAAAAAATGCATGTAACAAATGTGAACTCTCGTTTTGTATCCGTGTGGGTAAGCAGAAACTACACAATACCGCCTGTTACGATCCTTCAAAAATTCCTACTAATGTAGCCTTAGAGGGATAATTTGCAAATAAAAGATAATAATTATTTATAAGGTTTTTTTTCTTTCTTTTTATTATATACTAGCACTTTGCCAGCGACTTCGTTCGCAGGAATTTTTTCGTAAAACTTTTACATCCCTTATCGTATTTTGAGGTTAATTTTGAAAAACTAATAATGACAGTCTTTTTTATTAATTTTTATTAGAATTTTTGCCAAGTTTCAAGTTTATTAACTCAATGAATAAGATTCTCCCATACAACCTTTAACACCCCCTAAATCTTTTTATATTATTTACTTGGGTTACTGATTACGATTAAGTTTATGGGACCAAGGAATAAAATTTTGCATACAAAGGTACTTCCACCTTTTCACACCCTTAAAAGTTGTATTTTCAAAAACTCCTTAGTGGTCACTGACGTCATAAAAGGAAACTTTGTACAAAATTTCACATTCCTAGTCCCAGTAATTTCGGCTGTGAGTTGATACATCAGTCAGACAGTTTCTCCTTTTAATACCTATACAGACTTTATGTAACAGCATTTTATTTTTAATTCTCTAGTCATGACCTTCTTGTCTGAAAAAATTCTAGATCCCAACAAAGTAGATACGAACGAAAAAAAATACAAACAAACATAAATCTTTCTACAAATCAAGTCGAGTGTTTTAACAAAAAAAGGTCGTTTCACACAACCTCCTTACATCAAGTACCGCGAAAACAAAGGCTATTTATGAAATTCTTCAGAGGATCGTACACAATTAATAGCGGCGTAATAAAACACGAGTCAAAGCCCGCCGGCAGGGACATAACATTAACAGACTAATGGGATAAGATTATGATATTTACAGCTACATGCGGCCGCCTTAAGCCGTGGTCCCACCAAGCGTTTACACGCGGACACGCGGTAATAGAAACTTTTTACTAGCTTCGAGAACCGCCGATATATTGAATGCTGTGAGATCTTTTGTTTCTACAGCCGATGTATTACTTTGCTCATCCAGCAACAATCAACAACAGTTGTAAGACACAACTGTTTATTTTTTAGATTTGTGCGAATCGAATCTGTTATAACATCAAGAATTTTGTTTTATGTACTCTTGTGAAACCTCTGATTTTATTTCTTCTATTACTAACTTTAATAGTGAAAATGTGAGCTGCGTGATTAAATGCGGTATTCCAAATTAAATTACAGTTCTTTGAAGGTAAAGAATAAAATAACCGTGGGACAAGTAGTTTCACTGAAAACTCGTAGTATTGTGGAGTAAGACCGCACCTTATGCAAATGAGGCGGCGGCGGCCAAAGCGTTGCCTAAATATTAGTTTAATATTTGGAAGATTGTATCACGGCCGCACTAGAACAGCGTTGTAACTCGCTTTGTTGCGCACTGCGTACCAGTTTCAGGAACAGGAATGAAACTGTACTTAGATATTATGTTTGACAATAATATTTAACAAATATATGTATTTTTGCTTTTCTGGGTCTCATTCGATTAAATTACCTACATTCATAATACATACCTACTTCGTTCTATAAAATTAAGTTAAAATCATTTTGGACCAGACAGTTTTCAAGAATACAAATGTATATTATAAACAATATTCTAAGCACCCAATCTTCGCTTGAGAACTTTCTTCAGTAATGAAATGGCAAAGGAAAACTTTAGAAAATGATTACTTGCACTTTACGTCAAATAAATAAAATCCGAGTCTGACCAATGAAAACTTTGGCTATGTATGATACGAGTAATGCACAATAAAATAGACTGTTTAGTTTTCAAGTTACAACGCTTGGACGTCGTAATGAATAAATTATGTAAATAGTATGAGGCGGGTTCTCGCTTTCTTGTAAATGATTTGGCGTTTTGCGTCTAATGGTCGGCTGACCGACGGAGCTCGGACCGCGGCCAACTCCACGCACCTGAATCTACATATTAGTGCCACAAATTATTTAATTGCTATTTATAACGTCGCTCTGTTTACACGCGAACCTGAATACATGCACCCAAGCATGACTGAATGAATCAACAACGGTAATTTTAACTAGAATATATTGACCAGGAAAACATACCTTTTGACACAACGAAATATTTTACATTGACGATCGTGTGAATGAATGAGCCTTCGTAAATTATTTGTAAAATAAATTGCAAGTTCAACATCTGACAGTAATCTACCTAATTACAGTATGTTATTACCTACTACACCTAAAGTGTTACAGAATGGTTTTAATTAAAAGATAATGATCATCATGATTTTGTAAACATTTTGCGCGGCGAGCTCTTTCTAAGGGCACCATTATCAAAACATTACAGCAATGAGTTTTTACATTAATCCACTTTTTTCACATCGACCCCGTGACCTGTTTGACGAAAACGTCAAACAGGCCACGCGTAATGTTTCCATAATTTTGATGACGGAGTGATTGGTTCTGGTCTCAAAACCGAAACCATTAAGTTCGCATTCCGGCGGACGTTCGCGGAGAAAAAGAAAACGCCGCGGCCCAAGGTGCAAACAGGGCGGGCCGGTACTTTACTGCGCCACCTCGTTCCCAAAGTAGTGACAAATGGTGGCGGCATCTTTCATCTCCTTGCTTTTTCAATACCACCACGCTTCAATATCGACCCTAACGATCAGATATAAGGTAGCAAACCCCCCGACGGACTTCAGTGATTAACGAAATGATAACGCAATAATGAAATTCGGAAATAATCGCAAATAGCTTTCGAGTAGCTCGAGGGCGGGCCGCATCTACCTGAATTGAAAAGGCCATTGAAGTATTGCAAATAAATTAAATGTATTTTTCTTCACAGAAGCGTTTCATTAATTTGTGAATTATTTAAATGCCTGGCCGCGGCGCGTCGTCGCACAAGCTTCAGACGTGGAAACGGCTGTCATATAATGATAAATTCATAGCGTTTCCAGTTATTGCACAAGAACTTCGCGCAAGGTATGGTTAACGTACTCACGGAGCTCATGCATCATGCATGCCACGGATATTTGCGAAATTCACATTATACTGAAATGTGTGTGCAATCCGGTGGCTATTGTCTAAGGTCGATTATTTAAATGGCGACGCATTAAATTGATAGTGCATCGTATACGATAATAGTCTCTAATACGAGATAATTACAGAGAGGAAGCTCGCTGGCTCACAGTAGTCGATGAAGATATAATTCTTCGTTGAATTAATGAGGGCATCGTGCGTGATGTGTCGTGCGGCAGTAGTACTGCAGCGGGTCGGCGGCGTCGCGTCGGTGCGCGCTCTGCAATCACTCGGCGCAGCACATATAAGTGGCGCGATTTGATAGCTCCGAGCATTCACAATTGCTTGCATGCGATGTGACTCCACTAATTGAATACACATTGTAACATTAAATTACTCGGTAGCACGTACACGCTGTCGTTTAGTTTCCCTTTATAAGAACTCAATAAAAGACTAGGCAGCCTACTAGATTGTTTCTTAATTACTATCGACGATTACTGACAGGTTATTAAATTTATTATTTATTGCTCACACCTTCCATCGTAATATATGAAATAGAACTTACTCGTGCAGTTTTCAAATGGGTTTAAAAGTTCTGTGTAGTGGATGCATAAGGTAGCCTCAATTGATGGGCAGAAGCAAATTAAATTCAGCCGTTCCCCTTTGTTTGCGAAAGTTGTGTGCTTTAGCAGCAACAGCTAACAGCTAATATCTACATATTTACCGCGCCGGTGTTCTGTTCGTTCGTAAGTACATAAATTACTGCAGTTCGTAATTAAACTTGTGACACGTAACACGATGTTTTCAAACACTGAAGATATATTACCCTAGTGCACTCAACTTGTAAATAAATATGGCTACTTAACCTTTAAGCGGTCGCGCGGCGTTGAATCGACCGCACTCGATATATTTACGATCATAATTTCAAAATTTCTCGTCAAAAGAACGTATCATCTCTAGTAGCTTGTCATTAGTTCACTACTGACGAAAATAACTCCATTCCCTCTTTCTACCCTCCTCCTGTAAGACACAGAATGTGTGTGCTTAGGTCGCGGCGCAGGCGTCGAAAAGACTACACGCGCCTGCCTTGTATTTTTACATTGACGAGAAGACTGATTCTGAAGAAAATTATACCTAAGTAGATGAAAAACTCTTTGATGCTAATTATTCGATCTCTTGAAGAATATTAAAAAAATACAAATTAATTGGAGATATAATCAAGACTCATAATAGAACTCTTGTTATGTCGGGCAGAATTGATTCCTAATCCAAAGAAACCAGTTTAACTTCAAAATTTTATTTTGATTTTAAACAAATTATTGTTTAGTTGAAGAATATAAAATTTCTGAATATAAAAATAAATTATAATTAATTAAACAGTTTTCTAAGTTCCTGAAATCTCCCATCGGTCTTTTAAGTTACGCGCGACCGTTACTGTTTCAAATAGTCGCGCGCCCGCTTGAAGGTTACAACATGTACAAAGTATATTTTTAAGGTTCCTTACATCAAAAGGAAAAAACGGAACCCTTATAGGATCACTTTGTTGTCCGTCCGTCTGTCTGTCTGTCTGTCAAGACCCTTTATCTCGGGAACGCGTGGAGGTATCGAGTTGAAATTAAAACCATACACTCAGGTCTATGGATCCCTTGAAGCTCTGAAAAATCAAACATCTGAGTTAACGGAAAAAAAAGCTACGGCCGTTTATGTCACTAAAAACGTGTATTTCGACACTCTCAAGGGAATCAAAATTTATAGGGTACTTTCCGTTTACATAGAATCCTGAAATTTTGGCATGAAGCAAGGTCTCATAACACAAGTAGGTATAGGAAAAAATCAGGAAACTGTAACTCAATTCGGGAATCGAACTGTTTTCATAGATAAGTTTGAGCGGAACCCTCAGTGCGCGAGTCCGACTTCCACTTGCCCTGTTTTTTATTATTATTGATAGGCTTACGCTTGACCACTAAGCCACCTGATGGTAAGCTAATGATATAATCGACGATGGAGCTCACTTGTCTAGAAGTAACCTATTCAAACTTGACTTAAAGACCCCTGCCCCCCTAGCCAAGTTACAACCGTTTCGGTTTGATTCTCTTTTCGTCGATCGCCTCGAGTAGGCCACGCCTCCGATTCCTTTATTCTGACGTCATCTCAGCGCTCAGTCACGTGGTCAGAACAAAGGAATAGGAGGCGTGGCCGACTCGAGGCAATCAACGAAAAGAGAATCGAAACGAAACGGTTGTAACATGGCTAGGGGGGTCGTGGTTGTAGCCATTAGGAAACACAGACTCCGACAGGGAATTCTACTCCTTAGCTGTAGTAGTAGTTGTAGTACAAAAATCTAATCGGTTTTTCAGTGCAAACATTTGTGATTAGGTAAATACGGTTATTAGTTAGAAAATGTTTTCCAATATGTTCTACTTTGGTATAATCACTTGACAGCTACTGATCTGCATACGTAATGAAGAGAAAGTATAATGACGAGTTAAGGGCCACTCTACTCTATCACAGATTGATATATTGACTCGTGATGAGAACTGAATATCAATGTCAATCACAAATCACAATATTTTATTCTATGAGTGTAATAGTTAATTAAAATGTCGTATATATCAATGATAAATTATTCGTACATACAAGCGTTGCCACTGTTTCGTTTGAAAATAATAATCTAATTTGTGATGAATTTATGTCTAGTTTTTAAGCTTCTACTGTATTTTTTTATGGTATACAATAAAGGATACATTTATCTACCCATTCACTGCAGCTCATCTTCCAGTTTCATTCTTTATCGTTCACAGTAAAGTTGTTTGTTATCACAGCTTATGTTCAAATGTGAATTTAAAACAGAACTAGTCCCTAGCTAGGCTGTACAAGATGATAATAATAATAATATATTTTTTATATTTTTAATTTATTTTTTTATCTTTGTATTTTAAGAAATATTAATATTTATTTATATAGCTATAACATATTTTCGCTTTAGTCTTTTAGTGTAACTTCTGGTGGTCAGGTTAGCAGCCAATTGATTAGGATGATTTTCCAACCTCCCTAGATATGTCATTGCTGTTTGGAGGATTCTTCCTTCACAGTGCTCATTTCGAGATAGTGGTGTATTTCATATCCCAACATCAATATCAATTTCTCAATATCATATTTTGTATTCGCTGTAGTATAAAAGAATAAAACGCAGGTAAAAGAAACCAAAGTACATGATACATTGGAAGGCCCATTTTAATCGCCGCCGAGTTGCTAGTCTGTCGGTTTTTTATCGTTTACATTTCGGAGAGTGTACCTACATCGGAATTGCACAATTTAATTCCGTCGAGCCTGTTCCATCATCGGATCACTCAACGTATGGCGTTGCACGTTTACCCATTCGAACAAAATGTTTTCGGAACACCAACATTGTGTGTACAGCTAAGGAGTGGAATTCCCTGCCAGAGTCCTGTGTTCCTGATAACTGGAACCTAGGGGTCTTCAAATCTCTTGATTTGAATAGGTTACCTCTAGGTAAGTGTGCTCAATCACCGACCATCAGATGAGATAGCGGTCAAACGCGAGCCTATTTATACTTACTTCTATAATTTAAAAACAAGATTGTTATTTTTGTATTTTTGTTTGTAATGAATAAACTGAAAAACTACTAGACCGATTTTAAAAATTCTTTCACCACTTGAATGCTGCTTTATCCCTGAGTGACATATATATATATATATCCTACTTTCACGCAGGCAAAGCCGCTGACAGAAACTAGTCAATAATAATAAAAAGATGTGGTCAAACGCAAGCCTTTCAAAAATAATAATAAAAAATATCGAACTTTTCTATTCCCAGCCATAAAGTTATGCGCTAGTAGGTTTTTATGATGCCTATCTAAGCTCAGTCACAGCAACCATTTATAATGTTTAAAAATCGCATCTCATCGTGCATACGTAATGACAGGTCGGTTATCGCCGGCCGCGAGCACTATAACAACTCGTTTCCTCGGTTGACTCTTAATTGCCGCTTACAGGGGATAATAAGCAGATACAATATACTCCATCTTTTACCTTCCAATGAACAGCAAGAAAATAAGTAACGATAAACAGTCTATTTAGCCACTTGTCACGGTGATTTGTGAGATGGCTGAGTGTTTTTCTTGGCATTTTTATCGTCTTGTTAAGTTTCTGTATCGGAAAGTGCATGAAAATGTTTGTTTCTATTGTTGGATGACTTCTTCTGTTTTTTTTTTTTTTTAATAAGTAAGAAAAGAAGAATTATCTAACTGAAAAATGATCTGAAATGTTTTAAAAGAAAGTAACTTAATTAACAACAAGCATATTATATAAAATTGGGCAGTTGTGGCTCAGCGACTTACGAGTCGAACGTCAATTTATTTTGTGATATTTATTTTATTACGACGTCTATCAAAACGGTGAAGGAAAACATCTTGAGGAAACCGGCAGGTCCTTGAACCAAAAATTCTAAAACGCGTGACATCCTCCAACCTGCACTGAGCCCGCGTGGTTGATGGTCCATTCCCTCTCATAAAGCTGGCCTAAGTCCCAGCAGTGGAAACGTGATACTATCATATTACATCAGTTGTCATCAATACAACTTGTCTTTATCTCAGCAGATGTATCATCCATCATTCTCTTGTATTTTTATCCTCTAGCTATTACTATCCCACATCTCACCACCTCTTTCTGGGCCAGCCTCCACGGCGCTTTCTCTCTGCCAAATCCCACGTGGCGACTCTTATCCAGCGGTCATTGTGCATGTGGATCGGGATTCCGATCCCGATTACCGGCTACCGTAGGCGCGGGCTTGCGGACAGCGAGCAATGGGTAGCTCACTGTCCGACCGTCAGGTAACTGTCCGGACCGAGCCCAAGTCGTCGACGGTGCGTATTGTTTCACGCGCGCCTCAGGGAGATATCAGCAAATCGTAGGGGCCCAGCAAGGTCGAAGCCTACTGGGACCACGGGTAGTATGGAAGTGAAACCCGGGGACGAAGGCAAAGAAGGAACAGGAGTAGGTTTTTAGTCAGTAAAAGTCTGACACTATCTCCCGCCCCGCCCAAGAGCGGGATTTGTCATTAGATGATTTTCCCAACTAGAAAAAAAAAATTGTGCATGTGGCTGACGTGACCTTGGCTTTATTCCTAATCCATTTTCTTTCTTTCTTTGTTTTCCTTTGTTTTTTCTTTCTTTCTTAAATTAATTCTTTACTTATTTCTTGCAATGAAAAACTTTGAGACGGACCATACATCTTTGGTCTTCTATTCATTTTATAGCTATGTAATTTTATACTCTAAACTTTCCTCCGCATCACACACGACATACTGACTAAACACATAAATACCACAATTTCCATTAAATTCCTCAACAAGAGTGTCTACCAGCCCTGTATGTTCCCAAGTTACCTGCATTAGTTATTAAGCGGGCCCTTTGCAGTGTATCGCGCAATCTCGCAAGTAATTGCTGCTTTACCGGCAACGTCGAAATTTTAATTAGTTGGCGAAAATAAGCGAGCAGAAATGGCGGCTCATCCATCAAGGGATCAGTCGGAAACTTGTTTGCACTGGACGACGAACATGCTCTAGTGTAGTTGTAGAATAATAATTATGATGCCACTGATATCGGGGATCGATTTTAATTGAGGTTGTGATGGTTTTATATAAAAAGTATCAAGTCTCACTCTGAGCAGTGGTGGCCGAGTGGTAACGGCCCCGACTTACGAGTTGTAGGATGCGGGTTCAAACCCAGCCAGGCGCATTACTTTGTGTAATTTATTTCAACACCACTGCTCTCAAAACGGTGAAGGAAAACATCGTGAGGAAACCGGCATGTCCTAGAACCAAAAATTCGAAGACATGTGACATCCACCAACCCGCACTGGGCCCGCGTGGTGGATTACGGCCCATTCCCTCTCCTAGACAGGAGTCCTGATCCCAGCAGTGGGAACATTATAAGGCCGACTATGCTATGCTATCAAGTCTAATAATATCACCTACAGTACATAAGTTGCAGCTTTTCTGACAACAGACTTTATTAATGCGTGAAAGTTCTATTGCAAAAAATATATCTATATTCGTATTATCAGACTTTGCGCTCAGTTTGCATTGATTGTCAATAGATCAATTATAAGAATAACGTGCAAGTTTACAATAAGTGCGGCCTTAAACTAAAACAGAAATGGTACAAAATAACAATTAGATCAAATCCGAACTAGGATAAACCTGTACCTCAGGTGTCTTATGAGCTAATAATTTTATTATTTACGTTAATATTTCCTAAGATTACTTATATAATGTATGATAGCTAATCGAAACAATGTCAATAAAAACGAAAAAATGTGCAAAACATCTCCATATGAGTAAGTGTACGTAGACGTGCGTAGCAGTAGCTTAGACGTGCAGAGCAGTAGTATATTTTGTTAATAAAATAATAATTGTTTTTATAAATGTTTATCTTGCGTAAGGTATAAGGTGTACAATAAACTATATAATAAATAAATAACTAGACGTGTATACCAGCTTTCTATTTATTTGAAGCAGTCATACAATACTGCGTAACTGTGTAGCACCTACATAACAGCAATGATGTGTGTATCCGCTGCGTAGATGTTTGTAGCAACAACAACTTGTAACATTTACAAAACTGTGTAGACGTGCATAGCAGCCACATAAATGTTTGCAGTAGACATGCGGTGCTGTGTAACTGTGCTGCGTAGCAACTGCTACACATTTAGCTGCGTAGCAAATAAATACATATGTGTAGCAGTTGCGGAGTAGTGCGTAAATTAGCTTCGTCGGTATGTAGACGTTGCGTAGCCATGAAAAGAAATACAGATTTGATAATGCTATGAATACTCATTAACAAACCCTAAAAAATCAGAAACGGTTCGTTGTACTAGAAACTTTCCAAAATAATTTTGACCATAATCCAACTGTCATAAGATCCTTACGTGAACAAGTATCATAAAGTATTAACGTGAAGTTTAACTAAATAAAACTATGTTTAAAGTTGTCAAAAAATAAAAGGCCTGTTTTGACATTTGTATTTTGACTACCTAGCGGGTTGTCCGGTGTAGTGTAGCTACTACTACATCGGACCCCTAATTATTATTTTATTGTTTCTCTCAGTTTCGTTCCAACTTACATTCTAGGGTTTTTCTCAAATTTCAAAACGTGCCTTTTATTTTTTAACGAGTTTAATTAAACTTACTCTGCATTTACATTCGTAAAACAGCAAGAAGGCTAATATACCTAGAAAAATATGCCTATAAATCACATAGATATAAAGGAAACAATCTAAAATAATTAACCACCCGCGCACGTGTAAAGTACATATCAGTATAAATGATGTTCAATAAGATCTGGTTCCTTAGCTAATAATTTGCAGTTTAGATGACACGCTGGCAAAGTATCGCCAATGGAGTAAATAACCAACAGAGACCAAACTATATTTAAAATAGCTTTACCTTTTTTTTACTTGGACCTCATAAAATAAGTCCCCCTCTGGTTAGAGTGAGAGAGAGTGTTAGACTTCTACTGGCCAAAACCCACCTGGATTCCTTCAGTTATCCGTAGCGTTCCAGGGCCACGGTAACTCCTTCAAACAATCCTGCAACCCATACTACACTCGAGCGTGTGTCGTCTACAATATTCGTAATGCCAACAAGATTTGTCAAACGTCTGTGTGCTATGTCACGCGCAAACTGCATTCAACTGTATGAAACTCTGTAGAAAATAAACCTACTTAGTGATAGTATCGCACTTATGCTCTACGTCTGGATTTCTCAAACTTATTCATTTATTGATAAGGTGACATACATAAAAATATCAATATACTTAGATGTAGCACAATATGTATTAACATCAAGTAGATTTCTAATAAATAATTTATTTAGGTATACAAAGTAATATGATCAGAAAATAAATGTGGCACATTAACATCCTATCATTACTTGTGGTGTGCAAATATTTAATTCCACAGTACATTAAATTATCAAAAATATCATAATATTACCTCAGTTATCAACACAATTGCTTTAAAATATGTGTTTAATTGCAAATATTTAATTTCACAATACATTAAATTACGCGCACGCACTTGTCGGGCGTCTTAACTAAAGTTTTATCGCGAACGTCAATTGACGAACCCCCCATAAGTTCGCGTACCCCAGTTTGAGAAACTCTGCTTTACGTAATGAACATAGGTTCCAGTTAAAAGTTAATCAAATACAAGCCATTCTGGGTGAAACCGTTCGGCACCATGTATGGGCTCACACTCGCTCCTACATTACAATAGTAATTGCTAACTAGATACATGCAATATGACAAATATCAACCAAATTAATAATGTAAGAATACATATTGAGGTTGGTGCGACGATTAGTTGTCATATTTATTATAATAAACATTTACGTTTTGGTATCAATTCGTTTTACAACGCTACAAAAATTGCATTTTATGGCAATCATTTTGGAGTTTTATTGCAATTTGTCTTGAGAAGGACTGAGTTTTAGTTTCAATTTGTTTTAACTTGAAGCTGTTGCTAAATAATTTCTACAGTACCTATATATAGTTGGGCTGTATTTTTTATTAATATATAATAAGACCATTTTTAATACGAAATCAAAAGAAAATATAAATAAATAAATTAAAAGAAAAAAGCCAAAGTAGGTACATTTATTAAGTTCTTATAACAAACGTATAGGATCCAATTAATTATAAGGTGATCTTAACTCATTTAATCCACGCTAACCAGTAACCCAGTCCTTGACGTTCTAGTACCTACACGTTCTAATGAATCTGCGATATTTTAATTGAATGGATATTAATTACGAGTCTGTCATGAGATTTTTCCTTTACAGTCGCGTGGCTTTTATTTAAATCTACATATTCTAGGGACCGTAGAGTTTATAACATGCATAGCGAGTAGGCGGCCAAGTGGCTCACCCTCCGCTTTTCGGTCCCTTGGAAATGTGACCTAACTCAAAAATTTCATTTTGTGAGAAATGAACATGAAAGTCTTTGCAAGTCTTTTAAATATTACTGTTGATACAAGTAAATTTAAATTAACTGCTTTGTTGGTCTCGTGGTCGCCAAAGCGACTGCTGTGCGTGAGGTCCTCAGTTCGATTCTCAGGACGTGTAAAATGTGCTATTGGGTTTTCCCAATACTTTTTTTTTTTAAGGACGTGACCTAGAACTTACTGTTACAGAGTAATGTAACAGCCCGAAGTTTGGACCGTGATAGAAATTCGGTCGGGAAGATTTCTATTTATTTAAATTCAAAAGTATTGTTTCTCACGTATCATTCTTACTCATAATTCGGGCTCTTTTTCATGACAAGTTGTCAGAGTAGGCTATTTATTGTCAGCTTATAACTAAATCTGAAGTTTCCGGGATTTTGAGTTACGTCACTTTCATCCTAAGGGTGCTTTTGTGTATCGTCACTCGAAGGCTAGCTGGTTTTAGGTATCCTAACCTGCTTATATTATACAAACTAAATTAATGTTTATGTCGTGGCCAGATCTTAAAATTGATCACTTCGTAATATGATCGACCATATCATGAAAGGGTGGCATTTCATGATCATCATCACATCGAATGTTGTAACCACAGGTGAATTATTGTAACCACAGGTGCGTTGCTTATTCTTTTGGAAGAGGATCCGCAGAAAGACTTTTTATAAATGTCCTGGCCAGATCTTAGAATTGATCACTTCATGATGTGACCGGCCATAATTATCCTGAAATAACTAACCTAATCTGCCCGAGTCGGGGTGCCCCAGGTCCTTTAATAATTGTAAAAAGTTAATTCATCCTAAATTAATGATATGGCCAAACGTGGATCGAAATACCATCAAACGTTGACGTTTAAGCGATCTGGCCAGTTTTAGTTGTATATCAAGAAACGCAGCGTTGGAAGGCCTCCCACAAGGTGGACCGACGACCTGGTGAGGGTCACGGGAATCCGATGGATGAAAGATGCACAGGACTGGTCATTGTAGCGACACTTGGGGGACGCCTACATCCAACAGTGGACGTATTTTGGCTGAAATGACTTTGGGTTGACAGATTTTTATTCACTCACGGTTGACCACTATCTTACCTGGTAAGGTCACCGCACACGCACACACATTTAATATGGATACGCCGCACACGGTTGACGCCGGTGGCCGCCACACGCTACAAATCGCCGCTGCTCGCTTCTTGTGGCCCGCACCGACCACAAAACGCTGATACAAAATGCTGTCACACGCCATTCGCCCATTTAAACCTTCTTTGTCAGAGTCCATTATGATGCTGCGCGTATGGGTTAAAAAAAGTAGCAGCCACCGGCCACAAGTGGCTGCTGCGCGCTTCAGCTTCCTTTGTGGCCGCTTTTAGCTTCTCGTGGTGGCGTTTGTGGCTGTGGCATGTGGTCCACGAGAGATGCACGCTGTGGAAGCAGAAGCACCCAACTCCTACACATTTCATCACCCCGTCAGAACATCTCCCCCCTGGATGCGAATAGCAGTGGCCAACCTTGAAATCTCTTAACCGACTGCGGACTCAGGTTGGCCGCTGTAAAAATAATTTGGCCAAATGGGGCTTTCTCGACCCATCTCTAACATAGTGCCAGTGTGGAGCCGCTGCACAGGACATGCGTCATTTGCTATGCTGTCCATCCTGCACAACCACCTGCAGTTTTCAGGATCTATACGAGGCCAATAACAGAGCCGTAGAGGTTGCCAATTACTGGTCAGATAATATTTAGTTAGAGTACATCGACACGAAAAGAAGAAGAAGATGTGTCCCATGTGCGGCAATACGTAGGAAGTGATGATTCGAACAACGATAAAGCACGCCTAAAATAAGGTTGTAGCTATTAGGAACCACAGACTTTATCAGAAAATTCCACTCCTTAGCTGTACACACAATGAGTGTGTTTCCAAAACGTTTTGTGCATATGGGTGGGATGTCCACTTGTACCGCCACCGCCGTACGTTTCGTGGTCCATATCATACTATTCAGACGCACTCTTACCTACCGAAATGCATCTTTTAGACTGTACTAGAGTATTTTTAAGAGTTATGTAAGAAAAGATTTTTAAGATTTCATGGCTCATCTTTATCTGAACTTGTGTTGTCTATGTTTGTTATACACAAAGTTCTGTTACTATTTTGGTGAATAATAAAGTTCTACTCTATCCTAAAGTAGTGTGTAATATTTATTATGACTTTTTTAAACAACATAATTTACCTCTTTATTAATAGCAGTAACTTAAAACTGCAACGTTTTTACGAAAATAAACTTAAGTTAGCACTTAAAATTCATAGCGTGTTGCCGACTATGAAACGTAGGAAGAGGAGAGAAATAAACAAGTGTAATTTCTTAATTTCACACGAAAATGAAAAACATAGTACGTATATAAAAAACCTGATCTTCCTTATAATTAAGAGATACCTAATACCTCTACCTGAAAGTCCCAGTGTGAAAATGTCTGCTACTTGACCCTGCAAAACGGCTAGCATAATATTTAACTAAAAGTTCAAAATTATCTGCAAGTATTATCTACATATACATAGGATGCCTTTTCATCAAGAGTTGCATGAAGTATTTCTCTGAGTATGTAAGCTAAACACGTGCTTCAGTTAGTATTTACTATGTTAATATATAGTAGTATTAACTACGAGTATATACTATATAATTATAGTCCGACAGCATCAATATTAATATCAATAATTTTTTTTCTCTTTCATAGGATAGCATAAACCGCCTTATAATCTTACCACTACTGGGACTCAGGCCTTCTGTCTGGGAGAGGGAGTGTCCGTTCTCTTTCTTATTTGATGAAAACTACCTGATAAGACTATCGGCGGGTTTCTGAATTGAGTATTTCAAGTTAAGCACGTCTTAAACCCTACTTAAATGCCAAGTTAAGACAGATTTTCAGGCTAAAGTAGAGTTTGAGCAATACTCAACTTCAAATGCTTAAATCAGAAATCGAGGGTAAGTCTTGTCTTGTCGTAAGTAGGCATGTTTTTGTAAATCAAAAACTTCAGTAAATGATGCTTATTTGGCATAAAACTTGTCATTTTTGCACCAAAAACGATACGTGATGCTGATATTCTTAATATCCACTAATATTCCAAGGTTATGTTTTTACTAGATGTCCAAATTTACGATATTACATTATACATCTTTTTTTTTTAATGTGGGAAATCATCCACTGACATCTCCCGCCCTTGAGCGAGGCGAGAGGGCGTGTCAGACTTTTACTGACTAAAACCCACTCCTGATCCTTCTTTGCCCTTGTTCCAGGCGCCTGGAGTTCTCTTTGGCATCACCCATGGCCCCTTGGCTTCGACCCTGCTGGGCTCCTACGTTTGCTGACATCTTCCTAAGGAGCGCGTGGAACACTACGCGCCGTCGACGACTTGGGCTCGGTCCGGACGGTTACCAGACGGTTGGACGGCGAGCTACCCATTGCTCGCCGTCCGCAAGCCCGCGCCTATATTACATTTTATATCTGACAATTTTAATTTCCTTTTAGTAAATCTTTTGTAAAACGTCTGAAACTTATATCAATCCACAATATGTATATCGAGAGTATAAACTCCCAAGATGTATTACAAAGCCGCATTTCTCAATGCTACCGGGAATGGACAATAATTGTCAGAACATGATATGGGGCTGTCATTAGTTTGACAATAATCACCAAAATTATGTATTTGTATTTATAACTAGCTGACCCGGCGAACTTCGTACCGACTAATAGTAAGGATAACCCCATCTACTGGCATTACCAGAACAGCATAATTCATTTTATAATGACATTTTAATTAAAGAACGCGTTGTGTTCGGATTTTTTTTTTTCGTGATTTTTTTTCCATTTTTTCTCTCCATTTACACCTTCCCTGGACTATCACGAATATTTCAAGACCAAAATTAGCCAAATTGGTCCAGCCGTTCTCGAGTTTTAGCGAGACTAACGAACAGCTATTCAATTTTATATATAGGGTGACTGATAATTAGTGACCGATACTTAAACACGTGATTGTACTCATGATTAGAAACAACTTTTCCAAATAAACTTTTTTTATATACTCACTGACAGACGAGAAACGGCTTTCAATACAATTAAGGAGGAAATACGACTTCGTACAACAACTGTCAAAATACGAAACAGTCGGGCCTGCATTCACAACAGAGGCCAACAATTTGAGCAGGATTTGTAAAAATTATGAAATAAATGTTAAAAATGCAATTTAATCATTTTTTTATTTCTAGTAAAACCCACGAAAAGAGAGATACGAGACAGATTTTACTTTGTAAGAGTGAGATAAAATTTTTAATAGGTTTTTTAGGTAACATTTTAGCAAAAAAAAATTTTAAATCATAATTTTGAATATTAGTCTTACGTGACTCGATTCATAATTCTAGCGAATTTACAAAGTTATAAAAACATTTTTATGGCATATGGCATAGCAAGAGAATAAATCCACAGGGCATGAGAAGTGTTTAGGGGTCTGAAAGGATAGCAGATGATCCCTCCCGTCGACCATTTCAATTTGGCACACGATGCACCAAACACCCTGTATATGTATTGGTTTTTGTGAGATGCAGTAAGTGAAATTACGATGAAAACAGCTAAAGCATATTATTTATTCTGGAAATACTAAACTGAAAGTGCCGCCATCGGAACTAGGTACGGTAACTACATATTCTCCATTCAAAATAAGATTAGACATTTAAACCATTTTTTTTACTGTCCGTTCAACCGATTTTGACTTTTATTGCGTGGTGGCATAACAAATGGCGGCTGCAGTAAATAGTTGGTATTGTAACCACTTTTATGGTTATTATGTCATCCTTATGCTTACGGAATAGAAGTCAAAATCGGTTGAAAGAAAAGTAAATAAAAAAAAGTTACAAATAAAAAATACAACCGACTACAATGTAAAAAAATTGTTTCTATAATAGTTTTGTCTCTTCGTTATTTAACACCGACTTCCGAAATTAAAGTTATTTTGCACTTTTCAGTGTTTTTTTGCACATTGAAGTCGGTTGTATTTTTATTTGTATTTTATTTTATTTTACATTTTTTAGTTATGGTTGCACCACTAAAAAGTACCCCTCATCCAAACTTAAATACCTTATAGCCAGAAAGCATTTCATGACAATTCTAATAATCCCAAACACGGTTAGATTACATTAATTTATTACAGAGTTCCGGTGCCTAACTTCAGGCTTCATCATCAGATCAGTTCGATATATTCCCCCTCTTCTTTCAATCAGTCATCGACTACACGTATAAACAAAGCAATTTTACTTGTTACGACGGTGCCGCTGTGAGCCTATGAGGAGTTCTGTTCCATAACTTCGAAATTCATGATCAGATCATAACAATATTTCTATGGGACCAATTCGGAAGCATAAACTTTCAATAAAAAAAAAAAAAACAAAATCGGTCCACAATTGACCGAGAAGTCGGTGAACATACATAAAAAAAAATACATTCAGCCGAACATAGAACCTCCTTCTTTTTGAAGTCGGTTAAAGAGGTTTGTTCAAATGTTTTATGTTATTTCGAATGGAGTACTAGTAGAATAGGTGGGTCCCTAGTTCCGATGACGGCACTTTGCCGGGTCGAGCAGATATGACAGTGCCGAGCCATGTTGAAGTGCAAATGTACAGTTGCTACAGTACGTCGGAAAACCCTTAGGTTGAAGACTGATCGCGAAATTTTTGACGTTACGGCGCTTGAACAACCTGGTGTCGTGGGACTACGCGACAACGTACCACATTCAGGCGCCGCCGTGGTAATATAGCCAGGCCCTTACCTACAGGCACATGCATGACGCACTTAGCTCTGAACAAGCAACTGATGCAAAGCTGTAATTTTCTCCCTCTTATCTATGAATATCTAATAAGATTCGTACCGTTTTAACTGTACAATTTATGGCCAGTAGCCGTAGAAGCTGCGAAACGATTTCCTTTGAGTACGGTCGCTTGTCTTGACGAGCTACGAGAGGAAGTGCTATGATGAGGTTCCTACTTTCATCGGCTTTTGAAAGTTTATTTTATTTACCTCGTTGTCGTTAGCCTTGGTATGTTTGCCTGCTTAGCAAATCATGGTGCTGGGTTCGATTTCCAGGCAGGGAACATTAGGTTTTTAAGTTATTGGATTTTTTTATGACGAATTTTTCAGTAGCCTTCGAAGTCTATATTAGTGCCCAGCTAATGGTAATAGAAATAGAATAGATTTTAATTATAAACTAACCAAATGACAATTAGGTATATTATATTGGTCAAAGTAGCCAAATGTATAGGAGATATTATTGGACACAATTGTGTGTACGCAACTACAGTATACTTCTAGGCAAGCGTGCTCCATCGTCGTCCACATCATCGCTTACCATCAGGTGAGATAGTGGTAAAACGCGAGCCTATCAATAATAATAAAAAATAAAAAATCTCTGTTCTACGGGATAGTTCGAAAGCAACTGAAAAACACAAGAGGGTTTTAGTCAGTAAAAGTCTGGACCTTCCTCTCGCTCTGCCTGGTGTAGGAGGAGTTATTTGATGAAGAATCAAGAATCAAAGCATTTATTTCAAATAAACCATTTACAGGTACTTTCAAATTGTTGAGAAGTCAGTCAGTAAAAAAAATAATGCTAATTCCACATTCCAAAGCGTAGATCTCTATGGAAAAGAATGTGCAAGAAACTTCAAGGACACTCTTTTCAATAATTATGTATTACAAACATATCGGTCACATGTTTCTTGTCGCAACTAAAAAAAAAAACAAATCTAAATATATAAATTAAAATAAGCCACTGGCAGCTAAGAGATGACTAGTATCAAACGGCATGGGCACGCCATAATTATGGCGGTAAGTTCCCTCTTTGAGGAGTGGCTGGAAAGACAACACAGCGTCTTTACCTTCCGCATGACGCAGGTCCTTACCGGACATGGTAAGTTCGGGAGGTTCCTGCACCGGATTCGTGCGGAAGAAACGCCTAGGTGTCACCATTGTGTGGACCGCCCGGAGGACACGGTGAAGCACACGGTAGAGGTGTGCCCCGCTTGGGCAGTCAATTTGTACGCCCTAGTAGTAGTGGAGCTAGACCTGCATTGAGCCAAGCATTTTTAGATACCGTATAACATAATACGCTAATTTCCCATACCTCGAAAAAGGGGGTAGGTACTCTGTTCCTTTACTGTCATGGTCAGATAGGGGACGACATGACAGTCATACACGACCGGTGAGCCATCAGGAAGCAACGACTTTAAGCACTTCCCGAGGCACGAGGGTATCACACTACTATAGAAATTCGATGTAGGTATACATTTATTATTAGATTTTTTCATTAGGAATTTTCTAGAGTTTGAACTCTAGAAAATTCCTAATGAAAAAATCTATAACATGCAACTTAATAGTAATAAAATATGTATGTCAAATTAGTAGCAAAACAGTAGTCAATAGTATTGCTGCTATAAACGCTTTAACATCGGCCACATAACGTAAGAAAATAATAAATGCGTTCTTAAAAAGACATAAACCTCCAACGCGTGATATTTACGTGGCAACGACCTTGTAAACCACGATATAAACAAAAATTGTCGACGTACATATCAAACTTTAATTGGATGGTACAAAATCTAATCAAATTTTATTGGCGGGCAACACACAGCTAATCAAAAATAAACATAATTTCGTAATCACACCGATGTAACATGTTTTATTCATTACATTAATTGTTTTATTGACGTTCCTCTCACTAATTGAACTTGCGAAGTTAAAATAGCAAAAGACGTAAAAAAACAAATTGATTGATAATTTAATTTGATTATAAAATTATATCTTAATCCTTCAACGTGTCGATATTGAAATATTGACATTTAATTTGGATGCGTTATTAATTTTTATGATAATTAAAAAGTTAAAAGTCATCATTAATGTTTAGTCCGGCTTAGTTGTGATAGTTTCTATTTCGACAACAATACATAAAAACTAGGAGGAAAGTTTGAAAAAGATCAGCCCCCCTAGTCAAGTTACAACCGTTTTGTGTCGAATTCCGTTCTCCAATCGGTAACGCCTCAGTGTGTCAGTAATTATAGAAAACGATAAGTTGGTAGCCATGTTGACGCGCCTGAGTCGGCCGCTCGTTCTACAATGTCGTTCTACAATAACAAAGGATGTAGCGTTGAACATTGTAGAAACGATAACAATTCATTCTATCATTTTGAACGATGTGAACTTGGCTACGAATTTTCTATTCGTTTGTTCTGACCAAGTGACTTAACGCTGAGATGATGTCATTCCCATACATTTAATTAGTTTTCGACTAGCGTTAACGATTGCAGATTATCAACTTGGCTAAGGCACGCTAAGGGTGCAGAGATGTCTCTGATCATGACGTGTTAGACACTAACTACAAATTAGACTAATGACAAATTTGCGAGCGAGAAAAAGGGATGCAGCTATACATCCTATATAGCTCCATCCCTTTAACAGTTCAGTTTAGGTCGTAAAATGGATCGCGTTAGGAGCTCGTGGTAGAGCCTTAGTTTAATAATACCTAGAGAATGTATTGTCAATCAGCACCAAATATGGGCAATTTATAAGGTAAATTTGTAAGGTTTTTTAGGTAAAATTTATGCACGCAGGTACTATAAATAAGCATGTTTATAATGCACACATAAATAATTTAATGAATGGCTTTGAATTCCTTTTATGTATAAAATAACGATAATAACAGGATACACTTGCCAATACTTACTCATATAATTGAGTACGGTAAAACATTATTAGATATTTGCGATTGTATACTTAGAATGAGGTAAAATTTGCTAATGATGAAATTGGAGAGTTTTGCAAACAGGTAACGGAAACAAAACTTTAGCAAAAATATGTGAATGTGTACCCACTATAGATCCTCATTCATTACTGACTGAAATCTACTAATTAAATTAAACATTGGCTAACAACGAATAAAATTATTTCATGTCTAAAAAGCTCAGTTTTATCGTAATATATTAAAATCACGACCGAATAGAAAACATTCAATATTTATTCTATTCATTACAGCGACCCCTGTACCTACAATACATAATTAGTACTGGGGTCAGTACCTACAATACAAAGTTAGTACAGAAGCCCCTGTACCTACAATACAAAGTTAGTCCAGAGGTCCATTTATCAACCATACAAACAAAGTACAGCGGCCCCTATATCTACCATACAAACAAAGTACAGCGGTCCCTGTATCATCTACCATACAAACTTAGTACTACGGCTCCTGTGTCCACCACACAAACTAAGTAAAGCGGCCCCTGTATCTACCATACAAACAAAGTACAGCGGCCCCTATATCCACCATACAAACTAAGTACAGCGGCCCCTGTATCTACCATACAAACAAAGTACAGCGGCCCCTATATCCACCATACAAATTAAGTACAGCGGCCCCTGTATCTACCATACAAACAAAGTACAACAGCCCCTGTAACTACTATACAAACTAAGTACAGCGGCCCCTGTATCTACCATACAAACAAAGTACAGCGGCCCCTGTTTCTAGTGTACAAACTTAGTACTACGGCCCCTGTTTCCACCATACAAACAAAGTACAGCGGCCCCTGTATCTACCATACAAACAAAGTACAGCGGCCCCTGTATCTACCATACAAACAAAGTACAACAGTCCCTGTAACTACTATACAAACTAAGTACAGCGGCCCCTGTATCTACCATACAAACAAAGTACAGCGGCCCCTATATCCACCATACAAACTAAGTACAGCGGCCCCTGTATCTACCATACAAACAAAGTACAACAGCCCCTGTAACTACTATACAAACTAAGTACAGCGGCCCCTGTATCTACCATACAAACAAAGTACAGCGGCCCCTGTTTCTAGTGTACAAACTTAGTACTACGGCCCCTCTTTCTAGTGTACAAACTTAGTACTACGGCCCCTGTTTCCACCATACAAACAAAGTACAGCGGCCCCTGTATCTACCATACAAACAAAGTACAGCGGCCCCTGTATCTGCCACAAGTAATAGAACATGTTTCATTTGCCCTTAATTTTATAAGTAGGCCGGTTAACATTGATAAATATAGACCTAAAATCTATTTATTTTACACATTGCCGGAGGACCAGCAGGGACTCTACACAATCCCTAGGGATTGTATATGTCGTGGCCAGATCTTAGAATCACTTTATGATGTGACCGGCCATATCATGAATTGGTTGCATTTCCATATCATGTCAACTAAAACTGGCCAGATCGTTTAAACGTCAACGTTTGATGATATTTCAATCCACGTTTGGCCATATCATTGATGTAGGATTAATGGACTTTTTATAATTATTAAGGGACTTGGGGCACCAAAGAAAAGTTTTTAGAGTACAATTAATATTTTTGGTGAAAAAAGGCACATTTTGGTGAAGAAAAAAAAGACTATATTGAGGCACTGTTAAATAGTACCCCAATTAAAATCGTATATAATGTCGTTGACAAAATTGTACCATAGATGCATTCAAACTACTGATTGACTGCAGGCTCGTATTAGTTAGACTTAATAAATCAGCTTTGTGTCGTAATAATAATTATATTTCATTACATTTTTATCTTCCATTTAAAAATTATAATTCGCTTTTAGTGAAGAATCTCTGCCGCCATATTATGTCATAAAAACAAAGCGAAATCAGTGCCTCTACTGGTGGACAACATAACTATTTTACGATATGATCAGCTATGTTAGACTATATCAAGAAGTAATCGTGCGTTTAGAAAGAAAGAAAGAAAAACATTTTTTGGCGGAACAAGGCGCTGCTTAGCTGTTCATATCGTTAAATGCAGAGTGTTCATTGATTTGTCTTGCCCTTAACATGATGAAGCCAGCGGGCAAGGTTCTATATCATGAAATGCCACCATTTTATGAAATGGTTGGCCATATTATGAAGTGATCAATTTTAAAATCTGGCTACGACATAAACATTACCTAAGTAAAGTATGTAATTGACAATAATACCTATTCATAATATTTCATACATTGCCTGAACGCCTCAGGTATTCTATACATTGCCTAGGTATTGTGTAGAATACCTGTATTAAACAGATTGCCGGTAACATATATCTTTTAATAAGCTTCACCTAGATTTTGGCCACGTGGACTCGAAGGCCTCATGCCTCATTTCATGGTGCAGGAATTGGAAAAAGAGCCGGACAAAAGATAAGGCATCGTCAGTGGTAGAGGCCTACAGCCTAATAGTGGCTCATCCAGTTTCCACATCTGTCTTGCTCCTACAGTGCCTTACCTGGCTTCGAAGTCAGTTTAGTGATTTTTAGTAAACTACGGCAGTTTTGAACGGGCGTCGTCGCTACAGATTTTTTTTTGCCTTACCTAATTCCCCACGAGTTGTTGTGCAGTGGAATTTGGTTATGTTACTGTATGATATGGTTGACTATTAAAAGTTGCTCCAAGTGCAAGTCGTGCAAGAAGATGTATCTAGACTAGCTGGCTATTACTCGTTACACTGACATTTTCACATGATTCGTGTCAACATGTAATCATATCATTACTAATGAGATGGGTTTCAAAGCCTTGACGAGAGAGTCAGGTCTGTAATCAAAACGATTATCAATTCTGTTTTGTGTGCGAGTGACTTTGATGACTACCTAACGACTGCCGCTTCATTGATTGGCAGCGAGACGGCTTTCCTAACAACAAAGTGTTCGCGCACTTTCGATTCATCAATCTCATCAAAACAATAGAATTAAATAATTACACCAGCGCAACGAATCGTGACCGCGTGCCGCCAATAAAAACTTGACTACAGTGCGATTATCCGATTACACACATAACACTCTAATAACAAGGTGGTGTCTGAAACAGGACCATTTAACAATATTGTCTCTGACCAATCGGAGTCTCGTCGCGGCGCGGCGTCACGCACCGTCCGCGCGTGTCACTGCGCACATAGCCGCGTGTTATGGCCGCCTCGCACGACTCTGCTCGTTTGCCATCATTTGTATGAGCGTAAAGAAGGCGCTCGTTTATCGACAGAGCCACGAACAAAAGCGCTTACGCCTCGTCTTAATTAATATGATTAATGAGGCGAGGCCGCGGCGCGTTTTTGAACTCGCGTTACTGTTGTAATCGAGAAATAAATTAATTTTATTAGTAGTCCTTCCTAATAGAAAACGAGCATCGAGGGCGTCGTCGCTCCCAAACGACTCTGACGATACCGTGTTTTCCCGGTTCGTTACGTTTCTCTAATTTAAAAATTGGGCGTTAAAACTCACCGATTATTATTTAAATTTATGACATTATGCATAATATAAAGGCATATAAAAAGGAAATTGTGACGAGTTAGAGTTGGGCATCACTAACAAGGCACATATCTGAGCACACCTTAATGACTTTAACTATAATTTCATTTCATTAAAATTATTTTATCAAACTACTACTTACCCACCATCACTTTAGTTTCATTAATATTAACATAATTTTATTGCTCGCCTCGGAGTCAAAGCACTAATTTATTACAGCTATGAATCTGCGCCGGTTGTATGTCTGCGTAACACTCATACCCAGAGCTACACACATTAGTGGTAAAATAATTTGAAACTATTAGAGGAATTCGCAGTAAAACAAATAGTATTCGCGCAGACGTGTTACCCTTTAAAAACATAGGTATCTATTTATTTTCCCATGTTTCTAAGCTAACGCGGTGTCGCTTAGGTGACGAAAGACTCTGTGTCTTTTGTGGTGGTGTCAGAGTCCACATTGGGATGCGCATGCGGCGGCGCGTTCGCGCCTCGGGCCGAGATCGTGGTGGAGATAATTAGAGGCCGCGGCTCTGTGGGAGCCATAAAAACGGCAAATTGACCGGCGGGATAACCAGAAAGGCACAATGTGTTAGATAATAATTTCCAAATTACAGGTTATGTTGGTTCGCGAGCGAGACTCGGCCGGCTCTTTTTTCTCGGACGCCGACTGAGGTGCTAAGGGCAGGCTAATTATTATTTGGGTATCAGAGCGAGGATTTTAGTGCAGCTGCTACCTGTATAAATATTTATTATTAAAAAAGATCAAACGCCAATTTCGATGGAATCCAATTTTATAAGCCAATTAATATAGCTACAAATATCTCATCAAACACTTATAATGATATGTTCGTTCGTACGACAAGGAATAAACAATCAAATTATAACAATTAGTGGTAAAAATACATTAACGAGGAAAATAAGGTACATTTTATCCTCTGTAGGTTTTAATATGCATGTGCAATAAACACTCGTTCAATTGATTTAGTTAAAATTTCGGTTTTTAAAATTATACTTCCCAATAATTTACCAATTAATTTTAAAATAGAAAACAGTGAGAATCTTCTATAACTTAACTTCAAAGTTAACCCAAAATCGTACACAGCTTAAAAAGGGCGCATCAATACAAGAACACAAGCAATTGAATCTACAGACAAGTAGACGCTACATTCCGATATAATATGGAGATGGTCCCCAATTCCTAAGAGCTTGTAAGACAATCGATGGCGGGAAGGCGCGCGGGGCGCCGGGCTGCGAGCGCCGCCATTGGCGCCCGGGCGCTCCTCCCCACGCCTCCGACTCCTAGATTAATGTTTTGTTAAAGGGAGCATTATCTCGTAAGATGTGATGAAATATGCGAGCTGCAGCATCCGACACGCTAATGCGGGTAATGCCGATCGTGAATCCATGCTTGTTTGTAGTCAATGAATGTACTGAGCTTTTTATTTAAGACTATAGTTAGGTTTCTGATTTATGGGTTAGTAAAAATTGCTATTCCTTAGTGTTAGGTTGACATATCAATGTCCTTTTTAGTCTTTGGGTATTTCCTGTTTAAAGCGAATACCTATATCATAATCTATATAATACTGTTTAATTTAGTAATTAAATTCGGATATCTAGGTACAATAGGATTTTTTACATGTCTAGGGAAAGTTCAGCCATAAAACACACATAAATTGTGATTTCTCAAAAGCATGTTAATAAACAAAATAAAATTGATGTCTGGTACATTTTTTGAATAGAGAACTCTCCCATTTCTTTTTTTAAATTAGGTACTCTAAACTAAATAAAAATATTAATTTTTAATTTTATTATTATTTTCCTATTAAAGGTACTTAACAGCGTTCTGGGTACTTTTTCCATTGACACCGATGTAGGTGAATTTTGATGCCCAATGAGTTCTTTTTCAACCCGTTTGTTCATGTTTATAAATAGTTATTAATTTATATTATGATTTTATTGATTAATAAAATAATAATCCGTATTAAATAAATTTACTTAACCATTTTAAAGGGACCAATTATTTTTATAAAAAGAAATGTTCTAAGGAGATGCAGTTTTTTTAACTTTAGATTTTTTTGTTCTAATGCCCCTTTTGATTTAAAATTATTTAAAAATCATTGGTGTATATTTCTAAAAAAGTAATAGGATGATGACATTACTTTAAGACTAACTTAATCTTTACGATAATTATGGTCTTAAAAATGTGAAAGGCCAAGATCATTTTTTTTGTCAATTTGTTTTTTGACTATATAACGCTATGCACTAAGTTTCAGATGTATTTATTTTTTAATAATTATACAATACAGGTACTTCGTTTTCCATTATAATGCAGCTATAACACATTCTAATATTTCTGGAGTATTCGGCAGCAAATGTTTCGAGCCATCAAGCTTCCCTGAAATAGTCACTACTTAAGTAAAATTCTTAGCTCCATTTTACCGAGATCTCGCCTGTTTGACATATGACGTCAACTGTTGGACATAGGCCTTTCCCAAGTGTTGTCATAATGACCAGTCCTGTGTATCTCGCATCCAACGGATTCCCGCGACTCTCACTAGGTCATCGGTCCACCTTGTGAGAGGCCTTCCAACGCTGCTTTTCGGTATGTGTTCGCTACTCCAGAACCTTTCGTCCCCATCGACCATCTTGTGCCCTGCCCACTGCTACTTAAATTTGGCGATTCACACAAGGAAACTCCGAGCCGATATAGCCCTTTCTATTGCCCTTCGAGTGACTTTAAGTCTTTTGATGAGGCCCATTGTAAGTGACCACGTTTTGGAGCCATATGTCATCACTGGCAACACGCACTGATCACAGACTTTCGTTTTATGACACTGTGGTATATTGGACGAAAAGACACCGCGCAGCTTCCCGAACTTCCCGAAGCGTCCTCAAGATTCCTCACAGAACCCTTTCCGTGAGAAGGACGTTGATTATTTTGTCCTGGGTGCCAATAACCCACACCAATGACAACGTTTGCTCAAGACAAAAGTCTTCCTACTCTTTACATTCCGCTTTAACTTTTTCCTCACAAAATTCATTTGGCTCCAAGAACTACAATTTCCGTCGCCAGAAAATGCGTTAGCTGTACTTGAAATCACAGTAAAAGATGAGTCTGCAGCGGACTGGAAATAGTACATTTTGATACAAGTGGAGAAAGTTTGTCATTGCGATCGAGACGAAATTCGCTCGAGTCGTAGGTTTTTTCTTTTTTTTTTTTTTTTGGTGGGAAAATCATCTAATGACAAATCTCGCTCTTGGGCGGAGCGAGAGATAGTGTCAGACTTTCACTGACTAAAAACCCACTCCTGTTCCTTCGTTGCCTTCGTCCCAGGGCCCCGGGTTTCGTTTTCACACTACCCATGGCCCCAGTAGGCTTCGACCCTGCTGGGCCCCTACGATTTGCTGACATCTCCCTGAGGCGCGCGTGGAACAATACGCGCCGTCGACGACTTGGCTCGGTCCGGACGGTTACCGGACGGTCCGACGGCGAGCCACCCATTGCCGTCCCGTCCGCAAGCCCGCGCCTACGGTGGCCGGAAATCGGGATCGGAATCCCGGCGGCGGTAAGGGCGTGAGGACCGTTGCCTCACGCGATCGGCCGCCTCCTTTGCTAGCATTACTGCTTCACAGAAGGAGGCGACCGCCTGCCACTCTTCCTCGCTCCGGACCATGGCCTGTACCAGGGCCCGGCGCGAGAGATCGCCGCCGCCGATCGCCCCCACAAGGACACGGCGTTGCTCTGCCCAAGCGGGGCACACCTCAACCGTGTGCTCCACCGTGTCCTCCGGGCGGTCCACACAGTGGCGACACCCGGGCGTTGCTTCCGCACGAATCCGGTGCAGGAACTTCCCGAACTTACCGTGTTCGGTGAGAACCTGCGTCATGCGAAAGGTGAGGACGCCGTGAGGTCTTTCCAACCACGCCTCAAAGAGGGGACTTACCGCCATAATTGTGGCGTGCCCATCGAGTCGTAGGTGAGGGTGTTATGGAGCCAAGTGCTGTGACAAATTTCCACGAGTATCAAACGACGTTCTTCAATACACCAACGAAGATATAAACAAACGAGGGTTGACACGTGACACGTGGGTGTCGCTTAGCGCCCACCCTGATACGATAAATAGATACAATAAATTGTGGCGAGGCGAACTCGTGCACTTTTCTACATTAGTGCGAAAAACAGTAAATTGCGTGCCTAAAAGCAATAAAGATAAAAGCGGGTTGTCGAGTAATAAGTGTAATGAAAAAAGGTGTTTCAAAATAAGTTTTAACGCATATAATTTGTGAAGGTTCACATGTTTTTTCAAAACCTGTGAATGATGAAACCCTACCTCGTAGAACATATCTTTGTTAATTAAAAAAATATATATTTATTTATTATTTATTTATTTAAACTTCATGTACTTAATGCAACAAGGCATTCTCTACCAGTCAACCTTTGGGTTAAAAAAGACAACACTTTGGTAGGTTTGCACAATAAATAAATAACAGATACTTCAAACAGAAAAAATAAAATTAAAGTAAGTTATTTATAATAATAAAATACATATATATGCTAAAATTATAAACTAATAAATACTATGAAAAATATCAAATCGTTAAGAGAAAATAATAATTCTGACGAAGACCAAACTAAAGTTGAAAGGACTTCAAGTAGTAGTTCCGAATTTTACGCTTGAAGGAAAATTTACTTTCAGCTTTTTTGATGTCAAGGGGAAGCACATTCCAGAGTGTTATAGTGGAAACAGCGTATGAATTGGTACATAAAGCCATTACGGTGAGAAGGAATATGAAGGAGCATGTTTTTGGAAATATCTGGTGGCCGAGCCTTTCAAACATTTCCTAAGTAATGTCTCATTATGTCTCCCGGTGCGGAGATACATCGTCAAATAAAACGAATTTATTATATATATACCATCCTTCTTTTTGAAGTCGGTTAGAAACTGAAAATTATTTTTCATAATAACACTTAGACCTTATGTTATGACAGAAATCTATTTCATATGGAATTATTTATCTTTTTTTGAGGTGGGACATTATCTAATAACTTCTGCCGCTCTGGGTTGGGCGAGAGGGAGTATCAGACTTTTACTGAATAAAACATCATCGTCATTTCAGCCGAAAGACGTCCACTGTTGGCCTCCCCTAAGTATCGCCATAATGACTGGTTCTGTGCGGGCTGTCCTCCCAAAAGGTGAACCGATGACATGGTGAAGGTCGCGGTAATACGATGGATGCGAGACGCCCTTATATTATTTATTAATAATTAGTTCCTGAATTATTTATTATTAAGAGACAATTACAGATTGTAGAACCTACACCGAAAATCACAGTGCATATCTTTACGTAATATAAATCTAATCATCTTAATTCCACGTCGCAGCAGGCTCTGCTCGTCTCCGTATAATCAGCAGATTCCAACCAGTTACGTCACGTAAACCTCAGTCCTAAGATTGTTTATCCACCAATTTCTCGAGATGGGACCCAATACAATTGTGTTTGTCAATGATAAATGGTCGCGCGCGGTGCTTTTCATCTCCTACGGTCAAAGGCGCCGCCAGCGACAGACGTCAGATAAATTTAAATTCTAATACGAGACGCGTAAGGTATATTCCTGGTTGAACATAAATAATTACAACACAGGACTAAATGATACGGTACTAATCAAGGCCGGGAATAAACGCGGATAATGCGGTTTAATATCGCTTGAAAGGAACCTTTCGGCGGGTAGTCGCATTCAGCTATAATGAGTTTATTCAGAGTTTTAATCGAATGAATCGTGGTAAGCAAATAGTGGTTCAAAGTATTAAGCCGGGTTAGCGCAGCGGCACTCCACTAGTCGCCTCTTCAATTTGTATAACAATGCTAGAAGGAAATCATAGAAACTAAAATTAAAAAATGTTTTTTTATTTTATTTTTTATACCTTTTATTTATTAGTTTGTATATCTACACCATATTTTGATGTGTTTTGAGAAAGAAATTATAAACATCAAATTCCATTTGCATTCAAAATGTTATAATTGACTTGTACAGATTATTTTTGCATTAAGTCCGCCTATGTAAGTACTACTAATGTACATAAAGTTTAAATAAATCAATAATTTAATACAATTTGAGTACTTGAGTTACGCATAGATACGTCAGAAGCATTTTTTCAATCTGTCTCTACTCTATTCTGGCTTCCCTCAATCAAATAATAGGTCTTTTCAACACACTTGCTCAGAAAGTGACTCTTATTGCACTGCACTTAGGTATATAATGGCACTCGTTACCAAACTGTGACATTTTGATTACCATTACGTACTAGTGCTATAATGTAGTTAAAATCTTTTTGTTCAACCTCTTTATTTATTTATTTATTTATTTATGTACACACAAACACTTAATATCGAAAAGAACAAATACAGATAAAAGAGTACAAAGGTCCTGCTTATATCTAACTCTCACTCACTCACTTTCTTTTCTGCTTGTTTCTGCTTTTTTCTCTTTGTTCGTAAAACAAATTTAGAATTCGAATAAAATAGTATATAAATTAGTGTCTTACTTACCTACTTATTTCATCCAATTTACAAGTTAAAATGGACAAATTTAACTTGTACAAACGATTTATTTAATAAAAAACATTTAGTAAATAAATCGTACTTCAAATAAAATTTGTTTTTTTTTTTTGTGGTCTATGGCCGCCATTTTAAGATACACGCGGTTTTTGGCGTGATTTTTTTTATTCCAGTGAAGTTCAGTGACTGTATTAATTAAATAAAATTAAATACTACAAAATCATTAGAAAATGTTACATCCGTATTCTATTGTCACTACGAAAGATATTATCGTAAAAACTTTTCACCCAAGAAAACATAAACGTAAGACTAGGCAGTATGATCAAAATACTTTAGCCTTACTCTAGGGGTAAATAAAAAAAAATTATGCGCGTGCTTATGAAAACAGATTTTTACCGCCATGTCACAGAAAATTTTACTTGTTTTACTGTTGTTTTCTGCACAAGTGTATTGAAAAACGTCGTATGACACACGTAAGTAATTAATGATTACCGTTCTTGGCTCTCTTAAGACCCTCGCCACGGCTCGGGTCTAAATACCGCCTCGACGGTAATCACTAACATTACACACTTTTAACATAATGTACTATTTACCTATGAAATTGCCGTTTTTTTAAATGGGTTGCTTTGAAGTGTTATATCTTTGGATTGACTTGGAATTATAAATTCAAATAAAGGTATATAGGTAAGGCTTAATATTAAAGGTATGTTATTCTTTTTTCGAAATTGGGTGTTTATTGGTTTCTTTGTGTTTTTTATTTTTTGTAATATCGCTGTATTTATAACCATTTGTATGAAATCTAAGAAAACTCGCATTATTTTGTAATATAAGTTCTACCGTGGAAACAATGTGTCTCAAGCGTTATACAATATTGATGATGTATACGGACTGAAAACTGCTAATGAATGGGATGTCTATTTTTGTTTCAATCACTTTTACGAAGGAAATTTTATATCACGAATAACTTTTCTTCTCAGGACGGCTACAAGACAAAATTTCCAAAACGAAAGCTAAACCTTAAACCAAGAACACAGAGTACTTTTGTTAGAAGAAAGTCGTAGGTATAAATTCATTTATTTATTTATTGAGTAGGCACCTCAACGACTTACTCACTAAAACACACACAAAAGAAAAAGAAAAACAAACATTTTTAGGCATAGTGAATTCGTCACTTACAGAGGTGCACAGTACTGACAAAAAGAAAAACTTAACAATTCAATTACAACAAGTACAAGCTTAAATATATACAAGACACAAGTGAGCTATTATCCGAATTCAATGAGAAAACAGAAAAAATTAATACAGTGGAAAGAGAATAAAAAATATAAAGAATACCTACATTATCTACTTATATTATAAGATTGTTCGTGTCACCCTGAGGTTCCAAGCTGGTTAAAAGTTCATACGGAATGTTTCAAAGGAGTTAGAGAAGATGTCAATGCTATTATTATAATACTTGCATAACTATGAAACAGATGAGGACAGACAATTAAGAGAAAGTACGCGCAGGAAAGATTTTAAAAACAAAATAATACCCCACCTTAACATTGTTCAACACAGTCCTCAATATCAAGCAGTGCGGATTTTTAACAGGTTGCCATTAGACTTAAAAAGCATAATTTACACGAGCTCGTTTAAGTCAAGACTCAAAGCTTTCTTATTGGAGAAATGTCTCTATTCGATAGATGATGACATATCCACGATTTGATATTATGGTATTAAAGTGAGACTGAGTAATATTAAATTTAGTAATTATTTTGTAATGTTTTTGACTTTTTTTAGTAATTATTTTGTAATTTTATTGACTTTTTTTAATATGTTTGTTATCTATGTTTTATTGAATTATGTAGTATGTGTTAATTTTATAATTTTAATTAATGTTTTTTTATTATTTATGATTTCATTTCAAACACAATGTAAATTGTTCCTGAAAATAAATTGATTCTTGATTGATGGATTGATATTGGATCGTGTAGCGATTTTATTGTAATTTCCCATCATTGATATTGCTTGCCCTTTGAAATGCATAGTTTCTACGTTGGAACTTAATATGAAAAAACGTTTTTAGGGTTCCGTACCTCAAAAGGAAAAACCGAACCCTTTTAGGATCACTTTGTTGTCCGTCTGTCTGTCTGTCAAAACCCTTTATCTCGAGAACGCGTGAAGGTATCAAGTTGAAATTAAAACCATATACTCAGGTCTGCGGTCCCTTGAAGCTGTGAAAAAAATAAAACTTTTGAGTTGACGAAAAAAAAAGACACGGGCGTTTATGTCGCAAAAAACGTTTTTTTTTAGTTTTCATGGTTATAAGTACTGCGATATTACAGAAAATACACAACACAAAGAAACCAATAAATACCTAATTTCGAAAAAAACATAACATACCTTTAATATAAAGTTTATTTGAACTTATAATTCCAAGTCAATCCTAAGATATAACACTTCAAAGCAACCAGTTTTAAAAAACGGCAATTTCATAGGTAAATACCTATTTTATTACTTCGACACGGAAAAAGTACAAAAAAAATGCAATTTACGAGTAAAACATATACATTACAAACTCTTTCATGACAAACATTCTGATTAACTAACTGGCTGATAATACCCAGAAGTATGTGCTAAGATGACGTAATGTTATAGAAAAAAAAAAACTTTTATTTTCGCGATATTTTAGCAGCCAGTATTAAAGAACCATTTCTATAGATGATTTTGTGTTTTAATCCTAAGTGACCAACCAAGAGCCGAACTTTTTTTTAACCAATCAAATTATCCAAATATTAAAAAAAATATATTATCTGGATAGATATTTTTTTTAATCTATATTATTTTGGTTTTGCAATTTTCTACGGATCATGGACATCAATTAACTTTTTACCTGTTTGCCTGCTAAAGCGCGAAATTTGTGGTTATGTTTTGCATCAAATCTTCGCTTATTTTATTAGGAATCTAACAATTAAACTAACAAACATTCGGCTTTTAATGTTTCAGATTCACACATCCTTAATGATATACCTACCGAAAAATTTAGGATATGTCTAATCTCGTGAGTTTGAGGATCAAATGATTATTTACCAAAAAAAATGTTCAAAATTTGATTATGGCCCAATTTACGTTGGAACATACAATAAAATTACTGAAATTCGAACTATGGCTTCGAAATTAACCTCAAATTAGAATGGTGGCAAAAATATGTGGTATTCATCGGATTTGGCCACCCCAGATGATTTTCGAAATTATCGTCGATCGTCTACACCATATTTTATTTTAACTGAAACTAACTTGCTGAAAATAATTACGAGTAGATCCTGTTTGAATTGACTTCTTCGTCGTCTGATCACGATTACAATAAAACGTATTTGCATGCTACACTTTTTGTACATTTGAGTCATAGAATAATGCCATTTTTGTTTTCGATACTCGATTCAAAATCCGAATAAATAAAAATGAATGGTTAAACGCAGAATTCTAGAATGACTAGACCAATTTCGATAAACTTTTTCTTACACTATTTGTCTCAAATCTCTGAAAGGCTCGATATATTTGCTATCAAATACTGCAAAAACATAAATGAGTTACATCCGCATTCTAATGGCAAATAAAATGTCTGTATCACAAACAAAACATGTACAAGTTACTTATAAACTTGATACTGGCTAAATGCAAAAAACCTTGTGAAGCTAAAAGAAAAAGAAAACAATTGATTTTTTTATTCTTGATTCAAAAATGTTAATAAATTTTGTTTAAATTGTATTTCCATTGTATTCTAGACAAAAGCTGTGATTAATCCAATCAAACATAAAGTTTTTTCATATTGCTTAGTAAATCGAGTTCACGTATTCATTGGTGGTCTAAGCAGTTACAGTTATTGGTGAGTGCTTTTAATAGTTTTCATACAATGTATGAGTGATAAATCATAATAAAACGTAATAAATGTGTTACTTCAAACTTTCAAGTCGCTTAAACATTTTAACATTGAATTGAACATGAATACAAAATAGTAGACCGAATATGTTTTCGAATGCATTTAACTTAATGACGATACACATTAGATTGTACGAAAGTTAATGTGTTATATATCAAAGTATATGCCCTGTGTGACGCATTACTAGAATACGACACAGTTTAAAAGCTTGGTAACATAAGGCCATTACTGTCTGGTGCCACATCAGTTTAAACAAGCTCGGGTAATGATTGACCGTATTACCAATATTAAATTAATTGAGAATAATAATAATTTTCCACATCTATCAAACAACGCCGTCTAGTCCCAAGCTAAGCAGAACTTGTGTTATGAGTACTAGACAACTGATAAACATACTTATATATTTCTAAATACATACAATTTATAGATAAATTACACCCAGACACAGAACAAATGATTGTGCTCATCACGCAAACATTTGTCCTGGGTGGGAATCGAACCCACGACCTCCGGCATAACAGTCAGGGTCACTAACCACTAGACCAACAGGCCAGTCTATTATTATTATATTATTCGTCTACATCATCATCATTTCAGCCGAAGCCGGATTCTCTCGACCCTCACCAGGTCATCGGTTCACCTTATAGAAGGCCTTCCAACGCTGCGTCTTCCAGTACGTGGTCGCCACTCCAGAACCTTTTAGCCCCAATGACCAACAGTTCTGCGAGCAATGTGCCTGCCCATTGCCACTTAAGTTTGACGATTCTTCAGGCTATGTCGGTAACCTTGGTTCTCCTGCTTGATTCCTTGTAGAGATGGAGATAGATAGAGTAAAAAAAAAATGTTAAGCTATTACTACAATACACCTCACAAAACAGAGCTGTCTGTAAATCGCAGTGTCCAGTATCTATCTTACATCGACCAATCTTGTGGTAATTGCTTGCAGCTGACTCCTGCTGTCGTCACTAGGTCATCGATTCAATTTGTAGGAGGCCTTCCAATGCGTCGTCGTCCGGTACATGATCGCTCCTCTAGGATACGCCAGCCCCATCGGTCATCGATTCTGCGAGAAATTTCTACACTGGCACGTATGTTTGGTTATTCATCAGACTTTGCCGGATGTCTAATTGGTTCTACAGCAGATCTCTTTGTTTCTGATTCGAAGGTAAACTTCAAGCCTAGTCTTCTCCATTGCACTTTTAGTGTCTTTCAGTCTTCATCGTAATCAGTCAGGTAGCAACTCCTAAAATAGAACAATGATTAATTATTTATATTCTTCTTCTTCAACATGGCAAAGATTCTCTGTAGACAGTTTTTTGCTTGAATACAGATTCGGCCATGGGGATAGTTATGCAAATATGCACTGGCCTCGCCTCGTTTGATTACTTACATATTGGAGCCACTTTAATTGTAAAAATCATTGTTGACCTTTTTATTGAGGTGGAAAATCATCAAATAACTTCAACCGCTCTGGATGGAGCGAGAAAACTAAAACCCTACCTCTTTCACACGCTCTTTCAGTTGCCCTTTGCGTTTGCTTTCAAGGCCCTGTAACTCTTTCGAACATTCCTGCAGACTTAGTAGGTATCACCCCTACTGGGCTTCTTCAGTTTTGCTCTCATATCTTTGAGGCACGTGTGGAACACAACACGGACCAAGCCCGAGTCGACACTTGGGCTTGGTCTTTACCGGACGGCTGGACGGTGAGTTAACCCTTGCTCGTCGTCTGCAAGTCCGCGCTTACGGTGGTCGGGTATCGCCCTGCGACTCCCTACACCTGCACCATCTCCTGCGGTGGTGGTTAGGGCGTGAGTATGAGCATGTCCTCTCTTCTATTATATTATATATTTAAGCCACATCTTTCGCTTGCAATACTGCTTCGCAGAAGGAGGTGCCTGCTTCCCATTCTTGACTTTTGCCCCGTACCATTCCTGATCCCGGACCGGACGCGAGAGGTTGTCGCCGCTGATTGTGTTCACGTCCAAGCGGGGCAGACTTCGACCGTATGCTCAACCGTGTCTTCCGGGTAATTCACTCAATGATGACACCCGAGCGTTTCTTCCCACCGAATCCGAAACAGGCACTTCCCGAAACTCCCATGTAACCATTGTTGCCCTAGCTTTTGTATCACAAAGGCCAATCATTGTGCAGGTGACAAAAGACATGATAAGAGAAGTGGCCGCGATTGTCATTAGGCTCCATAGTGCCATTCCAGTTTACCGGAGTACGAAGCCTAATTTTAACTTTTGATCGGGTAAATTGACAGAGCATTTAGATTGTGTCGTATTATACCTACTGAGTAAATGGTTGGAGGTGTGCCGATGAAAACGCTTTTGATTCGGCACGGCCGACGTCCGTGACATTGCCGCAAAGAGCACACAGCACGTTAGATAAAAGATTAACGATGGACCACCTCGTGTGTGCTACGCTCGTTTGCTTTCAATCAACTTTCACCGAGCACGACGCGACTCGACTATTATATTTTATTACGATGAGAGCAGAGGTTAGGTTGACTAGCTGAATAGCCAACGACTTGTATTGTTTTCAGTTAATGATACAACGGTTGAACGTTACCGATAATCCGGTCACTCCACACGTCAAATGTTTCGTCTTTTATGATTAGGGTTAAGCGGTGGTGACAATTTTAACCGATTTCAAAAAAGGAGGAACTTCTATTTTCGAGATTTTATGTTTAGGGTTCCGTACCTCAAAAGGAAAAAAACGGAACCTTTATAGGATCACTTTGTTGTCCGTCTGTCTGTCTGTCTGTCTGTCAAGACCCTTTATCTCGAGAATGCGTGAAGGTATCGAGTTGAAATTAAAACCAAATACTCAAGTCTGCGGTCCCTTGAAGCTATAAAAAAATTAAACTTCAAGTTAATGAAAAAAAGATACGACCGTTTATGTCGCAAAATTCGTAAATTTGACACTCCTAAGGAAATTGAAATTCATAGGGTACTTCCCGTTGACCTAGAACCCTGAAATTTGTCATGAAGCAAGGTCTTATAGCGCAAGTATAAGAATAAATCTGAAAACTGAAAATTTGTAGTTACGTCACAAAAAAAAAACTTTTTTCTATTCGAAAAAATCTTCGAGACTCGATTCGGGAATTTAACCATTTACATAATTTAGTTTGTACGGAACCCTCAGTGTGCGAGTCCGACTCGCACTTGCCCAGTTTTTTATCAATCAATTGTGTCCGTTAAATCGCAAATTGGGGACCAATTGGGAAAATATTTTTTATTTGGAAAAGTATATTTCCTAGATGGCTCTTTGGTGAAGATCTGATTGAGAACTTTGGATATAGACAATGAAACTATTCAATAAATGGCAGGAAATCTGAGATTGCTGCAATCGTTATATCTGTTTATAGTATAAACACCATATCATAACATAACATCACACTGATACGAAATGAAGCATGTGTACGGTTCACCCCCATTTTTAAAAAAGTACCCAGATTTGATGGATATTTTTTTTATTACATCGCCAACCTTGTCTCTCTATAGTTTTATTTGTAGTGTGCCACAACAATAAAGTGTTTTTTTTTTTTTTTTTTCTGTACTTATATCATAAAGAGGAAAGATTTGCATTTTTATATGTTAGTTTGTAATGGATTACATTCTTACACCAATATAATGCTACTTTATCATTGAGTGATATATGCTATTTAGCTCTTCAATCCCGATGGTGACAGAAGACCTGACGAGATGAAGAATTTGGTCGTTGTTGTACAACCTCAGCGGAATAAACGCGAAAGTGCTTGTCAGATATATAACGTAAGTGGTTAAAAGGACCAGACTCTCTACTCCTATATCACAATTTTTACCCAAATATCACATATTCACTTTTAAAACCATTACGTGTTTTCCTAATCAATTCAGTGTACGTTTGAATATCGCGGATATCGTTACTCAATCACCCATCAACAGTCGGAAGTTAGCAGATGTAACCGTCGCGTGCACAATCGCATACAAAACGCGATCCATAGCACACACTACAAGTATCTCTCCTCGTTTCTTATGCCATTGACTTATTAAAATTCGTTTACGAGATATATATGTTTTACTTTTAAGCAGGCGAAGCCGCTGGTAGGAGCTAAAACAAACACTACAAATTGCAAAAGAACTTTAATTTCGAAAATCGGTGTAAAAAACTAAACCAGAAACGCCGATTTCCGATATTAAAGATATTTTACAATTTTATTGCAAAGAAAACTTTTGTCGCACTCAAATATCGAGTATTATTAATTTCTTGCTGTCAATTAGTTAACTTCAAATATTAAAATACCGTTTAATCGTTTAATTGCCTACCAATTAAACGATTAAACGGTATTTTAATATTTAGTTTAGTTAGGGAAAATACTGAAAATAGCTGCTTTTCAAAATTCCAGTCTAATCAACTAGATCAGTCATACCTACTCAACCTTTTTTCTTCTCGGACCACATAACGCTTTTCCACATATAGCTTTTACCACACGATGGGCCTAAAACTACATTCAATAGTATTTATGAGTACATGAATGGGATGGATTCTTGAATTTTTGACATCATCATCGTTTGCGATAAAAGCGCTACATGCTGTTTTGTTTTTTAAGCGGGGCCATTATTAATTCACTCATTATCAAAGAGTGAACTAGTAAGCAGATTTTCGTACAGTAAAACTACTACCGAGACATAAAATAAATATAATATTATACCATCAATATTATGGCGAATGACCCTGTAGTCTACTACAGGGTCATTCGAAATGCTTGACGGACGGGACATATGCGACCCGCGGGCAGCAGGTTGAGTACAGCTGAACTAGATGTTAATAGTACCGTGACAGTACAGTATTAGGTGTATTTGTCGTTTTATGGCTTCACTTTCCCTTTATCTAAAGACCTAGTGGACACACTGCAGTGTGTCAGCCAAGTCTGCAAAGCGTACACACTGGCCGTGGGTTATATTTCACGAAAGATTTCAGGCCACCTGTAGAAATGATTATTCTGGGAGTCCAGTGATGGTCCCCGCCACTAGGTGCAAGCTACCTCAGCCCAGTCGCAGTGGTATTGGTCTTGCGTCAATACACCTGGTTTCGGTCTTGGTATTGTGTTCTCAGTTTACTCGGTCTTACAGCATGAGTTTTGCAATTCTTACAATTACATATTAGTCTATTGCTATTTACCACAAACTTTAATGGTAAATAACTTAACGCACAGTCTTTTATTAAAGCAGTGTCTTGCAGTTAGATTTATTATCAAAAAAGTAGGTATGTATTATCTTTTTGATAAATTTAACGACAAAGACACTGATTTATCAAAAGACTGACACGACCGACGAATGGCGAATCAATATATCGGAAAAGAGATAGACAATAATATTGGCTGGCACAAAAACTGTTACTATAACCGACTCGATATACCTTTTTGACTAGAATAAAAAAAAAGCTGCAAGACTTTGAAACATAAATACTAAGTAATTTTTTAGCACATACCAATTAACGTTAGATCTGCATATATAAAATTTGTACAAGAATTTTTATAACATCTATGTAAACATATTTTATCTATTTATGTAAAAAAAAAACGCCATTTACTAAATTATACTCTAAACAAAAATATCAATGTTTTTAGTGTTATAATGATACGATTTTGATATCGATATTGGGACACCAAAAACTCTCCTTAGTTTTAGTGTATGTCTTAGCTTGACTAGAATAAGAATACGTTTCATTCCAGGGGTATGGTCCCTTGGGATAAATTTCTATTTTTGCGCAGATAACATGCGATTTTACATTATAGTTCCTTTTTGATGATGTGAAAATACTGTGAACTGTGTAAACTCATTGATTATTTTTCATTCCGACCCATGTTTTTGTTATGTACTTACTTGATCCATAATTATCGACTGGTATACACTATCCTCTCATACCTAATTATTAAAAAACTGGGCAAGTGCGAGTCGGACTCGTGCACTGAGGGTTTCGTACAAATGTACCTATGAAAACAGTTCAATTCCCGAATTGAGTTACGAAGATTTTTCCGAATCGCAAAAAAAGTTTTTTTTTTGTGGCGTAACTACAAATTTACAGTTTTCAGATTTTTTCTTATATTTGTGCTATGAGACCTTGCTTCGTGACAAATTTCAAAATTCTAGGTCAACGGGAAGTACCCTATGAATTTCGATTCACTTGAGAGTGTCGAAATACACGTTTTTACGACATAAACGGCCGCATCTTTTTTTTTCGTTAACTCCGAAGTTTTATTTTTTCACAGCTTCAAGGGACTGCAGACCTTAGTATAGGGTTTTAATTTCAACTCGATACCTCCCCGCGTTCTCGAGATAAAGGGTCTTGACAGACAGACAGACAGACGGACAACAAAGTGATCCCATAAGGGTTCCGTTTTTTCCTTTTGAGGTACGGAACCCTAAAACCAAAATGTTTTTAAAAGAGAACCGTAAAGGTTTCTTACCGGTTCTTCTCCATAGGAAAATAACCGATTGGTGGTGTGTACTAGCTTCTGGCGTTTTATGGTCACTTACCATAACCTACGTGAACTAAAATATTGAATTGTAATAACAAACAAAAAATAACACATTTTCTTTTAAAGTAGTTGACGAAGATTGTACACAGCAGGGGTTACGATTTCAGGAACTTCGTGAAAACTTGGTAAACAGTTCATCAGGGCTTCGTGAAAAGAAGTGATATACTTGTTTTATAAGCAATACAGTTTTGGCATTCTGTCACATTTTGAAACCTGAATCTTTATAGTAAATACTATTATGAAAATGTAAGGAAATCTTAGCGGGCGGCCGTGACCCATGGGGTGGTTCACAGAAACAATTAAAATTAACACAACAATTTCCTGGAAACATTAACTTGCCCAGCTTTTGTGTAAAGGATATTATTACAATGACAATTCTTACAGCTTTCCTAAGTATCCATTTTAAAACTGATGTCCATTGTTAAAGCTCAAAGAGACAATGAACGATTAATGAAGTAACGGACACGACGTGACCACGAAAACTGATAAAATTATTGTTGATATGCAAATGTGGAGTTGGAGTAAAATTTATAGTGGCGGCTTGTGGCTGACAATGGCGGGCGGGCCGGCGCGCGCGCAGCATGCGGGTGCCGCTGCTTGCGGCTTTACTGCCGCCAATTACTGTTTATCGCTATTTTTACATCACGAACCGCGTATTTAGTAAACATTGTAGGCTTATTGTTTGTCACCAGGCCCTTCGCAATTGTCACGCAGCTATTAAAATCACTCGAGCCAAACGAATAAAAGGAATCGTACGTACCTACTCGTAACTACCTATTACACTTTGCGCTAACCTCTAATTATTTTATAAAGACTCGTATAGAACAAACGGTCCGACAAGAATCAACATGATAAGTTTTAGTAAATTACAGTTGTCAGTAAAGTACCGTACCTAAACTGTCTTTTTAAATCGAAGATAATATAAAACCGCGTTAACCCCTGTAATTAGCGCTCATCCCGCGCCGCCGCGCCGCCAAATGGTCTGCCAGCAATCAATTAAAACAATATTTGAAATAGTGCTCCCAAAAAAATTAAAAGGAAGTTCTCAGGCTATAAACATTGGGTATTATGTGAGCGGGCTGGTGGTGTCTCACTCTCGCGCAACACGGCGTCCCGCTCAGGTTGCGCCGGCGCGTCTACGCGTACCATATTATCGAGGAGGATGCGCGCCACGATGAATTATGAGCCAGCCGCGTTACCGCCAAAGCCTTGTTTGAGAGAACCAAAGTAATTAACTTCGACTTAGTTAACATTATGACTTTGAAATTATCTTCAACTTCTCCAAAGTCAAAGTCGTTGTAGCTCGTAGCGCGTAGCAGAGTGCTACGCCGTAGCATTCGCAAACATAAACGAAAGATAACAGTTTTATTGATTTGGCATTGGTTTATTTTATCTGTCGATCGTATGAACGAACCGGTTGATGTTCAATACTCATTATGAAAAGTTGATACGGACTGATAAGTCATGTATGGTATATTGTGTGGTACAAAATACAAAATAAAAATGTTCAAAACTTCTCATCGGTGAATTACAATGTCAATTAGACAAATATAGGGTAAGTCATAACTTAATCTTTTAAAGATTAAATTTAAAAGTTTTGTGTTTTCTTAATGATCCTACTGAAAGAGAACTTCTTAGCTATTAAAATAAGTCTTCAGTCAAAACATGCAGTCGTAAAGTATCCATGATAGCATAAACTCAAGTAGACATTTTGTAACTAACTTTAAAAAATAGTACGAAACTACTAAATAAGAAAAATATGCTGTTAGTAATCGCTTATCACTTGCCCCATACCCTGTGAGAGTCAGTGGAGCCGCTAATCGAGTTTGTCGGCCGATGTTATCTCTAAACCACACGTTAATAGTACCGACGCCTCTGGACGCTGCGAGCCACGCTTACTCACGGACCCTGTACCAATGGACTCACGGTACATCCCAACCAACGATGTGATTTTATTTCAATTTGCTATCACTATTGTATTTAACATAAAGTTCTCACCAGTATAAGTTTTAGAAATTATTAGTTGGTTATCGTAACTATTGTATTATTTTTTTAAATTGAAACTAGCACTTTATATATTTAAAAAAACTCATCTAGTACTCTAAATAAAAATAAAAGCCATAAAGAATTAAAAAGTAATCTAAATTATGAGAGATTTTACTGATAGAATATAATTATCTTATTTAGTAGTTTCATACTAATATATAATTATTAGAGTAGAAAATATAATTGTCAAAATCAAGCTTTATATAGCTTACATAATTTTGATTTTATTTTCTTACAGTTTTCGTGTTTTTTGTACGTTAACATATTTTTTTTAACTTTTTGACATTACAAAAGTGCCTACAAAGGGTTTATCTACACTAATATTATAAAGAGTGTTTTTGTTTGTAAGAAATAATCTCTTAAAGTACTGGAAATATTGCTAAAAATGAAATTGAATTTCACAGATAGAAAGCTGTTTTATTCCTGAGTGACATAGGCTATATTTTATGTACGCAGGTGAAGCTGCGGGTAAAAGTTAGTTTGAAATAAAATGCTTTGAATCTTTAGAATCTTTGAAACATAATTTCCTCGCCACACTTTACATTTAGATGGCGAGATACGCTCGCTTTTTATAACTTTTTTTTTATTGTTAATAGGCTCGCTATTGGCCACTATCTCACCTGATGGAAAGCGACGATGTAGTCGACGATGGAGCGCGCTTATCTTGAAGAAACCTATCCACTCTTGACTTAAAGACCCCTAGGTTACAGCTATCAGGAAACACAGACTCCGGCAGGGAATTAAACTCAGCTGTACGCACAATTAATGTGATCCCAAAACGTTTTTTGCGTATAAGCTGGTGGTGTAACTTACATCAACAAAACTCCAAAGTCTAACACATACCAATTAAAACACTAAACCTTAAATGTTTGCGTACTGTGTTTAGTAACATCTGTTTCTCATAAATATATCAAGTCTAAAATCGATAGCAAGTAACTTTATAACACACGGGTAATAAATTCAATTCAAAAACATGAACACAGAGTATTTAATTATAAAAACACCACCTATTATTATTTATTATCGTTTCTAAATTGGGTTAACGTGTCAGAATTATATCAAATCGCCTCTACTAGCCGGAAGCAATGCTTTACTGTTATGGTACAAAAGAATCCATTTGTTTTGAATATAATAGCTATTGTTCTAAAACGCTCCAGAATATAATCACGACATGTTGATTTATTATGGAATCTATACTGCAATAGCAGCTGAAGTAATGTTTGATATCAAAACGTTTTACAAAACAGTTCTCAATCATTTAAGATACGTCGTTTACGTAAATTTAAGGAAGAGTCAGATCTTTCTATATGTAATTCTTCAGTACGTGTGTTTGTTACCTAACTCCTCCTAAATGGCTTGACCAATTTGGATGATTTTTGGTGTGTGTAAGTCCCTTAAAGGTTTGGAAAAACAATTTGTTCTGGTAGGTGGCGCTGGAACGGGTGGGCTAAATTTTTTTATTGTGATAAACATCCAGCTTTTGGATAGAACAACGTCTGCCGAGACATATAACACTTCCTTAAATCATAGATATATTATATAGGCAGTGTGCCCTCAAGACATTGTAAAGGATGTATGCTAGTGCACAGTACTCATGCCACTATTTCTCAGTAGTAAGGCTACCCTACAACGTTGACAATGAAGTCATAAAGTAGTTTATACGCCTTAATAACCGGGCTCGTTCATAATACTAACTAAACGTATAATCATACAGGTAAATATAAAAGTAGGTATATAAACAGGATGCATAATGAATAGGTGCTCAGAGCGATCATAAACGAGTGGATGGCACGCCAACACCCCGACAGCATCACGTGCCTATTCGCGTTCCCGCGCCCCCATACAACTCACTTTCTAATATTATTGTCCCTTAAAGGTTTGGAAAAACAATTTGTTCTGGTAGGTGGCGCTGGAACGGGTGGGCTAAATTTTTTTATTGTGATAAACATCCAGCTTTTGGATAGAACAACGTCTGCCGAGACATATAACACTTCCTTAAATCATAGATATATTATATAGGCAGTGTGCCCTCAAGACATTGTAAAGGATGTATGCTAGTGCACAGTACTCATGCCACTATTTCTCAGTAGTAAGGCTACCCTACAACGTTGACAATGAAGTCATAAAGTAGTTTATACGCCTTAATAACCGGGCTCGTTCATAATACTAACTAAACGTATAATCATACAGGTAAATATAAAAGTAGGTATATAAACAGGATGCATAATGAATAGGTGCTCAGAGCGATCATAAACGAGTGGATGGCACGCCAACACCCCGACAGCATCACGTGCCTATTCGCGTTCCCGCGCCCCCATACAACTCACTTTCTAATATTTCCTCTAAAAAAGGTATTTTTCTTGAAATATTTAAATTTCAATTGTTTCCATTCTTTTAGCGTCCCTGTTATTGTTAGGGTGAAGAGGAAAATGGAGAGATGATGTTGCTGCTTATTATTCATTGTTCACAGTGCGGAGGGGAGGCTCGCGAGGGCTGAGAGCTTTTCTTGGCTCCGTGATTTAGCTCATTTTTTAAGTAACAAAACAAGTAACCGACCCTGTTGGAAATAATGTGCTTTGTGAAAAAAAGAATGGCAAAAGTGACATTGGTTTATGCAAATCTATTAGCTGCCAAGAATAATTCTGTAATATCACCAAACTCCATTAAAGTAGATCGATTCTTACCACTTGCAAAGGTTTCCGATACGTTTAACCCATTGTCTAACAGTTTCGATACAAAAGCGTCGGTATTCAATCATATCAAAAGCTTTAATGAAGCTCGCCATATTTTAATCCAAACATTCAATTCAAATCCGATTGAATCGATCGGCCACGCTCATAATCAAAAGTCCGTGATGCAACAAAAAACTAATTGACAACAATCAACACTGTTGCAACAAAAAACAATATTTTCTATCATTGTCATTAATAATAGTTAGAAAAAAGTCATTCACACCTTGGTGCGCGCTAACATGACAAATGCGGGTGTCGGCGGCGGCACAAAGCGGCGGGCAGCGCGCGCCGCGGGGCGCCGCCGGCTCTAAATATTAATTATCTACAACACTACGAACACCTTTTAGGAGATTATCGCACTTTTGTGTAGCGTAATGTAACAATCTTTAGATCTAGATATCGCTCGCCCAGCACCCTTGTTGTGACCGCAGTGTATCCGGCTCCACGGCTTACGGTACCTACTCGTTTGTTTACACATTTCGTAACAACAACACATGAAATATGTACATATAACAGTGTATTGATCTGTTAAATACAGGTAAAATAATTAATATCCTTGTAACTTCTGGTTACTTCTCTATGAGGCGACCACTATGAGGTTTGTATAATTCATAATAATTTCGTAAACTTCCTGATCGTACATATTTACATCCGCCATGGTTGCATCATTTCAGTGATAGAATATTAAATTAATTTTGCGGTGAGTATAAAAGTTGCGTGGCCTCAAGCGACAGCACCATGTGGTGCTGGTCTGCCAGTAGGACTGAATTGTAAAACGTACCTACAACAATATCAAATAATAATGGTAATCGCCCCGGGGCAGGTTGGACCGATTATCAGGCCATTGTGTCCGTCCGTTTAATAATCAACGACAAGATTGTGTCCATTATGTGACTGTTAATATATTGACCACAAAAGCAAAGAATACAGTACCTACTGAACGGATACAAACAAGATACTTACAAATGGAACGACCCACAGGCTACTGAAAACGCAAAAAGTCTATAACCGATGATTTATTATAAACGCAATAAATTACAAGCCTTTATAAATCATAAGGATCTCAAAATATTTTAATGCAAAATGACCTTGCATCAAATCATAAATATGAACTGAAAAGGATTCCATTATTCCCCGCGCCAATACAAGCGGGCGATAAAACGTATCACTTGTTGGTATAAAATGCGTAAAACCTTAAAATACACATGTGAGTATGTGACCGATGAATAAATTATCTTCAATATTGGATATCTGTATATAGTACTGGTAATGAATATTGGATTAGTGTCGCGGTCCACTTGCTTGGGGACAGAAATATATTCAAAGCTTTGTGCGGAGTCGCGATCATTTGCGTAGTGGACATAACGCTCTCAACTGTCACAAGATAAACAGAAAACCCGAATCCTTATTTAGGAACACGTAATCCAACCGAGACGCTAACTAAATCGGACGTGTGAGATTTATAATCTCAATAGCATGGCAAAGAGATCAATGCCACCGTCTCGACAACAGTCAGAGCCGACGACGTAAGCCCTGACAACTAGTCAAATAAATAACCTTCAACAACAAATATTGTAATAACCGAACTCACGAGGCAGCACATGAAATGATCCTGCCCGACGCAATGCAAATAAAATTGTGTCCAAGCAGTGGGGCGTTTAAGGACTAATGTCGTGTTACACTAAATACCAACCAAAATAAAGTTTCTTTAAATCCCAACGAAGTGATATACAATTTAGAGTCGCAAGCGATTCTCAATTTTGATCAAACAATATAAGAAACAGTTTAGTTTGTAAACTCAAAAAACGTAAAATTTTATGGGCACATTAAAGTTAAGTGGGAAATCCGAAAAGGAGTGTTAAAACTCCAGCGAGCAGATGGCGGCGCGGCGTTGATACAAACTCAATTATTTACACTCAATAAAAAGGACGTTATACGAGTATTAGAAAATAACCTGCTAAACAGTCAGATGAGCTTTCGAGGCAGGACGGCTATTTACAAGATAAGAAATTACCAAGAACTATAGATAAAGGCATTCACATTTAATATACATTTGTACAACATACTCAAAGAAAGTAATTTTCTAAAGGTGAATCGATTCATCTAAGAGCAAAGTTTGATGGCATTATTCTTTGAATCTGCAAAAGGTTTTATAGAATTTAAATTAATTAATTATTCATTAAATAATAATAATAATAATAATAATAAATGTGGCTTAATTTGTTAATAACGCAAGAGTAGAAACAATTTGGGGTTCCTAAATCTCACCAACACACCGAAGATCCAAAAAATCCGGGTTAGATCCGATACGTATTTAAGCACCATCCTTAATTCAGCGTGTTTAATCATATAGAGCTTTTATGACGTCCTTGATTCCGTCACGGCAAATGTAACAAATGTTAGTAAAAAGCCCAGGTAGACGCAAATATTTGTGAACAATTTGTAGAATTCACACTTAATAACAAGGTGAGGTGTTTAATTTTTTTCGCCGCGTGTCCATTCGGCGGCGGCCTCAAAGGATCATCATTAGGGATCCTAGTGAGCGAGGTGCCATGATTGACTCCATGGGATATTGCAACAGGTGACAGCGATCCACGAGATAATAACCATATCGTTTTTACTTTTTTATGTAAATATATGAAATGATGAAACAGAACATCCCCACAGACCATCTACCGCAGATATATCATCAAATAGATATATGTAATTTAATCCTCCCGACCGAATTTCGGTCACGGTGGCCAATCTCAGCAGAGATTAGCCAGGTACACAGAGACAAGAGTTTGCGCAAACACAAATGCACTCTCTACTTCCTTTACCCTGATAGTCCGACGGGGCGGCAATCTGATACGACCGGAGACAGATCAAACGCAGGATCAAAAGCTTTACATGCTTTCCAAAGCAGAGTTTTGTCGCACGACCAACCTTCAAACTTCGGGCTGCTAAAATTCCCGGGACTGCTAGAGTCCAGGCGCTCAATCGTCACATAAAATTGTTAGATAAAAAAAAGAGGGAGAAATTGTTTCACTTATCCCATCTTTAGTCTATATAATATAAAAAGAAAAGGACTATCTGACTCATCAACATTTAGGCTGAAAGTTGATGAGTCTTTGACCTTGGACCTAGAAAAAGTCCAAAGGATTAGGCTGGGAGGGTCTTTTTAACCGACTTCAAAAAGGAGGAGGTTATATGTTCGGTTGAATGTATGTTTTTTATTTTTTTTTTTATGTATGTTCACCGATTTCTCGGTCAACTGTGGACGGATTTTGAAAATTTTTTTTTTGATTGAAAGGTTATGCTTCCGAGTTGGTCCCATATAAATATTGTTATGATCTGATCATGAACTTCAAAGATATGGAACAGACCTCCTCATAAGATCACAGCAGAACCGTCGTAACAAGTAAAATTGCTTTGTTTATACGTGTAGTCGATGACTGACTGAAAGTAGAGGGGGAATATATCGAACTGATCTGATGATGAAGCCTGAAGTTAGGCACCGGAACTCTGTAATAAATTAATGTAATCTAACCGTGTTTGGGATTATTAGAATTGTCATGAGATGCACTCTGGCTATAAGGTATTCAAATTTGGATGAGCAGAACTTTTTAGTGGTGGTACCATAACTAAAAAGTGTAAAATAAAAATCTTTTTACAAAAAAAATACAACCGACTTCAAAGTAAGAAAAAACACTGAAAAGTGCAAAATAACTTTAATTTCGGAAGTCGGTGTTTCTATAATAGTTTTGTCTCTTCGTTATTTAACACCGACTTCCGAAATTAAAGTTATTTTGCACTTTTCAGTGTTTTTTCTTACTTTGAAGTCGGTTGTATTTTTTTTGTAAAAAGATTTTTATTAAGATGTAGACAAGTAATAAGAATGTCTTTTCAAAATTTAACCATTAAGGGGTGGAACAAGCAAGCGATAACGCGGGTATAAAAGGTTGTTAATAAAAATTAAAAATTAAATCCTTCGTATATAGCACTTCATCGTTTCGTAACATTGCAACAATTGAATCAATTGTGTCTTATCTTTCAGAATTCAGTTTTAAAACAAACCTATAAACGTGTAGATACAAAATTAACTATTTAGATAAGGAAATAAAACTGATATCCATTCGTTTTGTTTGCGTCAATTCCTTTGTTTGTTCGCACATCACCCAAAACTCCTGAACGAATTTAAATGGAGGTTCGTAGTTACTTATAGCCTGGGAACAAAATCACCATGTTTGGTTTGGTCTCGCTATAATATTAATACAGACGGAATTTGCGTGAGTCATGTAGAACATGTGCCGATATCGATTTAGTTTCACATTGCTACAAAATCGCTATCTATTAAACACAATGTAACTTGACTCTATAAAACTTTTTACTGAAATTTTACCTTTTGGACATTGAATTTGATTATAGTATTGTATTTGCGAATGTATTGCTTAATATAAACCCAATGTTTTTTTTATTATTTAACCAAGACCGATAGTTGACCAATTAATTTAGTATTGCAAATATTGAGGTTAAACACCAAGGGCGAATTTCATTTATATTTACTGAACATTTCACAGCAACTAGGACACTCACTTCATCTTCTAATCACGCTTAGTTATGGTGGTGATTATTGGTACTAATTCTTCCCTCCCCCCATCGTCCTTGTCACCAGCTGGTCACATTTGTGAGTTAACTCCCTATATAGTATTTTGCAATTTTACAAATAGGAATTATTAATAGTTCCGAATTTAGTTTTAAATCCCTTATTTTTTGTAAAACCCAATATTACATTAACGTGTGAAAAAATTTAAAATACATCCAACAGCATCACAGATAGAGTTAAAAAATATTTTTAAGTTGTAACGCCACGAAACTTATGACTCCTCCCACCCCTTGTCACACTTCGTCGAAAGGGGTGGGAGGGGTCCCACCCCTTTCCATAATCGTGTAACGTAATCTATGGTAGTACCATAAGTAGGTAGTCTAGTCTTGGTTGGTCTGGGAAATCATCAAATGGGTTCTCCCACCAAGGGTGAAGCGCGAGAACGTGTCAGAATTTCACTGACTAAAACCACACATGTTCTTTCAGTTGTCCTTTGCGTTCTAGGACCACGGGTAACCTTGTCAGACCCATGGCCCAGTAGGCATCGGTACTGCTGGGCCCCTACGTATTTGCTGGCATCTCTATGAGGCGCACGTGGAACACTACGCACCGTCGACGATTCGGGCTAGGTTAGGACGGTTACCGGACGGCCTAACGGCGAGCTACCCATTGCTCGTCGTCCGCAAGCCCGTGCCTACGGTGGCTGGTAGTCGGGCTCGCTAGTCTAGAAGCAACAAACTTTTTTTTTTTATTATAAAAAAATACGGTACAGCAACACGGTCCATTTTCCCCATACGAATATAGAAAAAATCATAATCGATGAAGAATCTCGCGTACTCTCCTACTAAAATAGGGTCTGCAATAAAAGGATTGTAATTGAATGTAAACCACAATGATACAGTTATTAATTATTTCATTGTGTAGAATTATTTTAAAATAACTATTTAATCGTGCATTTTGTCGTGTCATGTCTGTAAAATCGCGACGCCGTGACTAATAGACAGCACAATGCCATTGTGATTGTGTGTAACCCCTGCGTTCTGTTTGTGGCGCAACTTTTATAAACTTTTTACTGAATGATTTATAACCGAACATGTCGTTTAATTGTAATTTCTGTGTGATATATTGTGCGCAATGTTTTTGTTGTTATAATTTGTCAGGGTGTACTAAACTTATAAGATTTTAACCGTCATCAACATTAATAATTGAAACTAAAAATCCACTTTAGTTTTTTATTATTGATGGACTTGCGCTTGACCACTATCTAACCAGATGGTAAGTGACCGCGGGCTTGCGGACAGCGAGCAATGTGTAGCTCACTGTCCGACCGTCCGGTAACCGTCCGGACCGAGCCCAAGTCGTCGATGGCGCGTATTGTTCCACACGCGCCTCAGGGAGATGTCAGCAAATCGTAGGGGCCGAGCAGGGTCGAAGCCTACTGGGGCCACAGGTAGTATGAAAGTGAAACCCGGGGCCCTGGGACGAAGGCAAAGAAGAAACAGGAGTGGGTTGTTAGTCTGTAAAAGTCTGACACTATCTCTCGCTCCGCCCAAGAGTGGGATTTGTCATTAGATGATTTTCCTACCTAAAAAAAAAAATGGTAAGTGTCGATTATGATCATAGATCGGAATCTTGGGTGCTATTACTATCAAAAATATGGATATGACCTAAAATCGCACTTGTGAAGTGTTTTATAGTGCTGTTCTAATGCTTTTCCGTTGAATACAGTATTATGTTCTGTTTTTTTATCTTTAAAAATAGTAAAAAAGTAGCTATAAATCACATTGACTCAAGATTAGTACTGTAACGGTCTTAAAACAATATAAATGTTTTAGGTCATATCCATATTTTTTATAGTAACAGCACCCAAGATCCCGATCTATGATTATCTATGACCACTCTTGCCTAGAATAAACTTTTCACTCTTGACTTAAAGACCTAGAGGTTGTAGTTATCAGGAAACACGAACTCCGGCAAGGAATTCCACTCCTTAGCTGTCCTGCAATGTTGATTATTTTATCAGCTTTTCAAATAATCAGTAAGTAGGTATGATTATTTTCATACTTATAATTGGGAAATTTCAGACGCGTTTCTCCAGAAGAAATGGTATAAGCAAACGAACTAATCAGCGCGGCCATAATATTAAAATTAAAATAGCATAGTTGTAAAATCGTAATACCGCAAAATGCTATACGTAGTAATTAAACCATTATAATGTTTATGTATGGCTTAAGTCTTTCATGCTATAATTATACGCAAGCTTACATTAATATACTTGAGAGCAGTTGTGGCTGAGTGGTAACGGCCCCGACTTACGAGTAGTAGATCGCGGGTTCAAACCCAGCCAGGCGCATTAAATTGTGTAATTTATTTCATCACCACTGCTCTCAAAACGGTGAAGGAAAACATTGCGAGGAAACCGGCATGTCCTAGAACCAAAAATTCGAAGACATGTGACATTCACCAATCCGCACTGGGCCCGCGTGGTGGATTATGACCCATTCCCTCTCCTAGAGAGAGGAGGCCTGAGTCCCAGCAGTGGGAACATTAAAAGGCTGATTATGCTATTATGCTATGCTTACATTAATAAACTGAATTCGTTTCGAGCTTGTCTTATTGTTACCAAAGAGCCAATTTTAGATTTTATGACTGCTGAAACGTTTCTGAACACGACGCGATCCTTTCTACAGCAGACAAGACATATTTGGAATACAAAGCACCAGGACTCGGCTTGCGGTCCTGTATCTTATGTGTTACGTTAATATCTCTAAATTATATAGGAGACGGTTAAGTGACGCTTCTGTCTTGTTGCTGCGCGACCGATTGAATTTAATGGAGCTATTTGCGAAGACGCCGACAATTTGGCGAGACGTGGTTAGCCTGCTGATCGATGGACGATGTACGCCTCTATTACATCTATCGGCGGCGAGATCAAAGGCAGTGCCTTACTTACAAATGACGTGATTCCCGATACCAGATTGCTACAAAATGAAAAAACTGAACGTGAGTGGATCTAGTTTACTACATCCATAAGTACATTATACGGACACGGGACACGGTGGAGCAGAATCGTTTTTTTTAATCAAGTTGGATATTTGTTTTCAAATGTGTTACTTTGTTTCCAACCTTTTTAATGTTTTTTTTCTTTTATACAAAATATTAGCACAAGAAACAATCGTCGTTTCATTATCATACACCTTTTAAAACCGTTTCACGTTTGATGATTCATTAACCTCTCATTAAGCATGGAATCGGAGTATCGCAAACACTCGTAAAAGGTGAGCATTAACTTCTGCAATTAGCATACAGACGAGTTCATTTTAACTCTCCAATTATTACGTATTCCGGCAACATTGTTGCAATACCCTTCAAACGCAATGGCATAACTACAAACCCCGGGGGACATTTCAGTAGTTACCTACAGTATTTCTTTTCATAAGTGATGGAGCTGATTATGATGGATACTAAGTATATCAATCAAAATGTAATTTTCCATTAGGTAGCTTCATTTTCTCTTCAAGTAACACGATTCAGTATTTCAATAAGTTTCTAAAAACTTTCCAAAGATCACGGATCCTCGCTCTTTCATTCCAATTCTTAAGGAGGACATCCAGGTCGTCCCATCTCCTTCGTGGTCTGCCACAGCTCCACGTCGCTGTATCCAGGCTAATCCTGTGTTTTACGAGCCCACAGCTCGTTAGACTCCAAAGACTTAGTTATAAGTTTTCGTAAGAGGCAGAATTACAAGTTGTTTATGAAGTAGAATAGCAATGAGGGACTGGCTTACTCTGGCAGCGCAAATCACAATGAAAGATCATCATCAAAAATAAAAACAAATCTTCTAATATCCTAGTGTAATCTAATGCTTCGTGATTCTGCCCCCCTAGCCAAGTTACGACCGTTTCGTTTGCGTCGAACGCCTCGATTAGGCCACGCCTCCTATTCCTTTGTTCTGACCACGTGACTGAGCGTTGAGATGACGTCAGAACAAAGGAATCGGAGGCGTGGCCTACTCGAGGCGTTCGTTGCAAACGAAATGATCGTAACTTGGCTAGGGGGGCTGATATGTGAACGGTTCAGGCCTCCTAACTTTTTCGTTCATTTCGTTTTATTTTTAATATTTTCCACTGAGACATGAACTGTTAAGCCTTTCTCCATAAGTCTTCGTTTTGTAGGGTTCCCAGTAAAATAGTAATAAAAAGGTGCTCATATGATGCGACATCATCCGTCTGCGCACAGCTGATAACCGTTTATTTCAGGAGGTACTAATGCCTAGGTAATATAGCAAAGCCAAAAGTTTTTATGTGTGTGTATGTTTTATACTCCTTCAAACCTCCACGCATAAACGGCTGACCCGATTTGAGTGAAATTTAGCACACATGTAGACCATTTACTGTAATAGGACATAAGATACTTCTTATCAACTAACGTCCCTTGGGATAATCTTGTAACTTCACGAGGGCAAAACCGCTGCTAGAACCTAGTTGATAATAGCTGTACTTATTAATATGTATCTAATAATAGCTATGCTTATTAATATGTATGTATCTAAATATGTGATTATTTCTTTTCTGTTACTCTTTCTATTAAGTTGCACCGATCATGTTATTTTTCTGCACCACCCATAGGTCAACTGGTAGAAAATGCCTAAGGCCTTAAATCCGCTTTTGTACTGTGATATTTTACTAGTGCATAAAGTTAAATTAATTAATTTAATATTTTATTAGTAAAATAAATAAATTATTATGAGTTATTTAAGCAATTAATGCATTGGCGTGTTAAAAAATAATGCTGAATATAATTTACCAAAAACTTGCCTGAAATAATGATATACTTATAAGTAGCTCTTGCAAGCAAATCAGGTACCATTAAAATAATGAGTGTTAATTGTTCCTGGGATATTTTAATAGATCCAATCCATCTATATTAAGAATATAGTGAAATATTTTACTGACTTCAAAAATGTTGGCTCTCATTTCGTCGGGTTCTTTTATTTGGATATGTTGAGCGAAAATTCGTTAGCACGTCTACTGACGCGGTGTTTATGATAATTTATATTATATCGTATGTAAGTAAATACTTTATGAGGTATTCGCAGAGTCAAGTTCTGAAGAGAAGTTTTTGAGTAAAATAAAATAATTAATGAGAAATTGAGTAGAATAACACAAATAAATAAAATATAAAAAATCGAAAACATGTTACATCCACAAATCCGCACTCGACCCGCGTGGTGGATTACGGCCCATTCCCTCTTCTAGCGAGGAGGCTAAAGTGTCAGCAATGGGAACATTTTAAGGCAGATTATGCTATTATGTTAAAAAATACATCGAATAAATACAACCCGACAAAAGAAAACACTGGAACAAAACAGTGCAGTTTTCTTTTGTCAGATACTAAAATTAAAAATATTATTTCTCTTTGCAGGGTTTATTTTTAAATGTGTCTTTTAGCTTTTGTAAAAAAAAAATATACAAAGATAACAGAATTAGAAGGACCTGGACCGCAAAGTGACATGAAGGAATACAGGTGAGTTTTAGTCAGTAAAGGTAGAACTACACTGCTCACACGTGTGTCACACACGCCGATCTGGGTGCGTCGGTCTCCATCTCCATACATTTTATATGGAAACTAGACTTGTAGAGCTACACTTGATAAACGCCACGCGACGTCGTTCTACGTACAAATTAGGCGTGTGCGTCGGTCTAATATAGTTCTAGCTTAAAAGTATAACCTCTTGTTCTTTCAGAGCCGGAGAAATTATTATAATGATTCCTCATTCTTCTTCTTGCTGGCCTTATCCCATATTACTTAGCATCGGCGCAACACGTTGTTTTCTTCCTTTCGGTCCTGTCACCCGTCACTCTATTCACTAACTCCCTTTTCTTTCATATCTCTCCTCACACAATCCATCCATCTTTTCTTTAGCCTCCCTCTACATCCATCTATCTACATGTATACTCAGAACTTTTTTAGTAACATGCGTTTCATCCCTCCTCTTCACATGACCATACCAAGACAAACGATTCCCTTTCAACTTTTCAGTCACTGGCGCCACTTTCAAACTTCCCCTAATACACTCATTTCTCACTTTATCCATTCTCGTCACACCACACATCCATCTTAACATTCTCATCTCCGCTACGTGCAATCTTTTTTCATCCGTCTTTTTCACAGCCCAACATTCTGATCCATACAGTATGACAGGTCTTATCAGACTTGACAATTTTGCCCATAATGATTCCTCACTCACAAAATAAAAATGTATTAAGGTACATATTTTTCTGCTACCATATATTGTACGTATTTCATCATCATCATCATTTCAGCCGAAAGACGTCCACTGTTGGACATAGGCCTCCCCCAAATGTCGCCACAATGACCGGTCCTGTGCGTCTCGTATCCATGGGATTCCCGCGACCCTCACCAGGTCATCGGTCCACCTTGTGGGAGGCCTTCCAACGCTGCGTCTTCCGGTACGTGGTCGCCATTCCAGAACTTTTCGTCCCCATCGACCATCTGTTCTGCGAGCAATGTGCCGTGCCCACTGCCACTTAATTTTGGCGATTGTTCGGGCTATGTCTATAACCTTGGTTCTCCTGCGGATATCTTAATTTCTGACGCGATCACGCAAGGAAACTCCAAGCATAGCCCTTTCCATTGCCCTTTGAGTGATTTTAAGCCTTCTGATGAGGCCCATTGTAAGCGACCACGTTTCAAACGTATTTATTAGTTATGTATTATCAACATATACTTGTAAATAGTACACTACGGATCACCTGCGTATCTTTTCTCCTTCGTCCTTCTCTATCAAATCCATCTATTTGTGGTTGTCTGAAAAATTGCTTTTAGCGATTAGGCCCCCCCATTGTTGCTATCACTTTTAATTTTAAGCTTCTACTGTATTGTTTATGGTGTACCATAAAGAATACCAAATGGCGAACGCAAGAGGGAGTATCAGACATTTATTCCATCAGTTTCTCTTTGTATTTGCGACCTATTCGATATTTCAGAACAGTTAGATACAATTTAATTATCTTAACTCGGACTATCAATTCTATATTTCATCATCTCTAGCAACTGAAGTATTATTTTGGTGATTTTAGTAAAGAAAGATTGAATAGAGAATAAATAAAAAGTAAAAACAAGGATTTATGAACTACTAGCTGTCCCCCGCGGTTTCACCTGCGTCTTTAGTTAGTGCTCCGCTCCCGTGGGTGGTTGCGATAAATGGGCTATCCAACACTAAAATATTTTTACAATTCGAACCAGATTTCCTGAGATTAATGCGTCAAACAAACAAACAAACACTTGAGCTTTATAATCCTTCCGTGAACACCCCCGTGTCGGTCACTTGACTGTCATAACCAGTGAAAAGTATTTTACTTTAGTGATGCAGAGGAAACTTTACTTATACATACTTAACCTTACTTGAGCCTCCCTAGTTAAGAATAGATTTTGAAACCATGACATAAATAGATGACACGATATCATGGAGTATTAAATTTTACACCTTAACCGTTTAAAGGATCAGTTCTTTAATAAAATTAGTTCAGATTGACGACAATTTTTTTAATGAAATGGCTCGACTGTTGTTGGCACTGCTGCGACAATCGCGCATTTAATTCCGCTAGAGCGCTAGACGAAGTGTTCAGCGCTAAATCCACATGCGTGCGCTTGTGATTTTCGTATTATCTCTTTAACCATTCGTCTAATTAATATGCAATAAAAAGCAAAAAAAAAAACATGTATTTATTTTAATTGTACAAACCTAATTTTTATAAGGATTAATATATTGATGAGAATATGACCGGTTAAACGTCATTTAACAATTTTATTTATTTTCTAATATATTTTTTTACAATCATAATATCTCTCTAAATGAATGTCCAAATTGAATTATTCAAAAAGTTATATACGGGCACTGAACCACACTTAAATATGAAATAATTTATGTACAAAAAAACAGCCTTTTCTAGAGGCGGCGCATAAATTCAGTTTTTAAAATAAAATAAAAATACAGTTAATGTTACATAACTGTAACTTAACTTAACAGTTAGACATATAATTATTGTAAAAGCTTATAAAAATAGTTTATCTAAAAACTAAGGTCAAAAGCCGAGTATTTGGTAAAAAAAAAAATAATAATAATATCTTCTTAATTGCTTTGGGCTGTTGATTGTCTGGACTCACTTAAAAAAACTTTTGACTTAAGCGTTGTTTTCCAATTTTCACAAATAATGACATGATAAAGAAATTACCACTTCCACCAATCTACAATGAAGATTACGTTCGATGACACAGCACCTAAGTACAGGACTTCCATTAATTTATACAAGCACCGCGTCATCGTTTGCACCTGAACGCTTCGTAACCCCCTAGCCACTGCGGCATTACGGAACCCCGCTATTTTAGCCGCTCCAAGCCATGGCAGAGATCTTAGCGAAGCGGCACTGACTAGCCCTGCATCCACTTAGACTGCTCACTTGAATTCCTTCTGATTTTCTGATAAGTATTTTTTATTTAAGTTATTAGTAATTTTACTACTTCCTTTTTTTTCTTTATTTTTAGGGTTCCGTACCTCAAATGGAAAAATCGGATCCCTTACAGGATCACTTTCTTTTCCATCTGTCTGTCTGTCAAGACCCTTTATCTCGGCAACGCGTGGAGATATCGAGTTAAAATTAAAACCATATACTCAAATCTGAAGTTTTTTTTTACTATTTTACTGCCTTTTTCTTTTTTATTTTCTTTTCTTTTTTTCTGCTTTTTTTCTTTATTGTTACTTTTTGAGTGTCGTATTTCCTCCTTAATTGTATTGAAAGCCGTTTCAATGCGTTGTTTGCAAGTTAGTCGTATGTGACTCGATTCACAATTCTAGCGAATTTACAAAGTTATAAAAATATTTTTATGGCATGTGGCACATCACTAGCAAGAGGATAAACTAGAGAATTTTTGAGGAAGTTGGAAGATTCCGGTTGCTTTTGTTTTTTTTTGTATAGCCATGTAAATAGCTTTAACATGGACAGCTTTAATTTAAGTCCAAACTTTGTAAGTAAATAAAAAAAATACTAGATGGCTTATGTCACTAATTTTAAATTTAAAAATACTCTAATACAATACACATCTAAATAAAATTAAAATTCATAGTCTACGCCTTATATATATATTTTTTAATTTGTATTTGAATGAAAAATTTGGGTCTTATTTTTATAAAACAATAAAAAGTCGATGAAAAAAAAATCCACTGGGCGTGAGAAGTTTTTCATTATAATATAAGGAAAATAGGTAACGCTTGATAAAAATATACTAGCACTGCTTCTATAGGTATCTTCGTTCGGTTACGGTTTAAAGACCTGGTTCTTTTTGCTATTGATTCCTCGTATTGTCCTCTAACATATAACCTAGGTTTCATTTATAGCGAAAAGAAAAAAGTAAATCATGCCAGTAGTATGCATTGGCTTTTAATATACATACTTTTGTACATTTTCCATCACTTGACGCTAAAAAAATATGCCAGCAAAATTTTGATCACTGCCATCACTCTTTAAATATTTTTTTTCTTAATACGAGTTCCAGTGTTGAAACAATGCGTTTTCTAAGGCACGCAATATTAATGACGTATACCTACCATTTACCTTCAACCAAATAAACCGTGTTATTGGTTTGATAGCTTTCATTTTGAAAATATTATCCCGTAGTAAGCACCCTGAGAAGAATGGTAATTTGTGAGGTAAAAATTCCCAAACGAAAATGATTGAAACATGCTTTCGTCAGCACTTTAAAATGTGTATACATAAATAATTTTGATTATTGTTCGAGACGGTTTGTTTCAACGGTAGAACTCAAATTCCAAAATAACACCTTATATTTTATATAAATATTATAAAAAATACAAAACTCAAAAAACAAATAATAACTAATTTAAAAAAGGCACAATATGCTTTAAATATAAAGTTTATTTGAACCCGTTTTATAAAGCGACAAATCCAGGCGTCTAATATTACCAAGATTTTTTTTCAAGACCGTTTGATGAAATTCATCCAACGGTCAAATCTAAAACTATAAAAAATGGCGAAAAATACTCAAAGGTGTCTCGGGCTCGATTTCGATGCAAAATAAAACTACATCATATAATTTTTGAAAGGTAATTTTCCTAGCCAGAAATCGAACCTTTTAATATTGGCAATGATTGCTAATCTAATCAGTATAATAAAATTCTGGAAAATAATGTCATATGGTAAACTGAGAGTAAATCGTTAACATAATCTTTTTTTTATTTATGTTGCCACAAAAATACACGTGTTGAAATAAGAATATTTAAAAAAAAATATTTTTACTTACAACTATTTTTTTACCTTGAACCGCAACAAATCACAATAAAACCAGCCAAGTGCGAACCTGTCTCGCGAACGAAGGATTCCGTTCCGTCCGTAGCAAAAAACGGCAAGAAATCACGTTTGTTGTATGGGAACCCCACTAAAATATTTATTTTATTCTGTTTTTAGTATTTGTTGTTATAGCAGCAACAAACAAAAATACATCATCTATAAAAATTTCAACTATCACAGCCTAATGACAAACAGATGGACAGCGGAGCGATAGTAATAGGGTCCCGTTTTTACCCTTTGGGAACGGAACCCTACAGATTGACATATGAACGTAATCTTGAAAAGTCGAGCAAGTGCATGTCATTCGTGTAGAACATTTTATGAACCTCCTCAGTAGAACTTGACAAGCTTGGTGAGCTAAGATAGAAGCACAGTGCAAAACTGCGACCGCGCATACATAGATTGACTGCGAACTGGAGCTGCTCACAGATTACCGTAAGTATTATAAGCTCACTTACACACTCAAACTGACTAATCGACGAAGATTATTGTAGTATATTTATTGTGAGGTGCTACTCACTAATTTCACGAATAACATCCGTTGGAATTGGGACTATAAATAGTTATACTTTTTACGCAAAGTAATCTAAAATAAATGACTGATTTAATTATGTATCACATGTCAATACTCTCTCATTATAATCCATTGATTTGGCCACTCATAACATAAATCTTTAATAATATGCAAGCTTCTGTCTATTTAACTCAGCTAATGCGGGAGTTGGTATCAGCACTAGACATCTTCTCTTTCCCTTTCTCTCCCGCACCATCAATAAGTATCTACTACTTTAATCATTGCAATTTCGAAACAAGCTCAAGCTGTTGTCGGTGTCGAATAAATTTTGTATAATGTAAACGTGATAACAATTTAAATTCCTCTGTAACGGGTCCGGAGCCGACAAAAACAACAAACAAAGTCCGAGGCACGCGATTGGCGCAGCGCGGCAGGGCGGCGCCTCGCGCGCGCCACTCCCGCCTCGCGCGCGCACTCTCGCTCACTCACCCAGTCCTTATCTTCCACTCCGCTGTGAGAGACGTGTCGCCCAAGTTTTTCCTTCGGAGGTGACAAAATTGACTTTACAGAACATTATTGTGCTAAAAGATGCCTCGGCCGACACGTGAGTCCTACGGTGATCAAAAACCACCGTTTTCCTACATAGCTCTGACGGCGATGGCAATCTGGAGCTCCCCGGAGCGCATGCTGCCGCTGTCGGAGATCTACCGGTTCATCACGGACCGCTTCCCGTACTACCGGCGCAACACGCAGCGCTGGCAGAACTCGCTGCGGCACAACCTCTCCTTCAACGACTGCTTCGTGAAGGTGCCGCGCCGCCCGGACCGGCCCGGCAAGGGCGCCTACTGGACGCTGCACCCGCAGGCCTTCGACATGTTCGAGAACGGCTCGCTGCTCCGCAGGCGCAAGAGATTCAAGCTGCACAAGGGAGAGAAGGACAGTTTGAATGCGGAATTAGCAGCATTGGCCAGTTTCAATAGAGCGTTTCTGGCGCGTCAGGCGGGTGCTCCTCCGGCCCCACCAACGATGCCGAATACTAGCATGTACAGCCCGGCTTCGACGTATATTTCGAGGCCAAGTCCTGAGCCGACAGAGACAGTGGACACGACAGCGCTGCTGCCGCTGGGTCCGCGGCCGAGGAGGGCCTTCACGATCGACGCGCTGCTGGAGCCGGAGCCGCGGCGCTCGCCCTCGCCTCCCGCGCCACCGCCGCTGCCCCACTGCCCGCTGCCGCTGCCGCCGCCCTACCTGCTGGCCGCGCAGAGGTACCACGCCGAGCTGCTGGCCGGCCTGCAGCAGTCCTGCTTGCCTCCTTTATGGACGTGGCGAGATACAAGTCAATTCTCACATTATACGCTTAATTCATGAATGGTAAGTTCTATTTATTTATGGTAATAAAAAATATTACGTCTAAAAAATACTACTAATACCTACTGATCACAATGGATATCTTGATTCTAATGCTTATATTTATGAATGGTCTAATATTAGCAAGGTCCCTATGCTCCGAGCATGGACATGTTATAGTTAAATGCAAGACTTTGCTATATTCACTTTGAAATATTATTGCCACTAACAAAAGGTGATATAGACTAGAAATGTCATATACAACAAGAGATTCTATGGACTACATAAAAAAAAATTGACTATCTGTTTTAACATTTATATATGTATAATAAATAATACTCGAGCGACGCTGGGTTCGACACCCAGGAGTGCAAAAAGTGTTGTTGGGTTTTTCTATTGAGAACTTTTTCCATAGCAGCCCGGAGTTTGGAAATTAGTGTTGAAATAACCCCGTGCCTCGGGAACCACGCAAAGCCATTGATCTTGCACCTGCTCTGTCTCCAGTCGTGTCGAGTTGCAATCCCATTGGACTCCACATAGTATAGTCCGCAGCTTATTGGTCATATGGCAGACGTGGCTAGCCCTATCCTATTTCAACGGCCCGGCTTTCTTACTAACGTCAGTGATCTGTTTTTGAAGTGCAGTGTAGTATTACCTCCACTCCACTTCACTCGCACTCCATTACACGTTGGCTAATATGAATTTAGAATCTTTAATGTTAGCCAAAGACAGCTATTTGATAATGTATGTAGTTTATTAATATATGGATATAATTATTGTATAGTCAATAAAACTATTATATCTATGGTTCATTAGTATACTATTCTTGTATTTGCCTTTATTGAACCTACCACTAATTTTCTCAGCATCATCCAAAGGTTGACTGGTAGAAAATGCCTAAGGCATTAAATCTGCCTCTGTACTTTTGTGTACATAAAGCATTTAATAAATAAATAAACATACTGAAACAACAAATCTTACATTTAAACTAAAGTTAACGACAAACTCTTCAAAAAAATCCTCTGGATCGGTGTCGGCTGGTCTAGATATCATACTGGAAATACTTGCAGCATTGCCACATTGCATAGCTATGCTTAACTTCTGGCCAAGGTAAAAAGTTGGTCCTTCGAAAAGAAAGAAAAACAGTATATTTACGCGAAATGACGCAATCTTAAAACTAGCTAACAAACTTAATCAATAGCTAGGGAAGATATGCGTCACATCCGCGCAAAACGGTCGAACGCTCGCTTCGGTCACGGGAAGTGTCAACCAAACTCATTAAGAACACTGATATAATAAAGGCGAAATGTTTGTATATGTATATATTTGTTTATCCGGGGAATACTCCCCGTTCGTTACGTACGTTCCCTTAGAATGTTATTTACTTTCACGCTGGTGAAACCGCTGGCAGAAGTTAGTATTGTCTTTTTAATTAAAAAAATTCACATATAAACATACGAGTTCACATACATTTTATAAATAGAAGTCCTACACCGTGTCTGTGACTATTTGTTCGCGATAAACTCAAAAACTACTGAACGGATTTTCATGCAGTTTTGACAAATAGAAATAGCGATTCCTGATGTAGGCTTATGTGTATAATACATGCATATTACAGTAGAGAAAAGATAAGAATTTCAAAGATTTCTAACACCAGTGTGAAGTAAAGGCGGGTCGCTAGGTAACTATAATATGCATTATTATACACCTAAACCTTTTCCATCAAAATCTTCTCGACAATAAGAGAATTTCTAATATTTCTAATACCCGTACGAAGGTGCGATAGCTATATCGATAGGTAATTTTCATGACAAGGTTTGTGTAAAAGAAACTTTGAAAACCACTGGAAATAACATTGCAAATCATATTTGAAATAGATACTTAATAAACAATTTATTCTTAAAACAGCTGTTACCTAAAAACCTTTGCATTCTTTCTTCATTTAATAGCTTATTAAATCTTTTACTTTATGTGTGCCTCTACAGAGATAATAACTTTTCATAAGCACGTTGTTTAAATTTAATGAGCAACAAAAATGAAACGGTTATATATAACTTAATGACCTGTTCCCTCAATTTCGCGTTTGTTATTTTGAGGAAGTTACATCTAAGTGAATGCGAAACATAAACTACACTCAAGTGATTACGTAAAATGTTTAAGCTCTATAGGCCGGTTTCTGAGTCCGGCATTTTGATTTGAGAATGTGTCAAACCCTTAACCAGTGTTTCTCATTTTTTTCTTAATTTATTCAATATTATATTAAATGAAGAAAAACAAGGTTACCGAGATGGCTCGAAGAATCGCCAAACTTAAGTGGTAACATTGCATGCAGAACAGATGGACGATGGGGACGAAAAGTTCTGGAGTGGCGACCGCGTACCGGAAGACGCAGCGTTGAAAACCCTTCCACAAAGTGGACCGATGACCTGGTGAGGGTCGCGGGAATCCGATGGATGCGAGACGCACAGGACCGGTCGTTGTGGCGACGCTATGGGGAGGCCTATGTCCAACAGTGACCGTCTTTCGCCTGAAATGATGATGATGATGATGAAGGAGCTTCAACAAAGAATGGAAGGAATTTTAAGTTATTGCTTTCCGTCAAATAATCTGGGGGCCACAGCATAAGTATTTATAAACTAAGTAAAGAGCTTTGCTTAAAAAACATTAAGTATCTCACTTCTTTTCACAAAGCCGTTGTTAACTGTTGACCAACTTTTCCGAAGTTCCTTAAGAGCACCCTTGCCGATCCGTCTATCGTCAACGTGACCACGATTTAAAAGCTTTTTGTTTTAACCAACGCAATGTTTGCTAATAGGCAACGTGAAAATAGAGAGATAACGCCTGAACGCGCGCTGTTGCATTCGGCAATTCTCTCACTCGAATACTACACAAATCTTGTTCTAAAAATATACGTGTTTTTTATAAACCTTAACATTATTTGGATTTTTTTTTTGCCTTTCGGAATCTCGATTAAATGTGCAAGGTTTCTACAGATATATTTTCTTTGGTTTTTTTATTTATGAGTACATTATGTAGGGCCAAAGTTCACGCATAATAGTTGATTTTCAGAGGTCTTTAGGTACTGGATTAGTTTTACACAAATTTAAGTTTTAAATTCATTACAAACCTCAAAGATATCTACATTTCCAAAATATCTAGAGAAAGAGGTGTAATAACGTCATATATACACTTATATAGAGGTAAAGTTTGTTTTTATGTTTTTTTTGTTTGTAGGAGGTAATCTCTGGAAGTACTGGTCCGATTGTTAAAATTTTTTCACCGATAGAGGCTATATTTTATGAATGCGAGGGAAGCCGCGGGCAAAAGCTAGTGATCACATAAGAGCGGTGGTATGGAAATATATCTCGGCCAACCCGAGATACATGGAAATGTATCTCGGGTTGGACGCTCTTAAAGCTAAAATATGAACTCTATTAACTCAAACGTAACCTAAAAACTACTTACATTATTTCTATTGAAAAAATAGTAAAAACTAAAACATTTGTGGCTTATAAAACTTTTGACGCTTCTCAGACGAAAGCAGAGTTAGTCTACTGTACTCATATAAACTAAACTAAACTTTAAAAATCATTATTAAACATGCATTCATAATTTAAAAAATAACTTTGGTTTTTTTTTAAATTGATATAAACTACTGCTTCACTGCGATCCCACCTGATGGTAAGTAGTGATGCAATCGTTGATGGTGAGGCGCACTAGTTTATTAAGAGCCTATTCCTTGAAGACATCTAAATTATAATAGGACGGGAAGACCGCAGCAGGCAAATTGTTCCAGTCCCTCGATGTACGCGGTATAATCGTCGAGGTGAAACGCTTGGTCCGGACCGTAAAGGTTTTAACAACCTAAGGGAAGATACTCGCCGTTCGTGGGGTTTTCCAATGGTAGAAATGAGATGGCGAAATCAAGTCATGCAATTCCTGCGCACACTTTTCAAAATGCATCCTGTAAAACACCGAAAGGCTGGCTACCCTACACCTATGCTCAAGGCTTTGTAGATTGGATTCGACCGGATCTGGATCACCAATTAGCCTCTTCGCAAACCTTTCCACCGAGTCCAAAGGTGCTAGATGGCATTTTGCAGCACCAGCCTATATGTGGCTGCAGTACTCCACACACGAACGGACCTATGCTTTGTATAACATTAAAAGCTGTCCTGGTGTGAAGAACCGCCGGACCTTTGGACTCAATGAACCGTTCAAAGTTAAGCTCTGAGGAAATTTCAACTCCTAAAAGCTGAAGGCGGTCGGTGTACCCCAGGGATACATTCTGAAAAGCAGGAGCCAAGGCTTCATCCCACTTAGAGACTGCCTGAAGTGAGACATTCGTACCATATTACCATAGCCTCTCTTTCGGACCGGATTAGCTCCTTACTAGCCCGAGCACCTGGCAGGTATCTCTCTACGACTGTGCTATCATCAGCAGATCGTTGATATGCAGCAGAAAGAAACTTGTAGAGAGAACAGACCCCTGAGGAACTCCGGCATTAGTCGTCATGGGCTTTGTTGAGCATCCATCGACAACAACTCGGAGAGAACATTCACTCAAGAAGTCTTTTACCCAGTTAATCAGGCCAGGGGAAATGCCGTACGCTGGAAGCTTACTCAAAAGGCTAGTGTGCCATACCCTGTCGAAGGCCTTCGAGACGTCTAAGGAAACGGCAATCGCTTCCCCATTCCTCTCGAGGGTCTCGCCCCACAAGTGGGTGGCATAAACTTGTAGGTCCCCAGTAGACCGATTGCAACGAAACCCGTACTGTCGGCCACTGAGGAGATCGTTTTCTTCCAGGTATGCCATGAGGCGTGAGTTCCTTACACGCTCCATAATCTTGCAGAGTATGGAGGTTATTGAAATCGGTCGATAGTAACAAAGACCATAATGCTGAGCTGGTTCTATAATTGCAATAAGGTTAGAAATGCGATGCAATGCAAAGGGCAACTGAAGAAACACTGTAGGTGTTGGTCAGTAAAAATCTGACACTCCCTCTTGCTCCACCCAGAGCAGCAGAAGTTATTTAATGATTTCCCACCACCAAAAAACTTCATATACGACAGTCCAATTGAAACCTTTTACAACAACTTCTAAATAAATAATAAATAAATACTTAACCTTTTTTACAAAACTTAAAGTTTAGACAGGTTATTTAGACAACAAAGCGACATGAAGTCATTAATTTGATGTCGTTCTGTACCTTTATTCGTATACAGATTGTCAAATAACACATCAGCTTTAAAGTTAATGGAATTTTTTAATCATTGTTTTATTTCTTTTTTTACGATAATCTATAGTTATCAGCATAAATATTATTTTAAAGTTTTAAACTTTATGCAATACAAAGGCACAGAGGCACCTTAGGTTTTATCTACCAGTCACAAAGGGTAAAAAAATAATAATTAGAAAGCAAAGGTACAAAAGTATACAAATATATAGATTAGGATATATACAAATGTATTTACTATAATAATAATATATATATATTAGAATATATTTTTATAAATTAGAGGAAAATGGATTTTTGAAAATATTCTGCTATTTGTTTAGAAAAAAAATAGTTCTGCAACTTCCGCATATTTATTGACTGATAGCGGTTCTGATAAGTGAAGAAACGTATTCCAAAGAAAAGTAAACTGTATATGAAAGAAAAAATTTACAAAGTCAGAAATATGAGAAGGTCAAAGCAGTAGGAGATTGTTAAAAAGATCAGTCAAACCATTAACTAGTGAGGAACACAGACATTGAAATTAAAATATAAGATAAGAAGGAGGGGCGAGAGAGTTGAGAGAAAACTGTGGTTTTCACCACAGTTTTCTCTCTCCTCAACTCTCTCTCCCAAGAAGAAGTTTTTTTCTTCTTGGATGAATGAGCCTCCGTTTGAAACTCGAAATACAGTCATATTTCCTAATTAATAAATAAATTAATAAAAACTATCCAGCAAGACCGCGATCAATGCTAAATTCAAAAGCAAAGTTCTAATAAAAAATAATCATGTCTTTGAGAAAAGACAGGATCTATTTTATAATAGGTACATATGTAGTTTCATTTAAAAAACCTATGTCCGAAACATCATAAAATATCTACCAAAAATTATGAGTAAATCGCTTTTCAATTTTGCATTATTATCACATATTTATGCTCGTGACTGTAGGTACTCTATATATATATATATCGTAATGAGAATATACTATATACACATTAGGTAGGTCGCTATATGGGAAAATATTTACACAGCTTTTTTTGGTTGTCGTGGACAAATGACTTATCTCGCTCTAGGGTGTAGCGAGAGGGCGTGTCAGACTTATACTGACTAAAACTCACTTATGCGCATCAGTTGCCTTTTGCGTTCTAGCACTACGATCTCTCTTTCAAAAGTTCCCGCAGTCCTAGCAGGCATCGGCACGATTGGACCCCTTATGTTTTGTTGGCATAGAACACTACACGCTGTCGACTCAGGCTTGGTCCTTACCAGGTGGCCGGACGGTGAACTACCCATTGCTCGTCGTTGGCAAGGCCACCCCTACGATAACCGCATATCACCCTGTGACTCCCGACACCCGGGGCGTCTCTTGTGGCGGTAGCTGGGTGTGAGGATGTCCATTCTCTCACCATCGCTCACAGAAACTTCGGTCCGTAGAAAGCGGTTTCCTCTTCCCATTCCATCTTGCTCCGGCCCATTGTCTGAACCAGAGCCGGACGCAAGAGATCAATATTTATACCTACAGATGGGTTCAGGAAAATCAATTGGATTAGTCATAAATCTTTTATGTTAGCTAAATGTTATTTAACATTGTCCTACATATATTAATATTATACCTAATGGGGGTGTACCGTACATATCGTGGAGGATATTTGAACATTATTTGATTTTTACCTTTATTTATAAGGTACGATACCCAAATAAGGACCAACAGAAATAACTTTAAATTGTTTGACACCTGAATCATCGTAATTTATAAATAATATATATTCAAATAATTTTCAATTTAATATTCATATAATAAACTTATCACTGTACAGTGTTGGGTATTTATTAATTGAATTGAAATTAAATACTTACTGAAATATTTTCCCTAACGCGAGTTTGCCAACAATTTAAAGCTTGTTTCAATTGTGTTATAATATTATATATATTATATACTCCACACACATTCTGATTATTTTAGATCGATCTGTAAGAATGATACTGACGAGCGTTCTAAATTCCGGATTAGAATATAAGATTATGATTTCATAACGCGTATATTCCCAAACATTTTAATACAGCGGCACACACATGCTGGAATCAGATTATGAATTATTTCGTTTAGTACTAGCGTTTAGTACTACATAATTCATCTTCCATAAAATCGTTTGTATGTGCCGGGAATCACGAGACTACCTACTCATCAATCAGAATTTTTAAGATATATGTGAAGCAAGGTGAATTTAGATTATAAATTTTAGATTATCAAATCAGAGACCCTTTCCAGATATATGTGGTCAGCTTAAATCCTAGACCCCGCCACATACCGGGTCTGATTGTGAATGTCAATCATCCAGGAAGATATTCAGACATACCCAAAATAAAACTATCAAAATGTTACCGGATTATTACAAATACTGTAAGATGCAAATTCTCGATTTTTGATAATGGATCATTTCAAACACCTTTGGGTTTCTTTCAATCACATCCACATTTGATCATTTATATTGTATCCGAGTCTCATTGAAAATAAAGAATTTACAATTTTTTGGGATATATTATAAACTAAAGGGCAAACAAACAGTATCAAAAAACAATTATCCGGTGTCATATACTTACCTATATTTACGTATATTCTTAGGGTTAGAAAATTTTTATTGTATCAAAATTTCAAAATCACATGGTACATATATTTCAAGCAGACCTATATTTAATATCGTGACACAATGTGATTGAAATAGTCAGAAAATACGAAAGCTGCAAACGTCGCCACGCCTGCGCCCTAATGAAAATAAGGCACCAAAGCATGAGTGCCGATACAAGACTAGAATAGAAGTTGGTCAAGACTAAAATCATAGAATTTGGACTACAATAATGATTATTAGAATCTATTTAAATATCTCGTAAACCTTGACTAGCTATTACTATTATATTTTATTAAATTGTTTGCAATAAACACTATTCATATTTGCGAAATTTCATCAACGCATTTGGATTGTAATCATAAAAAAACATCAATCGTCAGTTTTATGTTAACCGTCATAAATGTTTATTTATTTTAATTATCAAATTAAGAAAGCCATATTTGGAAATACATGGTACATAATAACGATATCATGCCGATACATTTTCCGTGTTCGTATTCCAATATTTTATTTATCCGTGTCTAACTGTGTCACATACAACATTTAATGATTACAATAAATATTTGTAGATACTACATAGCGTATTGTTTCTTTTAGAATACAGAACATGTTTGTATCATTAAATAATGACTGGGCAGACACTGACCACCAACGTTTGATGACTTTGTGTGTTTCTGAATAGTAAGAAAACTATAAAGTATAAATGAGCCGGCCGCGCCGTCAAAGCTCGCAGCACAAAGCGGCCGGAGCTTTTATCATGCTAAATGCCTTACAATGTTCTTTCAACACAACTATACATCTCGATTATAGATAAAACATTTCTTCTAAGCACTTTCTTCGTATTTTATTTCATCGCATTATCATAATAAAGTAACATTAAATTAATAAATTCTTAGTAGACGACAATTCATAATGCATTCTTTCATAGGTTTCAATGAAAAATAAATAATTAAATGCAGGTGACAAATTGAAATCTAATTATTGGGGTAACATATAATAAATTGAAATAGACTCCGTCTCGGGCACTAAGAATTCCAATGAGTTTTTGACTTCAGTTTTATTTACCACTTAAAATATGAATGAGTACATATGTTTCCTTTGTCCGCAGGTGTCGCAGATGTGTATAGACAGATCTCAGGAGCTCTAGTTATAAGAAAATGTCTAGAGACAGTTCATGTATGCAAGTAAATTAGTTAGATGATTAGTGACTGGGATTATTTGTGCAAGTTCGATATCTAGTGATGGCTGATATACATAAGAAGATATTTAAGGTGAGTCACACATACTTCAAGTTATGACGCTATTTACTACTTAAATAATTGCCCATTAACGTGCATACCTCTGTACATGTCACTGTTATATTCAAGCATTCAACATCGGCACCTTTACGGACGCTTTCTTGGATCTGATACGAAGCTGAAGATGAAAGCTCGTAAGCTTTCAATAAACACAAATAAATTGAAGTAAATAAGAGAGTAACACAGATCATCAGAAACGTAATACTTACATCACAATAAGGATATGAGCACCAAATTAATTCAAAGAGATCCAACTTTGAAATATTGAAACAAGTAGTGTTATCAGGCAATAAAAAACCTAAAAATGAAATAGCTGTTACGGCTCCCGCAGACAGATGCAACGTCGCATCCTTGAAGTTTTTTCATAGAAATTATTGTAGGTATCTGTAGAGTGTAAAACCATTTCAGAAAGATTTCTAGCTGTCACATTATTGCCCCACCTGCCTGCGAGAGCCTTGATTGATAAGAATGTGTAGAAGGACGCGAAGGTTTAGCGTGCCTAAAGTATCTAATTATGACAGTAGTTGAAATTAATCTAAGTGACGAAAGAAGTTCACAAAGGTCATTTTCTAAAACCCTTATTCCTTTGAGCGCTCTGCACTATGTTGACGTGCATAAAACATGGAATCATGGACTCAATGCCTGTTGATGGCAGTTCATAATTCTGAGATACCATTTACAGAATAAAAACATCGGGCAAAATTAGGCGGCTAAAGATAAACGCCCACTTGTTTTAAGCCCCCACTATCTTATAGCCAAGTATCTTACCAACTATGGGGAAGTTTCCATTTTTTAATAAACATTTAAGTAACATTAACATCAAAAAGTTATAGGACTTTTAAGTTAGGTACGCTTGCAAGAATAATTTCGTATCATGCGGCGCGGTGCTCCAGTGTTTGACGTCACACGATCGATGAAATAGAAAATAAATACAAAAATTAAGTGTACGTAAAACTAGAAATAACGCGAGAGCTCACGTGTAGCTCAAAAACTTTTGTGAATTTGAGGTCAAAAGACGTTAACTTTTGAACCGAATGGCAGTTACTCTCTTTAATCTTAAGAGGACACTGTTGTCATATGTGATATCAACGGTGATACAGATGTAAAAATCGAGAGCAAGGAAATTTTAATATAATATATATGGGTACGTTTACAAACATACAAACACACATATTCAAACATCCTGACCAGGAACAACTATCTGGAGGCCACACAAAAATATTGTTCCGTGCGGTAATCGAATCCGCGACACGTAGCACAGCACTTAATGCCATGTCGTCCAAAAAAAGCACCCTTCCTTTCGATAGATCTTTAGTTGATTCAGCCATCGTTTTCTCTTCTCATCATTTTCTCAAATACGGGCTGAACCTACCACCATGTTATAAAAAGAAAAACAAGGAACTATCAGGAATTTTCAAAACTACCTCTAATGTAAATAAGCAAGTGAAACAAGGCGAAGTAACCGAGCACTAACAGTAACTAGAACATAATTACATTTTATTGCTCTAATTAATGCTAACAGTGTTATCCTCAAGCGTATAATTTTGCAATTTATCTACAAATACAATTACTCAAAAGTTTTATTAAGACAGTTTCTAAAATAAGCCGTGAGTTACTGTGAAATTATATTGTACCGCACTGTTTGTGTAAATGATTGTAGAATAGAATAAACTTTATTGCACACCAAAATAGTAACAGTTTTACAACACACACACACACTACTAGACTTTTATTGTAACTATTTTATGACCTAAACAAGAATCAGACAGGATTTTCTTATCGTTTCAGGTATTTTGGCACGGAAGGACATTGAAGTTCGTTTCGACGTCAATGAGAATGGTTCCCTACATTTGCTACGTAGATACTATAACTGTGTAAACTGTGATATAGGTTAGGTATGAACTGTTTGTAAATATGTACAGATTTAAACGGTATAATATGAAATTAACAACTATAATTTATTGCTGTAGATATTAGTGAAAGAAAATATAGAAAAAACTGTGTTAAATGTTCTTCAGTGTTTTATTTTAGTATCTACCTTCTAAAATTATATGATTTGTTCACAATTGTTGACCGATGACCTGCCCCCCTAGCCAAGTCACAAACGATAAACGTAAACTCTCAGTAGTCTTTAATAGATTTTCAACTTTATGTTATTGGATATAAAGTTGAAAATCTATTGAAGATTACATAGTGTTTTCGTTCGTTCCGGTCGCTAACGCTCAGTAACGCTATTGGAGATTACTAAGCGTTCACGTTTATCGTTTGCAACTTGGCTAGGGGGGCTAGTGAGGGTCGCGGGAAGCCGTTGGATGCGAGACACACAGGACCGGTCGTTATGACGACACTTGGGAGAGGATATTCAGCAGTGGACGTCTTTCGGCTGAAATTATGATAATGGTGTTCACAATTAACTTCTTATATGATAACTAGCTGACTGAGCAAGCGTTGTTCTGCCATATAAATTACTGTCACAAAAAATAGGGGTGGGATTTTTGGGTAAAAAATAGCCTTCGATCTACTCTCTGACCTACCAAATTATATACACAAGAAACTGGTCCGAGTTGAACTCGGGCACTCGCTATGTAAATAGTTCAATTTCTGAATGAGGAGTCTCGAAGATTTTTCCGTATCGCAAAAAAGTTTTTTTGAAGTGAAAACTTCTTTAGCGGCGTTGTACACTTTTTTTGTAATGGGTAAAAAATGTTAAACTCGCGTCAGGACACGTGACCTGATCGAAAATTCGTAAGACGATCCAAAACGCACAACGTTAATACTTTTTTTGTCGTATCAACAAAACTGTTTTCAGATTTATTCCTATACCTGTGCTATTAGAATACGACCTTGCTTTATGACAAATTTCAGGATTCTGGGTCAACGGGAGTACCCTATGAATTTTGATTCCTTTGAGAGTGTCGAAATATACATTTTTTGCGACGTAAACGGCCGTATCTTTTTTTTCGTTAACGCAGACTTGAGTATATGGTTTTAATTTCAACTCGACACCTCCATGCGTTACCGAGATAATGAGTCTAGGCAGACATACAGACAAACAGACGGAACACTAAATGATCCTATAAGGGTTTTTCCTTTTGAGGTACGGAACCCTAAAAATTCATAAAAATTGAGCAAGCCATTTCGGTACCGCTCGATAACAAACACTGTGACACGGGATTTTTTTTATTAGATAATATTATAAAAACTCTTCAAGAGCTTTTACCTAAAAGAACCCGAATAAAAGTTACACACATAATCAACCTTATAATGCTCCCGCTACTGATACACATAAATCCTCTCTAAAATACAAAAACAAAATTCAAAAGTTTTTTTTTCACATAGGCCTACATAGGCACTTATAAAACGTCAGAAGCTAGTACACGGCTCCAAATTGGTCGTTTCCTATGGAGAAGAACCAGCAAGAACTCCATGATTACTCTTTAAAAAAAAATGTTGTTCTTACAATATTTCCATATTACAGTATAAGTAGATATTATGTAAGGTAGACCGGTCAATATTGTACTAAAAAGTACAATAAAAATAATCATAATAAAAAGTGAGTCGTAATAGGAAGTAACCTAAGAATTTGCGGAGTCTACAGTGTTCTCACATTCACATTATAAAAAAAGAGGCTATATAAAAAAGAAAAATAAATAATTACAATTATCAATAAATGAGACGTTAACAAAATAAATTAATAACGAATTTATGGTGGTTGGGGTCTAATAATATAAAAAATATTGCAAAAGCAATGTTAGAAAAAAAAAAAAAAGTATATATTACAACAAATGTGGAGCAGTTAATAGATACATTAGGGCCGTAATCCACCACGTGGACCCAATGGAAATTAGTGGATGTCACATTACTTGGCTTTTTGTTGTTCTAGAACATGCCGGTTTCCTCACGATATTTTTCTTCATCGTATATTATTATATTATATTACTGGTCCTTAACAAGTGCCCAATAAAAGCTAAAGTCAATAAATTGAAGGAGCACCATCATATCGACAAACGATCTCAACATACTGACACCTGAAACAATACAATGCCAAGAGAGCAAACAAAACAGCGACTATCAAAATGACAGGTGACAGCTCCAATTGGCAGAATGCAAGCCTCTTCAATACATGTTGTTATTTTTTTATTGCTGTCGCACTCTGCTTGGCTCGACAAGTCAATATAACCAACAACGTCACCTTTGTTAATTTAGTTAAAACTATAACTCGTTTTTTTTTTTGTGGTAGGAAATCATCAAATTAGTTCTCCTGCTCCTGGGTGGAGCGAGTGGACGTGTTAAACTTTTACTGACAAAATCCACCTTTGTTACTTTAGTTGCCTTTGCATTGGGTCTTTTCACGGCTACGGGTAAAAAAGGAAACCTGTAACTCTAGATAACTTCTTTCGGTAATGGCAGGAAAATAGTAACGTTAAATAATTATGATGCAATACATTCGGTTCGGTTAGCTCGTTTTAGGTAATCCATTATTTCCACATCTATAATGAAACTACTAATTAGTTTACCATGCCCCAGTTGCCGTTAAATACTAAACCACAAAAATGAAAAACAATGCTCCTCGGTACTAATTAAAACTTCCTGAGTATTTTTGATGGTTAGGTGAAACGTTGACAACTAGTGTACATAGGGTAGCATAGAAGTTGTGGTAGTTTATTATTAATTAAACCACATTTAATCGTTAATAATCTACCACAAATATGTGGTTTTCCTCTACGCCCGTAACATCTTTTAATTAAAATTAATTTAATACATATTGTATTATTTTTGACTCACGTGCGACTTACGGATGCCCCTCAGGTCAAAGGCAATATACGAGTCCTTGATAAGACTTGTAATACTGTATGGATCAGATTATTGGGCTGTGAAATGGTGAATGAAAAAAAAGATTGCATGTAGCGGAGATGAGAATGTTGACATGGATGTGTGGTGGGACGAGAATGGATAAAATGAGAAATTAATAGGTATTAATTTCTTATTATTGTATTAGAGGAAGTTTGAAAGGGGCGTTAGTGACTGAAAAGTTGAAAGGGAAACGTTTGTTTTGTAAAGAGGAAGGATAAAATGCATATTACTAAAAGAGTTACACGAGTATACATGAGGATAGAGGTAAAGGGAGAGAAGAAGCGAGGTCAACAAAAAGATGTATGAATTTTATAGTGTGAGGAAAAACGTGCTGCGCCGCGCAAGTAATACGGGATGAGGGCTGGAAGATAATAACATTTTTTTTCAAACTCAAGTGTTATTTTCAGATATATAAAATCATTGATGAAGTACTAAAAAAATATGTAAAATTGTAGAAATAGTCAGAGAATGTCATGAAATATTCAGAAATTATCACATTTAAGAGCTAAAACAGTAAAGTGTAGTTTAAAAGGAAATCGAACCTTTACTTAGTTCCATTCATGGGTACTAATTACTTTATATGAATAGTCTCCAAGTATTAAAAGAGCATATATCTTTTGTGAAAAAAGTAATATAGATTTCCCGCCTGCCCGTTCCTCCGACGGGCAACAGATTCAATGGAGTCAATGGATAATGTGATTTTAATTGCTTTAACGATTATGTGAATTATGAGTACGCAGACATTTAGCAAATTAGTTACACCCAAGCGAGATTTATACAAGTACAAGACTGGGCTTTGTCGTAACAGGAACATTAATTTGAGGCGTGAAATATGTTTTTTCTAAGGCATTTGTTAATTCAGTGTGCAATAAATATGTAATAAAATTGATCAGTAAAGCACTCCCTCCATGTAAAATACTGATGTCCATCTGTAGTCAGTTAAGCTTGATGCCGATCGTAACCTATTTGGGAAAAGGCTATGCTAATAGAAATAGGTAATAAAATGGAACGAATTAAATATATTATGTTATTCTGTTTAGAAGCACATCTTAAGGATATCTTCGGTCGGAGAAACACCCTGGTGTCACCATTGTGTGGACCACCCGGAGGACACGGTGGAGCGTATGGCAGAGCACTGCCGTGTCCTCATGGAGGTGATCGGTGGCGGCGACCTCTCGCGACGGGCCCTGGTTCAAGCCATGGTCCAGAGTGAGTGAGTAATGCTAGCGAGGGAGATTGAACGGACATCCTCTCGCCGCGTATATAGTCATCCAATGACTTATCCCGCTCTAGAGCGGAGCGAGAGGGCGTCCTTCTTTGCCTTGCGTTCCAGGACCCCGTGTTTTCCTTTTAGAAACGAAACCATGGCCCCGCGTCATGCGGAAGGTGAGGACGCCATGATGTCTTTCCAGCCACTCCACAAAGAGGGGACTTACCGCCATAATTATGATATGCCCAACACTGGGTTGTCACAGTCACTGTCGCCATTCAACCATGAGATCCCGCTGGAACTCTATCCTCCATGCCGTGACTTGTCGCGGCAGCGGAGTTTCGCCCCGGCGTTGCTCAAATCTCCATTCGCAAATCGTGCATGCGTGCCTCCAGATCCTATCCCAAGACTGTCTTGAAGATTAAACGGTTTAATTAAGCTCTTGGTTAATAATGTGAGGTATGAAATGGGGCTTGTTTAACAAATCAATTTAACCAATGAAGTCGCTTGGGATGTCAATCAGAGGTATCAAGCTAACTTTAAGACTTGGTCGGGATATAAAGATGAGGCAGAACTAAGGACTTGGTTGTGATATCAAGTTGTGAAATATTTTTGTGATAGTAATATGGTGTGGCATTACACAATGTAGCTATGGAGCCAAATGCAATTTTTGAAACTCTCCATCGGCTTGGTATTGAGCAATGTTTTAACAAGCGTAATGACCGAGTTTATGCTCAAAGTTCTATAGAAGCTTTCCAATTAGTCAGCAAAGTACAACGTAGATATTATCTGACTTTAGTGATGGTTTGGTAGGGTGTTAGCTATCAAGGAGTAACTTTTTTTTTTTTTTCATTTATTTGATTTCAAAATTTATACAAGTAATAGGTACAATACAGATGATGCAAATCATAAACTCATTAGAGTTTTACCGTGCATCATAATCATCGACACAAGATTTTGCCTAACCAAAACACAAAATAGAGGGTATAAGTAGATAAGACGCAAAATTGACCGTACGTAACATCGCACCAGAGACCGAGCTAACCGCTTATCTATTTACAAAATATTTAAAGAATGTATTGAGACTGATACAGGTTGTTCTTTTATTTTAAGACGCCTATCTGTGAGCATCCCTCATCGCATAATTGATTTATGGGCACAGATGCATATTTTTTTTTTTTTAACTGAGCCGTATTTTTGTGAAAAAGGTGTCAAAACATCGGCACAAGTTTATCAAGATACGATTCTTAAGAAGGTAACAAGGACACAGAAAAGGAACAAACAGAAGGAAGGAAGGAAGGTAACAGGTTGGATAAATAAGGTGATAGAGCCTCTTAACAACAACATGTTCCATATATAAGAATGATTATTTCAGTAAGATTCAATACCGGGTCATAAAACTCGATCAACGCAAGCGTGGTTGGAAACAAATGTTTCAGACTTCATCAACTGGATGATGGCCGGGGATCGCCCCGCTACTTCCGACGCCCGGGACGTCTTCTGTGACGGTGGCTGGGCCGTAAGGATGTCCGTTCCATCACAGTTGCGGCCATCTCCTTCGCTAGAATTACTGCATCGCAAAAAGAGGCAGTAACGGAACCCAATCCTTCTCGCTCCGGACCATGGCCTGAACCAGGATTCGGTGCGAAACGTCACCACCATTGATCGCCTCCACGAGGACACAACGGTGCTCTGGACACCTCCACTGTATGCTTCACCATGTCCTCCGGGCGGTCCACACAATCATGATACCCGGGTGTTTCTTCCGCCTTATTGCGAAAAAGAAACCTCCCGAACTTACTATGTCCGGTGAGGTAGGTGAGGACACCGTCCGGTACAGTGCGGTATAAAGCAAGCTGAATTACTATTAAATAGTTACGCGTGAAAGTTAAAGACTGAAGCAAAGAATAAGCTGAATTAAACTGACTTTTGGACAAGTTCTACAACAGCACATGAACTCAAGTCGTCGTAGGTGGTTTCAGTACATTTTAAGTGCGTTGAGACTTTTCCTTGTTCATTTCGAGCAAATATGTAATGATGATAAAATGATGGCAGATATTTCATTATTATATAGCGGTACTATTTAGTAATGAGGAAACTTATAGCTTATAGTATTACAAGGAAATTACAATAAGACCTAAAGATACAAGGCAAATTCAAATGATTAATTAGGACGTAGGCTTCAGTAACAGCTAACCATATAGCATCAAAAATATGTAATCTAAAGGGAATGACGTCAAACATTTAATTTAAATTAAAGCCTTTGACGTAATTTTAACTAGCCGAGTGCGAGTTATTCTTGTGTAATGAGAATTCTATACTGTATATCGACAGATACCTATTTGTCTTGATACTTCTCAGAAGATCACTATGGTGTCATAGTGTGCTTGTGTTCACACTTTTAAGTTATGTTACACTTTTTGCCAGAGTACCTATATCTGATGACAGTTCCAATTATCCGAAACTCTGCTAGAATACATTGTTTTATTATGAAGTTCCCGTGCCTACCTTTCACCTTCCGGATCCATCATCAGATCAGTTCGATAGTACTTTATAGTCAAAGTGCATCTCATGACAGTTCTAATAAGCCTAAACACGGTTAGGATACATTGATAAATTACGGAGTTTCGGTGCCTACCAAAAACATTTTGTAAAAAACTAGCCAAGTCTCGATGGAGCTGCTTGTTTATCTCTAAAAAGTAATGAAATCTGGACAAAGTCGTGCCAAGTCTAAGGTTCCTTACTGCGATTTCTTTATTATTATAGTTAATGTTGTGTGACTTGGCCGTTGAAGGGTACACAAGGGTACAAAACCAGGTGCTCCATGACACCTTTGCACCAATCTGTCGCCAGAACCTCTACCCATTGACGATGGAAAATTGCCACTTGGAAAACGTATTGTTCAACGTCCAAGTCACACAACATTAACTATAATAATAAAGAAATCGCAGTAAGGAACCTTAGACTTGGCACAACTTTGTCCAGATTTCATTACTTTTTAGAGATAAACAAGCAGCTCCATCGAGACTTGGCTAGTTTTTTACAAAATGTTTTTGGTGGGATTGATATTACTTATTGTCAAATAAACATTTGAATGACAACTCGAACCATCAGCTTACCATGTTTTCCGAGGAACAGAGGTGTCTCAATAGGTGCGTAATGGAAAGCCATTGAGCCATTTTTTTTTTTTTGAGATGGGAATTCCACCAATGACTTCTCCCCCTTTAGAGTGGAGCATGAGGGCGTGTAAGACTTTTACTGACCAAAACCACATCAGTGTCTTTCAGTTACATTTTACGTTCTAGCACCATAGGTTTCGTTTCCAGAAATTCCCCGTAGCACTAGCGGGCACCGGCCCTGCTGTTTTACTGACGTCTCATTGAGGCGTACGAGGAACACTACGCGTCATCGATGACTTGGGTTGGGTCCGGACGGATACCGGACGGTCGGACGGCGTGCTACCCATTGCTCGTCGACCACAAGCCTGCGCTTACGGTGGCCGGCGATCGCCTTGCGACTCCCAATGCCCGAGGAACAGAGGAGGTAAGGAGTATGATCTACGGATCGTACTCGGCAAGCGTAATTAAAACTTAATCGACAACTGAAGACTAACAAAAATTAAAATGATTCTCGATCGGCAGAATCTCCTGATAATTTCACATCACGGTTTTTACTTAAAAAAAAAACTATTAAACGATCATGATTATTTTATTAACATTATCTAAACAAAGCTTTAAGAAAAAATTAGTTTTATATAATAATAAGTAAATACATTATGTGTCGAAAGGGCCTCTGCGAGTTGGTTTCGGCTCCTCGTACGCCTTCCAAAGCTCCAGGAACTCAGGGTTCTGAGATATACTGATACATATAATAATTATTATTTAATTATTTGCTTAAACTCAAACATCCTTTTATAATTACCTATTCTGATTACCTACTAAAAACATAACTGTCAACATGTTTACAACCGTTTTCTTATTGTAATGACGTAAAAGCAAAATGCCTCATTCAGTGAGTTGTAAACACATCACATGTATGTACAATTTACAAAGATATAATTACCTAATATTAATGTAATTAGATGCCGAAATTGTTTTACACCATCGTTTATACATTTTGAGGTCATAAGTGCACTATACCAAAGCTAAAGTGTCTAAAATGTAATTACAGGCGTTAGTCCTATTATAATCTATAGCAGAAAACTGAAAGTAGCTATAGATTAGAGTAGTCATGGTAACTTTTTCTTTTGGTGTTGCAGAGCTCTATGGACAAAAAATGGTAAAGTAATGGTGGATTATGTGGGCTGTGGGATTGTTTGACAGTGCTGCCCTGGAAGGTAAAGGACATCTGAAGCACCAGAACACAGATTTTAATCAGTTAAAGTCTGACAATCGATCTCGCTCCACCTTAACCGGGAGAAGTTATGAGATGACCGCAAAAAGAGATGTGAAGAAGAATTATCATTAGTAGAATTTGGGCCGATGCCGATTAGGGCTGACAGCAGTGGTGGCCCAGTGAAACTGCCCCGACTTACGATTACGAGTAGTGGTCGCGGGTCCAGTCAGACACATTACTTTGTGTAATTTATTTCGTCATCACTGCTTTCGAAACGGGGAAGAGAAACATCGTGAGGACACCGGCGTGTTTTAGAACCAAAAAATTCGAAGACGTGATATCCACTAACCTGTACTGCGCCCGAGTAGTGGTAGTGGTAGTGAATGGGCTGTAATAGCCCATTCCCTCTCCTAGAGAGGAGGCCTGAGTCCCAGCAGATTAAGTTATGTTATGTTAGGGCCGATTCTCAGCGGAATGGCAGTGGCCAGTAGCTACGCAAAGAGGCGAGCAGAGCCGGCCGCGTGACTGCTCGTGGCGCCGCGATGGCCGCGCGCCCTTTCTGAACCTTTCAAGTGATACTGGTCCTTTATGGGTGTTGATTTCATTTAAAATTATTTGACACTAAAAGCGCTCGCCGCGTCGCTGCCGGCTGCTGCCGTTTCAATATGAATCGGCCATTAGGATGATAATAATGATGTGGAACTCTGTTCTAGACAAATACTTGCTCAGTTCACTGGATGTCAGTGTCAGTTCATCGTAGAGAAGTAATTCTAGGAAGGAAATCTAATATAGTTAAATAATTAAGGGTTTCTTATTTTATTTTTTTGTTTTAGTGTTTAAATATTATATAAATAGTAGGCATGTAGCCATTTTTAAATTTTAGCGTAGAGTTTAGCGCGATCATGCATGACACTTGCCCTATTCTTTAATGTGTAGCTCTGGTCAAAATCCCACCAGAAGGACATGCGCATTCACATGATGTTCCTTCATCGCATCCGCAATCTGTCAAAATGAAGTAGTGATATTTATGAAAGACAGAGAATAAATTATGGGATTTATTTATAATATACTTTATTGTACACCTTATAACGTGAACAGGATAAACTTTTGCAAAAACAAGTGTTTAATGGTTTTCTCCTTACTGAAGATTTCATCAAGCAATAAAAATCTTCAAACATGCCCAGCAGGGCCGATGCCTGCTAGAGCCACGGGGAATTTCTGAAAAGGAAACCTGTGGTCCTTTCTAGGACACACACACACACACACACACACACACACATTCTTACACTCATCATCTCACACATTCACATCATTCATCATTCATTCATTTTTTCATTCTCTCTCATTTTTACATTCTTGTAAAGAGCAACTGAAGGACACAGGTATGATTTTAGTCAGTAAATTCTGACACACCCTCACGCTCCACCCTAGAAGAAAAAAAACTTGTATTACAGGCGGCAGAAGCTCATAAACAACAACTAAACTGAAGCTTGTCTACACTAATATTTTAAAGAAGTACAGTTTGTTTTTTTTTTTTTTTTGTCTGTATTAGGTAATCTTTGAAAGTACTGGTCTGATTGCTAAAATTCTTTCAACGATAGAATGCAGCTTTATTCCTGAGTGACGTAGGCTTTATGTGCGCAGGCAAAGCCGCGGGCAAAAGCTAGTAAGTTAATAAGTAACTTGTTGTTCTTATTTTCTTGTAGGATACTGTACCTAATGTCCATAGAATATTGTATTGTTCTGTGTTTTATAAATGAAGACTTGTTAGTAGATATATGAGTTACTGAGCTCAATTTGTTGGTTTTACTTGTAAGTCTTCCATATTGTTTAAATAAATAAAGTTCCTAACTGACTCATTTTTATAGGTTTTAAGCAGAGATATGCGTAGTACCTACTCGCAACCAGTGTGAGTTCGTGAATGTAAAGATCACAGCAGGGAGCTTCTGTATTTCTACCTAGTCCTAAGAGAAAAAGGAGTGATTTTTCCGATGTATGAAGAATTTTCTACGTACTTTAAATATGCATCATGAACAACCACCTTGTTTTAAAATAAATAGATAGATAGTAAGTTTACTAACATAGGTTTAAATTTTTCTTAATTGTTTACTAACCCATATAGATGTCACTTATCCGAATTAAAGATTATTTTTTTTAATTATTTTATTTTAAATACTGTACCCACTGTATTTTATGTATTTGCACTCATAGATCTCCATAAAGGACACACTGTTACAACACAAATCACAACTATACATATAACTATAAATATAGGGTCGTTTAACGTGTGTTCCTTCAGTTAGAGAAAACCACAGTATGCACATAGGTATATATAACTTGGTAAAAAACTGAAAAATAAAAAAAATATATAAAAAAACAAATAAGACAAAAAAAAACAATCCAACAAAATGTCAAATCAAGACTAAAAATTTGGTTCAAAATACATCGGCCAAAGGGGACACATGAGCCAATTTAAATTTAAAAAAAAAATAACTAAAAAACAAAAAATAAGTGACAAGCTGCTAAATAAAGAGCCTTGGAGTCATATACATCAGTCAAAGGGGACACATGGGTCTATTTGAATTTAAAAAACTGTAAAAATAAATGACGAAAAGCCTCTTTTAATCCTGAATGCGGATACGGATAACTCAAAAAATGGAGTGTCGTAATAAAATCGATTAGTTTTGATTAATGGAATAATTAAAACGGCGGTGGAGAGGATGCTTAATTAATCTATGCTATTAAATTGAACAGTGGAATTAAAGATAAAACTGTGCCCATAGCTTTGAATGTGAGTGATGAATTACTGTATCTTTAATTAAATAAGATGTCTAAGTTAACCTGTGTCTAAATAAGCTTTTAGTAAGCCAAAAGTTTATTTAAAAAAGATAGGTTAGGGCGTACCCTATATAAACAATTTAATTATTGAATAACCCGACTGCACAAAGGTCAACTTATAATCATTACCTCCCTAACCTTTCTCTAACTAGCGTGGGGTCGGCTTTCAGTCTAACCGAACGTAGCTGAGTACCCATGTTCTACATGAAGCAACTGCTTGTCAGACCTCCGTAACCCATTTAAGACTGGCCTGTTGGTCTAGTAGTTAGTGGCCCTGACTGCTATGCCGGAGGTCGTGGGTTTGATTCCCACCCAGGACAAATGTTTGTATGATGAGCACGATCATTCGTTCTGTGTCTGGGTGTAATTTATCTATAATATGTATGTATTTAGAAATATATAAGTATGTTTATCAGTTGTCTAGTACTCATAACACAAGCTCTGCTTAGCTTGAGACTAGACGGCGTTGTGTGATAGTTGTGGAATATTATTATTATTTACTAGGCAACACGATAACCCTTGCATAGACTAATGGTCAGACTTTCTGGCGTCAAACTACCTGTACAGACTGTCAAAGATCTACGAATGGCAACTATGATCAACAGCTTTACGTGCTTTCCGAGGCACGGGGTGTCAGTAAAGTCCTAGATAAACTTAAAAAAGTTCATATTATATATCCTGCTTAGCTAAGCCATCCTGTAGCCGTATGACGGAAGATTTGGTACTTATCACTACAGTTCCATGTTAGTTTGATAAACAAGCCAACGCTTCAATATGAGCTGGCTAGCTATAAAACCAAAGTGTTCTTCAAAAAGCTTTGAATCGGATCTTTAGAACGTACTGAGTCTCCACCTGAACAACGACCTTTACTGGATTGCAAGGTGGCTGATTGTAACAAGATGAAGAGAAAATCATTTATTTATTAGGATTGCCAACATTACAATCACTGGGAATTTAAAGGTACATTTAATAACAGTATTCAAGTGCTGCAACACTTAGAGACAATCACTACATTAACAATTTAACATAAAACATTTCATTTTAAAATACATAAGGTTAGTTAGAGGCAAAGAGACGTCATTTCTCCGAAACTGTTCACGGCCGCAATGGAGGATGTTTCAAGGTTCTGGAATGTAGAAGGCTAGGCATTAATGTCAATAGCGAGTACATCACTCACCTTCGGTTTGCCGACGACATAGTAGTCATGGCTGAGACTACGGAGGAGCTCAGTACAATGTTCGGTGACCTCAGTAGAGCTTCCGAAAGAGTGGAACTTAAAATGAACATGGACAAAACCAAAGTCATGGTTAACATCCATTTAGCACCCACTCCTATCAAGATCGGAGACTAGACTACACTCGAAGTTATGGACGACTACGTTTACCTGGTCCAGTTGGGTAGGTCTAACTTCGAGAAAGAGGTCAATCGTCGAATCCGACTCGGCTGGGCAGTGTTCGGGAAGCTCCACGGTATCTTCTCGTTCAATATACCACAGTGTCTCAAGACGGAAGTCTGTGACCAATGCGTGTTGCCAATGATGACATATGGGTCCGAAACGTGGTCGCTTACAATGGGCCTCATAAGAAGACTTAAAGTCACCCAAAAGGCAATGGAAGGGCTATGCAAATATATTCACAAGCTCCGTTAAATAAACTATCCGAGGCCGTTAACGCAGTCATTAAAGATTTAGCTCGTATTTCTGAGTGGACTGTGGCCTATGGCCTGAAGGTCAATGACTCAAGTCATTGTTGTCGGCAGCCCTAGGTTGCGCTCAAGAATCGACTGGACGCGGCTCCCACCGATTATGTTTGATAGCTCAACCATCTCATACAGCGACTCAGTGAAAGACCATCATCTATATATATAAAAGGAGAAACTGACTGACATATCAACGCACAGCTGAAACTACTGGGACTAGGAGCGTAAAATTTAACCCAAGGCTTCATTTTATGACGTAGGCGAGCACTAAGAGAGGATTTTCCAAAATTCACCACCTAAGGGGATGAAACGGGGGTCTAAAGTTTGTATGGAGAAACCTACTTTCACGCGGGCGAAGCCGCTGGCAGAAGCTAGTCTATATATATAAAAGGGGAAACTGACTGACTGACATATCAACGTACAGCCGAAACTACTGGGATTAGGAACGTGAAATTTTGCACAAGGTTTTCTTTTATGATGTAGGTGAGCACTAAGAAAGGATTTTCCAAAATTTACTCCTTAAGGGGATGAAGCGGGGGTCCAAAGTTTGTATGGAGAAACCTACAATCACGCGAGTGAAGCCGCGGGCAGAAGCTAGTTATTGATAAAGACTTTTCGTGGGGACCTTAGGAAGTTAGCCGCAAGATGTTTGCGTCTGCGGGGTCTTTACGAAGACTGCGCAATTTCCTTCCAACTGCCACTAAAACTGCGCTCGCCCAATCCTTCCTTCTCCCCATCCTTAATTATGCCCATGTCAGTTACTTAGGCCTAACTGAAGTGCAGCTAGATAAGCTTGAGCGACTTCAAAACTTTTGTATTAGATTCATATTTAGATTGTGAAAATATTATCATATTTCTGAATTTCGTATTAAGCCCAAGTGGCTGCCAATCCGCCTTCGCCGGAATGCTCATATTTTATCGTTGCTTTACAGTGTTCTGTTTATTTCTACAACCCCCTCTTATCTTAAAGAACGTTTCAAGTTCCTTCATGACACACATTCTAGACACTTGAAATCATCGGAGAATTTGAAACTTTTAATGCCCTCGCATTCTACCAAGTTTAGTGACAAATCGTTCACAGTCCAAGCGGTGCGATTGTGGAACGCATTGCCGATGCCAATTAGGCAAGCCCAGTCACTAGCTTCTTTCAAAAATCTAGTCAAAGCTCACTTTCTTTCACTCTAATTGCTATCCTGCTTCTACCTAAATTCAATTCTTCCGTCACTAACCCCATCTTATTGTTCTCTTCTTTTTATATGAAATTGTGTAACTTGTAATATGTATATAATATTTATATGTTTATATATTGTCTTTTATATATAATAGCTATAATATATCAATGTATAGTCTAGTATATAATTTTAATATTTACTTTATTAATTTGCAGTACACCACAGACTACCCCCTTTTTAGGGTTCCGTAGCCAAATGGCAAAAAACGGAACCCTTATAGATTCGTCATGTGTCTGTCTGTCCGTCCGTATGTCACAGCCACTTTTTTCCGAAACTATAAGAGCTATACTGTTGAAACTTGGTAAGTAAATGTATTCTGTGAACCGCATTAAGATTTTCACAAAAAATAGAAAAAAAACAATAAATTTTGGGGGTTCCCCATACTTAGAACTGAAACTAAAATTTTTTTTTCATGAAACCCATACGTGTGGGGTATTTATGGATAGGTCTTCAAAAATGATATTGAGGTTTCTAATATAATTTTTTTTTAATACGGAATAGTTTGCGCGATAGACACTTCCAAAGTGGTAAAATGTGTCCCCCCCCCCCCCGTAACTTCTAAAATAAGAGAATGATAAAACTAAAAAAAAATATATGATGTACATTACCTTATAAACTTCCACCGAAAATTGGTCTGAACGAGATCTAGTAAGTAGTTTTTTTTGAATACGTCATAAATCGTAAACCGCAATTTACCTTTTAAGTTTGTACGGAACCCTTAGTGCGCGAGTCCGACTCGCACTTGCCCAGTTTTTCTATTTCAAGTTCTTACAGTCCATCTTAAGGTTGTCTGGTAGATATCGCTGTCAGCGACTAGACCGCCTTTGTACCCAAAGATTTAAGTTGCCTAGTGTAAAAGTTACTATTTTGGTGTACAATAAAGTTTATTCTATTCTTTTCTATGCTCGGAGTTTCCTTGCGTGATCACATCAGAAATAAATATATCCGCAGGAGAACCAAGGTTACCGACTTAGCTCGAAGAATCGCCAAACTTAAATGGCAATGGATAGGGCACATTGCACGCAGAACAAACGGTCGATGGGGATGAAAGGTTCTGGAGTGGCGACCGCGTACCGGAAGCCGCAGCGTTGGAAGGCCTCCCACAAGGTGGACCGACGACCTGGTCAGGGTCGTGGGAATCCGATGGATGCGAGACGCACAGGACAGGTCGTTGTGGCGACGCTTGGGGGAGGCCTATGTCCAACAGTAGACGTCTTTCAGCTGAACTGATGATGATGATGAAGATTAGTTAATTAAATTCAATGGATAAAATGTTAACTTAAAAAAAATGTACTATGTCATTAATAATAACACAAAAACACAATAGAAAGAAATATGAAATATAAAAATGGGAATTGTTAATTACATTACATTACAGAAATAGATTAATGTCTAATTGAATTAAAATTATAATTAATTGATTAACAAATTATTGAGTTAAATTATAATAAAGTAAATTATGTAAATATGAATGGTCTTCATACAAGAAGGCCTATGGCAGTACTCTGCTCTAAAACCCAACTGTGAAATAACTATGTGGATAAAATCATAAATACCTAATAAAGCCAATTAGTCAATAAAAAGGTTAGTTTTGAGTCTCCATTCCATAAATAGACTTTCATAAATATTCCGTTATTCGAGAAGGTAAAATAACAAAGATATTGATTAAACTAAAAACAGTTATGTGGTACCAAACTGGACAGATAACGTAATTAAAATTTCCGCTTTTTTTGCATAACAAAAATAAGGATAATATTATTGATCGAATTTTCGAAAAGAATTATTTCGCTTGAAGAACCTCACTTTTATTGGTTTTAGGTATAATCATTGATTATTCCAGTGAAACATTAGTATAACAAACATAAAATAAAATTGTAGAATGATTTTGACTTCTAATAGTCACCTAAAAAATAATATATACATACACTAAAACATTCTCTTAGCCATTAGGCGTTATACATTAGTATACCGACAATTTTGGTTCTCGTTCAGGTTTACAAAAATCCAGTGCAACCTAGCTAGTTCTATTAAATAGGAGACTAGTTAGGCTGCACTGGATTAACATTTCTCAATAGCAGTACGGTGTTTTCCAGTTCGTGGTGTGATACCCTGTGCCTCGAAAAGCAAGTAAAATCTTTAGTCCAGCACCTGAGTTCTCCCCGATCGCGTCGTAATGCCCTTCCATAGGACTATGAGAGTGAAGCACCTGTATTTGAGCACTCACTTGCCGTAGGATCTCCTGCATACTTGGTTTATCTCCACTGAGATTTAACACCGAGAGAGAAATTCGATCGGAAGGATTATTTTAAATTTCTCACAAAAGTTCACATAAGAGAATAAATAAATGAGTACACACGTTTCACTATAGTAAGTATAAAAATATCATTGTATAACTACTACAGATACAGAGTGTCACTTGTTTACGTGAAAATATTCATTTTCAGCAAAACAAAACGGGCTTTGCTGTTTTACTTGGAATTAAAGTGGAATGGAACTTGATTTAAAATTGACATTTTTATTTGTTTTTACACATAAATAGGTAGTTTGTTTTGTTTACCTTTATAGACGCATTTTGTGGAATTAACAAAATAAATATTATAATAACTTCCTTTTATTTTTGCAATATTTACCAAATAAGAATAAATCGGTTTTCCTGCAAAGTTTCCACTTCTGATAACGTAGTATGTAGTACCTATCCTGAGTATATTTTAGCAGTTTGTAAACAAATTAAATAACGACGGAATTCCCTGAAAGATAAGCATATATAATTAACACACAAATAAATACTATTTATTATAACTTTCAACTTCAACTCTTCATTAATGGCATTTGGGGAAAAGACACCACAATTTTGCCAATAACACGTGCAAACTTGTAGACTATCAAACGCTGGAGAGTATTTAGCGTGAATTAACAGTAAAATAAATATATAACTCTAAACATTAAAGTTCAAAATAAAAGAATTTCTTCGCAGACCCAGAACGACATTATGATCAGACCACAGACTAGGTATGTGAAATGTAAGTTAAGTAGACTCGTAAGAGTGAAGAGAAAAAAAAAAAAGTTACAATTTAATTTTATTAATTTCAATAAATTTGCATAGTTTAAATATAAAACGAATAAACACAAAAGAAAGAAGACATTTGACCGAGGTTGGACGAGGAATATGAGCAGGAATGATTTCATGAAAGGAGAAGCGCAATTTAGGACAGGAGAAAAATAAATGGTCCGCGTTTCCTTCATCCAAACCGCATTCACAAAGAGAGTTATCTTTAATCCTAAGTTTGGCCAAGAAATGAGGAGTACAACAATGATTTAAACGTAAACGACAAATAGTTTAGTGATTTTTTTTTTTCAATTGATATTTAAAAAACCAGGGTTTGTGGCGAATCTCGGGTTGTATATCTCCATAAAATTTACCCTTTATAGACTTAGAGATTTGCCATGCCTTGGACCAAGATTTAAACAAAGTTAGAGGAAGAGTAGTACAAATGTCATAGGAAAATATCTCAGAGTGGGCAAGAGAGCCAGTAAGAACAGCATTTTTGGCGCATGAATCAGCTGACTCATTACTAAGAATACCAACATGACCGGGAATCCAAGCTATGACGACTTTAATACCAAGTTTATGACATTGAAATAGCAAAACTCTAATTTTTAAAATTATAGGGAATCTTGACTTAGATCTGAAAGGATTAGATAAAATGGCTTGAAGGCAGCTTTTTGAGTCAGAGAAAATTATGGAGTTATTTAACTTATGAGACAAAACAAATGAAATGGCTACGAAAATAGCAATTGATTCACCTGTAAAAACGGATGTAACAGGAGGGCACTTATAATTTAAAATAATTTTTGTATGAGGAATCCAAACAGCAACTCCAACAGGGCTATCATCGGAGACTTTGGAAGCGTCAGTGAATATAGTATTCCAATTATTATAATTAGAGGAAACTTTTTGGACAAACATCTTATGCGGTTCTAAGGTATTTTTGTGAATTCCAAAGTCCAAAATGATCTCTGGGTGGAATACCAGGGCATTATAGGCACCGAGTATAGATATAAAATAGGGTTTTGAAAAAGTGGGCTAGAAAGACGAGTGAATTGAAGGTAGGCACGAAGAAGACAAGGAAGTTCAATATTAGAACGACGACTACAAGAGTCAAAGATGGATGATAATTGATCCAGCTTACCAATAAGGGGATGCTCAGAATTTTGCACAAGTTTAAAAATAAATCTATTGGCCAGAAATTGTCTTCGAATCGAGAGGGGAGGTTCTACACACTCAACTTGCATGGCATTAATTGGAGACGACTTCATCGCCCCGAGAATAATCCGTAAACACTTTGATTGAATTTTATCGAGTTTTTGAAGGCCAGATTTGTTACAAGGATCTAATAGGAACATACCATAACCAAAATGACTACGAACTATAGCATTGTAGATCAGTTTTTGAGTATATGGGTGAGCACCCCACCAAACACCAGAAAGAAAGCGAAGAACATTAACGTTTCTTTCACATTTTTGAGAAACAAAGTCTGTGTGAGCAATACCTGATAATTTTGAATCTAACCAAACTCCTAAAAATTTAACATTGTTCACCTAAGAAATATTTTCACCGTTAACTTTAATTTCAACAGAAGGAACAATCTTTTTTTTCGTAAACACAACTACAGAGCTCTTAGAGGCTGATAAGGACAAACCGTGATGTAGAAGCCAGTCAGATAGATACCCGAGGGCAGAATTTAGACGGATACTAGCCTCATCCAGAGATTTTCCAGAAAAGTATAAAGCTATATCATCAGCATACTGCAATATTTGACAAAATGAATCAGTAGAAAAATGTAAATCATGTATAAAGACTGAATAGGAGAGAACTCAAAACTGAACCCTGTGGTAAGCCTTTCCAGATAGTCTTAGGGGAAAGAGAGGCGTCTTGAGTTTTAATAGAGATGGTTCTCTCCATCAATAAATTAGAAATGAAACGGACCAATTTTATAGGAAGATTCAACTGATGCACAAGTTTATCCCTGAGCACCGGGAGTAAAACATTATCATACGCTGAGGCAATATCCAAAAAAACTCCTACTAAAAACTGCTTACTTATCAAAGAAATACGAATATCAGAAATTAATATACTAAGACTATCCATTGTGCTCATACCTTTACGGAACCCAAACTGGGATGAGGGCAACAAGTTTCTATTTTCCACAAACCACTCAAGTCGATGCTTCATCATATGCTCTGCAACCTTGCACAAAACAGACGACAAAGCAATAGGCCTGTAGCTATTTGGGTCTGACGGGTTTTTGCCAGGTTTAATGACCGGAATTATTATTTGATGTTTCCACGGTTGAGGAACCAAACCGTACTCAAAAAAGTTATTAACGAGATCCAGGTAATATTGCTTAGTGCTTCTTGAGGCGTTTTTCAAGAATGAGTAAGGGATCCCAACAGCACCAGGAGAGGAATCAACAAGACCGTCAAGTGCCATTCGAAGTTCAGAAAAAGAGAATGGGGCATCAAAATCATTCTCGGAAGTAAGAAAAGCCGGAGAAGAGGGAAAAGAGTCTAAATTTGGAACTGAAGGGGGAGCCAGTTTATCCGAGAAAAATTTGATCCAGGAAGAAGGATCGTTAGCTGAAATATGAAAAGTATTACAGGAGCCTCTGTATCTTTTGACTTGCTTTCATACTAGGGAAGAAGGGGAACAGGGAGACAAGCTTTGACAGTAGCGAAGCCAACCATCTTTTTTCTTTTTGGAAAGAAGTCTTTCAGCAGTGGCCGCTTTTCTTTGATACACTAAAAAATTTTGAAGAGTCATTAAATTCGAATAATTAACCTCTGCTACTTTCCTTTCCTTAACAACTGAAGTACATTCTGAATCCCACCAACGAGTTGAGACCTTAAATCTGTAGGGTTTTTTAAGAGGAAAATTGGCATCAGCACTAGAGATAATGGAGTCCACAAATTTGGAATAGCAATCAACAAGATTGTTTCTGTCGGGAGGAGGAAGAGATAGTAACTTATTTTCAAGAGAATCTGAGTAAGAAGACCAGCTTGCATCATTTAATCTATATTTAAGAGAGGGATTAAAATTACGCATTGGTACTACTCTGTCAGAGATAGAGACAATAATAGGAAAGTGATCACTACCATAAGAATGAGACAAGATATTCCAGGAAAGAATGGAAGCAAGAGAGGCAGAGCAAGCTGTGATATCCACAGCTGAGTTAGGGTTTTGAGAAGGGCGAACTCTCCTAGTGGGAGAACCGTTGTTAATAACACATAGATCAGCTTCATCAAAAATTTCAAGGAGGGCCCGACCAAAGTAATCATCATGGCTCGAGCCCCATGAGCGATGATGAGCATTTAAATCACCCATAAAAATAATTGGAGAGGGAACTGAGGAAAATATACATAAAAGATCCTAGAATTAACCTAGAATGAGGATGAGGGATGTATGCAGAGAGGAAAGTTATATTAAAAGCCCTAACAGCAACGATATTAATGTCAGGAGAAGTGGGGGGAAGAGATATAAGAGAGAAAGGAAGGGAGCGCCTAACAAAAAGGGCACTACCTGCGTACCCATCAGCCCTATCATTTCGAAGACAGGAGTAACCTGAGACCCGAAAGTGAGAACCAGGCACCAACCAAGTTTCCGAAACGGCAATGACTGAGGGGTGAAATTTATTTATTAAAAATAAAAGTTCAGGCTTCTTCGGCCGAATGCTTTGAATGTTCCACTGGAGTGTGGAGACTAGATCCATTATTATTATTAAAGAGAAGCAAAGAAAGTTTCTGGGCAACGTGGGGCGGTAAAGAGGAATTATCACGGGAAATTAAACTAATAATTAGAGACAAAAGTGTTTCTAAGAGGCTATCCTCTTGAGGGGACTTTGGGGATGAAGAATTTTGAGAAAGAAGAAAGCCATTGGGAAAGGATGAAGGATCTTCAGCAACGATAGATCTATGGGCAGTTTTGTCGTAAGACTTGCCTAGAGGAGCTCTTGGCTTAGGGGAGAAAAACACAGTTTTTTTATAACAGGAAGGAGGAGTAAGGCTAGTAGATTGAGAAGAAGAATAAGAAGATTGGGTTGGTAAATTTTGGGTGACTTCGGAATATAATTTTCTTACGCTTGGAATGGATCGAGAAGCCTCTTCATATGAGAGATTTGCCTGGGACATTAATAACTTAATGGATTTTTGTCTACCTTGCTCAGGGCAGCTACCATAAAAGGCAAAGTGACGGCCCAAGCAATGGATGCAAGTGGCCTTGGCCTCTACTACGTCACAACTATCACCAGTGTGAGGTTGTGAGCACCTAAAGCACCTTGCCTTGGACCGACACTGTGCCTTAACGTGCCCAAAGCGGCAGCAATTTTGACACTGTATAGTGGGGTACTGATATACCTCCACTGGCAGAGATGTGTGAAATAAAAATATCCTTTGAGGAAGAACCTGTCCCTTGAAGGTAACCACCATAGTCTGTGTAGGGATCCAGGAGGTCTTGCCCTCCTGTTTAATTTTCCGGTTTAATCTGCGTGCTTTCAAAATAACTCCACACCCATCAGGAAGAATAATTGAATCCACAAATTCGTCCATAGACATATCGACTGGCACTTGACGGACGATACCCATTTTGGTAATGTTATAAGAAGGAATAAAAACTGTATATTTTGAAACTAAAACCGGGTTGTCAAGAAACTTGTTGGCCGCCTCACCAGAGGTGAATTCGACAGAGATTTTATTTCTGCCCACTTTTTTAATGCCATCCCTACAAATATTTTTGATATTATTTTGAATTAAAAATTGTCCAAACTTAATTGGACGGATCGAAGTCCCAGCAGAAGGATCTGGTTTGGATCGGGAAACGTGAACTATAAAAGGACCTTTTTCTTGCTCACTATAGGATTTTATGCCCTCTTTTAGAGAAGGGTGAATAAACAGTGTTTGGATGGCGGCAACAGCCATATCTTTGTCAATAACTGTTTTTTTGGAAACAACCTCAATCGTTTCCGAGTCAATAATATGGCATCGCTTACCAACCACCGAGTTTGAATGTGCAACAGCGTCAGGAGGGTCAGGAGGAGCTAGAGGGGGACGATCCATGTCTATTACAAAATAAAAATAAGTGAGAAAAAACACACAATACTGCGAAGAAATATAAAATTTCTAACTGTTATTTTCTATGTAGATTTGGGAAAAAATTTGATCTCTCCAGCACGACTGACAGCTATCCTTCTCATGTACCTCTATTATAACTTTATCGTCTGTTTTTTAATTAGAGATAATGATTTGACAATTCGAATGTTGCATGTTTTTTTCCATTTCGCCGCAGTACCGCAACCGGTATTGAACAAAAACCGAAAATATTCGTAAAAATAATTTCGTTTTAAATTTATGCAACTAATTAAGGTAAATTGATAGATGCAAATGTCTAACTCATAAAATAAATATAATATTAAGCCTAAGAATTAAAAGACTAGCAAAAGCTGCGTCATTTAATTTTTTTCGTCTCGATTTGTTATTACCAAACCCAGACAAAAATATAGAATTACTCAAAGTGATATTTTTGCTGAAACTTTATTACAACTTTACTAATAGGTAGTGTTAACAATGACTTCGGTTTGGAAACTAAATAATAGTTAAAATTATACAATCATAAGTCCACTTTTTACTATACTATTTTCGCATGGATCTCTAATAAAATTGTAGCGATAAACGAATCGAGTGTCGGTTTCTTACCATCCAGAAATGTGAATTCACAGCTTGACGACCAATGAGCACGCCATAATCATGACGGTCAGTCCCCTCTTTGGGGAGTGACTGGAGAGGCGTCACGGCGTCCTCACCTTCCGCATGAAGCAAGTCCTCACTGGACTTGATCAGTTCGGGAAGTTCCTACATCGAATTCAGGAGGTCACCACTGTGTGGACCGCCCGGAAGACACGGTGGAGCATATGGTGGAGGTGTGTCCCACTTGGGCGGAGCACCGCCGTGTCCTCGTGAAGGCAATAGGTGGCAGCGACTTCTCGCGCTGGGTCCTGGTACAGGCCATAGTCCGGAGCGAGGAGGAATGACAGGGGGTCGCCTCCTTCTGCGAAGCAGTAATGCTAGTGAAGGAGGAGGCTGCATGAGTAATCTTTACGCCCTAGTCGCCGAGACCCCAACCCCGACTACCATAATGTCAATACCGACGTCGAGCAATGAATAGCTTGCCGTCCGCCAGTCCGGTAATCGCCGGGACTGAGCCCCAGTCCTCGACAGCGCTTAGTGATCCACCCGCTCCTAAAAGAGAGGTCAGCAAACCGTAGGGGTCAGTAGGGCCGATGTGGTTTTAGGCAGTAAAAGTCTGACACGCCCTCCAGCTTCACCCAGACCGGGAGAAGTCATTGGATGAATTCCCATCATGAAAAAAATCTTGGCGACTAATGATGATAACTTTTTTAAATTCTAAAGCATAAACTGCGACTGTCTCGTCCCGTTCTTGTAAACAAGATATAAAATTGTGTTGGGACGCCCGTATACTGGAGCTCCCTGATAAATGGAAGTAGCTAAGAACTCATGAAGAGGTTTTCAACCGTGCCCGTCACGTTGGAGAAAACAGCTGTTTAATATCTAAACTCACGAGACCGGAGTTTTGTGTGGTTATACAGCCGTAGCAGTTGCTGTTATCGCTCGCAAACTTGGCAGATGACAATCGCAAGACGGGTGGTGGACGTACACCAGAAACGAGCTGTTGCGTTATACTTACTTCACAGAAGAATTAAAAAAAGAAGGCCTATAAAGTTCTGGGTACATCAATAGATTTTCGGATTTCTCTACCCCCTGAAGGCCACTGCGGGTGTTAAACGACCGCAAAGAGTGCGGGCGCAACCCGCCGAGGCTGCGGGTGACCGTGGCCCGGACGATTCTACTTGTTGCGCGCCGGTGCAACGGGGAGCGGGATACATATATCTATTAGCATTCTACAGAAGCTGCCGGCCCGCAACCGCAGCGGACGCGGGTAAAAACGGTTTTGTGAGTTCTTAGTATAAGTCCGAGTAAAAAGGCACTGTGACACAATTGCATTATAATAAAAAAAAAACTTTATTTTAGACCATGATATTAATTTACATTATGACACCTTAAATTAAAAAACATGTAGTTGACCGCATTCCACAATTTGTAATATGTAACACGAGCTAGTGAAGGACACATGAATAGGCAGGCTGGAACGAGCTAGCAAAAGTACGATAGTTCAGTCCAAGATGGTTGTAATGTGTAATTGTATGTGTATTTGTTATGATGGCAATTAGCATAGCATAGTCGGCCTTATAATGTTCCCACTGCTGGGACTTAATCCTCCTTTCTAGGAGAGGGAATGGGCCGTAATCCAACACGCGGGCCCAGTGCGGATTGGTCGGGTTGGTTGGGTGGCGGGTTGATGGCAATTAACAAGTATTTATATGCCAAAATCTAGGTCCAGGTTTTATTTATTTAAACTTCAAGTACAGTAGTGGTACATAGGCGGACTTAATGCAACAAGGCATTCTCTACCAGTCAACCTTTGGGTTAAAAAAGACAACAAAAATCTGATCTGTTTTGATGCAGGTTCGAAAGAGTTACCGTGGCCTTGGATCGCAAAGGGCAACTGAAGCCAGTTTTAATAAGTAAAAGCGAGATCTGAATGGAATCAAATAGAATAGAATGGTTTGGAATAGAATAGAATGAATAAATAATAATAAGCGCATTATAATTATGTATGCGCAAAAAAGATCTCTTTTCTATTTTCTTGTAGACCGATGGGACGACGATATGACATACTTTCTGAGACATGAGGGTGCCATACCGTCAATTTCTAAACTCCGACCTGCCACTGAAAATACTCAAATGAAAGATCCCAATAACACTTCCCCGATATTGAAAAAAACCTACGCTCAGCAGTCATACATGAGACTCCGAGACCAAGTAACAGCTTTTTCTACATAGGAATCGAACCCACAATCTCTCACTCTACAACCACACAGCCCATGACGCAATTACAATTCTTAATTAATCTAATTAAGAATCTCAAGTTAACCTACTTAAGTATGATTAATTAATTAAATATCAAAGCTGAGCAACATTAGTTAATTATTAGTTAGCTCATGTGGGAAAGTGTTGTGGAATATATCCGGTGTTGCAGTCATAAACATTTGAGAATTGATGATCGCTTTGTATTAGATACTTCCTGGATAAAGTTAAAGTTGTTAATACTAGGCTTGCTGACCCGACCGGCGTTTCCTGTTCAAACTTGGTTCTGTGAAAAAAACAGCATTGTTTTTTTTTCCCTAAGCTCTTTTCTTTTAAGGTGAGAAATCATCGAATGACTTCTCCCGCTCTGGGTGGAGCAGGAGGGCGTGTCAGGCTTTTACTGACTTTTTTTTTCGGTAGGAAAATCATCTTATGACAACCCCCGCTCTTGGGCGGAGCGGGAGATAGTGTCAGACTTTTACTGACTAAAAACCCACTCCTGTTCCTTCGTTGCCTTTCGTACCAGGGCCGAATCTTCCTTTCAGAATCAGACGCTTGGCCCCAGTAGGCTTCGACCCTGCTGGGCCCCTACAGTTGCTGACATCTCCTTGAGGCGCGCGTGGATCAGTACGCGCCGTCGGCGACTTGGGCTCGGTCCGGACGGTTACTGGACGGTCGGACGGCGAGCTACCCATTGCTCACCGTCCGCAAGCCCGCGCCAGACTTTTACTGACTGAAATCACAGCTGTGTCCTTCCAGTTGCCCTTTGCGTTCTAAGGCTACGGGTTTCTTTTAAAAAAATCCCCGCAGCCCTAGCGGGTATCAGTCCTGCTGGGCCCCCACGATTTGCTGACATTCCCTCAACTCCTTACTATACTTCTATACTAATATTATGAGTATAAACCAGAAGGGTTTTTTTGTAATGGAACGCGCTAATCTCTCGCAGCTCAAATAGAAAAAAAATATTTTCAAGTGTTGGATAGCCTATTTACCGAGGAACGCTTTAGGCTGTATAACATCACGCCACGACTATACATATATAATAGACAATAGGAGTGGAGCTGTAACTAAAGACGCAGGTGAATCCGCAGGGGACAACTAGTTATACACATAAACAATAAAAAAGCAAATTCGAAGCAAAAAATATCGATTAAGTTTTCGTTTCAATGCTTTTTATTGTAAATGTGAAAAGGTAAGCTATATCACTGTTAGTCCTATAGTATATTTATTTACTCATCAAGATTTTCCAGGTATTCTATGGCACTTTGCATCGCAACCCTGAACAGACTCCCTCGGCACGCTTCTGCAATCATCGAGCCGCCTGCTTCTGAGTCAACCTCGGGAGTACTATCCATCTTCAGGTTCTTAACAAGCATCCTTTAGGTACTATAAGAAATTAGTGTAAAGAAACCTGGCTTAAATCTAACCTGGTAAGAAAATTGGCCTGTTATACCTAAGCAAACTTACCCTAGCACTCATACATCGCGCGTCACTGAATTGAACTATTATGGAAATTAGTACTTATAAAAAAAAAACTTTTTATTTCAGACTTATTTTGTCCATACAGTTACATTTTCATTATTATATTATATTCTGTATTACTTTGTATTGTTATTATATTAATAATTTAATTTATTTTCATAAAGTCTTAACTCAGTTATCAGAAAAAAATGCCACAGGCTTCCCATAACTGCCTACAGCCTGCCTGCATAAGCTCCTACTGTATTTTTTTAAGATCTATAAATTTTTTATAAGGTTTCCTTTTATGACGTAAGCGCCCCGTCTCATCCCCTAAGGGGATGAGACGGGGTCCAAAGTAGGTATTGAGAAACCTACTTTCACGCGGATGAAACCGTTTGCAGAAGCTAGTTGTACACTAGCGTATAGGGTACATCTACAGTTATTAAAAGACAAAATTCCATTTTAGCACAAATAATGTCAAAAATAATTTTTTGCGGTGTATCTTTGGGTAATACGAATTATTCTAAGAAAATCCTTCTCCGTGTCACCCTACTCACCCACTATGATTATTAACTCAACTCCTGTTCGAAAGAAACGAAGATACAAAAAATAAAGTAAATGGTTACGTAGCAGACTACGCATTATGCAATTAGAGCTCGTAGCAGTTACATAAAAAGTCGTAGGCAATGCCACGTTCGTAGCCATTGTCTACGGCGTAGCACTATGACTACACATTGTATTGTTTTCAACTTTGCAGAAAAAGAACATTTTTTTAAGTCAGAAACAGATTTTTGTACTTTACAAACACGTGTTCTGTGAAGATGAATAAAAAATCTGAAAACCATTTCGTCACTATTTTATCAAGAGTAAATACAGTTTTTGATACTTCGAGAAGTAATTACAACTTGTATTATCTATCTTCTTATTGAGTTCTGATAAAAGCTTAGCTGAGTATTGTCTATTGAAAACGTGTAAAGCGTCTATATAATGAGTTTAGCTTTCCGTAAGTATTGCAACATCACGCGTCTACTTAGAAGTGTCATTTCAGCCCATCCTTACATAAACCACACGAACAATAGTCGTAGGTAATGCCTAGGTGTTGAGTAATTGTTAACGCGACCCTCCTTAACATCCAGCTCATTCAATGGCAACAAAGCTCAGCTCCATAAAACATCGTAAGTCATGGCTCAGCATCGTCGGCGGCCGCCTGACAAACGATATGTCACGGCACGTAGTACAATGCAAACAGTCGGCGTCTATGTCGGCGCCTGTGATGCTGTGTGCCGCCTGTGCCGGTGTCACAACACTCCAGCGCGACATACAAATGTGGCGACCGCGGCGCCGCGACTAATCGCGCGACAATACCGCGCGGCCGCATGCCCTATGCCGCACCGAGCGATCAAAGACCAGCGGTGGCGACAAAGCCTTTGTGCGCGGGCGGTCGTCCTCCACCACACTCACCTCGACGACTAGCGCTGACCCCACCAACTAGTGCGCCTAGTGCGGATACGCAGCTAGCCGGTCTGCGTGTACGTCGCATCAATTAGTCAGATCCGTATCAACACTCGTAACACAAGTAGTATGTACGCTCGAGATACGATCTGTTGATGCAGCATCGGCGCGATTGCGAATCGAACTCAATCAACTGTCGGGTTTTATTAATCTATTCTTCATTAGACACTACCGTCTGATCTGCCCGCTTTCAATTGAAACAATATTTAATGCTTTGCCGGCCCAGGAATAAAATAAAACGGTAGAACCATAAACATTCCACATTTATATTCGACCTCTGCCGGCCGGTCGCGCGCCGTCTCGCTCGCACGCCGCGCGCCGTCCCGCTCGCGCTGCGCCGGCGCGTCTGCGGGCTCCGCGCACCTCTCTGTTTAAAGATCCAAGAGGGAGATAAAAATTGTATGGCTCATAATGTTTTAACAGTCTCATCGTTTGAGCGCATCAAGCCGAGGTCCAATTTAATTTTCATCCTCGGGTTAGTAATAATTGAGTCGATTCGTTCTATGCGGCGAGGAGTTAGCGCAGAAGCCGGCGCGTCAGCTTCAGGCCCACGTAATCGATTCCTTTTAATTGATTATTCCGACTCTCACATCTGGTACAAACGTGTACATACGTAGGCAAGTATTCAAGTGTCTATAAATGAGAACCAATCTCCATTACCATTAACTTCGTACGAAGGTTAATACATTACACGATTGATCAATCAGATATTAGTTTTGAATTACTATAAACACCTCTACTGACATCTACGCCGCTAACAGACCAAGGTGTCAGTAGACTGCGAGGTCAATGTAAGTTAGATAAATTGTTTTATTTTTAAATCTACAGTTGATGTAAAAACTTTTTACATTCTTTAAATAAAAAATAAAGGGAATTTCGCGATATTATTATCTCACACACAAGAATTGGTCACAGTCGTCAACAATGGCAGCCATACAGAGCCCCGGCGAACCACCTACATCACAGAGAACGTCTGTCGGCGAGCCACAAAGCCTCTCCACATATACAAATAAATAACATCGGAACAACAAATATTTTAATAACCAGCTCTAAAGAATTGTTGAACGCTTCGTTACGAGTACATGCGTGACACTCAGGCGTCGTTGTCGCGTAGCGGCGCGTACGCCACCTGCGTACCTCACTACGACGAGCGACAGCACCGCGCAAGCAGTTGTCGCTCCAAAGTGTACACTACTAAGTACCAATTTCGTATACAGTTCTGCACATGCAGATACGTAAGCATGAACAGACGGCATGACCAATGTCAGAGTATATGGATTCAGTGGTGAATAGCGCACTTTTCGAAAACATAAAGTTTTATAGCAGAATAAGAAAGAACCGATGGAAAATTGGAAAGGTGAGCGTGAAATGTGGCAGATGTGTCGTCATAAAACGGACACTCGGTCGGCATACGTACCTCAACTAAGCTCGTATTACTCAAACAATACGAGCCTACACCAGAAAGCCTGCTGTGAAAATATGGAACGTAAATATACACCTATAATTACAACAGAAGCTTATAGCGGAGACATATAATTTAATACACATAAATACAGTAGCTTTTTATATATTCAAATTCTAATTCATCTACCCTTCATTTGCATTGGTTTTATCACCCGGAAATTAATTAAAATTGCTAGTAAATACGAGCTCTCGTCCAAATTGCGCAACGTGATATTTAGATCCATTATATCAACTCCACGTTAATATATTAGATTTGATAACACCTTAGAAGTAATAAAAATACTTCGACATATAATATGATTTATGTTGTTGACGAAGCGCAGTCGCAGTCATTATTAAAAATCCGTTTGAGACCAGTCCGATATAGCTTAGTAGCAGCGGCTGCGGCTTTCAACACGACACTCTTTTATTATTTTTCATTAGTCGTTATGATCGTTTATAGCTCCAAGATCATTATACAGGAAAATGACAACTTCTCTATCTAAATATGCAATTAATACTTTTATATTTTTTTGATAAACGTCAATCTGTATTTCATTCTCATTTTCATAGTTATAAACACAAACATGTCTAAGTTTACCAGATTACGACAACAACCTGCCACATAACCTACATTTGACAGAAAGAGATAGATTTTCCTTATATTTTATAAGGAGAGTCTCCATTATAATGAATATGTAAATAATCGGACGCCTCTGTGGGATTGCCTAATTAAGTGGATATTAGACCAGTGATGTACAAGGTCTGTTCAATAAAATAAATATCATACAAAGCTAATAAACCGGCTACCTATTGAGAGTGACAAGTATTCTGATTATGATATTGACAAATATACTGACTATAATATTTTACAGACAGATTTTCTATGCATTAGTATTGTGTCGGTCTGTCTCGATACCCCGGTACTCAGTCTTAAACACTGATAAAAAAAATAACTGCAGTTATGATTTTTTCAGAAGGCAGAAGCAAAGAAGTTATTTAACTTCTGCCACTCTGGGTGATGCGAGATTAGACTTTTATTGACTAAAACCCACGTGTGTTCCTTCAGTTGCCCATTGCGTTCCAGGGCCGCGGTAACTCTTTCGAACATTCCCGCAGCGACAATATGGTGCCTTAATTCGCAAATTTTGTTTCAAACAATTCTTAACTGAAGTATTTATGTACTTCTTACTATTTAGGTTACTCATACCTACGTCAATCATTTTCGCAAGGACAAGTATATTGCAAGGCAAGGAAGACACATTGGAATTCGAACTGGTGAGCTATACAAGAATAATAGTATACGACCGTCGACACCACGATATACCTACATACGCTGCGTCAACCCTATGTAGACATGATGATACTGAATATATACGCCGTGTTAACGCGGTTTTACTGCACGTTTTAAAAAGGAGACGATGCGGTGGCACCCGAAGGCGTGTTCCTTTAATGAATTAACGCAGCTTAATGCGGAATGCGGTATGCTACGTTGATTGTTGACTGCTGAACATAGGTCTCTCCCAAACTGCGCTAAAACACTGAACTGATCCTCCATCTTCCACATCCAATTCTTTGCGCAAGACTTTAATAAATGTTTTTTTTAGGTGGAAAAATCATCTAATGACAAATCTCGCTCTTGGGCGGAGCGCGAGATAGTGTCAGACTTTTACTGACTAAAAACCCACTCCTGTTCCTTCTTTCCCTTCGTCCCAGGGCCCCGGGTTTCGCTTTCACACTACCCGTAGCCCCAGTAGGCTTCGACCCTGCTGAGCCCCTACGAAAGACTTTAATATGTTAAGGAATTCGCTTATCAAATTCGCATATGTACCACAAGTCTACATAAAGTTTAAATAAATACTTAAATATTTAAGTCTATTTCAGGAACATTTTAATTAAACAACAAAAACTCACATATAACTTTCTATACATTAGTACAATCCCATTGAATCATCAACAGCAATCAGTCAGGTAACCGATATAACTTGTGATCCCTTGTTCGGCCTTTTTGACGCCACCCCAATCTCAAAGACTGTTACGTCATCATTCTGGCGGCGAACACAAATAGAATAGATGATAATATATCATTTTGTAATTCATACACACATTATGAACCAAGAACAACAAAGGTTTGTTCAATTGGCTGACTAATTGCCTTTTAGAAATGTTAGTTTACTTACTGTTGGTAAGCTCTTTAATTCTGAACCCAGAAATATGGATGAAAACCCAGAAAGATGGAGCATGCTTACCTAGAAGTAACCTATTCACTCTTCACTTAAAGATCTCTAGGTTATCAGGAAACACAGACTTCGGCAAGAAATTCCACTCCTTCACCGTACGCACAATGAATGTGTTCCCAAAACGTTTTGTGCGTACTGGTGGAATGTCCACCATGTACCGGTGGCGCAACGCTACACGTCTAGTGGTCCGATGATGGAACGGGCTAGGCGGAATTAAACTGTACAGTTCTGATGCACACTCCCCGAAATGTAGTTCTTGCCCTCTTCCTTTTTTAAAGGTGAAAATGCTAAACTGATAATTACCATTATTCATTTGTTTAAATGTATCAAGTTATTCATTTGTCCATATTGTAGTTATGAAGCATAAGAAGAGTTTATAAAAATACGTTTTCAATTCAATGGACAGATGGTGCTCGGCATTGTATGAGCTTTCAATAAAACAATACAGCCGGTCTGTGTAGTTCCATAGCGAATCATTTGATATCTGCGCCTGCGCAGAGGTAGGTAATAAAAAGGGCGCGGGGTCGGCAGACAAGGTGGCGGGGAGAGCAGACGGGGAGGCACCGGCTCAGCTGTGTCCCCGTATCAAGTAGGTACCAAGAGTTACATACATTCGAAAAAAAAAAAAAATTTGAATTAGTAGGCATCTCCTTTTTAAGCTACTAAATGTAAAAATTCTGCAGTCGTCGAATCATTTTCTATGTTATGCCAGACTGTCGTTGTTACCAAACTTCTAAAAAATCTATATATCTAATAATGTAGGAATGTAATGTAATGGAGTAATATAAAGACTCCAATTTGCTTTTAATGATATCAATAACCATCAGAACAGACGTCCGCTAGATATCCTGTTACAGCACATTAACTTGCAGCAACCAAACTGTCACACAGACTCATTCAAACAACTTCAACCCTACAAACATAAACAAAGCCGATGTAAGCAAATTAGAAAACTCACTTAACACCTTACTGTTCAGTTCTCATTAACTTGACGAACCAAAAATAAACAAGCGGAGGAAAAGCAATAGCTGACCGTAATAGCTTCGCTTACAAATATCGATCACGAAATAGCCCGCTTTCATCTCATAAGGTTTTTCGCGTCTTTTTGGCCCCGAATCCATCAATTCTCGTGATGGATGGACCATTGGACCCGACTCGGGCAATCGAAATTCAAATTCGCTAAATCTTCCCACACGGCATCGAAAACAGGTCGGGTCGTTAACAGTGTACGCACGCCGCGCGCCGAACCAAACCTTGTGTTTCTGTTTTTTTCTGTTTGCTCTGGAGATATTCGCCCCGGGGCGGTGCGGGGTGCGAGCTGAGAGGGGAGCGCGGGGGGCGGCCGGTCGGCGCAGACGCACGGGCAGCAGAGGCGTGATTACAGGGCTGTGCGCGGCTAATCACTCCAGCAACACGGCCCGAACGATACGAGAACTAGCATGGCTGACAGAAAGTTACCACCGCATACCGGTCCCGAAAAAAGTAAAGCAAATACATTAGCAATACAGAATAAGTCGCTAGAATTTCTATTTAAACTCAAAACCAAGCACTAGTTATTTTGGGACTATTTAAATATTTTTCATTTCAAGTCATTAGAACACCCTCTAATTAAGTAATCAATTCGTGACACACACAGACTGTATAAACCTCAAAAAACATCTTGATCAAAACATCAAGCCGTACTTTCTTACCGCCATGCACGTCCATCCAGCTCATTGTTGTTAGTAACAAACAAGACAAAAGTCCGCCGCTAACTGCACACGTTTCTCCACATCGCGCATTTTTACCGGCGCGGCTCGATAACGCAGGAAAATATGATGCGGCTGTCCCTTTCGACCAGACACGAAGATTGCTTAAACAGTTTCAAACTGCCTATCGAGCTTGTTTATGCCTTTGTAGACTTGCCCTTTTGTTACTTTTGTATGGAAGTCGCATATTTGTTGTGGGTGTGAGATATAATAAGGAATGTATAGTCTTGTATGGTGATGGTAAAGTATAAAATAAGTTAAAGAGGTTTTGTGTAATGAGCTTGTTTCACGTGCCGACAAACGTAATTGTAAGTAGTGCTGTCTACGGCCTACGGCTGCGGACCTGTATGATGATCTGGGGCCCATCTACTATGAAGTCACCCGCTAGGGCTAGGGAATCTCTCGAAAGGAAACCCTGGTCCTAGAACGCAAAAGGCAACTGAAGGACACGTGTGGTTTTAGCAACTCAGCGTCGATGCTCAAGACTTTGAGGCTTTAACTCGACGAGTTCATCATCACCAGGGGCGCCGACTGCGTGGGTGCTCGGGGGCTCGAGCACCCATGAGAAATAAACAGTGGGTGCCGAGCACCCCTGAGAATAGACATCACGAAACAGATAAGTAATCACTTTTTAGGTTACGTATTAATTATAATATTTATTAAATTATGATACATAATGGTTTCATTTTACATTTTTACCAAACGTAATTAATAATTAAGTACGCAGTATGTAAGTAGGACATTTATTTAGTTGTCAGCCGATCAGTGTGCATTTCTCATCTCACACTTCGCCACTTTTTCCAGTCATCAAATGAGCATGAGCACCCATGAGCTTTTCTAAAAGCCGGCGCCCCTGATCATCACCAATGATCCTCTTGACTAATGATAATAAATGTTTATCAAAAGCAAAGCTACCGTACCCGCTAGGGTTGTGGGATTGTTCGAAAGAATTACCGCGGCCCTTAAGAAGAACTGAAGCAACACGGGTAGTGGTGACACGCCGTCTTGCTCCACTCTAGAGCGAGAATAGTCAACGGATGATTTCCCACGTCAAAAACAATTACTATGATGTCTTAAGATTCCTGTGTGAGATAAAGACGGAGCTATACAAAACGAATAGCGCTATCCCTCTCTCACACCCGAATTATGATGATGTCTTGGTAGGCTTGGTTTTTTTTTATATTATAAGTAATAATCAAAAAAATTCTCACGCTCTGGGTGGAGCCAGAGAGTTGTGTATCAGACTTTTACTGACTAAAACTGACCCGTGATCCTTCAGTTGCCCTGTGCGTTCCAGGACCTTCGTAACTCTCGAACAATTCCGGAACCCAAGTTTTTACAGATAGATATTATAGACTCTAAGCAATGTAGGTCAGGGGCCGAAAGGCTCTGAAATGGCGACCAGGTATCGGAAGACGCAGCATTGGAAGGCCTCCCACAAGGTAGACCGGTGACCTGGTGAGAGTCACGGGAATTCCATGGATACGAGACGCACAGGACCCGTCATTGTAGCGTCACTTAGGGAAGGCCTATATCCAACAGTGGACCTCTTTCGGCTGAAATGATAACAATGATAAAGCAATGTAGAGAAATGGGAGAGGTACCTTGAAAATGCCTAATTGGTGGACACCGAATACTAAAAGATGCCCAAAACCAGTAAACCTGATGCCCTTCACCGTCCACTTCTTGGGATTAAAAGTATATTTGTTTTATTACACAAGCCCTCACGACGACGTCTGTATAATTATGTATATCAGCTACCTATTTACATAACCCCCAAATTAATATTTATTGCCGCCTCTAAATTATAAAGCACATTAATTTTAAATCGAGTTAGACATAAATAGATTGACATTTAATTCGTTATTCTGATGAAATGATACTTGAACTTATCGCTTCACGTCGATGTATCATAGCAGAGGTAACAGGTAACCTATATCATATGTCAAAATCGTGCAACGATTGTCGATCTACCTTGTTCGATAAAACCATGTTTATAATATTTATAATGCTCGTAAGTAACGCACGTAAATAGTCTACACTTTCACGCGATTTCTAAGTGTTTAACATTTATTAAAGGTCTATTTTGAAACAAAATGTTCCGCTAGTCTCAGGTTTCAGAAAACTGCTTATTGTGCGTTGTTTATCGTTATTCAAGAAAATGTGGGCTGTACTAATTTGGATGTTAGTGTGATCTAGTGTAATATTATAAAGGTTTAAATTTGTATTTAGGTATTTTATGGTTCCGTACCTCAAAAGGAAAAAATGGAACCCTTATAAGGTCACTTTGTTGTCCGTCTATCTGTCTGTCAAGACCCTTTATCTCGGAAACGCGTGAAGGTATAGAGTTGAAATTAAAACTATACACTTAGGTCTGCGGTCCCTTCAAGCTGTGAAAAAATCAAACTTCTGCGTTAACAAAAAAAGAGATACGGCTGTTTATATCGCAAAAAAGTGTATTTATCACTCTCACGGGAATCAAAATTCATAGGGTACTTCCCGTTGACCTAAAAATTTGAAAGTCTCATAGCACAAGTATAGGAAAAAATCTGAAAACTGTAAATTTGTTGTTACTTCATAAAAAAACTTATTTTCGATTCGGAAAAATCTTCGTAACTCCATTCAGGAATTGAACTGTTTTCATAGTGCCTGGTTTTTTTTTAATGTGTCAATCATCCAATGACTTCTCCCGAAGCAGAAGGCATGTCTGAGGTTTACTGACTTAAACCACACCGGTCTCCTTCAGTTTTCCTTTTGCGATCTAGGACTACGGGTTTCCTTTTCAGAAATTTCCCAGCGGGCATCAGCCCTGCTAGGCCCCTACGATTGTAGTTGTGTGTGTGAATGTTTGTTACTCCTTCACGCTCAAACGGCTGAACTGATTTGGATGTGTGGCACAAGGATAGGCCATGTCCTGGAATAAGACATAGAATACTTTTAATTCCGGGAGTAAGCCTTAGGATAATTTCCTTATTTTCACGCGGGTGAATCCATTGACAGAAACCAATATAGCTAAATTTATTTTCACTAGTCTACTATCTCAAACCTCATAAAAATATCACTACAAATGACGCAACGGATTTTGATGTAGTTTTCTTTAATAAATAATGATTCAAGAGGAAGGTTTATATGTATGATACAAACATAATATAGTAAAACACTGGTAATTTTAGAAGTTTCTAATGTGATGTCGTAAATAAACAGATTTTTTTGCGCTTACATTGCAAACGCTGACTAAACCCTACGAGAAAGATCAAAATAATGTACTACAGTATGGTACACCTTAAAAATGTCTACAAAAAGTCTGCATTGGTATATATCTATCTCTTAGGGATAACCCACAATAACCATTTTTTATCTATTACTTTTTACGAGAAATAATGGCTGATTTACGAAGCGATTTTAAGCAATACAGCACTAATCCTTATCCAATTAAGTACCTTAAATGCATGTAATTTAAATGAATATTTTCGAAGATATTAAAGATTTAAAATGCAGGGACATAGCGGTTACTGTGGTATCAACATTGCACGCGTGCGAAGCCGAGGTGGGTCCCTAGTATGCAATAATTCTCAAACACAAAACTATACGTATCAGAATACATCAATATTACATAAATGCATCGAGATATAAGTACTAAAGTACTAGAGAAGACACCGTAAATTCCTACTTTGTCTCGTTCAACTGCGGTGATCGCGCCGCACTTTGTCGAAGAAAACGCGTAAGTGCCGTGATTTACATGGCGCTTAAGATACACTTCCGCAGCAAATCTAGCGCTGTGGTAAATTAGTTACGGTTTAGACGAATTGTTATTATTTTAGCGCTGCAGCGAACTAAAGATTCAAATTACGAAAATAGGACAATTCAGTTATTTGACGTAGCTTCTCTAGTACGTTAGTAATTATATCTCGATGCATAAATGTAACAATATTAAATGTGTACTTGTAAAAAATGCTTGGACACGGTCACTTGGATATTAACACTATACTAAGCAAATACCTACACTATTAAATACATGTATTCATATTCGTACAAACCTATTATGCATACGGTAATTATGGTGTCTAAGTACGTGACTGTTATCACAATGTAAAGGAATAACAAACCATTGTGCAACTAATAAACAAATAGAAAAATCATAGTATTGTAGATACGTAGGTATATAACGATTGTATTCTTTACGAGGAGACTAAGCTAACACTTCAATGTTAGATTGTGCTACCGAAGCTGCCTCTAATTTACATAGAACAGACAAAAACTTGATTCCCCACCTTAATAATACCCGTCTTATAATCTAACTAAAACATAATCTCTTGTAATTTGAATACCAGTTTTTGTTGTGCAAAATTTACCGCGAATTTATGCAATTAGATGTTGTTCGTCTGTCCCAAGCGCGATCTCTTAATTTAATTTTATTTGATGTCGGACAGAATTTATGTTAAATGATTGAAAAAATGAAACAAGAACTGTGTTTGTATATAAGCGTCATAAATAAGTGCGCTGACATCGACACAACGGCATTTTAAACAAAACATTTTGTTAATGTAAGCAAGAAACTGGCATAAACAAATAAAAGATAATGCTCGTGATTTGCTTGTAATTTATATGTTTAAAGAAAAATGTTCGAAATTTGAAAGTGTCTGTTTTGTTATTTAGATTCAAAACTACTTTTTTAGCTTTATGTGAACTGTAATAAATCTCAATCTAATCCCATATTAGTACGTAATAAATGCATATTCTAATTTGATCAACAATGCCTTTGGTGCGTCGTCGGCGCTTGAGGCCGCCGCGGGCCCGTCACCGGTGACAGGCGTCACCGCGTCAGCAACGCTTGTCAAAAGTCAACATTTTAAAGCCACAACATTGAAGCAATTTTAATTCAATCGCGCGACATTCTGTTCGCATTGAGGCACCGCACTCCTACTCATTACGACTTCATTTTGTTATAACAACAATGAAAGCCCGCGCTTTGCGTTTTATTCATCCGCCGAGCTTGACAGCGCCTTTGTGTGGGAATCAATCTTACGTCGCTTGTAATGATGCAAAATCGGTTCCACTGAATGACAAAGAAAGAAGCTGCCGCTAATGTTGTTTATTCGTTTTTTTACCCACAGAGTTGCTTATTGAATAAAAAATTTACTGTGTTCTATACAATTTTACTTTAAGTTAAACATGCATAATGTGGTTGATTGCTATTAAAAGCACTAAATTATATAGTAAACCGTCGTATTTTACGAAAAAGTTAATACTTGAGCTTTGACTTGTTCACACTAATTATTCTGCATAGTAATAATAATTTATAATGTTACTATGGAATCTGCTATGAGAGGATAATCTCAATAATAACTATGATCAATGATCGGAGTCATCTGCCATTAAAATGTATTAACTCAACGATAAGTAATTGAAGTAATCACTGGACAAGACGCAAATAATCCCGAGTGCTCAGATAAATTGTTGCGGAGTCATATTTACTGTAATATATCAGATAAGATGCTATTATTAAAACTTCAATGACAGCCTCGCATTTTCTTGATTTATTAACGGGTTATTCTTGTTGGTTCATTAAAGGATTAAGAATTTTAGATCAATGACTGATTAAGTTATTGGGAATATTTGGAATTCAACTGATTTATTGCTAACAGACAATTTCCACACAGTGACATCCCTTTTATTTCCATAGTATAAAACAAAGTCGCTTTCTGCGTCTGTCTGTCCGCAAACTCCTTTCAAATGCGACTGATTTAGATACGGATGATTTCACTAATAGAAAGTGCGGGCTGGATCATTTAAGAACTTCTTTCTAAGAGTACTTTTTGGGTAAGTATGGTAAGGTGTTCTTGAAGCATTTTGCTATAAACAAGTGTACATTGAATTTCTACGCTTTGAAATATGCTTCAAGTTTCTGATTGTCTGAGTAATTAATCGTTCAGTCATCATGTTTCATCTGTCGTTTAACAATTACAAATCATTTGAATTTCAGTTAAATTGTACAAAAGCAAGTATTCCTAGCCTTCCAACAGAAGCAAGGAACCGAATTTTAACTTGACGAATTCAAATAAATAATTTATTTATTTATTTGATGCACAAAGCTTTATCACGCCGCGCATATTCAGTCAATAATATTTTCACTGTTGGGTTTGCCCTTTTTATAATAAGACGCGACAATATGACAACGATAGGATAATATTTTTTTATAAAATTTCTTCTGCGAATATCCTAAGAATAATAGTAAGAAAATTTCAATAAAAAATGGTCGTCGCAGCGAGGCGTCACGCCTGTCTGTGGGACCTTTATCTGTGAATGAACACGAACGACCGGTACAGTTTCTAGGTTGCCTGGCCAGTCCTGACCACATTCCGGATTAAGCCAGCATGGGGCCTGTAGCAAAGCTACCAAAGGACCCCCTTAATCTTTATAATAATGATTCCAAATTAAAACTTCTTCAACTTATTATTCTATCCGGCCGCGGGGCTCTTAGTTCGACATACATTTTCACAGTTTTTCATACAACCGCTCTTACGCGATTAAGACATTATTACACATTTTTCATTAGATATTTTAGAAATCCAGTAGGTATCTAGGCTTCTATTGAAATCAATTTATAAATTTGTATAAAACCAATCCAGTAAAGACCTCTGAAAATCTACTATTTTGCATGAACTTTGACACTTCAAAATTTACTGAAAAATTTAAAAAGTCAAAAAAGTATAACAATATTTTTTTTTAACTTTTAAGGGTTTAAAAAAACACGTATTTCCTGGAACAAATTTTGTAAAATATTTGAGTACATCACGGAATTACCGAATGCTCACAGGGTTTTCAGGCGTTATCTCTCTTTTTCGCGTTGCCTTTTCGTCAAACATCTCGTTAGATTGCGTTAGATGAAGTAACAAGCTTTTAAACCATGCTCGACGTTGACGATAGGCGAGTAAAAAAGGACCCTCTTGAGTAGCGATAAGTTCATAGGTAGTTGTCTCCACTGTTTTTATGGAAATTGCGGTAGTAGTTCGATTTCATAACGCACAGTTATCTTGACTAAAACCACCAAGTGGGGGGCCCCACTTGGTGGTTTTAGTCACCTCAATGCACGGGGCCCATAGCATTGGCTACTCTTGCTACGTGGCTAATCCGACTCTGCCTGACCAGGCCACCTAAAACCTGTATGTCATATAATTACATGTCACTTTTGCCCCTTGGCTCAGAATAAACACCTTAGCTGCGTGCCGGTAGAAAATTACCATAAAATTAAAAGTACATGGTAATAGAAAGTCTAAATGTGTGGCGGCTCCTGCGGTAATGCTCGCAATCATCAGTGATTACTTAGAAACTAATTTGTGGAGGCGGTGCGAGGTGCGCGGGCGCCGCTGAAGGCGTAATGCGCAAATAAAGACAGGGTGCGAGCCTAGTCTGACGCGCGCCGTTTGTCAACCGGTCTCCAGTCCGTTTGTCAATATTTGTTAGAGGTACCCCGTGTATACAGGGGGATTACATGTTTTATGTCAATATGTAAACAGTTTGTTAGCTTTACGGGATTATTTGCCTTTTGAGTTTGTTTGTTTCCTACTTATCACTGACTACATAAATCCCTTTACTATGGGTTTATGTTTAGGTGCTGATAGTTTGTATTAGGTATGGTAGGAATTATGTTGTACTATGTAATGATGTCAAAGTCCAATGTGGTTTGTAATAAATAAGAGAAACAAATATCTACTCTCTAGAGAGCTAGACAGTTTGTGAGAGGGTATGTTTGTATGTTTATTACTCTTTCATGCTGAAATTGCTAAAGGGATTTGGATGAAATTTGGCCCACGGATAGACCATGTCCTGGAATAGCACTTTTAATACTTTTTATCCAGGGATTAGGTTCCCTTAGGTTAATTTTCTACTATCAAGTGAGCGAAGCCGCTATTAGTAGCTAGTTATACATATCGATACCAGAAGTATGAATCAACGTAAGAAACATTTTTACGTTTTGCGTAAAATAACCTTACATCAATCACCGTAAGGTACATTTTTACAGTTTAGGTAAATGTCCCTTATATTATTTCATATTTCCAGTAACGCTATGTTTAAGTCAGGTTTAAAGTGAGACTTTCGTCGTGAAAGAAAACTTATATATATATCACCGGAAAATTTCTGACTCCTTGTGATTGTAATAAATCTTTATTAGATTATAATTTCTCGATATATTATGAAGAAATCGTTTTGTATGCAATAAATCACATCCTAATTCATTAGTTTCTAACATAACCATGTCTTATTTTATTTATTTATTTATTTTATTTATTTGGCTCACCAAAAATTTACTACACACATACAAAGATATGAAATACACGGAATAAACTTATAGATCAGTGCAGCAATTCCTTACAGGTAAGCACAACATAGTTTACAATTTTATTTTATTTATTTAGAAAACATAGTTTACAATTTCTCTGACATATATATTTGTCATAACACATAGCCTACCAGTTAGGTAGGGGCTATTACAAATTACGCACGTTAAGGGGACGGAAGAGGGTCGACGAAGTGTGACATTGTGACAAGACGTGGGAGGAGTCATAAACTTTATGACGTCACGTTTCAAAATTTATATTTAGGAATTGAAACATGAAATTTTGAAAGTTTACAAAAACTACCACTTACATTTCAGGTCGGAATTGCATAACTTTTTTTTCGGTGGGAAAATCATCCAATGACATTTCCCGCCGCGAGTCGCACAGGACCGATTGTTGTGATGATATTTTGGAGAGGCCTAGACTATGTCCAGCAGTGGTGATGATGGTAGTATAGTGAAATGATGATGATGATAACAGCTAATGATGGCATTATTTTAACGATTGGCACTTATAATAGTAAGTGCGAACTACTTTACTGTATTGATTCCCTCACCTAATTGCCACGGTTATAGCTTCTTACCAGGCCATCCTTGTGCAGCAGGAAGTAAATACACGTATCATAACCAGAGGTCGGAATTAGGTAGAATTATTCATGTACTTGCATCGAAATGTTGATATTAATATGGATCTTCCCGTTATTTCTGATGAAAAATCCCGTGTAGCCAACAATATTACAAATAAATAGTAATAAAAACCTCAGAGATAGATAAGACAAATATTACAAAGATAATTAACATACAATTTTTATTGGTATTTTTTATTGAAAAGAACTCTACGTTAACTGAGGTGAGGTTAACAAAATACACTTCCTCCTCCTCGTCATTAATGCAGGAAGAAATTTTTTCTGCTATATTTCTGATAGAGTCATAAAAAAATCGGCTCTATAAAATGAATCTCGGGATTTGAGCCATATCCACTTTATTCTTTCGCTGTATGAAATCAGTATAAGTACTTAGATAACTCTACCTAATTCCGACCTTTGATCATAACTACAATTTTCATCAGTTTGATGTGTGAACTTTTATTGTAAAAATAAAATTAATACTTCTAATGTCATCGAACATTTTTCATGTAGAAAAATCACAATAATTGAATATGAACCTCATAGAAACGGGCTTAAGCAAGTTTTATCTTGAAATACTTGAAATACTCGGTGCAAAAGACATAAACGATATTTTTGACTTTAAATTGTCTTTCGTTTTTGATCCACCTGTACACAGCGATACTTTTTGTCATTTAACTCTATCCTTAACATCAGGATACGTGAGATAACCGTTGAATTATATTCTACTTTAAACAAATCGTCATCTGCTGTCGTCAGACGTATAATCAAACTGCCATAAGTAGACGAGCTCATATGTTTAGATCGCATCCTTTCGCTTTTTTACATCCTTTTTTGTTGTTTCAGAGCTAAGCGGTCTCTATGAGGTTATTTTCACACCAAATTAACCAAACTCGTAATGCAAAACCAGTGTCAGTTTGGTAACACGTCATTATGGCATCAGTCGGCACTTCTAAGCAAGCCGACTCCATCACGAAATTGCAGCTTACGCGAGAAAATAACGGCCATAACTCTGTTTTTACAACAACAAAAAAACAGTTGTATATGTAAGGAAATCACGTAAATGATAGCAAGATGTCTGACTAATCGATCCTTCTATTAATCCAGTAGTTATCAAAATAAAAAGCAATCAACATCTCCGAGTTCGCTAATTATAAAAAGCAGAAACGGTAGTTAACATATTTAGTTATTGAACTTTTATAGATCCGTTAATTAATTGCAATAAAAACTAATAAAATCTACACTTTATCACTGTTGTAGAAACGAAAAATAACTTACACAATTACACGCAATTTAGTAATGATAAGCACTTAAATTTATGCAAATGTTTCTTTCAACTAATTGATAGACACCATTTATTAGTTCGCGTGCAAACATTAAATAAATCGCTACCCAGTGACTAACATAAAGTTACCAACCATTTGTCTAATGGATATCGATACCCACTTCCTTACATGCGCCCATTACCGGCTGAGAACTTTAATCACGAAACAATTATTAACAATCGTTGAAGAAACAATGTCGGAACAAGAGAAACTACACAACATTGTGCATGAAGCATTTCTACCAAGCAATTAAAATATTGAAGACGTAAGTTACAGAATTAAAGTGTGCGTGCTAAAATAAAAACTAGACACAAAAAACGAAATACTGTACCACTCATTCAACGGAAATCAAACAAGATGAGACTACACGGGGCAGAGCGGCGTCTTCCGTTATAAAATGGCTTATTACAAGGTAGGAATGCAACAATAACAAACAGGAATGAATTAACAATAGTTACCTACGTGTCAAGTCCCACACACTCGGCATTACAAACATGCCACAAAAAAGAGGTCGCATCCTAAACGCACGCTACAAAAACTACGACGGACAAAACGGTACCGGGCGGCGAGTTCAAACGTACCGGCCGACCACTCATTTCACACCATAAGACGGCCGACGGCAAGCCATCTCCTACCCTGCCATACGTGACCTAATGACAACTTGACCAAGGTATACCACGCAAACATCGTACACTATGCACGACAATATAGACTCTATCCATATCGACGCAAAGACGGAAGTGCTATCCCAACAACTTACAGTTACGCCGTGCTTTACAGTTTTCCAGATAATGGAGCAGACACAAAGCCGGATTTGTGCAAAAAGAGTTTTAGCAAACAATTAGCAGTTAATGGTTTAAGGACATTCTATCTAGAACGACAATTATTCAGTGATTTCGTCAATATTATTTTAGGATTCCGTATTAGTAAGCATAGGTTATAATAAATTTTCTTCAAAAACTGCATACTCAGCCACATCATGAGTTCCATAGTAGAAAAAAAACAGCAACCTTATAGTTTTACCGTAATGTACACTATAGGAAAATGCTATTACAATACCAAAGTGGAAGAATTTTTCTGAAACAGTATCCCTTTTTTTGCTGCAAATATTGACCTACATCATTTTAAGATATTTATATCTGTGTAATTGCCGGTTACTGCCAATGGTTCTATGGTATAAATAAAATGTACAGGATCTACAAATTACTCCAAAACCACGTACCATTGGACACGAACACCGGACGTGTTTGAAGGGCTTCCAAAAAGAATCGATTTTTCGTAGGAAGTTATTACAAAGTACCAACTTCTTAATAGATAATTAGGTAATAAAATAATGTATTATGTACCGTAAAGTTGAATCGTCAAGCGTGAGATGTCAGTGACAGTGTTGACGGAAGCGAGCGCAGAGGAATAACGCATGACTGAGCCGAACCATTGTGGTTTCGTCACAACCAACCATTTAACAAGACAAGCTTACCGAATTTCACAAACTTTAATGTTTATTGTAAGTAATTAATTAGAAATCTTAGGCTACTAAATAAGGGTTTTGCAATTAAATTTATTTGTATGCAATAATGACCCTGTTTATCTTTTTCTTTCCCAATTAGTTATAGCGTTTATTTACCTCTTAAAATTGCACAAATGTCGTCATTGTGACAAATATTTATGCGAATTGTTTCCAAATTCGTTATTTCGGTGAGGTGCAATAACATCCAATTTATTATTTATGAACGAATAGTTATACGGTTTCCAAATACATGTATGGTAGATTGTATCATGTTTTTGTGGGTGGAGCTAATTTTATTGGTAACTTTATAAGGAACCCAAAGCACAACACAATTTCACCAACTGTGTTGTTGCTCGATATTGCTTTCACCAAATTAGGCGCTTGAAACCTTGAAGATATGATGTCAGCTCTACGGAACCAGCTCAGCCGCTAAATTACCAAAACATCAACTAAAGAGCGGGAACAACAAAAAACGGACAAGAAAAAGAGTCGAAGACAACACATAATCAAAACAAGGACAAATTATAAATAGGTGTATATAAATCAGGTTCCAGCTAAGAGTTGTAGGGTTGGGGGCGTGCTCTCGATACAATCGCCGGAACCACACGACGGGACGCCGCGCCATGACGCCGACATTCACCGACATTCGCCGACACTCGCCCATTCACCGACACACACTGACATCGGTGACAATACGCCGACACCCTGATCACCATGACGACATTGTTCTTTCTCTATTGGACGATTGCTACGGAGAGATGCGACACATCTGTTGATATTATACTGATAAGCGGATAAACATGAATAAAGAACTGGAACGTGTTTCCGTTCAAACTTATACGCTGTCTCTAGTCTCAATGGTTTAATTGAAAATTATAATTTACAGTTTGTCTAATCACTTTTTATCTCCGCATTTTTTAATCTTTAAAACCTACCTTGCAAAAGTGGAAGAAGTTTTTGACACGTTTCAAAGTCTTTAGTGAAATTCATGGAAAATGTTTAGCATAAACGCCTTAAGTACAGGAATCTCAAAGGATTCTCAAACACATATTACTAGGCAGTTAACAGCCACTCAAAAGTGTTGCCATTAAAATAGTGATTAAAGCAAAAACATAAATTAAAGTAAAGGAGCCAAGAACCGGGGATACAAAGATCAGAATCCATATTAAATTATTCAATTGATTAGCTTCTATGATTAAATAAAGTAAATTAGCATTAATATAAAAGAAATAAATAACATAAATTATGATGATTTGATTAAAACAAAAGTTTGTAATTAAATAATAAATTCAGTGATCATCTAACTCGACCCGGCTTCTCTGACAGCTTATAAACTGCACAAGTAAATGGAAGAAGCTGTGTCTACTTAGAATTCAGCCAACGTGCTTATTGTCCGAATTCGAAGCGGATATCGTTAGGTATAGGACCAAAAATTCCGTAGCGAATTCACATTTAACCCAGATTGCTGATTAAAACCTTTTTGAGGGGCTGAAGTTGAACCCTACATCAAGGAACTAAAGTCCAGATTGATTCGCTGATAAATTCGGGAAAGGCTCGAGGCGATGCCGCGGCAGATATAATTAGCAGTTACGGTGTCGGGAAAGCTATAAAAACGGCAAATCGAGGGACGGACGGATAGGCACAATGTGTTAGATATTAATTTCGAAATTATAGGCTAGCGTTGCATGCAAAGGTGTTCGCAGCAAAAACATCAACAGAAGTGCTAAGAGAGGACGATTATTATTTTAGGTTCGTGTAATAAGCCGACCCGAACAGCTGCCTCTACAAATATTTATTGTTTGATATGTGATTTAGATTGTTTGTAAAAACTTTGTAAGTAAACACCTCACACTCAGACGAGGAAAAAACTGACTAAGTAAAACTAATATTGGCAGGTCTGGCCCATATTATGTTTTGCGGCTGTTGCTTCTTCGTCTTCACTAGAAAATTATTTTGTAATGACAAGACTTCATACTTGAACAACGCAGCGGTTTGATTTCAATTGATATCTTTTTTAGGGTTCCGTACCTCAAAAGGAAAAATGTTGAATGAACTTTGTTGTCCGACCGTCTGTCTGTCTGTCAAGACCCTTTATCTCGAGAACGCGTGGAGGTATCGAGTTAAAATTAAAACCATATACTCAAGTCTGTGGTCCCTTGAAGCTGTGAAAAAATCAAACTTTTGGGTTAACGAAAAAAAAGATACGGCCGTTTATGTCGCAAAAAACGTATATTTCGACACTCTAAAGGGAATCAAAATTCATCGGGTTCTTCCTGTTGACCTAGAATCCTGAAATTTGCATGAAGCAAGGTCTCATAGCACAAGTATAGGAAAAAATCTGAAAACTGTAAATTTGTAGTAACGTCACAAAAAAAAACTTTTTTTCGGTAAAATCTTCGTAACTCAATTTGGGAATTGAACTGTTTTCATAGGTAAGTTTGACTGGGGTTGGAAGTTGGTCAACAATACATTAGAGCCAGTTCAACCTTTACTCCTACCTGCGCCGGAAAAACTGCTGAACACAATTTTTTGCAACTGCAAAAAGAGATGCAGTGCTAAATGTGGTTGCAAAAAAGTCGAACTGTTTTGTTCTCTGGCATGCACAAATTGTCAAGGCCGGTCGTGCTCTAATGTTAAATCACAAACAATGGAGGATTCGTTTGATTCCGACGAAGTGTCATGCGATACATCGCTATTGACGCAATTTACTTGCATCCAAAATGAAGATGAAGAAGAAGCAGGAGAAGAAGAAGAAGAACAAGAAGAAGATCAAGAAGAAGAACAAGAAGAATTTGAAACTTACGAATCAGGCGAATGAACTTCACCACTTTTTTTTTAATTTACATCGCTTTTATCTTTTCCAAGCTTTGAAAATTTCCGTTATTTTGCAATAGTTTCACATTAAACAGGATCACAACTGACCTGTGGAGTAGGCTTACTGGGGAAACCACGTTAAAAAAAACGCGTAAAAAAAAAAAAAGTACACTACCTCATAGGTGGCGTGGAAACATGTGCACCTTAGCGAATATTTCTGGACAACAATTATTAAATAATTTAAATATAATATGTATATGTAATAATATATATAGTCGTGTACACACTTTGTGATTATTTTTGAACCTTAGTTCAACTTTTCTTACGTATTACGAATTCATGTTTAGAAAATAGTATGATGATAACAACTTTTATAACTTTTTGAATCATTATATCTCAAAAATGGTGGTTCGTAGGAAAAAAGTATTGATACATTCTTTATAGATAATTTTATGATCTACAATTTTTGCCTAAGGTACTTTTATGATAAAACTTACCGTTTTGCTAAAAATCGCGAAAAACTCATTTTTTTGACCTTTGACCATGAATAAAATTTTTTCCATACACGGGAATGATGGGGAACTTTTAAATATTATTTATAATTATGTTTTGAACAATTTTACTGATTTTCAGCTTATTGGGATTTTATGTACCTTCACTCTCATTTTTTGGTCTAGATTGACCGGACTAACTAACTAGAAAATTAATTCTAGGGTGTGGCGCTGTATACCGAGACACAGGACTCGTCCTAGTTTGGTTACAGATGTTCCTATGTAATTAGTTTAAGTATTAGCCTCTAAGTTTATGTAATTCGTACTAAGTTTTGGTGAAATAAATATTATTATTATTAATTCAGCCTAGCCTTTTCCCACTATGTCAGGGTCGGTTTCTTGTCTAACCGAATGCAGCTGAACCAATATATTACATGGAACTACTGCATAACTGTCCTCAACGACCTAGTAATTCTTCTTCTTCTGTTCGTGTCGGTGTACTCAAACTATTGTGAAATAAATATTTTTTCTGACCAGTTTTTGGCAATCTGTATAACAGTTATTGACCTCGTATAAATCCTGAAAGTGCATGTAGACATGCGTCACCTGCTATGCTGCCCATCCTGCATGACACGATGATACCCCTTGGCAGCTGCCTCTTGCAGGCTTGTGCAGAACAGTGGTGGCCGAGTGGTAACGGACCTGACTTACGAATTGTAGGTTGCGGGTTCAAACCCAGCCAGGCGCATTACTTTGTGTAATTTATTTCATCACCACTGCTCTCAAAACGGTGTAGGAAAACATCGTGAGGAAACATCCTAGAACCAAAAATTCGAAGACATTTGACATCCACCAACCCGCACTGGGCCCGCGTGATGGATTACGGCCCATTCCCTCTCCTAGAGAGGAGGCCTGCGTCCCAACAGTGGGAACATTATAAGGCCGACTATGCTATGCTAAGTCTCTGGGTAAAGCAATTTTATTTGTTTCCTCCTTTTTATTTATTTATTTAACAATATATGTACACACATATAATAAAAAAGAATCATAACCGCCGTAGCTTTTCTAATATTTGAATATAAAAAAATATTATAAATAAGAAGGCCACACTATATACACTATATATTAAGTGCAAAATAATGTAGGTACTAAAGTGAATAAAACAAAAAATAAAAAGAAAAAAAAAATATTAAGTTATAAAGTTAAGGCACCGATAGTGACAATAAAGTAAAACATGCAATAACTTGAATTAAAACTAAATAAATTTATAAATACTTAAATACATACATGTATACGTGTGTTGACATAAGTAAATATGTAATATATATATATATATCAACTAGTTACTAAAATAAGTATCAACTACTTTAATGACAATATATAAAAATAATTTAACTAAAGGTACAACAATTTATTAATTTTATTAAATTATATTAAAATAATACTATGTGGACTTCTTGTTTTTCAATAATAAATTGGCTAAAAGTGCAAAAATTTATTAGATTTAGACTAATATCTATAAAACAGATTTTGCTGTGCCTGACAGAGTCCCTAATTGATTCTTTTAAACAACATACAAACTATGTAACATTATGGAATGCAATAAAGTATTGAGTATTACCACCCACTCTTTAAAAACTGAAAATTTTCTAAGAGTTTAAAGTAGCTCAGAGTTTAAAGTAACAAAACTCTATAGCAAAGCTTTTCACGTGTGAAATAACAATGAGACTAGTACACTCACCCACTGATTACTCCTTACAAACAAACGATAATTTCGTCAATTCTTGATACTGATAGAATCTGGAATTCCAATAAAGTAAATAGATTCAGTATTGTTTTTAAATATCTGCTAAATTATAAATATCACTTAATGCATTCATCATTTCAACCGAAAGACAATTTGCTTGCTGCGGTTTTGGCGTCCGATTATAATTAAGGTGTCTTCAAGCTAGATTGAATAAGCTCCTAATAATCCGGTGCGTCTCACCATCAACGATTGTATCACTGGTTACCATCAGGTGGGATCGCAGTCAAGCACTAGTTTATATAATGTAAAAAAAAACACTGATATAGGCCTCCTCCAAGTGTCGCCACAACGGCCGGTCCTGTGCGTCTCGCATCTATCGGATTCCCGTGACCCTCACCAGGTGTTAATGCATTAAAGACATAAAAAATAACCATGAAAAACTACAATTCCTGACAAATAAACGAGTTAATTAAAACATGACATAATAATGGAGTATGCCTACGTTCCACTATAGGTACCTACAGTCACAGGAACCTATTTGCATATATGTTACCGGCTATCGGTATAATTCAGGTAATCTATACAATACCAAGGCAATGTATAGAATACCTGGGGCGTCCAAGTAATGTATGAAATATATGAATATTATAGGCCATTACATTACATACTTTCCCTAGGTAATGTATACAATTCCTAGGAATTGTATAGAGTACTTACTGGTCCACAGGCAATGTGTAAAATAAATAGAATTTGGTCTATTATAAAAATATAATATATAATGACAGGCAAATGAAACACTTTCTATTACTTAAAATATGTTTGAAAGACGAGAGCAGGGAAGGAATTAATGTAATTTTAGCTGGCTTCTATTTCCGGGTGGTTATAAAAAAAATCAACACTAGCCTTAGCCTTCTAACCTAATCTGTCCATGTCGGGGTGCCCTAAAATTACATCACCTCCTTCCCTGCTCTCGTCTTTAACACATTTTTTCTTTATTTCCGGCTGCGCATTTGCTATTGTGTAGAAATACCTAGACAAAGGATAAAATAAATAATATTTCATACATTACCTACACATTTTAGGTATTCTATACATTGCCTAGGTATTGTATAGAATACCGGATTATACTGGTTGCCGGTAACATAATTATATTTACATAAGTATGTCTGACATCACCCCATGCATACCTATGTACCTGTGTGACAAGTAGGTAGCTACGTGTCATCATGACCTTACTTGCTAACTCAAACAAAGATAGCCTTTAGGAAACTTTGGGAATATAAATAATGTTAACACACACTATATAATAAAAGATAATACTTGGAAATATGCATGCAATTTTTTATTTGCTAAATTACATAATTAAAGCTCAGGTGAAATATGAAAAAAAGACTAAAATATCTTCATCAACAACAAAGTTATAAAGAGGAATAAGAAAGAGAAATACGTCATGGACTTTGACGTCAAAGGCCATCCGTAGAAACGGCGCCTTGGAGAGAGAGAGACAAATATATATATTTTTTAATTGTTATATCTCGTTTGCTTTTTTACTAATTTTGATATTCTATTCACAATAAGTATTTTATTTTTGTATATTTATCGACTATATATATATTATATTATTTATAATTACTTTCTTTTATTAAGTTACTATTATATGTACCTACGTTCAATTATTATTATCAGCGACTCATTCCAAATATAATTAATTTTGTATTTACCTCATACATATGTAAACAACAAATATTTGTTTTTGAGGGAAAATAATTTAAGTAGGTACATACCCACATTAAAACAAACTTTTTATCGTATGATTATTTAGTTATTTTATAGATTTTAGAATTATATCATTACATTATTGCTATTTTTACTCGTCAAGCCGACTTTTACTTATATTTACTTCATACTGACCCATACACACATAAGCTGAAAGCTTTATCATTATGATAATGACAAGTTTCACTTTTTAAACACTGAACTTCTAATAATAACACGTTTGAGACAATGCGACAACACTGTGCTGTCTGCTGGCAATCATTTTTTATGAAACAGTGTGTTCGCATCGTGGTTGCATTGCTTAGAGTTGCACCTGTCTCTGGATGCCTTTATAATCGAATTGCAGAGTTATGAGGTGTGAGTTTGTCAAGTTCATTTACGAAGTTTATTTATTTATTTAAATTTCATGAACAGTAGCGGTACCTATGCGGACTTAATGCTTTAAGGCTACACTGTGGTGGGTGTGTCCAAATAAATATATAGGTAGATATTCGAAATAAAATGAAGTATATTTTTTTAGTTTATTTCAGTACATTATAACTAATAGATAACTAACAGTCCACATTATAAAAATCTATTTACAAAAAAAAATACAACCGGCTTCAATGTAAAAAAAAACACTGAAAAGTGCAAAATAATAACTTTAATTTCAGAAGTTGATGTTTCTATAATAGTTTTGTCTCTTCGTTATTTAACACCGACTTCTGAAATTAAAGTTATTTTGCACTTTTCAGTGTTTTTTTTTTTACATTGAAGTCGGTTGTATTTTTTTTTGTAAAAAGTTTTTTATTTTACACTTTTTAGTTATGGTACCACCACTAAAAAGTACCCCTTAGCTAACTTAAATATCTTATAGCCAGAGTGCATCTCATGACAATTCTAATAATCCCAAACACAGTTAGATTACATTAATTTATTACAGAGTTCTGGTGCCTAACTTCAGGCTTCATCATCAGATCAGTTCGATATATTCCCCCTCTTCTTTCAGCCAGTCATCGACTACACTTATAAACAAAGCAATTTTACTTGTTACGATGGTTCTGCTGTGATTTTATGAGGAGTTCTGTTCCATATCTTCGAAGTTCATGATCAGATCATTACAATATTTCTATGGGACCAACTCGGAAGTGTAACCTTTAAAAAAAAATTCAATATCGGTCCACAATTAACCGAGAAATCGGTTAACATACATAAAAAAAATACATTCAGCCGAACATAGAACCTCCTCCTTTTTGAAGTCGGTTAAAGATAAAATCTGTCATTAGTGTTTGTGTTATCGTGTAGAATTTACTGTATTTGAATTTTCTAATTGTTCATGCATGGTAAATATGATACCAAAATTACTATATTTTTAGTAGCTGACCCGACAAACTGTTTTGTCGAACAGAGTCGAATATATATACCTATATATATTGTACAAAAAATTTATATAAAATTGGTTTAGGGTTTTCCGGAATTTTTAAATTGTTTGAACAGCATCTGATTTTTAGTTAACTGACCCAACGGAAATTTTTATTTTCCGTATACAAAAATTTAATGAAAAAAAAATACGTTCTCTTTTTCCAGAATTTTGTTGTTTGCCAGCCAGCTTCAGCCAGCCATTATTTCCTTAAAATCATTATTCTTACATTCAAATAATTATTCGTTTTTTTTTTGCCAAATCATAGCAGTTCTCAAGAGATGTGTAAGCACAGCGAAAAGCATTTAATTTTCATTTATGTACATAAAAGGAAATAATTTTTATATACATAAATGAAAATTCCTTCCTAAAAAAATACCTATACGAATGACCAATAATGATATTATTAGTATTGGTATCAATATAATTATAATTTATACTAACCTTTGGTGACTAAGTGTTATCGCACAGTAGGGGATTTTCCCTGAATAGATACTATAAATAGTACTATGTCACAAATCAGTATGTCAACGCCTGCTTGTGTTTTGGGATGAGGCTTTAGAGCGCATTCATTGCTAATAATCTTAGGACCACCTAGGATATTATCAAATACCTTCTCACGCTCTGGGTAGAGCGAGAGGAAGTATCAAACTTTTACTGACTAAAATCTACTTTGGTTCTTTCAGTTGCCCTCTAGATTTTAAGGTCGCTGTAACTTGTAACTCTTTCAAGCAATCCCACATACCTGGAATTATGTTTGGACCACCTTTAAATCGATTTTTTTTTCGTTTGTAGGAGGTAATCTCTGAAAGTACTGGACCGATTGCTAAAATTTTTTCTCTGATAGAAACTGCTTTATTCTTGAGTTACATAGGCTACATTTTATGTACGCAGGTGAAACCTTTTGCTCGCGGTTTCACCTGCGTCTAGTCTATAATATGTATGTATTAAGAAATATATTATATACATATGTTCATCAGTTGTCTAGTACTCATACCACAAGCTCTGCTTAGTTCGAGACTAAATGGCGTTGTGTGATAGTTGTGGAATATTATTATTATTATATTATTATCTAAAACACGAATGTATTTAAGATATACCATACATAACTCGTTGTTCATATTCTTACTTAAATAGATATTTATCAATTTAAAACTTTATGCAATATAAAGGCGGACTTAATGCTTTAGACATTCTTTAGGAGACATTCATTTATTACGTAAGACGATTTTTAGTACTTTTTTACCCCTCCTCCCCCCTCAATAAGATAATATAAGGATAGTCCGACCCCTTCCCCCCTGTTTTATAATTATTACGTAGATAGGAATCTAAAGGAAAAAATGAATATATTTACGTTTGGTTGACTTTGATGTTTAGCAAGTAACGTCTAGTTCACAAGGGGTAAATAATATATGGTATAATTACAAAATCTGTCATATTTACAAGATATAACAACTGAATCTATAATTTTATTTGATATAACGGTCTTTTAATTTAGTAAATGATTGATATAATTTTGAAATAACTAACTTTTATAAGCATAACATACATTGATTATAAAATCTTTAGATATACCACTCAAAAGACATAAAACTTATTGACATAATACTAATATGAAAGAATGAAAGCTTTTATAAATCATAATGACTTTTAACTTAATATAATCCAAATGATTCGCTAACATTAGAAGGGAATATTAAATGGTCACTGTTCTAACCTAACCTTACTCACATGATCTCTTCATATTCTGGTTCTCTTCAAAATGGTTGAGCTGAGAGGTGCTAATATTCGTGTCATTTCCGTGAACGGGTGCTGTCAGTTGTGACTAGTCATCTCTTAGCTGCCAGTTGCTATTTTAATATCTATATTTAGTTTTTATTTTTACTTTATTTACATTGTTCTCACATAATAGTAGTGACAAGAAACATGTAACCGAGATATTTGTAATATATAACATGATTAAAAAGAGTGACCATGGAGTTTCTTGCACATTCTTCTCTATAGAGATCTACCTACGCCTTGGAATGTGCAATTAGCATCATTTTTTTTCTGACTAACTGACTTCTTGTCATTTCAAAAGTGCCTATAAATGGTTTTTTAGAAATAAAATGCTTTGAATCTTTGAAACTTTGTTCGCTCGCCATCGTCTTCTAATGGTCACTATTCTAACCCGACCTATATAGCCGCGAGGCTCCGCAGCCGCATTATATTACAGTAACGTTTTTCAATACGCCGCGCCAACTTGTAATACTAACTGTGTGTTAAACGATATAGCTACATAAAATATAAATATATAAAATATATATTTGTCGTACAAATATATATTTTAAACGATAGACCTAATGATTTTCTATGAAAAAAAACTTTATATCTAATAACGTCATACGAAATAAGTTTTAGAGTATATAAATGTTTTATGTAAAGAAATTATATCAACAGTTGGTATATCTCACGTTTATTATATCTTGAGAATGTTATTGAAACGAAAATATACCAAATAACTTTATATGATATGAGACGCGCCCAGTTCACAAGCGCAGTACGGGTGGCGCGGGTACTTTGTCATGGAAATAACTTACGCATCCGAGCGCACATCGAAAATCGCGCGGTTCCCGCGCTTTTTGAAATCTTAACTTTGCATATTTTTGTGATCTTACGTAAGAACTATCAAGACTTCCTCCTACCCCCTTGTAAGAAAAAATAAGACATGGTTGACCCCCTCCCCCCTATATCGTCTTACGTAATGAATGAATGGCCCCTGACCAGTCTACCAAGAGTAGCGGAGAGACAATATGGCAGGTGCATAAAAGAAAAGAAAATATTATGAAGAAAACAAGAGTGCAAAAGTACATATATAGTATAAATAAACATACATATATATTTATGCTAATATATACCTATTAGATATTATCCGAAACACGGGTTGCTTATAACTTTAACCTACATAATTTTAAGAGTGCAACTGATTCATACTCGCTTTGTCACTTTGATTACATTTATTCAGCCTTTTTCCTTCAAATGTAGGAAAAAGGCAAATGTAGAGACGTAGGATTAACCTAAACCTAAATAGGTTTATACAGTTAATTTTTATCCGTCTTTTTTTTCTGTTTGGTTCAAATACCAAAAATTTACCTTAACCTAAACTGCGAATGGCAATTCTGCTAACAATTCTAGATTAAAAAATTAATATTTCTTAAAGTGGAAGCGCCAGTGTAGCCCGCGAAATTTAAACTCCGTAAATAAGTACGTATTACGGCCGCCAATCGTACTTTAATCAACATAGAACTTGACTCTGACCTGCAAAATAAAAAAAACAAGTGCGAGTCGGACTCGCGCACTGAGGGTTCCGTAGAAACTTACCTATGAAAACAGTTCAATTCCCGAATCAAGTTACGAAGATTTTTCCGAATCGCAAAAAAAGTTTTTTTTGTGACATAACTCGAAATTTACAGTTTTTAGATTTTTTTCTATACTTGTGCTATGATACCTTGCTTTATAGGGTGCCTCCATCCCTCATTCTCGCTCGCACGCTTGGCATTTTAACACATCTTCGTAAGACCCTGGTGGAAAGCGATCATAATTTCGACGATGGAACACGCTCGTTTAGAATTATCTTAGTACCTACCTTTTTACTCTTGACTTAAAGATCCGTATGCTATACACCCCTATTTTTTAATTAGTACAAAAAAATGGGGCACTTTCCGTACCCGTTACTGATCATATTTGTGTAGTTAAAAGTAAAAAAAAAACGAAATCCCAAAATTGTCCACGAAATTTCGTCATAATTGGTAAATTCATAATAGAATCAATCATTCATAACAATTGCTACTAGAAAATACTACGCGCATGTTTTTCCATTTTGATTGTCATTTATTCATTTATAATCATATTTCCATAAATTGATATTCTAATCATCCAATGATCCATCTATCTCCCGCTGCTGAGCGGGAGATAGTGTCAAACATTCACTGACTAAAAACCCACTCCTGTTTCTTCGTTGCCTTTCATACCAGGGTCGAGTCTTCCTTTCAGAAGCAGACCCTTGGCCCCGGTTTTTTTTTTTAGGTGGGAAAATCAGCTAATGACAAATCCCGCTCTTGGGCGGAGCGAGAAATAGATGGATCATTCGCCCCGGTAGGCTTCGACCCTGCTGGGCCCCTACGGTTTGCTGACAACTTCTTGAGGACTTGGACTCGGTCCGGACGGTCGGACGGCGAGCTACCCATTGCTCGCCGTCCTCCATAAATTGAGTGACATTTTGGGATATAAAAAACGCTCATAACTTTGCTGTTTATGAATATTATTTATTGAGACTTTACTTAAATAATAACAAGACCTTTTCTAATAAGCCCTTTATGTATTTGTACTAATTAAAAATTAGTGATGTATAGCTTTCAAAATAATTTGATCCGTATTCTTTCAGAAATGAATAACGTAGCTGTTTATAGGTCAGCATGTTCAACATATTTATATAAAGTCGGTCAGCATGTTCAACATAATTCGATAGTGATTTTATCATCATTATCATCTTTCTGCCCTTTTCCCTTGCTATTTGGGGTCGCCGCAACACGATTTTTTTCTTCTATTCGGTCCTTTTAACCGATCCTTTGATTTTTTTCCATGATCCCTTTTCTTTCAAATCACTCCTCACATTAATCTATGCGTATTTTCTTTAGCCTGCCTCTTTTTTCTATCCATCCACGTGTTCCATCCCTCCGTAAACATAACAAGACAAACGATTCCCTTTCAACGTTTCAGTTCATCGGATTCCCGCGACCCTCACCAGGTCATCGGTCCACCTTGTGGGAGGCCTTCCAACGCCGAGACGCACAGGGCCGGTCATTGTGGCGACATTTGGGGGAGGCTTATGTCCAACAGTGGACGTCTTTCGGCTGAAATGTTTCAGTCACTGGCATCTCTTTCAAACCTCCTCTAATATAGATACTCATTTTTCACCTAAACCATTCCGATAGTTACTCTTATGCTTATATACCTTATTTTTAACTTTAACTTTCATACTTCCATCTTGTTTCTATAGTTCGCAGAGGAACTAAAGGCGAAAATTAACGCCAACCTGACTATACGAGAAATAGGACAAGGTAGCAAATGGAAATGCATCTGCGCAGTTAATGCCAAATTTTTTTTTTTAAATTAATTATAGGCTCGCGTTTGACCACCATCTCACCTGATGGTCAGCGATGATGTGGTCGACGATGAAGCACGCTTGCCTAGAAGTAGCCTATTCACTCTTGACTTAAAGACCCCAAAGTTGTAGCTATTAGGAAACACAGACTCCGGCAAGGAATTCCACTCCTTGGCTGTACGCATAATAAATGTGTTCTCAAAACGCTTTGTGCGTATATTCTATACCTAACCGAGTAATTTCTAGTTAATAGAATTTTATTTTAGGAGGAGGTATTCAAATAGCTTATATTTGCCTATAGGCTCTAGACAGTATGATTCTAGGAGCAAGAATTGTTAAAAATTCAAAATATTTAGGATCGGCCGCAAGACATTTCAACAGCGTGGCCAATCCCATTATTGAATTTTTTGACAATCATTATCACTGATAGATTACTTTGTCTGGCTTCGCTTTTGTAACGTAGATGACAAAAAATCTTGATTATTTGTTGAACCTATCAAAAGAATAATCCGCCGAAATACTTCTTATTTCACAAAGTTCCTTGTTTTCAGAAAACTGAGACGACAGTTGACGCTAAAACTTTATCCTCAGTAGTTACATTTGAGGTTCCAATTAAGGCTACAAAAAATCTTAAAATGTTTCCTTGTTTCAGGTAATAACGAATCTACTAGTAAGTAGGAATATCAATCGGCTTTTATTCTTAGATTTGAAGTTCAGACCTAGCTTTAGTAACCAAACAAGATCCTTTGTTTCAATTTAATCCAAACGATTCGTAAAAGTATTTTAAATTATATAACCTGTAACACAAAGAAAGTTTCGGAAACAACCTCACGTTTTATTGCCCTATTTTTCCCGAATCCTAATTTCCTAAATTGATCCCACAAAAAGTAGAAGAATGGAACGTTCTATTGTGTCCTCCTTCATTAGATTAAAGGTTTTTCACTGTGAAAGAGGGCCAAAATGTTGAACAAGCCTATAATGCGCGTTACGCTGTGTAACGAGCCGGCGGGTGAGTCAGCAGGGCAGGCCAATATCAGGATCTATTAGCTCACAAGCGAGCCCGACGCGCCACGTTACACCGTGAAACAGACCACCTCGAATACCCCTTTTTTACAATTTTCTACTACTTTTTTTCTTTACCCCACACGAAGAATGTCTAACCTACTCAATTGTATATTATTAACCCAACTTAATCCATATTATAAACGTTCAATGTCTTTAACAACACATTTAATTAAAAAGTGACCAAATATCAGATTAAAATATTTCTTTTTGAAATGGAAAAGTGTATTTAAATAAAACCAAGTAATATATTGAATTTCATTTAATATTCCTACTCAATACTTATAACAATTTAACCAATATTTACACAAATAATTTGATCTACACTATGAACAGGAAAAAATATTCAGTTCTCATCACTAAATAAATAACAATCTTATTCTACGCTAGCTATCATAAAACAATAGATATGCTTTTTACATTTATTGCTACTCACAATAAATACTACCTACAATTTATTCCTAATAGAAAAGAAAGAACGAATCTGTGTCTAATTAAATTAAACGCGGACATACTTTGCATTTACCAATTATTTGTAACATTTTCTGCCGTCATAGTCATTTACATGCTCTCTGAATTTGTTATATTATATTTACACGATTTTTTCACAATGAAACAATTATATTGAATAGCTTTTCACATATTTCGTCTATCTAATCTTTAATAGTTACATAAACCTTAAAGTGAGATCACTTAAAACACGATGATCATGATCCGTTCTTACGTGAGATGAATCATCTGCGGAATGTTCAACAGTAGGCCAATCACACTTAGCCTCAATGTTACTCGCATTAACGTAATAAATAGTTATTATAATACTAAATGCGTTGTAGGTATGTCATCACTATTACCCAGTACTCAGAAACCAGAACAGCAGCACATGGTAGAGACACCAAGAACTGGAATTTAACAGTTCTGTTCACAAGTACTGAATTCAAAACTTTAACAATTAAATACTACAAAACGTATGTTCAACATAAAAATTTAAACACTATCAATTTAACAAAATGATGAATACTAGTGGTGTACTTACAATCTAACATTGCACGAAACATTGTCGCAGCCGATGTGCGCCCGCGGCGGAGGTCACGCGACGGGCAGCAGTGGCGGCGGCAGGTAGCAGGGGCGCAGCGCGTGCGCCGCCGCCAGCAGCTCCGCGTGGTAGCGCGCCACGTACGCCGGCATTGGCATCAGCACTGGCTGAGGCTGCGGCGGCGACGGCGACAAGCGCGGCGCGTCCGGCTGCAGCAGCGCCTCGATCGTGAACGCTCGTCGTGGCCTCTCACGCGGTAACATGGTAATAGTCGTTGTATCTGCCATTTCTGCTGGCTCTGGACTTAGCTGTGGACCCAGCGGTGTACTGTATAAACTGGCGTTAGGCATAGGTGGTGGTGGTGGTGGCGCACTTGCTTGTCTCGCCAAAAATGCTCTATTGAAACTTGCCAACGCCGCTAACTCCGCGTGCAAGCTCTCTTTGTCGTCTTTCAGCAGCTTAAACCTCTTGCGCCTGCGGAGCAGCGAGCCGTTCTCGAACATGTCGAAGGCCTGCGGGTGCAGCGTCCAGTAGGCGCCCTTGCCGGGCCGGTCCGGGCGGCGCGGCACCTTCACGAAGCAGTCGTTGAAGGAGAGGTTGTGCCGCAGCGAGTTCTGCCAGCGCTGCGTGTTGCGCCGGTAGTACGGGAAGCGGTCCGTGATGAACCGGTAGATCTCTGACAGCGGCAGCATGCGCTCCGGGGAGCTCCAGATCGCCATCGCCGTCAGGGAGATGTACGAGTACGGGGGCTTCTGGTCGCCGTAAGATTCACGCGAGGGTCGCGGCATTGTCACTTCCCTCAAAGTCCAGGGAGAACAAGTCAATGTTATTAAAATGAAAAGCAACTACACACGGATGTATGAGCACGTCAGTCCGACGCGAAGTGTGGAGAGGAACTGAGGCGCGGATGGGCTGGCCCGCTCGCTGTGGCGGTCGCGGCGGCCGCGGCGCGGTCTCCTGATTGGCGCGCACGACATCCAATGGGGCCCCGCCACTTTCAGGTATGATGTCGGCTTTCGCTCCACTAACAAGGAATTTAAATTGATATTATGTTTATATTGCCTCCAAAATCTTTTGTGATGACACCGCTTTTTATTTAGCATATGTAAATTACGATGATACAGAAAAAGAGTTTTGAATTATACTCAGATTTAATTGAATGAGTATTATTAAAATCCATCGCATTGTAATTTTATAAGTGAGATTAACCATATTTATATATAAAATGACATGACTGGTCTTTTGTCTGAATCTAAGCGTTCGGCATTATACATTATCGTGAATACTAATCTAACCTGACTACTATGGAAAAAAAAAACAAAGCATTATTTCGACTACATTTGACATCACGATGGAAGCGTACCTATAGCGCGTCGCCAAATCGATATCCCCTAATAACGTACGAGGCCAAGGACTGAGACGTGAAACGGTCTCCAAATCACGAGGACAATAAAATAACCATATTGTTATACCTCCAGTGTTACATTTACTGCCTAGTTTTAGTGTGCCTAATGCCAAATGGCTTAACAGCCCCAACTAGCCTAAATTATGATGTATATTAATATTAACAACTTTCTACCTTTTTACCTTGAGATTCGTAAAACTAGGCTTCTTGTTTTTAGCTTGAAATTATTGTTGTGTCTACGTGAAAAATCATTAGGACCATGTTTTCTAACACGGGTTGGTGTCAGTCAGTAAAAGTCTGACCCTCTCGGATCTTGCTCCACCCGGAACAGGAGAACTCATTCGATCATTTCCAAGCCTAAAGAAAAAAAAAATTGTGTTTCCTACAAACTTTGCATAATTTTTAATGAGCTTAAATCTAAGAGCCTGTTTCAACACCTATGATTAAATTTCCGTTAACTTACTTGGCAGATAATTTCATAGAAATTCTGTTCCATTTTTGAATTTATTCGGGAAGTAGTGGCTATTCGGGCATTGTGAAACAGTGTGAGTGCCAGTCATATTTGCTGACTTCTTCATCGCGTCTTCGTCGTCCATTATCATTAGTTTTGTTACTATTTTGGTGTACAATAAAGTTTATTCTATTCTATTCAATTATTTTAGACTGAGATGCTACCAAGTCTATTTTGTTTCAAGATGTTCTAATGTTTTATTAGAACAATTTCATAAAAATTTCGTTTTCGTCCGTTCTAATGTGTAGTAGAACTAACAAAAACAATATATGTAGGCATTTGCTGGATATACATCTTGCAACCACTAGTACAGACAGCTACATCAATTGATGGTTCTCACATTTAAATACCTTAGCAAAGGGGGTATTACACATATCACCACTATCTCACCAGATGGAAAACGATAATATAGTCGACGATGGAGCACGTTTGCCTAGATGTAACTTGTACAATCTCAACTTAGTGACCCCCCAGATATCGGGCTTGCGGACGGCGGGCAATGGGTGGCCCACCGTCCGACCGTCCGGTAACCATCCGGACCGAGCCCAAGTCGTCGACGGCGCATATTGTTCCGCGCGCGCCTCAGGGAGATGTCAGCAAATCGTAGGGGCCCAGCAGGGTCGAAGCCTACTGGGGCCATGTGTAGTGTGAAAACGAAACCGGGGCCCTGGGACGAAGGCAACGAAGGAACAGGAGTGGGTTTTTAGTCAGTAAAAGTCTGACACTATCTCCCGCTCCCCCAAGAGCGGGATTTGTCATAAGATGATTTTCCCACCTATAAAAAAAAAAAAACTTTCCATCAGGTGAGATAGTGTTCAAGGGCGAGCCTATCAATAATTAAAAAAAAAACAGTTAATGACGCTGTCCGTACTTACAATTACGACACCCATTTTGCGGGGAAGTGTTACCTCATTATTGTTAGAAATCGAAACGAAACGAATGTGTAGGTATCTGTAACCACATTATAACTTGTATGGAGCCATGCACCTATTATGTAAACATCGGAAGTTTTTTTTTTTAAAGAAATCTTATTGAGAAAGATGAGATTACAAAGAATTTGTAGCATATCGTAACCGATAATCTCTAAATATTGGCATAATCCCGTAGTTTCTATCGACGATACAGTTTCCCAGCATCATCAAAATATTACCATAATCGCACTTAAGTAGCTAAGCAACCATAAAGTGCTAATAGAATATTTAATTGAATAGATATTCTAATTGGTTGCGTGGCTGGTGTTACTTGGCATGCTAATCTAACCTACATCGTCCAATCCGGCGATTGGATGCAGTATTGACTTTTAGAAAGCAAAAACGTTAATAGACGCATCGATCACGAAATATCGTTTTTTTTATTGTTATACCGTTTCCTAAATTCGTGAATGGTTGAGAGGTGAACGATCTGCTACAAAAACATGGCGGTGACATCCGTCTGCCTGCGCGAGCGCAACTCGGTCATGCTTAGGTACTAGGTACTTTTTATGATAGCTATGACCTGGTGGCTAGCTCTCATTTTTGGAGATGCACGATAAGGAGATAAAAAGAGGTATATACCTAAATCATATATTGGCCAGCTAAAGTCTTTAACCACCAAAAACAAGTAAATGCGCTTAATTTTAAGCTATAATTTTTTTCTTCAATGTTGCTAAACGATGTAGGTATGTAGATGAGTTAATAATTTTATACCTACTCCAATCTATGCACTTAAATTGAACAAAAGTAATTTTCTCGAATTAAATACGACGAATTTTGACATCCTAACCAGAAACGAAATTCAAAATTCCTAAATCGCGCTTGTTCACTCCCGTTGGTTTTCTTAAACTGTTTACTACTTTTTTATTATCTCCATCTGAACAACGAAATTTATTGAATGCACCCATATTTCCAAAGTCTTCGAAATTTCCCCTTCTGAGAAATTTCTCAACTCTGAAATCGCGTATAATCGTACCAGATTAGTTGCGGTCGTCCTCTGCTCTAATTTCTTTTATATAATTCCAAATCGATTTTATAAAATCATAATTCTGCTTTGTTGTCATCTAAATTGCAATTATTTGAAATTTTCCAACGGCGAAAAATAAAAACCGTGACGTTACATTATACTAAAGGATAAAAACTACGTAACACAAAACTTCCTCAAAATTGAAGCCGATAAGCCGTCGAGATAATATTATAATTGGAATTAAATACTAACCGAATATCTCGGACGGTTTCCTTTAAAAGGGAATTAACCAACTTAAGCATGACATCACCTCAAAAATAAATCTTGGCACTTGATTTTTAAGATATATATTTGGTTGTTGATGGTGTATTATTAGTCGTTTTAATAATGTGTTTACGCGGGCATACGAGCATCGTAGGTCCGAAGGCTGGGCGCTGGAATGGTGCGAATTCGTCACGGATGCTTATCGAGAAGGCACTCGATAAAGGCGGCATGTCGATGTTTTATTATTACAGAGACCCGTGAGCCCGTGGTAATCACGAGCCCACGCTCTGCTTTCGACGAGACCTCGTGGGACTCATTAAACTGTTCGCTGGCGCTTTTACAACAGAAACGGTCTCGAAATATAGGTTTACTTTCATTAATGTTCTCCGAATTCGATGGTTATCGAAGGAAAAGCATTGAATAACGATTCTTTTGTTGGCTGAAGGGCTCGTGGTTAAATCATAGCCCTACGGATCGATCTGTGTTAAGTTGCTGGGTTCATCCAGGGCTGCGCGATATATAGATATATATCGCGCAGCTAGATACGCATATATACGCTACACTACGATAGATCCCTGAAGTGCACCGACCGCCTTCAACTCTTGGGAGTAGAAATTTCCTCAGATCTTAATTTTGAGCGGTTCATTGAGTCCAAAGCCAAGGTAGTTGCTAGGAAACTCGGTGTTCTTGCAAAGGTCCGGCGGGACACATCACATATTCACATCTGGACAGCTTTTAAGCACAGGTCCGATCGTGTGTAGAGTAATGCAGCCACATATGGGCTGGTGCTGCAAAATGCCTCCTAGCAGTTTTGGACTCGGTGGAAAGGCGTGCGAAGAGGCTAATTGGTGATCCAGATTTGGTTAAGTCCAATCTACAAGGCCTTGAGCACAGGCGTAGGGTAGCCAGCCATTCGGTATTTTATTTGATACATTTTGGAGAGTGTGCGCGGAAATTGCATGACTTGATTCCGCCATCTCATTTCTAGCATCGGACAACACGACGTACGGCGAGTATCCACCCATACGATGTTGAAACCTCTACGGTCCGGACTAAACGTTTCGCTTCGTCGTTTATACCGCGTAAATCGAAGGACTGAAACAATTTGCCTGCTGCGGTCTACCCGTCCGATTATAATTTAGGTGTCTTCAAGGCTAGAGTGAATAGGCTCTTAATAAACTAGTGCGCCTCACCATCAACGATTGCATCACTGCTTACCATCAGGTGGGATCGCAGTCAAGCACTAGTTTAAATAAATAAATAAAAAATACGCCTGAAAATCTGGCAGTTGTTATAATTATTATTATATAATAGTTATTACCAATGAGCTGTATGTTTGCGTTATTTGATTCTCGGAACTTTTAATAACTGAACACTATAATAAGCATTTAATTTTCCTACGAAATTGTAACGTTTCATAATGTCGCTTTTAAAAATGAAATGATTAAACCACAAATAGATTTTGTTAAGTCAAGGAAAACGGAATAATTGGAACGTGTGTTAGATGATATAATTAATTGATTTTCCTTATTTCCTTAAACGGATTTATTTGCATACTTCGCGACACTACTGCTTCGCTTACGTGGACTGAAGCGGCATGACATGACATGACAAATAGTATAGGCTTTATAAAATATAGCCTTTACTATATGTCATGAACCAGACTATCCCATAAAGGAAGATTTTTTCAAATGTCAAAAAGTTCCAGAGATTTTATCGACCAAAACAACTGTTCTACTTTATTATATTATAATATAACTAGCTGGCTTAGCAATCGTTGTTCTGTCATATGATTTATAGGTTGGAGGGAAAAATTACATAGCCCGATCGTACTCAGACTTACCAATTAAACAAAAAAATATATAAAATCGGTCAAGCCGTTTCAAAGGAATTCGATAACAAACAATGTGACATGAGATTTTTATACTATAATATTAGATTAACAATATAGTTTTTTTTTTAAATAACCCTAAGCATCGGACCAGTGTTGGCACTTGACGGCAAATATTTTAGTGACGCTGGCTATTGAGCGGACTCAACACAATCAACTCTAAGCAAGTCCGCCGCTACTCACAAAAGCTCTCAGGGTGCTTTCGTCATTACTTGCATATTTTTTGTTCCTAGATCGAATTTTTTCGCGCGCCCTCGCGATTTAGCCACAGGGTGATTTATGATAAAAGTTATAAGCGGCACTTTTAATATCAACGAGCCTTTTAAGCTTTAGCCCTTTGTAGATGCCGACGGGGAGATAACCTAATTAACAAACGTTATATATCATTGGGAGAGCGAGCGCAAATATGAGATTTTATTTATTAACAGGTCTTGGAAAAGTGGTAATGTATGTGGGGGATGTGCGAGGGGTCGTATATTCATCGAGTCTTAATTGCTTCTTATCTTACATCTGCAAGTCGGTGAGATCACAATTTGTATGTATAACGTGGTACGTACCGGTGGGTCCGCCTACAACGCGCGCTGCGGAACCCGACCCGGGGATACTCCCCCTAAGCATAGCTTGCGGTTTTATATTGACCAATATATCTATAGGTAGGTATATACCTATATAATGTAGAGTCATTTTCGAAACCTATTGTAATTTAAAATTAGGCAGCGACTCAATTGAACTAACCGCTACAGCATTTAAAATGCACCTATCATATATGTAGGTAGTTAAACGTATCGAGTCATTTAAATTCAATTTATCATTGTTAATAGCTTTGTTCGATTTAGGCATTGAAATTAAAGAAACAAATCAAAAACGTGTATAGAAACAAAAAAGGTGACTCTCTATTTTGTTATTTGATACTCACTTTATATATATGAGTACATATAATAAAATCGTAGAAATGTGATGTTTTCCATTAACATAAAAACTACTAAACCAATCCTGTTCAAATTTTATTTATATAGCTATAAATTGCCAACCTACTTGCTATGGGGGGTGAGCAATAATCTATATATATAAAAGGAGAAACTGACTGACTGACATATCAACGCACAGCCTAAACAACTGAGCCTAGGAACGTGAAATTTTGCACAAGACTTCCTTTATGATGTAGGCGAGTATTAAGAAAGGATTTTCCAAAATTGTTAGGGACTGAATTAGGGATGAAACGTCAGCAAAACCGTAGGGGCCAGCAGGGGCAAGGCTACTGGGGCCATGGGTGATGCGAAAGAGAACCCTGGGGCCCTGGAACGATGGCAAAGAAGGAACAGGAGAGGGTTTTTAGTCAGTAAAAGTCTGACACTATCTCCCGGTCCGCCCAAGATCGGGGGATGTCATTGGATGATTTCCCCACCGAAAAAAAAGGGATTAAACGGGGATCTAAAGTTTGTATGGAGAAACTTACAGTCATGCGGGCAAAGCTGCTAGGAGAAGGTAGTTACATAATAAATAGAATATAGTACAGTAAGACAATGGAACCAACATAAAGTATGGAGTAACTCATGTAACGACTCGGTATCGTAAGCTCAACCAAATCATCCTATAACCGAAGAGATCTCTCATCACTTCACCATAAAAGCCAAAACACTCTCAAGAAAAACTAAACCTTACACTTGAAGAAATGAAGGTGAAAATTGTCTGTTTCGAAACTGAGTTAAGAACTTTTGCTGGAAGACATATTAGGCCGCATGTCGACGTTAAAGAGAATCCGATTATTGTTATTGAATTACTTATCTAGAGTTGCGTGTACCGGGACACAGTATAAAAAGTTCAATTACTCAACTCCACGAGTAATTAATAGGTTATCAAATTAGTTAAATGATTTATTGTCGCTTGCTGTCCAATTGTGTTTCTAAACGTATTATTAAAACGATCTGTATTAGTGTAACTATTTAGCAACTTTGTTATACGTAACAGCCTGTGAATGAATCTGGTAACGGCCTGTACACAGTAAGCACCTCCAAATTCTACAGTATCTCACTAAAATCCAAAATTACTTGCACATAGAACGTTTTTTTCTTAAAGCAAGTGGATCGTTAAACAGACTTTAGATTCCGGCCACCGTACGTGCAGGCTTGCGGATGGTGACTAAGGTAGCTCTTCGTCCGCCGTCTTCAGACTCGGGTCGATGGTGCATCGTGGTCCACGTGTACCTCAAAGAGATGTGTGAAAGAAAATAGAGAAGATTTACTGTGGCCCTGAAACGCAAAAAATAAGTAATTGACTATGCTGATGTTTGTTACTCTGATCTATCTCAAGAACTTCTAAACAAATTGGATCGACTTCTCAACAACTGTATTCGTTTCATATTTGGTCTTCGTAAATATGATCACATTTCTTCTTTTCGTTCTCAGCTTAAATGGCTGCCTATCCGTCACAGGAGATCCCTCAGATCCCTTTGTACACTCTTCACTATAATGAACGATCCGTGTGCTCCTCATTATTTAAAACAATATTTTAAAGTATTGGGCAGTTCTCACAATTTCAACCTTCGAGCATCCAAAAACATGCTTCTTCATATTCCTTCTCACCGTACAGGGTTTATGGCTAATTCTTACGTTGTCTCTACCATAAAACTCTGGAATGTGCTTCCCCTTGACATCAAAAAAGCTGAAAGTAAATTTTCCTTCAAGCGTAAAATTCGGAACTACTACTTGAAGTCCTCTCAACCTTAGTTTGGTCTTCGTCATAATTGTTATTTTTAAGTTCTCCTAGATATAATGTATTTATTAGTTTATAATATTAGCGTATTTATGTATTTTATTATTGTAACTTAATTTATTGATACTACTTTTCATTTGATATTTATCTGTTATTTATTTATTGTGCACACCTACCACAGTGTTGTCTCTTTTAACCCAAAGGTTGACTGGTAGAGAATGCCTTGTTTGCATTAAGTCCGCCTATGTACCACTACTGTACATGAAGTTTAAATAAATAAATAAAAAAAAACTGTAGGAACACAGGTGAGTTTAAATCGGTAAAATACGGACACTCCCCCTCGCTCCACCAAGAGCATGAGGAATTATTGATAGCTAGCTTCTGCCAGCGGCTTCGCCCGCGTGAAAATAGGATTCTCCATACAAATTTCTAACCCCCGTTTCATCCCCTTCGGGGTGGAGTTTTGTAAAATCCGTTCTTAGCGGATGTCTACACCCTTTAAGGAACCTAGGTGTTATTATAGTTTCTGAGATTTCGTGATTAATCAGTGAGTGGTATTTCGTTTCTATTTAAATAGATTTCCCACCTAAAAACAAGGCATTTGCTTTCTGCACAGAATCATGCTAAAAATGTATCATTTAAATAATATCTAAGTTGCGTAAAAGGTAATGGATTGCTAATTCACCGCTTCGCTCAGCACCCGTCGCCGCCTGTTTCAGCCAGTCGCTCAATTGCACGAGCATCATGCAACGCCTCGCAAGCGTGGGATATGTAATTTTGTAATGGAACCTAATGATGCTCATTATCATTCAGTTTAGATAATTTGTTATTGCCTCAGGTAATTTAGAATTTACTTTATAAATTAGTGGAATTATTGCACTTAAAATCTAAACTAATTTAATTGGCCTACATACAAATTGAAAGGCTGTTTATTCAACAGTATGAATAGCGAAGGTTAATGTTATTTTAAACTAATAATAGAAATAAATTAAACTGATTGAGTTGTATTTTTATTGGCGTGACGAAAATAATTTTGTTGGTTTTGCTAAAACTGTCGCAAACCTCTTTTGTATTTATTTTTTGTTCTTTAAAAAAACGTTGCCCCATTAGTGTGGGGCCACCGTAGGCGCGGGTTTGCGGATGGCGAACAATGAGTAGCTCGCCGTCTGACCGCCCGATAACCGTCCGGACCGAGCCCAAGTCGTCGACGGCGCGTAGGTACTGTTCCATGCGCGCCGCAAGGAGATGTTAGTAAAACGTAGGGGCCCAGCAGGGTCGAAGCTACTAGAGCCAAGGGTCTGCTTCTGAAAGGAAGACTCGGCCCTGGTATGAAAGGCAACGAAGGAAAAGGAGTGGGTTTTTAGTCAGTAAAAGTCTGACACACCCTCTCGCTCAGCCCAAGAGCGAGGAATGTCATTGGATGATATTCCCACAGAAAAAAAAACTAGTGTGATGCAATGTTTTTTAGTTAATTGAGTTCATTCACCACAATGAGTTAATTCCTAGGAATGAACTCAATGTGGTGGGTACGTTCACAAACATTAAACTCTCATGCACATGACACCCAGACCTGGTACAAATCTGTAGGCCAAACCAATATTTATTCCCTGCAGACATTGAACCTTCGACACGTAGTACAGCAGCCGATCGCTCAACCATTGCGCCTACTGTGCCATCATTATTGGTTTCGTCAGCGCATTTTCTCTGTGAGAGTGACAAAGATTTTCTCCGTGACTCTAGATTTACCGATGAAACATGCCAATGCTATTGCATCATGACTATTTACGCACCTAACAATCTTCTTTCATGATCCTTTATTAATATCACACTTATAATAGCGAAAGTTTGTATGAATGTATGAGTGTATGTCTGTTACTTCTTTACTCTCAAACGGTTAAGCAGGTTTCGATGAAATTTGGCCCATGGCTAGACCTTGTCCTGGAGTAGGACATAGAATATTTTTTTATCCCGAGAGTATATTCAATTGGGAAAATTTTCTAGAATCAAGTATGCGACGGTGCTGAGAGAAAATAGTCCACTAATACTAATAAAGAATTTCTTGCTCACTTAGTTTATTACTTAGACACATGTCTGTTTTGTGGCAAATAAATATTTTATCTTATTTTGATTGTTTCTTAGTCAGTTAGGTACTTGACTCAAATTTTTTTATTATTTATATCCAGTGGCGGATTAGCCGCGTTCCCGACAATTGATCGTAACCAAAATTAGTAAGCCAAAAACCAAAATATCTATACTACATGAAACCTAAATACAGCTGATTACACACAAAATATTTTATTTTATCTATCTTAATTTAAAAAAGTTCTACACACCTTCCCCGCGCTGGGTTAATCCGACACTGTTTGTATCAAAACGTTACTTTTTCCAAAGTCGCAAATAGAAAAAATGTTTCTAATTTGTTCAATATTAAGTACGTTAGAAACCAATAAAATCTGCTGGCAGGGGAAACTGTCAACTGACAGAATAACGATGCACATGCTGAAATGTGAAGTCACTGCCATTAGGTTGCGTGAGCAAAAACAGATAGCGAGATACGCCCCCACTCTTCCTCATTCCATTATTTGAAATGCTAATTGTTGCTTCATTTAATAACCAATTTTGTTTGTTTTGTTTTAGAACAAGTTTTTAATGAAAATCATTTTTTCATAGCAAGCTTTTATAGCTCGGTCTGTAACTATATAATTAATACTCATCAAGACCATTCCAAAAGTTCAAACACGATAGGGTTATCTTATTACCGAGTTACTATGGCCATCTTCCAGCTGCATCATTAGACCCTGGTTACCATCTAGCACCAAATTACCTACTCAACCTCAATGGGATGTCGTTTAACTACCAATTTCCTATGGCCACCAGGTTCCATCATCAGATCAGCTCCATGTTAAAATAATTTTGCATGCATGCAAAATTTCAGCTCGATCGGTAACCGGGAAGTGGATCAAAATCATTTAATTTGCAAGATTTTATTACAGACAAACCTCGGGACAGGTGGAAATAAAAGTTTGTAAAAGAAAAATATTTAATATTTGTTGTTTAGTACATAATATTGTACAAATATAAACACAGGCAAACACCTAATTCCAACTTCAATGTTGAACCACTGTTAGTCTGTCCACTGTGTCATCGGAGCGTGGGTAGATGAGCCTCGTGTCAGTTCCACCTGCAGCGTTAGTGCCCCGACAGACGGGCCTTATTTATGTATGGCGACCTTTACCGCCCCACGAAAGATATCAGTTATGAAACTCGTCAATAACGACCAACTGTGGTCTAAAAGTAGAAATCATGAAAACAGGTGTGGACTGTATAGTTCAATGAAACATACCTTGATTTTAGTCTATTACAATGATCACAGATTTATTTATATATTATCAGTCTTGACACACAGATTTTGTAAATAGTCTTGCTCACTAACGAGCCTTATTTATCACCTAAACACACAATGAGAATCAACAATAATCAGGTCACAATTTATAGAGTCACAATATACACAAAGAAATAGTTCACATATATACACAAACAGTTCACATATGCAGAGAAATAGAGTCACATAAAGAGAGTTACATTAGAGAGAATTAGCACTTACTACTTATTCACTTATCCTTGAGGATCCGACGAACTGTTTCGACTGTATGAATTTGGTCTATATTTATGTTACATTTTCGTAGGTACAAGTCGTGCTCGGGTTAACCCTGATATTTCCCGGTTTTCCTTGGCTCGTCCAATGGATGTTGAGCAGCTCGGTCGAGATCCAAAACCTGCAGGAACCTGTCGCGACCTGTAGCGACCTGTCTGAATCCACATGGTAGCTCATTTAAGCGGCGCCACTTTACGTGCAACGAGTTGTGGATTATTAGGCATGTTTCTGTATGATCTCTATGTACTCATATGAGTACATTTCTCGCTGTGCCTCGGCGTCCGTTACAACAGGTGTGCGCTGTTTTCTGCCCATGTGGTCAGAATATAGTACACAGAAATAGACGAGGCTTTTATTGGAACTGTAGTCATAAAAATAGGATCGGTGAAAATCACAATAAAAAGGAGACAGTTTGTATGTACATGTTTCTTACTCCTTCACGCTCAAACTGCTGAATAGATGTGGATGAAATTTGGCGCACAGGTAGATTATATGCTGAATTAGGATATGGGATATTTTTTATCTAATGATCTTTTTATCTAAATTATTGTTATTTATCATCACGCAGACGAAGCTGCTGGTAGCAGTTTGCACTTATTAACTGATCAGGATGGTAAAAGGAGATCTAATTATGTTAGGTAGTCAGGTAGATAATAGAGAATTGAAATTCACTAAATACCAAGTTAAACACTATGCATTCTAGAAAGAAATGACGTAGAAGAAGGTTAATGATCTGAAATTTCGTTAGTCTATATATAGGGTGACTGGTAATTAGTGTACGATACTTAAACATGTGATTATGCTCATGATAACCAACAACTTTTGCTATGGGAACAAACCTGAAATCGCGAAAAAAAATCAGCTGTTCAGTACATTTATGTTTGCCTAATGTACTGAACAGCTGATATTTTTTTCGCGATTTCGGCTTTGCTCCCATAATAAAAATTGTTTGTTATCATGAGCACAATCACGTGTTTAAGTATCGTACACTAATTACCAGTCACCCTATATATATAAAAGGAGAAACTGACTGACTGACATATCAACATACAGCCGAAACTACAGGGACTAGGAGCGTGAAATTTTGTACAAAGCTTCCTTTCATAACGTAGCGTAGGTGAGCACTAAGAGAGAATTTCCCACAATTCACCCCCCAAGGGGGCGAAACGGGAGTTCAAAGTTTGTATGGAGAAATCTACTTTGACGCGGGCGAAGCTGCTGGCAAAAACTAGTACTGAATAAATCAACTTCTACTTACGCATTCAAAAGCCTTATTAAACCATTAACCATCAGAAACAATAAAAACAGAACTGTAGCTAGGTAGGTATTAAAAAAACATGAAAATAAAACTAAACAGTAGAAGTTTATGTTAGTTTTGCTCAAAGCAGGCTGAGCAAACGGAGTCGCCGTCACGTCAAGTCGATGTTATCACGAACTGTACCTACACACCACCACGAACCTACTAGTAATCATTAACTTACGACACTTTGATCACTGAGCCACTTTACGTTGCTGTACTAACACATGTGAACTAACTATTCTTCGAAGTGAAGCAGCAATGGTTTTCGAATAGGACACTATCGTTGAACAAACCTATGTTATGGTACAGGGGAACGGAAACGGAAGCGCCAGGTTGTGCTGGTAATGAATTTGCGGGGTGGGCGCCGCCCTACAAATAAATTGCCGCTTAGTTTCCTTGTTTTGTTTCAAAACCTCCGGCTGAACCGACTCGAATGAATAACGGGCCAGTGTGTGTTCTCAAAAGCTTATTGTGAACACCAGATTGAAATCCTAACCTCATTATTATTTCAAATAGAATCTTTTTACAGCTAAACCGCTAAAAATTGAGTTTCACCCAAAAACATAGATTTCTTATCGCGTTGTGCAATCAGAACTGCAATAACCAAAACTGTATTAACTTCTGAATGAAGCTCATGACCGTTAACTGAAATAAATCCGCAATGTATTATTATATTACATTTTATAATTTTTTGCTAAGGATATCAGATTTATGTTATCGTGGATTAAGACTTAGTCTTTTTGTGGCGTTATAAATTTAATTTGCGCGTTGAAAAAAGGTATTGAATTACTCTTTATTAAGCTAAACAAAAAGTGACTCACGTGATGGGTGTATAAAAAGGTAACAAAGCGGACCGTTACACGGCAATTGTACGAAATTCAATTTGTGAACACCGCTACGCACCGCTCAGCTCCGCACAGCTCCGCGCCGCGCCGCAAACACTAGCGCCGTGAATAACAATTATTGTGTTGATTACCGCACCGCGGCGCGTCTAATAATTCACTCTATAGCCTAAACTCTGTAATTACGCGGATGGAAACGTCGGCTCACCGTTTGAGATAAAAATCGTAGCAGGCCAGTGTGCGCCGCTCGCCGCTCCGTTCCTACCGCCGCCCTCGGTAATTGCGGCCTTTCGTACAAACAACATAAACATTTATTTTGTTATGATCAAGCAAACGTTTTGTTCCACACAGATACATACGATATTATTGTGTTATCTTTACTCATATTTGTGCACTCCCCACTTGGAGAACGGTTACCAGAACGCTTTATAACTGCAATTTAATTTTCTGACTTTTTATGACGATTATTAAACGGTGCTTCGATTTTATCATTTCTAAGACATGCATTTTTTATTTGAAGCTATCTAAGTATCTGACAATAATCCTTTCAATTGGAAATAGGGAGATTTTTAGACAAGCGCCTTTGTATTCCATTTTCGAAAAAGATCCAAAAAACGTCAAGGACGGTCTCAGAGGCCAACGGGTAGCGGCAATAGGTAGCTACCTATGCTAAGTCATTCTAAGACCTAAGCTGAAGTCTGCGGTTATGTCGGGCGCAAAGAGTTACTGTGGCCCTGGACTGTAAAAGGCAAGTGAAGGAACACAAGAATTTAAGTCACCGAGAGGAATATTTGATAATTTCTGCACTAAAAAAAGGAGCAACATTCATTTAAAATTAATGTTCAAAATAGTTCCTAAATCAATCACTGACATTTTGTTTTGACATTCCTATAGTTGCTGTTAGAATATCACATTGACTAGGCCCTCTGGTTCGTTCGTGGCTAAGATATCCATCATCATCATCATCACCAGCTTGCCGCAGTCCGCTGCTGCACTTAGTTCTCTTCAATCGCACGCATTTATCACCGTTTAAAGATGGCTGGTTGAGTTTGCATTATTAACGTCAACTACAGTGAAGTTCTCTAGCCGTGTGTAAGTCTATAATGGCTATTTTACCGGGTAAAATAACAACATTAAATTATGATGAACTGACAATGAACATCTCGTTTTTGTAAGAAGTTTTACTTTCTGATTAGTTATTACGAAGCATGTAATTTTTTTAACCAAATGTCTCTTTTTGTTTGGCTTTGCCAAGGATCTTTTATACCCTACGGACTAGGCTTTGCACGATTTATGCATTTGGCCAGAGTTAAATTTAGAAATGATTTCTTTTACTTTGCAGTATTCAGCAGTAAATTTACCGAGTCGGCCTTCTCCTCAAGTTTCGCTGAAGTAGTCAATACTACAATAAATTCAGCTTAATTTTACCGAGATCGTGCCTGTTTCAGTTATTCCACATACTTATTGTTCAGCTGTGTAGACACTTGAGATATAACACTACATAATTTTTTACATCACTACCTATATCCACTTTTTTTTAGGTGGGATAATCATCTAATGACAAATCCCGCTCTTGGGCGGAGCGAGAGATAGTGTCAGACTTTTACTGACTAAAAACCCACTCCTGTTCCTTCTTTGCCTTCATCCCGCTACCTATAACCACTAGGAATCAATTTGCGAATAGTTAAAATAAACTCAAAAAACCCCGCCAAAAACTCCCAGATCGACATTATTAAACACGATAAGTGAACGTCACACCACACAGTCATAACCGCATGACAGATTAACATTAATACTGACATAGTTTCCAATTCATTCAATTCTGAGAATTAATTAATTAAAATAATCCATTATTATAATTCAAGCGAACCTGATATAATTTTAATTAGTAAGATATATTAAAGTTTTCCTTGTGCAATATCTAACAATATCCTTGCATAGCATTTTAGCGGAAAATACTTATTAATCACTATGCAAATATTTATTAACTAATGGGTTTTTAGTATGCACAGGGATAGCCCTATTACCTACTAACATTTAATTAATTACTAACATTAACGTCAATGTTAGTCATAAGGAATCAGCAGATTAGCCTTTCCAGAAAATTAAAGTAGTGAATTGAATTGACAAACTGTGAATTCCATGCAAATCTATATATATAAAAAGAGATAAAATATAATAACTACCAAAAATAACTCGGTGACCAATAACATATATTACCTAAAATTTAAACCAATCAGCAAAAACATTAAACCTAAAATTACAATGGTACAACTTACTTTAGTCATAACTGCACTTTAAATCTTACCATGAACCCCAAATGTAGTAAATGATCACTAAATTTTGATGACCAAATTATTGTGCTATTTCTATATAAATACACCGTTTAATTGCCATAAAATGTTGCTATACTACCAAATATTGTACATTAGTGGTCTCGGACAGGTTAGGTAAGAAGGGGATTGCGGGGTCTAGTGAGCGAGCGAAACGAGCGAACACAGACCCCGCAATCCCCTTCGTGGTTATTTTTTTTTAAACCAACCAAATGTCCTACTTTTGCTCCTTCGGCAACATTAAATTGGGTTTATTTACTATTTTTAGGTATATAATAATTTATCTGGAAATAATTCACTTCTATAGAATAAAAAGATATTACATATTTAATTGTCATTTTATATTAAAATTCTGTTCAATTTTTGGTGATCATTTTTGGATTATTCAATCATAATTTGCAGCTGGTTGCTTTAAATAGGATCACAAATTGTAAAATTTTTGGTTCTAATTTCAAGTTAAGATGGGGATTTAATTTTAGTGATCCTTTACTAATTTTTTTGCCGTCACATTTTACTATATCTGGTGGTTAGTTAAACATAAGCTAAATAAAAATCAATTGCTGTTCGTTAGTCTCGCTAAAACTCAAAACGGCTGGACCGATTTTTTTTTTGTGCTCAAAAAGCAACAAAAAAATATGTAGGGTAGGGTAAGTAGGTAGGCACCGCAGGGTACGTAGGGTAGGTTAGAGTAGGTAACTTGGTAGCGTAGGGTAGGTCCTAACCTACTACTTATCCTAATAAGTAGTAAGTTGACAGGAGCAAAGCGGCAGGTAAAAGCTAGTATATTTTTTAAATGTGAAAGTAGCTCTATCTGTATGTTACGTTTTCACGGTTAAACTACTGAACCGATTTTGATGAAATTTGGTACGAAATAAGCTTGAGCGTCAAGGAAGGATGTAGGTTACTTTTTATCTAGTTTTGACTTCGAGTTCGCGTCCGCTATAATCAACGTTCACACGGACGAAGTCGTGGACAAAAGCTAGTTGATACAAAATCGTGTTTTCAGTTTCAGGAAAAATTATACCGATGACAGCGAGAAATATGACGGAGTTTTTTTTTCCTGCTTTGCACGGTTTGATCACTTAGCCAGTGTCTAGTTTAGAAAGTATTTAGTTTTTGATACAGAATACAGTCACTTTGTTTTCTATTATAATGCGAATAATCTTTTTACAGTATTTGCTAGTAAATGTAGAAAAAAATTGAATAGAATAAACTTTATTGTACACTAAAAAAACCGGGCAAACGCAAGTCGGACTCGTGCACTGAGGGTTCCGTACAAACTTACCTATGAAAACAGTTCAATTCCCGAATTGAGTTACGAAGTTTTTTTTTTGTGATGTAACCACAAATTTACAGTTTTCAGATTTTTTCCTATACTTGTGCTATGAAACCTTGCTTCATGCCAAATTTCAGATCTATATATTGCTATTTGAGCTGTGATGTTTATCTGCACTTGTATCAGCCACCCCCAGCACATTCTGCTGCGCTTAGAAGATGTGTTGGCGCAAGGGTGTGTATACATGTACCACACCAAAGGCCTACCCAACTCCCAAGACAATACGGTCATCACGTCTGGCCTCTTTCCATCCTTGCATGCTAAAGCATTGGGTTCTAGAACAGTTGGTAAGTCGGCGGTGATAAAGGTTTAATGGATGATGCCATTAATACTGGAGTACCGTACTAGCCAGCCAGCGCTCTTACTGCAGTATAGACCGTGGTATTAGAGGTGATGAACTGCTTTTGCGCACTGATAACTAGGTGGTCCACTAGAAGCATCCAGACGCAGGCATGTAGCGATCCGGAAGGTGGTGTCCCACAGTATTGTATCTAATTTAGGTGACGATAGAGCCAGAGGCTCGACTTAAATTCACCCACGGTCAGACCGGTACCTCGGGTCACTCGTCCAAGGGGATGGTGAGGTAGACCGGGACGTAACACATCGGATCAACGCAGGATGGATGAAATGGCGACAGGTCACGGGAACAACTTGTGACCCACGGATGCCCCTCAAGTTGAAGGGTAAAATCTACAAGTCCGTGATAAGGCCTGTCATACTGTATGGATCAGAATGTTGGGCTGTGAAAAAGACGGATGAAAAAAGATTGCACGTAGCGGAGATGAGAATGTTAAGATGGATGTGTGGTGTGACGAGAATGGATAAAGTGAGAAATGAGTATATTAGGGGAAGTTTGAAAGTGGCGCCAGTGACTGAAAAGTTGAAAGGGAATCGTTTGTCTTGGTATGGTCATGTGAAGAGGAGAGATGAAACGCATGTTACTAAAAGAGTTATGAATTTACATGTGGATGGATGGAGAGGGAGAGGGAGACCAAAGAAAAGATGGATGGATTGTGTGAAGAGTGATATGAAAGAAAAGGAAGTTAGTGATAGTATGACGAGTGACAGGGCAGAATGGAAGAAAAAAACGTGTTGCGCCGACCCCAAATAACACGGGACAAGGGCAGGAAGATGATGATGATGATGGTCAGAAGGCGCCCACGCTCAGTCACAGTACCGGTGGACGTATACCTAAATAAGGTTATTCCGCACCAACCTGCAGAACGGACGGAGCATCCCACTGTCTCTGGGAATATGGGTTCAGTAGCAAAGCCGTGTCCAGGTAAGCCACTTTTCTGGCGTTCACAGCATCGTCAAGCACTACTTTCGTAGTTTACCAGTGATGAGGTTAAAATTCTTGCTAGGACCGAAGACAGGAACGTAGGCTTACATTATAAATTTTATAGAATAATGAGGATGACGAATAGTAATCAAAGTTCACATAAGTACTAAAGGCATCTCCAATTTACCAAAACAACAATAACTGCGCTACTTTGCAGTCAAACAAACACATTAATGCATGTTTTGTTTACGTATCAAAGCTTATAAGTAGTAGATATCGTGAAGCATATCGTAGTTCCGTAACCATATAGTTAGTTTCTGAGAAGGTTGGTTTGCGGCGCAGCGCGGCGTTCAAATTACAGGGGCCAAGCCCGCTCTGGCCCGAATCTACGCTGCCCAAACAATCGAATTAGCTGTAATGACTCTCATGCACCTAGTAGTTTAGTCCCCTTTCGGTGCCGACGACTTTCACTTGTAGTAATATGATATCGTTACAATAAGAAATACGCAGGTATTGTTATTGGTGTCAAGAACTATCGAAAGATTTGTTAACTTAATTCAACTGTGCTACAAAAAAGTACTCCTACTCAAGAATGTTTCGAAGCACACGTGTTTCTACACAACATACCTTGTATTTAAGTTGAATTTACATTAATTTAGTTCGTCCAGCGATACCCATGATTAATGTTCACGAAGCGGCATTAAGTAAAAGATAAATTAACGTAATTTTAATACCTACTCCCATACAGGCGCTGGATCCATACAAAAAATCCTATTAGCCGGCAGAGTTCATCCAAACATTAGACAAAAAGCCGGCATCGACTACATAAATACATAATATTGACGAGCCGCTACCAATAATTACCGTTTATTACAAAGGGTGAAATAAAGCGCATTCCAAACAGGTAGGTACATGGTACATTCGGTAGTACGTGTCACAGGTCATGTCTAAACTCATCAATCTTGGCTCCATTTAATGTTCGAATAGAATACGAGTGAGTGAGTGAATGTGTGAGTGAGTGAAAAGCTCCGGCGACGAAACAAAACTGGCTCGCGTGCACAATGAACGAGTGAACAAGAACGATGCCGCGCAAATGGAATACGGCCGGCGACGCCATTGTCGATACACAAAAGAAAGGCAATCATTCGACATGAATAAATATCTTTGAATAATGGGAGCCTCGCTGCCTATAATGAAATGTTTTATGTATTGGAATTATCGCGTATAAATCGCTTTTATATGACGCTACACTTCCTTGTTAATGTTTGATTCGCGGTTTCGTTATCATATTTAGGTTAATCCGCGTAGTGGTTCATTAAACAGTTTACAGTATAAATAAAAAACTCAATCATAACAAAGAATACCTACAAGCAGAAGATGGCATGGTTAACCATTTTTTGACTATTGTGGTGGTAAATAGGTGCGCTTCACCATCAACAATTGCATCACTGCTTACCATCAGATGAGATCACTGTCAAGCAATAGTTCGTAAAAAGAAAGAAAAACATTTATTGTCACAAATACCGCACAGGACAAACAACAATAAAATAAAAAGTAACTACTTAATCTATAAATACTTAACTTAAAATTAAATAAAAGAAATAAAACAATATTAAAAGATTAAAAATAAAAGACCTGTAAGCATATGCTGCTATATTTGATCATATCATTTAAAAAAATATATTGGTAAGCATGTGAAGAGGAGGAATGGAACACAAGTTACTAAAAGAGTTATGAGTTTACATGTGGATAGATGGACAGGGATAGGGAGAGGTAGGCCAAAGAAAAGATGGATGGAATGTGTGAGGAGTGATATGAAAGAAAAGGACGTTAGTGATAGCGTGACAGGTGACAGAACAGAATGGAAGAAAAAACCATGTTGTGCCGACCCCAAATAACACGGGGATAAGGACAGGAAGACGATGACGAGGCTCGCGCTTGACCAATATCTCACCTGATGGAAGGCGACGATGTGGTCGACGATGGAGCGCGCTTGCCTAGAAGTAACCTATTCATAATTTACTTAATAACCTAATTAGCTTTCAGGAAGCTCGTTATATTATACCTGCACAGGTTATAATGCTTCTTCATCATCCACAGCCAGACTTCGCCTACTACTGAGCATAATCCTCTCTTTTCTTGTGCCAATCTCCATGTTTCTGTGCCAGTCGCATTTAGGTTTTACTCACGATTTCAACAATATCATCTACCCATCTTGCCACCGGTATCAACATTTCGGCTTCCGGTTCTTCGATGCCACTCGGTCACGACCCTACTCCACCTATCAACACCGTGCTTTACCCAGATGGTTGGTGTCTTACCCAGTTCCATATAAGTTCCATTATTTGTTTTCTTGTGTCGCAAACCTTCGTACAGTACGGCAAAAATATATTGACCGCTCCGAGCTTCGAACAATTGCCTGCACAGTAATGCTTTTTATGAATCATATACCTAGCGAATGCGTATTGCGTATTTTTTTCAAGTACCTATGCACAATAGTTCAGAACACCAACTTTAGAGTGGCCAATTTATTTTGACCGTACCTACTGTACCTCTTCGGATCTCAACGGTTGACTCTGAACTCGATCTATTATTAGACGTATACCGAACATGAGACGCTCCATGGCTCTCTGAGCAACTCTGAGCCTGTGCACAGCCTCCTGCGTAAACATCCAATAATGCTTACTTATACCTAAAGTGGTTCTGGAGTGGTGACCGCGCACCGTAAGACGCAGTGTTGGAAGGCCTCCAACAAGGTGGACCGATGACCTGGTGAGAGTCGCCGGAGTGCGATAGATGCTAGACGCACAGGACCGTTCTTTGTGGTGACACTTAGGGAGGCCTATGTTCCACGGTGGACGTCTTTCGGCTGAGGTGATGATGATACCTAAAGTGAACGTTTCTAATATTGATAATCTTGTTAAATGTATAATATTATATCTATTTTATGTGTTTTCGTTCCTGTCCTTAATATGTCATACCACCTCAAACCTTCCTTTTCAATACTCCGAATGATTGCAGCCAAAATTTACGTAAATAGAAACTAAACTTCCCAAATTGCATCACAATACTATCGTATAATAACATGGCAATTAATTAGATCCATTAGAACACATATCTAATTAGCTTTATGAGCCTATTACTGCAAACAATACATAATTACCTGTTCTCAGTAAACAATAGTCCTAAAAAAAATAATTTATCATTTAAATCCCAACATTGTTCTTAAATAGTATCACTGAGCTTTCGTAAAATACAAGGAAACTGTTGCCATTCGTGCTCCATTAGTGGTTGCGGTCATACGCTAAAAATTGTACATAGGAAACACTGGTATATACCTATTGGCGGAAAACTTAATTTTAAATATAATAAACGTGATCCCACTCTAGAAGATGCATTTAAAAACATTTAAACTCAGAAACACCCACACACAGAAAACTATCTGTAGGCCATACCTACACACATTTGTTTCGTGCAAGAATCGAACCAACAATACGCAGCCCTGCCGCCAATCGCCCGAGCTCTGTGCCGACCCATAAATAAATTAAGTTCCAAAACTAGTCACCAAGAGACTTGGAACAAATGTTCGGGCCTCGGCTTACGAACGTTGAAAATTTTGAACGACGGAAGCACTTTACTTTGTGTGATTATTTCATCACCACTGCTCTCAAAACGGTGGAAGAAATATCTTGAGTAAACTTCCTAGAACCAAAAACTTCGAAGACTTTGGACATCGTCCATCCCGCTCTGGACACGCACGGTGCATTTTGGCCCAATACTTCTCATAGAGAGGAGGCGAAAATCTCAGCATTAAGAACATTATAAACAGCCTCTCTTGCAGCTCTTTTATCTCCTAACTTGATAAAAGAGGCAACGGTGATACGAACGAGGCGCTTTCAGTTATGAATTGATTTTTGTTTAGTTGAAATAGAATTTAAAGAAAAAAAAACTTTAATTTCAGGTACCATGACCCATATAAAAATCATTCACATTTAGATTATTATAATTAAAAATAAATAAACACAAAAATTTCATTAATTAAAATCATTACAAAAATTTACAAGTTGACCTTCTACTTTGATATTTAGATCAGATCTGATCAGACAGATAGAAGAGCTCTAGCTGAAGGCCAAGAGCAAAGCTTATTTAGCTTCGTTGTGATAGGTTTTTTTTGAGGTGAAAAATCGTCCAATGATTTGTCTTGCTCTAGGGTCGAACGATACGGTGTGTCAGACTTTTGCTGACTAAAACCCACCTGTGTCCTTCAGTTGTTCAACAGGATCATGGTATCTCTTTCAAAAATTCCGTTTCCCTTAGTTCTGGATAAATGAGGTAGTTTTTCATACCTATACAGTTGAGTTTACATAATTTGTGGAATTGGAAAAGAGAAAAACTCGGTAGCAAGTTAAGTTTAAATTCACTCAACTTGTTTCATCATCTGCTACCGGGTCAATGCACCTTCAACTCGTTAACCTTTTAACTGACCACGTCGGATATATCCGACCATCAGTCTCCGTTTATTCCGCACACCCACGACTAAATACTCCATCTCATCAGCTCTTCTGTCACCTATGGTGATAGAAAAGCTAAACGAGATGGAGTACCCAGTCACAAACAAACGACCCTGTCGAATAGGACACGACACAAACCCTCGTCGGATTAATCCGATGCCAGCGGTTAAAGGGTTAAACACAAAATACTATTGCTTCATTGCTCTTTAATCAAATCACGAAGCATCTCATCGTTGGATCAGCGTCCATCGGTTAATTTTTCCGGTGTGTTTCCGAATCTAATGGCATTAATTAAGGCTGCGCGGGAGTGCGGCGCGGGCGGAACGAAGCGGTGCTCGTAGAGAGGAGGAGGACTCGGCTCACGCTTCTCCACCAATAAATCAATTTAATCTAATTTAATTTGAGCCAGGCTTCCTCCGGACGGACGAGCCGATGGTTTTCGTACAGTCACGCAATCTCTACAAGCTTTTTTCAAGCTATAGCTTTTAGGCGTTAAGCACTCAACATTTATCTATTTATATAATGGTTTTTATTTTCATTTATTTATTTATTTATCTTTGTTTTGTTACTCATAAATTTGTTAGTATCCCTTAAAACCTATGTTAATATAATCTATGCTATGTGAGTATATGTTAATATAATCGACAACCAACTAAAAAAATATTATGCTTAGTTACGCCACCTTCCGGAGACACCTGGCAACAGTACATGCAGTGCACGCAGGTGCCCCATTAGGTGACCTTCAGTTTTGCTAGCAACGATACTCAGAAGAATGCTGTCGCTGCCCCGCGCATCCGACGCAGTAATGAAGCGTCGGATGCGGGGCGGGAATGATTTCATTTTACATTCATGTAAAATTTCAAACTTGTTAATACACACGTGATCTTGGTTATTTAGATTTTTAGTCTCGTTACCCTCAAATAATGATAACGGAGCCGGTCATTAACTGCAACCTTACTTTATAGTATACACATGTTTTGCCAGTTGGATATACAATGTTAAGGTCGCATGTAAATGGGTCAATGATCTCATTGCCGTCATCCGGGCACCAATCCTGACCCCGGGCTGATACTGAGGAATTCCCACTTGGTAAAAACTCAACAGCACTATGCCCGACTTGCGAATCGAACTCAGGAAGGATCTCGTGCTGAGCTGTAAAGCTTGCCACTGCTAGATCAAAAGAGGCTGAAAGATATCTATCCTATTAAATAACGTAGGTGACCTTGTTTTGCGCTCTCATACTTACTCGTAGAGAACCGCGTAGCGGCGTAGCAAATCGTAGCACGTAGCACAATAATTAATTGTATCACCAGTTCACGTATATTAGTGTACAAGTACAATATTAGTGTAAGAAAATAACAATCGGTTCCAAAAATAGAATGTATTTTTTCTAAACATAGGCAATGTATTTATAGATAGTTAGGGATCTTAGAGATTTCAATCTTGTAAGAATATTTTAGTCCCAGTATTTGCGCGACTGACAATTCTGAATCCCGCGAGTTCCAGGTATCTGCTGGATCCTGCATGATTAGACTATAAATAAAATATGAAACAAATTAAATATAAATTATTAATTGAAAGACAATTATTATTATATAAATGGATAAACTATTTATTGTTTTAAGAGTAAACGAGTACATATTATTACGAGCATTTTCCGCATTTGTATGTATTTATTCGCATATGTATGAATTTCACTTCTCGTCTATCCCGCGAATCCCGTTCAATGCAATTTGACTCGATCACATCTTAACAATCTGAGATAAATACTAAAAAACTACAACATAGGAAAGTTTAATTCAAGGCCAGTTAATTATAAAAAAGTTAGCGCAGACAAGAATTGGTTCTTCATTTATTTTACAAGATAAAATTAGTATTATTTATTTTTTTCAACTCTTTAGCTAATTTCGGCCATAAAACCTAGTTTTGGCATCAGTTTTGGTTTCGGCAGAAAAACTGCCGAACTTTTGGCCGGACCAAAAATCTGCATTCATGAATTATTACCGCACGTGGTTCAGCTGACTTAGGGTGAGTTAGTGGCTCGTGTTTCTCCCGCCATCATCAGCTGAGTTTGCCTGTAACCACCCATACAACTGCTATGATTTAGCTGTGTGTGACTTTCAGATACTTACTTGATGTAAACTGTGAGAAAACCCGTATAGTGTGTGCGAATTAAGTAGTCAGCTCGCCCTCTCTCCCGCTTTCCAACCGACGTACCTAGTCAATTCGACCGGGTAATACAGATTGGCGACTAATTTACAATTGCAAAATCAATGAAAAACCAAGCTCCTAGGAATATTCATCGCTTGTAGTGCAGATTTTATTTTACATAGCTATTTTGTCCAAACATTTTTCATATTAAAAACACTTAACAAATTAAAACTATATATACACTTAAGGCAAAAACTACTAGCTAAAATATGGCGTCATTTTTCATATTAGAATAATATAAAGATAATAATCAACACAGTAATTAGTTTTTTTTTTATTGACGTACTCTTTTAACATTTTTTTTACAATTGAAATCATTAGAACTGTATTTTTCTTTCTTTACTTTCTTTGTTGAGACTGATTATGAATACTAAATGACTACTTAATTAATGATTAGGTGATAATCACATACATTGTCTAATTGTCGCTAGAATACAAGTCGATGACTAACGGCAATTTTAAGAAAGATTTCAATAAAGTCAAATAGTCTTGAGGATTTTGTTATTGCAAATGCAAATAAAATAATTAATGAAATCCTTCCATATGTCTATATGTCAATAATCGACATTTATATTTTAAAATATAAATGTTGATTATACTACCTTTTATTGTTCCAAGAAGTAGGTACATTTTTCATTTTTTTTTTTTCTAGCAGCAAAATAAAAATATATTTATTTGTTTTTATCACATGTTAATTAACTGCATAAGTATTAAAATAAACCCAGGAAACAATAGATTCTTAAAGGCGTTTAAAAAAGTGTCGGTTTCGGTAAAACCTGAGACAGTTACCGCAAATTCGGTTTCCGTTTCAATAAAAAGTAAAAAATTTTTACTTAAATTCCTTGATTGCCATAGATAGACCCATAGGCCGTATCTTCGTAACACCAAAAGAAATAACTAGATACTAACAAGACTTAAGAACAAGATGGATGAAAAACCACTATTAAGTCAATATCTCCAACTCCGATCAGCAAATATCGGACGTTTACAGGCTACTGCGTATGCGGCTAAGAAGCAAGTCACGTTTGATGAGATCATGGCCAACACACACAAAAAACTTTAAACAGTAGCACAATCAACAACGCGTTCCCACATGAATCAATACATTTAGATACATGCTACCAAATAAATTACTCTCAAAACGAATTAGTCCGAGCTACCAGTCTCATACACCATCATTTTGCGCTTCATTATAACTTAACAGTACCCTAACAATAATAAGACACACATCAATGGCTAATTCAATTTCTTCTCAACAAATTGAATTTGTTCTACGGTGTAAGCGTACATTCTTGTTCGTACAATGAGTATACCAACAATGAAAGGCCGAATACCAACAGCGGCTCACAACGAGTAGTGGCCAGCTACCAGCTAGCAGGCGAACAGCGACCACACAGCTCGCCGTCACGTTTCCAATGAGATCGGTGCCGCGATGACACCCTTGAAACGTTTTTAATAGCGTGATTTATAGAGCAAATTAAACATTTGACTTGGCGTGAATTTGACGTTGAGTGGATCGGTCACGCACGGACACTGAGCCCGCGTCTCCGTCTCTACTGGTACAGGCAAGCACAACCTGCTTATTGAGGAAATTTATGTTTTATTGTATCCGTCGCAGGCAACTAGCTTGAGGTTTGAGATATCTTTATTTCCCATAAGAATTTACAATTCACTTACATGAGAAAACTTAAAAATTAATTTACAAACGTTATTGGTAGCGTACAGTAACATTTGTAACTTAATTACAATTTACAGAGAAGTAATCAAAAAGTGTAGGGTTGTCGATAAATACTTGCATAGTTATATCGTAAACATACACCGAGTACGAACAACTGGAAGCGGCATGTACTAAGGTGCGCTTGGTTTGTTAAAGATGTGCAATTTTAAGTATTTTTTAAATATTGACATTACAGTTTTAATATTATTTGGTGATTTATTATACAGTGCAGCACCTTCGTACATTACATTTTTTTTGCCATAGTGTGTGCGTGGTGAGTATAATTGTATATCATTTGTATTTCTAAGCCTAATTTTGTGTATTTGATGTTTTTCCATAAAATGTATTTTTGTGTGAATAGCTTATTTCTCTGTTCAGTTTTAAACCTAGTTTTCTATTTTAAACGACGCCATTCAACTAGCCGGCGGAATGATATTGGATCACGGCTTCCTTTTCAGAAATTCCTCGCGGCCCTAACGAGCATCGGAGTAAAGGTCTATTGCAGATATAGCCACAAAGTTACCTATTTAGTATCACGTAGACTTTATTTAATTTATTTTATTAAGCTGTGGTTACTTGCGAGTCATACCTAGTCAATGACGTATAGTAACAATTGTCATTGACTGTTGCTATTCTATAATGCCTAGAGAGAGAGATAGAGAGCCGTAGAATACTACACATATATTACATAAAAAAACGAATTACCTGAAACGTACACTGAATAATGTGTAAGCACGTACTCTTTAGGCTCAATTAGCATTAGCAATCACTAGATTCGGAGCCATCACAGTTATGTTTTTCTGTTACAGACATAAGAAAAATCAATCAATCCAATATTAACTAATGTCTAATTATGCAAGTTGTATACCTACATCTGTAATTGACATATTTATCAAGATCTAAACAACTGTACCTAAATGTAAATATTTTCTAAATATGTCGATGTCTTATATACACCACTAGTTTTTAATTAGTACAAATACTTCAAGGGCTTATTAGAAAAAGTCTTGTTATTATTTAAGAAAAGTCTCAATAAATAATATTCATAAACAGCAAAGTTATTAGTGTTTGTTTATATCCCAAAATGTCACTAAATTTATGGAAATATTGTACAGGCTATTGATTATGAATGAAAAACAATGGAAAAACACTGCGTGTTGTATTTTCTAGTAGCAATTATTATGAATAATTGATTCAATTATGAATTTACCAATTATGTCAATTTTTCGTGGACAATTTTGGGAATTCGTTTTTTTTTTTACTTTTGACCACATAAATATGATTAGTAACGGGTATACATAGAGGCATTTTTTTTTGTACTATTTAAAAAAATAGGGATGTATATTAATCACACTAATATTTTAAAGGCAAAAATATCTCCAGCATTGTCCACAGTTCTGCCCGCGACTGTACCCAGGTATCCGCGCGCGACAGCCTCAAGTCCGGTGGTCGAGCTGATTAATACGCGCGCTACCGACTTCCACGGCAGGTTTTTTACATCGACGACACCGTGCGTGCGCGTGAGAACCGATTTCCTCCGCCGTTTTCAGCACCAGCTAACGGTACAGCATGACTGTAAAGAGCCCACTGTGAAAGTATCAAAGTACCAAAAATTTGTCCAAATCACGTAGGTCAAACCAACCGTGAAAATACGTTTGCAGTTCTCTGGGTATCGGCGTGGTTTTGTTAACTTAAACCAGCTATACTCAACCTGCGGCCCGCGGGCCGCATGTTACCCACCAAGCATTTCTGAATGGCCCTGCCGCCTAACACAATATTGGTGATATAATTTTATATTCATTCCGTGTTAGCAGTTTTACTATACAGAAGTCTGCTTACTAATTCACTCCTTGGCGATGTATGGAACAATGATGGTCCTGATAGCAAAACAAAAAAATTGAACTATGCCTATAGCATGTAGCAATTTTATAAAAAAAAACAGCCTATTTGCCAAAAAGAACCATTAATGTAGAAATATTAAATGTAAAGTTTTATTTCACTAAAGGTTATTGCGGCCCATCATGATAATAGTAGAAGCACTATGTGGCCCGAGAAGAAAAAAGGTTGAATACGGCTGACTTATACCATGCTCTTGTGACAGCCTGTTGGTATTGCATTCGGAGGCTGTCAGCGACCAAGCTTTTATAGGAAAACATTTTTAAATACAAAACAACGATCTAAAGTGTTGTTGATGTGAATCATGCTGTCTATTAAGTTATGGGTATTTTTTATGTACACTGTTTTGACTGGTATTCTCGATATTATACAGTAACCCAAGTGACCCAAGGGCTGGCTTTTACCTCGGTCAGAGATTAAGCATTGCCTTACAACGTGGCAATGCCGCCAGCCTTTTGGGCACACTTCCAGTTGACAGCGATGCGGAGGAGTTTTATGACGCCATATTTTAGTTAGGAGTAGCCTTTAGTGTAGGTACCTATATATAGTTTTAGCGTATTTTAGTTAAATGTTTTTGAAATAAACTTGTAAATATAAATACAAAAATATATATTTAGAAGTAACTGTTATCATGTATAATATACATAAACCTTATTATTATTTACTGCATGTATAATGTTAAACAATGAATTCAAAATATAATTAATATTAATTAACCAAATTCTCTAAGTGCTGTGCACACTTATAAGTGAACGATTCGCTGGGATAATCATATATCAATAATATTTCTTTAACTATATCTATAAAAATGAATCCCTATTTCCCTTGGTCACGCCATCACGCGTGAACGGCTGGACCGATTTCACTAAATTTTTTTTTGTTGTGTTTGTTATTGTCAGGAGAATGATCTTAGGAAAGAAAAAAAAATTGGTAGTAGGGTAGAGTTGGGTAGAGCAGAATAGTTCGTGACGGGAGCGAAGCCGCGGGCAAAAGCTAGTTGTAAATATTTCTGCTAACTTTTTTTTTCAATAATATAAACTAGTGCTTGACTGCGATCCCACCTGATGGTAAGCAGTGATGCAATCGTTAATGGTGAGACGCACTAGCTTCTAACTATTAATTAAAGTGCCGTAATAAATAAATACATAATTATGAAACAAAGTCCCCCACTGTGTATTGTCTGCACTCTGTTTGTGATAAACTAAAAATCATCTGAACGGATTTCCATGCAGTTTCACCAATAGACAGAGTGATTGATGAGGAAGATTTAGGTGTATACTACATGCATAGATATTATTATTAGTAGAGAAAAGACGAGAATATTTGAAGATTTAAATGGTGCAATTTCTATACGCTAACCTTCTCATTTATTGCTCTTCCTGTTAATGAAAAGCGAAAAAAATTTGGAAATTGGATCACAAAAGCAAAGGATAGACAGCCGTGAAGCTAAATAGAGGAGGCCTTCACCCAGAATTGTGGAAAGAATCTTGAAAATTGAATTTTAAATTAATATCTAAAATATTATATATTTATTTACAAATTATTTATTACTAGCTTTTGCCCGCGGTTTCGCTCGCATACATAAAATATAGCCTATTTCACTCAGGAATAAAGCAGCTTTCTATCGATGAAAAAATTTTCGCAATTGAACTTGTACTTTCAGGGATTACCTCCTATTTTATGCATGCATTTACGTATTCGATAAAATAAATTATCATGTGAAATGTTAGATTATTTCTCTATGGAAATAAAGAGGCCTTATTATTATTATTAATGAAAATCATACAGACCCAAACCGCGGCATCGGTTTATCCATACTTGTACGCTTAATATTATAAATGTGATAGTAACTCTGTCTGTCTGTTACGCTTTCACGGATAAACTGTTGAACAAATTATGATGAAATTTGGTATACAGTAAGCTTGAACTCCAAGGAAAGACATAGGCTACTTACCTATTATATGGCTTCGACTTTACGTTCATAATAACCGACAATCACGCGGACGAAGCCGCTGGCAAAAGCTAGTAAGTGCTATTGAGAGAAATGTGCATAATGGTTGGTGAAAAACGTGTATAATGGTTGGTGAAAAATGTGTATAATGGTTGGTCAAAAATTTGTATAATGGTTGGTCAAAAATGTGTATAATGGTTGGTCAAAAATGTCTATAATGGTTGGTCCAAAATGTGTAAGTATAACGATTGGTCAAAAATGTGTATCATAGTGGTTGATAAAAAAAAATACTGCTTATTACGTAACACATTATTCTGATACAAATTTTCTAGAACATACCTCCTTTACAAGTTTCTCATAGCGCACAAGTACTAAACACTAATTTAAAAGTGGTTTCAATACCCGCGAGCCAGTAAAGCAGGCCGTAAAGTATGCGATGTAAAGGAGTTCAATCAGCTGCTTGTCGTCCAATATTTGTTATAGGCTGCGCGGCCGCAAGTGCCCATTGTGACACTGTACGTACCCAGCAATGAGCACTTGAATACCCACTCGTTATGCTTCCAGCCCCTGATTTTTAGCTACAGGGTGGACTGTATGGAATGATTCTTAATCAGCGTTCGCCAATTTAGCTGAGCATACGTAACTAACTAATATGGAATAAATAAAAGTTAAGAATAAACAGTCTTTAAATAAGTTAAAATAAGGGAATCTAAGAGAATGCTGTGGCATTAATTTAATTAATTTGGAAAAAAAATAGATCTAATTAAATAACGACATTTCCTTCAACTCAAAGAAAGAAAATGAAAGAAAAGAAAGGAAAGAAAACAAAACAAAACAAAACAAAAGGAAAGAAAAGAAAAGAAAAAAAAGAAAACAAAAGAAAAAGAAAAGAAAAGATAAGGTCTCTAAAAATATCTTTCTTTACATATTCTAACTCCAAATGAAGTAAGTTGCAAAACTTAGTTCGATTTCCTCATTTAATATTATCGAACGCCAATATCAGCTGTTACTACATGAGTTTTCATGACCCGTATGGGTACAGACCAAACATAATAAGTTACCCTGATTAGCTGTCGACGTCATTAGATACAGTCATAATCGTCGTTACCCTATGCCAACATCAGTAGGAAGTTGTAGTAATTTGACTGGCCTGTTGGTCTAGTGGTTAGTGGCCATGACTGCTATGCCGGAGGTCGTGGGTTTGATTCCCACCCAGGACAAATGTTTGTGTGATGAGCACGATCATTTGTTTCTGTGTCTGGGTGTATTTTATCTATAATATGTATGTATTTAGATATATATTTAAAATTTAATATATTTCTAAATACAAATACAAATACAATAATTACAAATAATTAATTTAATTTAATCAGTTGTCTAGTACTCATAACACAAGCTCTGCTTAGCTTCGGACTAGACAGCGTTGTGTGATAATTGTGGAATATTATTATTATTATAATTTGGGATTGCTGTGCGAATACCAGGGTACATACCTATCGTGACGACAGAATCCGAAGCTGTAAAATAGAGTAACTATTTAAACGATAATAGATATTAATTTTGATAATATATAGGTTTTAACAAAACACTTTTACATGTCAATTTTATCGTCAGTTTAAAATAGATGAGACCGCGGTGTTTCCTAGCTGACCACCCTGAGAAAAAACACCAGAACAAATTCATTGGTCACAGTCTCTTTTAAAGTCTATAAATATATCAAATCATATGTGAACCATGCAGATTACGACGTGCGGCGCCCTTACGTTGTTGAAACTTCAACGGTCCGGACTAAGCGTTTCGCTTCGTCGTTTATACCGCGTACATCGAAGGACTGGAACAATTTGCATGCTGCTGTCTTCCCGTCCAATTATAATTTAGGTGCCTTCAAAGCTAGAGTGAATATAGGCTCTTAATAAACTAGTGCGCCTCACCATCAATTATTGCATCACTGCTTACCATCAGGTGGGATCGCAGCCAAGCACGGGTTTATATCAATTTAAAAAAAAAAAAAAGATTAGTGTCTGAGATGGTCTTTTGAGGAAAGAACCACACAGTTTTGAGGTGGCCCTGTGCAGTCGATTTTGAGTAACGATATCATATTGTGAACTTTTAAACCTGCTGTATGTTACCTGGGTAACGTAAAAACTGCTCTCATGTCGGACCTGTCCAACTTGCGAGGTTAATCTACCTACTAGTAATAGCTCATTCCCTCCACAAGTTCACAACCCACAAATGTGTCGTAAACATAATAGTACATTATGATATAAGTGTGTAATGTTAGTGATTACCGTCGAGGCGGTATTTAGACCCGAGCCGTGGCGAGGGTCTTAAGAGAGCCAAGAACGGTAATCATTAATTACTCAAGTGTGTCATACGACGTTTTTCAATACACTTGTGAAGAAAACAACAGTAAAACTAGTAAAATTTTCTGTGACATGGCGGTAAAAATCAGTTTCCTTACGCGCGCGCATCATTTTTTTTTACCCCTAGAGGAAGGCTAAGGTATTTTGATCATACTGCCTAGTCTTACGTTTATGTTTTCTTGCGTGAAAAGTTTTTACGATAATGTCTTTCGTAGTAACAATATAATACGGATGTAACGTTTTCTAATGATGTTGTAGTATTTAATTTTATTTAAATAATACAGCCACTGAAATTCACTGGAATAAAAAAAATCACACCAAAAACCGCGCGCATCGTAAAATGGCGGCCATAGACCACAAAAAAAAACAATTTTTATTTGAATGTACGATTTATTTACTAAATATTTTTTATTAAATAAATCGTTTGTATAAGTTAAATTTGTCCATTTTAACTTGTAAATTGGACGAAATAAGTAAGTAAGACACTAATTTATATACTATTGAACGCAATAACTTAATGGGAATAAAAAGGTTTTAACTACATTATAGCACTAGTGCGTAATGGTAATCAAAATGTCACAGTTTGGTAACGAGTGCCATTATATACCTGAGTGCAGTACAATAAGAGTCACTTTCTGAGCAAGTGTGTTGAAAACCATTTTTTACACCACCTGCTCGATAATGCCCTTTTATACGTCATACAACCATCACTTAAAGCAAGTCATTATGTCCCTAGGGAGATAATGTAGTATGGGCGATCCCTAGGGAATAATGAGATTTGAATTTGGAACGTGAAAAACCGTCAGCATTATGTGAATTAAAATGTAGTGCATCAAACAAGTTTATTAAAATTTCAAACTGGCCACTAACAAAAAAAAAAACAGAATAAAAAAAGTTTCTAAAAAAAAGTAATGAACAAGCGGGAGCGTTATAGAAAATTTAAACTATAGAATCTTTGAGTAGTGAATTTTGTTTGTTTCAAATCTCAAAACATTTTGAGTGATAGTTAAGATTAACTCGTAAATAATACTTATATTTCTGTAGTAGATGATTTCTTTTACTAAATTGTGTTTTAATTATCTCACAGATGGTGTAAAAAGTAGAGTATCCAACACGGGGATAAATCTGTCTTTGTCTTGGGCGGCTTGAATTCCTCACTTCACTCAGGTTTCTTTATTAACTCCCTCGCAATGCTCGGGAGTTAATTATATAAATCCCTCACTATCGTTCGGGATTAAAATTAACAACCTTCGTTTCGTTCGGAATTCAACATCCGCCACCCGCGACTTAAAGACACTGCTTTATCCCCTAGTCACATAATCTACTATTACTGACATGTTCGAGAATATAAAGTTGTATTATCTTGAGGATAATATAAAAAATTGCCTCTAACCACAATTGAATAATTATTACCTCCAAATTAAATTATCGTCAGACCCGGTTTTTGTAGTTTCCCTTAGATAACGCAAAATTATAATTGGCAATTTAATTATTTCAGGGAAAATGCTTTACTGCACCAAGTTACACCATTGATAATATAATACAGTTACGTGTAAATACGAAATATGGCTATAATTCCTTCAATCCCAAACATGGAGTGCTAGTTAATTTACTTTTATCAAAATGTTCCTGAACAAAAAAGTACTATCGGTTTAAATTACCTCATTTTTATTAAGGAAGTCTAGAACGAACGTACCTAACCAATATCAAAATAGTACATTATGATATAAGTGTGTAATATTAGTGATTACCGTCGAGGCGGTATTTAGACCCGAGCCGTGGCGAGGGTCTTAAGAGAGCCAAGAACGGTAATCATTAATTACTCACGTGTGTCATACGACGTTTTTAATACACTTGTGAAGAAAACAACAGTAAAACTAGTAAAATTTTCTGTGACATGGCGGTAAAAATCTGTTTTCATAAGCGGGGCATAATTTTTTTTTAATTTACCCCTCGAGGAAGGCTAAGGTATTTTGATCATACTGCCTAGTCTTACGCTTATGTTTTCTTGCGTGAAAAGTTTTTACGATAATGTCTTTTGTAGTGACAATAGAATACGGATGTAACATTTTCTAATGATTTTGTAGTATTTAATTACTTAATACAGCCACAGAATTTCACTGGAATAAAAAAATCGCCAAAAACCGCGCGCATCTTATAATGGCGGCCATAGACACCAAAAAAAAAAAAATTTGAATGTACGATTTATTTACTAAATGTTTTTTATTAAATAAATCGTTTGTACAAGTTAAATTTGTCCATTTTAACTTGTAAATTGGATGAAATAAGTAATTATGACACTAATTTATATACTATTGAGGGAATTTTGATCGAATTCGAAATTTGTTTTGCGAACAAAGAGGTAGAACAAAAAGGCCATTATTACCATTACGCACTAGTGCTATAATGTAGTTAAAATACATTATAGCACTAGTGCGTAATGGTAATCAAAATGTCACAGTTTGGTAACGAGTGCCATTATGTACCTAAGTGCAGTGCAATAAGAGTCACTTTCTGAGCAAGTGTGTTGAAAAATATGTTTTATTGCCATCTAGTTCGCACACCAAAAACCTACTTTTACTGTTTCCACGGATTTAGCTAGTTTAAATCCTAATTTTTGGGCTAGAGGTAATATTCTAAACGTAGTTTTTAATATTTTAATGGCTCTTACAAAATTTGTAAAAAATCCTTTCAGAATTGGAATAAAGGCGTCCGCACGGGTGCAAGCCCACGCCTACGGAGGCTGGTAGTCGGGGACGGAGTCTCGGCAGCTTTGGCATCAGGGTATCCATTCTCTCATGCGTGCGGTCGCCTCCTTCACTAGCACTTCTGCTTCGCTGAAGAAAGCGACCGCTGGTCGTTCCGGACCATGGCCTGAACCAAGACCCGGCGTGAGAGGTTGCCGCCGCCGATCGCCCCCACGAGGACAAGGCGGTGCTCCGCCCAAGCGGAGCAAACCTCCACTGTGCTCTACCGAATCCACCAGGCGGTCCGCACAATGGTGACACCCGGGCGTTTCTTCCACCTGAATCAGGTGCAGGAACCTCCCGAACTTTGGTGAGGACCTGCGTCATCCGGAAAGTGAGGTCCCTCTAGCCACTCCTCAAAGAGGGGACTTACCACCACGATTATGGCGTGCCCAATTGTTATAAGGGAATGCTATATGTTCAACAGACGTTCATACGTTGTTGTTATTTTTTTTAATGATATAAACTAGTGCTTGGATCGTAGTCAAGTAGTCCTGTTGGTAAGCAGTTATGCAACACGTAAATTATAATCGGACGGGAAGACCGCAGCAGGCAAATTGTTCCAGTCCTTCGATGTACCTACGTGGTATAAACTGACACTATGTTATCTACATAGATATACTAAATAGGTATCTATCTGCCGAGTAAAAACCTAAAGACAGTAGACAGAAAGCGCGGCAACCAATCACTGTGTAGGTACATAAACCAGGACCACGATACCTGAGGGTCATTTAACGGTGACATCGCTGTTTATTCCTCGGCGCAGACACAAAAGGTGTTCAGTGGCGGGCAGCGGGAGCGCCCGGGGGTAAACGGCACTCAATTTACCCATTTCTCTATATTAATTACCAAAACAGCCCCCGGCCGTTGCGCCGAGCATAAATAACAAAAAATGACGTGTACGTCACGCCGCCCGACTCCACCGATTACATTAACATCCCCCTTCGAATTAAACGAGTTTAAGGGAGGCGATTTATCACACGTTTAAAACGTAACCTCGCGTATAAATTGTGTAAAATCCATAAAAGTGGTTCATAGACAACACCTGTCTTTGGATTTTTTTTCCTTGGTATTATCTATGTACAAGCAAATAAAGCATGAGTGTAAATAAGGATGTACTCTTGCGTGTTGGTAAGTATGTACGAATATGTATATTAGGTATGTATGTAAACTGCTTACGATTTTTATGAATCATTTATTTTCACGTGCAATGGAATCTTTTTTTAAATAGTGTTTATTTTGCTTAAAGGCCCTATTACACTACTCGATATTCAGACAGTCTTAGTCGATGTCGCGTAGTGTAATAAGGGTTAGACCGGTCTTACTCGGAACAAAAAATAAGACAGTCTGAATATCGTGTGCTGAATATCGCGTAGTGTAATAGGCTCAGGATATTGAAAAAAATATGCCAATTTAATTTTAAAATAAAATATAGATTTATTATTTAGACCTACTTATTTAATTATTTGACACTTTTAATAAAATATCTAAAGCTGATGTGACGAATCAACAATAAAGTATAGAATATCAGAATGCATAAAAAAAATCCAAGTTAAGTAGGTATAACATCTTAAAACTTTAATTTCTATTTTTCTAACATACAATAGACATTTTAATATTTACATGAATATGATTTCTTAGTTTAACGTTATACTTAAAAGTAGGTTCTATAAAATAACAGTTCAAATAAAAATAATTAAGCGAAATAAGTCGAGATAGTACGTTTCCTTGTTTTAATGAAGTCTGATACACCGTGACGTCACTCTACACCTGGTCATCACTTATTGCACCTTTTTGTTGTAAGTACTTATCTAGTAAAATTATCTACCTGTTTAACCTCTAGAAGGTAGCTATCAGAATTAAATAATCTTATCAAACAATAGGTACTGTATCTGTAATTCTAAAGTTTAACATTCTCAAACTAGAGTTGCGAGATAGTTCGAAAAATACCGTAGTGTAAACCTAAAACGCAAAGTGTAACTAAACGAACACGGGTGGGTTTAGTCAGTAAAAGTCTGACACTCTCTCTCAATCCACACAGAGTGGGAGAACATATTTGATGATTTGACCCCAAAACAAAGGTCTAATTTTGAAAAATTCACAACTTCTAATGCGCGATTCAGAAACTGGGGGTTGGCTCGAATGAACTTACCTACTTGTGTAAAATGTTATGAGGTAAAAAATAAGCCTACCATGTAACATTAAGGATGATACGACTATATATTCAAATGCATTGTGTAAAATAATTACCTACGGGTAAAATTAAGATCACTAGTTTAATTATTTGTAACCTCATTTGTCTAACGGCTAACAAGGTTTTCTTGTCACACTAATACTAGGTACCTATTATAAAGGCGAAAGTTAGTGTGTATGTTTGTTATTTCTTGACGCTCGAACGCCTGAACTGATTCAGATGGAATTTGGCACACGGGTAGACCATGTACTGGAATAGCACATAATAATAATACTTTTTAATCCGGGTTAATTTTCTACTTTCACGCAAGGGAAGCCGATAGTAACTAGTTTTATTGTTATTTATTTTCAATATTTTCCTTGGCACATGGTGGTGAACTGGTACCTACCCCACAACCTTCTGTTTTTAAGGTGTTTCAGGATAGCTCATGAAATTCAAATTTTCAAATGTTTTTTATAACGTGCAGCTTCGATTTAGACAGTATTGGTTTTTTTTTTAATTAAAATAGCGTATTTTATCTCTTCTTTAATGTCTAGAAAAACAGATGCGCCGCACTAGGACTTACTTTTGTATCGTGGGCGCGTCCACAAATATAAACTCATATAAACAAAACACTATCTTTAGGTCATACAAATATATGTCCCGCACGGGGATCAAACCCGCGACCCGCAGTGCAGCAACCAATCAGTCACACGGATACAATATATCGATTGCAGTTAGTAAGGAATCTATGCTACTACTACGCCTTAGGTTGAAAAAAGTTTTGTATCTAAGTGATCTCTGCCTTTTGTGTTCAATGTCGGACTCAAAAGAACAATAATAAAATATCTACCACATAATTATAGATTAGATACATAATATGTAGCTACCAATTTAGTAGGTAATACACTGATATAACATTAAAGCATAAATTATAATGAATGCAAAGGGTGCTGCAGATAAAAATGCAGATTGTCAACAATGTTCTGAAAGTTTAGTCTTAATTGAAGATGTTCAAGTGGTGATGGTGGCATGAAGGGGGGCCACATCGCCGCACCCAGCGCCGCCAAGTCTGGCCGGAACGGAGCCGGCGCGGGCACAACACTCGCGGCCACAACACTAGCCTTGTCCACTCCACTGCTCAGTAAACTATCGATAGAAAACGACTTCCTCCAATTGTCCTTACTATCAGTCACTGTACAAGAATTAACAATCACTGGCGCTTCAAACACTTGTTGCAAAGGAGGAACCCTCATATTTAACTGACCAGCCAGAAACTGCTGATTGAAGTTCGCCAACGCAGTCAGCTCCGACTTGAAGCTGTCCTTCTGATCCGTGTGCAGCTTGAACCTCTTGCGCCTGCGGAGCAGCGAGCCGTTCTCGAACATGTCGAAGGCCTGCGGGTGCAGCGTCCAGTAGGCGCCCTTGCCGGGCCGGTCCGGGCGGCGCGGCACCTTCACGAAGCAGTCGTTGAAGGAGAGGTTGTGCCGCAGCGAGTTCTGCCAGCGCTGCGTGTTGCGCCGGTAGTACGGGAAGCGGTCCGTGATGAACCGGTAGATCTCCGACAGCGGCAGCATGCGCTCCGGGGAGCTCCAGATCGCCATCGCCGTCAGGGAAATGTACGAGTACGGGGGCTTCTGGTCGCCGTAAGATTCACGCGAGGGCCGCGGCATGTTCGATAGTGCTAAATGCTAATGACATGTGTCGGGGCGGCGCGAGCCGGGCGTGGCACGAGAGGCGGGGCGCGCGAGGCCCCGCCCGCCGCCCGCTCGCCTCAGATATGATAACGAGAATGCCACTCGCCGAGCAAACCACATCTCCCCCTGGGACTATCATTACTGACATGATTGACTGTGCACTTACCTCCTGTTGGTTTAAACCTGCATAACGCTAAATAGACGTTTTCTACGCGTAGCCTTCAGCATAAATACCCACCTATCAATAAAAATGTAGTTAGTTAGATAAAATGGCCATCAAGTACCTATAGATGTTTAAATGCCGAATAAGCAGAAACCCAATAAAAATAACTACCTTTAAAAACTATAACTAAGATTTTATCTACTTATCCTACTTTAGATTAAAAACCAAAAAACTACCTACCTTGGTCCAAAGGCCGCCCCTAGAAAAGCTCGTAACTTGGAAATATTGATCTAGTAAAATAAAATATTACTATTCTACTGTTGGTAAGACAAGGTACCGATAGAGTAAACAAACAGATACATTCAAGTAAAAGATTTGGCTTTCAGTAAAATTAATTCGACAAGTACACGGTATGACAGCGCCATCTGTTATCGAGTAGCAAAACTAATCGTCCTAAACAATTTGTACGAAATTTTAAAAAAGAATATTATTTATCAATGACCATTTAAAAAATTGTTATAGGTGCCGTCTATGATTTTTTTTTAATGTAAGTATCGTTGTGTCAATCACATAACATACATGATTTTGAAAGAATTGCTACATGAACGTCGCGCCGCGATTAAATTGCTAACGAAATCATAACTTTTCTTTTCAAAGGTCATTTTTATATTGCTTTTATGTAGTTAAATCACTGATGTAGAATTTCTTACTGTATTGCCTCAGATATAATGTAACAGATTAGTTCGGTTTCTATTTCTAGTGTTGTAAAAGGTTTTATTTCGTGTAAGATAGTATACCTAGGTACCCAAACAAAAGATGAATTAAAACATAATATTTATTATTCATCTGTCATTCTACTTAGTCTTCTATTCTTCTTTTTTTTAACAGTTTTTAACGATAGTCAGACGCCAGAAAATCTGACCATTAGGCTATCCAAGGAGTATCGTGTTATCACTGGACAGGTACTGACCTAACTATGTTGTGAAGATCTAGACAGACAGGCAGTCGCTCCATGTAAAACACGGGTATTCAGCCGCATCCTGTAAGGACCTACGCTGTGTTAAGCGGGCGCCCGCGCGGGCCACCCGTCTTGTGACGTCGCGCGTGCGTCGTGTGCGGCGGTCCCCGTAGTGAAACCTGCGCAGTGTCGCTAGTTCAACTTTAAAGATGTGCATGTAATCGTGTCGATGGAGAACTTTAATGTATTATTACGTAGCCAAACGGGCGCGGGGCGCAGCTATCCGCGACGTGTGCCCGCGCGACGAGTCGCGACGGAGCACTTTTGTAAGGGACCGCGCGGACACCCGCTTAACGCAGCGTCGGCCCTTAGTCTAAAAGCCGAACCCAAGCTAGTTGCGAAAAGTCCACTTAGCCTTCTCCTAACTGTATTGGAGCCGCCTTCGACTCAAGCCAAATGCATGCATTCTAAATTGCGAAATAAAAACCAAAAATTATTGTAACAATATTTATTTTACATACATAATTCGCTTACACATGATAAATTACGCTGATCAACAATAAAAGTTCAAATCTCCAGGAAAGGGTATAAAAGTCGTATATAAGAATAAAAATTTTCATCTAAAAAGGTTACACTATATACTTCATTCTCTCTATGTCGTTCTTCAATTTGTAAATGTTCACAATTTGGATGTGAGCTCAGGAACAGCCTTGAACAAGTCTGCGACGAGACCATGGTCACTTACCTAAGAAATAGAAGATAATTTGTTAGAAAAAATTATACAAACTTATTTTTGTTGGAAAAAATTGTGAAGCAACAAAATTAAACGTATATCACTTGATGCAATTGGCTGTAGATACTTCATCCAATTCATTGTACTTGCAATTCGAAATATTATCTAATATATAAAAATCTCGTGTCAGTGTTTTTATGAAATTGTTTGTGTATATTTGGTACGTCTAAGACATAGGCTATTTTTATACCCCTAGGGCGCCAAGTGATCAGTAATTTTTATATCATATTTTCGTTTCAGACTAGGTTACTAGGAATTATAGGCTATACTATATCCTTACAGTAAAAAAGTAATACACAGTCTATTACATTTTTACTGTAAAGATTTAGCGAGCTTGTTTTAAAGATTACGGTAGGACCGATTTTGTTGCTAAGCCAATTTAATAATAACAATATTCTTTTTCGACATGACGTGGGATATGGACTTGGCTGTCATTACTCCGATTATCGTTTTTGCCAACGGCCTGATGACCAAATGCCTCGACGACCATCTGTCGAAGCTGTCGTTGTGCGCTTGGATAAAGGGCCTGATACAGAAGACAAAGAACCTTAATACGGTTCACATTGTAAGAAGGTTCCAGTCTCTGGAACAGTAGTTTTGACCAGTGTTCCGCAAACTTTTTGTGGTCAAGATACGTCTAGGAAATCAGAAAACTTTAGAGGTACACTCTAAATGAAAAACCATGTTTTACAGATTATTAATCAACAAAACAAAAATGGGTGTCTGAAAATTGTAATGTGCGCTTCGTTATCATTTCCAACAGTTCTTCCTGTTCGTTAATCAATCAATCAATTAAAAAGGAATGCCCTCGGAGAATTCATTTCAAACCCAGTGTATAGGTAAACAGATCTACATTTTTCTTCCGTCTGTCCGGGGCACACCAACTATTCAATAATGTACAGCCAGTGTACTGCGGCACACACTTTGCGGACCACTGGCTTAGACCCTGCTTCCGACGCCTGCAGACTAAATACATACTATCTTTTTTTTTAATTTTTGCAAGTATGCTTTTCAACTAACAAAAAATTAATATAATTGTGCGTATGTTTAAAGTAGATAATGCAATAATTACTTTTATCAATATCAATCTCCGCTCGTATGTTACGAGTAAAGTAGTCAAGAAGATAAGCCACTGATAAAAAAAAAATAGCCTTGACTTGTTGACATTTGTATAACTAACGTCAGATATTGGCGTGATACGAATATGTTATAACTGTTTTGAACAATCGCGCAGCCCTGACAACCGACCATAGTCACCTTGGTGCAGGACCTGTTTGTCTCACATACTTTATCCAAACATATTTTAAGCAAATCATATTACCTGGAAGATAGGTGCCTCAGGGTCCTTGTTGATGGCGACAATGGTCTTGGAGTCTTTCATACCAGCCAGATGCTGGATAGCACCGCTGATGCCTACTGCGATGTATAGGTCCTGTGGGGCAACATTACATTACAGATTTGGAGTGTTGATTACCTGTTCTGTTAATTACAAAGAATGAAGAAAATATTCAGTCTACTGCTACTAGTTTAATATATGAAGAAGCAGTAAACTTTTAAATGTCGACGGGTTGCCTCAATTGCTTAGGATAAATTCTGACTAGAAAAAACCACACTCTCAAATGTATATGTCACACTCTGTAATGTGTGTTTGTCCACCTTTCCATAATGATTACTTGACATAATATAATGAAAATTTTAAATTATTAGGTGATATTTTAATTTAATAAAATTTTATATTTTAATTATGATTTAATAAATTTAAAAAAAAAGTAGGAATAAATACCCCATTATTAAAATTTAAAATTAAAATACTAAAATAGTAGATAATTATTTATAGAAACTTAAATACTTAATTTTCAGTTTTTTTTTTTTATTGTTGATAGGGTCGCGCTTCATCATCTTAACTATCTCACCTGATGAAAAACGACGATGTGCTCGACGATGGAGCAACATGCTTAGAAGTAACCTATTCAATCTTAACTTTAAGATCTCCAGGTTGTAGCTATCAGGAAACTACTATTATAGTGACATGTTAGGGCGCCATATTGAATTTAGTGCATCGTCACATTGCCTATAACCCGCGAATTATCATGTAGCTTTCAACGATATCACATTTTTCTAATTATGTTAAGTAATTTAAAGATATGAGGGAACAGATGGGAAGGCAACATACAAATGTCGCGTACACCTTCAACCCCAACCCTTCAGGTCGGGTAAAAAACACTTTGGTGTATCAAAATTAAAGAAAAATTCAAATTCAAGTCAAAATTTGATAAACCCGAATCACAATTTGCAGTATTGCTGCTGATAAAATATTTAATTTCCTATGACATTGATTTAAAGGCAGCCCAATGCTATAATATGTACATACAAAAGTATTTGGGTAACTCACAGGGGCAACGATCTTGCCGGTCTGACCGATCTGCAAGTCGTTGGCAACGAAGCCGGCGTCGACTGCCGCTCTGGAAGCGCCCACCGCGGCGTTGAGCTTATCGGCGAGGTCATACAGCAGCTTGAAGTTCTCACCTGACTTCAGACCACGACCTGTACGAATTTTTATGTTTTTAATTAAATTTAAACTAGAAGCAAAAGATGTTTATTAACTACACAAAACAATACACTACAAGTAACTGTGGTTCTTTTGGGTTAATTAAGTAAAGACAATAGGGAATATGCATGTCAAAATATTTGTTATGTTTATATTTTATGTAGTGTAAATAATGTTTATCAATAAATTTACAAAAATACATTAGTTAGTGTGAAAAATGAAAAACGAGATATAACAAATTTCAATAAATATAATATCTGTCTCTCTCGCTAAGACGCCATTTTCTATGGTCTATGGCGGCCGTACAGGTGTGAGTTGACGCACTTTGACGTCAAATTTTATAGCAGACTTTCTTTCTTAGTAGCAGCTTGAATAGGTATAGGTTCTAAAAATCTTTCATATTTGTTTACTAAGGTAGGCGCCAGATAAACATGGAATAACGGTCATTGGCCCTCCTACGTTTATTGACATTCTTAATTTTAAAAAACGGAAATAAAGACATAAAGCTGCCTTGATTAGCTAGACATCTATCTCGATCATTTACATTTTCTAGTTCATTGTCGGTTGTTCAGGTACCTACGTAGAGACATTAGGAATAGGTCAATGTACTTTATTCAAAGTTTATCTGGTGCCTTCTGTAGAGCTAAATATTAGAGTTGCAGGATAGTTCGAAAAAAAGTTACCGCAACCCCGGAAAGCTAAGGGCAACTGAAAGAACGCAGACGGGATTTAGTCCGTAAAAGTCTCGCACTTCCTCTCGATTCAAGCAGAGTAAGTGGAGTTATTCAACATAAAAGGTGCAATAATACCACACTCCATAAGAATACCACATAGGTACTCATTTTTTAAATTTTCATTTTGGAATGGGGCCATTCATTTATTACGTAGACGATTTAGGAGGGGTCGACCATGTCTTATTTTTTCTTACAAGGGGGTGGGAGGGAGTCTTGATAGTTCTTACGTAAGATCACGAAAATTCGCGTTAAGATTTGAAAAAGCGCGGGCAACCGCGCGTGTGCTGATATGCGCTCGGATGCGTATAGTTTAGGTAATATAAACTATTTCCATAGCAACGTACTCGCGCCGCGAACGTTTAACGTTCCTAAAAATTGTTACTTTTAAAAACAAACATCAAATCCTTACCAATTCTTATGTAATAAATATTAAACATGAGGATAAGGAGTCAGCTTCTAATTTTTTCTTATTCCCCCTAAATAGGATGCGGTCAAAAACTAGTAAAAATCGTCAACACACACACACAAATTTTTTTTTTTCAGAAACTGCCGTGCCGGCTAGGCATGAGACGGTTACAATAAATCGAATGTGCCCAATAAGGTACCTAAGCTGCGTTTCTAGATTAATACCTAAAAGCGTATAAGGAAGGCAGTTTATACTCAGTAGCGAGTGAAACCAGGTTGCCAAAGATGACGATAAACAGCTAATAAACCACAGAAATATTTTCAATTATTTCCATCATTTCAATGTTTCCTTACCGCCAGCAACAATATTCTTAGCACTAGTAAGTTCAGGCCGGTCAGACTTGGCGAGCTCCTGCGACACAAACTGGACAAGGTCACTCTTGTAGTCACCCTCAGGTGCCTTGTCGACTGATGCGGAGCCACCCTCTAGAGGTTCGGGAGGGAATGCAGTGCTTCGGACTGTGATCACCTTGATACCATCCTTGGCTTCCAATGTAAGGACAGCATTACCTGGAAAAAACAATGAAAGGTTTCTTTTCAACATGTATGTTCTGATTTATAAAGTAATTGCTTGCTTTAACCTGTTTAAAATATCTTTCTTTTTTTATAATTCATATAAACCAGTGCTTGACTGCGATCCCACCTGATGGTAAGCAGCAATGCAATCATTGATGGTGAGGCGCACTAGTTTATTAATTGAAGATTGTTTAAACTGTATTATTACAGCAAATACTATGATAAACACAATACTAAAGAGTCATTACTATACAATGATTAATTTTCAACTGTGTTCATTTAAATTCTTACATTTGTAATAACATGAGCTTTACATAAAATAACATTGGTTTATATCAGAAATCATTTGTACCTGCATAAATAGTTCTAACAAAGGTATTGGCATCTTTGACTCCAATGATGTCAGTGATTGGTGAAACGTCAAGCTTGGCAGCTACACGAGGCAAGACAGCCTTGCCAAAGGCAGTGGCCGGGGCTAGGATGTGCGTAAACTTGAACTGCTTTTGAGAGGCGATGATGAGAGGTGTTAGACTCTCAGCTGTGAAACCCTTGAATACATCACCTTCAGCCACCAGGACTTTGGAAATACCCTTAGCCTTTGCAACTGCCTGGGCAGCCTGGAATATAGAAATTAATGTTTTGATTTATAAAACCAACTAGAGAATTAATGTAGAGAAACACAACACAACAGTGTGTACAATAATTTTTTATTTTTTTTTATTTATTATGCCACTCCAACATAAGAATAATCTTATCAATAAACAATTATCACAGCAAATTCTTCACTTAAAGGTGTGCACAGCACGTACAGAATTTAGTAAGTAAACTAATATTATTTATATTTTAAATCAATTGTTCATTCACATTTAATAAATAATAACAAGGTACAAAACGGAAACAAAGAAAATAGAATCAGTACAATAAGAAATTATTATAAATCAATCAATTAAATAAATTATGTCAGATTAGAATCCATTAAATAAATGATGTCAGATTAAATTAGAATACATTGTGTATTTTTAATATAATATGTATTTGTATATCTAGACATAAGTAGTATGTAAAGGAAATGTAAAGCACGTGTTTTCTGGCAAATAAATCATATTATTATTTTTATATATTTTATTTATCTCAGGACCCTGAGGTCCTGGACTTTTGGGAGGCGTACGAGGAACCGAAGCCAACTCGCAGAGGCCCTTTAGATAATTATAATGGAACATGATACCAACCGACGATTATCCCTGTACGCGCTATGCTAGTGCACCCAAGGACAACCCCCGGTTATTGAATAAATAACCGGGGGTAAAATGTAATAATAATAATAATAATAATATTATTATTATTATTATTACATTAAAATACACTAAATTACATTAAATTAATATTGTGTGATAGGTAGATTTTTTGTTCAAGCCTTATGCTTACTATCAAATTAATAAGATTGATAAAGATATTTTATTCTTAGCTTCTTTTTGTAGTAAAACTTTTAATTTATACAAATACCAGAAAAAGTAGCATTTTATAAAAACCTGTCAACTTACCGGGCCACATTTGGTGCCAGCTACTAGTACAGTTACATCTCCTCCAATCTTCTTGGCAGCACTCAAAGTGTTCTGTGTGGCTGGCGAGAGGACTTCATTGTTGTGCTCTGCAACCACTAAAGTGCTCTGTAGGCGCCTCAGCTAAAACCAGTTTTAGAAAAAACTTTAATTAACCTTTTGAGTGCGTAATTAGAGACACAATAGTAAGACCATGGCGCGTGAAAGCCGGCGTTAATGCGGGGATCAACAGCTTAATCAAATTAGGACTTGTGCTGGTTATCCTAAGCTGAGGTACAGAAAGTTGCAACATTTCTACATAAAAATTGGCATAACTTTAAAATGATCAAAGAAAATTAAAACAGCCAAAACCACGTCTCTCTGACTCTCTCCACCTATGTGGACCATAGAAAGAAATGATTGACCACAATGATATATTAACAGTGCGATTACACAAGTTTTACAGGCAAATGAAGTAAATAAACGGATAGTTATAAGAACAAGGAATTAAAATAGATAATTTATTAACAATCAAACTTTAGACAATGTTTTATAACATTTTGATCCTGACACAAGGTTATCAAAGTATATTTTATGAAACTATTTAATGAACTTTCTTAACTAAATCATGAAGATTATTAGGTAACCTTTATGAAAACATGAGAATCGTGGGAATATTACTTGGTTAGATGAGTGGATAATAATATGAAGGGTAGAGCAAAGAAATCTAGCTAACCTGCGTTGAATAGAGTAATCGTCTGCTGCACGGGGAGAACATATTGTATAATTTTAGATACTGCTTTAACGTACACTAAATTAAATTATTACTATTTACAAAACTATTTTTCAAAAAGGTTACAAAGTCCAAATCACTGTAGGTACCTACTTTACTTTTACTTCTTTATATAGACCATAGACATAGAAATCAGTCTACTTGTTGACGCGTTTGACATTGACGTTAGTGGCAATGGTGGTAAACATTGACAAACAGCTATCTTTCTCTTTTTAATAGTTTTTAATTTCATAATGATGAATGAGATAGCATTTATAGTAAAATTTAGTAAAGGTATTACGTTTATGGTGCGATTGCATGATCCTCTATATATTTAAAACGTTTAATTAAAGACCCAGTCCCACAGAGTACCTTTTTATGTATAGTACCCAGTCCTCTTGACTGGGTCTTTAAACGTTTGATGATGATGATGAATAATTAGTATAATAATTAATTATACAATTGTAATTATAGTATCTCCTGAGTAGTCTGTGATTGTAGTCTCGCAACTCACAGAACAAACCAAGTTGTACTCACAGGCTCGTTTGTTAGAATTACATGTGACAAACTCTTGTGACTACAAACAAAGTATTTTAATTTTTAATAATGTAATAACTAAACTTAAAACACCTTGCTCTTCCTTTTAAATATTGAAACGTTTCTTAGCAACCCTTTACCATAGATTATACATATAAATACTGAGCCCTTTACCCTAAAAGTGACAGCAGTGACAGCTTGTGTACTCGACTCGATTAAATAGGGATGGAAAATGATAAAATGCATCATTCTATATCGTATCGAAATTCTTATACCGAAAAATGTGGAGCAAAAAATATAGATATTTACATAAATCGGTATTTGCGTACTTGCGTGGGTACCAAAAAGTAATGTCATCTATAACACATCTGCCAGTTTTATTAGTTTTATTTTTATTAATATATATAATATTATATAAGTATATTCATTCATAGGAACCGCGCTCAAAATGTAGGCAGGATTTAAACCGTAGGGTAAACAAAAAACTATATTTTAATCTTCAGTTGACGTGACAGTTAAGAAGCCTCAATCTATATACAGCTTGATGGATTTTTGAGTCTCGGAGGCCGGTGATTGGATATTTTAAGGTTTATAATATCATAAATCATAAATATATCATTTATTTCGCCAGAGATATGATACAATGGGTATTAAAAGAAAGAAGTGCTTTACACATCTCACCTATAGGATGCATGCGAAAAATTACTGTTGGTTACAGTAAAAATATAGTACAATAGTTTACTAAAACAATAAAATAGTTAACAAATACAATACAAATAGATCACATTACAATTTTACAGAGAACTTTAGTTATCGACGATATCAATTATTTTCTGACAAATATCGATATTTTGATATATCGATATTTTTGCCAAGCCTACGATAAAAGTAAACTTTTTTAAACGAGCGTTTTGGAGTACATACATACTGTTGTGTTCTTAATTTCTTTCGTAAATTAAATTTAAACAGATATTATACATATTAAACTATTTGTAATTAACCACTTTGCCAGTATTCCATTAGCAGTTATTACAAGTAGATGTCAACTTTGTTTTAATTTCAATTAAATTATTCCAATAAGAAATAATGACACCAACACCACTACCGATAGTTTCTATAACTAGGCGTGAAACCTTTAGTTCTTGCCACCGATTGCACAGGTAAGCATAATATCACAAAATGCCTAACTTTCAAAAGTACCGCAAACGGTGGAGTATTTATTCAATGTAATTTGAGATAACGTATAACCACTAGGCTATACCTACACATGCATCAAGTTGGCGACGCATAGTTACTCAATGGCAAGGATGGGGATCGAGGTCCCTAAGGTTGTCAATTCCTTTCATTCAAGATATTTTGAATATTTTCTGCAGTATTAAGATTTTCATTTGTTTCAGTCCGTTTTTGTCTGATGAAGAAAACAAAAAACTATATGGAAAATGCAACAACCCAAATGGACATGGCCACAATTATGTTGGTAAGAACTTAAACACATAATTCAAAAGTAATGGGGTCACAGTTGATACAAGTTGTCCCTTTGATCAATGAATATTAAACTGCCCTCACTTTGCTCAGGTAATATGTTCATAATATGATGAAAGATACATTTCAATGATAAAAAAAAATGATTAGGTGCTGCGGTTCCAGATATTGCCTTCCTCAAATACACATTATTTATACAATGTTGGTATAAAGTTGTAAGTTCAGCTTATGTCCAAATATTTTGAATTTTTGAAAGCATGTATGGAAAAAAGAAATAAGATAATTTGACAAGAGTGAATGGGGGTATTTGAGTAAACTAAGTACAATAGATTTAAGTAAGTATTATAGTGCAATTCATAATGTGTTATCCTTATTCTAAAATTCACATATTGATAAAAGGCATGAATGAATAATGACTATATGATACTTTGTGAATAGATTTTAGCACACTCCTCTCACTTTAGCATTTTCTACATACAAAACAACAATAAAAACTCAACCTAATTTAGTACCTTCTGAATGATCCATTAATTCATTAACGCTCAGGCGGTAGCCGGCGCCCGGAAGCCATTGTCTTACTATTGTGTCTCTAATTACGCACGTCAAAAGGTTAAATGAGCTCGTTTAAAAATGAGCCTCTCAAGGCGCTATTTCTATGCTAGTAGAAGCTATTTTGTACAAAAAACAAACTTTATAACTAGCTATGCTACTGTTGGTAGCATGCTGGTTGCTGCTAAAGCCTGCATGATGATGATGATGATGATTGTAACTGTATTTATATGACCCTATGAGGCTGGCAACAGAGTGCATTGCAAACTAAAAACCATAGATTAAAAAAAACTTGCACTCTGTTTAGGTCATATTGTATACTTTTTTTTCTTTTAGTTCTGGTGACAGTTAAAGGGCCTGTGGACCCCACCACTGGCATGGTCATGAATGTGCACGAGCTCAAACAATACATGCAGGTTGCGATCATGGATCCATTAGATCATAAAAACTTGGACCATGATGTACCATACTTCAAAGCTCAGGTAATTTATCACAATAAACTAGTTCTCAGAATTGTGCAACTAGAAATTATGATTCACTCCAAATAATGTATTTTTAATAATATTTTCTAAAGTTGTGTAATACTAAATGGGCAATAAGGTCAATTATTATCTAAATAATTATCTTGAGTCTCTAAACAAGCTATCTACTTTTAATGATTATTGAGAAGTTTTTATTTCAACCTTTGAACTCTTAACAATTAATTGAGATTAATTTCATGTATGATGGCCATGTGATTACTTCTTTATTTTCTTTTAGGTAAGCACTACAGAGAATGTGGCAATATACATTTGGGAACAACTCCAGAATGTGATGGAGAGGCCACAGCTGCTCCATGAAGTAAAGATATTAGAGACTGAGAAGAACCATGTGGTGTACCGCGGTGGCAGCACATATCCCAGGAAGAAGTTTGACACTGCTAGCCTACATCCCAATCAACATCATAATGTATCCTCTGACTCTGATTAATATAATAATATGAAATTATTATTATTATGAAATTACGACTTATATTTACCTACATACAAAATATTGCAATGTTACTATAAAATGTTTATGATTTGATTATACTTACTATTATAATGTTGAAATAAAACATTCCAGCTTTACTTTTTCGATTATTATTTTAATGTTTAGCATAATAAATTATACAGTAGGAAAAAGTGGTGAAAAAAAAAAATCTGTCACCAAAATATTTAAAACAAACCTAAATACTCTTATTTATTAAAATATTTACCAACTATATTTTTTAAGCCTTTACTTTTACTGTCAACACATGGGTTATAGAAAACTGCAATCATTCTAATGATGACTATAATATCCTTACTGTATGTCTGTACTATTTAAGAGTACATCCAGTACTGTAAGAATAGTTAAAATTCCTCATAATGGATTTATTTAATAATTTAGCATCTAATAGCAATAGAGATTCATTTTCAAGTCAGAACAAATTAAAATAGATATTTTCGTCATAATAAACACACTTTTCCAATTTTGGCATAATTATATCTTCTCTAAGTACCTACTACTAGTATTATAAAGAGAAAAGATTTGTATTTTTGTTTGTAACGAATAAGCTGGAAAAACTACTGGATCTATTTTTAAAATTTATCCAGTAGAATGCTACTTTAACACGGTGTCTTAACGGAAGCGGAAACGGACACAGATGTCTAAAGTAATTTTTTGCGGATGCGGAAACGAAAGCGGAATTGTTAATACTATGAAGAAAAAGCGCAACTTTTTTTTAAACAAGGTTTACATCGTATTCACGTTACGAAGCGCGGTGATGCGAAGAATGAACCAAAAAAAATATAATAATGAAATTCGTTGCGACATGTTTGTGTACATTCCCTCCTCTCTCTTCCGATCCGTCCAGTCATCCACGCGCCCCCCACCCCCGCGCTCCTCGCTGTATTCTTCCGTTTAGAGTTCTGTTATAAATTTTGCGGAAGTAGAAACGGAAACTGAAGTGAAAAAGCTTGCGGAACTTCTGCAGAAGCGGAAGCAGAGTTCTGTTGCAACAAAACAACAGTTGCAGTGCTTACCCATAGTTTATTAAAGGGTATTTTTTTATACAAATATCAAAAATCAACTTAAAATACAAAAGACTCGGTCTTGTCGATACTCAAATTATTTATTATAATTATTGTGATGGATTCAAATTAAAGTAGGTAGGTACAATAAAAGATATAACTAGCTGTCCGCTGCGGTTTCACCCGTGTCTTGGGTTACTGCTCCGCCCCCGCGGGTCGTAGCGTGATGTTATATATAGCCTACCTCGATAAATAGCTTATTCATTATTCAAATATTTCAATTCGAACCAGCGGTTCCCGAGATTAGCGCGCTCGACCAAACAAACACATCAACTTTATAATATTAGTATAGATAAAAGATGGATCAAATTAAAATAATCTCAAATACTAAATACACTTAATATCTGTTTTATATCAATTAATCTACTTTCCATTTCCAAATGTTACTTTGTTACATTTAATCGTTTCGCGAGTACCTTATCGATTCTTACGTTTTGTTATTTAAAAAAAAAATATTGTTAGTGGCAATAAGCACGAATAGTGCAACGCCATATACAAAAAAAAATGTGTTTCAAGAAAAAAAAATGTGTTTTGTAAATATTATGTCAAAACTCCACATCAATACATTTATAACGTAAGTTTAAAAATACTTATTTATGAAACAGTTTATTTGGAATACCATGTATTTGTATAAGATAAATTTATTCCATAAGCTTTAGACTCATCTTGGTAAAAGTATAGCAGACACCTTCGTCTCAGTAGGTAGGTACTAATCACTTGGAACCTTGCTGGCGCCATGATATCTTAGCAAACAATTCTTGTTTTCATTCTTTCTAATTTATTATTTATTTAATTTCATGATTATGATGATGATTATTTAATTTCATGTTACTTATACAAGTTATACATTAAACTGTTTAAATAATGTAAAACTAGAAATATTTTAAACAATATTTTTGATACATGTCATCACATCATCAATACTTATCACTTTTTTTTTTGTACTACCCACTGTTTCTATTTTTTAACGAGTAGTTAAAAAAATAAAAGGCCCGTTTTGACATTTGAGAAATACCCTAGAATGTAACTTGGAACGAAACTGAAAGAAACAATAAAATAATAATTAATTACAGTGTTTTAAAAAAATACATATTTTTTTTTGGTGCGTTATATAATAAACGATGGAATATATTGCGAGTATTCGTTTTGACAGGTGTCAAAACGGGTCTTTTATTTTTAGACAACTTTAGTATACAAAATTAGTAGCTACACACTTAAACTATCCTACTATTATTATCTCAGATATATTTGACATCACATCTTTTTCCATGTAAATATTTTACATATTTTCCTGCTTTGAAAGCTGTCTTAAAATAAGATAAAGAGGCTTTATTCAGCTCTAAAACTGAATTGGCACAAACATTTTGAACGACTTCTTTTTACTTTAAAAAAATAGTTAATATTATTGTTTAAATCAATAATAAAGATAAATAAATTTAAAATATAATCATTCTATACAAAAACAGCATAATATAATCACAGTAAACAGCAAAGTAGGTCAATCTTCTAAGATCCTACAAATACAGACTTTTAAAATGACTAAAATATTCATGTGAACTAGTCTTAAATAATATACTCATGTGAATTATTGGGACACTTGTACCAATTTTGAATTCAACTTACTAATATTGTCTTATAACCATCAAAAATACACATTTTGGCGTTATTAAAATGAACGTGTTTGTTTGTGTGTAATGAACATGTGTTTCTTTTGTGCAATGGCAACACGAAAGTCAAACTTCCAACTGGTATTTTTGTAGAATATAATAAAACCATAATTTTAATTAGGTCAAATCAAAGTTAACAAGTTAATCAGCCATCTAAGAACTGCGGTTAACGAGCTAGGGTCAGGGCGGTAAAACTAAAATAGCTAGATGGCTAGATTTTTGTCTGTTTTATATGGATGTTTCATAGTTATGTATGGGATTCCTAATTCGAATTCGTTTACTGGCCAGTACTTTAGCTGCGGTTTCTGTTCGGGGCTCTCTTCTGTGACGTTAAAGTAGGCCAAGAGTACGAGAGCAGTGTAGCTAGATATGAAGATGAGCACGTGCCACACGCCGTGCATGTAGGGGAAGTCGATGGACAACCACGCATCGCAGAACATACGGTCCATGATCCAGCAGAAGATTGCTAGGAAAGTAATCGCCACGCAGCGCAGACCCAGACGATACACGCGCGAGCACTTCACTCTGGAAAGTAAAACAGTCTCCGATTAATATAACTTATAACTAATGCAAAATACCTAATTAAAAAGTAAGTCGTCTAGAATGACTCGTTAGATAATTGTTTGTTGCAAGCGCGACAGCTGAACATGGGGTAAGGATCTATGATTCGATTTCCAGGTCGATATATGAGATTTCCCATCAGGAATTTCTCTGTATCAGCCTGAAGTCATGATTTAATGGGCATAGAAGACACATATCACCTATGTCAATATGTAAATGGACTAATGCACTTTGCACCTTTACGTGCCAGTGAATCTAAAGACACAGAATTTTTATAAGTACCTGGACAGCTCTCCCCACAAAAATCCTAAAGTAGGCGGAGCGATCGTCATCAAGGCAAAAGCGTTAGCCGCCGGGTGCATCACGAGGAAGCCAGTGGACAACAACGTCAGCACGAACGTGCAGATAGCCAGGCGACGTCTAAAAACAAAGAATTACTCTATAGCAATGTTATTAAATAGCGATTACCCTAGTAACACGTTTTCGCGCAATCAGAGTGAATGAATCATGCACTTATCGCTCCCGGCAAACGCGTTCGCAATAGGTTCAGATGTCAAAAGGGTTTCATACTAAGTATGGTGAGGTGTCCAATAGTGAACCAGTGGTACAGCCACCCCTCTTACTTTGTAAATGTGTCGTTGCATGGGCCCAGGCTTTTAGAAAACCTCATGGGTGCTCATGCTCATTTGATGACTCGAAAAAGTAGCGAAGTGAGAGAAGAGAAATGCACACTGATCGACATTTTGATAACGGATACATAATATATCCTATCCTGTAACGTTTGGGTCGAAAATTAGTACCTATGCATAATTAAAGACAGATAAATGAGCAATCCTCAAATAAAAAGAAATCTTCATTAAAAAAAAAATTGTTTAAAAGCAGTTGAGCTTAGAATGCGCAACTTTTTCATGGTTTACTGTTGGACATCTCACCCTACACAAAAGACCGATTGGCAGCTAAAAAATAGATAACGCCATAAGAAACTGTGTCCGGTGACCTAGTAACTAATCGAATATTCGAGACTAAGTAAATAGTCATCATCATCTTCCTGCCCTTGTCTAAAGTTATTTACGGCCTCGCACCCAAAGGGGCCTCACACAAGCGAGGGCTCTTTAAGATCGAGAGGTTTTTTTTATAATTGGCTCGCGTTTGACCACTATTTTACCTGATGGTAAGTGACGATGTGGTCGAACACAGGGTTGCGACAGTCGCTGCCTTGTTTTCGAATTTATGATAAAAAAAGTCCTCGCTGATGTGTCTTCGCCCACGTCTAAATTAGTCCACGCTACGCCACTGAGGGTCGGCGCAACGTTTTTTTCTTTCATTCTATCCTGTCAATTGTCACGCTATCACTGACTCCCTTTTCTTTCATATCACTAAGCAAATAATCATCTATTTTATATATATTAATGCTTACGTTGCATATTCTATTCACATGTTATGTGAAGAGTGTAAAACATTAATAGGTACCTCGAAGCCAATAATGAGTTTAAAAACTCGCAACTATACCTACCTTGTACCTACAGAATGTTTGCTAATGGGTCACGCAAACTAACAACGATAAAATTTATGATCGCCTCAGTAATAAATTACTGAAAAGCTTGTAAAATTATTTATAGCTGCATAGCATAATCAGCCTTTTAATGTTCCCACGGCTGGGACTCAGGCCTCCTCACTCTAGGAGAGGGAATGGGCCGTAATCCACCACGCGGGCCCAGTGCGGGTTGGTGAATGTCACATGTCTTCGAATTTTTGGTTCTAGGACATGCCGGTTTCCTCACGATGTTTTCCTTCACCGTTTTTTTTTGCACGTGATCCGTTACTAGAGCGCAATAACTATACCTACTTATAGTTATTGCGCTCCACTATTCGTTGGAAATTGAAAAACCTTGAATCTGGACTTCTGGATCTTATTCAAAGACAAATTTAAAACGCATTGATGTAGGTACCTGGTAGAAAGGTACCTAGGTAAGTACTAAAACACCTACTTGTAGCCGAATCGTTCCCACTATAGGGTTATTGCGCTGGTTTACCGTCCAGTGCCACTATTCATCCATTTGACTAAGCTGCTACAAACACATGCGTAAAACTTGAATACAAACCTACCTTCCCGCGCAAGTTTGGGCTTTTTGCGATCCGTAATGACTAAGCAACAGTTCTACTAAGATGAAAATGTGATTAGACAATTAGCGAATTTAAAAAAAAATAACTTCAGTAGACATTTCGCATCCGTGCCTTGAAGAGGCCATCGAGCTAGAAAAAAAAAATGCCGACGAGAAAAGTTCATGGCAAGTTTAATTACTGATAAAGTTAGTTTACGGAATATTTTTGGCACGTATGTCTACTTATAAGCATAATAAATACAATTTAAAGTGTTTTTATAGTTTTTTTTTAGACATCTTAGATAAATTTAGTGATACTAGCATACCAAGTTTGTAAACTATTTGGTTTTCGTCCGCCTGGACGGAAACACAGTCAGCTAGGTTAACATTTGTAATGGCCATTTTACTTCAACAGACCTATAAAATACTGAATATTTTCTCTCAATATGATCTTTATTGCTATTATATTAGATATTTTAGTTTCCGTCCATTCCTTTGTTAGTGTTGCGCAAATAAATTTTTAAAGGACGTGGACGAAAACTAAAAATAGCTTAAAAAGTTGTTTTAGTTTTCGTCCATACAGGAATACTGGAGTGGATGAAAATTAAGAAATAGTTATTCTTTTGTAATCTTAAAGGAAATAATTAAAGATCACACTGTCATTGTGACACATATTTCTGACATAAAAAATATTTTTGATTAAGTTGTTTATTCTGTACAGTACTTAATATAATAAAGCGAGAGAGTCTTTTGTTTGTTTAAACGCGCTAAACTCTGAAACTACAAGCCGTATAAAAAAATCTGTATGCAATAGCCAGGTTCATGACGAATACTATCTATAAGCTAAATAACATCACGCTACGACTCATGGAAGCGGGGCAGTAACCAAAGACAGAGTAAAACCACTGGGGACAATTGGTTATAGCTGATAAAAAATAATACCTAAAAGATGGAGAGAGAATACACAGACACTACTATTAAATAATAATAGATATGTTGCTGAGTAAGTAAAAGTATATATAATTGGTTACTAAACTAGCTCACACTTGGATAAAAACCAATTTTTTGGACGAAAACTACTTTTTCAAAAAATATTTTTATAAAAAAAGCCATGAAAGTGATATATTGTCATGTGATTTTAACCTAAAGAAGACTATATAAGCAATAGAAACAAATACTTACGATACATTTATATAAAGGTACTTCAAGATATTTATTTCACATCACAAAGCTGGAAACTCCGATAATTGGACGAAAACCAGCGCAATCACCCTATGTAGGTTTTATTTATTGACTAGGTTTTTATGAATAAAGAATTCTTACACAAATTAATAGCCTAGTTATTTATGAAAACGCAAGGTTTTAAAATTTCTATTACGCGGCATAATGATGCAACGAACGCTAAAAGTAGAACATAAATTAAGTATGTTTTATGGCTCCTATTAGTAAATTCACATTCTCTTTATAACAACATGTGTAAATTTGAGTTGATTCATGCTAAGAATAGATAGGCAAACAGGTTTTATGAACAAGGAAATAACACTCTTCATAAACAGTAACAAGAATAAAGGGCCTCTTACTTTTGCATGCAATTCATAGGTATTTTTATTATGTAGGATTTTTTTTCAATTTACTTTTGTATGGCAAAGACAAGTATCATGTGTATAAAAATATGATACTTATAGTACAGATTCCAACTGATGCAATGTAATTTTCTATTAGTAAGAGTATAAACATAGAAACAATAGAATGGTTGATATCATAATATTATTAATTCAGGCTACTATTGTAACTTAACCTTTTGAGTAGGTACTGTAATTAGAGACACAATAAAAAGACAATGGGTGAGCGAATGCTTGTGTTCCCCTGGGGTTTAATGAAATAAAATGGTACCTATTTATAATGTAAACAAAATAGTTTCCCAGTAGCTAACCCCGCAATTACACTAGTGCCTTTGGTTACTGCTCCACTCCTGTTGGTTGTAGTGTGATGTTATATAGCCTATAGCCTTTTTGATAAATGGACTATTAAAAATATAGAATATGAAAGAACTTTTCAATTCAACCAGTAGTCCCTAAGATTAGCGTGTTCAAACAAACAAACTCAACTCAAAAATATTATGAAATAAAAATCTATAATAATATGTAATTCACCATGTACCACTTTCCATTAAAAGCGTCTAAAAGGGCCTCTGCGAGTTGGTTTCGGCTCCTCGTACGCCTTCCAAAGGTCCAGGACCTTAGGGTGCTGAGATAAATAAATGTAATTCAAAATATAAGTATAGATTTTTACTTCATAATATATATTATGTATACCCACCTATGTAGTATACATTCTACTTACCTGTTTCCATGTAAAAAAGTTGGGAAATGTCTCTTTGGCAAGAACATTGCGAATGCTGCCACACACACCCATAGAATAGCCAACTCATCCAAAAGCTGCCCTGTAAATATAAACAGCATTGATTAAGACACCTATTTCTTAGAAACATCTTTGTTATTTTTCTTTATTGTCAATGTTTTGTCTCAGATTAGATAAACATTGAAAAGATTATACTTTATTGTAGGTGTGGAAAAATTATAATATCAATCAGGCCTGCTGTGTTTTAGCTAGTATTCTAATAAATTAATAAAACATCATAAGAAAAGGAAAAAGTATGCTTGAGAATTCATATTCTTTTAACAAACACTGTCATCTGCAATGATACATAAAAAAATTAGACAATCAAGATGTTTGATCTACACACCAAGCTACATAATATTATAGTTAAATTGCAAATTGAAACTATAAGTAGGTAAATGTTATAGGGTAATAAACAAGAACTTTTTATAAGTGTAACATGTAAATGTATTCACATTTATTAAATAATAAAATAATACTTGCAACTCAGTTTAAGTACCATTACTGTGGCCTTTTTATGACTGGATAACATAATAATAATACAAGGTTGTAATAGCTTAATATCTTACCTACTAAACTCAAGGTGGCATGAAAATAGGCAGAGCTTATACCAACCACCATCAGCAGTACCCAGAGGACATTGATTGCTGGGTTGAAAAACTTTGAATATTCTTGGAAAAGATGAATGAGCATTGGTGGGAACAGGAAGAACAACACATTGCTAATCTAAAAAGAAAAAAAACTTCAAATAAGTTTATGCACACGTTTCGGTAATTTGAATAAATTGAGAGGGCCAGGTTCATTGACCATTTTGGGCAGGTATGCATGACTAAGACATGCGAGTGATTTATATAGATACTTATAAATTGTGGTGCTTATTACAGTTTAATAAACACCACAGCTTATCATTTATACTTCTTAATAATACTTCAATGATAGACAACCACTACTTGTGTACAAAATAACTAGGTATGCCAAGAAAGAAAATCCTTTGTCTTTGCTCGGAAACTAAAAATAGAAAATACGAAAAATACTTACTGTATTGACAAATTCTGCTATTACTGGTGAAATAGAATAGTTAGATTCACACCAGTCTACCGGTGAACTTCCACGTTGTAAATGTGACCACATTGTTGTGGTCAAATAGATTCTTTGTTTACAATCTTTAAAATAAAAAGATGCACAAATAAAAGTAAAATATTCCAATGATACAACGAAAGCAAACGAAAATCACAATACAAATAAATAAAATTGTGTATTTTCAATTTAATTTTCAAGTCGATTCATTTATTTCCGTTTCTATTACGACGATATTTTGTTTACGTACAGCGAAATCTAGGCCTCTTCCACAATCAGTGACCTGACACTGACAGTCACCGACACACAAAACACTCGAGATGTGAAGGAAGCGGCGAATGAATGAATGACGTGAATAATGAGTATAATGACTAATGAAGGAGAAGTGACAGTGACACTGTCAGTGTAGTTCTCAATGACAGCAGGACAGCTAATTATTCGTTCAGTAGTCAAAGCAAATTTTAATTTCTAGGTTGCCCTGTGTATTAATTTATTTCGGTAGTCGATAGTATAGCCGTGCGTTCAAGAAAAGCAAACTAACACAGCAGGCTGTTGCAAAAGTTTCCTTATGAATCTCAATTCGTAGCATCCTGCCAGCAAGTAGATTTTTCAAAATGTACGGTTAACTATGTACATTACATAGTTATCAGTAAGACTTATAGAGTGTTGTTACGATTTCATACACGCTCCCGTCCCCTCTGCCTAGCTAGATTCACCATTGTAAAGAGCAAGAGGGAGGGGATATGAAAAAATTGTTTTGGACAGTATAGATCACGAATATCGGTAGGTATATAGATCAAGAGTGTACCTTCATCGTGAAAAACTGTTCTGTAGAAAAATACTGTTTTTAACCCAAAATAAATCAAATTGTTGCGACAGGCGCCGCGTAGGTATAGTGTAAACCAAAGAACACATTCCTCCCAGAAATAAATCTTAGATCCGCCCTTGTAAACTCCCGGCTATACAGTGGCAATAGATCACTTTCGTAGCTGTATAGATCTTCTTAGAAAAACGTTATAAGACGATGACATTTATCTGCATTATCAGTTATATAGTTTCATACAAAATTGACTGTCAGTGAATATTTATTTATTGCATAATGAACTTGCGTAGGTTATTTTAATGAGTAGCTTTAAAATTAAATAGTTTTCAATTAGTACTTGATAGGAACCAAATCTCACGTTTAATTGTAATGGATTGTAATAATGGTTCACAGTACAAGTACTCGGGTAAGGAGTTAGAATCCTTAGCTAGTGTGCTGCAATGACTAGGAGTAGATGTCGTCAATTACTCTTTAAGCCTTTAGTGACGAATATCAGAACCTAAAACACTTGTCTCAAAAATAAGCCCAACTTCGATATGATTGTGATGTAATGACCGCTATAATTGCGTAAACTGATTTCCACTGAATAACAACGTTTATTTAGTGGAAATCAGTCACTGAATCATCATCGCATCGCAATCATCATCGGCGTTCTCTCCGCTCCCCTTATAGCCACCCCAAACCTCGCATCTGAGTACCTGGTCTGATTTGGTATCAATTTTTAATCTGATCGCTGTCAAAACATTACCCACACACGTCGAGAACATTGGAAAGCAATTTAAACTGAGTAGCTGGTTACACAGCATCTGTGTACATTGCTGGTACCTACACAGATGCACTGGGAAATAAGAAGTTCGCTCTAGAGTGCTAGCTCCAGTCCTCAGGCCAAAGGGGTGCAACGCGCGCGCGCGCTTTTCGCCACCGCGCGCTATCCACTTTACCAATCCATCGCATCCAACGACAAGACGCAAACGGATGGCCGAGAATACCCGCTTCCGCCTATATAATTTGCCTGTGAGTAAAGGACTTGCTGAAGTCCGTCGTCCAAGTACTTAGGCCCAAGTTGATGTCACATGGTGTTTCCACGTGCTTCTCACCAAACTATGAAAGAGTGATGGTGAGGCTCCTCACTTTTTTGTGAACATACCTACGCCTGCCTTAGAGTATTGTTCATTGTTTGTTCTATTGGGAAACCGAGGAGAGTAGCTGCGCAGAGACAAATTTATGTGACGGTGGGGGCTTGCAGTGGGGCTCTGCGCAGTGAAAAGTGCATTCACAAACACCACCGGTAAGGAGCTCTACTGCCATTTCAAAATAGTTCCATCAGTTTTAACTTTCAGATACCGAAGTTATTCTAGCAACAACTGAACTTGAAGGTAAAACAAATCATGATGCAAATGTCGATTTTGTTGTCGATGAGAATGTGTCCGTTCAAAATGAAATTTGCCGTGGCAACAAACTCCGTAATGAAAAACCAAGACGTAATGAAACCGTACTCGAAATTTCTTCTTTGAGACCTTATATAAAGCAACATCGTGTAAGGTGCTGTAACCTTCTCATTTTATAATTTATTTGAGCACCATTATGCAAGAGAATTGTAACAAATAGGTAGGTAGGTATAGTGTCCGATGATCGATTTCTGGCCAAAGCCGTAGTCTAAAAACCCTAAGTACTTATCCAATCAAGAAAGGCTAACAATATATAAAATAATATTCTTTTATAGTTGATTGTATCTACCTTGGAAGGTGGGTAGGCCTTTGGTCTGGGTTCTGGGATGCAACACACTTCAACACCCTTCTGGCTGGCATAGCTTCGCTCGGATACTATGTGTAACAAACAATCTAAAATTGAGTAGGCATTAAATTTTTGACTAACAGCCTTGATAAAAATGTAACAATATAACAAAGTAGCAATATGTCTAGATATTTATTGTAACGTCTACTGTTTAAAATTATTCTATATAATTCTTTTCCAATGCAGGAAAGGCCACCTCGAATCTTTCATTAACATTAAAAGGCCAAATACTCTTAAATGTCCTTGTGCAGGACCAAACTCTGTTGCAAGTACTTTAAATATGAAGTCCAGCAGAATTTCAAGAACAAATCTTGTACAAACGAAGGCCAATAAAGGCAAACGATGTCCCTTGAGGATAGCTGAATTGGCAGTGCCGAGCAAACGACAATGTATTGGGACATGGAGGGAAAAATCTGATGTATTACCTGGAATTATGGTAAGTATTAAAATGTTCTAATACAGACTTTCACCATCATTTTAGCCAAAAGACGTCCTGTTGGACATCGCGTCCAACAGATTCCCGCTGCCTTCAACAGGTCATTGGGTTCAATTTATAGGTCGCCTGCTGACGTTGCAGCTTCCGGTACGCGGGCGTAACTAAGAAGCTTTCGGCCTCATCGATCACCATTTCTGCGAGCAGTGTCCCGTGCCCTTTGACACTTAAAGGGCGATTCTTCCGGTTATACCGGTACCTAACCCTAGTTCTCCTGCGGATATCTTCACGATGCAGTGAAACGTCACAAACGATACCTCTACCCTTAGGGCGTTATCAATTTAGACGGTTCATGCCATAGATATCCGGTTCATGCCGTACCGCTGTCGCACGTTTATCGTGCCGCGGACGGCCGGTTGCAGTACGTTAGCAGTCCGATAATAAGCGCCTAAATTGAAAACGTATCTGGCTGCCGTATTCTGATGAATTATTAAACACCGCACTATTCAACACCGAATTGAACACGTGGTGCTTGTGACGTGGCCGTCTTGTTGTTCATAGTTGACCGTTTGCAGTTCCGCGTGCTTTGTATGAAAAATACGATAATCTGTACGCAGCATCGGCAGCATAAAGCGTTAGCTTTACATACTCTTTGGTACGCAGTAAGACTAACGCACCGCAGCAGGCCCTCAAAAAACACATACTTAAATTGAAGCGTAGCGTAGCAGTGTAAAGCGTAAGCTTTACATAATCTTTGGTATGCAGTACGACTAACGCATCGCATCGGCACCGCAGCAGGCCAAATTGAAAGCGCCCTTGTTCCCCTTTGCAGCGTGCACAGTGCTACCATGCGAACCATTTACGCAAATCTGTATATTATAAGTAATCTCATTTTGATGTTCCAGGTAGAAAGATTGAAACAACAAGTTTTTGACCAAATACCAATTGCCAAAATACCGGAAGCAATATATTGTTTCGAAAATGAAAAACGTGTATCGTCAAAAAAGTAATACCCAGTTCGCAGTCATATTATATAATTACTAGCTGAGCCGGCAAACGTTGTTCTGCCATATAAATAAAAAAAAAAAAAAAATAGATGTTGGCCGATTCTCAGACCTACTCAATATGCTCACAAAATTTCATGAGAATCGGTCGAGCCGTTTCGGAGGAGTTCAAGTTCGAACACCGTGACACGAGAATTTTATATATTAGATATTATTATTAAACATATACCTAGGTACTACTGTGAGCCAAAAATAAGGTGAATCATTTTATTATGACCAAAATTAAAAGCTTAACTCTCCTTCAAGATAGGTACACTTCTTCGTTGAATCCATTTTTGGAAGTATTTCTAGAAACCTTTTTTCGGCAGGACCTTCAACTGTAATAAAATTATTCACCGCATTATTTGGTTACACCAAGTATCTAGACAGAGAAACCTATCTACGCTTTACTTTGTTGTGCCCCTCCTCGAAGGTAGATTATTTGTATTCATACTTACTTACTAATTAAATATTGTATATTTATGCATAAATATTTTTATGTATCTACCCCAACTATTTACTCTATTGCACTGATACTTCAATCGACTCCACTTAAACTGCTAAGTATATTGCAGTTGCTTACAGTTCAAATGTAAACTGTGTGCAAACGCATTTATTTTGTAATAAATTCAAAGTCGTAAATCATAAAAACAACCAAATACCCCATTACCCACTTATCTCTGCTTGCAGTTGCACCTTCAGGTGGCTCTCATCTAGACAGATAAAATATGAAGCCCAGAAGCCCACTCGCCAGATGGACGAAAGGATGTTATGCATATTATTTGGACATAAAGTTGGTCAAAGATTATCCAGACCGTTAGGACTAACGTTAAAGGCGGAGTAAGTTTTGAAACCTAATCCAATAGTTTTCAGGAAGAGTCTTCTGACTCTGGTCAGGGTCTTCTGACTCTGGTCAGGGTCTTCTGACTCTGGTCAGGGTCTTCTGACTCTGGTCAGGGTCTTCTGACTCTGGTCAGGGTCTTCTGACTCTGGTCAGGGTCTTCTGACTTCTAACAACAATACCTCCCGTATTTTTGTTAGCAAGTCAGAAGACCATTTTATCAGCCTTCAAAGCTCCATTTTAGCTACTAGTAGGTACCTTACTACGTTTACGATGTCATTCGATGCGCAGACGCTGAACGTTAGGTACTTTTTTTCTAACCTTTTTATAGTCTGGCCGCACATGAGCTACACGCGACAGCCACAAATGCCGCCACCGAAGCTAGAAGCGGACGTAAAGGTAGCTGACGGGCGCGACAGCTACTTGTGGTCTGTTGGTGGCAGCTGCTTGCAGTTATACCTACTTAATATTTAATATTCCACAATTTTCACACAACGCCATCTAGTCCCAAATTAAGCAGAGCTTGTGCTATGAGTACTAGACAACTGATAAACTTACTTACATATTTCTAAATACATACATATATTATAAATAAATTACACCCAATCATAGAATAAATGATCGCGCTCATCACATCACACAAACATTTGTCTTGGGTGGGAATCGAACCCACGACTTCCGGCATAGCAGTCAGGGCCCCTTACCACTAGACCAACGGGCTAGTCAAGTTAGTTGGTGGCTGCGAGGCGTCGCGAATGTTTAATTGCGCTGCTGCTTGTAAGAAGCCGCGTTGTCCTCGGTGCCGGCCACAAGAAGCGACCACCGGCGATTTGTAGCGTGCGACGACCACTGGGGTCATCGTGTGCAGCAAGTCCGCATTATAAAAACTTTTTACAAAAAAAAAACCGACTTCACTATAAAAATCACTAAAAGGATCAAAATTACTTTCATTTCGGAAGTCGGTATTTATCAGTATTGTTTGTTTCTTATTTTACAACGACTTCCGAAATTAAAGTTATTTTGATCCTTTTAGTGTTGTCGGTTTTTTTTTTGTAAAAAGTTTTTTATTTTACACTTTTTAGTTGCGATACATTTATAACCAGAGTGCCTATTTCTCATGACAATTCCAATTAACCCAAAAACTGCTAGGTTACATTGTTTTATTATGAAGTTCCTGTGTCTAACTTCCACCTTCCGGCTCTATCATCAGATCAGTTCGATAGTACCTTATAGCCAAAGTGCATCTCATGACAATTCTAATAAGCCCAAACACGGCTAGGATACATTGATTAATTACGGAGTTCCTGTGCCTACCTTCCGGCTCCATCATCAGATCAGTTCGATAGTACCGTATAGCCAAAGTGCATCTCATGACAATTCTAATAAGTAAGTCCAAACACGGCTAGGTTACATTGATTAATTACGGAGTTCCAGTGCCTACCTTCCAGCTTCATCATCATCATCAGATCACTTCGTTAATACCATTTTCAACGTAACTATTCAGAACCATTCATTTATTTGTATTGTCATAGTCGCTTAACTATCTTTATTGTGATATATATGTGAGTATGAAGTTCCGTTGACCATTTCTGGTCTTCTACATCAGTTCCACTTCATCAAATGTTACTTTTTGACTGTAAATACTTAAGTTTTCGATGAAAATACCAAAATCACTATATGGTTGCCTATAATATGTGAGGAGTTCCCTCGATTCCTCATGGATCCCATCATCAGAACTGGATTTTGAAAAAATGGGTCCAATCTGGAAGCATATCCTTTAAGGGGAAAAAATTTTTGCAAATCGGTCAATAAACATAAAGGTAACAAACATAAAAAAAAGGTAACAAACATAAAAAAAAAATTTTGATGATAAAAAAATACAACCGAATTCATAACCTCCTCCTTTCTTTTGAAGTCTGTTAAAAATGTATGAAAAGTAAAGAAAAATAGTGGCATTTTTTGGTTGTGGTCAGCCCGTGTGCGGCCAGACTTAGTGTCTGTTGATGAAAGAAAGAAGAAAGAAAGAAAGAAAAACAGTTTATTAGATGACTGATAGATATCTGATTAATTGGAACAAAATTATTTGCTAGACCGCATAAAATAAGTAGAAACTATACCTTTTGTCTCTTTTAGTTTAGAAAAGTTAACCAAAATAGTATCCAAAGATGTTGAGAAAATAATGTACGAATGCCCGGGTACATTAGATCAGCAAGAAAAAGCTATTCTTACAGACATATCGAATAAGGTGAGTATAATTTGGTATTTTATTTAAAATAGCAGGTTTACTTAGATGTACTGACCTTTCTAAACACAAGAACTTTTGAAATGTCACGAATTAAATTATCGGTTGAACTTGCCAGCCGTAATCTCATATCTAAAAATCTTTTTACAAAAAAATAATAATAACAGACTTCACTAAAAAAAAACACTAAAAGGATCAAAATAACTTTTTCGGAAGTCGGTGTTTCTCGGTATAGTTTGTTAAGTACTTATTTAACATTTTACTTTCGAAATTAAAGTTATTTTGATCCTCTTAGTGAAGTCGGTTATTTTTTTTTTGTAATAGTAGATTATGTGACTAGGGGATAAAGCAGTGTCTTTAAGTCGCGGGTGGCGGATGTTGAATTCCGAACGAAACTAAGGTTGCTAATTTTAATCCCGAACGATAGTGAGGGATTTATATAATTAACTCCCCGAGCATTGCGAGGGAGTTAATAAAGAAACCTGAGTGAAGTGAGGAATTCAAGCCGCCCAAGACAAAGACAGCTTTATCCCCGTGTTGGATACTCTACTTTTTACACCATCTGTGAGATAATTAAAACACAATTTAGTAAAAGAAATCATATAATACAGAAATATAAGTATTATTTACGAGTTAATCTTAACTATCACTCAAAAGTTTTGATGGTTTTGAGATTTGAAACAAACAAAATTCACTACTCAAAGATTTCTATAACGCTTCCCGCTTGTTCATTACTTTTTTTTAGAAACTTTTTTTATTCTGTTTTTTTTTTGTTAGTGGCCAGTTTGAAATTTTAATAAACTTGTTTGATGCACTACATTTTAATTCACATAATGCTGACGGTTTTTCACGTTCCAAATTCAAATCTCATTATTCCCTAGGGATCGCCCATACTGCATTATCTCCCTAGGGACATAATGACTTGCTATAAGTGATGGTTGTATGACGTATAAAAGGGCATTATCGAGCAGGTGGTGTAAAAAAAGTTTTTATTTTCCACTTTTTAGTTGCGATACACTTATAAACAGAGTGCCTATTTCTCATGACGATTCCAATTAACCCAAACACTGCTAGGTTACATTGTTTTATTATAAAGTTCCTGTGTCAGATCAGTTCGATAGTACCTTATAGCCAAAGTGCATCTCATGACAATTCTAATAAGCCCAAACACGGCTAGGATACATTGATTAATAACGGAGTTCCTGTGCCTACCTTCCGGCTCCATCATCAGATCAGTTCGATAGTACCTTATAGCCAAAGTGCATCTCATGACAATTCTAATAAGTCCAAACACGGCTAGGTTACATTGATTAATTACGGAGTTCCAGTGCCTACCTTCCGACTCCATCATCATCATCAGATCACTTCGATGATACCATTTTCAACGTAACTATTCAGAACCATTCATTTATTTGTATTGTGTCGCTTAACTATCTTCATTGTGATATCAATGTGAGTATGAAGTTCCGTTGACCATTTCTGGTCTTCTTCATCAGTTCCACTTCATCAAATGTTACTTTTTGACTGTAAATGCTTAAGTTCTCGATGAAAATACCAAAATCACCATATAGCTGCCTATAATATTGGAGGAGTTCCCTCGATTCCTCATGGATCCCATCATCAGAACTGGACTTTGAAAAAATGGGACCAATCTGGAAGCATATCCTATAAAGAGAAAAAAAAATGTGCAAATCGGTCCATAAACGACGGAGTTCTGAGGTAACAAACATAAAAAAAATGATTAAAAAAAAATACAACCGAATTGAATAACCTCCTCCTTTTTTTGAAGTCGGTTAAAAAGCGATAAAACTCCCCATCCCAACAATGCGTTCGAAATATGAATAGGATCGATTGCCATGTTGTGACGTCACGTCATACTGTCAAATCGAAGAAATTGGGTAGGGTGAACAAAACAAGAAATATTTAAAATTTAATTTATTAACGAATCGTAAAAGAAAAATGTTTAATCAGAATCCAGTTCTTCAATTTTGCTTATCTCTGCGTCACTGTGTGAAGTGTCTGAGTAATGGCAAATGGAAGAAGAAGGCGAATTGTTCATAACAATTAAAATAAGAAAGAATTATATATTTTTTTAAACTAATTATGTCTTAAAACAATATATTTAGCTAATTTATATTAAACAATAACGTTTTTACTTCACCTAGATTTAACTAAGATTTAGTAATACAAAGCAAAAAAAAACCTTTATTGATACGCAAATAAGTTTTCTTTGCAAACGGTACTTTTCACTCAACATTTGACAGATCGAAGATATTGACTTTACTATTCTTATTTGGAACGCATATTAAATGTATTTTAATTTGACCGTAAGCTGTTGATCCCCGCAATAACGCCGGCGTTAACGCGCCATTGTCTTTCTATTGTGTCTCTAATTACGCTACTCAAAAAGTTAAGTAAGAATATTAGACTGTTTTGAATATATACAATTCGAAATAATTAAATTCCTAAAAATTATGGCGTGCAATGTTCATAATTTGAACTTTGTGCTCGGCCACAGTGGCAGCGCGGTGCGGGTAGCGGCGCGGGAGCTGCAACGCGCGCGATTTGCGTGGCCACACTAGCTGCGCGGTGCGGGTAGCGGCGCGGGAGCTGCAACGCGCGCGATTTGCGTGGCCACACTGGCAGCGCGGTGCGGGCAGCGGCGCGGGTGATAGTGCCTGTCCGAAGTAGGCTTGTTGAAAAAATATCGATATTTTTGTTTCGATATATTATCAAAATTATGAGTCTTTATATTTTGATCCGATACATCGATAAATCGATACAAAATATTCAATATCGAAAATCTTATCAAAAACGATTATTTTTTTCAAATTTATTGATCAGCAGAATATTGAAATGAATTCAAAGCCTTACTTTCGATAAAATGCTTGAAAAAATTAATTGGTCTTCAAAATAATAAGTATATTGTTATTTAGTTAGAAGATTACGTGTTACGCCAATCCCAAGTAATATAGGTCAAGGGCAGGAAGAACAAGAAGTTTTATACAGATATCTATTATTGACCTAGACTGAACTAAATTAATTATTATTTTAAGACCGAAAATCTCGGAAAGTTTGACCGATAAAATGTCTTTTCCTCGATAAATCCAGGCCGATATTAATATTTTTATAAATATCGATACATCGATAAATATGGGTCCACTACATAAATACGAAAAACTTTATTCCGACAGTCACAAATACGAATTTCAAAATACCGATTTTCATAATTCCGAATGGTTCAAAATTCCGAATATAACAACTCCGACTTAACGTTACTCCTATTTTTATAATTCCTAAATTTCAATTTTCCTAACTTTTATAATTACTATTCTCAAAATACCGAGTTTCAATAGATCGAATAACGAAAAGTCCGACTTAATGATAATTCGAAACATCAAAAATACGAATTCCGATTATTAAAATACCGATTAATAAAATTCCGAAATAAAAACGCCTCATAAAACTGTATAGCAAGACAAATAAACACATAAATGCTCGTCAGAGGTCGTAGTATGAGGGGGTAGAATTAAAAAACTAATGACAGATGCGTTTTCCAGCATGCAGGGGATTTATTGCAGCATGCAAGCAGGCATGCAGCGTGCAAGCAGACATGCAGCATGCAAGCAAGCATGCGATATGCAAGCAGGCATGCAACATGCAAGCAAGCATGCAACATGCAAGCAGGCATGCAGCATGAAAGCAGGCATGCAGCATGCAAGCAGGCATGCAAAATGCAGCAAGCATTGTTTCTGTCACGGCTCCGGCGCTGCGGGGTTTGGGCGGCCCCACGCGAGCTTATCGTCGCAGATGGTTTTAACGCTCACCACCGCAGCTTCGGCTTGCTGGCCGGCTTTGCCGGCCAGCCTCAGCCGCGGCGGCGGGCCTTCAAACCACTTGCTCCTGAGCTCGCGGGCCGCCCTACTCCTCCGCGCCTACACGGGTTTAAATTACACTCTAGGGGTAGGGCAAACAAGACTGCGTGAAGTCGGTTTTGCAGCGATTCGTTTCTGTCACTAAATTTTGTAGCACAACATGTTGACTTTTAATTTATTCGAAGTATTGAAAATCGGAATATCGTTTTTCGGACCGTGAACCCTTCGAGCATTTGATTCTTCGAACGAAAATCGGAAAACTAACAAATCGCATTTACGACTTTCGGTAAAATAAATTTCGTGATTTTTAATAATAGACATTATAATTTTCAGGTATTATGAAATTCGGACTTTTGAAAATCGGAACATCGAAATTCGGAATAAAATATTTCGGAGTATTTGAGTGTTCCGCGATAAATATTACTTCTAGCATGGCTCGAACTAGTTTGCCGCTTGCCGCCCGCGCACTCACTGTGACCACTTGTATGAACTCACTATGGCGATGGCGTGAGATGCCCCCGCGCGTTCCGCGTCTCGCAGTCCGCGCCGCTTACCGCGCCCGCGTGCCCACTGTGGACACTCAAAGGAAGTTCTTGTGTTTGAGATTGCCGCGCCGCGCCCGCCCCGCACCCGCGCTCGCCCCACACCCGCGCTTCCAGTGTGGCCGAGCACTTAGGGGCCTATTACACTACTCGATATTCAGACAGTCTTAGTCGATGTCGCGTAGTGTAATAAGGGTTAGACCGGTCTTACTCGGAACAAAAAATAAGATAGTCTGAATATCGTGTGCTGAATATCGCATAGTATAATAGGCCCTTTAGAGCAGCGCAGCGTAGTTTTTGGTTCTAAAATTAAATTTAAAAATTAAATTACCTCGAACTTTAAATTAAAATAACCTACAATAACTATAGACCAAGATTCTGCTTTGGGATCTTAGTATACTATTTTGTAGTCGTGTCAAAGATTCTAATAATAATGTAGGTTTTTCAACAGACTTATCTACTCAGAAATTATTTTTAATCACAAGTGTGTTGAAAAACGTCGTATGATACAAGTAAATATTAGTAATACCCGTCCTCGGCTCTCTTACGAAATAAATCTAAATACCACATCAGCGGTAATCACCAACATTACACACTTGTATCATAATGTACTAGGTATTAAATTAACGGGCTCTTTGCAGGTTACATTTTGGATAACAGGTATACTTGAAGATTCATATTTTAAGTCGCTTGAAGACGATTTGAGAGGTATTTATAGATTTACATGTTTCTAGAAAGATTTTGTTCAGTTATTGTAACTTATACCCGATTGATGAACCGATGATCGATGAACACATGGGGCTGTCCGTTACTCTGTATGGTCTGCGCTCGCCCGATCGCGTCGGGTATCGGTCACTGAATTTGGATTCCATGTATTGTGCGACACTGTGTGGTCTCGAACCATACCTACCTACATACCTAATCTCCTGTGTTCTGAATTACCTATGGTAAATTGTGCTAACAAAATAAAAATCTCCATCAAGAGATTTCGTTGTTATTTTTTTTCAATTTTATTTTTATTTTGTAGCCAAAAATCAAACTGAAGCTATTACACAAACAATGCTACACATTTCTATGCCGTTAGTTACGATTGCGGAAACAGTCCTAGAGCTGGAAAATGTTATGAAATCGAAAGGTTTTTAATTATTTTTTTTTTCCTATTTGTGTACCTTTAAAATAATGCATACCTTAAACTTTTTTAAATCTCGATTATTGTTAAAGTAAGCAAAAATTAACCATATTTCAAAATTTTCTCAGATTTGGAAGAGGAAGAAGGCCCGGTATTGGACTTTATTGATGACGTAATAGATAATGTTATGGTGAGTGAATATGTAAAACATACATAGGTAAGAGAGAATCATTAACATCGAGGAAAAAAACAATTGATTGTTTAGCTCCGCAACAGTAGCAGCAGAATGAAGGAAGACACCATATTACTTATTTGCTAATTTTATTACTGATTATTGAATCAGTAAAAAAAATAGCAAGTAGTATGGAAGCTATTGAGCTTTAATTATAAATACCTACTTGATGGCTTCATAAAGAATATTGTATAAAAAGAAAATTAAATAATATAAAACACATTTAATGAATTACGGTCACCTACAGAATGTCTGCGAGCCGCAACTCCTGCACATCGACTCTAACTTATCCTATTCGTATGGCTCTAAGCAACACATAGTTTCGCCAGAAGAATTAGAGAAATCATTGGACATTAGGGATAGCGAAGTAGAGAAATTTCTTGAAGAATCCACACAAAATTCAACTGCAGAAGCTGATGATGGTCTCATAGACAGTAACAAAGATTTCACAAATTCAGAATATTTCCGAAACGAAATTAGTAAAATATTAAATAATATTACCGAAGAATCTGAAGATCATTTAAGTAACCGTTTGGGGAATGACATAGAAGAAGGTTCAAGGGATAACATAGAAAATGAGGAGATTTCACTCACGTCAAAAATAAAACACGATATAAATAACGGTAGTAAGGAGGAAGTCACACCTATAGAAGAAATAGAACATGACATAGATATACGAATGAATAACACGGGAATTTCACTCGATACAGGAATAGAACACGATACAAATGACGAGAACTTAGATAAAATAAGTGATAGTTCGTCAAATGTCGCAAGCGAAAATATCGATGAAACTCATTCAAACGTGAGTGAAAGTTTCAAAATAGTTAACGATGATTCTATAACAGACTTAGGTAATTTTATTTTTTGTTTCTTGTGCTTGATTTTATTTTATTATATTATTATATGCTTTGCCATAGATCCTAGCTACATTATTATGGCGCGGCGCCTGTCATCGCGTCGGCACGTTGACGAATAGAGCAGATCTTTGTTCCGAGCCATGTTGAACGGATGCATGGTATGGTACCACTACCACGTATAAATACGCGGCAAGGCAACGCAAAACTTTTGATTGAACTGACCGCCTGTAGAACACTGTGTCGCATGTTGTGGTACGATGTGGCACCGCCACCGTACCGGGCACTGTAGGTATACCTGCACGACGCGGCTATGCGCAGCAGTCAGGCGGCATGTGGAAACTAAACCTCTGAAATGTGTTATTTAAGTTTAGTTAGAAATTTTATTCATCAGTTGATATTAAACAATTTAAAATTTTAGAAAAATAGAATTAAATAAACTAATTATTGCATTTCAGTGAACGCAGATAACTCTGTCGAAAAAGTTAAAACCAGGTAGGTACACTGGGTATCAACATCAACTATTAATACTTTAATTAAACAATCAACTAATTTTAAATGCACTCCCATAGCTTCACTGTAATTTTATGCCGACATGTTTATTTCAGCACTACGGTGGAACAAAAACTTAATAAAACTAGACAAACACAATGGAATTCCTATAATAAATCTAACATTATTTTTGCTGAGCCGAACCAAGATCTCCTTAGTAAGTAAAAAAGTTATTGTCGACTTTTATTGTAGTCATTAACAGTAGCCCCAGGTACAGTCTACAATATTGAAATCTGATCCACCATACTGGTGACTAAAGTTTTAAGTTTATAGATATTTCGAATTTGAATTTTGATCGAATTTTGCTTGAACATAATGTACAAATATTACAAGCAACAAAATTTTTAATAATTTTATTAGTCAGTGACAACAACTCTATTCCATTTGCCATCTCTGACATTACCAGTAATGACCCGTGAACATGAAACCATTTTATTCTGACGTTTTATTATTGGTAGTTTCTTTAAAATTTCAAAATTATACAGCAGCTACCTGTCTGACACGGAAAATTCATTTTTTTTTAATTCTTATAAAAGCAACCTTTTGCCCCACACTGGGAATGACTCATATTGGGGGCGTGTTCACAAAAAATTTTATTTCTTATTGAAGATGTAAAAATTTTGACACAAGACATACAAACCCTGAACAACTATCTGAAAGTCATACAACCGGTTAAGCGGTAAGTCGAATCGAACCCGCGGCACTGGGAGTATTGGGACACGATCTTTGTTCACTGAAAGCGCAGCGCCTCTACCGGGTCAGTTAGGCATATTAAGCTTGCTGCGTTATATTCGTATATTATACTAATTTTTACTAATCGATACATTTTATAAATTGTGAAAAAAAATATTTTTTTACTTTCAAAATACAGTTCCTGCTTTATCAAAAAAATATTTTTTATTACAATTAAAAATCTGCTGCATTAATATAAAGATAAAAATTCTGACCCATATTGACGCGTTTTCATTACTTACTTTTTTTCACAAGCACGATACTAAGAAAACATACTATTTTGACATTGTTAACTGAAAGGATCAGCTTTTAATTTTGTTGATAGAACACTCAATATCTATTTAGTTTTCGTTGCTAATATGCAAAGTATGAAAGGCTAAGAGAATTGTAACGAAAGCGTCAGTACCTATCGTTAAGCCAAACGAGGGCTCTGTACCCTTACCATGAGTTACTTTCGAAAAACTACACCATCTCACCGTAGTCGATATCGAATAAACGCGCATCGAATAGATTACTACTAGATAGATACTAGATAGATACTACTACTAGATACTACTACTACTACTATTAGATAGATACTAGATAGATTACTACTGGTAAATCACGACACTCGAAACCGTGTGGTTGAAATAGAAATAATAATTTGCACCAAGCCGTAGCTTTTCTGAGCTACTGTGCTTTCTAACCGACTTCAAAAAAGGAGGAGGTTATTCAATAATTTTATTCTGATCCGAGAGTACCTAAACCCAGGTGATGCAGACGAATCCTGGCCTGCTGATTTTGGTGACAAACCAATATTGAAAGTCAGTGACAGTGCAAGCAAATCAATTTCATCTCTGGGAAGAATTAATGAACACTATGAAAACATAATGCTGTCACAAAAAGAAGAAGATGAAAACAGTATTGCTAGTAAAGGTACGGGCGATACAAGATTACAAATAAATGCAATTAATAATTTATTGCACAATATGCTGCCTACCGAAAAACATGACACAGCAAGCCAATGGAAGGACCCACTGACAAAAGTGTCCATAGATGTCAGTACAACGGATCCCGCCGTGAAACAACTTGATTCAAAAACCCTAGATGAAGAAGACACGAGCAGTCATATTACTTATACGAAAAAAATTCATGAAAAACGTGTTGATGATTCTTTTAAGCTAGAAAGTCGCCAAATGGATAGCGACGATAGTGAGCGAGAGAGGAGTACAGCTGATACAAACGAAGAAGATAAAATACGTGATCACAAAATACGATCAAAAATGAATCTAGGCTGGAGTGAGTATTAAATGTTGCCCCTTTTTTGTAACATAGGTGATAGGTGGCTTATGTAGCAGTTAAATATAATTTTTGAACAACCAACTTTATGGCTCACGAAATATTGTTCAAATTCCATTGCAACCAAATGTCACTAAAAAATCAAATTAATATACACTACTCTAAAGTCGATACAAGAGTTAAATTGATCAAATGATTCAAACAAGCTTGAATGGTAAATTCAAGTATAGTTGATAATACATACCTACATTTGCATTTTGCGATAAATATAAGTTGCGACAGGAGTTTCTTGCCTTGCCTTCAGAATCTGCAATTAGCTTCATCTTTTGACAATAAAATTGTAAAGTAAATCAAAGTCCTCCACCGCGTCACGTTTATCAGTTCGAGTTAAACAGGATAAACTCAAAACTACTAAGTAAATGGCTTTACGAGGCTTTCACCAAAAGACAAAGTGATTCATAAGGAAGGTTTAGACGTATAATACATGCATATTAAAGCAGAGAAAAAGCGAGAATTTCAAAGATTTCTAACACTCGTGCAAAGCTAGAGAGTTTTAAATAAATACTTTGAAATTGGCAGGTTGTATGATACACACATAGTACAAACTGCGAATTTGAAGAGTAAGTTTTGTGAGGCCATTTGTATTGAAAGCTGCACAGTCACCCATTGCACTGACGAACCACCTTGAAATTATTTGTCATGCTGCGTTTGACGTCCGAGTTCCTACCCTACATAATTGTAATTAGATTTTTCTTTAATTATAAATTAATCATTCTGCAGAGGTCCATATGAAGACAGCACCTTCATGGGTCCATGCGTGGGGCCAGGGTCGCGGTGAACCCAGTGAGGACTCTATACCTATTCAAAGTATGTAGTTCGTAATAGTAATATTTTTTGCTTTTTCTTATATAAGCACCTACCATTTTTGCGTGTTCCCCACATACCATCCTCATTATCGTTTGGGTATAACGGGACGGTTATTTCGGACTCATACCGACTAGAGCCCTCTCAGTGCTACCACGAGCCGGGGTGCCCGGGACACAAGAACATTCGACCACACCCCCTGTATAAGTACCTACCTAAATATAACAATCACAGTATTTAAAGGCGAAACTTTTGTGTGTTTGTTATTTCTTCACACTTCACGTCTGAAAGGATTTGGGTGAAATTTATCACACGGGTATCTAGACTATGACTATTTATGACCATATTCTTTTTATCCCGGGAGTGTTTCCTTGGGACAATTTCCTACCTGCACGCAGGCAACGCCGCTGGCAGCAGCCGATGAGTTCTAAAAGTTACCATCTGAGCTCCTAACTTAAATATTGTATTTGCATTTTGGGCTGGTGTCCGCAACTCCACGACTAAAGCGCGTATTTTGCGTACGGGTTTTTTTTTATATCATAATGATCATTAAGCGCAGCAATGTTGACTTTGATTTGAAATGGTTGTTCGTTTTCAGAAATGCCTACTAAGGTGACAGAAAGCGAACTACGTACATGGTGCAAGGATTTGGAAAAAGCTTTTACAAATTTAGAAATTTGGAGCAATTGGATCAGTGCCACATGCAAAGAAAGTCTCTTCATATTGAAACAAAGAAGTAATATTGATTTATTTCTATTAGTAACAAGGTACTAGAAAAGATTGCATATTTTGTTTACATCATTTCAGAATTGACTTGTCCTTGTTTGGCTAAAAGAGGTGCAATAAATTGGAGGACGCTCAAGAAAAATGTTCGTAAAGATGTGCTTCTTTGGACCAAATTGTACCAACGTACTGATAAAAATTTTAAAATCTTGAAAAGGAAATACAATAACATAGAGGTGAGCAGTGTTATAGAATTTAATGGAAAAAAAAGAAGGTTATTCTGTATTTTTTTATTCCTTTTTTTTAGTATTCAAAACCTACACCAATATCAAATAGAACGATTTTTGAAAAGATTGTCGAGTTTGAGGAACTCCGAGTGAAGACACATGAAATGGTAGGTACGCATGCAGATGTTATTCTTTCTAGTTTGTAATTTTTAATAACAGACTACAATTTTGACTAACGACGTATCTCTGTTTTTTTAATTATTTCAGATTGTGGCAGCTGAATATTGTGCAATGTGCACTTGTGTTAAAACCAAAACAACGGGGCATTTGAATATGGAAAGCCGAGCTTACAGTACAAAACGGAAAGATACAACATGCCTAAACAATAATAACAAAAATTAATAAAACTAACATAACAAGTGACTAATAGAAAGGTATATTAAATCTTATATTTAATTATTCTTAATACATATGGTTTCCTGAGGCGTTTACTTAAAGTGGACATTGATTTGATTAAAATCATATTTCCGCACGTTAGAATCTCGACATCCAGCGAATACCCACTTGCCATTAAACGCGAGGTCTCGAATACCATCGCAGTCAGATCCTGTTAACTGTACTCGAAGCTTGGAGCATCCTTCATCCAGTGACAACACCGTACAAGTACCGTCTTGTCTTCCGACAACGAACATTTGGTTCGTCAGACCTACCATACTAAGTACAGGGCTGGCAGATTCGTGCCATTCTTTTAGAACTGAGCCATCTTGGAGATTTAATTTTGTGATCTGTAATGATAATAATTTTCTTTTGGACCTTTCTCACATAAAATACACAGGGAACGGATTTGCTTGATTGACATGTGATTTTGGGCTCATAATATAGTGAAATGGACAGGATTTGTTTTTTTTTTTTTCAATACGCTAAGTACTGATACCGGCACGGATCTTGGGCACTTACTTCCACTAGCGCAGAAGTCAGAAGTGAAATATCGGGTCTGTTTAGTGGTATGACTATGAAGTGAGATACGGGAGCGGGTAGTGCAATCCCTGTAGTGATTGGATCGCCAATGTGTACGATGCGCAAACCGATCCCCGCTCTTTCGCGAGTGCTCAAGATTCGTGCCAGTATCTTTAATAACGATACGACACATCGCAGAACGACAAATTAGAATTAGTGGGTTACCTAAACGTCATAAAATTTACTCATAATGACCATTATAAATAATGATATTACCTTTCCATTATTACAGCCTGCAAGAACTGTCTGGTCCAGAACAATAATGGTGTCACAAGCAGAGTCAAGCTGCTTGGTGTAGAGCTGTGCTCTCTTGGCCACGTGTGCACACACCACTAGACCACTCTCACATCCAACTATTAACAGCTTGTTATGAGTGCCAACCTGGAATCGGTAATAAAGACCATTTTAAACAGTGATCCAGTTTTCTTATTTTATTATTTTAATACAAACAATATCTACTCGAAGATAGCAAATATAATGCTTCTTAGACAATTAAAATCTAAGTTGTTTTGCGCAAAACGTCTCGGATACATTTGGGGATTAAATGTCCTCTAACATGACGCGCAACGCTCGATCTATTCTATTCTAAGTGACGCAGCAACATCATGCCCAGTTTACCGAAATGTAAGGGGGCACCCTTACATTTTATAACGCGTTCACGTGACGCGGGACATATTGTTAGACAATTTGACAGCGTTGCGGGTCATGTTGGGGGACATTTTTTCCCCTAAAGTATTTGAGGCTTTAACATTTAAATTCTGCTAAACGTTGTTAGGCACTTTCAAAAATTGTGACAAGCAATGAAATCTACGCGCCAACACAAATAATGCGCTTCTTTTCGATTACAGATAGAATAACTCATGCTGCGTTAAAATACACTGGACCACAATTTAATAAAAATAAGCTTGGGACTGCCGTATTGTGAAATAAATGTCGAATGCCGTACATTTGAATTTATAAACGAATCTAAGGCCTATTTTCCACGGACGCGTATTCGTCATTATACGCTTAGTATACGCCTGCGTGAAGCTTACATACAAAACTGGCCTACTGTCCATGGACGCGTAGCTATAAAGACGCGTATTCGTCATTATACGCTTAGTGTACGCCTGCGTGAAGCTTACATACAAACCTATGGCCTCTACTGTCCACAGACGCGTAGCTTCATAGACGCGTATTCGCCATTATACGCTTAGTGTACGCCTGCGCGAAGCTTACATACAAACCTATGGCCTACTGTCCACGGAAGCGTAGCTTCATAGACGTGACACGACGGCACGACGAGTTTCTCTATAATCTCTATTTTTCTTTTTTGAGAGCCAAAAGAATATGGCTTTTTTGTTTGGCCTCACATAGAGAAATTATGATAATTTTATTGAATCAGGTCCAAATTAACATTCTTTGACTCTTATTTTTATGCCAAATTGCCAACCTTATGGTAATATAAATAGTATAATAAAAGTAAATACTGAATGGAGACTAACTGCCACTGCTCATAGACAAGTGTTATACTTAATTGCTATGTTTAACCAAGCAGTATTCACCTCTCGCTCATTTTCAACTTTTACTTCCTCACTAGTGGTTCCGATGGCACAGCAATTGATCTGCCCATGACCTTCAATTACATTGTCAAGGCAATTTGATTCACCAACATCCCATAATTTTGCTGAACCATCCCTGTGAATCAAATAAATTAAATATTTAAATTCATTATTATTATTATTATTTACAGTTTAGTGTTGAATGGTCTTGAAAGGGGGATAGACTGATGATTAATCGAATTAAAAACACTGTACCCAGGGGCTTTTAGAAAACCTCATGGGTGCTCATGTTCATTTGATGACTCGAAAAAGTGGCGAAGTGTGAGAAGAAAAATGCACAACCGGCGCTCAAAACCACTACGCTAAACGGGTCGTCGGGTAATGAAAAAACGCCCATCCCTAAAAGGCGATTACTGATCTGTTTCTTGATGTCTATTCTCAGGGGTGCTCGGCACCCACTTATTTCTCGTGGGTGCTCGAGGTCCCTAGCACCCACGGAGTCGGCGCTCCTGACTGTACCAACCCTAAATAAATTGAGAAAGGCACAGGAAAGATTTTTTTTAGGTCGGAATCATCCAATGACTTTTCTCGCTCTAGGGTGGGACTGGAAGACCCTTTGTGTTCTAGGACCACGGGTTTTCTTATCAGGAATTCCCCGTAAGCCTAGCGGGTAACCCAAACTTACCCTCCTCACCCTAGTGGTGCGGAGTTGGTTGGTGTTGGGTTATTAGAATAGGTTCATAGTGAATAGGTTACATTTCAATTAAATTATATCATGTAAAATAAGAGTGAATAGGTTACTTCTAGTTCTAGGCAAGATGGGTCCAACCTAGACCACATCATCGTTTACCATTAGGTGAGTTAGTGGTCAAACGTGAACTTATCAATAATAAAAAAAATAAACTTGTTTTTTTTTTTTAACAAAATTACATACTTGCTTACTGAAATAACATTTCTTCCTTTTTCGATTATAGTGATATCACATATGGCCATTGTGTGTCCCTTGAGGATGACGGGATTTATTCCAGACTCGGCAGACCAGATTCTACAAGAACCATCAGCACCAGCAGACAAGACCACAATGCCTGATGGGAAGAATCTGCACCTGTATACTGGGCCACCATGACCTTTCAATTCTAGGCTTACTTCACCTGGAAAAAACGAATATATAAGGGCCGAAACTGCGTTACGCGGTCGTCCGCGTGGCTCTATTCAAAAGTGCCCCTCCGAGGCTCGCCCCGCGCCCCGCGCCTTTTTTGCTACGTAATAATACATTAGTTCTCCATCGACACGACTACATGCACACCGTTAAAGTTGAACTAGTGAATATCCGGGAATAATCCGGTTTCCGGGACGGGGAACGTCACACACGACACGCGCGACGTCAACGGATCGGAACGGGTGCCCATCGCGGGCGCAAGCTTAACGCAGCGTCGGCCCTAATCAGATTTTACCATGGATTTTACACTTATCCATAATCTTTCCGACCGAATTTCAATCACGGTGGCCAATCTCAACTGAGATAAATCAAGTATGCAGGAGATATTATAACGCACAAGCGTGTGCGCAAACACAGGAACACTCTGTTCTTTTACTCTCATAGTTCGATGGAACGGCAAACCGACACCACCAGGGAAAATTAGGCGCAGGACCAAAGGCTTTATGTGCTTTCCGAAGCACGGGGGTGTCATACCACCACTTTGTCTGTCTGTTTTGCTTTCATGGTTAAACTACTTACCCGATTTAATTTAAGAAAATTGAGTACGGAGTAAACTTGAACTTCAAGGAAGGACAAAGCATAGCGTAATAAACCTTATAATGTTCCCACTGCTGGGACTCAGGCTTCCTCTCTGAGAGTAGGAATGGGCCGTAATCCACCAACCCGTCAATGTCGCATGTCTTCGAATTTTTGCTTCTAGGACATGCCGGTTTCCTCAGGATGTTTTCCTTCACCGTTTTGAGAGCAGTGGTGATGAAAATAAATTACACAAAGTAATGCGCCTGGCTGGATTGAACACGCGACCTACAACTCATAAGTCGGGACCATTACCACTCGGCCACCACTGCTAATTCACCGCCTAAGGGGATGAAACCAGGGTCCAAAGTTGGTGTGAAACCTAATTTCACGCGGGCGAAGCCGCTAGCAGAAGCTAGTCTATGAGATAAGAACACAAGATGAACACTGTAAGGCCGCGTGCCCACTTTTTTTAAGTTAAGTGTTAAGTTTTGCAGGTCGTTAGTTGATAATATTTAAGAAAATGTAATTTAAGTAGTTATCATAACAGTGGATTCCGCTATTAATTTAAAAAGTGTTAAATAAAATTAAAAATTTAAAAAAATCCCCGACGCAAAAAAAAACTACAAAAAGTAAAAAATAAGTTAATAAATTACTTTTTTAGCCTAAAATATTTTAGAGATGAGCGTCGCTGAGTCTGGTGACCACAATTTTCTTGTAAACCATTTGAAACTAATATTTTTTATTCAATAAAACAAAATAAACTTCTTCACACTGCGGTCCCCCGACTGGTGATAGGTAATGACAAATAATATCATATTTATCTATTATATTTTGACTTTTTTGACAGTGTAAGATTGGTTTCACAGTTATGGCATTAAACACGTGGGAATCAGTGACAAAAAAAAAAATTCACTAGTGTGTGGATGGAAAAGTAGTAACTTACTTGTCCTGCTATCCCAAACTAACAGTTTATCTTCTTCACAAGACGATACAGCTACTGCAGTTTCAGAAACGGCTACAGACAAAACACCTTTAGTATGTATTTTGTGAGCTTTTGTGGGTGCCACAAATGCAACTTTTAGGTCAGATGGTACATGCTTTACTACCAAATTCAATGGTCCATGAGAAATGTACTGATAGTTATCAGAGAAATTAATTTTCACTTTTCCATCAGTTGAAGTTGTTGTAAGTTGGTCATGGATGCTTGTTTCATTCAATTTTTTTGAGGATATCCAAGCATTTCCTTTTGGTAATCTGTAATCATTATAACAACATAATAATACACAGAAAATAGTACAATGAAACTATGAATATAACATCCAAGTTGTGAATCAAATTTAGGTGTCTTCAAGGCTAGAGTGAATAAGCTCTTAATAAACTAGTGCGCCCTACCATCAACGATTGCAGCGCTGCTTACCTAAGGTGAGATTGCAGTCAAGCACTGGTTTATATAAATAAATAAAAAAGTTGCTGTAGTTATGTAAATTAGTAATCAAATTTAATATAATAATGTAGTAGAGTTATGGCAATTATATGTATAGATATTGCAACATTCTTGGATTATACTGGACTGATTTTTTTTTTATGTGGGTTATCATCAAAACTTTTGCAATTTTCAGTGGAGTGGAATTTGCAGACTTTTACTGACTAAAGGGCCTACCACATGCACAAGCATCACAGTTTTACCTGCGCTGGCCGGTTCGTACGCTGTACATCGAGTATAATAGTAAGTCTGTGTAGTTCCATACAGTTTGTACAAGGAACTGAACACCATACAAACTGGCCTGCACAGGCAAAACTGTGGTGAAGCTTGTCCGTGTGGTAGGCCCATAAAACCCACCTGTGTACCATAACATTTATATTAACATTATAGAGGTAACATTTGTAAGTTTGTTTATAGGGGGTAATCTCTGAAACTACATAACGGATTCTGAAAATTCTTTAAATAATATGTAGCTGCACTATCCCTAAGTGCTATAGGCCATATGTTTTCGAATTTCACGCGGGAGAAGTTTTGCAATTATTAATTTACCTTATAACATCGTTCCAATCACATTGGATTGTGATAACCGGCAAAAGATTCGACATTTTATTCTATTAGTTCTTATCTCTTCTTGTATACGGCGACTTTTGTAATCAATTCCCCCAATATCTAAGATATCTTGCAGCACAAGACGATTTGTTATTAAAATCTACAAAAATAAGTATTCGAGATTCGTAAAATAATGATTTGCTAAAATTACAAATCAAAATAAAATACTGTCTACAGCTGTATTTGACAGTTGACAATCGGTAATGGTGTTGCTAGTTGCCAGAATTCTCGATATGTTCAAAGATTTCATAGAACTAATAAACTTTCGGGATACGGCTTAATGTGACATAATTAAAATAAATAATGTAGATAATTTTATTTAGAAAACAATGCAATCACATTTCAGTTTTGAAATGAAATCGAGTAAAACTGTGCAACAGAATAAAGATTAAAGTTAAATGGTATGTACTACTTTAATATAATTTAACATCCAATTTAAAAAAAATCAAATTACTACGATTAAGTTCTACCAGACCTCGCCAATATCGATATCGGCCACTGCAAACTCGGGCTGTTATAATAATTTAATTGACGACCTTGGGGGGCATCGAGAAAGTGGTTGTTTGCCTGCTTTAATTGAAGACCTTGAGCTTGCTTTTGCAAAAATAAAACAAAGTGTTAAAACATTTTATTCAATCTTTTAAAGTATCCTAAAGCGTGGTCAGTTCTTAGTAACAGTGTCATTGCAGTGAGACTGTGAAAGTAATTTATTAATACTATGTTTAACCAGTCGAGAACATAATAATATCGAGAATCGATTATGGCATCGATAGTTGTCAAACTGATTTCCTGACTGCCAGACTGCCTTGCCTGTGCCTGTGCCAGTCTCTAATTGCTTTGGAATAGGAAAGTCTGTGTTATCGAGAAAAATACAAATTAAAAAGTGGGCGATTTCTGCTAATTTGAAGATATAATTGAATAGTCTCAAACATTTTAGTATCAGTTAATTTTTCAGAAATATTATGCATTCTGTGCAATAGTAAAAATGCATTTTTCTATTCCTGATTCGCAACAATTTCATGATGACAATGGGATCTCATATACGGTAATTTTAATATAATAATTCATTGTTTATTTCTTTCCTGAAACTAAGTATTGAAATTTATAATATATTGTATCTTTTAGGCATGATAAACGTCGAGTCTAAAGTTGTATATTTGTGTAAAATGATAAGTACACAACAATAGATATAAAAGTTTGTTATTGTTGTTTTATCGCTATGAGTATTGTCAATAAGATCATATAACATTATTTTCTATACAGTTTTAAAGTGGTGTTTATATTAAGGTTTCGTATGTGTATAAAATGTATTGAAAGTTTATCTCTGACTTACTATTTTTGCATTTAGGGCTACAATATCCACATCGACGGTGTCTTCCATTGCACGGCGAGGTATAAACAATTGCTCAGTCTCCATGAGCAGCTGCAGGCACTAAATCCTTATGTTAAATTACCACAGTTTCCACCAAAAAAGCTGTTCCTCACTAGCTCTCAACTGGAGGAAAGAAGAATCTTATTGGAAAAATACATGCAACTAGGTGATTATTTAACAATTGATTTATCAAGCCATGATTGAGTCATAAGTAGTTATCTGTTGTAACATAAACCCTGGAGGACATGCCTTTTAATAATGTAATATTATCTTTATAAAATAAAGTTGCTTTCCATATTGGTCTATTTATCCGCTAACTACTCTTAACCCAGACACTGGATTTTGATGTGAATCCACATGGTTGTAAATTATAAATTGAATATATTTATAATTTACAACCATGTAGAGGCAGGGTGTGTTACTAGTTTTAAAATAAGAAATTAATGTAAACTGCTTTATGTACACAATATTTTCAATAAAACTGCATCATGTTGCAATAAAATGACTTACTAATAATTCTATATAGAGATATATTAAGCAAAAAGTGCACATTAATACATGTAACCTCTTTTTCAGTTGGCCAGAATCCCTTGTTTACAACATCCGACCTTTTGGTAACATTCCTGTTCTCGGCTCAACAAGAAACGCATTGTGTTAAAATGCATGAAGTAGAAATTGAAATATCACTCATGAATGGATATAGAATACCACTGTCGGTGTCATCTACTGATTCATCAAACACTATACTAGATATTGCATGCACCTATATAAACCTGCCAAAGGAGTTGGTGAAGTATTTTTCCTTATATCTTTTTAATTGGAGCTGTGCGAAAGATGGACAGCCAGCACTGAAAAAGTTGGAAGAATATGAATCTCCATATATATCTCAAAAATATGTTAGACCAGAGGATAAAATTGTGCTGAGGAAGAGGTAATTATTGTTAACAGAAAAAACATTCTTACCTGTAATTAAAATACATGTATGGATTTCTTTGTGCAATTTACCTTCACTTTTTTTTGGCTGACCAACATTTTGACAATTCAAAAGTGCCTTTGCAAGTGATTTGAAATAAATGTTTCTGATTTCTGATTATATTCTGTATTTTGTTACAGCTATTGGGACCCTTGTTATGATGTTAATTTGATGGTAGACAGGGTGTCTCTAGACCTATTGTATCTACAAACAATAGAAGACTTGGATTTGGGATGGCTAACTGCTGACCCAGAAACTAAGGAAATGCTTTCTGCATATGCAGAGATGAAACAAAAGAAAGAGGTAGGTGAGCCATCAGAGCCATAAATATATATAAATGTAATCTTAATTTCTCATTTTTATCAGTAATTGGCTTCCATACGACAATGCTTACAAACGCAATAGTAATGTTCCATTAAACATTCACCATACTCTATCTCATAGATAGAGTATGGTGAATGTTTAGCTAGTCTATCTACATATATTCTTATTTCATGTGGCTTCACTTTATGATTAATATATATCTTGTATTAAAGTACTTTAAAAAAATTTGTAAAGTAAGGTATGTTATCAAATCATTACTTCCAGAGATTAACTTTTACAAACTTATAAATGAAACATTTTAACTTTAGATGTGCTCTTTGTCTTATCTATCTCATTTATCCCAGCTTTCCGAATTGCGTCATGAGTGATTTTATCTCGAATCCGTCTAAAATTACTAGTCACAATATTTATGGGCTATTGAGTAATAATTGTGATGTTGCGCGTTGGTCGGATTCGCGATATTATCGCTTTTATCGCATCGCATCTCGGAATGCAGGGTGTATGCCAATATGATTCACAAATTGCTGAGTTATTTTGACAGATATTTATGTAAGGATTTTTGTTAATTTTGTCTCCAAAGAATTACATAAATTCAATTAACATGTCTTGGGTATCAGTAAACATTAAGTAGGTACTTGAAAGATCATGGTCTCACACTGTCACAGACTCACAGGCATACTACAATGTGGAGATACAATAAACATCTTTATCTGCTAAGAATGTTGGGTTAATTAAGAGTGTTCATTTTGTAATAATAATAATATAGAATGGGCAAGTATGTTTATCAAGTTATACTAAGTAGTTGATGATGTGGCGACAAGAGCACACATAAGAAATCGAGATTTCTGTGCTTTTTCCAAGTAAACAAAAAGTTGCCGTTCTTCATAATTAATGGAGAAGTTTCCATTCTTTTAAACGAAGTAAATAAGAAAAAATGTAAGCATAATATAACAAGAGAATCATTAAAATATCTCAAGAAATCGAAAGATCGAGAAAATTCGAGACATCTCCCTAAGGCGCGCGTGGAACAATACGTGCCGTCGACGACCTGGCCTCGGTCCGGACGGTTACCGGACGGTCGGACGGCGAGCCCCCCTTTACTCGCCGTCCGCAAGCCCGCGCCTACGATGGCCGGAAATCTGGATCGGAATCCCGGCGGCGGTTAGGGCGTGAGGACTGTTGCCTCACGCGATCAGCCGCCTCCTTTGCTAGCATTACTGCTTCGCAGAAGGAGGCGACCGCCTGCCACTCCTCCTCACTCCGGACCATGGCCTGTACCAATGCCCGGCGCGAGAGATCACTGCCGCCGATCGCCCCCACGAGGACACAGCGGTGCTCTGCCTAGGCGGGGCGCACCTCTACCGTATGCTCCACCGTGTAAAGTTACGTTTGCAAGTATAATTTGGTTTCTCGCAGCGCTCCAGTTTGTGACGTCGCACGACACTACCATTGTGATGACATAAAAAAAAACCGGTCAAGTACGAGTCGGACTTAGCTATATATATACGTAAATAGTTCGATTCCCTAATCGAGTCTCGAAGATTTTTCCGAGTCGCAAAAAGTAAGGCCCGGAACAATCATCTGTAGGTCATAAAAATACTTGTTTTGTTTCGTGCGAGAATCGAACCCGCGACACGAGCGCAGCAGCCAACGCTCAACCACTGCTCTAAGGGTGTTTTTAATATCGTGCGGATTTCATCACGAATGCGGGATTGCTCACGCTACGTGAGACGTGTGCGTACGCGCAGCGGAATGTTGTTGAATTTAAAGATTTTAATTATGCAGATATTTAGTGTATGACGTCGTATAATTGTGTATGGTAAAAAAAAATTTGTGCACGCAACCATTGTGGAGAAATTCACCAAAACCTGATTCCGCTGGGCGAACGTTGTCCTGGCGGAACTTTTTTTAATCCATAGACTTTAGAAGAAAAGAGATGTGTCCAAAAATTAGTGTGTATTTGTGTGTAATTGTGTATGTATGAATAAAACTAGTGCATGCATAAACTTCGGAGAAATTCAAGTTTCCGCTACGCGAACGTTTGGCCATTAGCTAGTTTTCATATAAAGCGCTTACATAGAGAACTGTAGATTTTTACATACGTTGTTTTGAATTTGTTTATATTTGTTTAAAAAACAGATTTAGAAAAAATCGTAGGGCTTAAAAGATAAAAATATAAACGTAAAATACGCTTATTAGGTCTTAGTTCTTAAAGTATGCACTTTGGGGTCTAGATTTTCACGTTTATACAAACCTTGTAAGTGTCTGCAATATGTTGCCAAGTATCAATGATGTTCCGTTAGTAACTAAAGAGTTATAGGACAAATTTACCATGAACAGATCACTGTTTACAAAGCAGTCAAATATCACGACGTTCTAAAGGAATTGCATGGTAATATGTATGTCAATAATTAGTGTATTCATTCAACTATTCTTATGCAAAATTTCATGTCATTAAATTCAGTAATTAAAGAAAAACAATTATAATACTGACGAAGCATCGAAAACCTACATAACCTGACCAAGTTCGGATGGCTACCAAAAAGCGGCCGTGCCATATATCTAAGAAACGTTCTTAACCTTCCAATATAGTATTTATTAATATGGTACAGTTGCGTACACAAGCGTTAGGAAAAAATAAAACAATTGCATTTCTTGAATGAAAAATATTTTTTTAATAATAACGCCACTATCTACGATAAAAACAAATCTTCAATTAACAAGTACTTCTCTATTTAAATATCCGCGTACAAAAATATTTTTAATTACATATAATACTTAATTATCTATACTAATATTATAAAGCTGCAGAGTTTGTTTGTTTGTTTGTTTGTTTGTTTGTTTGTTTGAACGCGCTAATCTCTGGAACTACTGGTCCGATTTGAATGATTCTTTCAGTGTTGGGTAGTCCATTTATCGAGGAAGGCTATAGGCTATGTTTTTTTTTCAAAATTAGGGATCCGTAATAAAATTGCTATTTTGTAACACAAGGTGTAAAATCGAAAACCTATTTTTGCGTGCGCTGCAAAAACTATTGACAATAGAACAAAATGATGTAGTACGGGTTTGTAGATCCCATTAAAACCTACAAAAAAGTCCGCGAGAATATATATCTAGCTATCATGGTTTAATCACAATAACCGATTTTGTGTTCAAAATAATTATTAAATCGTCTGAAGAAAAAAAACTACGTTAAATATGTACCGTAATATTAATCTTTATCGAAATTAAGCATTATGTTATCAAGAGTATTTATGTAGAAGTAAAATACTTTTTGTTTCATCTCAATCGGATATTTCGTTTAAAAGTGTGTAAGATGTTAAGAGTTGGTACCTATTAATGAGTTATGGGCCATAGAGTTTTTTATCAACATAAAATCCTGCAATAATCTTTTTCAAAATATATTTGTTGATGAGATCAAGAAGATGCAGTCCATTATCCACAGGAATTTCTTAATTCTTTAAACCCGAGTGGCCTCCCCCCACATTCTCTCAAGTTAAAAATTGGTGGCCCAATTATTTTACTTAGAAATCTTAAGCCACCAAATTTATGTAACGGGACTCGACTTCAGGTTAAATTTCTTCGCAATAACGTGATCGTTGCAACAGTTTTGACTGGTCCAGCGGTTGGTCAAACAGTACTTATACCTCGGATCCCAATGATTCCAAATGGTTTGCCTTTTCATTTTAAAAGAGTCCAATTCCCAATTAAATTATCTTTTGCCGTAACGATAAATAAATCACAGGGGCAAACATTTAAATATGTAGGATTAGATTTACGGCAAAACTGTTTTTCGCACGGCCAACTATATGTCGCGTTGTCAAGATCAGGTTGCGGAAACAATCAATATATTCTTCTGCCACAAGAAAATAAAACGAAAAATATAATTTACTCAGAAGTACTTTAAAATAATATTTTAACCCGGTTTAAAGTGGACGGACACCCCGCCTATAGTCGTAATTCTTATGTGTCTGGCTGAATGTCGAACAGATAGACAGCTATTGCCTGCGACTTATACAATTTAACTTAATCTATATTTTTCTTAATATTATAAAGCTGAAAAGTTTGGTTGTTTGTTATGAACGCGGTAATCTCGGGAAATACTGATCTGATATGAAAACTGTTTAAATATTCAATAGTCCATTTATTGAGGGAGGCTATATTTATCTCGGTATTTCCACGGAAACGAGAAAAACGCGGGTGAAACCGCGGGGCACAGCTAGTGTAATTATAATAACGTTAACAAACGCTTGCAATGACAGCAATAGACTTAAATGTGTTTTAATTAAAATAGATTATGAACTAGCTTTTGCCCGCGACTTCGTTCGCGTGGATGACGAAACTTAGGGTAAGTATAATATTTCGAGCTTCAATAAAAATTAAAATCACATCACATAACTAACCTATTCAGTTGTTTAGATTTGATCAAATTAAAAAAGTGCTTGCAAGTTCAACAGCAAACGAATACGCGCGAAAACATATTGCCCTCTCTTTTCTTCAAGGATGACAGTACCGTTTCAAGCGGGAAGCCGCCTATCGCTCGTTGCGCGCAGCGCGTTGTCTATTTTTTCACACAAGAGTAATACTCTTGTGTGAAAAAAACAATTTTGATCAATTCATAACTACAATACTTAGACTATTTGACTAAAGGATTAAGCGTACCGAACTTCGAACAAAATAATTCTACATATTTTGGTGGGGTGCGGGGGAACACGCTCACATACATAAGAAAAAAAATCGATTCAAGAAGTAGTTTTTTTTAAGTTATTAGATTGTTTGATCCACTAAAGTTGCAAAGGGGAACGCTCGTGCATGCCTAGTCTATTGGTTAAATAGTGTAATAAGCTACAATATGATAAATATTTACCTAAACAGTAGTACATACTTACATGTGGTAAATATTTAATTTCCCAAAGGGGTCTATAGTTAGAATCCTGATCCGTGAAATATTCAATAGAAATTAGCTGTATGAATTTTATTTGTCTTAAATAATATATTTAGATTATATCTCAAGTCTCAAGCGCATACTTAAATAAAGTACCTACGTAAATAGTACCTACTTTCTGTCATAGTCAAATACATTTAAAAAAGTAGGTGTACAAAAATAAATGACCTATAAATTATATCGAAACAACAATTGTGTTATCACCTATACCAATTCAATACCGGTATTATACTGTAAATTTTGGGATGTTACCTAAATATATTGCACGGCCGCTTTATTGTAGCCATCCGAAGTTGGTCGGGTTATGTAGGTTTTCGATGCTTCGTCAGTATTATAATTGTTTTTCTTTAATTACTGAATTTAATGACATGAAATTTTGCATAAGAATAGTTGAATGAATACACTAATTATTGACATACATATTACCATGCAATTCCTTTAGAACGTCGTGATATTTGACTGCTTTGTAAACAGTGATCTGTTCATGGTAAATTTGTCCTATAACTCTTTAGTTACTAACGGAACATCATTGATACTTGGCAACATGTTGCAGACACTTACAAGGTTTGTATAAACGTGAAAATCTAGACCCCAAAGTGCATACTTTAAGAACTAAGACCTAATAAGCGTATTTTACGTTTATATTTTTATCTTTTAAGCCCTACGATTTTTTCTAAATCTGTTTTTTAAACAAATATAAACAAATTCAAAACAACGTATGTATAAATCTACAGCTCTCTATGTAAGAGCTTTATATGAAAACTAGCTAATGGCCAAACGTTCGCGTAGCGGAAACTTGAATTACTCCGAAGTTTATGCATGCACTAGTTTTATTCATACATACACAATTACACACAAATACACACTAATTTTTGGACACATCTCTTTTCTTCTAAAGTCTATGGATTAAAAAAAGTTCCGCCAGGACAACGTTCGCCCAGCGGAATCAGTTTTTGGTGAATTTCTCCACAATGGTTGCGTGCACAAATTTTTTTTTACCATACACAATTATACGACGTCATACACTAAATATCTGCATAATTAAAATCTTTAAATTCAACAACATTCCGCTGCGCGTACGCACACACGTGAGACAGCCTACGATCTAGTTTTCTGCGGACAGCTATGCGTTGTGGTTGTGTACTACATTGTACTCAAGACTCAAACTCAGAAAATTATTAACAATTTAATTAATTTACAATAGAAGGAGGAAAGAGGATTGAAAGGAGTATTCTAGCTAAAACGTTTGTAAACACACTATGGCAAATTACGAATAAATGAGCGGAGGAGTTATTTTCGAATGTCAATTCTACTTTTGATGATTTTTAGGAAGAATTAAACTCGAAATTTGGTGCTAGTTCCTTTAATATGTCTTTCCAGGCAGCGCTCTAGCATCTCTGTATTTATTTATTTCATGGGATTTATCCCATAAGCAAGGCCGCAGATGTACTTCAACTAAACACGTTCCGTATCACGTTCACGTTTTGATTGATTGTACTACGCGCGTGTGGACCTCGCATGATATTAAAATGCACACTGGTTTTCATAGATGCACTCACACACGCGGGGACCCCGTGCGGGGCTGCTGCCCAGGATCACGGCCCGCGTCCCGCGTGCGTATTCTACGCATTACAATAAATACTTGTATGAAAAGGACATTTGCGGGGGTAACCCATGCGGGGCAATACCGCATGCGTGATGAAATCCGCACGATATTAAGGGTGTTTTTAATAGAAGGCAAGTATTTATTGTGATGCGTGGAATATGCACGCGGGACGTGTTTTTTTGCATTTTGAAATGAAATCCGTATGACATTAAAAACACTCTAACCGTGCCATTGAGTATTTGATATTAATTTCAGCTTAATATCTCCACGCGTTCCTGAAAAAAGGAGTCTTGACAGACGGACAACAAAGTGATCCTATAAGGGTTCCGTTTTTGTTCCATCATCATCATCATCTTCCTGCCCTTGTCCCGTTTTATTTGGGGTCAGCTCAACACGTTTTTTTTCTTCCATTCCGTCCTGTCACCCGTCACGCTTTTACTAACTCCGTTTTCTTTCATGTCACTTCTCAACAAACCGTCCATCTTTTCTTTGACCTCCCTCTCCTTCTCCCTCTCCATCCATCCACGTGTATACTCATAACTCTTTTAGTCATCCCTCCTCTTTACATGGCCATACCAAGACAAACGATTCCCTTTCAACTTTTCACACTGGCTCACTATATCCATCCTCGTCACACCACACAACCATCTCAACATTCTCATCTCCGCTACAAGAAATATTTTTTCATCCGTCTTTTTCACAGCCCAACATTCTGATCTATACAGTACGACAGGCCTTATTACGGACTTGTAGGTTTAACCCTTCAACTTGAGGGGCATCCGTGGGTCACAAGTTGTTCCAGTGACCTGATTCCATTTCGTCCATCCTGAGTTGATCCGATGTATTACGTCCCGGTCTACTTCACCATCCCCTTGGCCAAGCGACCCGAATCAATCTGTACCGAGAGTCGGAACAGATTTATATGGGCTTTTCGTTTTTGCTAAAAATAAACCAAAAACACTCCACTTGTACGTAAAATAACTAGGAATAGTGCGAGAGCTCACATACGATTTGGAAACTTGTGTTTGGGTTCTGGTGACGCCCTGCTTCTCCTGATGGATGCGAGACGAGTATGTCGGACATGCGCAACTATCAGAAGGACGTCCCTAGGGTGTAACGTAATCTTGACGTGGACAAAGCCCGCGATCTCGACGGGATAACGTAACGGCAATTGGATTTAAGAACTCCTACGCCTGAACTATCTTCTATCTTGACAGGCCGATTTTGCCTTTCGTTTGAGACTGGAAAAGTACCGATTGCTTGCAAGCTAACGTGCAACCAGTGGCCAAGTCGGGCTGATCCGGCTAACTACAGACCTATCTCAGTAACGTCCTTCGTAGGAGTAAGTATGAAAAGGGTACTCAACAGTAAGTTCCCGGCATGCCTAGAAGCTAACGACATCCTCAGTGATCGTCAATACGACTTTTGCCGAAAGCTATCAACTGGGGATCGTCTAGGGCAGGGATGGCGAACCTATGGCACGCGTGCCAATAGTGGCACGTGGCAACGAAATTCGGGCACACCAATAGAAAACTACTGAGCGTCGAGATAATTTGAAACAACAGAAATCACACTGACTTTTATTTAAAATACATAGCACTGTTGACATTACGACTGCTTTACGAATTTTGAAAAAGTTAAATTAATAGCGTCTAGCTTCGTTTTTTTTTTTTTTTTTCAATAAATCACCAACAAAATATTTGAAGGCACGCTTTGGTTTATTTTTTTTTTTATATTAGTTAACGGCACGATCATCAATAAAGGTTCGCCATCCCTGGTCTAGGGTATGCCATCCATATCTGGAGATAAGCTATCGAAAAGCACAGAGAAGCGCTTGTTGTCCTCCCTCGACATAACGAAGGTAGTCGACAGGGTCTGTCACGAAACCCTTATTAGTAAGCTTCTTCAGTCTACCCGCTAGATTGTGTACTTGGAGTGCACACTTCCTGAGTGATCGTTCCATCCAAGTGGTCATCGATGACTGTTTGTCTGATCAATTGGCTATTAATGCGAGTGTCCCTCAGGGGTCGGTGCTCTTGCCAACATTGTTCTTCATCATCACCTTCCCCAAGCGTCGCCACAACGACAGGTCCTGTGCGTCTCACATCCATCGGATTCCCGCGACCCTGACCAGGTCATCGTTCCACCTTGTGGGAGGCCTTCCAACGCCGCGTCTTCCGGTACGCGATCGCCATTCCAGAAGTTTTCGTCCCCATCGATCTGTTCTGCGTGCAATGTGCCCTGCCCATTGCCATTTAAGTTTGGCGATTCTTCGAGCTATGTCGGTAACCTTGGTTCTCCTGCGGATATCTTCATCTCTGATGTGATCACGCAAGGCAACTCCGAGCATAGCCCTTTCCATTGCCCTTCGGGTGACTTATAAGTCTTCTTATGAGGCCCATTGTAAGCGACCACGTTTTGGAGCCATATGTCATCACTGGCAACACGAACTGGTCACAGACTTTCGACACTGTGGTATATAGGACGAGAAGATACCGTGCAGCTTCCCGAACAATGCCCAACCGAGCCGGATTCGACGATTGACCTCTTTCTCGAAGTTAGACTTAACCAACTGGACCGTCTGTCCCAGGTAAACTTTGTTCTTGCTGCACATAAACTGCTTGAGCCTGGTACCTTTGGGTATGCAGATGACAGCACTGTTGCAGAGAGCTACGTGTCCAGCTCACGAGCTAGTGGTTCACAGCTCCACTGTCTTTCAGAGGCTATGGTTCAACGCTTGAATTTGTCCTTGCAGGCGGTCTTTGACTGGGGTGATGCCAATTTAGTCAGGTTAAATGCTGCTTAAAAACCTAGGCGTGCCTTTTTCCGCTAAAAGGAGCTAATTCCGCCTTGCTCAGACTTTCCGAAGTGAAACCGTCCAGATAACCGACCTTCTTGGTCTTCTTGGTATTACGCTAAGATCTACTCTTAATTTTGGGCCATCGAAACACAGGCTCAGGCTTTAAAAAAAGTAGGGAGTCCTAGCAAAGGTGAGACAGGTACAGCTGCTCAAACTTTATCAAGTGCAAGTTCGATCGTGTATGGAGTACTACTCTCGTTTTTGAGACGGATCTGCCAGATACTAGATTGACGTGCTTGAATCAGTTATTGAGAAACGATCAAACGGGATCATTGGTAATGATGCACTCGTCGAGTCAAAGCTTCAGTCTTGGGCATCGACGCCGAGTTGCTAGCCTGTTGGTTTTCTACCGGTTGCATTTCGGGAAGTATGTGTCGGAATTGCATTTTAATTCTTAATTCCGCCAAGCACGTCCCTTCACCGGACCACTAGACGTACGACGATGCGTTATTGTTGGCATAGTGGACATCCCATCCATACGCACAAAACTTTTACGGAACACATTCATTGTGTGTACTGCTAAGGAGTGGAATTCCTCGTTGGAGTCTATGTTTCCCGATAGTTACAACCTAGGTGTTTTAAAGAGTGAATAGGTTACTTCTAGGCAATAGTGCTCCATGACTCCATCGACCATATAACCGCTTACCATCAGGTGAGATAGTGCTCAAGCGCGAGCCTTATAGTTTTTTTGTAATAAGTTTTTTTACACTTTTCAGTTGTGGTAACCGTAACTAAGAAGTACCCCTCAGCCAAATTCAAATAGTGTGCAATTTCTATATAGTAAGGCACCTATAGAATTTAATCATTAAAACATTGCATGCCAATAAGCCAAGCCACGGCTAGGATACATTGTTTTATTACGAAGTCGAGCTAATCTGATGATGGAAAGTAGGCTCGTGCCTACATCATCTGATTAGCTCGATGGTACCTTGTAGCCAGAACGCAGAACTCATGGCAATTATAATAATCCCAAACACGGTTAAGTTACATTGATTTATAACAAAGTTCCGGTGCCTACCTTCTGGCTTCATCATCAGATCAGTTCGATATATCCCCTCCCCTCTTCTTTCAGCCAGTCATCGACTACACGTATAAACAAAACAATTATACTTGTTACGACAGTTCTGCTGTGATCCTATGAGGAGTTCCGTTCCATATCTTCGAAGTTAATTATCAGATCATAACAATATTTCTATGGGACCAACTCAGTAGTATAGGACAGGTTATGCTACCAAGTTGGTCCCATAGAAATAAAAAAATTATTCAATCAAAAAAATAATTTTCAAAATCGGCCCACAATTGACCGAGAAATTGGTGAACATACATTAAAAAAAATACATACAGCCGAACATAAAACCTCCTTCTTTTTGAAGTCAGTTAAAAATGAAATGTAGATAATAGGTTTTACACAAAAACATTACAAATATTTTCCGAATATTTTTTTTATGGTAAAACTGCACTACAAAATATTTTGTGTGGTTTAAATAAACTAAGCGGATATATAGACAAAACTGAAAAGAGAGTCTATTTTTACCAGATTATGACAAAGCCATGGATACCTAATCATGATTTTAACCTAGATATGTACATAATGTAATTTTTTCCCCTTGGATATACCTATTGAATTGATTGTTTATTTAGTTTATTATGTAATTTTTAGAACTTTTGAAATATATTGACAGTAACAGTCTTAGTTCGTTTACAAAAATATTAGAAAATGTTGTTTATCACAATTACTACTTACATAAATCATTTTTCATTTATACAAGCTGCCGATTAGTCAGTAATAAAAGTGTAGATTATGTCATCAATACAACATATTTTATGATATCAGTCACAAAGTTGACAAGATGAATCGTAGCACATCAATTACGTCACCTTTTTTTTACACGGAATCAATTGAATCAACTGCACCTAAGTCATTGGTTCCAATAATTTTAGCAAAATGTGTTTTTCCTATCCTGATTTATGCAAATACATATTGTTTAGTAATAGTACTACTGTTTGAATAAATATCATCAGTGTCAAGGATAACTTCTCAGTATTGATTTTACACTTTTAGCTGAAATTAATTTATATTTCGCCTGCACCTATTTTTCGCCTTTTTTTTTTTGTTATTGTTGATAGGTTCGCACTTGACCGCTATCTCACCTGATGGAAAGCGACGATTGCGGTCGGCGATAGAGCGCGCTTACCTAGAAGCAACCTATTCACTCTTGACTTAAAGATTCCCGGTTGTAGCCATCAGGTAACACAGACTGGCAGGGAATTCCACTCCTTAGCAGTACGCACAATGAATGTGTTCCCAAAACCGTTTTGTGCGTATAGGGATATCCACCATGAACCAGTGGCGCAGGCGCACGGCGCCTGGTGGTCCGATGATGAAACGGGCTAGGCGGAATAAGGATATGCAATTCCGACGCAAACTCCACGAAATGCAATCGGTAGAAAACCGACAGGCTAGCAACTCAGCGTCGATGCTCAAGACTGAAGCCACGACTCGACGAGTGCATTATTGCCAATGATCCTCCTGACTCGCCTCTCAATTGTCTCAAGTACATCAAGCTGACATCGGGCAGATCCGTCCCAAAGATTAGAGCAGTGCTTCATACACGATCGAACTTGCGCTTGATAAAGTTTGAGCAGCTGTTCTGGCGTGAAGTACTGTCTGATCTTTAATAATAATAATAATAATATAATAATAGTCCATAACTATCACACAACGCCGTCTAGTCCCAAGCTAAGCAGAGCTTGTGTTACGGGTACTAGACAATAACTGATAAACCTACTTATATATTTCTAAATACATACATATACAGATAAATTACACCCAGACACAGAACAAATGATCGTGCTCATCACACAAACATTTGTCCTGGGTGGGAATCGAACCCACGACCTCCAGCATAGCAGTCAGGGCCACTAACCACTAGACCAACAGGCCAGTCAAACGAAACGATGATACGAATACGAATAGATCGCATTAGCCTCCGGGTTTTAAGGGTATGCGGGGTAATTGCGTAACACACTATCACTGGCCAAAGAAGTACGTAACACCTTCGTTTTGAGAACTCCACAATAATAATAGAATTCTTTACATTGTCGAACTGACCAATTGCAATGCAATTACGGTGCTGGTCTTAAATATGCAAAACGAAACCACGCCCCAAAGATGGGATTGCTGTATTCACCGAGTGCCGTAGGTACTGCGATACTTCCATTCTGCTGTATCGACTCAAGGTAAATTCTGTACCCTCACACTAACATGATAAATAAAATCTTCCAGTACATAGAGCTAGCGAAATCGTTGCGGCATTATGGGAGAATACCGGCAGGGGAGGCGGTGACGGAGACTAGCAACGTAACAGAGGACGCGTCCGAAGGCACGTGCCGGGTGCGCGTGTCGCTTGCGTCCAAGGAACTCACGCTCTTGAGCCTGTCACCGCCCACACGCGAGCAGCGCTACAAGGTCACCCGGATGCGCTGCTGGAGAATCACTACGCTGCACACTGTGAGTATCGCGCAATGATTTAGGCCTGAATCACATATTTTAGCATCATCTACCCATATTTTATATGTTGTAAATTGATAGCTATTCTGTGTGAAGTTATGTACGTATAGCATAAGCATAATCAGCCTTAAATTGTTCCCACTGTTGGGACTCAGGCCACCTCTGTAGGAGAGCGAATGGGCCGTAGTCCACCACATAGGCGCAGTGCTCTCAAACCGGTGAAGCAAGACATGTCACATATCTACCAATGTGCAAAGGAAAAATAATTAGTGTGATTAAAATGTGATTCTGGCCTTCACATTTATAATAAGCTTGTATTCTCAGGGACGAATCACAAGAAAAATGTTTCCTTTTTTTAGTTGGGTATGTGACGTCATTTCGGTATTAAAATCCGTCCCTATCAATTAATATTATAATATAATTTTCCTTATAATGTGTTTTATATGTTAGGTTAATATGGAGCTGAGGATGCAGGGCTTATGATTAACGATTCATTAGACTATATTACCAGTCGTATAAATGCAGTAAAATCTATATCTTACTGCATTTATATGATTCACGGAGTTTGTAGGTGATAGACTCAGGAAAAACAAAAAAAAAAAATTTGTAGATAGGTAATTGGATTTATCTCTGAAATAAATGTTTGTATGAGCTTGGGTCTTCCCCAGGTTGAGCAGTTTTTTGTGTAGTTATAAGGCTTCATTCATTAAATAAGTCGCAGTAGCAGCTTAGTGCCCAATTCTCTTCCTCGAGACGTAAAAACATTGGACTTAGATGACAACTGACGGAATGAGGTCTTATGTGCGTATGTATCACGCGCTTCAGCCTAATTGCTTTAATATATATGGTTACTATGTGAAATGGGTGGTAACTGTTGCACATGTATCTTAAACTAGTAACTAAAAACACATGCAACCATAAAAAAACGACATTTTATATTAATTTCATTACTCCAACCGAACTAAGACTCAATTCTATGAATATTGTTATTTGCTTCAAGAACTGAACTCAGTTCGCAAAGCAAAAACTTCATTTTAATATTGACCTAGGTCAGTATGCCCTTCACTTGACTGAAAGATCGTGTATTATCAAAGCAACAATGCATTTTTGATAAAGCAATTACTAATTTTTGTGTGCCATTCACAAATCTTTATAATTTGTTGCAGCTTGAAAAATCAATCTTTGTTATATTATCAAAGTATCAATAAATTGTTATATTCGGTTGAGTTTGAGAACACATATTTTATCTGCCATTTACAAATCTTTATATTTTTGCAGCTTGAAAAGCCGCAAACTCATAACGGTCATGGTTCCCTTCTAGACGACTCTAACAGAAATTTCGAGCTGTCGTTTGAATATCTCATCAGTAAGGACAACTTGAAATGGATAACCTTGAGGACGGAGCATGCAACATTTATTAGCGTTTGTTTGCAGGTAAACATAATCAATTAAACTTATTAAAAACTGCAAAAGGTCAAGATTTTTTTGGTTTGAACTTTATATATATATATTTTAATTAATCCATAATCCATTGACCGCCACGGCCGCCGACCTGATTCAAACGTGATTAATACATTCGTACAGAAATAACGATTTTATGTAAATTATGAACATCATTTGACATGAATTGAGAGATTCCTCTTCAATACGGATATGCGAGGCACCTGTGGGCCGTGGGGTATAATTGGTTTTGCCGCTGTACATAGACAGCGATGACCACTTACTCCGTCTGCTAGGCACAAAAATATCTTTAACAAATTCCATAACAAACAAAAGTCTGCCTATATTTAAAACTTTTCCTTAATACCTGCTAATATTCTAATTCTGTATTCCAGTCGATAGTGGACGAGTTGATGCGTCAGAAGGCGGGCGCAGGCCCTGCGTCCCCGCGATGCACTAAACGCGGTAGTCTGACGTACCTACGCCGTGACGGCTCCAGCCAGGTCATCACACCGTCTTCTTCTAGCGATACGCTCAGCTCGACTGTGAGTACCTGTAGTCATAATCATCATCATCCGCCTACCCTTGTCACAAATTATTTGGAGTTGGCGAAGCGTATCTAATTTTTCAAGGATTTATTCGCCATCATCACATCATAATAATAATAGGTCTTTACCTATGAAATTGGAGATTTTTAAAACGGGTTGCTTTGAAGTGTTATATCATTGGATTGACTTGTAATCATAAGTTCAAATAAATTTTATATTAAAGGTATGTTATTCTTCTTTTGAAATTAGGTATTTATTGGTTTCTTTGTGTTTTGTATTTTCTGTAATATCACAGCACTTATAACCATGAAAGCTAATAAAAAAACGTTTTTTCATATTAAGAGTTTCAACGTAGATACTCGTACTATGCATTGCAAAGGGCAAACAATATCAATGTCGCATACCTACGACTTTCTTCTAACAAAAAAACTCTGTGTTCTTGGTTTAATAGATTTCGTTTTGGAAATTTTGTCTTGTAGCCGCCCTAAGAAATAAACTTATTCCTGAGATAAAATTTCTCACATGAAAGTGATTGAAACCAAAATAGACATCTCATTCATTAGCAGTTTTAAGTCCATAAACATCATCAATATTGCATATCACTTGAGTCCCATTGTTTCCACGGTAGAACTCATATTACAAAATAATGCGAGTTTTCTTAGATTTCATACAAAAATGGTTATAAGTACTGCTATATTACAGAAAATATAAAACACAAAGAAACCAATAAATACCTAATTTCAAAAGAAGAATAACATACCTTTAATATAAAATTTATTTGAACTTATGATTCCAAGTCAATCCAATGATATAACACTTCAAAGCAACCCGTTTTAAAAATCTCCAATTTCATAGGTAAAGACCTAATATATGGGAAATATGTTTCGTTTTGCGGTCAGAGTTCGCGAATAGCTATCTTTTTTGACAATGGGTTTACGTAATGCCTCGAAATGGACATATAAACGTGTGCTAAACTTCGTAGCATACTATCAATTTAAACAGTTACTGTTAATACAATGTCGAGGAGAATAAATATATTTTAGCTATAATTACATTTTTTGGCTTTTAGTATTGCCCATACAGTAGTATGAGGCAGCAGTGACTAGGTACCTAGTTACTGCTGCCTCATACAGGGCCCTATCGTCATTATACTGGGAAAAACAATTAAATATTTTTTTTTAAATAAAATGACTTTAATGACAAAGTACTAAGTTTTTTTATGCTTTTTCGACCCGTTACCCTCTATGTCCTTTACTTTACGAGATAGATAATAGGAAAAACAATGATTTCATATACTTCTTAGAATTATTATTGGGTACATAAATGTAGGCTGTCTTATTTGTTACTGCTACGGATTTGTTTCCAATGATCATACTAAAACGACATAGTAGTTTTTACTCTTAAAAACATGTTTATGGCAAGATATTTTTTCTCAGTAATAAACGGTTAGAGTCAATTATTAGGTCTAGTTTTTTTTTTAAAGTACAGAGATAAGCTATTTACACGATATGATTTATTTTTCCTGAGAACACACCCTTATAACTTTAAATGAAATTCATGCACGAAAAAGTTTTAATTCTGGATAATTGGTTCTCTTTGAGGATACTTATAGTCGCTCTAAATGTCAGCTACTGCAAAAAACAATTATTTCAGCGTAATACTTACTGGCTACTTTTGACAATGCAATATAAAGTATGTTTTTACTATAAAACAACGTACCTATCTACATTATATTCTCAAATTGACTAAAACTGAATTCATTATTGTAAAGCGCAACAATTGCTGAAAACTAAAAAAAAATCTTGCGTATAAAAATAAAGTAAAAAACTAAAACCCGACTACGACAAAAAAAAACGACGCTGAAAAAGTATGAAACAAGATGTTCATACTTCGAACAGAACAAAAAGAAAAGCCGCAGTCACACGTAATAGGTACCAACCGAAACACTTTAATAACATGTGACTACGGTTTTTCTTTTTGTTCTGTTCGAAGTATGAAAATCTTGTTTCATACTTTTTCAGCGTCGTTTTTTTTTTGCCGTAGTCGGGTTTTAGTTTTTTACTTTATTTTTATTTAAACAATTTTGGTGTTAAACTTAACACATGACTTTTTGTCCGCTAGAGGGCGTAATTTTAAATTTGAGCAATATTTTCGAAATGTACAAATGTAGCCTTTTCAAATGATACCAAACACGGCGTATTTATCTCCATTTTTATTTTTTAACACATACTTTTTGTCCGCTAGAGGGCGCCATGTCGAGTTTTGTGACACGTCACGTAGCCTATGTTCAGCGGACAATTAAGACGGTTCTAACGATACCTCATATGTCGAGTTCCGATAAGTAGATTAGGAGCTATTAGGGAACAGATGAACAAACTCACATACATACATAGCCTGTCAAAATCATAACCCTCCGTAGTCGGGTAAAAATAAGAAATTAAAAATAGATTTGTATATCTTCAAAGAATTTTTTTATTAATGAATAATAATAATAATATAAGATTTAAAACGTATCAATCTTCTTCTGAAAACGTTGCACTTACGTATTAATCTTTTTCTCATGTGTAGCGTTCGTCATTGTGGCGTTGAACTGTTTTCGGCCTTTTCTTTGTTGTAACTAAGAAAAGGCTGAAAACAGTTGTTGAGAATACATCAGTGGTGGTTCCTAAAACTAGTGTATTAAAATATTTTCCCCATGATCTGCGACTAAACTGAACTTTAGAGTTATTGTAGCCAAGAAAAAGGTTATATTGGAGCTCTGCCGCAAAGGTGTTATTCCAGAAAAGCTTCATGCATGGTTTGAAAGTTTAAAATTTTAAATACAAATATCGGGAAGAAAGACCCCCGTCTTTCTTCCCGATATTTGTATTTAAAATTTGTACCTGATACCACTATTTCAGATAATGATCCTGCAAGGTCTTCAGAAGAAGATTAATACATTTAAACGTTTTATATTATTATTATTAATTAATAAAATATTATTTTTTATAAAAGCAACTTGTTCCCAAAAGATAAGTTCATTTTGTATTTTTCTACAGGTAAAAACAAATAAATAAATACAAATCAATTTTTAATTCTTATATTACGCACGAAATATTTTTTAGTTTAACCAATTGTTGCGCTATACAATAACCTATTCAGTTTTAGTCAATTTGAGAGTATAATGTACCAAGTTTTACAGTAAACGCATGTTTTATACACATTAAACTTCACCAGGGAAAACCAATTAATTAGGATACCCTTTTAACTTTGCGATTTATTTACAAAATGCGATTTATTGAAATACATTTAGTAAAATGATTAAGTTATACATTTTTTCTTTCAGTAGTTTATTGGGCAGATATTTATATGTATTATCAGAAGATATTCGAATTTGAACTTTCAATTTCATTTTACTCAGATCTTCATTTTTATGATTTAATTGTTTTTCGTAGTATAACGGCGCTATGTGACCTGGAATGACCTGGATCTAGAATGACGTCACAGAAAAAAATGCACATAATAATGTCCAGTTCCCTTTTTCTGCGTTCTATTTTTAGTTCATTCCGGTTGTTAAACAAAATTAACGATCTTTTCAGAACGGAGATTCATATAACTCCGGTAGTTCGAGAGAAATATTTTCTGTTCAGAAGTTGACGGAAAAGTTCGCGACTGTCTCCTTTAAGCCCGGCAGAGAATGCGTGGAGAACAACGCGTTCGAAGCCATCGGGGACGAAGAACTATAAGGACTTCCTCTACACTCGAATTTAAATACAATAAATGTTTTCCAAAGAAAATTGACACTCGGAAACAAAGTTGCCAATAATGTATAAAAAAAATCTGTAAAAATTGTACACATATTTGCATTTTTCGTATTTGTACAGAATATTTTTTTATCTAATTGTCTTTATAGATAGTTATACATTTTACCTACTATTATAAGTACTTGGCTATGAATACTGTTTATATCAAATTGTACGTCATATCATTATTATTGAACAGTCTACTTGCCATATTATGTAAGTGTACGTTCTAGTTACTAAGTAACAATTTTCTTCTTGTGAAATTGCTCATGAATTATTTTTATAATCATTGTATTTTTCCTTAATATTAGGTAAAAAACAATTTTATTGATTTGTCATTGTTACATGTTCAGTATCAGTTTTGAGATTATATTATGGAGTTTTAGTGCATGTTCTGGCAGATACCGAAGTTATGATTATTAATGAAATTGAAACCGACCGCAAAGGCAGTCCGTCCCACCCAGGTGACTCACAGAAAATATGATATCATAAAAGTTTATCACCATACAAAATTAAAATTAATTATTTAGAATAATAAATATATTTTATATTCCTTCGTTACTAAACTCTAACTTACCTTCGACATTGCCATAAAGTTCTGTAGCATCTTTTCCGTATCTTGCCTGTGGTTCGAACAATCCGTGGTTTGAATAATGTTCCGTGTGCTGGGATACGGCCTCTTCTCTTGACAGGGAGTGAGCATTAATCCACTGTGTTCCGAACAAGTTAACATTATTTTTATTAAATAGTGTACCTAGTCGTAGGTCTGTTTTGTTTTCGTACGCATAATCATGATTTGTTTATAATGTATTTATGTGCATTTATTTGTCGCAAAATTTTTCTGGTAGTATCAAGGGATATTACATTTTCCGACGCACGTCAGCACAAAATTCGCCCTTAGGGGCCGTTCAAGTATTACGTAAGCAGATTTTTTGCAAATATTAACTCCCCCCTCCCCCTTGTCAGCAAAAGTAAGCAAAGCTCTCACCCCCCCCCCCCCATGCTTACGTAAACATTGCATGGTACAAGCATTTGTCAATGTGTTGGTTTCGTTATTAATATAGGAGCAGCAGTTGTAAGTCTACAAATAAGGAATAGGTTTGAAATAAAGGAAAAACAAACTTCATTTAAAATTTTGACATATTAATTCAAATTACCAGTCCACAGTCCATGATACAATATGAATCATATTACCAAAGTACTCTGTGGTACGAATCCATGACTCTAAATCGTCAGATGTTTGCTGTTGTGTCGTGTCAACTCATTTTCTTGCGACTTTGGAACATCGACATCGTTCTCTTAAAAAACTAAAAAAAACATAATACTGCTGACGTAATCACCATCTAGACCCCCCCCGTCCCCCATGTCATCAAAAATAAGCAAAGCAAAGACCCCCCCACCCCCCTGTAGTGCTTACGTAATACTTGAATGGCCCCTTACTGTCACACATTAGTTTGAATGTTCAGTTAACTGTACGAATGCATAGAGCCTACGATAACATTGCGTTTGGTCAATTTCACCCTTAAACTTATGGTCTAAGGGTGAAACGCCATCTTTATCGAATCTAGTGATCTCACCTATATATTACCTATTTAAAATAAAAAAGGTTTATCAGATCTGAATCAATTTACCACACTTTTTGAATCATAGCATAGTTTTAAGATAAGTGTTTTAGTGGTACAATAAGAAACTGAGTTTTCACAATAACCGTTCAAATCAAAGTAATCTTACACCTGTAAGTAATTCGAGCAAATACTGTCAATAACATTAGTCTTAATAGAGTGTTTGACAATAATTGCTTTTTAGTAAATATTTAGTGCGTATTTTTCATGATTCTAATCATATAGTAAAAATCTTGTATTGAAACTTCGCTCTTTAACGTTGGTCTTGTCAAACACACTATTTAACATTCCAAACATTTGCGACAGGTCTGTCGGCAGTTTTGCTACTTTTCCTCAAAATTTAAATAACTATAGTGCATGTAGTTAACAGTACAGCAAAAGTAAGTCTTCCGTGAAATACACTACTTGTATGTGGATTTATCGATAGTCGATAGATACCTGCAACAGGGTCTTCCTCAGGGCTTTGTTTCGTCACAAACGGAAAATGTTAGTGGCATTTTTGAGCAGAGGGCCGTTCTTTGACGTGTCAATAACACACTAGGTGTGGGGCAACGTTTTTAATAAAAAAGAATACCATCCTTATTCCGTTGTGAAAAAGGAAAAATGCTATTCATCTGTACAGCTTTGTCTCTCTCACGAACACACCGGAACTATGGTGGCTAGTACAGGCCCCCTCAGTGCTCTTTAGCATGTTCTAATGAACACATACTCTTTCACTGTAGTTTATATTCCGATTAGTTATGGCAGCCTCAGTACTGAAGTTGAAGGCAAAATAATAATAATAATTTTTATTAATATTATTAAAATGGTTGCTATGCATTTTATATAAAGACAATTTTTCTTTCTGTCGATATTTACATTTCTCTACGTGTTATATTAGTATGGAGTTTCTCTAACTATAAGTACTAACTACTAACGCAGTGTCTACGTAGACGATCAACGCGACCGTGAACGCGAAGCGACGCGGCACAAATGGAACAAACAATTAATATGGTCACGTAGAGCACGTGAGTGCAGTGTGGTGCAGCGACGAGCGAACGGAAGCGCGAGCGGACGAAATCAGTTGGTTTGATATTCGTGCAAACTCTTGCGGTGCGGTGACTTGTTTGATGTACATGGCGATTGAAGCGGCGACATTGTTTCGCAAATTTCAATTCAGTCGCGTTCAATCAACCACGTAGGACGCGTTATTGATTAATAATAAGTACCAAAATCAATCTTGAAACTATGTTTTTGTCATTTCTCCAAAGGAAAGTGAGTGAAAACGCCGGGATATGAAACCGCCACTGCCTAACAGGGATGCCATGGCGGCGTAGACAGGTCATGTCATGACGCCAAAAAAATATGATTGACTGCATGATCAACGGTTGCTAGTTGATCGAGGTACACCATAGAGGTGCGCCTGGGCGTCCCAGTGAGGCAAGACCTTAGAATTACATACACTGACATTTTTGTTGATGTTCTTCGGAAAGGTCAGTTGTATGGTTATCTCGATCGGCGGCGGCGCCGCGTGTGTTAATGAGCGTTTAAAGTAGCGAAAGTAAGGTTTGCTTGTGTATTAAACTACAACTAAGTAGTAGTTTTTACCTTGCGTTCTTCTTTCAAGAAGAAGTGGTGAGTTTGTCTGTCTTCAAGGAAATGTGATAAGTTGTATAATAATTATATTTTAAATAATGATTTTGTTCATCAAAATCTGCGTTTCATTAAAATATTTTAGTCTCCAATAAGGAACAAACTGGAATATGAAGTTAAAAATCTCATTCTGGTCAAAAGCTAGTACTATAACTACTGTTTAGCATACCTATCATTTTAATTATATTAGAAAAAGGAAATATATGAGCAAAACATTATCATTACATACCTTCTTTGCTCAAGGATAGAAAAACACGAATATTACTAGAATAATCAAAATTGTATAATTAATTTTCTAAGTTAACCAACCATATATGCCAATTGTTGACTTGAAAAACTATGAATTTATTTGTTGTTAATAAAATTCGTGTTATTTTTAAAGGGACCACATATTTATGTAATATATATATTGTAATTTGAAAAAATCTTTCTTAGTGGCCATAATATGTCTGTTGCCATACTTTGTGTTTATGATTCTCCTTTTTATTACATTTTTCGAATTCTGTATTTAATTATTATTTTGTACCTACTTTATAAATTTAATAAAATCGTTTATAAAATCAAGTGTTTCATTAAGTATATTATTTTGAAGTAAGGGTAGTAAGGGTCAACGCTTACTGATCCAGAGATCAAGCGTCAATCTAAAATCTACATAGCATAATGACCCCTATCTACGTATCATAATTATTATTGGGCGGAGGTACAGTTGGGGCTCACGCTGTGGTGCAGCCTCGGTCGCGTTGGTTCCGAGTGCAGTGCAGCTACAACCTAAATTTATTTTTCAATATCGCTTTTAGGCACGCAATAGACGGTTTTCCGCACTAGTGCATAAAAGTGCGCAAGCTGTCCCCCGCCACAATGTTATTACATGTATCGCATCAGGCTGGGCGCGCGTGCTGTCCCCCGCCACATGTATCGCATCAGGCTGGGCGCGCGTGCTGTCCCCCGCCACATGTATCGCATCAGGCTGGGCGCGCGTGCTGTCCCCCGCCACATGTATCGCATCAGGCTGGGCGCGCGTGCTGTCCCCCGCCACATGTATCGCATCAGGCTGGGCGCGCGTGCTGTCCCCCGCCACATGTATCGCATCAGGCTGGGCGCGCGTGCTGTCCCCCGCCACATGTATCGCATCAGGCTGGGCGCGCGTGCTGTCCCCCGCCACATGTATCGCATCAGGCTGGGCGCGCGTGCTGTCCCCCGCCACATGTATCGCATCAGGCTGGGCGCGCGTGCTGTCCCCCGCCACATGTATCGCATCAGGCTGGGCGCGCGTGCTGTCCCCCGCCACATGTATCGCATCAGGCTGGGCGCGCGTGCTGTCCCCCGCCACATGTATCGCATCAGGCTGGGCGCGCGTCGCACTAGCGGGGCGCGTGCTGTCCCCCGCCACATGTATCGCATACATAAAAATATAAACATGTTTAAAAAATACAGTGATGTTCATAATTTTAATACTAGGAACAAACACAAATTTGTGGTTCCTACAACCAGGCTGAAAAAAATAGGGGGCTCATTTAGATGCCAATGTATACACTTCTATGTATAATAAACTTCCTAGTCATATTCAACAACTAAGCCTTAATAAATTCAAATTATTTGTAAAGCGAAAACTTTGCCAAAAGGCTTTTTACACTTTATAGGACTATGTTGAGGACCAAAAGGCTTGGGATTGACCTGCTCCAGTACGCACTGCAACTGTTGTCTTATTATTATTATTTTTTCTTTTGTTTTTATTTTTAATTGTGTTTTTTATTATTTATTACAATTCGATATTGTAGATTATTTTTATTTTGCAATTTTTTTTTTTTCTATTAATTTTTGACAAAAATGTTTACTTTGCTAAAGTATTACATTTTGTAAGCTATATTTTTCCTTATAATATTGTGAACGTGAGGACTATGTTGATTGTTTTTTTTTTCCTTTTCAGTAATTTTAATGTATGTCTGGCAATTTGAGTATTTTCTGCGGCCTACCCAAATGTCCTTTCCTTGGTATTATTCGTCAAGTCGTTGAGCTCCTTAGTAGTCCTGAGTTGAGCTCTACGAATACTGACAAATGCTTGCACTGACTGGACAGGTCCACTCAAATCTGTATGGTTCTTTCTTCAAAAGACCATTTCAAACAAATCTGCATGGTTCTCATGTGATTTGACCATTACATATTTACTGTATGGACTTTAAAAGAGACTTTGACCCCTGAGTTTGTTTCGGTGTTTCTTCTCAGGGTAGTCAGCTAGGAAACACCGGCCTCATCTAGTTCAAAAATGACGAAAAAAAAAATTGACGTGTAAAAGTGTTTTTTAAACCTATTTACAAAATAAATATCATTTATCATTTATTTAAAAAAAGTTTTAGCTGCAAAGTTATAAAATTACAACAGAAAAATAAATATCTCCGAAAAAATAAAACTGAATCATAAGGACGCTTTTACGCTTTTTGACAAATATCTCGGTTTTTCGGGTACCATTATGATGCACTAGGAACCATAACTATGAAGATGTAATGGTCATCAAATAAAAGACAATATATTCATCTCCAGAATGGCGTAAAAAAATATTATGGTCTCATATAAAATTTTCATATAAATACGATTTTACCAACGCACTAATCGTAGAAAATTAGAAACAAACGGGGCTGAATAGGCACACGTAGGTAAGTTAAATCCAGTGCACATTTTTAGCTTAAAAATCATAAAATAATACAGCTTATATAGTCTTCTATCCATGTAGCTAATTATTTTGAACCTACATAAATAACTTTAGGATTTATGACCAAAATAAAACCACTAACAATTTTCTCCGAACACACGATTCCTCGCGTCATTCCGCGCTAAACGTGTACTCTGTGTTCCGCGCTCAGAAGCGCTTATGAAAGGACGCCTGTACTGCTTTCTTAGAAAAAATAAATACATCGAAGCGTATAGTAAAGTGAGTGTCGACTTGTATACTGCGACTGCAAAGACGTGCTACTTTCTCGGACTTAAATAAAAATAAGTACAAATACCATACTTATTTTTAGAATTGGATGGAGGATGATTCAAGATGAGGTGGATGTAAATTTTTATTAACCGACTTCTAAAAAAAGGAGGAGGTTATCAATTCGGTTGTATTTTTTTATGTTTGTTACCTCAGAACTCCGTCGTTTATGGACCGATTTGCAATTTTTTTTCCCTTTATAGGATATGGTTCCAGATTGGTCCCATTTTTTTCAAAGTTCATTTCTGATGATGGGATCCATGAGGAATCGAGGGAACTCCTCAAATATTATAGGCAACCATATAGTGATTTTGGTATTTTCATCGAGAACTTAAGCATTTACAGTCAAAAAGTAACATTTGATGAAGTGGAACTGATGAAGAAGACCAGAAATGGTCAACGGAACTTCATACTCTCGACTGACCTGTTGGTCTAGTGGTTAGTGGCCCTGACTGCTATGTCTCATCGAACCCACGAAACCCACGACCCCCGGGGTCGTGGGTTCGATTCCCACCCAGGACAAATGTTTGTGTGATGAGCACAATCATTTGTTCTGTGTCTGGGTGTAATTTATCTATAATATGTATGTATTTAGAAATATATAAGTAGGTTTATCAGTTGTCTAGTACTCATAACACAAGCTCTGCTTAGCTTGAGACTAGACGGCGTTGTGTGATAGTTATAAAAAAAAAAACTTCATACTCACATTGATATCACAATGAAGATAGTTAGCGACTATAATAATAATAATAATAAGCGACCCCACGGACCCGATCTCCCGGGAGAATTCTTGTTCTTCATCTCCGGCTTGCCTTTATTGGCCGGCCGTAGTGAACACTGACGAGGAACTGAGCTCCCACCTCTCTCTTGCCTTTATTGGCTGGCTTGAGTGGAGATTTGCAAGAGCAAACGTGCTCGGGAGAAGGATGTATCTATAATCCAGTAAGGTGCTGGTAGGGATCTTGACCGTACTTCCGGGATTGTCCTGATAGCCGTGGTATACCTCTCCACTCCTCAAGCACCTCAGGATATGTTGCCCTCTTGTTGCTACGTCACTTCGTGCTAGCGGCCGTTTTTGGGGGCCCATTTATTGAGTGTGCAAGTCACCCCCTGCCTTTTTTCGATGCATATTAATAACGTTGTTCAGGCAGGGGCCATAGTCTTGACATAGTTCCATGTTACCAGTCCACTTAAGACTCCAAAAACCATAGCCCTATTTGTTCTCCATATGTCGCAACAGTTTTTCAATAACCGGGGGTTGTCCTTGGGTGCACTAGCATAGCGCGTACAGGGATAATCGTCGGTTGGTATCATGTTCCATTATAATTATCTAAAGGGCCTCTGCGAGTTGGCTTCGGCTCCTCGTACGCCTCCCAAAGGTCCAGGACCTCAGGGTCCTGAGATAAATAAAAATAATAATAATAAATTATTTATTTCAGATTCTATATCCATATTTGTTAGTACAATGCGAGCTTACAAACTAGTGTTAGTAAAAAAAAAAAAAAAATAAAAAAAAAAATTATTGGCCTCTCTACTAAACAATAAGTGGCCAGTCCGGGTGGACCCCCCGATGACGGTGGAAAATCACTGTACGACTGCATGCAGCCGTATCCAGCGAGCCAGCATCGGGGAGTCCCACCGGTCCGCCAGCGCGCGCAGGATGGTGTTGGGACTGTCGCGCGTACGGCGCATGATAGAAGCGCACCGTTTGCGCATGATGGCTGCGAAGCCGTCTGTGTGGGCCGCCGCGAAAATCGTGGAGGCGCTGCAGTGGCGCGGCAGTCCCATCAGCACCCGGAACGCGTTATTGTATTGAACGCGCAGATCGCTGTATGCCCGCTGCGTATAGTTAACCCACAGGCTACAGGCGTAAAAGGTCTGACAGTACTATGAGAGTACAAATAAATAAATGGTTCTGAATGTGACCTGATGATGATGATGGAGCCGGAAGGGGGGGGGGGGCTGAGTCACCCGCGTCCGTAGGAGAATACCCATAGATTGCCCTACACGTGGTCCCCGGGTGGTGCTAATCAGGTGACATTAACTGGTGGTAGGTTTCGACCGATGGCTTGTGACCACCCACTGGGCAAAGACGTACCGCCAAGCGGCCTAGCCGTGTTCCGGTATGATGCCCAGTGTAGCCAATTCAGAGGAGTTGGGTCGAAGTGCGTCCCCGCAGTCTCCAGACTAGTGCCCCAATGATGCTGTCCTGCCAGTGCGTGACGAAGGTTAGCAGCATGGGACTCCATTTCACTTTCTTCTCCTCTCCTACCTCACTCTCAATATGCCAAGGATGAAAAAGAGAAAAGTTATACAGCGGCTGCACTCCCTCTCACTTAAAGTGCACCTCAGCAATATTAGAGGTCTGCACTCTAATCTCGCAGCAGTCCATCATCACCTGGAGACTGAAAAACCTTCCCTCTTTTTCCTTTCGGAGACGCAGATAAGAGGTACGACACGTCTGACGGACTTCTTATCTGCGTCTCCGGTCTTACCCAGGGTTTACCCTGGAGCACAATTTTAAACCACACGCTGGTGTGTGTTTGTACATCAGGGACGACGTCTGCTATCGGCGTCTCCGCAACCTTGAAGATTCCAGGTTCTCAACGCTTTGGGCTCTGGTGGACACAGGCATTGATAAAATTATCTATGCTTGTGTGTACCGTTCGCACAGTGGTGATCAGGAGACGACCAGGCTCACACAGTACCTTAGTGAGGCGGCGGATGCGGCTCAGCAGAGGTACCCTTCGGCACAACTGGTGTTACTGGGGGATTTTAATGCCAACCATCAGGAGTGGCTTTTCCCATACCGGTGCACAGACCATGCTGGTCGAGAGACGCGAAAGCTTGCGCTAGCGTTAAATCTCACCCAGCTGGTCCAGGGAGCTACGAGGGTGCCGGATGTTGATTCGCACACGGCCAACTGCTTGGACCTTCTGCTGACAACAGATCCAGACCGCTATTCAGTGTCGATATCATCACCGTTAGGTAGTTCCGACCACTGTCTGGTGAAATCTGTATCAGTCTACTCTCCGCCCGATCCCTGCCCTACAGGCACCAGGCGGGTTTGGCGATATAGGTCAGCAGATTGGGATGGCATGCGATCTTTCTTCGCATGTTATCCTTGGCAGCCTACTTGCTTTTCTTCGGATGATCCATCGTGGTGCGCAGATGCTGTGACAGATGTGTTGCAGCGGGGGATGGAGTATTACATTCCATTCTCTGACGTGATAATGTCTGACCAGGCTCGCCCTTGGTTTGGTGTGGAGTGTTATCGCGCTAACGCGCTTAAGCACACGGCATACCAGGCATGGGCCGACGCTCGTATGCATAAGGCGAGTGACGTGAGTCAGAAGAAGAGAGCCTTCAACAGGGCTGCCAAGTCTTGCAAGAAGGTGATGCGGAGGTCTCGGTTCGACCATATTAGCCGCATCGGGAACAAACTCGCATCATACCCTGCTGGTAGTAAGGCGTTTTGGTCCCTGGCTAAGTCGGTTGAATCAAACTTCTGCCGTCCCTCACTACCGCCACTGCTGAAACCCGACGGGTCGCTGGCCCATACCGCTGAGGAGAAAGCAAATTTGTTTGCCTCTCTCTTCGCGGAATCTTCGCGTCTAGATTCTGGTGACGCGCGGCCCCCTGTTAATCCTGATGGTTGCGAGACGAGTATGTCGGATATTCGCATCCATCAGAAGGACGTCCGTAGGGTGCTGCGTAACCTTGACGTGAACAAGGCTAGCGGTCCAGACGGGATACCGGCAATTGTTCTAAGAACGTGTGCGTCAGAACTGTCTCCGATCCTGACGCGCCTATTTAGGCTTTCATTTGAGGCTGGAAAAGTGCCGATTGCATGGAAGCAAGCTAACGTACAGCCCGTGCCCAAAAAGGGTAGCCGGGCTGACCCAGCTAACTACAGGCCAATCTCAGTAACGTCCATTCTCTGTAAGACTATGGAACGTGTACTCAACACTAAGCTCCTGGCATACCTAGAAGCTAATGACATCCTAAGTGACCGACAATACGGCTTTCGCCGAAATCGGTCAACTGGTGATCTTCTAGCGTATGCCATCCACATCTGGAGTGAGGCCATTGAGAAACACGGGGAAGCGCTTGCCGTCTCCCTCGATATCTCGAAGGCTTTCGATAGGGTCTGGCAAGAAAGCCTTATAAGTAAGCTTCCTTCTTTTGGATTACCTGCTGGTTTGTGTGCTTGGATTGCAGACTTCCTGAGTGACCGGTCCATCCGGGTGGTCATCGATGGTTGCTCGTCCGGTCAAATGGCCATTAATGCCGGGGTCCCTCAGGGGTCAGTGCTCTCGGCAACATTGTTCTTGCTGCACATAAATGATCTGCTTAAGCCCGGTACCTTTGGGTATGCAGACGACAGCACTGTTGCTGAGAGTTACATATCCAGCGCGCAAGCTAGTGGGTCACAGATCCAGTCTCTCCGAGAGGCTATGGTCGAGCGCTTGAACTTGTCCTTGGAGGCAGTCTCTGAATGGGGCGATGCCAATTTGGTCAAGTTCAATGCTGCTAAAACCCAGGCGTGTCTATTTTCCGCTAAAAGGAGCCAATTCAGCCCTGCTCCTACTTTCCGGGGCGTAACCGTGCCAATAACCGACCATCTTGATCTCCTTGGTGTTACGCTGACGTCAACACTCAACTTTGGGCCATACATCGAAGCAAAGGCTCAACTGGCAGCAAAAAAGCTGGGAATCCTCGCGAAGGTAAGACAGTACTTCACGCCGGAACAGCTGCTCAAACTTTATCAAGCGCAAGTTCGATCGTGTATGGAGTACTGCTCTCATCTTTGGGACGGATCTGCCGATACCAGCTTGATGCACTTGAGGCAATTGAGAGGCGAGCCAGGAGGATCATTGGCAATGACGCACTCGTTGAGTCGAGGCTTCAAAGTCTTGAGCATCGACGCCGAGTTGCTAGCCTGTCGGTTTTCTACCGGTTGCATTTCGGGGAGTGTGCGTCGGAATTGCATAACCTAATTCCGCCTAGCCCGTTCCATCATCGGACCACCAGGCGTACGGCAATGCGCCACCGGTACATGGTGGACATCCCACCTATACGCACGAAACGTTTTGGGAACACATTCATAGTGCGTACAGCTAAGGAGTGGAATTCCTTGCCGGAATCTGTTTTTCCTGATGGCTACAACCCGGGAATCTTTAAGTCAAGAGTAAATAGGTTACTTCTAGGTAAGCGCGCTCCATCGTCGACCGCATCTTCGCTTTCCATCAGGTGAGATAGCGGTCAAGCGCGAACCTATCAAGAATAAAAAAAAAAAAAAGAAAGATAGGTACCGGAACTCCGTAATTAATCAATGTATCTTAGCCGTGTTTGGGCTCATAAGAATTGTTATGAGATGCACTTTGGCTATAAGGTACTATCGAACTGATCTGATGATGGAGCCGGAAGGTGGAAGGGAGATACGGGAATTTCATAATAAAACAATGTGTCCTAGCAATGTTTGGGTTAGTTGGAATTGTCATGAGAAATAGGCAGTCTGGTTATAAGTGTAGTTTATTATTTCACACTTTTTAGTTAAAGTGTGAAATAAACACTAAAAGCACTAATAACTTTAATTTCGAGTCAGTGTTAAATAAGAAACAATTTATTATTATTATTATGTTTAATCATTAATATAATACATATAAATTATATTTTTAAATATTTCAATAAAAAATAAAAAAAAACATTTAAAAATATAAAAAATGTCCCACAGGTATCGGGAACAGGGTCCAAGCTACCGGCGGTCAGGGCTCCAGAGAGAGGAACCTCCTAACAATACGAGCCGTGTCCAGGAGTACCACTTTCTGAATCAAGCCCTTGATCCAGCCGCCTAACGCGAGCCTTCTAATTATTAAGCCGTTGGCTGACATGACTATCGGTACAATGATCGCTGAGTCTACATCCCACATGTCGACAACCTCGCGAGCCAAGTCAATATACTTGATTTATTTGTCTTTCTTGACTTTCACGAGGTTCTCGTCATGCGGAACGGATATGTCAACAATCATTGCACGCCTCTTGCTTCGGTCCACCATCACTATATCGGGCTTATTGGCTACAATAGTCCTGTCAGTGATGATGGACCGATCCCAGTACAAAGTGACCATTATCAAGAACTGGGTCGGGCTCATACCTGTAGTACGGCACTTCCGATTCCACAAGAGAGTATTTCAGAGCAAGTTGCTGATGGATAATACTGGCTGGTTATGTCTATGCAAGTACTCTCCGTTAGCTAGACGAGAACAACCAGAGATAATGTTATTATTATTAGGATGATAACTTAAAAAAAAAAAAACAGGGTATCTCTACGCGTACAGTAAGAATGAATAGTAAAATACAGAATGAATGAAAAATTCATTCTTACTGGGTATATTATTACTGGGTATATTATTACTAGGTATATTATTACTGAGTATATTATTACTGGGTATATTCTTACTGGGTATAACGGTGTGGAATGTCGTTAAATAGGTTTTTCAAAAATATTGTGGATTTATGAAAACCATTTAGTGGGTTTATGAGAACCTTGAAACTCGATAAAAAAATATTTTTGTGCTTAGAATATAGTGGTTATAATGACAAATACGACTCGGCTGGGCAGCGTTCGGGAAGCTGCGCGGTATCTTCTCATCCAATATACCACAGTGTCTCAAGACGAAAGTTTATGACCAGTGCGTGTTGCCAGTGATGACATATGGCTCCGAAACGTGGTCGCTTACAATGAGAGTCATCAGAAGACTTAAAGTCACCCAAAGGGCAATGGAAAGGGCTATGATCGAATCAAGAATGAGGATATCCGCAGGAGAACCAAGGTTACCGACATAGCACAAAGAATCGCCAAACTGAAGTGGCAATGGGCAGGGCACATTGCTCGCAGAACGGATGGCCGTTGGGGCCGAAAGGTTCTGGAATGGCGACCACGTACCGGAAGACGTAGCGTTGGAAGGCCTCCTACAAGGTGGACCGATGACTTGGTAACGGTTGCGGGAGTCCGATGGATGCGAGACGCACAGGACCGTTCATTGTGGCGACACTTGGGGAGGTCTATGTCCAGCAGTGGACGTCTTTCGGCTGAAATGATGATGATGATGATGAATGACACAAATATGACATCGTAGTGCAATTTGAGTATAGTACAAAATAAAATAAAACTTATCTTCGAGTACCAAGATAAATTAGGACACTTTTGCATTTAAAAGTCAATATTTTTCTGTTACAATTTTGGAAAAACAAGGAATTAAAGTTGTCACAATGTAATGGTATCAACTTAATGATGATTTATTCATCTCCCCGTTACATGCATTAAAATTATTCAGTCCCTTACAATCTTTTCACACAAATACAATATAGAAATTGTCTACAAATGGGGTCTGAACAGTAAACATAACAGCTAAATCCACTGTATATTTTACCTTATAATTATAAAAAATCATGACTTCTGTATTCATATTTTTAAGTGTATTTTTAACGATTAGATCGAATTTTATTTGGAAATACCTACTTGCTTCACACATCATACGAGTATTTATTGAGTTTGTAGATTTAATTCATGTCGAAGAGGGGTTGTACGTAATTGTACCTAATTGTTGGATAAAATTAATCTCAGATACCCATTTGATTTTGTAATACCCTTATGTATGTATATGATTATACAATATTTGTAACATAAAAAAAATATAATATTTTCAAAGTAATACAGGTAGTAAACCTGGGAAATAATCGTAGGTTTACAAAGAAATTGGTCGTCATTTCTCGTAACGATAGGGCAACTACTTATTTTTCATTTACGACTGGCATTCGAAACTGGATAAGTAGGCACCAACATATTGTACTATAATTAGTAATCACTGATACTAAAAATACAAACTTGACTCAATCAATACTAGGAAAAATAAAAAGATATGTTCAGTCAAAGTATAAAATTGAGCGAACCACAGAACAAAAAAGTACATAGAAGTGCCCCTACACTGGTTAAGCACGGGAACCAGTGTCGTCAAACTCACACATTTGCATATAAAATTGTCCATTACACACATAAAAAACAGTGATTTGATTGGCTACAAATTACAAACGGAACTTTTACAAATCATCTTCTTATTGCTTTCAAAAATTAAGTCTTATTACAACGAGTGAAAGTTGTTATTATTTGACATGACACAAACAATAAAGACGTTTTTCGTTCAAAAACTTTAAATAGACAAATTTACAACGAGTTCAGCTACTCAACGCTAGATGGCGCCGTAAACAATTCATGCTATTCTGAACGCTAGCGCCTTTGAAATAGATGTCATATTCCCGTGGACATGTAATCTCATTTGCTACTCAATTAGGGATGTAGATATATATCGATATTTAAATATTGATGTTACGTAATTTATTCGGGTGAGCAATGTAATAATTATTTAACATCATACAAATACTTAATAATGGAAAAGGTTTATCTTTAAAATATCAATGTTAAAGAGGTATTAGTATGTTTTTATGTAAGGCTAGGGGGTAATCTTATTTTCATATAATCAAGTACAATGCGTTCCAAATAAGAATAGATCGATTGCCATTTTGTGACGTCACGTCATACTGTCAAATCGAAGAAATTAGGTAGGGTGAGCAAAACAAGAAATTTTTACAATTTAATTTATTTACGAATCGTGAACGATTAATATTATGTAATTATCTTCATTAACTATTATCTGCTGCCAGCGACTTCACCCGCCTGTAAGTAGAAAGTTATCCCGAGGGAACATACTTTCGTGACGTGGTCTACCCATGTACCAAGTTTTATTGAAATCCGTTCAGCCTTTCGAACGTGAAGAAGTAAAAGTAAGTGATTAGCAAACCGCACTTACTTCGGATGGATGCAGGTTACGTGTTGTTACAAACCTCGACATTTCTGTGCAATCTTAGTTAAATATTTATAAATTATACACGTGAACCATCCGACACAAATTTTGGATGATGGTGCCAGCCATGAAATGAAGAGTTAGAAATAAATAAAAATTATCGATACCAACCTACTTCACGGATGTGTCCCATCCCTAATTGAGTAGCGTCGAAGTTACTAGAATTTATGTTACGATTTTCCAGATGACGACCAAGTGCATTTAGACTTTGTTTCAATGAACATAAGGTTGTTTATAGTTTGCATTGAAGTCATAAAATGTGGAATTGTGATTAAAATCAAATATATTAAAAATTAACAAAGTTTAGTACTTACCGATAATACGATACACCTCCACAAGATACATTTTTTTTTCTGCTTTGGTTTTTGCAGGTCAAAACCGCACAATAAGGCATAATTTGTAATTATTCGGGTTTTTTTGATACAACCAATCGCGACAAGTATCTGACAGCGAATAAGCTAATTCTTGCACAGCTGTGCTTAATGTTGACACGCGTGCGATATCTGAGGGGCACTTCCCTACTTTTCTTTATTCCGTGGAGCGAACAATGGGCTCTATGTGTGCGTGCGCGTAATGTCGATGTGTTGCGGCTAAGATACCTAAAGGAGACAATTTTTTTTGTTTGGGGAATAGGCCCACCACAAATTGTGGCGTATAGCAATGAAATGCACGTTAGTTTATTCCTTATAATCTCTAGATTACATTGGTAATATTGGCAAAACTTTATCTAACTGGAGTACCGTGAAATACGACAGTCAAAACATGACTCTCATAATAACCTAAAATCTCACAAGAGCGATTGTCTAATGAGTGGATAGGTCTCCTTGGTGTTTTAAGTTAAAATAGTGCACTGTTCAATAATATACAGTATAAAACAAAGTCACGTCTGTACTACGTGACATACTTTGATGTGATTTACACGATTTGATAGACTTATTCATGAAAATGCGTAGATGTATTAATTTCAAAATAGCGCGGCTTTTGTCGGCCATTGACTGTAGATCTAAAATAATAAGGTGATGTGTTTTATGTTGGTTGTGTAAGGAGAAAAAAGAACCACATTATAACATCACAAGTATTTATTACTGTTCATCATCATCATTTTCAAAGTCATCTCTTAAAAGCAGTATTTCATCTAAAAAAGATGCAGGTGGTTCAACCTCCCCTTGATGCCGCACCCAAGATAAAAACCACACTATACACATCACATATATGCACAGCAGCCAACAGTGCGTCTGCCCACTAAACAATTACAACAGTATCCAGCAAGAGCAGTATTCAACATTCCGTTGAAATCGTGCTGCACAATTGATACAACGGCTTTGTGGATTATGCATGTATCTACATATGCCATTTTCATAAAATCTTTCGAATAAAAATACGAAAAGAACAGAAGAAACATGCTATCTAGTAATCGGAAACAATAATAATGTTGTCTGTAGCGGTGGGGGTTTCAACGACGAACAGTTTTCAAAGACCGTTTTTTGTTCTGCAACGTAACAACCGTTTTCCATCCTGAGACCAAACAGTCTTCGTTGCATAAACCAATCTTCGAATTACTGTATGCGAATTGTTATCTTACTGTTAAGAATATAAGGTCGAAAATCCATTGCTTCAACTATCACACTCGTCGCGTCGTCGTTTTTAAAACCAGTTATTGCAATGTCATAAAGTCCATTTTTCATTGTAATAACTGGTTTTGAAACGACGACGCAACGAGTACAGAATTTATTACCGTCCTCAAACTAGTTGCGACAACGAACGTTTTCTGCAACTACTTCACTCAACGATAGTTTCGTCTTCAAACCAGTTGCGACGACGACAGTTTTCTGCAACCGTTTTTGTCGTCGCCAAAACGGTTACGTCTCGTCAGTCTAAAATTCGACAACGACCCACCACTAGTTGTCTGTCAGTGTCAAACTGATTGAAACTGGACCACAGAGCATCTGCAAAGGGCTATTAATTACGTTTCGTTCCACGTTGATTTTTAAAGTACGTTACTTGATATTTGTGTTAACCGTTAATAACAGCATTAAAAACAAGTTCGCTGGACCAATTAATTATTATCTCTTGAAACGCATTTAAATCCGATGTCACCGCTGCGCACTATAGTAACATTTTTTTTTTTCACGTTAAAATAAACTTGAAAACGCTCCTAAACAAGCATGTTTTGCCGTAACACTTTTTTACTATTATTTCATTATTCCGGTTAGATTTCTATATAATTTTTGGTCTGTTAATTATAATAAGATGATCGCTTTTTCCATGTGTAATATTATTAATAAACATAACCGTTTAATAGTGGGCCCAAAAAAAATTGTCTCCTTTGAGCGCGTGGAAAAAGTAAAAGCGTCCTTGGAATTGTTAAACATTTTAAAGATAAATTTACCGTTGTTTTTTGTTTTTAACCGACTTCAAAAAGGAGGAGGTTTTATGTTCGGTTGAATGTATGTTTTTTATTTTTATTTTTTATGTATGTTCATCGATTTCTCGGTCAATTATAGACCGATTTTGAAAATTATTTTTTTGATTGAAAGGTTATGCTTCCAAGTTGGTCCCATAGAAATATTGTTATGATCTGATCATGAACTTCGTAGATATGGAACAGAACTCCTCATGGGATCACAGCAGAACTGTCGTAATAAGTAAAATTGCTTTGTTATACGTGTAGTCGATGACTGACTGAAAGAAGAGGGGTAATATATCGAACTGATCTGATGATGCATTTGGCATCCACCAACCCGCACTGGGCCCGCGTGGTGGATTACGGCCCATTCCCTCTCCTAGAGAGAGGAGGCCTGAGTCCCAGCAGTGGGAACATTAAAAGGCTGAAGATGAGATGATGATCTGATGATGAAGCTTGAAGTTAGGCACCGGAACTCTGTAATAAATTAATTTAATCTAACCGTGTTTGGTATTATTAGAATGTTCATGAGATGCACTCTGGCTATAAGGTGTTTAAGTATGACTGAGGGGTACTTTTTAGTGGTGGTACCCGAACACGGTAAGTTCGGGAAGTTCCTGCACCGGATTCGTGCGGAAGCGACGCCCGGGTGTCGCCACTGTGTGGACCGCCCGGAGGACACGGTGGAGCACACGGTGGAGGTGTGCCCCGCTTGGGCAGAGCAACGCCGTGTCCTCGTGGGGGCGATCGGCGGCGGCGATCTCTCGCGCCGGGCCTTGGTACAGGCCATGGTCCGGAGCGAGGAGGAGTGGCAGGCGGTCGCCTCCTTCTGCGAAGCAGTAATGCTAGCAAAGGAGGCGGCCGATCGCGTGAGGCAACGGTCCTCACGCCCCAACCGCCGCCGGGATTCCGATCCCGATTTCCGGCCACCGTAGGCGAGGGCTTGCGGACGGCGAGCAATGGGTGGCTCGCCGTCCGATCGTCCGGTAACCGTCCGGACCGAGCTCAAGTCGTCGACGGCGCGTATTGTTCCACGCGCGCCTCAGGGAGATGTCAGCAAATCGTAGGGGCCCAACAGGGTCGAAGCCTACTGGGGCCACGGGTAGTGTGAAAGCGAAACCCGGGGCCCTGGGACGAAGGCAAAGAAGGAACAGGAGTGGGTTTTTAGTCAGTAAAAGTCTGACACTACTTTCCGCTCCGCCCAAGAGCGGGATTTGTCATAAGATGATTTTCCCACCTTAAAAAAAAAAAAAAAAAAAAAAAAAAATGACTAAAAAGTGAAAAATAAAAAACTTTTTACAAAAAAAATACAACCGACTTCAATGTAAAAAAAAACACTGAAAAGTGCAAAATAACTTTAATTTCGGAAGTCGGTGTTAAATAACGAAGAGACAAAACTATTATAGAAACACCGACTTCCGAAATTAAAGTTATTTTGCACTTTTCAGTGTTTTTTTTTACATTGAAGTCGGTTGTATTTTTTTTGTTACTAGATATTAGCGGCGCAGTCCTGATCCTGATCTACATTCGCTCAGGATAGCTGTTCTTCAGAATGATGATTACAATAAAGGGTTTCAATGTTTTACGCGATTTTGAATTCACTTATTTATCAAAGTAGTAGAACGTGGTTTTTGAATTTACACTAACGAGGACTATTATTAAATTTTGAAATAGAATGTTATTGTAATGAATTGTAGGCAAAAAGCTGTGTCACTTCTGCGGTATAAAAATCTATATGGATAACATGTCATTACACTATGTTGAACGAAACGCGTAAGTGCCGCGAAATTCATGGTGCTTAAGACATTTTGGTCGTGAAAAAAGTATATCTAAAAGCTATCTAGGCGCTGTATGTTTTAATAGTTTTGTTAGACGACATAATGCTAATGTAGCGCTAGAATACTGCCGCCATAAGGAAAAAAGACGTATCTAACATTTTTGTCAAAATTGAGTTACATACAAATTCAAAATCAGTAAAAAAAATGGCATCCACCAGTATTTTTATAATTCGCTTACCTATATTAAACGGAACCCTATAAATCTAACAGTTAAATAAGACGCATTTGCGATATGAATCAAATATTACTAAACAGAAAAGACATTTCTGTCGTAGACTAAGTAGAAAAGACGCATTTTAGTTGAAGCGATTTATTTATTTAAAAAAGATATAATTCATCATAAAATGAAAAGACACTTCTGCAGGGTCATACGAAGAAAAGACTTCTGCGTAGATGTGCCTTTTCAGCTTAGTGTTACGAAAAATGTGCAGGCGCAAGTGGCAGTAGTGCCTTTCTTACTTATTATCGCTAGTTGTGCGGGGTGAAGGAAGTGGGGCTCGCGGTTGGAATACTGCACTTCAGTTGCGTCCAGGCAGTCAGTCAGAAAAATCGTAAGTCAAACTTCCTCGAATCATTATTTGTATATATTTGAGCATACCCATGAGTAATTTGAGATTAAATAAACTGCAAACGTATCAGGTGACACATACTAAATAAATACATACTTACCTACTTTGATGTTAAAATATTTGAAATTTAAATAAATCGGTTAGAAAACAATATCTTACTTTTTTTTTTGTTATTCTTGATAGGTTCGGTTTTTTTTTTTTACTCTAGGAAAACCCTTCTTTCTCGAATTTGTTTACACCGTTGAGTACTTAAAAGGATAAGTTACGGCACTGCTCGTGACCACAACCTTTTATTTGAGGAAGCTGGAAAAATTATGGCATTAGAGGGAATTTAACTCTAGGATTTAATTCGGAAGTTTAGTCATAGGGAAGCGAGCAATCGCTAAAGAAAATTTCTTGTTTGGCGGAATTCCGTTTTTTTTTTTTTAATGTATTATTTGTTATAATTCTCGGTATACTCAAATGGATTCGGACCGAAATTGACACCTTCAATAGGTACCCGAACACTGCTGAACGTATACCGGATAAGTTACCCACCATCATCGGTCAGCAGACTACATCCAATTTCTGTATATACATTTGTACAGGGGTAGAGGCTATATAGGCAAATATTCTCAACAAAGTACCTACACCTCAATATGAGGTCAATGATTTCACTTGAGACAGACATGAGATAATCCTAGTTGGTCTACATTTATACAGACACGCGTCAATGCCAGAACCAGCTAATGAAAACAATTATGAACAAAATTGAATTAAAAAAAGACATTTAGGGAAACATTATTTACAATTTGAACATTGCTCTAAGTTTATTTAAATAATAATACACCAGACATTACATAACAGAAACTATTCAATAAATCTTCTCCCAGTTCTCACGTTCTTCTCTCTCTTTCTTGACTTGTTCTACAATGGGTGTGAGGTAGAGTTTGTCTTCCTCATATTTGGTCCACTCTTCTTTGGGGAGGATGGTCTTCGTGAGAGACAGTTGCATAGCGCGCACCATGCGGAAATTGCGTTCATCGACTACGTTTTGGGGGAGGCGGCGAAGTGCTTCCGTGACATCTTCTGTCTCATGGAGGCAGTCGTCGCGAAGGAGACCTGTAACAGATTATTTAACACATGATTAAGTAGAATTTGCTAAAGTTGCGTTTTCACTAAGTTTCTGTTTTCCCGGCAAATGTTAGTTTTTTCCAGATACAATGCGTTCCAAATAAGAATAGGATCGATTGACAGGTAGTGACGTCACGTCATACTGTCAAATCGAAGACTTATTAAGGTGAGCAAAACAGGAAAATTTAAAAATTTAATTTATTTACGAACTATGAACGAAAATAGTTTAATCAGAATCCAGTTCTTCAATTTTGCTCATCTCTGAGTTCTTCAATTTTGTCCAATTTTTTTGCGATTTGACAGTATGACGTGATGTCACAACATGGCGTCGATCCTATTCTTATTTGGAACGCATTGTAGGTACGTGGTATGTCTCTGCGACTTTGTGGGTGGACAATGTCGCTCGATATTTGCCTTGTTCACACTACCCAGTGGTGAATAGTATGTCGCCCGAGAAGGTAGGTTCACTACTGCCATTTTGGAACAAACAGCGACACATTTCGTCTCTATTTCAAACTTGTTGGGCAACTGTCAAGGGACACGAACGCGTGTCGACGCTCCACGACCGGGATGCGAAATTTCGTGTCGATCAACAGAGTCGAACATCTGTGAGACAAATATCCGTAGTGAAAAAGCGGCTTTAAGCTGTCCAAGTTTCCATGGTTTTTCTTCTCAAATGTCACAAGCTACCACATAGGTAGCATAGCATAGTCGGCCTTATAATGTTCCTACTGTTGGGAATTGGGGGTTGGAATATTGAAAACTGGGAATGAATTAGGACAGTTGGAACCTTGAATGCTGGTTAGCTTCTCTTACGAGTACCTATTCATAATATCTTGATTTTAGAATCTTGGCCAGAATACGGCTCAAAACTGTTAACCAATTAGAGGAATGCTCTAATTGGTTAACAGTTTTGAGCCGTATTTCACACATATTATTATTACAGTGAATTATTGCTCCTATTATCCCCAATTGTAAATTTCCTGGTTTAGTTTTATAAGTGCCCATGTAGGCCTATGTGAAATAAAAACTTTTGACTTTTGAGAACTTTGACAGTCCATAACATGTTTTTTTTAGTGGGCAATCCTCATGGACACCCAGGCTGTCACAAGTGCATAACATGTACTACCAGAAGTCCAGAAATCTTACAACCAGACTTTCCATAGGGTATTATTATAATTATTACCCAATTACTGAGTTGTAGAGACCAGATAGGCCAGATAATGTAAAATTCCATTGCATCCAGTTAGTCTTGAAACCAGCCCCAAATTGTTTGAAAAAGGTTAGACCGATTCTATAGAGTTTTGGAATTGGACATGTGTTCATTGTCCAAATAGATCTAATAGTATTACATAGATACAGTTATAGCAAAAAGCAATACATAGTGTCTCAAGTTCTATCTTAATACAGGTTGTCCTTCATTATGTGCTTCTTTTCATAATGTTTTTATGACTGTCAATACTTGACTGAAAACCATTAACCCATTTATGAACTGCTTTCAGGTTCATAAGAAACAATGTTTGAACCGTTAGGGTTGCCGCACACAGACCACACACAACAGCCACAAACACCGCCACAAGAAGCTAGAAATGGCCACAGAGGAAGCCGAAGCGCGCAACAGTCACTTGTGGCCAATGGCTGCTACTTCTTTTAACCCATATGCGCAGGATCATAATGGACTCTGACAAAGAGTGTTTAAATGCAGTGGCGTGGAGTGTGCGTCGAATCGATACAAAATGTATGAAATATACTGGTGGCGGCGTTTTGTAGTTGTAGACAGTGGCCCGTGTGCGGCGACACATAGCCGAACACCGTAGGGACATAGGCAGAAAGTTCAAAATAGCTTGTTTCTTTTTTTGTATTTTGTTTATGAAGATAGGTGCTCGAGGAGGTTAAACCAAATTAGTTTGATAATCACAGTCAATTTGTTTACATTTCTTAATTAAGTGTCTTGTTATTACGATAAGCTGCCATGTCTTTGGGAAACCATGACGAATATTGTTTGGGCATGTCTTACAACATTTTTAACCTATATTACATTAGACAAAATGAAAAAGACAGCACATTAGTATAAAAACATAGGAAACAGTATCAAACGTACCGTATTTGTTGAATCCAGACATATTGTAGGCCCATTTCTTCATGTTGTCTGAAAATAAATAAGTTACATAACAATAATGTAACTACTGAAATGGTAGTGGTAGATTAATGTTATTAAATAAATTTTTAGCACAAATATAGGTCTTATACTTACTGAGGGCAACGGCAGTAGTCCTGAAAGCCATGTTTTTCAAAGCTGTGAAATATCAGTCTTCGAAAGTATCTCAATTCGATCGAAGAACGATCGCGTTTTCTGCGTGCAAATTTCGTCCGTCAATAGATTGACAGGTATGACAGATCAAAATCAGACCAAATCAGACAGCTGACACTGACAAATTGACTTGGGTTGCTAGATAATAGACAGCCTGTTAGCCATATAAAAATAAACAAATCCTACTAAAAAATTAACTAGTATACGACGATATTCTTAATAGTTTTATTAATAAAAAAGGGGCATTGTTACACCTTCCAGAATCTGATTCCGCTAAGAGAGCGATCCTATTTTCATTTTCACTTTGATGACTTTGCTATGACGAATCAATATTTTTGTTTTATTTAAATTCAATTTACAATTGATACAGTCAACCTGGGTAACTTTGAACACTTTTTTTAAATTATTATGGATACTGAAAAAAAAATTTACTGTTGGACTACGTTAAACAGGCTTTTAAGTGTTCTTTTGTGCTCAAATTCATAACTATATAACCAAAATGATGGTTTAATAAAGAAATGTTTGAGAAAATAACGTTTTAGTAGCCATTCAAAGTTACAACTAATTTTGGCTAACTTTGAATTGAGTTTTCTGGGATAACGAAAATCCTCTAAAATTCTCTATTTATTTGATTTGGGTAACATTAAACTACTCCAGACAATAAAAAATGATGATGATGACCCCAAACAGAAAAGGCGCCAATTCTTTGAAAATTGGTTGACAGTTGTCAATTTTATGACACATTTGACATTTCAAACATTTAAACGTTCCGTTTCACTTAACTATTCAAGTAATCATTCTAAATGCGTTAAGAGAAAAAAAGAAGAACCTTCAAACAAGTTTTATTCAAAGTTATATGGAAATTCAAAATTACCCAACTTGTACGTAAGTTATTTTCTAATAAATTAATCGAACTTTATTGAAGTTAGACTGACATATTATATCGATCACTAATGTCTACTCTGTCATAATGTGGTGTAAGATTATTATACTCAGCTGTTTTTAAACGAATACATCGTACAATACTGTGATACAACCAAGAAAATCAATTATTAGAAGAAATGTTATCGATGTTCCACTTTAATAACAAATTATTATTATTTACCACTACGAATTTCTAAGCGATTAACATTTTTAATTAATTTGATTGTTTAATCTTTTAACCACCTACGTCGGGTATGTCCCACAAACACTCTCGTGTTTATTCCGCCAAGGCCTACCACCTTTCCACAACTAAATACTCCATGTCCTCAGCTCTTTTGCCACATATAGGGATTAAAGAGTTAAACGAGATGGAGTACTCAGTCACAAACACACGAGCCTAGCGAATAAGACACAAAAACACTCGTCGGACCAATCCGACGCAAGCGGTTATAGGGTTAATGGTTAGAATAAATTGCACAAATAACGCGGTAACCGCGGTACGCTGTTAGACAAATTCGAAATTTAACTGATGTAGAGACTGCCCGTTTAGTTTACTTTAGCTATTTCCATAGTGTCATGTCGTATGGTATTCTATTGTGGGGAAATGCCGCCGATATCCGGACAATTTTCGTTTTACAGAAAAGGGCTATTCGTTCGATTTATAAATTTTAAGTCCCAGATACTCCCTCAGAGATAAATTTAAATTGGTTCTCATGTGATTTGACCATTACATATTTACTGTATGGACTTTAAAAGAGACTTTGACCCCTGAGTTTGTTTCGGTGTTTCTTCTCAGGGTAGTCAGCTAGAAAACACCGGCCTCATCGAGTTTAAAATGATAAAAAAAAATGACGTGTAAAAGTGTTTTATAAACCTATTTACAGAAAAAAAAACCCGTGTCGAATATTTTACAGTGCTGCCTACTCATTTTGCTTCAATTCTACCATTTATAAGAACATTAGGGATCGATTGCACCAATATCGTTATTTTATGATGAACACCAATATGATCGAGCAGTGGTGGCCGAGTGGTAACGGTTCCGACTTACGAGTTGTAGGTCACGGGTTCAAACCCAGCCAGGCGCATTACTTTGTGTAATTTATTTCATCACCACTGCTCTCAAAAACGGTGAAAGAAAATATCGTTAGAAAACCAGCATGTCCTGGAACCAAAAATTCGAAGACATGTGACATTCACCAATCCGCACTGGACCCTCGTGGTGGATTACGGCCCGTTCCCTCTCCTAGAGGTACATTTTTCCCCTTTTGCTTGTCAAAAAAATATATGAACTTACTGCCAATAAAAATAAAGTACCTACACTTTAGAGTTTGTAATATTGCTTCGTAGTCAATCCTGTTAGTCCGTTGGATATACAAGATCCTTGGATTGACTATTTGTCAACGGTTGTCTATTATTTAGTCAATCCGACCCTCAGGTTATTCTAGATGCACTAGAAAGACGTTTCGGTAGGCCCGAGGCCTTGATTATGGCCGAGTTAGATCATGTAAAATAGTTACCTAAATTAAATGATAACCCTAGGGACATATGTATTTTTGCTAGCCGTATAGCAAACACGGTGGGTACGGTAGTCAACTTAGCCATTAACGTTTGACGTTGAACTAGACACATAGATACACTATACGTCATTGAGATACACACACACAGATACAAAGTTATACGGTCACGTCAATTACCACAGGGTTGCTAACCCTATAAAATAATGTATAGTGATAGAAGCTTATACCTTTTGCACTTTACTTAAAAAACAAAAACGGAGGACTGTAAAATGTTATCTAACGCTCAAAAAAGTCAAGATAATTACGTTCTTTAAGCCTGTATAAGTCAGATTGCTGTTCAATTTTTAAATTATTTTTAGCCCATGCTCCATACATTTATTGAACGTTTCCTTTAATTTACAAATAAAATTCAAACTTTTACAAAGCCACTATTATTGTAAAAAGAGTTTATAAGATTGGATATAATACTTGTCTCCATTTTAAAACGAATGCAACGTTTGAGATTGTTATTAAGTCAAGATTAAACAAAAAAAAATGGATTCGGTAGAGGAAAGGTAGCATATTTAGAATACAGCAAAAAAAAATTAGAATACTCGTCAATCTCTTTAAATGTCAAGGGTATGATTGTCTATGTTTTTTGCCATTGTATACTGCCTGCCGATTTTCGCCAAACACTGCCAGTCATTCCAAGATCCAATATGACTCATGTAATGACACTCAAAAGAAAATTCAAAGTTATGGAAGTTCTGATTCCGAGGATTCAGATTAAATTCAGATTAGAATTAAGTTTAGCTAATAGGTATCACTACATTCATTGACTGTTAGGCGGTACGAAGGTCGCCAGATCAGCTAATAATTATTAATAAATATACATATATATTCTTATGAACTGACGTTAGTTCTGATATGAATTATACGTATATAATCATATTCATGTGGTAAGTGATATGTTATTATTATTCAACTTTATTTCGTTTGCTTTGTACAGCAATTTAAACCACAACCTTGAAAAAAAGATTATTATTATATGCGGTGCAGGTTGTTTGGGTGGCCAGGAAAGTCTAATCCATGATTACATTGGTGTAGGCAAATACACTTCGTATTGGTGCTGTTGGCTTTTACTAGGTGCCATTACTGTCGAAAGTCTAGAACTTACTTTAGCGCTTTTTAGAGATGAAACTGTAGCGACATCTATGGCGTCACATAAGAACTAATCCTGCATCGCACAGTTAAAGTTCTCCGCTCGTTTAGTACATATAGAACAGCTCAAAGTCATCAACCGGGCAGTTGCCCACCAGATATAACACCCGTCTGGTCGGATGATCCTCCCTTTACAACGGAGGTTTGCGGGACTTTACACTCTGTTCCGCCTGCTTCCAAACTGATGACCCTCAACAAAGAACGTCAGCGCAGCCTTCGTGCAGCCACTACTTCGTGACGAAATCATCACTTCCTCAAGCTTTCGAGCAGCGAGCTATGCAGCCAGCTCCCACGACTTTAAAGGGAATCCTGACCACCAGCAGGCCTACCTGGTCATACCTGGTCATCACCCTTAGCCTCATCAGTGACCTTGGCGAAGCACACTGTACCTTCGGCCAGTCACATGAAGAGCCAGGAAGAACCTCTCCTGGTCGACGCCAGCAGTCAAGCCTCTACGTCGCACAGCATCGCTCCGACTGACTGGAGCCAGCAGCACTACTCCGACTCACTGGAGCCTGAATCATCATCCCGACTCACTGGGACATCTTCACCCCCGACTCACTGGGGCATCATCCCGACTCACTGGGACAGCACCACCCTGACTCACTGGGGCACAGAATAAGAAATAGTACAAGTGACTGGGGCATCACCGCAGACAGTTCCGACTCACAGAGAACTATGCGGCATTCGGTTCCGACCCACTGGAACCAACCTACGGCTAAGGCTTGGCACGCATCAAGAAGCATCAAGAACCATCGATCTCCGATCTCCGGAGGGTGTGATGTAACGACATCTATGGCGTCACATAAGAACTAATCCTGCATTGCGCAATTAAAGTTCTCCGCACGTGTAGAACATTATAGAACAGCCCGAAATCATCCACCGGGCAGTTGCCCACCAGACATAACACCCGTCTGGTCGGAGGATCCTCCCTTTTCAACGGAGGTTTGCGGGACTTTACACTCTGTTCCGCCTACCTCCAAAAAACGTAATACTCGAACAGGTTTTTGAAATAGGTCTGTAGCTGGACACGCAGACTTATTCCGTGCGCACCACATAAACGCGTTTCGAGTATTTAGGCGTATGGCGTCTGACACGTAAATACTGAATGGACTACCTGGTCGATGAACAGAATTAGGTGTAAAAAACGTGCAGAAAATACTACTTATTTAAAAAAGAAAACAAAAAAATATAATAGAAAAATTAATAACATCTATACAAAAAAAAAACATTTAAAAAAATATATATTAATCTTGTAAATATGAACCTAGATGATTAGAAATTGATTTATTACGTTTGCTTTTTTTGTAAATAAAACGAATTTAAACCTTCTAAATACGCCAGCTTTTCTTTGATTAAGTTTCTAAATTTTATTATAAAAAAAGCTATCAGTCCTAAGCCTGTTCATTGTAAATACTTCATTACTTGATCGTCTCGATATTACTTAAACGTAGGAAGATTCGCTAGATAAGGTAACGTCAAAAAACTCGAGACGCCTACATACTCGTGGCGTACGAAGACTCGCTAGATAAGGAAACGTCAAAAAAATCGAGACGCCTAAATACTCATGGACCTAGTTTTTGGAATAAGTATTTCGGCGGACGCGTACTTCTAAGACTCAGTACGCATTCTACCTAATATATTTCACCTCTAGGCTTTTGTAGAATTTTGTACAACTATTTGCACAATATATAAAATATACCTAATATGATGGGCGATTCACGTATTTTTTAGGATTTGTTTATTTCTACATTTGGATCTTAGTCATCAGTCAGAACTACCTCCCATTTCCCTAGAATTCACCAGTATCTTATACTTGAAGTGGACGTTTACGAGAAATTGTTTTCTAGTTTCTACCGAAATGGGTTTTAATTATGGTAGAAAATTAAAAACAATTTTTAAATTACTATTCCACTTGTACTGAATTATCAATGGCTTACCAGGCTTACATTTTTACCAACAGATTAAGCAGATAATACCGTAAAACTTTCTAATAATAATCACTAAGAGAACTGTTTAGTTTTATTTTCAATTTTTTTTGGTCCTTGTCAGCTGTTTTTGACATTATTTGTGTGAGCTGTCATTGTCAGTCATGTCAGAAAAAACTATTTGTGGTGAAAAAGGTGAAAATTGACCAAACAATGAAATGGTAATTTATTAAACGTAATTTCTGAGGAGAAGAATGGCTTATAAAATCACAGTATTGAGCTAGTCGACACCCAATGCTTGTCAATATAATTGGAGAATATAAGTAATTGTAAAATGAAATGGTATGTACGTTTTATAATCTTTTACAATTGTGGTTAGAAGTTAGATACGACTTATCTTTTATAATATTAAATGTTCAAGACAACTGTGATAAGGTTGCGTGCGCGTGGCTACTTCGTGCTTCTTATCAAGTTGTTTGTTTTCTTGTCTTGGACTGAACTTCGAATGACCTCGCTCGACCTCCTAGTTCCCCAGTACGCTTATCATTATCAGCACGAATAAAATGAGACGGCGGAAGGTATTTCATTCAATTCATCAGATATCGTGGCGCGATCACATACTGTTCTCGGTTCTTATTCGACAATCGTCTTATTGCCGATATTGATACATTGTCGTTGTGTAGTACGCGTATAACTCTGCTATCATATTGAATCCTTTCGGGTTTCGTTTTCGTGTGTAATAGTGTAGTGGTTTTTTTGTTAATCCTGCATTCAAGAAGAGGAATGCCAAGTGACTGTCGAGACTGTTTGGGAATTCGTTATCGAATTAATACCCTGCACCAAACGTGGAAGTGGCTGCATCAAACAATTGCCCTTCACGAATATCTGATCTCCCTCTCTTCGGCTGATACTGACGCCTGCAGCTGTTCTAAGCACTAGGTTATAATATTTTAGAGACTATTTGAACTGTTATTAGTCAATTTATTTAGGTATCATAACATTAAATAATTAACGTTTAAAAAACTGTGGTTATAAAGTTCATACAGAAAAGTGTCCGTTTGACAATTTATTTCAAATAATATAACATTTAAAGATGGCTCAGACAATGATGAAGAAGATAGTCGCAAGCAGTGCCTGCCTTGTGGTGGGTTTAACAAGAAGAACCAGCTCTCGCAGCTTGGTCACTGCAAGCAAGAACTTGAATGCTAAGAAAGAACGCGACTTGCCATCAGAGGGGGAGATCACTAAGTCTGTCTTCATGTCGCAATCTACTGACATCTATACCAACCTGGCTATGGAAGACTGGATGTACCGGAACATGGATTTCACTAATCACCATGTGATGATGGTTTGGCGTAATGAACCATGTGTAGTAATTGGACGACACCAGAATCCATGGTTAGAAGCTAATATCCCACTCTTGAATGAGAGGGAGATTGCTCTAGCAAGACGCAACAGTGGTGGTGGTACCGTGTACCATGACCGTGGAAATCTCAACATCACATTTTTCACTCCTCGTGAGAGATACGACAGGAAATATAACTTGGAGCTGATCAAGAGAGCTCTCTTCAGAGGGTTTGGAGTCAAGTCCATCATCAATGAACGCCAAGATATGATTGTTCGAGATAAATACAAAGTATCCTTTTTAAATCGAAGTTCTTCTAGATTTTATGCATTATTAAATTCTATTAAGTTTTTAAGATTTGACACAATTTGTAATTTTAGTACTTGCAATGTTTAGGAGAAACCAATTCAGTTGGGTTCCTTGCTACAGTTGTTACGAGACACTGTAAATGTAATTCAAGATTTAGATTTAGAACAATGTATGAGTGTTGCTCACAAGTAAATATTTCTTAATTTTTTGTAGTTCTTGGAAATGTTAACAATGATATAAAAAAAACTAGTTTCCTTAGCAAAAAATTTAACAGGTATCTGGAACAGCTGCTAAACTCGGCCGCCTGACGGCATATCACCACTGCACACTTCTAGTCAATGCCAACAAGGCAGATCTCAGCAGAGCCCTTGCTAAACGTGAGGTGAGTAAAACTGACATCCGAACAAGACCGGAACATTCTTTTATAATTGAATTTTATTTGTGACAGTTGCTGGGTGAATAATTTTAGATTTGTTTAATAGAATCTCTAATCTAGTTGTAATTAGTAGTATCATTGTTTTTTGTATATGATTCTTATTGTAATTAAATTAATTTAAATAATCAAAATAAGCTACCCCAGTTAGTGTCACAAGTATCATTCTAGATCTATCTTCTTACTTTCTTCAAAATACTAAACCTTTAGTGCTTGTTTAGTTTGATTTTAGTCCTACTTAAATATCTGTAGTTTTAGCCTCCTTGACATTAAAAATAAAAAGTAATAATGTATTTTTATCTCTATCTGTAACTTTTACTTACGATTTTTCTCCTAACTTTTTTAACTACTAAAATTCCATATACATACATAATTTAAAATGCAAACATAGTCAAATTATAGCTATGTATTCAGTATGCTGGTACCAAGCAGAGGGCTGGTATGCTTTTTGAATATTCAGTAATGTCAGGGGTCGCACATGTTGCATTTCATTGTTTACGTGTGATTCATCACTTTATGTTAGGAGAACAAAGCGTCAACACTGAATTGCACACGACCAACAATATTCTAGATTACACAATGTTTACCAAAACAATTGTATTCATAAAATTCATTGTTTTATTAACCTTTTTGTTGCTTGTTTTTTCACTAACGACCTTGACTTGACGGACCCCTCCAGTTTTTAAGATAAGGACCTTTTAATTCTATTTAGCATGGCATACAGACTCAGGCGACCGCGTCGACGCGCTCTGATGTGGCCAACCTGGCGGAGGTGGACAACCGCGTCACCGTGGACAGCCTGCAAACTGCTGTGGGCTACGAGTACCTGCGCACGCCAGCCCTGAGCCTCCAAGATGGCGGTCACAACCAGATATCGAAGCAACGAGGCTTCCAATTCATCAACCCTACTAATGACTGGTTCCCAGGTATGTTATTGACTTACAAGAATAATTCTGTATTCCATATTTGTTTCTATATTTTCACCTCATAACTTATTTATAAAATTTTGGCAATTACTTAATTATAGTGTTTTCTCCAGGTCTAGCGGACTTAAGAAACGAGCTTCAGTCTTGGGACTGGTGCTTCGGCAGAACACCCGTTTTCACAGTGAGTCGCTCCTTCCCTGTGCCGGCGGAGCTGCTCGCTCCATCCAAGGTTTACTCTGCGACACAAGAGCTTGTCATCACCATGTCGGTTGAGAAAGGTCTTATCGATGACGTCACGCTGAACATCCCACCGGGGCTAGTTGAGTCTGGGTTCCACGGAGAGGCGTCCGTCATCACTCACCTTAAAGGCAAGAGGTTCACCTCCGAAGCTCTCTCCGCATTGCAAGACGCCATGTTGACGCGTCACTTGAGCAGTGACGTCAGAAAGTTGGACGAAAAGGAACAGTTTGTCGCCAAGTGCTTCGACCAAGTGGTCAACACAGTGTAGTATGTCTCACTGTCTCAGATTATCTATGTACATTTAACTTTGTAGTGCTAGTACTGTATGTTAGAATAAGTATCATTCAAGAAAATATTGTGGAGTCTATTAAGTAGACTACATTGTTTAATATTTTCGTGTTGATTATAAATGTATATTTATCTGTAATTGTCAACATGAAGGAATTGTAATAATGTAAATAGTCTGTAAATTGTAATTATATTTTTTATACAATTGGATGTGTTAACGTAACTATCGATATGCTTGTTAGCTTCCTGTCTCTTCTAAAAACGCCTCAATGCTTGTTAATATGATTTATTTCTTTGTTATTATTAACTTCCAATCTGCTTTGTTACATTACTTATGTGTTTTTTTAGTTTAGTGTTATATTTAAAAATATCTAGACTGTTAGCGTAATATTGTCGGTGCATTTTGAAGGATTTTGAATCTCCTACCACAGTTATACGAAGGCCTGTTCATGCTCGCTACAATATTACGCTGCCACGCTAGAGTTTTTTCACGCGAGTCGCACCCTGTGCCGAACGCTACAAGAATGCATCATATCATTTGTTTTAATTAATTAAATTATAATTTTGTTACAGAATTAACGTACCCACGTAATGTTACTTATCAAACATTTTGTGTAGCATGTATTACTTATTGTATTGTAATCATTGTGTAGACCTCTTTGACTAATTTACCCATTTCATAATCCACGCAACCTTGTTTTCGTAACACCACTCCGAAACGGGGACTTTTTTGTATGAAATGGACTTAGAATAATTTAATATAATTTTAGTTTTTATAAGTTTGTTGTAAGTTTTGTATAATTCTGTTCAGGAGGTTGCTTTTTAATAATAACAACATACCTAGTTTAATACGCCAAGTGACGAGTTTCGTGACTCATCAGAATTATTTAGTTATAAAATAATGGCTTAAGAAATTGGACGCAGATTTATGTTATTATTATTATTAATGGGAGATTGGGTTTGAAACTTAACTCATTGAAATAAAAAAGTATGATAAAAACTTCCGTATTTTTTCAAAACATGCATTCCTAGTACCTACACTCACTCGACAGTGGAAACTTCAGGGTTAATTTAAACCAAATTAGATCGACATTTAATTTGGTTTAAATTAACCCTGAAGTTTGATATTACACAATTACCCTGACAATTGGATGACGATGATGAAAACATACCTACTTACAGACGGATGGACGTTGCAGGGCAAAAACACGCTAATATACGCCAAGGCCAGTCAGATAACATAATCAAAGATATCTCGCTGTAAACTCGAATCGACCCAAAAATTTATCTAACCGACGGGTCTTGCCGCGGAAGTTACATAACAAGTGTCTTCAACATAATAGATTACCACTATCATTAATCAATTATTCTAATTGGCTTGAAATAAATGAGGGACGTCGCGTTAACAAGCTATAGCAGATCGCCGGTGTAGGCGCACTATGCATACAAATCAATGCTATACTAATGGAAACGTGCACTTGTCCTCGCACACTAAAACTCGCTTGGAGCCTGGGCTCTTCCTCTCGCTTTCTGAAGAACCGCGGTGGTGGTCGGCGCCGGCGCAGGCGCAGCCAGTCTGCGTTCGTTCACAGAGGCGCGCGCGCATTCGCCGCCATATTGTATTTACACACGTTACCATGACGACCGCGTAAACATTCGTACATAAGTTTTGATTAAAGTTCACCGGTTTAAATTTTGTTCACTTATCGGTTGTACTATTAGACTGAAAGTGTTGTGACTCAGTTATTGTATGATTGCAGAGTTTACCTGTAGATTTTTAAAGAATAAAAGTAAGTATTTAAGTTATCAATTTCATTGTTTAACCCTGCTTATTATTTAGCAGGTACCTACCTATTTAGCTATCTAGATATCTGGGTAGGTAACGGCCCCGACTTACGAATTGTAGGTCGTGGGTTCAAACCCAGCCAGGCGTATTACTTTGTGTAATTTATTTCATTACTACATAAATTCGCGCGTAAACCTCTAAATAAATTGATGGTTTACCTCTTGAATGACTGTTTTACTCATCTCGGTAGTCCACAGAACTAAAATAATTATGTCTCTGCAAGATTTTCTGAGAAAAAGATATTGTAACTATGTACTAGTCAACACCTTTTTTCTTTCCAATTATAAAATCTCGCTCGTATAAAACCGCTTTTCACCCCCTTACCAATACCTTCCTCATAAATCACCCTGTCTATTGGTGAAAACCGCATGAAAATCTGTTCAGTTGTTTTCGAGTTTATCTCAAACAGACAGATGCGGTGTTTTTGACGGGCCGTTGTTTTACAAAATATGTAAGGATCCAAAGGATTAAAATATATTCAAATATTTGGTAATACTCACACCAAGTGTTGGTTTTTAACGCATTATTTACTTAATTTGAGGTGAAGGTTAATTCATGTTTGATGTTAATTATAATCTCTCTAGCTTCTGGCAGATTAAGTTGAAAAAACCTTGCCCACGTTTATTGTTCCTTTATTTCGTTAATATTATTAACAATGATCTAAGTAACTAGGTTAGAAATATTAATTAAACTTAACACAAAGACCGACCTGCTTAAAAAGCAGATTAATAGGTAGGTATCTAAATATACTGGATGCACTACAAACTCCAATTGTTGATATAAGGAGTTTGTAGTGTATATTCATTACCATAAATATGTATCTGTTCGTAGCATTATAAGTGAAGATATAACATCAAGAAGTTCTCAACCGTGCATCGAACCTTTAACTTCCGTGCACAACAACTGTGCATGCGATGATGTTATCAAAAATCTTAGAGAAAGCTGTTGGAACAAAATGATGGTTCCCGAAATGGCGGTTTTTAATAGTCTACTTATCAACTTGATATTTAGATTTTCCATGGCTGCCCGTGGATGTTGACCCATCCCTTTTATTGATGAAAACGTATCGTAGAGCGACAGGGGTCTCTGACTTTTACTGATTAAAAAACACCTGCGTTCCTTCGGTTGCCCTTTTTGTTCCAGGGCCACGGTAGCTTTTTTGAACCATCCGCTTTAGACAAAATGATTGAATCAATCACATTTATTGGGGAATGACTCATCCTATGAATGAGAAAAGTAAACCTCAGAAGTTGGGCACGCTATAATTATGGCGGTAAGTCCCCTCTTTGAGGAGTGGCTGGAAAGGCGTCGAAGGCGTCCTTACCTTCCGCATGACGCAGGTCCTCACTGGTCATGGTAAGTTCGGGAGGTTCCTGCACCGGATTCGTGCGGAAGAAACGCCCGGGTGTCACCATTGTATGGACCGCCTGGAGGACACGGTGGAGCATACGGTAGAGGTGTGCCCCGCCTGGGCAGAGCACCGCCGTGTCCTCGTGGGGGCGATCGGCGGCAACGATCTCACGCGCCGGGCCTTGGTACAGGCCATGGTCTGGAGCGAGGAGGAGTGGCAGGCGGTCGCCTCCTTCTGCGAAGCAGTAATGCTAGCAAAGGAGGAGGCCGAGCGTGCAATGGCCCCCGCGCCCCAGCCGCCGGGATTCCGATTCCGATTTCCGGCCACCGTAGGCACGAGCTTGCGGACGGCGAGCAATGGGAAGCTCGCCGTGCAGCCGTCCGGTAACCGTCCGGACCGAGCCCAAATCGTCGACGGCGCGTAGTGTTCCACGCGCGCCTCAAGGAGGTGTCAGCAACCATAGGGGCCCAGCAGGGTCGAAGCCTACTGGGGCCAAGGTTCTGATTCTGAAAGGAAGACTCGGCCCTCGTATGAAAGGCAACGAAGGAACTGGAGTGGGTTTTTAGTCAGTAAAAGTCTGATACTATCTCCCACTCTGCCCAAGAGCGAGGGATGTCATTGGATGATTTTCCCACCGAAAAAAAAGCCTCAGAAGTAAGCTATGGTATCTACACCCTTGTTATCATGTATGTAGAGTACCTAAATAAATCACGTACTTACTAACAACTTGACTGACATCAATTATTTCCAAAAATCCTAATGAGCCATTTATTGTAAAGGTGATGGCTGAATGGCATTGCCTTCACATAAAACCATGAGCAGTAAGTACTTATTGATTGTAAGTTAGGTAGGTATCTGTAATAATAATAACCCCATCGCCGTATCTCTACGTTGACGTCGTGGTGGGGCTTGCGCGCTCCTATAAACTCTAGGTTTGTACCCCGGTAGAGTTTGCTTTGCCGTAACAAGCCTAGGGTGAGGGGCCAGACTAAAAGAGATACACATACAATCCGCAGGGCAGTTTTGTGGCAAACTGATGAGCATTAGCGACCCCACGGACCCAATCTCCCGGGAGAAATCTTGTTACTCATCTGCGGCTTGCTGCTCTGGCCGGCCGTAGTGAACGCTGACGAGGAATAGAGCTCCCACCTCTCTCTTGCCTTTATTGGCTGGCTTGAGTGGAGATTCGCAAGAGCAAACGTGCTCGGGAGAAGGATGTATAATCCAGTAAGGTGCTGGTAGGGATCTTGACCTTACTTCCGGGATTGTCCTGATAGCTGTGGTGTACCTTTCCACTCCTCAAGCACATCAGGATATGTTACCCTCTTGTTTCTACGTCACTTCGTGCTAGCGACCATTTTTGGGAGCCCATTTGTTGAGTGTGCAAGTCACCCCCTGCCTTTTTATCGATGGATATTAATAACATTGTTCAGGCAGGGGCCATAGTTTTACCATAGTTCCAGGTTACAAGACCACTTAAGACTCCAAAAACCATAGCCCTATTGTCTTTGTTTTCCATATGTCGCAATAGTTTGTCACCAACCGGGGGTTGTCCTTGGGTGCCCTAGCATAGCGCGTACAGGGATAATCGTCGGTTGGTATCACGTTCCATTAAAATTATCTAAAGGGCCTCTGCGAGTTGGTTTCGGCCTCTCGTACGCTTTCCAAAGGTCCAGGACCTCAGGGTCCTGAGATAAATAAACGAATAAAAATAATAATAATATATTTATTTGCTAAAAAACATATTATAGATTACTAAGTTAGGTGGCTAGTGCCGTTGCTTCTACTGTCCTTGATTATGACGAATTAGCTAGTCTTCCGCTTAGAAAACGGGCTGCATCCTTTTCATTCCGGCGAAACGTTATCACGCAGACAGAATGATTTCATAGGGATTGCAAAACACTGCATCGTTATTAATTTCATATTAATAGATACTAAACCGATAGAACAATTGGAATTTGATAATTGAGTTGCAATTACTCATGATAACTGCAGTTTCCTACCCTGTACCTAATCACCAATACCCACTATAGAATTAGCATTTTCCTGTGTCCATAAAAAAGGTCTGTGTGTACAGCTGTACGCACAATGCAGCTGCGGAAATTCCTGCTATAGTCTAATTCCTGTTAGCCATAATATTAGAGGTCATCAGGACCACTGTATCACAGTGGTCAATTGCCAGACTATAGTAATAATCTTGTTCTTTATCTTCTTTACATAAATTGTATAAAATGCCTTTATTTTATACAATGTATCTTTCCGCGTCAGTCTGTCCGCCCTAAACTACGCGACGGATTTTGAAGCGACTAATGGGTAGAAAGAGCCAGGGGCGCCGGCTTTTAGAAAACCTCATTGGTGCTCATGCTCATTTAAGGACTCGAAAAAGTGGCGAAGTGTGAGAAGAGAAACGCACACTGATCGACAGACAAATAAATAAACGTCCTATTAACATACTGCGTACTTAATTACTTATTATGTTTGATAAAAATCTAAAATGATACCATTATATATAAAAATGAAACTAGTTTTTATTATCAAGAAATATTATAATTTATACGTAACCTATAACTGATCTTTTCTTGATGTCTATTCTCAGGGGTGCTCGGCACCCACTGTTTATTTCTCATGGGAGCTCGAGCCCCCGAGCACCCACGGAGTCGGCGTTCCTGGAAAGAGCAATAAACGAGGAAGCATTACATATAATTTGCAAACCGATCGAAACGGGGGCTGGTCATTAGTTATAAAAAAAAACTTTTTACAAAAAGAAAAAAAATAACCGACTTCACTAAAAAAACACTAAAAGGGTCAAAATAACTTTAATTTCGGAAGTCGGTGTTTCTCGTTATTGTTTGTTTCTTATTTAACACCGACTTCCGAAATTAAAGTTATTTTGACCCTTTTAGTGTTTTTTTAGTGAAGTCGGTTATTTTTTTTTTTGTAAAAAGTTTTTATTTTACACTTTTTAGTTGCGATACACTTATAAATAGAGTGCCTATTTCTTATGACGATTCCAATTAACCCAAACACTGCTAGGTTACATTGTTTTATTATAAAGTTCCTATGTCTACCTTCCACCTTCCGACTCCGTCACCAGATCAGTTCGATAGTACCTTATAGCCAAAGTGCATCTCATGACAATTCCAATAAGCCCAAACACGACTAGGATACATTGATTAATTACGGAGTTCCTGTGCCTACCTTCCGGCTCCATCATCAGATCAAGTGGATAGTACCTTACAGCCAAAGTGAATCTCATGACAATTCTAATAAGTCTAAACACGGCTAGGTTACATTGATTAATTACGGAGTTCCAGTGCCTACCTTCCGGCTCCATCATCATCATCAGATCACTTCGATAATACCATTTTCAACGTAACTATTCAGAATCATTCATTTATTTGTATTGTCATAGTCGCTTAACTATCTTCATTGTGATATCTATTTGAGTATGAAGTTCCGTTGACCATTTCTGGTCTTCTTCATCAGTTCCACTTCATCAAATGTTACTTTTTGACTGTAAATGCTTAAGTTCTTGATGAAAATACCAAAATTACTATAGAGTTGCCTATAATTTTTGAGGAGTTCCCTCGATTCCTCATGGATCCCATCATCAGAATTGGATTTTGAAAAAAATGGGACCAATCTGGAAGCATATCCCATAAAGGGAAAAAAAAAATTTGCAAATCGGCCCATAAACGACGGAGTTCTGAGGTAACAAACATAAAAAAAAATTATAAAAAAAAAAAAAATACAACCGAATTGAATAACCTCCTCCTTTTTTTGAAGTCGGTTAATAAAATAAGAAACCGTAGGTACACATGTGTGTCCGATACATGGTGGACATCCCACTCATACGCACAAAACGTTTTGGGAATACACTCATTGTGCGTACAGCTAAGGAGTGGAACTCCCTGCCGGAATCCGTGTTTCCTGATAGCTACAACCTGTGGTAAGTCAAGAGTGAATAGGTTACTTGTAGGCAAGCGTGCTCTATCGTCGATCACATCGTCGCTTTCCATTAGGTAAGATAGTGGTAAAAAAAATGGGCGAGTGCGAGTCGGACTTGCGCACTGAGGGTTCCGTACAAACTTACCTATGAAAACACTTAAATTCTCGAATTGAGTTATGAAGAAACTAAATGAGTCCAAATTTAAAACATGCATTAAACGCACACTATGTAGACAAGCGTATTATAAACTGGAAGATTATATCCTTGACAAAAACGCTTGGCTAAATGCCGGTTCTGCTCCACAGCCACAGCCTTCAAATTAAGTTTTGTTTTTTTTTTTTTAATATATATATTTCTAATTATTGGAAGAGATACTTACTATTCCCCTTTTTGTTTTGTTATTTTCGAAATCTTTCTTATTTTATTTTATTTGTTTATTTCAATAGAGGTTATGATAATTTATTACCTTTTGCATTTGGAAACAATAGCATTGTATAATGTAGAAGCACTTTTTTTTTTTTTTTCAAATTTTGTGAATGTGAAGTACCATGGAGCATTTTTATTAGGTTACAACTTGTTTGACATTACGAGCATGGCAGGTGAGAGTTTGTCATGCTCACTCAAATGTCTCGCTGATGGTGGCACGTGTTATTGGGTCATTCAGTTCCCTTCAAAATGGTTGAGCTGAGTGAGGCTGATGCACGCGTCATGCTCGTGAACGGGTGCCGTCGGTTGAGACTGGTCATCTCTTAGCTGCCAGTGTCTTAATTCAATTTCTATCTTTTTAATTTGTTTTTATTCTTATTTATCTACATTGTGCTCACATATTAGAAGCGACATGAAATATGTAACCAAGATTTATGTAACAATAATATGATTTTAAAAGAGAGTCCATGGAGTTTCTTGCACGTTCTTCTCCATAGAGATCTACGCTTTGGAACGTGCAATTTAGCTTCACTTTTCTTTTTTTGACTGACTGACATTTTGACAATTCAAAAGTGCCTGTAATTGGTCTATTTGAAATAAACGTTTCTGATTTCTGATTTCTGAAGATTTTTCCGAATCAATAAAAAAAGTTTTTATTTGTGACGTAACTACAAATTAATTGTTTTCAGTTTTTTTCCTATACTTGTGCTATGAGCCCTTGCTTCATGCCAAATTTCAGGATTCTAGGTCAACGGGAAGTACCTACCCTATGAATTTTGATTTCCTTGAGAGTGTCGAAATACATGTTTTTTGCGACATAAACGGCCGCATTTTTTTTTTTCGTTAACTCAGAATTTTGATATTTTCACAGCTTTAAGGGACCGCAGACCTGAGTATATTGTTTTAATTTCAACTTGATACCTCGTGGTCTCGACATAAAGGGTCTTGACAGACAGACGAACAACAAAGTGATCCTATGAGGGTTCTGTTTTTTACCTTTTGAGGTAAGGAACTCTAAAAAGCTACTTACCAAAGTATGTTGCAACTACTAAACGTCACTATATTAGTAACATCGTTAGTACGTATTCGAGCATTACATATTTATATAGGTCACAAGATTAGCTGTCGGTAAGCGTTAGCAACAAACAGGGTCCATCGGTATGCGTTGCACAATAATTGTCGGTAACATCGCGTTACGTAAGGCTGGACTTGGCGGATTCTTCGAGCGAACGGCTGCAGATGTGTCTAAGTAGGTAGTACTTAGGTAATGGCAACTGTGGACATTTTGGAAACAATGGCCATCTCATTATATGTTGTTTTGGTTGACACAATGATCTCATGTACATATATAATACTGGATTTATTGAGATTGCGGTAAAAGATTACGGCTTTTTTGCAATGTGGGTTTACCTACCTGACAACATATGTTTAGGAATTCAAAGTTCATACAAAGTCGTATCGTTGGTCGGTCGTGAAACAAGTCAACACCGTATACGGAAGCCTCGCAACATAAAATGTAGATACTGTGTGTGCTGTTCGTCCTTCTGAAGTCTGCTTAAGAAAAAGGAACAGGACAGTAGGTATGTAAATAGAATAGATACTTACTCTTTATTATGCACACCATTTAAAACACAGACATTTTGATTTTTAGGAAGCATCACATTAAAGTGATTTTAACACGTTTTTTTTTTGGGTGGGATAATCATGCAAGCGCGAGGGCGTGTCAGACTTTTACTGACTAAAAAGCCAGTCCTGTTCCTTCTTTGCCATTGTTCCAGGGCTCCGGGTATCTCTTTCGCATCACCCATGGCCCCAGTAGGCTTCGATCCTGCTGGGCCCCTACGGTTGCTGACATCTCCTTGAGGCGCGCGTGGAACACTACGCACCGTCGACGACTTGTGGATTCGGTCAGGACGGTTACCAACGGTCGGACGGCGAGCTACCCATTGCTCTCCGTCCGCAAGCCCGCAAGGCACGTTGGCCGGAAATCGGGATCGGATTCCCGGCGGCTGGGGCGCGTGGGGGGGCGCCTTCTTTGCTAGCATTACTGCTTCGCAGAAGGAGGCGACCGCTTGCCAATCCTCCTTGCTCCGGACTATGGCCTCTACCAAGGCCCGGCGCGAGAGATCGTTGCCGCCGATCGGGCCCACGAGGACACGGTGGCGCTCTGCCCAGGCGGGGCACACTTCCACCGTATGCTCCACCGTGTCCTGCGGGCGGTCCACACAATGGTGACACCAGGGCGATTCTAAAAAAATCTGACACTACCTCTTGCCCTCCCAGAGCGGTAGAAGTCATTTGATAATTTTCTACCAAAAAGCAAACAAAATATTTAAAGAATATTCATCAAGACATAGGATATTCCTAGTTTGAAGCAGGGATGTTATGGATATGAAATTTCGGGTCTGGATACGGCCTATCCGTATCCAGACCCGAAATTTCATATCCATAACACATACAGATGATTATAGGAATAATATTATACCGGTTTCGGTTACTGCGGTTACGGAGGGATTATCCGTTAGTTTCGGATAGTTTCGGTTACGGATATTAAGCTGTTGATCCCCGCATTAACGCCGGCGTTCACGCGCCATTGTCTTACTATTGTGTCTCTAATTATGCACTCAAAAGGTTAAGTAGAATTGTAAAAGTAAAATACAATTAGCAAGATTAGACTTTTATTTCTAATCTAAATTAATTTGTTTGGCCGGGCATTCCAAAAAAAATCTGTCAATTACTCGGTTATCCGAAACTATCCGAAACTTTTATATCGGTTACGGTTACGGATATACGGAGTTACTTGGTTAAATAAAATGATATTACTTATTATTATTTCGGATATCCGATAGTTTCGGTTATGGTTACGGAGCTCCATAACATCCCTGATTTGAAGGATTAAAAAAAAACTGGGCAAGTGCGAGTCGGACTGAGGGTTCCGTACAAACTTACCTATGAAAACAGTTCAATTCCCGAATTGAGTTACGAAGATTTTTCCGAATCGCAAAAAAAGTTTTTTTTTGTGACGTAACTACAAATTTACAGTTATTAGATTTTTTCCTATATTTGTTTTATAGATCTTGCTTCATGCCAAATTTCAGGATTCTAGGTCAACGGGAAGTACCCTATGAATTTTGATTCCCTTGTGAGTGTCGAAATCACGTTTTTTTGCGACATAAACGGCCGTATCTTTTTTTCCGTAACTCATTTGTTTGATTTTTTCACAGCTTCAAGGGACCGCAAACTTGAGTATATGGTTTTAATTTCTACTCGATACCTTCACGCGTTCCCGAGATAAAGGGTCTTGACAGACAGACAGACAAACAGACAGACATACAGACAGACGGACGGACAACAAAGTGACCGTATAAGGGTTCAATTTTTTCCTTTTGAGGTACGGAACCCCAAAAAACAGCTTTTCTACTTCAATAGCCAACACCCAACACCCTTGCCAACTAAAGTTGATGGTACATTCTCTATGGAAGGCAAGTGCATCAGACAATAATTGAAGTCGTTAGAAACTTGCAGGAAGAACGTGCAGCGTGTACAATCAACTTTCACCGTGCAACATCTTCATACTGTGCTTAAGTGTCGTTATAGTATCCATTTTCCTTTTAACTTATTATGTATGTAGGTTACTTATATTCTGTGCTCTTCAGTTACTTATATTTTGTTGTTGTGTTTCTGCAACACTGGTGTGGTTGGTTTTAGCCAGTAAAACTTTGACACGCCCTCCAGCTCCATCCAGAGCGGGAGAAGTCATTGGATGATTTTCCCTCTTAAAAAGAGTCATGTCAAGGTCCAAGCCCCCCCTGAAAAATATCCCTGAATACGCCAATGTCCTTTAATCGGTCTAGCCTTTTTCTAACTATGTTGGCGTTGACTTCCATTCTTATCAGATGCTGATTACCTGCCAGCAGTATCTTGCATGGAGCGATACCCATTGGCAAGACTGGTGTCAGATTTTCTGGCTTCTGACTATCCTTAAAGACTGTTAAAGGTCTACAAATGATAGCTGTGACCAACGGCTTATCTTGGTTTCTGAGATACGAGATTGACCGAAGTGGACCAATGACCTGGTGAGGGTCGCGGGAATCCGATGGATACGAGATGCACAGGACCAGTCGGTCTTTGAGTCTTTCGGCTGAAATGATGATGATGATGATAAGAGATTCCTCCGAACTAATGCACCAATATTTGGAACCAGAAAATCGCATTGTCTTGTCAGCACTGTTCATACTATATTATGTATCTGAAAATACTATTACACCTTACGCAAAATTCAATAAGCCGTACGGGTCGATCGATGTCCAAGGACAGTCCGAGAATCCAGTCGACCCCAACATACGGAAGCAAGTTGGGGAAAGGTTAAGCAGATGATGACTAAGTTTTTTTATTGACCATTACTTCCCTAATCTCGTCACCGATGTCTTAACTCTAATTCTGAATATATCTTTGTGGTTAGCATAAAAAAATTACAGAACTGTTGCAAAATACCTGCACTCGATTTTGTTTCAAAATCTCGCCAAGAACTCTTGTTTTCGTTAACGCCATTTTTAAATAAGCACTCAATGTCGCGTCATAAGTTGCATTTGGCATAAATACTGTTCGGGGTGATAAAGTACAAGCAGCCGACCTACCTGTATAATAAACTGAGGTGGATCGCTAGCATAATGGAATACGTTAGTGTGCAGTGCTTCCAGCAACTGTCTACTCAATCACAAGACAGCTGCCGTCAGAAGCAGTTTTTGGTAGGTGGCATCTAATACTGGAACAAATTTCTTCCGCCGATGAGGAATATAACGGAGACTACGGGACCTAAACCGCGGTCACTCTCGGACTGCATGCAAAAGAAAGAGAGGCACAAAGTTGATGCGCTGAAATATGAAGAATTTTAGCTATTTACTAAAAATCCACAGATTTGATTATAAAATTAAAACACAGTAACGGTAATAGTACATTTTGATACAAATTTGCACGTGTATCAAACGACTTTTTTCAATACACTTACGAAGAAATTAATAAACGGGGGTTAACCGGCGACTCGTGGGGGACGACGCGCGCCCACCCTGATACGATAAATGTAATAAAATTGTGGCAAGGGAGAGCACGCGCATTTTTCTGCACTAGTGCGGAAAACGGTCTATTGTGTGCCTGAAAGCGGTGGGATAAGAGCGGGTTTTCGAGTAAGTGTCTTGAAAAAGAATAATCGAACAAACAATCAGAATGTTTGCATGTAATGATTGCATCGTGTTGATTGTGTGTATTAGTCCAGTTTTTAATCGATAAAAGTTATTTTTAGATTATCTAAATTAGCTGTGTTGTAGAGTACTAAATTAACTGTATTATGTTTTATTTATAATTTTGATGCTGCTTTTTGCTCCACCCAGAGCGAGAGAAGTTGTTTGATCATTTCCCACCCCAAAAAAAAAGTTACATTTGCTTGACACAAGGTGAGGTGGACACCCATTTGCTGAACATTGAGATGCACACAGTACTATGGTTCTTGCCCATCCCTATGTGTCACTTTTATATTTTTTTATTATTTATTATGATTATACCTATGTACACATATTAGAACACATGAAAACTATTTTGATATTTGTGATCGTTTGCGTTGTTTTTGTGTAAATGCTTATTCATTTATTAATTAATTTAGTAGGTACATGAAGGACTTACAGCTAATAAAACCAGATAAAGATTATTTATTTATAATGTAACTAGCTTTCGCCATCGGTTAAAATAGAAAATATAAACCACTCAGTCTATGTCAATTAGTCATAAAATACCATTCTACCGGTGAATTAATTTTGAAAATCGGTCCAGCAGATCTTGAGTTTATTCGTTACAAGCAAAAATACAAATCTTTTCTCTTTATAATATTAGTAGGTATAGATTGTCGTGGCCAGATCTTAGAACTCCATGATATGGCCAAGTAAAACTGGCCAGATCGTTTTAAACGCTAAAGTTTGATGATATGTCAATCCTCGTTTGACTTTTTATAATCAGAGAAATCCTACATCAATAATATGATTAATCGAGGATTGACATATCATCAAACGTTAACGTTTCAACGATCTGGTCAGTATTAGTTGGCCATATCATGATGTGATCAATTCTAAGATCTGGCCACGACATAATTATATATTTTATGTTGTATCAAATTAATGATTATCTCTCTATCAATGATTTTAGCCCGGTCACGCGCATAGGCTACGCCTGTATGCATAAGTACCTATGTTATATTAATGAGTAGTGAAGAAATCGCCCAGTAAATATCAGTTGCATCGTTACCGTTTTATATAAGTAGTACCAACTCGGATTAATTACTTTCTACAGCCATGGTTGAAATACCGTGGGAAGTCACTTCTTGGTCCTAATCTGCGTAAACTAAGCATATGTTAAAGTGGACTAGGTAAGTTATGTACGTAGGTAGTGTGTTTTTATTGAGCTATAGTGGAGCATAGACGGCCAATGAACATCTGTAAAGCGCAGACGCCATGAGTGCCACAAAAATCCATTTAGAAGACGAGATATCAACGAAGTGCTTCAAGTCGTGTGTGAGGCTACGATATGACTAGGTACTAGACAAACCTTTACGAACTGCCTTCGTGATGTCTACAAGTTTTTTTATTATTGATAGGCTCTCGTTTGACCACCATCTCACCTGATGGTTAGCGATGAAGTGGCCGACGATGGCGGAGCACGCTTGCCTAGAAGTAATCTATTCACTCTGGATTTAAAGACCACTAAGTTGTAGTTATTAGGAAACACCTCCGGCAGAGAATTCCACTCCTTAGCTGTACCTACGCACAATAAATGAGTTCCCTAAACGCTTTGTACGTATGGGACTATGGGTGGGATGTCTACCATTTACTGGTGGCGCAACGCCGTACGTCTAGTGGTCCGATGATGGAACGGACTTGTCGGAATTAGATTGTGCAATTCCAGTGCACACTCACCGAAATGTAAACGATAGAAAACCGACAGGCTAGCAACTCGGCGTCGATACCCAAGGCTTTGGAGCTTTGACTCGACAAGTGCATCATTGCCGATGATCCTCTTGGCTCGCCTTTCAATCGAGTCTAGTGCATCAAGCTGGTATTTGGCAGACCCATAGGTTATTATTAGGTTATTTGTGCAGCAAGAACAGTGTTGCCGAGAGTACCGACCCTGAGGGACCCCGGCATTAATATCCATTTGACCGGACGACGAGCAGCCGTCAATAACCACTCGGATGGATTGATCCCTCAAGAAGTCTGCGATCCAATCACACAGACCAGTGAATAGACCGAAGGAGGGAAGCTTAGCAATAAGGCTTTCGAGCCAGATCCTGTTGAAAGCTTTCGAGATTTCAAAGGAGACGGCAAGCACTTCCCCATGCATGTTGCAGAGAGATGCATTGTGTTGAGCAGGGAAATCATCATAAATTCTTCCAGCTCTGGGTGAAGCGAGAAGGAGGGTCAAACTTTTACTCTCTAAAATTTTCTTCAATGCCATGGTAACTTTACAAACAAGTCGGCAAGCCTAGGAGATGCATGCGGCGTCTATGTTGTACAATCTGTGGATGCATCTAACTAATGCCTATTCTGGACGAACAGACATTCTCTTACTTATCTTAATGGTTTGCCTGTTGACTACGAATTACTTCACTTTTACTACTGCAGACTTATTCAGTTTTCTATGCGTGTTTATTTATATTTTTAAACCGCGCTTTTGAACCGATTAGATAGTTGTATTTCAGTTTTGGTAGGTATGTAGAAATACTCGTACACGTTAAATTATAGATAAAATAATGCAGATGTGTCAAAATCTAAAGTTATAAAATTGAAAGTGTTTGTTTCTACCATTCATAACATACTCGTAAGTTACGCATATAATATTTAAATTACGTCCATCCAGCGCAGTGTTTCCTAACCTTTTGGGGACCACTTTGGATTTTTTGCTGTTAGCAAGGGCCAGCAGAAGTCAGGAAAATTGTACTTTGTTAATCTAAAAAGGAACTTATATCATAAATTCTAAACTCGTAGCACACCTATGTATTCTTTCAAGTTTTAATAATTGGTGTGTTTAAAACCTGTGCTTATTTTTGTGCAATATTTTATTTTAAACAACAAATAACAATAAAAAGAAATCTTTTTCTGAAACCTTCATCAAAATTGGTCCCTAAATGAAGCAGCAACTAGCATTCCAAACATTGGTTTGAGAAAAAGTGGGGGCGTTGTGGGAATATCGCACTATCTCTTTTGAGCACACATATCGTAATGGCAGTGACGTCACATTTCAGTATGTGCATCCTTATACTGTTATTTGACAGTTTCCTCTTCCACCAGACTTGAAAGAGTATTGATCGGATTTGATAATTTCTTTCTATTTGCGATTTTTGATAAAGTTACTTTTTGATAAAAACTCGACTCGCGAACTGAGGGTTCCGCACAAACTTACCTATGAAAACAGTTCGATTCCAGAATTGAGTTATGAAGATTTTTCTGAATTGTAAAAAATTTTTTTTTTTGTGACGTAACTACAAAACAGTTTTCAGATTTATTCCTATATTTATACTACAAGACCTTGCTTTATGCCAAATTTCAGGATTCTGTCAATGGGAAGTACCCTATGAATTTTGATTCCTTTGAGAGTGTTGAAGTGTACGTTTTTTGCGACATAAATGGCCGTATCTTTTTTTCCGTTAACTTAGAAGTTTTATTTTTTCACAGCTTCAAGGGACCGCAGACTTGAACTTACGGTTATAATTTTAACTCGATGCCTCCACGCGTTTCTGAGATAAAGGGTCTTGACAGACAGACAGACGGACGGACAACAAAGTGATCCTATAAGGGTTCCGTTTTTTCCGTTTTTGAGGTACAGAACCCTAAACATTTACTCAAGTACCAATTCTTAACGGACCACCATTGGTCCGTGAATCACAGTTTGAGAACCACTGATCTAGAGTATAAAATGTTGTATTTTTAACGAAGCTCCGGTCAAAGTTCAATGTTACTTACATTCGAATCAATCTGTACAGCTAAACGAGTCTTGTTAATACTTAGTCGTGATGTTACGGCCATCCGCAAGTAACTATGACCATACACAAGTAAGTCTGGTCGTGCGCAATCATATCATTTTTTATAGAGGTTCATTAATAGCTATAAAAAGCCGTGAAACGTTATTAAGTGATTAGCTGTTACGTGAGCTTATGGTTTTAATTTCAATGAGTGAATAGCTGAATGAAGCTGAAGCTTTTAATGGAGCACTGGGATGTGAAATGGCATTTTGTTTGTAGATTACGATTAGTTGTTAGTTCTGGGTCTCTAATACTTATTCCTTTCCATTGTTGAGTAATAGTACTTACCAATAGCGTGACCATCATAAACAAACACAAACCTTTGCTTTTATATTATTAGTATGATAGTAATTTTATTTCTTATGATTTATTTTTGCTTTTAAATTGATGTTTATTAATTTTATGCTAAAGTAGGAACTTGTAGCGTACAGGAAGTTCTTTTTAGGGTTCCGTACCTAAAAAGGAAAAAACGGAACCCTTATAGGATCACTTTGTTGCCCGTCCATCTGTCTATCTGTCAAGACCCTTTATCTCGAGAACGCGTGAAGGTATCGAGTTAAAATTAAAACCATATACTCAGGTCTGCGGTCCCTTGAAGCTGTGAAAAAATCAAACCTCTGAGTTAACGAAAAAAAAAGATACGACGGTTTATGTCGCAAAAAACGTATATTTTGACACTCTCAAGGAAATCAAAATTTATAGGGTACTTCCCGTTGACCTAGAATCCTGAAATTTGGCATGAAGCAAGGTCTCACAGGACAAGTAGGTATAGGAAAAAAACTGAAAACTGTAAATTTGTAGTTACGTCACAAAAAAACTGTTTTTGCGATTCGGAAAAACCTTCGTAACTCAATTCGGGAATTAAACTGTTTTCATAGGTACGTTTGTACAGAACCCTCTGTGCGCGAGTCCGACTCGCACTTGCCCGGTTCTTTATTTTATGAAGCATGCGGTGATTACTTAAAAGAACCTAACCTAGATTAAAGAAAACATTTTTTTATAATAAAATATGCCAGTACTTATTAGATAGCATTACTATTCTTGCAAACGGAGTGTCTATTAGTCCGTGAGGCGTTGAGTGGAAAGGGTTGAGCCGAATGTCACGCAATCTCACGTTGGGAGAAGGACTATCTTGCCAAGTATCACGTACTTTTTTTCGCAAAAACGAGCGTAAAACTGAACTGACAATCTATTTTGTACTGAGCACCTAATGTTCAGTAAGAAATAAAATGTTCAGTTATAGTTCTACTTTCTGTGTAGGTACAGACAGATATATAATATATCGTGACCAGATCTTAGAATTGATCAATTTATTATATGGCTAACTAAAACTGGCCAGGTCGTTTAAAACATATTAATGTAGGATTTCTGTGCATCAAGAATCTTATTCGTCACCAAAAATATTTATTGTAGTAGTAGTAGTATCTTTATTCATAACAACATAATTGTGTCGAACAGATTGATAAATATAAATATGTCCTTAAAACTAGATTAATTCAAATTCTAAAACAAATAAAATCATCACATTGTCATAATTATTACAAATACAAGAATAATAATAAAAGATTTTCATAATTTAAATCATAAAATAATGTCAAAAATATCATAATTGCAAATACCTACTCAAAATACATACAAATTAGAGGTCACCGACTGAGTATAAACACTTTTCTAAAAGAAACTCTTTAAGACTGGATTTAAAAGTACTACTATACAGTTCCTGTTTTAATGAAGTAGGCAATTTATTATACAATTTTATTCCATTAATTTGAGAACAATGACTGACTACTTTGAGGTGGGGTGTTATATTTGACGATAGATCAAGTCTTCTTGTTTTCTCCCTTTTTATTCTCTCCTCATGTGTTTCGACTTTGTCAATATTTTTTGCCAAGTTCATTAACAAAACCATTACATATAAACTAGGCACAGTCAAAATTTTTAATTTTATAAAATGCTCCCGACACGATTCTTCTTGTTTGATTCGTACCATAGTTCTAATGGCACGTTTCTGAGCAATAAAAGCTTTATCAATGTTATACTGGTAGCTACCTCCCCAGAAAAGTATACTAGACCGTAATTTTGATTCCACAAGGGCATAATAAACAGTCTTTAGCTGTTCTAAATCAATCACGGCTCTTAAACTCCTTAAAACATAACAAGCCGAACTAATAGTGCTAACCAAGGATGACAGCTCGTGTTTCCAGTTTAATAAGCTATCCATATAAACACCCAGAAATTTGACTACTTTCACAGTGTCGATTTTTTCTCCATTTAAGGTACTACGAATATTGTCAGTGGTTTTTGCAGTTGACTGAAATAGTATTACATTGGTTTTATTGGCATTGATTTTTAGACCATTTACAGTAAACCATTCATCAAAATATTTTAGTGTCTCATTAACCATGGAGTTAAGGTGGTTAATGTTACAATCTGAAACAATTGCATTTGTGTCGTCCGCATAAATAGTCAATTTAATGTCAGGTATTTTATTAAGAATATAGTTAATTATGTCATTTATAAAAATTATGAAAAATGGTGGACCTAGTATGGATCCTTGTGGTACACCTAACTTTATTGTACTTTGTTTGGATTTGAAACCCTTCTTACATCGGAATTCCTTGTTACCACTATTTTCTTCGTATTCATAATTAATTTCTACAAACATTTTCCTATTATGTAAGTACGATTTTATTAGCTGAAGTGCTGGTCCTCTCACACCATAGTGCTCCAATTTAGCTAATAACAAGTCATGATTGACCAAGTCGAAAGCCGAACTGAGATCAAGAAAAATCCCAGCAACCTTTTTTTTGTCATTCAGTTTTGTAACTACGTCATTTATCAAAGTGTCAATAGCGTCAAGAGTTCCCACATTAGTCATATATCCAAATCCATTGTACACCAAATATTAATGGACTTTAATTATTAAGGGTCTTGGGGCACTCTGACTCGGACAGGTTAGGTTAGAAGGAGATCGCCATATCCTTCGTGATTAGCATAGCATAGAATAGTCGGCCTTATAATGTTCCCACTGTTGGGACTCAGGCCTCCTCACTAGGAGAGGGAATGGGCCGTAATCCACCACGCGGGCTCAGAGCGGGTTGGTGGATGTCACATGTCTTCGAATTTCTGGTTCTAGGACATGCCGGTTTCCTCACGATGTTTTCCTTCACCGTTTTGAGAGCAGTGGTGATGAAATAAATTACACAAAGTAATGCGCCTGGCTGGGTTTGAACCCGCGACCTACAACTCCGTAAGTCGGGGCCATTACCACTCGGCCACCACTGCTCCTTCGTGATTATTTTTCTTAAACCACACAGAAGAAATGAAATGAATGAATGTTTGTCCTGTATTATGTTAAGGTGTGCAATAAAGTTATATAATAATAATATAAGACCATATTTTAGTGCACAATTAGTATTTTTTGATGGAACAAAACCGTATTTTGTAGTAGAAAACAGGAACACGTTGAGGAACAGTAGACTCCATCGGTGGACAACGTAACTGTTATACAATATCATCAGCCATGTTTGACCATATCATGAAATAATCATGCGTTTAGCTGAAATAGCGCCATTTCATGAAATGATTGATAACATAATGAATTGATCAATTCTAAGATCTAGTCACAACGTATATATTTTGTTTACAGGATATCCGTGGTTATTATCTATTTTTAGAATGCGGTGTTGAAGTTATCTTATATAATTAAAAGACTATTATAATTGGGGAGTCAGCTGTCCACATTGATGGATTAATGAGGTATCAGTCCAGTCAAGGTTTATTTGAGATATCTAACCCAATTAAATTATGCATCCGTTGATGTTTATCTACGAGGTTCTTACTAAGTAATCATGCAGTTTTTTTGTGGTTTGTCGTGACAAATATTAAAAATAAATTGGATCGGTGACATTATCAGAAAACATTTTTTGTAATAAATTAGGAATTAATTGATCATTAAACAACACTGCAGGTACGAATTATCTTAAATCAATGACTGTGCAGGTTATTTATTTTATTAATATACCATCAAGTTCTTATATTTGCTTTCTTGCTTGTTACAGAACTGCAAAATCTAGCCTAAGGAAATAAGATGGAAATGGAGAAGGACAAAATTGTGTTTAAGGTAAGTTTATATTTAGTTTAAAAACTTGTTGCATTTTTTGTTCTAATTTCAAGAAGCTATAACAGTTTGTTTTTATCTTGTGCCATCGTTGTCAAGAAAACGCGTGAAACCGGTAAACATCCGTGTCAGGAAGTTTTTTTCGTTTTGTTCCGAGACACATTGAACCAGTCAGCGCATGGATTTACTGGGACTTTTTAAGTGTTTTATTTTGAAGCAAGTTATTCCTAAAGTAGGTCTAGCGATGTAGATTGTAATGACTAAACAAACTGTGCTGAACAGTTCATCTGCATCCATTTAGGAATATACTTTTAATCTTTGTCAAAAAAATTCACGAATTCTTAATATTATTGTAACTTAAAGTGGTCTTGAAAAAGGACGGTCTTTATTCTGCGACCCATAAACAAGGGCTAATACAATGTTATTAAAAGCAGCACTAATAGCAGCGTCATTTATCATATCAAAACCACTTAAAAGGCACTTGTATGAACTTAATAAACAATAGAGCAGTTTGTATGTAAATTAGATTGCGCACATTATTTCTAAGGCAATTCAAACATGTTGGCATGCGTTTTCGTGCTCGCAATTTTTATCTCACAGTTACTTGTTAAGTTTATTTATGGAAATTGTGTAAATTCACGTACACCTGTGGTCAGCAATCACAGGTTGTTTCGCAATAATAGATCGTCTGTACGCCAAGCCTGCGTGCGGCCGACGACGCGACGGTTGCGGAGGTCGATTCTATTAGCGGATCAATGATGAAAGAAAACCTTTCGACAGTTTTTGTCGATTAATTCACACTTTCAACCAATCGTGGAATTCCTAACCTTTACTTCCTAAAGGATAGTGGTTCTGGTGTTTGTTCAGCCAACCAGCAGCAGTCTGCCCAGTGGTGTGTCATAGTAGGGCATGTCGTGCGCCTGTGACATTCCACTCATGCCATACCTACACAATACTCATTAGTCGTCACCAAGGCTTCCCGTTCACTATTGTCGTTCCTACCAGTTCCTGTGTTCGCCTTCATGCGTATTTGCCCTAATGTTATTAACCTTCGCGAATTAAAGCAGCCTTCGTTTGGGTTCGACGGGCCGGCTGTTACTTATGTAATCTGTGTTTTGTTGGAGTACAATCATCGTCAACGTTTACCTGCAATCATCAATAGTGTCGTGTCATAGGGTGGCAAGCGGATTAATTTGTTTCTCACTTGCTTGTTGTTTCATAAACTAGTTGCCGCGATGATTGGTGGGAAAGGTATTTGTCCCCATTCGTTTTTGCTAGTTTCGAACTAAACGTTACGTTGGTGCGGTAGGTTGTACTGCAGTGTTAGTGACGTCGTCTTGATGATCGACTCGACATGTAGAGAGATCGAAAACAGGTTCGATGACACGGCTGTCGCCGTGGGTCAAGGTGTCCGTAATCAGGTGCCGATCCCGAATACAAGTTTTGGAGGAAAGAAGGTCACGTGCTCAATGGAGAAAATCGCTGATTTAGCATTGTAACAAAGATGTGCTTAACACGTTTTTTTAGTTAGGTACTAATTATGTGTCAAATCATTTAATAAAGAAAGAAAGAAAAAACGTTTATTCGTACTTCACACATACAGTAGACCGAATAACGTTTTCCGCTCTCGAAAGGGAATGTAATACTTTTTTTTTTTTAATTTATTTTTACCCCATTCTAGGCAAAGAATGCCTGTATTTTGGAAGTCCGTCACTGACTGAAACCCACCTGTGTTCCTTCAGTTGCCCTTTGTGTTCCAGGGCCACGTTAATTCTTTCGAACCCGCTGCCTATGTCTTCAAAATCTTCACTGGTCATTGTGATATTCCGAATATATCTATGAATTAACATAATCATCACGTTTTTAATATGTATGAAGTTCAGTTTTAGGCTATGATTTCTCATCGTTAGCTGTCGACATTAGCGGTAGTTTATTTTGAGAAGCTACACAGTCTAAGTAGATACAATGTAATATAGCAATGCATGTTGTAATCATTTAACCACGTACAATAAATCAGTGAGCGCGCAAAAAGTAGGCGGAATGTTAAAATATACAAGAGCGTATGATTAATTGGATCGCTTAGTTCCGACAGGACGTTTTTATTGGGTTTGTTACTTTGCAACGTAGTAATACAAGGTGTGGTAGGGCAAATGGAACAAGCGTGATGGTCGGCAGCACGTCATCCGGCAGGGGCGGCGACGGAGCGATCACGAGTTCACGACTGCAGCCCGCCCTAGCCAAGTTACAACCGTTTCGTTTCGATTCTCTTTTCGTTGATCGCCTCGAGTCGGCCACGCCTCCTATTCCTTTGTTCTGACCACGTGACTGAGCGTTGAGATGACGTCAGAACAAAGGAATCGGAGGCGTGGCCGACTCGAGGCGGTCGACGAAAAGAGGATAGAAACGAGACAGTAGTAACTTGGCTTGGGCAGTGCTACCACGAGCTCTTAAGAGGAAGAGTCCTTAGGAAACACCAAAAAGGCACTTACAGTTTTCAAAATTTCTAAATACACCGCACCGAATTACACAAAAAAAATATGAAGAACCTAAATAGATGTGCCAACAGTTTCTGCGCGAGATATTTGCAAACCTATACGTAATTTCGAGAGAAAAAAAAATTGTTTAATATTTAGTAAATCCTGCAAATAGAAAAGGTCGATTTAGCTGTTTTTGAGAGATAAGTATGAACAATTTTTTTTTTTCGTAGTTGGGGATAGGTTTGCTAATATCTCGCGTGACTGTTGGCACATCTATTTAGGTTCTTATTTTTTTTTTTTTGTGTAATTCAGTGCAGTGTGTTTTTAGAAATTTTGAAAACCGTAAGCGGTGTTTCTTAAGGTCTCGATCCAGTTTACGACCTAAACAGAACTGTTAGAGGGATGGAGCTATATAGGGTGTATAGCTCCATCACTCTTTCTCGCTCGCACGGCTGTCATTTTAATACGTCGTGGTACGACCCCTGTTTATTTATTTTATTTATTTATTTTTAAAAGTATTCATGCAACATAAAGTACAAAGGCAGACTAATGCCTTAGGCATTCTCTACCATTCAACCTAGGGTGGTGAAGAGACAATATGGTAGGTGCATAAAAAGAAAATGTTATTTAGAGTAAAAGTATACATATAGTTAGAATAAATATACATATATATTTGATATTATACTACTATACTATACTACTATTATTTACTGTTTCGTGACCCGATGTAACCGAGGCGGGCGCCAACCACTGACACTACTCACATTGAAGATGACATGACGTGGTAATCGGAGATACCAAGGCTGATATTATCGTCTTCTGAAGAGCTGTTAGTGTCATGTCAAGTTATTTGTACTTAGGATGATAGTTACTTAAAGTTGCCTCATTAAAAAATGTAAATGAGGCAACTTAACTCATGTAGGTGAGTTGAATACCATCGATCAGAGCTGCTAATCTGAGTGTTACGTAGAATTTAATTTCATTATGAAATTGACATGATCTTTTCGTTAAAGGCTCTCGTATTGGTTAAGTTTTAGAAATGTTACGATCGTAGCAAAGAGGCAGAGACTGTGTGACTGTGCGCCTATTCATATTAGTGACTAATAGTCTTTACTTATATTATTGTTTGTTTGTTTGTTTGTTTGTTTGAACGCGCTAATTTCAGGAACTACTGGTTTTTTTATTCTTATTAAATTTTATTTAAAAATTCTTTTAGTGTGGTATTATAGCCCATTTATAGAAGAAGGCTACAAGCTATATAATACCACGCTGCAACCCACGGGAGTAGAGCAGTAACTAAAGGTACGGGTAAAACCGTGGGGGACAATTAATCTGTTTGTTTGAATGCGTTAATGGCAGGTACTAGGTACAATGCGTTCCAAATAAAAATAGGATCGATTGCCATGTTGTGACGTCTCGTCATACTGTCAAATCGAAGAATTATTATGGTGAGCAAAACAAGAAATTTTTAAAATTTTATTTGTTTACGAACTGTGAACGAAAAAAGTTTAATCTGAATCCAGTTCTTCAATTTTGTCCAATTTCCTGCGATTTGACAGTATGACGTGACGTCTCAACATGGCAATCGATCCTATTCTTATTTGGAACGCATTGCACTGATTCGGATTAAGAAATTCTTTCAGTATTGGATAGACCATATATCGAGGAAGACTATAGGCTATGTATAACAACCTACAGGAGTGAAAAACAAGACGCGGGTGAAACCGCGGGGGATAGCTACTAATATTATAAAGCTATTTATTAGTTTGTTTCAACGCGTTAATCTCAGGAACTACAGGTTCGAATTATAAAAATTCTTTCAGTGTTGGGTAGACCATTTATTGAGGAACATCACACTGCAACCCACAGGAAAGCAGTAAACAAGAGGCGGGTGAAACCACGGGGAACAGCTACTAGTCAAATATAATTGCCGTACCAGTCTCTTCGACAGGTTTCAGCACAGTCATGTATAGGTTCCAATATTGCATATTAATTATTTGTAAGGTGTATAGGTCTATTGTATTCTAATTTATCTAGCTTGTTCGTGGTACGAAGGCTGCTCTCGTCACGACTGTGTCCCGGTGACAAAGCAAGATAAACTTGGATCAGCTACTAATGCATGTGCCAAATGATGAATGTATCTGATAGGTGCGTACAAATCGCCGCGTATTATTCAATCTTTTATTAGGTGTTAATACTGCTAATAATTGCTTCCGCCAATGAATTACCTATCACGTTACCTACCTAATTAGACAAATTACAAAACTGTTCATTTATTACGTACTTTAGTCTTAATAAGGCTAGTGGAGCTACAAATCTGAATTATGAAGTCTGATGGCTGGGTGAGTTATGTAAATTAATAGATAATATTATTTTAGCGGATGTTATTCTTCCTGCCATTTCGAGTGGTAATAGTGACATTTATATCTTAAGTGGATGATACACGATACTAGAAAATCCTTTCACTTTCAGTAGGTTAACCGCGGTCGGCATTGGTTTTATTTACGTGTCTCTTACTTGATGGACAAAATTGAATAAATTAGTAGGTAAGTACCTAAATAAATGTAGGTATATCGCCTTTTTTATCACCACCCAATTTTTTTCCAGACATTCGGTATCAGATATGTATAATCAGATAAGAACACGACGTAGGTATACAAAAATAAATCAACTGTTAAAAATAAAACAACGGTTGCGTACTTAATTAGCAATTATGTTTGATAAAAATATAAAATGAAACCATTATATAATAAATATGAAACTAGTTTTTATTACCTAGAAATATTATAATTTTTACGTAACCTAATTCTCTGTTTCTTAATGTCTATTCTCAGGGGTGCTCGGCACCCACTGTTTATTTCTCATGGGTGCTAGGGCCCGAGCACCCATGGAGTCGGCGCCCCTGCCACCCATAAATAGGTACGCACAAAACGTTTTGGTAAAACATTCATAGTGCGTAGAGCTTAGGAGTGCCATTCTCTGACGGAGTCTGCGTTTCCTGATAACTACAGCCCTTCAAGTCAAGAGTGAATAGGTTTCTTCTAAGCAAGCGTGCTCCATCGTCGACCACATCATCGCTTTGCTTCAGGTGAGATAGTGGTCGTCAATAATAAATAAAAAAAAGAAGATATTTTGAGTCGATATGCTTCACAATTGTTGATTAACAAATCATTGTTTCCATATAAGCACAACTAAAGACTAGATTAATCTGAACGTCTGTCAAATCTAAATCTGTTTACGAATCGGTACAAGTCACGTTTCTGTTATTATTTATATGTTTCAATGTCAGAACCTCAGAACATAATAGATCAGTGAATTCAGTTTATATTGAATGACGGATTCCTTGCGACTTCACAATGGAATCTTAGTCAGTGACCCTGACATTTCAGTGGCGTTTAGGTATTTTTTTGGTTCAGCGATCACTGAGAATTGCGTGCCCTTTTTATAGAGATGCATAATATGAAGTAATAATAATATGGTTGTAGGAAATCCCGTCATAAAGCGTACAGGTTGATGTTTAAGTGACAGCTCTAAGAAATAAAACAGAATATACCAAACCGCATCACGTAGCAGTGGTGGCCTAGTGGTACCTAAAGGTCCCGGTGTACGAGTTATACGTCGAGGGTTCAAACCTGGGCAGGCGCATTAAATTGTGTAATTTATTTCATAAGCACAGCTTATAACGGCGAAGGAAAAAATCGTGAGGACACCGGCATGTCCTACAACTAAACATTCGAAGATATGTGACATCCACCAATCCGCTATGGGCCCGCGTGGTGTAATACGGCCCATTCCCTCTCCTAGAGAGGAGGCCTGGGTCCCAGCGGTAGGAACTTTATAAAATTGAATATGCGTTTAACAATTTATTATTTATTTATTTATTATTTATAAGTGGTAAGTAGGTACATCAAGCTTTTATTCAAAGTTTACGATTAAGTCCCATGTAAATAGGTAATAGGGCGCGAGCCTATTGCAATCAGTCAAGTACAAATCTATTGGTTAAGTATTTTAGCATTAGGTACTTTATTTCTATTTACTTTTATATTCGCAAGTGCGACCTCACTTTGTGTCCAGACAATCTCTGTCCATTTCAGGTTGTATGGAAGCAATTGCGGTTTGATAAACATGACAATTGTATGTTTTTTAGTTTAAGGTTAGCATAAGCATAATCAGCCTTTTAATGTTTCCACTACTGGGACTCAGGCCTCCTCTTTCTAGGAGAGGGAATGGGCCGTAATCCACCTCGCGGGCCCGTATGTGTATGTCACATGTCTTCGAATTTTGGGTTCTAGGACATGCCGGTTTCCTCACGATGTTTTCCTTCACAGTTTTGAGAGCAATGATGATGAAATAAATTACACAAGTAATGCGCCTGGCTGGGTTTGAACCCGCGACCTACAACTCGTAAGTCGGGGGCGTTACCACTCGGCCACCACTGCACTCAAGTAGTAGTTCAGTTTAAGGTTGCCATTATGTAAATTATTCTTTTGGTGTACAATAAAGTACATCTATAATAAAATAAATAAATGTGGGCACCAAATCCCAGATGTAAAAGCAACACTTTCAGTCTTTCATTGACCCGGGAATCGGATCCTCATGCTCGGTAGTAGCGTTTACGCCCACGAATAACGAGGTAGATTCTACACGAAATACAGTGTTAATTTATTCAAAGTGTTTACCCAAACGTTGTGTTACTTAGTTTCCTGTTATCATTCTGTAACATTTCTTTTTGGCATCAACATCCATAAATATGTTTCCATTAATTGCATCTCCCGGATCTATCTTTTGAGAGATCAACATTTTCCGTTCCTTTGTTGCAAATTCTTGCGATCTACTGACGTAGTTATAATCTAGTGTATGTATATAATAGATAGTGCATTCACTGCTGACGATTTCCTACTTCAATCCAACCGTATAACCTTCATACATAAAACATAAAACACGCCCATACATCTTTATTTGTTTCTTGTACAGTTGTACCAGGAACTGGCCGGGTTGATTTGTTGATAGGTACATAATTGTTCGGTATATTTGCAAATCATCTCGATTTTTATCTTTGTTTGTTACGTTTTTTTATGTGTTGGTTGACGTGGAGCAGAAACTTGTTATTGTATTTAAATTACCCGTTTGATTCTAAAGTCTAAACTGTTATCTTTGTGAGAGTGGAAAATATTTCTGCAAAATCGCGTAGATATAGATGATGTACCTATTTGATTAGGTACCCAGTATCGTAACTAGGGTCGTGCCAGCGGTGCCTAGGCCCTGGGTGCAAACCCTGGAGGGTGTAAAAATTATCAAACCAGGGCCACGTTTTGGATCATGCTTGTAAAGCTTGTTATAGCGTGGTAGAGGTGGGTGGGGTGTTTGAGACATCACATCACGCGTAAATTTTTATATCTATAAATTTAATTTTTTCGAACTGGATAACACTTTTCTAAGGGGGCACTTATAGAAGCTCGCACCGGGCGTATAAATGTCTAGTTACGGTACTGTAGGTACCTAATTATTTTTTGTTTCATTGGATAGCTATACTCCATCTGTTTAGGTAATTACATAATGTAAACAATCTTGACATGTCTTTTATCTAAATGTTGTCTAAAAATTTTATCTAAAAATGTTTACAATTTGTTATTTACCTATACCGATGTTTGGTAATTAACTAAATTTAAATAATCTTTGTATGTCTTTTATAAGGTTTTTTTTTAATAATAAGACATATTAAGATTGTGTACGTTTAGTTAACTACATAAACAAATGGAGTATAGGTAGGATTCTGTGCCATAATTATTTAGGTTCGCGCTTGACCGCTATATCACCTGAGTTAAAGTGACGATGCGGACGACGACGTTTCTGCTTTTTTTACCCTCATACCTATGTTTTGTTTTTTATTAGAGACCAGTGTCCCGCCCCGATTTCGCATATATTCAAAATAAATATATCATACACAAACCTTCGTTTATTGTTCTTTCTATTGTGAATAAAGCATCAAAATGAGTTGCGTGGCTCAGGAGGAAATAGCGGATAAACAGACAGACACGGAAAGTGACTTTGTTTTATATTATATAAAGATTTAAAGTGTAGCGACCTCTATGTCATCACATAAAACTTCAAAACCAGCCACATGGTGTCAGAGTACTCCGTGTGATTAGAACATATACAACGCCCGTAATCTTCTGGCAGTTGCCTGGACTAGACACAACACCCGTCTGGTCGGAGGATCCTCCCTTTTCAATGGAGGTTTGCGGGACTTTAATAATAATAAGTTTATTTTCAGACTACATTTGTCCATAGTTTTGTTAGTATTTGTGTGTTAGTTATATAGTATTGTTAGTTTTTACTATTTATGTATCTTATTTATGACTGTCGCCACCCAGTGTCTCTGCAAGGGACAGTCCGGTCTGGCAGCAATCATCTTCAAAATGCTGTTGTCACTACCATGTAGGCGCCGAAGTAAGTAGACCGCTTTCTTACGCATGATGGCGTGTAAACCATCAGTACCAGCCTCTGCGAACATTCCCGACGCGCTACAGCGCCATGGCAGTCCCAACAGCATCCTGAAGGCATTATTGAATTGGACACGCAGGGCACTGTAGGCTCGTCGCGTGTATGACACCCACAGGCCACTCGTGTAAAACGATTGACAAAACGCCTTAAAAAGGGTTATTTTGACGTTATTAGTACAACGAGCGAACCTGCGGACGAGCATATCGCTTCTACTACTTCTACTTTACACTTATTTATTTATTTATTTAATACTTTATGCACAAACGTACAGCGGCGGACTTAATGCCTTAGGCATTTTCTACCAGTCAACCTTAGGGTGATGCAGAGATAAATAGTTCCGCCATTCTAAAAAAGCACCTTTGATTCTCTAATTCAGTCTACTTCACTTAGTACAGTGCAAAAGCCCTGAGCAGACGCGTCTACACAAACAAAGCATATATGCGTCTAACTGTTGTATACTTCTTATAGTCTGCGAAGATAAGGCCTGTCATCATAAAATACGAATGGAAAGTCTTAGGACTCAATGTCTCTAACTAGTTCGTTTCTCTGTATTTCGATCACATGTCCGGTATCAGACGGCCTACTTGCAGGAGACGGTCTTATCAGATACGAACTGTTTATAATTTTATATCGATTTGTAGACCAAGCCAACATACCAACGGCTTTTACAAACATTACGTTATATAAACCGATTATTTATACATATTGATTTTTTTAATTAACCTAAATGCTTTATCGTCGTTGATTTTAGAATCAGTGTGGCTGAACGAGATAATTAATTTTATATTTAATTATCAATTTGATATTATTCTTCGTTTTAGTTTCCATAATAATAATTTATCGTTGATTGTTACCTATCTGTTGTTGAAATGTTTTGTTTTGATTGGTCAAAAGAGCATAATGTATACTCTATAACCCACATATAAATAAAATTGAAGTCTCTGTTTGTAATACTAAAATCGCATTTTCTTACGCTATATGCATATGAAAGAAATAAGCCAAAACGGCTGGAACGATTTTGATGGGACCTTCACTGGTAGATACCTAGTTGATGTTATAAGGAGTAACTTAGACTACTTTTGTTTTAAAAAAAAACTTTTTAGAAAAAAAAAAATAACCGACTTCACTAAAAAAAACACTAAAAGGATCAAAATAACTTTAATTTCGGAAGTCGGTGTTTCTCGGTATTGTTTGTTTCTTATTTAACACCGACTTCCGAAATTAAAGTTATTTTGATCCTTTTAGTGTTTTTTTTAGTGAAGTCGGTTATTTTTTTTTTTCTAAAAAGTTTTTATTTCACACTTTTTAGTTGCGATACACTTATAAACAGAGTGCCTATTTCTCATGACAATTCCAATTAACCCAAATACTGCTAGGTTACATTGTTTTATTATAAAGTTCCTGTGTCTACCTTCCTCCTTCCGGCTCCATCATCAGATCAGTTCGATAGTACCTTATAGCCAAAGAGCATCTCACGACAATTCTAATAAGCCCAAACACGGCTAGGATACATTGATTAATTACGGAGTTCCTGTGCCTACCTTCCGGCTCCATCATCAGATCAGTTCGATAGTACCTTATTGCCAAAGTGCATCTCATGACAATTCTAATAAGTCCCAACACGGCTAGGTTACATTGATTAATTACGGAGTTCCAGTGCCTACCTTCCGGCTCCATCATCATCATCAGATCACTTCGATGATACCATTTTCAACGTAACTATTCAGAATCATTCATTTATTTGTATTGTCATAGTCGCTTAACTATCTTCATTGTGATATCTATTTGAGTATGAAGTTCCGTTGACCATTTCTGGTCTTCTTCATCAGTTCCACTTCATCAAATGTTACTTTTTGACTGTAAATGCTTAAGTTCTTGATAAAAATACTAAAATTACCATAGGGTTGCCTATAATTTTTGAGGAGTTCCCTCGATTCCTCATGGATTCCATCATCAGAACTGGATTTTGAAAAAAATGGGACCAATCTGGAAGCATATCCTGTATAGGGAAAAAAAAATTTTGCAAATCGGTCCATAAACGACGGAGTTCTGAGGTAACAAACATAAAAAAAAAAATAATGATAAAAAAAAAAAAAAAAAAAAAAAAAAAAAAAAAAATACAACCGAATTGAGAACCTCCTCCTTTTTTTTGAAGTCGGTTAAAAAGAATTACGGTTCAGTGCAAAAAAAGAATATTCTTGAAATTATGACCAAATGGCATTGTGCTGTTTGACGCGGACGACGTCGCGGGGGCAGTTCGTTTAGCGTAAAAATCTTAAACTTTTCCACCCTACACGTGCCTACACTGCTAGAATCTTGTTAGCTAAATTTATGAGTGTCATAAAATTACGCCTCGCCTTTTGCATTACATTAAAAAAAGTAATATATTACTTCTGGTTCTATTGTTACATGTTAATCTTCCAATTTTCCAACTTTTATGCACTTTTTTGGTTTGAATTTCGTCATTAAATCGTATGTTAAATGCTTGTGTGTGTGTGACAAGCACCTGGCCATGTTCCGTTAAAATTTATGGTGTTACTATCAGGAACAACGTTGGACAGTGTTTGTACAATGGGCGGATTGTGAAATGTTCCTGTTAGTACTTTGTAACTGCCCATGTACTGTGTCATATCACTCTTAATATTAACCAGCTGACAACGTATTTAACCCAATAACATTTTGATTTAATGACCATCCTTCGTTTAATGGCAATTTAATCATGTGCAGTTAATATTTTCGAAGGGCGTGTTATGCACTTTCAAATACAGTTACCATATAATTAACGCAGTGGGAAAAACGAATGGCAACCAGAGAAACTACATATATATTAAAGGTATAATTATATTAGTTTTTAATTTGAAAACATAAAAGGCTTTTAACAAAACACAGAAGGGTTTGGGTCTACTAAAGACATGACATTCCTAATCTTTGCTTAGCTTTATATGCGGACGGACAAAACGGTGAAGGAAAACATCGTGAGAAAACCCGCATGCATGACCCAAAAATTCGAGAGACATGTGACATCCACCAATCCGCTATGGGCCTGCGTGGTGGATTACGGCCCATTCCCTTTCCTAGAGAGGAGGCCTGAGTCCCAGCAGTGGGAATATTATCAAGCTGATTATGCTATGTTATTCATATGCGGACGTGATTGCAAAATGCATTTAACTTCCTATTTGAAAATATGACTTGACCACTATCTCACCTGGTGGTATGCGATGATGTAGTCCTCGATAGAGCACGCTAGCCTAGAAGTAACCTGTGCAATCTGGTCTTTAAAACCCCCAGGTTGTAACTATAAGGAAACATAGACTTCGAAGACATATCGAGCCTTTTCAGGATAAAAATCGTAAGCAACAATTTGCGTTTTTGCAGAAATGAAAATATGTTAATAGCAACTAGGTTCTTATTCTATTTAATCAGTAGCTATATAAATAATAACTTTATATTTTTAGAATGAAATCAGCATAAATGCTTTTTAATTATGGCAGAAAAACATTTTTTCTTTCATTTTTATTCCTGCCAAAAAGGTAAACTGTTGCTAACGATTTTCTTTCTAAAAACAGGGTCGATATTGTTTTAACCCTACGCTAAGCGTACATGGACACTAGGCTAAAGTCGATAGGCGAGTATTACTTCCGATCGATATTGTTTTAACCCTCGTGTGACTCAAGACCTATGGGTTACCTAACGTTTTCCTGGCGCCTGACATATGATAAGTCACAGAACTCGTAAAACTTTCTTCAAGATCTTACCACACGCTTGATTGACAAGTCTACTGACTGGTCACTATTAGCTACTGGCCAGTCAGCTGTCCGACCAGTTTTCCTGCACCACAACATGTATCAGGAATGTTATAATGTCTCTGTTACATCTGTCATCGGTTACCACTAACAACTAATCAGATTAACTATCAATTACTCGATCGGAACAGCTACTTACTTCCACTAATTTGGTGAATAGGTTTCTTTTTATTTGAGAAGGGAAATCATCCAATGACTTCTCTCGCTCTAGGGTGGAGCAAAAGGGCGTGTCAGTCTTTTACTGACTAAAATCACACCGGTGTCCCTCAGTAGCCCTTTGCGCTGTTAGGAACATGGGTTTACCATGGGTTTCCTTTCCAGAAATTCCCTGTGGTTCTAGCGGAATTTCGTGAAAATTCGTTTATTTTTGGTTGAATACCATCAAATGATTCTTCTTGCATTGAGTGGAGCGAGAAGGAGAGAGAGAAAAATCTGACACTCCAGATTTTTTATTTATGTAGATTTATAGCTGAAACAAAAGACAAAAAACAGTAGGTAATTTAGACTGACAGACAAAAACAACTTTTCACTAAAAAAATAGAGAATAATACTACGTATGTATATTCTATGGACACTAATTATGTAAGAGAGCGATAAGAAATATGTAAGCGAGTTATTTGTAATACATAACATCAACATGATTTAAAAGAGTGTCCATGGAATTGCACATTCTTCTCCATAGAGATCTTTACTAACTGACTTCTTGACAATTCAAAAGTGCCTGTAAATTGTTTATTTGAAATAAATGCATTGATTGACAAAGTATGTAAGTACAAAAAAACACTGACACCTTTACCTGACTAAAACCCGATGTTTTTCTTCAAATGCCCTTTGTATTCCATAGGGCCGCAGTAACTCTTAGGGATAAGTCCCTCCGAACACGGAAAAATGAACTAAATACTATAATATTTTCGCGACATTTCTAGAATTTCTTACATAAACGTTGCATCGATAGTATTTGTCAATCCCTAATTAGCTATAAAATATTGTTGGATTTGATATTTCGTTTTAAACACGTTTCTCCGGCCCAATAAACTTAATGAAGTCAGAACAGGATTCGGTAACTTTTTATTGACACATATTATTACAGCTAATTAAAGAGCAAAGGTCTTCGTTGAAAACAATGATTGAATAATGACCGCAGGGGTTTTTTACGAGCTCGCTTATAAGTATTCATTGTAAATTAATAATGGTGTATTAAATTACTGTATCATAACTGTTTTATGAGAAGGTTGTATAAGAAATCGATCATCGCGGCAAACCAAACGAAAGAAGGCGTTTTTTAAAGGGATAGGGAAGGAACACAGGTGGAGGTGGTGTTTAGTCAGTTAAAGGCTGACACTATCTCTCGCTTCACCTAGAGCGGGAGAATTATTTGATAACTTTCCACTCAAAAACAAAACGAAAGAAGGGTGTAAAGTCCCGCAAGCCTTCGTTGAAAAGAGTGTTGTGTCTGATCCGGGCAACTGCCTGATAGTTGATTTCGGACTGCTATAGGTATAAGTTTGAATCACGCGGAGAATTTTGATTTTTTACGTTAGCCTCAGGCTATATTATATTTAAAAAAAAAACACCTAAACTAAGGGGACATACAAGTATTACGTAAGCAGCACTACAGGGGGGTGGGGGTCTTTACTTTGCTTATTTTTGATGACATGGGGGAAGGGGGCGTCTAGATGGTGATTACGTCAGCAGTAAGTAGGTTTATTTTTTTTTGTAGTTTTGTAAGAGACCGATGTCAATGATCCAAAATCACAAGATAGTGAAGCAGACACACAGCAGCAAACATCTAATGTCAGAGTCATGGATTCGTGTGTCATGGACTCAATTTTAAATGAACTTTGTTCTTTTTCCCTTATTTCAAGCCTATTCCTTATTTCTGGACCTACTACTGCTCATAAATTAATAACGAAACCAACACATTGACAAATACATGGACCAATGTTTACGTAAGCATGGGGGGGGGGGGGGTGAGAGCTTTGCTTACTTTTGCTGACGAGGGGGAGGGAAGGGTTAATATTTGCTAAAAATCTGCTTACGTAATACACGAACGGCCCCTAGCATAAGCAGCCTTTCAATTTTCCCACTGCTGGGACTCAGGCCTCCTCTCTAGTAGAGGGAATGAGCCGTAATCCACCACGCGGGCTCTGTACGGGTTGGTGAATGTCACATGTCTTCGAATTTTTGGTTCTAGTACATGCCGGTTTCCTTACGATATTTTCCTTCACCGTTTTGACAGCAGTGGTGATGAAATAAATTACACAAAGTAATGCGCCTGGCAGGATTTGAACCCACGGCCTACAACTCGTAAGTCGGGGCCGTTACCACTCGGCCACCACTGCTCCTACTCGGCCACCACTGCTCCTGAACGGCCCCTAAAGAGTATAAATAAAACTCAAGAAATGGTAGCAAATATTTGAATCACATCTTTTCTTGGTCATCTGTTCAAAACGGTTTATTCAGTTATAACTAGTTATAGATATCGTAGCATCAAAGCAACAACAACAAAGATAATCAACTAATTATGAAACCAAACAAGTTGTGTACTTTTGTTTTTATTACTATAATAATACCTATACCTACGAGTATTATTAAACAATTTTGTTAGTGTGCTGATTTTATCATCTGGCTTTTGCGCATTATATTTTTATTTAACTTCTTATCTATGTTAATTACTTGCGCTACTGTACAGCTATTGAAGACATAATTACGTTTATTAAATAAACGTTATTAGGGCTCTCGCGACAATGCGACAACGATGCAAAGACGAGTTTTCATAGACTAGTTTCACTACCTCATGGTAAATCACCAAGCGGTTACGTGAGTGCAGTAGTACCTAGTGTTAGCTTTTCACTATCTTCAACAATCCAACATCAGGTTTCTGGCATCTTACATTCTTACCTACTGGGATAAGAAATGTCACATACCTATGTATTTCACTGAACATATTTCGAGTTGACAGAAAGTGGCGAAATTTTTTTTTATGTGCGTTTCAACGTCATTTTAAATGGATCACTGATGAGAAATGTCTTTCTTTACCTTTTTATAGTGGGATTAAAATAAACAGTCTTTTACTGACTGACCGACCTGTGTTCTTTCTGTTGCCCTTTCCGTTTCAGGGCCACGGTAACTCTTCCGATTAATCCCACAGCCCTGGGTCTTTCTCCATTGATGTAACTTAATTATTGTCTTCCGTCCTCAGCCTTTCTGTTTCAAAAGATGCGCAAAGATTGGTTTTAGACAGTATTACCCAAATATAAATCTTTGCGCAGCTTTATTTCATCATCATTTCAGCTGAAAGATGTCCTCAGTTGGACATAGGCCTCCCCCAAAACGGGGGCTTACCATAATCGCCACGCTTGGCAAGCGGATTGGCGATCGTAGTGTGGTTGTTGCCATGCACAGAGAATGTTGCTGCCCATCCTCTGGTGTGTCTCTTAGTCGCCTCTTACGGCACCCACGGTTTTATTTGCAGCTTCTTATTTCCATAGGTTACAAAGGGTAGTCTAGTCAGATAAAATGTAAACTATAACAATGTTGCTATGGAAATCTAAGCATCAATTAAGATAAGTAAGTCTACAAAACGTTTTTAAGAGTACATTCTAGAGATTAATTAGTTTGTCGACTAAGCAATATTTTATTATCACACGACTTAGAAACGGTGGAATCGTGTAATACATTTTCTAAGAGCTATATGTATCCATATCGTATTAACAGATATATAAGTCAAGACCCGGCCTCCCGACCAGGGTTATCAGGCCTGATACAAGTGCCCCCGATGTGCGCCGTCAGTGGTTCAGACACCCGGCCCACATAACTACGTAGGTATAATATAATAATAATATATAATATAATATAATACCTATAAGTGTGGAAAGATCGATAAATAAGTATTTTTTAAGATTGCTTAACTGTCAATGTGAGTCTGGAACTGAGATCAGAAGTGGATTACTTAATGGTAAGCGATGATGTGGTCGACGATGGAAGACTTGCCTAGAACATAATTACTCTTAGGTTGTAGCTATCAAGAAATACAGACTTCGCCAGGGAATTCCACTCTTTAGCTGTACGCTCAATGAATGACGTGTTCTCAAAACGCATTGTGTGTATGGGTGGGATGTACCACGGGTAGTGTGAAAGTGAAACCCGGGGCCCTGGGACGAAGGCAAAGAAGGAAAAGGAGTGGGTTTGTAGTCAGTAAAAGTCTTACACTATCTATTGCTCCGCCCAAGAGCGCGATTTGTCATGATTTGATGAGAGATGAGATGATTTTCCCACCTTAAAAAAATGGGTGGGATGTCCACCATGTACCGGTGACGCGTCGCCGAACGTCTGGGGATCCGATATGAAACGGACTTGGCGGAATTAAGTTCAACGCACACTCCCCGAAATACAACCGGTAGAAAACCGATAGACTAGCAAATCGGTCGATGCTAAAAACTTTGACGAGTTCATCATTATCAAGGAACCCTTGGCTAATGACATTCGACATTTATCAAAGGCAAAACTATCGTGCTTTCCTGTTAGGGGATTGTTCAAAAGAGTTGCCGCGGCCCTGGAACGCAAAGGCAACTGAAGGAACATAGGCCACCACCCTCTCGATCCACCCAGAGCGGGATAAGTTATTTGATGATTTAGAAGATATTTGAAAAAGGTAACGCGTGCGCACTCTTATAGCCACTAGCCAGTAGATCTTCATTGGGACAACATCTTTACCGTTTACCCCCAATTTTCTCCAATCCGATATGGATTGGAGAAAATTCAAGCAATCACAGATTTCATAGCACGCATGTCAGGTGGTCATGTTCCCATGACTAACCTGAGAGATGAAAATGGAGACACTTCCACTTCCAACCTTTTACCTAAGAGTTGCGTGACGCTTGTCGCGTGGTCATGCATTACCAACACGGTCTAATGTTATCGTATACTCGGAGGGGCAGATAACACTAGTAACATTTATGTAACCTCTTGTACAACGCCTACCTCTCCGTGAGACGACACACTTTATTGTTTTTTTCTCTACACGATTGCGTCGGAATGCTCTTCATCTCATAATTGATAATTGGGGTTTATAAATCATCAGTTAGATTCACGTCAGGTTGAGACACGGCCCGGGGCAACGTTGTAAAGCCATATAATCTTCATTAAGCAATGAGAACGGGTCATCACTCAAGAACATGTACATGTCAACAGCGTCTAAAACATTGTGCACTGTTACTAGATACTATACATAAGCAATTTTATTCTCGAACTAATTTCAACACGAATAGGTATAATGACAAGGGAATCATTAGCGATTATTATAGAAAAATTGATTAATCACTAACAATGTGTGAAGGGGTCTGATAAGATGGTAACTATGTAGTTTCCGATATACATTGTATAGAGAAAATGACGTAGACAAGATTGTGTTTTTTTGTGTGTAATTCAACGACCCATGCACGACAAGCATGGGTCGTTTAATGTAACTGTAACTAAGCAATGATAAAGCTAATGCAATTGATCGTTAAGATTTTGAAACCGAACTCTAGTAGTCTTTACAGCATCGTGTAATTAGATTTGTTACTAACAATGATTCTATTGGCGCAAATGATTTGGGAAGCAAAAAGTAGTGCTTAATTGATGAGCAATGGGCCAGGTCATGTAACGATCGCGGCTCTTGCGAAACCACTTGCACAACGATAGCGGTTACCCACAGCATGCGTTGACCGATGATCACTGAACCCATTGGCGAAATGTCATGACGGGCTAGCATTCAACAAGGAGGTTTTGGTGGGATAGTTTTCGAGTGAAGTTCAATGACTGTTTTAATTTATCGCAAATTTATTCATAGTGGATATTGTGATGTGAAATTGGTGTAGCTTCCACATATTGTCCGTAGACAAAAACTACAAAAACTTGTGTCTACGGAAAATATGTGGAATCATGGAAATAGACGCGATTTTACGTAGTATTGAGTTTGACTACCTCATACCGAGGAGGCTGACCCGATACATTTACTGCCAAATTGTCCAAAACTTTATTATGATGTAGGGACTGACATACGCTGTGCGTTATAAAAGTCCCTAATCAAAAACTAAATACCTACTTCTAAACTTGACACTGGCTAAAAGCACTAACCGTACGAAGACAGAAGAAAAAATAAAAACTTGGCAAAAGAAACTGACCTTTAAAGTAAAGAGGAGATAGGCTGCTCTTTACTTTAAAGGTTTTCTGAAGTCAGTCAGGATGAGATTTCATTAGAATTTCTTTGTTGCATTGTTAGCCTAGCGAGTTTTCTTTCTCATGACATGGCGATGAAAAAGCTGAAAGCTGAAAAACGGCGATGTTTTTATTCTGGCTTGACTGTTCATAAAATATTTAGTGGCACGGGTGTACTAGACCCAAACCCGGGCCGACTTCACTAACCGCCAATTTTGAGTAAAAAATATTATTAATTACAATCAAATATATGCACAAATTCACTCAGCAATAACGTAGCTTTCTACGGGTAAAAGAATTTTTAAGATTGGTTTACTAATTCCAGAGATTATGTCTCAGAAATCAGAAATCAGAAATCAGAAACGTTTATTTCAAATAGACCAATTACAGGCACTTTTGAATTGTCAAAATGTCAGTCAGTCAAAAAAAAAACAAGTGAAGCTAAATTGCACGTTCCAAAGCGTAGATCTCTATGGAGAAGAACGTGCAAGAAACTCCATGGACACTCTTTTAAATCATGTTATGAGTTACATAAATCTTGGTTACATATTTCTTGTCGCTTCTAATATGTGAGCACAATGTAGATAAGTAATAATAATTAAAATAAAAAAATATACTTAAAAAAGACTAATTGAATTAAGTCACTGGCAGCTAAGAGATGACCAGTCTCAACTGACGGCACCCGTTCACGAGCATGACGCGTGCATCAGCCCCACTCAGCTCAACCATTTTTAAGGGAACTGAATGACCCAATAACACGTGCCACCATCAGCGAGACATTTGAGTGAGCATGACAAACTCTCAACTGCCATGCTCGTAATGTCAAACAAGTTGTAACCTAATAAAAATGCTCCATGGTACTTCACATTCACAAAACTTGAAAAACAAAGTGCTTCTACATTATACAATGCTACTGTTTCCAAATACAAATGGGAATAAATTATCATAAGCTCTATTGAAATAAACAAATAAAATAAAATAAAATAAAAAAAAACATTTCGAAAACAACAATACAAAAAGGGGAATAGTATCTCTTCTAATGTTTATAGATATAAAAAAAAAAAAAACTAATTTGAAGGTAAAAGTGGCTGTGGCTGCGGAGCAGGACCGGCATTTAGCCAAGCGTTTTTATCAAGGATATAATCTTCCAGTTTATAATACGCTTGTCTACATAGCGTGCGTTTAATGCAACCTTTAAATTTGGACTCATTTAGTTGTAGAATCTCAACTGGTATTTTATTATAAAATTTTACACAGTACCCCATGAAAGAACTATGTACTTTAGCCAATCTGAATCGAGGTTGATCTAATTTGTTCCTATTCCTAGTATTAAAATTGTGCCTGTCACTTATCTTAGTAAAAATATGAATATTTTTCCGAACATACATAATGTTTTCATAAATGTATTGACAAGGGACCGTCAGGATGTTTATTTCCTTAAATAGTTCCCTAAGAGAATCGCGTCTGCGAAGATTATATATGGCTCTGATAGCTCTTTTCTGCAGAATAAAAATAGACTCTATATCTGCAGCCCGTCCCCATAGCAAAATACCGTAAGACATGATACTATGAAAGTAACTAAAATAAACTAGTCGCGCAGTATCCACATCAGTAAATTGACGGATTTTTCTGACAGCATATGCTGCTGAACTAAGCCGACCTGCCAGAGTTGTTAAATGAGGACCCCATTGTAGCCTCGAGTCAAGCGTGATCCCTAGGAAAACCGTATTCTCGACGAATTCGAGTTTCTCCTTGTTCAATACTATGTCGGAGTAATTACTTTTAACATTCGGTAACGCAAATCTTATGCACTTAGTTTTTTTTCCATTTAATACTAAATTATTAACAGTAAACCAGTTTTGGACTTGCTGTAAAGCATTGTTTACGTCATCAAGATTTGTGGAACGTCTATTGATCTTAAAAATTAACGACGTATCGTCAGCAAACAATACAATATGTGGTTGTTTTTTTAATAGATGCGGTAGATCATTTATATATACTAAAAAGAGGAAAGGACCTAATATTGAGCCTTGTGGTACACCCATTTTGACTTTCAAACCCGGAGAATTGACACCGTTTATCTGAACTTGCTGTTGCCTGTCAATTAAATAAGATTTTACCAAGCTGAGTGCAAGTTTACCTAGTCCATAATGTTCTAGCTTTAAAAGCAAGGTTTCGTGATTAACACAATCAAAAGCCTTTGAGAGGTCACAAAAAATTCCTATCGCATCTTGGGCTTCTTCCCACGCTGCAAATATATGTTTTAATAAAGTGACACCAGCGTCAGTCGTACAACGTCCTTTGGTGAAACCATACTGCTGATCATGAAAGATTTTATTGCTGTTAAAATGGTAAAGCATTTGATTAAGCATAACTTTTTCAAACACCTTACTGAAAACCGGCAATACTGATACAGGTCTGTAATTATTAGTGTCATTATGGTCACCGGATTTAAAAAGTGGTATAACCTTACTGTACTTCATTATATCTGGAAAGACTCCTTGGTCCACACACAAATTAAATATTAAAGCTAAGTACGTCTTGTAAACAAACTCACAAATGTACAAACAAACTTTACCTCTTTACTTATATCCATGAGTGGTTAAGTGATTCCACTTGATCACTTCATGATATGGCCAACTAAAACTGGCTAGATCATTTAAACGTTAACGTTTGATGTTATGCCAATCCTCGTTTGGGCAAATCATTGATGAAGGATTTCTATGATAATAAAAGGTCTAAAGAAAGTAGGCCAAACGAGGATTGACATATCAACAAAATTTAACGTTTAAAACAATCTGGCCAGTTTTAAGACAAACCTGAAATCGTAAAAAAAATCAGCTGTTCAGTACATTTATGTTTGCCTAATGTACTGAATAGCTGATATTTTTTTCGCCATTTCGGCTTTGCTCCCATAATAAAAATTGTTTGTTATCATGAGCACAATCACGTGTTTAAGTATCGTACACTAATTGCCAGTCACCCTATATAGCCGGTTCTTTTGGTTGTACGAGTATACGCATAATAATCAATCAAATCATGGAATCACGCATACGACGAATGCGATGGTGACGAACGAAGCTCTAAAGTAATGAAATTAGATTAGCATCGAAATGCTAATTACAGAAGGAAGACTCAAATAATCAAAATTTCCAGACGGAATCGCAACAAGATAAGCGCAATCAACCCACCTCGGTCGCTATCAGTCACTATCTTCTCGCGTGCACATTATTTGATTCAAGTACGATGCGAAAACAATATATTTTGTTGATTCTTTATCTTCAGACGGACTATACTTAGCGAATATCGAACGTAGATGGCAGATAACAAATAAAAAAAAATAACAAATAAATATACAAATAATTAGGTGGGTTAGTTCACTACTCTTTGGAGTAGTGAACTAACCCACCAACCCACACTGAGCCTGCGTGGTGGAATTATAAGATTCCGACATTCTGTGGATCGGACAGCGTAACCCTGAATTCGTTCGGCATGCGTTTAGCGCGAACAGGGTTCCTGCACAAACTTTGCACACATTAACAGTTCGGGGACCGAATAACACACTTTAGACACTCGTGAGATCAATGGCATCAAAATGGTCATAAAGAAAAAAATAATACTTCCAAGGCTTCCAAGTATTTGCGGCTGTCCTCCAGGCGGACATGCTTGTACCTGTTCAGCAATTGGGAGTATAACAAGGAAGTCTCACTTTTATAACACCTATAAATACATAGCGCGGAGGAACTTGAAATATAAGGCTGATTATTATACTATTTTTTAGCTTTTACTGTTTTATATTTACACTTGTCTATTTCGCATTTATGCCAAACAAGTTTTGCCATTTGTGTTAAACAACAGAGATCCACCAATCCAATATAGTGTTCAAATTATTCTGTTTTGGTGAGATTTTGTTTATGTACCAATTTGTCGTGGCTAAATTAATTACAATCGCACGGGCTGATCTCCTGTGGGAACGTTTGAAAGAGATGTCGTGGCCCAAGAACGCCAAGGGCAAATGAAGTAACTTAGGTTTTAGTCAGTAAAACTCTAACACGCCATCTCGCACCATACTAGAGCGGGAGAAGTCATTTGATGTTTTACCACTACAAAGAACCAATCCATATTTTGATACTGAAATAGGTGGGCTTTTTTTTAGGCTAAAACCCCGTTTGTTCCTTCTTTGCCTGGCGACCCTGCTGGACTCCTACGATTTGCTGACATCTCATTGAGGCGAGGAGGAATGGCAGGCGGTCGCCTCCTTCTGCGAAGCAGTAATGCTAGCAAATGAGGTGGTCACACACGCGAGGGAACGGCCCTCACGCCTCAGCCGCCGGGATCCCGATCCCGATTTCCAGCCACCTTAGGCGTAGGCTTGCGGACGGCGAGCAATGGGTAGCTCGCCGTCCGAACGTCCGGTAACCGTCCGGACCGAGCCCAAGTCGTTGACGGCGCGTAGTGTTCCACGCGCGCCTTAAGGAGATGTCAGCAAAACCGTATGGGCCCAGCAGGGTCGAAGCCTACTGGGGCCATGGGTTGTGCGAAAAAAAATCCCAGGGCGCTGTAACGAAGGCAAAGTAGGAACAAACGAGTGGGTTTTAGTCAGTAAAAGTTTGCCACGCTCTCCCGTCCCGCCCAAGGGCGGGAGATGTCATTTGATTATTTCCCACCTAAAAAAAACATAGGGAAAGCCTGGGCAGAGTGATTTTTACGGCCCGTAATGAAATTATAATATGAAAAATTTTGGATGGAGATGATAGATAGCTATACCTACTCTGCAATATCGAAGTATATAAGTACCCCAATTTTGTTATCATTCGTTTGTCTCACTATAATAATATAATAATAATAATATAAAATTTTTTATATTTTTAAATGTTTTTTTATTTTTTTTATTGATATATTTAAAAATATAATTTATATGTTACAATAATGAATAAACGGAATAATATAATATTCCACAACTATCACACAACGCCGTCTAGTCTCAAGCTAAGCAAAGCTTGTGTTATGAGTACTAGACAACTGATAAAACATACTTATATATTTCTAAATACATACATATTATAGATAAATTACACCTAGACATAGAACAAATGATCGTGCTCATCACACAAACATTTGACACATTTGAAACATTTTTTTTTTGTCCTAGGTGGGAATCGAACCCACGACCTCGGGCATAGCAGTCAGGGCCACTAACCACTAGACCAACAGGCAAGTCAAACAGGGGTCTATGGAAACAATTTAAAACTTATTCACGCCAAAAAGCTTTGCTGTGATAAATACGAATGTTGTACAATTGTACATTTGTACATTAAATTATTCGTTCTAGTCGACTACGAGCGGTCTTACACGTAGTTCGTAGCACAATCAGTAGATAGTGCGTATAGCAGGGTGAATAAACTCCTAGAAGTCATTTCATTAGGAAATAACGTGTAAAATCTCACATAAGTAACTCGAATTACACGGAAAAGACATTCTGAGAGACGAAACGACTGCTTACATGATTAGGTATGAAGATGCCTATCAATAAACTTGATTATTTGCAATAATGATAAAAACCGGAATTGGTTGGAATGTATGACCTTCGAAACGGCTCGACGAATCGTAAAATCTTTTGTAATAATGTCAATATCTATAGTTACTATGCGGTAATCAAAAAGTCTTGTTTTTGCTCAAATATCTACTCCAGTCACGTGCTTATTTTTTTAGATAAAAATATCATCCACTCAGATATGCCTCTTAATAAGGGTCAAAGTTGACCAAAATGAAAATAATAGAACGAAGTATTTTTAAGCGTATCAACTGTTTGTTTGGCTGACATTCAGTTATCTAAATGTATAAAAGGAGAAACTGACTGATATATCAACGCACAGCTAAAATTACTGGGACTAGGAACGTGACATTTTTTACAAAGTTTCTTTATGTGACGTAGGCGAGCGCCAAAAAGGGTTTTCTAGAAATTAATTCTTAAAGGGGGTGAAAATGACGAATTTCCTTTGTATGCAGAAACTCATTTTGTGTGCCAATATACTTGAAAGTTTGCGCAAATAGTAACCTTAGGTAAATAATAAAGGTGTCATTATTTGTTTTCAGAAATTGCACAATTTAGGGGGTTTTAAAGATTGAATGGAGGATTCTTATTTCTTGGATAAATAAACCTGAAATGTGGCACAAATTCTAATCAAAATAAATTATAAAAACCGTCATTACTGACTGGTACATAGTCAGTTTGTACATTTTAGCATAATACGAGTATGTGGTACTTACCTGTAAAAAATTGTGACACTAGGCTATAGATTTAAGTGAAGTTTTGTAATAATTTTAAGTGTTAACAATAATTGGTGACTAATATATAAATAAACTAGCTTCTGTCAGCGGCTTCGCCCGCGTGAAAGGTTTCTTCACACAAACTTTAGACCCCCGTTTCATCCCCTTAGGGGGCTGAATTTCGAAAAATCCTTTCTTAGTGCTCGCTTACGTCATAAAAGAAATCCTTGTGCAAAATTTACGCTCCTAGTCCCAGTAGTTTTGGCTGTGCGTTGATATGTCAGTCAGTCAGTTTCTCCTTTTATAAATATAGGTAAATTATTAGTTTTTCAAAACTACCCTCAAAATGCAGTTTAACGCGTTAAAGTTTTTAAGAAAACGTTCTCGCGAACAAAGTCACTGATAAAGTTCTAGTGTTGAATATAAAACGTCAAGAAAAAAAATCATTCAATCATGTCTACACTGTGAAATGTAGGTGTGTAATAATAGTTCACAGGACGACAAAGGACACCATCGAATAGCAGTTACCCTTGGAATACCAGACATCACATTTAAAAAGGAATTAAATGCCGCTTACTTTTTTAAAAAATTGCCTCAACAAACGTGCATGTTTAGAGTCTACATGTTTGTTTAATAATTCTTTAGTATTTACGACATTCTTGGTGCGTGTTGTAAGATGCAGGAGATCTGTCTGCTGGGCGTGGCTGGCTGCGCCGGCGCGCTGAACTTTACCTGACCTCTAGTTACTAGTTTGCTCTTCGGCTAGATCTTTGAAACACTCAATTAGCTTATTTACTGCACGTGATATACAATTATAAGAACCAGGGCTTGGTAATTAGACTACAATCTATCAGTAGTGAGAAATCGTGGCGGGTGATATAATTATTACAATGGTACATTTTATTGTAAAGTATCACGCTAGTCTAGTCTACCTTTCAACATTCGTAATCTCAGTATTTGTTGGTTAAACAGCTCAATTATATTATACATCTATACATACATACGTACCTACATATGAATAAAATTGAAATGTGTCTATGTAATATTAAAATAACATTTATTACTAAATGCATTTGAAATTATGTTCGATACCTATAGTAAAAATTAAATTAAAAAAAAAAAACTATTTCGGCTAATCTCCGAAAGTCTAGATCGATTTTGACGGGACTTTCACTGGTAGAGAGCAGTTATAAGGAGTAACTTAGGCTACTTTAATTTTATAAAAAAAAATCATTAGGGTGCCACGGAAAAAAATCTTCTTGAAATTGTGTGGGGCCAAGGGTCTGATTCTGAAAGGAAGACTCGGCCCTGGTACGAAAGGCAACGAAGGAACAGGAGTGAGTTTTTAGTCAGTAAAAGTCTGACATTATCTCCCGCTCCGCCCAAGAGCGTGATTTGTCATTAGATGATTGTCCCACCGAAAAAAAAAACCTAATTTCATTGTGCTGTATTACGAATCTGACGCGAACGAAGTCGCGAGCACCAGCTAGTGATTCTATAAACTCAGATGCAATAGAAAATATTCACATAATTATAAGACAGAGGTGAACTCGTGTTAGTGTTGACAAGGTCTCAGAACCTTGACATGTTACGCATCTAACGCGTCTGTGAGACCTTCAGGGAACTTCTTTCGATACCATTTCTGATTTGCATATACTGAATTTTACGATGTCTTACATGTATAAATGGTAAGTTGTTTTTATTGTTTATTAATGAGGCCGTGTTGCGACATGAGCGTGACCCGGGCGGCAGCACCCTTTGTAATGGCTTTTACGATTCGCCACGGAGGATTAAACACCAGTGTCATATGTCACAAGCTTGCCACCGTTTGCGAAACTCCCAAATGTTGCCTAGCTTTGATAACAGGCTTGTACAATTATAAATGATTGTCTTCCGAACGTAAATGTCAATAGAATGGCGTTTATGTCCACACCTGTGGACCGGTAGCATCAATCGAATGGCGCTCTCTTTTGTAATACTTAATAGTAACTATTACAAAAGAGAGATCCATTCATTCAATTATTTTTAGGGTTCCGTAATCAAAAACAAAAAAACGGAACCCTTATAGGATCACTTTGTTGACCGTCTGTCTGTCTGTCTGTCTCTTAATACCCTTTATCTCGGGAACGCATGGAGGTATCGAGTTGAAATTAAAACCATATACTCAAGTCTGCGGTCCCTTGCAGCAGTGCAAAATCAAACTTCTAAGTTAACGAAAAAAAAAGTTAGTGCCGTTTATGTCGCAAAAAACGTATATTTCGACACTCAAGGGAATCAAATTCACTTCCCGTTGACCCAGAATTCTAAAATTTGGCATAAAGCAGGGTTATATAGCACAGGTATAGAAATAAATCTGAAAACAGTAAATTAGTCGTTACGTCACAAAAAAAAAAACTTTTATTGCGATTGGGAAAATTTTTCGAGAATTGAACTGTTTACATAGTAGGTAAGTTTGTACGGAAACCTCAAGGCGCGAGTCCGACTCGCACTTGTCCAGTTTTTAATTTTTAAGCCGGGAAATCTTTAAATAACTCCTTTCGCTCTGGGTGGATCGAGAGGGAGTGTCAGACTTTTACTGACTAATACTAACCCGTGTTCCTTCAGTTGCCCTTTGCGTTCCAGGGTAACTCTTTCGAACATTCTCGCTTTCCTCCACTTGGTCGTTTGTGGTTACTGGAAACTTTTTTGTAAGACAAGGAAAGTATACAAGTCTCATATTAAAATAAATGAATAATGTTATGTAGTCTTACTTTAACTGAACGTTTTGCAAGCAAAAAATTGGTATTACAGCAATTATATCAGTTCCCAGTAATTATATACGCGTTTAACATTAGGAAGTAGTTAGAGAACATATAATATATCGGTGGTTCCCAAACTTTTTTTGATCGGGGACCATTTTGTTTTTTGTTGTTGATAGCAGGGACTAGACGTCCAGAAGAAAACTTAACTACCTTAGTAAAAAATATATCATAAAATACAAACTTGGAGCACGCCTATTCTTTTAAATCAAAAGTAACGAGCATTGTCATTGATTTCATATTTATCATAGTATTTATTAGTTTATAATTTTAGCTTGAGTTTGACACTGTTTAAGTTGCTTATAATAATATTTATATATATATATATATACTATGTATTTTTTATTATAAGCAACTTAATGTAATGATACTTCATTCTATTTAAAATATCTATTATTTATTTATTATGCACACATAACACAGTGTTGTCTTCTTTAACCCAAAGGTTGACTGGTAGAGAATGTCTGGTTGCCTAAGTTCGCCTAAGTACTACACCACTACTGTAAATAAAAAGAAAATTATCATAAATAGAAACTAACACAACATTTATGATAGAAACTTTAAATCAATTCTCATCAATGTTAATTTTTGTTGTAAAGTGGAGTCAGGACCATATTTTGGGTCTTGCGAACCACCAGTAGTCCAATGACCACAAGTTGGGAACCACTGGTTTACATAAACAACGTCTTGTGTTATAATTGCGATTATCCAATGGTCGAAAGCTGTTGCACAAGTTATGAGGCTAAAGTAAGCCCACATAAATCACATCCTCTCGCTGAACACATAAAACTATAACGTACGGTAATCGCGTGATATGGATCCTTGAAGATAGCATCTTAAATAAAATGTCAGATGATAAATGATAAGTAGTCGACAAAAACCTGTACCGAAATTGTACATTGCGTATATTTTTTTTAGCTTTTAAAACACCCACTCAGCCTCAGTCTTCAAATTGCGTAAATATAAAATCTACATACCGATATTAATCGTGTGAACTTAATGATATTGCTTGCACAAATAATTTATTTGAGTTAAATTAGAATTTTGTGAATTATGTGCAGTTTTTAATTCGAAAATTTATAAATAGATCCGTTACCACAATTAAATTAAAGTTGGGTCTAAATCAATTTAGAATTTGGTTTACGTGATCTGACAGCCAGTCTTCTTACAAACCAATACGTCTCTTCATCATTAATCATTAATCATCATGTTTGACGTTTCAGCGCAACGCCATGATGGGTTTGTGACGTCACAATGTAGATAAGGACGCCCATCATTTGTCTCCATGGTTGATTGTTAGGGCTATCGGGAAACCGTTTGACCTTTAGAATTTTCCGCACTTGCACTGCACTAGTCTCTTGATAGGAAACGACGTATTGCGTTGTTACTACGGACTATATTTTATTTATTTTTATTATGCCAAGGAAATACAAATAAACCCTAAGACCCCAGAGTAAGATTCCTCGTGTCATGGGGAAGTTATTAAGTTGAAAAATCAGTTGATACATAAGAAAACAAATTTGCACGACCGTAAAAACAAAATAAAAAGTAATATTCCAAAAATAATAATGACGTGAATTAAACAAAAAGAAAAACATCGTGCATTTGTTTATGGGAGTGTCAATGTATTATGTGTACATATATATGTGTATTGTGCACCAGAACTTACTATAACATTACCTACGTCAGCAGACAGATTATTCTTCGTACGTAGGTACTAGTTTTACTGATCCGCTTTCCATTAAATTAATAGATTAGCTCTGAGGGTTATCATATCACGTTAAGATTAAACGTTTATTTATGAGATGTGGGTACGTAAGAACGTACTCACTATACTTGGGCAATTAAGAGATAGTTAAATTGGCTACTGATAGTTTAATAAGGTCAATATTAAGGGTTGAAAGATTGGTTGAAAGAGTAAACGCGGCTCTGGAAAGCAAAGGGGGAACACAGGTTTTATATAATCTACAAACATGAAATACTCTTTTTTTTTTCGGTGGGAATATCGTCTAATGACAAATCCCGCTCTTGGGCGGAGCGGGTGCTAGTGTCAGACTTTATTGACTAAAAACCCACTTCTGTTCCTACGTTGCCTTTCATACCAGGGCCGAGTCTTCTTTTCAGAATCAGACCCTTGGCCCCAGTTGGCTTCGACCCTGCTGGGCCCCTACGGTTGCTGACATCTCCTTGAGGCGCGCGTGGAACACTACGAACCGTCGACGACTTGGGCTCGGTCCGGACGGTTACCGGACGATCGGACGGCGAGCTACCCATTATTCGCCGTCCGCAAGCCCCGACTACGACTACGGTGGAAACGTAAAATACTCTACTTATTTTGACTCTGATTCTGAATTAAAATTTTTGAAAAGCTGCCAATTCAGTCTTTTACTAAAATATTCTTAGTCTTCTAGGTCATAAATTGTAAAGTACCGTAAAAGACAACCGTAGCTTTATTGGAACTGTTCGGTAGTTGTACAATTATTTTATAAAAACGAAAAATTTGTTTCTCTAAAAGTAAAACGAAGGTTTTAGTGAGAAAAAGTTTGACAATCCCTCTCGCTCGATCCAGAGCAGGAAAAAAGTTATTAATCATCAAGTAACTGTTAACTCAAAACATGAAAAAATCCATATGATAACTCATATTCACATATGCCGCAAAAAGTTTTAGAGCAATATGACATGGCTAATAGTGAATTAAAAGTAAGTTCTTAAACCTAATATTATATGTATAAATTGTACATCACCTACGTTAATCTCATACAAAGTACATAGTAGGCTGACATTATAGTTCAAACAGTGTATCGAAACGGGGGCACCTCTATTTCGCTTCTTACATAACTAGATCGATATTCTGCTTGGACGTGAATTACTATGAGACATTAGTATTCCATTGGAAATGTCATTGTTCTCCAAAGGCACCGAGGCACTGGCCAGGGGCGCCGACTCCGTGGGTGCTTAGGGGCTCGAGCACCCATGAGAAATAAACAGTGGGTGCCGAGCACCCCAGAGAATAGCCCTGAGAATAGACATCAAGAAACAGATCAGTAATCGCATTTTAGGGATGGGTATTTTTTCATTACTCGACGACCCGTTTAGCGCAGTGGTTCAGAGCGCCAGTTGAGACGCAAGGGTGGCGGGTTCGATTCCCGCACCAACATAAATGTTTATTGATGAAACAAATATTTGTGTTGGGTCTGGGTGTTTGTGGTACCTTCGTTGTTCCTGGTTTCCATAGTACAAGGGAAAACCTTAGTTTGGGACCAGGACAATGTATGTGATGTTGTCTCAATTTATTATTTATTAACGATGCGGGCAACGGATGCCAGTTACTGATCCGTTATCAAAATGTCGATCACTGTGCATTTCTCTTCTCACACTTCGCCTCTTTTTCGAGTCATCAAATGAGCATGAGCACCCATGAGGTTTTCTAAAAGCCGGCGCCCCTGGCACTGGCTATCTTTGCAAATATCTGTAGCACATGTGAAAGTGTATACAGAACAATGGGATCGGGCAGAGATCGAGAAATTAATCGTCGCCCATCTGTCTAAACGAATATGCATGATATAGATCACAATGATGGATTGTAGGCATCGGTTTACACCAGTACGGTACGCAATTAATTATGAAACCTGCCAGTTTCTGTTGCATAAGAATCGGCTCATGTAAATACTTTTTAATTGCAATACATAATTTCTTTGAGCTTTTCCATTAGTCATGTTGTCAATTTCTAACAGGTTCAACACAAGAATCTTGGGTAAATTAATTTGTTAAGATGTAGGCCTAGGCAGCATAAAATTGGTTACCAGTTACTAAATTACCCATTAGGACATTTTTGTGTTTCTACTGGTTGCTGAGTAGCCGCGCCTACTTTCGTCAGGTGCAATAACCAGAACGCATTTGCGTTAGAATTATTACTCAAGTATGCAATTAATCATTTCGTCCGCGGGAGCGTCTCCAATTGATTGTGTTCGGCTGGTTCTGTTCAAGGCACTTCGATTGTTTAGCTTTATTAGTACGCCTTGAAAGAGCGTAATTATCCGTTAATGTTATGCTACGATTTTATCATCAATTTTGTTTGGGACAACCATGAAAAGCTTGGTTTTGGACTTCATCAATCAGTTTTGTGCTGCGGTAAATAAACAAAGATTTAGGTATATGCTCTTTGTTTAGTAACAATTACAAAGTATAAAGATAAATCAAGCGGTCTCGCCCTTGTATCATGAATGTCATGACATTTGTGTTTATACCAGAACGTGGCCCAACCTGCGCTTGCGCAGATTCCAACCTCTATCGTAGAGCATTGTCGGGAAACAAATGAAGAATAGTATTGAACGCAGCTCATTATCATAGTGATTGACGTGCAGGGTCCTTGTCGACCTGAATTTGGTAGCCATATAAACATGCATTCGGAATTACAGACGCTAATTCCGGATGGTTGCGCTTGTATCAGTAATTTAGTACGTTATAACTATCATTATACTATTATATATTATTACGTCAAATGTCAGGAACGTACTTGCGCTTAGATTACGGATATCCAGTGAATTAGAGGAGCCAATGTATCTGAGAGATAAGGCTTTGTGTATTAGCATCATACCACTCTAATGTAAATATTAAATACATGTTATCTAAACATTGAAACACGTTTGCAAAATGTGTTAATTGACGTTTGTTTATATTATTAGTCAAAGGGGGTTAAGAATGGAAAGCTACAGAGATATAGATAGTGATAAATATTAATTATTATGTTATCTTAATTTGTATTAATCATTGGCACGCGGCGGGTGCGTGAGCGCTGGTTTGATGCGTTGCTATTGCCGTCATATTTACTAAATTAATTGAAAACTAGTGCATATTTGCGTCATCCCTGGACTAGTATCGTGGTGTTATGGTAGGTATCTCATATATGTATATCTATATAGGTAAAGACTGACCGACACAACACAGGTTATAGAATTTAGTAAGGCACTTGATATGCATACAGACACAAAACAGAGATAGACTTCACCCCTAATCAAAGAAATCTCGGGGGACAGATCATCATCATCATCATCATCATTTCAGCCGAAAGACGTCTACTGCTGGACATAGGCCTCCCCAAGTGTCGCCACAATGAACGGTCCTGTGCGCCTCGCATCCATCGGACTCCCGCAACCGTTACCAAGTCATCGGTCCACCTTGTAGGAGGCCTTCCAACGCTACGTCTTCCGGTACGTGGTCGCCATTCCAGAACCTTTCGGCCCCAACTGCCATCCGTTCTGCGGGCGATGTGCCCTGCCTATTGCCACTTAAGTTTGGCGATTCTTCGGGGAACAGATAGTTTGCATAAATTATTATAAATCAGCTTAAAAAAAATCTTATAAGTCGGACAAAGTCCATATTTGGTAGCTTATGCCCGCGACTTCGTCCTCGTGAATGTCGATTATTGCAGAAACGAAGTCGAAGTCGATGTCAGATAAAAAGTTACCTATGTACTTCCTTGGGGTTCAAGCTAACTGCGTACCATATTTCATCAAAATCGGTTCAACAGTTTAACCGTGAAAGCGTAACGGACAGAGTTACTTCCACATTAATAATGTTACAGTATGGATTAATTCATATTACCTATAGTAATTAATTTACATGTGTGGAACAACCCAATATTGTGTTTATTTCTTGTAGTAATATCAATCGCCTACTATGATTATATCATGAAGTAGAGTCAGTGATCCATCCATCCTGTCTACCTACTAAAAGTATAACAATACTCTATTGGTTTGATGGTCGCAAAGCGCGTCTGTACAACGCGAGGACCTGGGTTCGATACCTGTCTTGGACAAAGTGTTATTAAGTTTTTCTATTAGGAAGTTTGAAAGTCGGTGGTGTGACATCCCCGTGCCGCGGAAAAACGCTCTTGGTCCAGCTCCTGATCTCCCCGTGTTGGATTGCCGTCTCATCGGACTCTGAGAGTAAAGAAAGAAAAAATAAAGAAAGAAAAACATTACACCGCAAAAGGAAAAGCGAAAGGAACAAACAGTACACCGCTATGACAGTACCGCCCCTTTGTCACGAGTCATACGTATTATTAATAATATAGGACTATCGGAGGATATATTTGGCCAAAACCTGCCGAAATTTTTAGAAGCAGCTCAAATAATTATTGAGAAAGGTCTGGACATTATATCCTAATTAATTTAATAAAATAAAATAATTAATTAATTAAAATAAATAACTATATACATATTATATTAAGTGTTAGTTATAACATCGCCTTGGACTGTTTGTAATAAATAAATGTTTGCGCACACACCTGCTCGTCACATCTCCTGCTTACTTGTTTAATCTCTGATGAGGTTGGCCACGGTGGTTGAAATTCGGTTAAGAGTATTATTAAAATCTAGATTTCAGAATTTGTTGCGAAATTGTGGTTTAGTTCTTGTAATATTATTTGTTTTTTAAGTCGTCATTCATTTAAAGAAATGGTTCTTATTGGAAACTCCAATGCTGCTTTGCCCAATTGATTGCAGGATATCAGGCTGATCAGATGCGCTTGCGCCAGCCGCCAGTCAGTTTCTTGACTCATAAATGTTACAATAACTTTTCATTTTAACATCATAATTCGAACAATAACTCAATTTGCAGACGACAAGAAACACTTCAATTATTTTCATAAAATCATTTGATTTCATGCAGCCGTTGCGATAACAAAAGTATTTTCAAAGAGGTAAAAAGAAAAAGTATGCAATATACACGTAGAAATATTTCTTAATTTTAACCAATCAAAATTTGCCATACGACCTAAGTTTTAACTGTACAAACAATGATGTAAGCATGTTGCAAGGTTCATGCGGTTTCAGCTTTACTTGAGCTTTAAAAAAAGCAAAGTATTTCAATCTCAATTCTCTAAGTTACAGAGTTGAATTTAGAGAAAAATGATGGTGTCTATTAACCCCATGTGTGAGGTTATGCATGCATGAGGAATTGTTGTGAGATGAAGATGCTATGACATGCATTATGTTGATATGTATCATTTGAATTGCTATTATGTAAGTTGTTGCACCATACGTTAAGGCTCTAGCTCCCGAGCAGTCCATAAAACAGTGATTTTCTAAAGCCTACTCCGCGGTAAAGGCTAGGTTAATAGATTTGAAAAAAAAAAAATATATATTTATTATAGATTTATACATAACATTATGAACATATGATTTTTTCATATGACTAAAAGTTATGCCAAAAAAAAAATTTACAATTTGCCTACTCATATAACGTTTCTGTCACATGACTAATTGCATCATTATTGTACCCTAATTTGGTTGCCTAGAATAATATATTTAGAGTAGTCGCTCTCCAAGCTCGGTTTATAAGAACTGTGCACCATTCCGATGTTCAATATTCACAATATCGTGAAGCACCCTTCCTGAATTTCACTTTCAATCAGTTATCCCTACTACACAACACACCAGACCAGCAGAACTAACAATGGCAAAGCAACATGACATTTTTTCGCTTGTTTTCACTACTTCTTTCAAACGGCTTTGATCTTTAGAAATATGTTTACACAAAAAAATTGCTGGTTAAGTGTTCTTCAGAATGTACATAGCAAATGTAAATCAATCAATATTTCGCAAAGAAAATGGTTTTAACCTTTTGAGTAGCGTAATTAGAGACACTATAGAAAGACAATGAGCGAGCGAACGCCTGCGTTCGCTTGGGGTAAAACTTAATGAATTAAAAGTCAGCGGGGCTCTATGCGGGCTCAGGCGGCAGTACGAGTGTGTGTGTATTTAACTCCGGCCAGACGTTCAAAGGACTATACACCTTAAGTACGACGTATCGTTAACCTGTAGCACGGCGCGGCTGAAATAACATAACATTATTCTAATACCAGTTTTATTGTATTATATTCACTACGAACCTTGTTATTAGCGCAGTTTATGGTGGTCATAACAATTATTTTTTATGCTAATGCCGTTTGCGATTGATTAATTATTTTAGGAGAAGATGTATGAAATGTATGTTATGTGATGTAATGATATTGCCATTGTTTAATATATTGTAACTATTAAATAATGGTACCGGAACGAATCACCGTGGTTTAGTTTTGTTGTATCTCCTACATTGCATGAAAAACGTTGTAGGGCGTGCTGACTGGTGGGTCGAATATATTTTTGGTGCAAATTTAGAATATTATTGGAATTTGATAGGAATATAATTGAATTGTTGGTCTGTTTTTGATAGACCACGTACGAACGTGCTGAAAATATAAGTATCAAAATATTGCGTCCGAAGTTTTTTTTTTCATACACACTAGATGGCATTACAGTACCGTCCGTCTAGATCTAGAACTGGCACATGGTAAATAAAGGACATAAATACTATTTAATTTGAGTTTAGAAAATATTGTCAAATGAGATTAGGATGGCTAATAAGCCGATAAGCCTGTGCAATTTTATATAATTAATATAATCTAATAAGTCTTATAGGATTAAATCCTATAGTTCTTTGAAGGTAGGCGGAACAGAGAGTAAAGTCCCGCAAACCTCCGTTGAAAAGGGAGGATCCTCCGACCAGACGGGTGTTATGTCTGGTGATGCCATATGATGTACAAAAGACTTTCCTTCATCTTCCGATTACCACCTTCCTTTAGGATCAATAGAGGGTATAATGCAAACAAGTATGCCGCGAGCTGTCAGCTGAAATATAATGTCTGAAACCAGTAGAACTAAGAATCTTCGGTGGCATCAAAGCAGTGATACCTGTTGCTTTAGCATAAAGCATAATCAGCCTTTTAATGTTCCCACTGCTGGGACTCAGGCCTCCTGTCTAGGAGAGGGAATTGGCCGTAATCCACCACGCGGGCCCAGTGCGTGGTGGTGGATGTCACATGTCTTCGAATTCTTAGGTTCTAGGACATGTCGGTTTCCTCACGATGTTTTCTTTCACCGTTTTGAGAGCAGTGGTGATGAAATAAATTACACAAAGTAATGCGCCTGGCTGGGTTTGAACCTACGACCTACAACTGGTAAGTCGAGGCTGTAACCACTGGGCTACCACTGCTCTCAACCTGTTGCTTTAATCAAGTCATTAGTGTGAGAACCGAAATAACAGCATAGAAAAAATAACTACACTTTTGTCATTGAGTAAAAAACAATCTAATCACATCATTAAAGCGCATGTTAACCACAGCTTCCACATCTGCTTAACAAATCCGGTGACGGTGCTAACGATCATTGCTGTATGGCATGCTATGACTAAAACAACGCATTGCCAGCGGTTGTCCGTGACCGCCACCGTTGCATCATCACGACGGTTATCGGCTACGGCTACCAACAGATAACTAAGTAGGGGTAAAGGTTCTAAAATTCCCACGATACAGCCCAATACTCATCATTAACTAACTTGACTTTACAACCCCAAACACGGCTATCTAACACTAATCGTGAACACCATTGCTCCGGTTCTGATACTTTCGAAGATGCTATCTGCTGTTCTTAAATATTAGTGACCGAAGTAATTGCGTAGTCTACGACCGTATCGAATGAACTCTGCAATTTCGGTCGTAACCTTGTCATTACGATGTTAAATAATCGCACATTAATAACGCGGAAGACGAAACTTTATAGACGTATTGAAGACCATCTTGTTGATATAACTGTTCGTTTATATAGTTTTATGAAACGATTTATTACCTACTTTCAACGAAATTCAATGTCGGCTTATTGTACCTATGACACAACAATAAATTAACTTTTGGAAGGTTTGAGCGTCAATTGTTATCCTCACACAATGTATGACTTTGAATGTAAATATTCACGGAATGTTAGGTGAGGTAGACTAATGTTTTCCATTTATAACTCCAATAATTAAGCAGATAATCAATTAAGTGTGTGCACGGAGCATGTAGGTGGTATGTCAAGGTTATTTATTTATTTAATAAACGTAATATTATCTAAGACGAGCCTATGTCGAGTTTGCATGTTAAGGCCGACCGCGTCACTCGACGGAGATGCGACCCGCTTTACACCGTTTTATTTCACACCTGCGACTGTGTGAAACTTAACTAATTAAATAGTGTAGTTACGCGTTTAATGATCTTGTCAAGGCATCATCCATTACTCGGTTTATGCTACAGTGATATTTTCGCGTTAAATTCGGAACGTCTTAATTATGCTCTTTATAGAGTTGTCATTCAAGCTTTTAGTAGTGCATTGACCTGTTTGTGAATTGAAGTAGTTGGTGTAGTGCACTATGATTCTGTATAAACCTAATCTGTGTTAATTAAAGGCCCCTAGAATAAAAGTCACTGATTTGCATGCAAAAAAAGATATTATAATATCGAATTAATCTTATCTCATTGTCTAGGTTTGCAACGTAACGATGCATTTGACTTGTGACGTGTCCGTTATCTGTCAATGATCTGAGGGCTCAGGGACGATGGACGTGTTTATCAGAAGACATGGCGACTGCTGTCCATCGCACCCGGACCCAGAGAACGTTGAACTACTAGATATAAACTGTAAAGTACTGACTACTTGCCGATTAATTTTGGACACATTCATTGCGTGAGTGCGTGATTCTCAGCGGTTTGCAATCTATAAGCAAAGATTGTATTCGTGGCCTTGACAATGCTTCTAGATAACAATTATATATTCGATCAGATTGTTGGCCACGCTATCTAGAGCTGATTTTTTACTCCGGGATTCCCTGTTGCAAAAATAGCAATCACAGCTGGGGTCTATTATTAGCCGTAACAATTTTTTTGGGTGTTCCAAACTTACTGCATTACAGGAAAAATTATCCTGTAGGTAATGATCTAGTATTCGCCACTTTTTAACGAGCAAGTCTTGAAATACGTAATTTTTTTGCTTGGAACACAGAAGTTTATCTAATAGATATCGTTGTCAGCGATAAGACCGCTGTTGTTTCCACAGATTTTTGTTTTTGTAACTATATTAATTTGGTGTAAACCAATACCTATTTGGTTTATTCTATTTTATTCCATACCTACATGGTTACGTCCATAACCTTCTAGAATTTGCATATCCGGCTGTCCATATATCTGGATTTACAAGTGATAACACCTCGAATAATTGGCACAAGCAATGATGAAATGCCGATAATAATGTTTTTAATCCTCAGATTAACGTAGTTAATAGGTGCTGATACCCCACATTGGAATCTTTGGATTCTTTTGTGAGATATATTTAGTAAGACCTTTGTCCACTTTCAGACCTTTGCACTTTGCAATGTAGGTAGGTACACGTGGGTGCTATTCAAAATCCGGATTAACATTACGCAAATCGATACACTTCTTCTCGATTCTATCTGGAACGCTGTATACACAGAAGACCTACCTTAATCTGATTACTTCAAACAGCATTAACATAAAACAAAGCATGACATTTGTTTCCATTCACTGGCAACAGGTATTATGTACATACTTGAGTACAATACGTGTTAAAACATTTGCCATTTGAATGTCTATTAAACATGATATGTTCTTACATGTGGACTGGCGCGGGCGCATAGGGTGTCATTGCGAAATGATCTATTGTGCGCAGGCGCCACTGGTATACGTCAGCTGGCCCCGCCCCTCAACCACTATCAGCCTCTTTGAAATTCGAACACGGGAGCCTTGACGTGTCCATCATCCAGCGATGAATGATGTTATTGTCACTTTCCTATCCATGTACTAGTTCTCAGAACTGGGTGATCAATGAGGTCTTACATGCATTCTCAGCATCTGACTCATATTTGTAGTTTCGTGTCAATAAACATGCCAAGTGCGTATGCAATGGTTATAAACCTCAAAATGAAGTTGTTTTAGGTCATTCTTGTTCAATGCGTATTTAAATGCTTGTGAGAATATGTACAGTATTAGTGCTAGTGCATTAAAGTATAATGAGTTAAATCAAGGGCTAAGGTAATTCTAGATTAAATTATCAGCTTACGAAAATAGCTAGATTATTAAGTGCACCAGTTCAAAGATTGCTGAGCAGAACACTCGTTACGGAATGATTACAGTTTATATTTATGGCTGTTTTATTTCTTCTTGATGATGTTACGATAAAAGCCGAATAAAATGATACTTACATGATAATATAGTCGTTACGGTGGCTGTGGACTCACGACAGTGTGACGAACGAGAATTTTATGGCTAAAGATGGAGATTTGATGAAAAGCATGAAGCGATAGAGTAAAAGCGAAAACACACATGTTACGTGAGCACTTTGGATGTAGACAGATGAAATGTTACAGTACATTATATTATACGTGGGGATTGTGTAGAAATGGTTTTGTATTTCTAGTATATGGGGTTATTTATCAGAATCATCTATTGTTTTGTTCCTAAACACGTTCTACAGATGGCATTTGTCAAGTTAATTTCACACAAAACTACATTTGTGACAGTAAAGGTGGTTGAAGCCCAAACACGGATTTGTGATGTCATTTTACCTACCAACTAAGTTAGCCTGTTGGCACCTTAAAAAAATAGAGGAGGTTCTCAATTCGGTTACTATTTAAATATCCCTAAGAATAGCTACGCGTGAGTCCATATTCAGTTTTATATATAATGATGACGAATTAAGTTCAATCAAAACTGGTCCATGTAGCATAGCATAGCATAGTCGGCCTTATAATGTTCCCACTGTTGGGACTCAGGCCTCCTCTCTAGGAGAGGGAATGGGCCGTAATCCACCACGCGGGCCCAGTGCGGGTTGGTGGAAGTCACATGTCTTCCAATTTTAGGTTCTAAGACATGCCGCGGATATTTTCATTCCTGATGCGATGCTGATATTTGATGACCTGACCTCTGTCTTACATGTCTGTCTTGGGCTTGTGTTTTCGGGTGATTGCACATTTCTCGAGAATTACGTGGAGCAGTGGTGGCCGAGTGGTAACGACCCCGACTTATGAGTTGTAGGGTTCGAACCCAGCCGGGCGCATTACTTAGTGTAATTTATTTTCATGACCACTGCTCTCAAAACGGTGAAAGAAAACATCGTGAGGAAACCGGCATGTCCTAGAACCAAAAATTCGAAGACATGTGTCATCCACGAGTGTCATTCTGAACTTCGACTGTTACTTTTTTCGACACAGTCGCAATTTCGAAAAATTAAACAATAACTTTATAAATGACTAGCGGTCGCCCGCGGCTCCGCCCGCGTGGATGTCGGTTACCGCTGCAAAAAGCCTACCCAGGAAAGACACGGTCAGCAAAATGATTCCCAGGTCAATTCACAGACACCGACAGTAACATTGACGACGCAGTCATTATCCGCAGGCTGCACAGATTGTCTTTCTGTGTATGTTAAGTTGTTAATGATGAAAATATTTAAATGTAATTAATACTAAGTTTTCACTTCTGCCGGCAGTCCCGGAGCGCAACCCGTTGTTTAAGGATAGATAACTAAAGCGATTATTGTAGAGCTTCTCCATAAACAACATTTGACGTTAAATTATTTTCAGGTAACAAAATATACTGATGGTCGGGAGCCCCGACCCGTGATAGGGCAACGTAAAGTTGCCCATGCGTAAAACATTCTTTTCGTAAATCAATTCCTACTAATTTGAATGTTTGGCCCTGGGATTTGTTTATCGTTAGTGCGAAAGAAATTTTTACTGGAAATTGGAGCCTTTTGAAGGGTATAGGCAAATCAGTAGGGATCATGGGTATTCTTGGTATATGAGCTAATTCACCAGCTGCAGGGCCGGTGATAATCTTCGCTACTATTAAATTATCTTTTAGCTCCTTTATAAGAAGTCTCGTGCCATTACACATGTTGGGGGGGCTTAAATTTCTGAGAAGCATTATCGGCGTGCCAACTTTTAACGACAGTTCATGAGGTGGTAGCCCAGCGGGGTTCAGAGAATTTAAAAATTCCTGGGGGTAGTGCACAGCGTCCTCGATGTTAGTGACGGTGTCTATGGATTTATAGCACTTAACTTCACCCGGTACTTTCTGCATAATTAAACTGTTTATTTCGTTGACTGTTTCATTCCTGGGAGAAACTATTGCTCTACAACACAGCCAACGAAAATCATTTTGATGTAAGTTTTCGATGTCAGGATATATAGCATCTATCAGACTAACTAAATTATGGACTATTTGGCCTAGAGACTCATCCAAAGTAACCGCATAATCGGTGCCCAAATTTAAAGATGGAAATATTCCTTCTCCAAGTTTCAGCAGCTGTTGTGGAAAATTGCTATGCGTATTTCCATGTAGATGAGCTCTCATATTGGTGCGCAAATTCAAATGTTGAACAGATGTCCAAAGGTGAGACGATTTTAAACATGCCTTCATAATATCTGCTCGCGTACCTCTGTTGACGACTGGAAGCGTTTGTCGGAAATCTCCAGCAAATACAAAAGTGATACCACCCATGACATTAGCAGAGCTTCGGAGGTCTTTTAAAGTACGGTCCACGGCCTCCACATGAGCTCTATGACTCATGGTGCATTCATCCCATATTACCAACGACGCGTCTTGCAGCAACTTACCAAGAGGCCCATTTTTCCGAATAGAGCACGTAGACCGTTGATCTAAAGATTCGGATAGCGGGAGTTTAAACGTAGAGTGAGCAGTTTTTCCTTCGTTCAAGAGAGTTGCAGCAATTCCTGACGAAGCAACTGCAATCGCTATCTTCCCTGATTGCCGTATCTTAGCAAGTATCAAATTTGCGAGAAAAGTCTTTCCGGTGCCTCCTGGTGCGTCCAAAAAAAATAATCTCCCCATGTTATTGTTCACGCTGTCCACAATAGTCTCATAAGCATGTCTTTGATCTGGTACTAATTTTGGCACATTGTCATTAACAAACGCTGTTAGATCATTTCTGTTATACTGTTGTACCATTGTGTCAATAGTATTATTCTGGGTACGAACGGGAGAAGGTAATCCAAAATCACTTAAATTTTTGTCGTTTAATTCTAGAAGTTTGTTTTCTATTTCGATTAATCCTTCATTATAAATGACTTCAGTGAAGGGTAAAGTGTTATCCTGATTTTGTTGTCTGATACGATGTCTAATATCTTCACAGAACTGATCTTTGAAAGTATCCCATAACTTCAATGGTTCCGATGGTTGACAAAATAAAAGTATGACTACGAACAACTCCCTTAGTTTTTTTGGACAATGTGATAACGAAGCTTCGCTTAAACTGTTACCCCAATGGTCATCGTTTTCAAGTAAACCTCGGTCACGGCTGATACGTCTCTTTGACAATACCGTTTACAGTTTTAAGGTATGCAAATGAGGTCGGACCGCGTACGTGGTGCAGTAGAATCCTAAGATAAAAACACTCTGATTGGAATGGATGTATCCCGTAGACTCTACCTAAAGCGGTATCTTTTTTTATCCCCGGATGTTCAACTACATCTTCACCACGCCTCCTTCTAGTGAATTTATTATTTGCCCATGTATAGTATTGCGGGACTTCATGATACAGAAGAGTTTTCGCGAATTCATCTTCATTACAGAGAGCAAAAAATGCCAGTAATGTTGTATTGCGTGGGTTTTGGACCACTTGATGAGCTGTCCCTGGTGTAAAATACACCCTTTGACCGTTCTCTAGATGAACGGCCAAATGCACTACAGTAGGATGCCGGTCGTGAACGGGAAATTCAAATAAGCGCCAGACAGCTTCAGATGTGCTTATGTACCTGCCATTTAAATAGTTTTCAACCTCATCGTGTGGGTTTCTAAGGCTAAAAGTTGCCTGATCTGAACCTTTATTTATATACTTACATATATATTTAATGGCTTGGACAGAGTGGCAATACTCCACGTTTATATGAGCGTTAAAAGTCTTACATAGTAGCGGGGAGTATGGAACAATCCACCTATTATCTATCGTCACCATGTTGCCCCTGATTTGTAGCGTAGTGCTCCGACCGCCATTTCCTGTATCGCGCCTACGATAAACTGGATACCCATCCTCTCCGGTCTGGGTATCGTTCATGAAACGGCGAGGGTATTTTTTTGTGCAGACACCGTTCTTCATGCATGGTGCAGCTAAATTATGTTCTCCGCAGGGTCCATGTACCATATTTTTAGTTATAATGTCGTGTAGTACCGGATCAATTTGTTGATCGGGTAGCTCCGCAACTATGACACTGTCGATTTCATCTGGTTGTATTTTAGTTTCTAGCCAGAAAAGCAAATGACAATGAGGTAAACCGCGCTTTTGCCACTCCACACTTGCCATATAACATTTTACTTTACCGAATATCTGTTCTTTGACAAATAATTTGATGAATTTCTTCATCTTTAAATGAAATACACGTGAAATTATGTCATGACGGTCGAAAGACCGTTGTCCTGGTAGCAGCTCCGCTTTAATTTCAGGCCATTCGGGGTTACATGTAAAAGTGACAAATAAGTCAGGTCTACCATAATTTCGGACGTACGTCATCGCGTCCTGCGTTTTCTCGTGCATGAAACGCGGAGAACCCGTAAATGACGATGGCAATATGACATGTTGACCGATATTTGTTGGGTCAACATTTGCGTCATGATTTAAGGCATCTCTGAGATGAATGTAGTCATCAGCCCTCAGTCTTTGTTGATTCCGAGAAATATAATTTAATCTTTCCGATATCATTTTCGCCATCATGTCAACACAATATTGACTAAATAAGTCTCTGTAATAATGTAACGGATTAAAAGAGTTAGTTCTAAACATTAATCTAAATGCATAAAATTGCATGCACGAAACAGTTTTATTACGCGCAGAACCCTGCTGAGGGATAGTCAAATAATAACCGTCTTCTCCTGTCGCAAACATTATAGGATACTGTAGTGGATCATAGGACCGATGTAGCTCAGAAACTCTTTTGAGCTGTCCGTCTCTACCGTGTAAGACTATATCCCTGGGACCTTTGTCTTCATCGACCAAGAGAACGGCTACCTCGTTTACAGTAGGAGCATTATATCTGCCTCTGTGTGCTGTCTATGGAGTGCGATCTGAATGAATAATTAACTTTAAATTATCTGAGGAGTTAAGTTCTAAGTTTTGTTTAAAACTTCGTAAATACACGTTATGATTATTCAAAGCGGTCTGTAATTCACGAATTAAATCCATTTTTAAGGTTGGTGCGATGCTTGATCGCAACGATAACTGGTCTGCATCCGAAATAAAATATATTTGCAAGAACTGTGGGTTTTGGCCTGACGGTGGTAAAAGGCTACCAATGAGATGATACACCTGTCCTTCAATTTTAAAAGTGGGCATAAAATTTCCTTCCCTGATTTCTTTTGCGCCAAACGAAGTCATTTGAAAAAGACTATTGTATCTACGTATGTTTGTTAAAAAATGACCAGATAATGGATGGTTATTAGTTAAAAGATTTTTTATTGGTTGTGGTGGCTCCTGAAGGTTAGGAAGACAAATTTTACCTGAAGCACAGCACATACCATTAGGTTCGTCTGTCCATTTCTTGGCAGAGCAGTTAGAGCAGATCTTATTCATGACTCCGATTTGGACGGACGCTTGTTGTGCATAATCAACCTGCGGATCATATCTGAAAGCCAGTCTGTTGCTGTTAGCTAAAATTCGATTGCGAACTGTGTTTGTGGACAACTGCTGTCTCTCTGCTTGAGCTCTAAGTCGCTGCAAACGCTCGACACTCGACTCTCTTTCGTGCAACTGAGAGGTCCTTATATTTTGTTCATGAAGACGTTGGGAACGCTCCAGCCTCGACTCTTGAGCGCGTAGCTCGGAGGTTCTCAGACTTTGTTCGGCAAGGCGTTGCGAACGCTCGACACTTGACTCTCGTTCGCGTAAGTCAGAGGTCCTTACATTTTGTTCATGAAGACGTTGGGAACGCTCCAGCCTCGACTCTCGTGCACGTAACTCAGAGGTTCTCAGATTTTGTTGTGCAAGGCGTTGCGAACGTTCGACACTCGACTCTCGTGCGCGTACCTGAGAGTTTCTCTGATTTTGTTCAGCAAGGCGTTGTGAACGTTCAGGTGAAGATTCTCCCATACGACGTATTCTTGCTGCCCGTGCTTGAGAACTATGTTTAGAAAGTTGAGACCTGGCTCTCTTAGGCATTTTCAAATGTTTAAGAAAATGTTAATAGCGTGTAATAGTCTAGCTCTGAAAAGAACTGTTGTTTAGCCCTGAAAAGAACTGTTGGTTAGCCCTGAAAAGAACTGTTGGTTAGCCCTGAAAAGAACTTTTGTTTAGCTCTGAGAAGAACTTTTGCGTAGGTGTAGTTTTAAGAACGAAATCTAAAAAAAATCGCACGAAAATTATTAGACTTCGCGCACGACCGCTGCGTAGGGAGCCGACTTCGCGCCTGAGCCGCGCGGGTACCTTACTCATAGATCTAAACTCCCCTCCCGCACGCGCACCCCCGCCTTGGTGACGCCCACTTCGCACCGGGCCGTGCAGCAGAAATCGTAATATTTTAATTTCGCCATAACTTCAAAACCAAACGTCCAATTTTAATCATTCAAAGACCAAATATTATCTCCATAAACTGTTCTTAGTGATGAAATCATTTATTTTGATAAGGATTAATAGCATGAGTAAAATAAACGCGTTTAAATGTAGTCCAAAAAAAATTCAAGATTTTTAAATAAAAAAATGGTTGCTGTGCCTCACTCGACATAGATGGGTATAGTGTGTCGCGGACTTTTTTGTAGATATTTATAAGATCTACAATTAATTAGAACATTTTATGGTTCTATCTTTTATAGTTTAGGCAGCGTACGCAAAATAAGTAACTTTTCTGGTTGATTTTTTACACCTTGTGTCCGAAAAACCCAAATATCTTACGGAACCCTATTTTTTTCCAAAATAAAATATAGCCTATGTTACTCGTGGATAATGTAGCTTTCGAATGGTGAAAGAATTTTTAAAATCGGTCCAGTAGTTTTTGAGCCTATTCAGTACAAACAAACAAACATATAAACAAAGTTTTCCTCTTTATAATATTAGTGTAGATCGTGAATTTGCTCACCAGGTAAAACATACTTCACCTTTACTAACTATTAATTTTCGAAATTGCGACTGTGTCGAAATAAGTAACTGTCGAAGTTCAGAATGAGACTCGACATCCACACCGGGCCCGCGTGGTGAATTACGGCCCATTCCCTCTCCTAGAGAAGAGGCCTGAGTCCCAGCAGTGGGAACATTATAAGGCTGATTGTGCTGGTGCTTATGTGTGAGTGATTTAAATATACAGTACGCTGTACACGGGCCTATACCAGTCATCATCATCATCATCATTTCAGCCGAAAGGCGTCCACTATTGTACATACTAGACCTACCCCAAATGTCGCCATAATGACCGGTCCTGTGCGTCTCGCATCAATCGGATTCCCGCGACCCTCACCAGGTCATCGGTCCACCTTGTAGGAGGCCTTCCAACGCTGCGTCTTCCGGTACATGGTCGCCATTCCAAAACCTTTCGTCCCCATCGACCATCTTTTCTGCGAGCAATGTGCCCCGATTCTTCGGGCTATGTCTGTAATCTTGGTTTGGCTATAGGTACCAGTATCGAATATAAATAGAAATCACAACAAACTATCAAATTAGGTTCATGGCAACGTGATAAATACAAATTTTAATGTACTCACAAATATTTACATCTTTGAGTGGTTTAATAAATATGAACACTGATATGTCGGTACTGGGGACGAAATATGTTGGTACCTAAAATGTATTTTTATTGTTTTAAGATAAGTTTGTTGTTTTCTCGTATTTCTTTGGCTGGGGGTATTTGTCGGATAAAAATGTCCACTGGGCCCTTAAATGATGAGTTAATATTATTATTAGTTATCAGACTCGTAAAACATTAAAATGCCATTTGGACACAATTTGAAGTTTTTTTTTTAGAGGTTTCCTAATTCTTTTTCTAAAATAACAGTAAGTAGGCTAAGTTACTTACTCCTGCTCTATCTACCAGTGAAAGTCCCGTCAAAATTAGTCCATCTGTTTCGGAAAAAAACAGACAGACAGACAAAATAAAAAAAAATGCTTTTTTTTATAAGCATCGAAGACACTTTCATAATGTATTTAGCATAATAGCATATATTTTTATATGTATAGATATTACCTAGAAATGTCTGACACAACATTAAAATTGCCCACTGAAAGACAGGAAAAAATACTAACAGAAAAATTAAATTCTTTTCGCAATTCTAAAGACTGAAGAGTTGTAAGGTGCATAAATTATACGATAACAAGTGGTATATAAGTCGTACAATGAATTGCAGACATTCAGAGATAGTGTTTTTTTGGTAATCTGCATAATAATGCTGTTATTTACTTCACAGATACCTATTATACGGTATTTGACTAAACTTACATGAAACTGGAAATGAACGGTAGATTTACTAAGAATCAAATAAACTGGAACCGCAAGGGGTAGAAATATACCTAATGGCAGTTATATTTTAGAACCCCTGTTTAGGTTTTATTTTAATGACTTCTCCCGCTTTGTGTGGAGCTGGGTGGAGAACTTTTACTGACTAAAGCCACACCTGTGTCCTTCAGTTACCCTTTGCGTTCTAAGACCACGGGTTTCCTTTCCAGAAAACCCCCGCGGCCATAACGGGCATCGGCCCTACTGGGCCCTTACGGTTTGCTGACATTTCTTTGAGAAGCGCATGGATCACTACGCGCCGACGACTTGGGCTCGGTACGGTCAATTACCGGACGGCAGGACGACGAGCTACCCATTGCTCGTCGTCCGCAAGCCCGCGTCCACCGTGGCTGGTAATCGTGGTCGGGGTCTCAGCGGCTGGGGCGTGAGGATGTCCGTTCCGTCACGCGTGCATTCCTCCTCGCTCCGGACCATAGCCTGAACCAGGGCCCGGCGGCCGTTTAGGGTTGAGACCCTCACATCGTGGAGTCTGAGTGCTCACAAATTGTATCAAGGGCTGGCTTTTACCTTGGATAAAGAATAAGCTTAGCTTGCAGCGTGGCACTGCCGCCTGTTTTTGGGCACCTTATCTAGTAGTCGACACGGCGACGGCGACGGAGAAGAGTTTTTCGACGTCATATTGTTTTTAATTAGTTATAATTAGAAGGGCTTTCTTTTTGTTTGTGTTTGAGTATATAATTATGGTTGTTTTAGTGTTTTTTTTAATATGTAAATATATAAGTAGTTTAATTTAAGTATGTAAGTAGTTTCACTATCAAATTTAGCATTATAACGCCACTTTGAATTAGTTATTCAAACTTGCATTTGAATACCTAATTCAAAGAAACAAATGAAATTTAATTGAACAATCTTGAGGTACATATTTTAGGCAGGCAGTTTATCATTTAAGTGACCCACCTCTTATTGTTTACTTTAATATTTCTTATCATTGCTCGGAAATTTCCAACACTCTTAAAGTTTGGAGTTAATTACAATTATTGTCAATAAAGTAGTCAATAAAAGAGAGCATACAATGACAACATTGACGACAATAAAACAAAAGTTATATTATTTGTAACAATCAACACAGTAATTAGTATTCTTAATATACATTGGATTATACGAGTACTATAATATGTGTATGTTAATTATTATTGTTTATTTAACATATAAATACAGTGGAAAGGAAGACCTCCCATAATCCCATCGCGGGAATGCGACGGATGCGAGTCGCACAGGAGCGTTCGTTGAGGCGACACTTGGGGGAGGCATATGTCCAACAGTGGACGTAGGCTGAAATGATGATGATAAAGACAGTTTAGTTGGATTGATTGTGTGGTAAAGCAATATTTTTTGTAGGCGTAAGAAACCAGTGCAAGGTTCTGTTTACACAAAATCACTTTTTGTCATAGACGTTTTTTTTGCCTCCTCCCCAATCATTTTTTATGTATACAAATTTATCAGAAACTAACTTCTGCCAGCGTCTTAGCCTGCATGAAGGTAGAAAATTGTTCCAAGAGAACATACTCTGAGGGATAAAAAGTGGCTTTTTGCTATTCCAGGACACTGGTCTGGTAGTGTTCAAAATTTCATTCAAATTCGTTAAGTCGTCAAATCAAATCAAAAATGTTTTTTTCCAATAAACCATTTATAGGCACTCGTGAATTGTCAAAATGTCGGTCGGTAAAAAAGTGAAATTGAATTTCACATCCCAAGAAACCCCATGGATACTTTTTTAAATTAAAAACGAGTCACAAAAATTCTAGTTACATTTATGTCTTATCGCTTCTACTAAGTGAGCACAATTTAAATAAAAAATGAAAAAAAAACGGAATTAAAATTCGTTTGATAAGGGACTCGTTTGTTGCACCTTTATGCTCAAACGAATTTATATTATACACACACACAAACAAAAATTTATGCCAACTTTCCCCTTTATAATATAAGTAAAGAAGTGTGATTAGGTTAGGTTGGTAATAGAATATTTTCCGAGTCGAAAAGATCTTATTTTCACGAGCTCATCACGCGGTTGGGTTGCGAATCCACTTATGTTAATAACAATTTTTATTTTTTCCGGAATTATATAAACACTGATAAATATGAAGTCAAAGGTTTCGGTTTTTTTAGTCATCGCCATTAGCAACAACGTTTAGGTATTTTTCATTATCGGAACCGGAATTCAAAAGGTTATCTCAAACTGGCATAGTGGTTGGAAAGCAGAAATGTGTGAAAATATTTCTCTATAAGCGATTTTAAAGTTATTATATATATAATTATGTATGTATTCAAACATCATATTGGTCCATTCATTATAAGAAAATTGTTACTATCATCTTAAAACACTATGTTAGTAATTACTTAATAACTAAAAGTGAATTAGTCCTCTGGGTAAGGTTCCACACTAGAGGGCTGTAAAACTTACAGGCTTACTATGATGGTATTTTTTAGTAAACTTTAGTAAATAATGATTACCAAGACACCCTCAAGCAGCGCAAATTGTACCTTACCTAATTGATAATAAGAGTTTTGAGTCGTTTGAGTCACGGGGTCCGGTGCACCTGGCTTTGGCACAGGCCATGGTCTGGAGGAGTGGCAGGCGGTCGCCTTCTTCTGCGAAGCAGTAATGCTAGCAAAGGAGGCGGCCACACGCGCACGCGCGTGTGAACGGCCCTCACGCCCCAGGTTTATTCCGATCCCGATTTCCGGCCACCGTAGACGCGGGCTTGCGGATGGTGAGCAATGGGTAGCTCGCCATCCGACCGTCCGGTAACCGTTCGGACCGAGCCCAAGTCGTCGACGGCGCGTATTGTTCCACGCGCGCCTCAAGGAGATGTCTACCGTAGGGGCCCAGCAGGATCGAAGCCTTCTGGGGCCAAGGGTTCGCTTCTGAAAGGAAAACCCGGCCCTGGAATGAAAGGCAACGAAGGAACTCGGAGTGAGTTTTGGTCAGTAAAAGTCTGACACGCCCTCCCGCCCTGCCTAAGGGCGAGAGATATCATTGGATGATTTCCCACCTAAGAAAAAACAAAAAGAAATGATGTCGTCATCTTTTCAAAGGTATTTCAAGCCTTTTGCTGAATGATACTTTACGTGATTAGAGGGCTATCAGACATCATATAAGAAATGAAATTGAAAATCCCAACTCTTTTCCTTTTTAGGGTTCCGTACTTCAGTCGGCAAAAACGGAAACCGATCACTTTGTTATCCGTCTGTCCGTCTGTCCCTTTTTTCTCAGGAACGCGTGGAGGTATTAAACTTAAATTAAAGTCAAATACTCAAGTCTGCTACCCCTTGGAGCAGTGAAAAAATCAAACATTTAAGTCCACGCAATCTAAAGATAAATAATAATAATAATAATCTTTATTTACATAAGACTGAATACAATTTTATTGAAGTCCCTGGCTCCTGTGCTAGAAAGCAGTCTATGCTCGGTTTACGGCGCATATGTTGACATTTACAAGGAAATCAAATCCTATAGGGTACTTCCCGTTGATCTAGAATTCTGAAATTTAGCAAGAAGTAAGGTCTCATAGCACAAACACCTAAAGGAAAAAGCCTAAAAACTGTTTTGGAGTTACGTCACAAAATAATTACTTTTTTTGCGATTCGAATAATTCTTGATACTCGGTTCTGGAATCGAACCATTTACGTTAGTTTATATTGGTTGGTTTCGTACGGAACCCTTGGTGTGCGAACCCCTCGGACTCGAGCTTGCCCGGTTTTTTTACATTAGTTATTACCGTAATGTACCTAATACCTATTGAAGAGTTCAATAGCATGTTTTTTTATTATTAAAATGACTACCTAATAAGAATGACACAGTTACCTACTAGAGATATTCTACTGTGTTCAAAATATTCCGTAACGTTTTAATCTTGATGCACTGTAGGTATATTACTCGTGTGATTTCACTCAATATTAAGTTATCTTAAAGTTCTAAATTAATGTTCTGAGACGCATTGTGGTTCTGATTGTAATGATTACTGCAAATTATCGGTTATTATCGAGACGATAAGAATGCTTTTCGAATAAATTGGTGTAATCGGAACGTTGTATCTGCTAATGTGTCGATGATTGCCTCTAGAATAAGTTTACAGCTACCTTGCACATTTCCTAATAGAAACATGGATACTAAATGTTTACGAGGCACGGCTGGCATTCAAACTTCTGGTATTCCATTAGATCATGCACCTCCTGCCCCGATTACTCTCCGCTTTCCGTTCCCTTGAATAGTATCAATGTATTTTTCTTAAAACAAAAAAAAAGAATATTTTCAATAATTCATTGTTATTTAACGTGATACCTAAAGTCGAGTATAAATATATCACAACCCTGAACTTTTGAACGCCAATATCGCTCGGTTTTAAACACAGCTCGCTCCTACGTTGCGTTGGTAGAATTAATCGAAATTTAATTAATGAGACGTAAAAATATTCATTCACACGTCTTCAAGGAACATCACACTAATACGCCTAATGCTTGTTTATTTAGTAGTATCGGTAATTAGTTGGTCGCGACTGGGGGAGTGTGCCAAGGTGAGAGCATTAATCTCGCTCGACACGATGCCACCGCTCTATACTTGCACAGTTGCACCGTCCCACTGACTCATCCCGCACTTGGGCCGTGGGCTTCACAATAACACCTATTGTCTTGTAATTTTGACAGGTGCACTTCATTATCCGCTTCCACCTACAGGATTATATTCACCACATATGAAATGGCGAAACTTTAAGCGCCGAAAATGTTCACAAACAACATATGGTATGTGATACTATTTTAAGAATAATATTCCTAAAATGGATAAGATTAAGTACATGAGAAGAGAAACCTTGATGAAATACCGAAAAATGTCATAATTCATACAATATTTTTTTGGTTTTTAGGGTTCCGTACCTCAAAAGGAAAAAACGGAACACTTATAGGATCACTTTGTTATCCGTCTGTCTGTCTGTCAAGACCCTTTATATCGGGAACGCGTAGAGGTATCGAGTTGAAATTAAAACCATATACTCAAGTCTGCAGTCCCTTGAAACTGTGAAAAAATCAAACTTATAAGTTAACGAAAGAAAAAGATACGGCCGTTTATATCGCAAAAAAACGTATACACTCTCAAGGAAATCAAAATTCATAGGGTACTTCCCGTTGACCCAGAATCCTAAATTTTGGCATAAAGCAAGGTCTTATAGTACAGATATAGACATAAATCTGAAAACAGTAAAATTGTTGTTACGTCACAAAAAAAAATGGAATTCGGAAAAATCTTCGAGACTCCATTCGGGAATTGAATTATTTACATAGGTAAGTTTGTACGGAACCCTCAGTGCGCGAGTCCGACTCGCAGTCTATTTAGATTTTTTTTCTACCACTTTCTTGTCATACCGTTCTAGCGTAGCATCTATTTCTATGTGAAGATTTTACAATCGGGACATTGCAGTAGCATTGTGAGGTCTTACATTTCCCGTGGATGACAAATATTAAAGGCTGATTTATGAACATATGTTCATAAATCAGCCTTTTAATGTTCCCCCTACTGAGACTCAAGCCTCATCTGGAAATGAGCCGTAATCCACCACGCCCCGGCCCAGTTCTAGTTGGTTAATGTCACATGTCTTCAATTTTTTGGTTCAATGACTTGCCCATTTTCTCATAATGTTTTCCCTCATTGATTCGGGGTTAGTGGTGATGAAATAAATTATACAAAGTAAACGTAAACCGCCTGTACAGCCCCCCTAGCCAAGTCACAAACGATAAACGTAAACTCTCAGTAGTCTTTAATAGATTTTCAACTTTATGTTATTGGATATAAAGTTGAAAATCTATTGGAGATTACTAAGCGTTCACGTTTATCGTTTGCAACTTGGCTAGGGGGGCAGGTTTGAAACCATGACCTACAACTCGTAAGTAGTGAGCTGTTACTACTGGACCACCCTATAGTAAAATTTAGGTATACAGTATCCCACCATACTTAACACAAGCTTTTGGCCGCAACTTCGTCTTTGTAGAAGTCGAAAATGGTTCTAATAGGATTTTTAATTGTTTTTTTACGACATTAATTTTGTAATCTTCTATCTTTTATCTTCTTCTTCTTCTTTCATGTGAGTTCAACCTTTTTTAAAAACACTAAAGAGTATTGAATCAACTTCTAAGCAAATTACCCCCAAAATGACTTTCTACCCTTTTTAACCCCGTTAGGGAATGAATTTCATACGTAACTCGTCTTCCATCAATTCTGTTAAAGAATGTTTATGCAAAATTTGAAGTAGATTGGATCAAGGAATCACGTTGTCCCATACAAACTTTGCCCCTATTTTTCACCCCCTTAGGGGTAGAATTTCGAATAATCCCTTACATACCCTTCAAGTTTCAGGTCTTTAGGATCAGCGGTTTAGGCTGTGCGTTGATCCGTCAGTCATTTAGGACAAAGCATTATATAAGTATAGAAGATAGATAGATAGATATGGACTTAATCATCCGTGACGTAACAGACCGTCTTCCGATCTAACGCAACCATGCTAAATTCTAAACCGTACGTACATTCAAGGGTACATTCCAATGTTTACACATAAAGTAATCTAGGGTCGGGCGACCCCTGCATGCGGCACGACGATCCCACTTGACGATCCCACTGGACTATCACTATGTTTGAGGATTTAGCGACCTCGGAGCATGCAGCGATGAGATGCCGCCGAGATATCATACCACTTAGTTGTGAACATGATGATAACGATTTTGTTTTAGTTTAATATAAACTCGACATGGTAATAGTTATCGCGCAAAAATTAATGGAATATTATCATAAGTTTTCAAGATAATTCATCATCCTACTCGTGTAGGTACGTATCCAAATTTCTTAATAGTCGATTTGGCTTGTCCTGTTTTTCCACACATCCACCCGGTGAGATAGTCAAGCGCGAGCCTATCAATATTAAAAAAAAATCGGGCAAGTGCGAGTCGGACTCGCGCACTGAGGGTTCCGTACAAACTTACCTATTTTTCATAGGTAAGTTGGTACCTATTTTTCATAGGTGTGTTTGTGTCAGTTCAATTTCCGAATCGAGTCTCAAAGATTTTTACGTATCGCAAAAAACAGTTTTTTGTTTTTGACGTAACTACAACAGTTTTCAGATTTTTTGCTATGCTTATGCTATACGACCTTAATGCCAAATATAAGGATTCTAGGACAAAGGGAAGTACCGTATATTCCCTTGAGAGTGTCGAAATATACGTTTTTAATCGACTTCAAAAACGAGGAGGTTCTATGTTCGGCTGAATGTATGTTTTTTTTTTATGTAAGTATGTTCACCGATTTCTCGGTCAATTGTGGACCGATTTTGAAATTTTTTTTTTGATTGAATTGTTATGCTTCCGAATTGGTCCCATAGAAATATTGTTATGATCTGATCATGAGCTTCGAAGATATGGAACAGAACTCCTCATAGGATCACAGCAGAACCGTCGTAACAAGTAAAATTGCTTTGTTTATACGTGTAGTCGATGACTGACTGAAAGAAGAGGGGGAATATATCGAACTGATCTGATGATGAAGCCTGAAATTAGGCACCGGAACTCTGTAATAAATTAATGTAATCTAACCGTGTTTCGGATTATTAGAATTGTCATGAGATGCACTCTGGCAATAAGGTATTATAGTTTGGCTGAGAGGTACATTTTAGTGGTGGTACCATAACTAAAAAGTGCATAATATTTTTTTTTTACAAAAAAATATACAACCGACTTCAATGTAAGAAAAAACTGAAAAGTGCCAAATAACTTTAATTTCGGAAGTCGGTGTTAAATAAAGAAGAGACAAAACTATTGTAAAAACACCGACTATTGTTCTTTATTTTGTGAGTTTTTCTTACTGCGTGGTTTCCTTCTTTGGTCACAATATAAAGTCCATATTATATCAGAAAGCACTTATGAGCTTATCAGTTAGGTAATATCAGCAGCAGCTGACTAATAGCGGGTGCTAGTACCTAACACTCTGTTTTTTATCTTCAGTCACGACAAACAGATCCCATTTGCATGAATGGAATGGACAAAGAGTCGTGATTAACAAAATTTAAATGTTTGGATAATTTGTAATAAAACACCCAAACAATTAAACATACCGACACTTTTCGTGCATCGGAAAGCACGTTAAGGTGTTGATCCCGGCTGTCATATGTAGACCTTTGACAGCCTACGGATAGTCAGAAACAAGGAAATCTGACACCAGTCTTGCCAAAAAGTATCATGTTACCAAATTCCTATTCCTAAAGACCCAACCACAGACTGACTTCGGCAATCGCTGCGTAACCTCGGAGATGGACCCGTGCAGCTGTTATTATTCTAGTCACAAGCTCCTCATTGGCATATAAGAAATAGTTATCTGCTTTTCACCATAAGATAACATCATGTAAGACGGATCTTGCTACTCGAATTCACTTGAAAGTTATTAAGTAAACTTCAAGATGACAACAAGTATTGTATGAACTCACTCGACACTGTTATTCTAGTCATTGTCATGCAAGGCCCTTTAATTCATTAAAAACTTTAAACCCATACGCTTTAAAGTTTTAAGAAAATAAATTATTGTATGACTTGGAAAAAACATGTTTTTTATAAAAATAAACGAAGTTTTTCACGGCGTAGTTTTTTTTTACTGTTTCGCTTGACGTACTTATATATATATGTATATAGGTATTTAAATGAATTCATTAATAATAATTTAACCAATCTTTAAAATATAATCAAGTTTGCGGCGGAGAGTCCGTCTCTCTGTATCTAAAGCGGTTGATTATTTCTTTGATTATTTCTTTTATAAAACGGTACTTACGAGTATTATACCTATTTTATACACTATAGTTTCTTGATCACTATCAGAAGACTGTGATTAACTAACACATTCTGTGTAATTACATGTAGATTCTATCAATCTTCCTACTTCACCCTGAAGTTGTCAGCCTACCTATGTTTGCATAACCGGTCAACTACATAATCAAGAGCAAGACCAGTTCTTCTATTTCTGTGTATGCTAATGTCTGATTTACCTGGTTCATCTATCGTCTAATGCCAGATTTATAAAACACTAGCTCTTGTCAGTAGATTCAACCGTATTTAAGTCGAAAATTAACCCACGGTAACAAACTACCGATACAAAAGAATTCATGGATGGGTCTTTGTTTGTTACAAATCCTTTCAGTCGTTGACATGTGATTGATTAACCAAGATACAAACAGCCTTCAGAATGGTCTTATTCTGCATTACAAATAATTATCTAAATAAAAACAATCATTTCAGGTAACCAATAGCACTCATACAGAACACACAAATAAAACAAATACTGTAGGACACGAGCAGCAACACGTCCGCTACAGCAATATCCGATATAAGAGCAAACAAGTCTCCCGGCAATCATCGCCAGAACTGTATAGGAGCTGTCCCGCACCCTGGTCCTTGCGCATGGTGGTGTGGAAACAGTCGGTGCGCGCTTCCACAAACTATGCCCAAGCCACTGCAGAAGCAAGGCACCCCGAACACCACCCTGGACACGTTGCTGTCATTATATTGCTCTAACGTCATTCTTCTTTCCGTGAAATAAACTATCCACGACAGTTTTTATAGTCATGTTAACATATTTTTTTAAAGTATTTTGGCACACTTTAATTTTTTTGACAAATGTGGCCCTTGTTGTACTAAAGTTGCGAGCTATAAAAGTAGTCGTATCGGGACTAGTAGGACGAACTACTTATAAGTTTTTCACACATTTGTAATGAGCTATGCAATTACAATTCTGACAGTCAACTATCGACCCCTGAACCCGTGTTAGCGATGCAATATAGCAAAAACTTTACTACGACATGTTTGTATACCAGTTCAATCGCAGAACTCACGCATTCGCAATTACACGACGAGCAACACCTCTGGGCCATTAAGAATATCAACTATTAAGAGTATTCGCATACTGGCACGGATGACAACCACGTTAATTCAACTTAATATACTAACTATTATGGATGCTCCGTTAGATATGCGAGAAAATATGCGAAGGTGTTTTTATCTTTTTTTGAGGATGGGAAAACATCAAATAACTTCTTCCGCTCTTGTTGGAGCGAGAGGGAGTGTTAGACTTGTACGTTCACTAAATAAATAAAACCCACCATGTTCCATCAGTTGCCTCTCGCGTTCCAGAGCCATGGTGACTCTTTCGAACATTCTCGCAACCCTGGTGAGGGTCATGTTTTCCTAGCTTTATGACGTGGTAGATTTAACAGCTTAAATAAATGTGTTATTTTGTTATAACTTTTATCATCATCATCATCATTTCAGCCGAAAGGCGTTCACTGTTGGACATAGGCAAGTGTCGCTACAATGACCGGACCGATGCGTCTCGCCTCCATCGGTTTCCCGCGACCCTCACCAGGTCGTCCGTTCACCTTGTAACAGGCCCTCCAACGCTACGTCTTCCGATATGTGGTCACTACTCCAGAACCTTTCTGCCTCATCGACCGTCTATATTTATTTTTATCCAAACAAAATACATAACATTACACTTATATATTCTGAAGGTTTAGGCAGGAATTGCCTATAGTAACTACGCCAAAGTTTCGCCAATTATATTTTCCTCCAAAATGTACATAAATAAAGCTCAACCGTTTGAATATTATGCAGGTGTGGATGTTTTCGGCATTTGCATTTAAGTGTAAAATGACTAGTTAGTCCATTGAGCTACACAATAATTCATAACCCCGGGGCTCTATTGAACTACACTTTAGTCTACGCAGTACTAAGTTCCACGCTGTTTTCACAATTGAAGTTAAGCCGTCATGTCAGTTTGCCTAGCACTCAATTATTTGATGCTAAAAATTGATAAGCTCAATTTTAGAGTAGATTTTGCTCTAAGATTTATACCTAATGCTTTACGTTTTCCGTTTTCGTTTCAAAATTTACGTTTAAACTGACCAGCACATAATTTAATTTAATCTAATCTCATAACCCCACATCTGTGTCACAAAATTGACCACGCGTGTTATTACAGACAGAATAATTTACTCAAGCGGTTCTGTGTTTATATTGTGAAGTAGGTCAATATTATTTAACCTGAACTGTTCCTTTTGATCTATATATGTCTTATCCGCAGCGAAAGTCTCTCGATGAACAAAGATGCGCTGTTTAAAGTAGGTCGAACTGTTTCTTGTGTTACATTATATAATGAGTATTACATTCTGATTATGTTTAGTAACTAGGCATCGTTAATAGTGTGTTGTTGAACTCTCAGTAGCAAATAGTGATATTGCATGACTGCATGCAATACCACAATTAGGATTCAAACACCTAGTGCTAAGTATTCTGCTTAAGCTCACTGATATATTATTCAACGAGTACGTCAAATTTGGGCCAAGTGGCTTTACAGCGTTTGTAAAGAGCTATCCAAACATCTAACCGCCTGCAGTACAATCGACATCAGACAGAACATGAAGTTACTCGTAACAAGCCCGTGATATAGCACATACTCAAGGATTTCGCCTTGTTTGGATTGTATAATAGCAGACAAAAGAATCAACACAAATGAAGTTAAGCTTTAATATTCATACGATTGAACTCAGTTTCAATAGACATTGTATAGGGATTCTAATAAGGTGCACCCTCTGACCCGAGGGTCACGTCGACTCGTGTGGCGGCGGACTATAATTGTTGAAGGTTCGTAGAATACTCTGTAGTACGGGGAATATGCACATACGATAAATTAATATCGTCGGTATTCATGCACGGCCACGCGCGCGGATTAATGTGATCGTGTACGAGATGTCTGGTGTCTCATAGTTAGTTATTAATGATGTAGAATTTCTAGTATACTACCACTCGGAGCATTCTAGAGGTGTCACTGTATACATAACTCGTAAATGCGTTACAGGCAATTTGCATGTGAATGCGTATTGTTGCAGTTTCACAATCTGAAGAAACAACACACTTCGATCAGTGCGAATAATTTGTTTTACAAGTTAACAAAATTGCGTAAAGTTTTATTTTTAGATGTAGTGAAATTCAACAATCTCTGTAGCTACTGCATATGTCCAGGTATACCAGAATGTGAGGTTGTCGAACTACCTTCTGCAGCATGAAATGTAGGAACTTATTGGTTTATTTACATTAAGGTTATCGAAATTTCGATAAAGGCGCGGCTGTCAACAATTAAAACCAATGTCATGAATATTAAGTTAAATAAGTTACGTCCAGAAGCTTTTATGTTCTTGTTTATGTGACTTATTAACAGCTGTTGTTGCAGATGTCATGTTTGTACATCTTTTTTGGCTGTTCATATAGGTACGTAGTCTTGTGGCTGTGGGATCACCTGCGCCGTGTCATGGCCTGAACATTTGCGCAACTTCACAGAGATGCCGCAAACTGCGCTGGAACGTAAAAACGTCAACGATGTTATTTTAATTGATTGTGTAACAAGGTGTAAGGGAATAAAATACACATATAAACGTTTAAGTTGTTCGGTTTGATCTCATGCTACTGATAAAGTGCGTTTCTTACTACTGTTTGTGCCTGACGCATATTATTATAACTGTTTTATTCACTTTGTCGCGTCTTTTGAGTAGACGCATTTTAGGTGTATATTTTACAGTTGTTTGAAGTTCACAGCTTTCTTATAAGTAAAATATATGCTTTATAAAATTGTAATATGGATTAAATCAATTGGTGTTTTGATAGATCGAAATACTCTTTTACTTGTTTACTGTATGGACTTTAAAAGAGACTTTGATCTCTGACTTTGTTTTGCTGTTGCTTCTCAGGGTAGTCGGCTAGGAAACAGAGGCCTTATCTAGTTTAAATTGACGAAAAAATCGACGTATAAAAGTATATCTAAAATCTATTTGCAAAATAAATATCATTTATCATCTTGAGAATCAGGTTCTCGTAGACATATTTGAAGTGAGGTCTAGACTGTTTACAGATTCTGTTGGCATTGTAAACGCGAGTCTTTGTGAAATGTCTTTCCATCTGAGAAGGATTGGCTCGCACCTGTCATGAGATGGTGCAGAACATACGGATTCGGATGTGGACCATTGATAAACCATGCATTCGCACATCTGCCGTACGCTGTCATTTTATAAGTATCCTGTAATTATTTAATAGCAAGACTACACACAGCGTAATTACCCATTCGATTTGATGATGATTGTTCTAGCTAGATTTTGCAATTCTAAGTAATTCTATACATTAAACAATTAGCATCAAAATACCGAAGGTCCTCTTCAACAATGATATAATTAGTCCTTATTTTATATTTGGACAAGACAATCCCTTGAGTTTAGGAATTTTGTTTTGTAATTTTAATGCATTGAAATGACAATTGTTGTCGCGTGGCATCATGCATATGGCAGTCAGTGCCAGCTATTATGCTGTCATCTAAAATATTGGCAGTTATGGGCACGTGAAGGTTAATCCTCTGATTGTCGAAGCCTCGAATGCCAGCGTGAATAATACGAAGTAGGTACTATGCAGTTGCAAAAATTGTATGAGATAATGTTATGGTCCGTGTCGCCTCTTTTTGTGCATCCCACAATCAACGTACCTTGAAATAATTGTATAAGTTATTATGTAGAACTTTGAAAGACTTGTGATACTTGAAGGATACTAGCATTGAATAATATTACAAATAAGTTATATAACTTTAAATCTATTGTCAGTAATTAAAGTTTATTGTAAGTGGGTAAAGGATTCCTATGTTGTATGTTAACGATGTTTATAATTAGAACAATTACCTCATCGAGAAATTTGCTTAAGGTCACACGAGTTCATGCATTTAATGCTTTAATTATTTATTACGGGTAATAAAATCAATACTTTCGCGAAATAATACAGTTTAGCCTTCTTCGTAGGTCAGAGTAAAGTTCCTTCGATTTTTAATTATTTTTTTATGACGCTGACGTAATCCTTGCTTGTCAGAATTAATACCGGCTGTTAATGAAGGGTTCATAAATGCCTGTTATTTATGCATATTGGTAGGTAATGTTGCCTGTGTCGGTGCTAGCCGGATGTTATAAGAAGTTGACCTCCCGTGCCATCATGTTTTGCTCTCGTTTATTATTGTAAATCACGACTCTTTGTCCATTCCATTCATGCAAATGGGATCTGTTTGTCGTGACTGAAGATAAAAAACAGAGTGTTAGGTACTAGCACCCGCTATTAGTCAGCTGCTGCTGATATTACCTAATTGATAAGCTCATAAGTGCTTTCTGATATAATATGAACTTTTTATCGTGACCAACAAAAACAATGAAAAAAAAACCATTCAGTATGAAAAACTCACAAAAAAGTAGCATCGGTTTAATAAATCACAAAAAAGTAGCATCGGTTTAGTAAATCACAAAAAAATATATCAGATTTGATCGAAATTCTAAAACTAGGTTATTTAATAAAAAAAAAGAATGATTGTATCATATTATATAACAAAATACAACTAAATTATTCGCTAGTCATGTTTGAACAGAGGTCAATTCTCGTTCCCGCCTGATAAAGATAAATTGACCAAGAAATGAGTTTAGTTAGTGCATCGACCGTAGCGTGACTGAAGAAATCAAACGCTGGACTTCAATCATTAACAAAAACGAAATAGAAAAGAACACAAGTGCTATACCAGTGCTTTTTCGAAATAGAATGCTCAACTACGAGAATTTCGTGTCATATTTTTGTTCGACTCACATTTGAATGGCTGCAACACTTCTAAGGTAATTTAATGTCAATGTGGGGTTTTGTAATTGACATTAACCACCATCGGGATGGTAAAACTGATAGCAATGTTGTGGTATGAATAATGATTGCGACAAAGTAGCGGGTTCGAAATAATTACTATGATTATTCTTTGTATTATGTTAGGTTACGGGTAGTCAAGTGGGAACTACATTAGACCGATGTGGCCACACGTGGGCCACGCCTGATTTGAACGTAGAGTCGCGTTGCGTGGCATGGATCTAATGTAGCTCTACAAGTCTAGTTGCCCTAAAAACTGTACGGTGACCGAATCGCTTAGATCGGCGTACGTAGCCCACGTTTGCCCAATGTAGTTCTACCTTCATTGTTCGAAAGAGTTACCGTGAAGACCCAGGAACGCAAAGGTTTACTGATGGAACAACAAAGGGAGGCACAAGTGAAAGGGAGTGTCAGACTTTATTGACTAGAACCGACCCGTGTTCCCACAGTTGCCTTTTGCGTTCCGCCGTGACTCTCCCGAACAATACCGCAGCCCTTCCAGTCAATGCTCCAAGACAAGATAAATCAGGCGTTTACTTTATTGACAGTTGAATACGCGAAAAACCTTGAATAGAGAACAATAAAATACCTAATAAAACCCTAATAGTGGTAGTAAATACAAATACCTCTATGTCCTGAGTCTATACTTTGTAATAATTACTTCACTTCTCTACTGCGGTAAGTCGTGGTCGAAACAAATAGTGTCTGCCGATGAGACTTGAAATGACTTTAATTTCGATTTCACTTTCAGGTTACAGGAAGTTATTATGTAACAGTTGTAATTATGAAAATACTTTGTTATATTTCTTTACGAAGCAACTTTATTTAAGATGCTTTTCCAACAAAGACGACTAAGACGGCGCCGGGATCCGTAAAGAAACTGTGAAACCATGTGTAGCTGAGTGGTGCGAGGAAGTATCGTGGTTTGTTTTTAGATGCATGCGCATACTTTCTTTGCCCGCAGTTCTCGTATACATCTATTGTTTTTTAGAGTTCCGTACCTCAGAAGGAAAAAACAGAACCCTGACAAGATCACTTTGTTGTCCGTCCGTCCGTCTATCTGTCTGTCGGTCTGTCAAGACCCTTTATCTCGAGAACGAGTAGAGGAATCGAGTTGAAAAAAGATACGGCCGTTTATGTTTGACTGGCCTATTGGTCTAGTGGTTAGTGGCCCTGACTGCTATGCCGGAGATAGTGACTTCGATTCCCACCCAGGACAAATGTTTGTGCGATGAGCACGATAATTTGTTCTGTGTTTGGGTGTAATTCATCTATAATATGTATGTATTTACAAATATATAAGTATGTTTATCAGTTGTTTAGTACTCATAACACAAGCTCTGCTTAGCTTGAGACTAGACGGCGTTGTGTGATAGTTGTGGAATATTATTATTATGTCGCAAAAAACATACAAAAATCTTCGAAACTCCATTCGGGAATTGAACTATTTACATAGGTAAGTCTGTGCGGAACCCTCATTGCGCGAGTCCGATTCGCGCTTACCCAGTTTTATGTATGTAAAATACATAGCTCTGCAACTTTTCCAACACAGAGTGCTAATATTATTCAGGAAAATGAAGCAAGCCCATTGATGGAATTACCTCGCATATCATTGATGGAAAATTACTCGAAGATTTAAACATTTGAGTCTGATTTATTTCGTGCCATTAAAGTCGGTAACATAAACCCGATAATTTAGATATTCATCGATACCGTATGTCAGGAATCGACTCCCCAACAATGCGGACAGCATTCGTATTTTCATCAGGTACACAAAGTTCAAGCTTAACTAAAGAATTCGTGTGTAGCACAAATGCCAGGCAAAGGTCGCGGGATGATCGGGTGCCATTGTCGTGAACCATGATACAGGTTCTAGGAACTCGTGACTTGTCGACGAATAATCGAGATTGAGCGATTAAACCCTCATTTATTCAGTTATTGATAATCGTAATTGATGTTTGATGTCTCAAAGCGGCGCATGCGCAGTTTAATAAATTAGGTTTCAAAGTCAAAGTCATCATGTAAAAGTTGTAAAGCCATTTATCAAAGTTTTATGATTACGTCGTCCTCTCCGCGAAGAATGTGACCTTAAGTAATATTTAGTTATTTATTTGCGCACAGTGGAAAATGACATGCGACTTGCCCGTGCTCTGATAACGGGTTGATCAAAGTTCAAAAGTATTTTGTTTTTATATGATTACGTAGTTTTTTCTTATAAACGTGAATTATCAGTATTAATAGCCATCTGAATATTGTAACTACATGACCAATTACTAAATTACAAAATTCGGGGTATTCCTTGAAGCGCACCAACTTTGAGGGGCACCAATAAAACGCGCCATAAGTATTCCTAGAAATGGTGCATCATTTCGGTGCGCAAACAAAATCAAATTACTTATTAGGTATCATTTTATTCCTCGGAACACACCACAACAATGGTCAATCTGTGGACGGACTTACGCAAAATATGGATAACAAATAAAGAGTGTTTTGTTTAGAGTCTGTAAAATTATAAATATTCCATTCTTTCAATAGAAGGATAAATATTATTTTTTTCTGTGCACCTTCTATATTATCTCTACACCGCCCTAGGTTGACTGGTAGAGAATACCTTTGTCAAGTAACTTTGTGTTGCTAATAGGTAGTTTGCGTATTCATTTATTTATTTATTAGTTAAGTTTTTGATGATGGGGGGCCTGGAGATCTAAGATACAGGCTTAGGCTTAGTTTAGACTCCAGATCTCCCACTAATTGCAAATTCATCTATTTAATTTTGTTGTTTTTATGTTTTTCTGCCAAATAACATATTGGATGTTTGAAGTGTAATTTGTGGAGATAAATAAACACTTTTTTGATTTTGATTTGATTTGAATCATGAAGATTAAATAAATGAATAATAATAAAACCTATTACCTCTATACCGTAAATAACTTGAGACAAGCGCGGGAAGATGATGATGAGATTCTTACACCTAACATTTAAATTATTGTAAAACACAACTTGCCAATTATTATTGAAAAAAAAAAACAATTTATCTTAAGATTTATAGAAAACATTGTATTTATTATACATGCATCGTTCGTGGTTATGACATCATGACGATAATTAACGACTGCAGACATTCATGGCTTTCCGCATTAGAGAATGTTTCGCAATTACTACTTTACTACGATATTTACATGTTTATACACAGGAACCATAGTTCACACCTTGTGACAAACGTCTAAGGCATGCAGCTTCGCAATAAGTTAGTTGCAGTAGCAGAAATTACAGGCAACGCCTACAGATGTTACTAGTCTCAGGCAAATAAAAGGTTAAGTCAATCATTTGGTATAATTTAATAAACAAAAGTAAAAACAATAATTCTTCCACTTATAAATAAGCATAAAACCACGCACACATAATCACAGGTGATGACAAAAATTACAATTTGATTAGCATGACATTTTGAGTCGTAGATTCATAGTAGCTAATATAATAATCGCGTGCTTGTAGTGAAAACCTCCGGCGACTCCCGCGCAGCTTCCGATTACATAAACTTCTTAACAACAACATTCTAGTCCGCTACGGTAATGAATATTTGACTTTTGACATTGTCGTCTATTTTATGCTCTCTAGATTTTCTATTCCGTGTCATCGGTTGATTGCGATACATATAAAGTTGCGACATACTGACATATGAACTGTTATATCCAGAAGATTTAAGTAAACAATAATTTGAACTTTTACGTTAGAATGCCATGCTTGCATTTCAATTTACTGAGATGATGATAGGTATTATCTGGCTCGATCATTAATTTTGTTTAAAACTTCATGCAACACAAACGTGCAAAGGTGGATTTAATACCTAAGCCATTCTCCACCAGTTAACTAATGGTAGTGGAAAGAATAAGGCAGGTGCATAAAAAAAAATGGAAGAGCTTTTTTAGACGATTAGTGTAGAAAATAATTCTACAACTTTTGATTAAATACAAACAGACTGGTGGCTGTCATAATTTCGAGAGAAAGCGTATTCCACAGAAGGATGAACTGTATCTCAAAGGCAGGATGGACAAAATCAAAAGAACAAGAAGGACTTGAAAGAAGGAAGTTTAAGGTTTCAAGACGCAGATTTTTAGTGTGTGAAGAATAAAGATATTAAAAGTGAGCAATTGATAAGACGGAGTGGTAAGAGATAGTTCAGTAGAGTGAAAATAGAAAAGAGAGCGCAAATTTCTTCTCTAGTGAATGAGATCAGATCCAAGTTAAAATAGATGCCATTTGAGCTTAGATCTGAAACTCGTCAACAACAAACGGTTATATTTCTTTTTCTCTTCAATTTAGTCATGATGTCCTTTTTTTTCGGTGGGAAAATCATTCAATGACATCCCCCGATCTTAGAGGTGTGTCAGACTTTTACTGACTAAAAACCCACTCCTTTTCTTCGTTCCCTTTCATACCAGAGCCGAGTCTATAGATGATGTCCTAAGTTTATAGACCTACAATCTCCCTTTTACCAATAGCACACTATTTATTTGGCACTGGCTTCTGCTAGCGGTTTTGCCCGCATGAAGATAGATTTCTCCATACAAACTTTGAACCCCCATTTCATCCCGTCAGGAGATGAATTTTGGAGAACCCTCTCTTAGTGCTCGCCTACGTCATAAAAGGAAGCTTTGTGCAAAATTTCACGCTCCTAGTCCCCGTAGTTTCGGCTGTGCGTTGATATGTCAGTCAGACAGTTTCTCCTTTTATATATATAGATGCGAACAAGCTCAAAGTAAAAGCTTGTTTAAAGATCATAACAATTAAAGTAATTTAATAAATCACATCATTATTTTAAGTGCTCCATTTCGATACTTTTTCCGAAGCCATTTAAGATCAATAATCATGAAATCACACATCGGAGTGTGAACAAAACGTTTTCGGTCGAGAGTTTAATTTTAAAAGTTTTATATTAAAAAGTTTGATCGCGTATGATAACGCTAAGTAGAAGGTGACCATAATGACCGACTGAAAGTTGAATTGGCGCCGTTTCCGAGGATAAAGACCAACTCACACATTAGTTGTTTTAATTTTCTTCAAGTCTTACATGAAAGTTTTGGTAGGTTTTTTTTTCACTTGCTTGAAAGAAAGAAAGATAGCATTTTTTTTATTTGAGACTCGCCCTAATTTCTATATACCACTCACTAATTAATCACGAAATCTCAGAAACTATAACACCTACAAACTTAAAATTTGACAGGTTTGTTCCTTACGTGTAGACGTCCGCTAAGAACGGATTTTCCACATGGGATGGATGGTCCAGGTAAACGCGGAGCCAATTTTGTAAGACCGAAATTTAATGAGTGACTTTAAACAAAATACTATACGCTCCCGTCAAACTCATCGTGGGGAATTTCCTGCCGGGGTCTGTGTTACCTGATAGCTACAACCTAGGGGTCTTTAAGTCAAGAGTGAATAGGTTACTTCTAGGCAAGCGTGCTCCAACGTTGACCACATTGTCACTTTCCATCAGGTGAGATAGTGGTCAAGCGCGAGCCTATTGACAATAAAAAATCTAGGTAAGTACGAGTCGGACTCGCGCACTGAGGGTGTACAAACTTACCTATGTAAATAGTTCAATTCCAGAATGTAGTCTCGAAGATTTTGCCGAATTGCATTACAAATTTACTGTTTTCAGATTTATTCCTATACCTGTGCTATAAGACCTTGCTTTTTGCCAAATTTCAGTATTCTGGGTCAACGGGAAGTACCTTATGAATTTTGATTCCTTTGAGAGCATCGAAATATGCGTTTTTTGCGACATAAACGGCCGTATCATTTTTATTCGTTAACTTAGAAGTTTGATTTTCAATTTTATGGGACTGCAGACTTGAGTATAGGGTTTTAATTTCAACTCGATACCTTCACGCATTCCAGAGATAAAGGGTCTTGACAGACAGACAGATGGACAAGAAAGTGATCCTAGAAGGGTTCCGTTTTTTCCTTCCGATACTTTTTCAAAAATCTGATATTTTATGTCTGTCTGTTTTCGAGCGGATGAAAAACACCATGAGGAAGCTTGCAGTTCCTAGAACTGCAAAAACCGAAGATATGTGACTTCTACCAATCCGCAATAGCTCACAAATGGAGGCCAGTGTCCTAGTAGTAAGAAAATAGAACCTAGTAGTGGGTATATTTATATTTTATGCTATTAATCAATGAAACAAGAGAAGAACATTATGTGATCCAGAGTTTATGAGCTGCAGGATTATTCGCAAAAGTCACCGCGGCTCTGGAACGAAACGAGTAAAACACAGGTGAGCTTTAGTCTGTAAAAGTCTGACGCTCTCTTTCACTCCACCCATAGCAGAAAAAAATATTTTATGATTTCCCAACTAAACTAAAAAAACGCTACGTTTTAAGCTATGCGCCGGTGTGATAGCTTGTCTCTTGGCTAAAGACCAGTAATATATGAACGAAACAAGATTAATAGCCTCCGAACGTAATATTAAGTTAATTCACACATTTATACCTCATCATTTGAATCTCCCAATCAATTATTTTCGTTTACGTAAGAGCGCCGGCTGTTCCGCTTATTTATCTGTTTTCATTATAATTAAGTACGAAAACAAATTATTTTGTGATTGGTTGTTTGATGTCATAATATTGGTTTATGTGCTTTTCGAGCGCTTGTTTCTATTTTCTTCTATTTATGTTATGAAAGTGTAAATTGAGAACGTACAGATTTTTCTTAATCAGGTTTTTGGAAATTCATTTCCTGACCAACTCTTAGGTTTGAGTTTGATGTCCATACTAGCTTCTGAGCAATAAAAATGTCAAATGAGCCGACAGAATTGGAAACGCTACGCTGCACTCAATAATGGAGATTTTGGACGTAGGAAAAAAAATACGCCGTACGCTAATTGACCATAGCAAGAGTTTCCACAAAGTGGGTGCCTGAGGATGAACGGCGACGTCGCCGTGGCCGACCTGGGAAGAGGTGGCGAGACGACTTAAGCGCCTACCGCAAGGGCTGGTTCAATATGGCTCGAGAAAAGAATATCTGGAAGGATTTGGGGGTGGAATAGAATAAGCTAATTATAAATAAATAGCTTCTGACAGCGGCTCTGGTCGTGTAAATATCGTAATCCTAAAGAAACATACTCCCAGGACAAAAAAATATCCTAAGGGTAAGGTGTAAATATACACACTGGAAGGGCAGTGGCCGCAGAGACACGAAGAGGCCATGGAGCCGGCCGCTGCAAGACCGCAGCTAACAAGACGCGCCTGACCGCTTGACTATTCGCAGAATTGCGGGGCCCTTTCTCAACCTTTCAGCCCCTCGCCAAGTTACAACCGTTTCGTTTCGATTCTCTTTTCGTTGATCGCCTCGAGTCGGCTACGCCTCCTGTTTCTTTGTTCTGACCACGTGACTGAGCGTTGAGATGACGTCAGAACAAAGGAATCCGAGGCGTCGCCGACTCGAGGCGATGGACGAAAATAAAATCGATACGAAACGGTTGTAACTTGGATAGGGGGGCAGATGATACTGCGCCCCTGGCCAAGTTACAATCGTATCGTTCGCGCTGAACGCCTCGATTAGGCCACGCCTCGGATTCCTTTGTTCTGACGTCATCTCAACGCTCAGTCACGTGGTCAGAACAAAGGAATCGGAGGCGTGGCCTACTCGAGGCGTTCGGCGCGAACGAAACGATTGTAACTTGGCTAGGGGGGCTGGTCTTTTAAAGATGTAGATAGAGATTAAAATCATTTAATTCTAAAAGTGCTCGCTGCGTCGCTGCCAGCCGCTGCCATGTCGGTATAAATAGGCCCTACGTCCTATTCCAGGACATGGTCTACCGGTGTGTGTGTGCCAAGTTTTATTCAAATCGTTCAGCAGTTTAAGCGTGCAGGAGTAACAAACACACACACACACCATCACACACAACGCACAAACTTTCGCCTTTGCTATATTAATGTGATGTGATAAGTCAGATACGTGACCGACTCAATAATAGATAGTGCATAGACTTTGAAGAAAGAATCATATAGATAACTAGCTTTTGCCTGCGGCTTCGCCCGCATAAATAAAATATAGAAAAAACAAATTCGCTATCGGAACAGTACTTTCAGAGATTTCCTCCTACAAACAAAAAAACAAATTTTACCTCTTTATAATATTAATGTAGATTGGTTTTTTATTTTGTGATAAGCCAACTCTTAACCTCGATCGGGTGGTAAGCAATTGATGAGGTCTACAATGGAACGAGCGGCCAAAGAAGACGTCTGTTCACTTTCTCTTTGAAGGCTTACAGATAAACTGCGTACTGTGTGTGTGACTGTTGAGCGTGGAGTCCTGGGTTCAATTCCTTGGTCGGGCTAAAGAATTACTCTGTAGCAGCCCCAGCCACACCCGTGCGTCGAAAACCAGAGATGATGATCTCTTTCCGGTCGTGTCGGATTGTCGTCTCATCGGACTAGGAGAGTAAAGGAACTGAGAACAACGCACACACTTGTGCACTATAACATCTCCTGCGTAATCTCTGTTGAGATTGGACACCATGATTGAAATTCGGTCGGGAGGATTATTATTTTATTATGTAAAGGAGAGGATCTGGAGCGGTGGCCTTCGGGCCCGAACCAATCGTGCTGGTCCCCTTTAGTCAGCTGCTTAGTTGGCTACGTGAACACACGCATATACAAGCAGAGCGCTGGTGGTCCTCGACACCAGGATGCAGGCAGGCCAAGGAGGCCCTGCCACATCTCAATAAAGCCCTCACCAAAAAACTCATAAGACTGGACAGAGGCGGCCTCGACCATCACCGGACACTGCACACTGAATAAGCACCTCCACACAATAGGTATCACAGACAGTCCCCTGTGCAGAGCATGTTTGGAGGGGGAGGAGACAATTGAACATGTGCTCCTAGACTGCACAGGTGTCACTGAAATACGCACACGAACCTTAGGATCCCCGTACTCCCTTATTGATGCCCTGAAAAACCTAAGAAGCCTAATCTGTTTTTGGAGAGAGGTGGGCTGGTTAGAATGAGCCCACCTAAGGTTATGGCCGCCATGGCCCACGTACAATGGTCCACATAGGTGCGGAAACCATACCTAAATAGATAGGTAGATTATGTAAAGAATTCCCAAAACGCCACCCAACAGAAAGTGAAACCTTTTCATGTTTCCTACGCGAGAAAAAACTAGTTAATAGTTAAGTGTTACATACATCGCATTAGCAATTGATGGTGGCGGTCGGGTTCCGTATAGTGCATCAATATACGCTGTGAAATATTGAAGCTGCTTTTTCTGTAGGAACCGGTAGAATGAGCGGGTAAGTAGCCGCTACTGTTGACGCGGATATTGAATTACTTTTGTAACGTGAATAAATTATGGGTAACATGATTACCATATGAATAGATTTAGTTTAATATAAAACTATTTTCTGTTTTTTTTTCTCAAGTTTTTTTTTTTTTTTTAATTGATATAAACCAGCGCTTGACTGCGATCCCACCTGATGGTAAGCAGTGATGCAATCATTGATGGTGAGGCGCACTAGTTTATCAAGAGCCTATTCACTCTAGCCTTGAAGACACCTAAATTATAGTTGGACGGGAAGATCGCAGCAGGCAAATTGTTCCAGTCCTTCGATGTACGCGGTATAAACGACGAAGCGAAACGCTTAGTCCGGACCGTTGAAGTTTCAACAACGTAAGGGTGGATACTCGCCGTACGTCGGGTTGTCCGATGGTAGAAAGGTGAACGGGCTCCTTTTGGCGGTGAACAGACACGCTTGTGTTTTGGCGGCGTTGAATTCTACTAGATTGGTTTCGCCCCACTTGGAGACTGCCTGAAGTGAGACATTCGTACGCTCTACCATAGCCTCTCGTTCGGACCGGATTAGTTCCTTTCTAGCCCGAGCACCAGGAAGGTATCTCTCTACAACTGTGCTATCATCTGCATACCCATAGATACCGGGCATCAGCAGATCGTTAATATGCAGCAGGAAAAGAGTTGCAGAGAGAACAGACCCCTGAGGAACTCCGGCATTAGTGGTCATGGGCTCTGATGAGCATCCATCGACAACAACTCGGAGAGACCGTTCACTCAGGAAGTCTTTTACCCAGTTAATCAGACTAGGGGAAATGCCGTACGCTGGAAGCTTACTCAGAAGGCTGGCATGCCATACCCTGTCTTATAATAATCTTCAAATTATAATTGTATATAAATTTACACGCAAAAACTAATCATTTAAGAAAAGTCCTAAGTATTTCAAATGTGTAAAACATAATTAAAATAGCAATTATTTGCTTCAGATCAGATAGCATTATTCACAGTTTTGTGTGAGAGATATAGACAATAGATTTAGTGGTAGATATATTTCTTTCAAAATGATTGCAATACGTTGAGCAAGGGTCGTAAACTTAGGTATGAGAAATATACAGGTCAGTTATTATTTCACTGAGTATGGTATACAGGCATGAATTTAATTGCAAAAGGGTTTACTGTCTATTTTCGGGGTTGTTCAAAAGAGTTATACCACAAAGGGGAAGGAGCAGTGGTGGCCTAGTGGTGACAGCCTCTACTTACGAGTTGTATGTCTTGGGTTCAAACCCAGTCACGTGCATTACTTTGTGTAAAATGTTATCACTACTGCTGGCATGTCCTATAATAATCTCGCGCACTGAGGGTTCCGTACAAACTTACAGCCTATGAAAACAGTTCAATTTCCGAAAACAGTTCAATTCCGTTTTTTTTTTTGTGACGTAACGACAAAATTTACAGTTTGCAGATTTTTTTGTTCTTTCTATACTTGTGCTATGAGACCTTGCTTCATGCTAAATATCAGGATTCTATATCAACGGGAAGTACTCTATGAATTTTGATTCCCTTGAGAGTGTCGAAGTATACGTTTTTTGCGACATAAACGGCCGTATCTTTTTTTTCAAGAAAGTTTGGTTTTTTCACAGCTTCAAGGGACCGCAGACCTGATTATATGGTTTTAATTTCAACTCAACATCTCCACCCGTTTCCGAGACAAAAGGTCTTGACAGACGGACAAACACCGACAACAAAGTGATCCTAAAATACCCTGCTTGAGAAGAGGCGTGAGTCCCAGCAGTGGGAACATTATGAGGCTGATTATATTATGCTACAAAGGGGAACTTGTTAAATTACCTAGAAGTGTTACATCCCTTCGATGTAACACTTCTATCAATGTGAGGTTTCGTAATTGACATTAACCACCATCGGGATGGTAAAACTGATAGCAATGTTGTGGTATGTATGAGCAATGATTGCGACAAAGTAGCGGGTTCGAAATAATTACTATGATTTGTTCTAAGTATTATGTACGTTGCGGGTAGTCATTGTTCGAAAGAGTCACCGCGGCCCTGTACCTTAAAGGTCACCTGAAGGAACACAGGTAGGTTTTAGTCAGTAAAAGTATGACACTCCCAATGGCACCACCCGGAGTGGGAGGAGTTGTTTGACGATTTCCAGAAAAAAAAACCCAGTTAAATGTGAAATGAGTGCCTTTTTGTTGCAAATTATTGTAGCTTATTACAAACATACCAGGTAAGAGAGAATTTCCTAACAGAAGCACTTGTATTCACTTTGTACTCCTATTGACTCCATTCTTAAAATCCTAGGATTACATTCAAGTTACGAAAATTCTTCGACCTCATCCGCTTTTCACAGAAATATAATATAAAAAGCTCAGCTGACATTTGCTACAGTCTCATCCTTTCATCACGTATTGTGGCTCATTCATTGGATGTTTTTTCAATCCGTAGCCAATTACTCGTTGCACCAGTAAATACCGGCTACAGCATAGCAATATTATCAACTGAATAACGAAATAGGTTACAAACGAAGAGGACAAAACACTTGTCGTAGCTTCGTAGCAAAAGGTGACGAAACGCGTTGATGTCTTTTGTTCGGTGACACGACGAGTGCAGCAACTTGTAAGCACACTTACTTTGCATGCATGAATCTTAAATGTTTGTTGAAATCACTCGTCAAATAGTGTTGTAGTATGCGCTTCATTGATTTGTGTAAGTCCGTATGTATTGGAAGTCGGACCACTAGACGTACGGCGTTGCGCCATCGGTACATGGTGGACATCCCACCCATACGTACAAAGCGTTTTTGGAACACATTCATTGTGCGTACAGTTAAGGAGTGGAATTCCCTGCCGGAGTCTGTGTTTCCTGATAGCTATAACCTAGGGGTCTTTAAGTCAAGAGTGAATAGATTACTTCTAAGCAATCGTGCTCTATCGTTGGCCACATCATCGCTTACCGAAGGTGGGATATAGGTTAAACGCGAGCTTCTACACAATAAAAAATAAAAAAAGTCATGTGCAATTATGCGAACTTGTGCTGCGCCTTACGTTTTCTGAATAGCTTTTGACTAGTAAATGTTACACCATTGGTTTTGTATTACAGAATTGCGTTTCGTTGTTACCAAAAAGTTGTAAATGTTTGTATGCTATTGTATGCTCTTGGTGATGATTTCTTAGGCAACTTCAGAAATAAATAAATTTTTAGTTAGCTAATTAAATTTTCCTTACTCTAGGTTTATAATCAATAAAAATTGTTGCCAATATGACTTTTTTTAAATTTATTTAGCAGTAATGGACGATACATTTAAATATGTAATAATATGTAATACCTTTTAGATCTTACTTAATACGTGAATCATCCTTCCCGTCTATTATTATTAAATATTACACTTGTGAATATTAGTATGTGTATTTAATATCCAAAATATTACTTTTACACCTCAACAAATTATAGTGAAATCTGGAAATCTAGTTTGGTAGTTCTAGTGGAATGATTTCTGACCTTCAAGCAGGCAAAACCGTTGGCAACCACTATGTAGTTTGAAATAAAATTGGCGAAGCGCATTTAGCTTTTTGTCTGTGTGTATGGTTGCACAAGTGTTGTTTTATTCATCTGTTATGGAGCGCGCGCGCCGAGTCTGCGCGTGCGACTGTTAACTTACACGCGTTTCCACTCCACATTACAGTTTCAACATTAATACAATAAATAGCTGAGATTATATTAAATACCTCATTGATCTAATTGGCCAGTGTTATTGGGTTTTCCGACCTGGCAAACCTCAGCATCAGCTCGGAGTATAGAGTTTTGCATGGCATATATACAACAGGCTCGCCCCTATTGCATGGCACTTAAATATGTGGCCCACACGTAGAACTTGTTTCGGGTCCAGGTGTTTTGTGTTTGTGAGTTTGCATGTTTAATACAAGAGTAATTCCTAGTGTGGGCCAACATTTTCATTGGATAAAAAAATATAATATGTGCAATGTGGGACCTCCTATGGGTCATTTCAGTCTCACCTTTTGGGGCATACTGGCACGACGCTATGTTATATTTATGCTAGAATAACAATGAATTAAGTATTTGTAAGGTTGTAAATTATATTTTTCTGATATAGGTGTTATAACTTTCTACTTAAAAATTGCAAGAATTAAAATATTATTTTTACGTTTACATCGCCAATGACTATTTCATTATTCATTTTAGTACAAAATAGGGTGTGTTTTGTAGGTAAATAAAAATTGAATTAATCTTGATTACCATCATGAGCTTATAACTGTCATCACATTACAGCAACATTCACTTTTGAAAAACCATTCCTAAACAATACATGAAAAGTCATTCCACTACGAATGCTTGGTATGCGACCAATACAGACATTAGCTTCGAAGTGAAATCATAATTCACCACTACGAATGCAGATTGTTGAAACGTTCACGATTTTCCGTTCACCACTCAACTTGCACTCTGACGAATATGTCAGCTATTTGTTTGTTTTTGTCATTGTTTGCCAATTTGAGAACGTCCGCGGGAACTGTGTGACGTGTGTAATAGGACTTAGTAGCCAAGAATGTTGCCATAAAAACAATGCAAAGTGTCTGTAATATATAAAGCGATGTTGTATAAATTCTCGTTTGTGAATAAATGCCATGTTTTTGCCTCATGAAATGCTCTTTCGTGAATTGTTCGAACGGAAGCCGGTATGCAATGGACACAGTTCGCTCCCCATGGGAACTGGCACATATCTTCTGGGAATTGGCGTCTTTTGAATTGTTTAGAACAGTTTTTGCGTTGTAATTATTGTTGTAACATAATGTAGTGTTATGTTCTGTATTTCTGAAACCGAAATTAGTGTGCATGATTAACTGAATTTCTTCTTGTGAGATTGTTTTGTTGACCCGGAAAGCCTTATCTTAGTGAGTGTACGGAATTTTTTCGCAAACACCAGACTTGATATTTGCTATTTGGGACGTTTTTCTTTTCTATCGACAATCGATCAGTCTAAAAAAGTGTGGTGAATGTACCTTATTTTACTAATAAATTTAAAATAAAAGACAATCAAGAAGCTTAAAATTATCAAGCGTAAATACGATACATTATTTTCATGTTTATAGTAATTATTAGATAAATTCAAATTCTTGAACAGATTTTCAGTTTCACTTTCAATTTAACGCTCCTTTACGCTCCCAAAAATCACTCTTTAATGAGTCTTCCCATTCTTTTTTTGGAATGTGAAGTCATCAAATAACTCCATCCGCTCTGGGTAGAACGATAGGAAGTATAAGATTTTTACTGAATAAAATCCACATATGTTCCTTCAGTAGCCCTTTACGTTTAAGCCTAATGAGCCTTCCTCATGAGACTCATTATTTGGTAGCAGAAATAAATACTTAATATCATCTAGAGTATTATACAAACGTTCTCAGCTGTAGTACTTTTAACCAGAAACATCAACTAAGATGGGAACTGCTAGTGACCTGCAGTTCCCATCTTATTTTCTGAACATTAAAACATTCAAACGAAAACTATTGTTGTGTTACCATTTAATCCGCGCACTGAGCAATAGTAATCACGTTCAAAATAATCTAGTATCTTCTGTGTATAATAGATTGCGTAAAAGTGTAGTTAGCGGGTTTCCACGGTTGTGTTGACAATGCGAGGTGGTGCAACGGTGGTGGTGATGTGGCTGAGCGGCTCAGTCGCACGCGCAGCCTTGCACTGTTAACTGCACATGCCAATAAACCTACGAACATAGTGAACAGGGTACAGTACACCCAAGCCGTATCAATACTTGGTTACAGTATACCCAATACGCGTTTCATAATAGACGAAAAAAGTGCTCGTTGTTTTGTTTTCCCAAGTGTTGTGTTATCGAGTGTTGGGTAACCTGATGTTATAGAATGCTGAGTGTTTGTTTGTTTTTACGTTCTTATACAGTGCTTGAATGTTGATCAATGAAAGGATTAATATTCGATTTGGTTTATGTGCCTTTTATAGAATATTAGCTGACCCAGCAAACGTTGTTCTGCCACAAAAATTATCAAAGAAAAAATGCGGGTGGGGGTAGAAGGGTAAAAAATCACTTACGACCTATTCTCAGATCTACCAAATACACATAAAAAATTTCATTAAAATCGGTCAAGCCGTTTCGGAGGGGTTCTATAACAAACACTGTGATACGAGATTTTTATATATTGGATGTAATATTGTGTGATACAAAGTGATGTTCAGTTTCATATTACAGGCTTCTCGCGTATACGATGGGCGGGCGCTTTTAGGGCGGGCGTTTATAGCTTGTGACGTGAACTTGTACTCTTGCGCTCTTGGGAAAGTGAGATTCGATTGATAAAATTAGACTTTTGACGTTCGTTATCGCCAATTCTGTAGAATGTTTGGGATTTTGGCAAAGCACGTTCATCCTACGCTAATTGGACTTTTTGGCTATGACCGCTCATAAAATCTCAGTTTCTCTCTATTAATTGGAGGGTTATTAATAAACATCCATTACATCTGCGGTAACTTTGACCCACATTAATGCAACTGCGCAGTTTTTTTTATAAATGCTATCCCGCACTAGGAATTACTCCTATATCCTGGGTTTTTTTTTGACATCTCGGGAGATAGTGTCAGACTTTTACTGACTAAAAACCCACTCCTGTTCCTTCGTTGCCTTTCGTACCAGGGCCGAGTCTTCCTTTCAGAATCAGACCCTTGGCCCCAGTAGGCTTCGACCCTGATGGGCCCACAGTTGCTGACATCTCCTTGAGGCGCGCGTGAAACAGTACGTGCCGTTGACGACTTGGGCTCGGTCCCCTGTATCGTGGGTGCGTTCATCATACAAATATTTTTTTCCATGCGGGAATCGAACCCCAGCAACCAATCGCTCAACCACTGCCCCAACCGAGCCCTCTCATAACTACTTTCAATAACAATTCAACATAGATTAGTTTAGAAATAAAAATCATCACTGTTTATAAACAATACCTCTATTAATCATAGCTGTATTGGATTTCCTCAGTTTACTTAAAAATAGTAATAAAATAATATTTGCTTACAAGTCGTTGACCGTGAGTCGATTTCTCCTGAAACGCTATTATTAATGTACAATTACAATTAGTGTTAACGGTCAAGCGGCATGCTAATTGGACGTGTCACAGTTCAATGCTCTAATAACTCAGTGAATACCAATCAGTGCGCACTAATGGTACAGTACTCCGTGTGTCACCAACGTTGGCGCCAACATTGCGTAACGGCACTACGATATATGTCCATAACAGTTACATATTGACTTTATTGGCTTTTTTTATGAGTGGCGTCTCGTAGGTCAACCTTCGAGGTTGTCGTCTCCGTAACCAGACTGGCATGTAGCATCTTTAAGCCTGTCAGGACTTACTAAACTTGAAACTAAGCGACTACACGCTAAGAGCACCCCCTATGGAATACGGATCTAGGCTTAGGGCGTCACTGAAAGAGGAAAGCAAGGAACTGGCTAAATCGAACAAGGAGTTCATTGGTTGTATTGATATTGTTGCGCTGTGTTGCATATCTAAAAAAACCCTGCTGGATATTAATATACATTTCAAAGCTAGAGTAGAGGTTCTTAATAAACTAGTGCGATTGATTTACCATCAATGATTGCATCACTGCTTACCATCAGACCCCTTAGCCAAGTTACAACCGTTTCGTTTCGATTCTCTTTTCGTTGATCGCCTCGAGTCAGTCACGGCTCCTATTCCTTTGTTCTGACCACGTGATTGAGCGTTGTGATGACGTCAGAACAAAGGAATCGAAGGCGTGGCCGACTCGAGGCGAACGACGTAACTTGGCTAGGGGGGCAGGTGGGATCGCAGTCAAGCACTAGTTTATATAATTAAAAAAAATATATATAAAACGCGAATACTAAGAAATACTTACTACGTACTAGTTCAGTAGCAAGAAAGTAGAATATTATCCGAAAGGAACATATTTAAAAAGTATCCTTGATCCTGTTCGAGGGCATAGTCTACTCGTATGCCAAATTTCAACCAAATCTTTTCAGCCGTTTGAGCGTGAAAGAGTAACAAACATACAAACAAAATTTGGCCTGTATGATATTTATTTGTCTCTTTTGGTTGACTGGCCTGTTGGTCTAGTGGTTAGTGGCCCGGATTGCTATGCCGGAGGTCGTGGGTTCGATTCTCACCCAGGACAGTGTTTGTGTGATGAGCACAATCATTTGTTCAGTGTCTGGGTGTAATTTATGTATAATATGTATGTATTTAGAAATATACAAGTATGTTTATCAGTTGTCTAGTACTCATAACACAAGCTCTGCTTATATTGGGACTAGACGGCGTTGTGAGATAGTTGTGGAATATTATTATTATCATATTTATTAAAACTTTATGAACATAAAGTAACACTGCAGAAAGGCTTACTCGTGTCTTAGGCATTTTCTACTAGTCGACCTTAGGGTGAAGCAGAAACACCAATATTAGTGTAAAATCATAGCATTTAGTTGTTTCAAATAAACTATTTACAGGCACTTTAAAATTGTCAAGAAGTCAGTCGGTCTAGTGCTGTGATAAACAAACAATATTACAAATGTATAGTATAGTAGTTATATATAATACCATAATTTTGAGCGTTTTTGTAGAAGTTGATTGTATTATAATTTACTTTTGTTAGTATTTGCGTACACAAAAGCTTTGTTTTGATGACCTTGTGGGACTGAAACCTACCGTAACATCTTCATGTTAACTGGGGCGAGGAAGATTATTTATTTTTTGTAAACAGGTTGGAAATAGTGTTACAAAAGTAATTATGTTCATCATATCAGCCAACCGACGTTCACTGCTGGACGTAGTCCTCCCCCAAGTGTATGTCGCCACAACGAACGGCCCTGTGCGTCTCACATCCATTGCATTCCCTCGACTCTCAGTAAGTCATCGGTCCATCTTGTGGGAGGCCTCTCAATTATGTTATTCTGAACTTTTTCCAGTGGCTTCGCCCTTATAAAGGTTTAAATCTAAAATTAAATCAAGGGAACGTATTAATTATCGGGATAAAGAGGCATACCTTTTTATCCCGATAGCCTGAGCGATAGCTCATTCTAGGTCATGATCTACCCGTGTGCTCATCATCCAAATCCGTTGTAACCTAATTGATGAACAAACATACAAACGAAGGAAGAAGACCTTGCACTGTAGCGCATTTTTCACTTTACCAAATGTGCAATAAGTAGCATAGAAAATCGCTGTTAATAAATTCATCCAAGTCAATTAACATGTCTATTGATTCCGGTAAAGACACACGTTGTTTAATTTCTAATTAGGCGCATTGTTCACAGTGATAATGCATTGTTAGGCGTAGCACACACGACCGCGGTGCGCGCTCGCTCGTGACGACTTTACAGTACGAATACCGCTACGCATTATGGGCTATTTGACGCCTAGCGTACTCTTCGGATCAGCCCGTTAAAGACAATAAACCTGTCATTACTGACTCTTACTACACAATTTAACATTTGTTTTGCAATAAGCTTTGTAGTGAGTGTGTGCTTGAGTGTGGGTTGATTGGCACATTTTCTTTTGTTTTTTTTTTCGCAGTCTTTGTTTTCAACTCATGAATTTAATAAACAACTAAATTCTGAATATTTTTATTTTATTGAAAAGGATCAACTAAGAGCTGTATTATGCGACATTAAATACATCTATCTATATAAATAAAAATGAATAGCTGTTCGTTAGTCTCGCTAAAACTCAAAAACGGCTGGACCGATTTGGCTAATTTTGATCTTGAAATATTCGAGATAGTCCAGGAAAGGTTTAAACGGTAAGAAAAAGTGAAAAAAAACACGAAAAAAAAATCCGAACACAACGCCTTCTCAAATGGCATCATAAAATGAATTATACTGTTCTGGTAATGCCAGTAGATGGCGTTATCTTTACTATTAAGCGGTACGAAGTTCGCCGGGTCAGCTAGTAATAATATAAATATCTTAAGTAATAATGTAGCCCAAAGCGTTGTTCATGGATTAGCAGTGACGAATAGACTTTAAATTGCTAGGACAAAAAGTGTATGCATGACAATTATACACTTCACTTATTATAAATAAATACAAAAACAGAAAAAGTTAAGTATTGAAAAAAAAAACATATTATAAAACTAATACTAAATATTATTGTTAATCAAAGTACTCTTGCAAGTGTCTCATACAAAAAGCTCCGAATTTTTTTTATGGTGCATGTGAATATGTGCATGTGTTAAAATTCATTATTGTATAATGTTGCCATACACCGAATCGGTGAACATTAGCCAGTATTAGATCAGCAGGTATCTGTTGCAAATACTGTTGTAATATCCAAAGAAAAAAAACATGGAATCAAAAAGTAATAATTGATTAAAAAACATTTTAACAGAAAAATAGAGAATTGTAATCCATAGATCCCACATCAAAATACTCAGCGAAAATAATTTTAACTAAAGTTGTATGAAGATTAGTTCTTAGCTAGCTTCTTACGTACTGTTTTATGATTCAGAAACTACTTAGCTTGAAAAGGTTTATTGTGTGCTAAGTAAAGTCCTAAAGTTTAAAATACAACTACACAACAGGTTTGAAAGATTGCGCTGCCACACTTAACTACCTAAGCTTTTTACAACAACACTTAAACTTTGGTCATTCATTAGTTTCTTTGGCACTTCAAATGCAACCTAACACTAGAATGCAGCGCAGATAATACACGTCTATGCATTATCTGTGTTACTGTAAAACACCAAAAACATTTTGTTGACAAACTCGTAAAATGCAAACGTCTTTGGAAAACTTGATTGCAGCTGAATTCATACATCTACACTATACATATAAATAAAATTGAAGTGTCTGTTTATAATATCAAAATAACTTTTTTTTTTGCAATATTTATAATTTTATCCTGCCTGTTTCTTTTGGCTAATCTCCGAAACGGCTGGACGGATTTTGACGGGATTTTCACTGGCGAGTAGCTGGTTACAAGGAGTAACTTAACAACTTTTCATTATCCCGCGGCAATGGATACTCAAATTATGAAATACGTCTTCGAAAAGGTTGAACTAGCAAGTGTTATAACTGCGTATTATTTTCCCGCGGGGACAGGAATTATACTTATCGTGCTGTCCTAAAAAGAAAATCCCAAAATTGGAAGATCTCCTTCCAGCTTTAAACTAAACGTATTTATTTGTTTCTTGACTGACTTTACTGAAATTACAGTCATACACTTGTCTAGGTTCATATAAAAGAGTCACCGTAGCCCTTTTTTTAGGTGGGAAATCATCCAATGACTTCTCCCACCCTTGGGCTGAGCGGGAGGGCGTGTCAGTCTTTTACTGACTAAAACCCACTCCTATGTTCCTTCGTTGCCTTGCATTCCAGGGCCCCGGGTTTTCCTTTCAGAAGCGAACCCATGGCCCCAGTAGGCTTCGACCCTGCTGGGCTCCTACGGTTTTGCTGACATCTCCTTGAGGCGCGCGTGGAATCCACCGGATGGTCAAACGGCGAGCTACCCCTCCCTCACGCGTGCGGTCGCTTCCTTTGTTGGCATTACTGCTTCACAGAAGGTGGCGACCGCCTGCCATTCCTCCTCGCTCCGGACCATGGCCTGTACTAAGGCCCGGATCACCGTAGTCCTGGAGTGCAATTGGCCACTGAATGATTACGACTGAACGGGTACCCTATAGGTTTTGATGTCCTAGCGAGTGTCAAAATATGCGCCTAAACGGCCTTATTTTAAATTGCGGTGACTTAGAAGTTTGATTTTTTCACTGCCGCTTCGGGTAGCAAACCTGAGTATTTGATACTAATTTCAGTTTCGAGGTATGAAACACACGCGCTCCTAAGAAAATAGGTTTTGACAGACGTATTGACGGACAACAAAGTTATGCTATAAGGCTTCCGTTTTTGCAGACTTAAGCAAGAAACCCTAAAAAGTCGTACACTTAAATAATTTTTTTTTGGTTTCAATATTTAATGTTTGTTAGCATTTTGTTGTATTACGCGAATCTATACTTACTACAAAGGTTTAATTATAAAAGCTATACGTTGCCCATTGTTTAGTTAGCAGGTACTACTTACTCATACAGAGATATAATGGTTTTCAATAAACACAATGTTCCTAATTGAATTTAAAAAATAATGAATGTAATTGAATGCGACGTCTTACTAATCATCTTCGTCTGATTCAACGCAGCCTCCTCGATGAGTTAATTCTAAACAGTAGGTTTAGAAAACAAACCGGTGCGGCATTGAGGCTCAATGGAACTCTATTGTTTTTTTATCTCTACATTCATGGGCATGTAATATTTATATTATGCTGTTATGATTGCGTTTGCGAACGGTACAAATCGTTCTTTTTCCATCCACAATTCTTCTCAGGTCATCAGATAAATCAGATCTTCACCTCGACATTTAGGGAAATTCGTACTACATCTAATATCCAATCACAGTTTTTTCTCAAACTCGTATTACCAAATCACAGTTCAAAGTAACTATCGAATGCGAACAAAGGAATGAACTTTATGATATTGGAATTCTCAATGGTGTGTAGGGTTAGGTCACAGATACAAAGATAAAATATCATGAGACGATCCGGCGAACTTCAAGTTGGGTTTATATTATAGTAATAATAGCTTACGAAACCTGCCTACACATAGATCAAGGACTAGGTTCGTCATTACTGATGTTACAATGCGAACGATTATATGAATTGTAGGGTCTTGTCTTCCATAATTATATAAGTGGTAATGGAATTTACATTTCGATAAATATTTTATTTGCTTGATCATTGCGCTGACGCGTATGTTTCCTCTCACTGCTGATCACTGATGGATATTTTAACTGAGATATCAATCTAGACATCATTTTTAATCAATTTGCAGTTGGTACTTCATTTCGTAACTGTTCTACACGATGTGAAACGTGAATCAAAGCGCACTGACTTTAATGCCTCGTCCGATGCACTGCTGGATCGTTGGTGTAGTTTAGTAATCTTTTAGTCTGTCATTCGTTTCCTTTGCAAGTCGTTAAACAAAGCAACGTGCGTATAAACGCTAAAAATATTTTCGCGTGTAATTAATCTTTTTACGCCATTGCAATTGGTAACTCGAGTGTGGGAGCTGTATCATAGCGAGCATTTTTTCGTATACTTGCTTTGGTAACAGTACAGTCAGTTGAATTCATATGTAACTGCTGAAAGTTATCTTATTCTTCAATAAATTGTTGGAGCTGTGCGTAGATTTAAGTGCATATGAGGTAGCCGCGACTAACCTGAAGATGATAGATTGCGCAGGAGATGTAGCAACATGCTTCACAAGTTCACAAATGCAGTTAGCCTCCATTTCACTTTATATAACGTCTTCTAATGAAGAGAAGAAACTATTTCTCTGGTATGCATCAGGAAACTAGTCTTGTAATAGATGAACCGAGTTATCAGTGCATCTATACCATTAACGGCACATCAGTTGCATAAAGTACTGGCGCAGTTGCACAATCGCAGCAATTCACTCTCGTTGCGTGTCTGTGGCCGCCATTGTCGCGCACGCGCTTTACTGAGAACGTTCCCGCGTAAAGGGGGCAAAAAGCGCGGGAACTGCGCCCAAACAATAATGGCCGACATAACGCTACGAATGTTATCTGTCGGAATGTACTTACTTGACGTTTACAACATAGCGAATGTTCTCATTGCTCGTTTCAATGCAGCAGCTCATTACTACGTAATGTAGGTGTTCGCTAAATGAAACAGTTTATAAAATAGAATTGCCGAAACGGATTTGGATCAATGAACACGGGCTCACTTAAAAACTTAAATACGAAGATCACAACCAAAATATTTGTAGAAAACACGATATTGATTCACGTGTTTCAGTTGACAAACAATAAGTAACAGAATACTCTTCGTCCGGCCATTATCTGAAATTCTGTATAATTGATGCATATTTTACAGCTAAAGAATTCCACTGTTTCGCCAAACACAACAAACAAACAATCAGCATTAGTAATAAGTGACTTCATTCAAGCTCAGTAGTTTCAGTGTCATCGTCAGCTTAAGACATATTTTGTTGCGAACAATTCAGGTGCAGACAGGCGCAGTGTTATGTAGTAAGGCTATTTATTTTATAGAACGTCCATTTACCGTAAAAGTTTATCATTTTCCAAGTGAAGTGTAGAGAACATGATTGTTCGAAGTGAAAAACACTTATTATAAGTTCCAACAAACAGTGATGGACTATTGTTAAACATGGTAAACGGGAACTACGTGCTGTACGGAGACCGACCCTCCTCTGAGTCAGAGATAGTCGACGACCATGTTCATTCGCGATCACACGACCGCAAAAACAAACGCAAAGCGAACAGGACAGCGAATGAACTGCAGCATTCATTGAACTTGGCTCAGCTGGACAACGAGACCGATTCAGTGAAATATGAAAAGAAAATAAACGAGCCAAGGTTGCTGCGCTACGTGCCCACTTCGGAAGTGAAAGAAAACTTTGTTACTGAAAAGTTTGAAACTTACGATTTAAAACCGACAGAAGAACGACCGAGACGATACGCGTTCACGAAAAAGCCGAAGAATCCGGCAGACGGGTCTGTGAACTACGCGTACTCCCGCTCCAGCAGCAGCTGTAGCTCGCCCAACGGCAACCTGCCCACCATCTCCGAGCACGGCGAGCAGTACGGCACGTACCGCGTGCGCGCCCTGCCCAACATGCCCAACTTGTCCAGCATGCCCAACATGCCCAACCCGACCGTCAACGATCTCATCCCCGGCTACGACACCAAGCTGGACAAATATTTCTCCAAACCCAGGGATGTAAAGCCATTCTCTGCCAAGGTAGGGTACAACGTAAGTCTTATTAAGTGCTTATTAAAAATAACTTTTAATATATTAAAAACGCTTCAATGTTTATTTAATTTTAAAGTGATTAACATTAATAATGTAAAAGTTAATTTATGTACTGTGAAATTCTTTCATGCAATATAAATGCAAATAACAAATTTATCTTTTGTCAGTGGTTAAGAATGCATGATTACCTAATAGAATCATTATGTAAATGTGTTCTATCTCAATTATTTATTAAAGGTAACTTTACATGTTCAGTTCGTGTCATGTGCTGATCACGAACCAATAATAAAAGAATCGATATCAATCTCTAATGACATTAATATTTATATCCGTGTATTACATTCTTCTAAACATGATTTTATAAATAAATTAAAATTATATTCGTTAAAAATTAATAATTAAAAGTGAAATGTGTATAATATCAGCAGATCGGCTAATAAAATGATAATCTCTAGAGATTATCTGAAAAACAGAATATCTTTAGTAAAGTTCCTAGTGCAGATTTATGTCTATCATGATTTCTATATATTTTTAATTGGATTGCTGTGATTATGTAAATAATATTTGATTAAGCCACAAATTAAACTCGCGCTTGGGTTATGATGTTATTGAATTTATTTTTGCAGAAAGCTACAAACTAATAAGAAAGTTAAAATTGTTACGTGGACAGGGAAAAAAATAACATATATTTAAACATCTTGTTACAAATTGCGTTAAATAAGTAGACATAATCATAAATAATAACTATTAAGTAGTTTAAAATTATGATTATCTCTGATTCTTCAGCTAATATCATGTTTTTATCTCCAAAATATGTGATACTAGCTGCCTCCCGTGGTTTCACCCGCGTCTTTGGTTACTGCCCCACTCCTACTGGTCGTAGCATTTCTCGATAAATGGGCTAAGCTAATCAACACTAAAATATTTTTTCAATTCAAGCCGTAGTTCTTGAGATTAGCGCGTTCAAAAAATAAGCAGTCTTCACTTTTATAATATCAATACTAGCGACTCACCCCAGCTTCTCGGCTTTTGTCTACTATAATATGCATGTACTACACGCCTAAACCTTTCTCATGAATCACTCTGTCTATTGGTGAAAACCTCGTGATCCGCTCAGTAGTTTTTAAGTTTATCGCACATGACACACAGATAGGCAAACAGATGCGGTGGGTTATTTTGTTTTATTATATGTTAGGATAAGTAAATAAGTATATATAGATTATACCAGTAGAACCCTAGACCAATATTCGCACATTATTGTACTAAGAGTTTTTCAAATGTAGATACACTTTTTAAACGCATGATATTTGAGATGGGTCTACTGTTTTTGGAGACACAGCTGAAATACCTATCATGTGTTAATTCAGTTTTAAAGCAATATATTCAAACGTGAGGTTTTCACATCCGCAATAATTATACACATATGCAAAAAGGTATACTTACGATGTAGTAACAGCTTAGCCGGTTAATTAAACTATCTCATATACCGGCTTTTAATGTTTTCTAAGTACGAAACACGACATTTTATAGGAGGGTTGGTAATAAACTAATTATGATAGCAGTATCTTGTCTAGCTGAAATTGGAACATACGACTCATACGAGTATGTGGTTGGTACGTTGATTTTCTACAACGTAACACTAGGACTTAAAGCCTTCCGTGTCGAGGTAGTAACTAAACTGCTCTTACTGAATTAAATACTACTACAGCTACAAATCACGATTCTGATTTATGATATAATGGAAACGAGGATACATTTACCAATGTTTAATTTGCGATAGTTCTGCAAATATTAACATAAATCAAAAGTTAATGATGCCATAATTTATTATTAATAATAATATTTATTGAGCAACACAGTAAAACCATGCATACACAATTGCTAATAAGCTACTTATATATAACAACTAAATAATACAATCAATTGTGTCTAACAGTTAGCATCTACTGTCGAAATAGGTTTATTGTCTGTATTTCAGCAAGCAGCGCCTAAAGCCCTCGAGTAAGGTAAACATATTCACTTATTGATTGTAAATTACTTAATCAGTACTGCTAATGTTACGGAAAATAGCACGGCTGACGCAGTGGTTGAGAGATTGGCTGCTGCGCTCGTGTCTCGGGTTCTATTCCCGCATACACGGAACAAATGATTGTATGGCCTAACGATAGTTGTTCCGGGTCTGGCTGTCTCATATATGCGAGTGTACATGTTTGAGACCGTACCCTCGGTACAGGAGTAATTCTTACGGTGGGCAACCTGTTCTTATAAAAAAAGAGTCACAGGAACAGACTTAATCAGGGGCGTAAAGATGGCTACCGTTTTCATGCTCGCTAGTTGGTGCCACTGATGAGATTAAGTGTAGCTTTTAAAGTTGTTATTACGTGCACGGAAACAAAGTTTGAATTAAAATATTTCTGATGCCGTAAAAGTATTTCGCAATATTACGCAGTCATATTTTGTTTAAAAAAAAATGAGAACGTAAACCAAAAGAAAAAACTTTTATAGCAGTGTTTGGTAGAACCTTATCATAATCTACCATAATTAATCAAGGACATTATCGTTATATCACAACAATAAAAATAAAAAGTTTATATAAACTCGCTTTAATAGCCCAAAAACAGTGTTATTTGACTTTTACAAGACCTCGCTTTATACTAGCGCCTCTAGCGGCAAATTCAAATGTATATGATAGCCTTCATAGCCCATAGGTAAAGGCTCAGCTGGCTGCCAAAAAGTTGGGAATCTTAGCAAAGGTAAGACAGTACATCATGTCGGAAAAGCTGCTCAAACTTTATCAAGCGCAAATTCGATAGTGTATGCAGTACCGATACATGTACTAGACTGATGCGCTGGTAGCAATTGAAAAACGAGCCAAGAGGATCAGAGGATCATCCGCAATGATGCGCTCGTCGAGTTAAAGCTTCAAAGTCTTGAGCAGATACCTACGCCGGGTTGCTAGCCTGTCGGTTTTTTTTCTATCGGTTACATTTTGGGGAGAGTACGTCAAAATTGCATAACTTAATTCCATCATAGGACCACCAGATGTACCGTGATGCACCATCATAATCATAAAGCATAATCAGCCTTTTAATGTTATCTCTCTAGGAGAGGGAATGGGCCGTAATCCACCACGCGGGCCCAGTGCGGGTTGATGAATGTCACATGTCTTCGATTTTTTCGTTCTTGGACATGCCGGTTTCCTCACGATGTTTTCCTTCACCGTTTTGAAAGTAGTGGTGATATAAATTACACAAAGTAATGCGCTTGCCTGGGTTTGAACCCGCAACCTACAACTCGTAAGTCGGGGTCATTACCACTCGGCCACCACTGCTCTCATGACATTATCACCACCATTTTTTTTTTTTTTTACACACAACTTTCACACAACGCCGTCTAGTCCCAAGCTAAGCAGAGCTTGTGTTATGAGTACTAGACAGCTGATAAACATACTTAAATATTTCTAAATACATACATAAATTATAGATAAATTACACCCAGACACAGAACAAATGATTGTGCTCATCACACAAACATTTGTCCTGGGTGGGAATCGAACCCACGACCTCCGGCATAGCAGTCAGGGCCACTAACTACTAGACCAACAGGCCAGTCAAACCATCCACCATGGATGCACCTTCGGTACAAGTTATATGGTGGACACCCCACCCATACGTTGAAAATTATTTGGGAACACATTCATTATGCTTACAGCTAAAGAGTGGAAATCCATGCCGGAGTCTGTGTTTCCTCATCGCTATAAACTGGGGGTCCTTAAGTCAAAGGTGAACAGATTACTTCTTAACAAGAGTACTCCTTCATCGATTGTTACAGAAATTATACTGTAACTTTAAACGTATTTTAAATTGAGAGTTGACTTTCGTATTTCAGACAGCGTTATCTATCTAGGTTATCAAAAAAAGGACAAATTAAGAAATAATTAACTTTTTCTTGAGATATCCGTGAGTTTGAAACTTACCAGTAAATGCGACCTATTTTCCAACATTATTACCGCTTAAATCGCGATAAAATCATAAAAGCGAATCAACTGATTCATCGCTGCAATCTCTTTGTTATTTAACACCTTACAAAGTTGTCGATTTGTTAATAACTTCTCCGAATAAAGTATCGCAACAATAAGCAATTATAGAAGTTTAACGATGTAACAAAAACGCAGACTTGACGTTTATACAGCCATCAGGCTATGAGGCGTTGATTTACTGTCAAGGAAAATGATTATAAAAAAGAAAAAATGTATTAAACAATTATGAATCGTACTGCAATGGACTGAATTGAATTGTAGGTTTATTTTCTTATTGTTCTCATAGAACGATGATATAGTTTGCTCGCATCACTGAGCAATAGAATGCGGGTCAGTGATAAATGATAAACAAGACTATATACGTCAATTTTTAAGACAATTTAATCTAGATGAGGCCGCTGTTGTCCTAGCTGACTACCCTGAGAAGAAAGACCGAAACAAACTCGAAAGAACTCACAGGTTTTTTTAATCTATAATTTACAGTAAACACGTAATGGTCAAATCAACGGAGAACCTTGTTGGTTAATGTCTGAGGTGATCTTTTTAAAATAGGACCACCAGCGCTGTAACTTACCTTTGATTCGCCCCGTGCGAACTTCTACAACTGCCTTCTTATTTTTTTTAAATGTGTGTGAAATAATTCGTTTCGAACAACATGTAAAAATAATAACAATAATATTTATTTAATTCTTTACCGGATAAATGAATACATTCTTAAATATAAATCTTAATTCTAAGTTTTTCATGCCTGAACTAGCAAAACATGTGTTTCAGGCGAGAAGAGCTAAAAAATAATAATTAACAAATAAAAGGATTTTATAGTACAATACAAATGTATAAAAATCTGCAATGTAGACAAGTTATCTTACACTATTACTAGTTTCTGTCAGCGGTTTCGCCCGCATGTAATTAGGTTTCTCCATACAAACTTTGGACCCCCGTTTCATCCCCTTAGGGTGTGAATTTTGAAAAATCCTCTCTTAGTGCTCGCCTACGTCATAAAAGGAAGCTTTGTGCAAAATTTCACGCTCCTAGTCCCAATTGTTTCGGCTGTGCGTTGATATGTCAGTCAGTCAGTTTTTCCTTTTAAATATATAGATTATTTATTATCTTCGTCGTGTGTGATAGTCCATTGAATTGTATGGTGAGCGATATTGTATCTTAAGATAAAATATTATAGTATCTTAGCCGTGTGCAGAGCCCCTTAGTGAACTCCACTTTGTGATGTAACCTACGACAAACTTATTATTTGCGATTGGTACAGTAATCGGATCTAGGGATCGAACCGCAAAATTAAGTTTGTTTTTTATTGTATATTCTTTTCCGGGATAAAAAGTACCCAGTGTGGTGCCCAGAATATTAAAGAATAATTATACCAAGTTTCATCGGAATCGAACCGGTAGTTTTTGCGTGATGCCTGAACAAACAGACAGACAGACAGACAAAAAATTATTTAATCACATTTTTGGGTTCGGTGTCGGTCTAGTAACACCATGCCATTTCTTTTTTTGATATTTTCAATGTACAGAATTTTCACTTCTACATATTTATTATAAGTATAGATAATATTACCAAAGCGTTAAGCGTTGATTTGATTTGAAAAAAATATTTTTTTTGTGATTAGGAAAAATCTTCGTAACTCAAATCCGGAATTGAACTGTTTTCATAAGTAAGTTTGTACGGAACCCTCAGTGCGCGAGTCCAACTCGCACTTGCTCGGTTTTTTTAGTAGTATAACCAATATTTTTACATACTAATTATAATACACCTACTTAATGAACTACTAACTAAAAAAACTACCACTAAACTCTATTACTAAACTACTTAATAAATAATATAACATATTGGGCATATAATGCAAACTGAAAATAATAATATATACAAACGGGTACAAAAAATATCATTGGGTGTAAAAAAAAATCATCCTCATCGCGTAACCAAAGGGCTGGCTTGTTCTTTGTCAAAAGAATTGGCATTTCCATTCAATGTGGCAATACTGCCAGTCTTCTGGGCATGTTTACAGATGACAGCGATGTGGAGGAGTACTTGGACGCTTGATTATGTTGATATGTGCGTAATTAGGCTTAGAAAAAATATAAATTATTAATATTTTAGTTATTATTATTAGTATACATGTTTATTATTAACTAATTAAATAACTACTAACTAATAATATGTAAATGCTATGCATACAGCCGTAAAATTAAGAGCTTTAAATTGCTCTATTGCTTGACATTAAATTATATTAAACGTTTAACTTTATAGCATTAATTTGGTTTAGGTAATTTAAAATAAAGCCCGGTAGCAGTGTTGCATACATTTTGAGTGAACATCGCGATGGAATATCAATAAATGAAACTGTTCAGGCTGCAGACAGTTAATATGTCATTTGTATGGATCAAGAAGATACGGCTCCGCGGGAGCCCTGATATTACACGAAGATTCTACTCAAGATTATAATGGTTACCAATATTAATGTTATTTATAGCCCATTCGAATTTGATATTTAGAATATTATTTCCTAACGCATTTTGCATTTATAATAATGATTTGTGCATAACTCAATCAAAATGCAACTTTCTTCTATAAGCAAAAATCCAGTTTTAATAATGCCCACAGTTAATTTTTTTGTCATAAATAAAAAAATTAACATTATCGATAAATCACAATCGAATTAGAATCGATTAGGGAAATTTAAATAGCGCCCACGTGCCTGCCACTTCTTTATGGTGATAATGTGGGACAGTTTAGTCCGTGGCCTATTAATATGAGAGTAATCTTATTAACATTAACACTTCCGATAGTTCTTAATTTTCCATATATGTATACCTTATAAATACAAATATCCGGATTATGTAACCTTTCAAAAATATAAGCATAATCAGCCTTGTAATGTTCCTACTGCTGGGACTCAGGCCTCCTCTCTAGGATTACAGTCCACTTCCCCAGACCGTAATTCACCACACGGGCCCAGTGTGAATTTGTGGATATCACATGTATTCGAATTTTCGGTTCTAGGCTACAAAACATAATAGAATATTAAAATGATAAAATAAAGAGCTGTTGAGACCCTCAAACAGTGTTTAGTAAATACCTACTGTAACATTATTGGTAATTAAAGAAATGTCTCACCGACTAATCGACACTTTGGTGGCTAGTTCTTCGCCCAAAGAATTAGCATTGCCATTCAACGTGACAGTGCTGCCAGTTTAGGTTCTGGGCACATGTAACACAGTATGAAAGCGATGTGGAGGAGTACTTCGACGCCTGAGCGTATTTTGATGATTTTGTATAAGTATAATACGTGTGTAGTTAGGTTTAGTATAAATAGTTAATATTTAGGTTTCTTATATACATATTTTGTCATTAGAATAGTTATTTATTATTTATTACTACCCCTCGCTCCACCCTAGAGCGAGGGAAATAATTTGAGAACTTCCCACCACAAAAAAAAAAACAAATTAAAAAGAGTGTTCAATGTGACACGTGAGTTAAGTTTGTCTCAGACTCACAATGAAATCGTCCCTTGCATAAATTATGTCAAGCTTTAGTCGGTAGGTACTTAATAAAAGTTATATAGGCATGCGCCAGACGGGCGGCAGCTTTCTTCAAAATAAATGACATAATAAAAATTTTATTCGACCATCACGTAACCTTACTGAGATGAACGCATTATGTGTTTTGTCTTGAATAAATATGGTTGATCTAGCTAAAGCGTGGGTGTATCAACTTGTATATTTACACATAAAACTGTTCGATTTTATTACTCATCTTGATATCCTGGAATTCGGGCAGCTATTAAGACATTAATATTAATAACAGAACGAATGTATAATCTAACGATTCAGCGAATTTTTTGTACGCAAACTATCGGACAAATATCAATTGCTATATATGGAATTTTTAGAAATCTTTTATTTCTTACTGTTCTCTCCAGCTAAGTTCTTTAAGAAGTACTTTCGACATTTAAATTAATTTGCTTCTTAATCTTATGTTTTTAGGAGAACAAACCAAATAAGTTTTTATAATAGTTTCTATATGTCTTCGCCCACTTTCTGTGTGTTTTTAGTAAAGAACCTTATTATTGAAAGCTTCTCTTATGTGCGTCATCAGGTGATTAAAATAATCTAGTAAAAACCTACTGGGTTAAATTAAATTTCCTAGCGAAAACAGCAGTCGTAGTCCGATTGACGGCTAACAGTTTCTCTATGGAATATCGGTTTTAAATTCAAAATTTGTCTGAGACATTATGATATAATATATATCTCAATATGAAACTAAAATCTACACTGATATATTTATAGAAGCACAGCTTTACGACTGAATAAGTCCTCATATCATTACGCATCAACATGGTCCTATTTATTAAGGGTACTCGTAGTTATACCTTTACAATATTACGACTTACAATTCGAAATCGTGTCTTCACATACAAGAATTTTATTGTAATAGACAGGGCGGATCGCGCATTTTTAATTTTTCATTAATAATGCCATGTAATCGCGTAACAGAAACTTTTGGAAGGCCCTATCTTTACTATTTAAATCTATGACTTAAGTGTTCTTTTAACTTGGTCTGTTTACTGACGATATTTGTTCTTTGTCCTCAGGGCTCTCATCCCGACAGTCTGTACCGCGTGTCAGCGGACAGCGGCGCAGGCGCAGGCAAGTTGACGCGGATGCTGCGCGTGATCCGATGGCCGGTCGCGCTTATCCTCGTGTGTGTCGCCCTCGCCGTATTCGTCTACTTCCTCATGCCTGGTGAGTACGATGGATTAGGAATCTCTTGTTTATCGGATACGAACACGACATCTTTCGATAAATTACGAGGAACATCTCCTCTCTTTCAGTCCATCCAAAGGTTGTCTGTAAGAGATTGCCCTGTGCGATAAGACCGCCCATTGTACACTTATTTTTAATTATGTTTGTCCTTATTTTTGTTTATGTGGTGTACAATAAAGAATATAATAAATAAATAAATAAATAAACATTTGACACATGATAAAATAATTCTATCTAGCGAATACGTTCAGAAGTTATTTGAATTAACAGCCCATCCACCTGAGAAAAATATCAAGAATATAATTTTTGAAGTTTAGTGAACCATAAAACTGTGATCCTCTCGTATAGATTTTCTTTAAATCATTGTAATAAGAGCTTTTTCACACCACCTGCTTTAAAACGTCAAATTATAAGCAATGCAAACCAAACCTAATGTAAGTGATTATTTTTCAATACACTTACTCGAAAACCCGCTCTTATCCCACTTTTAGGCACGCAATAGACTGTTTTCCGCACTAGTGCAGAAAAGTATGCATGCTCTCCCCCACCACAATGTTATTGCATTTATCGTATAAGGCTGGGCGTGTGTCGACCGCCACCAGTCGCCGGTCAACCCTCGTTTATTCATTTCGTAAGTGTATTTAAAAATATCGTTTGATACATGTGCAAATTTTGTCACTGCAGCCCTCGGCTCCATAACACACTCGCCTACGGCTCGTGCGAATTCCGCCTCGATCGCAATGACAAACTTTCTGCATCAAAATGTACTAATCCACTGCTGCCGGCTGTAGTCAAGAAATAATATTGTTTTAAAATTCTAGTTTAGTAGTATTGTAATAAAGTAATTCAATTCATGCGATACGATTGGCAGTAATATTGATAAATTTTACATACTTACCATATATCATAGTGAGGTTCTGAAAACTGGAATCTAATTGGATTCTAATTTTTTGAACGTCAGAAGGTTAGAAATAAGTCTACCTACGACACATGTCGTCAAAAGTGAGAGGTTTGGAAAGAAAAAGAGAGGGGCTTTGGTCAGCAGTGGGACGCAATGTAAGAAGGATAAGAAAAATATATTTTGGAAGAATATCTACAGGTAGGTAGTACCGACCTTAGGTTCAAATGTTTCTTCCACGTCACGAATCTAGTTTTACTCTACAAGAAGCTATATTTATTTATTTTACATACTTACCATATATCATAGTGAGGTTCTGAAGACTGGAATCTAATTGGATTCTAATTTTTTGAACGTCAGAAGGTTAGAAATAAGTCTACCTACGACACATGTCGTCAAAAGTGAGAGGTTTGGAAAGAAAAAGAGAGGGGCTTTGGTCAGCAGTGGGACGCAATGTAAGAAGGATAAGAAAAATATATTTTGGAAGAATATCTACAGGTAGGTAGTACCGACCTTAGGTTCAAATGTTTCTTCCACGTCACGAATCTAGTTTTACTCTACAAGAAGCTATATCACAATACAATCTCATTTGCGTCAGAAGCAGAATAATTTTAAGGGAAAGATATACAAATAAAGAAAGCATAACTCATTATTTATTTATTTAAACTTCATGTACAGTGGTAGTACGTCGCGCGCGTTACGCGGACCTAATGCAACAAGCCGTTTTCTACCAGTCAACCTTTGGGTTAAAAAAGATTACATTGTGGTAGATGTGCATAATTAATAATAGATATTTGAAATATAATGAAGTATCATTAAGATTAGGTAGTTAAGTACTTGTAATAAGACAATATATTTTACAATAATAAACGAATAAATACTATAACTACATTAACGAATCATTATATTAAAATTAACTCAGAATATAATATATGTGACGGAGACTAAGGTTGAGAGGACTTTAAGCAGTAATTTCCAATTTTATGCTTGTAGGAAAATTTACTCTATATTGATGTCAAAACTTACTTATCTCGAACTACATTAAAGCGTTGACATTTTTTTATTAACGTCCGTTAAAATTGTTATCACAAAGTTCTATCTTTTTGTTACAAATAAAATACACCTTTTTGTAAATTACCGCCTTTCTATACCTTTCACCCGTTTACCTATTTATAATCTCGTGCAATTCTCCTCTTACCGTTCTCGTTTGATACTATCTGTGTGATTCATTCGCTTTACGTTTTTATTTTGTACGACAAACATAAAGCTCAAGCTTACACACTACGCAAAAGGTTAAAACCAATCAATAGTGCAAATGACACAACATTTTACATTCAACAGTTTTTAGACAATCGTAATCCGTAGTTATCAAAATTGTTTACAACCATAAATGGATTAGAGCCCCGATTAGCTGTACTTATTCTATGAGTATGTACGTATATGGTTTTCACAAGGCTTTGTTGGATTGGTCACGTTGGAACTTTCAATTTCCGAAACAGAATGCCCCAATATCTGCAGCTTTGCATCATACCGAGCATATTTGTATCGTGGGTCTCGCTCGTAAGCAGTTATTGACACCATTGTTGGTTACAGCAGTATCAACTGCATGTGACAAGTTCTCACAACTAAATTAGTTATGTTTATGGACGAGGGACACTTCCGAACGGTCCGCGGACCATTCTAAAACAATTTATATTTTACAACAGTTTTATTATGACAATGATTGTTATGATTTCCGTTGAGGGACCGAAAGTTGTGTTCTGTTATCTCTTATGTTGATCTCTTTTACGGGACATTAAAACAATATGGATATAGGTGTATTGACAGGCGCGTGTGAACTCACATTGGAATGTAAAAACGATGCATAATTATCTGCTCTTAATTGTTTAATTAAGTTAATGGTCTCAATTAACTTAAAACGTATTTGATGTGGCTACGATTTTGAACGAGCTAGTGAAATAAGGTTATATTGTAGATCACCCGGGTATACAAACATAACTAACGTATCTTGAGTTGATTTTTGACATATTGTCGATTATATCAGACGCTATTCAATATTCTTGATGGAAAGTCGTTATTATAATGTGATAGAATGTGTTCAAGATTTGGGCGGAGATGCGCCGGACGGTCGGCACGAGCAGTGTCAGAGGTTAAGTCTACACGTAACAGACACTCGCATAGAAAAGCTTCGACAACACCGAATGAGTAATAAATAGCTGTGTTATATCAACGTCACAACGACGTGTTTGACATAAACTATACAGATACACAATTTTTTATTGACATTCTTACTCAGATGTACCGACACGTAATAGATTTTTATTACTCTAATCACCTAATAAACATGATTGGATTCTAGTTGACTAGACTGTTTTTATTGACAAATCTGTCATAACTTACTCAATCTAAAACTATTTCTGATACCTTTATCGATTTGACCTGATCTAAAATAAAAGAGAATTTGCATATAGAAAGTAATGTTAATTTTTGCATTAAAATCAGTAATTGCCCTCGAAGCGGAAGCTGAGGTGCATCGTAAAATAACTTTCAAAGCAATTATAGTCCTTTTCATGTGTAAATTGTACTTTGATAAGAGTTGGAGGCTCTCGAAACTTCTGATCTCTTCATAAATATTCAGCCACTTTCACATCTCACACGCGAAGGGATTTTTTAATAACAGATTTTAAATGGTAAAGTAAAATCGTGGTGAGCAATAATTTGATTGCGTGGGGTGTCCTGTCCATTTGGTCCGCAGCCGCGAGCGGTCCGCACCGCGCCGCGCCGCTTGCCTACCGGCTCACGCCGCATGTGACCGGATGCGCTCCAGTCTCCTTTGTTGCTCTCATATTGTATTTTTATTTGCCGAGAATCCGTAAAAACGAAAGTTGACCTCGCGAAGACTTTTTGTGCATCCATAAAGGATGTAGGTAGCTTTATTTTTATACTTGCTCCGCTTTTTCGCATTTCTTTTCCTTTTTAGATAGATAAGATGAATGTTTATCGTTATGCCGCTCTTTTTATGTAACATGCATAATTTTGCAACACAATGAAAGTATGAGAAGTCACCACATAAATAAGATCAGTTAAACTGACAAACAAATTAACTTTTATTAACAGTTCGCTCCAGGCACATTTCGAGTGTCATTGTTGATGATTGTATCCATTGTAAAATATGCATCATTATGTCTAATCGACGACAATAGGTGCTAATAAAAATATAGAAGAGAAAACATATGACATGTGCCACCCCGCGATGCCGCTTTCTTTTTTATTTTTATATTGAAACTACAATTACAGTGAGTGAAGTGTTTATTTGTGCCAATATACAACTGTTGGTGGTTATAGACAGTGAGACAGTAAATTACAGTATGCAAAACGTGAAGATGTATGTGTTGTATAATCATGCTAAATACACGTGAAATCAATTATGAAATAAATTGAAGGTTGTATTGCTATCTGTTGATGCTAATGACTGCTTCACTGCACTTCGAATTAACAATGCCTTTGTAGGAAATATTAATTGGTAAAATATTGATTCGAAAACAATGGAAGATCTTAAATTAAATGATCTTACACTTGAGTGATTGCTGTTTGTTTAGACTTCAGATGATTGCTGACATAAAGTAAGCTATTGTCTAAAGTCTAAACTAGTAAAGTATTAGCTTGTCAAAGTTATTTAGAACTTAGATGATTGGTAACACAAATTAAGCTAGCATTTAAAGTCAAAACTAGTAAAGTGTTTGTTTGCAAAAGTTATTTAGAACTTAGATTATTGCTAACACAAAGTAAACTATCATCTAAAGTTAAAACTAGTAAAGTGTTTGTTTGTAAAAGTTATTTAGAACTTAGATGATTGCTAACACAAAGTAAACTATCTTCTAAAGTCAAAACTAGTAAAGTGTTTGTTTGTAAAAGTTATTTAGAACTTAGATAATTGCTAACACAAAGTAAACTATCATCTTAAAGTTAAAACTAGTAAAGTATTAGTTTGTCAAAGTTATTTAGAACTTAGATGATTACTGACACAAAGTAAGCTAGCATCTAAAGTAAAAACTAGTAAAGTATTAGTTTGTCAAAGTTATTTAGAACTTAGATGATTGCTAACACAAAGTAAGCTAGCATCTAAAGTGAGCTAGTTTTTATCTGGAAAAAAATCGCGATTTTTGTAATATTAGCTACTGGTGTATGCCGTGGGAAAAAGATAGCACAATAATCAGTCGATGGACCCACTACTGAGACTCAAGCTTCCTCTCTAAGAGAGGGAATTGCCAAAATCGATCTCGCGGGCCCAGTGTGGATTGGTGGATGTTACATATCTCCGAATTTTTTGTTCAAGGATATGCCGGTTTCCTCACGATATTTTCCTCCACTTTTTTGAGAGCAGTGGTGATGAAATAAATTACACAAAGTAATGCGCCTGCCTAGGTTTGAACCTGCAACGTTTTGTCATAATTATAAGTCCATTAAATATTGCTAAATTCTCTGTCGCCATCTACCTTATTTAAATTAATATAAATACCCATTACCCAAGGACATTACTCCTTCGTAATTAATATTCAATCGCCATATTATAATAGATAAGATATTTAAGCATGTTACATTCGATTTGCAATACAATTTATCTCGGTGGAATAAATAATAAATGGTTGTAATTAAGGACGTTTATAACTAGCAGTACTCCAGCGACAGTTAATATGTTTCGAGTCGACCATAAACTGGAGAATGGACTGAGCAATACCCTCACAAAGACCCCTCCGTAGAAAGAGAGAAAACGACTGTGCAATCAATACCTGTCTATTGTCACACTCTCATGTCATGTAAAACTTATTCGTGCTTGCATGTGACGTTGTGGGATTATTCGTAAAAGTTATCGTGGCCTTGGAACGCATAGGTCAACTGAAGAAACACAGGTGGATTTTAGTTAGTAAAAGTCTAACAGTCCCTATTACCCAGAGTGGACGGAGTTATTTGATTATTTCCCACCTCAAACAAAAAGCCTTTTTTTAAGTAGAGAAATCATTGAATGACTTCTTTCGCTCTAGAGCGGAGAGGGTGTGTTAGAATTTTACTGACTAAAACCACACCTATGTTCCTTCTTTGCCATTCGTTCCAGGACCCCGGAGTTTCCTTTCGGATTGCTCTCATGGGTTATCCGAAATTGAAACCCGGGGTCATCCTCAAACAAAAAGCCCGTGATATGTCCGCGTCAGAACTTTAGAAAAAGACAATGACTGTCCGCACGCTCTCGTTCTATCTCCCTCACTCGTATTCACTTCATACCTGAATAGAGGACGCACAGTCCATACTCTATGTTTATGTTTTAGCGAGGTGTGGCGGCCCTAAGGTACTATGGTGTAGCTTGAACGTTTAAATCTCATGTGTAGAATAGTTACCTACTAAATTACCTAATGACGCCTCAGTACATACCTTCGTTAATAGCCTCCCGCAGCGACTCCGGCACTAGATCACAAATTGCATTTCATTTGGCGCACGCCTTACAGCCTTATGTAACGTATAATCATTTTAATTACATACAAAGTAGGATACGTGTTACAGGGAGCCTAAACTACATCCCGTACATCGGTTAGGTCACATTTCTGCAAAACTATTCGTGGCGTGCGCTGTGAAGTGGAGAAACTTAGCGGAACGCGAGGCTACTGAATTCCTATTTCTTTCGAAAACGTTGGAGCATCTGCCCCCCTAGCCAAATCAAGTTACAACCGTTTTGTTTCGATTCTCTTTTCGTTGATTGCCTCGAGTAGGCCACGCCTCCTATTTCTTTGTTCTGACCACGTGACTGAGCGTTGAGATGATGTCAGAACAAAGGAATTGGGGGCGTGGCGGACTCGAGGCGATCAACGAAAAGAGAATCAAAACGAAACGGTTGTAAATTGGCTAGGGGGGCTGATCCACAAAAACTAAACTTATTTTTGAGGTGGAAAACTATCAGATAACTTCTCCGGCTTTAGGTGGAGCAAGAGGGAGTGTCAGACTTTTACTGACTAAAACCCACCTGTGTTCCTTCAGTTACTCTGCGTTCCAGGGCCGCGGTGATTCTTTAGAAAAATTCCGCAACCTACCTATACCTACTTGATAAATTAAGTTTACTAGCAAAACCCCGCAGACAATGGCGGTCGTTGACGTTGAAAAGTTTAGAATTCTTTTTTTTTTTGATCCATCACTATAAGATAACAATACCCGTCACATTTTTGTAGATTCGCTAACTAATTTAATTTGACACGGCATTCAATTAAACGCTTAGCAACTATAGTCAATAAAAATACAATAGCACCACCTACATTAACAAATCCGTAATGACATGCAGCGAACTGCTTGCATAACAAATGATGAGTCGACGTAGGAAGTCCCAGCGTCACCTATGACACTGACAGCGGAACGGGAGCGTGTTTACTTACCATCATATCGTCATTATTTATGTATGTATGTTGTGCAACCACGATAAGGATTAATGGCGATACTAGACTGACACGGCCAGAGGCGTGGCGTGACATCTGAACCAAGCTTTCACCGGCCTCCTCTTCACCGGTCTACGCTCTGCAGATACAGTTCGATTCAAACTTAATGACGAATGTGAGATTCACTATTCGCTGTACCCTATCTCTCACCCCCGCTGTCACAAGAATTAGGTAGTTAACTACTTTTTTTTTTAATTCTATGTTTCAAAAAGTAACTTTATTAAATTTTTCAAATCTTTTTCATAATAAGGAAGTTAGAAACCTTTCGAATCTGGAGAAGAGGAAACTAAAGTAACACAAATAGGATGCACAAACTGAAATGTGACTGACATCACCGCTATTTGATTAATCGCGTACAAAAGAAATGGCGAATGTTCCCATCACGTTCCCACTCTTCCTCATACAATTAATTGAAATACTAATTGCTGTTTCATTTAACAACCTATTTTGATGGCGATTTCGAGAAAAGATTAATTGTTAGTATTAAATGCTGTTTAGTATAAAATACTGTACAAAAACAAACACAGAAAAATACCCAATTCTCTTCTGCACAGCGACTCACAGAATTTTCCGAACCGCCATTAGGTATGATTCTACCTGCACACTTGCTTCCTACTACATTTACTGTTATGGCGACGATATTACAGACTAATCTTCTTTAGGTTAGTCTGGCTACCGGGTACTAAAGACCAGACGTAATAGGTGCAGTAGGTACAGATAGTGTTATTATCTATCCAGTTATCAGAGTGTAGATATGTAGATATATATATAAGTATATCAGGGATCTAACATCGGATCCGAATCAAGAATCACTATCGGAACCGAATTCGGAACTCGCGTTCTTAAACTCGGAGGCGTCGGAAGAAGTGTCAATTGAAACAATACTAAAATAGTACACTTTGATACAAGTGCAGAAAGTTTGTCATTGCGACCAAGGCGGAATTCGCACGAGCCGTAGGCGAGTGGTTTATGAGCCGAGGGCTGCAGTGATAAATTTGCACGTGTATCAAACGACTTTTTTCAATACACTTACAAAGAATTGAATAAACAGGGATTGACCGGCGACTTGTAGGGGTCGACGCGCGCCCAGCCTGATACGATACATGTACACAATAACATTGAGGCGGGGGAAAGCACGCGCACTTTTCTGCACTAGTGAGGAAAACAGTCTATTGCGTGCCTAAAAGGGGTGTAATAAGAGCGGGTTTTCGAGTAATTGTATTAAAAATTATTTAAAAAATTAGTACTTAACTATAAATGAAGAGCTAATTCACAATGTTCCAATTACGAAATAAAACAACGATAGAAAGAGTAATCGACAGAAGGCACGGGAGTAAGAAGGTTCTCCGCACGAAAAGTATTAACTTAGTTGTGCCACCGATACACCTAAGTTCCGAATAAAATTTATCGCGAAATTGAAGATATCCGCAGAAGAAACAAGGTTACCGAAATAACCTGAAAAATCGCCAAGCTTAAGTAGTCCGTGAGCAGAACAGATGGTCGATGGAGACGAAAGGTTCTAGAGTAGCGACCACGTACTGGAAGACGCAGCGTTGGAAGGCCTCCTACAAGGTGGAGCGATGATCGGATGAGCGTCACGGGAATCCAATGGATGCGAGACACACCGGACCGGTCGTTATAGCGATATTTGGTGGCGGCCTATGTCCAACAGTGGACAACTTTCGGCTGAAATGATGATGACGATGATTTATCGGAACCGAAATCGGAATCGGATGTGAATCATTCGGAAGTTCCGACCTTTCAGAATCGGAAATTAGGAATCGAGCCTGCATAAAATCCCTGATATAAGAAGGTATATGAGTAATTTGGTTCGAGAGGTACAAGAATATTAAAAACGTGTGTGATTCAAATGCTCATTTAGATAATCGGCTGTGAGTGTAGGCCAAAACAATTTTATAAACAGACTCATAAAATTGTAATCTGAAATGTAGGTTATCTATTTAAATTAAGTACCTAGTATTGCATTCAGTAAAATCATAATTTACAAGAAATCCATTAGTATCAATGATGTTGTGTGCAACTTTAAAGTAGTTTGGAGCATTCATATCATAAATTAAATACAGTATATAAATTACATTTCAAATATTCACGTTCACATTTGTAGGTTTTTGGCACGCGTCAGAATATATCGGTGCACATAATCTGTAGAAGATTAATTTATTGATTTATAACTTATGTATCCTGAATATATCGTCCACTAACTACTATTTTAAGGCAGTAAGCTCGTTCTCTCCTTAATTGCCCAATCACCAGACTGAATTAGAATGTAGTGAAATTGAATGAAAATATTAAATTTTTATGACGTTTAATTTTATTTATGATCCGGAATTCAATTTATTTTTAGTGACCGGCGAAATACTGGAGATTTATTCTTTTTGTTTATAACTACAGTTATATCGTTTTATATGCCTTGTTTCTAGGTATTATTAAAAATCTTACACCACTTCAATTTTATATAGTCGTAATATAATCAAAATGATTGCTGCTCTGAAGAGCGCCTGTCATAACACTCGAGCAACACAAACAATTTGACGCGAGTTCGTTACTCTCAACCTTCTAAAAATGTTCCAATCTTGTTTACTAAATCAACACCAGTATTTATCGAATAAAATACACATTTAGTTCATTTTACAAGAGCTGCACGAGGATAAACATGTATTAAAAAATAGAAAACCGTAGAAAGTCGTTTTTTTTTTTTAACTTCCCTTCACAACTAAATATAGCTACGGACCACACTTAACCGATCGTTAACCTTGCAATTCCAGACAACTTGGAGACCCGGGCGGGCGAGAACGGCACGTACTGGGAGCCGGTTGTCGCCGGACAGGGGCCACAACCCGACCGGACACGGCAACAAAACAACAAGAAACCGGACAAGAACGCACATGGTAAGGTTTCAGAAACTAATTCTTATGATGGACACTCGCAATCGCGTCTCTAATATATAATTTTTTTAAGAATTTTAGAATAGTTTAGTTGTCTCCAATTAATTTGTAAAACAAATAGCGCAGAATTTGTGCTAGTTATTTTTCTTTTATACAATACGGCGATATATAGTTGATCGCCGTTAATCAATGGAACCTCAAGCTAGATCTGTACTGTAGTATAACGTGTTTGTTCTAAAGGATAAATACGGTGTCATATTCCTAAACAGAACTGTGTTGTGTATTTATCATTACTAACTATTCAGTTTTCCGATTCCGCACGAATCAATGTGTCCATGTGTGTTTGTTTCAACTGATGTTAACGTCTTACATGTTGAATGTTTGTCTTGTGCACCATGCAGAACTTATTTCATTATTAAATTATTATTTTGATAAAACAGTCTAAGTGAGCTATAAACTCCACGTTCCACCTACTACCACCAACCACACTATTTGTATAAGGAGCACGATATGGGAATATTACTGTTATATCACATTTGAATATTTTGTTACACAATACACAACACGATATCATTGCGTGCTCAACATTTGGGACAAATAATCATGCATGTGTACATGAGTTTACTAAACGAATCACTGTTCCGACGAATATTGTTGTAAACACATAATTGCAGGTACTAAAACATCGGAAATAGATTTCTACGACGCCGACATCGATAAAAACACTGCCGATGCAATTCCTACAAGAAAACTGCCCATACCTCCAGTCTTCCCTACCCATCTTTCACCCGAAGTCCAATACGGCAATGAGAAAGCTGACACAGACAACTTAAGAACAGCCAAGGTATTAGACGATGCCGACCCCGACGACTCGACATTGAAGCCGCACATTACTCAAAAGCCTGAGAAGCCACTAGCGATTTACTTCAAAAACTTCAGTGCAGCGACAACTGAAGTCATAACGAGAGCAGAAACAATAAATGATTTCACTAACTACGATCATAAACAATTAACCAATAAGAACTTGGAATACGCACAGAAGGATAAAAGCCAGACCTACACAGGACGCCTGGAATATCATAACCAGCACAACAACGAAGCGAACAGGAACGTGCCGATTGATGTACAAGAGTTCTACGTGCGCCGCCCCAGCGAAGATATCAGCTTTACCTCAGGTCATTCAAAACTGTTTGGTATTTCTATAGAGGACGCTGAAAAAATGAAATCAACTACTCAGAGCTCTCTGTATAACACGAGAGTGTCCCCTACGCTGCCAACGTGGCGTGACGAAGACGACACCACCACGAAAAAGTATCCATCCAATATCTATTCTGAGGGTAAGTCTTTAACTTTTGTATCAAGGGGCATGCGGTTCATCACTAACGCTCAAGGTAAATGGTATGCAGCAACATATTACTCACATTTCAATATTCACTTTCACGTTGTAATTACATTGTTCATCGGTACGCGGATAACAATTTCGGTGCAATGGGTGGGTGTAACTAACTGTGATGTTTCATTAGTCCTGGAATTTTATTTTGCACAACATCAATTTCTTTATTAATTATTCCAGTTCAATGTCGTTCGACCCGCATGTCTCTGTGCCGAGGCATCCTACCTTACGACTTAGCTGGAGCACCTGCGAAGATTGGAAATGTAGAGGCGACCTCTCTGCTGTCCCAGATCGACTTCTTGGTGTCAACTAACTGCAGTGACCGTATCAAGCATTTCTTGTGTGCTTTGCTAGAGCCAGAGTGCAGTCCGCCACCTTACCCTACGAAGATGCCGTGTTACGGGCTATGTAAAGGTAAATTAAAAAAAAAAACAATATGACTTGATAATGTTCATGTCCTAAAATATCAATATCAGCCCCTTAATTACTTTAATTTCAGCGATCTTTGACTCGTGTGACGGTCAGATCCCTACGGAACTGATTCCTGCGTTCAACTGCAAGCGCTACTCGCGTGCCAACTGCGTGGGGGCCAGGACACCGTGCTACAAGCGCGAGTTCTCGTGCGCCGACGGGACGTGCGTGCCCCGTGACTGGCTGTGCGATGGCACTAAGGACTGCCCCGCCGGCGAAGACGAGGGGGCTGCCTGTATCAAATGCGATGAATCGGAATATCGGTAAGTTTTCAATAAACTGTCTTAACACTTTTTCTTTTTAGAGAAATTCGGAACAGAGTGCAAAGTCCCGCATACCTTTTGTCTGATCTGGTCAACTGACCAATAGATGGTTTTGGGCTGTTGTGCCTACATTCAATTTGCGCTATGCAGGATTTCGAATTTTTTAGTTTCTATCTGGCATCATAAATGTCACTACATTCATCTTTCTAATATTGAACGCTAACAATTTTCCCCACAGCTGTAGCAGTGGTGGGTGCATCCTGAAGCGCTGGCTCTGCGACGGCTACTCGGACTGCCCGAGCGGCGAGGACGAGCACGTGGAAATATGCGGCGCACGCACGCAGCACGTGGCCATCACTGACGCGCACGAGGCGGGCGCGCAAGCCGCCGCCGACGCGCACGAACCCGGCGAGGAGTCGGCCGGCTCTGCGCCCGCGCCGGCCATCCGCAGACCTAACAAGGTTCCTATTGGACAAAAGGTCACTCATCACCGAGCTGGTATGTTAAACATTGCAACAAGTGTATTCCTTCATAAGAACATTATTACTACTCTTATTAAATGTATTTTACACGCCATCGATCTACTGCGATGCCATGGAATATATAATATTTGTATCTCTTTCATTACATTAATTTTAGTGTAGTATCGAATAGTATGGTAACAAAAAATATATGTGCAGTAACGACATAGACACAATATGTATTAAAAACATCATCATAACTCATTCAGTTAGGGAGGTTATAAGGTCAAAACGGCACATTTTAACTCTTCTCTAAATTATAAAGTTATGTTAATGGTTTTAATAAGTATGATTGTGTAAATACATACATGTTATTACCGCAAATATATTTTTTTACCTTACTTTCCGATACTAAACTGTAAATTGCAAAAACCTTTGTATTTGAATTGAAACTTTACTAATTAAATCTTATTAAAAATATATTAATAAATATACTTGACATCTTACATTTGTTTTAGGAGAAAACGAAAGTAGCAAGGAGCTACTCGTTACGAGCGACAGTAATAATTCTCTGAAAAGAAACTTCACGCGCCGTCCTTTACCGCCCCGGCTGTCGCACTACTACCACACCCAACCAACTAGGTCCCAAACATCAACCAAGGACGAGATCAAACCACTCACTACAGAGCCCACCGTAGTAAAATCTATTCCAAAGACACCCGAGGTAGAAAAAGAACTTCCTGAAAAAGAACTCCCTCAAAAAGAACTCCCTCAAAAAGAACTCCCTCAAAAAGAGACTCCCAAAACCGTTTCAGAAAAGGAATCTGTCGAAGATATCAACATGGGGGATCTCGGGTTTTTTGATGAGTTTGATAAAGAACCACAAGCACCTAGAGCTCAAAAGTTAGGGCAGCCCACAAAGATCGTGAGGTTTGGGGTACCTCAGCCCAAATCGCAACCTATTCGACCAGCCGAGCCAGCTTCAGCAGCGACGGAAGCCACTCACCTTGATAAAACTGGCAGCAAACTTGAAAGAGTCATCGATGGCGCCGCCCTGCTACGGGTAACATTTGCTCTTCTTGCTAGCCTAAGTTTTACCTGTATTTTGTGCGGTTTCTTCTTTCGACCAGCCACATCTTCACGATCTTCAATTTTAGACGATAGTTACTCACTTCAGATTGTCTTTGTAATTTATTTTATAACAAAATGTAGGCAATTCCCGTACTTGTCCAGTTTTTATTACTACATTTATCACTTCAGTTGGTCACAATCCGTAACCTCAATCTTGCAAATTGCACCATTTGTTTTATGGATGAAAGGTTTATTAACTCTCTAATTCAATAACAATCGCTTTGCAGAAAGCAGCGGCACAGCATGCAGCAGAAGTTGCAGAAGACCTCGCGGCTAACGATACCTTTACGTATGTGGATGACACACCGGACCCTCCTGCCGCGCCTGAACACGTCGACCAGGCTAACCGTCCCCTAGTTACCATATCTAAGAGTCCCAGCGTGAGCCTACTGGCGCCAGCCGGCCAGTACGGGAGCCCCATGTCTAATGCCGACGGCCGGGGCTGGTCGCGCGCGCACGCGTCTCCGTGCCCCAGCGGGGAGCTGCGCTGCGTGGACGGGCGCTGCATCACGCTGGCGCAGCTGTGCGACGGCACCATCGACTGCTCCGACCACGCCGACGAAGACAACTGCTACACGTGAGCTCGCACTCACACTCTAGCGGTAAGAGGTAGTGAGTGCACCTCAATCGAGGGAAGTCGTTATTATTCCAGTGACAGACCAGTGTGACAGATGATTACGGTAAAAAAGTACATTTTAAAATGTTGTGCAATTCGAGTGTACATTGGTAGAAGTGTAACTAATAAATTAAAATGCTGACCGTACGAACTTATCATTACTAACGCTTTTATAGCGTCTGTCAATTTACATAACAACATAATATCCGAATATCTAAAAAAAAAATAGTATGATATTTTGTTACAAAATTGGCCAAATAAGTGCGTTATTTTCACCTGAATTTAAAAGTCGTACCCTACGTAGTGACTTATTGCCACACAAACGTCATTTTAACGCCACGATGTGGTATACAATATAGTGCCTTCATTACACAGTTGAAATGTCATAGATTTACCGAAACAGTCTTAGCCAATCAGCACTGGGAAAATACGGAGTATACACGACCCTCGTGTTACGGCGTCCTTATGTTATGGTTTATGATAGTATACGCTGTGATAAAGCAATGCATGATTATGGTGGAATAGCATAGCATTGGTCTGCTAGTTTCACTCGTAAACCCAGTTTCTGGACAAACATTTTCGAAGTGTCAAAAAAAAAAACAAGTCGAGTGATGCAATTGGTTGTTGATATTTTTATTCAAACAATCTTGAACCAATCACAGCAGCGAACGTTCGTTTCATAATTTTCCTGCTAGAAACTGGGCCGTATTGCCGTTGCCGTCCATTATAGATCTTATTAAGTACCTGTGGAGCAAAACGTTTTGTATTTAGATTATAATATTGTATTAATTAGATTTATATGTAATTGAAATTAAGATAAAGTCCAATTCGTAGTTCGTATAGATTCAGTCTACAAAATATTTTCTAAAATTTTGTTACTAAGATGAAATGTATTTCCCTTTAATACTTAATGTTTATTATCGGCATTAGATTTTAGACCTTATTATCATCATGACTTTATTGTAAATATTTTCATCTACATAAACTACTGAGTTATATGTCATGGTTACAAATTATTGTAAAACATCAATACATAAACGTGAATCATTAAAAATATTCTTAAAGTATTTTTAATTCTGTTCATCATTATTATTTGCTTATTTCATGTAGGTAACGAAAAGAGGTGCGCATTTGTAAATAGGGCTACGATGAATTATTTATATCGATAAGTATTTATATGAAGGTAAGTGTGTTATTGATTAGAATATAAATAAAAGTTAATGCATTGTTACTTTAATGTACTTTTGTGTAAAGTTCTAGACTTACCTACTTAACAATCTCCGAAGACCGCCCCGGCTTGCACAAGTGCAAATTACATAGATACATCTAAACCTTTCTCGCTTGTTACTGTTTTTTTATTGAAAAAATCTGGTACGTGGTTTAGGAGGAATTAGCGGATAAACAGACAGGCGCAGAAAGTGAAATATTATGTTTTGTCCCCCAACATGACACGTATTGTCCAACATTATGTCCCGCCTCACGTAAATGCGTTATAAAATGTCGGAGGCAAGTTGCTGGACACTGGACAACGCTGCAGGGTCGAGTAGACTGAGCGTTGGCGCGCTGCTTGGAGACAGTTTGTCCCCTAATGTATCTGTGGTTTAAAGATTATCTGCGTACGGCTAGTGCCAGTACTGAATATACAAATGGAAATTAAATGAAACTTTTCTATCTCAATGTCACCGAACTCAGTGTTGGTTGTGTTCACAGGCAGCCTCAATTACGAAATTATTTAATGTTTTTGGATTATGCTTACATATTTAGCCATAGGAATTTGTGTACTTGTTTAACTGTTAAGAGAACCAATATGAATTTCTTATAGTGACAAAAGCGACTGAAAAATTTATGAACAAAATTATTTAACCATATTATGTTGACATTAGGTTAAATTGAAAAAAAAAGGTATAGATTTAAACAAGACATGTTTTTATTTTATTTGATATAAACTATTGCTTGACTGCTATCCCACCTGATGGTAAGCAGTGATGCAATCGTTGATGGTGAGGCGCACTAGTTTATTAAGGGGATGGAACTCGACGTACATTTTCACTGTTTTTTCATAAGACCGCTCTTACGCGATTATGACGTTTTTCATTAGATATTTTGGAAACAAGAAGACAACAAGATTCTATTATCTTGTTGATATTATCTACGCTTCTATTGAAATCAATTTATAAATTTATGTAAAACTAATTCAGTAAAGACCTCTGAAAATCTGCTATTTTGCATGAACTTTGACACTTCATAATTTAATCAAAAATTAAAAATTCAAAAAAGTATAACAATAGAAGCCTTGAAAATTTAATCCAGATTCTAAATGACGACAATTTTTTTCAAAAACTTTTAAGGGTCAAAAACATATATTTCCTGGAACAAGTTTTGTAAAATATTCGAGTAAATCACGGAATTACGAAATGCTAACAGAGTTTTCAGGCGTTAAGTATCTCTCTTTTATCGCGTTGCCTTTTCTTCAAACATCGCGTTGGATTGCGTTAGATGAAGTAACAAGCTTTTAAACCATGCTCGATGTTGACGATAGGCGAGTGAAAAAGGACCCTCTTAAGACCCTTCACACTAGCCTTGAAGACACCTAAATTATAATCGAATATATGAAGTTTCATTTATACAGTTGACATTGTCTTTAACATCTGCCCCTCTGACATCAACAACGCAGTTATTGGTTAACACTATAGGTACCCCTTGGCAAGACTGGTATCAGAATCCTGGCTTCTGATTAACCATGTACTATGTTCATATCTGAATAAAAATAACTAAAAAGCTACAAACCACATATTTTCATACATAGTAGCCGATGTTAATAAGAAGTTCTTTGTTGTATCTTGAAGTACCTACTGAAAATGTCCACGAAGTATTATATCGTGCATGCAGCAACATGAAAGTAATAATAAAACTTTAATCCATTTTAATATTAATCTTAAGTTATCCGTCCATAAATTAATAATGTAGGTTAACATAGATTATTGCTTCAAATTGTCCAAAGTAATGTCATAATAAACTTTTATTGCCGAATTTACTAAAGAAGCTATTCGGATTTTCTCCACTCTGTATTCAGTTTAATTTCTAAGTTCTAAGGAATAGGGACTAATTTTATAATTTGTAAACCAGTTTACGTATTTAAGTTATCTATTGTTTTAACTGTATTAAAATGATTACGATGTAAGTTATCATTTTTATGATAATAAATACTATGCCATGTTATATTTTTTGTTGTTTTATTCCCCCTTCACAAAACATAGCATCCAGAAAAAAAATACCTTCATTTAACTATCCCTCTCGAGCACAAAAGCTTTTTGTCGCCTAGAGAAAAAAACCGGGCAAGTGCGAGTCGGACTCGCGCACTGAGGGTTCCCTACAAACTTACCTATGAAAACAGTTCAATTCCCGAATTGATTTACGAAGATTTTTCCGAATCACAAAAAAAGGTTTTTTTTGTGATGTAACTATTACAAATTTACAGTTTTTAGATTTTTTCCTATACTTGTGCTATGAGATCTTGCTTCATGACAAATTTCAGGATTCTAGGTCAACGGGAAGAACCCTATGAATTTTGATTCCCTTGAAAGTGTCAAAATATGCGTTTTTTTGCGACATAAACGGCCGTATCTTTTTTTCCTTTGGTTTTTTTCACAGCTTCAAGGGAATGCAGACCTGAGTATATGGTTTTAATTTCAACTCGTATCTCCACGCGTTTCCGAGATAAAGGGTATTGACAGACAAACAGACGGACAACAAAGTGATCCTATAAGGGTTCCGTTTTTTCCTTTTGAGGTACGGAACCCTAAAACAGAGCCCACGAGCATTAACGCTTACTTGCTGGGTGGATTTGCGATTTTAGACGATATTATTAACTTGACTAAAAATAAACCCAGGTATGCTCAGGATGTCAGCAGACTTAGACAAAATAATAACTTTTCTGTTAGCTTTCCCCCAGACGCTAAGTACAAAATGTCTTTAGTTCTCTTTCTATTCTTTATTATACACAAAAACATAACATAATATAATGGTTATACAGACAGTTCATGTACTAACGCGAGCTTAACTCAGCAATGAGTTTTCTTCCAGCAAACCTTTGAGATAAAGAGAGAGAACATATACAATTTAACATACATACACACACACTTACACTTACACTACACACACTTAAACTACACACACACACACACACACACACACACACTTACTTAAGCAACTTAATTTACCGATACTACATTCTATTTCAAATATCTGTTATTTATTTGTTGTGCACACCTACTACAGTGTTGTCTTTTTTAACCCAATGGTTGACTCGTAGAGAATGCCTTGCGGCATTAAGTCCGCCGTACCACCACTGTACATGAAGTTTAAATAAATAAATAAACATATTCGAGTGTAGAATCCAGTGCACAATCTAAACCTACTTAACTAATTATATTATACATGCTAAATACTAATAATTATTATGTCAATAATTAAAGGAAGTGCTCTTTAAGTTTCCTCTTGAAGACATCTAGAGAAGGAGTGTCGTGAAGGGAGTGTAGTATGACATGACATGAATGTATGGTAATGACATTACCTGTGGCGCTACTTGTCATATGACTTCTCCGCAGGTAATGACAGCCTGTAGGGTTTATTAAATGACTAATTGTTGCCAGTGGCTTCGGCCGCGGAAAAGTAGAAAATTGTACCAAGTAAAAAGTATCCCTAGCGAAGTAGGAGGCCACACACGTAAGGGAACGAATGTCCTTACGCCCCAGCCGCCGAGATTCTGACCCCGACTACCAGTCACGGTAGACGCGGGCTTGCGGACGTCGAGCAATGGGTAGCTTGCCGTCCGGTCGTCCAGTAATTAACCGGACCGAGCCCAGTCGTCAACAGCGCGTAGTGATCCACATCAAAGAGATGACAGCAAATCGCAGGGGGCCCCTACGGTTTGCTGGTAGTCCTAGCTAGCAGGGCCGATGCCCGCTAGCTAGGACCGCGGGGAATTTCTGTAAAGGAAACCCATAGTCCTAGAAAGGGCAACTGAAGAACACAGGTGTGGTTTTAGTCAGTAAAAGTCTGACACTTATCCCGCTCAGCCCAGAGCGGGAGAAGTCATTAGATGATTTCCACACTTAAAATAAAAGGGATGCAACCAACGACATACATTTTCACTGTTTTTCATACAACCGCTCTTACGCGACTATGACGTTATTACACATTTTTCATTAGATATTTTGGAAGTATCATGTGGATATTATCTAGGCTTCTTTTGAAAGCAATTTAGAAATTTGTGTAAAACTAATCCAAATAAATGATTATGATTATGATTAGTAAAAACCTCTGAAAATCTGTTATTTTGCATGAACATTGACACTTCATAATTTACTCAAAAATTAAAAAAGTCAAAAAAGTATAACAATAGAAGTCTTGCAAATTAAATCAAGATTCTGAATGACGACAATTTTTTTTTAATTTTTAAGGATTTGGAAAAAAATAAAAAAATTGAAAATAACACGTATTTCCTGGATCTAGTTTTGTAAAATATTCAAGTAAATCACGGAATAACCGAATGCTAACAGAGTTTTCAGGCGTTATCTCCTTAGCATCGCGTTGGATTGTGTTAGATGAAGTAACAAGCTTTTAAACCATGCTCTATGTTGACGATAGACGAGTGAAAAAGGACCCCTTTTAAAAGTCGTTTGTTACTTGCCTAGTTTCCATGTAACCACGGTAAGAAATGTCACTAGGTTAACTAGTTCAGTTTGTTTTATGTTAACATGCAACACATACAACAGATAAAAAGGTGCAAATTCTTATAAGGGCTATTTTATTCCTAGTTAACAGTCAGGCTGTCTGCGCCTTCTATCACAAGCACTCATTAAGAACTGGTCTAGAATGTAAAAAACTAAGATTGCGCAGACTCGTGGGTACAGATAGCTAACCCGTAGGTAAGTGTGCACGCTGCGTTATTTATTTACGCAACACTAGAATGGAAGAAATATTTCCCACAGATTGTGTTGCAAAGTTTAGTTAGTATTTAATTCATATAAAAATTGGGATCTAAGATTGGAAAAGGTCTGGGTGCAGCCTTTTACGATATTAAAAGAGATGTAAAGGAATACTTCAAGGTTACTTCTGAGATGAACTCGATCATGTCTGTAGAGTTGTTTGCAGTCTCAGAAGCAATATCCTATATTGAGTCTATGAGGTTTAAATTTGTTGTAATTTTAAGTGACAGCAAAAGTGCGTTACAGCATTTGGCTCGATGCGCCTCTGGAAAAAGAGGTGCTTCGATAGCCTATGCCATTTTAAAAAGACCTGATCAATTAAGAAGTAATGGTGTTGTTCTGAGACTGCAATGGATTCCTTCTCATGTGGGCTTACGTGGTAATGAGGTGGTAGATAGATGTGCGAGAGAGGGGGTAGATGCTGGCATCGAGACCTTCATATATCCAGAATACAATGAAATGTTGCCCAAATACAGAGAGGACATTTATTTAAAATGGGCTCGGCAATTTGATAGCACTTCACGTGGTAAAGGAATCTGGTACGCGACCTTACAAACAGAACCACGTCATATTCCATGGTTTGTGAACACTACAATGCAACGAAAACTTGTTGTGATGGCTCTCAGGCTGCGATCTGGCCACATGCCGCTTAACAAATTTAATTTCTTGATGAAGAAAACGGAGTCTCCTAATTGTTTAGTCTGTGGTACAGTAGAAGACATTTACCACTTCCTGTACATATGTTTAAAGAATGAAGCGGCACGATTAGAGTTCATAAGGAAGAATAAATTAAACAAAAGAGACATTGGAATATTTCAAAGTATTCTATCTAGTCCTACTTCAGAAGTGACTAATAAACTTTATAAATTTTGTATGCAATAGATTCATAAGAGCCTTAGTTTAGTATCTAGTGTTAGACATAAATGTAGGTTATAATGAGGCTGTCATAGTCGATTTACGACTAAAGCCTCTATAAACAAATAAAAGAAAAAAAAAGAAAAGTTTATTTTTTGATGGTATGGGTCTGGTGGGGGCAGATCGATACCTACTTGATGAACTTTAATCGAGTAGATCGGCACTCAAATCTAGTTGTGCCTCTAGACTGAAAGTCTTCCACCACACCATATTCCTTAAAATCTACCGGCTGGTTCATGGCTAAAGGTATTAACTTTTTTTCCAAGCAATTCCACCCCTAATTGCGCAGTTAGTATACCAACAGATAAGAGAGACGAAATAAATATTAACAGGTACCTACGGACGTGTTTGCGCTGCTCGATACGAATTTTATATTCGCGTTTTGCGCGGCAGTAGCCGTTGCACGTTTTTCGTCGCTATGAGTCAACCACTCATAGCCAACGAGCTGTTGGCTTTCATCAAACATGCCATTGACTACATGGACGAGGTCAGCATCCTGCAGATCTGTAAGTCCAGTTTTAACGAGGAGGAGATAAGCAGTGCCAAGTTGCTGCTGTTCCAAGCGCTGGGCAAAGTTGACCAGATGCAATCCCGACGGAGGGATGGCGGCCAGAGAAGTGTGCAGGATATCATCACAATGATGAAGAGCACCGACCCGGACGACGTGCCCGCTTTCGTGGCGAAGGAGCTGCATAAATTGCCTCCCGTCACGTTCGACCACGTTGATGTCACCAGGTTGCTGAAGGACATAACATCCCTGAAAGCAAGCTTGGTTGCAGTACAATCCAAGCTGGAGGTGTCCAATACCACCGTAGGTGCGCTGCGTGCCGAAGTAGAGTTGTTGCGCAACGCTGTTTCGGAAAGTAACTAGGGCGCCTAACAACTCCAGCGTGAACATACGTCGCGGAGCACAAAATGCATACATCGGCAGTTTTGAGTCGGCGAGCTGCAGTGCGTCACCCGCTGCTGATAATGCTTGCGTTGCATCTTGCTTCGCCGCTGCCGTCGCTGTATCGTCACCGGTCGAAGTAGGTGACGCATGTAGGTACGTCGACCCCTAAACGTGCCTATTCCGCTATTGTTGCTGCAAATAAACCTGCTGTGTCGCAAACAACGCGACAAGCAGGTAAAACGAAAGGGGACAAGCAGAGCGATGAGAATGGCTTCACTAAGAAGAAGAGAAAGAAGCCTACTAGTCAAAACCAGTGCGGTACCGCGCTGGCAGGACCCAACATGCTGCTGCTACATCACACCACGAAGGCTGAGGAGATCGTGGAGTATGTACGCGTGAAGACAAACTGGACTTTGAGAGTCGTGCAGTTGGAGCTGCGCCATAACACTAATTTCAAGTCGTTTGTGGTGCGGGTGCCGACTCACCATTTGGAGACCTTCCTCAAAGGAGAGTTTTGGCCGAAGGGTGTCGTGTATCGACGATTTCGTAGAAGGATACCGACCTCGCAGCGGAACACGACGCCGTCACTTCGTGTGCAATAGTGTTTAATAATTGTTATAGTTTCTTTTATACATATGTATTAGTTTATTATTTTATAAGATTATTTGTGTATTTTTTCTATGGGCCTTAGTTGCCTGATAATAAAGGACTATTATTATTATTATTATATTTAATTTATCTCAGGACCCTGAGGTCCTGGACCTTTGGGAGGCGTACGAGGAGCCGAAGCCAACTCGCAGAGGCCCTTTAGATAATTATAATGGAACATGATACCAACCGACGATTATCCCTGTACGCTCTATGCTAGTGCACCCAAGGACAACCCCCGGTTATTGTAAAACTGTTGCGACATATGGAGAACAAAGATAATAGGGCTATGGTTTTTGGAGTCTTTAGTGGACTGGTAACATGGAACTATGTCAAGACTATGGCCCCTGCCTGAACAACGTTATTAATATGCATCGAAAAAAGGCAGGCGGTGACTTGCACACTCAATAAATGGGCCCCCAAAAACGGCCGCTAGCACGAAGTGACGTAGCAACAAGAGGGCAACATATCCTGAGGTGCTTGAGGAGTGGAGAGGTATACCACGGCTATCAGGACAATCCCGGAAGTACGGTCAAGATCCCTACCAGCACCTTACTGGATTATACATCCTTCTCCCGAGCACATTTGCTCTTGCGAGTCTCCACTCAAGCCAGCCAATAAAGGCAAGTCGAGAGAGGTGGGAGTTCAGTTCCTCGTCAGTGTTCACTACGGCCGGCCAATAAAGGCAAGCCGGAGATGAAGAACAAGAATTCTCCCGGGAGATCGGGTCCGTGGGGTCGCTAATGCCCAACAGTTCGCCACAAAACTGCACTGCGGATTGTATCTCTCTTAGTCTGGCCCCTCACCCTAGGCATATTACGGCAAAGCAAACTTTACCGATACAGACCTAGGGTATATTGGAGCGATACGGCGATGGGGTTATTATTATTTTTATTAAGAAATTAAAACATATGAATCCATAAAAGTTATGCAAGAAATACAAAAAAGCCACTTCAGTTGTTTGTCATAGCTATTTTTTTTCCGGATCAACAAAAGCTAACAAACAATAGACACCGACCGAATCCAGTATCAATATTTGCGCTGCCTACGCAATACTACACTTCATCTACAGAATCCTACGCCACGTAGCAGTGCTACGCCGTGTGACTCACTACGCCGCCGCGTAGCGGTGCTACGCTGCGAACTACATCGTGTAACAGAGCTACGAACCGCGACAGTGCTACGTTTCGCCAAAGGAATTGTACGCCGCGTAGCAGTGCTACGTTATGACTAGGCTGCACTACGCCGCGTAGCAGTGCTACGCCATGTAGCTGCACTACACAGTGTAACAGAGCTACAAGGGTGGCTATGCTATGCTGCACAACGCTGTTCCGAAGTGTAATTGCTTGTTTACGGAGACGCGGGGCTTCGCGCGTCGCATGCAGCGTTTTTACTGTTTATGGAGAAGCGGCGCGTGTAGCGGCCCGCGTTATCGCACGCGCAAACACAACCATAAAGCAATGTACGATGTTGTTTACGGAGACGCGGATCGTACAGAGTAGCGAAGCCCGCAGCGCCACCCGCGGCGACGAACCCGTCAGGCGCAGTAGCGGGTATCGCCGTATACTCTTATTGGGGCATGCGACGCCGAGGGCCCCGCCGTGGGTGTCGCTACGTTTTACTCTGAACGGAGAACGCCGCGTGCGGCGACGCGGGAACTGCCACGTTCACTACCGCGGGCACCGCCTGTATTTCAAGCAAACGCATGTAAAAACGCTTCTCCGTAAACACTCTCATGCAACGTCATATTATTATGTTTGAATTTAGAACGCACCGCACGACACCCCGCGTCTCCGTAAACAAGCACTAACAGCACTACGCCAAGTAGTAGACCTACACTCATTGCAGTGCCAGATAACGCAATAATAAGCGGCATCAGTACCGCAATCCTACGTTGTATTAACGCGACTGCAGCGGCGGCATTTCGGACGGACGGATGCATTTTGACGGAGATAAAATAAAAGTTAATACCATTTATTACAAATTAAGTCCAGAGTTCTGTTTTTTTTTAAGTTATTTGGGATTCCCATATTACAAACATCCTCTTTCTTATGTCGCGTAAGAGCGCAATTTAATAGTAGATTATATAACAATGGGATATGGCAGGCAGTTTTTTATGTCTTTAGCACCAAATTGATTCCCGAGCGTAGAATAGAATAGAATAGAATAGAATAGAATAGAATAGAATAGAATAGAATAGAATAGAATAGAATAGAATAGAATAGAATTAACTATATTATACATCAAAATAGTAACGAAGAACGACGAACGTAGTGAAGGATTCTAGACCCAACTCCCGAGTGGAGCGAGGCAGTTTAGAGTTTAAATGACGAGCTATCAGAGAAGAAGTTGATTCTATTGTAGAATCCTGAATTCAGCGAAGGATTCAAGTTAGCCCAACGAAAAAGACACTACTTTATCCCGTCCGGCAGGCGGAGCATAATCTACTATTGCAGTGTTACTGACTTTCATATTTAGTTCGCTATTAATTATAAGAGTCTTTCTTCTTATCTTAGCTGACCCTGCTACTCTGCCTACAGACTTTTTTTTTATTTTAATCAGGATTCAATCTATTGTGATTGCGTGTCTTACCCGTTTTGACCTATCAACCTACAATTGAAATTTGTGAAACTCTAGACCGCAGACCCAAGTTCCTGATAGCCTTTTAGTTTCTGAACATTCTAAATATAGACTGATCTCGGTATAAGAGATACCGAGAACTTAAACACAGCTTCAATACCTAAAGTTCACGCTCAGTGATCTCTAGTCATAGATGAGTCACGTTCTGTATCTGCTACATCTATTCAATGGCGGGCTGTCTCAAAATACCCACGCGCTGTATAGGATCGAAAACGAATCCTACTGCTGTTAAATTAAGGTAATTTTTCCAGTGGTTCATCGTCGACCTTACAGTTAGCTTATTTTAGATTTTTTATATATTTTTTCATTCATAGTGTGATTACCTCATCGTTGCTACCGTTCCGTTTGGTTCGGCCCTCGTATTCGTTTTGCTTTAGTCATTTCGCACTTGTTTTTAAGGTCGGCTGACTTTGTAGTGTTTCCTTATCCAATGTAGGGTTGCCGATACCTATTAACAGAATGATAACTAAGAGGAAAACACTTAATTTTATTTTGGTAGTGTTAAAATATAATTGTGTAACCAGTTGACCTACTTCTCTTATCTACGTATCATTGTTTTCAAATCCAGTTTGGCAGGAAATAATCCACTGTTGTTTCATTCATCTCGATGTACCTATTCATTGTGATGTCAAATTGTTGATTCTCCACTTATGTATTCACATGGTGACTTTTTACCTAGTAAACTCATGTCCTTCTACTCAACTCAACCTCGAATCATCACATTAACAGTTGTATAATGACATTTATCGGGTTCTTTTTTCGTTATCCATTATAGCATTATCAGGATAGGATGGTGTGGGTGACAGCTGTCAGATTCATACAATGTAACTACCTATCCTTTTCTCTCAACTTAAAGATGCATATTTTTGTCCTAACCATGCTAAGTTAATAAAAACTTTTAAGTCAGTGATAACAGTATATGGTGAAATTTCACAGGACTAGTTTCCCTAGCTTAAACCCTAAGTCTCACCTACCGAATGTAAAATATTTCTTAGTCACTTGTTTACGACATTACAATTTTAGCACAATAGGTCTAGTACGATTACGAATGGGGAATAAACAGGCCTGGTGTCATCGACCGCTGCCCACCGGCTCAGCCACTCAGGCAAGCTGGTAGAAAGCGCAGTGAGTCACCGTGGGCCGACGCGACCCGCTCCAGGTTGCCTTGACGAAACAGATATGCTTTACATCTACTTATGTATCAAGGACCTTTATATTACAAGGAGTAAAGGAGAAATGGTACGGCTTATGTTCATTGTGTACAAACTGCTTTTTTTTTAATTATTTAAGGTAACTTGACTATTTCACGTTCAGCGTATTTTAATCATTTACGTAGGTGCTTTTCTACATAAGTAGGTAGTATTTAAAAACATGAAAATAAAGTTGAAGTTTAGAATACAAAAAAGGACCCGCATCCTGAACGATTGTTCTGGCAACTAACACTGTAAAAAATTCGACGAAAACCATTAGAGATGTTATTCTTTATAATCTTTATGTTTTCTTTTTGAAACTAAAGGCTTCGCGAGTTTTTTTTCCGGAGATTAGGTCAGTATTAAACCCTATTTTTTGCTAAGGTTTTGACTACAAAGGTTAAATGCCTTTCGCAATATAAAATCACAAATTATATAAAATGAGTATAGTGTTCATATTATGATATTATTGCTAACAGAATACAATTACAAAAATATCGCAATTTAATAGGCTTTCTATACGTGAACGGACGTGACGGAATCCAGTGTCGCTTTTGTCATTAAAAATAAAGTAAAAAATAAATGGCATTACAAAGTAAAATGATGCAAGACGAGAACTTCAAGCACACAAACATTAACACAACCTGAATGGAGCAGAATTTTCTTATGGCAGTCAGGAAAGAGATACAAAGAAATGCATTCTATCGAATACAATGGCTAGCCGGGCATTCTATGCAGAATCTTAGACAGGTTGCTGGGAGACGAATGAAAGTAAATAAACATTCGCGAGGTAAACAAACTGTGCGACTGGTTTGTCCACTCGGTGCACTAGGCAGTAGGTATAGCGAATGCTTTCTAAATAGTTAGGTCGGACGTTTATCTAATCTGAGGCCGAGTGCGCAAGTAAATTGTCATCAGGCTGAATTATTGTGCGGTCCTTAGTATATCTCGACAGGTTTATAAATGGATCCGAATGAAATTAGGTATGTTAGTTAGCTATGTATATTCTACTAAGTTTTTCTTATTTAAAACTAGCTAGCCTATGCCAATTGTGAAACATTTTTTTAATCGGTACAGTACCTACTTCTAAATAAATCAAAAATAAAATATTTTTTTCAGTAACGTCTTGCAGTTCCACCTATGATATTGTTGTCATCTACTTAACCGGACTTGCTTGCGGCGACCGTAAAAAATTAAAACTATAAAAAACCTAAAACTACGCGATTACACACTAAGGGCACCCTGTAGAGTTATGGCGTCCCTGGGGGAAGGACGACAAGAGATGGGCTAGATCGAACATTTTACACAAACAATTTTACCTCTTCCTTTATAAAGATCTCAGATCTTATAGGTAGGTACGATGTTACCAGAAACATGAATTACAAAGGAAATATATTAGGAACTTATAAACCATAGAGTCTATGAAACAATACCTAGTATGAGTTAACTCATTTATAGACGACCGACGCTGACTAAGATGCCAGTTATTTTCCTGCAAGTGAAATAGTTACTAAAGTTTACAATTACTTCGACCGTTTCTAAAAGTTAGTACTACATAACCAACGAGTAGAAATTATTTTCAGGAATGTAGGTAGCTACTTACTGAGAGGAATGAAGATGTTGCCTAAACAATAATTATCATAAAGATAGTCAATTTTGCTTTTTTTAGGTTGGCAATCATCTCGACGGTTGAAAGGCTAATTGATCTAAACGAAATTAAAAAAAAAATAATTGAAACCTGACTCAAACGACGGAGAAAAATTTGCTGATTCCGAATATGTATCGGAAAAAATGTCGTTTAGATCAATTAGCCTTTCAACCATTGATCTAATAACTTCTCCCGCTCTGAAAAACCACCTACGTTCCTTCAGTCACCCTTTGCGTTACAGACCGCAGTAACTCTTTTGAACAATCCCGCAATCAATTTTGTCTAAAAAAGAAAGAAAGGAATGAAAGGTTTATAATTAGTTATGGTCTCCAAGATATTTGGCGGCAAGGTTAACGCAGTGTTTGAGCGATTGTCTTCTGCGTTACGTGTCGGGGGTTCGATTCCCGTTTGGAACAAATATTTGTATGAGCTACATATAGATGTAGCGGGTCTTGTGTATTGTTTACATGTTAGTGAACGCATCCACGATATAAAAGTTAATATAATATATTTAGAATATTTATTTGAAACAACAACCTATAACCTATTCCTAGTGTAAGGCAATGTTTAAAAAAAAATTAAGACAAAGCTCTAAGTTCTAAATTTCTTCGCTTTTAGGGCCATCAGTATCACTAAAAGTGTGGCAATGTATCGGTATGCGAAAGGCCCCGCGAATAGACAAGTGTTTCTTAATCTCAGATTCGTACTTGGACCCTTGTACAATCAACTGACTACAGCCTTAATAACCTATAAGTAGGTGGTACACAGGGCAAAAATAAATTAGCTAGCGTATAGCGCAACTCCACACACTTTAATGGGTAAAGATAGTGATGGGTTTATAGACAACTAATGATGATAAAATTTGTGCATGTGTGTGTGTGGCCTTTCACCCCTCTAGTCAACATAAGTTACTTAAAGTAAAGGGCAGATTTAAAATTTTGTTCCGCTTTATCGTCTGTTTAACGATTTCCATCACGTTTGTGGAGTTTTGCTAGCTAATTTATTTTGGCCCTGTATTACAGGATGAGGTGGACCTATGAGATTAAATCAACAGTTGGAGGTCCCTGTTAATTAATACATCAGATTATCATTATTAACTAACAGAAGCAGACGAAGTTAAGTTGCGGGTGCGAAACCGGACAAATACCAATGTGGAGGTACTTACCTTTTATCTAGGACATTACTACAGTGCCTTGGAAAGCCAGTAAAGCCTGTAAGCATGTTGGTCCTGGTTGTCATTTGTAGATCTTTGACAGTCGTTAGGTATAGGTAGTTAGACGCCAGAAAGTCTGATCGTTCATTTATTAAATACTTTAGGCACGCAAAAGTTACAGAGGTGGACTTAATGCCTTAGGCCACAGTCTATCCAAGGAGTATCATGTAGCCCAGTATCTGGGTTATGCAGGGGTGGCAGTAGCTCCATGTAAAACACAGGCATTCAGACGTATTCCGTTAGACGGGAAACCGACCCCAAGCTTGTTAGAAAACTGGTAGGGAGATGATGTCTACATTGTGCTCACATATTAGAAGCGACAATAAATATGTAACCAAGATTTATGTAACTCATATTAAGATTTAAAAGAGTGTCCATGGAGTTTCTTGCACGTTCTTCTCCATAGAGATCTACGCTTTGGAACGTGCAATTTAGCTTCACTTGTATTTTTTTTTTGACTGACCGACACTTTGACAATTCAAAAGTGCCTGTAATTGGTCTATTTGAAATAAACGTTTCTGATTTCTGATTTCTGATGAACCATATGAAGTGAGATCGTGAGGTAAATAACTAGCAATATCACTAGCGATTGGCCAAAACTCATAATGACCACAACCGCTCTGTCAAAAGCGAAGCGAAGAAGAAAATAGTTGTGTAAGTAACTTATGTACGTAGGAACTTGTGCAATAGAAACGACCCATAGGTAGGGTACCTACTTACTAACTGAACGACGACACTAAGATCAATCAATCAATCAAATAGTTTATTGAAACAAACAATTATTTTACACTGTAAAATTTGAAGCGCTGACTTCTAAGCTAGGTAGAAACCTGTATTACAGAAGTCTTCTCCCATCATTAGTGTCACTTAATTATGAAGTCGTAGTGACTCTTATATTTAATTTACAAACAATGCGCCACCGGTACATGGTGGACATCCCACCTATACGCACAAAACGTTTTGGGAACACATTCTTAGTGCGTACAGCTAAGGAGTGGAATTCCTTGCCGGAATCTGTTTTTCCTGATGGGTACAACCCGGGAATCTTTAAGTCAAGAGTGAATAGGTTACTTCTAGGTAAGCGCGCTCCATCGTCGACCGCATCGTCGCTTTCCATCAGGTGAGTTAGCGGTCAAGCGCGAACCTATCAAAAATAAAAAATAAAAAAAAAAAATGAGAAATAAAAGAAGAACAGCAAGCATGAAAATAAAAATTAAAATAATAATAAAATAACTAAAAAAAAATTAAAAAGGTAAATAACAAAAGGTGTTTGAGTGTGAGGTTGATATTTTTACTCTAGGAGTTTTTCAGTCTGCAAATAGTTTTAATGTTTGATTAGAGATGAAGCTGACATTTTTTAAAATGCTTTTCTCTGCTTTTCCGATTGCAATACTTAGTCATAGCAGACGATATTATTATTAGATTCATCGGTGCTAATAATTACATCAGTAAAGGCGCTATTTTTCCCTATGGCGTTAAGCATTCGATGATGTATTTGTTTACAAAACAATTAAGTACCTACAAAGTGGTAACAGTATTTTCCAGTTGGGTATACAGGAAGAAAAGTCATATAGATATTCAAATATTTATCGAACTTTAAAAAATAAAGGGCCTATTACACTACTTGATATTCAGACAGTCTTAGTCGATGTCGCGTAGTGTAATAAGGGTTAGACCGGTCTTATTCGGAACAAAAAATAAGACAGTCATATAGGAAGCCTCAAAGAGATGTTAGCAAAATGAACGTCGTCCTCTAGGGCCGATGAAATACCTGCTGGGGTTGCGCGATTGCTTGAAAAGGTTACCGTGTCCCTGGAACGCAAAGGGCAACTGAAGAAACACAAATGAGTTTAGTTACTAAAAATTTGATAGATACAGGGAGTATCTATCGCGCAAGATTCCTCTCGCGCAGAAAGGGAGAAAAGTTTTGATGAATTCGCACCTCAAAAAAAGGGGGGCTATACCTCTGCCCATCTTTTCAGAGAAGATAAGTGTAATGTTATGTGTAATAGCGCCTTCTGGAAAACTAATGTCGCTTTGATTAAATTAGTTTCACAGATAGTTAGGTATCTGACAATATTTGCAGATCTTGTGAGTGTGAGTCATCGGGTCTTATTGCGAAGTTGTGAGCAGGGTTGTCTCCGCCACTTGTTAAAACATACGACGTAGGTAAATGTTTTATTATAAGTCAATAAAAATCAACTACTTACTTATCGATTGTTTTTCAGAGCTACGTTATCGATTGTTGTTTTGTAAAATGCGTAGAATTTGTAGAGAAAGTACCATTTTTTCAGCTGTTACGTAATATTGTATACATATACATAGTTCCTTTATACTTTATAAATGATGGTCCGTTTCAACTAATACTATTAATGAAAACGGAGTACATTGAGACCAGCCTCAATATACTCCATTCGTATTAAGATTAGTCATTCAATTACATCTTTTTTACTATCCGTTCAACCAATTTTGACTTTTATTGCGTTACTGGCATGATAAATGGTAACTGCAGTAAATATTTAACCGCTTATGTTGCTTTTAATGCCACCCTTATTCCTACGGCATAGAAGTCAAAATCGGTTGAACGGACAGTAAAAATTATTTGTTTAAATGTCTCATCCTAACGCGAATGGAGTATACTCCATACAAAGAGCTAATACTCCGCAAGAATTATTTATTATGATTTATTTATTATATTCTTTATTGTACCACCACATAAAATTAGAAAGAAAAATGAAATAGAGAAGAATGAATGAATGAATTAGAGAGGTTTATAAACTTCTCTAATTCTTGCGGCGTATTATCTATCTGGAATTTGAAATTAAAGATGTTATGTTTATCATGAAAGTCTTCCTACTGTAGTTTTTCACTATTTCCGGTTTCAATAGGTAGGTAAGTATACCTAACTACATATTAATGAAAACTAGCAGTCCATCGCCCCAAAGTCAAACCATATAATTCAATTACTCAAGAAAACAATTAACAAGCACTTTTGAATATTTTTAAGAGCTTGGTCAGACTTTTTTGTGAACTCTATTACCTACCTACTCCTAAAAATTTCGATATTTGTATCAAACAATAACGAACTTGAAATTTTGACATTTCTGTTAGAATATTTTATAAGAATTAAGTCCATAGGTAAGTATTAGAAACTTTCTACTGAAGACTTAAGGTAAATTAGGCAAGTAGGTAGGTACCTACCTACTTACCTACGTACTTTAGATTTTACCTCGGTACGTTACCTAGAAAATCTTCCCAAAATTAGGAATACAATTAATAGGTAGGTCTTTGCAGTCAGAATTACCTAACGAATAGATACCTAGGTATGGTAACTATTCGTTAGGTATATACCTATTTATAAAGGTAATTTATGTCTTTATTTACAAATAACAATAATGAAGTAGTGTTGTGGGGGAATGCGTGCTACATAAAGCATTGTAGAACTGAGTACGTTGGTGATTCATTTCTCGGAATTGACCTTGCTATGAGTCATTCGTTGGAAGGCAGAGTCGGGGATACCGCGCCTGTCTGCCGGCTGCTTGCTAGACGCACTCCGCTTACTGTGCTGCGCTTTTTACGGAATACCAGCTTTGTGTTAACATAATAATCAGTTATATTCGTGATAAATATGTGTGTTTCTAAGAAACGAAAGAGATTTAATTAAAAATTCTTCTTTCGAATATTTGTAAATATTTTTGTGTTACCGAAGTTGGATATCATGATAACAACCATGACGTCATTCATACTTTTCAAAGTAAGTAATATTTAGATACTAATAATATGTATAAAAGAATTCGTGATAAATTTTGTTATATTAAATGAGATTTATAATGTGGATGAATCATCCTAAAAACTCTTATCAGTTTCTTATTTGACCATTGTAGTTGTTCTGACGTTTACAATATTAGACAGTTAAATTGAAAACAACTGTTGTACACATACCTATCTCTGTTTCGCATACCTAAATAACATGGCTTTAGAAAGAGAACGAAGTCTCATATACGAGCATTTTAAATAATTCGCTTATTCGAAGGTGATTTGTGCTGTGAGAAAGAAATAGGGAGAAACATGGCGAACAGTTTATAAAAGTTTATGTTGTTTAACGATTAGAAGTCTTGTTTATTTATTTGAATAAATAAAGTATAAAAACAACAATTCCATAAATTAATTATGATATTTTTGTGATATTAATCGAATAAAGATACCGTGTAAGCAAAATCTTGACACGCACAAGAAATGTTCAAGAAAAGTTTTGTGTCGTCTGTGAAAATACTTGTCTAACAAGTTTTAAATTAACTTTTCAGACAAACTCTTTTTTGTTGAGAATGAACAGAGAAGATAATGTTAACTGGTTTCATGGGAAAATATCTCGAGACACGGCTGAGAAGCTGTTGAAGGAAGGTCGGTTGTGATTATTATTGTATGTTGTTATTGTTGTCCCAATGTTTTGTGTTATTGATAGAGTGGAATTTTGTTGAAAATTGCAGAAGGAGAGGATGGTGTGTTTTTAGTACGTGAGAGTAATACTTCCCCTGGAGATTATGTGCTCTCAGTTCTACATCAGGTCAGTTTTAAAAGTTTTTATAACCTCAAAGTAGAACTTGTTTTCTTACCTCAATACCATCAGAATTATTTATTCAAATACAAAACAGAAAGAAATTAAAACTACATTCGAATTTCATATCACCAAAGTTTAAAAATATTGTATAAACATCTGTACCTAATTGTTTTGTACCTTATTGTATGCAGCTCTTAAAATGTTTTCCTAAGAAGTAATAAAAGTAATTAATTTTACAGGGAGAAGTGGTGCACTATCAAATTCGGAGACATGGTGAGGATGCTTTCTTCTCCATCGAAGAGCATACAACAGTGCATGGACTGGACACACTCATACAGCATTACCGAGGAGATTCTAATGGACTCGTCACCAGGCTGTCAGTTGTGTGCAAGGGACAGCCCCCACCACATGAATCCCGTACTCAGGGCACTACGAACCTGCTGCATCGGTAAGTGTTCAGTAGTTGTGATATTTTTTTCTTACATTGGTACAATACACATAATACTTATTTAAATATGAACATTGTTATACGGATGGAACTATTTGAATAAGGAAATTGTACATATTATTTAGGTCCAGTAACAATTCCAGTTCATTCATCACATGCATGTTCTAATGTACCTATAATACCATTATCAGGGTAGGATGGTACGGGTGATAGGTGTCAGATTCATACAATGTTGTTATCTATCCTTTTCTGAAAGATACATAATATTTCGTCCTGCTGTCATCCTACCCATGCTATGTAAAAAAGACCTTAACAAGAGCATAACACTTTTAGTGCCAAGGGCCTGGGACTCGGGTTAAACAATAATAGAAAATTTAAGTATGCTATTAGACTTGCTAGTCTGGTACTGGGCATGAACACATGTCAACAATAGCTATGTATTACAACGACTCCGGAGATTGATTGTGGGCTCCCAACAAATTATGATGTTCTTGGCACTGAAAGTTTCACTGTTCAATTTAGGACTTAATTTCTACTCAATTAATTAACATTGAAGTATTCTATTTTCGTACTATCAGGTGTAGTATGGTGTCATAATATTGATAATGGTTTGTACTAAAGTGGAACAATGCTTAAATTTAAATTAATAATATTGTGTGTATGACTAGCAAAATATTAGTTTGAATAATATTACGGTGCTTCTAAGGTATAACTGACTAATTGTTTTTGAAATTACACTTTCCTTATTGAGGTTTGATATAAAAATAATAATTAAACATGTCTTAATGTATTTCTGCTATTGTATATTAATTGGAAACTTGCCAGTTTTTTTTATATTATGTATATGAGCACATTAATACATATTTTTATTTCTTAAAAGTTTCACAGTTGTATTCATAATACACTCACTTTCCCACCCTAGTAAAAAGTAAATTGGTCAAAAACAAAATAATTGATAGAAACATGCAATGCCAATTAGAGATAGACCATCCAGTGAAGAAGGAAGTTCCATTAAGATGAGAACCACCTAAATTGCCCTTAATTCATCCTTCTTGTTTTATTACCAAGCTGAATGGAGTGATGTAACATTCTTTTACCATCAATGGATTATTCTTCTATTCCCTTGTTATTATACTGAAAGACTGAAACTCAATGGAATGCACTGTTTTATTATGAAAATAAATTCCTCAGTTTCTTTGACAATTCCTAGCTATATATTTTGCAATATGAAATACCATTGTCTTCATCATCACTGGACTGATTCATAATGTCAGTACCTATCTGAAAATCTGTTTGAAAGCAAATCACTGGCAAAGCTACAAAATCTTATTCACCTAAGGTCTTATTTGAGTATTGAACCCAGGAAGGACCCCACACAAAGAATTCATGCTTGTTTTCATCATAATATAAATAAATTCGAGTCCATTTAAAGTACATTGACCATGATTAAAATTAATTTCTTATCAACTTTTAATGACCCAGCTTGTTCAGAGTGTTATATTTTTAGTAAATCGTAAGACGGATCAGCCATAAAAGGGGTTATTGCACTGATTTTAACATGCACTGCACTTTATAGGACTGGTAATTTAATACAAGTGCTGACAAGCTTATTGACAATTTCCTGTTGAGCGCATTGTTCAATATGTTTATCCAATAAATATCAAGAGAAGGCCAGTAGCTGTGGACATATACTGACAGCATGAATGTCTACAACATGACGCTATGTGTAGGTATCATCAAAATTCTTTGCATGTTTTATGACAAGATGTGTTTGCAATGTACACTGATTGGAATACCAAATGTGGTCCAAAATAATTGAGTCAGAAGTCACATAGCATGTCTAGTTTTGTAATCACATTCTTGAATCTTGTGTTAACTATTTTCTCGGAATACTTATTGATCTTATGACTAATTAAAAAAAAAGTATAAATGCTTATCATGTATAATAAAATAGGCAATTAAGTCTAATGAAAAATTATTTAATTGCATGTCATTGCTCTAATTATAACAAAATAAAATGTAAACACTAGTGACTCAGCCCAATTTATACTAATGACTAACTGATTCGGCAACTTGTTTTGACATTTAATTTTACATTATCAAAGAAAAGAAATGGGGGTTAAAAAATAGCCTACAACCAGACCTATCAAATATACGCAAAATATAATAAATATCGCTCAAGCGGTTTCGGAGGAGTTGGATAACAAACACTGTGACAACAATCTATATATATAAAAGAAAGTCGTGTTAGTTACACTATTTATAACTCAAGAACGGCTGAACCGATTTGGCTGAAAGTTGGTGGGGAGGTAGCTTAGAACCAGGAGACGGACATAGGTTACTTTTTTTTTTGAGTAGTGTAGAGTAGGGTAGAGTAGAGTAGAGTAGGGTAGAGTAGGGTAGAGTAGGGTAGAGTAGAGTAGAGTAGAGTAGGGTAGAGTAGGGTAGAGTAAGGTAGAGTAGGATAGAGTTGGGTAGAGTAGGATATAGTAGTCAGTTGACGGGAGCGAAGCCGCGGGCAAAATCTAGTTTTATATAAAAGGAGAAACTGACTGACTGACATATCAATGCATAGCCGACGACTGGGACTAGAAGCGTAAAGTTTTGCACAGGCAGGTTTTCTTTTATGACGTAAGCGAGCACTAAGAGAGGATTTTCCAAAATTCTATTCGTTTTTTTTTGTTGCAATAAACTTAAAAATGATTGGACCAATTTTAGAGATTCTTTCACTAGTAAAAAGTATTCTATTTTATCATTGGTTGAATATTATATATTATTCTACTTTCACACGGGCGAAGCCGCTAGCAGAAGTTAGGGCTTTATCACACTAGCGGTTTGCAAGCGGCTGCGGGGCGGGACGGGCGCGCAGCGAATGCGTCGCGATCACGCCGCGGCTGCACAGCGAAGACGTCGCGGATGCATGGCAAATTCGCAACGAAAAACAAAAGTTTTCAAGGCGTGTTTGTAGCAAGTTAACGACGTATACACTCAATAACAAAATAGATTCCGACGAGGAGACACTGCTGTTGGCTTTGTTACTTCGAAGACGCGCCGGTGACCCGCACCTCTTTGCCGGATCTCGTTACCCGTCCGCAAAAATTCGCTGCGCATGCGCGGCGTGTTCGCTGCGCACCCGTAACGTATTCGTTGCGCACCCGCTTCGCTTTGAGGACGCTCGCAATCCGCTAGTATGATAAGGCCCTTAGTATCTGATATTTGTCAAACCATCTACACAAAAAGTAATGTACAATTCTATAGTAATTCCATATTCATTCATCTGAATCAATATTGGTTCAAGTGCTAAGTACCATAGAAGCTGACATGAGTCATACCCAGGGAATGTTTGATGGTGTCTGATATGTTGACAACAATTCTTAGAGTATCTGTGTTTGGCAAGCGTGAATCATTATTTATGCTAATGATTCAGTGGCGCACACATTGTTCTTTATTGATATTTAAATATTTCTTATGAGCTACTATCAATTTCATTGTCTTAATTATGTTGTCATTAACTATGGTAATAATGTGTTTAAATTAGGAGACTGATTTATTAATAACAATTTACTGAACTTTAACTTAAAGGATAAGTAACCATTACATAATAACCATTTTCAGACATAATTTATTGTGCAGTGGCTGCTTATTTTTGTCAAATCATATTATTTTCTAGCCATTATCTTCTTCAAAAGCCACTCGAAACAAAATTTCACTCTTCTTAGCATTAACGTCTAATAATGCCTTCAGGATGTTGTTGGGACTGCCTCGCTACTGCAGTGTGTCGGATATGTTTGCGCAGGCTCGTACCGACGGGTTCCACGCGATTGTTCGCAAAAAAAGCGCTTCGCTGCTCAGGAGAGTGAGAGATAGTTGCAACAGCATCCTGAGAACTAGCGGAGAGCTATAGCTCTCCGATTGTAAAATTTCTTATGCAAAGGGTTCATGGGTACTAAGTACTAACACTAGATACTTAATAAGTTAGCAACACCGTATGGATCTTTTATTGTCTCAAATAAAATAAATTCTAATTCTAATTAACCCTTTAATCGCCTACGTCGGATATATCCGACATACACTCGCGTTAATCCACGACCAAATATTCCATCTCATAAGCTCTTCTGTCACCTATGAGGATTGAATAACTAAACGAGATGAAGTACCCAGTCGCAAACACACGTCCCTGTGAATAGAACGCGAGAACACTCGTCGGACCAATAGGGTATTACACTCATTTTTGAAAAGTGACTTAATTAGATTCTATAGTGCTAATAAACCACTAAAAAAAAAACACAAAATTTTTAGACGCCATATTTACGCTGTGGTCGTGACGTCAGTTGGCTGTGTAAACAAATGCGCTCAGTGTGGCCGATCAATTGACAGTTGACAGCTGTCACTTTAGTTTACACAGCCGAATGACGTAATAACATGGTGGCTACTATTTCATGGCGATAAAGAACAGATAATAAAATCTGAAAACTTTGAATTGAATTTTATTTATTTTGTTAATTAGTTTTGATAGTATGACGAGTGACAGGGCAGAATGGAAGAAAAAAACGTGTTGCGCCGACCCCAAATAACACGGGACAAGGGCAGGAAGATGATGATGATTTTGTTAATTATGAACCAAAACTAACTTACCGACTGCATTTTACCTAAGCTATCTTAATAATATATTTTTAGATTGTTTCTCATAAAAATACCCTATTCGACGCGGGCGGAGTTTTGGTCAATCTTCAAATCAAGGAGTAAAATGTAATGTAAATGAGTAAAACTGTTCTTGCTTGAACATGTGTAACATTTTCCAGGGCGACAGAAGCCGGCGACTTCAACATAGTATCTCAGATGCTAGCATGCGGCTACCGCAGCCGTGACGCTAAGAACCAGGATGGTCAGACGGCCGTGCACATTGCTGCGAGGGCCGGGAGAGACAACATACTTGCCAAGCTGATTGAGAGCGGAGCCACTGTCAATGTTAGAGACTCGTTTGGATATACGCCTTTACATGTGAGTTTTGGCTATGTATTTTCGTAAGATGAACATTGAAGTATATTTATTTATTTATTAATTTATTGGCACACCAACAGCATTACATACATGATTTTTTGTGAAAAATAATATTAAAATTTAGTATCTGGTATGCATGCCTATTATAGGTATGCACAGCTTACACCATGATAGGTATGACATTAATTGTTATTTTAAGAGATAAAAAAAATGATTACCAAAAAAATTAAACATACAAAATGGAAAAAAAACCATACAATTATAAAAATTAAAAAATAGAAAGTAAACAAAAAAATTTTAAAATATACGACGATGAACGACGAAATCAGTATTGGGCCGACGTGAATGCAAAAATGAATTGGGTTACATTAAATAATCTCTATATGTCGAGATTTTTAAGTTAGACCATTGTAACATGAATTCCTGCGAAGCCAAAACTGACTAGACAAATTTTCCGGCGAGCATGTCTGTGGGCCACATGTCGCTGGACCTATTGTCTACATTAATACAGAACGGCAAAGGACAGATTTAAGGTTGAACACAATTTGGTCGCACCGAATCGCACTTTCCTATGTTTCTATCCTTCTCCATAACGATCGCACACGGCAGAATATACTAGGCGAATTGAATATAACATGCTCTCTCATGACCGTCTAACGAGTTCCCCGCTTTACCAACTTTCTTATTGCCTAAAATTTTTGCCGATTGCGAACATTTTTCACCGATAGAAAGCTGCTTTATTTCTGAGTGACATAGGCTATATTTTATGCATGCGGGCGAAACCGCGGGCAAAAGCTAGTTATTTAATTAATAATTAGTTAATTAATTTTTATTTCATTCCAATACTATAAATGTGAAAACAACGTCTTAACAGACTTGAATGAAACTCGACCCACAACAGGTATACCCATGTCTTGGATTAGGACATCAAAAGTTGCTTTTGAATAAAGTTTAATATTCTAATGTTTCCTCCACAGTATACATGCCAGAACAACTTGCCGAGTACGACAGAGCTCCTGATAACGAAAGGCAACGCTAACTATCAGATGAGACACGCGCCTACAGGCAAGGTGCCGCTACACGATGCTGCACAGAGGGGACATATTGAGTGTATTAAGGTATGTAGCCCCAATTCTGACTTGTCTGTTGGTCTAGTAGTTAGTGACCCTGACTGTTATGCTGGAGGTCGTGGGTTCGATTCTCACCCAGGACAAATGTTCGTGCGATGAGCACGATCATTTGTTCTGTGTCTGGGTGTAATTTATCTATAATATGTATGTATTTAGAAATATATAAGTATGTTTATCAGTTGTCTAGTACTCATAACACAAGCTCTGCTTAGCTTGGGACTAGACGGCGTTGTGTGATACTTGTGAATTATTATTATTATAATGTAAGAGGGGTACCCAATTGATGCAGGTGTCTGTACCTATCAAAAGATTGTTCAAGACAAGCTCTTGCAATACTGTATAAAAAATATTCTAACCTGTAGGAAAGTTAATCTTAAGTGCGACAGTACTGTTACTAACAGACAACGCACAGGCTTACCTAATAGGATAAAACCACACTGAACTAATTTACCAAAATCTATCCCAGACTAGGGTTTTTGAGAGTTGAAGTTTATATGCGAAAGAAATTGCGGTCACCGTAGACATTTGATTTGATTACTCAAATCAAATCATCTTTATTGTGACTTCTTGATGTTACTGTGAACGTCCCTGTGCGATAACTTAGCGCAGTAACATCGAAGTAAGAAGCACGCGAATGCGGAAGACATAACGCTGTCATGGTCGTCCAAAGTATTTGCGTGAGTGTGCTGCATGCATACGGATTATTTTTCTGTTTTGTGATCGGCACGAGGAATGTCCCCCGTCTGTCTCTTACGATAACTGAATTGAACATCTAGACTGTCCATGCTGAAAACCAGCGCTATGGACTTGTTGCTTTTTGCGTGTGGACACGGTATTATGCTGAGCGTACGGCCGTTTTGCTCGGACGTGACGCATATATTTTTGTTTTAATTTTTTGTCATAGAAAATGTTTGCAAGTTTGTCTTATGTTTGCGCCTTTTCCGACGCGACGAACTGGTTGGGGATCCCATTTGCAGGCATCACAAGCTCGATGTTTGTGGCGAATCTTCAGTGGTATGCCCATCCTTACCGTAAACAATATTTGTTTGCAGGTTCTATTAAAGCTCAAAGCTCCAGCACACGCGAGGACATTGGCACACGACACCCCGGCTGACCTGGCGAAACATTATGGACACACAGAATGTTACCAGCTACTGAGTAAGTAACTTACTTTGTTTATTTATTTTTGCTGCATAGTAGATACAGGTAGTCCCTGGACCGATGCAGACCTGTCAAAGAGCATAACAGTGTAGTTTTAGAACCAAAGTAAACCAAATATAAATGATATTTATTTTGCAAATAGGTTTAAAAAAAAAACATATTTTTTTTCATCATTCACAAACTCAGGGGTCAAAGTCTCTTTTAAATTCCATACAGTAAATATGTAATGGTCAAATCACATGAGAACCATGTAGATTTGTCTGAGATGGTCTTTTGAAGAAAGAACCATACAGATTTATAAAAATAAACTGTTACTCTTTGATACTCAATAAAGTAATAACCTAAAAAAAATGGTTTCTTCCTGTTTTACTAATAAGTTACAGTCATCAAACTTACATTTACTCAATCATAATCTTCACAGAAAACCACCAGCCTGATGTCCCAAAAACGTCGAAAAAGTATTGGTATCACGGCACGTTGAACCGCGAGGAAGCCGTGAAGACGTTGGAGGAGTACTGCAAGCAGCACAAGGTGGAGGGCAAGGCGTCCGACGGCGTGTTCCTGGTGCGCTACAGTGAGAGGCACACCGGCGCATATGTGCTCACCATGCTCAGCGAAAACACTCCTTATAACTTTATTATTAGGAAAGAGGTGAGGTTTTAAAGTTATTTAAGTTTATAAAGGCTCATAATTTGCTATAATTAATTTATAATTATATCAGACAAACAATATAAATCATGATTGAATATTATCAAAAAAAAAGTGAAGATGAATGTAAATGTATATGAATATGCCTCAGATAAATTAGGGGACAAAATGTCCACCAATGCCTATGCACCGTTGCCCAGCATCGCGCAACGGGGCAAGTTACGCGATACTGGGCAACGGTGCACAACATTTTACAACGCATTCACGTGACGCTGGACATGTTGGACAATTTGACAGCGTTGCGAGTCATGTTGGGAGACATTTTGCCCCTAATGTATGTGAGGCTTATTACACTATTCCTATGGTGATAATAAGTACGATATTTCAAAGTGAGAAGTTGGTATAACACCAACATCCCACTTCATACGGTATAAAATATCCAATGATATTCGAAAATTATAAAGTAAAATGTTGAAATGTTGTTTTTTTTCTGAATAATGTTGCATTTATTGTTTTACCATGGTTCTTAAAATACAATTGTACTTTTGTATTGTATTCCAACATCTAAACTCATATTTTGCATACGGGTGACAATTACACATTTGCCCTACCTGTACGCAAAATACGCGCTTTCTTCGTTCCACCCCATTTCGCGGAGCGTTCCTGTGTTCTCAGTGACTACTGGATAGCTTAGAAGTGGATAAGCTGCTGTCTCGTCCTCAATGCAGACTGCAGTGGAGTAAAATTGTACTTAATTTCAGGCAAACTGGCTGTTTATAGACGACGGACCGTATTTAGAATCTCTGGAGAGGCTGATCGAGCACTACAGCACAGTGCCGGACGGTCTGCCGACCCGACTCACTACCGCTGTGCCGCCCAAACCTAAGCCACCTCTACCTGAAGTAAGCACATTTGTACTAATCAAACTTACATTATTTGATCTTCCATCTTTCAATAATAGTCTCAATATTTTCATACAACAAACTGTAATCGTTCACCTAACATCGCACAGAAACTCATCAAAGCTTCTAAAATAATATGTTTGTTTGTTTCTATTATTGTATTTCATAAAAGATTAATAATAGTTGACGTGTAGCCTACTGGTTTACGCGAATTCAGTTATATTAAAGGTTTAGTACTGGTGGAAGTGTGGCAAGATAAATAAAAGACCGCTGCTGAATGTATTCGCGTATACTCATACGTCCGACTCGTATATGAATGACGTGTTGCTATATAAGTCATCACTAACTAAATATTAGTGTTGCCAGTATGAATTATGCAGCAATTATCTCTGGGAGTATACTGAACTAATTACGAATATTGTCCATTGATAGAAAGCTCCACAATCGCTGAATGTTATGGACGTCATATTCTGGTATTTCGCTCCTGTTACTGTGGAATAAAATCATGTGGATTTCGTGACTATTCAATCTCCATTTGCTACTCTGTAGTAAAATGGAGTGCCACATTCACAGCAACTTAGTTAAAAAACGGAAATCTTTATTAATATACTAGCTGACCCGGCGAACTCCGTACCGCCTAATAGTAAGTATAACGCCATCTACTGACATCACCAGAACAGCAATTTCATTTTATAATTACATTTTAATTAGATATGGCGTTGTACTCGGTTTTTTTCGTGATCTTTTCCATTGTTTCTCACCATTTAAACCTTCCCTGTACTCCAAAATTAGCCAAATTGGTCCAGCCGTTTTTGATTTCTAGCGAGACTAATAAATAGCTTTTTTTTGCTTTCGATTGAGTATTATGTCCTACTTTCCTGTTTCAGTTCTCAACCATGCCACGAACCAAAAAGTTAGCATCGAGCCGGGCCGCCATGAACCAATCACTCTCTCTAGTGAAACATGACATCTTGAGCGACAAACAAATTACTGCGCAAACATCCCCGCCCTCCTCCATACAATCTAACAACAACATGTTCGAGCTGCTCACAAGGAATCTATCGTTCTCATCAGATTTCAACAACGATAGCATTAATAACAACGAAGAACCGGCTGATGATAATGAGACGTATAAAGTTCCGGGTAATAATAGCGCGGTGGTCACGCTAGCAGAGAATTATAATGAGATATCTATTGATTCTGATGGCCAGCTTTCCACACTGCAAGGTAAGTTCTAGTCATAATAACTCAGTTAAGTTTCCAACATGAAAGGATATGTTTAGTTCAAAACAGGGTTAGGAGTAAGATCAACAATGATAATTTTTGTATTATTTAATATTGGTAGAAAAATTAAGTATATAACCTAATCCTAACTCTATTTTGTCGTTAATTACAGTGCTTAAATGTATACTTACTTGATTACTATATTTAGAGACATGAACAATCAAAATTAGGTGGATTTTGAGGTAATAATTTGACTAAGTTGAACAATTTTAGCAAATACCATAATCCTTGACTTAATAATGCTTCCATACACTAAAAATAAAATAAACTAAAAATGTAGAGTCTCTCGCCATCTAGCGGCACAATGGCCACTGTCGGGTCCGTAACGTTCACGCTGACGTGATGTCCGCAGAGTTCATCCCGATGAGCGAGCTGACGCTGGGCGCGGTGCTGGGCGAGGGCGAGTTCGGGTCCGTGCTGCGCGCCACGCACTGCGCGCCCGACCTGCCGCCGCAGCAGGTGGCCGTCAAGACGCTGCACATGCAGCACACCGACACCAACAAGAAGGAGTTCCTGTCCGAAGCCAAGGTCATGATGTCCGTGCGACACCGGTGCATCGTCCGACTTATTGGCGTGTCTTTGGTAAGTGCTGTATTTATATTATTTTTATTAATACATAGACATAATAATTAATTTAAGTAAATAAACATTTTTACAATATAAGGCACAAACTGCGCTTAATCAAAAGCAATTTTTATCTTAGTGTTGTTTCTGGGTTGGCTATGTATAGTTGACAAATCATTTGCTTTATCACCCTAAGACTTGCATCATAAGTTAATTTATCTATGTGACAATTTGAACTTGCAACCTTAGCTCATACCGAGACACGGCGTGCGTGCGCTCGCTCGAATAGTTGTTTCGCACTGCAAAGCACGGGTTTCGCGGGGTATATTCGAATGCTCTCACTAAAATTTCAGCAGTATAAAAAAATAAAAAAGTTTAATGACATGTTATTCTTTGAAGTGATGAGACCTGTCGATAAATATAAATGTAAAAAAATAAATGTAGAATATAAGAGTTTTGATCATGCTTTGCATGGCGTCAGATGTGAGATATCTCCGGTGGTTAAAAAAATAATATGACACGCACAGAACAAGCTAAATATGTATTAACAAACTAACAACATTACCTATTCGAGGGCAAAAAGGCTCCTATCTCGACAATGATTTAAAAAAAAAACAACACTGATATTTTGATAGCCCCTGTGACGCCACAGACATTCTGACGGAAAATGGACTAAAAAAAAGATAAACTAGAACAGATTAGGCAGTGATGACACAGATGAACTGCCCCAAACAAAACGATGTCATGTCTCTTTATCGTTATCGATCTATCAGTGATTGACCTGTACAACTAACACTAATGTGTCAGATAAAATAGTTTGTATTTGTGTCAGCTACTGTGCTACCTACATATTTTGTGCAGGTCATGTTATTGTTTTTAATCTTTTGTGTTGAATATGAATAGATGACTATAATCACGGTAATATTATCTATACAGTATTGTAACTCGGCCGTATCTTTGAAATAAATGCCTACAGCCGCGCGGTACGTAAACATGCGATAGGGCTGCCCGCACTATGGCTGCCCGCCTCCACCATTTTAATTACATTTGCCTACTTTGTGTTTCCATTTAGTTTTGTGATTGTAAATATACTTTTTTTATATAAACAAATAAAATACTTTGTGAATTGAATAGGAAGTGCTCAATATTTGCGACCGAAAAATATTTGCGCCTCGACTGAGACGTACCTACGAAATGCTATATTATTAAATTTTAAAGTACAAAAATCCGCATTCTAAAGCTTAATTAAAAATTGTTTTGGGAAACATGGACAAGGTGGAGAAAAAGGAATATCTTTTACTTGGTTATAGATACCTGAAGCTACTTTACAATTTATATGTTTGGTTTTAAATGAAGAATTCATGCAACCAAAAACAGCACAATATATCCTACTCGTCATATTAAATATATTTAATATGTACTTGAACTTATTTTTATTGAAAAGATCGCGCGGCACAGACGCGACTGTCTGCATCCCGAGCGCACCTCGAGATCGAGGCGCGTAGGTATAGCTTGCGTTTCGACCGTTTGTATGAAGTTGGAATACTGTATAGATAATATTACCGTGCTATAATGGAAATGGAAAACTTAAGAAACAATGGATTGATTGTGTGAAAGATGTTCGAATGATGCTTGGCAGGGCTGCGAGCGAGATCTTTCGCAAAGGGCAGCAAGTTTTAGTCTGTAAGTCTGACACCCCTTATGTGAAGCTCCCCACATAATAAATAGACGAAGGAATGATGATACTCACCATTCTGTATTATCTGAAAGGCTATAGTGCGCCCACCGATCTACAGCTATGTAATCCCATGTAACAATGACAATGTTACATGGGATTACATAGCTATGAAACATATTTTTACTATTTTTTTAAATTATTTATATCAAAGAGTAACTTTATTTAAGGTTGGAAATATTTAGAAATATTTTTTCAAATTCGTTCAAAATTAAGTAACCTTTTAAATATAGTGAAAGGGGAAACTGGCAATTAACAGAAAAAGAATGCACACACCACAATGTAACGTCACCAGATATTCCCACCACGCCCCCACTCTTTCTCATACAAATAGTTCAAATGCTATTTTCTGCTTCATTTCATAACCAATTTAGATGCGGTTTTCAGAAAAAGATTTATTTTTAGTGTTATTTGTTGTTTAGTATAAAATATTGTACAAAAATAAACGCAGGCAAGTATTCAATTGTGTTTTCTATTTGTCTAGGGTCCGCCACTAGCAATGGTTCAAGAGCTAGTGCCTCTAGGATCATTACTGGAGTACTTGGTTCGTCACCCGGACAAAGCGTCGCCTGGTTACGAGCTAAGATTATGGGCGTGCCAAGTAGCGGCCGGTATGCGGTATTTGGAAAGGCGTCGGTTCGTTCATCGTGATTTAGCTGCGAGAAATATACTGCTGGCTAGCAGGTAAATTATCTGATGCTGTTATGAGCTCTCTTCTTTTAATTATAAGGTCATTAACTTCTGTACGGGTGAATGATTATTATCACTTTTGTTGTCACAATAGCAACATACATCAAAATTAATATACGGCGACTGATGAAATTGGGAAAATCTTGAATACAGTGATAATTTTATAGAATCACCTATTAGTGTTTTTTTTTTCTTCTTATCCATCATATAACAAGTTCTAATCTCCTGTCTGACGTAATGTTAAGAACGTTTCGTCTGTGTTCTAAAACCAGTTTTTGTATTAAGAACTTTACCTCAGTCGGAATAACGTTCATAATACAATAATGTTTGTAATCGAAGCAGATGGTGTATGTGTATCACTTATCAGTAGATATTCCTTTTCTTCAGACACCAAGCCAAAATAAGCGACTTCGGTCTTTCTCGAGCTCTATCAACGGACAGTTCGTACTACAAGGCCAGCCGTGGCGGCAAGTGGCCCATCAAGTGGTACGCGCCGGAGTCGTACAACTACGGCACATTCAGCCACGCCAGCGACGTGTGGAGCTACGGCATCACGCTGTGGGAGATGTTCTCGTACGGCCAGCAGCCCTACGGAGATATGAGGGGGATTGAGGTGGGTGTACCTTTAATTCTAAGGAACCCTTGTTTTCTTAATAATATTCATGCATCTGCCATTCTCTTCACCACCCTTGGTTGACTGGTAGAGAATGCCTAAGGCATTAAGTCCGCCTGTGTACCTTTGTGTTGCTTCATGCAATAATAATAATAAATCTATACATTAACAATAAATCTGTAGAAGCTTTTAGTTGTGCGCGCATCACGTAAAATGTACGAAATTGATATAGATAAAGTTATATATTATTCTATAAATTAAAATTGTGTGTTACTTGATATATTACATAGGCTTTGTTTCATCGCACTCGGTTGACTATATCAAGCGGTACGAAGTTCGCTAGGTTAGCTAGTAAATAAATCTATTTAAATTAGATGAGGATCGAAACATGGTTAGTCATACCTTTTAAGACTACAGATACGCGCTGTGCATAGTGTCATAGTTATAAAATGTGAAAATTCAATATAAAACTAAGTTGCACGCGTTTTTACCTTGTCAACAGAACCTACCGCTAATTAAGTATCATTACTTTGGTTTGTTTGTCTTATTATCTTCAATAATTTAATTCGCTATAGATAGAATTTCTTCTGAGTCTTGATATTTAAATGTCCTAAGGTTTTTCACTTGTCTAACTAAGCTTTCGCCCGCTTCAAAATAAGAAAAATTATCCCACAGGAATATCTCTCAGATAGAAAGTATGGTAATTTCTATTCCGGGACTTGGCCCACCCATGTACCAACTTTCGTCTAAATCCGTTTAGCACTTTCAGCGTGAAGTAACAACCATACGAACAACTCATACAAACTTTCACCCTTATAATATTTAAATGTGTGATAATACTTGTTACAGGCTATCCAAATAGTGGAAAGCGGCAAACGTTTAGATCGACCAGAGAATTGTCCTGACGAAATCTACCAAGTGATGCTGGACTGCTGGGCGTACACTCCTGACGCCAGACCCACGTTCAGCCAACTAGTAGACGTGTTCTCCCAACACCCGGACTATGTGAACATCAGCCAACTGGCGCTGGAGAACGAAGACGCCAACGTGTGAGGAATAAGGAACAAAATGTATTTATTATTACGTAGGTCCAATGTATTTGTAGTTTATGAACAATGCCTCGACGTGTTTTACGTTAATCTTGTGTATTCCATGGCAATAATGTAAAGCTTACTTAGGTATAGATGAATCAACCACCAATCGTGTCAACTTGAAAATGAATCAATCATGTCGACCTTTCAATGTTGGCAAGTAAGCCAATTTGGTTGAACAGTGTATTATTGCCAGCAGAGTCAGTTAAATAAATAATTTTATTTTTTTACCTTCATGTAATCAAATAATGTTATAAACCAGAATTTTTTGTAAACCGTCGACGTGCCTTTGACAGTATATTTATACCTCTCTACTAGTGTACGTGCCTACACTTTCTGTAGTAATCATAGAGAAGCACAAATATCGTGTACAACGAAATAAAATTAGTTTCAATTCGGGTAGTGGTAGTGTTCGCGTGATAATCAGAAATGACATGCCATGATGTGCCTGATTACGTATTATAACTAGCCGTAAATTATGTAAATAGGGTAGTATAGAACGTATCGAGACTGTTTAGGAACAACATCGTAAACGACAAATTGCTTTTTTGCGGGAATGGGTTTTTCTCTCCCCAAATTAAAAAGTATACCATTCTAAAATAAAATGTCTTGTTATCAAACTACTGATATATTGAAATAGCTCCTATTAAAAATACGCTTGTGATGTTCTTCCTGAAAAGACTTGGTATGTCGGTTATTATCACAGAGTACGAAACAACCGCGCTGGAAGCGTCTATAAAAGCTGTACTCGCGTTAAGAACTGAGTCGTAGAGTCATATACGTTCCGTGGCCCTGAAACGCAAAGGGCAACTGAGGGAAGGTGAGGTTTAGCCAGTAAAAATCTGACATTACCCGGTATTTTCCATCTCAACAAAAATGGCCATAAATGTCAGTAGCGCAACAATGCGTTAACGCTTTGCGTCGTATCGATAGTTTGTTACCTTCTCAAATAAGCTTCATAGGTGCGAGCGAGTCGAAATATATCAATGATTTATTGTCCGACGACTCAATTCTTAGCGATACCATTATAGTAATATTGATGGCGAAGTGCAAAACGGCTCGTCACAGACGCCATTTAGCCGCTAGTTTCTTACGTCATTAATGTCTTAGTGTAAGAACTACTGACAACGGACGCGTAGCTTCAAAGACGCGTATTCGTCACTATACTCTTGGTGTGGCCTGTGTATAACTTACAATACTATGAAACTCTGTCCATGAAGCGGCAATGACGTGCCGTCGCACGACGTTGCCACTTCGTGGACAGTTTCTATGAAGCTACGCGTCTGTGGATGGTAGGCCTAAGGTGTCCATTACACGGTCATGCAAGCGTCAATCAAAACCATCAATCATGAATGATATTTGAATGACGGAATGTTATCGCCATTAGTTTTTCGTCATGCAAACTACAATCATCGCATTAGACGGTAGGTTTTTAGTCAATCAAAAAATTTACTGTGGCAAAACAGACGACAAAACCTATCGTGTAATGGACGCCTAAGAAACCAGCAGTAACAATGCCACCTTCAGCAGGGGACGCCAGGGCTTCTTCGTACTTTGTGATTATAGACGACTTTTAATCGTAAAGTTTGTACGTCTGGTAGTTTATCGAAATAGCATTTGTTTAGGTTATATTGTATTCTCTGTTTTAGTATTGTTTTTGGTTTACTTGACTAATCATGCATTTCCAGTTCATGTTCCTTTTATAGCCAAAATGGATGTATATAAAACTTGTAATAATATATTATTTTTTATTGTCTTTTTAATAGCGTATTTAATTGAACTGTACATTCCATTTTCTTAAAAATGTACCTATTTAATTGTAAAAATCAATAGATTGAATACTAATATTCACTATGTGATGCTTACTTATCCGACATACTTGTATCTGAATTTGGTTCCCATTTAATTTTATTTCCACTAACGTCAATTTGAGCGCCTGAAATAGTTCAATATAATTATAATTTTACCAGTGTTTGGGATTTGCATTTTATTTACATGCCATGGGAATGCCATAGTTAATACGAAATTGCCACAAGGTTGTGTTATGTAATGTACAAAATTCTATAAAGTTACCCAAATTATATCTATTTTAATTTTAGAGAATTTATATTAAATTCTATGAGTCTGACTTAGCATATTATATTAACTTTTATATTATGACAGATCATATAATTATGTTAATGAATCAAATGTGATAATGGTATTTATAAAATAAATAACGATTTTATAAAAAAAAAAGTCTTATTATTTTGAATTACACATTAACTTATAGTCTTAACTCTAAATAAATCTACCATTCCGTCGACTCAAGATACAATGTTTACATACCATTTCAAACTGATACAACAGCTCCATGCAGGTATTTAGAAAATTACCATGAAAAGCCATAACAATATTATCTTATCTTAAACGTCATAAAATAACGCAAAATCACAAGTTTCTCACTTCCGACGACTTAATTCGAAATATCACAAGAGATAATGTGCACTAGAACATACACGAACACAGCTGCTGCAGCTCACTCTGTCGCTCATATATTGATGCGGCAGTCGTTATAAGGCGGCGGCGGTGTCTCCGCGCGGTCCGGCAGGCGGATCGCGTCTATTTGTAGAGGAGCTTCAGTGAAGCCCGGTAGACCATACGTCGGGAACGGCGCACGTCTTTCCGGCAGGGAGTGTTGTCTGCGGAACGAAGGGGGAGTTTCCAAGTCAGGGTTAACGATAGTAGTCCACAATAAATTAGTCCTCATGTCCCCATCCAACCTCTGCATCCTTCGCCTCCGTTGTCTCCTCGCCGGCGGCCGCCTGCAGTGCAGCGCACCACATTTACAGAACTTACTCAACCAAATATAAGTTCCAACTATTCCGATTGCTAAACCTATTTCAACACCAATAATGAAAGCTTTCACGGATGAAAATTCTTTGTCAAACTTTTCATACGGTGTGAGTGGTGTAGAGGGCTGTTCTGGCACTGAGTCAGTTCTATCTGTAGTTATATTCCAGATATCGCTCACGTCGACTTCTTGTTTCTCTTCCACCGCCGGGACTATGGATATTATCTTCTGAGACATTTGGGGCTGTCTCTTCTTACATTGCTTCTCGTAGGTGATACCTTGAGATGTTATCCAATTCTCAACCGTCATAAAGTCTGTATTGCATTGCCAATAATCATTTCGTAGTTCTATTCTTTCTAGTTTACGTAGAGGCAGCAAAAGTTCAGTTTTCAAAGTCACTACGTAATTTTCGCTTAAATCGAGTTTCCTCAAATTCGGTAGACGGTTGAACAGACGAGTAGGCAAGGCTTTAATTCGGCAGTTGTTTAAGTTCAACACCTGGAAAGACCACATAGTACTATGAAATAAATAAATGAATACGGAGAACGCTGAGGAAGTCTTACCATCAATCCAATTAGTATTTTCTTACCTTTAGTTTCGAATGCATCAAAAATGGTTCATTCTTTAGGCTTTCAAAAACGTTGGATGACAAATCCAAGGTATCGAGTTCTGGTGTATCAAAGAAGAGATCCGATGAAATGAATCTCAGGCGATTGCTGCTCAAATCCAAGTGGACTAGTTTGTCTAATCCCGAGAAAGCGTGCAGGCCAATCCAAAAAATCAGATTGTATGAGAGATCCAGTACTTCTAGAGATGTGTAGCCAGTCTCCTAAAACCAAAATGACGGTACAATGAACAGATTGGCATTGAAAATATGTCGGCCTTGTAAATGTTTTACCGGAAAAACATTACAATATACTTATTGTACAATATTCAATACGAAAGAAACAACAAAAACATTTCTTAAATCTAATTACTGGCAATCTAATGGCAAGTGATCTTAATATTTAATATTATTCTTTAAGCTATGCTATGAGTACCTACATAATATCCTTTTTCATCATGCTTCTAATCAGACAGTCTGATTGATCTGATGACACAGACAGGTCAGGCAATGACGATTTGTGCATATCAGGCATTGCGTTTGAAATGATAAATCAGTGATAAAATACTGGTGTGAGCACATCTTCGATTATAATAAGTGTTTTATTAAGCTCAAGTACCTTGGTTCACGCATTACCTACCTACACTATATGAACTGAATGAAATGGTGGAAGATCGATTTCCAAAACGAATCGTTCCTATATTTATTTTTTCAATAACAATTTTTACCGACACTTAATTCTGACTACTGTAAAACAGTGCAATGCTGCTTCTTTTTTTGAACTGTCTTAGCATAACAATCAAGTACATGCTAAATTACTTAACCCGGTTTTTAAACAAATCTTGGGGACATACAACTGTGTGTACACATACAGTGTGCAAAATTAAGCTTTTTATACTAAAAACCACTTTTCTAAAGTTGATCCACTTGCTCGCCGTAATCAGTAGCGCTGAGTCACTAAATAAACAAACACTACGGGGACTAGGTATGACCAACTTCTTTGAATACCTAATCTGTTGCAATGTAGGAATTGGTTTGTTTATTAGGATTTTCCTTTTATTTATTTTTTCAGTAACTTGCTCACGACAGAATTCAATGACATTATGATGAGTTTACTTATTCATGCAAATCCTTACATATTATAAAACAAAGCCCCCACCGCGTCTGTCTGTATAAACGCGATAAACTTAAAAACCACTCAACGGATTTTCATGCAGTTTTCACCAATGGACAGAGTGATTCATGAGGAAGGTTTAAGTGTATAATACATGCAGATTGTAGCAGAGATAAGCCGTGAATTTCAAAGATTTCTACAACCGTGTGAAGCTGGGGCGGGTAATATAATAACAAAGAAGTAGGTACCTACCTTAAAACAAAAATTGTCCAATTCACTAATAACATTATGACTCAGACTGTACACTTGCACCGCTTTGGGCACTCCCACTTCTATGTTGATAATGTTCTGATCAACACACACGGCCCTGTTCAACCCATTCTCCATATCACAGTCACATTGCTTCGGGCACTTCTCGCTCCAGACGCCCACACTAAATAGCACTAACATTAAAAAATACTTCCACTCCATCTTTAAAATTTTCTTTTATCCCAACGTGTGAAAGTATTCGCATTATTGTACGAATATTTAATATCAAATAACACGATGTACTTAACGCGGCTGAGTTCGGTTTCACATGAAAAATGGAGCAATGATACACGATTTGATAAAACAATCACTATCAGTATAGATAAGATAGCTACGTAGAATATAATCTTTCACTACATAAACACTGCTGTTCTTATAAATAAAACAGAATGAATGCAGTTTATTCGAGGAAAATAAAAGCCGAAATCACTAAAAATAATACTTTATTCTTAAACTACAGATGTTGTCATCATTAATATTCATAAAAGGTTACATACAACACGCTATAAACAGGTCAGATTACATAATTTCAGTCTGTAGGACAATCATATTAAATACCTACAATTTAAGGTTTATAATAGCTTGTAAATTATTTTTAAATGCACTTAACACCTATGATAAATTATGAGATCACTTTTAGCTAGAATATATTGGCGTTTTGGCGCTGCTGCGTTGCTGTTGCGGGGTAGCACCGTTTCATTGTGTAATCGATTCCTAAGATAGCGTTTCTAACGTCATGTACCGATGCGCTGATGGTCTCAAATGTCCCAGCTAGCCTGTCCACTGCTAGTGCCTGTAAAAACATTTATGTACTTGATTGCTAGGATGCAAGGAAACATTATTAAGGTCACAGAGTTCGTGAAAATCAATTTGCTTATGTTTTTAAACATCGAAACCTGACTCATCAACAAACGAATTCATCGGATCCGGATATAAGGGAGCGTTCGTTGTGGTTTTGTTCCTATATTGCTATATTGAAGGAGTGCAGATGATTTGAGATTTTTTTTGGTGGAAGTCCTCAAACGAAAAGAAAATCAATTCATGGCACATGCAACCTTTCCAAAAAATAAATGACGACGTAACCACGGTAATATTATCTATACAGTATTCCAACTTCATACAAACGGACGAAACGCGAGCTATACCTACGCGCCTCGATTTCGAGGTGCGCTCGGGATGCAGACAGTCGCGTCTGTGCCGCGCGATTTTTTCAATAAAAATAAGTTCAAGTACATATTTAATATGACGAGTAGGATATATTGTGCTGTTTTTGGTTGCATGAATTCTTCATTTAAAACCAAACACATAAATTGTAAAGTAGCTGCAGGTATCTATAACCAAGTAAAAGATATTCCTTTTTCTCCACCTTGTCCATGTTTCCCAAAACAATTTTTAATTAAGCTTTAGAATGCGGATTTTTGTACTTTAAAATTTAATAATAAAGCATTTCGTAGGTACGTCTCAGTCGAGGCGCAAATATTTTTCGGTCGCAAATATTGAACACTTCATAGCTATTTAATTCACAAAGTATTTTATTTGTTTATATAAAAAAGTATATTTACAATCACAAAACTAAATGGAAACACAAAGTAGGCAAATGTAATTAAAATGCTGGAGGCGGGCAGCCATAGTGCGGGCAGCCCTATCGCATGTTTACGTACCGCGTGGCTGTAGGCATTTATTTCAAAGATACGGCCGAGTTACAATACTGTATAGATAATATTACCGTGACGTAACTATAGATCTCCGATAATGTTATAGGTATAGATGGTGTGGTACTCACTTGTAAATGTGATGCCTCTGCTACTCGTTCTAAGGCTTTTGCGTTACTGAGTGATGCTTGCGCCATTTGCGTGAGAGCTGCTGCTTGTTGATCCATTACTTCCACCTAAGAATCAAGGAAACCTCAATATGTAAACAGGTATAAACTCAAAAATGGGTAGGTAATAATGAGTAAGCTTGAGTGTAGATTAAATAATCAAAAATACACAACAAAAATGTATTTTTACAATTTATGTAGGTTCACTAACAGAAAAGTTATGATTGATCCAGAACTCAGAATACATTCACAGTAACCTTAGCAGCATCATCTGTGTCGCCTTTCCTACGTTGGAATCTGCTTTTAGTCATAACTGAAGTAGGGTCAGTATATTACATGGACCACCAAAATTCAATGGATAAAAAAGTAAAAAAACTAAAACCAGACTACGACAAAAAAAAAAGATGCTGAAAAAGTATGAAACAAGATTTTCAGTATGCTGAAATAAACAAGGTTGCTGGAGAAACAAGAACAGAACAAAAAGAAAAGCCGTAGTCACACGTTATTGAAGTGTTAAGGCTCATTTACACAGGTTCAGTAGACAAGTCAGTCGCAGCGCCAATGTCGGCGCCGCGACTGACTTTAACTGTTCACATGAAGTAAAGTAGTAGTGGTGCGTTTCTCACGGTGAGCACACGTCTGTGAAAGAAAAATGAATTCGCGAAAACAACTGAAACGACGATTTAATTATTTGTTGAAAAATTTATCAATTTTGCTGTTGAATGAGTTAATAGAAATGGTAGAAAATGAGATAACTAAAAATAAACGACAATGGGTAAGAAAATGGATTGACGTAAGAAAATGGATTGACGATAGAAACGAAACTGGTGGCTCTGCTTTGTTGCTGAAGCAATTGCGATTTGAAGATCCTGCGGAGTACAAACTGGCTATGAGGATGTCACCACAGAATTTTGACGAATTGCTGTCAATGATATCGAGCTCTATTCAACGACATGATACATTCATGAGAGATGCTTTACCAGCCAAAATTAAACTGGAAATAACGCTGACATTTTTGGCTTCAGGAATGAACTATCGGTTCCTTAGTCACTTTTATCGTGTCTCAAAACCAGCAATTTCTCAACTAATACCAGAAGTGTGCTGGGCAATATATACGGCACTAAAAACACATATTAAGGTAAGAATTTTTTTATTATTAAAATATTAGAAAATCAAGAAATACAATATCAAAATAGTATTAAGAATTTTCATAGGCACGCATAATCGTGTTAACAGCAGTGTTATTTTCACTTTCAGCTTCTTCGTTGATCGTGGTGCTGTAATTCAAACCTGAGGGTGTAATAATAACCTGCCTGGGGTTTACAAATTTTAATGTGGGGTTCGTTGATCGATCGGAAGGATGAAATCCTAAAGAGCTGTTGCTAGTGGCAGGCTCGGCAACCTCTGGCGGGTAAAATGTTATGGTGTTGTCGCTTGATGCAGTCATTGGGTTGGGCTCCAGGGAGTAAAATCCCATGCTACTTGTGCTGCTTGTTGTAGTTGCTGCCGGACTAGGGATAAAATAGTTAGGGGATGAAGACTGTGCATTTTCTGTATACTTCTTTTGTTGTATATCAGCCAATCTAGCTTTAGATAATATTTTTTGGATCTCTTCTTGTGCAATAACAGATTGTTCTTCAGACAGTTTTTTTAGTTGAGCCGTCACATGTTTACCGAAAATATCAGCGTCAGACTCTTCTTCAGATGGTGACATATTAACATCATTTGAAACACTTTTTAAGTCCTTTATCATGGCGGCCATCTGAGATATTTTGGAGCGTTTTGATCGCGGAGGCCCAGATTGATTGCGAGCTGTCACAGAATTTCGAACTGACGTCTGGATGGCTTGAGTCGGCGTTTTAGTAGAATTATCATTATTTTCAGTAGATCTTGATACATTTTCAGCTCCATCACCAACACCCTCAGCTTCACCCAACTCAGCGTCATCGTTGCTGGTTCCTGAGTTATCCTGTTAATGAGAATAAAATGAATGTTTAATAAATCATTAGTTGATGATAATACGTATTTAGGTTGTAATAATTTTTTTTGTTTACAGATTCCAGAACGAGAGGAAGAATGGAAAATTATTGAAGACGGTTTCAATACCAAGTGGAATTTCCCTTCATGTTATGGAGCAATCGATGGGAAGCATATTATAATTAAAGCTCCTCCAAATAGTGGAAGTGAATTTTATAATTATAAAAAAACCAATAGTACAGTATTGTTAGCACTTGTAGACCACGACTATTGTTTTTCATATATAGACGTTGGAGCGAATGGAAACGCCTCTGATGGAGGTGTTTTCAAAAATTCCTCATTATATCGTCGGTTGGAAGATGGATTGCTTCCTACAAATGGAGTAATAGTTGGTGATGCAGCATTTCCACTGAAGAATTATTTACTAAAACCCTATCCAGGTACGCAGCTAAGTACTGCCGAAAAAGTCTTTAACTACAGGTTGTCGCGTGCAAGGCGCATAAGTGAAAATGCTTTTGGTATACTGGTTTCTAGATTCCGAGTGTTCGAAAAAGCAATTCCAACCCATGTGGACAAAGTTGATGCCATTGTCTGTGCAGCCTGTGCCCTGCATAATTGGTTGCGAAAGCGTTCAAGTTCCTACATAACTTCTACTTGTGTAGACAGAGAGGACAATGATGGACAAATAATAGAAGGAACATGGAGATCGGAAATAAATCCACTACCAAGCATTTCAGAACAACAAAGAGGCAACCATTCCATGACTGCTAAAGAAAAAAGAGACCTATATAGGAACTTTTTTATGACTGCTGGAAGTGTGCTAGGGCAATTGGATAGAATTCATTAATTTTGTATAGGTACCTAGGATGAAAATAAAATAAATAAGTTACAATAAATACTTACCATTGTTTTCCTTTTTACAATAGCGTTTTTTATAAAGCCGTCCAGTTCTTGAAACCACTTGACTTTTGGAACATATACGTTCCCACCAGCGCCAGATCTGGTGGATTTTTGTATCTTGTCGAGCTCTAAATAATATGTAGCCCTTATGGCTTTAATTTTATTTTTTACATCAGTAGAAGTGAGCCCTTCGATTTGCATTTGTTGAGCCATATTTTGCAACGCTGTTGACCGCATTTCTTTATTGCGGTAATTTAGGGATTTAATATCCCAAAGGCACTCGTTTTCGCCATATAATTGCACCAATTTTAAGGTTTCGTCTTCGCTAAACTTACGCGTGTTTTTTATCGCCAGCGAAAAAAACGTGGTCACTCTACAACGCAGCGGCAGTGACTAACCACGCACTGACTTGTCTGTTTACACGGGGTTTGTTTAGCTGGCGCGGGGGTGCGCGGGTGGCGGGGGGCGCCAACTGACTTTAAAATATTCGTGTCCGAATATTCGAGTCAGCGCTGACTTCAAGCCACTATACTGACTTCAAATCAGTTTACACAGGGTTTTTTTTCGGGTCAGCACTGACTTGCCTCGAATTTGTAGTCAGTTACTGACCCTGTGTAAATCAGCCTTTACGGTTGGTACCTATAGGTATAGGTATAGCCTATGTTCAGCAGACGACTCATTTGTCCAGTTCCGATAAGTAGTTCAGGAGCTATGAGGGAACAGATGAACATACACACATAGCCTGTCAAAATCATAACCCTCCTCCCGGGTAAAAATAGGTTCTTCAATCCTTACGAGCTACATGTATAAGTCAAAAACAGAGAAATATAAAAAAGCATTACCTACCAACTTATCAATCATATTTAATTGTCGTTCTTCCGATTCCGTTGGGTAGAGTCGGCTGTTGTCTTCTGGACTGTAGTCTTCATCCTTCGAGATAGAGTCATCAAATGAGTCCTCATCATCGCCATTACAGGGTTCTTGCTTCACAGCTCTCTTTTTTCCTAAACAATATGCATAACTTAAATAAATTAAGTTACGACTTTATTTATACAACATGTAACTAGACTCCCTTATAGACCCCAATTAGAAAATTAAGTTACAATCATAATTCAAGCACTGTTGGTAGTTTTTTTTTCGAAGGATCGTTCGTTGATGCCCATCAGCATGTACTTATGTCTTTTCCAGGGCGTCCACTACATAACTAATGGCCCGACCGGACCCTTACGATTTTTTATAATCAATTACATTCATTTTAAATAATACCAATTGAGCATAATTATTATCCATTATTTAGTTCAATTTAGAGCCCATTATCGTTATTTACAACCCTGAAAAACCACGAAAATTATATATTATTTTAGCAATTTGTTTTCCGAGTTAAACCACTGATTTGGCGAAAATGTATAAGTTTCTTGTAGTTTTTAGGGTTCCGTACCCAAAGGGTAAAACGGGACCCTATTAATAAGACTCCGCTGTCTGTCCGTCTGTCACCAGGCTGTACCTATCTCATGAACCGTGATAGCCAGACAGTTGAAATTTTCCACTGTTGCCGCTATAATAAACAAATACTAAAAATAAAATAAATATTAAGTGTATAAATAGAAGTTCCATACAACATACGTGATTTTTTTACCGTTTATTGTTACTGCTACGGACGGCACGGAACCCTTCGTGCGCGAGTCCTACTCGCACTTGGCCGGTTTTTTAAAGGTTGTTTCCTTTAAAAACTTTGTACTTCGTATTTGCATCCTTGGCATCTATTCTGACTAAATATGATGTACATGAAATAGCTTTAGCGTTTTGGGTGACTGTTTGAAACCGAGAGAACGTCTCATTCATCTGGCCTAGCTTTCGTACCTATCTATTTTGTGTTGTAAGCCACTGGGCGCAAATGAGTGCTTTTGATACATTTAGTGATCGGGGCAAAATATGCAAATAAAAGTATCAATTAATAAAGAAAAAACTAGGCCAGACGAATGAGACACCCTCTTGGTTTAAAAAAATCACCCTTTTCCTGACTTTCCAGGTAGCTTCTCGATTTCACTAACTTACCCTGACCAACTTGAGCTTCCCTAGCTTTCTAAAAAGTGGACATCTGCTCGTTTTTGCACCACACAACTACCTCTGTTACCATTTAAGTTACATAGTAAGCCTATAAGCGTCTTTCTATTTCAATATATGTACGAGGTAAGCAGTAGATGGTAAAGATAACTTACTTGGTGTGGATTTTTCATCGCAAAGATGTAAAATCGTTGCTTCTAGTGGTGTCAGGCTGCCTTGAAGTTTTCCTTGGTCAATTTGCTTTTGTTTGAGTAGTAAACTTCTTCTTTTGTCTGACCAAAACTGAAAATGCTTAGTTGCTTATTTTCTTAGATCGGACCATACGCAAAATACATGTGGAAGTTGCGGATAGGGTTGCCAACCGTACTGTAAAATATTATATTGTACTCTATATCATGAAGGTGTACTCTATTATCTATAACACTAATTGTGGACGCTTAAGTACTCTTTTTTACACAGTGTTTACTATACTAGTGCCAGTCACATTTGGAGGTATGCGGAACAGAGTGTAAAGTCCCGCAAACGTCCTTTGAAAAGGGAGGATCCTCCGACCAGACGGGTGCTATGTCTGGTGGGCAACTGCCCAATAGATGTTCTGTATGTTCTAATCGCGAAGAGAACTTTAATTGCGCGATGCAGGATTAGTTCTTATGTGTTTATCATAACCAAAAAAAGTCAAATATTTTCATGAATGTGAAGTGGCGGTAAGAGAGCAACAGGGCTGCATTGATTGATTAAAAATGAGCTTCTGATCTATGTATGAAAAATTGTTATGTGCTGCAAAAAGTACCAAAAAATACATTTTTGAATTTTTTTTATCTCCTCTCGATCCTGCAATCTGTCGATTCGACATTGAACGGGAAATTAAGTAGTACATTTGGTCGTGCATGGAGCAATAGCCATTGATATGTCTATATAGGGTGACTGGTAATTAGTGCACGATACTTAAACACGTGATTGTGCTCATGATAACCAACAACTTTTACTATGGGAACAAACCAGAAATCGCGAAAAAAAATCAGCTGTTCAGTACATTTATGTTTGCCTAATGTACTGAACAGCTGATATTTTTTTCGCGATTTCGGCTTTGCTCCCATAATAAAAATTGTTTGTTATCATGAGCACAATCACGTGTCTAAGTATCGTACACTAATTGCCAGTCACCCTATGTAATTATTTATTATGGCATCTTATGTCGATATAAGATCCTGTGGTGATCTTCTCTTAAATCTTTGAAATGTTATGTTTGGGAGTTTGTCCATCAAATTATTTGCCGGGTGGTTTGGATGCATTAGCATACGCTTTTTGTAAGTTTTGAGAGTTTACTACTTCATTTTTAACTGTTTTTATTTGTAATTCACGGTGAATTCTTTTATTCGTTATGCACCACAGTGGATGAGGATGCGCAAAACTTTTGATTGAAAGCGTTGGAGTATTTCTAAGTTGGAGTTAGCGGCGGTGCCCCACAACTGTATTCCCTAGGGGTTTAAGAATGCACTTGTAAAGTAGGAGCTTATTTTTCATAGTCGCGATTTTCGCCCCAAGAGCCAGTAGAGTTTACTCAACTGCAGAGCCTTTCTCTTTCTGAAGATATGTTTTTGGAGGGATATAAAGAGCTATAATAATGGTTAGTTGGCCTTGCAAGTCTTCGATCACTATACTAGTTGCTTGTATCTTCTCCGTGCAATAATAGTCAGATATATAGTGTTTGATTTTTTCCTTGATGAGTATTCCAGAGTAGGCGTGGGAAAATTGTGTCATCTTTGCGATTGGAACATTTGAAACATCGGCTCACAAGATACTAACGGAACATTTGGAACATCGGCTCAAAAGATTCAAACTGAACATTTGAAACATCGGCTCACAAGATACAAACGGAACATTTGGAACAACGGCTCAAAACTTCGAAAGATACAAATACAGACACTGACTGTTATGAATCTGTTACGTTGCGTCATATACACTAACAGGTTTGCGTATCCTTACTTCTTTCTTTGATTGGATTTCTAGCTGGTCAAGTAACTGGAAAGAATTTGTTGTAGGTGTTGGGAGACTTGTTTTTTATTGGTTTTGTAATCCTCATGGATGTCCTGCGCCTTGGGGTAGGAGGAGGGGTCTGTCACTCTACTGACTAAAATCACCCCAGTGTGGACTCGTACACTTCTGTCGGGTGCTGCGGGTGCAGTTTGACTTCCGTTGCAGGTGTTGGGAGACTGAGCCAACCACTTATTTTGGACTGATTTTGATTGATCTTGCTTTCTTTTATCCAGGGTGTTGTGGAGTTTTCTGGTATTTGACTTTTTATTACATTTTGTATCGGAGTATATTTCAGTTTGTTTCCACTACTAAAAGATTGTGATCGTGGTCTACTTGTGAACAAAGCTTTGTGGAAAATTTGATGTGTCATGGTCTTTTCTGCTTATTGATTTCTATTATGTTTGTAGTTTGGAATTTTGAGTGAGTAGCCTGTTGTGCTGATTTCTTATTGCCAGTAGTATAAACTGAAGCCTGGTTATCCACTTCTATGCAGTCTTCAACAACATGTTGGACTTTGTTTTTTTAACCAGTAACATTTACTGCAGAGGTAGCCTGGGTTTCTGCCACTTTTGATTATATTCTGCAGCACATAGAAATATATTTAAAACATTTCTATTTTTTTTGTTTTTTTGCTTCGCCACTGAGTACGTTCGCTGTGAGCGGCGACTCGTGGCGTGCTTCAAAAATTTTTATACTTTTGATTTTTTCGCTCGCCGCACCGCTCTTTGCTGCCGCTCAGAGCGGCAAGGTCGTGAACGAGCCGTTAGGGTTTGGGAAATTAGATACAGTGGCCTCCCACACCACTGCACACAGCTTATCAGCTTGTCATAATAAAATAAATAATAGATCATTTCAAAGGAGAAATGAGATATACTCTATTTCTTATAATAAAAGTTGGCAACCCTAGTTGCAGATGCACATACATATATATTTTGCTTTAATGGAACTAAGAATCTTGCATACAATCTGGATTGATTACGTCAACCTCAAAAACATACAGAAGAGTATGATACAAAAGGGTATGTTATCTTTTTCTACTAGTGTGTCCTTATACTAGTTCATATTAAGAGACATTCTGTTTCTAAAGAAGTTCAAGATGGTATTAATACATTATAAATATTATAGACCTAGTACATTCAAAAACTAATATGTATATTATATAGGTATATATTGTGAGTATATAGCTTTAAGGGTACTGGAATATTAACCATGTGCTATGAGTGAAAAAATAAAGTTTTTATTTTAGTTTTACATTTGCACTAAAAACACAAATTATCTTTGTTAGAGAATAATAATAGAAGAATATATTCTTTAAGAGATTTTAATTCCGGGCCTGACAGCATTAACTGCCTGTTGAGTTCTCACAACACGCGGCCGGCCTGGATCTTTTATGATCGTGAACAGAAGGTCCAGTTGGTGTAGCTATCTATGGTACAATAAACAAACCTATGACTGATACCAAGCCTCAGCAGCGTTTTAAAAGATTGTTTGCTAAAACAATAGGGCCATTTGAAAGTAATAAAAAAACCCGAATTAAACTGGAAAATTGATAATAAAACCCAGGTTTAGTTAATAATTAAAAATATGCCGAAAAACTGGTTTTTAGATTTTTGATGAAACCGGCTTGTATTCACTAGTCACCTGCCTTTAGATGAAAGAGTCTGTGACCCACATGATATGTTTTATCTTGAAAGTATGTTCTTAAGGGATATTTGTTAACTTAGGCAAAGCTATTGATAAAGTGAGTAAGTAGAGAAATTGTTACCTTGATCCATCCTTTTGTAGATTTCATAGCTCCATCAATAGAGTTGGCAATGTTTGATAGCTCTACCCACAACTTCTTAAACCTGGCATGTCCTATACCAACTCGAAGCTTTCTGTTTGCCAATTCTGGGTGCTTCTCCATAAATGCTATCACTGCCCTAACTTGGGCCAATGATGGTCTCATATTCTAAAAAAAATAAGAATACTGTATGTACAATGATTTTTTATTACAGTTTGCTATTGGACATTTATGGAACAGGAAATGGACTTAGAAGCTATACTCATGGATGACGATCATAATATTATTACGGTACCGGTTGATGGTTTATCAACGATGCCTTGACAATTAGAATGAAAGTAGTGCATCATTGCCTGGTACTTAAACTCGAGGTTCATATATTTATGAGAACGTATGGTCCAAGAAAAGAACAAAATTTAAGACATTAGACAAACATTAAAAAAAAGCAAGTATAGTGTTAGTGGTACCCACCCGAACACCGTATTCAGCATTGTCAGTATCGTCTAATAAAATATCAGACATTTGTTTATATGTTTACACAAATCGTACAAGTATTTTATCTCAACGTTTAGTTTACATTTACATTACAACAATCAATCACATTACCAACTTTTCGCCGCGTTCATGAATCAATGTTTTAGACCTGTCAAAACCGAATCAGTGTTGCCAACTGCTAGCTTAAGGCGTCCAGACGATGCCGATAGGTTTTGCGGTTTTGCTGTCAGTTTTGGAATAGTCTATGTTTCGATTGACGAAAAACCTACCGTCTAATGCGATGATTGACGTTTGCACGACGAAAACCTAATGGAGATAAAATTCCGTCATTCACACATCATTCATGATTGATGGAATTAATTGACGCCTGCATGACCGTGTAATGGATGCCTTATGCAAGCGTCAATCAATTCCATCAATCATGAATGATGTCTGAATGACGGTGATTGACGGAATTTTATCGCCACTAGACGATTAGACGCTCAATCTGACTGATGGTCAGTCAAACCCAAGGCTTACAGAAAATAAGACATTTATGATGATATTAGATGTATGTTTATCAGTTATATTCTAATACTCATACCACAAGCTCTGCCTAGTTCAAGATTAGATGGCGTTGTGTGAATGTACTCGAATATTATATTATTATATATTAATAAAAGAAAAGTACCTATACGTATCTATGTAAAACCAGTATACCTGAAATACTATGTTTTTTTTTTTAGCTAAAGCTTAAAAAAAACACTAACTGTCAAATACAAACATTTATCTATAGGAAGCGACTTATTGCTGGTACATATTAGGTATATAGACATAGTACCATACGTACTTACTATCACCCTGCTTTAGGTACCTATATTTTTTTTTTTAGTTTATTGTTCAATACATTTATACTTCACACTCGTTACAACAAAAAAACTTGTCTGAAACCTTAAAAGGTTTATGTGACAAAGTGGAGATAGCAAGCTCGCTCACAGCATGTTAAGCTTTCACAATAAATCTTAAGATGTGATGTCACCAGTTATATAATATTTTTTCAGGGTAAATTTACATTTTTTTATATGTACTGGTGACAATATTTGATTGCACGGTTTTTGGAATTTTACTAAAATTATCAGGTAGTATATATTCCCAAGTTCTCATGCCATACACATTCACAGTTGTAGGTAATTTATATGTTGGCAAATAATCAAGATCTCGTAACTGTTTTGATCTACTGTGCTGTTGATCCCCGCATTAACGCCGGCGTTCACGCGCCATTGTCTTTCTATTGTGTCTCTAATTACGCACTCAAAAGGTTAATGTTAAGGAGCTAATATTATTGAATTGGTCCAAGATAATTGCCGACCTGAATTTATCAAAGACTAACATAATTTTACAATGTTTAAAAAGGCCGCCCTCATTATTTTTATATTTGAGTTTAAGATTCTTTGGCACAATATTCTTGAGTATGCTAAGTTTTGTAGGAACGTCCGTAGCTAGTAAGCCCATAGCTTATGACTGAATCTGCCAGGGCGAGATACAGCATGCGTAGCGTGGAGAAGAGAAGTTTGTATTAGAGAATAGTTAACTTGGCACTAACAGATCTGTAGCGACATCTATGGCGTCACATAAGAACTAATCCTGCATCGCGCAATCAAAGTTCTCCGCGCGATTGGAACATATAGAACAGCCCGAAATCATCTATCGGGCAGTAGCCCGCCAGACATAACACCCGTCTGGTTGGAGGATCCTCCCTTTTCAAAGGAGGTTTGCGTGACTTTACTCTCCGTTCCGCATACCTCCAAACTGGTGACCCTCGACAATGAACGTCAGCGCAGCCTTCGTGCAGCTACTACTTCGTGACGTCATCATCACTTCCTCAAGCTTTCGAGCAGCAAGCCATACAGCCAGCACCCACGGCTTTAAAAGGGTATCCTGACCACCAGCATGCCTACCTGGTCATCACCCTCAGCCTCATCAGCGACCTTGGCGAAGCACACTGCACCTTCGGCCAGTCACATGAAGAGCTACGAAGAACCTCTCCTGGTCGACGCCAGCAGTCAAGCCCTACGTCGCACAGCACCGCTCCGACTCACTGGAGCCAGCAACGCTACTCCGACTCACTGGAGCCTGCAGTATCATCCCGACTCACTGGGACATCATCACCCCGACTCACTGGGGCATCATCCCGACTCACTGGGATAGCACAACCCCGACTCACTGGGGCATCACCGCAGACAGTTCCGACTCACCGAGAACTATGCGGCATTCGGTTCCGACCCACTGGAACCAACCTACCACTGGCCTGGCACGCATCAAGAAGCATCAAGAACCATCGATCTCCGATCTCCGGACAGTGATGTAGCGACATCTATGGCGTCACATAAGAACTAATCCTGCATCGCGCAATCAAAGTTCTCCGCGCGATTATAACATATAGAACAGCCCGAAATCATCTATAGATGTCGCTACAGCTACATAGACAGCTCTCATGCTGTCTATGTAGCTAATTAGAAAATACCAACATTTACTACTTTTTGCTTAGTCAATAAACGCGTAAAAATAACGGTAAGACATCTTGACATCGGTATATAGCTACACATCTTTTTTTTTCATAGGTCGAAATAATGCAGGTACTATAAAAGCAGCAAATACTTACAAAAAGATAAATAAGCTGTATTGTCTCGAACCATGAAAAAAAAATGGTCCAGACATCCTGATGTCAGAATGTCTGACCACATTCTAAACGCGTTTTCTCACTGTCAATAGAGGTACTAAGTATTTAACTCTATGTACCAAATAGTAGCATAAAGGTAGTATATTTTGGTATTTTCTAAACATCAGATATCTCATGGCATATGTGGCAAAATAAATATCCATTTTGAAAAAAATATTTCACATCTAACTTTTTTCAAGTATGCTAAAAAATGTTGAAAAAAATATATGGTGAGGTACTAAAAAGGTAGTAAATATTTACAAAAAGATAAATTAGCTGTGTTGTCTAGAACTATGAAAAAAAAAATGGTCCAGACATCCTGACGTCAGAATGTCTGGCCACTTTCTTCTGGCGTTTTCTCGCTGTCAATAGAGGTACCAAATATTTGAAGGTAGGTACCAAATAGTAGCAAAAAGGTAGTTAATTTTGGTATTCTCTAAACATCAAATATCGCCAGTGGTCCAGGGGTCCTGACGCTTACCTATGTTCAGTGACCAACTGCAGTGACGTCATTAGCCACTGGTGTCTTTGATAGCCACCGTAACACGTTTTGACAGATGTTATTGTATCGATAATTTTAAAATTGCGATTGTGTAAGCTTTTGAAGCTGTATAATAGTCGATAAAATTTTAGAGTGGTCACAATAGGCACCGTAAATTTTATAATTCACCACATTTCCACCGTAGTTTGTTAGTCACTTGTGTGATACGTAATACCAATTTTATGAAACTGTCAGTTGACAACTAAGTTTAGTGTGCAACGAATGCTAGTTGTCAACTGATAATGAAAAAGTTAGCCAATAGCCCCCCTGGTGGTATGAGTACTAGATTTTAGGGGTATGTGGAACAGAGAGTAAAGCCCCACATACCTCCGTTGAAAAGGGAGGATCCTCCAACCAGACGGGTGTTATGTCTGGTGGGCTATTGCCCGATAGATGATTTCGGGCTGTTCTATATATTCTAATCGCGCGGAGAACTTTGATTGCGCGATGCAGGATTAGTTCTTATGTGACGCCATAGATGTCGCTACAAGATAACTGATAAACATACTTATATCTAATTTCCATCATAAACTCATTCTCTGTAAGCCTTGGGTTTGACTGACCAAGTGACCATCAATCAGATTAAGCTCATTTAAACATCATTCATGATTGATGGAATTGATTGACGCTTGCATGACCATGTTCTTTACACAATATGTTTAGCTGTCAGTTTTGATTAACGAATAACCTACCGTCTAATGCGATGATTGACGTTTGCATGATACTGATTGACGAAAATCTAGATATTTTGATTTTTACATCATGCAACAATCAATCATGAACTTTGAGGGATTGTGTAATGGCATTTCGTCAATCATTCATCAGTCAGCGCTCGGACAGCTATGGAGTTGGACGCAGATCACCACCGTATCCGGCTAATGTATTACAGCAAGAGAACGAATTTATAATAACTTTCGAAACATTACCTCAATTGTGGGATACAACTTAAAATAAATCAAACTCATATTTTGTACATAATTGTGTAATGGGGATTCCATTACACAAATAAGTACAAAATATGAGTTTGATTTATTTAATTTAAGTATGTAACGAGGTACCAAATGTTTCCATTTTTATCTAAAAGCGGAAGAAATTATAGAACGTATCAGCTACTTGTCTTATCATATTTTGCTGATGACACGTGCTTGGTAACCCACCATAAAAATATAATGGAAGCTCAAACAGCAATACAACGTTTATTTGATGACCTGTGTAAGTGGGCACACGATGCAGGCCTGGTTATCCATGTTAGTAAAACTAAAATTATGCATAAACACTCTCCCTACATAAAGAGTAGACAGGTTCATAAGATAATCGCGCATGATCACCAGTGCCTGCATCACGGGCCCACTGCACGTATATGTGCGTGTCCTGCGCTAGAGGCTGTCGACCAGCACACATGTCTTAAAGACAAGCGTTTCAATTGGGCACCTCACATTGAAAGTGTCTGTAACAGTCGCTACCCGGCATCACAGCAACAATAAAAGCGTATTCGTGCATCAAGATCTACTCAAGTGCAGCCACGTTTTTATCAGAACAGATGCAGTTAAGAAACCATTACAGACTCCGTATGAAGGTCCCTATCAAGTACTAAGCCGAACAGATAAAGTTTACACCATACAACTACCCAATCGGCAAGCAAACATATCGATCGACCGACTGAAGCCTGCATACGTCATCACAGAAGATACCAGTAGTCTATCACCAACCACATCAAGTTCTATTACCTACACCTCACCATCAGCCAACATTACCACACCTGTTACCATACCAAATACCAGTACCAACATACAGAATACTAAGCACAGTACTACGCCAACCGCTATCAAGGAAACCCAAGTACCACATACAAGCATGACGTCACAGCCCGCTAACAACAGAAAAACACGTTCGGGTCGTGTCGTCAAACTGCCGGTACGCTTCGCTTGAGGGGGAGTACTGTAGCCACCCTACAGCACATCACTGTTACCACTGGCCTGGCACGCATCAACAAGCATCAAGAACCATCGATCTCCGATCTCCGGAGGGGAGTGATGTAGCGACATCTATGGCGTCACATAAGAACTAATCCTGCATCGCGCAATCAAAGTTCTCCGCGCGATTGGAACATATAGAACAGCCCGAAATCATCTATCGGGCAGTAGCCCGCCAGACATAACACCCGTCTGGTTGGAGGATCCTCCCTTTTCAATGGTCCACATACCCCTAAATAGCTAATTACATATCCATCATGTGTTTTTTTTTAATGCGTTACATTTTTATAGAACGACAAATAAAAATGAATTATATGTGTACTAAAAAGGTAGCAAATACTTACAAAAAGATAAATTAGCTGTTTTGTCTTGACCATGAAAAAAAAAAATGGCCCAAACATACTGATGTCAGAATGTTTGACCGCATTCTTCACGCGTTTTTTCGCGAGTTTTTTCTGTCAATAGAGGTACTACGTAAGTATTTGACGTTAGGTACCAAGTAGTAGCATAAAAGTAGTGTATTTTTTAAACATCATATATCTTATGTCATATCATATGGCAAATTAAATATCCATTTAAAAAAAAATATTTCACATCTAACTTTTTCCAAGTACTTATGCTAAAAAAAGTTGAAAAAAAAATGTATGTTGAGGCACTAAAAAGGTAGTAAATATTTACAAAAAGACAAATTAGCTGTGTTGTCTCGAACCATGAAAAAAAAAAATGGTCCAGACAACCTGATGACACTTTCTTCATACGTTTTCTCGCTGTTAATTGAGGTACTAAGTATTTGATGTTAGGTACCAAGCAGTAGCATAAAGGTAGTGTATTGAGGTATTTTTCAAACATCAGATATTTCATGTCATAATGTGGCAAATTATATATCCAATTTGAAAAAAAAATACACGTAACATCTTTCAGGTATGCCAAAAAGAGCTGAAAAAAATATTTGTTGAGGTACTAAAAAGGTAGTTAATACTTTTCAAAAGATAAATTAGCTGTGTTGTCTCGAACCATGAAAATAAAAAAAATGGTCCAGACAACCTGATGACACTTTCTTCATGCGTTTTCTCGCTGTTAATAGAGGTACTAAGTATTTGACGTTAGGGACCAAGTAGTAGCATAAAGATAGTATATTTTGGTATTTTCTAAACATCAGATATCTCATGGCATATGTGGCAAAATAAATATCCATTTTGAAAAAAATATTTCTCATCTAACTTTTTTCAAGTATGCCAAAAAATTTTGAAAAAAATATATGGTGAGGTACTAAAAAGGTAGTAAATATTTACAAAAAGATAAATTAGCTGTGTTTTCCAGAACTATGAAAAAAAAAAATGGTCCAGACATCCTGACGTCAGAATGTCTGGCCACTTTCTTCTGGCGTTTTCTCGCTGTCAATAGAGGTACCAAATATTTGAAGGTGGGTACCAAATAGTAGCAAAAAGGTAGTTAATTTTGGTATTCTCTAAACATCAAATATCGCTAGTGGTCCAGGGGTCCTGACGCTTACGAACATAGGCAATACGAAACTAGCTGTTTGACAGTTCAATGATGCACATTATTAACAAGTGATCATCACTTGAACTGTCAACAGAGTTACGCAATAGCCCCGCAGCTCTACTTAGTTTGAGATTAGATGGCGTTGTGTGAAAGTGTAGAATATTATATTATTATATATTCATAAAAGAAAAGTACCTATACGTGTATAAGTAAAACCAGTATTCCTAAAATACAATTTTTTTTTTTAGGTCGGAAAATCATCTTATGACAAATCCCGCTCTTGGGCGGAGCTAGAGATAGTGTCAGACTTTTACTGACTAAAAACCCACTCCTGTTCCTTCGTTGCCTTCGTCCCAGGGCCCCGGGTTTCGTTTTCACACTACCCATGGCCCCAGTAGGCTTCGACCCTGCTGGGCCCCTACGATTTACTGACATCTCCCTGAGGCGCGCGTGGAACAATACGCGCCGTCGACGACTTGGGCTCGGTCCGGACGGTTACCAGACGGTCGGACAACGGGCTACCCATTGCTCGCCGTCCGCAAGCCCGCGCCTACGTTGGCCGGAAATCGAGATCGGAATCCCGGCGGCTGGGGCGGGAGGGCTATTGCATCGCGCGTGCACGTGCGGGCTCCTCCTATGCTAGCATTACTGCTTCGCAGAAGGAGGCGACCGCCTGCCACTCCTCCTCGCTCCGGACCATGGCCTGTACCAAGGCCTGGCTCGAGAGATCGCTGTCGCCGATTGCCCCCACGAGGACACGGCGGTGCTCTGCCCAGGCTGGGCACACCTCTACTGTATGCTCCACCGTGTCCTCCGGGCCGTCCACACTATGGTGGCACCCGGGCGTTTTTTCCGCACGAATCCGGTGCAGGAACCTCCCGAACTTACCATGTCCGGTGAGGACCTGCGTCATGCGGAAGGTAAGGACGCCGTGTTGTCTTTCCAGCCACTCCTCAAAGTCTTTCTCTGGCTGTAATATATTAGTCGGTGATTGCACCAGCGAGTGCGCGGGCAAGATTTCACTATGATCTGCGTCCGACTCCATCACTGTCCGAGCGCTGACTGATGAATGAGAATATTGAGAATGATTGACGAAATGCCATTACACGATCACTCAAAATTCATGATTGATTGTTGCATGAAGTAAAAATCAAAATATCAAGGTTTTCGAAAGAATCTTCTAAACTATCTGGATTGATTACGTGAACCTCAAAAATGTACAGAAGAGTACGAATCAAAAGGGTACTTACATACAATGGACAATTCTGTTTTATAGAAGTTCAAGATGTTATTAAAAAGCACTTTCAAAAAAGAAAATCAAACCAAGACGAATTTTAATCTCATAGACTGGTAACACTTAAATTGTTTGCTGTCAAAGCTGAAATAATACTCTTTACTCATTGCGTATGAAGAAAACCATTAAAAAGTTGTATTTCATCAATTTGGTGTAATTTCATGTAGAGTGTATTAAATTCGTAGAATCCTATTATGACTTTGTTTATTCATGAAACATTAAAAGATTATTGAGTTCATTTAAGGTAAGCATGAATGCCTATTTGTCACAGGAAAAGTTCAGCTGATTATTGTTTACAAAATGTTTTTAGTTTCTGTGTTTAAAGGTCGTGTATTCTATTTTAGCTATGTATTCGTTCGAGGGGGACTTCAGGCGCAAACCCCAGCAGAACCTGGCGGGTGCGAGCGCCCAACACAAGACAGATAGAGATGCCTTGATACTGCAGTCACAACAACAAAGACAGAAAAGAGAGGTTAACTTGTACTATATTTCCTGTGACTTTCACCTTAATTGCTCTTGAACCATAAATAGTGTAGTAACAAGATAAAGCAATTTATTTGAAATAATGCAAAAAGAAAATTATTGTTTAATTCTCTCTAAAAATCCCTTAGAAAGTCATTGAGCTCTTTTCATCCCATTTAAATGGATAAAGTAGGTTGCTATACAATATTCTCCAACTTTGTTTTGATAATGTTGATAACATGGACTATCACAATGATTATTTTAATAAGTAAAACTTACAAAACATGAAGAATGTTACAAATCATCCAATTATCAATACAATGACTTAGCAGTTTTCATAGAGTTGAGTTTCACCATGAATAGTAATATGACTTGTTTTGAATATTTTAGTGCTGTTTTATAAACAATAAAATTAATTCTTACTGTAAAACATAATCTTTTGTCAAAATATGGATTTATAAATAATCTTCTTTCTTTTTTTTAGGAACACAGAAAACGTTTGAATAGTACAATAAAAATTCAGGCTTATGTGAGGAGTTATTTAACTAGGAAACACTGTAAACAACATGAAAGAGAACAGTTTGATAGCATATTCCCAAGAGTCAACCCTGATGACCAGCAGATGATTTGTGTACTAGTTGCTAAAGTACTGTTCTTTTATGATGACCAACAGGATTATTCTAGACTGGTATGTTGATATTCTATTTTATATGATATATTAGATTGGTATGTTGATGTTGTATGTGCTTGGATGCTTGGGGAGGATTATTTTCAACAATGGGTGTATTTCAACTGAAATGTTAAGATAAATAGCATAGCATAGCATAGTCGGCCTTATAATGTTCCCACTGTTGGGACTCAGGCTTCCTCTCTAGGAGAGGGATCCACCACGCGGGCCCAGTGCGGGTTGGTGGATGTCACATGTCTTTGAATTTTTGGTTCTAGGACATGCCGGTTTCCTCACGATGTTTTCCTTCACGTTTTTGAGAGCAGTGGTGATGAAATAAATTACACAAAGTAATGCGCCTGGCTGGGTTTGAACCCGCGACCTACAACTCGTAAGTCGGGACCGTTACCACTCGGCCACCACTGCTCACACGGCCACCACTTAAGATAAATATATTGAATATATTACAGACAAATATTTGACCATAATTATGAAGCTTACTCATCCAATATGATACTTATTTTTCTTCTGGTTTTTAAAGCAGAAGCAATGCTTTTTATGGGCTTCAGCACCAGATAATGGTTTACCATTATGTATAATAGTGGTAAAATATGAACCTCTCAATAATAAAAATGTTACCTTATTGTTAAAAAACCAGGAGTGTATATTTTTTTCTGCATTTGTTTTCTTGTTTGTTGTAGGATAGAGAATGTTATAAGTTGGAGTTAAATAACTGTATCACTGGGGATTTTTTTATCAGTGAAACCAAACAATCCTTAATTATAAACAATGTGTCTATCTCATCTTTATTGAATTTAAATTTTTAAATATGTGTTATTTTCATTCTTAAAAGCAACAACACTGAAAGTTTATATAATTAGGTTTTTTGTCCTATTGTGGGGTAAACTCCTCCTTCTCCAGACAGTTGCAACATCTTTCTCACAATTCTATTTTTTACTAGTGCAGGCCAATACTTTCAGTGAGAGTTGAGCCTATCCTGCTGCCATCCGATTTTCATTTTGATCTGTCAATGTTTAATATTCAATGTTTTTTAGTCCTTTTAATTTTTTATATGATTCAACAAAATTCTATCATATTTTCATTAAAACATTGGTTTTAGGTTGCTATTTCACAATTACTGCTAAAACAATGGAAGAAGGTATATCAAATCTGTGGTGCCTGTGTACAAATCAGGAGACTACTGGCGTTACACCTTCGACTGTTGAGAGATAAAAATGAAGTAAGTACCTAATCATTTCATCATCATGCTCTCCACACTATTGCCAACCACTGCAACTACTGAAAACACTGAAAATCAAGTGTGTCAACCACCAGAACTACGCTGAGTCAATTAAGTTTGAAAAAAAGCTAGACACATAGGGACAAAGCTAAGCCAATAGACACATTCACACAATGTAAATTGTATAAATAGAATGAAATGAAAGAAATGGGACATTTACAATTAGAGTAAGCTCAGTTCACAGTTGCCAAGCTCCATGGATTAAAACACTAATATTAATAGTTCTTAAATTATGATTACATTTGATTCCACACAGATTGTGTGAAATATCTTGGCTTCCATTTAGATAGGTGGCTAACATGGAAGCATTACATCAAAAATAAAAGAGACGAGATAAACTACAAGTTTCGTAACCTATATTGGCTAATGGGAAGAAACTCTGTACTCTCTGTGGACAATAAACTACTTATCTACAACTCAGTTCTGAAGCCAATATGGAGATACGGGATCCAGCTGTGGGGCATAGCCAGTAAATCCAACATACTCTGCCTGCAAAGAGTTCAAAATAGCATCTTAAGAGCAATAGTTAATGCGCCTTGGTATGCTAGGAACGACGAAATCCACGACTATTTAAATATGCCATCAGTGACCTCTGAAATCGAGCGATATAAAACGCAACACAAGGAACGCATGTCCTTGCATCCGAACCCACTAGTTGCTGAACTGTTAAACCCGACTGCGGTGGTGAAAAGGCTGAAAAGAAACCACCTTCTATAAGTGGGAGGATCAGCACTGGCCGCTCCACCACAACGCCACTTGTTTAACAACTAATTCACTTATGTTCTGACGACCGATTGCAAATGGAATGAGAAAAAAAAAGAAAAAAAAAAGCATTTGATTCCAGTAACAGATATCGCAAAAATGCTTGTAAGCATGGTTTGTTCTAGTTTCTATAAGATACCTGTAGTAAACAACTTGAGATGTAACCTGACATAATATCGCATTCGGTTTGCCAAAGAATACACTGTCATCATATATTTTGGTTACTTCACCATCAGATTATTGATCCCTTTCTCAATGAGAGCAAAAGTGGTGAAAGTATGACGAGTGTTAAGTGAGAAATGAACACCCACTAATATAAAGAAGTTCTTATCTGAATTTGAACATTCTTTATAGATAGCTGTTGCTATAGGCTATTTTTAACCGACTCCAAAAAGAAGCAGGTTCTCAATTCGTCGAATTTCTCTCTCTATTTTTATTCCACAAAATGTATGATAAATGATATTTATTTTGTAAATAGGTTTAAAAAACACTTTTACATGTCAATTTTTTTTTTCGTCATTTTTAAACTAGATGAGGCCGGTGTTTCCTAGCTGACTATCCTGAGAAGAAACACCGAAACAAACTCAGGGGTCAAATCTTTTAAAGTCCATTCAGTAAATATGTAATGGTCAAATCACATGAGAACCATGCAGATTTGTCTGAAATGGTCTTTTGAAGAAAGAACCATACAGATTTGAGTGGACCTGTCCAGTCAGTGCAACCATTTGTCAGTATTCGTAAAGCTCAACTCAGGACTACTAAGGAGCTCAACGACTTGACGAACAATACCAAGGAAAGGACATTTGGGTAGGCCGCAGAAAATACTCAAATTGCCAGACATACATTAAAATTACTGAAAAGGAAAAAAAAAAAGCAATCAACATAGTCCTCACGTTCACAATAATAAAAGGGAAAATAGTTTACAAAATGTAATACTTTAGCAAAGTAAACATTGTTGTCAAAAATTTATAGAGAAAAAAAAAAAAGTCAAATTGCAAAATAAAAATAATCTACAATATCGAATTGTAATAAATAATAAAAAGCACAATTAAAAATAAAAACAAAAGAAAAAATAATAATAATAAGACAACAGTTGCAGTGCGTACTGGAGCAGGTCAATCCCAAGCCTTTTGGTCCTCAACATAGTCCTTTATAGTGTAAAAAGCCTTTTGGCAAAGTTTTCGCTTTAGTAGTGTAGTGTACTATTTTTGAGGTAAGGTAAATCGTTTATATATATAAGAAACAAAAATGGGCCAAGAATTGAGCCCTGAGGGACACCCATTTTTACTACAGATCCAGGAGATCTTATGGTATATTATGGTTTCTATCAGAGATGAAATGGATGGTTTGGCCAGATACCGGATACCGGATATTCGGCAAGCTACGAGGCTGGAGCGCCGGATATCCGGCTACCGGATATTCAGCCCTTTATCGCGTTTCATGACGCGATTAGTTTGATTTGCTAGAATTTATTTTTCAGCACCTGGCAGTAGCATTTACAGCGAAAGGCTGTTTTCAGAAGCTGGTCTAGTTTACAAAGCCAAGTGGAGTAGCCTCTTATCAAAAAATGCGGAATATTTGGCATTCATTCACCACGATTTGCCAATTGTTAATTTTGAACACTAAACTAATTAATAAAACAAACATTTTTGACGTGCGATTATAAAAATAAACGGTGTCCATAACCTATTGTGATATGATTTGCCTTGTGTAAAATAATGAGAATTGTTTGAATTTTATGATCCGGAATCCGGCCGGATACTGAATTACTATCCGGTATTTGGCCGGATAGTCAAAACAGGGCCAAATAGGCCGGATACCGGATATCCGTTTCATCTCTAGTTTCTATACTTTCGTATAGAAAATCATAAAAGCAAAGTTGTGTAAAATAACTACTACTAATTATCAGAAGTTCATTGTAGTCATTTTTCCACAGGTGCCACTGGCCGTGCCGCTCAGAATGTTTGAGGTGTTCACGTCTACCAACACTGCTGAGGCTTCTATCAACTGTGATGAAGCTCTCAGTATTGTGGGGAACACATTTTTGTATCTTGTCAAAAGAGGTAAGAAACAGGCATAAATAAAATTAAAAATAGTGCCAGATTTATACAACAGACAGTCGGACGAACTTGGCGAAGTTTCCTTGTTGTTATGCTAGTTTTACATCAAATTAAATAACAATTATGTGGATCTCAATGTACATACTGTTTATTATTTTGCAGGTTACTTTCAAGATCTGTGTAAACTAATGTGTCAAAAGACACCGCCCCTGTACGGGCCTTCGCCCAACCCGCCGACGCCGCTCAGTGGAGCCCTACTAGATCTCATACAAAGACCGCTTACTCTCACCTCGCGGGTCAATATCCCACGTTATGAGTAAGTTTAACTAATTTTAATTACTTATGTGCATTATTTAAATAGGTTTTTGACATTATTACAACAATACTAGATGTTTTGTAGTTAATTTGAGGGTTATTGTCAGTATATTAGCAGTTTCTTAGGAAAAGCATATTTACAAACATGAGATATAGTAAAAATATTTTCTTTAGTTCTATTTGACAAACAGCTCCCTGTATTTCTTCTAATACTTTGACTCTTGCAAGCACTTCACGATTTTGATGAACCTGCATGTTTTACGTCCTATCTGTCAGTGTTCTTCATTGGGACCTGACTAGTACTCGGTAATCGATTACCTAATTTATAAACAAGTGGGGTCTCTTTATTTTTTGTTTTTTGACAAATCTGTCAATTTTTTTGATAATGTATTCAATTTTCTATATTTCAGCGACAGCATAATGACACAATTCGCGTCAGCCTTCCTGTGCAATCCTTACCCCGAGCCAGTGGAAATGTACATCATCCCGGCTCTCTCGCACGACCCCAACAGACGGTTTCCGTTCTTCGCGCTCATACAGGCCCTCCGAAACGACTCCAAGTTCACCAACCATGTGTTGATCAATGACTCTTGGTTACTTCACTCAGTGCTGTCGCTGGAACCACCGGATTTTGGTAAGTTTTTTAGCTAAGTTTACTGATGATATACATAGTACACGCGACCCATAAGAGATTGGGCATATTTATTACTTCTTCTGGCTGGCTCGTATATTGCTTTAGAATTATATTATTATATGTCGAAACGTTATTCGCGCGTATGCGCTTGAGCGTTTCCGCTGTATATGTTCTGTGATTTGGTTCGCCTTGACGCGCATTTACAAACTTGTATGAGCGGTGTGCGGTGATGGACGCATGATCGTACTCATCGCTGCCGCATATATTTTAAACGTTTTCCATGCGAGTATGTGTCCGGCATCGCATACCGCAGCGTGTTGGGTTCCGATTAAGATATCAAAGCTTAACGTATCCATGATAACTTAAAATGAAAACCTTAACAAGCAGTGGCGGATTAGCCATGTAGCAAGAGTAGCAAATGCTACAGGGCCCGCGCATTTGGGGGCCCCGCGCGTTCAGGGATCCCGCATTTGAACGTAAAAAAAACTAGTCAAAATATTTGTACTGCGTGAATACTAAATACAGCTGATTTCTTTGGATGTGATGTAATAGTCAGACTTTCCTCCAAGTAAACTACAGAATAGAATGTCTCTTAGAATTACCCCATCATCGTACTTTTTACGCAACTGATTTTAAAATCCACGTGGTTATTAAATTTTGGTGTCTAAAAGCCTTGTTCAACCTAATTCTTAGAAGGGGTAGCTTTAGCCAGGCGGCTTCCTGCGCGCGAAGCCGCTGGCTAAACCTACTTATAATTTTAATATGTGTAGCCTCGGTTAAGCGTATTCTTAATAACCCTACTAAAAATAAGCTTAAACAAGGTTTTTAGGGAACTACATATTTTGTGTGTCTATATGAATTTACATTGCCAGTGAGTAGTGACATATGGCTCTGAAATGTGGTCGTTCACAATGCGCCCTTGGTCGAATTTGCTCCAAACCCCGCGCCGGCTTAATCCGGCACTGTAAACAAGATATTTTTGAAATAAATCGATGTAACTAATTAGAATTTCAATGCGGCGCGAAAATGTTGAGAATTGCTAAAACACACAAAAACGAGTATCAACATTTAATCATGACACATTTTGTTTCAGTAAACATCGTGCGAAGCATGGACAACACAAGACTGCCGAACAATCCTATTGTTTTAGACTACTTTAAAATTATTGCTAAGTTAACTGTTAATGTTTGTAATAAGCAAATCACGTACGAGTATGAAGACTCGTTATACAGCCAGGAGACGGTGGCTGATAAGGACGACGACAGTGATAGCGAGCAGGAGCCGAATCCCACGTCAGTCAGGGAGCAAACGCTGCTGACGCGGTGCATCGAGTTGTTGAACGAACCTGAGCGATGCATCATGACAACTTGCTCGCAAATCACTGAGGCTGACCTGAGCGAAGAGTTCCTTGACTGTGTGTCTGAGATATGTCACAATTTGTTGTTGAGCCACAGGATGGCGTTGCATAAGTATAGGTTGGTTGATTTTTGAGAACTGCTAACACTTTTGTTTCGTGACGTGAAAATCCTAGTGCTCAGCCAGACTGGCAGCGCGGTGCGAGGAGCGGTGCGGGTGCGGGAACGCGCGCGTTGTGCCCTCGCGCGCCCCGCGTCGTGTAGCCCTCGCGCGTCCCGCTTCGTGTAGCTCTCGCGCGCCCCGCGTCGTGTAGCTCTCGCGCGCCCCGCGTCGTGTAGCCCTCGCACGCCCCGCGTCGTGTAGCCCTCGCACGCCCCGCGTCGTGTAGCTCTCGCGCGCCCTGCGTCGTGTAGCCCTCGCGCATCCCGCGTCGTGTAGCCCTCGCACGCCCCGCGTCGTGTAGCCCTCGCGCGCCCCGCGTCGTGTAGCCCTCGCACGCCCCGCGTCGTGTAGCTCTCGCGCGCCCCGCGTCGTGTAGCCCTCGCGCATCCCGCGTCGTGTAGCCCTCGCACGCCCCGCGTCGTGTAGCCCTCGCGCGCCCCGCGTCGTGTAGCCCTCGCACGCCCCGCGTCGTGTAGCTCTCGCGCGCCCCGCGTCGTGTAGCCCTCGTGCATCCCGCGTCGTGTAGCCCTCGCACGCCCCGCGTCGTGTAGCCCTCGCGCGCCCGGCGTCGTGTAGCCCTCGCGCGCCCCGCGTCGTGTAGCCCTCGCGCGTCCCGCGTCGTGTAGCCCTCGCGCCCCGCGTCGTGTAGCCCTCGCCGTTTTCCGCGCTCACGTGTCCACTATGGACATTCCAAAGAAGTTCTTATGTTTGAGTTAGCGGAGCCGCGCTTGCCTCGCGCCCGCGTTTGCAGTCTGGTCGAACACGTAGAGGCAATGATTCAACGTGTTTTTGTACACTAATAAATTCTAGTTGATTTATTTATTTGTTCTCTGGCACCGTTGTAATGGAGTCCAGATAATTACCCTTAGCAAAGACTATATCAGGACTTGTCCGTTGGCGAGGATATGCTTGCGGGCCATGTCCGGGCTTCACTATAATTCTTGCGAGAAATTCCGTTTACTAATGAATTCTCCGTTTCAGTCAAGCTTTCTACCAATGCATGATTTATTGCTAACTTCCAGTGATAGAAAAAAAAAACAATTTGTACATAGTGTAATTTGTGGTGGCACAGACTGCTGTACACGCTAGCGTTCAAGCCGATGTTCCTGCGCGGCGTGTGGGTGTGGGTGTCGTCCATGTCGCACCTGTCGTCGTTCGGCGGGCCGGCCACGCCGCTGCTGCACGCACTGTCGCGCGGCCTGGGCGCCGACGCGTACGCGCTCAACGTGCACCGCCTGCTGGCGCCGCTGGCGGTCTTCTGTGCGTTGTTCTCGCTGCTCATCGGGACGCTGCATGATACCGAATTCTGCAGAGATCCCGAAGATGAGAAGAAGATTACTTGTGAGTGATTCTACTTTTGTGTCAAATCAGCTTTTTTTTTTAATTGGTATAAACTAGTGCTTGACTGCGATCCCAGCTGACGTTAAGCAGTAATGCAATCGTTGATGGTGACGCGCACTAGTTTATTAAGAACCTATTCTTATTATATAAGGCTCATATTTCAATGGTTTTTAAAGTAGTGTTGAGTAGTTGACGTATGTGACTGCAATATCGGTCAAAAAGCTGATTGTCCAATCTAGTGGTATTTTTTTTTGTGGTGGGAATTAAATCATCAATAAACGAATACGATTTCTCCCGCTCTGGGTGAAGCGAGAAGGCGTGTCAGATTTTGACTGACTAAATTTCATCCAAATCTTTCAGCCGCCTTTTGTATTCTAAGGCCACGCTAAATCTTTCAAATGTTCTCGCAGCCCTAGTGGGATCGACACTACTTGGGCCTCTTCGATTTTGCTGACATCTCTTTGAAAATCTTTTTTTTATATCAACTGTATTCTTTGACTGTTTTTATTTACGAAATCACTGTTTTATCTATTATATTTTTTTTTTGCGCAGTGGGCGTTCAAAGCGTAGTTGTGAGCCCGACCCAAGGGATGGGGGGTCGCGTGCACGCCTTCGAGTTCAGCGAGCTGGGCGGGCTGTGCCGCACGCTGCGCACCGTGTGCCTGGGGCTGGTGGAGCTGGCCTACCCGGAGTCGCGGCCGGCCGTCACCGGACACTACCGCGATGCGGTGCACGCTGACCACATACAGATATCCGGGAAGAACCAGACGCCGGCGTGGTCGCATCTGTTCAAGGTATGGTGTGAGCTCGTTCAGCAGTAGTATAAAATTATAAATTAACAAAAAGTAAAATAGGCAAAAATTAAAAACAAAACAACTCTATTACTCCTATTTTCACGTGTAAAAATTGCGCTTCAAGTTGAAGTTCCATAGAGTGATACATTATTGCAAGTAAAATTGAACTTTTTATTAATTACTATAGGGTTTAAATTAGATTGTTATATTTACCGACACTTGAGAGGTTGACTCTGGCTGGACAGATTTTTTGTGGTTATTGTTGTTTTAGACCCGCGGCCCATTTAGCAGTAGGTTAATGATGCTATTACACTAATATGTACTAAAAAGGCAATTGTAAAAATGTAAGTGTAATTTTTTTTTGTATAAGATGAAAATAAATATGAGGATAAAACTTTAAAGAAGATTTGAAGTGAGTTAACTCACTGCGCGCAGTATACCGTCCCGCACCCCCGCTGTCATTAATTTATTATTGCGTGGCGATTCGCTCGCCTCGTGTTCAGAGACTGACACAGACGATAAGCTTAGGTTTTGGTACAGCAAAAAAAATTCAAGCTTGAGAAATGATATTACGCATCTTTTGATTACCATAGTTTCATGATCTTTGCAACTTAAAATGATTAGGTCTGTATTCAATTGTACCCAGGTGTGCACGTCCCTCCTCCGCGCGCTGTACGCCCGGGACGGACGCCTGCAGTTCGTGGGCGCGCACGCGTGGCCGGCGGCCGGCTGCGTGCCCGAGGGAGGCGCGGCCGTCATGTTGGTAGCAGGGGAACGGGCGAGGCATAACACAAGGCATTTACGCAGACCACCCAACCTTTCTGCAGCGTTGGCATTGTCACATGGTAAGTATTCATGACGTGGGTGCTATCTAAATTATTGTTAGTCGAGACTCGAGAGGTACGCTTTCCAGAAATGTATCATTTTAGTATAAAAGAATAATAAAAATAATATAAAAAAATCTGCCAAGTGCGAGTCGAACTCGCGCATGAAGGGTTCCGTACCATCTATACAATTTTTTTTAATACAAATTATTCTGTTAGTTTTATTCTGTTTTTAATCTTCTTCTTCTTCTTCTTCTTCTTCTTCTTCTTCTTCTTCTTCTTCTTTCTGCCCTTATCCCATATTACTTGGGGTCGGCGCAACACGTTTTTTCTTTCCCTTTTTCATATCATTCCTCACACAATCCATTCATTTTTTCTTTGGCCTCCCTCTACATCCTACATGTATACTCGGAACTGTTTTAGTAACATACGTCGTTCATCCCTCCTCTTCACATGACCATACCAAGACAAACGATTTCCTTTTAACTTTTCAGCCACTGGCGCCACTTTCAAACTTCCTCTAATATCCTCATTTCTCACTTTATCCATTCTCGTCACAACACACTTCCATCGCAACATTCTCATCTCCACTACATGAAATCTTTTTTCATCCATCTTTTTCACAGCCCAACATTCTGATCCATACAGTATGACAGGTCTTATCACGGACTGGTAAATTTTACCCTTCAACTTGAGGGGCATCCGTGGGTCGCAAGTTGCGTCTGTTTTTAGTGTTTGTTGTTAAAGCGGCAACAGAAATAAATCATCTGTGAAAATTTCAACTTTCTAGCTATCACGGTTCATGAGATTCAGCCTGGTGACAGACAGACGGACAGTGGAGTTTTAGTAATAGGGTTTTTACCCTTTGGGTACGGAACCCTAAAAATATTTAACCCAAATGAGACATTAAAAAACAAATTATTTTTAGCACTTTCACTCTCTTTTTTTTATAAATCCGTGAAACATTACATGCATTTATTTGTCTTCTTTCATTTTCTAGATGAAGGACCACCTTTAACAATCAAAGAGCTGAGGACGGTCACTATTCTTAGAGAAATCCCTTTCGTCGTGCCTTTTTCTACACGAGTTCTTATATTCCAAGGATTATTAGCAAGGTAACAAACACAAAATTTATAATATGTAACATTATATTCATTCATTTGTTCCGTAAGTTCTGGTGACTTCATTGTTGTGTTAATTTCAGAGAGAAACACGATCATTGGTACGAAATGACTAACTTCAACGAGGGGCCTTCAATAAACATCAGTGTGAGACGAACGCATTTGTACGAAGACGCATTTGATAAACTTAGTCCAGACAATGGTAACTACATATTGTGATTAAAGTTCAGTACACGGAATTGTGTGGAGTGACGAGAATGGAGAAACACATAGAGGTTTAAAAATTGCGCCTGTGAAAAGTTGAAAGAGTATCGTTTGTCTTCAGAGGGTTGAAATGCATGTAACAATTGGCGGCAGGAAACATGGCAAGGATTTAGCGTGGTGGGGGGAAGTTCGCGCATGCTAAACTTGGTGAAAAAAAAATGGTCGACTACTTTTATAATTATTTTATCATTATTCTATGGTTATTGCCGTAATTTATATTTAAACAAAAGTGTTTTGGTTATTGTAAGGTTTCATAGGTGGAACACTAAAGGACACGCCATTTTAAGGATTTTACTATTAACAGTATAATTACACTTTTTAACCGACTTGAAAACGGAGGTTATATGTTCGGCTGTATGCATTTTTGTCCTAAATACAGTTCAGAACTTTTACCTTCCTTGACTAACGTCTAACTGTCATTTCTGATGTTTTGGTAGCTTCTGCAGTTCATGTTACTGTCTCTTTTTCAGTTTTTACTTCATTTTCCATCATAAACCATTTTTCTGGCTTGTCTGCATAAAATTGTATAAAATAATAATAATAATAAATGTATTTTATTACCACAAGAATTTAGGTACATTGCACTGATTACAAGTAAAGTTCTTAATAATTATTTAAGCTTAGGGTAAAGTACAATTTGGTCGACCCTGTCCCCTAAACTAGGCTAGGCCTGTATCTTAGGGGGCAGTATCCGGCTATACAGGTACGTTTATAAAATAAGTTTATTGCTGTAGAAGTGCAAGTGGACTGTGTCAAAAGGGTGAAGTTTAAAGTTGTGGTAAACCTTAGTGTTAGTGTGATGTGTGAGTGAGTTTGTGTTTGTGTGTGATAATATGTTTGTGAGTTTGTTATGTAAGAACTGATTGCAATAAGTGTACATTTGTAGTGTGTTGTAGAAGTTGGAGTCCCTAACAATGTGTAAAAACAACTTTTGATCACATAGTGTGGTTATTAGGTGATGTATGTTAGAAGTGATTCCGTTTTATTATAATTCTGTTTCAGCAGCCATTCTATTATTGTATGTTTCAGTTTGGACCATGGAAGACCAATGATATTTATCGTTGCATTATAATTAAATTTAAAACAAAACGACCACAATAAAGCAATTAAAAACTCGACAAAACAAAAACTTAACGTAAACGAAGGGTACATCTTTACTGTACGCAAGTTTATTTTGGAGCAAACGGACTGACCAACCAATCGCGCGCTCGAATTGATGGTACCCCGTTCCCCGCGTCCCGCATGCTGACCAAAGAGCCCTAAAAACGACTTCTGGGCATCTAACGACGCTTGCCATGTTTCGTGCCGCTGACAATACTAGTACAGTTTTAGGTATACATTTGTATGGATGGATAGGGAGGGTGAGCCCGAAGAAAAGATGGATCGATTGTGTGCGGAGTGATTAACGTGGAAGCTCGGGGCCATATCGTGACCATGTCTAGATGGCACTGGACTCAACATTTTTAATTTCTTGTATTGTCTTCTAGAGCCTGACCTGAAACTAAAGCTTCGAGTGCAGTTGATCAACCAGGCGGGCGCTGAAGAGGCTGGCGTCGACGGCGGCGGACTATTTAGAGAGTTTATCTCTGAACTTCTCAAGTAAGATATTTTTTATTTTGATACTTCGAAACTTCACCTAGTCTATTCGCGTTATGAAAATAGTAACTCATCAGTGCAACTGCAAATTAAAAATGTATTAAATAAATAAATAAAATAAAAATCTTTTAATTCAGAAAAAACAGTCCACAAAAGTTTTTAGTAACAAGAATTTTACTAGCTAATGTTAGTAATAAACCAGTAAAAATATAAAAGTCTAGACACACCATTTACTTCTGCACAGTAGGCTCACCGGTCTTGCAACACATGGAATTCAGTGAATCTACTGAGCAGAACAGTATCCGTTCTCTCGCCAATAATCTTCAAGACGCTGACGCGCGCGGGGTTCCCCCGTACTCGTCGCAACACCGACGCAACTTTTTATTACATAGTATTATATTAAAAGAAACTTTTTATTACATAGTATTGTCAAATAATTATTAAGTAATTTTTTTAAAATTTAATCACAATCATCATAATTTGCAATTTCATTTTTACGAATACGTGAGGTATTTTTTTTAATTTGATTAAAAACACGTCCGTACTCTCTACTTAAGGATACTTCAACAGGTCAATGTAAACACGACTTTCTAATTTACTATCATCTAATTGGTCAAAGGGTGTGGCTACGCTGAGTGTCAACGATGAGTCACTATTTTCTTAACGAGAATTTACTACAGGTAACCCCTATTTATGTCATGCATGGAAAAGTGTCTTCTTGTTGGCATTTCAGTAAACAATTTAAACTGAGTTCGAAAACTTTGAAGGAATTATAAGTGACAAAACAATCACGTTTGTTGTATGGGACTTGAGTGTGTTGTTTCTGTATCATTCATAGAAAAGACCCAAGACTAACTCCACTTCTGTAATTTTGTGTGAGTAAAACAATAAATAAATAAATTAGTTTTTGCTAGCTAAAAATAAAACTGATGATTACCAACTAGCTGGTGCCCGCAACTTCGAATAAAAGTAGCATAAGTTATTACGTTACGTTACTAGTGAAAGTCTCGTCAAAATCGGTCCAGCCGTTTCGGAGATTAGTCGGAACAAACAAACGGAATTAAAAAAAAAACAATTTTTGTTCTTGATCGAATGTCATATTCATTTTGTAAAAAAAAGTTATTTTGATATTACAAACGCTTCAATTTTATCTATATGTATAGAATAGCGAAACACAAAAACTGACAATCTACCTTAAGACTCAAACAATTGTTTAGCTTTATCGGACAAGAGCAGTAGGCAGTGCGTAAGTCTCATATCAAGGTTTATTTTGTATTTTTTTTTTTGTTGATCAAATGTGTTTTTTTTTCCAGATCTGCATTCGACCCGAATAGAGGCTTGTTCCGGCTGACGATAGACAACATGCTGTACCCGAACCCCGCGGTACATCTGTTGTATGACGACTTCCCCATGCATTATTACTTCGTTGGTCGGATGCTGGGAAAGGTAACATCATAGAGAAAAAAAAAACTTTTTATTTATTTATTTATTATATTCTTTATTGTACATTACATTAACAAAAATACAGGACAAACATAATTAAAAATAAGCGACATTACAGCGCGCAGCGTGCATTACTTTTTACTGGTTAATTGCTTTTTAGTACTTTTTGTGTCTGTGTTCTCGATTGATCTTAGATTCGATGTGTGATACAGTAAGATAGTAAAATCAGTGTTTCTATGTTTTAAGCGAACAATATTTTAAACATTTTTTTTTTAAGATACTGGGAATGGTATGTCTTAATTTCACTATGCTAAGTTTTTTTTTGCAAAAGATCTAGTTTTTGGAGTAAAGGATGATTTCGAATATTTGTGCTGTTGCCACTTTAAGTGTCGTGTGATCAATATATGAGCTTTTGTCTTCAGTTTTATTCGTCTTGGAAGTAATAACTGGAAGTATATATTCTCGTAGGCGTTATACGAGAACCTGCTAGTAGAGCTGCCCCTGGCAGAGTTCTTCCTGGGCAAGCTGTGCGGGTGCGGCGAGGCGGACGTGCATGCGCTGGCGTCGCTGGACCCGGCGCTGCACCGCGGCCTGCTGCTGCTGCGCGCGCACGCCAGGCGCGACGTGCCCGACCTGGGCCTGGACTTCACCGTGCTCACGGACGAGCTGGGCGAGCAGAGGGTACGTACATACAAACGTCGCTGGACCCGGCGCTGCACCGCGGCCTGCTGCTGCTGCGCGCGCACGCCAGGCGCGACGTGCCCGACCTGGGCCTGGACTTCACCGTGCTCACGGACGAGCTGGGCGAGCAGAGGGTACGTACATACAAACGTCGCTGGACCCGGCGCTGCACCGCGGCCTGCTGCTGCTGCGCGCGCACGCCAGGCGCGACGTGCCCGACCTGGGCCTGGACTTCACCGTGCTCACGGACGAGCTGGGCGAGCAGAGGGTACGTACATACAAACGTCGCTGGACCCGGCGCTGCACCGCGGCCTGCTGCTGCTGCGCGCGCACGCCAGGCGCGACGTGCCCGACCTGGGCCTGGACTTCACCGTGCTCACGGACGAGCTGGGCGAGCAGAGGGTACGTACATACAAACGTCGCTGGACCCGGCGCTGCACCGCGGCCTGCTGCTGCTGCGCGCGCACGCCAGGCGCGACGTGCCCGACCTGGGCCTGGACTTCACCGTGCTCACGGACGAGCTGGGCGAGCAGAGGGTACGTACATACAAACGTCGCTGGACCCGGCGCTGCACCGCGGCCTGCTGCTGCTGCGCGCGCACGCCAGGCGCGACGTGCCCGACCTGGGCCTGGACTTCACCGTGCTCACGGACGAGCTGGGCGAGCAGAGGGTACGTACATACAAACGTCGCTGGACCCGGCGCTGCACCGCGGCCTGCTGCTGCTGCGCGCGCACGCCAGGCGCGACGTGCCCGACCTGGGCCTGGACTTCACCGTGCTCACGGACGAGCTGGGCGAGCAGAGGGTACGTACATACAAACGTCGCTGGACCCGGCGCTGCACCGCGGCCTGCTGCTGCTGCGCGCGCACGCCAGGCGCGACGTGCCCGACCTGGGCCTGGACTTCACCGTGCTCACGGACGAGCTGGGCGAGCAGAGGGTACGTACATACAAACGTCGCTGGACCCGGCGCTGCACCGCGGCCTGCTGCTGCTGCGCGCGCACGCCAGGCGCGACGTGCCCGACCTGGGCCTGGACTTCACCGTGCTCACGGACGAGCTGGGCGAGCAGAGGGTACGTACATACAAACGTCGCTGGACCCGGCGCTGCACCGCGGCCTGCTGCTGCTGCGCGCGCACAACAATTCCATTTTTTTAGAGTGGAACATCGTCAAATACTTCCCCCGCTCAGGGTGGAGCCCACCTATTTTCCTGCAGTTGTCGTAACTCTTTCGAACGTTCCCGCAGCCCTAAGCTCCACTCCTAAACTTTGATGCGTTTTATCTTTGTATTTTTTTTATTGATTTGATATATGTTCAATGTCTTTTGATAATATCGAAATAACAGACCAAATAGAATTATTTTTTGACTACATAGGAAACATCAGTGTTTTGCGTTATTTTTGGAGTCAGAAATCAGAAACGTTTATTTCAAATAGACCGTCTACAGGCATTTTTGAATTGTCAAAAGGTCGGTCAGTCAAAAAAAGTTAAACTAAACTGCACGTTCCAAAGCGTAGATCTCTATGGGGAAGAATGTGCAAGAAACTCCATGGATACTCTTTTAAATCATATTATGTGTTACATAAATCTTGGTTACATATTTCTTGTTGATTCAACCAGTTTTCGATGTAATTTTTCAAATCATTAAGCCATTACTCCTTTATCTTTAGAAATGTGAAACGTTTTAAATTACAGTCATGACTAAAGGAAATTTGATCAGTATATTTTGTTACAGATAGAAGAATTAAAACCGGGTGGAGCAAACATTCCTGTGACTGCAGAAAATAGGATAGAATACATTCATCTAGTCGCCGATTATAAGTTAAATAAGTAAGTTCACCTTCTCTATCGACGTCTTTGATCTGGAAGGGAGATGCTGCAGGGTAGCTCGCGAAATCAATTTTTTTTTAGTTTTTTGCATTTTGTGGGTCAGTAGCATAGCATAGCATAGTCGGCCTTATAATGTTCCCACTGTTGGGACTCAGGCCTCCTCTCTAGGAGAGGGTGTGGGTCAGTGTCAGGCTGCAATACAAAATAATAGGGTTAACTAAATTGAGAGGTCAATTTAGCTAACCCTATTCGAGAGACGAATTGAAAGGATTGTTTCGATAAAGAAAGAAAGAAAAACATTTAATTTGCGGGTAATGACGCGATCGACGATCTTAAAATATGCGCCACGTCCGAGCAAAACGGCCTGACGCTCAGCATAATCCCGTGGCCACACGCATAGTGCGACGAATCCACAGCGCTGGTTTTCAGCGTTAGGCCGGTGACGGTGGTTGATGATTTCAGTGATTATAATTTCCTAAATAAATACGTATTATGGTCTCAAATCATAAATATTTTATTCATACAACTTGACACTGACCTCCAAAATGCAAAAAAACTTAAGCAAATTTGAATTTCGCGGGCTACCCTCTTTTTTAGGTGGGAAATCAAGACTATCCTTAAATGCCATTTTATTTGTTTTTCCCAGACAAATAAGGTCTCAATGCAACGCGTTCAAGCGCGGCCTGGTGTCCGTGGTGAGCGCGGAGTGGCTGCGCATGTTCTCGTGCCGCGAGCTGCAGCTGCTGATCTCAGGTGCAGAGGTGCCGATCGACATCGATGACCTCAGGAGATATACGCAGTATGCTGGTAAGTGATTTCTAGTACATGAGCATTTATGTTGTCTAGTTGCTTGTAAAAAGACTTGTCGTTGCTATTCTTTCACCAAACAGTATAGGTATTAATTTTTCTTTTTTATGTAAGTAATGTTTTTTTTTGGTTTGGATACTAAATTTTAATCCTTTAATCCATGTCTTCGTATGGAGTAGTCAGTAAAAATATCAGTTCTATTTTACTGGGAATCTGAGATCGCGCCTGTTTCAATATTTCTATATAATGGTAGACTCCAGTTGGGTAGACTCTTGAGATACTAAACTACGCCAATTTTACGTCACAATATCCACTAGTAATCAATTTTCGAATAATTAAATTAGCCACTGAATTTCACTCGAAAAAATCCCGCCAAAAACCTAACTTGTCTGTGAATTTATTCATTTTGACGTTCGTCATAATGAATACGTTTGTCCGTTAGTCACAGCTTGGTCATAGCCAATGGCAAATTTGGTACACAAATAAATATCTGTGAAACATGGACGTAAATAAATAAATTTGGTATATGTGGGTCGCTTTTGCGGTGCAAATCGGTCGTTTTAAAAATATTTTTGTTATAAATTACCTTTCGATATATCGTAACAAAGGACCACATTATGTGAGGGTCCCAAATGTATACTATGTAGTACTATTTATATGAATATATCTTTAAAATAAATAGTTTTAAAGTCATTTAAGAAAGTAAATAAAAATTGACCATTCCCTAATGGTCAATTTTATCTCATCTCTTATATATTCGTATATTCTTATCTCATCTCCTTATTTCCAAAACTGCGGAGTCTAAAATTTAGAAAAAAAAATTACAATATATAGTTCTTTACTTATTAGATTACAGGTTGTTGAGAATTATGTATGTTTTTGTCTAAACATGTCAAAAATATCTGATTCGTCCGAAACCTTTTGCGCAGGAGTCTGACTAGGCCCTTTTTTTTGTTTAAAATTCAGTTACAATAACGATTTTTTTTAGTTTTATTTTACTAAACTAATTGATTGAAAGCCAGTTTATGTTTAAGCAAAATAAATAAATAATTCTCGTCCATACAGGTGGTTTCTCAGCGCAGCACCCAACGGTACTATGTTTCTGGCGAGTGCTGGCGAACTTCACGGACGACCAGAGGCGACAGCTGCTCAAGTTCGTCACCAGCTGTTCGAGACCCCCACTACTTGGATTCAAGGTAGGAAGGCTACTATCTGAAGAACATGAGAGAGATGGGAGTGATTTATAGCGTGACGATTAACAGGAGAGACAAGGATGTAAGAAGAAATGTGTTTCGTCCCCAAGTGACAAGTGCTGGATGACGGTGGTTTCTAGACCTACTTCTTTAGATAACCTTATTGTAAATTTAAAATTTGTGCAATCTTTTACTCTTACCCTATTACGCGTGTTGAAGAGCAGTGGTGGCCGAGTGGTGAAGAGCAGTGGTGGCCGAGTGGTAACGGCCCCGACTTACGAGTTTGTAGGTCGCGGGTTCAAACCCAGCCAGGCGCATTACTTTGTGTAATTTCTTTCATCACCACTGCTCTCAAAATGGTGAAGGAAAACATAGTGAGGAAACCGGCATGTCCTAGAACCAAAAAATCGAAGACATGTGACATTCACCAACCCGCACTGGGCTCGCGTGGTGGATTAAGGCCCATGCCCTCTCCTAGAGAGGAGGCCCAGCAGTGGGAACATTAAAAAAGGCTGAATATGCTATATGCTATGCTATAATACGTATTAATATGTGTACTGGATTCGAGGGTGATTCAAAGTTAAGTTCTGAAAATGACTTTCACATCGTTTGGATGTATTTATTTTTTAAAGCTGAAGCACAAGTGAAAACATTATACTAAGGCGAACTAAACTATTAACTAAAGGCTTTAAGGTGAAGCCCGAGCGTGGCCCTTTTTACACTCGATGGCAAGAACACATGAACAGTCAGAATTTGGTGGATTTTGAGGCAATAATTTGATTAAGCTCAATAAAGTAGACTGTCCAAATTCCGCAGATATCATATCCTAGACGTAATAATGCTCCTAAACACTAAAATCAAAATAATTTTCTTGACTGAGTTGGTGGTCTAGTGGTTAGTGGCCCTGGCTGCTATGCCGGAGGTCGTGGGTTCTATTCCCACCAAAGACAAATGTTTGTGTGATGAGCATGATCATTTGTTCTGTCTGAGTGTAATTTATCTATAATATGTATGTACATATTTAGAAATCTATAAGTATGTTTATCAGTTGACTAGTACTCATAGCACAAGCTCTGCTTAGTTTGGGACTAGATGGCGTTGTGTGAAAGTTGTAAAATATTATTATTAAACTAAAAATGTTTAGTTCAGCGCCATCTAGCGAGAATTTGATGCTCGGGCCCGTAGTTTTCACTTTAAGCATTTTCTACCTGTCAAGCTTATTATACTGTTTATGATATTGCTTTTGACACTTGCTTTGCCCCTGCAAAGCCATAGACTACATAGAGACCAAAGATTCCATAGTCTTACAAGTTTGTTTAGATTTAATCAGCTTCACGACGCCGATCTACGTAGATTTATTTTATATTATACATTTTATAGTTTTAATTTAGTTCTTCGCGAAGTCTAAAACATAATTTCTACCCTAGGATCTACAACCTCCCTTCTGCATCCAATCGGCGGGTGCATCTGACCGACTGCCTTCCTCGTCCACTTGTATGAATCTGCTGAAGTTGCCGGAGTTCCACACGGAGGAGCAGCTCACTGAGAAGCTGCTGTACGCCATACAGGCGGGCGCCGGCTTTGAACTTAGCTAGAGTGAGTAAGCGAAGCATAGTAATTATGTAGTCTAAGCTAGTAGAGGTAAAATGTTTGTTTGTCGATATTTCTGGAGGTAACTTATTTCTGAATCAGAAACAAAGCGATCCGTTAGTGCTGACGCTTACTAAGGCTGCGGGAACAATCCCAAAGAGTTATAGCAACCCTGGAACGCGAAGGACAACTGAAGGATCACAGGTGGGTTTTAGTCAGTAAAAGTCTGACACTCCCTCTTAGTCCACACAGAGCGGGAGAAGTCATTGGATGATATCCCACCACAAAAAATACTTAGTTGAGATGACTTCTGTTTTGTCCAGACCTGTACAAAATATTAATACCGGTCGACTTCCTATTATTATGTTTGAGATAAAAGCTGATTACATAAAAAAAAAAACAGGGCAAGGGCAAGTCGGACTTGCACACTGAGGGTTCTGTACAAACTTACGTATGAAAACAGTTCGATTCCCGAATTGAGTTACGAAGATTTTTCCGAATAGCAAAAAAAGTTTTTTTTGTGACGTAACTACAAATTTACAGTTTTCAGATTTTTTCGTATACTTGTGCTATGAGACCTTGCTTCATGCCAAATTTCAGGATTGTAGGTCAACGGGGAGTACCCAATGATTGTTTTTAATGAATGATTCCCTTGAGAGTGTCGAAATACACACGTTTTTTGCGACATAAACGGCCGTATCTTCTTTTTTCGTTTACTAAGGAATTTGATTTTTTCACAGCTTCAAGGGACCGCAGACTTAGTATATGGTTTGAATTTCAACTCGATACCTCCACGCTTTCCTGAGATAAAGGGTCTTGACAGACAGACAGACAGACTGACGGACGGACCACAAAGTGATCATATAAGGGTTCCGTTTTTCCTTTTGAGATACGGAACCCTAAAAAATCTCTAAATGGTTAGCAAGAAGTTGCAGAAATCTGCTAGTTGTGAGAGTGTCCGGTCAATGTAACAATTTGAGAGGTTTGTCCAGCAATTGAGGTCTTTCGGCTATATGATGCGAGCTCTAACTTCGTCTTAAAGAGCATTGCTGGGAGATACGATAGTACATAGCATTGTTAAGAGATTTATCTCTTAGAATAATCATGTCACTAAGTAGTATTATAAAGCTTTACTAACATAGTCAAAAGATTTTTGCTTACTAACCCACTATGGATGTAACTTATCCGAAATGAAGGCGATTTATTTTTTTAACTTCTAAACTTATTCCATATGTTTTATTTCCAGGTACAAACACCACATATTTACGTAGTTATCTACTAAGTATCTGGAGGTATGTTGTTAGTTTATTTTCCCATTGTAGTACTTCATTTACCACTTATAAATCGCATTTCTTGTGATAATAGAATATCTGAAAATACTTTATATGTATTTGTAACTGTGCGAAGTGGTTGTGTTTCTGTAAATAAATGTTACTGTTACTTATTTTTTCGTGTTTAGGAAACATATTATGTATTCTAATGTACACAAGTTTCCTTCACTTTAAATTATTTATTTATATCAATAACTCATTTCTTCTAAATTGGTATTATATTTTAATTTATGGAGTATAGGGCGTGTTGAGGTTCAATAGATAAAATGTTAGTGCAATGTTGTTACCTGTAAATAAAATGAAGAACATATTGTGTCGAATTTATACACTATAGCTGTATTAGATTAGGTACTTGGAATTGTGTAAAAGAGTAATAATATTTTATTTTATTGAATTTTGTAAATGTCCGAATAGATGAGATGTGCACAGTAATGTTTCTGTCGGCTATAGTGCGGTGTGCCCGGTCTTGTACAAAACTATCCAGTCGTGTCAAATTTGGGACTTTATATTTTAGTACCTATTGAATAAAGTTATCTGAATCTTAAAACACCGATTTTTTTTTTCAATAACCTTTAACTAATTTTTACTGTTACAACTTTTCCGAACATCAATCTCTACGTTGCGCAATATCTCTCAAAGCAATGACATTTTTTTTTTGGGATGCTTAATCATCAAAAGACGTTTAATAAATGTATGGAGCTGAGCTGGGCTATAGGCTGAAAGAGCGTAATTATCTTGATTTTTTTGAGCATTAAATAACATTTTACATACTTCCGTTTTATTTTAAGAGAAATTAAAAAATATATAAGCTTGTAGAAAAAAGCTTCTATCACTATACATTATTTTATATGGCTAGCAACCCTGTGCTTTTATCTGTGTGTGTATCTCAATGACGTATCGTGTATCTGTGTGTTTATATCAACGACAAACGTCAAGTTGACAAAACGTCAATCTTACATTTACGGATTTCTTACGAAACTTTTTGATATTGCATTATCATGATAATTTATATGTTTTATCCACAGACTTGTTTTATCTTTCTTTCAGAAAGCGGTAGTTGAAATCGTAATAAAAACTATATTATAAAACGGTAAAGTTTGTTTTTTTGTTTATATGAAGTAATCTCTGAAAGTACGGGTCCGATTGCAAAATTTTTTTCACCGATAGAAAGCTGTTTTATTCCTGAGTGATATATGCTATATTTTGTACGCGGGCGAAGCTGCGGGCAAAAGCTAGTTTTAAATAATTCTATTACGAGCGAATAAATAAATATGTGCGTTTTGTTTTTACTGAAACATTTTTCAGCTTTTTATTTTTCTAAAAAGCTGAAAAATGTTTGCGGCGGATTGAAAAATTCATATTTAATCGAGTAGCGTAATAAATAAGCTTTTTTTATAAGGTATATCACATTGGTGTTCAAATTTCTTCGGAATAATAGCCCATTTTTGATTTCTCCTTTCTCCTTCCGCTGTGGGTAGCGAGCGTTTCAGGAGCACGGTATCTCTTTTGAAAAAATACGAAAACTATAATTATAGACTAGCTTTTGCCCGCGCCTTCGCCCGCGTACATAAATTATAGACCTATGTCACTCAGGAATAAAGCAGCTTTCTATCGGTGAAAAAAAATTAGCAATCGGACCAGTATTTTCAGAGATTATCATATCTCCTACTCCTACAAACACAGAAATAATAATAAAAAAAAAAATTTACCTCTTTATAATATAAGTGTAGATGAGTATCAGAGTACAGAGCACGTACACAAAACTAGCATCAGTGTCATAGCGCAGCGCTAGAGAAAGATAATCTTGATAACTAGCGCGTTGTGCTAGCGCGCGACGCCGACGTGACGCGACGGCGACCACCGACCACGAACACGTCACCGCCACGGACCCCTAATATCAATTTTACAACTCTTGGCTACCTATGGCGCACACAATGTCTTGATTGACGCACGCCACTTTATTGATCGTCGTAATTTATATCACCGGAACATTGAATGCCACCTTTTTAAACCTGCAAGATTGATGCCCGCCGTACACAACATATTTATTGAAGTTGTACCAATTCATCATGTTGTGCCGATGTATGTACGAGGAACACATAGGATTTCTCGGAGATTGAACAGCCGATACGAATTCAATTAAAGATTGATTGCCACAATCTGTTTGACGTGACTGCCAACATTGCATCTCTATAAGTGCAGGTGAGACTCAAACGCGGTTGTACAGAATCCTGCTTTCAGTACTCGTCAGATAGCAACCGAAATACCAATTGCAAGGTACGCACCGTGGAATTAGTATTTAGGTTGCAAATAATTACAAAACAATTTCAATTGAACTCCAAGAAAGTATGACAAATGCAGTTAACTTTACCTAAATGGGACGGGGCGGACCTCGTGCGTTGAGTGCATCGGGAAAGTTGAGTACAATCTTCACGTAACGAATGCCTTATGGCGAAACTTCAGGACGAACGTCGAATCGTGACGGTGATAAATTATTATGATGACTTTTCATCGCAGGATAGTTGCCACGGGATTGAACTTCATGGACGGGAGAAGATGTCAATATTTATTAAAGACAACCTTGAATAAGGACTCGTCAATTGTGGTTAAAAACTTAAAATAATCAAAACCTAGAAACTAGACTCCAAATATTTAATATCAACAAAGTATGTTGAATCCAGGAAACAGTGACCAAAGCTTTTAGATACCAGAATATAAATGGTGACTCGTGTCTCAGGAATCGTCTGCCCTACCCTCGTTAACAAGATTTTACAGCCAGTTCATTTTCCTCTTTCTAAACACGTATCCACACCACAATGTTTAATAAATTACACATCTAATAAGTAACCGTGAACTTGGCGGCGGTCCATCAATAACGAGCATTAATATTGGCTTAGGTGCATTCATCGGGACCAATATGGCCGTACTCGCCGCCATTACCGTTTTGACAGTTGCAATCAATCAGAGCTGATGAATGAGGTTCGCGAGCGAGAGCCGTGCGCGTGTGCGCGTGTGCGGTAGCTACACACAAAAACTATAAACTACATTAATGATTTGATTTCGAGACTGTATTTAGACATGCTACTTGGCCGTATAAGTCCCGAGTATCTCTCCCTTATAAGCCTAAAGAATCTTGATCGAAAGCGTAGGTTGTGGAGAGAAATAATAGGCTTGTTACTTTTTATTAAATTCTGCTGTGGGAGTTTCATTTTAAGAATATAGATGGTCCACAATTGGGATAGGCAAACTTTTATCTTGTGCGTCCGGATCATAATAATATCTCCTAAACTACGACTGGTGTAAGGACACAAGGAGCGCTCAAGTACCGTTAGCACTTAGGCAATTAGGTGAGTCGCTATCATAAAATATTAGTCCTTGTGGCATGAAACTGTGATCTACATCTCGTAGCAGCCCTAATGCGTCTATGTCTGCATCAGTCTTTGTCGTACAGTTGTTGAAGATGAAGGATTGAGCTGGCAGTCGGTGGCGTGAGTCACCCCGGGCCACCGCGCTCGGTTCATTCTCTGCCAATGAAAAGATTAAACGACTGTCCGTCAACCGACTCGTACCTAATGTGAATTAAATTACCGCTCCATATATTACTCAATAATCTGAATACTTCGTGCAGCTACTTATGCAATCATGTATGGATCATATCTCTTAATTGTAAGTAAGAGGTACATTACTAATGGCGCAATAATTACGGTGAAGTTTAACAATGCTTGGTGTACAACAAGGGTACCGTAGGGGCCCAGTAGCCCATCAGGGTTGAAGCCTACTGGGGTCATGGGTTGTGCGAAAGAGAACCCCGGGGTCCTGGAACGAATGCAAAGAAGGAACATAGGAGTGGGTTTTATTCAGTAAAAGTCTGATACACTCTCGCTCCGCTCTAGAGCGGGACAAGTCATTGGGTGATTTCCCACCTAAAAAAAATATATTTTATAACAAGGGCAGGAACTTTGGGCCTCTACCATAAATGAGAAAGTCATTGTAAGTCCGGATCAAAACGCTCTTCAACTTGAACAAAACAATGTGTTCTTAAAACTGGTGTTGAAGTTATAAAACAGCATTACATTGTTAGTGTTCGATGCACTCTGGGATTAACCTCAACGACTTTCAAAGATGGATAGCCGTCATAAAGACCGAGCAACACGACTCGGCAGGCAAGTCACGCATGTGTGTCCGTGCCGATTGTCGCGCGAATTCGACAGACGCCCATTTAATTTGCAACATTGTTCACCAAACTGCAACCATGGAAAGTTACGAAGTTATTCGGGAGCTGAATAAGAAATCAAAACATTTTTGACTTGCAAATTAACACGTTTTTGTGTTAGCTGCGTCGTTAGGCCGGTTCTGTGGCCCTTTACTTACTGGCACAGTGCCACACAGTAGGTAGATATAAAAGGCGGCACTAGATAACTTGTGGCGTAGGTTTAATCTGAGATTGTATACGCTTTACGACCTGTTGTAAACTTGTAATAGACAGAATGTAGAGTACTTTTATTTCTAAGTACAGGTTCCCACAATGCTTCCTGCATTAGGTATTAAGCAAGGGCGTAGCTACCGCTGTATCAGCCGTATCAATGTTACGGGGCCCCCAAGCTGCAGGGGCCCCGTGTAAAAATTCATAACATGTTATCCACAGCCTTCAATTCTCTTACTGATGAGAGGTACGTAGTTAATTTTAATTACTAAATGATATCCATTTTTATAGTTTTCTCTGTTGGTTCTAGCATTCTCTACTTAAGATCACAATAAAAACTTAACCTCTCTTCTATTCCAGAATACTCCATTAAACGAGCTCATCGATCTCGGTCTTACATAATGACAGACGAAATCTATCCAGTTAGTCTGGTCATATCTTTCGAGGCCTATCGTTGCTCTGTCTCATGTCTCTGTGCTAGTAGCGCCTATGTTGTAAAAAAAATCATAAACACGATAACTTTTGATAATGTGGCCTCTTTGGGATCAGCTACACCACTGGTATTAAGTCACGCTTATAACCACTGAATATTGAGTTAATTGAGAAATGAGCTAAGATGATCTCTGGCAACGATGCACTCGTCGAGCCAAAGCATCAAAATCTTGAGCATTGATGTCAAATTGCTAGTCTGTTGGTTTTCTCCCCGTTACATTTGGGGGAGTGTGCATCGGAATTGCATAACTTAATTCTGCCAAGCCCGTTCCATGACGACCATCATCACCTTTCATGAGCGCGTACAACGGCGCGTCACCGGGAGGTAGACGGTGGACACATAGGACCCAGGGGCGCCGACTCCGTGGGTGCTCGGGGGCTCGAGTACCCATGAGAAATAAACAGTGGGTTCCAAATACCCCTGAGAATAGACATCAAGAAACAGATCAGTAATCGCCATTTAGGTCACGTATAAATTATAATATTTCTTGATAGTAAAAACTAGTTTCATTTTTATATAATGGTTTATATTTTTATCAAACATAATTAGTAATTAAGTACGCAGTATGTAAGTGGACCGATGACTTGGTAACGGTTGCGGGGGTCCGATGGATGCGAGACGCACAGGACCGTTCGCTGTGGCGACGCTTGGGGGAGGCCTATGTCCAGCAGTGGACGTCTTTCGGCTGAAATGATGATGATGATGATGTAAGTAGGACATTTATTTATTTGTGGGACTATCAGTGTGCATTTCTTTCTCACACTTCGCCACTTTTTATTACCCGACTACGGAGGGTTATGATTTTGATAGGCTATGTATGTATGTGAGTTTGTTCATCTGTTCCCTCATAGCTCCTAATCTACTTATCGGAGCTTGACGTATGAGGTATCGTTAAAACCGTCTTAATTGTCCGCTGAACATAGGCTACGTGACGTGTCACAAAAATTAATATGGCGCCCTCTAGCGAACAAAAAGTAATGTGTTAAAAATAAATATGGAGTAAAATACGCCGTGTTTGGTATCATTTGAAAGGGCTTCACTTGTACATTTCCAATATATTGCTCAAATTTAAAGTGACGCCCTCTAGCGGACAAAAGGTCATGTTTAAAAAAAAAATTAAGATAAATATACCGTGTTTGATATCATTTGAAAGGGCTTTGCTAGTACTTAAAATATCATCAAAATTCAATGTGGCGCCCTCTAGAAGACAAAAAGTATTGTGTTAAAAAAAATACGATAAATATGTCGTGTTTCGTATCATTTGAAAGGGCTTTACTTGTACATACCAAAATAAATAGTAAAGAAGCACAGTGATTTAACACCAAAATCTTTGAAATAAAAATAAAGTAAAAAACTAAAACCCGACTACGACAAAAAAAAATGACGCTGAAAAAGTATGAAACAAGATTTTCAAGATGCTGAAATAGACAAGGTAACTGGAAAAACAAGAATAGAACAAAAAGAAAAGCCGTAGTCACACGTTATTAAAGTGTTTCGATTATTACCTACCTATAACGTGTGACTACGGCTTTTCTTTTTGTTCTATTCTTGTTTTTACAGTTACCTTGTCTATTTCAGCATCTTGAAAATTTTGTTTCATACTTTTTCAGTGTCATTTTTTTTTGTCGTAGTCGGGTTTTAGTTTTTTACTTTATTTTTATTCACTTCGAGTCATCAAATGAGCATGAGCACCCATGAGGTTTTCTAAAAGCCGGCGCCCCTGATAGGTAGGACCCATCGATCCATAAGTGCAAAATGTTTTGGGAACAGATTCATTGTACATATGACCAAGGAGTGGAATTCCCTGTCGAAGTCTCTGTTGCCTGATAGCTACAACTTCCAATCGCGAATCCGCAGGCCTGCAAGATTGAAATCAGAAATATTTTATTTGTCATTGGTCAGCAATCCCGTGGATACCGCGGGATTTGCGGGATAGATTTTTTTTTATTTTTTTTTATTTCTGTGTGTACATAAATCGTTAAATAAATAAATAAATAATTTCAAAATATGTTTTATTATTAACTAGAGGTAGGTATTATTCACTAAAAAGGCCAATGCAAACTATTGACATGATTTACCTTTTTCTTTTCGCCAGAAATGAAACCTAGGTTGCATGTTAGAGGTCAATACGAGAAATCAATAGAAAAAGGACCAGGTAAAGACCTGGTCCTTTTTCTATTGATTTCTAACCACACAATTTGAACCATAACCGAACGAAGATACGTATAGAAGCATTGCTAGTATATTTTTGTCAGGCGTTACCTATTTTCGTTATATTACTTATAATGAAATGGAAATATAACACGTACCTAATATTTTGAAGTTTCCATTGATAAAATATGTTAAATTGTTTATTACTGTTATATTTTTTTCACACTCGCAGTTTCTAGTAAAAAAAAAGTAATAAACAAATCGAAAAGATACGCGTTAGTGTTGTGATAGTGATTGACACTATTTAATGCGTACTCACCATAAAAACCGTAAGTAACTAAAACTATATTTCTGTGCCTCCTGTGAAGAGTGATACAACTCGATTTATATCATTTTCGAGATTTTTACATAGAACTTAACAAAAAAAAATACGATTTTTTTGTTCTAACTCACGTTCTTCTATCTCTCATAGTTTCGGAGATAATTTTGTGCAAAGTGATATAACTGCTGGGATTTTGGCAAAAAAATCGTGAATATTGATATATTTAAACTTGTAACCCTTACAGGCAATTGCTTCACACATTTTTTTTCGTGTTTCATGGTATAGGTACGATTTTATTATTTTCACGTTTTTTTTTTTCAATATATTCTTCGTGAATATTGATATATTTAGAGTTATACCACTTTGAACCAATTTTTCTGAAAACTTAGATTAGGGTACAATTCAAGATGTGCCTACAAATCCGAATCTAAAAATACAATTTTTTATGTGTAAACGAATATAAGTTGAATTGTAAGTATCTATCTAAAACTTAAACCAAATCTTAAAAAAAATGTCTGAAGAACAAGATGTGTTTAATGATACAAGTGCGCATATCATGAGGGTGGTGAAGGCAGAAGAAGCACACGAGTGTGGATCTTCACTTGCCAAGAGATTGGTACCAACTAGTGCGTTTTTTTTGTGTTTTTAATGTGAAGTCATCTAATTACTTCTCCAGCTCTAGGGTGGAGCGGGAAGGCATGTCTTAAATAGACAGAGAGACTTTTACTAACTACAACCTCACCTATATATTCCTTGGTCGCAATGAACATAGGTGTGTATTAAACGCAAAGAGCTTTGCCCTTTGCGTTCCAGGACCACTGGTTTCCCTTTCAGAAGTCAACCCATTGCCCATCGGGCTCGGCTCGGATGGTTACCAGAAGACTGGCACGTTTTATAAGATCTGGCAATGCATTCCACAGACGAGCAGCCTGGACAGCAAAAGATTTATCCAAGACAGTTGTGGAATGCAATGACATCTTATATTCCTTCTTTGCCCTTTGTGATCGAGGACCACGGGTTTCCCTTTCAGAAGTTAACCTATGGCCCCAGTAGGCTTCGGCTCTGCTGGGCCCCCTACGGTTTTACTGACATTTCTTTAAGAAAGGCGCGTGGAACACAACAAACAATACGCGCCGTCGGTGACTCGGGCTCGGCGCGGACGGTCACCATAAGGCCTGACGGCGAGCTACCCATTATTCGTCGTCCACAAACCCACGCCTACGGTGGCTAGAAGTCGGGGTCGGCGGCTTGGGCGTGAGGATACCCGTTCTCTCACCCGTGCAGTCACCTTCGCTAGCATTACTGCTTCGTAAAACGAGGCGATCGCCGCCCAATCCCCCTCGCTCTGGAACATGGTCTGTACCAGGGCTCGGCGTGAGAGGCCGCCGCCGCCGAGCGCCCTCACGAGTACACGGCGATGCTTCGCCCAAATGGGGCACATCTCCACCGTATACTCCACCGTATACTGCCATGTCCGGTGAGGACCTGCGTCATGCGGAAGGTGAGGACGCCGTGACGTCTTTCCAGCCACTCCTCAAAGAAGAGACTTACCGCCATAATTATGGCGTGCCCAGCACTGAGTTGCGACAGTCACTGACGCCATTCCACCACGAGATCCCGTCGGAACTCTCATGCCGCGACTTGGCGCGGCAGCGGAGTTTCGCCCCGGCGTTGTATCTCCACGCGCAAATCGTGCATGCGTGCACACAAGGACTGTTGCCTCCAGATCCCAAGATGGCAAGCCAGCAAGGAGGCTCGCCGCTTCGCGGGAAACCGTGCGGTATCCCCGCACTTACCGTCTTGATTACGACGTGCCCAAACTTACATTTGGATTGTAAAATTATGTTATTAGGATCTCAAATTACTTAGCTCTCTCTAAAATTTTGATGCAACTGTGTTTTATTTTTAAGTGAGATTGATTTTGATGAAGTTTAGTAAAAGCTGATTATTTTTCTAAGACTTGTATTTGTTTACACAATTTATATTTATTTGAGTGGGACCCCCCACTCAAATAAATATAAATTGTGTAAACATAACTGGACTTGTATCATTTAACGTTTTTATCTACAAAAAAGGTACTCCAGTTTAACTTAGCCCACTTAGTTTACGAACTAAGATTTTTTTAAACTTGTTTTTGTCTTCCTGTAAAGTTGAGATTTTTGACTTATATCATTCTTAACAATGGGAAACTTAAAATATCAGACATACAGTATTTTTATTTAAGAATAATAACGCCTGATAATAAACTATAGCAATATACTAAATAGTCTCACTTCGTTTGGTTACGGTTGGTAGACATATTTTTTTTGCTATTGATTTATCATACAGTCCTTTAAGATATGGCCTAGTTTTCACTTTTGGCTAAAAGAAAGAAAAATATATGCCAGCAATGTATGTGAAAAGTTTCATTCCCCTTTATTTATTTAGCTGTAAGGCAAAAGTTTAAAAGCAAATTATTTCCCATACATATTTTACAGAAAAGTCAGAAAGGTACCTAAGTGTGAAATAGCTGTAGTGTGCAAAAGCCAATATGGTGTACAATAAGCAATTAACTTTAACTCTATAAGTAGCTTAAATATGAAACCAGGAAATCCATGTACCATAAAACGACAAGAGCAAATCTCTTAACAAATAAGAAGATGAGACGGCTTAAGAATGTTGTTCAGTGAAATAATAGCGTCAAGTGTCGTACAAAAGGTGACAGCACAACAATACGTCGTGGGTGGTCGCGACTCTGTGCCAACTGATACAGTTCTCGGAAGGTCAGGCGCAGCCGAATGCCTCCGAGCTCCTCCGAAGCCACTTGGACTAGAAGCTCGTAAACCTCTGGAGCCTATAATTACGCATGCGGAACTCTGGCCTGTACCTATATGAGGAGGGTTTCGAAGGATAACTCTAATGACCGTTCTGAACGTTCCGGGAAATAATATTTCCTGAAACCTATTAAATATTATTTATTGAGTTTGATGCATATTGTTTAACATAAATTCATGTTAATATGCTTTCTTGTAACTATTGATAGTATCAATAGTTTGATAATTTGTAAGAGATTACGATCTCTTTCTATAGGTAACCTAACCTAATAATGATTGAAGTTAGAACAATCAGTTCTAACTGAGAAAGCACTTAGTTTTCAATATGGGTTATTTCCTGAAATTTTGTATAATTTGATGATTACATGATTTAGTTTTTAGATTTAGACTAGTGACTGACCCCCGCTTCGCCTGGGTGCCAATTATATATATGTATACGCCTCCCTTGTTTATTGCTCTTTCTATTTGTGAAAATCGCATCAAAATCCATTGCTCAGTTTAGGAGTTAGCTGATAAACACAGACGCAGAATGCGACTTTGTTTATACTATGTACCTAATCCACGGCACGATTGGCGCGGTGGTTGTGAGATTGGCTTCTGCGCTGCGTATTGCTGGTTCGCTTCCCGCACGGAACAGACCTTTGTATGTTTTGTTTGATGATTGTTGTTCCGGGTCAAGGTGTCTTGCGTATGTGAGATTACATGTTTGTAAAGGCACCCTCGATACGGGAGTAATTTCTAGTAAAGGGCAAAAAATATGAAGATAATTTCCATGGAAGTCAATTCCTAATGTTGGATTAAAAGAGAATACCCGCGCATTATTGTTTATAAAGAAACCTTATCAACCATTTGTGTTACTTTTGCTTATTGACACGCAGCTATCTAAATGAATTAAATAAATGCTTCTAATTAAGCTTAAGATGCAGGTATTTACCACCAGCTATGTGTAACATGTCGTAAAGCAAAACGTTAATTTTATTATCACCTGGGCGTTTCTGTTTATGGTAAATAATTAAAAGCCTGAATGGAGGCGGCGTTTGTTTACTATCAACAAATTTTGGTCTGAATAAGCAATTTTGTGTGGGAGTAATGATCATAAAATGAAAACGAGTGACGACCGATTCCATATCTTATACCTTTTGCAACACAGTGAAGTAGGTCTAAATACCGTTTATTGGGAAATTGCTCAACGTTTGACAAACATTAAATTTATTTTAATGGCAATTCTACCGGCAATAAAGTAGCTGTTGGACATAAAATTAAATCTAAATTGTAATCTTATACGATTTCGTCACGGCTTGTTGGTTGTTCGCACCGGGCCGTAATGGCGGCGGAGATATGGCTGTAAATGTTCCGAGGTGACATATTATCTAGGCGCACCGGTGCACTAGATTCGATGTGACGCGAGATAAATCCCAACTCGCTATCTATTTCAATTTCATTGGAGCGCGAGATATCGTACAAATCTCGGCCTTATTCCGTCCGGCCGCCAGCGCTCGCGGCCTGCGCCCGCGCCGCCTCGGACCACCCAGCGCGATTCACAACCACTCCTAAACATAGCGGCTGTCTATCTATCTGTTTATACTAAACGATACCAACAGATACAAGAATAACGAAATCCGAGATGAATGTCAGCTCATTCCTTTTATTATCGCCTGTACGTACATTCGTATTTTCAGCTCGTGAACGGTCCGAAATGATATTCAGGTCTTTTATTCTCTTTGCATGTTCATTGTGACGTATCGAATGATTATAAAACCTGATAATCACATCATAATATCCACTTCTGGGATCAATAAAAATAACGTGTCATCGTAAATAAGACCTGTATAAATCTAAAGACGATTAATTATTATGAGGTCGTAAGAACTTAATTTACCCGAATAATAAAATGAGGTATGCCTTAAGTCGTGCTTTTGCGGCAAGTCATTTAAGTATAAGCTATATTATATACAGCGACGTTCTTTTTTTGAATTTGGTTTATTTTTCGCGAGGTGGTGTGGCGACCGTCATATTTCACAATGTCTGGTCAAAGGGGATCGCGGTCGCAGTCGTGCTATACGGTCAAACCTCTGGAATGTTTGATTGAGAGCATAGCCGAATCATACCTTAAATAAAATATTTGCCGATAAAATATTTTATTAATTTGTAAGTGGCGTTGATAAATAAGAGGGATTTTGAATTTTATTGTTCGTAAGACCGTGTAGACATTGTATGCTACGTAGTGTAGTGTCCTAAATGTCTGGTTATTTTCGTAGGCCATTCTATTATAATTTTAGGTATTATTATTGACTTGTGACAGCTGTAAGTGAGAATATGATCTGTACGGTCATACATCGTCGTAAAGGTGTAAAGTGTAGGGTGTACCTAGTCAGCAGAACACGGCAGACCGTGTGGGTGAGGTACTGTCATACACAACCAGCCTCTCTTCTTTTCTTATCGAGGCCGCAAAGTCGCGTGTCGCTCGAGTCAGTACACTCATCGTGAAAACTGCTAACATTAGCTTTTTTCTTTATTTTCTGCTGTAACACTAATTAATAACATAGTAATATATTTCACAACTATCACACAATGCTGTCTAGTCCCAAGCTGAGCAGAACTTGTGGTATGAGTACTAGACTACTGATAAACTTACTTATATATTTCTAAAATACATACATATTATAGATAAATTACACCCAGACACAGAACAAATGATCGTGCTCATCACACAAACATTTGTCCTGGGTGGGAATCGGACCCACGACCTCCGGCATAGCACTAACCACTAGACCAATAGGATAGTCAAAATTGGCCCATCGAATGATCTTACAGCCTTTAAAGCTTTTCCTGGCTCTTTTTTTGAACTTTCTTGAACACTATCAGAATAGAGTGAGTAGCTAGATCTATCAAAAACACAATATTGCTGCTGCCAGCAATAATTCACCCTTCTTCGGGCATTTTCATGACTTTTTTTTGAGGTGGGAAATCATCAAATAAACTTCTCTCGCTCTAAAGTGGAACGAGAGGGCGTATCAGACTTTTACTGACCAAAATTCACCCGTGTGCTTCAGTTGCCATTTGCATTCCAGGGTCACGGAAACTCATGTTCCCGCAGCATTTTCACGTTCCAATTTTCGATGACCTACCTTCAGCTTTTGGCATCATTTTATTCTAATTCGGTGATCAGTTATGTACCTGTCTGTACCGCGAGCTTTTACTTCACGCATATCGTAATATCCGTCTTACTCAGTGTCATTCAGAAACAACAGTGTTAACAGTAATGCTTTTATTTGACTATATCACTCACATCCATGCGAAGCCTTCGTAAATCGTCGTGGGTGGTATCTCGCTCTTGTTTCCTCACAAAAACAAAGAAAAAAAATTAAATCCCCAAAGGAAATTAGTCCCTCTAAAACATGGTTTGGACATGTGTTACTTTTTTCGCTTTAAACACGTCTCTCAGTAAGATTTATGTTTTGGTTCCTGTCCGACATAAAGTTGTGGTCAAGTAAACGTAAAACTTTAGAAGGATTAATTTAAAATAGAATGGAACTAAGTCTACCCACTCGTTCGTTCTTACCATCTTCAAAATGGTGTTTTTATTGCGTTCGGTTTGTTTGATTTCAAAATCCTTCTTAGAGTATTTGCTGTTGGATTTTGTTGTATTTTATAGAATGATAAAGATTGTGTGTAGTGTGGCGCAGGTAGAGCGTATCACAGGTAGCACAAACAGCTACTGTGCTCCGTCCTGAGTACACAGCGCTCAGCTTACTCACACAATACACGCGGGGTAGGTTAACAACGAGACGGGGGAAAAAATTAGACGAGCTCACTGCTTACTGCTCACCCACCCTTAACGATATATGAAGTTGCGTGTCGCACTCCTACTCATTTCTATGCAGATGTAGGTATGCTACAGTTTATTTAACACGTTATGTTTACTTAATGATTGTGTTCGTAATTAAACAGATTGTTTATTTAATTAGTAACGTTAGCGAGGCAATAACATGCGACATACATGATAATGAGATAACAGTTTATGTTAGTGGCAATGTATAAGCATTAAGCGAGCAAATAAAAGACTTCAACGACACACAAGGATTAGTCAAGGGTGAATAAGGTAGTTCTATGCAAGCGTGCTCTATCGTCGACTATATTATCGTTCACCATCAAGTGAGATTTGACATATCTGTTCTTTTTGTTAAATTACTGAATTTCTTAAGTTTTTAAAATTCAAAATTGTTGGTACACCACGTGGCTTTAAGCTTCGCAAGAGCAAATAACTATCACAGACAATTTTTGTCTAAAAGGTCACTTCAACCACTAGATGTAGTACTTGTGAAAAGAAATAATTTATTTGTATTAATTTATTCGTAAAATTATGGTAGAATGTGAGCGTAACAATTACCTATATTTTAAAAAAGGATCATTCAGTTATTCAGCCGTAATATCCGATAATCTTTCTCAAGAAATCTTAACAATAGCGCTTACTATAAGCATATTTTTTCTTAAATAGGCCCTTAAGTTCTCAAGAGTCCAAGTATTTCCCATTGTGGTTGTTATCTATGGGCACAACATCACGTAACAATGCGAAAGTGTCGGGCAATAGGTCCGACAGCGTCGCCTGTTATTGTTTATCCTGTGGCTCCCGAGGTAACAAGCAGCCGCTAACCGGGCCTGCAAACAACACCGGTCACCGCCGACGCCCGACGACTCTGTGCTAATAGTTCTTCAGACAGACTGTTGATTCAGGAGCAATTTCTCACAACTAACGATTACGACTCACCGAGCTACGCGACAAAAAATGATGCGAAATTGGTGTGTCGCCCCTAAGTTAAATAGATGTTGTGTAAAGGTGTAGGTAGCTTGCTACTGCTTGATTTTTATGGTGAATTTCAGAAATAAGTAACTACTTAATAGGGATTGTATCGGAACCGGAGTTTTTAAATTTGGTTTTTCATAATCGGAACCGATATCAAAAACCGAGGCGGAGACAGAGCAGCAATGTTTAAATGAAGAGCGAATTCACAACATTCCTAATACGAAACAAGACAACAAGTGAAACAGTAATCGACAGAAGGCACGGGGAGGTTCACCGCGCGACAAGTATAAAACTTATTTGTACCTCCGATATAAGTTCCGATTAAAATTTATCGTGACCGAAATCGGATCGAAAGTGCAACTTACCTGGTACCTCTTATAATTTTTCTTTGAAATTTATTTATTACTAGTTGACCCAGCGAAGTTCGTACCGCCTACCAGTCAATGAATTTGGTACCTATATCTTTCGATATAGTCAACCGATTGCGGTGAAACAAAGCCTAAGTAATATATCAAGTTACACACAAATTTAATGCATAAAAGTTATCGGTACGTAATCGATGTGATTTCGTACATTTTACGTGATGCGTGCACAATTAAAAACTTCTACAGATTTATTATATGTATAGATATATACTTTATTGTACACCAAGATTACAATTTACAAAAAGGAAATGTTACGAAATTTAGGTTTAGCTATACATCGAGCAACAACGTTTTCACTGTTTTTCGTTCGGCCTTACAGTTCAACCGTCAAAATCTATATCTACCAATACGTATAAATAAAATCGAAGTGTCTGTTTGTAATATCAAAATAATCTTTTTTTTAGTAAATGCATGTAACCGGGGGCACCGGCTAGTTTTAATAAATATAAATTAAACCTTAACAAATAAGTAGGTATGCAGTAGCGAACCCTGCTGATCAGCCTGCCTGGACTCCCGCGCGGTGACAGCGCGACGGATTAATGTAAATAATCGCGCTGAGATCGCCGCGCGCGCCGCTGACTGAACTTACGCAGGAAGTACGCTTATCCTCCAGACTTGCTGTCACAAAATGTGGGTTTCCATTCGAACACCATTTTCCCCTGTCAATGGCGATAAATTTATATAATTTTTTCAAACTGTAACAGAATTACTTACTCTCTCTAGTGGGAAATATCAATCAGCACCGATGAAGATGATGACACAGGTTATGTAATAGCGTAGGTACGCGTTGTGTTCAAAATACAGGATCACAAAAAGTAGGTAGCTTTATAGAACAATACAGAATAGTCAAAAAAAATCTAAGCAAGCGTGCTCTTACGTCGACCAACTCGTTGCTTTCCATCAGGTGATATAGTGGTCAAGCGCGAGCCTATCAAAATTGACTAACCAAAATTGATTGAAAAAAAAAATCAGTTCTCTATGGAACTTTGAGATGAGACTTGAATATTGTTCTTTAAGTTAACTGAAACTTGTGTTGTCCTTGATAAATCTTCCAACAAAACGTAAACTTGAGACAGTGGAAACAGACGATGAGATGTTCTAGCGTAGATTGAAGAGTGAATTATCGATGTTGCGCTCCAAGTTTGTTCAGCGGTCCAATGCCACCTTGACTAAACAACGGAAAAAATATAAAAAAATCGTCTGAGAACGGACGACATCCTGCCCTTTCATTAACTTTCAGTTTTTCTCAGAGCTGACCTGCGTCTGCGCCGCCACAATTATCCATTAATGATTGATTATACTGTTTACTTTCCATTTTTGTAATGTCACTGTTTGGTTTATCGTGAGATAGTTTGTACAAAGTTTCAACTTTTTGTCGCTATTTAAACATCTTTTTCCTTTTAGGATCATAATCGAGTGGACCCACCAGCTCTGCCCACGGCAATTTACAGCCCATTGTGTAGCCGGCCTTATCTCGTGCGTTCTGCTAATTGAGTCATTCTACACTAGGAATGGCATTGTTTGCAAAACTTGACCATAAGTTAGGCGCAAACTATTCCACGTGGGTGGTCTTCAGTAATGTGATCCGGACGTTGCTCCTATTTTATGATTATATTCTGCACTCACAGTAAATGGCACATTAAATTTTAATATAAATTAGGAGCTCCGAGTAGTTTACAATATAATGTAGATGACAGACCATAACAAATCCAAAATGATATTTTAGTAATTATAATGAGCATCATAGCACGCCATCTTTGTTGTCTGAATTTGAAGCTAGACTTTAGAAACTCATTGTAATTATGCTGTAAAAGCTCTTTAGCATCTTGTATGCAAAGTCGGGTTCTATAGGGGCTTTTGAGCTTTGATTATGTGGCAACTTTTTGTACTGCTGTTCTCTCACGGCTCATCTTAGAAACATATTAATAGACAAATGCGTACAGGATGCGTGACGAAAAGCGCATGTATGTCGCGAGTGTCGGGGAGCACCGCAGCCGAACAAATTGATTAGAGCACGCTGAGTGACAGCCGCGAGCCCGCCAGCCCACCCACGACGCTGCCGCACTGATGCAACTGCATTGTGAGCCGAGTGCCGACTGCAGCCATTGTGGTGCTGAGAGCACACAGCTAGCAGCAATTTGCGACCATTCAAATGTCATGCATTGAACATTTTGAAAGATAATTCCGTTTATAATCTCATTAAGTATGAGCACGTAGGTTGAGATTTTGACGTTCTTCGTGAGATTTAAGAAGAAAAGCCTGAATACTGGTTCGGTTAGTTAAGTGTTACCACACTACGCATAGTTTTTTAGTAGGTATTTTGTTTTTCCAAACATCACGATGATGCTCTGAACACATGCATCATAGCATGTCATAGCTCTGTTCCTACTACATAAATGTAATTATTTCCTGACGTAAGAGTCATACAAAACACTTCATTATTAATGCACATACTTCAGGTACTGAACCTTAGGAGATTTGGTAATTGTAGGTTCTATTCAACCTAAGTAAAATCTAGACTAGGTGATTGCAATTCGTTTGTGATATGAATCTAAAGGAAACCTAATGACTCTATCAAATTGAAACCTATTTTCAAAAATGGAAAGCTTATGTAAATATTTACGGTCTCTAGGATCATAGAATAAACATGAAGGTTAAGCAGCGGTGGCGCGGCCGCTCACGTTCCTTACTATCCTTTCCTGCTATTAGACTCCTTAATTGCTCTGAGATTGGTCATGTTACTCTCTTTTATGGCAATGCGGTCAAACATAATTGTTTTTATGTGAGCCTGTTTTTTAACTCTGTATTATTAGTTTTGTAATCGGACGTAGGTGGTCTGTCATTAGCGCGGCACGGTTCGTCTACGGCATTTTAATAGTCTAATCGCTAATTAATTGTATGGAAACAATTTCAATGTCTGTTTTTATGGAAAGCGTGTTTGACACTGAATAAATATAGATATTTTATTGCATGTCTATATTTACTGTTAATTTATTCAAGTCTCGCGTAACAATTTTCGCTATGTAGGTATATTATTATCGGAATGTGGCCGCAGTATTCATGGGATCCCTCGCTAGATCTGTATCGGGAGCATACCTATGTTCGATAATAATGTTGATTATTTATTAATGTGCAGATGATAAATAAAGATAATCCATTTTGCACAAAAACCTTTTATACTTATTTTATTTATAATCTTAGCCATCGACTAAGAATCTAGCGCTATACACGTAAAGGTTCGTAGTGTAGCTACAAAGAATTAATTCTGCGCGCTACGATCGTCACAGAGAGTGAAAGTTCAATGACAAAGTTGTTTGAACTTCATATATTCTGTGTTAAATTGAGTATACTGCAGAAGTCTGACTACAACACGTATGTGTACAGCGCGCCGCTTATTACCTTTAATGAAGCTTGACGAAAGAACCAATATGAGTGGAAGCACGGAGCTCAAACAGTGAGCGTGAGACATTTAGCGTGCGATTTGGTACGAGTTTAAAACTCACACGTAGCGGTACTCCTTTGTTCCGCTGTCGTCCTGGGAGGCTACTGGCCAATAAAACAGACCGTTGCTAACAATGGGCACATAAAAATTGGGAGTACTGAACAAATGACTTACGAGTATGACGAAGTGATTCGTAGGCGATGACTTTTACGCACACACTGTTGGGCGGTGATTTTGTAGAAGCTGTTCATACTTTTCAGTGATTTAAGTAGAATTATAAAAGACTGGTTCGTTCTTCTGGAACTAACTTTTTGTTTCCTTGCTTTTTGGTTTGGTGCGGTTCCTGATGTTGCCTTACGCGTTGCTTTAATACTTACTGTTATAAAAACTAGACCAACCTACCTATGTAGGAAAATTTCAAATGAAATACAAATTGATAAAACCTGGTTAGATCCCCTCTTCAAACACAAAACAGTCCTAAGTAGGGTTAAGAGCCGGAAGAGCTTTCTTCGTAGCACACAGTTGAAAACCAGCGTCAGGCAACTACCACAAAGTTGTCTGGCATTTTTGCTGAACTGGATCTATTTGGTGCAGGCGCGAGACACAATGTTAGTAAATTTTTTTATATTTTTTTATCTTAAGTGTTTACATGTTGTTTCTACATTGTATGTATCTGTGTACGTGTATGCCAAATACAATATTTTTCTTTCTTTCTTTTTCTTCTTTTTCACACAGGGCATCCTGGAACCACCACCTAAAGAAAGAATTATATAGCTTTGGGAAGAACATCACATACCACCATCTGACTTAGACTTTAACCCAGGAACATCTGCCCCCGAACGTGAATTGCAGTGGCCTATATAGGAAGCATTAGATCGGTTACGCAGCCAGGTAGGCCGTTGCAAACATAAGTTGACGAAATGGGGTTTTATTGAACCGTCGGTGATGTGAATGCGGTGCCCCTGTTTAGCCGCACGCTGGAGTGCTTCAAGTGCCCATATACCTACACTTTGGAGGACTGAATGAGTGCCGGCGATGCTACAGTTAATGTAGCCATCTACAGGGTCCAAACAGTTTATGTTGTTTAGATTCCAAAAAAAGAAAACCAGTATAGGTACCACGGTTGGAAGGCCTCCTACAAGGTGGACCGATGACCTGGTAGGGATTTCGGGAATCCGATGGATGCGAGACGCACAGAACCGTTCATTATGGCGACACTTGGGGGAGGCCTATGTCCAACAGTGGACGTCTTTCGGCTGAAATGATGATGATGACCTCGGTTGTAATTTGGTACTCTAATTTCGGGGATGAATTGTAGCTATTTTGTTTATCTATTGAGAAACTCTTACAACTACCAATAAGTTAACCGTGTAGGTCATTTATATCTAAAACGTTACGTGAGGAGGATGATGAGCTAACTATTATTTATGGGATAGATGTCCCAAAATGTAGACGTCCGCAAAAATCTCTAATGGTCTAGAAATATTAAAAAATATATATTTTACTTTTCATAAATTGGTAGATTAAAATCCAAAGTGTCTGCCGGTTATACAATGATTTTTTTACCGAATAATATTTATAAATTGATTTTAAAACTGTGGCACCTACCCCGGCCTTACCCTAAGGTTTAGAATTTATGTACCTATATTTAACCGTAAGAAATAATGAAGCTATATCTCGTCATCCCCGTCCATGTTTTACTGGTCGGAGGGTCATCGTTGGGGCTGGTTCTGATGCAAATTCAAGCATTTCAGCCACACATCTAGATAGATACAGCGGACAAGAATGAGATGATCCATAATCGTAAGCTTATATTAATGAAAGGAGCCTAGAATGTTATTTATTTTGAAGAGCAGAGGTTTTTTTTAAACATGAGTTAATGTATTAGAAATGTTATTCAAAATCTGTCAAATTGTGATAGAAAATGTGTTACGCAAAGGGATACTTGACGAATATTCCGATAAAATGTTTGGGAGCCGATCACTTTTCCGTTTCTTTTTTGTTCGAATTTCATTTTACCGAAAACTATTGACCGACGTCTTTTTTGTAATATGCATTATTTTACATATTTTTTGTTATAGGTATTATTTTACCGAACTATATTTCGCCGATTTACAAAATAACTTTTTGCTGTTGGCCGAAGCCTCTTTTGAACTTTTTTCATTTACCAAATGATTTATTTGCCATATTTTTACCACACTGAAGCTACATTTTACGGAATTTTAAGTATGTAGACGGTTACTTGGTAGTATTAAAAATAGTGTCATAAAAAGTCAATATGTTGTGTTGTAGCACAACGTATTGAATTTAGTGAGAGAAACGAATCGCTGCAAAACTTTGCCGAAGTTGCGGTCAATCTGCGACGAAAAGCTCGCGTGCGAAACAATGCTTGGTGCATGTTGCATGCCTGGTTGCATGGTGCATGTTGCATGCCTGCTTTCATGCTGCATGCCTGCTTGCATGCATACTGCATGCCTGCTTGCATGCTGCATGCTTCAAGCAAGCATCCTTGTTTGCATGCTTCTTACTGGGACCAATTAAAACTACTTTTGTTCATAATGAACTGTATTATTAAGTGCCATTACCTTTAAATAATTAATGAAACGAAATATTTTAATCTGGAATTAGCTCCTGTTGCCTTCTCATCTGAAATTAGTGGTTAATCTGAAATTAGCTACTGTTGCCTTCTCAAGGAGATGTAAGCAAACCGTAGAGACTCAGCAGGGTCGACGCTTACTGGGGCCATGGGTGATGCGAAAGAGAAGCCCGGGGCCCTGGAACGAAGGCAAAGAAGGAACAGGAGAGCGTTTTAGTCAGTAAAAGTCTGACACGCCATCCCGCCCCACCCAAGGGTGGGAGACGTCATAAGATGATTTTACAACTCAAAAAAAGCTCCTGTTGCCTTATTAAAATTGGACATGAAATAGTGTGCACAAACTTTCCAGGCGTTTGATGACATGAATATATGGTAATTAAAGCAGTATACTGAATGTTCCGAAACATAATACCTACTTCGAATAAATGGTATTTCGGCTAAGTGTGAAAAGTTTTAAGAGTAACGAAAAAAATCAAATTGAGAATAGGTCAACTGATACAGTGGCAGACGTGACTTCAATGAAATAAAAAAAAACGAAACGATAATAAGTAATTGAATTTTAGGTGAAATGAAATTCGGTCAAATATTTTTCGAACTTATGATAGGTAACCAAAATGTTTTGAAAGTGAAATGACTATGAACATTCGTCGGCTGTATCTACAGATACATAGATAGGTACTAGTGGTTTTTTTTTTTGTTCAGGTAGAGCGAGAGGAAATGTCAAAATTTTACTGACTAAACTAGTGATGCAACGGAAGTGTCTTAGCGAAAACAGAAACGGAAACAGATGTCAAAAGTAAATCTTAGCGGAAGCGGAACCGGAAGTTTTAATACTATGAAGAAAAAATACAATTTTATTTTTTAAGATTTGTTTAATTAAATTTGTATTTTGCATTACATTTAATAAAAAGTGATTTGGCCGCTTTTACACCTTTGAGTCTGTTTCGGTGTTCTTCATATATAAAACCAGATCCACTAAATAATTGCTCACTTGCTACACTGCTGGAGGGGAGGGGGGCTGATAAGTATTGGCGAATTATTGGCAACAGAAGAACAAAACAAACATGACATAAGAAAAAAACAACAGTAGATTTACGCACTTACGCTAAAAACCAGGCGCGGTAATGCGCAGAATGAACAATAAAAATTCTCCCCTCCACGCCTTTTTTGTCGTGTCCAGTCGTCTATGGGCCATCCACCCTCACGCTTCTCGTTGTATTCTCCTGTTAAAAGTTCTGTTATATAGTTTGCGGCACCAAAAACTGAAACGGAAGTGAAAAAGCTTGCGGAACTTCTGCAGAAGCGGAAGTGGAAGCAGAGTTCTGTTGCAACACTAGACTAAACCTAACTAAATCCCACTCACGTTCCTTCAATTGCCTTTTGTATTCCAGATCCGTGGTAATTCTTCTACTCGAACAATCCCATAGCAGATAGGTACTAGTGATACTAGTGACAAAAAGTTATCATACTCACAACAGGTGGTCTCAGATACATTTTACTGATTGACCGATATAACAATTTACTTTAAATTGCACCCTTTTACGGGCACTGGTATCATTAGAACAAACGAGTTTTAGTGACAACTAGGCATTGGTTGTTACAACTAGCGCACAGGCCGCCATCAGCTGGGTTTACTGCCTATTCTGAAGCTCGATTACGTTTACGACTGAATATTAAGTTATAAATCAAGGCGGCCGCGCATGCGCCAACAGGCGTCAAGTTTTTGCGCCAATTAACTTTAAATTTGCGGAAAGATGAGTAAACGCTTTACGATGTTTTTGAATTTCCCATTGATATAATTTATCTCACATAACTTGTGGAATATGACTATTACTCTTATGACTGATTTGCTTTATTTCCTACTATTCGAAAACAGAATAAGTCTGTACAAATAGAGCTCCACAGACATACTATTAATATTGTATATCTTACAGATTACCGACATTTTGTTCGTTTAGTTCCATTTACATTGACAGTGGTAATCCAGATGTCGGTGGTCTACTGGATTTTATTGTTACTTTACACAACAAATGAGACAAATCATCGATTTGAAATGTGATACCAAACTTGAATGTACTCGTACCTATACTTTGTGATTTGGAGGAGGTTTACGATCCTTGAACGCGCCTTCAGACACTTATGTCTTTGAATAGGAAATTTATGCGTAGAATTTAAGCGGATTAGAAAATTAGCGTGCTTGGATCAGCTCGGAGCGTCGTAATGTGGGTAGTTTGCGTCCTCCTACGCTGGCGGGGCGCAGCGGGCCGCGCGGCGCGGGCGCGTGTCACTCGCCACGATTCCTGCAATAATCTCCCCGAGCGATTGCTCTATCCGGTGACGGAGTAAAGTATCGCTAGTTGATTATTGTGTTTATTTGCGCGTCGGGAGCGTGTGTTGGTGCGGCGCGCGTGTGTGTGATGCGTGCGCGCGGCAGCGGCCACCCAGCGCGCGGCCACACAGCGCGCCCACCCACGTGGCAGGGGCGCCGCACTCGCGGCCCGCGTCCCGCGCAGCATCCACTAGCATACTCTCCTTACGGCACGCTGACTACCGAACGACGACCATCGATATGGGCCTTTGATTGACATGTGACTGTCTCCGATACAACCGTCCTAATTGAAATTTGATTGGTGGGAGCTACTGTTACACTACGCATGAGGAAACATGCAACTTCTCAGCGTGAATGATTTATCACCCATATTTCTTTGAATGCATCTATCATGTAATCATGTTTACTTTCCAACATCGTTTAAGTTAAGTTTAGGGTCCCTTTAATATGTCTACTTAATAATATAGAACTCAATATTCGAAGGTACAGGTCAAAAGAAATGTAAAAGTCATGAGGCGTACTGATGTTTAAGTTTGATATTCACGTCAAATATTAATGGATTTTGATACCTACAAACACTGTTAAGAATACATTAACAATGGAGCTACGAATTGATTATGTAAAAGAAGAATTGAGAAGTTCAATGTATTTTTTTAAAGTTCTATGAAAAATTAAATTGCAGAAATAAATCATTTGAAATTGCAGTTGTGTGAATGCGACCGCGGATGTGTAACACCTGCCGCGCTGCGAGTGCGCACGTGCGCAGGTCACTGCCGAATTTCGCGAGCGTCGCACCTCGCCGCCTAGCTCTCATTCACTACCTATCCCCTGGCAATCCACAACACATCACGTTAGATATATGGCCTACAAAACACTAATGTTTATATAATTTAGCGAGAAATATTGTTCGCGCCTAACGTTTCGGCCAAATTACTGTGAATAATCTGTAATAACGTTTTATGAGATTTTTTTTTAAGCTGAAGCGTGTTTCTTCTTCACTATCAAAATTTATTAGGTGCAAAGCTGTAATTTAGTTTTTGTTAATCTATATAATGTATATAAAAACCGGCCAAGTGCGAGTCCGACTCGCACACGAAGGGTTCCGTACCGTCTTGTCTGTAGCAAAAAACGGCAAAAAAAAAAACATGATTTTTGTATGGGAGCCCTATTTAAATATTTATTTTATTCTGTTTTTAGTATTTGTTGTTATAGTGACAACAGAAATCATCATCTGTGATATATTTAACTGTCTAGCTATCACGGTTTAAGAGATAAAGCCAGGTGACAGACAGACGGACAGTGGAATTTCCTGGATCGTACCTAATAGGATCCCGTTTTTACCCTTTGAGTACTTTTTTGGAACCCTAAAAATGAATCCTATTTCCCTTGGTAACGCCATAACTTGAGATTGATTACCGATTTCATACTTCTTTTTTTTCTATACTTTGTAGAAGGTTTTTACGGAAAAAATGGAGAAAAGTCTGCGGGAAATAAAATTATCAATAAAAAAAAAAATAAACTACGAGCAAAAACGAGCTCAGCTGGACGCACAGACAATCCAGGATAGACTATCCTGGAGCCTAAAAACGAGGAGTGCCGACCCCGAATGAAGGGATAATGCGAACCCAGAGCTGTCTGACATAACTTATTTTCACATGGATGAAACCTTAGGTTCTCAGTAGCGTCTCATGTGCTTTGAATATCTGTGTGCTTGTGGAGCTCCTTCTTGGGGCCCCAGCAGGTACCACGGAATTACCCAGGGAGCAGGTACCAGGTGAGAAAGGGAACGAAAAATAACGAGTTACTTAACTTATTTTTTTATGGGTGATTTTTATATGCTTTGTAGAATATTATTTTAAAGTAGTATCATAAGTGTCAGACACTTTCCTTTTTAAGGACCAAAAATTCTGTCAGACGCTTTAAAGCTCCACAAGAAGTAAATAAACTTTACTTATTTTTACATGTCTGATTTTAATAAAATATGTTATTACGGTAACTATTCCAAGTTATATTTCATTACTCAGACAAATTGTAGTGACCAAACATTCCCTAAACACAAAAAATTGCCGCCAGGGTCTCCAAGAAGGAGCTCCACAAGCACACAGGTATTCAAAGCACAAGAGACGCTACTGAGAACCTAAGGTTTCATCCATGTGACAATAAGTTATGTCAGACAGCTCTGGGATCTTGGTCTACAACTCATACACGCACAAAAGGTTTTGGGAACACATTAATTGTGCGTACCTACCTACAGCTAAGGAGTGGAATTACCTGCCGGAGTCTTGTGTTTCCTTATAGCTATAAACAAGGGGTCTTTAAGCCAAGAGTGAATAGGTTACTTCTAGGCAAGCGTGCTCCACCGCCGTCGACCCCATCATCGCTTACCATCAGGTGAGATAGTAGTCGAATACGAGCTTATCAATAATAACACAGTTTGACTTTCGCGCGTTTCAGAGTTTGTAGCTAAAGGGTCTATTACACTACGCGTTATTCAGACAGTCTTAGTCTATGTAGCGTCACATAAGAAAAAGAGCAACTTATGCCAATGTCATGTAAAGGAGTGAAACAGAACGATGAGATAATTAGAAATACATAGACTAAGACTGTCTCTGAATAACGCGTAGTGTAATAAGTCCTTAAGACAGGACAACGTAAATTATCGTGTCAGTTAGCAAATAATAAAAACTTGTAGGACCACGGTTCCTAACCTGGGGGCAATTGCCCCTGCGGGGGTAAAACGTGATTTCTGCGAGGGTAATAAGGTGATAACTAAACCAATAGGACTGAATCTAGGTCGCTAAACGAAATCTAACATTAAAAAATGCGTAACAGTAGCCTGTAGCAAACTTAACATTAAAGATTTAGCATCCACAAGTTTTTTAATGTTACGTTTATAAAGTCTGTTAAGATTATAATTACCTATATAGTGTGACTGGTAATTAGTGTACGATACTTAAACACGTGATTGTGCTTATGATATCGAACAACTTTTACTATGGGAACAAAACTGAAATCGCGAAAAAAAATCAGCTGTTCAGTACATTTATGTTTGCCTAATGTACTGAACAGCTGATATTTTTTTCGCGATTTCGGCTTTGCTCCCATAATAAAAATTGTTTGTTATCATGAGCACAATCACGTGTTTAAGTATCGTACACTAATTGCCAGTCACCCTGTATAGATAGGTAATGCGATTGTAAGAACTTACTCAATATTTTTGTGCAATTTTTATATGTCTAATAAAGTTTATTTGTATTTATAATATACTAGCTTCTGCCAGCGGCTTCGCCCGCGTGAATGTCGGTTTCTCCATACAAACTTCCAACCCCCGTTTTACCCCCTTAGGGGTGGAGTTTCGTAAAATCTGTAAGGAACCTACCTGCCAAATTTTAAGTTTGTAGGTGTTATAGTTTCTGAGATTTCGTGATTAATCAGTGAGTGGTATTTCGCTTTTATATACATATATTTATTTATATTGGTAACATAAGAGGGGGGGGGGGCAGATGTTAATCAGTTTTCCAAGCTAAATCATAGAGGTGACAAGATCGAAAAGATTAGGAAGCACTGTTGTGGAACGACACAGATTCCTCTCTTAATTAAAAATAAAGGCAGCTATACACTTGCCTGTAACGGGTACAAAAGTATACAAGGAGTAGGCATGCCAGTTTATCACACACAACACGTTCTGATTGGTGTATTTTACTATGGCATTCAAGCTTCTTGCATACTTATGTGCCAGCTAAAGGCATATGTATTGCTGCCTTTACACGATTATTTTTGCCGCAAGACATCTATAACTGGACATAGGGCTCATCCAAGCATCGCCACATCTATCGGTGTTTTCAGATTCACATCCAGCGCTACTCCAGCTGCCTGTACGGCTACATTACAGTACCTAACAATAGAAATCTTCAACTTGTACTTTAATTGAGATAAAAAACTAAAAAACTGGGCAAGTGCGAGTTGGACTCGCGCACTGAGGTTTCCGTACGACCTTACCTATGTAAATAGTTCAATTTCTGAAGATTTCTCCGAATCACAATTTTTTTTTGTGACGTAACAACCAATTTTCTGTTTTAAGATTTATTCCTATATCTATACTATAAGACCTTGTTTTATGCCTGTCAGGATTCTGGGTCAGCGGGAATTTTGATTCCTTCGAGAGTTTTAAAATGTACGTTTTTTGCGACATAAACAGCCGTATCTTTTTTTTTCGTTAACTTTTTTCACAACTTCAAGAGACAGCAGACTTGAGTATATGGTTTTAATTTTAAATCGATACCTCCACGCGTTTCTGAGATAAAGGGTCTTGACAGACAGACAGACAGATAGACAGACTGACAACAACGTGATCCTATAAGGGTTCCGTTTTTCCTTTTGAGGTACGAACCCTAAAAAAAAAAACTTTTTTTTTTGACGGCACAGCTGGTGCAGTGGTTGAACGATTGACTGCTGCTCAACATGTTGCAGTGTCGATTCCCACACGGAACAAATATTTGTATGGCCTACAGATAGTTGTTCCGGGTCTGGGTGTCTTGTGTATGTGGGTTTACATCCTTTTTTTTTTCAGGTTACAACTTGTTTGACATTACGAGCATGGCAGTTGAAAGTTTATCATGCTCACTCAAATGTCTCGCTGATGGGCACGTGTTATTGGGTCATTCAGTTCCCTTGAAAATGGTTGAGCTGAGTGGGGCTGATGCGCGCATCATGCTCGTGAACGGGCGCCGTTAGTTGAGACTGGCCATCTCTTAGCTGCCAGTGGCTCAATTCAATTTCTATTTTTTTAATTAGTTTTTGTTTATTATTATTATTACTTATCTACATTGTGCTCACATAATAGAAGCGGCTAGAAATATGTAACCAAGATTTATGTAACTCATATTACGATTTAAAAGAGTGTCCATGGAATTTCTTGCACGTTCTTCTCCATAGAAATCTACGCTTTGGAACGTGCCGGTGCAATTTAGTTTCTCTTTTTGACTGACCGTCATTTTGACAATTCAAGTGTCTGTAATTTGTCTATTTGAAATAAACCAACGTTTCTGATTTCTGTGGTCTCCACGATATACAAGTTCCGAGTGTGGGAGTAACGCTTTTTTTTTAAAACAAAATAAAAATGAAAAATTAAACAATTTCGTTTCAATTTAAACAAACCAAACGTCATCAGAATGAAATCATGGTCTCATTTTCTTCTTTATACGTAGGTATCATCAGGCTGATACTACATTCATACTCAATACCTACATGAAAAACGGTATTAACAATTCGGCAATATGTCAAGAGCGAAGAGATAGCTTTATATTTTTTTTACAGACTTGTAGTACACTACCTATCTAGCAAATATCAAATCTCATCATCACCTATGGGCTTACCATGACTTGTTAAAATATCAGGCGAGCGAGTGAGAAAGAAGGGACACCGTATACAGCTCCCTAGCCGCCGGGATCCCGATCCCGATTTCCGGCCATCGTAGGCGCGGGGTTGCGGACGGCGAGCAATGGGTAGCTCGCCGTCCGACCGTCGGGTAAACGTCCGGACCGAGCCCAGGTCGTCGACGGCGCGTACTGTTCCACTCGCGCCTCCGATAGAGATCAATAATAATAATTTTAACACATCGATCCTTTGGAGCCCAAAAAAAATTATAATTTCACCACCCACCTTAACGAAATCCTCAGAAATCTCTCAAATATTATTTAGCACACAATTACAACTTGACAAATCGCAAGAATCGTCCCTAAACGCGCGATTCTTTGGCGGCGCGCGGTCAAGCAGTCAATATTTATTGTGATCATTACGTGCGCCGGCGCCGCTCCCAGCTTCACACCTTCCTAGAACTTGCTCATTAACTCCTGAAGACTTGAAGACCACCATCGTATCGTGAGTCACGCTGATGATATTTACTTCTAACCTTACCTTTAATTGCTTTGATTTGAGGTACGTTTGTACCAATGGCGATCCGTTAAACAGTTCTTAATGTTGGAAACTGAACTCTGTGTCTGACGTCGCCATACATTACGGTGACTGATAAAAATGATGTAATATTAGAGGTACACACATAAGTCTATCGGCACTTAAATACCTTATTTCATGCGTGTTTAATCGTCACCGCTATGAGCGCTTTACTTTTATGTAAAAATAGTGATAGATTTTCGGGTTAAAACATGGTTAGATTCGATGGTATTTATTAATGATTCCCCGTCATTAAATTATCATCTTCATTAATTTAAGCACCCTTTTATACGGCCTTAGAGTATAGTTATAAAAGGAATAATTTTTCATACTGAAGACTTCTTCGAAACTCTCTGACAAACAGCCTTCTTATTCTTCTTATTCCCAGAATGGTCCACAGTCCCAGCCTCATTAATAAGTGACCAATCATTGCAAAGACAAACATCCTTAACCATTCTAGGAAGTGATCACTGCTGATGATGATGTCTTTTCTTTAATGACAGGTTGTGTATGGCCGGCGATAATAACATTGTTATTAGAAGATATTTTAGTAAGCTCATCAGTTCAGGTAGATCGACTGCATGGCCGGTAATAGGGCCTGTCGCCACGTAATCGCCGTGTCCGTAGATAAAGAGTATTTTGTTGCTGTGGACACAAATGTCATAGAGTATAATATTGGTGTAGAGGAGACCTTTGGTTGTAGTAGTTGTAGTAATCTACCTACTGATTTTCATTGTATTTCGAAACAAAAGATAATGCGCGCAAATCGAAATAAGTAGGTAGGCATTTACTTAGAATGACAATTATGCTCTATCATTAATCCTATGAAACCAATCCCATATCCTATGAATGCAGAACTTCGTAGAAATCTCTTTGCGGACTGGGATCACTAGGTGACATAACAAATGAGTCAAATTTCGAGTTTTCCAACTTCGTATAATGTACGTGAGCAAAATACGGGAAGCAAGCAGATTGTTGCACAAAAAGTAATAAAATTAGCATATTAAATAACTTTATAGCAGGAAACTGGCGCTCACATCTGTGCTACGTTTGTAGCTGAATCTATGTAACGTATCGAAGGCTGTGTGTCGTTTAATGTAGCCGCCAGCTACTGAGAAGCGTTCGCCGGCCGGGGCGTGCCCAATCGCCGAGCCATCAATCTGCGCCACCCTATAGAGACATTAGCTCGACAGACATTTTCGTTGTGCGATTAGTCAGGAATCCATTTCCGCTCGTTTTTATCTACCTTCCTTTGCATTTTTCACCGCCGCTTTGTTCTTTGTATAATTTTGGACAAATTTTTCAGGCCATAACTGTACGGTGGCTAAAAGCCTGTAGGGATGCTGCGAAATCATTACAGATATCGTTAACTGATATCTGATGTTTTTAAGTGGGTACCTGTTTTTGTTACTTACACTATAAATTTTAGTTATTGCTATGAGCTTTTTTATTAGTATGAAAGAATTAAGTTTTCGACTGGCTCGTAAATGAACTTATTTTATATTCAATGATAAACCTTAACTTTTTAACAAATGCGACACAAAAAGCAATATATGTAATAAATTCACACTACATGGAAAGCTTACCTAATTACAAAACGCACCACTCCAGGTCTATAATTATTGGCAATAGAAACTTTTACTAGTAATAAACTTTTATGCAGTTTATGCATTTATGCTCGGAAAGATGAAGGTTCGACGTACAAGTTTCACTATTTTTATAGGTGTTGTAACAAAATATTGCTTGTAAAGTTGTAAGACGTAATGCTAAAAACGTTAAGAGCGGACACTCGTGCGCATTTAAATTTCAAAGTACAAAGTGAGTTAATAATCTCAGTTGTTGTTCCGTCGAAGTACAAAATTAAGTCATTATACGGAACGACAAGTATTATTTAATTAATGCGTGGTTGCTACAAAACAATGGCTCGATTGTTCCAGCGCGCGTCTGTCAGCGGGCCCGTCGCCGCGCGCCCACTGCGCCGGCCGCCGCGACTTCGGACAAAATTGTATACATTAGGCACGGGTGAACCCAAACGATTACATAATCACGATGATCCCAAATATGTATTTCTATAATTTCTAAAGAAATTAATTTCGAATTAATTATAATTGTAGAGCCAAATCATTTTTTATTTCCCCTATGTTTATCTACTTCATTTGATAATATCGCGGGTAGTTTTAGATGAATATCACATATTTGATTACTTTTTAATTACGATGTTTGCATAGTTGTCATTTAATACTTTCGGATTTGGCTTTATTATGTATTCTTAGTTCGTGGCGGCAAGGTAGGTACTACTTATAGAAATTAAATTGTATTATTGTCAGTTTCAACATTAATATGTTTCAGATCACGATGCTGCAGCACTGTGTGTTCCAAGCGGGGACGCGTCTCTATGGCAACGGCTTGTTCCGCCATCTTGCCCGGCTTTTTGTGCCGACGACCACCCAACACGAACTCGCTACATTATTTTATTGTACAATAAACAAATTTATTGCTCCATATGGCTATTTATGTTTTTATTTATAAGGGTTTTTGTTAACAACCGAAAGAGATGTTAGTAATCTTTCGTGGGAGATTACGTTTTAACATTGAGTGTAGCTACGGTTGTAACCATGACCTTTCATAACGCGTGTAATAAATCTTCAGTCTGTACTGTTGTCAACAACTGTGACGAAAAGTGATGATGTTTTAGCGAGCAGGGAAAGCCTGTTTGAGTTGAGTTGTAATTTATAATTATAGATACTTGTGTATCTCCTGTAGATACTTATGTACTCTAACATTATAAACGTGAAAGTTTGTATAGGTCCGTATATATGTGTGTGTGACGGCGGAACGGTTTTAGATGTCCTAGAATAAGACTTTGGACACTTTTTAGGGTTCCGTACCTCAAAAGGAAGAAACGGAACCCTTATAGGATCACTTTGTTGTCCGTCTGTCTGTCTATCTATTTCTCTGTCAAGACCCTTTATATCCGAAACGCGTTATCGAGTTGAAATTAAAACCATCTACTAAGGTCTGTGGTCCCTTGAAGCTGTAAAAAAATCAAATTTCTAAGTCATCAAATAAAAAAGATACGGCCGTTTATGTCGCAAAAAAACGTATAAGTATTTCGATACTCTCAAAGGAATCAAAATTCATAGGGTACTTCCCGTTGACCCAGAATCCTGAAGTATGGCATAAAGCAAGGTCTTATAGTACAGGTATAGGAATAAATCTGAAAACAATAAACTTGTTGTTACCTACGTCACAAAAAAAAACTTTTTTGCAAATCGAAAAAATCTTCGAGACTCCATTCGGGAATTGCAGTTTGTAAGGAACCCGTGAGTGCGTGAGTCCGACTCGCACTTGCCCAGTATTTTATACCTACCGGGAGTATGTGCCCTTGGGATATTTTTATTCAGCACGCAGGCGAAGCCGCTGGCAGGAGACAGTCATATATTTTACCTACCTAGAGTATACACAGCCTATAACTTTCCCACTACTAGAACACAGGGCCTCTCTTCTGTTGTTTTCGGGATTGTTCGAAAGAGTTACCGCGCACGGCTCTGGAACGCAGGGCAGCTGAAGAAATACGGGTGGGTTTAGTCAGTTAAAGTCTGACACTCGCTCCGCTCCATCCAAGACAGGGTCTTTCCAGATATAATGAAATACAGTAAGGTTAAACTACTTTTTAAATCCGGTGACCTTAATGACAGTAATAATTACAGACCTGTATCAGTATTGCCGGTTTTCAGTAAGGTGTTTGAAAAAGTTATGCTTAATCAAATACTTTACTATTTTAACAGCAATAAAATCTTTTACGATCAGCAGTATGGTTTCACCAAAGGACATTGTACGACTGACGCTGGTGTCACTTTATTAAAACATATATTTGCAGCGTGTGAAGAAGCCTAAGATGCTATAGGAATTTATTGTGACCGTTCAAAGGCTTTTGATTGCGTTAATTACAAAACCTTGCTTTTAAAGCTAGAACATTATGGGCTAGGTAAACTTGCACTACTAGGTAAGCTTGGTGGAATCATATTTAATTGACAGGCAACAGCAAGTTCAAATAAACGCTGTCAATTCTCCGGGTTTGAAAGTCAAAATGGGTGTACCACAAGGCTCAATATTGGGTCCTTTCCTCTTTTTAGTATATATTAATGATATACCGCATCTATTAAAAAAAACAACCACATATTGTATTGTTTGCCGACGATACGTCGTTAATTTTTAAGATCAATAGACGTTCCAAAGACCTTGATGACGTAAACAACACTCTACAGCAAGTCCAAAACTGGTTTACTGTTAATAGCATAGCATAGCATAGTCGGCCTTATAATTTTCCCACTGCTGGGACTCAGGCCTCCTCTCTAGGAGAGGGAATGGGCCGTAATCCACCACGCGGGCCCAGTGCGGGTTGGTGGATGTCACATGTCTTCGAATTTTTGGTTCTAGGACATGCCGGTTTCCTCACGATGTTTTCCTTCACCGTTTTGAGAGCAGTGGTGATGAAATAAATTACACAAAGTAATGCGCCTGACTGGGTTTGAACCCGCGACCTACAATTCGTAAGTCGGGGCCGTTACCACTCGGCCACCACTGCTCCTGTTAATAATTTAGTATTAAATGGAAAAAAAAAACCTAAGTGCATAAGATTTGCGTTACCGAATGTTAAAAGTAATTACTCCGAAATAGTATTGAACAAGGAGAAACTCGAATTTGTCGAGAACACGGTTTTCCTGGGGATCACGCTTGACTCGAGGCTACAATGGGGTCCTCATTTAACATCTCTGGCAGGTCGGGTTAGTTCAGCAGCATGTGCTATCAGAAAAATCCGTCAATTTACTGATGTAGATACTAGTCTATTTTAGTTACTTTCATAGTATCATGTCTTATGATGTCTTAAGGTATTTTACTACGGGGGCGGGCTGCAGACATTGAGTCTATTTTATTCTGCAGAAAAGGGTCATATATAATCTTCGCAGACGCGAGTCTCTTAGGGAACTATTTAAGGGAAATAAATATCCTGACGGTCCCTTGTCAATACATTTATGAAAACATTATGTATGTTCGGATAAAATGTTCATCTTTTTACTAAGATAAGTGACAGGCACAATTTTAATACTAGGAATTAGGAATAGGAACAAATTAGATCAATCTCGGTTCAGATTGGCTAAAGTACATAGTTCTTTCATGGGGTTCTGTGTAAAATTTTATAATAAAATACCAGATGAAATTCTACAACTAAATGAGTCCAAATTTAAAACATGCATTAAACGTACACTATGTAGACAAGCATATTATAAACTGGAAGATTATGTCCTTAATAAAAATGCTTGGCTGAATGCCGGTCCTGCCCCACAGCCACAGCCACTTTTACCTACAAATTAGGGTTTTTAATATATGTATATATAAATATTGGAAGAGATCGAAAACAACAATACAAAAAGGAGAATAGTACCTACTATTCTCCTTTTTGTATTGTTGTTTTCGAAATGTTTCTTTTTTAATTTTATCTGTTTATTTCAATAGAGCTTACAATTTCACACAAATACCTTTTCTATTTGGAAACAATAGCATTGTATAATGTAGAAGCACTTTTTTCAAGTTTTGTGAATGTGAAGTAAGTACCATGGAGCATTTTTATTAGGTTACAACTTGTTTGATATTACGAGCATGGCAGTTGAGAGTTTGTCATGCTCACTCAAATGTCTCGCTGATGGTAGCACGTGTTATTGGGTTATTCAGTTCCCTTCAAAATGGTTGAGACTTCAAAAGCTGAGTGGGGCTGATGCACGTGACATGCTCGTGTACGGGTGCCATCAGTTGAGACTGGTCATCTCTTAGCTGCCAGTGACTTAATTCAATTTCTATTTTTTAATTAGTTTTTTTTTTAAATTATTATTATTACTTATCTACATTGTGCTACAAGGCCCCAGTTGTAAGGGTGCGTTTACACAGGAGCGGAGTGAAACGGAGAAGAGCAATGACAAGTGGCAAGTGTTTCCATTGAAGCGGTGCGGAGTGGAGTGGAGATGAGCTAGTTACCCTCCGCTTCATGCTCTATGCTCGGCATCTGAATCCGTTCTGTCCAGCTCGAAGCCACATGTTTACTTGTTTTATTTGATAGTCCGCTCAGCTCCACTTACACTGTTTCCACTGAGGCAGAGTAGAGATTTTGAGCACTGTGATTGACCAATTCACAGTCCACTCCTTTCTACTCTGCCCAGCTCCGCGTCAGTGGTTTAATGCTGGTCTGGTAAAATCAAACTTTTTTTATGGTAATATATAAATAAGCTGGTTCCCATTATTCTGCGAGCGTCACGTTGGGCACCACAAACTTACGAAAGCTGCTCACGAGTGACGGTTGTCAGTCACTGACGAATGATTGACATTGACAGCTATCTGGAATTCGTCCAACTTCATCGGGCAGTTAAGTTTGATGCCCTCACACGGGCACGTGTTTATGAATACTAACTTGCTTCCTGCACACTAACTTATTGTTCTTCTCAATAAGTATTACTTGGCGGCTCTTGCGCAAGCGCATTGATGAGTCATTTGCAGGACTCTGAGATAGTATGCAGATATGGCCTGTTGTTTCGACTCCAGACAGTAACTAGTAATTAACTGCTAAATAATTGAACAGTAATTTGTGCAGACGGCGAATTTAAATTATGTAAACTTAGAAAATTCGCACATAGTCAAATATTTACCAATAAAAGAACATAATACCAACAGTTTTGATTATTTAGAAAATACATGGTATGATGGTACCTATTAGTAACACTAGTGCCAAGTGACCTACACACCAGCGGGCACCACTAACAAAAAAAACTGGGCAAGTGCGAGTCGGATTCGCGCACTGAGGGTTCCGTACAAACTTACCTATGAAAACAGTTCATTCCCGAATTGAGTTACAAAGATTTTTCCGAATCGCAAAAAAAGTTTTTTTTTTTGTGACGTAACTACAAATTTGCAGATTTCAGATTTTTTTCCTATACCTACTTGTGCTATAAGACCTTGCTTCATGCCAAATTTCAGGATTCTATGTCAACCGGAAGTACCCTATGAATTTTAATTCTCTTGAGAGTGTTGAAATATACGTTTTTGCGACATCAACGGCCGTATCTTTTTGTTTTCGTGAACTCAGAAGTTTGATTTTTTCACAGCTTCAAGAGGCCGCAGACTTGAGTATATAGTTTTAATTTCAACGACATGAAGGGTCTTGACAGACAGACGGACAACAAAGTGATCCTATAAGGGTTCCGTTTTTCCTTTTGAGGTACGGAACCCTAAAAAGGTGGAAAGTGTAGAGATATATCATAGCTCAAAAATAATCCGTGAAATTATTTTTTAATTAATTTCATAGCCGGACTATCAAAGGAAAGAAAGTTAATTAAGTCCCTTCTAGGTTCTTCCAGTAACATTGTAACCTTACTGGTCTATGATACCAACGCAAAAGTTATTAAAAGAACGATGAAATTCTACTCTCTTAATTGTCATCTTAATTACGAAGTTCGTAAATAATTATACTAGAAGTGGAATACAAAGTACACATTATTTATTTTGTACTTTAACTGTGGATAATATCGCCAATAGCGCTCAGCAGTGTGCGTGCATTTGTTAAAATAATAAAACTATCAGTATGTACACGTTAAGGTATTATAAACATGCATTAAGTATTAATTAAGTTGGTAACAAAAAATAAATTCTGTATCATTAATGGAAAATATCAGTCGGGCTTGCATTATGGATGCGCCTGCGACGGTGGCCATGAGACTGGAAGATATTCTCAGGATAGTTATAATGTTATCAAGTACAATGGAGTCTTCGAAATTATTTCTATTTGTACTTCGTTAGACTATTAATAGCTTAGCAAAATAACTGATAGAAATCTCAACGCTATTTTAATTGTATTAGTATCGTAATTAATGTGTCGGACTGCAAACCAAATACAATAAATCGGTCATGAATGAATGTACGATAACTCAATTGAACGTCGCAGTGTGACATATGAATAGATAACTACCCAATTATAGTAAACAATAAAGAGCAGCATCGTAAGACAATCCTTCGCTATAAATTTACAACAAACACTACAATGAGATCGCAATAAAAGATAAGCAAAGAACGGTTGTCAACCCAATGCTTACGGATACTATAGCAGTCCGTTTTCCATTTACTTACGCAGAATATAAATCAGCTGATTCATATTACGTTTCATGTGACAATAGTCTGCATGTCCTGAATACACGTAGAATGTTGGTCCTCCTACATTGGAGCCAAGTGGCAGATGTAGTGAATTATAAGGACATTTAGATGCATGTCCATAGGCCGGGCACATAGAGACGTCAGCAGACCACCCACCGCGCACCTGGCTACTAGTGCATACTGTATGATACTCGGAAACAGGCTTGTCGCACAAGAGATATTATATATTAAAATAACACTTACAAGACGTTATTATGATTTGTTTGTATTGGATAACTGATATGGTTTTGTTTGAGATACGTGAAAATATGTTTATTTTATAGAAAGAAATTCATCTTTTGGAGTGGCATCTTTTTATGGTGATACTTTCTTTTAAAACCGACCATGTGCGAGTCGGACTCGCGCACGGAGGGTTCCGTACCGTCCGTAGAAAAAAAACGGCAAAAAAAATCACGTTTGTTATATGGAAGCCCCACTTAAATATTTCTGTTTTTAATATTTGTTAGCAGCAACAGAAATACATTATCTGTGAAAATTTCAACTGTCATAGCTAGACAGTTGAAATTTTTCACGGTTCATGAGATACAGTCTGATGACAGACAGTCGGACAGCGGAGTCTTGAGGATCCCGTTTTTACCTTTTGGATACGGAACCCTAAAAAGTAGTTTTAAAAGGTTTAAAACTTATGTTCTTGAACCGCGTCTCGGTTATTATATTTTATATCAAAGTTGACCTTTATTAAAAGCTAAAGTGGCTAAGAGCACTGTATAAATTTATAAGTGATTAATCAAACAGTGTGAGAGATATCGCAATGACTTATTTTATTGTGTCAATCGAATACAAATTACAATCGCGCTGTTGCAGTCATTTATTACAACGTATTCAACAAACCAGGCTTTCAAAGTCAAATTAAAGTATGAATACTGGTTTGATATTTTAGTTGACTAATTAATTATTATAGTTATAGTAGGTACTAACAAGAAACTTGACAGCAGAGGTTCTTTGGAATATTAATTTTTGTCAGGTTTCTTTCTCACCTAATGGTAAGTGCTGATCTGGTCGACTATGGGACAGACTTAATAAACTAGTGCGCCTCACCATCAATGATTGCATCGCTGCTTACCATCAGGTGGGATCGCAGTCAAGCACTGGTTTATATGAATTAAAAAAAAAAGACTTTCCTAGAAGTAATCACTCTTAACTTAAAGACCCCTAGGTTGTAGCTATCAGGAAACGGAAATACAGACTCCGGCAGGGAAATTCCACACGTTCAACCTACCCCGAGGGAATTTATTTACTTATTCCTTTTCTATACCGCAAAGTTAAATTACTATGGCCCAAGCTCGTTAACCAATAGAAATGCAGAAAACACAGTGTTCCGTGTACCTATTGGTTAATTAACTAGGGCCAAAGTAACTCGGCTTTACTCATAAGGGTAAAAAAAAACTTTTCTTTAGATCCAAGAGCTTCCAATGGACGTTGATGAATCGGTCAGAAAGTGACTCAGGACTTTTCATTTTATACATTATGTATTGATGATTTTTATTTACATATATTAACTTAAACCGCGGTTAGTTCCAATCGTGACCGTTAAAGTAACAGTTAGTGCACGTTACCGGGAACATCGTGGCGTAAATTTTATGTAAGTATTTATTAGTCAGCAGTTGATAAGATCAATCCACGTTTCTGACAAGACAGCACTATCTACTTGTCCACTACTTCCCTTTCCTTTTGTCCACCTTTACGACTTGAACGGCATGATAAGCAGGTGGTCTGCTTTTTAACGCCCAATAAAGTTTACGTACATGTAATTTTTATTTCTTTAGCTCACGTCAAGATAATTGTGTCAGGCCACAAAGTACTTGTAATTTCTGTAGACACCAAGTTGGTGGATTGTGCTCATATAAAACGTTAAAACCAGCTATTTATTATATTTGTCAAAACCGCTGGGTAAGTGCCTAAACTACACGATTAAAACAATATATAACCACGGCAAAATACCAATGACTATTTTTTTACACGACTGAAAAAAAAGGAGTGATTGAAAATTTTCATCGCAGTCGGGGGACTTTTTATATTAGAAAGTATTCTACAGATTGGTCCCCCGTCAAACTAGCGAATGTACTACAATGTAAATTTAAGATATCGAAGTTTAATTCCAAAGCGCTGTCACCTGTCACCAAGAGAGCTGTCTTATTTAGTGCACTATTAAGAACATAGACTGCACAACTTTTTTTATAGGCCAGTGACACTTATAATGTCTACGAGCGAGGTCTACGCGGCTACGCAGAACATTAGAAAAGTTGCATATTTGTGTAATTACAGCTACGGCCGTAGCACCGTAGCAGCCGCTATGCGATAGTTACTCAACAACCTGCAGGTAAAATAACAAATTGTTTAATTCAGTGTATCGTGCGTCTAACTCGGTAATTTATCCAATTAGGCGTCCGGCGGACCACCCACCGCGCTCCACTATTAAACATAAATTATAAATAATTTGGTAAAGTTTATTTTGGCTCTCCGTCCTCACTGATTGCTGCGGGTAGGAAGCTAGTGGCCGAGATATGTTCCAGAGGATATCGTTTTGTTTGGTTTATTCTAAGTTGAGTTTTATGAGTTTGGAGTGCTACGATTGTATTAAAGTGGATAGTAATTTAAATGCATATTACCGGTATACAAATGAAGAAATGATGTAGATGTATTTCCGGGTATCGTGAATTAAACTAATACGCCATATCAGAGCCAGGTACATGCAGTACAGCTAACTGCAATCATTCTATGACTTATTTAATGAATTCATAAACCTCATTGTCTCAATACAACCATTAAAGAATCGTGTTTTGTATATAAAGTTTCTGATAACATTACACCAAGAAGAAGCATTTATTAATTTGTTGCATGAAATCAAATACTTTAATCCATAAACATTAACGTTGTTAATGATACTGTGTGGCGCCACATAGCAACTTAGGAGCTTTATAGTAGGCACGTAATGAAGTGACAGATCCTTCTAAATCACACAAGTTATCGCGGTAAGTACTACAATATTTAACGAGGGGAGGCGTGACATGTTTTTATCAAGATGTCGAGACGCGGCTCGCGAGGTGCGAAACCGAAGAGCGTGCAATTAAAATACTCCAAGTGCTTGATTTACGTCCATGCGCTTGCGCATACATACGCTGTCCACCGGCCCCTCTTCCCCCACCGACTAATGTGCACAGTCTCAACTGCAAATACATAATAAGTTTTATTGTTCATCCATTCATAATAGTGTAAACTTATTTTACGAGTCACTCGAACGTGGGTATTGCAAACGACGACTATGTATCACTGAGTGATTCATTATTGGACTCCCCGGCGCATGTTGCCTGCTAAGTGTATTTTCAGACATTTCATAATATTTCAGCTGATATAATATCATAACACCAAGATTAACAAAAGACAACCCGATAAAAAAACTACATAAATATTTGGGAAAATCTGGAGATCATTATGTATTTTTTTTTTACTGCATACTTTGTGTTGCATAGACTAAGATTCCAGGGTTAAAGAATCCCAGAATGAGTAATTTTTTGAAAGAGTTACTGTGGCCTTGGAACGCAAAGGGCAACTAAAGGAAAAAGGGTGGATTTTAGTCAGTAGAAGTCGGAGAAGTTATTTGATGATATCCCATACTCAAAACAAGAAAAGGGCTTAAATTCAATTAAATTATGCATCTGTTTATTCCCATGAATTTTTTTGTTTGTTACTAACTAAATCACCCTCGCCTTTCGTTCGAGGCCTAACGATAAAGGAGTCTTTGCGTACTGCAAATACTCTTCAATATCGTTAGGACTACAGACACAGATTTGTTACTGATATAATATGCAGACTCGGTAAAGAGATTAATACCTCTATTAGGAAATAATTTCATTGATTTTCCGATTAATGATTCAGCTGTGTGAATGACGACAAGTGCTGAATCACTACATGAATTATACTTGAAATGTGACTACGGATTTCTATCGACCGACCATTTAATTACCCATTTGCTGTCAAATAACTTACTCGAAGTGTCATTGTGTCCTTGATCTGTCTGCTAGAGTGTGTGTGCAGAATTATTGTATTTCTGTATCTAAATTCATCTCGTGACATGTTTTTCAGTTTACGAGGACTATAAAATGGTATGGCGACATGCGCGTCAGTCGCGCGCAGACACTACATGTCAATGAGCTAACTTACTTCCACTTGGCGCATTCAAAAACAATCTGGAAGAGCCCAACGCTCGATAACGATCTAACCACAGTTTTCCTTACACGGACCTACAAGTAAGTAATTCTAATGTTTGTTTAATTGGCTCCAAGGAAGTCCGAGGCCTTTTCCAGCGGTGTTTAACTCTGTGTATGCAATGATTGGCTAAAATTCAGGCACGGTGCAGCACGGCGCCATAAATTTGTCAATGTCACGCCTGTCGACAGCACGACTACTACTAATTTTTATTAAGCATCGTGATCGCTGACTGGAATGCCAAAACGTAATCACGAATGCGCGTTAGATGCATATCGCTTACGCCATTTTAAAGGAGTACATCCTTTAGTGTGAAGATTTTAATCTATAGCATGACTAGCTTCTGCCAGCGACTTCGCCTGCGTGAAAGTAGGTTTCTCTACACAAACTTTGGACCTTTTCATACCTTTAGGGGTTGAATTTTAGAGGCTAGCACTACGTCATAAAAAGGAACAAAAGTACAAAGGCAGACTTAATGCCCTGTACTTTTGTGTGCATAAAGAATTAATAAATAAATAAAAGGAAACCTTTCACAAAATTTTACGCTTCTAGTCCCATTAGTTTCGGCTGTGCGTTGATATGTCAGTCAGTCAGTTTCTCCCTTTTATTAACCGACTTCAAAAAGAAGGAGGTTCTAGGTTCGGCTAAATGTATTTTTTATATATACATATGTTCACCGATTTCTCGGTCAAATGTGGAACGATTTTCAAAATTATTTTTTATTAAAAGTTTATACTTCTGAGTTGGTCCCATAGAAATATTTTTATGATCTGATAATGAACTTCGAAGATATGGTACAGAACTCCTCATAGGATCACAGAAGAACTATTGTAATAAATAAAATTGCTTTGTTTATACGTGTAGTCGATGACTGACTGAAAAAAGAGGGGGGATATACATATATCGAATTGATCTGATGATGAAGCTGGATGGCCTGGGCTTGGCTTATTGGAATTGTCAAGCAATGTTTTAATGATTAAATTCTACAGGAACCTTACTATAGAACTTGCACACTATTTAAGTTTGGCTGAGGGGTACTTTTTAGTTGTGTTACCACAACTAAAAAGTGTAAAATAAAAAACATTTTACAAAAAAAAAAAAACAACCGACTTCAATGTAAAAAAAAAAGCACTAAAAAGTTCAAAATAATTTTAAATTCGGAAGTCGGTGTTAAATAACGAAGAGACAAAACTATTATAGAAACACCGACTTCCGAAATTAATGTTATTTTGAACTTTTTAGTGTTTTTTTTTTACATTGAAGTCGGTTGTATTTGTGAAACTTTCTCTAAATAGTAAAGTTTAGTTTGAAGTTTTTTCAAAATGTGCTATTATCCAGCAATGCTTAGTTACTAAGGTCTGATCTCATAATTGAAACATTTCACAGGATGGTCTCAATCCCGTACCTCACGCGAGCTTCTAAGAAGATGTATAGAGCGACACCCCGCTGAGCCTTCGCCCGAAGTGTCAAAATGTCCAAGTATTACCACCCTTACGAAACCAAACAAACTGGAAACTTTAGAATGGACTGCAGTAGGATATTTGACTTTACGCTTAGTGTAATACGATGTATTATTTGGTAATGATCGGCACAACTACGATGGTGGCAATATATTTTGCGGTCCCTAATATCGCGAGATTGATCTATCTGTTGCATTCACATTATGGGTGGAATGAATTCAATAGGAACGTTTACACCTCCACGGTTTCTAGGAAGGTTGTCCACCCCGTGAAATCGAGTTGTCGTCGAGTGCCTCGGGTGTGGCTCGAGATGTTAATCCGATCGACTTTATATTATCTCTATAATGCAGTAAAATTTTATTGTTGTTATTGGATCTTATCAATCAGTGAGATATCTTATATGCTGCCTCGTTAAAAATATCTATGTAAATTCGAGATGTTGAAAATAATCTTTTAAAACAGTAATCTTTTAATAGGATCATAAAAATCAAATTGCTTCTTAACTTATTCGCTAGTTCTTCTTTTTTCCTCTTATATCATTAAAAAAGAGCCTAATGTATTCATTGATTCGATCAAAATAAATTTAAACAATAGCGTTACTCATATATTACCCACGCCACAGAATTATACCTAGATGTATATATGCATATTAAAGTATAACCAAACGAAGCTCAATGTAGTACTTACAGAATATTTAAAAAAAAACTGGGCAAGTACGAGTCGGACTCGCGCCCTGAGGGCTCCGTTCAAACTTACTGTAAATAGTTCAATTCCGGAACGGAGGCTCGGAAGATTTGCCCGAATAGCAAAAAAAAAATTGTGACGTAACAACAAATTTACAGTTCTCAGATTTATTCCTATACTTGTGCTATAAGAACTTGCTTTATACCAAATTTCAGGATTCGGGGTCAACGGGAAGTACCCTATGAATTTTGATTTCCTCGAGAATTTCGAAAGGTACGTTTTTTGCCACATAAACCGAAGTATCTTTTTTTCTCGTTAACTTACAAGTTTGATTTTTTTACAGCTTCAAGAGTCCGCAAATTTGAGTATATGGTTTTAATATCAACTCGATACCTCCACGCGTTTCTAAGATAAAGGGTCTTGACAGACAGACTGACAGACGGACAGACAGACAGACAGACAGACGAACGGACAACAAAGTGATCCTATAAGGATTTCGTTTTTTCCTTTTGAGATACGGAACCCTAAAAATGTGCTAAAATTGAAATAATAAGAAAATGAAAAAAAGGGGAAAATCGGTAACACTGAACTACCTACTCTGATTAATAATTTTATAATGCACGTGTTTGTACTGTGTTTATTTATATATTATTATAATTGGTCCAGTTTGGAAATAAGATAACTTGATAGTGTTCCAATCTTCTTCTGGTAGAGAGTTTTCAGGAACTTTTATGAACAATTCTAAATAACTTTACTGGACAACTTAAGGACCGTTAAAACACAATTTATTGTCAGACATTTCACGTAACTGCGCAAGGTACAGGCTGTAACGCTTTCTAACTCTAATCAATGTGTGTAGATATGGACGACTAGCACTTGGCAACAGGCCAAGTCGCCCAACTTAGTAAAAGCTAGTACTTGGAACGACAGCTGCCTAGATAGCAGAGCCATCTAAACTATCTACTATCTAGGTAGCTATCTATGTAAAAACCTATTAAAACTTTCGCGCAATCTTCGGTTCTGTTAGGTGTCCTAGTTTTCTTAATAAAAAAATACCATGTTTATTTAAGTCAAAAAATATTAATTTATCCTAAATTGATAACGGAAATCGAATGCAAAATAACTTAGACGTTTGACTAGTTTCGAAGGACCTTGTCGCCAAAGAAATCTAAGCATTTATACGTTTTTGGCATTTTAAACATAAAGCTTTATACTTCAGGAGATTAAGTATTTCAGAATGTGTATGCGCACTCTGTGCTCAGAGTTTAGTTATCATGTTACGGAAGTTTGATTCCGATACCGAAAGTTCGGAAGTTCCGAATAAATTGGGACCTCCGATTCCGATTTCGGTTCTGGTAAATTTTAATAGGAACATATATCGGAGGCACAAACAATTTTACATTTTGTCGCGCGGGGAACTTTCTTACCCTCTGTACCTTTTGTCGTTTACATTTTCACTTCTCCTTTAAGCTTTAGTTTACTTCAATTATTTTCTGTGTTCTTTAAATTTAACTTATAACGGAATATAATCTTTGAATTGGTGAACCATTTTTTGGTTCCACTGCAGTAGTATTATTGAAAACGAGTACAAAATTGTGCAACCATAAACATATACATGTAGACGCTCAATGCTCACTAATTGAGTGCTTGAGGCCTATAAGCTCGTTTACGTATAACATCTGAATTAAGATTTCAAGCACACCTTATCAGCGAAGCCTTAGAATAATAATATGGCGGCTAAATCTGGTAATCCCCCAATATTCATGTCGCGTTTCACGAAAACATACTGCAGTACACGATTTGGCGATTCAGCTTGCACTTCTGCACATCACCATTCATTTGTCACATTTGTTATGTGAATAGAAGATAACAGCTCAATTGATTCTTCAATACGAGTAGTTTCAGATTACTGCATCTCACAACTGCCCTGACTGCGCATATGTATGACTCAATGTTAACTCGGAAGGTCTGATGCAAAAAGTTTTTGCTTTTGTCCGGTGTGCCGTGTAACTCTTGTAGTAGCAGATATGCAACTGAAGATTACTTCTTTAAAGGTTCTTTTTAAGTCAAAATAACCAGCAGATATCGATCAGATATTTTAATCACCAGACCGTTAGACTTTCACATCTAATGAGGAACAGCTTCGTCTTTCAATAGAATCCATCTTTTCTCTTGTAAAATTTTCCATATGTCCCCAATCATGTTTTGCTTGAAAATTATGCAACTTGCTGATAATCAATGATCAATTACAACAGTGTCTAGTGTCGAGTGCATGGGGACAGGGCGGCAATCAGTCAGTGTGGCCGCTAAATAAATTCATTAGTTAAATCACCGCCGGCGGCGTTTTGTGTCGGCAACATCAAAGGGCCAGCCCGCCGTCCTGCCGGGGGCGCGCTCGTCCGACTTTTTACTCAGAAAACTCTGTAAACAAAATGATATGGTGCGTCCGAATGTTTGATCCGCCTTTATTATCTGTATACAGAGGGAATGTTTAGCTAGCAAACGTACTCTCTTTATGGTAATTGTGGGGATGTAATAACTTTAGTGAGTGCGGGCAAACAACGCTTTGAAGTGTCTCTGAAGTTCTGGAGCCCTCGTGATCTCATGGACACCTTTTTTGCTGGTCAATAAAAACTTCCCCATAGCTCCTCTGTTTACGTTTCGCTAATCCCAAAAGCCACTTGTTGTTTTTATTTGGTTTTCCGTGCCCTCGTTTCCACCACGGTATCAAATTATATCGTCGATATCGGTAATGATAGTGTATTCGTTGTGATCCGGTGGCATTCGTAGCAGCTTCATTCAATGCTTTTATTTTGCCGCGCAGCTTCCCTCTTCCTCTCAATTGTGTGAGCGAGACAGCAACAACATGTGTGTGGTCCTCAGGCGAGGGGGCTCGGTCGTTTCCGTCGGGTCTCGGTTGTTCTCGGCCCCAAGACGGCAACATAATCGTTCGAATCATGATGGCGGCTTAACAAACATGCAGTGTACGCACTCGAAGCTCGAGTCAGTATTGCCCGAGTCGCGCTACTGTCGACACGCAAACGCGACGTAGCTTTTGTAATGAAACTCGGTATCGTTCCGTGTTTCGTACGGTAAAGTGATTGATAGAAGTGACGAATTCTGGTGTACAAGTGTGTGGTTATGTGGCGGCGAGTGATATGACAGCGTGCGCCGCCAGACGGACCCCGGCCGTCTTCATGAGGATACTGGTGACAAGCCTGGCCCCGAGATCATGGTGGCTCCCGATTCCGAGGCTCCTGCGAATCCTCGGATAGCGGCCGCCGCACACGAGAGCCCCTCCGCCGCCGAGGCGCGCCATAGCGCCGACCTGTACATCCGCACCAGCTGGGTGGACGCGGCCCTCGCGCTCTCCGAACTTGAAAAGGTGCAGTGATCACTACATAAACAACAGTTCAGTGTTGAGCTTCAATTGTCATATTGCACGTGTGATTGTTTTTCTGCGAATGCCAATCGCGTTGAGGAACGCGGCAGCGCAAAGCGGTGGCGCCGACTAGTGGTAACTGTGCGTACTATCAAGGCCGCGCGTATTTTGTAATGAAAAATATCTAGGCTACTTAATTAATATGAGAAGGTGACATTTATGAAGTGTGTCGTATAGTATGTATTTAATAAAAATTATATTGGCTAAAAAACTAAAATTACTGTGCCAATTTGAGATATTCTCCTCTTAAACAACGTTATGTTATGTTACCTAAAGTTATTTAACGTAAGAATGTTACCTGTTTCAAAGTTATTTCTGTAGGTATCATACCATTGTTCAAAAGAAATTGTAAAACTCACCTTACTGCTCGTATACAATATACACAAACGAAACCCATTATGAAAAACGGCTAAGTTCTTATAGAAATCTTTGCAATTGTCGAGTCGAGTAGGCACGTCGTGTCTGTGTACCAGTGGCAGACGGGTTCGGGGAAGGTAGCGCTTTCCTAGAAGGCCGCACGCACGTCCCGCGGTGGTCCGCACCCCTACCAGCGCCAATCGCGAAACTTCCACTCCGAAATGTTTAAAAAAAGCCTCCACAGGGTGCGCAATAAATCCTCAAGGCTACAAATATTTACAAAACAATACTCGATAATTTCTAAAATAATAAGTAAAATTATGCATAGGCCACCAAAACACTACAAAATCGATACCTAACAACCTATTTACAGCTATCTCCTAAGAAACATCTATGGAAATCATTAAAAAAAAAACAGCTGTAATCGGTGGTAAGGTTAATGTAACATACCTCCAGTGGATGTGTAGTTACTTATAATGTAGGAACTTGGTCGGTCGTATGCAAGATGAAGCAATTAAGGCTGGTGGGAGCGCGGCGGCGGCGGCGGCGCGGTGGCGCACGCGCACGCCAGCGGCGCCGATAGAGACATCAGCGGTCCCCGGCCCGCACGCCACGACCGACCCACACCCACAAAATACACAGCCGCATTATTCTTGCCGTTTTTATTTTTGTACAATCAAATAAATTTCCGGAAAATGAATTAATTAATTAATTATAAAATTATTTTCATTCATAAGTAGGCAAGTGCGTAAAATAAATCTTCTATTAATCAAATCAATCGTAACGATTATCACCAATTAATTATGGATAACAACATTACAAACATAATAATGATAATGCAATTTCCAATTTATAAAATAAATAGATATTTTTAAGACTCCTCTCAAATTATGAACAAACATTTAAATTACATAACTGCTTCCTCAATATAAAAATAAAAGAATGCTATTCTACGAAGTTTTATGTCTGACAAGACCGCACAGAGCTCGCCTCGTGGAATTGAGACATCTTGTGGTTTCCGATCTTACATCTCGTTTCTTCGTATCAAAAGGGCAGTTTCTTTCCTCTTCTGTAAGGTTTACATTCCATCTCTTTTCCACTAGTTTTTCCCACATATCGTCTGTCTTCGTCCAAACATTGCGTTCGCCGGCGGTCGGCAGCTGCGTTGGAGACCTATAAATGATTGTACATCCACAATTTTTAAAGGTGCGTCTTTTGGTACAGAATGCTCATTATATATTTTGGAAAAGAACATGATTTAATTTGGAGTTCTGTTGTCTTAAATTTTGGCAATCTTGCATTTTATACCAAAGATCTATTGGATCTGAAAATGAGATGAATTGATCTATCTAAAGACTTCGTTGAGCTGATAAAATCAGAGAAATAATAATTGTTTGCCAGACTATGAAATTCATGTGGTGGCAGCAATTTTTGTATCAGATTACGGCATACATTGTGCGAGGCGCCGCTACACGTGGCCTACACACGCCGCTGCACACTCAGCAATTTTCCTCATCACTGACCGTTGCCTCCGTCTCAGTAGCTTTACAACACCAGCTGCTTTTCCCCTTGTTTTAGTAACCAATCAAGTGTAAATGGAACTTTTTAAGTTCCGAAGAACTTTTTAGTTTAGGTAACGGTCTATCATCGAATTCCGCCAATTTGTGGTAATTCTTGTACAAAAGCCTCTAATCAACAGTTTAAAAACTAATAACTAAAACTAATCTGACAATTAAGTCCATCAGATTGCTGGAAATCTTCATCTGTACTCCATCCATAACATCTGCATTGATTTTTGCTTCTTCACAAATATTTGTTTACTAATAAATTAGCCCTTAAATTTAAATTCATTGAAATTTACAATATAAGGAGAGAAGCGATCGCTTGTGAGTACGTTCACGGTACAAGTTCAATCGCCAGCAGAGGAATTTCAAGAATCTTCGAAGAGTTAAGAGTTTAGATAGGAAGAGTCGGTTTCTTTGATTTAACGCCATTCCCAGATTCCGATTCGAGGTATTGAATTCTGACCAGTGAACTGTATTGGAGGATGATGCTGAATGAAGTATGAATCTCAATTCAACTAGGATATCATTGGTTTTCAGGTAAACCGAGATTATTGCTTGAACATCGTTCTTGAATTCAAGTCTTCCGAGATTCTTCTGCTGTTTACAGAGGCGAATTCAATCCTCTGCAGCGTTTGAAAAGCTTGTGAATATCTGACTCATACATGCCATGCCAGTCATTCCATCTCTGTTGTGGACCTTGTTTGTAGAATTTGGCCCATTCGTTATTTTTGGAATGAACCCAGATATTTGATGGTTGCAGCCAGATGTTGTGTATCTCTGGATCTTAACTATTAACCTAGTGCTTTACCGATGTGATCGCTATCATACGGCCGCTGGAACCGGTTACGTTGTCCACCTAACTTGGCAACTTTCTCGATGTTATTGAATGCTTTCCGCTCCGGATTGACATGAACAAATCTCTCTACTATTGATTTGCAAATAGTGATTTACAAAGTAATAACTGTCAAAAGTTTTTTGATTAACGCTTACTTAATTTTGTCAATTTCTATATCGATGCTACGTGAGATACGGTTTTCGAAATCATCTCGTTATGTGTTAAGCTTTACGTTTTGGATTTTTAGACCTTTGACGTGGATAGCTAAAATACAAGATACTTGCTATACTTTATGTGATGGTTATAAAGCAACCATTTGCAAGTATCCTTGTGGCCGGGCCCCACATACAGGTGATCGTTGTCATGAAACAGGAAATGAGTTTCGACGTTGTCTCGGGAGAATTGCTACATTCACAGCTGGTGCCCAGATTATTTATTCAATATTTTCCGCAGGCGGTTGGAGCAACTCATGAGATTTTAACGAGCAGATGATAAATTTTATTAATTTGACCCTTGAATGTTTTTTGGTCTAGAATCAGTTGGGTGGTCATTGGTTCCGATAGTACGGTAATAAAAAGCTGGCGATTGCCAAATATTAAAACAGACTCATTTATCCGTTTCATATTTTTTAGGGTACCGTACCTTAAAAGGAAAAAACGGAACCCTTATAGGATCACTTTGTTGTCCGTCTGTCTGTCTGTCAAGACCCTTATCTCGGAAACGCGTGGAGATATTGAGTTGAAATTAAAACCTGCACTCAAGTCTGCGGTCCCTTGAAGCTGTGAAAAAATCAAACTTCTGAGTTAAAGAAAAAAAAAGATACGGCCGTTTATGTCGCGTACACGTATTTTCGACACTCTCAAGGGTATCAAAATTCATAGGGTACTTTCCGTTGACTTAGAATCCTGAAATTTGGCATGAAGCAAGGCCTCATAGCACAAGTATAGGAAAAAACTGAAAACTGTAAATTTGTAGTTACATCACAAAAAAAAACTTTTTTTGCGATTCGGAAAAATTTTCGTATCTCAATTCGGGAATTGAACAGTTTTCAAAGTTTGTTCGGAACCCTAGGTGCGCGAGTCCGACTCGCACTTGCCTGGTTTATTTTATCCATTGAGAATTGTACAGACTACTCATTCCATATAATGCATTCGTAGTTACGTGAATAAAACCGAAAAATATATTTTGTAGTAAAACAAAAGGATTCTTTATTGTGTCCTAGTATCAGATATGTGCGTAGAATTACGTAAAGAATTCAAAAATGTCATTGACATTCAGTGGCATTGGCAAGTAGCGCGCCGCCGCCGCCGGTGGCCGACTGGCCAATTGGCCAAACGTGATGTCCTTGACGAGGGCCATTCGAATCTTTAATCATACACGCATACTACAAAGTAGGCTGGAAGCGATAAAACATGTCATTTAATTTCTTTAGGTCCTATAAACTGCTTTATTTTTCTCTCGTGAGTTATTTTCGGATACAACGCTGTCCATCTTACCTGTCAGTCCTAAAGAGTTGAGCATAGATCATTGTCCTTCGCCATTTATCGACCACAATAAATTTAGATCATGGGCTGTAACAAATTTATTTTTTAACGCTTAATATTAAATAGGTAAGCTTGCTATACAAGTGTTTTAACATTAACTGTTTTTAATTGTCGAGCTTTCTAGAGAGAAGTTTTATTCCAGTCTTTGTGAAATCTATAAAAAGCGTAGTATTCATACGTCAACACGTTTGAATGTTGACGGAAAGTTTGAAACACAGGCTCATGTATTGTAATGGGATGATGCTGGGGCGACACCCACGGCCCATTATATGCAGATATGGGGAGCGTCTGATCGCAGGCCGTCGGCATCGATGCTGAGCCGCACAGGATGTCAGGGATCGCGCCAATCACACCACCCGCTCGTCTTGTTGTACGTTCAACTGATAAACTCCGACATGACAGATTTCATTGATGCATCGACCTCACCAACAGAGAAATATGGCGCACATTCCTAGCATATCTGACAATTTTACGTTCAAAATCACAAATTACTGATGTATTTAGCAATTGTTAATTTTGTCAATCAAATACTGTTCCAATTTTCCTCAAGCGTAGCTGCGTAGCACTACGTAGACCTAACCGTAGCAAATCATTGATACTATTTGGTAGTTTGAAGATGAAATTATGCTGAATGGAGTATCATGTTTAGTATACCATTTACTAAAGTATTCACTTCACGTAATGCGTATTTCATAGGTGAATATTTAATTATGAGACACGTAGTGTGTGGCCCACGTGATAAATTCGACAATAACAAAATTTTTACTATTTAGAGACACATTTTATGGAGTAATTAAATTGATACAATAATTACACCGCGCTTGACCTCAGATAAGTAACAAAGTCAGCCGGCGAGTACTTGCGGACTATCGCTCCTATTCATTACTAAAATTATCACAGAACTGTTTCCTGTAAGATGATTAACAGTTGTTTATGTAATAGTGTATTAATAGCTAGTAAATTATTTAGAAATCAGTGGAAACGCGCATGAAGCAGTGACAAAGTATCCGTGAGTTACGTGTGTACTGTCGAGCACAAGTAGATCGTAGTTAGCATCCAGTATCGTGAGAACGTGCTCCTAGTGGGCCAATCTCTTATCTGCAGGAAGCGCGGTCGCCGGCGGCGCCGGCGCATCGCGGATTATACATAGTAAATAATCCCGTAGCACTTGCGTCAGCGGTTTCGTGCGACTGCGGGCCGTCGCATGCTTGTCGTTGGCTTATAGGACACCGGTGCAGCCGCACTCGGAGTTATCACATTGGACGTTATGCATGTGTGTGCCAAATTCGGTGCATGAATGAAGGAGTGCTGGTGGTGGTGGTGTTGCGGCGTGGTGGCGTGGTGCGTACGCTCCACGTGGGTCGCGCGGGCGCGGGTGTAGTGCGCGGGGGACGGGGAGCGGGCGGCGCGGGCGCATTCCGGCCGTGACGTCACGCCCACCCAGCGCGCCCGACATTCACCTCGCCTCGCCCGCGCCGAGCCCGGACCGTTCTACGAGCTATACGACTCTCCACTGTATCCGCCATTATTGATGCTACGATTTATTTATTTACGCTCGGAAGCTAAACAATCCGATTTCGGCGGGAAACATCGTACAGTTCAGCGAACCCACCGCTCCAACTGTAGTAAATCAGAATGATTGACCATAAGCGCCTGGAACTTGCTGAAATCACTAATGATGTTTTGATTGCTACGTATTTTATGCCGCTACGGTTCCGAGTCTCTTTATGCGAATTGCTGTGTTTTCGCTTCAAAATTATTTAGTCAGACGATATTTTAGTTTATTTCTGTATTTTTATTTTATCGATGGATGCTCTTGCTGTCAGTGTTTTTGTTTTTGCGGACATAAATACACTGGTTGGTAACAAAAAAAATGCAAAATAATTAAGTTTCCTTTTTCATTATAAACCAATCAAGTTTTTTGGAAGGGGTTGCCTTCAACTTTTTGCCGGGTAACAGAGGAAATTAGTAACATATTAAAGAAGTAGGTAAATTACGAGCAAAACTGCTAATTATTTCCACATTACAGTACATATTCTTATCGAAGTGACCATTACTAAAGGGCAAACGTACCCTTGATCGCTTAATCGCTCTGCTCAACACGAGACGTCGATTGAGTTATTATTATGCAATTAGTAAGAGCTTCACGAGATTCGAAGTGTGTCGTGTCGGCTGGACTCGCGGGGCCCCGCGCCCCATGCGCCCGATGCGGCCGCGCGGCGCCACCGCTGCGGGGCCCCGACCAAACCACTCTCATTAATCACAATCAACTCAGAAATTATTTCGACGTTTAAAGAGTTTGATGTTATTATATCTACCGCCAAAGCGATCTCATAATCTGTGTGTTTATTCATATAAGATCGAAAGATTAATAAACCGACTTCTCTGTGGTGACACAGCATGTATGGCGGCTACCGTTCAATCTATTCTGGTCACTGCTACCGATTTTTGTTTACTAAAAAAAACGATGATGAATAGTAGATTTGAATGTCTGTTGGTTATGTTGCAGGGCAACATCGAAGGTGGGCGCACGTCGCTGTGGATCCGCGCCTGGCTGCAGGAGCAGCTATTCATCCTCGGCTGCTTCCTCCAGGGCGACGCGGGCAAAGTCCTATTTGTCGCGATACTCGTGCTCTCCACATTCTGCGTCGGCTTGAAATCTGCGCAGATACACTCAAGGGTCGACCAACTCTGGGTTCAAGGTACGTTAAATTGTAGTGGACAGAGTATCTTTGATCTTTATTGGCTGTGTACGTAGGAAGGGTGAAGCGCATCACGATAGAGACATTGTGGCACATTGTGCATCTTGTGGAATACCAATGCAATGCAGGCTGACAGGCGTCTGTGGAGCCGCTTCCGTCTCGCGGACGTGCGCAGCATGCGCGCCGCGACTACAAGCGCGCCGCGGTGTGTACGCGCCCTTATAAGCTACGTAAACTTGAATTTAAATTCGTCAATCAACAATCTGAATGGACATTAGCGTCCGGTGCGCTACTCGATTTAGTCTAATTGTATTTCAATGTCTTCGTATTGTATTAAGATGTAATGTTATTTACATATTTTTTTGAATGTTAAACGTTTCCAGCAAACTGATTAAAATGTCGTATTGTTCAATAGACTTTGCGACAGTAGGTACTTGTTATGCATATAATAACAGCAGTGCTAAGTAGATACTAAATTTTAAGGATTATTGAAATGAAAAGAAAACTTAGCATAATTTTTCGCCGCACCCCGTCGTGTCGCCAAATAACCGTGCACACTTATGTTAAAATTCGTATCTTAAGAATACATTAACAATATTTTTACCATGTTCAGGACTGTTCTAATAATTTTTTAGAACAAAATATTTATAACTAGCTATAACAAATTCGTAGCAGCGACCATGTATGACGGAGCCATGAATGCGAATTAATTAAATTTTTAAAATTGCTGTTTATTATAATTACCTATTTCTTAAAATTGAATTATTGTTAATAACCTCATTAAATGCGATTTACAATAAATTTCTATTAAGGAAAAAGAAGGTCATCGGATCGTAGCAAAACCTTATAGCATAGCAATCGCTTTTATTTCATGCAAAATTTCCACTGGCCAGTTTTCTAAATCATTTTCTATGTGACAGTTAGTAATCATGTCCACTTTTTTGAATATTTTAAATATATAACATTATTTAAACCTACTTAGTCTCAGTAGCACTTCGCATACTCTTGCAATTATTACATCAGAAAAGGTTTTTTATCGGAAATTTAGATTGGTCTTTAATAATATCTCCTACATAACGACCCACGTGATAAGAATCTACATCTTTGTGAAACATATTATTTTAGCAACCAATCAAAATATTTTTTTCGAGTAGTTTTTGGATATAAGAGTCATAAAATTAAATCTCCAACGTAAACTTTTCATGAAATAAAAATATTAACTCAAAGTCAGTGACGTATGACATCGCAGTTACGATTCCTTGAAATACAGTTTCAATAGTTCTGCGTGACATAAATTAGGTAACCCCCTTATGGCAATCATCATCTTCCTGCCCTTATCCCTTTTTATTTTGTCGGTGCAACACGTTTTTTCTTCTATTCTGTCCTGTCACCCGTCACGCTATCACTAACTCCTTTTTCTTTCATATCACTTCTCACACAATCCATCCATATTTTCTTTGGTTTCCCTCTCCCGTTATGTCTAAATCCGTCAGTAACAATAACGATTGGTTACTTTGTTAAAGGAATAGGATAATTCAATCTCCCAATAATAAAGAAATTGGTAATGTATTGTGCAAGCTATAAGCTCTCTGTAGACTCATTAGTACCCAGTACACATACGGTCGTTGCACGTACCTCACTTGATTTATATTCATTGACGAGAATTATTAATTTACCTCACAATCTTTTATTGATGTGCGCAACAACGTGTGTAATAGTGTTTAATTCACTTTTCCGGGTTGGATAACTATTTATTTACCAATCATGTCGTCATTAATATTTCAGGATCGTAAAATTGATGGCACTAAGTATGTCAAGATACAAATGTGTCTAAGTTTCATTTAAATCACGATCTCCTTATTATTCAATCCACCAGCCTTTTGCCAAAAATATTGGGGTCGGCTTCAAGTCTAACCTGATGCTAGTGGGTGCCAGTATTTTCCATGAAACGACTGCTTTATCCCATACGCGTTGGAAAGACTGGCTGTCAGACTGTGACTGTCACAATAATAGAAGGAAGTGTGGAGGTCCAGAATTTTTAAAAGCTTTTTTTTACCGCTCGCTCTGGACACAGTATAGGTATATGGAACAGTACGGAAACTACCTACAAATATTCGAAACGGCTCACTCACACAAACATACGCATCGACGAGACCTCTAAGCGGCATTCGCTACTGACAGGACCGCGAGAAACGCTTAGGAGTCTCGTCGATGCGTATGTTTGTGTGAGTGTGCCGTTTCGAATATTTGTAGGTAGTTCCCGTACTGTTCCATATATCTATACTGTGCTCTGGACGCAGCTAGACTTGTACTGACTAAACCCATTTGTTTTCCTTCAGTTGGCCTTTGCGTTCCAGGGCCACGGTAACTCGGAAATCCCTCAGCCATGCGAAATGCTAAGACCCTCTACATTCGCGAGGTATTATGCAGTTTCAGCGAATATTTCCCATCTGCCGCCGTGACGTCAGCCCTCAGGGATATTGATTCGTAAGGTTGTCGACATGTGGGACTTGTCAGCCATTGGCTTAATTGACATGAGATTCGATCAACACCTTAGAAGGGTCTCGTCCGACGGCTGGATCAAGGGATTGATCCATATGGACCATGGACATGGCGCGTATTGTTAAGAGATTCCTCTTCCAGGAGCCCTGACTAGCGTTAGCTTGGACTCTACTCCTGATACCGGTCGACTATTATATTCAATTGTTTTTTTTAATATTTAAAAACTAGCTGTTGCCAGCGGCTTCGCCCGCGTTATAGTAGAAAATTTTCCCAAGGGAAGATAGTCCCGGGATGAAAAGTATCGTATGTGCTATTTGGTACACAAGTATTGTTTACCTGTGTACCAAGTTTCATCAAAATCCGTTCAGACTTTGGAGCGTGAAGAAGTAACAAACATACATACACAGTACACATACTCACTTACTTTTGCTTATTAGTGTCCGACCGAAACTGGTTTTTACGACCGAAACCGAAACCGAATTTCGGCAACAGACTCAGTTTCGGCCAAAACCGAAACTTCCTTGCAAGGATCATGTTTGAGGGAAAAGTAAAGAAAACGTTATTAATTAAGGTATTTATTTATATTCGTTGACGTCATGAATTTCATTAATCCAATAACAGAAATGGAATATTAATTTTATTATACGGATACTTAGGTAGGTACCTATCTAAGTACCTATTCATTTATTTATAAGTGTGTTAATTTTATTAAAAAAACAATTAGGACGTAGGTAACTATCTAACTACACTTAATTGCCACTTGAATACCTTGATAATAAGTATTAAAATGAATTTTGAAACTCTGAATCCATAATATTATCACCACTTGACTGTTGAACTATAATGTAACTAGGTACCAAGTACCTAACTAATGTTGGTTTAGGTATAGCATTAGCGAGAGAGTTATATCAACCAAGAAAATATTTAGATAATTAGGTTAAACTTGATTCTACTATAATCTATGTATTAGTTTGTTATAATGATTTTTTTTAAAATATTTACTACCTATTATGCTATATATCACGTAATAAAACCTACCGAATTTAAAATAAATCACATGAAAACTCACAACAAACAAAACGAACTGCAAACACAAGCCAGTCACGACATGATTAGGCACGTGGACGCGGTAAATGTCTTCGTCGCTTACTCGCTTGGATGGAATTTAACGCGACGAACATGAACAATCATAGCGCGAGAACTTCCGAATGCAGTTTTGGTTTCGGTCGTAGTTTCGGCAGGTTTGCCGCCGAAACCGAAACTAAACCGAAACTCGTTTTTTGCCGAAACTCGACCAAAACCGAAACCGAACATTCGGTCGGATACTACTTTTAAGATATTAATGTAATACATATTATAATAAGTAAGAATGATGAATACATATATATGCTGACACTACTTATAAATAGCTTAGTGAACAGACCAAGATTCTTAAATTCGGAAACTTAAACGCATTATGTCCATCTTGGTAATAACCTTTTTATATCGTTTGTCTTCGAAAATGTTATTCTTACAAAAAAGGTAGTCTAATCGTTTCTTATCAGCCGTTAAAAGTTTTCAAAAGCGTTCAATTTAATTATACAATAAAATAAACAGAATTGAGTCATATTCTGGGATCAGTACCAATTAATTTGTATTTTTATGGTTTTATCACTTTACTGTAAAATATCACGTCGCTCTGATGATGTTGTTTTTACTTCTTTTTTTATCAGGATTTTGATGTCGAAGCTATTAAATCTGTTTATTTTTATTGACTTTTTGTTGTCAGTTATCAGGCATTTGTTTTTTTATTATTATTATTGAATATGTTGTCATTTGAACATTGAATACGTGAAAGTCATTTCATCGACATTTCTTTTTGATAATTGATAGAATTTTTAAGCTTTTTCAAAACTGTAGTTCGGGTATACAGAACATGATAAAAGCCGTCCCATAAAAACGCTATGTTTAAAGATGCACGTATGTTTAGTTATGATCCCGGAACCGCGACAGACGTGAGCTCCGCGCATGCGCACCGCGCCGCCGCATCAAGTATCTCTTATGGATACATCCCTCCATTAAACTTTACTATTTATTATCTACCAGCGTTTGCTTTTAACTTCTTTGCTTTGATGTTACGTAAAGATCGTTAATCCATTTAATTGATATTGCACAGGACACCATTTATGCACTGTCGCAAGGATGTTATTTTAATGTTCCCTTTATGGCCAGTAATGTGACTTACTTGATTTATTGCGTCTTGAAATCCGTATACCTATATCTGCACTTCATTTGATACTGTAAATGAAAGAAACCTCATCACATAAAAAGCAGTTGATGACATGGTATCTAAAAGCTGTTAAATCACAGTCGATTTTATTCATTTACGAAAAAATATTATTAATAAGTATAACGCGAATAAAATAAAGAAATTAAGATAACAGTCGTTAAATGTCGCCATATGTCAATTTCGTGTGTGTGTGTTTCGCCATATGCCAATTATGTCAAGTGATTTTTGCATAAAATGGCCAAAATAACAATGTTATTTATTAACAGGTGCTTGTTACTGATGGTATCCGTTATCAAAATGTCGATCAGTGTGCATTTCTCTTCCCACACTTCGCCACTTTTTCAAGTCATCAAATGAGCATGAGCACCCATGAGGTACTCTAAAAGCCGGCGCCCCTGTGTAGAATAGTTATCTATTTAATTCATAGTGGTTTCGCTTTTCGCAATTTTTTCTTATTTATTTTTATAAAGCCAAAATTCCAAAGCATTTTTTTTTCAAAATATGCTCGTGGGCACTTTTTCTTGCTCGTGGATTGAAATACAGTAGGTATTAAGCAAATGAAATGATACACCTATACATGTACACATATAATAATATATCTTAAATAGTTCTATAGTTCATACTTCATATTATAGCGACCTCTGAATTTTAATAATTATAATGTAAAATGTATACAAGAATAAACGTTAGTTCATAAGAAATTAGAATATTATGCTTTTGCTGAAGTCATTATAAATCCTTAAATAAACGTAATTACAGCTGCAAATATGCTACATTATAGATACGATGCATCAGTCATTCAAACTTACGTAAGTACCTATGCAAGAACGAAATTAAACAACTGACGTTTACGATGGCAATTGGGCGTAAGAGCCATTTTAACAATTCTTATAAATGTTCACTGGTAACACAAAAGTAATGTCTAGTTTTGTATGAAAAGCACATTTTAAAACAAACAAAACCCTTGGAACCGTCCTTGAAACCAAAAAGGATACAACGAAGTGAATAACTGAACGTTTTTTCTTCTTTCGACCCTTACAGTGTTGGGTGGTCCCGGGTTTATGAATGTAAGAAATGGTACTCATTAATCGGTTATTATTTTTATTTTTCGGTTTATTTTTAATTGTATGATGACGTCATGAGTTAGGATGGGAGGAAGCTCACGAGTGCAACTTCCGTGATTGCAACATCCCGTGGAAGCTGTAGGTAGGTACTTAGTCATGGAGATAACACAAGCTTAAATATGTTTGACCAGAATACTAAGCTACGCATTTTCAGTGAAATATTTTGTAATTCTGAGAACAATGAACTTGTTTTGGTTGTTGGATTTTTTTTAATGAAATTGTTCTAAGTCTAACCTAACAGCACAAACGTATAATCTCAGTTCGCCATTGTAAAGTATGTTTTAGTTTGTATTTTTATTGTTTACGGTTTGTTTTTTCTAAACAATAAGCTATTTAAAAAGCTTTTTAAATCCTTATCCAAACTTCAGCAGGAAAGGTATTTAAAAAAGTTGCAAAAGGGCGGACGTGATATAAAGGAAACGAGCGATTTTATTGAAGCACCTGCTTCAACACCGGCACAACACTATACTCCACAGATAACGAAACATTATTCACGATGCTCCACTGATTTAGGCCTTGTTCTGCTATTCGTAGAATTTTATTAAATTTAAGACCTTTTCTCTAAATAAACCGATTCAAATGTCAATTTATATGAAGTCGTCGGCTACTGTCCAAACAATACAAACACATTGAATGCTTCCCAGACGTTATCGCGGAACAAAGCCGGCACAGTTAAACAATGCCGAAGGTCCCGAGTCGCCTAACAACTTAATTAGGTGGCCCGCGGCCGCCCGTAAATATCCCTACGTAAAATTACGACCAATAAAACTAAAAAAATGTATAACATTTCTATTGACTCACAAAAAACGAGGGATCTGATTGTCCGGCCGCTTTTGTGTGAAGACGCCTTGCTGCGCGCCACGCTCGCCCATTATACCACGACCCCTCCTAACTTGAGCTTTTCCTTCTTTTCTATTGACAATGGCATGTGGTCGAGTTCTATGTAAACTGGTGTTTACTTGTGCAGCGTAGAGAATCATTATAGTACCTATTATTTGCGGAATTTGAAAGGACTTACGGTACCTATTCTATTTGATAGACAATTGAGAATCATTTACTTGTTCTGTTCGGTAATTAAACTTTAAAGCACTTACGTACAGAGCCTACCGCATCAAAGAAAGCTTGAATAAAAAGGATATTTCCAGTTACATTGTCGTACAATGTTCAAACCCAGACATTATGTTAGTACCCGCGTCTTGTAACATGTTCTCGTACGCTACACTCGACCTACTAAAGCTTAAGTAAACTCACAAGAGCATGCCAATAAACTGACAGATATAAGGTTGTATAGCCTTGGGTAAAGTAGGCTTTGAATCCGTTCTGTGGAGGCTCGTAGATGCAGTTACGTGAGGTAAGCCACACGTGTTATTTGTTACTGATACATAGTACGGTACGGTATAATCTGTCGGGTGATTACTCGCGGGTCGCGGTGTGGTGAGGGCACACGGCGCCCGCGCCGCCTATCTCAAACCTCGCTCGTTACTCGACTTCTAAATGCGACTAGTTTTTGTCCAAAAACCGGCCTCAAGCTCGATCGATTTAGCAACCATGACCGAAATGTTATAAATTTCTCTTATTCAAACTTAACGTTTGATGTAATCTTGAAGTAACTTCTCATCTACTTTCGCTTTAGTAGAAAGCTTTTGAACCAGTTCTAAACTATTGAAATACTTTGTATCGCACTTGATGTGTCAATTAAGGGTCCGGAGAGCGTGCGCTAACAAAGTCGCGTCATGGCTGTGCGAGCGCTCGCGCCGGCCGCAAAGGACGCGGTTTGTTTATTCCGCCATCCATCTGTTGTCTACGCTCTGGCTAATTTGCATAGAGGGCCAGAGGGGGGTGCGCGGCGCGGGGCCGGACCACACGGGCTCGGCGCGGCGCGCGCGGGTGGCCACCACCACATGCGCGCGCGCACGTACCCGCGCGCCCTCGGATCCTCCGCGACGTCATTCATTGCGATTGTCCGCGCTGATCGTCCGCTACCACATCGAGTAGAAATGTTGTCATTATCGACGCACACGCATCGAGAATGCAATAAAAGGTTTGAGATTCGCATTGATTATTTCCAACGTACATTGATAGATTTAGGTACCATTCAAGCGGTCATTACGCATTGTGTTGTCAGAAGAGCTGATTGTTATGTTGACTTATGCAACGACTATGTGCGTTGGCCGATAAGCGCAAGTGTAACTAAACTGTATAAAGACACCGCCCCCGCTGGTCGGCTCGTGATAAGGCACGATGCCGTGCGGTGAGTGTGAAAGCTGTACCCTGGCAGACAGTCGCGATAACCCCTCGCGACCTTGCGATGTTTCCGCGCTTACCGCCCGCCCTATAACGATGTTACATTTATATCGGAAATATTATGTCTCCTTTCGCTTAGAAAGAGATGTAAAGAGACTTTGTACATTTCTCATAAATTACTTAAAAAGCCAGGGTTTTAGGTAGCTATATAAAGTTGAAGATTCCAAATGGCTGTACGGGAACTTCATCATAATTTTGCTATAGCATGCAAGTACCGTTTGGCTATGAGCATCCATACCGACACTTAATCCATGCTGACGCGATTTAACACAAGCGTGGCGCGTTGCAGCGTCGTAAATCGCGCCCACGGCCTGGTAGGTGTTAAAATAGAGGCGCCCTGTGCGGCCCAGCGGCCCGGAGCCCACCGGCCCGCCACGCCACCTCGCCACCACGCTCGATTCCATTCCACTTGCTTTATGATAATCCCTAATATCCGGCACGAGTGGGGCTATGTTTAGCCTGAATGATTACGAAACCGACGTCCGCGCCCTTCACTTGGAACGACACTTCCAATGTTGATTTTTCTACGTCGATAGTTTTAACTGACGCTTACATTTTATGTGGGTTTGTTGGCTAAGCTAAACGAACATGATTGTGTTTTATGAGCGCATGTCTTGGAATATCACAGATAATGTCAGTGCGAGAAATAATTGTTCTAGAGATCTTTTATTTAACAATTGCTGCTTGTATACTTATAAATATAATTAGCTAAAATTATATACACCACCAAAACAAAGCAAAAAATACCTTTAACTAAAATCAAAATAAGGCATCTAAAAACCGATTCTTTTCATATCAATTCCGCATTCGCTCAGTATTTCGTTAGTTTAATTTTAAGCATTAAAATTAAGTGTTTCTGTCGCTTTTGTATAAATACGAATAATAATTAACTAACACAAACTGTATACATTAACACGCGACCATCAGCGTTGTGTCACGAACTAAAAACATTTTTCAAATTCCTGTCTGTACCTGGAGACTTCATTTCACGCAGTTTATTTTGGACAGAAAAAGTCAATTCTTCGCTTTACTTCTTCAAACCCGAAGGTATTATTAGTTGAATGGCAGCTTTGAAGTGTGTTTGGGTTTGGTTTTTTAGCCTAAAGTCTAATAATCTTGTTATCATTTTCTAAATTGAATAGCTTGTCGTACTTTCGTGTCGACGGTCTTTTGAATCAGTACCGTGTGATGAATTTGAGGTACGATTGCATCGTTGGGTTGCAAAAACTTTTGTTACATAAAAGCATTTCTAAACCGTTGGTTGCTACCCACTGATACGTACCCATGTCACCAGTGCTGTGTAAGATAGAATTCGAAAGTAATATCATATAGGTACATTTATTGTATATCGTAAGTAGGTATTGAGGTACACACAGTTACTCCCAACGGTGCGAGGTGCACAAAAAGTCTTGGCACGTTTCATCAGATTTTTTGTTCATATTCGTTTTGTAATTTTTAATGCTTATTAAGCTCATTTACATACAAAGTGTTCTGCGAAATGTTAATGGCATTAGCATTAGTAGGTACAATATCTGTAGCTGTGAACAAGTGACTAGCGTCTGTCAGGTGAACTGGAAACATTAACATTATTGCCATTGCAACACTTGCCGAGAACCCACCAACGAGAATATCCGCTCAGTAGTTTGTAATAATATACTCCTTATGACCATGATCGTAAATGTCTCCTATGCGAGGTCTTTATAACTTAACTCAGTTTAATGCCGATTCTGAAACGAAAGGTAATCGTAGTCTGTAGCTGTCTAGAGATTTTCCAGAAACTCGTCGCTAATTATGCGAAAGTTATGGTCTTTAAACTTCGCATGTAATTACTCTTGCTGTATATACTATTACTGTAGCTATATGTATGTACGAAGCTACGCAAGCTAGCAAGTGTTAATCGTATCGGGTTCTGCTCATTAAAGGTAACAACCGTGAAATTGGTACACTGACCCTACTTGTACCAGTAACCAGTAGAAATAAATCATTAGTGTTGGCAATATGCAAATACATAATATGGTTGTTTATTTGTAAGGTGGCTGCCCATTGTGCGGCGTGCGCTCTATGCACTACACTACAGTGACCGGTCACGCTATAAATTAGCGACGAAAATAAAATAGCATTCCGAGCGAGGAGCGAGGGCGTTAACTGCCACTGTTTCACTGTTCCACCGAACATATGTGAGAAATAGTTCCAACGTGGGGAGAGTGGGGACCGGCTTTCAAGTGTCCAAAGTCGCGGTAGAACTACTTTGAAAGAAACGTTGTGTGAACGTGCTTGAACTTTTATAGAACTTATATGAATTATTTTTCTAAAGTGATTCCATTGCTATAAAACTGTTTATGTTTTTCGAACACAACACTTTTATTTTTGGCTTTAATAATAATGTTACGAGCCAAGCTTCGTGTTGTGTAATCTCTAAATGCAGAATGTGCGTGTGCACAAATACGCAAACGTATCCTGCTGTTTTAGTTATTATTCTCTGATGAATTTCCAAACGTGGACTCTGAAGGATATAAATACATTTTATTTATACGTTTTATACATATACCTACCCACATAATACAGTGTGTCTTCACAAGATAATTTAAGGTTAAGCGAAGCTGTCAAACCTTTTTTTATTCTAACACGTCGCGCACCTAATTCGGCACAAAAAATGTTACAAACCGGCTTATAAATCAGCGGGACGGGTGTTAATTGGAACGAATTCTCTCGCCGATTCGCTGACAACATGCGAAATGACTCGGCTTTACATGCGACAGTCACGAACCTATTTCAATTTATGCTGAGTAAGCCGTGGCAAACAGTTACGTATAAATAATAATTAAAGTATTTTATTGAGGAACTAAAATAAGGTGGCCAAAGCCTTTTTTAGAAGGTGGGGGTAATAGAAAATAACTTCTCCCTCTCTGAGTGGAGCGAGAGGGAGTGTAGATACATTTGTGTTCCAGGGCCGCGTAGATCCTTTTTTTAAGCAACCCCGCAGTTGCTTAAAACCTTATTTACTTCAATTAACTCCAAAATAAACAAGATTTCAACACGTTAAAAACGCATTTAATGGGCGTTGAAACGTTCAACATCTGTTTTAATTAAAAGAAATGCTGACTATTTCTAATTAAAGGGTGTCAGGCGACGCTGGTGACAGTCGAAACACGGGGGCGTTAGATAGCATCGCGGTAAATCACTGTTCATATGCGTAAAGTATCGCCTCGCCGCGCGACTCCGCCCGCTGTACAAATGTGTCGACTACACCAAGAGATGGGGCGTTCAGGCTATATTTGGATGTTTTTACACATTGGCTTTGCCTATCCCCTATTTAATGAGAAGAATGCTACTGTTTCTACTCATGATAAATCTTGAGACGTTTCATAATAACTAATTACTATTCTTAGATTTAAGCTTCAGCGTTATCTTGTTAGTAGGAATATTATTAATTAGTCTGACACTCAGAAACATCAAAACAATTTTATCAGAAACGGGCTAAAGATAGAAATTACAATATTTGTTATTCGTCACCAAAACACATCGCAGGAATGTAAATAAATGACCTTGTGGATAATAATCAATACTGGTTACCAACTGGGATATGAAATGAGTAAATTAAGAGATCTCGGCTCGTTACAAGTGGCTCATTAAAAATGAGATTTATTTTAATGTACGCACATATGAGGCTGCACGCGATAAAGAATAATATAATTCAATGCAAAGTTAATTGCTTTTCCATCGATACATAATAAAAGTTTTTGCTGGACTCGCAAATTATGCGCTAATTTGACATTGATGTTAATACAGTGTCGCCCACCTGAGCGAATCCTATTCGAGATATGTAACAATTTTAATTGGATCGCGATTAAGAGAACATTTTTTTTAAATACTTTGATGTTCTTTTGCCAACAAGTAGCCAGATCTTCATTAGTCAGCTCATGTTTAAGTGTTTTCTATTGTTTGTCAACAGAGGGCGGTCGATTAGAAGCAGAACTAAAGTACACAGCGAAAGCTCTAGGAGAAGCTGACTCCTCAACGCACCAGCTCATCATACAGACAGCCAAGGACCCCGACGTGTCTCTACTGCACGCCGGCGCGCTACTCGAACACCTAAAGGTAACTTTCCTCATAAATCTTAAGTTTATGGTTTTGTTTCAAGTAATATCATTGTGAAACCGTTATGGCTAGAGGCCTCCAAGTTATGGTTACACGTGGTTTTTAGTTTCGAGTCGTGCTAACACACAAGACTCGTAAATTACAGTGCAATCATGTGTAGACGGACTATTAGGTACAATATTATATAGATGATAAACTGCTGTGGTGACTGCAAAGATTCAGAGGCCGAACGCCAATAAGTCTTGAGTCTGCCTTGGGATACTATATTGACATGTTTATTCAGACTTTTTGTGAAAATCAATTACTCTGTGCCTCATCTCCAGTCTAGCTGTCAGTCACCTTCCAGTGTTATCGCATGCTGCTGTATACCTGACCTACACAATTCAGTTGAGGATGCAACTCTTGGATATCTGGAGTATTAATTTCATAATAATATTGTGTTTCTCCAGGTAGTCCACGCAGCAACCCGCGTCACAGTTCATATGTACGATATCGAGTGGAGGCTGAAGGACCTGTGCTATAGCCCCAGCATACCCGACTTCGAAGCCTACCACATCGAGAAGATCATCGACAACATCATTCCATGCGCAATCATTACGCCGCTTGACTGCTTCTGGGAAGGATCCAAGTTATTAGGGCCCGATTATCCCATTTATGTTCCGTGAGTACCTGACTATTGATGGTATCTTTCAATCTTTTTTTATACCAATTTTGAACGTAAAAGTAACTAGGAACTTTTAACTCACAGTGGTCTTCAACATAAACTACAATGGACGCAATTACACCCCCAAGAGGTTCTAGAAGAAGTAAGGAAACTGCGATTCCAGTTCCCGTTCAGCACAATGGAGGCTTACATGAAGAGAGCTGGCATCACCTCCGCCTACATGAAGAAGCCGTGCCTCGACCCCACCGACGCGCACTGTCCCGACACGGCTCCGAACAAGAAAACTGGCAATGTAAGTATTCGCTAATACTACATTTTATACTCCCTAACCTTCAGGTAGTATTAATCGCCTTTGTATAGTCAGTTGTTGTGTATGAATCATTTGTTACGGCTCCGTGAGACACGCATTAGGGACCATTACAACTCCCGGTCCTTTTTATGAAGACTTCAATTTACGACAGTTTTACTGGCACATAAATAAAGCATGTAGGATCACGACAAATAAAATATCTTTATCGAGACGAACGCATAAAGTTTAAATACTTTCCATAATAATAAAATATTTTTGGAAACGGTCATAAGGCAGGATGAAAGCGGTCGCCGCCGGCCAGATGTGCGACTACCTGCCGCCCGGCTCCGCCTGTGTGAAAGTTATGTTACCAGCTACGTGATAACATCATCACCAAATATAGGTTTCGCAACTGCAACCTTTTCTCGCTACTCATCAATTTTGTTTTGACACTTTATTTTTTCAATAAAAACATAAATCAGAAGAAACGTTTCAATCGTGAGCGGTTCTTTAAGTGAACAAATTGTCTTTAACAAATAGTACATTCGTGGCGGGTACTCAATTGCATTGGTTTGGTTTTTGTGAGTTCGCTGAGTGTCTGTCGCCACCCACGTTCGGCGAAGGATCGGGCGCATTGTTCAGTGCGCGGGCGCAGCGGTCCGGCGCATTATACGGGCGCATTGTACGCGCTTCAATGGGCTTCGTTTGCTGCAGCTATCGCCGTCACAATGACACTATTATATCAATAATGCTCACCATTCGATGAAGGCGAGCGCTTCCACGGAATCCTCATAAATTTTGTAGTTTACTTTGTTTCATTTTCATTGTCACCGGTAATGACGTACCAGGAATTTGTTTAATTTGCTAACTGTACATTGAATCATTAAATCAGTTATTCAATAAGCTGTTTGTTTACAGCATGTTTACAAACAAAAGTTACAAATGCACGTATTTCGGATTTTTACCATCGTTTTTTATCTACAACTTCTTTTTCTCGTTTAGATTCCAGACGTAGCAGCAGAACTGTCCCACGGGTGTTACGGTTTCGCCGCAGCATATATGCAATGGCCCGAACAACTCATAGTAGGTGGGGCTACCAGGAACTCCACGTCGGCCTTGAGGAGTGCGAAGGCGCTGCAGACGGTGGTGCAGCTGATGGGAGAGCGCGAGATGTACGAGTACTGGGCAGACCACTACAAAGTACATCATGTAGGCTGGACGCAAGAGAAAGCCGCTGCCGTCTTAGATTCATGGCAGAGGAAGTTTGCTGCTGTAAGTTTATCTCTAAACAAACTTTCAGATGAGATATTTCAGTCTATAATACAATGATAACGTAGTCTATAATACAATGGCGTAACTACATCATCTGAGGCCCGTGGCAAATTCATTGAATGGGGCCTCATAAAAATCGTTGTGATTTAATTCTAATAAATTTTGTGAATGAATGATTTGCGTCCGTCACACGTATCTATTTACAGAATTATAATCACTAAAATCATCAAATAACTGGCTTGTAAAAGGCAAAAAAAACTTAAAAAAAAATGAATTCCGCGGGCTACCTTGGATTATGGATCGAAATTGTTTATGGGGGATAAACAATTTCGATCCTAAGACAAAAAAAAATAGTTATAGCCTCAAAGTTATAGATTTCTTGATTATTTATTTAACCTCTTCATAAACGTTTAAAATCAACCAACCAATCATAAAATAAGTTAAAGTTACGACTTGTTCATTAAATCTTAAATTTATTTTGTGTTAATTTCCAGGAGGTGCGAAAGATGACAGTGACTGAGTCCGTGTCGCCATCCTATAGTTTCTATCCATTCTCTACGTCGACCCTTAACGACATTCTCGGCAAGTTCTCCGAACTGTCGTTAAAGAATATCATGTTGGGGTACATGTTCATGGTAAGAATTCCACTATTTCACCACTTATTTGCACTTGGTTGTTTATTGAATTTATTTTGAGTGCACCTTTTTTGTTGCAGTTATTTTATGTTTGTTTTTTTTTTTTGTTTCTTACAGTTAATTTATGTAGCCGTGACACTAATGCAGTGGCGAGACCCCGTGCGGTCGCAAGCCGGTGTTGGTATAGCCGGGGTTCTGCTGCTTTCGATCACAGTCGCAGCTGGATTAGGCTTTTGTGCTTTGTTAGGTGATTATTATTTTATTTTGGTTTATTTTTAAAACGCACCGCTTACACATTTGTAGATTTTATTTAAAAAATTAAGCGTTTTTTTTCTATGGCTAATGTCTTTTTGTTCAATCCTCAGGTATACCATTCAACGCATCAAGTACGCAGATAGTGCCATTTCTAGCGCTGGGGTTGGGCGTGCAGGACATGTTCCTTCTCACTCATACGTACGTGGAGCAAGCGGGAGACGTGCCTCGCGAGGAGCGGACGGGCCTGGTCCTCAAGAAGAGTGGTCTTAGCGTGCTATTGGCCTCACTCTGCAATGTTCTGGCCTTCTTAGCAGCGGCCTTACTGCCGATCCCTGCTCTGCGCGTGTTTTGTCTGCAGGTACGATAACATTCAAGTTTTCCAATATTAATCGATCATGTAAGGTTTAGATATAATAATTAGTACCAGTCCTAATGGAATTGATTCGTCTTCATTTTGCAATTGAGGAAATATATTTGCACTTGAAAAATTCATGAGTAGATCAGGAAATGAAATTGGCAACACAGTACCAACAACAGGAATACACATCGATGGTTTTTATTGATAACTTTCTTCTGCCAGCGACTTCATTCGCGTGGAAAATGATTCCTAGGGAACATACTCCCGGGATGTGCTATTCCAGGATTTGGTCTATCCGTTTCTCAAATTTCGTCCAAATCCGTTCAACCGTTTGAGCGTGAAGGGGTAACAAACATACACTCACAGAACACATAAAGTTTTGCCTTTATAATATTAATGTAATATGGTCCAACCTTTACTGAACACTAGATGCTAGAAGTAATCTCCATATCCAACGTTACGATCTTCATGTTCACCTTCAATTTATTCTCAGGCGGCAATCCTCCTCCTGTTCAACCTGGGCTCGATGCTGCTGGTGTTCCCGGCGATGATCTCGCTAGACCTGCGGCGGAGATCAGCGGCCAGGTCTGACCTGCTGTGCTGTCTCACGCCGGAGAGCCCGGTGCCCAAGCGGAATAAGAAGATAGCTGACCGCTCCCGGAGTAGGAGCGGAAAGACTGATAAGGTTTGTTGAGAGCTTAAATCTTTATAATTTAAGTAATCATGAAATTGGAAAGTTTATTATTTTGCAAAGTAGATTGCTGATATAAAAACAACCCAAAGTATAGTATGTAATGCGCTTAAATGTTATTTGCAGAATAATTGGAAAGATACGACAAGACAACCACTAGATCCTGAAGATTTAGGAGACCAGTCGAAGGTGACGTGCTGCCTCAGTCTGTCGCTCACCAAGTGGGCGAGGAACTATTACGCGCCGTTCATCATGCGACCTTCTGTTAAGGTATGGCGATGATTACTTTCTACACATCACATGATTAGTATCATAAAATCTGGAAATAAGTTTTAGTTTGAACACAGAGGCTCATCATCTTTCTGCCCTTATCCCGTTTTATTTGGAGTCGGCGTTCCGCGTTTTTTTCTTCCTTTCTGCCTTGTCACCCGTCACGCTATCACTAACTCCCATTTCTTTCATATCACTTCTCACACAATCCATCCATCATTTCGAAAACAAAGGCTATAAAGTACGATTTCATTTCAGGTTACGTCAATGCTAGCGTTGATCGCAGTAATACTGGCCAGTGTCTGGGGTGCTACGAAAGTCAAAGACGGTCTAGACCTCACAGACATCGTGCCAGAAAACACGGACGAACACGAGTTCCTGTACCGACAGGAGAAATATTTCGGCTTTTACAGCATGTACGCCGTCACCCAAGGAGACTTCGAGTACCCCACCAATCAGAAGCTACTTTACGAATACCACGACCAGTTTGTTAGGATACCGAATATTATAAAGAACGATAATGGTGGACTTACAAAGTTCTGGCTGAGTCTCTTCCGAGACTGGCTACTAGACTTGCAAGCAGCTTACGATAAGGAAGTGGAGAATGGATGTATAACACAAGAGTACTGGTGTAAAAACGCAAGTGACGAGGGCATATTAGCATACAAACTAATGGTGCAGACTGGGCACGTAGACAATCCCATCGACAAGTCACTAATTACGACCGACACAAAGAATGGTCATCGATTAGTGGATAAAGACGGTATCATTAACCCAAAAGCGTTCTATAACTACCTATCAGCCTGGGCTACGAATGATGCCCTAGCGTACGGAGCTTCACAGGGAAACTTGAAACCACAACCGAAGAGATGGACGCATTCGTCAGGTGACGTAGAGTTGAAGATACCAAAGTCATCACCACTGATCTACACACAGCTTCCGTTCTACCTATCAGGTTTAAGTGACACGGAGAGTATAAAGAGCCTGATAATGTCTGTACGGGATCTGTGTTTGAAATTCGAAGCGAAGGGATTGTCTAATTTCCCGTCTGGTATTCCTTTCCTGTTTTGGGAGCAGTACTTGTATTTAAGGACCTCGCTGCTCCTGGCCCTTGCCTGCGCTTTAGCTGCCGTTTTTGTGGTAAGTTTCTTATTCATGAATCGTTTTTGACGTTGATTTATGTCTTGTTATTGTTTTATAACTCTATTTCGTTTCTACAGGCTGTAATGGTTCTCCTTCTGAACTTCTGGGCTGCAGTGCTGGTAACATTGGCGTTAGCGACGTTAGTGCTACAGCTGCTGGGTACGATGGCACTGCTAGGAGTTAAATTATCTGCAGTACCAGCTGTCTTACTAGTCCTTTCGATAGGCAGGGGAGTCCACTTTACTGTACATTTATGTTTGGTGAGTTTTACTTTTTCATTCGTGCTTGTATTTTGGTCACCCATTATGTAATCATGTTTTAATTCTCAAGTCTTCGAATAAAAACTAATTTAAGTGTATTTTTCTCTAACAGGCTTTCGTAACATCAATTGGTTGCAAACGAAGACGAGCATCTTTGGCCCTCGAGTCAGTATTAGCTCCAGTAGTACATGGCGCTCTGGCAGCCGCTCTAGCAGCATCCATGTTAGCTACCAGCGAGTTCGGCTTCGTGGCGAGGCTGTTCTTGAGACTTCTGCTGGCACTCGTACTCCTCGGATTAATAGATGGACTGCTGTTCTTCCCTATTGTACTCGCCATATTGGGGCCCAATGCTGAGGTAAGTTTCCTACAACCACAATCTATTTTTCTTTTCGCTACACTTATTTGTGTTAACTTTGGTTTAAAGTAACCAAAGGCAGTAGAATAGGGTCTACTATAATTTATCGATATTTAGCAAAGATGGTAACGATTGAATTTTCCATCCAGGTTCGACCGTTAGAACACCCAGAAAGATTGTCGACGCCATCACCAAAGAGTTCTCCCGTGCACCCTCGCAAGTCGAGCTCAGGGTCAGGAGGTGGCGACAAGGGAGGGCGAGGTGGCAAGTCTGCGCCACGGCCCTCCGCCCCGTCACTCACCACCATCACGGAGGAGCCGCCCAGCTGGCACTCGTCCGCTCCCTCCGTGCAGTCCTCAATGCAGTCCATCGTCGTGCAGCCAGAAGTGGTTGTAGAGACCACTACTTATAACGGCAGTGATTCTGCCTCAGGACGATCGACGCCCACTTCAAAGACACCTCATCCAGGCGCTATTACTACTAAGGTTAGTGTGCGACTAATAATTTTCCAGTAGCACTAATGCTATCCATAACATTACCTCACCGCAGTTACTGTTTTTTGATAATTCAATGTCTAATTCATCAAAATCATTGCAGGTAACGGCGACAGCGAATATAAAGGTAGAAGTAGTTACACCGAGCGACAGGAAATCAAGACGATCGTATCACTACTACGATCGACGCAGGGATCGCGACGACGACAGAGAGAGAGATCGGGACCGGGACAGAGACCGGGATCGGGACAGGGACAGGGACCGAGAGCGAGATCGAGACCGGGACAGGGACCGGTCGAGGGAGCGAGACCGCCGGGACCGCTTCAGAGACGAAAGGGACCACCGCGCCTCACCTAGAGAAAACGGCCGCGACTCCGGCCACGAAAGCGACTCCTCAAGACATTGAAGACACATCGACTGTCTCAAACTGTGTCATTTGAACAACGAGCCACACCGTGAGAACGCGCTGTGATGACTAGATATACTTGCTTGAGTGCAACTAATTATACTGTATGTAATGATCTGAACGATTCGACATCTTTACCTAAAGTTACGGAGTTAATCTCTTATAAGCAGAGCAATCGTACGTAAAACATGTTTTAAGGTTGGCAATACCGCTTATAATCAGTACCTTAAGACAGTATTACGAGAATTGTAATTTTAAGTTTACTCTTCATATGAATATAGTCGAGGCTATATTGTTATTCGGTACATGATGGAAGTGCTAGTATCAATGTCGGCATGATGTGTAACTGTTGTAGTGCATACAGGATGGTACTGAAATCATTCCAGAGCGAGGCACTAGTACTTCTATATTGTGGTTCAGTATAGACGTGTTCCAGTGTCATAAGCTAGTGAATTCTTTACTGTATAAAACCAAATATCATTAGTAGACGTCATATCTATACATTTGTTTGTGTGTTCCTATTTTAAAGACATTTCCGTTTGTCTCCAAACTCTTTGTTACATTTATACTTCTAAAGACTGTGGTCAAATATTATTAATTTATAATATTATTTATTTGTATGTCTATAATTATTCTGTCACCAGGAAAATCTGTGGAAATCTCAGATTAATTGTACAAATTATTTAGGTAGTTCTAAGTAACTGTAGGTTAGACGGCTATTTATGAGATTACTTAGTTAAGTTTTACACCTAACTGTATTGTTGTGATCTTTAGGTAAACTTAGTAATTGTGAAGACTGCATTTAAAGATCGAGCACAGTATTGTGTGAGTAGAGCGAGGCGACGCGTCGGTCTGCCGAGTGCGGTGCGCGGCACGATACTGACCTCACGTTATGATCGACGAGCTGGTTACGTTGTAACGTTTTGTGCAAAGTACTTAGTAGCATATATTAATTTATACGTACCTATATAACTTAATAATATTCTGTAAATATAGCTGTAGCAGTAGCCAGTAACTGTGTCGTAGGCAGCGCCCCCGAGCGGCGGCTGCGTACATTTGTATCATTTATTTTTATACAATTTTAACTGACATATTGTCGAAAAACTGTAGGTTGTAACTGAAACGAAAGCGTTTATTAACTTTTGTAGGTTTTTAAAAAATTAACAAATGAAATGCGGATAAATATAATTATTTTGACAGTGTTCATTAATTAGTATCTATCAAGTAGCATTTATTTACAACGAGTATTTAAATTATATCATTGAAGGCTGCATTAATGTGGAATCTCAAAAGAGACCTATTGATTTCTTCTACAAACAAGTTTTGCAAAAAAAAAATAGATAATAATCTTTAATAGAGACGAGAAGTACAATTTACTGAGGTAAAATAAATAATGTTTCTAATAAAAAAATCATAATACGAAACAAATCTATCAATGACATGAAGTTTACTTTGTCACAATTATTTGTGCCAAAAAGTGTTGTTAAAACAAAAGTAAATGTCGACTGTATTGAGAAAATAAAATACTTTTAAACTGTAAACTATCTTCTTTTATTTGGTCCCGTATCTGAAAACCGTTTATTTTTACTATATTTTTTTCCTGAGTTGTTTAATATTTTCTTTCTTTTTTGCATCTGCCGTATTGTCTCTCCACCACCGTTGACTATGGTAGATCTATAATAGCTAAGGCATTAAGTCCGCCTTTATACAATAGTGTTGCACGAAGTTTTAATCATAGTTCACACCCGCTCAAACATCTGTTGAAGATGTCCTAGAATACCTAACACTTATATTCCCGAGGGTATGTGCAAACCCTTTTTTTTTGTGGTGGGAAAGCAATGAACTAAAATCGCACCTATGTTCCTTCAGCTGCCTTTTGCGTTACTTACTCGTAGTCCTAGCAGGCCCTGCTGGGCTCTTACGGTTTGATGACATCTCTTTAAGGTGCGCGTGCAACACTACACGTCGACGACGACTTCGTCCTGATAGGACAAGTAGACGACGAGCTACCCATTACTCGTCGTCCGCAAGCCCGCGCCTTCAGTGGTTGGAGATCGCTCTGCGATTCCCGACGGGCCGACGAAGCCCGAGGCGTCTCCTGTCACTCCGGCTGGGGCGGGAGAATGCGTTGCTGCTTCGCAGAAGGATGCGACCACATCCCATTCCGGCTCCGGAACATGGTTTGCCAGGTATACACGGTGTCTTTGACATCGAAATACACAAACGAATACCACGGATCCAATACATGATTCTGGACCCCCACAGTGGTGAAATTTTTCTTCAAGTTTTTCCTAATTAAAAAAAAATCTGTAATTTTTAAAATTTAAACTGTAAAATCGTTATTCTAACCAACCCCAACGATATTTTCTTTTGTTGTGTTAATTCATTCATTTGTGGAAAAGTAGAATAACAATTTTATTTATTAAAAAACGTAAAGATTTTTCTTTTTAAAATACCGACAAAAAACTGTCCACTGGGGGGTCCAGAATCATGTACTGGATCCAGTATCCGTTTGTGCGTCGATGTCAAAGACACCCTGTATACTCTTGGGAAAATTTTCTACTCTTAGGCAGGCGAAACAGCTGGTAGGTAGTAAATACATTTTTAAATGTTTTTTTTTTCATTGGAAGACGGGGAAACTGATCCTCATTGAGAAGTCGGGGTGCCCTGCGGACTATCCGTCCGCATACTGGCCCATTGTGCTGCTCGACGAGGTGGCCAAGCTCTTCGAAAGAGTAATTGCAGGCCGCCTCGTCGTGCAGCTGGTGCGAGTGGGGGCGGACAGCCGGTTCGGTTGCCGCATCGCCATCGCCACAGTATAGATATACGGAACAGTACGGAAACTACCTACAAATATTCGAAACGGCTCACTTACACAAACATACGCATCGACGAGACTCCTAAGCGTTTCTCGCGGTCCTGTCAGTAGCGAATGCCGCTTAGGAGTCTCGTCGATGCGTATCTTTGTGTGAGTGAGCCGTTTCGAACATTTGTAAATAGTTTCCGTACTGTTCCATATATCTAAACTGTGCCATCGCCATGACGCCGTCATACGCGTGCCAGCCCTCCCGACAGGGGATCGTGTCCAGGGTCGCCTTGGCGGTATCTTTAGACATCTCCAATGCCTTCAATACTCTGTCCTGGAGTTGCATTAAGGAGGCACTGACTCTGCTAATGGAAAAACCCAATGTCTGTATTTACTCGTAGTGAGAATTAGAATAACACCCAAGACCCGACGCTCAACAGTCGCACCTATAACCATAATACCAACGAACCAGCAATATAAATAACTAGCTTTTGCCCGCGGCTTCGCCCGCGTACTTAAAATATAGCCTATGTCGTTTAAGAATAAAGCAGCTTTCTATCGGTGAAAAAATTTTAGCAATCGGATCAGTACTTTCAGAGAATACCTCCTACAAACAAAAACAAAAACAAACTTTACCTCTTTATAATATTAGTGTAGATAAAACAAAGGCGAGGATTATTGGAAATTCATCCCCTAAAAGACAGGGGTGGGGGGGGGGGTGAAAGTTTGAACTTAAGCTCACATTTTTTATCGATGGCAAATTCCGACAGACACATGGCTTGTAGACGCATGAAAATTCAGTAAGTAGTACTGTCAGTTAAACTGCTTTAACCAACATACTGTTAAAATAATATCAAACAAGTTTGCATCATTGAATTTGGACTCCTGACACACGGGCCAGGCAGATTTTAGTCGACAGAACGCCAACTGTATTCCAACAACACTAAAACTCCGACACCCTATTTAAGTGATAAGTTTGTGGAAGTTTGAAGTTGTTCATTAACTTACTATAACTTGCAAGTTGCCACATACTTTGAAATGTACATTTTCAATAAAACCGCAAAACCAACAAATCCACGTACTGTAAAAGATCACTCTTTTAACCCCTAACCCTCCGATGTGATCGAAGCGAACGTTGCGTAAGTACCACTTATGTATGACCTAGGTTACCTGCGCCGCCAGATGTGTCGTAATGATACCGTATTGTGACTAAGCTTCCTAATCTTAGACTTTCGAATAGGTACCTAGGTTTTCGAAGGCCTAAGTCCGTTTTTGTAGGTACCGATACTTTCAGAACAGCAAAATACATCCTTTAACAATTACTAAACAATTATTCATTTGCTGAAAATTTTAGACCATGCATAAAAATGTAAACAATTTCCTGAACCGAAAAAAGCTTCCATAAAAGTATTTTTTCACAAATCCATAAAGTTCGCGTACCTATCTCTTTCAGAAAAAAATCCCTAAAATACGTTAGGTGTAACGAAAGCAATCCACGGAGCGTACAGTGATCCGCTTAGCTCAAATTATAATAGTGGGAGGGTGAAATTTTGGCGGTAGCAACGCCTGCGACATTCCTTAGAAAGCGGGAGCGCGGGAATCAATAAAGGATTTCCTGGCGACTTGCCCACGCATGTGCGTGGCGGCCGGTGGCGCGCGGCATCACCTCGCACCACCAGCGGTCTCCGCCGGCCTTCCTGGCCGAGCAGCCACCAGCAGCCTCGGCATCAGCTCGCTGCTGACATCATCATACCAGCTGGCCGCGCGCCGGATACTACCCACTCCGCGTAATACGAGGCCGGATGTTGTCATAGAGCGGCTCGGAGGCGTTCGCATCGGTCGCTGACCATCAACCCTATGTATGAGCAAATAAATCTCAGTAATAAGTAGTAGGCCGCTGCGTTATTGGGCGTATGATTCGCGCGCAGCGTCAGTGCGGGCGCGGGCGCGGGGCGCGGGGCTGGGGGTTAGGGGCTCGGGGGGGAGGGCGCGCGGGTGCGCGACGGCCCGGCGCGATACGCTCGTCCTCCGGCGGCCCGCCCGCACGACACCGGCCCGGTCCTTAACCTGACTGACACTACCACTCGATGACTCATGCACAATCGTCCGCCCTGTGTGACACTGTCAGGAGAGTTTAGTGCCGTGTGTTGTTCCATGTAGAAGCGTCAGTGCTGTGTCGGTTGTCGTGTGCCCTTGTCATGTGGGGAGTGCGATGGTGCTGATGGACAGCATGTGTCCGCGGAGGCCACTGGGCCTGCTCGTCGCGCTGCTGGCGGCCGCAGCGCTCGCCAACCAGCTTGAGGACATCCCTCACAACGAGTAAGTGATGCTGCCCTTACACTAGATACCCTAGCGCCAATACGTAACCGCACTGAATCTTTGAGCAAAGATGCTTTGTAAAATTCCTAGTAATCACAATAGTTAGAATATTCTAAAATATGCAAACAATAACAAGAATTATTGTAGTGCATTGCCATTTAATAGGCTAACATTAATTAAATCAAGTAAGTAAACACAACAATTTGCCGAGATTTGTACGAGTAGTTATGCAATTATTGAAATGCTACAGCAGAATTTTCCGCATCAGTATCATTTAAGCATTCATCTGAAAGATTAATGTTACACAATCAATACAATTTTCAAATAATATTATATAAATATGGAAATTCTGCTAACACATGCATATAAGGTTACACAGAAGATAAATGAAGATATTGCAATGTAGATATTTGTAGTAAGTATGAATAGAACCTACGACAGACGTTGTATGAGTAATAAATGAAAACTTAATCTAACACCCACAACAAAAAACACAATAGTATCTGGAAAGCCTTCAATCGTGTATTCACCCACGCTTTACTCTGTGTATCGTAGCGTAATAGTAAGTACGAAATGAAGCGAGAGAATGATTATATTTGACTACGAGTGTATGCACGACGTCCACTCATCCACTCAACCTATTACTTAGAGCCCTAGGACTCCTTGAAGAAGGGTAGCAAGGTTATCTCATCGATATTAAGATATGTTTCAACACAATATTTGATACCTTAGATGAGTTTGTCAAATGGAGCAGCGAGACTTACTTCCATAGGTCTGTATCATAGAGGCATCCTTTGATACGTTATACATAATTATAACTTGATATATTAAATATCCTGCTCTTCGTGGATATATTTGAGTCTGATATGCTTCTAGCTATCGTGAAGAAAACCGCAGCATAGTTCGCAAATATGACAGAAAATGTTGAAAATTGACACGTAACCACGGTTGCTTACTTTCCTGTACATTAATCATATTATTTGCACCTGTTGCGACTGTATTCGCGCCATTTTTTTCCTGTAATTCTTGTGGTGATATTGTCATGGGGAGCGGAGTGTGTCATCACTCATAAGTTGGAGTTCATGATAGAAATAGGTTACGTTGGCGTAGGCAATGGCTGAACACCACAGTTCATATTGTTCTGTGTTTGGTCATAGTGCAGTAGTTATGTCAGTTGTAATTATACTTGTCATGTCTTCGCGACATATTATACTTAAAATACACAGTATCAGTTATTTTGTTTGTTTTTAATATTGATCTCTAACACTAAGTATTAACCTTCATAATTAGATCACAAGGGTTGTCAAAAGTAGCCGAGTTAAGTACATTCACAATAACATCATAGAGACCGATTTGATTATTTAGTAGAACACACCATCAATCTTGTATTGTCCGACGGTGTAGGTAAAGCTCGCTATATCAGCATTTTTTTTAGGATAATATTAAATAATTTCTTCCGCTCTGGATGGGGGGAGAGGGAGTGTCAAACTAACTAAAACCTACCAGTTCCTTCAGTAGCCTTTTGCGCTCCACGGTAAATCTTTAGAGCACCTGAAAACCTTTGGTGTATCAGCCATGGAATGATTGTTTGGTCGTGAACATGCTCAAATCTAGACTCCAAGCTGCAATAAACAATTTTTTTACATAATTATGCATAGATACGCATAGCATATTTGTTATTATTTTTATTTTCAAGCATGTTTTTCTTTCTTTTTTGTTTGTAAATTATATTTAAGGAAAAGTCGCTTCGACTTAGTTATTTAAACGACACTAATGGGAGAACACACTGACTTCTGTAATACAAGTTTCCACCTAGCTCAGAAGTCAGGCTTCTACAGTTTAAAATATTTGTGTGTCAATAAACTATTTGATTGATAACAATGTTCCCACTGCTAGGACTTGAGCCTCCTTTCTAGGAGAGGGAATTATGGATAGTAATCCACCTCGCGGGTCCAGTGCGGATTGTCGGATGTCACATATCTTCGAATTTTTGGTTCTAGGATATGCCGGTTTCCTCGCGATCTTTTCCCTCACCTTTTTGAGAGCAGTGGTGTTGAAATAAATTATACAAAGTAATACGCCTGGCTGGGTTTGAACCCGCGATCAGCGACCGATATCACTGGGCCGCCACTACTCTTACATATTATCATAATGTCAATAAAATTATGCTACCTACGAGTAAGATTAATTCACATCTTTTGAATTAAACGCGAGAAAAAATTAAATAACATGAGAATAATTAATTCTCTAGTGTCCTAACAAACAACAAAATGTACAATTTCTTCGTTAAAGTATGGAGATTAAGCTAAATTATATCGAAAATACTGCGATGTTTATTGCAATGGTTTGTTACGTTTCGCAGGTTTGATTCCGAATCCATTCAACCGATAAAATATTTAAATGACGACCGCTATAGTTGTTATAATCTGGTAATTGTTCTTTGGAGAGTTAATTATTTTTGTCAATTCACGACAAAAGATTAATTAAAAATGAGAAAAACAAAACACCATGTTTTTTGTCTTTCTTTTATTTTCACTCTTTCATTCGATTGCGGTCTAGGGTCGTGAGCGCTAATACTTAGTATAAGGTTCCGGGATCGATTCCCGGGTTGGGACACGTGTTACCTATAAAATGTTTTCTATCGGGAATTTCTCAATTGCGATTCGGAATTTAAATGTGTGCTCGATTGATAAAAGTGGTACTAGCTACAGCTGCATCTCAGCCAAACTAGTTTTTATTTTTTTTTTATATGTAATGAGTAAATTAAAAAAATACTGGACCGATTTTAATTAATGCCCGTGCACTAGCTTCTGGGGTTTCACAAGTGCCCATGTAGGCCTATGTGAAATAAAAAAAAATGTATTTTTTTTTCAAATTCTTTTACCTCTTCAACACTGAGTGACGTGGGCATATGTATATTATCTACGATTACACGGGCGATGCAGCGAAACCAGTAGTATAATACACACACAGCATACTGACTGTTTCTGGATTCTGATAAATAAGACTAGATATAAGACTTACGATACATTTATTGTTTTTCAAAGTATATTTATTAACTTGCAATTAATACATTTTTGCATTCACTGAAACCACTGTACAAAGTAGTTGGACCTGTCTTCTTTAGGGACCTCTTGGGAATGGATTTATGGAACGCATTCATTCACAGCTGATTCAGGGCTAGTAAAACGTGTGCCTCTAAGTTTGCCTTTAATTTTTGGAAACAAATAGAACTCGTAGGGTGCAAGGTCCGGGCTGTAAGGCGGATGTATCATCAGTTCCACATCTGAAACCTTCAAATAGGCCTGTGTTACCTTAGCGGAATGTGAGGATGCGTTATCGTGGTGGAGGAGTACATTACTTCGAGGACGATTTTCGCGAACTTTTTCTAAGACTCTGGGCAAGCAAGTGTTGATGTTCCAATCTGCTATCACTGTCCTTTGATCTTCAAGCGATACAGTAGTGTAAAGTTCTAATTTGCCCAAAAAAGAAGCAATCATTTTTTACCAACACTTCGACTTTTCATAAATTTCGTCGGCCAACTTTTCAAAAGGAAAGACCTGCTCTGCCGATTGGCTTTTTATTTCGGGTTCAAAGCAGTACATCCAGGTTTCGTCACCTGTCACGTATTATAGACAGCCAATGACTGCCCTCCATTAAACTTTTTTATCATTTTACTGACAACGACTGCATGTCCAATGGTGCCTGACATGCAGTCGTTTCTGATTCTCCGTTAGGTTATGTGGTATCCATCGAGTGCAAAGCTTCCGAACCTTCAGATGCACATGTAAAATGTTTTGCACTTGACTCATTCCAATGCCTAACAAAGCACGAGTTTGTTGGCAAGTAATTTTTTTGTCAGTTTCGATAAATCATCGTACGGTGTCAATTTTCGAGTTTGTAACCGCAGTCGCCGGCCGACCTTCACGTACCTCGTCATAGAGATGGTCACGTCCACGTCTAAATTCTCCAAACCACGAATACACAGAGCTTCGATATGATGCTTCATCACCAAATGCTAATTGAAGTCTCTGGCAACTCTCTTGTTGACTTAAGCCACAACGAAAATCATAAAAAATCATTGAACGAAAATGTTCACGAGTTATATTCTTTTTGATAGCGACACACAATCTTCGAAAGGACGCCACAAACAATATAATAATATAATAATGAAACAATGAAAAAACAAATGACAGCTTCGCAAATTAAAAAGTAACATGTTCGCCAATAGTTCCATTTCGAATTCTATAATTGTTTTTCATTCTTTTATTGTGAGTGACCAGATCCAGAAACTTTCAGTATGCCCCATGCACTTATTATGTAAATTAAGTTTGGTAAAAAAAATATCCCAAAATAGTGTCTAATTTATACAACAGATTAGAAAGCCTGTAGTAAATTGAAAAAAAAAAACATTTAAAAAAGTAATAACGATCGGTATCGTTTGTGTAGTTTAGTTTCAATATAATATAGATTATATAATTGCGGCGGGCACGCCACCAGTCGCTAGATGGACGTACGAGTTATACCGCATATCTATTATAATACTATAGTTCATACCTTCCATTATCTACCTGTCTGTATGTGTGCAATGTACATAGATTGCAGATTTTTTGACGGCAAATTGTCAAATGAACTTTAAACCCACAGTAATGTATGGATCCAAGTACTGGGGAATCAGAAAATGCGAAGAATAAAAAATGCATGTCACGAAAATGAACAGTCTACGGTGGGTGGGTGGAGTAACAAGACTGGGTAAAGTCTCCAATAAGCTGATCCGAGGAAACTTTAAAGTAGCTGAAATACAACATAAGATGCAAGAAAACCGCGTCGATGGTACGGGTATGTAATGCGTAGAAGCGAAAGCTACATGACCCGACGCATTTTAGCCATAGAAGAAGAAAAAAGGAGAAGACTGACCCCAAACAGGGACCCACGGGTAGTGTGAAAGTGAAATCCGGGGCCCTGGGACGAAGGCAAAGAAGGAACAGGAGTAGCTTTTTATGCAGTAAAAGTCTGACACTATCTCGTGCTCCGCCCAAGAGCGGGATTTGTCATTAGATGATTTTCCCACCTAAAAAAATAAATAAAAAAACCCTAAATAGGAAAAAAGGTGATTGATTGGAAATCGTGAATAAACTTTTGGGAGGGAGTGTCAGATTTTTACTGATTAATTTATTTACATGCTAAATAATAACCTACCTGTGTTCCCTTTGTTACCCTTTGCGTTACAGAGCTCTTTCGGCGTAGCCCACAGCTCTGGCAGGTACATATTACTACGTATTATTTAGAGTTCTCGAAAAACTTTCGGCTCTACAAAATCGTAAAACCCTGAAAAGCTAAATCTGCTCAAACTGAAGTCTGACCCTCACTAAAATTGTATAAAGACTAATCCTGGAATCCTGAAAAGCCGAATTTTCTCTGTCTGAAACCTGACCCCAACCGAATTAGGTGAAGGCTAGACAAAGGTAGATTATGGTTGGCTTAAAATGTATGAATTAAATCGTTCTATTTATTTTAATCTGCCTTCATCATTATATAATGAAATTAGCGTATCAGAGCTGCAACTTGCATGGAAAACATTTTCAATAAAACTTATAATCTCTCCTGGTGGCCATCCTTTACATCTTGCACAAACCTGCGGTGCAGCGGTATGTAGGGCAGAACGTGCCTCGCACCGCCAAGCAGCTTATTGACAGCCAATTACAGAATGATATTCAGTCGCAGCTCGCTACCACCCCCCCTCCCGCGCTCTCCGCTACTTAGATGAATTTCTATAATGACGTTTCGCCACGATTTCCTAAACGAAAAAGTTCACAAGTGACAGTTGAGAGTTCCGAGATGGATCAATTCGTGATAAATGACGGCACAGCCAGCCCGCCTACCCTCGGCCACTCATACAATGAAGCGGTTGTAAAAACTTTGAATTATTAACGAGGTTTTCCGGTTAAAGTAATTACGAATCCGCGCCGCTGATTAAATGTATTGGGTTGTTTCATTAATGTGTGTTACGATGTGTGCTACTACGACTATTTATGGAGAGCTTTCACGTACCTATGAGATAATTAATTAAAGCTTTTATTAAAGGTGCTTCAAGCTATACTGCGAGTTTTCTTATCCGTCTTATAACTATGAGGAAGTCTAAACTTGTTAACAACTCGATCTTTCAAATTTCATCTCTACATCATCGACATCTCCCGCCCTTTCGTGTCAGACTTTTACTGACTAAAACCCACTCCTGTTCCTTCTTTGCCTTCGTTCCAGGACCCCGGGGTTCTCTTTCGCATCACCCATGGCCCCAGGGACGGTTGCTGACATCTCCTTGAGGCGCGCGTGGAACACTACGCGCCGTCGACGACTTGAGCTCGGTCCGGACAGTTAGCGGACAGTCGGACGACGAGCTACCTATTGCTCGCCGTCCGCAAGCCTGCGTCTACGTTGGCCGGAAATCGGGATCGCAATCCCGGCGTCTGGGGCGTGAGTGCCATTGCCTCGCGCGTGCGGCTGCCTCCTTTGCTAGCATTACTGCTTCGCAGAAAGAGGCGACCGCCTACCACTCCTCCTCGCTCCGGACCATGGCCTGTACCAAGGCCCGGCGCGAGAGATCACTGCCGCCGAGCGCCCCCACGAGGAGACGGCGGTGCTCTGCCCAGGCGGGGCACACTTCTACCGTATGCTTCACCGTATCCTCCGGGTGGTCCACACAATGGTGACACCCGGGCGTTTCTTCCGCACGAATCTGGTGCAGGTATCTCCCATACTGACCATGTCCGGTGTGAACCTACGTCATGGGGAAGGTAAGGATGCCGTGTTGTCTTTCCAGCCACTCCTCAAAGAGGGGACTTACCGCCATAATTGTGGCGTGCCCATTCAAACCGGATTGTCTGCTTCTTATGCGTATTATCAAAGTTATAAAAAGATTGCTTTAAAATGGATTATAAGTTACTTATTATGGCGGTAAGTCCCCTCTTTGAGGAGTGGCTCTTATCTAAAGAACTGGTTGAAATAACTGTTATTTCAACCAGTTCTTTAGATAAGTGCTTCCAAAAGGTTCATACATGAGAAGGTTCATTACATTTATAATATATTTTCGTTTCAAATAATGAAGTCAATTCGCACTCATCATTATACAAATGGGGGTTCGTTTATAGGTGTGAACGAACGTGGGAATTTCATTCAATTTCCCCACACATACGAGGGGAGAAAATCTTTTTATCAAGAGTGCAAATGTAAAGCTTAAACGAAATCAAAAAAAATAGCAAGCTAAGGCCCGGAGCTGCTGTGATCACGCGCGCAAACATACTCTATTAGCTATGTGTTCGTATGGTACCTGCATTTTAATTTGTATTAAATTGAATTTACATAGACAAACTTAAAATTTCAAAGTAATATTATGAACATTTGGTGTTCATTTTCTGCTTTTTTATTTCGTATCGTTTTCCAACAATTATTTTGATACTGGCAGCTCTCAATATAATTTAATCGAAGAGTCTTTTGGTTTTTCGTACTCATGTTTCATGCACATGTTTTGTTCATAGTGGTTGACCGTGGTGGATTCACTGCATGTTATCCCCAAAGGTTTGCCTGAAAACCAATTAAATGTTAGATGAGCCAGCATCCATGTTATCTTGAACGGCAAGAACTTATTAGTCATTTCGTTATTTTTTTACTATGAAGCCGTAAATATACCGATAAGAAGTATAGTTACATTATAAATATTTTCGGCTAACCTCTTATTTACCCTACATACAAGGCCATCATGTTTACAAAAGTCAGTTCTTAAAAATTGCCGCCATGTGTAAGCGAGGTGATGTCAGCAAACCGTAGGGGCTCAGCAGGGCCATGGGTTCGCTTCTGAAAGGAAAACCCGGCCCTGGAATGAAAGGTAACGAAGAAACTAAGAGTGGGTTTTAGTCAGTAAAAGTCTGACACGCCCTCCCGCCCCGCCCAAAGGCGTAAGATGTAATTGGATGATTTCCCACCAAAAAAAAAATTATATTAGACGATTTTTTTTTGTGTAAGTGACATTCAACCTCCCCAAGGTATCTAACCAATTAATTTAACCGTAGTAAATATCTTTATAAGGTTTTGATTTGTTTTGTATTTCTTTTATACCGTAGAAAAGCCTCGAGTGATATTTAATTAATTGATGTAGTTAGGAAGGTATCTCTAGAGATTTGTCTGAGCTAGTAACACAGACATCTTTTATTTTACGAAGATTATTAATCATGAACTCGTGTATACTTTTACTACACATGTTTCGGATTGTTAGAATATTTTTTTAAGACATGCCTCTGGTGATATTAATTATCTCCAGAGTTTTTGTATTGTTAGTATCCTAAACATATTTAAGGCCAGATTTTACTAATTTTGAACTTTTTGGAACCTCTGGAAATCCACAAATGTAAAAGAGAACACCTTGAAAAATTATTTTATTAAAAATGATCATATAGCCAACCGCTTGGTAAAAATTAAAACAAGATATAAATTAGTTGGCTCGATTAAAAAAATCACGAATCTGACCCTAACTTACGATTTCAAACGTGTATTATATCTACGACATTACTTAAGTTACATAAAATAGTTTGTTTTTTAAAAAGGTCTGGTAAAAACAAAAATCATGAATACTGTGTTTTTTTTATAAAAATAAAATCAGTAATACGGGGCCGCGAAGTCGACACGAAATCCGGGCCAGTGTCTATACAATACTCTGTGACTACAAGTTACAACCGGCTTTTAAAGAAGAACCACTTTGTAATAAGCAGCACCTTTCCGTTCTTAATATCTGTGGTACAGGTTGAAGAGCACAAAGGTGCTTTGTTCTTTTTTCTTTTAAGTGTTTTGTGTGTACATACATTGATTAAAAAACCATACGCGTGTTATTAAGATTCGGTGACAGCGACCTCTCGGCCGCAACCGTGAAGGAACGGACATCCTCACGCCCCAGTCGTCGCGACAGGAGACCCGGGCATCAATACTCGTAGGGCTGCCGATCCCTGGCTACCGTAACATGGGTTTGCGGATGACGAGTAATGAATAGCTCGCCGTCTGGTAAGCACCGAGCCCATGTCATCGATGGCCCGTAGTGTACGATAAAACCATAGGGGCCGATTAGGGCCAATGTCCGCTAGGGCCATGAAATTTATAAAAGAGATACCGTGGTCCTGGAACGCAAAGGGCAACTGAAGGACACTGGGTTTTAGTAAGTAAAAGTTTGACACCTCTCTTGGTCCACCCTAGAGCGGGAGAAGACTAAAAAATACTCTGTGACCACAACCGGCTCTTAAAGAAGAACCACTTTGAAATAAGCAGCACCTTTCCGTTCTTCTATCTGTACAGGTTGAAGACATTACCAAACTCAAAAAAGTGTTATATCAAGATATCGTTCTACTGATTTGTTTCGTACTATTTTAATCGTCGGTTCTTTTATGAATTCCTAATTGGACGCAATTGTTACAGAAGGTTACCACAGTTTCAATTTATTAATTTACACAGAACTGTTTCACAGACCAATGACTTACACATGTGTCTGAGTTATCTCTGAATCATATCTGCGTGTAATCATTTAAAAAAAATATATTACCAATGTGCAAAATACATTGCTTATCAATTAATCTTTAAATTAAGGTATTATATATAACGGTTATACTGTTATATTTTTACTTAAAAAAAAAAAATGATTTTGCATGCCGTAAGGTAGAATGCATCTTGTACACTTATATTGCTGGCAAATAACTTTTTTTTATAAATTTAATCACCTGATGGTAAGCAGTGATGCAGTTGTTGATGGTGAGGCGCAATATTTCTGATTTTAAATTTATTATCTTCGTTTCGATCGTTTCCGAAGCCCCGGTACTAAAGTGACATAACCTAAGCCCAAAGTTAGCGATGGAATCTAACTCTCTGGCTTTCACTTCTAACATATTTGTACCACAGTAATCTCACTGAATTCTCTATCACAGCTTACAATAGCTCATCTATTCTATCTCAGCACCTTCGTCTTGACCGGTACACTGGTCGTTTGTAAGCAACATGTGGGCAGCTGCAATATCCGCTCTCCACCGCCGCGCCTCTGCAGCGCTGAAAACAATAGCTCTACATGAGATACGGTCATAGTTCAACGAATCGCGATGTAAGCACGTTGATGCAGCTTTCAGTACAGTCACCAGCATAAAAACTTCGTACCGCCTAATAGTAAGGATAACGCCATCTACTGGCATTACCAGAACAGCATAATTAATTTTATAATGACATTTTAATTAGAGATGGCGTTGTATTCGGTTTTTTTATTCGTGATTTTTTTTCATCTTTTATACCTTCCCTGGACTATCACGAATATTTCAAGAACAAAATCAGCCAAATCAGTCCAGACGTACTCGAGTTTTAGCGAGACTAACGAACAGTTATTCATTTATACATATATAGATTATCTAGGACATTACTAACACTCTGTGCCTTGGAAAACACGTAAAGCTATTGGTCCCGGTGGTCATTGATAGATCTTTGACAGTCGTTACAGGTAGTCAGATGCCAGAAAGTGTGATCATCAGACTATCCAAGGTGTTGCCCAGTAACTAGGTTATGTATGCCTGATAGGCAGCTGTCGCTCCAAGTAAAACATATTCCGCCACATCCGGTTAAACTTGAAGTCGATCCCTACATAGTTGGGAAAAGGCTAAGGAGGTGATTTATTATTTATATTATTCCGTTTATTCATTTAACATAACATATAAATTATAATTTTAAATATTCCAATAAAAAATAAAAAAAACATTTAAAAATATAAAAAAATATTATTAGTTGGCAAGACACACTAACAACTATTAGCTGATGAGTGTGTTTCATATAGTTCGGAGATGTTTAGTCTGTCCAACCGATTTTTAAAGCAGTTCAATGTGGGAGCTTTCACAACACTTTCCGGGAGCCTGTTCCATGCCGTTACAACTCGGTTAGGTACACATTGCTTCAAAGGCTTCTTTTTGGATGCATTTCCCCATAACTTAAAGGAATGTCCTCGTAAATGTTTGTTGGCATTCAGTGTGTAAAGGTCTTGAAGGCTGGGCACTTCGTGGTATTCTGTGAGTATTTTATAAGTCGCAATAAGCCTACCTCTTTGTCTACGTTGTTCCAGTGTGATAAGGTCAAGTTCCTTAAGGCGCTCTTCGTAAGATAGATTGCGAATGGTACGGACCATTTTTGTTGCCCTTCTCTGAACATTTTCGATTAGAGTGATGTCTTTCTTAAAATATGGGTCCCAGATGACATTAGCATGTTCCAAGAGAGGTCATTGTTTGTACAGCTTAACAAACGTTTTAGGTGTCAAGCATTTGATGAATTGCTTCTTGAAATAATTATTATAACTTCGACAAAGACCTATTTAGGTTTCAAAAATATCCACTATGCTCGTAAAACCATAGAAATTTTATCAATGCTTTAGGAGAAAATCGCTATTGAATTTTGAGTGTCTAGCAGATATTTATGTTGGTGACTGTACTTACTATAACAGCGGTTATTACGTATCGGGGGCTTAAGCGTGTAGTGTCAAGGTTCAATGCGTGGGATGCGGCACAACACGACTCCGACCTACGCGGATACGTAACGTACACCACTCGTAAAACTATTATAGGTATATAGGTAAAGGAAAATATTAAATAATCTTGAAATTATGTACTTGTGTCTAATACAAACAGAGGTAAAATATTGAGTTTTTGCGCTCTATTTGGGTATTATTTATATTATATTTTTAATCCGCATTGGGCCCGCGTGGTGGATTACGGCCCATTCCGTCTCCTAGAGAGAGGAGACCTGAGTCCCAGCAGTGGGAACATTAAAAGGCTATTAGCCTATTATTATTTTATTAAGGTTGTTATATTAGTATCGCATTGTGTGGAGCAAGAGAGTGTCAGCATTATACTGACTTAAACCCACCTGTGTTCGTATCGTGGTATCGGCCTACTGAGCCTCTTCAGTTTTGCTAACATATGTATATTTTGATATGCGCATAGAACACAATTAACGCACTGTCAATTCGAGCTTGGTCGTTGACGGACTGCGAGCTACTCATTGCTCGTCGGCCGCAAGCCCAAGGTTGTTCTTCAGAACAACCTTGGGTTGACACTAAAAATACCCAATAGGAACTTATCATTAGAAAAGTATAAATCAACTTACGCCTTTCCCCATAATACTACCTGACTGGCCTGATGGTATAGTGGTTAGTGGCCCTGACTGCTATGCCGGAAGTCGTGGGTTCGATTCCCACTCAGGACAAATGTTTGTGTGATGTGTACGAACATTTGTTCTGTGTCTGGGTGTAATTTATCTATAATATGTATGTATTTAGAAATATATCAGTATGTTTATCAGTTGTCTAGTAGAAGAGCTTGTGTTATGAGACAAGCTCGGCTTAGCTTGCCAGACTAGACGGCGTTGTGTGATAGTTGTGGAATATTATTAAACATAATAACCTTCTACGATCCTAACTAATACTGGAACAGGATTGGTATGCGCTACTAATGAGTGGTAGTAAAAATGGTATTTTGGACTTTTAACGGGATTAACAATTTGGTTTTATTATAATTGTACTTAATTGGTACTATGTTGACTGTCCTCACATACCTAAAACTATTGTAATGTGGAAATATTGTAAAAATCAATCACATTTTTAAACGACTTCAAAAAAGGAGGTTCTATGTTCGACCGATTTCTCGGTCAATTATGGACCAAATTTGAATTTTTTTTTTGTTTTATAGGTTATGCAACTCGAAAAGTTGGTCCCATATTAATTCATTAACGCTCAGGCGGTAGCCGGCGCCCGGAAGCCATTGTCTTACTATTGTGTCTCTAATTACGCACGTCAAAAGGTTAATAACATAATATTGTTATGATCTGATTAGGTTCTTCGAAGATATGGGACAGAACTCCTCATAAGATCATAGCAGAATTGCACGTTCCAAAGCGTAGATCTCTCTGGATCCATGGAGTTTCTTGCACGTTCTTCACGTGCAAGAAACTCCATGGACGCTCTGTTAATTGTATGAACTTATGAGCTACAAGTAAAATGGCTTTTTGTATACGTGTAGTCGATGACTGATTGAAAGGAGGGGGGAGGGAGGATATATTGAACTGATCTGTTGATGAAACTGGAAGGTAGACACCGGAACTTTGTAATAAATTAATGTAACCTAACCGTGTTTGGGATTATTACAATTGTCATGAGATGCACTCTGGCTATAAGGTACCATCGAGCTAATCTGAATACTTTTTAGTTGTGCTACCACAACTAAAAAATAAAAAACTTTCTACAAAAAAAAAAAATTATAAACGAACTCAATGTAAAAAAAAATCACGAAAATAACTCTAATTTCGGAAGTCGATGTTAAATAACAAAGAGACAAAACTATTATAGAAACACCAACTTCCGAAATTAAAGTTTTTTTTACATTGAAGTCAGTTGTACTTTTTTGTAAAAAGTTTTTAATAGACTAATCGTCGTGTGTCTTGCCGGTTCTCCTCCATAAAAAACGACCAATTGGAACCCTACATTAGATTCTGACGTTCTATAAGTGCCCTTGAGCCTGTGTAAATTGAATTAAAAAGCATATTGCGTAGTTTGTCCTCTATGATAAGGGTCGTAACCTTCACGATAACTTTGTTATGGAAAACTATTTCCTCATGTTGTCCTGCCTTCGGCGATGTGGATGGTGTCGTAAATCAGAAATGAGAAACGTTTATTTTAAATATACCAATGACAGGCACTTTTGGATTGTCAAAATGTCAGTCAGTCAAAAAAGTGAAGCTAAATTTACACGCTAAGTCATACACAGGGCTCGTACAAGGCTCTACGAGTCCAGTTTAATAACGAATACCACAATGTTGGGGTTGCAGCGTTTCTGTAGCGCATCAGGGATATTCTCGGACTCGCGTGTTTCGGATTTCGGCTCACAGCTGCGGCTGCGAGTCACATCACTGATGCGTTGGATGCGCAACAGCCCCAATAGCCTTGTGGCTACTTAAACCGGCGGGTGGCAGGGTGGATGGCCTAATAGTTACTCACTGGATAAACAGACCGTCATTCATGTAAGTGATATAGGCGTATTAATTAATGTCTACTATGGATCTCTGGTCTTAAAATAAATTTTATTATCATATTATTATAAATTGCACGTTCCAAAGCGTAGATCTCTATGGAGAAGAACGTGCAAGAAACTCCATGGACGCTCTGTTAAATCATGATATGAACTTATGAGCTACAAAAATCTTGATTATATTATTTATGGTCACTTCTATAATGTGAAACATACAATGTAAATAAATAATAAAAAAGGGTAATTAAAAATATAATTTCAAATAAGCTCAATTTAAACGTATAGAAAACCTTTTATTCGGGTACCTGTATGAAGTAGTTTCCCTATAAAGCGTCTGACAACCGGGGCAAAAGCCACTATAATTAGTATCACGAGTAGCGTTTCGGGTTAATCCTTTACCTGAAGCTGTTAACACGCAACTATTAAGGCCAACAAGTTCACCTTCAGAAATATCATAAATCAATTTCAAAAATAAATATTATCGATCTGAACCCATGGACAGACACACATAGAACTGACAGTTTACCTAATTGTTTTATTAAATTGTTTATACATACCTGAGACCATCATCATCATCATCATTTCAGCCGAAAGACGTCCACTGTTGGACATAGGCCTCCCCCAAGCGTCGCCACAACGACCGGTCTTGTGCGTCTCGCATCCATCGGATTCCAACGACCCTGACCAGGTCATCGGTCCATCTTGTGGGAGGCCTTCCAACGCTGCGTCTTTTTTATTTATTTTTTTTATTATTGATAGGCTCGCGTTTGACCACCATCTCACCTGAAGGTAAGCGATGATATGGCCGACGATGGAGCACGCTTGCCTAGAAATTCGCGTCTTCCGTTTCGCGGTCGCCACTCCAGAACCTTTCGGCCCCAACGGCCATCAGTTCTGCGTGCAATGTGCCCTGCCCATTGCCACTTAAGTTTGGCGATTCTTAGTGCTATGTCGGCAACCTTGGTTCTCCTGCGGATATCTTCATTTCTGATTTGATCACGCAAGGAAACTCCGAGTATAGCTCTTTCCATTGCCCTCTGGGTGACTTTAAGTCTTCTTATGAAGCCCATTGTAAGCGACCACGTTTCGAAGCCATATTTCATCACTGGCAACACGCACTGGTCATAGACTTTCGTCTTGAGACACTGTGGTATATTACCTGAGATCAGTCAATCCTAAAACTCGGAAATTTCTAATTTACTTACATAGCTCATTTTTATTGGGACAAACCGTTTCACCTCGTCGTTTATACCGCGTACATTGAAGGGCTGGAACAATTTGCCTGCAGAGGTCTTCCCATCCGATAATAATTTAGGTGTTTTGAAGGTTAGAGTGAATAAGTTCTTAATAAACTAGTACAATTACTATCAACGATTGCATTACTGCTTACAGTGCTTACCATCAGGTGGGATCGCAGTATTCGCAATCAAGCACTAGTTTATAACATTTAAAAAAAGAGTATGTTACTCCCAGGACAAAAATGTGATATTCCAGGAAATGGTCTAACCGTGAGCCAAATTTCATACAAACAGTTCAGCCATCTGAACTTGAAGAACTAAGAAACATACACACATTCACACAAATACATGACTTTCGTCTTTATAACATTAGTGTGGAGTGTGATATTATTAACTGCTTAAAAATTAAACAAAAACTTTGAAAATTACTTATATTATATAGATTTTATATTTATCTGAGAAGAATTAAAAGAGCAGTGGTGACCGAGTGGTAACGGCCCCGACTTACGAGTTGTAGGTCGCGGGTTCAAACCCAGCCAGGCGCGTTACTTTGTGTAATTTATTTCATCACCACTGCTCTCAAAACGGTGAAGGAAAACATCGTGAGGAAACCGACATGTCCTAGAACCAAAAATTCGAAGACATGTGACATTCGCCAATCCGCACTGGGCCCGCGTGGTGGATTACGGCCCATTCCTTCTCCTAGAGAAAGGAGGCCTAAGTCCCAGCAGTGGGAACATTAAAAGGCTGATTATGCTATGCTATGAGAAGAATTGGACAATCCTAAAGTCCGCATGCGTATTTTAGTGACAACCGCGCACTCAAGGATCACATACGCAATGGATTCTCTGTGATGTCTTTTGTTTGGAAGTGTTACTTTAGTGTGTAGTATCCGGTGATGGTCCAAGGCCAGAACGCAAGGTTGTAAAACTAGTCGCGTATAGATTGGAAATCATTTTTTAATCAAGGTCTTCCAATCTATACAAGATTAGTACGCAAATCCTCGCGTATACTTCGTAGTGAGCTAACTACCTAACCTTATTCCATAATATACAGTGCCAGTACGAATATAGACTAATAGTGCGTAGATCGCGCCTTGATTAGGTCAGGTTAGAGTAGTGACCATTAGAACACGATGGCGAGCTAACGAAGCGTTCATGTGGGTTAGGTTAGATTAAAACAGTCACCATTAAAGCGCAAAGACGAGCGAGCGAAGCGAGCGTGCCGCAGTAGCGGCCGCCGAGCGCCAGATCCCCTACTAATGTTAGTGAATCATTTGGTTTAGGTTAAGTTAAAAGCCATTATTATTTATCTAATTCCATTATATGAATAAATGATTTTATTAAACTATATCTCAACTTTTATCAGGCGTAGCGCGTAAGTGATGTTAACTGTAGTATAGTTTGGAAACAGGACGCGCGCGTACACGTTACAAACTATACAAGACCAGTACGCAGAATTCGTGTATATAATAATAATAATAATAATAATAATAATTTTATTTTCAGGCATCAGAGGCCCATAGACAAAATACATACAATAATCTTAAACAATAATAAACTAATACATATTATAAAAACAAAAACTTAAACTATTATTAAACACGTAATGTGGTCGGCGTCGTGTTGCACTGCGTGGTATCGCATAACCGTCCTCGGAAACGTCGGTATACGACACCTTTCGGCCAGAAGTCCTCTTTCAAGAAGGTCTGTAGCTGTTGGGTTGGAACTCGTACCACGAACGACTTGAAGTTGACGTCGTGGCGCGCTTCCAACCTTACGACCCTCAGAGTCCAGTTGGTCTTCACCTTCAAATACTCCACGACTTCCTCAACCTTCGTGTAGTGATGCAGGCGCGAAATGTATAGCTGCGTCGTAGGCAGAGCAGGACGCAGCAGCATGTTCGGACCACTCGGTGCGGTACCGCACTGGTTACGGGAACAGGGCTTCTTCTTCTTCTTTTCTACTCTTGTGAAACCCTCTTCATCCACTTGGCCTGTTTTTGGCCAGGTGCTCTGGACCGCAGACAGGGTGGGTTGAGTACCCGTTTTCTGCTTTTCCCCTATTCTCGTTTGTCGCTTTGGTTGCGACGCACCTGATTTGCCAACGGTGACAATAGCAGCGTAGGCACGTTTAGGGGTCAACGTACCTACATGTGACGTTTCCGCAGCCGGTGTTGAGGTGCGGGCGACGGTATATGTTACCGGCAATCTGTATAATTGAATTCAGGTATTCTATACAATACTTAGGCAATGTATAGAATACCTGGGGCGTCCAGGCAATGTTTGAAATATTTTGAATATTATGGTCCATTACATACTTTACCTAGGTAATGTATACAATTCCTAGGGATTGTATAGATTACCTGCTGGTTCACCGGTAATGTGTAAAATAAATAGATTACTTCTATATTTATCAATTTTAACCGACCTAACTATAAAATGACCGGCAAATGAAACATATTCTATTACTTAAAAATCAATGTGTGTAAAAGACGAGAGCAGGGAATGAATTGACGAAATTTTAGGGTACCGTCACGGACAAGTTAAGTTATGTTTTTTTACAACCACCCAAAGATTCAAGATTCAAAGATTCAAAAGCATTTATTTCAAATAAACCATTTACAGGCACTTTTGAAATGTCAAGAAGTCAGTCAGTCAGAAAAAAAAATGATGCTAATTGCACATTCCAAAGCTTAGATCTCTATGGAGAAGAATGTGCAAGAAACTCCATGGACACTCTTTTCAATCATGTTTTGCAATAGAAATAGAAGCCTTACTTTATACCCCACGGACCGAAATAAGACCTGAGTCCTGTAGACCGGAGACTTATAATACATAATAAAATTAACGTGAAATTAGAAATTATTTTGGCTGTAATTTTCTTACAAGTACTCAGGTCCTATTTCTGTCTGCGGGGATTAAAGTAAGGCTTCAATTTCCGGGTGGTTATAAAAAAAATAACCACAAAGGCTAAAGCGAGAGCTCCGCTCCGCTCTTCACCAGCCTTAGCCTTCTAACCTAACCTGTCCGGGTCGGGGTGCCCTAAAATTACGTCACCTTCTCTGCTCTAGTCTTTTACACAAATTACCGGCTGCGCATTCAGTATTGTATGGAATACCTAGACAAAGTATAAAATAAATAATATTTCATACATTACCTACACATTTCAGGTATTTCATACATTGCCTAGGTATTATATAGCATACCGGATTATACAGATTGCTGGTAATATATAAGTTTTAAAAATAGCAATACAAAGTATACCCAAGCAGTTTCCTATCGCTGCGTTCGGGCCTGTATAGAATGGATATCCCAGGCACAAGATCTATCTTCTAAATTCCTGTACTTATTCAACATTATCATCATTTATATCTTCAATTCGTCTGTATAAAGATAACCTGCTTATCTTTGCTTATTAGTTATAAAATGATAATAAAAGCTGTGTCGCCCCTCGGCTAGTTCGCGAGATTGATCACAAAACTTCGACTAGAGTCTAGACACAGCGCTTATATAGCACAGCCTGGTTCAGAGCTCTTAAGGATAATATAAATGAAAGTTCCATTAAAACTTTTGCAGTAGTTTTAAACATCGCTAAGGAAAAACGCGCAAATGTTGTAGTTTTGATTTCGCTCCTACTAAGTGCTTTGGTCTTAGGTATGGGTCCAGTTTTAACGTAAATAACTGAAATACTGGAGCTTAGCATAATATAGCAAGCACTTGAGATTTCTCATTATAAGCATAGCAAAATAAGACATATAATTTTCCCACTACTGGAACTAAGATCCCCTCTCTATGAGAAGAAATGGGCCGTAATCCGCCACACGGGCCCTGTGCGGGTTGGTAGATGTCATACCTCTCCAAGTTTTTGCTCCTAGGACTTACCGCTTTCCTCACGATGTTTTCCTTTACCGCTTTGAGAGGCAGTGGCGATGAAATAAATTACACAAAACTTATTTTGTTGCGCGGCAATTCGTGTGTATCAAAATCGTTAGGAAACTCGAATCTCTAAGTCTAACAAGCAATCGTTGCAAGCGAGGTAACAAGTGTTTGTACCTTTTCTGTATAAATAGAGGTCATTGTCCTGCTGTGAAACAGGAGAAGTAACAAGCTGGTATATTTTTACATGTCATTCTAAGCAATACGTCACAAATAGATGCTGTAAAATCTCATTGGCTTACTTGATCAGCAACGGTATCTGTTACGTATGATAGATGAGTTTCTACCCATGGCTTTGCTTGCGAGAAAAATACTTTTATATAAAAGCATTAAGACATATGGTGTCCTAATATAAGTCGTGGTCCACCGATGTGCCAAGATATAAACGAGTCTGTTCAGGTGTGAAAAAATAACAAAGAAACTAGCCGACAGACAGAGTTACGTTCGCACCACAGTTATCACGTGAATATTATAAAGGCGAAAGTCTGTATGTATGTGTGCCTCGAGGAAAAAATACACCTGAAAGAATTTGAAGGGAAGGATATACTTTTTATCTCAGACAAGTTCATAGTTCCTGTGGCTTAAGCCACGGGTGCGCAAAAGCATATTATGGGTTTGCAGGTTTGCTTTACTATAAAAGCTCTATAATTAGAAACAGCCTTAAAGTCAGCACCAGTACCAATCGTAACTCAATTAACTGTTTCGTAGAAGCGTAGACAATTTTACAAGCGACGAAGGTCGTAGCTCGTAGCGGCGTAGCGTCTCGCGTAGCATTCAATGTGCTACGCCGTAGCACCGTATGCAGCGTGACAATTGAATGTCACACACACGCGAGACGGAGAATACTTTTCATTTCTAGTTAATTATATACAGGGATACAAATAGTTATTTATTTTCATAAATCCTTTCAGATTAGCAAATTACTTTGAAAGGAGGCAGTTTTTTTTTTTAATGCTGAGGAATAAAATTACTCCCTCCCTTTTCTAATTATTTTAAATGAAACCATCATTAAGGGTAGGATCAAAACTAAATACGAAAGCAATGTTATCAACATGTTTGCAAAACTTGAATATTTAAATTAAAGTCGTACGTTTCACATTAAAGTAGTTTATATTCAGAGTACAAATTGGAAGAAAAAAACATGTTGCGCCGACCCCAAATAACACGGGACAAGGGCAGGAAGATGATGATGATATTCAGAGTACAAATTAATTTGTATTATTTTATCTGTTGGATTGCGGCTTATCAATGATTGGCTGGCACCACATGTGGTGAACGTTTTAGTTATTAAGAGTAACTGAACCATAAAACTGTTTAATTTGAATTAAAATGACGACTATTCAATTACGTTTAGTGATAAGAGGGATATTTCGGTTTAAGTTCAGAAACTAGAGTAAAAACAGAATCCCCAAAGTGAAACTAATTGAGACATAAATGAGAGGTTTGTCAATTAAATTAGTTTTTATTGTAGCTGTGTGTCGCGGTCGCGGGCGGCGTACAAACAGGCAAATGAAACTAGTTATGATCTGTTTCCACAACGTAAATATTTGCAGAGCGGCACGCGGCGGCGGCGCCCCGCACATGTCAAAGGCGCCGGCTCCGGTATTGATCTAAAGCAGGGCAAGGGGGCGGCGGGGGGGACGCAGGCAACGGTGGGGGAGGGGGGCGGCACGCTCGTACTACGCGGAGGCTGCCTTACGTAAGGGCGCAGCGCGTCTGACGCCCCGTCTGCCAGCACTCGCCGACACTGATTAATAAAACAACCGCCATCGACTCGCTGCAACCGAGGTATCATCGCCCAGCGGCAGAATATCTCTAATTAATTTACTTTGGCATTTCATTGCATACCTCACCTCCTAATTCGTTTCGATCAGCGAGAGATTTAAACGTTCATAACAATACCTTTTTAATACTTCCTGCAAAACAACGAGGGTGAGAATTGCTCCGAATTCTTCTCGACTTTACCTTCGGAGCACACCATCGTTTCTTGTTTATTCATAATAAATTAAAGCTCCTTGCGACAATCAACCCTAATTAAACAGCAATCATAAATTAGATAAATAATTTAAAAGGTCTCTTTGATATTGCCGAATGCGTAGGTTCAATTTTCTCACGTTTACTAAGTCCCAGTATTTCAAACAGAAATTTGTCATACGCAAAGGAATGATATTAATTTCAGGTGAAACGTAAATCGGTTTAGGCCGGCCGCTGTCCCGGCGACGAAACCCTATGCTCAGCGCCAGCGCCAGGGGTAAACCGATTACAGTAACAAGATATTTTAAGCGGATCACTGCAGTGTTAAGACCCTTTTCTCCGTTTTGCGAACTAATTGCATAGTCTAATAGAAATTTAAGTACAAACTTCTAGTGAGTTCACTGAATTGCAAAGTAAAATAAATTCTGAGTCATGGCAGCATGTAAAGTAGTCCTGGACTCGTTTTATCATCAATGAAATCATAGAGAATTTAAAAAATAAGCCTAAGACAGTCATAACAGTCTAAAAAGCGATTCGTGGAAGATGCTGTAAGCTCTACCGTATCCCGGTAACGGGCCGGATCGCGCGCCGGCTGCGCACCTGCCGGCTACCCAACGAACGTTTTAAATAATTCTAAATTCGGAACCGGTGCCGGTGACGGCCGAACTTAGCGAACAATGCCCGCGAAACATTCCCTGATTGCTAATGAGGACATTGTGGAACAACTTGAATTAAACGAAACGGAATAAGGAAATAAGAACGAAGTTTTACCCAAAAATTCGCTGAACCGTTCTCGTCTTTTACATTTCCTTTATTATTACTTATGTTATCAGGGGGATCTTTTAAAAATAGATAGGACTGTGATACGGTCAGAAAAGGAACGAATAAAAGAACGCGAAGGGTACGCCAGAAAACATTGCAAACGACTTCGAAGACATTTTGATAAAGTACACAAAAAAATCACTCCATTAGCTATCTACAGGGAAGTCAAACCCTTATTATTTTCTTCCCAGCTACTTTTTCATATCAGTGATAAAAAGATTGTGACAATATATATATTCAATGTTCAGAAACCCTAAAAAGATAGATAACGCCATCTCTTTTGAAAGTTGAGACATTACAGATTATAACTTTGCATCAAAATATGAAACGATTCAAGTTATTCTAATCTTGGAGTCTTGCAGCGCTGGGTTTATGGCACGAAGTCTAGACGTCGTCTCGTACTTCATCTCGGTGCAGCGCAATTTCCATCGATTTCTCATCACAGGGCTGCTCAGGACAGGGATAATCCCGCATGGATAGACTGACTTAAGCTCTGCTAAATGCTAAAGGACGGAATAGCAGTTTTATTATGTATTCAAATTGGAATTTCCTCCACGTAGATCGGAATTTTTAAGTCAGCTCTTAGAATTTTAATCCGAAAATATTTACGGAGCTTTAGCCTTAAAATATCTTTGAGGTAACGTGTTCATATTCGGAATAGTTTAAAGTCGCATACTCACAATTATTTTTATAATTAGTATTATAAAATTGTACTCACGCAAATTACGGTTATACTTTATTTACGTAAAATTCTTTGCACTCCATTTCATTTCAAACCTGCACGCAGCAATATAAAGTTTACATACTTTCTTTGTCTGAATAAAGTTTGTAATTTTTATAGACATAATTAGACGTCGCTGATTGGTTAAAAAGTGATATAGGAAACTTGTAAACCATTAGTGAACACGTCAGCATAAAAATGTAAATAGCGTAGTAAAGTCTAGCTGATTCATATAAAACAGAGCTACAATAAGAGCATGTAAATGTTTCAGTGCTCCAGTTTAGCTGAGAGAGATCCAGACCATCACGGGTAGTATTTTAAAATTAGCAATGTCGTAAGCTATTTCTAGAGCTGAATGGATTCACACGAGCTATTTTAATCGTTGCTTTATAGGTATTTCGATAGAATACTAACCTAGTTTGAATGCATGTGTTAGCACTTTTATCGTTAGCGGCCATTAATATTTCCTGGAAATATAAAACTGCACTGTGGTTAACAATCACGTAACGATCAGGTGATCGTTACGTGATTGTTAACCTGTCGTTAAAACTTATAGCTTATGTGTGTTTACCATTTATGTTTAATATGAGAGCGGTGAATAGTGTTGAGCGTTGTTTAATGCCGATTAACATTGAAAGTACAAACCTACTCGAAATAGACATTTCGGTAGTCACATCTGATCAGCGGTTGGGCACGCCTTAATCATGGCGGTAAGTCCCTTCTTTGAAGAGTAGCTGAAGAGGCGTCACGACGTCCTCACCTTCCGCTTGATGCAGTTCCTTACCGGACATGATAAGTTCGGAATCAGGCGGAAGAAACGCCCGAGTGCTATTGTGTGACCCATCCGGAGGACACGGTAAAGCATACGGCGGAGGTGTCCCCGCTTGGGCGGCAGCAACATCTCGAGGGATTTTTTGTAAAGGGAACCCGATCCCTTTACAGAAAATCCCCACGAACCCGCGAACCCCTTCAGTTGTCTTCAACTTAAGGACACAGGTATGGTTTTTGTCAGTTACACCCAGAACATGAGAAGTCATTGGATGACTTCCAACATTTAAAAAAAACTGGTCAGCTTTTTTTTTTAACCATTGTCACTAGGAATTACTCCTGTATCGTGGGAGCATTCATAATCATATAAACGCGTGCCTTGTGTATACAAGACACCCAGACCGGGAATAACTAGCTGTAGGCCTTACAAATATTTGTTCCGTACAGGAGTCGAACTCGCTGACACGCAGCGCCGCTGCCAATCTCTCAACTACTGCGCCAACTGGGTCGTCAATTGATATCGGAAAAGTATGAATATGATAAAAGACTAATAAGCAATTTAACTCTTATTATTATACATGTTATAGATTGTGTTATAAGTAAAACTAACAGCTTTCTTTTACACTTTTATACAGTCCTTAGCACTTTTTAATGAAAACACTTTGTTAATGTGTTATAAGTACATATGCACCGCAATTGTCACTATTATACACTAATTTTAAACACAATACTGACTCAGGTTTAAAATTCTCTTTAGTCTGCGCACTAGGTACGTGGTGTCTAGCACCTGGTAACATTTTTTTTTACTCTACGGTGTGCTGACATCTCTTTGAGGAGCGCTTGGATCAGTACGCGCTGTAGACGACTGGGGCTGGGTCTGATCGATTACCGGACTGCCAGACGGCTACCCGTTGCTCGACGTCCGCAAGCCCGCGTCTACCGTGGCTGGTAGTCCGTGTCGGGGTCTCTTCGGCTGGGGCGTGAGGATGTTCATTCCCCTATGCCTACGGGCTCCTCCTTCGCTAGCATTACTACTTCGCAGAAGGAGGCGACCGCCTGCCATTCCTCCTCGCTCCGAACCATAGCTTGGCCCAGGGCCCGGCACGAGGTCGCTACCACCGATTGCCTCCATGAGGACACGGCGGTGCTCCGCCCAAGCGGGGCACACCTTCATCGTATGTTCCACAATGTCCTCCGGGCGGTCCACACAGTGGTGACACGGGCGTTTCTTCCACCCGAATCCGATGCAGGATCCTCCCGAACTTACCATGTCCAGTGAGAACCTGCATCATGCGGAAGGTGAGGACGCCGCGACGCCTCTCCACACTCCTCAAAGAGCTCCTGGGCACGCCATAATCATGGCGAGAAGGAGCTCTTTGAGCACCTAAGAACTTCCGTCCATCGTAATGAATAACTTCTTTCAAGAGGTTACAGGATAGTTAATTTCTAAAAAAAATATTATATCTCCCATATTAACTTTAATCAGTTAATTATAAGTTTAGTAAGGAAAGTTCTAAATTAAGCGTTTCTCTTCGTCGTTTATACCGCGTACATCGAAGGACTGGAACAATTTGCCTGCTGAGGTCTTCCCGTCCGATTATAATGTAGGTGTCTTCAAGGCTAGAGTGAATTGGTTCCTAATAAACTAGTGCACCATCGACGATCGCATCACTGCTTACCTTCAGGTGGGATCGCAGTCAAGCACTAGTTTATATTATTTAAAAAAAAATAGAATTGTATTATGACTTCTTTAAAGAAAGTTATTCATTTCAATGGGCAGATGCATTTTTTTAATACCACAACTTTCCGTTACACTCTTTATAATGAAAAGAAAACCCAATAATGATGATAGCTCTTAATACATTACGAGTGAGGAGAGGAGCCGGCGGCAGGTATCGGTCGAGACATTCATTTAAATTGGTCTCATCCTGTGACAAAGGCTATACGTTTGTACGCTGTGCGACAAATATAAATTGTATGAGTAAGCTCCCGCCGAATAAGGGGTGCCTGACGAAGTGGAAAAAAATGCTTAACCTGCTTCCCCGATCACATTTACTTCCCCGTCACAGACTTATGATAAATGTTTAATTTTTTCTGCGAATCGCGTGAATTTGTTTCAACAATTTCATACATTTATTTTTTACTTTCGTCTTATTCCTGGAACACTGATATTTAAACCCTGTAAACCAAGATTAAAATTCTCTTGTTTTTTGTTTCAGAGTCAAAAACTGGGCGTTAAAATTCGGCGTCGACTTATGGGAGTTCGGAAGGCATTTTACAAAAATGAATCAAATTCAAAACGTAAGTACATACGTCATAAACGAATATTAATTCTTCCTTTAGAATAAGTGTTTGCAAAACCCAAACAAACGTCATGTTCTGCATTCGTAGTAAAAGCCGTACGTGAAAATCGGACTAAAAAACAAAAAAAAAGTTTCCATTTCCTGAGAGTCGTGCGTGGAGGTAAGTGTGATGTTTCTCTCTTGAAGGCGGCGAGAGAGCGTGTAGCAAGTAAGCCGGATCGCCGGTCCGACGCGTACGTACAAAAACTACGAGTCCGCTCCCGTGGCAACCCCCCGGGGCCCCCGCGCCCCCTGCACCCCGGCGCCCCGCAGCCCGCGACCCAGTTACGTGTCCGACCAGAGATAGGGATACAGCGACTGTTACTAAAGCATGGTATTAGTCACTTATCGATGCATCTGGATCGCTTAATGGTTTCAATTAGATGCTATTTGTAATGTTTATTATGTGGGGACTTTTACTAGTTTTTGTGGAATTAGGGATGCCCCTGGTGAAATTTATCAGAATATTTCGAAAATTGATAAGCAATATCGCCAACTGAACAAGCTGGTAGATACATGACTGTAATACGCTTTCTTTCCGTTTTTATAAAATAATTTGTAAAATAATAAAACTCTTACAATCTCGTAAACTGGCCGAGTGCATTATCAAAGAAAATTACCAATTAATAAAAAAGTTAAATAAAATTATCTTTAATTCGTATTAGTAACATCCAGATGGGTTGATAAACAACAAAGAAAACGTATACCTATGTTAGTAAACTGATGCATCTTTGAACAACATCAGCTAACAGAGGATAATCGTACCTCCCCGCAGTCGTCAAAGTGAAGTTGAAGCTAATAAGTACATTATTTGTCATTTATTTCTTATTGAAGTACGCTGCCATTTTTATCGCAGTGCAAGCTTGTCGTCGCTATAACTTTTAATTTGAAAAGGTAATTTGAAAAAATTGGAAAACTGACTGGTCGGTAAAATTATGTAGGTATACAGTCTAGACACCATTCGAGTAGCGGAACGACTTTTATTACTACCTATGCATATGAATTTTCAGATATTATGAGCATGATATTACCCCGAGGTTGGTAAGAAAGGTAGGTATTTAGTTATTTTAAGGAAATTGAATTTCCTTTTGTGTATTATATGATAGCTAACTTTAGTTGTGTCAATACCATTAATATTAAACTTTGAAACTTGAAACTCATGATGATGATGAAGTTTTGATATGACAATAAATATGTAAATACGTAATAAGGTAGGTACAAGTAGCATAAAGTTAATATTGTTAGAACAATTAAACAATGGGTATGATGTACCTATCTATTCCATGCTCATTTCTTAATGCAACTTTAAATACAGGGTATAAGTTTTACTTAGAGATGTGATCGATCGTTTTATTGTTTAAATATTTATTCTTAGCTTTTAAAAACATTGGGTATGCACCGTATTCATTTTTATTTACATAAAAATTATATTTCTAAATATTTCAATAAAAAATATTAAAAACAGTATCCCACCGGTGTCGGGAACAGGGTCCAAGCTACTGGTAGTCAGGGCTCAAGAGAAAGGAACCTCCTAACTACACGAGCCGTGTCCATGTCGTTTGCACTGTATTATTATTATAGTTACAAAAACAGACTAACAGACAGCTTATGTATCAAAGGTGAACTCAACCCAGAATAAGGTCAAGATTAAGTAGAAAGTATTCAACAAAAACCCCTTTACAAAACTAACTCTGTGATTACGTCTCACCCGTCGTAATAAAACAATCAAAATTCCGCGTATATCGCGCCGTCCAAGTAATAATATGATGTTTCGCGAGAAACTTTGCCATCGCAACTTCTTCAATATTAGAGGGCTGATCGACCCCTGGCGCGGTGGCCCGCGTCCTGCCGCTATCACTTCAATAAATCATTTATATTATTAACTTTCCTATTTATTTATTAGCTCCTCCATAGTTGCTGTTCACTCCTACGTGCCCTCGCTTCTATCTAATGTAGTTTCTTTATTAATGTTTGCTTGTACTTACTGATAATAAAACCTTTTTGGGTCGCTATTCGGTTGATTAAACTAACTGTTGTTGGGCGGACAAAATAATGTTTGAAGAAAAGAGGATCGTTTTTTCTTGGAACTACGTTACAAGGTTTTACCTTAAATATAATGGAAACTAGATTACCTACTTATTCTAATTTAAAAAATCGGTTAGATCTTGTTGGAGCTGTATAAAATGCGCGAACACAATTCGAGTGTGCCACAAGAACAGAGCAGGTTTGCGCTGATGCGACTCGCGACCCATTAATTTCTTCCCCTGTGTCTGTTGTTTACCTTGCCCCACATCTCGCATAGGGAGACGCGACCTAAACCCACTACTCCGTGAAGGTCCAGGCCTTCACTGTTCACTCCACAATCAAATTAGGTTAAACTCTGCGCGTCCGCCGAGTGGGCCAGTTGCGCCAGTAGCCGCGCGCCGGATGCGCCGCAGACCGACACTCTCGCTTCAAAGATTACAAGTGGACTATTGAAATTAGCGGAGTTTGTTAAGCTTCGTCTCTTGATTTTATTAAGGTCATTACTGTTAGGGTTTAATTAGGGGTAATCTTAATTTATTATAGCGTTGCAAAACTAATGTCTTGTAATAGACATTGTTTCAGTGGGTTGTAGAGGGAACTAATCACCATACTAGACAAAAAGATGTAAATCCTTCCCAAAGTTGGTGATATTTTTTTTCAGCAGTCGAACACTGCTGAGTAATCTATGTTTTTATATGGTGATAATGTTCATTACCCATTGAAAGCTTAGACCAGTTTAAAGTTGCCTTTGACATTCTACCGTTCAATAGACTCCGTAAAATATTTATAAAACCTTCACAATATGCGTCTAAAACTGCTTAAAAAATGAAAAATTAATCGTTTAAAATGACGATAAAAAATATTTTAAAAACGCATTCACTGCTGCAATAATCTGATTCAAAATGAAGTTTCACCGTGAAATGAATCTTCAGCGCGCTAAATCTCGACATTCTAACGAGAATATGAAATTCCAAGACGCTCGATTCTCTCCGCTCTTGCCTTTCGAAAACTTAATTTTCATTAGTAATACATTTTTAATTAATCGTAGCTACGTATTAAAAGTTTGGCATTTTGGCAAGCCGTCGCAATTATAATTTAATTGGTGAGGACGACACTTTGTCCCCAGGGGTGAATTACCTGCGTAATACATTTAACGGTAGGTTCATTGAATAGGGCTGTGATAACGTACACGAAAACATCGCTCTTTTAAACGTTACACAGAGGCAATTACTGGAATTTTTTACTAAATATTTCAACGACGAAATAACTTAAGTGACTCATTAAAATGAAGAATCACTTTTAACTTCACAAAATATTAAGTGCTCATTAGCATATTAAATAGGAGCACCTACAAGCAGCAGTTATAGATCTTATACAGCTATCTAGAAGAGCCATAGTCCTATAAGAGTAAAGTGCGTACTAACTGTGGGAGCGATTGTTTTCGCGGCCCATTGTAGTCCACAATAATAGCAACGAACACCTTTCATTATTTTTAAAACTTCTGCCAAAGAAGAAAAGCGTCCGTCCTTGCGTTACATATCGGTGCCCACCTTCCTGCTTATATTTTTGTTATTTAAAGAGTAAAAACTGAAATCTTTCTTTCCGTTTGTATTGCTTTAAACTTTAAACCCTGTTATAAAACAGTTAAAAGAGACTGGAGGTACCGGTTTATTTGAAAATTATTAAGGCTAATATTAATTTGTCATTTACTTTACGCTATTCATATTAAAACATTTTTCAAGAAAAAACTTTTCTTCTATAAGGGTAGGTACCTATTACAGTTTTTAATTAAAAAACTCAATTCACTGGTTTCTTTTGATAACATCATAAAATATTATATTAGCTAAAATATTTCCTGTTTACTACCTAACATTTTCTTGATGAAATTAAAAACATTTTAATAAATATTACAAGCTCTGAATTTTCCATATTTAACCAGCTCATGAAATTCTTTTCACAGATGCTTCAAAGGTTATATTTTTATTTTTATTTCCTTTTACTGCTATTTTTAAAACTTTTTATTGAAAATCGCAGTAAAAGGAAATTAACTGCAAACGATGCATATTGCTTTTTCTACACGAGTGCTTGGGAGCGTCCTCAATTTAAATACTTCCAACATATTTCAAAGCTTCCGTTAAAATGTAACTAAGTAATAGAATCTCGCCGCTGTACCCCGAGGGTTCACCAATCACACAGAAACAATAGAGCCGCGCTCGTCCTATTACTGGAGTTAGTGTATTCTGTGAAAACTTATTAATCAATATTCCCTTACAAACCAATAATAATTCACAGAAACACGCATTTTTAAACCAAATTTTACAAAAAAAAACACTGATGGTATTTCACAAGTGGTGTTTTAAAGAATAATATTTACGTATAACATGGTGCAGTACAAACATTTTCCCTAAAGCAACAATAGATTTCATTTCAAGATCAAGTCCACCCATGACCATATATCATGTCGACATGCAGGGTGCGAACGGATTCGATCGGCTCGTCCACGACCACGTCCGTTATTTATTTCCATCCTATGTATAGAGAACTGTTGAGAGGCGCGGCCCACATAATATATTTCCCATCGGTTCGTGTTTTGGAATTCGCTTAGAATTGTACAGCACACAAGGCGATCCTGCCCTTTTCACTACATATTTTTTGTCGGCAAATGGAGTTCCCTTGTGCGTAGTACGCACAAATGCGGCCGGGCGGAGTGGAAAATCCTGTCCGGCACGGGCAAGAAACGCCGGACGGCCGGACCGACCCCGACCGTGACGCCGCGTTTTTACTGCTATTATTTAACATAGTTGATTATTCAACTGTCCCAGATATGGGTTTATCAACATTTCGTTGGTGGAGAACCACATGAGCTTTGGCTAAATAAAAGTCTAAATGTTTGTCATTATTTGTATACTTCTCAAAGGAAAATAAACTGAAACTTAATACAATACAATACATTTATTTCAGATTAAAATAATGACTATATAATGTTAGTAACGAGGGTCTTAAAAAACTGTTAGTATTGCAGCATTCATAATCATGATTACATTCACATTATATTCAATAACAATGCTTTTCATTGATATCTAATGATGAGCCCCACGATACATTGATAATGCATTCTTAAATGTACACCTATATGTATGAAGACTGTTATACAACCTACAAATGCTCAGTAATACGGCTCTTCAGAAGCCATATTCGCAGATGAAGCAGATCTCTAGCCTATATTCCTATAGTAGATAGACCTACAAGTTACTATAGTACAGCTATCGCTGGACGATGACCCCTGAAAATGCTCGGCGTGCCATTCATTCAGCTATCCATAAATCGGTTTAGTTCTGAGAACATTTATTTAATTTACGCAGGGCTAGATTTTTTTGGTTGCCGTGGCTATTTTTTGTTGGAAAGTGGTTATAGTGTTATAGTGACACATTTTAGTAAAATTGCGTGCGTATACAAAGTAAGGAGGTGACCAGTGTTTATCTTTGAGACATAATATATTTGTCTGGGTTTTATTAATTTTATACTTTTATTTTTCGTAAGTTGAAAAAGGGTACTATTTTAGTAAATAATATGAATAATTGCGCAATTTGTGTAGGTATATACAAACTAAACTTTAAGTTGACAAAATAACTTTTTTATCGAGAAATTCGCTAAAAAAAAATTCTTTCAATCTGTTCATTACAATTGGAACGCTACAAAAACACGAATTTTCCACTAAATCCTTAAAATAAATGAAAATAGTTGAATGTATAGGATTAATCATAGGTCCACGAGGGTGGTGTTGACACACAAAGGGGATTAAATTAACTGCCTTAATTGAATTTAGGTTCCTTGTTAGCCAATGTGTCCGGGGTCCCTCGGGCGGGGAGAGCGGGGAGAGAGGGCGTTATGCAAGCGCGCGCCGCAGCGCTGCCTGCCCAGAGTGCCGGAGTGCCCGAGTACCCGCCGCTTGCTCGACCAACCTACCGATTAAATTACGAATTAAATACAACACCACCTAATAAATTGTCCATTTTGATGATGTTCGACGAGTTTTGGTGTTTATTGCTAAGATAAGAGAAGTGCTTGGCTGTAGTGTGAGGTCTTAAATTCGTTTTAATATGTATCGAACATAATTTGTCTTGTCTAATCTATATTCAGGAACCAAATAAGCAAAATACTTTTCAAATATTTGATACAGTTTCACACACTTTAAACGTAAAAGTTTTCTTTTGATTGAATATTAACTAGTACCAAAAATATCTCACCCTAAGCTGTATACCCATGTTTTTTTGAGGTGGCAAATCGTCAAATGACTTCGATCGGCACCCACCTGTGTCCTTCAGTTACCCTGTGATTACAACAAATATCACTAAACCTTAAACCGCCTTAGGTATTATCCGAAAAACATTATTGACTGTATAGAACAATCTACCGATCGATCATGAAAGAGGTTTTTTTATTCTTAAATCTTTTTTTGTTGTCTTACGCCAGTCATAAGTATGATGCATAGACTAGATTAAAACTTATTATTCACGAAAAAAAACACTGGTCACTGCATTGAATGCAAAATAAAAAAAGAAGTTAGCTATGTCACTATTTAACAACTGACAATCAAATTGGTGGGAAACCTCAGTGTTTTTTGTTTTGTTTACGCTATTAATATAAAGGTTCTGATATTACTAAATGAGTTCCATTAAAATAATAAACGACGGGGGGCGATTAACAGCCCCGTCCGTACATAATGCAGGTCTGCGGGTCGGGCCCAAGGGTCAGTAAATTTTCCCTCCCAAGAGGCGTCCTAAACTCATGTAAGCAGATTTTTTTTGTTTATCGACACCTTCAATTTTTAACGAAAAACCTTTTTTAGAAATGTTGTGAAGCGACAATACTTTATTTTTTATTTATAAATAAAAATAACTTTCAGACAAGCTTTGATTCCGTCATTAGGAAATATGCATGTATTTTTTTATAATTTTTATTCGATAGTCCAGATTGTTAAGTATGTAATAGTAAAAAATATACAATGTTAAAAAAATAATTAAAACCATTTAAAAATTAATAAACACACTCAGACAACCGAATCGCCGCCATTTTTTCGCGTTTGGTGTGACGTTAAAGTCTATGACCACAAACTATCACTGGAACTATACGCACTCGGTGATAGGACGTTTGTTGTCAAAGACTGACGTCTTATTTACTCTGACAAATGGCATCGCGTTTCAATTATTTAATTTCAGCATTATTTTGCACTTTAAAAACATTCATATCTCGCTTAAAACAAAATTATAATCTAAAATATTGACGAATCATCATCTTCCTGCCCTTGTCCCGTTTTATTTGGGGTCGGCACAACACGATTTTTTCTTCCATTCTGTCCTGTCACTCGTCACGCTATCACTAACTCCCTTTTCTTTCATATCACTTCTTTCACAATCCATCCATCTTTTCTTTGGCCTCCCTCTCCATCCATCCACATGTAAATTCATAACTCTTTTAGCAATATGCGCTTCATCCCTCCTCTTCACATGACCATACCAAGATAAACGATTCCCTTTCAACTTTTCAGTCACTGGCGCCACTTTCAAACTTCCCCTAATATACTCATTTCTCACTTTATCCATTCTTGTCACGACGACGAATCTGAAGTAATATATAATATATTAATAAATATTTGATATTATGAAAGTAGATTTTTTCTTAGACAAATTATTGTTTCCTAGTTGGTCTCGTTTCTTTATCTAAATCTAAGCAACCCAAGATGGTCGCTTGGTCAGCTTGGATGTGCAAAACATTTTTCGCTATTATTCTGTGGTAATGGCCCCGACTTACGAGTTGTAGGTCTCGAGTTCAAACCCAGCCAGGCGCATTACTTTGTGTAATTTATTTTATCACCACTGCTCTCAAAACGGTAAAGGAAAACATCGTGAGGAAACCGGCATGTCCTAGAACCAAAAATTCGAAGACATGTCACATCCACCAACCCGCACTGGGCCCGCGTGGTAGATTACGGCCCATTCCCTCTCCTAGAGAGGAGGTCTGAGTCCCCAACAGTGGGATCATTATAAGGCCGTTGATTTAGTGTCATATTTTACAGTTATATAATGTCCAGTTGATATACTCGTATATATTCGAGTTAGTAAACGAAATATAAGGTGGAGACAAAAAAGAAATCAACTGTTCTTAACATTAATTTTCGTATAACTCGACAAAATGCACTGAAAAATATGTTTAGAATTATTATTGGCAGTGTTGTTATGTTTTATTGTATTGTCGTCTCCGTGTCATATTTAGTCTAGATCTGCGAGTGACTCGGGTGATATCTCCTTTAAAATAAAAATAAACATTTTTACTTTTAAACTTTTCAAAACAAACGTAACCAAGCTAAAATCCACAGAACTTTAAAAGTGTAGGTAGTGTTGTCAGCCCTAGAGCTCCACAATTAGGCCGTATGTATAGACGGGATCAAATCAAATATCCGTCGGCGCGACCCTTCCTCGGCCACTCAGCTGCTCGGCGCTCGGCTCTGGCTACCGAACCACTCGATTTACGCAATTAATATGGTTTTCCTTGATCAACTGTGAATGAACAGGTTGCTAGAATATAAAAGCTGGTTTCTTTACTTTTTTCACATTTACAACGTATCTTTTTAACCATAAACAATGTTATTCTCGCATTTATTTGTCTCATGTTTCCCCTATACGTTAAATCACTGTCTTGGCTCATAAAATGTTACATTACAGCAAGGATTTCACTTAGCCATTTCCCCCATTTTAAAGCTCAAGTAGGCTATCGATTAAATGGGATCTCCGGGTGTCGTTGAAGACAATGTAATATGAAGGGGGGTGTCGTAGCGGCCAGCCGACGGACGTCTCTATGGCGGGCCGGCGTGCCCCATCCGCCGCGAATGCTTTCCTTAAAACGAACTTTATTGACTGAGCGGCAGCTGGTTTCCCGTAAAATGTATTACCGCCTATCTATAAGTTGTATTCCGTTTTATCTTCTCGCTCATCCTTAATCTAAGAGATGTTCGGAGTCTGTTATTGCAGGCTCACGTTTCCGCAACAGATAAGCGGCGGTTTTGTCAAAGCGGTCGCTGAAAACGTTAATAAAAAAATATTATAAGCACAGTGACGCATCTCGTTAGATTTGATAGTACAACAAAGGCGACATCGGGCACATCCAAAATTCAATAACAAGGCAGCACGGAGCACGCCTCTGCCGAATAACAATAATTTGGCAGCCAGCATCCGCCAAATTCCGGATGTGTTCGTTCCATTTTTAAATTTGACAGGTCTCGGCCGCTCCGCGCGCCCCCTGCGCGCCGCGCGCCACGCCGCCATGTTGGGAACCAATAACTCAACGCGTAATGTAGCGCGAATGCGACACGATTGTTGTCATTTTCACAAATTATGCGAACGCTACATGCCTGCCAATGTTTATCTGTGCTCGTGAAAGCATTAAATTACGCGTGCTCTACGCAGATATTACTTGCACTAGTCTATTTGCTGTGAACTATTGTCATGTATTATATGTATTTGCCGATGGGAGATAATTCGGTTGCAGTTGGTGATATCTCTACTGTATTGGTTGTACTGTCTGCATGAACTTTGAAACTTTGTGTTCAGATTTCCCACCAGCGGCATTTATGGAATGTTGCCATAATGACCATCGCGGTAGACAAATCTGCGTCCTATGTGAATAAAACAATGTTCCCTTGGGAAGCCGTTATTTAAATTTACCTAAAACACAAACATATTATTGATAGATTTGTTTGTGTGAGGCCAACGACAGAGCGGTCCAGCTAGCTAAATATTGGTCGGACCAAATTTGAGTTAGATTGACACGAAAAAAAAAGAAAAGTAACTTATTTAAACTTACCGCCTAAAACACAAACATATTGATAAATTGGTTTGCAGCTTACATAGGCAGCCTTATAATGTTCCAACTTTTTTTTATTTGATTTATTTTTATAAACTAGTGCTTGACTGCGATCCCACCTGATGGTAAGTTGTGGGTAGTAGTAGTGGGTAGTACTTTGGGCCCAATTAGGCCGTAAATCCACCACGCGTCCCACCGCGCGCGGGTTGGTGGATGTTTCACGACTTCGAATTTTATCCTAGGATATGTCGCTTTCCTCATGGAGTTTTCTTTCACCGTTTTGCAATTGTGATGAAATCAATTGCACAGAGTGTGCCTGATAATTCTGAGCTTGCGTTCTTCAACTTGTAAGCCGTTATCACTGAGCCGCCACTTCTTCTCTGTTTACAGCATATCTTGTATTAATAGATAGATAGACAAAGCATTTATTGGCTACAATACAAAACATACACCAAAACACAAATCTATATATATAAAAACGAAATACCACTGACTGATTCACGAAATCACGAAATTTCAGAAACTATAACAAACTTAAAATTTGGCAGGTAGGTTCCTTAAAGGGTGTAGACATCTAAGACAGCTAAGAACGGATTTTCCAAAATTCACCCCCTAAGGGGATGAATACTTTAGATATTTAGAATTTAAAAAAAAAAGTTAATTAGAAAGTTAGGAGGTAGTTAGTTTAAAGTCGGTTTCTCCTGTCGGGTGAAAGGGTTTCTGCTGTCTGCTGAAAAAACTAAGCTCTTATACAAATTCAACAACAACAACAAAGAAAAAATAATAACACATGTAGGTACTTAGACAAAAAAAAGAAATACATAGATAGGAGCCATAGACAGTGCGGTGTGCATCTCTATGTTGTACCAAATGGAAGTCCACTTTCTTATGTTATATTGTTTTAACCACAATTAATATTATTTATTGCATGTCCTCAGAAATACCACGAGTACAATGTGGACGTGGTGCGCAAGGATGGGCTGCTGCTGGTGCGCGAGCTGGCGGCCGAGGTCAAGAACCACATGGACTTCAAGATCAACGCTGTCATGGTAAGTCTCTAGTCGTACAAAACTAAGTACTGAGTCACCGTTAACAACTCAGCAAAAAAAAAAATTAAAAAAAAAAAAACATTAAATAGAAACAAAAAGAAATCAAAATAAATATAATTTTATTTATTTTCTTTTTTTTATAAAAAGTAGAATATATTTTTTTATTATCAAACTGTTCGAGAAAATGACATTGTTAAATTAAAAAATAAACAATATTTATAGGGGAAATGTGGGATTCATTTTTCTATGCATGATCTAAGAAGGAAAGGATGTCTGTCTGGTCATTTAGTGTATAATATTTTTAAGACTTCCCGCCAAATTTAAAGAAAAGATTGAGCAGGAATTTTCGGGTTAAAAAATACTGAAAGTTAAATCAAGTCAAGTGCAAGTTACGATGCGCTTGCTACGATACGCGCTACGCTTGCTACGCTCTCACTACGCGGTGAGCTACGGCGTAGCACACACATTTCTATAGATTTATTAGATAAAGATAAATTCAAGCCCCTTCTTTAATATTTAAAATTATTTCTTGGACCATCTTCAAATGATTTCCTACAATATTCTGAATCTGTCTGATCATATAAAATACATTCCGTATATTCAATCAACAACTTTATATACCCGTTCAAAATTCTGCGTAAAATAACTAACAATTTCGTTATGCATTTATTTACACTATTTTAAAGGTTTATTAAATATTTATTTATATTTAATAAACTCTTGAAAACACAGGGTAAACAATTTGTGCTAGAAATATTTTAACATCATAATTTAAGGAAATAATTCCACAATGTTCATAATGTTTGTGAATTTTGAGTGGGATAAGTGGCTGAATATGTATGACTGAATAAAAATTCGTTATACTAACATAACAGTAAGCCACAAACAACTATGACTTTTGACTTTTTTTAAGTTTATACTACTATGCTATTATTTACTATAAAAAATGGTCTTTTAATCCATTCCGCTTTAGAATGCCATAAAATTAATAATAATAAGAAACCTCTTAGTGCAGATAAAGTAACAGTTATTTTTTAAATAGAATTATTGTATAAATGCACATGCTTCACAGAAAGTATGCCACTGAACTTTGTGTGGGAACTACTCGAACTCTGGGACCTATGTATTAGTCCAGTTATGGACTTTACAAATATTTTCATAGTTCCAGAATCGAGTTTTTGTACAGCTGTTCATAGCTCGTCAATTGAAGATGACTTGGTCCTATTAAAAGCGTCATAAAAATATGAAGTACGCCTACAAATGACGGGCGTTAGATAAGCTTCTCATTTGTATTTTGTCATGTCCCTTTGTTTACACTCCCCAAAAGCATTTTTTTATTTGTCAGAAAAAGCGAAAATAATATCTCATTGTGACATTCTGGCTCAACAGATCTTAGATTAAGTTCAATTAATTTGTACATTCAAAGTTTTGCGTGAGTGAAGCACGATGCTATTATTATGACATAGTCCTTTATAGACTAATATCTTTTGCAAAACTAGTGATCAGTGGATAATAGACAGGTTTTGCAATAAGTGCTGTAATTTTATGTTTGTATATAGTTTATAACATGATATCGTGTTACTGTTTTTTTATCCCTAAATAAAACAATTCAGATACAGTTAGTTTCATAAGTATTACTAAACTGCGATAAGATATATAAAGATTTACGGCTACCAGGAAAACGAAAACCATTCCTCTTGTACAAAGTTTTAGATATCTTCAGAGGACCCGAATGGAAGGTGACCTACTCTCCTAGCCGGTCAGACATTTCAAGAAAAAAGAAAGATTATTAAGGTACAAAAAAAAAAATCGTTATATTCGATATAAAAGTTACAAGGTTTAGTCACAAAACATAAAACATCGTGCGCTGCCTCCGACGATATCTCTCCACAACATGTTCTTATAGCTCGAAATCCTTTATTAGTTTCGGTACGTAGGGCACGCTGCAGCATCTCATGCGACGATTTACCAAATAATCCCTCCTAGGAAATGGAAGCCTACCTACGTAAATAAAATGTAATTGAATTTAATTAGTAGCGAGTTAAATTTTCTTAAGCCTCGGTATTGCATAGAGAGGGGACGAGTGGATGCTGCGAGCCTCGCGCGTCGTGTAGGCACAGCGGCACGGCAGCTCGGCGCACTGAGCGCGCCTGTGTTTACGACTCTAGTGCACAATACAGAAATCCTTTCAAAGTGAATTGTCATGCGAGTCGAGATCGAGCGACGCTTACATTCCCTCTCCTGTATAGACTCTAAACGGATTGTTCCCGTGACTACCACATCAGTACAGTACATGCAAAGTAGCTATTTAAATACAAATTTAATGAATAACAGATAATGAATAAAGTAATCTCTATAAAGGGAATTAACAACATGTCTTAATTACAATAAAGTTAAATCTTTCGTTCAAATTGTACCCTCGCCATTGTCGCGTATTTTAATTATACATATCTAAGCACAAATAGGCACTTTTCAATTTGCGTAACAAAAGCAATAAAACCGCTGAGCTCCATTTCGGTATAAAACTCAATAGGAATGTGTTAACGATGAGGCGGGCGAGTTGCGAATTGAAAGTAACGATATTGCGGTGACAGCGAACGCGGCGTCTCCGACATTAACATATTCAGCGATGGTCGATGTCGAACTTGTGCCGCGTCGCGCCGCACCGCGCACAGCTCGCGCGCGCGGACACTCGTCTTCGCGATTCGCCGCTCCCACTGATATTGGAATTCTTTTGAATCTCAACTAGTCCTCTTTCTGCTGTTGCCTGAGCAACTTTCAGTCGAATGCTAAGTTGACAATTTCGAGCGAATAAATCTCTCTGCGAGCTCTTTCTATTCACTATATGCAGCATCACACATAAGCACGAAAGGTTGGTGCGTGAAAAGTTTGCATAAACCACGTTGCCTCTTTGCTGTTTGATTACGTACACAGAATGACACGCGACAAGTATTTAGGTACCCATGTCATCTTTTCACTTAGACAAAGTTTGTGAAGCACTTACGTTTTGGTAAAACATGTAATAATTCAGGCCGTGAGAAGTTGTGCGCAAAGTTTTATGAAGGAGCGACGATGTTTGAGTGTGAAAGCCAAGTTGAGCATGAGCCGCGGCGACGTAATTATTCGATCCGTGCCACCTCCTGAATGTCATTTGTGGTTTTTGTCGGTACCCCGACGTTCTCCTTTCTGTAAAAGTTCGTTTTTGTCGAATCGTCCCCCGCCATCTCTAATGAAGGCCTACAGGATTCAATTAACCGGAGGGATTGGAATGTTTTGTGATTTGTACCCGGTACGGAATTCTATCAACGCGCTTCAATTCAACGCTTAGCAGCCTTCGTGCAAATGAAATCGATCAAAAACTGAAAGAAATTGCTACGTCGCCTACATTTCACCTTTACTGCGATGGGAAACTACAAGACGAGGAAAAACCATGCATAAATATATGCGCGGTCCCTTCTCTTTCTTGTGATTTTTTAACTCGCTGGTACTCAGCAACTTGGAGAGTGTAAACATAGGCATAGATAGTTTATAAAGAGCCGGTGATGCTTGAGCGCTATATTCAACGAGCGGTGTGGGGGCCGGCGCGGTGTGGTTCGGCGCGGCGCGGCGCCGGCAGATCTCGCTGAATGCACTCGTTCCTCTGTCGCTGTGTTTGCGTTCTGACTATGCAGTTCCAATTTGACGCATTGTTGAATGAACTCGAACCTTGTGTTAACATTGGGCTTCTGAGCTGCAATCACTTTTTGTTAATCGAGTTTTGAGAATGATTCTTTTGAAATCAACATTTCGTCTTTTCACATTTGAACAATTTAAAATTGAAAACACATAAACCTATTTTATTTCCTGCTCAAAAATTCGAAATCAACACAACTGAAAGACGTAGGCGGTGTGTTCACAAGAGACAAAGCATATTATTTTAGGCTGTCACCCTCACATAAATTCCGCTTTATTTTTACATAAACTATTTGGCAGTACCTACCTTCACCGTATCAAAGCATCTGATTCCTTTAAAGTTGAAGCATAGTTGAAATTCCTCCATGTACATGAAGTTTAGCAACATTTCGGTGAAATTACCCGAGTGTCTGGGGCGGGGAGGCGCATCGATTGAGCAATAAATCATAATAATATAATAGGTATAATGTAAACAGTGGCCGCGGGTGAAGCCCACCCTCTAACCTCTGCCGCGCGGCGGCCTGCCACCATGCTTTATTTAAACACACAAAAATTTTCAATGGAACAGGTTAGATTGAAAATTCGGGAGCTATATCAAATATTAGCTCAATATATTCATACGGTCTACCTGCAAGTATTAAAAAAAAGTGTACTCTTCGTTGCTGTGTGTTGTGAAAACCTGGTTCTGTGCTTCAGTTTTAGGTTTTTAAAACATCATACTTCGATAAAAGCGTATGCTCAGAAAGATAGCAAATAACATATTTTTAGAGTAATCGCTATATCAAGCGAATATTTTAGAACCCCAGCCTCCGAAAACTTAGTCGAAGTGCAGTTATCATAATCATTAAAAATTTGATAAACCAAAATTGATCAAAAATGATTAGAAATATTTATTTTTGTTAGATAATGCAAGGCAAATATATTAAGTCATTTGAATTCGATTACTCGTATCATCGGTCGTAGCTTACGATCAAGGTTTTGTAGAGGGTCCACGAAATCGCGTAGCAATCCTACGTGGGCGATCCGATGCGGTTTAAATGATTTCAACGCGACGCGGTGGCTTTGTCCTACATTTACGCGAAATCACCGCTTCAGCCACCATTTATATAAAACAAGTCAACACATCGCAAGAGTTTACACGAAAATATCAAACCAACTATCGCGTCCGCTTCGCATCGTTCGTCGCCGCACCGCACTCACGTGCGGTTGGTCACGAAGTAAGACACCGAAATAGAGTATCAATTGTTTATTCCATCTCACCGCATCGCTTCGCGTATTGAATTGCCTACGTAAGGCAACTGAAAGAACACAGGTGGGTTTTAATCAGTAAAAGTCTGATACTTCCTCTCGCTCCACTCAGAGCGCGAAGAGACATTTGATGATTTCCAACTGAAAAAGAGGAGAAAATCTAAGTAAACTTGTTATAAACCACATACCACACATGATGGTAAATTGAGAAGCGGTAGTCGACGACGATGGAACACGCTTGCTAGAATAAGCCTATTCACTCTTGACATATCAGTTCAGCTGTCGCATGCGCAGCAAACGGCCGTGTGCAGTGTCATTGCGCGTATTGCGTGATATATTCAATAGCGTACTAATCCATAGACTAAAATGGCAAAATGTGCTACGTGTAGTAAACTTGTATCGAAAAAAAACCCCGGCATACAATGCGGGAAGTGTTCTAAGTGGTTCCATTCGTCTTGTGTACAAATAACAAAAGAGCAACTAAGTATTCTCTGCTCCACCGACGCTGTCGATTGGAAATGCAAGACCTGCTCCAGCCAATACAAGTCAAAACGCCTATCTGCCATTTTACCAGAAGTTGAGGATGATGATAACACCGATTCCGAACAGGTTATAATCATGAAGGAAAACTTCAGCGATGATTTCTTACGAGAATTACGAAGCGATATCCGGCAAGCAATCAAAGAAGAAGTTCAACAAACTTTGAACTTCTATTCCGAACAATATGATAATATACAGAAAACCTTCGTTAATTACGAGGACAAAATAAAACGTTTGGAAAATCAACAGAAGGACCTCCAAAATAAGTATTCTAACCTACAATTGAAATACGATGCGCTCGAACAGAAAATGAATTCTGTGCAACAAAGTCAAATGGCGGACATGATTGAAATATGTGGTATAAACAAAGACGAACAAGAAAATGTCACAGAAATAACGCAAAAAGTAGCCACTAAAATCCAACAAAATCCGGATGACATCATGAACGCGTATAGAAAGGAGCGACGAGCACCAGCTGCACAACAGCGCACATCGTCGAGCATCGTGGTAACCTTGAAGGCGGGACGTCGGGACAGCTGGCTGGATGCCGCCAAGCTAAGCACCATCACGCCGCGAGACCTGGGCAAGCAGGATGGTGGAAGGATCTATATACGCGAAGCACTGACTCCGGCAACAGCCTTCTTGCTGTGGAAGGCTAAAACTGAGCTCAAAAAAGACGACCTGTATAAATTCGTGTGGTGCAAGCGGGGCGCAGTGCTCATAAGAAAAGACGAAAAATCTAAAATCCAAACAATTAGATCGGAGAAAGACGTCGAAAAATGGAAACAGGTAAACACCTGAACTAGGTATGTCATATTTCTTAGGATTTTTACTTTCTTTTCCTTATATTGAATGCCAAATTAAAATATAAACTGTTACTCATCTCTTTATGGATGTTAGTTACATTAATGAAGGTAATTTCATAACCTGGAATGAGTACATTGACTCGCTTGCATCACAACAACTTTATTTGACTGTGTTACATGTAAATATTCGTTCTATGGTGTTAAACTTTGCTCAAATAGAATTCATTATAAGGAGTAGTAGGCGTCGTATTGATTTAATTGTACTAACGGAAGTAAATATTAAAAACAATTGTTTACAACTATTTAGTATGCCAAACTATTCAATATATTCATCGCTAAGATCAAACAAAAGGGGTGGGGGAATTATCTTGTATGTCCACAACAACCATTATTTTGAAAAACAAATGCTAAATACAAACTTTTTTGAATCAATTATGGGCACACTTAAAACAGACTATAATTATAATATAGACATTTGTGCTGTCTATAGACCACCTGACTCCAACAAACAATTATTTGTCAATGAATTGTACCGTTCGCTGAATCTAAGTAGTTTGTCTTCCGATTTACTAATGATAGGTGATGTAAATATAAACTTAAATACAAGAAATAGTAATGTCTGCTCTGAATATCTAAATAAAATGAGTGAACTAGGCTTACACTGTGGGATTAATCAATTTACTAGGGTCGAAAAAACGAAAAACAAAAATAAACAAATGATTATTACTCGGTCATGCATTGATCATATTTTTTTGCGGAGAGTGTGTGGCAGCGTCGCACACACTGCTGTTATAAACACGGCGCCAGCTGACCATTATATAATAGGCTGCGCGTGTGTGATACCGGCTCATGCGTCCACCATCTCACCGTGTACTGTCACTCGTTTAGATAATAAGCGTGTGAGTGAGAGGCTAATGAGCGTCGACTGGTCACCTGCACTCGATTATCAATGCCCTGAACACATACTAGATTTTATTTTGGATAAATTTAAGCAGATTTATAAGGAATGTAGAATAACTATAAATAAAAGTAACATTTATAAACTTAAAAAGTGTGAATGGGTTAACAATAAAGTAAAATTTATGAGCAAAAGAAAAAATGAACTTTATAAAATTTGGAAAAATGAACCAACTAACTTCATAAACAGAATAATATACAATAAATATCGAAATAAAACAAATAAATATATAAATTATATTAAAAATAAATACTATAAGACTGAAATTAGTAAAAACTTTCGGAATTCGAAAAAAATATGGAGTATTGTTAATTCATTATGTGGGAACATTACAAAGTCAACAGAGGAAGTCGTTTTCAAGGCATTTAATCGTAAGGAAAAAGACTTAGCCGATACATTTTCAAATGAATTCCAACAAAACGTCGACAGTATAACAAAGCCCTGTGACACCACCATATTAGATCCGCTGACATACTCTAGTGATTGCGGCATGTCCCTGCGAATTAACAATATATCACATGATAAAATCTATAAAATTATAAATAACCTAAATATAAATAAAAGTCCTGGCTATGACGAGATACGAGTTTCCGACTTAAAATGTGTATCACAGAAAATATGTCCAGTCATTACACATCTTATTAATACTAGTTTAAAAACATGTACTTACCCTGATAAACTAAAAATAGGTACTATTCGCCCAGTTCATAAAAAAGGATCCTTAAAAGACTACAATAATTATAGACCTATCACAATTTTGTCAAGTATTGACAAAATAGTTGAGCGTTGTATTGGTGATAAAATAAACCACTTTTTAAGTGAGAACAATATAATAAACCAAAAGCAATTTGGATTTCAGAAAAACCGAAGCGCCGCTCAATTATTGTGTCAATTCAGTAACGAAATTAACTCATACCTTAATGAAAAAAAACATGTTCTAATAATTTTTATTGATTTTAGTAAAGCTTTCGACACGCTTAATTATAATACACTCTCACAGAAATTAGAATGCAGTGGTATAAGGGGTCCCCTTCTCCAGTGGTTTATGAGCTACCACAGCAATAGATATACGACTGTCAAGCTAGGAAACTCGTATAGCGACATGAAATTAACAACTAAAGGCACGGCACAGGGGTCAATATTCGGGCCTACTGAATACCTACTCTATGTCAACGATATGTGCAATACCATAGGAGAAGGCTCTGTATACCAGTTTGCCGACGACACCTGCATCGTGGTGGCTGATAAAGATGCTGAAAGGGCCGAGCGTCTTCTTCAAACGAACTTTGACTTACTGTGCAAGTGGTCGCACGACGTTGGTCTCGTCATAAATGGTGACAAAACCAAAGCCATGCACATACATTCTTCACATAATAAAGCCACCTACACACCTTCCATCAAAGCCCATAACCATGGCTGTCTGCACGCAGTATATGCCAGTAGTTGTAGTTGTGAAACATTAGAGTTCGTCAAAGAACACAAGTATATTGGTCTTATAATTGATGACAAATTCAACTGGGTCCCCCACATTAACTATCTATGTGATAGACTAAGATCTATCCTGGGTCGAATAATTGTACTTAAACATAAAATGCCATATAAAACCTTAAGGCTATTATACCTAGCTCTAGCTGACTCCATAATTGGCTATGGTCTCAGTAGCTACGGGAGAACTTATAAAACACATTTAGACAAAATTTACAAATTACAACAACGAATCCTCAAAAATATAGTACCACTTAAAATTAAAACAAAATACAAAGACGATTACTCAGACCTATTTCATTATTGCAACATATTGCCAGTTCACAACATGGTTAAACTTTCTATACTAAAAGACGAAATAATTAACATAAATAATTTAAATAAGAATACACGTCATCCAAAACTAAGAACGTTAGTGAAAATGAACACCTTTACCTTGCCTAGATGGAACAACATATATGGTATGAGAACATACACGTACATACTGCCAAAAATAATTAACGAACTTCCTGTGGACATACAAAATAAATACCTCTGCAACCCTAAAAAATCAAAATGTGAATTAAAAAAGCATTTTTTGCAACTGAATGAATTAGTTTAGTCATACTAACTTATTTATAATATCTTTAAAATGTAAAACTTACTACCTAACTTATTTGTAATTTATCCGAACTCACTAGCCATATATAAGCCAGTAAAGGCTTTTGTGGTTTTTAATATTAAAAAAAAATGTATAAGTGCTGTGATCTTGAACATAAATAAAAAAAAAAAAAAAAAAAAAACATAAATCATAATCATAATCTTGTTTGATTTAATTTGATTTTAATTTATTTAATTTGATTTTAATGTTTTTAATTTGATTTTAATTTATTAAATTTGATTTTAATGTATTTAATTTGATTTTAACTTATTTGAATTTAATTGTGATTCATTGACATTGTCTCATTAATTTTAATTTTAATGTATGTAATTGGGTTTAATTATGGTTATTTTAATTAATGTATTGATGTTTTTCTTTTATTTTTTTTTGATTCTGTAAATGGGTAAATTTGACCTGAATAAAAATTAATTATTATTATTATATTATTTATAAAGACCGCCGGGACAAATAAATCTTTATGATAAATAACGTAAATGAGATTTATTTATTTTATTGACTAACCAACCACCGTATACACAGAAACAAATTTAAAAAAAAATGTACAACCTAGGTTAGTATTAGGTACAATTTCTTATAGCTTAGCACCGCATGCCCCATAAAAGTAAAAACTGTACAAGTACCTACTTTAATATAACATTAATAAAACTAAAATAAGAGCAAAACATTACGAAGTAAAATTAAGATTGAAATTAAAATTGAAATATTAAAAATATAACTACGAGTAAAATAAAAATCGAAACTGAAACTGAAATTGAAATTAATATCAAATCAAAAATTTAAATCAAAATACAAGATTATAATAGATGAAAACTATATATTAATTGAAAGAGTTAGATGTACATTTGTGTACACACATGTCATAATTTAGATGGTGCAATGAACCGTTGGTCGCGGAATAACTAACGGCCTAGTTTCAAATGCGCTAATTACCTTTGTTCTGCACGAGTATTTAATTATTGTAGGTTTCATTTAATTACTAGTAGGAACAGCGAAACAACGACTGTTTGTTTACTTCGATAATTAATTAAAAAAGTACACGGAGTACACAATACTTAATTGTTGAATAAAATATCTTTATGAAATCTCTTTTCTTTTATATAAAATAATGGTCGAGCCTCGCTGTAGATGTTACTGCATTTCCCTGATGTTAGCCTAAACGAAACCCTGTAACCCTCAACGGTATAGAAAGCACAAACACTAACCTGGACGTTAGTCAGGAGTTGAGGGGATTCAGCGACGTCGGGGACTGCAGACAGACCAGTTGATATCACGAACGAACTAACAGGATTGCACTACTATTCACCAAGTTAGACCAGATTGATCGTAAGCTAATCATTCAGTGAACTTTTAGCAATAGTTTTCCATCGGAAAAAGTTTTTATTTTTTACGGCACCCATGAACGCGTTTTCTTTTTTAATAAATTATTATTCTTTATTGTACACCATGATAAGTTACAAAATATGTGGATATCAGAGTTCATGTACATAGGCGAGCTTAACTCAAAGTTGGGTTTTCTTCCAGCAAACCATTGAATGATTGATTCTTCGTGGAATTCAATATTTTTTTCCAGTTATAAAAAATTCATAAAAAAAAGAGTTTATTATTTATCTTGGCAAGTCCATCTCATAATTTTAACAAAAGCAGTTTAATATAAATAGCACATGTATGTATATCTAGAATTAATATATTCGTACCTTGTTATTTTACTATAAAAACATCTAGTCGCCAATAACATTATGAAACAAAACATGAAGTTTAAATACAGCCTTTCAATCATAATTCAAATATAACTGGCTTGGTATTTATCTGTTCAAGTGCAAAGTTACAGTAATTGCATTTATTACCATTTAATAAAAACACTGAACAATTTCGCTTGTTCCCGAAATTAATGATATTGCCCGCGGTAGGTTACCCACTGGTGGTATAAACAAGTTCGACGGAACCACGGCTGAATGAACACGAGTTCGTTGCCAGCATGTGGAATAGAATTATTTCGTTTTATTCCTGTTTGCCTGATACTTCACTCTTTCACATGCATTTTGTATGAAGCGCTTTTTTAGTTAAGTTTAAAAAAAATTGATGTTTAAAAATTGATTGCAACAAATTTATAAAGTAATTTTTAATTCAGTTACTCGAAATCCCGCACCTATCCCTACTGCTTTCAAACACGAAATTTACTGTTTTCCGCACTAGTGCGGAAAAGTGCATGAACTCGCCCCCACCTCAATTTATTGTATTTATCGTATCAGGTTGGGCGCTAAGTGATTCCACGATTCGCGCCTCGACCCCCGTTTATGTATTTCCTTCGTAAGTGTATTGAAAAACATCGTCTGATACACGTTGAGTCACTTCAGCACTCGGCTCCATAACACCCTCCTTTATGGCTCGGGCGAATTCCTCTCGGTCGCAGTGACCAATTTTTTCTCCACTTGTATCAAAATGTACTATTTTCCGCTGAGGCTGGTTGCCTTTAGCGAAAGTTGGTCAGGAAAATCGAATCGAATGTCGCATCTTGCATCTATCGGACTCCCGCCACCGTCACCAGCTCGTTGGTCTACCATATGGGAGGCCTTCCAACACTGCGTCTTCCATACGTGGTCGCCACTGCAGATCTTTCAACCCCATTGACCGTCTGTTCTGCTAGCAATGTGCCCAGCCCACTGCCACTTAAGTTTAGCGATTCTTCGGGCTATGTCCGTACATTTCCTGCGTCATCTTTATCTTTACGTAGCATAAAACAAGGTCGCTTTTGGAGTCTGTCTGTTTATTTGCTAACTACTCCTAAACCACGCCACGGATTTTGATACCGTTTTCACAAAAAGAAAGATCGGTAATCAGAAAGGATTACGTGCATAATTTACAACCTTGCAAAGCCGGGGCAGGTCGGTAATTTTGTAATATACTAGTAAACGTAATAACGTAGACGCGACCAAAAAATGAGTTAAAATTCTATGCCTGTAGAAAATCTAAATGTCATACTCAATTAAACTATTTAGGAATATTGTTCAACACATAGCTCAAATTCCACAACAGATTTCAGAAACAATGTCTTGATAATGTAACGAGATGCAGCTTCATGGACGCATGCCTTCGCGAACTATGATAAACTCAATAATTCGTATAATGTAACGCCAACAATTCGTCAAGCGAGTACAGGACCGCGGCGTGTCGCGTGGCTCATGCAAGTTGCCGACGGCGGGCGGCGTCGCGCGACACAACTATGTGAGCACAGGTGCTACCTTCAAACACTTGAAATACCTGCTTCGACTACACTAACCAAATCAATTTAGAACTATTCGCTACTATGTCAATCTGCCTCATTTTCAAACCTCTACGAGTATTCTTAGCGAAATTTATTCGAAGCTTTAAGCGTAGCAGCAAGCTTAGTGGTATATGTAGCGGCAAGCGTAGCCGGCAAGCGTAGCGGCAAGCGTAGCAGCAAGCGTAGTGGCAAGCGTAGCGGCAAGTGTAGCGGCAAGCGTAGAGGGCAAGCGTAGCGGCAAGCGTAGCGGCAAGCGTAGCGGCAAGCGTAGCGGCAAGCGTAGCGGCAAGCGTAGCGGCAAGCGTAGCGGCAAGCGTAGCGGCAAGCGTAGCAGCAAGCGTAGTGGCAAGCATAGCGGCAAGCGATCATTCGCTACTATGTCGATCTGCCTCATTTTCAAATATCTACGAATATTTGTAGCAAGATATTTATTCGCAGCGGTAAGCGTAGCAGTTCGTAGCGGCAAGCGTAGCAGTTCGTAGCAACTTGCTGACCACTCATAAATCTTTTCGGCAGTATTTTGCATTAAAAGGAAATGACTTGAGTTGAAACTTAACACTAAAAGCTTAGTAGCGTAGTGGATAAACAGTTTGGGTATTTGTGAACCAAATTCTAGAGTGAAGCTTAATAATTCTGGCACTATTATTCATATCTTTGTGGTGACACGTATTTATGTTTATATAGGAATGCTCGATATATGTATAGGAATGCCCGGCAGCAATAACATTAGTACTTATATACTTACGTATAGTACTTTTTCGTATTCACTTTCAATATAAGTTAACTCCTTAACCTTTAAGTAGGTGTGTGGGTTCATTGACATCTTGCTACTAAAAAATGACAGATTAGACCTGTTTTTTTTAAACTGTATTATAACAAAAATAAACGGCAGTTTAAACATGCCCAGTGGTGGTAAAATAATGAACTATCTGTTTAAAATTAGGTTCGCCTAACATTGGGAAGTTGTGCGGCTATGTATCTAATAACTGGTAGCTAAAATTTCTTTCACTTGTATATTCCGTGCTCCGCGCATGTAATCTATTCAACGTATTTTTATTTTTATTAAATCGTTTGAGAGCTAAAGGGTTAGAAGCCACACAAGCGAGCACAATATCCGCTCGGCTTGTAAGGTAATACGTTACGCTTCCCACGTTATACGATACATGTGTATGCTTAAATTCCGGAGCAAGCCTAAGTGCAAGGCGCACCGCCAAATTCCAGCGGCGTGCCGCAGGGCAGCGGGGGACACCCACCATGTGAGGGGGGGGGGCGCAGGGGGACACCAAGTAGACCGCTGGACTTGCCCGACCTTAATGCCGCCATCAGCAAATTGCGAAACACCAGCTGTTTGTGACAAGAAATCTCTGACATAATTCACGCCATTGGACCGCAATCGGTACCGGAAATTGCTATGACAATCATCTCCGATGCGACATTTATGACGACGACGCTCACGAACGTCCTCCTTGCAGCTCGTATAAACATTAAAAATGCGATCGAAAAAAACGCGATCTCAGTATTTATCATGTCATAACGATTTGAAAGTGCATTTAAAAATGTTTCCGAGCGCTCCATCGCTTACATTGAAACACGTCGCGGGCGGAAGGAGGATCGAGTAATATCTGTCAGAGCGTGTAGAGGGTTATTAAATACCATCTCGGGGGCTGAGTGCACCGTGACCCATATCCAGTCGCTGCACCGCCCGACTTATACGAGTGGACTTTATTGATTCGCAGTCTTGAGACGATGCCCCGTCCCGCTCGCACCCCCGCGCCAGGATAGAGGGCGGTGATTCCTATAGGCTACTTACTCAATATTCTAAAGCGCGCACCGACGCCTGCTCTACTACCACCATACCCGATACTCCGATACCACGTTTTATACATATCAAATGACAACACAATTTATAGCTTGCTGCTACTTTCCACGCTAATGTTTAAGGAGGGAAATGGAACAGCTTCTCCCGCTAACGCAATAATAATAACAGCGAAACAGCAGAAAATGCTTTTAGATATTACGACTTAAGAAAATAAATAAAATCCTTCTAAAGATTAATGGAAGTAGTGCGGTGCGGCCTTTACAGTTCTGTTCCTTTTCTATGATAAAGCGCACAATGCGGTTCGAGTGAAGCTTAAAAGAATTATAAGTCAGTATGTAACTCTGCACATTTGATTAAACTTGCTAGAAAGGAAAATATTACTTTTAAAAATCTAAGCTAGGTATAAATTTTGCTTGAAATGTTAGTCGTATGGAGGTATAGTGGAGCGTGGGCGCAGGGCCAGCCGGCGGCGCCAGAGGGCGGGGTCACTGACCTGCACCGCTACCTCCAATATAAAACTCAATTTAGCGACCACTGCCTTCTAATAAACGTTACAAAGTAATCATGTTATTGTTGGACGTGCCTCTCGGAGTTTTTCTTTAGAACAAAACGCGACCGTTCATTGAGATCCGACATGCGATCATTTACTTGAATAAATTGCAAAGAAGATTGACATTGTGAAAAGCCACTACAGTAGAAAATATTGTTTAGTAGCTTTATTAAATGTGGCCCTTAGTTTCATAGTTATTCTCGTACATTTGTAATTACTTTGAGAAAATAACACAAATGTTCTGTGACAAAAATGTCGACGCCTATACGATTACATCTGAATTTACTAAAAAGGGTGACTATGGCAATTAATTTTTATTGCTCACTTTAACGAATGAATTAGTGGGTACATTTGTATTATGTGAGGCTAATAAATTGGTACGTTACATAGAATGGTTTATTTCATTAAGATTTCACCATACGTAGCAGGGGCCACTAAAATAAACTTCTAACTTTTCACTTAAATTACTGTTCATTCAATATTAATTTGACAGCATTTTTGGCGCAGTGGTTTAATGATTGGTTGCTGTACTGAGTGTTGTGGGTTCGATATAGTGTAATGAGTCCCATTACATTATTAGCCTTTTTGAAAAGCTGATAACACAAGGATATTTTTCTATTAATTTGTACATTAGGCGTAGTATTATTTTTCTGCACTATAGGATACGTTTCGCAATATTGCTTATCACTGAAGAAGTAAATATGGGTCATCATCATCATCATTTCAGCCGAAAGACGTCCACTGTTGGACATAGGCCTCCCCCAAATGTCGCCACAATGACCGGTCCTGTGCGTCTCGCATCCATCGGATTCCCGCGACCCTCACCAGGTCATCGGTCCACCTTGTGGGAGGCCTTCCAACGCTGCGTCTTCCTGTACGTGTTCGCCATTCCAGAACCTTTCGTCCCTATCGACCATCGGTTCTGCGAGCAATGTGCCCTGCCCACTGCCACTTAACTTTGGCGATTCTTCTAATTATGTCTGTAACCTTGGTTCTCCTGCGGATATCTTCATTTCTGACGCGATCACGCAAGGAAACTCCGAGCATAGCCCTTTCCATTGCCCTTTGAGTGACTTTAAGCCTTCTGATGAGGCCCATTGTAAGCGACCACGTCTCGGAGCCATATGTCATCACTATATATAGTGATGGGTAAGGTCATAATTATACTTACTTAATAAATATGCATATTAATATTCCTACGAATAATTATACTATTTTACGTCATGACCGTTTTTACTGATTAACATTTCTACATAAACTTTATCAAGCCATTCAGAGTCGGACGCACGGTTTCAAATTACACGTTGTAGCAAAAGTTTCCGACATGTGAAACATAAATAGATTTAGTTTGCTGTAGCGATTTCCTCGAGTTGAGCTCTGTCGACACATCGGATTACGTTTGTTCATATTCTGAAGCTAGGACTTCAGCGGTACCTAAATCCGGTGAACTAGAATGAGCTGTTCACAATTGATACTCAAATGCCTTTTTTGATCTGGCAGTAGCTTGGTGGTTTTAAGGCTCTGGTACCTAGCCAAAATCAATATTACTTTTACAACTACAAAGCTATTTAGACAGTTGATTTTTTTTTTCAATGGGTAATCATCAATTGTGTCCTCGCGCTTTGGGTCGGAGCGAGAGGGAGTATCAGACTTTTACCCACGACAAAAACCCACCTGTTCCCTCAGTTGCCATTTGTATTTCAGGGTCACTCTTTCGAACAATCCCGCAACGCTGATAGGGTAGTTGATATAGCTGGTTAAGGCTACTGTTATATGTAGTTGTACCTGTATTTCATTCTTGAACACCTCTGATCTGCAGTCGAGTGTAAACCTGGGCTTATAGCAGTCTGAATTCACCAACCCGCAGGGTGCATTGAGAGAGTGTGTGGATCGTTAGTGATCTGTTTGACTGCCTGTCAGACAGATCACTAACGATCTGTAGAATGCAGCGCGCATTTTAATCAAATAATATAATCTTTATTTACAAAAGACGTTTGTACAATTTTAGTGAAATCCCTAACTTCTGTGCTGGGTGATTAACCTGTGTTACAAGAGTCAGTGCCCTCTCTCGGGAGACATACAATTAGTTCTTATGCAATACATATGGATGCCTACTCGAAAAATAGTAATTGACCTTGGACGATCGAGCTTGGGCTCAAGTTACTCTTCCCATCCGTATGGGAGGCCTCGGCGTCCGCAAAATTACCAGTATTAGTTTACCGGCATTCATATCTTCGGTCCACGGCACTGATAAATTAATCAGGAACATTCTAACTTGGACACTGATTCCTTTTGATGTGCCGTGCTTCACCGAGGCTATGGATGCCTGGAGACTCGCTTGCCCGAATACAAATCTGCCCGACAACCCCTCTTCCCAGAGGCGGTGGGATGAGCCGCTCTGCAAAGTAGCTCAGGAAAACCTAATCTTGACATCTGCTACTACTGCAGAGCGTGCGCGCCTACTGGCTGTGGGAGAGTGGGAGTCGGGCCTCTGGCTTCACGCACTACCATCGTCGAACATAGGCACCTTGTTCGACGATACAACTTTCCGCCTAGCTGTTTCCCTACGCCTAGGCGCTCCTTGCTGTTCGCCTCATCGCTGCCATTGTGGCGAAGTTGTCAACAGCCTCGGTCACCACGGCCTGTCATGCAGTCAAAGCGCAGGACGTATAGCGCGGCGAATATTTATGACATCATTCGACGAGCCCTTGTCACCGTCGGCGTTCCGGCTGTTTATTATTATATTATTATATTAGTTATATTTTTGAGCCGTTTGGGGTTGAGACTCTTGGGCCGTGGGGTCCGAGTGCTCATGCGCTTTTTAAAGAATTATCCAAACGGCTAGTTGACACTTCACGTGACCAAAGGGCTGGCTTTTATCTCGGTCAGAGATTAAGCATTGCCATACAACGTGGCAATGCCGCCAGTCTTTTGGGCACACTTCCAGTCGACAGCGATGCGGAGGAATTTTTTGACGCCATATTATAGGTAGGAGTTATTATGTATATATTATGTAATTTTAATTAGTTAAGTATTTTTATTTTTCTTGTTATACCGTATGTTCGAAATAAAAGACGTTTATTCGTAATTGAAAAAAATCGGAACTAAAATAAAAATAAAAAGTTGTTAATAAGCCTGTAACGATGTGTGGCATGGTAATACAACATCTTGGTTGATGGCGTGATCATTAAATCACTTTGTCTATTTGATTAACTAGTCTCCTTTGCCAATCATCGTCATTTCAGCCGAAAGGCACCCACTGTTGGACCTCCCCCAAGTATAATATAATAATAATATTCCACAACTATCACACAACGCCTTCTAGTCTGAGCGTGTGTTATGAGTACTAGACAACTGATAAACATACTTATATATTTCTAAATACATGCATATTATAGATAAATTACACCCAGACACAGTGCAAATGATCGTACTCATCACAAACATTTATCTTGGGTGGGAATCGAACCCACGACTTCCGGCATAGCAGTCAGGGCCACTAACCATTAGACCAACAGGCCAGTCAAAAGTGTCACCACAATGAACGGTCCCGTGCGTCTCGCATCCATTGGATTCCCGCAACCCTTACAAGGTCCACCTTGTAGGAGGCCTTCCAACGCTGCATCTCTAGATACGCGGTCGCCACTCCAGAACCTTTCGGCATCAGCGGCCATCTGTTCTGCGAGCAATGTGTCCTGCTCATGTGTGCTCCTTTGCCAAGTGAGATTGGTTTTGCACTCATTAGCAGACCAAACAGTTCCATGCAAGATTTTGATAACTCGCTTAATATTGTTAAAGTTTAGGTGATAGTTAGATACACTGTAATGCTACACGCTACTCTGTCTTCGTACAACTTCAAACTCGTAACTTTGGAACCTATATCTTGTGCGCAACTGGAAGTGTTTGCACGTGTCGTAATAACTGTTAGGTATTACTTATTGCGGAACCGCTGGCAACTTGATGTACGAGTAATACGCCCGTAGACTTGTCACTATGGAGATCAGGCTTATGAGATTCTCTGTGTTTCTGGAGCGTTTTATGTGAAAAGTCGTACTTGTGGCATTTGTGGGGTGGTATAGCGTGGACTCTGGAATAGCAGTCCACAGCTGGGCGTAGACCTGAAGGCTGATTCTCGTACTTAAATATCATTCGCATTCAAGTTGTAATATTATATCGGAGACTATCAATATCGAAAAGTATGAATTTTTGATAGATAGAAAGCTTCTTAAGGTACGCGAAAACCAATGCCATTACACATGCCATTTAACCTCTGGACCATGGGTTCGCTTCTGAAAGGAAAATCCGGGGTCCTGGAACGCAAGACAAAGAAGGAACATAGGAATGGGTTTAAGTCAATAAAAGTCTGACACGCCCTCTCGCTCCGCCCTAGAGCAGGAGAAGTGATTGGATGATATCCCACCTAAAAAAAATGCCATTCTCGTCTACTTTCATCAAGCTTCAGCCTACATCACATAAACTAAGTCTAATATTATAATATAAGTCAGAGTCATTGCTTTTTTATTTGAAGGCGTAGTGAAAACTAAAGGTTTAAAGCACCACTTAACCCCACGTGTGAAAGCCGTAAATGCTGAGTTAAGATTACAGTAATCCATTAATATCAATGAGGTTAACTCGCCCATACCTTACACTCACTATAACTCATTTTACTCGACTAGCCATTTTAGCGCGCTGAATCAATGTGGAATTCATGGAAATTGAAAATTGTATTGTTAACCGCTTTATTATTTATATGAGTATAATCTTGGTCTTTACCTTATGGTCGTTTTTTTATTAGTTTTAATGGTTATATATTATAAGTCCTGCGATATTACAGAAAATACAAAACACAAAGAAACCAATAAATACCTAATTTCGAAAAAGAATAACGTACCTTTAATATAAAGTTTATTTAAACTTATAATTCCAAGTCAATCCAAAGATAATACTTCAAAGCAACCCGTTTTAAAAAACGGCAATTTCATATTTAAAGACCTATTATTAGAGGAAGTTTGAAAGTGGAGCCAGTGACTGAAAAGTTGAAAGGAAATCGGTTGTCTTGGTATGGTCATGTGAAGAGGAGGGATGAAGCGAAGATTACTAAAAGAGTTCTGAGTGTACACTTAGATGGATGGAGAGGGAGAGGGAGGTCAAAAGATGGATGGATTATGTGAGGAGTGATATGAAAGAAAAGGGAGTTGGTGGTAGTTTGACGGGTGATAGGACAGAATGGAAGAAAAAAACGTGTTGCGCCGACCCCAAGTAATATGGGATAAGGGCAGGAAGAAGAAGAAGAACCGCTTTATACTTGAATAGAGTAACAATTTCGTCGTTTGATAATAAGATCATCAATTTTAAACCGGATGACTTTTTGAACCAAGTACGTCCTTTACTCACTAGCATCTGCCAGCGGCTTCGCCCGCGTGTAAATAGGTTTCTCCATACAAACTTTAGACCCCCATTTCAACCCCTTAGGAAGAGAATTTTGGAAAAGCTTTCTTTATTCTTTGTATACATCATAAAAGGAACGTGTGTAAAATTTTTGGTTTGGATAAATTGTTGGGTGTTGAAACAGTGAGTCAGGACTTTGCCTTTTATATCATCATTTCAGCCGAAGGACGTCCACTGTTGGACATAGGCTTCCCCCAAGTGTCGCCACATCGAATGGTCCTGTGCGTCTCGCATTCACCGCATTCCCGCGACTCTCACCAGGTCATCGGTCCCCCTTGTGAGAGGCCTTCCAACGCTGTGTTTTCTGGTGCGCAGTCGTCACTCTAGAACCTTTATATGTAAAGATGAAAGTAACATAAGCAGTAAGTATGCGCTGATAACCATCAGGCGTTTCAAAAGGCCCGAATTTGTGTACACTAATCGAAAAAACCAATGCTAGATGACTCCTTTTTGCCTTAATTATCTATTGCACTCAAGGATTTACACACCATCAAGTATCTGCAACACCATAAAGTGAACCCACATGCAGTATCTATTAGTGCTATCAAATTATTCATGTGTCGTGCCCACCATGGTCATCGCAGCAGACTTATTGCATTATGTCACGGCCCTTGCAATGTGGAGCGTAGAGCCACGTCCTCGGTAAACATTCAACAGCACTCAGATGCTACGTGACGGGGAACTATTCAATTATGAATTAAGTAACTGCCCCAGGAAGCCAAAAAGTGATCTTCCGAAAATTCCATTTTGCATCGAAATGCTACACATCCAAAGAGTTGTTTAAAAAACCCGTAGCTTTATTGGAACATTGAGCAATAAAACTATCCATAGATTTTTGAAGCCGTGGGCTAAAGCTTTCTTGGTGGCTGCAGTAGTTACTTACGAAATCCTTTTTTCTCGAAACCCACTTGGTTTTGAGATCAGATTAGCAGAGGTAACGAATGTCTCGCGTTGTTGTGATTGTGAATTAGCTGGAGTATACGCTAATAAACTCTACATAATCACTTTCGTAACCGGTTTAGTTCCATGATATACTTAGTACAGTATTCCGGGATCCCGTAATACCGTGTTCACGTATATACATTGGCTCTTTTTTAATCACGGTATTGACGAACCAATACCGTCATTACGGTATTACAAACTATGATATATATGATTGCGATTTGTTGTAAAAAGTAGTAGGAAATTGTATTAAAGTTTGCCCCCCAAGCTGCTGCTGCTAGAAGCCGACCCGAAGCTAGTAGGAGAAAGGCTAGGGATATGATGATGAAATGCATATGAAAGTACATTCGATACCTAACTATAACAAACATGCTATTTTTAAAAATTTTGTCTATCAGTCTGTTTTGGCTGATCTCTGAAATGGCAGGACTGATATTGACGAGACATTCATACACGAATAGCTGATTTTACGAAGAGTAACTTAAGCTACATTAAATTTTCCCGCGAGAATATAATATTTCAAACCAACGAATACAACTTCAAAACGAAATCAATTTTTTTATTAAAACCTAGCATGGGTTGCACGATGAACATTTTGTAAAATCTGCGCATTGTTTAGTGCGCAGATTTTATTATTGTTTTACTCGGTTGCTCCGAAAAAGAGAGTAAAGTTCTTAAACTCCACGCGAACGAAGTTGCAGGTAACAGCTGTATTATTATTTTCAGAAAGTAACCATTATAAAGACTGATTCGAAAATCAACAAATATTATAAAGGTGAAAGTTTGTGAGTGTGTTTGTTAAAACATATTCTGGAATAGCTTATAGGATACTTTTTATCCAGAGACTATGTTCTCTTGAGATATTTTTCTACCATCACGCGGGCGAAGCCGCTGGAAGCATCTAGTAAAAACATTATTTTAAAGATTTTATTATTGTTTTAATTGAACTTGTGGTCAATACCGTGATCACGCGATCACGGTATTGATCATACGAATACCGGTATTGAAAAAATCCGGTATTTGAAAGCCCTAGTACCTGCATAATGCATATATTTGTATTATCCGTAGTTACTCAAGTGTATGAAGGACATGAATACGGGTACACCCGATGATATAAAGTGACATGAGCAAAGTTCACTAACCCGTCTGAAAACATGTCGCTCTTGACAAAGAATGGCAGCTCTTCAGAGTTTAAACTTGTTTCAAAATTATTTTGCAAGTTATTATTGAACATTTTGTAGTGACTTTGAGATCACAACGTTCTTTACGATTCCATTCAAGTTTGCAAAGTATTTGTTCAGCCAGACGAAGCTGATATTTAGGCTTAAGCTGGCGAAAAATGTTCCATATATTTGTCATGTGGTAGTTATTTAAAGGCGTCGTGTATAGCGACACATTGAGCGCCAACGAGACGGAATCATAGTGAATACGCTGAGTTTATCTGAGGCGTTTATCTTCGCTTTATTCGTCTCAACCCCTCATCTTTACCGGTTGCTACAAATGAGAGTGGCGTATCGACACAGCTGCCTCTGTATTTCTCTTTTACATACTTTTGTGAGACAGTATTTACTTGAATATTCTTTAGTAAATAACGTCTTTAATGATATATAGGTACATGTCATAAACACAACTATGTAGGTATAGGTATTTATTCAAATTGAAGCTATTATACCGTATGCGCGGTGCATTCCTTGCGGTAAATTAATTCTGTCTACTAAAACAACAAACTTGAGCAAACAATTGTAAATAACGTTAAAATTATTAAAATATAACAGCACAACATTTGCAAAGACTCCATTTGTCTGCACAAGAAGCGCGCAAACAGAATAGTTCGCATAATAAGTTGGGAATAGGACTCGGCAATAGTGGGCCGAAAGCGGCGGAACTTAGCTCAACAATAAAGTTGAAAAATCGAGGGGATTGCTGCGCTGCGGGCGTCGCACAGAGAAAAAACGACGCCAACATTTCGCACTTAATGAAACTGTAGCTGAAACAAAATAAAGGAATGTATTTACGGCCGGCACTAAGCATTGTTCCAAGAATACTCCGCTTTCAGAGCCGCTCCTAATGGCCGAGATAAAATATTTGAGGTGTCTTGTAATTATTTAATTGCTGCATTTCTCTATTAGCCAAGCGACCTGAATCGTCGTTACTTACAGTACACTTTTCGCTTATTTCCAATATGTTTTTGTATTAAGTTTAAACTTCGTTATAATAAAGACGCAAGTTTCAATTTTGAAAATGTATCGCCTCGCTGCTAGATTAAAAGATTTCCTCCTTATTATCACAGGATTAATTTTAATAAAAAATCCTTTTGCGTGAAGCGAGGGGTGTCGGACGCTGCAAGTGCGGTGTAGTGGTGTAGGAGGCGGGCTCAGCTCAGTGCAAGTTTTAATTACTACGCCCCCACTTCGCGAGCTTGTTCCTAGGATGGGGCTATTTCGTCTCACAACTAAAAACTCTCATTTATAAACTGTGTTTTCTGTAGACCTTTTTTAAAGCTTCTGAATACGTAATAAAAACTAGTTAGAATAATGTCGTGCTGATCGAGTACCGGCGCTTGTCGAATTGAGAATGGTAAAGTTTTCAACGTACAAACATTGGCACATATTTTCAACTAAGTTATTTGTTTGAAACTATAAACGAGCTGCGGTTTGTTTCGCAAACATTTTCTGAGCTACCTAATGTGTGTATAGGTGTGCCCTAATGGTCTAGATGTTACAATAACGAAGTTTATCCAATCGACGTGGAGCAGCATAGAGGTATGGAGTCAGTCGGTTCTGGGTCGTTAAGATCACGCAACCCCTATCAATATTATCAAACACTCGCAGGTCAAGGGATCGCCAAATGTCTGAAAGCAAGGTGACCTGAAAACGACCTCACTTATATACAATATCTTTCTTTTAAGATGTTGTCTGAGTATTCCATTTTACTTGTAAATCGACTTAATTAGATATTTAAGCTTAAATCTGAACACCAGCTTGTCCCGTTTGTGTTCAGATTAAGACCGAAGGTCCTATTAAACTTAAACTGTTAATCCTATTTTCTAATATTCAACCAAACAAAAGGTTAATAAAATCAAATACAGAGAAAATGTAGCGGAGGTTATTTAAGACATAGCGAGTTTTGTGATTAAATTAACTTCTTGCTAAGATACCAAAATGAACAAAATTTTGGCGAAACTTTTCTGAAAAGGGTGTAAAAAGCCCGTGCTGGAGAAAACACGTTCTGTCTTCAATAAAGCAAGAGAAAGGTGTGGCGGGGGAGTGGAGCTGATTATTTTTGATCGTTCGCTAATGCCTGGCGGTGGGACAAAGGCAGCTATCGATCAGCCCAATTCCATGCCGGCTAATTGCCGACAATTGTCTACCGCTTTTATCCGGCCACTCTTTGTGCCCGCGGCCGCGGTTCACTCCATGACTTGACTGTTTCAACCCTTGTAAATCATACCAAAGGGGAAATGTTGACACAAATACAAACTTTCATTTTAAACCGGCGTGTTTTTAATACTTTTACTGTCGTAACACAGCCGCTAGTTTTTTACAAACGCGTGGCTTATCAATTGTCATCTTTAAGTCTGATGGCAGCTTACGTTAGACATTTTAGTTTTAGTTAATTCAGCTATGTGTGTTGTTCATGATTCTTTACGATGTATTCAGGTTCTAGAAGTAAACAATTCTGGTGATTCTATTACATAAGCGGTGCTGCTAAGCCGAATAAACATTTATTTCATACGGTCTTGACTCTATTTCGTCAAAGATCACCTTCAAAGGGCAAACATGTAACAATCAGTTATTCTAGTAGTTACCTACTAATTGTTAGCCTAGTAACACCCTGACTCATCAACTTATATATTCATCGAGTATTTCTTTCACAGCGCATAATGGACAGTGCAGAGGCCGCAGCGTTATCAGCCGGCAATGGAGGCAGCGATGGGGCTCCAGGGTCCTACTACGATGCTCGCTGGCTGAACGTGCACGCTGACGATGGGACCCTGGCGGCCAGGGCGCGGCGCCTGACGCTGACGCCTAGCAGACATTTCGACCACATCGCCGTCAATACCAGCTACAGTGCTGTGCTTATGCCGCCTTATATCAATACTGACGGTTGGTACTCTTGTATTTTATTTATTTATTTCAACTTCATGCACAGTAGTGGTACATAGGCGGACTTAATGCAACAAGGCATTCACTACCAGTCAACTTTTGGTTTAAAAAAGACAACACTGCTGCACTGTGGTAGGCGAGCACAATAAATAAATCTACACTAATATTATAAACAGGTAAAGTTGTTTTTTTTTCTTTGTAGGAGGTAATCTCTGAAAGTACTGGTCCGATTGCTAAATTTTTTTCACTGATAGTAAGCTGCTTTATTCCTGAGTGACTTAGGCTATGTCTTACGTACGCGGGCGAAGTCGCGGGCAAAAGCTAGTAATAGATATTTCAAATAGAATAAAGTATCATTATGATTAAGAGAACTTATAATATAACAATTATAACGAAGACCGAATTAAGGTTGAGAGGACCTCAAGTAGTAGTTCCGTTTTCAATCATTCATGTAGGGTTTGTGTGCATTCGGTGAAATTCATAGTGTGAGTAAAATATTTTTTTTTTTCTAACAGTTATTTGTTACTTAATCAAAAGAAGTAGATACTTAAAGATGTGTACATCAAAATCTTCTTTGTTAGTTTTATTAAAAAAGTAAAGTAAGTAAATTAGATTCTTAGCTTGATAGCTAAGAATCTAATTTACTGCGTATTTAAGATCTTCAATACAAGGTCAGATTTTTAGATATAATAATTATGTATTACTTCCTTTAAAGACATATTAATTATAATTTTCTTCTTCAAAGGAAATTAATTTCGATCCGTCGCTAGGCAAATTGCTATTCAACGTATTTTCAATAAACTGTTATATTTATTGGTTTGAAAAAATCTGACGAATAGATAGAGTCTTAAATCAATAGATTACTAGTCGTATGGACACCAGTTTGTGCTCGTCCACACATTTTACGCGGAATAATAAAACGCAAGCGAAAAATACAACTCCTCTCCATCCCTGAATAATGGAAGCTAATATATTGTTGACACACGGGAACGGGACGGGGTCGGAGGCGGAGGGGGGGGAGGCAGGGTCTCAGGGTGGCCACAGATGATTAATGGACAGATTGACGTATTCCTCACTATTTAGTAGCGCTCACTCGAACAAACGTTATTTCAAATCCATGATGAATTATTGCTGACGAACTTACGACTCGTTCATACTTTTAAATAAAATATTTTCTGAAAGTTCCAATACCTACAGAAGGTTTTTATCGATTCCCAGGATTATAATTAAGTACATGTCTACGGTTTGATTACTTCTCTATAGAACGAATCTAGTTGAATTGGGATTGGATAACTCTTAATAATTTTTTGTACCTACCTATATGTAATAAACAAATCGCTACACAGGATAATTTGAAAATGTAGATAAACCAATAAAAAATACATACACAGGAAACTTCCCACAAAATCCTTCACGCTTTCAAAAGCCCCAAAATATCGTTTCGCAGCCCGTATTTAATTTAAAGGGCGTAATTACATAGGGCCTGGTGCGTTTATTTAACTAACCCATAGTACACAGGCGAACCATTAATTTTTCCGGCCGCCGGTTCAGGAAAAAGCAATCACGGCTGCCCAATGAACCAAGTTTGCCAATTACACTTCTTTTAATGGGTAGTTAAAGAAAATCTCCCTAATTGGTGGACACAGTGCCAACAGTGTCGCGATTATCCTCTATTGTGTTACGAAAACTAACTGCAGTCATACATAATTCATAAGTTTAACAGCACGTGAAATAATTTACATATAATAAGCTGAATTTAAAGTTCTTCGTGCTTGTGGCCGCTTCGTAAACAGTTTTATTGTTGTCTATAAAAATGGTCGGCAACTACAATTCAAATTAAATTATATTTTTAAAACAGGATGGATTAAACTGTTTCCGAAAGTTGTAAATTTCAGAAAGTTGTTTCAAATTTTTATTTTGTGCTTTTGTTGAAAAGGATAGAATGGAAGAAAAAAACATGTTGTGCCGACCCCAAATAAGATGGGACAAGGGCAGGAAGATGATGATGATGCTTTTGTTGAAAGAGTAAACTGTTTATTTTAGTTTTAAAAAATGAATTTTACTGGACATTTTAAATAATAATGTCTAGCAAATTATAATAATGTTTAAAACATTATACACCTATAATCATTCTCATTCCTGTGAAACCTCATGGTATCTATAAAATTATCTAATTAAACATTTCCTAAAGAACGTTCCGAATTAAACGTAGCTGTAAAATATGTGCCAAGTTCCCCAAGGCGACAAGTTAAAGTTGTCTGTTGGCGCAGATGGCGAGGTACAGAACCAGATCGCGTGGTCGGAGCACTTGGACCCGCTGTTCGTGAACAACTACGAGATCGACCCCACGCTGTCGTGGCAGTACTACGCCTCCTCTACGGGCTTCATGAGGCGGTACCCAGGTAAGGAAAAACCCTATTGAAAAAATATAATCAGCTCAATATACATTTCAGCACATATTTTACACATATAAAAGGAGAAACTGACTGACTGACATATCAACGCACAGCCAAAACTACCAGAACTAGGAGCGAGATATTTTGCACAAGGTTTCTTTTTATGACGTAGGTGAGCACTAAGAGAGGATTTTCCAAAATTCACGCCTTAAATTGAAACGGGGGTTCAAAAATTTGTCTGGAGAAACCTACTTTCAAAAAACACAATTTTATTAAAAAATGCAAGTGAATTAACTATTATTTTAAAAATCAAGCTACTTGTACGCAAGAAAAACTACACTTTGTTTGCTACAAGTGCTACGAGCGCTACGAGAGTGCTACGAAACTAACGCGCTACGTAAAATGTTAATCTACTAACTTCGCCGCAGATTGAAGGCAAACATTTACCTAATCTCGTCTCATATTAAACAACTTGATTGATTTTAAAATAGTTTATGCATATTTGTTTATTTATTGTATGTATTTTAGACATAGTATTTAATTGGTTTGAGTACAAAGTGTGTAAATTTGTTAATGGTAGAATTTAATATTAAAAAGTCTTACTTGCAAATTAAATAATAATAATAATCCATAACTTTTACACAAAGTCATCTAGCCCCGAACCAAGCAGAGCTTGTGCTATTAGTAGCAGACAACTGATAAACATACCTACTTATATATATTTTTTTTATTATTGATAGGCTCGCGATATATTTCTAAATACATATTATAGATAAATTAGACACAGAACAAATGTTCGTGCTCATCACACAAACATTTGTCTTGGGTGGGAATCGAACCCACAACCTCAGTCATAGTTGTCAGGGCTACTAACCACTAGACCAACAGACCTGCCTAATTAATGTTTTTGTCGCGCAGCCATGTCCTGGCCACCAGAAGACGGATACTCGCACCATGCGAGAGACTTCTACGACTTCAGGTCTTCTAACTGGTTCGTGGAAGCCGCGACGTCTCCGAAGGACCTGGTGATTCTCCTCGATGACTCCGATGACCTCAGTTCGTCCTACTGGCGGCTGGCCAAGTTCACTGTGTCCGCGTTACTGGACACCCTTGGCCCGAACGACTTTGTGAACATCTATCGATACAGTGACACGATAACCGAGCTACATTCCTGCTACACCAAAATCCTAGCTCAGGTAAGCATTTAAGCTAGAACTACATTAGATCGACGCACACGTGGACCACGCCTGATTTGTACGCAGAACGACGTCGCGTGGCGTGGATCTAGTGTAGCTCTACAAGTCTAGTTTCCATATAAAATATATGGAGATCGACGCGCCCAGATCGGCGTACGTGGCACACGTGTGCGCAGTGTACCAATAATAATAATCGTTTATTATGAACACAAACAAAGTACAGGATGCAATGGTAAACGATGATAGCTGCAAAATTTAAAACTGCGGCGCAGCTATCAACGCCCGACTCCTAGTGAGAGGTGTGGTTGTTCCAGACTAATAAAATAACAATAATAATAGTATGAGAGGTAATAAAATACAAAAATAATAAATTACTAATAAGTTACTAAAGTGCCGAGTGTGTGAGTACCTAATGTAATGTGAGAGAGAAATGAATGTATGTGTGGGTTTGTGTTGTATGTTATTTTGTTTATTAAACTTCCACAAGTTTCTCTGTTGCTTCATAGGAAAGTGATTTAAACTATGTTACGACTTTTTTCTTGCATTCCTGGTTATTGAATAAATACTTCAAATTTCATTAAATCTATATATATATATAAAAGGAAAAACTGACTGACTGACATATCAACGCACAGCCGAAACTGCTGGCACTAAGAGAGTGAAATTTTGCACTAGGTTACCTTTTATGACGTTAGCGGGCACTAAGAGAGAATTTTCCAAAATTCACCTCCTAAAGGGATGAAATAGGGGTCCAAAGTTTATATGGAGAAACCTACTTTTAAGCAAGCCAAGCCGCGGGCAGGAGCTGGTCCTAATATAAAGTTTCTAGCTCAAGTGGCCAAAATGGCGACGTGTAGCTACAGTATATATAATACGGCTTTATATCGCAAACCTTCACCGAATATTTCCCAGAAAGTCACACTTCGCCATCTAGATTGCAAAACATTTAAGATCTCGCTCTTTACGCTCAGATTGAAAACACATTTATCACTGGATATTCCTCGAAAATCAAATCTTATTTTAATATTAAAAGTATCCTAGTTTTTGATCTGCGCTGCGATTCATCTTCAAGTTGGCAAGCTTCACTGGAATTGGTTTAAAAGTTCCAACGATTTGAATTATTAAGAAACGTGAGCAAAATAGTAATAAATGATCGCATTTGCTTGAAAACATCAAAGTAAATGATATTATTTGAGACACAAATATCGGTGAAACATGTTGCCGTATTACGATGATACATATTATATTAATACCGCTAGCGTTATAAGCTTAACAAAAGTTCAACAAGGCCGGGCTCGAAGCCACGACCTTTCGATCCAAAGTTCAAGCCCTGGACGATGGACTATTGGCTTTTCATAAACGTTAGTAGTGGCTTATAACTTTGTGGAAAAAATATATTTCTAACGTATTAGATAGTATGTTGTGTTTGTTGGAGCGTCGAGAAAGTAATTACGCGCACCCGCTCCGTCATTAAGAAAAAACCGGCCAAGTGCGAGTCGGACTGACGCATGAAAGGTTCCGTACCATTATCTATACAACTTTTTTCTATACGTTTATATCGTTTTAAATATCGCAGCATATGCTGAGTTAGGCGCCTTTTTGACCTTGCACAGATCATACAGTTATTTTTTTCTTTTTTTTTTATAAGTAGGTACTTAATTCTACTATATTTTAATTCCAATGTATTCTACTGTTTTTTTTTTTAATTTTACTGTATGTGTGAGGTACGAATAAACGTTTTTCTTTCTTTCTTTCTTTATTCAATTTATTTTATTCTGTTTTAGTATTTGTTGTTATAGCGGCAACAGATACATACATCATCTGTGAAAATTGCAACTGTCTAGCTATCACGGTTCATGAGATACAGCCTGGTGACAGACAGAGGGACAGTGGAGTCTTAGTAATAGGGTCCCGTTTTTAACCTTTAGTACGGGACCCTAAAAATACATTGTTACTAACACACTACAATACTAACAAATCTATGGACATACTATAAAGTCTGAATAAACTCATTATTATCTCCTTTATTTATTGTTTATAAATTACATTTTAATATTCTTTTAAACAAAATCACATAAAACATATAAAAAATAAATAAAAATATATCATTATTATTATTATGTGTCATATCTCAGAACCCTAAGGTCCTAGACCTTTGGAAAGCGTACGAGGAGCCGAAACCAACTCGCAGAGGCCCTTTAGACACTTTTAATGGAACGTGGTACATTAAAAGTGACAATCATTATTATTATTATTAAGATGAGTTCAGTAATACTCTTCTCAGTAAATAATATCAACTAATGATGAGTCAAGAAGGAGATGACAGGACGACTTAGATATCTTCCTTACGAAGTGGCAAGAAGTGGCGCAAAGCTGGGAATAATGGAAGGAATAGAGGGAGGCCTTTGCCCAGCAGTGGGACAGTATAGGCTAGATATAATAATAATGAGATGGTTCCTTTCTCTAGAGCCCTGACCGTAACTTGGACCCTGTTCCCGATACCAGTGGGATACCTACTATTTTTTTTAAATTTTAAGTGTATTTTTTTAATTGTTTTTTAAGAAGTATTTAAAAATGTACCTGTCTATCAAATAAGTTAAAATGACAAATAAAGAAATAACAAAAATAATGGTTTTTTTTTAGGTGGGAAAACATCCAGTGACATCTCCCGCCCTTGGGCGGAGTGAGAGGGTGTGTTAGACTTTTACTGACTAAAACCCACTCTTTTGTTCCTTCTTTGCCTTATGTTCCAGAGCCCCGGGGATTCATTTTCACTTAACCCGTGGCCCCAGTAGGCTTCGACCCTGCTGGGCCCCTACGATAACAACAATAATGATGAGTCTGACCGCAGTCAGTAGGAGTCAGGTTTAGCAAAACAAGTCGGTAACGTTGTCCGTAGGCGTTCCAATAATCCATCAGTATTTATTTGTTTACGCTCTATTAGGGTATTCAATTACCCGTGTGCTAATATTTTGTCGATGTAAAACCCACGTATCCACTCATGTGTAGGTGTAAAACGCTAATACAACGAGTACATAAATGGTAGCGTGGGCAGAGATACGAGCATAATATGTGGGAATCAGTACTATAAACTGTATTTCTTTTTGTAGATTGCCCTATACTTCATAACGTAACTGCAATTTGTTTTGTTGTTTGATTGAAAATTATGCTGTAATTCAATTTTTAAGTAGCAGCAGTCATTTACGAGTACCTAAGTATTTTTTTTAGATCGTAAATTTTGTGACATACCGTAGGGGCCCAGCAGGGTTGGGGAATCCTACTGGGCCCACGGCTTCGCTTCTGGAAGGAAAACCTGGGGTCCTGAAACGCAAGGCAAAGAAAGATCATGAGTGGGTTTTAGTCAGTAAAAGTCTAACACGCCCTCCCACACCACCCTAAAGCTGGAGAAGTCATTAGATAATTTCCTACCTAAAAAAAATTAATAAAAATAAAAAACAATATGTCATGTTGACCAAGTAATAATTCAAGCTGTACCAACACAGTCTAAACCATTTGGTAAGCAATATTTGTATGCCCAGCAAGGCAAGTACATAGTTAATCGATATTTTGTAATTAACACCATTTACCATAACGTTACACCTTTGTGTAACATATAAATTTGACTTTGACTTTATTTATTTATTGAGTAAGCACTTCAACGACTTACTCATTAAAACATACCCACAAAAAAACACATACAGTTTAAAACATTGTGAATTCATCACTTACAGAGGTGCACAGCACTGAAAACTATTTTGGTACTTTGATAGGTACTTTTATAAATATATCGTTGGTGTACCAATACTTACATAGTATAAAACAAAGTCCCCTACCGCCGCCGTACTGCGTCTATCTGTCTGTAAGAAAGCGATAAACACAAAAAGTACTGAACAGATTTTCACCAATATCCCGAGTGACTCGCGAGGAAGATTTAAGTGTATAATGCATGCATATTTTAGTAGAAAAAAGCCGAGAATTTCAAATATTTGTAACAACGGTACGAAGCAAGAGCAGAGACTACTATTTAATAAAATAAATAAATTCATTTAATTTCACTTACACATCCAACTCTATAGTTGGACGCGTAAAGTATCCATTACCTTCACTCAAATGGGTGTTAGTCTAACAAACGATGCCGTAGTTAACAAGTATCGCCAAGGGAACGTTTTATAAAATATGAAAACGTTAGTAATAGTTTCCAACACATTATTACAAAAGCGCGAACAGCAATCAAGAGTAATTAGACGACATAAGTTTAATTAAAACAAGGGTTGCAGGTACAGGTAGCAAAACAAATTCTTTCATGTCGGTACTGATTTAACATGACGTAAATTCCTTTCTGGATCGCTTACCTACCCACGTAGAAAGCTTTTAATATCGGTTTATGCGTGTCAATTACTGCCGCGGCACATTGTCCACGATTTTGTATTAACAATGCTGGATTTGGGTCATGCGAAGATAACAGCACGTTAAGGATTATACACCAAAAATTGTGAAAAAAACACCGACGAGCATGGAAATGTTCGTGAAAATCGAGATGAAATTAAACGCTCGCGCTCGTCGGCCGTGACGAAATGGAAGCCTGAGTATTCATGTGTTATTAATTAATGCGAATGTCGTAGAATAAAACTGATTAAAATTGGTATGAAATTGAAAAGTCGTACAGAATATGCACTACACTTGCGAAATACCTACATCAACACCACAACTATTAAAGCAATTGTTACATAACAAGCCATCAGTTTTTATAATTACTTACCCTTGGAGGAACAGTGGTGAGCCAGTGGTAACGCTCCCGACTTACGAGTTGTAGGTCGCGGGTTCATAACCAGCTAGGCGTATTCCTTTATGCAATTTAATTCATCACTCTCAAAACTGTGAAGGTAAACATCGTGAAAATCGGTGGATGTTCATGTCTTTGAATTTTTGTGTTGCATGGTGGATATTGTCCCATTACCTTTCCTAGAGAGGAGGCCTGAATCCCAGCAAAGGAAACATTATAAGGCTGATTATGCTTATATATGCCCTTGGACCTCAACAATCAAGATTTAGGTAATTTTTAACCCAACAACGGCATTTTAAAGCAGAAAAGACGATTCAGCTTAATCTTCTAAACAATGAAGACGTTAGGATCCTAGATTCAAGTAAGGCCTAGTTAATTAAAGGCTAACTCTGTACCAGTCCGGTAGAATTCTAAGCCCTTATTTCCTATAGGCGGGCATAATTAAATACCAGGCTCTATTTGGAATAGGTTTAGGTAAGATACGTGACCACGCAATATCTGAAATTGCCAGGTCAACAAGGGTTTTCAGATTCCATGTAGTTAAAATATTATTTTAATTATTATTCATAGTTACAAATTGAAATCAAACTCAACATGTCTAATGTAACATAGAAAATCGAGTAAGTTAATGACGCTAAAATAATCATAATTTTCTAATAGTATCCCACCAGTATCGAGAACGAGTCCAAGGTTAAGCGGTTAAGGTTTCAGAGAAAGGAACCTCCTAAAAATACGAGCCGTGTTCAGAATTACCGCTTCCTGAAGCCGTAGATCCGATCGCCTGACGAGAGCCTCCTAAGATGTTGGTCGAGGGTCATAGCTATTAAGTCATTGACTGACACGACTATCGGTACAACGATCACCGCGTTAACATCACACATGTCGACAACCGAGCGAAGTCAAGCCAAGACAATTTTTTGTCATTATTATTACCCTGGATTTTCCTACTACAAGGCAAAGGCCATGATCTCTTCACATTCTCTCCCTCAATCTACCTTTTTTATTACGTATTATAATAATAAAAAACACTCATAGTGATCTGACGTATCCAAAAGGAAATTATAAACGTTAGCTGTTTACACGTAGGTAGATACATATTATGTAATGCTGTTATTAATTCATTAACGCTCAGGCGGTAGCCGGCGCCCGCAAGCCATTGTCTTACTATTGTGTCTCTAATTACGCACGTCAAAAGGTTAAAACCAGAGACGAGGAGGGAGTTTTCAGTCATAGATGCTTGTACGACTTCCGTGATTCCTACCCTCGGCAAATCGTGATTGCAATAATGACAACCAAAGGTATTTAATAGATATGACCACTACGGCCCGCCGCAGTCGTGCTCGTGGGCAACGCTGTGGCCGCAGCAATATGCATACCGTTCGTGACGATAGACTGGATGATGGTACATACATACATACATATTTCTAGGCAACAATATAGGTACATACTGAAGTGAATCTGACCAACAATACGTATTGCTGTTTGTGAATGATGACACTTAATTACTATAAAAATAAAAGTGAGTTTTGTAATATATATAAAATAACTATCATGGTAATTTCAGCGAATATATGATCACACAATATCAACTCGGAAGCAATTTACTTGAACTTCATAAAAGCGGATCAGAATTTCGGGCCAATGAAAAACTTAATAATATTTTTATTATAAAGGAATGCGGCAATATCGGCAGCGAATTTTATTAATATCGTTGAATCAAAATATCGTTATTCGACCTACTCCAAAGATGAACCAAATAATGTTAATTAGTAAATATATAATGTATTACATCACTATATAGTATAAAACAAAGTCGCCCGCTGTCTGTCCCTATGTATACTTAAACTACGCAACGGATTTTGACGTGTTTTTTTTTAATAGATAAAGTGATTCAAGAGGAAGGTTTATATGTCTATACATGCATAATATAGTAGAACACTGATAATTTTAGAGGTTTCTAATGTGATGTCGTAAATAAACACATTGTGCTTATAATTTAAATGCTGGCTTAACCCTTCGTGATTGATCAAAATAATGTACTACAGTATTGTACACCTTAAAAAGGTCTACAAAAAAGTCTGCAATGGTATATTTCTATCTTTTAGGGATAACCATTTTTTATCCTTATTTTTTACGAGAAATAATAGCTTATTTACGAAGCTAGATTAGATTTTAAGCAATACAGCATTAATCCTTATCTAATTAAGTACCTTAAATACATTGTGCATTTAATATAGTTCATTATGGCTCTTTACAGCATGTAGCATAGCATAGCATAGTCGGCCTTATAATGTTCCCACGGTTGGGACTCAGGCCTCCTCTCTAGGAGAGGGTATGGGCCATAATCCACCACGCGGGCCCAGTGCGGGTTGGTGGATGTCACATGTTTTCGAATTTTTGGTTCTAGGACATGCCGGTTTCCTCACCTCACAAAAAGCTGTGAACGTTGTATATAAAGACATTCTGTAGTATATTTAGTATCAGCATTGCACCCGTGCGAAGCCGGGGCAGGTCGCTAGTGGTTTATAAGATTAAGCAATCTTACTACAGAAAACGTAGGAAATGAATCCCCACATTTGCTTCTAACCTGAGTGCCGAGTATATGTTTCATGATTCTTACATTTGACTGTATTTTTGTAACGTACAGTAGTACCCCAATAACTGTACCTCAATCAAATCGGCCTGTACACAAGGATGTAGATGATGGCGACAAATGCAAGTATCGCGTGCCGGCGCGGCGCCGAGTTCGGCACCGATACTCATCTGTCATCGTGTGTACGCACCTTAATGGATTCCATAGAGCCGACTTTAATGCGACGCCATTAATATCGGGTATCAGATCATTTTACTTTCACTGCACACAAACGACAGAAATCCACAATTAAGTAAATTATTGAAGTAACGTTAATTGTTTTGATCGTGATCTTTTAAATTTCTGTCCCCATTTAATAAATCTAATGCTTTTTAATATCTTAGCAGGCCTGTATCGAACTCTTGATGTAATGTCTTGTGATATATTACTAATATGTTATAAGACTCACAAAATATAGATTTGTGTTGAACTACCGCGCCGGAACCGCAGAAATACTGGGGATAATAACCTAACATAAGCATAATTAGCCTTTTAATTTTCCCACTGCTGGGACTCAGGCCTCCTCTCTAGGAGAGGGAATGGGCCATAATCCACCACGCAGGCCCAGTGCGAGTTGGTGAATGTCACAGTGCAAGAACAGCCTAGTGGCCGAGTGGCAACGGCCCCGACTTACGAGTTGTAGGTCGCAGCTTCAAACCCAACCAGGCGCATTACTTTGTGTAATTTATTTCTTCACCACTGCTCTCAAAACGGTGAAGGAAAACATCATGAGGAAACCGGCTTGTCCTAGAACCAAATAACTTAACAATTTCCAAAAATTATACCTGTTTTTACTAACGTGGAAGTAACAACCACCGTAGTTTTTCACAACAGGAAAAATAGAGCTAAATAACATATTAATGTGACAAGAAATTATACACGTGTCCCATTTGTGGCGTTAAATAAATAAAGCTGGTGATCTTTACAAACCACCTCGAGGGAAAACATTAGGGGTTCGTACAAAACCACTTCATTATCACGGCGGTGACACGCGAGGCAGCAGGAGGGCAGGAGGATACATTCATCAATCGCGGGGTCGACTCACGCACTACCTCTGTCCAATGTTAACACGACATTCGTTAAGCGACAGACAACATTTAAATATTTATGCCCCGAGCGTTCAAACCCCATTTCCGATTGTACGATCAATTGGTTAAATTTATGGTTATATTAATTCTTTGGTGCTGAAGTCGGCGACTTTTCCTCGTTTATGGTACGTTACGCTTGGTGACGTTTATTTATTTGATTGATTAACAATAGTGTTTCATGCTCACTGATCCATTGGATATCTGCTTAAATATAAATAACAATTTACATTATATAAGACAACACATTCGAATCCCGCATTGTCACCTTCGTCTCTCGCTGTAAACTCTTAGTTGATAAGACATCCTTGCATTTCCCGAGGTGTCGGTAAAGAACTATGTTTCAACGAGAAAATTATCTTGGCGTGCTCACTTTATTTAGTTCATAAGTCTCGGCAAAGTTTAGAGATAAAATCAACGATACAAAGAAGAGAGCGGCGCGTAGCTCGTGACAGGTGAGGCTGCGAGGGAGCGGCCGCGCCCTTATCGCGCGAGCTTGCAACTTTGCTGCGATACTTGCACACTTTCTCCGAGGTCGAGTCAAGTCACAAGTCCGATCGATGACTAGATAATCCTCCAGCTCCATTCCAGATTTCACTGTTTTCCTACGAACAACAGCGACGGAAGTAAAGTTGTTTTTCGACTACAATACCTACTTGAGAAATTTATAAAGAATATTCTGACATTAAACCAGCGTGCACTGGTTACATTACATCAAAACTAGATACAAGTTGATACATGAAGTAAGCCGTAGGTATACTTCAAGTCGTCCAAAGAGTTGGATCGCTGTTGAGCAGGCAGCTTCGCTAATATACGATCCAACAATTACCTTCATGGCAAACATTCCAGGCTTTATGTCGTCCCGGCCGAAATGAAACTTTGTATATTTAAGAGTAACACGCACCATGTTTCATTAGTATATTCGTGTGTTTGTTCACATTTACGACTCGGCAAACACTGTATTTGTTATCTTATTACTTATTTAATGGTTGTTAGCAATATCAGTTAAGTTATTCGACACGTTAAATACAGATTTGAGATCTGTTTTTACATCAGATTACAACGTTTGTAGACACACCAAAAGTAATCCGATTTAATTTCATAAAATAAAAGTGGCAAAGCGTGCGTGTTGTATAATTGTTCACACTCGCTACATTTCCTTAACAAAGGGTAATTAAGTTACAACTTGCATGAGTAATTACATAAACAACTCAACGTCAGCAGTTGGGTGTACCTACTTCCTTGTTTTGCATGAAACTTGAAGATAGCTAAGCAATAAACGCTAAACATGCTTGCGGTAGTTGGAACTCATAACAATGGGCCTTCGCAGCAACTTTCAAGGTTGCTTGCCTGCACCTAGCTGCAGCCTTCGTCCGCGGTTAGACACAACTTTAACTCATCGCTGGTGGAACACATAACTTGGCTAGTGTTATTGAACAATACGAGCCAAGGTGAGACCTTGCAGATTCTTTACAAGATAATGCCGTTGTTAACTAACACAATTTCCAACATTGATGTACTATATTTTGTAGGTACTGTTTTGTAATGTCGGTGCTTCTTCTTTATATCGATTTTCCGCCTTTCTCATAATTATGGCAAACGCAGAGAGGAGAGCGATTAATAAATTACTCACATTCCTAATCTCAATGCCACCCCCTAATGAAGAGAATGTAATGAATATTCATATTTTCAAACGTCTTTACGTTTTACTACCTTTTGATGTCAACCAATAAAATCGCAGGATATCTCTACAGCACTTGGAGCCACTTTGTGCGAATTATGGACAAAGGGATGTAGTAAAGTGAACTTATTGAGTTACTTCACAATAAGTAGAGCTATCTCGGCAACATTGCCTTTCATAAGGTTATAAATGTAATAGGAAACTTGCGCATGAAGAATACACTTTTTATGAATAACAAATAGCGAGAAATGCAATTGAAAACTAGTCCTTATTAAGAATGGAAAGGAGGACTTTATCTAGATACTTAGATATAGTTAGAAATTAGAACGAGTGTCTGATAATATAGATTTTGTTACAGGCTCTACCAGAAACGATAAGAGAACTAAAGACGGCAATATGGAACGCTGAACTTTCCGGAGGAGTGGCAAACTTGACCGGCGCTCTTACTACGGGCTTCGAAATCTTACACCGGGTAAGAAATATCCTTATAAACTCAGAGTAGAGGTAATAAAATTTTACACATCGAATTGACTCATAAACTTTGTCGGGTCAAAGTCATTACGCTGTCCTTTCGGTGCTGAACTCACTCATTTTATCATTTTACCTGAATATTGTGGAGAAGAAATATAACTAAGAGAGAAGACCTAAGGCATATTTTGCACCCTGTATCACTAAAAATAAACGAAAACCACTTAATTAAAAGATCGTTATTTATTTATTTAAAATTATGCAAATAACACTATTACAGCTAATAACGGCAATGCGACGCTATTACCAACGAAAAATCTAATTTATACAAAGAAATTACAAATAATATACATAGTTTAAACCAAAAACAATATTTAAAGAAATTAACCTGTAGCGTCGATGATAAAGAGTCATCTTCATTTGGTGCAAATGAGCATAACTGGAAAATAGTACATTAAAGTCTGCCGGCTTACCATTAAGTGGGAACGCAGTCAAGCACTGGTTTATATCAATTTAAAAAAAGTTACTCACTAATAATCCTCCATTCTATGTCCTTGCAGTATAATCGCACGGGTCTAGGTTGTCAGTGCAACCAGGCTATCGCCGTGATAGGCGCGGGCGGGGGAACGGCCGGCGTGAAGGGGGTGTTCCGCACGTGGAACTGGCCGCATATGCCCGTGCGCATCTTTACGTACAGAGTCGGGGGAGACGCCACCGCTGGGCATACCATGAAGGACATGGCCTGTACTAATAAAGGTATGTAAATAAAAATATAGGTATATCAATCTACCAAGCTTTTTCCAAATATGTTGGGTTCAACTTCTTGTTTAACAGGATGTAATAATAGACGCAAAAAAATCTTGGTTATAAAGAAAAGTAAATTAATTATAGGAGCTTACAATTTTTAGACACGGACAAAACACAACATCAACAATCACAAACATATAGAAAAGAATACAAGTAAACAGCAGTCTTATATTTCGTGGTCCGTTATCTTTAATTCAGGCCCGTATTACAGAACCTTACTCAAGTACTACTTAAACTGCGTTCAACCGATTACTGTTTGAGCGAAGAATCTCGGCTTAAGCGTTCAGTTTATTTTAGAACTATCCTCAAATTCAAACTACGCTTGAGTAGAGATTTTGATCTCTGATTTAAATCCACAACAATTTCCATGAGATTCTATGCTCAAGCGTGGTCTCGACTACACTTGCGAAAACAAAGATCAAATCTCGCCTCAAGCAGAGATTCTGAGCTGATTGTGATTTTAAAATAAGGACACATTGAGTAGAGCTCACTCAAGCACTGTTCTATAATACGTAAAAAATGTCATTTTAAAGTGCCACTGCTCAGGTGATTATTGATTGTAGTTTCTCTGCTCAAGTCAAGTTCTAAAATGAAAACTCCAACTGAGACTCGTTTTAAGTAATGCTTGAGTCTTGATTGTAGTTCTGTAATACGGGCCTCAAACTACATACGTACATGTCAAGGGATGACTATTTGAAACCAAAAGAGTGTCTCATTCGTCTGGGCTAGTTTTTTCTTTACAATTTGATATTTTTATTTGCATATTAGATTTCCCCGATCACCAAATGTATCCAATGACACTCATTTGCGCCCAGTGGCTTACGACACAAAATAGGTCTAGGTAAAGTCCGAAAGCTAGGCCAGATGAATGAGACTTTCTCTCGGTTTCAAAAAATCACCCCAAAGAGGCCTGACAGGCAGTCGCTCTATGTAAAACTCGGGTATTCAGCTGGATCTGGTTAGACTGGATGCCAACCCCAAAATAGTTAGGAAAAAGCTAGGGAGATGATGAAGTGTATGTATATTTTTATCAAAAAAAAATATTATCTCGTCAGGTTTCTACGTAACGATAAACGAGCACTCGGAGATAAAGTCAAAGGTGCTGCACTTTGTGGAGGTGCTTGCGAGGCCGCTCGTCATGTACCAGACCGTGCACCCGGTGCATTGGAGCCCTGCGTACGTCGGTGGGAGGGTACGTATACCATCGTCTGTAATTATGCTCTTTGTGAAACTCTCCTAGGAGACTTCGATGAGGAAGCGGCGATTGTAAGCAAGATAGGGCTGCTGACTCCTTAACCCGATTTTTAGATATTGTATGATAACGTTACCAGATAAACATTAAGGTTTATAGCAAGCAACTCTGCTTTGTGACTCATTGAATGGTTCAGCAATAGCCATCCTATCCCATGTACCACTATAAAATTGATATTGCGCCAAACTGTCCAGTCGTATAAGATGTTCACTTAGAATTATAATTTTTTACATTATAGAGCAGTAGCCTCTCTGATGATGGCATGGGCCAACTGATGTCCTCTGTCACCGTACCAATCTTCGATAGGAGAAACCACACGGTATGTATCATTATTCTAATCTACACACTTTTTAATAAACTTTGCGTATATATTTTTCCAATCTTTACTTATTTCAAAACATTATCTACTTATATACTATACTACATTATATACTCTTCTTGTTACCAGCAAAGAGAAGCTAATTTACTCGGCGTAGTTGGAACTGATGTGCCTATCGATCAATTAAAGAAGCTCGTACCACCATATAAGGTAGGCTACCCTCAACCATATTATATTTTTCATGCAACTTTCTTTGATGTAATCAAAATTTTAAATCTATCAACGTGTTTACAGTTGGGAGTAAACGGTTACTCCTTCATGGTGGATAACAACGGGCATGTTTTATATCATCCAGATTTGAGACCATTGGTAAGTATATTTTTTTTTTAATTAAAATTAAAAACAATTCTTAGGTTTATTTTTATTTTTATAGAGCTTTATCACAATATTGACTATGTCACTAAATCATAACTAAATTTTGAATTTTAAGTTATTTTAAATGATTGTAATATATTTTATAGAGAACTCTTGCCTCGTCTGACGTAGGCATGTAGACACCATTCTAATTCTTAGGTTAAGAGGGCCCTTCCTTACTCGTCTATCATCAACCTGAACATGGTTTCAAAGCATGCCGGTTTATCTAACGCAATCCAACGCAATGTTTTATAAAAGGCAACGCGAAAGCAGAGAGATAATACCAGATGAAAGCTCTGCTGGCACTCTATAATACCGTCATTCACTCGAATATTTCACAAAACTTGCTCCCGGAAATACGTGTTTTTTTATAAACTGTATAAGTTTTTGAAAAAAAATATTTTTTTTATTCAGAATCTTAAATAAATTTGCAATTTCTATTGTTATATTTTTATGACTTTTAAAATTTTTGAGTACATTATGAAGGGTCAAAGTTCATGCAAAATAGCAGATTTTCAGAGGTCTTTACACGATTAGTTTTACACAAATTTAGAAATTGATTTCAATATTAGCCTAGATAAGTAATATCCACAAGATATCTGTGTTTCTAAAATATCTAATGAAAATTGTGTAATCACACGATTGTGAAATCGTGTAAGAGCGGTTGTATGAAAAACAGTGAAAATGTATGTCGGGTTGGACGCTTTTAAGCGCGCACTACGAAATTTATTCGTTGCGATTTTTAAAGAGCGTTATAAAATCGCAAACGAAAATAATTCCTACGCGTACTACGATTTATTTTCGCCTGCGAAATAATGGATGCTAAAGGCAGTTACAGTCGGAACGAAAGACAGGAGCGTGAATCGAAACCAGAATTCACAAAAGTAGCTAACCACTTAATTTTGCAAGTCGACTGACCGCTGCGCTTGCGATTTTATTCACAGTACGCGGATGTCGGTACTGCTTCATAGGGGGGTATATACAAAATATATATAAGATTTCGCATTTGCTATTTTAAATCTCAAACGACTTATTTTCGTAGTGCGCGGCTTTTAGTGTATTTCGGCTGTTCACAGACTTACGATATTTTTGCGCAGCGATTTTTTATCGTGATACGCGCTAGGCCTTATTGTTTTCGTCTTTTTTATCCAAATTCTATATCTTTTGTTACAGCATACGAACGAGGAAGTAAGTACAGAAAACAGTAATCGTAAAGAGTAATTTAACAGTTTTGATTTTTTACCGAGGAAGGAATATAATTATAAGAATATGAATAGTGTAGTTGAGTTTAGTCGGATATACTAAATATGGCTACTATACTCCACAGTACACTGAGACGCTGCGTCCTCTGTACTCGAGTGTGGACCTGACTGACGTGGAACTGCTGGTCGATTCGGATGAGAACTCCAGGGTCAACCTAACTTCGCTACTGCTCGATGTAAGTCACCACTTAATTTTAAGTCCTAAAAGTTTAAGTAGTTTATTTGCCAGTAACATTGTAATGAGGATGTTACATACATACATACACACATGAGTTCAACATGTTTCACCAGTGATTGGTATACCTACATTTTTTTATTTTATCTAGTCCCTATTGTCCCAACGCTGGGCAAAAGCCTCTCTCAAGTCCTTCCAGACTTTCTTCTCCTGCGATATACAAATATTAAATAATATTTTAAAATTACTATTATTTTATAAATGACCTACACACAAAGGCTGGTTCGAGGTGGCTCAAGAGAAGAATACCTGGAAGAAGTTGGGGGAGGTTTTTTACTAGCAGTGGGAAAGTATAGGCTAAATAAAAAAATAAAAATTGTTTTAGAATAATTATATAATTTACATTCCATCATTTTAACATACAGCATTCATAGTTTCATAATTCAATTCCTACATTTCCAACGTGTCACAATTATATAGGGTGACTGGTAATTAGTGACTGATTCTTCAACACGTGATTGTACATAATAAAGAACAACTAAAAAAGGGCTAAGAAAAAAAAAATTGCAAGTTCAGTAGGTACATTTTGACCAGTTAGGCAAACATAAATGTACTGACTAGCAGATTTTTTTCGCGATTTTAGGTATGGCCCCATAGTAAAAGTTATTTGTTTTCATGACTACATTCACGTGTTTAAATATCGGTCACTAATTACCAGTCACCCTATATATGTCACTAGGATTTTCTAACACTTGGCAATACTGCAAGGTTCAATATTTGGCATTTGTTTATGCTCCATTATACATACAGACCAAGCTAAAACGGGCGTACCCCAAAGGATCTATATTAGGTCCTCAGTCAAGGGCAAAATATACTAAAAATAAGTGAGCCTACGCAAAATATTTACATTTGTGTCCTCGGTTATTTTAGGCCCATTTACTAAAAGGGGTGTACTCCAAGAATCTATATTTAATCCATGGATATTTTAAGCTGGTTTACTAATGGAAAGTCCCAATTTAGTGTCCCGAAGGATCGATACTTAATTAGAGACACTTTGACTTAGGTACTGTGACAAAACTTAAACATAACTTTAACACAATGAAAATACGATAGCCAAGTTAAGATTTCATCGGAGTCTACCGTCATTTTCTAGCTCCGTCACGACATGATAGAACAACGGGAAGGAGAAACAGAAATTGCCGTAAAGGTTCAGTATGACAATATGAGACGCGTGGCGACCAGGCGCCAGCGGTACTTCTACAGCCCTGTGGATGGGACGCCCTTCTCGCTGGCGGCAGTGCTGCCTGATGGGTACGGCATGTACGAGTTGCAGGCCGAGCAGGAGGTCAAGCATAGTCCTATTAATGGTAAGATGTTTTTTTTAATTTATATAAAGTAGTGCTTGACTGCGATCCTACCTGACGGTAAGCAGTGATGAAATCGTTAATGGTGAAGCGCTCTAAATTAAGAAACAAAAAGTAAGATAGTGAAATAAACAATGTTTCATTTGTTTTCGAACTTTTAAACAGGATTCTAATGTTTTTCTTGTAATATCTGCAGTTACGGAATACTTTAAAGGCGATAACTGGAAAATTCACCCTGACTGGTAAGTATTACCTATCTACATTCTCACGTCACGCTCTTACACTGGCATATGAATCCAACCAAATGTTACTTGTTCCTATTATTTAGGGTATACTGTGAATACGCGTCCACATCAGAACAGTCCTTCAACTCTGCCGAGGAACAGCTGGTCCATTTCCTGTCGCGCTCGGGGCGGCCCGGCTGGAAGTGGATGTCGCTGCGGCCGCGCGCGCTCACGCTGCACAACGCGCACAAGAAACAGGAACGCGACTCTTATTACTGTACGTATTATATATTATGTAGTATAGGTACTACTTCTCCACTCAATTGTGGAGCAGATACTCTTAAAGTATTCACTTATAATTTACACATTGATACTCACCAAACTAGACAAGTTTCACCAAATAATTGAATTCACCTTGTGTACTTTTGTGTGAACGTAAGCTTTAGAACATCTTCCTATGTATTTAAGTTTTCCCAGAAAAGCATTATAAGGAAACATAGACATGAATTAAACCCATGTTTAGATATAAAAAAAACCATGTGGAACATGGTCCAAAGTAAATTGCGAAGAAAAGACCTTTTTTGAAACTTTTTTTTTAACTTTGAAAGGAAAATCTAAGGGGGGCTGTGCAAACGTAGACACTTATTGCAACCGACACGGCACACCGTCACATCAAACCGTAATTGCTGTGTCCGGTGGCAGCGATCGGACACAGTCGCCGATTGCTACTCCTGGTCACTAGTATTCAATTCTTTCCCGAAACAAGCAAACATCGTCAAACATCTAACTGATCTAATATTTTAGTACTAACAGTGTCTTTTGTTTCCAGGTGACAAAACTTTAGTGCAATCACTGATAAGGGATGCGATGGTAATCAAAGAATTGGACGCTCACACTGGACACGCTAGTCACCACTCCCAGTAAGTACAAGTTATATCTGAGCATGGTCTAAAGCACTTCACAATATAAACAAATATACAATCTCGGCAAACACTTTTTGATTTTGCAACAAAGGAGTAACCTAAATTCTGAGTGGTGATGCGAGATTGCGAGCCCTAAATAAGCATAGCATAAGCATAATCAGCCTTTTAATGTTCCCACTACTGGGACTCAGGCCTCCTCTCTCTAGGAGAGGGAATGGGCCATAATCCACAACGCGGGCCCAATGCGGATTGGTGGATGTCACATGTCGTCGATGTTTTGGTTCTAGGACATGCCGGTTTCCTCACGATGTTTTCCTTTACCGTTTTGAGAGCAGTGGTGATTTAATATATTACACAAAGTAATGCGCCTGGCTGGGTTTAAACCCGCGACCTATCACTCGTAAGTCGGGACCGTTACCCCTGGGCCACCACTGCTCTGAGTTCCAAATTATTTATTTGAGAAGCGACCATTAAGTATTAATGGGTGTTGTAATGGTTGATAAACTCAATTATATTTGCTCTGACTGTATGAACCCTTGCCAATGGATCAGTTATATGTATGGTCGTATCCAAAAAAAAATCCGTTTGCCTACTTTTCGCTCTAAGTATATAGCAATAAGGCTGAATTGCGTTTCACCGTGAATCTTCACAATACCTACATCGTACATCCTCGACTCGCATTGCTACTGAAAACAGAATAACTATAAAATCAAGATCACGCAATTAAAACAAGGTCCTTTCTGCATGAAAATATGGCACCACCTCTAGCAATAAAATTACAGCTTTTTAAATTATTTTATTTCGATGACTAATTTGTTTGTGTTTGTCACACAAATAGCCCGATAGCGACTTTAATGGCACTCCTTACAAGGTAACGTAACTCTTCAGATTGGTTCAACTACAAGTACTTAGAACTATTAGATCTTACCGCTAAGGACTACTTGGGTAATCACCTATCTGCTATTCCTTTGAGAACACTGGGTGAAGAATTTTGCGCCAAAGTGATTTTTCTTAAATGCACGGTCTTGGACACACTGTGTTTCTTCTATGTGGTTTTTATCACTATAGGTACCTATGCTATTTCATAAAGAAAAATATTGCTTGTCAAGTTCGAGCTAGGTATCTAATGACCACACTGCAAGTGGTAGGTACGTAATAAAGTAAGGATCTTTGTGGACGGGCTCATCGGTCGATGCAGTGACAACCTACTTACCTTTTACATACAAATAAGTTTGCTTCGAAGCAAACAATGTGTGAATAAGACAGTTGGTTGCAGAAAATGCGAGTGATCAGTTATTTAGGCACATAAGTTATTTTGGTATCTTAAATATGGCGATTCATTTATTTCCTGTAAATTATTTGTAAATATGTACCTACATGATAAACGCATACGAGGATCAGGTAATTTGTTTTCATTTCGTGTGAATTTTAGCCAGCTCGGATATTTTTTGTAAAACACTTATTTTTATTAGTTTTCTGATTTTTTTATGCGTGGAATTTAAACTTGCCTCATAAAATTAAACAAGCTAAGTAGGTACAATAACATCATTTGCTCGAGATGATACTGGATGGAATAATTCTATTTGTAATGAATGACGTCTAATGTTAAAACTCCACGCATACTTTTTTGTGTATAGCAACTACAGGTAACATGAAGTACCTACATCCACGACTAAGCAGCCAACATGAACTTGAGTTCGGACATTTATACAGAAATATAGAATAGAATCTACCTACATAGAAAAAACTTTAGGACCCCAAAACCTAATCATTTTCCCTTACATGTCAGTCTACTGAAAGAAAAATGGCTCTTTTTTACGCCAACATCTGCAAGAGTCAATCATTATGAAATGCTTACCTGACGAAATTTTTACAGACAAGGGCGGTTCCACAAGTTCGTGGTGACGCTGTCGTTCATCGCGACGCGCTCGGGTCTACTGCGCTGGACCGAGAACGTCAACACCTCCCGGAATACTGACTCTGCTGAACCGTGAGTAGAGCAGAATTTACCATAAGTACCCACTGACTGAGTAAAAATAGGGCCGTTCGAACGTTGGTTTATACATGTTCCCTACACAAAGAAACACACATATATGGCCCCGAGTTACATTGGTTTAGGGCATATAATGCAATACAAATTGAACTAAATTGGACCTACTAAGATCTACCGGCACAGAGATTAATTGTTTTCTTCGTGCTGGCGACAAGCTAGATGTCAAAAACCTATACAATCATTTTAATTAACCTTACAGCCACTTCAGTGAACGATACGCCAGAGCTTACGACTCGGAATGGTACCGACGAGCGGTGGAACACCACGCCATCGAGCCCGAGAGCTTTGTGTTCTCGGTGCCGTTCCGCGACGGGTCAGAAGCGGAGGAGCTGAGCGGTCGTCCCCCGCTCGTACTTGCTACACACGCGGTCTTCGTGGAATCCAGAGGTCACCGAGCCCCCGCCGCCGTCGTCGGACTACATTTCCAGCTAGACTCGCTAGCAAAACACTTCCTCAATGTCACTTCCGCAGTAAGTCATACTCAAATCGACAAATCTCCACGTGAACCAATCTCATCTCCCATTTCTTCTACAGTGTACAGGTGGAACATCATGCAAGAAAACCTGCGCAGGCGATGAGTTGGACTGCTACATTTTAGACGACAATGGATTCATCATTCTGTCAGAAGATGTCACTCAAACAGGCCGATTTTTCGGCCAGGTTGATGGCACAATTATGGACTCTCTAGTCCAGGATCGAATATACAAGAAGGTCGTCGTTCATGATCATCAAGGCCGGTGCCCGGATTCCAGGAACTCGTTTAGCGGTGATGGACATAAAATTACGGTAAAAACTTCCGACCTTAGAAATATCATATGGAGAAATTCTGGTCCAATTGGACAACCTCTGTTATTAAACTTTTTTTTTTCATAGCCTCTGAAACCGCTGTCCTGGCTCGGCGGATACCTCACTAGTTTAATTGCAATGTGGTTCCCGCTTTGGGAGCCGGTGCGCGCACACGCCAGGCCTTACGCTGAGGAGGAAGTCGGTAAGCACATACACACAAAGGGATTTTGGAAGGCATAGCATACATTACCTACTCAAGTCGACTAACGGATCGTTTTCTGGTAACAGATTACGAGGACTATGAAACCGAAGATATGGAAAACGATGACGACTTAGACAGAGATCGTGGCACCTACGAGATTATCATCGATGGGCTAGGGGAGAGCTCGCGCTCAGCCCCCCCTCCGCCTCCCCCTCCCGGCGGCGGGGGAGCGCCGCCCCCTCCGCCGCGCGAGGCAGCGCGCTCGGCGGCCGTGCGCCCCTGTGACACCAGCGCAGAGCTGTTCACGCTGCAGTCTTCAAGACTCAACACTGCACAACCGCTCAAGGGCAAACTTACTAATTGCCACAACTCTGGCTGCGAGAGGTAAGACAACGTGTATATAAAACTACACAGAGCGGGTTTCGGAGTTGCTTTTTTCCCGAAAACAAAGGTTCAAGTCATAAAGAAAACACGAATCCAAATCGAGCTCTAAAGTAAATAATGTCCTCCACAGACATTCTTGACAAAAATATGCCATGTTTTTGTTCAAGTGATGTTTATGTAAATGAATTTCATTTGTCGTGTATCCCAGGCCGTTCAGCGTGCAGAAGATTCCGCACAGCAACCTGATCCTCCTGGTGGTGGACACGCTGTGCCCGTGCGGCGCCAAGCGCCTGGACGTGCGGCCGCGCGAGGCCACCGCGCGCGCCGCCTGCCGCCGCGCCACTGGCCACCACCGACGACGACCCGCGCACTGCGGCTCATACCATCCTGAGGTAACGTAACCTGCTCCTCCTGGTGGTGGACACGCTGTGCCTACGCGACGTGCGGCCGCGCGAGGCCACCGCGCGCGCCGCCTGCCGCCGCGCCACTGGCCACCACCGACGACGACCCGCGCACTGCGGCTCATACCATCCTGAGGTAACGTAACCTGCTCCTCCTGGTGGTGGACACGCTGTGCCTACGCGACGTGCGGCCGCGCGAGGCCACCGCGCGCGCCGCCTGCCGCCGCGCCACTGGCCACCACCGACGACGACCCGCGCACTGCGGCTCATACCATCCTGAGGTAACGTAACCTGCTCCTCCTGGTGGTGGACACGCTGTGCCTACGCGACGTGCGGCCGCGCGAGGCCACCGCGCGCGCCGCCTGCCGCCGCGCCACTGGCCACCACCGACGACGACCCGCGCACTGCGGCTCATACCATCCTGAGGTAACGTAACCTGCTCCTCCTGGTGGTGGACACGCTGTGCCTATGCGACGCGCGGCCGTGTGAGGCCATCGAGAAAAACATCACCACATCACAACACATAAAATATCATAACGGGAGCTCATGAAGAGTCTACTGATCCATGAAGACGAGTATGATGAAACGATACCTTCCATCATCAGATCATCGATTTTAGATTTTAGGTTTAGATTTTAGATTTTTTTGTGCATGTCATGACAATGGCCAATAAGGCCAAACACCACTAGGATACATTAATTTATTACGGAATTCCGTGCCTACCCTCCAGCTTCATCATCAGATAAGTTCGATGTATGATGTCCCGTCTTCCCTCAGTCAGTCATCAACTACACGTATACCTAAACAATGCAATTTTACTTGTTACGACAGTTCTGCTGTGATCCAATGAGTTTCGTTTCATATCATCGAAGTTCACTATCAGTTCATGACAAAATTCCTATTGGATCAATACGGGAGTATACTCACCCAAACAAAAAAAAAAAACTGGGCAAGTGCGAGTCGGACACGCGCACTGAGGGTTCTGTACAAACTTACCTGTAAATAGTTCAATTCTCGAATGGAGTCTCGAAGATTTTTCCTAATCGCAGAAAAAAGTATTTTTTGTGATGAAACAACAAATTTACTGTTTTTAGATTTATTCCTATATCTGTACTATGAGACCTTGCTTTGTGCCTCAGGATTCTAGGTCAACGGGAAGTACCCTATGAATTTTGATTCCCTTAAGAATGTCGAAATATACGTTTTTTGCGACATAAACGGCCGTCTCTTCTTTTTTCGTTAACTTATAAGTTTGTTTTTTCACAGCTTCAAGGGATCGCAAACCCGAGTATATGGTTTTAATTTCAACTCGATACATCCACGCGTCTCCGAGGTAAAGGGTCTTGATAGACAGACAAACGGAAAACAAAGTGATCCTATAAGACTTCCATTTTTCCTTTTGATGTACGGAACCCTAAAAATGCATACAGCCGAACACAATTATAACCCCCTCCTCCTCCTTGGATGCTTGATCATGCTTATTAAATTTTGATTAGTTCGAAGTTCTTAGCGAATCCTTTAAATAAGTAGCTAGAATTGAGTAAGATGTCTTCTTAACAGAGAGAGCATCTTCGTATCAAGCAAGATGGTGATGGCAGCAATCACCGTCTGTCACAGTGGTGTGCTGCTGCTACCAGCAGCCAGTCCGAGGTTTTAAACAATTTTTTCGTTATTCCACAGGAAATTGAAATCCAGTCGTGCGGGCGCGGCGGGCGCTTGTTGCCGGCGCTGTGGGCCGCGCTGCCGCCGCTGCTGTACCTCGCGCGCACGTGACTGCGCGGCGCCGCCTAGACTCACCAGCCCGGGAGCGTCGCGAGTGAGCGCACCGTACCCACTCAGTTTCACTAACCGGTCGATTTTTTAACTGTTATCTCGTAGTCTCACGACATCCCCAGGGAAAGCTTCTAAATAAGGCGTTCGAGTGTTCTTACGAGTGATGCGAGTGGAGCGGCGTGCGGTCCGTATGAGTGCGTGTGGCGAGCTGCGGCCTCCGCGGCTCGCCACAGTTTTGATCAATTTTACCGACTGAAGTTTTGGTCCGACCAAGTGAACTTTTGATCTTGTTTTGAGACAGGATTATAGTCGAGTTAGGGTACGATGATTATTGAAATATTTTCTCCTCTCTGTTAAGTTGTCACTTTCATATTGTAACTGATGCAGACGCATACGGTAAATAGGTAGGTAACGAATATCTTGTTAAATTTAAATCGAGGATTTTCACAAACTTGGAGATCTTATAAATTATAGCTAATGTTAATAGGTATTGAAAGATAATTAATGTAAAATATTAATATCGTTTAACTGTTTTAGAAAAATTTACCTATGTTGAGACCTAATTCGATTTATTTCTTGATATCTGTCATTCAAATTTATCGCAAACTTATTGAATAGTTGCATAGGGGTTGATGTAAATAAGAAGAATATTTGTTTGTAGGAAGGTTTTTTTTGCTGAATTTATGTGTGCCTGTGTAATGTAAAAAGTCGTTGTGTCGTCGAGGAGGCGTCGCAGCGCTAACACGCACTGCCATACAGGGGAACAAACTTATAGGTAGCACGTTGTTGTTGAGGGCGAGGCGGTGGGCCCGCGTGTCGCTAGTGCACTGGTGCGCCATTAGTACATCGGTGCACTACTGAGTGCAGCGGTGTGCCAGAAGAGTACCAGAAGTGCTCTGGTGTACCAGAAGTGCTCTGGTGTACCAGTAGTACACCGGCGTGCCAGTAGTACACCGGCGTGCCAGTAGTGCACGGGTGTGCCAGTAGTACACCGGTGTGCCATTAGAGCACCGGTGTACCAGTAGTGCACCGGTGTGCCAGTAGTGCACGGGAGTGGCAGTAAGCCAGCAGTGAGGCAGCGAGCCTGCGCCGCAGTAGGCGTGTCCCCGGGCGCGGCGACGCCTGCATCTCTGACGACTTTCCATTATAGTCGTTAGTGATTTTCTCGCCTAATCTTGGAGTAATGTCGTAAAGAAACTGTAAACAGTTTCGTATTTTTATTGTAAATATTTTACTAACTTAAATGGCCTACTACAATTTTAAGAAAGTGTGTTGCTAATATATAGGTCGTTCAAATTCGACTTCTGCTGTCGTAAAGAATTACTTCGTCATATCGATCGGTAACAATAATTTTTTGCATATCAAAATGTTCTCTTTCGATTGTTTCAAGTTGAGAAGTCAAGGCCTCGGAACATTGGATAAGTACTGACATAATACTTTCATACGTAAATTTCAAATTTCGGAGTATAAGAGAATAAGCGTATTTACCTATTAACTTGTTTGTACCTAACCTAAATGTGAATGTTACATAGGAGTAATGATCAAATCCACATACTTACATTAAACATTAAATAGAGTTATATATATCATATATTAAATAGTCATTAACGTACACGAGTATACGGCTTGCTATTGTCCATTTTATTGCAAACTTTTGAAATAGTACAAAAGCCACACATGCCTATGCATACAGATATTCCTAATTAACATAGCTGACAGAGATTGAGTGCCAAACCACTGTATTACAATATGTGTCACAGTTCACACGGAGTTTAGTGTATGGAGCCAAGAGTATATGTGTCTGCCGCGCGTGCGCCGCCGGCCAGTGCGAGGCGCGGGACAATAGCAAGCTCGGCATTCTACTACGTAGATTGATTACAGTAATCTCTTCATGTGTACTTGCGTATTATATTATTATGTGGGAAGAGAACTGAACGGGCTTAGAGTTTGTAGAGTCGCCCGATGTCGGGCATTGTACGAGTATATGCAGTTATACCAACGTTTATATGGTACAGTAGTTAGAATACATTACCCAAGAAAGTTTTAGATATTACAATTCTCTTGCATACAATAGAGAAATACTAGCAATTTAAAGCAATAAATAAAGTTAACTCGGTATATTCCCCTATAGAGTAACAGCGAGATTACTGTAGTCAGTGTGCTCATATCACACAAGCTAACATAATCATATCGTACACGGCATACTCACAATATACAACAGATATCGTTGATTGAAGGCGCTTTTGAGAAATTGTACATTTTGTATAAATAATACAGTAAGGAGTCGATTTAATGGCGTAGAGATTGTTTAAACTGGTGAGTGGCGAACGACTGGTAATGTATTGAAAGTGCTTCTAGTAAGCGTCGAGTCTTCCATAGCAGTCGAACGCGGGGCGAGTGTTTACTGTTACGTCTAAGTATTAAAACGATAATAATAGCGTATACTTATCATAGCATAGGCGGAGCTCGCGTCAAGTACCATGTGCAGATATTTTTACTTGCACTTCGCGGGATTTAGTTCTATGTAACTATAGACACAAAACAAATACCTCGTTTAGTTACTGAAAATGTAATAGTTAGACAGAGTTAGCGTTTATTTCGCGTTTAGTTCTTGGACATATCAATTCAGGCACCAAATGAGACTATAGCGTAAGCAATTTTTAAATTTTTTCATGTATTACAATATTGATATCGATTATTTTAATAAGGTCTTTATCAATGTTTTGTAGAGTCGCGGGACTGGCGCGCAAGTTAATGATCCCACATTGACAGGGTCCTCATTAAAATAGTTGCGTAGTGCGGCCGCGGCCACGTGCCAGTGGCTACTCCTTGCCACGGCCACATATCCCTGTATCGTATTATACATTTTTATATAAATCCAAAATTCTTGATTTTATAAAATAGATCTGTCAATTCAGTTCTAATGCTTTTTAGAACTATAATCAAAATACGTGTGGGTAAATTTTAAAATTATTCGGATTGGATAATAAATTTTGACGTCACTGTTTGTAATAATTTTCTTTGTCTTAGTTAAAGTTGTATCATTCGGCACGGCAATCTGTGTGAACATGGTTCTCTAGTGTAATTCTAGTAAAATACTGTTCTTTTTGTTACTTGCCAGTTCATGCTATAGATATACAGTAATTAAAACAATAAAGTTCTCTTATAACATTGTGACTATGTGCTTTATTTTTTTGCTAACCTGATTTCATCTCCCAGCGATTACCCCATGAGTAGTCTTTTGCTGTTTACAAGTGTTTTGATTTTTATACATTCATGGATCATTATGTAAGATAAGATAAGATAAGATGGTATGAGAATAAAAAAGAAACTGATTATGATAGATTTTATTATGTCATTGTAAAAAAATACCAAGCACAGTCATAAGACTGTAGTATTATTTTTAAAAAGGTCTGCAGAACTTAACAACGATAGTAAATCTTTTATCTTATCTTTAAAAAATGGAATACCCTTTTAAACAAATAAAAGGAGATATTTAACAGTTACATGTAGAGACTGGCCGCAAACACGATGTCTCGTTTCAGCAGTTTGATGGCTTCACTGAATTTATTCTTCAGGTCTGTGTTGCCGATGTTCTTGGCTGCCTGACACAGCTGGCGTAGCACCTCCTCTAGACGACGCATGCATCGGATTATGGAACCTGGAAATTGTTTGAATGAAGTTATAGCGATAGTTGTGCGGTGGTTACAAGCGCAATTGGTCAACGAGTGGACCTTGGTCTGTTTCCTAAAGATATTAATAATTATTTGTTTTGATCAGTGAACAATTGTTTACACAATACATCCCATACATGCGATAAACTCAAAAACTACTGAATGAATTTTATGTCGGATTGAACTTTATTCATGCAGTTTTCACGAATGGACAGTGATTAATAAGGAAGGTTTAGGTGTATAATATATGGATATTATAGTGAAGAAAAGCCGAGAATTTTAAAGATTTCTAACACCCGTGCGAAGATAAGGCGCGGGCGGGTAGCTAGTTTACAATATATCAAAGCGAAATTTAAATTCAGTTGTGTAACAATTATCTATAGGGTAACACCACATGCACAATTTACGGTTATACATATTTATAACACTAAATAAATATAATAAAATAAAATAGCTTTATTGCATATCATATTGGCTTAAATTGCATGTCGAGGAGTCTCCATTTAGGCATAGAAATGGCTGTAGTTGAAGGCTCCGCTCTTCCCTTACATTATAAAAAAATAAATAAATAAATAAAATAAAAAGTAACATGGAAAAAAAAAATAATAAAAAATAAAATAAAAAACGATCAATTGTATAATGTGCGTGAGTATATTTGGGTGTGTGTGTGGGATGGTGTGGGTGTGTATGTGTGTGAGAGAGAAGGAGATTATGAGTGAGATTAATAATCAAGTCACATGTTGCAAAAGTAATTCTGTATCATTATAATTTAAATTTTGTAGCCATATTGTTAATTGTTTTTTTTTGCATTCAATTCTTTATATATATGATATTATAACACTAATAATAGGTCTTTACCTATGAAATTGGAGATTTTTAAAACGGGTTGCTTTGAAGTGTTATATCATTGGATTGACTTGGAATCATAAGTTCAAATAAATTTTATATTAAAGGTATGTTATTCTTCTTTTGAAATTAGGTATTTATTGGTTTCTTTGTGTTTTGTATTTTCTGTAATATCGCAGTACTTATAACCATGAAAGCTAATAAAAAAACGTTTTTTCATATTAAGAGTTTCAACGTAGATACTATGCATTGCAAAGGACAAACAATATCAATGTCGCATACCTACGACTTTCTTCTAACAAAAAAACTCTGTTCTTGGTTTAATAGATTTCGTTTTGGAAATTTTGTCTTGTAGCCGCCCTAAGAAATAAAGTTACTCCTGAGATAAAATTTCTCACATGAAAGTGATTGAAACCAAAATAGACATCTCATTCATTAGCAGTTTTAAGTCCGTATACATCATCAATATTGCATATCACTTGAGTCCCATTGTTTCCACGGTAGAACTCATATTACAAAATAATGCAGGTTTTCTTAGATTTCATACAAAAATGGTTATAAGTACTGCTATATTTCAGAAAATATAAAACACAAAGAAACCAATAAATACCTAATTTCAAAAGAAGAATAACATACCTTTAATATAAAATTTATTTGAACTTATGATTCCAAGTCAATCCAATGATATAACACTTCAAAGCAACCCGTTTTAAAAATCCTATTATTATAAAGTTGAAATTTTGTATTTATGTTTGTTACTCCTTCAGGCCCAAACGGCAGAAAGGATTTGAATGAAACAACTAATGCACACGATTGTTACTATCCCAGGAGAGTGTTCCCTTGGGATAATCTATTCATCCTGATAATACACAAGTTTGTCATCTGCTTACCTTCAAACACGTCAGTCATCTTGCAGATCTGCAGGAAGGAGGCTCCCTTGGCCCAGGTGTGCACCACGTCCATGAGCGTGCACTTGAACTTGCCCACGTACTCGTCTTCATCCAGCTCCAGCTTAGCGTCTAGTGACACCTTGGCTATCCTGCGGGCGTATTCCTAGGAAAAAGTCTTATATGTATTTACTCGTCCGCTAAAATCATTAGACGGTGCAAAAAAAACCCTAAAAAGAAATATATTAGGTGTACTTTTCAAGTTTTCACAGACTTCTATAACCAATAATTTCTGGTTCAAAGGCCAATAACCAGATAAATCTGTTGTGAAAACAATGGAAAGGCGGCGACTACAGCAACTGGATAATGCAGGCTATTGAGTAGTAGAAAGCTCCTTATAGAACAGTTGATTTTTACGAGTGGACTGTTCTACTTTGTCCACACATTAGAAGAGTCCACTCGTAACTCGACCGAGTGTTGTCACTTAACCCGGAGGTTATGATATCCACCACATCAATAAAAAAGCAGAAACATATCCTCCATATAAATTGACCATGAACATATCCGGGGATGATGAAACATGCGATTCGAGATTGCGACATGAAATTATGTATACTATTTCTTATACCATTACGGTTGATACCATTTTCTTGACTTATGTTGAGAACATTGCCGCAACAAATGTTGAGAACATTAAACACTAACGCAGTGTAGAACGTAGACAATTTAACGCAAACGCGAAGCGATGCGGTGCAATTAGAACAAACAATTCATATTCTATTGCAGTGGCCTGTGTGACCAACTGCACGTGAGTGCGGTGCGGCGACAAGCGAAGCGAAACGGGCGCGAATAGTTGGTTTAATATTTTCATTTATTATTTTACAGAAGGCTTACAGATTAATAAAAATGTGAATTTCTTTGCAACCGCATTGGCTTTCAATCGCCTACATAGGACGCCACGTAAAACTAGGATATGTTAGAAAAAAAAAACACCGTAGGTCAATAAAGGAAGAGTCAAATGTAGGAAGATAACGGCACTGTAACAAACCTGTAACTGTCTAAGCACGCCACGCAACTCCTCGCCGGTGGCAGACTGCTGGGAGGAGTTCTCGTCACACACGAAGCAGCTGATCAGCGCCGCGCTCTGTTCCGAGCTGAGCCCGTTGAACACGCCGTTGAATATTAACTCCGTCAGCAACAGTTCGTCGGCACTGGATGAGTTGAACACACAGAATATTACTATACATTATTAACATTGTAAAAGAATATTTTTTCTGTTTGTTCTTATAGATTTAAGGTGAAAACTACGGGTCCAAGCGTAGCCATTTTCTCGCCAGATGTCGCTGAAATGTCCACCTATTTCCGTGGATACTATTTCCTGGACTATTCATTAACGCTCAGGCGGTAGCCGGCGCCCGGAAGCCATTGTCTTACTATTGTGTCTCTAATTACGCACGTCAAAAGGTTAATAATGCTCCAATTAAACTAAAAACAAAATATACTAAAAATGTTGACGTCAGTGCCATCTAGCAGAACCACCTGGACCCTCCATAAATATAAACCAAAACCTATAGGGATCAAAAACACACCAGAAAATAATTTTAAACATTAAAATATAAGTCTGATAATATATTATAAGGTCTGATAGGCTGTCACTCAATGTGAAACACGGGTATTCAGCCGCATTCGGTTAGACTTGAAGTCTTAGTGTCAGCTTAGTGGTGATAAAACTAGGGAGATGATGATTAAAATATAAGTATAGCCCAGTAGTGTGGCTTTCCCGATAAAGTTGCAGATACTAGTGAAGGCTCAAGCTGTTAATGTGACAAAGACAGATTGTTTTTACCTACCAAGACCGTTTAACATCTATACAATGTGAATTTTAATTAATTGGTAATCAAGCGATTCCAGGGTTTATCCCGAAGTGAAACATGTTCGAGAGTACTTCAACAACCTGAAAAATTGCCAACAAAAAAGCCCACTACAACACTGTAATCGCCTTGTAAAACCTTACGTTATAACATAGTAGTTTTACTAACCTGCTCAACTCGCAAGCGATGCGTCCCTTTAACTCTATAACATCAGCGGCGGTGCAGTATCCCATTCTCCGCAGCACTCGTTTCCTCTTCTTAAGTTCATCCATCTGCAATATACTCTTAGCTTTCCTAAGCTCGGCCTTGGCTAGGGTCAGTTCTTCGTGAAGTTCTTGCTTCCTGTCGTAAGCCGCGGTTAAAGCGCCGCGGCTCTTGTCATTGTGTAAGGGGTGGGAGTATAGTCTGTAAGAAAATGAGAATAAGTAAATATTGTTTTAAAGATAAAACTAGAATGGGGTGAGCTTTAATTAATTTAAAGCTCACCCCCCATAATATATAATGGAATAGAACATATGCAACTTATAAATGGAATAATTAACGCCTTATACACCTTAATTAGAAAATTATGTTACCATCATAATTCAAGAACTGAAATTTTACCAACTTAGGTAGTATTTAAAAAAATAAAATGAGAATCGACGCACTACACTGTACTGGTAGTGCATCAGTATTGGTACGCAAACGTTTGTATGTACACACGCACGCACAAACACTAATGACGCAATCAAGATTCATTAAGAATTTATCAAGAAAAGTAATAATTTGGTAAGTAATTTTTTTTAGATAAGATAAGTCTTTATTTGCCTTAAACATTATATATACGATTCGATTATGAACATACTACTTTCAGGATGTGTTTTTATTACTTTACGTGTTGTATATGAGACCCCCTCCCCCCCCCCCCCCAAGATAGCGTGATAATTTAATATAAATGTTGACCAGACATTGTACTTTTTTTTTTAACAGGACCGCTTTTCTTGTTTTTGCGCCAGGTGAAAACATATCTCCACATTTCTACTGTTTTATTAGAAGTATCGAACATTTTGGAAGTTGGTTTAACAAGACTAAAAGATCAGTTTATCATGAGTAGCAGCAGGTCTTTGCAGCAATAGAACAGTGAAGATTACTTGATGCTAAGGTTAATAGACTTAGGGCGGAATTCACCTATAAAACTAATCGCGTTTAGCCGCTGTCATTAATGTCACTTGTCTGTATTTTTTTTTTTTTATGGCAATTGAGGCGGTTTCGACTATTCTGCCAGTGTCACGTTGGCGTCTGTATTTTTCTTTTGTTGTATTTTTACAAGTGACACTAGTGACAGCGGCTAAACGTGATTATGCGAGCCAAACATTAAAACGCGATTAGTTTTATTGGTGAATTCCGCCCCAAGAGTTCAAAGGACTATAATTTTATTTTTAGTTTGATTAAGCTGTGAGTCCTCCAAGTTGTAATAAATATATAAATAGATAACATTAGTTGGACAGCTAGACAGACTTAAGTTCTCAAAATCATCTCACCTTTCTTCTAATAGTTTTATTCTTTCAACACATTCTTTGAACACAGTTTCATTGATTTTCATATCTTTTATAGGGTTCAATAATGGCGGTCCTTCAGGGAAGCGCTTTTTAACTTCGCCAATAGTTTTCAGCACAGATTTACGGTTATCTGCGGGCCTGAGATCTTTAGGGTAGTATACTCGAAGAGAGCTAATTTGATAGATCAGTGTGTGGAGTACTGGTACCACTTCCACATCCCCTGCCTGAAAAAAACGTGAACTTAAGCAAACTAAATCCTAACATTAGGTGTCATGTTTTATTTTGATAGGTACGAGTATATAGGTCGGTACATACTATTATTCAAGGGCTTTAAAATGGATAATAATATTCTCAAGTTTTTTTTTTATTATTTGCGTGACAGAATGGTCGAAATATGCTTTTGTTATCGTACTGAAAAGAACGTCCTATATAATACTTGTACCACTGAATACTTTTTAGTGGGTCTGTCTCTTATAATCAAGACAAGGACCTTTTATAATGCACATTTTAAACCATTACAGGTAAACAAGTGCATGTGTTTAACATAGCGAACGCAGGAGTTCTTATGCAAAACACTCATTATTCGTGGCCTATCCCCCCCCCCCCTCATTGCTTTTTCTCAGTTTATTTGCCGCTGTCCTGCATTGAAGGTGAATATAAGATTGATTATACCCTACTGTCCACGGACGTGGAGCTTCTTAGACGCGTATTCGTCATTATACGCTTGGTGTACACCTGCTCAAAGTTTACAAAACTATGAAACTCAGTCGACGAAGCGGCAACGTCGTGCCGTCGTGTTGTTGCCGCTTCGTCGACAAAGCTACGCGTCCGTGGACAGTAGACCTAAGTTGTATCGTTGATGGTTTACTGCTTTACCTCGCCGGGCGGGCACGGCACCTTGCTGTCTGCGTCGTCTCCGGTGGCCTTCTTCACATGCAGCAGTATGTCCACTATGATGACTGTCTCGGCTGTCAGTGGGTTGTCTTCCCCCTTCTTACCTCGGCCAGTTTTGTGCCTGAAGTTCACAATGATACCCCAGTCGAACTCGTGCTTTTCGGTTTTGACCTGTGTTAGAACAAAAATAAGGTTGAAAACCACAATCATATACACAATATTTCTATTTTGTCGAGCCTGAATCTGGCTAGGCAGTGTGATATCGAAAGGAGATCGCATGAGTTAGGTTATTTATAGCTAACGAACTGGCGTGTAAAATATACTTTTAAGGATTTTGCAGTTCTAGAATAGGTTTAAAAATTGAGTAGAACAAATAAATGTCTAGTTTTTTCAGTTCGGACGTAACCATTATAGCGCAATGAGCTGATATCGAATCCTGAAGAAAAGTATAAATAAACGTGATAGCCTCCTAAGAGTTTTATTCAAGTAGAAGATCTCCTACCGAAGTTCTACTGTCGCAAAGTGCGACAGCAGCATGGATATATATAAATTAATCTAGAAATCTACCTTTACAGAAGACTAGCTGTTACAGTGGCTTCGCCCGCGTGAAAATAGAAACTTATCCAAAGGGTGTCTATCCCACACTTCCGGAATAAAAAGTATCCTATGTGTTTTCCAGGATGCGATCTACCCGTGTGCCAAATTCCATCCGTTCAGCCGTTCGAGCGTAAAGAAGTAACAAACATACAAACAGAGACATACAATCTTTTGCCTTTAATGGTAATCCTCCCGACCGAATTTCGATCGCGGTGGTCAATCTCAACAGAGATTAGCCAAGTACGTAGGAGATATTATTGTGCACAAGCATGTGCGCAAATACAGGTGCACTCTCAGTTCCTTCACTCTCATAGTCCGATAGGATGGCAATCCGTCACGATCGGAGAGAGTTCAGACGCAAAACCAACGGCTTTACGGGCTTTTCGAGGCAGGATACCCTCGTGCAGGCAGGATACCCCAACACTACATACCACCAACTTCCAAACATCGATCAGCTACAGAGTAATCATCATTTCAGCCGAAGGACGTCCTCTGTTGGACATAGGCCTCCCCCAAGTGTCGCCACAACGAACGGTCCTGTGCGTCTCGCATCCACCTTGTGGGAGGCCGCGCCAACGTTGCGTTTTCCGGTGCGCAAGAGTAATTCCTAATGGAAAAACCCAATAGCACTTTTTGCCCGAACCGGGAATCAAACCCAGGACCGCACGCTCAGAAATCGCGCTTGCAACCACGAGACCAACGAGGCAGTCAAACTTGCTTTATAATATTAGTGTCACACAAGGTGTTCGGCGCCTAGTAAATAATAAGATGGCAAATCTTTCTTTGTTGTATCATTCTATATTTTGAAGCAGAAGATCTTGCGCCCTACAAGATCTTCTGAATATATATTGCTTAGTAACATTTAGAATAACAAAATTTTCGTCGCTAGTTCTCAATCAAACTACTATAAGAAGACGCTAATTAATGTCATGGTCACCCACTCGACATTATAGATGGCCTTCAGAGAATCCGTAAAATATAAATTTGTTAAGTATATTTGTTAGCGTTGGTATCTTCAAACAAATTCAAAGACACAGTAAGATTGTACTCTTTATTCATACTTTGCAAAAATATGATTATGGAAGCTATTTCATATCAAATGCAAAAAAGTCATTCAATAGCTGATCTGGAACGGTTGTATTGACGATTTAAATGATTATAACTCAGTACTATGCATTCCAAATAAAAAGTCAATAACCTCAAATGTTGATTGAAAAGTACGGTTTGCAAAGAAAATTTGCTTTGTATTACTAAGTCTTAGTTAAATCTAGGTGAAGTAAAAACGTTATTATTTAATCTAAATTAGCTAAATATATTGTTTAAGTCATAATTAGTTTAAAAAAAAAAACTACATATTTTCTTTCTTATTTTCATTGTTGGGAACAATTCGCCTTCTTCTTCCATTTGCCACTACTCAGACATTTCACACAGTGTCGTAGAGATGAACAAAACTGAAGAACTGGATTCCGATTAAACTTTTTTCGTTCACGATTTGTAAATAAATTAAAATTTTAAACTTTCTTGTTTTGCTCACCCTACCCAATTTCTTCGATTTAACAGACGTCACAACATGGCGTAAAAATCGATCCTATTCTTATATGGAACGTATAGTAAAGCCATAATTATTTTTTACGGTTTTACACTTTAATAAACAATCACATTTTAATGAAAATAGAACCTGACAGCGATCTACAAAATGCAAAAAAAAAAACAAAGAAAACTTGAATTTCGCGGGCTACTCTGACTTATGGTAAAAATGCATACTGTTCATGCATTTTCATTCAGAGTTACAGACATAAATTTCTCCTACACTAAAACAAACAAGTATATTTCAAATAAAAAAAAATACTTACTTTAACAAGTCGTCCAGGCTGTAGGAAAGGCTTCAAATACTCCGGCTTAGTGATGAAGGCTCTGAACTGCGCGCCCAAGAGGTCAAGCTGTGACCTTATAGCACTGTATGAAGCTATCGAGTGTTCCTCCGCAATGCTCAGGGAATCGTACTCTTTCTGCTTTGATTTCACTTCTGTTGGTGGGCAAATGATAATATTAGAAAGGCATTAACAAAACTGCACGCAGAAGACACGTGTTGTTGGATAATTCAGTTCCCTTGAAAATAGTTGAGCTGAGTGGGGCTGATGCACGCGTCATGCTCGGGAACGGGCGTCGTCAGTTGAGACTGATCATATCTTTTAATTACTTTTTTTTTTCATTATTTATTGACATTGTGTTCACAAAATAGAAGCGGCAAGAAATATGTAAGCACGATTGTCCTTCTTGCACGTTCTTCTCCATAGAGATCTATGCTTTGGAATGTGCAATTTAGCTTCACTTGTTTGACAGACCGACATTTTGACAATTCTAAAGTGCCTGTTAATTGTTTATTTGGAATTTGATTTGTTTTAATTGACACGCGACTAATAACAGCTTTATTTTCAGGTGCAGTATGAACACCATATTTTTTTAAATTAAACATAGCTCAATATTTTGAAATAGAGAGTGGTTGTATAAATTAAAAACAAACTTACTATCTATAAGATCCGGTATAGCTGCTTGATTCTGAAACTGGAAGAAACTCCTTTCTAACATGTACTCCGGGTTTATTTCTTCTACACGCAACAAATTGAGGACCTACAAATTAAAAAAAAAATATATTTTAAGTAAGACTTTTTTAAAGTATTTATTTTTATTTTTTTATGGCAACGCGGTAGGCCCAGAGAGAGAAGGCGTGATGAGTTAGACTCCTATCTAAAGGATTGGCCAAATGTAGGTAGCTAAGAACAGATAAAAGTGAACGAAGGAAGGCCTTTGATCTGCAGTGAGACACAACAGGCTCATAATAATAATAATAATTTAACCCTTAGCATCAAAATATCTGGACTTAGCACACGCAGTTGTCGACATGTGGAATTAGAAATGTGGACACGGCTGTCATTGTGCCGATTGTAGTTACCGCCAACGGCCTGATGGCCAAATGCCTCGGCGACCATTTGTCGAAGCTATCGTTGCGTGGTTGGATCAAGGGCCTCGTTACAACTCGCATTGTGGAGCTCACTCTGGAGCCCCACAAGCTACTGGCGATTGCCAGTACCCTGCTCCCGACACCGGCGAAATACTACTTTTTTGTAATGTTAAAAATGTAATTAAGATGTGCAGAAAAATGTAATTAAATATGCAGAAAACTGTAATTAAGATGTGCAGAAAAATGAACAAACCAAATAACAATGATTAGATAATGTTACTTACCATATTATATGTGAGATGGAAGGCAGAATTGATAGGGTCTGCCTTACCCTGGACCATGCCTTTTACGACTGCAGGCGTGACCTTCTCATCAATCATCAGAATCACGATACCCTTGTCATCGAGACCACGTCGACCGGCACGGCCAGACATCTGGATGTACTCGCCTGAAGTTATCTAAAAATGACGGTAGTGCTGTAGTTGTTTCGGGTCATTTGATTTTGACCCTTATGTGAGTGGAATAAAGGTCATACGATGTTGTGAGACTCTCATTCCACAAAACCTGTAAATATCAGTATACTGTGGACAGTAAGGTGGTATTTACATCATCAGAAAAACTGGAACCCGACCCTAACATAGGATAAAGCTTTCTCATTTTGGCACCCCACTAGGTATTAGAACTTTTGTAATTTAACCTACTTATTAATTAAAGAGACAATCTTATCTTACGGTCAACTTATAGAAAGAGACTATTATATTCGTAAGCTACTATACTGTCAACATATTTTGGAACTTAAGTGACAATGGCACCAGAACAATAAGAAATGCTGAGCATTTCTCGACTTGACCAGAGAAAACAATTTGTTTGCTGTCTTTGTTTATCTCAACGAATTATAGTTATCTAAGTCCTACTGTACACGGACGCGCAGCTTCATAGACGCGTATTCGTCATTATACACAGCCCTAGCAAGTATTAGCTTTACTGGGCCCCTTCAGATATGCTGACATCTCTTTGAGGCGCGCTACGCGCCGACGACTACTGTGGCGGCGGCTGGGGTGTGAAGATGTCCGTTCCCTCACGGTTGCAGCCATTTCCTTGGCTCGCATTAATACTTCGCAGAAGGAGGCAACCTCTTCCCATTCCCTCTCGCTCCGGACCATGACCTGAATTAAGGCAGGGCGCAAGAGAAGTCACTACCACCGATCGCGCGATTCTGAACCCATAGATAGAATACACACTCAACCAATAGACCTGAGTGTGCATTCCAACCCTCAGGAAGAAGGGAGAAGAAGATACTTACAAATCTGAAATCTTTTCCGTCGAATTTCTGGCAGTTTGTGAAGACGACAGTTCTGGCGGGCATGTTCAGTCCCATCGCGAACGTCTCAGTAGCGAATAGTGCCTGGTAAAAGAATAATTATGAAACATTAAAAATGTTTCCTGCTAAAATTGTACAAACTAGAATAATATGATAACTACGTATCTATGCCCATCATCATCATCAGTATTATAAAGCTGAAGAGTTTGTTTGTTTGGTTCAACGCACTAATCTCAGGAACTACTGAATTGATTTTAAAAATTCATTTTAGAGTTGAATTTCCCATTTACCAAGGAAGGCTATAGACTACATAAAATGGCGCTACAACCAATATCAGCAGTGCAGTAACTAAAGATGTGAGTAAAACCGCGGCAGACAGCTAGTGAGATATATATAGAGCGACTAAAGTTTGGCTAAGTTATATTTCATACCTTTATAAGTCCCAACCCAAACAGAATCTCAATAGTTTCCTTCAGTATAGGCAGCAGGCCTCCGTGATGTATACCGATACCGCGACGAAGCAGAGGGATCACGTTCTCAACTTGCGGCAGCTTGCGATCCTCTTCGGATAGCACGTCCATCGCGTTGTTGAATACTTCGTCTACCAGCTTCTTTTCTTCAACTACAAGGAATTTATCATGTCTTAAATTTTGTATACTAAGGTGCTAGTATTCGCTGAAGGGTAAGCAGAAAAGAGACGAAACCAGTGATATTTTACATACTTTACAGAAATAAATTTTAAAGAGAGATTTCAGTTATTAATAAATTTCTTAAATCTTCATTTCCTTTTATTTTGCCGACAGTAAGGGCCTGTCCAGATAACGCGTTTTACGTGCGAAGAAACTCACGCGCTACAGTTTGTTTTGCGTCAAGATGCCGCGTTCCTACGCGCGAGTTTTGTGAAAAGAACTCGTTCAGCTATGGAACTAGATAAAGCGGTTGTGTGTCGAATTGCGTACATTCGATAGAAAAGTAGTAAACAAAGAGAAAAAGCTTCACAAAATGTTACAACTATTTCATTCAGTTCCTTTGTTTTATGTTTCGAATAATATGTAGGTTCCATATGGTTATACTTTTAAAACTTCGTCGATAAAAAAATCTGTATCGAAGTTATCACGCTTAATTTCGAACCAAACATATCTATTTGCCGCAGGGACGCGCGATTCGTGCGGTAATCGCGCGGCACTCACGCTTAGTACGAGTGAGTCGAGAGTCTGACGCGTAGCACGCGTTTTACGCGCGAGTGAAGAAACGCACGAGAGCACCTGGGCGGGATGTATATATGTAGCTCTAATATCTGAAGAACGCACGAGTCAGTACGCGCATAATACGCATCATCTGGACAAGCCACAAAACCGCAATCGCCTGACGTCCAGTTTTTGAATGGTTGATTACAAAAATATTTCAAAAATTATCGAAATAACTGGTCCAAGTCAACATGAAGAAATGGTAAATTACTCGACAGTTGGTCGTCGAGGCTCTCCGCCTTCAGATTGCTGACCGTAACGACAATTGGCACAATTACAGTTAACACCACATTCCACATTTCGACTACCTCGTGTTCTTATAAAGATATTTTTTTTTTCTCAGCAGTCACGAGGTTCTCGTCAGTTTTTTTTTTCTCATAGGAACAAAATAGGTATTTACTCACTTGTATTAAAGTCTAATTTTGCCATCTGCATAGCGTAAGCCTCGCAGTCCTTCTTACTGAAACTGAATATAATGACAGGAGCGAAATTTCTCTCCATGATCATCTTGACGATGTTGAATATGTTGGTCTGGTTGGCGCCGCGTGGGCCACCGCGCCGCCCACGCTGGTCGCCCTTGGCTGCGTCACCCGCGTTACTTAGCACCGCCATTGCAGTGTTGAAGTTATCTTCTTTGAATATACTCTGATTAAGAAATAATTCAGTAATGTAGATTTAATTTGGAAGTTCAAATACCAGCTAGTTTTCATATAAATTGGGTTAAACTTTTATCATAATTATGATATTATAGTAAACTGTTACACAACCGATAACTGTTACTTTATAATCAATATCGTGAAATCACAAACTAAAGGACATTGAGCGAGTTTGGACCAAATGCTGCCCAGAAATGGTAATACCTCCAAATGGTTCCATTACATTAATTTAAAATCCATTACATTAATTTACACGAAACAAAACCGGGCAAGTGCGAGTCGAACTCGCGTACTGAGGGTTCCGTACAAACTTACCTATGAAAATGAATCTTGAATGAAATCTTAGTAATCAATCAATAATAATCAGTTCAATTCGGGAATTTAATTGTTTTCCGTTACGAAAATTTTCCGATGCGCAATTTTTTTTGTGACGTAGTTAACTATAAATTTAGTTTTCAGATTTTTCCTATATTTGTGCTATGAGACCATTCTTCATGCCAAATTTAAGGATTCTAGGTCTATGAATTTTGATTCCCTTGAGAGTGTTGAAATACACGTTTTTTGCGACATAAACGGCCGTATCTTTTTTTTCGTTAACTCAGAAGTTTGATGTTTTTACAGCTTCAAGAGACCGCAGACCTTAGTATAATAATATAGTTTAAATTTCAACTCGATACCTCCAAGCATTCACGAGAAAAAGGGTCTTGACAGACAGACAGACAGACAGACAACAAAGTGACTCTATAAGGATTCCGTCTTTTCCTTCTAAGAAAGAAGTAATTAAAACGACAACAAAAAGATTTGACTTAAAATTTAAATAACTATAACTACCATTGAGTCACTAATTTATATTATAAATAATCGATGTGGGTCAAGCCTTCTTACCTTTTCATCTACCACAAGATGGATCCCATCCCCTCCAGCGGGGAATATATAATGCTGTAGAGGAGTGGGTCTGAACTCAGTGTACACCACATGGCAGGGCTGTGAGTGCAGGCGGCACACCCACTCTGCGAACTGGCGAGCGTTGGGGATGGTGGCGGACAGGAACACGTAGTGGACATTGTCCGGTAGCAGGATCAGGGTTTCTGTTAAAAAAAAAATCGGTTATCTGTAAAGTCGGTTTACTGACGATAGTTGAACGTGACAACGTGTTACATTTATTTGTACGCATAAATACAAATAAACAATTAACACGACCTTCACTTTTCACTGCACTTTATACTTGACGAAAACATGTAAATGTATTATTCTATAGAGTTGTCACGACGCAGACGCATCGCTCACTCAAGTAGGAGAGAGACAGAAGTCGAACACTGCCGAACGCGGAGGCCGAACGCGCTCTCGCTTGCACTTCAAGCCTTAAATGGAACGCCTCAGAACGAGGTAACGCCGCATGCGTCATACTTTTTCGTGCGTGCAGCCGGCTCCATCGAATTATAAGACGTTGTCACATCAATATGCTAGTAAATAAATAGTCTTCGTGAAAACAGAATGTTCTTTTTACAATTTTGTATGTTTGTTTAGGGCAAATCTTGCAAATGGATTTAGAAATAGTTACCTCTAATTGAGTTAAAATTTGGAATATAAATTACCTATGTAACTGGTCTGATGATGGAGTCGGATAGTGGCCATAGGAACCGCTGAACGCAATAAGATAACTCCATCGTGTTTGAGCACTTTGGAAATGTTCACTATACTGTGCGATAAATGATTGATATGAAAAAATGGTTTTCATTAAAAACTTATTTACAATATTTTAACTAGATTCTTATTTGAATTAGAACATACATATTGTAAACTAATTACAAACGTTAAGTATATGTTAAACAGATTTTAATAAAACTTTACAATATAGCATATAGGTACATACATTAGAACAACACATAGGCATATATAAGGAGAAACTGACTGACAACGCACAGCCGAAACTACCAGTATAAAAGGAGAAACTGACTGAAAACACAGCCGAAACTACCAATATATCGCTTTATCGCAATATAACTATCAGTAGTCTAGGAATGTGTTTTGCACAAGGCTTCCTTTTATGATATAGGCACTAAGAATTTTTTTTGAAAATTCACCGGCTAAGGGGATGAAACAGGGGTAAAACGTTTGTACGGAGAAACCTTCTTCTACAAGAGCGAAGCCACGGGCAAAAGCTAGTAACTTATAAAAATATAGCAAAAGTATAATTAATTAATCATTTCTCTGCATAGTGCTTTGGGTTTCTCAAGGCTGGAATGTTGTACATGTGCTACTTAAATAAGCTCACATCTTTTTGCTTTGCTTTTAGGCAAAAAGAAAAATTGAATTAGAACTACTACCAAAACTGGGTTCAACTTTAGTGAGTATACCTAGAAGAATAAACAATTTTTACTTTTTTTTACTTTTCTTGATACTTTCAAAAATACTACGTGTTTTTTTTTTATTTCCCATAACTATAGGGTATGAATGAATCAACTGGCATATGAATTATTTTTCAACAAGATGATGACAGCGTAAATAGTGTTGGGTAAATAGCCGGATGCTTTGAGTTATTATCGATTATAATCCATAAGTGTCCATTAATAGCCTTGCAATGGATGATAACCCTGCTATTAATGTATTGTTAAAAAAATAAATGCTTTTTTTTATTTAGTGTAAAATCTGTGCGTGTGAACATAAATTGGGTGTGTGTACGCAGTGTGATTCAATGTATTGTAATTCTTTTTATTTATTTTTACTTTTTGTATGTGAAAAAGTGTTAATAATAAAATAAATACACATTTTTTGGGAAATTCAGTTTTGTTAAATTAGAGATCCAATACTATAAAAACCATAATTTTTTTTTGTGTTGTTGTTTTTAATTAATCCGGTACATAAACTGATTACGTACCTACACCGCTGGGTTTGCAAGCCGCGGGTGTTGTATCACAATTGTAGATACGGCGGCGTCACGCTGCTAAAAACAGCTGAGTGGTCGCCGGCACACAAACAGCCTTAGATTCAAACAGCTGTTTTGTTATTGTGATAAAACTAGTGAGTATATAAAAAAAGTTTCTTTGGGAAAGTTGTTTGTAATCATGAGTACAATCACGTGTTTAAGTATCGGTCACTAATTACCAGTCACCCTATATATCACACAACTGGAATTTGGAAAACAGACCGTCAAGTATTTGTAGAAGTATTACGGAAAGTGATTTCCACATGGATTCGGAACATTTCTCTCCAACATCAGAAATCGATGAAATATCCTGTGACTGTAATGAACCTGTTCTTCTTTATACACTAGAAATAGATCCATTAGCGTCCGATCCAATCGATGTACCTACCAAACTTAGGAGATTTTGGGCACGCCATAATTATGGCGGTTAGTCCCCTCTTTGAGGAGTGGCTGGAAAGGCAACACGGCGTCCTTACCTTCCGCATGACGCAGGTCCTCACCGGACATAGTAAGTTCGGGAGGTTCCTGCACCGGATTCGGGCGGAAGAAACGCCCGGGTGTCACCATTGTGTGGACCGCCCGAAGGACACGGTGGAGGTGTGCTCCGCTTGGGCAGAGCAACGCCGTGTCCTTGTGGCGATCGGCGGCGGCGATCTCTCGCGCCGGGCCTTGGTAAAGGCCATGGTCCGGAGCGAGGAGGAGTGGCAGGCAGTCGCCTCCTTCTGCGAAGCAGTAATGCTAGCAAAGGAGGCGGCCGATCGCGTGAGGCAACGGTCCTCACGCCCCAATCGCCGCCGGGATTCCGATCCCGATTTCCGGCCACCGTAGGCGCAGGCTTGCGGACGGCGAGCAATGGGTGGCTTGCCGTCCGACCGTCCGGACCGAGCCCAAGTCGTCGACGGCGCGTGCTGTTCCACGAGCGCCTTAAGGAGATGTCAGCAACTGTAGGGGCCTAGCAGGTTCGAAGCCTACTGGGGCCAAGGGTCTGATTCTGAAAGGAAGACTCGGCCCTGGTACGAAAGGCAACGAAGGAACAGGAGTGGGTTTTTAGTCAGTAAAAGTCTGACACTATCTCCCGCCCCGCCCAAGGGGGATGGGGATGTCATAAGATGAATTTCCCACCGAAAAAAAAAGTAGATTTTGAAGAATCCAGTGTTTCTAGCAGTAATTAGGCTGAAAATTATTTTTGAGCAACAAATATTAAAAAAAAACTAAAAACGAAAATAAAAAATTCCCAAGAAAATATCCCAAATAAATGACTGATTAAGAATTTAAAAAAAAAATCAATGTAAATAGCTGATTGAAAATTTTTAAATGGGCCAGATTAGTTTTAAATTGCACATTTATTTACTACAAAGAAAGATGATGAAAATGAAGTCTAATCTGACAGTCCTAAGCCTGAAAAAACTGAAAGGAAATTTTCAATCACTAAAATAACATTAACAGCAGGGTTATCATCCATAATTGCTATTTATGGCTAATAACTGAGTTTTAATCGATTATTAGCCAAATGATATTAACCGGATTATTATCATTGCCCAACACTAAGCGTAAATATGTAATGACATTTGTTTATTTGCAAACTACTTTAGATTTCATCGAAAACTGGCAATGTCACAAAAGTAAAGATTTGTCATATGGGTGTAAATTTTTGACCTGAATTAATTATGATTCTTCGAAACCATGCATTTTTGGACCACATATTCCAGGACTTTCAGTATTATTTTTCCATATAGAATATAAACCTTGAGTTATGGGATATCAAAAACAACACATTGTATAGGGGTTGCTCATGTACAAGTCAAAAGTCAAATCAAGTCAAAGTCAAAAGTTTTTTATTTCACATAGGCCTACATGGGCACTTATAAAACGTCAGAAGCTAGTGCACGGTTCTAAATTGGTCATTTCCTATGGAGAAGAACCAGCAAAAAACAACATGATAACTCATTTAAAAAAATTGTTGTTCTTACAATATTTCCATATTACAGTATAAGTAGATTATGTAAGGACAGTGTAGACCGGTCAATATTGTACTAAAAAGTACAATAAAAATAATCATAATAAAAAGTGAGTCGTAATAGGAAGTAACCTAAGAATTCGCGAGCCATTTTCAGATGTAGCCAAGATGATTTATAATCTAGTTTTAATTAAGCAATCTTGATATTGTTTACCTGTATGTGTATTTGTACTTAAATGTAAGATTATGTACCTATTTACCATATGTAATAATGGAACTGGCATGAACAAATGTTCAAAAGTTCCTAAACCAATAAAGAAAAAAAAAAAAAAGAATTCGTGGATTCTAGTGTTATCACATTCACATTATAAAAAAGAGGCTATATAAATAAAAGCAAGAAAAATAAATAATTAAAATTATTAATAAATGATATGTTAACAAAATAAATTACTATCGAATTTATGGTGGGTGGGGTCTAATAATATAAAAAATATTGCAAAAGCAATGTGTTAGATAAGAAAAGTATATATTATAACAAATGTGGAGCAGTTAATAGATAGAATTACTCAATATTATGAGTTACCAGTTTCATGTGCAGAAGCAGTCATTGCCAAACAAGCGTGTCTTCAACATAGTCTTTAACCTTGTCATACGCTTTTTTAGTTAGGACACGCTTAATATGGGTTTTGAAATTTCCCTCGCTAAGTTCAGTCATCGCCGCAGCTTGTTATAAAAGCGTATGCTGTTTACTAAAAATGACTAGCTGGTCTTAGCTAATCTCCATTTGGGTATTACAATTGCGTGTTTACTACGCGTATTTATGTTATGAAAATCGCTTCTAATTTTGAAGATATGAAGTGAAGGCAGAGTATATCGATTTCTTCGAATTAATTTCTGAGGGACTCACGAGGATCCATTTTATAAATAGCCCGGATTGCAAGTGTCATCAGCAAATAGAATTATATCGGATAAATTACCATCATGTAAGGAAGGTCATTAATATAAACTAGAAAAAGGAAAAGGCCAAGAATTGAACCCTGAGGCACGCCCATCTTTACTAAAGACTCCGAGGATGTTGCCCCATTAAAGGTTTCTTTTTGCTGCCTGTAAGATAAATAGGAAAAAACAAGATCAGCAGGTCGTCCACGAATTCCGTAATGATGTAATTTACAGATTAGAGTATTATGGTCAACCAGTCAAATGCCTTAGAGAGGTCACAGAATAAGCCAATAGCATCCTGGGACTTCTTCCAGGAATTCGAAATGTGACTGATTAGTTTCACTCCTGCATCCGTCATTGACCTTCCTTTCGTGAAGCCAAATTGATGACTATGCAAAATCCTATTTGAATTAAAATGAGACTGCAGGACAGAAACCTGCCAGGTCATGGATATTATATAAGTATAACAAACAATGATGTGACATGTTCTGCTAACTTGTTAAGACAAGTTAGCAGAACATGTCACATCATTGTTTGTCTTGGTATAGTCAAGTAAAGAGGAGGAGAGTAGAGTCCCGTCAGAGAGGGAGGAAAAAAAAAAGATGGATGGATTGTGTGAAGACTGATATAAAAGAGAAGGGAGTTAGTAATAGCATGACGGGTGACAGGATAGAATGGAGGAAAAAAAAGTGTTACGCCGATCCCAAATAATACGGAACAAGGGCAGGAAGATGAGAACTCATCACATCACATATTGTTATATCTTGTAATAGAAATAGATAGTTTATTTTTCTATTTATAATAAGTTTACCTACCTTCCCAGACAACACCTCTCTCTTTATCTCTCATGTAATGAATTTCGTCAAATACAACCCATCCAACTTCACGCATGATTTCCGACCCTCTATACAACATATTTCTTAAAATCTGTAAATGAAACAATCATATATATCAATAAAAAAAATATTTAAAAAATATATTAACCTTTCGTATGCCGGCTATTAGAGACACAATTAAAAAACATTGTGTCTCGCGTAGATCTACGCTTCCGGCATTCAAAGAGTTAAGCAACAAAATGTTTCATTATTATACATACCTCTGTGGTCATTATAAGACAAGAAGCAGATGGATTGATGGTCACGTCACCAGTAATAAGACCTACATCATGGAACTCTTCGGAAAACTCTCTGTACTTCTGGTTTGACAAGGCCTTTATAGGTGTAGTGTATATGACCCTTTGTTTGTTCTTTAAAGACAAAGCTATAGCATACCTAGAAAAAATAAATGTATAGTCAAGTCATATTTTGGTGAAGCAAAGTTTTTTTTGAAGGCAACACTGAGATAAGGTAAAAGTAAATAATAATTTTACAATAGTAGTAAGTTGTAAATACAAATATTTATTTACATAAAAATAAATAGCTGTTTGTCAGACTTGCTAAAACTCAAAGACCTCTTGACCGATTTTAATCATTTTTATTTTGTTTTGTTCATGTATACACATAAGAGTGAAAAATTTGAAATTGAAAGCTGACAAGCTTTTCAGAGGGGTCAAGCCAGCATTACAAGTGGCAGCCAGTAAATAATCAAAATAAAATACTTACTCAGCCACAACAGTTTTACCAGCAGAGGTGTGGGCAGAGACCAACACAGACTGCAAATTGTCTATGCACAGTATGGCCTCCTTCTGAAAAGGATCGAGTATGAAAGTATACTGCTTGGCTGGCTCTCCGGTGATCGGCATAAGAGGCGCGTACTCATGGTTGGGTGGTATTGCTACTTCGTGTGTACAACCCTCATGAGTCTCTAGCGTGTGTATCACTATCCTGGCGTTCAGGAGGTCTAAACTGAAATAGATATCATTGATTTGATCAAAAAAATACAAAGAATATATAGATTTGAATGGAATATACAAAGCCACATTAGATTGGTAGACACATAAGAGTAAGTCGATTTGAGTAAGTCCTAGAAAGCAGGCCGTCAATAGAAACTCACTTTATGTCATTAGTAAGCTCTGAATCGTCTTCCTCCTTTTTCGGCTTCTTGTTGGCTTGTTCAATACTCTCTACTTCTTCGTGTAACCGCTTTAGACTGGTAGCATCAGTTTCATCGGATGTTTTTCTGCAAAAGAAATACATAATCGTCACATTAAAACAAGAATGAGAGAAACCTATCCAGTAGAACAGTATAATTAGAGGTTAACTTACGATTCATCTTCTTCTTTTTTTATATTAGGGAATTGAATAGAAGCTTCATTCGGCGCCGCCTCATCAAAACAATCAAATAAACTATTTACATCAGCCATTTCGTCTTATAAAAATTCTTATTACCATTTACCAAACAAACATTACTCTCCTCATTGATTTTATGACACTTAAAAATATTAGTAATCTATGGCAAATACTAGTGATGCTCTTTGATTATTCGACTATTAATAACCATTAATGTAACCGCTGTGGAGAAACCGGAACGGGCAGTCCAAGTGTGGTCCAAGCTTTTGCGGTTTAATTACGCCAACAACGCCATCAAAACCGATATTTTTACAACTTGGCAACATTTCTTATGAGTCAACGGTCACGTGACCACACAAGCTTGGGTTTATTGCGCTTTGATTGGTGCGTTTAGCGTTCGGTTGCTTTTCGAGAGCTCTGCTCTACGCTTGGCTGAAGGAGTGTACGCTCGTGTGGAGTTAAATATTTGTGTTGGTTCTATTTATTGTGACAGAAAAAGAACATTACAATGTCGTCAAAAACAAAAAAAACTGTATCATCGTCTTCTTCTAATATAAGTGTGGTGTCATCAGTGCAAAGCCCGCAGCAGTCGAGCACTCCTGTGGGAAGCCGTCCTTCAAGTTCAGCCGGCCGGCCGAACAGCCCACTGAGTCCAACAAGACACACCCGTCTTCAAGAGAAAGATGCCCTACAAAATCTTAATGACCGTTTGGCGGCTTACATCGATAAAGTCAGAGCGTTGGAAAGTGAGAACTCTGGTTTGCGCCGTGAGATTCAAACCACACAGGAGGTGGTCACACGCGAGGTTTCCAATATCAAGGGAATGTATGAGCATGAATTGCAAGATGCCCGAAAGCTCTTAGACGATACATCGCGTGAGAAAGCTAAATTAGAAATTGACCTGAAGAGGTTATATGAGGAAAATGATGACTTGAAAAAGCGGTAAGTAGTGGTCTTTTAGAATAATTAATTGTTGATTACATTGAGAATAAATGTAGTGCATGTGGACGCCAGTTCTTCCGGCTAACCTTAGCATAGCAAGTTTACGTCATCGGCGGTGTTTCTCAGCGGGTGCGGTGTGACGAGCGCGGCCGACCTCGCTTTTACGACACAGTGACATCATAGCCCGATTTAACCAAACTAATCACATTCCTAAGTATAACAATAAAAGTACTTGTTTAACCCACGGTGATGTCGCAATTCGTACTAATTTGTTTATAAACAACAAGATAATTAATAATATTAATAACATATTGGCATTTCTAATTTCTTGTTTGAATCATCACAGTTTCATGTTGGAGATTTCCCAGGTACACTGAAATTTCAAATATTACACAATAAGTGTCACAGATGAAAACTCAATACCGCATGTAAAGTGGAGTAACAAATTAGCACTTGTGAAAGCCAAAAAACTATTCTTGAAAGAAACAGCCACACTTGTTTATAAACAATCATAACAACAAAAAAACTATTGGATTCAATACACCAACATATGCATAGTAATTCTAAAAATATCTTAACTACTATGTAGCCAACTACCACAACATTATCAAGTGCTTATTGCAGATTGCCTAAAATAAAACTGGTCATTCATCTTTCTCTCATATGTGTCTAGTTTCTTTTTGTATAAATTCTTTGATTTTGTAGAACAAATATCTGAATGCTAAACAGACTTCACCTTGCAAAATATTTGACTCTAAATATAGATTTTATTAGTAACTCAAAATAATAAATTTTACATACAAAATGTCTGTTCTTAGGAAACGGCCTAGATAGCAATCAATTTGAGTCAAGGTGAAAATGTATCCTCTTTAAATTTAACTTTTATTATGTGCTATACACCAATGTATGCTGTAGTTATTTATTTATATAAATCTCAACAAACAAGGTTCCAAGTCCATTATTTCTGATTAGTATTAGGAATGGCACAGGTGCTTTTAAACCTAACATGCTTGTGAGGTGAGAAATGTGCCACAACATGCAATCTGTAGGTAGAAATCCTTTCCAATTATATGTGAACTAATTGTACACATACTTGCTATTATTATGGCTTTATTGTACACCTTATATGAGACACAAGGCTAGGCAAGGGCTATACAAGTGGGTAGAGAGTACTTGGCTTAGTTACTCAATTTTTTACTGTAAATCTAGCATAATTTTCAAAATAATGATGTTTGTTTTCAGAGGGTGGAAAAATGTTCATTTGCTCTCATTAATAAATAATCATTTAAATAACATTATTGAAAATTCTGCACACACCTAGTCAAAGGTTGATATAAAGATTATCATGGATTACTGTTCAGTTTCTAGTATTACATACATGATTACCTTCACAATACCACAAATTCTTTTATCACAGTATTGATTGATCATCCTTCAGTAAAGTGCAGCACTAATTTGCATTGCATTGTGCATGGATACATCCATATGGTGATAATGAATGTCTTTTAAGTTCACCTTGACTCTGTGTGCCGGTTTCGGTAGACATTCAATGTTAGTATCGAGTGTAGAGGTCACACTCATACATAGCTAAGTAGAAACATACAGCAAAAAAGGTGCAAGAATAAATTTTTGTTGACCTTGAGTAAAGTTAGAATTTGATCATTGAAATGTAGTCTAGTAGTATACAGACATAGCCAATATTGAAAGAATTTGCTCCAACACAATTGGACCTGTAGTTAGTTTATTTTTTTAATGTTGCCCTGCACTGGGAATGACTTCTGATTGATAAACCATGTAAACTCATATACACAAGACACCCAGACCTGAAACACCTATGTGTAGGCCATGCAAAATTTATTGCATGCAGGAATTAAACCCGCGATATGTAGCATAGCAGTCAATCACTCAACCACTGTGCCAGGCGTGCCATCCGTGCCATCATTTCTTTAATAGGTTTTACTGCTGTATTTGCGTCTTTTATGACAAAGCTTACTATTTCTTGATAGCATCTCTCCCGTGGCCCAATCAACAGGAACTATACATTTTTCCAGGATAAAGTCTGTGACAATTGGCAACAGTACACCTTCTTTGAGTGTCTGTTCTTCTACAGTGTAGTTTTTCCTCTTTACCATTTTAGTTTGAATTGAAATACTAAGATAAAGATACTAAACTCAATTTAAAAGCTGTTAATCGAATATACAAGTGTACTTGAAAGCAACTTCATGATATCTTAATTCTACTATAGTATTAGTTTACTCTACTTAATTATCATAAACATTTATTACAACAGACATGGGTGGGACTGAAACACATGTTAATTATAAAAATATCTGTATTCAATGATGATGAAAAAATAAGACTACATAATAATTATGATTGTGTATTTGTGAGCACCAAATATCAGTAAAAGATCGCGGCTGGTACGATGGTCCGCGACCTTGGACACGCAAATTTTATAACTGGGTCAGGGAGGGGAGCTCAACAACCATTTCACTTACTTTTCATTTTGTCGTCTTTTAACGGAATCTTATCATCAGTTAAATATTATAAAATTATTTAATTCCGCGTCATATAGATAGTGGCACACCGAATGAGAATTATGTTACGGCATTCCACACTGGTTTTTTTTTCGACATATGAGTCTTATTATTTTAAATAGAAGAAAAGCTGAAGTTATTTCTTTAAATTCGTTAAAAAACTATTTTTTTTTGCTGTCGACGCGCGACGTCATATAGGTATCACGGTCCATAATTAGTGCCTTAAGTTGCTGTATAATTTTCAACAAATCAGAGGCTATTTCGGAGTTTGATCGAGTTTCCGCCTAGGCATACCGATTAAAGGCTACGGCTGTTGACCCTGGCTCGTTTACGTCATCGACACGCATACGACGCCGCGACGCCCACGCCGCTTGAGCTTAGCTCGCTTTTACGACATGTTACCAAGTAAATTACGACCAATGATCCACTCAACTTATCAAAATCCAATATTTATCTAAGATATTATCAGTACCTATTGAAATATAGCTGAGGTACTTAATATTTTAAGCCAACATGCAGCGTTTCCTGTCTAGTAACTTGATCACAGCTTTGCCAATGACGTAACCGTCATCATACATATTTACGTAGCTATGACATCAATACGGCCTTCTTCGAATCGAAACTGTGCTTTAATATTATCGCTGACGATTCCTTGAAAATATGTCCATGGGTATTAAAAGTCACTAACTAGTCTACTACATAGTTGAAGCTTATCTTAAATTAAAAATTGCGCTTATTTCTAAACGCCTCCCGCGTCGCGAATTATGCGTAATAGACACGTGTGTATTATGTAGAACATAAGCCTTTAACTGCTGGAAATATTTTTCAGAATGTCTCCTAATGCTTTCAAAAACTAGGTCACTTATATTTGGGCGTATACCAAAATAGATCCTAATCTTTAGGCGCCACCGGCGACATAGTACGCCTCACGTAGACATTCGCGTATTTCGACTCGTGCCTTTTTTACACCAGAGTTGCAATTTATTGAATGATCTGAAAGTGATACAAAATAAGACACTAAAATAAAAACGACGCAAGTGAAACCCAACGTTACCATGGATAAATATTTATTTGTTTGATCATTATAACTTCGGCAGGGCGCGGGCGGAGGACAAAACGCGTACCTAATCGTTATTTTAGTTGGTGTGACCTCGGTTTTCTGTAAATATCGAAGTATGTACCCTGAAAGACGAAAATGACGTCATGTCTGTGTGTCATAATATGGTCATCTCTAAATAATAAATCTGACGTATACAAGAATTTTATTTCAATTCGTACCTATGACAATATACAACAAACTTAATAGCCGTATTTCTTATACTAAAGTTATCTTTCGTGCATTTCCGTTCCGTTTTAACAATTGGTTTGAGACAGTAATTTATCCTTCCTTATCGCATATCATGACTCATCATTTGTTTAACTTTTAAATTGGCCAAGGTTTATCATGTTCCCGCGACGTCAAAGTCAAACGGCGTTGTATCATGATGGGCGGGGAACACGAGAGTCAAATAACCGACGACGACGTCTACATGTAAAATGGTTATTCGTAGCGGCGACAAGAACAACACGCGGGAACCGGATAGTGGTGTGTTTACAAAAACATTCCGTGAATTTCCGTGTGTGGTTGCGCAACAACGCGCATGGAAACGCAGCTTTATTTCTGAGGATTACCTCGTTTAGGTGTCACGGTTTCGTGTTTTCAATAACTCGTCCCTCTAATTATACGAATGGAATGTTTACTTATTTACATACTGAGGCATTGACAAAATACACACCTTTTTATTTTCATGGTATTTTATGAAGGCCTTCATCTTCATGTACTTAATCAAAAATGATATCATCCTACCTTACGAAATAAATAAACGAAATATCTTTTTCATTTCAGCCTGGACAAAAAGACTAAAGATTGTCAGCAAGCTGAGAGTGCAGCCCGTCACTACGAGACGCGCTACACTGAAGAGAGCAACAAGTACAACACTGCTCTCGCTGATAAGAAGAAGGCTCAAGATGAAGCCAGGGTACGTACATTTTGACACAGATTTTAGATATCTGCTTGGAATGTTACTTCCACATCACACTGCTCCAAGTGCAAGAATCTGAAAATATTATGATTTGGAAAGTTCACTCACAAACTCTAGTTTCGCCAGCAAAACTATGAAAGTTCGCGTAAACGAATAATATTCAGTGGACAATAGGTAAAACTACTTACTTATTTTCCTTGTATTTTAAATTACCCCTGACAGGTGCCTACTTCCTTATATAGTTACAACTAATTTGCATTACAGAAGACTATTTATATCTTCCATTTCCTAGACACTTAATCAACATTTATTTGTAGGAGCTGGGCAAAGAACTGGAAAAATTGCGCAAGGTTTACAATGATACGCGCAAGACACTGGAGGAGGAGATGTTGTGCCGCATCGACATGGAGAACACGGTGCAGAGCCTGCGCGAGGAGCTGTCCTTCAAGGACCAGGTGTTCCAGCAAGAGCTGCAGGAGACGCGCACCAGGCGCCAGGTCGAGATTTCCGAGATTGGTAAGTTTTATGCCTTGAAACTATGAAGTCTGAATAGTCTAGAGGAGATGAAACGCTCAATGGTTTGTCCGGATACTGGATATTCGGCCAGCTATGAGGCCGGACCGCTGGATATCCGGCTACCGGATATTCAACCCTTTATCGCGTTTCATGACGCGTTTAGTTTGATTTGCTAGAATTTATTTTTCAGCACCTAGCAGTAGCAATTACAGCGTAAGACTATTTTCTGAATCTGGTCTAGTTTACGAATCCAAGTGGAGTAGCCTCTTACCAAAAAATGCGGAAAATTTGGTATTCATTCACCACAATTAGCCAATTGTTAATTTTCAATACTAAACTAATTAATAAAACAAACATTTTTGACGTGCTATTATAAAAATATACAGTGTCCATAACCTATTGTGATATGATTTGCCTTGTGTAAAATAATGAGAATTGTTTGAATTTTATGATCCGGAATCCGGCCAGATAGTGAATTACTATCCAGAATCCGGCCGGATAGTCAAAACAAGACCGAATAGGCCGGATACCGGATAGTTACCGGATATCTGTTTCATTTCTAGAATGAGTCCCGGATTAGACAACAATTATTCTTGAACGCTTAAGGGACAACGTCGCCGTCGAAATCGACTGCGGCGAGTGTAGTGTGATGATCAGTCCCTCTACTACGAGTTTAAGCAATATTATTCGTCGCTATTCGATACCGACAACGTAAATTTTATGTATGGCACATTTTACATCTCATAATATGAGTCCTGATCACGTTTGCGTGTCAAACTTGAAGAGAGATCGCAGAAGACAGTAATGTTTGGAAAGAACAAGTGGAGGCCTTTACCCAGCACTGGAATGCCTGAGGCACTAAATTCACATGTGCACTTTTTGCATAACCTTTAATATTGAATAATCTGAGCCGAACACCCAAGGCAATCTTCCACCTACAAAAATATGGCTTATGACTTATATCTACCAACCCATTGAGTGTTGTATACAGTAGCCGAATAATCTCTGACATTGAATAATATAAATGATATTTATTTTGCTAATAGGTTTTAAAAACACCTATAAAAGCAATTTAAACTAAATGAGGCCAGTCTTCTTTTTCCTTTTACTAAGAATAGTACCATTTTTACAGATGGCCGTCTGGCGCAGCAGTACGAGGCTAAGTTGCAGCAGAGTCTACAAGAGCTGCGCGAGCAACAAGAGGCTAACATCAAGGCCAACCGCGACGAAATTGAAGCTCTCTATGAAAACAAGGTAAAATACAATAGACTTGCAGCTTTAGTAGATGATGGTGTTTTTGAAAAAAAAAAGAGCAGAATTTTACATATGTTGATGGCCAATGAAAAATGTTTTTCTGCTGTAGAAATCCTAAAAAACCGGCCAAGTGCGAGTCGGACGGACTCACGCACGAAGGGCTCCGTACCGTCCATAGCAAAAAACTGCGAAAAAAAAATGATGTTACTTGTATGGGAGCCCCACTAAATATTTATTTTGTTTTGTTTTTAATATTTGTTTTTATAGCAGCAACAGAAATACATTGTCTGTGAAATTTTCAACTGTCACAGTTCATAAGATACAGCCTGCTGGACAGCGGAGTCTTAGCAATAGGGACTCAAAATATAGGGACCTAAAAATAGTGTTGTGTACATTAAAAAAATCTTAAACTTATTAGCGTCCAAATAAGAATTTGCAAATTGGAATTTGCTTCACCCTTAGAGAATGAGTCAGCCTTAATTCACCAAGTGGACCCTGAAGAGGAATTCGCGGTACTTAGGTGAATTATTGGGGTATTTCTGTATAATTCAATCATGTGGCTTTGTATTCAACCCTCTCAACAATTTGTCTAGATGAAGAATCTGCACAATGCGGCGAACCGCAACAGCACGGCTGCTACCGTGGCCGTAGAGGAGCTGCGCACCATGCGCACGCGCATCGACAGCCTCAACGCCACGCTCAACGATCTGGAGAACAAGAACGCGGCGCTAAGTGTAAGTGATCTTATTAACCGCTTGCTTCGGTTTGGTACGACGACTGTTTTTGTATCCTGTTTTTAACGACTGGGTACTCCATCTCGTATAGCTTTTCAATCCTCATAGGTGACAGAAGAGCTGACGAGATGGAGTTGGTCGTGGATGTGCGACCCAGGTGGAATAAACGCAAAAGTGTTTGTCGCATTATATTCGACGATTAAAAGTTTAATCCACATTTTTGTATAAAAACAGTATTGTACTGAGGTTGGCTAATGCGAATATAACATTAAAGAAGCAATTCCCTTTGTTACAGTTAGGTACTAGAATATTCCTGTTTAGAATCGGAAATATTTCAGACTCAATCTATCAAAAACACCTGTAATTTCTCTATATTTTTTAGTCATTATCGCCAAGTTTAATGTTGCGATTTGAATTCGAACTAAGTACCTACGAGAATTGGGCTTTAGTTAATTTTATATGCTTCCCCTAAATTAAACAGTAATTGCTCTTACATGTTACAAAACAGTTATTTTTTTTCTGGTTGAAGCATAATGTTGTTAGGTTGTATAGATGGTACAATAATAATCGTAAGGCCATAAGTGTTTGAACATTATCTTTAATTTTTATTTAAACAGAATGATTATATGAAACAATGTTTTAATTTTTTTTTTCATACATTTTAGTGGGTAGTTTTTTTGGAAACACAATCAGACGGCATTACTTTCGATTGAGATCATATGCTAAGAGATGTATGTAAGCTGTTGATCCCTGCATTAACGCCGGCGTTCACGCGCCATTGTCTTACTATTGTGTCTCTAATTACGCACTCAAAAGGTTAATGGCTCCATGTATATTATATTTTGAGTTAGTCCGCGTTCACACTAAGTCGTAACAGTTAATTTATCGTCGGAAAACTATCGTCTCTAGCCTGTTGTTCCCGTTACCACGACAGATAGTCGCAACAACGACACATAATTTACCATCGAAGTTTGGTCTTGATAATTTTTTATCGTTTTACGACTGTCGTGCTAGCCGTTTCCACTATCATGACAATCTGTAGTCAACGCAAAAAAAAAAAGTCGTAGACAACAGTTAATCGTGTTGACCTATGTGTGAACACCTCCATTTAAATATAACCACGATACTTAAAACTACACGATTTTCTTCGTTACGACAAAGTGGGAACGCGGCCTTAGTAAAAAGGTCAGGCAAAAAATGTTTTGTTGAAAACAGGGTAAATAGTTGAATGTGTATGTGCACAGAACCGCTGCCGCGAGCTGGAGCGGCAGCTGGAGACGGAGCGCGCGCGGCACGCGGAGGACCTGGCCGCGCTGGAGCACGAGCTGGCGCGCCTGCGCGACGAGATGGCGGCGCAGCTGCGCGAGTACGCCACGCTCATGGACATCAAGATCTCGCTCGACTACGAGATCGCCACCTACCGCGCCCTGCTCGAGGGAGAGGAGGACAGGTCGCCACGCTTTTTCTATACGTCTTTTACCTTTTCAGACCACTCCACCCGTGATACCTTTTCCCATACAACTGCTCTTACGTGATTATGATATCATTACACATCTGTCTCTAGGTAATTTGGAAATACAAATATGTTGTGGTTTTCTAAGTTTCTATTAAAATCAAAACATGAATTTGTGAAAATCTACTTTTTTGAGTGAACTTTGGCCCTTTTTAATCCACTCATAAATTAAAACAGTAAAGAAAATGTATTTATAGAAATCATACGCATTTAATCGAAATTCTGAATGACGAAGATGTTTTCCCAAACAAAAAACACTACTTTCCTGGAATAAGTTTTATGAAATATTCGAGTGAGTAACGAATCTAACTGTGCGTTTAGGCGTAATCTTCGCATTACCCCTTTTTCAAACATTAAACTGGATTATGTTGGATAAAATAACAAATTTTTCACCATGCTCACATTGATGCTCGTGCTATACAAATCGGGAAGGGCCGTCTTAACAGAACTGAAGATATTGACAGATTTCCATTAATACATGATTATTATGATTAAAAACGTAATGTAAAAAATAAGTAATTGTGAGAGAATAATTCATAAATTATCAAAATGGCCTTTATAATAAGTAAAAAAACTGTATCTACTAAAATAGTGCAATTAAATTTTCTTATATAAACATGAAGATCAAGTGTAAAGTAAAATTTATGCAAAACATAAATGGGGTAAAAAAATATAAAGTAAAAAAAACGTGTAAAGCATTAAACTAATATGATAAATACCGTGTAAAACCTGTTTTTGTACCCAGAATTTTGTACATCCCCTTTATGTCTATTTTATTACATTAAAAAATACACCCGAATAACTCGTTAAACAATGCAATATTCCACTCTACAGGTTGAACCTGACCACCCAGTCCCCTGGGCGCGAGTCCCGCGCGTCCGCGAGCGGCGCGGCCAGCGTGGGCGGCGGCCGCGCCACGCCGGCTCGCCGCGCCACGCCGCTGCGCGCCGCCCGCAAGCGTACGCTGCTCGACGAGTCCGAAGAGCGCAGCCTCAACGACTTCAGCGTCACCTCCAGCGCTAAGGGAGACCTCGAGGTCGCTGAGGCCTGCCCCGATGGCAGCTTTGTCAAGATCAGGAATAAGGGCAAGAAGGTGACACCATTTTCTCCTAATTTCAAAAATAATGATATTTTAAATGAGTGTTTATACTTCTTATCACAGACAAAAAATATAATCATATTTCAGCTACATTCATAAACAATACATACTTAATCCGTATTGAAATATTATTTTGTTATATAGGAGCTAAGCCTCGGTGGATACCAGATCCTCCGCAAGGCAGGAGACCAGGAGACGGTGTTCAAGTTCCACCGCACCGTGAAACTGGAGCCGGGTGCGATCGCCACTGTGTGGTCGGCCGACACCAGCGTGGACCACGACCCGCCACGCGACATCGTCATGAAGGGACAAAAGTGGTTTGTGGCTGACTCCTTCACCACTACCTTGCTGAACAACGACCAGGAGGTAATTTATTCCACATCATAGGTACTACTGATATATAATTACGCTTAAAGACGTCGTTTTTCTTATATGGTTAATTGTATGACTCAGGAGGTAGCGGTGTCAGAGAGACAACGGCGACAGATCAGCACCAGCGCCCAGAGACACCGCGAGCTCGCGCACAAGTATCCTCGTCGCGAACAGGTACATTTTACAAGTAACTCCCGCCGAAAACATGATTATACGTATCAAACTACAATTCTACAATCTTCAAGATCATAAATTATTACAATATGTAATGGTATTCCAGCTCGGTGAACTTCGTGAGGGAGAAGAGAACTGTCGCATAATGTAAGCTAGGGCGGCCGAGAGCGCCCTCGCGAGCCACTCGGTGCCTCACGCTTCAGCCGGAGCGACGGACTCTGCCCTATGGGCACCCCAGCATTACGTACACAGTTCATTTGTGACTGTCTTCATTTCTACGCCGGAATAAACGAAGCTAAATTTAGACAACAATTAAGTTACGTTAATAAATTAAATTTTGTATTAGTTGAACACAATATTGATGTTAAAAGAGAATTAGCTTAAATTCGGTGTGAAGTTATGAAGTATCAGTAAGTACTGTTTAACAGGCATATGGCATTACTGAAAAGAAAAACGACAAAGTATAGCAACTAATGTTAGACTGGATGATTTTCAAATGGACTGGAGTCTGCTGTCCACAACACACGAAATGTTTTCTCTGGATTAGATTCTATCATTCTATGATCTTCCAGCTATATGCCTGTTAGATACTATTTAAAACTTTCAAATCATTTTGTCGTGTTCGTCTTTCCTGCGACAGTTTGTGTTATTTTGTTTTTGTCTCTGGTCAAATTATATAAGTATAAAGCACTGCCTCATATGGCTTTTAAAATATAATATATAGACAGTGAACAAAGTACAAAAAAATTCGTTCACTTATTGGTGAGACGATTGCAATCCTTCAAAGGTAAACATGAATACAACGCACAATAATTTTCTTCTGTATTTTATTATTCAAACATAAAACACAAAGATATTGTTGACAATGACACCGACTCTTGACGTATATGCTCAAATATTTGCGTTATTGATACGTTTATGAAGTTCACGTTTTCTAGTACTAACCCGTCTAGTTCAACTGTATCAATCGAAGATTTTTATGCATACAGTTACAATGTTTCTAATATTCTAGTTCCTTGCGTTAATGATATACATACTTGTTTATCCATTTTACTTTTGACACTGGCAGAATTGTCGTCATCCGCTCTATTTACCATTAATAAAAAATAGAATAGAAAGTTCATGTTTAACTTTATTTAAAAAAGTATATTATGTATAGCTGTCGCCTGCAGTTTCACACGCGTTTTTGTTTACTACTCCTCTTCCGTGGGTCGTAACGTGATGATATGATGTTAGCGATACAAGAAGATTTTTTTCCAATCTCATTGGTAGTTCTAGATATTAAAAAAAAACTATCGCTTTATTATATTAGTATAGATATCCTAAGTAACGCGAATGTTTAGACAAATACGCCAAAGGAAGCGTAAAATAGCTCCACCTCCTTTGGGGGATTGCAATCCATAGTGGGTAAGTAGATTAATACAGTTTTTTTTTTCACCCCACCCTTTCCTGAGTTAAGAAATGTTATATCCATAAACTAATTTAAAATATCCATCTGATAACTGAATTCATTTAATGCGTAGATTAAATCTACTAATATCATTATTCTTAGTGACCTTGAACTAGATAAATCACTGTATTAGGTTAAGTTTGTGTTGACTACCACAAGCGATGGCGATTTAGATTAAGCGTTAGTTCGCACCTATAGTATTTTAGGAGTTCAACAAATTATGGGCGCTATATAAATGAAGATGTTTATGTATTGTGTCATTGAAACTTATATTGTAATAAAATTTTGTGTGACTTAAAGAGAATAAAGTAAAATTTGTATTAACATTTTCCAATCATGTAATGGGAAACGACATCAGAAATACATATTCGCCATTTTAGGCCTGACTGCCAATTTCTATAAAAAAAAAGTTAGGTGCAAGTCTCAAATAACCTAAAAGGCTCTCAGTCTCAACTTTATAAAATATGAAAAAATAATAGCATTTACAATATTGTCTGATGAAGTAATTATAATGATTAAAAAGATAAGTTGCTATTCTTAAGTACCTCATATTCACTTGGTGTTATTTTCTTGTTTTAATCATTGAGGATAGAATCTGATTCATTGTCATTCTTCTTTGTTTTATGAGTAATCGTGAGACCTTTTTAGTTTGGACCCAGTTAATATCTTCCAGGTAATAAACATATAATATTAAAATAAAGTTATATTTAAGTTTAAAATAATGTTTTATTTAATCTTCCTAAATATGACACGGACGTTCTCGTAGAATCAGAGCAACACTGTCGTAAAAAATCTAAAATTGTTTGGTTTATACCAAAGGTGCTATAGATATGAAACTATTTCGAATTATCCGCTAGTTTTGGTTACGGATATTAGAATTTAAAAAAGATACAAATAGCAAGATTTTAGTTGTTATCTCTAGATTATTTGTTTCGTCAGGCAAAACAAACAAAACCCTATCCTAACCTGTAGACGCTGCCTCTAACCGAAACTTTTATTTCGGTTACGGTTACGGATATGACTGAACGAAGACAGAGGGGAAGGGTGGTAAATCGAAATAATCTGATGATGAAGCTGGAAGGTAGACATCAGAACACTGAAATAAATCAGTAAAAATTCTAAGAAGTCCAAACACGGCTAGGTCCGTGTTTGGACTTCTTAGAATTTTTATGAGATGCACTTTGGTTATAAGGTATCGTCGAATGGATACGGATGGAGGGAAGTGAAAGTAATATTCATTCCTAAGCCCGGTAAAGAGTGACTATACAAGCGCCAAATCCTATCGACCTATAAGTCTGACCTCTTTCCTATTAAAGACTATGAAAAGGTTATGTGAGAGGGAACTAAGAGATGGCGCTTTAAAAACAGTGCCACTACATGGTAACCAACATGCATACAGCTCAGGTAAGTCTACAGAGTCTGCTCTTCATCTGGTGGTAAACCAGATAGAGGAAGCGATTCATCAGAAGGGTACCTGCCTGGGCACATTTATAGACATCGAAGGAGCCTTCGACAAAACTAACTTCTCCAGCATAACCTCCTTATACCTGGCGTCCCCTATAAGAGACCTTTTTTCTAGTCATACTATAGTAGTCTTTGTTTCTAGTATTGCCCTCTAGCTCCTATTAAAGTGTAACTTCCTAATTATTAGTACATTTGTTTCAATGTAGAATTGTAGATGTCGCTTACTGAAATAAATAAATAACTATGTTTGGCGCTCATTTTTGTAACTTTTTGACAGCTTGAAGTTAGTGGTTGAAAATTTCTGCAAAAAATGGCTGCCCAAGGTAAGTTTTTTATTGATTTTGTTGAAATTAACGCATTTTAGTTTAAAAACGAATGTATTTCTTCATCTTTAAAGTATGTAAGATAAAAATAAGTATTTTAATCGTTTTCATCCGATCGTGTTATTCATTTACTTGTTTTGTATTGCAGTCCATATGACAGATAGCGACATAGCAAGAATTTTAGAGTTTGATGGCAATGATTCTACCGTTGAAGGCCTTTCTGACGATGACTGAAGATAGCCCGTCATACTATAGTAGTCTTTGGTCAAGATCTTGAACCACGCCTGGAAGAGCCGGAGGATGAAGGATCAAACGACGACTCGAGCGATGATGACGTACCATTAGCTGCTGATGCTGCTCGTCAGACTTCAAGTAGTCGACTATATTTCAAGCATGAAAATGATTTCACTCCATATCCACCAGGCATGTACTGTCAACCTTTAGCTGCAAGTCGCGTTAATTTGTTACAAGAACCAATTGAATATTTTTTGAGATATATTCCTGAAGAAATGTTTGAAATAGTATGTACATATTGAAACCAGACATACTTATTGAAGAAAGGTCAAAATCTGAACACAACTAAGGAAGAAATTAAATTGTTTTTTGGCATATCTATAGCTATGAGTTATTTGGGCTTGCCAAGGATTAGAATGTATTGGGAAAACAGGACGAGGGTTGCAATGATAGCAGACCGCATGACTAGAGACCGTTATTTTAAAATTCGGACAAATTTGAAACTAGTAAATGATCTTGAGGTGGATGAAGCATCCAAGCATAATAAATTCTGGAAAGTTAACCCTTTGATTAAAACTGTGAGAAAAGCTTGCCTAGAAACTCCCAGATCTCAATATATTAGTGTAGACAAGCAGATGATACCCTTTTGGGGTCAAGTATCAATGCGGCAGTTCATAAAAGGAAAACCAAACCCCTGTGGTATGAAAAACTTTGTGTGCACTACTCCAGATGGTGTGCCTTTAGACTTCTTCATGTATGAGGGCAAAGGAGATACAATACTCACAACCAATGAAGCTGAAGGTCTTGATATTGGTGGAAAAGTTGTGCTGAAGTTATCTGAAAGTTTGCCTGAAGGAGTTAAGTTATACATGGACAGATACTTTACATCATTGGATTTACTGGACAAATTACGTGCAAAGAAGATGCAGGCAACAGATACTCTTAGAAAGGCGAACATACCTAAAAACTGCAATTTCAAAACTGACAATGAGTTGAGAAAACAAGGACGTGGTTCCTCAGATCAACTCGTTCGCAGTGATGGTAATGTGGCATGTCTAAAGTGGTTTGATAACAAACCAGTAATAATGGCATCATCTGTTGATTCCAAAGAACCCATCAACAAATGCAGACGTTGGTGTAAAAAAACTAAACAGTATATCCAAATTGACAGACCATTTCCAATAGAGCAATACAATACCATGATGGGTGGTGTAGATATGTTGGATAGGGTCATCAGTTTTTATAGAATTAGAGCATGTACCAAAAAATGGACTGTTCGTCTGATTTTCCACTTCTTTGATTTTGCGGCAGATGGCTTGTATACAGGAATGAAGCTAAATTGTTAGAATGCCCTAAAAAAAACATTTTGGACTACTTGGAGTTCAAAGTACAAATTGCAAATTCATTACTTTATTTTACTCCAGTGAGGGAACAGATACACATAATTCAAGAAGCAGATTCAGATGACTCGACAGAAGAAGCACAACCTTGCAGCCGTAAAAGAAAATATATACCTCAACCTCCAGTTCAACTGAGGACAGCCATGGCTGGTCATTTACCATTGATTGATGAACAAAATGACAATCACAGATGCCGAATGCCAGGCTGTAAAAGCAAGAAAGCAAGAGTGTTTTGCTCTACTTGTAACATGCATTTATGCCTTGTAGTAGGACGAAATTGCTACAAACGCTATCACGAATCTGTATAAGTAGCTCTAAGTTTTTTGTTTAAATAAATGTTTTAATTCATACTTTTTCGTTTTGATTACAGTACTATAAAATTGACATGTTAAAACCCAGAGTCTTGTATAGGAGACATGCAATTATAAAAAAACTAATAACTTATAATTTTTTTTTTTGTCATTTAGTGGTCTTTATGTTTACCTATAAAATTTTATTTCATTAGCAAACACAAAGTGGTCTCGGGTCTGAGGAGGATAAGTGCCGCCCTCGCCAAGCACGGGGTAGATCAGGTATTAATCGACTGGATTACTAATATGTTAAGCAAACGAGTAGTTCGCCTTGAGGAAGAACAGCAGTTAGCTTTGATAGCCAGAGGCTGCCCACAGACTCTTTCCGCTACTGTGGAATCTCGTTATCAATGAACTCATCACCATACTCAACGCGAACCGTTACTACACAATAGGTTATGCTGACGACCTCGCAATCCTTGTACCTGCGAAGGTGACCGGAACGAGCTGCAACCTCATGCAACAAGCACTCGTCGTCGATCGTGGAACGATGGTGCAGGGAATATGATCTGTCGGTGAACCCCTCTAAAACTGAATTAGTCATGTTCACGCAAAAACGAGCACTAGGGCGCTTCAATCTGCCTAAACTGTTCAATACGGAACTCCAGTTGTCAAACGAGGTTAAATATCTGGGGGTTACCCTTGACAGTAAGTTAAACTGGAGCTCTCATGTAGACAATAAATTAAACAGGGCTTGCATCACCTTCTGGCAATTCAAGAAAATGATAGGTAAGAGGTGGCGCCTATCCCCCAAAATTATACTCTGGCTGTATAGCGCAGTAATTCGGCCCATGATTACTTACGGCGCCGTGGTGTGGTGGCCCCGCACCAAGTTAGCCATAGCCGTAAATAAACTACAACACATGCAAAGGCTGGCCTGCATGGCTACTACGGGCTGCATGAGGACCACTCCGACTGCAGCGCTCGAATAGCCATGCTGGGACTTCCCCCACTCCACTTGTTCATACAACAAGAAGCGACAATGGCGGCAGTACGTCTTAAAACACTGGATCTCTGGGGTAAGAGAGAAACACAACACACCGCTCTGCTTACGGAACTCAATGATGAGTTTCCCATAACGAAAGCAATCAATGACCGGATACCTAAGCAATTTATTTTTGATAAAAAATACAAAATCCAACTGCATGAGGATCACCGCTGCGAAGGGCTGTGCCCTACAGAGCTGCGGATCTTCACTGATGGATCCAAAACAGGTAATGGCACGGGTGCGGGAGTCTTCTCGGAGGATCTCAACATCCACATAGCCACACCATTGGGGACTCATAACACGGTGTTCCAGGCTGAGTGCTTGGGCATTTCCCTGGCAGCCTCAGCCGTCGCAACCAGGGAAGTTAAGTATCACTCAATACGCATGCTCTCGGACAGCATGTCTGTATTGCAAGCGCTGAACAGCCACACAGTTAACTCTGGGCTGATTTGCGAGTGTCACCAACGCCTCAACCAGGTGGGTGAACACAACCAAGTAACCATACAATGGATCAAAGGACACAGCGATTCCCGAGGCAACAATGCAGCGGACGAACTCGCCAGAAGGGGATCGAATATGGCAGCAATAGGACCTGAGCCCATTGTGCCGCTCCCCTTCGGATACCTATGCAATCTGGTAAGGAAACGAACTAGAGATCTACATCACAGACTATGGGAAGACCATAGTGAGTGCAGGCAGGCCAAGGAGGCACTTCCCTCCATCGATGGCCGATTTACGAAACAGGCCCTACGACTGACCAAACCTCAGTTGCGAAAAGTGACGGCCGTAACAACTGGCCACGGGACCTTTAATAAGCACCTCTCTGTCATAGGAGTTACAGACAGCCCACTGTGTAGAGCCTGCATGGAGGAGGACGAGACAGCAGCACATCTGCTTCAGAGCTGCCCAGTTGTCGCTGGATACAGGGCAAAATACTTCGGAAACCCAGGTAACCTCCGCGAAATGGTCAATAACACCAAGGCGCTGCTGGCCTTCCTGGAGGAGCTGGGGTGGATCGAATGACGCATTTGTCCCACCCGTACGCAAAATACGCGCTCAGTCGTGGAGTTGCGGACACCAGCCCGAAATACAAATACAAAAAAAAAAGGTATCGTCGAACTGATCTGATGATGAAATAAATCTCGTGTCAATTCCAATAAGCTAAAACCTACCTTACTACTGAATCTACTCATTACTGAACTTGCACACTACTAGGTTTAGCTGTGAGGAATACCACAACTATTACGAGTGTATGTATGTGTGAATATTTTTTTCGTATCATCTCAAAATGTTCACTTCTCACTATGTCTACTTCTCAATGTCAATTTCTCAAAATATCCATTTCGCACAATGACAACTTCGCATAAGGTCAACTTCTCACAATGTCAATTTCTTAAAATGACAAACCCACGTAGTTTCTATTCCCGGAGGCCACGGTGGAGCATACAGTGGAGGTATACCCCACTTGGGGTCGTGGGGGCAATCGGTGACGGCGACCTCTCGCGCCGGGCTAGTACAGGCCATGGTCGGGAGCGTGGAGGAATGGGAGGCGGTCGTCTCCTTCTGCGAAGCAGTAATGCTAGCAAAGGAGGCGACCGCACGCGTGTGGAACGGACATCCTCACACCGGGATCCCGACCCCGAATTCCAGCCATCGTAGGCGTGGGTTTGCGGACGACGAGCAATGGGTAGTTTGCCGACCGGCCATCCGGTAACTGCAAAATCGTACGTTATAAGCTTGGTTCGCAAACATGATCATCAACTTCTCGTAAATTTACCTAAATTAACCTTATTTTTTTTCATTAGGTTGTAAAGTAGAAACCGTATCGTCTCGTTTTGTCCACTTCTCAAAATGTCAACCAGTCGCAAAATGTCCACTTCTCACTTTGTCAACTTCTCATAAAGTCAATTTCTCAAAATGTCCATTTCGCACAATGACAACTTCGGTTATAGTCACAATGTCAACTTCTTGAAATGACAAGTTCGCAAAATTACAACACCACGTAGTTTCTACATACCCCTTAGTAGTAGGTATATGTATACCTAGCTATACCGAGATAGTTAAGCGACTATGAAAATACAAATAAATAGATGGTTCTGAATAGTTATGTTGAAAATGGTATCATCGAAGTGACCTGATTATGATGATGGAGCCGGAAGATAGGCACCTAAATGATATTTATTTTGCAAATAGGTTTAAAAAAACACTTTTACACGGCAATTTTTTTTTCCGTCTGTTTAGTCTAGATGAAGCCGGTGTTTCCTAGCTGACTACCCTGAGAAGAAACACCGAAACAAACTTAGGGGGTCAGTCTCTTTTAAAGTCCATACAGTAAATGTGTACCTAATTATACATTGATTTACATAAATATGTAAAGGTATCGTAGCCGTGTTTGGGCTTATTAAAATTGTCATGTGATGCACTTTGGCTATAAGGTTCTATCGAACTGCCCCCCTAGCCAAATTGCAAACGATAAACGTGAACGCTTAGTAATCTCCAATAGATTTTCAACTTTATACCTAAGAGTATAAAGTTGAAAATCTATTAAAGACTACTGAGCGTTAGCGACCGGAACGAACGAAAACACTATGTAATCTTCAATAGATTTTCAACTTTATATCCAATTACATAAAGTTGAAAATCTATTAAAGACTACTGAGAGTTTACGTTTATCGTTTGTGACGTGGCTAGGGGGGCTGATCTGATGATGGAGCCGGAAGGTGGAAGGTAGACACGGGAACTTCATAATAAAACAATGTATTCTAGCAGTGTTTGGTTTAATTGGAATTGTCATGTGAAATAAGCACTCTGGATAAAAGTGTATCGCAACTAAAAAGTACCTATAATATAAAAAACTTTTTACAAAAAAAAAAAAATACCTAACTGACTTCACTAAAAAGACACTAAAAGGATAAGTCGGTGTTAAATAAGAAACAAACAATACCGAAAAACACCGACTTCCGAAATTAAAGTTATTTTGATCCTTTTAGTGTTTTTTTAGTGAAGTTGGTTATTATTTTTATTTTTTTAAGTTTTTTTTTTGGAAAAGTATTCCTTTGAGTTTTATGACTTACCTACACAGATTTAGCAATTTATATTTTATTTAGCCAATAGGTAAATCCGGTTATAATGCGGTGCAGCCCCGGATATACCTTGTAGGTATATCCGGGGCTGTTTTTTTAATGTATGCGAAATTATTTTTAATATATGCGAAATCTGAATATAGTTTGTTCAGAATCAGTAACTGTAGGGATTCTAATAATTTATACACTCTTTTCTGAAACCTTCTCTTCCTTCGGTTCACTATTCCCTCCCTGGCTTTGTTCTCATTCGTAATGATAGAACGGGGAAGGGCGGTGGTGGTGTTGCTATGTATTTGCGTGCTGGTATTTCTTACAAAATTATCAGTGCATCACCATCTTCCTTTTCGGGGTCAGCGGAGCATCTTTTCTTAGAGATTTCCTTGCATCATGTGAAAATGCTCCTTGGTGTAATGTACAGTCCTAACCTCACTATTGATTACTTTGATTCTCTCGATACACTTCTAAACAATTTCTGTCCTACTTATGACCACGTAGTCTTGATGGGTGATTTTAACACATGCCTCCTTAAGAATGACGCTCGTACCCATAAACTTCAATCTCTCATATTCTTCTTTTAACCTCAGTATTCTGCCTCTCTCTGCTACTCATCATTTTCCGAACTGCTCCCCTTCTCTTTTAGATCTGATGATTGTTTCCAATCCTAATAACGTATCTGTCCACGGCCAGCTTACCGCTTGCTTTTCCTATCACGATCTAATATTCATGTCTTACAAGATTCGCCCTCCTAAGCGTAAGCCACAATACATTCATCTTCGGAACTACAAGGGCATGGATCTGGAGGCATTGTTGCGTGACGCTGCTGGCACTGACTGGACTGATGTTTTCCATAGTTCCTCTGTCGACGATATGGTTAATATTTTTAACAGTAAAATACTAAATCTTTACGATCGATACGCCCCTATTCGTCGAGTTAAAGTTAGGTATGCTCCGGCTCCCTGGCTCACTCCCGCCATTAAGGATGCGATGGCAAGTAGAGACCAAGCCAAAAGGAGGTTGAAGCGCTGTCCTTCCGAGCGCAACCAGGGTTTGTTTAAGGAGCTGCGTAATCGCTGCAGTCGTATGTGTAGAGATGCAAAGAGACGCTACTTCCATAATTCTCTTGACAACCGGAACTCCTCTGAAGTTTGGAAGTTTCTGAAAACTGTAGGTATTGGTAAGTCCCCTGTCATCTCTAGCAAAGATACTGACGTGTGTGCTCTAAATAAACATTTCTCTCTTCCTCCTGTTACTATAGATCCACACGTCAAATCAGCTACCTTAAATATGTTGTCAGGTTTGCCATTGCCACAGTGTTCCTCTTTCGAATTTAGTCCTGTAAGTGAAAAGGATGTCAAAAAATCTATTCAAGCCATCTCCTCTTCCGCTGTAGGTAATGATAACGTGTGCTCAAGAATGATTTCTCCTATTCTTCCCGCAATACTTCCCGTCTTGACCCACATTTTTAAGTTTTCCTTGTTTTCGTGCGCGGTTCCCGATGCTTGGAAACAAGCCCATATTATCCCGTTACCCAAAATCCCTAACCCGGCCTCTGTGACCGATTTCAGACCAATTTCTATCCTTCCGTATCTTTCTAAAGTTCTTGAGCACATTGTCCATCAGCAACTCTCTCTCTTTCTTTCTAGTAATCATCTTCTTAGCCCTTTCCAATCCGGTTTTCGGCCTGGTCACAGCACTGTCACAGCTCTTTTAAAGGTTACTGATGACATCCGCTGGGCTATGGACCACAAATCTCTCACGTTACTTGTTCTTCTTGATTTCAGCAGTGCCTTCAACTCTGTTGACTTCGATATCCTTCTTGGAATCCTTAAATCCCTAAACTTCTCCTCCTCCAGTGTTAGATGGTTTGATTCCTATCTTTATGGCCGCTCGCAGCGGGTACGCCTCGATGAGTCTTCATCAGATTGGTGTTGTCTTACTGCAGGTGTGCCTCAGGGTGGCGTTCTCTCTCCTCTTCTCTTTTTTATTTTTATTAACTCTGTCACTAGAGTAATTTCCTCTAACTTCCATCTCTATGCCGACGACTTGCAGCTTTATCATCACTTTCGTGGTGAAGATGCTGAAGCCGCTGTGTCCGCTGTGAACAGTGACCTGAAGCTAATTGGGGAGTGGTCGCGGTCCTTTGGGCTGCAAATAAACCCCAAGAAATCCCAGGCTTTGGTCATCGGGGGCAGGTTTATGCGGAACAAGCTTGATGTTGCGACGCTGTCTCCGCTCTGGTTGAATGGAGTTCAAATTGATTACGCGAAGACGGCTAAAAATCTGGGGGTTATCATAGACTCGTACTTATCGTGGACTGCCCATGTCGCTGAAGTCAGTCGCAAAGTGCACTACACATTCCATTCCTTAAAAGGCCTTCAGAGTTTTTTGCCCTTGAAAACCAAAATTTCCCTCGCTCAAACACTCATTCAGCCCATCATTGACTACGCTGATGCCTGTTATTTGGATGTCACCGAGGAGCTTTTAAATAAACTTGAGCGTTTGCAAAATATTTGTATTCGTTTTGTTTTCAATCTTAAAAAGTATGATCATGTCTCAGGCTTTCGCAAGATACTCAAGTGGCTCCCTATTCGACTTCGCAGGAACTCTCGGATATTATGTCTGCTATTTAACATCCTTCACAACCCTAAAACGCCCTCCTATTTGCGGGAACGCTTTTCCTACTCACGTCCTTCTGATGCACCTTGCAGATCGCATCTAAAGAATCTCCTAAAATCCCCTCCCCACTCCACCGATTTCTATTCCTACTCCTTCACTGCGTACGCGGTACGGTTGTGGAATTCACTACCGCCTGACATTAGGGGCTGCCAAACTATTGCAGTTTTTAAAAGAAGAGTGAAAGAACACTATCTTTCTATTTCGCCATAGTTGCATATTAGTATGTATTATTTTATTATATTATTTAGTAGGTATGTATTTTTGTGATATTTATTTTATTATGTGTATGTATATAATTATAATAGTAAGTATATCTTTTTTTTCATTTTATTTTTTGGATGTTATATGTTTTTTGTATGTACCAATTTTCCTTTTACTTCTACACACAGTGTCTACATCTCTATTTTCTCCAACTCTCCTTTCGCAGGTATGCTGGAAGAGATTTCTTTAGAAATAAGCATCACCTTTGTACTATTCTTCTGTTTCCTTCTTCTTTTCTTATATTTATTATTGTGTGTACATAAATTGTTAAATAAAAATAAATACACCATGTTATGTTTTTTCCTAAAATTATTTAAAAAAGGTCACAAGTTGGACACACCGACCAATGACTTTCATTCTCTCTGCCACCGACATGTAGCGACATCTATGGCGTCACATAAGAACTAATCCTGCATCGCGCAATCAAAGTTCTCCGCGCGATTAGAACACCATAGAACAGCCCGAAATCATCTATCGGGCAGCTACCCACCAGACATAACACCCGTCTGGCCGGAGGATCCTCCCTTTTTAACGGAGGTTTGCGGGACTTTACTCTCTATTCCGCATACCTCCAAACTGGTGACCCTCGACAATGAACGTCAGCGCAGCCTTCATGCAGCCACTACTTCGTGACGTCATCATCACTTCCTCAAGCTTTCGAGCAGCGAGCCATACAGCCAGCACCCACGGCTATAAAGGGTATCCTGGCCACCAGCATGTCTACCTGGTCATACCTGGTCATTATCCTCAGCCTCATCAGCGACCTTGACGAAGCACACTGCACCTTCGGCCAGTCACTGAAGAGCCACGTAGAACCTCTTCTGGTCGACGCCAGCAGTCAAGCCTCTACGTCTCACAGCACTGCTCCGACTCACTGGGGCATCATCCCCACTCACTGGGACATCATCACCCCGACTCACTGGGGCATCATCCCGACTCACTGGGATAGCAACACCCCGGCTCACTGAGGCATCACCGACTTACCGAGAACTATGCGGCATTTGGTTCCGACCCACCGGAACAATAAAAACATTTATATGTGCTGCACCCGCATTCTAATGGTAAACTTATGAACTATTCATACGAAGAAATTGCTTAAAAGACTTAGTATCCAAGCCAGAACATTAACAAAAAAATTAATGTCAAAGTGTCTCAATTGTCATAACAATAACCTAACCTCAAATATTGTTTATTTGTTACACTTCTTGTGTACCAAAAATTCTTACTAAAAATATATTTTGTGTATCGTGGAATTAATAATTAAGTCAACACTTAATGAAGAAGTAATGTAATCTCCGTTGAGATTAGCCACCGTGATCGAAATTCGGTCTGGAGGATTATTATTAACGTAAGATATCACTATTTACCATAAAACAAAGTCGCTTTTTGTGTCTGTCTGTTTATCCGCTAATTCCTCGTAAGCCAAGTAGCAGTTTTCGATGCTATTTTCACTATTAGAAAGAACTATAAAGTAGGAAGGTTTGTGTATATAATTTTCACCTGTGCGAAGCCAGAGCAGGTCACTAGTTTGTTTTATATTATACCACATATATTTAACAGCTTATTAACAACAACATATTTAATTTACGTGTAATCATGTAATGCCTGTAAACTGTAGGTAAAATGTCCAGAAATAGTCTAATTAAATGGTCTAACTGGTTGAAAAATGGTATTTTTTGTTTGATTGCAAATTAATTCAAGCAAACTTATTGTTTAGTTTTTGTTTACGAGATGAAGTTTGTTTTATTAAAAAAGTAAAGCTAAAGCTTTAGTAGAACTTCGACTGCACAGATAACCCATAGAGTCAATAATAATTAATAATTGTCTCTACCTAGTAGGTATTATAATTATAGTATACAGCTGAACTAACTGATAATAAACAAAGGAAGAAATGGAGCTTGTACTTGATTATCGATAGCTATGACAGGTTGTTGGAAGAATTCCTATGGCTGTAGGTATTTACTAAATAGTTAAATACTTTGTTAACAACCAATTTTTTTTTTTTACAACGACTTAACACCTAGATTTTTTTGATATGAATGAACTATCAGCAATATTGAATATCGACTGTGAACTGGCAACCGGTACTATCTCAATTTTGACAACTTTACAGGATGAAGAAAAAACATGTTTGCATCATTTATACAGCATCTCGTATGTTAAATAAAAATACGTTGTTTTTAAATATTTTTATTGCACATGTAATTAAAAACAAAAGTAACATTATATGCTTCCTTCCAATATAAAATCGAGATAGGACAATATAAATCAACACAAGAACATACATAGGACTTTTTACTTGGAACAATATGGGATATCTTCAAAATCAAAATAAAACAATAACGATAGAACATTATCAACACAATATTCTTTATAATAAAATTAACTTAATAATAATAAAAGAACATTTTTAGGTAGGAAATTTCATCAAATTTCATTTCTAGGTGGTTCAGTCAAGGACAATGTTTTTTTAATATTCTCAATTTTAGAGGGCATAATTTCTTAGAACCTATTTATCAACAAAAGCTTTAGATCACAAATCTTATTTTATAATAAAAAAAAACAATAATTACCAAAATTAGGGAATCTGCAAAAAGTTACAAAATAATGTTTCTTTTATGCTACTTTTGTCTACTGTCCTACACCAACAATAACGATGGGTTCGTGGAAACTGTCCATACGGTCGGGTCTAAGTTTTTCAAGACTCACCGTACAAATAACAACAAAAAGCTCTCTGATCCGACCCTCGAGCTAATGAAGAAGAGGCGTGAGATGATTCTGCAGTCTTCAGACGATGCGTGCATATACCGGCAGCTCAATAGACAAATCTCGAAGTCTCTGAAACGCGACCTTCGCCGCTTTAATACCGCAAGTTAAAACTAATAAGCTGAAAAACAACAAGGCGTTGGGTGAGGACGGAATTACGGCTGAACTCCTGAAGGCGGGTGGAAAACCAGTCCTTAAGGCCCTTCAGAAACTATTTGATTCCGTCATACTCGAGGGAAAAACGCCACAGGCGTGGAGCAGAGGCGTGGTGGTACTCTTCTTTAAGAAGGGCGATAATGCCCTGCTTAAGAATTACAGGCCCATCTCGCTTCTGAGCCATGTCTACAAGCTGTTTTCCAGAGTCATCACAAACCGTCTCGCGCGCAGGTTCGTCGACTTCCAGCCTCCCGAACAAGCCGGATTTTGAAAAGGCTTCAGCACCGTGGACCACATACATACGCTGCGGCAGGTTATACAGAAGACTGAGGAGTATAATCAGCCTCTCTGCTTGGCGTTTGTGGACTACGAGAAAGCCTTTGATTCGATTGAGACTTGGGCTGTACTGCAGTCTCTCCAACGGTGCCAAATTGACTATCGGTACATCGAAGTGCTGAAGTGTTTGTACAAAAACGACACCATGTTAGTCCGAATACAAGACCAGACCTCGAAACCTATCCTCTTGCAGCGGAGCGTGAGGCAGGGAGACGTTATTTCTCCGGAACTGTTCATGGCAGCAATGGAGGATGTCTTCAAGGTTCTGGAATGGAGAGGGCTAGGCATTAATTTCAATAGCAAGTACATCACTCACCTTCGGTTTGCCGACGACATAGTAGTCATGGCTGAGACTACGGAGGAGCTCAGTACAATGCTCGGTGACCTCAGTAGAGCTTCCGAAAGAGTGGGACTTAAAATGAACATGGACAAAACCAAAGTCATGGTAAACAGCCATGTAGCACCCACTCCTATCAAGATCGGCGACTCTACACTCGAAGTTGTAGACGACTACGTTTACCTGGGACAGACGGTCCAGTTGGGAAGGTCTAACTTCGAGAAAGAGATCAATCGTCGAATCCGACTCGGCTGGGCAGCGTTCGGGAAGCTGCGCGGTATCTTTTCGTTCAATATACCACAAGTGTCTCAAGACGAAAGTCCAGTGACCAGTGTGTGTTGCCAGTGATGAAATATGGCTCCGAAACGTGGTGGCTTACAATGGGCCTCATCAGAAGACTTAAAGTCACCCAAAGGGCAATGGAAAGGGCTATGCTCGGAGTTTCTTTCCGGGATCGAATCAGGAATGAGGATATCCGCAGGAGAACTAAGGTCACCGACATAGCACGAAGAATCGCCAAACTTAAGTGGCAATGGGCAGGGCACATTGCTCGAACGCATGGCCAGAACGGATGGCCGTTGGGGCCGAAAGATTCTGGAATGGCGACCACGTACCGGAAGACGTAGCGTTGAAAGGCCTCCTACAAGGTGGACCGATGACTTGGTGACGGTTGCGGGAGTCCGATGGATGCGAGACGCACAGGACTGTTCATTGTGGCGACACTTGGGGGAGGCCTATGTCCAGCAGTGGACGTCTTTCGGCTGAAATGATGATGATGATATTTATTGGTAAACCTAATGAAACGTATTTTCGGTTGATGGTAACCTTAGTTGAATAGAACCAAGAAGTCCTATCTCTGAATAATTCCAACCTGTCAAAACTTTGAACAGCAATGCATAATGTACTATTTCGATTTACAGATTATTAACGTAGAAATCTTAAATATTAATAATAAATTTATAACAAAACTTACCATTTCAGCTACTAGAAGTCCCCAATAATGTCAATTTATAACTCAGGGCACAGAAACCTAATAAATCCACATAAAACAGTTATTTGTTTCAAGAGCGCGCGAAATCGCGTTCAAGCCCGTACACATTTAGCGAGATAGGATAAAATGCTCGCATTCGCTGCGCGTTGAAGTTAGTACTAGTTGAATGAAGCCAATTCTGGCGCCAAATTTAAATGTATTTTAGTTAGGATTTCTTGCAACGATGTGGAGTATTAAATAGTATAAAATGGCATTAAAAAGTAAAATCTTCAAAAAATTGAGATAGGACCGGTTGCCAGTTCACAGTCGATATGGACCTTTTCAGTTAAAAATTCATTTAAAATTGTTAAAATAAGTTTTCTTGTTATTATAATTTGTTTCTGTATGTGCAATGCTTTATGGACTCTGATTGTCCAAAATAATAATAAATAAATTTTTTGTATAATATTATATATTATTATATATTAGTCATCTTTTTCATATAATATTATGTTAGATATATAAAAGGAGAAACTTTAAAAGGAGAAACTTACTGGCTGACTGACTATTTGACTGTGGTTCAATTGTACACATAACATTCTGGCATAAATTCTCTCTATGAAACTGAACCTAGCAGCTAGCAGCTGCAATGGATGGATCCTAAGAAAAAGGCCCTAAGAAATAAAAAAAATTTGAAGTAAAAGTATTTTTCTTAGGTTTTCTCATTTAAAGTTGATCAATTTACAAAGATGTGAAGAAAAAATATACACAATACAGTTTATTACAACTTTACATTGTCAATTTTTAACTCGGAACTTTAAATCGAACATGTTATACTCTACTAGGTAAACTTTGATTCTAAATACTCAAATCAGTTTAAATTTGATTCATCATCTACTTAGAGAGTCATAGTATAGTATTGTTCCTTTCTATTTGTTTAAATAATTGAATAATTAATGAAGTAGGATTTATAATATAACTCTCCTGTAACTTTACTCATGAACATTCAAATTGGTCCAAATTTGGTACAACGTCTACTTAGACTGCCATTGAAGTCTAATAATATTTTCAAGAGGGATGCTCAATCCCTTCTATTTTTTAGATTATTTATTAATTAATTTAATATTATATTTATAATAATTATTTGATTTAATATTATATTTACATTAACTAATTATATTATATTAACTAATTATTATTTATTTCTTTTGTTTTTTGTAATGAAATTTAAAATGACTAAGTAAATCCAATTAAATGTAATTTTTATACTTAAAAAATTTGTACGCCGTTATTGGCAAAACATGAACACTCACAACATATTAATTTAATACCTTGCATGTCTGATTAGTTAGTTTATGTAAACGCATGTTTGACAAATAAATTGTCTATCTATCTTTCTTTATTGAATTTGGATAATATCATAACTCTTCTGTAACTTTAGTCCTAAACACTTGAATTGGTCCAAATTTTGTCCGACGTCTACTTAGAGCGCCATTGAAGTCTGATAATTTTTTCAAGAGGGATACTCAAGCCCTTCCATTTTTTCGATAACATATTAACGGAGCGATTTTGGTGTTATAATTTTTGACATCGAATTTTTTGACCACTTGAGGGCGCCACATTATATTTTGATGATATTTTTGATAAGCACAAGTGAAGCCCTTTCAAATGATATCAAACACGGTGTGTTTATTTATCGTAATGACTTTTTGTCCGCGAGAGGGCGTCACTTTAAATTTGGGCAATATTTTGGAAATGTACAAGTGAAGCCCTTTCAAATGATACCAAACACGGCGTATTTGTCCGCTAGTGGGCGCCACATTGAGTTTTGTGACATGTCACGTAGCCTATGTTCAGTGGACGATTAAGACGGTCCTCATTTGTCGAGTAAGTTGTTTGGGAGCTACGAGGACAGATGAACATAAATACATAGCCTGTCAAAATCATAACCCTCCTTTGGCTTTGCCGAGGTCGGGTAAAAAGGGTATGTAAGGATTGTAGCAAATGACATTCTTCAAAATATATGTATTATGTTATGGACATAAGAAGCAGTGTGCAGAGGTGGCCCTGTGGTAACAGCCTCGGCTTATGAGTTGTAGGTAGGAAAAAATCCTCGAACCAAAAATTCGAAGACATGGTGACATCCACCAAACCGCACTGGGCCCGCGTGTTGGATTACGGCCCATTCACTCTCCTAGAGAGGAGGCCTGAGCTGAGTCCCAGCAGTGGGAACATTATAAGGCTGATTATGCCATGGGTTTAGTAGTTCAGCGGATAGATTACATTACCTAGAACCTGCGGAAAGGCGAGGCCTGGCAAACTTTTAAGGGTTAAAAAAAAAACACGTATTTCCTGGAATAAGTTTTGTAAAATATTCGAGTAAATCACGGAATTACCGAATGCTAACAGAGTTTTCGCGTTACCTTTTCGTCAAACATCGCGTTGGATTGCGTTAGATGAAGTAACAAACTTTTAAACCATGTTCGATGTTGACGATAGGCGATTGAAAAAGGACCCTCTTAACGATGACTTAACATACTCAATTAACATTTGTGACATTCCTCCAAGGAGCTGCAATCTCAGAGTTCGGAAGATGGTCATGTCTTTTGACTTTTCCGTCTCTAAGATTGAGCAAGAAGGCGTGTCAGACTTTTACTCTCTAAAACCAACTTAAGTTCCTTCATTTGCCTTTTGAGTTTCAGGGCACCGTAACTTTTTCAAATGTTCTCGCTGCCCTAATGGTCATGTCCTTACGAGCCCTTACTGTATTACTTCCTTCCTCCGAGTATGTTTTCTCTTGCGAATTACGCATCTCCACTCAATCGAGCTAATCAAAAGCCCAGAAAGAGGTATTGCCCGGTTCTCCGTTATTACTCACTCGTAAAATAAGGGCAAGCCAAAAGTGTGGAATAAGGTTTCTCACGGGAGATCAGCAGTGCTAGTATAGTACGAACTCTTAACGCAATCCTTTTTACGACCTAAACCGAACTAAAGGGATGGAGCTTTAAAGGGTGTATAGCTTCATCCTTCTTTCTCGCTCGTATGCCTGACATATTTAACACGTCATTGTAAGTCTCCGGATTCAGGTAGGGTCGGTAGATACTGTCCGACTGCTCGCAGCAGAGCTGTTCTGGGGACAGGTAAATGATAAATGATATTTATTTTGTAAATAGGTTTAAAAAAACACTTTTACACGTCAATTTTTTTTTCGTCATTTTTAAACTAGATGAGGCCGGTGTTTCCTAGCTGACTACCCTGAGAAGAAACACCGAAACAAACTCAGGGGTCAAAGTCTCTTTTAAAGTCCATACAGTAAATATTTAATGGTCAAATCACATGAGAACCATGCAGATTTGTCTGAAATGGTCTTTTGAAGAAAGAACCATACAGATTGAGTGGACCTGTCCAGTCAGTGCAAGCATTTGTCAGTATTCGTAAAGCTCAACTCAGGACTACTAAGGAGCTCATCGACTTGACGAACAATACCAAGGAAAGGACATTTGGGTAGGCCGCAGAAAATACTCAAATTGCCAGACATACGAAAGGAAAAAAAAAACAATCAACATAGAAATAAAAATAAGTAAATCATCAGGTCATAGGTAAGGACCTATTAATAACTTATTAATAAATATCTTTACCTATGAATTGCCTTTTAAAACGGGTTACTTTGAACTGTGGGTATTTTATTTCATAGGTAAAGACCTAATATTATATAATACTAGCTGCTGTCAACGACTTTGCTCGCGTGAAAGTAGAAAATAGTCCCAAGGGAATATACTCGCGGGATAAAAAGTACCCTATATAATATTCCAGGACATGGTCTACCCGTGAGCAAAATTTCATCGAAATCCGTTCAGCTGTTCGAGCCTAAAAAACATAGACACACACACTCACAAAATTTCGCCTTTATAATATTAAAGGGATGTCATAGCTAAGTACGTTATGATTCAACACTAGCACTAGCTTCTGTCACCGGCTTCGCCCGGGAAACTCATGAACTTAAAATCATTTTCACCCTATAACACTCAAGGATAGTACAGCTACATAATAGTGAAATAATTTTTAGATTCGGCTCATAAGTTTCAGGGATTCTCCCCTGCATACAAACTTACAATTTTGTTTTTAATCTAATTTAGGTATAAAAATCTCGTGTCACAGTGGTTGTTATCGAATTCCTCTCCCTCATTTTTGTTTTTTTTTTTTTGTATATTTGGTAGATCTGAGAATAGGTCGTAGGCTATTTTTTACCCTCATAGGCTCATACCCCCACCCCCCATTTTTTTCTTTGATAATTGATAATGGCAGGACAACGTTTGCCGAGTCAGCTAGTATTAGTATATAGATTTCTTATAACTTTTATCATTCTCTTACCTTTATTCAAATTTGTTTGGGGCCGGCGCAATGTGATATCTTCCATTTCCTATTTCTAAAAAACCAAGGTGTAAATAAATAACTAAAAAAAAAATCATTTCGTTAGTATGGACCTTGAAATGAATTTAAAATAATTAAAAAAATACTATTATTTATTTCAAAGGTCCATATACCAACGAAATGGAGATACTAAGATGGGTGAGAGGTGTGACGAGGCTTGACAGAGTGTGAAATGTACTTACACATTCCAGGAAGCCTCAAAGGCGCACCAATCTCCGAAAATTGGCTTCGTTGGTATGAATACGTCCAAAGACGCACCTAGTGGTCAAATATAGAGAGGAACCTCAAGCTAGTTCACCAAAATTGACAACCCAAGACAGAGCCACTTAGTGCAGGAAAGTGAGGAGACCCGACTCCCAAATAAGTACGCGACCAGGGAAGGACCAAGATTAAATTCATTTATTTCAGACTATCTTCTTCGCTTGAAAGTAGGTTTCTCCATACAAACTTTGGACCCCCGTTTCGGCGTTCTTGCAAAGGTCCGGCGGTACTTCACACCAGGACAGCTTTTAATGTTATACAAAGCACAGGTCCGTTCGTGTGTGGAGTACTGCAGCCACATACAGGCTGATGCTGCAAAATGCCACCTAGCAGCTTTGGCCTCAGTGGAAAGGCGTGCGAAGAGGCTAATTGGTGATCCAGATCTAGTTAGGTCCAATTTACAAAGCCTTGAGCACAGGCGTAGGGTAGGCAGCCTTTCGGTGTTTTACAGGATGCATTTTGGAGAGTGTGAGCGGGAATTGCATGACTTGATTCCGCGATCTCATTTTTACCATCGGACAACCCGACGAACGGCGAGTATCCACCCTTACGTTGTTGAAACCTCTAGGGCCCGGACCAAGCGTTTCGCCTCGTCGTTTATACCGCGTACATCGAGGGACTGGAACAATTTGCCTGTCGCGGTCTTCCCGTCCGATTATAATTTGGGTTTCTTCAAGGCTAGAGTGAATAGGCTCTTAATAAACTAGTGCGCCTCACCATCAAAGATTGCACCACTACTTACCATCAGGTGGGGTCGCAGTCAAGCACTGTCTAGTTTATAACAATTTTTAAAAAAAGTTGCCTAACTTTAATAGAATAGTTTTAAATTTCGATCATGTGTCAAGTCTAACTAATCTACAACCTACGGATCTGCCGTCCGCCCCACACACACTTTAGTATTGATGAGCGCGTTCCCAATTCCCGCCACTCTGCCGAATGGCACGGATCCAGTCGAACCCACGCGTTTATATCCGTTCCGTTGAGATGTCCAAGAATAGGAAGTGTGTTAGGTCAGTTGCTACCTTTAAACACTTCGCACTGGTGGATACCAAAGAACATCGCAGGGGATCTCTGCGATGTTCTTAATCCCTTGGCATCCCAACTTTTATATTTTTGTCTTTTACTTGTTACATAATTTCGTCTAGTGTTTGGCCACACACTGGTAATTTTACTTGCTATAATTATTTGCAAACTTTCTGATCGGAATTTTTAGACGCATTTTTCGAAAAGACTCGACGTGTAACTCGTCTTAATTTCATGATTTTAATACCTTTTAACTTTGTTCATTCACTATTTCAGTCGCATCAAACGCCACAACATATGGAACTCGTGTTCATCGTAGTTAACCAATTAGCTTTTATAGCGTGAGCTCTATTAAGGGCCACGTTACATACCTACCTACGCGTCATTAATGAATGCGTTCAGGCAGTATCAATGAATGTTTATATCCTTTCAAACGTGGCCGTCTGTTTGTATAGGTGAAAAGAAAAAACGATTGTTCAGTTGTATTTAAATACGTAACATAGTGTAACAATGTCGGCTGAAGGTATTTTAACATCCGGGCGGGTCCAGCGGGCTTCCACACCTTGACCCAGGTGGGCGTAATGGCGCAATAGGTCAGAAGGGAGAGGAGCGCGCGGGGGTATGTTTGGGCGGGCGTAGTAGCGTAGTGACGTCAGGGACGCGCGCTATCGACCCCAGCGAGTGCCGTCACAACACCCCTCCTCCGCGGCACCCTGGCCCGCCACCCGCGCCGCCCCTCGCCCCTGCGCCCTCGCGCCCCCGCGCCCACGTTCCCGGCCTGTGCTGAGGCTACCGCGCAACTACGCAGCGCGCCAGCCGGAAGTTTGCCGACGCTAATGGAAAACGCTCATGGCCCGCTTTGATGAGATTCGCGCGCCGCAACCCATACCCCGATGAATTCAAATAATACGACGCACAAAAGAGATGGCTACTTGATATTGTGGTGCTATTCACAGGATATTATCGTTGAGCTTTTGCTTTGATAAAACAATATCAACGAAAATACGAATACCTAGTAGGTACCTATATGATTACATAATATTAATGTGTTTTTGATATTTGCTGGAGCCGGTGGCAAGACTGCAGCATTATGAAGCTAAGCGTCATTAAGCATTTTAATCATTGGAAAACCTTTACCTACTTAAGAAAATTACATAAGAATTTGTAGTTATGAAAGTTTTCAACCGAGATCCAGCTAAAGCAGCCGAATTTCTTGGGTTCAGAACTCTCGACAAGTTTTATTTCCACGGGCACAAAATCGTGGATCAGCCTTGTAGATTTGGTCGACTCGTAACAAGTGCGCAGTAGCTATGATCGGCAGGGTGGGCCTTCCCTCCATTTTTTCCGTCGTTTGACCTTGACCCAAATTGGAAAAACCCTCGAATAGACTAAATAAGTTCGAGAGCGAAAGTCTGTTGTCTCGGCAAGGGAGGGCTGGCTTGTTTACATAAGTAAGACTGTGTAGTTAATATTAAGGGCCCTGTTTATATTGTTTGGGTATCTAATAGGCAGGATGGGCGATATCTAGGGGTGGTATCTGTTAACGTATGAAATTTTCACAGTATAAACTTTTGGCTCTCGTAGTTTCATACTTTGAGCAATTGTGAACTAGCCAAATTAAGACACAAATCGTCCGGATTCTATATCTCACGACATGACGTTTTATTTCCGTTTGTTCCATTATTTGTCTTGGTTTTTACCCAGAGTAATTTTTCTCCGACAAAAATATAAATTAATTATAATTGAGATATTTTCTTTCCAGTTCTAAATTCGCATGTTGGGATAATAATAAAGATTATAAAGTTCCTAGAAACTTATAAATATCAATGGCTGAAATCTGTGGTGAAATTACGCCTCAAAAGAGATTCAAAAAGATTCCTATTTATGTTGTCGAAGAACATAATGATGCTTTACAATTTATTTATTCAGCAATTGGGGGCAAGAAGTTACCATTAGAAGGAACGACTCTACTACACTTGGATGCGCATCCTGATATGCTCATTGATCGTAAATTGAAAGGAGAGGAAGCACGTTCTGGAAGACATGTTTTGCCATTATTACATATAGAAAATTGGATTGTACCGGCAGCGGCAGCTGGTCACATCAGCCGAGTAGTGTGGCTGCGTCCGCCGTGGGCTAGTCAATTCCGAGACGACACGCGACCCATCCACGTCGGCGATCACCCCACGTCGGGCGAGCTGCGCGTCGACTGCAAGGAGCCCTACTACCTCTCTGATGCGCTGTACTCCTCACAACTACTCAATAAGAGAAAGTTTATGTTTACTTCAGCCGAACTCTCCGACGCCTTATTCGCTGAGAACGAAAACAACATCCAGAAATTCATTACGAATCTTAATATTTCACAACCTTATGTACTCGACATTGATTTAGATTTCTTCAGTACAGGAAATCCGTTTCTTGGTTTGTACGAAAGTATCAATGTTTACGATCGATTGCAACCAATATTTGAATTTAAACTTCCCGACGACGACGAAACGGAAACAATCGATAAAGTTGTCGCATCTCGTGAACGGCAACTTGAAGAACTGGAACATTTGTTCCAGCATCTGGAGCAGTATGATAACTTAAATGAATATGAAGGAGAAAAATCACAGCTGTATTACATGGTTAGTAGAATCACATATTTTTTTTATTACAATGAAGGAAATTAAGTAAACTTTATTATTATTATTAAAATATATGTATTTTGTCCCAATGCAACAAATAGATATGCTACATCTAACAATATTTTAATCTATCTGATTAGAAAATGAGTAAAAATATTATTTAAAAAAAAAATGTCTTCTCCGTACGGAACCAAAATTGAGCTTGATCTTTGTAGTATTTATTCACTAGCATTTTATAGGTATTTAATAGCAAATAAAAGTTATAAAGAGAGTAAGAGCAGTGGTGGCCGAGTGATAATGGCCCCCGACTTACGAGTAAGTCGTGGGTTCAAACCCAGCCAGGCGCATTTTTTTTTTATTTTTTATTAATTCACAACTATCACACAACGCCCGCGCCGCCTAGTCAAAAGCTAAGCAGAGCTTGTGTTATGAGTACTAGACAACTGATAAACATACTTATATATTTCTAAATACATACATATTATAGATAAATTACACCCAGACACAGAACAAATGATCGTGCTCATCGCACAAACATTTGTCCTGGGTGGGAATCGAACCCACGGCCTCCGGCATAGAAGTCAGGGTCACTAACTACTAGACCAACAGGCCAGTCAGCAGCATTACTTTGTGTAATTTATTTCATCACCACTGCTCTCAAAACGGTGAAGGAAAACATCGTGAGGAAATCGACATGTCCTAGAACCAAAAATTCGAAGACATGTGACATCCACCAACCCGCACTAGGCCCGCGTGGATTACGGCCCATTCCCTCTCCTAGAGAGGAGGCCTGAGTCCCAGCAGTGGGAACATTATAAGGCCGACTATGCTAAAAGTTATAAAAGGCTTGGCGTAGAGAGCATACTTCTCATGTATGCGCTGTGCTTGGCGTTCAAAGCGTTAACCATATTTATTTTAACCAGGTTGCCGATTTAGCAGCAGCAGTATTAGCAGAGGCTGAACGTTTGAATGAAAAGCCGGACTGGTGGGCAGTGTTCGCAGGAGGCTGCACGCGAGATCAAGGAGGACTGCCTTACCACATTAGCTCCGAACAAGAGATATTAAATTTGGTTAAGAAGGCCCTGGTACCCCTATTAAAGAACATACCTCCGCCTGTATTGATCACGGTGGCTAGATCTACTGACGATGGCTACTGTCCGCCTGATCAGGTACCTACATTACTAAATGCATTATGACTTAAGTAAAACTGTTATTTTACAAAGCAGGTTATGTATACTTATATGTTTTTTTTTTGTTGTTTCAGGTTGAATACATACAGTCTCTAGTGTTAGAAACTTTGAAAGAAATATATGACACAGATGAACCAGCCTTATTTTACCTCAGTGTGAATACCTCAAAATAATTTAAATGTAAGTAAGTAAGTAGCTTTTCGTTACTGAATGTTGTCTGATAAATAAATAAGTAGTAAGAAAACAAAGATTTTTTTTATTACCTTATGCCAAAGTAGGTAACTTTTGAAGTGAGTTTCCAAAGAAAACCTACATTTCTTGCGTCACATAAGTATCATATCTTGTCTGTTTCCAAAAGCCTATATTCTGGTGTAGGAAGTAGAAAACATCCAGGAAATTCTAGAAAACCGCAGGAGCATCGAAAGAAAAAATTAAGTAGGTAAAATATTACGGTAAGTAGATATAAATGTGTAGTAATTTCGTGACCGTCGTGCCTGCCTACAGAACAAATTCATTGTATCCTTTAAGTTACGAATTCGTGTCAACGTTACGCGTCGAATTGTTTCAAAATAATACTGAAGCAGTACTCGTTAATCCTATGTCTGCGTCACAAGACGCAGTCTCATTCAGCTGCGGTGCCAAATGCATCGCACTAACTCACTTGTAATGTGTTTTAACAAACAGTGTTCACAACAATTACCGAAGCGAAATATTGCCTTTGAACAGTATTATGACAGCAACTTAAACGAGTTTATTGTAATTCCGCAGTTTCTGAACATGCACACTAAACTTAAATAGAGAATATAAAAACGTAACAACTACATTATGAAGTATTATATCGCTATTTCAGTACGATGCGGGTTTGGCTGCGGATGATAAACTTAATTTATTTTTCCGTAAATGATTTAGCTGGATATCTTGCCCATATCTCGATTCAACACTACCTACATACTCGTAGCTTGGAGGCTGCATCACTTTAGCACGTAGCATACCAACACCAGTTACTGCCTTTACTGGTAGACCGTACAGTCTGTACCCCGTACGGAAGAAACTCAACGTAGGATTAAGGCACAAAGTTGATTTAAGGGTAACCAATGGAAGTACCTGCTGAATTTTGTAGATGCCCACGTGGATGACTCATGACGGTACAATTATTATAGCTATCAATTTTCAGAATGTCAGAAATTATGATTCCGAAGGTCTCAGATTGTTATAATGTATATACTTTCTTTTGCGTTAACCTATTATTCCTTGCACGGAATTTGGAAAAAAAAGATCGAGTGCTGTTTAGATACTTACTTACTGAAAAGGAAGTTTGTGATAGCATGACGAGTGACAGGGCAGAATGGAAGAAAAAAACGAGTTGCGCCGACCCCAAATAACACGGGACAAGGGCAGGAAGATTTTGAATTACTTACTAACTTACAGTTTATTTTGTCCCACTGTAGAGTCCATTCTCCATCTCCTTTTTCCCGTGTGGTGTTCCGCAGGGATCGGTACTGGGACCGCCCTTGTGGAACATCGGGTACGACTACGTGTTGCGCGGCGACCTCCCCGACAGGGTCAGCGTGGTCTGTTACGCAGACGACACGCTGGTCCTGGCGCAGGGGGAGTCACACCAGGCGGCGGCCGAACTAGCGACACGCGGGGTTGCGACAGTCGTGGACAGGATCCAAGAGGTGGGACTCGAAGTGGCACTGCACAAGTCCGAGGCCATGTGTTTTCATGGTCCTCGGACGCGCCACCACCGGGTTCCCAAATAACGGTAGGAGGGGTTCGCATCGACGTCGGGTCGACGATGAAGTACCTGGGACTTGTCCTCGACAGTCGATGGGACTTTGTGGAGCACTTTCGACGTCTGACTCCCAAACTGGAACGGACCGGGGCTGCACTAAAGCGGCTCCTGCCCAACCTTGGGGGTCCAGACGCCTCCTGCCGGAGGCTCTACGCGGGAATTGTTCGGTCCATGGCCCTTTACGGGGCGCCGGTGTGGGCGCCGTCACTGCAAAGGCGACCGGCGGCCATGCTGAACGCTTGCCAGAGGGTCATGGCCATCCGGATGGTACGGGGATACCGCACGATTTCCCGCGAAGCGGCGAGCCTCCTTGTTGGCCTGCCACCATGGGATTTGGAGGCAACAGTCCTTGCACTCATGCACGATTTGCGCGTAAAGATGCAACGCCGGTGCGAAACTCCGCTGCCGCGCCAAGTCGCGGCATGGCGGACAGAGTTCCGGCGGGATCTCATGGTGGAATGGCGACGGCGACTGTCGCAACCCAGTGCTGGGCACGCTACAATTATGGCGGTAAGTGTCTTTGAGGAGTGGCTGGAGCGGCAACACGGCATCCTCACCTACCGCATGACGCAGGTCCTCACCGGACATGGCAAGTTCGGGAGGTTCCTGCATCGGATTCAGGCGGAAGCAACGCCCGGGTGTCATCATTGTGTGGACCACCCGGAGGATACGGTGGAGGCGTGCCCCGCTTGGGCGGAGCACCGCCGTGTCCTCGTGGAGGCGATTGGCGGCAGCGACATTTCGCGTCGGGCCCTGGTTCAGGCTATGGTCCGGAGCGAGGAGGAGTGGCAGGCGGTCGCCTCCTTCTGCGAAGCAGTAATGCTAGCGAAGGAGGAGGCTGCACGCGTGAGGGAACGAAGGTCCTCACGCCCTAGCCGTCGTAATTCCGACCCCGACTACCAGCCACGGTAGACGCGGGCTTGCGGACGTCGAGCACTGGGTAGCTCGCCGTCCGGCTGTTCGGTAATTAACCGGACCAAGCCCAGTCGTCAACAGCGCGTAGTGATCCTCGCGCTCCTCAAAGAGATGTCAGCAAACAGTACCCAGCGGGGCCGATGCCCGCTAGCTAGGACCGGGGAGAATTTCTGAAAGGGAAACCCGTAGTCCTAGTACGCAAAGGGTAATTGAAGGATACAGGTGTGGTTTTAGTCAGTAAAAGTCTGACACGCCCTCCCGCTCCACCCAGAGCGCGAGAAGTCATTTGGATGATTTCCCACCTTAAAAAAAAAACTCCTTTTTCCGGGTCTTCCTTTTGTAGCAGAACTTTTTATGTCATAATATTATTTTGCATAACAACGGATAGCACACATTTCATTTCGCAGAAAATCGTTTCGCATACACTCAAAACTCATAATTTTGTTAGTCAGAATTATCTTTAGGCATAAATTTCATATCCATAATAATTAAAAAGCAGAACCATCACATCGCAGAAAATTCACAGTCAGAATCGTCTTTTGGCATATCTTCTTCTATCTAAAGGTATATAAGTGTATCATATGAACAGAAATCGATCGCCCATCGTCCATTTGGAAAGGTATGCACTGAGTTGTCACGAAATACCACTCACTGATTAATCAAGAAGTCTCAGAAACTGTAACACCTACAAACTTAAAATTTGGCAAGTAGGTTCCTTATAGGGTGTAGACATCCGCTAAGAACGGATTTTACGAAACTCTACCCCTAAGGGGGTAAAACGGGGGTTGGAAGTTTGTATGGAGAAACCTATTTTTACGCGGGTGAAACCGCTGGCAGAAGCTTCTGCCTTATTCTGTATTTTATATCGATAATCAATAGTTGCGGTGGAAGTAATATCAAAACGGTAACCTAAAATTAATTACAAAACACTGTTGGTTTACATAGGGGTCGACGGAGGCTCGAAGAGTTTAAAAAAATAATGCTGCATGGAAGCAGGCAAGCAACATGCAGCATTCATGCAGCATGCAAGCTGGCATGAACATGCAGCATGGAAGCAGGCATGCAACATGCAGCAGGCAAGCAGCATGCAGCAAGTATTGTTTCTGTCACGGCTCCGGAGCTGCGGGGTTTGGGCGGCCCCACGCGGGCTTATCGTCGCAAATGGTTTTAACGCTCACCACCGCAGCTTTGGCTTGCTCTGCCGCGGCGGCAGGCCTTCAAACCACCTGCTCCTAAGCTCGCGGGCCGCCCTACCCCTCCGCGCCTACGCGGGCTTGAATTACACTTTATGGGTAGGGCAGTTGTAATGTAAGACTGTGTGAAATCGTTTATGCAGCGATTCGTTTCTGTCACTAAATTTTGTAGCACAACATATTGACTTTATAGGACACTATTTTTATTTAATATTGAAAATGCGACCAAGTAACCGTCTTTAAATTTGTGACCAAAATTCTGTAAAATGTCTTTTCGGTGTGGTGAAAATATGGCAAATAAATAGCGAAAAGTTATTTAGTAAATCGTAGAAGTTCGGTAAAATAATACCTATGTAAAAATATGTCAAATAATGCCTAAAGCAAAAAAGACGTCGGTCAATAGGTTTCGGTAAAATAAATTCGAACAAAAAAAGTTCGGCAAAGTGATCTGTTCCCCAAATAATCATCTCTCTAAAATAAACGTTATACATACATACATACATATTCAGCCTTTTAATATTCCCACTGCTGGGACTCAGGCCTCCTCTCTCTAGGAGAGGGAATGGGCCGTAATCCACCACGCGGGCCCAGTGCGGGTTGGTGGATGTCACATGTCTTCGAATTTTTGGTTCTAGGACATGCCGGTTTCCTCACGATGTTTTCCTTCACCGTTTTGAGAGCAGTGGTGATGAAATAAATTACACAAAGTAATGCGCCTGGCTGGGTTTGAACCCGCGATCAACAATTCGTAAGTCGGGGCCGTTACCACTCGGCCACCACTGCTCGTCAACGTTATGCTAAACGAAATTATGCGTAATATTAACTATGATAAAGATAATTATGCCAAATAAAATTCTGCCATGTTAAAAGTATACTATTGTATATTCGGACACGTAAACATTCTGCCAAACAATAGTTATGCTAAATAATATTTATGCCTTAAAAATATTAGATTAAAGAAGATTATGCCAAGTGTGTGATGCTTAATAAATTACCGGTGTATCAAGATTCTGCCAAATAGAAGGAACCCCCTTTTTCCCAATATCTGTCTACAGAAAGTCCTTTTGGTAGGAGTAAAGCTTGAGCCGCCGCCGCCGCCATCTTAGCTTAGTCTTCAGTGAACTCGTTCAGTGGTTCTTTTTGCCCATTTCTCGTTTTGCAGCAGACATATTTGTCTAGCTAAATCCCAATTGAGTGTTACGATAGTAATAATGTAGGTATCCTGGATTTGATTAATTCACTTATTTGTAATGAGTTAATGAGTAAGTATAGGTATACCATTGTCCTTCCTCTAGCGGTGCGCAGTAAATTAGCTCAATAATTTTTGCATTGGCATCAATAAGCGGAGTTGCTAAATGTCGAGACGGTATCACCTCAAGCGGGTCAATTAGCAATAACAGGGGATCGACGCCCTAGCGACTTGTGACAGCATCCTTGTAAATATTTCGCAGCAACTCACACGCTGACTACGATAATGAAAACACGTTTTACATTCTCATAGGTCATTCAGTCATCGTTCAGACCGCTTCTGTTTGCATTATTATTGAAGGAATCTTGACTAGTTTTCTTCTCTGTATTTTTAGCAGAGATTTCCAATACCTACCTATTGATAAATAAAAGTTATGAAAATAGGCACTAAATAGCGATAGGATAATTATCCTCTTCTCAAAAGGGTTTGTATGGCAGGATAGACATACCTACTACTAAACTTTGACTATACATTGTCAGCCATAGTCAAACGATTAAGAAGCTATTAAGCGCAAGTGTATCTAATAACAGACAGCTAAGCCAACACGAGGTGGCTGAAACTGGCGTTTTTCCTAGTTCTGATACCAAAGGCTTCTGAATGATGGTTTCCGGAAGGCTAGATAGCAAAAGTAGAATTGATTGGTGTGGATATTTATTTAGCGACCATAAAGATGGACATGGCGTGGGCTAATTCGGGGTCGACTGCAGTAAGTCTTTCAATTATCTGAAATATCCAGCTTAATATGCAATCACAGTTTACTTTCCTTATTGTACACTACAACAAGCTAAGTAACTTGATGAAGATAAACCTTGACGCATACGTTAATTAGATAAGTGCTCAGTAGAAATTGGTTTCCTAGTAAAGCTGCTGAAACTTGCCAAGAACTTTCAAATATCTACAATAATATCGTACTATTTTTAAAGATACTATCAGTTGATTGGACAAACAATTTAGTCCTTCGATTGGGGGCGATTGGGGTCAACTGCGCATCGAACACTCGAGTCACATTACTAACAACGCATTACATCATGCGACGGCAATGCCAGGAAAACTTATGTGCCAATTATGTCCAATAAAAACGCACTACTCAGAAATTATTGTATACGCCCCACGTGTGATGTTTTCTACATTATTTTTATCGTCCATTGTACAGAATGAACTGATTCAACAGAAATATACATAAGTATGTATTTCTTTCTATTCAGTCAATATAATTGTCTGAAATGACATGATCTCTAAGATGAATTTAGAACCTTGAAAATTATTCTCAGTAGGATAGAGGAGCTCAATAAAATTAACATATAGGCCTTGTTAAAGCAAACGTTGGATTATTGTAATTTATTTCTGCAAAAAAATTATACATCGAATCACAGCTTTTTTTTCACTCGTAGGGAATATAATCGTGCGGCACGCTATCTGAATCAACAAACTTGAAGTACAATCAGTACTATTATGTCACTTTGTGCCCTCCGCTTGGCGCGTTTGCGACGCGATTTATGTACCCACCTAGGTATGATTGTACTACAATCAGTGTACCTAGTCTACTCTAGTAGAAAACATTAAGCACAAAGAATACCTGTAGGCCATCACACACGGAGCTATAAAATTTATATTTATTATACAATAGTCACACCCCAGAATTTCTTCCGCCTGAATCCGATGCAGGAACCTCCCGAACTTACCATGTCCGATGAGGACCTGCGTCACGCGGAAGTTAAGGACGCCGTGACGCCTCTCCAGTCACTCCTCAAAGAGGGGTCTCTTACCGCCATGATATTGGCGTGCATAAGCATAGTCAAGGATTGGGAGAAGAAGAGATTGTGAGAGTGAGAAGGCGCCCGAAGAAGCAAACAGTTTACGATTGACTTCCTGCAGTTGTTTAGTCCAGGATATAGCGCTGTCAATATAAATAGGTACCTAAGTTCTTCATCATATGAGGTACAGGAATGATGGTGTTATTGAAATATACCTGAGGAAGTGTCGACGATCTTAGAGACAGTCTAGGAAGTATCAACAACTATTAGCGGTGGGATATCATCTAATCACTTCTCACGTTGCATTCCAGAACCATGGTCACTCTTTCAATAATTCTCGCTGCCCTAGCGGGCATCGGCCCTACTGGAACCTTACGGTTTTGCTGTCATCTCTTAGAGGCGACGGTGAGTAATGTCGGTTAACGAGATACTATAAAAAAATAATATGCTCATTTTTATATGTAAGTGCTGATTCTGAATGGGAGACACTTGTTCTCAGGCATTTTTGTTTAATTGTCAAGTCAATTGAGGTTGGGACGAAAAGGCATTTTCCTACCTTATAAAAGGGAGAGTGGAAACGATTTCCATGTTGTTTAGGTTGGAAACTCCGCACGGGACGATTGTGAAAAATTCAAGTGGTCGACCTCTTGGGAGGAAAAATATCAAGACTATAACATAGGTAGCTGTACCTACATTTTATTTTAATATTTTCTTCTAAAACGCTTACAGAACGTTTAGCACTAGCACGTCAGCTAATATGCGTAATAGGTACTTAATAGCATGTTAGAATATTATTTTTCGCACATAATTGAGGGTGTGTCAGACTTTTACTGACTAAAACCCACTTGTTTGTTCCTTCTTAGCCTTGCTTTCCAGGGCCCTGGGGGTTTATTTTCACTTAACCCATGGCCCCAGTAGGCTTCGACCCTGCTGGGCCCTTACGATTTGCTGACATCTCCTTGAGGCGCGCGTGGAACACTACGCGCCGTCGACGACTTGGGTTTAGTCTGGAAATCGGGATCCCGGCGGCTGGGGTGTGAGGTGAGGGCCGTTCACTAGCGCGTGCGCTCGCCTCCTTTGCTAGTATTACTGCTTTGCAAAAGAGGCGACCGCCTGGCATGGTTCTGAATAGTTACGTTGAAAATGGTATCATCAAAGTGATCTGATAATGATGATGGAGCCGGAAGGTAAGCACTGGATCTCCGTAATTAATCAATGTAACCTAGCCGTGTTTGGACCTTTTAGAATTGTCATGATTACATACACTTTGGCTATTAAGCTGTTGATCCCCGCATTAACGCCGGCGTTCACACGCCATTGTCTTACTATTGTGTCTCTAATTACGCACTCAAAAGGTTAAGGTACTAACGAACTGATCTGATGATGGAGCCGGAAGATAGGCACAGGAACTCCGTAATTAATCAATGTATCCTAGCCGTGTTTGGGTTTAGGTATTAGAATGGTCATGAGATGCACTTTGGCTATAAGGTACTATCGAACTGATCTGATGATGGAGCCGGAAGGTGGTAGGTAGACACAGGAACTTCATAATAAAACAATGTAACCTAGCAGTGTTTGGGTTAATTATGGAATTGTCGTGAGAAATAGGTATTCTGTTTACTTATAAGTGTATCGCAACTAAAAAGTGTGAAATAAAAAACTTTTTACAAAAAAAAATTCAATGTAAAATGAGAGATATAAATATAGCTATAAGATCATTAATAATTACGAAATAATTTAGGATTATCATTGATGATGATACGTCTAAGTTTCGAGTTTTATAATATTTGTATACACAACAATATTACTAATTAATCTTGGTAGGTACTTTTACGTTTGATTTGAACATAATAAATGTTACCAATATATGTATACATATACAATAGGTAGATCAAACAATATTCGTGAAAAATTAAAATTCGTGATTTAGCTACGTCATACATAATGTATTTTTTTTTATTATTTTTTTTATTATAAAAAAACATATTTGACATCAAATGTAAGTACAAAAAATATAAGCGATACAACAGTCAATTTAATTTGAGTACCCTGACTCCTAAACTAGGAAGATCCTGTATCTTACGAGGCAGTGTCTTCGCATACATAGTGGACGAACAAATTATGAGCGTACAGCGTAGATTTTTTGCCAAAAAGTGGACTAATGAGGAAAGAAATATATAATTATATATATACATATATATTTTTTTACTGATGGTATGTATATGTATAGTGTATGTATGTGTATGGAGTATGAATGTAGTGTACATGTATTTGTGTGTGGTGTCGTGTCATGAGCAAATGTAGTGTGAGTGCGTGTAAGCGAGAGGGGTGTGTGGTATGGTATAAGTGATTAGCAGATCCAAGCAAGTAGACTTTCAGTTGTATCGTAGTCTTGCTCTTTTAGCCACTCCTCAATTTTGAGTTTAGCCCTATATGTATTTAATGCTATTATGTTTACTTTTTGATTTATTTTTGTGTATAGGTGTGAGCTTAGATTTTTTTCTTTTTATTCGTCATTATAATAACACGTGCAAGGACTTTTGCCTCCAGATCCCATAGTGGCAGGCCAGCAAGGAGACTCGCCGCTTCGTGGGAAACCGTACGGTATCCCCGCACCATCCGGATGGCCATGACCCTCTGGCATACGTTCAGCTTGGCCGCCAGTTGCTTTCGCAGTGACGGCGCCCATACCGGCGCTCCATAAGAGCCATGGACCGAATGATACCTGCGTAGAGGGCAGGAGACGTTTTGACCCCCTAAGTTGGGCAGGAGCCGCTTGAGGGCAGCCCCAGCCCGATCCAGTATGGGAGTCAGCCGTGCTAGATACGCGATGAGGTGGTTTGCAATTACTCTTTCAAAGAGCTTGCCCACCTCGTCGAGCAGCAGACGGAGAGTCCGCATGGCGCCCCGGCTTCACGATGAGGACCAGTTTCTCCCTCTTCCAGCGAAGTGGGAACTCTCATGCATGCGCTGAAGAGCCCTCATAATCGAGACCCGAGAGCCTCCATGGCCAGGACCCAGACTTTCCTAGGCAAGCCGTCGCGGGTCACCACTCTAATCTCTACCTCGGTCACCTCTGAAGCATTGTCGTCGTCGTTGTGGCGCGTCCGCGTTGGACACCACTGGTGGCGGAGCCATGGGCGGGGGGGAGTGTTCCCCACGCGCAGGGAACAGAGTGCTCACCACACCCTCCACAATCTAGGGCCGAAGACTCGTCGACGTAGATGTCGACAGGACTGTCCGGTGCTTGCACCCAGGCCTGTACCATCGCGGCTTCCAGGAGGAGCTTCCGGTCCATGTGCTTCAGCGCCCACCGCGGACAACACGAGGTCTGTTGGACGGGCGGAGTGGTATATTTAGAGATTACATTCGTAACGACAACTTGAAAAAGTAATGTATTTGCGATAGTTGCTAAAGAATGGTTAGATACGAATTTTTAAGGAAGAGTTTGACATATTATTAAACAAATTACTCCTCCTACTCTGGGTGGAACGAGAGGGCGCATCAGATTTTTACTGACAAAAACCCACCTGTGTTCTTCAGTTGGCATTTGAGTTCCAGGACTATAACTTTTTCGAACAGTCCCGCAGGGTCTAGGTAGGTATCCATACTAAGATATATTTTTTTTCTGTTTCAATAGCTCACCTCAGCCGCAAACTTGCATCGTTCTGAGTTCTGATCGCTCGGGGGGTGCGCTTCACCGCCCTGTGTCCCTCGCACAGCTTCGCCTCTTTAACCTTCGCATCGGCGATTTGGCGGCAGCAGTCCGGACTTAATTCACGATCGTATAGCGACCAGATTCTGTCACTAAGTTATTTATATTGCTACTAGTCGAGCTTTTACGTCCTTAAATATGTTAACAAATTAAATTAAATTACATAAAACAGCAAAATTTATTAAATAAGTTGTTATGAATAATTATGTTTCCAACACAATTGCTGTCTCTGTACATATTTCACGAAAATCTATTATTTGTTCAAGTTATTTTCACAAATTTTGACAGCTAGTAAGTAGGTAATTTAGCGATCAGTAGCTAACGTTAGTTTCGGTATCAATGGTAATGTGAGTGGCCAGTGTCTAATGTCCTAATATTAAATTATTTACATACCTTGAGTCGTTTTGTGTTACATTAGCAGGGCCGTACATTATTATCTGCAAGTGGCGCCACGGCGGTGACGGATGCTTATCAAGTCCACCATTGAAAAACATCGTTTACGCAAGCAGTATTTTATCAATGAAAGCAAGTTTTTTTCTTATCGTCCACGGTTGTACTTGCACGAGGTGAGGACTTGAGGGCTCAACGGCTCGATTTGCTTACGTTTTATATGAACTTATCAGGTGATTGGTGTTTTTTTTAAGTGGGATAAATCATAAATCATCCAATGATTTCTCCCGCTCTTGGGCGGAGCAAGAGGACGTGTCAGACTTTTACTGACTATTAAAACCCACTTCTGTTCCTTCTTTGCCTTCGTTCCAGGGCCCCGGGGTTCTCTTTCGCACAACCCATGGCCCCAGTAGGCTTCCACCCTGCTGGGCCCCTACGGTTTGCTGATGTCTCTTTGAGATGTGCGTGAAAAACACTACGCGCCGGCGCCGTCGACGACTCAAGCTCGGCCCGGACGGTTACCAGACGTTACCGTTTCCTCACGCGTGCGGCCGCCTCCTTCGCTAGCATTACTGCTTCGCAGAAGGAGGCGACCAACTACCATTCCTCCTCGCTCTGGACCATGGCCTGTATCAGTGCTCGGCGCGAGAGGTCGTTGCCACCGATCGCCCCGACAAGGACATGGCCCTCGGATTTGTGCCCTGCCCAAGCGGGCCACACCTCTACTGTATGATCCACCGTGTCCTCCGGGCGGTCCACACAATGGTGCCACCCGGGCGTTTCTTCCGCACAAATCCGATGCAGGAACCTCCCAAACTTACCATATCCGGTGAGGACCTGCGTCATGCGGCAGGTCAGGACGCCGTGCTATATGCCATATTGGCCTCTTTTTTTTTCAAAATTCAGTTTTGACGATGGGATCCATGAGGAATTGAGGGAACTCCTCAAATATTATAGGCATATACAGGTAGTAATTTTGCTATTTTCATCGAGAACTCGAGCATCTACAGTTGTGATGGAGGGGGTGAAGACGTACTCGAATCAGACCACTGCTGCACCGGTACATCCGGTTCGCCGCCCAGGCACTCATTGACGAAACTTATGTCAATTAGGTACCTATTATCTTACGCGAGTTGATTTCCGAAGTAAACAAGTATTTCACAGAATTGAGCAATACCTAGCAATCAGTGTAACATAGCGTCGATTGCACTATTATGGCAATATTTATATAATTTCGGCAATTCATCGGCACACTGTCTAGTGTAGGTACCGATGAATTGCCGTGAATGATTAGATTGCTAGTCCACAGATCAGAGTTAGTCAAATATGGCGTTTTTTCCTAAAATCACATTAACAGAAAATTTATTAAAATCACGCTTTCAGGCGCAGATCTAGGGGAATTGTAAACCAGGTATGAACCACGAGCGGCAAGATTAAGGGGTGCCAACAAATGTATACTTATATTTGAAGAATATTTACTTCTTGATATAAATGTATTTCAAGAAATAGTTTTTTTTTTAACGTGGCACTCTCCAGTCAAGTTTAGAAATTATTTAGATTTTAGTTACTATACTAAAATCTAAATAATTTCTAAACTTGACTGGCTAAATGTACGAACCGTGCAAAGCCATAATAAATGGTGTCAAAATTGAACAAAGTCGATGTGGAGTGCTAAAATAATCTCAAATGTGGAGGATCGGGGCGCCACGTTTCGGAAAATCGTTGGACCGGGGTTGCACGCTGTCTCTACCTACCTATTTTAGCTGTTCCTGAATTTTAAAATTCACAAGGAACATTTTAATTTATAGGTATATTCATATTCGTAAAAACTCAAATCAAAACACAGTGTTGATGATTTTGTTGTTATGCACTTAAAAACTTCTCAATAAACTTAAGTTGTGTCAACGACGGCCGACCGTTATGGCCGGCTCAAGTGTTAAAAGATAATAAAGCCAAACAGATTTCCACTGAACTTTGACCGTTCAGCAATTTGTTGATAATATTTTTAGTCAACAAAAATCTTGATATATTTGTAGCTATTAAACTTTGTGGAATACATTGACATTCTTTTGTTAAGAGGTATTAAACGTACTGGTTGGTAGATTTTTTTTTCATGTGAAGCCACAGCACAGAATAAGTAATAGTACCTACAAGTACAGAAATTTCACTCTTCGAAAGAAAACATACGATTAGAAACTTACTAACAACGTTTCTAATGTTCATAATACATTGCACGGAACGGACGTGACCTTCGTTATATTTGCCTACAAGGGACTACGAGTAGTACGTCGAGAGTAGTCGTGCTCGTAATGGCGGCTCAGCATTAGTGCCGTGAATTCACTCACTTAATAAATTCTAGTACGGAACATATTGACTGCAACAATTGGGACCCAAATTAAATGGAATGATTTTAGTCTGGATTATTTTAATAGGTCCCGACTGTTGCAGTCAATAGGTTCCCTACTAGAATTTATTTTATTTTATGTGTTAAAATTAATGCAATTAAATTGATTTCTACGCTACTGGATTGAACTTGTTTTTTCTTTTCAGTTTTCATTTAAAGTTATTTTTTACGCAGTCGGATATTTTTTTTATAATTTTTTATTTTACACTTTTTAGTTATTAAAATCTAATATCGCTATTTATTCACTCTATTTTAGGCGTACATTTACCACTTTAAAGTTCACAAACCTACCTAGTCATCCGACTCGCTTATTGGAATAAGCGAGCTGGATGACTATAAGCGAGTCGGATGACTAGGTAGGTTTTACAAATGTAAATGTAATGTAAAGTGTAATGTTTGCAAATGTAAGTAAGTGTGTAAGTGTCTGTTTGTAACACCAAAAAAACATTTGTTTACTAAATGTATATCAAAGTGTATTCGATAGGTACCTACTTATAATAAAAATGTGAATTTTTATTATAAGTAGTATTTCGGTTTGTTCCAGCTAGTATTCGAAACAGCTAGACCGATTTTGATGGGGCATTCAATAACGGATAGCAAATATTACAAGCAGTTATTTTTTACCCCACGAAAACCGTCTTTACCTAATTAATTAACCACGCCGCCGCGCTGGCGCGGCGGGGAAGCTTACCATAGGCACATTTTCATACATACAACGCGGAGTGCGCCAGGCCTGGCCACAGGCCACCGTTGGTAACTAAGTATACGTCTATACCAGTACTTTCGTTGATACTCCAAGGTATTAATATTAAGTATTGCAACATGGGTTTAAAGTATTTATTTACTTACTTATCTACCAATAAAGATCAGGGTTAGATTAAAATGAGTTTAAATTAATAACTTATTTTATCCTTAATTTCCACTTCGATTGTCGTGAAGCCAGTCCTGAGTTCCTGACACAGGATTGTGTCTTTTATGGACATCAACTCGAGTCAGGGTAAGACTGGAAAGGAAAAAAGGTAAAAATGAATTCCCACTTTTTGTTTTCGCTTTTACAATCAAAGAAATAATAAGTTTAAAGTATGAACAACAAAACAAAAACTTTTTACTGTTGCAGCTTCAATTAGCGTCAATCACGTAAATATTTTCAATCACGTTTGACCGTTTCGGGGACCCTTTACACTTCTAGCCACCTTCTGTACAGTCACGTTCAGAGTGTGCCAGTAACATATTTAGTTTACATGATATTGAATTGTTTATAACGACATATTTTTGGTATTTAGGTAGAGTCCGTAAGTACGTGCCAGATTGATAAGGATTGTTATTTTCGCCAATTACGACAACAATCGATAAAATTCATGCTGTATATCACACACTTGGCATTCACATACATAATTCAGTAGGTATAATTATCTATTTTGTTTGTACAAATTAATAATAGTGACATTCCACTTGCAGGTGCAAACGTTGTCTTCAGTTAAAAGTCTTATGAACGTCGATTTTCTCTTTAGGTGTAAGAGTCCCATTTATTTACTTATCTACCTACTCATTATTTCATTCGAAATTCTCCATCTTGTTTGTAGGTAGAAGTGGCCTTACACACAGTAATGCGTCTCGGTACTACAATCTGCAAGCCATGTTAGTAGCTCCTGTTCTATTCCGAAATGTTGCATTATGAACAATGGGCACTTTTGTACGGACTCCACATCCAGTGCACAGGGCCGGCTTAACCTATAGTGCAGGGTGTGCGGGCCTAGGCGCAGCAAAGATATTATGGAACAGTACGGAAACTACCTACAAATTTTCGAAACGGCTCACTCGCACAAACATACGCATCGGCGAGACTCGCTTCTTGTGGCCCGCACTGGCCACTAAACGCCGTTACAAAACGCCGTCACACGCCACACGCGCATTTAAACCTTTTACTTATCTAAAAAATATTAAATGGAACACATGAATTAAACACATGAAATAAGAAAAACATGAATTTATAGTGCGTGTGCTTGTTACCAAGGACTTGGATACATCTAAACATGCTCCGGATGACGCCTTCACTTCAATCATTTCGTAAGGCAGTATCCCATTCTATAATCAACGAAATTTTAACTCCTCAACATTCCTAGCAGCTATATCTCCATATCCTCTTACTTCCGTTGATAAAATTTAACGGCTTTCGTCAATGAATAAAAGTCGATTCCACTCATTGGACTAATTTCGATGCTGACGATGACGAATGAACGCTAATCTTGCTGATCTGTGGCTCACCTTAAGTTTTGACGCTTTAGCTGGCACGTATGACCTCAAACAACCTCATTTAATATGGAACTTACTATTCGTTCACTAAAACGTACGTTACGCATTTCTTCGAAAAGATTTCGGGTCTGAACAGTTGTTTAAAAACATTTCTCAAAGTTTGCACCCTTAAAACAACCATCTACAACACTGGTTGCTCAATCTCTGCCTTGCCCTTGCCTGCGCACGTAAGAACCTGTCTGTCAGTATCGTTACTCATAACGATAGATCACGGATACTGATACTCCCAACGTTAGACTGATTGAACGGTAGGTGTGACCTTCCTCAATCATTGTTACAGCCCTGGCGGCTGCAGATGCAGTAAATCTTTCATTCTATAAGCAATATAATGTTAACTCTCCATACAGAACAAACAAAATGAACAAGAGCCGTTATTGACTGCATAAATCAGCTTCTTTGTCAAAAAAAACTCAATAGATACTTAAAATGGCGCAATTTCTATTAGAAAGGTGAAAAATGGCAATAAAGTTCAATAAGAGTCAAAAGGTCCTTTTTCACTCGCCTATCGTCAACATCGAGCATGGTTTAAAAGCTTGTTAGTTCATCTAACGCAATCCAACGCGATGTTTGACGAAAAGGCAACGCGAAAAAAGAGAGATAACGCCTGAAAACTCTGTTAGCATTCGGTAATTCCGTGATTTACTCAATTATTTAACTTGTTCCATGAAATACGTGTTTTTTTAAAACCCTACAAGTTTTTGAAAAAAAATGTCTTCATTCAGAATCTTGATTAAACTTGCAAGGCTATTGTTATACTTTTTGACTTTTTTAATTTCTGAGTAAATTATGAAGTGTCAAAGTTCATGCAAAATAGCAGATTTTCAAAGGTCTTCACTGGATTAGTTTTACACAAAACATATTTATTTCAATAGAAACCTAGATAATATCCACAAGATACTGTGTTTCCAAAACGTCTAATGAAAAATTTGTAATAAACGTTATAATCGCGTAAGAGCGGTTGTATGTAAAAAAGTGAAAATGTATGTCGATTATAGCATGACAGATAACCATTCAAATGACGAAACCACTTGTCGAAATTCCAACATTTAAAAAAAAAAACTCTTTTTTGTGTTCCTTTAATTTTGCCGAGTGTTTTTTTATGTTTATAGAGTGAAGTGACTTATTATTTACGAGTGTTGAAAAACGTCGTTTGACGGATCCAAAACGTCCTCCCCTTCGTTTGACGGACGTGTATTCCGCCTCGGCTACTAGAACAAACTTTGGCCATTTGTATTTGCAACAAAATGTACTTTTTTATTGGCCTGAGCAAAATGTATATAATATAATAATCACTATTATGGCACTTGTTTACTACAGTCACAGTAATAAAATAAAAGGTAACCTTGCCTATAGAGTAGCTATGTACCTATGTACCCATTTCCATTTTTATTCAGCTCTGTTCGACTGCTTCCGCAGTACCTACGATAAGCATAGTCAATAATTATTGTTTTCAATAAATTACACGAACCTTTATCTATTCTACAAGAAGCTTAGGTAATTAGCGATAATTTATGCATCCCTAAATAAGTTCGATAATCACCAAGGCCAAACCATGAACCGACAGACATCAGCCTTAATTATTTACGTATTTCAGGTTTTTCAGAAGGAGAGGAAGTCCAAAGCCAAATCTAGCTTTGGATGGTTTGTGTGAAGAATTATTTGAAAGAAAAGATAGTCCGTGATAGCGTGACAGTTGGCAGAACGTAATGGAAGAACGTATAACGTGTTGCGCTCTCCTTAATAACATGGGACAAGTGCAAGTAGTCGAAAGAGTCATTTTCAGGTTTCTAATAAAAAGCAGACTACTGCGATTATGACTCATGTCCTGGGCGTTCCGCCTCAACCCACAATGCTGTACCTGGCTGCCCGAGGTTCCACTCACTGCCAAACCGCAAACAAATGCAGTGGAAAAAAAAAACATTTCAACTAATGTAAAAACGACCAATTTGAATGAAACGACTGAAGGATTCTGCAAGACGGCTTTTGATTTTCTTATTTCGAATTGAAGAACAAACTTTGCATTGCAACATTAAAAAAAAACATTCATCACGATCCTTGCTTCAACAGCAAATGTATAAAACTAAGTAATATTATATTTATTTATATAGGTTTTAGATAGTGTTGCAACAGAACTCTACTTCCGCTTCCGCTTCTGCAGAAGTTCCGCAAGCTTTTTCACTTCAGTTTCCGCAAAATTTATTACAGAACTCTAAACGAAAGAATACAGTGAGGAGCAAAGCACCAGCAGCAGCGAGGAGGGGGTGGTGGGCGCGTGGACAACTGGACACATCTGAAGAAGCGCGGGGTGGGGGGCGGGGGCGGCTTTATTATTATAATTTTTTGGTTCATTCTGCGTATCACCGCGCCTCGGGACATGATTACGACGTAAACGTAAACCTTCTGTTATTTTTTAAAAATAAAATTGTGCTTTTTCTTCATAGTATTAACACTTCCGCTTCCGTTTCCGCTTCCGTTAAGACACTTCCGTTGCATCACTAGTTTCAGAATTATTAAAGGCAACTTTGTCGACTTACGCTGATAAGCTGATTAAGTTAATGTGGGTTTTACTAGATACCGCGTTTTGGGTAAGTTTATCTTTTTAAACGACTTCAAAAAAAGGAGAAGGTCCTCAGTTCGGTAGTATTTTTAACCGACTTAAAAAAAAGGAACCATTTTTTTCAAAATCTAGTTCTGATGATGGGATCCATGAGGAATCGAGGGAACTCCTCAAATGTATAGTGATTTTGGTATTTTCATCGAGAACTTAAGCATTTACAGTCAAAAAGTAACATTTGATGAAGTGGAACTGATGAAGAAGACCAGAAATGGCCAATGGAACTTCCCCCTTACATAGATATTACAATGAAGATAGCTAAGTAACTATGACAATACAAATAAATAAATGGTTCTGAACAGTTATGTTGAAAATGGTATCATCCAAGTGACCTGATGATGATGATGGAGCCGGAAGATAGGCACTGGAACTCCGTAATTAATCAATGTATCCTAGCCGTCTTTGGGCTTATTAGAATTGTCATGAGATGCACTTTGGCTATAAGGTACTATCAAACTGACCTGATAATGGGGCCGGGACTCGGGAGGTGGATGGGAACTTCATAATAAAATAATGTATCCTAGCAGTGTTTAGGTTAATTCGAATTGTCATGAGAAATAGGTACTCTGGTTATAAGGGTATCACAACAAAAAAGTGTGAAAAAAAAAATAACCGACTGGCGATTACTACAAAAAACAAAACACTAAAACGATCAAAATAACTTTAATTTCGTTTGTTAAATTTCGGCAAAATACATTGTTCAATCGTTAGTTTGACTAATGGTCAAATAGATATCGGGGGCTGAGTCACCCGCGTCCGTAGAAGAATAACCATAGTTCCTTACGTTGTTGACACTTCAACGGTCCGCACTAAGCGTTTCGCTTCGTCGTTTATACCGCGTACATCGAAGGACTGGAACAATTTGCCTGCTGCGGTCTTCCCGTCCAACTATAATTTAGGTGTCTTCAAGGCTAGAGTGAATAGGCTCTTAATAAACTAGTGCACCTCACCATCAATGATTGCATCACTGCTTACCATCAGGTGGGATCGCAGTCAAGCACTGGTTAATATCAATTAAAAAAAAATAGCTAGGCCCTACACGTGGTCCCCGGGTAGTGCTAATCAGGTGACATTAACTGGTGGTAGGTTTTGACCGACCGCTTGTGACCACCCACTGGATAAAGACGTACCACCAAGCGGCCTAGCCGCGTTCCGAACCGATGCCCAGTGTAGCCAATTCAGAGGAGTTGGGTTGAAGTGGCGGTTCCAATGTATGCAGACCAGCCAGACTCATGCTGGTTTTGACGTATCGGGGAGACTGGAGGGTAGCGGGATCCGAGGCACCGCTGGCCGACCGTAGTTAGTTGGGGGCCCAAGTAATCTGTCAGCCACATATGAAAGGTTGCCCCGCAAACTGACAAAAATCCTGGAATGCACCATCGTGCTGGTTGGCGACCAGATGAGAGGGCCCAATTGTTATTTCCGAGGGGGTTCGAGCGTCCCCGCAGTCTCCAGACTAGTACCAATGATGCCGTCCTGCCAGTGCGTAACTGAAGGTTAGCAGCATGGGACTCCATTTCACTTCCTTCTTCTCTCCTACCTTCACTCTCAATATGCCAAGGTTGAAAAAGAGAAATGTTAAACAGCGACTGCACTCCTTCTAACTTAAAATGCACCTCAGCCATATTCGAGGTCTGCACTCCAATCTCACAGCAGTCCATCATCACCTGGAGACTGAAAAACCTTCCCTCTTTTTAACCGACTTCAAAAAGGAGGAGGTTACCTATATGTTCGGTTGAATTTATGTTTTTTTTTTTTATGTATGTTCACCGATTTCTCGGTCAATTGTGGACCGATTTTGAAATTTTTTTTTTGATTGAATTGTTATGCTTCCGAGTTGGTCCCATAGAAATATTGTTATGATCTGATCATGAACTTCGAAGTTATGGAACAGAACTCCTCATAGGATCACAGCAGAACCGTCGTAACAAGCAAAATTGCTTCGTTTATATACGTGTAGTCGATGACTGAGTGAAAGTAGAGGGGGAATATATCGAACTAGAAGAAAGAAAGAAAAACAGTTTATTTGCACAAACATGACACATAACTTAAAAAATAATAATAATAACATACATATATAACAAACTATACAAAAAAAGGAAAATTATGCGACACATTCATGCAAAACGGCCAGCGCTCAGCAAAATGCTGGGGCTCATGTGCTGGACAGAGCCACAGCGCTGATTTTCAGCGCCAGCCGTCGTCGACGAGTCGTTGAACGGCTAGCAACATCTTATGAACTAAAAACAATAAACAAACTAAAGATAACATAATAATAAACCATTTTACAATAAAATAATAAAAACAAACATAAAACACATTTATACACAAAGTAGTCGATTGTTATAGTCGATCGATAAGCGATCAACTAGAACTGACAATGCGCATTCTTAATTCTTTATGAATCTGTGGTAACAATATAAAAAAACATAAAAAATGGCCGGTCGATGGATCGCATCATACTCTTTGGATCACATCGGCAAGATTATTACATAATAATAAACAAAAATCAAAATGATTCCTGACCTACGCAACCTACGCCATCAATTTGTTTATGTAAAAATGTTTTTAAGTGAATTGTGTGGAGGAGTTTTTGTGAGTACTGTGAGTAGCATTGTTAGTGTGAAATTAGTGCCCAGATGACAGATACGGACAGACTGGCAAAACAGCAAAACGATCCAAAAAGGAAACGAGCAGAGGTAAGGGTTGTAAAAAACTAAACTTAAAAAGAAATAAAATCAATAGGAACTGATCTGATGATGAAGCCTGAAGTTAGGCACCGGAACTCTGTAATAAATTAATGTAATCTAACCGTGTTTGGGATTATTAGAATTGTCATGAGATGCACTCTGGCTATAAAGTATTTTAGTTTGGCTGAGGGGTACTTTTTAGTGGTGGTACCATAACTAAAAAGTGTAAAATAAAATACATTTTACAAAAAAAAAAAATACAACCGACTTCAAAGTAAAAAAAAACACTGAAAAGTGCAAAATAACTTTAATTTCGGAAGTCGGTGTTAAATAACGAAGAGACAAAACTATTATACACCAACTTCCGAAATTAAAGTTATTTTGCACTTTTCAGTGTTTTTTTTACTTTGAAGTCGGTTGTATTTTTTTTTTGTAAAAAGTTTTTTATTTCTTTCAGAGACGCAGATTAGAAGTCCGTCCGCGAAGTAGAAGAAGCTTGCGCTAGCGTTAAATTTCACCCAGCTGGTCCAGGGAATTACGAGGGTGCCGAAAGTTGATTCGCACACGGCCAATTGCTGGGACCTTCTGCTTACAACAGGTCCAGACCGCTACTCAATGTTGATATCATCACAGTTAGGTAGTTTCGACCACTGTCTGGTGAAATCTGTATCAGTCTACTCTCCGCCCAATCCCTGCCCTAGAAGCACTAGGCGCGTTTGGCTATATAGGTTAGCAGATTGGGATTGCATGCGAGCTTTTTTCGCATGTTGTCGTGCGCAGATGCTATGACGGATGTGTTGCGGCGGGGGATGGAGTACTACATTCCATTCTCCGACATAACAATGTCTGGCCAAGCTCGCCCTTGGTTTGGTGCGGAGTGTGATCGCACTAACGCGCTTAAACACGCGGCATACCAGGCATGGGCCGACGCTCATATGCACAAGGCAAATGACGTGAGTCAGTAGTCTTGCAAGAAGGTGATGCGGAGGTCTCGGTTCGACCACATTGGCCGCATCGGGAACAAACTCGCTTCATATCATACCCTGCTGGTAGTAAGGCGTTTTGGTTCCTGGTTAAGTCGGTTGAATCGAACTTCTGCCGTCCCTCAATACCGCCGCTGAGGAGAAAGCAAAGTTTGCCTCTCTCTTCGCGGAATCTTTGCGACCCAGATCCTGGTGACGCGCGGCCCTCTTATTATCCCGATTGATGCAAGACGAATATGTCGGTTATTCGCATCCATCAGAAGGACGTCCGTAGGTTGCTGCGTAACTTTGACGTGAACAAGGCTAGCGGTCCAGACGGGATACCGGCAATTGTTTTAAGAACGTGTGCGCCTGAACTGTCTCCGATCCTGACAGGCCTATTTAGGCTTTCGTTTGTGGCTGGAAAAGTGCCGATTGCATGGAAGCAAGCTAACGTACAGCCCGTGCCCAAGAAGCGTAGTCGGGCTGACCCAGCTTACTACAGACCAATGCCAGTAACGTCCATTCACTGTAAGAGTATGGAACGTGTACTCAACACTAAGCTCCTGGCATTCCTAGAAGCTAATGTCATCCTAAGTGACCGTCAATACGGCTTTCGCCGAAATCGGTCAACTGGTGATCTTCTAGCATATGCCATCCACATCTGGAGTGAGGCCATCGAGAAGCACGGGGAAGCGCTTGCCGTCTCCCTCGACATCTCGAAGGCTTTCGATAAGGTCTGGCACGAAATCTTTATTAGTAAGCTTCCTTCTTTCGGTTTACCTGCTAGATTGTGTGCTTGGATCGCAGACTTGCCGAGTCATCTATCCATCCGATTGGTCATAGTTGGCTGCTCGTCCGGTCAAATGGCCATTAATGCCGGAATCCCTCAGGGGTCATTACTCTCGGCAACATTGTTCTTCCTGCATAAATCTGCTTAAGCCCGGTACCTTTGGATATGCAGATGACAGCACTGTTGCCGAGAGTTACATATCCAGCGCGCGAGCTAGTGGGTCACAGATCCAGTCTCTCTGAGAGGCGATGTTTGAGCGCTTGAACTTGTCCTTAAAGGAAATCTCTCAATAGGACGATGCCAATTTGGTCAGGTTCAATGCTGTTAAAACCCAGGCGTGTCTATTTTCCGCTAAACGGAGCCAAATCCGCCCTGCTCTAACTTTCCGGGGTGTAACCGTGCCGATAACCGACCATCTTAATCTTCTTGGTGTTACGTTGACATCGACTCTCAACTTAGGGCCTTACATCGAAGCAAAGGCTCAACTGGCTGCAAAACAGCTGGAGCTGCTCAAACTTTATCAAGCGCAAGGGAGTACTGTTCTTATCTTTGGGACCAGCTTGATGTACTTGAGACAATTGAAAGGCGAGCCAGGAGCATCATTGGAAATGATGCACTCGTCGAGTCGAGGCTTCAAAGTCTTGAGCATCGACGCCAAGTTGCTTGCCTGTCGGTTTTCTACCGGTTGCATTTCGGGGAGTGTGCGTCGGAATTACATAGCCTAATTCCGCCTAACCCGTTCCATCATCGGACCACCAGGCTTACGGCGATGCAGCACGCACGCCCTTTTGTCTATGTAGCGCCACACAAGAAAAAGAGCAACTTACGCCAATGTCGTGTAAAGGGCCTATTACACTACGCGATACTGTCTTATTTTTGTTCCGATTAAGACCAGTCTAATTCTTATTACACTACGCGACATCGGCTGTCTGAATATCGAGTGGTGTAATAGGCGCTTTATGGGCCTCTATTACACTACGCGTTATTCAGACAGTCTGAATATCTTGTGCTGAATATCGCGTAGTGTAGATAGATATATAGATAGATAGATATATTCTTTATTGTAATAGGGTGTTGTTTTTAGTGTAATAGGCCCTATAGTGTTGGAGCTCTGTTTGTACCGAAATGTAGTGTTGTAGATGTGTATATATAGTATATTCCGCCAATTTTGAAAAAATAAACTACATATTAAGATTGGAAGGTACTTAATGGTGATGTTCTATGTTACCTACCTACTAATCACCTTCAATTTTTTTTTTTTACTCAATGATATAATGATATTTTGACAATAATTATTCCATTTCTAATTTTATACTATGTTCAATTAGAGCCTAGCTGAAGAAAGAGCGCGCTTGAGAGCGCCCCCTGAGCGTCCCATCGCATCGGACTAAGCAATAAGCAAAAAAATAAGCAAGAGAGATGCGAGAACGGGGCGAGCCGAGCGAGCCGCATTCCTCGACTGGGTCGACGGCACGGTAGGCCCCGCGCTCTCCGCTTCCCTTCCCTCCCTCAGTCGTTCGCGCGCGTCGTTTGTGATAACTTGTCTGCGCGTTATCCGCTGTTTGCCGCGTATTATGTTTACAATAGTGATGTTATTGTTGTGGTTATTATAAAAAAATACACAATTCAAGTGTTTTGTGCTGTGTGACAAAGTGAAATATTGTACTGAAGGATCTGTTGAGTATAAATAAACTGTGGATCGCGAGGAGCAGACAAGCACGGCAGGCACCGAGCTCAGGTAGCGTTTCGTATTTGTTTTCGATCTGATTACGGTTTGTATTAGACTTAGGTTATACAGTGTAGCAGTTTAGAGTTTGTTTAGCTTCGTAATGCAAGTTACTAAAATTCTAAAATAACAGAACCACGTGACCATGATGAATACTCAGTGCACACCACGTGGTGTGAGCGGTGGTGTAAACAACTCTGTGCCCTTCTCCGCAAAGAAGCGCGCGGCGGCGCGGCGGACGCAGGCAAAATGTGCGCGATGGCGGGCCCCACCGGTGACTCGGTGACGGTCTGACTGATGACGGCTGCTTCCACTATCGTGCTCGTAGGCGATTTAAAGCGAGTTTTTAGTAGGAATTCATTAACAATTACTCTGCGAGGTACTTATGGCTATAAATACTAGCTTATTAAAAAAATACGTACTGTCTGACATGCCCATTTAATTAAAAAAGAAAATAAATACTATTTGTAGATCTAACTTTCCAATTAAAAATAATTGTTTTTGCCACCTTGACTGCAGAATGGTAAAAGGGCGGCACGCATTTAGTGGAATAAAATTATTGATGGCGTCTTATTGTGGACATGTTGGGTTGGATTGTATGTAGGTTATGTTATTCGAATAATTATAATAAAACTAGCTTCTGCCAGCGGCTTCGCCCGCGTGAAAGTAGGTTTCTCCATGTAAACTTTGGACCCCCGTTTCATCCCTTTAGGGGGTGAATTTGGGAAAATCCTCTCTTAGTGCTCGCCTACGTTATAAGAGGAAGCCTTGTGCAAAATTTCAGGTTTCTAGTCCCAGTAGTTTTGGCTGTGCGTTGATATGTCAGTCAGTCAGTTTCTCCTTTTTATATTTATGTATAGTATATTTGGAAAAGTGCTTACTCAAGGAAAACTCAGGAAATGTCAAAAATACTGCTTACGGATCCGCGGAATAGGTAAAACTAACTATTCGGCTTCAAAACTAAACCTAACCCATCTCTGATCGACTCACGGTTTATTGTTTATTTGCTCAGGTATTTTGATAACGCCTAAATACCTACAATCTTGTATTCGTGGGTGGTCAATCAGAAGACTGATTTTAAAGTTATCTGCACGGGTACTCAGATTAAGCAACTACTTATTAAATATTATATATCTTGTATCATAGAATCAGTTCCACCAGTACCTATTATGCTTAATCCAACCATACTATGAACTCATAATCATAAATATAAACCCCTTTGTAAAAATAACCAATTCTTACTTAGTTTAAATTTAAACTTATTAAAAATTACTAACCCTAACAATCGATGAATATTGACAAAATTGGTAATAACGACCACCTTCCCCTACTTCAAGTAGGTATTTATAGTTCAACGAAATAAGAAAAACCACTCCCCTTATCCCCTTATCTAGGGTACCTATAATGTAAGAGGGGGAGGTGGACCCAATTGATGCAGCTGTCTGTACCTAGTATCAAAAGATTGTTCAAGACAAGCTCTTGCAATACTGTTTTTGTTTATTTCGTCGCAATTTTAGATAATATCGAGCCTTTTCAGGAAGAACATCGTAAGCGACAGTTCGCAAGTTTTGCAGATATGGTTGTTCTGTTCCTAATTAAATGATAATACCTACCTATAATGTCAATAGTGTCTATTTTAATAGAATAGCAGTCAATAAATATTAGAAGAATAACTTGGTTTACGAATTTACGATGTTCTTCCTCACAAGGCTCGATATGGCTGTCGCATCTACCACAGCACATTAGGTGTGGAGAATACGTATTAGGTACGTACTGTATAATTTACTTAGATTTTGCCTTATAATGAAGTGAATTTTGAAAATTGGATTCATCATCATCATTTCAGTCGAAAGACGTCCACTGTTGGACATAGGCCTCTCTCAATCCAGTCCGACGACGAGTCGTTATGGGTCCGGTGCATCTCGCATCACAATTGGATCGACTCGGCCCAAGTCCTGCTACAGTCAAATGTGTAGAAATTCAGTAGGTACTACTAACCTACCTACTTAGATAGATTTTTCAGCTACAGAATATATGCTTACATATTATTATGTCATCAAAATAACTAAACATGACTGTCTAAGGTAGGTAGAATAGGTACAATTTTTCGCTTAAAAACGACGAGTTCTGGGGTAATTTGTTACCTCATAAAAAAAAATACAACTGAATTGATAACCTCCTCCTTTTTTAGTCGATTAGAAACTGACTGACAACAAAAATAAATTAAAAACAAAAATAACACTGCAAGATTTTATAATTTGGCAAATCATCATTACTCTTTGCCATACCTACTTGCTACAATTAACTACCCATTGTATTATGTTTATTTAGTAGAAATTGACATTATATTAAGAATTTGTTATCGATAAGCGAGTGCGCAAGAAACATACACCTTGAAGTCTTATCAAAACAATAATCCGAAAACAACGTTTTTTTACAGTTCGCTTGACCTTGAATTAACTTGTTGATGCGATCTGTTGCATTCTTTGTTCTATGCTGGCTCAGTGTACTAAAACGTTTTAAAATGATTGGTTGCATTTATGACATTTACGCCCAATTTCCCGTACGAAAATGCATTTGACAAATGGGCCAACTTCTGTTAGCTGTTATTTATTAATTTATTAAAACTTTAAGCACTAGTAATAAACACTACACAAAGGCATTTTCTACCAGTCGACCTTAGGGTGGTGCAGCTTAATAGTAAAGAAATAGAAAAGAAATACAGTAATAAATATATACTTAGATACATACATACAAATTAACAATGTAATTATGAAAAACGAAACCAATAAATCAACGCTGTGATGATTACACCAACTTTCTGCGAATGTGTTATGATTTTCTGAATGAATTGTTAACTTCAACTTTTCATTAATGGCATTTGTGGAAAAGACACCACAATTTTGCTAATGACACGTGCAAACTGTTAATTATATATATAGACCATCAAACGCTGGAGAGTATTTAGCGCGAATAAAATAAATATATATTATCTCTAAACATTAAAGTTCAAAATATGAATTGTTAACAGTTCTAAATGAACTGTTTAACTGTCGCGCCTTTAATAATGAAAACTAAATATTATTAATTATTAATTTCGTAAAAAACATTTTTTTGACAGTAAACGTTTTGCGATAGATTTCACTCGTGAAACTGGAGGTAAGAGTATTTCAACAAGTACGTATTTACCTAATCTTTCATGATTGTAGGAACTGAAATTATCGATTCATTCCTTTTTGCTGCCGTGGACGCAAACATAGTAAGTCTGTATTATAAAAGGCAAAGTCCTGATTCATTGACTCATCAACGCTCAGCCCCAATCTCTTGGACCTAGTACACTGAAATTTTGTAGAGGTTTCTTTTATGATGCTTACAAAAAATAAGAAAGGATTTTACAAAATTCATCCCTTAAGGGGATGAATCGGAAACCCAATTAAGTATAACGATAACTCTTCAGGGTAAGCCTCATCGTCGTCACAGGAGAAGTCCCAGGCGTGGGAGTTGTAGAGCGATTCCCGGCCACCGTAGGCGTAGGTTTGCCGACGACGAGCAATGGGTAGCTCGCCGTCCAGTAGGGTCCGAGCCCGAGCGTTCAAAGTTACCTCAAAGAGATGTCAGCAGAACCGTAAAGGTCGCTGGAATTTTTGAGACCGTGGTTCTGGAACGCAAAGGGCAGCGGAAGGACAAGAAAAAGTCAGACACGTCTCACTTCACCCTAGAGTGGCAGAAGTCATTTGATGATTTCTCACCTCCAAAAAAGGGTAAGCCTCATTCTGCCAGGGTACTGGGATTGTTCGAAAGAGTTACTGTTTGCCGTGTCCCTGAATCGCAAAAGGTAACTGAAGGAACACAGGAGGGTTTTATTCAATAAATGTCTGACGCTCTCTCTAGCTCCACCTTGTTTGTATGGAGTCATTTGATGATTTACCTACCGATAAAAAAGGATAAGCCATTATAAAACCCATTATACCCTGTCGAGGGAAAGGTTTTCATAAGATCTGTTCCAGCTTAGGTAAGTAGATGCTTTCGCCAAAAAACTACAACTGATTAGGTTGAAAGGGTAACCGGTTCCTGAATATTAAATTAAGTAGTCTTTCACGATACAAAATAAATCGTAAGGTTTCTTTTTAATGCTTTACAAAGCCCCTATTGAAAATCCCTTGTAGGTTAACCGCACGAAATTGTCTCTGGTAATAAGAGTCTATGTAAGAGTCAGTCTTTTTCAAAGCTAGTCAGCAAAACTTTTCCTATAAGACGAACCCCTAGCATTAATAATCTGTATGTCCATATTAATTATTAAGGTTTTGCCTGATAAGCCTAAACAACCTACATTTTTCTATACAAAAATCATATCATCTTCCTGCCCTTGTCCCATCTTATTTGGGGTCGGCACAACATGTTTTTTTCTTCCATTCTATCCTGTCAACCGTCATGCTATCACTAACTTCCTTTTCTTTCATATTTCACTGTTCACACATTCTATTCATCTTTTCTTTGGCCTCCCTCTCCCTCTCCACCCATCCACATGTATACTCATAACTCTTTTAGTAACATGCGTTTCATCTCTCCTCTTTACATGACCATACCAAGACAAACGATTCCCTTTCAACTTTTCAGTCACTGGCGTCACTTTCAAACTTCCTCTAATATACTCATTTCTCACTTTATCCATTCTCGTCACACCACACATCCATCTCAACATTCTCATCTCCGCTACATGCAATCTTTTTTCATCCGTCTTTTTCACAGCCCAACATTCTGATCCATACAGTATGACAGGTCTTATCACGGACTTGTAGATTTTACCCTTCAACTTGGGGGGCATCCGTGGGTCACAAATTGTTCCAGTGACCTGTCGCCATTTCATCCATCCTGAATTGATCCGATTTGATACGTATCGGTCTACCTCGCCATCTCCTTGGATAAGCGACCCGAGGTACCGAAAGTCGGAGCAGATTGGTATGGGCGTTCCAGCGAGAGCTAAGGGCATAGGACCGGAGAGACCACCGAAATCACAGAACAAGTACTCCGTTTTCGTTCTGCTCACTTTTAAGCCAACACTCTCCAGTCTGTGCCACCACACCTCCAATTTGCTCTGGACCTCTAGGCCACTCTCGGCAACCAGCACAATTTCGTCGGCAAACAGCATACACCAGGGAGCCTCTTCCTGGATGCCCGACGTCAGAGCGTCCATTATCATCAGGAAGAGGTAAGGGCTGAGGGCCGACCCTTGATGTAAGCCGACAGCCACATTGAAGCTGCCAGTGTTGCCCACTGTAGACCGGACTTGGGTACTGCATTGGCTGTACATCGCTCGGATCAACTGCACATACTTCCCAGGCACACCTTTCTTCTTAAGGGCCCACCACAGAACCTCACGAGGTACTCGGTCATATGCCTTTTCGAGGTCAACGAATACCATGTGCAAGTTTTTATGCGCACCTCTGTATTTCTCGCACAGCTGGCGTATAGCAAAAATGGCATCCGTTGTACCCCGACCAGGCATAAAGCCGAATTGGTTCTGTGAAATTTCACTCTCTTCTCTTAGCCTCCTTTCAATAACTTTCTCCCAGGCTTTCATAGTATGTGACATTAGCTTTATTCCTCTATAATTGTTGCATTCAAGCACATCACCCTTGTTTTTAAAGATGGGCACCAGGGAACTTTTGCACCACTCATCAGGTATGGCTTCTTCCCGCAACAACTTATTGAAGAACAAAGCTAACCACATCCATCCATCCACTCGCAGCAACTTCCACACTTCAACTGGTATTCCGTCTGGACCAATTGCCTTACCATTCTTCATTCCATTTACAGCTATTCTGTCTTCATCCATACTAATCATTCTCACTAAACCCACGTTCACTGGTTTGCTCTCTAAAATCCCATTCCAGTTGTTTTCCTCATTCATCAGTCTTTCAAAATAGTCCTTCCACCTCTCTTTGATTTTATTATCTTCTGATAGAATCATTCCAGTTTCATCCCTTATACATCTTATCTGACAAACATCTCTCGCATTTCTCTCTCTTGCTCTAGCAAGCCGGTATAGATCTTTCTGGCCTGCCGGACTATCCAGTGTGTCGTATAGTTTGTTCTGTGCTTTTGCTCTCGCTATTGCCACGGCTTTCTTGGCTGTTTTCATTAAAGCATCATATTCAATTTTTTTCGTAAAAATATAAAACAAATATTCAGATTGTTAAGGAAAACAAAAATATATTATAATCTTAATTTTCAAATACCTCTAAGGTATTTTTAATTTTATCTATTCATAGAAATGAAATGAGTAAATGACAGATAAGCGAAATTATCATGTTATGGTGTCGGTATCAGTAACACACAATTTATAAAAAAAATTGACAAAACATGTTTGCGTCAAACCAAACCATTACAATTTAAAATCATGTAATACAGCTGGCTGGCGTTTCACAAAATTGTCGACAGTATATTTTATACCTATTCGTAGTCTGTCATTAAAGAATCGTAACATAACCGTCTACTCCGCAAGTCCGCATAGATAATATTTTACGTAGTGTGCTTCCTAAGTGCGTTCTCGTTCTTTGGGGGTGGGGGTGCAATGTTTTGGGTACAGAGCCAAGCACGCGCCGCCGCACTGGTCGCGGTCTGATCGATCGTGCTGCGCTGCGCTGTTCTATCTATTATTTATTACCAAAAATATGGCGGCGTGGTGCGGCACGAGGTCGTCGACCTCACTGTCCGCCACGACACGCCGCGTAAACAACAAATGCAGCGCGGGAAACTCGTCCCCTCCCTATCTGCCAAGGTATTACCCGCGTGCCGTGTGTTGGACCTTGGCGCGATCATGATTATTGTCTGTCTCTTTACAATCACGCTGACGCTTTTACGTTTGCGGTTTGGGGCCTTTTTAACTGCCGGAAGTGCCAATCGCATAAAAACATATTTACTCGATGAACGAATACATGACAAATTTAAATTCTAAACTGAACACGTTGTTTTTATCTCACTTACTCGCGCAGTGTGACTTTAAAAACGTAGTAATTTATTCGACTTATAGGTTAAAAGTCACGAAAGTACTATTTTTCATAATTATGTTGTTTGCTAATTAAGTATTCACTTGACTTCTTAGAACGTAAGTCCGCAGTTATTACGGTACAAAATTACAAAAGTATATTGCTAGAAAACTGCAAGGGTATAAAACATAGCTTGTAGGTATGTAACGTAGTTGCTAGTAAACTCTGCAATATTAGGAGCTACGGCTAAAAAAAAAAATTTGATAGGAACGAGACGGTGTGGTACCGTCAGTCGGGCGCCACTCGCCAGTTAGTGGTACGATGACATGGCCTTGTAGCGTATAAAACTCGGTTAGGCATTGTGATCGTCCTAAGCGAGCTATAAGTTTACCTGTGATGTGAATATTGTTATTTGGGTATGCAAAACATGCCACTTGTGCGAGTTTCAACTTCAACACTTAGCTTGGCATCCGCCGCAAAGAGGATTTACATAGGCTCGTGAGACTACCTGTTTGCTACATACAATCAGAGGATATAATTAGAAATTAAAATGGCCCTTCAAGTACTCATGTTGTCGTGCATGAATAATAAAGTGTTTATCAGTTATTTGATCCTCGACACCTGAAGGTCCTTGCATGTCCCACAGTTTGTTTACCCCTTAGAGTTTACATACTGAGTTACGTTTTTAATCTCAACATGAATTTACAATTTTATTTAGCTAAACTATTTGATAAATATACTATACATATGTATATTATACCTGTTAAGCTGTAATATTTATTAGTTAAGAAGTATATACAAAAAATGTTTACATTGAAAAATACAATAACTTAAAACAAATAAAAAATAAAATTAAAAACATTTATGTTTTTTTTTTTTTTATTTTAATGACTTTGACCTTTAAGTCAAAATTTATGAATTCACTGTCAGGCAAGAAAATGAACAACCTGCTAGATTTAAAGTTTGAATTTTTGTACACAAGAGTAACCCGTTTATTAATTAATTTATTTAGTCTGGCCATACTGTTACAATTAAAAAAAAAACATAATATTACATTTTAATTTGGAATATTAATTTTTCTCATTTTCGCGCCAATCTGTGTTAAATATTTTTGTAATATTAAAATGGAAAGGGCTGCTGAAGCGAACCGAATTGCTGTGATTAATAAGTAAGTATGCCAAATGCAATTTTTGAAATTCGCTTGGTACTAGTCGAATTTTTGTGTTCCGGCTATTGATAGGTGCAATGAAACCTCTGTGACAGTAAAAGATCTGGCCGTCCACGTAGTATTCGAAGACATCCTGTCGGAAGCAGAAGATTTTATCTCGGAGAAATGAAATAGGACTTGCATCTTATAAGAGACGTACTGGTCACTGTTTAACTGATAATTTAAAAATGAATAGGGTAACAAAATCAAAACAACTTATTAAGCGGTACGCAAAGGGAGCTCACAGAAAAAAAAAAACTATTGAGCAATGTTTTAACAAGCAGAATTACTGAGTTTGTGCTCATAGCGCGAGCGCTATACAGAAGCTTTCTACTTAGTTAGCAGAGTAGGTACAACATGTACATTATTCGACCTCAGTGATTGTTTGGTGGGGTGTTAGCTCGTCAAGGAGTGACTGGACCATATTTTTGTGAAAAAGGTGTCAAAACATCCGCACCAGCATCGGTGGTAAACCCTCTTAACAACACCATGTTCCATAACCAAGAATCAGCATCGAGTCTTATAGCTCGATCCACCCAAGCGTAGTTGGAAACGAACGTTTCGGACTTCATCAAAATTGGAAACTGGCCGTCGTCTAGTCCCGATCTTAATCCGCTGGATTATGATTTGTGGTCAGTTTTAGATAGTTATGGCAAACTCTAAGCGCCTTGATAATTTGGAGTGAGTGAAGAGTGCGGATTTCTATTGATAACTGGGCTCAACTACAAGTTTAACGGACTGTATTAAAGCTAATGGAGATCATTTTGAATAAGCTTCATTTAATAATATATTTAATGTATAGCATAGCATAGTCGGCCTTATAATGTTCCCACTGTTGGGACTCAGGCCTCCTCTCTAGGAGAGGGAATGGGCTGTATACATTTATTACATTAAATATACAAAAACTTGTTACTGTATTTATGGCAAAACTAGGTATAGTATGTACCTATATAATACAATTAATGTGAGCACAAAGCAAAGATTTTGGTAAAAATATCATCCTAAATAGGAAGATGAAGAATGGTGGATGGAAATACGTCCTTGTGGATGTTAATTCCCCATAGGGTGTGTAAATCTCGAAGGCTAAAAATATCAAGCACAAGACGAGTGATCTTTTTGAGACTTATTCCCAAGTTTTCTATACAAAGCACTTTTTCAGTATCCTGTTGAATAAGGAAGACAAGGAATTATATAAAAGTCGCGTCGATTTTGCTATTTTGGGGACTGTACTTCTAAATTCTAACTGTATATTAATATGTCAGGCAAACCACATCATCAAATCCAAAGGGGACGTCCTTCCTTATTCCATTCAGCGTTATCATATAATTCAGAGCGTGGGCGCTTTGTATTGTATTACATTAATTGTACAAATACCGCTCTACTAGTATACTAAAAATAAATACCTATGCGATACCTACTATTGCAAATAACTGATAAATTATTATTAGGTATATTCTATGGCATAAATAACGGCATAATACAGGGAAAACGAAATGAATTAATTCAATTATGGTTTTACTGTCCTGCTTAGCAAAATATAATTTTTCACATGATCGCGGTTTTTTTTTTCAATACCTAACGTGTTTCTTAATTAATATTTTCCTGTTACGGGCGTGTCGTGGGAACATCGATGGCTCCCACGCTAATTACCGCGGTCTTTATACACTCATTGGCCTCTGCGAGCCGACACTTTGATCAATGAAATTTATATTCATCAATGAAACCACTATTGTTGTACGTACAATAAGGTTAGCAATTTGCAGAGACGCTATTGTATGGTAGTGTGAGATAATGATTTATTATCGTGTTTGACGTTTAATGCGCGGAACTTGATTATTTATCCAACGAGGCTCGTCGCACATAACTGAATAAATCATCACAACAACAAATATTCGCTTACTGATTGAACGGTTGCCGCTCAAAACTAATTTATTAATCAAACAGCTACCTTCGTAGGTAATAATAGTGAATCAACTTGTTATTAGTACTGATCACATCAAAAGCAGGAATCATTTCGGCTAACTGTATCATAGATATTATAGAGTTTTCGATAGTGTTTTTGCAAACAATTAATGTTTGATTGTAGACGAGATACTAAATCCTTCAATATCACTACATGGTATAAAACAAAGTCGCGCGTTCCCGCTGTCTGTCCATATGTATGCTTAGATCTTTAAAACTGCGCAACGGATTTTTATGCGGTTTTTTAATGGATAGACTGATTCAAGTGGAAGGTTTATAAGTATAATATAGTAGAGAAACACTGATAATTTTAGACGTTTCTAATGTGATGTCGTAAATGAACACATTTTTAGCGCTTACATTGCAAACGCTGGCTAAACCCTACGGGATAGATCAAAATATTGTACTTACAGTATTGTACACCTTAAAAAGGTGTACATAAAAGTTCGCGATGGTATGTCTATCTCTTAGGGATAACCCACAAAAACCATTTTTAGGGTTCCGTAGCCAAATGGCAAAAAACGGAACCCTTATAGATTCGTCATGTCTGTCTGTCTGTCCGTCCGTCCGTATGTCACAGCCACTTTTTTCCGAAACTATAAGAACTATACTGTTGAAACTTGGTAAGTAGATGTATTCTGTGAACCACACAAAAATAGTAAAAAAAAACAATACATTTTGGGGGTTCCCCATACTTAGAACTGATTATTAAAAAAAAAATTGTTCATACCCATACGTGTGGGGTATCTATGGATAGGTCTTCAAAAATGATATTGAGGTTTCTAATATCATTTTTTTTCTAAACTGAATAGTTTGCGCGAAAGACACTTCCAAAGTGGTAAAATGTGTCGTCCCCCCTGTAACTTCTAAAATAAGAGAATGATAAAACTAAAAAACTGAATAGTTTGCGCGAGAGACACTTCCAAAGTGATAAAATGTGCCCCCCCCCCCTGTAACTTCTAAAATAAGAGAATGACAAAACTAAAAAAAATATATGATGTACCATTGCCATGCAAACTTCCACCGAAAATTGGTTTGAACGAGATGTAGTCAGTAGTTTTTTTTTAATACGTCATAAATCGTAAACCGCAATTTACCTTTCAAGTTTGTACGGAACCCTCAGTGCGCGAGTCCGACTCGCACTTGCCCAAATTTTATCCTTTACTTTTTACGAGAAATAATGGCTTATTTACGAAGCGATCTTAAGCAATACAGCATTAATCCTTATCCAATTAAGTACCTTAAATACATTGTGCATTTAATATAGATCAATATGGCCCATTGCAGCATGTAGTCTCAGACCAATATGAATATTTTCGAAGATATTACAGATTTAAAATGCATTGACATAGGGGTTGTAAATAAAGACATTCTGTCTGATTTTGTAGTATACATATTTAGTATCAGCATTGCACCCGTGCGAAGCCGGGGCGGATCGCTAGTTTAAGCTAAAAAAAGGGTTATCCTTATACCTAATAAACCTTTTCCACGAACGGGTTCGTATAAATCTAACCCATTAAATGTTATGGTGCGTTTACACGTGGGTCAAGCCTCGGCCAATCGCCATTTAAACAATGGCTAGGGATGACGATTGGCCGAGGCTGGGCCCACGTGTAAACGGGGTATAAAGTTATCGTTATAATTAGGTTTCCTTTCCACTGCATGCTTCATAAATGTAATGAATGTGTGTGTGTAACGGTTAACCGTTTTTTCCCATAGATATCCGGTTTATTACGATATATCTGTCAAGCGTGGTCCTTGATTAATACATTCGTAATATTATGTTTGGTTCATTCATATGTTTAGGCAGAATGTTGTTTTACGAATTAAACAATTAGTTGCGTAACGTAGAGGAAGTTGTTATAAATGTTGATATTGATTGTTCCAGCTCGGGTCATGTGGTCAGCGGGCCAGGGGCGCGGCACGGCGTGATGCGGCGCGCGCGCAACAGCCTCGCTTGGCCGGTGCTGGCGTGCGCGCTGCTTTCAGTATGCGCGTGCGCCGATGCCATCGGCGAAAATGGAAGTAAGTGTCTAAATTGGTTGAAGTAGAACTCAAACCATTACCCTTATCTATTATTCAGTACAATTTGTGATTTGGTCTAATTCAAGTCAGTCAAGATCAAGTCACGATACATGTGATGAACTGGAGTAAACACGTTTCATAGCACACAAAATTAGTTGTACGGGAATCTATGCGGCAGTAATAATTCTCAAGATATAGGTAAAGCAAGAAATTCGGTCGTAATTTTAATAGTTTTGTTGCAAGTAGGCACCATAGAACGTTGTTACTCGGACTTGATTGGCACGTGGTCAAGCGTAATACCCTTTAGGAAATACGTAACATTTGGATCGTACCGAGTACGTTACATAAAAATTAATTTTATTTGCCAGCGGAGTACTTGCGTGTACGTACCTGTAGTGAAAAATAAGATAAGGCAACGGGCGCACTTCATCATTAGTTCTCCGAATACTGTCTGTCGTGTCTGTTGACACTTCATCATGTCTGTCACGTCTCTGCTTCTTTGCCTGATTAATTTTCACATACATTTGTATTCCTAACACATGGACACAGACAGCTACCATTATGTCTTGGCTGCTCAAGGAACAATACGAGAAGTAAATTGTAAATTTGTATTTACTACATACTACTTCGATGATTTTTATTAAGCACTGCAAGTGCAAATGATTCCACCAAATATCGCGCCTTCAACACACATTTTGCTTTCATGAAACATAAAAATAATAGAGATCATTATTATTATAAGTCTTCGGTGCGAACGGGCTAGTAAACATGTAAATTAAAATACCGTTAATGACTTCAATTGGGCCCCTATGTTTTTGCGCACTATTGGCCGTGTGAGTACATTCGGCGTTGTAGCGCGATCCGCGTCGCACGGCGCGAGCTGAGCGAGTATCGACTATCGTGCCTGCCGCCGTTTAATCCGCGAGATAACGACTCGCCTCGATGTGTTGTTTGTTTGTAATTCTCTGTTCGACGACCGACGAGCTAGTGAGGCCTCGTTTAGGAGGCGCCCCCCGTTATCTTGTGAACCGGCCCGAAATTCACTCGACCGTGTAATATGCGCAGTGATGTCGGAACATTCGAACTTGCCAATTTTAAACCTCTCGTTAACATAATTGTTTAATTTTAAAATTGTAACTGAGACCGTTCGCAATCCATGCGGGTCAATTACTGCTTTTACTTGTTATCTATTCGACAATCTGAACATTGTTCCATGTGCTGCGATCTGCAATGGGGTAGCCAATGTTAACTTTCTACATTGACCAATAAAAATGTTAATGATGGTCAACTTGGCAGTTTCAAGAGCTAATTAAAAAAAAATTAAATCTTAATTCTATAATTATAGAATTAAAAGTAGAGACCGACTGAAAGCTCGAATTCGGCCAGTTGCGGGCAAATAAGTAAATTTGTACTGTTCCCAGGGTAGGCAGATCCGTAAAAGTCGCCCTTCAAACACTAATCTTTTGATTGTATGCCAGATGTTTATTTATCCCTATCCTATCTTTACTCTCCAGCTGTCGGGTTCAGTGACCTCGAAGGGGAACCGCATTCTGACCCTCTATTTAGGAATTTGAAAATACTCCACTTTTACAGTTTGTGCTATAACGATGATTTTGCATAGCGTGTCTTCTATGAAGCAATTCAATATTTTTTATAAATTATTCAGTGTCACATAAATATTTCACGCATTTTTCCACTGATAAACGTTTAAAGTATCTACTCGTTTGTACATTTATATTAAAAAAAAAAAATATATATATTCCTTGAAGGTATTTGAATTTGATTACTGTATTATGCCCAATTCCCTACATACTCGGTAGTGTTACAAATAAATGCTTTTTAAGTACTTAATAATATTAAACTACATATTTTGGAAAGCTGTCCACAAGATGGACTGATGACCTGGTAAGGGTCGTGGGAGTTCGATGGAAGCGAGACGTACTTGACCGGTCGTTGTGTTGACACTTGGGGGAGGCATAATAATATGTCCAACAGTGGACGTCTTTTGGTTAAAATGATAACATATTTTTTATTGATGACGAGTAACAGCTGCTGTTGCTAAAATGTTCTCTACAGCGATAATATGAAGCAAATCAAGAATTTCTTCCTAATCATGTATTTAAGTAGGTCCAAAAACAACTCGTTTGGACTAATTTAAATAAAAAATAACGTGATAAATATTACTATTCATCATTGCTACATTAGTAAATATATTTTGTAGAATATCTTTTCATAATAGCTATAGTGTATCGTTTTCTTGTGAGCAGGGATCATTTTGTTGGTTCGTTTTTCTTTTTTTACCGAAAATCGCTTGTTCCCCTCGAAAATTATTCATTTATTACAAGTTACAAATTGAATGACTTTCCAGCTTATAAAAAAAAAAAAAAAAAAAAAAACTAAACAAAAACAAATAGATGACAAGGCCTCACATATAATGTCAGACTTGAAATTGAGAAGTAAGCATGAACAACTCCTCTCCCCCTGTCCTCAACACAATGAGTTAACTTATTGGTTATAGTTACATAGACAACAAAATCAATTGCTAGGGTTAAACGAGTAGTGAACTAAAAAAAATAAAATATAGAAAAAAAATAGGGAAACAATTAGAACTGGCTACTTAAAAAACCTGAGGCTTATTCGCCTTCTGGATGACGTCACACTTGTCGGTAAAACACATCGTATTTACGCTTAAAAAAATTAGTATTCCCATCAGTCTTTTATTTTAAAATTATAAGTAAATAAAATACATGCTATTATTCAAGGGCTTTAAATTATATGTATGTAGTATATTCGATACTTAAAAAATTATTATAAAAAAAAAATAAAAAAAGTAATTAAAATAATTATTTATTATTTATAATAAATTATTATTTTATTTATTTGGACGAAAATGATTGCTTGCAGGTTTGCTCATTGTACTTCGCCGAGTCGCGAGTCGACTGTTTCTATTCTACTATGCGAAAGTGGTGCACATCCCTGGTGCGCAGGGTTCGGGCTAGCTCCAATGGCATTCTGAGGGCATTCGCGCAGAGGTTCGATTGTCAGTACCTGAATCATTGCTGTATGGTTCACTTACTGAACAATCGAAATCTGTAAATACATATTACGTGTCTGATTATTTTGTATATGTTTTTGTTGTTATTTTATTGTATGTGTGCTATGATCCTGTGATGGTCGAAATAAACGTATTATTGTTTTAAATGCTATTTTTTAAAATTTTATCTGTTTGTATTCTTCTCTGACTTATTTCCGAAACGGCTGGACCGATTTTGACAGGACTTTCACTGACGGATAGCTTATGTTACAAGGAGTAGGTAACTTAGGCTACTTTTCATTTTCCCGCGGGAACGGAATTAACGGGATTTATTACTACGGAATACGTCTTTGAAATGGTTGAACAAAATTTGCCGGGACTTTACGCTCTCTTTCTCGTTCTAGTATGACTGTTGTAAGTGATAGATAAGGGTAGCAGCATAGAAAAGTGCGATTCGGACTTTCTTAAACTTCATGCGAACGAAGTCGCGAATAAAAGTTAGTCAATAAATAAACTTACAAAAGAAGTGAGATAAGAGTAGATATTAGCTTAGGTAACCTCAGGACTACACGACCCAGACTTAATAGACAATCAGTAAGTTAAATGAAAACACTGATTATTATGATAATATTAACACTGTTTAAAGATAGATATTGAACGGTTTAATAAACTCAATTACGCATACAACTATCGGTGTTATTAGAATAGAATTATCGGTTCATTATGCAATATTCATAATTGTGTAGACGTGCAGATTACTCTGGTTAAATTAATTAACTTGAGGCATACTCACCTACTTATCTCATTTATATGAGATATGTTCGTTATCAGTTTGTAGGAATAGCTGGTCTGCTCCACAATGCTTTTGTTTTATCTCATAACAAAGTAATTAAATTATTCGCTTATCTTTTCTTAGCTATCATGTATTGGTGACATTGAATGTAGGTATGTCTTATTGGTACAGTGTTTTGTTCATTTGATTGTTGCGTGACTCAGCGTGACATTTTGTTTTTTAACGTTGTTCACACTAGGATTTACTCCTGTATCGCAGATGCCCACAAACATGTTCACCATACACAAGACACCCAGACTTCTTTTTTTACATGGGAAGTCATCAATTAATGACTTCTCCCGCTCTGGGCGGGGCGATAGGCAGTGTCAGACTTTTACCGACGAAAACCCACAGTGTTCCTTCTGTTTCTCTTGCCTCGAACAATTAATAGCCCTGGAGACACCCAAACTCGGAACAACTACCTGTATTACCTATAGTCCATAAAAATATTTCCCAATCGCTCAACCACATATACAACCGCATAATTATGATCTTAAAATTAAATAAAAACTGGGCAAGTGCGAGTCGGACTCGCGCACTGAGGGTTCCGTACACAAACTTGAAAGGTAAATTGCGGTTTACGATTTATGACGTACTAAAAAAAAACTACTGACCAGATCTCGTTCAAACCAATTTTCGTTGGCAGTTTTTATAGTAATGTACATCATATATTTTTTTTAGTTTTATCATTCTCTTATTTTAGAAGTTAGAGGGGGGGGGACACACATTTTACCACTTTGGAAGTGTCTCTCGCGCAAACTATTCAGTTTAGAAAAAAATGATATTAGAAACCTCAGTATTATTTTTGAAGACCTATCCATAGATACCCCACACGCATGGGTTTGATGAAAAAAAAAATTTTGAGTTTCAGTTCTAAGTATGGGGACCCCCAAAATTTATTGCTTTTTTTCTATTTTTGTATGAAAATCTTAATGCGGTTCACAGAATACATCTACTTACAAAGTTTCAACAGTATAGCTCTTATAGTTTCGGAAAAAAGTGGCTGTGACATACGGACGGACAGACGGACAGACAGACAGACAGACAGACAGACAGACAGACAGACAGACAGACAGACATGACGAATCTATAAGGGTTCCGTTTTTTGCCATTTGGCTACGGAACCCTAAAAATGATAAAAACATGTATAAGCAGATCGTTCTCAAGACTCCAGATTCACAGATCGGACCTTTGTATGTAAGCTGTTGTATACTTGTATGTATAGTATAAGAATTTAAACTTTATTGTTCTGTAAATAATGCTCATATTTGCAAAACTAATTGTGAGTAAGCTTATCATAAGAACATTAATTTATGGGAATAAAGTACACAGTACATATACATATGAGTCGTATACTTTGCAAAGTCAAAATGTGGTCCATGATTCTTGTCTTGCCTTATGAAGTCAGTCTTGTTCAAAACTAGGCCGTAATAAATAAACATTTTCGACCATTACCTACCTATTGACATACAGGCAATGACTCAATTGCAAAACAATTCTTAGAAATATGATTACACGTATTTATTTATCAACATGCATGTCTGTGTGAACTATGTTGCATGAATTCGGAATCCTTAAAATTGATAACAAAGGTTCTCACATACACACTTCTATGATAAGGTAAATCTTTGGCGCCTTGATAAGTTTTATCAGTGTTTGTTTATTTATGTAATTTAGTTCATTATTTTTATGCTGACCTGAGAATGGTACAGTAAAATGGAGTATATGAGGCGGTAGTTCTCATAGCCCTCTGGCGTACCCTCTGTCGTATAATTTTGTCTCCTAAAAGCTCCAGAGAAGAGAGAGAGAGAGAAAGAAATGAGGGTCATTTAGGTATAAATAAATAATTGTTTTTTTTATAATATTATTTTTTTTATTGGATGATAAGATTTTCATTTTTCCTGAATTTGCCTACATGAAGGTATGAAGGTCGGTTTCCCCCTAATATATATGTATGCTTAATTGTACACCAAGATTACAATTAACAAAAATAAAAACTTAATAAAAAACATACAATTGGCAGCCTTATCGCACACGGTGATTTCTTCCAGTTCGAGGTTTCCGAACTATCTGGACAGAAATTGCCTGGACACAAAATGGTACAATTAATAAAAATTAACTATTCTTAGAAAGTAGATCTAAAATAGCGTGAGAGGTAATTGCAATTGATTCTGTGAGAGCGTAATAGGGCAGCTATTTGTAATGATAACAAGAGCATGCGTCACGCTCTCACAAGATGTTAGTAAATCGCATTAAAGTAGAGATAATTACCAACCTGCCGCTAGAATGCTTTTATGATAACAAAGTCAATGACTTTTCATTGATGTTTGTACTCATTACGGGCATATTATCAATCTGCTGTTTTATGTGCGTGAATGTCAATTAAAAATAGAGGCAAAAAGTACAACAATATTAAGATAAAGTCGGTTATAAGTACAAGTAACCGGATGTTATGAATACTTATGATAATACCAAATATTTGTTAATCGACAGCGCCATTAACATATTTTCTACTTCATTATAACTCGAATGTTGTGTTTCTATGGTGTTATCGGATTTATAGGAAAACAAAACCATTAAGGAGCATAAAACGATAAGTGTTTCTTAACTTTCTATGGTAGGAAAGTATAACATAATCAATAATATACTTTTATCTTCGATGCTATCAAACAATTTTTTTACAAAAAATACAACAAATATATTTAAAAGAAAAACAATAATTGCAAAATAACTTTCCATGTTCGGAAGTCGGTGTTCCGGGAATTGTTTTTTATTAAACTGACTTCCGAGCTTGAAAGTTATTTTGCAATTATTCGGTCTTTTTTAAATGGGGTTTAAAAAACTTTTTTATTTTTCACTTTTTATCTGTGGAATAGTACCTCTCAGCTACTACTTCATCAGATTTTCTCCAGAAACAAAAAAGTTATGCGTGAATTGATAACCATAATAACATAGAATTTTAATAATAATAAATAATTGGTGAACTAAGGATATATCAGTGTGATTAAGATTTTGCTGAACAAGATATAAAAACAAAACATTCAGACGACTTGAAAACCTCCTCCTTTTTTTGAAGTCTGTTTAAAAACGAACGTTTATGTTATTGTTCTCATGCGAAATAAGAATACTTGATGCAGGTAAGTAATATCACGCCGCTTATAAGTATCTCCTTGGGCACCTAGCACCTACTCAGACAGTTTGATGGCGTAATTAACGACTACTACGCACTATTTCATCAGATCAGCCGGAATACGAGTCCCCCCAGTCTGGTTGAATCGATACTTTGTGGTAAAGACAACGTTTATTATTGCATAGTATCGTGTTACTATAGTACAGCCGTTAGAACTGAGTCGTCCGGTCATAAACATTGAGACGCCAGTCAGTAGGTAAAGCTATAAAGGTAACAATAGGAATGTTCCAGGTACGAATTGCGAAATATCGACAGCTTGGTACGAGTCTGACGTGGATAAAGTCGCGGGCACCAGCTAGTCTAATATAAGTACTAATATTATAAAGAGAAACGATTTGTATATTTAAGAAGGTTATCTCTCAATGTACCACGTAAATTCGCAACATTTGGTGTGAAAAAATAAATACAATTAATTGCTCTTTGCTTTACGTGCAACAAAAAATTTGTGAATAGATAATTTCGTATGTAAATAGATAGTTTCGTGTGTAATGTATGTTTTTGTATAAAACAAAATAAAATTTGATACTTTTTAATCTATCAGTCTCTACTTACCGAAACCAAAAGTTTTCATTATTATGAGATTCTGCAATTTCCCGGCGACATATACATGACCTACCGCACACAGTAGGATATCGTGTGACGCTACCCGCTACTCGTCTGCGACTCGGCGGTGACCTCGGCTGGCGAGGCCGAGCTGAGCCCGAGCCTTGAGCTCGAGCACTGAGCGAACTTCACTGATTACATCTAGGTACATAGCATACCTACATAACCTTTCCTTACCCACATAACTACATGCAATTTCAACTGACACCTGCATATGGATAAGTACTTATATGCAACACAATAACACTATCAGATTTCCTGCAAACGAGATTACTGTTATCGTCCATTATAATCATGGCCTTCCTGCCCTCGTTGTATGAGTGTGTTTGCTCAGAAATAAACTTCGAAAACACCATTATCACCATTATTTGGCAGTATTTCCGAAAAAAGTAATAAAAAAACTAGATCAATATTTTGTTCTGAAATCGAGGATCTAGGTAAATACATGTAACCTGTCTGACAATATTGTTTTCACAAATCGTGTAGATCGAGTGTACTACACATGCACACACACACTTCATGTAATATTACGTGAAGCTACATAGTTGCATTTTATCTGTCGGACACGGCATGCGGTGATAAGGTCGCTGCAGTGCACGACCGCCGCCATCGCCGGACGCAATCGACAACCATCTGATAGAGCGTGACCTACCGCATTCAGTCTCGGAGTACGTCGAGTAGTACTTACCACGTGTCTCGGTGAGAGTGCACATGTGGACCCCACTTGTACAAAGCGAAGCGAACATTCGGAAGTCAAACATTATCATGACGGTTGAAGGCCGTCGCTTGACAGCTATGATCTATGTCCTTATTTTTAGGCAGTTCAGTGAACATAATTAATACACTAATTTATGGGTGGAAAAAGTTGAGTTGTTTCGCCCGTATTTTAGTAATCATTTCGTCGAAGTTTTAATGTAATTAATTAAGCATGTAAATAGGTATGTCTGTATGCGGAAAATACGTTCCAAATAAAACACCTGTTCATGTCCTCAACTTATTTTTGTATTTTTATTTAAGTAATTTGTAAATTAGAGAAGTTTTTATTTCTATTGTCTTTAAAAGATTTTTACAATTATGTTATAGTAACTTTACGTTAATAGTCAACTCAATTATTATAAATTTTAAACTGTTGGTTAGGTTATCCTTATTTCGTTTGAAAGAATAAGATCCCTCAAGACAACAGGGGTAACCTAACCACGGGGTAGTATATTCATTTAAAGTTTATTGTACTTACAAATAATTGTGTTATCGTTTAATGGTGTTATAAAGATTAAGTTGTACACATGTCAACTCCTAAACCTCGTAATCGATTTTGATGCAGTTTTCACTAATTGAAAGAACGATAAACGTGTAAGGTTTGTATTAATAATTTTCACCAGTGCAAAGGCGGGTCACTAGTATGTTTGTAATAATATAAATATTATAATAATGCAGCTACTTACGTATCAATTGTGTCGGGTTGGTGTCGCAACTCCACGTGTAAAGCGCGTATTTTGCGTACGGGTGGGACAAATGTGTCATTCGATCCACCCCAGCTCCTCAAGGAACACAGCAGCGCCTTGGTGTTACTGGACACTTCGCGGAGGGTACCTAGATTTTCAAAGTATTTTGTGCAAGTAGTGTTTAATCACTCAGTGAAATAAAATTTGATGTTATTTAGTTAAATAAAAATCAGAAAGTCTAGACAAGTTGATATACTTGACAAACCAATTTTAGTGTCAACACGTGACTGGTTTCTTATTTTTAACGATCTTGGATCATAAACAACGCCCCTGACAAAATACCTAACAGGTGAGAAATAAAGATAATAGACTGCTTCATAATATATATTCCAAATGAAAAGTATTGAAATGCTGTTTCTGTTCGTATCGGTATGAATTTGCAGACGGTGGCGCTGGCGCTCTGCAAAATGTATGTGAACTCATTATTTATGATGTAGTTAAAATATCGTTGTTATTCCAAAGCCGCCTTAAATGCAGTTTCAAGGTTTCCCCTGCCTGGCCGACTGTATCGTGCGTAAAGGTTATTTTTATAAATAACATGTTTGTGCTCTGATAACCGATAGTGCCGCGTCATACCCTCGCCGTGCGCACCATATGATGCCCACGATTGATGGTGCAACATCTTCATGCTTAATATTATCACTGGTACAGACCGATAGAAAACGCTGCAATTATTTATCAACATCGAGAACAATCTAGCTAGATCCTTATCTCTATAATCTAGGAATAATAACATCACCCCATTTTCAAATGGTAAATGAAAAACGATACATAGGCTCTTTGTACCCTTTAAAAGCGGATTGATCTGTAAATAAGTGTCCTCTTCCTCTCCACACGACGTCATGGATGACGTTTACCATTGTTCAATGGACCTGCGAAAGAACTCGGACACTATACTTGCTCGGAATCTTGTAATGTAATTTTCGCAGCAATAATATGTAGCTACAACAAGATATGGATATATGGATACTAGTCCAACCCGCACTGGGCCCACGTGGTGGATTACGGCCCAATCCCTCTCCTAGAGAGGAGGCCTGAGTCCCAACAGTGGGAACATTATAAGGCCGACTATGCTATGCTATAAAATGTAGCTTAATTCGCCATTCAGTTAACAGCCTAGCCTTTTTACTAAACAGCGCCATCCAATTAGCCGGCGGATTTCTATGTCTATGCTATAATTATAAACTAATAAATACTATGATAAATATCAATCAGTAATGTTACTGTTTTAAACTATTATTAAGAGAACTCAAAATGTAATAATTATAACTATGACCAAACTAAGTTTGAGAGGACTTTAAGTAATAGTTCCGCATAGTTCATAGTTACGCCAAATCAGATACCTCCCGAATCAATCGTGTCCGGTGTGGACCTGCGTCAGGCGACAACTGAGGAAGCCGTGGCGCCTTTCTAACTACACCTTAAAAGGGACTTATCGTTGCGATTGTGGAGTGCTCAGCGCTGGGTTGCGACCGTCGCGGCTGCCATGTCGTCATGAGATCCCGCCGGAGCTCTGTCTGCTGTGACATTTTGTCGTGGTAGCGGAGTTACGCCACGGCGCGCGGCGGCGGCGGCGCGGCTGCGTTGCATCTCTACACATTACTCGTACGTGCGTGCAAGGGACTCACATGATCACTCTTATTGCATGAATGGCCTAACTAAGCATTAGCCAGCCAGTTCACTAAATGTTGAATTCGACGCATCGACTGATTATTATTGAGGCTGCTAGTCGAAGAGCACCGTTTAGCACCTAACCTAATCTAATAATTAGGTTAGGTTGATAATATTATTGGATGGTGAATTAAGCTAGTTGACTGCGTCATATCGTATCCATGCGAAAAACAATAGTATTATATATATATATACGTTTTTGGCGAAAATGGCTGTTGTACCACCGTTTTTGTCTGCTCGTTATGTAGCTGACATTAACTTTTCGAGCTTGTATTATTATAGCATTTCATCTGTAATTTTCTCATTATACCTAACTAGCAGCTGCCAGCGGATTCGTCCGCATGAAAATAGGTTTCCTCCATACAAAATTTGAGCCCCGTTTTCCAAACTATTTTCCAAAATTCGGCTCTTAAGGGGTTAGGAGCCGAATTTTGGAAAATAGTTTCTTAGTGTTCGCCTACGTCATAAAAAGAAACCTTGTGCAAAATTTCACACTCCTAGCCCCAGTACTTTCGGCTGTGCGTTGATATCTCAGTCAGTCAGTTTCTCCTTTTATTTAAATAGATAAATATGCGGTCCTTATATTATTAATTTATTAGATTATAGTTTGTTAAACTACCTTTTGGTCATGTCTTAATGATCATTCCTGTAAAACACCTGGAAACGATGAGATGGAGTACCTACTAAGTTACTGATAATGGAGTGCTCTCTTCTTTGGCAATATCGAAACCCAGTTTTCAGAATTTTGGAATGTATTACTTTGAATGGCTAGTATAAAGATATATTCTCTTCCAGGAAGCAGACCCTTCTATCCTTGGACTTGACATACTGGAAAAGGAAAACTTTTTCCAGGAAAACAACATTCGTGCGAAGGCGTATAGAGTGGTAGGCACGGTATCGACCACGCAGCTTTAATAGACTTGCCTAGACAGTCTTCTGCGCTATTTGCAAGGCTATTTGTATGCAAAACGCACACGTATATAAATGTCTGCTATGCGTTCTATTTCTGTCCGGAGTACTGTTTACTTTTCTAATTACAACCCGCGAAATAGACGCCCGTGCTGCTCGTAGTTAAATATATCCCGCCCTATTTTCTACTACAATAATGGAAATGGGTCACGGGGTTGCTCATCGGTAGAAGGCAGTAGCCCTAACCATGTTATTTATAAGGACGAAGGGGTTTAAATCTTGATAAAATATCATTTAATTAACAATAATTTGATTGATTAACTTAATAATCATTAGCTCATCGCAATCGTAGATATAATATTTGCTTTTCCTCAAAATTTTTGAATAAACTGTAGTAAGATTATCATTTGAAAAGGTAAGTCATCAATCAGTCAGTCATCTATCATAATCAGAAAAGCTCATTACTGCTTACAGAACCTTCAGAAGATATCTATAATCGTTTTAAACTTACGCAAATGCTATTTATTTGCGTTGGAACGTGTGTCTATGTAATTTGGTCTGTTTTGTTTACCACGCAGCGGACTACGTCTGCCAAAAAAGTCACGCATTTTGTTCTGTCGTAGCGTAGGTGTAGCTAGTAATTCTGTTCGGTCAGTCAAACAAGGTATCCAATATCGGATTTCCAATGCCGGAACTGGCTTCTGTTTATGTTGGCGCCGGAATTCCGGAATCACTTCCATAATTGAAAACTGAGCGGGACTGTAACAGTCCTATGATATAACTGTTACCTACATATTGTATATGTAACTAACTAGTATATGTAGCCTGTGTGGGTTCGCCCAAGTGAATGTAGAAAAGATATAGCTTAAGTCGCTCAGTAAGTATTAAAGTAGTTTTTGAATTTATTCATTACAAACAAAAATACGGTATGTATTTTTATTACATAAATATTTCCTCTTTATAATATTGTTAGTATACATGCAGATACAATCCATATTAATTATTATTTCATTATTTTCAACCGACTTCAAAAAGAAGGAGGTTCATATTCGGCTGAATGTATTTTTTTTTTATATGTATGTTCACCGATTTCTCGGTCAATTGTGGACCGATTTCGAAAAAGGATCATAGCAGAACTGTCGTAACACGTAAAATGGCTTTGTTTATACGTGTAGTCGATGACTGACTGAAAGAAAGGGGGAGGGGATATATCGAACTGATCTGATGATGAAGCTAGAAGGTAGACACCGGAATTCAGTAATAATTCAATGTAACCTAACCGTGTTTGGGATTATTACAATTGTCATGAGATGCAATCTGGCTATAAGATACCATCGAGCTACTCGTAATCTGATGTAGCGTTGAAAAAAGCAGGAAAAATTCCCATTTCTTTCCAATTCCGTTGTTTTATTCGAAAGTTTCGAGAATTTATTTTAGTATTTATTTCATGCTTTTTTTTTTTTCAATAAAACCGAAAAAATATTATGAAGAAAATACGGTAAACTTAATGTTTTCTTTTTCAAATACGTACTTGCTTTTACTTTTTCTTTGTAAAATGAAAAAAAAAAATATAAGCGTGGTAGGCGCGCGCGACTCTTGTGTATCTAGTATTCTATCTGTCCGTTCCATAAATAGTTTTATAAATTTTCGTGCCAGTTCCGTTGCAGTTTGTTATCATAAATATCGAATGCAAATAGTGCAATTGTGTGTTATGTGATATTGTTTACCTCATACCTCGCGATAAAAGTTGTGTTTGGGATCATTACCAATTAAAAAAAAGAGATGGCTAGAAATATGCAAAATGTGTATTTTGTATAAAGGAATATGCATATGCAAATGCAACACATGACGTATCATTTATTATCATGTGTACATTGTCCAGACGAAATAAAGTCTTCATTTAAGGATAAGGCAAATAAGTCCAGCACGACAAAAATATCATTTCCTGTGACTTCAACTCCTGTAAGTCGATGGTAAATTATGGGTATGATTTACCATCGACTTCTGCTTCTGTTGACGAAAATTCGTTACCTTTGGCAGGACATACAAAGGATAGGAATCGCGTTCTTCCAGAGCGACTTAATAAACTTGTTTACGTTCGAAGAAATTTACATTTAATGTAAGTTAAAAAAGAAGCTTTCGAATTCAACCTCGAGTTAGGTGAAGCTGACGATTCTTCGGACAGTGCAATTGAGATTGTGGCTGAGGAGAGCTAGTATTTTTTTCTATTTGTATTCACCTCCCTTATGTTTCTTTTTTTTTGTATTTCGTCTATTAAAATATATTTGAATTTCAATTAAATTTGTTTTTGTTTTCAACTTTTCAAAACATTAACATAAAAAATCCTGATACTTTTCAAATGATTTCTTCTGTAAATTTTCTATGTAACATGCGAAGAAAACAAAAAAAAAATACCAATTTGTTATTTTAGCAATTTTCAACGCTAATCTGATAACGATTAGCTGAGGGGTACTTTTTAGTTGTGCTACCACAACTAAAAAGTGTAAAACAACTTTTTACAAAAAAAAAACCCCGACTTCCGAAATTAAAGTTATTTTGGTCGTTTTATGTTTTTTTTTTTAAAGATTTCAGTAGGACGCTTCAAGTTTTTTGGTTCTAAAAAGTTAACAGACAGAAGATATTACACAGATATATTTGCATTCATTTTTATTTTTGGACGGATCAGTAGGTGGGTCAACAGCCATACATCATTTTCTGAAAGAGATGTAACGTGATAATAATGTGTCTTATAATGAATAATTTCTAATCAAAACAGTAGATAATGATAACATTATTGTTGTGATATGCGGTGATGTTTTGAACGGTCTTAACGCCTTGTAAGAATGTATGAATCACCAGCAGTTCCATGTTTATACACAGGTACCATATTGTCAATGCACAATTGCACATCCTTGTATACCTACTCAGTGTTTCAAAAGTGTCATCACTTACTTAAATAGTATATTGGTATTTATTTTGCAATGGAGCAAAAATACATGGAAGTGCTAAGGTGCGAGACCGGTTAATGGCCGTTCTGGCGAGTTCGGAGTACCTTGTGGATCATAGTTTTCTGCGCCACAAAAAATTAGATAAGGTATTATAGACTATGATATATATATATATGTTACCGGCAATCTTTATAATCCGGTATTATATACAATACCTAGGCAATGTATAGAATAGGTACCTAAAACGTGTAAGTAAGTAATGTATGAAATATTATTTATTTTATACTTTGACTAGGTCTTATAAACAATACTGAATGCGCAGCCGGTAATGTGTGTAAAAGACTAAACCTTGATTTTATGTAATAGAACAAGTTTCATTTACCCGTCTTTTTATAGGTAGGTTGGTTAACATTCATATTCATATTCATTTATTCACATTGATAAATATAGACCAAAATCTATATTTATTTTACACATTGCCGTTGGATCAGCAGGTACTAAATACAATTCCTAGGAATTGTATACATTAAAGTACGTAATGGATAATAATATTCATAATATTTCATACATTGCCTGGACGCCCCAGGTATTCTGTACATTGCCTAGGTATTGTATTGAATACCTTTATTATACAGATTTCCAGTAAGATATATACATTTTGTGTGTGAATTTGTATAAAACTACCTAACATATTGGTCAATATACTTAATATTAGGGGTTGTATGAAATTGCCGATTTGTACTGAAAAATTGAAATTCGATTTTTTTTTTTAAATTTAGCATATTTATTTAATCAAAATAATTACCATTATTATCTATACATTGCTGCCATCTAGTAAGAAGGTCATTTATGCCTTTGCGATAGAACTCTGGTTATCTAGATTCGACAAACTGTGCGAAAGTATTTTGTACTGCCTCCTGAGAAGAAAACTTATTATCACGTAGAAAATTGTCCAAATCACGAAAAAAAATGGTAGTCCGTTGGAGCAAGGTCTGGCGAATACGGAGGGTGATGAATGGTTTCTAATTGCAGTTCCTGTAGACTTAAAACGGTTTCTCGTACTGTATGAGGTCTCGCGTTATCATGGAGCAATAATGGTGAAGATTCATGAGTCGGGACTGTTTAACTGCTAGTTTTGCTATCATTGTTCGAAGTTCGGCACAGTAGACATCTGCACTTATTGCTTGATTAGATCGGAGAAAGCTATAATGAATAACACCATGCTGAGACCACTAAACAGTTACCATTACCTTTTTATTGGTAAGCTTTGCTTTAGCACACTGTTGCGGCGTTTGACCTGGGGTCAACCATTGCATTTTTCGCTTACAGTTATCGTAAAGAATCAACTTTTCATCACATGTCACAATTCGATCCAATATTTCTTCATTTCTGTATCGATTCAACAAGGCAACACAAATTTCAACACGCGTTTCTTTCTGCAGATCAGTCAAATCATGAGGCACCCATTTTTCATATTTTTTTATTTTATTGTTTTGACGCAAATGAGTCAATATTGTTGTTAAGGTAACGTTAAACCATGCCGCTAATTCCTGGGTAGTTTAGCTCGGATCTGCTTCCACCATCTCTTTCAATTCATTGTTTTTCACCTGTGTGGGCGCAGTCTTCCACGTAGTTCGTTCTTTAAATCAAAGTTTTCATCACGAAAGCGTTTAAACCAAAATCGGACGGTGCGTTCATTAGCAGTCCCCTCTCCAAACGCAACATTGATATTGCGAGCTGTTTCTGCCGCGTTACTTCCGCGTCGGAACAATTTTCGAGGTATCCATCTTTCTTGTCTAAGCTGAATAAAAAAAACAACTGAAAGTCGCTAATTGAATGTTGCACATTTTTTAAAAGAAGAACTTCATAGATACCATGTGAAAAAAGTTTCACTCAAAAATCTCAAACCGTGAAGGTTCTATGTCAAATCGAAGTAGTACCTATTACAATAAAACGGCAATTTCATACTTTAACCCCTATTATAAAATCTAGCCTTTAGCATAAATTATAATATTTTACTTTGGCTGCAATCTATTCCCGATGCATCACTCTTGACAAAAACATCAAACTGTTAGAAAGTTTTTATTTTGTTGTGTTGTCTGAAAGTATAACATTTGTGTATTTCGTTTTATGTAGTTTCACAGATAAATTTAATAAGGCCAAATATCACTAAGAATCTACAGCAGACAGAAAGAAAAATTTACATGTAGTGTGATTAAACAAGTATTTAATGAGAGCAACAGCGCGTGTCGGACGACTTGACGCAGGAAGCAGGTAGGCCCCGCCATCGCGCTACGCCGACCTCCGCTTGGCGGCTGTGGCACACGTGGAACACTGGGTTTCCACTCTAGGTCACCGCCATCGCCACCAGGCTAACAACCTTAGACGATATCTTCCACTCACGAAGGTAGCGCGGTCGATGACCGTTGACAGTCGTCATCTTTGCTCGTTCCAATTAGTGCGGGAAGGTATTTGTAGCAGGCCCCCGGTATGGGCCTCTCTTGCCCCATACACGCGCGCAGTTATTAGCAATGCGATTGCTAAAACTGCCCCACATCTGATTACCTGAACGCATGCGCGAAGTTCGCTCCACTTTGTTTTTGCGTTCAATGTCAGTGTATCGGCTAATTTTATCGCGCTTCGCACACGCTACGTAACTATCTTGTTTGACGAGGCCAAATGACGATTTGTTTTGATTTCTCTGCCCAAAACATGAGAACATTAAACAAGCCGATAAATGCATCTAAAATCTCGCTAATATAATTCGCAAACGACGTATTAATAAAATATTTGATAAAGTACTATTTTTAGATGACCTATGCCTATCTAACGCCAATTTTATAAAAACATTGATAACAATGCTGCAAGTTAAATAAGGCTTATTAAAATTAAATAAAATCGGAAATAACTTTGTTGTTTGCTGCTTAGTTTGACCTTTTCAAGCAATAACGTTAAATCAAATAAACTACCTAGTAGTTAATATACAATTTACTTTTAATGAACTGGGCCCTTTAACAAGTTTACGTTTATAAAGTACAAAGTTGAATGGAAAATCCCGAATGAAACAATAATATGAAGTGAACCATTGCCCCTACTTGTTTTAAGAGAGGTCAAGTCAAGATGCAGTGTAGGACTGTATCTCTGTAGGACTGGTGAGGGTGACCGGGTGACACGCGGTGATGCGGCTGCGCGAGGTGAACGCGCCGGGTACCGCGTCACGCTCACGACACGACGACGAGCAAACGCTTTTCGTCGCTATTTCCGCAACAAGTGTTGTTTTGAAGATAGAGGCCCCAAACGGGCGAGCGCGAGCGTCATGCCCGCGCCGCGGCCCGTGATTCCATTTCCATATAATTTATCAGCTGATCTTAATAATACTTGCTGAATTTGCTCGGTAAATTTATATCGGAAATATTCAATCTTCTTCAATTATTACGATATAAAAAAAGGCATTCAGAAAGTTTACGAACTTATTAAAAGTTGTCTGCTATTACGCTGTGAAAATAGAACAAATTAATACTTACGAGATCTTCATGGCTGACATATATTGTTATGTAGTATCTAGTTTTTATAAATGTCGCTGTCTTTACGGTATCACTAGAAATTCCATGGCATTTACATCTCTTTTATGGTTTATTATGCTCTTCACATCCACATGTTTTAAACCATTTCTACTTTTACATGCGTGTACTCATTACACATACCTACCTATTAACCTAAAAATAATGTCTTATTATGCTATCTGAAAACGATATTTTGAATTAAATTAAAGGGTAGCTGTTATCATTAAGTATTCAGATTACCGCTCGTCGCCGACGCAACTGATTTCATCGATAAAATTATATCATGCATATCGTCGCATATCTTATCAGCAGCGGTACGAGACAAATGAGATCAACGTTCCCCAAATCTGGTCATAATAATTTGGCGCGTAGGTGTTTACATTTCAAAAATACGCGTTTTACATGCAACTATAAAATAATGGGAACGTTGCGTACACCCGACGTCATACTGTGCAAATAAAGGTCGTCATCGTGGCGTTTGCCATCATTGTTGTCTCTCGATGATTGTACTCAATGTTTGGCTTAATTTATTTAGCCATGACGCGGTATTGAACCTTTCCCGTGTCAGTATGATGAAAAATATTCGCTCTTGATTCGCTCCTTATAAGGGTATAGCTGCAAAATTAACGAAGGTTTTTTAGAACACGGTTTTTTATACTAATTAGGTACTTTATAACTTCTTTCCAACCTCCGAATATATTATTCTTGTAGTACCTACTTATCTGAGTCTGTGGTATCATTAACTCAGTTTATTAAAATGCATTTTCCTGTTGTCAGACATTTTCCACACGCCTCGATTGTTATTTTTTATTCTTCAATAAAAAATTAAAGGAGTCAGTTGCCGGTTGTAGAAATCTCCTCCTTGAAATAATCCTTTATTGTAAGATTATGAGACAATCGTTTCTGGTTGATTGCGTAATTTTATTTAAGAAATTTAAGTATTTACCCATATCAGTTTCTTTGAAAAACAACTTATTCATTGTGATATCTGTAATGTTGATACACTTTGGATGTTATTTATGCTGTAATAACAAAATATCAATTGAATAAATTCATCAGTAATTGCCCACTCAATTTACTCGTTAATAATTAATTAATTTTAGTTAGGTATGTGAAGGTGTAATAATACTTACATAGAAATGAAATAATTTAAATTAATTGAATAATGAGATCAAAACGACACTAAGTAAACCTTGAACTAAGTTAGGATCGATTCGATTATTCAGGACTAAAGTTACAGAAGAGTTATGATAAAAATCAAATTTGGTTGTAAATCGGTGTATGGTTTTATAACAATTAGTTATAAAACCATGTACACCGATTTAATTCCTTTAATAAATTATTAAAAAATAGAAGGGATTGAGTATCCCTCTTGAAAATATTATCACAATTTAATAGTGCTCTAAGTAGACGTTGGACAAATTCGAGTGTTCAGTTCAGGACTAAAGTTACAGGAGAGTTTTATTAAAATCGTAATTCATTATTTTTTCAATTATTTAAACAAATAGAAGGAATCAAGTATCCTTTGAATTTTTATCAGAGTTCTATTACATTCTAAGGATGGACCAAATTTAAACTGATTCAAGTATTTAGAATGAAAGTTAAAATATTCGATTTAAAATTCGCGTTTAAAATTATCAATGTAAAGTTTTCATACACTGTGTTGTGTATAATTTATATTCTCATCTTCGTAAATTGATCAATATTAGATACTTTTACTTTATAACTATATTTTGTTTCCTAGAGCCCTTTTCTCAAGATCCGTTCCTTGCGGCTGCTAGCTGCTATGCCGGAGGTCGTGGGTTCCCCACCCAAGGCAAATGGTGTGTGATGAGCACGGTCATTTGTTCTGTAGCATAGCATAGCATAGTCGGCCTTATAATGTTCCCACTGCTGGGACTCAGGCCTCCTTTCTAGGAGAGGGAATGGGCCGTAATCCACCACGCGGGCCCAGTGCGGGATGGTGGATGTCACATGTCTTCGAATTTTTGATTCTAGGACATGCCGGTTTCCTCACGATGTTTTCCTTCACCGTTTTGAGAGCAGTGGTGATGAAATAAATTACACAAAGTAATACGCCTGGCTGGGATTCTGATTTGTTCTGTGTCTGGGTGTAATTTATCTACATATTATAGATAAATTACATTATTTATTTAGAAATATAATAAGTATGTTTATCAGTTGTCTAGCCCTTTAGTTCGCAAGGAAACAAAATCTGTATTTTTGTGTTTTTTTTTAGTTTATATGTATATAAATAGTGTATACGTGTACAAAAAAATAAATTAATAAATCTAGTTTGTGTAGTTTTTGGAAAAACATACGTTAAAAATACTCAACGTTGCGATGTATTGAGAAAATTAGGTGGTAAAATGAACGTTGAGTATTTTCAACGTCACGATTTATGTAGGTTTTTGAGACTTTTATAAAATAAACACTTATTCATAATTATCATGCATTTATTATAAAAAATACAGTTGAAAAAGATATAAAAGGACAATTAGTCATGAATATTATAAAAATGAACGATAAATCGCCTAAAAGGTACCTACTGTAATACATGATAGTTATAAAAACAGTTCCTTTTAGATACAAAACAAAGCCGTAAGTTACATTTTGTACAATTCACATTTGTATAACCCGTTTTACAGAATTTGCAACGCCCATAGGATAAAATTGTAGGCCAGTGTCCCGTGTTGTCATACCTGACCGAATTAGGTGGTCTTGGAGCACTAGGATTTTGTATGTGCTGCTTGGCATCGTCTACTTTTTCGTTAGTTTGTCTAATTCGGTTTTTGTGTAACAGTTCATTTACAATTTGAACTCTAAACTTTTTCAAGCTCAGGCATTTTTTTGCATCTGGGCTTTCTCTTCTGTATAATAACCAGGCATTGTTTACGCATATGTCAAGAGTTTGGGAGAAGATCGCCATGTACCATCTTTTGGTTTTGAAAGCAGATCTGTACAATGCAATCAACATGTCTGCCAAATCTACACCGCCCATGTGAGCGTTATATTCCTTTACTATTCGGGGACAGTTCACTTCAATCTTAGCTTTACTTTCTTTGCAGTATCTTTGAATTTTCCCCAACGGATAAGAGTCAACAAACGAACTTGCTAGTGTGACCACCTTGTTATCCAACCATTTTACAACAGCTATTTTATTGTTATTGCAGACGACCTGCTTACTTGCACCTCTACCTTTCTTGGACAATTGCTTATCAGTCAACATTTTATTTTGACATCCTCGCAAGCGATTGGCTTTTATTGTTCCAAGGCTGAAAATACCGTACTCTTCCCGTAAATGGTGAATTAACTCTAAAGAAGTAAAAAAGTTGTCAAAGTATACTGTTGCCGGCTTCGCTTCTATTGTTTTACAGAGCGCCAAAACAACTTTCGCCCCAAGACCTAAACTATTTTCATAGTCCGTGAAAGTGTTATTCCGAAAGGTGTCCTCCCCAGCGTAAGGAATAAAATCGTATACTAGCCCAGATATGCCAGCTCTCACAAATATTTTAAACCCCCATTTTTTGGGTTTTTTCGGTAAGTATTGACGTCTACTGCCTGCCCTAGTACCTTTATAGGGTACCATCATTTCGTCAATACTGTATCTACCTTCTTCCTTAAGTTTTAGGCAATTACGTCTCACCATTTCTAAAAGTGGCCGAACTTTAAAATAGCGATCATCATTCATGTCCAAGTTGTTCACAAAATGAAGATATTTTCTGATCTTTTCGTACATTTTGACCGGCATGATATCTGCGATTGGGGGATATCTTAATTCGCGACTCCAATAATCCTTATAGGATGGCATTTGTACTACGCCCATCATAAGAGTAATGGCTAAAAAGTCTCGTATATTATCATTAGAGACATTTGCGCATTTGGCAGCATCATTTTGTACTGAATATAAGTTTGTATGATCTGTAATCAAATTAATAATATCTTCTGAAAAAAATTGGTAAAAGTAGTCTAAAGGGGACATCGTACTTGAATCAATCGGAACATCAAGTACAGTTGGTTCGATATGTGCTGCATGTCTAAATTTACCAGTTTTCCATTTGAACAACAACGGTTTTCTCACATACTTTTTTATTTTCTTAGCAACAATTTTAGGTGTTGTATTTGCTCGTCTCTTGGAACGTGTCGCTGGAGATATATTTGCAGAAACTTGTGGGGATAAGACAGATGAAACTTGAGGTGATAAAATAGACGAAACTTGAGGTGATAAAATAGACGAAACTGACTGGAGAACTGGAAGTTGATGTAATGTTTTATCTGGAGGGAACATGTTATTCATGACGGGTGTCAATGGAACAGTTTCTTCATCGGATAAGAAAGGCGTGGGAGACTCATTTCTAGAACTATCAAGGTCCAAGTCATTAAGTGATGAAGGGTATGACCTGGGTTCGGAGCTAGAATAAGAGTTTTCACGTTCTTTCGTCCTGTCTTCAAATATAACTTCATCGTCAGTACTAGTACTGCTACTATCTGATGGAGCATTCTCTGGAGGAACTAGTGCCATAATTTTGCGCGTTCTTTGCCATATTGGCTTAGTCTGAAGCAAGCAAAAAACAAAACATGCAAACCAAACCCATAGCATGACAAAACACCAATATATAAATTAAAATGTTAATATAAATACATGCTAAATAAATCGTTAGCAAAGCCGCAATGTTGAACATGCTCAACATACATATTACGAAGTACTTTACTGATTACGTCGCAACGTTGAGAATGTTCAACGTATCACTTTATGAACCCCGTTCTCGTAAGTTAGTCAATACAATTAAGTTATTTGTAATCATAATACTAAAATGGCTTTCTAAAAATAAAATACCGGTGTCCAATAGCAGAAAAAACACTCAAAAATATTTTTTATCGAATAAAATTACCTGCAATCCGCGGAGTCGTTGCGATCGTGACGCCATTTTGCACAACACTGACGTAAAATGCGTTCAAAAATGACAAACTCTTTATTTTTACAATAACATTTAGTTATTCGTTGTAGGCATTAAATAAAAACTTATAAAAAGTAACTGATTTTTGATCAAAATTTTTTTAAAGTGAACGTTGAGCCGGCTTGTCGTTGCGAGCGAAAGGGCTAGTACTCATAACACAAGCTCTGCTTAGCTTGGGACTAGACGGCGTTGTGTGATACTTGTGGAATATTATTATTATTAGTGTTATCGTCTATCTGATGGAACGGATTTTCCGTTATTTACTATCGACGAATAGGTTTCAGACCTTTAATTTTTATGCCGCTATAATAATTCCTTAAAGACTTGGTTTTTCAAGGACGCGAACACGACTCATTCATTATAATTATTTATAGTCCCACTGGCATGTTGGTGTAAAGGTTTAGTACCACAAAATCTTAGTATGTTGTCATTTAAATGGTACTAGATATAGTGTGATACTTGTTCAAGAACCGGTTGACGGTTCGGTTCGCAAGTGGCGAGGACAGTGTGTGGGGTAAGAGGCGGCTCGGCTAGCAATCTGCACCGGCGTGCATTCCGGACGCATTCCACGATCTGAGCCGACTGACGACCTAGCCACGGTTTACCATCGCTGATTTGAATGCCATAAACTGTATGAACAAACAACCCATTTAAATGATTGCTGCGGAATGTAAGTGCCTACACTTATTACAGAATAACCAAGTGTTAGCCATAAAGATTTTATAGTCTTATTTACTTACACGTACCTACGATTTAATTGCATTTCCTGACCTAACTTACTACGTTGTAGATATAAATAAGAAACAAAAGGCACAGTTTTACCACCAATAATTCCATAAAAAGGTGAAAAATGTGTTGTGTGAAAAAGATTTCAAAATAAATTGGCATTTCTTTACAAAAGAGTTTAGCTCCATTGATAACTGGTATCCTCACTGTACCTAATTATCTATAAACCTATAAGTCGTACTTTTTCGCATAGAGAAATTCTTAGGCAACGTAAAACTCCAAAATCCGAAAGCTGCCACTACAAAACCACTATCTTTATTTAAGGAGTAGAACCCTAGTACATTCAATTATTGAAAAGAATCTACCTAAATAGTACAGCTGCTGTACACTTGGATACTACTGGCCCTTTCCAATTCGAAAAGGAGTCAAACAAGGTGATCCGCTATCTCTAAAGCTCTTCACAGCAACGCTTGAAAAAGTTTTTAAAAATCTAGACGAACCTTGGGCACAACGAGTCAAGGGCAATCTTCGGAGAAAGAAGATTAACTAATCTACGCTTTGCTGATGACATTGTCCTTTTCTCGTCTTCGGCGGCTGAGTTAAGCCTTATGCTCGAACAACTGAGCCATGCCAGCCTCGATGTCGGACTCAAAATGAATATGACGAAGACTAAGTTAATGCGAAACATAAAGTAAATATCGAGGGCGTGGAGGTTGAATATGTCCATGATTGCACATACCTCTGCCAAATAGTCTCTTGTCACGCGAGGCAAGATAAAGAAGTTGCAAGACGTACTGAGAACGCCTAGAAGAGCTATTGGTCGATGAAACGCCTGATGAAAGGATTACTTCCTCTTTCCCTTAAAAGGAAACTCATGGAAATGTGCGTCCTTCCCACCCTCACACACTCCGGTGCACACGTAGTCATAACGAAACGTCAAAAGTCCGCACTCGGGGTCTGCCAGCGAGCAATGGAACGAAGTATTCTCGGGGTCAAAAGAACAGATCGCATAAGGAACAGTATACTTCGTTCCAAAACACAAATCGCAGACGTAGGTGACTCAGCCGCCAAACTAAGATGGAACTGGACAGGTCACACTGCCGCATGTTCCAACAAAATTGGGCGAAAGCAACTATTGACTGGATTCCAAACCGCAGGAGCCGGCGAAGCGGTAGGCCCAGAAGGCGATTGCGTGACGATTTGGACTCCTACCTTAAGGATTGGCCAGAAGTGGCTAAGGACAAAAAAGAGTGGATTAACACTAGAAAGACGGAAGCAGTCATTTGACTGCAATTTGAATTTAAATTTGGAATAACTCAAAATCTATTTGACTTAATGTACTGAGACTTTGTGACTTTTATTAATATTACTAGTTAAATGAAAATAGGTATGAAAATAACTCTCGTCTCTTTTGTTTATTGTTTAAAATCTTGATATACCGACAAAGACGGCGGCAGTCATTTGACGGTTGATATCGGATAAGTATTTATTTGTAATATGAGAAGGTAGAATACGAAATAATGTGCGCTTTGTCCATTGTTTGGAGTATGCAAGTCAAATGAGTCAGTATAGTTACGACTGCCTATCAGTTTTGTCAGAATTATTGTAAGTGATTCGTGAAAAATGTCTCGAAGCCTTCAAAATGAAGAAATACTTTCAATGTTGCAAAATATTTGTGAAGATGAATCGGATTGTGGCTCTGAAAGTGAAGAGCACGGTAGTGAGGATGAAAATGTACCATTTATCAGTTCGAGTTCCTCTACGGATGAAAGTGACCTGGAAGATCAGATACCTCTAGCAACTTTACGAACCGTTGACAGCTTGAGTTCTCGTGGCCGCGGTCGTAGCCGTGCTCGTGGTCGAGGCCGTGGTAGGAGTCATTGTTTGGAAGATTCTGAGCTTCAAGGTCTTATCACTTCTATCGACGGTACCTCATGGACACCTCAAATGGAATCTACTCAAAGTGGTCGCCGGGCACGACACAATATCATAACTGAGCAAGCAGGGCCTACCTCATATGCAAAAAGAAATTTCAAGGGACCTTTGTCAGACTCGTGGAGGCTTTTGATTGATGAATCTATATTGAGACATATTCAGAAATGTACTATAGAAGAAGCTAATAGACAACTAGGACACAATAACTGGATACTAACTTTGGAACAACTGGAAAGTTTTATCGCTATATGTTATGCTCGAGGTGCATACGGTGCAAAAAATATTCAAGTAAATGAGTTGTGGAGTAAAACTTGGGGAATAATTTTTTTTTCAAAAGTTATGTCACGTGACAGATTCAAAGAAATAATGAAGTTTTTGCGATTTGATCACAGATCTGAGAGAAGTTCACGACTTCAACAAGACAAATTCGCACTAATATCAGACGTTTGGAAGAAATTCATTGAGAACTGCTTATCGTGCTACAAGCCGGGAGAAAACGTTACAGTAGACGAACAACTGTTTTCTACTAAGGTTAGATGCAGGTTTCTTCAATACATTGCTAACAAGCCTGATAAGTTTGGAATTAAATTTTGGCTTTGTGTTGATGTAGATTCAAAGTTTGTACTCAACGGCTTTCCTTACTTAGGAAAAGATGAAAGCAGGCCACAAAACCAAAGCCTCAGTGAATCCGTTGTTATGCGTCTCGTGGAACCTTTTGCAAATACTGGTCGGAATGTAACCACTGACAACTTCTTTACATCGTTGAGCTTGGCAAATAACTTGCTCGCAAAACGCACTACAATTGTAGGAACTTTGAACAGGGCACGACGAGAGGTTCCACCTTACGTCAAATCACTTCAGATGACTTTGTTTGAAACAAAAATTCTGAAATCTGATAGATGTACTCTTACAATTTATCAAGGAAAACGAAACAAGAACGTTTTATTGCTCAGCACGTTACATGACAATGTTGAAATAGATTCTAATCATCCTAAGAAAAAGCCAGAAACTGTGACTTTTTACAATGCTACCAAGTACGGCGTGGATGTAGCTGACCAGATGGCAAAAAAATATAGTGTCAAAGCGGCATCTCGAAGGTGGCCTGTACAGGTATTTTTCAATATTTTGGACCTAGCAGGGATAAATTCCTTCATTTTGTATAAGAAAATGTCAGGCACCAACATAAAACGAAGGAATTTCATACTAAATTTAGCAAGTGAACTTAGCGGCAAAGTAGAAATTGAACCGAGACCCTCTGAAACCGAACTGTCGCCCGAAGAACCCACGCCTTCTACTTCTCGATCTTCTCTTCAAAATCCGGAAATTCGGAAAAGGCGAGAATGCTATATACAGAAGTGCAAAAATAAAACTAATAAAGTATGCGACTCTTGCAAAAAGCCACTTTGCGGCTCTTGTAACGTAAATAAAATGTTAAAATGTAAAAATTGTATGTAAATTAAATAAATAATTATATATTATACCCTGTTTTATTACTATAGTTACCAATTTTAGCACATAAATAAAAAAATATATTAAATAAATTGGGGCAGTCATTTGACCGGTCGCCGTCTTTGTAGGTAGATAGATTTTCCCGTCTTTCTAGTGTTAACGGAAGGGAGGCCTTTGCCCTGTTGTGGGACACAACAGGCTCATAATAATAATAATTATTATTTGATGTAAATTTTTCAATTGCAATTACTATCACTCAAATAAAGGAGTCGCGCAATCAAAGCTGAATAAAAATATAAAGAAAAAACCGGTCCGTTGAGGTCTTTCTAAAATGATCCGGATGTCGTCGGTTACCCCCTCAAACTAAACCGTTATTGCATCCTATATGGGTAACCCTTACACAATGAATGGCCACTAAAAACAATCAAAACCCTTTAAATGTCCTCACGCTCGAAGGATTAAGGTTTTGACCGGTTATCCCTACAATCGGTTTCTACAATAAAAACACTCGGGTATCCTTTAGGCAAGCTCCTTCAAGGAGTAACATTCATATTTGGGATTCCGCATCATTGGTATAGAAAGGGCAATCCGCGTTTGAACTATTGAACTTGGGCCGTCCAATCTCCGGTCTTAGCAGATGACAGGTATTTCGAAGAGAAATTCAAGAGAATCTTTCAAGATTCTCAATCAAAGATGTAGCTTAGTTCAATATTCTAAATTTATATTGTGTGAATGGAATGTACCTAAATGAGAAAGGAAGGTGTTAGCGGTTTCACCCGCGTCTTTGGTTACTGCTCTGCCTCCGTGAGTCGTAGCGTGATGTTACATAACATATACTATTCGTCATGAATCTGGCTATCCCATACAGAAAGAATTTTTCCATTCGGCCTGGTAGTTACAGAGATTAACGCGTTTATATAAACCAAAAACCTCTTTCGTTTTATTATATTATTTAGATAAAAAAAAAAAAAAAAAAAACAATTTAGAGAAAAGTTTTGAAGTAGGCGTGGACGGATATCAGAAATAAATGTCAAATAGCGACAAAACAACAAAGGAGACTCGCGACCGATTTTAATGAAAACTAAAACTTCATCATTGGTTTTTAATTGAATAAGAAATAAGGATCAAATTCTAGCAAATATTGATAAATGCAAAATAGAGGAAATAGCTTTACAATAAATAATGTAAACAAAGACATTTAAGTCAGTTGCTAATAATCGACTATCAACTGGCCATTCTCTGGAGTTAGATGAAAGGAAGAGTCATAATTTGCGTGACTTAACCTAACCTTAGGTCACGCAAAATAAACATATTATCATGTATGTACTGCTTTATGTTATCATTATATATTTGACCTGATTAAACATGTTTCACTAATACAATACTGAAAAGGTAATTAACCTTTTCAGTATTGTATTAGTGAAATAATCCCTTATAAAAAATGGATTCTGATTTCATGAAAATTTGTTTGAAAGTGACATTATTTGGAAAAAAATATATTGCACAAAAATGGCCACATCCCAAGCTGATGCAGAATGCTCCCTTTACGGCACTTTGAATTGTTGTCTGCAAAACATGTCTCCAATTTGGTGATTTCTTGTTCAATGTTAGCTTTCAAGACTTGCAAGTTCCATGGTTTGCTGTGGTCTACAACATAAATGTTAAAGCTCTATGACATTTGGAGCCATTTGCAAAAATTAAGGCACATTCACATTATGATATTACTTTTGCGCCACCTGTTATTTCAATAAACCTCCATCTTCTATGTTATTGGTAAATCTGTAAATAATCGCCAAAAACTACCCCACAACAGGAATTACTCTAGAATCTTAGGTGCATTCAAAAACATGTAGACTCACAAACACAAGACACCCAGACCCAAAACACCTATTTGTAGATTACAATGTTGCAGTCTTTTACGAATGCAAATGAGTTTTTTTGGATAACAACAAGCAACTCTTGTTGAGGACTGTCCGTGGATGGGTGACCATCTATTAAATACATACCTACTTACCGAGATTCCCGATGGTCCCGGCTGCCATTTGTGTATATTTGACAGTCGTTACGGGTAGTCAGAAGCCAAAAAATTTGACACTACTCTTGCCAAAGGGGTATCGTATCGCCTGGTTACGGACTCGTCTAACTCAGATAGGCAGTTGTTCCATATAAAGTATTGATATTCAGCTGTGTTCGATTATTATAGAAACCGACCTCAATATAGTTGAGAAAATGTTAGGTAGAAAGATTTAGCCCGCCGTCCGACCGTCCGGTAACCGTCCGGACCGAGCCCAAGTTGTCGACGGCGACGGCGCGTATTGTTCCACGCGCGCCTCAGGGAGATGTCAGCAAATCGTAGGGGCCCAGAAGGGTCGAAGCCTACTGGGGCCATGGGTAGTGTGAAAACGAAACCCGGGGCCCTGGGACGAAGGCAACGAAGCAACAGGAGTGGGTTTTTAGTTAGTAAAAGTCTAACACTATGTCCCGTTCCGGGCCCCAAGATCGGGATTTGTCATTAGATGATTTTCCCACCTAAAAAAAAAGGTAGAAAGATTTATATTCTAATTTTTTATGTTTCACCAACTTACACACGTGAATGAAAACACAACGTGATTCTGAGCTCCAACATTACGTAAATTAATAAAAGATCTCATGTTATGATATTCATTCAAATTACGAACCGTCTGGTTAAATGTAGCCGCTCTGGTAATCTTTTACCCGACGCGGAAGTAATAGAGTGAAAAAAAAATGTGTTATTGCACAATAGATCTGATTTTTATATTTTTGTAAACCTTTTACAGCCTGTCATCAATATGTTAATGTAAACATGTTTACCAACTTTTATATGATTGGGCATTATTTGATAACATCATTGTTGACTAACTAGTCGAAAAATAAAATCTTCATATTTCAAGTCGTAAGAATAAGCAGCACGTGCAACCTCAATATTATGTACTTAGACTTACTCTGTACTCAATACTTGCTTTTCATTTAACACCCTACCCGTGCACTAATGTAATTTCGTGTCTATATGTCACCGTAAAATTCTGATAATCTATCGAAAAATAATGCGTTAAATTGTAAGCATACGTTACGGTTCACAATCTTTCGACAGTTTTCTATCTCGCGAGGTAGGTCATAATCAAACGGTACCTATTTAAAATTTTACGGTGACATATATTATATACATTATAATCTCCTATCGAGTTGTACTTGATCAATATTTCCATTTAATTTACAACTAATAGCAAAATATTTTTTTTAAGTTCAATGTGTGAAATATAGTTTAAAAGGTTTGGTATTTAATGAATGCTATGATTCCATAAGAATGAAATTAATTAGATTCGGTACCCACTGCAAAAACACATAATATTATATTTATATAATTAACAATTCATGTACAATAATACCACACATATAATAAAAGACAAGTAGAAGGAAATAGAAAAATAGGTACAAAGGTGATTTTACTTATTGTAATCGAATTTAAATTCATATGCTGCAATGTAAACTTGAAAACTTAAAAAAAATAAACAATCCCTAAATACCTATTGTATAGGTAAGTAACAATTATCTTAGCACCTATAAGGAACGAGTTGATTACTAGATAATACTGAACAAAAGTTTGCTATGCAAAACACGCTTTAAAAAAACATCGTAAATCATCTCTTGCGTCATTTGCAGGTTGATGACCGCAGCCTTGGCGGGCCGACCCTTTCCACGTGCAAATCTTACAGTAAATATACAATAACAAGCCGCTGCGCTGTACTTATCACCGCGGTGAACATTGGCTAGAATTTGATTGGAACGCCCTAGCGATGGTGTTCGATGAGACGACCGTTAATGAGTCATCACCAACCGACAGCGGCTGCGACGTAAACAACCGGAGCTCCTCCCCGCGAGGCCGCCGCGCGCAAATAAACGTGCCTCACATGGGTGTACCGCCAACTGTTTTGTTTGACGCACCCGAAACAAACTTTTTTTGTGTTTTTACGGGCTCAATAAGGATGTGCCCCTTACACCTGGATGGATACTCTACAATATATGACCTCGCAACCACCCTGCAACAGATGCTGACATGAATAGACGACGCGGCAATATGCTGTGAACTCATTGTAATAGTGGCTTTGTGATACTGACACTTAACTAAGGTTATTTAAAATTAGTATGATTTATTAATGTTTTTTAAATACCGAATTACGTGAAGTTTCACACACTACGTTCTTGTAATCTCATCATAAACACAATTTAAATTAAAATTACATTGTGTTAGGTTTTGTTTCTGATAATAAATAGTACCTTAAGTTTTTGAAGATAATTGTTAAAATGAGTTAAAATTGTAAACATTTTTGTTTCATATAAACACTATTGTTTTAAGTTATATCTAAGATATGTTGTATAAGCGATTAATTTCTATTGTTTGGGAATGTTAACTGATATCGTGGACTAATGGGAAAGCGCGACCAATGGGAAAGCGCGACGCGGCTGAGCCGCGGGGGCTGGTTTTTTGGCTACAAGCGCGGGAGCAGACGGGACTCTTCCCCGGGTCTCCGTCTGGGACACTCAATTGGAATATTCGTTCTGAGCCGTGTAATGATTGTGAATTATTACTTAGTTGTTTGTTCTTGATATAATTAATAAAACTAAGTGAACAGTTTGAGTTTATCTTAATATAGTCCTCCCAGTTGAAATAGTTCCTCTCAAGTACCGCGACCGTCTAGGCAACGAGTTTTATAATTGTAAGAGTTTTTGGCGGAATTGTTTTCGAATGAAGTGAACTTCACATGTAGATGTTTTAATTATTCCCAAATTACTTCCTAGTGCATATTGTGATGAAGCAATATTATTGTAGGCATTTTCTATTTCACATTCCTAAGTGTTAATCTAAATTAGATACCAAGCGTTCTCTAAACATCATATTTAATTTTTAAATTGTTATTGATTCGTCAAATTTTATAACTTCCTCAATTCTAAAACCAAGAAATAGCCAAACCGTGGCTTTATTTTGAAATTTGCAGTTTATGCAAAAATTACTATCGTGTTGAAGGAGTCACATTGTACTAACACAAGGCCAATTTATGTAGCCAGTTTAATTATTTATAGCGTGTAGATGTCGCAGTATTCCACGCGGGGGTGGAAGATTGGATTAGGGTGCTATTACCGCGGCGCGCGGCGGGCGCGCGGTATGCGTAAATAAATAGTGTCTGTGTGCAAAACGTTGTCGAGTTCAAAGGCAGGTCACGTGTGGGGTCGGGGCTGCCACCGCACCACTTTTATTACATTCCTCGAATAAATGCTTGCGACCTACGAACAGTCCTGTAGATCATGGGCCTATAATTATTTACAGAAATATCAACGCTGAATGTACTGAATTAAGTTTCCGGTATGTCGTTCATGATTTTTTAGTTAGGCCTTTACGGCTGGTATTACAAATGCAATGTAATCTCGAGACGAGGAAGAAATATAATATAATTATGAAAGAGTAGCAAATAATACCTTGAAGATATTTTTATATACGACTCGCTGACTTTCACCAACTTTAACTTATTTGATCTAATAATAAACTTCTCGTTATCGAACTTGTTCAAGTGTTACCCTTTTCGTAGAAATCGACTTCGTTCCTGTTTTCTTTGATTATACCGTACCAGTCATGCTTTACGATCGTGACCCGAATCTTGCGCGGCGTTTGTCCTTTCTTTATTATCAAATTACCATTGACTACCTATTGCTGCTACCTTGTCTAGTATTAACTGTATTTATCTTTTGTTGTATGTAGAAAGTCGTTGGATTTATTATATATATTTATAGGCTCACCATCATCCGCCTTTAATTTTAGACAGCTTTTCTCTAGTTCACCTGTTAAGCTACCCTTTCAAACCAATCATATTTTGTGAACGGGTCGCCATCGCCAAACAGTTACTCCATAAGGACCACCCTTACCTATTATTTAATCAGTCAATCTTTTTAAATCTTTATACCATGAACGGTTTCATAAAACCCAATTAAGATTTATGATGTACTTATAAAACAATGAAAAAGCTTTGTCGATACTATCAATTTATAATAACAACGTCGAACTACTACTGCGTAATGATATTGGTGTTGACTGAGCTATATATAATTCAGCATCGGAATATTCCACATGACACTGTTACGAAAGACATTCCTCAGCATTTGTTAACTTATCGTTAGTCCTTGGTCTTATGGCCCTTGAATCTTGTGTATAGATATTCTATTTCCCTAAGGCGGGATGGTTTTGGCGGTTCTATGACAGCGAGCGCCGAGCTTATGCAAATAGAAAAAAAAAGTGTATGTGACTCTTCACACACATCCAAGAGAAACCCGCCTTCGTGGGATAGAACAACTAAGAGTATACCAATCGTATTTATCGAACCGTTTCTGGTCTGTGGCGAGCTTTCAACTTTATGTAGGGTATCACAACTTTTGATAAAATTCTGTTAGATCATAAGTTAGGCCGAAATGGTTTGACGCTGCAGTCATAGAAAGAATAATGGTTTTTACCTATGACTAAAAATAACTAACAGTAAGTACCTAGGTACAACCTATGACTACAGCATCAAACCTGCCATTCCTAGTTTAAAAAAAAAAGTTATGTTATTGGTTGAAAATGCTAATGAAAACTGAAAGTATCTAACTGTATCTGTGATATTTTCATGAAACATTACCCACGTGACAATCTGATTGGCACGGCATACGACACTTACAGGAAGTAGGGATTACCCCACTTTCTGTACTAGTCGTAGGAAGAACTCATGATGGGTACAATAAAGTAATTATGTACATAATATAGTAAAAAATGTTGCTCGTGCTATAAAAACAAGCAGTTGATTGATCTCAAGTCCACTACAGACAGTTACTTGCCGAGTGAATGTATCGTGGATCGAGGACACTACTTGATTCGGTTGATGTGAATCTGAACTTGTGAAGCCACTTTAGTAAAGCGGCTAGGCATTGCGCCCACCCACATATAAATTATTTACAGGACACTCGTAGTGATGTACCAAATATTTATTCGTAAGTTGTTTGTTAAAATGTTAAGGTAGATTTAAGATCAGTCAATTAATTATTTTTATTAATGTTTAAAAATGTTTATTGGCATTAACTCCGAATTACAGAGGTCTGAATGAACGTCTGCCGTTTACTACTACACATATTAGGGTGTTGATGCGCCCCACGCGGTCGCGGTCTACGGATCGAACATTGATATCTTCATTCAGGGAGCGGAAACATAAATCAACGTTGAGCCGCGGCTCACGAGTCACGATTCGGACGTCCATGTTTTCTGTTTGCAATTACTTTACAAAGCATCTATGTGTAATGTTTTCAACGCGTATTTTTCACAACCATGCGATTTTGAGTTTAACAGCAATTGCTTTTTTACTATTGAATCGGCTACTTCCACTAATTCTTTGAAGCTTTCTTATGTAGAAGTCGAACATTACTCTAAAATGTTTCTTGTTAATCGAAGTTTCAAATAATTCTTCGGCCTAGTCATTCGATTCGTATCTTAGTCAATTTTATTAGTTCGTTTGTTGGCAATGCCTTACCGAAAGTAAGGCACTTGCACAGTAGAGTGAGCCATCAAAGTCAGGTCTGTTCAATTATTTAAATCTTCATATAATAATTTTATTAGTAGAGAAGCGGCGGTACTATTTCCAATGAAAGTGCAGGGAATGAGTCATGCGCGTCGTGTGATGTCGGAAATAGAGGTAAAACTGCACTCGCGCTGATCGCGATGCTGTGGCTGCACTGTGCACCGGCAGCGGTAGCGGCGACGCGGACGGGCGTTCTCGGCGAGGGTCACAAAAGTAAAATTCTAATATATGTCAATGTATACGAATGTAAATTAGTCAAAACCAGATTTGATGTCGTCATTGTACTTTTTATTGTATTTCAACAACTGACTTCTAAAAGAAGGTTCTGTATTCGCCCCGTAAGTTTCTATGTCCGCGATTTCTTCAAAAACTACAGATCCGATTTAGATGGGGTTTTCGTTACTTAAATGTATATTTTTCAGGGAAGGTTCTAGTATAATGCATAAAATGGATCTGATAACGAACTTCTAAGATATACAATTTTTTTTTTTAGTTTTTTTTTAGGTGGGAATTCATCTAATGACAAGTCCCGCCCTTGGGTGGAGCAGGAGATAATGTCAGACTTTTACTGACTAAAAACCCACTCCTGTTCCTTCGTTGCCTTCGTCCCAGGGCCCCGGGTTTCGTTTTCACACTACCCATGGCACCAGTAGGCTTCGACCCTGCTGGGCCCCTACGATTTGCTGACATCTCCCTGAGGCGCGCGTGGAACAATACGCTCCGTCGAAGACTTGGGCTCGGTCCGGACGGTTACCGGACGGTCGGACGGCGGGCTACCCATTGCACGCCGTCCGCAAGCCCGCGCCTACGGTGGCCGGAAATGGGGATCGGAATCCCGGTGGTGGTTGGGGCATGAGGACCGTTGCCTCACGCGTTCGGCCGCCTCCTTTGCTAGCATTACTGCTTCACAGAAGGAGGCGACCGCCTGCCACTCTTCCTCGCTCCGGACCATGGCCTGTACCAAGGCCCGGCGCGAGAGATCGCCGCCGCTGATCGCCCCCACGAGGACACGGCGTTGCTCTGCCCAAGCGGGGCACACCTCCACCGTGTGCTCCACCGTGTCTTCCGGGCGGTCCACACAGTGGCGACACCCGGGCGTCGCTTCCGCACGAATCCGGTGCAGGAACTTCCCGAACTTACCGTGTTCGGTGAGAACCTGCGTCATGCGGAAAGTGAGGACGCCGTGAGGTCTTTCCAACCACGCCTCAAAGAGGGGACTTACCGCCATAATTATGGCGTGCCCAGCAATGGGTTGTGACAGTCGCTGTCGCCATTTCTCCATGAGAACCCGCCGGAGCTCTGTCCGCCATGCTGCGACTTGTCGCGGCAGCGGAGTTTCGCCCCGGCGTTGCATCTCCATGCGCAGATCGTGCATGTGTGCAAGGACTGTTGCCTCCAGATCCCATGGTGGCTGGCCAGCAAGGAGGCTCGCCGCTTCGCGAGATATCGTCCGGTATCCTCGCACCATCCGTATGGCCATGACCCTCTGGCATATACCAACCTTTGAATTTAAACCTAACTCAGGCGGTGCGTTTGTGGAACGCGTTGCCGTTACCAATTAGGCAAGCCCAGTTACTAGTTTCCTTCAAAAATCAAGTTAAAGACCATTTCTTTTCTTTCTAACGCTGCCCTGGTTCTACTTAATTTAATTTCTTTCACCAACCTTACTTTATTATTTTTTTCCATTTGTCAATGGAATTGTGTAACATATTATAATAATGTACATATGTCGCAGGGATATGATAAAACAGAGATTTGGTCAATTCCCTAAGTGAATTAATCAAATCACGGAGGATGTTAAAAGGGTATTGTTTTTCCAAACGCACGATATTTCTATCGTCTCGCTAAGATGAATTTCTCTGTTTAGGTAAACGTGGAATATTTGAAGTTATATAATTATTACTATATTAATTCTTATCGCGAAGTTTTATTATCACTTGCCTTGTAGATTCATCGCAACTTTTATTTTTCCCCATTGTTTTTATGTGAAATAATCAACTTCTTGACTTTTACAGCAATTATGGCGCCAAAATTCGCGATTTTTTAATGTTTTTTTTATATGTGTGTTTTAAGAAATATTTAAAATACTAATTCTAGAAAATAAACTATCCAGCGTTCTTTTATGTGGCCAGCCAGTAAATTTGCAATAATATGTTAAGGTTTGATGTAAAACGTTTATGTATATGTTAATGAATTAATCTACTATATAAAAATAAGTCTGGTTTTCCTTCCTGACGCTATAACTCCAGAACGCACGAACCGATTTCCACGGTTTTGCATTCGTTGGAAACACGGAATAAAGAGAACACTGGAAATAGTAAGTAGGCGTGACAGTGTCGCCGCTACTTAGTACCGCATTACGCACTCGCTGTTCAAGCGCTCTCATTCGCAAACTAGACTGCGTCCACGTACAATTTAAGTTAAATAATATTAAAATGCCTTATTGTGCCATTTTGGACTGTAAAAACCATAGTCGGACTAAAAGCCCAACTCATGGAGGTGTATCATACCATCGAGAAGTATTATTTTCGGATTTATTTAATAAAATGAAAAAATAAAATTTCGTCAAACATTGCACAAGATATACAAACAAAAATTGTCCTTAATATCATGACTACAAAGTTGATTTTCTTTTCCCGGTTATTAGCCTTTCTGGAATATTCGCTTGTCTACCTATACTTTTGACGCTATCCAAATAGTGCGTGACTTTATCGACAAAATCAATCGACATGTATTACGTTGCCTTTTTAAAATAAAAGTATTTAAAAATATGTATGTAAGTAATTATAATACAGATAATTATTACAATAGTAAAGTTAATAAAATAAAAATTGTAGGAGAGTTAGGTACAACACAGCAGTGGACGATGGCGATGATTTCAGCTGAGATGATGATAATTGTTAGATTTTATTTTCCTTCCTTAATAATTTCAGTTTTCCTAATGTTCCAATTTGTAAAGAGATATGGATTTACACTACTGGGAGCAAAAAAATACCCTTTTTAATACATTTAAAAATTGCCCTACGAAATATCAATTTCATTATTTTGATACTATCACATTACCGCATACAATATTTTTTTCGCATTATATGTTTTAAATACGTTTTTGTACTATCGATATTATTTCGATCGAATTAGGTTACATCACTATTTGAGTAGCAACCTGCATTCGTGTCAGTGATACGCCATTCAAATACCACCCTTATTTTTACGTAGTTACAGTTCATACTGAACAGTGCCATCTAGCGACGAGTGGCGGTACTTGGTAGTCCAATATGTATTTCTTTCTTGTTTTTGCCAATTTGATTTATGGACTGTTGATATTAAAGTTGCATTTCGTATAATATTTTGTTTGCATTTCGTTTACGCCCTTATTTTTTTTTTAGCTAATCGTATCTTCCGGTTTGCAGTAAGAGTAAATCGTAAATGTATGAGTTTGGCGACACCGGTTCTGGTACAAACATTTTCTCAAGCTACTTCCAGTGTTCTCTTTATTCCGTGGTTGGAAAGGTCTCGGGCTCCGTGAGGTTTATAGTAGGGTAGAGTAGGATAGAGTAGGATAGGCGGTACGAAGTTCGCCGGGTCAGCTAGTCATGTTATAAATAAGACAATATGGAACAATTTTGCGATACCGAGAAAGATACAAAAAGACATGCAAAAAGTGTAATTCTCGTAAGTTTAAAAACTAGCTTCTTTTTAAATAGTCGTTCTTAATTATATGACCACCACTGTATATTATGTATAAATAAATTATTTCAAAGTTATGTATAGTATTTTATATAGGTATGTAATTATATTATATAATTATTTACGCTTATTATAGTGTTTGATTAAATTGTTAGCATTACACCGCAGACTACCCCATGTATTATTTTAGTCCTTTCGATACATCCTAAGGTTGTCTGGTAGATATCGCTGTCAGCGATAAGACCGCCTTTGATTGTACCCATAGATTTAATCTTATTATGTATAAGTTGCGTTACTATTTTGGTGTACAATAAAGTTTATACTATTCTATCTGTATTGATGCAATTAAAAGAAAACATTTTAGTCTTTAGATAAAAAATACTGATGAAATATGGGGTATATCCGTTAAGGTATTCGGAGATATCATTTACACAATTTCTCCGGTTTTGACCGGCATTATTTAATCACTGCTTAGACAAGCAGTATGTACACTGATTTTATAAAATACTAGCTTGTGCCCGCGGCTTCGCTCGCGTAAATGTGGGTTTCTCCATACAAACTTTGGACCCCCGCTTCATCCCCTTAGGGAGTGAATTTTGAAAAATCCTTTCTTAGTGCTCGCCTACGTCATAAAAGGAAACCTCGTGCAAAATTTCACGCTCCTAGTCCCAGTAGTTTCGGCTGTGCGTTGATATGTCAGTCAGTCAGTTTCCCCTTTTATATATATAGATACATTTATATATTATATGTAGGATAGGAAGATAAAAGTATTAATTTTCAAATCAGTTGTAAGAGTGATCCCTCTAATAGATCTATATCTGTGCTTCCAGTATTGAGTAAAATTATAAAAAAATCATATTAGACCAGATATTCTCACATTTTATTTATTTTAACTCAAATGGGATTTTACACAGTCGTCAGTTTTGTTTCACGAAAATAGGGCAACTACGCATGCTGGAGTAAGAGTCATCAGTCACATTTTGGAATCCTAGGAGAAAACCCAGGATGCAATATTGGTATTTTTTGTGACCTCTCATAAGCATTTGGACGCGTTGATCATATTACTCTAATCAGAAAATTAAGTAATACGAATTTTTTAGACGAGCCGCTGATCTTGTTTTTGCCTATTTATCTAACAGACGACAAAAAGTAACCGTTAACGGGGTCTCTCGTCCTCGAGCCGCGGGGTCTCTAGTTAGATGGACTTCAGGGTTCATATGTTGGAACTTTTAACAAACTTTTACATGGTGGTAAATTTTTCCGATACTATTTTATATGCTGATAACAATACTCTCATTTTTAAAAGGGATATTTTTAAAATACTACCCTTTTTAAAATATGTTGATAGAACGGTAAATAAACGGATATCTGGCTGTCCTTTCGAAATGGTCCGCAGCGCTCTAATAAATGGTCTACTGAATATCTCAAGTTTTCGCTATCTAATATACTTACCCCAAGTTAGCCTCAATTTAATCCTTGACGGGTAAAACTTGATGTTATTGCGGAAACGGTATGTTTAGTTATAACTGTCAATTCAATTGCATTGGGGTGGAGCGCTCACATTAAAACTCTCTCAGGTTACTTTGCTTATTTGGAAATAAGCAAATTAAACTGTCATGTATGCTTGTGATTGCATTATATTTAACAGACTTCCAAGAAAGGAGAAGGTCCTCAAGTCGTCTGTTTTTTTTTTGTATCTTGTTCAGTAATATCTTCTTCAAATATTAAACTTTGATTTTGCTGGGAAGAGTTTTGCCGCCAGCACCCCATTTAAGTTTCGTAAAGGACTTCGGAGATAGACCATGGAACACTTCAAAAAATGATAGCAACTCTTCCGGGATTGCTGCAATTGCATTTCTAATTATTGCTAACACAATTTCATAATATAACATCACGCCAGTACGCTCTGAAGGAGTACCGCAGATGTGTAAAGTTCACACTGGTATACTCCATTTCACCAAATATGTTCAAATTCCATGTTATTTAAACGTAAATTAGCTAAGAGAATCAAGTCATTCCTCATTAACAACATACGCCAAAGTAAGTAAGTTAAGTTTTATTCTATTCTATTCTATACGCGTTTATAACAAGTTGCCAAAATTGGTTACAGAACTAAGGGTGCGTTTCCAACAAAGAGAATTAAAGGAGCTGGGTGTATTGAAGCGGAGAAGAGCAGTGAAAAGTGGCAACTGTTTCGATTGGAGCGAAGCGGGAGGAGGTTCTTGTCCTATCCAAACGGCCGCGCCGCATCGTCCCGCTACCTTTCGCTCGGCACCACAGCCTGTTCGACTCCACCCTGTCCGGTTCGGGGCCACCGCACGCTCCAAGTCCACTCCGCTCCACTTACACCGTTTCCATTGATGCAGACTGGAGATTTCGAGCACTATGATTCATGGTCTGCTCCTCTCCACTCAAACGAGTTCCACTTCAATGGAAACGCCCCTTAACCTGTTGTATGCCGGAATGCAGGTCTACGCGGGACACAATGGCTTTTTAATTGTCTCTAATTACGGTATACGAAAGGTTAAGTGTGAAAAAACCCACATCGAACGTGTCTCTATCAAAAAAGCATTTAAAATATATGTTTACAGAACTATATTGAAAACAAGCTAGTTTGGTATTGACTCTTGCTGCACATGTGACTTCCCTGGAAGCTCATAAACTGCATCGTTTATTATTTGCCACATCTTAAAATACCTACCTTTAAATTTTCTTGTTTTTTTTTTTGCAATGGCTTTATATATGATTTAGACCATTCCATTATAACTCCGGTAGTGACTTGTAAACATGATAATAATGTATTCAGATTTATTAGTGTTATATAATGTCATTTGTTAAAAGGTATATTTTTATATAGGTACTAGGTAGCTTCTTTTTTATGGAGTAACTGTTGAGTTCCTTGCCAGTTCTTCTCTATAGCTTCTGCCATTTTATAAGTGCCCATGTAGGCCTATATCAAATAAAATATTTTGAATTGAAAGGAAATACTTCAATCGAACCTCCCTGTAAATCTGAAGAAAATTGTACTGGATTCCTGTATACTGCCGTGCCTAACCTATGCATGCCAAACTTGGATATTTAATAGGCACACAAAAACAAATTACAAGTATGCCAGAGGTCAATGGAACGTAGTTTAGTTAATCTAAAAAGAAAAAGACAAGATAAGAAATTCAGATATAAGAAAAACAACGAAAGTATTAGACGCTCTAGAACATAGCATGAAACTGAAATGTCACATTGCTCGTAGGAACAACATAAATGGGCTCAAAGAATAACTACTTGGCCGAGACCACCCAATAAACGGAAGAAGGGAAGACCAACGGAGAAATGGATAGACGACATAAATGAAGTGGCTAGAAATAACTGGCTATCAAAGGCAAAGAATAGAGACAATTGGAAAAAATGGATGAGGCCTTTACTCGTTGCGAGGTCCTTAATTGATGATAAAATTTAAAATTAATAAATAATAATATATGTAAAATAAATTTTAGTTAACTATTAAATATTATATTTATGCATGACGTTATAAATGTTTGAAATTATTTTTATTACGTATTTATTTGTAAGAATTTTAACAACATTAATTAAAGAAATGATGAATTTTATGTGAATGTTAAAATTATTTAATTTATTTTATGTGAATATTAAAATTATTGAATTTGTAAATTATTTATATAACTAAATTATTAAAAATACTAATGTAAATGAAATGTTAAATTATATTAAGGAAATAATAAATGCTATAATAATATTTCGAATTGGATTCTCAGTAAAAACACAACTAAGAATATTGTAAACATGGCGTTAAGATCTAGCATTGGTATAATGTACAGAATGATGCACCCAAGCGCGAACTCGACACTGCACCGGTACTTATCAAAATATATCATCAAAATTCAATGTGGCGCCCTCTGATGGACAAAAATTAATTTACCATAATAATGGTAAATTAAATTAATAAATTAGAAATTTTAAATTTAGCTTTTGCAAATGGTATAGAAGCAGCACAGTGATTTAACACCAAAATAATTTAAATAAAAAAAAGTAAAAAAACTAAAACCCGACTACGACAAAAAAAAAAAAAACGACTAAACTGAAAAAGTATGAAACAAGATTTCCAGGATGCTGAAATAAACAAGGTAAAAAGAAAAGCCGTAGTCACACGTTGGTAACAACCGAAACACTTTAATAACGTGTGACTACGGCTTTTCTTTTTACCTTGTTTATTTCAGCATCCTGGAAATCTTGTTTCATACTTTTTCAGTTTTGTCGTTTTTTTTTGTCGTAGTCGGGTTTTAGTTTTTTACTTTTTTTTTATTCAGAATTTCTGTTTTTTAAAGTGTAATTTGTACAAATTAAACTTCTTTTGAGATATATCATAAGCATTACTTACTTGTTTGTAATACATATTATTTATACGATCGATTTATTATGTATTTCAGATCATTTGATAAATCTGACGTACGAAATGATAGTATTTTTATTATTGACGGATTAGATACCGTTTAATTGCGATAAGGATGTTTATTTGTTTTCGTTTGGAAAAATAAATAATTCGTGTCATTAATATTTCAGTTGTTTTAATATTGTTTCTGTACTTTCCTTTATGTAGTTGCAGCAAGGGAAATGCCCATATTATTCCAAGGTTGAATAAATTTCGAAATAACCTTAATAAAATTACACACAGTATCTCTTAGAATACTATTTTTTTACCTACTGGTTCAAGATCCGCTTTCACAGATGGGGAAAGATACTGACCTTCAGCAGAATAACTGCTCGAGGTCATAAACAGGAAAATGGTTGCTGTTAACTGAAACCACAATAATACGCTATCCGCAATCTGACTAAAAACTCGCTTCCTATTTGCTCTTTGGTAACGGTAAATAAAGTACGCGCTAAGAACAACGTTTGTAAAGTTCACCGCGCTGTAAACGTAGGGGGCGAAATTACGTATACGCGTGTATCAATGAGGACCATTGCGTTTGAATCTGTCGCTAGAGGTTTTTTTTTTCCGGTGGTAAAATCATCTTATGACATAGTGTCAGACTTTTACTGACTAAAAACCCACTCCTGTTCCTTCGTTGCCTTTCGTACCAGGGCCGAGTCTTCCTTTCAGAATCAGGCCCCAGTAGGCTTCGACCCAAATGGGCCCCTACAGTTGCTGACATCTCCTTGAGGCGCGCGTGAAACAGTACGCGCCAGCGACGACTTGGGCTCGGTCCGGACGGTTACCCATTGCTGACCGTCCGCAAGCCCGCGCCTACGGTGATCACGCGATCGGCCGCCTCTTTTGCTAGCATTACTGCTTCGCAGAAGGAGGCGACCGCCTGCCACTCCTCCTCGCTCCGAACCATGGCCTGTACCAAGGCCCGGCGCGAGAGATCACCGCCGCCGATCGCCTCCACGAGGACACGACGTTGCTCTTCCCAAGCGGGGCACACCTCCACCGTGTGCTCCACCGTGTCCTCCGGGCGGTCCACGCAATGGCGACACCCGGGCGTTTCTTCCGCACGGATCCGGTGCAGTAACCTCCCAAACTTACCATGTCCGGTGAGGACCTGCGCATGCGGAAGGTATGGACGCCGTGTTGCCTTTCCAGCCACTCCTCAAAGAGGGGACTTACCGCCATAATTATGGCGTGCCCAGTGTCGCTAGAGGTGCTGTGCTGGTGCAACGTGAGGTCTTGGAAATGTCAAATTGCACTGTTGATAAGCTTGTGATGAGAGTTTTTTTTGTAAAGTAAACCGATTGATTATGACATATGTATTGTATTAATTAAGATAAGGTACAGTTGTAGGTACCGACCGCTGCTTAAACAGAGATTTTTTCTGTCGGAAAACATGGGTTTTTTTGCCGATGTAAAATTTTATCGCTTTTTCACGATATAAGGAATGTTTTTTATTCAAACTGCTTCCGTGCAGTTGTACATAACTTTTAAAAGCTTTTCTTAAGGTAAACCGGTGAGAACAAAAACGGTAGCCCTGATCTGCTAGCTGCAAAATAACTGCAGAGTAGTGAACTGCTGTACAACTATAACCATATTCATTCATCGTCTGGGTCGAATACCTACAACATGTCGGTGGATTACGAGTACGGCGCGCGTACATACGCAATGTACTATTGGAAAGAATGCACTGACGTGGTATGCATCATTGCATTACATTACACGCCGCCGCTTACTTCCCAGGCCTTGATGTACGTTGATATTCAACACATGACTCAACTTGTTTATTCTTAAATCAAAGCTGAACTCAATGACTGCAATTTTATAAAATTATCGTAGAACGTAAAATCTACTTGAAATGCATTGTGAAACCAAACGTCGTTTTTCGTACACGCCACAATGAGTTTAAGCTTTATTCCCTTGTTTTTATGGTTTAATGTCCTGGAAAAAGGTATGTGAGGTTGTGTTAATCTGTTCCCGCGGCGCGCGGCGCCATACTACAACGAGGTTATGGGCGGGAGGAGTGGAGGCTGTAGTACAGACGTAGTAAGCACGGAGTACTGGAGGTAGGGACGAAGCTTGCCGCGTTCATTATTAGGCCGTCGGTACACGCAGTGCAACTATTGCTATAGTGATTAGATGGTTATCGATGGATCAGTTTAATATTGTGCTAGGTAATGGAAACATGACCTAACCAAATAAATTAAAATGGTGTTATAAATAAAGTGAAACGGAACTGTTTCCTTTCCTTCATTTTAGTGGTCCTAATAGCCCATAATTGTAATTTTACCTCTGTGAAGTTCTGAAATGGCAGAAAATCTCTTCAAAATAAAATACATTGATTATTATTGGGTATTAATATCTCGGTTAGTTGCATACCTATAAAAAAATTGTGTAGGTTTATCTAACCGACTATTGTGTAAGGGTAAACCATACCGCAGTAGTAACTTTTTCAAAAACCCTAAGTACCAAGCTCATAGCACGGGTTAGTAAATTCGAAAGGGCCGTAATGGGTTAGTCTTAGCAATAACATTCCTGGCTCTATAATTATACTGAGTGAGCTGAGTGACCGAGGTTTACGGGACGTGAGATGGCAATATACCTGCGAGTTCATTTGCATTGTGTCGACTGTCGTGTTTTCAGGTTACCTTGGTGTTGTGCCTCTCGCCACCCCACTGCATCACGCACACTACGACGTCTACCGTGTCGCCCGTCGCCCCCCCCTCACCAGCTCCCCCGTTGCTTCATTTCAGCCTATTTCCAGTATTCAAGTTGGTGATTCGTGCTGGTAAAAGCATGAGTTACGAGTTTTTAATGTGTGTTCAGACATCTTTGTAATAACTGTTTTGTACTATTACATTAATATGTTTTAATTTAAAATGTTGTATTATGCAAGAACCCGAACCCTGTCTACCCAGTTGAATTACAGACATTAAAAAGATTAAGAATCACTGCAAAATCTACCCACAGTTTCACCGATGTTAAGGGAAGCATGGCACACTCGTACTACTGGCGTACTGGCATTATGCACCGACATGGCGCGTATTGTTTATGCTGCCATCTTGGTTTCCCTCCCGCGCATTTTTTGCACATGCGCAGTCAGCTTTGCCCTGGAAAGAGTAGCTTGCAGGTACTGCGTACAAAGATCTGGCTTAAGAGAGCAGAACTGCGCAATAGATTAACCTTTTATAATATCGTTTGGTACAGTTTTTAAATTCTCTGTCATATTCTATAGATTACAAACCGAAATAGACAAGTGTAACATATTATGTATAAGCTTAAATAAAAGTTAAAAAGGGTGATATTTTTTTTAATAATAAAAATGTAACAATATTAGGTATGGGTACGTACAATAAGGTCACCTACAACTTTTACACCGTTAATCCTACTTCCTACTAATACACTGAGCAACAAAAAGTCCGGGTTGCGAGTAGAGTTATAGTTTTATAAATCTATAATATGAATTCGTGTAACCTTAGTATGTTGTAGATGACTGATTAATACATAATACGTTTGGTTCACTATTTAATTTTATAATAATTAAATACTAAACAACTAAAATACATATTGTTGTTGATCTTAAAAAAGAAAACATTTTTTGTCGTTTTAATACTTTGTATTTCTACCACGAGTTTCATTGATACAGGCTCGTGATACTCCTACTGTTTTAGTAGTACTACGCTGATTTGTTCCTTCTTGTACCATCGTAATACTTCGTGTACATTCTTCAGGTGTTGGCGACATGATGTTACACTGAATGCTGTGACCAATCCAAGAAATCCTTATCCTAAAAAAAAGTCTTCCACGGTGTTTATCCGTATATACGAGAAACTGAAAACTACATTACGAATTTTCATGCGATTTTCACAATAGACAGAGTGATTCATGAGGAAGGATTAGATGTATAAAACAAGCGTATTATATAGAGAAAAACGGAGAATTTCAAAGATTTCTTTGAAATCTCAACACCCGTGCGAAATTGGGGCGGGTTATTAGTTGTTTATAAATAGCAGCTCAGTTAGAAACAAAATCAGAAAAAAATATCTTCTAATTTCTTAATTTGGTTTCATTTCAAAGTTAGAAAATGCACATTTTAAGGTTTACTAATCTACTCATAACATAATTATTTATACGAGTATTTTAAATACATAACTTCGGGAGAAATTGCAGTTCTATGTGAACCGTTATTGAGGTCAACTGTATTTAAAAAATGTTAAAGTTTCTGATCTAATCCTCGCAACAAACACTACTCCTCGGCCTCATCTAGTTTAAAAATGACGAAAAAAAAAATTCACGTGTAAAAGTGTTTTTTTAAATCTATTTACAAAATAAATATCATTTACTCTCTTTCACATAAAAACTACTGAACGGATTTTGATAAATGATACTTAGGACATACTGAAAGTTTCTGGATTCTGATAAATAAGACTAGATACAAGACTTACGATACATTTATTGTTTTTCAAAGTATATTCCGTCGCCATTAATGCATCTTTGCATTCGTATGGCTTTATGGAACGCATCCACCGCCGTTTCAGGGCTCGTAAAACGTGTGCCTCTAAGTTTGTCTTTAATTTTTGGAAACTAATAGAAGTTGCAGGGTGCGAGGTCCGGGCTGTAAGGCGGATACGTCATCAGTTCAACATTTGAAGCTTTCCAATAGGCTTCTGTTACCTTAGCGGAATGTGAGGATACGTTATCGTGGTGGAGGAGTACATTGCTTCGAGGGCGCTTTTCGCGAACTTTTTCTAAGACTCTGGTCAAGCAAGTGTTGACGTACCAATCTGCAGCTCTAATAAGAAATCTGCCTTTGATCTTCAAGCGATACTGTAGTGTAATGTCCTGATTTGCCGAAAAAAGAAGCAAATATTTACCAACACTTCGACTTTAATTAACTTTCGTCGGCAAATCTTCAAAAGGAAAGACCCACTCTGCCGACTGGCTTTTTCTTTCGGGTTCAAAGCGGTACACCCAGGTTTCGTCACCTGTCACGATATTATAGACAGCCAATGATTGTCCTCCATTAAACTTTTTTACCATTTTATGACACCACTGGACACGCTCTCGTTTCTGGTCCTCCGTTAAGTCACGTGGTATCCATCGTGTGCAAAGCTCGGAACTTTAGAAGCTCATGTAAAATGTTTTGCACTTGGCTCATTCCAATGCCTAACAAAGCACGAATTTGCTGGCAAGTATTTTTTTTGTCAGTTTCAATAAGTTGTCGTCCGGTGTCAACATTCGAGTCTGTAAACGCAGTCGCCGGCCGACCTTCACGTACCTCGTCATAGAGATGATCACGTCCACGTCTAAATTCCCCAAACCACGAATAGGTACACAGAGTTGCGACATGGTGCTTCATCACCAGATTCCTGAAGTCTCTGGCAAATCTCTTGTTGACTTAGCAACAACGAAAATCATAAAAAAACATGGAACTTATGAACTAAACATGTTCACGAGTTAAATTCATTTTGATAGCGACACACAATCCTCGAAAGGACGCCACAATGAAAAAACAAATGACAGTCTCGCAAATTAAAAAGTAACATGCTCTCCTAGAGAGAGGAGGCCTGAGTCCCAGCAGTGGGAACATTAAAAGGCTGATTATGCTATATGCTATGCTCGCAAAGAGTACCATTTTCGAATTCTATAATTGTTTTTAGGGTTCCGTAGCCAAATGGCAAAAAACGGAACCCTTATAGATTCGTCATGTGTCTGTCTGTCCGTCCGTAAGTCACAGCCACTTTTTTCCGAAACTATAAGAGCTATACTGTTGAAACTTGGTTACTTACCAAGTTTCATGTATGTATGATGTATTCTGTCAACCGCATTAAGATTTTCACAAAAAATAAAAAAAAATACTTAGAACTGAAACTCAAAAATTTTTTTTTTTCATCAAACCCATACGTGTGGGGTATCTATGGATAGGTCTTCAAAAATGATATTGAGGTTTCCATAGATATCCAGAGGTTTCTAATATAATTTTATTATACATATACTGAATAGTTTGCGCGAGAGACGCTTCCAAAGTGGTAAAATGTGTGTTTAGAAGTTACGGGGGGGGGGGGGGGGGGGCTAACTTCTAAAATAAGAGAATGATAAAACTAAAAAAAATATATGATGTACATTACCTTATAAACTTCCACTCTTAGTGCGCGAGTCCGACTCGCACTTGCTCAGTTTTTTCATTCTTTTGTTGTAAGTGACCAGATCCAGAGACTTTCAGTATGCCCCACGTAAAAATAGTGTGTTAATGACATAATATTGTCAGAGAAAAGTGATGTCACAGCTGCTAAAAGGAGGGGATGGTAGTGTCACTGCCGCGCGTTTATTTATGCCGTCGCACGCTCTTTTTTGAGTTTTTTTTCTCATGGAGTCAATTTGCCATAGGAGGAAACCTTTGCCCATTTGGATCGCCAATTCTGCCTTTTCTGAATTTGTTTTGTAATAATTAAGTGTGTGCTTAATTGTATTTGTCAATTAAAGTTAAAAATAAACCTTCATTTTCGTTCATTAAAACTAAATCGAATAATAATATAAAAAAAATATAAGTACAATTTTTTATTTTTATTTAGTTTTAAAATCCTTAGAATATATAATTATACTATAAAATAGTACATAATCCCAGGTGTCGCTGGTAGAAATTAGTTAGATAATTATTTAATATTAGTTAATAATTAGTAGAGGTGCAAAGGCCTATATTTATAGCTCTAAGGTTAAGAGAAATGTTCTTATTTTTAGATTTTGCTGTGTTTAAATTACCTGGAAGCGTGAGCGTGACTAAGATACTATAATATTTTTAATAAGTCATATGTTTTAATTTATATACCACCTAGAAACAATTCTGTGCTATTAATTAGTCATATAGTACATAAATAGTGACACTGATAATATTTTCTAGTAATTCATCATAATAGTCTAAATAAGTTGATATCGTCCAATGACGCAACCGTCTAGATAAAATATGCGTTGTTCGATGATACCCTCTTTGATCTGCAGTACAAACGTCATAAGAGATGCTGTATTTAACGTCACCAGCGTCGATGCGGTGTTGCTTATTTTTATATTTCATTGATTTATTTTGGTTTTCGCACAGCTTGGGTATAAATGCTCTGTTCTATTTATGACATATCGTATGTAACCTAGGTAAGGTTTTGATTATTTGAATTTAACTACACATAATGAAATTCTACTGATAAAATCAAAAAACATTAAGCAATTATTTAAACTATTTAAGCATTTAAACGTGTTACTGTACCGCTTTGGCTACGTGTTGGTGGAATATGCACCATACTGCGGTGGAACATGACCGGTGTACCAGTCTTGTACGTTTTCGTTTGGTCGTCAAATTCATAACAAAAGCGTTTAGAGGATATATGTTTTGCTACTCCAACGCGCTAGGATAGTGTCTAAATCTGCTACGCTGCGCTGGTCAAAATTCTGAAGCCTTGTACTGCTAGCACTCCATAGAACGACCCTACGAAATGACATACACGAGATACATTCCTGCTACTTTTACCGAATATTTGGTCCGACATCAAGAAGAATTAAAATCGAAGTTCGATAAAATAATATGTTAGTACGGAGCCTGAAGCAAATTGCAGAGATTCTAAGAAGGTATACGAGATTTCATAACCACTTTCACAATGACTGAAAAAGAACCGGTAACTTATTGATATAACATAAAAGTCTAATACGGCGTACTACACGTCACGGGTGTGCCAAGCGGTAAAGATATAATAATAAAATTCCTCCCTAGCGTTCGTTAATACGATATTAGCTCATGGGGGGTAATTTGTGCCAATAATTGAATTGTTTACGGAAATAGCATACAACTTAATGCTTTATTTAACTGACGATGTCTATTAAACGTGCCAAATAATAAATGCAATTTCTTTACACATTATATGTATAAGTGTAGATTAGTGTCGTGATGGCCCAGTGGTTTTAAGGTACTCATGCATGAGGTTGAGGTTCGAAACGGGGCAAGCACGTTCTAAGTTTTACTAGGACATTACTGACACCCGTGCCTCGGAAAGCACGTAAAGCCGTTGGTTCCGGTTGTCATTCGTAGATCTTCCGTTGTCTATGATTTAATTCGGAAATAAAAAAAAAATAAAAAATAATAACTAACTAAAATAACTTAATTAAAATTAGTAGAAATGTAAAAAAAAAGCCTATTTGTTTGTTTCAGTATGCCCTTCAATGGACATAAGAGGCGATCTGGCCGGACTCAAGCACCTGAAAAACTGCCGAGTCATCGAAGGCCAACTCAGCATCGTGCTGATGGAGGTAGCCACGCCCAAGGACTTCGAGAACATGTCCTTCCCGCTTCTAAGAGAGGTCACCGATTATGTTCTGATGTACAGGTGAAACCGATTAACCTTATAATCATAGTGCTAAATGTTTCCTGTACGAAATAAAACAACTCCGAAAAATCAATTGTATAGACTAAAAACCAATTCGTAGAATTATTTCTAGGCTGCCTGAAACGACATGCCATCTGCTTTAAAGCCCTTCTTATATGGAGCTACTCACGAACTGCGGGTCTAAACAAGTCAATTTTGCCTGGCCTGTCAAGCAAGCAAATTAAATGCCGGAGGTCGTGGGTTCGATTCCCACCCAGGACAAATGTGCGTGTGATGAGGACGATCATTTGTTGTGTCTGGGTGTAATTTATCTATAATATGTATGTATTTAGAAATATATAAGTATGTTTATCTGTTTTCTAGTACTCATAACACAAGCTCTACTTAGCTTGGGACTAGACGGCGTTGTGTGATAGTTGTGGAATATTATTATTAATTACTAACTGAAATCTTCAACTAAATACTAATTTTATTAAAATCACTGTAATTTTGTTCACTGTACGATTTTTTTTTTCAAATCTGATTTCCAATTTGCCATGAAGTCCGTTCATTGTAGTGATGAGAATGTTAAGGTGAAATCAAAGGGTCTGAGCGTGGCCATGTCCCCGATAGATGACACTAAACGCAACTTTTTTTTACAAGGAAATGTGCTAAAATCGGACTTTCTACTTTATAGAACTTTGTGAAATTACTTATTGCCTCAAATTCCACCTACTTGACTGTTTATATCTCTAACTGTGCTTAAATATAGCTCTATACTTAAACACTGTAAGTATATCTGCTACATGAACAGTCAGAACTAGGTGAATTTCGAGGCAATAACTTTGGATAGGAATTGATTAGCTTTTCCAATTACTAAACGGGTTTTATTAAAGTAGGTACAAGCAAGAAGGGCCTGAGTGAACGACACAATTAACAGGTTTTAATGTATTGTAGGACAAAAGGTGTGCAGAATCTCGGCAATCTCTTTCCCAACCTCTCCGTGATACGCGGGATGCAGCTCTTCAAGGATTTCGCTCTCGTTATATTCGATAATGAGCATTTGGAAGTAAGTTGGTTTTACATGTTATTTTCTATATACACAGGTAACAGAACTTAGCGAGGGAAAATTCTCATATTAAGCGTGTCCTAACCAAAAAAGCGTATTATAAGGTTAAAGACTATGTCGAAGACACGCTTGTTTGGCAATGACTACTTCTGCACATGTGGCCCCCTGGTAACTCATTATTATTGTGTCTATTAACTGCTCCATCTTTGTTTTAATATATAATTTTTTTTTAACACATTGCTTTTGCAATATTTTTTAAATAATTTAGACTTCAACTACCTATTCGTTAGTAATTTATTTTGTTAACATCTCATTGATAGTTGTAATTAATCATATTTTTCTTGCTTTTTTTTATATAGCCTCTTTATGTAATGTGAATGTGAGAACACTGTAGAGTCCACGAATTCTTACGTTATTTCCTGTTACGACTCACTTTTTTTTTAATATGATTAATTTTATTGTGCTTTTGTGTACAATATTGACTGGTCTACACTTTTTGTTCATAATATCTATTAAGAGCATTCATCCGTTAAAACCACGCAGAAGCCAAAATCAATGATTTCCGACGGAAAATATAACAATAATGTGCACTACAATACAATTAATTATTTAGTATCACTGTAGAATAGAAGACTAAAAATCTGAAAGACCTCGGCCGGTACAAAGCGCTGACGCGATTTCGCGTCTATTAAATAGTGATATTAAATAATTAATTGTAGTGTAAACAAATAAGTTATTAAAAAAATTATTGTACCATGTCATAGATCGTAAATGCGTTCAATTAATAAGTCTAAAAAGAAAACAAAAATGCCTCATATATTATCCTAAACTAACACGTTTAATATCTCCAAAAACGGCTAAAAATGACAGTTTTGAGATTACTTTTCTTGAATGAAAACTTACAGCAATCGTGTTTTTTTTTGGGCCATGTACTAGTCAATGTTATCATTTTTTTTTTTAAGTAAAATGTTGTAAGTTTACCATACACGGTTTAACTACTATCTCGCATCTGCGTAGACCGTCGACCGCTAGTTTTAAAAACGGCTTGGATAAGAACTGTTCTAATGGGAAAACTATACGATCATTTGAAAATGTTTTTGGAACTTAAACTAGATTATGAAATTCCCAATAATATGACGTCAATATCTTATCTAGAAATTAAACACATTATTGTTATATTGTCTTGTCCGTCGGAAATCATTGATTTTGGCTTCTGCGTAGTTTTAACGGATGAATGCTCTTAATATTGTAATATGAAGATATTGTAATAAACCAGTTTTTTTTAAAAGAGTAACCAATGGTGTTTCTTGCCGGTTCTTCTCCATAGGAAACGACCAATTTGGTACCGTGCACTAGCTTCTGACGTTTTGTAAGTGCCCATGTAGGCCTATGTGAAATAAAAATATTTTTGATTTTGATTTGATTAAACCCCAAGCGAACGCTCTTTTAATGTCTTTCTATTGTGTCTCTAATTACGGTATTCGAAAGGTTAAGTGCCAATAGAAAACGTTTGAATTAAATTATTGAATATGTCTCTAACTTAAGACATTTTGGAAATAGGAAAGCGAACCGATTTAACTCTTATGATAAATTGAAAAACTAGCCAAATGCGAGTCGGACTCGCACAAGAAACGTGCCGTACTACAATATTAATATCAAGCAAAAAATGACTACAAAAATATCGTTTCGTGTATGGGAACCCCTTTAATTTTAAATTTATTTTAATTTTTATATTTGTTTTTGTAGTGGCAATAGAAATACAAATTCTGTAAATTTCGTCTCTACCTTTTACGGTTTATGAGATACCTACAGCTCGCTGACAGACGGACAGACAGATAAATTAACTGAAAGCGGAAGCTTAGTAATAGGGTCCATTGGAACCCTAAAAATGCAATTGATAGATAGTTTCCTTCCTCCTTACCTTCCTTATTATTCATAAATGTAAATCAGAGTTTCTCGATATTGAATTGAGTTGCTGATGATTCGACAAAATATATTATGTTCGGATACAGTATCCGAATTGGCACATTTAAAACTTTTCTTTTATCTGACTGTACTAAACAGCTTCAATACATGGTGGTGTCCGAATCGTTAGTAACTCGTCGAATTAAGATTTTACAATATTAATAACATAATGATAAATGGTTGTAATTATGTCCACAGTCCTTGGGTCTTCGTTCTTTAATGAAGATTGAGAGGGGTGGCGTGCGAATACAACAGAACGACAGGCTTTGCTACACAGATACCATTGACTGGACTCGGATTACCACGGACCATGCCGACAATGTTATTAGGGTAAGTTATCTTATATTCAGAAACTAGTACTCTGCAACTTTAACACCCTTTTAAACCGTATTTTTATTATTGTATAAACTCTTTGGTATGACAATTGATAGAAGAAGAAATGTAATGTCGTTCTGTCATGTTGTGGATAAAATACAAATGTGTCAAGTGAATTAAAATATATTATTGAACTATCTTGGACTTTCTAATTACTAGGAATTACTACCATCTAAAACAGTAACTACACCACTGCATGCACCTGCAACAATTTTGAGGGTCGTTTTGAAAAACTAATAATGAAAACCTTTTTTATTTACCTACTCAGGCTAATTGTGAGTTTCAAGTTTATGGAACTAAACACACAAATACAACATACAACCCTTAAAAGTTGAACTTTAGAAAAGCCCTTTTTAGTGCTCGCCTACGTCATAAAAGGAATCCTTGTGCAAATTTTCTTGTCCCTAGGCTCAGTAGTTTCGATTGTGTCTGTTAGTCAGTTTTTCCTTTTATATAAACTAATGTTATAAAAAAGGTTATAAAGAGTAAAGATTTGATTTTTGACCGACTTCAAAAAAAGGAGCAGGTTATCAATTCGGTTGTATTTTTTTTATCATTATTTTTGTTTGTTACCTCAGAACTCCGTCGTTTATGGACCGATTTACAAAATCTTTAATTCAAAATCCAGTTCTGATAATTGGATCCATGAGGAATCGAGGGAACTCCTCAAATATTATAGGCAAACATATCGTGATTTTGGTATTTTCATCGAGAACTTAAGCACTTACATTCAAAAAGTAACATTTGATGAAGTGGAACTGATGAATAAGACCAGAAATGGCCAACGGAACTTCATACAGGGCTGCACTAAAAGTATCGGGAATGGAATATTTCCACTGTTCCCGTCATATTAAAATCTTTTTAATTGAAAACTCCTTGGTTTTAAAAATCGAATACCATTTATTTATTTTAAAAAAGATTCTCGGTCTAGTCACAAGGTCTTGTCAAACTTGTTTAGTCGTTGAGAAAATGGAATTGACTCGAGAAAATTCAAGAGCGATGGCTTATTATGACTTTCGAAGTGGTTTAACACAAAAACAGTGTGTTGACCGGATGATTTCTGCATTTGGTGATGAAGCCCCATCCAAAACCACAATTTACCGCTGGTTTGCTGAATTTCAACGTGGACGTGTCAAGCTCAGTGATGATCCGCGTCAAGGTCGTCCAAAAACTGCAGTCACCCAAGAAAACGTTGATGCTGTGCGTAAGCTGATTGAGGAAAATCGACATGTAACATACCGCGAAATTTAGGCAACTTTAGACATTGGCATGAGTCAAATACAAATAATCTTGCATGAACAATTAGGTGTAAAAAAGTTGTTTTCCCGATGGATACCGCATTCGCTCTGTGAAGAGCAGAAAGCGGCTCGCGTTACTTGGTGCGTCAGAACTCTCGAAAGATTCCACGCAGGATCCTCAAATGCTGTATACAACATCGTATCAGGTGACGAGTCCTGGATATACGCGTACGAACCCGAAACAAAAAACCAGTCACGAGTTTGGATGTTCGAAAATGAGTTAAAGCCAACAAAAATTGTTCGTTCACGGAGTGTTGCAAAAAAAAAATGGTGGCCACGTTTGTCTCCAAAACCGGCCATGTTGCGACTATTCCTCTTGAGGGACAAAGAACGGTTAATGCAGAATGGTATGCAAGCATTTGTTTGCCACGGGTCGTTTCTGAACTCCGTAAAGAGAACTGCAACCGCCGCATCATCCTCCATCACGACAATGCGAGTTCTCACACCGCGCACAGAACAAAAGAGTTTTTAGAGCAAGAAAACATAGAATTATTAGACCATCCGCCGTACAGCCCCGTCCTAAGCCCTAATGATTTCTATACTTTCCCTAAAATAAAGAATAAATTGCGTGGTCAGAGAGTTTCATCACCTGAAGAAGCTGTGGACGCCTACAAAACGGCCATTTTGGAGACCCCAACTTCCGAATAGAATGGTTGCTTCAATGATTGGTTCCATCGTATGGAAAAATGTGTCAAATTTCGCGGAGAATACTTCGAAAAGCAATAAATACATTTTTAAATTGTAATGTTGTGTCACTTCCTTGATTCTCTCGTACTCACATAGATATCACAATGAAGATAGTTAAGCGACTATGACAATACAAATAAATAAATGGTTCTGAATAGTTAGTTATGTTGAAAATGGTATCATCGAAGTGACCTGATGATGATGATGGAGCCGGAAGATAGGCACCGAAACTCTGTAATAAATCAATGTATCCTAACCGTGTTTGGGCTTATTAGAATTGGATGCACTTTGTCTATAAAGTGCAATTGAACTGATCTGATGATGAAGCCGAAAGGTGGAAGGTAAACACGGGAACTTTATAATAAAACAATGTATCCTGGCAGTGTTTGGGTTAATTGGAATTGTATTTTTTTTTTTCGATGGGAAAATCATCTAATCCCCGCTCTTGGGCGGAGCGAGTGCAGAGATAGTGTCAGACTTTAACTAACTAAAAACCCACTTCTGTTCCTTCGTTGCCTTTCGTACCAGAGCCGAGTCTTCCTTTCAGAAGCAAACCCTTGGCCCCAGTAGGCTTCGATCCTGCTGGGCCCCTACGGTTTGCTGACATCTCTTTGAGGCACGCGTGGAACAGTACGCACCGTCGACGACTTGGGCTCGGTCCGGACGGTTACCGGACGGTCGGACGGCAAGCTACCCATTGCTCGCCGTCCGCAAGCCCGCGCCTACGGTGGCCGGAAATTGGGATCAGAATCCCGGCGGCGCGGTTGGGGCGTGAGGACCGTTGCCTCACGCGTGCGGCTTCCTCCTTTGCTAGCATTACTGCTTCGCAGAAGGAGGAGGCCGTCTGCCACTCCTCCTCGCTCCGGACCATGGCCTGTACCAATGCCCGGCGCGACAGATCACTGCCGCCGATCGCCCCCACGAGGACACGGCGTTGCTCTGCCCAGGCAGGAAACACCTCTACCGTGTGCTCCACCGTGTCCTCCGGGCGGTCCACACAATGGTGATACCCGGGCGTTTCTTCCGCACTAATCTGGTGCAGGAACCTCCCGAACTTACGATGTCCGGTGAGTACCTGCGTCATGCGGAAGGTAAGGACACCGTGAGGTCTTTCCAGCCACGCCTCAAAGAGGGGACTTACCGCCATAATTATGGCGTGCCCAGCACTGGGTCGCGACAGTCGCTGTCTCCATTTCACCATGAGATCCTGCCGGAAATCTGTCCGCCATGCCGCAACTTGTCGCGGCAGCGGAGTTTCGCCCCGGCGGGCTTTGCATCTCCACGCGCAAATCGTGCATGCGTGCAAGGACTGTTGCCTCCAGATCCCATGGTGGCAGGCCTCGTCTGTATGGCCCACTAGCATGCGTTCAGCCGGGCCGCCACCTGCTTCAGCAGCGCCGGACCTCCTAGGTTGGGCAGGAGCCGCTTGAGGGCAGCCCCAGTCCGATTTAGTTTGGGAGCAAGACGTCGGAAGTGCTCCTCGAAATTCCACCGGCTGACGAGAACGAGTCCCAGGTATTTCATCGTCGACCCGAAGCCGATGTGAACTCCTCCTAACGTTAGTTGGGAACCCAGTGGTGGCGCGTTCCGAGGGCCGTGGAAGCACTTAGCCACGGACTTGTGCAATGCCACCTCGAGTCACAACTCTTGGATCCTCTCCACGACTGTCGCAACCCCGCGTGTCACTAGTTCGACCGACTCCTGGCACGACTCTCCCTGCGCCAGGACCAGCGTGTCGTCTGCGTAGCAGACCACGCAGACCCTGTCAGGGAGGTCGCCGCGCAGCACGTAGTCGTACCCGATGTTCCACAAGGGCGGCCCTAGTACCGATCCCTGCGGAATACCGCACGACATCTCTCGCCGTCTCCACTCTCCCTGGTGACCGGGGTAGATTGTGTACCTGTCCGACAGGTAGGCCTCGACCACACGACAGAAGTAGTCGGGCGTCCGGTGATACGCAGTGCCCTCCAAATGCTTCTCCAAGGCAGGGAATTAAAGACGTTGGCGATGTCCAAAGACACCGCCAAGACACACCTGTCTTGGGACACCGCATCCCCCGTCGTGAGAGCTCGCACGTGCATGATGGCGTTCACCGTTGAACGCCTCCTGCGAAAGCCGAACTGTGAAATAAAAAACTTTTTATAAAAAAAAAAAAAAAACCCAACTTCCATGTAAAAAAAATACTAAAAAGTGCAAAATAACTTTAATTTCGGAAGTCAGTGTTTCTTTATTAATTTTGTTTCTTCGTTATTTAAATCTATTTATATAAAAATTAATCCCACTTTTCGTTGTAATTTTATAACTCAAGAACGGGCTCACCTATCCAAACCAAATGTTTAGGTTTTGTTCGGACTATTTAGTAAATGGTTTATGTGAAGTTTGCACAAAATCGGTCGAGCGGTTCTTCATTCTTCGTAGGGTAGGTAACTAGGTAGGGTAGAGTAGAGTAGATTAGAGTAGGGTAGGGTAGGGCAGGGCAGGGTAGAGTTGGGTAGAATAGTCAGTTGACGGGAGCGAAGCCGCGGGCAAAAGCTAGTTCTTTCTATATTAGATAGCCCATTTATATAGGAAGGTTATAATAGGTAAATAGGTTATATACATCACGCTATGACCAAAAGGAGCGGAGTATCAACGAAAAATGTAGCGAAAACGGGGAAAAATATTCCTTTTGAGAGCTTCCGTTGCGTGCGCTGCGTAAACAGTTAAAGTTACGTAAAAATGATGTACTACAAAATTGTTCCTGTTTAAAAGTTCTAAAAAAATGTCCGCGACAGCATATGTCTATCTTTTAAGATTGGCTCACAATAACCTTTTTTGTGGTAATGGAATTTGTTCTGTTATAATGCATTATTTGCGAAAGTGTTCTTATAAACACAATATTAATCCTTATCAAAATAAATACAATATTCATTTTTAACATAATTACCCTTTACATAATTTTCTTTCGATAAATATCTTAGGAGATATCTTAGTTTTAAAATAACGCTGCAACAAAGTAATGATGCGCGAATGCTGCGACTCTATTAGTAGGTGGACGCACCGCAGACTTTGCAGAAATGCAGCGTGTGCTCAAACCGTGTAAAAATAGCCCTTTGGGAAAATAATGTAATATGATTAATAGAGCTCATGAGACAGGACCCTTAGAGACATAAGAAGCTGTAATAAAATCATGGGTGGAATCACTTTCAATTTTGCTGGTGATTTTCACCAAACATTGCCAGTGATAGATAGTAAGGGAACTAGAGCTGACATTGTGAAGTCTTGCTAAAAAACTTTCTCGCTATGGAAATTCGTCCACCCCCTTAAACTATCTACTAATATGAATACAAATTTGAGCAGATGTAGTACAAATTGTCCTTCAAAGTTACTTTTAATAGGAGACGGGAAAGTACCATATTGTAAAAACAAAATCGAAATTGATCGTGATTGGTATGAATTGACCTAATCTCCAAAATCTACCCAGATGTAGTCTAAATAGAAAATGAAGACTACCAGTGGAAGTGTCTAAGGGCAATATTGGCGGCTAGAAATAGTAGTGTCGTCAAAATCAATAACAAATAATTCTGGGTAAACCTCCAGGAGATAGCATCAACTACATTTCCATTGATAAATAGATACTATAAGACTCAGTACTTTTACCCAGTAGTTCCCACTCTTACTTATAATAGCGTGATCCACCTAAAACAGCCTTTTAATGTACTTAGGGTGGATTTCTGAATTGAGTATTTTGAGTTACGAACGTCTCAAACCATACTTAACTGCCAAATTTTGACAGGTTTTCAGGGCAAAGTAGAGTTTGAGTATTTCTCAACTTCGAATGTTTAAATCAGAAATCGGGGGTTAAGACTTTACAAATATTTCCAACTTCTACGCGAACGAATAACATTATTAGAAAAATTTTAGACTTCTGCGCGGACGAAGTCGCGGGTTTCTAAAATATTCAGTTTCGATTGTTTTGTTTCAAGTACTTTCTGAGAGATAAACTTCAATGAAAACCATTTTTCCATAATATGCTTTTACCGCGTGGTAGTAGTACTCATCAAGACCATTCTAAAGACCTCAAACACGGTGAGGTAATCTGGTTGCGCTCAGCCACTAACCCAATTCGTCATCATACCAGCTCCATGGTAACATATTAATGCATTGTCATCCAAATTACATACCTAGGGAATCCAATTCCACAAGCGCGGGTTACCATACTATTTTTGCGGGATTACTTATGCAGGATCCTCCGTCGCCCAATTCGTCATGATACCAGCTCCATGGTACCATATTAATGCATTGTCATCCAAATTACATACCTCGGGAATCCAATTCCACAAGCGCGGGTTACCATAGGTACTATTTTTGCGGGATCAGAAATGCGGGATTACTTATGCAGGATCCTCCGTCGTCGGACACTTATTTAACAACGTAATGTTATAAAATTTTCAATCCATTTGGATAGATATTATGAATTGTGGTGTTGTGATATTTTTACTCTTCAAATAATGTAGTGATCTCGTCAACTTCCAATTAGCATTAACATTGATCTAATGTATTATAGATGAACTACGACACGCGACTGTGTGGGCTGTGCCCGAATGCGCAGAGCCGTGTCCAGGACCATCGACTGTCGCATGTGCAGTGCCCGTCTGATGCAAACGACCGCTTGCTATGTTGGGACGACAAGCACTGCCAGAAACGTGAGTATTGCATATTATCTATTATATCTACTTCAATTATAATATGACTTATGGTTCATGACTACTTCAATTATATATGACTATGATGAGAATAGGTTATGAGATGAGCTATGTGTACAAGAGCACTTTGAATTTAGCTCTAACTAATAGATATTATTAAGTAGTTGATGGCCGTGCTGTAAACAAAGGGGGCAATGGACCTGGGGAGCATGGGTCATTGAGCATAGTTACGTGAATGATGCAATGATATGATATGACACACGCTCCTCTAAAGTGATTCGGCTTTTAGTGGTTAATGCACAATTCTCGTATTCTACCTTGATGATAAGGTAAACCTTATTTCAATAATGCATAATCTCTTTAAAACCTTGATCAAAAACCTTTGTAAGAATTTTATATCTTCCAATGTGTTAATCGTTCATTTATTTATTTAGCAGAATAATAAGCTTAACCCAATAAAGATGTTATCATTATTTTACTTTTTTTTTCAATTTATGGGTTGTTGTAAAGATTTATCCCGAAAATTGTGGTAGACAAAAATAAGAAAGTTTTGAAAAAATATTTTAAATATCATATCAGATTTTAAGTGGAACGGATTTCTGTAAAATATATACTGTTTTATTCTTAGTAAGTATTAAAATAATTTCAGGTTGTAATAAAAGCAAAGTTAGGTAAAAAGGTCTTAGTAATTTTGTAAATGTGTAGTGTGTTCGACGCTGTGCGGCGATCACGGCTGTCTGGACAACGGCACTTGCTGCCACCCGAGCTGCCTGGGCGGCTGCTCGGGGCCTACTTCGCGGGATTGCTACGCCTGCCGCAACTTCTCCTTCGGAAACGGCAGCGAACGCATATGCTTGGACGCCTGCCCTGCTAATGGCACTTTTCAGGTGATTTGATTAGTCATTGACGAGTGATATGAAAGAAAAGTGAGTCAGTGATAGTGTTTTTTCATAATAAGAGATTTTTTTTTTCATATTAAGAGTTCCAACGTAGAAACTATGCATTTTAAAGGGCAAGCAATATCAATTACGTATACCTACGACTTTTATCTAACAAAATAACTTTGTGCTCTTGGTTTAATAGCTTTCGTTTTGGAAATTTTGTCTTGTTGTCGCAATGAAGAGAAAAATTATTCGTGAGATAAAATATCCCACGTGAAAGTGATTGAAACAAAAATAGACATCCAATTCATTAGCAGTTTTAAGTCCATATACATAATCAATATTGCATACCGCTTGAGACACATTGTTTTCACGGTAGAACTCATATTACAAAATATTGCGAGTTTTCTTATATTTCAAACAAAAACAGTTACAAGTACCTACCTACTGCGATACTACAGAAAATACAAAACACGAAGAACCCAATAAATACCTAATTTTGAAAAAAGAATAACATATCTTTAATATAAAGTTTATTTGAACTTATAATTCCAAGTCAATCCAAAGATATAACACTTCAAAGCAACCCGTTTTAAAAAGCGGCAATTTTATACTTTAACCCCTAATATTAGGAACTAGCTGTCCCCGCTGCTGTCTGTGCTGTGTGCTGCTGTGCTGTGTGCGGTTTCGCCCGCGTTATTGGTTACTGCACTTCCGTCATAACATGATGTTAATAGCCTATACTATTCGTCATGAATCTGGCTATCCCATACTGATTTTTTTCCAATCCCACTGGTAGTTCCAGAAATTAGCGAGTTTAAACTAACAAAAACTTCCGTTTTATGATATTAGTGTAGATTAGGTACTAATGACCCGCCCTGGCTTCGCACGGGTGACAATTATACACAAAAATCTTCCTCGTTTACTGCTCTGTCTATTAGTGAAAACCACATCAAAATCCGTTGCGTTAGTTAAGAAGAGTTATCGGATAAACATACAGACGCGAAAAGCGACTTTGTTTTATTTATTTTTATAAATTTTATTTATACTTTATTGTACCCAAGTACTTACATACACCAAACTTCGACACCAAGATAATAAAACATACAATTTGCGGTCTTATTGCATTCCACGATCTCTTCCAGGCAACTTGGAACGGACAGAGATAGTCAACTGAGTAATGACAATGTAGAGATGAATTAAAAATTATTTCATACACACATTCATTGAAAAGCACCTGAACCCTGACTGGGTTCATGTGCTTTTCCATAAATGTGTATGTTAATTTATATGTACTATTTACTCAACAATTATTGCTTGTCGACAGTTGTTCCATCGCTGTGTGACGGAACAGGAGTGTCGCGATACCCCGCCGCCTCTGACCGCCGACCCAAGACCCCGAAGGTACAAGATCTCCGGCAACCGCTGCGTCTACGACTGCGACATCGGCTACATGGAGGTCCGTACTAACCTGCACAACTTTACATACACCCGTATAAAACTTACCGAATACTAAAGTAATAGGAAATATTCATGCAATTTTTTATTTGCTAAATTTAATCTTTTTTAGCTTTAATAAACAAATATGAAAGAATTTTTGAAATATCTTCATCAACAACCAAGCTATAAAGCTTCAAAGCTGTGTATAAGAAATAGAAGGCCGACATGGTTCTTAGCGTCAAAGTGCCCCCATACGGCCACTATAGAAAATAGCGTTTTGATGAAAGAGACTGATATATTTATTTAAAATTATTATGTCTCGTTTGCTTTTCTACCAATTTTGATATTGTTTTCACTCTTAATATTCTATTTTTGTCATATTTATTGATAAACTGGTTAGATAACAAATATTTTTGTCATGCAAATTCCCTATTACCCACATTTCATTATGGTGACACCATGGGGAGTCGTAACGCTAGTAGCGAACTTCTAAATAAAGACAACGTTAGACACCCTTTGGAATAGATGGGTAGGCCTGGCGCACTCCTAACTATAGGTATAGAAATGTGCCTACGCCGCGCGGCCTTTCTTGCAAGGCTAAATTCGGTAGAGTGTCACACGCGTGTTCGATTTGCCGCTTGACCCGCGCTAACAAAAATTATTTTCTAATTCTTTATCGAATATTCTAACGAGTTTTTATTTCAAGTATTTGCGACATTTTTCACGTAAACGAGTCAATGACCTTAAAGATCATTCAATATAAGTAGACCTCCCAGTACTAGTGACTACTTTACTAATGCAAGGTCAACATATACTGGAATTGTATCTTACAAAATGTTAATTATTATGCATAACAACGTCTTAAACGACCTACTTTAAAAAATACATATGAACGCAAAGCTAACGCATATACAAAACCAACAAAGTTATAAACACTTCATTTTAATTACCTATTTAATTTGTTTAGATACTTAACTAAATGTGTACAATCTCTTGACACTTCAATAGATGACTTTTAAAAAAATATGTTTAATAGTATGGATATAAGTAAATAGGTAGAAAACAATTAGGTACCTGTCTACCATATAATTTTAGAAAAAATTATTATATTTTATGAAATAAAACTCAAGTGCCTATTTCACATTTTTCAAAAACACACAAGTCCTAACCCTATAACAGGAGCGGCCTGTTCAAAGGCGCATAACGGGCATAACAAAAGAGACTCCCGGTATGTGGACTTAAGATGCATTTTGATTCGTTACGAGAGCTGCTACGCCCGGTAGGCAAATATAATCAAGGTCACGTCCGTGCCGTGCAATGTTAAATATTTTATTGCCTATGCTCAAAACTTCATGCAAAATTCATAAAAAAAACGTTCGAGTTGGGTGTTCTTACTATCTCTGCCTTAACCCTTCAAGGTGTGATATAAGTATGTGTGTAAAATCACTATTAGTTAGCAAATATCCCTTAAATGATGTCAAATTATTGAAAAATAAGTTAAATGTATACTTAAAAAAATATAAACTTATAGAATACGTTATTGACTTAAAACGCATTTATTGGACATCTACTATTATTGCAATGGTAAGGCCTCAGATATAAGGAAAAAAGGTCCCCCAACAACGCGCAATGCTGTCAAAGTTGAAGAACACTGGGCAACGTTGTAGCGTCACGTAGATTGTTCGTTGCAATCGTTGCGCGTCAAGTTGGGGGATATTTTGTCCTCTAGTATGTCCGAGGTTGGCGAATTGTGAGTGCAAACTTCTGTCTAAGCTTTCGGAGACCATACTGTGTAATGGCGATTATCTGGATATAAAAAAATTCTTCTTTTTTTGTCAGGTCGGCGATCCTAAAAACGCAACCTGTGTGAAATGTTCCCCGTACGGCTGCAGAAAGGACTGTCTCGGATACAAGATCGACTCGGTGGCAGCGGCCGAGAAGTTCCGCGGCTGCACGCACGTCACTGGCAACCTCGAGATCAGCTTGCGCGCCTCTGGCGGTAGGTTTCATCACATAAATTATGTTGCTCGACTCTCGATACTCCTATTCTTTATATCCGTTTTTTATTCATTAATTTTCTTTTCATGTTTAAACACGATATAAACAAAAAGCATAAAGCTATCGTTCTCGAACCTGATAAGGTTCCTAGCGGGTATCATATTATATTTTTTTTTTTACAAAAAAAATACAACCGAATTCCATGTAAAAAAAATAAAAAAATACTAAAAAGTTCAAAAAAACTTTAATTTCGGAAGTCGGTGTTAATTAACGAAGAAACAAAACTATTATAGAAACACCGACTTCCGAAATTAAAATTATTTTGAACTTTTTAATATTTTATTTTTTACATTGAAGTCGGTTGTATTTTTATTTTAAGTTTTTTATTTTACACTTTTTAATTATGGTACCACCACTAAAAAGTACCCCTCAGCCAAACTTAAATACCTTATAGCCAGAGTGTATCTCATGGCAATTCTAATAATCCCAAACACGGTTAGATTACATTAATTTATTGCAGAGTTCCGGTGCCTAACTTCAGGCTTCATCATCAGATCAGTTCGATATATCCCCCCTCTTCTTTCAGTCAGACTTCGACTAAAAATATAAACAAAGCAATTTTACTTGATACGACAGTTCTGCTGTGATCCTATGAGGAGTTCTGTTCTATATATTCAAAGTTCATGGAAGCAAAGAAATTTTCAAAATCGGTTCACAATTGACCGAGAAATCGGTGAACATACATAAAAAAAAAATACATTCAGCCGAACATAGAACCGCTTTCTTTTTGAAGTCGGTTAACAATTAAAAATTTCACAAATTCCTCTGCATTGTTCGATTTTCAACACTTGGTTCGGAACGTGTCACTTTGTTATAGTGAAAAAGTTATTCTCTGAAGTTGTGATACCTACTTATAAAATTAAATGGTTTTCAAAAATTAAGAATTCTGGGAAAGGGGAAATAAAAAGGTGATTTGAACTAAAAACTTGTCGCTTATTATTATAGGTAACACGTTGTCACTGTTAGAAGAGTCATTGGGTGAAATACGCGAGATAACTGGCTCGTTGTCTGTCATACGAGCTTATCCACTGGTGTCGCTGATGTTTTTAAGAAACCTGAAGAAAATCACATATTCTGAAACGGACACGAAAAAAAATAGGTGAGTTGAAACTAAAATATCTTATTTTACACTAGTACATTATGATATAAGTGTGTAATATTGGTGATTACCGCTGAGGCGGTATTTAGGCCCGAGCCGAAGGCAAGGGTCTTAAGAGAGCCGTTGACGGTAATCATCAGTGCTCACGTGTAACCTACCGCGTTTTTCAATACACTTAGGAAAAAACAAAACAACTTAACTAATTATTACTACAACAGTATAGCTAGTAGTTGTGATTTTTTTTGTGACATGGCGGTAAAAATTCAAATGTTTTGTTATGCGCGCGCATCTAAAAATGGTGGCCATAGACTACTAGACTTGGGCACGTCATAATCATGGCCGTAAGTTCCCTCTTTGAGGAGTGACTGGAGAGACGTCTTCACCTTACGTATGACGCAGGTCCTCACCGGACATGGTAAATTCGGGATGAGATTCGTGCAGAAGAAATGCGCGTGGGTCACCATTGTGGGGACCGCCTGAAGGACACGGTGGAGGTGTGCCCGACTTAGGCGGAGCACCGCCTTGTCTTTGTGGGGGCGATCGGCGGTGGCGACATCTCGCGCCGGGCCCTGGTATAGATCATAGTCCGGAGCGAGGAGTATGGGTGGTACTAGCCTCCTTCTACAAGGCAGCAATGCTAGCGAAGGAGGCGGCCACACGGACATCGTTACGCCCCAGCCGCCGGAACTACGACCCTGATTTATAGACACCGTAGGCATCGGCTTGCCCGAGCAAAGGACAGCTCACCGTCCGGTAACCGTCCGGACCGAACGCGAACTGTCGATGGGGCGTAGTGTTTCATGCGCGCATCAAAGAGATGTCAGCAAAACCGTAGAGGCCCATTAGAGCCGAAGCCTACTGGCGCCATGGGTTTACTCCCGAAAGGGAATTCTGGTGGTCCTGGAACGCAAAGGGCAAAGAAGAAAGGAACATAGGTGTGATTTTAGTCAGTAAAAGCCTGACCTATGAACCTGAGTCTATGGACACTATTTTTAGATGCGCGCGCATAAGAAAACATTTATTTTTTTAATAGTGGTAAAAAAATAAATGTTTTCTGTCATTCTCATGTCAATCTCTGTATCAGGTTCATATTTGGCTTGCGTAAGTATGACCACGTTTCTGAATTTCGTACTAAGCTCAAATGGCTTCCTATTCGCCTTCGCCGGAACGCCCACATACTTTCTTTGCTTTATAATGTGCTATTTAATCCTTGTACCCCGTTTTATCTTAAGGAACGCTTTCAGTTTCTCAGTGACACACATAGTAGGTCCTTGAGATCATCGGAAAACCTAAAATTAAGTATTCGCACGCATTCCACTTCTTTCGTTGATAAATCTTTCACAATTCAAGCAGCTCGTTTGTGGAATGCGTTACCCTTAGAAGTGAGGCGTGCCCAAACGCTACCTACGTTTAAAAAAATGGTGAAGGAGCATTACCTTTCACTTTGATTTTTTCTTCTCCTGGCTCAATTATATATTTAATATTTATTAGTATATGTTTTTCTTATATTGTATGTATGTATTTGTGTTATTATGTCTTATTAGTATTTTCTGATGTTGTACACTGACAACCCTAAATCCATCTTCTTTCTTTCAGTCCATCCAAAGGTTGTCTGTAAGAAATTGCCCTGTGCGATAAGACCGCCCATTGTACACTTATTTTTAATTATGTTTGTCCTGTATTTTTGTTTATGTGGTGTACAATAAAGAATATAATAAATAATAAATAAATAAATAAATAAATAAAAAATCACAATTAACTACTTGTTTTACTGTTGTAGTAATATTTAGTTAACTTGTTTTTCTTCACAAGTATATTGAAAAATGTCGTATGATACACGTCAGTATTGATGATTACCTTTCTCGGACGCTCGGGATCTAAATACCGGTAATCACCAATATTACACACTTGTATCATAATGCACTATTATACAACTTCTCATAGTTTTTGGTTGCTTTTGTGTTTTTTCTGTAAGAAATATGTGAATAATAATGGAGGAACATCGTTTGAGCTAAGATGTTACCCCACAGAGGTCACGACCTTCAGCACAGAGGTGCGGCGCGGAGCAGGGGGCTGAAGATTCTGTTCAATTCTAGTATTATAAAAGACAATAAAGTAGATTAGATTGGTATGTTTGCTTATTTGTTCATATATTATCTAAATCGTAGGTAAACGTTATTTTTTCTTTAAGTTCCTCTCAAATCATTATAAATCGTTTAACTCTTTATTATGTTTACGATGTATTTCTGCAATACCTATAGTTTTCCGTATTATCTATCATAGATTCCAACACTAGATTATTATGTGGTAGATAATAAAGTTTATTTACCATTTACCCGCATTATTCGCCTTTTTAAATCAATTACGATATTCCCAATAATTTAATAAATTTTTAATTAAAACAAAATACCTCTGAATAACAAAAGAAAAATAATGGTCAAATTATTTGTTATACATTATTATAATTATTTATCAAAGGTTTTTGTATCATTTAGTCTTTTGTAGACTCTCCTTTTAAGGGATATTCAAATGTTGTTTAGTCTTATTTATGTAAATTATTATTTAATTTAACGAACTTTATGGATATCGTTTGCGGATTCACCCTTTTATGATATTATCTTTATTTTATGATTGACTTATAACTGATACCGTTTCAGAGGTCAAGTGTTACACATATTCAACAACCCGAACCTCGAGTTGTTATGGGACTGGGCAACTCACGGCGACATTGACATCTCAGGGGGGTCCCTGTACATACATTTAAACCCAAAGCTGTGCTACTACACCCAGTTACTGCCGCTTAAGAACATGACTAGAAATCCGAGGTCCAACTTCACTGAAATCGAAGTTTCAGAGGATAACAACGGAAATCAGGCCTCCTGTGAGTAATTCACGATGTTATCTAGCAGTAAAATGTCGTGCTTTTTAATATGGTTTATTTTATTTACTGTAACGGAGCCGAGTTTCCAGCGTCGTTCCCTCATTGCTGAGGTTGGAGACTAACAAGAAGTCGATTTTAGATAGTACCAGAGTTATGTCTGAATTTCTGAAAGTGTCCTTTTTACAGGTCTACCGGACAAGTTGCACTTACAAGTGAGTCAGTATCACCCCATGACTGTAGTCCTGCAGTGGAAAAGGTACTGCCCCGAGGACATCCGCAAGCTGCTCGGCTACTCCGTGTACTACATCGCCACCAAACCCAATCAGAACGTCACGTTGTACGAGCAGAGGGATGTCTGCTCCGATATGTGAGCATATTAATCATTTGTTGTTACACTTGTGAATTGCACTTGCATGCTACGACTGTATGCCGCCACAGTCGTTGCTAATACGAAATTGTTATAAAAAGCAAAGAAAATTGAACACTAAAGTATAGTAATACGATTGAGTTGCCCTTTTGGTTCTTTGTGGTTCGTATTATTATATAATATTTATTTATTTATTAATTTCATCAACAAATTTACATTTGAGTCGAACAGTTTAAAAACTGACAATAATTATGTAACACAACATTTAAAAACAACTATGCTAACTTTTTAGTATGCTAAAAATAAAAAAAATCTTTACATTAAAAAACTAAATTTTTTCATCATACATCTTAATAAAATAAATCAGTCTGTTTGACTATTCATCCGCTAACTTCTCCTAAACCACGTCAAGGATTTTGATGCGGTTTTTAGAAACATAACACAAAAAGTAAGGTTTATGTGTATAATTAGCACCTATTCAAAGCCGGTGCGGGTTACTAGTGATATTTATAAGTGGATTAAGACGACACAGTGTTGTTTTCTTCTGACAGAGAATCGAATAACCATTAATTTTGTTCTGTTTATAGATGGAGTGTTCAGGATATATCAGCAGATGAAGTACATAATGAGTCAAGTCAAATTATAACTAGCAACCAACACGATATACTTTTGAATCCATGTCAGAATACGCAGCCAAGTTTCTACGTATTGGCACATTTGAGTCCTTACACGCGATATGCGGCGTATTTGAAGACTGTCACCACATCGCAGGAGAAAAAGGGTGCTCAAAGTTCCATAATATACTTCACCACCTTACCTGGGAGTAAGTACCTACCAAAAGTAACAATTAAAAATAACTTTTATAATGTAGATGATGTCAATGGTATGACTTCGTGAAAATAATGTTTATATGCCTCTATTTCTGTCTCTCTTACTGACACTGAATCCATCATCGTATGTTTGATACGTTTTGTACAGCCCTAAATTTCACCGACACCTTGAGATATAAGTGCGTTTCAAGCGTCGGCGTCGTGCAGATTTACCCTAGCATTTTATAAATTAATATTTAGGAGCTTAGTTTACGCTTTTAGTTACCTTTATTTTTCACTATCAACGTTGAGACTGCTGGCCTAATTAACAAAAGTTTGGCTGACAACCCTAGCACTCGTAACGGAATGTATTTTTTATTGAATTAGAATTTTAAAAAAATGTTGAAGACTCGAAATTCATTATGAAATGAAAAAAATTAAAATTAATTAATATTTATTTTTTTATTTTTAAATATTTTTTTAATTATTATTTTTATAAGACAGTAACATTTCACTGTTTACATTAATTGTCTCGAATTAATCTAATATAATAATAATAATTTATTATCAGTGGCTAAAACACCTCAAAAATATTCTAATGCTTTGACATGTTATATTATTAAAGGTCTTATTGAAACATACCAAATTCATTATGCACTATGAAGAATAAACTTAATACCAGTCTTTTGTAGGGCCGAGTGAACCTCAAAGCTTGTCGGTGGAGTCACTGTCGCCGCATTCTGTATTCATCCGCTGGGCGGAGCCGGCCTTGCCCAACGGCACTATCGTGCTGTACCACGTGGCCGTGCAGGCCAGCAGCTACAACCTGCCGCAGCTGTTGGCGGGCAACCCCAACTATTGCGCTAATCGTAAGTTGGAAATGTAACGACTGACTAACGGCTCGTTCACGACCTTGCCGCTGTGAGCGGTAGCCAAGGGCGGGGCGGCGAGCGGTCAGATCAAAAGTATGAAAATGTTTGAAGCACGCCACGAGACGCCTCTGATAGCGCTCCGCGCCCGAAGTCGTGACCAGGCCGTAATCGTTTATACCATAGGCAAATTATTATTTTTTTTCAACACTATTCTACATGCATATTACCTTTTAGAGGTACGATACTGAGCAGACTGCTAAATTATTCTAACAAAAAGTCTGATTGATCCTTAGAGTTGTAGAAAAGCCGTTTTTATTTATAAAAAAAAAAAAAATACATCCGAATTGAGAACCTCTTCTTTTTTTTTGAAGTCGATTAAAGAAAGGGGCCTAGTTGAAATACTGTTCCCCATGTATACCGTGTCGTTACCTAAGTAACATAATGATATGAAAAGCGGGTGTTCATTTTGTGACTTGATATTGGGCACATTTTTCTCATACATATTCTTGTTTCAGCGAGCGCATTAGCCAATATGATCACTGGTCGAATAGAGGAGTCAAGTACGAACACTAAGAAGAAAGAGACGACCGGTGACGTTACCAACGGCTCCTGCTCCTGCAAGGAAGAGGAGAAGCAGACCACGAGGTTCAACTCACGATCGGAGTGGGAGCGGGAGGAAACCATCACCTTTGAGAATGACCTGCAGAATAGGGTACGGGATTATTAATATGAGTGAGAAAAACAAAGCTTTCCGGTCTGCACATTTTGCAGGAATTAAACCCAATAGGATTGCGCTATGTGGTCTTAAACGAAAATCTTTAGTTTACTAATGGTAAAACGCCAATTTATTACAGGTATACAAAAAAACGACTGATAGACAGAAACATTCAAAAAGCAGGGTAAAACGATCTCAGGACCACTTCATGAACAGCATGCTTGTGAAAGTGGCCGAAAGCGTCGGGCCCAAGTTTGGCCAAAACTATACCAATACTACCGATGAGGAAGGTACGTAAAGAATCATGATTTCACGTTATCATCGTATTCATCTACTCACTGTTTCTGTTAACATTTTCATGCGCCAGAAGTCTTGCTTTCTGGGTTCGTCTTTCTAAGCTGCTCGCTTGTCACCCTCATCACGACCATCTAACATTCTCATTTCAGCCAAATGCAGTCGCATCGAGCCTAACGCTTGCATCGTAAAGGATTCCACAGGTTACAAACTAAGACATTGTTTATTTTTTACATTACACGGGGATTTGGTTGTGCATGTTGCCATCATCACATCATTCATCTTTTTTTTTATAATAAGGTTAATCACATACCTAATCGTGGACTGATAAAGTTCTGAACTTGGATAATTTTTGAATTGCATGACATTTTGTAGTTATTTCAACAGCAACATACCAGCAAAGGCTGATTGATAAATTATGTATTGCATGCAATAATTACATAGTCAAACAATTTACAAATATGCTAATTACAACTGGAATGTATGTACTTTCTTCTGAGAAACAATTTATTATAATGAACAGAGTCACAAAAAACTATTATAAATAATCATATCTAAGAAGGCAAAGACCAAAAAGGTCTTGAAGATATTAATTATTGCTTGTGTTAAAGGCAGTCCACGTATTTTGATATAAATTTTGCCCCTTCTATTGATAATCGTCCAAATATAAAAAAAAATAGTGCTTCATACCTATTAATTAGGGTCATCGCACTCACAACACCCACATCTCAACACCGGGGCGAAACTAGCATACAATTCGAATCTAACTAGCTCCCATTGCATCGAATACAGTTTTTTTGAGTTTGTTTAATTGAGTCTTCGCCTGCGGGGTACAGGGGCACGGAGGTAGGACGAGAACGGGGACCGGGAGAAGTGTGGGCGGCAGGCGTATTCTTCTCAAAACTCAGTTTGCTTTTAGCGTATACGAATATTTTCGAAAAAATAACTGGATCTAAATTGTGTTCAATATCAAACAAAATCAACTTTAAACAAAAACAAAAGTTACTTGAGGACTATAGGAAAATTCTTTATCTAGAATTGCACAACAAGGAAATAATTAATAAAAGGCAACGAAAGATTTAAATCACCGAGCAAAACAGATTCGCACAAAAACAGTTAAAGTAGACGATTTCACAAAAGGCTTAGTAAGAAGAAGTCTCTAAGTTTTACACAATTAAAAAAGAAACTAACAGTGAAAACTTTGAATGTAGAAAAATTATTTAGAGAAGAGAATGTATTAGGTACACTGCGGCAAGGAATATTTAAGACTTTATTACACGATTTGGGTTTTAAATTTAAGAAAGACTGATCTAAAAGGAAACACTTTCTCAAACAGCCAAATATAACATCATAGATGTGGAAATACCTAAATAATATTAAAAAATATTGTAGAGAAGGAAGACATATTTTGTATCTTGACAAAACTTATCTTAATGCGTCACGTAACGTTTCTAGATGTCGGCAATTAAAGGATGAACAAGGCGTGCTGTCTCATATCGGTAAAGGAGATCGTTTGATCATCGTTTATTGTTGAAACCAAACTGGATTTTTAGACGGAGCACTTGTGATATTTTAGGTGCAAAACACATTGTCGGAGCGTCGCGTCGCGTCCTGTTTTTCAACTTCAACGCGTGGCGATGCACTTCTCCGTGCGACAACGCTCGTATTGTCGCGCCCAGATCACAGTTCTGGACCAGTTCATGAATGAACTCGTGCTCGTAAGCTGACGCGTCACTGCGCACGAGTAACGCACGGCGACAACACTAATCAAGCGTCGACACGCGATACTTGCATATCACAAATTTGTACCTTAGTAGTGGGGAGATAGAGATGAATATGTTATAGGCGAAACACATGACGCGTCGCTAAGCTTCGACTCTACACCAATGTGAGTGTAAAGCCGGAGATTATCATGATTCTATAAGTTTCTTGAATTACAATAACTGAAAAACTGTCTAATATATCACTAATTTCTGTCATAGTAATGGATAACGCAGCTTTATCTATCATTCGGTTCGAGGTGAGAAAGTCGGCTATGGCTAAAGAATTAAGTACCAGTGATATTGATGTGGACTTAAATGATTCATTTATAATTTTGACAAATCTTGAATATAATCAATAAAGTTGTCAAAAAATAAAAGGCCAGTATTTTTTTAAAACACTATGTAATAAATTATTATTTTATTGTTTCTTTTCGTCCCAAGTTACATTCTAGGGTATTTCTCAAAAGTCAAAACGGGCCTTTTATTTTTTAACGAGTTTAGTAGTATTTTACGGTGCGAGCGCCAAAAAAAAAAAAACAACCCCTGCACTTGTCCCGGTCTCCGGTCTCGTTCTATCCCCAGCTTTGGCAGTCTGTCTCTAACTACTCAACACAATACTCCAGAATACGGACAAGATCCTGTAAGTATCAATTGTAACTTCAAGTAATATCCCTTTTTGTTGACAGGATACGTCGAGTCCCTGTACTTTGAGCTAGATGGCGACACGAAGTCGGTGACGGTGACGAACATGCGGCACTTCACTTGGTACACGGTCAACGTCTACGCCTGCCGCGCTAAGCATGAAAAGGAGCAACTTGAAGTATACGAAGCAACTTGGTGTTCCAAACACAGCGCGAACAGCTTCCGGACTTTGGAATTAGGTATGCTTACTCAACCATGCCTACTAAAAACTTGTATATGTCACTGAAATGAACTTATTTTACACCTTCCTTGTGGTCAACGTCTGATATGACTACAACCTTATCACACTGGACTGGTGGCTGTCAAAAAGCTTTTGTGCCTGTTTGATATTCGCCATTTTGGCGCTGTCGGCCATAGCGAGTGTTTTTTAGTTCCCTTTTTCACCTCGTACCTGCCCAAGTTCCCCAAGGGGGAGTTCCACAAGCACACAGGTATTTAAAGCACATGAGACGCTACTGAGAACATAAGGTTTCATCCATGTGAAAATAAGTTATGTCTTATCGCTCTGGGATCTTGGACTAATATTTAGAGAGGTCAGTGACTACAGCCCATCATAACTACTACTATCTTAACTATCTGCTATTCTTGACCCACACAACAAAATAATCAATGTACTACCGGCACGAAAATAAGAGGAAGTATATACTCGTTGATATAGATAATCATAATTACTATCTGACGGGTGGCATGCCGACCATCCTATAATAATAATGTTATTTATCGTCTTTGCAGTAAACGCGGATAAAGTGCACAATTTGCAAGCAGAAGTGATTGTGTCGAACAAGACGACAGCCGAAGTGAATGTCACGTGGAAACCGCCCAAGAACCCTAACGGGTTCGTGGTAGCGTACACCGTGCACTACTATCGGGTTGAAGACAGCTTAGCGGTACATATTAACTTCAAATTTCTTATTTTCTTTGTGGAAATCTGTAAATATTTGTAAGTTGGGACTGAACTTTATCCATTTCAGAGATACCGTCTGTAACCAAGTCTCTTGTAAAAGTCGTTTTGTCTTTCATTAATATCATGACCGAAGGGGTAAAACAATAAAACAAAGAAAAAACAACATTACGCAAATTTGCCTAATCACAAAGCAATCTAGGCTGATTGTAAGTTTGTTAATGAATGATTTCGATATGATTTATTACGTAGGGCCAGGATGTGGGCCTGCAGAGCTGCGTGACCGCAGACGACTACGTGCTCAACGGGTACGGCTACACGCTGCGCAACGTGGCGCCCGGCAACTACAGCGTCGAGGTCACGCCCATCACCGCCGCCGGGGCCGGGAATGCTACCGCCGTCTACCCGCCCATCTTCATACCGGTAACACCGCATAATGATTCTTTTGGACTGACCATGTCAATTGTTTCGATGGCGCTTATTGAAAAAAAAAAAACACTTCAGTCATGAATATACAACATTACTTTTAGTATATGCGGAACCCGAAACACGTGTTTAGTATTTTTATGTAAAGAATCTGTGTTCAAAATTTCATAACTGTACGATGAAAAATCACGAAGTTATAAGCTTGTTATGTTACCTGATTGGCCGCACAAATACATGATCACCGGGCCACCCGGGCGACTGTCTGCGAGGCTGTCGGGCGAGTGTCTAATGACCGCTATAACCTGCCGTGACCTGTGTTGTACTTAGTGTCGGTGGTGTCCAACTTGTGACCTTTTTTAAATATTTTGGGAAAAAAATGAAACATGGTGTAAAAATGATTGGCATCGATTCAGTTACTGATTCTGAACAGGAATTGATTCAGTTACTGATTCTGAACGAACTATATTCAGGTTTCGCATATACTAAAAATAATATTGTATAGGTATACGCGCTACAATGCCATCTTGCCTCGTGTTCAAAGCTCGTATTGTACCAAAACAGTCGATTGTAATTTCAAAAATATTTCTAGGAGAGAAAATCTGCAGCAGCATACGACTGGATCTGGGGCGTGGTCGGAGGCTGCGTCATAATGTCCCTGGTTCTCGGCGGCGGCATCTGGTACGCGCGTCGCGGCCTGCTGCCCTCTGCGGAGGCCAACAAGCTGTTCGCCAGCGTCAACCCCGAGTACGTGTCCACCATGTACGTGCCCGACGAGTGGGAGGTGCCCAGGTCCTCCATCGAGTACGTTAAGGAACTGGGGCAGGGCTCCTTCGGGATGGTAAGTCAATTAAAAATGGCCCTCATTTAAATTAAGAGCATACTACTTTGTACACCTGCATTCTGACAAATAAATAAATAATTATTAAACTCTATTATAGTGGAAGTAAGCACGATCGTCGGTTACGAACATCCAAGGGGTAATTCCCAATGTTTTAATGACGTTAATGTGCTTGTCCTGACAATATAATATTGAGAACTCCATTACCTCTGATTTACCCACAAAGAGATTTAAAGAGATACAATAGAGCGGCTATCAGAACAAATGTCTTAAGAAAAACTGTCATCCTATGTCTCAGTGACGCCATCTGGCTTTGAATAGAAAACATGCGAATTAAATTTGTCAAAATTTATAATTATTCAACTATCGCTCGGTAGGTGGCCAGGGGCCTTACCATGATAATGTTAAAATGTCAGTCGTACGAGCGAAAAAGAGTGATGGAGCTATACGCCCTATATAGCTCCATCCCTTTAACAGTTCGGTTTAGGTCGTAAAATGGATCACGTTATGATCTCGTGGTAGAGCCTCAGTGTGTGATAAAGGTAAGGTTAAGCTTTTCAGCAATAGATGGCGTTATCACAAAATCAGCAAATGTTCTAGAACAATTTCTCAAAATTATTGAATTTTAATTAATTACTTCGTAAATACCAAAAATATTTACGAAAATAAACCGAAGTTAGGTCCAGTCATTTTATCATAACAAGATTTGCAATAGCGTAATGCGCAGTTCGGCATATTTTCTCAGAAAACGATTTTCTTTTAATGCATAGAGCGGATACAAACACGACTTGACGTGTAGGGGCGTCATACTAGACTGAGTGACTTATGACCACTAGGTAATAAGTATCGGAGCACGATTTTGTTCGCTATGTCCTGTCTATTGGTAGTATATATTTAATGTCTTTGTTTACCCACTAACAAGTTTTTGATATTGATAGACACTTAAGCCATAAATATATGCAAGTACCCTACTAATAAGGTAATGTCCCATAATAAATTCTGATTGGTGTATGCCACAACGGCATGCAAGTTACTTGCATATTTATGTGCAAGTTACAGGCATATTTATGTGCAAGTTACAGGCATATGTATTCGGGCCTTTAGGTACTTATCATAATCACTTTGTACGTAATAGTGATGGCATAAATATTTATAATTTTGCAACATGGGTAGAGTGCATACTTACTTAGATGTTTAAAATATTTGTAAAATACACCAAGTAAGCAATTTAATGTGTTTTTAGGTGTATGAAGGCCTTGCGAAATGTTTAGAAAAAGGGAAACCCGAAACGCGGTGCGCTGTTAAAACTGTCAACGAGCACGCTACTGACCGGTAAGTAGAACAATTAATATTGAACACCATTATGCAAATCATCGTTTGAAGGCTCAGATACATTAGGGGACAAAACGTCCCGCAATATGACACGCAATGCTCAATCTACGTGTCGATGTAACGTTGATCTGTGTCTCGCGATTTAATTTACCCCAACATTTTTACGACTCATTTACGTGGCGCGGGATATGTTGTTGGACAATTTGTCCCTTAGCGTTACCTAGTTGCCAGAGAGATTTCTAGCTTATGAACGTTCATATGACCATCCTACCATGACATTAAACGAATAATTTTGTTAAAACCTCTAAGAAAGCAATATTTTAGGAATATAGTAAGATTTTTTCAAAGACGTGATACGGAAACACGAAGAAAAGTTAGATTAGTACGGTTTTAGCTATGCAGTGGTCGCTTCAAAAATGTCATAAGGTGGATAATGGCTGTTTAAAAACTAGAACTAGGATTAGTATTATTATTTATTACTAGCGACCCAGCCCAACTTCGCACGGGTGCAAAGTTTATACACAAACCTAAAAAGATGTTTCAAGGCCACTCTAGAACAATGCAGTTGCTTTGCGGGTCACAAATAAAAAAAAATCATTTACTAGAAGACTTCATTTGAAGAAGAAAAAATCATGTTCTAGAAGACTTCATTAGAAGATTTTGACTCCGTTGTATAAGTCGAAAGGTATTGTAGCGACATCTATGGCGCCACATAAGATCTACAAGAAATACGAAAACCTGCATCGCGCAATTAAAGTTCTCCGCGCGATTTGAACATTACGACAGCCCGAAATCAGCTATCGGGCAGTTGCCCACCAGACATCACCAGACCCGTCTGGTCGGAGGATCCTCCCTTTTTAATGGAGGTTTGCGGTAACCTCTAAACTAAAACTTTCTCTATTAACTAATAACAATGGAGGTACCTTCGGAATTTTTGTCAAATTTTCTAAAGCTTGGTACGGACTTTGATTCTAGAACTTTCACTCAGCAATGCATTTTAATTATTTGAAGCTACTGTTGATTTCGTTGGATATATGACTTATTAAAGTTTGACACGACGGAACTAACTTTTGTTTTTATCTCTAACCAAAAAGCTGTGCCATAAGACATTACGAGCAAGTGTGTTGAAAATACTATTAGATACTTAATATCTTACCTTCCGAGATCCTTAGGAAGAGTAAAGATAAAAAAATTGATATTTTCTTTCGTTATTTAAGTTATAGAATGTTATGCAGTACTCTTTGACTTTCCGCGTGGCCATACTTGAAAAAAAATCTCAAAAGAATATTTATTTATTTATTTAAACTTCATGTACAGTAGTGGTACAAAGAAATATTCGATAAAGATTTCTAAAAGAATTTTTGTTAGCGTAAGCACACGTCAAGCGGACGAACACTCGTGTCTGAATTAGCCACATAAATGTGGTCGCGCGGCGTACATGCATTTTTATGGCTACAGCGCAGAGTGCACCATGCTGGTAGAAGTTTGGCCATCGAAAGATGGCACAACAAAAAGGAGGCCAAATTAAAAAAAAACTGAAGCTGTTCACCCTGACTGTACGCTGCTTAAACGGAGTTGATACTTTTGATTATTCATGAAAAAAATATGCTATGCATGTTTATTTAACAATTAATGAATAAAACCAAAAAAATATTATATTAGTAAGTAGACCTGTGTCGATCGATCATTTATCGTAACCCGGGTCGATCATGACCCACTCGTATGGTGATCGGGTTAAAAAGATTCGATCATTTCGATCATTTGGGTCGCAGTTCATAAAGAATAACTGCGTCCTGAATATTGCGATCCGATTTTTAGATTACGTGTCGCGACTCGCGGGTCATAAGTTACCAGTGCAACTGATTGGATCTCTTCAAACAAAATTCAATCACGCGATCGACAGTGTCGCGAGCCATCCTATACAAACCGGTTTTCTTTTGGAGAAAGAGTGAGGTGAGTGAAAGTGACTGCATCATGTATGTAAACGAAAGAGATAGAAGACATTTTGCTTGTTACGTCGTGTTGCGTGATGGAATGCACGACTCAATCGATTGTACGAGCACGCAATTAATTACCATAAATATATGGAAATAAAGTCCAATTTGGTTTATTTTGTTACCTGATAATCGAGTCAAATAAGATCGGGTGCTTTTGAGATTCGTGATTCTATCACTCGGGTACAGGTTGCGATCGAATCAAAAAGATTCGATCAATCGTGATCGACACAGGTCTATTAGTAAGTTTATTTATGAAATAAAGCGTTTCTCACCTTTAAATTTAAATAAAACAAATTGTGTATAGATATCATCGAAATTTTTCTATAGAAAGACCTATTGATACCATTTAGAAAACATATTTTTTTCTATTGAAAGACCTATTGATGCCATATAGAAAACAGTAACAAAATTGCATTAGAACTCAACAGTACGTAAAATTCAACAAATTGTAACCCTCAAATTACATAGAGTTAAATATTGAGCACTTGTTAAATAAAAACCATATAGTACAGGGTTATTTGTAAAACACTAACAACCTTGCAGGACTGTATTACTAAAACAACAAGTTTTGTTCTATGACTTTTTACAAAACACAATTCATTTACCAAAACAAACCTTCAAGATTTCGTTGTTCTATCTAACACATTTCAACTCTGTATTTTGCTATACTTACCTACGTCTGTATGACGCGACGCAAGCGCATCAAGCACCCCCGCCACCCGATCCCCTCCGCTATTGCACTATCGCTTGCTTCGCATAGACTTTGTAATATTTAGAACGTTCAATTTAAATATTTTTAATTTTGTATAAAAATCTGATGAACCGAAATATGATAAATTTTTAAGTCATAGGACAAAAGTTGTTGTTTATGATGTTAGTAACATAAGTCCTGAGAGGTTGCCAGTGTTTTACAAGTAACCCTGTATATTTGGAAAGGATATTTTATGCAAATTGAGAAACAGTTATAAAATTAATGATAAAAGATACTCTTACTCATAATTATTTACTTAAAATGCTAGAAAAAAACTAAGGACGACGAGGAGGCTTTCGCTTTTTGCTTTTTGAATATAAAAATGCTTGACTCAATGCTGGTCTAGCTCTAATACCATTATGACGCACAAATGATTAGTTTGAAATCACTGGTGGTGGCGCGTGTGTTGGATCATTCGTTTCTTTTCAAAATGGTAGAGTTGAGTGGTGCTGATATAAGCGTCATGTCCGTAAACGGGCGTTATAAGTCGATGATTACCAACTTAAGGCCAGATTTGGATGATACGGACATCAGTCTGATTTATGCACCAGAGCCATGGATTTGATATTTCGGATGCGCGCTGATCAGCAAAGCCGCGGTGGACATTGAACGATTTTATAATACCCTATATATGAAATTATTGTATCCAGCCGTCGTATTTCCTCTGCAGATTTCTGATTAATATCACTTTTTTTTCTTTCTTTCTTCTTCTTTAAATTTATCAATCATCTTGAAGAGAAGCCTCCTCGGCGAACTATTTTCCCAATTTTGAGTCTTTAAAAGCTGCCATATATAAACTTTAATCAAAAATTCGCTGCCATCTTTCGCTGGCCAGATTCTATTATGTACAATACAATAGTTATCAATGGACTTGTACACCTCGTTTATACCACTACATTAGAACTGCTGCGCTCGTACCGTACGAGCACATGCCAAAAGCATTATCGTTAATGCAAAAAAGTAGTTTTGTTCTAAGTTACCTAAATGTCTTAGGGAGCGTCAAGAGTTCCTGAACGAAGCGTCGGTGATGAAGGCGTTCGACACGTTCCACGTGGTGCGCCTGCTGGGCGTCGTGTCCCGCGGGCAGCCCACCCTTGTCATCATGGAGCTCATGGAGTTTGGGGATCTCAAGACCTACCTGCGCTCGCACCGGCCCGACGCGGAAGCCTCGCTGCCGCGCAAGGGCGGCGACGACCCGCCCACGCTGCAGAACATACTGCAGGTATGGTGCACTCTTATGTCACCCATAGCTGCGAGACTCACCTGCGCTCGCACCGGCCCGACGCGGAAGCCTCGCTGCCGCGCAAGGGCGGCGACGACCCGCCCATGCTGCAGAACATACTGCAGGTATGGTGCACTCTTATGTCACCCATAGCTGCGAGACTCACCTGCGCTCGCACCGGCCCGACGCGGAAGCCTCGCTGCCGCGCAAGGGCGGCGACGACCCGCCCATGCTGCAGAACATACTGCAGGTATGGTGCACTCTTATGTCACCCATAGCTGCGAGACTCACCTGCGCTCGCACCGGCCCGACGCGGAAGCCTCGCTGCCGCGCAAGGGCGGCGACGACCCGCCCATGCTGCAGAACATACTGCAGGTATGGTGCACTCTTATGTCACCCATAGCTGCGAGACTCACCTGCGCTCGCACCGGCCCGACGCGGAAGCCTCGCTGCCGCGCAAGGGCGGCGACGACCCGCCCACGCTGCAGAACATACTGCAGGTATGGTGCACTCTTATGTCACCCATAGCTGCGAGACTCACCTGCGCTCGCACCGGCCCGACGCGGAAGCCTCGCTGCCGCGCAAGGGCGGCGACGACCCGCCCATGCTGCAGAACATACTGCAGGTATGGTGCACTCTTATGTCACCCATAGCTGCGAGACTCACCTGCGCTCGCACCGGCCCGACGCGGAAGCCTCGCTGCCGCGCAAGGGCGGCGACGACCCGCCCATGCTGCAGAACATACTGCAGGTATGGTGCACTCTTATGTCACCCATAGCTGCGAGACTCACCTGCGCTCGCACCGGCCCGACGCGGAAGCCTCGCTGCCGCGCAAGGGCGGCGACGACCCGCCCACGCTGCAGAACATACTGCAGGTATGGTGCACTCTTATGTCACCCATAGCTGCGAGACTCACCTGCGCTCGCACCGGCCCGACGCGGAAGCCTCGCTGCCGCGCAAGGGCGGCGACGACCCGCCCATGCTGCAGAACATACTGCAGGTATGGTGCACTCTTATGTCACCCATAGCTGCGAGACTCACCTGCGCTCGCACCGGCCCGACGCGGAAGCCTCGCTGCCGCGCAAGGGCGGCGACGACCCGCCCATGCTGCAGAACATACTGCAGGTATGGTGCACTCTTATGTCACCCATAGCTGCGAGACTCACCTGCGCTCGCACCGGCCCGACGCGGAAGCCTCGCTGCCGCGCAAGGGCGGCGACGACCCGCCCACGCTGCAGAACATACTGCAGGTATGGTGCACTCTTATGTCACCCATAGCTGCGAGACTCACCTGCGCTCGCACCGGCCCGACGCGGAAGCCTCGCTGCAGCGCAAGGGCGGCGACGACCCGCCCACGCTGCAGAACATACTGCAGGTATGGTGCACTCTTATGTCACCCATAGCTGCGAGACTCACCTGCGCTCGCACCGGCCCGACGCGGAAGCCTCGCTGCCGCGCAAGGGCGGCGACGACCCGCCCATGCTGCAGAACATACTGCAGGTATGGTGCACTCTTATGTCACCCATAGCTGCGAGACTCACCTGCGCTCGCACCGGCCCGACGCGGAAGCCTCGCTGCCGCGCAAGGGCGGCGACGACCCGCCCACGCTGCAGAACATACTGCAGGTATGGTGCACTCTTATGTCACCCATAGCTGCGAGACTCACCTGCGCTCGCACCGGCCCGACGCGGAAGCCTCGCTGCCGCGCAAGGGCGGCGACGACCCGCCCATGCTGCAGAACATACTGCAGGTATGGTGCACTCTTATGTCACCCATAGCTGCGACACTCACCTGCGCTCGCACCGGCCAGACGCGGCACATACAGTCGGTTCACAGTGATTTTATTTGTGACAACAACCAAAGCAGCAAACCCTGGTGGGTAATTACAACATCTTTGCAAAGAGTGTTAGTATCATTTTAATTGTTAGAGAATATTTTTACATTGTTTATGCATAACCACGGGTAAAGATTGCTATAAACGCTAACGTTAATATCGGGCCAGTAGTTTTCACATTATAATATTAGTATAGATAACAAAATAAATATAGAATTGGCTATAGTAAGAATAAAATGACATCATCATTTGTATTGTTTCAGATGGCTATTGAAATAGCGGACGGTATGGCTTACCTATCAGCCAAAAAATTCGTGCACCGCGACCTTGCGGCGCGCAACTGTATGGTCGCCGGGGACCTCACCGTGAAGGTCGGGGACTTCGGCATGACCAGAGACATCTACGAGACTGACTACTATAGGAAGGGCACGAAGGGCTTGCTGCCAGTGCGCTGGATGAGCCCGGAGAGCCTCAAAGATGGAGTAAGTTCTTAGGCATTCTTTTTTTAGTGGGTAAAATTGACACAATTAAAGATGAAACGGCAGGGGATAATTGCTATATGACAAAAAACGTACTGCAGCGACCTCGAAAAATTTTGATTAGGGTAGAGTTAGTAGGAGGATGCTATTATTCATCGTATCGGATTGTTAACGATTTGTGTGCTGCAGGTGTTCTCGAGCAGTAGCGATGTGTGGAGTTACGGCGTCGTGCTGTGGGAGATGGCGACGCTCGCGATGCAGCCTTACCAGGTAAGCACGGCAGGCTAATTACTCTTAGCTGAATTCACAAAAGAAGAGAAAAATAATTTTAAATTTTACATTAAAGAAATTAGACGGCGATTTCTGGGCCTAAAAGTAGATAATACTTCAATCAAACAATCCATAAGATTGGTAGTGAAGAATTTTCCCATGGAGAGAGTGCGTGTTTCTATTGATAATCGCATTAAAGCCAATGGAGATCATTTTGAATGAGCTTCATATATTTGTAATGTAATTATATTAATGTATATTTTGAAATGTGTATAGTTTTTTCCTTGTAAGGCTAAGGGCTACTACACACAGTGCCGGCGGCAATGCCGCCGAGTTTATGCGGAGCGGCTATGTCGCCGGCAATACAAGCCGCGCAAAGCCGCCAAGCATCATTCCGGTTGTGACAGTCACATAGAACGGGATTCCATAATATATCATTTTCATGAAATTTTTCTATTACTAGCAACACAGTTTCGTCGTCCCAATGAAACGACATTTTAATTTCTTTAATACCTACAAACAAACCGCACACCACTACCGCTCGAATGCCAGGAACGAACTGACGCCGGCAAGCCGCGTAACCCGGCACACCCCGGCGGCCATGCCGGCGGCTTCATTGTGTGGCAAAGCGCCCGGGCTTTGATTGCCGCCGGCTGCACGGCGGCTAGGCCGGCGGCTTGCCCGGCGGACTTGCCGCCGGCACTGTGTGTAGGACCCTTAGAACTCACGAAGCGGTTTTCACCCGCGTCCGCCGCGGTTGTGGGCAGCTTCTGTAGAATGCAGATAGTTTATAAGTAAAAAATAGAAGCATATAAGTACGGAGAAAGTAATAAATAATTAAAATGTTTTTTAAGGTGACGTGGTTTATTAGTAATCTGTAGATTTGAAAAAAGATGTCTAATATTGTTTTTGGCGGCATTTCTTCGAGTGAATTTCAGTAGAAGTTTTAATTATTCGAAAATTGATTCCTCAGAATGTGTACATCCATATTCAAATTAATTATTCATACGAAGACATGGCTTAAAAGACTTAGTACCCAAGCCTAAAATATTACTTAACCTTTTGACGTGCGTAATTAGAGACACAATAGTAAGACAATGGCTTCCGGGCGCCGGCTACCGCCTGAGCGTTAATGAATTAAAAAAAAAATATAAAAAAAACAAACAATCTTTTGTTTGTCTCCATTACATATTATATAGAGGTCAGTGTCAGTGGTCAGCCAACCTAATATGGAGACCCATATTAGGTTGGCTGGCTCCATATTCGATCGATTTACGACATTTTTATCGAAAATATTTTTTAATTCATGACTTGATTCAATTAAAAAATAAAAAAACCTTTAAAAAACCAACAAATTCTTTTAGTAGATAACTTAGATTAAATAAATAACAAAAGCATAAATAGTTGACATAACCGTGGATTTAATTTCGATCTAGAAATTAAATCGATACCGACTTTAGAAAAAGTATGGACCTCTCTAAGAACGTAAACATTACGTATGCGTTCATAAATAAGATATTATCAAACATTCTAATAAGCAAAAATAATTTATTAAAAAAAAAACTACCTCCTGCTTTTAAAAATAAACTGATGTTAACCAATAATTACATTGATAATATACTATACTAGCTTCTGTTAGCGGCTTCGCCCACGTGAATGTCGGTTTCTCCATACAAACGTTGGACCCCCATTTCATCCCCTTAATCAGTGAGTGGTATTTCGCTTTTATTTAAATAAATTTTGAAGACTGTCTCATCTCGGTAACAACACTTTTTTTTCCTAGTTCATATTGGCCATTCTTCTTTTTACAATTGGAATTCAAAAGTTATTTTAGTCTAGTAGAAATAACGTTAATCGGAAACAAAGCTTCGAGTCGAGCGCCATGATGCATCGCGCCATTGCATATATGTATGTATCGTGTGGGTGTGGTCCTTAGGGGCTGTCGAACGAGCAGGTGGTGCGCTACGTGGTGGAGGGCGGCGTGATGGAGCGGCCCGAGCACTGCCCCGACCGCCTGTACGAGCTCATGCGCGCCTGCTGGGTGCACCGCGGCGCCGCGCGGCCCAGCTTCCTGCAGCTCGTGGCCGACCTGGTGCCCAGCAGCCAGCCGCACTTCCGCCAGCGCAGCTTCTTCCACACGCCGCAGGGTCAGGAGATGTACAAGCTGCAGCGCACTACTCTAGGTCAGTCGTCTTCGACTACTGTTGCCTATCGAAATTTTCCCGCGAAACGCATACACCTAATGATCACAAGGATTAGTGATCGCAAAAATACTCTGGGCAAAGCTGACGTCAGTGGGTGCCTAGGCCAACTAATTTGGCAACTGAACAATATATAATAACAATTTACTTACATACCAGATTTAATTCTTGCCTACTATCGACCTTATTGCAATGATGTCCACGCAGACCGTGATGTTTCAATGTTATCCCCTACGTCCTGGTCTTTATCAGCAAATGATAACATTTGTTACTAGTATGAATCTGTGTTTAATAAATGCCCGCTTTTTTGTTCCCACCGTTGCGCCCCGTAGAGACGTGTGCCGAGTCGGCGGCACGCTGTTGAAACGTAAGTAGCGGTACAAGTTTGCATGTTTAACGTAACGTGAGATGCGTGCGGGCACTTTTGTTATCATTTTCTGAGTGACCATGAACCATTGTAGTGACAGTACGATTCATTTGCGACACCGAATTTTATAGAAAAACCGAAAAACTTAATGGAAATATGCATCGGGCTCAACCGTGCATGTTTCGAAAAGAATTAATAATAATAATAATAATAATAATAAAAGCCTTTATTCGCTGACCATATTACAGTTTTGACTTATACTACTTTATAAAAACAAAATTCTTAATGTAATCCTACTTTTGAATATACATAATTTTTTTTTTTTTTTTTGCAACAACTTAGTCAGGCTGTCTTTTGACATAGGCCTCCCCCATTTCCTTCCAGTTATCTCTGTCACGAGCTATCCTCCTCCATCCTTTCGGTAGATCATCCTCCCATCTTTTGGTTTGACGTCCTTTCTGTCTTTTTCCATTTCTAGGGTACCATTCCATTACGTCCGTTTCGAAAAGAATTAAAAAGATACAAATACAAAAGTATTTCATTGCTTTGGTACCCTAAGCTTTAGTGTATGATCTGCCCCCCCCAGCCAAGTTATACAACCGTTCCGTTTGGATTCTCTTTTCGTTGATGGCCTCGAGTCTACCACGCCTCCTATTCCTTTGTTCTGACCACGTGACTGAGCGTTGAAGTGACGTCAGAATAAAGGAATCGGAGGCGTGGTCGACTCGAGGTGATCAACGAAAACAGAATCGAAACGAAACGGTTGTAACTTGGCTAGGGGGCTGGAGTTTTAAACAGATGTCAGTAGAGATCGCGTTGTTTTTTTAGAATTCCACTGTCATTCCATTTGTTGGTATTAAATCTGCCGCACTACAATAGTTGGACTTCTTAGTTACAAATGCTTATTTATGTAGAAATAATTTGCCTATTCTTAAGTTCATATCGGAGTGAAATGTGCGCCGCGTACTCACCTGATGTCATTGTACAGAGGAGGAGCAGGAGCTCGCGGAGGTGAACGTGGGCGCCGTGGCCACGGGCTCGGGCTCCAACCTGTTCGGCGTGTCCGGCCGCCTCGCTTCCTGGGTGCGCGAACTGTCGTCGCTGCGCTCGCGCGATGACGACGCCGCTGCCGAGCCGCTGCAGCCGCTGCAGCCTGACCTCAAGTCGCCCAACGGCGTGCCGCCCGCCGCCGCCGGCTGCTAGCGCCGCGCGCGCCTACCAGCTGTCGGCTGCTAACGCCGCGCGCGCCTGCCAGCTGCCGGCTGCTAGCGCCGCGTTCGCCTGCCAGCTGCCGGCTGCAAGCGCCGCGCTCGCCTGCCAGCTGCCGGCTGCAAGCGCCGCGCTCGCCTGCCGGCTGCTAGCGTCGCGCGCGCCTGCCCGCTGTTAGCGCCACGCCTGCCCGCCAGCTGCCGCCGGCCCTAGCGCCGCACTAGCTGCTGGCTGCCGGCTGCTAGCGGCCGCGCCTGCCGACTGTAAGCGGCGCACACATCTACCTCAGGTCGGCCGCCGAGCCGCCGACTCTTCGAATCGTAGCCGTAGCCTAGTGTAAATATCTTAATGATTATCCGACTCGCGGGATCGTCTCTGACTCTAGTGTATATCGGGCTTGTCCTGGCTCCCTCCGCATTTATTACATTAGCGCGCCGGCGCCGCCCCACAGGACGCTCGCAGAGGCGTCCTCCAGAGCATCGGCTCGTACACCGCCCGCTAACATGTGGGATGCCTCGCCGGGGCGTCGGCTCACGCACAGCTCGCGGATGCGCAAAGTGCCCCCGGGAGCGTCGACTCGCACACCGCTTGCAGACGTGCGAGGCGCCCTCGAGAGCGTCGACTCGCAACGCGCTTGCAGAAGCGTAAGGTGCCCTCGAGAGCGTCGACTCGCACACCACTTGCAGACGTGCAAGGCGCTCTCGAGAGCGTCGACTTGCAGATGCGCGAGGCGCCCTCGAGAGCGTCGACTCGCAACGTGCTTGCAGAAGCGTGAGGTGCCCTCGAGAGCGTCGACTCGCACACCACTTGCAGACGTGCAAGGCGCTCTCGAGAGCGTCGACTTGCAGAAGCGCGAGGCGCCCTCGAGAGCGTCGACTTGCAGCCGCAAGAGGCGCTCTCGAGAGCGTCGATTCGCACAGCGATTGCAGCCGCGCGAGGCGCCCTCGAGAGCGTCGACTCGCACAGCGCTTGCAGCCGCGCAAGACGCCTTCAAGAGCGTCGACTCGCGCAGCGCTTGCACCCGCGTTAGGCGCCCTCGAGAGCGTCTTCTCGCACAGCGCTTGCGGCCGCAAGCGCCCTCGAGAGCGTCGTCTTGCACGCCGCTAGCAGACGTGCGAAGCGCCCTCGAGAGCGTCGACTCGCACACCGGTTGCAGAAGCGTGAGGCGCCCTCGAGAGCGTCGACTCGCAAACCACTTGCAGACGTTCAAGGCGCTCTCGAAAGCGTCGACTTACAGACGCGCGAGGCGCTATCGAGAGCGTCGACTCGCGCTGCGCCGCGTTAGGCGCCCTGGAGAGCGTCGGTTCGCACGCCGCTAGCAGACGTGCGAAGCGCCTTCGAGAGCGTCGACTCGCACCCTGCTTGCAGAAGCGTGAGGCGCCCTCTAGAGCGTCGACTCGCACACCGCTTGCACCCGCGTTAGGCGCCCTCGAGTGACGTCTCACACAGCGCTTGGGGCTGCAAGCGCCCTCGAGAGCATCGTCTCGCACGCCGCTAGCAGACGTGCAAAGCGCCCTCGAGAGCGCCGACTCGCACCCCGCTTGCAGAAGCGTGAGGCGCCCTCGAGAGCGTCGACTCGCACACCGCTTGCAGACGTTCAAGGCGCTCTCGAGAGCGTCGACTTGCAGACGCGCAAGGCGCCCTCGAGAGCGTCGACTCGCACAGCGCTTGCAGACGTGCGAGGCGCTCTCGAGAGCGTCGATTCGCACAGCGCTTGCAGCCGCGCGAGGCGCCCTCGAGAGCGTTGACTCGCGCATCGTCTCTCACAGCGCTTGCGGCCGCAAGCGCCCTCGAGAGCGTCGTCTCGCACGCCGCTAGCAGACGTGCGAAGCGCCCTCGTGAGCGTCGACTCGCACACCGCTTGCAGACGTTTAAGGCGCTCTCGAGAGTGTCGACTTACAGTCGCGCGAGGCGCCTTCGAGAGCGTCGACTCGCACAGCGCTAGCTGCCGCGCGAGGCGCCCTCGAGAGCGTCGACTCACACAGCGCCTGCAGCCACGCGAGGCGTCCTCGAGAGCGTCGACTTGCACAGCGCTTGCAGATGCGCGAGGCGCCCTCGAGAGCGTCAACTCACACAGCGCCTGCAGCCGCGCGAGGCGCCCTCGAGAGCGTCGACTCGCACAGCGCTTGCAGTCGCGAGAGGCGCCCTCGAGAGCGTCGACTCGCACACCGCTTGCAAACGTGTGAGACGCCCCGCGAGAGCTTTATTATTTTATGAGAGCTCGACCCGAGATGGCGATGCTTTTCTTTTCGTCTGACGATTCGTTTTCATATCAGGAAAGTAATATTTTTGCTGAGACGATATTGAGTGAGTCGATTTGTCTCGACGTGAATCCTATATAGTTTACCTCGACGTTATTATATAGTTATAGATCGGTGTCACTTTTGACATAGCCTATTAATGTTAAGTTTACCGTTTAAGATGTAAAGCGTGTATAGTTTAATGTAGGCGAGATCGTGTACAAATTATTTTTATTGATTTCTTGACGTATAGTTCGGTACCTTGCTACTGTTTCAAAGGTAAAAGTAATTTTGTAACGGGTGTCAAATTCGTTGAAGTTGTTATGTTGTTGTGCCAAGTACTTTTATTGCAAACGTACTTGCGATATGAATTTGTCACTTGTCCTAATCGATGCAAAATGCAACCGCTTATAATACTCAACTATTGGATATACCGCTTTATATATCAAGATATTTTTGCTACTTGTATAAAAAATAATAATGTCAAATATAAAAAATTTAAATTAAATTAACCACCAAAGATTTGGAAAATAAACGTCTAAATTTACAATTCTTTTTATGCTGTTACTTATTGTAGCTTTGTTATCAATGTTTGCAAAGATAATTATGTAATTGTATTAGAGTAATTATACAGGGTCGTTTCAAATTAGTTGTAACTGGTTTTAGTAGGAACGTGAAGCAACACCCACAGTTTAGTCATAATGCGTAAGTTAAACGAGAAAAGACGAAGAACGTGTTATTTAGTGTTGCCGGCCATACGTAGCGTTATTTATATTGCACAAACTACAAGCAGGATGCATATTCTCATGTAGTTTGTACAAACGAGTACTTACTAGTACCAGTTAAGTGACAACGTTGAATTTAAATGACTTCATATACCGCAACAATTATTATTTAACAACTTAATATTATTGTGTATGAATGATTAGATGTACCAGATGTATGTCATAATCGTGTTGCAGTTATCTCATTAAGAATTTATGCTGAAAACAATGTGTTCCCCATCGACTAAATGCAATAGATAATACCAGCCACTATTTTAAATAAGTAGTTATATTACTTACATACTATTATTTTAAACAAACTTACATGTAGGTACTGAAAAGCCAAAGTATATGTAAAGATCAGCGCACACCAGCGAACAGCAGGCACAGGATTTTAAGTTTTATAACTGAGGCGGGAATAGCTCGCAACGGACCTACTGTGTGCCCCCTAGCTCATGTGCTGACCCTTTTTGTGCAAAACTAATCAGTGAACTATGTACGTCTAGCTACAATGTATGCTAATATCTCACTAAGAAAATAACTAATTATGTTACTGAAATAGTTAATTTATGTAATACGAATATATTTACGAGTGTAAGGTAATGAGAAGTAAAGTTAAATGAGAACATATATACACTATGTCAACATTTATTGTGTTCGTATTTTTCCATTCATATAATTACAGTTTTTATAGTAATTTAGTTCACTGAAATAGAACTGTAGTAACACAAAACGTAATAATAGGATATATTATTATAACTATGTAGTTCCTTTTTATTTTGTTCACATTTTAATGTGCAGTGATTTTTGGCAGCAAGTATGTAGATATTATTGACTTTGTTAATTTAATTAATAACATTACGCGAATTAGACATGGTCGTGGGGTGAATTTATTATGGTTTTACTATGAATTTTCAATATTGTTTTCTATTTGTAACAAAATATATATATATAATTGACGGCAAGATTTTAGTTAAATAAAATTACGACAATCAAGCGTGTTAGCTACATTATAGTAAATAACTGTAAAAATAATAATTATAATAAACATTCAACCAAAGTTAGACTCCAATATATACCAGTCGTGAACATCCGAGTCCAGGCGCCGCGCAGCTGTGGCGGCTGGGTCGCTGTAGTACTACTAGCTAACGATAGTGTGGTATAAGGGTTTAAACGAGTGCCTTCAGACATCCAGCCTTCATGCATGCAGGTTTGTTGATTGTGTGATCTGGACACGATGCCGACCCAGCCTAACCTACTCTCTATTATACACACGTTTATTTTATGAGTAACGCTAGAATTTCGATAACAATACTTTTTATGGCATTTAAATAGTTTTCATTTTAACACAATCAAGAACTTCTGCCACAGGACATCAATTCAGCTCGGTTGTCATGGATATGGGCGATGTGTTACGAATGGCTTACCAATAGTATTTTATTTAAGTCGTTGACCACCTTTATATTGTGAATTAGTAAGAATCAGGTAAAAGTAAGGTAAGTACTAGTTCAGGAGCGCGGGAGGGCGAAGACCTGGCCGACGGGGGCTAGTACATGATAGTACACGTTTGTGTTGTTGTAGGGGGCACAAGGCACGTTGCATCATTGATTGAACCATTTTAGTAAAATCGAAACTATCTCCGTTGAATCCGAAATTGAAATATTGTTTTATATGTAAAATTTGCATAGTGCCTTTTGCTCAATTATGAGGAATGTCGTAGATAGGTATCGTTAAGCGTAACCTAAATATATTAGAACTATAATGTAGTTCCATTTAAGTTATTCGCTAATATTCCAGTGAGTGAGACACACAAAGCCCCACCAAACTGAAGCTCGCGGTACTGGAATGTTACGCGGTGTAATGTACAGCGCGGAGCGGCGCACCCACGAGCGACGTCGCGCTCTGTGACACGAGCGAGCTGAGACACTCCACGCCAACACAACACGCACCCATACACAAGCCTATCTTATCCTTATTTCATGTTTTCATATTTAAAAAAAAACTAAATTTAAAGAAAAAGTTAATCGGCAATTCGTTCCCGATTAGCATTTATTTGATCAGTAAACAAGCCTACAACGCTAGACACATGGAGTGAGTGAGTGATGCGTGGAGTGACTGCGGCGAAGTCTCGCACAACGTTGCCTCACACAGCGTTCCCTGCGGACTGTGCCTACTATCGACCTTTGTTACTTACGCTCTTGGTTTTATCAGTATTTGTTTAATTGTGATTATCACTTTACAAGGCAGTTACATTACCTCATTTTTAGTGATTATATTATGCATAAATTATTGACTGATAAAATAATTTCCAAATGATTTATTTCCTTGTGTGAATTGTGTATGTTTTGTATAAGTGTCGGGGTAGCGTTGTGCTATATGCTCAATTTAGATACAATTTCACCAAACGATTGAGATAGTGTACAATTTTATATAATTAATTTAATAAAAAAACCGAGTACCTATTAATAATTTTAATATTTATATTAATAAAAAAAGTTATAAAAAATAGTAAAATCTAGTTTCAATACATCCTTTAACACTAAAACTAGATTAAAGACGCTGTTCAAAGTTATAAAGCTAGCTAGCTGTAAGCAATTCAATCTCAAACAAAATTATGTGAAGTAATACCAGCTTGCGAGGATTAAGACCTCGCGTTCTATGAGATTCCGTAACAGTGAAATATTTACAGTTATTTTGTGTGGCAACATTTTACTTATATACTACCTTTTGGTAAGAAAACCTAAAGCAGTCATTTCAAGGGTTTCAAAGCCTGCTGTGCTCTAACCCTTTTCAAATTTAGCTTCAGAGGTTCTCTGAGTATTATTACTGGTAACCTACAATCACATGGTATATCTTTCCCGTAGCGCATTAGCAAACAATCCGCTCTTATGGAACCTTCGTTGCCATTATCTTTCAACTTTTTCAAAAAACGTATGTAGCACAGTGGAAGTCCGTTTTCTTTAGCCCCAATTATTATGAATTGCTTGTATGCCCATGACGGCCATTGTTCAACGGGTATGGGATCTTTGTTACCTCTCGGCAAAGGATACACTTTTTGCATGTGAGACCTACACGTGAATGTACCCATATGAGGCGTATGGACTTGAACATATTTCACGAAATACTTTCTAATGTTAACATCCTGTTGGCTGCAAAAGAAACGAAATTATTATCAAGGAAAGATGACATATAACTTTGCTCTATTGCTCGACTTACTTATCGAGGGATTCCATATCGCTTTTATGAATTCTCCATATGACGCCCCATACATGAGCATTAGCCGTGGGCACAATAGTGGCGACAGGACCTTCCCAAAACTTTGTTGATTGCATGAAGCCAAGTCTAAAGTTCTGCAAAAGCATAGGTAGGTAAAGCTTTAAACCAAATTCATAACTGTCAGTACCTACCTATTTACATAGTATTGGTAAGGTAATATATATACTTACATCAAGTCGTGCTATAGAAACAAATTCTGCAGTTGGACAGAACGTTTTAATACGAAACCTGACCATATTGCCAGCATATGTAAAATACAAAAACGTGTCAGGTTGGTGAATTTCGGATTTCATCATTTTTGTTCATCAAGTATTCACTACACACACAGGATCGAATCAGATGGAGGTCATAGGGAGTGGGAGAGGGGTTTAACCAGCTGTGGGATGATGCAGGGTGATAGTAAACAGCAATGGAAAATCCAATAACTGATTTGTGGACAAGTTACAAGCAATTTGCGAAAAAAATAACGATATTATTACTATGGCATTGAACGCTGGAAGGAATATGTATTATGTATTAGGATGAACTAAAACTACAGTAGGTGCGGTACCTAGGTAGGTAAAGGTAGCTAAAGGATACACTGATTCATCATAATTTCATGATTATTATTTTATAACCTGAGTCTATAACTGGAGGATTTTGACAGGTTTATTGTCAGTATCGATCATGGATAATAAATAGATGCAAGAAGTCAATCATTATAACATAGGGACTTATTTCTACATACCCAATGCATGGAAGCTTACCATGCAAAGAAAAAGGGCAAAAAAATAACAAATAAGTACCTATACAACAGCGAGTGAAGCCAAATTGCCAAGCCAAGCTTGGTCAGGTTCAATGCTGCTGCAATGTCTTTTCCGCTAAAAGGGCCCAATTACCCTTCCCTGCTCCACAGAATAAGAAATAGCCTGCTCTAACTTTTCGAGGTGCTGATAACCGACCATCTTGATTTTTTTTTTAGATTACTCTCAATTTTGCACCATATGGTACTTCAAGGCAAAAGCTCTGCTAGCTGCAAAAAAGTTGGGAATCCAAGCGAAAGTGAGACAGTAGGTACTTCAAACCGGAACAGCTAAAACTTTAACCAGCGCAAGTTCGATCGTGTATGGACTACTGCTCTCATGTTTGGGACAGATCTGCCAGATACCAGCTTGAGCCAATTGAGACACGATCAGTCGAGAGGAGCATTGGAAAGCTTCAAATTCTTGAGCATCGCCGTCGAGTTGCTAGCCTGTTGGTTTTCTACCGGTCAAGCGGTTATATTTCGTGGAATGCGCGTCGGAATTGTATAATTTAATTCTGACAAACCAGTTCCTACATCGGAGCACCAGCCGTACGGCGATGCGCCACATGGTGGACATCCCACCCATACGCACAAAAAGTTTTGGGAACACATTAATTGTGCTTATAGCTAAGGAGTGGAATTCCCTGCCGGAATCTGTTTTCTGTTAGCTGGGGGTCTTTATGTCAAGAGAGAATAGGTTACTTCTAGGCAAGCGTGCTCCATCTTCGACAATATCAGCGCTGTCATGGTCCAAGTACGAGCAGCGACGACGCCTTGTAGAAAACCTCATGGGTGCTCATGCTCATTTGGTAACTCAAAAAAGCGGCGAAGTGTGAGAAGAGCACACTGATCTATATAAATAATAATAAATTGAGAAAACATCACATAATATAGGTACATTGTCCTGGTCCCAAACTAAAGTTTTTCCTTGTACTGTGGAAACCAGTAACAAGGAAGATACCACAAACACCCAGACCCAACACAAATATCAGTTTCATTTGTGTTGGTGCGGGAATCGAGCCCGCGACCCTTGCGTCTCAACTGGCGCTCTAAACCACTGCGCTAAACGGGTTGTCGGGTACTGAAAAAACGCCCATCCCTAAAAGGCGATTAAGTCCGGATTTGTTTCTTGATGTCTATTCTCAGGGGTGCTCGGCACCCACTGTTTATTTCTCATGGGTGCTCGAGCCCCCGAGAACCCACGGAGTCGGCGCCCCTGAGTACGAGCCTATCAATAAAACAAAAGCGAACTCGATTAAGACCTTAGTTTGTTAAGAAGCAGCAGGCTACTAGAGAATTGCTCGTCTCGAAAAATACAGCCTATGGTAGTGGTGATGTCAGTGGTCATTTGTGGAATATCTTTGTCAGTCGTTACTAGTTACTGGTAGTCGAAAGCCCGAAAACCTGACAACGACACTTAGCAAGAGGTAACGTGACATTCAATACTTAACTGGGTTTTGGAGACCGAAGTCGCTCTAAGCGTAGTTACTGTATAGCTGGAAAAAGTCGAGGCAGATTTTTAGATGTAAACCACTTCCAGGACAGACTGCTTGCCCGGGCGCGGGACCAGGCAGAAACAAAGGAAAAGAATGGTCATCCGTAAACCAGACAAGGTAAGTACCTACCTATTGAGTGTTTTTAACATTTGAATTGTGACAATCCGTCAAGACGTGTGAAGAGATATATAACAGACCAAAACTGAATTTTGTTGCTTCTTGTAGGTCAACTTATGAGGTTGTCGTCTGCTTAACAGCACTTGCCTGTGGCGGCCTTAATAAATCAAGCCTCCAGCTAGGACTTATAAAAAACTTGTGGGTTATGGACCTCGGTTTAGGGCATCGCTGGGGAAGGGCAGCAAGGGACGGGCTGTATCGAACAAGGATTACTATTTAGGGAGTTAAAGACTAAAAGGCTCAGCGGCGCGAGCTGACTTGAGCAAGGTACGGAGTGAGCATTGACGGGAGCGTCTCGGCGGGCTTCGGCGGTGAGGACGGAGACAGACATCAGAATTAGAAAGCTGATAGGTACCTACCTGGTTTGTGCTGGCTGTCGCAGTCAATTTTAATTGTATATTTTTGCGGAACCGATTAGAACCAACTATAAAAAACTGTTTTGAATTTGCAGCGGTTTGCGCTAGCTGAGTAATTTCTACATGCAGGCACGCTACCTGTTCTCGTTTTCTGCTTTAGAAAGCTACACATTTGCAGTTAGTAATGAAAATAAATTAATAATTCGGTGTTTTAATTATGAGTTAAATGTCAATATTTACCTGCAAATAACTCGGTAACGTGACGTTTTAGGACATAATGACCTTCGCAGCTGCGTAATTATCGCATAGTGTCCACAATCGATTTTTAGATATGTTTATGCGATTTTTTTCTTCTAATAGCGTCTAACAATATGCCAAAATATTCGTTCCTACCTACCGTGACACCTTTAGATATTTAATTTTAGCTGAAATTATAAAATAAAAATATTTAAAGAAAAACAAAAAACCCGACTGCGTCGAAACTAATTTTAAAAAATACGTAAAAAAATTAACTTAAATAAAAACTAAAAAGAAACAAACAAGCCCAGTAGTTTAGAATCCTGTTATGTAATACTAAATAACTACACAATTGAAATAGTTTTATAATCGATACACACATAAAACAAATCATAAATTCTAATGCAGAACAGACCGACTCACAGTCGGGGCCCCTTGGGAAGATTTGATTGGTAAAATTTAAATGGGCCCCGACTGTGAGTCGGTCTGTTCTTGTTCTTTAAATATTTTTATTTTATTTTATTCTTTTTAGTTACGATTCATTGACTTCGTTATAAGATGGTAAATTTCGCAATCTAGTCATTTCATTGAGGGAGTTAATATCGTGGGGATTATTAAGTAACTTGCGGTGGTCTAAACTACTGATGATTAGTCCCTCTAGAGACCTAACTCGGCTCAAAGCTACATATGCTTGACCTTTAGCAAAAATGCGTGAACTTAAGTCAACCACAGCTCGGTCCAAAAGTCCAAAGTAGTTCCTTGGAGCTTGTGTACAGTTACACCCCAGCACAATATCAATGGCAACATTTTTCGCTCTATTTTACCCTGTCCGCGAAGTGCATCGAATTCTGTCGTCGATGGTTCGATTCTGACTCCTACTCCAGGAACATTGTTTATAATTGCTTTGTCGTCAAATTCTATATAAACAGCTTGTGGCAATTCTCCGGGTTCCAATTGGTCCCTCCGAAGAGCTGGCCACTCAATTGTCCTTATAACACCCATTGCTCCGTTAACAAGACCATGGGTAACATTCAAATTTCTTCGTAACATAACTCGTGATCCTAAACCGATTGTTAAAAATTTAACGATTCCTCCAGTTTTGTTAGGATCATCAGAAACATATACCTACATCTTTCGGTTTTAGACCATATGTTTTCGATTCTACTGATTTATCAACTGCATGTAATTTATACAACCTAGTAGTTTTTGCCAATATAGTTGTCATATTTTGCTTATGTTCATCGACCTGTCTAGTAGATGGGAAAACTCGAATGATTTGATTGACAAACGTGCATCAAGTGAACAACGCCATCTATCGAGTTTGGTGGTAAACTTTTTTTTACCAAAAATATTTGTTCTTCATGCTTTTTCACTGTTTTTTTTTATTTGTGTATCGTTTATACTTGAAATGAAAACTTAAATCAATAAGTAAGAAAATTAGCGAGAATGATTGTTTTGTTTAACAACTTTAAATCATTAGGTTCATCAGTTTAGGGGGTATATCCTAAACTATTATTTAAAATGAAAAATGATAAAAGGAACCTAAAAATGATTTTAAAATACCTATTCAACGACACCCCACTTGACATAGTTCAACGACTTTTTTTTTTCATTTTGACAATATGGCGTCTGGTTGTAGCTGTGGTGAATTTTGATTACCGTCATGTCTTTAGTGACACTCGCAAGGTTAAGACGAATCGATTGACGTAAGAATTATCAAAATCGGCCTACGCATTTGGTCTCTAGAACGCCACATAGAAACAAACATACATACATACATACATACATACATACATAGACTGATAAACACATTACCCTCCTTTGCGTCGCGCAGTCGGGTAAAAAAGGAGGAGGTTATCAAATCGGTTGTATTTTTTTTTCATTTTTTTTTTATGTTTGTTACCTCAGAACTCCGTCGTTTATGGACCGATTTGCAAAATTTTTTTTTGCCTTTATAGGATATGCTTCCAGATTGGTCCCATTTTTTTCAAAATCCAGTTCTGATGATGGGATCCATGAGGAATCGAGAGAACTCCTCAAAAATTATAGGCAACTATATGGTGATTTTGGTATTTTCATCGAGAACTTAAGCATTTACAGTCAAAAAGTAACATTTGATGAAGTGGAACTGATGAAGAAGACCAGAAATGGTCAACGGAATTTCATACTCACATAGATATCACAATGAAGATAGTTAAGCGACTATGACCATACAAATAAAAGAATTGTTCTGAATAGTTACGTTGAAAATGGTATCATCGAAGTGATCTGATGATGATGATGGAGCCGGAAGGTAATTGGAACTCCGTAATTAATCAATGTATCCTAGCCATGTTTTGGGCTTATTAGAACTGTCATGAGATGCACTTTGGCTATAAGGTACTATCGAACTGATCTGATGATGGAGCCGGAAGGAGGAAGGTAGACACAGGAACTTTATAATAAAACAATGTAACCTAGCAGTATTTGGGTTAATTGGAATTGTCATGAGAAATAGGCTCTCTATTCATAAGTGTACCTATCGCAACTAAAAAATGTGAAATAAAAATTTTTAATAAAAAAAAAAAAAAATAACCGACTTCAGTAAAAAAACACTAAAAGGATCAAAATAAATTTAATTTCGAAAGTCGGTGTTAAATAAGAAACTAATAAAAAAAGTAAAACCCGACTACGACAAAAAAAACGACGAAACTAAAAGTATGAAACAAGATTTCCAGGATGCTGAAATAAACAAGGTAAAAAGAAAAGCCGCAGTCACACGTTATAAGTAACAACCGAAACACTTTAATAACGTGTGACTACGGCTTTTCTTTTTACCTTGTTTATTTCAGCATCCTGGAAATCTTGTTTCATACTTTTAGTTTCGTCGTTTTTTTTTTGTCGTAGTCGGGTTTTAGTTTTTTTACTTTTTTTATTTAAATTATTTTGGTGTTAAATCACTGTGCTTCTATACTATTTGCAAAAGCTAAATTTAAAATTTCTAATTAATAATGGTAAATTAATTTTTGTCCACCAGAGGGCGCCACATTGAATTTTGATGATATATTTTGATAAGTACCAGTGAAGCCCTTTCAAATGATATCAAACACGGTGTATTTATCTTAACATTTTTTTTAACACATGACTTCTTGTCCGCTAGAGGGCGTCACTTTAAATTTGAACAATATTTTGGAAATGTACAAGTAAAGCCCTTTCAAATGATACCAAACACGGCGTATTTATCTCCATTTTTAATTTTTACACATTACTTTTTGTCCGCTAGAGGGCGCCATATGAGTACTTTTCAATTTTTTTGTACGTAACGAAAATGTTATAACTAATATGTTGTAATGAAATTGTAACCATGTAACAAATAAGTAATTTTTAAGCTTTATACACACTGTGTTCAATATATTTTTTTAGTCTTATTTATTCATGTAATATCATTACAATGTACACAGGACGTAATGTGTGCAGTACTGGACTGCTTAATCAATTCAAATTACTTTAACAATAAAAATAAAACGAAATATTATAAAAGTTTTATTAGAATAATTAGTAACAAAATTAGGTTTACTTTGGTTGGTTGTAGACAAAGTTAGCTTATAGCTTATAAAAAGGTAAAAATAAAATAAAGATAACGAAATAAAGGTTAATCTAAATTCTCTAAATTCTTCTTGTTTTTCAACTTTTAATCGCTCCCTGTATCGCTTTTGCCTTTCGGCATTAGACATCGGCATATCTGAAAAACAAAAAATAAACTAAGAATAGCTTCTGTTAATAAATCTCATTACAAATCATTTCTCAACTTTTCTGATACAGATCAGATAAAAAACAGTATTACAAATACAGACTACCAATAAAGCTTGCCACATGCCTACATTGTGTTCAGTCTACTTTTGTATAGGAAGATGTATTCATTTAATACAAATTTGAATATGGGTTTCGTATGAAAAAATGTTCAGTACGACGGATAGAATCACCCCTATAATAGGTGCCGATGACTAAACTAGCAGCTGGTATACTATCAATAATTTGGTATAAATCAGTAAAAACGGCTGTTATATCATATTTATTCATTTTATCGTTGTTTAACTTTGAATATTTACCCATCTACTTAGGATCAATAACAAATTCATAAAAAAAATTTTTTATTGATCAGTTCACGATTTACCTCCTTTTTAGATAAAGTCGGTTAAAATATTCATGTACATGCAGCTTTATATTCATCATTTTCGTTACGTAACATTTTAGTTATGAAATGCAACTAAAGTGTAAGAAAACCTTTTCGTTACATAACGAAATGTCACTAAAATGTAAGACCAAAATAACTTCAAAAATAAATTTACTGCAAAAAACAATGTTTAACGTTCACAAGAAGAACTAAGTAAAAAGATAATATTCTACTAATTAACATATCAAATCCACAATCATGCATCTAAATTACTTACCGAAATAGTGTGTTGTAAATTAATGATAACAAAAATGTTTCTTCGATGCTCCGTTCACGACTTTCACAAGAAAATGGTTGATCGTTGTGTTTGACAGTTTTGTAACAGCCAATCATTCAGGTACAGGCTAGTGTAGCCAATATTAAAATTTAAGATTGCGTTCAGAAATACCAAGAAACCAGTGTAAAAATTGGTAACGAAACTGCTTGTAACTAACTTGTAAAATATTGAGACACGGTAATAAAACTATTTTTAATTAATTATATTATTAAGAAAGCCCCAAATAAACAGAGATTTAAATACTAGGGGATACGTATAACACATTAAATATAAATCACGCGTAATAAATCGAAGTTAAAAGCCATTTTAACGAATCCAAATATTTTAAAGCTGATAGTGACAATACGTTTTTTGTATGGAACCAAAATTTTGAGTGGTATTATTTTAAATATTTTTGTAAAAAATACATAGAATAGTAAGTCATGAGACTGTTTACGAATTAATTTAGTATATTACTGTCAAATACAATGCGAAGATTAAAAGTTACAAGATGTATTTATTGACTTTTTTAGTTTTCAAATTAACGACATCATTTTTATTCACAAATGTACACTTTTTTTGAAAAATACTCATATCAAGTTTTGTGACACGTCACGTAACCTATGTTCAGCGGACAATTAAGACGGTTCTAACGATACCTCATACGTCGAGTTCCGATAAGTAGATTAGGAGCTATGTGGGAACAGATGAACAAACTCACATACATACATAGCCTGTCAAAATCATAACCCTCCGTAGTCGGGTAAAAATACCGAGAAACACCGACTTCCGAAATTAAATTTATTTTGATCCTTTTAGTGGTTATTTTTTTTTACCCGACTACGGAGGGTTATGATTTTGACAGGCTATGTATGTATGTGAGTATGTTCATCTGTTCCCTCATAGCTCCTAATCTACCAATCGGAACTCGACATATGAGGTATCGTTAGAACCGTCTTCATTGTCCGCTGAACATAGGCTACGTGACGTGTCACAAAACTCGACATGGCGCCCTCTAGCGGACAAAAAGTGTGTGTTAAAAAATAAAAATGGAGATAAATACGCCGTGTTTGGTATCATTTGAAAGGGCTACAGTATTTGTAAATTTCGAAAATATTGCTCAAATTTAAAGTGACGCCCTCTAGCGGACAAAAAGTCATGTGTTAAGTTTAACACCAAAATTGTTTAAATAAAAATAAAGTAAAAAACTAAAACCCGACTACGACAAAAAAAAAAGACGCTGAAAAAGTATGAAACAAGATTTTCATACTTCGAACAGCCGTGCTATTCTGTAAATGGTAAATCATTTCGAAACTCATTTCACAAATCATCTCGAATGTCACACTCAGCGAATTGTATTTCAGAATACCAAATCCTATAGACAAATTTGTAGATAAATGTCAAAATACTCAACCGTTTTAGTTCCTCTCACTTTGATCATCACTCGGTGGCGCCAGTGTCGAATTCACTCCATTTCAGAATACGAAACTTTAATTTCACCATGATTTCACTGCGGATTCAGAAGTGATTTCGCAAATAAACTTTTCAGAATAGCAAGGCTGAACAAAAAGAAAAACCGTAGTCACACGTTATTAAAGTGTTTCGGTTGATACCTATAACGTGTGACTGCGGCTTTTCTTTTTGTTCTGTTCGAAGTATGAAAATCTTGTTTCATACTTTTTCAGCGTCGTTTTTTTTTTTGTCGTAGTCGGGTTTTAGTTTTTTACTTTATTTTTTTTGTAAAAAGTTTTATATTATATATATTTTACGATAAAATCACGTTACCGCATAAATGAAGTATATTTTCAAAAATGGTTATGCATGAATAACGGTAAGTTTCATCGACTTATATTCTAGCTATTCTAGCTTGTGACAAGCACGTTTATGGAAACTATTTGTCAAAATACTGAAAAGTTAAAACAAAAGTTCGCTGCAGCGCTAGATTGGCATTATGTCGTCTAACAAAACTATTAAAACATACAGCGCCTAGATAGCTTTTAGAGATACTTTTTTCACGACCAAAATGTCTTAAGCGCCATGAATTTCGCGGCACTTACACGTTTCGTTCAACATAGTGTAATGACATGTTATTCATATAGATTTTTATACCGCAGAAGTGACACAGCTTTTTGCCTACAATTCATTACAATAACACTCTATTTCAAAATTTAATAATAGTCCTCGTTAGTGTAACTTCAAAAACCACGTTCTATTACTTTAATAAATAAGTGAATTCAAAATCGCGTAAAATATTGAAACCCTTTATTGTAATCATCATTCTGAAGAACAGCTATCCTGAGTGAATGAAGATCAGGACTGCGCCGCTAATATCTAGTATATCTTTAAAATGTTTAACAATTCCAGTTAAAGATGCAGTGTTTTTTTTTTTCGGAGATATTTATTTTTCTGTTGTAATTTTATAACGTTTTTGCAGCTAAAACTTTTTTTAAAATCTTTTTCAACTTAAATATCATCAGCTTGAAAGTGTGCAGAGCAGGAATATTTTGTAGAAAGACACGTGTTTTCACTTCTATCCTCTTGAAGAATTTTTATCCATTCTTCCCTTTTCGGCTGACTAGTGTGAACAAATCTAGAATAGGTATAATTATAGTGTTTGAAGGACGAAATCTCAATATGAGTAATGCAATATCACACATAAGACTACAAATTCAGCTGAGCCTAATGTATATTTGAATACTAATCTGCACGTGATATATATGTAGATACGTAATACCTAAGTGCTATCGAATGACAGAATGCTTACCTAACGACAAAACTTACCGATGAAAACTGATACACAATGATTTGCTGACATTTCTTGCCGCCGAGTTTTTACAGTATCAAAAAACACACGTCGTCATAATTTTTGAATTTGACGGAATTAATTGATATCATTTATACAAAAAAGAAATAACATTAAATAAAATATTCAAAAAAAAAAAAAACAAACAGGGAATAAAACACCATGCAAGTCTGTGTTCACTAAACCAGTTGTTGTTGTTTTAGTCTATGATTGTAAAATGGGAAGGCTTTTTAATAAAATAATATGTTTTCTAACATACTATTACGATATTAGAAGCTATTATATTGCTTGGACAACCAGTAATTTTACTTAAATTACTACAGAATTAATATTTACGTCCAGATTCAATTTAATTTGAATTTATAAGCGCCGCTCTCACACTGCATGAACGTCAAAACTGTACAATGTCATCAATATCAAGGTGCATAGAAGACACTGCACCCTGAGTCGTCGGTTGAAGTGAGTGTACGGCACGCGTAATCTATTACGTAGTACCTACATATATATCGATGGTAAGTTTACATCACTATAGCGTCATAACATTCAATGAGTCTCGTACGCCAATGTCTGATTTATAAGACAGAAAGTGACGTCAAAGGCGATAGATTTTTCTCGAACACCTTATTTCGTGATGTGAAATCTAGGTGTTTTAATAATGGGCACGCTACAATTATGGCGGTAAGTCCCCTCTTTGAGGAGTGGCTGGAGCGGCAACACGGCGTCTTCACCTTCCGCATGACACAGGTCCTCACCGGACATGGCAAGTTCGGGAGGTTCCTGCATCGGATTCAGGCAGAAGAAACGCCCGGGTGTCATCATTGTGTGGACCGCCTGAAGGACACGGTGGAGCATACGGTGGAGGTGTGCCCCGCTTGGGCGGAGCACCGTCGTGTCCTCGTGGAGGCAATCGGCGTCAGCGACCTCTCGCGCCGGGCCCTGGTTCGGGCTATGGTCCGAAGCGAGGAGGAATGGCAGGCGGTGCACTATGGGACCAATCGGTGTTTTCCATCTCAAAAATCGATAACTCTGTTGTTTTGTGATTTTTCTCCTTGAATTTTTTTTTGCGTATTTCTGAATATCTAGGCAATAAAAGAAATTAAACATCAACATTTTAAAAATTATATATTTTTAGTAAAAAAATTACAAAGTTACAGTTATACGAAATTTCATGCAAAAAATTATACAGTAACATTAAAATAGCAGTAAAAGTTACACTTTTGCTTAAAATAAGTTTAAAACTTAATTATTATTATTAAACAAACATTACATGATAAAAAAATTAAAAATTTTAGCGCTTATACTATTCATCACCTTTTATTTCTAACAATTCTTTAACTTCGTCAAACAATTCTTTGGATATTAGAAAACTTGGTTTATTCAAGCTAGATATATAAGGATCAGATGTATATAATAAAATATGCAGAACGTCTTCGTTTGTTGCTGATCTGGAACACTTCCTAGCGTGATGTAACCTATATTTCGGATAATTGTCCTATAGGCAAAACTGCATAATGCTCTATTATTTTAGCACCATGTATAAGTACTTTATGGACCGAAGATGGCATGTAGTACCAGTTATATTTGCTTACATATAATTGCGCGGTAATCAATGTATACTGGCCGAATTTTTCTGCGTTTATAGGGTATCCCGATGACATAGTTTGAAGAATTACATATAATCTCTTAATCAATTCTTCATCAATTCCGGTTATCTCTGCAGAACATTGGTAATTTTGGAAAAATCTCCTTGCCGTATTTCCGTCATTGCTGTTACCGGAACCTTGACGTGGTTTATCAATGTGCAAACCAAGCACTTCTCGGAAACGTTTTTGGACATATTTTTTCTTGTCTTCTTTAAGTTGCTTGTTTTCTGGAGTTGTTGCAGACCATTTCTCAAAACCTAAATTGTAAGAAATATGGAGGATCATTTCCATAAATCTTATCCATGCGTGTAGTGTCGACAATCCGTATTTAAACGCATTTTCATTCTCAACTCTCGTTGTAACTTTTAAAAGATCATTCATTTGTCTGGGAGTTGCTTATAAATATATATGCTTCTATAACAGAAATAAAAAAAAACAAGATAGACATCAAAATATAACAATTAAATATAATATTTCATAATAAAAAAGAAGAACGTAATTTTCGGAGATTTTTTTATTTTCCCCTGATTGACATTATTGCTTCTAAATCACCCTTGCGCAAAAAACGCGCAAGTTTTTATTCAATCCTCATATTACTGAATAGGTAAGGTATCTACTAGAGTGATTAACTTGACACCGGCAGCTTTCGGCAACAATGAAAACTCCAATTGAAATAAACAAAAACGAAATTTTATTTACTTCACTAAAAAAAATAAAATAAAATAAAACGAAAATATTTTTGTACAAAAACCGAACGTGGTTGGAAAGTGTACATTCTAAGCTTTCTTATGATGTATGACACTAACATACTTCCTTGGAAAACTTCCGAATAATTTTGTGTTGAACTTCCTTAACGCTAATTTAATTGGCACGAAAATATTTATACCCAATGTTTGAGGTTCAGTTTATAAACGTAAAACTAAGTTTTTTTTTTTTTGAGATTTATTCGTAAGTTCCATCCTTTAAGAGTATTAAACCCTAAAAAAATCTATGAATATACGACTTTCGCCAAAACCATTTTCGAGATGGAAAATACGGTTTGGTCCCATAGTGCGGTGGCCCCCTTCTGCGAAGCAATAATGCTAGCGAAGGAGGAGGACGCACGCGTGAGGGAACGAATGTCCTCACGTCCCAGCCGCCGAGATTCTGACCCCGACTACCAGCCACGGTAGACGCGGCCTTGCGGACGTCGAACAATGGGTAGCTTGCCGTCCGGCCGTCCGGTAATTGATAGGACCGAGCCCAGCCGTCAACAGCGCGCATAATACCTACACTCACACCATAACATGGTGTGTGTGTAGGTATTATGCTGTGGTCCCACGGCCACATCACATCACATGCCTCATGCCAGGTTTCTCACATGCCTGATCGCGCCAGGCCAGGCTTTTATTGCTATTATAATATATGGTGTCTAAGCGTTGCTTGGAGAATGAATATTTCTCGTCCGCTGAGGACTTAAAACTCCTTGTAAAATAGGTCTTTCTACCGGAATGGTTTTTTAGTGTAACTTTGATCAGAGCCCGATATCTCTAGCGTAATATATAATAACTGTCCTTTTACCAGCGCGTACCACATCCCTAATCAGAATTGAATTTAACGCGCTCTGAGCGCCAAGGCCTTGAAATGAAGTCAAAGAATGACGTCATGAAACAATTAGAGATGTAGCTCATTTCTTATGGCTCTAATTGAGTTATGTATTTGTTTCTTTGTTACTTATAAGTTATATTGTTTTTTCTTAATACGGATACTGTGAAATAAAACAAATATGGAAATATTTAATCAGTTTTTATTTATATCCGTAAAATTATAAATAAAACATAACTTAACGTGAATAACGTGTATAATTCGCATTCATCGATATGACGCTACCCTCATCACTACTATTTACTATATATTTCGTTATACATTTATAGCTTGGCGCTAGGCGAGGCATCGCGTTCTGTGTAGGTACTGTGACGACTATGAAGTTCACAATTATTATTACTTGCTAACTGGCATGTTATACTTTTAAGGTCTATGTTATGAAAAGTTTAGTTTTGATTGAGTTCAATCAATAAGAAAAGGAAGACATACCAATCGTGACAAATGGTGGAGGCACCACCGCGCCGTCTCTAAGTCTGATTTCAGATTATATATAAAAGTAGCTGACAGATAGAAAAAACGACTAGTTTAGTCATACGGAACCTCTCGCAGAGATATATGCCAAGCGAGGAAAAACGAGTACGAGTTAGCTAGCGCAGCAGGCGAGGAATATACGCCTGGATATATAAAAGCCGAGTGATTTTTTTATATTATTAGAATATTAGTAAAATGGAGAAGAAGGAAGGTTAAGTTACATTTCTAAGAATGATTATCTTTATTTTTCGAAACTAGTGGCAGAACATGACGAGGATTTTATCTCGAATGTATCTAAAAACTGTAATGAAAGCAGCTTAGTCGATGACGAGATGAGATTGGAGTGTATGGATGAAGTCTAAAACCCGGGTTTGTCTATTCCAATCATTTGTTCTCCCAATTTATTTCCAGAAAATCCAAATATGAAGCAGTTATAAATTTTGCTTATCGTTCGTCATGACTTAGGTTCGCTCATAAAGAGTCGACCACCACCATGTAAATTACTTTCCTCCACAGGTAGGGACATCTGTGTTAGGTAATAGGCAGGTTATACTTAAACCTTAAAAGTTTTTTTTTTGAGAATAGAATTGCTTTGCGATCCTCAGCATTTCTATTCGTAAGAGCGTAGCTCATGTGACGACTATGAAGGTCACAATTATTATTACTTGCTAACTGGCATGATGTTATGAAAAGTTTAGTTTTGATTGATGTTCAATCAATAAGAAAAGGAAGACGTCATACCAATAGTGACAGTACGCTGGCGGTGGAAAGGTTAATTTTACATGACTGCCCCAAAACAAGGACCTAAACTCGAGGAGTCCATAAACTCCACGCGAACGAAGTCGCAGCCAAAAGGCGCTAGTCTAATAATAATAAAATTTTGTAACTTGTCGATGTTTATGGCCGGAAGTTGATACCTCACTAAAGACTTGGAAGTACACGTGATAGACATACGCCAGTCACGATATAAATATAAATATATCAAACAAGTACATAGTGATGCGAAATTGACTTGTTTTTAACAATTTTTTTTCTTTATTAATATTATTTTCAAAACGTGCGCTAGCGTTTTTGTTTTTAAATATTTCCAGGAATCAATAATAGTCCAAAAAAATCAAATATGCTTAGTAATATATACATTTATTTAAAAATACGTGATTTTTACAAATAATTGATATGTTCCTGTTTGCAACACTACTTAAAACAGGCATTTTTAGTCGTGGCGTGTGGCGAGCGTTTTAGGAATAAAACCGTGGCGCTGAAAGGGTTAAAAATAAAAGATAGGTAAGGTAAGGACTTATGAACCCAGTCATATTCATCCAAAGACTATCATCACAAACATTGAATAAGGATAATTACATTATCACAAACTTTTTTGTAACTTCTCAATCATCTTGGGAGAGGCTTCTTGGCCATTATTGGGTATTTTCTTGAGTTCCTCAATATAATCCTCTGGAATTTTGCATTCAATGGCACCGGTTACAATACAGTTTAAATATGTTATACATGGCCGTCTCTCTGGAGGCAACTCTTCACCCTTTTTCCGAATTGGAGGATTGATTGTTTGTTGGTATGTTCGACAATCTACAGTAGAACCATCTAGTAGTACAATTTTTACAGTTTTAGCAAAATACCAATTGGTATCAACTCCTTCTTGTCTACAAAAAATAAGTTATAGTGCAATAAATAAACAATAAATTATAACAAGGACATAATATAATTATTTCATTATTTATACACTCAGGGCATGCTTACTTGTCCAAAGCAGGCATGTCATCATTATGTAATCTCCATATTGCTCCCCATACATAAGCTCCAGGAGTAGGTACTATAGTAGCCGAAGTACCTCGCCAGTGTTCTGAATATTTTATAAAATCGAGTAAATGGTCCTAAAAACAATAATAAATATGATGAGCATTAGTTTCATGAATCATGTACATAAGTTGTTGTACCATGACAATTTCCTATATATTGGAAAATTTGTTATAAAAATTGTTGAAATTATTGTAGTAGGCTGTAAGTTAATCTATTATTGTATGATATGCAAGGTTCACTTTTCATCAATAAAGTTGTATGGAGAAGATACATATTAAAATAAAAAGATTGAAAAACTTACGTCCAATCGACCAATCCCTAAAAATTTTGCTGATGGATTGTTTATGTGAATTCTCTTCTTGAGTAAATTACTTCCATAAGCAAAGTAAAGAAAGGTATTTTCGATTTCTTCAAACATTGCTGTAAAATAGAACTTAGTGGGTGCATATATTGATTTGGAATGTCTAAGAAAAGTCTGGACTTCAATCTAGTAAAAACATCAGTATTTAATGAAATATACAAAAATAATCACCCCGGTTGATAACTTTGCTCACCGTCATTGCTATCATTGCTATAGTCAGTCAGCTAATCAAGTCAGCTCATCAGCTGACTCACTGACAGTGACAAATTTGACAATCTGTGACTAGTGATGTACGTTTGGGAATGTTTTAACTTCGTTATAATACTAGAGTTTCTAGGAAGGTACTATGTAATATAAGTAGTTTAATACTTTCCTCTAGATAACATGTTTATTAGAAAGTAAGAAAATATATGTACATACCTAAATGATTTAAATATTAACTAAGTATTTCTAACCTAACTACGTACATAATTATGAAAACAAAATACATTTAGGTGTCGAGGTACTCCACCACATCGCTGTCAAATGGGCACTTTTCCATTTCCATCACAATGCCTATGTTGGATGATGGAAAGGCTTGAAATCACAAATCTGACTTTCAAGTCATCAAATAATTAAGACTATTAAATCAAAGGTACCCAGGTACGGAACATCACTATGTGTAGGTAACTATATTCGCGATAGCGATAGCATTAGAGACAGAAGTTAAAAAAGGTTGTTTTATGGTGCACTTTGTAATAAAAGTACAATATACGTGTTAACTTTCTTATGGGGTGATATTTACATGAATCCCATTGTTATTAATTGGGCTTATGACTATAAGAACGAAATAAAGATTGAAAATAATAGACAGTTGTGCATGTAGGTACTTATTTATTGTATTTCTCCAACACAGAAAACAAATATATTTGGCTAATAAATGTCTAGTTTTTGAATAATTATAAAAAAACAATTGATGTACATAAGACTGCAAGGGCAAGCCCGCCAGAAAGAAAAAATCCCGCGCTTTTTCCCTTTCTGTCAATATTCAAATCCTCGCGCTCTGATTGGTTGTCGTAAAGCCTTAGCTTTACATACTCTTTGGGTTGTCGTACTTACTACTCGTAGACGGAGCTACATTGTACTATCCCTCTTTAGCATAGAGTACCTTTTTAAGTCTGTGGACGGAGCCAGGAGGTAGTACAAAGACTACTATAGTATACTGGGCTCGCTGAAAGGGACAAAAAAGTATTTCACTATATTTAGGGTTACCGTGTCAGGAAAAATTTACCCCGTAATTAATCATAAAATTAGAAATAAGCACCTACGTAAAGCCTGAAAAGAGACACGCTTTGTCGATTTTTATCGGTAAAATAAAGTGTTTGGGCTTATTAGAATTGTCATCAGATGCACTTTGGCTATAAGGTACTATCGAACTGATCTGATGATGGAGCCGGAAGGTGGAGTCGAGTCGAGACACGGGAATTTCATAATAAAACAATGTATCATATCAGTGTATGGGTTAATTAGAATTGTTATGAGAACTAGGCACTCTGGTTATAAGTGACTGTATAGCAACTAAAAAGTGTGAAATAAATGTGTTTTTTATGTCTAATGCTATCGTGAATGGATATTAACGAAACGGATATTATCAAGGGAGTTTTTGGCAGGATTTCTTCGAGTGAAGTTCAGTGACTGTTTTAATTATTTGCAAAATGATTCCTAGTGGATATTGTGATGTAAAATTGGTGTAGTTTTGGTATTTGAAGTGTCTGCGCTACTGTATAATAAATATGTGGAATCATTGAAACAGGCGCGACCTCGCTAAAATGGAGCTGAGAAATTTATTGTAATAGGGGTTAAAGTATGAAATTGCCGTTTTATTGTAATAGGTACTTCGAATTGACATAGAACCTTCATGGTTTGAGATTTTTGAGTGAAACTTTTTTCACATGGTACCTACATATGAAGTTAATTTTTTTTTAAATGTGCAACATTCGATTATAGACTGTTGTTTTTTTAATCAGCTTAGACAAGAAAGATGGATACTTCGAAAATTCGAGTGATTTTTGAATACGACTGCCGACGCGGAACTTACGCGGCAGAAACAGCTGGCAATATCAATGTTGCGTTTAGAGAGGGGACTGCTAATAAACGCACCGTGCGATTTTGGTTTAAACGCTTTCGTGATGGAAACTTTGATTTGAAGAACGAACCACGTGGAAGACCGCCCACACAGGTGAATAACAATGAATTGAAAGAGATGTTGGAATCCCATCCGAGCCAAACTACCCAGGAATTAGCGGCATGTTTTAACGTAAGGGCCTGCGCACACTTGAGACAAGACTGTCTTGGACAGAATTGTCTGCGACGTCGCAGACTTGTTTGCGTCAAGACTGTTTTGTCTAAGTCACGGTGCACACTATCTAATATAAAACTGGTGGTTTTAACCCCCCATTTAATTGCGAAATACTGGTTTTAGTGGCTAGTGGATTTTTATAGTGCATTAGTAAAATTCAATTTCTTACTAAAAATGCGATCACTCGGGTGTAAATCAGCACCATAGAATCCATAATTATCAATCTGATACCGACGATGATGGTGCAAATAAAAATGATTCGTTTAATACATAGCTGTTATTGAATCATTTGTATGTGGAATTACCTACTAATGTTAATTTACCCACAAATGCTACCTATTTTGATCAACTGATTGTTAATTTTTATCACTTATTATTAAAGGAAACTATTCTATATGCCTACTTATTTCGTACAATACACATTTTTTTAGTGGGAAATTTTGCGATTTTGTGTGGGATAACTTTTTGTTAGTGGTTTTCTGGTGGTTTTAAAAAGTTGACTCTACTGGTAAGTTAACTGTTGGCAACACTGGACGTCTCAAAACGTTTTAGACAATTCTGTCTAAGACAGTCTTGTCTCAAGTGTGCGCAGGCCAGCGCAGGCCCACACCTTACCAACAATATTGACTCATTTGCGTCGAATTCAAAACAATAAAATAAATAAAAAATGATTTCATGAATGAATCAGTCTGAGTTTAGGAAATAAGACTTTTATTAATGATAGGCTCGCGGTAATAAACTAATAAAGGTGTTTAAAGAAAATACAAACATAACTCAAATTCCATCTATATTTCTAAAAACCTTGGCACTGCCATGTTTTCCAATACAATATTTTACAGTAGCATATACTTTCAATAGTCTTCGTTCCACTGCTCTGTAGTGGTCGTCTGTGGTCAGATTTTTCCCTTGGAATGATGCTAATAGTTTGACTGTCTCTGTTAAACTGCCGCCAGAAACCAGCTCAAGAGTTTGCCAGGTCTTGGAGGATAATCTGAAATTTTAAATATATGTGATGAACAGTCAACAAGAGATTAAGGTTATCTATTAATTTTTGAACATATTAGGTCTTTAACTATGAAATTGCCGTTTTTTAAAATGGGTTGCTTTGAAGTATTATATTTTAGGATTGACTTGGAATTATAAGTTTAAATAAACTTTTTATTAAAGGTACGTTATTCTTTTTCCGAAATTAGGTATTTATTGGATTCTTTGTGTATTGTATTTTCTGTAATATCACAGTTCTTATAACCATGAAAGCTAATAAAAAAACGTTTTTTTCATATGAAGAGTTCTAACGTAGAAACTATGCATTTCAAAGGGCAAGCAATATCAATTACGTACACCTACGACTTTCTTCTAACAAACATAGACATCCCATTCATTAGCAGTTTTAAGTCCATATACATCATTATTATTGCATACCGCTTGAGACACATTGTTTCCACGGTAGAACTCATATTACAATATATAAGGTGTAAAAAAATTAACTTGAAGAATTTCGAGGGGACATTGTACTCTTCATTATGAACAACTTTTACTATGGGACCAAACCTGAAATCGCGAAAAAAAAATCAGCTGTTCCCTACGTTTATGTTCGCATAACTCGTCAAAACGTATGGAGCAGCTGATTTTTTTTTCGCTATTTCAGGTTTGGTCCCATAGTAAAAGTTGTTCATAATGAGGAGTACAATGTCCCCTCGAAATTCTTAAAGTTAATTTTTTTACACCTTATATAATGTGAGTTTTCTTAGATTTCATACAAAAATGGTTATAAATACTGCGATATTATAGAAAATAAAAAATACAAAGAAACCAATAAATACCTAATTTGAAAAAAGAATAACGTACCTTTAATATATAGTTTATATGAACTTATATTTCCAAGTCATTCCAAAGATATAACACTACAAATCAAGCCGTTTTAAAAATCGGCAATTTCATACTTTAACCCCTAATATTTAAACCTATTTTTATAATACAAAACATGTCTAGTCGACGAGTTCGTATACGAAAGTATGTGATACTGAATAGGATCGATTGCTTGGAAGCAAACTAATATGCAGCCAGTTCTCAAGAAGGACCGTCGAGTTGACCCGGAAGTTTCTAGACCCATCTCTGCAACGTCCATCCTGTGTAAGACTGTGGAACGGGTGTTAAATAGAAAGTTTCTCGCCTACCTAGAAGCTAACGACACCATCCGAGTGCTATTGATGGCTGCTCGTCTGGTCAAAATTATTACCGGAGTCCCTCAGGGATCGGTGCTTTCGGCAACATTGTGACGTACGCGGTAGTAAGTCACAGATCCAGTCTCTCCGAGAGTCTATGGTTGAGCGATTGAACTTGTCCATGAAGACAGCCTCCAATTGGGGCGATGCCAATCTTACGAGTATCAAGTTCAATGCTGCTAAAACCTAGGCGTGTATTTTTTTCGCTAAACGGAGCCAATTTCACCCGTCTCCATCTCTCGGATACATTTCGGGGAGTGTGGATTGGAATTGCACAATTTAATTCCGCTAAGCTCGTTCCATCTTCGGACTACTAGACCTACAGGTTGTGTCAGCGGGACTGCCATATAGCGGGACATCCCACCTATACGCACAAAACGTTTCGGGAACACTGTTATTGTGCGTACAACTAAGAAGTGGAATTCCCGGCTGGAGTCTGTGTTTCCTGATAGTTACAACTCCCCTAGATTGTTTCTATAAGTGAAGAGTGGATAGGTTAGTTTTAACGTGCTCTATCGTCTATCGTCGACCACATTATCGCTTACCGACAGGTGAAATAACGGTCAAAAGCGAAACTATCTATAAAAAAAACCCGGCAAGTGCGAGTCGGACTCCGCACTGATAGTTCCGTACAAATTTAGTGTAAAAGTTTTGTTACTATTTTGGTGTAGGTACAATAAAGTTTATTCTACTCTATTCTATTCTTACTTATGTATGAAAATAGTTAAATTTCCGAATTGAGTTACGAAGGTTTTTCCGAATTGCAAAAAAAGTTTTATTGTGACGTACCTAACTACAAAATTTACAGTTTTCAGATTTTTTTCTATACTTGTGCTATAAGACCTTGCTTCATGCCAAGTTTCAGGATTCTAGGTCAACGGGAAGTACCTTATGAATTTGAGAGTGTCGAAATGTACGTTTTTTGCGACATAAACGGCCGTATTTCTTTTTTTCGTTAACTCAGAAGTTTGAATTTTTCACAGCATCAAGGGACCGTAGATCTAACTATATGGTTTTAATTTCAACTCGATACCTCTACGCGTTCCCGAGATAAAGGGTCTTGACAGACAAAAAGGACAACAAATTAATCCTATAAGGGTTCCGTTTTTTCCTTTTGAGGAACGGAACCCTAAAAAAAATAATGTTTTACTAGATTGTGGCCGTAGTTTGACTGTGGAATAATATCCAAATCCTTTCAGTTGTTGAGACGTGATTGCTCATCAAATATAGGTATGAACTAACATGGATTCACATTTTAAATTTAGTATGTTACTTACATGCAACACTGATACAGTGGGGCTAGTATATCTAGTTCATCTAGCATAGGATTACCCAGTCCTTTTCCATTGTCCAGCAGGATTATTCTATTTTTGTATACTTCATATCTGTGCCGGTCTCCATTTTGTATCAGAAAATCAATAATAGCAATATCAATTAAATTGAGTATTCGCTTTGTACTGAGTTGTGAGGAAACTTTTCTGTAAAAATAAAATTAATAGAACTATGAATAAATAGTATTATGACGATTTTTAGGGTTCCGTACTCATCATCTTCCTGCCCTTGTCCCATCTTATTTGGGGTCGGCACAACATGTTTTTTTTCTACCATTCTATCCTGTCAACCGTCATGCTATCACTAACTTCCTTTTCTTTCATATCACTGTTCACACAATCCATCCATCTTTTCTTTGGCCTCCCTCTCCCTCTCCACCCATCCACATGTATACTCATAACACTTTTAGTAACATGCGTTTCATCTCTCCTCTTTACATGACCATACCAGGACAAACGATTCCCTTTCAACTTTTCAGCCACTGGCGCCACTTTCAAACTTCCTCTAATATACTCATTTCTCACTTTATCCATTCTCGTCACACCACACATCCATCTCAACATTCTCATCTCCGCTACATGCAATCTTTTTTCATCAGTCTTTTTCACAGTCCAACATTCTAGGGTCATTTTAGGGTTCCGTACTCAAAGGATAAAAAACGGGGCCCTATTGCTAAGACTCCGCTGACCGTCTGTCTGTCACCAGGTGGCTGTATCTCATGAACCGTGATAGCTAGACAGTTGAAATTTTACAGATGATGTATTTCTGTTGCCGCTGTAACAACAAATACAAAAAACTAGGCAAGTGCGAGTCGAACTCGCGCACTGAGGGTTCCGTACAATCTTACCTATGAAAACAGTCCAATTCCCGAAATGAGTTAAGATTTTTTCGAATCGCGAAAAAATTTTTTTCTTGTGACGTAACTACAAATTACGAAACTGAAACTAGCAGCTAGCAGCCGTCAGGGACGGATCTTGAGAAAAGGGCCTTAGGCAACAAAATATTTATAAAGTAAAAGTCATCTAAAATTTATCAATTTACGAAGATGAGAAGAAAGATTACACAGATTACAGTTTAATAAAACTTTACATGAAAAATTTTCAACTGAAATTTTAAATCGAATATTTTAACTTTGATTCTAAATAAGTACTAGAATCTGTCCAAACTCGGTCCAACGTCTACATAGTGTCATTGAGCTCTGATATTATTTTCAAGAGCGATACTCAATCCCTTCAATTTTTTTTTAAATTTATTAATTTATGAATTTGGATTTTTATGATAACTCTTCTGTAATTTTAGTTCTGCACAATCGAATCTGTTCAAACTTAGTTCAACGTCTACTTGGAGTAACATTGAGGTCTGATATTATTTTCAAGACGGATACTCAATCCCTTCTATTTTTTTTAAATTTATTAATTTATGAATTTGGATTTTTATGGTAACTCTTCCGTAACTTTAGTTCTGAACACTCGAATCTGTTCAAACTTAATTCAACGTCTACAGAATGTCTTTGAGGTCTGATATTATTTTCAAGAGGGATACTCCATCCCTTCTAAATCAAATCAAAAATAAGATCAAATTTAAACCGATTCGAGTGTTTAGAACCAAAGTTACAGGGAAATAGTTATAAAAATATTATTTAATTTGCAATTAAAATGTTTGAACTTATTACAGGGATCTTAACATCTACGTAAATTTATTGTTTTTAGCTGTTGAGACAGTACCATACAGCTCTATTTAACTTTACATTGACAATTTGGTTCTGGGCCTAGGGACCCCACTAGATCCACCCTGACTTGTTTGGCTGCTAGCTTCAGTTTCGTCTACAAATTTACAGTTTTCAGATTTTTTCCTATACTTGTGCTATGTGACCTTGCTTCATGCTAAATTTTAAGGTTCTAGATCAACGGGAAAACTTGAGTACCCTATAAATTTTGATTTCCTTGAGAGTGTCGAAATATACGTTTTTTGCAACTTAAACGAGTTTCAAGGCAGACCTGAGTATATAGTTTAAATTTCAACTCAATACCTCCACGCGTTCCCGAGATAAAGGGTCTTGACAGACAGACAGACAGACGGACAACAAAGTGATCCAATAAGGGTTCAATTTTTTTACTTTTGTTGTACGGAACCCTAAAAAAGAATAAATTAAATTAAGAAAAGAATAAAAATATTTAAGTGGGCTGCCCATACAATAAACGTGTTTTTATTTGCCGTTTTTGCTACGGAATCCTTCGTGTGCGAGTCCGACTCGCACTTCGCTGGTTTTTTTTTCATATCATCAACAAAATAAACAATAGGTACTTACTTACAATAGTCATTATCATTTTCCCATTCCATTTTCAAGGAATTATAGGATCGTCTCCATGGTGACTTGTTAACTTTAAATTGTTTATCTAAGTACAATATAGCAGCTCCTTCAATATCGCCATTATTGTCCGGACATACAGTTTCATTTACTTTGCAGTAATAACACTTTCCATAGACACACACTCCTTTATCTGAAACAGAGGGAAAGATGGGGTTTTCTTTATGTTCATTTAGTTCTGAGAGTCAAAATGGCGGGTGTACCACAGCGAATTAAATTATAGTAATTACCGATAAAATGTACTATTCAGTACCTAGCTCTAAAATATCTTTACCTCCTTCAGAATAAAATTATTTCAAAATTAAGGTACACTCGCCATATTGACGTCCCGGTAATAGAAGCGTTACTTTAAACCCCGCCGCAGACAGAAATAGGACTTATACTTGTATGCAAATTACACTATGTTACTTATAGCTAGAAGGATTTTTAATTTCAAGTTAATTTTATTATGAATAAGTAGGTCCTATTTCTGTCCGCGGGGTTTATTAAGTAAGGCTCTTATTTCCGGGTGGTTATAAAAAAGGTGCCCTAAAGTTACGTCAATTTCTTCCCTGCTCTCGTCTTTTACACACATTGATTTTAAGTAATAGAACATGTTTCATTTGACCTTCATTTTATAATGGTTAACATTGATAAATTTAAACCGAAATCTATTTATTTAACACATTGCCTGTGGGCCAGCAGGTACTCTACACAATACCTAGGAATTGTTTACATTACCTGGGTAAAGTATTTAATAGACAATAATATTCATATTTCATACATTGCCTGGACAGCCCAGGCACGGTAATATTATAGATAATATTACCGTGCCCCAGGTATTCTATACATATTATTACAAATACTTAGAGGGATTATTAGAAAAGGTTTTTTTTATTAATTAAGTAATGTCTCAATAAATAATATTCATAAACAGCAAAGTTATTAGCGTTTATTTGTATCACAAAAAATGTCACTAAATTTATGAAAATATTGCGATTTAAATGAAAAAACACAACGCGTAGTATTTTCTAGTAGCAATTGTTAAGAATGATTGATTCTATTATGAATTTATCAATTATGACAAATATTCGTGGACAATTTTGGGATTTCGTATTTTTTTACTTTTGACTACACAAATATGATCAGTAATGGGTACGGGTACGGATAGAGCTCCATTTTTTGTACTAATTAAAAAATAGGGTGTATAGATATGTATATGTATGTACTTAGAAATAAAAATAAGTATATAAGTATGTTCATAAGTTGTCTAGTAGTCATAGCACAAGCTCTTCTTAGTTTGGGACTAGATAGCGTTGTGTGAGTTGTGAAAAAAAGTCTAATACGTATAATATCTTCTTCTTCTTAGTCGGGCAATCTTGTCAGAGTGGTCGTGGCTGTTGATGATGGACAGGACTGCGGCGCGCCGCCATCGTTTGCCTCCAAGGCTGCGGCATGTCGAGCGCTATCTCTCCAATTCTGGCGGTTGTTGGCATTACGCGCACATTGTACTGCGGTCGACTGCATAGCCCTGGTGATAAGATCGATCTAACGAGTCGGAGATCGACCGCGGGTTCTCTTGTCTTCAACGCGACCGTGAACCACAAGTCTTTCCATCGAATCCTCTTTTCTGGAGATGTGATCAAGGAACTTCAGTATTCGTAACTGCACAATCGACGAAAGTCTATCCCGTATGTGAAGCTCTTTGAGGATGGAGTTATTGGTGCGGAATGCTGTACACGGTATTTTCAACACTCGTCTCCAACACCACATCTACAAGGCATCGATTTTTCGGCGATCTTGTAGCCTTAATGTCCATGTCTCGGCCCCGTAGAGAAAGATTGGAAAAACCAGACACCCCATTAGACAAACTTTGGTATTCTTTGTAATTCGGCTGTCTCTCCATATCTTTCCCAGACGCTCTATTGCTGTCTTGGTGATAGCTGATCGGCACTAGATTTCGTCTTCACATCCTCCAGCGTTCTAACATAATATGTCGATCTTTAATCATTGACATTATAAATTTATTTCAAATATGTTCAGTCTATTGCATAAAAAAACCAACCAAAAATGAAATGAATAAACACATTTCAAAAAAACAATATGTCAATATGTACGAGTTTGTATGTGTATATGTTTTATTTGTTGTTTGAATGATGTGATGTGTGATGTTGATGTTGTGAATGTAACCATGAATGCTGCAATACTAACATCGTTTTTAAGACCCTTGCTTGTTACTAACAATTAGTGTTGCAACAGAACTCTGCTTCCGCTTCTGCAGAAGTTCCGCAAGCTTTTTCACTTCCGTTTCCGCTTTTGCTTCCGCAACATTTATAACAGAACTCTAAACGGAAGAATACAGCGAGGGGCGTGGGGGTGGGGGGCGCGTGGACGACTGGACACATCGGAAGAGGCGCGGTACACAAATGTGTCGTAACGAGTTTCTTTATTATTATTATCATTTTTTTGGTTCATTCTGCGCATCACCGCGTCTCGTGACATGATTACGACGTAAACCTTCTGTTGTTTTCGAAAAATAAAATTGTGCTTTTTCTTCATAGTAGTAATACTTCCACTTCCGATTCCGGATAGATTTAATTTTGACATCTGTTTCCGTTTCCGCTTCCGTTAAGACACTTCCGTTGTATCACTACTAACAATACTAACATACATTTTAAGAAACTTGTTACTAACATTATTTGGACATTATTTTAGTCTGAAATAAATGTATTTTATTTTATGATTGTGATTTTCAGTAATCTAGCACAGTAGGTATGTACCTACCTACTCTAAAATATACCTATTACTCACCATTTTTAACCATGGTATTTTTCAATCCAGCTGTAGCATGAGGTAGGATCTCTTTGTTGAAACGAATCCTCCTTATGACAGAAGGGGGCACCCATTTATAGTTCAGTATCATTGCTAGATAGTATGTGAATACTTCCGAATTGTAGCGATCATAGCCGGCGTAAATGCTACCTCTTATCACATCACTTATATTATACCTCTTTGGTTTAAAGTACACTTTTTGTTTACCCTAAAAAAAAAACATATTTAAAAAAAAAAGTTCAATGGAGAAATTTCAAGATGCAATGGAATTAAAATATAGATTAAATATTTGAGAAATTAATTATATTATTTTAGTATTTCATCACCGGATGGCATTTTGCCTAACCGAGATTCATCATCATCATCATCATTTCCACCGAAAGACGTCCACTGTTGGACATAGGCCTCCCCGAAGTGTCGCCATAACGACCGGTCCTGTGCGTCTCGCATCCATCGGATTCCCGCGACCCACACTAGGTCGTCGGTCCACCTTGTGGGAAGCCTTCCAATGCTGCATCTTCCGATACGTGGTCGCCACTCCAGAACCTTTCGGCCTCATCGATCATCTGTTCTGCGAGCAATGTGATGCTTAAGTTTGGCGATTCTTTGGGTTATATCCGTAACTTTGGTTCTCCTGCGGATATCTTATATAGATTTAAGGAAACTTCGAGCATAGCCCTTTCCAATGACTTTAAGCCTTCTGATGAAGCCCATTGTGAGCGACTTTTCAGAGCCATAATAAAATTATGTCATCACTGGCAACACGCACTGGTCATAGACTTTCGTCTTGAGACACTGGTATGTTGGACGAGACGATATCACGCAGCTTCCCGAACGCTGCCTAGTCGAGTTGGATTCGCCTATTGACTTCTTTCTACAAGTTAGATCTACTCAACTGAAACGTCTGTCCCAGGTACCTAAACGTAATCGTCCACAACTTCGAGTTAAGAGTCTCCAACCTTGATAGGAGTGGGTGCTATGTGGATGTTTACCATGATTTTGGTTTTGTCTATGTTAATTTTTACTTCCACTCTGTGACTTCAGTAGAGCTTCCGAAAGAAGCTCTACTGAAGTCACCGAGCATTGTACTGAGCGCCTCCGTAGTCTCAGCCATGACTACAATATCGTCGGTAAACCAAAGGTGAGTTATGTACTCGCCATTGACATGAATACCTAGCCCTCTCCATTCCAGAACCTTAAAGACATCCTCCATTGCTGCCGTGTAGTTTCGGAAAAATTACGTCTCCCTACCTCACACCCCGCTGCAAAAGGATAGGTTTCGAGGTTTGGTTCTGAAGTAGGACTGACGTGGTGGCTTTTTTGTACAAGCACTTCGATGTGCTGATAGTCAATCTGGCACCGTTGGAGTGACAGATTGTACTCCTCAGTCTTCTGTATAATCTGCCGCAGTGTATGTATGTTGTCTGCGCTGAAGCTTTTTCGGAATCCGGCTTTATCGGGAGGCCGGAAGTCATCGAAAGTGCGCGCAAGATGGTTCGTGATGGTTCTGGCAAACAGCTTGTGACATGGCTCAAAAATAAGATGGGCCTTTAGCTGACGGAGACATTGCAATTTTACTGATTGATGGAAATAGGATATGAACTGAAAATTATGATTTCAATAAAAGAAACATTTATAAGGGTGTTCTGAAAAGTTACCGACCTTTGAATTTATGTCTTATTTTAATGATTTTGAGATAGCGGGTACCCTAATGGCATAGGCCATAGTTGGCCTTTCAGACTTACAATAATTGCTTGTTAGGAAATGCAACGTTATCTATCTTATTGTAAACTAAATGTCTTATAACTTTATTAGGTTGGAAACTTTTTAGACCACATGTTTACAAACCTTTAAAAGGAATAATAACTTTAATTGTGTCCCCTTGGGAGCATTATCAGCTAGTGCTATCTGTGAGGTGCGCAGAGCTTGCAGTATCTGACCTGCCGCACCATTCTTATATGGGAATAAGGACTCCTCGTCAGCCCACTGCAATTTGAAAATATTTTTTTATATCTTTGACATTAAATGCTCTCTCTCTTGCTTTTTATTTAACATTTTTGATAAGTGGATAGTGATTTTATTGTACTTATTGTATGTACTTTATTGTACTAAGTAATTAATAGGTAGTTAAAAAGAATAGGTGAATTCTATTGCTCAAGTGTTTTTAATGTATAAGCATATTAATATCATGCGGGCGATTCTACATAGTTGATGGATTCAATATTAAATACTACTGCTAAGTTTTGTAAAAGCAAGTAGGTTTATATCATTTAAAATAATTACTATTGATATAAAAATATTGTTAAAAAAGTACATAATAATTTTGTTATCGCTATCAAACTGGCCACAAACAGTTTGCCTATACTTACATTTTCAACACTCTGCCAAACACTGTCTAAACTAGCCGTGGAAGAATTAAATGAGCTTATTAAATCTCTTTGAATAGGTAGAAATTTAGAATTTTTGTTGTGATACTGACTAGGCAAGCGGTTGAGATATTCATTAATTTCCCTGATTACAGGGGGTATCGGGTCAGACTTCACAATGGGCAGCTTAAAGGTAGCAGGTTTGTGCTCAGTGTTAAGTATATAAAAGAAATATATATTCAAAGCTACTAGTAACAGTAGAAATAAAGAGAACCCGAAGATACAATTCATCGACATACTTCATTTCAATTTAATTCTACATTTATTTTTATAAATCTACACCTGACTGACATGAACGCAAATATGGCAGGGACGCAAGATATAATTTCTATACCTGCACGGTTAATTATTTTTGGCTTGCATTCATTCTCTTACCCTTGTATCGGTAATAAAGCCTTGTCTATATTTTTGGCACATAAATCATTATTATAGCGTGATTTAGAAATTAAATTTAACGTTTCAGTGACTGGTTATACTGGAGCGAATCCTAAATTTTAAATAAAGATGGGAAAGTAAATTTCGTTAAACTGTACTGATAATTTTTGTAAAAAAGTAAACACAACATATAAAACGTGGACTGTTCGAGCAGCGGGTGGGGTTCATTGTCTTGTGTTGTTGTGAAGTCTTGTCACTTTTCTGTCAGTGTCACTGTCAGCTACTAGAGAGAGATGTTTTTTTTTCTGTTTACCCCTTAGGGAAGGCTATAGTTGTTTGACCATATCGCCTAGTCTTTCGTCCATGTTTTCTTGCGAATATCATGGTTGCTTCTTTTTGTTTTACATTAGAATGCGGGTGTAACACATTCTAATGTTTTTGAAGTATTTTTTTTCTCAGCAAACTTCGCTGAGGTAGCTAAAACTACAATAAAATTCTCAGTTCCATTTTATCGAGATCGCGCTTATTTCAATGATTCCACATATAATAGTTGCACAGACACTTGAGATACAAAACTACACCAATTTTACATCACAATATCCAGTAGTAATCAATTTGAGAATAATTAAAACAGCCACTGAACTTCACTCGAAGAAATCCCGCCAAAAACTTCTAGAGAGAGAGCTGAAACGTATATTATATACAGCTCTGCGTTCAAAAACAACCAGAGTTGGGTAAAGTCGCTACTCCAACCGTTCAAAAATGCTTCGAGTTATACATATATTCATTAAAGTAAATTACATGGCTGGTCCACGACCTGCGACTAGTCGGGGCCAGGCTAGCGATTACAACTGGGCGACTACTGGTTCTCCTACATCCATGTAAGTAACAGTGTCCCTGGGTACCTACTAGAGATACCCTCTTGTTTGTACCGAATTGAATGTTGTGCTGCGATAGTCATCTGGGACATACGAGACGCATAGTCGCTAACCTTTATTTAACTGTTTTTCATATAAAGTAGTAAGTACCTACCGGTTTTTATAAACAGCTGGGTGCCGTTGTATTCGCAGTATTTCGCAATGAGCGTCTGCAACGTCCAGGTCCATGGTCCCAGTCTTATTGAATAGGCGTTATGTTCCTCTGAATGTTCAGTCAGGTAACAGGTTTCTTTTACCAGCGATTATATTTAAACGAAATGCTTATAATCTTAATAAATATTTATTATTTTATTCATTTAAGTGCATACTTTAAAGTAATATTTTATCTTTACACCTACTTAATCTAAAAAGGATAACCAAGCTGATCTCTTCTCGCCTTGGAAGCCATTTTGCCGTTTGTTGGAAATGAGAAAATGAAACCAATGTATTCCGGAGGAAGGCGTGACTCAATAGCGCCGAGAGCGATAACCTGAAGCAGAAAAACAAATAACTTCAAATATAGCACAAACAAAAAACGCGTTTCCATATTTATTTATTTATTTATTTATTTATTTATTTATTATATTCTTTATTGCACACCACATAAACAAAAATACAGAACAAACATAATTAAAAATAAGTGTACGCGGTCTTATCGCACAGGGCAATTTCAGGGCCATATCATCATAGGTACGAGAGGTACGAAACTCGATGTGTGTTATTCAGTGGCGTAGCTAGTCCTAATGGGGCCCGGGCCATATCAAATATTTTTGAATTTTTTTTTTTTCAAAATTGGTCCTAAATCCACCAAATGAATGCCTTGAGAGGCCTCAAAAATGAAAATGATTACGTTTATTGGAGAATTCTGTAGGTATTAGAAAAGGTTGAGTGTTTTTTGTTGCCTTACGTAGAAAAACCCAGAACGGGCGGAGCGAGCTAAAAAACTGTTAGGTACATCAACCATCATATAGATATTATTCATTAACTACTGGCAGTATATCAAAAAAAGAATTTAAGGTTGTGGATAACATATTACGAATTTTCATATATATGTCGGGGCCCCTGTAGGTTGCGTTGCGGGCCCCGTATCATTGACATGGCTGATACGGCGGTAGCTATTATACGCCTCTGGTGTTACTGCATATCCTGCACGAGAATAGGCATTTTTTTGCTCAGGTTAGCTAGAGTCACAAGCAATAAGATACATAGGTACATTGTCTTATTTTCAATTTATCTTAACTTTTGTTATTCAAGAAATATGATTGTGTACGAGACAATTGGTTCTAATTTACCTATTCGGTGGTTAGGTAATTTAGAACCATTTGCTGTGTAGGTAGGATCAATACATATTTCTTGAATGGCAGAAGTTAAGTTAGATAGAAAATGTGACAATGTAAACTATTGCCAAATATGTGTACAACATAATTGCTAAAAAAGGGCATCGAGAAGCCGCGGGTAGAATTTAAATTCGCGAAGCACGACGCCGCCACCGTGTCTACCACTGAAGCATATGCCGCGGGATATTTTTTTAAATTCTCTCACTGAAATATGTACCTACCTAGCGTGAATAAAGTTATATATTGTACCTATCTAATTTAATATGACAAGCAGATTTTGTCCCACTGCTGGACAAAGGTCTAACTCTCCCTTTTGAGCGGTATATTATATTTCAAATAATAATAATAATAATAATAATAATTTTTTTCCCCATCGCCGTATCTCTACGTTGACGTCGTGGTGGGGCTTGCGTGCTCCAATATACCCTAGGTCTGTATCGGTAAAGTTTGCTTTGCCGTAATATGCCTAGGGTGAGGGGCCAGACTAAGAGAGATACAATCCGCAGCGCAGTTTTGTGGCGAACTGTTGGGCATTAGCGACCCCACGGACCCGATCTCCCGGGAGAATTCTTGTTCTTCATCTCCGGCTTGCCTTTATTGGCCGGCCGTAGTGAACACTGACGAGGAACTGAGCTCCCACCTCTCTCTTGCCTTTATTGGCTGGCTTGAGTGGAGATTCGCAAGAGCAAACGTGCTCGGGAGAAGGATGTATAATCCAGTAAGGTGCTGGTAGGGATCTTGACCGTACTTCCGGGATTGTCCTGATAGCCGTGGTATACCTCTCCACTCCTCAAGCACCTCAGGATATGTTGCCCTCTTGTTGCTACGTCACTTCGTGCTAGCGGCCGTTTTTGGGGGCCCATTTATTGAGTGTGCAAGTCACCCCCTGCCTTTTTTCGATGCATATTAATAACGTTGTTCAGGCAGGGGCCATAGTCTTGACATAGTTCCATGTTACCAGTCCACTTAAGATTCCAAAAACCATAGCCCTATTATCTTTGTTCTCCATATATCGCAACAGTTTTTCAATAACCGGGGGTTGTCCTTGGGTGCACTAGCATAGCGCGTACAGGGATAATCGTCGGTTGGTATCATGTTCCATTATAATTATCTAAAGGGCCTCTGCGAGTTGGCTTCGGCTCCTTGTACGCCTCCCAAAGGTCCAGGACCTCAGGGTCCTGAGATAAATAAAATATATAAAAATAATAATTTAATAACCCCATCGCCGTATCTCTACGTTGACGTCGTGGTGGGGCTTGCGTGCTCCTACCCTAGGTCTGTATCGGTAAAGTTTGCTTTGCCGTAATATGCCTAGGGTGAGGGGCCAGACTAAGAGAGATACAATCCGCAGTGCAGTTTTGTGGCGAACTGTTGGGCATTAGCGACCCCACGGACCCGATCTCCCGGGAGAATTCTTGTTCTTCATCTCCGGCTTGCCTTTATTGGCCGGCCGTAGTGAACACTGACGAGGAACTGAGCTCCCACCTCTCTCTTGCCTTTATTGGCTGGCTTGAGTGGAGATTCGCAAGAGCAAACGTGCTCGGGAGAAGGATGTATAATCCAGTAAGGTGCTGGTAGGGATCTTGACCGTACTTCCGGGATTGTCCTGATAGCCGTGGTATACCTCTCCACTCCTCAAGCACCTCAGGATATGTTGCCCTCTTGTTGCTACGTCACTTCGTGCTAGCGGCCGTTTTTGGGGGCCCATTTGTTGAGTGTGCAAGTCACCCCCTGCCTTTTTTCGATGCATATTAATAACGTTGTTCAGGCAGGGGCCATAGTCTTGACATAGTTCCATGTTACCAGTCCACTTAAGACTCCAAAAACCATAGCCCTATTATCTTTGTTCTTCATATGTCGCAACAGTTTTTCAATAACCGGGGGTTGTCCTTGGGTGCACTAGCATAGCGCGTACAGGGATAATCGTCGGTTGGTATCATGTTCCATTATAATTATCTAAAGGGCCTCTGCGAGTTGGCTTCGGCTCCTCGTACGCCTCCCAAAGGTCCAGGACCTCAGGGTCCTGAGATAAATAAAATACATAATAATAATAAAATTTATTGATAATATTATTATTATTATACATTTATTTATCTCAGCACCCTAAGGTCCTAGACCTTTGGAAGGCGTACGAGGAGCCGAAACCAACTCGCAGAGGCCCTTTTAGACGCTTTTAATGGAAAGTGGTACGAACCGGTGATTATCCCTGTACGCACTATGCTAGTGCATCCAAGGACAACCCCCGGTTGGTGGGAAACTATTGCGACATATGGAAAACTAAGATATAAGGCTATGGTTTTTGGAGTCTTAAGTGGACTGGTTACCAGGAACTATGTTAAGACTATGGCCCCTGCCTAAACAACGTTATTAATATCCATCGACAAAAGGCAGGGGGTGACTTGCACACTCAATAAATGGGCCCCCATAAACGGTCGCTAGCACGAAGTGACGTAGCAACAAGAGGGCAACATATCCTGAGGTGCTTAAGGAGTGGAGATGTATACCACGGCTATCAGGACAATCCCGGAAGTATGGTCAAGATCCCTACCAGCACCTTACTGGATTATACATCCTTCTCCCGAGCACGTTTGCTCTTGCGAATCTCCACTCAAGCCAGCCAATAAAGGCAAGAGAGAGGTGGGAGCTCTGTTCCTCGTCAATTATTATTATTTCAAATGTATAGAGGTACAGCTGTATCGCTATAAAACTGCACGCGTCGCGTCGCGGTCTACGCGATCTATTTTATATATATTTACTTAGATACTACTCAGTTTCAGACTTACCTCAAGGTAAGTATTGGAAGGACGTCTTTCCATTGGCAGATCAGAGCTTGCGGTTTTATTTTTAGGGTTGTTAACTTCTTCATAAGTCCGGGCCACTAATTGCTGGCCGCTTGGTGTCGTCAGAGTCACGTTCTTCGCGAAGTACCAGCCGGTCGAGACGCCTTCTTGCCTGAAGTAAGAAAACAATAAGTCTGATTGGTTAGAATCGACCAACCTAGCTAAAATTGATGTGTAGAGCAAAACAATGTCATGTGTAGGAATGGGCTAACTAGATGTTGATAATTATTGTAACTATAGGTAGGTACTCTACCAAATAAAAGTTTGCTTGTATGATTCCATACCTACACCACATACAATTATCACTATGGGGTTAGCTTGGTCGGCCTGTAAAACGTAATACAAGATATAGCATAGCATAGCATAGTCGGCCTTATAATGTTCCCACTGTTGGGACTCAGGCCTCCTCTCTAGGAGAAGGAATGGGCCGTAATCCACCACGCGGGCCCAGTGCGGGTTGGTGGATGTCACATGTCTTCGAATTTTTGGTTCTATGCCGGTTTCCTCACGATGTTTTCCTTCACCGTTTTGAGAGCAATGGTGATGAAATAAATTACACAAAGTAATGCGCCTGGCTGGGTTTGAACCCGCGACCTACAACTCCGTAAGTCGGGGCCATTACCACTCGGCCACCACTGCTCACTCGGCCACCACAAGTTGGCATACAAGATATGCCAACGAGTTTAGTCAGGTGGATATAGGTCTTTCCCCAAAAAGTCCAGGCGCCTTTTGAAGGTTTCCCCCGACAAAAAAAAAAAAGATATGTTTATGATACCTAACGCAAGCCATTTGCCTAATTTTGCGAAATTTTCATCATCAAAAATTACGAACTTTCATCTCCTTTCCTCTTCCTAAAGCAGAGATGGAGTAATTAGTAAATTTAGGAGATCCTGTCATTTTTTATGAAAATAAAAATAACGCGTTATCGAAATATCTTGTCTTGGTTAAAGTCCATATTCTAAATCAGTTTGAAGTACTTCAGATTCAGTCACTACGGCAACTGAAAAGAACTCGATTAGTCTCAATAAATAGCATTAACTATAAGTAACTCAATTTGTTGTCAATACGAGGTAGAGTCAAAATGGAGGACATGACTTGGAATGAGGGCCTTAATTTAAGAAAATAGCCTAAATGCCATAAACTTTAGTAACTCTTATTACACAAACTTTTTACAAAAAAAAACCGACTTCACTAAAAAAAACACTAAAAGGATCAAAATAACTTTAATTTCGAAAGTTGGTGTTTCTCGGTATTGTTTGTTTCTTATTTAAGTTGCTATGCTTACACTTATAGTGCCTATTTCTCATAACAATTCCAATTAACCCAATCACTACCAGAATACATTGTTTTATTATGAAGTTCCCGTGTCTCTCCTCCACCTTCTGGGTCCATCATCAGATTAGTTTGATAGTATCTTATAGCCAAAGTGCATCTCATGACAATTCTAATAAGCTCAAACACGGCTAGGATACATTGATTAATTACGGAGTTCCGGTGCGTATCTTCCGGCTCCATCATAATCATCAGGTCACTTCGATGATACCATTTTCAACATAACTATTCAGAACCATTTATTTATTTGTATTATCATGTGAGTATGAAGTTCCGTTGGCCATTTCTGGTCTTCTTCATCAGTTCCACTTCATCAAATGTTACTTTTTAACTTTAAATGCTTAATGCTTAAGATTACGATGAAAATACCAAAATCACTATTTATGGTTTCTATAATATTTGAGAAGTTCCCTCGATTCCTCATGGATCTCATCATGAGAACTGGATTTTGAAAAAAATGGGACCAATCTGTCGAAGCATATCCTTGAAGGGGAAAAAAAAATTGCAAATCGGTCCATAAACGACGGAGTTCTGCGCTAACAAATATAAAAAAAAATACAACCGAATTGGTAAACTCCTCCTTTTTTTGAAGTCGGTTAAAATGCGTACATACAGCTGGCAATCGTATCTAACGTTTACAGATTAGGTACTTACATAAAAGAAAAAATAAAATAAAAGAAAAAGTGTGATTGCAGCTGTTGTAAATTCTAATCCAAATCTACCTATCATCACCATCATCATCATTTCAGCCGAAAGACGTCCACTGTTTGGACGTAGGCCTCCCCACGTGTCGCCACAATGAACGGTCCTGTGCGTCTCGCATCCATCGGATTCCCGCAACCTTCACCAGGCCATCGGTCCACCTTGTGGAGGCCTTCCAATGCTGCGTCTTCCGGTACGCGTTCGCCACTCCAGAACCTTTCGGCCCCAACGGCCATCTGTTCTGCGAGCAATGTGCTCTGCCCATTGCCACTTTAATTTGCCGATTCTTCGTACTATGTCGGCAATCTCGGTTCTCCTGCGGATATCTTCATTCCTGATTCGGTCACGCAAGGAAACTCCGAGCATAGCCCTTTCCATTGCCCTTTGGGTGACTTTAAGCCTTCTGATGAGGCCTGTTGTAAGCGACCACGTTTCAGAGCCATAGACTGGCCTGTTGGTATAGTGGTTAGTGACCCTGACTGCTATGCCGGAGGCCGGAGGTCGTTTCCCACCCAGGACAAATGTTTGTGTGATGAGCACGATCATTTGTTCTGTGTCTAGGTGTTATTTATCTATAATATGTATGTTTAGAAATATATAAGTATGTTTATCAGTTGTCTAGTACTCATAACACAAGCTCTGCTTAGCTTGGGACTAGACAGCGGTGTGTGATAGTTCTCTGAAAATGCTGAACTGATTCTGAAAATTCTTTCACCAGTAGAATGTTTGCCACCCTTACCCTAAGGGATGCATTCTGAAGCCACCTTCTATGTTCACCTTCGTCCTATGTAACTCACACCAACATGCTTTTAGGCTAAGCGGTGTTAATATATATTGGTGGTGATATTACTTGTTAGTGTATTTTTTTTATCAAGTGATGTAGACAAGTAGAATGAAGAACTTACTCGTCGAGATGATGCAGCATGTCGGCGCTGATGGTCCACACAGTGCCCCACACCTCCTCTTTATCGTCTTCTACGATGGTGGCCACGGCGCCTTGCCACGCCTCCACGAACATGATGAAGTCTAACCGGTGGTTCTAATTACAACAGGATACAATTAGAAAGAGAAACTTGCCACTTCTTCACGAGGTGTAAGTAATCATACGCTGATAGTGGATACAGATGGGTGACAAAAGATTTGAGAATAAACGTGGATGACATTTTGAATTCGAAATAATGGATCCATCATCCATTCTTTCGCTTAATCAATGGAGATCTTCAAGTTTACTTCTAGGCAAGCTTATTCCGTCGTCGAATACATCATCGCTTATTTACCATTCGGTGAGATATAGTGATCAACGCGAGCCTATCAATAATAACTTAATTTAAAAAAAAAAAAACAATCAATTGGAATGTGATAATATCGATAATTATATCTAGAAAGGGCTAATTTGACAAATTAATGATTTTTTAGGCATTCATTTGTATTTTATACCACTGCAAGTTATACAAATACTTACTGACAGACCTTGCAAACCTTGTTCTGCCATATAAATAATAATCAAAGAAATCGAAAGTATAAATCGAATAAAAAATCCTAAAAGGAATTGTAATTAAAATAAATGAATAATGATAAAAAAACTAAAATCGCGATTACAAAATGGAGGGTATAAGGACAGGGAAGAATACTTTACGATCTATTTTTTAAATCAATAGAGCCGTTTCGGAGGGGTGCGACCACAAACACCGTGACACGAAATATTTATATGTTATGTTAGATTTTTTCAACTGGGAAAATATTTGCAATAAGCATCTGCATAGCCTTTCGATGAATAAAGATGTGATGTAATGAAATGTAGGTACGTATTTAGGTGTACACTTATAGATAGATGCGCAACGGATGTTGTAACGATTAGAATAAACGTAATCACATATGTTTTAAAATAAAATATGTCAGTGTTTTTTGTTATGGTGGCAAATTACAAGATGTGGAAGGTACCACTTCCTATTGTTCAAATGTTCAGTTCTGTATATAGCTCTCTAGGTATTATAATTAACTAACTATGCGAAAGCAAAGACAAGGACCTTGTGGCTATATAATATTAAATAAATATATAATAATAATAGAAATTACCCGTAGGTACGAGCAAATTTTATGAATTAAGCACGGCTTGCCGAGGTCGGTTTGTGGATGGAAGACCATCTTAACATACTGAGCCCCTCCGTACTTTGGAAAGTACGTTAGGTTAGATTGTCTTTTGAAAATCTTGGACCATTTATCATGTTAGGCAGTCGAAAAATTGGCACCAGGTTGACCAAGGGGTACAGTGATACCTATTAACCAGTTACTGGATTGTCAGAAACGTTTATTTTAAATAGACCAATTACAGGCACTTTTGAATTGTCAAAATGTCGGTCAGTCAAAAAAAAAAAACAAGTGAAGCTAAATTGTGGAGGTCAGATGGACAGTGTTTCCATGTAAGATACTGGTGCTCAGCTGCATCTGGATAGACTGGAAGCTGACTCTAACATACTACCTACTGGGGAAGAGGCTGGTCGATTGATATGATTTTTACGCGACACCAAAGACAGTTGAGTTTTGTGCCTCTAAATTTTAAATATAAGTAAATAATTTTTTTACACCACCTGCTCGATAATGGCCTTTTATAAAACCAACATGACGAGTGATAATTAAGTTAACTTGTAAATAATACATAGGTTATATAATTTATAATTTGTTTTAGTAAATTGTCGTTTAATTATCTCACAGATGGTGTAAAAAGTTGAGTATCCAACTCGGGGATAAAGCTGTCTTTGTCTTGTGCGGCTTGAATTCCTCACTTCACTCAGGTTTCTATATTAAATTAACTCTTTCGCAATGCTCAGGAGTTCATTATATAAATCCCTCACTAACATTCGGGATTAAAATTTAGCAACCTTAGTTTCATTCGGAATTCAACAGGCCGCCCGCGAGTTAAAGACAATGCTTTATCCCCTAGTCACATAATCTACTATTATCTTATACTTTAAATTAACACATTCATTAATTTAATGACACATTAATGAATTTCAACCCTGTAAGTATTAGGTACTTCAAGCTCACGTTAGCAGACGGCAGTTATAATCACGTTATCGAAACATTACGCTTACCTTTAGTTTGGCGATGCTGTAGAAAACTGCGGATGGGTTGTTTAGATGCAATCTTTTTGTTAACAAATTACTGCCGTACGCAAAATAAAATATTGTGCCATTAGGACTTGTTACTATATTATTTGAATCACCATTTCCACAAACACATAGTTTGAATAAACTTAAAACAATCAACGTTAAAACTGTTTGAGACTGCATGGCTGCACCGGTGGATACGAGAGTAGCGCTCGAAGGCAAGAAATGAATTGAGTTAGATTCACTGACACTAGATCAAATGTACATTATAACCTTTGTCATAGGTATTTTCAGTAAAAGGTCGTGCTATATATTGCTTGCCACTGATTGAAGCTACGGTGAACACGTCATAGAAAATAGAAATGTTGAGTTGGTCAATGATGGCTATTACGTACACCTGACGTTATGGTATATTAGTGACGGTGTTAATAAGGAAAGTTAGGTATTTATTGCACACATGCAAGGAAGGAAAATCTTTTAGAGTGATTTATGAAGAAACCGTAAAAACCTACTAGGTAGTTAATGTTTTGAATCACATCATGCAATAAGTAGGTACTTGGCGTTACCGACGTTATCATGAATCAAAATATCCTCGAGTGTGGCATAATATTATCGAATCATTACAAATGTAGCAGCTATTGTTTGAATAATATTTTTATAGCTAGTCATAATGGACGATTATGGGTGGGTATACAATAGATAAATCAAAGGTTTTTAATTTAACTATGGAATGGAATAGTTTAGCCACAAGCGTAGCGTGGTTGGCGGACAGGGAGGGCTATGGCCCCGGGCGGTGTACGAAAGGGAGCGGCGACAATAGCTACGATTTTTGCAATTAAATATATTTAAAAATATACTTTTTCCAAATCGCGTCCACAATGTTAGGTACCTACTAGGCACGTTATTGTTGCCTTGCATGTCCCTAGCGTTAAATTAAAGGGTACATTTCAAAAGATAAACACCCTGCAGGTTTCTTGCGCCATAGCTTCTCATAGAAGATGTATGTATGTTCCTTCTGAAGCAGTGGTAGTTTACATGAGGTTTTTTTTTATAGTGATGTACTTTAAGTCCGCTGAATAATACCTATTTAAGCTTTAAATAATTAAAATATGGGGATGGCGAATTTCCGGTCGACCCCGGACGGTCAAAACCCACGCTACGCCAGAGTTTAAACACCCAATACAGTTTTTTCTTTTTTTAATATAATATATATAAACCAGTGCTTGACTGCGATCCCACCTGATGGTAAGCAGTGATGCAATCATTGATGGTGAGGCGCACTAGTTTATTAGGAGCCTATTCACTCTAGAAGACACCTAAATTATAGTTGGACGGGAGGACCGCAGCAGGCAAATTGTTCCAGTCCTTCGATGTACGCGGTATAAACGACAAAGCAAAACGCTCAGTCCGGACCGTTGAAGTTTCAACAACGTAAGGGTGGATACTCGCCGTACGTCGCGTCGGGTTGTCCGATAGTAGAAAGGAGATGGCGGAATCAAGTCATGCAATTCCTGCGCACACTCTCCTAAATGCAACCTGTAAAATACCGATAGGCTGGCTACCCTGCGCCTGTACCCGAGGCTTTGTAGATTGGACCTAACCAAAGTTGGGGAAAAGGCTTGGCAGATTGAACTAGTTCAGATGCAGTCCTTTCAATTTAGTAGAGGTATTATTAGAATACTTTGAACAGCCATTTGTACCAATTGATACTTTTTTTTTGAGGTGCGATATCATCAAGTAACTTCTCCCGCTCTGGGTGGAGCGAGAGAGCGTGTCAAACTTTTATTAACTAAAACCCACCATAGGCCCTACCACGAGCTCTTCATGTGCTCTATTGATTGCTGACAACCTAAACTGAACTGTTAAAGGGATGTAGCTCTCTATCTCTGATCAGTTACATTTTGCGTTCTAGGACCGCGGTAACTCTTTCAAAGAATCCTGCAGCCCGACTTATTGATGCCAAGTTTGATGATAATAACAACATAATGTTATTATTCTAAGGATACCTATAAGAATGTTTTTGATTAGTGATACGCCTGCTACTATCTCACTAATGATGTTGGTGACAATTGAGCAACCGTGCGTGCCAAAAATTAATCTTTATTATCGACTTGTAACCTAACCGTAATCAAGTGAAGGAATACGAAAGGCAACGAAGGAACAGGAGTGGGTTGTTAGTCAGTAAAAGTCTGACACGCTCTCGCGCTCCGCCCAAGAGCGGGGGATGTCATTGAATGATTTTCTCACCACCAAAAAAGTGAAGGAAAAATATGCTTGAGTGAAAACCAGCCCGTTCAAAAGGGTTTTAGTCAGTAAAAGTCTGACACACCTTTATGCTCCACTGGACCGCTCGGAGGACACGGTGGAGCACACGGTGGAGCACACGGTGGAGGTGTGCCCCGCTTGGGAAGAGCAATGCCGTGTCCTCGTGGGGGCGATCGGCGGCGGCGATCTCTCGCGCCGGGCCTTGGTACAGGGCATGGTCACGCCCCAACCGCCGCCGGGATTCGGATCCCGATTTCCGGCCACCGTAGGCGCGGGCTTGCGGACAGCGAGCAATGGGTAGCGCGCCCCAAGGAGAAGTCAGCAACTGTAGGGGCCCAGCAGGGTCGAAGCCTACTGGGGCCAAGGGTCTGATTCTGAAAGGAAGACTCGGCTCTGGTACGAAAGGCAACGAAGGAACAGGAGTGGGTTTTTAGTCAGTAGAAGTCTGACACTATCTCCCGCTCCGCCCAAGAGCGGGGAATGTCATAAGATGATTTTTCCACCGAAAAATAAAAACCTTTATGCTCCACACAAAGCAGAAGGAGTTATTGATTTATGATTTCCCACCTAAAAAAAACCGTTGCTTTTATTAATTAACAAAACTACCAGTACCTAGGTAGTTTTGTTAATTTTAAAAACTTATTACACATATCTATACCATACCGAAAAATAATATACCAACACAAAAATAAAAGTAAGTAAATTGCGCTAGCAATTATTTTGCCTTTTGTAAAAGTATTTAAAATCACCAGATATCTTCAGGAAACTGACGAACAGGAAAATTTATCATGACAAACGTATGACTTCCCCTCTAATGAGCTCACCTATTGTATTGTTTCTCGTCTGAATCACTTAATGACGAAAGCTTTAATTCTTCTGAGTTTTAATTGAACAGTCGGATGTCCTGCCTGAGATAGATATGGGATTTTTGAAACTGTTCATTATATAGGGTGACTGGTAATTAGTGTACGATACTTAAACACGTGATTGTGCTCATGATAACCAACCACTTTTACTATGGGAACAAACCTGAAATCGCGAAAAAAAATCAGCTGTTCAGTACATTTATGTTTGCCTAATGTACTGAACAGCTGATATTTTTTTCGCGACTTCGGCTTTGCTCCCATAATAAAAATTGTTTGTTATCATGAGCACAATCACGTGTTTAAGTATCGTACACTAAGTGCCAGTCACCCTACATACGTTGTCTTAGCCTAGATCATACTTAACACACTAATATTATAATGGCGAAAGTTTGGGACTGTGTATGTATGTTTGTGTCTTGTTTACACTTGAACGGCTGAACGAATTTCGATGAAACTTGGTACACGGATTGACCATGTCCTGGAATAGCATATAGGATACTTTTTGTCCCGGGAGTACGTTCCCTTGGGACAATTTTCTACATTCAGATTATAAAGGAGAAAGTTTGTATGCATGTATGTATGTTTGTCACCCGTTCACGCTCAAACGGCTTGAAATGACTGGCCTGTTGGTCTAGTGGTTAGTGGCCCTGACTGCTATGCCGGAGGTCGTGGGTTCGATTCCCACCCAGGACAAATGTTTGTGTGTTGAGCACAATCATTATTTTGTTCTGTGTCTGGGTGTAATTTATCTATAATATGTATGTATTTAGAATATTTAAGTATGTTCATCAGTTGTCTAGTACTCATAACACAAGCTCTGCTTAGCTTGGCACTAGACGGCGTTGTGTGATGGTCGTGTGAATATAAAAAAAATATTATTAAACCTATTTTGTAGAGATAGACTAATTTCTTATTATTATAATTCTGGACCTTCGGAAGGCATACGAGGGGCCGAAGCCAACTCGCAGAGTCTAGGCCCCTTACACAATTTTCGTGGAACGTGGTACCAACCGTCGATTATTGTGGGAATCTTGCGACATATGGAAAACAAAGATGGTTAAAAGCTATGGTTTTGGGAGGCTTAAGTGGACTGGTTACCAAGAACTATGTTAAAATTGTGGCCCCTGCTGAACAATGCTATTAATATACATCGATAAAAAAGGCAGAGGGCGACTTGCACACTCAATAAATAGGCCCATAAAAACGGTCGCTATTATTATTATTCTCTTTATTCATTGTAAATACCATATAAATTACATTTTTAAATATTTTTTTAAACAAAATCATACAAAAAAAACATTTAAAAATATAAAAAATAGTACCCCACCGGTATCGGGAACAGGGTCCAAGCTACTGGCGGTCAGGGCTCCAGAGAAAGGAACCTCCTAACAATGCGAGCCGTGTCCAGGAGTACTGCTTTCTGAATCAAGCCCTTGATCCAGTCGCCTAACGCGAGCCTCCTAAGGTGTTGGTCGAGGCTCTTGGCTATTAAGCCATTGCCCGACACGACTATCGGTACTTTATTATTATTATATTATTTATTGACATAAACAAAAAATACAGGACAAACATTATTAAAAATAAGTGTAAAATAAGCGGTCTTATCGGTCTTATTGCACAGGGCAATTTCTTACAGACAACCTTTGGATGAACTGAAAGAAAGGCTTATCTCACTTTTTTTGTCTCTGGCCTCAGCATAAGACTACCTGATGGAGAAAAATTAAAGAAATTTTGTTGTTATTTTTGTACTTTCTTCCACCCATTGTTCTACGTACGTAATCTTTATGATATTATGATAACGATTGCAGATTCAACTTTTTTCTGCATTCCGTAAAATTGCATTGAAAACATACCTTATTCCCACTCCTTGGCTCCTGTGACCTATCCCACTGGTTCCGCTCATTTTACGAGATAAAAATAGCGTATGTAGGTTTATATCAGTTAACGAATTCATAAAGGGGTCTCGATTACCTCTTACAAGTAAACAAACATTACTTTAGACTTTCAGATCATTACTACTAAACAGCGATGTAACAGAGTACGGCGTCACAACGTAACAATCATTTGAATGGGCCCTTAAGTTGACGTGAAGTTAGTTTAAAACGATGATGGAGCTTGCGTGTTGCGAGGGGCGCAGGGGGCTGTTTGTCGCCGATACTAACACGATTACACCCAATCAGCAGCGTCGCCGCCCTAATTGGGCGCACTCGATGCGAGGGCGGGCTTTTTTAACAGCTTGCGCAAACACGCTCCCCAGTCTGGGCGCATAACGGCCCTGCTGTTTGTCTCTCAGTCCGCATTCACGAAAAACTCAGTGCATGTTATTTAGTTTATCACATTTCGTCTACTAATATTTTGATTCTCAATTGTTTGTTTATTTCTTCTTAACATTTTTTTATTAGGTTGTCTTTTTGTGTGAAAGTTTTGTTAATTATTGAAACTTACAGTTTTACAGGCCTGGTGGTTAGTGGCCTTGACTGCTATGCCGGAGGTCGTGGGTCCGATTCCCACCCAGAACAAATGTTTGTGTGATGAGCACGATCACTTGTTGTGTCTGGGTGTAATTCATCTATAGTATGAAGTATGTTTATCAGTTGTCTAGTACTCATACCACAAGCTCTGCATAGTTTGGAACTAGATGGCGTTGTGTGAAAGTTGTGGAATATTATTATTATAAACTGAAGTCTGAGGGGTCTGAGGCCCTACCATGAGTTCTTGACGCGATCCATTTGACGGTTTAAACTGAACTGATAAAGAGATGGAGCTGTTATGTATAGGGTTTATAGCTCCATCCTTTTTTCTCGCTCGCACGCTTGACATTTTGACACATCATAGTAGGTATGAGCCCTGTAAACAATAATGGCACTGCATAGCGTACAGCTACTAATCTGTAAGTGGGTTTTAATTTGAAAGAAGTTTTCAATGAAAATCATTCTTTTATAGCGTGGTATATACATAAGTATATAATTAATACCCATCAAGTCCATTCCAAAAAGCTCAAACACGATAGGGTTATCTGAGTTCCTATGGCCAACTTCTGGTTCCATCATCAGATCAGCTCCATGTCATAAACATTTTGCATTGTCATCTGATTTACTCATGCATGCAAAATTTCAGCTCAATCGGTAACCGGGAAGTGGATCAAATTTAATTTGCAAGATTTGATTACAGATTTGAGAGCAGTGGTGGCCGAATGGTAACGGCCCCGACTTACGAATTGTAGGTCGCGGGTTCAAACCCAGCCAGGCGCATTACTTTGTGTAATTTATTTCATCACCACTGCTCTCAAAACGGTGAAGGAAAACATCGTGAGGAAACCGGCATGTCCTAGAATCAAAAATTCGAAGACATGTGACATCCACCATCCCGCTCTGGGCCCGCGTGGTGGATTACGGCTCATTCCCTCTCTTAGAAAGAGGAGGCCTGAGTCCCAGCAGTGGGAACACTAAAAAGGCTGATTATGCTATTATTATATGATTACAGACATACAAACAACAGGTGAAACTAATTAAAAGCTTGTAGAATGTCTCGCATTAAAGTTGTATGCAAAAATAAAAAGACAAATAAATTATGAAAGCTCTGAAATTCATACCAGAAGTTAAAGCATTATTTATTTATTATATTTAACCACGACATGAACTATGCTGGCTCCAGCTCAGACGTACGCCGTACCCTGTAGGTAACCAGGGTTGTCATCAATCAGCCGCAAATGCAGAAACAATATCGTTGGCCGATGGGGATGCCGTAGCTCACCCCTGATTTATGAGAGATGTCTAATAACAAACTCATCTGTATCATTGTTTGGTGGTAGTCGCTTAGTGATATTTCGATTCAAAATTTTCATTTGTTACAATGAATGAGTGTTTCTATGGCGTTGGATGACTGTTGGTAAATGATTTTTATTATTCGAGTTTCATTAAAAGTGTTATGTATTAGTTTTTTAGATACCTAGCTTAAATACATAGGTACTTATTTTATGGAACGTGTTTTGCCTGTGCCTGAATGCAATTTAAGGTAAATGTTTGGTCATGTGGTGTTCTGGCGACTTAGGTTTTTTTAAACTGGCTTTGTAACAGTTTTATGTACATCCAGCGCCTTTTACACAAATGAATTTTCTGTTAGCGTTCCCGCCAAACGCTCAGTACAAAAAGTATGGCAATGGACATTACTGGCGGAAAAGTCACGTGACAAGTAATATCATTATGCCATACATTTTGCACTTCAAAAGAAAAGTCCTTTTCAGCACGAGTAAACTTTGCGTTGAATTATATCTAATAGCTTCTGGTAGTATTACCATGTGTCTGGTAGTATTAGTTACCAGAAGCTATTACAATAGCACTATACGGATACACTATTTTTCCAAAACTAGAAAAAAAAAAACAGGGCAAGTGCGAGTCGGACTCGCGTACAAACTACTTTGTACGGTTCCGCACAAACTTACCTATGAAAACAGTTCGATTCCCGAATTGAGTTACGAAGATTTTTCCGAATTGTAATTTTTTTTGTGACGTAACTACTTTACAGTTTTCAGATTTATTCCTATATCTATACTATAAGACCTTGCTTTATGCCAAATTTCAGGATTCTGGGTCAACAGGAAGTACCCTATGAATTTTCGTTCCTTTGGGAATGTTAAAATGTACGTTTTTTGCGACTTAAACGGCCGTATCTTTTTTTCCGTTAACTTGAAAATTTTTATTTTTTCATTGCCACAAGGGACCGTAGACTTGAGTATATGGTTTTAATTTTAACTCGATGCCTCCACGCGTTTCTGAGGTCTTGACAGACAGACGGACGGACATCAAAGTGATCCTATTCCGTTTTTTCCTTTAGAGGCACGGAACCCTAAAAACAAGGAAAAGATGTAATGTTCGTCATCTAATATTTATTATAAGTACACAACTATGAACAGAGCGTTGATACTTGATACCGAGCACTTAATTATCATATTTACATTCATCTGTGATCGGAATAATGTTATTTTACAATAATTATCTTACATACAAGAGTTCATTTATATTTAGTACATCGGCGGCCTTGATCCAGTAAGTAATTACGTAAACGTTTATGATTTAAATAAAGCGATTTACAAATAAATATAAATCATTTAATAGATTCCTAGTGTGGGGCAACGTTTCATTTACTTAAATGCAAAAAAGCAAAAAAAAATAAAATAAGTAAAATTAATTGACCAATCATAGAAATCAACTGGTTTAAAAAGTAGAGTTCCATGCTTTTTCATACAAACAATTTAGAGATAGGCAATCAGTCGGGTTTAAACCTGCATACTAATGGCATAACTCACTAAATCACACTTTCTTTAACAGTCGAAAAAAAAATCCTGATCAATTTTTTTACATGTTTAATTTTATCGACAACGTGAATACAATGAATAATTTTGAATTGTCAAAATGAAAGGCTGTGCAAATTTAGCTAACCCATCTCTAGCCCATGTCTGATCTATCTGTATTAGTAAGTAATATAATCATAGATATAACAAGAAATGTTATATTAATCAATGGGACAAAGCTGAAGGTTGTTGGATAACATTAAGACTCATGCCTCACTGGGACGCCATAGCGTAGGAGTTGCCAGTTCGCGCATCTAAGAAAATTCGTGTAGCTCTATGGTGCGTACCTCACCTGGCCGCTGTTGGTCACGCAGTCAACCATTTACGCCATGACCTGGCTACACCGCCATGGCGTCCTAGTGAAGCACGCCCCTAAATAACGTATATGTTTTCATACAGTAAGTAGTAGAAGGTAATGGCCCAAAGAAAACTTTGAATGAATATTGCAGGTGAGCAAAGGCCGTAGATGTACGTACACTTGAAATAATAATTCGAGATAATTACGATCCTTCAATAAAAACTCAAGTTGTCTTAAAAAAGGTCTTAAAAAAAGCGTTTGTATTAAAAAAATCTTAAAAATATGAATTGCAATGGAATTTGAATCGTGTATTCCATCACATAGAGTTTATTATTCCATAATGTGATAATTATCTCGAATTCTAAATTCAAATATACATATATTATCATTTAAACATAAATATACATATATGAAGCTAAAGAGATCACCGCCTCCGTTTCCCACCTCGTACGTACACTTATCACAGCTTATTAATTTACAAATACGTCACAGTCCTCTCTACTCGTTTGGTCGTTTGTCTCTAACATACGGTTCTGTACATCGTGCCTGATACAAGCGGACACTTTATTTTCACAAACACTGTACTTATTTTTGTTGTGAGGTTCAGTACACAATGATTAAAATAAAACTTTAGCGCAACTTTTTCATTTGATTAGCAACTTCAGCTAGCGGTTTCGCCCGCAAACCTCATGATATGAAAATATTTTATAGCCTACAGCATTAAGAAATAGTGCAGCTGCATATCAGTGACAGAATTTTCAGAATCGGTTCTGTAGTTTTAGAGGTTACCCCCACATTCAAGCTTACAAATTTTGCCTCTTTATAATATTAGTATAGAATAAAAAAGTTCTTGTCACTCCACAAAAGGAGGGCAGCGGGAATGTTTGAAAGAGTTACCGTGGCCTTAGAACGCAACGAGTAAATGAAAGAACATATGTGGGTTTTAGTCAGAAAAAATCCTCTCTCGCACCACCCTAGAGTGGAAGAAGTCATTTGATGATTTCCCACAAAAGAAAAAACTATTCAAAGAGAAGAAAATAACCTGTGTCAGCCTTAATACTTATAAACATACGGCTAAGATTCCAGTGGTTAATAATTATTGTGAATTCATCATACAGTGCAGCCGCATACTCGTACAGTAAGCTAACACACTAAAAATCTTCCTGCCCTTGTCCCGTGTTACTTGGGGTTAGCGTTGCCAGGCGTCCGGATAAAGCCGGACAGGGTCAGGCTTTTTAGTTGCGCGTCCGGCCAAATTAGGCGGAGTCCGGGCTTTTTAATTTTTTTTTTTTTTTTGACTTGTCATGTCTTCTACTTTATCTTGTATCGCTGGCGTAAGCGGAGCGGACTAGCAATTATAGCAGCCAATTTTACTGTTGTTTTATTAGAATTAAAAAATATAGGTATATACCTATTATAATTTCTTTCATATCACTCCTCATACAATCCATCTATCTTTTCTTTGGCCTCTCTCTCCATCCATCAACAAGTATACTAGGGCGGGGTGAAAAGTTCTCGGCCTGACCCAGAGATAGTACTCCAAACAACAACATTTTGTTGTTCCTACCTGGATGTGCTTTTAATTTCTTCATATGAGAAGTATTAACTTGTTCTCTCAAGTAGTTTTGGTGCAGCAATTGATAAAGTAAAGGTCTTGCGTGTTATTTGTGAAAATGGATAAACTTGAATATCCGTGCGGTAATCAAATTCTTCGTTTAAGATGGATTAACCCAACCGCAATTTATCCAAAGTTGACACAAGTTTACGGGGACTCTGCTCCTTCTATGTCAACCACTAAAAAGTGGCCAGCTAAATTTAAACGTGGTCGCATATCCCTCCAGGATGACCTACGTGATAGAAGGACGAAAACTGTTACCACTCCGGAAACTATCGACCAAGTGTATATATATAAGTCATATCGTGTTGGATGAGAGACAAATGAAGGTGAGTAAGATAGTTAAGAGTGTGAGGATCTCGGAGGAACGAAAAATAAATAAATAGGGTTTTGAAACTTTTGCGCAAGATGGGTGCCGCATTTGTTGAATGCCGACCAAATACAAGTGCGAAAACGATATTCACAACAATCTTTGGACCGTTCCAAAAAGGATCCGACCAGTTTTATGCGGCAATTTGTAACAATGGATGAGATATGGGTCTACCACTATACGCCAAAATTGAAACAGCAGTCCAAGCAGTGGGTGGAAGCCGGTGGAGCAGCGCCAAAGAAAGTGAAGACGATCGCACTTGTTTGAAAGGTTGCCAGTGTGTTATATGTTTCGAAAGGGATGCTTTCCCTGTTGATTGCATATGGTTAATTGATTAACTTGCAAAAGACAGATTGATTACAGACGAATATCACTCCAACCTTCTTGTCCAGCTGGATGCCAAAATTCGCCAGAAGAGACCTGGCTTAAAGAGTAAGAAAATCATCTTTCATCAGGACAACACACCTATGCGTATGGGTGTGTTGGCGCTGGGAAAACTGTGGGATTTGGGGTACGATTCGCTCGGCCATATTCTACTAATTTGGCATCATCAGACTTCTATCTGTTCCTAAACTTAAAGAAATTTCTTTCTGGGAAGCGCTTTCAGATCGAATGAAAAAGTTGAGGGCCGTAAATGACTATTTTCATAACCTTCCAGACACTTCCGGGAAAGAATAGTGACGTTAGAGAAACACTGGACTAAGTATATTGCAGTTAAGAGAGATTATGTAGAAACATAAAATCACTTTTTAACTGAAATTTGTAGTCTTTCACTATCAGGCCGAGAAGGGCCCGCCCTCGTACTTATCGCTCTTTTAGTAATATGAGTTTCATCCCTCCCCTTTACATGACCATATACTAAGACAAACAATTCCCTTTCAACTTTTCAATCACTGGTGCCACTTTCAAACTTCCTCTAATATACTCATTTGTTACTTTACCCATTCTCGTCACTCCACCCATAAGTCTTTTTTTTTTTTTCGGTGGGAAAATCATCTAATGACAAATCGCGCTCTTGGGCGGAGCGAGAGGTAGTGTCAGACTTTTACTGACTAAAAACCCACTCCTGTTCCTTCGTTGCCTTCGTCCCAGGGCCCCAGTAACCCATAAGTCTTAACATTCTCATCTCCGCTACATGCAATCTTTTTATATCAAATTTTTTCACAGCTCAACATTCTGATCCATACAGTATGAGAGGTCTTATCACGGACTTGTAGATTTTTTCCTTTCAACTTGTGGAGCATCCGTGAGACACACGTTGTTCCAGTAACCTGTCGCCATTTCCCAGCCCAACATTGTGATCCATATGGTCTTATAGGTCTTATTACAGACTTATGTTGACACTGAAAATAAACCACCTTTATCGATATGTCTTGTTTCAGATACCTAAGTAACTTTGTATTACGCGGAGCACTTTAATCATTGTGTACTGGATCCAATCATCTTAAATCTATGACTATAGGTAACACCCACATAACGAAGTTCAACTGTTTAGTATTATGTTTTCAAGTTTAGGAACAAAGAGTCCTCGAAGTACCTTCAAGGTGTCTTCGCAATAGGCGTTAGAGTAGCGGAAGTACAGACGCCACAGTTGCGTTGCGTTTTTAAACAGGTATGTATAATCATAACATTAATGTTTGAATAATATTTTTTTTAAGTATTACATATTATGATAAAGCCTCAGATACATTGGGGTACAAAATGTCCCACAACATGACCCGCAAAGCTAAATCTACGTGACGCTGCAACGATTACCCAATGTCCCGCAACTTGTCCCCCAATATTTTACGATGCATTCACGTGACGTAGGACATGTTTTTGGACCATTTCACAGCGTAGCGCGTCATGTTGTGTTGACATTTTGTCCCTTAGTGTATCTGAGGCTTCAAATTGATTGAGCGTTGCGCATCATGTTGAGGGACATTTTGTCCCTTAGTGTATCTGAGGCTTCAAATAGATTGAGCGTTGCGCGTCATGTTGTGGGACATTTTTTCCCTTAGTGTATCTGTGGTTTCAAATAGATTGAGCGTTGCGCGTCATTTTGTGGTACATTTTGTCCCTTAGTGTATCGGGGTTTCAAATAGATTGAGCGTTGCGCATCATGTTGTGGGACATTTTGTCCCTTAGTGTATCTGAGGCTTCAAATAGATTAAGCGTTGCGCGTCATGTTGGGGGATTTTTTGTTCCATGTATCTGACGCTTCCCTTTTTACATTTAGGCTACCAACCCATCACTGTCTGGTCGCTGGAAGTCATAGTCGACTAGGGTGACGAAATCGTTGTTTGCCACCAATTCGATGCTAAAAAAGAATTACTGTGGTCTTGGAGCGCTATGGGCAATTTAAAGGAGCAAGGGCTGAAGGATACAGGTGGTTTTTAGTCAGTAAAAGCCTGATACTCTCTCTGGCTCCACCCTAGAGCGCGAGAAGTCATTTCACTGTTTCCCAACTCAAACGCGGTCAGTGCGGGCCACAAGAAGCGAGCAGCGGCGATTTGTAGCGTGTGACGGCCACCGGCGTCAACCGTGTACGGCGAATCCATATAAAATGTATGAGAACTATAGGAAATATAGTTTGTGGTTGTGGCCGGTGACCCGTGTGCGGCGACCCTTAATGTCAAACATTTACATTAACAAGTTTGCAAGCTAAAATAGTTTGAAAGAATTCGAAACTCCGTGGTATTTAGGGCGTCTACGCGCACCTACACGGATGCTACGCGTCTGCTACGAGCTGCTACGCATCTGCTACGCCCCGCCTACGCTATAGAGAAACCGCCATTGCAAAGACACTTTCAACGATATTTTCAGTAGTAGGCATTTTATTTTAAGACATTTTTCTGACTAGTATCTATTTTAGTTTGTTGAAAGGATATTTCATATACGAAGACTTTCTTTTTTTTTAGAAACGCATTAAAGATTTTTGTTTTCTAATCCAAATGGACAAGATATCTACCACGTATTTTATCAGTAAATTATTACATATAAACTTTATTTTCGCTATATCAAACAGTCTATGTATTTATAATCTAGAACTGTAATAATTTATGATTTCTTTAGTTACGATTGTATAGGCGAAATAATTTAATTTTATAAATCGATCAATAACTATGTACAGTACAAATGGGACTAGATTTAAAAGCTATTTAACATTTGCTTAAAACAAAAATAATACAGAATTTGGAAACTGAAGTATCTGCAGCGTATCCTCAAGAGAAATCTTTTGATCACGATATAAATCTTGACTTCAATTTTTCAAAATTCGGAGAATATGTTTTTTTCAGATGCAGTTGCAAGAAATAAAACCTTCCAATATACACTAGGTCGACAGGACGATCGAAGCCAAAGTGCTTCAATGACCTAGTGGAAATGCCTAGTCGTTTGACGACTAAGTTCGCAGCTAAAGTCGACCAAATTCGGCATCCAGCGACTGGGCGCTTTCTACGGTCGAACGTTGCTTCTGCAAACGCAATTTTTTGATCGGCACGCCGAATTAGTCTGCCGAAGTCATCAAAGGAGCCAGTGTAAATGAGCCCTAACTGACAATAACAAGCACAGTAATTGAGGGTGTATTTTCGCGGCTATGTGTCAGCGGGTGCGGAGGCGGGAGCGGGCGCGGGCGCGGGAGCGGGCGGCGGCGAGGCGCGCGCGGCCGCCAGCGCCGCCGCGTGTCTCCGCGCCTTGAGGCGCAGATCGGCGATGGATGACGAGCGACAGCGCGCCGCTAGCGCCGCCAACCCCGCGTACGGCGGACACAGCGCCGCCGCCGCTGCTGCCGCAGCCGCGCTGGCGTACTGCGGGCAATGCAAGGGTTCAATAAGGCCTACTGTCTGCGGGCGCGTAGCTTCATAGACGCGTATTCGTCATTATACGCTTGGTGTAGGGTTGCCATCCGTCGGGGTTTCCCCGGATTTGTCTTAGTTTAAAGGGTGTCCGGGGAGCGTCCGGGGGTGGTCTAATAAGTTTATAAAAAGTCTGACATTCAGGCATGACAGATTTGCTCTACACAGAGATGGAGAAGCGATTTGATGAATTCCTACGTAACAAAAAAAGATGGTGAAAGATGCTATATTTTATTGAAAGTTTGAAAAAAAAGTTGTTTTATGACAATTTAAACAATGTTTTATTATACTGAGAACGTTTAAAACAAAAATGACTAATAATATGTCCGGGTTCTGAGCTCAAAAATCCGGGATTATTACGCTTTTTGTCCTGGTTAACAGATTTTAGAGATGGCAACCTTAGCTTAGTGTACACCTCCGTGAAGCTTACATACAAAACTATGGCTTACTGTTCACGCCTCACGGACGTGTAGCTTCATAGACGCGACACGACGGCACGACGCTGACGCTTCGTCGACAGAGTTTCATGTTAGCTTCACGCAGGCGTACACTAAGCGTATAATGACGAATAGGTACGCGTCTATAAAGCTACACGTACGTTTAACAGTAGGCCTAAATGTGCCTTCCAAATACGTTACTCGTTGCTGTGCAGAGTACCGAACTAAGCAGCTTGCGGCTGCATTAATATCGAAACTTACCCTAATAACCAATCGACACAGAAATCATGAGCCATGACAATTTAAATTCTAACCATACAACTGAATCTTGTGCTCATTGCGGATTGTGCGGCCTCGATCATAAATTGCCCAGTAATAGCCTGCTTACTACAGCAAAGGCTGAATTTTCGTTCGGACGCTGAAGCAAAAAATCTTAAGTTCTATTGAAAATTGGCCATAGATACAGTCGGAACGAATAAATATGTGTAAATCCAAGTTCTGACGCTTTACAATTACTTTTTCATTAGGAGTTAGGATACAAAGAAAAATAAGCCGGCAGGAGTCAAGTTACATGTTACTTTCGACCTTAAACATAGGGTAGTGGTATGTATGCAGCAGTGCAATAAGAGGCTGCTAAGAATCAACTATCGCAACTATTTAAACTTATTATGAAACTATATTTTAAATACTAATTTCTCTACCTATTAGTTTCAAATTTGTCCACACAACCCATCACAAGAACTGTTGGCGTATGTAGGCTTACCTGATGAGCTGCTGCCGAGAGCAGCGCGGAGTCGAAGGGTGCGAAGGCTGTGGAGGGGGGCGGGTGGGGCGGCAGCGGTGCGGGAGGGGGTCGCGGTACCGCGGACAATCGCGGCACCGACACGTACGGCGCCACGCGGCACGGCTCCAGCGGTGTGCCGCCGCCGCTCACCAACAGACCTACGACAAACATGGATTGGAATTGGAATTAATAATAATAATACACACACTTGCAAACGTCAAAGATTTAGAGTGACCACAAATCGAATTTTGGCGGCTTATTATTGTCGTCTACTACACACTTGCAAGCGCTTACGCGTGTATGAAAGTATCTCAGACGAATAAAAAAGTATAGACGGAGTCGTTGTAAACAAAAGCGACGAAATAAGTTAGTAAGTGAGGACTAGTTTTGGCTTTGTGTGCGTAACTTGGTGTATGACATCGTAGATTTGCACATGTGTGCTAGAGAAAAAATGTTGCAAGCGTTGCGCTGCGACTCCCAAGTGCGAGAGATATACTTTGGTTAAGTTTTATTATTGTGTAGGTAGTATAGTGTTTATCTTGATTGTATGAAATGAAAGATAATTTCATTTAATGAAAATCATTTATTTTCATATTAAGTGAAATTATTAATTTTAAAAACACACAAAACTTACATATAATAATAATAATATATATCCAACGACAATCAGATTAGGTGCGGGTCATCCAGCGTGACCGTATGTTGGATGACGCCGTACTTGTAAATAAAAAAACACTTTGTTGTAGTGTCCGTAAAAAATTACGACTTTCCTTATTTTTGGGAATAAATAATGTTCTTAACTTGCAACACCGACACAATGGCGTGTTCCGAGAAATTATATCAGATATTTTTACGATTTTATTTAATTTATACAGCAAAAACGTTATTTAATTGTAAAAAGTAATCCCAGAAGCCTGTTTTTGGAAAAAGGAATTGTTCTTGCAGCAGTTTATGACACAGGACGGCATAATTTCGTAATTATTATCTCAATAAAACAACGTCACGCGCACTCGCTTGCTAGCGGCAGACTACCGAGCGGCTGGCTTCATATTGCCGATTGGCTTCATATTACGTGCCACACTTTTAGGAGCGCAATGTTCTGTCTATACTTTTTTATTGGTCTGAGGAAAATATTTAATAAAAAAAATATTTGTGTCATAATGTGCTCACCTGACGAGAACGGCCGAAAGTGCAGGTATATTAAGGCATCAAGTCTCAATTTATTGTAAAAAAGTACACAAATACATTGGACAGTATAGTGTAGAGTATTGGACAGTATTGTGTGTGTGTGTGTTGTGTAGTATTATTACAATAACAATTTAAAATGTAAGTGATCATCAACAGCTTATTCTGCTATCAATTGAATTGGAATGAACCAAAATATATCTACCTACCTCATGCAATGCCAACCGATTTTGGATACAAAGAAAGGTAGGTATTTCTAAAGCTTCGGGCTCTTGATAGGAACGCACAACGCAGTGGTACGCGGTGCCGGACATACCACCGGATGAAACGTGTCAAAATGATCTTTTGCGTCACAGGTGAGGAAGATTATGTGGACGTCCGTCACCGCATATCGCAACGTTGGGCGTTCTGATCAAGAGAGCGGTACTTCTAGAAACATTTAGCTTCTTAAAACCTTGAAATAATTTATTTCTATATAATTAATTTCGAAGTTGACATAGGTCAAGGTTTTTAAATCCAGACATCCTCCAGTGGCGTGTCGCAACCGATTATTAACAGACCTGAGACAGACGGATGTCATTTTCATCTTCAGTACCTAACTTTAAATAACAATAATAATATGACATTTATTTCAGACAAAAGTCCTTATATTGTTAGTAAAACAAGAAAACTTATAAAGCTATTGTTAGGTGCCGCTTTGTGATTGTCTTTGTATTTTCAAAGAAAATCACAAAGCGGCACAGCAGAGTAGCGCCAGAAGAAAAAAACAAAACATTAAAAAATAAAAAAAACAAAATACTGTTACTAATGTAGTTGGAATTAGAATGATTATAATGCTAGATCGACTGACGTTATATAAGAAAATAGCTATGGTATAATTTAGCTAGCAAGAAATTTTCAGAAAAAGACGGGTGGTAAACCAAATAGATGCACATTGAATATGAAGGTACGAGAGTATTTTTCACATAATAGTGAAGACGTCCACGCATACCAATTCACCAGGAGGCATCATACAGAAGATGTATTTCATTCAGAAGTTTATAATGATTCAATTAATTATATTATTCCAACTTAAGGATTCAGAAATAAATACATAATGAATGAAACAAGTTAATCTGTTGGCTAGAGCGGGTGACGCGGCGAGCGCATCGATCCTCTCGATTGGCAGAGACAAACGAGCCAGCCTCCCAGCCTCACAGCTACACAAATCCACCGAGATCCGTTCCCGAACTCCACTTAATTAAATTGATATTTAAGTAAAGCATAATTTGCTCGTAAATTAAGTGAGATCCGTTGTTTATAGCCCGCCTGTCGGGCCAAGTGGCCAATTAATAAATTAACGCGGATCTTCCTGACTTAAGGTGCTCCCTGGGTCTCGTCTCAAAGATTCATTCATTTAATTACTGTTAATAGAATACCTCGCTTTTCGATTATATCAAACGCGATTTTACTTTTAAGAAACTTGGATTATCCGCAGAAGTGTTTCTTTATTATAATATGGACAAAGGGTTGCTGTCTTTTAATTAATTAATCTAAACTCAATTTTTTTTTTAAATTAAAATAGGCGGCAGTTAATTTAGAATTGTAAATGGCTTTTGAGTTTATTAATTAAAGGTACTCACGTTTATTGACAATATTATCATGCATTTTGGTAAAAATAAATGCACACTAAAAGATTATTATAGAGTTAAGTATATGAAAGAACATCTCATACGTGTCGGAGCCTGCAAGGCGGGCGGCGGCGCTGGGGCGGGCGCTCGCTGTAAATCAGAACCTCTCCGGTCGCCGTCGGCATTATCAAAATGGATGTTCCCCGCGCGTATGAGTTATTTCCATATTTGACACCGAATTACTTTCGAGAAGTGCCGACATAAATACCGGCGGCGTGCGTCCGGCGGCGCACAGTACGGCGCGGCGCGGCACGGCGCGGCCCCTCCGCCCGGCGACCGCCGTGCATTTATTTGATTAACTCTGAGTTGTTTAATTTAATCGAATTAGAAGGTAAGCCGGGGCGCTGCTCCTCGCTCTCGCTTATTTTAAAGCGCTCCGAACATCTTTACAGCGGTTTCTGCGCAATAAAATATCGCCACCCTCGCGACGCGCGAATAACTTTACAATTTTATGAACAGGGGAACAATTAAGCTTCGGTGTATTCTTTTATTCTTGAATTTCACGGCTGCTCTGATTGTTTTTATAGCGGGCGCTGCGAGCGGCGAAGATTCATGTCTTCGTTAAATATGAATTCTTAATTTTTATGAAGATTCAGCGCCTACTGGTTGTTATTTAATGGGGACTGATGTAGAAAATATTGCTATTTTTTTTTCACAATTATAGCTATTTTTTTTTCTGCATTAAAATGCAGAAATGATTCTCAATTTGGTATCTAACTTTTGATATGAATTTATTTATGTTAATTGTATCTACAAAAATGAAGTAGGTACGATGAACAATTGAATTGGAACGATTACCAATTATGAGAGCTATTTGATTCGGGTAATCACTGACATCAAACTAAAAAAACGGTGTCAAACGTTTTAATTGTGTCCACACAGTATTCCAATAAGTTTTCACCAACTGGATTGAATTTGAAAATGTCCCAATAGATGCAAGAGTTGGTAATTTAACCACCCCTAACACTGACAATCTTCCAGTATAATGAAATTCTGACCTTATTTTTTGCTCGTAGCACACGACTCGTAGCCGTAGGTTGCTACGAAGAGTATGTAGCGATTGGCTACGAACAATCTTCCTACCGGTTACCATACGTTTTTTTGCTTAAATTCTTTAGACAAATCCTACAGAAGATAAACATAACTTGTAGAGGTGCTAAATACTCTCAAAATAAACATTATACTCCAACCAACACTTAAACATAATTGAATTACGTGACAATGCATCTTCAAATCAGCGATATGAGGCCACAAACGATTGCGTAAATCAATAACAACATTGGGAATCTCGTCGCTCCGTTAAAGGGGCATAACATAACAAATAACCGTTTCATTTCACTTTACATGATTATTCTCGTGTTGGCCGGGTGGCGGAGGGGGGCGCGGCGCGGGGGGCGGCACATAAGTTAATAAGACATTTAGCAGGGGACGGCGGGATTGCGTCCGAATGGCTCCCGCGGGGAATCATTTTATTCGATTCCGGCGAGCGGCTTTTTTCCGCTTTACGCTCCGTTTAGCGGTTCCTCAATGCTCTCACAATCACGCGTTAGTGCGATCTCCTGGAGGTTCTCGCGGATAAGTCGCGCAGTCACGACTCATTTGTCTACGTCGCATTATGAGCAGCGACGGCCCTTACCGCAGAACACAACGATATGAGACAATGTGATATTTTCGTTCGAGCAATGTGTTACTGGGGATGTGGGACAGCCGCATTGTCAAGATGTGGGTAATTAATTGTTAGATAGACGATACATTGTTTTGACATATCGTGTTAAGATTATTACATTTCTTTCAAAGAATCAGCGCCAAAATGTTTTATAGAACCGAGATATAGGTATCAAGTCGCGTATTTAATTAAATGTTTCTTGAGAATTTTCCTAACATTCAAAACAAAGTGCATTATCTAATAGTAGCAACGTAGTATAGGTACTCTTATGTACACACACACGTAGCTATCATCATTAGGCCTCCCCCAAGTGTCGCCATGACCGGTCCTGTGCGTCTCGCATCCAACGGAATCCCACGACTCTCACCAGGTCATCGGTCCAACTTGTGGGAGGCCTTCCTGAGTCTTCCGAGGCGCGGTCGCCACTTCAGAACCTTTCGACCAGTAGCTAGGTTTAGTATAAATTGTTAGTTAATGTTTAATTTTAGTTTCTTATGTAAGAGCAACCGAAGGAGTGGAGGGAGGCCCTTGCCCAACAGTGGGACAATACAGGCAAGATATAATAATAAAAATGTAAGGAAGTAGGTAATACCTATTGTTAGTAGGTAACAGCTATACGTAAATAATTTCTACAAGAACTATAAGCAAGTTTATTGTGACAAACCTTTTTTATTTGATTTGCAAGTAACATTTTCAACGTAATAGAAACCAGTTCAAAAGTGTAAAGAATCTTCCGTAATTTATTTATTTCCTCCTTGACCAGTGTGAGGGAGGTCAGTCAGTCGATCGCTAAGTGCGTTGTGCAATTCCCTGAATTTATCGCCTCGCGTGTACCGTTTCCCGGGCCTTTTTTACCGCGTTCGCGCGGATTCCCGACTCGGCCCGCCATTTTAATTATTCATCCGCGTGAGTTATGGTCGAATTAAAAAACTGTTAGAGTCGGACCGGCGCCGGCGGGAGTTGTAATCGAGTTAGACGGAGTCATGGAGAATACATAATGTCGTAGTTCTGCAGTGACAGCGAGTCGGCAGAGCAGTGCACGCCGGTGCTCCACTAACTATGGATGTAGTGCGCACTACGCACGAGTGAATTCATTGCGATTATACAGCGGTGCCAACTCGCCGGCAACTAGTTTGCCAGAATCATTTGCAATTTGTAGTTTTCGACTACATTAAACAGGGAAACTGTTTCGAATATAAATTATGACGTTGATACATTTAACAGCCACGAAAAATTAACATAGAACTGTTAGTGGAGAGCTGTGCGCTGAATCGTAAAGTAAGCTGTAGTATGATTCTAATTGAATGAACAAAGAATAAATTGACATTTCGAGCGTGAATTTAGATATAAGCATGACTTACCTTTGTGCATCTGGCTCTCATGTTTACGACACTTCGCTCTTCGGTTTTGAAACCACACCTGTTTAACAATAAAACACAATGTCATTATTAATTAAACAAATATCATTAATAGCGTAAACAAAAGAAAGAAAAAACATAAATTTATGTGAATCGAACTGGACAAACAACAAAATAAAATAAATTATTTGACCATAATAACTAACTTAAAATTAAGTTTGAAAGTGGCGCCAGTGACTGAAAAGTTGAAAGGTAATCGTTTGTCTTGGTATGGTCATGTGAAGAGGAGGGATGAAACGCATGTTACTAAAAGAGTTTTGAGTATGCATGCAGATAGATGGAGAGGGAGTGGGAGGCCAAAAAAAAGATGGATAGGTTGTGTGAGGAGTGATGTGAAAGAAAAGGGAGTTAGTGATAGTGGTGGGTGACAGGGCAGAACAGGAGAAAAAAACGTGTTACGCCGACCCCAAGTAATATGGGATAAGGGCAGGAAGAAGAAAAAGAACTAACTTAAAATAAAATAACAACAAAATATAAAAGACGACTGAGGCCAAAAAGGCTGCTATCTAAGCATAAGCTGTGATATTAAAACAAAAATAACGCAGCGCTTTTATAGGCAAAGGTTTAATCTATGAGTTAAGCCTAGAATAGATACTCAATTACCTATTCGGTGCCCCGTACACCAGACTAGTAAAGATTCGTTCAGTGCTTTCCAAGTTTTTTCCATGTTTGACCTAGTGCCAATTCAGAACAACCAAGTTAGGTGCCTATCTGAAAAATGCCGCGAAGTAAAAAATAGAAACATCCAACTAAATAAACACTAAACAAATGAAAAGTAAACACAAAACATTTGCATTTAATCCTGTTTCAATAATTGACGAAACAAACAAGGGTTGATCTCGTCGCAAGTTTCGAGAAATCGTATTACACGACACTGTGTGGCACTGTATGTACGTTAGTCTGTGCCGTGTTAGTGTAGCTTACAGTACAATGCATGCGAGCAAACACGGGTAACTGCATTAGTGAGGCCAGCACGAACGTTGCTGATTGCATGTAGCAGACAATCTGTTGGCGTGCTATTGTCATTTACATTAACCAAAGTACCATAATTGGTTGTGTCTAAATTAATTTGGAAGGATTTTATCGGTTGAATGTACTTGAAAATTGTTTATCATGCCGCATCAATATGAATAAACGTAAATTGCCAATTTATAGACATTTCAGACTTAAGTATTAGTAGTGCAGGCGCCAAAGGAATTTGAGTATGCAAAATATGAGGACCGCATTCTGTGCATAGTTTTAAACTCCGAAAAGCATGCAGATTAAATAATTTTGGGTGTTCCAGGAGGTTTTTTTTACACCCCCTTATATATCAAGTAAATGGACTGTTTTTTTATCATTTTTATTATTGTTTAGTGGCGATAAGCCTCCCTGGAACATACAGAATCATACTCTGTATGCTATTCTGAATTCAAAACTGTACATAGAATATGGTCCTTATATTTTGCACACTCAAACTCAACTCCTTCCAGCGCCCGGTCAAAAAAACTCACTAACCAATATGCTTAGTTTAATACTGACTAGCGGATTCATTCAACTTTTTCACAGAAAATTTAGAATTAGGAACCACTGTTAATTTATTTTTAAACTAAGCACATATAACCATGTGCTTAATTTTACAAGCTTTTAATTAGTTTCATTTATAAACTAGCTTCTGCCAGCGGCTTCGCTTGGGTAAAAGTAGGTTTCTTCGTACAAACCTAGAAACCCGGTTTTATCCTCTCAGGGGATGAATTTAGAAAAATCCTTTCTTAGTGCTTACCTACGTCATAAAAGGAAACCTTGTGCAAAGTTTCACACTCGTAGACCCCGTACTTTCGGCTGTGCGTTGATATGTCAGTCAGTCAGTTTCTCCTTTTATATATATAGATAGATAAGGTTAAAGCTTTGGATGAACCTAACCCTCGATTTCTGAATTTGAGTATTTGTCTAACCTGTCGCCTGAAAATCTGCCAAAATTTGGTTTGAGTAGGACGATAGTGATTCGCGCAAGCCAGTGCTTATTGAACTACTTAATGCTTGTTTTTTTTTTTTTTTTAATTCATATAAACCAGTGCTTGACTGCGATCCCACATTTACATGAGTTATCTATCAAATACCAAAGAGTTTTAAAGAATATGAAAAAAAATAGGTGTTTAAATTTGATAGGTAAAACAATTAAGTTGTTTTGTCAGAAAATAGTTTAGAGCTGATGCCAGCCGTTAGGTGAAACAATTAAATAATGTTATGCTTCTAAGAATAAGTTAGGTTTTTAAATACCTTTTGGCCTCAACAATATTGTGAACAGATAATTTGAAAACCAACAAATCCTATTCAAATTTTATAGTTTACTAAAAAATAATTTACAACTAAACGCGATATTTTTTAAACTTACGGTGTTTGCAATAACTCGGCCATAGGTATGTACATCTTTATTCAGGACCTGTAAGTTAAACTTTGGGATCGCCTGTTACGAAATACCAACATACTATGCATAGTTCGTATGCTGGTATGTTGTTACCGAGTGGCGACCGATACGCTAACTAGGGGCGAATTCATTAGCTCTGATTACATAAGACAATACGACTAAATAACAAGTAAACACACGAACACACCCGTTCTAAACCAAACAAATGTTTTGCTTACATTTGTTTAGATGCAGTAGATACCTAGGTGAAGCTGCAGTAACATGATAACAAGTAACTGAAGATAAACTGGACCTTTCATTAAATTGTTGTCTTTATTTTTTTAGTGAAATTAAACTGCTGCATGCACAGGAAAACCAAGATTACCGACATAGCTCGAAGAATCGCCAAACTTAAGTGGCATTGGTCTGGGACATTGCTCGCAGAACCGATGGTCGATGGGGACGAAAAGTTCTGGAGTGGCGACCACTTAGCGTTAAAAGGCCTCTCACAAGGTGGATCGATGGCCTGGTGAGGGTTCCGGGAACCCGGTGGATGCGAGACGCACAGGACCGGTCATTATATTGAACTTGGGGGAGGCCTATGTCCAACAGTGGATGTCTGTCGGCTGAAATAATGATGACGGTGAGAAAACGGCTGCATATACGGCCACTACCAAGCTGCTCCACACCACCCGGTCCTTGACCTTTCGCGTCTTTCTAAGGTCGGTGGTTCACTAACTGAGGGACGTTCCATACTACGCTTGCCGAAAGGCGGGCTCCACTTTAGGATTCGTCTGCTCCACCGTCCATCGATCCTTTGACAAACATGACTCAAGTTCTTTTCCAGATGATCTCATAGACGAAGTGCCTCGGTACAAATCCCAACGCTGCAATATGTTCAAGAATTTTCACGACTGCATGACGAAACTAAGTCTGTATTTAAGTCTGTATAATGGCTTGAACGGAACCTGACTGGAGTGCTGACTCCAGTCAGGTTCCGTTCAAGCCAGTCTCAGTGTTCGAGTGGCAACGCTTTGCCACTCAGCTACTGAGAACCACAACACCTACAATTTGGCATAAAAATCGAGATAAATACACAACCGACGGCGTTTTCCACATATTTATTATACATAATATAAAACAAATGCGATTTCTACGTCTGTCTGGTACTCCTAAACCACGCAACAGATTTTAATGCGGTTTTCACGAAAAAATACGCCTTTACTTATTATCTATGTATGTAGGTACCTGAGTCAGCTCCCAGACTACCGGCATGTAACTGAACTCTAGTATTTCACATGGAACTACTGCCTATAATATATAAACTCCAGAACACAGTTACTGGGAAAGAAAATACCCTTGGCAAGACTAGTACGTCAGACTTTCAGGTTTAAGAATACTCTTGACGACTACCAAAAATCTACAAATTCGTAGATTTACGTACTTTCCAAGTGTTAATTATTTCAAATATTAAAAAAAAAACTTCGCCACTAGTCGCTTTTAGTATATATGAAAACATTCCCCTCTTTTTCCCTCTATTATGTATGATGTAAGTTACGACGCAAATCAATAAAGGAAAATTGCACGTCTCATCATGACTCAATTCTGATTCACGATTTTGACTTTACATACAACAGTACGTATCGACGAATAAAATAGACGAAATCACTGCAAATAAATATCAATAAGGTCAACAAAGAGGCAGGTCACTTGACACTAGTGAAGACACACGGCCTTGCCCGGGGTCAAGGCTTTTATCAATTTACTGTAACATCCCCTGCGATCACGGCACTTAGCAGCAATCGGACGCTAATCGCGATATATTGCCGATAAACGTGTCGCTCGTTGCCCGCTCACAGCTAATTACGTGCATTAGTAATGAGTGAGGGTCGCATCACTATTAAGGCTACGTTTATAAGTACACGAGAGCGGTGCGCGGTGCGGGGTGCGGGTTGCGAGGTGGATGAAGAAGAATATAGGATTGGCTGTTGACAATTCATTAAATTACCGTTACGCGCGTTTAATAAATTGTTACATAAACTTTGCGATCATTTTCGTTCTAGAAAATGGGCTTTTTAAATATTTTAGGTCCCAAGTAACTTAAAATATGTGCAGAGTCTGTTAGACTGTCGCGAAAAGGAGTCATTGCTTTATAGAACCTAAATTTGCAAGAAGTTCTAAAGAACCTAATTTCTAACTAAACACTCAAATTGCTATAGGTTCGCCACTGGGCTACTCAAAATAGTTTGGACCGAACCTACATAATTATGTATACCTACATAAAACAAAACATAAACCTAAACACACGAACACCACACACATACACAAACTAAGTAACACGCACAAGCACGCACACAACACACAAGCAAGCACAAGCACGCAGTAAGTATAGTAGTGTGTGTTTATACATAAACTAAGTAGTTTCATCAATTGTGAAGATTTTCAAACTTATTGCAGCAGCATTATGATTTGTACCGAAGTATGTACTTCATCCATACAGGGCTAATCCTGTAGGCGAGTGGCGAAAAGTGGCCGAGGGCCGGCCATAATTGTCGAAGGATTGATAGACTTATTTTTCTTCTCGAGCAAGAGGGAGTGTCAGACTTTAACTGACTAAAACCCACAGTGTTCCGTCAGTGTCCCTTTTTGAGAGGGCTACGCTAACTCCTTCGAACAACCTGCAGCCCTGGCAGGTGCGGGCCCTAACTGACCCGAGACTGGAAGAGAGAGAAAAAAAAAAACAGGATTTTGTTGACATCTCTTTGAGGCGCACAAGGAAAACCACGCGTTGCGACCTAGGCTTGATCCGACATTGCTCGCTGTCTGCAAGCCCGCGCCTACGGTGAAGGATCGACAGACTGTGGAACAGACGAGTCTCAGTGTGCAGACGGCGTATCGGCAAGCGCAGTGTGGGACACCCACCAGTTAGGGAACCACCGACCTTAAAAAGACACGCACACAGTGGACTACGATAGGTTAAGTTGATTAATTAACTATGAAACAGCGTTCATAACTGGAAGTAATGATGATACACGATGGTCCACAAAACAGTCAGTACTGTAGTTACCATTTAATACAACGGCCCGCTATCTGTTCCGCTCTCTCATGCACCCTATTCGAGCCGAATTGCAGGGGTCCGGGATATTGCCACGCTCTAATTAATATCGCGCGTGATAATTCCGCGAGCATAAGTATGTCTAGTAGGTGTTAATTTATATTTGTGTAGTCAAGTTGATACAATCGTAATACAAACGACTCTTTAACGCAATTGTGTTTCATTTGAGTAATTTATTTATTAGCAGTGCCGTAACTAACTTTTTCTACGCATGGTGTTAGTTTCAGTAACTGCGCCACTAAAAAAAGTCTGAGCTGGATAAGTTTAATCTGCCTGACGAAGGTCTTCATCGGACGAATGTTTAATCTGCCTGACGAAGGTCTTCATCGGAACGAGCGTTTCTATCCGAAACAGGTACCTACCTGTTTCGGATAGAAACGCTCGAGTGTCACCGTTGTGCGGATCGCCCAGAGCACATGGTGAAGCTATGGTCGGTATGTCCTCGTGAGGACGACCGACGGTGGCGACCCGAGCGTCCGGCTCTAGTTCAGGTACGGAGCGAGAGAGAATGAGAAACACTAACCACCATCTGATGACATGAATGACTAGGCTTTGGTTTGATCATTTCTGCGCCCCGCCAGGGTCTGCGCCCTATGTTTATCAGAAGGTATTTGTTACCTACAAACTCATGTGTTCTACTAGAATTCAGTTCACGTTTTAAACGTCTATTTAGTATGTATTTACTTGATATCAGAGGGTCTAGTGCCACTTTTTAACTAACTCAATCGCGCAAACGTTAACGTTGTCTTATTAAAACAAATCATTTGGAATAATTTAGTTTCACTTAGTGTCACCAGACGGCGCTTATCTTGTTTCAATACAAATTTTACGTTTACGAAAACACTGACCCAGTTGGCAGCCCAACATCCTGGGTTGGGTACGCGGTACACCCCACTAGACCCGCCTCTATATAGGTACGCCTTTACACTTCATGTACTGATAGGTTCTCGATAAAAACGAAGAAAGTCCTAAGTCTAAAAACTCGCCGGGCCTTGGTGCAGGCCATGGTCCGAAGCGAGGAGAAGTGGCAGGCGGTCGACTCCTTAAAAAGGAGGCTGCACGTGCACGAGCGAGGGCGCGTCCCTCACGCACCACCGTCGGAATCCCGATTCCGATTTCCGGCCAACGCAGGCTTGCGGACGGCGAGCAATGGGTAGCTCGCCGTTCGATCGTCCGGTAACCGTCCGGATCGAGCCCAAGTTGTCGACGTACTGTCCCACGTACGCCTCAATGATATGTCAGCAAACCGTAGGGGCCCAGCAGGGTCGAAGCCTACTGGGGCCAAGAGTTTGTTCCTGAAAGGAAAGCTCGGCCCTAAGACGAAGGCAAAGAAGGAACAGGAGTGGGTTTTTAGTCAGTAAAAGTCTAACACGCGCTCCCGCTCCGCCCAAGAACGGGGGATGTCATTGGATGATTTTCACACCTACAAAAAAAAAGTCTAAAAGCTCACACTAAGGCTATCGTAGTCACGTGGTATTGATTTTCACATTGATATCAGAAAAACCTTAATTACTAATAAAATATTTATCCGTTCCAAAGATGCGGTCCTCGGACCACTAACAACATTTTCGCTGACCCTCTTTGCATACGCTGTTGCATTAGGTATGATTTATTACACGCAACACTGTAGCCAATAAATAGTTGCTTGAAAAAACGAGACCAGACTCATAAATTCGAAGTCGTGCGCGAATTGTAATACTTTTAAAATACCTGAATCAGCACAGGACTAAATTACAGTGCAATACTTACCAATTGTTCAGTTAGTACCAAGTTTGTTATACTTAAACCTAGCATCCAAACTAATCACTGTATTTATTTATTATTTATTTATTATATTCTTTATTGTACACCACATAAACAAAATAAGGACAAACATAATTAAAAATAAGTGTACAATAGGCGGTCTTATCGCACAGGGCAATTTCTTACAGACAACCTTTGGATGGACTGAAAGAGAGGAGATGGACTATATAGTCAGAGAATGTTAAAAAATATAATTGACCATATAAAAAATCTGATATCGCTGTCGCATAAGTATCAATGTAGGTATTCAAGTGTGAACATAACTCATCGCACCAAAAATAGGTAGTGTACTTTCCACCCAATTGCAAAAGGGTAAAGAAGGATCAGAAGGCCTAAAGTCACCCAAAGAGCAATGGAAAGGTCTATGCTAGGAGTTTCCTTGCGTGATCGTATCAGGAATGAAGATAACCGAACAACCAAAGTTATCGACATAACCCGAAGAATCGCCAAACAAACTTAAGAGGCAGTGGCCAGGACACATTGCTCGCAGAACAGATGGTTGAAGGGGCCGAATGGATCTAGTGTGACGTACTGGAAGAGTATCCAATGGATGCGAAACGCACAGGACCGGTCGTTGTGGCTGCAATCGGGGGAGGCCAATGTCCAATAGTGTACGTCTTTCAGCTGAAATGATGATGATGAAGAAGGGTACATCATCATTGATGATTCTAAAAAGTCCTGCAAATTTTGCTCAATATGAGCTTTTTAAACATGTCACAAAACAGTGAATGATGAGTGACGTTATGCGAATGCATAGAATAAGAATTGAACATGGATGAGGAAGTCTAAAAGTGGCACAAGTAACCAAAAAGTTGACTTGAAAGTTGGCATAGACCCAAATGATGAAGTGGAAAGTGGACTCGATCTACCTCCAAACCAACTCGAAACATTTCGGGACTGAAAAAAAACTGTGAACCTTTTTTTACGAGGGCAATCATCAAATAACTTCCGTTTGCTCTGGGTGGTGCGAGAGGGAACGTTATACGTTTACTGACTAAAACGAGTAGCTACAATTAGTGTTACTGTTATTATATATAAATTTTGAAGATGGGAGAACATTTCGCTACTTCAATAGAAGGTTTGTTAATAAGATTTGGGGCCCCACCCGAGCTTGGGGGCAGAAAAGCTAGTAAAAACGGATTAATAATTTTACCTGAACCCTAGCTTCGCTGAGTCCAAGCCGCTGGCTGAGCTCCTCCCTCATGAAGGCGTCAGGGTAGTGCGTCTCGTCGAAGAGCCTTTCCAGCTCGCCCAGCTGTTCCAGAGTAAAGTTCGTCCGAGAGCGTCGCTGCTTACCCCCGCCGTTGTTGCTGCCTCCGTTCGGAGATTTGTCTGTGGCGTCTGGCAGAGAAGAAATGATTTTGTTAAGCAATGTGTTTCTAGAAATAATGTAAGTCTAACGTAATATTATGAAGTGTTAAAATGGTATGTTGGTTTTTAGGAGGTCAGTAATCTCTGGAATCTGGAAATAGGTAGTTTTTTTCTCTTTTTGTTACGGTAGGAAAACCATGCAATGACATTCCCCGCTCTTGGGCGGAGCAAGAGATAGTGTCAGAATTTTACTGACTAAAAACCCACTCCTGTTCCTTCGTTGCCTTTCATACCAGGGGTGAGTCTTCCTTTCAGAATCAGACCCTTGCCCCAGTAGGCTTCGACCCTGCTGGGCCCCTTCGGTTGCTGACATCTCCTTGAGGCGCGCGTGGAACACTACGCACCGTCGACGACTTGGGCTCGGTCCGGACGGTTACCGGACGGTCGGACGGCGAGCTACCCATTGCTCGCCGTTCGCAATCCTGCGCCTACGGTGGCTGGAAATCGGGATTGGAATCCCGGCGGCCTGTACCAAGGCCCGGCGTGAGAGATCGCTGCCGCCGTTCGCCCTCACGAAGACACGGCGGTGCTCTGCCCAGGCGGGGCACACCTCTACCGTATGCTCCACCGTGTCCAGGTGTCCTCCGGGCGATCCACACAATGGTGACACCCGGGCGTTTCTTCTGCACGAATCCGGTGCAGGAATCTCTCGAACTTACCATGTCCGGTGAGGACCTGCGTCATGCGGAAGGTAAGGTTTAATTCTTTGTCTCGGACAGCCCACGGAGGCGGAGCCGTGGAAAAAAGCTATACAATAAAATTCTATACACAAAATATGTGCAAAGTAAGTGGAGGTATATCAACTTTTCTACACTATTATTATAAAGAGGTAGGTAAAGTTTGTTTTTTGGTTTGTAGGAGGTAATCTCTGAAAGTACTAAAGCTGCTTTATTCCTGAGTGACATAGGCTATATTTTATATTACCCCCCCCCCTACCCCGCCCGTCCCGTTCCCCCCCCGCCCCCGCCCCGTCCCGTTTCCCCTACTAAAACTGCAATAAGGTAACCCAAGGTGTAAATCGATTACCTTTAAATTTCCTTACATCGCGTGCTCTGCAAAAATTATTGATGATAGAACAAAATAATGTACCTACTTACTACAACTTTGTAGAGCACATTATTGTCTACAAAAAACAGTTGCAAACCATATGCCTAACTATTATAGTTATGTCACGATATCTACTTTTTCATTTTAAAACTAAATTTATTCGCTGCCTCTAGAAAAGGAACTTTATTGGTACCTTGGTATTTTAACTTTACCTTTATAAATTTACCTTTATAATTAAGTCTGGTTTAGTGCCTGTGCTTTTGAATAATTCAATTTTGACAACCATTCGAGAGATATCATTATTTAAGAAATGCAATAGAAAATCATTAAAATCGTCTGATGATGTTAACTGTCATATTATAAATAATTTATTAATCCTTATCAAAATAAGCAGGTTTGAACGATTGATTCCGGACACAACTCATTAAAATATGAAATGTGTCCTCTTCTTTGTTACTTAAAACAGGTAATGTTAACTTTTTCATTATAAAACCAAATATATCGAGAGGTACTTGTATATGACCCGAATGAAGACTTAACAATTTGGTCAAGTCCTCCCTGGTAATAAAACACTTATCAATCCAAGGTCAATATGAGTGAGTTATTACGAGTGTGAGGAGGATAAATATCCTGATACTCGCAACACATCATGCATAGGTAATTGTGTGGTATTCTGTTGAAAAAATATCACCAAAATACTTATATCACTAATATCCCTCCCTTCGCCATATTTGTTGAAATACTCGTATTACCTAATTTAATTATTAACTAGCGACCCGAATTATAACAGCTTCGCACGGGTGTTACAAATTTTTGAAACGGCCCGCCTTTTCTCTGCTATAATATGCATGTATTATACATCTAAACCCGGGTAGATTTCGGTGTATAATACATGGTTTTCACCAATATACAGAGTGATAAACCGTATGATAATCGGTTCAGTATTTTTTTAATTTATCGCGAACAGACAGACAGACGAGGTGGGGGACTTTGTTTACTAATATTTACCTAAGGATAAGGAAGTAATAGACAGCTAGAAACACAACAGTCAGTTGGTTAACTACAATCAAAAGATTTAAGACATATTATGACATATACTTCCACCAAAACGTTGCGCCGATCTTAAGTAACACGGGGACAAGGGCAGGAGGATGATGAAGTAATTCCTTTGCAAGCAATATTTTTATCAGTTAGGTATTTATCGCTCAGAGTTAAAATACAAGTGAGCAGCTATTAGTTACAGTTGCCAAAAAGATCATATACATTTAGGTTCCACATTTTCTATTTTCAGTCGGGCTTTTCGAAACAATACTATACATTTACTTCACCTGAATGATACCTAAAAATAACTTACGCTACTTACCGGAACGACATTATTTACACATTTATAAAATATTTGTTAAATAAAAAAGAATTCAATTCATAAAAAATACGAAGTAATAGAGCAAATCAAAATAAAAGCGCCGTTTAAATCAACATTTCATACGAGGCAGAGGGATGCTTTATTCTCCTGGGACATACGAATACCAGGGCACACCAGGAAAGGTAAGGAATCCGTCGAACCAGAATGAATGTGGATGTGTGAGTATAGATTTAGTGAAAAAGTGGAAACGAAAAGATTTTTACTTACAAGGAAAAAAGAGGGCACCGAAAATAAGTACTCAATAACTCTATGACCCTATAGGCACTTGGGGCCACTTACAATAAAAGAATGAAAAAACAATTATAGAATTCGAAAATGGAACTCTTTGCGAGCATGTTACTTTTTAATTTGCGAGACTGTCATTTGTTTTTTCATTGTGGCGTCCTTTCGAAGATTGTGTGTCGCTATCAAATGATGATTTTCCTTGTGGCTTAAGTCAAAAAGAGAGTTACCAGAGACTTCGATTGGCATTTGGTGATGAATGTCGCAGCTCTGTGTATTTGTGGTTTGGAGAATTTAGACGTGGACGTGATCATCTCTATGACGAGGTACGTGAAGGTCGGCCGGCGACTGCGGTTACAGACTCGAATATTTGACTGGCCTGTTGGTCTAGTGGTTAGTGGTCCCGACTGCTAAGCCGAAGGTCGTGGGTTCGATTCCCACCCAGGACAAATGTTTGTATGATGAGCACGATCATTTGTTCTGTGTCTGGGTGTAATTTATCTATAATATGTATGTATTTAGAAATATATAAGTATGTTTATCAGTTGTCTAGTACTCATAACACAAGCTCTGCTTAGCTTGGGACTAGACGGCGTTGTATGATAGTTGTGGAAAAAAAAAAAAAAAAAAAATATTAACACACGACAACTTATTAAACTGACAAAAAAATTACTTGTCAGCAAATTCGTGCTCTATTAGACATTAGAATGAGCCAAGTGCAAAACGTTTTACAGGTTACGAAACCTGGGTGTACTGCTTTGAATTCGAAAGAAAAAGCCAATCGGCAGAGTGGGTCTTTTCTTTTGAAGATTTGCCGACGAAAGTTAAGAAAAGTCGAAGTATTGGTAAAAAATGGTTGCTTCCTTTTTCGACAAATCAGGACATTACACTACAGTATCGCTTGAAGATCAAAGGACAGTGACTGCAGATTGTAACGTCAACACTGGCTTGCCCAGAGTTTTAGAATAAGTTTGCAAAAAGCTCGAAGCAATGTACTCCTCCACCACGATAACGCATCCTCACATTCCGCTAAGGTAACAAGAGCCTATTTGAAGGCTTCAAATGTAAAACTGATGAAGCATACGCCTTACAGCCCGGACCTCGCACCCTGCGACTTCTATTTGTTTCCAAAAATTAAAGACAAAATTAGAGGCACACGTTTTACGAGCCCTGAATCGGCGGTGAATGCGTTCCATAAAGTCATTGAAGAGGTCCCTAAAGAAGACTGGTCCAACTGCTTTGTTCAGTGGTTTCAGCGAATGCAATTATTGCGAGGGAATATACTTTGAAAAACAATAAATGTATCGTAAGTCTTATAATAATATCTAGTCTTATTTATCAGAATCTAGAAACTTTAAGTAAGCCCTAAGTATAAGTCATATATCTAAACTATATAAATATTAATAACAATGAAACAATAACTTTATAAAACACACAAGTATTCAAATAACAACTACCTTTGAATTTACGAGTACATATTATTTTAACGACTTATAAAGTAATTATAAGTCCTATTTTATTCAATAATGTAGTAAACATTATTGAATAAAATGTTAAGCAGGTATTGGATTGAGTCATCACCTACTGTAACTTATTCAATTAAATGGCTACAGGGCAAAGGAATTAACAACATTCCGCCAACTCTCGATGATTAGTGGACGAAGAAGTTTGTAACACTACGTAATTGAATGCGATGAAAACGCAATTCCAATGTTTTATTCAAACGAAAATGTTAAACTGTAATACTAACTTAGAATCTGACTACAGAATGTTGTCGTAGCATTTCTCGCAGCTTCGTCGTAGCCCGGTCGTAATTGAGTTAAGGAATAACAGTTTCGCTCTGAGTACAGCTCTGCTCAGTTTTACTGCTGTTTGAGATGTCCCGTAATACCAATTTCTTTTATTAATATTTGTTTAGTCCAGTTTGAATGGGAATTTATAAACCGAATTAAAACTGTTGAACCAATGTTATACAATTTGTTGTGCTATTATTTTCTTGCAGCTTACTGAATAAATAAATAAAGGAAATATATAAGTGGTTAGGTAGTTATATAAGTAACTAACAATGAAATGAAATGAGACGATGATACATGAATTGAGAATCTAAAAAAACCTCATGATTTGCAACATGTTAACTCAATGAAAAGGTGGTTATTTAAGAAAAGTTATTATAGAAGGCTGAAGAAAAGCTCGAAACGGTTAAATTAATCAAGAAATAAATCAGTAAAGTGCTAATACATCGTTAATCGCATCCACCGGTGGCATGGGAGACGGCAGCTCGTGTCGCGCTCCTCGTCTCCCGGGAACAAGCCGGCTAAACGTTTAAGATTGTCGTTTGAAGCAATTTAGCAAATTGGGAAGCTCTCCTTTTTATACGGCAATTATGTAAATGGAGGGATTATCCGGCTGTGGGCGGCGCTGTGAGCCACACCCGCTCTCCCCTTTCGTCTCCGGGGCATCCGAACTCTTCAGACATCTAACGACCAGCGAACAGTGATTAATTGTACGGCGCTCCGTAAGTATAACCCCTGTTAAAGTCGCCCAGCGTCTCTGATTTATTTGATTGAAAACTCTTTCACGGATCCGTTCAGAGCTTTCTTCTCTCGCTCAGCGTTCGGCGATAATCCTTGCTTTAATGTAATTAATGATCGTTTTATAAATGATACCATTTTATTCGGTTACTTGAAATGCGAATTTGATTTAATTTAAGTAACTACGAGTAGATACCTATTTAGATCTAACCTTCCTTACATATTATAAAAGAAAGTTCCCCACCATGTTTGTCTGACAGTCTGTTCGCTATAAAGTCAAAAGCGTGATTCATAAGAAATGTTTAGGTGTATCAGTGTAGAGAAAAGCCGAGAATTTCACACCCGTGCCAAGCCGGGGGAGGTCGCTAGTGTATTATAGAGGTAGCTACCACCATAGGTAGATTCATTATCAGAAAGCTCTGAATGAGAAATTTATTCAGAAAATAGTCCATAAATCCTTTCGCCTTTGCTCCAATAAAGTAGACAGCGAAAATGCAAATTTAAAAAAAAAAATTGGTGACATTTATGTAAATCTTTTATTATCATAATATATTGATAAATTAATTATAAATAAGAAGTAGACTTTACTTATCTTTTATATCGAAGTTAAGTGCTACATATGTCCCTAATAATACTAATATGATACCAATATTAATAACATTAATATACAACAATATTATTAACATGCATTTATTTATGGCTGGATCCTGAGGTCCTGGGTCTTTGGCAGGTGTACGTGGGGCCGAAGCCAACTCGCAGAGGCCCTTTAGACAATTTTCATGGAACGTGATACCAAGCAACGATTATCCATCGATTATGTAGGTACACGCTATGCTAGTGCGCCCAAGGACAACCCTCAGTTGGTGGAAAACTTCATTATTATTAATATTATTATCTCTAGTGGCGGTATCTAAATACGTAGCGTAGCGTAGGCAAACCTACCCAGACCATACATATACATACAGAATCGCCCTGCGACACCTAACGCCAGGGGCATCTCCTGTGGCTGCGGCTGTGATGTGAGAACGTGCGTTCCCTCACGGTTGCGGCTATCTCCTTCGCTGACGTTACGACTGCTTTGCTGCTTTGGAAGCGGCTGTTTCTCATTCCCTCTCGCCCCAGACCATGTCCTGAACCAGGGATTGACGCGAGAGGACGCCGCCGCCGATCGGCTTCACGAGGACGCGTTGGTGCCCTACCCAAGCAAGCGGGGCAGACTATACTTTGTGCCTTCTGGGTGATCCGCACAATGGTGACAGTCGCGGGTTTCTTCCGCTTGAGTCCGAAACATGATCCTCCTGAAGTGGCCACGACCATGTAAATTATTAAATATTTTAGGCAACTTATAGTGATTTTTTATAGGTATTTTCATCAAGAACTTAAGCATTTACAGTCAAAAAGTAACATTTGATGAAGTAGAATTGATGAAGAAGACCAGAAATGTCCAACGAAACTACACCCTCGCATAGAAATCACAATGAAGATAGTTAAGTAATTATGACAATACAAATAAATAAACGGTTCTGAATAGTTATGTTGAAATTTTTTTTTTTTTTTTTTAATTGATATAAACCAGCGCTTGACTGCGATCCCACCTGATGGTAAGCAGTGATGCAATCATTGATGGTGAGGCGCACTAGTTTATCAAGAGCCTATTCACTCTAGCCTTGAAGACACCTAAATTATAGTTGGACGGGAAGATCGCAGCAGGCAAATTGTTCCAGTCCTTCGATGTACGCGGTATAAACGACGAAGCGAAACGCTTAGTCCGGACCGTTGAAGTTTCAACAACGTAAGGGTGGATACTCGCCGTACGTCGGGTTGTCCGATGATAGAAAAGAGATGGCGGAATCAAGTCATGCAATTCCTGCGCACACTCTCCAAAATGCAACCTGTAAAATACCGATAGGCTGGCTACCCTGCGCCTGTGCTCGAGGCTTTGTAGACTGGACTTAACCAAATCAGGATCCCCAATTAGCCTTTTCGCACGCCTTTCCATTGAGTCCAAAGCTGCTAGATGGTATTATCGAAGTGATCTGATGATGATGATGGAGCCGGAGGATGGGCACTGGAACTCCGTAATTTTAAACCTATTCTTTTCTCTACTGCCTCACTCTATCAATTATGTGGAGTACTAACCGTGAGACAATTATTTATTCTAAAAATGATTTTAATGCAACACTCACAAATAATTTACAACCCACAGATGTCTAATAAACGCAGAAATTACACGGTTTCCACTCAACAAAGCTCTTCCAACACAAAATTTATAGCAAAATTTATTAATTCCATCGGCCCTTACATTTATAACAAAATTAATAAACTTCTTAATATACATCCTCTTAACAAAGATCGTTGCAGGAGAAAGATAATTGAATAACTGCAAAGTCTCACTTATGATGAGACTGAACAGCTTCTAACCGTATCGAGATAGATAGCAATTATAAACATATTATATTATATACACATAAAACAGTATCTCAGTCAATAACATGTCCTCTCATTAACTCCCACATACCACACTCATACTCAACTATATACACACCCTCTCACACTCACTCATTCACCTAGCATAACACACAAAGAGAGGAACAGAGCAGAACTATATCAGAGTGCACCTTATTTTCATGTATTTAATGCGAGCATTTAAGATTTAGTATGAAATGTAACGCGGGGGGGTTGGCGCTGTAAGCCGAAATACAGACTAGTTCTAGTTCGGCTCCAGCTGCTAAAACTTTTGCAACTATATACACACCCTCTCACACTCACTCATTCACCTAGCATAACACACAAAGAGAGGAACAGAGCAGAACTATATCAGAGTGCACCTTATTTTCATGTATTTAATGCGAGCATTTAAGATTTAGTATGAAATGTAACGCGGGGGGGTTGGCGCTGTAAGCCGAAATACAGACTAGTTCTAGTTCGGCTCCAGCTGCTGAAACTTTTGTGTACATGTATATTACTGTTTAGAGCATTTATTTGTTAAAATACAATAAGTAAAAAAAATAAAAAAAAATTATCAATGTAACCTGGCCGTGTTTGGGCTTATTAGAAATCTCATGAGATGCTCTTTGGCTTTAAGGTACCTACTCTAGAACTGACTGATGATAGAGCCGGGAGGTGGATGGGAACTGATCTGATGATGGAGCTGGAAGGTAGGCACAGGAACTTCGTAATTAATCAATGTATCCTAGCCGTGTTTGGGCTTATTAGAATTGTCATGAGATGCACTTTGGCTATAAGGTACTATCGAACTGGCTGATGGTGGATGGGAACTTCATAATAAAATAATGTATCCTAGCAGTGTTTTGGGTTAATTCGAATTGTCATGAGAAATAGGTACTCTGGCTATAAGTGTATAACAACTAAAGTGTGAAATATTTTTTTTTTTTTACAAAAAAAAAATAACCAACTCACTATACAATCACTGTAGTGAAGAAGAAATTTTTTTTTTTTGTAAATTTTGTTTTTACCTACACTAACTACAGTGCCAAATTTGGAAATCTCTTAACCGACTGCGGACCCAGGTTGACCGCTGTAAAAACAATCTGGCAAAATGGGGCTTCCTCGACCCATCAGTAATACAGTGCCAGTGTGGGGCCGCTGCACAGGACATGCATCACCTGCTATGCTGCCCATCCTGTATAACCACCTGCAATTTTCAGGATTTATACGAAGCCAATAACAAAGTTACAGGTTGCCAAATATTGGTCAGTAAAAAAGTACCTAAAAGATTAGTTTGAGTACATCGACACGAAAATAAAAAGAACTACTTTGTCTCAGTGTTGGTACATACCTGATCTTTGAATATATAGGTATCTCTTTGAATAATGCAAAAAGTATTTTACGAAGAAAGTTAGATAGGTACAACAGGAGTCAAGTAAAAACAAAGTTCTGAGGGATTGTTCGAAATAGTTACCGTGGCCCTGGACCGTAAAGGGCAACTGAAGGAACACATGTGGGTTTTAGTTAGGAAAAGTCTTAACGCTCCCTCTCGCTCCACCCAGAGTGGAACGAAAGGACTCTTTCCTTTGATGATTTCCCAAGTAAATAAAAGGTTGACAAGGTTGCTTTAAACTAAATCGCCATCAGTGACAAGTAGATAACGCATCATATATATGGGTATGGGCGGGTTTCTGTATTGATTATTTACAGTTGAAAACGTGTCAAACCCTATGTAAATTCCAATTGTTAACAGGTTTCGACATCTAATCAAAAATCGGGCGTTAGGGCGGGTTTCCAAACCGAGCCTTTTGAGTTAAGAACTTAACCAACTCTATCTACTTAAATGCCAAAATTTTGACAGATTTTCATTGCAAATTAAGAAAAGTTTTGAAGCTGAACATTTTATCAGAACTTAAATCAGAAATTGGGGGACAGACGAGTTATGAGTTACCTATGAAAACAAACTCAGATTTATTAGATTGTTGAGAAGTTCTCATCTATCAGATAAGAAACCTAAGGTACCCATAACAAGAAACTCTGAATTATGAGAATGTTGGGAAAGCATCTTATCGGACATCATATCAGATCTTATTAGATTTAAGTTTTGGTAGATGGTAAAATAGTGCAAATATCGTATACCTACGTAGCCCTCGTCCATATGTTAGTTTTAAAGGGTGTAACACGTTTTTGTTTTTTCACTATCCTCGGTCTCCACGCCATTCATTCCCTAGCCAATGCGATACCCAAAGCAAAACTTAGATCAAGAACATCGCTATCAAGGTCGACCGAAAAGGCTGACAAAGGTTGTGAGATGAACTGATCACGTTTGCGGGTCAAACTCGGCAAGAGATCGCTCAAGACAGAGATAATTGGAAGGAGAACATGGAGGCCTTTGGGATACAAACTTAGGTTAAAGAACAAAATGCGGATTCGATGCTATAACTTACTAACCATGCCTGTGGTCATCATCGTCGTCGTGCGCCTCGCGCTTGCAGGCGGGCGCGGGCGACAGCAGCCAGTTGCGCGGGCGCTTGGCAGGTGGCGCGTCCTCCAGCTCCGTGATGTCCACGTCCACCTCGTCGGCGCTGTCGTCGGGCTCGGGCGGCGGCGCCGGCGCCTCGCCTCCCTCCAGCGACGAGCTCACGAAGTGCGCCAGCCGCTCCATCACCATTACTGCCGCCACACGCGGCGCCGCGCGCTCGCCGACCGACACGCTCCACACTGCACCAACCGAGCGCCCTACGCCCACACTTCCACGCTCTACACCCATTTACATCAAACCACACTTTATTTTAACGATGTAAAGTCCATTATTGTGTGCGCGGCCACTAAGGGCGGCGACACAGACCCCGCCCAGCAGCCGCGCAGGCGCCCGCCCAGCGCGCCGCCGCCGCCGCCGCCGTGCACTGCCGCACCGCTGCACCGCCCGCACCCGACGGCGGCTCACACACGCCTACATTATCGTTACATTGAAAATGAATTTTTAATAGTATTTTCTAGTGTTTGTGTACATTATTAAAACTGTGAGGACAACCTGTGAATGTTCTGTGATCTTTTAAAAGATGTAAGCGGTTATGTCAGTTAGCCGTCTTGAGATTTCCAGGTAGGTGGTATGCTATTTGTTAACGAAAAATAAAGAACACAAAATAAAATTTATACTTTTTATAAGCCATCGTTTATTAGATGTGCATAATAATTCACATAAATACACCGAAAACAAAGGTTCATAAAACCAAATCAAAATGATGGTACCTACATAAATATTGACAAGCCAAAATACAGGATATACACAAATGCAACCTAATTACTAATTATAAAGATAAAACAATTCTAAAAAACAGTAAATATTACAATATAAACAATAGGTAAATATCTAGATTCCATTATGTTTCAGGTCGATTGGATACCTATATATAACTAAAACGCATAAAAACTGAAAAGTATACCTACTTACTTACATTTTTAATTCTCTATTACCTAGGGACTTACCTACTCAATAATTTATGGTCGAAATTAATCAGATCTCTTCTATTCCACCTAACTTTAGCCACATGTAACTTGCCCGATATTTATTAAAATATGCGAGATTTCTTCATCGGCTAAATGCAGTTAAACGGTTATTAGAGCTAACATGAAATTCGAACGATAATTTGACATTTCAAACCCCTAAAAATGTATCTAGAGCAGACTTATAAACTATAAATCCGCTAGGTATTAAAAACTGAAGAAGATTTGTCTGTTATTAAATGACCATTATGAGAAACATGACGAGAGAGTGTGACAACGACTGGTTTGAGTTTTTGTCAAAGAAGCAATTAATTAATTCTGCACGTTCGAAAAAGCCCTAAAGTTTAGGTTTAACATTGATTAGGTTTAAATAATTGCAGCGGATATAGCAAAGCCGAGCCTGAACTTATCGTTAGGGTGGTTTAAGAGTGCGGAGATGGCGCAGGCCAGCTTCGCCTTCTTACCCCCGATGGCTTTCTGCAGCGTGGCGCCTACTAGCCCGTCGGAGTCTGCGGAGGCGCGCACGGTCCAATCCTGCGTATGCCACTCGTAGGCCAGGGTTGCTACCGCGCGACGCACTGCAAAACCCACCTGTGATAAGACAATCTAATTTTAAGAATAATACAGGCTACGTCTTGGTTTTTCTGCCCCTGGTCTGCGTCAGTGTTATGCTTACTGTTGCTGTTAAAGCTGTCTATAGACAGCTTAAACGCACCTATAGGTGGGTGGCGAAATTAAAGTAGGTATGTACTCCAACTTACAAGCTAACTAAAGTACCTACTTACGTACAGTCAAACGGGGTGAATAGGACCGCAGGGGTGAATAGGAACAAAACTTTGAAGGGGATCTTCGCGTTAATTATCAATTTTTCCCAGCATTTAAGTACTCCTATTTATTCACTAATTGTAATAAAAACGGATACTTTGATAAAAATCAATTATATAAATATATACCAATGTGAAAAACCTAACCAAAGTGTAGTTCCTATTCACCCCTGCAGTCCTATTCACCCCGTTTGACGGTATCTAATATTTTCACTTTATATCTTCGAAAGTAAGTATTTTGTATGTTCGCAAATCATTTTAAATCTATGTGAAATTAAATATTTTGGTCTGAATTGAATCGATATAGTATAGTATAATAGTCCTAACTGAATTAAAGATTTTAATTTATCTAGTTGTTACCTCAAGCATAGCAGCCACGGTGAGGAAGGGCTTGATGTCTCTGGCGTAGCACAGGTCCAGGCCCCTGTTGCCCAGCGTGGCGCTGATGGCGTGGTCGCCGCTGGCCCAGCGCCCCGCGCCTGAGGCTGAGCTCACTTCCGTGGAGTGACCTCGAGCCACCACCTCCGCTCCCAATGATAACGTTTCGGTCACAGCCTTCAAACCGAAGTTTAACAGCCAATTAGATAGGCAATATACAGTCATAATAAAATTATCTTCGCCACCTTATGGACTGGTTTTGTTTGTTTACCGACACGGTAGAAATTATTAAGTATTTAAAAGAGCACACACAAACCAAAAAACTTACAAAAATAATACCTGCAGATAGTGAAGTGCAATGAACTCCCGATTTACAGCTATAATGGAAGCTGTAAATCTATTGAAATATGCATCTATGATGCTCTCAAAACTGTAGAGCTCTGCATCGGCTATCTGCGCCATGACAGTCGCCCGCGTGCCGCTCGTCGGTCCCACGCGCATCTCGCAGCTCAACTGACCACCCGGCGCCGCTTCCATCACGAAGTATGGCATTGCTGTCGGCTTCTTCTTATTCGCGTACGACAGCAGCAGTTTATAACCCCCAGGAGACACAGAACTAAACGATAAAGAATGGCCTAACACCCAATTGCTTGTTGAACTCTGTTTTACAGAAACACTGCCTCCTTCAAAACATTGTGGTATTCGATATCTTGCCGAATTATGTATATGCCGTAGAAGCCCTGGGTTAATGGAACCTGTTGGCAAATTCTCTTCTTTTGTACGGCAGACGGCAATTCCCGATCGGGAACCAGTGACTCCAGCACCAGTTTTCCCTCGATCTCCAGCTGAGCAAGCATTGTCGGGTGTTCTACATCTGCAAATTTTGATCGGAGGAGCATCGCCTCCAGCGGCTCTATCGGTATCCGTCGGTTGCTCCTTGGGCCGCTGTTCCTTCTGAGGAGAACTACTTTCACAGGAACCTTTAGCATAAATGGTTTCGAAAATTCCCAATTTATATAAATTCAAATACGGTAGTATGGAAAACCTAGAAATATTTCCCTTTTTATTCATTTTTTTACTATTGCATCGAATGTGATTAAAAGAAAATTTTTAGGCTGCGCTGACATTGAGGGCAAATGTCAGCGCAATAAACATGGCTTCAAAAATGGAACTTAGGTAGTTGCGTACTTCATATTGCGAACTTATTTCAGAAGCAAGAAAAGGTCGGACTTTATAAAATAGATAGATACTATATAAGTACTTCGATTGAAATGGTCATCTATAATTTTTTTTTAAATGTTCTTGTTCATTGACTGATAGTCATGTATGTATAGGTATTACTTAATATATCTCATAATTTTATTCTTTAGTTTTGCAATGAGCAGCAAATTATCTCATCAAAATATGTAGCAGCTACATTCTCCATGTAGCGAACTAACAATCTATAAGGCTCAATTCACATTGAGGGTCAAAAGCGTCACAATCACAACGCGTCATGTTTTTAGCCTATAGCATATCTGTTTTCCCATTTTAGATGCAAAACTGGACGCGACGTGTCGCTTCGACTCCGCGCCAGTGTAAGTTGAGCATAATAGTTAACCAGTAGGTACGATGTCAGATGTGCTGTAGATACTGTGTGGCTACATTATCAGGATTCGGCGAATATTCGCGTTTTCGCCTAGATGTGGCCGAATAGTTCGTAGAATCGCGAAATAGGTATTCGGGCGAACACGAATGCTTGTCGACACTTACACAGTCGCATAGAAATGTTATTGACCGCTAATGTAGACAACATCATCGCTTGTACCCGAATACGATATTTTAATCACGACAACCCGACACCATATTCGCACGATATTGTAGCCACAGAGGTATTTGGGTATAGTATACATAGATAGAGTATAGTAGACATAGAGGTGGGTCTACGCTAGAGGAACCGAGCACGAGCGGAGCATGAACCGAGCTCAAATTCGTGTAGTGTGGACCGACTCTAGAGGAGCCGAGCACGAGCGGAGCATGAACCGAGCTCAAATTCGTGTAGTGTGGACCGACTCTAGAGGAGCCGAGCACGAGCGGAGCACGAGCCGAGCTCAAATTCGATGACGTGTGGACCGACTCTAGAGGAGCCGAGCACGAGCGACTCTACACGGATTTGTGCTCAATTCGTGCTCCGCTCGTGCTCGGCTCCTCTAGCGTAGACCCACCTTTAGATTCGCGATAACAATCTGACGTTTGTGCTGACTATTGTATATTAATGTGTGGCTCTGAAGTTTTTTTTTCTCAGACTATGGTATAACTTGGCGTACATACCTATTACAGCAGCCATTGCGCTGTACATGCGCCAGGCCTACTCCTGCTTCAACCGCTACGGCGTGAAGCGCTTTCTGCTGATCGAGCTAATTAGGAAGAAGCACATAATTGAAACACTGGATGGTATATTAGGTAGCTATCATAGGTTCCCAGAAGAGAGGTGTATGGTTACTTTTATGAGTTAAAAAAGCTATATAGTGAGACAATAATACTAGTTTACTTGAGTTTTGTTCATGAAATGGAATATATACCTGCGGTTACGTTACTTTGGGTAGAAAAAAAATCGGCCTCTCCATACAAACTGTCCAATCAAGTTTATAATTTTGTATGGAGAGGTCGATTTTTTTTTCGTATTCTGAAAAAAAATCTTGTGTACGGTTGTCCAGTTTCGTCTACTGAGCAAGCTCTTAATGTTTGCGGAGACCTGTCCCTTACACCTGTTTCATTTCGTGAGCAAAATTTTTTTTATTTTTATTTATAGATAATTTGACTTCCCCGTCTTCAACTCCGTATATATTCGTCTTCATGTACCTAAACTTAATGTAAGGCTTTCCAGTCATCCTTGAAAATTACAGTTTCTGCAATTTATATGGTGTACGATAAAAAATAAAATAGGTTGCAAAACTACATTAATAATAGCAACTCATTTAAAAACAATAAGAAATCTTCGACAAGTTTCAATTTTCATTAGCTTGCGGGGAGTAAGTAGGTACCCCTGTATTATTTTTGTTGTTTGTACAATGCTGCCACACCAAATCCTTTCAGAAAGCAGCAAATAAAATACTAATATAAACAAAATATATTAATTATTCTACAAATTGTATCCATTATAGTACATTATGATATAAGTGTGTAATGTTAGTGATTACCGTCGAGGCGGTATTTAGACCCGAGCCGTGGCGAGGGTCTTAAGAGAGCCAAGAACGGTAATCATTAATTACTCACGTGTGTCATACGACGTTTTTCAATACACTTGTGAAGAAAACAACAGTAAAACTAGTAAAATTTTCTGTGACATGGCGGTAAAAATCTGTTTTCATAAGCGCCCGCATAATTTTTTTTATTTACCCCTAGAGGAAGGCTAGGGTATTTTGATCATACTGCTTAGTCTTACGTTTGTTTTCTTGCGTGAAAAGTTTTTACGATAATGTCTTTCGTAGTGACAATAGAATACGGATGTAACATTTTCTAAAGATTTTGTAGTATTTAATTTTATTTAATTAGTAAAGCCACTGAACTTCACTGGAATAAAAAATATCATGCCAAAAACCGCGCATCTTAAAATGGCGGCCATTTCTTCCTTGTCGATATCACTCTTGACAGAGTGGTCGTGGTCATCACTTCAGGTGTTGGTGGCAAGCTTCACAACACGCCGCCACTCCTCTCTGATGGCCGCCTTCCTCGTGCATTCGTGCAGTGATGATGAGCCATTTACTGCCGCTTTAATCTGGTCAGTCCACCTCATAGGCGACCTTCCTCGTGGCCTGGTACCCTCAACCCTTCCCTGAACTACAAGTCGCTCAATAGCCACTTCCCCTCTGCGGCATACGTGACCAAAAAAGGTGAGAATACGAGACTGTACCAAAGATGATAAACGCTGCTTGATGCCGAGTTCCCGAAGTATAGACTCGTTGGTACGGAATTCAGTCCACGATACTCCGAGCATTCTCCTCCAGCACCACATCTGTAGGGCGTCTATCTTCTTTTTCTCTATTTCCCGTAAGGTCCACGTTTCTGCGGCGTACAAGAATATGGGGAATACAAGTGCCCGAACTAGCCGGATTTTTGTGGCTCTATATATGTTGCGATTCCTCCATATTTTCCTCAACTTGTCCATCGCAGACCTGGAAATTGCCATACGCCTCTTCACTTCATCGATACATCCACCGTTGTTCGTAATTAAGGCCCCCAGATAAATGTATGATTGCACCACATCACAATTAGCAATTTGTGTAATTTCTGGAGAATTGTTATTCATGCGGTCGACAATCATCACTTTCGTTTTATTCCGGTTTATCTTAAGTCCGAACTCAAGGCTAACCCGTTCCATCTTGGCGAGAAGTTGTTCCATGTGTTGGGTACTGGTGGCGAACAAAGTGGTATCGTCAGCATATCGCAGGTTAGAGATCTTCAAGCCACCAATCGAAATGCCATCTGTCCAGTCCTCAAGTACAATCCTCATTATGAGCTCTGTGTACACATTGAACAGTAGTGGAGAAATAATACATCCCTGACGGACTCCGGCGCTGGGGTGGAAGTGATTGGATTGAATGTCATCTGCGCGAACTGCGGCTGTGCCATCCTCATACAGTCTTCGCAGGAGGTGTACCAGGTGTTTTGGAACACCCATCGCCGTCAGCGTTTCCCAGAGTTTGGGCCATTTAACGGAATCGAACGCCTTAGAGAAGTCCACAAAGCATATGTAGGTAGGCTTGTTGAATTCTCTGGCTTTCTCTATAATTTGTCGAACCGTCAAAATTTGCTCCCGAGTTCCCTTCCCCTTAACAAAACCAGCCTGTTCAGGAGCAATTTCTTTGCTCAAGTAGGACTTTAGACGCTCGTTCAGTACGTGCAGTAAAATCTTGCTTGCGTGAGAGATAAGAGCAATAAGTCGGTAATTACTGCACGTCTTGGTGGAACCCTTCTTGTGCAAGGGGACAAAAATAGTGTGAGCCCATTCTTTCGGCCATTGCCCCGTGAGCCATATCTTATTGCATAGGGTGTGGAAGATTTGGACACCATGTTCGCCCGATGCCTTGATTGTCTCGATCGGTATTGCGTCCGCCCCTGTGGCTTTGCCGTTCTTCAGATGCTTAATAGCGGCTCGTATTTCATCTTTCAGAATATCAGGCTCAAGATCTTCGTTTCCGGGTTCCGTAGAGGCATAACACTCTGATTTCGGGTCTTGAAAGAGAGACTGGCAATATTGTCTCCAAGTTTCTATGTCTATGGCGGCCATAGACCACAAAAAAAAAAACAAATTTTATTTGAATGTACGATTTATTTACTAAATGTTTTTTTATTAAATAAATAGTTTGTAAATTGAATGAAATAAGTAGGTAAGTACGACACTAATTATTTATATACTTTTGAACGCAATAACGTAATGGGAATTTTATTCGAATTCAAAATTTGTTTTGCGAACAAAGAGGTTGATCAAAATGGTTTTAACTACATTATAGCACTAGTGCGTAATGGTAATCAAAATGTCACAGTTTGGTAACGAGTGCCATTATATACCTAAGTGCAGTGCAATAAGAGTCACTTTCTGAGCATGTGTGTTGAAAAAAGTATTAAATCACAAGTACCGATTCGAAATATTATCCGTGTTGAATTTGTATTGTAGCTGTAAGATCTTTAATTTTGCCGCTGTTTTTAAGAGATACTACTCACTGGTAGGCTGGCTGGCTATCATAAAGTTTTTTAGTCTGACTAGAAAACTTTGATATTTTCGGGATCTGGGGACTCTCCAGGGAGTGATGTGTTGTACATAATTATAATGCAGCATTATAATATAATGTTTGTTATTGCCTGTGACGTAATTATTTTGCATAAATTAGAGAACTAAAATAATGGGTAAAACCTAGGTAAAACAAACATAGTGGAAACACAGCGAGGAAAGAAAATATAGTAAATAAAAAACATTTTACAAAAATTCAACCGGCTATAATGTAAAAAATTGGGCAAGTGCGACTCGGACTCGCGCACGGAGGGTTCCGTTAAAACTTACCTATGAAAACAGTTCAATTCCCGAATTGAGTTACGAAGATTTTTCTGAATCGCAAAAAAATTTTTTTTTTTGTGACGTAACTATAAATTTACAGTTTTCAGATTTTTTCCTATACTTGTGTTATGAGACCAAAATAACTTTAATTTCGGAAGTCGATGTTTCTTAGTTTTGTCTCTTCGTTATTTAAAACCGACTTCTAAAGTAAAGTTTTTTAGTCAAAGTCGTCAAAGTCAAATAATTTATCGTTATTTTACACTTTTTAGTTATGGAATCACCACTAAAAAGTACCCCTCAGCTAAACTAAATACCTTATAGCCAGAGTGCATCTCATGACAATTTTAATAATCCCAAAACGGTTAGGTTGCATTAATTTATTACAGAGTTCCGGTACCTACCTTCCGACTTCATCATCAGATCAGTTCGATATATCCCCCTCCCCCTTTTCTATCAGTCAGTCATCGACTACACGTACACAGCAATTTTACTTGTTACGACAGTATCAGTGGCGTAGCTACTGCCGTATCTGCCGTATCAATTATACGGGGCCCCCGAGCCACAAGGGCCCCCAACGTGCGTAATCAAAAATTAATAAAAACTTCCCAATTTTTTTTATTTTACAAATGGCAAAAGTAAAAAAAGCAATTTCTTTTTTTCTCATGTAAAGCGTGTGTTCAAAAGTTGGCAACACCCTACATCGTCGGTTATCGCGTGCGGGATTTCCCCGTTTAAGTCACTTAAACGGGGAAATCCCACAAAAATCGATGTACATACGATACGATGATAAACCACGGAGAGCAGTGTTTAGTGACGCGTTTTATTTAATTGTGCATTACATTGTTTGTAATACAATACAAACAATTGTTCTTCTGGTTTAGTAGTATTAGTAGCGATTTGTAAAAAACAATGAGTGAAAGGAAAAGAGATTATCTCAGCGGAGCTACGAAAAGAAAAAATAAACAGAAAAGGGAGGAGGTCATAAAAAAAGTGCCCAAAGTTTCTTCATTTTTTCAGACACCAGCTCCTATGAGTGATTTAGATTGCAAAGGTAAGTACTACCCAACCCATTTATCTTATCTACCTGTAGCGAAGGGTGAATTTTGTTTTTAGGGTTCCGTACCTAAAACGAAAAAAACGGAACTCTTGCTTACCTACAGCTTATAGGTAGGCTAGACAACAAATTGATCCTACAGGCTATAGGATCAATTTGTTGTCTGTTTGTCTGTCAGTCCGTATCGTAAATTGCATGTTCAGACGTACGCGAGCTCGGGTTGTGTTCGTTTTGTATGGCCACGCGCTACGTTCGGATCGCGCGCGGGTGTAACGCATGGGCTGTGCGCAGGTGATTTTGTACTAACACGCGCACAACCCGCGTAGAGCCTGCGTACGTCTTAACGCTCTAACCGTAATCTTACGTATAGCAATTTATTTAACATATATTTTTGAAATTTACAAAAAACATTCGCTTTTATTTTTTAACAATTATATTTTCAGATTCTTCTGAAGCACATTCTTCATCAGATGTTCATCCGGAAATAGAAGAAACCCAAGCACATTCTCCATCGGAAGTCCATCCGGAAATAGAAGAAACCCAAGCACATTCTCCATGGGATGTTCATCCGGAAATAGGAGAAACTCAAGCACATTCTTCGTCAGATGTCAATCCGGAAATAGAAGAAACCCAAATCGATGATTCTGAGATATCTGAAGATTGTAATATAGTTTCATCAGATAGAGGAAATTTTGGGGACAGTCCAACTGAATGCGAACGAAAATTAATTTTTAAATTGGGTCCATTTAAACCACAAGGACCGTTTCCAAAAGATTCAGGAAGTAACCGACCTTTTTCGGCCTATTATTATTCATATTTCAATAAGGCAGGCATAAAAATTCTAAGACCATGGTTATGTTATTCTAATGTCTTAAGCAAACCGTATTGCCACTTCTGTTGGTTATTAGCAGATCGTCAAAGTAAATCGTACTCCTCTGCATGGGTTAACGGTGTTTCCGTTAGAAGCAATTTTACCCAAACAATACTTAACCATGAAAAGTCACAGCAGCATATTAATGCATCCCTATCTTATAATAATTGGTTACAAGGAAATACCATCGATACTCTATTGCATAGTGAAATCAATAGTAAAATTACATTTTGGAGAGATGTATTGCATCGTATAATTAATGTTATAATTACTTTAGCATCTTCTAATCTACCTTTAAGAGGCCATGATTCTGATTCTGGAAATTTTATGGTCATTTTACGTTTGCTATCTAATTATGATGCAACTTTAAAAGAACTTCTTCTAAAACCAAACGGCGAAATAAATTATTTAAGCCCTACAATTCAAAATGAAATAATTAATTTGCTTGGTACCGCAGTTAGGAACAATATTATCTCAGAAATTAAAAAAGCTCCATTTCTGACAATAATTCTAGATACAACACAAGACTTGTCAAAAATTGACCAACTTTCTGTAGTTTTTCGATACATCTCGATTACAGAAAATAATGATAATGTACCTAAAGAATTAAAAATCTGTGAGTCCTTTTTAGGGTTTACAGCAGTATCCGATTGCAGTGCCGAAGGATTTAAAACTGAAATTTTAAATACGATTAAAGAATATGGAATTGATTTGACTAAATGTAGAGGACAGGGTTACGATGGAGCAAATGTTACGTCGGGTGTTTATGGAGGATTACAAACCCTAATAAAAGAGCATGCTCCGAATGCCGATTATGTTCATTGTGCTGCGCACTCATTAAATTTAGTTTTAAACGATGCTGTGAAACATGTTCGTGAAGTGTCGAATTTTTTCGATAATTTAGAAAAAATATATACTTTTTTGGTAATAGTGTAAAACGCTGGGCAATGTTAAGTGACGATTCGTCTGAAAAATATTTAATTACCCTTAAAAAGGTATGTCCTACCAGATGGTCTTCAAGGAACGACGCTTTATTAGGGGTAAAGAAAAATTATTTATTAATCATGAAAACTTTGTACCAACTAAATTTAATTTCGAAAAAAAAGATGAACGTGAAGAATGTAAAAATATAATTAACATTTTAGAGAGTTATGATTTCTTAGTGCTAGTCACATTTTTTTCTTCATTATTTGAAATCATTAATCCTGTTTCTAAAGCTTTACAGCATGAAAATAATGATTTACAGAAAACTAGTATTTTATTAAGTAATCTTTTGAATAGACTGTACGAATTAAGAAATCAAAATTCATTCAATAGTTTGCTAGATGAGTCCAAAGAATTAGCAAAAGAGTGGAGGGTAACAACTGTTTTTAAAAACAAAAGGCGAAAGATAACGAAGCGTTTTTTTGATGAGTTATCACAAGATGAGAGAATTTCAGATCCGGAATCCTATTTCAAAGTCAATGTATACTATTGCTGTTTAGATATATTAATTTCTCAAACTAAACAAAGATTTCAGAGCCTTTGCGACCTGAGTAGTATGTTCGAAATATTACAACCGGAGAAACTCCTGTCTTCTTCAAACGAAGAGATATTAAACGCTTCCGGAAAACTGTCGGCTAAATACAGTAAAGACATCTCAGTTAATCTTTACGACCAATTAACAGCTCTAAAAACATGCTTAAAATCTGAAATTCAAAAAATTCATTCCATTAGGGAACTCATTGAATTATTGCTGATAAAATTTAATAGTCTTGCATCCAGTTTTCCGGAGGTAATAACAGCATGCGTTTTATTCTTGACCCTTCCAGTTACAACCGCAACTGCTGAAAGAAGTTTTTCCAAATTAAAACTTATAAAAAATTACCTAAGAACTTCGATGGGACAGGAACGCCTGTCAGACCTGTCACTATTGTCTATAGAGGCAGAAACTTTAAAAAAACTAAAGTCGTCATCGGCTATCATCATCATCTTCCTGCCCTTGTCCCATCTTATTTGGGGTCGGCACAACATGTTTTTTTCTTCCATTCTATCCTGTCAACCGTCATGCTATCACTAACTTCCTTTTCTTTCATATCACTGTTCACACAATCCATCCATCTTTTCTTTGGCCTCCCTCTCCCTCTCCACCCATCCACATGTATACTCATAACTCTTTTAGTAACATGCGTTTCATCTCTCCTCTTTACATGACCATACCAAGACAAACGATTCCCTTTCAACTTTTCAGTCACTGGCGCCACTTTCAAACTTCCTCTAATATACTCATTTCTCACTTTATCCATTCTCGTCACACCACACATCCATCTCAACATTCTCATCTCCGCTACATGCAATCTTTTTTCATCCGTCTTTTTCACAGCCCAACATTCTGATCCATACAGTATGACAGGTCTTATCACGGACTTGTAGATTTTACCCTTCAACTTGGGGGGCATCCGTGGGTCACAAATTGTTCCAGTGACCTGTCGCCATTTCATCCATCCTGAATTGATCCGATTTGATACGTCTCGGTCTACCTCGCCATCTCCTTGGATAAGCGACCCGAGGTACCGAAAGTCGGAGCAGATTGGTATGGGCGTTCCAGCGAGAGCTAAGGGCATAGGACCGGAGAGACCACCGAAATCACAGAACAAGTACTCGGTTTTCGTTCTGCTCAATTTTAAGCCAACACTCTCCAGTCTGTGCCACCACACCTCCAATTTGCTCTGGACCTCTAGGTCACTCTCGGCAACCAGCACAATGTCATCGGCAAACAGCATACACCAGGGAGCCTCTTCCTGGATGCCCGACGTCAGAGCGTCCATTATCATCAGGAAGAGGTAAGGGCTGAGGGCCGACCCTTGATGTAAGCCGACAGCCACACTGAAGCTGCCAGTCGTCATCGGCTATAAATGATTTAATAAATCAGTTTGCCGAAAAAAAGGCAAGGAGAGTGTATATTTAATTTGAATTGTTTGTAAAAGTTTTGGAAAAAGTGACAGATAGATAATTATGATGAATAAATATTTCTTTTAATTTTATGCAAACATGTTTTTTTTCTTTTGTGAGAAATCTTTACCCTTCCTAAGGGCCCCCAAACAAATTTTTATACGGGGCCCCGCCTATGCACGCTACGCTTCTGGACAGTATAAGCAGATAAGTACCTACTTATATTGTGATTTATATCCAGAGAATAAAAAAAATGATCTGGCCGCGATATAGGCAATTCAAAAATCTAATTATAAACTAGATAAAATAACCCTGCAAAAGTAGGCTAACGCATAGATTTACAGTATTTTAAAGTAAACTCGGGGAAAAACATATACCTATGGTAGAAATGATGACACATAAAAATGTACCATTTTTATGTGTCATCATTTCTCGTTATGATATGTACCCATCTTCTTCTTTTGTACGGTTTAAAAAGAGACAACAATATTACTGCCATCTGCAAAAAAGTACCTATTAACTATATTATTATTTATAGTATGAAGTGAGGCCATCATCACGACGCTACACAATCAAGGATCGGATGACTAATTTTTTGACAGTAAGACGGCACCAAAGTGACGTATAGAGTGGTGCCAGATTAAACTATATTTTTCCTTTCAAGCCATTTTATGCTCTGTGAAAGAAGTACCGATTGGTCAAAAGTATAATAAAATCTAAAGTCAAGGGGTCGACACGCCGTATATTCACCTATCATATACCACAATTTGAACCATTTTTTACCATAGGTCTCAGAATAAAACTGTTCTATATATTTTTTTTTGAAAAATAACACCTTGCGATACTAATTTGGCTCTAATTTCAACAAAATGCATTATTTTTCTACCTTGTTTATAACTGCTGAATACATGTGCTATAATGTGCAAATAACTGTTATACTGTAAACTTAAAGATATTAAAGAAATGTTGGTGCCCATTATCGAAAAAAAAAATGTACAATAGATGCAGATTCTAATAACTGATACAATAATTAAAAAAAAAAATGTTTTTGTTGATGTTAGATGGCTCTAACTTCAACAAAAAACATTATTTTTAATTTTTTAATTAGTATCTTATGGTGTTATTTTTCAAAAAAAATAATATAAAGAACAGTTTTATTCTGAAACCTACGGTAAAAAATGGTTCAAATTGTGGTATATGATATCTGCATGTCGGTCAGTGTCGACCCCTTGATGTTGGACCACTATTTCCGCCACACCCAATATATTAATGGATTGGCTATTTAAATAAACTACAATCTGGTAACACAGCAGATAGAATGTCAGTGTATCTGTGTCTGTCACTATATACTTTTTATACATTAAAGGCTTTATTTTTGTAATATTTTTTCCTGTATTGAATCAAGAAGAGAAAACTTTTATTAAGTGATTTGATACTGTGATATAATTTTAATGCAACAGAATTTGTGTAAAGGTGTTCTAGTTGATAGTGAAATCAATTTGAAAACATCCAAGTTTTTTGATAAGGAAAGTTCTTTGTGACTGTTTTCAACAAACATTACGTAGGTACCCATATCGCTAAATATTTACAAAGATGTCTAGTAAAGTTAAATTTTACAAAATGTTGGAAGTGTTCAAGCTGGGGTTGAAATCGGACGCATTCCCGAGACCTCCTAGGAATACTGAAAGAACTGCGACACCAGAAGCACATAATGAAAACGTTGACCTTCCTGAAGAACAAGAAGAAGAAATAATTATAGAATCGGTGTCCGACGACGATTTAAAAAAGGAAAAGAAACGTAATAAGAAAAATCCTTCAAAAAAAACTCAGAAACCAAAAGATATAGATGATGATGAGGAAGAGTTTTCGAAGTCTTCCCAAGAAAAACGCGGGAGTGCCAGTTCAGTCAATGTTCAAGGTAGGTAATCATTGTTTGTGATTTGAGTGCACTGTGTTTGAATAACACTAGATCTGGCCACGACATGATCTTAGAAAATTGATCACTTCATGATATGGCAGAGTAAAACTGGCCAGATCGTTATAGGCGACCATTACACAATAGGTTTTGCTGTCAGTTTTGCCACAGTCAACTTTTTGATTGACGAAAAACCTACCATCTAAGGTGATGATTGACGTTTGCATGACAAAAAACTAATGGCGATAAAATTCTGTCATTTATAAACATCATTCATGATTGATGGAATTGATTAACGCCTCAAATCAAATCAAAAATATTTTTATTTCACATAGGCATATATGTCAATTTTCGTTTTGCCTACTTTCTTTAGACCTTTTATTACCATATAAAGCCAAATGAGGATTGAAATATCATCAAACATTAATGTTTAAATGATCTGGCCAGTTTTAGTTGGCCATATCATGAAGTGAACAAGTTTTAGATCTGGCCACAACATACACAAAGTATATTACAAAAAAAAAAGTAAAAAACTAAAACCCGACTACGACAAAAAAAAGATGCTGAAAAAGTATGAAACAAGTTTTTCAAGATGCTGAAATAAACAAAGTAACTGGAAAAACAAGAATAGAACAAAAAGAAAAGCCGTAGTCACACGCTATTAAAGTGTTTCGATTATTACCTACCTATAACGTGTGACTACGGCTTTTCTTTTTGTTCTATTCTTGTTTTTCCAGTTACTTTGTTTATTTCAGCATCTTAAAAAACTTGTTTCATACTTTTTCAGTGTCTTTTTTTTGTCGTAGTCGGGTTTTCAGATTTTTACTTTTTTTTATTTGAAAGATTTTGGTGTTAAATCACTGTGCTTCTATACTATTTATTTTGGTATGAACAAGTGAAGTCCTTTCAAATGATACCAAAATGACGCATTTATCTTATTTTTTTTAACACAATACTTTTTGTCCACTAGAGGGCGCCACATTGAATTTTGATGATATTTTTTTAAAAGTACCAGTGAAGCCCTTTCAAATGATATGAAACACGGTGTATTTTTTTTTTTTTTTTTAAATAATACCAAACACGGCGTATTTATCTCCTTTTTTATTTTTAACGCATTACTTTTTGTCCGCTAGAGGGCGCCATATCGATTTTTGTGACACGTTACGTAGCCTATGTTTAGCGGACAATTAAAACGGTTCTAACGATACCTCATACGTCGAGTTCCGATAAGTAGATTAGGAGCTATGAGGGAACAGATGAACATACTCACATACATACATAGCCTGTCAAAATCATAACCCTCCGTAGTCGGGTAAAAATTATCATCCCAAGGGAACATGCTCCTATGATAAAAAGTATCATAAGTGGTATTCCAAGACATGGTCTACCCATGTGCCAAAATTCATCCAAATCCCTTCAGCAGTTTCAGTGTGAAGGAGTAACAAATATACACACTCATACACACAATGATGAGCAAGACGAAGTGTACAAACAAATTTGTTAACCTTACCTCAGTTGATGTAGAGAGATCTTTTTCAATGAAAAATACTAATAAAAATTATATGATAATTATCTTTGTCTTTTTGTCTCATCTATCTCTGAGGTTTTTATTATTATTTATTTGTAATATTGTTGGCCACATGGGACTTTTCATTATAAATTCCAGGAAGATCCATATTAATATCAACATTTCAATGCAAGTACATGTACAATAACTCTACCTAATTCCGACCCCTGCTAATCATATAATTTGAACTCAAGAACCTCACATTTGTACAGTTTGGAACATGCTTGGCACAACTATTGCCCAAAATAATATTCATCCTTCAGTGGATTGCTGGCCCAACATGACCCTGGTAGAATAGTAGAAACCGGCTCAATTGCCATAAACAAAAAAAAAATTCATTCTCATACATTTATTTGGATCATTCAATCTTTAGTGTTTGACTTTCATAACACTAAACTTGTTCAAATAAATCTGCTGCTTATATGAAATGACGAGGACATTACCATTTCACATTTTGAAATCACAATATTTATGATGGCAATGGCAGTATGAAGTCATCCATGTAATATCTCTAATCTTTTTCCTTATAATCTAATGACCTTAGTTTGAAGATAGCACATCGAAGCACACAATTGTCTAATTTATTTACTTGTATATATATACACCCTTGCAGATTTTGGTTACAGTAACCAGTTACTGTCCTCAGTGCAACTACGGGTTTCGCTCACATGCTCTAATATGACTAATATAGGCTATATCTGCACTGTAAAGGTGTGTGCACAGCGCATACATGTTAAAGCACCATTGATGTTGGGGGGGTTAGGAGGTTGTATTTACTTGATAGTAAAACCATGTCTGTTTAGCATACAGTTCAATTAAATGTTTTATATTTTGTTCTCATCCATAGTTCTTCATTCAAAAAGCTGGGTGGGTTGCTCCCACCCAGCTAGGGTTTTTTTTTTTTAACTTGGGAAATCATCCAAATGACTTCTCGCGATCTGGGTGGAGCGGGAGGGCGTGTCAGACTTTTACTGACTAAAACCACATCTGTATCCTTCAATTACCCTTTGCGTTCTACGGGTTCCCCTTTCAGAAATTCTCCGCGGTCCTAGCTAGCAGGCATCGGCCCTGCTGGGCCCCTACGCGCTGTTGACGACTGGGCTCGGTCCAGTTCATTACTGAACAGCCGGACGGCGAGCTACCCAGTGCTCGACGTCCGCAAGCCCGCGTCTACCGTGGCAGGTAGTCGGGGTCGGAATTACGGCGGCTAGGGCGTGAGGACCTTCGTTCCCTCGCGCGTGCAGCCTCCTCCTTCGCTAGCATTACTGCTTCGCAGAAGGAGGCGACCGCCTGCCATTCCTCCTCGCTCCGGACCATAGCCTGAACCAGACCCAGCTTGGAATGGATATTGCAAATCTTTGATCTCAGCTTTTCTCTCCTATAATTTGCATACATTATACATCTAAACCTTCCTCATGAATCAGTCTGTCTATTAGTGAAAACCAAATGAAAATCTATTCAGTAGATTTTGAGTTTATCATGAACAGATAGACGGAAAACTCTGATAGAATCCAATGGATGCAAGATACACAGGATAGTTTGCTGTGGCGACATTTGGGAGAGGCCTATGTCCAGCAGTGGACATCTTTCGGCTGTAATGATGATGATGATGAGACAGACGGAAACAGTGTCGGAGTTAGTTTTATAATATGTATAAGAATAAATTTGAAGATAATAGGATGAAAGTGATGTTAAGATCCCTCTGCCAATGCTGCTTTTTCTATTGACTCTAATTCTATTTTCAGCTACTGGAAATGTGTACAACATAGTGAACGCCAAAGATGTGAGGTTGGGAAATGATTACTACTTTGGGCCAGTCACCAAAATGGCTGATAAATCAGGCAGACAGAAAAAGTATGAAGAGGAGGAAATCGAGAAGGATAACTTGATCAGGTGCCTTATGGAAGCTAAAATTAAGGTGATTGATTGTCTTTTGTTTATAAAATACTACCAGTCTCCCATGGTTTCACCTGCATCTGTGGTTACTGCTCAGCTCCTATTGGTTATAGTGTGGTGTTATATAGCCTACCTCTATAAATTAATGGGCTACTAAATATTTTTTTAATTCGAACCAATTACTGGTGCAAACTAGCAAAGCATACAACTTAATAATTATTATAGTATAGCTAAATGCACATGCACTTTGAAGTATTTGTCAGGCAACAACAATAAGTCACTATGACCACAGCAATAAAAGTACTCCTAAACCAATAAGACTAAATACTAGGAAGTAGTGATGCATGTGAGCTGTGGCAGGACTGTCTTTTGTAGTTTTTAAGATTCAATTACTTTTGATTTTGAATAACAACAAAATCTTACTTTACGTTTTCCAGCCTGACCATGACTTCATGGACTACATATCAAAGAACCTAGGAAAGAACTGGCATGCTGTCTTCATGGCACTTGGCTTTAAACTAGGGAGGATTGAAACAGCCGAGCTCAATGCAAAGGGTGCGGGTTATGATATCACTGAGGTGGGTATTTTAAAAGTTTTTACAAGTAATAGCTCACAAAACCATTACTCTTTATAAATATATTTATGTACTATTATTGCATTTATTCCTAATGTTTTTCATTATGTAGGAGTGAGGACAGACAGTGTCTCTAGAAACAAATGCTATTCAGCAATCATTATAATAATAATTTGGATTTCTCAATACTGAAACTGAAACTTTATAACCATAAAATTTCGCTAATGGAATAGTAATTCCAGATATATATATGCCTACTTAAACATATATGTGTCTTTCGCCAGCGAGTGTTTCCAGTGATGATAATTGATAACATGGAACTGAAATGTGGTCGCTCACAATGACTCTCATCGGAAGGCCTAGTCACCCAAAGGGCAGTAGAGAGGGCTATGCTCGGAGATTCCTTGCGTGATTGAATCCCAAATAAAGATATCCGCAGGAGAACAAGGTTACCGACATAGCCCGAAGTATCACCAAACTTAAGAGGCAGCCCTGCGTTCAAAAATAACCAGAGTAGGGTAGGGTCGTTACTCTAACTGTTCAAAAATGCTTCGAGTTGCAACCCAGGGTCGTTCTTTTATAACTCGAGTAGCTACCCTAGAGTTAACCCAACTAACTCTAACTCCGAACAGGGTAGGTTGGTCTAAGCGGCAGGAATGACAGTTGCTTGGCATTAACAGTTGAACTCTATGTTCGCGTTCAAAAATGGGAGCTTAGAGTATCTACCCTGATGACGTCATTAGAGTTAACTCTAACCTCATTTTTGAACGCAAGGCAGTGGGTAGGGCAGAACAAATGCCCGATGGGGCCGAAAGGTTCTCGAGTGGCGACCGCGTACTGGAAGGCGCAGCGTTGGTATGCCTCCCACGGTGGACCGATGACCTAGTAAGGGTCGCTGGAATCCGATGGATGCTAGACGCACAGGACTGGTCATTGTGGCGACACTTAAGAGAGGCCTAAGGCTAGTAGTGTGCGTCTTTCGGTTTGTAATTCTCTTTTTAGATAACCAGATAACCAATAATTGTTGTTGCATTTTTATTACTATTATTTTTTATTATCAGTTATTATTTTGGTTTCTATAAAGTTAAACAAAGAAATCAGACAATATGTGCAACAATCTCCTTAATTATTTACAATTTTTTCCTCAAACATTATACAAGTAGTACACACTGATAAGATTTTCTATAATCATATCTTGATTTGATTGACGCAATAATTAAGACGCAAAATGTTTTATTATAGTTTCTACCAGCTACCGCTAGCTAAAAAATCAAAAATTATCCCAAGGGAACTTAGCCCTGGAATAAAAAGTACCCTATTATGTCATATTCCAAGATATGGTCTACCTGTGTATCAAGTTTCATCTAAATCTGTTCAGCCGTTTGGACATGAAGGAGTAACGCATATTACACACACACATACAAACTTTCACCCTTATAATATTTAGTGTGATTATTTGCATGGCTGTAAAAATACATCAGAAAATAAGTGACCATGATAAAATATCTTTTATCTGATAATACTCGTACATTCCTGACAAAATGGTTATCAGATTATAACTTGCATTATGCTGAAATTTGGTTTCGAATTGTTAACTGTGATAGTAATATAATACCGATTTTTTTAATCAGCCCACACTTTTCCATTGTTGGGCAAAGGCCTCCCTATCTTTTCCCAGCTAGCTCTCTATGTTTTGTCTTCTTCGACCAACATGTAGTATGTAGTATAGTCATCATGAACTCCCTAACCTTTTCCCAACTAGCTAATAGCTTAGGGTCGGCTTCCAATCTGACCGGATGCAGATGCAGCTAAATAGGCCTGTGTAACTCTTTACTGAACCGACTTACTGTTCCGAAACATTTTCGTGTTCCGAAAGATTGGAACAGCAGTAATGTTTTAAATACATCATTTGGAACAATTGGAACACTGAAACACTCTTTACTTTAAGTGACCAGCAGTCTTTTCAAAATTCAAATTAAAACGAAAATAGTGTAAATTTTAATGAACTGAACTAAAAACATCTGCTTTAAATTATTCTCAGATCAAAATTCAATTAAATAAAACTGTAGATGTATTTAGGGCGCAACGTAACAGATCACGATTCATAACAGTCAAGTGTCTGTTTGTATCTTTTGAGCCGTTGTTCCAAATGTTCCGTTTGTATCTTGTGAATCGATGTTTCAAATGTTCCGTTTGTATCCTTTGAGCCGATTTTCCAAATGTTCCGTTTGTGTCTTGTGAGCCGATGTTTCAAATATACCATTTGTATCTTTTGAGCCGATGATCCAAATGATACATATCATTGTTTCGGAACATTTCAGTGATTCAGATGCAAATGTTCCAATCGCAAAGATGACACACTGCCCACGCCTACAGCTGAATACCCGTGTTTTATATAGAGCCACTGCTCAGACCTCCACAACCCAGTATCTGGGCAACATGAAACTCTTTCCACTGATTGATGGTCAGGCTTTCTGGCGTTTGACTACCTGTAGCGATTGTCAAAGATCTACGAATGACAACCGGGATCAACGGTTTTACTTGATTTCCGAGGCAGGGGGTGGCAGTAATGTCCTAGATAAACTTAGAAAAGCACATATTATGTATTGAAAAATTCACATTGCAATAATAATTGGTACTTGTAAGGTTTCGACCCGCAACCTCATGCATGAGAGGCCATCACCAGTTTATGTATAGTATTAATATATCAATTATTATAATTATTTATTAATATTCCAGGCTCGCTACAAGCTACTACTGGAGTGGGTGAATAATGACGACGATGGAACTCTCGGTCGGCTTGCAACTTTGCTGTGGGAGGAGGGAGAGAGGAGCATTGTCAAAGATCTCTCTGTTATGTACAAGAAGTGCAAAAAGTGATCTCTGTAGCGGACTGTAGATATATCCAAGGGTATGAGAATTGAAATCAAGAAAGTTCCGGTACTTGTAGTTAGTGTTGTAATTATCTAATACAGTCGCCTCTCGTTAATTTGAAAATATTACGAATTATCGAGTGTTCGAAATATGAAATGGTTCGAAATTTTTGAAAGAGTATTTGTAAAAGAGTAACAGTAACTGAAACTTAACTAAACAAACTAATTTGTGCGGAAGTGTGTTGTTCTTAAACTAATCATAACAAAAACAAAGGCTCGTGTGCGATGATACACAAACTTGTATCATCGTACACGAGCCTTTCAAACAAACTTCAAACAACAAGACACACAAAACACAAGTTCAAACGAACCTGTCTCAAAATGTACGTACATACCTCTGCAAGTTCTGCAATCTTTCTCTCTACAACTTTGAATTGTCGAGTGTTTGACGCCGATGAGTTCGAATTAACGCGTCGTTTTGTTACGTAGCGATGATTTATTCGTTCGAATTAGGTACCAAGTGCATAATGATTTAGTTCCAAATATAAAGAGATTTTCTAGGGAACTCTTGATAACTTTGAATTTTTGAGAGGTTCGAATTATCGCAGGTTTGAATTAACGAGAGTCGACTGTACTTATCTATTTTTAATTTCATAAACATATTTTTCTTAGATTTCAATTATACATATTTCTCTTGGTAGATTATATAATTTGTCAAACCCGTCTTTGTGAACAATAGGTTTCAGCTATTATTATAAAGGTGTCTGTTTTTCTTTGGGACATCATCAAATGCCTTCTCCCGCTCTGGGTGAAACGAGAGGATGTCAGACTTTTACTGACTAAAACCCACCTGTTCCTTCAGTTTCCTTTGGCGTCCCAGGGCCGAAGAAACTGTTTCGAACAATCCATACTTATTGGATTTTCAATCACGTGTTAATTTAAATGGCGTGGCGCCTAGTGTTGATAAAAACGGGCATTAGTGTCATAATAATAATTATGCTAATACTTACATTACAGTCAACTGCACGTCAACGATAACAGTAGAACTTTGACAGCATTTATTTTATACCTAGCAGCATTTTTTCTACTTCGATACTATAAGGTAGGCGCCAGATAAACGTGGAATAAAGTACATTGACCTTTTCTTAATATCTCTGCATAGGTACCCGAAAAACAAACAATGAACTGTTTTTCATTACTAGATCATGTAAAGGATTACGATACATGTCGATTCAAGACAGCTTTATGTCTTTAATTCCGTTTTTGAAATTAGGAATGTCAACAAATGTAGGAGGGTCAATGACCGTTATTCCACGATTATCTGGCGCCTACCATAATGACGTGTAGTTGACCGAACTACATTGTAATTAAACTTTAGAGTAGGGATCGGAAACTTGGGTGCTAGCTTTGAGATTGTTTAGAAAAGATAGAATGAAGTATTTAAACTTGAAACGTTCCATATTGAGATTTTTTTAAGTGTAAGAAGAAGTATAAGTTCTTCACAGAAAATGAAATTTATTTATGAGGGATGTGAATGCGTAAAGTCTGTTTCAATGGACAGTAACGTCATCACAATGTGCAATGTATGAGGCTAAATTAGCCTACGTCAGATATGTTCGACAATCACACCACGACCAAATACTCCATCTCGTCAGCTCATCTGTCACCTATGGGGATTGAAGAGCTAAACGAGATGGAATACGCAGCCGAAAACACACGATTGGACGAATCTGACACAAGCGGCTAAAGGGTTAATAAAGATGACAAGTGCTTTTCGATATCTATAAACACTTCGTAAAGGATTTGGTCATGAATAATGGCAATATTTTTTAATAATAATATAATATTCCACAACTATCACAACGCCATCTAGTCTCAAGCTAGGCAGAGCTTGTGTTATGAGTACTAGACAACTGATAAACATACTTATATATTTCTAAATACATACATATTATAGATAAAATACACTCGGACACGGAACAAATGATCGTGCTCATCACTAAAATATTTGTCCTGGGTGGGAATCGAACCCACGACCTCCGGCATAGCAGTCAGGGCCACTAACCACTAGACCAACAGGCCAGTTTTATCTTAATTTATCCGAATAGGATAAGTTTTAAAAGAAAAGTGTTTACATCATAGGTTCTAGTAAATACGTGATATATTTTAAAGCTCAATATGCATTTAATGCATCTATGTATATGATAAATAATAACAACGCCTAAATTATGTGCTTTATTGAAATTATAATCACAAAATTTATTAAAACAAAGGAAAAATAATATTTTTAGATCTAGTCACTGAAATGTAATAGTGTGTTTATTTGCGGTTAAGATAGCTGTAGAAACTTATTAGTGGAGTGCCATCAGTTAATATTATAAAGGCGAAAGCTTGTGAGCTCGAACGGCTGAACGGATTTTAATGAAATTTGGCACACATTATTTAATACAAAAATGCCTTTAACGTAAATATAGGCGATATTACAGGAAAAACAATAGTAAAGACAAATTACATACACACACAATAACTGATTTTGAAAGAGGAATATTGTGCCTTAATTGTAAAGTTTATATGAAATTATAATTCAAACCAAAGTTATCCCGTTTCAAAGCGATCCATTCAAAATATGGCAAGTTCAGGGCATATCCATAACAATTATGTTTTTTTTTAATAGGACTTCAGGACCTAAAGCGCGTTCAGTCTCGGACTGGATACAAAAGGAGATGCGCAAAAACACAATGCTAGCAAAATATTAAGCATTTTATCGTTTTTTTTTAATCATGTAGATTAAAAAAAAACGTCTATAAATATAAAAATGAATCTCTATTTCCCTTGGTCACGCCATCACGTGTGAACGGCTGGACCGATATCACAATTATTTTTTTTGTATTTTTTATTGTCCGGAGAAGGATCTTATGAAAGAAAAAAAATGGTAGTAGTATAGATAGGTATAGTAGATATGTAGTAGGGAAGAGTAGGGTATAGTGTGGTAGAGTAGGATAGAGTTGGGTAGAGCAGAATAGAGTAGTCAGTTGACAGGAGCGAAGCCGCGGGCAAAAGCTAGTTTGATAAATATATATATAACATTAAAACATGTAACTACCTATCATATTACGTATATCATACACCAACAAATAACGGTACAACGTTACTTGTAGAATAATTTGACAGAAAAACATAATATAATATGTTTTTGATTCTCTTTACTGCAGTGAATGTGCATATATCTACTTTTGCGCGTTACAAAACTTTTGATTAGCTCCTGGAGTTCTCAGTTGTTACAATTACGGTAAATTTGTCTGTAAGAAGTCATAAATATAAAATAAAATAACTAATCATGATAAGGCAGCTTGCAATTTTTTTTGTTACGCATTTCAATATTATCTTTAACGTAGTCTAGAACAGTTACAGAAGCAGCAGTCAAAAAGTAAAAAAAATAATTGACAAAATCAAATCTTATTGTGGTAAATAAGACCGCCTATTGTACACTTATTTATATAAATGTTTGTCCTATATTATGTTAAGGTGTGCAATAAAGTTATATAATCTTATATATAAAATTCTCGTGTCACGGTGTTCGAACTTGAACTCCTCCGAAACGGCTCGACCGATTCTCATGAAATTTTGTGAGCATATTGAGTAGGTCTGAGAATCGGCCAACATCTATTTTTTTTTTTTTTTTTTTTTTTATTTATATGGCAGAACAACGTTTGCCGGCTCAGCTAGTAATAATAATAATATGTTTGTCACGAATTCTGCAACACCAGTTCTTTTTGAGAAACTGACTCGGCGGCTCTTAGCGGTATCAGTTGGTGTGGCTACGTTGAACTCTAACTCTGAGAAGGGCGTGCGGGCTGGCCGTTGACTTTTCAGTATTGAGGACCTCCGTTTCCGGAGGATCCAAGCCACACAGAGAGCAGTGACCGTCAATAGGGTTGCATATAGCCATCGGGAACAAATCGGTACCCAAATAAGAACGAAAGCGTAATCACCACTCACTAAATCAGACATATAATAAAAAGCAATGCAAATAACACTATATTACTTTCTTTAATCACTGAATTTTTAATAGATTTTACTTTTTTTTTTAGATTTTACTTAAAATTTTGCAAACGTGTCTAAAAATGCTATGTTGACGCTAATAACCCCATCGCCGTATCTCTACGTTGACGTCGTGGTGGGGCTTGCGTGCTCCAATATACCCTAGGTCTGTATCGGTAAAGTTTGCTTTGCCGTAATATGCCTAGGGTGAGGGGCCAGACTAAGAGAGATACAATCCGCAGTGCAGTTTTGTGGCGAACTGTTGGGCATTAGCGACCCCACGGACCAGATCTCCCGGGAGAATTCTTGTTCTTCATCTCCGGCTTGCCTTTATTGGCCGGCCGTAGTGAACACTGACGAGGAACTGAGCTCCCACCTCTCTCTTGCCTTTATTGGCTGGCTTGAGTGGAGATTCGCAAGAGCAAACGTGCTCGGGAGAAGGATGTATAATCCAGTAAGGTGCTGGTAGGGATCTTGACCGTACTTCCGGGATTGTCCTGATAGCCGTGGTATACCTCTCCACTCCTCAAGCACCTCAGGATATGTTGCCCTCTTGTTGCTACGTCACTTCGTGCTAGCGGCCGTTTTTGGGGGCCCATTTATTGAGTGTGCAAGTCACCCCCTGCCTTTTTTCGATGCATATTAATAACGTTGTTCAGGCAGGGGCCATAGTCTTGACATAGTTCCATGTTACCAGTCCACTTAAGACTCCAAAAACCATAGCCCTATTATCTTTGTTCTCCATATGTCGCAACAGTTTTTCAATAACCGGGGGTTGTCCTTGGGTGCACTAGCATAGCGCGTACAGGGATAATCGTCGGTTGATATCATGTTCCTTTATAATTATCTAAAGGGCCTCTGCGAGTTGGCTTCGGCTCCTCGTACGCCTCCCAAAGGTCCAGGACCTCAGGGTCCTGAGATAAATAAAATATAAAAAAAAATAATAATAAACGAAAACTCCAATCAAATAAATGAGTTGGTTATACATTTTAGTATTTAGTGCCAAGAATAGATTCCAAATGGTTTAACAAAAATCCGTTCAGTAGTCCCGTGTTCCGAGGTAAGTATAAACTATACGGCATCGACACTCCACTAAATGTATTTTTATACAATATTTGTAATACAAAATTGAATAAATTTTATAATATTTTATCCTTTTTTATTTATAGACACTAACTGAGCTTGTCGAGATCGTTTACAGAACCTGTAGTGAATTATGGATGAGGAATGAGGAATGAACGCTTAGATACACTTTGTAGCCATTCAGATACAACATTATAGAATAAAGATGTAAGACAGTAAGGAAGCAACTTAGTATTTTTGTCTTTGTCGCACTTTTATACACAACTGAAAAATGAAGAGAGAAACAAATTAGTTGCGGAGACAAAACTTGACAAGTGTCTCGTACACACTGTCACCAAGGATCTTGTATACCCTACGGACTAACTGGATTGATTACGAAGCAATATTACAAACTCTTAGTGTACCTTATTTTCATTGAAATTATGTTCATGTTTTTTAATGGCAAGTAAAAGGGGAAAAATGTACCGAGCAAGACAACAAGAAAGAGGTAGTGTGTCCTTTTCTTACCTCTATTTATAACTATTATTTTTGTCATTGCAGCATTTTATATTAATTGATGCTGCAGATTTCTATATATCGACGGCGAAGTACCAGTAACTCCTGTCTGTGAAACCTGTTTTATTATTTTTATTTTTTGGGAATAATAATAACATCTCATCATCATCATCATTTCAGCCGAAAAACGTCCACTGCTGGACATAGGCCTTCCCAAGCGTCGCCACAATGAACTGTCCTGTGCGTCTCGCATCCATCGGACTCCCGCAACCGTTACCAAGTCATCGGTCCACCTTGTAGGAGGCCTTCAAACGCTACGTCTTCCGGTACGTGGTCGCCATTCCAGAACCTTTCGGCCCCAACGGCCATCCGTTCTGCGAGCAATGTGCCCTGCCCATTGCCACTTAAGTTTGGCGACTCTTCGTGCTATGTCGGTAACCTTGGTTCTCCTGCGGATATCCTCATTCCTGATTCGATCAAGCAAGGAAACTCCGAGCATAGCCCTTTCCATTGCCCTTTGGGTGACTTTAAGTTTTCTGATGAGGTCCATTGTAAGCGATCACGTTTCGGAGCCATATGTCATCACTGGCAACACGCACTGGTCATAGACTTTCGTCTTGAAACACTGTGGTATATTGGACGAGAAGATACCGCGCAGCTTCCCGAACGCTGCCCAGCCGAGTCGGATTCGACGATTGATTTCTTTCTCGAAGTTAGACCTGCCCAACTGGACCGTCTGTCCCAGGTAAACATAGTCGTCTACAACTTCGAGTGTAGAGTCCTCTTGATAGGAGTGGGTGCTACATGGCTGTTTACCATGACTTTGGTTTTGTCCATGTTCATTTTAAGTCCCACTCTTTCGGAAGTTCTACTGAGGTCACCAAGCATTGTACTGAGCTCCTCCGTAGTCTCAGCCATGACTACTATGTCGTCGGCAAACCGAAGGTGAGTGATGTACCTACTCGCCATTGACATTAATGCCTAGCCGCCCTCTCCATTCCAGAACCTTGAAGACATCCTCCATTGCTGCCGTGAACAGTTTCGGAGAAATAACGTCTCCCTGCCTCACGCCCCGCTGCAAAAGGATAGGTTTCGAGGTCTGGTCTTGTAGTCGGACTGACATGGTGGCGTTTTTGTACAAACACTTCAGCACTTCGATGTACCGATAGTCAATTTGGCACCGTTGGAGAGACTGCAGTACAGCCCAAGTTTCAATCGAATCAAAGGCTTTCTCGTAGTCCACAAACGCCAAGCAGAAAGGCTGATTATACTCCTCAGTCTTCTGTTTAACCTGCCGTAGTGTATGTATGTGGTCCACGGTGCTGAAGCATGATAACATCTGGTTTAATTTTATTACTATACTGCTTTAATATATTTTATTATAGTGTTTTAGTATCCTATGAAATTTAGGAAGTAACCATGAAATAGACACGTTGGTTTAGTTAGGAGGTATTTCCACATTTTAATTTAATGCATTTGCAACAAAAAATTCATTTCGGATATTTTACTAAAACATGCGGAAAATTTTAAATTCACAGCGGTAAATTATGATTTTCTCGAAAAAAAATTTTGACTGATATTTAGGAGGTATTGGTACTTCATCGTCGATATATAACTTATATATATATATATAACATATATACATGTTATATATATATATATATATATATATATTTGTAAAAATTATGAAATAAATGTTAAAAATGCACATCACATGGGGCACATCACTAGCAAGAGGATTAACTAGAGAATTTTTGAGGAATTTGGAAGACTCCGGTCGCTTTTGGTTTTTTTTATAGTCATGTAAATAGCTGTAACATGAACAGCTTTAAGTCCAAAACTTTGCAAGTAAATTTAAAAAAAAAAACTAGATAGCTAATGTCACTAATTTTAAATTTAAAAGTACTCTAATACAATACACATCTAAATAAAATTAAAATTCAGAGTCTACGACAATATATTTTAAAATTTGTATTTGAATGAAAAATTTGGGTCTTATTGTCATAAAACAATAAAAAGTCGATGAAAAAAGTCCACGGGGCATGAGAAGTTTTTATGGGTCTGAAATGATAGCAGATGACCCCTCCCGTCGACCATTTCAATTTGGCACACGATGCACCAAACACCCTGTATATCGACCGTGAAGTACCTACCAATACCTCCAAAATATAATTTTTGAGAAAATCATAATTTACCGCTATGAATTTAAGTGTTTTTCCGCATGTTTTATTAAAATCCCCGAAGTAATTATTTATTGGAACTGCATTAAATTAAAATATGGAAATACCTCATAACCAAACCAACGTGTCTATTTCATGATTACCTCCTAAACATAGGATAGTAATAACTTCTGGTTTAGTTATTATACCTACTGGTTTAATATATTTTATTATAGTGTTTTTCTAAACCGATTTTTGGCTTCTCAATAAATTAACCTATTTTGTCAGGTTTCACAGACAGGACTTACTGGTAGGTACTTTGCCGTCGATATATAGAAATCTGCAGCATCAAGTAATATAAAATTCTGCAGTGACAAAAATAATAACAATTAATTTTCTTGAATAGTAAATTTATGGTTACCCTAATTAAAGATAGAGGTAAGAACACACTACCTACCTCTTTCTCGATGTCTTGCTTGGTACACTTTTCCCCTTTTGCTTGTCAATAAAAAATATGAACTTAATGACAATGAAAATAAAATATATTTTAGAGTATGTAATATTGCTTCGTAATCAATCTAGTTTATCCGTAGGGTATACAAAGATCCTTGGTATACGTAGATCATAGACTTTTTGATACTGGCTGTATACTTCTTTGAAAAGTTTTTATTTAAATCATAGCTATAGCTAAGACCAGCTGTTTCAGATAGTAAGTATCTACCTACGTTTCTGCTGCTATCACGAGTTCACGACTCCGTAACGACAGCAGATAATGCCAAAAATTCTAGTACCTAGCAGTTGAAACTAAAGAGTTGAATATAATTAAAAACAGAAAGCAATATGACATTGGATGTTAAAATGGCTAACTCGTATCTAGTTTTTATAGGTAGTTCGTAAAATATAAAAATAATATATTCGCTTATTAATTTGGTATTTATATGCATAGCACAGACGATGGGATGTAAATCTGCTTAGTTCGAAAATCACTTAATTAGAATGTTATTTTTCTTCGAAACAATTGGAAATAGAATTATTGTTAGAAAAAACAATGTTTGACATCATTTGTTTCACTGAGCATTGGTATAGAAGACAGAGCGTCTAAAGTATCAGATAATTATCAAATTGTAGATACATATGGTATTTTCAACCTTTTGCTGTCACACTTTAAGTCGAAAACTGAACAGCTCACTACATCAAACATATCCCATTATTTATCTCAACGAAAACAACAAATACTGTTAATGATAACCAAATAGCAAAACATAACGTCGGGGTTATCCGAGCGCAGTTGACGGTCGCCTGTAGAAATACGTTTGTACAAAATGCCGGTGCCTAACCGAAGCGGGTTGGAAATTGTATCCATAGACGTAAAGGATGTGAGGTTCCCTACATCACTGGGCTCGCACGGTTCTGATGCGCTGGTAAGTCAATAATCTATCTATAGCTAGCTTTTTATTTGCTCAGAGAACGGTGTATGTAGGTTAACAATATTACCTATGTATAGTTAGCTGACCTACATGCAAATATGGCCTTGTTACATTCGCTTTAGATTTAAATTAGTGTTACCTAGGGCCTATATGTTAATATGCGTTTAACACGTAGTACACTGAATGAAAACGAATGAGTACGTCAGTAATAATGGAACATAACACAGCTGTATGTTTATTTTCCTCAAAAATTGTAACAAAACGGCCTAAGTTTAGCCTTCAATTTCTCCACGTGGTCTTTCGTCACATTGAAATACTACAGTAGATTATGTAACGAAGGCATTACATAGGTAATCAATGTTTTATGTCACGGGCTTCATATTGAATTTCATGTGATTTGTAGGTACCTACTTATATTCAATTTATTGATAATTTTTTAAAGTTTTTTTTTCATGTATTTTTAATTGCTGTGACCGACACGCTCCATAATCTTTTTTTTAAAACCTTAAGAATTACTCCTATATCGTGAGTCCGTCACAAATGTGTAAACTCACATGTAACGCAAGACGTCTAAACCCAGAACAACTATCTGTAGGTCGTAGCCTACAAATACTTGTTCCGAACGGAAATCGAACCCGTGACATGCAGCGCAGCAGTTAAGAGCTGAACCACTGCGCCAACCATGCCATCCCTGTCGTCGTCTTGACCGTACCTAATGAAAGATTCCAGAGTTAATTCCCAAGCAGAGCGACGGAGTTCTGTGTTTAACTCCCTCGCTTCGCTCGTGAGTTATAAGAAAATGATTAGGAATGGATACGACATGCAGTGAAGGACTTGAGTCCTTGAGCTAGCTCAAGACCTTTATCCTATATCTTCATCCCCGAAGAGCATCAACCAAGACCAACCAAACTTTTAACTAAATGAAGTTGAAAAATGAAAAAGTTGGTCTCTCAAGACCAACTTTTCGGTACATTGCAGCGCGCTAAGACCAGTTACACAAGAACCTAGACCAGAAGAACGAGAACTAAGATCAGGTATAAGATTTAATAATTGCATCATATAATATAATACACTAGCAACAATATAAAGATGCAATTTTCAACAATTTTCGTCCTATTACCCTATGCTACTAGCTAGTACAAAAACAGAACATGGATCTAATGGCGAGTCGGAATTCATAACAATGATGATGTAAATTGAGGAATCTAAAGGAATTATAATGGAATAAAGTTGAGACGCACTCAATTCTCAATGCTATATCATAAAAATTAATTGTCCTACCTAATTTGAATTTTGGAATGTCTCAATGCTAAGCTTGAGCAGTGGTGGCCGAGTGGTAACGGCCCCGACTTACAAGTTGTAGGTCGCGGGTTCAAACCCAGCCAGGCGCATTAGTTTGTGTTATTTCTTTCATCACCACTGCTATCAAAATGGTGAAGGAAAACATCGTGAGGAAACCGGCATGTCCTAGAAGCAAAAATTCGAAGATACGTGACATTCACCAACCCGCACTGGGCCCGCGTGGTGGATTACGGCCCATTCACTCTCCTAGAGAGGAGGCCTGAGTCCCAGCAGTGGGAACATTAAAAGGCTGATTACACATAAGCAACGCTTAGAATATTCTGAAAAGTACCTACATACGAGTATAAGTAAATAATTTAATTAAAATAAAATTGCAAAAATTTCATTATGGTATAAGCCCTTAGTAGTGAAAACAAAGTTACCTTAACCTAACGTGGTCATATTGTGATAATTGTGATAGGCTAAAAGATACCCTAAGTACCTATCCCCAAAACAATATTTCCAGCACACTGATCCGAACTACTCGTGTGCCTACGTCACGACGACCACGGAGAATGGCAGCCGAGGCTTCGGTTTAACCTTCACTTGCGGCCGAGGCACCGAGATCATCGTGCTCACCATCCGCTCAATGAAGAAGTTCATCATGGGGAAGAATGCAGCCGATATCTTCGCAGACTTCTCCGGCTTCTGGCGGACAATCACCAATGACTCGCAGATGAGATGGGTAAGCTAACATTTATGTTAATCAACTTTATATTAATCAGGAATTAATATATCCGCAGGAGAATCAAGGTCATCGACATAGCCCGAAGAATCGTCAAACTCAAGTGAGATGGTGAGGACGAAAGCTTCTGGAGTGGCGATCGTATATCGGAAAATGCAGCGTTAGAAGGCCTCCCACAAACTGAACCGATGACCTAGTAGAGGTCGCAATTAATCCAATAACGAATTCGATGGATGCGAGATGCACAGGACCGTTCTTTGTGGCGGTACTTGAGGAGGCCTATGTCCAACAGTGGACGTCTTTGATGATGATGAACTTAATATCGTGATATTTCATATAAAAACCGACTCAACCCTAGGGGATTGGCAGAAGTGTAGAAATATACAAACTCCGGGTTTTTCTAACCATTTCTTGTCGACAACAATTTTCTTTCCTAACTTATTAGGCTGGACTGGGAATTCAAGGCACCACACTCAACTTACTAACGACAGAAGAACTTATTACTAACACGTTGGTTGTACCAACTAAGTTTCAACATTTATAATTTCAGATCGGACCTGAAAAAGGCGTAGCTCACTTGGCGGCAGCTGCCATTCTGAATTCCCTGTGGGATCTTTGGGCTCGCCTTGAAAACAAACCGTTATGGAGGCTTCTTGTCGACATGGAACCTGAGGTTTGTATGGAAAAAAAAATCTTCCTTACATGTTATAAAACAAAGTCGCACCTGTCTATCTGTTCACGATAAACTCAAAAACTACTGAACAGATTTTCATGTGGTTTTCACCAATAGACAGTGATTCATGAGGAAAGGTTTAGGTGTATAATATATGCCTTTTAAAGTAGAGAAAAGCCGAGAGAGAATTTGAAAGATTTGTAATACCCGTGCGAAGCTGGGGTGGATCGCTAGTATACCACCTACATATAAACCAGATCGCAATCTACTTGTAATTGCGCTAGGGAACGAGACTATACTGCATTGGGTACTAGAACCTACTTATAAGTAGGTACGTAACCCGCGTCAACGGCACGTTTAAAAAACGTGGTGTGCACAGGCCCTAAAGGTCTACAGGCTGCGTCTGACTCGCGTGTGTATCGCTACAAACGCGCGTTAACGGCGCGTTTAAAAAACGTGGTGTGCACAGGCCCTTATTTGGAGCCGCTACTTGCTGCCGATATTACCTGGGTAGTTAAGTAATGTATAAAGGTATCATTTTGAACTTCATAGAGGTATTCATTTTCGACTTACCGTTTATGTAAACGAAAAAGTAAGTCGTGAAATAATTTCTTTGTTTTGTGACAATTATTTTAACGTATCTACAGGAATTGGTGTCGACAATAGACTTCCGCTACATAACAGACGTGATAACGAAGGAAGAGGCGATAAAGCTGCTGAAGGACAAACAAGCCGGCAAGGAGGAGAGAGTCAAGTATCTGATGCAGCACGGGTACCCTGCGTACACCACACAAGTTGGTAAGACACTGCATAATATAGTACTTACATGAATAGAATTGCGGCCTTATCATGATATGTTAAAATGTCAGGTATGCGAGCAGTGGCGGATTAACCCAGCGTGGGGCCTGTAAGCAAATTCAACCATAATAATCAGCTGCATTCGGATTTTGATATATTAATATAGACTAGATTTCTTTTGCGTTCAAGTGCAGGATCCTCGAACACGCGGGCCTGTAGCATTTGCTACTCTTGCTATATGGCTAATCCGCCACTCTATGCGAGCGAGAAAGACGGATGGAACTATACACTCTATATTCGTCCTTCTCTTTAACAGTTCAGTTTAGGTCGTCAAATGAGAGGACGTGGTAGGGCCTCTGGTGCCAACTAGGTACCTATCTACATACTTAAGATGGATGCTCCAAGGTAGCCTGACAAATTCAAATTTTTTAAGTTTTTTTTTTGCATTTTACAGTACAGTGTCAAGTTGTATATTGATTAAAATATGAATGACGGCTGTAAACGTAATTATTTACGGAATATTTTTTTCATGAAATAACCATTCAATAGGGTTAGAATTATCGTCCAGTTCTTTTTAGGGTTCCGTACCTCAAAAGGAAAAACGGAACCCTTATAGGATCACTTTGTTGTCCGTCCGTCTGTCTGTCAAGACCCTTTATCTCGGCAACGCGTGGAAGTATCGAGTTGAAATTAAAACCTTAAACTCAAGTCTGCGGTCTCTTGAAGCTGTGAAAAAAACAAATTTCCAAGTCAACGAAAAACAAAGATACGGCCGTTATGTCTTAAAAAACGTATATTTCGACACTCTCGAGGAAATCAAAATTCATAGGGTACTTCCCGTTGACACAGAATTCTAAAATTTTGCATAAAGGAAGGTCTTATAGCACAGATATAGGAATAAATCTGAAAACAGCAAAGGAGACAATTTTTTTTGGGCCCACTATTAAACGGTTACGTTTATTAATCATATTACACATGGAAAAAGCGATCATCTTATTATAATTAACAGACCAAAAATTATATAGAAATCTAACCGGAATAATGAAATAATAGTAAAAAAGTGTTACTGCAAAAAATGCTTGTTTAGGAGCGTTTTCAAGTTTATTTTAAAGTGAAAAAAAAAATGTTACTACACTGCGCAGCGGTGACATCGGATTTAAATGCGTTTCAAGAGATAATAATTAATTGGTACAGCGAACTTGTTTTTAATGCTGTTATTAACGGTTAACACAAATATCAAGTAACGTACTTTAAAAATCAACGTGGAACGAAACGTAATTAATAGATAGCCCGTTGCAGATGCTCTGTGGTCCAGTTTCAATCAGTTTGACACTGACAGACAACTAGTGGTGGGTCGTTGTCGAATTTTAGACGGACGAGACGTAACCGTTTTGGCGACGACAAAAACGGTTGCAGAAAACGGTCGTCATCGCAACTGGTTTGAAGACGAAACTATCGTTGAGTGAAGTAGTTGCAGAAAACGTTCGTTGTCGCAACTGTCGAATTTATTACCGTTTGAGGACGGTAATAAATTCTGTACTCATCGCGTCGTCGTTTCAAAACCAATTATTACAATGAAAAATGAACTTTATGACTATAAACATAAAATTCATTTTTTATTGCAATAACTGGTTTTAAAAACGACGACGCGACGAGTGTGATAGTTGAAGCAATGGATTTTCGACCTTATTTTCTTAACAGTAAGATAACAATTCGCATACAGTAATTCGAAGACTGGTTTGTGCAACGAAGACTGTTTGGTCGCAGGATGGAAAACGGTTGTTACGTTGCAGAACAAAAAACGGTCTTTGAAAACTGTTCGTCGTTGAAACGCCCACCGCTACAGACAACATTATTATTGTTTCCGATTACTAGATAGTTGCATGTTTCTTCTGTTCTTTTCGTATTTTTATTCGAAAGATTTTATGAAAATGGCATCTGTAGATACATGCATAATCCACAAAGCCGTTGTATCAATTGTGCAGCACGATTTCAACGGAATGTTGAATACTGCTCTTGCTGGATACTGTTGTAATTGTTTAGTGGGCAGACGCACTGTTGGCTGCTGTGCATATGTGATGTGTATAGTGTGGTTTTTATCTTGGGCGCGGCATCAAGGTGAGGTTGAGCCACCTGCATCTTTTTTAGATGAAATACTGCTTTTAAGAGATGACTTTGAAAATGATGATGATGAACAGTAATAAATACTTGTGATGCTATAATGTGTTTTTTTTTCTCCTTACACAACCAGCATAAAACACATCACCTTATTATTTTAGATCTACAGTCAATGGCCGACAAAAGCCGCGCTATTTCGAAATGTATACATCTACGCATTTTCATGAATGATGAATAAGTCTGTCAAATCGTGTAAATCACATCAAAGTCTGTCACGTAGTACAGACGTAACTTTGTTTTATACTGTATATTATTGAACAGTGCACTATTTTAACTTAAAATACCAAGGAGACCTATCCACTCATTATAGACAATCGCTCTTGTGAGATTTTAGGTTATTATGAGAGTCATGTTTTGACTGTCGTATTTCACGGTACTCCAGTTAGATAAAGTTTTGCCAATATTACCAATGTAATCTAGAGATTATAAGGAATAAACTAACGTGCATTTCATTGCTATACGCCACAATTTGTGGTGGGCCTATTCCCCAAACAAAAAAAATTGTCTCCTTTGTTGTTACATCAAAAAAAAATGCGTTTCGGAAAAATCTAGGTAAGCGCTCTCCATCGTCGACCGCATCGTTGCTTTCCATCAGGTGAGATAGCGGTCAAGCGCGAACCTACCAAGAATAAAAAAAAAAATATCTTCGAGACTATACGGGAATTGAACTATTTACATAGGTAAGTTTGTATGGAACCCTCAATGCGCGAGTCCGACTCGCACTTGCCCATTTTTTTTTACATTGGTAAAGTGCGATTGTGTCTTAGTTGAGTTTGTAGTCGAGATGCTCATACCAGATTAACGGAACACATTGTACGTACAACTAAGGCTACAATTAACCGAAGGGTCCATAAGTCAAGAGTGAATATGTTACTTCTAGGAAAGCGTGCTCCATCGTCGACCACATCATCATGAGACGAAGTATCTATGTTGTTCATAGCATGCTCTAGATACCCCCATACCACGGAAATCCGTTGATTTTGTGCTGGTCTCCATCCAATCTTGTTCGGATTGTCGAACCATCGGAGCTCATCTCTTCTCTAACTCTGTAGTGAGCGAACAGAAGAGCACCTGCGTTTGTAAATATGTATTTACATGTCTCTCGCTTATTTATTTATTTTAGTAAATGATCCAGTTTTTGTTAGCCCTGGTTGTAGATAAGCTTATTTAGATTTCATCTAACCATAAATTTGTCATCTATGGCGTCGCAGAAGAACTAAATTACGAAATCTTGCATCGTGCAATTCGAATTCTCCGCGCTATTTGAACATATATACAATAGCCCGAAATCATCTATCAGGGAATTCAGCCAATATTAGGCAATTGTCCAGATCAGAAATTTAAACAGCCGTCTGATCGGAGGATCCTCCCTTTTTAATTGAGGTTTTGCGGGACTTTACTCTCAGTTCCGCTTATCCCTAAAAATTGCTTAATTGAAGATTTTTTAGACTCGTAATAATTGTCTTTCTTACATCGTAGGATGGCTGGGCTACAGTGATGAACTCGTACAGTCATTATGTGACAAGTACTTGAAACTCGGCTTCAAATTCTTCAAAGTTAAAGTTGGAGTTAATTTCGAAGACGATTACAGGAGATGCAGCGCTGTCCGCAAGTGCATTGGGCCAAATAACGTTTTGGTAAGTTTAAGGACATTGTCGTATGGCAGCTCGGCAGGTATGTCCAAATGTGAAATGGACTCCTGAGTTCTTCCCACGAAGTTTTACAACATGACTGTTTCAAATAAAATTGATTAAAGTCTCTACAAAAAAGATAGGCAGCGCCGCTGTGGTAGCCCTGGGTTGTAGACATCCTCAGGCAGCGGTGGCCATTTGTAACCACGAGGGTCGTCTGTTTTTTAGTCATCTTCTGGATAAAACAAAAACAAAGGTAGGTTTTTTATGACTGCGAGGCTGCGACTCAAAATGTTAGATAGGTACTTATCTACTGTTGAGGGTAAAAATTATATACCACACCGAAATCATTCAGACAGTGCCTTTTTAATTTCTTAAAGATGGTTGATGCCAATCAAGCGTGGAGCGTGAACGAAGCTATCGAATGGATGAAGAAACTAGCGCCGTTGAAACCGATGTGGATCGAGGAGCCCACTTCACCTGACGACATCCTCGGGCATGCTGCTATATCGAAGGCTTTAGCGTGAGTACTGTCTAAGCACAATCGTTCAAACAATGGTAAGCGCGTTCCATCGTCGACCGCATCGTCGCTTTCCATCAGGTGAGTTAGCGGTCAAGCGCGAACCTATCAAGAATAAATAAAAAAAAAAAAAAAAAACAATCGAGTCGCAATTCGCAAACGATATTATCTCCCTTCGTTTCCTGCCTTCTGTGACCCAAGACTGAAGCCACAGTGACCTAAGCGCTGCCACCGATATACTATGACTAGTGGTGAAGTTTTTGCCTAAAAAATGGACAATACCATATGATGGCGATGGTACGGGACCCTATTTACATAATTACTAAGACTCCGCTGTCCGTCTGTCACTAGGCTGTATCTCATGTACCGTGATAGTTCAATACTTTTAACAGAATAAAATAAATATTTATGGGGGCTTCTTTAAAACAAACGTGATTTTTTACTCTATTTTGTTACGGGCGTGACGGAACCCTTTGTGCGCGAGTCTCTTGCACTTGCACTTGGCCGGTTTTTGTCATAATCAATTCGGGAATTCAGAGCGTGGTATAAAGAGCAATCACTTTTACGACCATTATAATTTTGGAATATTTTTATGTAAAGTATTTAAACTTTGTCATGCTTTTCCCGAAATGATATAGGCACACTGGTACATAAATCAGAGCTTAAACTATTTCCTTTCTATTGCAAGACCATACAACATCGGCGTGGCGACTGGTGAGATGTGCGCTAACCGCGTCATGTTCAAGCAGTTCCTCCAGAGTGGGGGCATGCAGTACTGTCAGATAGACTCGGCGCGCATCGGCGGAGTAAACGAAATACTATCCGTTTATCTTATGGCTGAAAAACTGAAAGGTATTTTTGTTGACTTTTTCACAATCAAGAAATGCCTAGCGACTGTCATTGGATTATTGGTGACGATGACGACGGTCTAGAAAGGATGGTCTGTAGCATATCAGCATGCATAATCAGTTACAACGAAATACGATCTTCAAATGATTGGCTTACCGTAGCGTAGGTATATCAATGATCTCTCCCGAGCGTGTATGATCAGCTCAGTAGGTACAGATAAAAAATTAATGGTGTCCATTATATTTGACAACTTTTGGAAGAGCTCAAACTGTTCTGAACTACTTTCTAACTTTCTTTTAATTTTTATCTGTTTATTAGATTGATTTTAGACAATAAATTGAACTAGCTTCTTAGACTACCTTGTCAATATACCGTGTAAGTATTGTACGCGGCACATAAGTTGAACTAAAATGGCGATCGTTGCTATGGTTATAGCACTTCGATTGAGACCCGAAAATCTGTTATTGCGCATTGAAGGTCATAGTTCAACTTTCGTGCCGCGAATAATACATCGAAGAACTGGAACAATTTGCCTGCTGCGGCCTTCCCGTCCGATTATAATGTAGGTGTCTTTAAGGTTAAAAAACGTACCTAATACCTTCTTACATGGTGATCGTTTCCAGTGAAAGTATGTCCTCACGCGGGCGGCGTGGGCCTGTGTGAGATGGTGCAGCACCTGCAGTACTGGGACTTCGCGAGCGTGTCCGCCACCATGCAGGACCGCCTCATCGAGTACGTGGACCAGCAGCACGAACACTTCGTCGACCCCTGCATCGTGGAGGACGCCAAATATCTAGCGCCTAAGGTAGGATAATCAACCATGGAAAGCGGGCCAAAACATTTCGTCGCTAAACTTTGTTTTCAACAATATTTTTCAATCAATAGAATAAAATCGGTAACGACTACCTTCCCGAGATTTTTTTTTTGCAGGACTAACTATAATTTTCAAAAACCAACTCCCGAAACTATGTTTAGCGTTTTGATGGTAATTTAAATGAGTCGGCCTAACATTCGGCTACTTAGACACCTTCGGTAATGTCTGTTTCTTAAGTATTTAAACGCAAATCCTACTTGGTACTCCAAATATTTTTGTATTATGTATACATCTCAAGAGGAGACAAAACAAAGCAGTGCTCTAAATTTGTTGTTGCGACAAAGGGTCGGATACCGGCACGGATCTTGACCGCTGACTTCCACTTACACTTACTTGCTGACTTAGAAGTGAAATATCGGGTCTCTAGTGGTATGAAGTGAGACGCAGGGGCGAGGAGTGCAATCCTTGTAAAGTGATTGGCTCGCCGATGTGTACAATGCCCAAAGCGATCTCTCTCGCCGAGCGCTCAAGATACGTGCCGGTATCTGTACCTGCGTTGTTGTCATAATACGACTCTATGCGACCGAGCTTAGTTATTTTGTTTTGTTTCAGCAACCGGGATACAGCACAGAATTCTTACCGGGTATACTAGACAAGTTCGCGTATCCTAACGGCAGTGAATGGCGGCAGATGATCAAGGACGGAATCTTCCCACCTCCTGATGAAGCTGAATTAGTCAATGTATGAATTAATTAAAATAATCGAAACGGTTAAATCGAATGCCATAATTAAAACTTTTACAAACAAAGATTTTTTTATTTAAAGAGTAAGAAACGAATGGAGACCCTAGTTGTTAAAAATGTGTGCAGTTATCGAATTATTATGAACTGGATGGACTGCAACGGCAAGCGAATATTGGAAATTGTCCCAACTTACTATAAGAGTAAAATGTATCCCAAGACACGATCCTGGGCATAATCTATCCGTGGTTAGCGTAGTGGTTAAGTAATAATAATAATAATATTCCACAACTATCACACAACGCCGTCCAGTCCCAAGCTAAGCAGAGCTTGTGATATAAGTACTAGACAACTGATAAACATACTTATATATTTTTAAATACATACATATCTATATATATAAAAATGAATCCCTATTTCCCTTAGTCACGCCATCACGCGTGAACGGCTGGACCGACTTCACTATTTTTTTTTTGTTGTTTTTGTTATTGTCAGGAGGATCCTAGGAAAGAAAATAATAATAAAAAATTGGTAGTAGGGTAGAGTAGGATAGAGTATGGTAAGGGTAGATTAGGGTAGAGTAGAGTAGGGTAAAGTCGGGTAGAGCAGAATAGAGTAGTCAGTTGACGGGAGCGAAGCCGCGGGCAAAAGCTAGTTAGTTATAGATAAATTACACAGAACTAAAGATCGGGCAAATCACACAAAACATTTGTCCTGGGTGGGAATCGAACCCACGACCTCCGGTATAGCAGTCAGGGCCACTAACCACTTGACCAACAGGCCAGTCTAAGTGATTGGCTACTGCGCTGCATATCGCGGGTTTGATTCCCAGAACAAATAGTTGTAAAGCCTACAGATAGTTGTGTCGGTGTCTTCTGTATGTGATTTCACATGTTTGTGAACACCACGACACAACTTATTAGTTTGAGGTCACTGTTTAAAAAAAAAAAAAAGAAATATTCTTTCAAATACAATTTCAACTAGATTCTTTACCAAGTATTGGCACCCCACTTTGAGGCGTGGCTGGAAAGACTGGCGTCCTCACCTTCCGCATGACGCAGGTTCTCACCGAACACGGTCAGTTCGGGAAGTTCCTGCGCTGGACTCGTGCGGAAGCGACGCCCAGGTGTCACCACTGTGTGGACCGCCCGGAGGAAACGGTGGAGCACACGGTAGAGGTGTGCCCCGCTTGGGCAGAGGACCGCCGTGTCCTCGTGGGGGCGATCGGTGGCAGCGTTCTCTCGCGCCGGGCCTTGGTCCGAAGCGAGGACGAGTGGCAGGCGGTCGCCTCCTTCTGCGAAGCAGTAATGCTAGCAAAGGAGGTGGCCGATCGCGTGAGGCAACGGTCTTCACGCCCCAGATCCTCAGATTCCGATTCCGGCCACCGTAGGCACGAGTTTGCGGACGGCGAGCAATGGGTCAATGTCGCTCACCGTCCGAACCGATCCCAAGACGTCGACGGCGCGTATTGTTCCACGCGCGCTTCAAGGAGTTGTCAGCAAACCGTAGGGGCCCAGCAGGGTCGAAGCCTACTGGGGCCAAGTATCTAATTCTGAAAGGTTCGGCTCCGGTACGAAAGGCAACGGAGGAACAGGAGTGGGTTTTTAGTCAGTAAAAGTCTGACACTATCTCCCGCAGCGCCCAAGAGCGAGGGATGGATGATTTTCCCACCGAAAAAATAAACCAAGTATTTGCAATTGTTTACTTTAGGAGCGTTCAACCCGAGATACATATCCATACAATCACGGCTTCTTACGTGATTATGACGTTATTACACATCTTTCTCTAGATACTTTGAAAACACATATCTTGTAGATTTTATCTAGGTTTCTATTGAATTCAAAACTTTTTGTGTAAAACTAATCTAGCAAAGACCTCTGAAAACCTCCTATTTTGCGTGAACTTTGGCCCTTCGTAGTGTACTCATAAATTACAAAACTGGGCAAGTGAGAGTTGGAATCGCGCACTGAGGGTTCTATACAAACTTACCTATGTAAATAATTCAATTTCCGAATGGAGTCTCAAAAATTTTTCCGGATCAAAATTTTTTTTTAAGTCTTATAATAGCACAAGTATAAATCTGAAAAATGAAAATTTGTACTAACGTCACAAAAAAAAAACTTTTTCTATTCGGGAAAATCTTCCCGAGATTCGATTCAGGAATTGAACTATGTACTTAAGTTTGTACGGAACCCTTAGTGTGCGAGTCCGACTCGCACTTGCCCAGTTTTTTTGGGTATAGAAGAAATCTTGCACATTTAATCGAGATTCCGAATGACGAAAATTTTATCCAAAAACTTTTAAGGTTTAAAAAAAATGATTTCGGGCTGTCGTATATGTTCAAATCGCGCGGATGGAGAACTGACTGCGCCATGCAGGATTTCGTAGTATAGTTTTTCTGTGACGCCATAGATGTCGCTACATCTCTTTATTAACCTCTCAAAACTCCAAGCGCACTGTCAAAAAGTTAGGCATTGCATTAATCCAATGCGTAGGATGAAAACAAGTTTTTAAACCATGTTCACGTTGACGATAGATGTATCGGGACAGGCCTTTTACGATTAATTTCTCAATGTTGTGAAATTTTTATTGCCTAGGAAAGCACATGACATGGGGAAATAGTTATAGAACTTGGCGATGACGTGAAGAAAATTGGTAGTCATTAAAATATTATCGAAGTACAGGATGACTTGCAAGTTCACACGGTACTAGATTCTGGCGTGACTCATGTTATCAGTGAATAGTATAAATTCAGATTAAATAACTTTGGACCAACGAATATTACAAAAAAAAAAAACATAAATGGGGTTTAATACAGGTTTACCTTTTTTTAGAGGTGGGAAATCATCCAATGACTTCTCCCGCTCCAGGGTCGAGCGATGTCAGACTTTTACCCTCTTATTAATAAACACAGACTAGAGCAAGAATAACTTTACTCCTAAGCTCAAGTTAAGAGTAATCAAATTCAGTATTAATAAACATGGAGCAAGGAAGGAGTAAGCTAATCTGAATCTACTCTCGTCGTAAAAGTTAATCCTTCGCGCTACCTAGTTTAAGGAGTGAGTAAGCATAGAACAAATGTATATTTTGACATTTGACGGCATTCATAACCTACAAACCTCAGTTGAGTTTACTTCATTTTTGCTGCTTTGCGCGCGTTAATGTTTTGTTGTTGAATGTGTTGTTTGGTTAGCGAAAAGATGGATATTGATTATTTTATTGAGGATTTGAGGGTGATAGGTGATATTACTGAGGTTGAAAACCTCATGCCATTGATGAGGAGCGTAAAACATTATAAAATACGTAGAAATCCCCTGGAAGAACTTCAAGAAGGTGAATTTAAAAAAAAGTACAGGTTTTCTAAACATACTGCTGTAATGATAATTGATATGGTGAAAAATAATCTAGCTGGTGATGCAAGAGGTGGCTTTATACCACCTCACCTTAAAGTATTGGCTGCAATTAGAACATGGGCCCGTGGAGAGGTAAACCTGATTCTTTGTTTTATTTTATATATTATTTTCTAATCATTGTAATCCAATCTCTAGTCATTTGCTAGTCATATAATAAATTCTTATATTCTTTTTATAAATCAGTTAATTTTTATGTTACCAGATTCAAGACGATGCAGGAGATCTTGGTGGCATGAGCCAGCCAACAATATCACTAATTTGCAAACAAGTAGCCTTAGCAATAGTGGCCCATAGAGCACATTGGATTAAGATGCCTCAAAGTGAAGTGGATCAAAATGAAGTTATTGCTGGATTTTATGCACTGTGTGGATTTCGGCAAGTAATAGGAGCCATTGATTGCACTCATGTAAGAATACCAAAGGTTGGTGGAGATGTAGCACAATATTACATAAACAGGAAGGGATACAGTTCCATTAATGTGCAAGTGAGTTATTTAGTATAGTAATAACTACTATTACTGCTATACTAGCCTTTCTTTGAAACAATTTCAATAATTGTCATCAATCTTATGTATTTTTGATACATTGTTTCAGGCAGTATCAAATGCAAACTTAGAAATAATGGACATAGTGGCACATTGGCGAGGCAGTACACATGACTCGAGAATATTTAACGAATGTAGATTGAAGCAAAGATTTGAACAATTGGAATTTAAAGGAAGACTTTTAGGTGATGCAGGTTATGCTTGTAGTCCTTATTTATTTACTCCGGTCCTAAATCCAAATACTCAAAAGGAGGAAATGTATAACCGAGCACACATAAGAACCCGTAACACTGTAGAGAGATGTTTCGGAGTGTGGAAGCAAAGGTTTCGGTGTCTACTGCGGGGATTCACAACAAAATTGGACAATACAAAGCTCTACATTGTTGCATTGGCAGTTTTGCATAATATTGCAATGCACAGACAAGATTTTTATGAAGAAGAAGAAGACGGTGATGATGAAGTTCCAGTGAGATGGGTAATAAGCAGTACTCACACAGGCAATGCTGCCCGTGCAGCATTTATCAATGAGAATTTTTAAAGAATTTTTAGTTTGAACTCTATTTCTGTACATAAATAAAAAACATTTAAGTTGACAAAAAGTTTTATTTATAGAACTTAAACATTTATCTATGAAGCCTCACGTGCTTTCCTTATTTCCAACATTTCTCGTTCCAGCATTGCTGCTTTTAATTTTTCTTGATTTATTTATTTTTCAAGTATTGCTGCATTTAATTTTTCTTTATTTATTTCCATTTTAATTTTGTGTTCTTCTTCAGCCATTTCCATTCGCCTCAGATGTTCGTCATCTTTTAAAAGTTTACTATGGCTTAACATGCGGCTCACATATTCTTCTTGGTCCTTTCTGGGTTTTGGACCCACAATGTTGTTCATATAAGTTTCCGTTTGGGCGCCTTCTTTGCTTGATTTATTCCGATACTTTTTGTTTTTGGCATTTCCATGGTTGTATCATCTTCAGAGATCTTAATAGGCAATGAGTTCACACATTTTTCCATAGGAATGGCTGTGTCCCAAACATCAATTTAATTTGTAGAATAACATTTGAAAAACGAGGAAGTATGGACGGGTAAGTGCTTAGTAAAGTAGGGACAGAATAATATTATTGCTTATTTAATAAGAGATCACGCTCCTTCTGTAATTCTAAAATTTCTCTCTGTAATATTGCAGATTTTAAACTTTCCCTGTGTATTTCCATTTTGATTGCATGTTCTTCTTCAGCCTTTCTGTGTATTTCCATTTTGATTGCATGTTCTTCTTCAGCCATTTCCATCCGTCTCATATGTTCCTCATCCTTTAGCATTTTGCTATGGCTTATCATGCTATTTACATAGCCCTCATGGTCCTGTAATTAACAAATAGTTAAAATATTAAATATATTAAGGTTGAAAATAAGCAGCAGTAGATATAAATAAATATTACCTTTCTGGAGTTCTTGTCACTATTGATGATATTATTTAAATTAATTTTTCGTTTGGCCACCTGGAAATAATAATTAACAATTAGATCAAGTGAAAACTTTTAAGTTATCACTTATCAGGTAATACTAATATTTGAGAGGGCTACCAAATGTGCAATGTGTGTGTGTTTGTGTGGGCAATCAGCTGTGCAATTAGCATTTAGAATTATATATTTTAAATAGGTACCTTCTTTGCTGGAGTTGCGCCCCTGTGCAACATTGGAGTTATAGTTTTATCTTCAGTAGTCTGTAACATATCAAAAAGTTAAAAAAGGTTATATTATTCATTATGATGAATTGATTATAATATTTGCATCAATTCAGAGTGTATTAATTACCTTTACTAGAATTGAATCAATTTTTTTTGCCATTGTAGTAGCCGGAGTAGCTACGAGTGGAGAGATCTGTAAAATTAGATTATACATTAAATACACTGTAGATTTTACAGACACCATAGTGTATTACTGTTTGTGAGCTCACCACAGGAGTTAATTTTTGACAAGACACTTGATCATCAACATCTTCTATTGTTTCTATACATGCAATATTCTGAAAGAGTAAAAAAAAAGGTTAATATTTTACAAATTCTAAATAGGTGCAACCTTATTTGTTCACAAAAAATGTTATGATGGATACGCACAGTTATTTGATCTTCTTCCATATTGCTGTTGTTATCTAGTAGTTTTGAATTCTAGAAATAAAACATAAATAATAAGAAAACTATAGAAAAAAAATTTTTAGGCTATCATTTCATTTATCATATATACAACTTACCTGTGTGTTACATGTATTACTAGTAGTTTGGATCTCTACTTTTCCAACCACAACTCCATCAGAGTCATACAAATTATCATCCCGCAATAGCTCCGCAGGATGTAATAAATCTTTAATTTGCATTATGGTGTCATTTGGAGTTGGTGGTCTTGTCCCACCACCTGTCTTATTTGTTTCTTTTTTAAAAGCACTATAAGACTTTCGGGCATTCACTTTCATAGTTTTCCATTGAATTTTCAATTGGTTTAGTTCTCGAGGTCGGCCATTTAGCTGATTAAACCTAAAACAGAAGTTAAATTAGGGGTGATCTATAAATATAACACTTAATCTGTCTCTACTGAATTATACCAAATTTAATAAAGATCTATGTATTATGTAATTGTACAGGTGGGGTTCTGATATACCTATAGTTCACTAGCCTCATAAAAACTAGATTAGAATATAAACTTTTTTTTGATATGAAAGAAAGAATGTCTATAGACTATCTTACCTTGTGTGAACTTGCTCCCATGCTTTAGCTTTTGTCCTGTTCGTATTTGTATCCAGCGATTTATTTTCAATAATTTGAGCATATTCTTTAAAAACCATACGAAATAATTGCTGAAACAGTAAAAGACACTGAAATAACAACCACGGTAAACATAAATAAAGACCACGCATTAAACATAATTAACAAGGTTTACCTTTTCTTCTTCGTCCCAGTTTATAGAGCGAATGCGTTTTTGGCTCATTTTTAATGTTATATTGTAATAGTAGATAGAATAGAATATAATAAAGAGTATTAGGTGTAATATTTTTTCGCCGGGAAATCAACACGCAACAAACGAACGTCTTGGGAGTTGTGTTTGTGATGTCACGCTTATGTCAGGTTGACAGTTCTGTCATTCATTTCTTTTTCGATTACATTCAATAATTCACTCTTTTTACTTTTAAAATAAGTGTGTTGCCAGAACATTCGTAATAACTCCGGTGTAACGAATGTATTGGTAATCCGAGGTTACTCTAAGTTTATTAATAATCTTTAATTTACAAAGATAATACTTTGTTACTTTCGGAGTAACAATTCCTATTGTAACGTCGGATTACCTTTGGAGTAGGTGATTTTTATTAATAAGGGTGTATCTGATTAAAACGACACCTCTATCCTTCAGTTGCCCTTTGCGTTCTAGGATAGCAGGTTTTCTTTTCAGAATTTCCAGCGACCCTAAAAAGTATACATTGCAAGGGAATTTGAATTGATTGTGATACTGGGTTTGTTGTTCCAAATTGGATAATTATCACGAATTCTAAACTCAAATAAACCTTGTTTTGTGTTTGCATAAAACTAAAACTTGAAAAATATAATGCCATCCGACTCGCTCTTTGTCATTAGACTGGCCTGTTGGTCTAGTGGTTAGTGGCCCTAACTGCTATGCCGGAGGTCGTGGGTTCGATTCCCACCCAGGACAAATGTTTGTGTGATGAGCACGATCATTTGTTCTGTGTCTGGATGTAATTTATCTATAGTATGTATGTATTTAGAAATTTATAAGTATGTTTATCAGTTGCCTAGTACTCATCATAATACAAGCTCTGCTTAGCTTGGGACTAGACGGCGTTGTGTGATAGTTGTGGAATATTATTATTATTATTTTTATTTTTTTTAGCTCCATTCGATTTTTGTGCTCAATAGAAGTCTTGCACTAATTAGTCCTGTTTCCATACGCAAACAGCACAAGGAGACTTGGAGGCATCATCCATCATGCATGTTTTGAAAATGCTGTATGACTAGCATTTTCATAACACACCTTTAATGAAAATGCTGATTCATACAAATCAATTATTTTAGTTTACATTTACATATTAGCAAATGATTACTACACGAGGAATTCTGAAGTTCGTGTTTAAGGAAATCAAAATAAGGAAAGCAAATAAAACTGTAGTTTACCTTCAGCACAAATTGTATTGGTGCAGAGTCAGCGGGTCATTGTTATGAGGAAGATGAAGTATTATTATAAATCGACCCATTTGATGGGGTTTTTCCATGATTGACATGCAAAAACCCCATTCAATATGTCGATTATAAATTGCCATATGTTTATACCTAATTGTATTGTCCTAATGGTATCCTAATTAGTGGCACTATCAGGTGATGTCATAATAGAGCGTGTTGTTTTTTGTCGAAAATCAATGGGTAATCCTTGGCTAGGAATATTATTTTTTCAATTATCCAATGAAGTTTTATTTTTCATTGAAATCGACCACGAGACTGCTTTAAGTACTTTTTGCCTCATAGGTTCGGATACAGCCACCCTCGTTCATTTAAAAAAATCATCTGAACCTATCATCAATGTAGATCTAAAAATACTATAAAATAAATGATAATCCGTAATGCGGCTGATGCAAACAAAGGACAGATGGCAATAAAATAATTATGTCACCTAGCGATGTAGTAAAATCAGCAATCTTTGCGTATTTATACGTACCTATTGACCCAGTACTATCTAGCATAAACAAACGAAGAAAATCACTTTGTTTTTGTTTTATGATAAGATTATTGACACGAAAATATTGACATTTTGAAGAGCATCTGTTTACACAAATCCCAATCAGTTGTTATGCAGTTCTGTGGTTTTAATATGATATAGAACTTGAAAACTTGCAGAATTATATCTATAATTTAGATTTTAGTTACACGAGTTACTTGTATAAGATGGACCATTTTTGTCTCCTATCATGAATAGTAGTGAAAACAATCAAAATTGGCCTGACTGATTAACTGGCCTGTTGGTCTAGTGGCCCTGACTCGATTCGATTCCCACCCAGGACAAATGTTTGTGTGATGAGCATGATCATTTGTTCTGTGTCCGGGTGTAATTTATCTATAATATGTATGTATTTAGAAATATATAAGTATGTTTATCAGTTGTCTAGTACTCATAACACAAGCTTTGCTTAGCTTGAGACTAGACGGCGCTGTGTGAAAAAAAAAAAATTAAAAAATTGTAAAAATCTTATTTTATTGTTTAAATTAAATGAAATTATGTTACTTACATGATAATACTGGCTAACAAACAATAGCTAAGATTTCTTAACAAAGGCAAAGGTACTAAGTTTAGATTGTTTTGGAGTGTTGCTGACGACTGTATCTGATCCGTTGGTATCTTCATCCAATTTCCTTTTAGGGCCATTTTCTGTGGCACTGGTGCCTTTTCCCTGGACAGTCTTGAATAGTTTGATACCATGTCGAGTTAGTTCCGACGGACCGAGTTCTGGGTTCTGTTTTTCTAGCACGGATTTATTTCTTGTGAACCAGTCTACAAAGGTCTCACCTTCCAGAGGTGCTGGAGGCTGTTAAGACAAAAGGGTGGATTTGTACTTACGCAGTAGTCAAAGACCTAGAGTGATTTATTTTATGATTCTAAGTAGAAATTCATAACACAACATCCGTTTTTTTTTAACCCTTCCAAGGGTTCAAACAAAATCGTTATATAAAACCTGCATACCTACTGCTTTACACAATAAAAGGTTACGAACGTATGTCATTTTCTAAAAATCAAGGCGTTTTAAAATCACTTACTTCATCATTTTCAGAGGTATCAGCCGGTCTGTGGACCTCGACGAGAGTCCTTTCAGTCAAACTGAGTGGACTTTGTGCACTCTTTGAGTTAGTTGTCTGCTTCTTGAATATATTCCTCGCTCTACCAGGCGATGACTTTACGGGCTGCAAAAGTTAAGAGACAAATTCTTGTTTATACGTTGTGACCTGGTCGTAGTAAATTCGTTTACACAACGACCGTTTGCTATGTGTCTTCTAAGTATATTTTCATAAGGGACAATTTAGAGTAATTTTATAACGTGCTCATGAAATGCATCGACTCGACGCAGATTCAATATTAGTTAGTCAGGAATTGATACCAAAAAAAGTATAGTTATGAACGAATAATACAATCTAGCCTATTTCGGCCACAGCGTCCGCATTTCTTAACTCCTCATGGTGGTTTCGACTTCAAATATGCTACTCTGATGTGACTCCGAAAAATTCCGAGCACAGAGCGGGCATTTACGACATGATAAATGATAGCTGTTGATGGTCTAGCTTTTCGGCGGCACGGTAGGCGCAGTGTTTGAACGATTGGCTGCTACGCTGCGGGTCACAGGTTCGATTCCCGCATGGAACAAATATTTGTAGGGCCTACAGACAGTTGTTCCGGGACTGGGCACCTTGTGTTTGTGAATGCACCCACGATACAGGAGAAGAGTTATTTTACATAATAATTAAAAAAAAAGCTTTAGTTATACTCCAGCAATCGCGTCAAGTAACATTAAAACTGGGCAGAAAATAATATCAATATGTTTAAAACTTACTATTGGTTTAAGCGTTGTATCAACATCAGTCTTCTTCTCTTTAACTTTCTGTGGTATAATAAGACTAGCGTTCAAGTCCGTATCGCCGTTAGTGACGTCATAAGTCTCCTGTGTATCCAGCTCTTGAAAGTGCGAGGTCTGCGCGACGTTCAATTTATCTGTCTCTTTGTCCCAGGACTCTGACAAGTTCGTCAGTTTGTCCGCCAAGTGTACTCGGCCAAGTCTTGAGGCGTACTTGGCCGCTAAAGGTAGGAGGCGATCGTCTTTTAATAATTCCATTAGTTCTAACGCTCTTTGTTCTATCTCGCTACGGCAAGCAAGCTAAAAATATAATTTAAGATAAATATTTTCATTATGATATTAGTGACATCACAGTTTCGAAAACATGTTTTTAGAATTATATGATAACGAACGTTTTATTATTATGATGAGTTATTCATTATCGCAAGTGTTTTGTTGTGATCATGCACACTTACCGCAAATAATTTGAGTGCAGTTTCTCGGGCAGATTTCACGTCCACATCTGCAGTTGTGTGAGCCCATCGAACAAGCTGTTCCTCATACTGACTCTTCTCTGTATCCATCTCGCAAAGAGGTATCTAAAATTCAGAAAAAAGTGGATATTGACTATCTTTTGATCGTAGACCGTAGCGTTCTAAGCGTAGTCTGTGCCCGCATTAACGAGTAAAAGGAGTACATTTAAGAAGATACCTACTAGATATAATTGGGGAGTTGACCCAGTTTTTTTAATATTTTAAAGTAACTTTATCCAAAATCACAAATAGAAAAAGAAATTCAAATTCATTCAATATCAGTTTAGTTAGAAACCTATGAGAAAGCGCTCTTTTGAGAAAAAGTCATTCTGCAAAAGCGATAAATATGATAAAGAGACATTTTACGTCCAGAGACGTGCGACTGACCTGTTGGTCTAGTGGTTAGTGGCCCTGACTGCTATGCCGGAGGTCGTGGGTTCGATTTCCACCCAGGACACATGTTAGTGTGATGTGCACGATCACTTGTTCTGTGTCTGGGTGTAATTTATCTATAATATGTATGTATTTAGAAATATTTAAGTATATTTATCAATTGTCTAGTACTCGTAACACAAGCTCTGCTTAGCTTGAAACTAGACGGCGTTGTGTGATAGATTAAAAAAAAAAATTAATAAACCATTTTGATGCTGTTTTCCGAAAAATATTTATTTTGAGTGTTATTGGTTGTTCCGTATAAAATATTGTACAAAAATGAATGGAGGCAAGAACCCAATTTTCATAGGAAGAAACATTACCTGGACACTTAATTCTGCAACGATGGGTTTAGGCGCAGTCGCCGGGAACGATGCCCCTCGACATAGTATAGCGCGAACTTTTTGTGTTGCTTCGCTTATCTGCAAAAAAAGAATATGCGCAGGAATTGCATGACTTGATTCTGCCATCACCTATCTACGTGACACACCTATCATCGGACAACCCGAGGTACGGCGAGTATTCACGATTACATTCTTAACTTAACTCCTCTACGGTCCGGACTAAGCGTTTCGCCTCGTTGTTTATACCGCGTACTTCGAAGGACTGGAACAATTTGTCTGCTGCGGTCTTCCCGTCCGAATATAATTTAGGAGTCTTCAAGGTTAGAGTGAATAGGCACCTGTGCTTTAACTATGAAATTGCCGTTTTTTAAAACGGGTTGCTTTAAAGTGTTATATCATTGGATTGACTTGGAATTATAAGTTCAAAAAAATATTTTTGTTAAAGGTACGGTAAGTAATCTTTTTTCGAAATTAGGTTTTTAATGGTTTCTTTGTGTTTTGTATTTTTTATAATATCGCAGTACTTATAACCATGAAAGCTAATAAAAAAAAGTTTTTTTCGTATTAAGAGTTTCAACTTAGAATAGAATAGAATAAAACTTTATTGTAGACCAAAATAGTAACAAAAACTTATTAACTAACTATGAAGAAGCTATGATGGTAGAAACTATGCATACAACTTTCTACTAACAAAAGATCTCTGTGTTTGTGGTTTAATAGCTTTCATTTTGGAAATTTAGTCTTGTAGCCACCCTGAGAAGAAAATTTATCCGAGAGATAAAATTTCCCACGTGAAAGTGATTGAAACAAAAATAGACATCCCATTCATTAGCAGTTTAAAGTCCGTAAACACCATCGATATTACATACCGCTTGAGACACATTGTTTCCACGTTAGAACTCATATTACTACCCTTGGATGACTGGTAGAGAATGCCTAAGGCATTAAGTCCGCCTGTGTACCTTTGTGTTGCATGAAGTTTTAATAAATGAATAAAAATTACAAAATAAAGCGAGTTTTCTTAGATTTCATACAAAAATACACTTATAACCAATAAGTGCATAAACTGTGTAATGACTATCATAATCATCATCATTTCATACGAAAGACGTCCACAGCTGGACATAGACCTCCCCCAAGTGGTGCCACAATGACCGGTCTTGTGCGTCTCGGTCTATCAGATCCCCCCCATCAGGTCATCAGTCCACTGTGGACTATTTTTGCCTTTCAACGCTGCGTCTTCCGGTACGTGGTCGCCACTCCAGAACCTTTCGGCCCAATCTAAAGCTTGGCGATTCTTCGGGCTATGTCGCACTTACAGAAACAATAAACCAGGAATCGGAAGCTGAAGTGTACTCACTCAGAAACTGTACTCACAGAAACAATAAACCAGGAATCGGAAGCTCCTTTAGAATGCGTGTTAGTATCACAGAGAGGCATCCATATTCCGCTGGCGACATCATACATTCGCAAAATGCCTGTGTTGTCGTAAGCGCAAGGAGAACCGACGTCCGTGGTGCCGAGCCACGCGAGTTTAGAACTTGGCGTCAACGGCACAGGGACTGTTTTGCTTCGGACTTGGCGACCTGAAATTACGAGTCTTTGAGCTAGGGCCTGTTTTAACTTAACCGGATAAGATCAGGCAGCGATGGATCAAATAGCGACAAAATAGAGGATGTAAATGAAAAAACATAATTGTTTCCATTTACAATTTCCGTAACAGTATTTTCCGTTTTGTAAACATTAAGGAATGTCTACTTCAGGAAAATATGCAACAAAAACCCATTACTAAGGCGAAATTAAACTTAGAGAAGATGACTTAATTACAACGTGACTTCCTCATGTCGCATGGTCGCATGGACTGACATGAAGGACAGAGAAAAGTAAAATAAAATGCTACAATACCGTTCAAGGCTACAATATCCATGGATAGGTGCTGGTCTGAATAACCAGGGTCTGTGCTGTGGTAAACTGCTAGTACTGCGGTGTTGAAGGCTCCTAGAGTTACCACTGGACCAACCAGAGATATTACCTAGAAATAACGTGTTTTATAATATCTCTTACATACTAGAATCTGCTAGCGGTTCCGACGGCGTAAGTCTGAATTTATGGGATAAATTCAGACTTACGCCGAGTATGCTCCAGGGATGAAAAGGGAATATCTTAGGTTCTGATGCGGCATATGGTCTGCCTGTGTGGTAAGTTTCATCCAAATCCTATCAAACAAACAGATCGACTATCATCATTTCAGCCGAAAGACGTCCACTGCTGGACATAGGCCTCCCCCAAGCGTCGCCACAGCGAACGGTCCTGTGCGTCTCGCATCCATCGGACCCCCGCAACCGTTACCAAGTCATCGGTCCACCTTGTAGGAGGCCTTCCAACGCTACGTCTTCCGGTACGTGGTCGCCATTCCAGAACCTTTCGGCCCCAACGGCCATCTGTTCTGCGAGCAATGTGCCCTGCCCATTGCCACTTTAGTTTGGCGATTCTTCGTGCTATGTCGGCAACCTTGGTCGACTAGACGAAGAGATAAAGAATTAAAGACACGTTTTGCGTTTATAATATACTTATCTTCTACATCATCCATGTGAGAGTGAAAAATTATCCCACTGGAGTATATTCAAGGGATAAAGTGTCTTGTATTCTATACGTCTAGTCTTCCATAGTCTTTCCCAGCTCTAAATTTCATCCAAATTCGTTCAGCCATTTGAAAGTGAAGGAGTAACAAACATACATACAAACTTTCGCCATTCTAATATTAGTGTGATAAATGAATGTAGACAAAACGTGTGATTTTTCATTGGCAAAAATAACCATGCCAAAATAAACCCCTTTGGGGGTTGACGTTTAAAATCTTTAGTGCTTTCGCCACATGATTTGCATAATTTCATGGTTCTAAACCCATCGTTTTAGGCTGAGCATTGTCTAAGTATCTAGCCTTATATGTAGAAAGGTGTCACTTTCTTCAGACTTCTTTCCGATTCAGAGAGCTCTCAGGTTTCTTTGATTTTTTTACTGGAGAATTTATCATCAGAAATGGGACATTCATTAAGTGTTTCCCTCCACCTATTTTGTTTACTTTTTGCATCATTGACATATCGAACACTGGCAAAAAAGAATAATATAGATTGACTTCACACAATATCCTCAGTTCCTCACCTGCCGCTGCGTGCCCATGGGAGTGAACAGCCTGAGCAGGCGCGCGTTAGTGGCGCACGCGACTACTCCTGCGCCGGCAGACACGCACAGGATCTCTTCTGTGTCCGGCATCGACGCACTCCACTCCTTGCTGCTGCCCACCAGTGATATGCACACCAGCTTACTGCAGATTACATGTGCAAACTGTATCATTCTGTGTCTGGTGACATTGAACTATACACCTTATAAATAACGACATAAAGTGCAAAGTTGTACAAGTATCGAAGCAGATATCAAATGCTTACTAATGATTAAGTTTACGTAAAAATGTGAACGCTCATATTTGACTAGCTATCTCCGAGGTTTTACCTGCGTATTTAATTACTGCTCGGCTCCCATTGGTCATAAAGTGATTTTATATAGCCTTATAGCCTTCCTCGACAAATGTTTCATTTCGATCCAGTAGTTCTTGAGATTAGCGTGTTAACCAAACAAACTCTTCAGCTTTATATAATACTAACTGACCGGACAGACGTCCTGTCCTAGTATGAACTATCAAACGCGCGAAGATTAAATAGGCGTCGTAGTTTTCATAAGAACCTTAAAGAATTAGCTGAATTGATCAAGCCCTTCACGCGTGATGACGTGGCCAACGGAAATAGGGATTTATTTTTAGCTGGACGACCAGCACTATCAAAGAGGAGCGTTAGCTTGTGCTAAAACCTTTCAGACAGAAGTTGTTTTATTAGACCTTGATTTTACTAGACTCAATTGATCTTATCAAAACATAACATAAGACTTTCTGGTATGAACCATGTTCTACAGTTCACTTGGTAGAAGGCAGCAGTCTAAACACCACATTCAAAATATGTTACGGGGCCTGGTATAACGTAAATCAAAACTCCAAAATAAATCCTCACCTCGGAGTTTCGCAGGCTAATGCGACGACGGTAGAAGACAAACTAGCCATTGTATGGTTCAAATAGTTGTTCAAATGAATTCCATGGTGTAAGTTTGTGTCATGGAACTCCACGTCTATCGTTGACTCTCCGTTCTCTGTCGTGTGACAGCGAACTATGCCGATGTCGTTCCAGCACATGTATCTAAAATTGAAAAAGATTTCAGTTGTTTACTTGTCCGGACTATGAATCCCTTTCACTCCTTCCATCTTTTGCTGGTCCGTGCTTCTTCCTTGCAGTTTTGGTGAAATTTATCTCACTATCTCAGGGTACCAATTTGATGTTATTTTGGCCTACTGTTGGTCAGGCATGCGACTTAGTACCTATAGGTTTATAAAATTCAAAAAAACCGGGAAAGTGCGAGTCGGACTCGCGCACTGAGTTTTCCGTAAAAAACTTACCAATGTAAATAGTTCAATTCCCGAATCTCGAAGTCTCGAGTCTCGAAGATTTTTCCCAATAACATTAGTTTTTTTTATGTGACGTAACAACAAATTTACTGTTTTGAGATTTATTCCTATATCTGTAATACCTTGCTTTATGTCAAATTTCAGGATTCTGGGTCAACGGGAAGTACCTACCCTATGAATTTTGATTCCTTTGAGTGAGGAGTGAGTGTCGAAATATAGGTTTTTTGCGACATAAACAGCCGTATCTTTTTTTTTTCGTTAACTTAGAAGTTTGATTTTTTTTTCACAGCTTCAAGGGACCGCAGACTTGAGTATATAGTTTTAATTTCAACTCGATACCTCCACGCGTTCTCGAGATAAAGAGTCTTGACAGACAGACAGACGGACAACAAAGTGATCCTATAAGGGTTCCGTTTTTTCCTTTTGAGGTACGGAACCCTAAAAAGAGACAGCACATTGAGTGATTTTTATAGAATCTAGGAGACATAAGTAGAGCTTAGTTGTGAGAGCAGTTAACACTTAAACACAGTGGGAACAGTCAAACAAATATAATTGAAAGAAAAAGAAGTTTTAGCAATAACACTACTGAGAGGAATAAATATATGTCACTGACCTATGCTCCAAATGCGTCGGAGTAGCTGAGGGTTGGAAAGGTGCCTGAGGTGGTATCGTGGCTGGTGCTGGCGTAGCATTACGCCTCGAAGCCGGCCGTGACTCATCGTGATCAACACCAATCCCCATAGTCTCATTCTTTATCTTCTGTAGCGATATTGCATTGTCATCGTCACTCTCATAGTTCTCTATCAAGTCATCCACGATGTCGTCATTGTCTAAAGGAAAACTTTCATTGTTATTATTCAGTTCAGATGGCATTTACCTACTTACGGGAAAAGATCATTACGCTTACGGGAAACTGGCGTGTTCAGAAAAAAAAGGCAGAATCGTGACTGTAGTAAAACTTTCTATGAACAAACAGTTATGAAGCTGTGAAAACATGACCTAAGAATTTCAATGATGTTTGTAAACTAAGCATTGTTACGAATCACCATCATCGTCGGTATCAGCTATCAGTATGATACATACCGACGATGATGGTGCAAACAAAAATAAGTCGTCTGAAGACGAATTAATACATAGCTGTTATTGAATAATTTATATCACATGTTGTTTTACCTACTAATGTTAATTTACCCACAAATGGTATTTTTAACCGACTTCAAAAAGGAGGTAATATGTTCGGTTGAATGTATGTTTTTTTTTATGTATGTTCACCGATTTCTCGGTCAATTGTGGACCGATTTAGAATTTTTTTTTTTGATTGAAAGGTTATGCTTCCGAATTGGTCCCATAGAAATATTGTTATGATCTGATCTTGAACTTCGAAGATATGGAACAGAACTCCTCATAGGATCACAGCAGAACTGTCGTAACAAGTAAAATTGCTTTGTTTATACGTGTAGTCGATGACTGACTGAAAGTAGAGGGGGAATATATCGAACTGATCTGATGATGAAGCCTGAAGTTAGGCACCGGAACTCTGTAATAAATTAATGTAATTTAACCGTGTTTGGGATTATTAGAATTGTCATGAGATGCACTCTGGCTATAAGGTATTTAAGTTTGGCTGAGGGGTACTTTTTAGTGGTGGTACCATAACTAAAAAGTGTAAAACTAAAAGCTTTTTACAAAAAAAACTTGAATTTCGGAAGTCGGCGTTAAAAAACGAATAGACAAAACTATTATAGAAACACCGACTTCCGAAATTAAAGTTATTTTGCACTTTTCAGTTTTTTTTTTCTTTGAAGTCGGTTGTATTTTTTTTTGGTAAAAAGTTTTTTGATCAACTGATTGCTAATTTTTATCACTTATTATTAAAGGAAACTAATAACCTATATGCCTACTTATTTTATTTCGTACAATACACATTTTTTTAGTGGGAAATTTTGCGATTTTGTGTGTGGGATAATTTTTTGTTAGTGGTTTTCTGGTGGTTTCAAAAATTGACTCTAGTGTTAAGTTAGTGTAATTGTTGGCAACACTGGACGTACCACCTTTCTAGTAGTCTCGTCAGAGCAAAACAGTATTGTCGCAGACAAGTCTGCGACGTCGTAGACAAGACTGTCTGCTGTTTTCTCTCTGCTGTTTTACTTTAAAGAACCCTAAATAGGAGTACAGTAAACTAATTATGACCAAACACCATTTCATTATATAGATCACTCCAAACCTGGTAAAATGTTTCAATAGTGTGAATTGATAGTCAGATTGGACCCTTGTCCTATGGTCGGCGTTTCTTTCTTCCTTTTTTTCCTATCAACTATCACTCTCCATCCGTCCACTGGGATAGACTAGAGCATGAATAAAAAAAGTAATTTTGGGACACAAACAGTGTAATATCTAAAAAATTTTCCTGTCTTTTCAGGTACCACTTGATTTCACTGTCTTTCTCTGTCCACATTGAGCTTCTCCGACTTTACCATGACTTTCCCTGACTTTCTAGAAAGTGGACAATTGTTTCTATTGTATATCGGGCTATTATCCGCAACTCCACGACTAAAGCGCGTATTTTGCGTACAAACAATTGTTTCTTTTGCTTACCATCTACCCTCTCAATCATTTCCACATCATCAGCAATATCAGCAGCAGCCAAGCTGTCTTTGCCATAGCAGTTCACTAACATGCCTAGTTGACCAGAAAAATCACAGTACGCCAATACCCCATTTCCTGAAACGTTAATATGTTGTTAGTGTAGTGTAAACGAGGCTTTATAACCATGACCCATGTCAGGTCATGGTTATAACATCATATTGACATCATACTAATATTAATATCTCTGCACAGAGATGATGACTTAATAAAATCGATTTTATAGCAAGTATTTTTTTTTTGTCACATAAACCAAAACTTAAGACGTCATAGTGCGTTCACAAAGTCACGCCTTGATACAGTTTTTATTAATTTAGAAGTGACGTCAAATGCCCCCACTCATGAACATTGCATTTTATCTTTTTTTTTCCTAGGAGGTTGTTGACCGCTTAACCGGATTTGCCTGTGGGGTCTATTTTGAAAATCAAAACTTCCGGCCAGGGCTTACTTAACTAACTTATAAACTAAGCGACTAAACGCTAAGGGCACCCCCTGTGGGGTACGAACCTCGGCTTAGGGCGTCGTTGAGGGAGGGCAGCATGCAACAGGTTGAATCGAACAAAAGATTATTATTATTAGGGGAATTTTGGGTTACAGGCTCAGCGGCGCGGGCTGGCTCGAGCAAGGGACGGGGATTATCCTTTTTCAATTCTTATCGATAGGATAAAGCAAAAAATACGTGTCCAATATTTTTTGACAATCTAAGTAACGGGTTACATTGAATTATCCTTTTTTAGGGTTCCATACCTCAAAAGGAAAAAAAAGAACCCTTGTGGGATCACTTTGTTGTCCGTCTGTCTGTCAAGACCCTTTATCTCGGGAACGCGTATCGAGTTGAAATTAAAACCATATACTCAGGTCTTTGAAACTGTGAAAAAATCAAACTTCTGAATTAACGAAAAAAAAAGATACAGCCGTTTATGTCGCAAAATACCTATATTTCGACACTCTCAAGGAAATCAAAATTCATAGGGTACTTCCCGTTGACCTAGAATCCTGAAATTTGGCATGCAGTAAGGTCTCATATGACAAATATAGGAAAAAAATCTGTAAACTGTAAATTTGTAGTTACGTCACAAAAACAAATCTTCGTTACTCAATTTGGGAATTGAACTGTTTTCATAGGTAAGTTTTTACGGAACCCTCAGTGCTCGAGTCCGACTCGCACTTGCCCGGTTTTTTATAGGAATCTTCCTTATTAAAATTTAAATATCTATGTTTAGTTGGATGTCTGAAATAATAAATCATTCCACTAAGGATACACTAATTTTGATATATCTTGGCACACTCATAGAGCATATCCTGGATACAATGTTCTTTTAGGGTTTATAACAATGTATGAAAGCACTTTTTACGATGGCAAAGATTCATTCAGAACCTAAGTATGATAACTGTACCTTTTGCATGTCATATAATTATCAATATAGTATCTACCCACTGATACTAGGTCATGGCAATAGGCGTCATCATAATTACTTTGTGTTGTTAGGCCCAAGAAAATAAAATTTGAACTTTTCCCTGTCAATTATCCTATATATTATATAAGATCACGAAGCTTCTGTGATTGAATAAATTGTGTTGTTTATGTTAACTCAAGGCCACTACCAGTAGACCACCTGTTATTTAATTATTATTTTTTTGTGTGGGAAAATCATCTAATGACATCCCCCGCTCTTGGACGGAGCTGAAGATAGTGTCAGACTTTTTCTGACTGAAAACCCACTCCTGTTACTTCTTTGCCATTGTTCCAGGGCCCCGGGGATCTCTTTTGCATCACTCATGGCCCCAGCAGGCTCCGACCCTGCTGGTCTCCTACGGTTGCCGACATCTCCTTGAGACGCGCGTGGAACACTACGAGCCGTCGACGACTTGGGCTCGGTCCAAACGGTTACTGGACGATTGGACGGCGAGCTACCCATTGCTCACCGTCTGCAAGCCCGCGCCTACGGTGGCCGGAAATATTGGGATCGGAATCCGGCTGGGACGCGAGAGCCATTACCTCGCGCGTGCACGTGCGGCCTTCTTTGCTAGCATTACTGCTTTGCTCTTACTTCTGCTTCTTTCTTTCTTTCACTCCTCAACGGCTTACTGCCATAATTATGGTGTGCCCAATTTAAATGATTTGGATACTGGAAACTGGTTTCCCAGTTTCTGTTGGACCTGTATCTAGTAATAGCATAGACTGAATTGGTATACATCGCACAGCACAACTATATTAAGGATTGATACTTATATATTTTCAAAACACCAGTTTCTACTGCGATTGACTTCACCAGCATAGTACCAGAATATTAAGTATCATAATTATATCCTAATGCTGCACAGAGTGTACCCATATTCTAAATACATTCATCAATTAAAGCATGATTGATCAACAGGCACGAAACAAATGAGATAGGAATATAGTAGAATGTTTGCTAGACATACCTTTGGGATTCCATGCCATGGCAGTTATATGGAGTGTAGAAGGGTGTTCAACAACGTCAATGCATGCACCGGAGCCTATTTCCCATACTGCAATTTGTCCGGAAAGTGTGTTACCGGCTAGATATTCACCACAAGGTGAAAAGAGACATTGAGAAATTGCATGTTTTATCTACGAACAAATAAAAACAATACTGATCAGGGTTTTCATGAAATTATATTTTTACTACTAGACTTTTGACGTGGCATCAGTCCCACGTCACATCCAAAAAGAACCATGCACTTTATTAACTCAGTAGTGATAATAGTGTAACTGAATCAGTACTCCACATAAAGAATTTTATGATATGTTTACTTTCTATATATAAACTTACTGAACTATGTGTAAATGTCATCCTCTGCCCCCAGGACTCACAGTCTAGCAAAATTATTTCTCTTTTGTTTGGGTATGCCAGGTATTTTCCTTCTGTAGGCTCAAAATCCATCCTGCCTAAAAAAAACAAAAATGTTTCCATCTAATACATTTTGTACAATAATTGTAATTTCATACTATTGGCTTGTGACATGTATTTTTCTGTGTACTGTGATAAAATTCCCATTCATTACTATGCTCAAACGCAACAGCAAAATAATGAAGCAACACTGTCTAATACTTGATAAAAATTAATCAAACAAACTTACACATAACTTTAGCATCAAAAAATGTATTACACTTTGGCACACATAATACTTCTTTTACAATTTTCTGGGTGTCAATATCCCATATTCTTAATTTTCCATCTCCACAAGCAGTACTTGCAAACTTCATACGTGGGCACATTGCAATACTCAAGACTGGTCCTGTGTGTTCCTTCATAACAAACAAGGGTGCTCCTCCTTCCAAGTTACATAACCTTGCTTCCATATTCTCTGATGAACATCCCAAAGCCTATAAATATAGATATTATAGAGTATCTTATTGAGTTCAAACAATATTTCAAAAGTAAAAAAGAAACAAAGTATCACCTCAATTTTACTTGATGACTTGATTTGTGTGACTGGTGCTGTAAATCTAGTGACAATACCATCTTTATCAAAGGCTGGATACGTATACGCTTGTACGGCATGATTGTCAGTGGCCACATAAATTCTTTTTTCTTTGAAGCAAACCGCAACTGCATTTTCACCAACACAATGTGAATTCGGATCATCATCTTCTATATCTATCCATATTCGTACATCACCATCGTTTCCACATGTAATAATATGCCTGAACAAGTACAATTAATGAAATAAGTCAAATAATTGCAAAGCTAGTACATACATTTATTCGAAAGTAAAACTTACTGTCCATCTTCTGTGTAGCACACATCAGTGTGGCCTTCAGCATGAGCATAACGTAGTGGTTTGCTATCTATTTTCATATTTATCTTTGACTTCAAAGTACCTTACTGATGATAAAAAAAGACCAATTAGACAACATTAACAACAATGAACAGCAATCGAAAGTATGTTTACTTTCTTTGAGTCTTTGACAGCAGCCTTTGCAAATTGGCGGGAATTTAATTATTCAGCCAAATGTCAACTCATGAATTAAATGAAATGTCAAAGTCAGTGTTACTACTTTGCATTTGATTTGAAACAATTGCATTATAAGATTATAATTAAATAAAAAATTGTTTTTTTTTGGAATGATTTTGCCCTGGAGTAAAAAGTTGCTAAATATACAAAAAAAAAACATATTTACAAAACATTATGATAGGTATACTTAGATTAAATATTTATTTTAGTTATAACGGTTATATCTAACCGTTAACGTTAGATAACTAGATTTTTTGCTTGATGGTAATAGGTAATAAACACTAAAAACCATCCAGTGTAGATTTTATGACATAAGTCGTCTTGTCTCGGCTCTCAACCAATGTGATTCATGCATTATTGTGATGGTGCCGGGTGGTATGAAAGTACAATAAAAAGGCGTTTTGACATCTGAAACTGTTCATTCGTAATTGTTATTCAAGCCCCGGTGGCGGTGTGTTGAATAGGTTAGATAAGAATTATTATTATAGCGGCAATTGAAATTGGGAATTAAGGTAAGAAACTATTCTTTTTGGAGAGTATTATAAAATAATATAATTAGAACTTGTACGTTTCATGTTAACATAATGATGAAATACTGGCACATTTTTCTATCATACCCATTAACCTTGAATTTTGGCGTGCAATTTTTTGATTTATTTTTAGATTTTAGTTTTAATAGTGTTGAATAAAAACCCATGTGTTCTATACAATTTGAGAAGTGATGATCAATTAATTATTTTTCAGTCTTTCATGTTAGGTATATTGTTCTGAGTTTCATGTTCTTATTTTTTAATTATTCTGTTTTAATATTGATACGATTTTTTTATTTTCATATAAAATATATTATTCAAATCTATTTGATCATTTCAATACACGTATAAGTTATATTTTTAAATAAAAATAAAATATTAATATAAATTTAAATAATAATTTTACGCCTTTTTTATATTTGCATTTTTTGTGGTAAAATATATAACTTGATTTTTTACGTAGGCACATATTATTTCTTATCAAGCATGTAACTAACCATTTATTCTCTTGGTACTTATCAGTTCTGGTTTTTTAAAATACCTACTAGATGGCAGATCAAGGATTTTTGGAACAACAGCCCGGTTTTGCTACTATCGCCATACACGCTGGTCAAGAGCCAGAAAAATGGAATTCGGCTGCGGTTGTGCCACCAATTACGTTATCAACCACTTTTAAACAACCGGCTCCTGCTGAACACACAGTAAGCCTCTTTATTTAAAAATCCGCTTAAAAAAATAACTGATTTTCTTCAATAGGCTGAACTTGATTATTTTTTTAAATTCAATAAGTAGTAACACAACAATGAATTCTTAGGGTTTTGAATATGGCAGATCCGGAAACCCTACAAGGAATACTTTGGAAGAATGCCTAGCAGCATTAGAAGGTGGAAAACATGGTTTTACTTTCGCTTCTGGTCTTGGAGCGATGACAACAGTGACCGCATTACTGAGCAAGGGTGACCATATTGTGTCAATTGATGATCTCTACGGTGGTTCAAACCGCCTTTTACGGTAAATAATATTTTAAAACATGAAAAAATAGCGACATTGATTTAAAACAACTGAAAGAATATTAATTAACTGTTTTCAATTTCAGGCAAGTTGTTGCAAGAATGGGGATCGATGTAACATTTATAGATTTTACAGTTCCTGGTAATTTAGAAAACGCAATTCAAGAAAACACAAAGGTGAGTCTTTCTTAGGTCTTTATTATACATACTTGTAGTAATAATATTCAATTAATTTTCGGTTGTTGCACTTAAGCTCTTTATTAACTTTCGTTTCGATCATAAGTATTCGTACACTGTAAATAGAATTTTATACCTAACCATTCTGAGTAAGGATTTACATAATTTACGAGTGGATTGTTCAATTTATTTTTTGTTCTGGGAGAATTTGTCAACACACGCACACAATTTTGATATGAATAATGAGAACGTTGGTAAAAGTAGGTACCTAATTGTTTATTTCATGGTTAATTCTTCTTTTAGTTATAAAAGGTCAAAGAAGCGGTGATATGGAATTTACAATTTTTTGAGTAAATTGACATAATTTAATAATAATAATAATATATCCCCATCGCCGTATCTCTACGTTGACGTCGTGGTGGGGCTTGCGTGCTCCAATATACCCTAGGTCTGTATCGGTAAAGTTTGCTTTGCCGTAATATGCCTAGGGTGAGGGGCCAGACTAAGAGAGATACAATCCGCAGTGCAGTTTTGTGGCGAACTGTTGGGCATTAGCGACCCCACGGACCCGATCTCCCGGGAGAATTCTTGTTCTTCATCTCCGGCTTGCCTTTATTGGCCGGCCGTAGTGAACACTGACGAGGAACTGAGCTCCCACCTCTCTCTTGCCTTTATTGGCTGGCTTGAGTGGAGATTCGCAAGAGCAAACGTGCTCGGGAGAAGGATGTATAATCCAGTAAGGTGCTGGTAGGGATCTTGACCGTACTTCCGGGATTGTCCTGATAGCCGTGGTATACCTCTCCACTCCTCAAGCACCTCAGGATATGTTGCCCTCTTGTTGCTACGTCACTTCGTGCTAGCGGCCGTTTTTGGGGGCCCATTTATTGAGTGTGCAAGTCACCCCCTGCCTTTTTTCGATGCATATTAATAACGTTGTTCAGGCAGGGGCCATAGTCTTGACATAGTTCCATGTTACCAGTCCACTTAAGACTCCAAAAACCATAGCCCTATTATCTTTGTTCTCCATATGTCGCAACAGTTTTTCAATAACCGGGGGTTGTCCTTGGGTGCACTAGCATAGCGCGTACAGGGATAATCGTCGGTTGATATCATGTTCCTTTATAATTATCTAAAGGGCCTCTGCGAGTTGGCTTCGGCTCCTCGTACGCCTCCCAAAGGTCCAGGACCTCAGGGTCCTGAGATAAATAAAATATAAAAAAAAATAATAATATAAATAATTATTAGGTATACGACAAACTAAACTGTCACAGCAGGCCAAAAAGATTTATATCGGCTTGCCAGAGTAAGAATGAGAAATGCGAGGGACGTTTTTCAGATAAGATGTATGAGGGATGAAGCTTGCATGATTCTATCAGAAAATGAAAAAATCAAAGAGAGGTAGGAGGACTATTTTGAGACTGATGAATGAGAAAAACAAAAGTAATAGGGTTTTATATAATAAACCAGTGAATCTGGGGTTAGTGAGAATGATTAGTATGGATGAAGTCAGAATAGCAATGAATGGAATGAAGAATGGTAGCAGTGAATTGGTCCAGACGGAATATCAGTTAAAGTATGGAAGTGATTGCGGGTAGATGGATGGATGTGGTTAGCTTTGTTTTTCAATAAGTTGTTACGGGAAGAAGCCATGCCTGATGATTAATGCGCCAGCTGTGCGAGAAATACAGAGATGTGCATAAAAACTTGCACATGGTATTCATTGACCTCGAACAGGCATGCGACCGGGTACCTCGTGAGGTTCTGTGGTGGATCCTTAAGGAGAAAGGTGTGCCTGGGAAGTACGTGCAGTTGATCCGAGCGATGTACAGCCAATGCAGTACATAAGTCCGGTCTACAGTGGGCAACACTGGCAATTTTAATGTGGCTGTCGGCTTATATCAAGGGTCGGCTCTCAGCCCTTACCACTCCTCAAAGAGGGGACCCTCTTTAAGGAGTGGCTGGAAAGACAACACAGCGTCCTCACCTTTCGCATGACGCAGGTTCTAACCGGACATGGTAAGTTCGGGAGGTTCCTGCACCGGATTCATGCGGAAGAAACGCCCGGGCGTCACCATTGTGTCAACCGTCCGGAGGACACTGTGGAGCTTACGGTAGAGGTGCTCCGCTTGTGCAGAGCACCGCCGTGTCCTTGTGGGGGCGATCGGCGGCAACGACCTCTCGCGCCGGGCCTTGGTACAGGCCATGGTCCGAAGCGAGGAGGAATGGCAGGCGGTCGCCTCCTTCTGCGAAGCAATAATGCTAGCAAAGGAGCCGGCCGCACGCGCGAGGGAACGGCCCTCACGCCCCAGTCGCCCGATCCCAATCTCCAGCAGCAATGACGAGCAATGGGTAGCACGCTGTCCGGTAACCATCCGGACCAAGTCCAAGTCGTCGACGTCGGGCACAGCAGGGTCGAAGCCTACTGGAGCCATGGGTTAGGTGAAAATGAACCCCGGGGTCCTGGAACGCAAGGCAAAGAAGGAATAAATGAGTGGATTTTAGTCAGTAAAAGTCTGACACGCAAGTCCCGCTCCGTCCAAGTGGCGCCAGTAACTGAAAAGTTTAAGGGGAATCGTTTGTCTTAGTATAGTTATGTAAAGAGGAGGGATGAAACGCATGTTATTAAAAGAATTATGAGTATACATGAGGATGGATGGAAAGAGAGAGGGAGGCCAAAGAAAAGACGGATGGATTGTGTGAAGAGTGATATGAAAGAAAAATGAATTAGTGATAGACAGGACAGAATGGAAGAAAAAAAAGATGCTGCACCGACCCCAAATAATACTGGACAAGAGCAGGAAGATGATGATTAGGTATCTGCTTCAACTTATCTTTCTATGAATGCGCTTGTTTAAACTTAAAATGACGAAAATCATAATATTATTTGTAATGTGTTGCGTATCATGATTTAACCACAACAATCTTTATCATGAGTGTTACATTTCGAATTAATTAAGTACTATTAACGCTATAAATTGCGATAAAACTTATTGCATTAAGAATATTAAAAAAAAAACGTGCGCAACTGTCATTTTATTATCAAAAAACTGTATCGTCAATGACTATAGGTATGTGTTTATATTCTAGATGCTCTGGTTGGAGACTCCAACGAATCCGAACTTGAAAGTTATTGATATAGCTGAGGCAGCCAAAGTAGCAAAAAGTCGCAACAAAGATATTATTGTTGTTGTGGATAACACATTCCTCACATGTTACTTACAAAAGCCTCTAAACTTCGGTACAGATATAGTATTGTACTCTTTAACAAAATATATGAATGGTCACTCCGACGTCGTGATGGGAGCAGCAGTTGTTAATGACCAAGCAATAGCGACTAAACTTAGATTTTTACAAAATGGTAAGTTTTCTTTTTTAGTTTTTATTAATAGTTCTTTTCTATTAACGTGCTACATGAAAGTTGAAAATTATTATTTGGGAACGAACTCCTCGAAAAAGTCTATATCCCAATCTAGGGCATGTTTTATGGTATGGTAAATTTTGTTCAGCACTGTCCAGCTGATGAGGAGTGACTCATTAGCTGGACAGTGCTGAACAAAATTTTTAGAATTCAGAAACATTAAATATGCAGACTAAAAAATTTTATATTAGTACTTGAACCAAATCCTAAAATATTTACGCGGCCGTTAGACATAAGTTTCTTTTTTTTAACTGTTACATGTTTTTTTTTTATATAAAAATACCTAATTCGCTTGTATTTGAAGCGAGTGTTTTCTTCACGATGAAATACATTCATGTGTCTCGTAACGCGTGTATTCAAGCCACACAGTAGGACGACTAATCTATCTATCGACTTTACGACATAGTGGATGTCTCCACTCGCTAATGAAATAGTGTTTAATCACTGTTGCGAAATGTTATTCGTAGGGAAATATTATCAATCATGACATGAGGAAATAGTAGTAGTACGCGATGACGTAGAGAAATTTTCATTATCAGCTTGTTTTAGTATAGAATGACTTGCGGTTAACACGGCAATGTAGCCTGGTATGACTCATTTTACCGGTGATGAAATTAACGTCTATAATATTGGATCGTGTGTCTTTCTATTACGAAAACCTTAAAAAAAATCCTAAAAAATTTAAGATTTATGGAAAACAATGTACTTATTGAAAACTTATATCAAATGAATTGCTGTCATAAAACGCTACATTTCAAGACAGATCTTGTGTATAATTTAAGACCCCCCATTCATACTTGACAAGCAGTAATCAGTAAACAATGTTTCATTCATGAGGAGCAAAGTCCGAAGCTGTATGCATTTAGTAGATATTATGATTTTGATATTACATAGTTATATCTAATCTTTTCAGCTATGGGAATCGTGCCATCGCCGTTCGATTGTTACCTTGTAAACAGAAGTTTGAAGACTTTGGCTTTGCGTATGGAACGTCATAAAGAATCGGCCTTAACAATTGCCAAATGGTTAGAAAAGCATCCCAAGGTTACTGAAGTTATGCATCCAGGTATTGTATTTTTTAATATTTTAATTTTTGACACATGACACTCTAACTATTAATGTAACATAATGTATTTTTTATTGTTAAGGACTTGCGTCTCACAAACAACATGAGATTGCCAAAAAGCAAATGACTGGTCATTCGGGTGTCTTCAGCTTCAAACACTCCGGTGCTCTGAAAGAATCTAAAAAGTTTTTGAGTTCCTTGAAAGTATTTACCTTAGCTGAGAGTTTGGGCGGATACGAAAGTTTGGCGGAATTACCGTAAGTAACTTGCATTGTCCGTAATTTTCATTCAGGTAAAGATTAAGTAGGTAAAAATATATTATTTTATAATTCAATAAAATAATTTTCAGATCGCTAATGACACATGCATCTGTTCCCGAGAAACAACGAGAGGAACTTGGTATCACGGATTCGCTCATAAGACTTTCCGTTGGATTAGAAGATGTTGAGGATCTCATTGAAGACTTGGATTTAGCGTTTAGAGAAGCATTTTGATGTCATAAGTTTATTTTAAGTTAAATCCAATCTCTTTTTTAGTTTTAATCTTTGTTTTAATTTATTTTTATGACGTGACGTATATTTAAGGGGCAATTAAATTATGAGCGCCAAACTATGCGAAGGTACATGCAATAACACATTGGACGTTCTTCGACGCACGTAACTTAATTTCACCTTATATAGGTTTAAATTTTACAAAAAAGAAAACAATCACATTTTTAAAATACTTAGCTGAAATCGTGTAGTTTTTACAAAAACAAGACGGTTATTCAGCATTTTCCATAATTTATTAGCACAATTACAACAGTGGTATTTTTGTATCTCATAATTATTTACAATATTGATATAGATAAGTATTGTTAAGCAGAATATAATTTATCATAATGCTATTCAATCATTAAATCTTCACATTCTAACATTATGAATAAATCTAATTTTAAAAACACACAACTTAACATATGAATAGAGAAAGGTTAAGTGTGTGCATTAGTTTACAATATTGTCGTGACAGTATTTTACTAAACTACTATTCCCTACCTCAATGTGGATAATTTATATAAAGTGCTATTTTATAATGTCTAATAGAATATTTTTTCCGATACGATACCCAATGTTTTGACACACTAAAATAATATTGTATAAAATCTCATTATCATTTTGTTGATTAATGTATTGTCTGTATTATTTATTTATGTAATTTGTATGTAGCAAAAGCAAAAATATGTATATGAATATTTTGTTACTATTTTGCAGCACTGATTAAAAAAATTTAAAAAAAAATGATGCTTTGGATTTTGTTATTTTTTTAATATTACTATTCAACACCCTTTCTCGAAAACTGGCTCCTATCACACCATTCTTGGGCACACAATTCATATTATTGTAAAGTTCTGTATCCGCACTCGTGTGGAAAAGTATTGAGTTCGCCCACACTTTTTCAGTTTATTATATATATAATTAGGCTGGTTGGCGGCTAGCCCTCTTACAAAAATTGGGTAATTTCTCATAGTATTTATAAAAAAATCATTGTTTATAATATTGTATTTATTTTTTCCTCACATGTTGAAAACCGCTGTTTGATACACGTTTTGTTTGTCATTGGGCTTTCGGTTATCCATAATTATAATGCTGCAATGATTAACGACAGCTACTACCATATTCATAGCAAAGACCGCTCCACGAGTATAATTTCACTAACTGAAACAATATGCGCGTCGAAGACAGTGGCCAAGTTCTTCACTGCAATCAGTAGGTGCCAATGTGTTGTTACTGCTCAAGTAACCAACGGACACTTACAATAACCGGTAACCTATCGACTGCTTTCAGTTAAAAAAAAAAAAAACTTAAAATTGTGAGGGATAAACCATTTAGTTCAATGAAATGCAGAGGCCTAAAGTGAGCCAATGGTGCTCACTTGACAGTCGAAAGGTAGAGTCTGAATACTCGGAACCGCTTTTTTTAAGTAGATTTAACTTGCGACAACAAATTACAAAAGTCCAAAGGAAGCATGAAATAAACTGTGGCCCCTTGAAACAACTGCCTACAAGCCTGCAGAAAAGCTTCCAGTGAGACACAAACTGCCGTGGCCTACCTGGATATCTCTCAAACTAATGCGAGAGCAGGGCCGCTGTAGGTACAACTGAGTCAGTTGGGGGTATATCGATGTGCCACACTGTGCCTATAGAGTTCCGCCTTCAGTGATGTTCCTTCTCTGATTTTGCTCTGTTTATCTGATTGTAAATAAAAAAGTAGCAATGAAGAAGACCACATAAGGCTAACGGAATTTTGTACACTCAATCTACATCTACCTACACTAATATTATACCTAAAGAGGTTAAGTTTGTTTTTATGTTTTTTTGTTTGTAGGAGGTAGTCTCTGGAAGTACTGGTCCGATTGCTAACAGTTTTTTCACCGATATAACGCTGCTTTATTTCTGAGTGACATAGGCTATATTTTATGTACGCGGGCGAAGCCGCGGGCAAAAGCTAGTCCTCATTATCTCGATAAAGATAGTTAAGAGACTATGACGAAACAAATTTAAACAAACTATGCTGATTTAAATGGTGGATCTGATGATGAAGCCGGAGGGTGGACACTGGATTACCGTAATTAAACGATATACAGTACAGCCAAATTATCTTGACCGCTCTGAATTTCGTACAATTGTACTATTTAGGCAGGTACAAAAAACTTTAATTTCAACAAAGAAACAAAACCAAAAATACATAAGTATTAAGTATTTGTATTGTTATAAGTTAAAGTTATTTGTATAGTTTTGTGTTTTGTAAACCGTTTTTATTTTTCTGTCGTTTTTTTATCTTGAAGTGGAATGTATTTGGTTTTTATTTATTCGAGCACATGGCAAGGCCACTGTTAATGCCGTCGACGTAGCAGAATTCTAGTGAAAACTCATTACTTATGTCAAATTAGAATCATTTAGGTGTGACATGTGCACAAATTATTCCACCAGGGTTGATTATTAGAAAGTATTTTCACATTACTATCGGAGTAAGGTAGTAGCAAAAGTTCTATCTTTTTTTTTAAATGGTTACTTTACAGAAGTTATTATTTGTACTTAATCACATTTCAAATATGGTCTATAGGTATGTACCTACTTGTACGACTTCAACTTTTTAACAAAACGGTTGAAATAACCGTTGTAACCCTATATCATTACCGTTAAAACCCAAAATTCAATCATTTTAGCGGGAAATTTTAAAACCTATATTGTCTGTCGTTATTTCCTTTGGTATTGACAGTGTTGAGTGTGTTGACTAGTTGAGTGTAAGGCGTCCAAACACGGTCATGCAAGCGTAAATCAAAACAATCAATCATGAATGATGTTTGAATGCAAACGTCAGTCATCGCAATAGGCGGTAGTTTTTTTGGCAATCAAAATATTTGACTGTGGCAAAACCGACGGCAAAACCTATCGTGTAATGGATGCCTTACCGCACCACCAAACGCAGTGATGCCAATTCCCCCACATCTGGGGTTTTTTTATAGTTATGGGGGAGAATTGGAGGGACAGAATTTTTGGGGGAATACGTGGAGGTAAAAAACTGGGTTGGTAGGGAATTGGAGGTTTTTTTTGGAAATAATGTTTGATACACACGAAAGTGCAATGCTGTGCACGATGATATCCGTGTGTCTTCGAAATCGCGTCAATTCGCCCCACCATGCGCATCGCGATCGTTCGTGTCCTTATCATGCCCCGTTTACACGTGGGCCCACCTTCGGCCAATCGACATACCAATGCATGGCTAATAAACAATGGGATTGGCCGAGGCTGCGCCCACGTGTAAACGCACCACGGTACTTTTACTCGCTTGCTAAATTGCTGAAATAGTATGAAACCGTTTTTTTTTTTCATTAGTTTCAATAAGAAAAAAAAATATTTCACCATTTGTGGGGAATTTTTTGTTCAAAACCTGAATGTTGGGGGGATTTCCGGGAAGAATTGGGGGGAACTCGAGACAGTCGTCTGGCTACACTGACCAAACGCTGTCAAGAAGAAAGAAGGTAACAAAACAAAAACAAACTCTTCTAAAACATTTTTTTTTGTTATTATTAATCTTAGTTTGTATGAGTAGCGTCCAATAGTTTGGGAAAGACTATAAGCTGGATATATTTTCAAAGTTAGTAAATCCTAATAAATTGTACATTGATCAGACTCTAATTTAATAAAGGGACTTGTGTAGTATAGTTTTTAATTTTGAAATGAATTTCAAGTACCTATTACTTTGTATTTAAGCTATATCTTTTTTTATTTTCTTTTTTTTGTGATTATGTCGTGTAATTAGTCATTCTAGACTAGTGGTTCCTAACCTTTTCGATCTTGTCACCCCTATGACACAGTATAGGTAGATATTTATACTGTGCCTATGATTTAGCATTGGAAATAGATTTACCCCCACACTCCCCGCTCCTCTCCAACTAGATCGACCTAAATATCGACCTATATATAAAAATTGTACAAAAATATTGAGTACCTAAGTTCTTACAATCACATTACCTCTATACATTATGAACAAGACTACTAAACATAACATTAAATTTTTTATTGTGAGGTGGTACGTTGGTTTAAAGCAAGGCTCAGACTTGTCATTTCATTACACTGTTAGGGCATGAAATGCAGTATTGAGCTAGATTTGGTTGTATTGGTCTGTTATAATTTACTAATTACCCCCAGGTGAGGAACCATAGTTCTAGACTATAAGTAGAAGAGGTGGATGCTTTAGTTCATTTAGGGCAATGGTTCCAGTGAAAGATACCTTTTTTTATTGTTATCGGGACTTGAAACTCTCTAACCAACGAAGATATTTCACCGCTTTTCTAATTTCTTCTTTTAACATCTTAAGTTTTGTCTTGGGTCCAGATGTTAGATGTTGAGGTACCTTATTGTATATTAGTGTGATAGCATCATGCCATTTGAGTCAAAATCGAAGCCATTTATTTGCATTAAATGCAGTACAAAAGATGGTAACATATAATTTACTAGCGCAAAGGTGCTCATAGTAAGCAAGACTAAAAAATGTATCAAAATCAAATTTGCATTAGTTTGGATACACTGATGGCAATTGGTTACTTGCCAGTCTGGTGTTTATTTTTGTACAATATAGGTATTGCACTGAAAAACCATTAACACTAAAAATTAATTATTTTCTGAAACCGCATTAAAATTCCTTTCTTCAAAAATGAAATAGAATTTAGCATTTCAATTAATATTATTATGTGTATGTGGAAGTTTAGGCATGTGTCGGGAACATCTCAATATCTCTATTTTTTGTGCATTATCTAATAGCAATGACTTCACATCGCATCTTTTTTATGTTATTTGACAGTTTTCCTGTCCTCCAGATTTGAAAGATTTCTAACGTACTGAATTTAGAACAGATTTAAAAATTATTTATATTTACGATTAGGTTTTGCCCGCAACTTCGCCTGCGTACATAAAATATAGCCTATGTCACTCAGGAATAAAGCTTTCTACATGTGAAACAATTTTCACAATCGGGCCGGTACTTTCAGACAAGTATTTCTATTATAAGTTTAGATAGTGTAGATTTTGGATATGGTTACTTTTTTTATACAAATAATATTAAAAAAAACTGGGCAAGTGCGAGTCGGACTCGCGCACTGAGGGTTCCGTACAAACTTGAAAGGCAAATTTCGGGTTACGATTTATGACGTATTAAAAAAAAACTACTTACTAGATCTCGTTCAAACCAATTTTCGGTGGAAGTTTATAAGGTAATGTACATCATATATTTTTTTTAGTTTTATCATTCTCTTATTTTAGAAGTTACGGGGACACACACACACACACACACATTTTACCAATTTGGAAGTGTCTCTCGCGCAAACTATTCAGTATATAAAAAAATTATATTAGAAACCTCAATGTCATTTTTGAAGAGCTATCCATAGATACCCCACACGTATGGGTTTGATGAAAAAAAAAAAATTGAGTTTCAGTTCTAAGTATGGGTAACCCCCAAAATTTATTGTTCTTTTTCTATTTTTTGTGAAAATCTTAATGCGGTTTACAGAATACATCTAGGTACTTACCAAGTTTCAACAGTATAGTTCTTATAGTTTCGGAAAAAAGTCGCTGTGACATACGGACGGACAGACAGACACATGACGAATCTATAAGGGTTCCGTTTTTTGCCATTTGGCTACGGAACCCTAAAAATGGGTCCACTGCCTAATTGTATGCAAGTTTATTTTTTCTCTATGACTAAATTGGCAATCTACGTCGGGAGCAATGATCCTGTGCTCCGCGTATCAGTAACCGCTCTGATGGAGACGTTACGCGCATCTCCATAAGCAACACGCGTGTTCCACAGTCCCCTTGCGAACATTTTTCATCCGACCACTCCATTTATCCGAGAGTGGAGCGGTGGTGGAATTTTACTTGCGTCCACCACAAACTAAGCATATAGATATACTACGTATGCGTCCACGAACAGATTGAGCTTCCCTTTATGTTCGGTGTTCGCCAAAAAACCGCCACCGATTGAAGCGCTGAGCGTGGAGCGCGCGCCGTTGCACGCTCCAGGAGTGCGAACGTATTCACTATGTGGAACAGTTGCAGGAGCGTGAAGCGCAAGAGGTTCGCGAACATAGTGGATATCTGGCCTAATATGTTATAATTGCTCCAAATATATGACACTTGTTCATTGCAGATGACTCTACGTTGGGGCATCGTAACAGCTGGCAAGATCAGCAATGACTTCGTGAACGCTTTCAACTCGTATCCCGAGAAGGGCGACCAAGAAATAGTCGCGATCGCAGCCAGAGATAAGAACAAGGCTGCAGAGTTCGCGAAAATTCATAATATTGCAAAAGTGTTCGATAACTATGAGGCATTAGCCAGCAGTACCGATATTGGTAAGGATATGGTCACTTACTTTAGAAATGTTCTAACGCCGCATAAGTCAAAATCGGAAACTGCTCAAGAGAGCAAATAAACAGTTTAAAAGCACGTACAAAAAACTGACTTACGCATCGTTGCTATGGGAGTACAACCGAGTTATAGCCGGGCCACACGAGCGACGCCGCTCCGCTCATACGGCCCGCCCACGGAATAGTCCGTGGGCCCGCCGATTCGTCGAAATATTTGTGGTGCGGCAGCGGCGCCGCAACGCATCGTGTAGCCCGGCTCTAACGTACTGTTGCTGTAGCTTTCTGTGCAACACTGGCACACGTGGCGTTTTCCTTTTTTGAATAACAGATCGCCATTGGTTCAAACTCTCGTATTTGATTCGTCAAACGTTGCGCCTTGAGATTCCCTATCGATATGTGATTCGATAGGGAATCTCGCAACGTTGAAAGTATTTTGTTAAAAAATTGATTTCCGCGGTGTTAGAACTAAGCGACGAAATGTAAGTAAGTACGTTGTCCCTGAATCTAATTAATCGTCGGATAGTGGCGTTTTATTTTATTGTGATACAGCGATAATGATGAAGTAATCTGTATTTGATTTTTAGATGTCGCGTACATTGGTGCTTTAAATCCACACCACTATGCGCTCACCAAGCTCTTCCTTGAAAATGGAAAACATGTGCTATGCGAGAAACCGTTCTGTCTGAACGCGAAACAAACTCAGAGTTTGATCAATTTTTCCCAGAAGAAGAAATTGTTCATCATGGAAGCAGTCTGGACTCGCTTTTCTCCATCTTATATTTACCTCGAGAAAGAGATTGCGGCTGGGAATCTTGGAGAAATTAGATTCGTTGAAGCTAATTTCGGCGTTTTCTGTGAGAGTGATAGAGTGCTGTAAGTTTCAGGCTTGTTTTGTGTTTGCTTGTAGCTTGTAGGTTACGTTCTTACCTAACTCTAACGTGGCGTCCTAAACTCTCGTCTCGTAGGCGATTAAACACGATTGTGGTTGCGAAGCGATTTGGTTGACGCGAAATCAACGCGACGCGGCGGCTTTGTCCTACGTGCGCGCGAAGTCGCTGCTTTAGCCGTCATTGACATAAAATCAGTCACCGCACCGCAATAGTTCGCGCAACAAATATCAAACCAACTGATCGCGAACGCTTCGTTTCATGCACTTCACCCACGTGCAGTATCAATTCGTTGCGTCGCTTCGCGATCGCGTTGAATAGCTTAGGTATGACTCTGGTCTACGTAGATCAAAGTACCAGTATCATAAAAAATTTAATTGGATTTCAGAAAAAAAGATTATGGAGGGAGCGCTGTGCTTGACATCGGTATTTACCTTTTGCAACTATCCCAATACGTCTTCAAAGAAGAACCAAAGAAAGTAACTGCTGTTGGCAACCTCAACGATTCAGGCGTGGATGATACTGAAACAATAATTCTGGAATACGGCGGCGACAAGCGTGCCGTGCTCAACACTCAGCTCGGTTTGAAGCTTTTGAATAGAGCTACAATCTATGGAACCAAAGGCTGCATTACGGTGAGAATGGAGAATGAATGGCTAGTGTGGAAATAAATTTACTCTTATCAAAAATGTCTAGGAATTGAGCACATTTGAGAGTATTACTACAATTGCTAGCCGAGTTTTGCTATTTAAAGTGTTGGACCCGACTGTTACTTGTAGACCACCATGCATGACCATCCAGTCAGAATCCAAAAAAATTGACATCGGCCTTGCCAAGGTATATCTTGTTACTAAAGTGCTTGGTTGTGGAGATTTGAATGTTTAGGAAGATTGATGGATTTGCCATTTTTTTGCAATTTAATTGACGTCGTTAACTTAGGTTAATCTCTCACTATTTATTTTACACCATGCTGGTAACGTAGGAATTAAAGTAAAAAAAAAAACAATCGGGAAAACTCAATTTAGTCAAGTCTATACAAAATATTTTATTTCTCACAGGGCTACATGGAGACTTAATACGGCAGAAGCTAGTGGCAATTTTTACGTGATCCTAGAAACTTGATATGTCTAGTACACTTTTACTAAAAAATCGAAAATACTTTTGCATTCCATTCGCGCGAAGAAAAGACTTGATTGAATGAAAGACTATTTTGTGCAAACGAAAGCTATTTCCAAGATGGTTTTGACACGATTTTTTAGGAAATTAAAATTAAATAGTTGGTATTTTTTATGATCCACATCCTTTATTTATAGCTGGAAGATCCGTTCCACTTCCCCGATAAAGTGACAGCTGTCGATGGAACATTGAAGAAGTTCCCGCTGCACACGTCCAGCCTTCCGTACAACTTTGGAAATTGCGCGGGACTCGTTTACCAGACTATTGAAGTAGCAAGATGCATTCGCGCTGGTATGTATCATCTTACATCTTTACATTGCATGATGTATCGTAGTGCTGCGTGAATTTGGTTTACTGGCTGGTCTTTTGATCAAAGAGGTCTCTTGATTCTAATACTATAATTATCTACATCACTCAACCATCATATTAACTTTGATCAAAAGTTTTAGAACTATTTTAATACGGTGATTAAAATCCATAATGGAAAAGTTTCATATATCATATTTCACACAATTGAAATTAAAATATAGATCAAGAAGAAATTACACACACACAAACACATTGACACACTAATAAATCAGTGAAGTTATCTTTGAAATCCATCAATAAATGACTGAAAAGTAATTATTTATGTTTACGCGCAACGATTGCAGTCTTACACTGGACAGTCGTCATTTGACCTAATTGAGATCGTCACACCATAAATCATTCAAATGCGCAAGAGTTTTTAGGTCGCACGTAACCATTTACGTTGATTCTAGTTATTTTACATACAACTGGTGCATTTTTTTATTTATTTGTAGTGTTTTTTTATTTCACCACAATGGTAAAGGGTCGTGTGACGTCACAATAGAGTACCGCGTGAAACGAAATTATTCTTGCAAGCGCAACTTTAAACTTCTATGACTTTTTTAAGATTTAATGATTCTTTTAAAATTTTCTTGATTATTTCATTTTAAAATATGGAACTTCTCCATTCAATATGCAGTAAATATTCATTGCCATAGATCTATATAATTTCATTGTATGATGTAATTGCTTGTTATTGATGACGGCTTCCTGAAAATTTTCCCCATCCTCCTTTGCGAACTAAGAAACTTTAAGAATTAGAAGATTTATGTTTGCACATAGAATGAAGTATGAAACTAATAATAAAAAAATAAATAATTGTGTATAATAAATAGGTACCCTTTATTGCCTGCAGGACTGATCGAGTCACCCCGCATGTCGCACAAGGAAAGTCTTGTTCTGGCCAAACTGATGGACACCGTAAGAAGTCAATTGGGAGTGCATTATGACGTGGATGATCAGGAATTCCCCTGAATACCCACATCAATACTTTTAAGAGACTCGTGTAATAGTCTCAAGATTGTTAATTAATTCGCTATAATCACCAGGGTGCTCATTTAAATTACATTTAGGAGGGTAATATATATGAATACTGTAAAACAGTACCTACCTAGTAGATTTACTTATTGGTTTATTATAAAATATACATTTTTAAGCTGTACCGGCTTTTCTGTTATGGATATTTTAAAATATACATAGTTTAGCATACATAGCCCGAAGAATCGCCAAACTAAAGTGGCAGTAGGCAGGGCATATTGCTCGTAGAACGGATGGTCGATGGGGCCGAAAGGTTCTAGAGTGACGACCGCGCACCGGAAAACGCAGCGTTGGAAGGCCTCCCACAAGGTGGACCGACGACCTGGTGAGCGTCGCGGGAATGCGGTGGGAGGCCTATGTCCAACAGTGGACGTCTTTCGGCTGAAAAGATGATGATGATAGTGACATAGATTATTTAAAAATACCCAACTAATCAGCAGAGATCTTTTCTGTAAGCCAAGGCTGAATTCGAAGCAAATTTGAGGCTGTGTTATAATTAAGGGCTAGCTCATACCAAGACACGACTATGCTTACGAATGTCAGTTTAAGCCAACAGACTGTTAATAAATAAACCCCATATTACATTAACTAGCTTCTGCCAGCGGCTTCGCCCATGTAAAAGGTTTCTCCATACAAACTTTAGACCCCCGTTTCATCTTAGGGGCTAATTTCGAAAAATCCTTTATTAGTGCTCGCCTTCGTCATAAAAGGAAGCCTTGTGCAGAATTTCATGTTCCTAGTCCTAGTAATTTTGGCTGTGCGTTGATATGTCAGTCAGTCAGTTTCTTCTATTATATATATACTAGCTGACCCGGCGAACTTCGTACCGCCTTATCGTAGCAATGATGCACTACTTTATTTTGTTGTATATTTTTCAATATTTCTGAGAGATTTTCTTAATATTTTTTTCCGTAAGAACCTTCTCCTAATAATAACAAATACAACAAAAAAAGAATTAGTGAAATCGGTCCAGCCATTCACGCGTGATGCCGTGACCAAGGAAAACGGGTTTCATTTTTATATATTATATATATTTATATATATATATTCATAGATAAAGATATATTAAACTCACTATCTATTAGGGGCTCCGCCCGCGTCACCTGCGTGAAAGTAGATATAATTATCCGGACATACTCCCGGGATAATAAGTATAATATTTCAGGACATCGTCTACCCTTGTTCCAAATTTCATCCAAATCCGTTCAGCCGTTTAAGCATGAAGGAGTAAGTAACAAACATACACACATATATACTTTCGCCTATAAATATTAGTGTGATGTTGTTTTGTACCTAAAACTGCCACACTAGATCGATCACCTTTTTGTGTAAATATTGCCGGTTTAATCAAGTCCAATTGTGCTGGTAATTGGAATTGCTGCAGTCGATAAAACTGTCAATAGAATTTGACCCAGATGCACGAGAGTTCTGATTGAGATTAGGATTAGGACATCTTATCGACACAAAATAGATAAACAACAAATATATTTGTATTCAAATTTATCTAATGTTATTATCGTGACCTGGATTTTCTGAAGTTTATCAGTCATTCGTGAACCTTTGCTCAGTAAAGGTGAGTAGTAAATTTTATTTTAATTTATAATATTAATTTATTATGTCTTCATTTCTATTTGACTTTGGTAACTAGCTACATTAAAAGTTTGGGTAGGTAACCTTCTAAGGTTAACTTAACTTAGTTAACTTTTGATGTAACAGCGGTCATGTTAAGTTGTTGGGGTTTATTCCAGTCTCCTCTTCCAGTTACCATGCCTGGACTACATAGTTACATACAGGGACGGTAAAGTTCTGAGTTTATGTCCTCGTTTTATAACAAAAACTTTTTCACAAGCCATAATTATGGCGGTAAATCCCCTCTTTGAGGAGTGGCTGGAAAGACGTCACGGCGTCCTCACCTTCCGCATGACGCAGGTCCTCACCGGACTTGGTAAGTTCGGGAGGTTGTCCTGCACCGGATTCTTGCGGAAGAAACGCCCGGGTGTCACCATTGTGTAGACCGCCTTGAGGACACACGGAGCATACGGTGAAGGTGTGCCCCGCTTGGGCGGAGCACCGCCGTGTCCTCGTGGGGGCAAACGGCGGTATCGACCTCTCGCACCAGGTCCTGGTACAGGCCATGGTCCGGAGCAAGGAGGAATGGCAGGCGGTCGCCTCCTTCTGCGAAGCAGTAATGCTAGCGAAGGAGACGGTCGCACGCGTGAGGTCCTAGCCACCGGGATCCCGACCCCGATTTCCAGCCACGGTTGGCGTGGGTTTGCGGACGGAAACCGTCCGGAAACCGTCCTGATCGAGCTCGAGTCGTCGACGGCGCGTAGTGTTCCACACGCGCCTCAAGGAGATGTCACCAAGACCGTAAGGGCCCAACAGGGTCGGAGCTCACTGGGGCCTTGGCTTCGCTTCTGAAAGGTAAACCCGGGGTCTTGGAACGCAAGGCAAATAAGGAACATAGGAGTGGGTTTTAGTCAGTAAAAGTTTGACACGCCCTCCTGCTTCGCCCTAGAGTGGAAGAAGTTTTATTATTGATAGGCTCGCGTTTGACCACCATCTCACCTGATGGTAAGCGATGATGTGGCCGACGATGGCGCACGCTTGCCTAGAAGTAACCTATTCACTCTTGACTTAAAAACCCCTAGGTTGTAGCTATCAGGGAACACAGACTCCGGCAGAGAATTCCACTCCTTAGCTGTACGCATTATGAATGTGTTCCCAAAACGCTTTGTACGGTTTTGTTACAGTTATGGATGATTTCCCACCTAAAAAAAGCCTTATAACTGATATTTATTAATTGCAGATGACACTACGCTGGGGCATCGTAACTGCTGGCAAGATCAGCCATGACTTCGTCAATGCTTTCAATTCGTTTCCTGAGAAGGGCGACCAAGAAATAGTGGCAATTGCCGCCAGAAATAAGGACAGGGCTGCTGAGTTCGCGAAAGTTCATAATATGGTAAAATTGTTCGATAATTATCAGGCATTAGCCAGCAGTAGCGATATTGGTAAGGATATGACTGGTGTATTAATATAAAAAAATGCACGTCACTGGTCTATCTTGTAAAATCGACAACGATGACTTGTATACAGATAAAGTATGGCAGTATATTGTGATAAAGCGATTATGATGAACCAGGAATTGTTTTTGATTTTTAGATGTCGCGTATATTGGTGCTTTAAATCCAGACCACTATGCGCTCACCAAGCTCTTCCTTGAAAATGGTAAACATGTACTATGCGAGAAACCGTTCTGTCTGAACATCAAACAAACTCAGAGTTTGATCAACTTTGCACGAGAGAAGAATTTGTTCCTCATGGAAGCAGTCTGGACTCGCTTTTCTCCATCGTACATTTACCTTGAGAAAGAGATTGCAGCTGGGAATCTTGGAGAAATTAGATTCGTTGAAGCTAACTTCGGCGTTTTCTGTGAGATTGACAGAACGCTGTAAGTTTCAGACTTGTTTTTCTTTTGTTTGTGGCTCAGTACGTTTTTACCAAATGCTAATTAATCTGTGAAAGTATGAGTATAAAAAAGACAAAATTGGCTTTCAGAAAAAAAGAACTTGGAGGTAGCGCTGTGCTTGACATCGGTATATACCTGTTGCAGCTATCCCAATACGTCTTCAAAGAAGAACCAAAGAAAGTAACTGCTGTTGGCAACCTCAACGATTCAGGCGTGGATGATACTGAAACAATAATTATAGAATACGGCGGCGGCAAGCGTGCCGTGCTCAACACTCAGCTCGATTTGAAGCTTTTGAATAGAGCTACAATCTATGGAACCAAAGGCTGCATTACGGTGAGAATGGAGAATTAATGTGGAAATAAATCTACACACATCAAAAGTGTATAGTGATCTATATTTAAGAGTGTTGCTGAAATTGAAGCTAATATTAACTTTTTTGAACGTTATTGAAAATTAACCTCAATTTTTTTTTTGTTATTTAATTCTCACCGTAAAAATTCTGGAATTGGGACCGCGTGCCGTTGGATGGCCTTCTGCAAGGTAGACCGATGACCTGGTGAGGGTCGCGGGAATCCGATGCATGCGAGATGGGTCACAGGATCGGTTTTTGTGGCGATATTTGGAGGTAGTCTATGTCCAGCAGTGGACATCTTTTGGCTGAAATGTGATAATTGGGTTAATTTGCCCCGATTGGGAAAAACTGCAATTATTCTATATTTTTTTACATAATAATAAACCAATCTGGAAGACTAGGTTTGGTAAATTCAATTCAATTCCAGATAAATCGCCAGAAACTAAACCATTGAAAAATATTTCATTACTTGTTCCGTAGATACTTTTGATGTGTTTAGTCTAGTATGCTTTTGCTAAAGACTCGTGGGCAAAAATAGTTCAGTGTTTAATTTGCGTGAAGAAAAATATTGATCGAAAGATAATTGTGTGCAAGCAAGCTAAGTTAGCAATTAATAATCCATGATGCCAGTTAAAAAATGGGAATATTCCTTTATAGCTGGAGGATCCGTTCCACTTCCCCGATAAAGTGACAGCTGTCGATGGGACATTGAAGAAGTTCCCGCTGCACACGTCCAGCCTTCCGTACAACTTTGGAAATTGCGCGGGACTCGTTTACCAGACTATTGAAGTAGCAAGATGCATTCGGGCTGGTATGTATCATCTTACATCTTCAAGTACGATGCATTGAATTGCTGCGTGTATTTAGTTTAAAGGTTGATTTTTTAATTAAAGAGTTCTCTTGATTCTATTAATAAGTTAGTACCTTTCAACTTTTGAAGAACTGTGTTTTTAAGAATATTTTGACACAGTGATTAATATCATACAATCATCATGCAACCTATAAATTCACTATTATGTCCTGCTTTACTAACATAGATTTTAAATAATTTTTACTACTAACCAAATATGGACATTGTCCGAAATAAATGTGATTATTATTATTTAACTTATCAGTGACGTAATTGCATGATGGCTCTCCAATATTTTTAACCATGCTCCTTTAAACATTAAACGTTTAGAATATTTCGTTGACATTGAAAAAACAATACACATACAATGAAGAATTAAACATTTATGTCCCTATTTTGCCTGCAGGACTGATCGAGTCACCCCGCATGTCGCACAAGGAAAGTCTTGTTCTGGCCAAACTGATGGACACCGTAAGAAGTCAATTGGGAGTGCATTATGATGTGGATGACCAAGAATTCCCCTGAATACTCAATGTGCAATAACTTTTAGAGGCTCGTGTAATAGTTTCAAAATTATTTATTAATCCGTCATATTATAATTCGGTTTCTTTACATAGAAGTTAACAATTATGCACGTATTTTATTTACTTTTGTACATGTTTTGTAATAAAATACCTATTGCATGAAATACTTACATTCTTTCGTCAGAAGCTAATTAGTTATTGATAAATAATATTTGAAATTAAAGTTACTGATTTATGGTTTTTAAATATTAATACGTCTTTTATCTAAAGATAAGAAACTTTTAGTAAAGGTAACGTTAAGAAATAAGTTCTTTTGTGTTCTTCCTCACACTGATTAAATAAATATGTAAAATAAATTCTCTTGAAATTTTGACAAACCCGCGGTCAATGTTAGAATAGAATAGAATCGTTTATTTCTGAGTACTTATGGTATATGAAGATCTTAATATTAGACGGAATCACATATACTACCTTTGCCGGTGTAGAAATATCAAATGAGTATCTAATTTGCAAATTCACATAAAATTAAAAAAAACAAAAGTTAGTGTTCAAAGTATGATTACCTTAAATTGTGTAATCAAAAGTTGATAACATGTTAATGGCCGTGGCAATGAACCGAATTATCAACATCGAAAAAGATAAGGTGGCCTTGTTCTTTATGCGCATGGAGTAACAGGAGATAAGCAACTCCCTCACACTCGTAAAAAAATGTGCAAGTCAGCCTTTTGCATATTGGTTCCGTATCTTAAACGTAGTATTTTTCAGCAAAACCGTAGCGGCTCAGCAGGGCCAAAGCCTACTATGCCATGCCAGGACATGGGCCGACTTCTGAAACGGGGACCCGTGGTCCTGGGACGCAAAGGGCAAGTACTGAAACATAGGTGTTGTTTTAGTCAGTAAAAGCCTAACACGCCCTCCTGATCCGCCCGGGAGAAGTCACTAAGATGATTTCCCACCATAAAAAAAAGTTAGGATTAACACCACTATTGCTCATTAATTTTAAATAAATAAATAAAACTGACGAGTGGTGACTCGTCACAGTAGGTATTCTGATCATTTTACTCAGTGCCAGGGATTGTCAGCTTACTTCACCTTCGTGTTCACTGTGAGATTTTTTACAGAATTGCACTATAATCATCTGCTCTCATCTTTGGGATGGATCTGCCCGATACCAGCTTGATGCACTTGAGGCAATTGAGAGGCGAGCCAGGAGGATCATTGGCAATGATGCAGTCGTTGAGTCGAGGCTTCACAGTCTTGAGCATCGCCGCCGAATTGCTAGCTTGTCGGTTTTCAACCGGTTGCATTTCGGAGAGTGTGCGTCGGAATTGCATAACCTAATTCCACCTAGCCCGTTCCATCATCGGACCACCAGGCGTACGGCAATGCGCCACCGGTACATGGTGGACATCCCGCCCATACGCACGAAACGTTTTGGGAACACATTCATTGTGCGTACAGCTAAGGAGTGGAATTCCTTGCCGGAATCTGTGTTTCCTGATGGCTACAACCCGGGAATCTTTAAGTCAAGAGTGAATAGGTTACTTCTAGGTAAGCGTTCTCCATCGTCGACCGCATCGTCGCTTTCCATCAGGTGAGATAGCGGTCAAGCGCGAACCTATCATGAATAAGTTTTTTTTGCACAATAGCACTACGTTTATCGTTCGTGTGTAACAACTCACGTGAAGCGAGTTGTCCATCACTAGCATCGCAGGTGAAATGATAATTCTGTTCAAGCTCACGGCGTAACCTTATCAAGGCGACATTTTAAAATTCCTTAAGTCATGAAACTCTAATCTGCAAGAGGTTGATTTACACAATATGGTTTTTTCTCTTGCATTTACGACTGACTTTGTATCTGTCGTTTATGACATGAGAGCCTCTCAGCATGCACTGTACACTGTTTTACACTTTAGGCCGCTTGTACACATACATGTTTTCGCCGTAAAAATCTATGGTTTATTGACCGTGCGTGCGTAGTTGTTTACACACGTTTTGTCTCCGGCACGGTGGTGGAGTTATTCCACCACCGTTTATGCAACTTTTTTGTCAACAAGCTTTCACAGTGATCTATACAACACTGGCAACCGTACCTACACACGGCGTGTTAACAGTGCTTTTTCACGTCAAAAAACGTGTGTGTTTAAGCGGCCTTTTAGGGTTGGACAACTTTTAGACCTGCGACTGATATACTAGACAGGCAAGGTAAAGTTGTAGATCTTAGTAATGGGAACCCTAACAACATCATAACGTATTATATATGTAGAGGAGACGGACTGCCATCAATTTATCAGTTGGATTATAGGTCAATTGAATAAGCAGCAAAAAAATCTGAAATTATTTATGATGGTGATGACAAGGTACCTAAAGTTGCGTAGATTGGCGTAGAGACGAATTTTTATTTTACGTAACCGACTGTTTGAATTCGCAGTGTGCTGTGTCATTCATTTATTATCTATTGATACGGTAAAATGAAACAAGTAGCAAAAAAAATAACAAGAACACATCTAATAGTGTTGAAGACATGGGGACACTAAACTTATAGGTTAACCAATTGAGCTCTTTCCGTTCAATTATGCCCATTGTCCTGTAAATACGACGCGAACGTTACGCCACCTAAATTGTATTCGAGCGCAACGACAGATTGTCCAGTGTTAAATAACAAGTTCTATTCACCTAAATATAGGTACAATGTGCTGCAGAAAACAAGAGCTGAGACAATAAGGTAGGCTTAGGGAAACCCATTGTGTGAAAAAAGGAGTATTGACTTCTTTTTTTACATATGTATATGGGTTTTCCTAAGCCAAGGTTTGCCTAAGTTAAGGTAGGTAGGTCCTTCGTGAAGTACTTAGGTTTAATGAATTAATCAAGTGATTAATTCATGAAACCCCAAGCGAACGCCCTTTGCTCGCTCATTGTCTTTCTATTGTGTCTCTAATTACGGTACCTACTCAAAAGGGAAAATATTAGGTAAGTAAGTACTTCACAAAGTACCTACCATCGAGATATATAAGTATACTTATATCTCGATGGTACCTATTTTCTTGTACAATTCTAGTTCATTGCAGTTTCTTTGTAATATGTTTGTGGTATAGCGATAAAACAGCCTTTGTTCTGTTCAATATTTATGTGTGTTTTTCCCCTTAAAAGGAAATTGAACAACTTTCTTACCAACATTATGTCAATTATGTTTGAAGTTCCAAGCCAGTGTAAATGGTTAGCTATAATAAAGATGACAGGGACGCAAGTCCAAGCCGCCGCGGAAGAAATCTCAGGCGTTGGGAGTTACACGGCGTTTCCTGGTCACCGTAGAATCGGGCTGTCAAGCGGCGAGCAATGGGATAGCTCACCGTTGGGTCGCGCGCGACGGCGCGTTCTGTTCCACGCGCGCCTCATAGAGCTGTCAACATAGTTGACGGGGCCCGCTAGTGCCGATATCTACCAGGGTTTCAGGATTGTTAGAAAGAGTTACCAAGGCCCTCGAATATAAAGAGCAACTGAGAGATCTCTCACTCCGGGCGAGTGACTTCAATAATACTACTCTTTGCATGACTTCGTCAACGCATTCAACTCCGATACCGATAAGGACGATTAGAAAATAGTTGCAGTGGCTGCGAGGAATAAGAAGAGAGCTGCTGATTTCGCGAAAACACATCGCATACTCATACCGAAAGTCTTCGATTCTTACGAGACCTTGGCTAGCTAGAAGCGAAGAAATTGGTACCTGTTGTTTAGAAATTCATAGAAATATCTACCTGAGTACCTATCTTATATATTTATGCCACGCTTATCTAGTAGGGATTTATATAATGTATATTGTATAGTATTAGAGCAAAGGTATCGACCCTAACTGGCCACGTCAATTTGTCTGCCAACTCTGAGGTGCGCGTGGTACACAACACGTCATCGATCCGCGATTGGTCCTTACCAAACGGCCAGACGACAAGCTACCATTTGCTCGCCGTCCGCAAGCCCACGCCTAAGCTACGGTGGCTGGAAATCGTTCTGAGACTCCCGACGCCAGGGACGTGAAGCTTGTCTCAACCTCACTGTTTTGTTCGCCATTACGGCTTCGCAGAAGGAGGTGACCGCCTCCAATTTTCTCTTACTCCGTACCATGGCCTGAACCAGGACAGGGCGAGAGGTCTCCGCCAGCTGCTTAGTGCTGGATAGATTCACGTACCTATCTATAGTCGTGCGCTTCTATAGGCTTCTATATTCAAAATGTATCATCTCCCTGCCCTAGTCCTGTTTTATTTGAGGTCGGAGCAACACGTTTTTGTTTTCTGATATCCTCTCTTGAAATGATGACGAAGTTAGGTAAGTCATTGACTCTTATATTTATCTCACCCATAATACTGGAGAAACAAAATATTTAAAAAATAAAAATATTAATAGGATGAAGTAAGTAGAGGGAGTCCGGGAGAGTATACCCGCCGTCCACTAAAATGCTCATAAATCTTTCTTTACTTACAAATCGCTATTTTTTGTAAATTGTATCTTAAGCTGAATAAAATTATTTAGCTATATTTTCTCATAGGAAAGTTTAACATATCATTATCAATTTATGAGTAATTAAAGATTTCTATCAAAGTGACATTCGGCTAATATCTCCCGCCTGGGTGGGAGACTTAGTTTAAGATAAGCAAAATAATAATTACAAATTGTAATTCTATATGGAATTTAATCATAAAAATATGGCACATAAGTAGTATTAAGTAGTAATTAAATGAGAACACAATGAAGGTAGTTTGAGTATCTTTGAGATAAGTGAGGGATTAACTAGTATCACAATTATATTTCTTAATTCATTAACGCTCAGGCGGTAGCCGGCGTCCGCAAGCCATTGTCTTACTATTGTGTCTCTAATTACGCACGTCAAACATAGTTACTTTTACAATAATGAGAGTAAAACTATTTTTGGTTTTTGTCGTGAATCAAAATCCACCTTTGTCACAACTAGATCTTGAGATATAGAAGCTACCTCTGCTGATTGTCTTATTATTGCAATTTGCTTGCTCAGATTCCTCCTCAGTCAAAATTGATGGTGAATTGGCTCTAGAGTTCTCATTATATAGGATTCCATTCATGAATTGTGATGCTGATGTTGAAGGCTCTGAGTGACGTTATACAGTAGGTAGATGTTGAAAGTAATTCGATCGTGGTTAGATCTGGAGGTAGTTCTGCAGCTACTGAGAGAGAAGCAATCGGGAGAGATTACCCTGGGTAAAGTCTCCTCCCGACATCAGGGTAATGTCTCCCACCCCACCCCAAGCTATCCATCATTACATTTGTATAAAAAAAACTATGTATCTGCCGTAAATGTTACTAGGATAATAACACTTAGGTACGATGTATATAAATGACATTTTGGAATCTATTCACAGTAATAAACATAAATAAATTTACTAACAGCGCACGAAAATGTATTGTCACTTCTCACTCCTAAACCATACTGCCGACTGCAACGGCGTCTCGTGAGCAAGGTGGGAAGTGCCTTTGGAGTCTAAGAAGTGTGGCAATGTCGCAAAATCTAGTTCCACAAAGATTTTATGAGCAGTGGCTATTGTCTCCCACCTGCTAAACTCTTCCGGACTCCCCATACCTACCCATTTTGTGGACACCGAAATTTTAGGTAAAGGTCCGAATTGAGTAGATAATGTAAACATCATTATCTCATGAAATATTATTTAAAAATGTGCTAATGAATTACATAATGCAAGTTATCACACCAAATATAAATAATGTAATTGAAACTACACTAGTGGCACAGAATAAGAAATAGTACAAGGTGGCCCTACGTTAGGTACGTAATGTTTATAAACTGCGCTAATAAGTACCTACTGAAACTGTAAATTGATTGTGAAGTAACTACGTATTTTGTTTTCATTTCTTCACAATCAACTTAATTTGCATACCTAACAGTATCTACTTCTTTATTTAATTTGCCATTATTCATGCATGCTGATTATCGTGAAAACAGTCGGTGTAGGTATATTCATGAAAGTTGTACATAAATTAGCAATGGGCTGCGGGTAGGTACCTACTTAATGGTATTTGTACGACGTGTGCACTTACTATTACCTAGTTTTTCACTACTAAGTAGGTACATACTGTGATGGCCCAAAAGGAGCCAGCAAAGCAGAATCGCGAGAGGACCATCTCGTTTGGAAAAGAAGGCATCGGGAAGGTAACCGCCTCGCCAAGTCGCCATCTAAACCCCAAATTATGCCTGCACCATTTTAGGGACTCCGGGATTACATACGGTCTCAGACTGGGGACTCGGTCCACTCTCCAAATGACCACAGGAAAGACGCTGGCACTAAGATTACGTGCTGTCGTGTACAACGAGACTTAGGGGAGATACCTACAACAACGATAATATTTCTCTGTAAATTGTCGATTGGGACCATGTTTTGTTTTTTTTTTTGTTTTTATATTTAGTTCATTAAATTATGTATATATTATATTTACCTATATTGTGTTGTATCTATGATTTATTTGTATATCTTTTTTATATTAACCTCTTTTTTTTTTCTTTTGTCGCACCTACCACTATTCTTCTCTGCATCACCCAAAGGTTGACTGGTAGAAAATGCCTAAGGCATTAAGTCCGCCTCTGTACCTTTATGTGCATGAAGTATTAAATAAATAAATAAATAAATAAATAAATAATACCTTTACAGACTTCTTAAGCCTTGATTACACCTACCGAGTAGAGTGGCGAGACAGTGCTCTCGGCCGAGGCTTGTGGCCGAGCGCTCTGTATTTGTAAACACATAGCCGAATTAGATAATATTACCGTGGCCGAATACTGCCTCGCCTCGCTTCACTCTCTCGGCCGAAAAGGATTTTACTGTCTCGCCACTCTACTCGGTAGGTGTAATCAAGGCTTTAATGATGTAGGTACCACAGAGGGGTTCTGGGGTGGTCTTAAAAAAAGATGTCACAGGACTCCTTCCATAATAATATGCTGATCGTGATCGCCGGGGTGGTTTTAGTGAGGTAAATTTTCAGACTCCTTGATTTTTGTAAAGTTCAGGGAACTTTTGAAGGTATCTCCCCGACAGTAAAAAAGAAGAATTTTTCACTTAGCAGATCATCACTCCTTTTATTAGCTTTTTTTTCGAGTTTGTACTCATGGCTTATCCCGTAATCTAAGCACCGTGAATGGATAACCTGTTTTTGTCTATATAGGCCATAGCGATACTGAAGCTATCTATCAGCAAAATAATTTTCATAATTGGACCAGTCCTTTACAAACATACTTATTTGTACAGACAAACAAACATGTTTTGATTTGAGTTTAATTATGAAAGCGTACATTTTCTTCAACAGATGCCTAGATATAGGTAGTCTACATCGCCCATCGGAACTTTAAACTCCGAGCACTACGAAGTTATCAATGCTTTTCCTTTGAACCCACAAACTCGTGCTTTTCAGGTCTACTTCATCAAATGTTACTTTTTGACATTTACAGTCAAAAAGTAACATTTGATAAAATCTCTTCCATTTTTTGAAGTCAGTTAAAAATATATCAACACTTGCAATTTTATTCCACTTGTGACTAGTCCACAATGTTAATTTCAAAGATTTCAGTCTGGTAGCACCTGGTAGTTTACTCCTCATGCAGAGTTCATAGATTTTTTCCACCTTTTATTAGTTAACAATTTTTTTTAATGATTCTTTATAGGTACCTAGTTTATGGAAGGCACGCGGTATTCAGCAGTATGCTAATACCTCCGTTTTATTATAAGTAAATACAGTACTTATAATAAAAGGATCAGTTACTTACTCATGTCATATTTTCCCTTATCTGTGTTTGTACTCCAATCCATTGTTAAAAAAAAACCTTTTTGTTATCCATTGTTAAGGTAATATCCATTTGTTATGTTAAATATAACTAAGACGATGTAACCGTGCCTATTATGTAAGTCTCCAACGTCAAAAGTGCGCATTTGACGTCATCAAATATCATGTGACAATGTTTTTAGTACATAAAAAAGAATTTGGTATAGGACAGCACCTCCGGAGCTTGACGTAGGTGTGTCATATGTACTGCAACTACCACAATTTATATACTACATTATTTTTAATATATACGAAACCTAATATAGTTTGTTCAGAATCAGTAGCTGAATCGATTCCAATAATTTGTACACCATGTTATATTTTTTCAAAAAATAATTAAAAAAGGTCACACAAGTTGGACACCACCGACACTAAGCACAACACAGGTCACGGCAGGTCATAGCGGGCATTAGGTGTCAGCGCACAGCTGGGTGCGGGAGCAAATCAACCCCTCAGTCGCCCGGATGGCTCGGTGACCATGTATTTGTGCTGACAACCAGGAGGGTTACCACGACGTTTAAAGTAAGATTGTTTTATTCCTATTCCATTGTGGGTAAGAGATGGCGCTAGACAACCTGTATAGCTCTGTCTCTTACCCACACTGAAATAAGATTGAAACAATCTTACTTTGAACGTCATGGTACAGGGGCAGGTGACATAACAAGCTTATAACTCATTTTTTACATAGATTCTTTACGTAAAAATACTACACGTGTTTCGGGTTTCGCATATACTATAACTAATGTTGTATACCCCTTTGATTATAAATGGCATATGTCATAAATTTCATTTTTTAAGCGCTTTTCACTAGGAATGACTTCTGTACCGTAGGTACGTTCACCAAAATGTACTTAAACTCACATAGGACACACACCTACATTAGACACCCAGATCTAGAACACTATCTGTACGCTATACAAATACTTATTCTGTGTGGCGTTCGAACCCGTGACACGCAGTGTAGTAGCCGCTCAATCACTGCGCCAACCGTGCCATCAAAATATGGAAGGAAGAGCTGAAGAAGGTGACGTGACGTTTCCACTCCTCCTACATAGTCATCGACGTGAATGGCAAAACGAAGAATTATCCATTATCAAACCAGCCATACAATTTCACAAACAGCCTGGGATTACTTTATCAGGCCTTCGAGGTGGTAAGATGCATCAGAGTAACTATACTCCATTCACTTCTGCATTAGACAAAAGAGGTTCATAGAAGCAGGTGTGCACAACATTTATTTTTCGAGATAAATTCAAACAATTTTAATAAATAATGGTTTCAATATAAAATGTTAACATTACCTACTTAGATAAATTTTATTATTGTATGGTAAGTACTAAACACTTAGATAGGTAAATGAAATGATTTTTTTAAAAATAAACAACTTTATTTCAAACAATTTAACATTTTTTTTTTAATGGCGTATCAACAATCCCTAATCAACATCCTTTTCCCAGTTTTTGGCGGATTTTTTTCGAGTGAAGTTCAGTGGCTGTTTTAATTATTCGCTAATTGATTCCTAGTTGGATATTGTGATGTAAAAAAATTGGTGTAGTATTGTATCTCAAGTGTCTACGCAGTTGGACAGTATGTGTGGAATCATTGAAAAAGGTGTGTTTTCGGTAAAATGAAGCTGAGAATTATTGTAGTATAACACAGCGAAGCTTACCGAAAAGGCTGACCCGATACATTTGCTACCAAATACTGCAAAAACATTAGAATGTCAAATGTGTATGTGTGTGTGCTAATGGAACTCAAAGTAATTTAAAGTGACTGAAATCTTAATACCTTCTAAACTTGACACTGGCTAATAACTATGAACTACACTACTACTACTGTCTTAAGAACTATGTATTACCCATATTTGCAAAATAAAATTCTATTCCATTCTATTCTATTCTATTCTAATTGTACAAACCTTGCGAAGCCAGAAAAAAAATCCTTTTCTTAACTATATTTGGGTTGGCTTCTAGTCCAACCTGATTAGGTACCTATACCTATAGTCTAAGCAGGCAAAACATGGAGCGGTTCGGTCTGACCTCCACAGCCAAGGGTAGTTCGGGATATTGTTATTTTACTTCGCGCCGAAACTGAAATGCAATTCTATTATTGTTCACATAATGTAGTAATATTTTCATTACGGGTCAAAGGATTCGCAAGTTTAGATATATATAAAAAAATACAATCAATGTATCCTGGCAACACCATCGCGTCTAGATGTCACTTATTTTTTTTGCGGTAAAAGTTTCGCATGGAAAAAACTTTATCCTATCTAATTATTCATTTAAGATACATGGAATAGTATTTTTTTAGCAATTTAACAAAATCCCAAGTGATACATCTTATTATTCATTTATAATACATGAAATAGTTCCTTCTTTAGCAAAATAACAAAATTTCAAGTGATAACCTATAAAGTGTATTGTGCAATAACGAATTTCAGTGTCGAATTTAAGCCTTGAATCTACAATCACACAGGATGAAGAACCGATATCCAGCAAAAGCCAAAGCAATAAGTGAAATCAGGGTACGAGATACCAGCGAAGTTGTTTTTGCACGCTAACTGATTGGAAGCTGCCAGACTGGTACGTGATGCTCTTAGCGGCTTATTCTACGTTGCTAGTTTGAAAAGGCCCCTGAAACCTGTCATCGAGGACGCGATCCTCATCGGGCAATGGCGGAGGCACTAAGTGATCATAGCGAGTGCTGTTTTTCGGACTTGCGAGTCCGAGGCCTTGTTCAATCTTCAATCAGGGTACGAGATACCATTGGCGACGTTAATTTTTACGCGCCAACTGATTGTAAGCTACCAGACTAGTACGCGATACTCTTGGCTTCGTTACTCTACGTTGCTAATCTGGTATGCATCTGTTATAGCAGGTGAGTCCCATTCATTTATAATCCAAAGAACAAAAATGGCAAAAAGACTAAGTTCGACGTGCTCCACTTTATCAGTGCCTATAAAGGTCACGAGAAGGCCAAGTTCATACTACCCATCTGTGTATTATTAATTCGTGTAAAAACAGTACACCACCTATGTGTAGATCGCTACAAAACATTCAAACTCCTTTAGTGAATACGAGATATTCCAAACCACCATAAGGTGGCAAGTTATACTGCCTAATATGTAAATTATAAACTTTCCAAAGTAATGCTAAAGAATACGAGATATTCCAAACTGTCATAAGTTAATCCAATGTACCTAGCCGGATTGCCGGTAGATACCCACCTGTGTCCAGTTGTTGGACTAGAAGCCAACCCAAAACCATGGGAGAAGGCAAGGCAGAATGATTGACACCCTCACCGGCTACAATGCTGGTGGAAAATACTGCCATAGTGCGAGCATAACGGTGGCCGATTATCAAACCTATTTTTTGCTGAGTTAAATAGTAAAGACCTATTCAATAGAAATATTATTATTTCCTTATGGTTATGTTGTACACTGACCTGCAATATATTCAAAATAATAAAAACAAAAACAAACCATGGAACACGAGATGTTCACAATGATATATATCTAAGCACTAAGTGACATGAATACTTCATCAACAATTTACAAATGATATGTTCACTTATAGCAACAAATATCAGTAAGTGTTGATTATGATATGACTCCATGTAATAATATCTATGGAAAATCTTGATATAATTTAAACGGATTAAATTCATAGGTACAGCATATCATTCCACATCCTCAGTATTTAAGCTTATAGTAAAAACCTTGCTCAAAGAGCATGTAAGCTAACTTTTAAGGAACCAAAACCTAAGGAAATCGCAGGTTAAGTCCTCTGCTGATACCAGCAGTCCTGAATAAAATTATAAGGTTCTAAAGTTTCAATACCAGAATTACAGGAACTCCTCACAGGCTCGAAGAACCCGTGCACCAGCACCTTGGAATACTTGATGTATGACACCAATGCCACAATTGGTGTGGCCACCCGCTGGGCTGAGCGGTTTGAGGAAGCTACCATTGATTTTAAGAAGAAGTAACTTCTCACTGTTGAAAGCAGAAGGGAATAATATTGACGGGCAAAACCACCAGCCCTACTTACTTATAATCACCCCAAGGGAGTAAGTCAGCAATAAACTTATAATGATATACAACAACTAAATAATGAAATATGTGCTGATATATTTGTAAATAGTTGTTAGAACAAAATGGTATGAGGTATCTACCTTACTCGTACTTAATGTCTAAATCACTCAATAAACTAAAAATTCAATATAAATGAATGTCAAATTACACAAACCGTGTACGCCTGCTATTGACATAATTGCACAGAACTAAAAACCTAAATTCAAATCTTTTGTAAAAACTTACCTGGTTGGTGCTCCTAATAAATGAATAAACAGGGAAATCTTTGTTGTAACAAAACAGAAATAACAAGATTCAGATTTAATTTGATCTGCACTGGTATAACATTTCCAGTAGCAATTGTCTTATATTGACAATATTTTCTGTGTTCAAAGCAAATATTGTATGGAGGGAAATTGCCTTATTATAGGGAATACCTAGGAACAAGCTTCCCATGACTAGACAACTGGCCTTGTCATGGAAACATTACTTCTGATGCATTTGGCACATAAGAGCTCTCATGCCACGGGACACAAAAAGTGTGCACCAAAGCAACTTGTTTCACAAAGGACTCACTTCTATGACAATCAAAAAATCTCACTGCGCTTAATAGAAAAATTACTTTGCAGTATACATGACTCCTGAACTTAAAAATTTAACATAAAAGTAGACAACTATCTACCACTTGGTAAAGAAATGTAATGTTAGATTTTATGTTAGATCATTCAGACATTCCCAAAACATGCATGGCATACCCACCAATTTTGGAACAGGGATAGTTTGCTGAACACAGTTTAATATCATGCCTATAAGCCTATATATACCTATCCTATAAGTCATATGGTGAAATTATGGCTTCTCTCTACTTTGTTAGGTTGTCACTGTCAAACAGTGTCAGAAATGCAATAGACAACTTTGTCTACGGTGCAGCTAAAACCCGGTCCACACATGACCTACAGTAAAACTAGTCTTTTCTTTGGCTGATACTTTTAAATTTATTTCATGTTTATCCAGGTAGAATAAACATATCTTATCTCCTCTTTATTCTCTAAAATAGCTAAGTGGGACTGAATGTTCAAAATACACTTACTTAATTGAGGCAATCAATTACCCCATTTGAATTACTAGTATCATCAAAACTATAAGTACTTAACTTACCAATACAAAAGTAAAATTGCATTGAAACAAAAAGGGGGGGGGGGGGGGTGTATGCTGGGGACCAACTAGTGCAACAGGTCCTCGTGAAAAGTCAGTGACCATACAACTTCTCTAGGTATCTAGTCCCTAGCAGGAAGTTCATTCCATCGACATGACATAAACCCCTCCCTCAAGAAACAAAGTTTCTCGTTACATATAACATAAACTGTGACACAAAAATACTACTATAATGACAGAGAAAGACAATCGCATTAACTTCCATTTCGGGAGGCACAAAAAAAAAAAAAAAAATGACATAAAATGGTCTTCATAAGTATAAAATAATTGTAATTACATATATTTAGATAGACCCATATGCATATACATACAGGTATATACAAGTATACACATACATGCGGAAATAAACGTTAGTATACTAGCTGTATCATGCAGTAGAAAAAAAAAAAAAAAAAAATTGTAATAATAATAATAATAATCATGTTCCATTATAATTATCTAAAGGGCCTCTGCGAGTTGGCTTCGGCTCCTCGTACGCCTTCCAAAGGTCCAGGACCTCAGGGTCCTGAGATAAATATTGAAAATACATATAATAATTTAATATAATAAAATATAATTTATATGTTATGTTAAATGAACAAACGGAATAATAATGATAAAATCGATAAGCTAGACTTCCATACCAGTCACCTACAATGTCAACACAAATATAACTTAGATGTGAATAGATACTTATCGTTTGAAACGAAAATGATGAATGTGATAATATATAATGCATGTACCTAATTGCATTGCCTAATGCAAGGCTAATTATATGATGCATGTAATGTAATTACATTACCCCCAGTGACATTTAAAACATCACTATGGTATGATAAAAACAACTAATGAGATTATTCTGCTTCAATAGATTTCAACAAATTGTCTTTGTGTTAAGTGGGAACAGCAGTATTATAAAACCAAAGTAACTTTTTGTCTGATTACATTTAGTAATAATGACCTTGTAATATAGCCGACATCAACGGCTAGGTACAGGGGCGCTGGCTTTTAGAAAACCCCATGGGTGCTCATGCTCATTTGATGGACTCGAAAAAGTGGCGAAGTGTGAGAAGAAAAATGCACACTGATCAACCGACAAATAAATAAATGTCCTACTTACATACTGCGTACCTAATTACTAATTATGTTCGATAAAAATATAAAATGAAATCATTTTATAAAAATGAAACTAGTTTTTAGTATCAAGAAATATTATAATGTAACCGTAACCTAAAAGGCGATTACTTATCTGTTTCTTGATGTCTATTCTCAGGGGTGCTCGGCACCCACTGTTTATTTCTCATAATCGGCGCCCCTGGCTAGGTACATATAACGATGATGTACAAATAACCAAGTAAGTACTAAAATATACTGAGAGTAATGATATAATATTTCTAAAATAAGCTAGTAAGTCATAAGTGACTTTCATTAAGAATAATCCAATTAATTACAATACACGTCTCACACCGTGGTATTATAACTGCCCCTGTTGAAGATAACATGCTTCTCATCTAAATCAGTTGCCTATCAATGAATCAAATATATTTTTACAATACGAGAATACTTGTCACACAATACTTTTAAAAAAAATGAACGGATAGTCTAGTCAACACCTTGGGACACTCCCAGCAAGAACGTATGACTGTAGCGACAAAAAAACCTTAGGGAAAACTGAAATCAACTCATATCTTACTATAAAAGAAACCGCACTTGAGTTGATAGTACCAGTACTAACAATAGCGTAACAATTAATTATTGCAGCAAACTCTAAACATCTACATTATGTGAACAATAATAGAATTGCATTTCAGTTTCGGCGCGAAGTAAAATTAGGAATCAAACGAGCTTACCTGTTAAGCGAAGTCTTGATTCTAATTTTATGAGCGCCGAAACTGAAATGCAATCACCCACCCACCACTAGTTAATAGCCCCAAAGCTGCAATAATTAACCTACCTAACTCACAGTTATCCTTACAGGGAAATAGTGAATGTAAGTATGCGGTAACAAGTCTGTCCAAAAGACAGCTTGTTCCTTGTCCTATAATCTCTAAAGTAAGTGACATCTAGACGCGATGGTGTTGCCAGGATACATTGATTGTATTTTTTTATATATATCTAAACTTGCGAATCCTTTGACCCGTAATGAAAATATTACTACATTATGTGAACAATAATAGAATTGCATTTCAGTTTCGGCGCTCATAAAATTAGAATCAAGACTTCGCTTAACAGGTAAGCTCGTTTGATTCCTAATTATTATCTAGTAGATACCTTAATCTAATCTAATTATAGTAGTTTTAATAACTTTAGATTAATATTTATTGATGTATTATCTTCTTAACAACAATATTATCTGAACTGGTTAACGTCATCGAAGTGTCACACGGCGTAACTGTTGATTGTCGTGCAAATATTTTGCCGACTAATTACCCAACACGTCAATTTTGTAAAGGTGATAAGAATTCAATTATCTTAAGTAGTAGACGTGTATGTCATTAATAATAATAATTTATTTATGCAATAATAATTATAAGTTTTAAAATACAACCACTTTGAGACATAGCTAGCTATTTTGGTTAGGGTTATCTTTTAGGATTTTAAAACTTTTTTAAATGACCAAAAGAGAGTGATGAAAAAGGAAAAATCTTTTAATCCTCGGATTTTTCCGATGAGTGTATTCGCGTGCTATTCGCCAAGGTCGTGTGTTTGCGACTGGTTAATCCATCTCGTTTAGCTCATTATTCCCCATAGGTGACAGAAGAGCTGACGAGATGGAGTATTTGGTCGTGAATGTGCGACCCTGGTGGAATAAATGCGACAGTATTTGTCGGATATATCCGACGTAGGTTAAAGGTTTTTACTTTTAGTAGTTTATTAGAAAATGTTTAATAGATCATTTTTATTTTATAGACTAAATGTTTCTATGAAAATATTTTGTAAATGAACTTGGACTTTGATGAAATCAAATCGATTAGATCTAAATAAAATTTCCGTCTACTCCCACAGGGAAAACTGAAAAGGCGTAGAAGTCAAGTGGAATAATGTACGTATACGTTCTACATATTCTTACATGTAGGTTACTACATATATAACAAAGTACATATATTAGGTCAGACTGTCTCACTGGCATACTAATGAAAGTGAATGAATATAGATTTTAACTTTCCTATTTGCATAATTAAATGCGTTTTGCTTTTCAGAACGCGCGAACGTAGAAAGGTGAGTTTAACGCCATCTAGCGAGTATCTCTCTTACAATTAAGGTCAAGAAGCCAATGAGCGCGCTTGGTTAGAACTGTGGCCAGTGTAGGTGAATCTAAAGTGTTGAACGAAAGATGCGATAGATGGCGCTAGTAGTTCGAGAAATAACTTTGTAGAGAAATTCAAAATGATGATGAGCTGAGCGATATACAAAGATTATAGTAAATAGCGATATAATCCGAACTTATACATTAAATTTCTAGAATAAGAGATGTTTTTTTTTATAAGTATAATAGCTACAATAAATTTTATTTTTATTTCGCCTATGCGATCTTTATCATCTGAGGTAGCTTGTCGGGACTTGAACTACAAAAAAAGAGTTTTCCATTTGTCAGTACCAGTCCAGAGTCTGGAAGTTGATGGTAAAACCCTTGTGCCGTAGAAAACACGTTGTTTCGTTGATCCGCACCCTATCTCTTCCCAGTTGCTTCAGACAGCCGTCTATGAGAATAAAACACAGAGTGCTATGTTTGGACAATTTGGGCATACCTACAGTTTTGTACCTTATTATCTCATGTGTACCTACTTGGATTCACTGAGATTAGCTATACCTAATTTATTGACGAGTTCCATTGTCTATCTCGGAAGTTCTTTATCAGATCTTCATCTTTGAACGGGACCGGTTTCGAAAATAACTCTTCCAAACAAATGGCTTCTAAAAAAGGTGATGATATCGCTGAGCAAGATACAAGAAAAAAACAAACATTCAGGCGGCAAGTCCACCTGCAAAAAAGGAGGTTCTTAATCCCTCTTTATTTTTGAAATCTGTACCTACAATAACCTACCTAACCTTAGTATTAGGTATACATAATTGTCGTCGATAGCGCGTAGTGTTCCACGCGCGCCTCAAGAAGATGTCAGCAACCGTAGGGGCCCAGCAAGGTCGAAGCCTACTGGGGCCATGGGTGATGCGAAAGAGATCCCCGGGGAACTGGAACAATGGCAAAGAAGGAACACGAGTGGGTTTTTAGTCAGTAAAAATCTCATTAGATGATTTTCACACCCAAAAAAAAAGTATTGTACATATTTGCACTCAAATTTCGCCAACGTTTAAGGCCCATTTAATAGGAAGAAAGACATTTCTATCAACCGGGTATAAATACAAACTTTGGGCTAATAAGTATCTATTTCGTATGGAAGAACTCAAATACTGAAACAAACCAACAAACAAAATGAAATAGGAAACGTGACTCACGACGTTTACCTCGTAGGTAATGATTAACTAAGCTTTTAATCACATTCTTACCAATGCGATGCCTATTTGCTTCAAGTTACCACAGCAAAGAGACAACTTATGAATATTTCATGGCACAGTATAAAGTTTTCTCATTCGCTTCCTCAACTATTAAATGTTTCCTTGAAAGCCATCTAATCGATCTAATTGCTGTGCGAAACTTTCTCCGTGTTGTTTTCAAGAAACAATGGCTGCCGTGCATTAGATACGAAGGGACGGAAGAGAAGTCGCGTGTCAAACTGTAGCGCATCGTCGCGCCTCGTGTCACCGTGTCACTCCGCACAACACTATTTTCATACTTCCTTCTTTCCTCGTTGTCGCCTAATAGGGACTTAAATATGCTTGTTGTGGAAATTATACTAGACTAGCTTTTGCCCGCGGCTTCTCTCGCGTACATAAAATATAGTTTAAGTCACTTAGGAAGAAAGCACTTTTCTACCGGTGAAAAAATTTTAGCAATCCGACCAGTACCTACTTTGAGAGATTACGTCCTACAAACAAAGAAATCAAACTTTACCTCTTTATAATACCCCTCTTGGAGGAGTGTCTGGAAAGACAACATCCGGTTAGAACCTGCGTCATGCGGAAGGTGAGGACCCCTCAACTTCCGCATGACGCAGGTTCTAACCGGACATGGTAAGTTCGGAAGGTTCCTGCACCGGATTCATGCGAAAGAAACGCCCAGGTGTCACCATTGTGTGGCCCGCCCGGAGGACACGGTGGAGCATACGGTAGAGGTGTAGCCCGCCTGGGCAGAGCACCACCGTGTCCTTGTGGGGCGATCGGCGGCAAAGACCTCTCACGCCGGTCCCTGATACAGGCCATGGTCCGGAGCGAGGAGGAATGACAGGCGGTCGCCTCCTTCTGCGAAGCAGTACCTAATCAAGGCAAAGTCGACGAAATATCTGCCGCTATCGATCAATTAAATAGGGACTTAAAAGTCTGGTCCGATAGGTTTGGTGTTGCAGTAAACCCCAATAAATGTCAGGCTATCATCATTGGGAGTCCTCGAAGCATCGCTAAAGTGGACAGTGCAACATTGCCACCAGTTCGTTTTGACGGTACGATCGTACCATTTAGCACTGATGTAAAGGATCAAAATAAAATAGTACCTTGAACTGGCGTACTCAAGTGGCTAGTGTTAGTCAGAAGGTTACAGGAATGTTGCAGGCTCTGTTTCGGTTGAAAAACCTGCTACCATCGAGCATGAAGACAATGTTTGTGCAGACCTTGATTTTTCCTATCATCGATTATGGTGACGTGTGCTACTATGACCTGAATGCAGATCTCCTCAACTAGCTTGATCGTCTTCTAAATTACTGCATTCGATTCATTTTCAATCTACATAATATGATCATGTTTCAGCGCATTGGTCGCTTCTAAAGTTGTTACCCATACGTTAGCGCAGAGAGCAAAGGGCGCTCACTACCTTGTTTTCATTTCTTGATTCTCCTAATTCCCCTAGTTATTTAGCCTCTCACTTTCAATACATTTGCGCCAACCGCAATAGAAATCTGCGCTTATCTCATAACCGCCTACTTCAATGTCTCACTCATCGTACTGATTTTCTTCACTGTTCTTTCTTTGTTCAAACTATTTCTTTGTGGAATGCGATCCCCCAAGAGATTATGATGGCAAGAAATCGATTAACATTCAAAACCAAAGTTCGCGAGTTAATTCGTAAGAAGTTGGCAGTAGTGTCATCACAGCGTTAATGTTTTCCAATTGTCGATTTGAATCAATTGTTCAACTTTATTAGTATAGATATATAAATGTAGATAGTTTATTAATTTGTGTATGTATTGTATAATTGTATGGTATTTATGATTTATTAGTATATCTAGGCTTGTACCTTTTCGCCTTTTCTCTCTCTTATAATGCACCTACCACTATTACACCTATCTCTGCATCACCCTGAGGTTGACTGGTAGAAAATGCCTAAGGCATTAAGTCCGCCGCTGTACTTTTGTGCATAAAGTGTTTATTAAATGAATAATGCTAGCAAACGAGGCGGCCGCATGCGCGAGGGAACGGCCCTCACGCCCCATCCGCCGGGATCCCGATCCCGATTTCCAGCCAACGTAGGCGTAGGCTTGCGGACGGCGAGCAATGGGTAGCTCGACCGTCCGGACAGACCCCAAGTCGTCGACGACGCGTAGTATTCCACGCGCGCCTCAAGGAGATGTCAGCAAACCGTACTGGCCCAGCAGGGTCGAAGGCTACTAGGGCCATGGGTTGTGGAACAGATCCCTGAGGAACTCCGGCATTAGTCCATGGTCCGAATCAAGAGGGAATGGGATATAGGCGCCTTCTTCTGCGAAGCATAGCATTACTGCTTGCTATGCTTCGCAGAGAGAAGACCACAACCGTGAGGGACCGGACATCCTCACGCCCCAGTCACCGCCACAGGAGACGCCCCGGGCGTTGGAAGCCGCCGGGCGATTCCCGTCCACCGTAAGCACAGGCTTGCGGACGACGAACAATGAAAAAAAAATCGGGGGATGGGCCACGACTTGCCCCCCTCCCCCCCTAGATCCGGGGCTGCCTATAGATGTTTAATATAAAATAAAACTACAATCATCAAATTTTTTTTTGATGGATCACTATTTATTCAGAGTCATTTAGTAGTATTTTTCTATCTTCTGGAGATGAAACTGCACTCTCATTTGAAATAGGGTCTATCGCTGTATCTTGTTCCATAGTATATGCATAGTAAGTTGAAGTCATGTGTTTGTATTTTATGTCCTTGATCAATTTCATCACTTGGAATCGGAATTCGAAATTCTGGGAGGGATTCATCGATTTCATGTCTGGTAGAATACTGAACAAGAAGTTTGCGTCTGGATCGTTTGGTTGTGTTCCTGTTGACTCCTGAGTTAGTGCTGGTTGGTGTTTATTTGGTGCTGGTGGGAGCTGAGTTGGTGGTGGTTGCAGTATTGTTGGTGTTGATGAAGCAGCTATTCGAGTGCTAGCCGGGTTTGCTTTTTTATATGATGAGACTGCTAGGTTCCTGGGTTTTATCGTTGCTGGCCCGTCTTTTGTTTCTGCAAGGTGCTGTGTCTGTGTGGCTTGGTTCGGTTTTGTCTTGGCATTTAAAAAACTTAACATGTCTAAAAACGGTCTCTTGCGACCTCTTTGTAATTGTAATTCAGGTACATATTTTTTGGGGTATTTCTTATTTTTTACTCTAGTGTGATAATCCCGAAGACCTTTCCATTTCTTTTGTAGATCTTTTACTGAAATTGAAACAAAAATATTAAGTATGATTTCGTTTAGTGCATTTGATATTAGTGCACGAATAAGTAAACTGTCTGAAAGGACAAAGATTCAATATTTCACGTAAAGAAGAATTCATTAAAAACGATTTACTTATTTTTTTCGCCTGGGGATCGTTATAAATATCTTTCTAGTTATTAGTTACTAGGCTCAATTATTTGCTACAAAAGAGCTCTTAATAAAAGGAAGTGCGTTGGCAAGGTTCTCCACAAAATATGCTTAACATCATATTACAGATAATTCCTACTCTAGTACTTACAAAGTAGGTAATTCCTATTTGTAACATCCGTAGAAGCAATAACGTTACAAACCATACATATTAAGATATAGGTAATTATGTGTCTTACAAACTTTTCTTTCTGTTGGTGTGCTCAAAGGCTACTTTATTTATTGACGCATAGGTATATTAATTAGTTTCTACTTCATTCCCTTCTGGCTAGAGCATAGACAGGGACATCAGTTTCTCGTACATACTAAACATAATGTAGGTAAGACGTCGCAGTCCGCGCAAAACTGATCAATGAGTCAGCCGGCGCGTTCGACATAGTTCGGGTGGAGGACCGAGCGCAAAGGATCCACTGAGCCGAGTTAGTGAGTCGTACCGCGTGAGTGCGACGCGATTTAGATAGTCAACTAGGTATTTCATTTCTGTCTAATGTGCGACTAATAAAATTAAACACGTAAGTTTACAATGGCTATATCTATAGCTAAAGTACTTATACAAGATACGCGCGTAACACATAACCCTTCTTGCAGTCGGGTAATAATAATATAGTAAACATACCCCTTTCAGCCTTTTCGTCTAAATTCAAATCGTCCCATTCGTCGTACATTATCTCGCCAATTTGTAGCCAGGCCGATTCCCTGCTACCTTTGTCATTGTATTCTGGAGTGTTGACGTTCCACAAACATGGTCTGCATTCCATTTCCTTAATGAACTGCCTTGTGTTGTACTTGAACGTCATATTTGAACGTTGAACTAAATATGTCACACGTGATTGTGAGCGGTGCGCAAAGTGCGCAGACAGACTGCCGAGTTTCGCCCAGAGCGCAGCGTGCGGCGCGGAGACGGAGGGGCTCACTTTACTGGGGCTGCCATTGTTAGTTTACAACAATACCCACAAAATTTATTTTTGGAAAAAATGATGACTTATCTTTTACTGTTTATTTGGTCCTATTCATTTTGAAAGACTTTTGTTTTGCACTCTTGTAGCAGGTCGATATTAAACCAAATGTGTAGTGTCGTGCTATTTTGTTTCATCTGAATACTGTCAGTAGATATTATTGAAGGGTGGGAAGGGAATACTGTTTTTTTTTTTAATTATTTTAACTAAAATTCGTCTATTGAAGATATTGAGCTGTTTAAAAATAATGTAGATAGGTATAAAATATTTTTTTTTGCTTATGGTTGCCGAGTAATATTTATTTGTTAATTGAATACATAGCATTAACATAATATTGTTTTTCATTTACTTTTGTGATAACTAAGAAACCATCCTAAATATTATATTTTTTCAAAAAGTATGGAATTAACTATGACTGTTAGCGGGGTTGCCACCGCTAACAGTTTGCTTTCACGTTCTGCCGTCGCCGCGCGCTGACTGAACCAATCAGCGCGCGTAGAGTCGGTCGTCACCTGTAGACGCGCAGTCGATGACCTCGACCATTGGCTAAAGTGCGTCACTCACTGACAGCGCAGTGGTTTTACGTTACGTAGCTGTGGTCATCGTGATCGTGTACTTGGCACTTTGGTATATTTGCAGGACCAAATAATGTGTCTGTCCGGCGATAGCAGCTAAGGTGAGATTATAAAACGTCTAGAGAGACTACACTCGATATATTACAAATAGGATAAATAGCTTTAAGCAATAAATATCCACCAAAGTTGATAATTTACTATCTATCCGAGTCTTACAGAAAATGAAAATAAAGAGTTAACCAATATCCGGTTTTTTTTTTTTTTTTTTTTTTTTTTCGGTGGGAAAATCATCTAATGACAAATCTCGCTCTTGGGCGGAGCGAGAGATAGTGTCAGACTTTTACTGACTAAAAACCCACTCCTGTTCCTTCGTTGCCTTCGTCCCAGGGCCCCGGGTTTCGTTTTCACACTACCCATGGCCCCAGTAGGCTTCGACCCTGCTGGGCCCCTACGATTTGCTGACATCTCCCTGAGGCGCGCGTGGAACAATACGCGCCGTCGACGACTTGGCTCGGTCCGGAAACCAATATCCGGTGACATTTCATTCATTACGATTGTTATTTTAGTAGGTTTTTAGAATAGGTATGATATAATATTTTTTTTAGTATTAAAAATATTTTCGGTAATGAGCGAATATTCAGGAAGGGCTAGCCAAAGTTCTAGACGCTAAGTTTTTTCTTACTTTTAGTTCATTTTAAACTCGATAGGTGGCGCTGAAATACACAATGTTCATACTAGCGAGCGAGTGCGTTCTGAATACATTTTCATTCTGAAGCCATAAGCATAGGTATTCGGGTTCGTGGTCGGTTCTATCTAATGGCTAAATGAACTGCAGTCCGGGGTTTTGTGGATATAGGGCCCTAAACCCCCATTGGATAGGTAGGTATGTATGGGTTGGTCGATTGTTCAAGACTTTTTAGGAAAAAAATAGTTTGGAACTGGATAATTGTAGAGTGCAGTCTTTTGACGATGACACAGCGAATATGGTGGGTCACTACAAGCTCTTCTTATTTGGCATTACTTAGCTCAGGGAAGCACAGACTTATTGAGACTATGGGCCACTCGGGCAAATGATGAACTAATGGCGGGCCACCAGCAAAAACTAAAAACAAAAATAGCCAAAAATTTAATTAAAAATATAATATGTATAATATTAATTTGAAGCGTGGTACTGCATTGTGCTTTTCATCCGTATTTTTCACAGCCCAACATTCTGATCCATACAGTATGGCAGGCCTTATCACGGACTTATAGATTTTACCATAATAATATTTAATACAGGTTGAAGGAGAAGCAAAGGTTTAGGTATCACATATAAACTCACGGTCCGCCCCTGTTTGGGTTTATATCAGTTCATAAGTTTTTTTCAGAAGATTCTTTCGGTTCGGTTTTTCAAAACACCCTCAATACCCATTGTTTATCACATTATTTCAGATTAAGTACTTATCTACTTAATCGAATTATTTTGAATTTGACTAGTAGTCTAGTCAAACTCCTACGGTAAGGAAGTCATAATGTATTACAAAGATTAAAAAAAAAATATGAGACGTATCTCCAAATATTCTGTCTGTGTACCTACCTAATTCGTTACGTGCAGATATTTAATGTTATAATAATTACAGTATTAAAGGTCTCTCGATATGTGAAGAGATAAAGATTAATAACAGAGTTGTACACAAGAGGTGGAAAAAGAAATACGGACGTCAGACGACACGATGCAGATGGGAAGACGAAATAAAAAAAGTAGCTGGTCCAGACAGAATGGACAAGAATAGCAAAAGACCGAATATAATGGAAAGCTTTAGAAAAGGCCTTTGTCGAAGGACAAGCTAAACCGGTTGCCGATAAATAAATAAGTAAATAAATAAAATAAAAAACAAGTAAAAATAAAAAGTTAGAAAATAATACTTTTAATTATAAACTATTCAATGTACTTATAAAAAAAAAATAAAGAAAAATAAAAAAAAGAAAAAGCAATAAAGGCTATTTTAATTTATTTTATTTTAATTATAATATTTATTTTTTGTTTGTTTTAGTCCAATAGGTTTAACCATATCCGTGGGTTTAACCCATCAAGTTCAGCTGTATCAATCAGAGATGTTTGTGCCTACAGTTGCTATCCTGTCTCATTTTCTTTATTAATACATACTATAGTTACGTACCGGAAGACGCAGAGTTGAAAGGCCTCCCACAAGGTGGACCGATGACCTGTTGAGGGTTGCGGGAATCTGATGGACGCGAGACGCACAGATCCGGTCGTTATGGCGCCACTTTACACAATAAAGTTTATCTACCAGGCCTGTTGGTCTAGTGGTCAGTGGCGCTGACTGCAACGCCGCCGCGCCGAGAGTCGTGGATTCGATTCCCACCCAGGACAAATGTTTGTGTGATGAGCACGATCATTTGTTCTGTGTCTGGGTGTAATTTATCTATAATATGTATGTATTTAGAAATATATAAGTATGTTTATCAGTTGTCTAGTACTCATAACACAAGCTCTGCTTAGCTTGGGACTAGATGACGTTGTGTGATATTATTATTACTTGGGGGTGACCTATGTCCAAAAGTGGACGTCTTTCGGCCGAAATGATGATGATGATGACTATACACACTTATTTACTTTAGACATTGGCAGAATAGTTGACATCGGCTCAACTTGCAATTAATAAAATATAGAAAATGTTGTTGTTGTTGTTGTGTAATAGTTTGGAATATTATTATTATTATTTTTTATGCACTTATATAATCTCAGGACCCTGAGGTCTTGGACCTTTGGAAGGCGTACGAGGGGCCGAAGCCAACACGCAGAGGCCCTATAATATTTTAGATATTTTTAATGGAACGTGATACCGACCGATGATTAGGTATCCCTGTACGCGCTATGCTAGTGCACCCAAGGACAACCCCCGGTTGGTGAAAAACTATTGCGACATAGGCAAACAAAGATAATAGGACTATGGTTTTTGGAGTCTTAAGTGGATTGGTAACCCTGGAACTATGTTAATATTTATTATCTAAGAATAGAATAAGCAAGTAACCACTATACGCGTCATAATATTATGTAGCAAGCTCACCTGGCCGCAGATGCCGCAGCTTTAAATTACAGTTAGGTTAATGTTTGCACAAACACACGTGTCGCCACATTATCTTCTTATGGCTCCCTTCTCACATTACAGCATCACGGGAGTTGGGGCACGACTTATCAACGAGAACAAACAACTTGTTCGTGATAACGTTAATGAATGGGTGTCAACGACTTGCTTTTGTTTTTAGAGAAAGCACGTGTATAGGCTTTTGGCCTGACTTTTCATATGTAAGTACATTGTAGAAGGTACCTTTGTGTAACGTAACAAAAACGGTTGACGGAATGGTAAGCGCAGTGGTTGAGCGAATAACTGCTGCGGCACGTGTCGCTGGTTTGATGCCCGCACGGAATAAATATTTATTTGGAGTAAGTACAGATATTTGTTCTGGGTCTGGATGTGATGTGCATGTGAATTTAAATGTTTGTAGACGCAACTACGATCCAGAAGTAATTCCCAGAGTGGGACAATGTTTAAATGTTTGTAGACGCACCTACGATACAGAAGTAATTCCCAGAGTGGGACAATGTTTAAATGTTTGTAGACGCACCTACGATATAGAAGTCATTCTTAGAGTGCGACAATGTTAAAATGTTTGTAGACGCACCTACGATACAGAAGTAATTCCCAGAGTGGGACAATGTTTAAATGTTTTTAGACGCACCTACGATACAGAAGTAACTCCCAGAGTGGGACAATGTTAAAATGTTTGTAGACGCACCTACGATACAGAAGTAATTCCCAGAGTGGGAAAATGTTTAAATGTTTGTAGACGCACACCTACGATACAGAAGTAATTCCTAGAGTGGGACAATGTTTAAATGTTTGTAGACGCACACCTACGATACAGAAGTAATTCCTAGAGTGGGACAATGTTTAAATGTTTGTAGACGCACCTACGATACGGAAGTAATTCCTAGAGTGGGACAATGTTTAAATGTTTGTAGACGCACACCTACGATACAGAAGTAATTCCTAGAGTGGGACAATGTTTAAATGTTTGTAGACGCACACCTACGATACAGAAGTAATTCCTAGAGTGGGACAATGTTAAAAATGTTCGTAGACGCACACCTACGATACAGAAGTAATTCCTAGAGTGGGACAATGTTTAAATGTTTGTAGACGCACCTACGATACAGAAGTAATTCCTAGAGTGGGACAATGTTTAAATGTTTGTAGACGCACCTACGATACAGAAGTAATTCCTAGAGTGGGACAATGTTTAAATGTTTGTAGACGCACCTACGATACAGAAGTAATTCCTAGAGTGGGACAATGTTTAAATGTTTGTAGACGCACCTACGATACAGAAGTAATTCCTAGAGTGGGACAATGTTTAAATGTTTGTAGACGCACCTACGATACAGAAGTAATTCCTAGAGTGGGACAATGTTTAAATGTTTGTAGACGCACCTACGATACAGAAGTAATTCCTAGAGTGGAACAATGTTTTCGAGGAAAATATCAATCGAAGCGGGTATAAGCTACGCTTACCGATATCGGTCCGTAGATGGGTGATAGTTCATTACACACATTGAGCCCCTCGTGCTTCGGAAAGCACAATAAGCTATTGACTCTAGCTGTCATTTGTAAATGTTTGGTAGGTTGTTACGTTACGGGTATAGTACATTTTGGTACAAGTGGAGAAAGTTTGTCATTGTGACCGAGCGGCATTCATCCGAGTCATGGCGAGGGTGTTATAGAGCCGAGGGCTGCAGTGACAAATTTCCACGTGTATCAAAAGACTTTTCAATAAACGAGGTTGACCCGCGACTCTTGGGGCTCGACGCGCACCCAGCCTGATACAATAAATGTAACAAAATTGTGGCGGGGGCGAGCACACGCACTTTTCCGCACTAGTGCGAAAAACAGTCAATTGCGTGCTTAAAAGCGGTGGAATAAGAGCGGGTATTCGATTAAGTGTATTGAAAAGAAAATTGACGAATCAGAAGCGCGAAAATCTGACAGTCAACTTTACCTCATCAAATTTTCCACAAACTAGGTTGTGGAGATCAGATAGGAAACCGCTCTATGTCAAATACAAATGTAGATACTTAGTAGCACGTATTATAATCTTGGTGATTTATTGTTTTTCAAACATGGATATGAAATTCATTTAACACTTACTTTTAAGCTTATGTAAAATAAAACCATAAATGGTTTACAGTAATTTAAGTTTAATATACTTATACTGGCTATAAAATATTAACTTATATGAGGTTATAAGTAGAAATTACAAGAGTAATTGCTCCTCAGTGCATATATTCCTGGTACATGCTCCTACAGGAGTATTAAGATTTAAATGGTCCGCAGATGTTATCTTATAGGCATATATAAGTTCGGAGTAATCATTCTTGTTTCATGCTTTTATAGGAGACTTGATCCTAAAATTGGCAGGACATTATGATGCCATATATCGATATAAGTACAAATTATAGAATTAAACGTACTTGAGTTAAAACAGCATGTGTTTATGCTGTTAAAAGCGCAGCAGCAACCACCAAAACCATCATCGGAGCTTTATAAGTCCACGTAGCATTATAAAATCGCTTTCCAGGATTATTTTGCTTGTTGGGAATGGCAATCTGACACTACCGGAGAGAGATCGGGCGATCAGACCAACAGCTTTACGAGTATGTACTTTCCGAAGCACGGCTGTGTTGCACCATCAATTTCCAAACTCCGAGGTGCTATATGGAAAAACTCAATAGCACTTTTCGCCCAACCCGGAAATCGAACCCAGGAACCCACGCACAGAAGTCGCACTTGCGACCAGTTGCCTTGATACTAAAATACCGGTTTATTAATCATACACAGCATACTTACGAAAGTCACATTAATCAGTCCATTCCACCATTTCCGAAAAAAGCCATTTCCCGCAGCTGTCACATTTCGGTTGTATTTTTTCGAAAACGAACTGACCGCAAAATGTTTCCTGCAACTTATGGACCGTTGCCCTTTCTCCCCGGACCCTTAGGAGGGCTATTTAGTTTGTATGGACACAGGGGACCTATCCCTTTATTAAGATTACGTACGGACCACTGTTCCCCTGACGTTCGTGACCAGCCACAAAAATTATTTTCGGATAGCGATATCGTTGAGGTTTTCGGAGATTTGTTGGATACTCGAAAATATTAATAAGGATGCCAGAAATAGCGAGAGTTTGTAGTATTTCCGAAATATGAAAAGACGTCGGCTTTAATTAGACAGGCCATACTAATTAATAGCATCTGTGCCCTTCTCAGCAGTCTTGCAAAAACTGCCTAATTGAAAACTTTTCTTTGGCGCTGAAATAGTCATTTGGTTTGAAATAGGAACCTTCCAGCAAAGAGGTAGTAAAAATGTTATGGTTTTCTATCTTAGAGTTTTAGTAATTACTAGCTTTTGCCAGCGGCTTCACCCGCGTAAAATACAAAATATAAAAATGAAAATAGGCCTATGTTACACAGTGATAAAGTTGCTTTTTACTGGAGAAAGAATTTTGAAAATCGATCCAGTAGCTTTTGAATTAAATCGTAACATATAAACAAAAGATCAAATCTTTCCTCTTCATAATATTAGTTTACATGTACTGCCATTCCTTTTCTCTTAAATCTTCTCGAAATAAACAAAAAAAAAAAAGAAATACGAAATACAAAAAGTAATTAAATAATTATTATCAACCGACTAGTATTTATCCTATTTCAGAAATTTACAGTAAGATATGAATAGGTAAATCCATTGGAGCTACAACTCGATAAAATATTGCTAAAGTGATGAATTAGGCTCATAATTAAAAAAAAAACACGTTTATTGTTCTGTCAAAAAAACTCTGAATTTAAACTTAGTCAAGGTTCCAATAACGGCATCGATTACTCAGTTTTTGTTCCATAGTCACCATGATTGATATCCTGGAGGCACGCAGGACCCATCACAGATTGACACGCGTCATTAGACTAGTACGAGTAATCGCTGGGCTGCGTGCACGCACCACGCACCGTCAACTTCAGGTCTATTATCAGAGGAACAAGTCTTAGGATTGCTCAACCACTGTGTGATGGCCACATCGGCCATCGTTACCTAAACAATCTAGATTACGTTAGCTGCATTGACAATTTATAATGACAATGAAGGGAGGAAGTGTGAGGGCTTCTGTTTTAAAAAAATATCTAAGTACCAGTATGAATGATTATTTTTTAATGATATCATGACATTTGAGGATACCTAATTCTAACTTAGATAGAGATTTTAATGATTAATTATTCATCGGTAAATACCTCTTGGAATACCATTTTATTTTTTCAACACACTTGAAAATTCCAACTTCCACCGCTATTTTGCTCGCAATGAAGTATATTTCACACTAGTGTAGAAAAACGTGTCGGTCTTATAATATCAGACGGTTGCCGGGCAGCCGCCACGAAGATCGACCTCGGATACAAATCTGTAAGCTATTCCTCACAGTAACTTACTAAATGATATGTATTTGAAACTTCATTAACATTTTCGAGTAAGCGTGTTTAAAACGTTGTTTGATAGCCGTGAGCATTTATCATTGCAGTCTCTCAGTTCCAAACAGGCCTCGCCTTCGTTTCTGGCGCCTATTCTGCCTTAGCTGCAATGACAAAGTTTGACTATTTGCATCAAAGTGCACGAGTAGGTACTATTTGCGGTGGTGAATATTTTTGGAGCCAGTGTAAATCTTGTTTTCACCCAGTACCCAGATCGTGGGCTTGCGAACGGCGAGCAATGGATAGCTCGTCGTCCGACCGTCCGGTAACCGTCCGGTCCGAGCCTAAGTCGTCGACGGCGCGTAGTGTTCCACACGCGCCTCATGTCAGCAAAACCAGCAGGGTCGAAGCTTACTGGGGCCATGGGTTTGCTTCTGAAAGGAAAACCCGGGGCCTGGCAAGGCAACTAAGGAACATATGAGTGGGTTTTAGTCAGTAAAAGTCTAACACGCCCTCTCGCTCCGCCCAAGGGCAGGAGAAGTCATTGGATGATTTCCCACCTAAAAAAAAACCCAGTACCCAGATACTTACATTAGGGTGAACTACTTCCTTACTACACATCAGATCTAAAAACATGGTAGGGAAAAGAAACAAGGCGCAAATAACCTATTACAGTCTTATGTCATCAGGTTTCTAACAAAATTTCATTACCATACCTCAGGGGTGGCGAACTTATGGCACGCTTGCCTGTGGTGGCTAGCGGCAAAAATGATTTTTTATACGAATACTTAGGTACTTTTTATTTGAGGTGGCAAACCATTTAGTATCTTTTCCGCTCCGGGTAGAGGGAGAGGGAGTGACAGACTTTTACTTACTAAAACCCACCTGTTTTTTTTGTCAGTTATGATTACCCTTTGCATTCCAGAGACACGGTATTTGTTTCGAACAATTCCGCAGATCTGTATTCAGTATTTTTTACGTCGTCCTCGCTTTCTTTTTTATTATTAGGTTTCGATGACAAAAGTATAGATACTATCAAGGCAACTAAGTAACTTTGTTTGTTCAAAAATAGTGTAGCGTTATGCAAAATTATTTATAGGTACATCCTCAAGCTAACAATGATCATAAGCCACACAATATTGGCCAGTAGGGGAGCACAACTAAAAGGGTTCCCGTGTTAGTGTAAAGTAATGGCAGAGTACAGGGGAATAATTTCGCTGTTTATTATATCGAGAATATCCTACCTCAACATTTTGGAGCTTATTTTTGGCTCGTGGCAATAAAGTTAGTTAGGCTAAAGGTTCTACTGGGAGTACTCTACCTTTTAACGAGGATTCCTTATGCAAAATGGCTAACAAGCACCTTCGTACACCTACGTCTCGTCTATTAAGTTCGCAGGTGGTCTAAACAAGTTGTTAACCGAATAGGTATTATGTAAATCTTTGCAAGCAAAAAGTATCGAACCTGAAAAATTACTTTATGATAGTACTGGCTGGAACTAGTGAAAATACTTCATAAAAAGTCATATTTTGTAACAAAGAAAAAAAATGTATGTTTTTTTTATGGCTATCCGTATTTTTTTTTCCACTAATGGCCTGTACAATTGTGATCTATCAAATTTTACAAGTACCTATGTGTTCGAAAGAAGGTCTAAAAATGTAGGTTGGTCTCGTGGTCATATATCATCACTTATTATTTTCATGAATAATCAAAAGTATCAACTACATTTAAGCGGCGTACAGCTAGGGTGAACAGCTTCAATTTTTTTTTATTCGGCTTCCCTTTTGTTGTGCTATCTTTCGTTGGCTAGAGTCTAATTGCGACTACTGAGGCCAATCCTGAGTTTGACCAGGGAATGGTTGTATTAAAAGTGTTATTGGTATTTTTCATTAGGGATTTTTCAGTAGCCCGGAGTTTGGAAGTTTTGGTGCGACTCTGTGTCTTGAGAAGCATGTAAAGACGATTGATTCTGCACCTGATCCCTTTTCAATCGTGTTGGATTACTGTCCCATCAGAATATGAGACTAAAGGAACGGAGAGTGCACCTGTGTCTGCGCACACACTTTTGTACTATAGGTAAAGTTGTTAAGATGGGCCATGTGATCGAAATTCGATCGAGAGGATTAGGTCGTAACCTCCTTGCACTACTAATCTCAATTTAAGTAATGTAAGGTTAAGTAGCCATAGAGAAGTAGAGCAAGGTGAACCGATGACCTAATGAGAGTCGCAGGAATCCGATGGATGCGAGACGCACAGGACCGGTCATTATGGTCATCCAACAGTAGATGTCTTTCGGCTGAAATGATGATGATACAATAGGTCAATAAAATCTAATAAATAGTCCTCATCCTGAATGTCTGACCGAATTTAGATTAAAGCGACCACTCTTAGCCAATCGAAATGGGAAACAATACTCGTACATTAACTGACTGGCCTGTTGGTTTAGTGGTTAGTGGCCCTGACTGCTATGCCGGAGGTCGTTGGTTCGATTCCCACCCAAAACAAATATTTGTGTGATGAGCACGATCATTTGTTCTGTGTCTGGGTGTAATATATATATAATATGTATGTATTTAGAAATATATAAGTATGTTTATCAGTTGTCTAGTACACGTAGCACAAAGTCTGCTTAGTTTGGGACTAGATGGCGTTGTATGAAAGTTGTGGAATATTATATTATTAAATTAAAATATTTTATATTCAATAAATAGCCACAAGATGTAGAAACTCAACAATTTTTTAGCATTTTCTCTCCACCACAAACTTTTCTCTTATACCGATTCAGATGGGAAATGATTCCGTTTCGATATTATTATGATTTATGGCAAACGGCTCTCGCTTAGTGAATTTTTCACTGCGCTCACCGAAGCTGGAAGAAACATTATGTAAAAGATAAGAGATTGTACTTACTTTCTCTTCAGAACTTGGCTAACTCCGTCGAATTTACCGCTCGTCGTAAATATATCATTTATGACGCCTTAACTTAAATTTATGATGATGTAAAACACCTTTCTCGTTTTACTTCGCGTCGATTATGTGTTTCCACGTGTCATCCATTTTGGTTGATTGCTGTTTGGGAGTTTTAGACTTAGTATTGTTTTTATATGGATCTCTTGGTAGATTGTAGAAATAGGGGTGTCAGAAAATTAACGCAAGATTAGAATTAAATAGAAAACACAGTTTTTTTTTTGGGGTTGCCAACACTTTACTGCACAAATGGCGGCAAATTCAAATCCTTCATTAATTTTGGGACCCTCTTTAGTTTATGGTTCAATAAAAAAATCACAATCTGAACTCTGAAGACTATAGACTACTGTTTTCTATTTAATTCAAATCTTAAGTTAATTTTGGGACACCCTATATTTGTTGATTTATTGAAAAAGCCAGCTAATGATGCTTTTTCCAGAAATTTAAAGCTATAGGTGTAGGTCCTAGGGCTGCGTGATTGTTCGAAAGAGTTATTGCGGCTCTGGAACACAAAAGGCAACTAAAGGAACAGTGGTGGGTTTTAGTCAGTAAAGTCAGTCTGACCCTACCTTTTGCTCGGACGGCGAGCAATGGGTAGCTCGGCGTCCGACCGTCCAGTAACCGTCCGGACCAAGCCCATGTCGTCGACGGCGCGTAGTATTCTACGCGCGCCTCAAGGAGATGTCAGTAAATCGTTGGGGCCCAGCAGGGTCGGTTGGGGCCTACTGAGGCCATGGGTTGTGCGAAAGTGAACCCCGGGGCCCTGGAACGAAGGCAAAGAAGGAACAGGAGTGGGTTTTAGCCAGTAAAAATCTGACACGCCCTCTCACTCTGCCCAAGGGCGGGAGATGTCATTAGATGACTTCCTACCTAAAAAAACCCTACGTTTTGCTCTACCCAAAGCGGGAGAAATTAATTGATGATTTCCCATCAGTTTTCAAAGGTTTAAGTCCTTATTTAAACTAGGTATGCATTCGTTTCGCTTCCTAGCTATTATACTTAAGCTCTATATTGAACCAGACTTACATCATCACAGCATTATATAATTTATTGTTATAAAATTATAATCTTCTTTTGAAGGGCAGCTCATCACTTAGCTCCGAAATTCCATTAAAATTACACACATTACTATTGTTCGGGTGTAAATCACGCAAGTCAGAGAAAATTACAGATAATTCAATGCTCCTCGGTGAACAAAAGGTTCCCGTCAGAGACATCTTGGCGGAACGTTATCGTAATCGTAACGTAAGCATTAGAGGAAGCGGCTGTTTCGTGAGACAACATGACAAGCAAACAATGAACGAAATCTTGAAGGACTATTCTTGAATCGTTCGTTATAATTTAGGCAGGTAAAATAAGATAACAACCGCTTTTGAAGATTCAAAGATTCAAAAGATTCAAAGTATTTTATTTCAAATAAGCCATTTACAGGCACTTTTGAAATGTCAAGAAGTCAGTCAGTCAGGAAAATAAATGATGCTAATTGCATATTCCAAAGTGTAGATCTCTGTGGAGAAGAATGTGCAAGAAAGTCCATGGACACTCTTTTCAATCATGTTTTGTAATTACAAATATCTCTGTTACCTACATGTTTCTTGTCGCTATCGTGTGAGAACAATGTAAATAAAAGAACGAAAAGAAGAACGGTACCTACTTATCCTAAAAGAAAACGTTTAGCAAAACACTGTAATTGAATTTTACCTGCAATTGGGTACTTGTTTCAATTATTAGTATTATTTATATCCAAAACCGAAAATTGAAAGAATTTTTCAAATCCTTAAAAAATTGGTTACCTAAGTTCTATCAAATCGGGTGGAAGGGAAAACTGATAAATAACAGAAATAGGATGCACAAACTGAAATGTGACGTCTCCGTCATTAGGTTAATAATAATAATAATATTCTACAACTATCACACAACGCCGCCTAGTGCCAAGCTAAGCAGAGCTTGTGTTATGAGTACTAGATAACATACTTATATATTTCTAAATACATACATACATAATATAATAGATAAATTACACCCAGACACAGAACAAATGATCGTGCTCAACACACAAACATTTGTCCTGGGTGCGAATCGAACCCACGACCTCCGTCATAGCAGTCAGGTCCACTGACCACTAGACCAACAGGCCAGTCAGCAGGTTACGTATGTAATAAAGATGTTCCTACAACGCCCTCATTTTTCCTCAGACACTAGTTGCTGCTTCGTATTTTCAGGCTGTTATATAAAAAGGCTTAATTTAAGTATTGTTTGTTGCTTACTTTAAAATATTGTACATAAATAAATAAAGTCCAATACCAAATTTTGGCAGCTTTTCCAGGTAAATGCATCAACCAATAGGTCCAATTTAAATGCACTGCAGAAGTATGTGAATAATAGCTTATTAAGCATGACATAATCAGTGTTATTATAATGTTCCCACTGCTGGGAATCAAATCTCCTCTATATGAGAGGGAATGTGCCGTAATCCACACCATGCGAGCCTAGTGCGGGTAGGCGGATGTCACACATCTTCGAATTCTTGGTTCTAGGCCGGTTTCCTCACGATTTTTTCCTTCACCGTTATGACAGCATGACATCCATCCATCCATTTCCACAGATGGGGGTTCCTGGACGGTTCCGATCTTCAGTGTTTGTGCGGCGTCTCTCCACAGGCCATGTCCCACCTTCTATCCTGCATGACGTGCCCTATTACCTGTTCACGTAAGGATCTAATGACAGCATCAGTGGACGGCATTGCCGTAGCCGAATACTGGGGCAGGCAAGGAATTTAAAATTAGTTTTGCCATCGACATGCTAAGAAGAAGATAATGACATAATATAATCCCCTCGTAACTAAAAATCTTCCTTAAAAAAGCAAGCGGTCCAGGCATTCAAAAGACAGTCCTGTTGATCGACGTGCTTTGTCTTACCACACATACATACCCACAATGCCATCTTAAAGAACGACCGAAGAATAGTCACCGTAAGTCTTGTGTCGCAAGTCGTGTGACAACAAAGGGTCGATTTGTCGCAGCATTGTCGCGGCCACAATGGCAACGGGGTCGAGTGGCTACGGAACCACGTTAATGTGCCTACGAGACACGCTTGGCTAGACGACAACGCTTTTACTCCACATTTCGTGACTACTCTGTGTGACGTTCTGCGTGTGTTTTGATTGAGGGACTGCGGTATACACATTAAATGTAGGGCAAGTCAAGTAGTTGTCGTCATAGCAGTCTCGATCCTTCCCTGAGAACGACTAGACGTCACTCTTGGGTTGTACCTACCTGCTTACTAATAATTTGGTTGCTTCATTTATAAACCCAAATCCCTAACTAGTGATTCTAGTGAACACCACAGGGACCATAACAGAACAAAAAATATACTTTGAGAAGCTATTGCATAGTAAAAGTCAGCTAGTATTATTTCCACGGTGGACCTATAGACTATAATACCTCTTCAAAGTACGTTGAATATTCCAATTGTCACTTACGATGACATAACATGACATAATCAGCCTCATTATGAGAGGGTCTCTGATCGACCACGCAGACCCAGTGTTGGATGATGGTGATATGTCCGTTTGTTTTTAATGTTGCTATTCAATTTCTGTATTTCATCATCATCATCATTTCAGCCGAAAGACGTCCACTGTTGGACATGGGCCTCCCCCAAGTGTCGCTATAATGAACGGTCCTGTGCGTCTCGCTTCCATCGGATTCCCGCCGCTACCGGAGTCAAGAGTAGACGGGCTGCCGGGCACTAGGGGCCATTTTTTCGTTTTGTTTTTCATTTTGGGGGGGTTGCCATAATCGCCACGCTTGGCAGACGGGTTGACGATCGCAGTGCTGTTGTTGTAATGCACAGAGGATGCTGCTGCCCATTCTCCGGTATGTCCCTTAGTCGCCTATTACGACACCCACGGGGAGAGATTTCTGTATTTGTACCTAGGTATTTCTGAAACTGTTTCGGAAAGCGACAGTAACATTTTCTGGTTTGCTGACTAATATCTGATTGCTGGTTTGTAGGTTCAGATGAAAAGCTACAAATTTGCCTACCTAACCTAATCTTGATTACCGTGAAGAGTTATTAAAGCGGTCGGAAGTTCTTAGGACTCTTAATACGATTTGAAATAAGAAAATTAATATTTACCCTAATCGTTTACTGATTTTAATGTCAAGTTAAGCATGTACTTATGTTTGTAATACGAGTATCATCAGGATGTGGGTCTTTTGATCTGGCTATAAACTTGCATGCTAAATGCATCGTCAGTTATTTTATGAGTTCTGTTTTAAGTGAAGGGAATACATAGAGTGGCATCAATATTACTCCTCAATAAACCACATGATTAGATAGGTGTTTATATTACCATAATAAGTCATAAATCAACAATAATAAAGTAGCCTTATTATATATCATTGTTTTTATTTTCGTAACTAAAAATAATTTTTTTATTATAAAAATTGATCGTTACATTTTGAAAGAATTCATTATAATTTACGACATTTCACATTAACTTTCATTATCATTTTAAATAAAATAAAATAATTAAGTAGTCAAATATTGTCATAATCAAATAAGTAGGTAGAGTAATCATAAACAAAATAGATCATGATGATTTCTTAATTCTAATAATTGCGATGAGTATAGACCTCAACCTATATTTTTCCACTTTATTCTGTCTGGGGCTGTAGCAATCCAGTCATTTCCTGCAATCTTTTTGATTTCGACAGTCCATCTTTCTAGAGGTTTCCAAAAGGGTAAAGGGCTTAAGGTATTTACTCTCTTACTCCATTTTCTATTTCTCATACATGCAATATGGACCACCCTATGGGAATGAAACAATAGTAGGACCTTAATTATCGCTAAGTTATGTTTGACTAGTTCGTAGTCACTAGTATTACCGTGTCACTAGTAATCTAATATCGCTTACGCACGAAATTGAATCCTGCAAGATAAACAATATGTTGCCACATCGCAAAATAAATTCCCACGGGAATTAATATTTCATTACATAAAATTAATCTTGATAAGTGACAAAGTTGCGCAGACAATGGATTATATGACAAACAGCGAGGTGTACGCTGCATAATCTTATTTCAATAAATAATACCGCAAGATGGTTTTACTAGGCTTAGGTACTCTATCCATTTAGATTGGTTTTGCGCATAATTTTCTTAGTATCAGTGCGATCCGCAGTCATATTTTTTGCGAACGCTAATGCATCTGATAGCGGAGGAAGTCGTCAACTGCGGCAGCCGGAAATTGTATAGCATTAGAGGGACATTAGCCGCTATGAAAGGGACACCTCGCCCTTATTGCAACTGAAGGTTAACAGTAATTTAATGGCGTAATATTTATCAAAACTACAATCAATGGCGCATAAATAATTACTTCCACACTCCAGCCACTGTGGCCATTAAGTTGGAGATAACACTTAATATATTGTACATGGGCATTACGTGGAAATAGGCTTATGACAAAGGGAAGGAATGAAATGGCGAAATTAACTTCCATCTTCCAGGCCGGAACCATTAGAGTCGCCGCGATCCATATCGTTGCTGTTGTCGTTAATGCAACTTTGTTCGCGAGCCATGACCATCAAATTGGAGCAAATTGTGTGCGCGCTGTGTGGCTTTTTGCTCCATCATCGCCCCACTGGCCTTGGCGTAACAAATCTACGGGTACCAAAAAAAAGTCAGGAAAAACGTTGAATGACTCAACGCAGGAGATGACTATCTATTTTTTGACAGCCTATCACGTAACATTTTGGTCTAATGTGTCTGCATCTACCGACTTATGTAATATCTACAGATACAGAAATGACTTGCTTCCATTTTATCGGCGTAAAACGTTCTGAATAAATAATTTAGCTCTTCATGCTCCATTAGATTGTAGTGGTCTGTGAAATGTGCTGAATAAAAATAGATTGTAAAGCTGAAGAGAAACAAACAACGACTCCACCATGCTGAAAATTTAATTTAACATTAGCAAGAGGTGTCGATTGCAATATGGAAGAATAGAAGATGTTTTCATATCACTATAACAGTCATTTATATAGCGAATCAATTACACGTGATGAGTCCAAAACCTTGAAGCTATGTTAGCACGATTGAACTTTCGTACATGGACGTCTAGTCTGGCAATCAAGTCAATCAGTCGCGCCTAAATTGGCCTATTTACCGATAGATTTTCTATTATTGGCTATCAGTACAATAAATTGTGTGCTATCAGTCGGAGAACCTTGACTCTCCAAGACTCGGACCAGTTTGTTATCCATGGCGAATAATGGATTGAATTGGGTCGGCACATTTGCGAATGACTGCGAATCCCGTATCGAATGAGAGCATTAACCTGATTACCATGTTTATTTTGAAAATTTCCTTGTTGATATATGTAGGTACGCACGGGTTCACGAAATACAAATAAAATTGTATTGCCTTCTATCACCGAATTTGTTTACGAGTTGTTTGTTGTTGTATCGAATGTTTGTAGGAAGGAACGAAGGTACTGTGAAGAGTAGCTCCAATTTGCATAATGTATTTGTTTACGATGTAAGGGTAGGTTTCACATGTTCGTAAAAGAGAGGCAGGTGTCTGTGATAAAAGTAAGACATTTTCAGGACATCATCTCATAAACAGGTTTTACTTCATATAATATTCAGGTTAAAGCATAAATGCAAATAGTTGAATACCTGCACCTATAACACTGTAGAAAGCTTTGATAACAGCCCGTATAGTTACAACCAAATGACGTTTCCGATGTAAAACAAAAATCGGCACCGCAACCGAGTTTTTCATCACAATTTAGTCACGTCTTCATAAACAATCCAATGAAAAACTAAAATCCAGATTTGATAGAGTAATTTGTAAGTATTTAGCCGAGGCTTACCTAATGCGGCAGAGTGGCAGACACGCAACAAGCGATGTGTCATAACTAGATGATAGGTATTTCGAAGGAACGTACCAATTACACCACAAATACCAATAACGCGTGCGGCAATCAGTCAAGTCATCCGCGACCGTTGATGCTCATAAGTACGTGGGTAGTGGGGCCATGGAGCTGCTATATCGTAGGACGTATCTACATACCTACAAACACATCAACTCTAATAGTACATTATGATACAAGTGGAGAAATTTTGTCGTTGCGACCGAGGCGGAATTCACCCGAGCCGTAAGCGAGAGTATTATAGAGCTGAGTGCTGCGGCACGACTGCAGTACGACGTTTTGCAATACACTTACGAAGAAATAAATAAACAGGGGTTGACCAGCGATTCGTGGGGGTCGCTTAGCGTTCAGCCTGATACAATAAATGTAATAAAATTTGACGGGGGCGAGCACGCACACTTTTCCGCACTAGTGTGGAAAACAGTAAATGGCGTGCCTAAAAGCAGTAGGGATAAGAGCGAATTTCTGAGTAAGTGTATTGAAAAAGATTTTCACGATTGCCTGTTTTAAAAACTCTCTTCTACTTAACTATCTTCTACTCTATCTCTTCTACCAAAGAAGAAGATATAGATTTTTTGTGACACGTCTCCTGAATATGTGTAGCGCTAAAACTATATATGTAAGCCAATCTTTTAGTTTATCGTCAAAGTCACTAGCTTGTGAAATAAACTTTCGGGACTCTATAGTGAGCCAGATCTTAGAATTAAGGCTAGGTTACAAAGTTACTTACTGCAGTTGATACAAATTGTGAAATAAAGTTAAACGAAAGGAATAATGAGTAACTTAGTAATTACTCTTGCCTTACTTGGAATCTTTAAATAAGAGCGGTAATTTAAATTAACTAAACGTGATGAAGCAAATCAAGTTAAATAAGTTAATTAAGGCAGTTTATTTTGTTAAACTAAAAAATAAAAAACCGGATGTCATGCAAAGTCTCTTTCACTTTCACAGGTAATCTTACTGAAATGTTAAGAGGACGTATTATAGTTGCTTCTGTTTGGTGTTGTTCAATTCTGTTCAATTTTTTTCGACTCGGGACGACTCTGCTCGAATCTGTTCGCTTCTGTTCGATTCTGTTCTATTCTGTTCGACTCTGCTTGATGCTGTTCGATGCTGTTCGAAACTCTTCGTTGCTGTTCGATGCTGATCGATGCTGTTCGATTTTGTTCGATTCGATTCGACTCTGCTCAATACTGTTCGATGCTGATCGATTCTGTACGATTCTGTTCGATTCTGTTCGATTATGTTTGATTCTGTTCGATTCTGTTCGATTCTGTTCGATTCTGTTCGATTCTGTTCGACTCTGTTCGATTCTGATCGATTCTGTTCGATGCTGTGCGATGCCGATCGACACTGTTCGATTTCGATGCTATTCGAGTCTATTCGATGCTGTTCGATTCTGTCCGACTCTGTTCGATTCTGTTCTATGCTGTTCGATGCTCTTCGATGCTGTTCGATACTGATAGACGCTGTTATATTCTGATCGATTCTTTTCGTTTCTGTTCGATTCTGTTCAATTCTGTTCGCTGCTGTTCGAAGCTGTTCAATACTCTTCGATGCTGTTCAATGCTGATCGACGCTGTTCGATTCTGATCGACGCTGTTCGATTCTGATCGATCCCTTCGATGCTATTCGAGTCTGTTCGACTCTGCTCGTATCTGTTCGACTCTGCTCGATTCTGTTCGATGCTATTCGAGTCTATTCGATTCTATTCGACGTTCTTCGATGCTGGGCGTTGCTGTTTGATTCTGTTTGATACTGTTCGATTCTGTTCGATTCTGCTCGACTCTATTCAAATCCACTAGAGCAGTGTGTAGTGTTGTAGGTTGCGGGTGCAAACCCAGCCAGGCGCATTACTTTGTGTAATTTATTTCATCACCACTGCTCTCAATACGGTGAAGGACAACATCGTGACGAAACCACCATGTTCTAGAACCAAAAATTCGAAGACATGTGACATTCACCAACCCGCACTGGGCCCGCATAGTGGTTTACGGCCCATTTCCTCTACTAGAGAGGAGGCCTGAGTCCCAGCAGTGAGAACATTGAAAGGCTGATCATGCTATGCTATGCTGTTAAAATCTATTCCATTTTATTCAACTCTGCCCGATTCTGTTCGACAACGTGGATGAAGTCGTGGGCACAGCTAGTTTAAAATAAAGTAACATTTATTTCTTTTTGATCCAAAATCGTGTGGTCACCCCACTTCTATCACACATGCTTGCACGGCTGCCCGGCTGTTGTGAAAACAGCCAACTAATACAGTGCGAATATAGAATCGCGCAGAATTCAGACCACTTCATACATCGCCACTCGACATTACCTAATTGATGAATGTCTCTACGGATTCATTAGCTGTTAATGACTTCTTGCTCTATTTTTCTAATTGATAACGCCCGCGGCTGCGTGGTAGCGACTCATCATTCTTGTTGACCGATAATTTTTTTATGCATCGAACATATTTATAATATGGAAAGATAAATTGTTGAGTTACAATATTGCTGGTAACCTAAGAATATAATTGGTGAAACGCGTGCAAACTAAGCTTAATTTCTTCAGGCAGAGACTTTTGGGGAATTTTTTCGAGTGAATTTCAATGGCTGTTTTAATCATTCGGAAAAATATTCCTGGACAAGAATGTAGATTCATTGAAACAGGCGCGATCTTGGCAAATTGGAGCTGAGAATTTTATAGTAGTATTGACTACCTCCACGAAGCTTGCCGAGATGACTGTCTCACTAAAGAATTTGTTACGAATTTGAACGCGGGTCGTTCTATTGGAACTCAAAGTAACTCAAATTGACTAAAAATTTAATATTTTCTAAACTTTTTTATTTTCATGCCAAAATAAAAAAAAATACAAAAATTTTTCGCACTGTTTTGAAAATATAATAGTGATAAATCGAATGAACTATTCTTTTCCTTATAAAAATATCAAAATTTAACTTTATTAGGTGCAACGTGACAACTAGCCCTAAAGAGTCGATTCTTTGTCGAACATGTTTGAATGGGACAAAGGAAGTTGCTGTTCTGTACATTTTGTGTCTCTCTGCAGCTGATTGGATACAGGCGACTTCCGTTGTTCAGCGAAATAAACGGCCCAAGGCTTATGACTCCTAAAAACTGACTGATGTAAAATTAAATCAGGCTTAGGTATTGTGATAGACGCAATTAAAAGGCTTCTAGTTTAATTTACTATTATTATATTGTTAGAAGCACTCTATGTTATATTATTTATAAAAAAATATATTATTTTCTTAGTCTTTTCTTATTTGACAATCTCTAATCAATCTACCTATGTTTCGAATATGCTTTTTCTTACCATAAACCTTAAAAGTATAACTTGCCAGTTTGCAAGTTTAAGTATTAGCGTGGCCTCCATGGTCACCACAGTATCTACTGTTATGGGGGATTGTCAGTCAATGCGGCCCCAGGAACGTAAAGGGCAACTGAAGAAACAAGGGTAGGTTTTGGTCTTTAAAACTTTGACTCTCTCGCTCTATCCAGAACAGGTGGAGTTATTCGTGAAAACGGTTACGATTTTATTATTTTTAATGTGATACATTTAGATACCCTTCTTTTGGCACTTGATCAGTAGTGTTAGAGCTACGACCAATAGGTGTAACTTTCTTGTAACCTATCTTTAAAATTAAGAAATATTTCTTTGAATTACCTTTGTTTTTTCACAGTACAATGGTGAAATCGTTCCAAGTAACAACAAACCCACTCGTGCAGTTCCCAGTATCAATATACAGTACTTAGATATAATTGCAACACCGAATGCATAACTAAACATGATATTTTCTGTAGTACCGTGACGTTCTCGTAATGTCACGCATGCCTGCCGGGCCCCACGTGTTAATAGTGCATCCCAATAGGTAAGCATATTATCAAAGAGCTACCAATGTGTTTGAGCGTCACGCTTTTTCACTTACGGGGTTACCAGACCAGGTACTGCTATACATTGTATTGATGCCAATAACTTGGTACCTAGGGATGAAGAAAGTATTGCGACCGATAACGCGTATGGAGTCTGTACTCCACACGCCTTATCGGTCACAATACTTTTCATGTCACAAGTTCCTGTGACTTTGTAACATGAAAAGTATGATTGTGGATGGCTGTACGGAAAATTATGAATTATAGAAATATATTTATCGCTTTTCTTACTCTCTTGGTGTCATACCTGCCAAAGGAGAGTTGATAAAAAGAGATGTAGACACCGTGTGTAAGAGGAGTAGGAAAAATAATTACAACAAAAAAGGAAAAACAATAGAAAATACGTTAAATACGAAAATACGTTATATCATTGCAACTGTATACATACATATTACATTCTTAGTGTAAGTACAATTATGATTTAGAAAATAAACTAATTTCCACATTGCCATGATAACAAATGATCTAGATCCAATACAGATTAAAAAAAAACATTAGTTGGTTTGCATTTAGTGCAATCGGATCTTCATAGACATGCTCTCATTGTTACATCTTTTGCACGATTCATATTGATCGCATGATTAGTCCCGTCTGTAATAACCTCGTAAATCTCTCTAATACCGGATTTACTTTCATGCCAACAAACAATTCAACCAGAACATTGTATAATCAAGAGGTCCATGTTCAGCACTAGATTTAGTATTTGCTGAAAAGTAAATCGGACATTGAATTGCAGAACTTTCGAAGATGGCACCACTAGTCCACTTTATTCGTGTGGACTCTTTTTTTAAAGAAAATCGTCAAATAACCGCTATTTATTATAAAGTCAAAAGTAAGTTTATTTATTTGTTACCTTTAAACGCTAAAACTACTGAACTAATCATCATTAAATTTTATGGTAGATATGTTACCGGCAATCTGTATAATCCGGTATTCTATACAATACCTAGGCAATGTATAGTATACCTAAAACGTGTAGGTAATGTAAAATATTATTTATTTTATACTTTGCCTAGGTAATCTATACAATACCGAATGGGCAGCCGGTAATGTGTGTAAAAGACGAGAGCAGGGAAGGAGCTGAAGTAATTTTAGGGCACCCCGACACGGACAAGTTAGGTTAGAAGACTATACCACGAAGAAAAACTAAGAAAAAACCATGAAAGCTAAGGCGCCACCTTAGCTTGTTTTTTTTTTTTTATAACGGGAATTAGAAGCCATACTTTAAACCTTGCAGACAGTAATAGGACCTGAGTACTCTCGTAAGCAAATTACATTATGCTATTTATAGCCACAAGAATTAAAAAAAAACCATTTTAACCTGTCCATGTCGGGGTGTCTTAAAATTACGTCAATTGAGGAATTGACGTAATTTTAGGGTAAATTAATATTGATTTTAAGTAGGTAGGTAATAGAACATGTTTTTCAACATTGATAAATATAGGCCAAAATTTATTTATTTTACAAATTTCTGGTGGACCAGCAGCTATACCTAGGTAAAGTATGTAATAGACAATAATATTCATAATATTTCATACATTACCTGGACGCCACAGGTATTGTATAGAATACCTCAATTATACAGGTTGCCGGTAACAGATACACGGTGTTAGGGTTTTTTTTTTTAGGTGTGAAATCATCAAAATGACTTCTCGCGCTCTGGGTGGAGCGGGAGGGCGTGTCCAACTTTTACTGACTAAAACCACACCTGTATCCTTCAATTACCCTTTGCGTTCTAGGACTACGGGCTTCCCTTTCAGAAATTCTCCGCGGTCCTAGCTACCGGGCATTGGCCCTGCTGGGCCCCTACGGTTTGCTGACATCTCTTTGAGGAGCGCGAGGATCACTACGCGCTGTTGACGACTGGGCTCGGACATGATGATCTAAACATGTATGTGTATGTTTTTGTATAAACAGGTAGTTTATGTCCTTTTTCTGTACCCCTAAAGTTAACCAGAAAAAAATACAACTCCTGAGGAAAATAACACAAAATTTCGACGGTCATTATTGAAGTACATTAGAAAATTTAGCACACGCTAAAGTAGTCTTGCTAAATATTATACTTTAGTTTACCAGAATAATTATGGATCTACACTTTAAGGTCGAGATTCGACATCCTACCAGTCTATATTCTTTATATCTTCAGTAGCTATTGCATCCGGACTTATATTATATTAATGTAGATACTCAATGTTACAAGAGTAGAAAAATATTAATACAAGTAAGTATTAATATTTTTATCATGGCATATGGCCCCGAAACGTGGTCGCATACAATGGGCCTTATCAGAAGGCTTAAAATCACTCAAAGGGCAATGGAAAGGGCTATGCTCGGAGTTACCTTGTGTGATCACATCAGAAATAAAGATATCCGCAGGAGAACCAAGGTTAAAGACATAGCCCAAAGAATCGCCAAACTTAGTGGCAGTCGGCAGGGCACATTGCTCGCAGAACATATGGTCGATGGGGACGAAAGGTTCTGGAATGGCGACCACGTACCGGAAGACGCAGCGTTGGAAGGCCTCCCACAAGGTGGACCGACGACCTGTTGAGGGTCGCGGGAATCCGATGGATGCGAAACGCACAGAACCGATCGTTGTGGCGACTCTTGGGGAGGCCCATAGGCCTCCCCAAGAGTACAAGGGACATACAAGGGACATATCCCACAGTGGACATCTTTCGGCTAAAATGATTTTCTATTCTATTCTTTTCAATGACAATAAATTCCAATTAATTTGATTATGAAGATATAAACTGAAAAAAAAACAACTGAGAATACAATTACAGCAAAGAATTTCTCAGGTAAGCGGCCTAAATGACTAACTTAGATAATTAAGTTACTGTGAAAAAAGAACATGCAATGCAAGTGCTATGAACAATTTTAAACTAGAACACATCAAATATAGCAGAGAACTACCAGGTTTTAAAATAGTCCTCCAAGTGTTCTCAATAAGCAACATTACCTGTATCTTAACTAAAAGTATGAATGATTGAACTTATGAAAGACTAGCGTCTGTCATCGTCTTTACCCGCGTGCCAGTCAATAATATCCAATGGGAATATATTCTGGTAAGGTAAAAGCTAGAATATAATATAACAAAATAATGTTTAGGACGAGGATGCTTATTTCGTTTGCGTGTCAATGTTATCAAAATCCTTATTTTTTTATTTTTTTTCTAGGTGGGAAAATCATTTACTGTCAAATCCCTCTCTTGGGCGGAGCGAGAGATAGTGTCAGACTTTTACTGACTAAAAACCCACTCCTGTTCCTTCTTTGCCTTCGTCCCGGGGCCCCAGGTTTCACTTTCACACTACCCGTGGCCCCAGTAGGCTTCGACCCTGCTGGGCCCCCTACGATTTGCTGACATCTCCCTGAGGCGCGCGTGGAACAGTACGCGCCGTCGACGATTTGGGCTAGGTCCGAACGGTTACCGGTCGGTCGGACGGCGGGTTACCCATTGCTCGCCGTCCGCTAGCCCGCGCCTACGGTGGCCGGAAATCGGGATCGGAATCCCGGCGGCGATTGGGGCGTGAGGACCGTTGCCTCACGCGATCAGCCGCTTCCTTTGCTAGCATTACTGCTACGCAGAATTAGGCGACCGCCTTCCACTCCTCCTCGCTCGCCCCCACGAAGACACGGTGTTGCTCTGCCCAAGCGGGGCACACCTCCACCGTGTGCTCCACCGTGTCCTCCGGGAGAGCCACACAGTGGCAACACCCGGGCGTCGCTTCCGCACGAATCCCGTGCAGGAACTTTCCGAACTTACCGTGTTCAGTGAGAACCTGCGTCATGCGGAAGGTGACATCAATATCCTTCAGTGAATCTTAACAATCTTTAACATTATCATACGTATTAGGTAAGTAATGATATCTACGCTTTCTTTCTTACCCAACAGTGAATATCTACATACTATAATATGCTATCCGCTCAGTACAAAGTGGAAGTTGATACAGTACGAGTAAATGTGTAGCCCTTATTACATTGTCTAATATTTATTCATTAGTTCGTTATAAGAAAGTGGACGTCAAGGCCAGAATATTTTTATATCAGTCTGTACCTTCAGGAATGCATTGCGTGGTACTGGATAGGTGTCGACTACGAATAACAATAGGAACCGTACCTAGCCTAACTACCATTATGGTGTACGTAAATATTTTGTGAGCTACAATACGGAAGAAACATGTAAGGAAAAATAACTAATAATATTATGAAACTTCAATGAAAGTATAGCTGTCTGTTTATATAATATCATTATGTCAAGTATTTATGCACCAGATTTGTAGGTTCGTTCAAAAATAGGTAAGCCAAGTTTGTGTAGATCCAGGATTGCACGATTCCAGAGAAGACGTCCCGGGCATCTGGAGTCGCAGGGTAATTTCCGTCCACAGTAGGCCCGGGTCCTTGCGGACAACGAGAAATGGGTGCCTCGCCGCCCAGTAAGGATCGAGTCCGCCTCACAGAGATGTGAGGACACCGGGGCCCAGCAGGGCCAACGCCCGCTAGGAGCTCGGGATTTTTTGAAAGAGTTACCGCGACCCTGGTACGCAAAGGGCGACTGAAGGAAGATAGGCAGGGTTTAGTCAGTAAAAGTCTGACACTCCGTCTCGCTCCACACAGAACTGGAGGAGTCATAGGAGTCATTTGATGATCTACTACCAAAAAACAGGTTAGTTTAGTCAGTAAAAGGTTGGTTTAGTCAGTAAAAGTTTGGTTTAGTCAGTAAAAGGTTAGTTTAGTCAGTAAAAGTCTGACACTCCGTCTCACTCCACACACAGCTGGAGGAGTCATTTGATGATCTACTAAGAGAGAGAGTACATGAGCTCCACACAGAGGAGTCATTTGATGATCTACTACCAAAAAACAGGTTATTTTAGTCAGAAAAAGGTTGGTTTAGTCAGTAAAAGGTAGATTTATAGTTTATTCAGTAAAAAGGTTAGTTTATTCAGTAAATGTCTGACACTCCCCATGGCTTCATTCAGAGCGGTAAGAGTTATTTGATGATTTATCACTTGTTTTCTGAAAGTGTAGGAATCATACTTGTGTATGTTTTTTTTTTTAAATTATACTTCAATGTTTTGTAGCCTGATTACGTTAACACAACATCTACATCTTTTTTTTTATTACTGATAGTGATAGCTTCACACTTGATCATTAACTCAGCTGAGATGATGTGGTCGACGGTGGAGCACGCTTATCTAAAAGTAACCCCTAGGTTGTAAGTATCAGGAAACACAGGCTCTGACTGGGAAAGGGAACGTTAAACCCTAGGAAGGCTGTCGTGTAAAGAAGATAAGTAATAAATAATAAAGATACCTAATTCTTAATGCGGTTCATAAATCATTCAAAATTATGAATTAGTGCGTATAGCAGGGCTATTCAGTGCACGCCTACGGCAATGGCTTCCGCCATGTCAGTAGCCCTGATGAAATGCCTCATAATGCCGACGCCGACGGAATGTTACTATCGACAAAGCGCATGGCCACTCAATTATTTTACATTACGTGTTGAAATCACAGCATTTCGCGCCCATTTGTTACATTACCCTGGAGGTGTTGCTTGTGAAATGATTACAGCTGTATGTAAAAACAAGGATATAAATAAACAGTTTAGTAGTGAATTTGTTGGTCTTGTAGAGACACAATTAGTAACGGTTACGTGTGTACGAGCAGCATTAGTGCCCAAATTACGTTTAGAAGTCTTAAAAACACTTTTAGAATGCTATTATTTTGAAATTATTGGATTGGATATTAAATCTTTATTCAAATATAGCAATGAAATGTAATCATTAAGTAAAAAAAAAATCAAAATACTGTTAAACAAGTATTACAACTAAGTACAGTAGTAAAATAATACTAATTTATTTATACGTACATTTCATGTTATTACTTGCGACCCGCCTAAATTCCGCATGGGTACAAATTATATACGCAAACTTTTCTCATTTATCGCTCTTTCTAGAAAACTGTATTAAAATCTGTTGCATGGTTGAGCAGCAAATACACAGAAAGACAAACGCGGAAAGCGCCTTTGTCCTACACAATGATAGACCAAAAATGCAGTCACCATAGTTGAAATTATGAGAGCTTCTTATTACTCAATTCGCTCTTCGCTCTCACCACTATCAGCAATATCAGAAGATTTATTCCCGTTTGTACAAACTCTCCACTGCCCTTCAATTCGCTTTATGTGTACAACCTGTCTGCGTAGTCGTTGATCGTTGTCATTGTCAGTTTCTCCATTATTGTCTTCCTGAGCATCATCAAACCTTCCATATAACATATTTTTCTTCATCATATCCACGTATACTTTCCTTTTCAAACTAGAGTCTGATGCATATGTTTTCCTGTTTGCATATTCCTTTCGTTTGGTTTTCATGTTTGCATCCTTATCCTTATCTTCGTGATATACATCCACAACTTCAATATCGTAAGCAGAAGGTAACTTTTCTGCTGACCGCCTAAATATAGACTTCCGCGAGGGATTCATCTGTAATTTTGTAATATATAGATAATGTGTCTGCGGTCTTCCCGTCCAACTATAATTTAGGTGTCTTCAAGGCTAGAGTGAATAGGCTCTTAATAAACTAGTGCGCCTCACCATCAATGATTTCATCGCTGCTTACCATCAGGTGGGATCGCAGTCAAGCACTGGTTTACTTATATAAATTAAAAAAAAAAAAAATGTACAGTCAGGGGTCAAAATTGCAGTTGCACCCTGCCAATGCTAAAGTGTCTAAAATTTATTTGTAGTAGAAGTTCATTGGTCCGCTACTAGTTGATTCAATACTTTAGATTGTATGCTACAAACTGAACATTCAGTCATGAACCATTGACCCTTTTCTACAATGAAATTTTAGACACTAATATTAGTAGAATGCAACTGCACTTTTGACCCCTGACTGTACATACTTATAGACATATCTTTTTACCGACTCGAAAAATAATTCAGCACTGGTAAACTGCCGAGAGTACCTCTTGATTATACCAACTAAAACTAAGCTATAATTACCACACGATAATATCCACAAGGCAACGAGGTACAGATATAAATAAACCAAAAACTTGAATAAGTAATCACAATCACACAAGTTGACTCGGTCAGCGGTCAAATAGGAAATGCAGTTAGCGATCACGCCACCCACCATCAGTAGGTAGTAGGCACACACCAAGTCAGCAGGCTACTATGCAGCCTGTTTTGTTAAACATCACCTACACTCATTCTGTTTGAATGCCCAGTTGTTTTAAATTAATTTGTATTGTCACCCTCCCCTTTGTTGTTTCCCTAAATTAACGACTAACAACCCCCGCCGCGTTGTAACGATAATTTACAAAAGCGCGTGTTGAAAAATTGCATACAATATTTAAAAAAAAAACAAATGTATCGAACGACCTTACAGTTAATGTTATCAATATACCACCGCGTAAAGGAATCCACTTATTGAGCAAAATTTTTTAGCAAACATATTATCACCAAATTCTTTCCGAGACCACCCACACTTTACGATCCCAAGTTACCTATCCAGCCTGATATTTTAAATGATAACACGAAGACCGGATCAATTAACGTCAATAAAACTAAAAATATGCAAATGTACGGACTGTTTATTGACAACATCAGACTTTTTGTTCGAAAGGATCAAATTATACCTACTAATCCTGATTTATATCCAACGACAGAATCACACATAATTAATATTTGGTGTTAATGTCGTTAAATATGATGTTTGCGAATAAAAAAACATAAACAATAGGTGTTCCTACTCCGAGGTCGCCTGTTAAACAAAACAATGACCACGCCTTTGCAGAGCCCAGTAATATTTTGTTTCAAAATCATGCTAACCTTCGGAATGAGCGGTCACGAAGGGAAACCTAAAATATCATCGATAAACCGCTTACAGTTACAGTCGACAAGTAAAGCTTCTCAGATTCCCTTTATTTATTTACTTTTAAGATCTTTCGCGAGATTTACTGTTATTAGCATATGCTACAGAGCCGGCTGCTCCTAAAGTATACGTTTTTGCAATACAAGTTCAAAAATTGCTGGCAGTTAGGTACTGTAATCAATAACATTATAAGTTAGCAATATATATTTTTTTTATCTCATAAGATTTAACGACCAAACACGTCTTCTCGCTGCGACAATTAATATTAACGAGTCTGCTATTATTATGTTATAATTCATGTGTTGATTTGAACACCGCATTCAATATGGTCGCACTTGCGTAGATGCCTATTTATAAAAGCTTAATTGAAAGAAGACATGATTTTGTAATGAAGTTATTTAATCGTTTCAAAATGAAGAAGACAACACAACAGCTGTGGGGCTCTAGACATATTGGTATTTTATTGACGATTGGGATTGTCGAAATAGCAATATTTTTTGGTTAAACTATCTAAGGGTGTTTTTAATATCGTGCGGTTTCGATCACGCATGCGGGTTTGCTCCGCACGCGTATCTCCCGCAAATGTCCATTTCATACAAGTATTTATTGTAATGCGTGGGATACGCACGCGGGACGCGCTTTTTTGCATTTTGAAATTTTCTGCATGCGGAGAAAACCCGAATGCGTGATGAAATCCGCACGATATTAAAAACATCGTAACATTTCAGTCCCGTCATCATCATTTGTCTATTTGTGTAGATGCTCTATTAAAAAAGTACGTTGTAAACAAGATAATGTTAAAAAGTATTTAAAAAACACAAGCTATTAAAAAATGTATCCGATCCATCATACTAGGTTTAGAATAAGCTTCTTTCTTTCAACTTATTTGGTTAAGGGTTGACCTAAACAAACATAATATATAACATTGCAGGTTAATAAAATTCTTATAAAAACAAAAAATAATTATAATAGCACCTCCATAAAAATACCTGCCAGATTCTTATCCTACTAGGTATAATCTAGTTCTCACTTAAATTAAAACGCATTCCCACGCGTCTCAAGAAATTAAAGCTGATCGCCATATGGCATTACCATTACCTTCAGCCTACAGGCAAATGAAAGTGAAGGTACCATAAATACTTAAGATCACTTTAAGCCAGTAATTGTATAGCAATTTGGCATCGATTGTACTGTCGGCCGGTGAGCTGGTGAATGCATCGGATAGTGCATCGGTCGGAAGGGTCGCGGCTGCGGTTACGGCACCCGCGGCCGCCTCTCACTGCGCGCGCACCGGCCAAATGTCATCGCAACTGCGCTCAACAATGCAATTATACATAACTTTCCGTACACTGTGGGAATTATAGAACACAGTGCATTTACTCGCCTTCCTAGAGAAATCGAGAGTTAGTCTGAATCTTCCTACGTTTATCGTAGGAGTCAATTGAGGTCAGTGACGATAATAGCAGTTATAGAGATAGCAGGGTTTAGCTTAACACATCCGTAGTTGATGCTTTGGAATTGATAAATTACATAATAACTGTCACAAGTGGTATTTTATTTAATACGTAGAGTCATGAGAAGATAGAACTACTTCATTGTACTCTCGACTAGATGCTAAAATTTAACATGGTACCTTGCACTGGTGAGTCGCTTAGTTACACTTCAAACCATAAATACCTCAGCTACATAAAATGCAGTATGTCAAAACATGTTTTCAGTTTTAAAAACATACGTAATGATTATAGAAAAGCGTCATGTAAAAATAAAACATGACTACAAGCTAATCATAATAAATAAAGTGAGTAAGTGTGAGCCAGCTAGCCATAATGTGTATATTTTGTCTGGCTGTGACAATGAACTAAAGGATTACAAGCTGCAGAGTTAAACCGATATTATGCAAAGATATTTCAACGTTGTTTATGAGTAAAGGGGTCAAGGAAATTGCGCACAAATCGATGGTGCATGGTATGCGACACTTCCTCACTTTGTGTTGTTGACAATAAACAAAACGTCAGTTCACAAACAATGAACACTAACTTTGGGGTCAGCAGTCACTGTGAAGTTACAATTATATTATTGTATAAGGAATGCCATTCAAAAAGAATTATGCAATGTGCAACTGTCCTGTGACATTGCAATAAAAAAAAAGAGATTAACAGCAGAACTTCGAAATATGAGAGTGATATATTTCGCTTTCCAATAACTTATTTCGTGAAAGGGTCGCCGCGATTGGTGACAATTTCATTACATTACGTGACGTACGGGAATGCAACGCAAACACTGCACTCTGTAGGGATGTGGTGATACCATAAACACATGTAGTTTATTTTCGGATGTCCCTTCACTACCAAAGCATATTTAACGACCGCAACCAAGCTCGCAGGAAGATATCATTAATTGAATAACATTAACAGATCGTTTACTATACAGATTTTAAACGGAAATATGAAATTAGAAATAACATTTGCTTTTTTGATTTGTGTGTTTGTAACATATTTCAAAATACACTAGCAAGTGTAAACATTTCTCAAATGTTTTCTCATTCACTTCCCCTTGTTACATAATAGTGGAGGTTATATTTAACTTATATTAAGACTGATGTGATACTGTCACTCACATGACCGTATTGATTTTTTGAAAAATTGCTTTTTTTTAAATTAAATCTCAGGGAAGTTAATTTAAAATGTAATGTATGTTTTTCCAAGAATGGGTAGGTTCAAAAAGAGATATTAATGTTTCCAAACCCAAACACAAACTCGGCATCACAATGCAGGTGCAAGCACAGAGCTTTGCGGGCGGTATCAAATTGCGGCTATAATTCTACTCGGCGGGTCGAACGGAAGAAAGTGTAATGAAACAAAACAAAGCCCAGACGAAAACAAGAACAAGGAAACTGCAGCAACAATGTAATAAATATTGACATTCATTCAAAGAAAAGAAGTGTTCAAAACAAACTCATTTATATCCCCTATTGTCCACAGATAAAGTAGCTTTGCTTATAAAGCAATGAATTTAAAAAATATATAACGGTAAGCTTCGTTCCCTTCAATTGCCCCTGTTCGTGTTGATCTTGTTAACTTCCCAAGCACGTTGCGTTCGTTCCCTGCGAATATAAAAATGCAAAGTAGAAATGTGGGCAAGTGGAGAATGCAAATTTTATCTTTCTGCACCCCAATTTCGGTGTTTGGATTTTGTACTATGACAATATGTTGTTTTTCTCCATCATGTTCAATACCATCATTATTCTGATTAACATTCACTTTCTGCACGAGTAATAATTTTGATCCAACCGTTAGATTGCGTACTTCCTCAGTTACATAAGGTACCTAATTATGAATGATTTAATTTATACAATGTATGTATATTAAGCGGAAGTGCCTAGACAAGATTCCTTATAAGCGACTGTGTTGTCGGAATCATAGAAACGAATAAGGACATCACTTGTCGATGGTATCTTGGAGCCGTATAATCAATAAGCAATTCGTATAATTTCATGAGCTTAGAAAGCGATCGTTGTATCATCTTTGCTACTAATTGTTTCACACTTGTTAGTTTAATTACTTTGTTCTTGTTCTAGAGATAGGGCTGGATGGCCATACTCGTTTCGAACATTACCAAAGGCGTGGAGCAGTCCAGATAATTGGGTGTTTGCTTTTTATTGCAACCCCGAGTCGTGTCCCGTCCCTAGTGGAATGTTTTCCTAGATCGTGAAGTGACTTTATTTACAACATGAATACTTACATTTTTTACTGTACGCAGAACGTTATTTAATAATTAACTCTACTATTTCATTTAATCATATTGATGGATGTCGTGGAAATGTATCTAATTGCATGTTCCTCAGATCAAAATTTATTTCTTTTTCTTCACACAATATGAATAAAAAATGGAAAAAGAAATGTTACTTATCTTAAAATATTTTTTTATGACTGCATATTTCAGATACAAAAATTCAAGACATAGCGATCATGACATGTTTTTAAGGAGTTTTTCATACATATAATAATATATATATTTTTTTATAGTTCGTAGCTTCACCAGCGGCATTAAAAGTCCTGGTCCCTTTCGCCTCTAAACTGCTCTGCGGACCTCCATTACATTTAATAAGAAGCCAGGACACATTGAGTAGCCAGTATTATAACTTGTAAAACTGCAATGTCAAAACATTGTAAAACATGGCTATAATCTTTCTCATTTAATTTCAAGTTATGATGACTCTTGCTTAGAGTTGTAAGCAAGCACACGCGGGTCTGGTCCGTAAACAATGTCCGCGTTATTATATGTGACCGTATCGGGGGAAATCACTGGAGTTATAGTAGTTGACCAGCCATTTGCATAGGAGTTTGTAACTTTATACATTAGTGGCGTATGTGTCGATGTGTCACGTGCGCTCTTGCGGGCTCGCCTAACTGTTCCCTGACATCAGCGACGAGCGCAGCGTCATCGTTAACTTTGTTGCGACCAACTCGTTTTAGCAGTACTTCTGAATATGCAGCAAAATATTATGTGTGAAGATGTAGACCCCATGTTAGAGCGGTAGTCTCAAGAGTCAGATTGTTCACAGTATCAAAGACGCATTTTTGCAAGTAATTCTAGACATAACGCGACCGCAATTACTCTTCGAGGCTGTCCAATAAACAACTCATGTCCCCACGTTCATTGCGTCCGCTAAGGTGTTTCATATGAGGCATATTTGGAATAGCTGCGAGGATGATGAACTTCTGAGCGGCGTTTTGCATTCTGCGTCTATTTCAGTATCGTCGGCCGCATGCAGTAACGCGTCAGGCTATGTTTATAGCGCACCGGTGTTAAGTCAATTACTCTCAGCAGTGTTACAAATTCCTTTAGCAACATAAAGCTGTAGACGTTACGCGCGGAAACGGGTAAAAATAATTCACTATTAAAGTCTGCCAAAGTCGGGAAACAATGAATGTGCGCAGCAGACGCGGTCTGTCGTAGTGTTCAACACAAAAGCCAAGCACGATCGACGAAATTACAGTTTTATTTTAAACCAATAGCAAAACATTTAATGGATAAATTCCAGAGCAGCAAAAAATCTGAATGAGTAATTTTTCTGAAACGGCTGTTACTAGATAGACTGGCCGGATTTTTTATAACTTGGAATTGGAACTGATAAGTGCGTACAACGAGTTCTAGTCACTAGTCACTGGAACTATGTATAATAACAATTACGTGGATATAAATTATGGCCGTTCCTAGAACAATTACTGTGCGATGTCACAGCAATAAAAATGTTTCATTGACCTTCACGAGTGCTCGGGATCCACCTGCCGCCTGGCGCTGGTTTATACGCTGCTGCCGCAGAGCGTACCCATGCATAAGATACAGAATACCTATGGAATAGGTTGTAGGTAAACAACAAGCGCCTCGCACGTTCACTTACGCCCAGTTTATTGGTGACGCTGTTACTTACAACTTATCGTTTCCTACACACAGCACTATCCGCACTCACTGCTTACTTGCTACTTAGGGCAAGTTTTTTGATCCGTGATTAAGTTAGAGTAACAACCAACAGTTAATTTCAGTAAAATGTGTTTTTCAATAATTGATTGTTAGCTTCACCAATGTTCAAAATTAATAAGTAATTACTCAAGAAAGATGAAAAAAGAAATTAACAATTAGATCTAAGTATTGTGTGAGATAACTACGAATGAAAAAACTGGCCTTTAGTAGAGAACACAGATACATGGATACACACAATTTATGTCCAGGCTGAGTCTACTAAAGTGCCTAAATTGGGACATAAAAATATTATGGCTATTTTTTACGAGTGTACAGTAATTTTATCGCCATTCGGCTCGCCTCCACATTTTCGGTCCATTTGCGGAACAATATATAGGTATGTTTAAGAGTTTTTTGGACATCAAAAATTTTACTATTTGTATATAGATATTTTATTATTGGGAGTAGGTGTGTTTCAATAAAATAAATTCTGTCGTAAATCAGGTACGACTTAATGATTGTAAATATGCAAAGCGAAATAATAAAATAGGAATAGTAGAAACATCTGCGAGCTCCTCGTACCCGTACAGTCCGTGAGCATATTTGCTTTATAAATTTCGTATTGGCATTATAGTTAATCAGATTAATATTAACGAGACCTGTTGGACGGGATCTGTCCGCAACTCCGCACGGAGAGGGTGTAATTACATCCGCGACCAAACAAATAAATAATCCGCAGCGAAGTGATGACAGGATAGTGCAGTCAGATGAGACCAGTGCGCGACTCCACGACTCAGTGATGATAAACGAGATAATTCTCTGCAAGTATTAAGCTCCTAATTACTGCTTAGCCGTAACGTTTAATGAAATTACAGTAACTGCGCACCGCTGCTGCAAAAGCCTTTTAAATGCGTACGGAACCATTTATAATTATTAACGTACGCAAGGAAAATGTTTGTTGTGGAATATTACGTAGTTACCTGACTACTTAAAGTAACGCTACATAATGAATTTGCATAACATCATGTTTGTGAAGAGGACTGTTTACTGCTAAGTTAATTATCTGAAAAATGGCAGGGTGCTAATAAAAATGTAGAGGTAAAGCAAAAAACTAATATGCGTTCAGACGTCTACCAGATGTTCTCGGTGACCTTTGTATACGTATCAGCTCAAAGGTTCAAAGCGGAGTTCATAATATAAAAATGTATGAATGAAAAGTAAATAATGAAAGGTCGGTGTGGGCGTCGTGTGTAGTCTCGCCGCTTCGTGATGCGTCGCTCGGAGTCGCGTCGCGTCTAAGAATGAAAAATATCGAATCAATATTTACAGAACGTATCGATATGTATCGGTAAAAATATCGATATTTTTACCTTAAGCAGCTAGCTGTACTTGTACTTATTTAAAAAAATATTTGCCAAAATCTGTACCTACCTGTACCGGTATAATGTCAGTGATCAGTGATCGCGTAAGTCAGTTTTGGTCGTGTGAAGATTGATACTAAGCTTGAAAAAGCAATACCAATTGGTAAATAAAAATCACGTGCTTCGTTTTAACTAATCAGAAAGCAAACATTACTTACCTTTTTCAAAAATTTATGTTCTAATGTAGGTTTTCATAATTTGTTATTATTATTTTGTTCCTCTGTTTAGCTATTATTAATTTACGCGCTGATAGAACTTCATTGATGAAAAGTTAATGTGTAAGCTGTTGATCCCCGCATTAACGCCGGGTTCACGCGCCATTGTCTTACTATTGTGTCTCTAATTACGCACTCAAAAGGTTAAGTAAAATTTCAAATTCACATTTTATGTTTTAAGAAAATCTAGTAAGGTACTTATATACTTATCGCTATCGATTATCTCGTAAAAATATCGATATATTTGAACAAGCCTAGTCGCGTCTGGCAGCCGCACGTCGCTGGTCGCGACGGATCGATGCTGCGCGCCAGTCACCGCCCGCACCGCACAGGGTTGATGCTCGTTTTATTTCACAAGTTACTATTATTTTAAAATTAGGCTTTTCTCCCTCTCTCCAGTCTCCACATCGCTCACTAAGGGAGCGTAACCGCGAAAATACTGTACGAGCAAATTGGCAAAACGAGTTATCATCACATACGTTGACTAAGGGCGGAATTCACCAATAAAACTAATCGCGTCTTAACGTTTGGCTCGCATAATCGCGTTTAGCCGCTGTCACTAGTGTCACTTGTAAAAATACAACAAAAGAAAAATACAGACAAGTGGCACTAGTGACAGCGGCTAAACGCAATTATGCGAGCCAATTGTTAATACGCGATTAGTTTTATTGGTGAATTCCGCCCTAAGGCCGGCTCTTAAAGGTAAATGCGGTGTTAAACCAGGCTTAAGGAAAATTTCACCAAAGACAATAAACGCGATCTGCACATCTAAACTGGCGTTCAAAAGCTGCCAGTTTCAATAAGTATTTCATAATAATGATGATACTGACAGGACTTGAAACCGGAACCCATGGAGCGACTGTTTTGTTTATTTTTTTCGCATATGACTTGTAACTTGTTGCATTTATGTGCCTTGTGTGGTGCCAAATAGACCTATTTACTCTCTTCTTTTATTTCTTTCTATCTTAGCCCTTGCAAAAATTCCTCTTGACGAGACTGGTTTTTACACTTTCCGGCTTCTGACAACCTGTAACAATTGTCAAAGATCTACAAATGACAACCGGCACCAACTGCTTCAATGCCAGTCAACAAAGAAAACGAAAGGGCTTTCTATTCGTTTTCTTGAAATGCATTTTGGAACCATATCGATTTGAGACAACCCTTTTTTTTGAGATCGGAATCATCAAATAACTTCTCCGGCTCTGGGTGGAGCGAGAGGGCGTAACAGATTTTTACTTACTACCCCACCTATGTTTCTTCAGTATCCCTTTACAATTTCCAGGACCAACGTAACGTAACTTTCGAACTATCCTCGTTTGTGATAACCCTGAGTTCTGAATATCTGTCTGCTTGCTTTATACTTCACCCCTTGATATGACTCCTCTAACTTATTACGAGACGTAGTACGGTTCAATTACAAATACAGACGAAATAGGACCCTATTAGGTGAGTACTGGAAAACCAATTACTCGAATTTATATGTATTTCATTTACATTCAATTTACACTGTAATCAAATGAAGTAAGAGCTCTTCAAAGTTCCTTGTAATTAAGGTTCTGGATATGTCGCAGCAAATGGCGACGTCCGTAAAAACCGCGTACGCGCGTGGATTTTTACAAGTCATATCCTCAAATTTTAAGGACTCTTCCTGCCTGAGTCCTTAAAAGTGCCTAAGTACCTGCGTTCTGTTACATACTACACCTGGCTATATCATGGAAACAGATGGCAAACAGAAGACTTGAAACAAGAGCTTGAGGCAGAGAATTTAGATAGGTACCTATTATTTCCAATATAGGCCTATTTATTTCCAATAGATCGATGGGTCTATAAAAATATATCAAATTGAAACTTTGAGAGCCTCTATTGAAAAGTTGTCAATTTGCACATTAGCCTTTATACATAGGACCCATCGAGATATTAGTTTAGTTATACCTTTTTTTTCTCTGAGGTAGGCAGTCATCAATAACTTCTTCTGTTGTTGGTGGAGCCAGAGGGAGTGGGACAGACGTTTACTGAATTATACCCAACTGTACTGTTCCTTCAGTTGCCCTATGCGTTCCAGGGCCAAGATAACTCTTTCGAACAATTCCGCAGCCCAGTTTAAATAAACTTTTTTTTGAGGTGGCAAGTCATCTGACTTTTCCGCTTTAGAGTGGAACGAGAGGGCGTGTCAGACTTTTACTGACTAAAACCACACCTATGTTCTTTCAACTGTCTTGTGTTCTAGGACCAACGGTTTCCCTTTCAGAAGTCGACTCATGGTCCCAGTAGGCTTCGGCCCTGCTGGGCCCCTACGGTTTTGCTGACATCACTTTGAGGCAGCGAGGAATACAACGCGCCGTCGATGATTCGGGTTCGGTCCGGACAGCTACCCATTATTCGTCATCCGCAAGCCCACGCCTACGGTGGCAGTTTAGTTAAATCTGAACTGCAAAAATTGACTGCTAGTAATTATCAAACGTTAGGGAATATTTAGCTATCTATAGCTTTTTATCAGCTAGCAAATTGCTAATCGGATATCGTCCGGACCGAGCCCAAGTCGTCGACGGCGCGTACTGTTCCACGCGCTCCTCAAGGAGATGTCAGCAAACCGTAGGGGCCCAGCTGGGTCGAAGCCTACTGGGGATAAGGGTCTGCTTCTGAAAGGAAGACTCTGCCCTGGTATGAAAGGCAACGAAGGAACAGGAGTGGGTTTTTAGTCAGTAAAAGTCTGACACACCCTCTCGATCCGCCCAAGAGCGTGGGATGTCATTGAATAACTTTCCCACCGAAAAAAAAAAAAATTCTAATCGTTTGATTGTAGAAATGGCTGCAGTTGAAAATATTTTATAGGTACCTACATTTATTACAGGTATTCACGGTTTTCAGAATAAAACATTTAAATCATAATATATTCATTTCTCCTTAATTATCTTGATGTTATTAGATCTAGTCACGGTTTATAGCACTTATTTAATATAATTAAATTCCAAGTTTATAGTATAGTGAAACTTACAACTACTTATTAAATATAGATATTGCATTTTGATCTAATTTCGTTTTATTGCTGTAAATTGCAATAATAATTATTAATGTGACATTATACTTACTACTATTTCAATTAACTAGGTGCACTCCAACAAGCTTATCAGAATATTCTGTAGATTGATTTACAGTTCCATAATAAACGCTAATGGAAAATGAGAAGAGAAGAAAATTAATAACATATGCATAATTAGTTTTATAATGTTCCAACAGCTGGGACTGGGGCCTCCTTTCAAGGAAAGTGGCCGTAATCCACTATGCAGGTCTGATGCAGGTTGGTGGATAAGTCCTCTTACTTTTGGATCAGAGACAAGAAGGTTTCCTCACGATGTTTTCCTATATATTACGTACACCGAACAAAGAGCCTGTCTGGGTTTGAATCCACAACTCTCGTGAGTCGAGATCGTTACCACTGGGTCACCACCGTTCTGTTAAAAAAGAAGAAAATTATCTACAACAACAATTTAATACAACCCCGTTAGGCTCAAAATTATCTACAATAACAATCTAATACAACCCCGTTTGGCTCAAAATTATCTACAATAACAATCTAATACAACCCTGTATGGCTCAAAATTATCTACAACAACGATCTAATACAACCCCGTTTGGCTCAAAATTATCTACAATAACAATCTAATACAACCCTGTATGGCTCAAAATTATCTACAACAACGATCTAATACAACCCTGTTTGGCTCAAAATTATCTACAATAACAATCTAATACAACCCTGTATGGCTCAAAATTATCTACAACAACGATCTAATACAACTCCGTTTAGCTCAAAATTATCTACAACAACAATCTAATACAACCCCGTTTGGCTCAAAATTATCTACAACAACGATCTAATACTACCCCGTTTGGCTCAAAATTATCTACAACAACAATCTAATACAACCCCGTTTGGCTCAAAATTATTTACAACAACAATCTAATACAATCCCGTTTGGCTCAAAATTATCTACAACAACAATCTAATACAACCCCGTTTGGCTCAAAATTATCTACAACAACAATCTAATACAATCCCGTTTGGCTCAAAATTATCTACAACAACAATCTAATACAACCCTGTTTGGCTCAAATATGATAACATATTTTCACTTATTGTAATAGTAGAGTTTTTGTTTATAATATGCGCTCAATACCTGTTGGAGATAGTGAAGCAGAAGCTAAGGTGACGGCAAAAGCACAAAGGTGAGGCAGAACACTTTTCACCCCTTACTTCACACAGTAACTTTTATTCGTGTGGTGGGACACATTTTGTTCATAAAGACGTAGTTATTATATCGTAGTACTTTTCTACTCGTAGCTTAGCAATGAAAAGTCCCTGTAAAATCGTCTCTAGCCGACCTCGTTAATATCAGCAGACGATATCGTGCACATAAAAGTGTTCGCAAACCCTTGGCTTAAGTTCAGGTGCAGCAGCTGGGCTTAAAGCCGGTCGTTGATCTTTATTTGCGTGCCCCCAACTAAGGCCGGCTAGACGCTCGTGCCAATACCCGTCTTATCCTCCCCCGGGACGACTTACTGCTAATGAAGATGTTTACACGAACGAAACGTTCCGAATATGGCCCTTTTATCGCTTAGGCGCATCGGCTTAAAAGGCATCACAGTTTTGGTAGCAGACGAGGCTCTGAAAAAGTTATTATAGGAAAGGTTCTTCTACATTACTTATCTGATGTCAGAAATCCTTGAAGTTTTCAAAGCACCAGCTGTGTCTATTACAAATAAAGATAGACAGAAAGTAAAGACCACCATGTAGAATATTTATTCCTTTACTTTAGAAATGAAATGTGCTAATTTCATTTCTAAATAAATAAAATGAAACGGTAGTCAGGTGATCCGATTGATTGTTACAAATCATTCAACCAATAACAGCTATTACAATTTGACTCATAAAATTTGCGTTTTCGTTCCGGACCTTAATAATATTTTTCAAATATAAACGATAACTACCAAACCTACTTATTTACGAACCAACTATATTAAAGCTCTAACAAACGGCATGCACGTGGCCAGCGTTACATTTGGCACAATCCAATATCTCAAAATGGATGTTATTGGTACGCAAAAAGCTAAGTCGGTCCAACGGGAAGTAAGACATACGTGATATCCGGAGCCGGGGGCCGCGGCCGGCACGCAGCGGCGAATCTATCGGAAGTGACAACTTCTGCGGCTTCAATTTAGTTAAGCATCAATTTCTTTTGATACAAGTATCAGTAGCATGCTATGCTCCATGATCCAATGAGCAGCTGAATCCTTTCAGCAAGCAACCTTCACAGCATCTTTATTCTCAGGCGTCGTCGATCATAATTATAGCAAAAGCACGTATCAAAAGTAATCGATACGCGAGTACGTTGTAGTTGTACCTTACAGTAGTATAAAGAGTCAAGCAGTTTAAACAATTATTAATATATTAATGTAATATAAAATACTACCTTCTGCCAGCGGCTTCTCCCGCTGAAAGAATGTTTTTCCATACAAACTTTGAACCCCCCTTTCAACCTTTTAGCGCGTGAATATTGGTAAATCCTCTCTTAGTGCTCGCCTACGTCATAAAATGAAGCTATATGCAAAATTTCACGCTCATAGATCTTGTAGTTTCGGCTGTGTGTTGATATGTCAGTCAGTCAGTTTCTCCTTTTAGGTATATATATGTATAGATAATAATTTCAACACAGAACATTTCTTTGGATTCAGGATTTAGTAAATGCTTTTCGATTGTGTTTTAATGACAAAAAAGGGAGAGTTTTACAAGTGGATTCGTTTTATAACACGTTTTAATATCATCGATAATAATAAGTATTGGAAAGTAAAGTAACAACATTTCGTAACAGTGAAATTGGTGATATTATTCGTTTGTCTTTTTTTATTATAAGTGCTTGAACCCGATTCACTTAGTGATGGGTTGTATTAATATTCAAGTTCCATCATCTTTGCTAAGACTTTCGTATTCGCCAAGCCAGGGGTCCACAACCCTAAAGTTACGCGTCTACAAGATTTATGTGCGCCCAAAAGTTTTTAACAGCGTTTTTATGTCTCCGACGTTGAAATTAGTTTTATTTCTTTTCCTGGTGGGCCTTGTAACCTTATTTAATACACCTAAGTAGATCCAGCGAACGTGAGTTGAAAGTGAAGGCGCGATTATTAAGACGTACGCCAATTCCATGAGGAGTATTTTATATCGATACATTACCATTTTTTTGAGGTGTGAAATCATCAAATGACTTCTACCGGTCTAGGGTGGAGATAAAGGGCGTGTCACATTTTTACTTACTACAATCCACCTGTGGCCTTCGGTTGCCTTTTGTGTTCCAAGACGGTAACTCTTTCAAAAATTCTCGCGGTCCTAGCGGGCATTGCCCTACTTGGCCCCTACGGTTTTACAGACAGCTCTTTGAGGTGCGCGTGCACAGCCAGAGGGTGAGCTAACCATTGCTCACCGTTCGTATGCCTGCTTCTATGGTGGCCAGGAATCGCCCTACGACTCCCGACGTCCAGGGCGTTTCCTGTAGCGGCAGTTGGGGCGCAAGGATGTCCGTTCCCTCGTGGTTGCGGCCATCTCCTTCACTCGCAGTACTGCTTTGTAGAAGGAGTTGACCGCGTCTAATTTCCTCTCGCTTCAGAACATGGCCTGAACCACCGTATGGCCATGTCCAGCGAGGATTTGCGTAAGATGAGGTAGCCGTGGTCCCTTTCTAGCCAATCCTCGAAGAGGGAACTTACCGCCGCGGTAATAGCGTGGCCAGCACTGGGTTGCGACCTTGCTCCTTACGTAACACCATGAGATTGCGCTTGAACTCTGCCCGTCATGCAACGATATGTTGCGGCAGTGGAGTTTCACTTGCGGCTTTGCACCATGAGTAAGTCGTGCATGTATGCAAGAACTGTTTCCTCCAAATCCCACGGTGGCGGCAGGCCGCTAAGGAGGCTCTCGGCCGCTTCTCGGGAGATCGATATGTTACAAGGAGATTGCCTTCGACAAAGTGGGTACTGTGGAGTCAGCAACATTTTCTCAAAGTTTTACGCAAGCTTACAGTGGTTATTTGAGAAGCTCGTTGCCTTTTGTTTATTAGCTTTAACTTCAGTTTATTTATTGATATTGGTGAGTTGTTTGATTAGCACAAGGTATTCTACTCGAGGTGAGTAGGGGCTTCCTATTTACCAGTTTAGGTAACTTGTTATTAAATACATGAGAGAGCAGAGCTGTTAATAGATAAATGTATTTTTAAATGTAAACAGAGGATTATGTTTACAATTTAATTCGCTGTATTTACATAACTTAATAAACATATTATGTGTAAGCGCACGTTCCCAGGCTGTGAGCATGAAACTTAAATAAAGTAATGAACTTTATTTCAGAAGATATTGCCTGATAATATAGAATTACTTTCTTCTTCCAGCGGCTTCGGCCGCATCAAAGTAGAAAATTATCCCAAGGGAACATATTTCTAGGATAAAAAATACTCCATGTGCTATTCTAATACATGGTTACATGAGCTATGTCCTCAATACCTCTTACTCTTGCAGGACTCTTGGATACTAATCCATTAAACGATCTGTTTGCGGATGAATGAAAGGTGATTTCTGTTGGCATGTCAGGAATACTGTGAGAAGGATTGATACATACATATTGTTTGTATTTTTTTGTTTCTTTTTTGCTTTTACTGTTACTGTAATTGGTTGTTTAACCGTTGTAATTAATCCATATACATACAAGGAGAAACTGACTGACAGACAGACAGCCGAAACTACTGGAACTAGGAGCGTGAAATTTTGCACAAGGTTTCCTTTTATGACGTAGAAGATTTTCCGAAATTCACCCCGTAAAGGAATGAAACGGGGGTCCAAAGTTTGTATGGAGTAACCTAATATCACGCGAGCGAAGCCGCTGACAGAAGCTAGTTATATAAATAAATGGTCTACCCGTGTGCCGAATTTCATCAGAATCCGTTTCGCCGTTTTAACGTGAAGGAGTAACATACGTACTCACACACACGTAGATACAAACTTTCAGCTTTATAATATTAGAGTGATGTACCATCCATTTGGGTAGGTGGGTGGTGGGAGTTTAGGTAATCCACAGGTGTGACTGTGACCGAATGACGAATCTACGCTGATCCAAGGTTGGCAAGTAACCGCGTGCCGCTTCCAAGATTCGATTCACTACATTAGGTTTAATGTAGCGATTGAAGTTTTAATGAGGTCCGAACTCACGATCTGTAGATTGAGTATTCTCGACGTAACTTTGACTTAACAATCCTTAATTCATACGAAACTCCTCGTAACTTATTGACCTCAATACTGAGTATCGACCTCGAAGTGAGTAATGCATGGGTTGATGTTGTTTTGAAGGAAAACTATATCAGATAACTAGTTTCTATCAGCGGCATCGCCCGCATGAAAGTAGGTTACTCCATATAAAACTTTGACCCCGTTTCATCCCCTTAGGAATTTGGATGAATTTTCGAAAACTCTCTCTTAGTGCTCGCCTACGTCGTAAAAGGAAATCTTATACAAGCTTTCACGCTCCTCGTCTCATTAGTTTCGGATGTGCGTCGTTATGTCAGCAAGTTAGATTTTTTGTTAATTGATATAAACTAGTGCTTGACTGCATTCATGCCTGATGGTAAGCAGTGATGCAATCGTTGGTGGTAACGCGCACTAGTTTACTCTAGCTTTCAAGACATCTACACTATAATTGGACGGGAAGACCGCAGCAGGCAAATCGTTCCAGTCCTTCGTTGTACGCGGTATAAACGACGGGGCGCAACGCCTCGTTAGTTCTGACCGTAGAGGTTTCAAAAATGTAAGGGTGGATACTCGCCGTACGTCGGAGAAAGGAGATGGTGGAATCAAGCCATGCAATTCCCGGAATATCCCGGGTACACTTTCCAAAATACATCCTGTGTATGTGTGTGTACAGTTTCTTCTTTTATGTATATAGATAATAGTAATTCGTCGCGATGGAATTCAGTATCGTATATCAGAAGTTAATATTGGAAGGAGACGGCCTGGCGCCGACAGAGGGCTGCTGCATCCATTTATTTCGACGATCCATCGGTTATCGCTCTGGCAGACATCCACCGGCCACGAGCGAAACCAATTCCATTGTTGACCGACATACTAGTATCATTGGACAGATCCGATCAATTTAATAACTTCTATTGGGTAAATAGGAAATCGTAGGAAGCCAAACAAACAATATCTACGAGTATTGGAGAAGATTGATGGTCGGCTTACTTTATCATAAAAAAGGACTGCGAAAAGGACGCAGGAGAAATATCTTAATTTAGACTTTTAGACGGCAATGTGAGTGCAGTGGTTGAGCGATTGGCTACTTTTTTTATGTCGGAAAATCATCCAATGACATCCCCCGCTCTTGTGCGGTGCGAGAGGGTGTGTCAGACTTTTACTGACTTTTTTTTTTTTGAGACTTAAACCCACTCCTGTTCCTTCGCCGCCTTTCATACTAGGGCCGAGTTTTCCTTTCAGAAACAAACCCTTGGCCCCAGTAGGCTTCGACCCTGCTGGGCTCCTACGGTTTGTTGACATCTTCTTGAGGCGCGCGTAGAACAGCACGCGCCGTCGACGACTTGGGCTCGGTCCGGACATTTACCAGACGGTCGTAAGGCAAGCTACCCATTGCTCGCCGTCCGCAAGCCCGCGCCTACGCGCGCGAGGCCCGTTCCTTTTGCGGCCTCCTCCTTTGCTAGCATTACTGCTTCGCAGAAGGCGACTGCCTGCCACTCCTCCTCGCTCCGGACCATAGCCTGTACCAAGGCCCGGCGCGAGAGATCGTTGCCGCCGAACGCCTCACGAGGTCGTCGAGTCGTGGGTTCGAGTCCCACATGGAACAAATATTTGTATGGTCTGTAGATAGGTGTTCCGGGTATCTACATGTTTGTGAACGCAACCATGATAAAGGATTAATTCTTAGTGTGGGGCAATTTTGTTTTTAAAGTTCACTTGTTTCAGTTTTTTTTTAATGGTTTTACGCCATATTTTAGGTAGGAGTAAATTTAATTAGTTAAGTGTTTTTATTTTTCATGTTTTATGTTCAAAATAAATTGATACTTTATATTGTTTATCGATAGTCCAATTTAACAAAATAGAATCAATTATAACCTATAATCTATATATATATATAAATGAATAGCTGTTCGTTAGTCTCGCTAAAACTCGAGAACGGCTGCACCGATTTGGCTAATTTTGTCGAGATAGTCCAGAAAAGGTTTAAACGGTGAGAAAAAATAAAAAAAAATCACGAAAAAAAAAATCCGACTACAACGCCATCTGTAATTAAAATGTTATTGTAAAATGAATTATGCTGTTCTGGTAATGCCAGTAGATGGCGTTATACTTACTATTAGGCGGTACGAAGTTCGCCGGGTCAGCTAGTAAATAATAATTTTATTAATGTTTGGCAGAGTATTTCATGATTCGATTTTTTTTATTATAATACTTCACACAACATTAGTTCCTTCTCGTCCAACGGAATTGCATCGAGTTTAAAATAAGAATATTTTGCGAATAACCAATTTTATTTAAAAAATCTTATAAGATTCATGCTTTTATAAATGGGTTAACGTCGTTGTTTGTGTTATTAAAATGTCTGCAGATGGAAGTAGGTTAAAAGGGCAATGGGCGAAGCGATGGGCTTGCTAAATATCAGTTAGCACTTATTCAGTTATGTGTCACGCTTGACTCGTTTACTCGACACGTTAGTGGCGCAGTGTCAATTGATATTAAGCACTTCAGATTGCATGAGCATTCATGTTACATTTAAACATACATTTATTTAATTAGGTCAACTTCAACAGCCGTGCGCTAAATTAATAAAAGTTGATCGTAATTACTGAGGAGAGCTGATGTTTTATTACAACCATCAATCCCAACTCATTATAATGTTACTAGCTGATGCCAGCGGCTTGAATGAGGTTTTCCATACAAATTTTGGATCCCCGTTTCATCCCCCATGGGGTAAATTTAGGAAAATCCTCTCTTAGTGCTCGCTAAGGTCATAAAATGAAACCTTCTCGTTTCGGGTGTGTGTTGGTTGATATGTCAGTCACTTAGTTTCTCTTTTTACCCGACTGTAAGAAGGGTTATTTATATATTATTTCGTGGCCAGATCTTAGAATTGATCACTTCATGATATGGCCAACTAAAACTGGCCAGATCGTTTAAACGTTAACATTTGATAATATATTATGTCAATCCTCGTTTGGCCATATCATTGATGTAGAATTTCAATGACAATAAAAGGTCTAAAGAAAGCAGGCCAAACGAGGATTGAAATATCATCAAACTTTAACGTTTAAAACGATCTGGCCAGTTTTACTAGGTTATATCATCTGATCAATTTCTAAGATCTGGCCATGACATAAGTAGGTACTTATGTCATGGCCAGATCTTAGAAATTGCGAAAAAAATATCAGCTGTTCAGTACATTAGGCAAACATAAATGTACTGAACAGGTGATTTTTTTTTCGCGATTTCAGGTTTGTTCCCATAGTAAAAGTTGTTTGTTATCATGAGCACAATCACGTGTTTAAGTATCGTACACTAATTACCAGTCACCCTATATAAGTAGCAGATGTAATATTTTTTTTTTTTTTTTTTTTAATTGATATAAACCAGCGCTTGACTGCGATCCCACCTGATGGTAAGCAGTGATGCAATCATTGATGGTGAGGCGCACTAGTTTATCAAGAGCCTATTCACTCTAGCCTTGAAGACACCTAAATTATAGTTGGACGGGAAGATCGCAGCAGGCAAATTGTTCCAGTCCTTCGATGTACGCGGTATAAACGACGAAGCGAAACGCTTAGTCCGGACCGTTGAAGTTTCAACAACGTAAGGGTGGATACTCGCCGTACGTCGGGTTGTCCGATGATAGAAAGGAGATGGCGGAATCAATATTAAATACTCTTACTGCTCTCATATCCTTATTCCGTACTCTATCATAAAATGTTCATGTTCGTTTCGCCAATAAAGTTGATAACGTCAATTCGGCGAAGCGATGCGTCGTTACTTTATGAATGCATTTGGTTTTATATCGTCTGTTGCAGTAAAAGTACGAGAAAAGACAAGTCTAAAGACTAAAGACTTGCCTTTACTCTTTTTTATTTTCGATTTTTAGTAAATTGCAAGATTCAAGTAACTGGAACGAACTTTCCAAGAGGATTGTTGCAATACCTATAGAAGAAGGTAATTTACTCATTTTTAACGATGTGTCATTGAAAACATAATATTTTTAGGGAATTTACAAAAATAAAAAATATTTATTAGATAGTATATCTACACTGAAAATACCGAAATGTTTAAGGGCGTCGGTACAGTTAATAATAATATAATATCTCATCGCGCTCATCACACAAACATTTGTCCCGGGTAGGAATCGAACCCACGACCTCCGGCATAGCAGCCAGGGCCACAAACTACTAGACCAACAGGCCAGTCGAGTTCCTCATATTCGATTATAATATTATTTCATAGTTATTCGTGATTATTTTTATAGAAAAATTCGAGGTGGGAAAGCATCGAATGACGGGTTTCCTTTTCAGAAGTTTTCCAATGCCACTAGCAGGCATCGGCCCTACTGGGCCCCTACGGTTTTACTGACAACTCTTTGAGACGCCCGTGAATACACTACTCTCTGTCGACGACTTGGGCTCGGTCCCGAACCCCGATCGGGTCGGGTCGGACGGCGAGCTACACATTATTCTATGTCCGCATGGACAAATTCGGATGTATTATTACAATGTTCGTAAAAATCAAGATAAACCCAATGTGGGATAATAATTTGATGTAGCTTTTACTGTGACATATTATATGTGATATAAAAAGGACCATAGTCATAAGTCAATCACTCGCCACATAAACGATTTAACATTCGTTTACTTAAGCGTTTTATGAGAACAAACTTGTGTTAATAAAATTAATGGCACATACAACACAAAAGAGTTTACCTTGTAGACCGTACGAAATGTCAACGATAAATACACAATAAATATTGGAAGAATAGGGAATATGCATGTAATTTTATATATATTTTTTAAATTATACTTATCATTTATACAAAAGAATACAGGATTATCTAAGTTAAACAGCAACCAAAAACCACTAAGGTTTAAATTTGAGCTATCATGAATCTATCTCAATATAGAAACTATACAAAATGAGTTTTTTATATGTGTACGTTATTGTCGATAACAATTTATAAAAACTAAAAAATAAAAAAAAGTAAATAGCACATTCTGATACAAGTGGAGAAAGTTTGTTATTGCTACCGAGGCGGAATTCACTCGAGCCCTAGGCAAGGGTGTTATGGAGCCGATTGCTGCAGTGATTTCTACGTGACATCAAACAACGTTTTCCAATACACTTACAAAGATATAAATAAACAGGAGTAGACGCGCGACTCATGGGGGTCGCTTAGCATCCAGCCTGATACGATAAATGTATTAAATGGTGGCGGTGGGCGAGCTCGCGCTCACTTTTACGCACTAGTGCAAAAAACAGATAATTGCGTTCCTAAAAAGAGCGGGTTTTCGAGTAAGTGTATCGAAAAAAAATATTTGTTATCTAACAAATTTATCAATAAATATTCAAAATAGAATATTAACAGTGAAAACAATATCAAAATTGGTAGAAAAGCAAGCGAAGTATAAAATTTTTCGTCAAAACGCCGTTTTCTATGGCGGGCGTGATGAATTTCGACGTCAAAGACCCTGTCGGACTTTTCTTTCTTATTAGCAGCTTTGAAGCTATCTTCGCTTTTGATGAAGATATTTAAAAAATTCTTTCATATTTGTTTATTATGGGGATGCAACTCGACATACATTTTCACTGTTTTCATACAACCGCTCTTACGCGATTATGACGTTAATACACATTTTTCATTAGATATTTTGGGAACACAGTATCTTGTGGATATTATCTAGGTTTCTATTGATATCAATTTATAAATTTGTGTAAAACTAATCCGGTAATTTTAAAGACCTCTGAAAATCTGCTATTTTGCATGAACACTTCATAATTTACTCAAAAATTAAAAAACCATCCAAAGACCTACTCTTTGGATGGGTGACCATTATAACTTACCGACATTCCTCCATGTCTCGTCACGTTAAGCCGTTATTCCTGGCTATCATTTGTAGATCTTTGACAGTTGTTACGGATAGTTAGAACCAGGAAATTTGACACTAGTCTTGCCAATGGACAATAAATACCCAAATACTGGTAGGTATTCAGCTGCATCAGGTTAAACTGGGAGCCGACCCCTAAAATAATTAGGAAACAGCTGAGCAGATAGAAATATAAGGCAGTGTTTATTACTAGTGCATAAAGTTTTAATAAATAAATATCTGTTAGTAAGTACTTAGTACAATTTTTACTAATACATTTTCTTTACAAAAGGGTGAAGGAAAATATCGTGTGGAGAAAATCGAAAGGCTTCGGATTGTTGGAAAGAGTGACTATGGTCCTGGAACGTAAAGGGCAACTGAAGGAATACAGGTGGGTTTTAGTCAATAAATGTTTGGCACTCCCTCTCGCCCGCGCCACCCAGAGCGAAAAATATATTTGATGATTTCCCACGTCAAAAAAAAAAATGGATAAAATCAAAGACATGACATCTTCCAATCTAGACTAACGGAGATGAGGCCTGTGTCTCTGTAGTAAAACTGTTATAGGCTTGGTTTTGTTTCGTCAATTTGTACTCTTCCCCATCCCTTTATACCCCTGTTTTCTACAACTAAACAAAAAAATAAAAAAATTACAATCTCAAAACCCTCGATCCTTGATCCCTCGATCTTAATATTTTTTTCCTTTTTTTATGCACCTGCCATGTTGTCTCTCGGTCACCATAGGTTAACTGGTGGAAAATGCCTAAGGCATTAAGTCCGCCTTTGTAACTTTGTGTAGTATGAAGTTTTAATAAATAAAAATACTTACCAGTTTAATAAATGAAGGGAGAACGAATTGAAACAAACTTAAAACATTAAATATCGAAACTCGAGACCGGCAATAAATTGATAACTGTCAAGTGTATTGGTATAGTTTGTTCTCAATATCGTCCATAAAACGGTCAGCAGCGGCTATCAGTAGGTAAACAAACAAAAGTAGTTATGTTAATAAACATACAATTCATTAAAGTATCGAATCATATCCTGTGGCGTATCTTGTCGAGTGTTTTTGTAGTGGAGCGGCCACGGGGTCCGGGGCCCGGCCGCGTGGTCTGTCCTCATATGGACATCCCTGGGAAATAAATAGATAGGAAATCCTTTTGGGACGCATGCGTTTATACGCAAGTACTTGCTTCGTTAGTAGCGATCATCGTTAGGTACCTATCTTGGACCTTGGTATGCACACGTTTACACTATTAACTACATTATCGTGTAAACGTCTATTAACTGATCCATCTTAGTTTTAATTTTATTTTTTATTTTTTTATTTATGACTTTGTTTTTGCAATGTTTGTACTGTATTAAGACTATTTAAGACTATAGTTTTCAGATTTTTTTGTGATATAAACTAGTGCTTGGCTGCGATTTCACTTGATGGTAAGCAGTGATGCAATCGTTGATGGAGAATTGCACCAGTTTACTAAGAGTCTATTCACTCTAGCCTTGAAGACACCTAAATTATAATCGGACAGGAAGACCACTGCAGGCAAATTGTTCCAATCGGCTGGCGCTGAAAATCAGCGCTGTGGCTCTGTCCAGCACATGAGCCCCAGCATTTTGCTGAGCGCTGGCCGTTTTGCACGAATGTGTCGCATAATTTATTTTGTATAATTTGTTTTATATGTATGTTATTATTATTATTTTTTAAGTTATGTGTCATGTTTGTGCAAATAAACTGTTTTTCTTTCTTCTTCTTTCTTCTTTCAATCCTTCGATATACGCGGTATAAACGATGGGGCAAAACGCTTAGTCCGGGTCGTAGAGGTATTAACAATGTAAGGGTGGACATTCGCCGTTCGTCAAGTTGTCCGATGTTAGAAAGGTGATGGCGGAATCAAGTAACGTAATTCCTGCGCACACTCTCCAAAATGCATCCAGTGAAATACCGAAAGGCTGGCTACCCTACGCCTGTGCTCCTGGAGTCCTGGCATTGTAGATTGGTGTTCACTAAATCTGGATCATCAATTAGCCTCTTCGCACGCCTTTCCACTGAGTCCAAAGCTGCCAGATGGCATTTTGTAGCACCAGCCTATATGTGGCTGCAGTACTCCACACAGATCGGACCTGTGCTTTGTAATAACATTAGAAGCTGTCCCGGTGTGAAGTACCACCGGACTTTTGCAAGAATGCCGAGTTTCCCGGCAGCTCCCTTGGCTTTGGACTCAATGAACCACCCATAGTTAAGGTTTGAGGAAATTTCAACTTCCAAGAGCTGTAAGCGGTCGATGGACTCCAAAGAAAAATTTTGAAAAGCAGGAGCCAAGGTGAACGGGGTCTTTTTCGGCAGCGTTGAATCCCACCAGATTGGCTTCGCCCCATTTGGAGACTATCTGAAGTGAGATATTCGTACGCTCTACCCTAGCCTCTCTTTGGGACTGGATTAGTCCCTTAGTAGCCCGAGCACTCGGCAGGTATCTCTCCACAACTGTGCTGTCAATTGCATACCCATAGATACTGGGTATCAGCAGATCATTGATATGCAGCAGAGAGCACAGAGCCCTAGTCGGCATGCTAATGCCGACTAGGGCTCTGTTCTCTCTGCTGCTGCTGTACGTTATGGGCTCCGGTGAGCATCCATCGACAACAACTCGGAGAGACCATTCACTTAGGAAGTCTTTTACCAGGCAGTTACACCAGGAGAAATGCCGTGCGCTGGAAGCTTATTCATAGGACTAGCGTGCCATACCCTGTCGAAGGACTTCGAGACATCTAAGGAAATGGCAATCGCTTTCCCACTCTTGGTGGTACACTAATAGGTCCCCAGTAGACCAATTGCTGCGAAACCTGTACTGTCGGTCACTGAGGAGATCGTTACCTTCCACGCGAGAAGGAAAGGCGTGAGTTCAATATACGCTCCATAATCAGCCAGTTTTTAAGCTCGTGTCCACTAGTTTCATTAACAAATAAAACCAAATCAAATACAGCCTTCGCAAACGTGCGCGGGTGAAAAATTACGAGTGTCCTACACTGTCTGCCATTTCGGATGATATTTATGTCGAAGTAAATCCTGGTTAAGTGGGATCCCGAGGGACGGCACGGTAAATCCTTCCGCACTTGACGAGTCTACCCTACCCATCTCACTTTCTCTAAATCATATTTTTACTGAATTATAAGTCGTTTTATCTTGTGGTATTAAAGTGGGGTTGGGACGTTATTCTTATAAATCGACTTATCGAACAGTACAAAAAAGAGTGACGAAGGGTATTTGGCGCAATGTCATGCTATTAAAAAAGTAAATTTTAATGAGTAACTGATTTAAAACCCTTGAATAAGTATTATTTTACTAATAAACTTCAAGTTTATTAGTAAAATATCTATAAGAGTATAGAGGAATATAAAAATTTCAAGCGTAAACACGATACTAAGATTATTTTTGGAGGGGACAATCTGCAAACAAAAACACTTGTAAATTCTAAAATATTAAAAAAAAAGTCGTAATAAATATTTTTCAATACACTTACTCGAAAACCCGCTCTTATCCCACCGCTTTTAGGCACGCAGTCTATTACTGCTTTCCGCGTTAGTGCAGAAATAGCGCGTGCTGTCCCCCGTCACAATGTCATTACATGTATCGCATCAGGCTGGGCGCGCGTCGACCCCCACGAGTCGCCGGTCAACCCCCGTTTATTCATTTCTTCGTAAGTGTATTGGAAAAAGTCGTTTGACACACGTGCAAATTTGTCACTGCAGCCCTCGGCTCCATAACACACTCGCCTACGGCTCGTGCGAATTCCACCTCGGTCGCAATGACAAACTTTCTGCACTTGTATCAAAATGTACTACTAATATCAACTTAATTAAACATGGTGTGTGTAGGAATGGGTACCTAATCTCGAATGTCAAATATGACACCTAAGTGGCGATATTTCATAACCAAGCAAGAGCCGTTATCTCAAGCAACGATTCAATTAAACAAAACCCCCTAATATAATAAAAGTAATAGTAATGAATGTAATAAAGACAGTCGACACCAAGCCGCACGCGATCGTACACTACGGCCAGCAGCACAATAAATAAGTCTAAAGTAACACTAAGTATGTCAGCGCGAGCGCAGCGACTGCCAAGTATGGCGGCGCTTCCCGGAACCCCGCGCTTCTATGTCTTCTGCGGAATATCAAACACATAACGTAACTCGTCCTTCCGCCAGTACCTACCTATGCACTTACTATCACATTACAGTAGAATCCGTTTATTATGACACCGCATATATTGACAAACTGCTTATTATGAAGTAAATAAACAGCGAAGTTTGGTTTATAAATAAAATCTTTATAAAAAAAAGTTGGATATAATGACTTCGGCTAAACTGTACTATACCGGACAACGAGTTTTACGCTCATAATTTTTTATTGGAAAGGTTTATGTCTAAAAACTAATTATGCAAAGTCACAATGTTAGGAAACATATAGTTTTTGAGAAAAAAAATAATGAAAATCGATAATTTTTCGTAATATTTGACGCCATTTTGACAGATTTCGTTCACTTTCTAATTTCCCTGCGTTCCGAATTGCGTCAAAAGCGATACTATCGCGAATCCGACCAACGCGCAACGTCACAATTGTTACTCAATAGCCCTTATGTTTTGTGACTCTATTAAATTTGGTCGGATTCGCGATATAATCACTTTTATCGCAATTCGGAACACGGGGTTTGTTTGTAATATTATGACAAAGGTATTAGTTCATACAGCCACAATGAATATTTAGGAAAACGCAAATTTTCTTTTATTTACATTAAAAATGACGAATAATATAGCCAAATGAGGAGTAATATAGCCAAAGGCTTGACTTTAGTTTGGTAGAGCAGGATATGGGGATTAAAAAGGGCCAAGTCTGATAGGGCTTGGGTCCCCGATTATAACGCTACCACTCTTTTTACGAGGTACCTAATGCATATTTTTGGAACATAAGTTATGTTGTTTAAGGAATAATAAAGATCCTTTTGATGAATTAATCGATGTCATCAAATATAATTTTAATAAATAGATTTTAAATTAATGTACTTATTGTATTTTATTTGTTTTTATATCATCTTAGATATCCTGTTTAGAAGAAAGTTAGTAATTCCACTGATCATATGCGAGTAGCGAAGCGAGCTCAAGACATGGGGGCACCCCGACTCGGATAGATTTAGGTTAGAAGGAGGTGGCGGGGTCGTAGTGAGCGAGCGAAGCGAGCGAACACAGACCCCGCCACCTCCTTCGAGGTTATTTTTTTTTAAACCACCCAGAAGTAGGAGCCCCGCGTAGCGGGGCTCCGTCGACTATGCCTTTTAAGCAATTTTGGAGTGTTTTGAGGTTAGGTTACAAAAGATAGTTTTTCTCGGAAACGGTGAGTGACCTCTTCATGGGAGTGGTGCCAGGGGGAGGGGGTCACCCTCCCTCCCCCCCAACTACCAGCCCCTCCCTCCTCCTCTCCTATTCTAAAGTTATACCAAAAATAAGACTTTTTTCCCTCTTATTATTTAGTTTTTAGTAAGAAATAATAAAAGTGAGATGAGATCATTTTTTTGCATACTAAATATAGGGCACTCTGACTCGGATAGATTAGGTTAGGGTTATTTTTTTTTTTTAAACCACCCTGAAAACTTTTTTTTTCATCTAAATACATGAAAGTATACAATTGCTACAGTAGCAGGTTAGGTTAGGGTTATTTTTTTTTAAACCACCCAGAAAACTATATTTCAGTGCACAAATATTTGTAAACAATGGTAGAGCGCTCCCCGACAACAAAATTTATTTTTTTCATTTTTAAACACATGAAAGTATACAATTGCTACTGTGGGGGTATAGTCCAAGGGGTTTAGGGTGATTCTCTTCCCTAAAACCCCCAAATCTGCCCCAAAAATGCATAAAATGTACGATTTTGTGATTCCTAACCTCAAAATTTGAATCTTGAATATCTCCAAAAGTATGTGTTTCCTAGATTCAGGAGGGGGTTCGGGGGGGAGGGGACACTCCCCCCTCCCCCCTCACCACAAAAAACCCATTATTTCGTTGTCCGGTATAGTACAGTTTTACCATGACTTCGCTTAAAGTGACATGTCGCTCATTGTGACTGGTTTTTAATAAATCGTGTCCGGTTATAGTGACCGATTCGATTCATAACACCTTCAGAAGTGTTCGGGAGAGTCACGTGACACCCGACGACATTTGGCGCGTGCATGGCTTGTTTTTGTTTTGAGTATCAGTGGGTAATTAATAGTTGAAGACACATTGTAATGTTTTATAGTATTTGGTAGGTAAATGTAGGTAGGTACGTATCAATCCAAATTCATTTATTTTAAACAACAATAGACTCATTTTTCAGTATTTACGTCATAAACAGTGTTCTCGAGCAAGCTTTCTCAACAATCTTTGCTGAAGTAGTCAATACTACAACATTTCTCAGCTCCATTTTACAGCAGATCGCGCACGCCTTTTTCAATGATTCCACATATTTTCCAGTCGTGTAGATAATTGAGATACAAAACTACACCAATCACAATATCCACTTGGAATCAATTTGCCATTAATTAAAACAGGAGCTGAACATCACTCGAAAAAATCGTTTCAAAACTTTCTTAAGTTAGAAACCTTTCAAATCTGATGGAAGGGGAATCTGTCAACTGTCAAGTAATAAGGATTGAAAGGATTGAAATGTGACGTCATCGCCATTAGGTTACGTGTGTACAAAAGAGATATCGAGATGTTCACACCACGTCGCACTTCCTCATATCAAATATTTGAAATGTTAATTGCTGCTTCACAATTTTGATTGTATATTCAGAAACAGATTTTTTTTAATAATGTAATTTCGTGTTGTTGAGGATAAAATCTATATATATAAATGAATAGCTGTTCGTTAGTCTCGCTAAAACTCAAAAACGGCTGGACTGATTTGGCTAATTTTGATCTTGAAATATTCAAGATAGTCCAGGGAAGGTTTAAACGGTGAGAAAGAATGGATAAAAAATCACAAAAGAAAACGAATACAACGCCATCTCGAATTAAAATATCATTATAAAATGAATTATGCTGTTCTGGTAATGCCCGTAGATGTCGTTATCCTTACTATTAGGCGGTACGAAGTTCGCCGGGTCAGTTAGTAAAGTATAAAAAATAAACAGAGGATAAAACCTAATTACAAAACACACAATATCTTATTGTATTAGCTTTAGGGCGGAATTCACTAATAAAACTAATCGCGTTTTAACGTTTGGTTCACATAATCGCGTTTTGCCGCTGTCACTAGTGTCACTTGTCATACAACAAAAGAAAAATACAGACAAGTGACACTAGTGACAGCGGCTTAACGCGATTATGCGAGCCAAACGTTAAAACGCGATTAGTTTTATTGGTGAATTCCGCCCTTATTATCTCATTATCTGTAAAATTAACTGTCTTAGAATTCTATCGCACGATTAATATAGCGTGAATGGTAGTACTGTATGATAGAGAGCTAGCTTAATCGAATAGACAAGCTGTTTGTTTAGCTAATTATCTATAAACATAAACTAGCTCATAGATATTATTAGTTAATTAAATTGGTGGCAACATTCTTAGATAAATTATGAGATGACTGCAATTGTCGTTGATATAAACAGATAATAATCTGCAGAAACTGAATTACTAATTTACTTTTCTGTTTGTACAAATGCGGTTTGAAATCGAAACCATGACGTGTTGAAATGTCAAGCGAGCGAGTGAGAAAGGGGGATGGAGCTATACACCATATATAGATCCATCCCTTTAACACTTCAATTTAGGTTGTTAAATGATGGTATTAAAAGCTAGTGGTAGGGCATAGGGTAAATGTAAAAAGTAGTGCTTGGCGCTATGGTGACTTTTTTTTTAATGTGGGAAATCATCCAATGACTTCTAGCGCTCTGGGTGGAGCGCGAGGGCGTGTCAGACTTTTACTGACTAAAACCACGCCTTCCGTTACCCTTTGCGTTCTAGGACTACGGTTTTCCTTTTCAGAAATTTTCCGCGGTCCTAGCTAGCGGGCATCGGCCCTGCTAGGCCCCTACGGTTTGCTGACATCTCTTTGAGGAGCGCGTGGATCACTACGCGCTGTTGACGACTGGGCTCGGCCCGGTTAATTACCTACCATGCTACCCATTGCTCGACGTCTGCAAGTCCGCGTCTACCGTGGCTGGTTGCCTCCAGATTTTACGGTGGCAGGCCAGCAAGGAGGCTCGCCGCTTTGCGGGAGACCGTGTGGTATCCCCGCATCATTCGGATAGCCATGACCCTCTGGCAGGCGTTCAGCATGACCGCATGTCGCTTTTGCAGCGACGGCGCCCACAACGGCGCCCCGTAAAGGGCCATCGATTCCCGCGTAGAGCCTCTGGTAGGAAGCGTCTGGACCCCCGAGGTAGGGCAGGAGCCGCTTGAGGGCAGCCCCGGTCCGTTCCAGGCGCTATGGTGACCTAACGCTCTTTTTTCGTATTGATAGGACATGGTTTGTATTTGCATGGTAAGTTAAAGTCTCGAATTGTAAATAAAATAGCTACATAATTATATTACACATTCGATGCATTTATGCATTTTCGCTTCGTGTCCGATTAAAACTCGAACTTATTCCCGAGAGCGAGAAGTAATGCGCAAATTGCGCGATGATAAGTAAGGATAAATATGAAGTGTTAAGAAACAAGAATGTGTTAAGGTTGTTGTGTGTAGCGTCCTGCAGTCAGCAGTACCTTCGCACGTTTTAATAGTGGAGTCACGCTCCCGCGCCGCGGCACACGAGTCTGTTTTACAATGTGTTCACATACAGTTACTAGTTAAATTAAACGTGCGCAGTATGGATGTCGCAGACAACTAGCTTTACTCGCCATTCCGTTAACAGCCTAGCCAGATAACTAAACGGCGCCGTTCAATTAGCGGCCTGATTGATATTTAGCCGATGAGTTTACCACAATATTTAATGAACTGTCAATGCATAGGCTTTTCATACAATAAGGTAAAATGAGACGATATAATACTTAGGGCACCCCGACACGGACAAGTTACGTTCACAAGCAAACGAAGCCCCTGTCATTTCCTTCATGTTAGGTTCCTTTAAACCCTGCAGACAGAAAAACGGGGGTCTTTTTAGGCTTACGTTACTTATGACCGTCGTCAACATATTGCTGGAAAAATGCAAATCAAAATTAATTTTACGACTTGCCACAGCCTCTCTTATGTCTCTGGGCTAGGTAAATAATTAAAAGTTATTAATTATTGATTCAAGTCATTTGCCTAGCTGTTTGATTTAATGGTTGAAAATAATTCGGGCAGAAAGTTTAATGGCGCCGCTGCCGTTTAGTAAAAAAGCTAGGCCATTAACTGAATGACGAAGTAAGCTAGTTGTCTGCGACATGGACACTGTATTAGTAATTAGTCAGGCGACTGTAATATTCATCTGTGAAACTTGCACGATGAGGTCATTTATATTAACTACCGTAACTTGGAACTGTTACATGTTTATTTACCATATTGTTTTATGAATTCAAATTGATTAGGTATGAAAGACATTTGGAATATTTTGAAATGCTGTCTAGCTCTATGCTTCAACCCGTAACCATTTTATGAAATTGAAACCTCGTAAAGCCCAATGACCTAATTTGATGACAAACATATTTAAACATTCCGCACCAAGATACTTTTTAAAATCATAAAATTACAGCCCAGCGACCTAAAATTATGACATGTTAGTTAAACGTAATTTTTGGTATGAACAATCTAAATATATTTTTTATTATTTATCTAAATATATATTTCAATATATTTTTTATATCAATTAGGTACAGGAAATACCGCTTAAAAGAATTTAGTCAATGCTTCTGGCTAAATTCTTTTAGGAGCAAAAAGAAGAAAAAAGTCTTGGGCCGTAACTACTTACAAAACTAATGTATAAGAAACACACGCATCGGCTAATAGCTGCTAGTGTGTCTTACCAAATAATAATAATAATAATAATCCGCAGGGCAGTTTTGTGGCGAACTGTTGGGCATTAGCGACCCCACGGACCCGATCTCCCGGGAAAATTCTTGGTCTTCATCTCCGGCTTGCCTTTATTGGCCGGCCGTAGTGAACACTGACGAGGAACAGAGCTCCCACCTCTCTCTTGCCTTTATTGGCTGGCTTGAGTGGAGATTCGCAAGAGCAAACGTGCTCGGGAGAAGGATGTATAATCCAGTAAGGTGCTGGTAGGGATCTTGACCGTACTTCCGGGATTGTCCTGATAGCCGTGGTATACCTCTCCACTCCTTAAGCACCTCAGGATATATTGCCCTCTTGTTGCTACGTCACTTCGTGCTAGCGACCGTTTATGGGGGCCCATTTATTGAGTGTGCAAGTCACCCCCTGCCTTTTGTCGATGGATATTAAAAACATTGTTTAGGCAGGGGCCATAGTCTTAACATATTTCCTGGTAACCAGTCCACTTAAGACTCCAAAAACCATAGCCTTATATCTTAGTTTTCCATATGTCGCAATAGTTTCCCACCAACCGGGGGTTGTCCTTGGATGCACTAGCATAGTGCGTACAGGGATAATCACCGGTTCGTACCACTTTCCATTAAAAGCGTCTAAAAGGGCCTCTGCGAGTTGGTTTCGGCTCCTCGTACGCCTTCCAAAGGTCCAGGACCTTAGGGTGCTGAGATAAATAAATGTATAAAAATAATAATAAATTTAATAACATTGTTCACGCAGGGGCCATAGTTTTAAAATAGTTCCATGTTACCAGTCCACTTAAGACTCCAAAAACCATAGCCCTATTTATCTTTGTTTTCCATATGTCGCAATAGATTTTTAACTACCGGGGGTTGTCCTTTAATGCAGCATAGCGCGTATAGGGATAATCGTCGGTTGGTATCACGTTCCATTAAAATCATCTAAAGGGCCTCTGCGAGTTGGCTTCGGCTCCTCGTACGCCTTCCAAAGGTCCAGGACCTCAGGGTCCTGAGATAATAAACGAATGAAAATAATAAATTCTATATTTTTAAGTGTTTTTTTGTTTTTTTTTTTTTATTGAAATATTTAAAAATATAATTTATATTTATATACAAATGAATATTCGGATAATAATAATAATATCGACCTAAATTTAGGTTGGGCCTTACGAGGTTAAAGCTGTAATGAGGCAGACATAAATATGCTTAATTTAGCAGAAATTCTTTCAAAAGTCAGAATGATATTGAAGCAAGATATTTTGATTAATTAGTCAAGCTTACCATAAAGGCATCGCCGTCCTCGTCCTTGACAGCTCCATTTATAAAAAAAAATATATAATTGTCTGTTAAATGTAGGCGAGAGATAATGCAAACAGATAAGCTTCATTCAATGATAATCTTGATACAAGTGCGTATTGAGCAATGAATAACATTATTTATGACGGCGAACCGTAAAGCAAATGAATCCGAATGGAACGACAAATTATTTTGCTAATATACGGCTACGAATAAAGGGATACTGCGTGGCGTGTAGATCTAATTTGTCCCCATAAAAGGCAACAAACAATAGAAATAATAATGAAATCCGCAGCCGCGTTCCCCCGCGCCCCAGTTCTGTGACAGGCCTCGCAATCGTTTGGTGAAATAAATGGTGCACGAAAAATTTATGTCGTCTGCGATTCTTTTCGGCCCAGATTGCGGGGCACTTCCTAACACCCTGCCTTCTCTTTGTCCCAGCTATTCCCTAACTAGTACAACACCCTTTCATATATCAACTTTTTGGGTTCGATTGCTGGTGGGGGCTGAAACTGTAGAAATTAAGTTTGGTAATAAATCAGTTCCATCCTGAAGGGGAGTTCAAGATTTACTTTTGGTTGTTTTTTATTTGCTGAAAGTTTAGAGGTTACGTTTTTACGTTACGTTTTGGGAACACATTCATTGTACGTACAGCTAAGTAGTGGAATTCCCTGCCGGAGTCTGTGTTTCCTGATGGCTACGACCTAGGGGTCTTTAAGTTAAGAGTAGATAGGTTACTTCTAGGTAACCGTGCTCCGTCGTCGATCACATCGTCGCTTACCTTCAGATGGAATAGTGGTCAAACGTGAGCCAATCAATTATAAAAAAAAATAAGTAACTCCTAACTAAAATATGGTGTCAAAAAATTCCTACGGCTCGAAAATGTAGGTAAAATCTGCTGACTAGGTTGTTATATTTCCGTGGCTTGAGGTTCTCCGCAACCGCAGCGGCAGCGCCAGCACAGCACGATGAGCTAGGAAGATGGGATGACGCTAAAGTATCCCACACTAAAGGCCTACCCATCTTCCACGGAAATAAAGACATGCTGCACATTATTGGCTACATAAGTTTGGCACTATCGTGCGTGACAATAATCCTCATGATCAACAAAATGTAAAGAAGCTCCGCATAGCTGTCTCAGCACCCTGTGTTTGCTTCCCTTTCCTTATATTTCTAAGACGTTCTGTAATTAAAATATAGTTCAAACACAGCGTGTGTGTGCATGTCACCGACTTGCCGCTGAGTCAATATTATGTGTGGACGCAGCCCGCTGGTGTTCAAACAACTGGTACCAACCTAATTTATAACATACGTGCACGTGGAGGCTCCAAATGAACTTTATAGTGCGTTTCCATTGTCTTTGTACTCTTTCACTTTCTTCTTCAGTACATAGAGAAGTACTTTTTGGTCTAAAGGCCATTTCCAGACTCCAGTTTTTTTTTTAAATATTACATCGACAGCAATGTCTGTATTAGAGTTGGTACGTCATTACCATTATAAAAGGTCTACTCAAAACATATTTGTTCTGATATTTTTTCACTCCAGTCAATGTAGTTTTGTAATAGATAAAGACCATTCAACTATTTTTGACACCTAATAAATAAATAAAGGTTAACCGTTCTAACGCCAAAGAAAACCACACCGTGACCTAAAAACACAGACCGCGATACGGACTAATACAATAAGCACAAAAAATACCTGACCGTCACTAAGAATAGTACAGACGACGCGGTTATAAAAGGAAACAGTTCCCGAAACGCCGCGCTTGCAGTTGTGTCACATGCACACCGAGCCGGGCTAGCTGCCTGCACGCGTGTTTACCCGTTGCTTTTAACTATCCATGAGCCGAAAATCTCGAGGTGTAGTTCAGCATTACCTTAATGTATACACACTCTTGATAACTATTTGACGAGCCACATGCTAACATTATGTCATACAGAAAATTATGAAACGAGACAGTATCTCTACATAATACACAACTAGTGCACTCAACCAACTGGTTATCGGAACACAAGCATGCTATCGACCTGAACCAGTGCATTTTTATCTTGTTCACCGATAAACCGAGCGGAGGACATCTGGTGCCGAGGAGGGTTTCGAGTGTCGTAACTTAAAAATAAAGCTCTCATGCTGTGCCTATACGTTAAAGACCTTGTGTTCCGATCAATTATCTCATTGGTTACAACGATTACAGTCGTATAAAATTATGAACAGTTACGGCTTAATTCATGTACATGTGAATATACAAATATCCATAACTTTGTGGGCGGCAGAGAGCGTGGAGCACCGAGCAGGGAGTGAGTCACGAACGCATGCGGTGTGCCGCTCGACACACGGTGATGTGCGCATCGTTGGCGCGGAGCAGGCTCACTCGTAGCTCGCGGTGAAGAATTGCTACCAATTAGGAAGTGCTGTGTGCTGATGCACCGTGCAGGCGGTCGGCGCGCACGGGGCGCTCGGGGTGCACGGGGTGCACGGCGAGCGCACAACGAGGTCGTCGCACGAGCGCTGGCTCCGCGCCAACTCGCTACAGACTCTTCTATAATTTTAACAATTTGCACTTAAATCCACCCCACCGGACTCGGCTGGGACGTGGAATAACTAGGCACATTGCGCAGGGGACGTCCTTGTTGCCAACAAATTCAAACTTTCATTATAGTTTTTAATTATTCACGTGCTGATTACCAATTAGAAGAAGATCCGACGGCATTAGTTAGCCTTATTTGTACGAATTGATCGTAGAACGAAAACATATTTTGTATGGAATAGTGAAGTGAAGTCGGTTTAGTTCATGTGACGATTCACGCTGAATCTTAGCAGACATTCAATATGCATTCATATTATGTGAGTGGCTCAGTGGTCACATCGTACATGTAGAACATAATACTTGATCAAAAGACGAGGAAAGCATAATTGAAACCCGAGCTTGCGCTGCGTTCGATTAGTGCGAATAAGCGAGCCAGAGAGCGATTCTTCGTAATGTTTTCGCCGTACTGTAATATTAATACTGCTATGTCAAAGCTCTGGATCTATTTTAATTACTTCTAACTTTAAATACCAACACATAATAATACCTTCTTATATCCCTTTGGTATATGTCAATTACGATATATGTAAGTATGTAGTTTTTTGTCCTGACATCAGAAACAGTATCATTAACACGGAATTGAATAAATTATTATTATTATTTTTTTCCCTTTATTTCAGGCATTAATTAACCTAAAAAAAAAAAATTGAATTACGGCTTCGAACCTATTTTCTAGTAAATAGGTGATTGTTATACTGCATGTAGAAGTTAAGCTAAACATACGATATTTATTCTTGTAGATATCAATATTATGAATATGTATCGTATACATAGACTGCAACATCCGTGAAAAATAGCTCAACTTCGTTTAGTTTATTTTATCGTATCTATCTATTATTTTTACACGATTAATTTACGTCAAAAATAGAGAGACAATGGCATAAATAACATAATAGAGTATAATGTTACAAATTAAGTATAATAGGATATAATAATATATAATAATAATAATAATAATAACCCCATCGCCGTATCTCTACGTTGACGTCGTGGTGGGGCTTGCGTGCTCCAATATACCCTAGGTCTGTATCGGTAAAGTCTGCTTTGCCGTAATATGCCTAGGGTGAGGGGCCAGACTAAGAGAGATACAATCCGCAGTGCAGTTTTGTGGCGAACTGTTGGGCATTAGCGACCCCACGGACCCGATCTCCCGGGAGAATTCTTGTTCTTCATCTCCGGCTTGCCTTTATTGGCCGGCCGTAGTGAACACTGACGAGGAACTGAGCTCACACCTCTCTCTTGCCTTTATTGGCTGGCTTGAGTGGAGATTCGCAAGAGCAAACGTGCTCGGGAGAAGGATGTATAATCCAGTAAGGTGCTGGTAGGGATCTTGACCGTACTTCCGGGATTGTCCTGATAGCCGTGGTATACCTCTCCACTCCTCAAGCACCTCAGGATATGTTGCCCTCTTGTTGCTATGTCACTTCGTGCTAGCGGCCGTTTTTGGGGGCCCATTTATTGAGTGTGCAAGTCACCCCCTGCCTTTTTTCGATGCATATTAATAACGTTGTTCAGGCAGGGGCCATAGTCTTGACATAGTTCCATGTTACCAGTCCACTTAAGACTCCAAAAACCATAGCCCTATTATCTTTGTTCTCCATATGTCGCAACAGTTTTTCAATAACCGGGGGTTGTCCTTGGGTGCACTAGCATAGCGCGTACAGGGATAATCGTCGGTTGATATCATGTTCCTTTATAATTATCTAAAGGGCCTCTGCGAGTTGGCTTCGGCTCCTCGTACGCCTCCCAAAGGTCCAGGACCTCAGGGTCCTGAGATAAATAAAATATATAAAAATAATAATAATCTTTATTTGAAACTTGAAATAAATGTAACAACTTATTTATGTACGATGATAGCTGCAATAGTTTGAAACTGAGGCGCAGCTATCAACGCCCACCTCCAGAAACATAAGAACAGGAGTAGTTTCATATCTTAAACATTACAATATTTACTTATCCTAACTTAAAATAGTGCGTGGTGTGTAGTGTGTATGTAGTGAGGATGTGGAGTGGAGGGGTGTGTAAGGGTGTATGTAGTATGACCTTGTGATGTTACATTTCTATAAGTTTTTCACTTTCATCATAAGTTTTTGATCTTAGCCAATCGGTTAATTTCTTTTTAAGAACATTCCTCGTTAGAGGGTATATATTTATTTCCTTATTTATTCTATTGTAGAGCCTAGAGCTAATGTGTCTAAAACTGTAACTCACAGCTACAGTTCTGCAGCGTTTTGTACCACAGATTCTATCCGCGCGACGCAATACAGTGGCACATTTGGGATCGTAGTACAGCTGTCCATGTCTTCTGACAACTGTTTGCAGTATGAAGAGCTGTCTAACAGTAAGGACTTTGCAGAGTTGAAAGAGGTCTTGGGTTGGGAATCTAATGGGCCTATTTGCGATAACCTTTAACACTGCTCTCTGTGCCCTTTCCAATCGCAACATGGTTGTTTTTAACGCTCCTCCCCATGAGGTAATGCAATATCCAAGAACTGATTGAGCCAGCGCAAAATAGACTGCAATCAGGCAATCGAAATCCGCAACCGATCTTAGCTTTTTGAAAATGTATATTAACCTTCTCACACGTGTTACAATTGAGTCTACCTGCATTTTCCATTTTAGGAGGTTATCAATATACACGCCAAGGTATTTAATATTGTTTACTCGTTCAACGGGAATGCAGTCACAAGGAGTAATATTTTTGTTGAGACACGTGTGTGCTTTAACTTTGAATGATGTTGGTGGTTGGCTACCAATACCAGGAGTAAAGGGGATAAATTTACTTTTACTGACGTTAAGTGTGAGAAGGTTAATAGTGAGCCACTTCATGACCACCCCAAGAGCATACTCTGCAGCTTTGAGAGTGTCGGGCCAATTTTTACCTTGAGTTAAGAGAACTGTATCGTCAGCATATGCGATAACTTTTGTGTTTGGCAGGGACAGTCGACACAGCTCATTAACGTAAATGAGGAAGAGGCTGGGTCCAAGCACGCTACCCTGAGGTACGCCAAAGGACAATCCCTCCTCAGCGCTTAGGTGGCTACTAATTTTTACCGCCTGCCTACGATTCGACAAGTAGCTGTGGAAAATATCATAAACAGTGCCACGAATACCAACACTTTCCAGCTTTTTAAGTAGCAACGGGACAGAGACAGTGTCAAAAGCTTTGGATAAGTCTAAAAATATTCCAATGGTTCTTTGTTTATTATTAAAGTTAGAAGTAATTGTGTCTGTTAGTTCCAAAACTGCATCTTCTGTAGACTTACCAGCTCGAAAGCCGTACTGGTTCTGCGCTAGGACTTTATTTTGATTTAAAAAGTTTATCAATCTTGAATTAATTATTTTTTCAAATATTTTTGATAGAGTTGTGAGTACTGATATTGGTCTGTAATTTGAAACACTGCCTCTGTCTCCCGCTTTGAATATTGGATGGACAACAGCTGTCTTAAAAACATCTGGGAAAACACCTAAGGAGATGGACAGGTTAAAAATATGTGCAAGAGCAGGGGTAATCAGATGCCGAGATGCCTTAATGACAGCAGCCGATATACCATCATGCCCTATAGCACAATTGTCTTTAAGGTTTAGGATATACGTTTCAATCTCGCTTTCATTCACTTCATGCAACACCATAGATGGAGCAGGAGAAGAAGTAGATTGTTTGTCCTTGTTCCTGATGCATGAAGCATAAAAATCTGACTTAGTAATTTTGGAAGCCAGACTCTCACCAACACTTGCAAAGTACTGATTGACCCCATTCAATGAGCACATGGGATCGTCATGGCGATTAATTAGTTCCGTCGGTGCATTTTTATTCTGATCCAGGTTACCAATTTGTTTGATGAGGCGCCAAGTTGCTTTTGGATCACGTACAGCCTTCCGAAATTCAGATCTTTCATATTCGCGTTTAACTTTTTTTAAAAGCAAATTGCAGAAATTCCTATAGCGGGAAAGGATTAATTTATAGGTTTCGTTTTCAGGATTTTTTTTGTACTTTTTGAACAGTTTGTCTCTATGGCGTATACATCTCAGAAGACCAGGCGTAATCCAAGGCTTAGTTATACGTTTTCTACACGGGATATTTCTCATGCAAGTGTGTGTTTTCACAGAAGAGGATAACAGAGAAACTAAAGTTTCAGCAGCAATGTTTGGGTCATTCATTTGAAGAATAGGGGAGAAATCTGTATTTGCCATATCAGAGACGACCCCAGGAATGTTGGTTTTTGGGATTGATACTTACTTCTGGATATCTCACACTTTTAGTTGGTTAAGCGCCTCGATGGGCCATGAAACTATGGGCCCTCGTTTTGCCCCAACCAGCGAATTGGGTGTATTTGCGGGTGGGGCAAAACTAAAACGAATACATACTATAAATTCGTTGATATGTATTTGTAACTGGCATAAATATCAATATAAAGTGGACAAATAAACTACTTGTTGACATATAGGTAAGCAACACATCATGAGAATAAAAAATGAGAAGGATAATAGAACGAGCTGAAGTTCATATTGAGGATGGGGTAGGCGCCCCACTTTACCCACAGCGCTACACCCAGGATGTGTAAATACTAATAAATATAGGTATATCGTGGAATCGTAACACTGTGAACCAATTCAGAGCTTTGGCTCTTCATTAACTTTTAATTTTCGTTTACATCACATTACACAGATTAAGGTCGTGTTTCCTGAGCAGCACAATGGGTCGAGTATCGCGATGTAACAGGAGCCCGGGCTATTAGCGCAGATGACTTGCCAGTTTACTGGCTCCGAAAGCATCGCCTCACAAGCGACCGCAGAGCCGACCGGCCGACCCCACCGCGAGTGCATCATAACCAGCCTTAATACGGTATGGAACGAGGCATCACCGAAATACATAATTGGTGACAGTCATTGTTGCACTCACAAGTTGTAAGAGCAACGAGCGGCTATATTCAAACTTGAAAAACGTCGTCGCATTTAATTTCAAATGAGGTTCTTTTAACTTTTGGAGAGGAGCACAAGACTAATAAATAAACAAATATATTCTACCAGTGTAATGGGTTCGGTAATGACTCGTCATTTAAGCCAGCTGGCTGTTTCGTTACAGACGAAGAACAAAGAGAGCCTCGCCACGCTGCTGTTAATTCCTCGACACTTTCCCACTGCACTGAGGCAGTCACGTTAAAAAGGAAGTCACGGCTGAGGGTCGTTGCTCCTCGCGACTTAATAACCCCCTCGTCGTGAACCCTGCCACACGTGAAAATGAAAGTTGGGCTGTTTAGAAGAAAGTGCGCATTATTACCGGCACTCGTGGAAAAAACAACAGATTCGTTAACCGCATTTTCATGGCTCGTTTCGACATTATTTAAGACCGGCAACAGCAAAGATTTGATAGCTTCACTGAGACTGAGCCAGTTCCATTATTTATCGAATGTTCATATATTATAGGTATGTGTTGCTTTTTGTACTTACTCTACAAAACCACTGTTAACTTACTTTTATATTCAAGTTACTATGTCCATAACAATTTGCATTCGAAAGAAATAGCACTGTAGTTAAAAGGAAAAATTTAAATTTAAATAAGTGGTGGTAAATTGATTCTAAGCACACGATATTAATTAACATTACTCAGTTTATTCAAGGACTAACGAAGTGCCTTGTAAAATATTCAAGTAATGTGCATAGTTTGGAATAGTTCGGATACGATCAACGTCTATTGCTATCAATTCGTTTAATTTGTTGCTTCAATAATTTTTTATCTATACAGAAGTCCTTTAATCGCTACATAATAAATGAGTGTAATACATTAAATTATTATTCATAAACAATATGAAACTACTTTAATCGTCTCATTTGCAGAATCTCACAGTTCAAAGTCAGCGGGGAGTCGCAGTCGCGAGGGAAATACATGTATCTATAGAATGTTCAATTTTGTTTGAGTTCTTCTAATTCAAAATGCAGTATTTTATTGCAAAACATGTAAAACACACGAGACTTCGAGTAACTGTTGGTACTACTTTTCAAGTACTTAATTGACCAAATTCGAAAAAGCCATTATAAAATAAGTTCAAACATTGCCCATAAAATTGTCGATATTGCCATTATAAATGTGTTTTACGACTTTTTATTGCCTCATTTTACGTTAATGTTGTATTTTGTTAAAGTCCCAAAATTAATGGCTAAATAAATTTCGAAATATAGGTACGGTAAATTGGAAATTACATAAACCGATCATTTGTGTAAATATCACGCTTACATGTTACTTAGTATGTGCTTGAAACATAATATTGTAAGTACTGTTATTGGCAAAGAGTTAATAATATCGATTCTATATAATGTATTATCGATCAATCTTCTTAGAATCAACGGCGATGCATTGAAAATAAATTTGAATATAAATTAATGTTGTCGAAATACTACAATATATTGTCAACGCTATTGTGTAGCAGGTTGAATAAATTTATCACTAATAGAAAATTTCTCATTTTATTTCACTTTCGCTTTCACTTTTTTCATAAATTGTGGGTTCTTCTGTCGCGAGTCAGCATCAGTCATCCATCACATAAAGTGATTGTCATCCCAACTTGATCAATATCGACAATAGACGTGATTTGAAATTCTAAATAAGCCAACTGTTGTAAATATTATATTGCGACGTATTTTAGTTTCAAATCGTCCATTCATGTGTTTTACATACAAGAGAACTTGCTGCCTATTATCCGAGACCAATAGTGTATCCTGATCCTAAAACCTTTTCAATGCGATGGAGGTGTTTATTGTACTTAGTAGTTGTTTTTATCCAAACATTGACTGATCAAAGACTTCATGAGGCTTCTAGAAACATTCTAAAAGGGGGGATGTTGATAAGGGTACCTAAATTAAATAATATAAATTTCTAGCCTAGCTCTCGATCTATAATCTTAACATCTGTCTTAAAATGCCATGGGAATGAGAAGTGTCGGTGGCCTTGGCTATCGCAGCAGTACTCAGGTACCTTGTATGAACTACGAGTAAGTCAACACTATTACTCAGGCGTACAGGTAACAAGATCAAAGTCTTTAGCTCCTAACCAATAATTAACCGGTAGCGATAAAGCACTAGTTAGCAGCTGTAAGCGATTTAAATTATCCTTTATAATATCCCCGTAGATGGCGACTTGTTTAGCCTACACATTGGTACTTCAACTTGAATTGTGATGTTAACACAATCTGTTATATAGTTAGTATCAAGCTTAGTATCAAGCTTGCTAGCTCGCTTTTGTTTTATGTTTATTGTTCAGAATGTTATCGTCATGGCGTGGTAACTCCACTGCAAATGCTCTCATCGTTTATCCTTTAGGTAACGATTTTTATAAATATTGTAAACACATACAGATGTTACAGTCAATCTTGATAATTATTGACAAGTAGGTAAGTAGTTTTGATCGGTTTCAGTCAAAACTATTCTTTATTTTTTAATATTAAAAAACCAATCGTTTTAATTGATTATCCTTACCTAGAAGCACTAAAAAAAAGTTTTTAAAATGATGACAAAACATCTAACAGGTTTTGAGCAAATGATAGTAATTTTTAAGTTACGTTTTAAATAATAACACGCATTTCTCACCGATTCTTGCAGAGTGTTAACCTATTGACAGTTTGGTCTGTGACGTAAGTACATATATATCGAATCGAAATATTATTATATGGAGCTCATCGTTTTCTGAGTCATTTCTTCTGGCTGTGTTATTTTGTTTGTTTTAATAATACAATCATCAATCGGGATTATTGTTTTTCTTTTATGATTTTATTTGTAAAATATATAAATTTATGATAAATGAAATCACATTCTGAATGTGAAGTAACTTCAAGACATAGCAAGAGTACGATACCTTTCTATTTGTGCAATATTGTGATTTATGAACCTCCTTCTAGGAATATAAGATGATTTATTTATTATGCAATGAGAAAATATAAGCGACGATTAAAACTAAATTTATTGGTTTATATTACTGTAACTACGAGAAATACTTCGACAATTTCTTATAAATTGATTTCTTTTTCTATTGCGCGCTTTGTTTGCAAAATGAAATACCGAAATTCGTTTAACGCGTCCCCTCGAATGGGATAAAACTAAATGACAGAGGAAATGGAGCGGGAAAGGAAATTACTGGGAATGACCGAAGTTTTGTGGTATTTGCGCAGTAAACGTTCTGCAACATAACGAAGCTACTCGTAGGTATATGTTCATGAATATAGTGTTTACCAATTACGTTCACGTCACTAGGTTTATAATTTCTGACGATTATACAGAGCTCTATTATAAAAACAGTGACTTCGTAGTACGTTTAAGTACTGTTATGATAATATTTATAGTACACTTCAATAAAGCTATGTCGTTTTAAACACCATCGTGGAAAGCTCGCCATAGAACGTGAGTAGACAAGTCAGGAGCTCACTGAGGCTAAACCAGTACCCATTAGTGAGTGGCTAGCCGCAAAAACAACAGGGAACGAATCGGGAATGCGCCCTGGATCAGGCTCCACACGGGTGTTGCTACATACGAACGATTATCCTTGACTGCTGGTAAATTTCCTGCTAGATTATTAATTTCAAATTATGTTACAATTTGACATCTAGGTGGATGATTTTTTTTATGCCTCTTTTTACTCGTTTATACCTACATATTATTATTTTCAGTTTGTATGTATACCTGTCGTGGTCAGATCTTAGAAATTGATTACTTCATGATATAGCCAAGTAAAACTGGCCAGATCGTTTTAAACGTTAAAGTTTGATGACATTTCAATATTCGTTTGGCCTGCTTTCTTTAGACCTTTTATTATCATTGAAATCGTACATTAATATTATGGCCTAACGAAGATTGACATATCATCAAACGTCTAAACGATTTGGCCAGTTTTAGTTGGCCATATCATGAAGTGATCAACTCTAAGATCTTGTCACAACATACCGATTAAGCTATAATATTTATTAGTTTAGATGTCCTCCTCCTCGTTGCGTCTTATTCCTCAATGCTGAGGGTCGTTACCTCCTTGCTTCATCACTTTAATTTTTATGATGTTCCTCCATCTATTCCTGTCTCTGGCTGTGTGAAGGGCCTTGTATACCGTGGAGTCAAGAGCGGTGAGGATCTGGTCGGACCAACGTATTGGGCTGCGTCCGCGAGGCTTTTTTCCATCTACTTTACCGGTTTAGATTTACCGATACAAAAGTAGTTAATGATTATACATAAAAAAATTGTTCCAATTTTAGTATTTTTTCTCCAAAGAAAAGTATCGATCGAACTTTTCCGTAAGGCAAAAAAGTTGTGACTTGAATATAATTTTTCAAAACATCGTATCTGATTGCTAGGTCATCGCTTTAATCGGGCTTGCGATAATCAATTTTTCTGCGGTAAATTACCATTCAAAAAGCAAAGTTTTAAGCAACTTGAGTGGGATACAGCTGACATTTCGCTAATATTTTATTACAATCTCGAGGCAAAAGAAAAAGTATTGGAGGACAAGAATTTAATTCAAGCATCATTTGAGATAAGAAGCCGAGGCTTTAATTAAAAACATCGTTTAGCTAATCGAGATAATACGATGACTTCGGAGCATAAATAGCAAAATAAAAGAACGGCAACAATTCGATGATCGTCTCTGGAATGTATGTTGAACAGGAGCTGTTACATTTACTTAACGGTTATTACATGCAGTAATCTTATCATGTAAGTTTGTGGTACTTTCGACCTGTTAATATCCCGGCACTAAGCGAAGGTTCCTTACCAACTTATCAGCACAACTGGGAAGCTAACTCTACAGTAAGTGTATAAATATTTTCATAGTCTGGCACCCCGATAACGTTTCCATTAGGTAGTGAAATAGCACACGTCTCCGCAAGGACCTCATTTACGATGAATAGCTATCCGATCATGAGGGATCCGGTTCTATGGTTTAATTACGCGTTCTTGAACGTAAGTTACGCATTGTTTCGTATCTAAATGTACTTGCTGTGAATAACATGGATGTTTTTGAGCCTTCACAGAATATAGAGGTATTACTTTTTACGATAGGTGCACCAACCAGCAGTCGCTCTGCCTCCAATCCTGCAACGATTTTTTAGACTACGAGTAAATGCAGAAAGACTTTTTATACGGGTGGCGTGTAGATGCTCCGGTTTTATCAGTATGTGCTTCTTCTGCGTGTCTTATTGAAGAAGTTGTGGAAGGAAACTGTACCTATATTTTATTATTCGATAATGTTAATTTTTTCCCTCCAGCCGCATATGCTGTGGTAGTGTGGTAGGCACCTTATGTTCTTTTTTCAATATAAATTATTTGTGTATCGGTTACGCAACGAATACCTAGACTAATCGGAAACGTTCGACTGAATCAAGTTGACGTTCCCATACATCGTGAGATCGCTCAGCATCCAGCGAAGTGAATGACCAATTACATCTGAGGGCGGATGTGCGTCGGCGATTCCACTCGAAATGTAATCTAAAGGCGCCATTACCTTCGCGTGGCTCCGGCTGCCTCATCAGCCTGGTCATTCACGTAATAAAAGCAATCTGTTGACACGCGCAACCCTTTTCTACCGGTCGGATTGTCCCCTTGCTCCCTGATCGACTTCTTACTACATAGCTTCATTGATTCAGATTGTTCAACGTTGACTGTTGTCCTACGTTTTTTGCAGGATTTATTACGTATTTGTGACAATATCATTCTAAAAAATATATAACTTATCTAATATATTATAAAAATCTTGTGTCACAGTGTTTGTTATCGAATTCCTCCGAAACGGCTTGACCGATTTTTATAAAAAAAATTGTGTATATATGTAGGTCTGAGAATAGGCCGTATGTTACTTTTTACCCTCCTACCCCCTTTTTTTCTTTAACAATTTATATGCCAGAGTAACATTTGCTGGGTCAGCTAGTTATTCATACAACTAGTAATAATAGAGTTACTAGGTACAAACATATTTTGAAAAATACATTTTAATTGTGGAAGAGAAGACTCATTCTGCAAAAATCGCGAATTGTCGCTTACGATGTTATTCCTGAAAAGGCTCGATATTATTTTTGCAAATATATTTATATGATTCATTATAGACCTATGACATCATCAAACATCTATATGTTTTGTTATTAGTGGACCGTTTAGAATAATAAACACGAGTAATGATTTTGAACTTTCTGTACAGTTGTAAATCGAGCGGCTCCCCGGCTCCTCGAGTCCGGAGGTAACTAATGTCATCTCGGTGAGTTCCCGGTACTGCCACAAACAAAACCATTAACAATGAGTGATTTAATGGCACCTTCATTCTATGAAACTTAATTAGTAATCAATCAACAAGTGGTGGTTAACGGGAAAACTGGTACTTTACGTAACATAAATTATTTTTGTTGGTTCAGTACTTTTTTTTTTACGTCAGAAATCATCCAATAACTTCTCTCGCTCTTGAGCGGTGCGGGAGAGTGTGTCAGACTTTTACTGACTAAAACCCACTCCTATGTCCTTCCTTGCCTTGCGTCCCAGGGCTCCGCGTTTTCTTTTCAGAAGCGAACCGGATGGTCCCAGGTTGGTTCAGTACTGTGTGATGATGCTTTGATAAAGCCTTAATAATCAAGTAATGTGCAATTTCCCGCGCTTACTCGTTCTCATTGCGGAGTGCGTGGTGTGGAACTAGAACGACCTCGAAGGACGCGGTGCGCGGGCGCAGGCGGCGGCGGGCGGCGAGCATTGTGCCCGCGGTTGCGCTATATCCGCATAACTCACTTGACCGCAGCTAATTAAAGAGTTACTCAGAAAGCTGAAGAATTGCTAACATCTAAACGTTTTTTGATACATGGGATCATATTTTACAAATACATGGAAATTATGAGTAATTTGTAAATAGGTACAATGGTAACAAGAATTGATAATTACCCACCATAATATTAATGACTGTAATACCATTGTAATACTGACTGGCCTGTTGGTCTAGTGGTTAGAGTGGCCCTGACTGCAGCAGCTGCTATGCCGGAGGTCGTGGGTTCGATTCCCACGAAGGACAAATGTTTGTGTGATGAGCATAATCATTTGTTCTGTGTCTGGGTGTAATTTATCTATAACATGTACATATGTATTTAGAAATATTTAAGTATGTTTATCAGTTGTCTAGTACTCATAACATAAGCTCTGCTTAGCTTGGGACTAGACGGCGCGGGCGTTGTGTGAATATTATATTATTATTATATTATATATTACAATATTTGCCTGGACTATAATTTGCATTCCCGTTTAATATTCTTATTCTGTTTTTCTTTAGCCTATTAAGAAAACCAGGAAAGACTATCTAAAGCTTACATTGTATTGATCCGGTTTCTCAATGTTTTTTTCTAAACAAACTGCCTTGGGACAGTATCCTTCGGGCATACAATCATAATCCCTTAGTTTTTTACAAATTCACCGATGTTCAAAGCGTTCCGAAACGTAGTAAATCCCTTCAAATTCAATCACTGACAGTCAATTTTATTATTGATTGTCAGTGATTTAGGTACGCGATAGGTGCTATAGTCAACAAAACAAAGCAAAAAAGCTCTTAACTACATCCTTTTCTATCGAGTGATTTCTGCAATAACAAATATCGCTTACAAAATAAAGCCAATCAACGGTCGATTCAGGAAACTATGGCATTCCGATGTCCGCTGAGTCACCGGCCGCGGCGTGGCGCGCACCGGGATGGATGGCTACACGCGCCGGGCCTTTAACTCTTCAATCAAATGTCTTGCCAAGCCATTACTATTTGCGGACATGTAATAATTGCCTTATAATTCTCGGAAGAATGCTCTACAGATTACAGTTACAGGTTTCGACTTTCTTCTATCTAATTTGTAAAGAATTTACCACAAGAGAGCGGCTGAACATTTAAGATCCAATGAACACTTAAGAGGACTATAGCACCTAAAGCTCGGTCTCTCTCGGACTTTATACAAAAGAAAGAGAAGTGCAAAGACACAATGCTTGAAATATATTATGTACTATAGCATTTTAGCGATTGACTATAAATCTACAGGTTTGATTATAAAATCAACACAATAACTGTAAAACATTGCTTGTAGAGGAATAACCTAACAAACAATCAGGGCCTCAAGTCTGCTATTACAATAGTGTTAGAATGGTCTATCATTGATTTCATAATTGTTGATTTTGACAAGTTTGGTAATCTACTAATATAATGGCGTCATTATGACTTTCCAATGGTCAACCACTAACACTCCATTGAAAGAAGTGGCATAGAATGGTAATCTCGTAAATATTGACAAATGAATGTCTTACGTATGAGGTGATCTGCTAAAATTTTGACAATTCCTTTGATCAGTGACCTACCATTAGAACGTCATTGCTTTTAATAAGCTCGATATTGTCATTCTACCACAACTCTATTACGAGACCATTGACCGATCAATGATCGATCATTATGAATTACCAGATTACGAACTTTTAGCAAAATGACAATGGGATCGTGTTGGAATAACGAAAATATAAAAACAGCAGACTTGGGCCCCTGAATGATTGCATGTAGGTATAATAATTTTTATAGGCATCTTTCTGATTTGTGTTGTAAATTAGCAGTAAGTATTATGTTTTGAACACACTATCTCTCTAAGAATAACATATATTTTTCTGATTCTGTATACTTCAGTGGATCATATATACTTTTGCGCATTATAAAACTTGCAATTATCTTCCTATAGTCCCCTTAAGCTCATACATCACATTCCTTTACCTTTACTTCCTTGTAAGGAAATGTGATGAAAAATCTGCAAAGCATAGCTCTACAGTCCGAAAATTGTATGTCATATTTAGGGGAATCGTAAAAACAAACAAATAGTCCACAATAAAAATATATTCGTAGAGCATTACAATGGTACGAGGGACGAATCCTGACGATCTCTCTCAACGTTTGGTAATCTAATAACGACATAAAATAAAATATGTAGGTCGGACGTTTTGGCGAATAGGCCGTTCATCACTGAGGTTTTTTACGTCCTGTAGTGTAGGATTTTATACCGGAATATTATGATACAGGAGGTCCACGCTACTAATATGGCTCTTCTTGTATGGTTTTCCTGATAATTATTGGAAAAAAAATAGATTTTATTTATTCTTTACAGTTGCTACTAATAGTAGGTATCTGTTTACTTTTACGATAGCCACTTAAATAACTGAGTATTATTTACTTAAACCCTAGCGAATACTAGAGGTATTGGCTAGGGTTTAAGTAAATAGTATATACATAGCTAAGGACGTCGAGTAATGTGTAGCTCGCCGTCCGGCCGTCCGGTGAAGATCGATCCCGAGTCGAGGGCGCATAGTGTTCCACGCGCACCTCAAACAGATGTCAGCAAACCGTAGGGGCCGAAACCTGCTAAGGCCACGGGGAAATTCTGGAAAAGAAACCGTAATCCTAGAACGCCATGGACAACTGAAGGACACAATTACGGGGTTTAGGTGAGTTTTATTCAGTAAAAGAAAACAGGGCACCCAAAAAAAAAACAGGGCAAGTGCGAACCGGACTCGCGCACTGAGGGTCAACGGGATGATGAATTATGATTATGAATTTTGATATTCCCTTGAAAGTGTCGAAATACGCGTTTTTTGTGACATAAACGGCCGTATCTTTTTTTATTCATTAACTCAGAAATTTGATTTTTTCACAACTTCAAGGGACCGCAGACTTGAGTATATGGTTTTAATTTCAACTCAATACCTTTACGCGTTCCCGAGATAAAGGGACTTGCCAGACAGACAGATGGACGGACAACAAAGTGATCTTATAAGTGTCCCGTTTTTTCCTTTTGAGGTACGGAATCCTAAAAAATGGTAGCGTATCGATATAACGTACACCTTATGAGATCATCATCATTTCAACCGATAAACGTCCACTGCTGGAAATAGACCTCCCCCAAATGCCGCCACAACGAACGGTCCCGTGCGTCTCGCATCCATCGGATTCCCGCAACCTTCACCAGGTCATCGGTCCACCTTGAAAATGACATACTTACATTTATTCATCATTCTTTTTGTTTAATCGTCTGATACTCCCTTTTGCTTCACTTTAAAGCGGGAGAAACCATTGAATGATATCCCACGTCAAAAAAAAAACAAGTAGCAAAAGTTAAAATAACGTTAAAAATAACGATATCATTAACCGCTCCGCATTAAGGGCTACATATAGTTACGGATAATGGAGATGATAAATAATGACGTTTTTTTTTTGACAAAACTTTAACGTTACATTATGGTGGAACGGTGGGTAGTAAAATTCAAAGGTAAATAAACTAATTAAAATCAATCTAAAACATTATGTTAATCACTTGTATTAATGAGACCTAAGTAATCAATAAAAATGGAAACGTTAACTAAAAAATGCAGTCGCAACGCTTTTAAACGAAGTCTCTGAAACGATTGCGTTATTCAAATTAACAGAAGTTTTAAAGTGATACAAAATGCCTAATGTCAGTAAATGAATGTGGCGTATTGTACATAATTTAATTGTAGACACTTGCACGTATAATCATCATATTAAGTGAAAGTGCGCACACGTCGATATGACCAAATGCCGCAACGATACGCAACTTGAATACATTTTCTCAAATTATACTCGAAGAGGTAACTAATAGTGCCACTGTAACTTTATAATCCTCTACATATCGGCAGATGTACAGTCGTAGTCAGCTTGTATTGCTAACAAGAAGACAGGAAGCTGTAAAAACTTTTGTTTTTTTAGGGTTCCGTAACTCAAAAGGAAAATACGGAACCCTTATATGATCACTTTGTTGTCCGTCTGTCAAGGTCCTTTATCTCGGGAAAGCAAGGTGGTATTGAGTTGAAATTAAAACCATGTACTCAAGTTTGCGGTCTCTTGAAGCTGTGAAAAAATCAAATTTCTAAGTTAACGAATAAAAAAGATACGGCCGTTTATGTCTCAAAAAACATATATTTCGACACTCTCGAGGAAATCAAAATTCATAGGGTACTTCCCGTTGACCCAGAATCCTGAAATTTTGCTTTAGCAACGTCTTATAGCACAGATATAGGAATAAATCTGAAAACGGTGAATTTGTAGTTACGTTACTAAGAAAAAAAAATTGCGATACGGAAAAATCATCGAGACTCCATTCGGGAATGGAACTGTTTACATAGGTAAGTTTGTACGGAACCTCAGAGCGCGAGTCCGACTCGCACTTACCCAGTTTTTTTTAGTTGGGAAATCGTCAGATAAGTTCTCCCTTCTCTAGGTGGATCGAGAGGGAGAGTCAGACTTTTACTGACTAAAACCCACCTGTGTTTCTTTAGTTGCTATTTGCGTTCCAAGGTCACGGCACCTGTTCCGAATAATCCTACAGTATATGCTGTGAAACCTACTACTGCTTTAACTGGAAAGAATCTTCGCAGGTTCAAAGGCCATTTAAATCTTGAACTACCAGTTAGTAATAAAAATTGTTGGGTAAATCGATTGACGGCAAAAGTTATACGCGCTTCATCCGCATAGAGTAAACGTCAGTCACCAAAGATACAATCGGAAATGCCAATACATCCTCGAATAAATAACATTCATATAAGAATGGCATGACTCGTAACAAGAGTAAAGTGTGTCGCGTGTGCGCACAAAGATGCTGCCCGCCCGCCAATCATTCTGTTAATTGGAGAGAATCATCGCTGTAGAAAGTCCGCTGGTGGTGCGCGGGCGCAGCGGCGTCTCCGGCGCTGGTCCCGGGCCGGTCGCACACGGCACGTCACACGGTGACGAGTGCGCCGCAGTGTCAACGCACACGGCCGCGAGTGCAACAAACTATGCCGGACGGTCGTTCACGTCACCATTAATTTGTACACAGCCATACCTCGCTACGTCACACCACACTAACTAGATTAGTAAAACACCAGCATGCCTGATATGTGCGACAAGTTAACGTGACGCCGTATTTAAATTAAACACATGTTTTACGCATGCCGCACGTGCGCTAAATTTGCTTTGTCCGGTGCCAAAATCGTTTGCTGGTGACCTTATTCAAAAAATATAAGAACTTACGGCACTGAAAATACCAACGTGGGCTCTTGAATAGTTGCTAATGTGGAATGAAGTAGTAGATATAAATGTCAGATCTAATTCCAGTTACCGAATTTAGTTCGAATGACTTTGATGGTGAGGATGACAGGTAGAATCGCATAATATTCCACGTGCCGACACCTGTCATGACCGAAGAAGGCAGTGTCGATAGATGCAAATCAATAGCGATTATTGCGTCATGTTTGTTTGTAAAGGTCTATCGAGCATCGTGAAAGGTGCGTGGGGAGCGCGCACTGCGCTCCTAAGGTCGCTGAGTCAGTGGCCCTTCCTGCGCGCGCGCCTTTTGGGGAAATGTTACGTGAGCTGCGAGCCGGTGGGACGCGCGCTGCACGCCAATGCCACGTCGCATTGTCTGACGAGCCTTGGCTGCTAACGAACCACCCAAACTAACTGACAGGATCCGCGCTATGAATCCTTCATTGTTCTGGCCTAGAGCACAGCCAATACAAGACATACCTACGCCGTAAATGTATCGAGAAGATTACGCATAAAATAATTCCACGCCGGTATTATGCATCATAACTTGAGACAAGACGTGTTTCTATTCCAATCATTACACTCATTAATTAATAGACTGATGCCAATTCATATCAACTGAGTTTTGCTTGATTGTAAACTATTCGGTTGTTATTGTTGTGCTGCACTGCATCGTAAACAAAGAATTCCACTTAGTGAGTGTCACAGTTTGTTCAATGATACGGAAGATGATAACATGTGCATTGACATATAGCTGAGCATTTAGGCCAGACATTATCTTGTTTTATCTTCATAGTACAAGAATATAAAGGTGAACCAGTGCCTACATTTTTACTAGGTTCGCTAATTTATATAATATTGCATATACAAACTTCCAGTAATTAATCGATAATCTAATTAGGGTAAATGTATACATCCGTTGGCAGCGGAATTCTTTTGTTATGGTGATGAATATAATGTGTAATATCTATGGAAATGTATGTACATTATTCTTGATAAATGCAATAAAGAGCCATATCATCTTAGTAATTGCTGTTAGCTATTCAACTTTTTCTACAGGCATTCGTACATATCGTACTTACAAGGAGTAGTTATTTATCTGTGTACCTTATAGTAAAGGCTCGTCAGAGAAGTGTAACGTCGCGATGCGGCCGGCTCTCGATTTGTCAACGTCGCGGGACATCTGCGCGGCTGTCAACCCAAAGAATACATCAGAAAATGGATGAACTCGACGAGGAAAGTATTGGCACGAGATTTGATTCTGTGTCTAAATGCTTGTCAGCAATAATGAATAATGAGATACATGTACTTACTTATATATCTACATATTGCTCGACCGTCGACCCGAGAGGAGTCGACACAACTTAACTTTACATGTTAAATTAAAAATACCTAGTTTAATGGAAGTCATTAATTAGAAGTCAGGTGACAGCAGAAACGCCCATGAATTAATTAATTGAAGCAAGAGAGTAGTAACTCATAAAACTAGTTCTCACAGTAATCCAAATAAAATCTGTAACAAGAATTTTTAAATAGTTCTTACAAAGCTGAAATACTTGTTATTAGTCGACACAAGAGCGGGACAGGTGTCCAGATATGTTTTATTTTCTGAGGATGTCGAGTGACATTTTTCAGCCGGTTAATTGTAGAGACTGTCGATCCCGCAAATAAACCCTAGTTTTTTGATGAACCACTGGAGGAATCCTGATGACATTAGTACACCTGTCGCACCATACTACTCTCCAACTTGCTTAATTCTTATTTCTTAATTACTCTTTGCCTACATTGTTGGAAGTTAAGTGAATTGAAATCAAAACCTAAATCTAGACGTTAATTGTGCGTGCAACAACATGTGCACTGGCGCAATCAAACGGACGGATAAAAAATACAGGACTGCGATTTGAACATCGTCTATAAATTATTTGAAACGCATTCCGCATCGATCAAATATACATCAATCTTTCGTCATTGATTTTTACGAACGTAACCCCAATCCGACAATTTATAGTGGAAATATGACTTGACCAGTCCCCATGACGGGTACCTGCGTCTATGAAAAATTTACAATCACACATTGCATCGCGAAATTCAACGCACTGAATTATATGCAAACATGTAATGTTACACAGATGTTTAATTACTGTGTTCCTACAATCTTAGTAAGCCATCTTATGTGCGTTGTAACTTGCGCACGTGTTATATTAATTATTGTAAATGCATAAAATAACGTAACTGAGACACATACCACTGTTGCTCTGACTGTGAGCAAATCACTTGAAGATGCAAAAATTCGCAGTATCGTGCAAGCATCTATCTCTCTTGTATGTAGTTTCCTGATCTGCTACATGATACAATTGAAATAATTGGGTCAGTTAATGTTATTAACATTCGAGCATCGCTGTGTTGTGTAACATTTAATGAGCGAAATATAAACTCACATATACTAGGAATGTTATGCAATGAATACGAACCTCAGGACACTATTGCACCGGTAAGGGGCTTACAAAAGGCTTAGTTCATATTAGTATAATAACGCCTGTCCAAGTAAATTGGATTGTACAGTTGTACTCGGTGCGTGCAAAATGGACATAAATCAGGATTTAATGCTTCACTTATCCTATGCAATGATGACCCAAATAGTAGTTCAGTGCGAAGTCGCAGAAGCAAACACTTACATTAAAATGTTCATGTTTGCCAATACTGGCAACTCACTTCAGCAAGCAGGCACTTAGTAAAATACGTAGGATTATCGCAGCATAAAATATAAGTTCTTGCGGAGCGAGGACGGTTCCCATGGTGACACAAATAAATATTCAGGTATGCTAATAAACCAGGAGGCCTCCATTTTTTCTTCACGCTCTATTTAGTTCACAGCGCAAGGGATTACCGCCTGTATAGAACAGATGTTCGGTGGTTTATTAGTGCTCATTGTGCCGTGGTAATAATTTGTGTTTGAGAAAATTTTCTTGGATTTGTTAAACAAAAGAGGCCACGGGTTTTCAAGAATAAAGCACTAATTGTTATCTACAGTTAACTGGAATTTCAAACCCTTTTGTAGAAATTGAATACATTGAGGTGTAAAAGGCAGAGGATATACATTAATATATTACATTTGCAGGCAAGGTGAGCATGCGTCCGCCGTTGCAAAACTTTCATAGGAAACCCAGTGCCTGCACATAGCTCTACATGAACGTTTGGCAACCGTTGCTTTTATTGTGATTTATATGAATATACCTTTAGAAGTCTAATTATGCGTAACTACAATCCTAAATTTATTCGTGACGTCCTTAACAACGCACACCGTTTCTCAAAGCGGGTATTACTCAGGATATTTACGATTATTTGGATGCGTTGCACAAAATTCAAATCGCAATGCCAAACTCATTTACACTGAGCTGTTATCGTCCGCGAGTGAGCAAAACGTTTCACGGTGCGTTGTGTAAATTGTAGGTTTCATGTGACAAACTTCAAGAATTTCTTAACAAATAATAAGTAAACATATGTGACTAAAACTGGCTCAGTTTTTTAGGTTGTTTATTTGGTAAATGCACGGCACAACGACCCTCCATGTCGGAGTGCCAACTGGGTAAATATCGTCTTATTATGCTAGCTGAGGATAGCCGAAATATTCCCGTGAAATGCTATTAGCAATGCGTGCACCACGGCGACTGTCTTGTTACAGCGTGCGAGATAAACGCCGGACAAATTGGTAGAGTTGTGCTGTGCTAAGCAATTAGCAGAACATGGTATTTTCCTGTGTCCGCGGCCGCCTCAGACGTGGCTTGTTCGGAAACGTGTCGCGTTTTATTGTACAAATTGAACATGCTCAGGTGCTCACCGGTCGCAGTGCTTCGTTCTACGTCCACATAAATAAACTTCGAATCAATTACAAGTTAATTTTATTGCACATTAGTGCCTTCTTTATTGTTTCTTCGTGATTGCATTTATTCATTACCTGCCGACCAGTTTTTCTCAGGGGCATCGCCCACGTCATCAGAGTCCAATATTATCCTAAAGGAACGTATCTGCTATTGAGGCAATAGTTAGTACCTATGCTATGTCATCGTCATAACGGGTGAAAAGTTTCATCCAAATCCATTCAGCTATTGAGGTCTAATAGACGAGCAAACCTCTTGTCTTCTATACATACAGGCTTATATTTCGACTAATAAAAGACGCATGATAGATATGGTTAACTTATTCTGAATAGTTCGTTTACTGAAAATCTACAGCAAAAAACGGGCTGGACGTGTGTTGGAAATATTGCGGTTGGCCTAACAACTAAATGAAATGACCACGTGTGAATATTCACACGTGGTCTTTTCATCCACTATTCCTTTGTTATCAAAACAAAAACAAAGGAATAATGGATCAAGGATGCTATCGTAAATCGAGTTAATCTGTTATATAAAACGACATTACCTATATCCGTGTCAAGCGCAGGCCGGGGTGAGGGCCAACCCAATCTAATTACTTGCGCTGAGCGACGCCGTGCTGTAGCTTTGATCCACTGCATTGGCCTGACATGACATACATGACGCACACTTCAATTAAGTTACACTTACTTGCATGTGTATTACTTAGTTAAGAGCGCACAACCCGAGATACATTCCGCTCTTACGTGATTGTGATGCTTTCTCTAGATATTTTGGAAACACAGATATCTTGTGGATTTATCTATGTTTCTATTGAAATCAAGACATCAATTTGTGTAAAACTAATCCAGTAAAGATATCTGAAAATCTGCTATTTTGCGTGGAGCCCTTCATAATGTACTCATAAATGAAAAAGTAAGGAAAATATGTATATATTTTAGATAGAATAGAAACCTTGCACATTTAATCGAAATTCTGAATGATGAATTTTTTTTCCGAAAACTATTAGGTTTTTATGTAAATACGTATTTTCTGGAACAAGTTTTGTGAGTGACGGAATTACCGAATGCCAACAGAGCGTTGCCTCTATCAAACATTGCGTTGGATGAAACAGCAAGTTTTTAAACCATGCTCACGTTGACGATAGACAGATCGGGAAGGACCCTCTTAAGCTGTGATATGAACGACATGTAAAGTAAATTATTGTAATAGCTATCGAGCCTTTTCAGGAAGAACATTATAAGGAACAATTTGTGTTTTTGTGGGATGGGTGTCTCTTCCATAATTAAACTTTACTGTCCATTTCACGTTATTACGCCCATTACGCCCAGTAGGGTCCTAGAACGTAAAATTTTGCACAAGGCTTTTTTTTATGATAAAGAAAATAATAATAATAAATTTGTTCAAGTAACGTTTACAAAAAATGAACATTAAGCCAACAGTAACAAGGTTTCCCATACAATTACAGTGCCTAAAAATATACTAAAACTAAAATATTATGAAAGGTGCAATTAATCGTGGTTCGGAATTGCAATGTTTGATAGGCGAGCACTAAGAAGAGGATTTTGAAATTTAATTTAAAATGTGAAACAATTTATGTATGCAAAATTGTATTCCTTGGGCCCATATTCTTGAAACTTAGCATTAAATAGTAACTCAAGTAAATAAAAAAGGAATTCCTTATTCGTTTTTAAAACTACTCATACAAAACGATTTGTGGGGTGTTTAAGATTATATGGGAGAATCTTATTCTTTGGTAAACTAACTTTAAGCACAAATTCTAATAAAAACAATCAAAATGCGATTGAAATCGAATCGAAAATAAAGACTGTCATTTTTAGTTTTTCTACGGTGTTACGATTTTTATGAAAATATTCTTGCGAATAAAGTCGCAGGAAAAGTGCTAGTCAACAATAACCACGATCGTGATAGGCACCTACAAGAACTTATACCGGATATGTCCGCTGAATCCACCTATACCCATCAATTTTAATCTGCCTAGACTTGATATATGGAGCCATTTGCCTATCCGACCTGGAAAACCCAGTATCTCAATCTACCTAGACTATAGTACATGGATCCACTGCCTATACGACCTGGAAAATCCAGTATCTCAAACTGCCTAGTCATAGTACACGGAGTCATTGCCTATCCGACCAGAAAAATCCAGTATCTCAATCTGCCTAGTCTTAGTACACGGAGTCACTGCCTATACGACCTGGAAAATCCAGTATCTTAATCTGCCTAGTTTTAGTACATGGAGTCACTGCACCGACCAGGAAAATCCAGTATCTCCATCTACCTAGATTATAGTAGGTACATGGATCCACTGCCTATACGACCTGGAAAATCCAGTATCTCAATCTGCCTGGTCTTAGTACACGGAGTCATTGCCTATCCGACCAGAAAAATCCAGTAACTCAATCTGCCTAGTCTTATTACACGGAGTCACTGCCTATACGACCTGGAAAATCCAGTTTTTGTGTAATACGATAACCCTTGGCAAGACTTGGTGTCAAATTTTTAAGATTTCTGATTAGGTACCCATAACAACTGTCAAATGTCAAAGATTTACAAATGACAGTCAGGAGCAACGGTTCGATAAAAACTAAACTACTAAATAAATATCTACGCACACACTCGGTTAACACGTTAGTCAGACAATGGTGAATGGTGATGGTGATGGTGATGGTGAATGGTGGTGGTAATTCAGGCCACGTCAGACAATGGTGACCGATACGACATCCCTTACTTCAACTTATGTTTACAGGTGTTTGGTCCCATGCGCATCACATGAGAATAATGGCGTGTCGGCAAAAACACGAGCGTGTCCGACAGATTGACCCGCGTGGTGCAATTGAAATAATTTTTCAGTTCAAGCTACGGCGACTTCATGTGGTGGTCACATATACTGGTAATTAATACTGTAAATAAGCACTTATATAAACATTAAAACTTAGTATATAAGACGGTTGCTTATTTTATGCCTTATCTCTACATACGTAATAACCAAAAAATATTTTTTTAGATTTTTGCCATTTTCAAATTTCGCTTTGGTATCTTACGTGTTGATATCGTGTATCAATATATTTTCTTTAAAATAAATACTAAAAGATGATTTGAATAGATTCAGTATCTCAGAAGGGCAACCGCCATCCTTCGACCATTTCCAACATTAATCATCGTGACAGTCGATCGATTTCTTCTGCAACGGAAACGGAATGAACATTCAAGTTTGAAATAACTCTGGACTTTAAAAATAATATTTATTGATACAAATTCTAAGCAATGCATTTTTGCCACTTGCAGAATTTATCTGTGGGTAGCTAGCGCTATGGCTAGACTAGGGGTCCTATGATGGACTCCATATCTAGGATTTCAGGTGTCACTATTGACGGATTTTCCATCTGAAATTCTCCCCTCTTCCCCCTTCATAAAAAAAGAGTGCTACAGGGCACTCTTTTTTTTTGGAATGGGGAAGGGAAATCATCAAATATCTTCTCTCCCTCTGGATGGAGTGAGTGGGAGTGCCAGAATTTTACTGACTAAAACCCACCGGTGTTTCTTCAGTTGCTCATTGTGTTACAGGGCCACGGCGACTCTTAGGAACAATCCCGCAGACCTGGCTGGCATCAGCGTTAGCGCACGCCGTCAACCATGCTGACATCTCTTTGACCAGCCTGATGGACTCTAGAACTGTGGTTGATGGCATTAGCACAAAATAGATAGGTATTTTGTGGCACTAGACTCAGCTCCTGTTACGTGGGGCTCAAATATGACTAGCAACATGTGTGTACTATTTATACCTTTTTCATCTGTTCCGTGATTTATACGGTACAGTTTTTCATATTTCTCCTAGGAAAATAGGCTTGATGTTATGTTGTATTTTACAATGCAGGATCTGCACAAGTGTCTTTAAAAGTAAACCAGTTTTAAAAACATTATTACCTACTAGATGTTTTGCCAGTTCCACATATTATTTTCTGCGTGACTGTATTACTAAAACTTACTGTTAGTAGTACATCGTCCTAGTTTCCTTTCATATAATTTACCAACAAAGATAAGAGGTCTAAAATGATGTTAGCTTTTCAACATCTTCCGAATCCGCGAGTTAATTCGCGCAGTCCCCGTTAGCACCACCGTACGTGTTAAGAATCCTAAATTATATAAAAATTAATTATTCATTTCACAATTAAATTCGTGCATGAGTGTGCGAGTAATTAAAGAATAACGGTGCAACTCTCTGGAGCATGTCGTATGTGATGTATGAACACAGTTGTAGCTCTACTAGTAGATATACCTCTCAATTTTACACCAGGACGCAGTTAGACTATTTGTCACTAACAATAAACTGAGATGTCCTCCTTAATATTTTACTTACCCGAAATTCCCTACAATATTGTCACTTCCTGCTAAAACTACAACATGTAGACGAATATTTCCGATTATGATAAGCGGATTTTTTTTTACATTTTCGCGAAAACAATAAAGCAAAAGTTCCTTTCAAGCTGCACATACTTTGAATTATCTATTCAGAAAATGCTCGACCTTCTTGTATCCGTTTAAATTATTTAGATTCCTAGATACATACATAATTAAAAAGAAATATACAGAGTGTAACAGAAATGGGTGGTCATATTTTAGATACAGCTTCTGCCTATGGAAATGAACAACTTTCTTCAAGGAAGTCATAGTAAATTCAAAAAAACAAAGTGGAACACAGCTACAGAAATGGTAAAATGAGAATGATGTAGTAGATAAGTAGTAAGTACCAAAGTTATGCCTATAAATAATTTGTAGCCCGCGGTTATAACACCACAGTACGTAAGCACGTCATAGTTACAGCAAATGTACAACATAGTTTTTAATTACTAACTTAACATACGTTCTCCTATTAATCGTGACTATGCGAGTGTGAAAAATGTATAAAATTACAATTTTCTCCAAGCTGCTCTTTTATGCACTCTATTATTAAGTCCAGTGCCATAAATAAGAAAATGATTTCCACTCAGAACATATACAAATACTGCAACAGACTAATACAGACTCGTATAATATATCTCAATAGTAAACTAAATTACGTGTTCGAAACCGAGTAAGTACCTGAATTTCCCAATTTATATGTACTTTTCTAAGTTTATCTAGGACTTTACTGACACCCCGTGCCTCGGAAAGCATGTAAAGCCGATGGTTCCAGTTGTCACTCGTAGATCTTTGACAGTCTTTACAGATAGTTAGACGCCAGAAAGTCTGACCTATCCAATGAGAATTGCGTCCAGTAACTAGTCCATAATAACTTCTCCAGCTCCACCTTAGAGCGCGAGAAGTCGTTGGATGATTACTCACCTAAAAAAAATAGAATAGTGGAAACAATGCGTTTCAAAAGACACGTAATATGAATACTGTATATGGATCTAACACTATCTTCTTTATATATGTCGTGGCCAGATCTTAGAATTGATCATTTCATGATATGGCCAACTAAAACTGGTTCTATCGTTTAAACGTTAACATTTGATGATATGTCAATCCTCGTTTGGCATATCTTTGTTGTAGGATTTCTATGATAATAAAAAGTCTACAGAAATTAGGCCAAACGAGGATTGAAATATCATCAAACTTTAACGTTTAAAACAATCTGGCCAGTTTTACTTATATATAAATTATATATATATAATTTAATTACTTATATATAATTATTCTGTACGTGTGTTTGTCACCTTACTCCACTTAAACGGCTTGATCGATTTGGATGAAATTTTGTGTATATATTTTAAGTCGGTTCCTGGATGGATGGTGTTGCAATCGGGATCTAATTTTTTTTTCTGACAAATAGCCAGTTTTCAAACAGTCCTGTTTGAAAACTGGCTATTTGTCTGTCGAGACTGCTAGTACTTATATATCGTATTATTCGTATTTCACTGAAATCATTCTACAGTTAATAAAAAGGGTACTTACTGAATGACGGAGCGGTACTAAAATATGTATTAAAATCAAAGAAAATGTGTTATTTCCTAACGGTTTTCTCAGCTGTTACAAGAATACAGGGTGTACACTTTTTTGATGTTCCTATATAAATCCAGAAATACTGGAACCAAAGCGTGTAGTATTATACAAAGGCACTAAATGAAAAGCATTAAATTCGAATGAAATGGATGTTTAAGTTTAACGATTGCTGTCGTGATCGTGAGACTGGCGGAAAGTTTGTACATGTCGATAATAATCGTTGAAAAATATAGGGGCATTATATTATCATTTAACTGTACCTGAATTCTGAATAAATGGCAGTAGCAGCCAAGTGTCGAATATTGGCGCTAACGGACGAGGTGTGAAAAAATAAAGTTAATACCTTTTTTGTTTTTTTTTTTTATATTGCAAAGATTCGGATCCTTTTTGTTATTGTTATTTTGGTTTTGTATGAACCTTGTGCGATAATTGGTTTTGATTTGTTTTTTGTAGTATAATTTACTGTAAGTGCATGGGGAATATAGTAGGGATTTTGTTGGCACGGGATAATTTAAGCGGTTTATGAGTAACTGTATATGCAAAATTGCGAAGATTGCATTAGGTAAATATATTAATTAAAAACCTTTTATGACAAATAAGGTCACATTTATGTTTGATTTGTCTCTTAACATTTTTTTTTTCCTAATGTAGATTTAGTGTACTGAAAACTCAATGTTAAAGTTCAACATTTTAGGACGTCTGTGTGTTATCTTTGAAAAATAAACATAAGTGTATAAGCATGCGCTAAATTATACGCTTGTATTGATTTATAAGATGTGAAGAATTTGACAAGGGTTATCAAGTACCGTTCTGAATCCGGTCTTAAGTAAATCCGTATTACAATAATATCAAGGTTTACCTCGTTCATAATGTTTTAGTCAATCAATACCGATTAAAAAGCTCAATGAAATACGTGAGTGTATGTACTAGGAAAATATGTAGAATATAAACAAACCTCCAATTTGATTCATGATCATGATTCATATTTAATTTACTTCTTAACTGTTGGTACAAACGAGCAATTAATGAATTAGCTGTCATTCATTATTAGAGGATTTATGTTGCGGTCGGAGCGGGTGTTGTTTACGAAAACACAACGCGCGCCGAAAACAATAGGCCTAGGTCGTTATCATCGGCTTTATTCATAAATCCATTGTTTGAATCGTTAAATCGGGGGAGTGTAACCGCGTAGAATGAATGGATGCACTTGTCGCGTGGTGCATGGAGGCGGTGCGGCGCGGCGCCTTATCACGAGGAGTTGGTGGCGGCGGCGGCGCGCCGGCCCGGGCCGCAGTCCGCCGCGCCGCGCGCACCAGGCCCCACGCTCCGCCGCTCAGTGCCTCCGCGCCACCGCGCGCCGCCCTTATCACAACATTCCCGCATTGGGATCGATCCGCATGTCTTCACGCGCCTCGCACTGATAACGACTCGTCTCGTAGTCGACGTGACACTGTGCCTCGAGTGCTACTGGATACACTCCCAAATACTAACGTGCTTGTGTTTAACATGTGATTTTACCTTCTGATTTTTTAATTAGACAGTTCAGGATAATTACTGAGTTTCAAGTTTTATATTCAAGGATCAATGTGAGTACTTAATTTTATTTATTTAAGTTTCTTATTTGCAAACATTTTACAAAGTTTTATATTTTTAAGTTTAAAAAAAATACTTTGTGAAAACTTCGAAAAATACTTGTGAACAACCTGTATAATAAACGAATAGGTAATAAGAACACTAAATCAAAAACGACTTTCGAACGGAATTAAAAATAGTGTTTTTAAATAATTTACCTAAATTGACAATTTCATTCGGTGGATAGTAAATGATCTTCAAAATGCACTTTCACGTTTAATTCTACTATTTTCGAGAGAGTGGCGAACAGACAGCCGCCGCTAATAGATCGGTAAATAAAGTAAAAAATTACACTGCTCAGTAAATAACGGGGTCAAAAGATACGCTTTGGTAAAATTTTAACTTCAATGTCTTGAATTACAAGGCATTTATCGTAAATTGTTTTATGAATATGGCTTTGAAATGCTCTTTACATATTGTACCTACTAAATAAAATTGCCGTTGGAAAATAATTTTCAGAACAATTAATGATAATTTTCATTCTGAAAATATTTTTCAGGAATACCCAAAAAGTTGGGAGACAACTTGTGTCTTTGAAAAGTACGATCGAGAATTTGCATAAATGCTATAAATATAAAATTAGCTACGAAGATATTTAAAACTTAAAAGTAGGTATGTATGTAGCAAAAATAAAATTTCTTATTCTATGCCATAAAGTAAATCTCATAATTCTCATTCTAATTTCTGAGCACAAAAGAAACAGAGCATTTTGTATTCCGTGTATACCTTTAGAAGTCAGGATGTTAAAGAAACATCACACAGATATTTTTACCCGAAGAGGCAAACATTAAAGAGTTACCGAATGATACGAACTGCAGCTGAACAGCTGCTCGAAATGAAACAAACTGCATTTTACGACTGTAAAAGTGTGTGCTTCTTTCATATTTCATAACCACATGATACTGAACAGAAAGTGGTTTTAATTTTAAGTAATTACTTTCAAGGCTGGAATTTGAAGTAAATACGCGATTCAGATTCAGGTTTTACTGATTTAAATTATTCATTATTAAAGAATCAATTAATAAGTAGGAAGGTATAGGTTTTGGCAGCGATAATATCTAATTATGTATCAAGTTATTTGAAAAGGGTTTGAGCTATTATCAACTATTCATAGCGCTTTCCGTAATATAGGTACGTAATTCTATGTATAGTGTTTAAAACTAAAACATAGGTAGCTGTTACTAAATAATATTTAATTATTATTATTTTAAAACTGAAAAGACTGTTTGAACACGCCAATCTCTGGATTCGAATTGAAAAATACTTTAATTGTTGGAGAGCACTTTTATCGAAGAAGGTTCTTGTAGGCTTTATAAAATCACGCAACGACTCACGGCAGCCGAGCAGTTACCACAAGCTGCGGAGGAACAGCTAGTGTACTCTTAAAATGGTCACAAAATATGAATCAATATAGGTTTTATCAGAATGTTGTGTACCGTGGTTTTATATTAATTATTTCTGTGATGTAGAGACAAGTTCTAATCTCTTCAACCATCATTTAGACTTTTACTGTTGTGCTAAGCTAGGTCTATCGGTACTTGGGAATAATTGATATATTTACGTAATAAAGATTTTTAAAACCGTCCTACCTTTAGATAGAAATGTTTATTTAACGAATCATTTGCATTGATAGTAAATAAACATAAATATATGTTTCGTTACAAGAAAAAACAAAAACAATATCTGCAAACGGATGCAGAGCAACGTGCTTGCGATGACAAAGCGCGCATGTGTTGAGATGAGGCATCAAGCCGGCACGGAGCTGCGCCTGCGGTGACGGCCACTGTGCCACACTATACAAGCTTAACAACTCCTGCGCTATTACACCTCGTATTAAACACTCGAGATGGCCGTGATTATTCTCTGCACAGATCTAGTGAATGCCTGGCAGAGGGTGATTGTGCTCCGCTAAACGAACGAGTTTGTAAAATGTCATCGCGATCGCGATCGTACCTACCTCGTGAGTACTACAATTGGGTGACAATCACCTTGGCGAGTATTGGAACGTTTGTTTTTCGAGTTTTCAAGACAAACAGAGTAAGAACAAAATAACGAACGACTGACACAAGAAGAACTTGTTTGTGTTTGTTGTAAGTGTCGTAACTACTTTAAAAGTTTCTCTTTATTTGTTCACCTATTTTGTTGTTAAAGGACGAACTAGAAACACGTTTTCTTTTTTTAATAGTCATTTAATTAATATCGAGACGGTGTTTAATCATGTGTCCTTCAATTAATTATAGTTATCGATTTTTCAAGCTATCCATAGATATAGGTAGGTACAGTTACAAATAAATTTTAGGTTACATTTACACTGTAGGGTTTAGAAAACTGTTTTGTAGGGTAGGGTAGGGGTTTTATGCGCTAGAGTCGATTGAGAGGCGAGCCAAGAGGATCATCGGCAATGATGCAGTTGTTGAGTCGAAGCTCCAAAGCCTTGGGCATCGCCGCCGAGTTGCTAGCCTGTCGGTTTTCTGTTGTTTACATTTCGGGGAGTGTGCACTGGAATTGCACAATCTAATTCCGCCAAGTCCGTTCCATCATCGGACCACTAGACGTACGGCGTTGCGTCACCAGTACATGGTAGACATCCCACCCATACGCACAAAACGTTTTGAGAACACATTTATTATGCGTACAGCCAAGGAGTGGAATTTCTTGCCGGAGTTTGTGTTTCCTGATAGCTACAACTTAGGCGTCTTTAAGTCAAGAGTGAATAGGCTACTTCTAGGCAAGCGTGCTCCAGCGTCGACCACATCATTGCTTACCATCAGGTGAGATGGTGGTCAAACGCGAGCCTATCATTAATTAAAAAAAAAAGCCTTAAATACGTAAAAGACACACATAGTTGTATTGTATTCGTCTGATGACCTAAATGCTGTATCAAACGTAACATGCTGTCTGGCATAATTCAATAATAATTGATTTTACGTCACAGTTCCAAAAGTCACATAATTTATCTTGAAAGTTGTAATAATTGCAATAAGAATAAAAATCAGCTTGTCTTGTTAATTGCAGCTGTTAATCAATGCTTGAAATGCTGCGACATTTGCATGTTCAAGGCTACAGTTGCGGTGAAATAGCCTTTGTACGTACTTTACAAGCTATACTTAAAATATGTTGTAAAGTACTTAACTGTATCCGTTATGGGGCATCAAAATGTGTGCAATAATTTATAACTTTAGACCATCCTGTACAGTGGCGCATTTACTTATATCGTTTAACCTTGATACAAATATGTTATATGATCTTGAACACTACATATGATTTGACATAATACGTTTTATATACAGGCTGTTGTTGCCAAGGTTATCGCAGAAACAAAATCCACTGTAGATTGAAAAAGCAAATACATTTACACACAAGAAATAAACAAAACCCTTAATGTACCCAGGTGCATTGACATAAGCTCTAGGTATTTTCTTACTGCTTACACTTCACAATCTTAGCCCACACTTATGTTTATGCTTACTACAGACGAGTGGTATGGCGGCGTGGTTATAGTTTACAACAATATTTAAAAGCATGAATTTGCTGCACACTATCAAGGTTAGAAAATCATGCAAAACGACCGTAATTCATGATTATACACAACGCGTTTGCATACATATTAAATGTACGAACACTTTTATTATATTCCGTAGTTTCCAGTTGTTAATGTAGGAAACATGCCTTATACAGCGTGTTACACTTACGCACAGTGTGAGCGCACATCTCGCGCGGGCTAATCTGCAAACATTAACGTTTTTACTTGAGATAAAACAGAGCTCATTGAGTTCGTGTGCAATGGGCCGCGGCACGCACATGCGGCCGGCGGCCCGCGGCCTGGATGCCACCAGACCGTCTCGTATTAATATCTGGACAATTCATCAACATCGCCCTCGGTAATTAAACATTCATGTTGCGCTGGAGCATGTTTTAGCAGAATTCATTTCCACTACGTTTGAAGTCACGGTCCCGCGCAATCACTTTTGGTTGCAGAATGCGGATGTTTTGTGCGTGTCAAGTGTGACAGCATCTTAGATTAATTTTATATTAGTGGTGGTGCCAGACTGTAAATAAGTACCTATGTATCTTGATTACGATGGTTAAGGTACTTCCAGTTTTCCAGCTTCGTAGGTAGGTATGTACTACGCGAGCGTAGTATCGCGTAGTCGACGTAGTACGTAGCCTTCAATCATGTGATCAGTTACAGTTTAATTTACAGATTTCTCTCTTCATTATCTCAAATTATTTTCTGCTACTTTTTGGCTAATATTAGGTACCAACGATGTTCGCCAAACTTTTCCAAGTCTCTTTAGCTTCAAATAATTCTTACTCCATTTTTTAAACATTTTTTCGGGTTTTTTTTTTAAACTATAAGTAAACGAAGATATATCACTTAAAACAAAAAAAAATAAGTTCAGAGTACCATTCTATAAATATCATACCACTTTAAATTCTAATGTAATAATAATGAAACGTAAATTATTCAGTTCGATTACTTATCGATGAAACGTGCCAAATTGGACTCGGTAGCCGTAGCGCATTCGCACACAAATCGTAAAAATGTGTCTAGGTTGCACAATTTTTATCATAAATGCCACTAAACCGTTTGCTTATTATTAAAAATAAAATAAGAAAATTTAAATTGAGTAAAAGGATTAAACCACATGTAGAGGTGATACCGATAGATACCTATACTGTAGGTTTTTGTTGTATCTGTTACAATATCGATTTAGTACTTAATATATATGTATACTTTTACTGTAAATAACATTTTCTTTTTATGCATTGTCTCTTCACCACCCTAGGTTGACTGGTAGAGAATGCCTAAGGCATTAAGTCCGCCTTTATGTTGCATGAAGATTAAATAAATAAATAAATAAGCACATTTAGAGGTATATAATTTCAGGATGTATTAGATACTATTTTTCAAAATCTTCGTTGTGCGCTTGTGGTATTAACACAAACACAATCTTAGTAACAATTTAAATGACCTTTAAAAAAATAAGGAAGAACGCTTATTTTAAATAATAATTTGACCGGCTATTCGTAGAGAAACGGGTATTATGAAATACATAACAAATGAAAAATTCTTGTGTGAGAACGGTGTTAGTTGCTGTACAATGAAAATACCAACACACTTCAGACAAAGTCAAAAATAATACCAAAATTACATAAATAATGTAAATTAGATAATATATAATCTTGAACTAGTATTTAGAATCATTAATGTGGACCAGTTATAGGAAATAAAGTACCTACATATTAACTGAGATTAGCAGTCGACGTTTAGAAACTCAGATTTCTTAGTTCACTTCGCAGACTTTGTTGCTGAATGTACATATCTACTACATTGTATTTAGGTGTCAGTGTACTCCCGATGAGCAGTGGTGGCCGAGTGGTAACGGCCCTGACTTACGAATTGTAGGTCGCGGGTTCGAACCCAGCCAGGCGCATTACTTTGTGTAATTTATTTAATCACCATTGTTTATTTATTTATTTATTTATTTAAACTTCATGTACAGTAGTGGTACATAGGCGGACTTAATGCAACAAGGCATTCTCTACCAGTCAACCTTTGGGTTAAAAAAGACAACACTGTGGTAGGTTTACACAATAAACAAATAACAGATAAGTACTTTAAACAGAAAATAAAATAAAAAATAAGTTATTTATAATAATAAAATACATATATATGCTAAAATTATACACTAATAAATACTAAGAAAAATATCAAATCATTAAGAGAACTTAATAATAATTCCGACGAAGACCGAGCTAAGGTTGAGAAGACTTCAAGTAGTAGTTCCGAATTTTACGCTTAAAGGAAAATTTACTATCAGCTTTTTTGATGTCAAGGGGAAGCACATTCCAGAGTTATAGCCATTGCTCTCAAAACGGTGAAGGAAAACATCGTGAGGAAACCGGCATGTCCTAGAACCAAAAATTCGAAGACATGTGACATTCACCAACCCGCACTGGGCCCGCGTGGTGGATTACGGCCCATTCCCTCTCCTGGAGAGAGGAGGCCTGAGTCCCAGCAGTGGGAACATTAAAAGGCTGATTATGCTATGCTATGCTATGCTATGCTATGTACTCCCGATAGACACTGCAAGTCGTAAATGATGCCTTCCTGAAATTATAATAACTAGTACGTCCAATTTAAAAATTAATTCACGCGTTGACACCCACTCAATTACCTAATCGAGTAGTTACTTAATAATAACCCAGACGAGCCATTCAGATGTTTTAAAAAGTGGTTTTAAAAAGAACAAATTGGGCAGCGAACAGGTTTGGCGTAACTCCGGAAGCGAACAGGTTCCGCGGCGCCGAGATAAGTATTAATTGGGATTTTAATTTTTACTAATCAAAGATACTTGTGAATGGCTCGCTGCCGGGAGTCGGTTTTTCTGAACCTATTACGTGTATTAAGTAACACGGCTTTCACTGGATCAAGTTATTCGTTACAATCGAACCATCACGCAACCGTTTTTAGGTAACAAAACTGCCTGGTTGTACGTATGTACATTTGATCACGTTACGGTGCGCAGACCACGCTTATGGCTCTGTCACGGGGTTTGCGTAGTTAATCAATGTGTATAGGTACTTTATTCTAAATGGCTTTGATGTAGGCAACCTAAGTAGGTACTTAGACCTCAAAATTACTTACAAATTAGAATCGCTATTCAAGGCTATGAAATAATCAAATTGGTGACAGGCCAACCATGTCGTGTTTATCCTTAATGAATAAAACTTGACCGTCACGTATAAATATTTAACTCACAAATCATCATCTTCCTGCCCTTGTCCCGTGTTATTTGGGGTCGGCGCAACATGTTTTTTTCTTACATTCTGTCCAGTCACCCGTCACTGTATCACTAACTCCCTTTTCTTTCATATTACTCACACAATCCATCCATCTTTTTTTTGGCCTCCCTCACCTTCTCCATCCGTTCATATGAATACCTACTCATAACTCATTTGGTTCACAAAAATTATAGGAATAGCTTAGTGGAGTTATCCAGTAGGTACAATAATTGCTAACCTCAACAGATTCATAATTATCTCAGAAGTTAGCAACAAAGCAGGATGATGAATTACTGTCGTAACTTTTCTGTTTTGGATAAATTCACTTGAAAGAACCATTCCGTGACCGTGAAGCATGACCGACAACTATAGATAATTGCTCGAGATAATTGGTGAATTCTGTTGATCACACGTGGAACTAATCGACATCGCGAGTTCCGGATAACAAAGTATCAGAATATTAGAGTGATCCGATCTACTTGTTTTGAAAAGTAAAACGCGCGATCATTACCAGTGACGTTGAAATATCATTATTATTATAATAGGCTATTGTTAGTAACGCGAAAGTACGAGAAACGTGTTATTTTACACTGCAGTAGTGAGATTTTTTACTGTGTAATTAATCAAGTTGGTCCTTGGCATTGCAAGCATGTTTCATATTCGCCTTTATTGCGGTTTTGGATCGCTTCTCAAGTTACAACTGAAATATAATTGACCACTACATTTGAATACGCTATCTACTAATAATTATACACACGTTATTCAAAGTAGGTACCCATTAATGTTTAATATTAAAACTTATTTTTAACTAAAACGTTGATGGTCCTGAATTCCAGACAAATGTATTACGTATGTTACATGAGCACAAAAATCCTTTTCGAGGAAATATAACGATATGCTAATATGTAATCGTAAATATGTCGAATGTGAAGTGGCTGGGATCCAATTCAGTGACAGGAAACCGTCGAGTTTGTTTTATTGCTAGCTATTAATGTCTCATAGCTGGACGTACTTGATTTACCTCTGCTCGCTCTACGCAAGGTGGAGCCACTTAACTTCCGATACCGTTGCATGGTACATCACTATCTAATCAATTAAGTACCTTCGAGGAGCATCGACCCAAGGGACCCGAGCTCATCTATTCAACATAATATTTTTGAGCAAACTCTCAGCTTAACAATTAAACAACACTCGGGTACCCTATTAGCCGAAAACCGGTAAAATAAACAAGACTATTAAAGGTATTAGTAAAACAAAAGTAATTGCTTTCCCAAGCAAGTCGGCTGTGTTTACCAGTCGACTACATTCCTGCCATTGTTTGTTTTACCCAGCATGGCGTTGTAAAGGTGTTAGGGTTTTATTAAGCCATGTTTTGTTGTAGATCGTAAAAGTGCATTTGGTTGTAGGAGGAGATAGTTTTGAAGAGCATTTCTCCGGAATGGCTCCGTCCGCCCACTAGTACGTCGCGCGCCTCCGCCCGCCCACGCGCACTAAATTGTTCCTTAACTGTACCCGCGACAAATTGCCCGTGTAGCAAGCAGGCATAACAGCGGTCCTTTAATCTTAATATGATGGGGATCATATTTAAACGTACGATTATACGATGTAAATCAGAATTACGAGTTCCATCGTTAATGCTCAAAGAGTAATAGTGGAGTGTGAACTACAATATGATTTATGACTTCGTTTCTATATGTGTAACTAACGTAGTTTGACAGCGATGGATAAAATAGTAATGTGCAGTTTCTTTACTTATTGGTCCTATTTTTCTATTTGTGGTGGAAAATCATGAAATAATTTCTCGGAGGGCACACGCTCTCTGACTAAAATCCACTTGTGTTCCTTCGGTAACTCTTTCGGACATTCCGGCAGCCCTTACTTATTGGTAGCTTAGTTTGTGATGCGCCTGCGCACGTCAGAGACGCTTCTTCAGATTAACGGCACAGCTCTAATGATGAGCAAATAACAAACGAGCGCTCGCACAAGTAGGTATCCACTGCACTAACAATACCTACAACAAGTTAGTTGGCAATGTTTGTAAGTTTAAATATATATTTAAACTTATAAATTAAGTAAATAAATAATATTTATTTTATTAGAATAGAAGAGAATACACCAAAAAAGTAACACAACTTATACATAAACTTAACTCTATGGGTACAATGGCGGTCTTATCGCTAACAGCGATATCTACCAGAACCTTTATTATAAGTTACATTGTTTTTATTGTGGTATATAGCCATACAGGTAATTTGTGCATGTCATCCAAAATCTAATACTTATCTGGTTTAATAAATTCAGTAGGTATTACATTAAAAAAATAAATTATTTAGGAATAACAAATTATACGTAACATTTTTTATGATTAATTATTATTACTTATTGATAGGATTGCATCTGACCATTATCTCACCTGATAGTATATAGCATAGTCGGCCTTATAATGTTCCCACTGTTGGGACTCAGGCCTCCTCTCTAGGAGAGGGAATGGGCCGTAATCCACCACGCGGGCCCAGTGCGGGTTGGTGGATGTCACATGTCTTCGAATTTTTGGTTCTAGTACATGCCGGTTTCCTCACGATGCTTTCCTTCACCGTTTTGAGAGCGGTGGTGATGAAATAAATTACACAAAGTAATGCGCCTGGCTGGGTTCGAACCCGCGACCTCTTATATTTCATACAAAAATAGTTACAATGGTACTGCGATATTACAGAAAATACAAAACACAAAGACCTAATTTTGAAAAAAGAATAACGTACCTTTAATATAAAGTTTATTTGAACTTATAATTCCAAGGCAATCCAAAGATATAACACTTCAAAGCAACCAGTTTTAAAAAAAACGGCAATTTCATACCAACCCCTATTATAAAACAAGTGCATAATTCAAAGTTACGAAATCCAGCTAAGCGAAACTTGTTGAATTATTTTTACAGTATTGGCAATCTGAGTACCTATAATCGTACAGTTTGAATTAAAATCTGCGGTGCATATTATCCACATTCATTAAGCTGACAGCAATTTTATCTCTTACGTACATTTCCGATGTAATATACAAAGATAAAAACAGTAACCGCTAGAAACTTATTACAAAGTAAGAAACTCGCATTACGATTTGCGGAATTACAATCTGCTGTGCACATTATAAACGTTACTTTTAACCGAGTGAAACTTTACACTGACGATCTTGGCCCGGATAAACTGCTCAACACGTTACGATATTCGATTATTATCAGAAGTAACACTTATCAGGACTTATGCCCAATTCGCATGTCGCCAATCTTTTGATAGAGTTCCAAGTATTTTCAATGTATTGATATTTTATTGGCATTAAATTGTGATATCGAAAGAGATCGCATGAAAAATAGCTCCTATTAACATAAGGACTACCTATCATTAATAATATAACCATATTAAGTTCGCTCTGAAATACCGACCCAAAACCTAACTGTATTTTTTATATTTGTATACCAACAGAGTGACATATTCGCACTAGCAAAAAAACTCTTTAAATAAAGATTTAAAAAAAAATAACTTAAGTATGTATTAGCTAAACAATTATATTTACTTTTGAATATTATCCAAATCTTTATATATAAAGTAAAATTCTTCTGTACGTGTATTTTTCACCTTTTTTTAAACGGCTTGACCGATTTGAATGAAATTTTGTAAGTATATTTGATGACTCCCTAGATGGTTTGAAAATAGTGGTGCTGTAAATGGGTTCCCAATTTTTTTTCGAAAAGCCAGTTTTCGGGCAGGATTACGTCTGCTGGGCCTGGAACCAGCAGACGTAATCCTGCCCGCTGGTAATAGAATAAATACCAAGGTGTTTGAATTTGATAGGTAAAAGAATTATTTTATAAGTCAGCTGAATTAGGACGGCTGTGAAGCGCTAGACGGATTGATGGTTTTATATAAATAATAGGATAAAGTATAGTGCTTCTAGGAATAAACCCAATAGTCTATCAAAGTCGTAATATTTATACATTAACCTTCACAATATCATTGGGCCGTCTTACACTATTTTTTTAAATGTTTTTTAACACTGTTACAATACAGAAGTCTATTCTTTTAAAGCATTTTTTTACTAAATTTATGTATGAATCATCGAAACAGAAATTCGTTTGTGCAAATGTGGGAGCGTTTTAATTTATTAAAGGTAAAAAGACTTAAAACAAAGCCTTTATGTAATTGGAAATGATGTATCATGTCGATTTGAAAGATAGGCATAACTAAAACGATTGTGCACCGAAACCCATCTTGTTACAATGGAATACAAAAACATACCTGTCCCGTCAAATATTAAGCAAATAAATACTTTGGTTACCCACCCTACCCGATACCTCATCTCCAGAGCACTCGAACGAATGATAGAAAGCTTTTTATTATAATATCGTAGCCAGATTGTCAAATTTGCTGTAATTCATTATTAAATATCCCGCCGTATTTTTATGATAAATATTAGTTGACTAAGATTTATGTAATAAAATAATAACACATAATTAATAGTCCATTATGAACTGAGTGGGACCCAAGGATAAGATAGATTATACATGATCATGACATAGGTTGATAGCTAAGTATATCTTATTAACCCAGACAACATTTTATATTATTATCAACAAATGAATATCATTTGTCGCTTGGTTGTGGTCACAAGTGCTCCTTGAGTTACCGCCAAAGCACGTTTGTGTTTACATTTAGCTTCGAACAAAGAATCTTTCCAGGATCGACTAACACCAAGAAGGTTTGGCCACATTATTGTATTGTTTTTCTTTGTATTCTGCAGGTACCTCAGTAAAATGTATGCCTATCACAAGCCTATGCACCGTGCTTCAGCGTAAATACACCGATAAAACAAAGCACAACAAAAAAGACAAGGGATTTAATTCCATGGTTTTAGAGTTTTACCCTTGCATTGTGACTGCAAATAACATTTATCTTTTGTACATAGTATTAAGCAAAGTCGCTTTAGTACGCGTCTGTCAGTCTGTTTATCCGCTAATTCTATTTAAACCACGCAAAAGATTTTGATGCAGTGTGCACGATAGGCATGCACCTGGACAGGAGGCTGACGTGGCAAAAACACATTTGGACTAAACGTAAACAACTAGATACTAGGCTACGCAACATGTACTGGATAATAGCTCGGCATTGACGTCTCAAAGCGGAGAGCAAGATTATCGTGTACAAAGCCATCTTGAAACCAATTTGGACTTACGGCATTCAGCCAGTAAAAGTAACATTGAAATCCTTAAAAGATTTCAAAATAAAACAATAAGAGCAATCTTCAATATACCGCATTATATAAGCAACAAATACATTCACGACGATTTAAAAATTAACACCGTTAAGAAGACATGACCAACTATAGCGTTAAATATCAAGAGAGACTATCTGGACATAGGAATACACTAGCTATAAAACTCAGTGGATGCGGATCGCTACAGCACAAACGTTTAAAAAGACAAAGTGTTCCTATTCTCCTGGATAGATTCTGCCACATGAAGTGAAATCCTCCCAGAAATTGGCATGGCTCACTGTGACTAAAATCACTCCAGACAATTTATAACAGCCAGAAGCAAGCATAAGCATAAGCATAATCAGCCTTTTAATGTTCCCACTGTTGGGACTCAGGCCTCCTCTCTCTAGGAGAAGGAAGCAAGAAGCAGAAGCAAGAAGCGAGAAGCAAGGCTTATTGTTAATTAAACAGGTTGCCATGATGCAGTATGAAAAAAAAGTGTTCACGATGTAATAGAAAGAGCAATAAACTAATAATATGTATATATGTAGTACAAACTTTACATACACCTCCGCTCTACTCTACTACTCTATCACCAATACCTAATATATCTAAATTGAAGGGGTACCCAGGTAATTTATTGCGTTACAAAGAGGTTATATGGAGAGTAAAAGAAAACAATATTATTTTATGAATAGGTGGATTTAATTTTGACTAAATTTACTGTAAAAATCTGATATCTATGATTCTGTTATGTTAATTATTGTTGTATTTTCCTATCGCTCGAATTAATGCCACTTTTTCGTCAATATAGGTACATAAATTTTATTTTACTCACCATGTTTATTAGTTTAAAAATTTGAAAGCAACTAAGAATCGATAGCATTAAGACAATCAATAGCAATAACACGATAGTTTGAAGTATAGTACCTAAGTAAACACGTATGGTAGTCAATTACAACAAACGAACAAATTTCTAAATATTCCACTGTTATGTACGAAATATTTACGATTCGGTAACAATATTGTGTTTGAAGGTCTGTAAAATTAATGTTTTTTTTGGCGTCTAAATAATTATACCTATATTGATTCCCTTTTGAGAGTTGTTAAGCTTTATAAAGTGTATCCATATAAGGATAACAATTTAAACCAAACGAACCTTCACATTTTTTTAAGATTTAAGGTGTTTTACTGCAAAAAGTTATAATTTGTATCTGTGCGTAATCGGGCCGGGCTGCTAATGATGTTAGATTAGAATTGTAGACCATAGATAAAAAATAACTCGGGCTTCCGTTCTGTGAATCGTGATCGATGGCCTCTGGGTGTTTAAATTTTATTTCAGAGCTCTATTTTTGAACGGTTAGACTACTTTACGCAAGTCTGCAAGTTATACCTAAATCGTACCAACAATCCCGTCCACCATGCAATCTCAGTACGGGTTGGTACCAATGGTCGACGACACACTTCATCGAACTATTTAGAAACCGGTGCTTTATAAACTTCTCCTCAGGCAGAAGATTTGTGGTCTGATGATGAAACTAATTAATACAGTGCGTACTTGTGGATTAGGAATCGTGAGCTAGAGGTGTTCATTGTTACCCCTGGATGGAAAGTTATTGGCAATGGCAACAGGTATAGTAATTTAGCGCCTCGTTTTCTCCTTCATCATCTTCCTGCCCTTGTCCCGTGTTATTTGGGGTCGGTGCAACACGTTTTTTCCTTGCAAGTATGCTGCACTGTCACCCGTCACGCTATCACTAATTCCCTTTTCTTTCATATTACACACACTCACACAATCCATCCATCTTTTCTTTAGTCTCCCTCTTCCCCTCCATCCGTCCCCATGTATTTATACTTATAACTCTTTTAGTAACTTGCGTTTCATCCGTCCTCGCAGGAGAAACCTTCAAGATCTAGGTACCTAATAATATATATTAGAAAAGGAATTGGCTTCAGCTTTAGGACTTACTTATAGACGATTAAAAATTCCCTGAAAAAAGAAGTTTACAATTTGACCGTATGAATGTAATGAGTCTGCATTTAATCACGTTTCAGTACAAGTATGCTTGTCATTTGCAGACGTCTAATAGCGATGCTGGAGATTACCTACCAAATACTTACAGTACTTGGTAAGCGTGGCCGCTAAGCTAAGCCTAGCGGGTTATAATGTAGGCTGCTCTAATAAAGCCTCAAATACCAGCCCCAGTAAAAAAATTAAGAAGTGGGCGTCAAGTCAATGTACAATGGTCCTAAATATTTGTCAACTTAAAGTGTACAATCGCATACATTGTTGTATTGTAAACGCGTTCACAAAGAAATTACATAAGTTTCAAAACAATAGAATTTCATCTCATCCATTTTAATGTCGGACGTTTCTAATTTTACAGGTTGCGAATTTGCGATAAAGTATTCAGTGTCAAAACTTCCTAAGTATTACTTAAGTTGTTAGAGACTTACAATAAGTCTTTATGGTGAATTAAGTAGGGGAATTTACATATATTTAGATTACAGGTACATAAGTTTGGTAGGTAGTAAAGGGCGTTTGTTACGTGGGTACAATCGTGAACAGCGTGTATTCCTCCTTATTTGCGTGTCAACTGTCCCGTCCGCGACGTGTCACATGACTCAAACTCGCAAACGTTGCCAGTAAGCCGCCGTTGCCGCCGTTGCCGTTGTCGCCGCCCTATTGTCCTGCTATAGATGGCGATAAAACACTCTACGTGACGGAATTTTTATGTTTCCGATCCCTAGACAACGTGTTAGCTTTACGATATAGGTAAAAACATTTTACTAAAATTATTTATAATAATTATTGTAAGGATCGTCGATAATAAAACGGGATTATTCGCGTATATATTAGCGTTGGATTTATATTAATATTTAAAAAAAAACAGTCAAGTCGGTCGACCCGACAACTGTCCTAAAACTGTTGGTAATTATAACGCAATCTTTTTGTTTCAAAACCCGAATTATTCGTTTGTCATTACTTCTCTAAACCCTCAAAAGATGAACTGATAAAACTGGCTTACCGATAATTAAAGTAAACGTATTTGATTATATTGATAAAAAAATCTTGTATAATCACGTTGCGGGATCTAAAATATTCAAAGCACTTAGTTTTAATCTAGATTGATACCAACTGGTGCTAGCATGCGACACGTTATGTCTGATATGCATCCCGCGATTGTAATTGGAAAGTAATTTTAATTATTAGTGTAAGTTTCATTTTTATAAGGCCAACATAATGTTTCAGTGGAGCGTCGCGTTGCCTGCGCCCGCGCCTGTATCGCTGTCTCCTCCATGTGCACTGGTATGAGGTGAGTCATCGCACTTAAATTAACTCCAATCGCTAAGTTCGTAAGACTGTTTAGGAATATTCAGTAAAAGTAGGTAGATAACGATGAGTTCGTGTTAAAACAAATAAACAGTGTCTGTTATTATAATGAGTGCGTAAATTTTTCACCAAAATGTAGGAAATTATCATGTAGTTGGCTTGGCGAACCGTGCAGCATGCTACACACATAGTGTCGTGCACACGATATTAGTTAGCGCCGCGCACCTGCCCCGCGAGCCGAGGCGCGATGTCAATGTCCGTCAAACGCGAGCCCCGACCAGAGACTTGGGTACCTACTTCACTAGGTACATTATCATAACAACGCGTACAGTTACCACTTTGGTTCAGAAAAATAAAGGTATCTCATACTTTCAGTTGCGGAAAAAAGTAATACAAAAATAATTGCATGATAGTTAGGATACCTACACATTTAAATGTGCTGGTACGTAATGCATCGTATCCGCGTTGGCGCCAGTGAGAAAAACGTAATTACTAAGGAAGAACGTATACAAATCAGGTCCAAGAATAGTCGCTTGGACTGAAGAGTCGTGCTGCCGTCCCCGCTAGGAATGTTAAGAGGAGAGTAATCTACTGATATTTAAACTATTACGAGACTGAGATGCGAGAGGCTTCCGTAACTGTCGTTAGACTGCAAAATTGCGACAACACGTCATTACGCATTTACTTTGTAGGACATTAATTATAACTGTCTACTTCTCTAACGCACATATTATGAAGTAAATTTGTTTATTCTCCACAAATAAAGCACACACTGAAACAAACAGGGCAAGTGCGAGTCGGACAAAAAACAGTTCGGTTCCCGAATTGAGTTACGAAGATTTTTCCGAATTGTAAAAAAAGTTTTTTTTTGTGACGTAACTACAATTTTACGATTTTCAAATAAGACCTTCTTTTATGCCAAGTTTCATGACGGCGGGTACACTATTCTGGATTCCCCCTACTCATCATTATGAGCAACTTTTACTATGGGACTAAACCTAAAATCACGAAAAAAAAATCAGCTGTTCTTTGCATTTATGTTCACATAACTCGTCAAAATGTAGGGAAAAACTGATTTTTTTCGCGATTTCAGGTTTGGTCCTATAGTAAAAGTTGTTTAAAATGATGATTACAATAATCCCTTAAAAGGATGCCCATAAATTCAAGGTTTCCTGTATACGTTTTTATACATTTAGGCCCGTGCCTCACTGGAACGCCGTGGCATTGCTGCCAATTCGCGAACCTACTATGGTGTGTACCTCCTTAGCCGCAGGCTGTTGGTCACGTAGCTAACCATCACTATGGCGTCCCATTGAGGCACGGCCCTAAGACTGAAGAGGTAATAGATATAGTTGAGATGAAGATTATGAGAGGACATACATATTTGAATAACTCTACCTAGTCTTGGTATGCTAAAATAATATAATAATAATAATAATATTTATTTATTTTCTCCCATACTTAGTAAAATTTATACAAAATGTTGAGGTTGTCCGCATATTTCACATTATTAATGTGAAGGTGGCTAATCCAAAGTCAAAATCATTAATGCCCCCCCCCCCCAGATGAAAGCAAAAAAAAAAACGCTTGCTTATTCATATTAGAATATAAATATGTAGTTACCCAACTGTCCCAGAAGAAAAGTATTATTTTTCGAGAGTTTAATCTCTATTTTTTATGGCACTCCCGTTGCCTATAATGTCGAATTTAAGTGACATAGTCTACATGAATTAAATAAAAAAAACAATATGATGCAAATTGTTACGTGACTAAAGTCGTATTGAATCGGAATGACACAGTCATATGCGGCACCATAATTAAGAGCTTGACGAAAATATTCATAAGGTGTAGCTCACTAAAATGTAGGAAATACAAAAATGACTTGCGTCAAAAAGCTCGACCGGTAGAAAACGACAAAAAAGTTACAAACAAATCGCTTTTCCAGCTGTCTGATACAATTGGTGGCATCCAGTTTCAGAATGATCTAAAATAAATCGCACTAATATTATAAAAGCGGAAGTTTCTCTTTATGTATGTTTGTCACGTCTTCACGCTCGAACGGCTGAAGAGATTTTGATGAAACTTGATACACGGGTAGATCATGGTATAATATACTATTACCCAGGCGAAACCACTGGTAGAAACTAGTCAAACAATAAAAATATCTATATGCATGCACGTAAAGAAGATGCAGTGTGGGGTGTGTGACCGATAACCGGTGAGTGGCTGCGGCTTACATCCGGCAAGAACACGGCGCAGCGCTTCCTTAATCCATCACGCGTTACATCATTAGTGGCAGTCCCGAAATACTTCGCGTGTATTTATTTATATTCAAAATATCGCGCCCCAAGTGGATTTTGGCAGGAAATCTGCCTAGACGTGAAGATGCTGACGGAGTAGCTTAAGCTATGATTTAACCGAATGGTGGAAAAGAGACGATGCGAGACGCATGCTAACGAGCAGTAGGTACCAATGGCAGAAGAAACTAGGGCTCACGGGAAATTTCTGAAAAGAAAACTGAAAACCGAACCAGTGTCCTTTAGTTGCCCTTTGCGTTCTAGGACCACAGTCCAACTCCAACAGAGGCAACTAAAGGACACAGGTTTGGTTATAGTCAGTAAAAGTCTCGATACACCCTCTCGAACTACCCTAAAGCGCGAGAAGACATTGAATGCTTTTCCACTCGACAAAAAAATGGCAGAAGAAAAGACAAACAGCAGTCGGTGATTCTGGGTAAAAATTATGGTGATAATGACGACGATGAAGAAAAAATGTAATTCTGCAATCGGAGGTACTTCTAAACTACTGGCTTGCCCTTTATAAACATTATAAACTGGCAACGACTGGCCTGTTGGTCTAGTGGTTATTGGCCCTGACTGCTATACCGGAGGTCGTGGGTTCGATTCCCACCCAGGACAAATGTTTGTGTGATGAGCACGATCATTTGTTATGTGTCTGGGTATAATTTATCTGTAATATGAAATATATAAGTATGTTTATCAGTTGTCTAGTACTCATAACAAAACCTCTGCTTAGCTTCAGACTAGACGGCATTGTGTGATAGTTGTGGAATATTATTATTTTATATAGCAATAAATTTTAGTTTAGATAAATAATAAGCTAATAATGACAGAACTTCTTACAAGCTTCGTTTAGTTTAATCTATTTACATTTCCTGCCATAGACTACTGCTTGCGATATTAATATTGTAATTAGAACGACCGTTTCTCGGGAGTTTAAAACCACATCCCTAGGGCTAGCATATACGTTCTTGCTAGTGAAAAACAACGTGGTAGATGGGATCGGGATGACGGTCATTAGATAAGACTAACGTCTCGAAGCTTGGATTTCCGGCCATCCTGGAAGACTGGCGACTCGTTTATGACTCACTTGAGCACGCAATGGGTACAAACGTTTATATGGCTTGCTTATATTCAATATTATTACTTACCATACTGGTGTAATTACCCACTGTGCGTGTGTCAATCAAGTTGATCTAATGACAGTTAAGAACGGTTTACATCCTGAATGCACTGCTATATTTTCAATGCACATTAGGCAAATGATAACGAGAGATCAACTTACAGAACAAAATGTAAAAATATAAACTGAGAGGTAAATTGGCAGCACAGCCAAAACAATATACCTATAATAATAGTAGGTATAGAGTTACAAAGCGAGAATGTATTTCCTGCAGGAATATTAATTTTGAAACGAATACAACATTATTTTCCAAAAAAAAAAAAAAAACTGGCCACTAAAAAAAACACTAAAAGGATCAAAACAACTTTAATTTCGAAAGTCGGTGTTAAGTAAGAAACAAACAATACCGAGAAACGTGAAGTCGGTTATTTAAATATATTTTTTTTTGTAAAGAGTTTTTATTCCACACTTTTTAGTTGCGATACACTTATAGCCCAAGTACCTATTTTTCATGACAATTTCAATTAACCCTAACACTGCTAGGATACATTGTTTTATTATGAAGTTCATGTGTCCACCTTCCGGCAGCATCAGATCAGTTCAACCTATAGTACCTTATAGCCAAAGTGCACCTCATGACAATTCTCATAAGCCCAAACACGGCTAGGATACATTGATTAATTACGGAGTTCCGGTGCATATCTTCCGGCTCCATCATCATCATCAGATCACTTCGATGATACCATTTTCAACAACTATTCAGAACCATTTATTTATTTGTATTTATATATATAGGCCGTTTCTGGTCTTCATCAGTTCCACTTCATCAAATGTTACTTTTTGACTGTAAATACTTAAATGCTTAAGTCCTCGATGATGACGATGACGATGAGTTGCCTATATAGTTGCATATTTGAGGAGTTCCCAAGATTCCTCATGGATCCCATCATCAAAACTGGATTTTGAAAAAAATGGGACCAATCTGGAAGCATTAAGGGGAAAAAAATTTTTGCAAATCGGTCCATAAACGAAGGAGTTCTGAGGTAACAAACAAAAAAATACCACCGAATTGTTAACCTCCTCCTTTTTTTGGAAAAAAATATAAGAAAACTTTATCAATTTCAATTTCAGAGCAGAAGGCGCGTGTGGAGTGGCGCGATGGTTGCGTGATCGGTCATCATGCGCCTCTTCCGCGGGCCGAAGCGCAGGGAAGTGACCGGGCCGCGAGCCGTCCCGACGCCGTCTCCGCGCCGAGACGACGCCGCCGCAGACATCGCCGACACCGCACCGCACGACTTCACGCTCGTAACCGCACTACCAGCCATGGTTATGGAGGATGATGTCAAGGAGATGAAGAAAGGTAAGCATCAGTGTAGCGTATCGGTGATGCGATTCGATAGTTTCGTTATTTTGTTTAGTTTCTTCTTATTTTACCTACACTACTTTATTACCTGCTTCTTTAACCAAATCAAAAACATGAAAAATAATGCGTTTCGTTTTCATATATAGATGACATAGTGTAGATAAGTATTTTATATCACCAAGGCGGGTTGGTCTTGGATTTGTAAATGTGTACGTACCTACACGTACACGTTTTTTTCGATGTGTGTAAGTTTGCGAGAGAGCGCTCGGAGTCATGAAAAATAGCTTACGCACACGGCAACAATGCATGTGGATCTACCCACATCTAAGACCATACGACCTTCATGTAATAGAGGCCTATACCTACGTTGTAAATATTACTTATAATGCATTGCATATAAAATTGTTGTTTATTGTTTTTCAGTGTTTGCTACGTGGGGTCGCCGTATGGGAAAGAAACTTGAAATGTTAAAGAAAACAGATACAAAAGAAATATCACCAGAAGCTAAACCAAATGAAGATCTTAAAGAGCAATCCACGACTGTTCTCACCGGGACCGGACAGTATAAAAAGAAACAACACTGGAAAATGGGGCGAAGTAGTTCAGATTCTACGTCGTTAAAAAAGGACAACGATACTGATTCCATTAGAAGTGGGTCTAGAGACAGATCTCCAAGCCCTTTTAAATCATTTTTTCATAGGATGGGATCCACAGGAATGTTAAATTCAGCTAAATCTCAATCCCTTAACATGCATAAAACTCCTGAAAGTTATCCTGTTGCTAATGGTCCGTCTTTATATCGCAGTTGTTCTACTTCCCATCTTTCTACTTATGTTAAAGCTGATGACCCATCTGACGACATAGATTTACAAAATGCTGATAATGACAGTAAAGGTTCGCCAAAAAAGCATAATGTTCTGCCTGAAGACTCTTTGGTGATATCATCAGCTAAAGCCGTAAGTTGTGATAATATAACAAATCTTAACGATGGACAAACAAATAACGGAGCTTCGAAAAAACCAAATTTCCCTTATGCGTTCTTGAGATCTAAGTTATCAGTTTTGCCTGAAGAGAACAGCATGGCTTCTCAGCAAAGAACCAGCTCTATCAGACAAAGTTTATCTGAAAGAATTGATAGAAAATCTCCGAAATTTCGAAAAGATAGAATTTGTTTTACGAACTCTCGATCAGAAGAACGATATCAAAGTAGTGATAGCATATCTATTCACGACGAAAATCTTCTATTTAACAGTGCATTGAAGAAAGATTATGATTTCTCGCGAAGTTCTATGAGAAGTATCAATGAAATAGATGGTAATATATATCCAATGGGACACATCGATGATATGCCTCGAAGATCGTCAATGATTTCTCACAGAGCTCCTTTAGATTATGATCCTATGCTTATTCCAAGGAATAGAAACAGTTTACCTGTATATGAATACAGTTCTGTTCTAGGTTCAATGCGAGATATAAAAACCGAGATCACTTCTTCCACCCAAAGCATTCATCATGGACCTGAAAATGTTGAAGTTCAAACCCATCGCCTTAGTAATTATGTAAGTTCCAATGAGTCAGGATATGATAGTGATGGTCGACCCACCGATGACCATAGCAGTCACTCCCCACCAGGATATTCTTCCCATTTTAATAATGCATCCATTCGAAAAGAATCAATGGATGTAGGCTGTGAAGGGAGTCATGGGAATTTTTCAAGGCAGTTTAGTTTAAATCACAAAATTAATTTTGGTCGAGTACATGTTCCAGTTCGACGAAGTTCTACTCCGTGTGCTCTATTTCCTGTAGAGAAAAGCAATTCTTACGAATATGGAAGTGAAAACAGGGATACCAACCATAAATTTCCTAGCGACAGCATGAAACATGCAATGTTTGACCATATAGAGTCAAAACCACCGCCGCTTCCAAAAAAAACTATTAACAAAAAACAACCATATGTCTACAAAACAATAACGTTAGACGAGAGAGTACAGACAAGAAAAATAAAATTTCTACACTCTCAGCTGCTCCCTATAGAACAGACATCAAATCAAGATATTGTGGATGGTCAGTCGCAAACGCAACAAGTTCCCGAAACGGACATTTTGGGCAGAGGACCTTGCACTAAACGATTTAGGAAGATAAGATTATTAAAGTCGAGGCTAGATGAGAGTCTTGGTGTTTACTTGGCACAGCATCGGGTAGATTTTGATAACAGCGGTTCGAATTATGAAATACGATATATTGTAGTTAAATTAGACTTTGACGGAATAGCTCATAGAGATGGTAGGCTACGAATTGGCGATGAGATAGTCAACGTAAATGGCAGAGTTTTGCGAGGATTGTCATCTCTAAAAGAGGTACAGCATATAGTCAATTCTTGTTCGACAGAAGCTACAATCGAAGATGGAGCATTATTTCAAAGATACCAAGTTGACCTCGTGATGGCCCACGATGAAATTACCCCCGTAACATTAAGTAGAATAATAAACAATCAGCCTTTAGAACAGAACGCTGTCACACTACCGGCGTCGAATGTTCCTCCAGATATTATATCACAAACTGTGCATAAACCGTTGCCTTCCAATCAAATAACAATCGAAACGCATTTTCCCACTGAAAACCATTTTTATCACGGCAATGTTTGCAATAGAACCAAAGAACATTCAACAGAACAGATAAATTACGATCCTAATTCAAGAACAGATCACCAAAGAAAATGCGAAGTTGGTATTCAAGTAAACAACGGTCCAATACATTCAAACCAGAAAAGTGACGACGAAAAATTGTTAGAAAGGCATTGTTATTCCCAATCTGCTTCTTTGCAAAACATTACAAACATTGAAATATCACTAAGGTCATCACCAACACCAAGGTCGAACCAGGGTAATAACTATAGACCAATATCTTTTCATACTTCTAGACCACCATCAACTACTCAGTCATACTCCATATATAACGATAACGCGACCAACGAAATCAAAGAAAACTTTTCACACTATATAAAACATGTACCAAGGCTTTACCAGAACAGATCCTTCGAAAGTATTCCTGAACAGTTGAGAAATAGTAGTCGAAGTAGATTTTTTACCAGAGTAGGATCTCAGCGATGCTCTCCAAACCCTGGTCCACATATATCAAGACTTCAGGAACACACCGCGGCGTTACATCAAGATAATCAACACGGAGGACACTACGCGCACAGTTCCTTACACAAAGTTGAATTTTGGAAAGGTCAAGGACATAAAAGTCTTGGATTCAGTATTGTGGGAGGAACCGATTCACCAAAGGGCCAAATGGGAATATTTGTTAAAACCGTCTTTCCAAATGGCCAAGCAGCTGACAAGGGTACCATTTTTGAAGGTAGTTATTAAATTTAAACGTGATTTTTTTAATAGGTAGCGAATTTCCAATTAACTCATATAAACTTATCGATTACAGGTGATGAGATCTTGTCAGTAAATAATGTGCCAACACGTGGGCTGAGCCATGCTGGGGCCATATCTCTTTTCAAAAAAGTTAAAGAAGGAAAAATAGAACTGACGCTTTCAAGACGAAGGTAAATAAATACAACGTTACATTATTCTAATTATCTATATGTATGGTTAAAAGGAGAAACTGACTGACTGACATATTAACGCACAGCCGAAACTACCGGGACGAGGAACGTGAAATTTTGCACAAGGTTTCCTTTTATGACTCACGTGAGTACTAAGAGAGGATTTTCCAAAATTCACCCTTTAAGGGTATGAAACGGGGTCAAAAGTTTGTATGGAAAACCTATTTTCACGCGGGTGAAGCCGTGCGCAGAAGCTAGTGTGGTTATATGAAGCATTCTTTCTGTAGGGAGATAGTCAGCAGCTTTACGGAACAATTAAATAAATTATATCCACACCATGCTCAGTAAATTGTGATGTTCCATTATATGTGTTCATAGATAAGCATTAGACGACAACAACACAAACAAATACCTACTTTTTTTTAAAAAAGTTTTCACTGTTATATAAACATATGTATTTATTTTATATTTCAGAGCACCCCGGTCGAGATCTGTGGAACCTCTCGGCAATTTTCGCGGTGACGTAAAACGGGAATAATATACTATGTATTTATTTATATCCCAAAGAGACAATGGTGTTTTTGAGTGCAATAATATACTCTTAATTCATTATAGCCAAAGGCAATTCTAAGATGCTTGTATTATAGACACATTTCAGCTAACTTAAATAATTGTTACGTTTCCATGGAACTCATAATTATTTGATAAAAGTTAACATTATGGATATTGATTGAGTAGGCTGACATTGTGTAATATCAGCAATGTACGTCACCTTTACATTCTTACGGTAAAATGTGTATACAATCCGGTTTCTTGAAAGCTACGTGGTTGTTAAATTGATACTAGATTATACAAAGGTATTATTGTTCATCATTGTGAAAAAAATTACTGAAGGACCCAGGAACGTGAAAGGTTCTATAGTAAAAGCTGTTCATAACAATACGAGTGTTCCTTTTCGATTAAATAGCTGGTTTGGTTAATCATATTATAATGAGTTTTCAGCAATAAGCGATGGCTGGCCTAAATAATGTAAATATTTTTGACCTGATATTCAATTCGATAACCGCGTAGATTTTCATCAAGTAAGCCCTATTTAACATGATTTTAATATTTATCATGTCTAATGTTTACACTAAATTTTCTTAGCTTTGTAAAATAAGACTGTATGTATAGTTGTAGCTACTGTTATATTTCGTTGTAGTCTGTTATATGATAGTTATTGTTAAAGTACGTTAGGAATGCTAGATCTCGTTATTTACTGTAACTTGTATATACTAGTGATCATAGAACATTTTTGTTACGATGATATCTATCAATGAAGACTAGACTTCCTTAAAAACAACCACATGACAATTAGAAAGGCAATCAGACTGATATATTTAAATAGTGATTTGAGTACCTATATTACTGCCAAAGCTTTAGACTAAGCGAGAAAAACTTCAAGCATGTTTCTCTAAAACCACAATAGCGCAGGAAAAAATAGCGCCGTCACTTTAAGACGGTAGATAAACTTTATGTATTATCATTTACATTAGAAGAGATTGTTTTTAAAGCTTATTAAATGCAAGCTTAATAAATGTACACGTAGTCATATGTATATCTATGCTACTTGTGATGCAATATGTAAAAAATTCAGCGAATTTACTCCGTCCATTAATATTGTTATCGCCCCATTGTTTCTGTATTAGATAAATCAAGTTTTAGTTTCGGCAGACGACTTCGTACGTGGGCAACGTTAGGTACTAAAAGATAAAAAAAACATAATAATATGACAGCCTAGAGTTCGAGCAACATCTGTAAAGTAATCCATCCATACACAGTATTGTTCGTTACATTTAATGTAAATAAATTGCAATACCTCAATGCTTTTGAAATTATACACAAAACTTAATATTTTTGATTTTATTAACATAAAAATTCTATAATAAAACAAAACCTCAAAACTAAAACAAGTAAGAATACACTACCTGTTGGTAAAAAATGAATAAAGTTAATTGGTATATGTCGTAACAAACAATGCTGATGCAAAGCGACAGCGTCTTTTCTTTGGGTGGATAAAATCCCCAGTTTGGTTGAAATTACGCTACTATAACTGGCGCCTACACATTTAATGTTACTTAACGTCGCACAACATAGCGACTCCTCTTAGAATCCAGTGGTCCGGATTCTTGATGGTTGGCAGCCAGAGCGGCGTGATGAACGTAAGATCCGTGCGGACCGGCTTCTTGTAACACGGACACTGGCAAACAACAACCACTAATTAAAAACTGTTACACAGATGCACCAACTAACAACTACCTACTATTATGTGTATGTATGTGTTAAGTACCAGGTAGAGTTTGGGGTCCTTGGGAGCGGTGGAGTTAATTGCATATATGTGTACCACCGGCAACACAGTGTACACAACTTTAATTACAGACTCGCACAGGCGTAGGTTGCGACGGTCCCAACCGGCACCGTCCAGGAACATACCGTGAACGAACACACCCTCCTGAATAAACATTAATCAACGTTAATGTTGTATCATACTAGAATTTTAACTGTTGAAAAGATCATCTTACCGGCGGCGGAGCCTTAATTTCGTCTAAGGTAAATTTGGTAACATCGTTATGTAACGCAACCATGTCTAGAGCCCAGCCCTTGTGTGCTCTAGTCACTTCTTGACGCATGGCCGTCAAAAAACCTTCAAGAAGAAGAAAAGACTAGGTAAGTATCAATAATGGCAACTGCTGTGCATATTAACTTCGATCGGATCGCGTGAACGACAGAAAACAGTAAAGTGAAGGTCAAAATGCAATATTGCACTTTATGTTAAAGCATCCTTCGGCGGCGACGTGTGCAGAAGGTTTCGCGGTATTTATTTGTTGACATCTAACGGCTTGCTTCTCTGAGACTGCTTAAAGTACGTTTGCTGCTACCACCTGCTTTCATAAGACCACTATGCTGTCTGTCCAAGTCTTGACATATATTTAATTTAAAGTATTTTGCGCTGGTACATACGTACCTTGTGGATTGAAAAACCCGGTCATCCAAAAAGAGTTTGGTCTAGCCTGCATACGTACCTTGTGGATTGAAAAACCCGGTCATCCAAAAAGAGTTTGGTCTAGCCTGGAAGCACCACGTCGAGAACTGAATGGTTCGCTCCAGAAACTCAGTAAACCAGAAGCCCAACGTTGATGATGACCACGAACTTCTCAACCAGACATTTGGCACTTTTGCGTCATATATGTTATCTAACGAATCTCGAAGTGCCTAAAATAACAATTTTATAAATAAAAATAAGTATAAAGCACACTTCGTTATTAAAATATACCTATTTGATTTAATATCATCAGAAATTAGTAGATCATTATTATAGAGGACTCCACAATCATACAACCACCTTCCTCCCAGGCTTCTCTCTTTGGGTGTCATCGCCAGGTCCATGTATCAGTCTCACGCAGGTCTAACCTGTAATGGACCCTATAAGTATTCTTTTCGATATCTCAGTTTGTTGACCAGTAATCTATGTCCTCCAATCTTACTAAATATCTTTCACTTCCAACATTAAAAGAAGAATTTTAATAAAGACGCTTGTTATGTTGCAAAAAAAATCTACTGGGAAGTTATTGTGAAGTGACAATATATTTCCTTACTTACCTCATTCATTATTATAGTTCCTTCAATAGCAAGCAGTAAATCTTTCAACGTATTTCTGATAAGATAAATAACTTTCTGCATTCGATCGATTTCTTGTCTTAAGAAAATCACCATTGAATGCAGTATACCATAAATTTTCAACCTGAAAACAAATGCTATTATTATAATATATTGAAACTTTTACATTGCAGGAGGATTCAGGGCCGATATTACTAAATGCTGTTACTTATTTAATTACATTTATTTATTTATTTTATTATTTATGTACATACAAATATACAGAAGAAGATATCTTATTATAAAAAATTGTACAAAGGTACTGCTTATTTCAAAAAGAAATTTCTTGCAGTAGACCTGCGAAAGGAGAGATTAGAAGAGAGACTGTAGACTATAGTGTCTAAAACTAAGCAAAGAAGAGTTTGTGAAATCTCAAATTAAACTATTAGATACTTATATAACTATAAATACCATAGACTAAAAATAAAAACATAATATATATATATATATACATATATTATGATTATCACACAAGAGAGGAAAGATAGTGCTCTTTTACTTGAGCCTTAAAGAGTGAAATAGTTTTTAAATCACGAATGCTAGGTGGAAGAAAGATCCACCACCTTACTGCATGGACAGAGAATGAGTAGGAGTAGTGGCTGGATTTATGAGGAGGGGATTTAAGTATCCCCTTAGGTGTGATCTGCACGGAGCGTCGCTTAGGGCGTGCGAAAGAAAATCGGTCGCGCAGGTAGAAGGGATGAGTTGTGTAGGATGTTGAAGAGGAGACATAAAATCCGAGTTTTCCTGCGAAGACGGATAGGGAGCCACTTGAGTTCCTTGCGAAGATGAGAGACATGATCATACTTTCGTAGACCAAAACAAAACCGAATGCTTAAGTTTTGCAGTCGCTCAAGCTAGTTTAATAGCTCATTTCATAGCTACATGTTTAAGGTGGTCTTTAAACATGTAATTAATTATGTAGTTTCAACTGGTGTTGAAAGCGTCTATTCCCAGTTTTGTAACGAGTGGTTTTTGTTTTAGGTGGGAAATCATCTAATGACATCTCTCGCCCTTGGACGGAGCGAGAGGGCGTGTCAGAGTTTTACTGACTAAAACCCATTCCTGTTCCTTTTTTGCCTTCGTTCCAGGGCCCCGCAGTTCTTTTTTGCACAACCCATGGTCCCAATAGGCTTCGACCCTGCAGGGCCCCTACGGTTTTGCTGACATCTCCTTGAGGCGCGCGTGGTACACTATGCGCCGTCGAATACTTGGGCTCGGTCCAGACGGTTACTGAACGATCGGAGAGCTATGGATATATCGAACGCAGTCTCGTTGTAGGTGCAGTGACAGTGACTACCAATTTGTACCCGTAGCCCAAATGCGGACTAATGAGCATCATGCGCTCACATTCATGTGCACAAACAAAGGTAATATTTATTATAATATGTGCAATATTGTTATAATATGTGTTATAATATGTGCAAAGTTGTGTGAAAGTTGTGGAATATAAAAAAAAAAATATAGGTATTATCTCCCCGACATATCCTCTCAACATAATAGTACGAGATCCGGTAAAGGAAATATCTTCCCTCATCTATTATTTGATTATGATAAATATTATGTATAAGATAATGCATTTATTGACACATTGCGAATAGGTTGCCTAGCTAAATCTGGTGCCAATGATGTTAAACAATAAAATTTGTTGTTGCATTTTTTTCATCAACTACTCTGATTTGTTATTTATGAAAGTCGAGCGTCAGCTGAAAGAATGTGCCCCAAGGAACTGAAAAAATATAGGTTGCCTGCTTTTTTTTTAGTGCAAATAAGGGGGTTGCCTCGTATAAATAAGTAAGTAATTAATAAAATGTTTTGAATCTTGATATTGTGTATTATCTATATTGAACAATGGGTTTTGAAACTACAGGTCTTTATTGTCATATAATTATTGTTTAAATTTTATCCCGGGTACTATACTTTTTCTTTAATGTAAAACATGTCTTATACACACGCTGAAAATACACACACCATTTTTGGTAAGGCCACCTAATACTAATTACTATTGAATATTAATATTAAGCTTGAAAGGTCTCGACTGATGAAGTCTACGCTCCGTCCAGCATAGATCGAGATCCAAAACCCCGAGAGCTTTTAGCTCGAACTCCACAATCGTTTCGAGTGCCTAGGAAGCTCCGTGGCAGAATATAACGATGGGTTTGTGGGAACTGTCCATACGGTCGGGTCTAAGTTTATCAAGGCTCACCGTACAAATAAGAACAAGAGACTCTCTGATCCGACCCTCGAGCTAATGAAGAAGAGGCGTGAAATGATTCTGCAGTTTTCAGAAGATACGTGCATATACCGGCAGCTCAATAGACAGATCTCGAAGTCTCTGAAACGCGACCTTCGCCGCTTTAATACCGCAAGGATTAAGAATGCGATTGAACGGAATAAGGCCTCTAAAGTATTTGCACGAGGTCTGTCTATTGGGCAAAATCAGCTCACGAAACTGAAGACCGACGATGGCAGAGTCATATCCGCCAAATAGGAGTTTCTGGGAGAGATCGAGGCTTTTTATGGACAGTTATACACGTCTATCACTATTGGGAGATTGACTCGATACTATACCGAAGATATCCCGGACGTCAGCCTGTACGACATTAGGATGGCTCTAATGCAGCTGAAAAACAACAAGGCGTCGGGTGAGGACGGAATTACAGCCGAACTCCTGAAGGCGGGTGGAAAAGCAGTCCTTAGGGCCCTTCAGAAGCTATTTGATTCCGTCATACTCGAGGGAAAAACGCCAGAGGCGTGGAGCAGAGGCGTGGTGGTACTCTTCTTTAAGAAGGGCGATAATGCCCTGCTTAAGAATTACAGACCCATCTCGCTTCTGAGCCATGTCTACAAGCTGTTTTCCAGAGTCATCACGAATCATCTCGCGCGCAGGTTCGACGACTTCCAGCCTCCCGAACAAGCCGGATTTTGAAAACGCTTCAGCACCGTGGACCACATACATACGCTACGGCAGGTTATACAGAAGACTGAGGAGTATAATCAGCCTCTCTGCTTGGCGTTTGTGGACTACGAGAAAGCCTTTGATTCGATTGAAACTTGGGCTGTACTGCAGTCTCTCCAACGGTGCCAAATTGACTATCGGTACATCGAAGTGCTGAAGTGTTTGTACAAAAACGCCACCTAGTCAGTCCGACTACAAGACCAGACCTCGAAACCTATCCTTTTGCAGCGGGGCGTGAGCACGGCAGCAATGGAGGATGTCTTCAAAGTTCTGGAATGGAGGGGGCTAGGCATTAATGTCAATGGCGAGTACATCACTCACCTTCGGTTTGCCGACGACATAGTAGTCATGGCTGAGACTACGGAGGAGCTCAGTACAATGCTTGGTGACCTCAGTGGAGCTTTCGAAAGAGTGGGACTTAAAATGAACATGGACAAAACCAAAGTAATGGTAAACAGCCATGTAGCACCCACTCCTATCAAGATCGGGGACTCTACACTCAAAGTTGTAGACGACTACGTTTACCTGGGACAGACGGTCCAGTTGGGAAGGTCTAACTTCGAGAAAGAGATCAATCGTTGAATCCGACTCGGCTGGGCAGCGTTCTGGAAGCTGCGCGGTATCTTCTCGTCCAATATACCACAGTGTCTCAAGACGAAAGTCGCGTGTTGCCAGTGATGACATATGACTCCGAAACGTGGTCGCTTAGACTGGGCCTCATCGGAAGACTTAAAATCACCCAAAGGGCAAGTTGCCAGTGATGACATATGACTCCGAAACGTGGTCGCTTAGACTGGGCCTCATCGGAAGACTTAAAATCACCCAAAGGGCAATGGAAAGGGCTATGCTCGGAGTTTCTTTGCTTGATTGAATCAGGAATGAGGATATCCGCAGGAGAACCAAGGTTACCGACATAGCACGAAGAGTCGCCAAACTTAAGTGGCAATGGGCAGGGCAGATTGCTCGCAGAACGGATGGCCGTTGGGGCCGAAAGGTTCTGGAATGGCGACCACGTACCGGAAGACGTAGCGTTGGAAGGCCTCCTACAAGGTGGACCGATGACTTGGTAACGGTTGCGGAAATCCGATGGATGCGAGACGCACAGGACCGTTCATTGTGGCGACACTTGGGGGAGGCCTATGTCCAGCAGTGGACGTCTTTCGGCTGAAATGATGAAGATGAACCTAATACGAGTTAGGAATAAAACTACCTTTCATTTGATATATTCGATTAAATAACAGATGAGGGTATATAATTATGGCCATTTACTTACCCCTTTATATGAGGCAACCCCCACAGTTGCACCAAAAAAAGTAGGCTACCTATATTATTTCAGTAAGGAACTGAGCACATACTTTCAGCTGATGCTCGACTTTCACAAATAACAAATCAGGGTAGTTGATGAAAAAAATGTAATAACAAATTTTGTTGTTTAACATTATTGGCACCTATTCGCAATGTGTCAATAAACGCATTATCTTGCACATAATATTTATTATAATTAAATAACAGATGAGAGACGATATTTCTTCTACCGGATCTTAGATCATAAGACTTTTCCTGGCACCCGGCAACAACACCCTTCTCTGTCTTTTTATATTGTTTTCACCACTTCAATGAAATTAATCTTCTGTGAGGGTTTTCCTGATTTCCATAATTTGAAATTCTTCGGCACTTTCTTTCTTCTTAGTTATCGTCTTCACAAACTTTATCTTGCCATGTTGTATTATTTCATCATTTCCTCAGCTAATTTCGTTTTGAATGCATGTTGCAAAATTTTAACTGTTGGCTAAGGGTCGATTCTTGCAATAATATTAATTGGCGGGTGCAGTTACAAATATTATAAGGTTACGCGCGAGCTGTACACTACAGCCCTTTTCACTAGCAGAGGAGGTCTAGGCCACCACTTCTTAGCCCGAAGTTAAAATCTAGATATATTGCATGAAATAATTCCAACAAATAAAATTGGTATAACTAGAAATAGTCACTCAAGTGCCATTTACGATGATGGCTTTTTTTCGTCTATGTGGCTATTTATAATTTCAAGTAAGTAGAAGAAAGTAATCAGGTTATTTAGATAATATAATATTACCCTTACCTAGCTATAACTTCATGGGGATCAAAGTCCGGTGGTACTTTTTCTAGCATTTCTTGAGTCTGCCTATAGACTGAAGCCTCACGTGTTTCCCCACCCCCTCCACTCGACTCCTTCGGCTGAATGGACAATATGGTATCCAATAGTTCTTGGGTGGTGTTGCGCTGGTAACTGAAGTCAAATATTTCTCAAATGTAGTAGAATTTTATAATACATATATGCATAAGAAATAAAAAGAATTAGCAAACGAACTAACGTGATATCAGCATTGGTATGCAGGCCATAAGCTTGAGGAGGGTCAACAGTTTTCATCGTTTCGATTACTTCGAGGTACTCTGGTATGTTCCTAAACTTTAGAATGCCATATCCCTTGTAGAACTGGAACTCATCAATAAAGATTTGGTCTGTCAACCACACCCTGCAGAAAGTGGAGAGCAGCCGATCGTCGAAGTCGTCAGTCACTCTCCCGCCGTACTGGACGGCTGACACCATGTAACTACAAAATCGTGTTAAAATAGTATCCTCTTACACGCGACAATGAAGTAATTGTATTTGTCTAGTAGCATAACTAATCAGAGAAACTTACCGCACAGTGGTCCAGCTAACATTTTGTCCTGGTTCCAAAGAATCCAAATGGTTCTGCACAAACATACACGACGACAACCAGTCAGCAGAATTGAATTCGTAAGGAATATTCCAACCGAGAGGACCAAATTTTCGTCTCTCCTGTACTATGGTATGCAGGAACGAGATAGTGTAAATCAGCGGCAAATAAAATGGACTGTCACTGTAATCAAGAAAATCCTGACTCATCGAGTCGTAGGTTCTCATAAGACCAGCTTTGATGCCTAAAACATTAAGACACGAATATTAAAAAAGTTAATTTATCAAATAAGTTTAAAGTACTACTTAATCCGATGGGTGCAACAGAAACTTACCGGAAGGTGGCTCACAAGTGTACTTTATAGACATTTGCAGAAGTGTGATTGGAAACTTTGGGTGAACTTCAGTAGTAATCCAGAGCCTAAAAGGTTGTAACATACAAATAAACACATTAATAGCCGCATATAGACGTAAATTCATAAAACAGAACATTGCTTGTATTAGTCCCTATGAACTAATACAAGCATTTGATTACCTAAACAAATCGTGTATTTGCGACGGATCCCTCTCCAGTTCACCAAACTGCTCCATTACTTCGACCATGTAATCTAATCCCAAATGACAGTTTTGCAGCAGCACCCACAAACCCTAAACACGGGCACATTATCAAAATTATGCATTAAGATTTTGATCAAAGTAAGGGTTCTATTTATTAGACAAATTATCATCACCTCTTTCAGGCCACGAATTATGAGCTTCCTTGCATGGACCTCTTGACCTTGGCCCATAGATATTGATTGGCAAATATTCTCCATTCGTTTGGCAGTCGTTTCTATTGACGGTGTTGGATCAGAGCCCATCGCCAAAAAGCCAATCAGTGGAACCAATGGGCGAGATTCGTAGACCATTTGCTGGAATGAACAAAATACTCACGTCAAGGTACTTTCTTGTTGTTAGTCATATTATTGTCTTTAGTTATTTCTTACCTCGTAGTTAACGATGACAGCTTCAGAGAACCGAGCGCCCATGGACTGCACAACGTACTTCCTGTAATATAACGGATTGTTAGTGCTTGTACTCATCTGCGAGGCGATGGCCATACGTTTCATGCGTCACTCACAAGCTCTGCGCTATTGTCCGGTCGGGGCACCAAGAGCGCACCACCAACAGTTTCCTGAACACGTCAAGTGTATGGTAGCCATCAGGAAGTGGCTCTTCTTCTGGCGCTTCCTTGTCAAACCTTCAAAGTAAACAACCAATCTAATGAGTATTTTTGCTTGCGGTTTATTTGTTCATTTATTTTTATTATGTAACGCACCAAGATTTCCATCCCTTTTCGTTATTACACACTTGGTTCAATATGTTAGTAAACTGACGCAAAGTAGACAGTTGGACCAAGTTCAGCCAGGACATGTCTGTGACCCACTTGTAGGGTTTGGGAGGACAAGCGTTAAGATCCAACGCCGCGCCACCTTCACACAGAAAGTAACATTAGCGATTTAGTTAGGTGTTTGCTAACATTGTTGCTAAGAACTAATTGCCAAAAATCGCCTGACATTTTTTCTGGCGATTTTTGGAAAATGCAGAGACGAGATTCGTATTCTCAGGTAGAGGCCTGTGTGCCAATAAGGAAGAGCATAATGCAGATTATACCACAGGCGATATAAATGATATAATAACATTTCTCATAACTTTTTATTTCATGAAGAAGATGATCTTTCTGGCTCTTTGTTCTCTTTGTAATACTAATTAAAGTCCCTAAACTTAAATATTATTCGTGATACCTTTAATAAATGTCTGGAATTCTTCAAATGTAAGGTATTCTTTCTGTAAATCTATTTTTAATGTTAGCAAAACTGTGAATAAATATTTGTGCTTCTCATAAAAACCACGACTGATGAACTTGAACACGTCGAAAGTCTAAAAATAAAAAAACATATTAACTTTCTTCTAGCGTTCATGATACTCAGAAACAAACAAATTTCACGGAATTTGTGTGACATAGACCTGTACCATGACGCATAAAGTAAGATTGTTTCATTCTTATTTCCAGTGTGGATAAGAGATGGCGCTAGACAACCTGCATAGCTCTGTCTCTTACCCACACTGAAATAAGAATGAAACAATCTTACTTTGAACGTCATGGTAACCCCGATGATCATTATTTCAGCCGAAAGACGTCCAATGTTGGACATAGGCCGGGACCAAGTGTCGCCATAATGACCGGTCCTGTGCATCTCGCATCCATCGGGTTCCCGCGACCCTCACCAGGTCATCGGTCCAACTTGTGGGAGGCCTTCCAACGCTGCGTCTTCCGGTACGTGGTCGCCACTCTAGAACCTTACGTCCCCGACCATCTTGTCTGCGAGCAATGTGCCCTGCACACGCCTGCCTGTTTTTATTGTATTAGAGCATTATTAAGTCAAGGAAATAGTATTTGCTAAAATATTAACTAAATCCTGACTGCTCATGTCAGAGTCATGACTGCTATAGTGTAAGTTTTGCGCTATACTTAAGCACTATAGTGCTTAATATATGAACAATCAGAATTAGGTGGATTTTGGGGGAATAATTAGACTAAGTTCAATAAAGTAGAATATCCGATTTCCGCGGATATCATTTCCTTGACTAAAACAACTAAAATTGTGGAGTTCAGCGCCATCTAGCGAGAACATAATGATAATAATTTATTTATTTAAAGACAACTTTGGTCCACATTATATGTTAGTATCACCAAAAGCGTAGCAGTCGTAACAGAACCCTGAATACTTTATTAAATTGGATGTAACGCAAAGCACTGTAGGCCCTCTGGGCATATCTGAACCACAACACACAAATACACAATACACACGTATACAGTGATGTGCAATATGCCTTAAGGAGGGCTATTTTTTAATTTCTACTGTGCCACGAGAGAACCTATGAGCCAGTATGTTCGCCCGGACCGACAATGCTCTGCGCTCCCTCTCTATATCTAAATCGTCCTTCAGGTCATCTGTTACCAGATGGCCCAGGTATTTGAACCGACAAACCCTCGTTATCGGGACACCTTTAAGTAACAGGGGAGGGACCGTAGATGGACGTCTAGCACCAGATCCGAAGACGATAAACTCTGTCTTTTTAGGGTTGTACATTAAACCATGTAACTCCGCGTATGATTCACATACAGCTACTAACTTGCGGAGAGCACCAATTGAGGGAGCTAGTAGCACCATATCGTCCGCGTAACTGAGATTATTGAAACAAACTCCATCTACATAGCAACCGACGCGCATGCTGCTAAGTCACTCGACCAGTTCATTCACATACAAACCAAAGAGCAAGGGCGAGAACAGTCCCCCTTGCCTCACCCCACACTCCAGCCTGCATGGCTCCGAAAGCTCCCCTGCCCATTTCACACGTCTCTCTTGGTTAAGATACCAGTATTTAAGGAGAGATGCTAGCTTCGCGCGGCAGCTTTGTAGCTCCTAGCTTCCGCCATAGTAGCTCATAAGAGACCAGGCCTTGAAGAAGTCCAGAAAAACGGCATAAATAGGTATATAAGGCAATAATGGCGGTCTCCGTTGATAACCGAGCCCGGAAGACCACGCTCGGGCCCGTAGTTTTCATCTTAAGTATACCAGTGAGACAAATAAAATGTTTACACAAAGTCTTACGACTACTTAAACGGGGTGTACGTAAAATAAACACTAACCAAAAATTCAATAATGAAATTGATCCTCCTCATAGTAATGGGGCTCTGTGGTGAGCGCTCCAGTGAAATATCAAAGCGCTCGAGGAACTGCGCCAGCGACGTCTGGTACATGTTGCACACGAGCGACATGTTGCACACGAGGAAGTACAGCACTGAGCCGCGGGTCGCCACCGGCCGGTACTCCTCACGGGCGGTATTGATTTTCATCTCTGTCTCCTTGGCCACGTCTAATTTCTCTTTGACCTGGTTCAAGGGTTTGGTGTTCAGAAAAGGTATACTATGATATGATTAATAAAAAAGTCTAGATGTTTGTTATTCAATCAAAATTATTTTATTTTTGTGTTTTGAAGTGGAAAATCATCAAATGACCTGCTCTAGGGTGGAGTCGGAGAAAATCACCAATGTCTTTCATTTTACCTAGCGTTCAAGGGTAATGGTAACTCTTTCAAACGTTCCCGAAGCCCTAGCAGGCATCAGTCCTACTGGGCCTCTTCAGTTTAGCTGCCATTTCTTTAAGACGTGCGGGGAACGCTACGCTCCGTGGATTCGGGTTTGGTCCTTAGTAGACGGCGAGCTAACCTTTGCGCCTACGGTGGCCAGAACTCGCCTTGCAACTCCAAATGCTCGGGGCGTCTCCTATGATGGCAACTGGGCCGTGAAAATGTCCGCTCTCTCCCAATTGCGGCAATTACTCCTTCGCTGAAGGTGACCGTTTCCCATTCCCTCTTGCTCCGGACCATAACCTGAAAGCTGGTCGCGGGAGGTTGTCACCGCCGCTCGCCCACTAGGACACGGCGATTCTCCGCCCAAGTGGGGCGAAGTGATACTTATCCACCGTATGCTTCACCGTGTCCTCCGGACGAACCGCATGATGGTGACAAACACGCGTTGCTTCTGACTGAATCCGATACAGGAACCTGCCGAGTTAGCCATATCCGGTGAGAATCTGCTTAAGGTGGAAAGTGAGGACACCGTAGCTTACGACCACTCCTCAAAGTACCTACCACCACAATTATGGGCACGATGGACAATCGCACCTAATGGTTGGTTGGATTTGGATGAAATTTGGAAGACGATAGTTCCATACCCACGGTATAATACTCGACTTTATAGCAGGTGACCACCCACTGGTACAAGCTAGTCTATATTTATAAAGAGGCATAGTTAGTATTTTTGTGTAATATAGGAACGTATAGGTCAGGTCAGGTCTTCAGACGTGACTGAACCATTGAAACAGGAGTCATAAGTGACAAGGCAATGACAGACCTGTTGGTCTAGTTGTCAGTGGCCCTGACTGCTATGCCGGAGGTTGTGGGTTCGATTCCCACCCAGGACAAATGCTTGTGTGATGAGCACAACATTTGTTCTGTGACTGGGTGTAATTTATCTATAATATGTATGAATTTAAAAATATAAAAGTATGTTTATCAGTTGTCTAGCATCTACTCATATCACAAGCTCTGCTTAGTTTGGGACTAGATGGCATTTTGTGAAAGTTGTGAAATATTATTATTATATTATTAATATTATTCATCGGACTCCCGCAACCGTTACCAAGTCATCGGTCCACCTTGTAGGAGGCCTTCCAACGCTACGTCTTTCGGTACGTGGTCGCCATTCCAGAACCTTTCGGCCCCAACGGCCATCTGTTCTGCGAGCAATGTGCCCTGCCCATTGCCACTTTAGTTTGGCGATTCTTCGTGCTATGTCGGTAACCTTGGTTCTCCTGCGGATATCCTCATTCCTGATTCGATCACGCAAGGAAACTCCGAGCATAGCCCTTTCCATTGCCCTTTGGGTGACTTTAAGTCTTCTGATGAGGCCCGTTGTAAGCGACCACGTTTCGGAGCCATATGTCATCACTGGCAACACGCACTGGTCATAGACTTTCGTCTTGAGACACTGTGGTATACTGGACGAGAAGATACCGCGCAGCTTCCCGAACGCTGCCCAGCCGAGCCAGCGAGACGCATAGGACCGTTCGTTGTGGCGACGCTTGGGGGGAGGCCTATGTCCAGCAGTGGACGTCTTTCGGCTGAAATGATGATGATGATTATTATTATTATTATAAGTTGGTAGTTACATCGGTGGCCGTAGCTTTAGTGACGTTAAGCACTTGAATAAGCGACACATCTTCGACTAGTGAACCCTGTATAGTAGTCAATTTGTGCAGCAGATTAGCTTCCAATTCCTGCATCTTACGGCGGTTAGCGGTCACATCCATAATTAGCTGGGTTCTTTCCGCTTCCATCTCCGCCTTCTCCCTTAGGATCGTGCGCCCTAGTAACTGATCTTCCAAACCTATTGAAATAATCGATTCAAATTATATAGTCTTCAACGGTAAAAGTAATTGCTTTATTCCCGGCTTAAAAACAATTAACAAAAGTAAAATAGTTTATTAAACCTACCTACCTATTAACCTAACCTATTACCTAACCTATTTGCAAAAAAAAAAAAATATTTACCATAACTAAAATTGGCTACTTCTTAAGGGGTGACCAGACGGTTGCAAACTAGCGTTCTGACCAAGGTAAGGGCGCTTTCAATTTATGCGTTTTTGACGGCCTGCTGCGGTGCGGATGCGGTGCGTTAGTCGTACTGCGTACGGACGATCGTATTTTTCATACAAAGCGCGCGGTGCGGCAAACGTGCGGCGAACGGTCGACAACAGGACGGCAACGTTACAAGCACCACGTGTTCATTCGGTGTTGAATAGTGCGATGTTGAATAGCGCATCACTGGCATACAAACTCACGGCAGCCAGATACATTTTCAATTTAGGCGCTTGTTGTCGGACTGCTAACGTACTGCAACCGGCCGGCTGCGGCACGACAAACGTGCGGCAGCGGTCCGACATGAAACGTCTAAATTGAAAGCGCCCTAACCTTGGTTTATGTGTTTGGTGTGTCTTGCGGCTACATGGATGTAAACCACGCGCCAACACGTTCGGTGGTTGGAAAAACGCGCCTCCCAACCAAGGGCGTTGAAGGTCATGGATTACAACTACTATCTACATGGATTGAAACTAGCAAGGTCACCTTGGATGGGACGTGTTGGTTTGCAACCGTCTGGTCACCTCTTTAAACTGATCTGACCAAGTAACATGTGCATGTTGGGCCATGTGCATGTTGGGCCACGTGCAGTGTATGGTTTCGTTACGAAACCCTAGTAGCCAGTTACAATATGCGAACTTAGAAGGGCGCTTATGTTTATAGCCCGAAAGCCCGTGGCTGCCAGACTTTCGTCAATTTATAAAAGCTGATAGCTTTTCAGTGCATGTCTCCAACACAGGTATATAGGGTGACTGGTAATTAGTGTACGATACTTAAACACGTGATTGTGCTCATGATAACCAACAACTTTTACTATGGGAACAAACCTGAAATTGCTAAAAAAAAACAGCTGTTCAGTACATTTATGTTTGCCTAATGTTTCAGTACATTAGGCAAACATAAATGTACTGAACAGCTGATATTTTTTTCGCGATTTCGGCTTTGCTCCCATAATAAAAATTGTTTGTTATCATGAGCACAATCACGTGTTTAAGTATCGTACACTAATTGCCAGTCACCCTATATAGGTATTACACACCTTTGTTACCTGTTACCTGCAAAAGTCACCATAACTGAAACTTCATAGTAGAGCATCGTTCTTACGTTTGTTGGCGACATGTACCGACAAATTTATCAGCTTTCATAAGATGATGAAAGTCTGGCAGCCACAGGCTGTATTACTGTGAACATATTTTAGAGTACGTTTACAAACGGGACCACATAAGACGATTGATGGTAACTGAAGGCGTTATAAAATCCCAGTTTTCAGGGTAGTTAGAAATAGTGCATTTTGATACAAGTGCAGTGACAAAGCACGTGTATCAAACGACTTTTTTCAATACACTTACGAAATGAATAAACGGGGGTTGACCGGCGACTGGTGGGGGTCGACGCGCTCCCAGCCTGATACGATAAATGTAATAAAATTGTGGCGGGGGAGACCACGCGCACTTTTCTGCACTAGTGCGGAAAACAGGCTATTGCGTGCCTAAAAGCGGTAGGATAAGAGCGGGTTTTCGAGTAAGTGTATTGAAAAAATATTATCATGATCACTCGCACATGATCAGATCATCGCTATTATTTTCACATTGTTTACTTTTGAAACATATTCCTTCACATTGCTGACAGTGCTTACCTTCAACTATAAAATCGGGGATTGAAATATTCAATACTTATTAAGTTTTGCCCAGACACACGTACCTACATCAAAACCGGGGTTTGAAAAGGTGATTTTATTTGAGATGTTTCTGACAACCCCGTTTGGGATAAGGGGTGTGACATTATGATGCTGTATGTTTATTACCCGTTTTAAACAAACTACGAAATCCAAGTAGATACATTTTATAAGTTGGTTGTCGATTACACTTAGCCGTGATACAGCTACATGTTTTTTTTTTTAGATCGTTCGTGCAAACTGCTTAGTTTGTAGGGGATACACACACTTATCTTTATCAAAAAATAGCACATAGAAGATTAATATTTCGCGTACAGATCACTAAAATGAAATGTACTCTTCATAGCCATAAGTAGCTTTTCAACGATATGCCACACTGGGAAAGACGAGAGAATAAAAAGTAGAAATGATTACACTTTACGTTTTCAGGGTACTTACGGCTTTCTAGTACCAATAGTCTCTAAGCTAAACCACGGGCAGACGGAAAGACGGACACGGAACCCTAAAATGATTTATTGAAATACGTAATGTTACCTTGCATTGTCACAGTAAAGTCTATAATCGAAGTTCTAGCCGAAATCTCAGGCGTGTAAGCAGGATTAGGCAGCTTTGTCGTTATATATATTCTGTGACCATATGTCACGTCTATCTCTTTGTCTCCTAATTTGACCTGAAATATCATTAATTAGATATATTTTATATTAAACATAAGTTTCTGTAATAATGTAAAACAATTGTTTATTAATGGAGTATACCTTAAAGAGTTCTGAATATACATGTAGATGGATGGAGAGGGAGAGGGAGGCCAAAGAAAAGATGGATGGATTGTGTGAGGAGTGATGTGAAAGAAAAGGGTGTTAGTGATAGTTTGACGGGCCACAGGACAGAATGGAAAAAAAAAACGTGTTGCGCCGACCCCAAGTAATATGGGATAAGGGCAGGAAGAAGATTAAGGGAGTATACCTTAAATGTAGAGCCAATTTTAATGTAATTTTTCTCAAGGACATTATCAAGTACGGGATCCAACTCTTCAGCAACGTCTTCTATTAGCATAGGTCTACCTAAAGACACGCAGTCTTCGATATGATTCCTAAAATATAAAAAAAATACAAGTCATTTAAGATCAGAACCTGATTGACTTTCAGATATTAGGCCAGATACAGAGTTGGAAGAAGCAGTTGTAGCTATTAGGAGGCATGCATAGGTATCTATTGTATCACTCACCTGAAATATTTGTGGTTCAGGGTGGTAACAATCAAGTCGTTTAACTTCTCCGTATTTTTGATCCAGATCTTGCCCTGTGTCTGAGGGTCGATGAGTAACGGAAAACGAGCAGCTTTAGTGACGATGATACCATTTTGTATGGACAATTCATCTGTTGGCAACCCGCATAAGTTCCATTCGCCAATCTGCAAATATTATAACAATCAATCTACTTAACCTTTTCCTAACTTACTTGGGGTCAGCTTCCTATCTAACTGGATGCCAAAGTGTCTAAATGATCTTCATAGCCGTAAATGTCCTGGCTTTAGACAACCTGCAAGCAACGACTTTCAAAGATATTCAAACGACAACCGAGACCAAAGACAGAACGTGCTTTCCGACGAATGGAGGCGTCTCGGTATAGAGACAGACTGATCTCCACAACTGTTGCCTAACTTCGATAATCAATCCGTGCGGCTGTTATTTAACGAGTAAAAATATTCAACATGGCATACCACATATAATTGTTTTTGAAATGACTACTGAACAAACATTATCCTCATAAACCAAATTAAATGAGAAAAATATGCGTTCCCAACCAGGTATCCTATATTATTAAAGCTCATGAAAGATGTTCATATAAATTATCTTCTAGAGAAACTGACTGACTGACATATCAACGCGCAGCTGAAACTACTGGGACTACGAACTTGAAATTTTGGACAAGGCTTCCTTTTATGACATGGTGAGCAGCATGGGGAGAGCTAGTATAAAGTACCACCTACCTTCCATAACCCTGTAAGGTTGTCCAGATGCGTTGCATTATTTTGATAGTTTGCATGATAATGTCCAGACATTTGCAGGTTATTAATAATAAGAATAGTTATTTAATACACTTTTTTCTGAGTGCGTCAGCTTGAAGCAATCGATTGGTGTCATATAAAATATCTTACGCACACAGAAATAATGTGTACACATTCACGATCAACCCACCTTCAACTTCGTGAAATAGAATAGGTACAATATCACATGTCGTGTCAAAGGAATGTGATATCTAAATCATGGGACTTTATTTGGTTTTCAAATCTACGTACCGTGGCAGTGTCAGTGAGCTGATATGTAATATTTAAATTCATTGACACGGGAATTTTTCTTCGCACCAATTCAGCAAGCCAGTTGCTGATCAGCAATGTACGGAATTCTTGATTAAAAGGTCCAGAATATGACAAAAATCTAAAATAATAAAAATAAACTAGGCATTATAATGTATGACTTGGTTGGTTGAAGTTTGAAGTATTTATTTGTGGCGCACGCACCCGGTAAGCATCAGAATGTCGCCGACCAGACGTTCGATCTCGGACATGAAGAGTGCGGATTGCTCTGTCCAGCGCACGCGCTCTCCGCTCAACCCATTGATGAGCGCGGTGGCGGCGTCCATCTTATGCTGGCATTTGGCCGCGTCGTCCAACACCGTCTGCTTTAGTGTCATCGCCTCGTCGAACTGCTGCTGCACGTGTGCCAACTCGCGCTGCCGGAGTTACAAACACACATATTACTATCACTATCACCCAGGTGATGTGACATCTGTGATCAGAGCTAGTGCGTACCTCCTTGGCTTCGAGCAGTGCTTCAGCAGCCTCTAGCTCTCTCTTGGCCGCTTGGTACTTGCCCTGCATAATTGCCAGGTTCGCTTTTAACGGTAACACGTCTTTGTTCACTGAATAGAATTGCGCCATGGCGATGGTCCATGATATCAGTCCAGCAACGTTACCGCAAGCTACTTTCGCCGCTTCAAACGTGTACAAACTATAACGTTAGAAAAATCTTTAGATTTTTGTGGTTTTGCCAAGCCAACATGGATAATTTCTTTATGAAAGTATGAACTAGTGTGTTACGGTTGGATCCTAAATTGAAAATTTGGAATAGTTGAGTTTGACAAGAACTCAAAATTTGGTATTTGGGGATAGAAGTAAGAATCGTGTGACTCCAAAACAGAATGTGTATATTTCCACCATGCACCTCCTTTTATACTAGTTTACAATATTACGGACTAAAACTTAACCAATAGTAACTTAGTATCTACAAAACAATGAGCGCGGTTCGGGCGCGCAATGCTTTTGTTGGGGCAGCTGGGGTAGCAGGTACCAAGGCTCGCACGTGGGGCCTTGGAGTACAATGGCTGCGTAGCGTGGGAATGCTTTTGGGTCGAGCAGCTGTGGAAGCAGGTAGCGAGGCTCGCACGTGGGTCCTTGGAGTACAATGGCTGCGTGTTTCTAGCATGGTAACAGTGATGTGCTGTAGGGTGGCTACAGTACTCCCCCTCAAGCGAAGCGTACCGGCAGTTTGACGACACGACCCGAACGTGTTTTTCTGTTATTAGCGGGCTGTGACGTCATGCTTGTATGTGGTACTTAGGTTTCCTTGATAGCGGTTGGCGTAGTACTGTGCTTGGTATTCTGTATGTTGGTACTGGTATTTGGTATGGTAACAGGTGTGGTAATCTTGGCTGATGGTGAGGTGTAGGTAATAGAACTTGATGTGGTTGGTGATAGACTACTGGTATCTTCTGTGATGACGTATGCAGGCTTCAGTCGGTCGATCGATATGTTTGCTTGCCGATTGGGTAGTTGTATGGTGTAAACTTTATCTGTTCGGCTTAGTACTTGATAGGGACCTTCATACGGAGTCTGTAATGGTTTCTTAACTGCATCTGTTCTGATAAAAACGTGGCTGCACTTGAGTAGATCTTGATGCACGAATACGCTTTTATTGTTGCTGTGATGCCGGGTAGCGACTTGCGGTTTGTTTTATTGAATGATGTCGCGAAGTTTACTGACGTAGGTGTAGTCCATAGTAGGAGTGTTAGTGCTTGCGATGAAAAAATCACCAGGTAAACGTAAATTGTGACCGTAGGTAAGTTCGGCAGCGCTCACGCCGGTGTCTGTGTTTAGGGCGGCACGTAGTCCTAGTAGTACGGTAGGTAACTCGTCGATCCATGAACTTGCGGTTGTAAGTTTCGCGCGTAATGCGGCTTTGAGAGTGCGATGCCATCTTTCCAGGATGCCGTTGCTCTGCGGATGATAAGGTGTTGTGCGATTCTTCTTTATCCCCATTTGTTTCATTAGGTTTTGGAACAGTTCGCTCTCGAACTGTCGACCTTGGTCACTGGTTAGCGTGGCCTGGCATCCAAATCTTGCGATCCAGTGTTGATAGACGATATCGGCTATGCGAGCGGCTGATATCTCGTCGGTAGGGATTGCTTCGGGCCATTTCGTTAATCGGTCGATCATAGTTATTAAGTACCGATGACCTTGAGACGTTGTAGGGAGGGGTCCAACGATATCGACGTGTAGGTGTTGGAAGCGTTCGCCTGGCGGGAAAGATGCGATGCTGGAGTGTGTGTGACGCTGTATCTTGCTTTTTTGGCAAAGTATACACGATCGAGTCCAGCAGCTGATGTCTGCGTTCATGGATGGCCAGAAATACTTTTGCGTGAGAAGCTTGCGAGTCGTGCGCGTACCAGGATGGCTGATGTTGTGCACGCTCTCAAAAACTTCTTTCCTGTATTGCTCGGGTATGTACGGGCGTACATAATTAGTGGATGTTTCACAGTACAGTTCGATGTCGGTGTTGGGTATTGTTATCTTTTTGAGACAGATGTTTTCTTGGGACAACATGTGTTCTATAATGCTGTCCTTTGTTTGTGCGCTGGCTATGTCGGTGTAGTTGATTGTAGATGGGCACGAAATTGTTTCTATGCGGCTGAGTGTGTCGGCGACGATGTTTTGTTTACCGCTCACGTGACGTATGTCTGTCGTAAATTCGCTGATAAACAAAAGTTGTCTCATTCGCCTCTGTGTTTCCGAGTTGGAGTGTATCTTCAACATAACATATGTTAGCGGCTTGTGATCGGTGAATATGATGAGATGGCGTCCTTCGAATATCTTCCGAAAGTGCTTTACTGCCATGTAAATTGCAAGTAATTCACGGTCGAATGTTGAATAGTTATTTTGTGCGTCGGTAAATTTCTTAGAAAAGTATCCAAGCGGTTCCCAGATGTTGTTTCGGTATTGTTGGAGTACGGCACCCGCTGAATTGCCAGATGCGTCGCAGAATAGGGCTATTGTTGCGTGGTGCGACGGGTGGGCAATTAGGGTTGCGTTTATGATGCTAGTTTTGCTTTGTTCAAATGCTTGAATAGCTTCGTCGGTCCAGGTAATTGGTGTTTTGTCTTTTTTCTTGACATTGTGTAGGTAAGCGTTTAATGGTGCTTGCTGGGATGCGGCGTTCGGTATATGATCGCGATAAAAATTTATCATACCGAGAAATCTTCGCAGCTCTTCAATGGTAGTCGGCTTGGGATAGTTCGCGATGGCTTCTATCTTATGTTGCGGAGGTTTGATTCCGTCTGCTGACACGGTGTATCCTAGGAACTGGACTTCGGGTTGACCTAGGTTGCACTTGGCGGGGTTTATCGTGATGCCGTTTTCTTCTAGTCACTTGAGTACGATGTGAAGGTGTTCGCGGTGTTGGGACTCGTTTTCGGATGCTAGCAGCAAATCGTCGTTAAATGGGAAAACGAAATCTAACCCTCGTAGCACTTCGTGAATGTATCGTTGAAACGTTTGTCCCGCGTTTTTCAAACCAGGGCACATACGTGGGAATTCGAATAATCCCATCGGGGTGATGATTGCAGTTTTCTCTACGTCCTCTTCTCTTACGCTTAGTTGCTGGTAGGCACGGTTGAGGTCGATCGTGGAGAATGTTGTTTTCCCAGATAGGTGATGAGTGAAATCTTTAATGCGTGGCACGGGGTATCGGTCTGGTACGGTGATCGAGTTGAGTCGGCGATAGTCACCTCAGACTCTAATATCGCCATTCTTCTTAGGTACGATATGTAGAGGTGATGCCCATGGACTTTTACTAGGTCGGCATAGACCTTGTTCGATCATGTTCTCGAACTCTTTTTTAACAATCTCGAAACGGTGCGGTGGGATTGGTCGGGCGCGGCAGTGTATCGGTGGTCCCTGAGTTTCGATGAAATGTTGCACTTTGATGTTGCTGTTCAATTCCATCGATGTTAGCCTCGTTATGCCGGGATACTGTGCTAGTATGTCGTGGTAAGTTTGCGACATGTCGATACTGCGCACGGTAGGTACGTCTGATACTCGTACCGGAACGTTGACTTTTAGGTTTGTAACCCCGTCGATTACCTTCCGATTCCTCAGATCAACGATGAGTTGGTGATGTTTCAGGAAATCGGCTCCGAGTATCGGTTTCGAGACGTCAGCTACAATGAAACGCCATTTGTAAGGGCGTCGTAAGTTGAGGTCGAGACATAGGGTTTTTTCCCCGTACGTGGCTATTGTGGTGTTGTTTGCTGCGTATAGTTTGAATGGCAGCGGCGTTTGTTTTTGCCCTTTTGCTCTTGGTAGCACGGATATATTTGCGCCCCTGTCGACTAAGAACGATAATTTGTTTTTGTAATCGGTGATGTATAGGTGGTGTGCATTTTCATGAACGCCGGTGTCCGCCTCTGCCAACGTTCTTTTTAGTTTTCCGAGTTTGGTTTTGTGAATGAGCAGGGTGTCGTGCAGCGTCTGGCTTGCTCTTTGAACCGTCGCCGCGTCGGTGGTAATAGCACATAGGTGATGGCGACGTATCTCGGCCTTTTGTATCACGGGTCCGTGACCTCGAGTAGGAACGGTGTCGAGACGGGTAGCGCTTACAACGGTGATCGTGGTCGTATGACGGACGATGATCGTGGTGATCGTGGTCGTATGACGGGCGATGATCATGGTCGTATGACGGACGATGATCGTGGTCGTATGACGACGTACGTCTCGCTTTTAACCCTGTCGCTTTTAATTCTGCTATCTCTAGCGAGAGTTTTCGGAGTTCGTTAACGAGATACTGGGTAGTAACTACCTGTGGTGCTGGTGTGGGTGGTGCAGGTGACTGCACGGCTGCGACTTCGGCTGTTGCTGTCTGCTCCATCATTTTGTCGGCAAGCAGCGCGAGTTCTTCCAGGGCGGTCGTTGTGCTGAACGACTCGCTGACTGCCAGGACTGAGCGCACGTGTGATGGCAGGTGGTTTGTCCACATGAGACGCAGCGTGGAGTCGGGGACTTTATCCCTGGCGAGATTGCGCATCTGGCGGAGTAATTGTGTCGGCTTTTGCTCACCGAGTTCCATTTCTGACAGTAGTTTTTGAAACTGCCGACTGTCAGATTCCTCGTAGGCGGATATGAGCCTTTTCTTTATCGCCGTGTATTGATCCGTCTCAGATGGGTTGTACAGGAGGTCAACGATCTGCTCAATATCCTGCCGCTCCAGCTGCGCTATGACCATCTGGGCGAGCTGAGCTTGGCCTTTTTTGAGGTCATTGGTTGCGGCTTCAAAGATTATGAACCACAGGCGTGGTCGATCGCGCCAGAACGCTGGAATGCGCATTGTGAGCGATATGCCGGCTTCAGCGTTCGTCACGCTGTGCGATGTTGACGGGCCTGGTTGTTGTTCTGTTTGACAAATGTTTGGAGGCAGGGACATCTTCAATTTGTTGGGCGGCGACTACGCGATGTTAAATGTCTAGAACGATATCCGTGTATGTTTTGCCTCTTGAGATTTCAGTTGGTGAGACCCGCTTGTGGGAGGCCAACTGAAATGTGCAATCACGGTGTACCGTTATGACGACGACGGGGCAGTGATCACTTGGAGATGCTGTGACTATGCCGTCATACCAGTCGGCAGGCCTAAGACCGGGTCCGTAGCTGGTTGAGGAGCGTGTCGCGTGTGATATCTACTCCAGCCGGCAGGCATAAACCAGGTCCGTAGCTGGGTAGATCACGTCGGGGTCACCACTTTGGGGATAGAAGTAAGAATCGTGTGACTCCAAAAGAGAATGTGTATATTTCCACCATGCACCTCCTTTTATACTAGTTTACAATATTACGGACTAAAACTTAACCAATAGTAACTTAGTATCTACAAAACAATGAGCGCGGTTCGGGCGCGCAATGCTTTTGTTGGGGCAGCTGGGGTAGCAGGTACCAAGGCTCGCACGTGGGGCCTTGGAGTACAATGGCTGCGTAGCGTGGGAATGCTTTTGGGTCGAGCAGCTGTGGAAGCAGGTAGCGAGGCTCGCACGTGGGTCCTTGGAGTACAATGGCTGCGTGTTTCTAGCATGGTAACAGTGATGTGCTGTAGGGTGGCTACAGGTAAATAATCCTGACATGTTCAGGATTATTTACCCAATTTTAAAGGATTTTTTTTTAAATAATTTTAAATAAAGGCAACATAAAAATTAATATATCAAGATTTACAATGATCATCATCATCATTTCAGCCGAAAGACGTCCACTGTTGAACACAGGCCTCCCTCAATCGTCGCCATAACGACCGATCCTGTGCGTCTCGCATCCACCACAGATTTACAATAAAATTTAGAAATGCACCAATTCTTAAAATAAAATTATATAACGTTAATTTTCCACACACAAAATAACAATACATACGGAAATTGGAAATAAGGTTGTAGTAAATCAACCATTTCAGCATTTATTTCATCTTTTGGATAGTTCTTCAAGTTACTCAAGAATCTCGCATCCGCCATAACCTAAAATCATAAACACTAGAAGTTGTGTAAAAGGTACTTTATAAATCACGCACTGTTGGTACAGGAGCTCAATTTTTTGTAAGAAGCATAATAACCATGATATCTGATGGCTACCGTGTGGTATGTTGGTACCGTGGTTGAGTAACTGGCCAAATATGAAGGAATTATTATAATTAAATAATAATTAAATTATTCTTGGAGCGGAAGAGTAAAGTCACTTCGCTAGACGAGCTCCAACGAATTTGTGCATCAATCCAATAACCACGTAATTACGAGTAATTTTCCAAGTTGTAGTTAGCGTATAATATTAAATGTAATTATTGCATGTTTCGGGCATAGACAAGTTTTACCGAACTGTATATGTTTTCTAGGGATTTTTAGATACAATCGATCCTACACATTGTTTACATGCCTATAAAAATCATTGCTAAAACACAATACCTTCAAAGATTCACCCCAAGAAGCAGTCAAAAAATTCTTCTCTGGATCAGGTCTAATAGGATCTATACGCTTCCTAAAAAGTATAATGACGGCATCCATAATAAGCGTGATGAGGTGAGGTGGCTTGCCGAGCTTACGGACGGTGGCGATGTCAGCAGCATTGATAGTCTGCAAAAGAGCAGAGCGTTGCCGTCAGTCAAGTGGCAGAAGAAAAGTAGAAACACTAGAGTGCCGGACGGAGTACCTGTAGAGCTGCCTCGGCGGCGTCGAGCGCAGGCTTGGCGTCAGCGAGCTTTTCTTCCGCCACGGCGGTCTCAGCGGCGATCACGCTCACGAGCTTCACGGCGCGGTCCTTCACCTGCAGTACCTCCCCTTTCACGACCTCGGCTGCTGCCTGCGAGTCTGCCACGGCCGCCAACACCTATAACACACTTGCAGTCAGAACTGCTTGGTAGTTTGGTTGGTTAGGTGGTATACCACCTAACCACTTCTTTTTCTTACTCAAAAGATACGATACAAACCTCTTCCGCCTTAGCTGTGGCTTCCTTAATTTCCATGTCTTTTATTTCTAACTCTTTCTTTAACTCGTCAACGCTAGCTCCAGCTTCAACCAATTTGCTTAGACCAGTAGTCATTCTAAAAAAATAATGGTTTTAACTAAAATAGTATAAGTCTGATAATAGTTTTTAGTCTGTTAATAGTTTTTAGTCTGTTAATAATTTTTAATGTTTTAATAGTTTTTAGTCTGTTAATAATTTTTAATGTTTTAATAGTTTTTAGTCTGTTAATATTTTTAAGTCTGTTAATTTAAGAACACGGAGTTTAAATTAAGTGGTCTTTTAACAATAAAATGCGTCCCCCAACATTATCTATATTTGATCTTTACATAAATTGCCGTTTTTTTGAAACGGCGCACTTTGAACAGTGTTAACTCCGGATTGATTTCGAATTCCAAGTTCGAATAAATTTATTTATACTCAAGGTACCTTTTATTCTATTTTCAAAAATAAGTTATTTTTCTTTTTTTTTATTGCTGTTTATAACAACAACAAAATCTTTATTATTTATGTTACAACATAGAAACAGTGCAATTAAAAAGGTAGTCAATAATAACACAAAGCCTCTTTATGTCCCTAGAAAACTAATCTAACACTACTCTTATATTTCATATGATACATAATTATCAAATAAATGTATTTGTAAAATAATAAATATTCTTAAAAAAATGCATAACAAATTATTTCTAAATAAATATAAATTTTTAAACGTTAAATTCATTTTTTTTTTTTTTAGATTTCTATGTGAACCCCACAATGGATGAAGGCCTTCTCAATTTTGCTCACGTCTGTCTTCTCTTTGCTTTTATGATGCAGTTATGACCGGCTTTTCTTATTATTTCATAATCCCACTTTCCTGTAGGTCTACGTCTTTTTCTTTTGTTTGTTGGTCCTTGCCAAGTCGTAACTGTTTGTGTCCTTGTCCATCCGTGCAATGCGACCCGCCCATTTCTATTTTATTTTATTGGAATATCTACACCTCGTTCTAATGAATAAACTGTACCCCACAAATAACTCTTCTCTCCGGGGGGTTACAGGATAAAAGGGAGTGGTCCGGATACGGCCAGAGGTTTACAATGCCGTGGACAAAATTATTATTTATACTAAAAATCTTAATAATTACTAGAAATAATTATTAAAATAATATCACGTCAGTTAAAGTTCGGAAAAATAGTAATAAACAATAAGTATATTCATTTATTCAGTGTTTCCTTGGTTCCTGCAACCATTTTGAAGTTTTTTTTCAATTATTTCTTGACCATGGATACAAAGTCCTTTAGGCGGAATAATAAAAATTAAGATTGCATAGAATTTTCAATTTAATAATCGACCAGAACATCTTTTTTTTTAACATCATTTATTATATCAATAATATGCATTTGGCCCATTGATAAAAATGCATACGAAATACAATTATTTTGCTCATATTATTGAAAAAAATATTAATTGCGTCGTTTAAAATGTTCGGGTGCTTTTGGCGGGATTTCTTGAGTGAAGTTCAGTGGCTGTATGGTCTTAAGACCTTAGCCTACCCAAATGGGGTGAAAAGTGGCGGCAAAAAGTGTCACATTTTGCCGCGTAGCATTTGAATTGCGACTATTTGCTTCAGTTTGTAAATATTTGCTGCTATTAATTTTCGCTTTCATAATGAACTCTGCACTCGCTTTTTCCGACGACCCCAGCCTGCCTATGGATTCTGAATTTGCTATGTACGACAATGACCCCAGCCGCTCTATCTCTGTTTCTACTTCTTTGAACAACTCCAGCGTCCCACAGATGGAAACCGACTCGTACAATATTTCGACTCGCAGAAGCCAACGCTGTGTTAATTGTGCTTTAAATATTATTCAAATGAGACGAAATTCTTTGGAATTTACTGAAATTCGTGATCTGTGATACAATAATGGATTTATCCACGGCAGGTAAGAACTATTTAATTTGTACCAATACATACCTAACTAACAAAAATAAAAATATGTAAATAAAATATCTACTACAGATGTTACTGTTGAATGATACTTGTTGATGAATAAATAAGCTAATACTTAGAAGACACATAAATAATGTTTTTAGTCGTTGTTCTAATTTTAAACGACGAAGAAAATGATTAACCAAATGAATAAATAAATAATGTTTGTTTATTTTACTTTTTGATGTTAAAATCAGTACCTTCTTGCCATTTCTGCTATATTTACATGTTTTTCTTTATAGAGCACTTTATATCCTTCGAGGAAAGATAAGTAAGACTTGGGAGTGACGTGAGTCTGTCTTCGGAATCGTTCGTAGTATGCCACGCAGGTATCTGCTACGTTATCTTGCACTATGCCCATAATCTCAATCAACTGCTGCTTGGTCTCCTCTGGACACACCACCTAGAAGGCAATATTATATTGGATATTGTCGGAGTACAGGATACAAGTTTCTTGTAATTATTTTGAGACTAATCGATTCTTTTGTGTAAAAGATAAAATCAGAAGCGCACATAGGTAAATTTTACTAACTTGAAACTCCCATAAAAAGTGGTGCGCCACTTCAATAAGCGCTTCCTTGGGCCACTTCTGGAACCAGTCCATAGTAGATCCAGATATGAGGCCGGGGAACTTCAGAGCTCGGCTTCTGAATTTTTCGCCCACCTAAATGGAGCATTTTTAAATTATAGTAAGAAGAGTATAGAATTTTAGCTAGACAAGTTGAAGTGTTGCTGACGTCATGCTTGTAGTAGATACGTATCGTTTACAAATAAAAATCGTATAACATTTCTGCAAGCAACATTAATTTAATGTTACGGGCAACGACATTGTGGTAGACGAGTTACAGCAGCTACCTTGTTTTTTATTTAGTTGGGAAATCATTCAATGACTTCTCGCACTCTTGGGCGGAGCGAGACGGCGTGTCTGATTTTTACTGACTAAAACCCACTCCTATGTTCCTTCTTTGGCTTGCGTTCCAGGGCGGGTTTCACTTAACCCATGGGCCCAGTAGGCTTCGACCCAGCTGGACCCCTACGATTTGCTGACATCTCCTTGAGGCGCGCGTGGAACACTACGCGCCATCGACGACTTGGGCTCGGTCAGGACGGTTACCGGACAACCGGACGGCATGCACCTATTGCTCACCGTCCTCAAGCCTAAGCCTACGATAGCTAAAAAAGCTAGTCTCTGAATGGGGCGATGCTAATTTGGTCAAGTTCAATGCTGCTAAAACCCAGGCGTGTCTATTTTCCGCTAAAAGGAGCCAATTCAGCCCTGCTCCAACTTTCCGGGGCGTAACCGTGCCGATAACCGACCATCTTGATCTTCTTGGTGTTACGTTAACGTCAACTCTCAACTTTGGGCCATACATCGAAGCAAAGGCTCAACTGGCAGCAAAAAAGCTGGGAATCCTCGCGAAGGTCAGACAGTACTTCACGCCGGAACAGCTGCTCAAACTTTATCAAGCGCAAGTTCGATCGTGTGTGGAGTACTGCTCTCATCTTTGAGATGGATCTGCCCGATACCAGCTTGATGCACTTGAGGCAATTGAGAGGCTAGCCAGGAGGATCATTGGCAATGATGCACTCGTTGAGTCGAGGCTTCAAAGTCTTGAGCATCGACGCCGAGTTGCTAGCCTGTCGGTTTTCTACCGGTTGTATTTCGGAGAGTGTGCTTCGGAGTTGCATAACCTAATTCCGCCTAGCCCGTTCCATCATCGGACCAACGTCCCGCTTGGGCAGAGCAACGCCATGTCCTCGTGGGGGCTATCGGTGGCGGCGATCTCTCGCGCCGGGCCTTGGTACAGGCCATGGTCCGGAGCGAGGAGGAGTGGCAGGCGGTCGCCTCCTTCTGCGAAGCAGTAATGCTAGCAAAGGAGGCGGCCGATCGCGTGAGGCAACGGTCCTCACGCCCCAATCGCCGCCGGGATTCCGATCCCGATTTCCGGCCATCGTAGGCGCGGGCTTGCGGACGGCGAGCAATGGGTGGCTCGCCTTCCGACCGTCCGGTAACCGTCCGGACCGAGCCCAAGTCGTCGACGGCGCGTGCTGTTCCACGCGCGCCTCAAGGAGATGTCAGCAACTGTAGGGGCCTAGCAGGGTCGAAGCCTACTGGGGCCAAGGGTCTGATTCTGAAAGGAAGACTCGGCCCTGGTACGAAAGGCAATGAAGGAACAGGAGTGGATTTTTAGTCAGTAAAAGTCTGACACTATCTCCCGCCCCGCCCAAGGGCGGGGGATGTCATAAGATGATTTTCCCACCGAACAAAAAAAAAAATCATCGGACCAACAGGCGTACGGCAATGCGCCACCGGTACATGGTGGATATCCCGCCCATACGCACGAAACGTTTTGGGAACACATTCATTGTGCGTACAGCTAAGGAGTGGAATTCCTTGCCGGAATCTGTGTTTCCTGATGGCTACAACCCGGAAATCTTTAAGTCAAGAGTGAATAGGTTACTTCTAGGTAAGCGCGCTCCATCGTCGACCGCATCGTCGCTTTCCATCAGATGAGATAGCGGTCAAGCGCGAACCTATCAAGAATAATAAAAATAAAAGCTGGAAATCGGGATCGGGATCCTAGCGGCAGGAGCGTGAGAGTCGTTTACTTGCGCGTGCGGAGAACTCCTGCGCTAGCATTTCTGCTTTGCAGAAGAAGGCGACCGAGGCGCCAATCTTCTTCGCTCAGGACCATGGCCTGTACCAGGGCCCGGCGCGAGGGCTACCTTGTGTTTGAGCTTATTTAATTCATCTTGATGAAAACAAATGCTGGCGAAAGGTACAGAACGCTGTGTAGTACTTAGTAAATTAATAGGAAGTTTAGTTTCAAGTTTTGCTACGATTAAAAGAAAATAAGTTGACTTACAGGTGAAAAACACAAAACGACGTGTAAGTTGGCTCTGGATCGTATGATGAAGTATTCATACAACACATCTGGAACCGGAATCCTTTTGGGTGCATGTTTTTTCATAATTGGTGTCAACATATTCAGAATGTCATCTGCAAGAAGATTCAAAGAAAATATATTATGGAATTACACCGCCTCCTGAATCACACAGTTGTAAGTGATAACGATGAGTAATTGAACAAACCCATTTCTTCCTTAGGGAAAAGATTGGCAATTTCTCCTGAACTGAGAATATTATTGAGAAACTCCAGGAACTGTTCATCTTTTATGTCGTTGTCAGTAAATATAAAGGATATGCCGTGCCCCTGCAGGCCAGCCACGCGATACAGCACTTTTATGTCGTCCATAAAGTTGCCCACGTTGTACGATCTGCGAATATTTTAGAAGACCCCTTTTTATTAGCTTATCAAACTAGAACATGTTTTATTTTTAAAAGGAATTAACCACTGTTCATACCTTGTCAAAGTTATTTGATAGAAAGAAAAGTTAGCTATAAATGATGCTAGTTTTGTTAAGCTTTGTTTTCCGGAACCACCGACGCCGACAAGTAATGCATTGCCACTGTGGATATAAACATTATTTATTTATTAAAACTTTATGCACTAGTAAGAAACATTGTACAAAGGTGGACTTAATGCATTTTCTACCAGTTGACCTTAGGGTGGTGCAGAAATATAACATGACATGAAACAAAAACATGAAACATGCTAAAATTTCTTACTATGTAAATTACTATACAAAACTATGGGCTTCAAACAGGGCCTCTGCGAGCTAGTTTCGACTTATTGTACCAAATGTCAAAGACTAAAAATAACTATAAAATAACTATAAAGGTTTCCAGCTTACCGTGGAGTGTTAATAATTCGGGATATGATGAACAGATGCACCATCGCATCGTGGAAGAATACTAAATCTAGATGAGCTCCTCTTATCTGTTCATTAAACAGTTCCTGGAACCCTTGGAGTTTTGAGAGTAAAAATTCCCAACTATAACAATAAAAATTATATATAAATTAAGCTGTACTTAGGTGTGTAATGTGAAGGAGTCAGCTTCGTTGCAGATACTAACGATGGTAATTCCTCGTATACTTTGGGCGCATCGGTACTGAAGTCTTCTTCATCTTCTTCACCGGTTGGGTCGATCGGTTCACGTAGGAAGTTAACAAAGAATGTTTCTTCTTCTGGAAACTCACTCACATATTCCGGTAATTCTTGTCGTGCTGTTTTCCAGAAATTTTCCACGAACCAATCTTTATCCTCAAATGTGGTGAATCTGAGTAAAGTCAAAATTATATAAGTTCTTCGTTGTCATCGTGATACAAAAATGACGAAGTTAACGCAATAATCTAGTCATTTACTACCTGTCCGAAATAACTCTTAGACTTTCATGAAACCAGAGTTTGATAGCAGTGTTAATCGATTGAATCTCCTCTCTCTTTATAAACAGAATCCCTTCCCATATACGAGACAGATCTCTCAAGTTAAATACGTAATGGAATTTGGCTGGTGTCGGCAACATTTTTATCTGTACAATTGAAAGTGGTAAAATAATATAAGTACACTGTTGCTTAGACATTTAAAAAATGGACGTAGTCTTATTATTTTTTTACAAACTTTAGTTTGCTGCCACATGATACGAGTGACGGGCACGAGTTTTGGCATAAAATCCACTATCTTCTTGTCGTAGCGACTTTTACAGAAATGTCCAACACTAATGGTTTCTGAAATTGAAAAATAATAATCTTAAGTATGGGTGTTAGAAGTCACCTTAAATGAGTTGATTAGTCGCCAAAAACATTTTACTTTGGTATTTCCTTATCTTTATAGATAAAATGTGGAGCAGCTGTTTTTAGGATTCCGTACCCAAAGGGTAAAAAAAACGACTCCTATTACTAAGACTTCACTGTCCGTCTGTCTATACTTCACCAGGCTCTACATCTTATGATCCGTGGTAGCTATACAGTTAAATTTTTCAAAGATGTTGTATTTCTGTTACCGCTACAACAACAGATACTACAAAAAAAGTTATAATATAGTGTCTAATATTGTATAGATAATGGTACAGAACCCTTCGTGCACGAGTCCGACTCGCACTTGGCCGGTTTTTTTTTATCTCACCTGAAGACGATTTCTTTTTTTAATGGTAGAAAATCATCCAATGACTTCTCCCGCCCTGGGTGGAATGGGAGGACGTGTCAGACTTTAACTGACTAAAACCACGCATGTGTCCTTCAGCCATCTCCTGAGGGAACAAAATATCGACGTGGCGCTGATAAACGAGACGCACCTGGGACCTGAAGATAGGGCAAAGTTCCCAGGTTTCCTCGTTTACAAGAAGGACGAAAGGTCGGCACACAACACTAGATACCGTGGTCTGGCAGTGCTAGTGAAAAGGAGAGTCGTCTATCAGGAGGCCCCCTCGCTGTCGCACAGCTCGCTCTACGTGCTGGGCGTTCAACTTCATGTTGCCGGCGAGGACATACGCCTGTATGCATGTTACAAGCCGCCCTCAGTTCAACTAGACCTGACCGAGCTGAGAGCCACACTATCCGCCGCCGAGTCACCAACAATGCTTGCCGGTGTCATGAACTGTAAACATCCCGCATGGAACGCCCTGCACATGAATAACGAGGGGAGACGGCTCTTCGATGACGCGGAGGCCCATGGATACACAGTGTCCGGCCCTGAGACGCCCACCCACTACCCAGACAACCCGCTGCACATGTCTGACGTGCTGGACATTGTGATCCATACAGGGCTACACTGTCAGATCACGCAGCAGGTCATTGATTGGTGAAGGCCGAGTTAGAGGCAGGGCTACACTGTCAGATCACGCAGCAGGTCATTGATTGGTGAAGGCCGAGTTAGAGGCCGTAGCCGCGAGAGCTCAATCAAATTCCGCCCCCTGACGGGGACGTAGCGAAAGCCACAGTGTGTCCTTCAGTTGCCCTTTGCGTTCTAGGACTACTGGTTTCCTTTTCAGAAATTCCCCGCGGTCCTATAATTAGCGGGCATCGGCTCTGCAGGGCCTCTATGGTTTACTGACATCTATCTCTTTGAGGAGCGCGTGGACCACTACGCGCTGTTACTTGTGACGACTGAGCTCGGTCCGGTCAATTACCGGACGGCCAGACGGCGAGCTACCCATTGCTCAACATCTACCGTGGCTGGTAGTCGGGGTCGGAATATCGGCGGCTAGGGCGTGAGGACATTCATTCCCTTACGCGTACGACCTCCTCCTTCGCTAGTATTACTGTTTCGCAGAAGGAGGCGACCGCTTGCAATGGCAAGCGGTCGCCTCCGTCCGTTGTCGGAGTAAGGAAGAATGCCTCCTTGCTCCGGACCATAGCCCGAACTAGGGCCCGGCGCGAGAGGTCGCTGCCACCGATTACCTCCGCGAGGACACGGCGGTACTCCGCCCAAGCCTCCACCGTATGCTCCACGGTGACCTGAAGACGATGCAGTTGACAATGGTTAGCTAAGGAAACTTAAGACTTGTAAAACGTCCTATTGCCAAATAAAAAGATTAATATTTTTACCAAATATTTTGTCCATAGAAATAATGTTCGGTAGTGTACAATTAAATATATTAAACTGTCTCTTCAAACGCGGAGGAATGTCGTTACGACCACCACCTGTAATGTTTTTGAAACGGATTAAATCTAAAAAATACTGCTTAAAGATTTTAGAACTTAATTTACTTATAAATGAAGTAAAATTTTACAGGACATGTCATTTTAATATAGTAAAGTCGCGAATAGAATTTTAAATAAATGTAATCGAATTTTGTAATATTGGGATGTTCCGTTACCATGCCGATCAATATTAATTTGTAATCTTGATCCGCACCGTATTGTGTGGTCATGACTTTTGGAATTTTGTATCTGCTCACCGACTTTTGTCGTTGACTGTACTACGATTATTATGTATATAATAATAGCTATGACTGTAGTACCTGCTTGGTCACCAGCCCCCCTAGCCAAGTCACAAACGATAAACGTAAACTCTCAGTAGTCTTTAATAGATTTTCAACTTTATGTTATTGGATATAAAGTTGAAAATCTATTGAAGATTACATAGGGTTTTCGTTCGTTCCGGTCGCTAACGCTCAGTAGTCTTTAATAGATTTTCAACTTTATGCTCTTAGGTATAAAGTTGAAAATCTATTGGAGATTACTAAGCGTTCACGTTTATCGTTTGCAACTTGGCTAGGGGGGCAGGTACTACAGTCTATTCACGTTAAAAAAATAGTGAATGTGTTATTGTAAAGGCGTAATCATACTGGGGTAAAAAAATACGCTATTATAAAATTAAAGCAAAATTTTATATTAGATACACAGTTGTTTCAAATATTAATATAAAGTAATTATTTTAAAATAAAAGAATTCTGTTCTGCGAGTTCCATAACATCGTCTCACATGTTTTTATTTTTCACTAACCACGTGGACTACGTGTTCACAGCATTTCTTCTATTTGTTTGAATATATTGTTGCTATTGCGTCATAAAACAGCTTTTCTACACCTTTAAGTTTAAATGAGTTGAGGTGAGGTATTCATTTTTACTTTAACCGGTTTATGTGAACACGGGTTCCTAATTTGCTATGATCTGATTGGTCGATGGGCGTTGCTTAGCTGGGTGATAACGATGATGTCACTATTTTCTGAACGCAAATAGGCTATAATATATATCTAATAACTGAGATTCAGAGACAGCTGTAGATTTTAATATACCTGGATGTATCATTGCACCGAACATTTGAATATCGGCTATAGTAATGAAATCACCAGGCTTATCTAGAGAGTAAAAACCGCCACCTTCCATCATCTGTCGTACTATTTCGTTTGTCACCTAAAACATAAGTAAAAGATTTATTAACTTTTTCTTACTCTTTCTCAAACAGCATTCATCAGGCTGTCTATATTCCTGTATATCCGACGACGGAGCATAAGTACCTACTCGTACTCGGGCTGTTACGAATATTATTTAAAAAAATATGCTGAGCATTCAATGTTTATTTAATAAGACATGATTAACTCTAAATTATAAATGTACAACTACTGCCTTCATTCTTCCCAAAATTTAAGTAAACCTTTTTGTGGTAGCAAATATGACACCCCCCTAAGACTACGTCCACACGGCGCGTTGCGTCGACGCAACGCAAATATTTCGACGAATCGGCGGGCACATGAGTGATGCCGCCCCGCTCGTACGGCCCGCCGATTCGTCTAAATATTGCGGTGCGTCGACGCAACGCTGACGCAACGCGCCGTGTGGACTCGCACTTATACCTCGAAAAAGGGAGTCAGTATTTCTTATAAAACACCAAACATTGTATAGGTAGGTTAAGTACCTGTATAATTAAGTTGGTTTTTTAAATAAAATAATGTAAGAGTCTCTACTAAAAGATTAGCTAGTTCGTTGTGTATTGTGTCACTTTATAAGAGATAGTTCCTTTCACGACATACACTTTATGGAGAAAAAATAACTCACAGTAAATATATATATCTGTCAGATAGGAAGACTTTACTCGTATGTCTGTATGTGAATGAAGTGGTGGCCTCATAAATAATTAATAATATTATAAATTACTTAAAAATGATTTATTTCATTTTAATAATAATAATTTAAAAATATAAATGATATGTACCTATATGAAAATAAATAAATGCAATAATAATAAAACATTTATTTCGGACGAGGTCCATATTATTGTTAGTAACAATTATCTTAAAAACTAATATTAGTAACATTAAAGACACAAATTGCACAACTATACTTTGACATGAAGCCGCACCCACTCTTGCAGCATGGGGGACTCCCACCTATCTGCAAAAACACTCAGTATAGTATTGGTGCTGCCACGAACGCGAGCGAGTAGGGAGGCATATCTCTTCCTGATTATGGCGGCAAAGTCATCAACCCGCGCCTCAGCAAACATCCCTGACGCACTGCAACGCCACGGCAGCCCCAATAGTACCCTGAGTGCATTGTTATATTGGACACGCAGGTCGCTCTATGCCCGCTGCGAATATGCGACCCACATGCTGCAGGTGTAAAAAGATTGACAAAATGCTTTAAAAAGCGTGATCTTTACTGATTTCGTACACCATGCAAACCTGCGAGCCAGCATGTTACAACGGACAGCCAGCGACCTGCGTTCCCTATCAATATTGTTCCCTATCAATATTGTCATTTAAAAATCATCAGTGACCCAGTGACCCAAATACTTAAATTTAGAGACCCTATGCAGTGGTGTGCCACAAAGTGACACATCAGGAAATGCCGAGTAGGAGAAACCATTTGCTTTAAAGAGCATTGGTTCACTCTTTGAAACATTGTATTTGTACACATGTTGATACCAGTTTCCTCATGGCACTGATTGATGGGCTCAGCAACACCATGTCGTCTGCGTAACTAAGATTATTGGTACACACTCCGTCAATATGACACCCGACCTTGGTGCTGCTGAGCACAGCAATCAGCTGATTCATGTACAGGTTGAACAGGCGAGGCGAGCTTAATCCCCCCTGCCTCACTCCACATTCCAACCGGTACATGCCCGATTAGGAACCGTTCCACCTCACGCAATTGTGTTGATTGCTATACCAATATTTAAATATTGATATAACTTCAACCGGTAAAGACGTCTCAATCAACAATTTACTCCACAAGACATCGTAATTGACAAGATCGAATGCCTTCGATAGGTCCAAAAAACAGGCAAATACAGGTGTTTTTCTTTTCTTGTAATACTGCACCGTGAGCGTCATGCAGTTCAAGATACTTGGCTAATTGTGCGTCAAGCAGACGGTCCAGCACCTTGGCTGAAACAGTTGCCAGGGATATAGGCCTGTAGTTGGAGATACCAGAGGCATCCCCAGTTTTATTTTTAATAATAGGTACCACAACAGTAAACATGAGGCTATTTGGAAAATAACAGTGACTCACACACAAATTAAACAGCATAGTAAGTATGCGTGGCAAGTGCACCCCGGTATTTCAGATGCTCGATGCTGAGCCCATCGTGACCTGGAGACTTCCCTCCTTTCATTGTTTTTACAACCGACGCAACTTCCTTTGGGGTAAACCGAACGTTAATGTCCCCAGAAATGGCCTCAACATCGACAACCCGCGCCGAACCCGCCAGTGGCGACTAATTTTAAAGTGCTGCTTAAATAGGTTCGCTATTTCAGTTGGCTCATGCACGCTCGCCACGCTCACAGGAAAGCTCGACCGCGGATTTAATTTATTTATTTGTTGCCTTCCAGAAGGCACCAAATTGTTTATCTGCCTGGTTATTAGCTATAATGCCCATTTTAATTTGTTGTTCATTGTCTTGGCAATATTTTAGCTTGTCTTTAAAAACCTTCCTGGATTTACGCATATTTGTATAAAAATACCCTGAAGTGGGTTTATTATGAAGCAACCACGTCTGATAATGCATGCGAACCTCCCTGTGAGCATCCCGCACATGCACATTCCAACCAACCACATGTCTTCTTTTACAGCGCAGGTTATCAGTACTTACATACGTTATAGATGCACCTTCTTTCAAAATACCAATAACTGCATCGTACATCTCATCTAATAGTCTGTGATGGCTAGTATCAGAGCACATTCCATGCGAACAATTACAAAATTCCGTAGGAAAATCTATTAACCTTAATTTTGAATGACAAAAGTTTGAATATTCCTCAATTTGTCTAACGGTTCTTTCACCCCAAATGACCTTATTACAAGAGTGGGTTTTGCTCACTACCTTAGGTATTATTAAATTTATATTACACTCAATAATCAAAGGAATATGGTCCGATGAGTAAACATTATACAAAACAGCTGCTTTCATTACTAATTGTCTCGCTGCACTGCTCACCACGCAGTGATCAAGCCAGCGCAACGCACCGTTCGCTGTACTCTTATAAGTAAAACTCACAGTAAAAGTATCATCCGGTAACAACTCCCTGTCCACACATGACCACGACTGTTCCGCACACACTGTTGACACTTTGACAGTTCACTAGCGAAACGTTCACCCGGGTGAGCATTAAAGTCTCCTAATATGTACATCGTTTCCGTGTCACTGTTTTCAGTAATCGCAATAATCTCACTCAAACAAGAAGTAAATTTTATTATACATTCGAATCAGTAGGCATGTAAACCGAGAAAATTAATACAGAACGATCTATGTGCTCAATTTTAATAGCAACTAAACGGTCACTATTACACGTCACTAACGACACCTTTGAGAAAGCCGACTTTCTCCACAATAGGGCAACTCCCCCGAAGGGCCTCCCTACAAGTACTCCGGCAGATATTTAATACCAACAACTAATACCACTGGTATTTGTTTGGACTCATATTTAAACACGTCCGAACATATAAGGTGTTACAGTCAATAAAAATGTTTTGTGTGTTATTGTCATAAGACCATTTAGTGAAAAAAAAAATCCGAAAAAAAAATAAGTAAAAATACTACTACTAATACTACTATAAGAAAACCAATTTATTTTGATTAGGTTTGATGACTGAACTGACTGTACTAAATTCATGTTGTTGGTATTCGTTCAGAATGAAAAAAAAAAGATTTAAAAATATACAATACGTATTAATTTTTGTTAAGAACGAAATAAATTTTAAAAATATATAATAATTTACTTTTAACTAACTTTTAAGGGGAATCAAAGGTCAGCGGTTTTGTGAGTCACCAACTAGTAGAATATGGGGTTTTTTTTTTTTTTTGTGTGTGGCCTCTCGCAGGTCAACCTAGGAGGTTGTCGGCTGCTTAACCGGTCTTGCCTGTGGCGGCCTCGATTCGAGAATCAAAGCCTCCAGCCAGGGCTTACTTAACTAACTTAAAAACTAAGCGACTACACGCTAAGGGCACCCCCTGTGGGGTACGGACCTCGGCTTAGGGCGTCGCTGGGGGGGGGCAGCAAGGGACGGGCTGGATCGCACAAAGATATTATTATTATTAACGGGGAATTTTAAAACTACGGCACAGCGGCGCGGGCTGGCTCGAGCAAAGGACGGGGAGGACGTTGACGGGTCTGTCGCGGCGGGCCTCGGCGGCGAGGACGGAATGACGGCGGTCTGTAATGTTTACGAACTGTACTGGTTTCGTTACGGCTCTCTTGGAGCAGGGTAATGGGGTCGTCGGGGGTGACAAGAGTATGCCTAGGACGGCGAATCTTTGAGATGAGGGAGGGTTCATATCGGGCGGCCGAGTAGAATATGGGTTTAGCTACTCGTATCTTTATTCCTTTATCATTACCTGATCGCCCCACTCATTCACCACAGGCATGTTTATGTCGTCCACGAACACAGTCATGGCTCGACCTCCTGGGGGCCCGTACGTCATACCTACTCGCTTTTCCACATACGACTCAATAATTCTCTGTAATGTAAAAAAAATAATACTAGTTCTATTATTACAGTACCTTTACCAAAAACCGATTTAAAAAAAATCATTGTGGCACAAACTAAAATAAAAAAGGCAATTTTTGAGTATCTGAATCTTAATAAAGGCATATAATCCTGTAACTTACATGTGACTTACGAGTCAATGTTCCTGCGTACTAATAAATCCAAATAATATGTAAGCAATGTTTAAAACTCATATGTTTCTAGTCCGTAAGGATAGTCACCACCAAAGGATACGTCTCGGGAGTCAGGAGTCGCAAGGCGACCCCCGGCTACCGTAGACGCGTGTAAGGACGAAGCCCAGGTGGACGGCGCGATGTGTTCTACGCGCCTCAGAGCTGTCAGAAAAATTAACGGGGCGGATGCCTGCTAGGGCTTTTTTTTTTTTTTTTTTTAGGTGGGAAAATCATCTTATGACAAATCTCGCTCTTGGGCGGAGCGAGAGATAGTGTCAGACTTTTACTGACTAAAAACCCACTCCTGTTCCTTCGTTGCCTTCGTCCCAGGGCCCCGGTTTCGTTTTCACACTACCCATGGCCCCAGTAGGCTTCGACCCTGCTGGGCCCCTACGATTTGCTGACATCTCCCTGAGGCGCGCGCGGAACAATACGCGCCGTCGACGACTTGGGCTCGGTCCGGATGGTTACCGGACGGTCGGACGGCGGGCCACCCATTGCCCGCCTTCCGCAAGCCCGCGCCTACGGTGGCCGGAAATCAGGATCGGAATCCCGGCGGCGGCTGGGGCGTGAGGACCGTTGCCGTTGCCTCACGCGATCGGCCGCCTCCTTTGCCAGCATTACTGCTTCGCAGAAGGAGGCGACCGCCTGCCACTCCTCCTCGCTCCGGACCATGGCCTGTACCAAGGCCCGGCGCGAGAGATCGCGGCCGCCGATCGCCCCCACGAGGACACGGCGTTGCTCTTCCCAAGCGGGACACACCTCCACCGTGTGCTCCATCGTGTCCTCCGGGCGGTCCACACAGTGGCGACACCCGGGTGTCTCTTCCGCACGAATCCGGTGCAGGAACTTCCCGAACTTCCCGTGTTCGGTGAGAACCTGCGTCATGCGGAAGGTGAGGACGCCGTGAGGTCTTTCCAACCACGCCTCAAAGAAGGGACTTACCGCCATAATTGTGGCGTGCCCAGGCCTGCTAGGGCTACGGGAATGTTCGAAAGAGTTACCGTGGCGAAGGAACACAGTTGGATTTCAGCCATTGAAAGTCTGACACTCCCTCTCGCTTCACTGAGAGCGGGAGATGTTATTTGATGATTTCCACCTCACAAAAGAATTGGTAGATCAATATATTCACTCACTTGAAACAGATTAGGCGTAGTAGCGGATGAGAAGTTTATTATTTTGAACAATCTCACTTCGTTATCGTATTTCGTCATGTAACTTTTTAACATAACAGTCTTGGCAGTGCCTTGTTCGCCGATCAGAAGTACCGCCTTGTTCTGTTTAGCTATAGTTCCGATCAAAAATGTTATGCACACATTATCGATATTTGGCACCAGAATTGAAGCATACTCCGGTATACTGTCAGGTGGGTAAATGTATGGCTCGACAGATGCAGACCTGGAAAATTGAAACGTCGCTCCGTAATGATTTAATTAACACGTAGGTGAGTAAAGGATGCCTGTATTATTTTTAATATTATATATGTGAAATGTAACACTAACCAGTGCTCCCAGACGCCACTGGGAGTGACGGTGTACTCGAAGGGCATGACCCATTCCTTGGATTTGGAGCCGGGCCAATCCATTCTTACGGGAAGCTTGGTCATAAACTCAGACATGCGTGTGCGCATGTCTAGTTCAAGCACCGAGCCCAAGGACCACATCATCGCAAAGATGAACAGTCGCTCTAGATGACGGTCTGTGTGAGTTTCTGCAAGTATATAAATAATTAATTAGCGTATACTGTCTGATATCGTCTCGTCAAAAGTAATTAAAAAGTAACAAATTGTACATGCTCCACAAAACCAGGGATAAAATTAATTCTAGTTTTAAATAATTTTAATAGACATTCTAACACACTTTTTAACTTTTTAGTTGCACTGAATCAACAAAAAAGTTACTTCAGACAATTTTAATAATCGGAAGAATATATAATAAATAATTTACTAACTGCCTCCAGGTACCTCAATTTGTAGCAATCCGGTAAGTACGTCTACACATTGTCTGAAAAAAGGTCGCTATTTTAGTTTTAAGTACGGTACTCATTGTGAGTGCCGAATAAACACGTTTTTTTTTCTTTCTTTTTCTCCTCTATTAATTAACAAACAAGGCCAAAAACAATCCGCCAGCAGTAATGTTATTGTGAGCTGCACGCTCACAATAACATTACTGCTGGCGGATAGCAGACACTAAAACCATCAAAAAATGTCTAGGGATATAGTATCATTCATTAAACCCCAAGCGAACCGTGTTCGCTCACTTATTGTCTTTCTATTGTGTCTCTAATTACGGTATTCGAAAGAGCCTCGTTGCCGAGACATTTAGAAGTAAACTTCATCTTGTCTCACTTAAAGGCGCTATATGTAGACATTTCATGTTTAAACTCATTCATGGCAACAGCGCTTCGCACCGCAACTTTGATAAACATTTCAATTTACAGAGGCTAAAATATTATATATTTTTTAATACAAACCTAATGTAGATAGCTTCGAGAATTCTCATCTTAGCCACAAGCTTTATTTGTACGAATGAATGCACGTCGTCATATACTTTATTGAAAATGTTACGAAAGGTATCAGCCTCTCTCTGTGGGCGCGTCCTCAGCCAACCCTGTTACATGAAGTTATAAATATGCATGAACGTGGACAAAACCAAAAGGGTATGAGAAGCCGTAATTTCTGACCATGACTTTACCTCGAGTATAGGTTTCCACTTGAGTACCGATGAAGAGAGGAACACCATGCCCATCCGACTGACAGTGGCGGGTGAGGCGTTATCCACGTTGTCTGGCTCGAACACCAGCTTACTGTTCTGTGCCATTGAGATGCGGTCGCCGTTGGCTAATGTAAGTGTCTTGTTGTCATCTAACACGGAGTTTAGATTTTCTATCCACACGGCATCCACTGGACCATCTGGTATAAAACAATATGTTTGGAAATAAAATCTGACTTTAGCTTGTAGCGTCTAAAGACATTGTCATAGGTTTTATATTTACCTAGAACGATCCAGGTTGTATCAGTTTTCTTAACCTTCAGAGCTCTTCGCCAAAGAGTAGAGAATATACCATCAGTCCAGTCATTTGTTGCAACGTCTAAACGTCCAAACATTTGGGGCGCAGTGATCGCCTAAAATAAGTATAATTAAAAAGAAACTTTTTACAAAAAAAAAAAAAAAATAACCGACTTCACAAAAAAAAACAAATGATCAAAATACCTTTAATTTCGGAAGTCGGTGTTTCTCGATATTGTTTGTTTCTTATATAACACAGACTTCCGAAATTGAAGTTATTTTGATCCTTTTAGTTTTTTTTTTTGTGAAGTCGGTTTTTAAAAAAAAAAAATACAACCGAATTGATAACCTCCACCTTTTTTTTTAAGTCGGTTAATAAAAGACTTATTACAAGTTTTTAAAATTCTATTTCACACTTTTTAGTTGCGATACACTTAGGTATATATAACCAGAGTACATATTTCTCATGACAATTCCAATGAACCCAAACACTGCTAGGTTACATTGTTTTATTATGAAGTTCCGGTGTCTACCTTCCACCTTCCGGCTCCATCATCAGATCAGTTCGGTAGTACCTTATAGCCAAACTGCATTTCATGACAATTCTAATAAGCTCAAACACGGCTAGGATACATTGATTAATTACAGAGTTCCGGTGCCTATCTTCCGGTTCCATCATCATCAGGTCACTTCGATGATACCATTTTCAATATAACTATTCAGCCCCCCTAGCCAAGTTGCAAACGATAAATGTGAACACTTAGTAATCTCCAATAGATTTTCAACTTTATACCTAAGAGCATAAAGTTGAAAATCTATTAAAGACTACTGAGCGTTAGCGACCGGAACGAACAAAAACACTATGTAATCTTCAATAGATTTTCAACTTTATATCCAATAACATAAAGTTGAAAATCTATTAAAGACTACTGAGAGTTTACGTTTATCGTTTGTGACTTGGCTAGGGGGGCAGAACCATTTATTTATTTGTATTGTCATAGTCGCTTAACTATCTTAATTGTGATATCTATGTGAGTATAAAATAACGAAGAGACAAAACTATTATAGAAACACCGACTTCCGAAATTAAAGTTATTTTGCACTTTTCAGTGTTTTTTTTTTTTTCATTGAAATCGGTTGTATTTTTTTTGTGAAAAGTTTTTTATTCAACATTCCAAAAGTTACATAAATACCTATCTCCATCGACTTATATTCTAGTGATGAAACTATTTGTCAAAATACTGAAAAGTTAAAACAAAGGTCGCTGCAGCGCTATAATAGCATTATGTCGTCTAACAAAACTATTAAAACATACAGCGCCTAGATAGCTTTAGAGGATACTTTTTCGCGACCAAAATGTCTTAAGCGCCATGAATTTCGTGGCACTTACGCGTGTCGTTCAACAAAGTGTTGAACGAAACGCGTGTGGCAGACCCTTATTTTTCCAATCATCGATTATGGTGACGTGTGCTACTATGACCTGAATGCAGATCTCCTCAATAAACTTGACCGTCTTCTAAATTACTGCATTCGATTCATTTTCAATCTACTTAGTAGGTATGATCATGTTTCAGTGCATCGGTTGCTTCTAAAGTGGTTGCCCATACGTCAGCGCATAGAGCAAAGGGCGCTCACCACCTTATTTTCATTTCTTGATTCTCCTAATTCCCCTAGTTATTTAGCCCCTCACTTTCAATACATTTGCGCCAACCACAATAGAAATCTGCGCTTATCTCATAACCGCCTTTCTATTGTCCCACTCATCGTACTGACTTTCTTCACTATTCCTTCTTTATTCAAGCTATTTCTCTGTGGAATGCGCTCCCCCAGGAAATCAGGATGGCAGCAAGCCGCTTATTATTCAAAACCAAAGTTCGCGAGCTAATTCGTAAAAAGTTGGCAGTAGTATCATCACAGCGTTAATGTTTTCCCATTGTCGGTTTGGACCAATTGTTAAAGTATTTTAGTGTATGTATGTAGTGTATTAATTTGAGTATATATTGTATAATTGTATTATATTTATTCTATGGTCTATAAGTAAATAAATTCCTGTATTCGCCTTTTTCTCTCTCTTTTATTGCACCTACCATTACTTTTCTCTGCATCACCCAAAGGTTGACTGGTAGAAAACGCCTAAGGCACTTTTGGTATGCCTAAGGTACTTTTTGTGTGCATAAAGCATTAAATAAATAAAGTGTATCAAAAAGTGAAGTTAAGTGTATCAGTGTGTTCAGTTTTATACCGCAGAAATAACACAGCCATTTGCCTACAATGGGAACGCCTAAATACTCCGAAATATTTTATTCCGAATTTCTATGTTCCGATTTTCAAAAGTCCGAATTTCATAATACCTAAAAATTATAATGTCTATTATTAAAAATCACGAAATTTATTTTACCGAAAGTCGTAAATGCGATTTGTTAGTTTTCCGATTTTCATACGTTCGAAGAATCAAATGCTCGAAGGGTTCTCGGTCCGAAAAACGATATTCCGATTTTCAATACTTCGAATAAACTAAAAGTCAGCATGTTGTGCTACAAAATTTAGTGACAGAAATTAATCGCTGCAGTAGAGTGTAATTTAAACCCGCGTAGGCGCGGAGGGGTGGGGCGGCCCGCGAGCTGAGGAGCAGGTGGCCATAAAAACAAAACAAAACCATCTGCGACGATAAGCTTGCATGGGGCCGCCCAAACGCCGCAGCGCCATGCCCGTGACAGAAACAATGCTTGCTCTGCATGCCTGCTTTCATGCTGCATGCCTGCTTGCATGTTGCATGCTTGCTTGCATGTTGCATGCCTGCTTGCATGTCGCATGCTTGCTTGCATGCTGCATGTCTGCTTGCACGCTGCATGCCTGCTTGCATGCTGCAAATCCCCTGTATTATTGATGAATCACTTAGGTTAGGTTAGAACTGTGACTAATAAAACGTGAAGGCGAGCAAGCTAAGCGAGCGTGCTGCGGCAGCGGCGGCCGTGTGCCAGAGCCCCTCTATTGTTGGTGAATCATTTGGGTTAGGTAAGTTAGGTAAGAATTGTGACCTTGCTATACTGTTTTACAAAGCGTTTTTATTTCGGAATTGTATTAATCGGTATTTTAATAATCGGAATTTGTATTTTTGATGTTTCGAATTATCATTAAGTCGGACTTTTTGTTATTCGATCTATTGAAACTCGGTATTTTGAGAATAGTAATTATAAACGTTAGGAATATTGAAATTAAGGAATTATAAAAATAGGAGTAATGATAAGTCGGAGTTGTTATATTCGGAATTTTGAACCATTCGGAATTATGAAAATCGGTATTTTGAAATTCGTACTTGTGACTGTCGGAATAAAGTTTTTCGTATTTATGAAGTGTACAATACTTCATTACAATAACATTCAGTATCAAAATTTAACAATAGTCCTAGTTTGTAAAAATTCAGAAAACCACGTTCTACTACTTTAATAAATAAGTGATCATAATCATAATCATAATCATAATAATCATAATCATTTATTTTGCTTGTAAAAACATAGGTATTACAGAGGGTGGTATAAATGTATAGTGCGCTATGTTTTGCCAAATATTGGCATACAAACTTATAGTACCTAAATGTCAGCATGCATCTTAACAAATATTTAAAATCATAATATAAGTAATGCCAAACAATTAAAAACAGTACTTTCAAAAAAAAAAAAAATAATAATAATTGAAACAGAATGTCAAAACATCATCATCTTCCTGCCCTTGTCCCATCTTATTTGGGGTCGGCACAACATGTTTTTTTCTTCCATTCTATCCTGTCAACCGTCATGCTATCACTAACTTCCTTTTCTTTCATATCACTGTTCACACAATCCATCCATCTTTTCTTTGGCGTCCCTCTCCCTCTCCACCCATCCACATGTATACTCATAACTCTTTTAGTAACATGCGTTTCATCTCTCCTCTTTACATGACCATACCAAGACAAACGATTCCCTTTCAACTTTTCAGTCACTGGCGCCACTTTCAAACTTCCTCTAATATACTCATTTCTCACTTTATCCATTCTCGTCACACCACACATCCATCTCAACATTCTCATCTCCGCTACATGCAATCTTTTTTCATCCGTCTTTTTCACAGCCCAACATTCTGATCCATACAGTATGACAGGTCTTATCACGGACTTGTAGATTTTACCCTTCAACTTGGGGGGCATCCGTGGGTCACAAATTGTTCCAGTGACCTGTCGCCATTTCATCCATCCTGAATTGATCCGATTTGATACGTCTCGGTCTACCTCAAAACAAAATAATTGAAATGTCACAAAAATGAAATAGTAAGTCAAAAATTAAATAGAGTGTCAAAAAATTAAATACAATGTCAAAAAATTAAACACAATGTCAAAAAAAATTAAATACCAAAGTCAAAAATTAAATCCAATGTCAAAAAAAACTTAAATAGAATGTCAAGAAATTAAATTGGTTGTCAAAAGAATTAAATAGAATGTCAAAAATTTAAATAGGATAACAAAAAAATAAGTAAATAGAATATCAAAAAATAAAAATAACAAACTTTATATGTCAACAAAATTATTAATGTAACCGTGTAGGCGAACCAGTCAAACAATTGTGTCATTAAGAAATTCGGTGACACTGTAGTATGCTTTTTGAGCTAGAAATATCTTTAACTTAGTTTTTAATGCATTGTTACTTAACAGTTTCCACTCTTTCGGCAATTTGTTAACTATAGTTGGAGCCATACACATGATATTCTTACGCATAAATGTGTAAAGTGAATTCAAAATCGTATAAAATAAACCTTTTATTGTAATCATCATTCTAAAAAACAGCTATCCTGAGTGAATGAAGATCAGGACTGCGCTGCTAATATTTAGAAACAAAACAAACAACAACGGTAAATTTATCTTTAAAATGTTTAACAAAAAAAAATGTTTAGCAGTACCTTTATGCTCTTCTATCTGCTTTTGTTCTTTTCATTTTTAAGTGTTTGTGTGTACTTAAATAAATAATAATAAACAATTCCAGTTAAAGATTCCGTTTTATTTCGGAAATGTTTTTTTTCGTTGTTATAACTTTTTTTGACAATACTTTTTTGCAGCGAAAACTTTTTTTTAAATCTTTTATCAACTTAATTTTTCGGGGTCATTCAAAAATTGATTCAGAGTCAGAAATTTGCACTTGGTCTAATGATGTAGGGAAAAGCTGTAAATTTTTGAGGGCACATTCTGAAGGATTACTACAAAGAATAGCCGACTTCTTTAGAAGACGCTTTCCAGCTTTAGTCATATCATCAGCTTGGAAGTGCGCAGAGCAGATAAACGAATATTTTGTAGGAAGCCACGTGTTTTCACTTCTATCTTCCTGAAGAATTTTTATCCATTCTTCCCTTTTGGCTGACCAGAGCGAACAAACCTGAAATATAATTATAGTGTATGAAGAACGAAATCTCAATAACAGTAATGCAATATGATAGGTACATAAGACTATAAATCAACTGAATCTAATTTATATTTGAATACTAATCTGCACGTAATATCTAGGTAGGTGCGTAATACCTAAGTGCTAACGAATGACAGAATGCTTAACGACAAAACTTACCGATGAAAACTGATACCCGATGATTTACTGACTTTTCTCGCGAGTCTTTACAATATCGAAAATCAGACGTCGTCATTTTTTCTGAATTTGACGGAATTCATTTTTATTATTTATACAAAAGAGAAAAAACATTAAATATAATATTAAAAAAAAAAAACCAACAGGGAATAGTAAAGTCTGTGTTCACTATAATAATAATAATAAAGGATGTGTGGCTCGGCTTTCAACCAAGTGACAAGAAAAAATTTATCTCTTCACATTTTTCAATTAATAATCAAATAAATCCCAAAAGTTCCGAAATAATGAAAAAAAACGAAAGAAATAACAATTACATCATATACATCTATACATAATGCAACCATAATGACAAAATAACAATGAAATATATGGAAAATTGAAGGCGAAAAGACAGGAATAATGTAGACAAGAGCCGCAGCTCGCCGTGCACGCCAACCACCTCCGGCCTCGTCGCTCAGCTCCGCCTCGCCGCCGCCGGAATCCAGCCCCACTGTGAGTGCTGTGACACCGGCCGTGGCAGTTGCGTCGAGCTCCAGCGACGAGAACTTTTCTCCGCCCACGTCACCACCACCTGCGCGTCGACGGAGAGGACGCCGGCCGCCTAGTGGCTTAGAACCTCGAAGCCCACCGGCCTCTGATAGGGTCCCAGCTCCCGGCGGAAGTGTGCAGCGCATGCGATGAACGCAATATCCATCAATGAGAACGTCAAGCGCGCATACTATGGGGCTACAGAGGGAGGGAACAACCTGACCGCGTACCGTGTTCGGATGCTCTCTTTGTTTCAGGTGCTTGAGCCAGCCGTCAACGTTTCGGCCCAACGACTGTCGGATCAGGTGCGGGTTATCCAGCGTAATCATATGTTGGACGATACTGTACTTGATCGCCTCCGAACGGAAATGAGTAACCATGCCATTGCTCCTTCGTCGCAGTCTGTGGTACCAGTGATGGTACCACCGTCCTACCATCTTTCCGACCATGCTGACGAAGAGATTACTGACATGGTTACACATGTAAGTACCCAGTGCAACAATGAATTGAGGAGTGCTTTGGAGTGTGCTATTCGGGAGTATCGCAACATGCCGCTTGAACTTAGGCCGCGCTTACCTCGTTTGCCCATGCATAATAAGAATAAGGCGCTGGTGGCTGCTCTGGATTTGCAGTTGTCAAACTATTTTGACGACTGCAAAGATCTCACTGATACACACTCGTTAATGTACTGCGCAGCTGTTGCGGCATGTCGTGTGGCTCACGTCAAGTTTCCAAGCTGTGACGTAGCTACACGACCGAAACCAGCCGTGCCGACTTGGCAGAGCAGGATCGAGCGTCGTATTGGTGGGGCCAGAGCACTCATCGGCAAACTAATCTGCTTCAGGGAGGGCAACACACGCCCAAGAGTGATGCGCTTTGTGAGGCGGGCGTTTTCGGGGACTGACATCAGCCCCCGAGACTATATGTCCCTTTTCACAGAGCGCATCGACTTCCTGAAGCAGAAGGTGCATGGGCAAACCGTATCCGCAGGTATAAGCGGCGGGTGGAGCGATACACCCAGAATCGCACATTCCGGAGTAATGAAAGGTGGGTATATAGGGCTTGGGAGAGACCGGACCAAGGTGTGACTGATGCGTACCTCCAGGATGATGACGCCATGAGTTCATTCTGGCGCAGCATCTGGTCGGTGCCTGTCAGTCACACCGAGGGTGACTGGACTCGAGAGGACGAGCGTGCGTGCGATCCATTACCACAAATGGGGGCAATTGACATCAGCCCCCAAGATGTAGCTCGTGCAGTCCGTCCGTTGCCAAACTGGAAATCTCCAGGGCCGAATGGGCTGCACAATTTCTGAATTAAGTGGTTTACAAGATCGCACGCTCGCTTGGCATATCAGTTCCAGTCTGCCTTAGAGTCAGGGTCGCTACCCCAGTTCCTAACAACAGGAATAACCCACCTGCTCCATAAGTCAGGTAGTACTGCGAAGCCTAAAAATTATAGACCGATCACGTGTTTGCCGACGGTCTATAAAGTTCTCACATCCATACTAAGAAGCAAAATTAATAGTCATATTGACAAAAATTTAATCATGTCACCTTCTCAGAATGGATGTGGGAACGGGTCCCGCGGTACTAAGGAGCTGCTCCTCATTGATATGACCATTAGCCAACAGGTTCGATGTTCCCGAAAGGATCTGTCGACATGTTGGATAGATTATAAGAAGGCCCTATGACTCTGTTCCTCATACATGGCTCATGAGGGTGCTGGAATTATATAAAATAGATACAACACTACGCACCTTCCTGATGTCGTGTATGAGGCAATGGAGTACGGTCCTCCGCTATCCAGGATGTCGACATACCCAGAGGAATAGCGAACCTGTAAGGATCGAGCAAGGTATATTCCAGGGAGATAGTTTGAGTCCACTTTGGTTTTGCCTAACCTTGAATCCTCTAAGCACACTGCTGGAGAATTCAGGTCTAGGCTATCGGTTGAAGAGAGGTGGTCAGGTAATATCTCACCTACTTTACATGGATGACCTGAAACTTTTTGCCCCCAACAATCTGCAACTGATGGAGCTACTGAAGGTAACTGAAACCTTCAGTAGTGCCATCAGGATGGGGTTTGGTGTGGACAAATGGGTGGTCATGCATGTAAAGCGAGGGGAGGTTGTGGAATCCGTGGGCACTCAACTCACGGATTCCATAAACCTGAGATCCCTCTCTCCATCCGAAACCTATAAGTATTTGGGTATGTCGGAAGCTCTAGGCATCAATATCACTGATATGAAACAATCGTTGAAGGAGCGTTTTTTTTGGACGCCTGAAGAAGGTATCCAATAGCCTTCTTTCAGGCGGAAATAAGGTGCGCGCCTTCAACGGTTGGGTCATGCCGGTATTGATGTACTCTTTCGGCGTACTCAAATGGACTCAAACGGAACTTGACGCCCTGGATAGGAGGGTCCGCACACTGCTGACTGCATACCGAAAGCATCACCCACGATCGTCGGTGATGAGATTGTATATCCCGCGGAAGTGTGGAGGTCTAGGTTTTTTAAATGCTAAGACCCTACACAACCGCGAGATATGCAGTCTCAGAGAATATTTCCTAGCTGCCGACGTGGGTATGCATCGAGATGTAGTGGCAGTGGACATGGGACTCACCCAGCTCTCCCTGGCTAATGAGAACTGGCGCAAACCAGCCCAAACCAAACTACTGTTGGTATATATTTTGCATGTACGCCTACCTACTTACTTGTTTGGGCCGATGTCCAATTTACACTACCAGCAGTGGTGGCTAATTACAAGTTGTAGGTCTTGACACTAACGATCGCAGAGAAGTGTGGCAGAGCAAGGAACTTCACGGACGCTTTTTCCGGGCCCTTCACGGGCCCGATGTAGACCAATTGGCGTCCGTAGCCTGGCTGCGTTCCGATGACCTCTTTGGGGAAACCGAAGGTTTTGTCTGTGCAATTATGGACGAAGTTATCATGACGAATAACTACCGGAATTTTATTGTGAAGGACGGCACGGTTGACATCTGTCGGGCATGTCACCGTCCGGGAGAATCAATTCGTCACATTATCTCTGGTTGTTCTCGTCTAGCTAACGGAGAGTACTTGCATAGACACAACCTTGTAGCCAGGATTATCCATCAGCAACTTGCTCTGAAATACTCTCTTGTGGAATCGGAAGTGCCGTACTATAGGTACGAGCTCGATCCAGTTCTTGATAATGGTCATATCACTTTGTACTGGGATCGGTCCATCATCACTGACAGGACTATTGTAGCCAATAAGCCTGATATAGTGGTGGTGGACCGAAGCGAGAGGCGTGCAATGATTGTTGACATTTCCGTTCCGCATGACGAGAACCTCGTGAAAGCCGAGAAAGATAAACAAATCAAGTATATTGACTTGGCTCGCGAGGTTGTCGACATGTGGAATGTGGACTCGGCGATCATTGTACCGATAGTCGTGTCGGAGCCTCGACCAACACCTTAGGAGGCTCGCGTTAGGCGACTGGATCAAGGGCTTGATTCAGAAAGCGGCACTCCTGGACACGGCTCGCATTGTTAGGAGGTTCCTTTCTCTGGAGCCCTGACCGCCGGTAGCTTGGACCCTGTTCCCGATACCGGTGGGGTACTATTTTTTATATTTTAAATTATTATTTTTTTTATATATGTTTTAAGAAATATTTAAAAATGTACAAAATATGTATATAAAATAAATAAAGGACATAATAATAATATATAATAATAATATTCACACAACTATGACACAACGCCGTCTAGTCCCAAGCTAAGCAGAGCTTGTGTTATGAGTACCTACTAGACAACTGATAAACATACTTATATATTTCTAAATACATACATATTATAGATATATTACACCCAGACACAGAACAAATGATCGTGCTCATCACACAAACATTTGTCCTGGGTGGGAATCGAACCCACGACCTCCGGCATAGAAGTCAGGGCCACTAACTACTAGAGCAACAGGCCCGTCATTGTCTTGTCACTTATGACTCCTGCTACACTAAACATCTGCATGTTTTAGTCAATGATTGTAAAATGGGAAGGCTTTTAAATAAAATAATATATTTACGATACACAACATACTATTACGATATTAGAAGCTATTAAATTGCTCGAACAAACAGTAATTTTACTTACATGACTACAAAATTATTTTTCACGTCCAGATTCACTTTGATTTAAATTTATAAGCGCCGCTCTCACGCTGCATGAACGTCAAAACTGCACTAATGTCATCAATTTCAAGGTGCATAGACGACATTGCACCTGAGTTGATTGAAGTGAGTGTACGGCACACGTAATCTAGTGCGTAGTACATATACACTTCTGGACACATCTATTGGCCCACCTTAGAGTTCAGGTTTCGATGGCCCCTACCGAAATATGATTGCTAGATTGAACAAAAACTGTTGATGCAGTTTTAAACCTGATACATTTTACCATCTTTTTCGATCGTATTGTTTTAAATTTGAATTCAGAATACCATACGACATGGAGCTACGCCTAACAAGTCGGATATGCGCCTTGTTAAAGGCAATTGATTTTTGAATAAAAAACATGTTTTATCAAATAAAGGTTTAATTTAATAACGCGTGTTGCCTCCATGGGCATCTACCACAGCTCTCATACGATTAGGCATAGAGTTTATCAACCGCTCTATGAAATTTTTAGGGATATCTCCCATTCCTCTTCTATGGCAGTTTTCAACTCCTGCATCGTTTGAGCAACTGGCTGACGAGCCCTAACACGTCTTTTTAGCTCGTCCCACATGTGCTCAATGGGGTTCATGTCTGGGCTTCTGGCTGGCCAGTCCATAACTGTGATGTTCACATCCCGAAGATATTCCCTGACGATGCCGGCCGCATGGGCTCTTGCATTATCATGCATAAAAAGGAAATTTGAGCCCACATAGTCCGCGTATGGTATCACGTGAGGTTCTAAGCACTCACGAATGTACCTTTCAGCATTTAATGTTGGCAGCCGTGGTCCTGTAACAACCTCAAGTTGAGTTTGGCCGCTCGCGGATAACACAATTTTAGACTCATCAGAAAAGAGTACACGGCTCCAATCTTGCTGTGTTCAATTTAAATGCGCGCTGTTCGGTGGGCTCGCGTTAGTTTGGGCCCATTGGGCTTGTGTGGTACCATATCGCGTTCTTTTAATTAACCTTCTCCGAACAGTTCGAGCGCTCACAGATACTCCGTGGAAGTCGCGAAGTTGGTTTTGTATCTCAATGGAGGTAAGGTGACGATTTCTCAAGCTGGTCGTCACGATGAATCGATCCTGCCTTTCAGTTGTGACCCGAAATCGTGGCCTTCCTTGGCGACGAACAAAGCCGCCAGTCTCTAGGTACCTCCGATAAACATTTCGGACCGCAGATCGACTTAAATTAAGTTGAGCACTCACGTTTCTTTGGCTGTGTCCGGCCTGAATAAGTGCCACAGCTTGGGCGGCGACTTCAGGTGAAGTATCCATAGATTATTGATAAAACCTCACCTTAATGTTAAGAATAAGTAATGTTTGTTGCAAAACCAAAGATATCAATCACTTTTTCAAGAATTAAATCCAAGTAAACCAATAAAACCAAGTTTTCTTAGTATTCGATTGTTTGATATCAACAAACAGGCTCCAAATTGTCTTTTGTTTCTTTAAATTCTGTGTTCGAAATTCAAAAAAAGACTATTGAATGAAATTGTGAATGTGCCAGGTTCAAAACTGCATAAAAACTTTTTGCTCGACCTAATATAAAATTTTAGCTAGGACCAAACGAAACTGAAAATACAAGGTGGGCCAATAAATGTGTCCAGAAGTGTATATATCAATGCCTATCTGACTTCTTTAAATCGTATTAAAATTTTTGAAAAAATTTGTAGAGCATTGAATGTTCTACATAATTTGTTTCAAGCAATTCTTATATGTTTAAATCTCAAGAATGGTTAAACAATATAATCTATTTTAAAAAAACTCTTGTGTCACAGTGTTCGTTATCGAATTTCTCGGAAACGGCTTGACCGATTTTTTTTATTTTTTTATTTATTTGGTAGGTCTGAGAATAAGTTGGTAATTTTTTTTACCCTCCTATCTCCACCCCCTGTTTTTTTTCTTTGATAATTTATATTACAAACCAACGTTTGCCGAGTCAGCTTAGTTTTTTTTTAAGAAAACACTTGATTGAAAAAGGACATTGACCGTACATATATGGGAGTTGTACCAAATGCTGTCCAGAATGGACACTATGTTCCTTGGACCAATAATAGTTTTTAAACCAAAGCTCATCATCTAAGCATTATTTATTTATGAAAAAGTCAACTAATAGTACATTTTATACCATTATCTATATTATATAAAAGGAGAAACTGACTGACTGACATATCAACGCACAGCCGAAACTGCTAGGACTAGGAGCGTGAAATTTTGCACATAGCTTCCTTTTATGATGTAGGCGAGCACTAAGAGAGGATTTCCCAAAATATACCCCCTAAGGGGATGAAACAGGGGTCCAAAGTTTGTACGGAGAAACCTATATTCACGCGGGCGAAGCCGCTGGCAGAAGCTGGTTTGTTATAAAGACATCGCCGCAACCGGAGTATAAAATGGTAATTGATATTACCATAGTTTTAGTGTTATTCCCTATTTGAAGTCTAAGTACCTAATACATCTACTCAATTTTTTTCGTAAATTTTCAGCAAATATTCAAAAAGTTACAGAATAATGCAATATTAATTATCACTTTATCAAGCACATCGGCTTCTTGAAAAAAAAAATTGTTAGTGAACATTTTTCTCCACCATTGATTTTTTTTTTTTTTTTTTTGTTGTATTTAGTCCTGCAATCTGTCTCTTCGACATTGAGCTGGATTTTAAATAATTGAAGTAATGGGCGTGTATGGCACAGTATCCAGCGATACGTCCAAAATTGGTGCTAGCTCCTCATGCAATCAGGTCTTGAGGAGCACGTCTTTTCAGCCTTTTGAAGGTGGAGTTTGGCTCTATACTCATCAGCTCCCTAGCCAGGAAGTTTGGGTGGTGATTTAGTCTTTTTGAATATGTTTGGAGACTGTTTTTTATTTCCTCCTTGATAGAGTCGACTTTCAGGTCTTTGTGAAGACGCTTGTTTGTTATGAACCAGGGTGCTCCAGTTATCATTCGCAGGGTCTTTGATTGGAATCGCTGCAAAATTTCTATGTTAGATAAGGATGCTGTTCCCCACAGCTGAATGCCATAGGTCCAAATAGGCTTTATTATACTTTTATAGAGAAGAAGCTTGTTTTCAAGATTTAGTTGTGACTTTCGACCCATTAGCCATTGCAGATTATGGAGTTTCAAATCAAGTGCTTTTCTTTTTGTTTGGATATGCTTTCTCCACGTCAGTCTTCGGTCAAGGTATACGCCCAAATAACGTACTACATCAGATTGTGGTATTTTGACCGCATTGAGCTCGACTTCTGGACAAGTATCGCGCCGCAAACTAAATGTAACATGCACAGATTTTATTTCGTTGGCTTTTATTCTCCAATCTTTTAGCCAGCAAGATATTTCGTCTAGGTTTATCTGTAGCTTGGCAGACGCTTCAGCAGCTGTTTTGTCGACTGCTAACACCGCAGTATCGTCGGCATATGTCCCAGACAGAACGTGTTCTGTATTCGGTAGATCGGATGTGTAGATCAGATAGAGTATTGGACCCATCACACTGCCCTGAGGTACCCCGGCCTTTATTTCATATAGTTTTGTAACGCTGTCACCATGTTTGACGTAGAAATGTCGGTCATGGAGGTAAGATTTTATAAAGAGGTAATAATTTAATGGTAGGTTCTTCAGGATTTTAAACAGAAGTCCGTCGTGCCAGACCCGATCAAAGGCATGTGAGATGTCCAGGAAGGCTGCAGAGCACCACCACTTATTTTCAAACGTGTGGTTGAATTTTTCTACAATTCTGTGCACCTGTTCTATGGTGCTGTGGGAGGGTCTGAAGCCAAACTGGTGTTCTGGGATTAATTTGGCTTTCGCAATAATCGGGGCCAGGCGATTCAAAAACAGGATTTCTAGTAGTTTGGACGTTGTGGGGAGGAGACTGATTGGCCGATAAGATTTAACATCAGTATTGTCTTTGCCAGGTTTAGGAATCATAATAATTTCAGCTACCTTCCACTGAGGTGGAATAAAATTTCTCCAAAGGCAGGCATTGAACAATTGAGTAAGATATTTGTATCCTGTGTCTGGCAACTCTTTTAAGATTTTAGCTGTAATCAGGTCATATCCTGGAGCTTTATGGACATCGAGTTTCTTGATAGCTTGAATTACTTCCCTTTTAGAGATCCTCTTAATGGGTAGATCCATTTGATGAGTTTGGGTAAGTACATTTGAAACTTCTTTTAGCTTCGAGGATCCGCAGTCATCATTTGGAGTAAATACTTCAGATAGATGTTGCGCAAATAATTCGGCTTTATCTTTGTCACTTTTTGCCCAGGTACCATTTTGTTTTTTAATAGCTGACTGGTGAATAGTGGGCCTTTTTAATTTTTTTGTTGCTTTCCAAAGCGAGTAATCAGTGGCTGATGTGGCGTCGAGACTTCGGAGATAGTTTTCTGTACCAATTTGTTTCTGCTCTGCAAGTGATTTTTTCAGCTTTTTAACAAGTTCGTTAAATTTTGTTTTATGTTCAGGATATTTTGTGGTCTGCCAGAGTTTTCTAGCCTCACGTTTCTTTTTCACCAAATCGAACGTGGCTTTGGGATAATTTTTGGCATTTTGACTTGACTCCCTTTGGACGGGAGTGGCTGCCCATGCAGCCTCCTGGATCGTTTTGTTGAGATGTTCCACAGCATCAATCACGTCGTCGTCTGATTTTAGCGGTATTCTATCATTTAGAGTATTGTTAACAAGTTCACGAAAATATGGCCAGTTGGTTTTGTTATTATGCAGTCTACATGTCTTTTCTCTGTTTTCTACCGAAGAGTTGACTTGAGCCATTACCGGCGAATGATCAGATGAAAGCTCAAAGCAAGAGCTGCATTTGATTGAAGAGGAGGGCAGTCCTTTGCTAATGAAGAAGTCCACAAGGTCAGGTTTCTTTTTTGTGTCAGTTGGCCAATACGTTGGTTCTCCAGTAGTGGTAACAATTAGTCCAAGAGATTGCACTGATTTTAGGAGTTGTCTACCTTTGGGCGTAATAACTCGAGCGCCCCAGTCTTTATGTTTTGCATTGAAGTCTCCGCCGGCTATAAACCGGTGTCCTAAAGTGACGAAGAAGGCAGAGTAATCCTCATACTTCATATTATGCTTGGGAGGGATATACAGTGCTGATAAAAGCAGCGGGCCTTTATCAGTTTCGACTATTATGTTTGTGGCTTGTATTTGTTCTGTTTGGTAAGAATTTGTAGCATAGTGACGTATTTTTTCCTTGATGAATATAGCCGAACCACCATGGGCAGTACCATCCGGGTGCATAGTGTGGTACATCTTGTATTTTGGGATGTTAAAAAAAGTTTTCTTTGTGAAGTGAGTTTCTGATACTAGGAGTATGTCAACTTCGTGGGTCTGAATAAACATTTTGACTTCTAGGTAGTGTTGTGGTAAGCCATTGGCGTTCCAAAGGACTATTTTGAGCTGGTTGAATTTTTACTCATAATAGTCATTAAGTTTGTTAAGAGGTTTGTCATTACACACATCTGGTTCATTATTTGATTGAACATTTCCAACAGCTGTTTCATTTCATTGGTTTGACTTTGGTTATTTTCACCATTTTTTGGGGTCAGATTGTTTTGTGGGGTTATTTTTAGGGTGTCTGCATAGGTTCTTTTGGTACTCTGTTTGTGTATTTCTGTGGAGTTAGTTTTATACATAGGCTCGGTGATTTCTTTTGTGGTCATAAAGGCTGCCTGTTCGTGCGATTCGTAAGGTTTTTTGTTCCTAAGAGGCGGGTACTTCTGTTTTTGCAGCTCTTTATAGACAGAACATCCTTTATAATTCGCCGGGTGATTTCCGTTGCAAAGGACGCATTTTACGGAATCTGAGCGTTCTTTACGGAGACAGTTGGCAGATGCGTGATTTCCAGCACATTTAATACACTTTGGATTGCGATGGCAGTAAGACATTGATATGACAAAAACTTTTACAATAATCGGAAAACAAATCTGCGAAATAATTGCAAACGCTATTGTCATTTTGTTCTCATCAAAATCCGCCTAGGCTCGGCGACTAACATGTCCTTAGCAAACAATAGGTACTATTAAAAACTGAGCAAAGACATATTTTGCCATCCTTTTCAACAGAAAAGGAATAATAAGCAATTACAATTAGAAATTACAATTACAATTGACAATTAGAGCAAGCTTATTACTTTAGACAGTGTAGTGTTTTTATTTGTATATTATAATAGATATAATACGCTGTCTCATGTACACAAGAAGAGGGGGCAGCGTCGCCCAGTCAATCGCGTCCGTGCGATAAACGTGTGACGGTCGGACGTGGGCCTGCGCTCGGCGGTGTGTGCGGCACCTTTGTGATGATAGGGATCACTACAGACAGTAATTGCACAATAGGTCAATGTATTCGATATTCGGTACGTGGCAATGTTTGATTACCTACGTAAATCATTACATTCTCAGCCGTCTTTGCATAGGCCCTCATGGGGAGCTCGGGAGGAGGATATAATGGACCGTCAATAACGGCTCCATTAGGTCTCCTCCAGGCGAATACCAACCACTGCGCCCTCGCTCAGCATCTGTTGCTCCAGAGAATGCCGCAGTGGTCGTTCAATATCGCCACGGTCTCCGACACGTATTATGTATAAAATATTTAAAAACATTATAAAGGTTTAAAAATCAGCTATCATTGAGTGTTTTTTGTATCTCTCTAGATCTTGTGGTTAGCAAGTTAAAGCCAAAACACGGTTTTTTATTTTTCCTGAAAAATCGTGTTTTCGCAGTTGTCATTTTATTCTCCGGGAGCCGAGATATAGTAACAACAAGTGTAATAAATTATGATAAAAAGTACCTTAGGATTCATTCTTGCTTCTCTATGCGGTTTCCCGAGTTCAGTGAGCGCCGCCATTAGCGAGTGGATGCAGGTCGTCTTGCCCGAGCCGGTCGGGCCCATAGTCATCAAACCGTGCCTCACTAGCGATGTTTCATACAGCTGTATGATTTTCAAGTTCCAATCCGGATGATTGACAAGGTTCATGCGTTCTGCCACTATTCCAATAGCGCGTTGCATTTCCCTAGATTAAAAAAGATAATTGATTGGGACATAGATATGTCGCTACAACATCTATGGCGCCACATATGAACCAACCTACGAAGTCCTGCATCGCTCAATTAGAGTGCTTCACGTGATTTGAACATATACAGCAGCCCGAAATCATCTCTCAGGCAGTTGACCAGATCAGACAAAACATCCGGTCGGAAGAACCTCTCTTTAGATTTACAGGACTTCACACTCTGTTCCGCACACCCTTAAATACCTAAGAATGATTTCAAACCTACCTTTGCAAAACATAGCATAACACAATCAGTAATGTTCCCACTGCTGGGACTCAGGCCTCCTCTCTAAGCGAGGGAACGGGACGTAATCCACCACGCGGGCCCAGTGCGGATTGGTGTATATATGTGACATCTACCTTTGTATTATTGGTTCTAGGACAACCCAATTTCCTCACGATGTTTTTCTTCACCGCTTTGAGAGCAGTGGCGTTGAAATAAATTACGCAAAGTAATACGCCTGTCTAGGTTTGAATCCGCCACCTACAACTTGTCGGTAAGTCCCCTTTTTGAGAAATGGCTGGAAAGTCACGGCATCTTCACCTTCCGCATGACGCAGCTCCTCACCGGACATGGTAAGTTCGGGAGGTTCCTGCACCGGATTCTTGCGGAAGAAACGCCCGGGTGTCACCACACAATGGTGACACCCGGGCGTTTCTTCCCGCCCGGAGGACACAGTGGAGCATACGGAAGAGGTGTCCCCCGCTTGGGCGGAGTACCACCGTGTTCTGGCACAGGTCATGGTCTGGAGCGAGGAGGAATGGCAGGTGGTCGCTACCTTCTGGGAAGCAGTAATGCTAGCGAAGGAGGCGGCCGCACGCGTGAGGGAACGGACTTCTTTACGCCCGAGCCACTGAGATCCGGACCCCAATTTCCAGCCACCGTAGGCGTGAACTTGTGGACGGCGGGCAATGGCTCGCCGTCCGGCCATCCGTTAATCGTCCGGACCGAGCCCGAGTCGTCGATGGCATGTAGTGTTCCACGCGCGCCTCAAGGAGATGTCAGCAAAACCTACGGGTCCAGCCGGGTCGACGCCTATTGGGGCCATGAGTTCCTTCTGAAAGGAAAAAGCGGGTTCCTGGAACGCAAGGCAAAGAAGGAAGATAGGAGTGGGTTTTAACCTACAACATGTAAGTCAGGGCTATAACTACTGAGCCACCACTGCTCCTACCTTTTAACCTACAACATGTAAGTCAGGGCTATAACTACTGAGCCACCACTGCTCCTACCTTTTAACCTACAACATGTAAGTCAGGGCTATAACTACTGAGCCACCACTGCTCCTACCTTTTAACCTACAACATGTAAGTCAGGGCTATAACTACTGAGCCACCACTGCTCCTACCTTTTAACCTACAACATGTAAGTCAGGGCTATAACTACTGAGCCACCACTGCTCCTACCTTTTAACCTACAACATGTAAGTCAGGGCTATAACTACTGAGCCACCACTGCTCCTACCTTTTAACCTACAACATGTAAGTCAGGGCTATAACTACTGAGCCACCACTGCTCCTACCTTTTAACCTACAACATGTAAGTCAGGGCTATAACTACTGAGCCACCACTGCTCCTACCTTTTAACCTACAACATGTAAGTCAGGGCTATAACTACTGAGCCACCACTGCTCCTACCTTTTAACCTACAACATGTAAGTCAGGGCTATAACTACTGAGCCACCACTGCTCCTACCTTTTAACCTACAACATGTAAGTCAGGGCTATAACTACTGAGCCACCACTGCTCCTACCTTTTAACCTACAACATGTAAGTCAGGGCTATAACTACTGAGCCACCACTGCTCCTACCTTTTAACCTACAACATGTAAGTCAGGGCTATAACTACTGAGCCACCACTGCTCCTACCTTTTAACCTACAACATGTAAGTCAGGGCTATAACTACTGAGCCACCACTGCTCCTACCTTTTAACCTACAACATGTAAGTCAGGGCTATAACTACTGAGCCACCACTGCTCCTACCTTTTAACCTACAACATGTAAGTCAGGGCTATAACTACTGAGCCACCACTGCTCCTACCTTTTAACCAACAACATGTAAGTCAGGGCTATAACTACTGAGCCACCACTGCTCCTACCTTTTAACCTACAACATGTAAGTCAGGGCTATAACTACTGAGCCACCACTGCTCCTACCTTTGACTGTGAGTGAATGGCGTCCTCTAGTGACATGAGTAGGAAGATTATGATGACGAAAAAAAAAAAGATTGTAATACCTCTGAACAGTTTGAGTCAGTTTCATGCCAGGGAACAAATCTTCAATCAATGAAATAAACAAAGGCTCGTCTTCATCTACTAATTTGGACACGTTCATTTCTCTGCAAAGTAATGGGATTATTACATTACCATTTAAGTATATAGGTTAATTTAGTTAGCTGATGTTACAATGACCCACTTCAGTACTCTCATCATGATGTTCTCCTCGGTGCTTTCTGGGTTCGCACGTTTCTGCGCGCCCATAGTTCGCAACACGGACAAAATATTCCGCAACCCGAAATCATAATGCACCTGCTTCGACAGCTGCTCCTCGCACAGTTTGTACAACGTGAAGAACTTACGAGCTGCAATGTTATATATCGATTAAACGTACTCCTAGCGAACGCCTAGAGTTTTTTAAGAGAACCTTTATGTCCTTAAATAGTATAACAACGTAATTTATTTCTTACAAAGAGTAAAAGTAATTCATTAAAATATAATCAATCACAATAATATCATAAAGGCGAAGTTTGTATAAATGTATAAATGTCTTCACGGTCTGACAGCTGAACGGATTCGGATGAAATTTAGTACACGAGAGGACGATGTCATGGAATAGCACAGTACTATGCACTTTTTATCTCGGCAGCAGCAGCATAAAGTTATCCCATGAGAACATCTCATGGGATAACTTTATGCTTTCACGTGGCGAGACCGCTGTCAGAAGCTGCTTACCTAGCACGATGTTATCTTTAAAGCCGCAGCTGGCCAACTTGACACGGATAATAATCTGCCTGTCTGGGACCATCATCGCGACCCAGCGGAATTGAATCTTCAAGTTCTCAGGTAGCTCTTGACGACCAGCGTAGCCAGGATTCATGGTAATGATGAATGCAAACTCCGGATTCAAACTAACTGTGTCACCGTCGCTACAGAAACAACAGATTTTTTAAAACTATCGTTATGGCTTATATTGATTTTAATGCGGTTAAACAAGGACATTTTTTTATGTAGCAACACTTCAAAAAAGTTCTAACTGGGTCATTTTCAAAATGAATGTACATTTCAATTGTGTTTACTTTGTGTTATAGTAACACAAAAGTAACACAAAGGAAAAGTAAGGGCTAAGTCACAAAGAATAATATAAAAACCAATTTGCAGTAGTAAATCAATTTAATCATCATTTTTTATAATTTAGGTTCAGTGTCGCATTCAACTCACTCTTAACGTTTTATTCATAGATAGCCAACATGCAATATTTAAAAAAAAAAACTTTTTTTTCTTAATAAATTTGACAATCACATTTTTTAAATGTTTTTGCATTTTTTTTTTTTTATTTGCAAAAATCACATGAAGGGGCAGTGCCAGAACAGCTCGTGTAGTTAAAATTTTCTTTGTTTTTTGCACTTTACAGGTCAGTGTCAGGTTGTATAATAATATATATAGTGGCTAGATCTTAGACTTGATCACTTCAAGATGTGATATAGAACTTCGTCCGCTGGTCACATCATGATATGAAAAACCATGATTATTTCATGATATGGCCAAACATAGCTGCTCATATCATAAAATAGTTAAATTATCCAACGTTAGAGGCGCGTCATTCAAATGTGTTCTTTTAATGAAATAGATGTTCATATCATTCATCAACTGTAGTACCTAATAATGATTTTCATGATTAAAATTTTATTTGTACGTATTTACTACCGCCACGAAATATATTTTGATCAACTTAGAACCTAATACTGCCCTGGAAATTGCAAAAATACTTTAAAAAAATGAATTTTCATAACGTTATCCTGGTACATTTGCCTTGAGAAAAACAATTCAACATAACTAGAATGTTGTAGTCAAAATCACTTAATACAATATTTCCTAACTTAATTTAATAAATCACATTTATAAATAATTTAACAGTCATACATCAATATTTTTATACGATTTTAATAAAATATATTTTATCAATAACGATTTCCATTGTACGCTTAACATTTTTATAGTATTTAAGATCTTAATAGTATATTATAAATAAATGATTTTTCAGTTAAACCTACGTTGCTAGAAGATTAGGCTTAACGTAAAAATCCTTAACACGATTGACAGTCATAGGCAGAAGCCAAATACTAGTATTTGCATGTGTTATTATATGTCTGTGACTGTTGTCTGCTACAATTTTTTTATTTAATATTTGGCTTAAATTTTAGTACTAAGAAGTGAAATTGTCTATTTGTTTCGGATTCAATTCGATAGATATCATGCAGATAATCTGTATTTTAAACTGACACAACTTGCAAGTAAAATTGTCAGTTTAAGATACAGATTATCTTAATTTCAACTTTCTTTACAAAGAAAATAGAAATAAAGAAAATAGAAAGTAAATTAATATTCAATGTTAAGGTCATTGAATAGTGGTAGTCCGCGAAATTAGTTCTTTTTTTTTGTTTTTTTTTTTGCAATTTGCAGGTCAGTGTTAGGTCGTAATTTGATCAAAATATGTTAAACGACTATAACAAGTATGTATTTCCGTAACTATAAACGTAACTTTAATCAATCACCGATTTAGATCTGATACATATTGCTCTGATATCTGAAATCTATTTAATATGCATCAAATTTAAGTTTCCATAAAAATAATCAATAAAGTAAATAGGAACATACTCGTTATTCTGGCGAATCATATTTTGATCAAGTTAAGATCTGACACTACTCACTCACTCTCTGTGATTTTGACCTGTTAATTGTAAAAAATACAAATATAATTGAATTTTACGGGCTACCACTATAGATCCCCTTCATATAGGTATATTTAAAAAATCGCTTCATCATCACTATCAGAGAACATTTCACTAAAATCTTTTCATATATCGAGTGATGAAACATTGTATGATTTTGCTGATTTTGTCATTTTTGCTAAATCTGATAATTTATAGTTCACTTTTACATTTGAAAGAATAGTGACTTTGGACGTGCTTGGTTTGTTAGTGTCAGAATTAAACCGTCCGGAATCACTGTTCTCGGTATCAGAGCTAAGAAATAATTTTCTTCTAGTAGTTACACATGGGACTTTGGACTTGCTTGGTTTGTTTGTATCAGAATATAAACAACCCGATTGAAAATCTCTGGCATTATAGTCAGTTTTGACAATCATTTCATAATCATTATCCGTATCACTGTTCTCGGAATCAGAGCAAAAAACTAATTTTCTTTTTTTCGTTACACTTGGTTGCGTCTTTTTCTTCAGTAGGTTATGTTCTTTTAAAGAAAAGCAATGACAAAACCCCTTTATTGTAGAAGACCCTTCACTATGGCAAAAGCAGCTCAATTTTCTATAACCTATTACATACGGTTGTTGCTTTACAAACAATTCAAATATACCAAAGGAACTTGTTCTGGTGAATTAGCATCGTTTCCGGTACAGCAACTAAGTCATATGAGTTTATACGTCTTTCCATGTCATTAATATCTTCCTCTTTTATTAGTATAGGTACAGCTTTACTGTAGTTTCGTCTTTCAAAGCATCAAGGGCTGTTTGCGAGTCTTTTATGTCCATATAATATGCTACTTTCTTGTCCAAAGTTCTTTTAATGGCACCTCCTATACCATCGGCAGCACCTTTGCCATGAGAGGCTTCAAAAAAGTTCCAGGTAGCAAAAGAGAATCCTAAGGACTCCAGTACACTAAGAAATAAGAAAAAGTTCTTTTTTTGCCTATATTGGCTCGTGTGTCCATCAGAATAAAAATGAGCTATGTTTACTTCAGGTTTCTTTTTTCTTATGTTCTGTAGTATGGGCAAAAGATGAGCCCAAATTGCCTCTGGAGTGTGCTTTTTTGAGTCAGAAAATGTGCAAAACGACTCGAAAGAATTAGACCCGTACACAACACCGGTATGGAGACTAATTTGAATTTGGGATGCACCAAAATGTAAAGCTTGAATTTCTTTGTGCAACTTACAAGCATAATTTTCAGAGAAATCGCAATGTATTAAGATTTCATTCTCGCTTAAATTTTCTTTTAAGTGTTTATAACACTTATATTGGTGGCATATATTGTAACAGTGAACTTTGTATTCTATTAATGCTTTTTTAAACTCCATGATTAAATGCCTTATCGTACCTGATTTTATTATTTTTACCATTCTTTTTGCTGTTTTGTTTTGATTCTCCTTTTGATATTCAATTTGTTGAACTGTCCATTCCAACCAAGATACTTTATCATCTAAATTGCATTCTGATAAATTATAAACAGTAGTCGGTTTACTATCACATTTGTTGCATTCTGAGTACATACATTCCTTTTTTTGTGTGTCACAAACGATACTTTTCATGAACTCATCCAAATCTTTAGATTTCAATATCGAAAGAGTTTTAAGTGCAACATATTTGAACTCTATATTGCCATGTTATTTACAGGCGCATGTTTCTCGATTAGAGAGATTGGGACTTAATACAAAGAATGGCTTGCATCTAGTAAAAGTGGTATGGGACACTGGGATGTTTGTTTCTTGTATAAATTTATACCGTAATTTTGTCATAGATTCTAAGAGGTATCGTCTTTGCATCTTGTTTTTTTTCATTGTCTTTGTTTCCTTCTTGCCAGCTGTAGCGCGGCTAACGTCATCTCGTAAGAAAAAGTCATGAATCTTTTGTGCGAGTTCTACATGTTTCCCTGGGATCGTTTTCTTCGGAACTCGAATTCTACCCTTTAGTCCAATTATAGCTTCCAGTTTTATTTTCGTCCTATACTTTTTAACCAAACAATTATCAACGATTTTTTTTAATATGTGCTTTTGCTCATTACTTGACGCCAATTCATATTGATATTTAATCGATTCGCACAATATATTTTTATGAAAGAGTTCTTTTTTCACCTTTTCTTTTTCTAAAGGCGAAATATTTAAGGAATTGACAAAAGAATTAAGTTTTAGAGTTTGGCGTTAGGTCTCTTAAATTTGAAATATTATTATTCTTCAATGCTTTATTTTTTTTAATTAATGAAGTTAATTTTTCTTTCAGTTTTTTGTTTTCTTGTGTTAATTTATTATGTCTTTTCTTATATGCTTTTCGACAAATTTTAGTTTTCTCTGTTTTTTCTTCATTTTTTTGTTGCTTAGACCTTCGCCATTTCTTTCGCCTAACTTTTTTTTCAGATTCAGAAAGTTGATGAATCCGTATGTAATTATTTTTAGTTCTCACTAATTTTTTTTCTTGCATTTCTCTCCATTTTTGCGGATCATTTAATTTTAAGCGTTCTCGGTAACGTCTTTGCTTTTCAGCAGACGTTAGCGGCATCTTTCCTAAAACCGAAAATAGAATTAATTCATTTTTTTTTTGCGTACCTACTTATAACGTCGCGCAGTATTTCATTCGATTTCAAAAGTGGGAATGCGCTTTTCATTAATTCGAGAATATAATTTAAATAAAGCTCCCGCGTGTCAACTTCATATAGGATATTATGTAGGTATTATTTTTTATCGTTTTTCCTGAAATTTTAAAAACTTAATAAAAAAATAAAAAATATTTTTACCACAAGTCAATCTGGCCCTAATCTATAGGTATGTTGTTTTATATTTACTGGGTATATTATTAAAACCAATTGTTGACCAATTTAAACCAAACTATAACCACGAAGATTCTATTATTCTACTCGTATATTCTTATGATTATGTAAACAAGCCCTAACCCATTCCATTGTGTTACGTAACACTAAAATAGTAACACAATGGTCACACAAATGAATAAAACACACGTGTCTTTAACCTAAAAATAACAATACTGTTGTAAAGTTACCCTCAGTTGACTCATGAAACATGCATTTAACTATGATTTATTATTATCTACAATAACGGGATGCAATTTAAAGTATAGTGCTTACCAAATTAACGCTTGTTAGCGATTTTTATGATTAGTTACATACACTATGATTGTTTTCTGTATTGGCAACATTCCGTTCCAGTTTTTGGGGTAAGCAACATCTCAGAGTAAGTGCTACTATATAATTATTATTATTTTAAATGGTATTGATTTATGATATTTGTAATAATTGTGTGCTGTCAAGGCAAAAGTATAGAGGGTGTGTTACCCGTTTTGGTCGTTTTATTTAAAAACCTTCCCGCTACACTTATCTAGGTACACTAAATAAGTTTCTTATCCAATCTTTCTCTAAAGTTAACACATTAGCTAACAATTCAGAAGTGGGATAAACGAGTCGTTTATTTAAATGCATTCGTTTATCCCGCCCACAAGCGATTTTTTTTCCTAAACTGCATCTTCTACTTTTGCTTTGAACCACCGTTACAATGTTGTTGATAAAATAGTACCTATCTAAGCGGGCATAGTGATGTGTACTTTAAAATGGTGAACTTTAAAATATTCAGGCTTATCGCTTTTGTTGTACTACCTTATTCAATATGAGTTTCTTCTGACACCACCACATGTGCCTTGCCAGGGCTACACCCTGGAGGTACTACCACATCATCACACGTGCCTTGCCAGGGCTACACTCTGGAGGTACTACCACACCACCACGCGTGCCTTGCCAGGGCTACACTCTGGAGGTACTACCACACCACCACGCGTGCCTTGCCAGGGCTACACTCTGGAGGTACTACCACACCACCACGCGTGCCTTGCCAGGGCTACACCCTGGAGGTACTACCACACCACCACGCGTGCCTTGCCAGGGCTACACCCTGGAGGTACTACCACACCACCACACGTGCCTTGCCAGGGCTACACCCTGGAGGTATTACCATACCACACGTATGTTAATCTATTGAATACCTAAGGACAACTCAGGGTGTGTTCAGATGGATTAGGGACCGGTTTTGGATCATTGTTAAATGACCGTAGCAAACATATCTACCAACTTATGAATCGTTGTTACCATGACCTGCGTTCTGAGCTTACTTATAAAGTAAATGAGCAGACCAGTAATACTTTTGATTAGGAATAATCTAAGTGCAACTAAAGAGGACAGTCAATGAAATTAAAATTAGGTAAATTAATATTATATGGATTGCCTTTTGACAGATAGTCTGACATTTATTACATTTGCCTCCTAGCTTTTGCCCGCGGCATCGCCCGCGTACATATTAATATAGCCTAGGTCACTCAGGGATACAGTGGCTTTCTATGTGTGAATGCAATCGGACCAGTACTTTCAGATTCAATCAATATTTTGATACCTTTAGATTTCAAGTTATAGATTTTTAAAGTGAGCATGCGATGACCGATCATTTGACCCTTGATTTCATAGTGCAACGCTCGCTCAGTCCGTTCCCACTGCCTTGCGTTATTAGATATTCTGTGCTTGCGTTTCACTATAACTTATAAATTTATTATTTTTCCTAAATGTCTAATATTCATACTAGAAAATCATGCGTTGTGCCAAAATGTACAGATTTACATTTCAACGGCAAAGAAAACATTATTTGTCACTAAATAATGAGTAACCATTCTAATGTACTTTAGGTAGGTTATCTGATTGTCCCTTTTTCGAATCCTTTTTATGATAAAATAAAACGAAATACTGCGCGAGTAAACAGTTCTACTTCAGCTGGCGAATTGCGGCTGAGCGGAGCGTAGTAAAATGACGTCACACGCGGTCACGTGACTTTACCGAGTTTTATGCAAACATTGAATGCAAATATAACTTCTTGGTATTTCCAAATAAAACAAAAGGGTGTATCTGTATACAGCTTTATTTTTGGTATATGCGAAAGCTGAATATGGTTTGTTCAGGGTTAGTAACTGGGTCGATTCCAACAATTTTTACACCAATGTATAAAGTTGGACACCACCGACACTAAGTACGACACAGGTCATAGCGGGCATTAGGCACCAGAGCACAGCTGGGTGCGGGAGCAAAACATCCCCTCAGTCACCTGGATGGCCCGGTGACCATGTATTTTTCGGACAACCAAGTAACATAACAAGCTTATAACTTTGTGATTTTACATGATACAGTTTGAAATTTAGTACATAGTTTCTTTACATAAAAATGCTACCCACGTGTATCAGGCTTCACATATGCTGGAACTGGCGTTGTATATGCTTTACTGTTTACTACAGTTTAAAGCGATTTTACATACCTACTAGTATTACCCATTTAACTGAAACCAGGTGACGAAGAGTATTATCTAGTATGCCTAATGATGCTGAAATAGATTCTTTGCTCTTAGAAGCGGCAGAAGGGTAGGCTAATAATAACATTTTATTACATCACCAGAGTAAATCGCTTTACTGGAAAAACTCTAGATGTAGAAATATTAATAGTCAAATCTTGTTTCCGTGAAACTCCTTTTAATGTGTATAGGTATTCTGTAAAACATGAGCTTGTAGTTGGTACAAATCGGAATAGTAAGTACAGTAGAACATTATGTCTAAGGTGATGGCCTATATAATTTGCCATAGGTAGTGGTGCGAAGAATATACAATTGCATATTATCCAATTGAACACAAGTAGTTGCCAAATACATAGTTTAACATAGTTAAAAAAGAAACTGTTTGTGACAAAATGACATTTTTGTCTAATGAAGGAGTTAACACACAGTAAGAGGAAATCTAGCAAGTAATTAAAGTACATAACAAAAAAAAAAAAAGTGTAAAAAAAAGCACTTTGTTTAATATTATAGGTGCCAGGCGTATGATACATATATGCATCAACGTTGTTGGCTCAATTGAAACAGTGACAATAAATAATAATACTCATAGTTAAATAAGCAAGGCAGAATAAAAATATTATATTTAATAAAATATGGTTAGCAGTTGTCGATAGTGTTGAGTCCAAATATTACCCTAATGCATCTTTGTTGTTGATTAAATATTTTTCATTTTGTAAATTGATGTGGGTATCAATGGAAATGGAGAAGTGACACAAGTAATTACACAATATTTTTATGTGGTGCTACACCAAGGGGCTCGTATACTCTATAGGTTAAAAGAAGGTCCGTTACAAAATACAACACCAAATGAGACACGAGAGGGCACAGTGCCATGTTATGCTGTTGGGATAGCTTCATTATTGACAACTGCTAGGTTTAGACAAAGTTCTTGTTCAATTATTAATATCTATCAATTGTGCTATGTAGGGTACCAAGAGTGTGTTTGTTCTTGGTTTAAAACAAAGACATTAAATATATACTACCAGGACATAGCAAACAAAATCGTGATCCGATACTTATTACCTAGTGGTCATAAGTCGCTCAGTCTAGTATGACGCCCCTACACGTCAAGTCGTGTTTGTATCCGCTCTATGCACTAAAAGAAAATAATTTTCTGAGAAAATATGCCGAACTGCCCATTACGCTATTGCAAATCTTGTTATGATAAAATGACTGAACCTAACTTCGGTTTATTTTCGTAAATATTTTTTGTATTTACGAATTAATTAATTAAAATTCAATAATTTTTATAAATAGTTCTAGAACATTTGCTGATTTTGTGATAACGCCATCTATTGCTGAAAAGCTTACCTTACCTTTATCACACACTGAGGCTCTACCACGAGCTCATAACGTGATCCATTTTACGACCTAAACCGAGCTGTTAAAGGGGTGGAGCTATGTGGGGTGTGTGGCTCCATCACTCTTTTTCGGTCGTACGACTGACATTTTAACATTATCGTGGTAAGGCCCCTGGCCACCTACCGAGCGATAGTTAAATAATTATAAATTTCGACAAATTTAATTCGCGTGTTTGCTATTCAAAGCCAGATGGCGTCACTGAGACATAGGATGACAGTTTTTCTAAGACATTTGTTCTGATAGCCGCTCTATTATAATTATCTCTTTAAATCTCTTTGGTTTAAAAGGAGTACATACTGAGTATGTACTGTGTACTTTCAAGGGAATAGCCACACGCAATTTATTTTTTTAAGTATACCTACCTACACTGCTGAAAAGTTGTGATTTTATATACAGTTTAACAGGAAAACACCGTAGCTCATGTTGTTCAATAAACCACGTTTCTGAACGAAACATTGTAGAATTTAACATTATTTTCATGCTCGGAAGTCATTGTTCATAAAATGGCATTTGTGGACAAATTAATGTTGACTAGGCGTGTAACTCTTTACTGAACCGACTCACTGTTCCGAAATATTTTAGTGTTCCGAAAGATTGGAACATCAGTAATGTTTTAAATTTTAATGCATCATTTGGAACAATTGAAACTCTGAGACACTCTTTACTTTAAGTGACCAGCAGTCTTTTAAAAATTCAAATTATAACGTAAATGGCGTACATATAATTAATGACCTGAACTAAAAACCTCTGCTTTAAATTATTCTCAAATCAAAATTCAATTAAATAAAACTTTTAGTGTATATGACGCAACGTAACAGATCACGACTCAGTGTGTATATTTTGAGCCAATGTTCCAAATAATATGTTCCAATCGCAAAGATGACACACTTTTTTCCACGCCTAATATTGACCTACAATAAAAGTGGTGACATGACAGCAGTTTCATGTCACTGACGTAACACTGCCGTCAAACAAACGTTTCATGAATTTTACCGAACTTGGATACTTGCCTTTTGAGATTAGTTTGAAACTTCATAACGGTTTTATCTTCTATATAAAGTTAGAAGACCAAATAAATAAGATTGACTTTGAATATAACTATCGAAATGGATGAAGTGAAAGTATATTCTCAATACCTTCTGCGTAATAAATTTTCGTATGAGATTGTAATTCGTGCAGAGACATATGAGGACATGATCGCTAAGCTTCGTAAATAACTCTGTCTGATTTGGACTTTAGTCCTGCAGAATTTGCAATGTAATGTGAATTCTATTTAATGACTCCCAGAGCACTTCCAAATTATATTCATGAATTACTAATTTTAGTGTACCAACTTAGGGGATAGCATTGATTGAATTATAGGAAGTAATTTTCATGGAAAATCAGATGGTGCGGCAAAAAGTAGTTGCTAAAGTCAGTAAGCCTTTTGTAGGCATTTTTTATTTGTTTTTAGAGATTTGTCTTATCAGGGGGATGTACCTAAATATCTGTAAATGTTGAGTATTTTAGGTATGGTAAAGAGTTATTGTGGATAAATATAATACAATAACTCCCAATTTGTTCACTAGGGACATGGAGGGATACAATGATTTATTTATTTAAAATAAAATGGTAACATCCAAAAGATGTCTCACTGTAATTTATTTAGTATAGAATGTCTATGAATATTTTGATTACCAGAGGTTATTTTTACGGAAGTGTACCTGACTTCCCACATCTAAAATTATGTTAACGAAATAAGTGATTAACGTAAAACCTATTATTCTTACATTAAGAGAAAGTAGTCTAGACTGAATTTGCCTTCATCTTAAAAGTGATGGTATTTACAGCGTACCTACTGGTAATTACAAGTTGGTAATTTTAATGAATGAAATAAAATAGACGAAACAATTTCATAGTTCGTGATCTCGCATTTTGATTAGTTATTGTATCGAAATTTGGAGTTTCAATAAAAACTAATCAGAGCCAAAAGAGTAAATTAAATATATACCCTCACGTTTTAGTCGGGTCAGTGATTACAACTGATATCAAATGTAAACAAACAGTCATTGTTGGTCAATGATTCACAAATAACGGGTGAAATTTTGTGGTTGAGGTAAATCATTGATGTTATTGTGACATGCACTTGAAACTTATCATGTACCTGGCCTGAGTGGCCATATCAAAATCAAAAGGGTATTTACAGAAAGTATTGAGGGATCTGTTTAGGACCATTGAGGGATCTGTTTAGGACCATTGAGGGATCTGTTCAGGACCATTGAGGGATCTGTTCAGGACCATTAGGGATCTGTTCAGGGCCATTAAGAGGCCTGTTCAGGACCATTGAGAGGCCTGTTCAGGACCATTGAGAGGCCTGTTCAGGACCATTGAGAGGCCTGTTCAGGACCATTGAGAGGCCTGTTCAGGACCATTGAGAGGCCTGTTCAGGACCATTGAGAGGCCTGTTCAGGACCATTGAGAGGCCTGTTCAGGACCATTGAGGGGCCTGTTCAGGACCATTGAGGGGCCTGTTCAGGACCATTGAGAGGCCTGTTCAGGACCATTGAGGGGCCTGTTCAGGATAAACCAATTGGCTTTATCAGGCAATTGTTTATTTACTAATGTTTGTTTTTCATTACAGGCAGGACATTTGAGGGACCTGTCTGTTTATATTAGAGGCAGGACATTTGAGAGGCCTGTTTTTCTTCAGAGGCAGGACATTTGAGGGGCCTGTTTGTTTTTCATTAGAGGCAAGACATTTGAGGGGCCTGTTTGTTTTTCATTAGAGGCAGGATATTTGAGGGGCCTGTACGTTTGTCATTACATGATAGCGACAAGAAATAAGTAACATAGATTTGTAACTTGACTTCTTGACATTTCAAAGGTGCCTGTGAGTTGTTTATTTGAAATAAAATGCTTTGAATCTTTGAATCAGTAGAGGCAGGACATTTTAGAGACCTGTTTTTGAATGACTGTATAAAGAATAAGATAATGATTTGTATGAATAATAATAATATATATTTATTGAGCAACAAAGTAAAATCATGTATACACAATTGCTTATAAGCTAATTTTACATAACAACTAAATAATGCAATCAATTGTGTCTAAATAGTAATTGGTAAATTGATAATTATGTTTAGTCTCGTTCCTAGGTACAGCAACCAGTGTATGAATAATCTAAAGTTTTATTCGCTACTGTAATAGATATCTGTTTGCTTTATTGCTGTTATTCTTTTTTTCTTCTCTCATTATTTTGTGTATAAAACCAATTTCTTTATTCTTTCACATACGAGGTCGTATTTGTAATACGGACGGCGGACTGTTAGCGATTTTTATGATTAGTTACATACACTATGATTGTTTTCTGTATTGGCAACATTCCGTTCCAGTTTTTGGGGTAAGCAACATCTCAGAGTAAGTGCTACTATATAATTATTATTATTTTAAATGGTATTGATTTATGATATTTGCAATAATTGTGTGCTGTCAAGGCAAAAGTATAGAGGGTGTGTTACCCGTTTTGGTCGTTTTATTTAAAAACCTTCCCGCTACACTTATCTAGGTACACTAAATAAGTTTCTTATCCAATCTTTCTCTAAAGTTAACACATTAGCTAACACGCTATTTAACACTTTTAAACTAGTTTTTAATTGTCCTTTTTACGACGTGCACGAAGTGAATCCATCAGTCACAAGACACAAAATGGCACCCTGAGCCAACTAGCGCCCTTACGGTGTAACTATCTTGACGCATGGAGTTGCCATACTAAATTATGGATTTACTTCTATTAGGATGGAATATTAACGTAACAAGAAAGAGTAACACAAAGTAATGAAATATGAGACACGTTTATGAGTAAATAAATAAAAAGTTAATTATAATTACATTGTTTAATACATGTTGCTTAAATCTTACTCTTTGACTGAACAAAATATTGTTGAATCGGGCTCCGAAATGCGTGAACTATTCATTAAAAACGCTACTCTTTGAAAATGTGTCCGACTGTGGACTCAGCACTTTTGTATGGGGAAAAAATTACGACAGTAATCAAATTTAGTTTTTTAACACAGTAAATTGAATTACTGCACAAAACTATTTTTTTATTTACTCTTTTGTTATCAATTAATTTGAATGGTGCTTTATCTGGTTAAGTTTAGAGCTGTATTTTATTTGAGTTACCAATAAGTTTGATGGACACAAATTTGCAGTAAAATGTACATTAATTTTGAAAACGACCCAACTATGTGGTCGGCTAATGGTGATTCATCGTGTCGGTGTAGCCATGCTTGTACCTGAATATGAAGAATTCCTTCTTCTCCCTCCTGGCAGTAAGACAAATGTAGATCTGTTGCGCAGCTACGGATAGCACGGGCAGTTCAATGCGGTTGAACTCATCGAAGCAGCCCCACGTGCCTGACTGAGCCAAGCCCTTGTAGATGCGACCCAAACCTGACCAAATATCACACTGGTTAAGAATCTCATGTGGGTTCAAATGCTGATATGCAGACTGCTTAAAATCAAGGGCAGTGATCAGCTGTACCTCGGAAGTCCATCTGGTCGGAACAGTTGAAGACGATGACTAGTTTGCCGAGAGTGCGGCCCATGTCTTTCGTAGTCTCAGTCTTGCCGGTTCCGGCTGGGCCGGCGGGCGCGCCACCCATGCTCATGCCGATGGCCTGCGATAGTGTGATGTAGCAACGATCTGTCAGCGGCGTGATCACAAGCCTCTCAGTTATACCAAGATATTCGTTCTGTGAACAATTCTTATTGATGAACTGATGCGTACTAACCTGTAAACTATAAGATTTGAGCAATTGCTGAAACCTATAGCTATAGAGACAGCTTTTGATTTTCTACAATCCATTGCAGAATTTCTAATTGCTGATTTCTGCGGCTGATCTTTCTATGCTATGAATAGTTATGAACTCGATATTTATTGGTGAGGAAATAAATAGGGGATTCTTTTTTGTTTGACATATTTTTGAAACATAGATTATTACCCTGGCGTCGGGAGTCGCTGGGCGAACGACAAACAATAGGTAGCTCGCTGTCCGCCCATCTAGCGAGGACTGAGCCCGAATAGCGTCCTAGCATAGGTACCTATAGTGTTCCTCGCGCGCTTTAAAGAGTTGTCAGAAAAACCGTAGGGTTCAACAGCATGGCCGATGCCCGCTAGGGCCACGAGGAATTTCCGAAAATGAAACCTGTGGTCCTAGAACGCAAAGGACAACTGAAGGACACGGGTGTGATTTTAGTCACTAAAAGTCTGACTCGCCCTCACTCTCCACCCTAGAATGGGAAACGATATTGGATGTTTTCCTCAAATAAAAATAAGTCACAAATTTTATTACGGGAAATTATTTCAAATAAGATAAGTTTAGGTTCCAGGCATTAAAAACGATCGTTATGCACCTGATATACAAAGTCGACATCTGTTATAGATACTACACAGTCATCAGTATCCTCGTAATAATAAAAACGACCTTGTTTTTGCCATTCAAAGTCACCAGGCGTTTTAATTCTCATCCTCACAAGATCATCAAATATATCTCTGAAAGACAATGATGAATGTCGTTAACTTTGAACAGTTAAAGATACACTTCGTCAATGAAATAAAACAGTTCACAGGAATTCAGATATCTTAGTTCAGAATGTGATCACTTTATTTTTTAGAATATCCATAATTATGTGTATTTGAAGAAGTACCTTTGATGCACATGGATAGTGATCATCGTCTCAATTTGGGTTCTGTCAAGAGGCACCAGATCCCTGACCGTCTGATCAATAAGTCCGTTCAATAAATCAAGGTTTTTCTGATTTGTTATTCTCATAATGTATTTATCCGCTTTAGCTTTCTTCAAAGCATACTCTGCATCGCTTGTCCATAAAATTTGCATTCCCAGTAAACCAGCCTACAAAAAAACAAGTCATAGATGTAGCCTAGAAAAAATTAAGAAGGTCATAAATGTGACTGGTTCGCTATGGTTATAAGTACCTAGCTTTGTGAAATTATGACGATGGTTCAACAGAACCTAACATTAGATTTATGAATGCCCACTGCTATGCTGATACGAAAAAAAAAATACCTGACTCTTCAAAAGTGACTTACCTGACCAGGAAAATTCCAAAATCCAACCAAAAATTCAAATTCTGGGTCACTTGCCATTGTTTGCGCAATGTTCGCTATTATGTTTCTGACGGTAGTTAATATTGTATCTAGAAGAGTATTCAACCAGATCTGTAAAAGTATAGCAATTTTAATCTATGTACCTAACTTTTTTTTTGTATTTCGGGAAAACGGGCTCGATGTTTTGTTTTTTACATTTGATCTGAATGCAGATGGCTGTAAGAGGGAACGATCCAATAAACTATAGAATATGCACTGTGTAAAAAATGAAATGGAGAAAGGGGGTGAGGTTATTGGGATGGCGAATAATAGAGAAGAGAGGACGAAGCCATGTTCTACTGACTCCAAATAGGGACAAGGGTAAGATAATGATAACAATAAGCAATATATGGATAGGAAAGAAAGTTAATTAACATCATCATAAAATATTACCTCAACGCCTCCGAGGCACACTACCGGTACTTCGAGAGGTATAGTCTCTCCATTACTGGAGTTTATTTTAACAATTCTTTCCTTATCGTCGAAATCGACGGTATAAACCGCGTCGAAGATACTCGGCAAGTGTCCCTGAAAATATTTTCATATTATTTTTACACTGAATGACTTAAATGGCACAAAGCCTTCAGTCCCACATCTAAACAGATAAATTAAAAAAAAAATCAAGCAAAGGTCTTTTGTACTAATTTGAATCAGTACCAAATTGTCGTTGATAACAGCAGCATTATTTGGAACACATTTTAAAACATCAAACTCAACATTAAGGTGTTAAGGTAACTAGAGCATACTCGTAGAAAACTAAATATCCATATAGAACATAATTAAGATTCGATAGAAATGTGCCACAACCTGTATTGAATGGGGGTCCGAAGCTTGTCCGAGGATCTCCAGTAAGACTGGATCTGACACGAAGAAGAACCTTGGGAAGATGAGTCTCTTGGTCTCCAAGTAACCGGTGAGCGACTTCTGGCAAGCTTCTAGCTGCTCGTATAAGTGAGGTAGGAGTTGCTTCAGCGTGTCATCTGAAGTGCATGTATCTACGCAGTTCACGATATCGCGCGCCCGATACATTATTTTCACGTACGTTTTATCAATACCCTGCAAACGCCTCATTTAAATTGTATAATCTCTCATAAAATTCAGAATATATGTTTAAATAATTCATATTATGTTATATAATAACGTACCGCAAATCGCTTGGCTTCCGCCGGTAGTTGTTTCGCAATGTCACCGCCGACAAACACTGCCTCCAGATACATCCACAAGTTCTGCACTACAAGCCACTTCTCTAAAATGTCGCTAGTGTTCACCAGTTTGTTGATCCACGTCACTATATCTTTTTTAAATGGTGCGTTATATCTAAAATTAACATTGAAAAATTAATTAGAAAACTTTATAATCGCGGAAGATTTTTAAGTGCCGAAGATATGGAAGTAGCACTAGACGAGCATTCGGCAGGCAAATGTTACGAATATTTTTTCATCAAGTGAAAAGCAAGCCACGCAAGTAAGTGAATGCAGTCACATTTGCCATGAAGGGTCATAGCAAATGTGACTGATTATTGCTTGATACTTAGCATTGAAATAAAGAAAGAAAGAAAACATTTATTTGAGAGAAATAAATGGAGATTACATAGAAAAATAATACCAAAACATTTCTCTGTCAGCATGTTTAATATCCTTTAAACTTTTCAGCCTGTCTAGTATTAGGACGAAGGGAACTTAATGCCATTTGATAGCAAATCTATAGTAGTTTAGGTACAGTTTAATTTAATTAATTAACATTTTGGTTTACTAATGTTGGTCTATGTAGGCCCCTACCTACTCGAGCACGTAGAATCTTATCTTTTGCTTTTTTTTTTTAAATACTTATCAAAACCACAACAACAAGCCAAATGTACCTGTTAGAAGCCAAAGAATTGAGAACCATCAAAGAGTCTTCGAGTAATGTGATGATGTCAAGCGTATCCGCTGGCTTAATCAACAGCTCGCCTCTATTCTTGAAATTAGCAAACGTTAAATCGATAACCGCCCAGTCCGCGGTAACTTGCTTCAATTTAGCTTCGATGTCCTTCTCTTTTACTGCACTAATACAGATGTCCTAAAAAGATAACTGTATAACTAGATTGCGACCAATGGGGCCGAAAGGTTCTGGAGTAGCAACCACGTACCGAAAGACGCAGCATTGGAAGGCCTCCAAAGTGGACCAACGACCGGGTGGGGGTCGCGGGAATGCGAGACAATTTGGGGAGGCCTATGTCCAGCTGTGGACGTATTTCGGCTGAAATGATGATGATGATGATGATCTCTATCTAAAGATATCTCTCTAAAGAACTACCCTGGCCCTGGAACACAAAGGGTACCAGAAGGAACACCGTGGGTTTTAGTCAGTAAAAGTCTGACACTCTCTCGCTCCGGCCAGAGTGAAAGGAGTCAATTCAATGTTTTCCCACAAAAAAAATAAAGGTGACAAAAACGATCGATGTAGGTAATTGGATTGCCGTCTACCGTTGACAAACTGATATTTTTTTCTATTGAACTAAAAACGTGCTACAAACTTCAACATCCTCTTTGTTTTTCAACAGCGGCGCCTCCATGATGTTTGCCAAAGTAAATGCTTCGGATTCCACATCCAACACGCAATCTAAGACACAAATATATTTTGTAAAATATTTATTTAATATTAGACGAAACCATTTTTTAGTGATAATTTTTTATTAACTCATCAGGTTTTCCAATCTCTTCCAATGCCTTTCTTTCATAGCTTTGTCAGCCATCAATTCTAACAAAGGACAAGTTTGATTGAAATCATCGATCTTATTCTTCAATTCAAGATAAGCCGGCCATTCCTTCATGCCCCGTGGTAGTTTTCGGCACCTTTAAATTAAACATAGATCCTTAGATATTAAGAAAGAAACGGAAAACACATTTGAATATTTCAGATCAAGGAAATAAATAAAAAATAATTAAAACACGATCGCCGTTACGAGTAATGTGAAGGACATTATTTTAATCTTTCATTTAGTTTACCTGATGTCGAATTCGGCCAACTGCGCAACTATTGTCTCAATTTGTATATCTACCCATGGTGTTTCGAAATAACCGTCAATTGAATTCATTACAGCCAAGTACAGACTGTACCTGTTTCGGATAAATCATGACTATTAGTTATAAAAATAACAAAGAAATTATAAAAAATAACCTCAGGGTATGATCATACTCGTAGCACTTACAATTTGCTCAATAAGTTGAACTCTTTCTTCTTTTGATGCAAAATCGGATAGTCTTTCACTTCCATGCCAAATAGCTTTTCACCGCTGGAATACATTTCGAATCTTCTCCATAGCTCATCAAATCGTGATTGGAACATTATTACCCTATAAATATTTTAATATTATCGATAGGTGAAATTTCTCACGTGATATGTAAAGAAATGATTCCGAAAACCATAAATGTTAACTCATTCTTCAAATGATTTCTGATTTAACAGTTTCGCACCTACATTAAACAGAGTTAGTAGTAACCCTGTTTGACGATTTTACAAAATGCAATAGTATTATTTATAGAATAAGGAAACCCAGTGTAACCAGCCCCCCTAGCCAAGTTACAACCGTTTCTACAATGTTGTAGTGACATCTATGGCATCACAAAAAGAACTAATCCTGCATCGCGCGATCAAAGTTCTCCGCGCGATTAGAACATATAGAACAGCCCGAAAACATCTATCGGGCAGTAGCCCACCAGACATAACACCCGTCTGGCCGGATGATCCTCCCTTTTCAAAGGAGGTTTGCGGGACTTTATTCTCTGTTCCGCATACCTCCAAAATGTCGTTCTACAATAACATAGGATGTAGCGTTGAACATTGTAGAAACGATAACAATTCATTCTATCATTTTGAACGATGTGAACTTGGCTACGAATTTTCTATTTATTTGTTCTGACTTAATGTTGAAATAATGTCATTCCCATACATTCAACTAACGTTAACGATGGCAGATTATCAACTTGGCTAGGGGTGCAGGTTTTGTCAGTCTTAGCCAGATTTTTTTAAATTAGTTCCGTCTTTGGAATAAATTTTAAATTACGAACACACCTATCGCTAGCTTCTCGGGCCGTGAGGCCGGGAGTCAAAGGACCAAACGAATCAAAGTCAGCGTCGAACTTGAGGACATCTTCATTGAATGTGGCAACACCTTCAGTTAATTCCGATTGCAGCGGTCCTTGCATGTCAACTATTCTTTGTTGTACTTGCTGAGACTGAAAGAAGAGAAGGACTTTGGTTGATTTATGATAGTTTGATTGTTTCGATTTATGTAACATTATAACATATCTATACTCTATAGTGTCTATAAAACATAATTGTTTAATTAGTTAACCTTTTGAGTGCGTAATTAGAGACACAATAGTAAGACAATGGCGCGTGAACGCCGGCGTTAATGCGGGGATCAACAGCTTAAATAAGTTAAGCTGTGTTTTTTTTTTGGGTGGGAAGTCATCTTATGATATTCCTCGCCCTTGGGCAGAGCGGGAGATAGTGTCAGACTTTTACTGCCCGGCGCGAGAGATCGCAGCCTCAGATCGCCCCCACGAGGTTACGGCGTTGCTCTGCCCAAGCGGAGCACACATGTACCGTGTGCTCCACCCTGTCCTCCAGACGGTCCACACAATAGTGACACCCGGGCACTAAACAAGTGTCAGATTCCGAAATAGTATCAGATTCCGAAATAGACACTACTTGTGTTTATTCTCCCGCTGAACATCAGGATGGCGTCCAGTCGGTTCACTTTTAAGGTAAAGGCACGTGAACACATTCGCAGGAAGTTGGTATAATCATCACAGCGTTTATTTGTTGGATTCGTTTCTCACAATTACATTGTTAATTCGTATGTATGTATCTAAGTATTTATTATTGTATTTCTTTTCTATTTCTTTACCATTAAGAGTCATCGAAGCATCGCTAAAGTGGATAGTGCAACTTTGCCACCAGTTCGTTTCGACGGTACGATCGTCCCATTTAGCACCGATGTAAAGGATCTGGGCTTGCGCATCGATAGTACTATGAACTGGCGTACACAAGTGGCTAGTGTTAGTCAGAAGGTTACAGGAACGTTGCGGGCTCTGTTTCGGTTGAAAAACCTGCTACCATCGAGTACGAAGACAATGCTTGTGCAGACCTTGATTTTTCCTATCATCGATTATGGTGACGTGTGCTACTATGACCTGAATGCAGATCTCCTCAACAAGCTTGACCGTCTTCTAAATTACTGCATTCGATTCGTTTACAATCTACGTAAATATGATCATGTTTCAGCGCATCGGTCGCTTCTAAAGTGGTTACCCATACGTCAGCGCAGAGAGCAAAGGGCGCTCACTACCTTGTTTTCATTTCTTGATTCTCCTAATTCCCCTAGTTATTTAGCCCCTCACTTTCAATACATTTGCGCCAACCACAATAGAAATCTGCGCTCATCTCATAACCGCCTACTTCAATGTCCCACTCATCGTACTGACTTCCTTCACTGTTCTTTCTTTGTTCAAGCTATTTCTTTGTGGAATGCGCTCCCCCAGGAGATTAGGATGGCAACAATTGATTAACATTCAAAACCAAAGTTCGCGAGCTAATTCGTAAGAAGTTGGCAGTAGTGTCAACACAGCGTTAATGTTTTCAAATTGTCGATTAGAACTAATTGTTTGACTTTATTAGTGTAGATATATATGTAGATAGTTTATTAATTTGTGTATGTATTGTATAATTGTATAATATTTATGGTTTATTAGTATATATTTTCTTGTACATATTCGCCTTTTCTCTCTCTCTTTTATTGCACCTACCACTATTTATCTCTGCATCACCCTAAGGTTGACTGGTAGAAAATGCCTAAGGCATTAAGTCCGCCGCTGTACGTTTGTGCATAAAGTATTTAATAAATAAATAAATAAATAAATAAGCTGCACCTACCATGTTATCTTACTGCACCACCCTAATGTCGACTGGTAGAAAATGCCTAAGGCATTAAGTACGCCTTTGTACAGTGTTTATTACTAGTGCATAAAGTTTTATTAAAAGAAAACCCCTATATCTAAGCCTCATCTCAGTTCATGTACAAATGTTCGATATTTAGTTCTATGCGCACACACTCACAGACAAAAGTGACTTTTTTTTAGTTAGATACTATTTTAAATAAAAAAATACTTACTGTCAGTAACATATTTTGGAAAGCGTAACGTAATCCATACACCATATCGGCATCCTCTTTAGGAACATCTATATTAAACTGAGTAAACGTAGCATAGCTTTCTTCTATTAAATCGAGTTCCATGTCCATACTAAAATAAATAAATTATAAGCTTGTAACTCTTTTAATTTTTTTAGTTAGCCGACACTTTATGCACTACTGGCCAAATGCCATCAAAAATCTTTCAGCTATTTCTGAAGTCAGCTAAAATCACAGGCCTCATAGCCTCATCCTGAGCTGGCATCGATTATGCCATCAATCTTCAGACACCCACCGTGAGGAGACTTGCCCAGCAGTCGAAGAGACCGGCTCTGTAATCCCCGTTTTACTTCAAAAACCACCATAATAATGACAATCTTTATAATAATATTATAATAATATTCCACAACTATCACACAACGCCGTCTAGTCCCGAGCTAAGCAGAGCTTGTGTTATGAGTACTAGACAACTGATAAACATACTATATATATTTTTTTTTATTGATATAAACGTGCGCTTGACTGCGATCCCACCTGATGGTAAGCAGTGATGCATATTTATATATTTCTAAATACATACACACTATAGATAAATTACACCTAGACACAGAACAAATGATCGTGCTCATCACACAAACATTTATCCTGGGTGGGAATCGAACCCACGACCTCCGGCATAGCAGTCAGGGCCACTAACCACTAGACCAAAAGGCCAGTGAAATGATCACCAGATTGAAACAAGGCATAACCGGCAATAGGTGGTATAGATAAAGAATGATTTCATAATGATCATTAATTGTAGCCATTAAAAAACGATTATTTTTAAAATCCAAAAGGATAATAAATGAAAATATGGGTAATACTAGTGTGCAGGGTAATTTGAAATCATCAAATAGTTTTATGGAATGGAATTTGCCGATCTTTAATGTCTAGTTATATTGATTATGCTACTCATAGATATCCGATGCTACTGAATAAACATATTTAAGTTAGATAAGTAGGTAGGTATACGATGTTGAAATTATGATACGTTGATATTTTCAAGTTGGTATAGATGGCCAAATTCAAATCTAAAACTATCAGCCCCCCTAGCCAAGTTACGACCGTTTCGTTTTGACTCTCTTGCGTCGAACGCCTCGAGTCGGCCACGCCTCAGATTCCTTTGTTCTGACCACGTGACAGCGTTGAGATGACGTCAGAACAAAGGAATCGGAGGCATAGCCGACTCGAGGCGTGGCCGACTCGAGGCGTTCGACGCAAGAGAATCGAAACGAAACGGTCGTAACTTGGCTAGGCCTGCAGGAATAGCGAAAGATGCTCAATATAGGCTTGGACCCGATTTTAATAAAAACTAAAACTACTGCATCATGAACTTTTCTTCTTTTTCAAGAATCGAACACGTTCGTTGATTTTGAGAGAAAAAAAATATTATCCGATAGTGTAAATAGTTAGGGTAAAATTCTGGGAAGTAAGTTTGCCGTATGTCTTTACTTCCTTTGTTTGGCTAAATCCGAATTTGATCCTTATTACTGACAAATGCTTGCACTGACTGGACAGGTCCACTCAAATCTGTATAGTTCTTTCTGCAAAAGACCATCTCAGACAAATCTGCATGGTTCGCATGTGATTTGACCATTACTCGTACATATTTACCATATGGACTTTAGTGGGACTATCGAATGGTATTGACACTCAAGATTATGATTATATTGGTTTTTCGAAATTTCATAAATGCGCACTTAAAAAATTTGGATGATGATAAAAAATCAGAAAAGAAGTTGAAGCAGACCCTGGAGTGAGATCTAGTGTACATTTATTGATAATATCGATTTTTTCTTCCTCAGGTCGCATTTCAACTTTTCATCCTTAAATAAAAAAATGGTGTTTACCCGATGAACTCGTCTCTAATAAGTTCAAGGCATAACATGGCGACTCTAACGTCATCCAAATCTTTAATCTTTTTGTTCAAAGTTTTCATTCTATCTTTAATGAATTGCATCAACTTCATAACGCGTTCTTTATAAGCCAGACAAAGCAGTTTACCCAAGGTTCTCTTCCATTCAATCGATTCCAAATGTAAGGCTAATTTAATATTACCTGTAACATAAATCATTGCAAAGATCAAAACTCTATTCATTATTTTATGAAATCCGGGGATATTATCAAAATGCTTAGATATAAATGTAGGGCTACTAGACATTTTAATTTTATTCTTTATTTTTTTCTATACTAGATGTTTTTATTTTAGTCTGGATTGAGGGCGGAGAAATTCTTAAAATATTTAAAAATTCTTAACTAAATTCCTAAATAATAATTATTAACCCAGACAGATATGCAAGCGTCTGCATTGAGAGCCCACGTTATTTAATCATAACAGTTTTGATTTACGTTTAAGAAATTTATGGATCATTTCTTCAAGATTTACAATTTTTTTACTAAATTCCCTATAAATCTTGTTTCGTTACGAAAGTAAAGATTAAAAAAATGGACCTCAATCTAGATGCACACCTACTGGACATGTAGGTATAAAAATTGAAAAATTGAATTCAGAATAATTTATTTTGCATCATGGAGGTCACCATTTTATTTTTAAAAGTAAATTTATGCATAATGCTCTCAAACTTCTACCTACGTTGCTGGAAAATAATTTATTCAGATTATGATTCTTATAAAAGTTGGAAGTTAGCATAGCATAATACCATAATAAAATCAATAAAAAGTACCCATATCAATTTGTATAGAACCGATGATGTGTCGATCGGGCAGAACTAGCACCTCTTCGGTCTGACCTTCGTATTTGTGAAGCATGTCCTTCACTATAACATTCATAGGATCAGAATCAACAAAATCTTGCACTTGCTGTACTCTGTCTTCTGCCCATAAATGTGAAAATCTTCCATAGCCCTATAATAAATGAATAATAAAGGTAATACTGTAAAAATTATTTCTGACTGTAAAACTATCATGTGACTATCTAATCTGGTCTAACTATTTAGGTTTTCATATACTTAGCTTTTTTTTATGTTACTTCTCTAGTTTAATCTTAACCGAACTGGCTCAAAACTCAACAAGATATTTTAGATTGATATTTGAGTAAGGTGTCAGTCTGTAAGCTAATGCAACACAATGTGTATGAGTTTCATCGATATAATGTCTATTTCTATTTTCTAATATGTCAAAATGAGAATACCACGATAAAAAGCTCTATCATGGAATATAGTGACGTAGTTATTCAGTACATTAATGCGTACCTTCAATAATTTCTCTATATCAGGTTTGTACATGAACATCATTCCCTGTAACGCCATCACCGATCTGACAATATCTTTATGTTCTGACACCATCCGGAAGTAGTTTCTTAAACCCCCCATGCTAGATTTCGACCGAGATCCTGTCAACAGTTCACATTTTGTTTGACAAAATAACCAAATGACCAAAATATTAATTTTGTCCTTTTGATAAATAATAGATATGAGTTTATGACCAACAAGCAAATTCGAATAACAAAAAGTTGTTTGTATTTTTTCGCCATTTCAAGATGACCCTCGTAGTAATACTTCTGCATGTTTATGCAAGTTATGTCTATTTTACAAGTGATTTGGAGGACCTTTTCCATATAATGTCTTATAATGCCTTTTAGAAGTTAAAAGCCATAAACAAAATGTTTACTATTTTTTTAAATGGATATTATTACATAATAAGTTGTGTTATACAATTAATGTTGTTTGTTTCTGTCAAACTTGTCACTAAGAGTAATTATTCATGATATGAGCAAACCAAAATTTAAATACATAACTACTATTAGATGTGATTATGTTTGTTTTATTCTAACAATAAGTAAACTTTACTTTCAAGATAACTTACCAGTCATGCTGCGGCTGCGGTTTAAGGTCAGTGTTGTCGACCCTCCAGTTAATTGCTCTTGCTTTACTAGTTCTTGTTGCCCCCACATGTACACATAGCGATGGATGTCCATGATACAATTTAATACCACCTAAGATTGGTCGGCAAAAAATATTTAAGTTTAAACATAGTTCTATTTGGCAGAATCTTGATACTCCCAAATTTATTTGACATAGCACACTTGGAATAATCTTCTTTAATCGAATATTTTTAAGGCATAAAAATTATTTAGCATAACTATTATTTGGCAGAATGTTCATGTGTCCGATTTTATAACGGCATACTTTTAACATTACAGAATTTTATTTGGCACCTTTGCCATAGTTAATATTACGCATAATTTCGTTTAGCATAACGTTTATTTAGAGAGATGATTATTTGGGGAACCGATCACTTTTCCGAATATTTCTTTGTTCAAATTTCATTTTACCGAAAACTATTGACCGATTTTTAGATCATCGAAGTATCATGTGTTATAGGTATTATTTCACCGAACTATATTTCCCCGATTTACAAAATAACTTTTTGCTATAAACCGAAGCCTCTTTTGAACTTTTTTCATTTGCCAAATGATTTATTTGCCATATTTTCACCACACCGAAACAACATTTAACGAAATTTTGGTAACAAATATATAGACTGTTACTTGGTAGCATTTTCAATATTAAATTGAAATAGTGTAATAAAAAGTCAATATGTTGTGCTACAAAATTTTGTGACAGAAACGAATCACTGCAAAACCGACTTCACACACTCTTGTCTGCCCTACCCCTAGAGTGTAATTTAAGCCCGCGTAGGCGCGGTGGGGTAGGGCGGCCCGCGAGCTGAGGAGCAGGTGGTTTAAAGGCCCGAGGCCCGTTAAAACCATCTGCAACGATTAGCTCGCGTCGGGCCGCCCAAACTCCACAGCCCCGGAACCGTGACAGAAACAATGCTTGCTGCATGTTCATGCAACATGCAGCAAGCATTGTTTCTGTATGCATACCTGCATGCTGCATGCCTGACTGCATGCTACATGCCTGCTTGTATGCTAAATGTTGCATGACTGCTACATATTGCATGCCTGCCTGCATACTGCATACCAGCTTGCATACTGCATGCATGCCTGCTTGCATGCTGCGTGCCTGCTGCATGTTGCATGCCTGCTTCCACGCCGCATGCCTGATTGCATACTACATGCCTGCTTGCATGCTGCATGCCTTCTCGCAAGCTGCATGTCTGCTTGCATACTACATGCCTGCTTGAAAGCAGGAGCTTCTCTCCGCACCGCTCAAGCCTTACCCACCATGGTTATTTTTTTATAACCACCCAGAAATAGAAATAAACCAACAGTGTTTTGTAATTAATTTTAGGTTACCGTTTTGATATTACTTCCACCGCAACTAATGACTATCGATATAAAATATATGCCAAAAGATGATTCTGACTGTGAATTATTATGGATATGACATTATGCCTGAAGATGATTCTGACTAACAAAATTATGAGTTTTGAATGTATGCGAAACGATTTTCTGCGAAATGAAGTTTATACTATCCGTTGTTATGCAAAATAATATTATGACATTAAAAGTTTTGCTATAAAAGGTAGACCCTGGAAAAAGTAGTACTGCCATAAATATAATGTATGACAATAAAAAAAGAATTACCTGGGAGAACGCATTCTGTATCTCTTCTAAAGTTGGCTTTATAGATATTTTTGGAATTTGTAAGAACATATTAGTCAACATTAGTGGACGCAGCTTTTTTTGTTCTTCCGGGTCAGTGGTCATTGTCAAAAAACTGAAATATATAAAAACTTTGTATCTGCTAGGGTTGATATTTTAGACCGAATGTTGGATGGAGTTGAGTGTGCAAAATATGAGGACCGCGTTCGGTGCATAGTTTTGAACTCAGAAAAGCATGCAGATTGTGATTCTGGATGTTGCCAGGAGGTTGAATGGTCCGTTTCTTTTAACACCCCACCACACCCTTTAGATATCAATTAAATGAACCGAACAAATACTTAGGATTCATTTTAATGATTGCTTTGGTGACCAAATCTAATTATTTCTTACTAGCTGTTACCCGCGACTTCGTCTGCGTCATGTTAGTAAAAATGCACAAACGTAATTAATAATTCTGTGCTTGTGATTCGTGCCGAAAGCATCTAATTCATTTAACGGAAATTAATTCCAGTAAATATATGTAAAATGTATTTGTTATGTCTAGATATATAATTTATTTTATTTTATTTATTTGGCTCACCAATAATAGAATATTCGTAAATGATATACATCAAATAAACTTATGAACGTCAATAAACAGAAACAGACATGTTGAGGTCGCAGTAGTTGATGTTCAAAGGTTCTGCTTACCCCTAAAAGGAAAAAGTGTTAGTTTAAGTCTGTTTTTGGTTTATGTTATGATGAAACAAAGATATATGATTGTAAGCTGTTGATCCCCGCACGAACGCCGGCGGTCGTGCGCTATTGTCTTACTATTGTGTCTCTAATTACGCTACTCAAGAAGTTAATATGATTTGTTCGTTAGAATATACTAAAAGTGTATTAAACCGTTGTTATCTTTTAATAACACTAAATAAATGTTATGTAACGTAAGCTATCAAAAAAAGTGGATAAAGTAGTTTTCAGTAGCCAAAACGTATAAAGAGTTTGTGCGGATCTTGTTCTGAGGTCGATACCCACAGTTTTTAGTGTCTGCACCTTTTACTTTTAGGAAGAAACTCATCAAATACCTTCCCCAGCTCCGGGAAAAGCGAGAGTTTGCGTCAGACTTTTACAGACTGAAACCCACCTGTGTTCCTTTAGTTGCCCTTAGCGTTCTAGGGCTACGGTAACTTGCACGCGGCAGCAAAACCCTTTCTTTGAGGAAAGGTTAGAAAGGCACCACAGCGTCCTCTCTTTCCGCCTGACGCAGGTCTCTAGGGCCAATGCCTGCTAGAGCTCTAGAGATTGAGAGATTGACTAGAGATGAGATTTTTTTAAAGGATTACCTCCCATAAGAATTGGCCTCGATGATATTTTTCTGCAGAGTTTTAGCCGGGTCCCGTTATGCAACTTTGGCGGAGGTGAATTTCGAATGAGCATAATTGGCTGTAACTGTACGGTAACTGCTGCTAGCGATTATTAAAACACTACAGAGTAACTTACGACGTCATTTTGCTTCACAACTGTACTTATAAAAAAATAGTTGAAAAATTATTGCAGTTTCATGTTGCATTACATCACGCCGAATTTGAAACAGAAACCTCTCGAAACACCCTACTTTCCCCTCATTTTTCTCCGCAAAACTATAAAATGACAGCAAACAAATGTCGCAACCAATTGGGGCCATAACTGACCCTGGCATCCGTCAGAATGTTGTCCCAGTGTTGATCACCACTCACTGTTAAGGAGGTAACGTCCAGATGTCGAAGTAAGGCTGCAAGTAATGTAGGATACATCATACGTAATCAAACTGTCTTCAGGAAAGAAGGAATTTGCTGCCGCGAATGTGGCGTGCAAGTTACCATAGCCCTGGAACGCGAAGGGCAACTAAAGGAACACAGATGGGTTTCAGTCAGGAAAAGTCTGGTACTACTTCTCGCTTTACCTAGAGCGGGAGAAGGTATTTGATGATTTCCTACCTAAAAGAAAAAGTTGCAGACACATAAACTATGGGTATCGACCTCAGGATCAACTCCGTACAGACTCTTTATACATTTTGGCAACTGAAAACTACTTTATCCACTTTGTTTTGATAGCTTACGTTAAATAACATTTATTTAGTGTTGTCAAAAGATAACTACGGTATAATAGACTTTTAGTATATCTAATGAACCAATAATTTTAAGATACAGCGTTGTTTTATCATAACGTAAACCAGAAAGAAACACACATAAAACCCACTCTTGTTCCGTCTTTGCCATTGTTCTAGGGCCCTCTCAGGGGATTACTTTCGCATCACCCATGGCCCCAGTAGGCTTCGACCTAACGCACAATGGTCTGATAAGGACTAAGTGCGGAAACCAGACCACAAAGATAAAGATAAGGCTTCGACCCTGCTGGACCCCTACGGTTGCTGACATCTCCTTGAGGCGCGCGTGGAACACTACGCGCCGTCGACGACTTGGGCTTGGTCCGGACGGTTACCGGACGGTCGGACGGCGAGCTACCCATTGCTCGCCGTCCGCAAGCCCGCGCCTACGATGGCCGGAAATCGGGATCGGAATACCGGCGGCTGGGGCGCGAGGGCCATTGCCTCGCTCGTGCAGCCGCTTCCTTTGCTAGCATTGCTACTTCGCAGAAGGAGGCGACCGCCTGCCACTCCTCCTCGCTCCGGACCATGGCCTGTTCCAAAGCCCGGCACGAGAGATCGCCGCCACCGATCGCCCCCACGAGGACACGGCGTTGCTCTGCCCAAGCGGGGCACATCTCCACCGTGTGCTCCGGGTGGTCAACACAATGGTGACACCCGGGCGTTTCTTCTGCACGAATCCGGTGCAGGAACCTCCCGAACTTAACATGTCCGGTGAGGACCTGCGTCATACGGAAGGTAAGGACGCCGTGAGGTCTTTCCAATCACGCCTCAAAGAGGGGACTTACCGCCATAATTATGGCGTGCCCAGCACTGGGTTGCAAAAGTCGCTGTCGCCATTCTACCATGAGATCCCGCCGGAACTCTGTAGGCAGAACCTTAGGACACCAACTACGAAATACATATAATTAACTTTTCTTGCCCTAGGTTGGGTTGGTAGGCCTACTTAACTAAAGTTATAGATATAACAATTATATAGGTCAAAAAGTAAAAATAGAAAACAGGATTGATAAAAGGCGCGGTCTGTGCAATAAATAGACGTCTGAATGCATAACCGCTGGATTTCTGTCATGTACAGTGAAGGTCGGTATCTGCTAAACTGCTTCGAAAGTGCTGATGTAGAAACCAGACTATCAATAAAATAATAGTAAGAATGCAAAAATATGTAAGAATTTCTTGTTTACAATAAAATAAAATTGAAACTATCACAAAACAAAAAAAAAATATCTGAGACTCGAATCACTGTCCGCTGTCTGAAATAGGTGTTCTTATATAAACATCATCATTGTCTGCTTAACCCTTTGTCGATGATAGCGTGATGATTTTCATCTAAGATATTAAAATTGTAGCTAAATGAAAAAAAAAATATTATTTTCGTTTCACCGCTTCGATTTTATTACATGTTTTAATTACTTTTTACAAAAATATGAAGTAAAAATGTATATGTGTTAAAAATATGCTAAAAGTCCTTTTATTATTGTAATCGAAGTACCATCGTATGTTACATGCAAAAAAGACGACAAAATACTCACAAAAATTATTACTATAACTGGGGATCGAACTCATGGCAAAAGTCGTTCAATACCGACATTTTGGAATATTGCTCAACCCCCATAGCAAATAGTGTGATAATTTATAGCCTATGTCCTTTCTCAAGCTCTCTTCTATCTTTGTACCAAATTTCATCAAAAACGGTTCAACGGTATAAGCGTGAAAGCGTAACAGACAGACAGACCGAGTTACTTTCGCATTTATAATATTAGTATGGATAGTATGGATGATTAAAGATACCTATAGCTAGTCAACTGAAAAAAAATAATCAAAAAGGTTAATAATAAAAACAAGAATTGTTGATATTTTTTTTATAAATTGTATATTATGGTGCAAATGTATTAATACTGGCAGTCAAAATAAAAAAAATTGGATATACCTATGTATTTTTTTTGGATTTTGTATTGATTTTTTTTTAATATTTATGGGCATGGGGCGTAGAAAAATGGACCATCAAACCTTCTAGCAACGTCCAAAATCACAATTTTCATACTTTTCTGAGTTCAAAACTATTCACAGAATGCGGTCTTCATATTTTGCATACTCAACTTCCATTGGCGCCTGCACTATTTATGAGCACAGAATTTCGTCCATGGCTAAAACACATGAGCGATTGGTGACACTTGGATATGAACAAATTATATCACAGCTTAACCATAAGTCTGCTAATGGAACAATTCTTATACGTTTTTACTTGAATGGAACAGCGGTGGTTGTAGTAGTGGTTACTATGGACGGCATGACGGACAGCTCTACCATGAATATCATATTATTACAACCTAAGCTTTCAGTACCGTAGCTTAATCTATTCACCAATATCACCAATCAAACTCCTTAAAAAGCTCATTATAAATTATACTCAGTTTTAATTCAATAAACCCCAAGCGAACGCCGCTCTCTCATTGTCTTTCTATTGTGTCTCTAAATACGGTGTTCGAAAGGTAAGCGTTAGCCTCATTGCCTGAAATAAGTGGAATTTTGCTGTCTATCATTGGGATATCTAACACCTTGAGGGTGGCTTAATGTTTAACATAGAATAATTTATCGTCTACCTTGACACAGAAGCCCGCCGTCTAAGTATATCTAGACTGAATCGAGTACATTTAATAAGGGCTTCCAAACACTTTGTAGCAAAATATGCGAATAGTTCATTACACTCATTCACAGTGGGTACTATATCGAAACGATCCGGGTTCTCGATCTCCATAAATACTAAAACACAACGTTAACAAGGAATCAATTATGTATTTGCCTGTGTTTATTTTTGTTTTATACAACGAATAACACTAAATAGAAATCTTTTTCTGAAAACACCATCAAAACTGGATTAACTGAATCAGCAATTAGCATTTAAAATATTGGTATAAGAAAGAGTGTGAAAACGTGATGAAAACATCTCACTATCTCTTTTGTAAAAACGTAACTTAATAACGTTGACGTCACATTTCTGTATGTGAATCCTTATTCTGTTACTTGACAGTTTCCCCATCCACCAGATTTGGAAGGTTTTCTAACTTACTCAAGGCTTACCTAATATTGAACGAATTAAAAATAAATCGTTCAATTTTAAAAATTTGCCTAATGGTTACTTTTTGATCCAAAAAAAAAAAAAAAAAAATCCTAGATAAAAACGTACTTTACTGCTTTATTAATTTACAACACTGCAGATTCGTGTGCAATTCTTTTACGACAGTAAAAGAACACCATATGGAACAACATGTCAAATATAAAAAATATAAACAATTTCTACCTGAGTCTTCAGGAATCACCCTTGTGGCCGAAGTCACTTGTTTTAAAGCTTTTTCTATGTCCAACCTTAAAATAATACCATTAAAAAAAATCAAGATCACCATTGAAAATCAAAGCAAAGGAATAGCATTTTTTTTTAATTTATCAATATTATCATGCTGAACTTGCAAAATTAAAAAGCGTATATGGAGGCCATACCCTGCACTATCTTTCAGATTTACGTGTCAAATACGAAACAAAATTGACTCAATAAGCATTTTCTAGAATATTATTAACGAGGTATAGGAAATCACTCACCAATTATTTTTTAAAGCTCTTATTTGTGGTGAAGGAACACTATCTAAGAATTTGTTTATGAGTTCCATAACAGCAATTTCTGCATTCCAAGATTTTTGTTGAATCTCCGCAGCTATAGAAAAAAAGTTGATAATTTATTTTCAACTAGCTTTTGCCCGCAACTTACCTCACGCATGAAAATTTCAGCCCATTAAAAAAAAAAACTCCTTATAAGTCAAAGTCAAAATCAAAACGTTTATTGCGAACTAAGTGTACAATGTTGGTGTTATAATACATCATGTCAGTTACTTTTGATTTTTCTTTTTACATAACAGAAAGATATTGGAAGCAGATGTTGGGTAGCTTGGCTTGTTCTTTGGTTTTTTACACGAGTTATTTATTTTACGTAGGTGGATTGGTTTTGTATATGTATAGATATTCACATATACTATTTGTGTATTTTCTACGACATGAGTGCATCAAGTTTAAGTACAAAGTTACTGTACGTGAATCAACACACACATTCAAGAGCAACCCGCCTTGGTGAGATTGAATTGACTATATTATATTTTCAATTAAATCAAAACATTTATTTCAAATAGGTCATTTACAAAGAAAAACTGTACTTGAATCTACACACACATTCAAGATCAACCCGTGAGATGAAATAACTATATTATTAAACTTTCAATCAAATTAAAAAAAAAAAACAAATTTAAGCATTTATTCCAAATAAATCATTTACAGACAAACTGTCAAGAAGTCGGTCAGTCAGAAAAATAAAGATCAGAAAATGGGCACCATATACAAGTAAATTCGGTAAGAGCGCGTAGGTACGCGGTACGGTGTTTTACACAAACTTTTTAGTTCAACATTTTAATTTTTTTTTTTCTTTTTAATGCCACTTTTTAGAGATTTTGAGCATGAAATTTTTCATAAAGTGCCATTACATAAATATCAAAGTGTATAAGAGACAATGTTAGGTCTATGGCTCGTAAGTAAGGATCACTACGCACCTATTTCATCACGGTTTACAAGATTCTCCTCATAGAAAACTTGTGGATCTACTGCTTCTTCAGGCAAATGAACGAGCAATGTTGCAGTGATTGATCTCAAAATCGCATCAATGCGAGCTTCTTTCATGTCTACCACCTGCAATAAAAAATGTTTAGTTCCTTGGTTGATGCGGGAACAGCAATATTTTGTACTAGCTCCAGCCAGCGGCTTCGCCTGCGTGAATGTAGGTTTCTAATAAACTTTGTATCCTATTTCATCCATTTCATCAGGTGAATTTTGGAAAATCCTCTCTTAATGCTCACCTATATCATAAAAGGAAACCTTGTGCATAATTTCACACTCCTAGTCTCCGTAGTTTCGGCTGTGTGTTGATAAGTCAGTCAGTCAGGTTCTCATTTTATATATGTATATAGATAATATCCAAACCGTTCAGAAATTCTTACCTCTTTGACAAATAAGTCTACTTCGGTTAGAGCTTTCTCAATATTTTCGCAATACGAGGGAATTTCTAGAGAAGTCCATGTTATAGTAGAAAAACCAGGCTGGAATGCATTGTCTAACTTGATGAGTTGTGCACGTAGCAGTGGTAGATATAGCTTTGGCATGCTCCTAGCAAATAAAATACATGCAACGGTTAAGTACATTCAAACGATTTTGCGGTTAATAACATCCACACATAATTTGTAGTATGCATCTACGAAAATATCGTAGATGCATACTACATATACTTTTATATAACCGCTAGTCGCTAAAACGATTTGGTAAATAGACCAAATCGCGCAAAAATTCCAAAAAATCTGTGGGTTACTCCAAATTGATCGCGCAACAACCATCAAAATCACTATTAGATGCCAGGAAAGCATAATACAACAGGTACACAATTTGTTGCTAATACAAAACTTAAATATATATATTTTTTCTTTTATAGATCTTACCTTCGGACTTGATTGTTTCTGTCGACCAAAGATTTGATTCTTTCATAGTTTCCCAAAATTTTATCCTTACAAAATGCTACAATTTGAGATTCATCTGGCACACCTAAAACGATGAAGGCTTAAAATTACAATATGAAATATCTACAGGAGCAGAAGATTAGCATTTGCCCGCGCGGAATTCAACAAAGATTTGTACAGAGCTTCACACAAGAGAAGAATCTACTGGAATAAAAAAGTTCGTGAAAATTGAGCTAATCCAGGCCATGTTTTAACCATGTAATAAACATTCAATATTACGTGGGACACTCAGAAAGTTTTGAGAAACTAAAATACTAATTTCTATGGATAAAATATTTTTATTAAATCTTTTCAAAGAACTCTCAAGCCTCTATACAAAGTTTCATGCGTCTGAACCAATTTTCGAAACATTTTTTCCAGTCCGCCGCAGACACCTCTTCCACGGCCTTCTCGAAAGCTGCTTGCGCGTCTTCCGGCGATGAAAACTGATTTCAGCAGATTTTTTATTTTAGGTAATAAAAAGAAGTCACACGATGCCAGATTAGGACTGTAAGGAGGGTGCCCCAGGACTCTGACCGGTGTGGTGTCCAGGAAGTCCCTCATTTTGAGCGCTGAGTGCGCGGGCGCGTTTTCATGGTGAAGCAGTACCCCACGAAGCCCGGTGTTCAGTCGCTTATTGCTCATTGCAGACAAAACTTCTGGCAGGCATTTTGTGGTATTATATATGTCGGCGCAGGATGCCGATCATCATTGAAGCTCTGTCCAGGTACTCTGTTTTGTGGGCGATGGCTCGGTATCGAGCAATAAACAAACTATTCCAGATTATCAACTGATTTATTATGATGCAAGCTTTAGGTATTCACTTTACACAACGAGCAGTGAGACAGTCCCCGAAAATAGACGTTGTACGCACGGCTGCCGACAGAGGAAAGAGCCACGGACCTCTGCGGTCGGCACTTTTATCTGCTCGGTTCGTGCAAACGTCAGCGCGGATTCTGTCAAAGTGACATGTGTCACTTTTCACTTAGCTCGTTCATTCGTTCTCAAGCTTCCGTACTATTGACTTCACCGACATATATATTATTCGGCGTTGATGCTGCTTTGGTCTCGTAGTGGAATTGAAATCAGATACCCCGTCAAAGTGAAGAAACTAGCGATCAAAATTTTCCCTGCGTTACTCGATCGCTTCACTTTCGTAGGCGTTGGTTCGTTTTGAAACAGCCAAACTGTCGACTGACGCTTTGTTTCTGGATCGTATTGATAAATCCAGGATTCGTCACTTGTCACAATGTCGTAAACGCGCCAAGACGAGCCTGCTTCAAATTTTTTAATCGTATCACGGCACCACTCCACACGGGCCTGCTTCTGAGCTTCGGTGAGGTTATGCGGCACCCAGCGGCAAACTATCCTCCTCACGCGAAGGTGCTCATGTAGAATCTTGTGAACGCTTCCCGAACCAACCTGCAGTGTATGCTGATCTTCCCGTCCAACTATAATTTAGGGGTCTTCAAGGCTAGAGTGAATAGGCTCTTAATAAACTAGTGCGTCTCACCATCAATGATTGCATCACTGCTTACCATCAGGTGGGATCGCAGTCAAGCACTGGTTTATATCAATTTAAAAAAAATCTCTTCGTATGTAATTCACCTGTTTTCTTGAATTATTTTTTTTATTGCCAGCACACTTTCTTGCGTGACACCCGTCGTAGGACAACCACTTCTTTGCTCATCCCCCAAAGTAAGGCGACCGCGCTTGAACTCGCTATACCAGCGGTAGATGGTTGCTTTTGAAGGTTCTTCATCCATAAAAGCAATTTGAAGTCGATCAAATGACTTATCAGGTTTTAAGCCACATTTAAAATCGTAGAAAATCATCACACGAAAATGTTCTCGATGCAGACCCATTTTTAAATGAGACACAATAATTTGATTTGGCTCTCAAAACAATTGTGGAGGGAAATGCAAAATTCGAACAATGGTATTTTTACTTTTAAATAAACAAAGTTTTCAAAATAATTACAAGTGGCCAGTGCCTTATACATAAAAACTTTTTCTCGCAAAACTTTCTGAGTGGCCTGATACATAATATGTATGAATTTGGTTGTTAAAAACTTTAACTTGATCGATTCATAAATTACCGACTTCACAACACGCAGACTTTCACAGTCATAAGTTTAGTAGGATTTCAATATAATAACAAAATAAAGTAATTGCTCTTACTTAGTCCCAATTGCCACATATACTCAACCTCTCTAATGCACTCTGGGATGAAAATACTGAAGTTTATTATGTACATATTCGTTGTCGGATGACGAATTAATAGAGGAGCAATAAGACCTAAGCGCACCTGAAAATGTTGTATTATTGTGCTGTAATTATTCCATTTTTTTCACCAGACTGACTCAAACTTTAGAGACACGGAGCTATTTTACTTACCTGGCCCACATTTTCAGCCCACGCGTAATGGTAAATCAATTCGAATTCAGTGAACACAATTGTCAGGACGTTGTATAGCTTTATACAGCGTTGCGTGTTCTGTAACAGAATAAAATACAAATAAACCATTTTATTTACTCTCGTATATTTACACCGAACTAAAGTTTACCTACTTTACTGACAGACTTTATCACAACGACCTTAGAGCCTCTAGACGTCTGATAACAGGCGACGCATGTCTGTCAACACTTATGACTTATACATCTGATACAGATCGCCACAGAATAATTTGAAAATAGTCTCGACCACTTCTGTGAGTCGTAAACACGTACGCAAAATTTAATAAAAAAAAAATAGAAAATACATATAACAATGGCCCCTTGTTCAATACGTTGATGTGGTAACAACAGCCAGACTTCGAGTATTCGAAAAGATGGCATAAAATTTCATCAGTAAGTTAATTACAATTCTTGGCTAACGTTACATACCATGTGCGTTATGACTTCGTGGTGCTTTTTAAAAGTATCCATAGGAATATTGATATTTTTATCATAAAATCTGATCCACATAATTCGCCCGGCGACAGGTGGCATGTTTTTTGGCATATCCGGATTCTCTCTTTCTTCATTGTATCTTATTAAATTAAAAGTGAAAAATGCAAATTAGTTTTGTGCCATGCACACGACACGCTTCATTTTCACTCAATAAGTGTTGCTTTTCTCAAGTTTAGCGTTGCAGATAGAGAAGAGAGAGAACTCATCGTCAGTGTACCGTCGACGCGTGTTACACGGAACGACAAATACGTCGTGAGCGTAGTGTGCATTAACTTGTGCATAAACAATTAAGCCATTCACAAAGCCTATGTCTTAAATGCAGCGGAAAAATTGGGGAAACAAACAAGTGAGATACCTTATTACCTGTCACGTAATGATTCTATTTCAGATGTGTATTTACTAATTAAATCATAGTATTGATCCTCGAGGTACAAGCAGTCTAACTTCAATTTCTCAAATCGAATCAAAAGATGTAGTGCTATTTCCGTTGTTGGACATTTATTGACGCTCTAAAAAATATAGTACATTTTTATTATTTGTAACCAAACTACAGTTGGACAAATTAATACATGGGGATTTTTTTCAGGGAGTGGAAGTAAGTCTAAGGAACATAAACAATTACTTTGACTTGGGGATGAACTCTGAAATATAAACAAATTAGCTAAATTAGAAAATTATCCTAAGGGAACATACTGTCAGGAAAAAAATATTATATGTGCTATTCTAGGCTCCGGTCTACCCTGGCTGCCCGATTTCATTAAAATCCGTTCAGACTTTAGAGCGTGAAGAAGTAAAAAACATTAAGCTTTCACACCGTTATGATGTTAGTTTGAATTTCTTTTTTATCCGTATAATACTTATTGCGCGTTGAATTTAAGAAAATACTAAAGAATCTTCTTCTAACCTCAATTTTTTTTTTTAATATTAGAAAAAGGTAAGTAAGAAGAAACCAAGTTTGCAATTACTTTCGAGATGGAACTGTTTGTATTAGGTTATTGTATCGATAACATTACAATACTTACATTGATCATAAAGTTTTCAAGTAACAACTCCTGATTAGCAACAGCGTCTTTATATATTTTGTAATCCTTATCAAAATCTGGACGCCTGTTCAATAAATTGAATTTAAAAAAATATCAAGAGACAGAAAATAAATACAATCTACCAAATTTATAATTGAAACTTTTCCTTTAGCGAGATTTGTATGGAATTCAAGCATATCGATAACTATTGTTAGGTTCCTGGTAGCAAGACGCACTCGTGTCATGTGCTACTAGGATATATAAATAACTATCTGACATATACAACGTGTTTTTTTTTAATATCCCATAACTCTAAGATATTAATGAGACCATATCAAAGAATCAACTGGCATATGAATTATTTTTCAATTGTCACTTTTTTTTTTGTTTTCATTTTCCATGCAAAATAATTCGATAAATTCACTATTATTTATGTAAAACACCCTTACGTGAAATATGAGAGCGTAAATATGTAATGTCATTTGTTTATTTGCAAACTAGATTTCATCGATGACTGGCAACGTCACAAAAGTAAAGATTTGTCATACGGGTGTAAATTTTTGACCTAAATTAATTATGATCTCTATCTTCGAAACCATGCATTTTTTGAACCACATATTCTAGGACTTTTAGCATTATTTTTCCTTATAGAATATAAACTTTGAGTTATCGGATATCAAAAACAACACATTGTATAGGTATTTGTCAAAAAACGAAAAAATTTGACTGTTTAACAACCGACGCTATTCAATAAAACATTAAAAAGCCAGATGAGTTTTACAATTAACACAGTCGGTGTACAATTGAAACTGTGACAAAGTCTGCGTATTAAAAGACCGACCTGTGATCTAAACCATCATAGGTTTTTGTCGAAATAGTTTTAAAAAGCTTATTGAAAACGGAAGCGTATTCTTCAATTCCTTCCAAGGTCGTTTTATTTAAAACATAATAAGTTATATATGTTTTGAATAAGTCCATGATCTGGGGCAAACAGAAAGATAAATTTATTACTCGGGTCATCATAGTCATACAAAAATCCATTAGATATGGCTTTGCTTTATTAGTATAGGTAATTGTGATATTTATAGTTCTCAGAAATACGAAATTTCGGTATTCGAATATCAAATTTCGGTCACGGCAGTTAGTCTCAGCATTCTCTCTTCCCTCACACTCGTCATGACCGGAGAGGGATCAAGTGCACTACTAACAGCTTAACCTACTTTCCAAAGCACTAGTCTATCACGCCGGCAACTTACAGATCTTTAATAAAATTCCTTTTGGAAAAAACCCTATAATATTTTGTCAACTTGGAAATTGAATCTAGCCCAGAACCCCAAGCAGTCGCTCTTGCAATGGCGAGGCCGGCGAAGTTAGGCTTGTTTTTTTTTATCAAAGGTACATACTTTAATTATTCTTCTCCGGAAAGTTTCGAATTTCCCAAATATATACATTTCAGAGCAATCAAAAGGTCTTTCATCAGCCGCCTCCTTCATTTCTCTCTGAGTCTCTGCATAACACTCACGATAAAAGTTGTATAGACTTAAACACAGCTGTAAAATTAGAACGTTATCTGTTATTATTTAGTAAGAACTAACAGTTTTAGGGGCAAAACTTTTCAAGTAATGTCGCAGTAATGAGGAAATTGAATATGCGTGAAATCCGCTCGACCTACTAATGCCAATACTTACTGTATATTTATAATCAATAGGTATGTTCATAATATTAGCATTTTAGTAGCGAATGATGGAAATCGTTGATTATCATTGAGCAGGTACAGGTTAAAAGGTTTCCGAAAAAAATTTTGCCAGGAAAGTAACGACACGTTAGATTAGATGCTCTTAAATCAATCAAACGAAAATACAAAAAAAAAAATCCTTACTTTTGCTTTATGTATAAAATTAAGCTTGTCTTGGTTCCAAATGTTCTTTTTGCCACCATTTGTTAGGAAATCCATACACATGTTAAGAATCTGATTGGTTACTTTGACCAACAACGTAGATATCTGTTTTGTAGTGTTGTAGTATCGTGACGTCGCAAATATCATACGAATGGTGTACAATAATCCCGGGATGAACTGCTGTGTTGTGGAAGGATCGCATCTGTAGACAATATAAATCATTATTAGGCTACAGTCACCCAGCAAGTTCCCCATACGGTTTAAATCAAATACTGATTTTTAAAAGGCTGACTGACGATTAGGACACAATATATTTGGAGTTCGGACACCACCAAATTTATTGAAAAAATGTTTTAAATGTGCCAATTCGGATACTGTGTCCAAACACGGTAAAATGGCTGACTGACGATTCGGACACAATATATGTCAGAACCGTCAGTCAGCCGTTTAACATCTCTCTCTAATAAGCATAACATTACTACATATTTACCTGTACAAAGGCTCACAATATTTCTCTAAAGCATACAAATATTTCACATTATCAAAAGCTTCATTGTAATAATCAGTAACCATATTATCCAGCTGTCGCCATTTCTGACAAAATAAAATATAATTTCAGTATCTGTCATAATCTATATAATATAATTATACAAGGAGAAACTAACTGACTGACATATTAACGCACAGCCGAAACTACCGGGACTAGGAAAATGAAATATTGCACAAGGTTTCCTTTTATGACGAAGGTGAGCTTACGAAAATTGTAACGCAGCTCTTGGTGCAACTCAATTTTATATCTCGAGAGATTATAATATAGAAAAAGTCATACACATTTCTGAATCTAAATTTTTGAATTCGGGCAAATAACAACTTACCTAAGACTGTTGTAATTATGCGGCTGCTATTGATTTTCGTTATTAGTATCACTGTTACCAATAAGTATCTATCTACCTGCCTGTTTTTAGTTTTTACCTTTAAAAGTTTAGATTTTGCGCGAATTAATGTATGTATATACATCGCTGTAGGTTCACTCTTGATATGTTCAATTATCGACGTGAAAGTGGTGAGCTGACGGCGCCAGTGATCTAGCTCGGCTAGTGGCCCAATGTTAGAAGGTTCACGACGCAATTGCTGACTCTGTACTAACACCTGGGACAAAATATGATATTAAAACTTAACTGAATGACTTTCACGTAGGTATATTAAAGTACGATATTCTCTCTAATTTCATTACCATTGTTATCTGCCTGATCCATTGTTTTACGTAAGAACAAATTTCTTCCAACACGTGAGTTTTTGTTATAGCTGCTTTCATTTTGTCTTCGTCACTTAGCTCATCCTCGTAGAGCATTAAATTGATTTTAAATCTAGTACAGCAGTCTAAATCTATTTTTGTTTCTAAAATCAAATATTTAAAGTCAATTTTTTTTCAGACATCAAGATCTATTTATATTAACGATGAATAGATAAATCTATTTCATTTAACATATTTCGAAATACTCGATTAAAAAATTAAAAAAACTAAAGGACGATGCCCCCTACTCTTACATCGACCAACAGATTTGAAATGTATCCCAATCGAAAGATCTTTGTAAGGTGAGAATTTTTACTATGGCGACATTTCAGCCGATAGATGTCCACTGCTGGACATAGAGAAAATCATATTTTAATATTATTATTTTTTGGTACAAAATAACACCAACAGATTTGAAATGTATCTCAAACGAAAGATCTTAGCAAGGTGAGAAGTTTTTACTATGGTGACGTCTCTCAAAATTGCGGGAAAAAATATTTTATAAAATCTAAACCCACCTTTGAATTAAATCGCCATAATAAAAAAAACTATTCAACTAGACGCTTCGAATGACACTAGTTTCGAATGTGTTGGTATCTGTTGGATAGGGGGGGACGGGTCTCATACAAATTTGATCATCGTTTTTTACTTTTAACTGTAACCTAAACATAACGTTATGTAAATTCACTCCCATGCCTAGGTCATTCTAACATGTGGATAACGTTGTGAATTAAATTTTAACTTATATACTAAAGATTAAAGAAACTTTTGTGTAACTGCTTCTTTTCCCTGAGAAATAAATATAATTCATATATAAGTACCACCCATATATGAATGCTAAGGCTACTTCTAAGTACACTTTGTGTTCACGCCTTTTGGGAATCTAAGTAGGTACCTACACGTGAGGACACATCAAGCTATAAACATTCAGAGGTCAGCTTATACCTACTGAAAATGTAAAAATGTATGTGTCATCGTGTACTCATGAATAATATATTTTACTTACTTGCAAGATAGTCAACAAAAAGCACAAACTTGGAAATATATGTCTTTATTATATCAGAACTATTAGGGTTGGGCGGATTAATGTCTCCCCAACCACGGCACATTTTAAGAGATGGTATGTAGACACGTTGCATGGTTTTGCATATACCTGATACAACATTATCGGTTTCCTGGTTTATATCAAATAAAACGAAGTAAAAGTCCTGAAATTGTTAAGTATAAATTATTATATCGAAACATACTGGCACCGAAAGTCACAAAGTACTAAAATGAGTCAGGAATCCATAAAAAAATTAAAGCGGGTCCAGCCAAAATAATCATGATTTTATTAAGCTGTTGATCCCCGCACGAACGCCGGCTCTCGGGCGCCATTGTCTTACTATTGTGTCTCTAATTACACTACTCAACGAGTTAAATGAGCATTCTCAGTCTTATAGAGAAACACAGATATGGGAACTTTTAGTGCTCTAAAAGTGCTCTATTAGTGCTTTAACAAAAATATTCGCTAAGCTTCTTTTAAACAAAGTTAAAAAACGCACTGACTTCTCATTTTTTATTTAAAATCAAGTTCTGAGTTAACCAACTGTATGATAAGTTTCTTCATACTTTGAAAGGTACACTATTAGGAAATGCAAACCGATTAACCCGTAAACCGAAAAACCGGTTTTTCGGCATATTTTTAATGATTAAAAACCCGGGTTTTATTTTCAAGTATCCGGTTTTTTCGAGTTTTTTGAAAAGATCATAATCTTTGCATGTTCGTTACATTCATGGAAAACTCATGGATATTCTTGCTACCGATGAGACAATTTTCACAATCAAGGAATATTACAACAAGCTAAATGATCGGGTGTATGCTCGTAATTCCAAAGAACCCTCTCAACTGGTTAGCAGAGTCCTGAATGGTCATCATGCGGTATCAGTAATGGTTTGGTAAGGGTATTCTATCACAAGTGACCAAGGCTGTATTTCGTGAAAATGGGTGAAAACTTCAGCTAAAGTGTATCAAGATACTATCCTAGACGGCATAGCGAAGCTTCTTAAAGCCTCTCTCTTTTTGATAACATATTAGAATCTTTTCAGCAAGACTGAGCACCCGGTCACAAGGTACACACTACCCAGGCTTGCCTTGCAGCGAATGTTTCGGACTTCATTAGGGATGATGATTGACCCTCGGCTAGCCCAACCCCTGGACTACAAATTGTAATCTGTATTAGAGGACATGGGCTGCTCCAAACGTCACAATAATTAAGAATCCTTAAAAAATTATATACGATCAGCGGTGGGCAACTTTCCAATGGTCACAGTGCATAAACCGATAGACGCGTGGCCTGAACGCTCAGAAGCCTGTGTTAGGGCTAAGGGTGGATATTTTGAGTAGAAGTATGTTTGATTTCTGGTTTACATTCTCTATGTACGACATCATTCTAAGACATTCGTTTTTATGTAGTTAAGAACTAAAGATGTTTTTATTTGAAACAGAATTTATGGCCATATTAGGTAGGTATACATTTTTTTGTATAGATTAGTTTCTAAATAATTATTAAAAATATGCAAGTTGTAGGCGGCCTGAATTTCACAAGGAATTTAAAAATTACACTTAAAAATAAAAAAAAAATAAAAAACTAATTTTAAAAACGGTTTCATCGAAAACCGGGTAAAAAAATTAGGTTTTAATTTTGACCGGTTTTGCATTTCCTAATTAGAGCTTATAATGAAAGAGCACATTCATAAATCTGTAATCAATTATGTTGAGTTTTATATTTTATAGTAATTTATATTCATGCATGATATTTATAATGGCTAAATTACGCTTAGTTCATTTTGTTGATCATGTTGATTTATATTGTACCTACTGAGTTTAAACACAAAACGCAAATATACCTTTTACCTAAATATTTTTTTTGCATTTTCATTTAAATTTTGAATAAGTACTTATACATTTAAAAATAAATAAATAGATGTTTCAATTTAAATATTAAAGAGATGCACTTTCACAAGCAGTTTAAAAATAACAAACAATAAAAAAAACTTTTTCAAAAAAATTTCAAACCGGTTACCCGGGTAACCGGTTTTTTTTTAGGAAACCCGAAAAAAAAAACGGTTTTTAATTTTGGCGGGTTTTGCATTCCCTGTACACTATCTATTCCATGGATGTGCATCATATTACTATTATTAGTGAGTACATAAATCGGAGCGTATAGCAAGCACTATACCGCCACTGGTGTCTTCCTTATAGGTAGTCATCGTAAATCTATTTCCTAGTAGGTGTGCAGTTTCAATTTAAAATCAAACTTAATAATTATTCCCCAAAATTAACGTATCTATCAAACTTACCTCGCCAACACTTCTTGTATCAATTGCTTTGGACTTGAATCTGTACATGGCAATACACTTGCCCTCGGTGCCAATATATTCCGCGTCAGATATATAAGTCCTGTCCATTTTTCCTCTCTGGTTAGGAACAAACCGACCGGATTCTAAAATATTGAATAACACTCTTAGCTTCAGTTTCTAGTAAGACATCCAACATTCGGTTAGGAGGTTAGCACTAGAGCAGCAGTGCCTTGCCTTTAATGAGGTAGCTTTAAAAACTAAAAAAATGAGTTCAGCTCCATCTAGCGATAACTTAGTCACGCTCGGGCCTGTAGCTTTCACCTTAATGCTAAACGTTTTCTTCTTCATTTCTAGATTCAAGATTCAAAGATTCAAAGATTCAAAAGCATTTATTTCAAATAAACCATTTACAGGCACTTTTGAAATGTCAAGAAGTCAGTCAGTCAGAAAAAAAAATGATGCTAATTGCACATTCCAAAGCGTAGATCTCTATGGAGAAGAATGTGCAAGAAACTCCATGGACACTCTTTTCAATCATGTTTTGCAATTACAAATATCTCTGTTACATGTTTCTTGTCGCTATCATGTGAGAACAATGTCAATAATGTAAAAATAAAAACTAAATATAGATATTAAAATAGCAACTGGCAGCTAAGAGATGACCAGTCTCAACTGACAGCGCCCGTTCACGGACCTGACGCGAATATTAGCACCACTCAGCTCAACCATTTTGAAGGGAACCGAATGATCCAACACACGCGCCACCATCAGTGAGACATTTGAGTGAGCATGACAAACTCTCAACTGCCATGCTCATTTATGTCAAACAAATCCAATAGTAACCTTAAAACCATAAAATAGCTCCATGGTACTCACATTTACAAAGTTTGAAAAAAAATGCTTCTACATTATACAATAGAATATTCAGAATACCCATTGTAAGTCCCTACACGTGGTCCCTGGGTGGTGCTAATCAGGTGACATTTACTGGTGGTAGGTTTCGACCGCTGGCTTGCGACCACCCACTGGGCAAAGACGTACCGCCAAGCGGCCTAGCCGTGTTCCGGTACGATGCTCAGTGTAGCCAAATTAGAGGAGTTGGGTCGAAGTGGTGGTTCCATTGCAGGCAGACCGACCTGGCCCACACTGGTGTGGAGGTATCGGGAGACTAGTCGCGGAGGGTAGCGGGATCCGAGGCACGGTGCGCCGCTGGCCGACCGCAGGTAGTTGGGGGCCCAAGTAATGTACCAGCCACACATGAAAGGCTGCCCCGCCAACTGTCGAAAAATCCCGGGATGCGCCATCGTGCTGGTTGACGACCAGAGGAGAGGGCCCGATGGACACTCCCGGGGGGGCTCGGGCGTCCCCGCAGTCTCCGGACTAGTACCCCAATGATGCCGTCCTATCAGTGCTTGCCTGAAGGATAGCAGCGTGAAACCCCATCTCACTTCCTTCTCCTCTCCTTCATTCACTCTTATCACACATAATGACAAAGATTAAAAAGAGAACAGTTAAACAGCGGCAGCACTCCCTCTCTCTTAAAGTGCACCTCAGTAATATCCGAGGACTGCACTCAAATCTCGTCGCAGTCCACCACCATCTGGAGACTGAGAAACCTGCTCTTTTTTTTCTTTCGGAGACGCAGATCAGTAGTCCGTCAGACGTGTCGTACTTATCTTACCCAGGGTTTACCCTGGAGCACCATTTTAAACCACGCGCGGGTGTATGTATGTATGCCCGGGATGACATCTGCTATCGGCGTCTCCGCAATCTTGAGGACTCCAGGTACTCCACGCTTTGGGCTTTGGTGGACACTGGCATAGATCAAATTGTCTATGCTTGTGTCTACCGTTCGCACAGTGGTGATCAGGAGACAACCAGGCTCGCACAGCACCTTAGTGAGGCGGCGGATGTGGCTCAGCAGCGGTACCCTTCTGCCCAATTGGTGATACTGGGGGATTTCAATGCCCACCATCAGGAGTGGCTCTTCCCATACCAGTGCACAGACCATGCTGGGCGAGAGACGCGGAAGCTAGCGCTAGCGTTAAATCTCACCCAGCTGGTCCAGGGGGCTACAAGGGTGCCGGATGTTGAGTCACACATGGCCAATTGCTTGGACCTTCTATTGACTACAGATCCGGACCGGTACTCAGTGTCGATATCTTCACCAATAGGTAGTTCCGACCATTGTCTGGTAAAATCTGTATCCGTCTATTCCCCGCCCGATCCCAGCCCAAGAGGCACCCGGCGGGTTTGGCGATACAAGTCAGCAGATTGGGATGGTATGCGTTCTTTCTTCGCATGCTATCCTTGGCAGCCTACTTGCTTCTCTTCCGCTGATCCGTCGTTGTGCGCGGACGCAGTGTCGGTTGTGTTGCGTCGGGGGATGGAATATTACATTCCATTCTCTGATGTAACAATGTCTGACAAGGTTCGACCTTGGTTTGGCGCCGAATGTAATCGCGCTGAAGCGCTTAAACATACGGCATACCAAGAATGGGTCGACGCTCGTAGGCGCAAGGCAAGTGACGTGACTCAAAAAAAGAGAGCCTATAATAGGGCTGCCAAATCCTGCAAGAAGGTGATGCGGAGGTCTCGGTTTGACCACATTAGCCGAATTGGGAACAAACTTGCTTCATACCCAGCAGGTAGTAAAGCGTTTTGGTCCCTGGCTAAATCTGTTGAATCGAACTTCTGCCGTCCCTCACTACCACCACTGCTGAAACCCGATGGGTCACTGGCCCACACCGCTGAGGAGAAAGCAAATCTATTTGCCTCTCTTTTTGCGGAATCTTCACGTCTTGATTCCGGTAACGCGCGGCCCCCTGCCTTTCCTGAGCGATGCGAGACGACTATGGCAGACATATGCATCCATCAGAAGGACGTCCGTAGGGTGCTACGTAACCTTGACGTGAACAAAGCCAGTGGTCCCGACGGGATACCAGCAATTGTTTTAAAAACTTGTGCGCCTGAACTGTCTCCGATCCTGACACGCTTATTTCGTTTTTCGTTTGAGGCTGGAAAAGTACCGATGGCTTGGAAGCAAGCTAACGTGCAACCCGTGCCCAAGAAGGGTAGTCGGGCTGACCCTGCTAATTACAGACCTATCTCGGTAACGTCCATTCTCTGCAAGAGTATGGAACGAGTGATCAATAATAAGCTCCTGGCATACCTAGAAGCTAATGACATCCTCAGTGATCGTCAATACGGCTTTCGCCGAAATCGGTCAACTGGGGATCTTCTAGCGTATGCCATTCACATCTGGAGCGAGGCCATCGAGAAGCATGGGGAAGCACTTGCAGTCTCCCTTGATATCTCGAAGGCCTTTGACAGGGTCTGGCATGATAGCCTTATTGCTAAGCTTCCTTCCTTCGGTCTGCCCACTGCTCTGTGTGACTGGATCGCAGACTTCTTGAGGGGGCGATCCATCCGAGTGGTTATTGATGGCTGCTCGTCCGGTCAAATGGAAATTAATGCCGGGGTCCCTCAGGGGTCGGTACTCTCGGCAACACTGTTCTTGCTGCACATAAACGACCTTCTTAAACCCGGTACCTTTGGGTATGCAGACGATAGCACTGTTGCTGAGAGATACGTGTCTGATGCACGTGCTAGTGGGTCACAGATCCAGTCTTTCCGAGAGGCTATGGTTGAACGCTTGAACTTTTCCTTGAAGGCAGTATCCGACTGGGGCGATGCCAATCTGGTCAAGTTCAATGCTGCTAAAACCCAGGCGTGTCTTTTTTCCGCCAAACGGAGCCAATTCCACCCGGCTCCATCATTCCGGGGTGTAACCGTGCCGATAACCAGTGACCTTGAGCTTCTTGGGGTAACGTTGTCATCTACCCTCAATTTCGGCTCTTTCATCGAGGCTAAAGCTCAACAGGCTGCCAAAAAATTGGGGATCTTGGCCAAGGTGAGACAGTACTTCACGCCGGAACAGCTGCTCAAACTTTATCAAGCGCAAGTTCGATCGTGTATGGAATACTGCTCTCATCTTTGGGATGGGTCTGCCAAATACCAGCTTGATGCTCTGGAGTCGATTGAGAAGCGAGCCAAGAGAATCATCGGTGATGATGCACTTGTCGAATCAAAACTCCAAAGCCTTGAACATCGACGCCGAGTTGCTGGCCTGTCGGTTTTCTATCGATTACACTTCGGGGAGTGTGCGTTGGAATTGCACAATTTAATTCCACCAAGTCCGTTCCATCATCGGACCACTAGACGTACGGCGTTGCGCCATCGGTACATGGTGGACATCCCACCCATACGTACAAAGCGTTTTGGGAACACATTCATAATGCGTACAGCTAAGGAGTGGAATTCCCTGCCCGAGTCTGTGTTCCCTGATAGCTACGGTTGCTTCTAGGCAAGCGTGCTCCATCGTCGGCCACATCATCGCTTACCATCAGGTGAGATGGTGGTCAAACGCGAGCCTATCAATAATAAAAAAAAAAAAAAAAAAAAACAATACTAAATACAATAATAATTAACTACAATAATACTTTACAAATTTAACAAATTCAAAAAAAAAAAAAAAAAAACATTAAATTATAGTAATAATAGTTTCAAAACTAATCAATTTGTCCCCCGGTGGTAGTGGAGCTGGACCAGCATTGAGCCAAGCATTTTTATCTTGAATATAATCCTCCAACTTATAATATGCTTGCCTGCATAGTGTGCGTTTAATACAAGATTTAAATTTCGTTTCATTGAGTTCTAATATTTGTGGAGGTATTTTATTATAACATTTCAAACAGTACCCCATGAAAGAAGAGGCCACTTTAGCCAGTCTGAAACCTGGTTGAACTAATTGGTCCCTATTTCTTGTAACATAATTATGTCTATCGCCTCTTTTGCTAAAAAGATAAAGATTTTTTCTAACGTACATGATGTTTTCATAGATATATTGACAAGGCACCGTCATGATGTTAATATCCTTAAACAGTTCCCTTAGAGAATCGCACCGGCGGAGACTGTAAATAGCTCTGATAGCTCTTTTCTGTAGAATAAAAATTGAGTCGATGTCTGCAGCCCGTCCCCATAGTAAGATACCGTATGACATGATACTATGAAAATAACTAAAATAGACTAGTCTAGCGGTATCAACATCCGTAAATTGGCGGATTTTTCTAACAGCATATGCAGCTGAGCTAAGCCGTCCTGCAAGAGATGTTAAATGAGGACCCCATTGTAGCCTTGAGTCAAGCGTTATCCCCAGGAAAACAGTTTTGTCGACAAATTCTAGTTTTTCATCGTTTAGTATTACGTCACAATCACTACTTTTAACATTCGGTAAGGAAAATCTTATGCATTTAGTTTTTTTCCCGTTTAAAACTAGATTATTAGCAGTGAACCAGTTTTGGACCTGCAGTAGTGCGTTATTTTCGTCGTCAAGATTATTAGTCCTTCTATTTATCTTAAAAATCAAAGAAGTGTCGTCGGCAAACAACACCATATTAAGTTTATTTTGCAACAAATAGGGTAAATCATTAATATAAACTAAAAATAAAAAAGGACCTAAAATTGAACCTTGGGGTACCCCCATTTTCACATTTAATCCCGACGAATTGACACCGTTTATTTGAACTTGTTGCTGTCTGTCAATCAAATAAGATTTTAATAAGCTTAAAGCTGTTTTGCCTAGTCCGTAATGCTCAAGTTTCAGGAGTAATGCTTCATGAACCACACAATCAAACGCCTTAGACAGGTCACAGAAGATGCCTATAGCATCCTGTGCCTCTTCCCACGCATTAAAAATGTGTTTTAGTAAGGAGACACCAGCGTCAGTTGTACAACGTCCTTTGGGTGAAACCATACTGTTTATCGTGTAAGATGTTATTTGTGTTAAAATGATTAAGCATTTGATTTAACATCACCTTTTCAAATATCTTGCTATTCTCATCAGTTAATATCTCTTCCATTAGGTATCATTCTTCCTCGCACATTAAAAAAAATATATTATTCTACCATTATACCTGAAGCTCTACATACTCGTAAAATATATCTTGCAAAATCTTGTTTTTATAGTCTCTATTTACCACAATGCCCATTATAGAAGTTGATTTAAAGCTAAAAAAAATATTTTGCTTTTGAGTAAGTTCGTCTTGTTATCTAAATGTGTGTGTGATGATGTCTTGACATTGATGGGACATTTCGAAAAAAGCCCACACATATTTAGCCAATCTCTTGGCTCAATAAAACGGGATGGACGGGCGGATAGGATGAAAGAACAAAGATATGGTTTTGGCTATAAAGAAGTGACATGAAGGGAGACGATTTTAAGTAATAAAAAACTTTTTACTAAGAACATACAACCGACTTCAATGTAAAAAAAAAACACTGAAAAGTGCAAAATAAGCGTTTCTATAATAGTTTTGCCTCTTCGTTATTTAACACCGACTTTCGAATTAAAGTTATTTTGTTGTCGGTTGTATTTTTTTTTTGTAAAATGTTTTTTATTTTACACTTTTTAGTTATGGTATTACCACTAAAAAGTACCCCTCAGCCATAGGTACTTAAATACCTTATAGCCAGAGTGCATCTCATGAGAATTCTAATAATACCAAACACGGTTAGATTAAATTAATTTATTATAGAGTTCTGGTTTCATCATCAGATCGGTTCGATATATGACCTCTTCTTTCAGTCAGTCATCGACTACACGTATAAATAAAGCAATTTTACTTGTTACGACAGTTCTGCTGTGATCCTATGAGGAGTTCTGTTCCATGACTTCTAAGTTCATGATCAGATCATAACAATATTTCTATGGGATAATTAATATTAAGTTGGAAGCATAAACTTTCAATCAAAAAAAAATTTTCAAAATCGGTCCACAACTGACCGAGAAATCGGTGAACATAGGTACATAAAAAAAGAAAAAAAACATGCAGCCAAACATAGAACCTCCTCCTTTTTGAAGTCGGTTAAAAAGTAGAAAGGTACCCTGCAAAGGGTATCTAACTAATTACTAAGATATAATAAAATGGTACTAAGATATATAAATACCAGAAAAACATAGATTTTCTCACGACTTAGGTATCACTTCTCCAATCAATACACTTTCATTGTTCATTGATTAAGAAATCTCAAAATGCTCAATGCATTTCCGATACCTATATTACGTATCATGATATTATTTTTATCAACCAGATAAATGAAATAAAATATTAAAAGACTATTCTAAATATTCATGTTTTTTTTTTTTAAATTCATTTTAATTTGTTACAGATACATTACTTAATATAAAGTACCTATAATAAGAAGAAAAAAATACAAGTAACATTACCCATTTTTACAGGTGGGAGCAGTGCATCGCATAAGACAATACAATTTCTACCACCTTCAGCAATCGCACTATCTAATAGATCGATATGAATATCTGCGTCATAAACACCTTCCTGTGAAAATATTTCATGAACAGTCATGGAACGTAATTATTGACCCAATTCACACATTGTAGTCTTTTTTCACAGTACAGAACAAAAAGAACAAGATGATCACTCATCGTGATTCACAGTGATGACCACGACCACTCTGGCAAGAGTGTACCGACTGAGAAGAAGAACAAAAAGAAAAGAAAGAAAATAGATTTATTTGGCACAACACAAACAAAACAAACTGGGCAAGTGCGAGTCGGACTCGCGCACTGAGGGTTCCGTACAAACTTACCTATGTATAGATAGCGGCACGAATCTTGAGCGCTCGGCGAAAGAGCGGGGATCGCTTTGCGCGTCGTACAATATCGGCGAGCCAATCACTGTACAAGGATTTCACTCCCCGCCCCCGCATCTCTCTTCATACCACTAAAGAGACTCGATGACTTCACTTCTGCGTGCTTCTGCGCAAGTAGAACTGTAGAAATCAGCGCTCAAGATCCGTGCCGGTATCTATAAATAGTTCAATTCCCGAATGGAGGTCTTGAAGATTTTTCAGAATCGCAAAAAAAGTGTTTTCTTTTTTTGTGATGTAACAACAAAGGAGACAATTTTTTTTGGGCCCACTATTAAACGGTTATGTTTATTAATAATATTACACATGGAAAAAGCGATCATCTTATTATAATTAACAGACCAAAAATTATATAGAAATCTAACCGGAATAATGAAATAATAGTAAAAATGTGTTACGGCAAAAAATGCTTGTTTAGGAGCGTTTTCAAGTTTATTTTAACGTGAAAAAAAAAAATGTTACTATAGTGCGCAGCGGTGACATCGGATTTAAATGCGTTTCAAGAGATAATAATTAATTGGTCCAGCGAACTTGTTTTTAATGCTGATAATTAACGGTTAACACAAATATCAAGTAACGTACTTTAAAAATCAACGTGGAACGAAACGTAATTAATAGCCCGTTGCAGATGCTCTGTGGTCCAGTTTCAATCAGTTTGACACTGACAGACAACTAGTGGTGGGTCGTTGTCGAATTTTAGACGGACGAGACGTAACCGTTTTGGCGACGACAAAAACGGTTGCAGAAAACGGTTGCAGAAAACGGTTGCAGAAAACGGTCGTCGTCGCAACTGGTTTGAAGACGAAACTATCGTTGAGTGAAGTAGTTGCAGAAAACGTTCGTTGTCGCAACTAGTTTGAGGACGGTAATAAATTCTGTACTCGTTGCGTCGTCGTTTCAAAACCAGTTATTACAATGAAAAATGAACTTTATGACTATAAACATAAAATTCATTTTTCATTGCAATAACTGGTTTTAAAAACGACGACGCGACGAGTGTGATAGTTGAAGCAATGGATTTTCGACCTTATATTCTTAACAGTAAGATAACAATTCGCATACAGTAATTCGAAGACTGGTTTATGTAACGAAGACTGTTTGGTCTCAGGATGGAAAACGGTTGTTACGTTGCAGAACAAAAAACGGTCTTTGAAAACTGTTCGTCGTTGAAACCCCCACCGCTACAGACAACATTATTATTGTTTCCGATTACTAGATAGCATGTTTCTTCTGTTCTTTTCGTATTTTTATTCGAAAGATTTTATGAAAATGGTATCTGTAGATACATGCATAATCCACAAAGCCGTTGTATCAATTGTGCAGCACGATTTCAACGGAATGTTGAATACTGCTCTTGCTGGATACTGTTGTAATTGTTTAGTGGGCAGACGCACTGTTGGCTGCTGTGCATATGTGATGTGTATAGTGTGGTTTTTATCTTGGGCGCGGCATCAAGGTGAGGTTGAGCCACCTGCATCTTTTTTAGATGAAATACTGCTTTTAAGAGATGACTTTGAAAATGATGATGATGAACAGTAATAAATACTTGTGATGTTATAATGTGGTCTTTTTTCTCCTTACACAACCAGCATAAAACACATCACCTTATTATTTTAGATCTATAGTCAATAGCCGACAAAAGCCGCGCTATTTCGAAATGAATACATCTACGCATTTTCATGAATAAGTCTATCAAATCGTGTAAATCACATCAGTCTGTCACGTAGTACAGACGTGACTTTGTTTATACTGTATATTATTGAACAGTGCACTATTTTAACTTAAAACACCAAGGAGACCTATCCACTCATTAGACAATCGCTCTTGTGAGATTTTAGGTTATTATGAGAGTCATGTTTTGACTGTCGTATTTCACGATACTCCAGTTAGATAAAGTTTTGCCAATATTACCAATGTAATCTAGAGATTATAAGGAATAAACTAACGTGCATTTCATTGCTATACGCCACAATTTGTGGTGGGCCTATTCCCCAAACAAAAAAATTGTCTCCTTTACTGTTTTCAGATTTATTCCTATACTTGTGCTAGCTATGAGACCTTGCTTTATGCCAAATTTCAGGATTCTAGGTCAACAGGAAGGAATTTTGATTTCCTTGAGAGTGTCAAAATATACGTTTTTTGCGAAATAAACGGCCGTATCTTTTTTTTTCGTTGACTTAGAAGTTTGATTTTTTCATAGCTTCAAGGGACCGCAGAGCTGAGAATATGGTTTTAATTTCAACTCGATAGATAGACAGACAGACGGAAGGACAACAAAGTGATCCTATAAGGGTTCCGTTTTTTCTTTTTGAGGTACGGAACCCTAAAAAGAAGCAAAAAATAAATTAGTTAAATTGTGTGCCTCACGATTGCTCCAATAGGTACAGTTCAGCATTAATGGCAGCAATTAGTGCCTGACGCTGTTTTCAACTGACCCTGAGGTAGTGACGCATCGTAGTGGCACAGATAGGCCGTAAAGATTTCAATTACGGCAAAAGGAATTAATTAATTTATAGGAAAAACATTGTTTTTTTTTAGGTGGGAAATCATCCAATGACTTCGCCCGCTCTTGGGCGGAGCTAAATGTCAGACTTTTACTGACCAAAACCCACTCCTATATTCCTTCTATGCCTTGTGTTCCAGGGCCTCGGGTTTTCCTTTCAGAAGCGCAGAACCCATGAATCAGGATCAAAGCCTACTGGGGCCAGTAGGCTTCAACCCTGCTGGGCCCCTATTCGTTTTGCTGTCATCTCCTTGAGGCGCGCGTGGAATACCTACGCGCCATCGACGACTCGGGCTCAGTCCTGACGATTACCGGACGGCCGGACGGACAGCCTACGGTGTCTGGAAATCGGGGTCGGGATCCCGGCGGCTGTAGTGCGAGAGCCGTTCGGCCGCCTCCTTCGCTAGCATTACTGCTTCGCAGGAGGCGACCGCCTGCCACTCCTCTTCGCTCCGGACCATGGCCTGTACCAGCGCAGAGCCCAGCGCGAGAGGTTGGTGTCGCCGATCGCCCCCACGAGGACACGGCAGTGCTCTGCCCCAACGGGGCATACCTCTACCGTATGCTCCACCGTATCCTCCAGGCGATCCACACAATAGTAACACACGGGCGTTTCTTCCGCACGAATCCGGTACAGAAATCCCCAAAACTTACGATGTCCGGCGAGGACTTGCGTCATGCGGAAGGTGAGGACGGCGACGTCTTTCCAGCCACTCCTCAAAGAGGCGACTTACCATCATAATTATGGCGTGCCCAGCACTTGGTTGCGACAGTAGCTGTCGCCATTCCATCATGAGATCCCGCCGGAACCCAGTCCGCTATGCCGTGACTTGTCGCGGCAACGGAGTCTCGCCCCGGCGTTGCATCTCCACGCGCAAATCGTGCATGCGTGCAAGGACTATATGTATATATGCAAATGACCTAAAGCGCGGGAAATTGCGAGTTGGACTCGCGCGCGCACTTAGAGTTCCGTGCAAACTTACCTATGTAAATAGTTCAATTTCCGAATGGGGTCTCGAAGATTTTTCCGAATCACAAAAAATAGGTTTTTTTTTGTGACGTTACAACGTTTAACGCGTTGGCCCTAAACCTGTGCTATGGGACCTTGCTTTATGCCAAATTTCAGGATTCTGGGTCAACGGGAAGTATCCTATGAATTTTGATTCCCTTGAGAGTGTCGAAATATACGTTTTTTTTGCGACATAAGTGGTCGTATCTTTTTTTTTATTGTTAACTTTGAAGTTTGATTTTTTCACAGCTTCAAGGGACCGCAGACAGAGTATATGGTTTGAATTTCCTCGATATCTCCACGCCTTTCCGAGATAAAGGGTCTTGACAGACAGATAGACAGACAGACAGACAGACGGACAACCAAAGTGAACCCTTATAGGTAAGTGTTCCGTTTGATTAGTAAGATGCGCACATATTCGCTTTATTTTTGCATATCATTATTAAATACATCAATCAAGTTCCATTACCTACTTATTTTCCTTAAGTTATATTTAATGTACATTACGTACTAAATAAGAGGTGTATCTCTTACTTAGTACGTAACGTACTTTTTAAAGGAAAATTCAAACCCTCAATTTAGAAGCCAAATGTTAGTGTATTCCTCAATCATGTATTACTTACCAATACGTACTCAATTGGTTTATTCAAAAGTGTCGCACAAGTTTCCAGTAAGTATCTATGTTGTTGCTTGATACCACCCACACGATTATTGCGAGCTTCTTTAGCTTTAGCCTACAAAAAAAAACAGTTTTATCCACATATTTTAATAGTACAAATGAAACAATAAAATCTAATTATTTCGTTTATTTACTTGCTTGTCTTTATACGACTCATGACCTTGTGTCAAAGCGCTCATGGACAGTTTGCTCCTCATTTGAATGTCCGCTAAACGAGAACTGACATCAAGTATAGCTTCCAGAGTTGTTTTGTCGAGTTCTACGGCTTCCCCATCGCTGAACGACAATCTCCGGATTGATGAAGTCGCCTTTGTAGCATTATATTGAGACTCATCCTCATGTGGCTCCGGCTCTGCCGATTCTGTTGGCGGCTCGGCATCAAACCCAACTTCCGCTGCTGGAGCTGCTGCTGGAGCGGCTGCTGGTGGCTCACCGCCTTCAGGCTCATCCATTGTTTTTATAAATGAATTGGTTAACTTTACAATAAAGTATTATTAATATTTCTCTAGATAAACCTTTCACACAAGTCAACAGGCACTCAACTTACGATGCAAGTTGACAAATAACTGTCACTTTCAAAATAAAATTTGAAAAGCAGTTTAGAATAAATGTTTCCTGCCAGGTCGACTCGATACTAAAAGAACTTGGGACTCAAACCTTTTCCAAACCGGTGTTATAGAATACCAACCAACGAGGAGTTGTATTTTTAACCAACTTCAAAAAGGAGGAGGTTATATGTTCGGTTGAATGTATGTTTTTTATTTTTATTTTTTATGTATGTTCACCGATTTTTCGGTCAATTGTGGACAGATTTTGAAAAAATTTTTTTTTATTGAAAGGTTATGCTTCCAAGTTGGTCCCATAGAAATATTGTTATGATCTGATCATGAACTTCGAAGATATGGAACAGAACTCCTCATAGGATCACAGCAGAACCGTCGTAACAAGTAAAATTGCTTTGTATATACGTGTAGTCGATGACTGACTGAAAGTAGAGTGGGAATATATCGAACTGATCTGATGATGAAGCCTGAAGTTAGGCACCGGAACTCTGTAATAAATTAATGTAATCTAACCGTGTTTGGGATTATTAGAATTGTCATGAGATGCACTCTGGCTATAAGGTATTTAAGTATGGCTGAGGGGTACTTTTTAGTGGTGGTACCATAACTAAAAAGTGTAAAATAAAAAACTTTTTACAAAAAAAATACAACCGACTTCATAGTAAAAAAAAACACTGAAAAGTTCAAAATAACTTTAATTTCGGAAGTCGGTGTTAAATAACGAAGAGACAAAACTATTATAGAAACACCGACATCCGAAATTAAAGTTATTTTGAACTTTTCAGTGTTTTTTTTTACTTTGAAGTCGGTTGTATTTTTTTTGTAAAAAGTTTTTTTTGTCTGTCTTCAGAATTCCGTTACTTAAGAACTTTTGTCAATTATCTTTTTACTTGAAAGGATAGACTTTCAGATTAGTTTGCTTTTATCAAAATTCAGTTCTGATGATGGGATTCATGAGGAATTTGAGGAGATCCCTCAATAACTCATGGATCCCATGGACCACATGTTTCATCAGAACTGAATTTTGATAAAAATCAAGATTTAGATGTTTTCATCAAGTAATCAAGCATTTGCATTCAGAAAGTTGTTGATGAAGTGAAAAATGGAACCTACGAACACACTGATATCTGAAGAATAAAATTATGGCCCTTTGACATATTTCCTTAGGAAAAGCCACCATGTTTATTCCCCAAATAAAAGTTATCAGACTATTCTATAAAAAAAATTGCGTTTAAACAAAGATACCTATTAGGTATGTTTCTTAGGAGTTTTTTAAGTTAGATATTTTTTTAAATATGTTCTAATAACATTACCCTTTAATATTAAGTTTATTTGAACGTATCATTCCGAATTCCAAAGATATTACAGTTCAAAGTAAAAAAACGTAGATATAAGTACATGCTGACATATAAGTACTTACGATAATAGGTAACCTATGGTAACCTATGAAATTGCCATTTGTAAAACGGGTTGCTTTGAAGTGTCTGGATTGACTTGGAATTATAAGTTCAAATAAACTTTATATTATAGTTTTTTTTTTTTTATAGGTAGGAAAATCATCTTATGACAAATCTCGCTCTTGGGCGGAGCGAGAGATAGTGTCAGACTTTTACTGACTAAAAACCCACTCCTGTTCCTTCGTTGCCTTCGTCCCAGGGCCCCGGTTTCGTTTTCACACTACCCATGGCCCCAGTAGGCTTCGACCCTGCTGGGCCCCTACGATAGGTACGTTATTCTTTTTTCGAAATTAGGTATCTATTCGTTTCTTTGTTTTGTATTTTCTGTAATATGTGTACATAACATGTGTACATAATATATGTACTTACATATTTTTTTGCCTTAATACTTACCGTTAAATTAAAAATAAATAATCATTGATACCGTTTTGATATCAATGATTGAAAATTGACTTGTTTGGAACTTTTTATGCTTTAGATTCATAGCATCATATCGTACTAAATAAGTGAGGATCGTTTGATTCCGATTAATAATAATAATATTCCACAAGTATCACACAACGCCGTCTAGTCCCAAGCTAAGCTAGAGCTTGTGTTACGAGTACTAGACAACTGATAAACATACTTATATATTTCTAAATACATACATATTATAGATAAATTACACCCAGACACAGAACAAATGATCGTGCTCATCACACAAACATTTTTCCTGGGTGGGAATCGAACCTACGACCTCCAGTATAGCAGTCAGGGCCATTAACCACTAGACCAACTGGCCAGTCAAAATCAAATCCAAGGACGTGAATTTTATGAAGTATTGTAAAGATAACCTATATTACGTTTAATAAAAGTGCTCGGTGGTTATAAACATACAGACAAGGGTTTATTCGTTTAACCATGGCTAATACAAACACCTAACATATTTGTGAAGGCTATAGAAGTAACGGAACGAGCGCCTATTGCGATATCGATAGTAGAACCGCTGCTTTAATTCAAAACTCACAAAAACGCAGTTTTGAACGTTGTCGGAGAAAAATACGAGAATTAAAGATATAGAGCGTTAAAGACTCGTCACCGTTCACTGATTAAAAGTAGAAAAATTGTACTGTACATCAGTACAGTAAAATCATTTTAGGACACTATTAGGGTAGATCTTCTTCTTAGTTTTACACTTTTGCGAGACTTCTCCATCTTTCTCTGTCCGTGACACTGCGTGTACTTTTGATAAGATGAAAGAAGACAATTTAATAGTTCTATGCATCTGGTGGATGACCGGCCGCGAGAAGATAGTTGGCCCTTTACTCTTCCTTATACCACTAAACGTTCCAAAGAGCTTAAGAGGGCATAGGACTTAAGATGTATACTATTTTTTTTAAATCAAATTTGCAGTTTCGAAAAACCTGTGTTAATTATGTTGGACACTTCAAAATTTTGGGTAATTTTTCAGATTTAGGCTTATAATTTCTGAACGATGTTTTCTACGGAAACAAGAAGAATCAAAGCATTTATTTCAAATAAACCATTTTCGAAAGCATTTTTGCAACCCTCTTGTTTCTTGGTGTCTTAAGCACACGAAAGTGTAAGTGCACTAACAGGTTAGGTGCATTGATTTATTTTGAGGAAATACACAAAACTTGGCGATACAAATCATGAATCACGAAATTTATAAAAAAAAAGCGACATTAAAAGCGAAAATCTTAATCTACAGTTGTGTTAGTCGTCAAGGGTTCTTTTATCGAAATATTTTTTATGAAATTTAATTTTTTACTTTAATATTAGTTGCACTCATTTTCATTTTTCATTATATTATACATTAGAATTTTCTTTTTATCCTTTGTTTTACAAAATTCCAACAGTTTGTCAGCTTCATTAATACAATTTCGAACGTTTTGGTAATAATGGTCAATGTTTGAAGTGATATATCTCAACCTATTTACCTTTTTGAGTAGCGTAATTAGAGACACAATAGAAAGACAATGGCGCGTTAACGCCGGCGTTATTGCGGGGATCAACAGCTTAACTTACAGACCGTAACACTCAAATTGTAACAAATATTTATCAACTTTAAAAACGAACGTATTTTCTATTTCTATACGATGCACCATTAAGAAGTTTTAATCAAACACCTAATATTATAATCGATTTTTTTTGGATTTTCTGAGCACCACGCGGTTAGTACTTACAGGTACTCCGAAGATGCAAATTTGGTTTTACGCTCTTAGCTAGCATCTATTCAAACAACATCCCAAAAATGCAGCACAGTGCAATTTTGACGGCCTAAGATGTTTTAAATAACTGTCCTCATTAACACAACACAACTTAGTTAAGTATAGACATAGTTTGACAAAAATTGAATTACACCTGGCGTGCGTACAAACCACTTGTCGCGCGAATACAACGTAAAAACAAAATTTCTAAAGTTTTTCGAATATATAAGCCACTTAATTCACTTAATGTCGCATAAAATAGCAACTCCTCTTAGAATCCAGTGGTCGGTGTTTTTGATGGTTGGCAGCCAGAGCGGGGTGATGAAAGTCAAACCGGTACGCACCGGCTTCTTGTACACTGGACACTGTCAAACGACAACCAATAAGTAAGACTGATTCAAGGACGTAATAACTAATGATATACATGCAGATATAGAAATACCAGGTAGAGTTTGGGGTCCTTAGGCGCGGTGGAGTTTATCGCGTATACGTGTATCACCGGCATCACGGTGTACACCACTTTGATGGTAGACTCACACAGGCGCAGGTTGCGACGGTCCCAACCCGCGCCGTCCAGGTACATTCCGTGAACGTACACGCCTTCCTGAATTTATTAAGAAACATTTATGTTATGAGGGGTTTACTAAAACTGACTAGTAACCGTACTATGACCTATTTTATCTTACCCTTATTGCAAAAACCAACTATCTGCAATTATTTACCCAAATTAAAGTTAAATTCATTCATCCATTCGTCTCATCAAGACGAATCTACAGGTAAAACCGGTTATTAGCTACGATACTTAGCTTCGGCAAAAAGTAAATAGGCAACCTACAAATTTGATTGAATATAATAGTAATAATAGTATGTATTTGTATATGATAATACAAAAATGTTGGTGCATTGAGTTGGTTTTTGCAATAAGGGTATGATATGTTGGTTTGAGACTGAAATGTAGAAACATATAAATCTTTAAAGGACGGGAAGGGAAGCAACATCTTATTATTGCAACGTATCAGTAAGTTATAGGTATATATTATTTACACACACATATAGAAAACATCATCTTACCGGTGGCGGAGCCTTAATTTCGTCGTAAGAAAATTTTGTAACATCATTATGTAACGCAACCATGTCTAGAGCCCAGCCCTTGTGTGCCCGAGTCACTTCCTGACGCATAGCCGTCAAGAAACCTTCAATAACCAGAAGAAATTAGTGTAAGCAAGGTGCCCCCAGAACAATAAGGATCATGTGACCTCTCTCGAAGAGCTTTCTGAAACACTCCACGTATGGTAAGCATTTATCCTATCTTTTTAAATAATATAATAAATGCGGAAGTAACTCTGTCTGTATATTATATTTAATTCATATGCCTGCTAACAGATAGGAATCAAGATTTACCTGTGTCACATCGTCAGACATCCGCTAAAGCAGAATTAATTTTAACAAACATGAACACTCACAAAGCGTAACGTAGGATCATCAAACGCATCCAAAGTCAACAATTTAATTGTACGCATAGTTTCTCATTTACTGCGACAAGTTATTTATAACACCAAGTACTGCTACAGATAGTTGTACCAGGCTCATATCATATATCGCTTGTATAAGAGCTCTAGCGGCCGATTTTAAAATGTTAAAGATAAAAAATTATAACATTTTTCATTGGACGCTTTGATTTATCTACGCAATTGAACAATCATCTACATCTTGGTAAAAAATAATTTGTTGCGTTCATGTTTGCAAAAGCCAGTAAAAATACTACATAATTATAATTTGCTTGTTTACTGTTGTTACCTTGAGGGTTAAAAAACCCGGTCATCCAGAAAGAGTTCGGTCTGGCCTGGAAGCACCATGTCGAGAACTGGATGGTTCGCTCCAGAAACTCAGTGAACCAGAAGCCCAACGTTGATGAAGACCACGAACTCCTCAACCAGACATTTGGCACTTTTGCGTCATAAATATTATCTAACGAATCACGAAGTGCCTGTAACAATTAAACACACTGCCTTTCTACAAAAATGTATATGTATTTCCAGATTTTTTTTTTGTAAGTAAAATTAATTGATTCGTTACCTCATTCATTATAATAGTCCCGTCTATAGCAAGCAGTAAGTCCTTTAATGTAGTTCTAACTAGTTCAATAACTTTTTGCATTCTATCGATTTCTTGTCTCAAGAAAATCACCATTGAATTAAGTATACCATATAATCTCAACCTAAAAACAAATATATTTTAGTTCTTTAAAAAAATTACAAGTACAATAAAATCGATTACGTCCAAGTTGTACTTGTATATGTATATGTATAAAAAGTGTGTCGGGTAATCCGAAATCTAAAGTTTTATAAATTGCACATATTTAAATGACCACAATGTTTGACAAATTTTAAATGAAATTTAATATTTTTAAACTCTTTCATTCTTACTACAGGTTTGAAAAATTAAAAGACAAAACAATGAATACTAACCTAGCGAGTACTTCATGAGGATCAAAGTAAGGTGGCAATTTTTCTAGCATTTCTTTAGTCTGTCTGTAGACCGAAGCCTCACGTGTTTCCCCACCCCCTCCACTCGACTCCTTCGGCTGAATGGACAATATCGTATCCAAAACTTCCTGAGTGGTGTTGCGCTGGTAACTGAAGTCAAATATTTACCGAATTTAAAATCGGATACTACCGTTTAGAAAATGTATCAAGATTTAGATATACTACTAACGTGATATCAGCATTAGTATGCAGGCCATAAGCTTGAGGTGGATCAACGGTTTTCATCGTTTCGATTTCTTCGAGGTACTCTGGTATGTTCTTAAATTTTAAAATCCCATATCCCTTGTGGAATTGGAACTCGTCGTTAAAGAGTTGATCAGACAACCACACCCTGCAGAAAGTGGTGAGCAGCCGCGTGTCGAAGTCGTCAGTCACTCGTCCACCGTACTGCACCGCTGACACCATGTAACTATGACATTGTGTTTAAACAGAATCCTTTTGCGTACGATAATGAATAATATGTATGAGTATACCTACTAATCAGAGAAACTTACCGCACAGTGGTCCAGCTAACATTTTGTCCTGTTTCCAAAGCATCCAAATGGTTCTGCACAAACATACACGACGACAACCAGTCGGCAGAATTAAATTCGTAAGGAATATTCCAACCGAGAGGACCAAATTTTCGTCTCTCCTGTACTACGGTATGCAGGAACGAGACAGTGTAAATCATCGGCCGATAAAATGGACTGTCACTGTAATCAAGGAAGTCCTGACTCATAGAGTCGTAAGTTCTCATTAGACCAGCTTTGATGCCTATAACGTTGAAATATAAAATAACATCACATTTATTTCCCAGTTAATTAATGAATGAAAGTTGAAAGAATAGGTACAATCAATAAACTTACCGGAAGGCGGCTCGCAAGTATATTTTATAGACATTTGTAAAAGTGTAATAGGAAACTTTTCATGAACTTCTGTGGTAATCCAGAGCCTACAAGTTTAAATAGTTTTATAGATCTCGCTTCCGGTCATGGTCAACGCTAAGGTCTACAAAGAGAATGAGTGGGATAATCCAAAATAATGCCTGGTTCTAAAAAGTATCGATGCCCTTAGCCCTTAGATCAAGGAAATTGCCAACACACTCTATCCCACTGTCAAGGTTACCAATGACTTGGTCCACCATGTTATAGACTGTTTCCTCTTTTGACAGGTTACTGCTATTCATTTTTGAAATCCATACTTGTACGCCGATACCATCACCGATGTATAACACAAGTCTTATCCAGAAGCGGAATCATTTCTAAGGATAGTTGTGATAGCACTAACTTTCACTACATCAGATGGAACCCTGAGGATGGACTGTGAGAGAGAATGGTTAGAGTTTTCTAGAGTAAACGGCGAATGAGCTAGTTCTATGTATGTTGTTTTCAGTCTATTCATGGGCTGCTTGGTTTGAATTCGCACTTCAGCTAAAAAACTGCTTATAGTTTCTAAGCTAAAGTACGAATTCATAATATTGAACAAAACTTCTGGATCATTATATCAAATCAACTAAATAAAATAACAAACTTGCACTCAGTAAACTCAGGAAATTCACATAATAGAAAATATCATTTTGTATTACCTAAACAATTCATGAACCTGCTCTGGATCCTTCTCCAGTTCGCCGAACTGCTCCATTACCTCCACCATGTACTCTAATCCCAAATGACAGTTTTGAAGCAAAACCCACAAACCCTAAACACGGGCAAATAATATCAACATTGTGCATTAATATTTTGATCAAAGTAATGGTTCTATTTAATAGCTTAGTCAAATTATGACCTCTTTCAAACCACGGGCTATGAGCTTCCTTGCATGGATCTCTTGACCTTGGCCCATAGATATTGACTGACAAATATTTTCCATTCGCTTAGCAGTCGTTTCAATAGATGGCGTCGGATCAGAGCCCATTGCCAAGAAGCCAATCAGTGGAACCAATGGGCGAGATTCTAAGACCATTTGCTGGAATAAAAAAAAAAAACTTGCGTCAGGGTATGTTCTTGTAGTTACTTTTATCCACTTTGGCTCCTTCTTACCTCGTAATTAACGATGACAGCTTCAGAGTACCGAGCGCCCATGGACTGCACAACGTACTTCCTGTAATATAACGGAGTGTTAGTGCTTGTACTGCGAGGTGATGGCCATGCTTCTCATGCGTCACTCACAAGCTCTGCGCTAGTGTCCGGTCAGGGCACCAAGCGCGCACCACCAGTAGTTTTCTAAACACGTCGAGAGTATTGTAGCCGTCAGGAAGCGTCTCTTCTTCTGGCGCTTCCTTGTCAAACCTTCGAGCCAAATCATACATTTAATAAGTATTTTTACTTGTGGTTTATACGGAAATTTATCCATAATGTGTAACGCACCAAGACTTCCATCCCTTCTCGTTATTGCTCACTTGGTTCAATATGTTAGTAAACTGACGCAAAGTAGACAGTTGGACCAAGTTCAGCCAGGACATGTCTGTGACCCACTTGTAGGGTTTAGGAGGACAGGCGTTAAGATCCAACGCCGCGCCACCTTCACACAAAGTGCAATACAGTTTGAAAAAGTCTAACAATCGTTCTCAAAAACTGTTAAAGTCTCTTAGAACGATTGTTAGACAATAGAGACTTTAGTAGATTTTTAGAACGATTTTTAACAACAACAAAAATAAATTGTTGTCTAAAAATCATTCTAAAAATCTGCTAAAGTCTCTATTAAACTACTGTGTACATATTATATCATGTAGGTACTGTCAGACTGTGGTCCTGTACCATAATATTAATAAAAACAACCTGTGACCATTTTATAATACTGGAAAATTGGCCCGATGGAACATACGGATAGAAAGCATGTATGTATTCCAGGACACAGGTTTACCCATGTGCCAAATTTCATACAAATCCGTTCAGCCGTTCAAGCATGAATAAGTAACAAATATGTACACAAACTTATGCTTTTTTAATATTAGTGTAATTCAAATTAAGCACCTTTAATAAACGTCTGGAACTCTTCAAATGTAATATACTTTCTTTGCAAGTCTATCTTTAAAGTCAGTAACACCGTAAATAAGTATTTGTGCTTCTCATAGAAACCGCGACTTATGTACTTGAACACGTCAAAGCTCTGTATTGGAAAAACACGATTTCATATATATTTCATCATCTTCCTCATCAGGTTACAGGCAATGTATATATGCGTGAAAAACCACTATGTAAATAAAATGGAAAAATTATGAACTACGAACTTGACTTCGAAGACAACTAAAACTGCTTATTTAGAAAACACGTACCAAGAAATCAATAATGAAACCAATCCTTCTTAGCGTAATGGGGCTCTGTGGTGAACGCTCCATAGAAATATCAAAGCGCTCGAGGAACTGCGCCAGCGACGTCTGGTACATGTTGCACACGAGCGACATGTTGCACACTAGGAAGTACAGCACTGAGCCGCGCGTCGCCACCGGCCGGTACTCCTCACGGGCAGCGTTAATTTTTAATTCCGTCTCCTTTGCCACGTCTAGTTTTTCTTTCACCTAGCACAAGGGGCTAATGTTTACAAAAGCAATAATATATTCACTAGAGCAGCCAGCAAGAATCTAATAGTAATGAGATAGCCAGTTCTAACTGCTGCGTAGTTACCTCAGTGGCGGTGGCTTTAGTGACGTTAAGCACTTGAATAAGCGACACATCTTCGACTAGCGAGCCCTGAATGGTAGTCAACTTGTGCAGCAGATTAGCTTCCAATTCCTGCATCTTACGGCGGTTGGCGGTTACGTCCATAATTAACTGAATCCGTTCCGCTTCCATATCCGCCTTTTCCGTAAGGATCACGCGCCCAAGTAGCTGGTCTTCTAGGCCTATAAAATAAGCAGTTTAACGAAAACTGCATATTATCATTGCATTTTTTATTTATTATTTTATTATTGCAGCTTGTTTTTCTCTGAATTGTGTGTGTATTGTTGGACGGGCTGCTAATAATATTAAAACATTTTGTTACCTCGCATAGTAACAGTAAAATCTATGATGGACGTTCGAGCCGAGACTTCTGGCGTGTAAGCAGGATTCGGAAGTTTCGTTGTTATATAAATCTTGTGCCCATCCATAACGTCTATTTCTTTGTCTCCAAGTTTTACCTAAGATAGAATTTTCCATAAACAAAAAAAAACGTTTTCTAGGGTAATCTAGCCAGTATTCGCTTAAATTAAACACATACTTTATAAGAAGACCCAATTTTAATATAATTCTTCTCGAGAATATTATCAAGGACTGGATCTAACTCTTCAGCAACGTCTTCTATCAACATAGGCATGCCTAAAGACACGCAGTCTTCTATGTGGTTCCTGTGATGTAATCAAAATTCTGTTAAAAATAATATTCATATCTTAACTGAAACTAATATTAACCATGTCGTATGCAATAGTCACCTAAAATATTTGTGGTTTAGGGTAGTAACAATTAAGTTGTTCAATTTCTCCATGTTCTTAATCCAGATCTTGCCCTGTGTCTGCGGGTCGATGAGCAACGGGAAACGAGAAGCTTTAGTGACGATGATACCGTTTTGTATGGACAATTCATCTGTTGGCAACCCGCATAAGTTCCATTCGCCAATCTGCCAAAATACAATAATCATACAGCAATAAATCACTTCTGTATTCATAAATCACAATTGTTCGTTTGGTAGTTTTTGCTAAATTGATATAATATTCTATTTTATTATAAGAATGTTTACACTTACTGTAGCGGTATCAGTAAGCTCATTTGTTATATGTAAATTCATGGACACTGGAATTTTTCTACGCAACAATTCACTAAGCCAATTTTCTATCAGCAATACACGAAACTCTTGATTAAAAGGGCCAGAATATGATAAAAATCTGGAATGTTTAGTTATTTACAGCACATAAGTATCTTTACTTCTTAAGCGCACTAAAAGTCAGCGTCTCATTTTGACGTCGTTACTCACCCGGTCAGCAGCAGGATGTCGCCGACCAGACGTTCGATCTCGGATTTGAAGAGCGCGGATTGCTCTGTCCAGCGCACGCGCTCTCCGCTCAGCCCATTAATGAGCGCGGTGGCGGCGTCCATCTTCTGCTGGCATTTGGCCGCATCATCCAATACCACCTGCTTCAGCGTCATCGCTTCGTCGAACTCCTTTTGCACATGCGCCAACTCACGCTACCGGAATAACCAAACGTAGTACTATTACTAGCCTGGTGACGTTAATGACGTATTAAGAGTGAATGTATACCTCCTTAGCTTCGAGCTGTGCCTCAGCAGCCTCCAAGTCCCTCTTGGCTGCTTGATACTTGCCCTGCATCACTGCCAAATTCGCCTTTAGTGGTAGTACGTCCTTATTCACTGCATAGAACTGCGCCATGGCGATTGTCCACGATATTAGTCCAGCTACATTACCGCAAGCCAGTTTCGCTGCTTCGAACGTGTATTGACTATAATGTTAAGATAAAAGGGTTGAAATAAAATCCATCGACGCAAGATTGAATAATTTTTAGTAACATTATTTTTAGTACTTTAACTGAAACATCGCTGTCCCAATACGTTTCGCGTAATTATTACGGAGTTTTATGCATGTGTTAAAAACATGCATAAGTCAGTGTAGTGTATTCAAAGTTATTGAGAATTGATAACTTGCCCTTAAATATTTATAATCTTAACTTACCTAAAATTAAAATAAGGTTGCAACAAATCAACCATTTCAGCATTGATATCATCTTTAGGATAGTTCTTCAAGTTGTTTAGAAATCTTACATCCGCCATTACCTATTGTTAAACAAATGCAGTTTCTATAAACAGAATTTTAATGACGGGGCTAACAAACGGCGAGCTAACAAGGATGGCTGATAATAATGCATTATTGTTTTTTAACTAATTAATATAAGTATTTTTTGTTGTCTATCGCCCTATTTTTCATGGCTATTTGTCTGGTATTATTAGAAACATAATCATTTTCGTTTTTATTCATGGATTCAAAACAAAAAATTAAGGGCAGAAATAAGACTATTGTTCAAAAATACCTTTAAAGACTCTGACCATGAAGCAGTCAAGAATTGTTTTTCTGGATCAGGTCTAATAGGATCTATACGCTTCCTAAAAAGTATAATGACGGCATCCATAATAAGCGTGATGAGATGAGGTGGCTTGCCGAGCTTACGGACGGTGGCGATGTCAGCAGCATTGATAGTCTGCAACAGAGCAGAGCTTTACCGTCAGCAAAGTGGCAGAAGAAAAGTAGAAAAACTAGAGCGCCAGACGAAGTACCAATAGAGCTGCTTCGGCGGCGTCGAGAGCGGGCTTGGCGTCAGCGAGCTTTTCTTCCGCCACGACGGTCTCAGCAGCAATCACGCTCACGAGCTTCACGGCGCGGTCCTTCACTTGCAGCACCTCCGCTTTCACGACCTCGGCTGCTGCCTGCGAGTCTGCCACGGCCGCCAATACCTATAACAAACCCACTATCATTTACTGATAGATAGACATTGCTAATAACTAACAATAAAACCGTCTTTGTCCTTGATAGCTGTTTCTGTTACAACTTCGATAAAGTATGTTAAATAAAATGTAACTGTTATATTTATTTATATGACAGGTCGCGATATTTAAGTACTCTTTCTCAAAAGTGTCAACACAATACAGACCTCTTCGGCGTTGGCTGTGGCTTCCTTAATTTCTAGTTCTTTGACTTCCAATTCCTTTTTAAGTATATCCACACTTTCAGCAGCTTCAACTAATTTGCAAAGACCAGTTGTCATTCTAAAAATAAAAAATGTCAGAATTGATTCATATTTCCTTAATAAATGTGTTTTTTTTTTTAATCTAACTATAGCGTACAACCAATTTAACTACTTTATTTCTATATAATGCAACAAATCATGTGGTAATAAATACATATACTCGTAATATAAAAAACCTTTTCGCCATTTCTGCAATATACAAGTGTTTCCCTTTGTATAGGGCTTTATAGCCATCCAAGAAAGACAAATATGACTTCGGAGTAACATGAGTTTGCCTTCTGAATCGGTCATAATAAGTAACGCAAGCGTCGGCTACGTTATCTTGCACAATGCCCATCATTTCAATTAAATTTTGCTTATTCTCTGCAGAGCAGACCACCTAAAACCAGATTATTTTGTTGTCATTTCTTGAAGTAATCGCAGTAAATATTGTGTGTTGGTTTTCTGGTGAAGCTATACATTTTTGTAATTTACAACTGCGCTACAAAATAGGCTCTGCGTGGACATTTTTCTGTTCAGTGCATCCTAACAATGCTATCTGCGTCGGCACCAAAGAAATCATCAGTACTATACTGGGCCTTTTTTTTTTTTTTTTTTTTTTTTTTTCGGGTGGGAAAGTCATCTAATGACATCCCCCGCTCTTGGGCGGAGCGAGAGATAGTGTCAGACTTTTACTGACTAAAAACCCACTCCTGTTCCTTCTTTGCCATTTTTTCCAGGGCCCCGGGGGTCACTTTCGCATCACCCATGGCCCCAGTAGGCCTCGACCCTGCTGGGCCCCTACGGTTGCTGACATCTCCTTGAGGCGCGCGTGGAACACTTCGCGCCGTCGACGACTTGGGCTCGGTCCGGACAGTCACCGGACGATCGGACGGCGAGCCACCCATTGCTCGCCGTCCGCAAGCCCGCGCCTACGGTGGCCGGAAATCGGGATCGGAATCCCGGCGGCGGTTGGGGCGTGAGGACCGTTGCCTCACGCGATCGGCCGCCTCCTTTGCTAGCATTACTGCTTCGCAGAAGGAGGCAACCGCCTGCCACTCCTCCTCGCTCCGCACCATGGCCTGTACCAAGGCCCGGCGCGAGAGATCGCTGCCGCCGATCGCCTCCACGAGGACACGGCGGAGCTCTGCCCAAGCGGGGCACACCTCTACCGTATGCTCCACCGTGTCCTCCGGGCGGTCCACACAATGGTGGCACCCGGGCGTCTCTTCTGCACGAATTCGGTGCAGGAACCTCCCGAACTTACCATGTCCGGTGAGGACCTGCGTCATGCGGTAGGTAAGGACGCCGTGAGGTCTTTCCAGCCACTCCTCAAAGAGGGGACTTATCGCCATAATTATGGCGTGCCCAGCACTGGGTTGCAACAGTCGCTGTCGCCATTCCACCATGAGATACTATACTGGGCCTTAAAAATAACAGGTCAATATCTCCCAAAGTTATTTAGTACGGTCTACATACTAGTAGATCGCTCGCATGCACAATATAGTTTATGCAGATTAGTATTATTTATTATAAATCTCAAATGCTTAAGTACTCGGGAAAATAAAGCAGCTTTGAGACTAGTAAATTTTATAGAGCGCCCTTTTCGTTATTTTAAGAAAAAGCAAGCTACTAAAAAACTAAGTATAAAAGAAAATTAGAACATAATAATAATAAAAATTAGTTTGTTGATAATAGTAAATAATTATATAATATCAATTTATGATATTTAATTTATTATCGCAGTTTGAATACTCACAAAATAAGGTTTAAAAAGTCATGTGCAACAGGCGCATGCCTTTTTAAACCTTATATTTTGCCTAATCTTAAATAAATACTCGCTTGTGTGAAATAAACTGCTGTAGAAGATAGGAAGATACGAGGAGGGGGAAACCTATATAAGGCGGTGCAGCACCAGCACCGCCCTCTTTTTCACTTGGACTTCGCCGTGGGAACAGCTTCGTCAGGACGTCACTGTCGGTTATATTTTTAATTATTATTTTCTGTGTATAATTTTGATTTGTTGAGTGTATTTTTTGTTTAAGGTGTTTCTTGTTATTTTGTTAGTTGATTAAATTGTTGTCAGTTTCCTTCATGTATTTGAATCAATTCCTGTAGGTATCTCTAAAAATTATTTTAAAAAAAGTCACTTCTGGTCTAATTTCCAAGATCAGAAGTGGGATTCTTCCCATTTCCATCGCCCACTGTTCATTTGGTTTCAATCATAAGCCCCCCCATTTGTTATTTCGATTTATTTGTTTTTTTATTTTTTTTTACTTGTGTGTGGTTACTTGTGTTTTACTTGTGTTAAGTGTCTTGTGTATTTTTAGTCGTTTGTCAGTCAGTAGGTTTGTTGTTTCAGACGTCTTGGGCTAGGACGCTAGGATGACGGACCGCCAACGCGATCGTAGTCGCAGTCGTTGTGACAGTCGTGATAATAGCTCGCGTCGCGATTGTAGCCCTCAACGCAATCATCGCGATTCGCATCGTAATAGTCAAGGACAGCAAAATAGCGGGTACCGCGAGCGATCCCCGAATGAAAACGACACGCTAAGGCTCGAGATACAAGCGATGATGTCTCGCCTTAAAGCACTAGAAAACAAAACAGGGGCTTCGCCCTCACCAGCGCGTTCGTGTGACCGTGATAAAACGTTAGTGTCTGATAGGGTACGCGGCCGACGGGCATCACGGCGTCAGCGAACACCGTCGCTGGAACACCATACCTTACGACCGTCAGGTCGAATAGAATCGCGTAGCGTGCGTCACTCGTCACCACCGGAACGTCGCCGCCGTTTAATTTCACCTTCGCCTAGAAAGAATGATTCTCCTAATTTGTCACCGACTCGCAGATATAAACACCGTCATTACTTGCGATCTCGCTCTAGAACACCACCGTTACGATTATCGAGACGTATATCTGAACAGGCGTCGGCGCATGCGTCGGATCGTTTGGTTAAGAACATAAATGATAATTCAAATTCAGAACAAGCTACGGTGACTGATCGTATCGTAGATGCTATTCGATCAATTAATACCGCGGGTAGATCTCAACATTTTTATATTTCAAATTTCGATCCTACCCTACATAATATTGATGATTGGTGTACGGAGGTCGATCGCGCTAAAGTTTTAAATAATTGGAGTGATTACGAATGCTTGTCGCGTATTGGTAATTGCTTGAAAGGTGACGCTCGATCATGGCTTAATGAATGGGTAACCAATGACCGATCGTGGAGCAACTTCAAAAAAGAATTTAAACCTTTGTGCCCTAGAGTACCGGACGTCGCAAACATTTTATATGACGTTATGACTAAAAATTCTGATAACTATTCCACGTATGCGGATTACGTACGTCGGTCATTACTGCGGTTAAGAATAGTGCGGGGACTTAGTGACGAACTGATTTCGGCGATAATAGTCCGCGGTATCACTGATCCCAACATAAGAGCATCGGCGACTAACGCCAAGCTGCTGCCTAATGAGTTAGTTGAATACTTTTCGATCTACATTAAACCAAACAACACTAGTAAGAATGCCGCGTTTCGTTCTGTGAGAGATAAACAAGCTACAGATCTTCCTCGTAAGCGTAATTTAAATGATGTTAAATGTTTCTCTTGCGGTGAATCAGGACACAGACAGGCTACGTGTACTAAGAAACCGAGAACTGATCAGCCGCCAAGCGGTTCGTCAAATAATCCTACATCTACTTTTGTACCGACTAGGTCCGAAACTTGTAGTTTTTGTAAGAAACCGGGGCATAAAGCCGAAAATTGTTTCGCTAAGCAGAGATCGGAAACTGCAAACAAAAACAGTGTTAACCTCTGCAACGAGTTTGTAAACACCAAGAATAGTGACGTTGTTGTAGCAATTATACAGGATGTAGCGGTCGATGTTTTGATTGATAGTGGGTCTACTATATCCTTAATTACGTCTTCGTTGCTTAAATATTTTAATTGTTCACGTAAGCCAGCGCTTCGTATTTTGAAAGGGTTAGGTACTCAAGAAGTAGAGAGTACGAGTTACGTGACATTACCTATTGAATTTGACGGTTTAACCCTCGAGGTAGATTTGTTTGTTGTGTCTGCCGAATATATGAATACGCCGGTCATAGTAGGAACGGATGTTCTTAATAGGGACGGTGTTAGGTACGTTCGCACTAGAAATTGTCAGTCACTTACAAGGAGCGCTAATAACTTGCATAGGACAATGAACATACGATCTGAGGCTTCAATTCCAATTAATACACCCCTAGTTGACGGTCACTTGGATAAGTTGTTGGAAATAATTAATAATTTCTCTCAGTACTTCATCTCCGGCACTGCAACATCGACTGTAAATACAGGGTGTATGTCCATTAAACTTAATACTAACACTCCTGTTTACTATCGGCCGTACCAACTTTCTCACGCTGAGACTCTTCGTGTCCGTGATATAATTAAAGACTTGTTGGATAAAGGAATTATAGAGGAATCAGAGTCTGATTACGCGAGCCCGATTCTTTTAGTTAAAAAGAAAGATGGCACGGATAGGATGTGCGTGGACTTCCGTAAGTTAAACGAGATCACAATTAAAGATCGTTTTCCGTTGCCACGTATAGATGACTATATCGATCGTTTAGGGCATAATAAATACTTTAGCTCCCTTGATATGGCAACAGGATTTCATCAGATCCCTTTGGACCGGGAGTCGGTTCCTCTTACGGGTTTCGTTACGCCGGAGGGACATTATCAATACTTGAAAATGCCTTACGGTTTGGCGAATGCTCCAGTCGTTTATCAACGAATAATCACAAAAACACTCCGCGAACTCATTGAATCTGGTGACATCCTCGTTTACATAGATGACATATTGATCATGAGTCAAAGCATTGACCAGGGGCTTGTTCTGCTACAAAGGGTTCTTGACACGTTGACTAAAGCTGGGTTTTCTATCAATTTGAAAAAGTGTTCGTTCTTAACCACAGAGATCGAATATTTGGGTAGATCAATTTGTGAAGGTCAGGTTAGGCCGAGTCACGAAAAAGTGAGGGCTTTAATTGACTCAGCCGAACCGCAAAATGTAAAACAGGTTCGCCAATTCATGGGCTTAGCCAGCTATTTTAGACGGTATATAGCTGGATTTGCCCAGAAAACTGCATGTATTACTGCGCTCACTAAAAAGGGAGTACGTTTTGATTGGGGACTCGAACAACGGGTTGCTCGTAAGTACATTGTGGAATGTCTAACGAGCGAACCAGTACTTGCAATTTATGACCCTTTATTACCCATAGAAGTCCATACAGACGCGAGTTCTATTGGGTATGGAGCAGTCTTGATGCAAATCCATGAAAATAATCGTAAGCGAGTGGTATCCTACTTCAGTAAGCTTACTCAGGGAGCCGAAAGTAGATACCACTCATATGAGCTTGAGACTCTCGCGGTAGTAAAAGCCCTTCAGCACTTCAGACATTATCTTGTGGGTATAAAATTCACTGTGGTCACCGACTGTAACGCATTGAGACTTACACAGCGTAAGAAGGATTTATTGCCAAGGGTGGCTCGGTGGTGGATATACCTCCAGGATTTTGACTTTAGTCTGGACTATAGGAAAGGTAGCCTTCTGTCCCATGCCGATTATCTTAGTCGGAATCCAGTAAATGTGTGCACTGTTCAGAAACCTCTGAATTGGGCGCGGATTGCCCAGACTTCTGATGAGGAGACTCGGTCTCTTATTCAGAAATTAGCGGATGGTCAATTAGACCCCAGCCGTTATATTTTCAAAAACGACATCCTGTATGTAAAATTCACACCTACTGGTGAAAATCCCCAATTCCTTTGTTATATCCCGAAAGGTCATAGACTTAGCCTTTTAAGAGTCTTCCACGATGAACATGATCATCCAGGTGTTGACAAAACCGTCGATCTTATCACGAAACACTTCTGGTTTCCAGGGCTAAGGGCATTTGTGCAGAAGTATGTAACACATTGCTTAGTGTGTCTGTCCCATAAAAAAGTTCCCCGAGCCCCTCTGCAGCCTATCCACTCTTGGGAAAAACCGGATTCACCCTTCGAAACTATTCATTTAGATTCCCTAGGCCCGCTTCCCGAAGCCGATGGTTATCGTCATGTTCTTATAATAGTAGACGCCTTTTCTAAATTTTGTTTGTTATACCCGATGTACCGACAAGACGCTGACGAACTAAAACGCCATTTCACCAACATGATCTCCCTCTTTGGAACCCCCAAGCTAATAGTAGCTGATAGAGGTCGCATGTTTCAAAGCACTGAATTCTTAAATTGGGTCAAAAATATGGGATGTGATACTCATCTTATAACCCCTGAAATGCATCAGAGCAACGGGCAGGTAGAACGATACTGTCGCACTCTGCTTAACATGGTGCGTATTGAGTGCAACCATCGACAGGAAAAGTGGCCGAGTGTTATGTGGAAACTGCAGTTGATTCTCAATATCACAAAACATAGAACAACTCAGTATTCAGCTTTGAACCTATTGATAGGTATTGATGCTGCGACACCACTTATTCGTAGCTTGGTTCGCGATGTGGCCTTTGAAGGTTCCAGCCCCAATCGGGAAGCTCTTCGCGAAATGAGTCGTCAAAGAGTATCCGAACGCCTCCGTTCAAATCAAGTACAACAGGATGCCTACGTTAATCAAGGGCGAAAGCCACCCCGTGTTTTTGAGCTGAATTCCTTAGTTTTTGTGAGAAAACAGGCACAATGTACTGGGAAGCTGGATTCTTGCATGCGAGGGCCTTATCGTGTGGTGAAGGTACTCCCACATGGTCGCTATGAGTTGCATCTCTTGGCTGGCTCGTATGGCAAGTCAACACAAGCAGCCGCGGAATACATGATCCCGTGGCGAGGCGAATGGACTCCTGACGTGTGCTCTGCTTTCTTTAACGGTGAGTGTTTATGTTTCTGTAATGAGTTTTGCTTATTCCTATGTAAGCAATATATTTCACCGAATTTGACTTACTTACTTGATTTCACTATTTGTAGACTTAGAGATTGCTATTAATCTAATCAGTGTTTTTCTTGGTGGGATTCATGAAGGGAAGTCGAGTCTTGCAATTTGAAATGGGCCTCTGTCTTGGAGCGCATCGGACATGCTATCTCAAATTGACGGATACACTTCAAGTGACGTACGGTTTCATGTTATTGGATGGGCCACTGTCTTGGAGTGCATCGGACGTGCCACCTAGTATATGGAACATATCGTGGGAATAGCTTACGAAGGGATACTGTCTTGGAGTAGCCTTATCGGACCTACGGTCTTGGAGTAGCCGTATCGGACCTGTGTGGTCTTGGAGTAGCTTTATCGGACCTATGGTCTTGGAGTGGTGTTCTCGGACATGTTATCCTGGAGTTGTGATACACGTAGAATCGGGTCATGGGTTGGTCACATGACTATCGTGTTTAGTTGTAAAACGTGCCTATTGATAAGCATCGTTATGTAGTATGATATGTCTTTGATTGGTTTGAAACATACTCGTATGTGAACCAATTCACACACGCAAAGTTATGCCTCACGTAGGTCTCTAACGAGTCGTGAGGTGGCGATCTTCCGACAAGTCCCGCCCCAGGTGGTCGGTTTGGATGTTTGTGTATTGCACACTTATTGCGCACAGGCTATGTTAGGCTAGCCAAAAGCTCATATGCTGTTATAGTGAGTGTTGTTGAAAAGAGTTATTTCATCAACTGTTATTTCGTCAACAATAGCCCTCTTGTTACTTTGCGAAATTGATTCCTGTGTGTGTTTGTTTCTTTCACAGAATCGGACAATGAAAATGAGGAGTCTGAACATGCTATTAGCGAGGCTGAGCCAGTTGATGAAGAACCAGAACCCTGTACCTCTGGTACTCAGAAGCAGACGGGGAAGCCTATCACCACTTCACCTGCAAGCAATGATGACTCGGGACCTTCGATGCCAACACTAGAGACAGATCTTCAAAACTAGAAGATAAAGGAGTCCGAGGACGGTCTCCTGTCAGGAAAGGCCGTGTAGAAGATAGGAAGATACGAGGAGGGGGAAACCTATATAAGGCGGTGCAGCACCAGCACCGCCCTCTTTTTCACTTGGACTTCGCCGTGGGAACAGCTTCGTCAGGACGTCACTGTCGGTTATATTTTTAATTATTATTTTCTGTGTATAATTTTGATTTGTTGAGTGTATTTTTTGTTTAAGGTGTTTCTTGTTATTTTGTTAGTTGATTAAATTGTTGTCAGTTTCCTTCATGTATTTGAATCAATTCCTGTAGGTATCTCTAAAAATTATTTTAAAAAAAGTCACTTCTGGTCTAATTTCCAAGACTGCATTATAAATCTAAAAAAAAAATTTTGCAAATCGGTCCATAAACGACGGAGTTCTGAGGTAACAAACATAAAAAAAAATAAAAAAATGATGATAAAAAAAAAAAAAAAAAAATACAACCGAATTGATAACCTCCTCCTTTTTTTTGAAGTCGGTTAAAAAGAGTAAAATAACAGTAAGTTTTCGGGAAAGTTTGCTGAAAAGAAAGTATCAGTACACTACAATACCTCAAACTCCCATAAAAAGTGGTGCGCTACTTCTATAAGTGCTTCCTTGGGCCACTTCTGGAACCAGTCCATTGTGGACCCAGATATAAGGCCGGGGAATCTCAAAGCTCTGCTTCTAAATTTTTCTCCCACCTGTAAAAAAAGCAATCAGTTATTAAAATTATAATTATAAATATAACATCAAAATATCACAGCTTATACAATAATATAGCTTTATATAGCGGTTAAGCGCGAACCTATCATCAATAAAAAAGCTACTATTAAATTAAAAATATAAGGATTAAGTTTTCTTATCTGAGGAAGAAATTTCTAATACAATAGATTTTACACAGAAAAAAATTACTTAGCGTAAGTGGATTTTTGAAAACACGTTTTATAGCCTAAAAGATGGTAAGTAAATAAATAATAAGGAAAGAAGGTGAAACGGCTGTAAGGGCTTGACACATCTTTAAACAGCCCAACGGGTATACTTGGCTCACTAATGAAAATGTAGTACTTCTTACCGGGGAAAAACACAAGACAACGTGTAAATTAGCTCTGGAACGTATGATGAAGTATTCATACAATACATCTGGAACTGGAATCCTTCTTGGTGCATTCTGCTTCATTATAGGTGTCAACTCATTCAGGATTTCATCTAGTATTGTTTTATGTGTTAATAGATGTACAAATCAACTGCCATAATATCAAACTCTATTAAAATGTAATTCCTCATACAACATTCTTCAGAAAGTTCACATATAATTTAAGACAAGTATGACTTTTATTCGAACGGTTCAATCATTATTCGGCTATATAGGCAGTATACCAGTTCTGCCAGTGGCTTTGCCCCCATCTGAGACGAAAAGTATCTTAAGTGAACGTACATACACCCCTATTTTTTTATTATTACAAAAAAAATTAGGCTCTACACCTACCCGTTACTGATCATATTTGTGTAGTCAAAACAAAAAAAAAGAAATCCCAAAATTATCCACGAAAATTTGTCATAATTGGTAAATTCATGATTGAATCAATTATTCATAACAACTGCTACTATAAAATACTACGCGCAGTGTTTTTCCATTCTTTTTGATTCCTATAAAATATTTCCATAAATTAAGTGACAGGAGAAAGTTATTAGTTTGTTTATATCCCATAAACAAACTAATAACTTTCTCCTGTTTATGAATATTATTTATTGAGACTTTACTTAAATAATAACAAGACCTTTTCTAATAAGCACTTTAAATATTTGTACTAATTAAAAATTAGTGGTGTATAAAAGTATCCTATATTCTATTCCAGGACAAGTTACTACCCGTGTGCCGAGCTTCATATAAATCTGTTCACTCGTTAAGACGTGACGAGGTAACAAACAGAGTTACTCTCGCATTTATAAATTATTGTAATATCGAAATGTTATGTAATAACGAAGCTACTTAACTTACCCATTTCATCCTTAGGGAATAAATTGGCGATTTCACCCGAGCTCATTATGTTATTGAGGAACTCCAAGAACTGTTCATCTTTGACGTCGTTGTCAGTAAATATGAAAGATATGCCGCGTCCCTGCAAGCCAGCTACGCGGTACAACAATTTTATGTCATCCATAAAGTTGTTCACATTGTATGATCTGAAATCGTTGGATAAATCTGGATAATCATCAACAGGTATTTTGTTGAAACATTTCAAACATGTTATAACTTCAGTTACCTGGATAAAGTTATTTGATAGTATGAATAGTTTGCTATAAATGATGCTAATTTTGTTAAGCTTTGTTTTCCGGATCCACCGACGCCGACAAGCAATGCATTGCCACTAAGAAAAAAAGTCGACAGATTTTAAAAGCTAAAAGGATAAATTCAATTAAAATAACAAGATCTGAAAGAATTCCAGCTTACCGTGGAGTGTTAATGATCCGAGATATAATGAACAGATGCACCATCGCATCGTGGAAGAACACTAGGTCTAGACGACCTCCCCTTATCTGTTCATTAAAAAGTACTTGAAACCCTGCCAGTTTCGTGAGTACAAAGTCCCAACTGAAAAGGCATACGTGTAATCTCAGGACGGGATTAAAATTTTTGCTAACACTTAGTTTTCCACAAACACTAGTCAGAACGATGCTATGAACAAATTCTAGTTCGTAAGTTAAACAGTTAACTAACAATATTACCTGTACATAATAAAATACGTTTACCAAAGAACAAACAACGATAGTTACTTACGAAGGCAATTCCTCATATATTTTAGGCGCATCAAGACTGATATCTTCGTCTTCTTCGCCGGTTGGTTCGATCGGCTCACGCAGGAAGTTAACAAAGTAGGTTTCCTGGTCAGGAAACTCACTACCTAGGTCCGGTAGTTCTTTTGCAGCCGTTTTCCAGAAATTAGCCACGAACCACTCTTTATCAATAAATGTAGTAAATCTAAAAAGTTTTGTAGCAAATCAGTTTTATTATTTGGTCATACATGGGTCATATTAAATGTAATATTTACTGATTTTGTACATATATTTATATTAATTAAATCTACCTGTCACAAATAACTCGCAAACATTCGTGGAACCATAGTTTTAAAGCCATATTAATAGATTGAAGCTCCTCCTTCTTGATAAACAGAATACCTTCCCAAATGCGAGACAAATCCCTTAGGTTAAACACGTAATGAAACTTCGCTGGTGTTGGTAACATTTTTACCTGTTTAATTATTAAATCAGTCAAATTAAACGAAATCAAACGACCCTATGTTGTACGAAATTATAAATTACCTTAGTTTGCTGCCAAATAATACGAGTTACACGCACAAGTCTTGGCATAAACTGTACAATTAATTTATCAAACCGGGTATTGCAAAAGTATCCAGCACTAATGGTCTCTGAAATATTTAGCTAAATGTAATCATTTGTTAGGCCCTATCATTTTCTGCACTTATTGGCAGCATGCGAGACTACAGACTATGTTACCTTATATTAGGATATGTGATAATTATGATAAGAGTAAATAATAAAACATATATAGAATGTGTGATGTACCGAAAATCTTGTCCATGGAAACGTTACTGGGTAGCGTACAATTGAAGATATTAAATTGTCGCTTTAGCCGTGGAGGTATATCGTTTCGGCCTCCACCTGAGGAAAAAAAAGTTATACAGAAGTCGATTGGGTTTGAGCAGATATTTTTAACGATTTTATCAGAAATTTTTATGCTTTTTATACCAACCCGGATGTATCATGGCACCAAACATCTGTATTTGAGCAACAATTATAAAATCTCCTGGCTTATCTAAAGAGTAGAAACCCCCACATTCCATCATTTGTCGTACGATTTCATTTGTCACCTTAAAGTAAATATTTTTTAAAGCCTTCTTACATTAACTATAAAAATACATAGAATATGTATTAGTTTTTTTTTTTATATACATTAGTTTTTTTTATTTAGAACCAGTCACAATAACAAACAAAGATTGAAAAAAACAATATCGCAACCACGACCAATCTGTCAAGAGCGAATCGAAGAAGAAGACAGTTTTAGTAGCAGAAATTATCTACCTACCTCAGTAATCAAAGATATCTTTGGCGTGAATACACCACAGTATGTACAATAATAATTTATACTAATATAAAAATGCAAGCTTGTATGAAGGTGACACTCTCTAAAACTACTGAACCGATTCTGAAAATTCAATCAATAATATGCAGCTGCACTATCCCGAAGTGCTAAAGGCTATATATTATTTTCACATCATGAGTTTTGCGGGTAAAGCCGCTGTCAAATGCTAGTTATCTACAGCTAAGATGATAGCAATATTGGCTGTTCTTAATGTTGTCATTACCTGATCGCCCCACTCATTCACCACAGGCATGTTTATGTCGTCCACGAACACAGTCATGGCTCGACCTCCTGGGGGCCCATACGTCATACCTACTCGCTTTTCCACGTACGACTCGACAATTCTCTACGACCAAAACCAAAATTATATCGCAATTTTCCAAAAATACTGGAATACTGAAAATCTCCGGTACAAAACCGGAGATTTTCGTTATCTTACGAGTAATTATTAGGATCTTTACTAAAAACTTAGTCTTTATAAAACGATCAGAAACTAGAATTACCATCTTAGTTCTAATTTACAAAACAGACAGGTTAATCTAACAGTTAATATATTAGTTCTATTTGGGTCGAATATCATGGCTATTGAGCCATGTTGCAATCAGAGAGCTTATTGGCTAATATAATATATTGATATTACAGATTAAGCTGGATTTTTATTAGATATCGACGGTGAAGTGCCTTCTAACTAACATTTTTCCAGAAAATTACTTTTTAGCGCTTTTAATTCAAATGTGTGTTTCCGCATGTTTTTGTGAAATCTCTGAAGCGAATATTTAGTTGCAACTGCACCAAATTAAATTGTGAAAACACTTCAGTTTTTAAGACAAAATTTTTTTGACTTCGACAGTTAGGAGTTCTTGTCACTTCGCCGTCGATATACAATTAATATAATCTAAGAAAACTCACCTGGAACATATTCGGCGTAGTAGCAGATGAAAAGTTTATCACCTTAAATAATTTCACCTCGTTATCATACTTTGACATGTAACTTTTTAACATGACAGTTTTCGCAGTGCCTTGTTCGCCGATTAGAAGCACCGCTTTGTCCTGTTTAGCGATAGTATCGATTAAAAATGTAATGCACACGTTATCGATATTTGGCACCAGTATTGAAGCGTACTCCGGTATACTGTCAGGTGGATAAATGTATGGCTCAACGCTCTCGGACCTGACAAAATTATAATAAAATTAATACCTGTTTACTACAATGATGCAAATAAATTCCTACCTATTTTATTTCCGGTAAACAACAATAATTTATAACTTGCACTTACCAGTGCTCCCAAGCGCCGGTAACGTTAACCATGTAATCGAAAGGCATGATCCACTCCTTGGACTTGATGCCAGGCCAATCCAATTTGACGGGAAGCTTGATCATGAACTCGGCCATTCGTGTGCGCATATCCAGTTCTAACGCAGCTCCCAGTGACCACATCATCGCGAATATGAATAGCCGCTCTAGATGGCGGTCTGTGTGAGCCCCTGCAAAACAAGTACGGGCTGTGCTACGTATCTTCCATGCACTCAGTATATGCATTGTCTTTTTATGCTATCGAATAACGAAGAATCAACACAATATGCAGTTCCTTCACAAAGGTCAAGAAAAAAACATACAGTAAAACGTGTTATGGCGGCACTCACAGAATTTTATTGAAGTCCGAATCTGCGACAGCAAAATAAAAAAAAAATAGGTAAGATCCTGTGTTACCTATTTTTATAAACTGATCCAAAAAATATATGTTTACTCACTGCCACCAGGTATTTCAATCTGCATTAATCCAGTAAGTACGTCTATACATTGTCTAAAAATAATATTTAAACATTATCCGTAATCGTGATTGTATATTGTAAGAACGATTATGAAAAATATGTAATATAACACAATGTAGGTACCTGATGTAGATAGCTTCGAGAAGTTTCATTTTAGCCTTTAGTTTTGTCTGAACATAATAATGCACTTCATCGTAAACTTTATTGAAAGCTTTACGTAATATATCACATTGTTTCGGTTCCAGCGTTTTCAACCAGCGCTGTTAATATCGAAAAGGTTATTAATATGTCGAATCCGATAAATAGTAAAGACATTGGAAACATATCACAAGCGCACCGCCTAGTGGCGTACAGATCTACAGTTTTTTTTTTTTTTTTTTTTCGTTTTGGAAAATCATCTAATGACATCCCGCGCTCTTGGGCGGAGCGGGACATAGTGTCAGACTTTTACTGACTAAAAACCCACTCCTGTTCCTTCTTTGCCATTTTTCCAGGGCCCCGGGGATCACTTTCGCATCACCCATGGCCCCAGTAGGCCTCGACCCTGCTGGGCCCCTACGGTTGCTGACATCTCCCTGAGGCGCGCGTGGAACACTACGTGCCGTTGACGACTTGGGCTCGGTCCGGACAGTTACCGGACGATCGGACGACGAGCCACCCATTGCTCGCCGTTCGCAAGCCCGCGCCTGCGGTGGCCGGAAATCGGGATCGGAATCCCGGCGGCGGTTGGGGCGTGAGGACCGTTGCCTCACGCGATCGGCCGCCTCCTTTGCTAGCATTACTGCTTCGCAGAAGGAGGCAACCGCCTGCCACTCCTCCTCACTCCGGACCATGGCCTGTACCAAGGCCCGGCGCGAGAGATCGCTGCCGCCGATCGCCCCCACGAGGACACGGCGGTGCTCTGCCCAAGCAGGGCACACCTCTACCGTATGCTCCACCGTGTCCTCCGGGCGGTCCACACAATGGTGGCACCCGGGCGTCTCTTCTGCACGAATCCGGTGCAGGAACCTCCCGAACTTACCATGTCCGGTGAGGACCTGCGTCATGCGGTAGGTAAGGACGCCGTGAGGCCTTTCCAGACACTCCTCAAAGAGGGGACTTATCGCCATAATTATGGCGTGCCCAGCACTGGGTTGCGACAGTCGCTGTCGCCATTCCACCATGAGATCCCGCCGGAAGTCTTTCCGCCATGCCGCGACTTGGCGTGGCAGCGGAGTTTCACCCCGGCGTTGCATCTCCATGCGCAGATCGTGCATGCGCGCAAGGTCTTTTGCCTCCAAATCCCACGGTGGTTGGCTAGCAAGGAGGCTCGCTGCTTCGCGGGAAATCGTGCGGTATCCCCGCACCATCCGGATGGCCATGACCCTCTGGCTTGCGTTCAGCTTGGCCGCCGGTCGCTTTCGAAGCGACGGTGCCCATACCGGCGCCCCATAAAGGGCCATGGACCGAACGATACCTGCATAGAGCCTCCGGCAGGAGGCGTCTGGACCCCCGAGGTTGGGCAGGAGCCGCTTGAGGGCAGCCCCTGTACGATCCAGTTTGGGAGCCAGACGTCGGAAATGCTCCTCGAAATTCCATCGGCTGTCGAGGACAAGTCCAAGATACTTCATCGTCGACTCGACGCCGATGTGAATTCCTCCTACCGTTAGTTGGGAACTTGATGGTGGCGCGTTCCGAGGGCCGTGGAAGCACATGGCCTCGGACTTGTGCAATGCCACCTCGAGTCCCAACTCTTGGATCCTCTCCACGACTGTCGCAACCCCTACAGATCTACAGTGTGGTGTAGCACTGCACACCCTGTCACAACAGCACTTCATCGTGACAACGTTATAATAGCTTGCCACGTGCAGAAAAGTAGTGAAGCTTGGAGATAAATCGTGGTTGCAAAATTGTAAATACTCGAATTGTATTATTAATTCTCATAATTTAAGTTTAATAATATTAATAATTATCTTTATGAAGAAATAGTACCAAACTATGACTGATTTCATTTTTACCCACCGACGTCCTACTCTAAGGAAAGAAATAATTAGGTACTTACCAATTTTAATACGTTGAAATATCAACTAGACCTGCGATCAAAACAATGCTTTTGCATTTTCGTCACAATCTTTATAATTCACTCTTTGAACGTTCCTATAATATCCGTGGAAAACGGCGGAAGTAAATGGTTTTTGCATGAAATTATACCTCGAGTATAGGTTGCCACTTGAGCACCGATGAAGAGAGGAACACCATGCCCATCCGACTGACAGTGGCGGGCGAGGCGTTGTCCACGTTGTCCGGCTCGAACACCAGCTTACTGTTCTGTGCCATTGAGATGCGGTCGCCGTTGGCCAGTGTCAGCGTCTTGTTGTCATCTAACACGGAGTTTAGATTTTCTATCCACACGGCATCCACTGGACCATCTGGTACAAAACAATACGTTTGGTAATAAAATCTGACTTCAGCTTGTAACTTCAAAAGGCATTGTCATAGGTTTTATATTTACCTAGAACGATCCAAGTTGTATCAGTTTTCTTAACCTTCAGAGCTCTTCGCCAAAGAGTAGAGAATATACCATCAGTCCAGTCATTTGTTGCTACGTCTAAACGTCCAAACATTTGGGGAGCAGTGATTGCCTAAAAAATATTAAAAATAGTTTATTCAGGCGAGGTTTAAATCTGTGGACATATAAATGTTTAATTGATTTAATTGCAAATGATAATAATAATAAATCTTTATTTCGAGCAAAACTCATATAGTGCTAGTAACAATAATCTTAAACTAAGTGTTAGTAAATAAAATTATGGCCAGTCCACTCTGTCAGCTATCATCTTCAGAACCCTGTTGGGGCTAGCAATGACAGTACTTAAATATAAATTTCCCGTTATTTTATAGCTGAAAGTTTAACACCAGTGTAAATATATTTTGCAGCAGCATTTACCTTAGGATTCATTCTCATTTCCCTGTGTGGTTTCCCGAGTTCAGTAAGCGCCGCCATAAGCACCTGGATGCAAGTTGTCTTGCCCGAGCCTGTCGGACCCATCGTCATCAAGCCGTGCCTCACTAACGATGTTTCATACAACTGTATTATCTTCAAGTTCCAATCTGGGTGATTGACAAGGCCAGTGCGTTCCGTCACTACAGCTATAGCATTTTGTATAACTCTGAAATAAAGCGATATTAGCTTAAATTCATTACCAATTGCAAGCAGCAAATTCCATTAATCGTTACATCCCATTTTACCGTACTTTTGAATCGTATGAGTGAGTTTGATTCCGGGAAACAAATCTTCAATCAATGATATAAACAGTGGCTCGTCTTCGTCCACTAATTTAGACACATTCATTTCTCTGAAAATTGACAACATTATAGCAGATTATACATTAAGTAGGTAGTGCAAGCTATTGTTACAATGACCCACTTCAGTACTCTCATCATGATGTTCTCCTCGGTGCTGTCCGGGTTCGCACGTTTCTGCGCGCCCATAGTTCGCAACACGGACAAAATGTTCCGCAACCCGAAGTCATAGTGCACCTGCTTCGACAGCTGCTCCTCGCACAGTTTGTATAACGTGAAGAACTTACGAGCTGCAATGTTATATAACAATTAAAGTCACACCTACTTACGACGTTTAAGTACAAGTACCTACACCAACTCTAGTCCGGATAGAACTTAAATGAGAAGGACTGAAGGCTGGATGGTGATTTGTAGATAAATAATAACAATTAAGCAAAAATCACCCCTAAAACATATGTGAGACTTATTACGATAAAACGCGAATTACACAACAACTAATTGTATTTGAACCAGGGTAAAAGAGTACTTACCTAACACGATGTTATCTTTAAAGCCGCAGCTGGCCAACTTGACACGGATAATAATCTGCCTGTCTGGGACCATCATCGCGACAGAGCGGAATTGAATCTTCAAGTTCTCAGGTAGCTCTTGACGTCCAGCGTAGCCGGGGTTCATAGTAATGATGAAGGCAAACTCTGGATTCAAGCTAACTGTGTTACCGTCGCTACCAAAGCAACAGAACAAGCTTTTAATAATCGTTATGGTTTTGTTATTAATTTTAATGTGGTTAAACATGGATTTCTAAAACCGCACTTAAAAACTGAAACTATGTATATTCATATAGTTTGCCGATGTTGTCTACTAATGGCATTTCATCGGATCAGTATAGCCATATTTGTACCTGAATATGAAGAATTCGCTCTTCTCCCTCCTGGCGGTAAGACAGATGTAGATCTGTTGCGCAGCTACGGATAGCACGGGCAGTTCAATGCGGTTGAACTCATCAAAGCAGCCCCACGTGCCTGACTGAGCCAAGCCCTTGTAGATGCGACCCAAACCTGACCAATATCACTCTGATTAAGCATAATTATCATGTATACAGACTACAATAAATTAAAGGCAGGGATCAGCTCTACCTCGAAAGTCCATCTGGTCGGAACAGTTGAAGACGATGACTAGCTTGCCGAGAGTGCGGCCCATATCTTTGGTGGTCTCAGTCTTGCCGGTTCCGGCGGGGCCGGCGGGTGCGCCACCCATATTCATGCCGATGGCTTGTGATAGCGTAATGTAGCACCGATCTGTCAGAGGCGTGATCACCAGGCGTTCCGTTATGCCTAGGTATTCATTCTGATCACAAAAAGTGCGTCACTTAAAACTTAATTGAATACGAGACATTATAAGCTATTCAAGTGTTAAAAACGCTTTTTAAATGCAAGCAATTGCATATTGTTTCTCCAAGATCTTTAAATATTTCAAAACATAATATTTGTTGGATCAAAATTACTTGCCTGATATAAGAAATTCACATCAGTTATAGAGACGATGCAGTCATCAGTATCTTCAGAATAATAAAACCTGGCCTGTTTCTGCCATTCAAAATCCATAGGTGATTTTATTCTCATTCTAACCAAGTCATCAAATATATCCCTGTTATCCAAAAAAAAAGTTATAAATATATAAATAAACATAGATACGTAGAATATTCAAAACTTGATTTAGTGAAAACTCTTTCATAAAATATCAAACGCCTATAATATTTCTCTAGTCATTAGTTAGGCCAGTCATAAGAATGAGTAATTTAAAGTTATACACTAGAGAAATAAAGTAATTTGTTAAATTACTTACCGTTGGTGTACATGTATGGTGATCATCGTCTCCACTTGCGTTCTGTCCAAAGGAGCTAGCTCTTTAACTGTTTGATCAATAAGACCATTCAGAAGATCTAGGTTTTTCTGGTTTGTAGCCCTCATAATAAAGCGATCCACTCTTGATTTTTTAAGAGCGTACTCGGCATCGCTTGTCCAAAGAATTTGCATACCAAGCAAACCAGCCTTGAAAAAAGTGAATTGATGAACACGTGATATTTTTGACGAGTTCTATAAATTCGAGTGTCTAAGACGTACTTATTCAAAATTATACTATCAAAAGCCATTTATTCAAATCAGTCTGAGAGCCAGCACTCTTTGATCGTCAATGTTTTACACAAAAGCAGTCGCACAAAACGCCTACCCGTCACCATTTCCTATAGTGTATTCGCTTTAAGAAAATAGTGACTCATCATTATCACTCAGCTTAACCACGCCCCTTGACCAAGATCATAGTAAATTAGAAAGCGGTGTTCACATTGACCAGTTGAAGCCAACGGCGACGCGTCTTTTAACAAGTTTAAAAATAAATACCTCGCGTATTCATAAAAAGAAAAGTGAAAATTGATTGATGATTATGATAAAGTTTTAAAAATTAGAATTTAAAATCAAAATTTAAAATTTCAGTTAAACATCCATATATGTTAGTAGTATTACCTATAACTTAGCCTAATGTTAATATTAAACTAAATTATACTAACAAACAACTAATGAACGATTGAACGAAGAGTTCATTAGTTCATTTAGATAAGTATTTTTGGTTACTTATGCACCTTTGTAAGAGAGGAGAGTCCCACCGGCCTGAAAATACATTCAGGATGCCATTGAATTGAAAATACTGTGTAATAAAAAGTTTACTTAAATATTAATGGTTTAATTTTTACCACAGTATAAATATACCTTTATTTTGCAGTTGCACTGATGAGTAACTATTTTCTTCATGCGGATAGACTATGGTTATTTAGCTGGGAAATAATTGGTGCAACAAATTCCCCATCAACATACCTGTCTATTAAGTTGGAGCTCCTATTCGCATCTCCTAATAATTAAACATCCTTTACATTATGAGAGGTATTACCTGACCGGGAAAATTCCAAAAACCGACTAAAAATTCAAACTCTGGATCTCCAGACATCGTCTGCGCTATGTTAGCTATAACATTTTTTATTGTATCTTTCATCGTATCCAGAAGAGTGTTTAACCAAATCTGTAAAATAAATAGCCGTTTAATTAATTATTCACTATGTCAAATTCAATCCCAATGTTTTGTTGGTACACCAGGATAAAAAAGTGTCAATTTGCTTAAGAAAACTAATTTCATATTAGAATTATTATTAGGTATCTCTAAAATTGTCAATTAGTTTATATAGAGTCAGTGACGTGTTATTATCTAAAGTTATTATTAATCTGTAAACCTTATAAGCAGGGGTCGGAATGAGGTAGAGTTTATTCATGTACTTGCATCGAAATGTTGATATTAATATGGATCTTCCCGGGATTTCTAATGAAAAATCCCGTGTGGCCAACAACATTACAAATAAATACTAATTTTAAACCTCAGAGATAGATAAGACAAATAAAACAAAGATAATTAACATTCAATTTTATTACTATTTTTCATTGAAAAAGATCTCTCTACGTCAACTGAGGTAAGGTTAACAAATTTATACACTTCCTCCTCCTCGTCATTAATGCAGGAAGAAATTATTTCTGTATTTGTCATTTAAAAAAAATCTGCTCTTTAAAATTAATCTCGGGATTTGAGGCATATCCACTTTATTTTTTCGCTGTATGAAATCGGTGTAAGTACATGTATCTAATTCCGACCTCTGCTTAAAAGAGAAGTCAAGCACTGACGTAAAATTTACCTCGACACCTCCCAAACACGGCACTGGTCTTTCCAGGGGAATCGTCTCTCCGTTGTCAGAGTTAATATTCATTATGTTCTCCTTATCATCAAATTCCACTGTGTACACAGCATCGAAAATACTTGGCAGATGAGGCTAAAACAGTTTTTGTTTTTAATTGTAATCGTTATTTAATTTTAGAAACAAAATCCCGATCCGTAGTTCCGATCTAGGAACTGACGTTTCAAACAGCAAATAAATTGCGCCAACGGTGCAGTGTGATATGTGTCTACGCTGTCTACTTAACATTATAAACTGTCTTCGTAGTAAAAAAAGACACTATAAATTGCTAAATATTATTTAGAGATAATTTGCGATATGTAATAAAACATAAAAATGTATTCTAACCTGTATAGAATGAGGATTGGAAGCCTGTCCGAGGATCTCCAGTAAGACTGGATCTGAGACGAAAAAGAACCTTGGGAAAATGAGTCTCTTGGTCTCCAAGTAACCGGTGAGTGACTTCTGACAAGCTTCTAACTGCTCGAATAAGTGAGGTAGGAGCTGCTTCAGCGTGTCGTCTGAAGTGCATGTCTCTACACAGTTCACAATATCTCGCGCTCGGTACATTATTTTCACATAAGTTTTGTCGATACCCTGTAAAAAGTTAGTTCACTTCTTGACACATTTTTACTAACCCTCCTCTAAATGCCTCCTGTATACAATAAGAAATTGGTGATCATCACACAGGTCAACGGCCACGACAAAGTATTGCATTTATAAAGACATACTCATCACCTTGCGACAAACCAACGTAAGCACGTCAGCAGCTCAGCACCGCCAGAGATGTCAGGCTGTCAGCATCAAGCTAGGAACTTAAATCACGTCATCGCCACGCTAACTTGTACAGTTTTTAGTAGTTACTGAGAAACACACCGTAAATCGTTTAGCTTCTGCCGGCAGTTGTTTCGCAATATCACCGCCGACAAACACGGCCTCCAGATACATCCACAGGTTCTGCACTTGAAGCCATTTTTCTAAGATCTCGCTAGTGCTCACTAGTTTATTAATCCACAACAATATATTTTTCTTAAATGGCGGATTATATCTATATTTAAAGATAAAATTATTTTAGCAAAATTTACACACAGATCTGATTGAAAAGTAGACAATTCTTAGTAAACTTTAAATTTACCTGTTAGAAGCTAAAGAGTTGAGGATCATTAAAGAATCTTCTAGCAAAGTGATGATTTCAAGTGTTTCCTGAGGCTTGATCAAGAGCTCGCCTCTATTCTTGAAATTAGCGAAAGTTAGATCCACAACAGCCCAGTCTGCATTCACTTGTTTCAATTTAGCTTCAATGTCCTTTTCTTTTACCGCACTAATACAGATGTCCTGAGAGACGTGGAATTAAAACAAGACGTTTATTTGAAGCAACAATAAAGAGCATAAATAACATGGTGCCATAGTTAAAATCTAAAAGAACTTACACGTCAATGGCGTCAACTGGTTGGTACAAAAACGGTGGCTCCAGTTGGTAAGTCTTATATACATATATATTAGGTATCTCAAACAAGCGTTTTTACAATTTTCCTTTAGACATAAGAAGCTACAGCAAATAAAATCTTTACTTACTTCAACATCTTCTTTGTACTTCAACAGCGGTGCCTCCATGACTTTTGCCAATGTAAATGATTCTGATTCTACATCCAATACACAATCTGGATGAAACAAAAAAGCACCAGTTAAATGTATTGAAAGTAAGATAACACAGTAAATCAGACCTGTAATATAGTCAATTCAATGACATAGTTATATCTCGTACTTAGCAGTGATTCCAGTCTTTTCCAATGTCTTTCCTTCATAGATTTGTCAGCCATCATCTCCAATAGTGGACAAGTTTGGTTAAAATCATCAATCTTACTCTTCAATACGATAAACGCCGGCCAATCCTTCATACCTCTCGGTAGCCGTCGGCATCTAAAAATAAACTATTAGTAAGTATTTAAATATTTTAGACATTGATTCTGTTCATTACAAACATATCCACATAAGATACGCGTTTCTTAAAGTTGTATGCTGTTATAATCTTCGTTGTAGCCATTTTCATTATTTAATTAGAATCATCGCAGAGGTTATAAGTACCTATCTTCTGATGATCATCAGGAAAACTCTGACTGAATGAAACAAATGAGTTTGGACCGAACAACTGGCAAGGCGGTGTGTCCGAATGCCCAAGAACTGGACGTTCCGTCCGGTGGCCGAGTGACGGACATTACTCTGTTAACTGTTACACTCACGGATAGAATCAGGTTGTGGCTTGCAAACGAGTGAGTTGACACAAACAGACAAACCAATATCCCATCTATGGGTATAGTCGGAGTGTGGATTATATTGATGATATTAACATGAGTCTCAATTCAAATATCTTCTTCTTCGTGGTAACACCCGTAACAAAACGGTACCTAGTGATCATCACGTAATGACTTTTGTAGGAGATAGAAGTAATATCAAAGCTTAATGTGGTAGCCGCATAGTTCCTATTCGAATATCTCTACATATTTAGTTCTTACCTTACATCAAATTCCGCCAACTGAGCAACGATTTGTTCAATATCAATATCCACCCAAGGCGTCTCAAAATAACCGTCGATAGAGTTTGTGACGGCCAAGTATAAACTGTATCTAATAATGTAACCAAATTTTATTAAAGAAGTTATTATTGCTTGTTAATATTATTATTTTGAATTCTGACAGAACGGGCTATTAGCAACAAACAATCTATTTTATCTATTGATACTTTTAGTTTAGATAGCATCTCTTAGCAATTAGGGAATATTGTAACCTTTTCTAAATAATTTCTTGGAAAGTGCTTACAATTTGTTTAATAAGTTGAATTCCTTTTTCTTTAGATGCAATATCGGATAATCCTGAACTTCCATACCAAACAGCTTTTCACCGCTAGAATACATCTCAAATCGCCTCCACAAGTCATCAAATCTTGATTGGAACAGAATAACCCTGCAAAAAAATTAAGTAGTCCTTGATCAGAGCTAAATGGACACTAATTAAGGAAAATATTGTTTTTTAATATTTAATATTTCAAAATAATAACGACATAGTGGGGTTTCGAAACAAATTTAAACAAGTATTTATATGACGCCTTACAATACCTATCGCTGGCATCCCTGGCGGACAGGCCGGGAGTCATCGGTCCAGATGCATCATAATCTGCATCGAACTTCAGCACGTCTGCTAGGAACGTCGCGACTCCTTCATTAAGCTCGGTTTGTAGTGGACCCTGCATGTCTACTATCTTCTGTTGTACGTTTTGTGACTACAATATAAAAAAATGCACGTCAGTGTGAGTCAGGCACCCGATATCACAGTTTTATAGCATAAAGAGAAAATAATTCTAATAGATATGAACAAGATTATAGATAGTAAGACCTAGATTGAAGCAGAGGCCAGGTAGAGACCTGTGATACTACTCTTTTACCCTCCAGTGTGTATTATCGCAAGCAGAGAAGTAGTGTGATTAAGATATAAACTTCATTGGTAAAAGAATATGCTGGTAAGCTACTCACAGTCGATAACATATTCTGAAAAGAATGCCGTAAACTGTACACCATGTCAGTGTCTTCTTTAGGAATATCTATGTTGAATTGTGTAAATGTAGTATAACTTTCCTCTACTAAGTCTATTTCCATGTCCATTCTAAAAATAATAACATTAGTCCTTTTAAATCAAACTTCAAAAATATATCTACATGTCTATATGGAAGGAAAATGAATCAGCTAAACCTGACGCTCACTGATGGTCAATAAACCTGCCAAAGTCTCGCTACAAAACTCGGTTCTTTGCTGTTTATAATAGTATTTATTTATTTATACTTTATTGCATACCAAGATTACAAATTGAAATTATAATACAAAAAAAAAACATACAATTAGCTACCACAATTGGATAGTACCACAATTGAACCTAACCGAATAAGTATTATAAACAATTAACCCGATAAATTCTTCTCTTATCAGCTCGAGGCACATCATGGCTACTCTAACGTCATCCAGATCCTTAATTTTCTTGTTCATAGTTTTCATGCGATCGGAAATGAATTGCATCAACCGGTCCACTCGCTCCTTATATGCATGACACAGTAGTCTCCCCAAGGTTCTCTTCCACTCAATAGATTCCAAATGCAACGCTAATTTAATACGTTCTAAAAAATGCCAGATATGACAAACATTACAGATAATGTCTCTATATGTGCAATTTTATTAAAACGAGAAAATATGTTTGGTATACTATACCCGTATTTATTTGAATTGAACCAATAATGTGGCGTTCAGGTAAATTAGACACTTCTTCAGTCTGTTTATCATATTTGTTGAACATGTCCTTAATTATGACATTAAGAGGATTTAAGTCAACAAATTCTTGTATTTGTTGCACTCGACTCTCGGCCCACAAATAATCAAATCTTCCATATCCCTAAAAACAAACAAATCTAAAACTCAAAACTACTTTAGGTACTCATTGAACACCCTAGAATAAAATACTGTCAAAATTCTGCATAGTTCATAAGGTAACACCTACTTTTAACAGTTTTTCTATATCGGGTTTGTACATGTACATCATTCCTTGCAACGCCATCACAGATCTGACGATGTCCTTATGCTCCGACACCATTCGGAAATAGTTCCTAATTCCACCAACACCTGAACCAGATCGAAATCCTGTAAATAACATAAATCATTTCCTATTTCTGGAAAGTTATTCATTTTGGTTAACTTATGCTGACAGTTTTGCCATACCGCTGACGCTTCGTTTATCTGATAGCTGTATTGTGACAGCCAATTTCTCCTTCTTTATTTGTTCTTGTTGACCCCACATGAATACATTGCGGTGAATATCCATGATACAGTTTAATACTACCTATAAACCACATAAGGTGCTTTAGTTTATGACCATATTAAACATATAATTCCATAAATAAGATGTACGAATAGGCAGTAACATAGAACTACACTCTTCAGTGTGTGGACATTGTTATGTCGTCACTCCATGATACTTACATGTAATATCGACCCTGTCTAGGAAAAACATCGTAAGCAACAGTTTGCGTTTAATACAGGAATGGTTTTTCCTTTCCATAATTACAAAGTATATTTATGATCATTCTTTAAAAAATATAACACTACAATACCAATCTAATACAATAGTTATTATTAACATAATTCATAAATACTTTTAATTATGAAGAGAACTTACCTATCACTTACGGTGTTTTTCCTAAAAAGTCGATATTTTACCTGAGAAAATGAAGTTTGAATCTCTTCCAATGTAGGTTTTATTAGTATTCTTGGTATTTGTAAGTACATGTTGGTTAACATAAGAGGTTTTAGTTTATTTTGTTCTTCTGGATCCGTCGTCATAGTCAAAAAACTGTTAAGAGACAAAAGCTTAGGTACTTGTTGTAAAATATAATTAAGTTTGTCACTAATCTTAATTAATTCACCTGGAAACGGAAGCTCGTCGTCGAAGCATATCAAGACTTTGTCTAGTACATTTAATCAGTGCTTCCAAACACTTAGTAGCAAAATATGCGAACAATTCATTACAATCGTTGATAGTCGGTATTACGTCGTATCGATCAGTGTTTTCTATTTCCATGAATGCTGTAAAATAGTGATAACTCGGTTAACAAATATACGGTCTATTACTCAACGTGAATAAACAAGAGTATATTTTGAGTAGGCATCATAACTTATGCGCTACCCTGTTCTGCGAGAATTGATATGATCGTTACTGCTGCCTGAAATTAGAGATGAAAGAGGCTTAACCTCTCGAGTGCCTATCTCCTAATAACAAACGCAAAAAAATACATAAGGTATTTTGAATCTACTGGTTAAGTACCTCTTGTGTTCAGTTGACATTTCGACCGTTTTCTCATAAGAACCTAAGCGGTATTATACGATATTTAAAAGGTTAAGAATGATGGTGATCTAACCTGCATCGTCGTGAAACACTCTTGTGGCTGAAGTAACTTGTTTTAAGACTTTTTCTATATCCAACCTTAAAAAGGATAATATTGTATTTATTGTGTTTCGGTTAAAAGGCAAATATATGCATTTCTTTAGAATTATAGACACCTACCACAAACCTAAAACACCTTTAGAAATATAGAGCTCTAATCCAAAATTTTATTATTTTGACTTTAAGTCATAGAATAACTTAAAAAGTACCTATCGACTTATAATATAAGCTACGCGTATATATATTTCGATGTCGTGGTTTTCTTCACACTACATTCTATGACAGTCGAAATATTAAAATTTTTGATTAGAGCTCTATATTTCTAAAGGTGTTTTAGGTTTGTACAAAATTAATATTTTACAGCCACAAACAAACAATCCGGTATATGTACACAAGAAATATTAAGATATTTACCAATTGTGTTTTAAATCTTGTATTTGTTTACAAGGCACACTATCAAGAAACTTATGTATGAGCTCCATAACTGCTATTTCAGCATTCGATGATTTTAATTGAATGTCTGAAGCTGAAAAATGTATATTAGCTAAAATATGTACCACTTTCAACATTAATAAAGTTTAAATTCAACTTGGGATCGAGGGCGTCTTGTTTGTAAACCCACTCACGAGACAGGAGTATATATTTATTTATTTTATTTTATTTAATAATATAATTTAACAATATGGTAGATCGTGATGAGTCATTTACAAGCCTCCACATATAAGAAGGGAGTATTGTAGTCATATAATTCGTAGTGCAGGGTAAAGTTAAAAAAAAAAATGCAACAGTAAGCTCGGTGCATTGAATAATAGTGACAGCAAGCGTAGCTTGTAGCGAAGACGTTTGAAAGTGTGGCCCTAGAACGCAAAGGGCGCTGAAAGACACCGGTGGAATTTAGTCAGTAAATGTCTGACACACCCTCTTGCTTCACCCTAAAGCAAGACCAGTCATTTGATGATTTCGGACCAAAAAAAACTGTTTAGAGATAGTTAGTACTTTCTCTTACCGATTTCGTCAAGCCTCATAAGATTTTCCTCATAAAGAGTAGCGGGGTCAACTGCCTGTTCAGGTAAATAAACGAGCATTGTTTGAGTTATAGACTGTAATATGGCATCAATACGAGCTTCTTTAAGGTCAACTACCTGTAATTACAAAGCTACCTTGATAAATACCTTTGGATTGTATTTATAATATAAATGTCTTTATACCAAGTTGTTCAATACCTCCTTAACAAACAAATCCACTTCGTCGAGTACTTTTTCTATGCTCTCACAATAGGAGGGTATTTCGAGAGAAGTCCATGTTATTGTAGATAAACCAGGCTGAAATGCTTTTTCTAGTTTTATCAATTGGGCCCGAAGTAGTGGCAAATACAGCTTTGGCATGCTCCTAAATTATTGGAGAGTTAAAATGAAAATTCTTATTATAATTATTATCCTATTAAAAATCATTTAAAAAAGAACTCATTCATCAAGGGACCACAAAGCCTTAAGCATAAAGGCATGAGAGCTTCTTAAATAGGGAAGTTTTTTGTGAAAATACATCATCTAGTGGAGTGAATAGAAGTTCGTCATTTTTGATGATGATATATTACGTCTCCGCCATACTATTCATATATATTCACATGGTTACATATTGCATTTTATATTTGATTACCTTCTTATTTGATTGTTTCTTTCAACCAAGTATCTGATTTTTTCATAATTTCCTAGAATTTTGTCTTTGCAAAATGCTACTATTTGGGCGCCATCTGGGACACCTAAAAAATTAAAATCATAATTATTTACCTTCCTTAGTAGCTACCTATGTATTAAATATATGTCAGCGTTAGTGATTTTAGAATATACATATGTATTAGAATTATTATGTTTTTTTTTTATTCAATTCAATTCTTTTATTATTATTTTTTGTCTATACACGTGAAAATCTTTAACTCGTTAAAAACACTTAGATAACTAATTAAAACTATATATACACTAAAGGCAAAAACTACTAGCTAAAATATGGCGTCATAAAACTCCTCCGCATCGCTGTCAACTGGAAGTGTGCCCAAAAGGCTGGCGGCATTGCCACGTTGTATGAAAATTCTTTATTTTCCTCGTTGATATTGCATAAGCCGTAAGGCTAGAAGGTAGCTGGGGGAGTAACTCCCTAGCTTCTTCCTAACTCATCTAGTTCGGTCACTTAAGTGCCATTTAACAATTAATTATCTTCAAGGCGGCAAACAAAGTAAGTAAGTTTTTATTATAAATTCGATATTTACAGTTCTTTCAAAACAACTTATAAAATCAATAGGTATACTAAACGTAGTCTAATAAAAACTTACGAAGTCCAAACTGCCACATGTATTCAACCTCTCTTATGCACTCCGGAATGTACATGCTGAAGTTAACGATATACATATTAGTCATGGGATGACGCATTAAAAGTGGAGCAATCAAACCCAATCGCACCTACAAAGAAAGAATCGAAATTGTAACCTCAAGAGTGTGTCACACTGCGCTACAGACACCAAAACCCACCAATATTACGTGGCTAGATTATTTAAATAGCACGATAAAAAACCTACAATCAACAAAAAAATACTTGGCACGAATTTACTAGGATGTGAAGTAGAATGTATGCATGTACTAGGTGTACGCACAGTCAGGGGTCAAAGTGCAGTTGCACTCTACTAATGCTAAAGTGACTAACATTTCTTATAGCGTTTTGAGAACACATTTATTGCGCGTACAGCCAAGGAGTGGAATTCCTTGCCAGAGTCTGTGTTTCCTGATAGCTACAACTTAGGGGTCTTTAAGTCAAGAGTGAATAGGCTACTTCTAGGCAAGCGTGCTCCATTGTCGACCACATCATCGCTTAACATCAGGTGAAATGGTGGTCAAACGCGACCCTATCATTAATTTTAAAAAAAAACTGCTCTTTTGACCCCTGACTGTACATACATGCATACAATCTTCTATAATGATCACTCAGCTTAGAATTACGTAGATACGCATGTTACTTGATGGTCCTACATTGAAATACCGGCTGTAATTGACGCTTAGAAAACTATATATAGCACTTATTAGAATAAATAACTATCCATACCCATATTCTCTGTATAATAAGTTACATGAAAATAATTAATATATTCTCTATGTCAAGACTACCAACAAATGAATAGCACACCAATGTATTGACACTAGATCTCAATCAAGCAAATATTAATATAAGATGAACCAGGAACTAAAATCATAAACTGAATTATGAAATCTCCCATATCACAATAAAGGTTAAAGTTTGTATGTATGTGTGTTTATTACTATTTATGCTCAAACAGCTGAACGGATTTAGATGAAATTTGGTACCAAGATACCTTCTATTCTGGAGAAATACAAAGGCTGTAATTTATAAAGATGAGAAGTACTAATTATACGTGGGCGGAGTGTCAGGCGGCAGCATATTACTAGCATAATAATTTTTGTTATCTGTTGCTACGAAAGAGCTACGACAATGCTACTATAGTGCTACGACAGTTCTACGAAAGTGCTACGACAGTGCTACGAAAGTGCTACGACAGTTCTACGAAAGTGCTACGACAGTGCTACGAAAGTGCTACGACAGTGCTACGAAAGTGATACGACGTTTTAGAGATCATTTTACTTTTGACAAACTTTACTCAATTAACGATTATTTAATTTAATTTTATAGTGACTGGTGCTAATCGAAATGACTTCTTAAGTTCAACTTGAAGACTGGGCTATGTCCTATGGATGGGACCATATTTGGAGTTTGTGATCAGTCTGAATATGCAAACTAAAATATCATAGTGACAATTTAACATATAAAAATCTTTTTTTGTTTGTTTACCTGTCCCACATTTTCTGACCAAGAATAATGATAGATCAATTGATATTCTGTGAATACTATAGTCATTACATTGTGCAACTTTATGCATCGCTGTGTATTCTGTAAATAAAAAAAGTTTTATGAACTGTGTAAATCTAAAAGTCAGAGTTCGTAATGTAAGTAATACACCCTTATTTTTTAATTAGTGCAAAAAAGGGGCTCTATCCGTACCACTTACTGATCATACTTTTGTATTCAAAAGTAAAAAACGAAATCACAAAATCCTCCATGAAAATTTGTCATATTTGGTAAACTCATAATTGTTTTAATCATTCATAACAATTGCTACTAGAAAATACTACGCGCAGTGTTTTTTCATTTTGATCGTCATTTATTCATTCATAACCAATAGCCTGTACAATATTTCCATAAATTGAGCAACATTTTGGGATATAAACAAACGCTAATAACTTTGCTGTTTATGAATATTATTTATTGGGACTTTACTTAAATAATAACAAGACCTTTTCTAATAAGCCCTTTAAGTATTTGTACTAATTAAAAATTAGTGGTGTATAATAATTATAGAGTGGGTACCATGTGCGTAATAAGTTCATGATGCTGTTTAAATGTCTGCATGGGTAATTTAATATTTCTATCATAAAACCTTATCCACATGAGTCGACCGGCTACTGGCGGAATATTTCTTGCTAATTCTGGCTGATCCCTTTCTTCATTATATCTAAACATTCGGAAATATAATCAGCTAGGTACTTATTATTTATTTTAATTTTTAAAGGGAATAAATAATAATGGGATACATTACGTCAATTGTGAATCTTTAAAAATACTAGGTAAAGATTTGCATATTATTACATTACCTGTCCCGTATTGATTCTAGCTCAGTTGTATAGAGACGAATTAAATCAAAATATTGGTCATTTATGTAAAGGCAATCTAATTCCAGTTTAGCAAATCGCGCCAGTAGATGTAACGCTATTTCCGTGGTTGGGCACTTTTTGACACACTGTAAATAAAATTGTCTTACTAAGTTTAAAATGTACCTAAGATAATGTCAGTAGCCACACTCCCGTTTATTTAGAAACTGTTTATTATAACTACTCATACTCTGTCAGGACTCCCAAACCTTATCATAATTTAAGTAGGGTCAGTTTCCATTCCAAGCTTGTGAAATGCAGCTGAATACCAATCTATTACATCGAGTGACTGCTTATTTACGCAGACGTTATCTATCTACTCAATAGTTATTTTACCAAGCTACAAATAATCATAAAAGTTTACACTAATCATGAAGTTTTCTAGTAATAGCTCCTGTTTGGCTACAGCGTCTTTATATATCTTGTAATCTTTATCGAAATCAGGCCGTCTACTCTATGAAAAAATCATTGAATTAGATAACATATCCAACATAAAGGAAAGTCTAATAAGTTTAATATGAAGTAATCCGACCTGTGATCCAGCGCATCGTAAGTCTTCGAGGAAATGGTTATGAACAACTTATTAAAGGTGACAGCATATTCCTCAATACCCTCCAAAGTTGTTTTATTCAGAACATAGTATGTGATGTATGTTTGGAAAAGATCAATAATCTATAAAATTAAAGAAATAATATATGTAATATTAAAATTGATATCCTGAAACCGCAACACGGAGCTGGGACATACAACGAAGGATGACGGTACAATTTGAAGAAAAGGAATATCGCAGATCCGGAAATGGAAAGAATGGAGAGAGTCGTATTTAATTCTGTATTGCATTCATGTCGTGTACAATTTCTTATTACATAATATAAGTTTCGTACATGAACCCTGCTAGGGCATGCATTACTATATAAACTTATTTTAAGATACATTATTACATTATTAATATATTATTATTATTATCATGTAATTATTTAATTTATTATTGGATGTCTTTGTTACATTATTACATTGCGTCAATTTTCAAACAATTTGCAACATTGATTTAACAGAATTTTAAGTTGTCAAATAATATATTAGCGTAGTGCCACTTATAGAACTCATTAATATATAATAACACTTCTGTATTAAGTGCATTTTAAGTGCGTTTACAAATTTATTGTTAATTTCTTTAATCTCATTGGGTAATTTATTGTAAATTTTTATGCACATTACAAAAGGTCCTGATTGATGCATAGCTAGTTTTGAACGTGGCAATGCTAATTCATTTTTAGGGTTCCGTACCTCAAAAGGAAAAAACGGAACATTTATAGGATCACTTTGTTGTCCGTCGGTCTGTCTGTCTGTCAAGATCCTTTATCTCAAGAGCGTGTGAAGGTATCGAGTTGAAATTAAATCATACACTCAAGTATGCGGTCCCTTGAAGCTGTGAAAATCAAAATTCTAAGTTAATGAAAAAAAAAAGATACGGTCGTTTATGTCGCAAAAAACGTATATTTGGACACTCTCAAGAGAATCAAAATTCATAGGGGGGGTTCGCGTTGACCTAGAATCCTGAAATTTGGTATAAAGCAAGGTCTTATAGCACAGGTACAGAAATAAATCTGAAAAGAAAAAAAAACTTTGCGATTCGGAAAAATCTTCGAAACTCAATTCGGGAATCGAATTATTTACATAGGTACCTAAGTTTGTACGGAACCCTCAGTGCGCGAATCAGACTCGCTCTTGCCCAGTTTGAGCGTTGCAGCGGCCTTTGATTTTTAGCTACAGGGAATAACGACGCATACATAATTGCTACAGTAAGCAACTTATTAAAATATAAAATAGTTCACCTTTAGTAGCCGTTTTCGGAAAGTTTCAAACTTGCCGAATATGTACATTTCAGAGCAATCAAAAGGCCTTTCAGTAGCTGCCTCTGACATTTCTTCCTGGGTCTCAGCATAGCATTGACGATAAAATTTATACAGACTTAAACAGTACTACAACATAAAAAATAGAGATTAATAGAGTATTAGGTACTGTACAGAAAATAATTAGTATTCTATAAGTTCCAAAACGTATTGTTTTGTTTGACAGAAGACAATGCTAACATAGAACAGATGAAAGAGATAAAGCTAAAGCTAATGTTATTTTGATTACTGCTTAGAATCGTCAAAAAGGTCGGAAAATGAAGAAGCATAAAGGTAATCGATTTCATATGCTCATAGCTCTCGATGTTAACATCTTTAAAAAACAGATTCAGACAAAGATTCGATATAGTTTCTTCTTATACTTAAGGTGTGAACTACGGACTAGCGTAGCCATATTCACGCAAGATGGCGCAAAATTCAACATTTTAAGTTAAATTATTTTTAGTTTATGGGAGCGTTATTAAATCAAGGAGATGGTATTTGCTAAAATCGGACTTTCCATTTTATTTAACACGTTCCCTGCGCCATCATTTTCAAAGAACTTTCAGCTGGTGCTTTGGAGATCTAAAAGATCTCGAAACTAACATACCCTTTGGTGCGTTTGAGACCTAATCAGTCTCCTAAAGATACAGTTTTGAAAATAATTTATATGTTCCTAAAAACAATGACATATATTTTGAAGTTTTTGTGGGTGAAAGATAGCCTATTGCTTTATATTTTGCTAGGTTCGCACGCAGTTATGACATTTGAATAAACTACAAATACCAAAAAAAAAATTGATATCGATTGTATCTCGTACCGCAACCGAAGATAGTTCAATATTGTAGTACGTAGTGATGGGAATAAAATAATATCTCAGTTGTCGATTGTTTTCTTTATAAGTACGTCAAATATTTCATCATCAGGATCACAGTAATTCCAATGTCAATTTGCCATTGCCAATTTGCATTTTTTTTTTGCCATTGTTTGCCAATGGGGGGCAAATTTTAACATTTTCCAAAAATTTTATTATACTGGACGATGCAGCAGTATAATCCGGTGTTGATTTTTTGTTAGAAATCTCACCAAAATAAATAGATTTTTTACACTTTTCTCTTAAAAGCACTCATTGTTTATCAAAAATAATAAACACGTAGGTAAATACGCGAGTGTTATTTCCAAAACGTGCGCGCGACCTTCCACGTCGATGCTAGGACAACACTAAAACGAGTCACGCAGCGCCCGCGTCGCACACCCTCCCTCTCTTGCGTCTACGAGGCGTACGATTCCACGAGTACCGACATATCTCCTAACGCAAGGAATCAAAATAATTACAGTACTGTGCGTTAGGGACCTAATCCATCTCTAATTTCCTTTTTAAAGTCCTTGAATTCAGCTTTAAGTAGGAAGCAAATATGTCTAATTGTCCTACTCATACTTAAAGAACTTTACACGTTAGATCCTCCCGCAAGGAGTGAAACAACACGATTATATTCAACGCACAATACAAAAGTCCTGCAAGAGATCTGATAGATCTCGTAATGCAACGAACGTGTTAACTTAGTCAAATTATTACCTCAAAATCCACCTAATTCTGAATGTTCATGAGTCTAATAGCACTATCTATACTTAAGCTACTTTCACCATAACGAAATCTTACAATATTATTCATCCATTCATCTAACATATTTATAGTTACAATTGAAACACTTACTTTAGCTTTATAAATAAACTTTAGTTTATCTTGGTTCCAAATATTCTTTTTACCACCATTGGTCAGGAAATCCATACACATGTTAAGAATCTGATTGGTTACTTTGACCAGCAACGTAGATATCTGTTTTGTAGTGTTATAGTATCGTGACGTCGCAAATATCATACGAATGCTGTATAATAAACCTGGGAGGAACTGCTGCATTGTGTAAGGATCGCATCTGCAAACGTGTCAACAATATGAATAACACTACGCGCTTAGTCGTGGAGTTGCGGACACCAGCCCGAAACACAAATACAAATACTTCTAGGTAAATAAAATGGCCTTCAACGACACTGTCAGACTACCCTACCATTCATGGAGCTTGGCATTCAAGTTTTTAACATGGGTTAAATGTCAAAATGCGCAGGTTGATCACAGCCTTGAAACGCAAAGAGTAACTGCAAAAACACGGGTTCGACGGGTTCGATTTAGCCCGAAAAAGTCTTAGGGTGTTTTTAATATCGTGCGGTTTTGATCACGCATGCGGGATTGCTCCGCACGCGTAACCCCCGCAAATGTCCATTTCATACAAGTATTTATTGTAATGCGTGGAACAAGGGACGCGGTTTTTTGCGTTTTAAAATTTTCTGCATGCGGGACAAACCCGCATGCGTGATGAAATCCGCACGATATTAAAAACACTCTTACACTTCCTCCCATTCCTCCTCAAAAAAAAGTTTGATAAACTTTTGTTAAAGCACCAAAAAATAACATTATTTTTGGTGCTTTAACAAAATTAAACCTTATTTTTTACTGCCTTTTTTTGACCAGACCCAGACCAAGGCAGATGATATATTAGCCGACAGCCATGATTCTCGAAATAATAATTATGAATGGTATTGTTTTTCAAATACCTGTACAAGGGCTCACAATATTTTTCCAAAGCGTACAAGTACCTCACGTTGTCAAAAGCTTCATTGTAATAATCTGTTACATTATTGTCTAATTGTCTCCATTTCTGAAAATACATAATGTGTTTTTAATTAATACATTGCTGATAAATCCTACTGCTGTACCTACTGTGTAAACTTAACATCATTTTATGTAAAAAAAAAATATTCTGCCTCTGTATTGTAACCAGGAAGTAATATTATACTGTCATACTAGGCCTACTGCCAAAGAGTATAGTAAATATAGACCCACGGACGCGTAGCTTCATAGACGCGTATTGGTCATACTCTGTTGACGAGGCTGTAACGTCACGACGACACGACGTTGCCGCTATGTTGACAGAGTTTCATAGTTTTGTATGTAAACTTCACGCAGGCGTACACTAAGCGTATAATGACGGATACGCGTCTGTGAAGCAACGCATCCGTGTACAGTAGGTCTAAATAATGAAGGCGAATGTTTGTACATATGTGTGTGTGTTGTTACTCCTTCACTCTTAAACAGCTGAAATTTGGCGAACGTTTAGACCATATCATAGAATAATTACCGGATTGATTTTTTTGGACTAAAATTTGCAAGCAAATGGGTGCCGCCTGCTACTAAACTTAATGCACATATTTAACTTAAAAGTAAGGTTTACTTTGTTTTTAGTTTACTTATTTTAATTTTGTTTTATATTCTCAATTTTGATTTCGTATTTTTAATGCATTTTTGCAGACGGGTTTTTTTTATTTTAATTAAAAAAAAATATCTCTTTATTCATTTAAATACATGTGTAAATTATATTTTTTAATGTTTCAATAAAAAAACCTTTATTTTATTATTATTATTATTGATGGGTTCTCCACTCACCACTCCACAGAATCCATTATATCAACTGACGGTAAGCGAGGACGATTAACCATGCCAGCCTAGAAGTAGGTACCTAACCTATTCACTTTGATATAAAGACCCCCGAAATACCATAAAGATTACCTTCAGAAGTTTAGATTTCGCAGCTATCAGCGTATGTATGTACATCACAGTAGGATCACTCTTGAGATGTTCTATTATAGATGTGAAAGTGGTGAGCTGACGGCGCCAGTGATCCAGCTCGGCTAGTGGCCCAATGTTAGAAGGTTCACGACGCAATTGCCGACTCTGGACTAATACCTATAAATTTATATGAACGTTAAACAATATAAACTTGTTCTTTCTCTATATTTCTCAAGAACAGGTATATAACCTACTAGATATCTTAAGTCTTTTTAAACATTCAAACCCTAACTGCGAGAAATAATCATGGTGCTTAGGAAAGTCATTTTATCAATTTTTGATAAGTACTCGAATGGTCATAGCATTATGAGACGACTTCTACGCGGATAAATAAATATAAGAAGGAACACGTAGAAATTAACATTACTTTTTTTTTATAGATATACACCAGTGCTTGACTGCGATCCCACCTGATGGTAAGTAGTGATGCAATCATTGATGGTCAGGCGCACTAGTTTATTAAGAGCCTATTCACTCTAGCCTACTCGTACCTTCGCCTACGTAGGTAGGTACCTACCCTTCGTACTTTTACATAGGTAGGTATTTTTAAACTTATTTATAAGAATAGTTTAGTTTGTACCAGATCTTTTAAAATTATTAGGTAACAAATCCACTTTAGAGGTACTTAGGTGAAACAGAGTGTAAAGTGACGTAAACCTCCGTAGAAAATCCTCCGACCTGACAGGTGTTGTGTCTGATCCGTGCAACTGCTCGATAGTAGAATTTAGACGGTTTTGATGTTTTAATCACACGGATCGGACTCGTATACTGAAGTCTGATCATGATGTAAGATGTTGAAGTTCTTATGTAGCGGCATAGATTTCGCTACTTCAGAACTATCTAATCTAACATACGCACAAAGTCCCTCACAAAAGCGTTAGCAAAGGCGTTGTCTCGTAGTCTTCAATACGCGTCAACCTACGTCGTAGTTGACACAATAGTTTCATTGCCTGATCAATTCATTTACTTTCAAAAGTCTCTTTAATATTTGAAGATGGATGGAAATCATCACGAATTCAGGACTTCAAATCATGGGAAATAATGGAAACACAAACGTTACCATTGTTATCTGCCGCATCCATTGCTTCACAAACGAGCATATTTCTTCCAAAACATGTGTCTTAGTGATGGCCAGTTTCATTTTCTCTTGATCAAACAACTCATCCTCATAGAGTGACATGTTGATTTTGAATCTTGTACAACAATCCAAATCTATTTTCGTTTCTAAATAAAAGATATTTTAATTGTTTAATTTATCACAAATAAAACAACCGGAAGTTGTATTTTTTAAATTCTGTCCTTTTTTAAAATTAACTTGATTTTATGAATACCAGAAAAGCGTACAAATAGCATAGTCGACCTTATAATGTTCCCACTGTTGGGACTCAGGCCTCCTCTCTAGGAGAGGGACAAAAGCGTGCAAATATTTAGGTTTTTTTTTTTTACAACGCTTTAGGAATCTACGGTAAGTACTCTAAAATGTAGCATATGCTATTCAGCAATAGATAGATACTGTAAAATATAAGTAAAAAATCATTTTATGATAGTAAGCTTTCCGAGAATTTTGAAATTACATCCTATATCCAAACATTTACCTCTTTATTATTTCGCAGGTAATGAAGAAGTTTAGATTACTTACTTGCCAGATAATCAACGAACAACTTTATTTTTGCAATGTAGGACTTGATGATATCATTGCTTTTAGGATTAGGAGGGTTAATATGACCCCAACCTTTGCACGCCTGGAGAGCGGGCACGTAAACACGTTGCATGGTCTTGTAAACTGCTGAAACTACGTTTTCAGTTTCTTGATTGATGTCAAATTGGGCAAAAAAGTATTCCTGAAACAGACGCTCTTTTACTTTATTGGTTTTAGTAAACAGTAAGAGCTTAGAGTGGTCTGTAGGACTTTATTATTTTTTTTATTTGGATCATGTATTGTATATCTTAAAGTGCTCTTAAGAATCATTGAAATAAATAATCTACTATAGGTAGTACATTTTACTACACTGCAGCCCTCGGCTCCATAACACACTCGCCTACGGTTCGTGCGAATTCCGCCTCAGTCGCAATGACAAATCTGCACGTGTATCAAACGACTTTTTTCAATACACTTACAAAATGAATGAATGGTTGACCGGCGACTCGTGGGTGTCGACGCGCGCCCAGCCTGTTACGATAAATGTAATAAAATTGTGGCGGGGGAGAGAACGCGCTCTTTTCTGCACTAGTGCGGAAAACAGTCTATTGCGTACCTATAAGCGGTGGGATAAGAGCCGGTTTTCGAGTAAGTGTACTGAAAAATAACTGTCTCTTAATACTGTACCTACAATTATATAGGGTGACTGTTAATTAGTGTACGATACTTAAACACGTGATTGTGCTCATGATAACCAACAACTTTTACTATGGGAACAAACCTGAAATCGCGAAAATAAATCAGCTGTTCAGTACATTTATGTTTACCTAATGTACTGAACAGCTGATATTTTTTTCGCGATTTCGGCTTTGCTCCCACAATAAAAATTGTTTGTTATCATGAGCACAATCACGTGTTTAAGTATCGTACACTAATTGCCAGTCACCCTATATTAACTATAACTCTATATAAAATAATTACCTTAGACGAGCAGTCCTTACTTAGGTATTTACACAACAAAATCATGCCTGTATATCCTGAAGGGTTAGACGGGTGATGGATGGTCGTACCTACTTCTAGCATAAGTATGTTTGTTGCAATAGTTACGATACTTACATCAGCCACGTTTCGACTGTCAATAGCCACACTTTTCAATCTGTACATGGCAACACACTTGCCCTGAGTACCAATTGTTGTTACATCAGATATATAGGTCCTTTCCATTCTACCTTTCTGATTTGGAACAAACCGACCAGAATCTATAAAAAAATATTATTGTAGTAAAAAACCAAAGCTATACCGCGTTGCGTGCATAATTAGGCAGTGTACATGAATAATAAATAAAGTTTTTTCTTGTGGTGAAATTAAAGTTGTAAAAGAAAAATAAAAATCTTAATACACAAAGACCTGCTCAGATAACTACAGTAGGTAACGCCTTTTTATCTTTGAAAATTATGTATGTAAGAGCTCAAAGCTCCCTAGCTTTGAGCCCTTACATACATAATTTTGATCCCAATATGATCCCTATCATGTGCAATTAGGTACTATAGTAATTTTATAATGGGCTTAGTCAGTCACCATAGTTTAAAAAATATTTTTGGTTCATCATGATAAAGGGAAAGACGCATACCCATATCGACATGAGGTAGCATAGCATCACACAAAACTATACAACGGCTTCCACCTTCAGAGACTGCACTATCTAACAGTTCTATATGAATATCTGCGTCATAAACACCTTCCTGCAATTACGATTATTATCTGCAATTAGGTTATTTGGAATTTGAAAACGACAGGTTTACAAATACACGTTTCCTTACCAATACATATTCTGGATTTTTATTCAATATAGTGGCTGCAATATCAAGCAGATATCTGTGTTGTTGCTTAATACTACTGACTCGGTCGCCACGAGCTTCTTTAGCTTTAACCTACGAACAAAAAATGTTTAATCTAGGTCCTCGTTTCTTAAACGTGATACGTAATAAAACAATATAAATCTATTTATTCTGTTTATTTACTTGCTTGTCTTTATACGACTCATGAGCTTGCGCCAATGTGCTCAAAGACGTTCTGCTTCTCCTCTGAATATCCAATAAACGAGAACCAACTTCCAGTATAGCTTCCAAAGCTGTCCTGTCAACATCAAAGAGTTCTTCATTTGTTGATATACATGTTTGAACGGATTGCAACCTTGATTGTCTTCCAGTAGCCTCGTCCATTTCAGTGGATCCATGAGCCGTAGGTTTTTGTACGGTTTCAATTGCTGTCTGAGAGACACTTGCATTAGTCTTCAGCAATTCTTCATCTTCCATATCGGACATATTTTATAATACAGATATATTTATTCAAACTATCGACACGTGTTAATCAGTGGTGTTACGCAAGCATAAAAATTGTACATAAGTTCATGAACAATTGTTTTAGGTAAACCATCACGATTTTGTAACTCGAAGTTTAAAAATGTTTCAAGTTTAGACGGAGCGATTAAGGATTGTGGAACGCGATCGCTTTACAAAGTCCCTAAATGTAAAATATACTTTCTGGTTATTATTACTTTTATATTATAGAGGGTGATTGGTAATTGTGTTCCTTCCATAAATGAGTTCTATAGAGCAAAAGCAAAGATTTCGCTTCCAATAACTTGTGGACCAAATTGTTTGTTTTTTGTTTGAAATTGTCTGCATCCAAAACCAAAACCGGCTGATTTTGAGAAATGAATGAAGAAAGGAAACCATCGATTTTTTTTTTCAAAAAACGCCCATTCCTACCTTTGGAAATTATGAATCGTAAAATTTCACATGAGGAAACAACTCCTATATATTGAGATTTACCTCCTTGAAATAAAAGAGAGCACTTGACGGAAAATTACAAGAGACTCTCCTTGTTTGAAAGGCTTTCTGTTGGAACCAGAGCAGTTACTTACCTATTCACTTTGCAGGTTTATTGCAATAGGTACATACCCTTTTTTTGAGGTGGGATATCATCAAATTAATGGCAATACTTATTTGAACCAGAGTAAAATTTATGTATCTTCAAAATTCCAACCTTCTATCTATCTAAATTGTTTTCCGCATTTAGTCCATGGTGGACCATTGTAGGTATGTTACTGTCTAGCCTCCTCTCAACTTTGTCGTCTTCCAGTCTAAGTGGTCACATGCTAACCTCCACATTCACAAGGTAAGTGGGTAACACGATATCCCTTGACAATTCTGTTTTTTTTTTTGCTTCTGACTTTCTAAGAAGATCTTCAAATGACAACAGAAACGGAGGAGTCTTGGTAAGAAAACCCAACCACGGTCCAACTTCAGCAAGCGTTGCTTTAATTACATGCTTGCAATTAGCGTTAAATCAATTAAATATGAAAATATGAACCCTCGTAAAATTGCTTCAATATAAAAAACACAATACCGAATCAGTTCTTATCCTCAAAGGGAAAATATTATAAGAAAAATAAAAGAAAGAACAATAAAATTTCAATTTCATTTACAAAAACAAATTGACTTTTACTGACCGATTTACAAAAAACTGGCTTTTGCTGACCAGTTTCACCCCTGCTATCTTGAGTGGAGTGGAGACCTCGACAACACCAAAAAAAAAACAGAATTCAAGTTATTGGGGTTTTTTTTAGGTAGGAAAATCATTTAATGACAAATCTCGCTCTTGGGCGGAGCGAGAGATAGTGTCAGACTTTTACTGACTAAAAACCCACTCCTGTTCCTTCTTTGCCTTCGCCCCAGGGCGTCGGGTTTCACTTTCACACTACTCGTGGCCCCAGTAGGCTTCGACCCTGCTGGGCCCCTACAGTTGCTGACCTCTCCTTGAGGCGCGCGTGGAACAGTACGCGCCGTCGACGACTTGGGCTCGGTCCGGACGGTTACCGGACGTTCGGACGGCGAGCCACCCATTGCTCGCCGTCCGCAAGCCCGCGCCTACGGTGGCCGGAAATCGGGATCGGAATCCAGGCGGCGGTTGGGGCGTGAGGACCGTTGCCTCGCGCGATCGGCCGCCTCCTTAGCATAAGCATAAGCATAATCAGCCTTTTAATGTTCCCACTGCTGGGACTCAGGCCTCCTCTCTCCAGGAGAGGGAATGGGCCGTAATCCACCACGCGGGCCCAGTGCGGGTTGGTGAATGTCACATGTCTTCGAATTTTTGGTTCTAGGACATGCCGGTTTCCTCACGATGTTTTCCTTCACCGTTTTGAGAGCAGTGGTGATGAAATAAATTACACAAAGTAATGCGCCTGGCTGGGTTCGAACCCGCGACCTACAATTCGTAAGTCGAGGCCGTTACCACTCGGCCACCACTGCTCTAGCCTCCACCACCTTAGCATTACAGCTTCGCAAAAGGAGGCGACCGCCTGCCACTCCACCTCGCTCCGGACCATGGCATGTACCAAGGCCCGTCGCGAGAGATCGCCGCCGCTGGTCGCCCCCACGAGGTCACGGCGTTGCTCTGCCCAAGCGGTGCACACCTCCACCGTGTGCTCCACCGTGAAGTTATTGGGGTGAAAATTACTCCAAATTAACTCTGGTCCATTTCAAGAAACGCACTCGACACTTTCCACTACTACTATTAATCTATAGAAATACCTACTGATCCGAATACGAAAACTAAATTACCGATAGACAGCTTCTCTACCTCTGATTGACTAATAAAAGACTTGTTTGTATCATTAACAGAGGTTACTAGGTATGTAACCTAGCTAAGATGCCAGTTGCGCTATATTCTGTGTCGAAAGCATGATATTTTTGTAATATCTTATCTGATTTTTCTGCACCTAAGATGTTTTTGTAATTTCATAACTGATTTTTCTGAGACTCAATAATAAAGCATTATTATTATTGTTATTTCGTTATGAGTTATTATATCTCAGAACCCTAGGTCCTGGGACCTTTGAAAGGCATACGAGGATTCGAAACCAACTCGCAGAGGCCAATAATAAAAAAATAATAAAAAATAACCAACCTGCTCAAAGTCAAGCGTTCGCGGCATGACGTCATCGCGCCACACGGTCGAAAGGCAAGCGAACGCCGGCGTTCGCTCTCTCCCACTTCATTGTAGGCCCTATTTTTACCCGACTACGGAGGGTATGATTTTGACAGGCTATGTATGTATGTGAGTTTGTTCATCTGTTCCCTCATAGCTCCTAATCTACTTATCGGAACTTTACGTATGAGGTATCGTTAGAACCGTCTTAATTGTCCGCTGAACATAGGCTACGTGACGTGTCACAAAAATTGATATGGCGCCCTCTAGCGGACAAAAAGTAATGTGTTAAAAATAATTATGGAGTAAAATACGCCGTGTTTGATATCATTTGAAAGGGCTTCACTTGTACATTTCCAATATATTGCTCAAATTTAAAGTGACGCCCTCTAGCGGACAAAAGGTCATGTTTAAAAAATAAATTAAGATAAATATACCGTGTTTGATATCATTTGAAAGGGCTTCGCTAGTACATAACAAAAAATATCATCAAAATTCAATGTGGCGCCCTCTAGCAGACAAAAAGTATTGTATTAAAAAAATACGATAAATATGTCGTGTTTCGTATCATTTGAAAGGGCTTTACTTGTACATACCAAAATAAATAGTAAAGAAGCACAGTGATTTAACACCAAAATCTTTTAAATAAAAAAAAGTAAAAAACTAAAACCCGACTACGACAAAAAAAATGACGCTGCAAAAGTATGAAACAAGATTTTCAAGATGCTGAAATAGACAAGGTAACTGGAAAAACAAGAATAGAACAAAAAGAAAAGCCGTAGTCACACGTTATTAAAGTGTTTCGATTATTACCTACCTATAACGTGTGACTACGGCTTTTCTTTTTGTTCTATTCTTGTTTTTCCAGTTACCTTGTCTATTTCAGCATCTTGAAAATCTTGTTTCATACTTTTGCAGCGTCATTTTTTTTGTCGTAGTCGGGTTTTAGTTTTTTACTTTTTTTTTTCAACACTTAGAGACTACTTTTGTATGAACAAGTTTGATTATTTACGTTCCTGGATAAATTTCCTATAAATTGAACGCAACAATATTTTATAGTCTATGCTCTGCTTTTTTTTTCGGTTTGACATCACAAAAAGTTAATAAAACCACATAAAATAAAATAAAAATATTTAAAGAAAAACAAAAAACCCGACTGCGTCGAAACTAATTTTAAAAAAAAAGGTGAAAAAATTAACTTAAATAAAATCTAAAAAGAAACAAACAAGCCCAGTAGTTTAGAATTCTGTTATGTAATACTAAATAACTACACAATTTAAATAGTTTTATAATCGATACACACATAAAACAAACCATACATTCTAATGCATATAACAGAACGACTCACAGTCGGGGCCACTGACCTCTATATAATAGAGGTCAGTGGTCGGGGCCCATTCAAATTTTACCAATCAAATCTCCCCAAGAGGCCCCGACTGTGAGTCGTTCTGTTATATGCATTAGAATGTATGGTTTGTTTTATGGTTGTTTTATTTAGTATTACATAACAGAATTCTAAACTACTGGGCTTGTTTGTTTCTTTTTAGTTTTTATTTAAGTTAATTTTTTCACGTATTTTTTTAAATTAGTTTCGACGCAGTCGGGTTTTTTGTTTTTCTTTAAATATTTTTATTTTATTTTATACTTTTTAGTACGATTCATTGACTTCGTTTTATGATGATAAATTTCGCAATCTAGTCATTTTATTGAGGGAGTTAATATCGTGGAGATTATTAAGTAACTTGCGGTGGTCTAAACTAGAGACCTAACTCGGCTCAAAGCTACATATGCTTGACCTTTAGCAAAAATGCGTGAACTTAAGTCAACCACAGCTCGGTCCAAAAGTCCAAAGTAGTTCCTTGGAGCTTGTGTATAGTTCCACCCCAGCACAATATCAATGGCAACATTTTTCGCTCTATTTTACCCTGTCCGCGAAGTGCATCGAATTCTGTCGTCGATGGTTCGATTCTGACTCCTACTCCAGGAACATTGTTTTTAATTGCTTTATCGTCAAATTCTATACAAACAGCTTGTGGCAATTCTCCGGGTTCCAATTGGTCCCTCCGAAGAGCTGGCCACTCAATTGTCCTTATAACACCCATTGCTCCGTTAACAAGACCATGGGTAACATTCAAATTTCTTCGTAACATAACTCGTGGTCCTAAACCGATTGTTAAATATTTAACGATTTCTCCAGTTTTGTTAGGATCATCAGAAACATATACATCTTTCGGTTTTTGACCATAATTATGTTTTCGATTCTACTGATATATCAACTGCATGTAATTTATACAACCTAGTTAGTTTTTGCCAATATAGTTGTCATCTTTTGATTATGTTCATCGACCTGCCTAGTAGATGGGAAAACTCGAATGATTTGATTTACAAACGTGCATCAAATGAACAACGCCATCTATCGAGTTTGATGGTAAACTTTTTTTTTACAAAAAATATTTGTTCTTCATGCTTTTTCACTGTTTTTTTTATTTGTGTATCGTTTATACTTGAAATAAAAACTTAAATCAATAAGTAAGAAAATTAGCGAGAATGATTGTTTTGTTAAACAACTTTAAATCGTTATATATCCTATTTAAAATGAAAAATGATAAAAGGAACCTGAAGATGATTTTAAAATACCTATTCTTCGACACCCCACTTGACATAGTTCATCGACTTTTTTTTTCATTTTGACAATATGGGGTCTGGACAGCTACAAGCTGTGGTGAATTTTGATTACTGTCATTTCTTTAGTGACACTCGCAAGGTTAAGACGAATCGATTGACGTAAGAATTATCAAAATCGGCCTACGCATTTGGTCTCTAGAACGCCACATAGAAACAAACATACATTCATACATACATACATACATACATACATACATACATACATACATACATACATAGACTGATAAACACATTACCCTCCTTTGCGTCGCGCAGTCGGGTAAAAACACATTGTTAAATATTAAATTAAATCACCGACAGCCGACACTATTTACCTCATAAATTACATTGCTAAAAATAATAACAATTAATTTACTTTTTATGGTTACCTTAGTTACACAGATATAGTTATGGAATGGACAAACGGGACAAACTATACCTTTCTCGTTATCTTGCTCGGAACGATTTTTCCCTTTTGTTTGTCAGTAACAAATATCAACTTAATGATTATGGAAATAAAGTACACTTTAGCATTTATAATATTGCTTCGTAATAATTTCAGTTAGTCCTATTAAAGTTCCTTGTGCCACTCATGCCAGCGTTCCGAAATGCGATAAAAGTGATTATTTCGCGAGTCCGACCATATTTATTAGTCACAAAATACAAAGGATTATTGAGTAATAAATACTAATAAATAATAATTGTGACGTTGCGCGTTGGTCGGATTCGCGATATCATCGCTTTTGACGCATTCGGAACGCAGGGTAAGTGACACTGACATTTCAATTTCAATTCAATCACGCAGTGTAGCTCGCGGGAAACAAATAATATTTTGAAGTTGATAAAACTTACTTTTAAACTTTTTAAATAACACATAATGCGTCGTAACTGGAGAGGTCGTTACCGAAACAACTGGCATCGTGGTCGGAGCAATCAGAATAATAGATCAGACAGTCAAAGTTTAAATAATTCTACGAGCACTCACCGGGTGTCGAGTACCGCAGGGTCTTCACGAGCACCAGCCAATCAGCTACCCACGGTACTGCCTATCACTGATAACAACAATATCTGGAAGCTATACTTTCCTACTGAAGGTAAGAAAAGTATACATGAGGTTTGTGCTTTTTTAATTTAGTAACAAGCCTACTTACTTACATGTTTTTTTAACCATTTCAGAACATCAAGAGAATTCAGAGTTATCAAATCATATTAACTGTTTCAAGAAGTTTATCCAGAAAAACAAAAACTTATTTGATTTGGAAAAAATAGATCAAACTCGTAGTGTGCCTTTAGATTTAACCAATTTAGTAAACGATACAGAGTTTATCAGTAGTTGGTCTAATTTTAATACAGAATTGTTTGAGTATCCAGATAAAACTTTGAGGATTTTAGAATATGGTTTACATGAGGTAAGTTTTGGTACAAGCTACAATGTTCCCGCTGGTACTGATTACCAGTGTGAGTTGGCTAAACACATGCTGTAGTTGCTAAAGATGATTTTTTATTGCAGGCTCTCAAGTTTGAATCCAAGATAAAAGTAAGAATACTTAACCATCAACCAGTGATACCCTTGGCTAATTTAAAAGTTAATTACTTTGGTAAGTATATTAGTTATTTCATTATTTTAATACCATAGAACCAAAGTCATCAGTGCAAAACTAATAAGGAACTTTGGTTGATCTTAATTTTATCAAACTAAGGCTTCAAATGATTATTTGACCTACAGCAATATTTTGATTCTCCTGCATGCAAAATATTGCTGTGGGGAGATTGATTCATAGTTTCTATTTAAAATTTGATAGGGGTGAGAATATTGATATCTTACCCATAGAGATGGTCTTTCGTGCAGAAGAGATGCCCGGGTGCCAACATTGTGTGGACCGCCCGGAGGACACGGTGGAGCATACTGTAGAGGTGTGCCCCGCTTGGGCAGAGCACCGCCGTGTCCTCGTGGGGGCGATCGGTGGCAGCGATCTCTCGCGCCGGGCCTTGGTACAGGCCATGGTCCGGAGCGAGGAGGAGTGGCAGGCAGTTGCCTCCTTCTGCGAAGCAGTAATGCTAGCAAAGGAGGCGGCCGATCGCGTGAGGCAACGGTCCTCACGCCCCAACCGCCGCGGCGCCGCCGGGATTCCGATCCCGATTTCCGGCCACCGTAGGCGCGGGCTTGTGGACGGTGAGCAATGGGTGGCTCGCCGTCCGATCGTCCGGTAACCGTCCGGACCGAGCCCAAGTCTTCGACGGCGCGTAGTGTTCCACGCGCGCCTCAAGGAGATGTCAGCAACCGTAGGGGCCCAGCAGGTTCGAAGCCTACTGGGGCCATGGGTGATGCGAAAGTGACCCCCGGGGCCCTGGAAAAAAATGGCAAAGGAACAGGAGTGGGTTTTTAGTCAGTAAAAGTCTGACACTATCTCCCGCTCCGCCCAAGAGCGGGGGATGTCATTAGATGATTTTCCCACCCGAAAAAAAAAAAAAAAAAAAAAACCTATAGAGATGGTCTGATACCAGTCACAGTATCCATCATATTGAAATCAATATTAATGGAATTTGCTTGTATATGATTTATTTATAACTATATTAAAATGTTTTTATATTGACTGCAGGTAAACTAGTAACAATTAAGGGCACAGTCATAAGGGTAGGAAGTGTTGGGCTCATATGCACATCTATGGCATTTGAATGCTCTAGCTGCCACAATCTGCAAGCTGTTGTACAACCTCAAGGTGTATTTACAGGTATGTAAAATTAATAACAGGAATTTTTATCTCTGATAGGCTTGTGCTTAACCACTATCTCACCTGACAGTAAGCAGGTTGGAGTCCATACAGCATCTATGTCTATGTCTGAGTATGGTTTCCGCACTTAATCCTATGCAGACCATTATATGTGGGCCATGGCGGCCATAACCTTAGGTGGGCTTAATCCAATCAGCCCATGTTCTTACAGCATTCCATCCTTCGCGATTTCACCCTAGTGTGTTTCAATAAATTACTAACATAAGGTAATCTTCAATGTTTACAGCACCTAATTCATGTCAAAGTTGTCATGGCGGGTCTAAGTTTGAACCTTTGCAGTCATCACCATTCACCAACACAACAGACTGGCAAGTTGCTAAAATACAGGAAATTCAGTCACAAGTTAGTATTAAATATAAAAATATGTTTAATTGGAGTTGTACCACTTTTGATTCCACATAATAGAGGTCCACCATCTAATGGATTTATAGGATAGAGGAATTTCAACTAACTAAATATAATGGTCATGATGACCATATCACACACTCTGTTTTTACTGTATCTTATATTTGTGGTCTGGTTTCCACACTTAGTCCTTGGTGGACCATTGTGCTTGTTCTTACTATATAATGTTTAGGTATGAAATTAGGCATTCTTGTAATCGTAAATTAGTAAACATTTCAATAGGTAGGGCTCTTCAAAAAGAGTAGGCACAACCTATAGTGGGATATACCAGGTTATCGTCTACCCTTTTAACTCCAATGTGGCAGTACCCACAATATGTTTTTTTTTTTCAGAGTTTATCTGGGACTATACCAAGAAGTGTGGAGATAGAACTTCAAGGTGATTTAGTAGGCACTGCTTGTCCAGGAGATGTGCTTTCTGTCACTGGAATTGTTCAGGTATTATGTTATTTATTCTACTTATAGATAGATAGATATAATATATCAACGGTTTGGCACTACATACAAAATACAAATATTTATATGGGAACGCTCAGTCCCGTGGTCAGAACAAAGGAATAGGAGGCGTGGCCGACTCGAGGCGACAAACGAAAAGAGAATCGAAACGAAACGGTTGTAACTTGGCTAGGGGGGCTTATCTTTAAGGGCCGAAACTGCGTTACGCGGTCGCCCGCGCGGTCCCATACAAAAGTGCTCCGTCGCGGCTTGCCGCGCGAGCACCCGTCACGGGCGCCCCTTTTGCTATGTCATAATACATTAAAGTTCTCCATCGACACGGCTACATGCACACCGTTAAAGTTGAACTGCGACACTGAGCAGGTAATAATCCGGTTTCCGTGACGGGGACCGTCGCACACGAAACACCCGCGAGATCACGCGACGGATGACCGTCGCGGGCGCACGCTTAACGCAGCGTCGGCCCTTAAGGTTCATATTCATAAGAAACTTATTCGTATTCGCTTATACAAATATAAACATTATTTGCTTAGAATAAAGTACATAATCTTTATAGGTGCGCGGTGAAAGTAAAGGCGGTGAAGACGGCAAACGAGCAGCAAGGCTTTTACAACTTTACATTGAAGCAGTATCTATTCACAGTCACAGAAATTTGAGCAATCCCACATTATCATTTACATTGAAAGACTATTATGCTATCCAGGTAATTATCGATCGACTACATAACTTTTAACATTAGAGTCATTATGGGTAAGGAGCACGCGTCGGGTAAGGGCCTATGCACATCACGTTTTTTAAACGCGCCGCTGACGCGCGTTTGTAGCGAAACAGACGCGATACGCACGCGAGTCAGACGCAGCCTGTAGACCTTTAATAGGATAAAAGTGCGCCGTCGACGCACGTTCCTAAAACGCGCGTCGACGGCGCGTTTAGAAAACGTGGTGTGCACAGGCCCTAAGAGTTCGCAGTACCAAGATCGCCGCGGGGAATGAAGTGATGGGGGACGCGTCTATGACAAAGTTGGCGGTAAGTAAGCAGCCATACTGAAGCCAGGCATTACGTTGCTGCGCAGCGTTGTTGTGGAGTCTCGAAGATTTTTCCGAACTGCAAAAAAGTTTTTTTCTTGTGACGTAGGTAATAACAAAAACTTTTTTCAAATTTATTCCTATAGATACCTGTGCTATAAGACCTTGCTTTATGCCAAATTTCAGGACTCTGGGTCAACGGGAAGTACCCTATGAATTTTGATTCTATTGAGAGTATCGGAATATAAGTTTTTTGCGACATAAACGGCCGTATCTTTTTTATTCGTTAAGTTATAAATTTGATTTTTTTACAGCTTCAAGAGACCGCAGACCTGTAGTATATGATTTTATTTTAACTCGATACTTCCATGCGTTCCCGAAATAAAGGGTCTTGACAGACAGACAGACGGACAACACAGTGATCTCCTATAAGGGTTCCGTTTTTTTCCTTTTGAGGTACGGAACCCTAAAAAGTGTGAATTTTGGTGTTTGGCTGTTAGTTTTTAGTTCAACGAAAAACTTTATAACCTTAGTGAACAGCAGAATATCCTGAACAAAGAAAGAACAGTGAAGGAAGTCAGTGCGATAAGTGGGACATAGAAGAAGACGGTTATGAGACGAGCGTAGATTTTTATTGTGGATGGCGCAAATGTATTGAAAGTGAGGGGGCTAGCAAACCTGGAATCTCGAAAAAAAATCAGCTGTTCAGTACATTTATGTTTGCCTAATGTACTGAACAGCTGATATTTTTTTCGCAATTTCGGCTTTGCTCCCATAATAAAAATTATTTGTTATCATGAGCACAATCACGTGTTTAAGTATCGTACACTAATTGCCAGTCACCCTATAGTAATGCAATAGAGGTTGAGACCATGTCCATCAACCAGGCACTATATTATTTTTGATACTTGAACCGGGAGAGATCAAAAACATCATCCTTTCCATCAAATCCAAAGCGGTAGGATGTGATAATATCACTCGTGGTATGATCATAACTATCCTGGATCAACTCCTGCCTGCCATTACCCATATAGTAAATTTTTCCTTGTACTCTGGTGTATTCCCCTCCTTGTGGCGAAAAGCCTACGTTCGTCCACTGCCAAAAGTTCCCAATCCTACACTTCCAACCCACTTCCGCCCAATCTCAATCCTTCCTTTCTTATCCAAAGTGCTCGAGGCCTGTGTCCACAAACAACTGTCTAACTTTGTGCACTGTAACTCATTGATTAGCCCTCTACAGTCTGGGTTCAGGCCCGGGCACAGTACTGTTTCCGCCCTCCTTAAAGTGACTGGCGATATACGGGCAGGTCTAGAAGACACCAAAGTCACTGTACTAGTGTTGGTCGATTTCTCTAATGCCTTCAATACCGTCAGTCACGATATCCTGTTAGCCATCCTGTCCTATGTAATGGTCTCTCCCGAAGCACTGGAATGGTTCACCTCCTACCTTCAGGAACGTCAGCAGTCGGTTCACGTTGGAGACTCTTCTTCTCGTTGGTGTAATTTGGATACTGGCGTTCCTCAAGGCGGCATTCTTTCTCCTCTTCTATTTTCTATTTTTATTAATCTTATTATTTCCGAACTTCAGTGTGCGTATCATCTGTATGCAGATGATCTGCAGTTGTACTGCCAAGGGAAAGTTGACGAATTATCTGACACTATTGGCAAATTAAATAGGGACTTGATAGCAATTAAAACATAGTCTGACAGATTTGGTGTTGCTGTAAACCCAAATAAATGTCAGGCGATTATCATCGGTAGTCCACGAAGTATTGCCAAAGTGGATCTTACAACTCTGCCACCTGTTCTGTTCGACTGTACGGTTGTTCCTTTTAGCACTGATGTAAAAGATCTAGGTCTGCGCATCGACAGTACCCTGAACTGGCGTACTCAAGTCGCTAGTGTCAGTCAGAAAGTTACGGGAACGCTGCGGGCCTTGTATCGTTTGAAAAATTTATTAGGTACCGTCGAATACGAAGACAATGCTTGTTCAGACCCTAATTTTCCCAATCATCGATTATGGCGACGTGTGTTACTATGACCTGAATGCAGATCTCCTCAACAAACTTGACCGTCTTCTAAATAACTGCATTCGATTTGTTTTCAATCTGCGCAAATATGATCATGTCTCTTCTTATAGGTCGCTCCTAAACTGGTTGCCCATACGCCAGCGCAGAGAGCAAAGAGCGCTTACTACCTTGTTCTCATTTTTAGTTTCGCCCAATTCTCCTAGTTATCTAGCCTCTCACTTCCAATACATTTGCGCCAATCACAACAAAAATCTACGGTCATCTCATAACCGTCTACTTCATTGTCCCACTCACCGTACTGACTTCATTCACTATTCTTTTCATGTTCAAGCTATTTCTCTTTGGAATGCACTCCCCCAGGAAATCAGGATGGCAACGAACCGATTGACCTTCAAAGTGAAGGTTCGCGAGCACATCCGTAAGAAGTTGGCAGCAGTATCGTCATAGCGCTTATTGGGTTTCTTATTATTTGTCTGCACTAATTGTTTTACTAGATTCGTGTATTCTCTTTTTACCTTCTTTGTAGTTTGAGTATATATATATATATATATATTATGTATATTGTATTTATAGTATTTAAGTAAGTATATATTTGTATAAAATAGAATGTATTAATAACAATATGTACCTAATGCTTAATATTGCACCTACCACCAGTTGTCTCTGCATCTCCCAAAGGTTGACTGGTAGAGAATGCCTTAAGGCATTAAGTCCGCCTCTGTACTTTTGTGTGCATAAAGAATTAATAAATAAAAATAAAGATACTATAGATAGACTCGCGTTTGACCACTATCTCACTACGATGGATTATACTTACCTCTAAGTAACCTATTCACTCTTGATTAAATACCCCTGGGTTGTAGTTATCAGGAAACTCAGATACTGACCACTTTCAAAAGATCAACTACTTACAATAAAAGTAAAGTACCTAGACTATTTATATTTTGATATATTTTCTCTTACAGGAAATCCATGCTTCAGAAGATGTATTCAGATTACTAGTCCACTCCCTTTGCCCTACAATATTCGGTCACGAAGCAGTTAAGGCTGGGCTCATACTCGGTCTTATAGGGGGTACTGAGCTTGACAATGGCCCCAGGTCTAACCCTCACGTGTTGGTCGTGGGCGACCCCGGGCTCGGGAAGTCACAGCTACTACAAGCTGCTGCTCATGCTGCTCCAAGAGGTAAAAATACTTTTAAACAATAACAGCCATGAAATATAGGACAACAGAGGAGGCGCAATAAGTCGCACCTACCGACAAAATTATATAAAGTTTTACGAAACACCATGTATTACTCTCCATAGAAGAACTGTATACCTACAATAAGTTGATAACACGATAATTAGCACAACCACAGCCCTGCGTTCAAAAATGAGGTTATAGTTAACTCTAATGACGTCATCAGGGTAGATACTCTACGCTCGCATTTTTGAACGCGAACTTAGAGTTCAACTGTCAATGCCAAGCAACTGTCATTCCTGCCGCTTACACCAACCTACCCTGCTCGGAGTTAGTTGGGTTAACTCTAGGGTAGCTACTCGAGTTATAAATGAACGACCCTGGGTTGCAACTCGAAGCATTTTTTAACGGTTGGAGTAGCGTCTCTACCCTACTCTGTACAAATGTGTCTGGGTTTTCCCAGATTAAAGTTAAGTTAGTTACCAAAGTACAATGACACGCTCGAAAACTTCGGCTTGAAGTAAAGCTACAGCTGGGAACACAAAATGTGAGTCTAACACGATTCTTCTCATATCAGGTGTGTATGTTTGCGGCGCTTCAGCCTCTGCCGGGGGTCTCACAGTAGCATTAGGACGCGAAGCAGGAGGAGACTTCGCCCTCGAAGCAGGCGCGCTTGTCCTAGCCGATAAAGGAGTGTGTTGTATAGATGAGCTCGATAAGGTAATTTTCAGGTAACAAGGACTTGTCCAAACTTGCCTAAAACAGGGAGAATTGAGAAGAAAAAGAGGCTTTTGGGTATTATTCTGTGTTTAATTTTATGACATTATTTTAGGTTGCGGGAATCCGATGGATGCGAGACGCACAGGACCGTCTATTGTAGCGACACTTTTGGGAAGCCTATATCCAACAGTGGACGTCTATCTGCTGAAATGATGATGATGATGATGATTTTATACTAAGCAACAAATTAAATGTAGAATATAGGTATTATTAGCATATCAATTATCGGTATGAGGAAGAGTAGAGGTGTGGTGGGAACATCTCGCTACCTCTTTTTACATACACGTAACCTAATGGTGGTGACGTCACGTTTCAGTGTCTATATTCTGTTACTTGACAATTTCCCCTTCCACCAGATTTGAAAGGTTTATAACTTACTTAATATTGAATGGATTTGAATTTTTTTTTTCTATTTGCGAATATTTGATAAAGTTAGTTTTTTATAAAATTGATAGAAATAAGTAAAATGAATGAGTAGATAGATATTCTATCACAGACATAGTCTAGAAATAATAGATAGAGCATCCTTATAAAAGTTTGAATTCCACGAAAGATCCAGAAAATTAAGAGGCTGGGGGATTGGCTTATGAAAAGAGAGGACTGATTCCAGTAATAGCGAGGTCGAGTTGTGAATACGGATCATGAATACGAGGCTCTAAGGAGAAAGCTACGGATCCGAGCGTGGCCATGTTCTCGCTAGATGGCACTAAACTCAACATTTTTATTTTGTTTTTAGTGAGTATAAGTGTAGTAGTTTATCCCCCGATTTCTGAATTAAGCATTTGAAGTTGAGTATTTCTCAAACTCTATTTTAGCCTGAAAACCTGTCAAAATTTGGCGTTAAAGTACGGTTTGAGACATACTTAACTCAAAATACTGAATTCGGAAACCCGCCCTAAGTATAGTGAAGTCAAGGAATTGGTACCCGCGGAAATCGTACTTAAGTAAGCGCCTATATTTGGCGCTATAGTTACGACCGAGACTTGAACAGTCAGAATATTAAAGTGAATTTTGAAGCAATCATCCCTAAAATAGTGTTTTTAAAAACCTATTTTCAAAATAAATATCATTTATCATTTGACTAAGTTCAATAAAGTAGAAGGTCCGATTACCGTAGTAGCCCGTAGGTTTCACCTTAACGATTCACGACACGATTCTTCTATACCTCCCAGATGACGGCCCACCACAGCAGCTTGCTAGAGGCCATGGAGCAGCGGCGCGTGAGCGTGGCCAAGGGCGGCGTGGTGTGCAGCCTGGCCGCGCGCGCCACCGTGCTGGCCGCCGCCAACCCCGCCGGCGGCAGCTACAACAGGTGCCCAAATCATTGGCATCATTCCAGATGACAGCTCACCGCAGCTGCAGCCCACTGGAAGCCATTGAGCCCAAATTATTCCAAACTAAAACGAAGATGAACATAAAGTACACTCTCCCTTTTTTTCGGACAAAGACCATGACAGTAGATATTTCAATATTATTCAGTGGGATCGATCTTCAAGGTTTACCAACTCTTGGCGAGATCAATATAGGGTGACCATCCCATACATATCGACCCTGCCGTGCTTCAGAAAGCACCTTAAATGATTCGTCACTACCATCATTGGTAGATGTTTGACAGTCGTTACGGGCAGTGGAGATGTTTTTCTTACTCTCCTCCCCATTAGGGTATCCAAGACAGTTGAATTCTTTTCCGGGACTCATGGTGCTAAATTGACTCGACGCTTTTCTGTAGTTGTAGTTGCCACTATTGATTCTGACTCTCAGAAGTTGCTGTGCCTGAGAACATGGTGGCGAGCTCATCTTAATAAAAAAAAAAAATTAAATCCAAAAGTGTTCAACCAGTCCAACCAAAGAGTTTCGATTTCTCAGTTACTGGTATTCAACTACAAACAATTAGACTGGAAAATTGGACAAAAGCTAGACAGATTAGTTGATTCATACTTCATAATACGGGCCCAGGTCGCACCATAAGAACTCACGAGTTTGCTGTTAAGTGTACCGATTTTCATAGGTACATGATCCGTTCATTTCAAAATACATTTTTTTTTACTTTTTAGGGCTAAAACTGTCGCAGAGAACCTCAAACTTAATTCAGCACTACTTTCAAGATTTGATTTAGTTTTTATTCTTTTGGACCAACCAGACGAGGTAATTTTATATACCTTTAGAATACTACTATGCTAATCGATATCGACATCCCTTTATTTTTTATTTAAAAAAAATACTTTGAACTTGTTCTGGACAACGTCCAAAAAATATAACTCTCCGACTTTTACCTGACCACTTGAAAGAAAAGTTTCTTAACCACTTTTCGAAACCATTTTCGTTGAGCGACCATAAATACCATAAAAATGTCACCCGTTACTGAAAAGCGAAAATATTCTCTGCCACACATTGTGAATACTTTTACATCTGTTGACAATTATTAATAAAAAAAACTACGGTTTTGTTGGTTGTAACACCAGTAAGATAACTTCTTCATCTTCTTTTCGATTCAATGGTAAACTCGTCAAACTGTTTGGGCCCAATAGGTTGCTACATTAATAGCAGCATCATCGGTAGCACTCATCAAATCCTCTAAAGTGCAGGTGTATGGGCACTTGAGGCATTCGGTTAGTAAGATAACCATTAGATTTGTAGGTATTCCAACGTAAGCCCGATAGATACCACAAAACATGAATTCTCATTACTTATTGAACACCCCTTTTACATAATAATTATTATAATAAAGATGTTTATTTTAAGGATTTTCCTGTCCCATTATTCAGCATTATAAATAGAAATCATGTTTCAGAAAATGGACGCCATGTTATCAGCGCACGTGCTAGCTCTACATACCGGCCAGAGAGGAAAACATTCTACGAAAACCAGTAATCTAAATTCTAGTATAAATACAAGCCAATGTGAAAACGCGATTTCGCTTAGGTAATTTTAAATGGAATGTTTAATTACTTTCAGAATATTGATTGAGTTTCCAAATCAATTTCTAAAACATCAAGCCCTAAATCATTCCATCATCGTCGTCGGTTGGAACTAAATTGGGTAATGGGTGTAATTTATTACAACAACCTTATCTAACCTTTAATTTACCTTTGGTTAGGTACCTACCTAGAAGAATAGTGATATTATAACCAGGTTTTTTAGGGTTCCGTTACTAAGTCTCCGCTGTCCGCCCTTCTATCTGTCTGTCAGCGGGCTGAATCTCATAAACCGGAGTTGAAATTTTCACAAAATGTGTAATTTAATTACCGCTAAATTAAAATAAAGTTAAAAATGGGGGTTCCCATACAAGAAACGTTATTTTGTCAGCGTGTTTCGCTCTATTTTAATATTATAGTACTTACAGAAACCTTGGTCCAATTCGCACTTGGCCAGTTTTATTACACCTAGAGACCTACCTACCAACTCTAAGGGTTATCAATGCAAATGATCAATACAATGTACTAGGTCCCAGTAAGAACCAAACATTAAACCCTGCCTTTTCTACCTTATTCAGTCGGAGACTACGTCTAAAGCCTGGCGAGGTCATCGATCATTTACCTCTAGTACTCCTAAGGAAATATATAGCCTACGCTAGAAGATATGTTCACCCAAAAATAAGCAAGGAAGCAGCCAATGCTTTACAAAACTTTTATCTAGAACTGAGACACAACCATCAAGGTGGATCGCACGATGGGACGCCGATAACAACTCGTCAACTTGAAGCTTGTATACGACTGGCACAGGTGAAATTAGTTTCAAATAAGCGTCCATTATAAAAAGAATTATTTCATTGAATAATTGTAGTCTTTTTTAACCTAAAAATTGAGAGAACCGTAAAACGAGGTGAAAAGAAACGCAGGGGTGAAAAGAAACAAAACTTTGGTTTAGTTTTTCACTTTGATACATACCATATTAAAGGCTTCTAACAAAGCATCGACTTTTTAGAATAACAATTCATTAATAAATTGATATAGTAAATGCTGCAAAAAATACTTAAATATCGTGAAAATACCCTTTGAAGTTTTGTTTCTATTCACCCCATTTGACTGAATGCCATGTTGCATAATAATGTTATGTCGCTACTAACTGCATAATTTGTTTTACAGGCTAGAGCCCGTATCGATTTAAGAGAAGAAGCTACTGTCCAAGACGCAAACGATGTGATAAGCTTATTGAAACACAGTCTAATAGATACATTCAGTGACGAATTCGGTAACATACAACTATCGAGATCAATTAACGGGTCCGGTGTTAGTTCCAGAAACAAGGTAGTTCTTTTTTTAACATGTCCCAAAGAGCTGCGGGTTATTCTGAAATAATTGTAACTTATTGACGTGGTTCTGGCCCGAAATGTGCATCTGACGACGCTGCGTTAAGCGTCGTGTGCGGCGGTCCCCGAAGTGGAAACCGGATTATTACTTGAGCAGTGTCGCTAGTTCAACTTTAACGGTGTGCATGTAGTCGTGTCGATGGAGCACTTTATTATTACGTAGTAAAAAGGGCGCGGGGACGGAGCACTTTTGTATGGGACCGCGCGGGCGCCCGCTTAACGCAGCGTCGCCCCTGAAGGAATACAAGCGAGTTTTAGTCAGTAAAAGTCTGACACTCCCTCTCGCTCCACCCAGAACGGGAGGAGTTATTTGATGATTACCCACTTAAAAAAAACCTGTCATATGTACCTACCTACTTGTCAAAGGCAATTTAATGTTGTCAAGTGAAGCCCATAAAATCGCGTAGTGCAAGATTTACATAACTATGATATTAGTAACTTAACTGATAGTATGGAGTGAGAGTTTTGTTTGTTACCTTTTCACCTAAACGACTGAGCTGATCATCATGAAATTTTGCATATATAGGGTGACTGGTAATTAGTGTACGATACTTAAACACGTGATTGTGCTCATGATTACCAACAACTTTTACTATGGGAGCAAACCTGAAAACGCGAAAAAAAATCAGCTGTTCAGTACAGTTATGTTTGCCTAATGTACTTGAACAGCTGACAATTTTTTAACGATTTCGGCTTTGCTCCCATAATAAAAATTGTTTGTTATCATGAGTACAATCACGTGTTTAAGTATCGTACACTAATTGCCAGTCACCCTATATGTTGTCAGGGGTACAGAAAAAGTCATATTAGGGTACCTTTATCCTGAATAGTATTGTTCTCGAGATAACAATAAATGACGGTTGCCGGACGCTACATGGACGTAGCGCCATTTTGCGTTATCTTTCTTATCATGATTCAGTTATTAAAAAATATATAAGTTATAAATTTTCTGATTATGTAATATGAAGTTTTTTTATATGATGTAGGAAATCATCCTATGACTTCTCACGTTCTAGGGTGGTGTGGAAGGACGTGTCAGACTTTTATTGACTAAAACCACACCTGTTCTTTCAGTTGCCTTTTGCATTCCAGTACCATGAGTATCCTTTGCAAAACCGTTTCCCATAGCCCTAGCAAGCATCAAAAGCAATTTAACTTCACTTTTATTACTGACCGACATTTTGACAATTCAAAGGCCCTGTTGGGCCCCTTCGGTTGCCGTGGCCGGACGAGCTGACAGCGAGCTTCCCGTTGCTCGTCATCCACAAGCCCGCGCCTATGGAAATCGCTTTGCGATTCGAGACGCCCGAGGCGTAAGGGTGTACGTTCCCTCACTCTTACGGCCGCCTCCTTCGCTAGCGTTACTGCTTCGCAGAAGGATGCGACCGTATCCCATTCCTTCTCGCTCTGAACCATGTTCTGAAGCAGAGCACGACGCGAGAGAACTATTTGACGTCTACTGCCCTGGAATTAAATACCTAATAATATTAACGTTGATACTTCCAAAATTTAAACTCACGCGAGGAAAGTCGCGGGCAAGAGCCACATTATTAGACCAAGATATTTTCTTAATTTTTTTTTTATCATTTTCAGTTGAAGAAATTCTTGGATGCATTAACACGACGATCACATCAATTAGGAAAAAATATATTTACAAGGCAAGAGATGATACAAATACATAAAGCTGCTGGTGTAGCTGGGGATGCAAACGATTTGATTGAAGCAATGCATACACATTCATACTTGTTATTAAAAGGATCCAACACATACCAGTTGATAGCTATTTAAATAAAAGATATTCATTCATGTTTTTGACTTTTATTTTCAATAATATCATCAAAACTGCAGCCAAATATGACTCACAGTTGTCGAATTTTTGCCAAGAAAACTACAATTGCTTATGTTATCATTAAATGAAATCTTCCCTGAGAACTAATGGAAAAAACAATAACTTTTATAGAATACAAATTAACAGATCAGATCAGACAACTTCAGTTTTCAACTAGGGTATTTGTTTTTTGAGGATACAGACATTTTGTACTTGAATTATTATGTATGAATCATTTTCAATGATTATTATTAATCATTTCCTACCTAATTGATAATACTGGTTCAGTCAATATTAAAATTAAAAGAATATGATAAAATATTACAATGCAGTCTTAATTTCAGTTTTTTTTACATCAGTTCTTGATGGAACATCATACAAAGCAATAGCAACATGACAACAACAGTACAAAGACGTGTAAACTAGCACAAAATTACACAATGAAGGCCATTGAAGTAGCCCAAAATATAGATTACCAATATCACTGCCAGCAAATAAATAGAAGTTTGAAATAGCTGATAAACCTAATAAAGGTGCACATAAAAATGCAGTAAATCGAACTTCCATTGCATTTGTTTTTAAAACTTTTTCTTTAAACAATTTGTAGTTCTCACTTTCTGTGACAGCTTTACCAATATACTCTACTGCAATGCCTAGATAATTTAAAACTGACCATACAAATATATTCCACATAGTTCCATGCCACATAAATATAAACATAAAAGTAATAAGGGATGAAAGCAACTTGTAGACCATTTTGGGTAATGTTATACTCAGTGACAGCGTGTAGAAAACTGGTTTGTAAATGTACCTGTAATTAAAATATTAAAAAATTGTTATAAGAATATAAGTAAGTATACAAAATATATATAGTATTTAAAAGTTAACTCACTTTAACAAGAACCTGTATAGACCCACATCAAAATATCGCCACATTTGTGAGTAAACATGTATTCTGAATATGCACCTAGGTGTTGGTGGGGGATCAATATGGTCTAATCTTGAATATGCTGTTGTAGTCCCATATGAGATAACATACTTCAGATGAAACTCCAACCCCATCCATAGTCCACCTCCACAAAGTGCTAGTGATGGCAACTTATGAATAGCCTGCAATTTAGTCACATTAATATACTGCCACTAGACATCTAAGTAAATTACAACAAAACCAAAAAAATGTACAAACCTCCATATTACTTTGCATTGCAAAAAAATATACATAGTGGAATGCAATTTCCAGTAACATGCCATAAATTATAAACCGCATCATATCCAGAAAAAATATTTTTAGCCTCAGTGATAAGTTTTCATTTTTCTTATGGAAACTTCTGTCAAATTCTTCATAAAGTAAAATTGGTCCAACAAATAATAATGGCAGGTACAATACATAAGTGAACATATTTATCAGTTCTTCGAATAGTGATAGTCTTACTAAGTTTGTTTTATCCTGAGCTTGTGAGTATTTATCTTGTTTGTCTACATAGTCGAGACAAAAACTTATACATCTTAATTCAATCCAGGCTATTGTATATAGCATAACAAAAACTTCTTCATCTTGCAAATGATCAGTATCCAAGAAACGCCAAAAGAAATATTTATATTTAAGAGTGTTGTACCCGGCCAACAGTAAAATGCTAGTCAACCATATACAATACTTTTTACCACCAGTATAAATAATAATAGCGAATATTATAGGCTGGGCAAGAATTATTACTAACTGCTTGTAACCCATATACTTTAATATATAAATTACACTTGATATGATGTACCAATATTTCAATATGGAGGGACTTCTTTTACGTATGATCTCTGATCCCAAAAATTGTATCAACATATAAAACCATGAAGTCTGTATATGATACTTCCATGTGCTCCATTCAACATCAGACTCATCTTTTAGCCTCGATATAGTTCGCCAGCCTGGATTTAGGTCCCTTATTTCATATTGAAATTCATGGTTGTTTTCTAATATTTCTAAAACAATACAGAATAGTCAAAATTAAAACATTCATCATATATTTACAACGAAAATACCTTATCGCAATGAACAATTTTAAAGCGTCGATTTAATTTACAATTAAGGAAAAAATAAGAATTTCGAGCAAGACAAAATTATTTACCTGTTTGTGAACGAACTAATTTGTGTATTGAATAGAAACAAGCTAATGTCCATAAACTAAAATGTATAAAATTTTCAAAACGACTTAGTTCATTTTTCATTTTGCTAAAATTTAAATTCCAAATCACTTTACATCCTAAAATAAATAAAAAAAATTAAGTAATGATTCAGAGACAGAAGCACAAAACACACCTTTCAAATTTGACGGTAATTGAATGATTGATTGAATGAATAACTGAATTGTACCAAACGAATAATAGTGAACTGAAATAAGTCCATGACTGAAATCAACTGTGTAATTAATTAAGTAGCAACACAGATTGTTAATTGCATGCATCAAAAGGGGTTTTCACATTATCCGTATCTACTATCTATTATTGGCTACCTCACCTCACCTGCCTCGCAGGGATCGTCCAAGAAGACGATTAGATCAGTGTCGCCACAAAACCAAATGGCTGGTGGAAAAATAATCAATTTTTTTGCCATTACATTGTTTACAGATAGATATGGTAATTTATGTTACCATATTACAATATCTAAAGGTATTCTAATTAATTTCGGTATAATACGGTTGATAGACAGTTGTTAACGCATTACAGTTCTTAACGCATTTTGATAAAACTAAAATTAATCGCACTAGACTAACGAACGATTAATCTTACATTTTTTTACGATACTGGATATTTCATTCCTAACTAAATGACGACTGTACAGTTTATTAATACTACGTGCTGGATTGAATTCAAAAGTGGTGTAGTTACAATGTCAATGTTTTATTCGTTACGTGTACGAAAAATCGAAAACTTAAATATCAAACGACCATAAAACCGAGAATTAAAATAACATAAGTTTATCTTGTCGATTATTTAGATAACTTATGTCCAATATAGGTACTAGGTACTCATGTAAAATCACTATGCACTTTGGCCCCCGTCGTCCCCTTTTATGATAGGTTAGGTACTTTAAAGTAACCTAAAACAAACCCTCCAGTCAGAAATAAGATGTCTCCTGCAGGGCCGAAAGTGTTTAGTAATAGTAATAAATATTAATTGTGGACTAGTTCTGGACCTTCACTTCACAAAGATAAAGTACCTATTCCTTGGTTATTTTCATTGTTCAAGTTTTCTTTGATATCATGACTATAAAATAAGTACTTCAATCTTTCTTTTTAAGGTGGGTAATCATTGAAAGACTTCTAGGGTGAAGTGAGAAGACGTGTCACACTTTTACTGACTAAAACCCACCTGTGTCCTTCAGCTTCCCTTTGCTTTCGTCGCGATAACTGTTTCAAACATTTCCACTACCCTAACGCATCGGCCCTATTGAGCGTACGGTTTTACTAGTATCTCTTTGAGTTGCTCCCACACCGGCGCCCCGTAAAGGGCCATAGACCGTTCGATCACCACGTACAGCGGCAACCTCAGGCAGTAGGCGTCTGGACCCCATAGATTGGGTAAAAGCCGCTTGAGGGCAGCCCCAGCCTGCTCCAGTCTAGGAGCCAAAAATCGGAAATGATCCTCGTCCACAAGCTATAACTGCCATTTTCTGTTTCAAGTACCTGGTAACAAACTAAGCTAACGTCGCTAGGGAGGTCACCGCACAGCACCCAGTCGTGATCGATGTTTCACGAGTGTGGTCCCAGTACTGATTCCTGCGGGCACCGCACCAACCACCCCTCTCGCCGTTTTCTCTCTCTCTCTGGTGACCAGGGTAGATATACCAAAGGCCCTATCTGTCAAATAAGCCTCGATCACAAGACAGAGGCAGGTCGGCATCCGGTGATACCGGAGTGAAGTACCTACTTCAATCTGAGATGCTCTTATACACAGTAAAATCAATACAACACCACCATTATTGTGACCAATTTTTTGCTCCAAGGCCTTTTTCAACTTTCACTTCGATACTTTAGCGGTCACCGCAGTTTCGAAATAACTCTAAAAAAAAAAGCGTTACGTAGGTAACCTATAGCTATGACTAGGTAAGGTTAAGAAATTGATGGTACGGCCTACGGGGTATAAGAAGTATTCCATGATTTTATTCTCTAACGCCAGCGCTACCCGGCAGATTTTGATAGTGAAGTTGGTAAACTGTTAGTTCTTTAACAGAGGTCGAAATAGGTAGAGTAGATATATGATATATTTACTTACCTTAAGTTCGAGGACGCACGGGCTTGCGGACGTCGAGCAATGGGTAGCTCGCCGTCCGACCGTCCGGTAACCGTCCGGACCGAGCCCAAGTCGTCGACAACGCGTACTGTTCCACGCGCGCCTCACGGAGATGTCAGCAAACCGTTGGGGCCCAGCAGGATCGAAGCCTACTGGGGCCAAGGATCTGCTTCTGAAAGGAAGACTCGTCCCTGGTACGAAAGCCAACGAAGGAACAGGAGTGGGTTTTTAGTCAGTAAAAGTCTGACACTATCTCTCGCACCACCCAAGAGCGCGGGATGTCATTGGATGATTTTTCCGCCGAAAAAAAAAAAATTCGTGGAAGTAAGTAAGTAATATAGAATTGATAATACCTCCTCCAAAATACCGGAAGCACCGACATGACAATTAAATCCCGGGATTTATGAAATTCCAAATTACTTATTGCGCTTAGTACCTATACATTAATAATTAATACATTTGAACGAGATTATTATATTTAACAATCATTCTATGTTTTTAGAATTCCGTAGGTACTAAAATTATTAATTTAGAGTACTTTCTTTTTCTTCAATGTGATAATTTAGTTCAAATTCATAATTCCCGGGATTTATTTCATCGTCATTTATTTATGATTCCGGGATTTTAGGGGAGGTACCTATTATTAATTCTGTTACCTCGAATTTTAGGTAAATATATACTTATTCCGATATCTTGGTTATGAATCAAAATAATAAAGAACACTAAAACAAGATAGTGTGAATGACATCAGCTGTTATTTTATAAGTCTCAAACTAGGCAAAATAAACTCTCGACGTCTCTTATGTAACGTCGATATTAGCAAAACACTGTCTCTGATTCATTATGGAAACTAGCAAGCTCTCCCACAGACACGTAAAACGTCACTCAAGTCGTACTTCGTAGCAGAGTTGAACTCAATAATCTTCGCAGCGCGGTCAAGGCAGACGGTGGTGTTGTAAATCGAATCATAACATAAATGTGAGCAACACGGATATAGTGCTTTGTGTTCGTGTGTAACTTTATTCGATAAATAAAACATATTAAATAATATGAATAACTGTTTAGCAATTTTGTGTGGAATTTTAGTTATTATACAAAATAGTTCAGGTAAGTTATTTTTATATTAGGTACTTAAATGTGCTCAAGTGAAGGTTTAACTCCTCTTCATTTACCCGATATTTTGAAATAATTATGTATTTACACTGTAAAAATTAGGTACCTACTCTACATACTTATACCTAATTTTTACAACTTAGACAGATATAAAAACTGTGGTTTGCTTTGATATTGAAATAAGTCAATATTTAATGTTATTTGGCTGTATTTAGCCATCCACATAGTCCGCGAAATTCAAACGAATTCAAATTTAGGATTGTTTTAAAATTAGCTGTGATTATTTTTTACTTGTGTAGAAAGTATGAAACAGTGAAACTATATGTAGGTACATAGGTAACTGACCTTAGTGCTTAGTTTGGTTAAAGGCGACGTCATCAGCTTATGACTAAGATTGCGGCATAACTCTCGGATTATCTCGATTTAATGCATATGAGTGCGGTATTAAGGTTAAATATCTACAATTAACTTTGTAAAATTTGCACTATACACTATAGTCAGTGGCACTCACGGCCAATACCTACTTGAAAGTTTTCTTAAGACTTTATTTTAATTTTCCTGTTTGTTTTGCCTGTTATTCGACCGATCGGAAGCACAAAGGCTTTATTTTGAGTCACTAGCATTTGCTATAAAAATACACCTAGGTCGATATAAGTACGCATTACCGCTATTAATATTATTGTACGTTTTTGTTATCCAGATCAAATATCGAGGCGTATCGAAATAACCACTCACTTATAGAGCGTGCTTGTTAGATTTAGGATATAAATTATTGACAATATGTTTGTCTAAAACCTACACATTTTAATACTTTATTTAATCATTTTCCTTACAGGCTTAGAATATAATAAGCACCAATGGGCTAATACGAATACAGACTTCTTACTGCATGAAGGAGGTGCACCAAATGGTGGAAATAAAAGAGTAACGACTCAACCATCCGGTAGTCAGTCGCAAACATACGGAAGCCAAAATGGAGCCAATTCTAATAATAATTATGCTGCCCAATTTCCCGCCCTTGGTCCCCCATCGACATCACAATCACAGACACCTACGTCCAATAACGTTAATAATGGACAACGAGGCAATGTTCAATCATCCAACGGAAAAAGGGACTATGTAGCGCCTCAATATCCGACTCTTAAACCTATACAACAAAATCAGCCGAATGGAGGAAATAGTCCGACGCAAATGTCTCCGAATAATCAAAATGGTGGCCAATCTAGTTATGCCGCTCAGTTTCCATCGCTTGGGCCATACTCTCCATCACAAACGCAATCGGCGGTCAACCCTGCGCCTCAACGCAATCCCCAATCATCTAACGGAAAAAGAGACTATGTTGCGCCTCAATATACAACTATTAAACCAATGCAACAAAACAATCAACCTGCTGGAGGCAAGGTCAAAGATCTTATAAATTTTTATGATAGCAAAAGCCCGAGTCAAGGAACATTTAGTTACAGTTCAGCTTTACAAGGTAACTCAAACAAAAACGGACCGACTTCGACAGGGACGTTACCGTCAACACCTTCGGTTTACACACCTAAACCAATGACTTTCAGCACAGCCGTCGGAGGCAATAAACCTAGTACTCCTATGTTTACGACACCTAAACCTACTACACGATATCCTACCTCGTCCATGTCTCGTCCTGGAACCCCTTCTCGGCCCGGGACGCCTGTGCTACCAAGCTCCATAGTCAACAACAATCCTGGGTCTACAAACACGAACACCGTCACTGATGCTGAACTAGAATCACTTAGCGAAGAATTATTGAGAAAGGACACCAATAATGCAGCTAGATACATAACAATTAACTATCAAGCAAAGACTACGTCACATTCAACAGTGGACATGGCTCCTTTACCGTAAGTAGGTATAGACTTGATGAGTTAATAGCTTGAAATTGATTCAATTCATTAACGCTCAGGCGGTAGCCGGCGCCCGCAAGCCATTGTCTTACTATTGTGTCTCTAATTACGCACGTCAAAAGGTTAATTGTTGAAAAATGTCCTTATGCCGTAGATTAATCACCGTAACTCCTGAAGTGTGGAACATCACAACTATTCAGAAATTTGTTCCGCTATTGGACAATTATGAACGAGACACATTGATTAATGAACATGTGACACCGCAGGTAATTTGTCGTTAATTATCATCATCATCATTATTTCAGCCGAAAGAAGTCCACTGTTGGTCATAGGCCTCCACCAAGTGTCACCATAATGACCGGTTCCGTGCGTCTCGCATCCATTGGATTCCCGCGACCCTCACCAGGTCATCGGTCCACCTTAAGGGAGACCTTTTAACGCTGCGTCTTCCGTTACGCGATCGCAACTCCAGAACCCTTCGGTCTCATCCAACATTTGCTCTGCGAGCAATGTTCCCAGTCCACTGCCACTTAAGTTTGGCGATTCTTTGGACTATATCAGTAACCTTGATTCTTTTGCGGATATCTTCATTTCTGATGTGATCGAGCATAGACCTTTCCATTGACCTTTGGGTGGCTTTAAGTCTTCTAATGAAGCCCATTGTAAGCGACCACGTTTCGGAGCCATGTCATCACTGGCGACACGCACTGGTCATAGACTATCGTCTTGAGACACTGTGGTATATTGGACGAGAAGATACTGCGCAGCTTCCCGAACTCCGCCCAGCCGAGTCGGATTCGACGATTGACCTCTTTCTCGAAGTTAGACCTGCCCAACCGACCGAACCTTTAATTATATGTTTATTATTAATTTATGTAATTATTATTTATTTGAGAAGCTACTTAGAATAAAAAAATAAAAAAAAAACCTCCCGACACAGAAAACCTGTAAAAAGTGATACTTACTTATATGTTTTAACTTTTATTTTTCTAAAAAATAATCTTTGACTCATTCTCAGACCTACCAAATCTATGTAAAAAACATATATAAAAATCGGTCAAGCCTTTTCAGCCATGCTAATTTTATAAAGGCGAAAATTTGTATGTACCTATGTATTATACATGCGTGTGTTTGTTACTCCTTCACACTCAAACAACTGAAGAGATTTGGATGAAATTTGGCACACAAGTAGACTTTGTCCTGAATTGTACTTAAGAATCTTAGCAAAATCTTTCTTCTCTTTACAATATGCCCTAACCCCTTAGAATATTTTTTTACTTTCACGGCTGGCAGAAGCTAATAGTACGTCTTTATATATCAAAACTCACCTAAACGGTACTACGACATTTACCAAAATATCATATCGATTGAACTAGAGGAGTTACCACGACGTTTAAAGTAAGATTGTTTTATTCCTATTCCATTGTGGGTAAGAGATGGCGCTAGACAACCTGTATAGCTCTGTTTCTTACCCACACAGAAGAATGAAACAATCTTACTTTGAACGTCATGGTACAGGGACAGGAAAGTAGTTTACAATATCTCTCCAATTTATTCTCATTTCTCTTACTCTTTTCTGCTACTATCTGTTTAAGACCTACTTATTGACACCATTTCAATGAACTCAGACACGATACATATGCTGTAAATAGAGTTGGGCATTCTGAAACTTCCAAGTCACGCTGCATCATCAGGCTACCATGTCCTTGATCAGACCTATGGAAGTTGCTAACATCCCTTCATCAACTAGAAAAAGAACTGATTATCTTCAAACGGCTGAACAGATTTTCTTGAATCATAGTTAAGAAAATTCTCAATCAAGTTAACTTTCTAATCTAATCTAAACGTTTTAGCCCATTATTTCCCACGGCTGGGCGAAGAGCTCCCACTCTCTATTCCACACATGTCTATTTTAGGACATTGCGGGCCAGTCCCTCCAGTAAGGGTCAAACTCATCTCTCCACCTTCATCTTCGTCTGCCGCGACATTTTTTTAAACTAAATAAAAACTAGATCATCCGTTCATCCTTGTAGGAGCTACGATGCCGCAACCAGAAGCACAGACCTGTAGATACACATGTCTATCTAACTTATAACATTCCCCTTTTTTGATCAGAGGTTAAAAAGTAATTAAGTAAGCAAAGTGCTGTGGGTAGGTATTATATATAATTATTAAAATAGTTCCTCTCTTTTGGCCTCCTAAGTTCAGACCCGTTCAATCCTCTAGGGACCTAAATAAATACAATAACATAATTATATCTTACTCTTGTAGTTGAACTATTGAACTCATATCCAAAGATAAAGCTACGCAGTCAAGATTTTAGCATGCTCTTGAAAAACAATTTAGTTAGATGAAGTTATTACTTTATACGAGTAACGCCTGTTTTTCTAAAACAGGCAGGTAATAAACAGAGATGATGCATGAGTGCAAAATATGTGTTTACCTATGCTAACGTTCTACGTAAGCTGCGATAACGATGTTTACTAATTGGCATAGAATAAAAGTTTCTTGTCCACGGCCAAAAAGAATTAGTTTCTGGTAACGGTGCAGCGGTGTCTTGATATCCCCCAGACACTTACATGAGTTTATTTCTGTTTTCAGGAGAGAACCGAAGAGAACGCTTTTATGGACGCTATAATGTCTACGACTGTTATAAGGCACTTGATGACGTTTCTGAAGAATAAAGGTAATTAATAAATATACGTACCTTCCAATTCCAACTGAAGATTTTAGGTATCTAGGGTAGAAAGTTAAAGTGGGTCCCTTAAGGGAAGTGGGTAAATGTTGATGCTACCTATTTTTATTACTTAAAATAAGCATTGAATTGATTTACAAAAGTAAGTACCTACCTAAATCGAGCAAAGGGTTACCCAGGAGTAGAACTAAATACACTAACAAAAAAATTAAGTTATTAGGTACCGCAAATTATTGGAAAATGCTCTCTATTCAGAGGGATAAAATCGCTTATTTACCTATTTATTTTAACGTAGTTCTTGTGTAGGTAAGTACCTATAATTTTGTAAGTTCAGCATTACCGAGTACGCAAAACGTGAGATTTGTAACGACTGTAGTATTTAAGAAATATTTGTGAATACCTACAGATATAATATCACGAACAAATTTAGGTTATAGATAAAAGTAGATTTTATTAATTATTGTCCTGAACGTTTTATAGATTAAGAAGGTAGACAAAATAGTTTCAAAAAGTGCGCATTCATTGATTACCAGAGATCGGAATTGGTAGAGTAAATTTATGTGTTCGAGGACGTAAGTATCATAAAGTTGATTCAACCTCTAAAATTCCGGAATCTTAAACATGAAAATTACTTAACTGGATTTAGTAGATTATTTGCAATCTACTAAACATTACATTACTATGAAAACGTAAACATGACAATTAAATACCGGGATTTATGAAATTCCAAATTACTTATTGCGCTATACCTACCTACATTATTATACATTGAACTAAATTTTTATGTTTTTAGAGTGCCGTATTAAAACTGTTAAATTAACGAGCTATGATTTGTATACATAATTACAAATACGTAATTCTTGAAAGTTCTCCTGTTATTTACCTCAATTTAATTCGGGAATCGAACTGTTTTTAACCGACTTCAAAAAAAAGGAGGAGGTTATCAATTCGGTTGTATTTTTTTTTTTATCATCATTTTTTTTTTTTTTTTTTATGTTTGTTACCTCAGAACTCCGTCGTTTATGGACCGATTTGCAAATTTTTTTTTTCCCTTTATAGGATATGCTTCCAGATTGGTCCCATTTTTTTCAAAATCCAGTTCTGATGATGGAATCCATAAGGAATCGAGGAAACTCCTCAAAAATTATAGGCAACCCTATGGTAATTTTAGTATTTTCATCAAGAACTTAAGCATTTACAGTCAAAAAGTAACATTTGATGAAGTGGAACTGATGAAGAAGACCAGAAATGGTCAAAGGAACTTCATACTCAAATAGATATTACAATGAAGATATAGTTAAGCGACTATGACAATACAAATAAATGAATGATTCTGAATAGTTACGTTGAAAATGGTATCATCGAAGTGATCTGATGATGGTGATGGAGCCGGAAGGTAGGCACTGGAACTCCGTAATTAATCAATGTATCCTAGCCGTGTTTGGGCTTATTAGAATTGTCGTGAGATGCTCTTTGGCTATAAGGTACTATCGAACTGATCTGATGATGGACCCGGAAGGAGGAAGGTGTAGACACAGGAACTTTATAATAAAACAATGTAACCTAGCAGTATTTGGGTTAATTGGAATTGTCATGAGAAATAGGCACTCTGTTTATAAGTGTATCGAACTAAAAAGTGTGAAATAAAAACTTTTTAGAAAAAAAAAATAACCGACTTCACTAAAAAAAAACACTAAAAAGATCAAAATAACTTTAATTTCGGAAGTCGGTGTTAAATAAGAACAAACAATACCGAGAAACACCGACATCCGAAATTAAAGTTATTTTGATCCTTTTAGTGTTTTTTTTTAGTGAAGTCGGTTATTTTTTTTTTCTAAAAAGTTTTTATCATAGGTAAGTTTGTACGGAACCCTCAGTGCGCGAGTCCGACGCGCACTAGCCCTGTTTTTTTTTTATAATACAGGGTTTTAATTGTCATAGATATTTATGATTCAGGGATTATAGAGGAGGTATTATCTACTATATATTTATGTTACTTACTTCTTAGTACTTTAGGTACTCTACCTATTCCGATCTCTAGTGATTACCTCCGATTCTGAATTAAGAATTTTAAGTTGACTTGGTGTTAGTCATACCTAATCTGCTTTAGTCGGAAAACCTTTCCAACTTTGACATCAATAAAGTTGATAGGTACCCACGGCTCCACACTCTCATTTTTACATTCAAAATACTTAATTCAGAAAGCGGCCCCTTAACAAGACGTTTAAAAGCTGAAAACTGCATCTATCTTATTATACAGGATACGTGACTCCAGACCCAAAACAACAAAGAGACTTTTTGAAACAGTTATGGTTCGGTTTGTATTCGAGAGGTAAAGGAAAGATCAGCAGTTCCGGCTTCGAACATATTTTTGTGTCAGAACTCAAGAATGGTGGTGTTTCTGGTACGCATATTTATTTTCATTAATTACTTGTGATTTTGAACGTCCCGGTAACTAAACCTACCTACTAACCTATATTATTAATTTTTGCAGGTTTGCACAACTGGATTTATTTCTCAAGAGAAGAAGCGGCAAATAGAATTAATTATCTGGGGTATTTGAAATATGAGGAATTAGGCGATGTGAGTATTTTTTTAACTAGTTTGGCCTCTAAACGTCTTAATTAAGCTGCTCCGTCTGTCGTCCGAGAATCAAATGAAAATTGAACAAGATCTCACGTTCACGCAATTTATTATGTCCGGTTGAAACCTATTTAGGTGCCTACTCTACATTAAGAAGATAAAAAACATTTTTATGATTTTTTCAGAAAGGGGCTGTCATGAAATTACACTTCAATCAACAAGGTGTCGATAAGCCTGTCAACAGCATCTTCATTGGAACCTCGCCGGAGCTCGAGGTGGCGCTGTATACTCTCTGCTTCGTCACCCGCGCAGACAATGACTGCAAACTGAAGTTGGCTAACAAGGATGTCAGCATTACAGCGTATACCTTCCGTTACCGCAGTAAAAACTTAATTGGAAGCGCTTTTCCACAAATTTAATAAAATTATCCTTATAATTCTATTGTAACCGTTATAATAATTGATTGTATAAAAATATTATTTTTTTTAAGTTTTTTTACGCTTGTAATTTAAAAATTACTTTAGAACGATTAAACAACTCACAAAAGGAACCAACAAAAAAATGAAAAAGAACAAAGTAAAACTTCGACCTACTTTATAAACAACTACTACTGCATGAAACAAAAAGAAAACAACTGCATTCTGTGGTGCATATTCGACACATTGCACCATTAGAATGATGTAGTAACTAAGTGAAAAAATAAAGTCGTACTGCAATAGACTCAACAAAATACCTACAATCATAGCGATTACCGCTAGCGATAGCTCCGCGCGTTAGCGATAAGATACCTACCTATTATATCCTAACTAGTACAGTCGCAACTAGCAATCATAAGGGGTCATTCATTTATTACTTAAGACGATTTAAGGGGGAGGAGGTTCGACCATGTCTTATCTTACAAGGGGGTGGTAGTCTTGATAGTTCTAACGTAAGATCACAAAAATATGCAGTTATGGTTTAAAAAACCACGGGCAAACGCGCCAGTGCCGATGTGCGCTCGGATCATTGAGATAGATACATATTAATAGCTCGGATGCGTATAGGTAAACTATTTCCATTGCAACATCACTGCGCCTTCCCGCTTGTGAACTAGATGTTACTTGTTTGCGTAAACGACACACTTGTAAACGTCCTTATAATTTTGTTACATTTAAAAATAAACATCAATACCAACCAAACCTAAATTCATTTTTTCCATTACATTTTTACGTAATAAATATTAAACATGAAGGGAGGGGTCGGCCTATTCTTATCTTTTCTTATATAGAGGGGGAGGGGGTTAAAAACTAGTAAAAATCGTCTTACCTACGTAATAAATTAATGGACAACTGCTGTTAAGTAGGTACCTATTTAATAATAAAGTTCTGTCGTTACAAAAAGTGTTAAGAGGTTATTAACGATTCTGAATAACGAATCCGATATTCAGTGTCCGATTTAGGAGAAGAAATTCAGTCGCTGAAGCTCCTGATTATACGTTTACTGATTCAGGGCTCAGCGAAGCTATTGCGTAACTCTGTTGACAGTTCAAGTGATGATCACTTGTTAACAATATGCATCATTGAACTGTCAAACAGCTAGTTTCGTATTGCCTATCTTCAGCGACCAACTGCAGTGACGTCATTAGCCACTGGTGCTTTTGATAGCCACCGTAACACGTTTTGACAGATGTTATTGTATCGATACTTTTAAAATTGCGATTGTGTAAGCTTTTGAAGCTGTTTATTAGTCGATAAAATTTTAGAGTGGTCACAATAGGCACCGTAATTTTTTATAATTCACCACATTTCCACCGTAGTTTGTTAGTCACTTGTGTGATACGTAATACCAATTTTATGAAATTGTCAGTTCACAACTAAGTTTAGTGTGCAACGAATGCTAGTTGTCAACTGTTATTGAAAAAGTTAGCCAATAGCCCCCCTGAAACAGACGCTAAGGACGAGCGAATAGTGACGGACGTGGCAAGTGAAAAGAAGTGCCAAAGTGTGACAAAATGGCTTCAATATTATCGAAAAACCAAAAAAATTGGTATTATCGTAGCCCTAGCGGTTGGTCCCCTAGAAATTAAAAGGAGATATTTTTATTCATATTGTTTGGATCACTTTTGTTTCAAAGATAAGCGTTTTCTGTAGTCATTTTGTTTTGCTTATGGAAACAAAAATATGCGCTCGCGACGATAGTATATATAAAAAGTACTCTGTGACGATAGTCGAACGGCGACTGAGCTTCATAAATGTGATTACATCCCTCCGATTGAGTATCCCATAGATATCCGATATTGAGTATCCATATATATCGATATCTGTGGAGTATCCGATATAGATTTATAACGTCGGAAACCATTCTTGTCCTAAATCGGATCTAAAATCAGATGCTACCTTCCTAAATTCGATTTAACTTCTCTGAATTCAGAAACGATTAAATATGGATCCGTTATTCAGGATGGTGTAATAACCTTTTTACCCGACTGCAAGAAGGGTTATGTTTTTCGCGCGTATCTTGTATGTATGTATGAACGTATGTAATATTCTTTATTACCATATCTTCCAAACCGCTAAACGGATTCACATAATTAAGATATCGTTAGATTCATTTTGATAACCAAAGTATTCTTAAAAAAACAACATAACGACTGTGAGACGCTATAGGTACTTAAGAGTAAAAAATTTTTTTTTTGGGGTTTGCAATATACGTATCAAATTAAAGGGCTCATCATGAGGATTCCAAAATGGTATATCATGACTAACAACATACTAACATACTAACTATTACTCGCGACTTCATTGCTTCCCCTTTTTGAAGCAATCGTGTAAAATCGTGTTATGCATTTCAGAGATATACCTAGCATAACATAGCATAATCGGCCTTTTAATGTTTCGCGTGGTGGATTACGGCCCATTCCCTCTCCTAGAGAGGACTCTAGGAGAGGGAATGGTAATCCACCACGCGGGCCCAATGCGGGTTTGTTGAATGTCACCTTTTTTTTTTAATTGATATAAACCAGTGCTTGACTGCAATTGCAATCCCACCACATCACCTGTCTTCAGAGATATATCTCCTGGAAATTAGGTCCCGTTCCCGCAAGAAAATGAGAAGTAGCCTAAGTTACTCCTAGTAAAGTCACAACGACGGATTCGTTAGGGCACGTCATAAATTCAAAATAAAAATAAAAAATGTTTTTATTTCACTTAGGCTTACATGGGCACTTATACAACGTCAGAAGCAAGTGCACGGTTATGGAGAAACCGGCAAGAAATTCCATGGTTACTTTTTAGGGTTCCATACCTCAAAAGGAAAAACGGAACCCATATAGGATCACTTGGTTGTCCGTCTGTCTGTCTGTCTGTCAAGGCCCTTTATCCTGGAAACACGTGAAGGTATCGAGTTGAAATTAAAACCACATACTCAGATATACGGTCCTTTAAAGCTGTGAAAAAATCAAAGTATTAAACTTTTAAATTAACGAAAAAAAAATACGGCCGTTTATGTAGCTAAAACCAAACTCGATGTCAATTCGCTATTTTGCACTTTAAGTGTGTTAATCGATACTTGTAGTTCTTCAAATCGAGCCGCCTGGTCGTTTGAGAGTGAGGCGAACATCTCTTTAATAACATCGGTACTGCAGGTGATGTTTCCCTCGTACTTCCTCTTCTTTCTGTCAGTAATATTGTCCAACGTTGAACGTAAATCAGGCGCTGAGTCATAATGCTGAATCCCCTCGATCGCAAAACGTTCACTTTCTGTGTTTATTTCCATTTCTCGAAGATCCACGTTCGAATCTCGCGGTAAAGGGGAAGTCGGCTGTGGCTGCGGCGGTGGCGTACGATTTAATTTAGGCATCTTCAAAACTTGATAGAAAGCTCGACCGAAAACACTCGTACGGAACGATAAGAACGGAGACCCAGCGACGCACACACTAAGGAGTAAGCGGGAGCGCAATTATGGCAACTGTCCTGCTCCCTCGATATTGCATATCACTTGACTCCCATTGTTTCCACGGTAGAACTCATATTACAAAATAATGCGAGTTTTCTTAGATTTCATACAAAAATGGTTATAAGTACTGCGATATTACAGAAAATATAAAACACAAAGAAACCAATAAATACCTAATTTCAAAAGAAGAATAACATACCTTTAATATAAAATTTATTTGAACTTATGATTCCAAGTCAATCCAATGATATAACACTTCAAAGCAACCCGTTTTAAAAATCTCCAATTTCATAGGTAAAGACCTATTATTAGATGGGATGATTTTAGTCTTTTATTATTTGAATGGGTCCCGACTGTTGCAGTCAATATGTGAATTTATTATTTGTTTTATTTTATATGTTTAAATTAATGCAATTAATTTGGTTTCTACGCTAGTGGATTGAACTTGTTTTTTTTCTTTTCAGTTTTTATTTACAGTTATTTTTTACACTGTCTTGTTTTTATCAATTTTTTTCAAAATTTACCATTTTGTACTTATGTACTTGCTAGAATTATTTGTATGGTACCTCACCTAATGGTTGTAATTTAATTTTTAAACTTGCACCTAATTATTATTCTATCGTTACAAAAACAAATCAATCATTTTAATCTCTAATTGTTTTATCTCGTTTTGACCTAAAAAAACTACTTCAATTTTCGCGGGAAACCTTGCAGCATCTTAATATAAAAAACTCTATACTTTTTAAGCTGCCAATTGCCATATATACCTTACCATTTTTGTAGCTGGCAGCACTAAAGCCAAAATAGCTTTTGACCAAGGAATTTCTTTTGACACGCTCGCTGGAATAGGCTCAATAGGCACTTTGACACATCTTTGACGTGATTCGGAACGCAGCGTAAATTGTCAGTCCAAATGTCATAGACATGACACTTGACAGACGAGTACGAAAACGAAAAGCAGACGAGTAGAGTAAAAGTAGTGTGTGTGTGGTGTTTATTCGAATAAAATTATGCAACGATTTTAAATTAATATAAAAACTGACAGTTACCTAATCTATTTTTGTTACATTAATGCGTAAAATACTAAATCCATGTGTGTTGGGTTTAGTTTTAAGTGAACAATTTCTCCCTGTGTTTATTAAAAAATGTCATCTCTGATGAGTTTACGTAGTAATTTAACAATGAATGGTATAAGAAAATGGAAATGCTGCTTATCACAGTTAACAAAAAAATATCCGGAAGAAATAATACGCAGGAGTTTTTCTACACGCGAATTATTAAAAGAAGCCTACTATCGTACAAAACTTAAGTTTAAATGTAAGTTTGTATGCAAATAATTTTTATTTGATTCTTTATATAAGTTGCGAAATAATAAAAATATAAATCACCTTTCATAGCAAAAAAACTACCTCAAGATGTGAATCCACGGGGAGTATTTGCTTGCAATGAGCTGGACCTCTCTGAAGTTAAAGTATATGGATTTGATTATGATTACACACTAGCGCATTACAAACCTAGCTTGGAACATTTACTGTATAATCTTGGCAGAGAAATACTGTTGGAAAAATATAAGGTTAGTATGTGAAAACTTTATCTAATGATGGCTGAGCAAAAGTCAATACCATTAGAAAGTGAGAGATAACTGATGAGTTAGCTTAAGACTGAGCTCAGTGGTAGCTAACAGGTTTCTGATTAGTAGCCAACTGCTGGTCATGCTTTGGTAGGAATTCAATTGAATAAGGTCTAAGTATAAGGTTGTTAATATTCAATATTAAGTCCTTCCATATGAAATTGGTGTTTTATAAAACAGATCACTGTGAGCTGTTATAACTTTGGATCATCTTGGAATTATAATTAAAAAAAGATATACATTTAAGGCATGTTATTCCTTTTTCGAAATTTAATTCATTTCTTTCTTTGGGTTTTATGTTTTCTGTAATATTTGCTGAGTGGTTTATTAGTCAAAAAGTTGGTTAACACACTGATACACACTTTATTATTGTCTATTGGTTTCAGTATCCCCCAGAAATATTACAGTTAGAATACAATCCAAACTTTGCTGTCAGAGGTTTGCATTATGACATAGAGAAAGGCCTCCTGCTGAAACTGGATTCTTTTTTACAAATTCAATTTGGAGCAGTGTACCGTGGTCTCACACAGGTGCCTTCTGATGAAGTGCTCAAGTTATACAGAAACAGAATAATACCCATAGCTTATGTTGAAGGTGATACTAGAGCTCATAAAGTAAGTACTTTAATTCATTCATTCATTAAACCCCAAGCAACCACCGGTGTTCAATCTCTCATTGTCTTTGTATTGTGTCTCTAATTACGGTATTCGAAAGGTTAAGTAACATAGGGGCCATTAAGCTGAAGAGTCAATAGGTTACTTCAAGGCAAGTATGCTTCGTCAAGCACATCATTGCTTACTTGAACAAAAAAAAAAATTACCTTAAAGTAGTAATGGTGTGAACTAAACTACATATGGTATATAATTGCACCTAAAATCGTCATATTGCTGTCATAATCACAATAACCATGTTTAAGTAACATGTTTTCTAATTTTCAATCATTGTTTTCTTTAGCTAAGGTTGAAAATCACTTAGTGTAGCATACTCCAGAGTAGTAACTAGGTAGCAGTCAGTAATCACTGGCACTTGTAAGCAATCATTCATTTGTGCTCCCCTTTACAATGTTGACACAAGGACCATGTGTGACAAGACATTGATATATATGTACCTACTACTACATGTATTTGTATGATTGTCTGTGTCTGTACTATAAACACAGAGCTATGTGTTTAGCATTCACCATTGTATCATTAATATGACAGGAACACACGAAGTAGTATTGTTTTGCTAAGTCTTCTATTTGAAAGTCATCTATTATTGTCCTAAAACACATTTTGGAATGATTGCCAAGTAACAAAAGTATTTTGAGTTAGGATGTGGGTACGAGCAAAATTAGTTTGTTGTTACAATTCCAATATCCATTTCAAATGTGATTCACCACACAGTACACTAGCACATATTAGTTCTACATTAGTAATCAAAATATAATGTTTTTCCTTTCAGCCAAATAGAGCTAAGATGGTGCATTTAGCTGATCTATTTTCAGTACCTGAAATGGGTTTACTTTGTAATGTAGCTGAATACTTTATCAAAAATCATATTGATTATCATCCAGAAATTTTGTTCTTAGATGTTAAGGTAATTATAAAATTATATTTTTTCATGTCTATAGATTACCTTACAAGGTTTTTAATCTTTGATTCTTTCAATTGTAGAACTCAGTGCAAAGCTGTCATCCCATCATGCACAAGATTGTTGCTCAAAATGTGGAGGAGTATGTCAGGCCCAATTCAGATTTGAGGAAATATTTCCAAATTTTGCAGGACAATGATAAGAAACTGTTCCTTGTAACTAACAGTCCTTATCATTTTGTGTAAGTTGCATGTACGCTTTGTATTCAGAGCTGCGGGATTCTTCAGGGCTGTAGGATTGTTCGAAAGAATTATTACGTCCAGGGGCGCCGACTTTTATAAAACCTCATGGGTGCTCATGCTCATTTGATGGACTCGAAAAAGTGGCAAAGGGTGAGAAGAGAAATGCACACTGATTGACCAACAAATAAATAAATGTCATACTTACATACTGCATACTTAATTACTAATTATGTTTGATAAAAATATAAAATGAAACCATTACTTATATAAAAATTAAACCAGTTTTTATTATCAAGAAATATTATAATTTATACGTAAAAAGGCGATTAATGATTTGTTTCTTGATGTCTATTCTCAGGGGTGCTCAGCACCCACTATTTATTTCTTATGGGTGTCGAGCTCGAGCCCCTGAGCACCCACGGAGTCGGCGCCCTTGATTGCGTCTCTAGAACGTAAAAAGCAATCGGAGGAATACGGGTGGGCTTTAGTCAGTAAAAGTCTGACACTCTGTCAGGTAAAATGTATACTTTGTATTATTACAATTATGATATTTAATCTATTCCATTCAGCATAGTACATTATATATATATATATATATAAATATACAATACAGATTGTCCTATTAATAAGCACGTGAGGTTATGTTTACAGATGAATAAGATAAACACGTGTTTGATGTATTTGACAAACTACGACACACGCTGCGCTGCACGCATTACTGACGAGGACACGTAATTCAAATCGGACGTCATCAGACGATGTCGGTTGTAGTAGTTAGTACTTACTTTCTTTAACATATTAAATGTTTTTTTTAGGGTTCCGTACCTCAAAAGGAAAAAACTGAACCCATATAGGATCACTTTATTGTCCGTCCGTCTGTCTGTCTGTCGGTTAAGACCCTTTATCTCGGGAACGTATGGAGGTCGTTCCTTTAAAGTTGTGAAAAATCAAACTTTTAAATTAACGAAAAAAGATACGGCCGTTTATGTAGCTAAAAACGTATATTTTGACACTCTCATGGGAATCAAAATTCTTGGGTACTTCCCGTTGACCCAGAATCCTGAAATTTGGCATAAAGCAAAGTCTAGCACAGGTATAGGAATAAATCTGAAAACAGTAATTTTTTTGTTAAGTATGTCACAAAAATAAACATTTTTTTGCGATGCGGAAAAATTCGGGAATTGAACTATTTACATAGGTGAGTCCATAGATATCCGTGGGTGAGTCTGTATGGAACCCTTAGTCCGACTCGCACTTGCCCAGTTTTTTATTTGCACCACACTAGGAATAACTCTTGTATCGTGGGTGCGTTGAAACATGTAGGTAAACTCACATGTACACAATGTACCTACAAGACACCCAAATCCGGAACACCTATCTATTGACCATACAAAAATTTGTTCCGTGCGGGAATCGAGCCCGCGGCACGCAGCGCAGCAGTCAATCGCTCAACCTGTGGGTCAACAGTGCCTTCAAAATTAGTTGATTCTCATAACAGAGTCCGCTCGGGGAATAGGATTAGGTAGGTGCGATAGAAGATCATTAGAAATCATAATAAAATGTCCATAAGATAAAAAATATGTCCATAAGACAGTAGTGACGTACTTGTCGTCCAGTGGTAACGGCCCCGGCTTAGGGTGCGTTTCCACCGAAGCGGAGCTGAAAGGAGTGAATTGGTCAATCATAATGCTCGAAATCTCTACTCCCCATCAGTGGAAACAGTGTAAGTGGAGCGGAGTGGATAACAAATGAACACGCAGCTCCGAACCGGACGGAGAAGAACGGATTCGAGCGGAGAGTAGCTCAACTCCACTCCGCGCCGTTCTCCATCAAGTGTCACTTTTCACTGCTCTTCTCCGCTCCACTCCACCAAATTCCACTTCAGTTTAAACGCACCCTCACGGGTTGTACGTCGTGGGTTAAAACCCAGGCAGGCAATTTTAATTGTCTATTTCATCACAACAACTATGACGGAAAACATCGTTAAGAAACCGTCATTCTAGAACCAAAAATTCGAAGACATGTTACATCCTAGTCCGCATGGTGGATTACGGCCCCTTTCCTAGAGAGGAGGCCTGAGTCCCAGCAGTGTGAACATGTAGGCTGGTCCTGTTTTATGCTTATGCAATAAGATGAAACCAATAGTTATCTATAAGTTTGATTTAAAATGTAGGGCTTCTTATAAATAAGCTAAATCCTATGAAGTAAGTAGTTTGCTGATATTTTGAGTATGATTTTTCAGGAATGCAGGCATGGAGATGTTAGTGGGCCATGACTGGCGGGATTTTTTCGACGTAGTCATAGTCAACGCGAACAAACCCAAGTTCTTTACCGAGGTGTCGCGGCCCATCCGAGTCTTCGACAAAAGCGCCAACTCACATATTTGGGAAAGAGTGTCTTCGTTAGAAAAAGGAACTATTTATTATGAGGTAAAACTATGCAACTTGAAACATTGATGATTGAGTTTTGTAGAAATACTAGTTTTGTTATCGTACATCAAAATCCCATGGCGGGCAAAGCTTTTAGAACTGTACAAGGAAAGATTGCTATTATTTTACTTTTAAGTAAACGTGCCGATGGATCGTCGACCACATCACTTATCATCAGGGCCCCGAATCTGCTATTACAATAGTGTCAGAATGGTCTGTCATTGATTTCATAATTATTATTGTTGATATTGACAAGTTTGGTAATCTACTAATATAATTAGCGTCATCATGACTTTCCAATGGTCAACCACTGACAATCCATTGAAAGAAGTGGCATAGAATGGTAATCTCGTACATATTGACAAATGAATATCTGACTTATGCGGTAATCTGCTAGTTTTTTTTTTTTTTTTTTAATTCATATTAACCAGTGCTTGACTGCGATCCCACCTGATGGTAAGCAGCGTAAGTTTTGACAGTTCCTTTGATCAGTGACCTACCATAGAACGTCATTGTGCAGTCATTGCTATTAAGCTCGATATTGTCATTCTACCACAACTCTATTACGAGACCATTGACCGATCAATGATCGATCATTATGAATTAGCAGATTACGAACTTTTAGCAAAATGACAATGGGATCTGGTTGGAATGAAGAATTTATAAAAATAGCAGACTTGGGCCCCAGGTGAGATAGTGGTCAAACGTAAAAACAACACATAAAGAAATGGGGCTCTTTGAATGTTTGATAATTACTCACTCCTCGAAAATGAATTAAGCTGTTGATCCCCGCATTAACGCCGGCGTTCACGCGCCATTGTCTTACTATTGTGTCTCTAATTACGCACTCAAAAGGTTAAAGATGAAAGACAGCAAGTTATGCTGTTGCAGTATTGCCGTGTTGTTCATAAAGGCTTACAATGACATTACAGGGTACAGTGAAGCAGCTGCAGGATTTGACGGGCTGGTACGGCCACCAGGTGCTGTACTTCGGCGACCACCCGTACACTGACTTAGCTGACGTCACACTGGAGCATGGTTGGCGCACTGGCGCGATCATCAACGAATTGACGGTGAGCATCACGCTTAGAAAGTTCTTCTTTTCGTGTAAATGTTACATACTCGTGTATAGTTAGTTACACGAGTATGTAATGTACACTTTTTGAGCCCAGGGGCCTTACCTTGACCTGGTGGGTTACCATGACGTTCAAAGTAAGATTGTTTCATTCTTATTTCAGTGTGGGTATGAGACAGAGCTTTACAGGTTGTCTAGCGCCATCTCTTACCCACACTGGAAATAAGAATGAAACAATCTTACTTTAAACTTCATGGTAACCCACGTGGTCAAATGTCAGACGTGCGAGCGAGAAAGGGATGGAGCTATACAACCTATATAGCTTTAACAGTTCAGTTTAGGTCGTAAAGTGGATCGCGTTAAGAGTTTGTGCTAAGGCCCCTGTAAACGTTAGCGTTAAACGTTTATTACGACGTCGGAGACGTAGTTCAGAATATCAAAGGTAAAACAAATAAAAAAAATATGGGCACTTTTCTATGAAAACTGGTTGGTTTTAGTATACAATCCAAACATAAAGGCACTACATTATATGAAATACCTATTTATAAGGTTCTGTACTTCAAAAGGAAAAAACGGAATCCTTATAGGATCACTTTGTTGTCCGTCTGTCTGTCAAAAATCTTTTTCTGGGGAACGCGTGAAGGTATCGAGTTGAAAATAAAACCATATACTCAAGTCTGCGGTCCCTTGAAGCTGTGAAAAAATCAAAGTTATAAGTTAACGAACGAAAAAGATACGGCCTTTTATGTCGCAAAATACGTTTATTTCGTCACTCTCAAGGGAATCAAAATTCATAGGGTACTTCCCGTTGACCCAGAATCCTGACATTTGGCATGAAGCAAGGTCTGAAATCTGAAAGCAGTAAATTTGTTGTTACGTCACAAAAAAAAAACTTTTTGCGATTTGGAAAAATCTTCGAGACTCCATTCGGGAATTTTGTTGAAATTTGTGCGGAACCCTCAGGGCGCGAGTCCGACTCGCATTTGCCCAGTTTTTATTTTATTTAATAGGTACTTGTTTAAGTAGCTCTATGTATAAAAGTAAAAGTTATATCGAGCAAAAAGTCTAGTCTTAAGTGTCTTTCTTCGTAACATGACGTTCCTGTAAGAACGACACTGAGAATTGAGATATGGCCTTTAAATACACCAAATTCATTAGCAGTTTTTTTTAATTGATATAAACTAGTTCTTAACTGAGATCCCACTTGATGGTAAGTAGTGTTGCAATCGTTGATGGTGAAGTGCACTAGTTTATTAAAAACAAATTCACTCTAGCCTTGAAGACACCTAAATTATAATCGAACGGGAATACTGCAGCAGGCAAATTGTTCCAGCTATTCTATTTATACAACAATCCAACGTCGCCAACCCTGTACGAATGCCTACCGTAAAACGATTAGTTATAAGCATTTGTTTTACCTGAGCGATATTTTAATAAGTCCCAGGGGAAGCGTATCTTATGCACTTTTAGGTACACTAAAGCTTTTTTTTGCTTCTCCCGGATCGCAAAGAAAAATTGTAAAAACAGAAAGTGAAAATTTGTTGCTAAAGAAAAGACTACGTGTGGTATAACTTGGATTTGTAACGGCACACGAGCTTGTTATGAAATAAGTACAATAACAATGCACAGGTTTTAGCGTTATTGAAGGTAGAATATATTATATCTCCATTCTCCAGGGCCTAAGAGGAATGTCATTTTAGGACAAAAATTGAGCCTATAAGTAGACATTTGTTATGGTTAACTATTAACTTACCCCAACCGAACAAGAACATACTTCCGAGATAAAAAGTATTTTAAGTCCAGTTCCAAGACATGATCTACCCAAGTGCCAAATTTGATTCATATCCGTTCAGCCGTTAGAGCGTTAAGGAGTAACAAATATACACACAGCGGCTTCGACTACATAAAAGTAGGTTTCTCCATACAAACTTTGGAAGTGAATTTTGATAATTCCTTTTTTCTTTGTATATATCATAAAAATAACTTGTGTTTAAAATTTCAGCGTTCTAAGTCCAAGAGTCTGGGCTGGGCGTTGATGACTCAATCAGTGAGTCAGGCCTTTGCCTTTTATACAGCGTGTTTTTTTTTATATCCCATAACTCTAGGGTATGAATGAGACCATATTAAAGAATCAACTGGCATATGAATTATTATTCAACGATCTTTTTTTTGTTTTCATTTTCCATACAAAATAATTCGATAAATTCACGATTATTTATGTAAAACACCCTACGTGAAATATGACAGCGTAAATATGTAATGTCATTTGTTTATTTGCAAACTACTTTAGATTTCATCGATGACTGGCGACGTCACAAAAGTAAAGATTTGTCATACGGGTGTAAATTTTTGACCTCAATTAATTATGATTGATGATAAGATATCATCAATCATAATTAATTGACGAAACCATGCTTTTTTGGACTACATATTCTAGGGCTTTTAGTATTATTTTTCCTTATAGAATATAAACCTTGAGTTATAGGATATCAAAAACAACACATTGTATATTAAAAAATACAGTGATGTTCATAATTTTAATACTAGGAACAAACACAAATTTGTGGTTCCTACAACCAGGCTGAAAAAAATAGGGGGCTCATTTAGATGCCAATGTATGCACTTCTATAATAAACTTCCTAGTCATATTCAACAACTAAGCCTTAATAAATTCAAATTATTTGTAAAGCGAAAACTTTGCCAAAAGGCTTTTTACACTATAAAGGACTATGTTGAGGACCAAAAGGCTTGGGATTCACCTGCTCCAGTACGCACTGCAACTGTTGTCTTATTATTATTATTTTATCTTTTGTTTTTATTTTTAATTTTGCTTTTTATTATTTATTACAATTCGATATTGTAGATTATTTTTATTTTGCAATTTGACTTTTTTTTTTCTATTAATTTTTGACAAAAATGTTTACTTTGCTAAAGTATTACATTTTGTAAACTATATTTTTCCTTTTATTATTGTGAACGTGAGGACTATGTTGATTGTTTTTTTTTTCCTTTTCAGTAATTTTAATGTATGTCTGGCAATTTGAGTATTTTCTGCGGCCTACCCAAATGTCCTTTCCTTGGTATTGTTCGTCAAGTCGTTGAGCTCCTTAGTAGTCCTGAGTTGAGCTTTGCGAATACTGACAAATGCTTGCACTGACTGGACAGGTCCACTCAAATCTGTATGGTTCTTTCTTCAAAAGACCATTTCAGACAAATCTGCATGGTTCTCATGTGATTTGACCATTACATATTTACTGTATGGACTTTAAAAGAGACTTTGATCCCTGAGTTTGTTTCGGTCTTTCTTCTCAGGGTAGTCAGCTAGGAAACACCGGCCTCATCTAGTTTAAAAATGACGAAAAAAAAAAAATTGACGTGTAAAAGTGTTTTTTAAACCTATTTACAAAATAAATATCATTTATCATTTATATACAGATAAATAACTATTGAGCTCCTGTTGACATATCACCAGGAATAAACAAATAACTATTCTATCTATTTTTGTCACCAGCACGAAATCAACACATTAAACACGCAGTCGTTCAAGGAGAACGCCAACTGGCTGCAGATGCTAACGCAGCTCATCGAGGACCACCAGGACTATAAAGACCCCGAGGCACTGGAGGTCGTCACGGAGTGGATGAACGAACGGGACTTTTTGAGGTATGTACGCTTTATATAAGAGTTTTGGAACTGTTTCATGCCTACTGGATCGTTCGTAAGTATTGAGTTTGTTTCGTGAAATATGCGCCTGATCGTTTTATGACTATGAGTAAGACTTTATACAGGACCACAGCAATTTGATTACACCTGTCTGTGTTTCGCTAGGTGCTTTGGGTGTTTCTGTTGTCCTTAACACCCTTTAAAGCTGGTAAATTAAACTATTATCTCAGTGGCTACCGTTTAGGGGCGATATTTTAAACTTCAAAGGTAGCACAATTTTTCTTGTATTTTGCAAGTCCCACAACAAGTTACAAGTGTGTGTTACCACCAAGCTGTATGTTGATTACAATATAATTGGCGTGTAATTCGTATTTATTTACTGAATTATAAACTACCTACGGAATTAATTTATAACCTTTTTAGTTTGTCTTACCTTATTGAATGGCTATTTCATGAAAAAGTCATACAATACGGTAAGACAAACAGAGGATTGTATTGATGACTTTAATGATTATAATATCTATATATATAAAAGAAAGTCGTGTTAGTTACACTATTTATAACTCAAGAACGGCTGATCCGATTTGGCTGAAAGTTGGTGGGGAGGTAGCTTAGAACCAGGAGACGGACATAGGATACTTTTTTTTTTTTGAGTAGGTTAGAGTAGGGTAGAGTAGGGTAGAGTAGGGTAGAGTAGCGTAGAGTAGGGTAGAGTAGGGTAGAGAAGGGTAGAGTAGGGTAGAGTAGGGTAGGTAGAGTAAGGTAGAGTAGGATAGAGTTGGGTAGAGTAGGATATAGTAGTCAGTTGACGGGAGCGAAGCCGCGGGCAAAAGCTAGTTGTATATAAATACAAGTATTACGTCCGCGGCGAGCATTGGGTAGCTCGCCGTCCGACCATCCGGTAACCGTCCGGACCGACCCCAAGTCGTCGACGGCGCGTACTATTCCACGCGCGCCTCAAGGAGATTGAGAGAGTCAACAACTGTCAGGGTCGAAGCCTACTGGGTGGGGCCAAGGGTCTGATTCTGAAAGGAATACTCGGCCCTGGTATAAAAGGCAACGAAGGAACAGGAGTGGGTTTTTAGTCAGTAAAAGTCTGACACTATCTCTCGCTCCGCCCAAGAGCGGGGGAAGTCATTGATTGATCAAGATGAGTTTCCCACCGATAAAAAAAAGTATTACGTCCGCCAATCATATTTTAAACAACATACATCTTAACTCTGACCTGCAAAACGAAAAAAAAATCTATAGGAAATTAAATTTCATCTTACCCTAAGCATATTATTGAATTTATAAGCACTTCTGAGCAACTACTTAATCAAAATTATCGTAATCTATATTCGTGACTGATTGGCTGTAAAATAACGCTTGTGTGTTTTGTTTTCATGCTTCCATTGTAGGAGATGTTATGTAAATTGCAGGAATGAAATAAAGGCAGTGTTTAACCCACAATTCGGTAGCGTGTTCCGTACATACCACAACCCGACTTACTTCTCGCGACGCTTGTTCCGCTTCGCCGACGTCTACACGTCCAACATCTCGAACCTGATGAACTACTCGCTCACGCACACCTTCTACCCGCGCCGCGGTGTCATGCCACACGAGTATGGCTCTTATTTCGTTTGAATTCAGTGTCACTGTGACTCATGTAATCACTTCGAATTAAGGATAACTTTTATCTAATCATAAATCAGTTTTGTAGCAATTTTTGCCATATTTTTGCTAGAAAGTATTATAGAGAATCTGTACCGCTATAAGATACCTGAGGTGAAGACATAGACGTATATAGGGGGGAGGGGGGCGGTGAGTTAACCATCCCACCTCACTACGGTCTAGCGCCCATCCTAGGCTGATGGGCGGCAAATTCGAAATTACATGATAGACGCCAAAATACTGATAACACAAAAATCAGGCATGTCAGGGGCCAGGCCCCTCCTGAAAACAACCCTAGGATACTCCAATTGGCGAGAATACTTTGAGAGATGAACTTATCGAATCAGTTGTTTTAGATATTATCATAATTGTTTGTATTTATTTAGAGAATTGAAATAGTAGAATTTTAAGCAAATTAGTTTAGAAATACGATGTAAGACTAACATATCTACGCTGTGGGTATACTGCAAATCCAACGGTATTCTAGTCAGAAGTATTTAATATTGTCTTACAATAAGTTTGTTTATTTATTTTCTTACTTTTAACATATCTTTACTGTCAATTCGGTTAGAAAAATGAAATTGCGGGTAAATATAAATTAAAATAAGTAGGACACGTAGAATAAGTGTACAAACAATTGCATACAACATTGAAGTATTTAAATCAGACTATTAGTATTCTGTAATAAGTATACGGGTTCATTTAGTTACATTTAGAGAGATCTGTTTAAACCTCTGGTACTGTTTTTACTGTGTGTATATTATTTATTAATTATGTACTATTATTCATATACACGGAGCATCTGTAATGCTCGTGACTTATAATCACAAGAGGTCAAAGTAACATTTTTGTTATCTCTACCGAGAATCTTATTTTTATTAAGCATTTTGGAAGTTATTTATTCACGTGAGCGATTAAAATCGATGTAATTGAAATTAGTGATCATTATCTTTATAACTGTTGTTAATATTTTCTATTCAAATGTACTGTAATTGCTATGTAAATTATTATATACTTTTTATCGAAGTTATTTGTAGCTTTTAATTTTACTTATTTTTAATTAAAAATATTAGCCAGCCTTTTTTTTGGATGGTAAGAATTTCATCGTTGTTCCTAGCCCTAGTAGATATTCTTATGATTTATTATTAAATATTGCTAAATAGTATTAAATTTCAACATAATACGTAGCACTGTTATATAAACGAGTATATTGTTTAGTATTACGAAGTATATATGTATTACCGAAATCTAACGTAATTTTTATTAAAATCAGCTTACTTTGTGCCGTTTTCGACAATAAAAAAATCACTAAAGGCACTTCTGCCATATTATTATCTATAAATTGAGTTTGTATTCAATATACCGTTTCATCTATTATATGTTATAGTCGTCGATGTTTTAGAGAAATGTTGCAATAAAAAGATGTTTACATTGAATTTGTGTATTATTTTATTCATTATCTAGTCTTATTTTAAACTTATTGCGAAATGTCGTATTTAATAACAAGCTTATCATAGAGAGCAAGACCCGCGGATCGGGACCTGATAACAATTTGCTTGTCTCTAGCCTTATCTTTGTTCTGAAGTATATAAATACATAATTTGATAGATATTTGGACCTCATTATAAGAGCTTGAGTCTACCTACAGCGACTCAGATTGAGTGTTTATGAATTTAAATATTTTTTGCATATAGTTTACAGCGTGTTGAGTATGTAGGTATAGTGTTTGCAATTCGTGAGCGCGCGTTGTGACATTTATGTCATTGACATTAGGTTTAAATTACAATTTATACGCACGCTCGTGAAATGCACCAGCTATAGCTAGACTAGTATGTAGACAGTTAGTAGAAAGGATATGCCGTGTCAATGAGGAGGGTATTATCCGATTTGAGAGTCTTTGTCTGTATGGAGAAGTTGATATTGTTGTAGCGCAGCCGGCAGGGCCTGTCGGGGCGCGCCATGAAGCACATGGTGTACAGCGCCAACTCGAGCTCAGGAGACGTGCCCACGAACATGGTCACCTCGGGCGCGTCCTTCGTCTCGCTCAGGATTGAGTGCTGCTTCAGAATCATTCCTTTCTGTAAAATATAACAGTCATTTGGTTACGTTTTGATTTAAAAATATATATTAATGACATGCTCGCGCTTGATTTATCTCACGGTGATGATGTGGTCGACGTTTGAGCAATCTTATCTAGAAGTAACCTATTCACTCTTGACTTAAATACCGCCTGGTTGGCTATCAAGAAACACGGGCTGCGGCGGGAATCCTACTCCTTAGCTGCGAATGGTTATAATAGCTCGCGCTTGACGTAAGGGGGAGAGGGAGGGGGGGCTTGAGATAGATCTCATAGTGATGATGTGGTTGACGTTGGAACACGCTTGCCTAGAAGCAACCTATTCATTCTTTCCTCCTCCTTGCGTCGTTTATCCACAATGCTGAGGGTCGTGACCTCGACGAATATTCATTCTTTACTTTGTAGCTATTAAGAAACATAGATTCCGGCGGGAATTTCACGTTTTGTGCGTATCGATGGGATGATTACCATGTACCAAAGGATTTGGGTCGAAGTATCTGTTTCAGTGCAGGCAGACCAACCTGACTCGAGCTGATAAGGTTTGATAATACACATACATCGGCTTTTCCCATCGGGTTAGCCAAAAACTAGAACACGCCTGCTAAAATCCTCACACACTCTTATTGTTTCGTTTGCTTTCATACATCAGTGAGTACTACACAGTATTTATTTGACACACAATTTTATGTTGTGGAGGTCAGATAGCTTCCTTGTAAAATAATCAGGTGCATCCGGAGACAGATTAATTTAATTTTATTTTTAATAACCGTTCCCCACACCATCTGGAATTACTTCTGTTTTGTGGGTGAGCACACACACACACAAGCCACCCAAACCCGCAACAACTATCTGTAGACTATACAAATATCTCTATATCTATATATACTTATATAAAAATGAATAGCTGTTCGTTAGTCTCTCTAAAACTCGAGAACGGCTGGACCGATTTAGCTAATTGTGGTCTTGAAATATTCGTGATAAGTAGTAGAAAATATGGAAAAACTTACGAAAAAAAAAATCGAATGCAACGCCATCTTTAATGAAAATGTCATTTTAAAATGAATTATGCTGTTCTGGTAATTCCAGTAGATGGCGTTATCCTTACTATTAGGCGGTACGAAGTTCGCCGGGTCAGCTAGTACTAACATTTTTTAAGCAGGGGCCACAGTCTTAACATAGTTCCTGGTAACCAGTCCACTTAGTTTTCCATATGTCGCAATAGTTTCCCACCAACCGGGGGTTGTCCTTGGATGCACTAGCATAGTGTACAGGGATAATCATCGGTTTGTACCACTTTCCATTAAAAGCGTCTAAAAGGGCCCCTGCGAGTTGGTTTCGGCTCCTCGTACGCCTTCCAAAGGTCCAGGACCTTAGGGTGCTGAGATAAATAAATGTATAAAAATAATAATAATAACTCTTTATTTCAGGCTACTAAGGCCCATAGACACTATACATAAATAACAATCTTAATAACACACCCAAACTATATATAACAGCTGCTACGCTGGTTCAATCCCGGCACGGAACAAATATTTGTATGGCGTACAGAGAGTCGTTTCGAGTCAGGGTGTCTAGTGTATGTGACGTTAACATGTTTGTGAACGCACGCGTGTTAAAGGAGTTATTCCTAATATGGAGCAATCATCATCATCATCATCATTTCAGCCGAAAGACGTCCACTGTTGGACATAGGCCTCCCCCAAATGTCGCTACAATGACCGGTCCTGTGCGTCTCGCATCCATCGGATTCCCGCGACCCCCACCAGGTCATCGGTCCAACTTGTGGGAGGCCTTCCAACGCTGCGTCTTCCGGTACGTGGTCGCCATCGAACAATCGCCAAACTTAAGTGGCAGTGGGCAGGGCACATTGCTCGCAGAACAGATGGTCGATAGGGACGAAAAGTTCTGGAATGGGTATGGAGCAATGCTTAAACAAAATAAAAACCCGCGACCCCCAGCGCAAAAGCCAATTCCTCAACCACTTCGCCAAAGGTGCAGCCAAACACTTAAAAAAATTGTTAAAACTGGATAATAATTTAACAGATACCTATTCGATTTGGGTTCGAATCGACAATCGTTCTGCTGGCTTAACCTTGCGATAACCCCAGTCATTGGTTGGCAGTGACGGAACCGAAAATGTACCTAAATCATGTCTGTTTTCTTCTTAATGTTATGTTCGAATAGGCTAGTAGATACAGATGTTTGTATCTAAGAGTCATTATCAAAATCTTTCTGCCCTTGTCCCGTTTTAATAATAATATTTAATAATATAATATTTTTTACAACTATCACACAACGCCGTCTCGTCTGAAGCTAAGCAGAGCTTGTGTTATGAGTACTAGACAACTGATAAACATACTTATATATTTCTAAATACATACATATATATAAATTACACCCAGACACAGAACAAATGATCGTGCTCATCACACAAACATTTGTCCTGGGTGGGAATCGAATCCACGACCTCCGTTATAGCAGTCAGGGCCACTCACCACTAGTCCGACAGGCCTGTCAAATTTACTTGGGATCGGCGCAACATGTTTTTTTTCTTCCATTCTGTTTGTCGCCCGTCATGTTTTCACTAACTCCCTCCCTCCTTTCTTTCATATCAATTCTCACACAATCCATCCATCTAAGAGTCACTCATTCGTCGAACTGTTCATATTGATTTGTCACATTGGTAGATTTTGGTGTATCTAGTAGGAACTCTAGTTCGAAGTCGACTGATCCATACTACGATCCATGATCGATCGTTGGTTGTTATTTGGTTTTATCCTAGGGGTCACGGCTGATTTTCATTTCAATTTAAGATCATTTCAGCCGAAAGACACTGCTGGACATAGGCCTCCCCCAAATGTCGCCACAATGACCACAATTTAAGATATATATCGTTTAAATTAAAAAATACCTAAGTACAGTAAGTACCAACAAAACAAAGTAAGAAATAAAGTAATTAGTAAGTAAGTACATACAAAAGAAAAATTAACACATTTTAACTTACCCCGGAGAGATCTAGCTTGTCTATGTAGCCTAAATAATTGGCTTTACGATCTTGTTCGCGCTTGGCGAAGAACAACCAGCTGTGAAGACCTGTAAATACAAACAAATAGGAAATTATACTTATTTTTAAGGACTGTGATCAATAGCAGATCACCTTTCTAGAAACTGTAATTATTACTAGCGGACCCGTGCCCATTTCGCTGGGTGTCAAACATTTTTACTTAGCCTATGTCACTCAGGAATAATGTAGTTTTCTTCTAGTGAAAGAATGTTTAAAATCGGATACGTAGTTCCAGAGATTATTTTCAACAAACAATCTTACAAACCTACAAACTTTACCTCTTTATAATGTTAGTGTACTTAGAATTTAACCAGGTGTTGCCAAAATGGAACCCAAAATACTTCTACCAATTTATAAAACAACAAATCAGAAATATTATAATCATCATCAAATTATTCCTGCTTACGCCCATGATCCACCGTCTTTAGAATGCCTGCATTAACCCAGTCTATGTCCTACTTTTAACCAACTTCATAAGTAGAGATGGTTCTTTGTTCAATGGATAAATAAATTACCTGTCTGATTTATGTAATTGTGTTCAATTTATTGTTACGTGAGGGCTATATTTGGACCCTATGGTGGCCTATTAACATGCCAAGAGTGTTAATTGATGATGTAATTGTAAATTGACAGGACTCCTCTATAAGGACAGCCTCGAACAATACTTAGCGAAGGCGGCAGAATCATAATATTATCAATATCACTCATATGTAAAGACTCCTGGGGAAAAACAATTAATGTCAAAAAATGCAATATATTATAGAAAAACTGGTTTTGAAATTTATAAGTTTATGACAATCTTGCTCTTTGTGCCGCCGAGCGCTCAAGATCCGTGCCGATACCTGTACACACTTAACCATTAATACTGACCACGATGGTTATACCCAATTGTGATTACTGAATACAATACATATTATAAATCAAAAAGTCAATAGATGACACTAAAAATCACTAATCACTAATATTTATCAAAAATCAGTTTTACCTAGAAATGTCATTCATTCTTTTTCCCGTGGAGTCTTCATGTTTAATAATACGTTTATTATAAACGTATGAAACAAAAGAACAGTGTATTCTATGTTAAATGTTATCTGATCTTTCGTAGGTATTTCCTCTATACCAGAAAAGGAAAACTGAAGGAAAATATTGTCTATTAAAACACATCAAGACGTTCAGGTTAAAGGGCATGCCGATGATATAGACGTATTTACGTCTATATGACAGACGTATATACACACGAAACACATTACTCTTCTTCGGGGGCAGTAGAATAAACTAAACAGATAAGTAGGTACCAGCAAAACAAATATGTGTCTAATATTTATCATTATCTATGACGCAAGTGCACAAACAGTAAATATTTCTTACGTTGAATGAAGCTGTCAATACCATACGTGCCTATGCTTTATTTTAGCATTGTACCAATGTCCGATTTTCCGGAATCTGAAGGTATATAAAAGGCGCTGTATGGTAATTAAACTCAGGATCGCAAAGCTTACATCCCTTGACCTAAAATAAAAAACCATATGGCACTCTGCGATAGGGTGAGTTAATATCAGCAGCAGCATACAATTTCGCAGTCAACCCCGCCTGGGTTGACTGCGAAATTGTTAAAAAGAGTTATCGTGCTCTTGGAACGCGAAGTGAAGGAACACAAGTGGGTTCTATACCCCATCTGTTTAGGTAACTAACTAAATTTAAACAATCTTGTCTTTTATCTAAAAATGTTTACAATTTGTTATTTACCTATACCGATGTTTGGTAATTAACTAAATTTAAATAATCTTTGTATGTCTTCACGTTTTTTTTTAATAAAAAGTCATATCAAGATTGTTTACGTTTAGTTAACTACCTAAACAATTCGAGTATAGTCAGTAATAACATTCGGGATCTCGCGCCAACCAAAGCAGGTGAAATTATTTTTGATGTCACTTTTTGTCTTTACGAATACCTACAGTATTCGTAATTATTAGAAATATTTTGTATAGATATCGAACGGAAATAAATAGCACCTGTGAGGAGCCAGGTCGTTAGTGTGCTTTACTTTTATTTGTCACTGAACGTCTCATAAACAGCTGCACCGACTTTGATAAAATCTGTGTGTTTGAATGTATCTCTGGATGGTTCGTTCTGGTTCACGCAGAACATCATCTGTTGAGCCGCTAGTAATAGTACCAATGGATTAATGATTAAGGAGAGCAACCCTCACCGAGTACATCGTTGGACTTGAGCTCAGCCATGAAGATGTTCTCAAAGGCGCAACTGCACTTGCACAGCCCGGTCCAGTGGCGCGCGTACTTCGTGAACCAGATCTTCCTCAACAGATCCACTTGCTCCGGGTACTCGTTCAGTTGGGTTATACCTAGAGAAATAATGACCATAATTATATTTTAATTCAGAATTCAAGAAAATCATTGACTTGTTGTAAGTCAGTGAAGATAATTATCAAATTTTGGAACAATACACTCTAAAACATAAACGCGAAAGTTCGAATTCCATTGCAACCCATTTTTTAAGGGCCTCTAATACAAAATGATGGTCACTTAAAAATCAACTTGAAGTAAACAAAAATAAAGTTTATTATTAACTTTATTTTTGTTTGATGGCGATGGATTGAAATTATCTCAAATTAAGATTTAAAGTTTAGTTTTATTTATATCAGTCATTTGATGTGGCGCGCAATAACAGGAGACAGATTTGTGTGTAAACGGGAGATGGAGGCCTTAGTCATGCAGTGGAACAACATAGCCAAATCTCTAACTAAAAATACTCAAACGAGCCTTGGGCCCGAGGTTAATGATAACCATAAAAACATTTATTTTTTAATAATTTTTTTTTTTGTTAGGTAGTAATTTACAGCGTGTGGTTTTTCCAAAATCGATTTGAGTCCTGGTCAGGAATAATGATTTTTCAAAAATCCAATGATGCAGTTTCAGTTTTCTGACTTCTTGAAAATTTCATCCTGAATACTTGTAAGTACCGTTTCGTTTAGGAACGAACTTAAAGCCAATTTTTAATAACACTATGCGACATAATATTATAAACGAATGCCTAAGTAAAAACACTACTACATATAAACGAATGACTATATAAAAGCACTTTGTTCGATTATCAACTTTCGGCGTTGTGCCAAGCATTGAAAATCCATCAGCGCGTTTTTTTATACAGCACGTAAGCATTTGATACATGGTGTGTTATGTTATGAATGTATGACGGTATGCATGAGTTGATTGCTGAGAAACTGTACCGATTATAATTCATGACTTGCAGAGTTAACCATTACGATTTAGCAGTTATAGTGGTACTATTAGGTCCTTACATTTGAAATTAGTGTTTTATAAAACGGGTCACTTTGAGTAGTCATAACTTCGGATCTATTTGGAATCAAGTTAAGTTCAAACAATTTTTTATTATTTTAATCATGTTATTCCTTTTTCGAAATTGGTACCTATTAACTTATTTCTTGTACTTATTGATATTTACTTACTATGGCATTTTCGTTCTACCCTAGATCAGGGGAAGTCATGTGATGACTTCCCTCAAAAAAAAAAACCATAATAATAATAACAACGGCCTGATGGCTAAAAGCATTGACGACCACCTGTCGATGCTGTCGTTGCCATGTTGGGTCAAGGGCCTGATACAGAAGGCAGTACTCCTCGATACGGCTCGCATTGTGAGGAGGTTCCTGTATCTGGAGCCCTAACCTCGGTAGCTTGGACCCTGTTACCGACACTGGCGGACCATTTTTTATATATTTTTTAATAAGTAGGTATGTAATTTAAGAAGTATTTAAAAATGTATAAAATATCTAAATAAATAAAATAACTAACTATTAAAGAGTAGGTTCATATAAATGTAAACTTTTTTTCTTTTTAAGTAGGTGAGCTCGGTGTGTTTGGTGCCGTCAGATGACATAGAAAAAGCTTACGCACACAGACGCAATGTTCACGTGAATTTACACATACAACCAAGACCAACCAGCCTTCGCCGCGTGCTAGTTTGCAGGCTTGAATATCTTATACATTGCACCTTTACTAAATGTATTATAGATGAAATGAGGATGTGCAAAGGGCAACTAAAGGAACACAAGTGGGATTTAGTCAGTAAAAATCAGACACTCCCTCTCACTCCACCTAGAACGGGAGAAGTTTTCAGATCATCACTACTGGCTAGCTAGAGAATAATTATATTAATAATATAATATTCCACAACTATCACACAACGCCGTCTAGTCCCAAGCTAAGCAGAGCTTGTGTTATGAGTACTAGACAACTGATAAACATACTTATATATTTCTAAATACATACATATTATAGATAAATTACACCCAGACACAGAACAAATGATCATGCTCATCACACAAACATATGTCCTGGGTGGGGATCGAACCCACGACCTCCGGCATAGCAGTCAGGGCCACTAACCACTAGACCAACCAACAGGCCAGTCAGAAGAACAAATAATTATAAAAGTAAGTACCTGTTATACTATTAGGTACCTATATATGCAGTATCTATAACCTGATACTGGAGGTAAGTAATTACCTTACATTTTGCCAAGATAATCGATTTCTCTACCTTGTCGGTTCGGATTTTAATTTATCGAAATGAAAACAACTTCCCATGGGTGATGTAATGTAAGTAAAAAAAAAAAAAACAGGTTTTATTACCTTTGCTGACCAAAAAGTTTATAAGACTTCTAATTGGACCGGTCGCAAGGATTGTGTTGATAAAAGTGGTCTGTTCCGTTTCCTCCTGCAACATGACATCACCTAGCATTAGTTTACCTTGTTGGATGCAGGTGTCTAGTGTTTATATCTACGTTGGAATGAATTACTCAATTGAAACGGTATAAAGTACTCACATTGGGCGTGACGAACTCTGGTCTTATCACGTTTTTGTGGTAATTGTCGAAGAGTGCAACAAATGGCCGTATTGTGGGACCATTCCACACGTTCTCGGGCACGGCCAGCAGGCTACAATGTTATCCATGTATTAGGAAGCGAATACATTGTTGACTAAATTATAGGATACTTAGATATATAGCTAGATTACACTTTTGTGGGAATAACAAAGAGCTTAGGTACCTGCTTATTACTTAGATAAGTATGACGATGGGTCCTATCTATGAACTTAAACATTACATGTAAGACGAATAGGACCTAGAAACTTAAATATTACTTATGTATAATTTATTATCTTGGTGTACAATAAAGTATATATACCTAAATAAATAAATATTACAATTATATAGGATGAATAGGACTTTAAACATTTTTTTACACTTGCTATTAATTTTCTAGTTACTGTGACTGGTCAGACAGAAGAGACTAAAACTTAGGACGGGTTTCTAAATTGAGTATTTTAAGTTAAGAGCGTCTCAAACCCAACTTAAATGGCAATTTTTTACAGGGCTAGGGTTTGACAATACTCAGCTGGTTAAATCAGAAACCTAAAGTTAATAAGTAACCTACAACAACATAAATCATCATTGTCCAATGAGATACTTTATGTCAGAATAAACTTTGTGACTTACTTAGTTTGCGCCTGGTCGTCTTTAGATAGAGGGCTGGTTTTGCCTTGCAAATTGACTTGTATGTACGCTAAAGCGTTGTTGATATCCGCGTTGAACATCTCCTCACTGACGCGCAGAATGTCGTCATCGGTGGTGGAGTCCTGCACCTGGCGCAGCAGGTCCTCATAGCTTTTCTTCTTGGCATAGTCAACCACTCCGCCGACCACTGTTCCGATCTGTGAGAGGGTGTTGGTCGCTGTGTTCCCTTGCTGGCCGGTCACATGGTTTCCGATCAAATTAGGTAAAATATTGTTGAAGATTTGCCCCGCGGCGTGGGCTAAGTCGTCGGCCCGACATACCGCTACACAAATCAATAATACTAGCGTTATTTTCATTTTGGATAGAGTTTAATACGTTGTTTCCAGTGCGATCACGGCGCACTAGTGATCTCTGAGCCCCGCGGACCGCGCGAGCAGGCGATACTGTGCGACCTTTTGGTGATGTCATGCACCTACTATAGATAGATACGAGGCGTTGTTGAGAATCTTAACGCGATGGTTTTTGCGACGACGACGGTGATTGCCCTGAATGTGTAATATGAGCTGTAAAGCAGATTCAGTCTTGGTAAACAGAATTGACCTCAACAGGTTTCCGACATTGACACTTCAAAACATAGCACTTCTGTAATTGTGAACGCTACTCGCATTGCGCTTATGTATGGATATCCGACACGTGTTTACCTACTTTAATGGGCATTGTCATTTGTGCAACGCATTTGTAAACTTTTTGTAGAATTTACTTAACTATTTTTTGTAATGGAAATCCTCGTGGAGGTCCTTCGCTGTGGGGTGGGCGGAGGGGTCTGTCAGACTCATACTAACTGATACCACCCCAATTTTCCCTTGCGTACTTCCGTCGAGGGCGGCGGGTGCAGCGTGACTTCCACTGGACTAGTGCTGGCCCGCCGCATTTACTTACCTCACTTAAAGGATGAACAACATCTTTTTAATTCTTGGTTAAGTCACTTAGCCAAGAATGAAAAAGATGTTGGCCAGAGATTGGTGAATTCGATTATTTGACCTTGCAATATTTTCCTTATTATGATACCTACCATTATTATGAATGAAAAAATGATTTCATTTGAATACTCATCAAGGTGACCAACACTGAATCACAAATGACAAACGTTGCCTAAACGTATGCTAAAGGTAGACATGCAGTCACCTGTACCACTACCTACGCATCAGACCGCAGCGCATTATTTTTTGTCTATCAGTTTAATCGAAGGCTCCATTCAAATGACAGATTGACCCAGCTATTTAAAGCTGTTGTTAAATGTCATGTCATAATTATTTTATGATCTTTGTTTTTTTTTATTCCCTCAATCGATCACGAAGCTATAATCGGATACAATTGCAGATTTATTAAAAGACTTGACCAATGTCCAGAATGCCAGAAAATAGGCATAATATTGTTTATTTCTTACGTTGTCCTTCGATTAAAGTATACCGCAACAAAGTAAGACACTTTCTTTATGTTCTGACCTACAATATCATCATGGTACAGAGTAAGAACCTGGCAAAGACACATGCCATTGTTGTATGACAGGTTGGGTGGGTCATATGAGTCGAATTTCCTCGGAGATATTTTCATAAAATAGTGCACAGTAGTGTGTGCGCCAACAAAGATGTACTGTCCCTTCCTTCACTCTCATAGCTCGACCGGTGAGAGATCAGGCATGGGGCTATCTGCTTAATGTGCTCTCTGTTTAAGTCAAGTGCTTACTTGAATGTGGAATCGGGATGTAACAACTGCGGCAGTATTTATATCCCACGAATAAAAGAAAGTCATCAGAAAAGAGACATTATCAGAAGCGCATCGTTGCGGGCGGGTGCGCGCGCGCAATGCAGCAGTGGCGTGCGCCCGCGTACTGCGGGAAAATCGTATCTTACTCGATGTATAATGTATTAGGCTCTCGTCCGATCACGTTTGAATACTTGTACGGTGCTGTTACAACTGTACATACTACATAGCAACCGTTTGGAATGTTTTGTTGGGATATAAGTTTAATGGTGCACAATTTGTTTGTTATAAGATGGTTATTTTACAGCAAATTGTAACTACGTTGACTTTTGTTGATTGCAGATTTCAAGCTACTATTGTGACCTAGTAATCCTATTAGAGAGCGCCTTATGACTGCTTCATTGGTCTAGAGGTAGCAGGCACGACTGCTGACCGTCTCCATAGGTTCGGTTCCCGGGATGGGTATTTTGTTATTACTGGTCTACTAAGAATCTTTCCGTAGTAGGCCAGAAGGAAAAATGTTGCTGGACTTATGGAAATCATTTCTCATATTGCATGGGACTGATTGAAACAACATCTAGGTATGTCTAGCCATTCTTATAACTACAGACGTGAGGATTCGGGGCAGTTAGACGTAAGTATACTTTTGGCTACCTCTCTATTTTTAAACTTAGACTGAAATTAGAGCAAATTGTAGCTAATTGAAGCAATAACATAACAACTCGAGTTATCGTCAATTGTCATTTATTTGTATGTCCCGCTGCGGTTTTTTTTATCGCCCACGCAGTTTCAACTTAAATGTTTTCTTCTTATAACTTTATTTTGTTAATTGGCACTCGGTTTTTAGGGTTCCGTTTGTTGTCCGTCCGTCTGTCTGTCTGTCTGTCAAGACCCTTTATCTCGGAAACGCATGGAGGTATCGAGTTGAAATTAAAACCATACACTCAGGTCTGCGGACCCTTGAAGCTGTAAAAAAATCAAACTTGTCAGTTAACGAGAAAAAAAGATATTTCGGTTTATGTGGCAAAAAACGTACATTTCGACGTACGATATAGCAAGGTCTTATAACACAAATATAGGAATAAATCTGAAAACTGTAAATTTGTTGTCACGTCACATTTTTTTATTTTTTTTGCTATTCGGAAAAATCTTCCGAGACTCCATTCCGGAATTGAACTATTTACATAGGTAAGTTTGTAGAGTCATTCCCGCTCGTCCACACCCCGTCGTCCACACTGCGGACGACTGGGAATGTTGCGTTCTGTTCGTCTACACTGTGGACGAACAGAACGCATTATTCCCAGTCGTCCACACCCCGTCATCTCACGTCTAGTCTAAGAGTTAATAAAGAAAATATGATGATAGTATTTCCTTATATTTTTTTTTTTTTTAATTGATATAAACCAGCGCTTGACTGCGATCCCACCTGATGGTAAGCAGTGATGCAATCATTGATGGTGAGGCGCACTAGTTTATCAAGAGCCTATTCACTCTAGCCTTGAAGACACCTAAATTATAGTTGGACGGGAAGATCGCAGCAGGCAAATTGTTCCAGTCCTTCGATGTACGCGGTATAAACGACGAAGCGAAACGCTTAGTCCGGACCGTTGAAGTTTCAACAGCGTAAGGGTGGATACTCGCCGTACGTCGGGTTGTCCGATGATAGAAAGGAGATGGCGGAATCAAGTCATGCAATTCCTGCGCATATAATAAACATACTTTTAAAATATTATGTACTTAGCTTTATTACTTTAGTAAGGCAAATACTTTAAAAGTACATACCTAGTAAATCTAAAGCTTTTTTGCGTATTTTATACTAAATGTATAGCATAAGAATTTTTCACATTTTAATTTTACACATTGGGTATTGTATCAATATCAGTTTAAGCTGTTGATCCCCGCATTAACGCCGGCGTTCACGGGCCATTGTTTTACTATTGTGTCTAATTACGCACTCAAAAGGTTAAATGCAATTAATATGTAAAAAATTTAAAGTTACAATCGCCTGGATATACTCAACTATTATAACTGCACCCTATCGATCCTCCAACAAAAGATAGTCTTTGCACTCCCCTTATCAGTTTTGATGACGCTTCCGGGAATGAACAATAGATGGCCATGAAATAGCCAATCAGCTCGCTGCATATTGCAAGCCCACGGTATATGGCAATAAAGTGACGAGGTGCGGACGACTGGGAATGTTGCGTTCTGTTCGTCTACACTGTGAACGAACAGAACGCAACATTCCCAGTCGTCCGCAGTGTGGACGACCGGGTGTGGACGAACGGGAACAACCCAGTTTGTACGGAACCCTCAGGGCGCGAGTCCGACTCGCAGTTGCCCAGTTTTTTTCCTTATTTGCTTTGCACTTCATTACTCAATTACATGGAAATGCTTAAGTACACAATATCGTTAAAAAATAAGTACCTATCAACTTGATAAATTCATAGTAAGTAAACATCGAAACAATATTTTAATGACTTACAATTTAAAATGAAGAGCTTTATCGTTTCACTTGAAATTGCCAATTTAATTAAACCTACTTTACTCTGTTGATTAAAACCCTTACTCTAAACGTTGAAGGAAGATATCGTGGGGCAGGGGCGCCGGCTTTTAGAAAACCTCATGGGTGCTCATGCTCATTTGATGACTCGAAAAAGTGGCGAAGTGTGGGAAGAGAAATGCGCAGTGATCGACCGACAAATAAATAAATGTCCTACTTACATACTGCGGAACAACGAAGGTGCCACAAACACCCAGACCCAATGCAAATATTTGTTTCATCAACAAACATTTGTGTTCGGGAATCGAACCCGCGACCCTTGCTCTCAACCGGTGCTATAAACCATTGCGTTAAACGGGTCATCGGGTAACGAAAAGACATCTCTAAAAGGCGTTTACTGATCTGTTTCTTGATGTCTATTATCAGGGGTGCTCGGCACCCACCGTTTATTTCTCATGGGTGCCCGAGCCCCCGAGCACCCACGGAGTCGGCGCCCATGTCGTGGGGAAACCAGAATGTTCTAGAACCGAAGACGTGATCTTGGTATTATTTCAGTAGTTGGAAATTTGAGAAGGTTTTGTTTTTGTGTTGTGCCAGCTCTTAACTTTGATCTTATTTGATCGAAAGAACGATAAACGATCCATTTGACGACTGAACTGATAAAGGGATGGAGCTATATATATAGGGTCTATAGCGTCATCCCTCTTTCTTGCTCGCACGTTTGACATTTTACCACGCCATGGTAAGGCCCCTGTTCACTCTTGCATTGAGGGCTGACGATTTATTTAGGAACCATAGACACTGGCGGCCTTAAATTTGGACGAGAAGCGCTTAGTACATTAGTCGCGATATCAATTAAGTGCGGATGGTACCGAACCCTACAGTAGGTACATATGCGGGATTAGTCGAAAAAGTAACTGTAGACATAAGCATAAACGCAAAGGGCTAGGTACTAAAAGAACACAGGTGGGTTTTAGTTACTCGCCTCCTCATCCAGAGCGGAGCGCGAAAAACCCTGCAGTTAGTTATATCTGGTAGTCCGGGTAGTAAGAAAAGAAAGAAAATATTTCCCATCTTAAGCCATTCGAGAATGGCAGTTGTAAGAAACAGCTGTGTGAAATATTAGCCATCAGCGAGGACGCCTGACTACATTGCGTGTGCCGGAAGACGGAAGTACAGAGCAGGTGGGGCGTATTTTGTTGACAGTGAAGGCCTTCTTTGCGGAGATGCAGTACTCATACCTATGGTTAGTATATTTATCACCCTATGGGGTTTTTTTTAGGTGAGAAATCATTCAACGACTTCTCGCGCTCTAGGGAGGAGTGGGAGGGCGTGTCAGACATTTACTAACTAAAACCCACTCCTATGTTCCTTCTTTGCCTTCGTTCCAGGATACCAGGGTTCTCTTTCGCAAATCCCATGGCCCCAGTAGGCTTCGAACCTGCTGCCCTACGGTTTTGCTGACATCTCCTTGACGCGCGTGGAACACTACGCGCCTGGCTCGGTCCGGACAGTTACCGGACGGTCGGACTGCAAGCTACCCAGTGCTCGCCGTCTGCAAGCCCACGAACCCTATGAGGTGCATTGTGTATTGATGTGAACGTTAACTTGAAGATTAGGAGCATCTGCATTAACCGTGGTTATTAGCAGAGTAGTTTTAATAATGATAATTAAACAAGTTAATGATAATTAAGAGCAGTGGTGGCCGAGTGGTAACGGCCCCGACTTACGAGTTGTAAGTCGCGGGTTCAAACCCAGCCAGGCGCATTACTTTGTGTAATTTATTTCATCACCACTGCTCTCAAAACGGTGAAGGAAACATCGTGAGGAAACCGGCATGTCCTAGAACCAAAAATTCGAAGACATGTGACATCCACCAACCCGCACTGAGGAGGCCTGAGTCCCAACAGTGGGAACATTATAAGGCCGACTATGCTATGCTAATTAAACAAATCGTTATTTGTGTATGTAAACATTCCGGCTATACCGAGAACACGTTATCGATGAGGTCACAGCAGGCAGAGGTCGCTGACGCAGCGACGCGACCATCCATTCGCACGACTCGACCCTGGTTAATATTGCTATCGACCAATCAGAGTAGAGCAAAGCTCCTTTAGTCACCAGTATCGTACCAGTGCTTGCAGACTCTAGTCAACCTGTGTGCAACATGAAGGCCGTCGCTTTGATTTTGTTATTCGTGTTTTGTTTAGCCGAATGTGAGTAACAATTTTTTTTTATAGTCATAACTATTTAAAAAAATCTGTTCTCTTTTGTTTTTTCAAATCTCTTTTACTGCAACTTGATTTATTTTCGTTTTGTTCATAACAAATCATTTGGGATATATACTTATGTATTCTTTTAGAACCAGTGTAACGACAATCTGATTTCGTTGTTCACTCCTTTATTTAAAGTTCTTTTCCATGATCAGATGCATTTAGTATACCTAATATTTGTTTCATATTTTCCAACCGCACTGTTCTTTGAATGTGTGCCTAACTATATAAAATTATCACGGGACTGTTTATAATTTCAGGTCGTAAGGTCGTACCGATAAACAAACATGCCAACATCGACTTTATCAACATGGAGAGTGGGGGGATGAGGCCACAGCCCGCTGCGGTGGCACCTAAGCAGCCCTCATCGGCCCCAGCAGCGCTACCAAAGCAACCAGCACCGGCGACGGCGCCCGTGGCTCCCACGCCCACTACAAAACCTCTGGTCCCAGTGCCTGTTCCTAAGCCAGTAGCACCACAGCCGGGTCCGTCAAAGCCTGCGCAACCTACTCAAATCAAACCTGTTCCGGTGAACCCGGCACCTGTAGCTAACCCCATCACGACCCCTGGACCTGGCAGCGTCAAGTCACTAATCACTTTCTACGACAGCCGAGGCAACGCGAGCCCTATCCGACCCTACAGTTACAGTCAAGCCGTGAAACAAGGCTGAATATAGGTATAACCACATGTATTCTTGAACTAATAAATTGACTACTTTTGTATATTGTTTGAAGACTTATTAATCCTTGTAAAATATATCTTTATGTGAAACATTAGGGAACATATAACTTATTTGTACCTATCTAATATCGCCGTAGATCAGTAGCTACGTAGGTACATCAGGTACTAAATAAATAGATTGATACCTACACTCTTTATTTTGCATAATAATAAATGGCAGGTGGAGCTTAAACTTAATGGCTACTCAGGTTTGTGGGCTACATCCTGTTTTGTTATGTCAATACTCACTTTTATTATTATACCAATTTTGTGGGATAATGTATCTTTGTTTTTACATTTAGTAAGTATACCGGCCAGGTTTAGGACTAGGCTAATATCAATTGCGTTTCTTGATTGAAACAATGTTTTCTAATAAGGTACTTAAAATTTAATGATGGTGATATAGTAAAGTCGTTTCTTATAAAAAATTGTTACAGTAGTAGGTATAGAAATGCAAATCCTTCATAATAAAACTGAAATAGCTCTAGTAATCAATCAATTAGAAAAAAAAAATACTTAGTAGATTTGCAAATAATTAAAGAAACATTATTTGCCAACTTATGTCTCACAAAAAATATATATAATATCAAACATGGGCCTGGAATCAAAGAAATCATTTCCAGGGTTTTTTTTTTCAGGTAGGTAGTCGAACAGTAGGAGGAACTCAATTAGGTATCTATAAAATTCAATAAAACAAATAATATCAATTCAGGTTAATTTTACAAAAAATAACTTGACAAGTTAAGTATACCCGTACTCGCGAGTATCCGACCGCAGACTGCCAAGAGATATCGGTCTAACTTCACCTGCTGAATAAAAAGTGGAAAGAGAATATGTAATCTTGCAGTTAACCACAATTAGAAACGAAGTCAACGGCCGTCACATCAGCCGGATACATCTAGATGCGACATAAAAGGCGCATTAACAAGATATAAACAATTGCTGCAGAGCCTATCCAGCCAGTGAAAGTGTAGGCGCGGGCGCAGGCGGGGAAGGCGCTGCGAGCGCCTGCGAGCCATTGTCGCCCATTCATTGCGCCGCGCCGAGCCTCTCAACCTCACGATTTTCATACACAAAAGATAATTTATAACAGCTACAACACACATCATCATTATTAGACACTATTTTAAAGCGAAGAAAAGAAACAACACGTTTCGTAACCTTCACGTAATTCAGATCCTTATAATTCACACAAAACAAACAAAAGTCCAGGAAATAATTATGAATGCACCAGTTATTCTAGACTAAATAAAAAGGTGCTGAGTGACCTACTTTGTAACTTTTACATTACCGGTGAAGGCGTCTGGTAACCACAATGGTATTTACAAAAGAAAAACAAGTACGAAATATTTTTTCAATTATCCGGTTCTATACCTACATAGTTGAATCAATATTTTCTTTTAAAATTATGTAGGTGGCTAGTAACCTCAGTACAACGTGCTCACAGCTTTCACACAATAATATTTGCACAGTAGTGCGAACACATTTACCTAAAGAAGAAATTAAAGTTACACAAAACTAAGTTTTTCGCTGGTAATATACCGTTACGTGTTTGCATCAATTTTAATTTTCGATAATTATAAAAGAAAAAAGAAATGTTTTTTTTTTTCATTAGATTGTAAACTTTTTTGTTTAAAAGATGAACTATACCTACAAGAATTTATCCGATCGAAAAAAAAATATTTCACTCGTAGGAAGCTGTGTTCTATTTTGGAAACTTCCATTGTTCCCGAAGGATAAGCTTGAGGTCAACAGAATAGAATAAATTTTATTGTACACCAAAATAGCACACGTTTAATAACACACGTTTTATACAACCTTAAATCAATGGATATGATACATCATAATAGTTAATCAGCAGTATGATGGCGATCTTATCGCTGACTGGATGCAACTTTTGGATGGACTGAAGATCTAGAGGAGAGGAGCTACGCCGCAGGAAAGTTTATATCTAATAATTGTTATCTACATTTTGGAATGCATTCGTAACTATTAGTTAGTGTTATCGGTAGTTTACGCTGTATAATCTGAAACATAAACTGCAACTTTAAAAACACATATTTAACATGACAACGATAAACCAATTAAAAGTGAAATGTATAATATTAGGATTTATACTTTCCGGAGTTCAGTACGGACGCGTCAAGCTGCACGAACCGCAGATAGGGCTGCGGCGGGCAGCTCACGAAATATGTGCCACTTTCACTGTCGGCATGAGTCATGCGAGCGGTTACGTCGACAGGATGCCTTATAGCTCTGACATTATGCTACGTTCGCAACTTATTGTGCAACAGCGTGTCCGCGTTCTGAGCTTATAATAACAACAATGAGTCAACGCCCTTGCCAAAATAAATACGATCTCGTTATGGGCATTCCCAAATTTTGGAACACCTCAATTTGCGGAGGATTCTTATAAGAATAATTTCTAACTTTCTTATTTCGTAACATTTATGATACCTTTGAATGTTTCATCTTAAATAATTTTGTTTATACCAAAGATAGTGCTCCAATCAGAATGGATGAAGTGCCGACAGGTCACTGGAACAACTTGCCTCCCACAGATGCCCCTCAAGTTTAAGGGAAATTCTACAAGTCCGTGATAAGACCCACGACCCGCCACCACCGCGGCCCGTGACTGTATAAATCAGAATGTTGGGCTATGAAAAATACAGATGAAAAAAAATATATAATAATATAATATAATATAATAATATTCCACAACTATCACACAACGCCGTCTAGTCCCAAGCTAAGCAGAGCTTGTGTTATGGGTACTAAACAACTGATAAACATACTTATATATTTCTAAATACATACATATATAGATAAATTACACCCAGACACAGAACAAATGATCGTGCTCATCACAAACATTTGTCCTGGGTGGGAATCGAACCCACAACCTCCGGTATAGCAGTCAGGGTCACTAACCACTAGACCAACAGGCCAGTCAATATGATGCGGAGATGAGAATGTTGAGATGGAAAGATTGTTGATATTAGAGGAAGTGTGAAAGTGGTACCAGTAACTGAACAGTCGAAAGGGAATCGTAAAGGGGATGGATAAAACACAGGTTACTAAAAAAGTTATGAGTATACATGTGGATGGATGGCCCAAGGGCAGAAAGATGAGTGCTGCAGTAAAAAATAATTTTAGTATTAATAGGTTTACGTTTGACCACTATCTCACATGATGAAAAGCGACGACGTAATCGACAATGGAGCATGTTTGCTTCTAGGCAATCATGGTTGTAGCTATCATGAAACACAGAATCCCGCAGGGAATTCCACTCCTTACCAGGGGGGCTATTGGCTAACTTTTTCAATAACAGTTGACAACTAGCATTCGTTGCAAACTAAACTTAGTTGTCAACTGACAATTTCATAAAATTGGTATTACGTATCACACAAGTGACTAACAAACTACGGTGGAAATGTGGTGAATGAATATAATTTACGGTGCCTATTGTGACCACTCTAAAATTTTATCGACTATTATACAGCTTCAAAAGCTTACACAATCGCAATTTTAAAAGTATCGATACAATAACATCTGTCAAAACGTGTTACGGTGGCTATCAAAGGCACCAGTGGCTAATGACGTCACTGCAGTTGGTCACTGAAGATAGGCAATACGAAACTAACTGTTTGACAGTTCAATGATGCACATTGTTAACAAGTGATCATCACTTGAACTGTCAACAGAGTTACGCAATAGCCCCGCTGTACGGACAATGAATGTGTTCCCAAAACGTTTTGTGCTTACAGGTGGGATGTCCACCATGTACCGGTGGCGCATCGCCGTAAAATACGGGAATCTATTTATATCTATAATAACATAAAATAATTTACTTACATCAATCTCTTAGCTACGCGTTTTCCAAGCTTTCTACTGATACAGAGTAATTTAACGTGTATCAACTTTCTTACGTCCATAATAAGAAGAGCAGGTGTAACAAACAATAAGCCGCTCGTACTCCAGCCACTTATAAATTAGGCGTATTAGAAACAACACAATGGTGTACCTACTTATCTACTTGGCTCGACTACTCAAGTCAGCTCCGTGCGAGTTCCCATCGCGGTGTTACGAACATATTCACAATGACAATACTTAGACTTACTTAGGGCTGGCAAGCTTTCATCGTCTTCTGATCTGTTTACTTTTAGGTTTATTTGCTTTATTTATAAGTATTTCTTTCAAACATGTGTATCTACCAGGTCATCAGGGCTAATTATAAAGCAATCACACTACTATATTAATATTATAACGGCAATGTACGTATGTGTGTGTATGTTTGTTACTTCTTTACGTTTAAATGGCTGAATGGATTTGGATGAAATTTGGCAAACGGCCATTTTATGTATGTTCTCTTAGTATGTAAAGTATGTATATATCTTTTACTAACACGCGGGCAAAGCCGCTGGCGGAAGTTAGTATAAGATACAGGTAAAATTACATATTATTTTCTAAATAAAAAATAAAATAATTGTAAATAATAAAATATTTATCTTTATTATTTAATAATTGTTGTTTTATCATCACCATTATCTTCCTGCCGTTGTCCCGTGTTATTTGGGGTCGGCGCACAATTGTGGTTTTATTTAACGCCCTAAAACTATGTTAAACATCTTATTGTCTACAGTAATGAAAGGGATGGGAAAAGTAATACGATCTAGAGAACTTAGATCCGCCTTCATCAAAACTTATTTTGGTTTAGCTATGCGTAGGTAGCTTGGATAGATTGGGAGGTGGGACAAAGAGAAACTGAAGAAACACAGGTAGTTTTTAGTCAGTAATATTCTGACACTCTCTGTCGCTCCAGTCAGAGCGGTAGGAGTTAAAAAAGTGAGAAGAGAAAGAAGGACCAGTTGATGTGGCGACGTTCAATCAAGGTCTGTGTTCAGCAGTGAACATCTTTAGGCTGAAATGATGATCACTCTCGTAGCTATAATAACTTCTACTGATAGGTCGGTGGGCTGTCCGTCTGTCTCTTTCATTTCTTTTTCCCGCCCATATTATGGCCTACATTTCACATAAAACAAAACAAATGATATAACAAAATTTTAAATGTTGAAATGTGGAACCCTGAAAGTATGAATGTAAGCTACTTAATCAACCCTAGCTCGAATAGGTACGCTTTTCAATGTGCTTTGTCAACTAATCTGCACACAATGACAAGAGAACATTTTGTGGCTCCATAAGTATACACAATCTAAGACAGACAGAAAGGCGAAAGTGCCATTACATTCTGTATGCGAAATTGCAATATCATGGAATTCAATAAAACTGTTAATGTGGGTAGGTATAAATACACAATGACAAAATATAGCAAGCATGTCTGTGCAGGCTGTGCATATATTTTGGGTGGGGATACACTGTAGCCAGGAGCCATATTGCATCATTTTTTTATTATACATCTTAAGAAAATTATTTCTGTTCAAATTATTTAGGTAGGTACGTACTTTGTTAAATTTCTCCAGAAAAAAAACCAGAAGCAGCTATTCAACGCTAGAAAATTCTATGAAATCCAACGTTGTGACGCTTTCGCAGCATTCATGAAACACTTACGTAATGGCCGTAATGCAAAAGTGTAGTAGCTATGTGTAACGCCGTCGGTTTTATTTCGTGCGTTTGTCGCAATATTTTAGGAATTCCCAGCATCCGCAAGACTCACTTTCATTGAGTCCTACAGCCGCGTTATGTTATGAAATAGTGTAAGCCCGCCCCCATTCTATGCGCGTCCGCGTCGCCGGCCATTGAACAATCGGAACCAGCGCCTGTGCCTGCGCATGCCCCATTCTAATGAACGCTTGACGCATGAATTACACAACTTCATATTTTCGAACAAAGGTCAATGGCGTATAATATTACGTTACGCCGCTAAGTTATAATTTGTCTAGAATTAATGTTTGATTTATAGTGTTTTGTATGTAATACAATTAATGGCATTCAAACTATTTCTGTCTACTTTCCTTTTGTGAATGAAACCCTGTTTGGCGATAAAGAAGATAATTATATCACATTACGTATTTTGGATTACGACTGGTTTAGAGAAGACAGATTTTTAAATTGTGCTCCTGAAAAGAAGTTCTTGTTCTTTGGTATAAGAAAATAATCTTATACATAGACTTTAGGTATTATTATATGTTTTTGATAAGGAAAATATTATTACTTTCTGTAGATAAACTGTATGCTCCTAAAACTGTGAATTTTAGATACAATATATATTTATGTATACCTTCCTATTTTGCTTTTTATTTACTTATTAATCTTTTCTAAGTCCTTCCGTTTTCCATGCCAGGTTTTCATTGCATTATGTATTTCCGTGAGTATTAATTAGAAACTTAACTAACTATCGAAATAAGAAAAAATCTTACATAACTTTCTAAAATTCTTGCTCGTTCAGACATTAGTCGGTATGACTGAGCATTAAAATTCTTTTCTGCAAGCAAATTCTACATCTTTTTTTGAAAGCACTCCTTTAATACTTAAAATATTTCTTATTGCATTACTGCACAACTTGTAATAATATTTACTGAATTAAAATAAACTTTCACTTTTATAAACGTCGAGAAGGTATTGACACATTTGCAATAATACTGATACCTAATGTTTTGTAGGTAGTAGGTAAGCCTCTTATGTAAATCGGAACATCGGAACACTTAGCATAGAGCAGTGACTAATCCAACCCCAATTCAGATCGTGTTCCGTTTACAAGAAAGTTGTGACACGGTATTGTTATGCAAAGCGGATCTGTGCGACGGCGAGGCAGACGTACGAGCTCGTCACAAGTATCAAACGCATCACATTTGCAGCTGCAGCAGCAGACCGCGGGGCTCATTACATTGCGATGTTGCAAAACTTGGCTAGCTTGCTGATCATCTTACCTCATGTATTTTCATAAGCACATTCTCCTAAACCTACTTTACGAATGCTTCAATCATGCTAAAGACTTTCTGATCTTGATATTTAATGACCTTGGAAATCCTAAGTTATTCCCGGAAGACTACATTTTTGCAGAGTTAGCAATTTAAATCGTCAACTTTCTTTACCCATCAATTGTGTTCAGTTAAGAGAATTTCCAATCATTGTTATGCTGGTTACGTCTCCATTAAATCTTTCTAATTAACGAACAAAAAACAATTATCACGTGGATGGGTAATAAGAGTGGAATAGCAAATACGTGTAATAACAGAGCCAGCGGCAATGACAGGGACGCAAGTTAACAATTAGTGGAGATCATTCACCTGCGGTGCGCACATGTTGAGATGAAAACAGAAAGTAATACGAGCCGAATTCGTGCACCATACTAAGACAATGGGCAATTTATTCGATTTCACTCTTTCCGTAAATTTCATATTTGTGAGTTGACTTGCGCGGCGCGGACTTGTACCCGGTGTGTTTGAGAGAGCGTGCTTAAATTATGACGGTTGAGCTCTAACCACTATTGGTGCCCATTACTTGTATACGCTTTGAGTACTTGCAAACACGATAATACCAAGTCGTTGCCGGCTGGCTTGAGATTGAACAATTATTAATTATGTTTAAGTATATCCCTACGGTGGCGGTATGTCATAATAGGTACCTACCAAAAACTCTTTTAATTAAATAGAGAGTGCGATAATTAATCTAATACAATGTTAGAAATTTCATAAGGAAAAAAATTAAAGAGATTTTGAGCTTTATTTTTGGAAGAGGTCAAACAAATTGTGGTCCTTAGGGTTCTCAGTGCTGCAGTTGGGAAAACAAGTTCATTTATGATATATATGTCACCGAAAAATTGCAGACTCTAATAAATCTTTATTAGATTATAATTTCTCGATATATTACGAGGAAATCGTTTTGTATATAACAAATCACATCCAAATTCATTAGTTTCCAACATAACAGAAAAAAATGTTTACAATTTCTCGCGATATTTTATAATCTTACGGCGTTTGCAATTTTCCGGTGATATATACAACACGTAACATTTTAAATGCACATCCTAAAACTAGTATATTCAAAATCGGATACTAAATCGATTTCAACAATTTTTTTAAAACTTAGATTTTTTTTATCCTCTAATAAATTCTCGATTACTTTAGGATAAAAAATCAAGTAGATAACTATTTCGATAAATTCTTGATAAATCTTGATTGCGTCACTAGAGTGTTTGTGTGTGCGTGCGTAGACACTAATACCGATCTTCTCCCGCTCCGCCCAGAGCGGGAGAAGATATATTACGAGGAAATCGTTTTGTATATAACAAATCACATCCAAATTCATTAGTTTCCAACATAACAGAAAAAAATGTTTACAATTTCTCGCGATATTTTATAATCTTACGGCGTTTGCAATTTTCCGGTGATATATACAACACGTAACATTTTAAATGCACATCCTAAAACTAGTATATTCAAAATCGGATACTAAATCGATTTCAACAATTTTTTTAAAACTTAGATTTTTTTTATCCTCTAATAAATTCTCGATTACTTTAGGATAAAAAATCAAGTAGATAACTATTTCGATAAATTCTTGATAAATCTTGATTGCGTCACTAGAGTGTTTGTGTGTGCGTGCGTAGACACTAATACCGATCTTCTCCCGCTCCGCCCAGAGCGGGAGAAGTCATTGGATGATTTCCCACCTTAAAAAAAGCTATCAGGTGCATCGATTTCCATATTAGGTATTTACCTGCAATTAAGATAACTAATTTCTTAAAAAAACACTACCTAAGTGCATTTAAGTAAAATTTCAGGGCCTGAATTATGATTGTAATTTAATTTTCTAATTGGGGTTTATAAGGGTGTGTATTAGTCCAGTCTGTTAGAATGTATATACAGTTAACTTCTTGAGGGTCAAGCCTAAAATACCAACGAGTACTGACGACCAGCATTTATTATTTATTTTTAGTTAATTTAAACAGTACACGTCCAATTACATTAATTAACATAGACATATGAAAAACATAAAGATAAAGATTATCTAACTAGAGTTGACAGTTGTATAGAATTAGGTATTGATTTCTAGCTGCGGCAATTTGAATGAAATTTTGTGTGTACATTTGAGTTGGAATGGATTGAAAATACAATTGAACCCGGTAGCTGGCGCTGTAATCGTGTTCTCATTTTTCTTCAGACGAAAAGCCAGCTTTCGGGCAGGACAGCGTCTATCAGGACCGCTGGTATTAATATAAATTGTCTAAGATCTTTTTAGGGTTTCGTACCTAAGTCTGTAAAAATGCGACCCTTATAGGATCCTGTGTTGTCCTTATGTCCGTCTGTTAAGACCAGTTTTTCTCAGGAATGTGTATGAAGCTGAAATAATATAATAATACTGTGATATCGAAAGGAAATCGCATGAGTTCGGTTTTTTATAGCTAACGAACTGGCTTGTAAAATATGCTTTTAAGGATTTTGCAGTTCTAGAACAGGTTTACAAATTGAGTAAAACAAAGAAATGTCTAGTTTTTGAGTTCGGACATAACCATTATAGCGCAATGAGCTGATATCGAATCCTGAAGAATAGTATAAGCAAAACGTGATAGCCTCCCAAGAGTTTTATTCGAGTAGAAGATCTCCTACCGAAGTTCTACTGTCGCAGAGTGGCGACAATACCAAATATCTTAGGTTTGCTAGCCCAAACAGCTGCAAAAAGTCATACTTCTAAGCCAATATAATCTTAAGATATGATCGTTTATGTTTCGTTTAGGCGCATTTTCGGCACTCGTTAGGAAATGTAAACCTAGGGTACTTCCCGCTGACCTAGATCTAGACATTTGGCGTAAAGCAAGGTTTCATAGCACAAATATGGGAAAAGATCTGAAAACTCTCGCCTATTTTTACCATTAAAGTACATCATATATTATTTACTTGAACAAAACTTGGCGCGATGTTACCAACTTTTAGGTTGCCATTATATTCTTAACAAGCTTGAATATCAATGAATGTATTTGAATTATTATATTAAAATAAATACAACCGACTTCAAACTAAAAAACAAACTGGGCAAGTGCGAGTCGGACTCGCGCACTGAGGGTTCCGTACAAACTTACCCATGTAAATAGTTCAATTCTCGAATGGAGTCTCGAAGATTATTCCTAATCACAAAAAAAGTTTTTTTTTTGTGACGTATCAACTAATTTACTGCTTTCAGATTTATTCCTATACTTGTGCTATAAGACCTTGCTTTATTCCAAATTTCAAGATTCTGGGTCAACGGGAAGTACCTTATGAATTTTGACTCCCTTGAGAGTATCAATATATACGGTTTTTGCGACATAAACGGCCGTATCTTTTTTCGTTAAGTTTGATTTTTTCACAGTTTCAAGGGACGGCAGACCTGAGTATATTGTTTTGATTTAAACCCGATACCTCCACGTTACGATACGTTACCGAGATAAAAGGTCTTGACAGACATACAGACAGACGGTGTGATCACAAAGTGATCCTATAAGGGTTCCGTTTTTTCCTTTTGAGGAACTTTTAAACCATAAAAACACAAAAAAGTGCAAAATAACTTTAATTTTGGAAGTCGATGTTTCTATAATCCCTCAGCCAAGCTTAAATAGTGTGCAAGTACTATAGAAAGGTACCTATAGAATTTACAACTATAAACAAAGCAATTATACTTATTACGACAGTTCTACTGTGATCCTATGAGGAGTTCCGTTCCATGTCTTCGAAGTTCATGAAGAGCTATGAGATCATAACAATATTCCTATGGGACCAATTCGGAAGTATAATCTTTAATTCAAAGAAATAATTTTAAAAATCGGTTGACCGAAAAATCGGAGAACATACATAAAAAAGAATACAGCCGAACATATAACCTCCTGTTTTTTGAAGTCGGTTAAAAAATATCTATAAACTAGCTTCTCCCAGCGGCTTCGCCCGCGTGAAAATTGATTTCTCCATGCAAACTTTGCAAACTTTGGACCCCCATTTCATCCCCTTAGAGGGTGAATTTTGAAAAATCCTCTCTTAGTGCTCGCCTACGTCACAAAAGGAACCCTTGTGCAAAATTTCACGCTCCAAGTCCCAGTAGTTTCGGCTGTGCGTTGATATGTCAGTCAGTCAGTTTCTCCTTTTATATATATAGATTAAAAATATCAATAACCGTGATCTACACAATCAATATTTCTCACGCACGGCTGGCGCAGTGATTGAGTGATTGACTGCTGCGCTGCGTGTCACGGGCTCGATTCCTGCATGGAACAAATATTTGTATGGCCTTTTTATAGGTGTTAAAAAGAAGAAGGTTCTCAATTCGGTTGTATGTATTCGGACTGGCCTGTTGGTGACTGGCCTGTTGGTCTAGTGGTTAGTGGCCCTGACTGCTATGCCGGAGGTCGTGGGTTCGATTCCCACCCAGGACAAATGTTTGTGTGATGAGCACGATCGTTTGTTCTGTGTCTGGGTGTAATTTATCTATATATGTATGTATTTAGAAATATATAAGTATGTTTATCAGTTGTCTAGTACCCATAACACAAGCTCTGCTTAGCTTGGGACTAGACGGCGTTGTGTAATATTAAATTATATTTTTATACATTTATTTATCTCAGCACCCTAAGGTCCTGGACCTTTGGAAGGCGTACGAGGAGCCGAAACCAACTCGCAGCTTTTAGACGATTTTAATGGAAAGTGGTACGAACCGGTGATTATCCCTGTACGCACTATGCTAGTGCATCCAAGGACAACCCCCGGTTGGTGGGAAACTACTCGTATTGCGACATATGGAAAACTAAGATATAAGGCTATGGTTTTTAGTGGGCTGGTTACCAGGAACTATGTTAAGACTATGGCCCCTGCCTAAACAATGTTATTAATATCCATCGACAAAAGGCAGGGGGTGACTTGCACCCTCAATAAATGGGCCCCCATAAACGGTCGCTAGCACGAAGTGACGTAGCAACAAGAGGGCAACATATCCTGAGGTGCTTAAGGAGTGGAGAGGTATACCACGGCTATCAGGACAATCCCGGAAGTACGGTCAAGATCCTTACCAGCACCTTACTGGATTATACATCCTTCTCCCGAGCACGTTTGCTCTTGCGAATCTCCACTCAAGCCAGCCAATAAAGGCAAGAGAGAGGTGGGAGCTCTGTTCCTCGTTAGTGTTCACTACGGCCGGCCAATAAAGGCAAGCCGGAGATGAAGAACAAGAATTCTCCCGGGAGATCGGGTCCGTGGGGTCGCTAATGCCCAACAGTTCGCCACAAAACTGCCCTGCGGATAAAAATTTATTTAAATTATATTACTATTATTATATACCGAAAAATAGGTTTTTTATTATATGCCGAAAAATAGGAAATAGGTATTTTTTTATGTTTGTTACCCCAGAATTCCGTCGTTTATGGATCGATTCGCATTTTTTTTTTATTCCTAAAGAGATATGCTTCCAGATTCAATTTTTTTAAAATCCAGATTGATGATGGGATCTGGCCGGACCGAGCCTAAGTCGTCGATGGCGCGTAGTGTTCCACGCGCACCTCAAGGAGATGTCAGCAACCATAGGGGCCCAGCAGAGTCGAAGCCTACTGGGGCCATAGGTGATGCGAAAGAGAACCTCAGGGCCGTGGAACGAAGGGAAAGAAGGAACAGGAGTGGGTTTTAGTCAGTAAAAGTCTGACACGCCCTCCCGCCCCGCCCTAGGGCGAGAGATGTTATTGAATGATTTTTCAACATAAAAGAAGCATCTACAGCCAAAAATAACATTTGATGAAGTGGAACTAGTGAAGAAGACCAGCAATGGCCAACGAAACTTTACACTTACATAGAATCAGAATGAAGTTAGTTAATTATAACTATGACAATAAAAATAAATAAATTGTTCTGAATAGTTATGTTGAAAATGGTATCATCTGATAATGATGATGGGACCGAAACTTCATCATTAAACAATGCATCAATCAATCAAATCAAAAATATTTTTATTTCACGTAGGCCTACATGGGCACTTATAAAACGTCAGAAGCTAGTGCACGGTTTTAAATTGGTCGTTTTCTATAGAGAAGAACCGGCAAGAAACTCCATGGTTACTCTTGTAAAAAAAAAGTGGTTGTTTACTATATTTTCATATTACAGTATTAATAGATATTATGTAAGAACAGTATAGACCAGTCAATATTGTACCCAAAAGCACAATAAAAATAATCATATTAAAAAAAAAGTGAGTCGTAATAGGAAGTAATCTAAGAATTCGTGGAGTCTACAGTGTTCTCACATTCACATTATAAAAAGAGGCCATATAAAAAAAAAGCAAGAAAAATATGAATAATTACAACTATCAATAAATGAGATGTTAACAAAATAAATTACTAACGAATATAAGGTAGTTGAAGTCCAATAATTTTAAAAATATTGCAAAAGCAATGTGTTAAAAAAAATGTATATATTAAAACATCCTGGCAGTGTTTGGGCTAATTGGAATTGTCATGAGAAATAGCTACTCTAGTGTATCACAACTAAAAAGTGTAAAGCGTTTTTATTTTTAATACGATTTCGTTTGTTAATTGCATAATATTGGGCAAAGAATATAAAAGTTTGTTCTGTACCTGCAAATCTGAAATGTGTACACTAAAAATAAATATATTTTTGTTTGTTTCACATAGTTTCACCGATATTGTTATAAAAACAATAACAAATAGTAGTTACTGGCCGTAGCCAAATGTAGCGTAGTATATTATTGTAATAGCGATTCGTACGAACAATTTTTGTTGGTTAAAATTTCAATATAAATAAACGTTTGCGCGATATTACAATCGTTTCAGTTTCAAACTAATTTTCTTAAAAATAGTACTTAATTTTGAATTATCTTGCGTTGAAGTCTTTTGTTCGGCGTTTTGATTCAGATTTTATTTTAGCGTTTATCCGCTTTGAGCAAGAATCTAAATTGATATTTCACGGCTAATGGTTTTTGTTGCGTTGCGTTGTCATTTTTGTAATAGCTCACATATTGTATAGAAATTGATAAAAATAAACGAAAAGTGTGAACGAAGGCCGAAAGTTTGTTTGATTGCTTCGTATAATATATACTGAGTTGGTTTGACACCAATAGTTTAATTGTTTGCGTTATTATAGATGAGCTTTAGACGAGTTTTCTGAATGGCACCATAAATATTAAATAATGATTGCCCTTTAAATTGCCGATATTGCATACTCTTTTTATTTTATTTCTCGATATTCCTTTTTTTTTCGGGTTGGAAAATCATCTAAAGACATCCCCCGCTCTTGGGCGAAGCGTGAAATAGTGTCAGACTTTTACTGACTAAAATCCCACTCCTGTTCCTTCTTTGCCGTTTTTTCCAGGGCCCCGGGGATCTCTTTTGCGTCACCCATAGCCCCAGTAGGCTTTGACCCTACTGGGCCGTACGGTTGCTGACATTTCCTTGAGGCGCGCGTGGAACACTACGCGCCGTCGATGACTTGGGCTCGGTCCGGACGGTTACCAGACGATCGGACGGCAAGCCACCCATTGCTCGCCGTCTGCAAGCCCGCGCCTACGGTGACCGGAAATCAGGATCGGAATCCCGGCGGCGGTTGGGGCGTGAGGACCGTTGCCTCACGCGATCGGCCGCCTCCTTTGTTAGCATTACTGCTTCGCAGAAGGAGGCAACCGCCTGCCACTCCTCCTCGCTCCGGACCATGGCCTGTACCAAGGCCCGGCGCGAGAGATCGCTGCCGCCGATCGCCTCCACGAGGACACGGCGGTGCTCTGCCCAAGCGGGGGACACGTCTACCGTATACTCCACCGTGTCCTCCGGGCGGTCCACACAATGGCGACACCCGGGCGTCTCTTCTGCACGAATCCGGTGCAGGAACCTCCCGAACTTACCATGTCCGGTGAGGACCTGCGTCATGCGGTAGGTAAGGACGCCGTGAGGTCTTTCCAGCCACTCCTCAAAGAGGGGACTTATCGCCATAATTCTGGCGTGCCCAATACTCGTGGGTGGACCTGGCAAAGTAATCATTTTGGTCGTTACTCCTTACTTTTTCAGATGGCCGCATATATTGCCTGGTCGAGTAAAAACGAGTCTACAAAACCTTTAAAACTAAATTCATGAAGATAATTATTAGATTCTTATTATATATATCTTCCTATTAAGAATAACTGAACGTAACAAAAAAGCAGGATGAATTGGATAAATATGATATGAACACCGAGATTACGCAGGGTTGACTGATTTTGAGAAAATTAAGAATTTGTCTTAATTTTAACTGACGTAAGAAATAAAGATAAATTCTTAATTTTGCGAATGTCACGAATTATTTAGTACAATACATAACAGTAATCATAATTCAATACGGCGATAACCAGATGACTTATTGTGAAAAATAAAAAAAGTTGTCGAACTATGTCAAATGGGCATTGAACACCTCTTTGAAAATCATCTCTAGATTTCTGAAATAATTTAAATTTCTAATTATTCTTGTTGAAAAAAATAGTCATTCAACATGAAAAATTAGATAGATTTAAAGTTGGTTAGGTTAGGTTAGTTTAGTGTATTTTTTTGTGTCATGTATTTTTTTTTAAGGGTGGAAAATATCCAATTACTTCTCCCGCTCTGGAGCGAGAAGACGTGTCAAAACCACACCTGTGTCCTTCAGTTGCCCTTTGCGTTCTAAGACTACGGGTTTCCTTTTCAGGAATTCCCCGTCCTAACTAGCAGGCATCAGCACTGCTGGGCCCCTACGGTTTGCTGACATCTCTTTGAGGCGCGCGTGGAACAGTACGCACCGTCGACGACTTGGGCTCGGTCCGGACGGTTACTGGACGGTCGGACAGCGAGCCACCCATTGCTTGGCCTTTGTTTAAATATTAGTTAATTAGTTTTTTTATTGATTCCTATTGGTTCCTTTTTGACCTCTATCTCATGTGATGGTAAGCACCTACTATCATTTCAGAACACAATGTTCACCCGTTGGCGCACACGCTTACACGTTAAGGGGGACATTCAAAGACGATGTATTGTTTACTCAAATAAAGAAACTACCCATCCTGGGCTAACTGCTCTGCTGCCCGTAATCTAAAATTTTGAGAACAGACAGTAACAAATAGTAACGCAACTTTTACACTTAAATAATATAAAATTACATTTATTATCAGTAAGCCTATATAGTTTTATTTATTTGGTTCACCAACAATTGACTACACATATAGGTATGATACATCATATAAACTTATAGACTTTTTTTTATGTGGTAAATCATTTAATTATTTCTCCTGTTCTAGGGTGGTGTGGGAGGGGTGTCAGACTTTTACCGACTAAAACCCACTCCTATGTTCCTTCTTTGCTTTCGTTCCAGGAGACCCCGGGGGTCTCTTTTGCACAACCCATGGCCCCAGTAAGTTTCGACCCTACTGAGCCCCTATGGCTTTGCTGATATCTCCTTGAGGCGCACGGGGAACACACGTACGTTACCGTACGGCCGGACGTCGAGCTATCCATTGCTCACCGTCCGAAATAAAATTATAGAATAGTGTGTCAATTTCTTACAGGTAATCATGCGTTACTTACAACTAAGCTACTCACCGAACATAATTGTTCCGTATAACTAGATGCAAGATGCAAGCCAAGCTATTGCAGTACAACCCGTGACATATGCCTGTTCTAAGCTGTGCCACAACACGCTGTCCTCCACTTTCCGCATCTATCCAGTCCCTACCTTTTTAGAACATCAAGGATGTTTCTCGCTACACTTGCCGATACGTGATCTCTACTCTATGACCCGTCTACTCTATTGGTTAATTATTCTTCGACATGGACTTCATCTGGCTGATCCTGTTAATACCGGATCCTTAATATCTTAATTTTGGATCTTATCCTTCCCGAGGTAAGATAGGTCGCTCCAGAGTGCGTCGAGCGACTATGTATTTGTTAATCAACTGGACAGCCTGGGCGTGGTTGCGAACTTCGTCGATAGGCAAAAAGAAGATATGGCGAAGGTTCCTAGATGGGGCTATTGAGAAATCCGAATATTCTGTCTGATTTAAATCGGGCTCTTTCTCAGAAATGTTTCTACCAAGCTGGATGATTAGTCCTAGATATACATAGATACTCCTTCATTACTTCGATTCAAGTATATTTTTAAATTCTTATTATAAATATAACCATGAGTTGATAACCACAATGTTATACATCCTCTTCGAACATCATAATGAAACTAATAACACATCCTCGTGGACCAAGTCGGGCCTCGCCAAAACAGAATTATTTCATAACAAAGGCGCAGTCATCATCAGTCACACCCGCAATGACATCAATGGCGTCATCAAAGGATTTCAAAACCAAATGGACGTCAGATCGTTCTGATCCGGGATAGTGGTGTCTGCGCAGGCGCGGAACTTTCACGCGTATAAAACGGCAGGGAGTGCGGCCGCGCCGACCAGTGTGAGTAGTCGAGCCCGGACAGAGCGCGCGCGCAACACTCGCGCGCGAAAACGAAAGTGAAGTACCACCCCAGACTGTGACAGTGATTGTGGACCCTGGAACAGTGATCGGTAGCTGCCTGTGTTATCCTGAAACTGTTTCTTCGATCTGGAACCTCATTTAGCGCTCGCCTGAAAAGGTACAGGATCTTGTGGTGGTTGGTTTCGGGAAGGGTGAAATGTGTTTGAAAATTGTGTGGAAGTGATAATCATTAAAACTGTCAAATGTTACATGTGGTGAATACCTAATTTTGGAATTACTTGCTGAAGTGATTTTACGTTTTATTCTTAAAAAAATATAATATTGCATCTTGACTTGCAAAATGCAGTGAAATATACGAACAAAATAAAAATATCTAATCACTTGCATACAAATCTTCTCTTGATGTTATTCATCAAAAATTATCTTTCAAAAATAAAATAATCGTAATAAATACAGTCTTACAGAAGAATTCAACAGATTTTTGAAAGAAATAAATCTGAACAGCTTTTTTATCCCTGGCTTGGCTTGCTACGCCGTAACGGCCGCAGTTGGCTGCTACGCCGTAGTACCGGGTGAACGCTACAATACTCTAAATTATGCGAGGTTTTGTTATCGCTCAACAATAATATTCAGTCGTAGAAAGTTGCATAATTTCACTTTCACTAGCACTCGTCGAAATAATCTCTTCGCATATCGCGAATATTTGAACACACTTAATTTGCATGTGTTGTGTTCAACGATTTTTCTGTACGCAGCGTTTTTTAAAGTAATTTCAATGTTCATGGCAATTTACTCTTTATTTTGGAGGCACTAAGAGATATCCGGTTCGGCGACATGTGGTGAAGCCGGCTTGTGGAAAGTAGGCCACGCGTCACACAGCTCGCATTTTATACTTGTCATACCCGCGGGGTTCCTCATTTACGTTAACACTAATATCTAAGTTAACATGCATGTTTAGACGTTTCTATAGAACTTCAATTGCGATGTGTGTAAAACTGTTTTCTGTAAATTCGTACCTCATTTACCTACGTGTAGTTAATGTTGTGTGTAGGCTGTAACCGCTTCCAACATGGTTCCCTAATTGGTATGTAACCAAGACATTATCCAATAATAAAAGCTCTCGGGAAATTTAATATTAATTAGAAATGTGTTGTTTGAACACATTTAGATTGTATCTGTTTACTCCTAATTAAAACCTTTAATGGTAAACCAACGTTTAGGTGTAAATACTATAAAATTTAGATCATAAAGTTAGAAGAACGAGTCCTGACGATGCGAGAAAGATGTTATCTCGATGAAAACATTTTAATATCGGTGGTTACATTAGGCACGGTCACACGGATATGATACAAGCTAATGATTACATTCTCTAGATTTCTTTTTCACGTTGAAGTAGTTAAAATTATCTAGTGGAGCTCTGTTTATGGACGTTGGAGTATTCTTGGTCATTAAGTCAAACATGGCGCATTACGCTTATCTGTAACACAGCGGATGCGACGCGGGGCTTCACGGTTATTATGGCTGTTCAGACGTTGCGAAATTCGTCCACACACAGTAGGACATCCCATTCCATTGTTTGAATGCATCAAGATTTTGTAAGTGAGTGGTTTGCGTCACGGTACCTTGCCATCTCCTGGGATTGTTGAGTGCTGTATTGTGAAAAGCATATGTCGCAAACGCAGCCATTAGAGTTAGGCATGTTGTCTGTCTACATATTTTCAGACCTGAAAAATATGTCTTCTCGTTGCGAAATGGCATTTAATCATTTGTGATTTTATACTCGATGTTTATAATAGCTGTTGTACATACTGTAATCATCATCTTCCTGCTCTTGTCCAATATTACTGTCGACGCAACACGTTTTTTCTTCCCTTCTATCTTTGAATCCCTTTTCTTTCATATCACTCCTCACACAAACTATCATGTGGATGGATTATGTATGTTCTTAACTCTTTTAGTAACATGCGTTTCATCCCTCCTCTTCACATGACTATACCAAGATAAAACTATTCCCTTTCAATTTTTCAGTGACTGGCGACACTTTCAGACTTCCTTTAATGTGCTCATTTCTCACTTTATCCATTCTCGACTTTCCATACATCCAATTAATTAAAACGTTAAAACTTATAGTTATCGATTTTCAACAAACTAAGCTTTTCTAAGATTTCATTAGTTATGTTCTAAATATCTACTTGTTTTTTCCAAGTGACGTACAACATACGGTATGTGAGAGCGCCTACCTCAACATACCTATTGTCCATTCATGCGCCAGATTGTCGCCGTCCGCGTAAAACTAATGAATGAAGCTTTTTATAAGTGTGCTAAAAAAAGCCATTTTGTGCAACAGAGTCACGTCATGTTGCGCAACAACCATAACTTTTACATTATGCTTAATGTCGTATAATTTATTCGATATTTTATTTTCACATTAGAAATTTTTGTTCGTTTAGGAAAATAACTTGAAGTTATATATTTTCATTTAATTATTTCATATTTAGTTAAATGATACTTTCACTTACGCGATAGGATTCACGTTAAAGTCCGAATGCAACGGAAACATCGCAGTGAAAGTGCTAATGAGCATGTCCAGTTTTAATTTCCGTCAAGACGACTTAACTTAAATCTCAAAAAATATGGACCGAGAATAAGATGCGCCGATGCGGAGTGCACTTGTAAACACAAATATTAAAAGCATATTAAACACAAAGTCGGATACTTGTCGGGTTTTCATATATCGTAAAAGTTTAACTTTCTTTAAGGAAAAGTAAAGGACATCATTCGAAAAATATATTTTAAATGCTTACAGCATCGACTATGCCAAGCCTTGCCTGGAAGTTGGGTACTCCAAGGTATCCGAGACTCATTAACTTTTAAAAAGGGCGATCATAATCATCAATTGAACGATCAATGCGTTTTAAGACCATTATCATTAGAAGGTCAATAAATATTTGAGGGTTCAATTAAAATACTTCCCAAACACTATAAGCATTTTTTTCTTAGTCTTATCAAACTCCCAATAGATCAGCGACCACGATCCCAAGCCATTTTCTGTTGCTGGTTAAGCTTTTATAACCGTTTTCAAGTCTTCCTCAAACGAAGATTTTGATAAATTACTGCGATAGGTAGGTAGTGACACTGTGATAGATGTCATTAGTTGCATGGCGTTTAGTATTGTGATATGCGTATCTTGCAAGTAGTGTGTAGGCACCGCGTGCAAGTCGCGTCGGTCGGCGCGGGCGCAGCGTGCGCGGTGCGAAAGCGAGTCAGTGTGTCAGCTCTGAGGCCCTCCTCGCTCCTCTCAGCACTCAGTAGCACCTGATCAATGTTTAAATAGTACCCTTCTTAATAATAACTGCCGCGTAATGCTGGCATGCTGCCCGCCTTCTCTAGCTATTGTTGAAAGTTGATTGGAGCGAACATGTCTTGAACACGTCATAATCGACAGGCCTTCTTATTGTTATTAAAATGAGACATAAAACTATATTATAAGAAAATAGGTGTAAAACTTAAAGGAATTAGAGCGAGTAATATTTAGAAAATGAACAAATTAAACGATTGAGGGAAATTAACGTGTAGTTTAAGGTCAAATAACTAGATCATTGACGAAGAGTAGAAGACTGAGCTAAGTGAGTGTGTATCTGTATAGGATCGGAAGCAGGTTTGTTAGCGCAAGGCCGGTTCCGCCGCCATCGCGTTGTCACCCATAAACTGCTTGTAATTGCGCTTACGCATGGATTGGGAACGGTGAAAAATATTACACTAAGTGTACCGGATTTTTATCCTGCACGGCCGTGTTTCAAAACTTTCTGGAGCTTTTTTTTTTGCATTTATAAGAAAGTGAATATAGGTAGAAAAAAAACTCGTTTAAATATGTATGTAATATTTTGTATGTGATATTTCTTCTCAAATAGGTTTATTTGAAATATGTATATTTGAGACGAAATTCTTGAATACTTGAAGTTTTGAAAAGAAATGACATTGGATGCATGTGGTGAAAATTAGGTGGACTGTCTTTAAACATTGTTTTCATTAAATAGGATCTCCTAAATCTGTAGAATCAATCGGTTCTAGATCACTTTGCTAAATCCTTGGCAACAACAACATCAACTTGTATTTTTTACATTGTTATAAGCTACGCAACAAAATATCGAGTGTGATCGATGAATGATCATAAATTACCAGTATTGCTAATCGCAGCGCACAACCGTAATGATGAGTATTGTACCATTTTTTAAGGTAGAAAGTCGTCAAATAATTTCTCAGACCTTTACTGACTAAAACTCACTTGTGTTCCTTCAGTTGCCTTTTGCGTTCGAGCAACGCGGTAACTCTTTCAAATATTTCCGCAATCCAACTCATCTGCCCTAACGCACAGCTTAAGATGACATATCTCCTCAGAAGAGACCAACTAATCTAATTAATACTATTAGATAATAGCCTGTGACCATCAGACTTATCTTGCAAGAGCAGAGCTTAAATCTTTCAGAGCAAATAAGTAAATTAAACATCATAAAGAATCTGTCCTTGATGTACAATCTGTATTAAAAATTGATCACTAAATTCTGATTGATTGGATTAAAAATATCTTACTTTAATAAAAAATAACAAGTTTGTTTATTAGCTTAGCTCCTGAGCTACGTATTAACCTATGCTACAAGGGCAAGTATTCGTCCAGTTGCAAGTGGTACATTTGATAACATAATCTAAAACTGTGTATTAAATTATTAAAAAAACAATTTCTCAAAAGATTTAATTACAATTCAATGTTAGTCGTATAACAGAATAGTATACGACAGCAAAAACATGGTGTTTGTAGTTTTGTATGTAAGTTAGGTTGCACTTGCCCCGGTATTGTTCCAATGAGATACACAAAGTAGAACTCTTTTCTTTTGCCTGAGAAATGAGCCAACGCCGCCTTGTTCTCGCTAACAGGGTCAAATTATTTACACGCCAACCATTTATTTATAACTATCATCTACTACTTTGATTTTGATTGGTATTTAGGTTGCCTAGCAATATAAAATGGATTAAAAAAATATATTAATTGATATCTTAGGCGAGAAACTAACTGTAAAAACTATTCGCTACTTTAAAATTGAGTTAAATTGATATAAAATTGTACATAACTTCTGTTTTACAGGTGTAGGCACACAGTTATGCAAATGAATCGCTATTAATAATTTCTTGCAAAATAAAAACTGAGAATACTAAAAACTTGGAATTCGAATGACCGAAATTAAAAACGAAAGGTAAAACTTTTCTTTCTCTATTTTTTTTTAAATACCTTTCCTCTTACTAGGAATTCGGTACTCCTATATCGTGGGTGCGTTCACAAACACTTAAACTCACATACACACGATACTCAGACCCGGAACAACTATCTGAAGGCCATAAAAATATTTGTTTCGTGCGGGAATTGAACTCGCGACACGCAGCGCAGTAGCCAATCCCTCAACTACTGCGCCAATCGTGCTGTCATTGATAATAATGACTTTTCCATACACTTACTCAGAAACCCGCTCTTAACCCATCGCTTTTAGGCACGCAATAGACTGTTTTCCGCACTAGTGCAGAAAAGTGCGCATGCTGTCCCCCGCCACAATGTTATTACATTTATCGTATCAGCCGGGCGCGCGTCGACCCCCACGAGTCGCCGGTTAACCCCCGTTTATTCATTTCTTCGTAAGTGTATTGAAAAAAGTCGTTAGATACACGTGCAAATTTATCACTGCAGCCCTCGGCTCCTTAACACACTCGCCTACGGCTCGTGCGAATTCCGCCTCGGTCGCCAAACTTTCTGCACTTGTATCAAAATGTACTATTTCCGAATAGCGCTCCGCTTTGGCTACAACGCATGCAGGCACGAGCGTTCTTCATAAACTGAATAATGTCTTACTAATATTATTTGTTTTCAACCACGCCTCAACGGGCTAATCTAATTTACTATCGTTAACTGAAGTGGCTAATTGAATTGTCCAAGATAAAAATTAATAAATATTAAGATAATTTATCCTAAAATCCACGAGGTTGCGAGCTGATGTAATTTTTTCTTTTTGTCGTCTGATGAGGCTGACCAGGAATGCGGTTATGCGAACAGTGGCCAGTGGCCAGCTCCGACAGCTTTCCACTGATTGTTTTGATCGATCCGAATGTCGCCCCGCGGCGCCGATTAAACGCTCGTTACTACAGATACACGCTTAGATATTCGCATTTAAAAAGCTATTCATTTTAAATTCGCAGGTGTAATTTGATGTGTAACATGCAGGACTATAATTATGCACGTTTCAGTCTCGAATCGAAACGAATTATTTAATTATCGGAAACATTTCGATGTGTCGTAATAACAGCGATTTATCATTAGAAAGCGCCATCATATCTCATTTGCGGGTTAACAATGTAATGTATGTAATAACCAAACAAAGTGACAAATCGGGCCCGTATGCTTGATATAACAAGAGTGGTGATAGCGCCCCCATGCGCTCCCAATCCGCGCTGCGCCGGCGCAGGGGAAATTCAACAGATTTCACTTTTGTTATGCACTTCTATCAGTGATTTGGAGGGACACTTGAAAGTTTCCCCTTCACGTCTAGTAACAGCTCTACTTACCAGTCAACTGAGAAATACTACTTTCATGTTCAATATTTATATATTCGGGATAGCAACACCTTTGAAGTCGATTTAAACTTAACACTACAGACTACAAGGCTTTTTTTTACTCAAAATATCTAGTTAAAATAATGTTGCAACAAACAATTAAAAATAAATGCTACAAAGCAATCATAACAGATTTATTTACCTCTAAGTAGGTACAACGTTTGAATAATGAATCGCACTAATATTATAAAGGCCTTCTTCACTCGAACGGCTGAATGAATTTGGGTGAAATTTCGTACTCGGATAGGTCATGGAGTAGTACATAGGGTTGAGCTTGGAACAATTTTGTACTGTCACGCAGACGAAACCACTGGCAGCTGCTAGTTTAACTGTAAAAGTCAATAACTGTAATAAATGTATGTCCGAGTACTAATAAATAATAAGGTAATGTTTTTGTAAATAAAGTCGGGAAGTGTTAAATGTTTTTATGTCTAAACTTTTTCTAATTAATTGGCAAGCATATAATGATGTTATAAACATTTTCACTACCTTTCCACCGACAGACTGTTACTTACTAGAAACGCGAAACTAGTTCCGCTTTGTTCTTTTAAGTATTTTAATTTTCAAGAAGAAACTGAAAGTATTAATTAAGCTCATGCATGAATATACGCGTGTAGAATGTTTGAATTTTTATGAATTATTTAAACGTTGGATCGGAGAAAGTATATCAAATTATTGTGCTCCAATTATGACGTGAGCAGCAGGTTTTGTGTCACGGCAAATGAGTTTGTTGGCGAGACAGCTTCGCGGACGTGGTGGAGAGGCGCCACTGACGGCGCAGGCGCCACGAAACGCTACCTCCAAACATGAGCTCACCTCCCACACTCTTATTTCAAATGTAATAAAAACTACATCCGAACAACACTAACATCTTCTACGCCAATGACTCCGACTGCCAAGGACCGGGGACAGCGACACTATTAATGTCAGACAGTAGTCACATTCGACAACATCAATTCATGTTTGTAATTAAATTTGACATTAATAAAGAGATTACAATCGGCATTAAACTAACATGACAGCTCTTAATGGGAACTAAAACATGTTGGTAAACCGATATTGATTTCTTTCAAGTTTAATGTTTTGAGGAAAAAAAATAACCAATATAAATATTTTCTCTTGTAACGATGTCAGATGTCATTGTCTACTATAGTCAAAAATAACATGCAACATTTTGATAACAAGTACCGAGCCCGGTTTTGTTAAACCAAAAAGTGAAATTCTCGACAGTAGTAATTTAGTCTGTATTGAGTCATCATTAATTTTCTAATTCTTACGTATCATCGTTACCAGAGCTTATCGAATCTATAAATCTTGTAGTTTAATCTTCCGGTAATTATCTAAATAGAAAGGTACTTAAGTATTTGGCTGCACCTAAACGGGTACTGTCAATATTTCTTGTCGAATTACGAGTGTGTCGGAACCAGTCGCCCGGTCGCTCGGTGTAAGGGCTTGCGGGACTGAACTAGTGCATTATTTATTACGCCGCGATTTCTCGCGGCCGTCTAAAGATTTCACCACTTTCATCTTGTATTTACGAGTAGTTGCAGACCACATCCATCCTACGATAACTCCACATCGTCCGAACTGCCTGACAACGTCAAACAGTTTGTAATATTTGTAACGTGTGTATTCACATAAATATAGACCGTATCATCGGTCTATATTTATAGATATCTGCCTATTATGTATTCAAGAAAATTGACACCGTCTTTCAAAGGAAGTTGAAAAATGGATCTGTTTAAACATTCTAATAAGTTACTGACTGACTGTTATAATAATTTATGATTGTCTCAAAAGTGTCGTATGGAAACCATACGTTACCCATTTTTTTTTTTTTGTGGGAAATCATCAAGGATCTCCTCCCACTATAGTTGAAGAGAGAGTGATTGCCAGACTTTTACTGAATAAAACCCACCTGTGTTTATTCAGTTTCCCTTTTCGTTCTAGGACCTTGGTAACTCATACAAGCAATGCCGCATCCCTGGCAGGTGACCTGCGCTTAATATAAATTTTATTACTATATTTTTTTCAGAATATCATATTTTGCAGTAAAAGAGCTCTATAAATATGTACCTAATTGACATTACAACTTAAACTAAGTAAGTAATGTTCAATTTACACGACATGCACGTTGCGGTCCCTTTCAGCAAAATGGCGGTGTGTCTTTGTTACATGCTTTCACTTTCCTGTATATCCGCCGCTCGACGTAAGCGTCCCGGCAGGAAGCTAAAATAACTTATTGTCTACTACATTGTATAAGGACGATTTCACTGCAACACAATGCACGACATAGATAACTTGGCTAATAGAGTTATTATTGTTTCTTATGACATCATAAAAGAACAATGGTACAGCCTAGAATGTAACGTTACGTCTCTTGGTCAAGTCTAGAAACTCGTTTTGAAATCACATAACACATGAGTAATGAGAGCTTTGGAAGTATTATAGCAACAGTCAATTTATCTATCTTATATTGTGTCGTAGCAATGTTTGAATTGGGTAACCAATGAGAGCCTTTTGTTGAATTAATGCTCCGCTTGATTCATTTAGAAGTTTCATTCGGTTTCTCTTCAGAGACAGAAATTAACGTGTACTTTTTTTAATCCCCGACGCAAAAAGTGGGTGTTACAAGTTTGATCGCTATGTGTGTGTGTCTGACTGCCTGTCTGTGGCACCGTAGCTCTTAAACGGATGAACCGATTTAGACGCGGTTTTTTTTTTGAAAGCAGGTTTTATCAAAATCGGTTCAGCTATTTACGAAGTTAGGTTTAGGAGGTAGAAATGGGAATGAATAGCCGAATGTTTCCAAATATGGCCAAGAGGGGTGTCAAATAAGGTGATATAAACAGGGTTGTTTTTTATTCAAGTTTTTTTTTCTGTTACTTTATAATGAAACAGGATTTTTTTTTCGAATCTTAAAATGAACATTGCGACTCGACGAATGGGGAAGGCTTCTTTATTTTATCTTTAGCCTGAACTGTCCCTTCTCTGGGCATAGCACAAGTGATACAGAAGAAGGAAATTTCATAAACATTAGACCGACTGAACCCAATACGTTTGTAAAGCGATGACCCTTCGAGTGTTGGCAATGACAGTGTATTGTTTTCAATGCTAAGTTGAAAGAATGGTGTCAGCTACCAACATGGTCGTGTGATTAACCGATTAACAATCATTATGCAAACTTATTGTTCGCAAGCATAATATCTAATTAATAGCTAACTCGCTATGATGAGCATACAAAACGCATTCTTAACCCTTTTTTGTAATGTGAGAAATCATTTAATGACTTCTCACATTAAAAAAAAGTCTAGGGTGGAGTGGGAGGGCGTGTCAGACTTTTACGGACTGAAACTGAAACCACACCTGTGTTCCTTCAGTTGCCAGGTTGGCCCCATTAGGCTTCGACCCTGCTGGGCTTGCATTCTCTCTCTCTCTCATTCTCTCCCTGTTGGTTGAATTGTGTAATAGCTTTGTATTAATATTACTTACTTGTTTTGTTTCAGACTTTCCTGACCTGAGTCACATTCAAATTTATGTCACCGAGATATTTTGGTAAGAATACGTAACTTTCATAATACCGACCACCATAATTGATTAAATATTCATGCATACTCGCGTTATTTTCTAATCTTCTCACTTTACATATTTATAAATTTCTTTTCGTCGTAACCTTGCAAAAAAGGATTGATAAAAAATAAGAAAATATTTAAATAACTTGTTCGAGTGTCATCTGTTATGTAACGAATCATTGTGAACGATTTGAATTCGGTTTCTGTAGTGTTACGCAATGGTTATGAAGAGCGGAAAGTAATCCACAGTTGATGTTCTCTCGATCATTTCTCGCCGAAATATATCGACTTTCTCTGTAAGTAATTACCTATGCAAGCACGAGGCATGAGAGAGGTTACGTAACTTCTGTAAGCACATTGGTGTACGATCGAAACGAGAGTGAAAGTGCATTAAGGACACAAGTTGGCATTTAATTCCACTGAATTTATGTTAATTTGTTTCATTATTCTATTTTCCATTTGCCAGGCAAACATACAAAGGAAAATAATAGAAAACTTTAGTGAACCTCCGGAAAACCTAATCGTATGTAATTTCAAGAGTTCTGTACCCGAAGGGTACCAACGGAACCCTGTTACTTACTAAGCCTCCACTGACCGTCTGTCCGTCCGTTCGTCCGTCTGTCTGTCTGTATGCCCGTCCCCGGAACAAGTAGAAAATTGAAATTTCCACAGAAAGTGTATTTCTATGGCTGCTAAAAATTAAAGGGGGTTACCCATACAAGAAATCTTGTTTTGTCGTGTCTGTGACTGTACACTTCTTTTTCAAGTCCGATTCTTAGACAATTTTTACTTACAGAGAAAATGTCGTTCAATTCGTTTCAAAGCTAAATAAAGGAAATAATTATAAGCCTCACTTCGACTAGCCACCTCTCTAATTATTTTTATTTCTATCCCACGCACTTAAAATGTTCCTTAATTATTATCATTAAAAATATTTCAACAATCATGGAAGACTGCGAGACGTCCATAACAATTTTCATATTTAACATTCTGGGTAATGTAACAGACAGTTTGGACAAGTATTTGACCAACGAATTTCTCACGGCGGTGAAAGCGATATAGCCCGGGGCATTTTGATGATGGGTCAAGTCAAAAAGCAATTGGAGTCATTGTCCTTTGATGGTCTTGCGCACGATTGTTTCGTCATAAGTGCGGGGCTGCGCGGACGCCGGCCGGTGTGATAAATAATCTCACGGCGTTACGCAACGGTCGGGAGCGACGCCCTCGTCCTTGGCCTGTAAACGCGCTCCACTCGAGCCTCCAACTTTCTCTCTGCGCAGGCGCACCACATAAATCATTCCTTCCCACTATTTGTTCCGGCTCAGACCGCGACGCGGGTTGCACGAGAGATCACTCACAATGATAAACCTTTGTGTTCCGATGTTTATTATGATTATTCTAATAATTATTTGAGTTTCTTTTGTGCTACAGACTCAATACGAAAGCTACACAACAATGATATAGTTATTAGACGTTATATTTATTTAAAAATATCATTGTCGAATTGAAAACTTAAATACGTACCTGTAATGTAGAAAGAATCTTTTTCTTCTATATATGTATATATGTATGTAAAAGAAGAAACTGATTGACTGACATATCAACGCACACCCGAAACTACTGAGCCTAGGACCATGAAATTTTGAACAAGGCTTCCGTTTATAACGTAAGCAAGCACTAAGAAGGAGGAAATTCAACCTGTAAGGGGGTAAAAAGGGGGAAATTCGTTTGTATGCAAAATCTCATTACGTGTACCGATATATTTGAAAGTTAAAAACAAATAGTAATCTAATTAAATAATAAATGTTGTCATTATGTGTTTTTAGAACTATTCCCAATAAAACAATTTAGGGAGTTTTAAAGGTTAATGAACTTTAAACTTAGCACAAATTTAAATCCAAATGAATAATAAATATTGTCGTTATTATTTTTTCAAAATTACCCTTAAAATTTGGTTAAAGGGGTGTTAAAGTTTTTATAAAAAACTTTTTCGCGGTCAAAGTCGCTGTTAAAGTGCTAGTTTAGAAAAAAACCCAAGAACTAAATAATTGCACATATTTCCATAATGCAGTGGAGTGGGCACGGGTTTACGCGCGAAGCATGCATTAGCAAAGATAAAAGAGTTAGCTAGTGATAATACCGCACTACCGGTTAGCTCGGCGCACTGGGTCACGCATCTGTTTTAGATCGACATTAACATTTAACACTGTACAGCATTAATTGGATTAACATAACATGCTCTTACTAGGAGGCAGAGGTCGTAGACTGTGGGTTATAGAGGTACTTTGGTATTTAAGTCTGTGCTTAAAATGTGGTTACAGAGGTTGAATAACCTTATTCCTTCTTAAGGCTCCAGAAAACTGATGTTCATAGGTATATGTAGAGGGAGGGGGCTGGGTGGGCTGTGTCCAGCCCAGTATGGCCTAGCACCCACTCCAGGATTTTGGGCTACACAACTGATAACTTCACACAAAAATCAGGAATGTCCATGTACCCTGATAAATAACCCTAGATATGCCAACGACAATGCAAAAATGTGACGTCCACTTTTCGTAAAAATTGTTATATACCCACTAAATCCATAAAATTATCTAGAGGATTGTCAATATTTGTGTGGCCTACAGATAGTGGTTCCGGTTGTGGGCTACTTGTGTTTATTACTTTATACGTTTTTAAACTCACTCACTTTATAGGAGTAGGTGTGTAAGTACCTACCTAATTCCAAGTGTATTTAAAAAAATTAAAACCAAAAATGTCTGAACACTTTTTGTACGTTCTAAGATGACAAAATCTTCCGATTGTAACGAAAGTCCATTTAAGTCGTGAAGAAATTCAACAAAATATTCAAAGTTGTTATTTAATATCGTGAATAAATAATGTTACACATATTTATATGCAGTTATTCATACCGATAACGTTACGTAAGTTATGCATTAATCGTAGCTATACGATTTTATTTAAATACTATTTTATGCACATTTCTCATTCACATTTTAAGAAAATCAATAGAAATTAATGGTGAAAAGTTTATTTAAAATTCACGCTAGTTTAAACTGTCGTAAAGAAAATCTAATCTATAATGGATAAAAGATTTCACTGAGCACACGAGCGCATCTGTTATGCGATAGCCGATATCAGCTGTCGAGAAAAGTCAGGTGTAGGAGCGAGTCCGAGACACGTTTCACTTTGGTTCCGGTTTCACTAAACCAAAATACTGGGAGGAAATCCCTCATTGGACCAAGTAAATAAATCTACACAACTTGTTTTTGATCACTCACTTTCCATTTCAAGCAGTTTTGGTTCGACTTGTTCGTTTAATTTATGAGTTCTTGTTTTGAGAGCTTAACAGCTAGCTTTAGTTAAGCCTTAACTCATAAATGTTCTATTTAGAGAATCTCTGTATCTATTACTACAACGAAGTCTTGCATTTTTTTTTATTTTTGTGCTGGGAAACCATCAATTCATTCTACGGCAAAGCTAGAGGATGTATCAGACTTTTACTAACTTAAACCCACCTGTGCTCCTTCCGCACGCGTGAGGACATGGATATCCTTACGCCCCAGACGCCGCAACAACATTCAAGATGCCCCGGGCGTCGCAGGACGACTACTTAGCAGCCACAGTAAGCGTGGGTATGCGGGTAGCTCGCTGCCTAGCCGTTATTGGATGATTGCCCACCTCAAAAGACAAATCTGTGTTCCTTCAGTTGCCCTATTCAATCCACGGCTCGAAAAACAAAGTTCACGCACACAGGCAGCATTCCTGCAGCCCACGAAGAGTTGCGTAGGAAGTGAAGATCGTTTCTATCTGTCATGGACATAAACAAGACTATAATTTTAATTGCCTATCATAAAAAATCGTTAATCACAGGTTGGAACTGAGACGTGGATCATTTACATTGTGTAGCACCGGCTGCCGGACCGATATACTTTTTCAACAAGTTCATGCAAATAAGGCAATTTTCTTAGAAAACCGGGTCAATTTCTTCGAGATACGCAAGCTGAACCACCGGCTTTGCATAGAATAACATCGATACTTGATTACCTTTTTAAATGGACGTAATATGGCTACATTTACGTTTTTTATTCTAGAGATATTAATGTCTAATTAGTTACGATAATTATATTAAATGCGTTATAGGTATATACAACGGCACATGATCAAAAACTAATCTGGGTCCCCTCGCCAGCCTCCCAAGACAATCTATAGTTTAGTTAGTAATAAATATATACATGCTCTGTGATTTTCTGCTTAATTTTGTATCCATTGTCAGAGATCCAAAATTAATTAATAAATGGATGCCATTAATTCTTGGACAGAAGTAATCGAAGTTAGTTTCATCTCTGTGTGGGAAAATTCCCTTTAATTCAGTGAGAAAATAAGGTGCAGCTTAATCATCTTGCCTATTGTATTTCCACGTCTTCTATCCAGGTTAAACAAGACGGCGCTGTGCAACCATTAGAGATGTGAATCAGTTTCACCCGTGCAATGTACGATTAAGATCTTTGGGAGACGATTAGAAATGTGTCTTGTAGCTATCAGCACTCAGTGCGGCCCCGTAAGTGCAGAGAGATATCTAGAACATGTCCACTGCAAGAAGCTTATATTAAAAGTAGTAGGTACTTATATATTTACTAGAGGACTCGGAAAACGTTGTTCTGCCATATAAATTATTAAAGAAAAAAATGTGGGGTCAGAGAGTAAAAAATAGCCAACTACCTATTCTCAGACCTACTAAATATACACAAAAAATGTAATAAAAATTGGTCAAGCCGTTTCGGAGGAGTTCGATAACACTGTGACACAAGAATTATAAATATTATATTATAAGCAAGCGATTAGCTAATGTTCTGCGTGTCGCGGGTTCGATTCCCGCACGGAACAAATATTTGTATGGCCTATAGATTTTTGTTCCGGGGCTGGATGTCTTGTGTATGTGAGTTTATTTATTGAGGTGGGAAATTATAAAATTATTTCTTCCATTTTGGGTGGAGCGGGTCAGACTTTTAATGACTAAAACCCACCTATTTGTGTTCCTTCAGTTGCGCATTGCTTTCCAGGGCCACGGTAACTCTTTTGAAAATCCCGCAGCCCACGAGCAATCCCTAGAGTCCATAATATGTAGTGACTTCATGAAAAATACTACGGTTTATCGAAGTTACTCGAGCAATTAATTCTCCGACAAACATTCATTTAAAACCCGCAATCACGCAGTGTCTACGACACGTTTGCAACATTTCATCTGTTACTATCGGCTACTACACTGCGTCCACGACGCGACTTGCTCCATTAAAGGTAGAAATTAACCTTCATTATCAGTTAACAATTCACTCAACCGTGGAAGAAAAACAAGTTAATAAATCATAGTAATACTAATTTAGAGCCTTTCTTCAACCGAAAACTGGTTTACAATTTAATCGGGTTACAAAATAATAAAAGTATAAGTTTTACTAAAATGACGATAACATTTTGTGACAACTTTCGATTGTGTAACACTGAAGCAGGTCGCGTGTAATTTTGTCAAACGTGATTGTAACCTAATGTGAATATAATAGTGACATTGTATGTCAGTACGCACATTTTAATGCTTACATAACATAATTTTAGTTTCTACAAGTAGGCACAATGTTGTTTTGGTTTAAAATGCATACTAATAATGGTTTTGCTAAATAACCGTGATTCTCGAGTTCAAGTAATCGTTGTAACATGACTGCGTGGAGTCTTCGTAGTTGTTACACAGCGTCTACGATGTAAGTGCTACGTACTCCCTACAGCGCATTTACTACGCAGCGTTTACGACGCGTTTGCTACATCTCATCTGTTACGTTTCTGGCGTGTCTGCGGATGCTACGCAGCGTCTACGATGCGTTTGCTACATCTCATCTTTTACGTTTCTGGCGTGTCTGCGGATGCTACGCAGCGTCTATGATGCGTTTGCTACATCTCATCGGCGTAGCGGGCGCGTCTGCGGATGCTACGCAGCGTCTACGTTGCAGTTGCGTCGTAGCAAGTCTGCTAGAGCTCCAGTCAATAAAAAAAAGATGAGAGAACAAAATACTTGAATACTATTGCGCAGATGCCTTTCTTGATCGCCAGTCTAGTCTTGTTCCCCAAATTGGAATATCCATCTTCCTCTAATAATTGAAAAATAAAATGTAATATTCATACAGTCATACTGCGTTGAAAAAGAAAAATAAACGTATATAACAATCAATCAAATCTATCGCGACCCGCGGCGGCAGATCGGACAAAATGTCCAATTACAATCATAGGACAACAAATACTTTCAGTTACCGCACTGATAAAATAATCGTTACGTAACCATGAAAGACGGGTTAATTGTAACGTAGCGCGCGGCCCGACCGGCACTAACGCGCAGAGCGCAGGCGCACGCCGCACGCCGCTAACGAAAGTTACCGGATTTTGTACACCTCCAATGCCAAGTGCGGCGAAGAAAGCGAGCCCAGCTTCCCCAACGAAACATCTTAAATACCACCATCTCGCTCGCCGGAGCCCACAATACGAAATGAAGAAAGAGACAACGTGTGCTTAAAAGAGAAAGTGGGCCACGTTACGTTTCTCGGTACCATTAACACGGGCATTGAACGTAAACGTCAACGGATAGCATCTTGGAGGTGCACCGCCCTATTCGGAAGTGGCTGCTATTGCCATGAGATTTGAGTGTAATTTCGTTTGTGTTGTTCGTGTGCGCTCCAAGGTGCAAGGTTCGAGCGGATGGCCATTGATACTGAGTGAACCTGAGAGTACGGAGACGTTGAATTCGGAGAGCAACGAACTGCGGCCATGGGTGAAAGTGTTGCGTGGCGTAACCTTGAGCCCACGCCGGCGCTGTTCTTTGGCGAATCACCTAATCAATACGTCACCGCGATATGTGTTCGATACGCAAGTGTTCAGTTACGCTCGTTATCAATCATTTAGACAGACGATACGAGAGAGGCTTTTCTTTTTATTGCACATTCGTCATACATAATATACCCATTCATGACGAAAAGATTGTGAAACATTGATTAATTAATTAAATGCAGCTGCTAATTGATGTAACCATACGCATTTTCTAATATAAGCTTCAGAATAATTACACAAAAACACATGCCAATAAAAAATGCGGTATTAACAATTTGAAAGAAAAGCGACTTTCAATTCAAATACTTGTGGTTTATCGAGGCGCGCGTCAATGTGTAACAACTTTGATACTTTACTACGTGCTGTGGAAATTTAATTGAGAAATTTGAACACAATTGTGGTATTGAGTCAAGGATTTGGCGTTAAGAGATTGTTTAGACACATGCTTTGCGATTAAGTACCAATTGAGGTTGTTTCTTCAATCATATATTTTTCCTACGAAGAAGGGAAAGCCTTAACTAAAAACTATTTACCTTGCCTTTTACCGTTTTGCCTCGTCGCTTATTTATACCGCGTACATCGAGGGACTGGAATAATTTGCCTGCTGCGGTTTTCCCGTCCGATTATAATTTGGGTCTCTTCAAGGCTAGAGTGAATAGGCTCTTAATAAATTAGTGCGCCTCACCATCAACGATTGCATTACTACTTACCATCAGGTGGGATCGCAGTCAAGCACTAGTTTATACCAATTAAAAAAAAAAAAACTATTTACCTACTTCTTTTAATTGAGAAATTATTGAGAAATGTGATAACCCGATGGTTAAGGCACCCTCCCCTGATGCATGAGGTTGCGGGTTTGTAGCCGGGCAAGTACCAATGTAAAATTTCACATATGTACTTTTCTAAGTTTATTTAGGAAATTACTGACACTCCGTGCCTCGGAAAGTAGGTAAATTCGTTGGTCCCGGTTGTCATCGTAGATCTTTGATAGTCGTTACATATAGTCAGGCGCCAGAAAGACTACCCAAGGAGTCTCGTGATACCCAGAAACTGGGTTGTGGGGTCTGATAGGCAGTCCCTCCGTGTAAAACATGGATATTTAGCCACATCCGGTTAAACTGGAAGCCAACTTCAAACCAGTTAGGTAAAAGTCTAGGGAGATGAAGATTTACTTCTTTTAATTGTCTTATTAATCTCGTGAACGGTATTTGAGTATATATTGTATTATATATATGGTCTATTAGTACTTATATCTATTCTCGTATTCGTCTTCTCTCTCTCGTTTATTGCACCTACCACTATTTTTCTCTGCATCACCCAAAGGTTGACTGGTAGAAATTGCCTAAGGCATTAAGTCCGCCGCTGTACTTTTGTGTGCATAAAGCATTTAATAAATAAATAATTACCTAGATGACAAATGTCCGGAAGGACATGTAAAACCTTAACTTTACTGACGACGACGCTTACCAGCGAAGTAAATGGCGCCAAAGGCTTAAAAACCCCGCGTAACGGGAAGAGGCGAGGGCAAAGAAAAACAATTGATCTGGAGATCGCAAGCATGACTGTTTAGTGTGGGGTCTTGGATTCGATTCTCAGGTCGGACAAAAAGTGTTTTTAGGTTTTTCTAATAAGAATTATTGTATAGCAGCTCGTAGTTTGCAAAGCAAGTAAAATTGTTGATCCTGCGCCTGATCTCTTTTCGGTCGTGTCGGATTGCCGCCCGTGACTATGGGAGTAAAAGTATAGAGCTTGTACCTGAGTTTTCGCACACAGTTGTGCACTATCTCTTCGTTGAGATTGGTCACCTGTATTATCGAAATTCTATCCGCCATCAATGAAATAATACAGGCAATCTATCAAGCTCATGTGTTACGAGCTCATGACGACATCGGCTGCAAATAGTAGGTAATTGCCAAACCTCGAAATAATTTATCTAACTATGTGAACTTTGAAAAATGATCGGTTTCATTTAACGTTCCCACACGGCTGATCGTTGACCCTGCTAGTGAAAATTGCAATCATCGTAAAATATAACAATAAAAATCACTAGCTAAGTTTTTCATTCGAAACGAAAGCTACTAAAACAATTCAATAGCTTGTTTTACGTACGTTCACAGATTAATTCAAGTCTCGTATCATTGGAGCTGCGCACGCGCATCTCAGCAAATCATGCCTTTTCTTGGAAACGCTTCAATAGAGATAGATTATTTCTCGTTTTTACGATTTGCTGCTGGAGAAATTCATTTTAGTGAATATTACGGATGCATGTTTTCATTTAGTATTTACCCGCTTAGTAATTCTTGAATAATAATCCGAGTAGGTAAATGCTAACAATAGCTAACAAATCTCAGTATACACGCTCGCTTTCTACCCGCAATGTATGCTAATATAATAATGGAGAAGAAAAGTTAATCTTCTAAGCGATTCCCATTCATTAGTTTAAAAACTTTCAGCTCGTTACTAGCCAATTAAAAGTCACGTCAGTCGCCCACGAGTACAGTCGTTAATCAGAGCCGAAAGTGACTCGCTAACATTATCATGGTAATTGTACTTACAACTTGACTGCGCAAGTTTAAACAAAGCTCCTTCATGATGACATACTATTATAATACATATACTCATCCGATATAGTTTTCAGCTCATATAAAGTGAGATGATTTTGCATTATTTGTTTAGAAAGTACGAACAGATAAACATAAATATAATAATAATAATAATAATAATAAAGCCATTTTATTTTCATACCTTATTTTTGACATTTTAAAAGTTGTTAGTAGTATTAGGTAGTAGGTTCACTTAAACTAGTTTTTGTTAGTAGAATTAGTTATATGTTCACTGGTAAGAATCTCATTTTGAGTAAAGGCCTCCTGCAGCTGTTTCCTTTTTTCTTCATATTTGCTTTTGCTCATCCAGTATTCTTTATAAGGTCATCAGCCCACCTTTTAATTGTTCTTCCAAAGTTGGAACAGATAAACATATTTATTAGTAATTTTTGTTTTTCAATTCATTAAGTAGGTACTTAGTTGCGTAAGCTATTGCTACAATTAATTCATTAAATAAATATTAAAAAAGGTAACAATAGTTTAATATAAAAATAATTAATCAAATCTGATTCGCCACCATATTTGTTACTGGGTTTTTTTTTTTCGGTGGGAACATCATCTTCATCAATGACAAATCGCGCTCTTGGGCGGAGCGAGAGATAGTGTCAGACTTTTACTGACTAAAAACCCACTCCTGTTCCTTCGTTGCCTTCGTCCCAGGGCCCCGGGTTTCATTTTCACACTACCCATGGCCCCAGTAGGCTTCGACCCTGCTGGGCCCCTACGATTTGCTGACATCTCCCTGAGGCGCGCGTAGAACAATACACGCCGTCGACGACTTGGGCTCGGTCCGGACGGTTACCGGACGGTCCGACGGCGAGCCACCCATTGCTCGCCGTCCGCAAGCCCGCGCCTACGGTGGCCGGAAATCGGGATCGGAATCCCGGCGGCGGTAAGGGCGTGAGGACCGTTGCCTCACGCGATCGGCCGCCTCCTTTGCTAGCAATACTGCTTCACAGAAGGAGGCGACCGCCTGCCACTCTTCCTCGCTCCGGACCATGGCCTGTACCAAGGCCCGGCGCGAGAGATCGCCGTCGCCGATCACCCCCACAAGGACACGTCGTTGCTCTGCCCAAGCGGGGCATACCTCCACCGTGTGCTCCACCTTGTCCTCCGGGCGGTCCACACAGTGGCGACACCCGGGCGTCGCTTCCGCACGAATCCGGTGCAGGAACTTCCCGAACTTACCGTGTTCGGTGAGAACCTGCGTCATACGGAAGGTGAGGACGCCGTGAGGTCTTTCCAACCACGCCTCAAAGAGGGGACTTACCGCCATAATTGTGGCGTGCCCAATCTGTTACTGGGGGTGTATAAATTTGCGCTGGTAATGCAATAATTTCAACCTAATCTCAGCCTGAAGACGAATTGACGAAAAACTCCAAATATAAAATTAATATACAGTCATTTGAGTCAAATTATAGTCAGTTAACCGAGTTTCATATTTCAGACAGCGATTGTTCCACCCCAATTAAACCTAACTTTTATATTATACTACAAATTATGCGTCTCGTGCCGATGAAAGTAACTCAACACAATTTACTTAAGACTGAAGTTGTAAGGTAGAAGACTCACGGAAATTAATCAGGATAGAAGGATCTAACTGAACCTAGTAAAATAATTTTGTGAAAACACCACGAGACACGTCAGAGGTGGATACTTGCGTTTCTCAGGAAATCTCGCATTCAACGTCTGATGTCAACCCACCTGATATGCAAAAGAAGTCATGAGTAGTTTTTTTTTGTAGGTGGGAAAATTATCCAGTGTCATCCCCCGCTCTTGGGTGGAAAGGGCGGGTGTGTCAGACTTTTACTGACTAAAAACCCACTCCTGATCCTTCGTTGCCTTTCATACCAGGGCCGAATCTTCCTTTCAGAAGCAGACGAAATCTTGAGTAGTAGGACTAGAGATAACAGGAGTCGACTTTAAATTCCTACAAAACAATAGGATATGTATGAACTCCACGAACTCCCCGAAAGAGAGGACACCTGAGGAATGTGAGGCCAATCTATAGAGGACTGTTAGCAGTGATTAAGAAACTGGTCAAATGCGAATCATCGGACTCGCACACAAAGGGTTTCATACTACAATTTTTAAAATCGAGCAAAAAATTGCTGACAAAATAACATTCCTTGTACGGAAACCTTTAATTAGGGTTCCGAGGTACGAGGTACGGAACTCTCAGTGCGACTCGCACTTACCCAGTTTTTTTTTAAACTTTATTACAATTTACTTTTTGTGAATTTTCAACTCTCTACCTCTTACAGTTTATGAGATATAGCCCAAACACTGACAAACGGACGGACAGACAGACGGACAAAACGTAAAAGTTCTGAGTTAGTAATCCTAGCAACTTAGAAGATCACAAATCGTACATGCCGAAGAGAAAATCTACTGTTTTATCGTTTCTTACCTCTATATCAGGGGCCAGGGGTCTGATTCTGGCAACGAAGGAACAGGAGTGGGTTTTTAGTCAGTAAAAGTCTGACACAATCTCGCGCTCCGCCCAAGAGCGGGATTTGTCATTAGATGATTTTCCCACCTAAAAAAAAAAACCTCCATACCATATAATTATTATGATTTCTTCCACGTTTCATTTTCGCCTGTGACAACAACAAGCCGAACTTAAGGGAAACCCCTTCATGTTTGGTGTGTTTGCTAGTTTATCAATATCACTTTCACTTTTGGTTCAGACCGGTCGAGTATACGATCGCATCTCCCGGTGTATCATTTACAGAAACGTTCACGTTGCTTCTATTTCCATCTTTATTCCACTTTCTAGTTGTTTATGACATAAAAACAAAAAAAATTGACAAACTTTTCAGTTCTGCCTTAATTTTCGTAAGAATAGGAGCAGTCATTATAATGTCTGTATAATTAGTGATATCTATTTCGATCAGCATGGTGGTGGAGACAATAGAAAGATGAGGTGTAAAGATGTTATGATAACGATAAGACGAGCGTGCCGCCCGCCCTCCTTCGCTCCGTGTAATTGCTTTACGTGACTGTGCAGCTTTCTCGAGCTGCGCACGCGCGCTATCAAGACTTCAGCCACTGTCACACGTGCACTATACCCGGAAATATTTGAACATATAATACTCATGGACTAGCTCACGAAGCGTCATTTACAACGGTTACAATATTACATAGATCTCTTGGAAATGCGCTGTCTAACAGTCAGGTTGTTACTGAAAATGTCGTTTTGGACTTGTAGTTGTCTAACTGATGAAACTGGTTTTCACGTTCGTAAACGTAATTCTTGTTTTTATGATAAAATAATGTAAAGAATGTTAAATTCAGTGTCATTTCAAGTAAATTCCTAAGAATAGCCTTCTCAACTTTATATCTTATTTCCACCAGTACAAAAATGTTTGGCTTCACTTGCCCACAATCAGAATTAATCGTTCACGCATGCCAATTAACTATTTAGTCATTTGCAGAAAAAAAGTGTAATTGCTGTGAAGACTAAATCTTCACAATATTGAATGCATTGACTTGCAGATCAGCTCTAGGTAGAAAAGGAAAGTTCCATGTAAAGTGGCGATTCATGATACTTTTTGTCGATCATCTCGTGTGAAATCTGTTCATGAGTTTTTATGTATTTTTAATATGCGCCAACAAAGTCCCACGAGAGGTGTCGCAGTGCCGCTCGCGGGCGTTGAGCGCGCCGTCACCTGCGCCCGAGCCGACGCGCTTCATTACTGACGGTTTCTCATCAATCGATTGATTTATCTATACTATAATTATCAATAATCTCTCTACTAGTTATCTGAACATGACCATGATATTAAGTAGAAACTTGGATAGATTGCACAAATTTTGTATGTTTAACAAGTAAACGGTTCAACGGATATTACTTTACTGCCCTTAATGAAGTATGTGGATAACCCATTACAGCAACGAGAAGAAAATTAGAACCACTTTCTCAGGCAGACTGCTAGACGTTGATCAATGAGTGTTAAATTGGATGAAACTTAGACCTCTGGCCGAGTGATGAATATTTTGACAGCGCAATTAAGTTATCCCAAATAGATGTGAGCAAATAATTATGCTGCCCTCAGGTGTTGAACTGTACAATGAGTACTGCTTAGCCGGTGATGTTAATTAATGATTGCCACGTGCTTAACATCCGTTAAATAGTGGTCTTAGAAGCTTTCCTAAAAGTTATACATGTATGTAATCTCACTATTTTATGCTGCTAAGCGTTCTCATGGGATATTTATTTAATTATTTAAACTTTATGTATAAGTAGTGGTACTTAGGCAGACTTAATGCAACAAGGTAGGTAATCTCTAACAGTCAACCTTTGGTTTAAAAAAGACTACACTGTGGTAGGTGTGCACAATAAATAAATAATAGATATTTCAATTAGAATTAATAATAATTAATAAAAATAACTAATAATTTCACCAGCCGGAAGTTGTCCTTGGGTGCACTAACATAGCGCGTACAAGGATAATCACCGGTTGGTACCGTTAGTTTCGACTCCTCGTACGCCTTCCAAAGATCCAGGGCCCCAGGGTTCTGAGATATAATAACCTATATAAATAACTAATAAAACAAATAAAACTGATAAATATTAAATCATTGTTATAAAAGAACTGAAAATATATATGACGAAGATCAAACTAATTCAAGTAGAAGTTCCGAATTTTACACTTGAAGAAAAATTTACTTTAAGTTTTTTTTAATGTGATGAGGAATATGATTTTTTTATATTATTCATAGGCTCGCGTTTGACCACTATCTCACCTGATGGTAAGCGATGATGTGGCCGACGATGGAGCACGCTTGCCTAGAAGTAATTCACTCTTGACTTAAAATTAAAAAAATAAATTACGAAAAAAAGAAAAAAAGAACGCATTAGTTAATATTAAATAAGTTGAAAACCACAGTAGGGCAGATCGGCGGTTGTGGTGAGAACATGATGCAGAGGGTGTTATCAAATTGATTGTGTGGTACAATCTGGTGGAGCAGCGGCGCCCGAGCTCGCGGCCGGCTCGGATGTGCTTAATTGAACAAACCACCTGCTATAACAGCTATTATTATAGTATAACCGCAGATTACAGAAAATAGAAAATGCCCGAGGGCCGCTTTCTTGCGAGTGACCAGCCAGCCTAGTTCCAGGTGGGCGAGGCGCGACTAATGTGTATCACTCGTCTTCTTACGCAGCGGGTATTTATAGCGTGATCACTGTCCGCACAAGATTTCTTATCAGTTGTTGAGGCTTCGCAGGAATATAGTAGATTATAGCAATGTTAGTATCAATTCTTATTTGTTTTTTTTTTTTAATTCATATAAACCAGTGCTTGACTGCGATCCCACCTGATGGTAAGCAGCGATGCAATCATTGATGGTGAGGCGCACTAGTTTGTTAACGCACTCACGATACGGAAGTAATACCTAGAGTGGGTAAAGTTATTTAAATATATATATATTATGTAAGATGAGAGCTTTTACTGAAATTCATAACTTGTTTTTGTATTGAATCTGAAAGTAAACGCTATTAAAGAAATTTGCTACTGAACAACTCTCAGTATGCACTGAGAAAAAATATTTTTACATAAAATTACACTGTTTTCACGTATAATGTCTCGTTAAACGCCCTCATGCAGTTATACTATATTCTGAGATCGACAGATGAGACTTTCTGTGCTTTCTAACCGGCAAGCGATCGAGTGTCTGGGGTGAAATCACTGGCAGCGCTTGCGCAGCTGCCGGACGCCGAGTCCGCTGCATACAGCAATGCAGCTACTTCATGCATGCCTCAGAGGAAACACGCATCTACAAATTCCGCTTAGGACGAAAAAATCTATTCATAATCCTAATTGACTTTTCAAGGAAACCCTTTAATTTTTTCGGGACATTTTATAAGTTTTACTAAATTCAGTATCGATTACATAAAACCAATAAACAAAACCTTACAAAGTGTCACTATGTACAAACATACACGACCTTGTGCCGTAATAAGGTGAAGGCCGCGCGTGGTTTCCTCTCGACGCAGCGGGATCGGCGCACGCGCAGTGAAAGATGCAGCCAGTGCAGTTCCGGAGTAGCTGCACTGGGTTACTGGGTCAGCCCCACGCGGCGGGGTGGGGTAGCGGTGGTGGGGTGGCCTGGTGGGGGGGGGTCTGGTGGGTGCAGCGCGCGGCGTCACACTGTGCTCGTCGCCATGGCTGGTGAGGCTGCTCGCTAGCCCCATGCCGCCCGCGCCTCCGCCGCGCCCTCGGCTTGTGTCCCCCTGGTTGTTCAACGTGTTCCGTTGGTTGCAGGCCGCTGACTGACCACATTGTGACCATGAAGAGGACCAGGCTGCTGCTGCTGGCCGCTGTGCTCTTGCTACGGGTGAGTCATCCTTCTTAATTACCGTGACAAAGAAACTAAGTGAAACTTGAGACAATCTCCATTCTTAGCTATTTTAAGATAATTGCGACTCGATGTGGTATAGTGCGATTTTATATTAATGACACAGCTTTCATATTTTATTTGTGTGAATTTTAGTTTTCTTAAGTTTCACTACTTTCTGAAAATCTAAACTTTTTAATGAATTTAAAAAAGTTTTAGACTTAGATGGAGCTTGCAAAATTTCTTACTAAGGATAGTTATTCCGACTGTTGAATTGTTTTACTTATAAATACGAGTATGTAGCTACATATTATAATTTAATACGAAAGTAAGAAATTTTGCAAGCGCCATCTAAGTCTAAAAATGTTATACTTAGAACTGTATCAGTGTCACTTTCCTACTGCGCTGCGCCTTAGAATTAGAACAATTTTGGTATAGTTGGGTAATATTAAATAAATATTTTTTAGGTAAAATCTTAAAATAAACTTAACTATCAAAAACATCGCAAGAAATGTTTCGCCATAAACCACGCTGCTAATTAAGTCTAGGATCGATGAAGTTCATTAAGATATAGAAACACATAAATCTTAATTTAAATAAAAACAGTTAGGTACATGATGCTGCCAATCATCCGGCGCGTGCTGCGCCAGTCCCGTTGGCGCGAACATCTCGCTGATACGAGTATATCAGAGCAGCTAACCGTCCAAGTCCACATCAACTAGCTGACTCGCCATTCTTCACTTAAAAAACCGGGCAAGTGCGAGTCAGACTCGCGCACTGAGGGTTCCGTACAAATTTACCTATGAAAACAATTTAATTCCCGAATTGACCTACGAAGATTTTTCCGAATCGCAAAAAAGTTTTTTTTTTTTGTGACGTAACTACAAATTTACAGTTGCTATGTGGCCTTGCTTCATGCTGAATTTCAAGATTCTAGGTCAACGGGAAGTACCCTATGAATTTTGATTCCCTTGAGAGTGATAATTATACGCTTTTTTGCTACATAAACGGCGGTATCTTTTTTGTTCGTTAACTCAGAAGTTTGATTTTTGCACAGCTTCAAGGAACTGTAGACTATGGTATATGGTTTTAATTTTAATTCGATACCTCTGGGTCAAGACAAACAGATAGACAGACGGACAGACAACAAAGTGATCCTATAAGGGTTCCGTTTTTTCCTTTTGAGGTACGGAACCCTAAATCATAATAGTGTACTGATAAATCGAATGTAAACTGCGAAATCGAGAACAATTTGGGCCTGATAGAAATGAGTGAGATATCTTTAGCCATCATCACCTCAAGATCTGATAAACAAAAAACTGGAGACTAAGAAGTCAAGTCCTCATATCTAAGTTAAGAATGTAGGTCTTACAATTCATAAAAGTAACGTTGTCTGCTGTATTTTAAGAAATAACGTAAATAAGCGATGTTACATGAAGCGTGGTAGTGGGCTCAAGTAGTGGGTAGTGCACGTAAGTGTGGAAGGCACGCGGTGCTCTGTCGAACGCTTCTACATTATTCAGCTTTTTCCGTTCGCGTTCTCGCCAACTAGGCTAATGATTCCGTTAGCACATCCACAAAACAGTGGACCATTGGAAACTAACTGCGTATGGTGATAAGTATATTAAGTGCGTATGAGATAAATTAATTTGTAATTTTGCTAATTGCTCGTCAGCAAGGGCTGCGGAGTTGTTCTGAAGAGTTACCGCGGCTCTAGAACGTTAAGGACAAATGAAGGACACAGGTGGGTTTTAGTCAGTAAAAGTCCGAGTCTCCCTCTCGCCCAACCAGAGCGTGAACCGCTCCGAGCCGGGCGTTATTTTGCCAAAAAAGAATGAACATTTAAATAGTAAATTAAACGTTATTTGAATGGAGCAGATGGGTTGTGTAATAATAATAGCTTTTGTGACATTGGGTAAGTCCTAAAGGCCTACAGCAATCAAGCAGTCGTTGACCGTCGAAGCATCTTTTCCTACGAACACTTTCACTGATATTTCGCATCTTTGTTAGGATGTGACGCAACCCGGTTGTGCAAGTGATTTCGTTTTTGACCATGACGAAGTTATCTTAACATCTGAACAATCGAGTGTTATGTAGCTCGCAAAAAAATTATAACAGCTATTACATATGATATTAATGGTAATTTGATTAGTTAATAAAACGATATGACGATTAATTCATCTCTAATAGGAAAGCTCGTTCTCAAGCAGGTTTTTAATGCTAATTAGAGCTTACTGTCACACGCATAGCATTTCATTATTGTTTTTATCCTGTCATGGACCATCAGACATCTTAATAGATAATATTTATTCATTGAGAACTCATAACATTAACTCTCGAATTTCACTAAATGTTTTGATAACGTAATATGTTTTGATCTTCATTTTTCTGCCGATCAAAGTCGGTTTTTATTAATTTTTCACGCATTATTTTTAATTCAACTTTCTGTCAATTATTGCTTTTTTTGGCAAACCAAAGCATTTATTTCAAATAAACTATTTACAGGCACTTGTTTTGAATTAATTATCAAAAATTCAGTAAGTCAGAAAAATTGTACCAATTGCACATTCCAAAGCATAGATTTCAGTGGAGAAGAATGTGCGAGAAACTCCATGGACTCTCTTTAAAATAATGAATAATCTAAATAAAGTAAAAAAAAAATCTAAATATAGAAATAATTAAAAATAAGTCACTGGCAGCTTAGAGATGACCAGTCTCAACTGACAGCGTCCATTCACGGGCATGTCAATTATTGAGTTGACCTAACTTGTGCAAATCAGTAGAGACGAACTTCATGTAAGCCAAAGATTACAATCATTGCAGAATATTGCAGATAGGCAACACACGAATATAGTAGAAATTTATTAGTCGTTAGACACTGTCAAGCGTCTCGCTAATTCATGTTAGAAAGCAATTGTAAAGAATGTGTAAACTGGCGATCGCTTTCGATTGTCGGCCGGATTTATCGACTCCGTTTGTCTATTCTAATCGATCGGTGAAGCTTACAGCCGATGCTGGAGCTTTTTTTATTATTATTATGGATATGCTCGTTTTTGACCACTATCTTACCTAATGTTAAGCGATGATGTGGTCGACGATGGAGCACGCTTGCCTAGAAGTATTTATATTTTAATCATAGTTTTCTTTGTTTCTTTCTTGATCACGTAAGATTCAACTATAGGTATATTTTATTATGAAAGGTCCATTAAGTAACTTGTACACTTCTCTGCTTACCCTGCTTCTATTTGGGCATTTTTTCCCCAGTGTGGTGGTTTTCTTCACAAAAATGATGAAAAATTAATTAGTTTTTCAATAAAGTATAAAGTAATTTACAATTATCGTTGCTCATGGATTTTGATTGATCAATACTTTTTGGTCTATATAATTATAATCTCGTATTTCTGAACACTTTTTAGATACCTAGTAAGCATTCGAATATAAAAATAAAAAATTCAGCATTATAACAATAACTTCTACTAAAAACACTTTTACCAGAATGATCAAAAGTTGAAATAATACAGAGATCCCGTTTAAGACAAGAAATTTAATTCTAATAACAATTATTTCAACAAGTTTCCCAATTGTCATAAGATGATTTTCCCACCTAATAAAAAAAAACAGGCCTGCCTGCAGGCGATAAACGGACTGAACGAATTTTCATGCCGTTTTCATTCATAGTCAGAGTGACTTATAAAGAAGGTGTAGATGTATAATACTCACGATATCTATGATAATACTGATATGCATATTTATAGTAAAGAAAAACCGAGAATTTGAAAGATTCCCAACACCTGTGCGAAGCTAGTGCGGGTCGCTAGTAGACAATTGAGTAAAAGAAAGAGAACACAATACATCATCATCATCATCTTCCTGCCCTTGTCCCGTTTTATTTGGGGTCGGCGCAACACGTTTTTTTTCTTCCATTCTATCCTGTCACTCGTCACGCTATCACTAACTCCCTTTTCTTTCATATCACTTCTCACACAATCCATCCATCTTTTCTTTGGCCTCCCTCTCCCTCTCCATCCATCCACGTGTAAATTCATAACTCGTCTAGCAACATGCGCTTCATCCCTCCTCTTCACATGACCATACCAAGATAAACGATTCGAAGAGAGACAATACATATTGAATATAATTATTCAATATTCAAGAATTTATTTCATCCAAATGATGTGTGATTGAAAATGAAAAGTCGCTTGAAGTGCAAACTCACGAATTAATCTGGCGCTTACTGATTTTCTTTATCTCGTTGCCTCATCGGTATCCATACTTTCTCGATGTGAGGGAAAGTGTTCACGAGGATTTGTTACTCCGCGTTCGAAGTTCAAGCTCATGACATTTGCTACAGCTTGTTAACGGCACGCCTGCGGCAACCGCTATACATACAAACATACATACTTACATTGGTACTTTCCATTTATCGTCAAAGATTTCGTGAGATTATAATCTGGATCCGCAATTGCACATATAATCAAGATTTCCAGTTCTAAATTAAGAGTTTTAGTTCCCGAAATGACAAGTAATTTTATGATTAGGCTAATCTTAGTTGAATCGAATCGAAGTATTAGGAATGGCTAGCCAGTCAGCTGAATGCAACTGAATACGAGTATTTTAAATTAGAAAATTTAATTAACCTAATATTAAACCTATAAAACTTAAATAATAACTAAACCATTTATACTAAAACTACTAAACCTAACTATGTACATATAATACAAAAACACCTATTACACTCAGGCGTCGAAGTACTCCTCCACATCGCTGTCATCCGGAAATGTGCCCAGAAGGCTGGCAGCATTGCCACGTTGAATGGCAATGCTAATTCTTTGGGCGAAGAACGAGCCAGTATTTTAAATGGATAATTTGTAGTAATATTCAAATTAGCTTCATCTGTTTGTTCCAAAAGTTTAAGCGATAATAATTTTTGCACGAGGTTTAATCTTATTTGTGTACCTTGCGATTTCCGATATATATCTGCGTCTACCTAATAATAAACCGTCAAAAATAAAAAGAAGATACTGACTGACTGACATCAACGCATTGCCAAAACTACTAGGGCTGTGTGTCAAATTTTGCATAAGGCTTCTTTATATGACGTAGGCAAGCACTAAGAGAGTTTTTAAAATTCACTCCTTAATGTGATGAAAAAGGGGTCCAAAGTTTGTATAGAAAGACCTACTTTCACGCGAGCGAATCCACTAGAAGAAGCTAGTATTTATAAGCATGTTTTAAAAACTGACACTTAAAATCTAAACCAACTGACTCAGATTCAGTTATCCGTTAAAAGAACTGTAAGCAAATATTTTTTTAAAAGAATCTTGGGGTACCAGTAAAAGCGAGTATAGCGCAATTTACTTGTAAAGACAGTAACATAATATCTTTGTTGAGACCAGAGAGACTGTGTCCATTGTACACACGGACACCAACATCCAAATTGCTAACTCTGTCAGGTTTCATAATGGGCCTACCACACGCACAAGATTCACCACAGTTTTGCCTGTGCAAGCCGGTTTGTACACGAAACACCGTGTAAAACTGTGTGAGGTTTACCAAGCGCACGCACGCGCCAACGCAGGCAAAATGGTGGTGAAGCCTGTGCGTATGGAACGCCCATAAAACACGCTTCATCTGATGCAACTAGTTTCATCTTTCTGACTGACTAACGCCTTGATGATTCAAAAGTGCAAGAGTGGTTGCTATAGGTATGTATGCGGAAGGTAATCTTTCGAATCAGTTCACCGATTTCAAAATTTCGTTTACCATTTGAAAGGTACATTATTCCAGATATGCTTATAATAATAATAATAAATCATTTATTTTCAGGCATCTTGGCCCATAGGTACATACTTTACAGACTAACATATATAGAGTAAACACAAGTTATGGTTAGTAAATAAGACTTAGAACTATGTTAGTAACACTTCACATTGCACTAAGTTCACTTCTTGTTATAATATAATTGTTCAACGTGAGCATTATTCTACATTATTCCTGATTATTTAACACTAGCTTTTATCAGCGGCTTATCCCGTGTGATAGTAGAAATTATATATATAGCTTAAGTCACTCAGTGATTTTTTTTTTTTCGGGTGAGTGATAAAGTAGCATTCTTTTGGCTAAATAATTTTTTAAATCGGTCCACGGTTATGTTTATTCATTATAAACAAAAATACAAATCTTTCCTCTTTATATTATTAGTATAGATACATAAATATATTATTCCTGATGGACATAGGTACGCTTAGAATAATTAACTAACTGCTATCGGCGGCGGCTTCGCCCATGTGATATTAGAAAATTATCCCAAGGTAACATACTTCCAGGATAAAAAGTACCCTATGTGCTATTCCAGGATGTGGCCTACCCGTGTACCAAGTTTCATCGAAACCCTTTCTGCCGTTCGAGCGTGAAAAAGTAACAAACACAAACTTTCGCCTTTATAATATTAGTGTAATTGTTCAACGTGGGCAAAACCGAGACGGGTCGCTAGTTTGAAATAAAGGCGTTTGAGTTCGATTTAACTACCACGATCCGCACTTACGATAGTTATAATAAAGTTGTATCTCACACACATTGTGAAAGGTTTCTAGTCGGACGCACGTTGTCGCGCGCTTGTCGCTCTGTCGCGATGGTCTGATAGCGCACGCACCGGGCACACTTCCCACGAGCTAGCTCCACTGGCACGCTACAAATTGTACCTCAGACAATACGAATCGCGATGAGCAGGGAGAGCTGTGGGAGACAACTTGTACAATTTATTTAGATTACGTACATATGTGTATATAGTCACTTAGATATCACACATTCGTGACAGTAAACTGATTTCGCATTTGCAACCGGATACAGATCTCTGTAGTCTGTTCAGCAGGTCTTAGATTTCTATATTAATTCCCTCGCAGTGCTCGGGAGTTAATTATAGAAATCCCTTACTGCATTCGGAATTAAAACTTAGCAACCTTCGGTTCGTTCGGTATTCAACATGCCTCCCGTGACTTGAAAGACAATGCTTTATCCCCTAGTCACAAAATCTACTATTCTGTTACCGTTCGCATGAAACACCAAGTCCACAATGTATGGCAATGACATTACCTGTGAAGAAGTCACGTGACAAGTGACATGACGCTAACAGAAAAGTCATTATTTATTTATTTCATCAACATATTTACATTTATGTCGAACAGTTTAAAAATTGACAATAATTATGTAACATAACATTTAAAAACCACTATACACTAAAATTGCATTTGTCTAAGCCTGTGGATACTCTTAATTCTGTCCAACTAAATTAATGTTATTAAGACCGTTGACGCAGTGGTTGAGCGATTTATTGCTGCTCTGCGTGTTATGGATTCGATTCGCGCACGAAAGAAATATTTACGTTTTATTAAAAAAAAAGAAATCAAGAAATTAGGATTTGTAGAGGGAAGGTTATCTCTAGAGCTACTTATCGTATTAAGAAAATTGTTTCACTGAGAAAATTATCCATTATCATTGATTGTCATATGAGTTTATCTCGGAAAATGCGCGGGTCTAGTGGAATCGAACCACCACGGGATCGAATCCACCCTGTAGCAACTCGTAGTCGATCCTGGGCGTGATTTCTTTCCGGTCCCGTCGGGCTGCCATCCCATCGGACTATGAGAGTAAAGAAACAGAGAGTAAACCTGTGTTTCTGGAAGTCGGTGTTGTGACACCTACGTGCCTCGGAAAACAAGTAAAGCCATTGGTCCTGCGCCTGATCTGTCTCCGGTCCCGTCGGGCTGCCATCCCGTCAGACTATAATAATAATAATAAGATTTATTTTCTCGTCACAATACATCATAATTACATTTTCTAGGGTAAAGGTAGATACAGTAAGCTTATTGTGGGAGACTGGTGCCTAAACTAGGCTTGGGGCCTGTATTTCTGGACACCAGGACTCCACCCTTAGGTTTTATTAACATTTTTATATTTACCTAATGCTCTAACAAACAGTTGTCGCGATTATTAACAATATTTTTGTTATAAATTCTATATAGTGTTAGTATGGTTAGTATTATGTGGGAATACTAAAGAGTGTATGGAGTGTGTGTGTGTGTGTTGTCGTGCAGTGACTGAACATGTGGAATTAATTGTAAGTGTAATTGGAGAACAATAAAATTACTCTATTTATAACCTGAACTACACTGGGACATCTAGGATTTTTTTAGTCACAAGGTAATTTAATTGTTGGATCCAAGCAGTGAGTTTCATTTTGCACTATGAGAGTAAGGAACAAAGAGTACACCTGTGTATATAATAATAACGTTGCCCCCACACTAGGAATTACTTCTGTATCGTGAGTGAATTCAAGAACATGTTAACTCACTCACATATCTACATAAGACCCGGAACAAACTATCTGTAGGCCATACAAATATTTGGAACACACGACACGTAGCGCAACAGCCGATCGCTTAACCACTGAGCCAACGGTCTTAATGGCATTAGTTTAGTTGAATAGAATCAGATGATAAATCTCAGTTGGCCACCATGAAAGTGAAGGATCTACATCCTTGGTACATCATAAACATTAGCTACTAGATTCCAGCGAAACATAAATAAGCTCAACCCAATTAGGTATCACGTAGTCAAACAGAAACACAAACAAAAATCCGGTTCCACTCGGTTCTTGTTCATTTAAACAACTTTCATCTGCCTCGTACAAATTTTTGTACTAAGGTTTGTAGGTAGGAACTCTTTACGAAGTTAACTTAATCAAGTTATGCAAGGGCAAGCACACGGCCGCATTCAAGTTATACGATTTTATTGCGATGTTTTTCAAGTCTTAAAAGCTTTGCTTAATAATTTTTGTCAATAAGTTGTTAATGAGGTTTATTTTGCTTTCTTTGTGTTTAATAGGCTTGGCCCTAATAGCGATGCAGTACCGTAACTCACGGCTCCCTGAATAGGGTATTCAGGGAGCCGTGAGATAAGAGGTAAACAAACCATTTATAATACAACTAAATTATAGACCATACTGCAAACATTTTACATAATAATTTGACGTTTTGTCATCGGGCGGGTTATAATCCGCCATCTTTTTCACTATCGATCAACTTGTTGATACGAGATATTTTCATTGAACTCTTGTTATTCGCCGAAGAAAAAGCGTGCAAAGAAAACGCCAATGCATTCAAAGGAGACTGTTATTAATGTATTCAATCACGTCAAAGAAACTTGGTCGAAGGTACCTACATTGTTTTCTTTGTTTACATTTTGTCTCAACCCCATATGAATAGGGTATAGGGCAGTGTCAGCGGTGCCCAAGCTCGGGGCTCAGGCCCTGGAAGGGGCGCAGAAATGATCAAACGAGGGCCTTACCATGAAATGGTAAAATTTCAGGCGAGCGAACGAGAAAGCGGGATGGAGCAATACACCTTAAATAGCTCCATCCCTTTAACAGTTCAGTTTAGGTCGACAAATGGATCACATTAAGATCTCATGGAAGGACCTCATTGCCAAGTTTTGGATCATGCTTGGTACTTAGTAGCATATATAGGGTGATTGGCAATTAGTGTACGATACTTAAACACGTGATTGTGCTCTTGATAACAATTTTTATTATGGGAGCAAAGCCGAAATCGCGAAAAAAATATCAGCTGTTCAGTACATTAGGCAAACATAAATGTACTGAACAGCTGATATTTTTTCGCGATTTCAGGTTTGTTCCCATAGTAAAAGTTGTTGGTTATCATGAGCACAATCGCGTGTGTAAGTATCGTACACTAATTGCCATTCACCCTATATACAACATTTTATAACTACATTTACACTTATATTATAAACAGGTATAGTTTGTTTTTTTTTGTTTGTAGGAGGTAATCTCTGGAAGTACTGGTCCGATTGCTAAAATTTTTTCACCGATAGAAAGCTGCTTTATACCTGAGTGACATAGGCTATATTTTATGTACGCGGGCGAAGCCGCGGGCAAAAGCTAGTAATTATTAATATATCTTCTACCTTTGACAGGCGTTTACACTTGCCCATTGAGAGGTATTCAGAAATTAAATATTGTTAGCAAAGAAAATGAATCAGACAGATACACACTCACAAACTTTCGTTTTTATAATATTAGTGAGATGTTTTTAATATCTACTGTATGAGCTGGATCTTTGTAAATGGTGTTTAACGGATCTCCGAGTAGGAATTTTTATAGGTAGCCTATCTTTTTCTTTCGTGTCGATAGGAAGTCTATGAAGCTACTTCGTACATCAGCTATCTATTAAATAAGACTTTAGTTATGTGCCACTGCTAAACTTGACTCTTAGACTGAAAAGCATTTGAAATTATTCTTAGATGGGTTTCCTGTATAATTATGTAAATGTAGGTAAATGTAGGTTCGACCTTGAAGAAGTAGCTAACGGTTGAACAGATCTCGATGAAACTTGGCAAATAGGTAGACCATATGTTCTGGAATAGCACGTAGGATACTTTTTATCCCGGAGATGTGTTCCCTTAGGATATTTGCCAGCTATCACGCGGGCGAAGCCGCTGGCAAAAGCTAAAAAAAATAAATTATAAAATGAGAAAGGTTCCTTAACGCAACCTTACCATACATTACTGTTCCTTTGTATACGTAATAATAATTTCTAGATATTACGCAATAAATAAAGGGGGAACAAAAGCAATGTCATTGTAATTTCGGGTGGAAACGGATGTACGGTTGGCGTACACTTTCACCTGCGCCCGCGCGGGCACCTGTCGTCTCGCGCTCTGCGACGCACGACCACGCCATAATCAGCTTTATTATCTGACTCCACAAAATCTTAGCCACGCTAACGAGCAGACAAATTATAGTCACGGAACCAATTATACTGCTCTGTACATAATACTATCTATATTTGCTATCAAAATATTCAAAAACCTAAATAAAGCAGGAAAATAACTATTGTGCAATCCCAATCTGTAACTTTCCAAATTTCCACTTGCACCATAGTAGCGCTAGGTGGTAGGCGTGTCTCTGTGCCTAGCCCTCTTTGATTAACATTGACACATCAGTATATTTAGATAACGCACCCAACGTGGAAACTGCCAAAGAAATCTCTGGTTGTCAAAGTTGCGCATGTTTATAGGTCCGGTGTTTTCTTCCGCAACTCACAATCTCGATCAGTGGGTAATTTCTAACCGGTTTAGAAAACGCGAGCGTCGTCGGTACGCACCGGGCGCGCGGCGCTCCCGCGGCTGCCTGCCACTGGCTGCTATTCTTACTAGCCCATGTACCTCAACTGCTCTCTCGCCATATTTTTCTAGTCTAACATCCAAATACAGCATAATCCAGTCTAACAACCATTGAACACACGCGGCTAGCGGCGCTGCAGCACTTATCATATCAGAGTTTTATGAACGAGTAAAAAACTATACGAGAAATTAAATACTTTAATAAAAATGCTGGCATTTCACATTTTCAGCTGAAAGAGTTAATAGTAATCATAAAATTAAAAATGTACCACCTAAGTATCGTGAAAGCATTCGTGTAACTCATCTTAGCAATATGATCGTACTGATTAATATTATAATTGCTCGTGCGAGCTATCCATCAGTGTAGAAAGTCGGAAAGAACGTTGCGCGCGCGCTCAGAGGAGGCGAGGGCGCGCCGCCGCAGCGCACGCGCTCTCGAGGCGCGGAGTATGTAGAGTGAGACGCCTCTCAGGAATGTTCCGACACTGTTATTATATTATGTATCGTCGCAAACACTGTTACATTACCTGCACACTACCCAGAGTCCAGTTAAAATCTTAGTCTCGCCTTTACAGTAAATTTTGGTTTACACAAAATGACTAGATGCAGAGCAGACATGACCGTAAGAAACTGCATATTGATGCAGACGTTTTATGTAAATCGACGTAGAAATTTATGTATGGCTTTCTATTTCCAGGAAGCAACATGCGAACCTCCGGTGGACTCGGCTTCATTACCGTTGGAGCACCGCACGGGCGCCGGCTACGGGCCGCCCCTGCCGCCCTCGCACTCCGACGACCCGTGGCCGCTCGCGACACCGGATAGCCCCAAAATTAAACACTTACAAGTTCAATGTGAGAAAACACGCATGCGCGTTAATATAGAATTTGACCGCCCATTCTACGGCATGATATTCTCCAAAGGATTCTACAGCGATTCTCACTGTATGCATTTAAAGCCAGGAACTGGTCATCTTAGCGCAACATTTGAAATCTTCCTCAATAGCTGCGGTATGAGCAGTTCCGCTAATCATAATGTTGCGACTTATGGAAGTCCAACACCTAGCGGTTCTTACGTAGAGAACACTATCATTGTCCAATACGATCCTTATGTTCAAGAGGTATGGGATCAAGCAAGAAAATTACGATGCACGTGGTACGACTTCTACGAAAAGGCAGTGACATTTAGACCGTTCCAAGTCGATATGCTGCACGCTGTCACGGCGAACTTTCTCGGAGACAACCTGCAATGCTGGATGCAGATACAGGTTGGAAAAGGACCGTGGGCTTCAGAAGTGTCAGGCATAGTGAAAATAGGTCAGACAATGACAATGGTGCTCGCGATCAAAGACGACGAGAATAAATTCGACATGTTAGTACGAAACTGTGTAGCACATGACGGCAAGCGAGCACCCATACAGCTCGTCGATCAATACGGCTGTGTGGTGAGACCCAAGATTATGAGCAAATTCCAAAAGATAAAGAACTTCGGTCCTTCAGCTTCAGTAGTGTCCTTCGCATATTTCCAGGCATTCAAATTCCCCGATTCGATGAATGTACACTTCCAGTGCGTAATTCAAGTGTGCAGATATAACTGTCCAGAACCGAAATGCGGCGGTCTTGGTGCTGATTACGGAGTACCATTGTTAGGAGGAAATAGTCTAGGTGCTGAAGAATATGGTGTACCTAACTCTCCTCACGCTGAGTATGGTCCTCCACCGCCAGCTCCTCACGGAGAATACGGCGTGCCACCTGCGTTCCCGGATCCGCGACATCCTGCGGATGCGACAGGATCTTTCTCAGAAAAACGCGATGACGCCGTACCACCTCCACAAGCGCAAGGCTCGTCGACGCCGAACGCGCCCAGTCCATCATCACCTGCGCCGGTGCGAGACGAAGATGAGGTTAATCTGCCTCCCCCGCCTCCTCCCGGCCGTCGCGGAGTATACAACACTGTTAAGAGGAAAGATGACGCTCATGTCAATCTAGCAACACTGGGAGGAAGGCCGCGCTCCGTCGAGGACCTGCCGGAGAGGCTGGTCGGAGTGAGGCGGCGGCGGGAGACGGCCGCGCCACAGAGAATTTACAAGCGTGACGCTCAAGAAATGACTGACGTCAATACTAGTCGAACAATCCAGGTGGTAGCGCCTGGAGACGTTAACTTCGCATTGAACAACGCCGCGGCCAACGAGACCGTGGTGATACAGTCACCGGCCAGCGACCCGGAGACCATCTGCATGTCAGTGCCGTCGTTCGTGGCGGGGCTGGTGATGCTGCTGCTGGTGCTGGTGGTGGCATCGCTGGTGGCCGCCTTCCTGTTCGTGCGCGTGCGTGCGCTGGACCGCAAGGGCGCGCACGCCGCCGCCTACTACGAGACGGACTACGTGAAGCACACCAACTAGCGGACGGTGCGCATGTGACGCGAGGACGTTGCACTAACTTTACTCGGATCCAAAGAGCGTGCGCGCTTCGGCCCCGGCCGGACGGCGCGCGGCGCTGTCGCGGTCGCGATCGAAGCTCGGTGACTGTGTCAGATATTTATTTAGTTTGTAATGAGCGTGATGTATATGTACGACTGTTTTTGTAAATTATTTTATTCGTGTGAAAATCACCCTGTATCAGCCTTGTAGTCGATACGTCTGTTGTAATTTTGTAAAGAGTCGTAAGTAAGATTTAATTTAAGTATTAAATTAATTAAACATACCAATCAAGTGTCGTGTGAGATATATATTTTTTAATTTAACTCCCTAGATAGATCTGACAGCAACCCCGGGGTGCTGGAACGTAAGGCAATAAAGTCGGACTCGAGCTTCCACTCCGCCCTTGGGGCGGGACAAGTCAATAAATGATTTACCACCTTAAAAAAAACCGTAGGAGTTTTTTTGGTCCCCTAATACCTACTCTGAACATGAGTAAATCTGTTAGCAGTAGTAATTTCTGTGCCATTAATTGTTGAGAAACCATGAATGAAAATGATTATGTTCAACCATTTACCCATTACAAGTCCCTCACATATGTACTACATTCCGTTAACGAATTGTTTGAGGTCTACCTACATAAAATTGACCACTGAGGTAGGTATATAAAAAAAAATTAAAAGAACTTAAAAGATGGTAAAACAATTTATATTCATTATTTTTATTACAATAAGCAATGACCAACAGCTTCTTTGGAGTAATAAATTAAATAAAAATACCTACAAATATTAAGAAAGAAATTAATCAAGCCACAAAAGAAATAAGAATGATTAAAAATAATCCTATATTTAGTGAACGAGGGTGTTTTTAGTTATTAATGCTAACAAGGTTCTATCTCCAAGGAGGAAGCTTCTTCAGACTCTGCTTCTCTGGTCTATAGGGATATAAGTTCAGGAATGATGGATTGTCGTCCCTCTCCGAACTGCTGTACAACAGCCTCAATCTCTTCTCATTGCTGGCTGCTATTATATCTATCAGATCCTGTCAACAAGAGCAATACATAACAAATATTTTGGTGTAGATGTTTCGTGGCCAGATCTTAGAAATTGATCACTTCATGGAACTGGCCAGATCGCTTTAAACGTTAAAGTTTGATGATATTTCAATCTTCGTTTGGTCTGCTTTCTTTAGACCTTTTATTAACATTGAAATCCTACATCATTGCAAAACATGATTGAAAAGAGTGTCCAGTTTCTTGCACATTCTTCTCCATAGAGATCTACGCTTTAGAATGTGCAATTAGCATCATTTTTTCTGACTAACTTGTTGACATTTCAAAAGTGCCTGTAAATGGTTTATTTGAAATAAATGCTTTTGAATCTTTGAATCAATGTTATGGCCAAAAGAGAATTGACATATCATCAAATGTTAACGTTTAAATGATCTGGCCAGTTTTAGTTGGCCATATCATGATGTGATCAATTCTAAGATCTGTCCACGATAGATATGTGGTGTGGCTTCAAGCTCCAGTTTATGAACTCAAATAACTACCTATCTAAAATGGTTTGATCTGTGCTGTGCGTGTCGTGGGTTCGATTCCCGCACAGAACAAATATTAATTTATTTATTTATTAAAACTTCATGCAACACAAAGTTACAAACCGGACTTAATGTCTTAGGGGCAGCGCAGACGACAGACTATCCGTGACGCACTTTTTAGTCTGTGAAAATAGAACCTAAGTATTAAGATGCTAGAAAGGCATATAACTGCTTAGGTTCTATTTTTACAGACACTGTAAATTATTTACAAGTACAGAGACAGTAAATTATTTTATATAAGCATACCATGCAAACACACTCCACACACCACAGACTCGATCGCACAAAAAGTGTGTCGTCTGCGCTGTACCTTAGGCATTCTCTACCAGTCAACCAAGGGTGGTCAAGAGAAAACATGACAGGTGCATAAAAAACAAAAACAAAATAGATTATTAAGAAAAACAAGGGTAGGCCGTACAAATGGGCAATATTTGTATGGCCAAGTCAGATTCAGTGACAAGTTCCAGGACCTGTACCATGACGTTTAAAGTAAGATTGTTTCATTCTTATTTCCAGTGTGGGTGAGAGATGGCGCTAGACAACCTGTATAGCTCTGTCTCATACCCACACTGAAATAAGAATGAAACAATCTTACTTTGAACGTCATGGTAACCCCGCAGGTCTGGGTGTCTTGTGTATGCAAGTTTACATGTTTTTGAACGCACCCACGAGTCCTAGTGTGGGGGCAATATTTTACATTAAAAAAAATAAAATTAAGGTGACAAACAAGACCGTCACCACAAAATACACATTAGCTTTTTTGGATTAGGTACATTTAAGGGACCTTTCAAACCATTGACACCTTCAAGCTGACTATGGCCTTGCTTACTACTTTATGCTGCTGTAAGAAAGAAAGAAAAAATACCGGGCAAGTGCGAGTCGGACTCGCGCACTGAGGGTTCCGTACAAACTTACCTATGAAAACAGGTCAATTCCCGAATTGAGTTAGGAAGATTTTTTTGAATCGCAAAAATAGTTGGTTTTTTGTGACGTAATTACAAATTTACAGTTTTCAATTTTTTCCTATATTTGTGCTGTGAGACCTTGCCTCACGCCAAATTTCAAGATTCTATGTCAACGGGAAGTACCCTATGAATTTTGATTCCCTTTGAGAGTGTCGACATATACGTTTTTTGCGACATAAACGGCCGTATCTTTTTTTTCTGTTAACTCAGAAGTTTGATTTTTTCACAGCTTCAGGGGCCGCAGACCTTAGTATATGAATTTAATTTCAACTCGATACCTTTACGCGTTCCCGAGATAAAGGGTCTTGACAGACAGACGGACAACAAAGTGATCCTATAAGAGTTCCGTTTTTTTCCGTTTGAGGTACGGAACCCTAAAAATAATTATTTGGCAATAGTCACTAGGATCACTAAAACCAACAATGAACTTTTTTGGCGCAGCCGTAAAAAGCACACCCTGCTTCACGGCTGTGCCAAAAAAGTTCATTTCAGTGATGTCGCCAGACAGATGATGTCATCTACCGATGTCCGAAAGTGACATCGGTAGATGATGTCATCTGCTGAGGCCCTACCACGAGCTCTTAACGCGATCCATTTTACGACCTAAAGTGAACTGTTAATGGGATGGAGCCATAGCTCCCTACATAAAGGGTGTATAGTAGTTTCGCAACGGAAGTGTTTTAACGGAAGCGGAAACGGAAACAGATGTCGGAGTAAATCTATGCGGATGCTGAAGCGGAAACGGAAGCGGAAGTGTTAATAGGTACTATGAAGAAAAAGCACAATTCTATTTTTTTTAAACAACAAGGTTTACGTCGTAATCACGTCACGAGGCGCGGTGATGCGCAGAATGAACCAAAAAAATATAATTAAAGAAACTCGTTGCGACACGTTTGTGTTTGAGTTATGAGTGACTTTCGCTGAAAGCTAGCTGGCTATCGATATTGATTTGAAATTTCGGATCTGAATACGGATGACCGATATAGGAATAATATTATACCGGTTACGAATATAAAAATTTCGGATTATCCGTTAGTTTCGGATAGTTTCAGTTACAGATATGAGAATTTAAAAATTATAAATGTAAAATACAATCGGCAAGATTTAACTTTTATTTCTAGTCTATCATTTGTTTGTCCTGACAAAAATAAAAATCTGTCGTAACCATTATTTTCTTTCGTATATTCGATAGTTTCGGTTACGGTTACTAAGCTCCATAACATCCCTGATATTATCTACATATACGTACGTGACAGATATTGCTACTTACATCCTGTAATAAGGGAGGTAACCCAGCAACAGTTACTTCTGACCGCTTGAGCTGGCAGATGATAGGTGGAGGCAGGTTTAGTGGGTAGAGGGCGCGATCAGGGCTGCTGGAGTCGGGACTGCATGAAATGGGGCCGTTGCGGGGAGCATGGTTAATATGAGTGGGGCTGCGCGGACCAGGGCTGTGCGGACCTGGGCTACGCAAACCAGGGCGACTTGGAGTAGGGCTAAGCGGACCAGGGCTACTGGGATCAGGGCTACGGGGACCAGGGCTGTGTAGACCAGGTCTGCGCGGACCAGTGCTGCGTAGACCAGGTCTGCGCGGACCAGTGCTGCGTAGACCAGGGCTGCGAGTGCTGGGACTGTAGGACTGACATCCTCTGTTCACTTTCAGGGCCGGCTCCGTTTGAGTTGTCTTATTCTTCATCACAGATTCACGACGAGGCACGATAAAGCGATACTAAAAGTTTAGAAATTATTTATTAATAGGGTCTGGATGTCTTGTGTACCTACATGTGAGTTTAGATTAGTGATGCAACGGAAGTGTCCTAACGGAAGCAGAAACGAAAACAGATGTCAAAAGTAAATCTTAGTGAAAGCGGAACCGCGAGTGAAGAAAAAGCAATTTTATTTTTTAAGATTTGTTTAATTAAATTTATATTTTGTACTTTACTTAGGTACTAGTACTCGAAAATAAACAGAGAAATTATATTTAATAAAAAGTAATTTGGTCACTTTTACACCTTTGAGTCTGTTTCGGTGTTCTCGATATTAAATCGGCTCCGCTAAATAATAGTTCACTGGCTACACTTCTGGGGGAGCTGATAAGTATTGGCGAACTATTGGCAACAGAACTATTGAAAAAAAACAAACAAGAAAAAAACAACAAAAGATTTACGCGCTTACGCGTCACGAGACGCGGTGATGCACAGAATGAAGCAAAAAAAAAAAAATATATATATATATATATATATTATTAGCAAAGAAAGCCGCTGCGACACTTTTAGGTACCGCCCGCTCCCTCCACGCCTTTTCCGTCGTGTCCCCGCGCTCCTCGTTGTATTCTTCTGTTAAGAGTTCTGTTATAAAGTTTGCGGAATCAGAAACGGAAACGGAAGTGAAAAAGCTTGCGGAACTTCTGCAGAAGCGAAAGCGGAAGCAAAGTTCTGTTGCAACACTAGTTTAGATCTTTGTGAATGCATGCACCCATGATACAGGAGTAATTCCTAGTGTGGAGTAAAGTATATTTTTTTAAAGCTAAATCAAATACTCGGTTCCGAAACAAAATTTCGTTTTTTAGCTTTAATAGATGAGCACGTGTAGCCCTTAAAATTCCTGTTATGATCAAAAAAGTTGGTAGGTAATCTGAATATAACATTCGGTGGATCATAAGACAGCGGTTCCCGTGGCAATACTGCAGTGTGGGAACTTGTAAAAGAAAATCAACACCTTGTCAGAATGTGATTATTGAGAATGAATTAGCGGTGGGACCTGATCTCTGTACAATTCTCCCCTTCAGATACCTACAAATACTGGTATAGAAACACGCCAAAGGAAAACGTAGTGCTTCTGAACTGCGGTACTGCCTGACGCCTGCACCGGTCCGCTGTGGTCCTAATATGTATGACCATACGTTTGCTAATTCTACTGTTAGAGTAGGTGGATTTGGATAGTTCTAAAAGCCGGTTTCTAATATCCGGTCCTAACATACAAGGTTGCGGAAGCATTAGGTAATTACTATGAATCTACTCACAATAAAACCCTTACAATAATAAGTCAAATCCACAAAAACTTTCTAAAAAGTAAGTCAGTATGTTTGCCTACATAGTTATCACATGGTGGCAGCTGCGAGGCGCTCATGGTGGCCGTGCCAGCGGCGCCGGCACTGCACAGCGCTGGGTGTGTGCGGCACAGGCGCGGCACCCGCCAGCTCGGCTGAGCCTGTGCTCGGAATCTGCGACGTTTTCTACGGATGCCAGGCCGCTCCGGATTTTTCTCACAGTTGTGTGTCGGAATCTAAAAGACAACCGAGTAGTTTTGAACCTAACTTGTCCAGAATATATCATAGAAAATAATCATCGCATCAACCAGCTAGGCAGCTAGCTGCAATCTTCTAACAAATTATGCGGTCACTAACAGATTCCATTTTTCCCTTTTGTATCCATCATATTTGAAAGAGTTGGTTACCTATCCTACAAAAAAAAATTATATATTCGTATTTATTTTAAGGCTGAAAAATAAACGAAGGATTACCTGAGGACCATCCCGAGGTGTCTGAGGTATAGAAATCACAGGAGAGAGGGGACATCGGAGCTTCGTACGCAGCCTCACACACAGCGCGCTCGATACAGCTGGCAGTGGTGACCAGGAGTTGGCACAGCTTACAATCCGGCGAGGACGCTGCCATCACATCACATATAGATACATTCTTTTATGATTAGGTACCTAGAAACACTAGGTTAGTCCTAGTTAGGCTTTATTGAAGCCTAACCCTAAAGGACTAACCTGCAATGTTTATCGTTACTTTCTCAAACTACTAAGGGCTGATTTTTCAATCACTTGATAACCTTTAACTAAAGAATAAATATGGCAGTTTGACAAATTTCCTATAAAAAAATGTCAAACTGCAATTTTTATTCCTTGAATAAAAGTTATCTGACTATTATTATTATTATGTCCTTTATTTTATATACATATTTTGTACATTTTTAAATATTTCTTAAAACATACATAAAAAATTTAAAAATATAAAAAATAGTAGTCCGCCGGTGTCAGGACAGGGTCCAAGCTACCGGTGGTTAGGGCTCCAGAGACAGGAACTTCCTCACAATGCGAGCCGTATGGAGGAGTGCTGCCTTCTGTATCAGGCCCTTGATCCAACCGCGCAACGACAGTTTAGACAGGTGGTCGTCTAGACTTTATAATAAATAGTGTAAATAAATAGCTTTATAATAATAATAATTTTTATTTTTTTTATTTTTGAAATATTTAAAAATGTAACTAATATGTTTATGTATGTTATTTCATTAATAAAGAAAATAATAATAATATTATACTCTTTATTCGATCTTAAAACTTATTAAGTACATACTTCTTAAAAAATTAAAAAAAAAAACAATTAAAAATATAAGAAATAGTGTCCCATCGGTATCGGGAACATGGTCCAAGCTACCGGTGGTCAGGGCTCCAGAGAAAGGAACCTCCTAACAATACGAGCCGTGTCCAGGAGTACCGCTTTCTGGATCAAGCCCTTGATCCAGCCGCCTAACGCGAGCCTCCTAAAGTGTTGGTCGAGGCTCTTGGCTATTAAGCCATTGGCTGACACGACTATCGGTACAATGATCGCCGAGTCTACATACATCCCACATGTCGACAACCTCGTGAGCCAAATCAAGTATTCGACGAGGTTCTCGTCATGCGGAACGGATATGTCAACAATCGTTGCACGCCTCTCTCTTCGGTCCACCACCACTCTATCAGGCTTATTGGCTACAATAGTCCTGTCAGTGATGATGGACCGATTGTTATTATTATTATATTGAAAAATTTGATCCAACAGTCACATAGGCAGCAGGACGTAGGCGGCAGGGTAGGTAATTGATGTATGTACATACATCAATTTCAGAATGGTTTGTTAATAAAACTGTAATATTATTCTATTCTGGTTCTTTTCTAAGTTTATCTAGAACTTTAGTGACACCCCGTGCCTCGGAAAGCACGCAAAGGCGTTGGTCCCGGTTGTCATTCGTAGATCTTTGACAGTCTTTAGAAGTCAGATGCCAGAAAGTCTGACCATCAGTCTATCCAATGAGTATCGCGTTACCCAGTAACAGGGTTGTGGGGGTCTGAGCGGGTTAGATAGTCGCTACGTGTAAAACACAGGTATTCAGCCGCATCTGGTTAGACCGGAGGCCAACTCCAACCTAGTTGGAAAAAGGCTAGGGAGATGATGATTATTTTATTCTGGCTTGCAGATATTGTGCAGGTCAAATAATAGTAGCAATAGTATGTGATGACAGAGCTGGAGTAAGGCTCGTACATCGCGGGCAGCACCTGGGTCGAGGTGTGAGCAGGCGTCCGAGAGGGGCGAGGGAGGCGGCGGCGGTGCGGGTGGCTCGCGGCGCTCGTGGGTTGTAGAGGCCGCGCTCCCCTGATCCCCACTGGCACTGCAGCTGCCGCCTCCGTGGATGTGCAGCTTTATATTGTTGCGCACCAAGTGCGGCTTGATTTCATCAAACCACACGTCACACAGCTGTAATCACAATGTTACTCTGAAATCCTTTATCATATATATTCTATATCCAATTTCATGTTTTCCTAAAAGCAAAATCGATGGGCCGATGACTTGGTTGATATCGATTATCGGTTATTGAGACAATGATATCTCAACAACCGGTCGATAGTCCTGCCTTTGACCAGCAGCGGTCCATGATGATGATGAACAGAAGGGTGATAGGTATTATTAGGTATTCCGTAGGAGACGTATATCCACGTTTTTCGGCTGAAATGCGGATGATGATTATTATTATTCTCCCTTCAGAGTGTCAAAACTCATATCCGTTGTTTATGTGCGAGGCGGACTCGGGCACGCCGGGTTCCGTACGGAACCATATTATCTATAAAAACGGCAAAAAAAAAAACACGTTCGTTGAATGGGAGCACCCTTAAATATTTATTTAATTCTGTTTTTTTAGTACTTATTTTTTGTTATAGCTGCCAAAGAAATACATCATCAGTGAAAATTTCAACTGTTTAACTATCACGGTTCTTGAGATACAGCCTGGTGACAGACGGACAGACAGACAGGCAGGCGGACGGACAGCGGAGTCTTAGTAATAGGGAAAACGGGAGTTTTACTCTTTGGGTATAAATAAAAACCACGAAGACAACGTCAATTATTATGGTCATGAAACTAGGCTACATATTGCTATACGTAAAGTAGCAGGCGCTTACACTGACTAAAGCGTTCTCCAGTTCGTAGCGCACACTTCCAGGAAGCTTATCCTGGTCCCTTGCAAGATTATCTTGGTGCTGGTTGATGGCGCACGACGTGGAGTCCCCGGACGCCCTCGAGGCGTAAGTGCTCCGCGGCGTGTCTTCACCGTAGCTCATTTCGTTGCGAAACCGTGACTGTGGCATTTTTACGCACGAAAACCACACCATAAAAATTAAAAAGCGAAGTAAGTAGATGCCACACTAATCGTGTACTTTTCCTAAAAACATTCAAAATAGTTGTATAAAATCAAACGTCAAGACCTACACTTTCAACTGTTCTGAAAAAAATATTATTTTTTGAAAAGAACGTCTGCCTAATTAAAGCGTGACCTGAGAAAATGAGGTCAAATCAAAAAATACTTATTGAATGTGGTTTTACTGACATAGTAGGAGAAAAACATTTTGATACTTTTTGTATTTAAGACAATCGTATAATAGTTGTTTACGAACTATATTCCTAATTTAAGGAACACGTCTTTAAAAATACAACCAATACGCCTTTGACAGCATCATACACTCTGCAATATTCAATACCCTTACAAAACAACGAATAGAATCCACATATATGTATGTATACAGCTACTGCAAAATATATACACCCATAGCACAGCTGCCATCAAGTTAGAGACATTAGGTCCTGTTTAAAATTCTTAATTAAGGGAGTCAAACATGGTGACCCGTTGTCCACTAGTAGGTACCCTGGAAGAAGTCTATCCCACATTAGCAGTCAAATGGGAAGGGAAGGGCATTGTCATCGGCGAAGCGAGGTTAACTAATTTACTTTTCGCTGATGATTTTGTCCTTTTCTCTCATAAAGCCACAGGAGTAGACCAAATGCTACAAGACCTAGATGCCGTGCCTTGATGTTGGACTAAATATGACCATGTCGAAGACCAAAATCATAATCAACAGCTCCAAAAGGAACATACACGTTTAAGAATATCTACTAGAGCCAAGTAGTATCTTTTCGTAGTATTTTTTCAATGAAATAACGTCATCATCATCATCATCATTTCAGCCGATAGACGTCCACTGCTGGACATAGGCCTCCCCCAAATGTCGCCACAACGAACGGTCCTGTGCGTCTCGCATCCATCGGATTCCCGCAACCTTCACCAGGTCATCGGTCCACCTTGTAGGGGGCCTTCCAACACTGCGTCTTCCGGTACGCGGTCGCTAGGTACTCCAGAACCTTTCGGCCCCAACGGCCATCTGTTCTGCGAGCAATGTGCCCATTGCCACTTAAGCGATTCTTCGTGCTATGTCGGCAACCTTGGTTCTCCTGCGGATATCTTCATTTCTGATTCGATCACGCAAGGAAACTCCGAGCATAGCCCTTTCCATTGCCCTTTGGGTGACTTTGAGCCTTCTGATGAGGCCCATTGTGAGCGACCACGTTTCGGAACCATATGTCATCACTGGTAACACGCACTGTGAAGAAATAACGTGCTAAACAGAAAATGCCTGAAAAAGCTACTGGTCCATAAAGGAACTATTTAAGGGCACTTTGCCCATGTCACAATAGCGTAATCTGACGGACATGTGTATTCTCCTCATTCTGACCTATGGAGTACAGACTTGGTCTTTGACTAACATCCAAAAGAGCGCAGCAACTATGTTTCATTCGCTCCAAACTACTATACTACTACAAACTACTAAATACAAAAATATACATTTATTTCTTCAGCTAAATAACATAAACAGAATTGAGATTGGAGCCTCCCTTTAAGCAAAGTAATGCCTGTATTGGGAGACTCCGCTCCTTCACAATCAACTTTCAATATTTATATATTTATATTAACAAACAATATTTGTGTGTGTGTATGTGTGTGTGTGTGTGAGTATAATGTTTGTGTAATTGTGTATATGAGTCAATGTGTGAGCAGGTTTATGTGTGTGTAAAATGAGTGTGCCTACATGTGATGTGAGGTGAGTGCGAGCCACCACTATCCCAACAATACTTAAACGAATTGCACTCAATTAACGAGTGTTGAATTAACGTGGTCTGTTAATTTAAGACTCATCATCATCTTCCTGCCCTTGTCCCATCTTATTTGGGGTTTAATTTAACACTATTTGTTAAATTAACAGACCACGTTCAAAACACTATAGTGCGCTTCAAAACGCAAATCGTTGATGTTACTCAAAAGGCTGCTCAACTTAAATGAGACTGGGCAGGACATATCTGACGCAATGCATGTCTAACTAGCTGTGGGCTATAATTGGTATATTACATTATACTACTCTGTCAAGAAAGTACCGGGAAAAGGTCAATAATACACAAAATGTTACTTATTCTTCCAAATTTATTTTATCGTCTTTAAAGTTTGCTCTTTCAGAAATAATTCATACGCAAGTGATTGTTTCAAATGGAATGGATCGACTAGTGAGACACAGAAAATTCAGCAGCTATCTCTCTCAAACTTGAAAAAGGATTTTCAGTCACTATTTCCTTCACTATTGCGATGTTAACTGCAGTTGAAGACATTGATGGTCTACCAGACCGAGGCAAATCTTTCATTACATCATCTCGGCCGCTTTTGAACGTATTGTACCACTGATAAGCACGGTAGTGAAAATATTTCTTCTTAGAACTTAGTTTTAAGTGTAAAGATTTTTTCTCCAAATTTCTTAACGATATTTTTTTTTTTAATTTCGCAGATTACTTGAATATCCCCAAGATTATCTATAAACATAAAAAAGATATCATCACATCGTAAAATTTATCTAATAGTCGGTCAACCTTTGATTATATATCTACTTGTCTAGATGCCACATTGACCGTACTAAACGGCCCAAATAAAGGCTACTAAAATTGGTAGACTCGCTTCTCCCTTACGTCAGTGTTGCGTCAGTGTCATTTGAAACAACTAAGGTTAATGTGCTCACGAAAAATAATTAATTATGCCGGTTTGTGCTGTCAGACTGTGCCGTAATTATGTGGGAAAACAATAAAATGAACACTAAGATCACTTTTACATCGGTAAGTTTTTTTATCTAACCACTATTATTATAGAAAACACGACTTTTTTAATTCGTTTTTTTGTATGTTATTCCGATTAGCCAGTGTTGTCAGTTTATTACTAGGGAGATTTGGCGAAACTATGGGAGACAAAATACAAATATCATTACATCATCTTTCAATCCGGAGAACATTATCATTTTAAAAAATTACATTATTTATTTGATCAGTACCTAAATGATAACTTATCTATACCTACAAAAAAAATTAAACCCATGACGTCATGCACTAAATATTTTTTTTTGTTTTTTCTTATATTTTGGGTTTCAGATTTTTGCTGAATTGGGCCTGTTTGGTGCAGCCGTGAGGCAAACATTCCTACTATAGGTATCCTTATATCGGACTTGCTACTTTTTATTTGTTGGTTTTATGTAATTACATGTAACTGGAGTATTGTGTCTTTAAGTCTGTGCTAAATAAATGTATTTTCTTTCTTTCTTTAATCTACAAAATAATTATTTCATTCAACCTATTTTGTTAAACTTTCGTCACAATAAATAATGGAGAAAAGGAAAGTTAATCATTTGGAGCAGGCATCCCTCAACACGCACACCTTGACAGTTTGACGACAATAAGTACACGTGCGGTACTCACACATGTCACGCAATTGGAGACAGTTTTAGCGCGTCGTATGTTTGCACACAATACCTCTATCTACACAAGTATACAATCAAAGCGGTCAACAATGATCAAGATTATAATGTCATACTAACTAAAAGTCCGAGATCGTATTTAAAAATTGTTGTTTTTCTTTGAAAACAATTTATTTCTCTTCTTGTTTCTATTTAAACTTAGAGATCATAATATGTCGCAGCTTTCGCACAAACTTTTTATTGTTTTACCCTTGATAAAGTAATTATTGTTAAAAAAAAAATCTCTGCTTTATAAAATACCTACTGACTATTGCAATCCACTATACCTACTCTTTTTTTTTTTTTTTTTTTTTTTTTTTTTTTTTTTTTTTTTTTTTTCCAGCCCGTCGGACTAGAGGTTATGGCTAGCACTCTTGTGCATCCGCCAGCGTCAAGTTGTTTATCGATAGGACTTTATTTTGGGTGAGGTTTGAAGAGAAAGGTAGGGAAACATTTAACGCGAAAATGAAAAGAAACGGAATTTAGAACAACATGGATACAGGATCAGGAATGTATAAAAAAAAAAGTATAACTAAGTAACTATACTACTAAGTAACTAAGTATAAAATAAGTAACTTAGTTATTAAAAGTTAACAAAGAAATAAAAAAGAAGACAGAAGTCTGTTGAAATACTAATAAATATTAATATATTTTTACAGATGGATATTGTTGTCATAAATATAATTAGAAAGAACATTATATATGGACGGGTTAAAAGAAAAAAGAAGAGTTTTTATTGATGTAGGGAAAGGGACACGGAGGGATATCAAACTATTCAAAAAGGAAGTACGGTCATGAATCGGACAGGAAAAGAATATATGGTTGAGATCCCCAAAGTCATGTCCACATTCGCATTGAGGACTGTCTGTAATATGGAAGCGTGCGAGGTGCGCTGGACAAGTAGTATGACCTAAACGCATTCTTATTAAAATGGTTGTCGCAATTTTGCCAAGTCTGAGGACAGAGAACCAAGGTTTACGTGGAATTTGTGATTGAATACTAAAGTAGTATTTCCCTTTTGAAAGGCTACTTTCTGCCCAAACTCTATCCCAGGAATTCCTAAGATAATGTCTAGGAAGAGTAGCCAAGTCCTGAGTATAATTTTTAAATGGAACAGTGTCCCCACACACCAAAGCCTCATTGGCAAGTCTATCAGCTTTTTCATTACCATTTATACCACAATGACTTGGAATCCAGACAAAAACAACAGAAAAGCCCTTCACAACACAGTCGAAAAGTTTACTCCTAATATGTACTATAAGAGGAATTGGTGGTTTAGACTTAAAAGGATATCGTAGGAGCGCCTGAAGGGCACTCATGGAGTCAGTTAAAATTAAACTATTTCTAAGTTTTAAAAGTAAAATGTATTCTAAAGCTTTAAGGATACCAAGACATTCACCAGTAAAAACAGTTGCTTCAGGTGGGCACTTTACCTTTTGAACAATATTGTACTGTGCATGGTAAATTCCTACCCCTACAAAATCATCAAATTCATGTTTGGATGCGTCAGTAAAAATATGATGCCACTCAGGCCAATTTCGTTGAACAATAAAATTAAAATGTGGATTAGCGTTATTTTTATCAATATCTACAATGAACTTAACAGATGGCGTATTAACCAGGGCTTCGTATTCACTGTTAAACAAATCAAGTTTTGGAGACCGGTGTGTGGGAGCATGAAATGATTTAAATCGGATATAACTTTTAACTAAACAAGGAAGAGTTTTGTGATTCCAATAATTTGATGAGTCAATGAGATCAGCAAGTATTTGAAGTTTTTGAATTAAAAGGCTATTAGTAAACTGTAAAACACGGAAAAACAATCGGTCAGCCAAAAATTGACGTCTTAGACAGAGCGGAGGTTCGTTACACTCGATTTGTAATGCGTTAATAGGACTAGATTTCATAGCTCCTGTGATTATTCTCAAGGCGCGTGATTGGATGGAGTCCAGTTTCCCAAGGGCAGCCACGTTACAAGGCTCCAATAAGAAAATTCCATAATCAAGAACACTTCGAACCAGAGCGTTGTAAAGAAGCTTTAAGGAAAACGGATGCGCACCCCACCAAACACCTGATAGACACCTCATCAAATTTAGGAGTTTTTGACATTTGTTTAGAACGTAATCAGAGTGCGGAATACCTGTAAGTTTGGAGTCCAAAATGATGCCCAAAAATTTGACATGATTTTTAACTGGTATTTCATTATTGTCACAATCTATAGATATCGGAGGGTGAATACGTTGGCGAGTGAATAAGACTAGTGAACTCTTACTCGCTGATATGCTCAGACCATTTTTGTCCATCCAAACTTTTAAACCGACTAGAGAGTTAGATAGCAGAGTACAAAGAGAACTTGATGAACTCCCCGTGACGTACAAAACTAAGTCATCTGCATATTGCAGGATGCTTGTTGAATTTCGAAGTGAGGAATGTAAATCATACGTATACAAATTAAATAATATAGGGCTGAGAACTGAACCCTGTGGGAGACCTTTCCATACTAGCCTACTGTCATCCTGTGTTTGATCTAAGTTAATTTTTCTACCTGAGAGGAGATTAATTATAAAACAAATCAACATTTCAGGGATGTGAAGCTTCTTTAATTTTTCTTTAAGGACACTCAGGAGAACATTGTCATATGCTGATTCTAGATCTAAAAATACTGCGAGTACCGATTGATTTCGAGAAAACGCAACTCTAATGTCTGTTACAAACGTAGCCACACTATCCAGTGTACTTTTGCCTTTCCTAAATCCAAATTGTGATTCTGGTAAAATTCCGCGGTTTTCGATAATCCATTCAAGACGATTTTTAACTAAGTTTTCAGCTATTTTTGCAATTACGGGTGATAAAGCTATTGGGCGATAAGATGAAGGTTCTAATGGTGCTTTACCTGGTTTTAAAATAGGAATAACAGTTTGAGATTTCCATGACGGAGGGATTTTGCCTGATAACATAACTTTGTTAATTAAGTCCAAGTAGAATTCAAGTGCAGTTTTATTTAAATTAGCCAGGAATGAATAAGGAATACCGTCTTCGCCTGGAGCGGAATCTTTAACTGAGGATAGAACGCCCTGTAACTCTTGCATTGTGAAGGGAGAATTTAGTGGACTTTGGTTATGAGAGACAGAAGGAGGAATGTTATCATAAATAAGATCTTGCTCTGGAACAGATGGCGGAGCTAACCGATTGAGAAAAGAGTTCCTTAAATTGGGGGGAATGCCAGAAACATTAGAAGGAGTAACTCCATTTCTAAATTTTCTGATGTTTTGCCACACAATAGAAGCGTTGACATTAGGGGAGATCGAAAGACAAAATTTTTTCCATCCTTCAATTTTTTTTTCTTTGAACAATTTACGTGCTTTGGCCATAGCATCACATATAATTTTAAAATTATCTTCTGTCATGTTATTTTTGTATTTTTTTTCCGCTTCCTTTCTGGCTTTCACTACTTGGGAACATTCTTTATCCCACCAAGGAGGAGAAGGAATGCGACCATTGGCTGAATTCTTTAAAGGGAAAGTTTCATCTGCAGCTTGTATAAGTGCATTCGTAAAATTATCATTACAATCAATAAGATCGTCTGATAAATTATTTTGTAAATTAGAAAGCTTAACTTCTACAAGAGTTCTAAACCTATCCCATAACCCATCCTCACCAAGTTTATATTTTAAACGTGGCCGCCTCGACACACTAGGAGACCTGCAAGGACGTGTGGGCGACATAAGGATTGGAAAGTGGTCACTTCCATAAGAAGATGGCAAAGTGCACCATATAAGAGATGAAGCTAAGTTAGGGGTACAAATGGAAAGATCTATTGCACTCAAATTTTCTTTAGGCCCTGTACGTCGAGTTGGAGAGCCGGTATTTAGTACACAAATGTTATGATGGTCAAATATATCTAATAGTATGTCACCACAATATGATGAAAGAGTACAACCCCAAGAAATATGGTGACAGTTGAAGTCACCTAAAATTAAAAAAGGGCGAGGAAGACTAGATACAAGATTGTTGAATTGTTGAAGGACTGACGAAGAAGGAGAAGGAATGTACACAGAAACAATACTAGTATTATTTATTTGTGCAGCTACCACAGAAAAATCATTAAATACGGGAAGGGATAGAGGATAGTAAGAGACAGAATTTCTGATGAGTATAGCAGCCCCGCCATACCCATCAGACCTATCATCTCTTAGGCAAGAAAAACCATTAATTTTGAAAATGGAGCCTGGTTTTAACCAGGTTTCAGATATTGCAAATAACGAAGCATTGTATTTATTTAACAAATAGATAATTTCGTTTTTTTTAGAAACTGCACTTCTACAGTTCCATTGTAAAATGTTCTGAGTTTGAACTGACATTGTGGACCGGTTTAGGATTTTTATACATTTTGACTATAGAGGCAACGTTGGACGGTATTTCTATATTGGATTGTGTTAGTGTTTGAATTAGAATTTGAATAATATCTGATACTGACATCATTTTAGGATCAGTATCTGTGTTTAAGGCACAGCCATTTTGTGGATTCGGTAAACTGTATTCATAAAGAATCTGTTGGTGTTTTTCACGATTGTAACTTTTACCCGGTTTGGGGGGAGGACGACGTTGTATATAAACTGTTTTTTTATGTGAGCTATGTGTAGGAGAATGTTGTGTATACGAAGATTGTGAGACTGGGTGAGCGTATGTAGTCACAGGAGTGCTAGCTACATCGGCATAGGGTTTCGAAATGGGCGCAATTAATTTAGCAGCTTCACCATAAGAAATACATTTTTCTGCCATAATAGTCTTAATTTCTTTTTGTCGTAAAAATTCTGGGCATAATTTAGACGTAGCAAAATGTTTGCCAGAGCAATGACAGCAAGATATCTTTCCTTCTTCAACGTCACAAGATTCACCAGTATGTTCCTGACCGCACTTATAACATTTAGGTTTTGATCTACATTGAATTTTCGTGTGACCAAAGCGACAGCAATTGTAGCATTGGATAGTGGGATATACATACAACTCCACAGGCAATGAGTTGTAGCACATAAATATACGCTTAGGAAGAATCTGACCATCAATCGTAATCACAATGTTCTGCGTTGGTTTCCAAACAGGTGATCCTTCTACGATAGTTTTATAATTTATCCTCCTAACTTTGAGAATTTTCCCACAATTATCTGGCACTGAAGCATTTTCTATTATTTCTTCAGGCGACCAATCTGATGGAACACCACGTACAAGACCCATTCGTGTTATGTGAAAACTTGGTATGAAAGCTTTTAGATTACTTTTTGCTAATTCTGTGTTGGAAATAAATGAATTAGCATTGTTAATGTTCGAAAACGCCAAAGAAATTCTATTTCTGCCTATCCTCTTAACTGATCCATCTACAATGTTGTGAAAGGCATGGGTTTTTAGAAACTTACCAAATGTGACCGGGTGTAAGGTGGTATTATCACTAGGTGACTTGACCTCTTTTTGTACATGAACAATAAACGGGCTGATGTCAGTGGCCTCATACTTGTTCCTTGCAACACCAGATACTGAACCCTGAGGGCTCGGAATACTAATCGGCGTGACAATGTTGACTGAAGTATTTACAGCAGGGGCAGAGTCACTGTTTTCACTATCTGCACTAGCACAGCAACATCCTGTCTTACCGTCAATAGCCTGACTGTGCTTCCTTTTTTTCTTGTTGCATACTCTGCATATTTTATGCAGTCTGTTTCTTTTCCGCCCACGTTGGGCATTGGAACCATCCGTCTCCATTCCTGATTCATTTGATAAAGTTGACGAAGCAACTATTACAAAGTTAGTAGCCGGGGGTACAAAGACCCCCGGGTCCGCCAAGTCAGGCGGCTCGTTCATTGAATATTAAAAAAATACTTACCGAATCCGGCAAACTATACACTAAAACTAATATATGTACACTAAATATTAATAATATTTACAATATAATACAAAACTGATCCTTAAATAGTGAAAAATTAAAATTGATTTTTCTAACAAGAAAAAATGCACCGGTCCGCTCAAAGTTTCCCGCGCTTTTTTTCTACCTACTCTTTATTGCAATCACAAACTTTGACGTGCTTTTGACGGCTACATAAAAAAAAAACTCCTGGTCGCGCTTTCATTAGGCGCACTCTACCTCCATTGATGAATGAAAAAGTCCAACATAATAATCCTAACTCTTTTATAAACTGTAGGTAGTCTGAAGAATATCATTGATTCGCTCCTCTATTTCGTATAGGAAACAAATACGTTGAAAAACTATTAAATTTGTGACTTTCGAGTTATATAATATATTACAAAAATGAATAAACCTGCTATTAAATCGGCCTTGTGTACTGGAGGATCACTTATTTGTGAATTCATTTTTAAAGTGTTTGAAATAAGTTTATTCAGAAACGAAAATAAGCAACGTTACGGCGCGGTCAACGAAATGTTATTTTATGGAGCCGAAGATGAGGAGCAGACGAGGCAAATAAGATTAAACAATATGCTTTGTATTTATTACGTGATCCTACATGCCAGCAGGACCGTGGACGTGTGCGTGCCGAGCCTGGCCAGTGACACCCTGGCCAAGTGTCTGGTCAGTGTTCAACAGAAGAATAAAGTGAAAATCAGGATCGCTATTCACAACAGTGATGACTTCCACAATCTGCAGTTATTTGCCCAGAACGGGATCGAAGTGAAGGTGATAAAGCAGGGTGTGCGGCTGGCGCACGAGTTCATGGTGCTGGACGCCGCGCTGGCGCTGCTGGGCGCGCTGCCGGGCGCCGGGCCCGACCAGGTGGGCGCCGCGTCCGACAAGGTGGGCGCCGCGCCCGACCTGGTGGGCGCCGCGCCCGACCTGGTGTGCGCTGCCACGCTGCTCACCTCCGACGCCGCCGTCATCACCGCTCTCAGCTGCGAGTTTGAACGAGTCTGGAACTCCGTAACCGATTTACCATGCGCGAAAGATGACCAAGTTTAATTGATATACATAATATGATGGCTCATTCTTATTCGATGTATTATGCTAGTTATAGATTTAATTATGTTAATTTTATTTAATGATCAAAGATTAAAGTTATTATGTTGGGTATAGAAGAAATAAATGTATGGATATAACAAAAAATACTTTTAATTTCATCGCTTGCTGACGATAATAATTGCTTTCTTATATTAAGTATTTGACATAATGTAAGAGCTATAAAACTTTTGTACTCCAGTGCCGTTATTATTCTAAGCATTGATATTACATAAATATATCAAAGTTCTATTCGGAACAATAATTGTGACATTTTAAAATGAAAGGTGACAGCAGTATCACAGTTTACTTTGTAGTCATATATTAGGTGGACAACTAATGGAAACATTTTGAATAATCATTTTGTTCTTAATTTAATAGTATCTTTCATGTCTTTTCATATTATTTAATAAAACCATAATGTAAATCATAAAAAATATCTTGATTGCTAGTTATATTGAAACGATTTTAAAACGACAATTACTGGAGGAATAAATACCGCAAGTTGATTGTATGTGCCTACTAATTAATGGTAAAACAGTTTTAACAAGTTCATGATTTTAAGTCAAAGAAAAATTATTTACAACATCTAAAGTTATTTCCTAAAGAAATCAGATTTAAAAGAAATCTTTGGGAAGACCATTCTTTCAAGTAAAAACTTTGTATCTACAAGCGCAGTCAATTCATAAAGTATAACATCAAGGTGTTGTTGTTTTATAATTTCAATGACCCACGTTTATTTATTGTGAATCAATGAAAGAATATAACATTTTAAGACCATTTCAATATTTAAGATCATATTTCTTAAAATACCAATCTAGTAAAATATATGACAGTGTTAAAAAAGTAAATACTATGAAGCTAATATTGTAAAAGCTAGTCACACTAAGTATTCTTATGACAATCATACATTGATAATAGTTTAACTGAGAATATTAATACTAAAATTAACTACATTGTCTATGTTAATGAGTGAATATTTCACGCCTCATTACCAACATGAGACATTATACTTTGGATATTTAAGTACTCAATTAAGTATCTGCTAAACCTATACACACAACATCTATTACTTTAAATTCGATGGACCCAACAAATAATTCCAATCATAAGATAGAGAATTTTTCCAGCTATCAATCTAGCAGACAATCAATAATTAATATTGTAGCATACAACAGAGAGTGTACTAGAATAGTCCAAACATAAGCTTATAGCTAATACCAGTGAGACACGCACGGCTAGCGGCACCGCAAGTGACGTCACACGCGCAGTACAAATGTCAGTATGCACGCGGAGGAGATCCTAGTCACTCGCGAGCGACAGCTGATGTCATACATCCACCTCGATGTCACTGTTGACGTCCTGCGAGCCGGGCGATTGCGGCGACTGATCACGCTCGTCCGTGTCGTGCGTGTCGTGCGTATCATGCGTGTCGTGCATCTCGTGCATGTCGTGCAGGTCGTCCATGTCGTGCATCTCCTGCATGTCTTGCATGTCATGCATGTCGTTTGGCGACGCAAGCGCGTAGTCGTGCGGAGAGCTCATCTCCTCCTCTCCCGAGCCTGCAAACTCTTCATCCATCATGATGGTAGCTGGTAACGATGGAGATACTTCTTGCAGCTGTCTTGTGTATACTGTAACATTCACAAGTAAAGTATGTTATTATGGTAAAGCCACCGTAGCCCGCGAAATTTAAATATTCTTAAGTTTTTGACATTTTGCAGGTTAGTTTCAAGTTGGGGGTTTTCGTCTTACCCCATTAAATGGCTATTTCACGAAAAAGTCATTCAACAGGGTAAGACGGACTGACAGGGTTATATTGATGATTTTAATTACTTAAATAAATACCTATTACGCCCGCGAATCTATATTTTAATCAAAATCACTACCGCTACCTAGGAGCATCCCACCCCTTAAGAGGGTCCTTTTTCACTCGCCTATCGTCAACATCGAGCATGGTTTAAAAGCTTGTTACTTCATCTAACGCTTAGAACGTTAGATGCTTACCCCCTATTCCTGAACAAAGAATTTCAAGTTGAGTATTTGTCAAACTTTACTTTAGCCTGACAACCTGACAAACTTTGGCATGACAAGTAACTCCAAATACTCAATTCAGAAAACGCTCAATTCAGAAAACGCAACTTTGAAGTAGTTGTGGTTAAAACAAGACCCATAATAAATTAATCTTTCACGCACTATTTGCAAATTTCACTGAAAACTGACATTGCAATGTTTCCAACAATAATAATCTTTAGAGTTTGAAGTATCCAAGTTATTAAAAGTGTTGGGTGCATGACAAGAAAATATTATTTTATTACTTAATTTATTACCTTTAATATTGGAAGACTTGAGATCGGCGGTATAGTTGAGAGACTCCTCCATAGCCTCCATAGTGAGTGTGTCAGTATCGAGGCTGTCGAGAGAACCGGAGCATGAGGGAGACGTGTCCGGGTTGGTGTTGAGGGTCAGCTGTATGCTTTCTAATTGAGGTATGTGCGGCCGGACCTGGAACAGTATACTTTGTTACTTACCTTACTTACACATCAATTAGCGACTTCGCCCCGGCTTTGTGCGGGTGCAATTTATACGTGGTGTCACTGTGTTAAAAATAGATTTTAATCTATTTATAGTTTTTTTTTTTACTTGAAGTTTACTCTAAAATAAATTGATTCTTTGCAAGTTTTTTGGTCTAGAAAGACATATAACGTCCACGAGTGAAGCAATTTTTACCATGTATTATATGTTTGCCCTTAAAATTTGTAAATGATCACTTAAATTGGATAAGTATATCCGTGAGTGAACCTGTAGGGATCATTGGTAGGTATGCCAAGAATACGAGAAGGGCAAGTTTCATCCGGAAAGGATCCGTCAAATTGAATATCCGGATGTCTTGTATAATACTACTACCATCCCAACTGCAGCATTTTGTTGGGCATAGTTATTTCGTATGGCTACCTCCACCTAGCCCTTGACTTAAGATCAGTCCCCATGCTGACATTCTGTACCAGGCGAGTAGCATACAAACCAAAGACAAAGAAGCAGGAGTCAATGAAGTACGTAATATCCAATCAAATCACCCGTCAGTGGATCAAGGGTCCCCAGGCAATGAAGCCGCAGACGAATTTGCGAGTTTCTGAGATGGTAATGCCAAGCCGAAAAGGAAAGGGACGACGACTGTGTAATATGGTAGGCACAGTCGTGGTCCCTTACCTTTCTCACTTGAATTCGGGCTGTTGTATATGTTCTAATCGCGCGGATAAGTCTAATATTGCGATGCAGGATTTTAGATTTATTAATTCCTATGTGGCGCAATAGACATCGTTACAAACTCAGCCTAGAATAATATCATGAGGAAAATTTGCGGCCATTCCTCCATTTCAATGTCTCCTTAACATATGCGCCACAGACAGCCCACTTTGTAGTGGCTGCTTTAATGCCCAAGCATCAGCCTTATCTTCGAGTGCGAGCCTAGGTAGCTATTAGCTTCTCAACGCGTACAAATACTCAGAAAATAAAAGTCGCTCCGAGAAGTCTGTGGTGCTCCCAGGAAGATTCTGTCTCCCGTGCAAAATGTACACTAGTGCGGAAAATGGAATCCGTACTACTACTACACTACTGAGTAGGTATATATCCAAAATTTCATCAAACTCATTCATTGAGACTTTAAGATAATATACATTGTTTTATTGACTATAGTATTATTTTATTCACAGCAGCTAACCAATGCCTTAACTAGGTTGGTAAACACAACCAAGTAACCATTAAATGGATCAAAAGATGCTCAATTCCCGTGGCAAAGATGCCGCTGATGAACTCGCCAGGTATTGGAGTACATGGCAGCGATGGGGCCTGAACCTATAGTACCGCTCCCCTTCGGTTACCTACGCAATCTACGCTCTGGCACTAGAGATTCACACCACAAACTATGGGTAGACCATAGTTAATGCAGGCACTACCCTCCATTGATGGCCGCTTCACGAAACAGGCTCTACACCTGACTAAACCTCAGTTGCGCCAAGTCACGGCCGTTACAGTTGTAACGTGGCCAGTTGGCCATGGGTTCTTTAATAAGCACCTGTTTGTCATAGGAGTTACAGACAGCCCCATCTGCAGAGCCTGCATGGACAAGGACGAGACAGCAGCTCAGCTTCTCTCAAGATGGTCACTGGATACAGGGCAAACCCAAGTACTGGTCAATCCAAGGAGCTGGTAGCCTTCCTTGAGCTGGGGTGGATCGAATAACACATTTGTCCCACCCGTACGAAAAATACGCGCTTTAGAAGTGGACCAGCCTAATATATATTAAATAATACAACTTATATTCATCTATATAATATAAAAGGAGAAACTGACTGACTGATACAGCCGAAACTATTGGGACTAGGAGTGTGAAATTTTGCACAAGGTTTCCTTTTATGACATAAGTAAACACTAAGAGAGGACTCTTAGTGTTCAATAAATAATGTTCAAAAAAAGTTAAAAAATTCACTCCATAAAGGGATGAAAAAGGGGTCTAAAGTTTGTTAGAAAAAACCTACATTTACGCGGGCGAAGCCGCTGGCAGAAGCTAGTTTTATTATAACTTTATTCATTTGATTTATTTTTAACAATGATATTTAAATAAAATGAGCCTGATAATTGCATGCCGGAAATGAGCCAAATGACCTGCCGCTGGTCCTGTAAGAGTAATACATTCAATAACCATATTTCGAAATGATTTTACTCATAGTCTAGTTCGCTGATTTCGTAATAAAATTATTGGACTGACTTTAATTTTTAGGATACTAGGAAGAAGTCCTGAAGGATTTAAGGAATCAAGGAATTCCTGTGGAAATGTTAAACATTGTCTATCCATCTGTCTGGGAATATATCCCTACCTAGACCTTAAACCTATAAACCTAACCAAATTTTCGCCAGAGAAGAAATTTGCACGCACTGACTGCACTTTTCTCTCTACTCAACTCCCCGCCCCTACTTCTTATTTCATCCCACACTTTCATATCTATTTTCTTCCCATGCTAAGAATCAGCATTCTTCTAACAATCTTCTACTGCTTTGTCCTTCTCATACTTCTGATTTTGTTCATTCTTCCTTTTATATACAGTCTATACTTCTGTGGAATGTGCTTCCTTTCGACATCAGGATGGCCACCAGTCAGTATGCTTAGTAGTGCTACTCCACCGACTCTACCTCACTGCGATACTTCGATGCCCGAGGTCCGCATAAGGAACAAAGAGGTTCTGAGAGCACTGTGTCGTCTTGACGTGAATAAAGCTAGTGGACCAGATGGTATACCAGCGATTGTTCTCAAGGCTTGTGCACCCGAGTTGTCTCCTGTATTGACGCGTTTGTATCGCCTCTCATTTGGGACTGGTATAGTGCCCAAGTCCTGGAAGCTTGCCAACGTGCAACCCGTGCCCAAAAAGGGCAGTCGTACCGATCCTACCAACTATCGGCCGATTTCAATAACCTCCATACTCTGCAAGATTATGGAGCGTGTATTGAACTCGCGCCTCTTGGCATACCTGGAAGGTAACGATCTCCTCAGTGATCGACAGTACGGGTTTCGCCACAATCGATCTACTGGGGACCTACTAGTTTATGCCACCCACTTGTGGGGCGAGACCCTCGAGAAGAATGGGGAAGCGATTGCTGTTTCCTTAGACGTCTCGAAGGCCTTCGACAGGGTATGGCACGCTAGTCTATTGAGTAAGCTTTCAGCGTACGGCGTTCAATCAGCCCCTGGTCTGATTAACTGGGTAAAAGACTTCCTGAGTGAACGTTCTCTCCGAGTTGTTATCGATGGATGCTCATCAGAGCCCATGACGACTAATGCCGGAGTTCCTCAGGGGTCTGTTCTCTCTGCAACTCTCTTCCTGCTGCATATCAACGATCTGCTGATGCCCGGTATCTATGGGTATGCAGATGATAGCACAGTTGTAGAGAGATACCTGCCAGGTGCTCGAGCTAGTAAGGAGCTAATCCGGTCCGAAAGAGAGGCTATGGTAGAGCGTGCGAATGTCTCACTTCAGGCAGTCTCCAAGTGGGGTGAAGCCAATCTGGTGGGATTCAACGCCGCCAAAACACAAGCGTGTCTATTCACCGCTAAAAGGAGCCCGTTCACCTTGGCTCCTGTTTTTCAGAATGTATCCCTGGAGTACACCGACCGCCTTCAGCTCTTGGGAGTTGAAATTTCTTCAGACCTTAACTTTGGACGGTTCATTGAGTCCAAAGCCAAGGTAGCTGCTAGGAAACTCGGCGTACTTGCAAAGGTCCGGCGGTACTTCACACCAGGGCAGCTTTTAATGTTATACAAAGCACAGGTCCGTTCGTGTGTAGAGTACTGCAGCCACATATGGGCTGGTGCTGCAAAATGCCACCTGACAGCTTTGGACTCGGTGGAAAGGCGTGCAAAGAGGCTAATTGGTGATCCAGATCTGGTTAATTCCAATCTACAAAGTCTTGAGCACAGGCGTAGGGTAGCCAGCCTTTCGGTGTTTTACAGAATTCATTTTGGAGAGTGTGCGCAGGAATTGCATGACTTGATTCCGCCATCTCATTTCTACCATCGGACAAGCCGACGAACGGCGAGTATCCACCCTTACGTTGTTGAAACCTCTACGGTCCGGACCAAGCGTTTTGCCTCGTCGTTTATACCGCGTACATCGAGGGACTGGAATAATTTGCCTGCTGCGATTTTCCCGTCCGATTATAATTTGGGTCTCTTCAAGGCTGCTAGAGTGAATAGGCTCTCAATAAATTAGTGCGCCTCACCATCAACGATTGCATTACCACTTACCATCAGGTGGAATCGCAGTCAAGCACTAGTTTATATCAATTAAAAAAAAAAAAAAAAAATGCATTTAGGCGGAAGTTGCGGAATTATTTTCTACACAAATATTGGAGTCGTCCCAAACACCTGTCTTTAACTTTTATAAATATAGTAGGTATCTATTATATTAAATATATACGTTATATAATTTGTTTCCTTGTTTTCTTAATAATCTTTTCTTTTTTATGCACCTGCCATGTTTTCTACTAAGACTTCTTTTAATGCCTAAGGCATTAAGTCCGCTAAGGTGTTGCTCATGCAACACCTTAGGTACAAAGGCGGACTTAGTTTAGTAGTAGTTTTAATAAATAAATAAACTAATAAATATTCTTTGGTCTGCTTAAACAAACAAAGAAGAAAGGTATTTGTATGACAACAAATCCAGTAGATCAATTTCACAACAATGTATGCCTGTTTAAATTACCTAAACAGAAGTAGTGAGAACTTGCTTTTATAACATGGAGAAATAGTAAAAATATGTAGTGATAGTTAGATATCAAGGATAAATTAGCTGGCAAGCATAATATTTTTCTATTTTTATTTACTAACATTTTTAATTATCTTTTGATTGAGTTACCTTCATTCCATCAGGTCTGTGAGGATTTCTGCAACCTTTGCACTTGCATTCTGTACATGGTTTACTTTCCACATAACATGGACATCTCTGCCCACAACATGTCAACTTGCCCGGAGTAGCAGTGGCATTGCCACATCTGCAACCTTTTCTCTTGCTACTAGCTGAACTACGAGACCTGTTCGATGGCTTCTTAAAACCTAGTTGGTTTGACTGAAATTGTAAAGATAATATTTAATCAGTAAACAAACTTATGAACAACTTTATTCAGAGCTGCACTAATTCATTTTTTCCTCCTGCTAAGTAACTTACTTTACTCTCCCTGCTTGAACCTGAATCATTATTAGGTGAATCAGTTTCGTCAACATTTTTTCTCTTAATTGTAATTTTATTTCCAGAGCCAGCATACAAAACAGAATATAACGGTGATCCATTTGACGTAGATCTAGAGGTAGGAGAGTCTTTAGAGGATCTGCTATCTGAGTTATTAGACGTTGATGCAGCATGGGTCTGTGTGCCTGCAGAGTTGGTGTACACACATGGTAGAATACTGTACGCCGACTTGGAGAGACCTGCCGTGCTCTTATAGTCGTCTGAGAACCCAGCACCTTCTTGTATTAAGTCAATCAACCCTGAACTTGCAACTGTGCCTCCATTAACTCCTGCTGCTATTTCGTCTTCGTCTAACAATATTTTATAGACGTCCGTACCCATAAAGTACTCGCACAATTTCTTATAACACTGCAGAAGTATACGAAGCTGTAAGTTTTCACCATAACTTTCATAATCTTTGCACCAACTACATGAAGGTTTTAACTTTTTTCGTCCACCTTTACACTTTTTGCAAACATGATGTTGGCAACTGGCGCTCGTTGGTGTATAGGGCTCCTTTAATAAGTTACCACACACTGTACACGATAAAGATTGTCGTAAATAAGGAACTAAACGAAACAAATCTGTCCATGACGACTTATCTGCCGCATCGGCCAAGATTATTAGTCGACAAGTAGAAACATATAAACTTGTGGCATTCATTGTTATTACAGAAAACGTAACAAGGAGAACATTTACTGATTTATAAATTAATTTGTTTACACCAAAGTGCTACACAACCAAAAAGCCGCAAACGTCTCGTCAAAACTGTCATTGTCAAATGTCAAACTAAAACTTTTTTTTGTTGTTAATGTTTTTGGGACAAGAAAACATGGACTAAAGACGAGGCGATATGGTCGAACGATTATAGCCTTCCCTAAGGGTTACCCCTGCAGAAATAAAAAAAAAATGTTTTTGGCTTGAAAACCAAGGCCCGTATTACAGAACCTTACTCAAGTACTACTTAAACTGCGTTCAACCGATTACTGCTTGAGCGTAGAATCTCGACTTAGGCGTTCAGTTTATTTTAGAACTATCCTCAAATTCAAATCAAACGAAACTACGCTTGAGTAGAGATTTTGATCTCTGATTTAAATCCACAATTTCCATGAGATTCTATGCTCAAGCGTGGTCTCGACTACACTTGTGAAAACAAAGATCAAATCTCGCCTCAAGCAGAGATTCTGAGCTGATTGTGATTTTAAAATAAGGACACATTGAGTGGAGCTCACTCAAGCACTGTTCTATAATACGTTAAAAATGTCATTTTAAAGTGACACTGCTCAGGTGATTATTGATTGTAGTTTCTCTGCTCAAGTCAAGTTCTAAAATGAAAACTCCAACTGAGACTCGTTTTAAGTAATGCTTGAGTCTTGATTGTAGTTCTATAATACGGGCCTAAGAATCCTTTAACAAAGACATGGCGTCTTTGTCTTTGTATGAATAGTTCATTCGTTTACCATTAGAATGCGGGTGCAACACATTCTAACTTTATTGTAGCATTTGGCAGCAAATATATCGAGTAAGCCTTTTCGGCAAACTTCACTGAGGTAGCCAAAACTAAAATAAAATTCTCAGCTCTATTTTACCGAAATCAAGCCTGATTTTACATATTGTTCAGTTGCGTAGTCACTTGGGATACAAAACCACCAATTTTACATCACAATATCCACTAAGAAACGACTTGCGAATAATTAAAACAGCCAGCCACTGAACTTCATCTGAAGAAAACCAGTCATAAACGCTCCAAATTAAAACTAATAAAAGAATAAATGTTTTTTTTTTTAATTAATTATTAAATTAAAGAGTTGCAGCCACGTGGGTTTACTTTAAAATAACACCAATTCCATTTAGTCGATTTAATAGTACCTTTCGTGATATCGTCAATAGCATTAATTTAAACTAGAATAGTCGATGTTACCGGTTCTTTTGTACAGTTTTCATCGATTTATTTTATCTTGTTTTTTTAGTCCACTTAAAATATTTAAGTATGTAAGTTTATTGTAGTTGTAATCAAATAATGAAAATAAGGAATACACAACCATAATGACAATTGACAGCTTGCAAAAAGACTAGATTTCAAACAAACGTTTTTCAACCCACGTACGATTTAAAATATGGGGTAGGCAAAAGTATACGCCACCTGTAGATATTGGTAGGTACAAAACAAGACGGGTACTCCGTCTAAGTAATGCACTATAGAGTCACACATATTTACAGATTATTAATCATTTTAGACATTTTCGTTTATTTTCTGAAATATAGTGGCTTATCATGTCATCACGCTAGGCGTCTGTAGTGGCAGGTTGGGTATCAGTAGGCTTAAACAAGGCATTTAATTGAGAGCCTTACAGACAGGCAAATACGGGTGAGTTATTTATATCATGATTCAAATGATCCTATTAAGTACATTAGGTAAAATCCCTTGGCGTCCGCTTCCTCTCCCTCAACAATATAATAAGTTGAGGGAAGGGAGCGGGGATTTTATGGAAAACAACATATTGATGTTATTGTTGTTGGTGTTGTCATACTCCTAATTAAAAAAGGTACTTAGGTATATAGGTACTATAATAAATTAGGTACTTAAACAAGTTGGTCAGGTCGCCGTTGCGGGGCGATAGGTGGCGGGTGCTGTGACTTTATGAGAATAGTAAGACGGGTGTTGTGATTTTTTGAAAAAAGTAAGATGTTATAATTATATAGGTATATCTATCTGTCATAGAAGATTAATGATGGGTTAAGCCAAGTTATGTCACTATTGTTATTCAAATGCAAAATATTGGAGTTCGACAAAGGACCATTTCCAAAAATAGATTTCCTCTTATTTTCTTTAAATCAAGGAGCGGAGTAGCAGGAAAGTATACTTACTTTCCTGCTCCTCCGCTCCTTCTAAGCAGTTTAAAATTACACAACGCTAAATAGACGTTGTAGATACACCATCAGTTTAAAAACATAAATTGACTAGGTCCTTTTCCTATTTTTGTTTTGATCCTCGCGAAGATTAAGCATTACATTCCTCGCCTAATTAACAGCCGCGCGTTTTACAACGACACGACATGCGAATACGGCAAGAGGACCACAGCGACCATTCTTGCTCTATTATCCAATTGAAGGCACTTAACAGTTTGTTTCTTTACACAGCAAGTAAGTAGGTACCTACCTACACATACAAATAACCAGGAACTGAGTACCTACCTATAACTTTCTGTAGGTATCTGTAATGTAATAGTTGTATACCTACCAAATTTTCGTCACTGGCTAGGTACCTAACTAAGTAATTAATTAACATATATTTGGTATTTATCTAATGGGCTCGTTATAAATTCATTACGAGACTTCTTATCACACATTAATTTACATCGTATCAAAACAAAGACGTCCATTTACTTGACAAACACAGCAACTATTACAGAATAAACATAATCAACGAACCAATCGGAGCATTCAGATATGAGCGGTATCGCATTGTGGTAGCTACCTATCTGTCCCGAACGAACGCCGCGGCCGCGCCGTCATTGTCTCAGTGGTGGAACTAGATACAGGGTGCATTGGGCAGAAGAACGTGCTGATAACAGATTACAGCGTCAACAGTATCAGTTGATCCATCGCGGCAGCTGCACCTCGCCGCCTCTCGGCTCTCGACTCTCGCGACATCTGATCGACCGAGGCGACTCAGCTAATTGAATCAATTCAACGAATGTCTTCCGTCGCTGATTGCAGCTCCCTAGCGAGTCCGTGTCATCGTGCACCGCAATATTCGACTCAATCTGTGTTCTGAGTGTTAGTATTGTGAACAAGTGCTGGTGATGTGATACCTGCCCAGAGTGCTTTATTGAACCCAGGATTTAGTGCTAAAACCAGGATTTCGTGTAGTTGAAGATCACAAGATGAACAGGTAATTTCAGTCAACACAGCCGTTGTGGACCATGCTTCTTCATCAACTCTCACAATCGTGCGCAGTTTCTTACAGAAATTCCCATAGATCCATTCCAAATTTCCCATTAAAGGAAGATTCTGCAGTTTGTCCATCTATGTCCTGTAAATGGGTACCTAGTTTACGGTATGGTAGGCTCTTTTACGAAAAATAATAGGTACCTACAGGTATCAACTGAACATACCTTAAAATAAAATGCCATTATTTTAATCCAAATATAAATTTTATAAAGTTTATCACTTGGTTCGATATATCATTACGTTATCATTATAATACCCCGTTGACGGATTGAATTTAAGGTTGTTAGCTCTTTGGAACGTAAGGATATGTAACGTAGGACATAGATTAGGTACCCATTCCAAGCATAGATAGGATACCCGGTCAGGTAGGTACCTAGAAGAGCCTACCACCATCTATTGTCAACCGCAATATTGCATCACATTGTTCGTAAGTGTTACCGCGGACCTGGAACACAAGGGGCAAATGAAAGAACATAGGTAGGTTTTAGTCAGTAAAAGACTGACATTCCCTCTAGCTCCAGACAGAGTTGGAGGAGTGATTTGAACGTATTGATTGATTGATTGATATCTTAATAACCAAATACAATGGTGAAACAGTTTTCAAACGCTAGGCTAGCTTTTGTTGTAGGTAGGTAACTCAATTACGGCAAAGCAAGAGAACCATACTATGCACAAATACGTAGATCACATGGTCACCAGCCCTGGCATAATAGCGGTAGGATGTAGTCAAGTATATCTGTGCCAGGTCCAGAGTTTGTTCTACTTAGTTGCTTTTCGAGTCCAACTACTCCGATCCAATATCGTTTTCGGCAAAAACTCAAAATTAGTCTGGTTTTCGTTCTCCTCTTAGCTTAGATATCAGTTCGTTCCAATAGTAACTGCATTACGTGACTAGGTCTGCACGATTCAAAACGATCAACCTTTTTTGGGGTAGGAAAACATTAAATAACTCCTCCCGCTGTGGGTGGTCCGAGAGGGAGTGACAACAGACTTATACTGACTAAAACCCACCTGTATTCCTTCAGCTGCTCTATACTTACGTTTCAGGACTGTGGTAACTCTTTCGAACAAAGCCAGCACGATCACCCTACTGAACTCTACACAGCTAGCAAAAAAACCTGAATTCTATCATGTTTGCGTTGGTTTCCACCTACCTATGGACCTAATTTTCCGCAACATCCATGGTTTGGTGTCAGGTTTCACCTAATTATTGAATTCGTCAAACATTACACTGCGTTCCGGTTGAGTCATCAAACGAAATACGCATTGGTCTTATCTACATAACATTTATTTCGTCAAGACGTCGATACTAAGATATGGTTCGTTACTCAGTGTGTTTATAGCTAAATTACCTGAAAACATGTTTTGTAATAGAAAATGAGGACATCGCAGAGTTAAACTTTTATCAGGAATATTGCATTTGTAGACCATCTGTGAGTGGGACTAAAATGTTTAAATATGACTAAGCAACAAATCTGAGAATGGTTCATTTGAATCAATCCTTTCTGGAACACAACAGGGGCGTGGAGTGTGGACGCATCATAAAGATCAATCAGACAATTGGGGCCGCCACGCTCGTTGCGCAGGAGTGTCTCTCTATAGCTTCCGTTGAATGAACCTATCGGCTCACGCACAATCGTCTGAACGTCAATGAGATTGTTCTATGAATAGGTAGTTAATCCTGGCAAGGATGCTAAACTGAAATAATTTGAAAACTGCTAAAACAAAACAATTTGCTAGGTCTTACTTAAATTAGCTTGCAAAATAATAAAAATGGTTTCCTTTCATAAAGTGAGAGTAGAAAACAAGATGATATTACCTATCATCATGATAGATGATAGGTAATATCATCTAAAACTAAATATGTGCAGGCCTTCACATCAATTCTTCTTTACCTATCACAAACGATGATTGGACAGATCATAAGAGAGTACTGTCTAGATCGAACTTCTTGAAATACATTAATTTGGTTCGTTTATCGCAATGAATCATTTGTCTGCAGTTTTCCGTCTTATGTTCCGAGACCGGGAGAGTCCAGTCAACAATTAAAAGGAATTAATTTGACCTCTACACAATTAAGACAGTTGACAAAGACCCTTGGGTATTGCGAGGCACTTCGCCAAACACATGTCATCGTGTTGACCGCTACGTGCATGGGCGTCGCACCGCCGCGCCGTCAAGTGTAGATATCTACCCCTTTTTTGTGGGAAATCATCACTCTGTGTGGAGCGAGAGGGAGTGTCAGACTTTTCCTGACTAAAACCCACCCACGTTCCTTCAGTTGCCTCTGTCAGTCTTCAGTCTACTCTTTCAATCACAATCGCGCAGACTTGCACCCCCCTGGCTTTCAATAAAATCTAATAAGTAAAAATCTCGTGTCACGTGTTTGTTATCGAACTGCTCCGAAACGCCTTGATTTTATATTTGGTAGGTCTGAGAATAGGTTGTAGGATGGTTGTAGGCCACTTTTTACCCTCCTACCCCGACCCCCCATTTTTTTTTTTTTGATAATTAATATAGCCGAACAAAGTTTACCGGGTCAGCTAGTAACAATACACAACAAAATTTTGATTAAAGAATATATAGCTAGCACGTCTGAGGTGAAGTGCTAAAAAGCAATCCCATATGAGATTAGCTCTCCTTTAGCTAGTTGGCTCTGAAGATTACATATTATGTAGGTAGGTACTTTTAGAACTAACTCATCGGCACATACTGATATTGAAGTACCTACATAGCAAAGCATAATCAGCTTTATTATGTTCAAACTGCGTGGACACGGACCTTCTCTCTAGGAGAGGGAATAATCCACCACGGGGGCCCACTGCGTGTTGGTGGATGTCAATAAAATTATGTCTTCGAATTTTTAGTCCTGGGACATGTCTGTTTGCTAACGATATTTTTCTTCGCCATTTTGAGAGCAGTGGTCATGAAATAAAATACACAATGTAAAGCGCCTGCCTTGGGTTTGAATCCACGACGTACAACTCGTTAGTCGGGGCCATTACCTTTGGGCCATCACTGCTCTCTGAAGTACATAGCATTACATATATAAAAGATCCCCTAAACTTATTTCGAATATTTTAGAGTTGACTAAGGTTTTCGCAGCATCAGCTAAAAAGTATGACTTGAAAGTCATACAAGTCATCTATATGAATATAGATGACTTTTCGGTAACCATAATTATCACTTTGTGTTGATTAATGGCTTCGAATGCAGATAGGCACTAAACTTATAATTATCACTAGCTTTTGCCCACAGCTTCGGCCGCGTACATAAAATATAGCCTATGTCACTCAGGAATAAAGCCGCTTTTTATCGGTGAAAAAATTTTAGCAATCGGACCAGTACTTTCAGAGATTACCTCCTACAAACAAAAAAAAAATATGAAAACAAAAAAATAACCTTTACCTCTATACAATATTAGTTTAGATTGCTCTCAAAACTGAAAAGGAAACAATAATTTGGAAAGTGGAGGCATGTTCTAGGGACCGGACGAACGAATTAATTTTCAAAACCCTTCGAAGGGGTTTCCCTTACGATCGACTAAACCTTTATTTGGGAAACTTTTACGAATACTTAGCAAATTACTATGGAAATTCTAACAAGGAACCCCTAACAATATCGTTAGGGTTAGCGCTGACTCAGCCTTTAATGGGTAACCCAAATGCTTTACTGTTTTCGTATTTTCCATCGCCGGACCCCTGCCAATATAAATCCCATGGATGTAGCACTAGTAGGCAGGCTAGAATTCTTTTTCATTCACCTCATAATTCTAACTAGATTCAAACATTTAAAGACGTGCGACATCCACCAACCTGGGGCCCACTCTCCCACGCCTCACAGAGACGCGACGCTAATTGTGTCCCGGTGATGTTAACGTCCCAGTTGTGGTATTGCTCTGTGTCTGTCGGTGAGCTAGTCATTAGGATATGATAAGTAGGTTAGTACTTAGGTAATATCAAAGTGATTAGGCATTCTAATTGTGATTTTATGAATCAGTGGTACGATTATTATAAGCGTCAGGTTTTAGGTAGATATTCAATTCAACCTATCAATAGATAAATAGTTCACGTTCATGTATCTTTTATATTCTTCACCTTGAATTTTTTTTTATCTTGAAAACCACTCAAAATTATAAGTAAACTACTTATCTTTCTATCTCTGTAGACAAAATGCTATCACGAATTACACTTGCCATAGCGTTTTGACGAAAAATCTCCATTGTGTATTTAGGACACGGTCAATTACATGATACAATGTTAGATTAAAAATCAGGTCATGTGTGTAGCTCTACTTGCATTCTTATACTATCGATGCATCGTTGTTGTTTATAGAAGTGATTAATTAGTAGATAATGAGTCCATTATTTATATTTTTAATGTTTCATTTAGTTGGAAACTAGGATGAGTAAACATGATAGGCTTCATAATAACGTGATCGCAGTTAAGTACAATGCGTTCTAAATAAGAATAGGATCGACGCCATGTTGTGACGTCACGTCATACTGTCAAATCGCAAGATATTGGGCAAAATTGAAGAACTCGGAGATGAGCAAAATTGAAGAACTGGATTCTGATTAAACTATTTTCGTTCACAGTTCGTAAATAAATGAAATGTTAAAATTTTCTTGTTTTGCTCACCATAACAATTCTTCGATTTGACAGTATGACGTGACGTCACTACCTTTCAATCGATCCTATTCTTATTTGGAACGCATTGTAATAATCATGTGTGCAAGCGCAAGTCAACTGTCAGGGCACGATGATGCGCTGCTGCCGGTGTGTGAGATATTTTTATTTCCCGTAATAGGTAGGAACTAGGAAATAAGTAACAATTTGTCCAACAACGGCAACAAAGGCACCTGTGAACGCTGACAAGCGCGCCTCGACCGGCGGTCACATCACGAGGATGCCATTCATTACCCGCTGCACCTCGCTATTATTGCATTACTTTAAACCATCTAATTTCATATTATTTAGCCCCCATTATTTTCATTATCTCCGCTGACATTAAGTAAGAATAGTCAAGTTGTTTTACAATGTCACCATATGACGTCAACAAATTACAGGTGTGTGTAGGGCCGAACCGACAGAACACAGTAAAACAATTTTTTTCAGGAAACTGTTTCCGTGTTTATCATTCGTACACAGTCATTGTAATACGTGTAATCAAATGAGTAATTTAAGGTATTTATCAGTCTCACTCAATATTATTCCTGGATGTTACTTCTCCGACGTCAAGTTCTCTTTTTTTTGGGTATTGATGTAGGTGAATCTAGATTCACCTACATCAATACCATCTGTATGTATGGTGAGCTTTTGACGACTTTTTGCGTCAATGCTAATTTCATTTGAAAGGCCTGTTGTTCTAGTGGTCAGTGGCCCTGACTACTATGCCGGAGGCTGAGGGTTCGATTCCCACCCAGGACAAATGTTTATGTGATGAACACGATCATTTGTTCTTTATCTGGGTGTGATTTATCTATAATAATAATAATAATAATAACTAGACTGGACTAGACGGCGTTGTGTGAAAGTTGTGGAATATTATTATTATTTACTATCTCTCTTTTTTCTTTTCTTTTTCTGGGTTCTGAGTCAGAACCCAGGGGTCCTGGACCTTTGGAAGGCATACGAGGGGCCGAAGTCAACTCGCAGAAGCCCCTTAGACAACTTTTGTGGAACGTGGTCCCAACCGACGATTAGGTATCCCTGTACGCTATGCTAGTGCACTCAAGGATAACCACCGCGGTTGGTGGGAAACTATTGCGACATATGGAAAACAAAAATATGGCTATGGTTTTGGGAGGCTTAAGTGGACTGGTTACCAAGAACTATGTTAAGATTACAGCCCCTGCCTGAACAGTACTATTAATACCTATACATCGATAAAAAAGGCAGGGGGCGACTTGCACACTCAATAAATGGGCCCCCAAAAACGTTCACTAGCACAAAGTTACGTAGCAACTTAGAGAGCAACATACCACGGCTATCAGAACAATCCCAGAAGTACGGTCAAGATCCCTACCAGCATCTTATTGCATCCATCTCCCGAACATGTTTGCTCTTGCAAATCTCCACTCAAACCAGACAATAAAAGCAAGAGAGAGGTGGGAGTTTCGTTCCTCGTCAGTGTTAACTACGGCCGGGCATTAAAGGCAAGCCGGAGAAGAGGGACAAAATTTCTCCCGGGAGATCGGGTCCATGGGTTCGCTATTGCTCAACAGTTCGCCACAAAACTGCCTTGCGGATTGGATCTCTTTTAGTCTGGCCCTTTTAATATGCCTAGGTTGAGCCTAGGCATATTACGATACAGACCTAGGGTTTATTGGAGCGCGCAAGCAACACCAACGTAGAGATATGGCGATGGGATTATTATTATTATCCACCTGCGAACTCAAGAACCCTTGGGCCGAGAGATAGCGAACAACAGCGCTACGGTGGCGCACTTCTTTTTTTGTGGTGGGAAATCATTTAACAACTTCTCCCGCTCTGGCTGGAGCGAGAGTGAGTATCAGAGTTACTAATTAAAATCCAACTGTGTTACTTCAGTTGCCCTTGCGTTCTAAAGCCGGGTATCCACTATGTTGAACTAACTGTGCTCCGCATATCTGCAACCGCTCTGATGGAGATGGTACGCGTATCTTCCTAAGAAACACGCATGCTCCCATAAACTCCTTACTAATATTTTTCATCCGACCACTCCTTTTATCCAAGTGTGGAGCGTGTGATACACGACACGTACTTACGCACTAAATGTGGTATTTTGCTCGCATCTGCAAACAGACTGAGCTCTCCTTTGTGTTCGCCCAAAAACCTCCACCGATTGGAGCGCTGAATGCGGAGAGCGCACCTTACACGCTCCAGCAGCGCGAACGTATCCACTATGTCGAGCAGTTGCGGCACAGATTACTGAATAGTTACTACGTAAGTTGCGGGAGCATAAGAGCGTAAGAGGTTCGCGTACATAATGGATACCCATCTTAAGGGCGCAGTAACTCTTACGAACAATCCCGCACACGGTGGCGCCCTAAGAGGCTCATGTATCCAGGACAAAGACCTAGAAACTCGAATCTTGGCCGTGACATGAGACCTTAATTACTATTACTATTTACGGTGCAAGTTGATAACAATAATTGTGGGCTTAACTGTGTACAATGAGTGTCGTGTTAATACATGGTTAGGCTCGCTAGACGACGTAAGCAAGCAATAGTTTTATCTGTTTTATCAAACAACAATAAATAACATATAATTATGCTCGCTAGACGACATAAGCAAGCAATAGTTTTATCTGTTTTATCAAACAACAATAAATAACAGATCAGTCGAGCTGTCTCTGACCTATGACAAGTCAAAAGTTTGCTTTCTCATCCCGGATGTATTGGTAACACAACGTTGAGGTTGAGAATGTCGTCGCATCAGGCTGCGGATAGATTTTTCACTAGAATTCTTCTTTTTTTTTTGTTCCTTTATTGCCGAATACCCACCGCTAGGTTCCGGTAAAAAAATCCTGGGGTTTTTTTAACCGACTTCCAAGAAATGGTCCAAAAACTCCTTCGTTTATGGACCGATTTGCAGAAAAAAATTCCCTATAAAAGATGCTTCCAGATTGGTCCAATTTTTTTCAAAATCCAGTTCTGATGATGGGATCCATGAGGAATCGAGGGAATCCCCAATTATTATAGATTTTGGTATTTTCATGGAGAACTTGAGCATTTATAGTCAAAAAGTAACATTTGATAATAATAATACTTAATATATTTATTCAGAGTTAAAACTTGGTAAAATAGTTACATAAAATCTTAGGAATAATTACAAAGGTATGGCTATGTTAAATGCCTGTACTAGGATAAACCTATATCACAGGCGGTAGAAGCTCTTACACTATGGTTTTGTATGACAATAAAATTTATAAAAAAATAAAGTAAAAAACTAAAACCCAACTACGACAAAAAAAAAACGACGCTGAAAAAGTATGAAACAAGATTTTCATACTTCGAACAGAACAAAAAGAAAAACCGTAGTCACACGTTATTAAAGTTTTTTTTTGTCGTAGTCGGGTTTTAGTTTTTTACTTTAATTTTTATTTAAACAATTTTGGTGTTAAACTTAACACATGAATTTTTGTCCGCTAGAGGGCGTCACTTTAAATTTGAGCAATATTTTCTAAATTTACAAATGTAGCCCTTTCAAATGATACCAAACACGGCGTATTTATCTCCATTTTTATTTTTTAACACATACTTTTTGTCCGCTAGAGGGCGCCATGTCGAGTTTTGTGACACGTCACGTAGCCTATGTTCAGCGGACAATGAAGACGGTTTTAACGATAGGTACCTCATATGTCGAGTTCCGATTGGTAGATTAGGAGCTATGAGGGAACAGATGAACATACTCACATACATACATAGCCTGTCAAAATCATAACCCTCCGTAGTCGGGTAAAAATATTTAACATTCAGTCTTTAAATAGAGAAAAATATAATTTAAAAATATAATGTTATATAACTAGTTTACTTAAACAATAAAAGTCATAATTATTGTATTTCGTATTTTAAAACTGTTTCTTGCAGTTTATTCTCTAGTTACACACACATGATTTTGCGTCAGCAGAATTGGTAATTGGGTTAAAGTCGAGGTTGCGTTAATACTAAAAAGTTATGTTTACATTGGACAAATAATGTTTAAATATAAATAAAAACGATGGTTTGTAGGTCAGCACACTAGAATTTTGAGTCAGCAGTAAGCGTTACACGGAAGTCTGGCCTTGAGTATGACGCTCTAGGCGCCCTCCTCATAATCGATAGAGTTAATATATCTATATTCCGCTATTTTCCTAGCAGGACACTCAGCGCGTCTCCCGTTTTATGGTTGGAGGGCTTTTTGAAGCGAGAGCAAGTTGCACATTTCGGTGAGTCCGCTTTCTTTGAGCACTCGGACATCGAGTGTCCTGTCTCGCCGCAGTGGTCACACGTCGAATTGACCTCTCTACAGGTTTTTACTGCATGTCCATACTGCTGGCATTTGTAGCATCTCGTAACCAGGGTGAAGGTCAGAATTTATGAAAATCCTTGACTGGGAAATTAGAGCTCTTCCTATATTGGCTGGAACTTCAACCACGTATTTACAAGTCTGCGAATCTTTTTTCCCCGATTTATGACTTAATTTAACCATGGTCAAAAAGGACTCCATGGAAATCGTTAAAAATTTTTCGGCTACATTTTATTCGTAAATGCACCTGAAGTTTCAGCCAAAGCGGACGGCACTCCTACAACCATGATCCGGGGTTTGCGCTTGCTGGGTTTGTCGGCGGTAAGGCCGGATGCAGATTGCTGGACTGCATACTTGATTTTATCCGCGTCATCCTTTGTCTCTGTGCTGATTATAACGCCTCCGTTCTTAGTCTTACGGATACCACATATATGCAGCTTGACTTGATCTGGTCGTATCATCTTTTGCACAAGGACTTTTGTTTCTTCACTGGGCCACAACTGGGCTTTAATTTGTTGTTGGGATATACGGCCACGGAGTTTAAATTGGATGGTCGAACGAAATCATTGAACCCCTTCTTCACCATGTCGGCAAACGAAACCGTGCCAGAGTCCTTAATTGTCTTTGTGAGGTCCAAGATGTGGTCCGTCAAGTTGCATTTTTCCATTAGGTCTTCATTGAGGATGCGCGCTTGGACAGCTTTCTGCTTTAGCGATTGATATAGGACTGCCATCTGTGAGGTGCCAGATCCTATTTTACGGCACAATGTTGAAATTGAAAGATAGTTAAGCGACTTTGACAATTAATACAAATAAATAAATGGTTCTGAATAGTTATGTTGAAAATGGTATCATCGAAGTGATCTGATGATGATGATATCTAGCCGGAAGATAGGCACCGGAACTCCGTAATTAATCTATGTATCCTAATCGTGTTTGGGCTTGGTAGAATTGTCATACTCATGAGATGCACTTTGGCCATAACGTCCTACTTTCGAACTGCTCTGATAAAGGAGCCGGAAGGTTGAAGGTGGACACGGGAATTTCATAATAAAACAATGTATCCTAGCAGTGTTTGGGTTAATTGGAATTAAATTTAATTAGTCGATGTTAAATAAGAAACAAACAATACCGAGAAACACCGACTTCCGAAATTAAAGTTATTTTGACCGTTTTGGTTGTTTTTTTAGTGAAGTCGGTTATTTTTTTTGTTAAAAGGTCATTTTTTCGGTGGGAAAATCATGCAATGACATCCCTCGGTCTTGGGCGGAGCGAGAGGGTGTGTCAGACTTTTATTGACTAAAAATTCTCTCCTGTTCCTTCGTTGCCTTTCATACCAGGGCCGAGTCTTCCTTTCAGAAGCAGACTCTTGGCCCCAGTAGGCTTTGACCCTGTCTGGGCTCCTACGGTTTGCTGACATCTCTTTGAGCCACGCGTTGAACACTACGCGCCGTGGACGACTTGGGGTCGGTCCGGACGGTTACCGGACGGTCGAACGGCGAGCTACCCATGTCTCGCCGTCCGCAAGCCCGTGCCTACGGTGGCCGGAAATCGGGATCAGGATCTGAGGCTGGGGCGTGAGGGCCGCTCCTTCGCGCGTGCACGTGCGGCCTCCTCCTTTGCTAACATTACTGCTTCGCAGAAGGAGGCGACCGCCTGCCACTCCTCCTCGCTTTGGACCATGGCCTTGGTACACCAAGGCCCGGCGCGAAACATCTTGGGGTGGACGCTAGACCACACAGAGGCGGACACCCCCCATATATGTATGCCAATGCCGCTTCCACATACGACGAGTAGGGGAATAGCCGTACCAAGTTTCCTATTATCGACATCCGCAAGCCCACTCCGGGCTTGCGGATGTCGAGCAGTGGGCAGTTCGCCGTGGCGCCGTCCCACCGTCCAGCCGTCTTATCGTCCAGACCGAGCCGGGGTCGTAGACGGCGCGTGGTGTGCCACGCGCAACTCAAAGAGATGTCAGCAAAACCGTAGGGATCCAGCAGGGCCGAAGCCTACTGGGGTCATGGGTTGACTTCCGAAAGGGAAACCTGGGATTACGGAACGCTAGGCAAAGAAGGAACATAGGTGTGCCCTCTCGCTCCGCCCTAGAGCGAGAGAAGTAATTGAATGATTTTCCAACATAAAAAAGCTTCCTATTTTACATGAAGCGACCTATGAGAGCAGTGGCGGCCGAGTGGTAACGGCTTCGACTTACGAGTTGTAGGACGCGGGTTCAACCCAGCCAGGCGCATTACTTTGTGTAATTTATTTCATCACCATTGCTCTCAAAACCGTTAAGGAAAACATCGTGAGGAAACCGCCATGTCCAAGAACCAAAAATTTGAAGACATGTGACATTTACCAATCCGCACTGGGCCCACGTGGTGTATTACGGCCCATTCCCTCTCCTAGAGAAAGGACGCCTGAGTCCCAGCCGTGGGAACATTAAAAAGGCTGATTATGCTATGCCTATGCGGTAGATATAGGTACCTGCACAACCCAGTTATGACCTAACTGGATCCTCCCATTTTCCTGAAATTGCGGAACGAATCTTTCTCTTCAGTTTATCCTGTGTTTAAATATCATTTTCCGATTAACATGCATAAAGCACTTATAATTAATGTTTTATAACCGTGTTATCAGTGTTGCTATCTATGCCGTTATTATCGCGCTATGTATAAGATAATTATATATTAGTAGGTAGGTAGGTACAGATTTCGTAACAAAGGTACCTACATAAGTGGAAAACTAAAACACGGCCACATCACATCATTTGTGTCTACTGTACTACTTTGTTAACAAATAATAAAAAAATATTTATTATTTGTTTTACGACGAAAGGTAGTTTTTTTTATGATATGTATCTCTATATATAAAATAGGAAACTGACTGACTGACATATCAACGCACAGCCGAAACTACTGGGACTAGGAACGTAATAATTTGCACAGTTTCCTTTTATGACGTAAGCGAGCACTAAAAGAGGATTTTCCAAAATTCATCCTCTCTAAGGTGATGAAACGGGGGTCCGAAGTTTGTATGTATATACCTTCTTACACGCGGGCGAAGCCGCTGGCAGAAGCTAGTTTAGTATATGAAAAGTAAGGATGTTCATGTTAGGTTCTTTAAATTGCATCCGACTTCCTGTTGGCTCGTTTCTGGTCAATGATTTTGACAATTGGGTAGCCGACTCATTTTTTATTTATTATTGTGTATCAGAAATGTAAAAAAAAAAACACTAAAAAGTGCAAAATAACTTTAGAAGTCATTGAATGAATTCTCTCCTCAAAAAAAAAGTCATGGAGTACCTACTTAACTAAATTGATATTGATTACTTTCCGTTCAACTTACGATACAGGACTCACGAAATTTAAAAATTGAACTGTAAGGTAAAAATTAAAAACAAAATTATTTTCCATACAAATTCTACCGAAAAGTCACTACTTCCTAAAGTTGTTCCATCACTTACTTCGTAATAAGGCTGTGCTGGGTCTGATAAATACATAGTAAGAACGGCGCGTCGTCAATATCCAACAAAAAAAAATTTCAATCCCGCAGACGTGCGAGATCCCGCATTTCTGATTCCGCAAAAAAGGTGCGGGATCTCGCAAATGCGGACCCCCTCGTTTGCAGGATTGGATTCTAGTTACGCGCGTACAAAAGAGACAGCGCAATGTTCCCACTATGTCCACTGGGGGTGTAACATTTTTCGTATTTATACCAATATTTGACATGCTAATTGCCTAATTTTGATTCAATTTTCTAAAGATTTATTTTTAAAATATTGTACAAAAATAAACACAGAATGTAGGTACCTACCCAATTTATTATCTCTTACATTTTGGTTCAGTAGTTCAGAAGATAAGTGAACCTAGGTACCTACCTAGGAACCTACTTACCTACCTACCTACTACTCCAAAAAAACAATAGTTCTATGTTTAGACAGTGATGACCAAGGTCAACAACGACAGGACAGTCCATTATCTATATATATAAAAGGGGAAACTGACTGACTGACATATCAACGCACAGCCGAAACTACTGGGATTAGATGTGTGAAAATTTGCACAAGGTTTCCTTATAAGACGTAGACGAGCACTAAGAAAGGATTTTCCAAAATTCACTCCCTAAGGGGATGAAGCGGGGGTCCAAAGTTTGTATGGAGAAACCTACATTACAACCTACATACAGGTGGAGCGGGCAAAAGCTAGTATTATATAACACGACCATGCCCAACACACAATTCGAATTAAAAAAAACTATAAGTTTTTTTTAATTCTAATTAACTATAGGAGAAAATTTACTTAAGTCGGTTACTTCCGTACCAATTATAATTAAATATTTTGATCAACATATTCCTTATTCCTTACAAACCTACATCCTACAATATAACGCGCCTTTTCAGGAAGAACATTGTAATCGACAATTTTATTTACGTCCATCCCACTGTTAGCGGAAATATGGAGAGCAAATAGGTAGGTAGGTACACAGTTCAACAACCTGATAAAAAGTATATCTTCAAGTTTACTACATTAATAAAAAATGCACATCTACGTTACCATTATGTACAAAATACCTACATACGGACATTATAAACTTTTTATTACAAAATAACAAGCATAACATCACACTATGGCTGATTATGATAACTTTTTTACCTCTCTGGGATTGTTAGAGTCATCATCATGGGGGGTGAGGTGGACCCATTTTCTTGAGTTATTTTTAATCCAATGTAAGGATTAAGTCTGTGTGATTATTCAAAGAGTTACCTGACCTTGGACCGCAAACAAAGGGCAACTGAATAAACACAGGTGGGTTTTAATTAATAAAAGTCTGACAGGAATCTTTTGATGATTTCCCACGTAAAAAAATTAATTAAAGTGGGGCACTAATTATTACCATCCTGTATTGTTATTAATCTAGAACTAAATTCCAGAGACCGCGTCTGCTACGGGAAAGTCCCAGTCCAACTCTACTCGGTGGGTAAAAGCTCAGCTCGGTCGGCCGAGTCAACTGGTTCTGCCGAGTCAACTCGGTTCGCCGACTCAACTCGATAACGAGTTAACCCATTATAGACTGAGTTTTTACAAGGTCGCGGATTCACTTGATTTTTATATACTTGACCACTATCTCATCTGATGGTAAGCCATGATGTGGCCGACTATGGAGCACGCTTGCCTAGAAGTAACCTATTCATTCTTAACTTAAAGACAACTTAGGGGAGGTTGTTTGTGGCTATCAGGAAACACAGACTCCGGCAGGGAATTCCACTCCTTAGCTGTACGCACAACGAATGTATTCCCAAAACACGTTGTACGTTGTACGTGGGAGTGGGATGTCCACCATGTACCGGTGGCGGTACGCCTAGTGGTCCGGCGATGGAACGGACTTGGCGGACACTCCCCGAAATGTTAACGATAGAAAACCGACAGGCTAGTAACTCGGCGTAGATGATCAAGACTCTGGAGATTTGACTCGATAAGTGCATCATTGCCGATGATCAAATTGCTGGTCGCGTTTTGCTTTGTTATTTATGCATGACTGTGGTGGCGGTCAGAAGGTTAACGTGATTTTCGAGTCACGGAGGAATTTCGGTATCTATAATAAGTAACTAGGCAACCAATCGTTCGACATCGGAGTTGGAGTTCAAGCCATGCGGCTGTTATTATTAAAATGGAAATAAAAGAATATATGAAAGCATATTAGGTACCAATATGCAATAGAGCCAGCTAAGGTCAAGAACTGATAACCCCTACCAAGAAAATGTTAATATCTTAGTCCTACCTACCTTCAGTCTGACCCAGATGACCCGAAGATGAGTACAAAGGCGTATCTATGCCTCACACCACGACTCGATGCGTTTGCGGCAATATAATATTATGACGCAGAGTCCATGACATGATAAATTATTCTCTTTTTTTTAAATATACCATTTATGATGTAGCTAGCGGTGGATACAAAAAGTTATTTTTTTAAATTGCTTTAGTGAGTCATTACCTACCAAATCGTGTAAAAGAATTGGAGGCGTGGCTTTATCAGACTTTAAAAGAAATTAGTATCTACTCGTATCTTGCCTACTAATGCACATTATGGCGCGGTAACCAGCACTTTATTAGTTAGCAATCGCATAATTGGTCCTGGTGGTAGACTTCAGGTTAAAACTAAATGTTAACTCGGCAAAAAATGATTTCTCTGCTGCTAAAATAATTTTGTTTCGGAGGGAAATCATCAAATGACGTCTGCTCTGGGTGGAGCGTTGGAGTGTCAAACTTTTACTGACAAAAATCCACCCGTATTCTTTCACTTAAAATGTCAAGAGTGAATAGGTTACTCCTAGGCAAGCGTGCTCCATCGTCGGCCACATCATCGCTTACCATCAGGTGAGATAGTGGTCAAACGCGAGCCTATCAATACATAATAATAATTTAAAAAACTTGTCATTTGCGTTCCAGGGCCACGTTAATTCTTTCCATCGATCCCACAGCCCTCGTGAGCAGAGAAACCTAATGAGGCATATAAGGTGTTTTTAATATCGTGCGGATTTCATCACGAATGCGGAATTGCTCCACATGCGTGGCTGATGCCCAATATCACGCCCCGCATCCCGCGTGCGTATTCCACGCATTACAATAAATACTTGTATGAAAAGGACATTTGCGGGGACTGCGCGTGCGGAGCAATCCCGCTAGCGTGATGAAATCCGCACGATATTAAAAATACCCTTAGGCTGTTCCACCATTATGTTAACAAAAGCATTTGCATTTTAGACATGTCATTTCCTTGTTCCTGACAACTAATAAAAAGTTTTCAATAGGTAAACATCGATATCTTCCCTAAAATAATGAGGACCTGTTTATAACGATTTGAAGACCTTATCGATGATTCAGACTTATCCGATAACAAGATATTGATGTCAATAACTTGTGATATTGTCTTTGTTTTAACTGAAGTCGATCATTACCTATATTTACCAATGATATCTATATATTTTTTATAATGGGCGAGCCATTGATATGTACAGTAGGTAGGTAGGTACCTACCTATTTATTCTGTAAAAGTTGCAAAAATTGTAAAGGTAGTAGGTATATTTCTGTTTAAAGTGAAAATGATCCTGCGTATCTTTTTTCTCCTTCTCTGTCAAATCCATCCAAAGGTTGTCTGTAAAAATCGCTTTTAGCGATAAGACCGCCCATTGTGACACCCTATTAATTTTAAATTCCTAATGTAATTTTTATTTTTGGTGTAGGTACAATAAAGAATATATCTATCTACCTTACACAACGCTAGTTATGATTAAGAGCAATGCAATAGGAGGCGCGAACTTTCATTGCCCTCTGATTTATCTGACCTTTAGTCGTTTATTGGATGGTGAGTGATTGTTGGTTGGTGGACAAATCATTAGTTTCAAGGAAAAGTTACAATAAAAAATAAAAAAATAAAATTTAACTCGCAATAATAGGTATCATTTCAGTCTCAATCAAGGTCAAAAAGTTGTCAACAAAATTGTTTTTGACAGATTGCGACTGCAAAGCGAATTTAGGATGTGAAAGCGACGCGCGATGGTCCCCCCGCTCCCGACCGTTTTTAGAGTATGGGAGCATTACACTTTATTAACTTAGTCTAATTATTGTCTCCAAATCTATCAAGTCATTCACAGTCTTGACCCTAACCATAGTGCTAAGTATAGCTCTAAATTTAAGCATTATAATTATAAACTTTGACTGTTCAAGTCAGAAGTAGGAGGATTTTGAGGCAATAATTTTACAAAGTACAATAAAATGGAATGTACAATTTTAGCAAATACCCATTTCCTTGAAAGCTCCTATACACGTAAAAACAAAATAAACTAAAAAAATTGAGTTCAGCGCCATCTAGTAAGAACATTCACGGGTCCAAAACTTTGACTTAAAAAAACGGAAATTACCTCCTCTCCTCCTCACAGGCCCTAACACGATCCATTTCACGACCTAAACTGAACTGATAAAGGGACGGAGTTATATAGGGTGTATAGCTTCATCCCTCTTTTTCGCTTGTACCTACGATTGACATTTTAACACCTCATGGTAAGACCTCTGTAACGTTGGCTCAAATCATTTGCAGGGAATAAAATCGAATCCGTTTCCATGTTTCAGGCTATACAAATCATTACTGACGGTGGCTCTGCTTGTGTGGAGCTCGCACGGCAAGGAAATGACAGAGATCGAGGTGTTGGGCGCGCAGCCGACACACTGCACGTACGAATACGCATACGAGATGTACGGGGCACACTGCGCGAGCCGCCGCCTCAGCAAGATACCCAAGCTGAAGAGCGGCATTGAGGTGCGAAGACTTACATAGTACCTACATCTAGTTTACTGTGCATTTATTCTAACCAAACAAATTGCAACTAAACATTTCCCATAAATGGAAATAATAAGATTGTGTTATTTTGCCCCACACCAGGAATTACTCTTGTATTCATAATTATATATCATGCACAAAGACACCCAGACCTATATAGGGTGACTGGCAATTAGTGTACGATACTTAAACACGTGATTATGCTCATGATAACAAACAATTTTTATTATGGGAGCATAGCCGAAATCGCGAAAAAAATATCAGCTGTTCAGTACATTAGGCAAACATAAATGTACCTACTGAACAGTTTTTTTTTTTACGCGATTTCAGGTTTGTTCCCATAGTAAAAGTTGTTAGTTATCATAAGTTAAGTAAAGTTAAGTAAAAAATTGTCTGTTCTAACAAAATCTCACAAGACTGAGGTTTGAAAGAAGTCAAGGAGACCCAGCAGCGTGGGATACAATTTAGGCTTAAAGAGGAAAATATTTAGAAGTTTTTAACATATTCTTCGGCATTCATTCCAGATCCTGGACTTCAGCGACAACAAGCTGCAGGAGCTGCACGCCGACACGCTGGCTAGCTACACGAGCATCAAGTTCTTGTACCTCGCCGATAACCACATCTACCTCATCGACGAGGACGCACTCAGCGGCTTAACCGACCTGCAGACCCTCGATCTCGCCAACAACGTCATACTAGAACTGCCCCGTTCAATTTTCCAACTACCTTCCTTAAGAAAATTGTATCTCAGAGGGAATCCTATATTCTACAAGAACATCAACTCACTCGATCAAGTCAAACCAATCAAAGCACCACTGGATCTTTTGGATCTATCAGACTGTAAAATGAAAGAGCTTCCTAACTTAGGTTACCTGCCCCAGTTGCAGTTCTACAACATTTCGCACAACCCACTCACTTCTCTCAGCACAAGTCACTTCGCGGTCATGTGCAACCTTGTCAAAGTGGATTTGACGGATTCTATTAGCACCATGAAGCTTTGTAGTCTCAGACCTACTGTTTTGTGGTTCCAACAGAAACGAGTGTTCTTTCAGTTAGAAGACTACTCTAGGCTCAATACTCGAGGTTGGTAACGAACACTATTTTCATATAAAAACATAGAAGTGAAATCTATCATTTCACTTTTATCTGTCACTACAATCTATAATTTCACATACCTAGATCTTCTATAATTATGCCGAGTTTATACTTTTTTTTTCTGTTTCAGAGTTCGAAAACTGTCCAGTACCAGATGACGGAGCAAATCTCAACGCCACGTTCCACCATTGTAAAGCAGAATATTTGCAGGTATGGTCTAGTGTGGTTTCATATGTGTTCCTGCAACTTATCGCTATTATTCTTGTTTGCTTAACTTATTTTAGATTTCTTCTTTAAATTAATCCTTATGAAATCCGGCAGGTGTACCAGTTTATTACAGTTTCACAGCAAAATACTAGCTCATGTAAACAAATATAATGCTTCAGGTCCAAAGTATCAAGACGTCGCGGCGCACCTGGCTGACGATAGGCGGTGGGCTGGCGGGCTTCCTGGTGGGTTTCATTCTGCTGCTATGGGTGATGCACCGGCACAACGTGGCTCAGACCAAGACCACGGCCGAGAAGATCAAGCAGGCCACGCCGCGCGACGCAGACAAGAACGCCTCCGCCGTATTACTCAACGACGTCGCGTAGTTGCCAACACCTATTTATATTCTTGCCTATAAACACGCCATATAATGTGGCAATCACTTCTATGCCTAGTACGCAATACATTTGTCAGGCGAACAGAAGTTATTTGATAAGAAATGTGAAATGTCGAGATACGCCGCCATGATTGAGATCGACGATTACAATGCGCGCAATTTATAGCCGGTGACTATTCAGGGTATAGAACATACCAAAGAATTTATTATGGCACTTTTTAAATTAACACTTATAATAAGATTATTTAAATTAACACCTAGCGTTCTACTCGGAATGAGACGACACAACAAACAAGAATAAAATTCGTACAAAATTGAAAGTGCTATTTTTAATATGGTGCTAGAGTAACGAACATTAAAGTACATTTTGACAATAAGTCTTAAACTTACGGACCTGCTTAGCCTAGCTTAAAGTTGTCTAACATGAAAATTCCTGTAACAAACGATTTGTTAATTGCTTTTGTAGGCAACTAACATAGTCCTTATAAGTATATACATAAGTATAAGTAGATATAATAGATAAACAAATAATAATAATAATCTTGTCTTCAAGCGATTAAGTATTTACATCAATCTGGCCTGACTGGCCTGCTGGTCTAGTGGTTAGTGGCCCTGACTGCTATGCCGGAGGTCGTGGGTTCGATTCCCACCCAGGACAAATGTTTGTGTGATGAGCACAATCATTTGGTCTGTGTCTGGGTGTAATTTATCTATATATGTATGTATTTAGAAATATTTAAGTATGTTTGTCAGTTGTCTAGTACCCATAACACAAGCTCTGCTTAGCTTGGGACTAGACGGCGTTGTGTGATAGTTGTGGAATATTATTATTATTATTAATCTACAGTTAGTAATTTGAAACATGTCAAACATTTAGAACACAGACAGAACTCAAGGCTTAAAAGGCTGACTAGTTTTAATATTGTACTGTTCAATCCATTCGTTTGTTTAATCAGTTGCAAAAGTTATGTGTAAACGTCATGTATGTATTTGTGAATGATATTGAAATGTATTTAGTTTACTGAAGTTATAAACTAAGGAAAGTTATTATTGAGTAGGTACTAGAAGGCAATTCTTGTAATTTTAAAGAACATTCGTATTTGCTTCGCAGTCTCTCGTGAATACTGTTAATTAAATATATATATATATATATATATAGGTATATATTAAAAATATTTATACATATATAAAAAATAAAGGCCAATGCAAACTATTGGCATGTTTTACTTTTTTCTTTTCGCCAGAAATGAAACCTAGGTTATATGTAAGAGGCCAATACGAGGAATCAATAGCAAAAATAGTCAGGTCTTTAAACCGTAACCGAACGAAGATACGTATAGAAGCATTGCTAGTATATTTTTGTCAGGCGTTACCTATTTTCGTTATATTATAATGAAATGGGAATATAACACGTAATATTTTAAGGTTTCCATTGATAAAATAGATTATATTGGTTATTACTGTTATAAAAAAATACATGCCAGCAATGCATGGGAAAAATTTCATTCCCCTTTATATCTAATATTATCATTCATTTTTTATTATTCATTATTTTTTTTGAAAATGAAATGATATTGCGACTAAATTTGAACGTTTTTAAAATTGGCCTTCAGTTCAGTACCTACAAGTAGAAAAACTTCTTTAGGTGATAATGATTTTTGCAAGTTCCCTCTGTAAGTTCTAGAATAATTGAATATCACTTATTTAATTGAATAAAATAAGCTTTCAAAACGAGGGTATTTGTTAATGTGGTGATAATATGTTGTGTAGATAGTTGTTTTAGCAATGCTAATAAGTTATGTACATAACCGTACATACTTTGAACTTGTAAAACCGAGTTCAAGCCACTTTCCTATTATAAAAAAATCAGAAACATGAAGTAGGACAATGAAAAGCAATAATTACATTTTTGGCGAAATCAATAAAAGGTAAAAAAGGATAAATATAAGTTAAGTAGAATGTTTCAAATCCGAGATCTTAAGAGTTACTGGATCTTTTACATTGTCACAATCAACATCAAAAATATGTAAACGCTAGATTTTCACTACTAATGTTAGGCGAAGTGAATTGAATATTTAGTACAGTGAGTGTTGTTTTTACGTCAATGCGATCGAAACGCTTAGGAGCCTATTATACTACGCGATATTCAGCACACGATATTCAGACTGTCTTATTTTTTGTTCCGAGTAAGACCGGTCTAACCCGTATTACACTACGCGTCATCGACTAAGACTGTCTGAATAACGAGTAGTGTAATAGGCCCTTTACGGTGTTTGGCTCTCTGATTGGTTAGGAGCTAGGAGCGGGCCAATCGGAGAGCCGAACCTCATAAACGTGTTGATGGCGTAGAACAAACTCGCATTAGGTACTCTGTACAAATAGTGTGTCCTAAACTCATTAATATTCTGCTTTAAAGTTAAGATAGAAATCATACAGGCCGACTTTAAATTATTCATTGGCATCCTTTCAGGATGTGGAAGTAGGTAGGTACTCACAATTTAATTTAAAATGTAGTGTAAATTATGTTAATCTGTTTTATACTAAAATGTGATATTTACCTTAGGAAAGAGGTTTTTAATCGCTGTTTCAGATTTGAATAGAGAGTGAACCATTTTCGTAATTTTTACCACTTCTTGGAAGGATGCCAATGAGTTTCTAAGTCGGCCGGTATTATGGCTCCTTCTAATACTCACTTTGGTATTTTAAGTTCATTTTCACTATCCAAAAGAGGCTGCAAACATAGAGGCTAATAAAATTTTATTAATATAAATATTATATTCGTGAAGTAGGTGCTATAGTAACATTAGTGAGTGGTTATAATTTCACACGGGCGATTCGCCCCTTCTATTTTGCCAAAGATTCTATTAATTGCTTATTCCCATTGTAATAGGAATAAAAATAATTATAGCTATTTTTGTAAACAATTTGTATGTAAGTATGTAAACTGTTAGGTAAAATTCACTGTGATAAGTAATAAAATTGTTACTAATTACTACTTTGTTTACTTTACCAAATATGAAAGAAAATAAAAAGCCGTCGTGCCCCATTTCAAAAATTAATTATATTTAAATGAAATTAACAAACTGAATTAAATCGTCACAAGCTAAAAATATGTTGCATTAAATGCTACGTTGATTTTTTTGTAATGTTAAAACATCTCCAAGTCATTCGAAATGTATGTAAATTAAACAAATCAATAAAAACAACAGCTGAGTAAACACGAGCAGTGGTTCCGTCAGTTGGCACATTCAGGTGTCCTCATCGACTGAATCTGCCAGGACATGTTAGAATGCCAGCTTCAGGGTAATTCCGTTGAATGTTGTCCAAGTTTAGGGTAGTTTGACATTAATTTCAGGTGTCTTTCTTTTCACTATCGTTTATAGGTTTGGTTGGTGGCGGTGTGTCCTTCTCCTTGGCAAGCCGCTGTTTACTAAACTTGCCCATGCCTGGCTGGTAGATAACGAGGCTTGGACGATCCTGATCAAAAAATTACATTAATTACAAGTGCAACTATTATCAGGAAACAGAGAAGCAGTTTTTCAATTTTCAATCTTACCTTATTCCTAATTCTCCTTTCTGCACGACGTTCTCCGCTGTCACTTTTTTCTTTCTCCTCTGAACCCTCTCTGTCTGTTGATTTACTTCTGTCATCAAGAGAATTTTGCCTCTTCAACACCAAGTCATCCTTGATAGGCAGTTCACCAGAATCCAGACTATTCCTCCTCATCTTTGTCACACCCTCAGGTTTGGTGACAGTTTCGTCGTTGGTTTCTTTGCTGCTATCATTTAGCTTAACTTTCTTGTCCATACCGTCTATGATTTTCGTCAAGTCATCAGTCTTTACATGTGGCAGTTGAGTAAATGGTTTAATATCGTCGTGATTCATCGACTTTACTTTGGTGTCTGAAGACATGATTTTATTTATAGCTGATTGTTTGTCTGATTTTCCATATTCAACCTGTTTGATTCTCTCCTTCCTAGTGTCACTATATTTTTTACTCTTCTGCTCTCGGGGTGATTCCTTGAACTTGTCACGCTTATCTTTTTTATACCCCTTGTCTGAATCGTCACCTGGGTCGTCATCTTTTACTGAATCCCTTCTGTCACTATCAAGTTTTTTCTTCTTATCATTTAAAGTATTAATTCCAGGCTTGCGCTGATCTCTGTATGATTTAGATTCGAAAACAGATCCATCTTTACTATCTGACTTCACTTGGTCATCTTTAGTATCACTTACTTTATCCTTTTCCCATTCCCTGGATTTGATCTTCTTAACTTCACCGTCTCCAGTTTCTTCCTCCTGAAATTAATGAAACGTTTCTTCTTAAAATAGCTTGCAATTGGTTATATTAATTTATTTTTTCTGGAAACCGATAAGTGAGGCTGAGCCTAGGAATACATCACACCGCATTTCGAAGGTAATGTTTCAGACCTATATAAAAAAAGGAGACCCTTAACAATACCTTTCTAAGAATCCAAGCAATTTCCAAAAAAATACTGAGCAGTCTTAAATAAATGCATTAATGTTATTGTTAAGAATAATATTAATACCTACTCAAATTAACATTCGAAATACGTACTTTGTTTAAAACTAAAATTATGATGAACGTACTAATAACGTTATACAGGGTGCGGCGTCCGAACTTCCTTATTTAAAACAATTATAAATTAAATAGTGTTACAACAATAAAAATTATTATTATTGTAAGATGGATCAATACTTTTTGTTTTATAATTGTTTTAAATATTTTTTTACAGAGCGGTTTTTTCAAAGGTTTTTTTAAAATTATTTTTTAAAGCACTAGGTGCACAAGCTTTTGACGTTTTATAAGTGTCCATGTAGGTCTATGTGAAGTAAAAAGATTTTGAATTTATTATCTTGAAGGCCAAAATTATCAAGTTCAATAAATCGGGAGAGTCGAGATCTGAATTTTTCGTCCACTTTGTCCAGCATTTCGGTGTGGATCTTGACAATAGCATCTCGAATATTGCTTTCAGCTTGTCGAGGTCCGAAAATGGGTCGATTGATATACCAATGTTTTCAGATACCCCAAAAACAAAAATAATCACAGCGGCTAAATCTGGCCACTCGAAATCTTTCGTTATAGTGATCAGTAGTTCAGGGAAGTGTTGGCGCACAAGAGGCATTAAAATTCGTTACGTGTGAGCTAATTACTAAACTAACCATACAAAAAATGTTAGGCTGGGTCCTTTGAATATGTCTATCCTCACTTTTAGGGAGCTAAGCTGCCGTGTGGCGCACAATTCAATAAGGAAATTCCCGCACCGCACCCTGTATAAAGCACTGTCTGTCTATTAAAAAAATAATATACGCCTAAACGCAAGATGACAATACAAACTAAAATCAACCTTATCCATACTGTAATAATATAGAAATGTGAACAACATTAACTACAACTCTTTCAATTCAATACTATTAACCTTAGAACAAGTGTCACCGCCACTTTTCTGACTGCCTTCTTGTGTTTCTTTTTTACTATCACAGACTTTTCCAGAAGTTAATGTGAATGTGTTATGCGTTTTTGTAGACAAAGCTGGGAAGTGACTATCAAAGTCTGAATCTGTACTTATAAACTCGTCGGAACCGTGATTTTTCAATTTCGATTTAGCAATGCCACACTTCACTTTACTTTTATGATATATCCTCTGCTCTCCATACCAAAAACTGTGATTATTATTATATTTACTATCATAGTAATCTGTATTATCATTATAGTTCTCGTCTTCCGATATATCACCAGGTCGCTAGAGGAATAATGAATAATAAAATAAAATGTAGGGAAATATTAGCATGACTAAAAATCTGTTCCAAAATGTAATTGAAAGAGACAGATGATATATTTTTAAAATAATAAAAAAAAACTTAGTTCCATCTCTATTCCCAAAATATATATTCCATGCGTTATTCTATGTACTAGAGAAACTACTTGCTACAACCTATTTTTTTTTTACTACCTACTAACTTCCAGTTGTATGATTTCTCCCGCTCAAGGGTGGAAAGCAAAAGCAACAGGGAGTGTCAGACTTTTACCGACTAAAACCACGCCTGTGTTCTTCAGTTGCCATTTGCGTTCTAGGATGACAGGTTTCCTATTCAGAAATTCCCCGCGGCTCTATCGGGCATCAGCCCTGCCGGGTCCCTACGGTTTAGCTGACATCTCTTTGAGGCGCGCGTGTAACATTACGCGTCATCGACATCTCGGACTCGGCCCAGACGGTTACCGCAAAGCAGGATGGTGAGTTGCCCATTGATCATCGTCCGCAAGCCTGCACCTACGGTGCGGATCGGCAATTTTACTGGAGTTGCAGTAACAAACATCCGAACTTTCCAACAGAAGGTGGAAAAACACCAAGATGAGGTCATAAAGATCAGAAAATTACCAGTGTATTTATTACCTTTATAGGATTCTCTTTGGTTTTCCTCTCAATTCTCATTTTCCTCTTGTCATTCTCTCTCCTGCGTCGCTCATCCCTGCCGCGCTTGTCCTGTTTGCGGGCAGCCAAGTACTCGAGTAATGGTGTTGATTGCACCTTCTTGTCATTAGCTGTAAAAAATATGTGGATGCTTGAGTGTGTTGGTCATGGATCATTGAGCACTGTTCACACATGCTAGACCAAACACGTCAGTAATAAGTTCAACAACGAAAACTGCACTATCTGCTACAATAAAAAGGTTGTCAATGTCAAATAATTACCACAGAAGTGCAGTTGACGGTACCCAAAATGTATGTCAGGTGGCATTATTTTTTTATTACATTAACATTGTCTGGTTATTAGATAGCTAAAATAAAAAGCAAAATTTGTAGCTTACCCCAAAATGTATTAATAAGCAGTGCAAAATAAATGTTTATTTAATTTACTATTGTACAGTGATACAGAATATTTGAACAAAATACTCACAATCATTAACAGGATAAGAATATTCAAGTTTAGGTTGATTTTCAATCTCTGGATCCTTTTTTAGACCTTCAACAAAGTCCTGGAAGATTGGATCACTCTCAATGGTGCCACACTTTGGATCCTTCTTCTTCTTTTTTTTCGGAATCCTTTGGAAGGGTGCATACTCCACAATCCCAACATATTCTACTCCTGCAATATAAAAAAAATTCAAAATCAATTATTTGGCAATTTGGTGTTAAATAAAAAAAAAACTGCTGAGCCACATGTATTGAGTTTCCATGGCATAATAAACTCAATCATCCGTATGGTGTCGAATATAAATCAAATACCATCCCATTACTATCCATGGGTATCATAAGATGCTACTATGAGACTCATCAATAGGGCAGAAGTAACTCTGTGTACTGTGACAACATATGGTGCTGAAAAGTGAGTACCACACTTCACAGAAGGCTTAAAGTCACCCAGAAGGTAATAGAGAGTGCTATATACGTGAGTTTCCTTGCGTGTTTAAGGTTTTCGACATAGCCAGAGGAATAGTCAAACTGAAGTAGCAGTGAGTAGGGCACATAGCTCATACAACAGATGGTTGATGGGGCTGCAATGTTCTAAAGTTGCTGTGTTGGAAGGCTTCCTACAAGGTAGACCAATGACCTGATGAGGTTCGAGGGAAACTGTAGGATATTCGGCAGTGGATGTCTTTCGGCTCAAATGATGATGAATAATCTAAGTAGAAGGTAACCTGGAGACTGGGTGAATTTAAACTTGATCCATTATGTTATAATTAAATATGATTTTTCTAAGGTGCATCATATTACATGTACTTATCTATTTTGACAGATAATAAAAATAGAATAGAAGAAAGTCTCATTATGCATTATTCCTAGCAGGCATGTCAAAAAGATATTATTTAATATGCTTGGGAGAAAGGTTGTGGGCACAAGAACAAATTATTCTGTATGTTCTTGGCACTGAAAGTGCTGAGAAATTGAAGTTAAACTTTAACTTAACTGTGTAAAAACTTAACCTGTCATACTAAAACTAATTAATTCATTAAACCCCAAACGAACACCCATTCGCTCGCTCATTGTCTTTCTATTGTGTCTCTAATTACGGTACTCAAAAGGTTAAAGTAGGGTTTGACACATTCTTAACTCTAAATACCATTCAGGCCAAAATCAAGAGTGAATAAGCTACATCCAGTCAATCACACATTATCATTAATCACCTCATTGCTAGCAAGATTACTGTTATCATCAACTTTTCCTTTGAATCCATACTAATATTAGGAAGCTGAAGAGTTTGAACATAGTATCTCAGGAATTTACTGGTTTGAATTGAAAAACTGTTTTATTGTTGGATTTAAAGAGGAAGGCTATAGGCTATATAGCACCAAGCTATCACCAATAGTTGCAGAGCAGTAACCAAAGACGCAGGTGAATATGCGGGGGACGGCTAGTAATAAAATATAAGTGTTCAGTTTTGGTTGACTGTATGTTAATGCAATCAAAATGATAAAGAAATTCTTAGTCAGGTAATATTTTTACAAAAGAGAAAACATACATAATTAAATCAAATTTAGACTTAATTAAAAAATAAATTATTTTAATTAAGTCTTGTGTTCGGTAAATAATTAATTTACACACAATATTATGGAACTTGTTTGCATAATGTTAGTCAACTTTCTCTGAATTTTATTAAATTTTATCTTATGTCAATATATTTCTTATTTATTTACACATCTATCTGAAGGTAGCTTAGCATACAGACTAATAAGATAAAAAAAACAACCCAGTTATGAACAACAATTGAGTCAATAATTCAATGAGCAGAAGTTGTTTGCATTAACATTTCACAATTGCTTGAAAAATAAAGTTCCTTACCTTTTTCATCTAGAAATACATATCCATCAAACTTATCCCTAAATAGGTAAATATCGTCAACATTAACAAAGTTTATGTAAGCTCTGGAATAAAGGTTATTGCCAAGCGAAGGATCAGGCTTGGCAAAATAAAAATGGTCATGATCAGGTATTGGTGAGACCTGATCCAAGAATGCTTCCTCAGTCATACTAGGCGGTAACCGCCGCAATATTATCTGAAACAATTATAACCTCATTTAATTTCCGTTGTGTGAAACGATAATTTATTTACAGACAACAATTTCCAATATAAGCAAACAGTCACTTTGGTCAGCGGCCGTTGAGTTTTTGTTTTCTTATCCTTGTTCTTATTAACAAACGTTTTAATCCCAGAGTCTGACTGTGAATCTTTTGCATCTTGATCTTCAGTCATTATACAATTTAATTGATTATATCCCTCAACTTTTTAGGCAATCGCTCAACATTATCAAAAAACCGTGTGTCGTGTGTAATTTTTTTGACATTTACTTGTCAGTTGTCAGACGAAAGTTGCCATGTTTTTAATCACCCAGCACGCCGCGTTCCGAATTGCGATAAAAGTGATTATATCAGAACGCAGCCCAGGGTCAGTTTTTAATGTCAATGCTGTTGATTGTCTATGAAATCAAATCGTAAAATTGAATTAAAAATTAACATTATTCACGAAAGAAAAAGAAGTTAAGTTAACGAATATGTCTGTTAGGATAATAAAATGACTGAAATCGATTGCTTTTTTCTATATTTAATCTAAATAGAACATTAACTAGTGTAGTTTTGTGTATCATCTCAAGTGCTAAAACAATTTGATAATGTGGGATTATTGAAGCATTTACGATTTCGGTAAAGTAGACCTCAGGCGTTACTTATCAAAAAGACTGATATTTGTGAATTTTAATACAAAACAATGTTTTTATTTAAAAACTTGACTCAGAGGCCTTAGTAGCCAATCTTTCCAAAAAAATACTTTAAAACACAATTACACACACACTGACAGGAGTTTTTGGCGGGATTTCTTCGAGTGAAGTTCAGTGGCTATTTTAATTATTCCCGAACTAGCGACCCGCCCCGGCTTCGCACGGGTGCAATGCTGATACCACCACAACACTCTCTGCATTCTAAATCTCGAATAATAATATCTTCAAATTGTGTTCTTTCTAACTTCGAAAATATTCATTTAAATTACATGGTTTAAAGCGCCATATTGATCTATATTAAATGCATGTGTTTAAGGTACTTATTTGGATAAGGATTAATGCAGTATTGCTTAAAATCGCTTCGTAAATAAGCCATTGTTTCTCGTAAAAAGTAAAGTATAAAAAATGGTTATTGTGGGTTATCCTTAAGAGATAGACATATACCATCGCGGACTTTTTGTAGATCTTTTTAGGGTGTACAATAATGTAGGTAGTACATTATTTTGATCTATCTCGTAGGATTCAGCCAACGTTCGCAATGTAAGCGCAAAAAAATGTGTTTATTTACGACATCACATTAGAAACCTCTAAAATTATCAGTGTTTCTCTACTATATAATGCATGTATTAAATGTATATAAACGTTTCTCTTGAATCACTCTATCTATTAAAAAAAACCGCATCAAAATCCGTTTGTTTAGTTTTAAAGATCTAGGCTTAAATAGTGACAGACAATGGGAAGCGACTTTGTTTTATACTATGTAGTGATTGATTCTTTGGATATTGTGATGTAAAATTGGTGTTGTTTTGTATCCCAAGTGTCTGCGCAACTGGACAATGTGTAGAATCATTGAAACAGACACGATCTCGGTAAAATGGAGCTGAGAATTTTATTGTAGTTTTCGCTACCTCAGCGAAGTTTGCTGAGAAGGCTGACTTTATGCACTTGCTGCCTAATAGTACAAAAACATTAGAATGTGTTGCAACCGCATTTTAATAGTAAACTAATGAACTGTCGTAAAATACCAAGACATGGCTTAAAAGATTTGTATCCATTTATTTAAGCTAAAAACATTAACAAAAAAAACCACTGACACTGACAGTTTCAATTTTAGGTTAAATCTTGTTTATTAAATTTACGAAATTGTGAATTAAACTAACAACAAAACAAACTTGTAACGCTTTTCAACCAATGTTTTATTTAAATAAAGCTGTTCAGAACCTTGGTGGCACTATGCTGACCACAGCAAGATTATCAAGACAAATGAGGAGAGCAAGTTTTGTGATCAGTTCACGAACATTTTGTAACCCTACTGGCCCAGTTAAAGAGGAACCGGGAAATGTTTCTAATGATGCGAGTGCTGTAAAAGTTGGCGGTTTTGCTAAAGCCTTTGAAAAACAATCACAGATCTCAGATACTGAGGCCAAGGAAGAAAACTTGACATTTGCTTCATTACTGAGGAATTCTAAATTGATGGATGTAAGTTTTGTCTTTCAGTTTTTAAAAAAACTATCCAAACTGAAATGCCTTTTGAAGAAACCTTTCCGTTTTCCTCAATATATAATTCTTAAATCATTTTCGTATATTATTTTCAGCTTGGAGATCCTACCAATAAAGTGGTTATTGGCAAAATATTCCATGTTGTTGAAGATGACCTGTATATTGACTTTGGATGGAAGTTCCACTGTGTTTGCACCCGTCCTACAGTTCGAGGTGACGAGTATGTCAGAGGGGCCAGAGTGAGAATACAGATCAAGGATTTAGAGTTATCCTCCCGGTTCCTCGGCTCCAGCACAGACCTCACATTGTTAGAAGCAGACTGCAAGCTCTTAGGAATAATATCTACCCCAGTTAGAGCTACTGCAGTAAGTGAAAAGTAATGTTATTTAGTTTTAATATTTTTTTTAGTAAGTAGTAGATGTAAAAGTAATAAATTATGTTGTTTAAAAACTGTTGTTTGCCTTTAGCATCTTAAGAGTAGAATGAATATGTATATCTAGTCTGTATTCTGTAAGTGAGATACTGATTGTGATTCCCTAAATCACTTGTTTTATTTACTTTAGGTATATTTCTGGCATGTTTCTAAAACTCATTATGCAGTCCAGTATCAAATATCTACTAGCACCATGGACACACTTGTACTAAATGATGGCAGCCATATTGATTGATTCACATTCTATTGATAGTTGAGTCAAGTGCTTTTAACAATACTTGGTTGTCTGAACATCGTGTTGACAGCACTTAATAGTGATAAGTGACTATTATTTAAGCAATTTTGACACCAACTGGACTTTGGCCAAAACACCAATACAAACACCGATTAAGTCAACAATTTATTTAATTGACAAACATTTGGACAACATCAAAAATGGCATAGAATAGCATCTATTTATTGTCAGAATATAAGTAATTACTTATATTTTATATTAGTAATTATAACATTTTTAACATTCCTGTCTAAAATTTTTTATTTATACAGATATTTTTAAATATATTTGTTCAATACACATAGAATAAATAGTATTATAATTGATTCTGGAACAGTAAAGTTATGATGACATTATTATAAATGGAATGTTAAAAATACAATGTTTGGGAGGATTCAAGAAACAGATGCTTAAAGATTTACTATGAATAGAGAGATTAACACTGAGATACTGTAATTATTAAGATATAAGTCTAAATAGGTATTTCAATAATTTTATCTAATAAAGGTATCTAAAACCAGTAGCTACACACTACATACCTATACAAATACACCCTCTCAATAACATTGAATAAAATCTTGAGAATAAAAGATGTTTTGCATAAGAGGAGAGATTACTTTGCTCACTCCAATACTTTAAATACATGATATTCCATATTATAATAAATAATAACCAACTTCTCAATAAACATTAGTTTATTTCTCTAAGCATCTCTCCCTCATATTTATTCTCTTCTGAGATGTTTCCTTGTGCATTCAAGTTATTTTAATATCACACCTTTGAGCTCAGTGCTTGATCAAATACCTTGTCAAAGCTTAACTTACACTGCTTACACAATATCAATCAATATCTCCAACAATATGCAGACCCATTCAAATACACATAGAAATTCTCTTCTTCCCTTGATGTAAATGTTGATACAAAATATCTAATAACTAATAGCCAGGTAAAGGGTTTTTATATTAATTATAGTGAACATCCTACAGTTTACAAATATTCACGAGTAGTGAGATGTCCAAACGTAAAATGCATTGTTTTTTCTACTTAAATAATACATCTACATACAGAATGCTCCCATGTGGTATGAGAGCACACCAAAACATTTAGATACACAACTTGTTTTCCTATAAGATCAACTCAGCATTGTGTGGAACATGTCTAAGTAATACATTCATGTTTTATTATTATTATTTAGCAACTTTTTTTATGCCTTTAGGTGAACATGTCTACCACGTTTCTAGCCACACAATGCGGTGTCACCTTCAAAAGTATTTAGTGACAGCAGTTTCGTCACGAGATCATCTCATTACATCATCCCAGTTGTTGAGATTCTACTGTACTTTATCACCGTTCCTAGAGACAATCTCCTGGATACTCGGATCTTTGACAGCGTCATTAGCGTCTGGTTTAACTTCTAGTATGTCGTCGACGGTCGAAGGTGTGGATTCTGCAGGTTTGTCAGTAGGATGTGTGTGCTCCCACTCTTTCAGGTACTGTACGACGGCTGTGTGTCCGAAAGTCTCGGCCTCGTTGAGAGGGCGGCTGCCCCAGCGGTCACGCGGGTCGTGCGGCACTCCACACTGAGCGAGGAGGAAGTCCACGCAAGAAAGGTGACCCTCTGCAGCCGCCAGATGCAACGCGGTACGACCGTCGTAGTCCGACAAAGTCATATCCATACCGGAAAGGTGGTGCCTGAGAAACGAAAGAATTATACAGAAGTTAATCATCTGCCAGAAGATATAGGAAAAGTCACATTGTGAAGGACTACTTGTGCGTTCGGCTTCCTAATGTAATGATGATAAGGTATTTACACTAACACCGTGTTGCGAGCTAAGTCGTTAAGCGTTACCTACCCATGGAACAGCACTCGAGTTACGTAGGTACATACTAATAGACCCATTAAGCACAACAATAAGCATATTTATGTGAGTTTTGAGTACACTAGATAAGCAAGGTACTGATACTATTGAAGTTCTTGTCGGAAGCAATCTATTTAATAGAGTTCACCGTTACGGGAAGAAGTTTCGGGTCAGACCTTTGGCTGTTAAACAATAATATCTTTGTCAACAAAAAATCCCCAGTAAATAGAAAAATATCCATAGAAAGTTCTGATCGTTCGTACCGTCTTAGCGCACTGAGATCCCCACTCGCAGCGGAGAACAAGAGATTGACGATGTTGAGACCTGTAGACTCGAATTTGTACCTTCGAGGATCCTTCTTGTGACTCGCATACCGAATGTTGTCGTATTTGTGGAAGTTGAACCTATTGATCAAATCCTAAAACAATATAAATAGTGGTTAGATTACAATATAATCTAAGCAACAGAAGAAAAATTATAATAGAATGGATCTTACATCACAAAACTGCAATCCTCGGCAGCTGTTTCCTAGGGGGTCCAACGGCGGAGACCATGTGCAGATGCCCATAACATTGGGTACAACTATGAGCATGGCGCCTGAAACTCCTGACTTTGCTGGGAGTCCCACTTTGAACGCAAACTGGCCTGAGTAGTCGTACATCCCACAGCTATGCATCAGGGAGAGCACGTTACGCACTGAGTCTGGCCGCAGGACTTTTTCGTCAGTGATGGGACAGATGCCTCCATTTGCTAGTGTAGCAGCCATGATTGACATAATGTCACAGTTAGCTTCCATTGAGCAACACTGTAATCAAGGGAATTATAGATATTAGCCTATTTGTAATATAATTAAATTTATAAAACATGGATATAAAATACATACCTGGAAATAGAAGTCCATACATTCACGGAAATTACTTTTTTCTGGGTAACATTTATGTTCTCTCATGTAGAAACCAAGCGCGTAGTTTCTGTCGGCAGCTTCACGTTCAGATAAAAACACTGCATTATTGAAGCCCAGTACTTCGTTGCCAGCGAGCCGGCTGAAGAATGACATGACATAATCGAATTTTTCAGCGAGTGTCATCTCAGGCCTGTCCAAGGTCTTCAGTAATGAGCATACTAAGATTGCTCCAGCGTTGATCATAGGGTTGTGTGGCTTCACTGTAAAAATAAATGTTGACAAATATTATTTACGTTGCGCTGATAGCTACGTTGGCAGATGTTATTGTTGATCCAATTGTTTATGCATGTTCGGTTGGTCACATTATAAACTAAAAACAAATAGTATCACAGGTGTAGGCGTCGTTGATACGCACTGTTATAGTCGAGAACGAGTTCATTGAAGTTGCGGCCGCTGGGCTCCGTGCCAATATATTTGTGTACCACATCGGGGCCCAGAGTCTCCAGTGCCATTGCGTATGTTAATGGTTTGCTGCAAGACTGCAGAGTGAATGGAACCGTCACGTCACCTAAACAAAGAAGAGGACATGGTTAGATACACTATCAGTTACACACAAGCAATGAAATCACTATTGTACTACAATTAGGCCTCACCGATAGAAAACCGCTGTCCATCAATTGTGCAAATGCTCACTCCCCAGTTCTCCGAGCTAGCTTTGGCGAGCTGTGGTATATAACTGGCCACTTTACCGTCTGAATTGCTTTTAGCAGCCCAGTACATCTCCTCTACGTCTTTGATAAAGTCTTGAAAGTCTGGAATTACAAATTGGCTGCGGAATGCCCTAGTTATCAAAACGATATTGGGCGTAATTACTTCTTTAAAAGTTTTCCTGTCGAGTTTTAGTGTTTCTGGTGAACCGCCTTCGAAATTGGACTCTTTGTGCACTTTGTATAGATTGTGCATAACTTCTTTTACGCGAGAGTCATTTTTTCTGATGCCGGTAGTCCTCAAGGCCTGCAAGTTATCACAGAAATAAGCACATATTAAATATGATTTGTTTAAATAAAAAAAAAATGGCATTGAATAATAGGTATATATAGTTCAAAAGAAATACTCACGGCCAAAAACTTTCCAACGGGAAGAAGGCCTGTGTCTTCATTTTTGAACATATCAAAGAGAACATCGTCGGAATTCTTGTGCGGTCCTTCCCGAACCCTGCAGATCAACAACATGTTCATTAATTACCTACAGTTTATTATAAGTACTGAGACAAATTCTGTATTTTGCAGGTAGGTTTGTAGCTAAATAATATAAGAGCGGAACTTCCCAATTGAAGTAGGTATTACTATAGTTGTAATACTCACAGCTGTTCCTATCTGAAGGTAACCTCTATCTGTAGGTAGGTATCTGAAAGTGGTCCTATGTGTAGCTAGGTCGGTTCGTAAGATATTTGGAGATAGAGACCGAGTACCACTTCACAATATTTATAAAAATATTTTGCATAGGTATGGCTACTTCAATATAACGAATGCAAAATTATTAACTAATATTGTTCTTCTACAGCTACAATGACACCACTACATTAGCAGCGATCATTTGTCACAGCTAGTTAACTGAAGTGCCTGTCATGCAGAGATCGTGTGTAGCGTAAATACTGAAATAGTTGTTCACGAGTATGCAATTAGCACAACATTGCTAATAGAACAATTATTATATATTGAACAAATATTGTGTTACTGGTAATGTACACCAACGCCCCTGCGTGACGTCAAGACTATCGAACTATTAATATCAGGAGCGTGACTACGTAGGCCGGCGGGTGTGTCTCCGACACCACACTCCGTGACAAACTTGTTTACCATCACCTGATGATGCTAAAATTAGATACAAAAATGCCAAGAAAAACCGAGCAACTGCTCTAAAAATTTCGTAACTACTACGATGAAAGCAAAGTCAGATTAATAGCCAAAACAAATACAATAACCATTTAAATTGAAGAAGAATCTAGATATGGGTTTATCTCTGTCTATAAATTTTGCCAGAATAAAGTAATTTATTGACTGGGATTTTGGAAGATTGCAGTCGGTAATTGACTGCTTATATGACCGCTTAATAGTTAGTTCATGCAGTATCGTAATAAGATCTCCCTGATTGCAATACAATATTTCATTGACACTAGAATCTAGAGTCTGTCACTGAAATATCGTAATCCGTAGTTAATCTAGTCTAGATTAACTATACATTTTCTTTAGAGTCCACTATGAATAAGCCTTATCAAACTAAGAAGCTAAACCAAAACAAAAATCATAAAAAAAGAACTCGTTAGCGTAATAACCAAATAGAAGTGCTTCAAAATATTATACAATAACTGCGAAAGTAATTAGCAAAGATTAAAATTGGGAAAATCTTGTAGCTTCTACTGCAAATAATACTGATCCATGCAACACACTAGCAGGGCAGGCAGGTGCCTCAGTACTCACGCTACGGGGTCGATGTTATGCACGAACGAATACTCTCTGATTTTCCAGCTGCCATGGAAAGTGAACAAACACAAACGTGAATACCTTATCAGTTACATGAACTTGGCCGAAAATGTGAAGCGGCTGATTCGTCACTAGACATAAAATCAGCTGTGCGTTTTACAGATTTATCAAAGAGACATTTAAAAATCAATAAGAAATGCTTATTGATTTTTCGTGTGGTGTTGCATTATCAACAATCACAAGTTACTTCTAACAAAATGTTACATAACTGAACACATGATTGTGGAAAAGCTAATTATTAATTTGTAGTAGTCTATAGATACCGACTGTACTACATTGGAGTGAGTTCCTCAGTTTCAAATGTCAGGGTTGAATTGGACAAGTACCGGCGCCGGCCTGTTTAATATAGATCAATAGGAGTCGATCTGGGTTATTAACAGCAATTTATTTCCAATGAATGTGTACGTCTTGACACTGTTTCTGCATTGATTCATTATAATAAATAGTGCATGCATACCTCAGGTCCAAGGACTGGACTGAATAGAAGTGCGGTGCAGAATTGCGCCATTTCTGGAAACATAAAATAATACCTTTAGTCAGATAAGTAATTTTTTTTAGCTTTATTTCAGTTTTCGACAAACAGGGACAGACACAAAGGATCTCGCTGTCACCGCGGAAGTACAACACAGGGAAAGGACACTCACTTCACGTTTTGCTATAACATAGTTTGGTCTCACTTGACTATAGTGGCGATAGCAGGTGCATATCGAGTGTTTCGTTTTGGCGAGAGGGCGTGTGGCCACGAGCCGGCACAGCTGGCGGGTGCTCATGGCGATGTGTGGCACTACTTCGGAAGTCCGACGCGGATGTATTCCCTGCGGCGATGGTGTCGGCCGGCGGGCGAGCCGCGGCGGCGTGCTTATGTCCGCTCACGAGGCGCAGGCGCCAACTGACGGATCCCCGCCCAGCGCACGTCTCGGTTATCTACTTGTTTACATTCAGTGTTTACATGACCGCCGACGCGTTACGTTAAATTGTGGCAATAGTAGCACCTGAGTCACGTTTTATCAAAATAATTAGCTAAATAGAGCTACGTAGTGGGGAAGGCCCATGTTACATCTTGCCATGCCTTTTTGGATTTATCTAAAATCTCGATAAAATGTCAGAACAAACGGTTCACATTAAACTAATTAAAGACGTTTAAAATTGATAAAGATAACTCTTTTTTTGTAAGAACCATCAATTCTTAATCAATTGATTAATTTTGATTATTCCTTTATTGAATTTATACCAAGTCAAATGAAAATAATTGGCCCAAGTATAAGAAAACGTATTTTTTTTGAGTTGGGACCCTTTTTAGGCTTAAATAATCTGCTCGATGTCCTTTCTCGAAATCGATTTATTTCATACACTACTACTAGTTAAATAGGTAATCGGTTGACAACTCCATAGCAACGATATACTCGATCAATACGCTGTTTGGACGTCGGTTAGGGCTTTAATAAGATTCTGGGAAATTCGTAGCAGTTCGTAGCACTCTCGTAGCGTAATGTGCGTTATGCTGCGGAATTTGTAGCATTTCGTAGCACTCGCAGCATCAGGTGTATTATGCTGCGGAATTCATAACAGTTCGTAGCACTATCGTAGTATGGACATTATGCTGGGGAATTGTATGAAAGAATCACCGCGGCGAACGCAAATGGAAACTGCAAGAACAATGGGTTTGAGTCAGTAAAAGTCTGACACTGGCTCCTTCCAGAGCAGGAGTAGTTTTTTGATGATTTCCAACACGCAAAAAAAGTAAAAAAATGAACTTGATAAGTTTAGATAGGTATGTAATTATATTCGATTTTGTGTTGTATATTCGATTTTGTGTTGTGCGATGAAATGGTAATGAAAAGCTAATGATGATGAATAGTTTTTGATTAGGTAATGGCTAGTGGCCGTTGAAGATGTATTCAGTCAATCACAGTTCATATCGCGCCTTAGACGATTTGTCACAATTATTTTGTTAAAATGTGTGCCATAGAGACACGTACACGCACGTTATATTTGCCCTGTAGAAGGTAGCCTAGTCCATTTTTTTTTATTTTGTTCTTGGTGGGAAATCTTCAAAGGTGCCTGTTCTTTTGAGGAGAAGAGGGAGGTCACTTCCCTCCAGTTTTCGATCTCTGCCGGTATAGCCCTCACTACTGCTGGTAGAAACAGCCAATAAACAATCTTATCTAGCTGTATATGTTTCCTGGGGAAAACGTAACGACTATAGAAAATGGTTTACCTAATAATAAACTATGGACGATAGAAGTCATACTTTTTGCAAAATAATTACTTTGATATCTTATCGCCGCAGCTGCCGTTCTCAAGTCTACCATACTTTTAGGCAATCTTGATGCAATGATCATGTTTGCATGGTGTTTTTAATGCCTAGGTTGTTTACAGTGGTTCTTTGTAGACTCATACTAAGCAATATATGATTTCGATTGCAAAATTAGTCTGAAAAAGCCTTCGCATCTCTATTATCGGATCTAGTCATTGTTATGCAGTATTGTATTGACTGGTAACTGCAACTTTAGTTCAAACGCGTATTTCGCTATTTACTCGTATTTTATCAGACAGTAAGGTTCATCTTCCTATAGCCTTTTCCCAACTAATTTGGAGTCAGCATCCACTCTAACTGTCTACAGAAGATACTGGTGTTTTGAAGCGAGCAAATACCTATCTATATCTAACAATCAATAAAAATAGGTTCTAGGTATCTACTTTAAGTACATAGTGTTGATATCCTTGCTTAGTATAAAACTAAGTCCCCCACCGCGTCTGCCTGTCTGTACCGGATAAACTCTAAAACGAATGAAATGGATTTTCATGAAGTTTTCACCAATAGTCAGAGTGATTCATGAGGAAGGTTTAAGCTAGAACTACATTAGACCGACGCACGTGTAACACGCCTAATTTGTACGTAGAACGACGTCGCGTGGCGTGGATCAAGTGTAGCTCTACAAGTTTAGTTTCTATATAAAATGTATGGAGACCGACGCGCCCAGATCGGAGTGTGTCACACGTGTGCGCAGTGTAGTTCTAGCATTATATATGTACCTATATTATAGTAGAGAAAAGCAGATAAAACCACAGATTTCTAACACCCGTGCGAAGCTGAGACGGGTCGTGACATAAACAACAAAAAACATATTTTGTGTGTACCAATAATTTCACATACCTACACGAGGCAGTGTATTCTTTAGGGCTACTGCGTTGTTCGAAAGAGTCAAGGCATACCTAGAACTGAAATGGCAACTAAAGGGACACAGGTGGGTTTTGGTCTGTAAAAGTCTGACACTCCCTCTCACTCCACTCATAACCCTTCCCGGTTGCAGAGGCACCTGGTTCGTGCCGAAGAAACGCCTGGATGTCACCATTGTGAGAACCGCTCGGAGAACACGGTGGAGCATACAGTGGAAGTGTGTCCCCTTTGGGCGGAGCACCGCCGTGTCCTCGTGGGGCGATCGGTGGCGGTGACCTCTCACGTCGGAACCTGGTACAGGCCATGGTCCGGAGCGAGGAGGAATGGCAGGCGGTCGCCTCCTACGAAGCAGTAATGCTAGCGTAGGAGGCGGCCAGACCGCATGCGTAAGGAGGAGCGGACATTCTCATGCCCCAGCCGCCGGAATCTCGACCCCGATTACCAGCTACCGTAAGCGTGAGTTTGTGGACGACGAGCAATGGGTAGCTAGTCGTCCGGCTGTTCGGTAACCGTCCGAACCGAGACCGAGTTGTCGACGGTGCGTGTTCCCCACGCCCCTCAAAGAGATGTCAGCAAAACCGTAGGGGCCCAGATAGGCCGAAGCCTACTGGAGCCATGGGTTGACTTCTCAAAGGGATACCCGGGGTCCTGGAACGCTAGGCAAAGAAGGAACATAGGTGTGGTTTTAGTCAGTAAAAGTCTGACACATCCAGCTCAGCCCTAGAACGGGAGAAGTAATTGGATGATTTCCAACCTATAAGAAAAAAAACTCAACGGAAGAAGTTAAATTCCCAATCCAAAAAAAAATAACACAGACAAACAAAAAAGCTCAATAATTTTCTGGGACAATTTAAAAATAGTGTTTCTATACTCATGAATTCATATTTTGATTAGTATTATTCTTGGCTAATACATAAAGTGAAGTTTTCTTTTCTGGACGCATGTTAATAAAAGCTTTTGTCAAGGCAAACCTCAGGGTTAAATTCTGTTGATGATATTTCATATAAGTGTTCTAGACGTAGCATTGCGACGAAATGTATGATAGATAGATAGATAGTTATTTTCTCTATTACCTAAACACCAAAAATACAAATTACATTAGGAACTTAAAATTAATAGGGTGTCACAATGGGCGGTCTTATCGCTAAAAGCGATTTTTTACAGAGGTTGTCTGTAAAAAATCGCTTTTAAGTTTGGATGGATTTGACAGAGAAGGAGAAAAAAGATACGCAGGAGTTCGTGGTGTATGTTTCGGAGTCTTTCTATTTTCGATGTTAGTTTAGTTATATGTTACCGTGTTCATGAACTAGAAACAAATACTTTGTGATGATGGAAAAGACGAAAAGTCGATGTTTGATGAGAATGAGGAAGAGTAAACAAATTTTGATAATCACCTCGAAACCGTTATCACATTCCATCACGAATTCTTGATATCCACGGTTATACAAATACCGCATACCAAAATTGCGGGGCGGTAGCGAGGGTTGTGCACGCGCGGAGTCCCGCGCGAACTGAGCCGAGTAGCGTGCGAATTGGCCGACACTTCCGCGCGCGACGCACTGAGCCATCTTCTTTCTGTCTGCCGTTTATAAATATACTACAAGTGGGAATGCCAAATTAGTAACAGAAGGGAACTAGCCTCATTATATTTAGTGAAGTACATACTAGAAAACGGAAGAATTACCAAGTCGAAATTGGTATTTTTAACCGACTTTAAAAAAATGAGGAGGTTCTCAATTCGGCTGAATTTTGTTTATTGTATGTTGTTCAGTCAATGTTAACTGATTTCTATTATTATTATTTGTTTGGAATCTATGTCCCACCGGTACGCTCTGAAGGGCTAAGCTGAGGGGTAAAATTCATTCTGGTATATAATTTCATTAACTGTTCAAAAACGTAACTTTTAAAGATACCGTACCCAAAGGGTAAAACGGGACCCTATTACTAAGACTCCGCTGTCCGTCCGTCTGTCTGTCCCTCTATCTCATGAACCGTGATGGTTAGACAGTTGAAAGGAGGAGGGTTGATAAGAGGTGTTTCCCATCACACAGAGCGCTTCTATCCTATACAAAATAGTACATTTTGATACAAGTGCAGAAAGTTTGTCATTGCGACCGAGGCGGAATTCGCACGAGCTGTAGGCGAGTGTGTTATGGAACCGAGGACTGCAGTGATAAATTTGCACGTGTATCAAACGACATTTTTCAATACACTTACGAAGAAATTAATAAACGGGGGTTGACCGGCGACTCGTGGGGGTCGACGCGCGCCCGTCCTGTTACGATAAATGTAATAATACTGTGGCGGGGGAGAGCACGCGCACTCTTCTGCACTAGTGCGGAAAACAGTCTATTGTATGGCTAAAAGCGGTGGGATAAGAGCGGGTTTTCGGTTACCCGAAGTGTATTGAAAAATATACACGTACACGATCGCGGAGTATGTTCCCTTGGAATAATTTTCTACTATCACGGGGCAGTCGCTGGCAGCAGCAAGTTAGAAAATAACTTTAATTCTGGAAGCGGATGCCAAAAACAAAATTAAAACCACCGGCATTTTTTATTAGAAGTAGGTTTTTAGTTTCACCGAGGAAGTAGGCCTTTCTATCATAGAGCGAATTCTTTGTTTTTAATAAGTTTAGGCACGAAGTAAATTTTCTTTATCCTACCAAAAACATAAATGTGCAAATGGGTACTAAGAGATATGCATAAATTTTTAAGTTTTTAATAAATTTTGAGTTATTAATGGATCGAATTTTTTTCCATATGATTCGTGTAATTCATATGTTTCTATCTTTACAGTGTACATATTGACTTAGCCCCCGGTTCAAAAATGGTGAAACCGGTGCGACAAATGGCAAAATTATTTTTTTATTATATTGTACCTATTAAAAACATTTATCACCGTTGAGAGTTGTCATGCAGTGTCACACAGGGATCGGTCCTATGGAACATCGGTCACGACTGGGTGCTCCGCGGCGACTTCTCTAGCGGCGTCAACGTAGTTTGTTACGCTGACGACACGGCGCAAGGTTGCACTAGGCGGCGGCCGAACTAGCTGCTCGCGGGGTTGTGACTATCGTGCAGAAGATCCGGCAATTGAGACTCGGGGTGGCGGTGCAAAATTTCTAGACCATGTGCTTTCATGACCCTCGGAACGCGCCACCGTCGGGGTCCCAAATAAGGATAGGAGGGGCTTTTTTTTATTGGGTGGGAAAATCATCTTATGACAAATCCCGCTCTTGGGCGGGGCGGGAGATAGTGTCAGACTTTTACTGACTAAAAACCCACTCCTGTTCCTTCGTTGCCTTCGTCCCAGGGCCCCGGGTTTCGTTTTCACACTACCCATGGCCCCAGTAGGCTTCGACCCTGCTGGGCCCCTACGATTTGCTGACATCTCCTTGAGGCGCGCGTGGAACAGTACGCGCCGTCGACGACTTGGACTCGGTCCAGACGGTTACCGGACGTTCGGACAGCGAGCCACCCATTACTCGCCGTACGCAAGCCCGCGCCTTTGGTGGCTGGAAATCGGGGTCGGAATCCAGGCGGCGGTTGGGGCGTGAGGACCGATGCCTCACGCGATCGGCCGCCTCCTTTGCTAGCATTACTGCTTCGCAGAAGCTTGTACTATTTCTTATTCTGTGGCACAAGGAGGCGACCGCCTGCCACTCCTCCTCGCTCCGGACCATGGCCTGTACCAAGGCCCGGCGCGAGAGATCGCCGCCGCCGATCGCGCCCACGAGGACACGGCGTTCCTCTGCCCAAGCGGGGCACACCTCCACCGTGTGCTCCACCGTGTCCTCCGGGCGGTCCACACAGTGGCGACACCCGGGCGTGTCTTCCGCACGAATCCGGTGCAGGAACTTCCTGAACTTACAGTGTTCGGTGAGAACCTGCGTCATGCGGAAGGTGAGGACGCCGTGAGGTCTTTCCAACCACGCCTCAAAGAGGGGACTTACCGACCGAGCTTGCCCCAAACGGCTTCTGCCCAATCTCCTTTAGAATGGGCAGGAGCTAGAGGGGGCTCAGACGCCTCCTGCTGAATGCTCGATGCATCGTGCATAGCCCTTTAAGGGGCGTCGCGTCGGTGTGGGCGCAGTCGCTGCGGAAGCGACCGACCAGCCGTGTTGACTGTGCGTAGTAGGTATTCCACACGAGTCTCAAAGACTATAGCCTTGGTTTAGGTTATAGTCTGGAGCGGAAGGAATTAGATGTGATGGCGAAGTAGTAATGATAGCGAATGAGATGGCCGCAATAGTGATGGAATGGACATCTTACACAACTCAAGCTCCAGCCGCCGACACAGTAGACGTCCCGGGCTCGGGAGTCTCAGCGCGATCCCCGACTACCGTAGGCGCGAGCTTGCGGACGACGAACAAACGGGTAGCTCGCCGTCCGGCCGTCCGGTATGGACCGAGACCGAGTCGTTGACGGCGCGTAATGTTCCACGCACGCCTTAGAGCGATGTGAGCAAAACCGTTATTAATGCTTAAATGAACTTATTATTTATAGAGCTAACATTGTCTACGTTTACTTTCCCGATCCGTCTATCGTCAATGTGAGCATGGTTTAAAAGCTTGTTGATTCATCCAACGAAGAAGAAAGAGAAGAAAAAAAAAAGATAACGCCTTCAAATTTACGTGATTCAGAATCTCGGATTAAATGTGCAAGGTTCCCATGAATATATTTTCTTTACTTTTTAGTTTTACATTATAAGGGCCAAAATTCACGCAAAATAGCAGATTTTCAGAGATTGGGTTAGTTTTGCACTAAATGTTTTGATTTCAATAGACACCTAGATAATAACCACAAGATATCTGTGTTTACAAAATATCTAGAGAAAGATGTGTAATAACACGTCATGATCACGTAAGAGCGGTTGTACGGAAGTGTATCTCGAGTATTCTTATCTATCATTACGCCTAAAAACCTGGTATGTGTGACCTCGTTGATTTTATAGCTTGATGTTATTTTTATAATTAATGGATTGAACTTTTCAGTTATTTAATCTAATATCAGTATTTATTCACTCTATTTTAGGCGTACATTTATCACTTTAAAGTTCACAAGTCTACCTAGTCATCCGCCTCGCTTATTTTTTATCTTAAATAAAATAAATGTCTGTTTGTAATATCAAAAAAAAAAAACATTTGTTCGATCCTTACCTATAACAAAAATGTGAATTTTAAAATTATTGGTTATCTGACGATTTGTTCCGACTAATATCCGAAACGGCTAAATCGATTTTGATGGGGTATTCACTGACGGAAAACAAATGTTACAAGTAGTTACTTAGGCTACTTTTCTTTTCTTCTTTCTACTTTAGATTTCTTAATATGGGATAAGTCTTCCAAACAGTTACACAAAATTTGACTTAACTTTTAATATGGGATGTAGCCAGTTAATGTAATAACAAGTACCTTAATTCACTTTTTACATTACATGAGACGTAAAATCGTGTTAGCTTAATTCCCAGGGAGAGTGTACATCTCCGAAATGGTTGGACCTTTCACTGACGGATATCTAACCTTTATAAATATACTCGTTTTTACATTTATGTTTTTTTTTTTAAACACTGAACATTAACAGGGTCCTTTTTCACTTACTCGTCTATCGTCAACATCGAGCATCGCTTAAAAGCTTGTTACTTCATGTAACGCAATCCAACGCGATGTTTGACGAAGAGGCAACGCGAAAAAAAAGAGATAACGCCTGAAAACTCTGTTAGCATTCGGTAATTCCGTGATTTGCTCGAATATTTTACAAAACTTGTTCCAGGAAATACGTGAATTTTTTTAAAACCCTTAAATGTTCATCAAGTCATTCAGAATCTTGATTAAATCAATGCTTCTGTTGTTATTAATTTATTGACTTTTTAAATTTTTGAGTAAATTATGAAGTGTCAAAGTTCATGCAAAACTGATTTCAATAGAAGCCTAGATAATACCCTCAAGATACTTTACAAGGACTAAGTGCGGAAACCATACCTAAATAGAATATAGAACACACATGTGCAAATTATACAATTAGTGATGTTAAGTAGTATAATCATAGAAAAAAATATCGATGAAGTTCAGAGTTGCTTTTTCACGTAAACAGTTTGATTTTTCACGGCTTTAAGGAATCGCAGACCCGAGTACCTATATGGTTTTAATTTCAAATCGATACCTCCACACATTCCCGAGATAAAAGGTTTTGACAGACAGACAGACGAACAAACGGTCAACAAAGTGATCCTATAAGGGTTCCGTTTTTTCTTTTGAGGTACGGAACTCTAAAAACAACAAAAAAATAACAAAATAATAAGATAAAATAATCTGTTTGGGCAATAATTGTTTTGACTTACTGTATTATTAATTACATAAATGTCACTGAATAAAAAACTATACGAATGCATTTAAAAATAGTTGGAAACAGAATCTTTTATTTTTTGAGTGTGTGATGGGCGAAAAATGCCTGTTATTTATCAACATAACAAATTTTTTAAATACTTTGTTCTAGCATTATATAAAAATAATATTTTATTTTATTATATTATTTATATATATCTTTGAGAACAGACCTATTCCGTAATAGGTAATTAGTTCGATTTCAAAAATACTATATTTATATCAGCGCATTGAAGAAAATCGCTATAGGATGTTTTTTAGTAAGCTGCAGTCAAAAACTAGTTCAAGAGAATTGAAAATCGTTTTAAAACATATTTATATATTCACATACGTATTTAATACATGCTATTAAATATTTGCACACATTAAGATTATTGCCTTTTCATAAATGTAACTTCAACGGGTCCTTCGTTTCTCAGCACAATATCGGTGATGATGCGAATGTCTTCGGGATGAGTGACTGGCTCCAATGTGAATTCTCTCAACACCTCCGCCACGGCTACCTTCATCTCCATCATGGCGAACTTTTGACCTGTAAGTGCAACGCAATTTCGTATATAAATTTTGAAATTATAATCTTTCGGTACCGCTTTCTAATTTAATTTTTAACTAATTTACTCCCATTTCATTATCTTTCCCCACATAAACCTAGTTGCAATGTCTATATCATAAAAAGAGAAAGTCTGTCAAGTCTGATTCACTAATTCAACAACGACCAGCCTAACCTATTGGACCTATTAGGTTGGGGTGAAAAGTTCTCGGCCTGACCCAGAGATGGTACTCCAATCAGCAAAATTTTGTTATTCCTGTCTGGGTACGCTTCCCCTCGGGCGCTAAGGGGTATTATTATTACGTAATTGCGCGTTTTTACGTAAATCACCAAAAAAAATTTAAAAATAAATAAAAAAAACTTTTTCCAGATTTTTCTAGGAAAAACAAAGACATAAAAACCAAAATTTTCAGTAAAAAAAAAAATTGTACAAACGTGTGTACAAAACGACAATTAAACGTTTTTCAAGGTCATTCAAGTTGTACAAACGTATGTACAATCGGCCTTCGAGGGGTTAATTCGGTCATATGATCGAATAAAATGAGAAAAAATATGAGAATCAAATGAGGTCATCAACTTGTTCTCTCAAATAGATTGTGTGCAGGAATGGTTACAGTTAAGGTCTTGTGTGTTATTTGTGAAAAAAGATAAACTTGAATATCGTGCGGTAATCAAATTCCTCGTTTTGGATGGATTAATCCCTACCGAAATTTATCTTAAGTTGACCAAAATTTACGGGAATTCTGGTCGTTCCATGTCAACCCTTAAAAAGTGGGCAGCTGAATTTAAACGTGGTCGGAAATCCCACGGATCTACCACACCAAAAACGAAACAATCGATATAGTCCATGATATCGTGTTGGACGACAGGCCAGTGAAGGTGAGTAAGATAACTGAGAGTATGGGGATATCGGCGAAAGCTTTGCGCATAATGGGTGCCGTAGGTATTTGCTTGATGCCCACCAAAAGCAAATGCGAAAACGATTTACGCAGCAAAATTTTCGACCATTTCAAAAGGGATCCGACCGATTTTGTGCGTCGATTTTTAACAAAGGATGAGACATGGGTCCACTACTATACGCCAAAAATAAAACAAGCAGTCGGTGGAAACTGGTGGTGCAGCGTCAAAGAAAGCGAACATGATCGAACCTACTTGATAGGTCATTGCCAGTGTGTTTTGAGATTCAAAAGGGATGCCCCTCTGTTAATTGCGTCCTGTTAATGGTTTACCTTGCAAAAGAGAAAAAAATGCAGACAAATATCACTCCAACCTTCTTGACCAGCTAGATGCCAATATTTGCCAGAAGAAATCTGGCTTGAAGAAGAAGAAAATCATCTTTCATCAAGACAACGCACCTGTGCGTAAATGTCCGCCATTTTTAAGAAAAGTTGATTTATGTGACCGCAAATTGAATACGAGCGAAACCGCGGGCTAGAATCTAGTCTCGGGATTAAAAGTGCCCTCCCCTTTCTAACAATGTGAGAGTTCTTCAAATCGGATATTTCGTGAGATTACCTTTTACAAGGTGAACAAATAAATTGTAACTTTCTGTAATATTACCTACTTTAGATATAAGAAGCTTTGGGCTGTGGATTGTTCAAAAGAGTTATTGTGGCCCTCAGAAAGGGCAACAGAAGGAACATTGTGGGCTTAGTCAGTTAATGTCAGACACTCCCTCTCACTCCACCTAAAACGGGAGAAGGCCTTTGATGATTTCCCAATAATAAAAGTGTTGAGAAGCTTTGCAGGAGTTTTTAAATCGGTTACCGTGGCTCTGGAATGTACTGAAGGAACACGGGTCCACCCAACCACTCCATCCAGAGCGAGAAAGGTTATCGAGCTAGTTAGAGCTTGATAGCACCCTATTTACCATTTACATAATAATAATAATTAGATAATTAACGAATGAAATAGTATATGCTACTATCATTTCCTAATCACTGTAAGAGATCTTATATAGTAGACAGCTTTAAGAGTTTGCTCTGACAAAAGTGTTAACTACGTGTAATCTCGTTTACCTATACAGTTTCTCGGTCCAGCACTGAAGGGTATGTATGCGTAAGGATGCCTTCCCACGCTGTTCTCAGGCAGGAATCTGTCGGGGTCGAACTTCTCCGGGTTCTTGAACAGCTCAGGGCGACGATGCAGGTCGTAGATGTGGATGTGGCAAAATGTACCAGCGGGGATGTCATAATTACCTGGAATATAGAGTAGAGAGTAGATATGAGGAATATGCCGTGAATAAAGTTTTGATAATTAGGATGGTTATAATAGTAGGGCCTCCGCACACTTGAGACAAGACTGTCTTAGACAGACTTGTCTACGACTTCGCAGACTTGTCTACGACGTCGCAGACTTGTCTACTGCGACAAGACAAGACTGTTTTGTCTATGACACGGCGCATACCATCAAGACAAAACAGTCTAGCGGCGTACAGCCAGTGTTGTCAACTTAGTGGATTTTCCACTAAAACTGGTGGTTTTAACCCTCCATTTAGTTGCAAAATATTGATTTTAGCGACTAGTGGATTTTTCTAGTGCCTTAGTAAAATTTAATTTCTTACTAAAAATGCGATCACTGGGGTGTAAATCAGAACAATAGAATCCATAATTATCAATATGATACCGACGATGATGGTGCAAACAAAAATGATTCGTCTGAAGTCGAATAAATACATAGCTGTTATTGAATAATTTGTATGTTGATTTACCTACTAATGTTAATTTACCCACAAATGGTATTTTGATCAAATAACTGATTGTTAATTTTTATCACTTATTATTAAAGGAAACTAATAACCTATATGCCTACTTACTTTATTTCGTACAACACACAATTTTCTAGTGGGAAACTTTGCGATTTTGTGTGTGGGATAATTTTTTGTTAGTGATTTTCTGGTGGTATTAAAAGTTGACTCTAGTGGTAAGTTAGTGTAACTGTTAGCAACACTGGACGTCTCAAAACAGTGTGCGTAGGCTTTAAGGGAAGATCGATAAAAGTCATGATAGATGGACTTTGTGGAAGATCATATACCTATATCTAAAAAAGGGGTAACTACTGAGCCGTTGACCAAAAATACAACCGACTTTAATGTAAAAAAAAACACTGAAAACTGCAAAATAACTTTAATTTTGGTAACTGCAAAATACATTGAAGTCGGTTGTATTTTTTTTTTGTAAAAAGTTTTTTATTATTCAAAATCAAAATCAATAATGTTTTTATTTCACATAGGCCTACATGGGCACTTATAAAACGTCAGAAGCTCACTAGCTTCTGACGTTTTATACTTTACGTGCCCACGTAGGCCTATGTGCATTTTACACTTTTTAGTTATGGTGCCACCACTAAAAAGTACCCCTCAGCCAAACTTAAATACCTTATAGCCAGGGTGCATCTCATGACAATTCTAATAATTCCAAACACAGATTACATTCATTTATTACAGAGTTCCGGTGCCTAACTTCAAGCTTCATCATCAGATCAGTTCGATATATTCCCCCTCTTCTTTCAGTTAATCATCGACTAACAAACACGTATAAACATAGCAATTTTACTTGTTACGACGGTTCTGCTGTGATCCTATGAGGAGTTCTGTTCCATATCTTCGAAGTTCATGATCAGATCATAATAATATTTCTATGGGACCAATTCGGAAGCATAACCTTTCAATAAAAAAAAAAATTTCAATATCGGTCCAGAATTGACCGAGAAATCGGCGAACATACATTAAAAAAAAAAACATTCAGCCGAACATAGAACCTCCTCCTTTTTGAAGTCGGTTAAAAAGAAGATATACGGCATAACGCCTAACCAAACATTTTGGGATAAGGGCAATGAGAAATGTTATGATATAAAGAAGGTCAAAAACATAACACCGCTGAAAATATCACGAGTAAAAACTAACATGGGGAAGAGATTATAATATTATTTTAATTAATCACGTAATTACACGATAATTGGTCGTGACAACCGATTAGATATGTCTACTTGCTAATCGTTCTCAAGAATGTCTCTGTACCTATGTATGGTTGAAGATACGTCGTAATAGTTTGCAGATACCATCCATGTTTGCTAAATGCATTTGTCACTGAAGACAAATACTATACTTATTATTATAATGATCGGTGGAGCTTTGGCACAATACTTTTCTAGATGCCACATAAACGTACAACATGCAAGCTGGGAGATAAGTTCTTTTTAACTGAATTTGAACACTTTTTCGAATTTAAAATAAAAAGTAATTGTAATACATTCGTTAGCTGACAGGTGAAGATGTATCTGCTACTTAAAGTTTTACTTCCATAACCTTACCTACCTATTATAAAATAATTCTCTACCGCGTCTATCTGTCTATCTGTTTGCGATAAACTCAAAATCTACTGAACGGATTCTCATGTGAATTTCACCAATAAACCGAGTAATTCCTGAGAAAGGTTTAAGGCATATTATAGTAGAGGAAAGACGAGAATTTCAAAGTGCGGAGCTGGGGCGGGTCGCTAGTATAGAAATAACTATGGAATATCTTTACATTTTACAATCTACAAGTCGCTGGAACAACTTGTGACTCACAGGTGAACCCCCTTAAGTTGAAGGGTAAAATCTACAAGTCCGTGATAAGACCTGTCATACTTTATGGATCAAAATATTGGGCTGTGAAAAAGATGGATGAAAAAGATTGCATGTAGCGGAGATGGGAATGTTGGATGGCTGTAAGGTTTGACGAGAATGAATAAAGTGAGAAATCAGTTTATTTAAAAGAAGTTTGAAAATGGGGCCAGTGACTGATAAGTTGAAAGGGGTTGTTTGTCTTGATATGGTCATGTGAAGAGGAGGAATGAAATGCATGTGAAAAGAGTTTTGACTACGTATGTGCATTGTACTTTGGGAGGCCAAAGAAAAGATGGATTGTTTATATGAAAGAAAAGGGAGTCAGTGATAGCGTAACAGGTGACAGCATAGAGCAGAATAAAAAAGGATAATGCGTCGACCCCAAGTAACATGGGACACGAGTAGGAAGATGACGAAGATGATTTTTACACAATATAAAACAATTCCGCTTTCCGCATCTATCTGTTTATCCCCTAATACCGCGCAACGGATTTTGGTACAGTTTTCACAAATAGAAAGAGCAATAAATGAGTAAGGTTTGTTGTTATGTATGTATATAATGTGCACTCGTGCAAAGCCGGGGCGGGACACTAGTTAACAATAATTAATATACCATAAATAAAGATAATATCTATACTTTGTAATATCGTGAGAACCCTGTTAACTCAAAAGCGTATGTTAATTTATTATAATTAGGTACTACTTACTTAGCGTCATATCTTCTTTCAGGCTTCGACTGATGAAGTGCACCGGAGGGTATAGCCGCAGCGACTCCTTAATGCAGCGTTCCAAGTATTTCATCTTTGGCAAGTCTTCTATAGTCACAGAACGCTTTGAATCACCGAAAATTTCCTTAATTTCTGCAAAGATTTTCTCCTGTTGAAAAAACATTAAAAAAGGTTTTTAGAATCCGCCACTTCAAGTTACTATACTACATTTTTTTTCTGTTAATTTCATTATGATATGTATCACTTCTGCGGAATTTAGTTTACAAGGCAACGAACTTGCATTCCAGGGCTGGGTTCTCCTGTTAGAAGGGAACCCAACCCTGTGAAGCCAGTAGGCTTCGACCCTGCTGGGCCCCTACGATTTCCTGATATCTCCTTGAGGCGCGCATGGAAGACTGCGCGCCGTCGACGACTTGGGCTCGGTTCGGGCGGTTAGCGGACGGTCGGATGCTAAACATTGCTCGCCGTCCGTAAGCCCGTGCCTATTATTCAAAGATTCAAAGCATATTATTTCAAATAAACCATTTACAGGCACTTTTGAAATGTCATGAAGTCAGTCAGTCAGAAAAAAAAATGATGCTAATTGCACATTCCAAAGCGTAGATCTCTATGGAGAAGAATGTGCAAGAAACTCCATGGGCACTCTTTTCAATCATGTTTTGTAATTACAAATATCTCTGTTACATGTTTCTTGTCGCTATCATGTGAGAACAATGTAAATAAAGTAAAAATACAAACTAAATATAGATATTAAAATAGCAACTGGCAGCTAAGAGATGACCAGTCTCAACTGACAGCGCCCGTTCACGAACATGACGCCAATATTAGCACCACTCAGCTCAACCATTTTGAAGGGAACCGAATGATCCAACACATGCGCCACCATCAGTGAGACATTTGAGTGAGCATGATAAACTCTCAACTGCCATGCTGATTTATGTCAAACAAGTCCAATAGTAACATAAAAAACCATAAAATAGCTCCATGGTACTCACATTTACAAACTTTGAAAAAAATGCTTCTACATTATACAATACTTTTATTATTAAAAAATAAAAAAAAAAAACATTTAAAAATAATAACAATAATTTCCAAACTAATCAATTTGTTCACCCCGGTACAAATACAAATACAAATATGTTTATTGTTCCAAAAGGTATTACATAAAATTTTACAGATCTCTGGACTCCACACTAGGATTCCCTGTGTCGTGGAGACCAGTCTCTTCCACCTTATCAAATCAAATAAAACTACAACAGAGAAAACTACCATTAAAACAAAAAACATTCTTAAAAAAGTAAAAATAAAAAGAATTAGTTACATATGGCATGGTTTTGTGTATGTGAGTGTGAGAGTGAGGAGTGTGTGTGTGTGTGTGTGTGTGAGAGTGGGAGATGTGTGAGTGAGTGGGAGGAGTGTGAGTGTGTAATTGTGTGTATTGTGTATATTTGTTTCATATTTTGTATATATATATAAATATAAAGTATTTGTATGTACTATGAATTTTTTAATATTTTTTCCGTATTATCATAATCTAAACCTTTAAGGTAAGTTTTTATTTGTGTTTTGCAAGTGTATCTCGTCATTGGTAAAATATTCAACACATTATTCAACTTACGATATATGAATGGACCCATGTAATCAAAACATCTTTTGCCAAAATTTAGTCTGCATTTTCGTTCGTGCCATCTGGGATTCCTGCGAGAGTGCACGCTGGACTTCACTGTGACATTTGCTTTAATATGGAACTTTAGTGCAGCAGCCATAATATATAGTTGTCGCACACGCAGGGTGCCTGACTCTCGATATAAAGCATCCGTAGGGAAGCGCAATGGTTTCCTATAGGCTACCTTAAGGATGGATCGTTGCGACCGTTCTGCTTTTATCAGGTGTGTTTTATGGGCAACGCCCCACGCGGTTATGTAGTAATTTAAAATGGATTCGCACAGAGCACAGTACACCATCTTAAGAGTTGCTTCATTGGCGACCCTACCTAGTTTTTTAAAGATATGTAACAGCTTTCTTACACGTCCACTCACGTGATCAATTTGTTTCGTCCACGTAAGATGTTTGTCTATAATGACACCAAGATACTTAATATAAGCTACTTGTTCCAAACTAGAGCAAGAGCAACCAAAACCAGTGTCACCATTACAGGTATGCAATTTAATAACCAGAACAGGTGGGCAAAGGTTTCTAGTACTGACACTAAAGTTGACAACTTTTGTTTTGTCCACATTTAGTGTCAGTAGGTTTGTATCCAACCATCGTACGATTTGGTTCATACCTGCCTCTGCCAGATTATAGACTGACTCCCATGTTCTGTCGTAAAACACTATGGCAGTATCATCGGCATAGGCAAATATCTTTGCATTCATGAGTTTTAGTGAGCAGAGGCTATTGATATAGATGATAAAGAGTGTGGGTCCAAGAACGCTGCCTTGGGGTACACCATAGTTAAGGCTTGAATAGGAACTAAAGTCTTTACCTAATTTGATCCTTTGTGTGCGATTGTCAAGGTAGGATTGGAACCACTGGAGCGTCTTACCACGAATTCCTATGCCTTCGAGTTTTTTTAGAAGGATACTTCTTGAGACGGTATCGAAGGCTTTCGCAAGGTCTAGGAAAATACCAGTGCATTTGTACCCATCGTCTAATTTAGTTACCACAAAATCTACAAGACTAGTTACTGCATCTTCCGTTGACCTGTTTTTGCGAAAGCCAAATTGATTATCAGATAGTATACCGTTCTTCTCTAGGTAGTGTAGGAGTCTGGCGTTCATGATCTTTTCAAGGATTTTTGTCAAAGATGTGAGAAGGGAAATGGGGCGATAGTTAGATACTAGGGTTTTATCACCTGATTTGAAGATCGGACAAACATTAGCCATTTTCATAACCGTCGGTACATCGCCCGAAGAAATGCTAAGATTGCACAAAAAAACAATTGGGGGGACAAGGTGACATTTATTAAGTTTAAGAATCTTGTTTGTTATACCGTCCCAACCGGGTGCTGCGGAGTCTTTCAGGTTGGAGACAATCCGACTGACCTCATTCTCATCTGTTGGATTAGCAAAGAAGGAGTTGAGTGGGGGTGGGTTACTATACAGACTACTAGATAAATTAGCCAGTTCTGTTTCAGTTTTGCCAAGACGGGAAAGAGTTTGGTGAGCAAGAGCCTCTCCCACGTTTGTGAAAAAGTTATTTGCCTTATTTAGAGACTCTTTAGGATCGGAACAAGCGAGCAAAAGATCCAAGTTGTTGGACTTTTCCTTTTTTATTTTGCATATACTTTTTACAGCCATCCAGGTCTTTTTACAGTCACCATTTGCATCATCTAAAGTTTTTTTGTCATGGGCATTTTTAAGATTTTGTATTATATTATTGCATAGGTTTCTATAATTTTTATAACGTAGTTGAGCAGTACAATTATCTTTATTTTTATTGGCTTCCAAATGTAAAATGTCTCTTTTACGTATGCAGTTAAGGAGACCTATGGTCATCCATGGTTTCTTGATAGATTTAGAGTTTCTGATGGTTTCTGTGGCAGAAAAATCTTGTATGGTTTTACTTAAAATATCTGTAAACGCTGTTACCGCTTCACTGACATCAGTGAGAGAATAAATGGGATTCCAATCAATTTTTTCGATTGCTATTGATAAGTGGGGGTGGTCAATTTTTATTTTGTTGTTATTCTCTGGTGGAGAGCGATCTTTTTCTTTAGCAATTCCCACAAGAACCGTATCGTGATCAGTAATGCCTGAACTACAGATGACTACTCTAACAGCTTTTTGAGATTTTATCAAGACATGATCTAAGCAAGTTCTGTCATGAGTAGGCAAATTATGCCCCGGGAAGTAGCCATAATGCCCAATGGTATCCAAGTAGTCAGTTGCACGTCTATCCCTGGAATCCGGCACAATATCTATATTGATATCCCCAATCACTATAGAGTTAGGACTCTTACAAGTCTGCATGATTTTCTCCAATGATTCACAGAAGTTATTAATGTTGTAAAAGGATGGAGATCTGTAGATAGCGCATATAGTATATTCTTTACCGATACGAATTAGCAAACAGTTAGCATCTTGAAAAGATGGCTCTTCAATTGACAGTTGTAACTTATTTTTGTATAGAACAGCAATACCATCATTTTGGTTCAAATAACATTTAGAATAATGACACTTATAATTATTCAGATCTACCAGAGGGGTAGTCTCATTTAAGCGGCATTCAGTAAGGATAATTATGTCTGGTAAAAAATTTAGTCTGTTTAAAAAAATTGAAAAATTGTCAAAATTTTTCAAGATACTACGTATGTTTTGACAAACTAATGTGAGTTGCGTCTTAACATCGCCAATATCAGTTAAACATTCTTGGGGATTAAATCTTTTATTACTAACGTAAATCTCAGTCTTATCTAGATCTTTGATCAATTTATATTGACTAGCCATAAATATAAAATAAAAAAGAGGATGGAGTGGAGCAATGTATGAGGTTGTGCCGTAGTGTGTAACATGATAAACAGCAAAAAGTAATACGGGTAATATTGTTTCTAGTTTTTAGTGTTAAGTAAGCATGTGTGAAATGTGAGTTATTGTTTGTGTAAGTATTATGTGAATATGGATATGATGTGTGGTAAGTCGTGTTAGCCATGGGGGTAAAACAGTGTTCTAATATTATACCATGTGATGAAATTATGGGAACATAAATTTTGCTATACTTTACATTAGTTCTGGTGTTTATGAGATTCCCGCAACTGCTGAAGTGTATTTTCATTTCTGACAACTGTATATTTCTCGCCTTCCTTTTTACGTAGGAAAATTCGGCCATTTGCAGTCCAGCAGAATTGAAAGTTTTCCGATCTAGCAAAATCACGAGCCAGAAAAAGCAGACGTTTTGCTTTTGTTGTAAGGTGGTCCGAGACAAATACAGTAATTTCCGGCCCTTCTAGGCCGATGTGTCTGGTGCTAATTTGTCTACCAGGTTGAGATGTACTGAATTGTTTCGCTTCTTTTAAGAGGTAGTGTGGAGTGGAGCTGGACTGCGGTGGTAGTGGAGCTGGACCAGCATTGAGCCAAGCATTTTTATCTTGAATATAATCCTCCAACATATAATATGCCTGCCAGCATAGTGTGCGTTTAATACAAGATTTAAATTTTGTTTCATTGAGTTCTAATATTTGTGCAGATATTTTATTATAACATTTCAAACAGTACCCCATGAAAGAAGACGCCACTTTAGCCAGTCTGAAACCTGGTTGAACTAATTGGTCCCTACTTCTTGTAACATAATTATGTCTATCGCCTCTTTTGCTAAAAAGATGAAGATTTTTTCTAACGTACCTACATGATGTTTTCATAAATATATTGACAAGGTACCGTCATGATATTAATATCCTTAAACAGTTCCCTTAGAGAATCGCACCGGCGAAGATTGTAAATAGCTCTGATGGCTCTTTTCTGTAGTATAAAGATTGAGTCGATGTCTGCAGCCCGTCCCCATAGTAAGATACCGTATGACATGATACTATGAAAATAACTAAAATAGACTAGTCTAGCGGTATCAACATCCGTAAATTGGCGGATTTTTCTAACAGCATATGCAGCTGAGCTAAGCCGTCCTGCAAGAGATGTTAAATGAGGACCCCATTGTAGCCTAGAGTCAAGCGTTATCCCCAGGAAAACAGTTTTGTCGACAAATTCTAGTTTTTCATCGTTTAGTATTACGTCACAATCACTACTTTTGACATACAGTGGCCTTCACAAATCCGTAAATACTAATTAAGCTAAAGCGAAAAGGAGTTGCGTTTATGTGTCATATAAATGTTTAGTGGTATAATTTTCCATCTTTAAATATAAAGACATAAAAAACCATGTCAATAGAGAGAACGTTCATCGCAGACAGATATTCTTTTGGAATTTTATAGGGACCCTAACTCTTGGCCCTTCTATGAAATCGTGTGCAAATCGATTTCGTCGATATTTTGAAACGTCAAGTCAGGAAAAAGTTAAACCATTTGATAATCTGACCAACCTGCACGTCCTTGTGATGAGCGAGAAGCATAAAACAAAATGCCAAACCAGAAGCTGTAGTGTCATGCCCCTGCAAACAAAACGTAAACATGTTTATCAACTATTTAACTATAATAATGTGTAATGATTAATGTTATTATATAATAGTTATTATGATTTATTGATATTATCGAGGTCAATAACTTGACATACTTCGAACATGAACGTATCCACTTCTTCCTGAATGCCAATGTCGTCGATCAGTCCTTGCTTCTTGGCTGATATTAATAAATCCAACATGGCCGTCTTCTTTTTCTTGATCACGTATGTATCGTCATCTGCTTCGGTATCGTCAGCTATTTTCATTCCATATTTTTCTATGTATTCTGTCCTTTCCGCAATCACCTTCGTTGTGAAATCATGCACAGTTTTTAGATAACCAACTTGTTTTCTGCTCAACGGTGATAAGTTGAATAAAAAGTCAAAGAAATAGTATACTTTGATCAATCGTTGGTAAAATACGTATCCTAAGTTGTATATTGCATCTTTGTAAGCATTTATCTCTGATTTATTGTAATCGCTCAACTTGGTACCCATAGCGGTCTCTGAAATGACAAATTATAATAAATTATGTCTTCTTAAAAACATTTTCTGCTGAAGACCTATTTTGGGTTGGCTTATGACTAAGTAAGGCGTCATATATATCTGTACGTAGATTGTTCTGTTGATGGATTCTGTAGTAGTTTTTGATCTGGTAACAATGTGAAAATTCTTCATAATATATATTTTTGTAAATCAGGACAGAGAAATAAAAAAAATACTTAAAAAAAAAGTTCGGATGAAGTAACTTCGATAATATGGCTTCTTAACCATGGCTACACAAAAGGTTTTATCTAAATTATTACATCATAATGGCACTTAAAGTACTTACCGCATATAGAGCTAAGAGTAAATTCTGAAATAATGGGTACTACGTCTATGGGTCGACCGGACACTTGTTTGAGACTCTCTACAAAGCGCTGGCTATTATCCTCTAGAACTTGACAAAATTGACGCAGAATACTGAAATGGAAGGTGGGCGTTAGAATTTTTCTTCGTTCTTGCCATTTTGAACCTTAAAAAATTACAAAATATTAATGTGTGAATATTTTGAAAATAAGCACTTTTTCAGCATTACTACTTTTTTTCCTGCTGCACTGACCTTTACTAACAAGAAGTCCATCTCTGAGCCACGGCTTTAATATATTGTAGATTTGACTTTTTTCGTTGTATTTCATGTTTGATACAATTGTCTGCAAAGACAATTATATTTAAAAAGAAAATATTAATAATCCATAAAATCATTTTTATTATACTTAATTTTGTTTAAATCTACTCCATACCTCAACATCATCAGGATTGTATATATTCACGGCCGCTAAGGGGTACATCCAAATCCGATAGATACCACTGTTTTCTTTAGCTAAATTTCTTGTCATTTTCATTAGTTCAACTGAAAAAAAAAAATTACAAACAGTGAACATGGATACTAATTAGTTATTGGTTACAAAAAATGTAATAGATAAAGCTTCTGTATTACCTGACGACCGCATTACCGCCGGGCCATTCCCTAAAATAAAGGTGTCTTTCGGCCCTGGTATTTTTCTGATTTTCCTGGCTCTTTCATTATAGTTGAAGAAAATGTGTAAGAAAAGTAGAAAACCCGCGGTGAGGAATAAATACCAGAACATTTTGCAAACGACTACGTTCTTCACTAGATCACTTTGTACTAAGGAACGACTTTATCTTTTGTTTATTAGAATTGCGTGAGCTACGACAATCAGTAGATAAGTAGGTACCTAATATTTTTTTTTGTGGAGTGACTGGAAAGACGTCACGGCGTCCTCACCTTTCGCATGACGAAGGTCCTCACCGGATATGGTAAGTTCGATTCGTGCGGAAGAAACGCCCGGGTGTCACCATTGTGTGGACCGCCCGAAGGACTCGGTGGAGCATACAACACCGCCGTGTCCTCGTGGGGGCGAAGGGCGGCAACGTCCTCTCGCGCCGGGCCCTGGTACAGGCCATGGTCCGGAGCAAGGAGGAATGGCAGGCAGTCGCCTCCTTCTGCGAAGCAGTAATGCTAGCGAAGGAAACGGCCGCGCGAAAGAAGGAAGAAGGAACATAGAAGTGGGTATTATTCAGTAAAAGTAAGACACGCCTGAAGGGCGTGTCAGACTTTTCAGAGTGGGAACTCAGCCCAAGGACGGAAGAAGTCATTGGATGATTTCATACCTAAAAAAATGTACTTAACCGTTTTTAGGGTTCCGTACCTCAAAAGTAAAAAACTAAACCCTTATAGGTTATTGTCTTTAATTTGATACCATGACATCCTCATAGTTATGGTTCCAAGTGCATCATAATGGTACCCGAAAAACCGAGATATTTATCAAAAAACGTAAAAGCGTCCTTAAGGTAAACCGCAAAGGAAACTTGTATTTTAATTTAACGATCACGCAACTCCGGTCTCCAAGATACAGGCACCGCCTAGTTTGGGGGCCATTGTAATAATTCTGGTAAAATATAACTCCTGTTACCGATATGTAAATATGTTCTACCTATGATTAAGAAAAAACTTGTAACAATGGTTAATTATAAGTTATTATTATTATTGACCTACGGCGTTATTAATGCATATATGGATTTTGCGTTATTAATGCATATATGGATTATTTGACTTATTTTTAGATCATCGAAGTATAATGTGTCATCAGGGGCGCCGGCGCTTTTAGAAAACCATAGGTGCTCATACTCATTTGACGGACTCGAAAAAGTGGCGAAGTGTTAGAAGAGAAATGCACACTGATCGACCGACGAGTAAATAAATGTTCTACTTACATAAATTGAACTATTTACATAGGTAAGTTTGTACGGAACCCTCAGGGCGCGAATCCGACTCGCACTTGCCCAGTTTTTTATACAATGGTTTCATTTTATATTTTTATCAAACACAATTAGTAATTAACTACGTACTTAATTACAATTATCAAACACAATTAGTAATTAACTACGTACGTCTCGGAAGATTTTTCCGAATCGCAAAAATAATTGTGACGTAACAACAAAGCAGTTTTCCGATTTATTCCTATACTTGTGCGACCTTGCTTTACGCCAAATTTCAGGATTCTGGGTCAACGGGAAATACCCTATGAATTTTGATTTCCTCGAGAGTGTCGAAATGTACGTTTTTTGCGACATAATACCGAAGTATCTTTTTTTCTCATTAACTTACAAGTTTGAAATTTTTACAGCTTCAAGAGTTCGCAGACTTGAGTATATGGTTTTAATTTCAACTGGATACCTCCACGCGTACCCCAGGTCTAGACAGACAGACAGATGGACGGACAACAAAGTGATCCTATAAGGGTTCCGTTTTTTCCTTTTGAGGTGCGGAACCCTAAAAATGAAACTAGTTTTTATTATCAAGAAATATTATAATTTATACGTAACCTAAAAGGCGATTATTGATCCGTTTCTTGATGTCTTTTCTCAGGGGTGCTAGGCACCCACTGTTTATTTCTCATGGGTGCTCGAGCCCCGAACACCCACGAAGTCGGCGCCCCTGTGTGTCGTAGGTATTATTTTACCGAACTATATTTCGCCGAATTAAAAAATGACTTTTTGCTATTAGGTCGAAGCCTCTTTTAAACTTTTTTCATTTCCCAAATGATTTATTTGCCATATTTCCACCACACCGAAACAACATTTTACGGAATTTTGGTCACAAATATATAGACAGTTACTTATAAGCATTTTTAATATTAAATTTAAATGGTGTCATAAAAAGTTATTATCATAATGACTTTTTATGACACTATTTTAATTTCAACGATTCGTTTCCGTCACTAAATTTTTTGCCACAAAATTTAGTGACGGAAACGAATCGTTGCAAAACCGACTTCACACAGTCTTGTCTGCCCTAGTGTAATTCAATCCCGCGTAGGCGCGGAGTGGTAGGGCGGCCCACGAGGTGAGGAGCAGGTGGTGAGCGTTAAAACCATCTGCGACGATAAGCTCGCGTGGGGCCGCCGAAACCCTGCAGCGCCGGAGCCGTGACAGAAACAATGCTTGCTGCATGTTGCATGCCTGCTTGCATGCAGAATGTCTACTTGCATGCTGCATGTTGCCTGCCTGCTTCATGCTGCATGCCTGCTTGCATGCTGCATGTCTGCTTGCATGCTACATTCCTGCATTCCTGTTTGCATGCTTCTTACTGGGACTAATTGAAACCACTTTTGTTCATAATCAACTGTATTATTAAGTGCCATTACATTTAAATAATTAATTAAACAAAATATTAGGTTAAAATAATCTGAAATTAGCTCCTGTTGCCGTATTAGAATTAGAGATGAAATAATGTGCACAAACTTTCTAGGCGTTTGGTGAAATGACAATATGGTAATTAAAACAAATGGTATAATGAATGTTCGGAAACATAATACTTCGAACAAATGTTATTTCGGCTAAGTGTAACGTCGGTGAAAAGGTTTTCGACCAAATGAAACGTAGTAACGAAAAAAAATCGAATTGATCAACTGATAAAGTGGCGGACGTGACTTCGATGAAATAAAAAATAAAACGAAACGATAATAGTTGAAAAGTTTTAGGTGAAATGAAATTCGGTCAAATATTTTTCGAACTTATGATAGGTAACCACTGGTAGCAAATAAATCGTCAAACATCGGTGACTTTAACACCCTATAAAGCAAGTTTAACCTTTCCATATACTTTAGGGAATATCGTGGGAAAATAACTCGGACTTGCTTGCGCGTCTGAGTTTTTTTACTTGCAAATGGAATGGATGAAATGTTCACTGCAAATTTTGTTGTCAGATTTCGGATACCATGGCGATCCATCAACACTAAAACAATATTATAAAATGGATGTTGTTTGCGTGTAGGTGTTGTTTTAATAAACCGCAGGCAATTTAAAACTAATTAGTTCAAAATAATTGAAAAACGTTTTAATGCAATATAAATTAAAACATTTATTGTTAATATATACACTTATACATGATGGCATTAAATATTAGTAAACATTAAGATTATTGCCTTTTCACAAATGTGACTTCAACGGGTCCATCGTTTCTCAGCACAATGTCGGAGATGATGCGAATGTCGTCGGGATGAGTGACTGGCTCCAGCGTGAACTCTCTCAACACCTCCGCCACGGCTACCTTCATCTCCATCATGGCGAACTTCTGACCTGCAGGTGCAATGCAACTTTTATGTATAATTTAAAAAGATACGGACATTTATGTCTTAATAAAATATATTTCGACAATCTTAGGGGAATCAAAATTCATAGGGTAGGTACCTCCCGTTGAACCAGAATCCTAAAATAAATATGGCATAAAGTAAGGTCTTATAAGAATAAATCTGAAAATAGTAAAGTTGTTACTTCGAGACTCCATTCGTAAGTTTGTACGGAACCCTTAGGGTGCGAGTCCGACTCACACTTGCTCAGTTTTTATTGATTTATCAATGCTGAAACACTATTTGAACATGATACAATTTATAGGAAAAAATGTCTCCATAATAAATTTTTTTCCGTTTAATCACATTGGCTACGCATAGCTTTTTTATTAGATACCTTTATTTACTTCAGATACATTTATGAATTTCAACATTGTTGGGTTTTAAAAACAATAACCGTCGAAGATTGACGGTAAAAGTCTGACACTCTTTCTCGCTTCATAAAGAGCTGGAGAGGCTATTTGGTGAATTTCTTGCACTTTCTTCTCAATAGAGATCTATGATTTGGAATGTGCAATTAATTACTTTCACTTCTCTGACTTTTGTGTCCATAAATGGTGTATTTGAAATAAGTACTTGATGGGAAAATTAAATTCTTTGATTTTAATTTTCCCACCGAAGGCAAATAAGGTTTAGGAAGTTTCTAAACGAATTTTAAGCTTGACAGCTCCCTCTGTGTCATGGAATACACATACATAGTATTTAATTCTTTAATTAGATCTTACAGTAATTAGAAAAGGATAGCTAAAAACTGTTAACTACGAGAAGTGTCATTTACCTATGCAGTTCCTCGGTCCAGCACTGAAAGGTATGTATGAGTAAGGATGTCTTCCCGCGCTGTTCTCTGGCAGGAACCTGTCGGGGTCGAACTTCTCCGGGTTCTTGAACAAGTCAGGGCGACGATGCAGGTCGTAGATGAAGATGTGACAAAACGAACCAGCGGGGATTTCATAATTACCTGGAATATATTTATTTTATAATTTATGTACACACATATATCACAAAAAGACAGAAACATTATCCAAAGGTACTGTTTATTTCAAAAGAAATTTCTTCCAGCAGGCCTGGGAAAGGAGATAATAAAAGAAATGTAGACAATAGTGTGTAGAAACAAGAAGAGTTTGTGAAATATTAAATTAAAGTAACAAATAATACATTATGATTTAAATATTAATAAACACTTATAAAACTATATATACCTCTAAAAATAAATACATAAATAATAATGGTCATGTATAATTATCACACTAGAGAGGAAAGATAGATAGGTGTTTCTTTAGCGTGTGTTAAATTATTACAGTATTGTTACGGGATTTGACAAGCCAGAACTGATCCAATATTTGAGAAAAAGCCATTATAACACTCTTATATGTCATTCTGATTATAAGTCAAAACTCCAGATGGCATCATGAGTTTTCTCGGTGCTGTTGATTCTCTTATCCTCATTTTAGGATAAGGGCAAAGAGAATGACGATGTTATAAAGTAGGTCAAAAACATAACAGTGCTGAAAATGACACAAGTAAAAACTTACGTGGGGAAGAGATTATTTTGATAATTTATCACGTTTTAACACGACAATTGGTCGTGAAAACCGATTAGATATGACTACTTGCTAATCGTTCTCATGAATGTCTATGTACCTATGTATAGTTATATACTGTACCTATGTATAGTTGAAGATACGTTGCAATAGTTTGCAGATACTACTATCCATGTTTGCTAAATGCAAAAATTGTCCCTGAAGACAAACACCATATCTATGATCTCTTAAATCCTATTTTGAAGGTACTTTTGAAAAATTAATAATGACAGTCTTTATTCAAATCAAATCAAATCAGTTTATTCCCAACATGCACCCTGTAAGGGCACTGCAAAACAAATAAATTTCAACAAAATAAAATAATTTCAAAATTCACATTAAATTTACACTTACATTTAAAAAGGAAAAGCAAAAATTATTAGTATTACAATAAGTATTAAAATAATGTCAAATCAATTAAATGTCAAAATAAATATAAATGTCAAAATAAATGGAAATAAAACGAAAATAATAATAATAACAATAGTAATAATGAATTTGGGTAGTTTAATATGTACCTGCGCTTATTTAATTATTTGATTTTTATGTAGTAGCACTTCTGGTTCGGTAAGTGAACAATTTTGTTTTAAATAAATCGAGTGTTTTAATTTCTTTTAAGGACTTTGGAACTTTATTATATATCTTGATACACATTACATAAGGGCCTGTATTGAAAATAGATAGCTTTGAAACCGGTAATGCTAGATCGTTTTGGTGTTGCAAATTTCGTGGCTGGGTGTAATGATTCTTATTTAAGGGGAAAAGTGACATAATTTTTCCTGACGAACAGACATATTTCAAAGATATACAGAGACGTGAGCGTAAGGACATTATATTTTATAAAGTGTGGTCTACAGCTGTCCATGTTTATTATTCACATCGGTTCGCTTTTCGCCAAATTTCAAGTTTATTAACTCAAAGATTATTCTCCCATACAACCTTTGACACAAAAACCTCTAAATCGTTTTACAGGGGTAGTTTAATAGTTTTGGATAACGGATAATGAAACCTTTTTTATTTACTTACGTTACTATTTAAGCTAATTTTCAAGTAAGTATATTGATCCAGGAAATAAAACTTTGCATACATACGGATTTCCCCCTTTTCACCCCCTCAAAACTGAATTTTCAAAATCCCTTTCTTAGTGCTCGCCTACATCATATGATATGTCAGTTTCTCGTTTTATATATATTTTTTTTTTTTTTTGGTTTGATATCATCCAATGACATCTTGCACCCTTGGGCGGAGCGTGAGGGCCTGTGAGTGACTTTTACTGACTAAAACCCACTCGTAGTTCCTTCGTTGCCTTTTATCCCAGTGCCGGGTTTTCCTTTCAGAAGCGAACCCATGGCCCCAGTAGGCCGAAGCCTACTAAGGTCGAAGACCCTGCTGGGTCCCTACGGTTTGCTGACATCTCCTTGAAGCGCGCGTGAAACACTACGCGCCGTCGACGACTTGGGCTTGGTCCGGACGGTTACTGAACGGTCGGACGGCGAGCTAACCATTGCTCGCCGTTCGCAAACCCGCGCCTACGGTGGCCGGAAATCGGGATCGGGATCCCGTTGCCTCGCGCGTGCGGCCACCGATGTCCCCCACGAGGACACGACGGTGCTCTGCCCACGCGGGCACACACATAGTAATATATTTAATAATATTCACACACAATTTGATAGTTGTGTGTGATCACAACGCCGTCTAGTCCCAAGCTAAGCAGAGCTTGTGTTATGAGTACTAGACAACTGTTAAACATACTTATATATTTCTAAATAAATACATATTATAGATAAATTACACCCAGACACAGAACAAATGATCGTGCTCATCACACAAAAATTTGTCCTGGGTGTGAATCGAACCCACGATCTCTGGCATAGCAGTCAGGGCCACTAACCACTAGACCAACAGTGGTGGCACCCGGGCGTTTCTTCCGCACGAACCCGGTGGAGGAACCTCTCGAACTGACCATGTTCAGTGAAAACCTGCGTCATGCGGAAGGTGAGGACGACGTGATGTCTTTCCAGCTACTCCTCAAATATAATTATTATATAGATAGCTGTTTTTGATATTTTGTTTATGTCTATAGTTGGATTTAGTATAAAAATATGTAATAATATAAATGTGCTACTTACTTAGCGTCATATCTTCGTTCAGGCTTCGACTGATTAAGTGCACCGGAGGGTATAGCCGCAGTGACTCCTTAATGCAGCGTTCCAAGTATTTCATCTTTGGCAAGTCTTCTATAGTCACAGAACGCTTAGAATCACCGAAAATTTCCTTAATTTCTGCAAAGATTTTCTCCTGTTGAAAAAACATTAAAAAAGGTTTTCAAAATCTGCCATTTCAAGGTACTACACTGGTATAGTTACTTAAAAGTAAAAGTTTTTTTTTTTGTTAATTACATTTTGATTCTAATCTCTTCTGAGAAGTTTTGCTAGTTAGTTTAAGCTCATTTTTATTTTTTATGAGATGCTTATCCCGTCCCCGTATCTAATAATTCAAGATATTTTTCATATTTCAAAAATCAGATTCAATTAAAAAATGACTAAGGTCAAATTCCACTGGATACCATACTTTTTATATGTTCATTTTAATATAAATCGTCGCTTAAAAGTCAACTTGTAAATACTCGTACACAACGCTACAATCGATATTTTAGTTAGTGTCGATGTGTTGAAATTATCTTGATTATTTTTTATATGTTGCTGATATAGTTGAAACTTATGTTATACTAGTGGAGTAACACAAATTCGTAAAAAGGAATTACGTTCATGTAGGTATACGTCCGAGCATAGCCATTGCCCTTTGCGGCCATGTTTCAGTGCCATATGTCATCACTTTCGTTCGCTCGTGATTGTACGGAGTTTCCTTGCGTGATCGCATCAAAAAAAAGAAAGAAAAAGAGTTTATTTACGACAAACATGGCACATAACTAGGAATCAAAGATATCCGCAGGAGAACCAAGGTCGCCGACATAGCCTGATGAATCGCCAAACTAAAGTGGCAGTGGGCAGGGCACATTGCTCGTAGAACGGATGGTCGATGGGGCCGAAAGGTTCTAGAATGGCGACCGCGTTCCGGAAAACGCAGCGTTGGAAGGCTTCCAACACCTGGCCCACAAGGTGGACCGACGACCTGGTGAGAGTCGCGGGAATGCGGTGCATGCGAAACGCACAGGATCGGTCGTTGTGGCGACGCTTGGGGGAGGCCTATGTCCAACAAAGGACGTCTTTCGGCTGAAATGATGATGATGATGATGAGGTATACGTCATGTTTGGTGGTGTGAATCGTTTTCAAATGTAAAGGTAGATATAAATAAACATATAGATAATGTAACAAATATGTAAAAAAAACCGCCATAACACACACCGCCGACACCGCTATTAACGTGGCCACCCACTGGGAATAAATACTTTGAGGGAATAGAAAACCATCAATTCGAGAAAAAGAACATGTAGATCCAATACAGTCGGGAAACTTTTTGGTTTTTCACAGGGACCGTTACTTGGTCCTCCTATGAAATCATGCGCAAATTTAAAACAAATCTAGTCAGAAAAAGTTAGCCATTTGATAATTTGACCAACCTGCACGTCCTTGTGATGAGCGAGGATCATAAAACAGAAAGTCAAACCAGAAGCTGTAGTGTCATGCCCCTGCAAATAAAACATAAACATTTTTATCAACTATTTAACTGTAATGTGTAATGATTAACGTTATTTGGCTTAACATACTTCGAACATGAACGTATCCACTTCTTCCTGAATGCCAATGTCGTCGATCAGTCCTTGCTTCTTGGCTGATATTAATAAATCCAACATGGCCGTCTTCTTTTTCCTGATTACGTATGTATCGTCATCTGCTTCGGTATCGTCAGGTATTTTCATTCCATATTTGTCTATGTATTCTGTCCTTTCCGCAATTACCTTCGTTGTGAAATCATGCACAGTTTTTAGATAACCATCTTGTTTTCTGCTCAACGGTGTTAGGTTGAATGAAAAGTCAAAGAAATAAAATAATTTGATCATTCGTTGGTAAAATATGTATCCTAAGTTGTATATTGCATCTTTGTAAGCATTTATCTCTGATTTATTGTAATCGCTCAACTTGGTACCCATAGCGGTCTCTGAAATGACAAATTACAATAAATTGAAAAAAAAGAAAATGTTTTTAAAAAGACATCTTCTTAAAAACATTTTCTGCTGAAGATTTATTTTAGTTTGCCTTAGGTTTAACACTTGTACATAGATTGTACTGTTGATGAATTCTGCAGTAGTTTTTGATCTGGTAATGATGTGAAAATTCTTGATATATTTTTATAGATCAGCCCCCTAGCCAAGTTACACCGTTTCGTGTCGAATTCCGTTCTCCAATCGTTTACTACCTACTCGGTGTCAGCAATTGTATAAAACGTTAAGTTGGGGTAGCCATGTTGACGCGCCTGAGTCGGCCGCTCGTTCTACAATGTAGTTCTACAATAACAAAGGATGTAGCGTTGATCATTGTAGAAACGATAACAATTCATTCTATCATTTTGAACGATGTGACCTTGGCTACGAATTTTCTATTATTTTGTTCTGACCACGTGACTTAACGTTGAGATGATGATGGGAAAGACATCATCTCAACGGTAAGTCACTTGGTCAGAACAATGGAATTGGAGGCGTTACCGACTGTAGAAAGAGATTCGAAACGAAACGGTCGTCAATTTACAACCGTTTCGTTAATCATAAAAAATACTAATTAAAAAAGTTCGAATAAAGTGATAATATGGATTCTTAACCACGGTTACACAAAAGTTCTTATCTAAATTATCATATCATAATGGCACATACAGTACTTACCGCAAATAGAGCTAAGAGTAAATTCTGAAATAATGGGTACTACGTCTATGGGTCGACCGGACACTTGTTTGAGACTCTCTACAAAGCGCTGGCTATTATCTTCTAGAACTTGACAAAATTGACGCAAAATACTGAAATGGAAGGTGGGCGTCAAAATTTTTCTCCGTTCTTGCCATTTTGAACCTTAAAAAATCGCAAAATATTAATGAATAGATAAATGAATATCCCGGAAATAAATCTCTGCTATACTAGTCTATTCTCTGCTTCACAAACCTTTGCTTACAAGAAGCCCATCTCTAAGCCACGGCTTTAATACATTGTAGATTTGACTTTTTTCGTTATATTTCATATTTGATACAATTTTCTGCAAAGACAGAATTTATTAATAATCCACAAAATCATTTTCACTATACTTAATTTTGTTATTAAATCTACTCCATACCTCAATATCATCAGGATTGTAGAGAACTACGTGCGCTAAAGGGTATACCCAAGCTCGATAAATACCAGAATTTTCTTTGGCTAACCTTCTTGCCAATTTCATTAGTTCAACTGAAAATTGCAAACATTGAACATAAATAATAATTTGTTATTATTGGTTTAAAAAAAACACGTAAGGCTTCTGTATTACCTGATGACTGCAATATAGCCGGGCCATTCCCTAAAATAAAGGTGTCTTTCGGCCCTGGTAGTTTTCTGATTTTCCTGGCTCTTTCATTATAGTTGCAGAAAATGTGTAAGAAAACTAGAAAACCCGCGGTAAGGAATAAATACCAGAACATTTTTGCGAACGTCAGCGTTCTTCGCCAGACCACAATATACTAAAAAAACAACTTTATCTTTTATTTATGTAATTAAGGATTTGCATGAGTTTCAACAATCAGTAGATAAGTAATTAGGTATTAATTTTTTGTGTCAATTGCTGCGTCGCGGATGTAAAGAAAACCATTCTACATCTCGAATTGAGACGAAACTTCTTTATCGGGCGATCTGTTTCTGGCCGAATGTTAGGAAATCCTGTATCTTAGTAAGAATTTTAATATTTTAATTTTTTAAACATTATCATAATAAAAAAATATGATTAAATTTCTTTTAATAATTTTATCTTATTTCTCCGCTAGTTCGTTGCTAGCCAGATTCTTAGTTGATGAAATTTGATTAATGATATTGTTTTGGGTACTACAGTAGGTACTCTTTAAATTCATGTAGTGCCATGAACCGAGCAAAAATGAAAAACCCTTATCGTGACAATATTTTGCATAATTTTTCAATTATCACACACGTACTTTATTTGGTACTTTTTTTTTCAACATCTTGCGTGCAAAAAACGGAACCCTTATGGATTCGTCATGTCTGTCTGTCTGTCCGTCCGTATGTCACAGCCACTTTTTTTCGAAACTATAAGAACTATTACTGTTGAAACTTGGTAAGTAGATGTATTCTGTGAACCGCATGAAGCTTTTCACACAAAAATAGAAAAATAAAATTTTGGGGGTTCCCCATACTTAGAACTGAAACTCAAAAATTTTCGCTCACCAGCTGCTCGTGCACTGCACGCGTGCAGTTACTGTAATTGTTTGGTACGCCCCTTTATCGCAACGCAAGCAAGGCTTGCATAGTGGGCGCACGCGGCGTAGTTACGAGCGGGAGAAAGTATGTGCAGCGCGTGGCTTTTGCGCTGTTCGCGCACGGCGCGAAATAGTAGTGCGAGCGCCGCGCGGGCAGCAGGAACGGTGCGCTAACTTATAAAATAGTACTCTGTGGCTAACTTGAAATGTACGCACGCAGCTTGCGAAAGCGGCGCATTCGCCAGATGTGGACACACTATAAAATGCCTCTTCTTTCACTTTTGTGATTCCTTTGTGTTCCACTTTTGTGTTTAACAAATATTACAGACTTGTAGGAGACCAGACTTGTAGGAATCACTAATCTGTGACCCCTCATCAGACAATCGTTTTTTATTGATAACTCTAAGCTAGAAGTATTCCTACAAGTTAGGTCTCTAACCAGTAGCTATAATAATCCGTTAACTACAGAAATAATCCTATAAAAATCCTTTACTTCACTAATTTTACTTAGCCGATAATTTGTCAGATAGTCGCTATGGTTTTAATAACATTATTCCCTATTATCATTATCATATTACATAAAGCACGGTACCTTGACCGCCCCGAACTTTGAACAAATTGGCTTTATCAACTGTTGACTCATCACACACGGAGTGTGTAGGTAGCGCTCGTTATTAAATCCTCCGCTACTGATTGACTTCGAAATCCGCACGATTATGAGTAGGAACTAGTAAATATTTATCTTATGATTGTAAGTTGATAGAAAAATGGCATAAAGTTTTAGACGTTTTGCTGATATTTCGGGAATACTTTTGTCCGGATTAAAAATTGAACCCATTTAGGGATAGGTAGGTAGGTCTAAAAATAAATTTTGATTCGACCGTATATTATATATATTGATGAAATCTTATTCCAAGAATATAGATATAACCTCGTGTTTGAATCTAATTGTTTGGATAGGGTTTTCAATTGATCTGTGAGAGCTGATATTGTAAGGTTAGAAATGACTGTCGTCTTTTATTCCCGGATGGCGTTAGTTTTGGTGTATTTACAATCCATTTATTTTCGTCAAATAATGATTTTACATTTATAGTCGTGCATTAAGTAATTCCTGAACTTCATGTGACATTAAATAAAATGTTTATATTTTTGTAAGAATTGTTTCGGTTGTTTCAAAAAGGAGGAGGTTCTATGTTCGGCTGGATGTATTTTTTTTATGTATGTTCACCGATTTTTCGGTCAATTGTGGAAAGATTTTGAAAAAAAATTTTTTGATTGAAAGGTTATGCTTCCGAGTTGGTCCCATAGAAATATTGTTATGATCTGATCATCAACTTCAAAGATATGGAACAGAACTCCTTATAGGATCACAACAGAACCGTCGTAACAAGTAAAATTGCTTTGTTTATATTTTGTGTGTAGTCTATGACTAAGAAGAGGGGGAATATATCGAACTGATCTGATGATGAAGCCTAAAGCTAAGCACCAGAACTCTGTAATAAATTAATGTAATCTAACCGTGTTTGGGATTATTAGAATTGTCATGAGATGCACTCTGGCTATAAGGTATTTAAGTTTGGCTGAGGGGTACTTTTTAGTGGTGGTACCATAACTAAAAAGTGAAAATAAAAAAACTTTTTACAAAAAAAAAATACAACTGACTTAAGAGAAATAACGAAGAGACAAAACTATTATAGAAACACCGACTTCCAAAATTAAAGTTATTGGTGAAGCGTCAATGCCGTTTCTCAATGTGTATATATTTTTAGAGAATAAATAATGTAAATTAGTTACCTTTCCCGCATTCTCCGCGCTTTGATAAAAACATTATTTAGTTTAAGAAAAAGTAAGACAATTGAGTCTCTGTTGAGGGTTCCATTCACCAATATCTACGACCGCAGCGCCCATTGGTCGTATCGAATGCTTCCTTGAGACGCTCGCTAGAGGGCGTCTACGCCGTGCAGTGTTGGTTTCACGAGTTCTGACCAGCCCACCGGTGGATGAATCAAGATAGCTCGCCGGCCTGCAGCCCACGCAGCAAACCACGCACCCGTGAACGAGGCGCCTTCCTACCTTCAAGTGGGGTCCCTGGATTAGCAAGGTACGTGGGCTTATTGCTGTAAATAGATGTTGTTGGGTATTGGTGTCTCAGAGGAATCGTCAACAGGGATTTAATTTTGTGTAATTTAAATTTACTTTCAACGCCATATTGGTCGTCTTAAAACACCACCTTTCTCAGGTGAGGCTATTTAGAGACGCCCCATCAGTTATTTTGCACTTTTCAGTGTTTTTTAGGGTTCCGTACTTCAAAAAGAAAAAACGGAACCTATCTATAGAAATCTATATATATTTCTATCTTTTATAGAAATCTATAAAAATTCTATCTATCTATCTATCTATCTATCTATCTATCTATCTATCTATCTATCTATCTATCTATCTATCTATCTATCTATCTATCTATCTATCTATCTATCTATCTATCTATCTATCTATCTATCTATCTATCTATCTATCTATCTATCTATCTATCTATCTATCTATCTATCTATCTATCTATCTATCTATCTATCTATCTATCTATCTATCTATCTATCTATCTATCTATCTATCTATCTATCTATCTATCTATCTATCTATCTATCTATCTATCTATCTATCTATCTATCTATCTATCTATCTATCTATCTATCTATCTATCTATCTATCTATCTATCTATCTATCTATCTATCTATCTATCTATCTATCTATCTATCTATCTATCTATCTATCTATCTATCTATCTATCTATCTATCTATCTATCTATCTATCTATCTATCTATCTATCTATCTATCTATCTATCTATCTATCTATCTATCTATCTATCTATCTATCTATCTATCTATCTATCTATCTATCTATCTATCTATCTATCTATCTATCTATCTATCTATCTAGTAGTAGTGCACCCAGAATATGATGATTTCCTCTGAAAAAACCCGCCCTTTTCTATTGTATAGTCGACTGTGCTAGGTCTACGAGCCACGTAGCTGTGGTATTACGCGGTATTACTACGCACGTAGTATTTAATATATTGATTTGTGTTCTGTGAAAGAAAACATGTGAGAATGTCGAGTTTTCCATGTCAATTTATTATTATTATCAAATATTTAAATTATATTTATCTATTATTACTATGTTATACAATTAGGATCATAAATGAATTACCTAGTATGGCCACAAATAAAAAAACGCAACTTCACTTAGTTATTTCTTATATTTGTTATTTCTTCACATTCAAACGGCTGAACGGATTTAGATGAAATTTGGTAGACGAGAAAACTATATATGTTCTGAAATAGCACATAGAATACTCTTATCCCAGGAGTATGTTTCCTTGGTATAATTTTCTATTGTCTCGCGGGCGTTGCCGCTGTCTGTTATTAGTAACAAATAAATTTTCCACATTAAGAATATTTCATTGCCTTTTAACAAAGGTGACTTTGACGGGTCCGTCGTTTCTCAGCACGGCGTCCGCGATGATCCGAATGTCTTCGGGGTGAGTGACCGGCTCCAGTTCAAACTTTCTCAAGACTTCCGCCACGGCCACCTTCATTTCCATCATGGCGAACTTTTGACCTGAACAAATTATTAAAGCTATCTGTTTGTCGTTAAGCTTAACTTTCTAGTCTATAAATCTTGCTTTCACAATTTTTTTAGTCCATATGAAATAAGGTAGGATGAAAGTTTAAGTTCTTTCTTAACTGAATATTAAGCAGATTATCCAGTGCTTTAGCTAAAATTGTAGCCAGGGAGATGGGCCGATAATTCTTTTATCACATATGTCAGCAGTTTTACATTTAACAATTGGTATGACTATAGTTCTCTGAGGTCCTGAGGAAGATACTTATGACTCATGCACAATGAGAAAAATATAGCCAATACTCTGGGTAAATGACAGCCTGCTTGTCGTAAATGTTCAACACTCAAGCTGTCATGTCCAGGCGATTTACCACGAGTCATGTTATTAGATCTTATTTGTACAGTGGTAGTTGTATCCGGGTGGAGGCTGCATTGTGTCGATACCGGAGATAAAGGTGACCTTGCCTTAAAATTTGATTTAAATATATTAGGTCTTTAAATATGAAATTGCCGTTTTTTAAAACGGGTTGCTTTTAAGTGTTATATCTTTGGATTGACTTGGAATTATAAGTTCAAATAAACTTTATATTAAAGGTACGTTATTCTTTTTCCGAAATTAGGTATTTATTGGATTCTTTGTGTTTTGTATTTTTTGTAATATCGCAGTTCTTATAACCATGAAAGCTAATAAAAATAACATTTTTTTCATATTAAGAGTTCCAACGTAGAAACTATGCATTTCAAAGGGCAAGCAATATCAATTACTTATACCTACAACTTTCTTCTAACAGAAGAACTTTGTGCTCTTGGTTTAATAGCTATCGTTTTTTAAATTTTGTCTTGTTGCCGCACTGAGGAGAAAAGTTATTCGTGAGCTAAAATTTCCCACGTGAAAGTGATTGAAACAAAAATAGACAGCAGCATTCATTAGCAGTTTTAAGTCCTTATAAATCATCAATATTGCATACCGCTTGAGATACATTGTTTCCACGGTAGAAGTCATATTACAAAATAATGCGAGTTTATATATTTCATACAAAAATAGTTACAAGTACCTACTGCGATATTACAGAAAATACAAAACACAAAGAAACCAATAAATACCTAATTTTTAAAAAAGAATAACGTACCTTTAATATAAAGTTTATTTGAACTTATAATTCCAAGTCAATCCAAAGATATAACACTTCAAAGCAACCCGTTTTAAAAAACGGCAATTTCATACTTTATCCCCTATTATTAGCTATTCTATTACAATCCCTTTCCGAATTTATGCATAGAGCTCGACTTTGTTTTATGTTTAATTTATTAGTACATTTCCAGAAATTCTTGATGTCATGTTTAGTATAATGAGTTGCTAAAATGTCCATTTTAATTTGTTCGGCTGGTCTTGACACCACATAAGCGGTTTTAAATTTTTCCTACTTTAGCACATAGTGTCATAAATGCATCCGAATGAGGGTTTCCCATGCCAAACCCAGCTGTTGAAATTATTTTTAGCCAGTACACGAGCGTCCTTTACATGCCTATTCCAGCCGGAAACCGCCTTTTTACTTTGACCTCTCCTATGCCTGACACTGTCATAACCCTCTACACTCGCCTCCAGTGTTTTATAATTCTATTGTACATTATATCTTTATTTTATGATGTTCCATTCTGTTTTAATACCATTCTTTTACCTAGGGAATTGAAGTCAAAATCGAATGAACGGACAATGAAAACATGTTTGTTTAAATATCTATTCTTACTGCGAATGGAGTGTCGAAGCTTCACAATATGCTAATTATTTAAGATGCTACATAATATAATAAACTAGCTTTTGCCCGCGGCTTCGCACGCGTACATAAATTATAGCCAATGTCACTCAGGATTAAAGCAGCTTTATATCGGTGAAAAAAATTTAGCAATCGGGACAATACTTTCAGAGATTACCTCCTACAAACAAAAAAAAAAAACAAAAAAGTAAAAAAAAAAAAAACTTTACCTCTTTATAATATTAGTGTAGAATTGTAGATTAGCTCAAGGAAGCTCACAGAATGTTCTGTGTGATTAAATGTTATCAAATAAGTATATTTATATCTAGCTATGATTGGGAAGAGAAGAGTATAAGCTGCTTCCATCACTTACCTATACAGTTCCTCGGACCAGCACTGAAGGGTATGTACGCGTAAGGATGTCTTCCCACGCTGTTCTCTGGCAAGAACCTGTCGGGGTCGAACTTCTCCGGGTCCTTGAACAGGTCAGGGCGACGATGCAGGTCGTAGATGTGGATGTGGCAAAACGTACCAGCGGGGATGTCATAATTACCTGAAATATATAGTAGATCAGTATGAGGAAAAAGGCGGAGAGAGTTTTGAGTACCTATAAATGTGGATCCTAATAAGAGTAGGGAAAGGCAAAAGAAATGATGGAACTTGTGAAGGATGATATATCAGGACAGGGGATGACTACGTAGATGACGACTAATTCTGGTTAGGAAAGGCATGTTGTATCTACCTTAAATATATTTGTGACGGGAAAATCAATAATCACTGAACTGACTATTTCACTACTGACTGACTTCTGTTTGTATCACCGTGTACTATGTATATTTTTGTGTACAATAAAGAATTAAAGAATAAGAATTAAAATGATTAAAATCAAATTAGGATAAGAACAAACAGAATGACAAAGATAACATTTTATTAGTGTTGATTATAAATAAAGTCTGTCAATAACATTATTTCTGATTTCATACTTAGAACTTTAAGATAGTAGATAAAGATATTATTTAATCTACAAGTCCGTGATAAGGCCTGTCATACTGTATGGATCAGAATGTTGGGCTGTGAAAAAGACGGATGAAAAAAGATTGCACGTAGCGGAGATGAGAATGTTGAGATGGATGTATGGTGTGACGAGAATGGATAAAGTGAGAAATGAGTATATTAGAGGAAGTTTGAAAATGGCGCCAGTGACTGAAAAGTTGAAAGGGAATCGTTTGTCTTGGTATGGTCATGTGAAGAGGAGGGATGAAACGCATGTTACTAAAAGAGTTATGGGTTTACATGTGAATGGATGGAGAGGGAGATTAAAGAAAAGATGGATGGATTGTGTGAAAAGTTATATGATAGAAAAGGGAATTAGTGATAGCGTGATGAGTGACAGGACAGAATGGAAGAAAAAACGTTTTGCGCCGACCCCAAATAAAACGGGACAAGGACAGGAAGATGATGATGATGAGATAAAGATATTATTTGATTAATTATTTGCCTTTTTCCACGATGACTTGACTTAAAACCGATTAGATATAATAATAATAACCCCATATCCGCCGTATCTCTACGTTGACGTCGTGATGGGGCTTGCGCGCTCCTATAAAGTTTAGGTCTGCAACATGCCTAGGGTGTGGGGCCAGACTAAGAGAGATACAATCCGTAGGGCAGTTTTGTAGCGAACTGTTGAGCATTAGCGACCTCAAGGACCCGATCTCCCAGGAGAATTCTTGATGTTCTTCATCTCCGGCTCGAATGGTGTCCGGACGTAAAGAATATCAGATGGATATCATATGAGACCATCCTATTACTTCCGTGGGTGTCGTAAGAGGCGACTAAGAGACATTTTGAGACCGTGCGTACTAGCACCGAAGATCACCGCATGGTGGTGCGTAAACCACCAACAATAGTATTCCCAAGGAGGGTTAGTGTCAGGCTGGCGGCCGACTATAAAACGTTGCTAAATCTCTTGCAACATGTTTGGTTTTAATAGAATGCGCGATAAGGTTAGGGCGTACTCTACCAGCGACGCGTAAGGGCAACACCCGGCTCCTGTGGGAAATGGACCAGGTTTGTTTGTGTTTGTATTAATAAATAAATAGATAGTCAATTGATAGAAAGCGTGATAGAAGTATAAAGGATTAATGATAGAATTATAGTTGTGAAAGTTATGTTAGAGAATGTGATGTTCAATGTAGTCAGTGTGTATGCATCACAAGTAGGACGTGATGAAATGGAGAAAGAGAAGTTTTGGGAGGATTTTGATACTGTTTTAATGACCATCTCTGTACATGAGTTGGACATGTGGGAAGAATGAAAGGTATTCATAAAAGAGTACATGAAAGGATGGGGTTTCGGAAGTCCGAATAATGAAGGAGAGACGCTGCTGCAATCTGCTACCGCCTTTGACCTGGCAGTAGCCAATACTTGGTTTTAAAAAAGTGAAGAACATCTAATTACGTACAAAAGCGGTCACAAGACGCAAATTGACTACTTTTTAGTAAGGCGCAAGAATATAAAGCACGTCAAAGACTGCAAAATACTGCCAGGAGAAGATCTAGTTTCACAGCACCCACCGACTCCTGGTTATGGAATCAGTAGTCAAAATAAAATGCAACAAAAGCAATGAGTGTCCTCCCCCCAAAATAAAATGTTATTATGTTAGAGAAGAATGATTGTGCGAAGAAGTTCAGAGAGCGAGTGGTTTTTTTTTTTAGGTCGGTAAATCATCTAATGACAAATCTCGCTCTTGGGCGGAGCGCGAAATAGTGACAGACTTTTACTGACTAAAAACCCACTCCTGTTCCTTCGTTGCCTTCGTCCCAGGGCCCGGGTTTCGCTTTCACACTACCCATGGCCCCAGTAGGCTTCGGCCCTGCTGGGCCCCTACGATTTGCTGACATGTCCCTGAGGCGCGCGTGGAACAATATGCGCCTTCGACGACTTGGGCTTGGTCCGGATGGTTACCGGACAGTCGGATGGCGGGCTACCCATTGCTCGCCGTCCGCAAGCCCGCGCCTACGGTGGCTGGAAATCGAGATCGGAATCGCGGGGGCGGTTTGGGCGTGAGGTCCGTTGCCATTGCCTCACGCGATCGGCCGCCTCCTTTGCTAGCATTACTGCTTCGCAGAAGGAGACGACCGCCTGTCACTCCTCCTAGCTCCGGACCATGGCCTGTACCAAGGCCCGGCGCGAGAGATCGCCGCCGCCGATTGCCCCCACGAGGACACGGCGTTGCTCTGCCCAAGTGGGGCACACCTCCACCGTGTGCTCCACAGTGTCCTCCGGGCGATCCACACAGTGGAGACACCCAGTCGTCGCTTCCGCACGAATCCGGTGCAGGAACTTCCCGAACTTACCGTGTTCGGTGAGAACCTGCGTCATGCGGAAGGTGAGGACGCCGTGAGGTCTTTCCAACCACGCCTCAAAGAGGGGACTTACCGCCATAAAGAGAGCAAGTGGTGGAAAAAAACTGATAGCGATGGGAGACATGAATGATCGAAGTATAAATGAAAGCTGTAATGAGTAGACTCATCAGTAGCACTTGCATTGACAACTTTGCTCACAACATTCATAAATGCAAAAGCCAAATAATTGAGTTAGGATTATCAGATCATACAGCCCAATTATTGCATTTTCCAGTCAAAAAATCCTGTGTATTAAAATCTTGGCGTATTAAAGTACGCGATTATAGTGAGGAAAATTTGACAAAATTTAAAACTTGTATGAACAATTTGACATTCTCTGACATTTACCTGACAAATGATTCAAACGAAGCCTACAATCGTTTCTTGGGGCTTTTCCTGTGTTTCTATAACTTGTGTTTTCCCTACAAATTAATAACAAAATCGTTATACAAAAAAACTAAATGGGTTTCAAAAGGTATCAAAATTTGTAGCAAAATGAAAAGAAAATTACTATGGCAATATAGAACACACCGGACGAAAAAAACAAACATAAATTCAAGCAATACGCTACAAAATTTTAAAAAATTATTTGTCTTACACAGAAGGCACAAAATAACCATCGCATCAACACAGCTCAAAATAAATCGAAAGCTACTTGGTCACTTATAAATAACTCTAAATTTAAATTTCCCAGGGAACCAATTAGTGAAATAGTAAAAGATAATGTAAGCATTACAGATCCAACGTCGATTGCGAATAATTTTAATGACTATTTTATTGACCAAGCTGCAAAATCGATGCGTACAAATAATAATAAAAATAAAGCACCTTCGAATCAAAACATGAACACTAACCTAAACTCAATTTTCCTTGCCCCCACAACCACAATAGAAGTGGACAGAGAAATCAAGCAACTTAAAAATACATCGAGTGAGGGTTACGATGGCGTCTGTACAAAAGTAATAAAACAAGTGTCACAATCAATTGCAGCTCATCTAAGTTATATAATAAATTTATGCATTTCTACTGGAACTTACCCAGAAAAACTTAAAACATCGGTTGTTAGTCCTCTCCACAAAAAAGATGACAAAAGCAATATGGGGAATTATAGACCTATAGCTTTGATACCCATCTTCTCAAAGATATTCGAAAAAGCCATTCATAGTCGTCTTTACAATTTTTTAGAAAAATATAATATCTTGGCTAGTGAACAAAAAGGATTTCGCAAGGGCAAGTCCATTAACGCTGCAATATATGAACTTACTAACATTGTTTTGACTAATATGGACAAAAGAAATCCAATATGTTCTATTTTCATGGATATGAGTAAAGCCTTTGACAGTGTTGACCATAACATACTGCTTCAAAAATTAGATTCATATGGCATAAGGGGAAAGGCACTAGACCTCATTCACTCATATCTATGTGATAGAAAGCAGTTTACAGAAATAACAAGAATATGCCTTAAAACGCGGGATGAGAAGACATATAGATCCCAAACTAGAACCATAAAACTGGGAGTTCCACAAGGTAGTGTCTTGGGTCCCTTGCTTTTTCTAATTTCCATTAATGATCTCCCTAGACACATAAAGCATCCCATGGTACTTTTTGCAGACGACAGCACTGTAGTAATAAAATGTGACAGTCAAAATGACTATGAAAATGAAATTAATGAAACATTAAGAACTATAATTAATTGGTTAATTGATAACAATCTGAAATTAAATTTAGAAAAAACAAATATAATGCACTTTCACCAAAGAACTCAACCGAAAAGTATTAATGTAAATTATAACGGGCAGACAGTAGAATCTGTAACAAATACAAAATTTCTAGGAATAAATATTGATTACAGACTTTCATGGACAACCCATATAGACAATCTCTGCAAAAAAATCAACAAATCCTCATTCGCTTTTTACAAGCTCTCCAAAATAGTTAACAAAGAAGCGATTTTAACGGCCTATCACGGACTGGTGGCACCATTACTGAGATACGGCATTATATTTTGGGGTAATTCGGTAGACAAGGTATTTATATTTAAAGCTCAAAAGAAGTGCATTAGAGCAATGTGCCAAATAAATAGTACAATTAGCTGTCAACCTTACTTTAAAAATCTAAAAATTCTCACATTGCCTTCCCTATACATTTATGAATCAAATATATTTGTGAAATCAAATCTAAGCTACTATAAGACTGTTGTCAAAAGCTATTATCGAAAATTAAGGGATAAAAAAAGGTTAGAGGTACAAATACCTTATGGTAAAACGGCACTATTAAATAAAAGTATTTTATGCATGACATCATTAATCTATAATAAATTGCCTGATGACATTAAAAAATTACCAATCCTCCAGTTTAAAAAGAAACTACATTCATTCTTAATAGACAAATGTTATTATGATGTCAAAGATTACTTAAGTGACAAAAATATTGTATTCCAATGACAAGAAAGGAAAAATAATTATCATTTTTTTCCCACGTATTTATGATAATATTGTGAATTGTATTTGAATATCATTTAAATTGCTTGTGTCTTTCCCCTTTAATATATATTATATTATTATATAAGAATATAATTTGCAATGTTGTAATAATGAATTATGACTAATATGACTTCGAATTGAATTTCTATGTATTAATAATTTGGAATATTTTAATAATGTATCGAGACTAATATGATTAATTGTGTTTTAAATTCTGACTTATATTTTATTATTGTATGCCTCAACGGCGGGACATAGCTGAGCTTATTTTAATTATTTAAGACCTGTATTTATGATGTATACCTATAGTCCACAATAAAGTTGATTTGATTTGATTTGATTTGAGATGGCGGAGTGTATATTAGACATGCAGTGAAAAATATTTTGGGAGAGACGAGAGGAAAAGGCACAATAGATAGGGATACATGGTGGTGGTCGATAGAAATTCAGAATGTGTTGAAAGAAAAGAAAAAAAAATTCAAGGAATGGCAGCGTGTATTAGCTGGAGACGGTAGTCTGAAAGCTGGAAAAAAGAAAGTATGATTTAATAATATTGACAAAAGCAAAATTCCAGGATAAACTATACGACACACTGGACAGTCCTGCAAGCCTAAAAGAGCTGTACCGGCTTGCAAGAACAAGAGAGAGAAAGACGAGGGATGTTTGTCAGGTAAGATGTGTAAGGAATGAAGCTGGAATAGTCCTATCGGAAGATGAAAAAAATCAAAGAAGGGTGGAGCACTTAATTTTCTACTAGACTTAAATACAACCACAACTTACTTAGTTTCACATCTTCATTCAAGCTTCGACTGATAAAAGGCACCGGAGGATATAGGCGCAGTGACTCCTTAATACAACGTTCTAAGTATTTCATCTTCGGCAAGTCTTCCATAGTAACAGAACGCTTTGAATCACCCAATATTTCCTTAATTTCAGCAAAGATTTTTTCCTGTAAAAAAGAATCATTTTAAAGATACATAACATACTAATACGAATTAAAATATAGGAAGAACGGAAGGATTAATTTATCATTTTCTTTTGCACTTTCTGCTAACTTTGTCCCCCCCTAACAGTGTGTAGCTACTAGTAGGTAAGTTGATGATATGACTGACGCTATGTCGGGAGGGGAGATTATACTCTTACTACAATTTGTATATTCGAAGTAGAGTACTTAAAACGGATAGTGGTTTAATACATCTAATCTTTCTATGATTTACTAGTGACCCTCCCAGAGCGTCAATCTCCTTGCGATTCGCGGCCACGACAAACAGTGGGTAGCTCGCCGTCCGATTAGAACCCTGGGCCTGGTTCAAATCGACGACGACGCACTTCAAAGAGATGTCAACATGAGTGACGGAACCCGCTAGAGCCGATGCCTGCTAAGGTAGCAGGGTTTGTTCAAAAAAGTCAGCATGCCCTGGAAGGCTGGAACGTCTCTATCACCATATTGATAGAAGCAACCTTCAAGACAGAGTAAATTAATTTTTGGACTTCCACAGAGTTCGTTACTTGGCGATCTTATCAAACCGTTAGCATATCACTGTCGTCTCTGTATTAATAGGAATTGTTAAATAAAGTAAAACCGTTTTAAAATTTGACCAACCTGCACGTCCTTGTGATGAGCGAGGACCATAAAGCAAAATGTCAAACCAGAGGCTGTAGTGTCATGCCCCTGCAAAGAAAACGTAAACATGTTAATCTAATATTTAACTGTAATGTTTAATAATAATCAATGCTTTTTATAGACTATAGGTATCAATATTATCGGTCGACGACTTAACATACTTACTTCAAACATAAATGTATCCACTTCTTCTTGAATGCCAATGTCGTCGATCAGTCCCTCCTTCTTGGCTGAAATTAACAAGTCCAGCATGGCCGTCTTCTTTTTCTTGTAGACATATACATTATCATCTTCTTCAGTACTCTCGATTATTTTCAATCCATATTTTTCTATGTATTCTGTCCTTTCCGCAATAACTTTCTTTGTGAAACCATGCACTACTTTTAGATAAACATCTTGTCTTTTACTTAGCGTTGTTAGGCTAAATGAAAAGTCAAAGAAATAAAATATTTTTATAAATCGTTGGTAGAATATGTATCCTAAGTTGTAAATTGCGTCTCTGTAAGCATTAATCTCTGATTTATTGTGATCACTCAACTTGGTACCCATTGCGGTTTCTGAAAATACAAGTTACAAAATTTGTAATAATCGGTATTTGTGTATGTATGTTTATGCAAACAATTTTGGAAGTGACTTTGATGCTTTATGAAAGTGGTTTTTAACTTATCTAGGGTGCCAATAATCATTATTAGGTCATAAAAAATATAGAAATAACTAAAATAAATAAATAGATATGCTTCTTCTGATGTATCAACGATAAATCATAGTAATTTATAGCTCTGAACTATAGTTCTATTATTATAATTTTTTAGTCTAAAATGGTTCCGTATGGTGTTTGGACATAAAGAATTGCACCATCTCATGTCTTCCCGTGGGTGTCGTAAGAAGCGACTAAGGGACATATCAAAGAATGGTCAGAAGCATTCTCTGTGCATTTCAACAATCACACTGCGATCGCCAACCCGCCTGCTAAGCGTGGCGATTACGGCAAACCCAAAAATAAAAAGCGTACACTGAGGACTGACGAGAAGATAACCAAACTTGGGGAGGAATTGAGCTGGTTACGATGGAGTATTGTAGGATTATTTGAAGTCCGAAGACAGGGGGAGGACACGATAATTCTTAAATCCGGTAATCTGCTCTATTTTCGGAAGTCACCCTTCCAATCAGCAATCCCAGGGTGATGTCGGTTTTTTGTCCACAAGTCCCGTGTTAACAATCTGGTGAGAATCGAGAGTGTGTCGACTAGGATGGCGTACCTTATACTCAGAATATCAACAAGATATTTGCTGAAGGTCATACAGGTTTACGCCACGACCTCTACACAGCCCGACGACATTTATGAGGATGTATCCAGAGCCATACATGGTTATAAGACTCACTTCACCGTGATTATGGGGGACTTCAATGCGAAATTAGGCAAACGAGATGGTGACGAGCTGCGAGTGGGGCAATTTGGATTTGGACGTTGGAACTACTGGGGACACCTACTGGCTAGTTTTATGGAGAAGGAGGGCCTCTACATGATGAACTCCTTCTTCGAAAAGCTTAAACATAGGAGGTAAACCTGGCAAAGTCCCGACGGTGCAACTAGAAATGAGATTGACTTCATTCTGTTGACGAAGAAGCAAATATTCAATGATGTCTCTGTGATCAATGCGGTGAAAACTGGAAGTGATCACCGCATGGTAAGAGACACATTGAATATCAATATTAAGCTTGAAAGGTCTCAACTGGTGAAGTCTACGCTCCGTCCAGCACAGATCTAGATCCATAACTCCGAAAGCTTTCAGCTCGAACTCCACAATCGTTTCGAGTGCCTAGGAAGCTCCGTGGACGAATATAACGATGGGTTCGTGGGAACTATCCATACGGTCGGGTTTAAGGTTTTCAAGACTCACCGTACAAATAAGAACAAGAGGCTCTCTGATCAAACTCTCGAGCTCATGAAGAAGAGGCGTGAGATGACTCTGCATTCTTCAGATGATGCGTGCATATACCAGCAGCTCAATAGACGGATCTCAAAGTCTCTGAAACGCGACCTTCGCCGATTTAATACCGACAGGATTAAGGACACGATTGAGCAGAATAAGGGCTCCAAATTATTTGCACAAGAACTGTCTATTGGGCAGAGCTGCCAAACTAAAGACCGACGATGGCAGAGTCATATCCGCCAAATCGAAGCTTCTGGGAGAGATCGAGGCATTTTATGAACAGTTGTACTCGTCAATCTTCAAACCCACTGCAAATCTAGCAAATGACGGACGAAAGGTTCTGAAGTGAAGGAAGAAGCAGCGTTGAAAGGCCTCCCACAAGGTGAACCGATGACCTGGTGAGGGTCGCGGGAATCCGATGGATGCGAGATGCACCGAACCGGTTATTATGATGACACTTAGGGGAGTCCTATGTCCAACAGTGGACGTTCTTCGGCTGAAATGTTGATGATGATGAAGTCTAAAATGGGAATGAAAAATTATCACACCAAAAGAACTTACCACATATTGAGTTGAGAGTAAATTCAGAAATAATGGGTACTATGTCTATGGGACGACCGCACACTTCTTTGAGGCTCTCCACAAAGCGCTGGCTATTATCTTCTAGAACTTGACAAAATTGACGCAGAATGTTGAAATGGAAGGTGGGCGTCAGAATTTTTCTTCTTTCTTGCCATTTCGAACCTTAAAAAATCATAAAATCCGTGTTATTATATATATGAAATTTTGTATGTATGTGTGTATATGTTTGTAGCTCTTTCCGCAAAAACGGCTGAAAGGTTTTTGTTTGTCTTCTTTTTCGATTTGCAATCGGTATCGTCTAAGTTAATTTGCAGATTCTGATATTGACACCTTGCAGTATGAGACTTGGAACTGCTTTGAGAAGTGTTTGTTTGCACTAACGTATCTGGTTCCTGGTTTCTGTATATGATAATTTTCGTTCCTGTTTAGATGGCTGTGTTTTTTTAGTGTGCCAATTAATTTGGTTAATTGAATGATTTTATTTTTTTATTTTCTAGCTTAGATTTCTCTGTAATTCTCGCATCTGTTATCACTAGCTGGACTAGGTCCATTGCATAAGACGCACATTACTATTTATTTTTAGTAAGTGGCAAATTTTCTAATTATTTTATTTGCTCTAGGATGGAGCGAGAGGATCTTTCAGACTTTTACTGATTATAACCCACCACTGTTTCTTCAGTGGCCCTTTGCGTTCTAGGAACACGTGTTTCCTTTTCAGAAACCCCCATGACTGTAGCGGGTATCGGCCCTGCTGGGCTCCTACGGTTTTGGAAACACCTCTTTTTTTTTTCGGTGGGAAAATCATCTTATGACATCCCCCGTCCTTGGGCGGGGCGGGAGATAGTGCCAGATTTTTACTGACTAAAAACCCACTCCTGTTCCTTCGTTGCCTTTCGTACCAGGGCCGAGTCTTCCTTTCAGAATCAGACCCTTGGCCCCAGTAGGCTTCGACCCTGCTAGGCCCCTACAGTTGCTGACATCTCCTTGAGGCGCGCGTGGAACAGCACGCGCCGTCGACGACTTGGGCTCGGTCCGGACGGTTACCGGACGGTCGGACGGCGAGCCACCCATTGCTCGCCGTCCGCAAGCCTGCGCCTACGATGGCCGGAAATCGGGATCGGAATCCCGGCGGCGATTGGGGCGTGAGGACCGTTGCCTCACGCGATCGGCCGCCTCCTTTGCTAGCATTACTGCTTCGCAGAAGAAGGCGACCGCCTGCCAGTCCTCCTCGCTCCGGACCATGGCCTGTACCAAGGCCCGGCGTGAGAGATCGCCGCCGCCGATCGCCCCCACGAGGACACGGCGTTGCTCTGCCCAAGCGGGACACACCTCCACCGTGTGCTCCACCGTGTCCTCCGGGTGGTCCACACAATGGTGACACCCGGGCGTTTCTTCCGCACGAATCCGGTGCAGGAACCTCCCGAACTTACCATGTCCGGTGAGGACCTGCGTCATGCGGAAGGTAAGGACGCCATGTTGCCTTTCCAGCCACTCCTCAAAGAGGGGACTTACCGCCATAATTATGGCGTGCCCAGGAAACACCTCTTTGAGGCGCGCGTGTAACACTACGCGCCGCCGACGACTAGAGCTTGGCCGGACGATGATCTACCCATTGCTCGAAATTTGCATTGATACAGTGCTGAACCAGAGGTCTCCACCTCCTATCACCTCCACGAGGACACGGCGTTGCTCTGCCCAAGCGGGGCACACCTTTACCGTATGCTCTACCGTGCTCTCCGGACGGTCCGATCAATGGTGAGGGTGACTCACGGAAGCAGGAACTTCCCGAACTTAGCACGTCCGGTGACGGTCTGCGTCGTGTAGAAGGTGAGGACGCCGGGACGCCTCTCCAGCTATTCCTCAAAGAGCGGGGACTTACCACTATGATTGTAGCGTGCCCAATTGCAAGATTGCTAATAATCGTTAATTTTATTGTAAATTGATCTTTTCCCACTAGGTTTCCAAGAGCTCAGTAGGTTTATTGAGTTCCTCAACTTCATACCTTTATTGAGTTGAGGATCTCAGTAAACCCACAACAAGCATCAAGACCCTGCAAAGCTCGATCAATCGTCCTTTCTATTGGTTTTTGGATAATCAGGGTAATTTATTATATAAGTGTTAACAAGCCATGGAGACATGCTTGCTACACAGGTACTTTGTTACTAGTATTTACTTTAACCGGATGGCTCAGATCTTCCCGCTCTCTTCCGAAATTTTGTTGCAAAATGTTGAAGGGATTCTTCGATATACCCTACTGGTGTAAAGTAGTTTTTAGCTCTGCTTCCATTTTCATAGAAAGTATATTCTGTGGCTTCATGGTCATGAATTTAGGGTGTACCGTAAAACGGGGTGGATAGAAACGCAGGGGTGAATAGAAACCAAATTTTGGTTTGGTTTTTCACTTTGATACCATATTATCGGCTTCTAACAAAGCATCGACTATTCATGAAAACAATTCATTAATAAATTTATACAGTTAAATACTGAAAAAAATATTCAAATATCGTGAAAATACCCTTTGAAGTTTTGTTTCTATTCACCCCTGAGTTTCTATTTACCCCATTTGACTATACGTTACCTTAGATTTTTTTTTCCAAAATTCACGTGGGGAAGCCGTTTGAGCGTGAAGGAGTAATAATATACACACATATATACATAAAAAAAAATCGCTTCAATATTGTGTGATGTAATTTTGTGAATATTCAGAGAAAAAAAGCAATTATCCTGCTGCACTAACCTTTACTTACGAGAAGTCCATCTCTAAGCCAAGGCCTTAAAACCTTGTAGATTTCACTTTTATCATTATATTTCATGTTTGATACAATTGTCTGCAAAAACCAGAAAAGTGTAAATAATCCTTAAAAATCATTTTCTATACATGCATCGATACTGTTGTTAAATCCTCTCCATACCTCAACATCATCAGGATTGTATATATTCACGGCCGCTAAGGGGTATACCCAAAGTCGATAGATACCAGAATTCTCTTTCGCTAAGCTTCTTGCCAATTTCATTAGTTCAACTGAAAAAGTTGGAACACATTTAAAGTAAATACCTAATTTGTTATTCGTTATGAACTTTATGACATTCCGCCGTTTTTTTTTTTGAGGACATTTTATGATATTCCCATCAAATGAGTTCTCCCGCTCTTGAGTGGAACGGGGTGTCAGTCTAACGTTTATTTATTTATTTATTTAATACTTCATGCATATAAAGGTACAGAGGCGGACTTAAGCTGTTGATCCCCGCATTAACGCCGGCGTTCACGCGCCATTGTCTTACTATTGTGTCTCTAATTACGCACTCAAAAGGTTAATGCCTTAGGCATTTTCCCCGCAACGCAACGTTCCCGCAGCCCTAGCAGGTATTGTCTCTGCTGGGCCCCTTTAGTTTTGCTGACTCCTCTGTGAGGCATGCGTGGAATACTACGTGCTATCGATTCGGGCTTGGTCTTTACCGGACGGCTGGATGGCGAGCTGCTTATTGTTCGTTGTCCACAAGTCTGCGCAACTCCTTCGGCGGCGGCTGGGGCGTGAGGATGTTCGTGCGACTGTTTACCGGTCTCTCTCGCTTCGGACCATAGCCTGTACCAGAGCCAGACGCGAGAGGTCGCCGCCGCCAATCGCCTCTAGAGGACACGGCGGTGCTCCCAAGTGGAGCAGACTTCTACCGTATACTTCACCAAGTCCTCTGGACGATCCGCACAATAGGGATACCAGGGTGTTTCTTCCGCCTGATTCCGAAACAGGAACGTCCCGAACTACTCATGTCAGGCGTGAACCTGCATCAGGCGGAGGAAAGTGAGGGACGCCGTGGCTCCTCTCTAGCCTCTTCTCAAAGAGGGGATTACCACCGCGATTGTGGCGTGCCCATGATGTTTACTTTCGCCTTTTACACACATTACCGGCTGCGCATTATTTTATAGAATACCTAGGCCTCAAAAGTTTTGCGAAAAAAAGTTTTTATGTATAAGGCATTGGCCACTTGTAATTATTTTGAAAACTTTTTTTATTTAAAAGTAAAAATACCATTGTTCGAATTTTGAATTTCCCTCCACATTTTTTCGAGAGCCAAATCAAATTATCGTGTCTCATTTAAAAATGGATCTGCATCGAGAACATTTTCGTGCGATGATTTTCTATGATTTTAAATGTGGCCTAAAACCTGATGAGTCATTTGATCGACTTTAAATTGCTTTTATGGATGAAGGACCTTCAAAAGCAACCATCTACCGCTGGTATAGCGAGTTCAAGCGCGGACGCCTTATTTTGGGGGATAAACAAAGGAGTGGTCGTCCTACGACGGCTATCACGGAAGAAAGTGTTCTGGCAGTAAAAAAATCTATTCGAGAAAACAGGCGAATTACATACGATGAGATTCAGCATATACCTACTGCAGATTGGTTTGGGCAGCGTTCACAAGATTCTACACGAGCACCTTCGCGTGAGGAGGATAGTTTGCCGCTGGGTGCCGCACAACCTCACCGAAGCTCAGAAGCAGACCCATGTGGAGTGGTGCCGGTAGATGATTCAAAAATTTGAAGCAGGCTCGTCTGGGCGCGTACCATATTGTGTCACGTGACGAATCTTGGATTTATCAATACGATCCAGAAACAAAGCGTCAGTCGACAGATTGGCTGTTTTCAAACGAACCAACGCCTACGAAAGTGAAGCGATCGAGAAACGCAGGGAAAATTTTGATCGCTAGTTTCTTCACTTTGAAGGGGTATCTGATTTTAATTCCATTACGAGACCAAAGCAGCATCAACGCCAAATGGTATACCACAAAATGCCTGCCAGAAGTTTTATCTGCAATGAGTAACAAGCGACCGAACACCGGTTCCGCGGGGTACTGCTTGAGCATGATAACGCGCCCGCGCACTCAGCGCTCAAAACGAGGGACTTCCTGGACACCAAACCGGTCAGAGTCTAGAGGCACCCGCCTTACAGTCCTGGACCTGTACCATGACGCTTAAAGTAAGATTGTTACATTCTTATTTCCAGAGTGGGTAAGAGATGGCGCTAGACAACCTGTATAGCTCTGTCTCTTACCCACACAGAAATAAGAATGAAACAATCTTACTTTGAACGTCATGGTAACCCCTCTGATCTGGCACCGTGTGAGTTCTTTTTATTCCCTAAAATAAATAATCTGCTGAAAGGGATACAGTTTTTATCGCCGGAAGACACGCTAGCAGCGTTCGAGAAGGCCGTGGAAGAGGTGTTTGCGGCGGACATGAAAAAATGTTTCGAAAATTGGTTCAGACGCATGAAACTTTGTATATAAGCTTTTTTTTTTTTTTTTTTTAATTGTTATAAACTAGTGCTTGACTGCGATTCCACCTGATGGTAAGTGGTAATGCAATCGTTGATGGTGAGGCGCACTAATTTATTGAGAGCCTATTCACTCTAGCCTTGAAGAGACCCAAATTATAATCGGACGGGAAAATCGCAGCAGGCAAATTATTCCAGTCCCTCGATGTACGCGGTATAAACGACGAGGCAAAACGCTTGGTCCGGACCGTAGAGGTTTCAACAACGTAAGGGTGGATACTCGCCGTTCGTCGGCTTGTCCGATGGTAGAAATGAGATGGTGGAATCAAGTCATGCAATTCCTGCGCACACTCTCCAAAATGAATTCTGTAAAACACCGAAAGGCTGGCTACCCTACGCCTGTGCTCAAGACTTTGTAGATTGGAATTAACCAGATCTGGATCACCAATTAGCCTCTTTGCACGCCTTTCCACCGAGTCCAAAGCTGCCAGGTGGCATTTTGCAGCACCAGCCCATATGTGGCTGCAGTACTCCACACACGAACGGACCTGTGCTTTGTATAACATTAAAAGCTGCCCTGGTGTGAAGTACCGCCGGACCTTTGCAAGTACGCCGAGTTTCCTAGCAGCTACCTTGGCTTTGGACTCAATGAACCGCCCAAAGTTAAGGTCTGAAGAAATTTCAACTCCCAAGAGCTGAAGGCGGTCGGTGTACTCCAGGGATACATTCTGAAAAACAGGAGCCAAGGTGAACGGGCTCCTTTTAGCGGTGAATAGACACGCTTGTGTTTTGGCGGCGTTGAATCCCACCAGATTGGCTTCACCCCACTTGGAGACTGCCTGAAGTGAGACATTCGCACGCTCTACCATAGCCTCTCTTTCGGACCGGATTAGCTCCCTACTAGCTCGAGCACCTGGCAGGTATCTCTCTACAACTGTGCTATCATCTGCATACCCATAGATACCGGGCATCAGCAGATCGTTGATATGCAGCAGGAAGAGAGTTGCAGAGAGAACAGACCCCTGAGGAACTCCGGCATTAGTCGTCATGGGCTCTGATGAGCATCCATCGATAACAACTCGGAGAGAACGTTCACTCAGGAAGTCTTTTACCCAGTTAATCAGACCAGGGGAAACGCCGTACGCTGAAAGCTTACTCAATAGACTAGCGTGCCATACCCTGTCGAAGGCCTTCGAGACGTCCAAGGAAACAGCAATCGCTTCCCCATTCTTCTCGAGGGTCTCGCCCCACAAGTGGGTGGCATAAACTAGAAGGTCCCCAGTAGATCGATTGTGGCGAAACCCGTACTGTCGATCACTGAGGAGATCGTTACCTTCCAGGTATGCCAAGAGGCGCGAGTTCAATACACGCTCCATAATCTTGCAGAGTATGGAGGTTATTGAAATCGGCCGATAGTTGGTAGGATCGGTACGACTGCCCTTTTTGGGCACGGGTTGCACGTTGGCAAGCTTCCAGGACTTGGGCACTATACCAGTCCCAAATGAGAGGCGATACAAACGCGTCAGTACAGGAGACAACTCGGGTGCACAAGCCTTGAGAACAATCGCTGGTATACCATCTGGTCCACTAGCTTTATTCACGTCAAGACGACACAGTGCTCTCAGAACCTCTTTTTTCCTTATGCGGACCTCGGGCATCGAAGTATCGCAGTGAGGTAGAGTCGGTGGAGTAGCACTACCAGTGTCAAGACGAGAATTATGGGCGAAGAGAGATGCAAAGAGACCCGCTTTCTCTCTCGCTGTATGAGCCAGTGTTCCATCAGGTTTAACCAGCGGAGGCAATGAGGGCCGACAGAAGTTCGCTTCGACCGACTTGGCAAGGGACCAGAATGCTCTGCTACCGGACGGCTGCGCAGAGAGCTTTGTACCAATATGGTTAATGCGGTCGAAGCGAGCCTTCCTTAGTGCCTTTTTGTAGGACTTGGCAGCATGGTTGAAGGCTCTCTTCTTTGAACTCAGATCCGGAGCTTTGTGGTCACGAGCGGCAACCCAGGCGAGAAACGCCGAATGCTTACGTTGTTCAGCTTGAACGCAATCGGCGTTGAACCATGGGTGAGCTGAGCCACCGATGGGTACGTCGCGATAGGGAATGAAATACTCCATAGCTTGACGTATCACATCGGATATAGCATCTGCACAGCTCGACGGATTTTTAGAAGAGAAGCAGACCTGCTGCCAAGGATAAGATGCAAAGAAGTGCCGCATCTCATCCCAATCTGCTGACTTGTAACGCCACATTCGCCGTTCACCGCGTGAGTCGCAGTCAGGTGGGGAGAAGGACGATACAGACTTCACCAGACAGTGATCTGAAGTTCCTAGTGGTGAGGAAACTGTTACGATACATCTGTCCGGATCGGTGGTCAGTAAAAGGTCCAGACAATTGGCAGTATGACCAACTACATCAGGCACCCTTGTCGCTTGCTTTACCAACTGGGAGAGGCCCATCGATACTGCAAAGTTTCGCGCTTCTCTCCCAGCGTGGTCGGTCCTCTGGTACGGGAAAAGCCAGTCTTTGTTGACGGCGTTAAAGTCCCCCAGAGCGACAAACTGCGCATCAGGGTGCCGATGCAGAGCCTTATCGGCGGCCTCACTGAGGTGGCCAAACAGTTGAGTCGTCTCCTGGTCACCGCTGTGCGATCGGTAGACACAAGTATAGACAATTTTGTCCACACCGGTGTCCACCAACAACCACAACGTTGAGAAATTAGGGTCCTCAAGGTGACGGAGACGCTGACAACAGATGTCATTGCGGACGTACACACAGACCCCGGCACGCTGCAGGAAATGGTGCTCCAATGAGTATCCCGGGTAGTCGAGATACGCCGCATCTGAGGGACATCTGATCTGCGTCTCCGTCAGGAAAAGTAAGTGGGGCTTGTCAGTCTCAAGGTGATGGTGGACCGCATAGATATTGGAGTGCAGTCCTCGAATGTTAGAGAGGTGCACTTGGAATAAGAGGACGTGCATCCGCTGTACACACTTACTTTTCTTTTTACCTTTCATTTTATTTTTTATTATTTTGAGTGAATAGGGTAGGTGGAAGATGGCAGTTGAGCGAGGTGATGCGATGTAAATCCAACAACGCGACCAGAGTTGCTGCGCCAATGGAGGTCTGATCTGGAGACTGCGGGGACGCCCGAACCCCCCCAGGGATCGCCATCGGGTCCTCTCGCCCGGTCGCCAACCGGCACGATGGGGCCACCCTGGGATTTTTCGCAGTTGGCGGGGCAGCCTTTTGTGCGTGGCTGGCACACTACTTGGGCCCCCAACTATCTGCGGTCGGCCAGCGGATAACCGTGCTTCGGATCCCGCTACCCTCCGCGATCAAACGTCCGACACAACAACAGCTGTCGCATCATACCCGGTACAGTACACATCGCAACACAACTGCTCAGACCCATCTTCCACCATATGGCTTCACCAGACATCACGCCGAAACACGACAAGTCGCTTGGCGGCATGGCTTTGTCTGGTGGGTGGTAACTCCTAAGCCGGCAGCCGATACTATGGCCTACCACCGTATTTTACTGCTCGTTTGGCACTACCCAGGGGACACGTGTAGGGTGGTCAAAACAAGTAGATCCTACGGACGCGAGCAGTTCATCCCCCAAAAAAGCTGGCGGAGAGTTCTTGGAAAAGATTTAATAAAAATATTTTATCCTTAGAAGTTAGTTTTTTGGTTTCTCAAAACTTTCTGAGTGTTCCACGTACATTACCTACACGTTTTATGTATTCTATACATTGCCTAGTACAGAATACCAGTTTATACAGATTGCCGGTAACATACATATATATGTATAAAAACAAATCCAAAGCAAGTTTTTGGTAAATTCGTGACGACACTTATTGAAGCTCGTAGATTAGACTATAAACAACCGAAATAGAATCCTCTTATAATTAAGTTCAAAGAGGCCACGGACTTTTGATAAATGAGCAGAATATCTAGAAAAAAAAAACACAATATGCAAATGTGTAATGACAATTATTGCAATATAAATCTGCCAATTTACTGCTATGCTGTTTGGAGAAGTATTAATTTATTTTAAAATTGTTTAAAATAATAATAAAGAACTTATTGTTATTATTACTAAAAATTTCTCCAACATTAGTATAATTATGTATTTATATAACAACGTTGGTTTATAAGAAACTCAAATTTTATAAGTTTTCGAAATTTAATCTATATATGTATATAAAAGGAGAAACAGACTGACTGACATATCAACGCACAGCCGAAAGTACTAGGAATCGGAGCGTGAAATTTGACACGAGGATTCCTTTTATGACGTAGGCGAGCACTAAGAAAGGATTTTCAAAAATTCACCATCTAAGGGGATGAAACGGGGGTCCAAAGTTTGTATAGAAAAACCTAATTTTACGCGAGCAAAGCCGCTGGCACAGGCTAGTTAATTATAAAACTTTGCAACTTAAAAATGCTACATTAGGATGCCGTTTGAACTTCTGTATAAAAGAACGTAATTTTATGATAGGTAATAAACTCGTTATAAATTTCTATATTACCTGATGAGCGCATTAGAGCTGGAGCATTTCCTAAAATAAAGCTGTCCTCTGGCCCGGGGATTTTTCTGATTATCCTAGCTCTTTTATTATAGTTGCAGAAAATGTGTAAGAAACCTAGAAAGCCCACGGTAAGGAATAAATACCAATACATCTTGCGAACGTCTACGTCTTTCGATAGTACACTGTATACTAAAAACACGCCTTTATCTTTTGTTTGTGTAATTAACTAATAGTCTCCAGCTTCATTAAACATCGGTTAAATAAATAAAAATTATTTAATAATTTTCTAAAAGAGTCAATGTAGACTATGTATACTCATGGTGTGTTACGGTCGCCGCCAAGGCAATTTTCAGGGGGGTGTGCATGGGTACGCCACAATTATGGCGGTAAGTCCCCTCTTTGAAAAGTGGCTGGAAAGACAACATGGCGTCCTTATCTTTCGCATGACGCAGGTCCTCACCGGACATGGTAAGTTCGGGAGGTTCCTGCACCGGATTCGTGCGGAAGATTCTCCGGGCGGTCCACACAATGGTGGCATTGTGTAGACCGCCCGGTGGAGCATACGGTAGAGGTGTGCCCCGCCTGGGTAGAGCACCGCCGTGTCCTCGTGGGGGCGATCGGGCCTTGCTACAGGCCATGGTCCAGAGCGAGGAGGAGTGGCTGGCGGTCGCCTCCTTCTGCAAAGCATTAATGCTAGCAAAGGAGACGGCCGCACGCGCGAGAGAACGGCCCTCACGCCCCAGCCACGGGGATCCCGATTTCCAGCCACCGTAGGCGCTGGCTTGCGGAAGGCGAGCAATGGGTAGCTCGCCGTCTGACCGTCCGGTGACCGTCCGGACCGAGCCCAAGGAGAGGTCAGCAAAACTGTAGGGGCCCAGCAGGGTTGAAGCCTACTGGGGCCATGGGTGATGCGAAAGAGATCCCGGGGCCCTAAAACAAAGGTAAAGAAGGAACAGTTGTGGGTTTTTAGTCAGTAAAAGTCTGACACTATCTAACACTCCGCCCAAGAGCGGGGAATGTCATTGGATGATTTCCCACCGAAAAAAAAGGGAGGTGTGCATCTTCAGCACCTAGTCTCGAATATGATAGTTTCTCTGCGAGGTTTTTCTTAAGTTCGGAATGTTTTGATGAATAATCAGCCTTATAATGTTCCCACTGCTGGGACTCAGGCCACCTCTAGAGGGAATGGGCCGTAATCCATCACGTGCGCCCAGTGCGGATTTGTAGAGGTCACATGTCTTCGAATTTGAGGGCAGAGGTGATGAAATAAATTACACAAATTAATGCGCCTGGTTGGGTTTGAACCCAACCAAACTCTTTAAAGGGATCTCCTGTGGTGGTGTTCTCGGTGAGAACGGAAGGAAGAAATATTTACGAAGGCCAAATATAAAACGAATACAGTTGTTGAGAAATCGATCCAATTTGTTTAGAAGTTCCTGGGATAGATCAGAGTAACAAACATCAGCATAGTCATTTATAGGTAAGACAAGCGATTGGACCAAAGTAGTTTTAATGCTTGATGGAAGGAAATTCTTGAATCTATAGAGAGATCGCAGCGTGAAGGTGACCCTCTGGCTAACCTGAGCAATATGCTTATTCCAGCTTAACTTATCGTCGATATATAAGCCAAGGTCTTTAACGTGTGGCGAGAGTGTATTAAGAAGCGGCAGTAGTCGGCTAGAGTCCAAGCTACGTAAAAAGTATGAACTACCAATAAGAATAGCCTGGCATTTACTGACGTTGACAGTAACCCCAAAGGAGACAATTTTTTTTGTTTGGGGAATAGGCCCACCACAAATTGTGGCGTATAGCAATGAAATGCACGTTAGTTTATTCCTTATAATCTTTAGATTACATTGGTAATATTGGCAAAACTTTATCTAACTGGAGTACCGTGAAATACGACAGTCAAAACATGACTCTCATAATAACCTAAAATCTCACAAGAGCGATTGTCTAATGAGTGGATAGGTCTCCTTGGTATTTTAAGTTAAAATAGTGCACTGTTCAATATAAACAGTATAAAACAAAGTCACGTCTGTACTACGTGACAGACTTTGATGTGATTTACACGATTTGATAGACTTATTCATGAAAATGCGTAGATGTATTCATTTCGAAATAGCGCGGCTTTTGTCGGCCATTGACTACATTGCTAAAATAATAAGGTGATGTGTTTTATGCTGGTTGTGTAAGGAGAAAAAAAAAACACATTATAGCATCACAAGTATTTATTACTGTTCATCATCATCATTTTCAAAGTCATCTCTTAAAAGCAGTATTTCATCTAAAAAAGATGCAGGTGGCTCAACCTCACCTTGATGCCGGGCCCAAGATAAAAACCACACTATACACATCACATATGCACAGCAGCCAACAGTGCGTCTGCCCACTAAACAATTACAACAGTATCCAGCAAGAGCAGTATTCAACATTCCGTTGAAATTGTGCTGCACAATTGATACAACGGCTTTGCGGATTATGCATGTATCTTCAGATGCCATTTTCATAAAATCTTTCGAATAAAAATACGAAAAGAACAGAAGAAACATGCAACTATCTAGTAATCGGAAACAATAATAATGTTGTCTGTAGCGGTGGGGGTTTCAACGACGAACAGTTTTCAAAGACCGTTTTTTGTTCTGCAACGTAACAACCGTTTTCCATCCTGAGACCAAACAGTCTTCGTTGTATAAATCAGTCTTCGAATTACTGTATGCGAATTGTTATCTTACTGTTAAGAAAATAAGGTCGAAAATCCATTGCTTCAACTATCACACTCGTTGCGTCGTCGTTTTTAAAACCAGTTATTGCAATGAAAAATGAATTTTATGTTTATAGTCATAAAGTTCATTTTTCATTGTAATAACTGGTTTTGAAACGACGACGCGACGAGTACAGAATTTATTACCGTCCTCAAACTAGTTGCGACAACGAACGTTTTCTGCAACTACTTCACTCAACGATAGTTTCGTCTTCAAACCAGTTGCGACGACGACCGTTTTCTGCAACCGTTTTTGTCGTCGCCAAAACGGTTACGTCTCGTCCGTCTAAAATTCGACAACGACCCACCACTAGTTGTCTGTCAGTGTCAAACTGATTGAAACTGGCCCACAGAGCATCTGCAACGGGCTATTAATTACGTTTCGTTCCACGTTGATTTTTAAACTACGTTACTTGATATTTGTGTTAACCGTTAATAACAGCATTAAAAACAAGTTCGCTGGTCCAATTAATTATTATCTCTTGAAACGCATTTAAATCCGATGTCACCGCTGCGCACTATAGTAACATTTTTTTTTTCACGTTAAAATAAACTTGAAAACGCTCCTAAACAAGCATTTTTTGCCGTAACACTTTTTTACTATTATTTCATTATTCCGGTTAGATTTCTATATAATTTTTGGTCTGTTAATTATAATAAGATGATCGCTTTTTCCATGTGTAATATTATTAATAAACGTAACCGTTTAATAGTGGGCCCAAAAAAAATTGTCTCCTTTGCATGACCAATCACAGAAGATCAGCATTTATTAGTGAGATGCAGTCATCGAGATTGTCAAGATTAGTTTGCGCGTAGAGCTGTAAGTCAGCATACAGATGTTAAGGGCATTTGAGGATAGCAGTGATGGAATTAATAAACAAAGAAAATAAGACTGGAGAGAGTATACCGCCTTGTGGAACGCCGGTTTGCAGGTCGCACCATTCAGAAATCTTCTGATCAGCACGTACTGCTTGCTGACGACCACTAATATATATAGCATAAGCATACATCAACGGTATTAAAAGCGTTGGAGAAATCTATTAAAACTAACACCGTTAACCTCGAGTTCTGAGACGTCAGGAATGCTCTGGAGAGCATTCCTGACGTCTTCTGTAACTTTAAGCAAGGCTGTGGCTGTAATGTGGCCAGGTCGAAAACCTGATTGGAATGGGGATAACAGTTTATTCCTAAACACAAAGGATGATATCTGTTTAAGAGCAACTGCTTCCAGGATTTTAGATAGAAAGGGGAGAATAGAAATTGGCCTAAAGTGATTTGACAAAGTGGGGGTGGGAATTTTAGGAAAGGGGATAGTGAAGGCTTTACGCCAAATAGTGGGAGATACCCCGGAGGGAGGAATTGATGATTTGAGTGATAGTAGGGAGCAAAGTTTTAATCATAATATGCAACAGCCCTGGACTTGATGGCAGTGAAAGCTTTAAGGATCTCCGCGTCGGTCACTGGGGAAAAAGAAAAAGAATCATGATGTAAATAATATAAATAATATAAATATAATAATAATTAAATATAAATAATAATAATTGGCGTGGAAGTTATATCAAGAATACTATTATTTTGACATAAGTCGCAAGCATAACCGACGATAGAAAGTGTTGATTCAAATCATTCAAAGATATACTAGAGGGAAAAGTATGAGAGGAGGACTTTGTTATACCAAGTGATTTGAGAAACGTCCAAATATCAGCCGGTGAAGAGTTGAGGACATTTTCGCAAATGTATCGGCGTTTAGAAGGTATCATCTAGTTACACCGGTTTCTAGCCAACTTCTCCAGTTCTCCTCACTGCGATCTCGTGCGTTGCGTTCACAATCATGTAAGCTTACATTCACAAGACACCTAAACCTGTAGACCATACAATGATGTTCCGTGTAGGAATCGAACCCGCGACGCGCAGCATAGCAGTCATTTTCTCAACCATTGCACCAACCGTGATTGATTAAGCAGTTTCTTTGTGAGTGTGTGTGTGACCCCCAGTTCCATTATCAGACCTCGGCCACGGCCCTCTATTATCAGTTTCGGTTAATGTACTTCTAACGATAGTCCAAATTGCGAAACACGAGGGAGTTATCTTGTTTATTTAATCATATTGTTTAGTCAACTAACTTACACTCGGTACATGGTGAGTTGGGGACCTTTGAGCCTTTGGAAAGGCCAAAATTTCATCTGCGCTCTCAATGACTACAGGGCTATTTCGTATGTTTGATAATTTCTGATGGCGACCTTCAACTCCTTTATCGGAACCTGGTCACCACCTGCGAGATATCACTGGTTAAAACTTATCCAATAAACCCACAAACTAGGCAAGCGCGACTCGGACTCGCGCACTGAAGGTTCCGCACAAACTTACTTTGGTAAATAGTTCAATTCCCGAATGGAGTATCAAAGATTTTTCCAAAACGCAAAAAAGGAAAGAGGTTTTTTTTGTGACATAACAACACTTTTTTCAGATTTATTCCTATACCTGTACAATAAGTACCTTACTTTATGCCTTTCATGATTCTGGGTCAACGGGAAGTACCCTATGAATTTTGATTCCCTTGAGAATGTCGAAATATACGTTTTTGCAACATAAACGGCCGTATCTTTTTTCCTTAACTTAGAAGTTTGATTTTCACAGTTTCAAGAGACCGCAGACCTGGAGTATATGGTTTTAATTTCAACAACTCGATACCTCCACGCGTTCCCGAGATAAAGGGTTTTGACAGATAGACAGACGGGCAACAAAGTTATCCTTTAAGGGTTCCGTTTTCCTTTTGAGGTACGGAACCCTAAAAATGATTATGTTATCTTGTTTGGTCCAGGAAAATCTATGAGTATCTTCCGGATCCCCTTGAATAACACGAAGTGTAATATTAATTGGTACTACATAAATAATGACTCTCAACAACTGGTGTGGTATCTTAATCTAAAAAATGTGTTGTCTAAATAAATAAATAAAATTAAAAAAAATAAAATTCTTATTTGCTAGAAGAGTTGCATCCACATAATATAATAATAATTATAAATCAAGGAGATGTCAGCAAAACGGTTGGGGACCAGCAGGGTCAAAGACTACTGGGGCCATGGGTTGTGCGAAAGAGAAACCCGGAGCCCTGGAACGAAGGTAAAGAAGGAACATAGGAGTGGGTTTTAGTCAGTAAAAGTATGACACACCCTCTCACTCCACCCTAAAGCAGGAGAAGTCATTGAATTTGTAGCGACATCTATGACATCACATAAGAACTAATCCTGCATCGCGCAATTAAAGTTCTCCGCGCGTTTAGAACATATAGAACAGCCCGAAATCATTTATCGGGCAGCTGCCCACCAGACATAATACCCGTCTGGCCGGTGGATCCTCCCTTTTCAACGGAGGTTTGGGGGACTTTACTCTCTGTTTCGCATACCCCCAAACTGGTGACCCTCGATAATGAACGTCAGCGCAGACTTCGTGCAGCTACTACTTGGTGACGTTATCATCACTTCCTCAAGCTTTCGGACAGCGAGCCATACAGCCAATACCCACGGCTTTAAAGGGTATCCTGACCACCAGCATGCCTACCTGGTCATACCTGATCATCACCCTCAGCCTCATCAGCTACCTTGGCGAAGCATACTGCACCTTCGGCCAGTCACATGAAGAGCTTCGAAGAACCTCTCCTGGTCGACGCCAGCAGTCAAGCCCTACGTCGCTAAGCACTGGTCCGACTCACTGGAGCCAGCAGCACTACTCCGACTCACTGGAGCCTGCAGCATCATCCCGAATCACTGGGACATCATCACCCCGATTCACTGGGGCATCATCCCGACTCACTGGGACAGCACCACCCCAACTCACTTGGGCATTACCGCAGACAGTTCCGACTCACCGAGAACTATGCGGCATTTGGTTCCGATCCACTGGAACCAACCTACCACCGGCCTGGCACGCATCAAGAAGCATCAAGAACCATCGATCTCCGATCTCCGGTGGCGAGTGATGTAGCGACATCTATGGCATCACATAAGAACTAATCCTGCATCGCGCAATTAAAGTTTTCCGCGCGTTTAGAACATATAGAACAGCCCGAAATCATCTATCGGGCAGCTGCCCATCAGACATAACACCCGTCTGGCCGGAGGATCCTCCCTTTTCAACGGAGGTTTGCGGGACTTTACTCTCTGTTCCGCATACCTCTAAAAATTCTTATATAATTCTAATATATAATTAGAAAAGTCATGGTTTTCAGGTCAAAAAAGAGTTTCATGGTTTTCAGGTCAGAAAAAAGTTTCTCTGGGATCTATCCCAGATAAATAGGAAACTTAGTCAGTTCTTCCAGTTATTAGACAATACTGCTTACCACAAAGTTGAAGAGAATACTTAGAAGGATTACGAGGGACGCCTTTGCTCAGCTGAAGGAAACTGTAGGCTAATTTAAAAAAAAATTGCTTCTCTCGAAAATTTACAAATTTTTTTCGAGGTTGTTCATTTGATTATATCTCAATAATAGATTGATGGATCACAGTAGGTACAATATGCGTCTGATAAGCGAGTTAAATTGTTATTATATTTGGACAAGCCCTGGGTCTAAAGTCTAATGTTACCCGAATTCTTACTGATATCATATCTTTATATAAGAAACGCAAATATAACCTTGACCCTAGTAAAAAACATATAGTTTTGAATCATCATTGTTATTAGATTCTACACGTGTATGGAACTTAAAAACAACTTTGTTATCTAAATAGTTATTATAAAAATCAATGCATAAGATTTAACAAACAAAAAAAAGAAACACAAAGAGAGATAGATATACTTACCTATCTAAAGATATTAATATAAGATAATATTTATCTATTACCAATTTATTAAGCTTAGTTTCTAAAGATTAAAAATGTATAACAATAGATAAAAATCACGTTCACCCAGCGTGATTCTTTTAATGAAAGTATCCTGTCCAAAATAGTAGATTATTCACTTGGGGATTTTTTTTTTAATGTGGGAAATCATAAAAATGACTTCTCGCGCTCTGTGTGGAGCGGGAGGGCGTGTCAGACTTTTACTAAAACCACACCTGTATCCTTCAATTATCCTTTGCGTTCTAGGACTAAGGGTTTCCCTTTCAACATTCTCCGCGGGCCTAGCTAGCGGGTATCGGCCCTGCTGGGCCCCTACGGTTTGCTGACATCTCTTTGAGGAGCGCGAGGATCACTACGCGCTGTTGACGACTGGGCTCGGTCCGGTTAATTACCGAACAGCCGGACGGCGAGCTACCCAGTGCTCGACGTCCGCAAGCCCGCGTTTACCGTGGCTGGTAGTCGGAGTCGGAATTACGGCGGCTAGGGCGTGAGGACCTTCGTTCCCTCACGCGTGCAGCCCCCTCCTTCCACCGGGCCTTGGTACAGGCTATTGTCCGGAGCGAGGAGGAGTGGCAGGCGATCGCCTCCCGCTGCAAAGCAGTAATGCTAGCAAAGGAGAAGGCCGCACGTGCACGCACGGGGCAATGGCCCTCGCGCCCCAGCCACCGGGATTCCGATCCTGATTTCCGGCCACCGTAGGCGCGGGCTTGCGGACGGCGAGCAATGGGTAGCTCGCCCAAGTCGTCGACGGCGCGTAATGTTCCACGCGCGCCTCAAGGAGATGTCAGCAACCGTAGGGGCCCAGCAGGGTCGAAGCCTACTGGAGCCAAGGGTCTGCTTCTGAAAGGAAGACTCGGGCCTGGTATGAAAGGCAACGAAGGATCAGGAGTAGATTTTTAGTCAGTAAAAGTCTGACACTATCTCCCGCTCCGCCCAGAGCGGGGGATGTCATTGGATGATTTTCCCCCCCGAAAAAAAAAGCATCAGCCCTTAGTCGCGAGTCGTGACATGTTGAATTCCAAACTAAACAGCTGGTTAATATAGAAACCTGAGTGAAGTGAGGGGGATGAACTGCCCGCGTCCGTAGGATTTACTTAGTTCTGTCCACCCTACACGTGTGACGTGTCCCCTGCGTAGTGCCAAACGAGCAGTAAATGCCGTGGTAGGGCATAGTATCGGCTGCCGGCTTAAAAGTTACCACGCCAAAGCCAAGACGCTAAGCGATCCGTCGTGTTCCGGTGTGATGTCTGGTGAAGCCATATGGTGGAAGATGGGTCTGAGGCCAGCTGTTGTTATGTCGGACGTTTGATCGTGGAGGGTAGCGGGATCCGAAGCGCGGTTCTCCGCTGGCCGACCGCAGTTAGTTGGGGGCCCAAGTAGTGTGCCAGTCTCACACGAAAGGCTACCCTGCCAACTACGAAAAATCCCAGGGTGGCCCCATCGTGCCGGTTGGCGACCGGGCGAGAGGACCCGATGATGATCCCTGGGGGGATTCGGGCGTCCCTATCACCTCGCTCAACTGCCATCTTCCACCAACCCTATTCACTCGAAATCTAAAAACAAAAATAAAAGGTAAAAAGAAAAGTAAGTGTGTACAGCGGATGCACGTCCTCTTACTCTAAGTGCTCCTCTCGAACATTCGAGGACTGCACCCCAATCTTGATGCGGTCCACCACCATCTTGAGACTGACAAGCCCCACTTACTTTTCTTGACTGAGACGCAGATCAGATCAGATATCCGTCAGATGCGGCGTATCTCGACTACCCAGGATACTCATTGGAGCACCATTTCCTGCAGCGTGCCGGGGTCTGTGTGTACGTCCGCAATGACATCTGCGGCCAGCGCAATTGCTAATTTCTCAACGTTGTGGTTGTTGGTGGATAGTCGGTGTGGACAAAATTGTCTAAACCTGCCGATCGCACAGCGGTGACCAGGAGACAACTCAACTGTTTGGCCACCTCAGTGAGGCCGCCAATAAGGCTCTGCATCGAATCGGCACCCTGATGCGCAGTTTGTCGCTCTGGGAGATTTTAACGCTTGTCACCAGGACTGACTTTTCCCGTACCTGAGGACCGACCACGCTGGGAGAGAAGCGCGAAACTTTGCAGTATCGATGGGCCTCTTCCAGTTGGTAAACCATGCTACAAGGGTGTTAATGTAGTTGGTCATACTGCCAGTTGTCTGGACCTTCTGCTGACCACCGACTTCCTGCGACCACTCGGCTGGAACTCGTGCCTCATGGCATACCTGGAAGGTAACGATCTCCTCAGTGACCGACCGTACGGGTTTCGCCGCAATCGGTCTACTGGGGACCTACTAGTTTATGCCACCCACTTGTGGGGCGAGACCCTCGAGAGGAATGGGAATGCGATTGCCGTTTCATTAGACGTCTCGAAGGCCTTCGACAGGGTATGGCACGCTAGCCTTTTGAGTAAGCTTCCAGCGTACGGCATTTCCCCTGGATTGATTAACTGGGTGAAAGACTTCCTGAGTGAACGGTCTCTCCGAGTTGTTGTCGATGGATGCTCATCAGAGCCTTTGAAGACTAATGCCGGAGTTCCTCAGGGGTCTGTTCTCTCTGCAACTCTCTTCCTGCTGCATATCAACGATCTGCTGATGCCCGGTATCTATGGGTATGCAGATGATAGCACAGTTGTAGAGAGATACCTGCCAAGTGCTCGGGCTAGTAAGGAGCTAATCCAGTCCGAGAGAGAGGCTATGGTAGAGCGTATAGAGAATATAGAGCTTCACCCCACTTCAGGCAGTCTCCAAGTGGGGTGAAGCCAATCTGGTGGGATTCAACGCCGCCAAAACACAAGCGTGTCTGTTCACCGCTAAAAGGAGCCCTTTACCTTGGCTCCTGCTTTTCAGAATGTATCCCTGGAGTACACCAACCACCTTCAGCTCTTGGGAGTTGAAGTTTCCTCAGACCTTAACTTTGGGCGGTTTATTGAGTCCAAAGCCAAGGTAGCTGCTAGGAAACTCGTCGTTCTTGCAAAGGTCCGGCGGTACTTCACACTGGGACAGCTTTTAATGTTATACAAAGCCCAGGACCGTTCGTGTGTAGAGTACTGCAGCCAAATATGGGCTGGTGCTGCAAAATGCCACCTGGCAGCTTTGAATTCGGTGGAAAGGCGTGCGAAGAGGCTAATTGGTGATCCAGATCTGGTTAAGCCAATCTACAAAGCCTTGAGCACAGGCGTAGGGTAGCTAGCCTTTCGGTGTTTTTTACAGGATGCATTTTGGAGAGTGTGCGCGGTAATTACATGACTTGATTCCACCATCTCATTTCTACCGTCGGACAACCCTTACGTTGTTGAAACGTCTACGGTCCTGACCAAGCGTTTCACCTCGTCGTTTATACAGCGAACATCGAGGGACTGGAACAACTTGTCTGCTGCGGTCTTCCCGACCGATTATAAATTAGGTGTCTTCAAGGCTAGAGTGAATAGGCTCTTAATAAACTAGTGCGCCTCACCATCAATGATTACATCACTACTTATCATCAGGTGGGATCGCAATCAAGCACTAGTTTATAACAATTTAAAAAAAAAAGTGAGGAATTTAAGCCGCCCAAGACAAAGACAGTTTTATCCCCTATAAGTTAGATACTCAACTTTTTACACCTTTTGTGAGATAATTAAAAGACAATATACTCAAACAAATTATTTAATTAGAGAAATATAAGTATCATTTACAAATTAATGTTAACTATCACTCGACATGTTTTGAGATTTGAAACAAACAAAATTCACTACTAATTTGAAGTATAGTTTTAATTTTCTTCTTATGTAGGTACATTATGTAACCACGGTCTGCTACAGTTTGTACGAAAGAAAACAAGTGTGGTTTTTCGTAGAAATAATCGCATACATTTTAATTCACGTAATAAGTTTTTTTTTCAAATGGCTTTGACGTTCCAAATTCAAATCACATTACTCCCTAGGCCTACGCCCACACTACATTAGATGAATTAGATCCCTAAGGACAGAATATGTACTAGCTTTAGGTGAGAGTTGTATGTCATCGCGACCAAGGTGGTGTGAAGTCGAGGGCTGCAGTGACAAATTTTCACGTGTATCTAACGACGTCTTTCAATATACTTATGAAGACATAAACGGGGGTTGACGCGTGACTCGTGCTTAGCGCCCAGCCTGATACGATAAATTTAATAAAATTGTGGCGAAAGCGAGTACCTACACTTTTCCGCACTAGTGTGAAAAACAGTAAATTGCGTACTTAAAAACAGTCGGGATAAGAGCGGATTTTCGAGTAAGTGTATTGAAAAGTACATTTTGATACAAGTGGGCCAACGTAGACTTTATGGAGTTGAGACTACAATGACAAAATGTAAACAAATAAAACGACATTTTTCGACACTCCCCTTAAAGTTCCTACTGGGAATCTCCTTCCGCCACAGCGCCAACATTATTCAAACGGTTATTATATTTAATTAATATTTAAATATTATTGTTGTCTTTTAACAAATGTAACTCGCACTGGTCCGTTATTTCTTAACACGAGATCCGCCACAAACTGAATGTCTGACGGCTTCGTCACAGGCTTTAGTTCAAATTCACGCATTACTTCTGCCACTGCGATTTTCATTTCCTGCAACGCGAATTTTTGACCTGAAAACAAGGACATGCTTATTATGATTTTATTGTTCTTTAAGACTGAATTAACCTTTCGAATACCGTAGTTAGAGACGCAATAGAGAAGACAATGAGAGAGCGAACGTTTGCTTGGGGTTTAATAATTTAAATGCGTCAAAGATATTCCCAAACAGCGTTCTTTTTATCAGTAGGGTCACCACACTATTGCGATAATTGGTAAGCTCATTTAACAGTAGATATATTTATTGAACTAATTACGTAATCCGGGACTCTGAACGGTTTAAACAAACGATTTTGACAAAGTCAATACAAGTACATTCATGGGTTATCAAGCCAGGTTTTCATTAATTATTATATAGGTATGTTGAATAATTTTTACAATCAGATTTTAATGAAAGTGGTACTTGATATTGGAATCAGGGGCGCCGCCTTTTAGAAAACCTCATGGGTGCTCATGCTCATTTGATGACTCGAAAAAGTGGCGAAGTGTGAGAAGAGAAATGCACACTGATCGACCGACAAATAAATAAATGTCCTACTTACATACTGCGTACTTAATTACAAATTATGTTTGATCAAAATAAATAATAATAAATTGAGACAACATCACATACATTGTCCCGGTCGAAAACTAAGGTTTTCCCTTGTACTTTGGAAACCAGGAACAACGAAAGTACCACAAAGACCTTTTTGTGTCGTTGCGGGAATCGAACGCGCGATTCTTGCGTCTCAAACACTGCGCTAAACGGTTCGTCGGGTAATGAAAAAACGCCCATCCCTAAAAGGCGATTACTGATCTGTTTCTTGATGTCTATTCTCAGGGTTGCTCGGCACCCACTGTTTATTTCTCATAGATGCTCGAGCCCCCGAGCACCCACGGAGTCGGCGAAGAGAACCTCAATAGCAGATTTAATAAAAAATACTATACCAATGCAGTTTCTGGGCCCAGCACTGAAGGGTATGTACGCATAGGCATGACGTTTCTCGCAGTTTTCTGGCAAGAACCTGTCGGGGTCGAACTCGTCCGGGTTTTCGAATAAGTCTTCACGATGGTGCAGTTCGTAAATAGGGATGTGACACAACGTATTTGGTGGTAATGTGTAGTTACCTAAAATCAATCAAAGAACATGAAAACTTAAATTTACCGCTGCAAGCGTAATTTGGTGTATCTTCATCTTCTTTGTCCAACCCTCTTCCCAGTTTATCTGGAATCAGGTCTGGTCTCTTGTACGTTTGCGCCAGAAAGCTCTGTTCTGGTTTGTCTGTACACTCAGTCAGACTCGCTTTCTGGATTTCTTTTTGCATATTTGACCACCAGGTGGCAGGTGGTCGTCCTCTTCCTCGTGGTCGGTCGGGATTACTTAGGGCCCTTTTAACTGGGTGTCATTGGGCCGTAATTTTGTCAAAGGATATGACCGTACCATCGCATGCGACTTTCTTTCAACTTTTCGGCAATAGGTACCACCTTAAATGATCCTTTGACGACATAGACGAATTTGGTGATATAGTAGATATAATTAATAAATTATTATTAGATCCTCTTAACATCTAATATAAGTGCTTTCCTTCTGACCAAACCATACCTCACTTACAGGAGTGTCAAAATGTCCCTGCTTGCTTAAGGCGGGCCTTTATCAAAGTGCTAAGAAAGCCCTCCATGCCGCAATTAAGGCCTACTATCCCGTAGCTTCATAGACGCTTCAAAACACGCCAAACAGTTTGAGCAGCACAGCTTACTGAATCATGTCCACGAGGCGTATTGCACACGTACGTTTTTAATCATTTGTGACAATGTCATCGGACGACGAAGACGTTGCCGCCATTTTTACAAAAATAAAAACGTGTTTTTGCTCGTTGTACGCCCTGATGTATAAAACCTCTGCGGTACGGCAGGCGTCATGAAACCAACCCCCCTAGCCAGGTTACAACCGTATCGTTTCGATTCTCTTTTCGTCGATCGCCTCGAGTCGGCCACGCCTCCGATTCCTTTGTTCTGACGTCATCTCAACGCTCAGTCACGTGGTCAGAACAAAAGAATAGGAGGTGTGGCTGACTCTAGGCGATCAACAAAAAGAAAATCGAAACGAAACGGTTGTAACTTGGCTAGGGGGGCTGCATGCAGCGACGCGAGCATGATGTCACTCCGTCGCCAGACTTTCGTAGTTTTGTATGTACCTACCTAAGCTGTGAGCAGGCGTACACCAAGCGTATAATAACTAGAATAAACGTTTATGAAGCTACGCGTCCGTGGACAGTAGGTAGACCTAGCTGAGCCCAAGTAAAAAGTTATAAAATGTGTTACTTATTCAATGTATAAGTATATAGATACTGACTTAAAACTGTAGCGTCGTTGAGTTTCCGACTAATAAAATGCACTGGTGGATATAATCGTAGGGACTCCTTGATGCAGCGCTCTATGTATTTCATCTTTGGTAAATCATCCATGCGAACCCGACGATTTGTGTCACCAAATATCTCTTTCAGTTCAGTTACAATTTTGTCCTGTAAATTAGAAAATGAAATATTATTATTTTCACGGGCATAGCAACTCCTCCGGGGGATATGTGTCCGGGTGGGTGTCAGGGTGACTGTTCTGTTTATGCATGGTAAAGGGGTCCGAGGGTCCTAAAGCTTACAAAGATAACTAGGTTTTTCATGAGACTCACACAACAAAAGGCAGGATTCTTAGAACCAATCTCAGACATCGGGCAAGCGATAGTTACTTCACTTAAAATTAAATATTTTAAAATATGTATGATCATAATAACGACAAAGCATTTGTTTATGACAAAAGTAACTAATTACCTAGTAGGTAAATAAGTTTCAATGAAAAATTTTGTTTTTACAACAAGGTTTTATTTATATTCACCAAAATCATTCCAAAGAACTTAAACAAAATGGTCTTATTATGTTCCGCACAGAAATTCCTATCGACACCTATCATCCAATTCTTATCATCAGGCCAGCTCCATTAGCTGGCCTGGTGATGGAGTCGCCATCATCAGACCAGCTCCATGATATCCTATTAATGATCACAATGATCAAAGTTACATTGGGCACGCCACAATCATGGCGGTGAGCCTCTTCTTTGAGGAGTGTCTGGAGGCGTTCTCACCTTCCACATGACGCAGGTCCTTACCGGACGTAGTAAGTTAGGGAATTTCCTGTTTCCGATTCAGGCGGAAAAAACGTCCAGGTGTCACATCCTCACGCCTCAGCCACTGCGACAGGAGACGTCCCGGGTGTCCGTGTCGGGAATCGTAGTTCGATCCCCGACTACCGTAGGCACGGGTTTGAGGATGACGAGCAATAGGTAGCTCGCTATCCGGCCGTTCCGTAACCATTCGGACCGAGCATGAGTTTTCGACGGCGCATAATGTTCCACGCGCACCACAAAGAAGTGTTAACAAATCCGTAGAGGCCCAGCAAGTCCAATGCTCACTAGAGTCACGCGTAATTTCTGAAAAGGAAACCCGTGATCGCAGAACGCAAAAGGCAACTGAAAGGAGTGCACTACGTGAGCACAACAAATGGATTTGCGATTATCGCTTATGCGACAAAACGCCCTAGCCAAATTACGATCGTTTCGTTTGCGTCGAACGCCTCGAGTAGGCCACGCCTCCGATTCTTTTGTTCTGACGGCATCTCAACGCTCAGTCACGTGGTCAGAACAAAGGAATCGGAGGCGTGGCCTACTCGAGGCGTTCGACGCAAACGAAACGATCGTAACTTGGCTAGGGGGGCTGTACTGCAGCTAAGGTTATTTCGAATGCACGCTTGTGCGCCACACTGAAGCTCGACATTACTCTAGTGCGACTTGAAGATTGTGTAAAAAAGGGGTCATTAACGAGATGGTTTACATCACGGTTCTATAACAAACTGGCTGGTGTGCCTCAGGGTTCTGTTTTGGGCCCGTTTCTGTATATAACCAGCAGATTTAACACATAATCCTGGAGTAACAGTGGCTACCTTGGCTGAAGACATTGCAATACTCAGCTCCAGTGAGGATCCGACAGACGTATCCAGAACATTGCGAAAAGGCCACAAAAAATCAAAAGCTGGATGAAAAAATGTAGGATTAGAACTTAATGTATTAGATTCAGTCGATGTAACACATTTACCTTCAGAAGAGAAAACTGTCCACCAGTCAAAGTTTACGCACCATAACTGTGTCAAGTACCTAGGAATGCACATTGACCTCCTGTATACTTACACCAGGTAATTGCATATTATTAAATTTCACTACTTACTTGCATATCTTTATGATTTGCGAGCAACATAAAGAGGAAGGTCAGTCCAGTTGCTGTAGTGTCATGTCCCTGAAAGTTACGTATAAATTAAAGCTAGTTTAAGATTCAATGTTGTCAATATTGTATTTGTGGTGTCGCGTTGTGATTGAAAACTTACTTCGAACATAAATGTGTCGACCTCTTCCTGGATGCCTGCTTTGTCTATGAGTCCTTCCTTTTCAGCAGATAGCAGAAGATCTAGCATGGCAACCTTCTTCTTCTTTTTGTACACATAAACTTCATCATCCTCAGCAGTCTCGTCAAATACGTTAAAACCGTATTTGTTTACGTACGCTTTTCTTTGTTCTATAACCTTTTCAGTAAAGTTTTTCACTGTTTTTACATATCTACTTTGTTTTCGCCCCAAAGACGTCGCATTAAATATAAAATCAGGATATAGGTAAATATTGATAAATCTTTTATAGAAAACTTGTCCAAGCTCGTGAATCGCTTGTTTGTAAGACTTGCCCGCACCCGATGTGTCTTCAGTTAGTTTTGTGCCCATTGCAGTTTCTGAAAATATTTATGTAATGCTGTTTGAAGTAAATAGACATTCATTTTTGCTCTTTTGGGACTTCGATCCTACAGTTTTTGTTTAGGATATTCTTTGCTTTTGTTTTTGGAGTTACATACTCGTAATTTTTTTTTTTTCGTAGGGAAAATCATCTTATGACATCCCCCGCCCTTGGGCGGAGCGGGAGATAGTGTCAGACTTTTACTGACTAAAAACCCACTCCTGTTCCTTCGTTACCTTTCGTACCCGGGCCGAGTCTTCCTTTCAGAATCAGAGCCTTGGCCCCAGTAGGCTTCGACCCTGATTTTATTTATTTTTATTTTTATTTATTTATTTATAGTTAATTAAAACGGTACATGCCCACTTACATTAATTAACATAGAATTTAAAAACTTATTTATAAAAAAAAGAAAAATAAAAAAAAACAATTACTTATACATAATGTTAAAAAAATAATTAAATTAATAATTTAAGATTAAATACAATACTACACATTAACATGGAACAGTGGACACCCTTGCATACTGTCTCTCACAGAACACCAGACAAACACTTCTTATTTTATTCCATTCGTCCGCAAACGATAGTGCCCCTATAGTTGCTGACATCTCCTTGAGGTGCGCGTGAAACAGTACGCGCCGTCGACGACTTGGGCTCGGTCCGGACGGTTACCGGACGGTCGGACGGCGAGCTACCCATTGCTCACCGTCCGCAAGCCCGCGCCTATGGTGGCCAGAAATCGGGATCAGAATCCCGGCGGCGGTTGGGGCGTGAGGACCGTTGCCGCACGCGATAGGCCGCCTCCTTGGAGTTACATACTAGATAACGTGTCACTACTTACCACAAATTGATTCAAGCATATATTCAGAGAGTAAAGGTACAACATCAATGGGTTGTCCAGCCGTTTTCCTGAGTCTTTCCAGGAATCTTTGTGTGTTTTCTTCTATAATGTCGCAGAATTGATGGAGGATTTTAAAATGAAAAGCTGGTGTTAGAATCTTTCTTCTTTCTTGCCATTTTGCACCTGCAAAACATCAAGATAGTTGTACGGAAACACATAGTTTTTATTTATTCTAATACTGAACGACGCTGACATAAATTATTACCTACATTAGGTTTGCATTTTATATTCATTACAACAAATATATTCATAAATTTTTTTGTTCTCAAACGACACGCTTAATTATAAATAAAATAAACTGTTTTCAAGGCCAATTCCTGATGTTTGATTCAGAGTGTTTGTAGACATTGAGTTGTTCTATTACTGCCCCCCTAGCCAAGTTAGAATCATATCGTTCGCGCCGAACGCCTCGAGTAGGCCACGCCTCCGATTCCTTTGTTCTGACGTCATCTCAACGCTCAGTCACGTGGTCAGAACAAAGGAATCGGAGGCATGGCCTACTCGAGGCGTTCGGCGCGAACGAAACGATTGTAACTTGGCTAGGGGGGCTGATTTCTCTTAACATTAGGTATATTTGAAATCATAGTCCTATGATAGACAATAATTAATTTTGTACACGGTAAATGTTAGGAATCAGGTGAGGTTGCTGGCAGGAAGCTGATTAAGCAGGTTGCGTTTATTGTTCCTACTATCTGTTCCGTGGTTCCTACCTACACCTAGTCCTATAAGGTATGAAAATGTGAGCTTTTGGCGTGTACGCAAATAGCAATAAAAACAAATAAAATTACATTTGTCAATTGGCGAAAGTGGCATGTCTACTAGTTATACATAAATAGGTATATATCTAAATATCATAAAGATAAAAACTTGAATTTGTCTGGAAAGATTAAATTATTCAATCCAGCTGGCGTGATGAATTAGACTTAAACAAATGGAGAAGATAAAAAAAACAAAAATGTGAAAGAATCATTAGCCACTGACATGTCCGAATTGCGCGGACGTCAATCATCTCACCCAAAGAGTATTAAACATATAAGGGGATCTCGCCTGTCCGCGATGTCACCGGTCACTTTTTTTGCACTTTTTTTACAACCGTACGAGACGAATCTTTAAAATATCTAAACAAATCAACAAGTTATGGAACTTTAAAGTTGCATTTGCAAGAATTTTAATAGTAAAATATCGAGTAAAACAAACTAACAAGAGGCGAACCTATTGACAGAATTACGGACTCTTTTTTTGGTGGGAAATCATCAGATATTCCTGCTCTGGCTGAAGAGAGGATGGTCAGAAGTCAGAGATTGTCAGAAGAAGGATTGTCAGACTTTTACTAACTAAAGTCCACATATGTTCCTTCAGTAACTACACTTGTTATTCTCCCATCCTTCTTATTATCCGTATTAACCAAGTAGGTGCACCCCGTGTTCCCAGTAGAGAAGGGGAAACAATGATCATGTGCTGCCGCGCACAGCGAGGCTCAGGCGAAACCCCTTTACCATAGATAGTGCCCTTTACAGTCTTCCCAGAGACAGTGAGTGATCACCGGGTTGGTTTTAGTGAAGTAAAAGTGCCTCTCTCCCAGGTATTTTTCCCCCAAAAACCCAGGTGGCTTTTGTAGCCAGGTGGGTTTCCCTCGATAGCAAAAAAACCGGCCAAATGTGAGCGGGATTCGCGCACGAAGGGTTCTGGACCGTCCGTAGCAAAACAATCACGTTTGTTATATGGGAGCCCCATTAAATATTTATTTTATTCTGGTTTTTAGTATTTGTTGTTATAGCGGCAACAGAAATACATCATCTGTGAAAATTACAACAGTCTAACTATCATGAGATACAGCTTGGTGACAGACGGACGGACAGCGGAATCTTAGTAATAGGGTCCCGTTTTACCCTCTGGGTACGGAACCCTAAAAAGGTGTAAGGACCTGTTGAAAAAATTGCTCACACCTTTATTTCCACACAAGGTTAGATAAAGGTGTGATCATATAGTACACCCACACATCAAAAAGCGAAAAGCTACAAATATGAGTTCTAATAATGACACTGTACGCGAATCACTCAAGCATCTTGTCTTGTCTCACGAGGTTAACAACATACGGGATGTGGACTCGACGATCAATTCACTGTAATAATAGTCGTGTCAGCCAATGGATTAATAGTCACGAGCCTCGTCCAATATCTTAGGAGACTCTCTTTAGGCGAGTGAATCAAGCTTGAGTCAGAAAACTGTACTTCAACTTGTACTACTGACACGGCTCGTATTGTTAGGAGGTTCCATTCTCTAGATCCCATACCCGTAGCTTGGACTCCGTTCCCGATACCGATGGAAGGTAGAAATATTCAGAAATCTAGTCCATTTGTGTATTTAAATAAATAAACGAATACTGTACCTTTACTAAGTAATAATCCATCTTGTAACCAAGGCCTTAGTATCGAATACACCAGGCTTTTCTCGCCATATTTCATACTAGACATGACCAACTGAAAAACAATATTAGTCAATTAATGCAATTTCTGCAATCAACTATTATGAACTAATAATAATAGATGTACTTGTGGCAGACTTTTTCTAGAATTCGCTAGACCTTGGAACGTACTTCGATTCTGGAACTTTCGCTAAGCAATGCGTTTTAATTGGTCGACATTGCTGTTGATTTCGGCGGAGATATGATTTGTCTATAAGGTGAAACTGACTGACTGACATATCAACGAACAGCCGACACTTCGGGAGTAGGAACGTGAAATTTTGAACAATACTTCTTTTTATGACGTACGCACTAAGAGGGGATTTTCCAAAATTCACCCCTAAAGGGATGAAATGGGGTGGGCAAATTTGTATGGAGAAACCTACTTTTACGCGGGTGAAACCACTGGCAGAACCTAGTAAAATACTAATCTTTAATAACTAAAATACGTCCTTCTGCTGGCCGAAGGCCTCCCTCTCCTTTTTCCACACTCGTCTGTCTTCTGCCATTGCGGGCTAATCCCTCCCGTAAGAGTCAAGTTCCTCTTTCCACCTTCGTCTTATATCGCTTTAATGTATATAAAAAATACTAAGATAGATAATGTTTATGTAGATACACATAGTTCCCTGTAACTATGTGTACCTGCATAAACATTAGTATTCATGAGTCTAGACTCATTAACGATAAAGATATATCTACCTACCTAATTGGTGCCAATACTATGTTATGCCATATTTAATGAGATTACATCGACCACTTTATGTAATATTTGTTTGCAAAAAATATACCTAGTTACCAACCTCGATATCTTCTGGATTGTAAATGACCACTGCACCTAACGGCCATACCCAGATACGGTATATTCCTTTCCATTTCTTGGCGTATTCCCTTCCTAGCTTCATGAATTCGACTGAAATAAAACGAAAAACATTTCTTTTTAATTTCTTCATAAGTCTTAGAAAGATTGTTTGCCGAATTGGCTATTTTTATGAAATTTCCTTAAATGTGTCTTATATTTTATGATATGATTTATTACTAAATTAAAGGCTTTAGTAATCTCACCTGGAGAGCGTATAATTTGCAGTCCATTTCCTACGAGAAAATCATCCTGCGGCCCAGGGAGCTTCTTTATCATTCTAGCACGTTCATTGTAATTTAATAATAAATGTAAAACACATAAGAATAGAATAAAAATTAAAATATAAAACAACATAGTTATTAGACAACGTCCAAACAGAACTTTGATTACAAACAAACTGTTCATAAAAACTAGTAACATTCAAACATACAATAAATAATACAGAAATATTATTCATGTGTATTTTACAAATTATTTTTTTTTTGCATATATAAATAAATCTAAATTTTACATAGTGCGCGTTTCTAAAAGAACCGGTTAAGTGGGAGTCAGACTCGTTTACCGAGGGGTCCGTACAAAACATGCTTAAGTAAATAATTAAATTCCCAAATCGTTTCTCAAAGATTTTTCCGTATTGCAAAAAAGTAATTACTTTGTGAAGTAACTACTTATAAATTTTTAATTTTTAAACTTTTTCATTTACTTGTAATATGAGACTTTGCTTCTTGCCAAATTACAGGATTCTAGATCAACGGTAAGTCCCCTATAGGTTTTTATGCCTTTGTGAGTGTCAAAATTTGCACCTAAACAGAGCATAAATGGCTTTTTTTTATATTTAGATTGTGTAGACTTAGATGTTTGAATTTTTCATTGCTCCCAGACCTGAGTATTTGATATTAATTTCAGCTTGATACCTCTACGTGTTCTTGAGAACAAAGGTCTTGATAGATGGATAGACACAGACGGACAATAAAGTGATCCTATAGGGGTTTTGTTTTTGCCGATTGAGGTTACAGGAACCCTAAAAAGTAAGGTCTTTTTATGAAAATATATTCTAAGAAAATTATACCAAACTATACTAATTATATATATACTACAATATGATACCAAAATATACTAAACAATAGTGTTATTTCCTCAAAAAGGCAAAGTTTATCAACTCCAAGTCTCAGACTATCAAAGTTTATTTCGTAACATGGTCTTGTCTTGTTTAGAGTAATCACAACAACTCACTCTCCGCCTAGTACTTTTTTAATTCCTGATAACCCACTCTTGGCCTCAATCTATACCTACTTATTAGACGAGGAGACATTCGTATTTTTGTTTTTAATGAATAAACTATAAAAACCAACTTGCAATAGATATAGCTTATGTCGAGAGTGTGGAGTATAAACACTTGCAATTGCCCGAGTTCTTCTCCCTACGTCTTATTTTTAGGGTTCCGTACCTCTAAAGAAAAAATCGGAACCCTTATAGGATCACTTTCTTGTCTGTCTGTCTGTCAAGACCCTTTATCTCAGGAACGTGTGAAGGTATCGAGTTGAAATTAAAACCATATACTCAAGTCTGCGGTCCCTTGAAGCTGTAAAAAAAATCAAGCTTTTAGGTTAACGAAAAAAAAATACGGCCGTTTATGTCGGAAAAAACGTGTATTTCTACACTCTCAAGAGAATCAAAATTCATAGGGTACTTCCCGTTGACCTAGATTCCTGAAATTTGGCATGAAGCAAGGTCTCATAGCACAAGAATAGGAAAAAATCTGAAAACTGTAAATTTGTAGTTACGTCACAAAAAAAAACTATTTTTACGATTCGGAAAAATCTTCGTAACTCAATTTGGGAATTGAACTGTTTTCATAGATAACTTTGTACAGAACCCTCAGTGCGCGAGTCCGACTCGAACTTGCCCGGTTTTTATTAAAACGCCCCACACTAGGAATTAGGTACTCCTATATTGTCGGTGCGTTTACGAACATGAAAACTCACCTACACAAGACATCCAGACCCGGAACAACTATCTGCAGGCCATACAAATATTTGTTGTGTGCGGGAATCGAACCCGGGACACGCGGCGTAGCAGCCAATAGGTTAACCACTGCGAAAACCGTACCGTTAAAATTAATACATAAACGGTAATTATCCAGTTGCATGTCAACTGGCATAGAGGTCTTAAGAAATTAGCAGTTCTTACCTTTTGTACTTCTGTTTTTAGTTATGTACAAATCTGAGGCCTTTCTTATCAAGACGTGTTAAAATGTCAGCCCCCCTAGCCAAGTTACAACCAGTTCGTTTCGATTCTCTTTTCGTTGATCGCCTCGATTCGGCCACGCCTCCCATTCCTTTGTTCTGACCACGTGACTGAGCGTTGAGATGACGTCAGAACAAAAGAATCGGAGGCGTGGCCGACTCGAGGCGATCAACGAAAGGAGAATCGAAACGAAACGGTTGTAACTTGGCTAGGGGGGCAGGCGTGCGAGTGAGAAAGAGGGGTGTCTATCTGATGCATCGTAGCTCTCAAACGGATGAACTGATTTTGATCTAGTCTTTTTTTGTTTGAAAGGTGACTTAATCGAGAGTATCTTTAGATATGTTTAATCAAAATCGGTTCAGCCGTTTGAGAATCATCAGCTCTTTTCTAGTTGATGAGGGGATCTGAGATATTGTCGGGGGTGTTTTAAATTTTAAATTTATGGTTATTGTAAATAGCATAAATAAATAAAAAACTTTTTTCATTTCTTTTCCTATAATTCTGTTTTATTTTCGATATCCCCTTATTTTTATGTGTCCCATCAAAACTAAAAGTACTTTCTAGTGCGGTTCAGATCGATATCGGCCTGCCGCTTTCCCTGGTTTATTTCTCATTTCCTGGTTGGTAGATCCCGGGGCGAATAAAATAAAAAAAAACTTAAGGAAATTGGGTTCAATATTATTCTAATAATACAAAAAAAAACTGTATATATCATGTTTTCGCAAAGTTATAGCATTTTAATTTACACTAGTGCTGGTGGGTCGAAAAAGACCTGCCACGCACTGGCGGAAATATCGTTGAGGGCGCATTTCGACCCGCCGCCGCACCAGATGAAGGTTTATGATTTACCGCAACCAAGGTGTTAAAATCTCATCACAAAAGGGAAATCACTAAAAATTGCAAAAGTGAGCACTAAAACGGTTTATAGAAAAACAAATAAATCTTTCGTCACTGTTTATTAAAAACTCGTAGTTATAAAAATGTATAATTACTACTAAGAATCTACATTAAAAGTAAACAAAAAAACGTTCTCATTTTTCTCTCTTGATGAAATTCACAAGCACAGGCCCATCATTTCTAAGCACAAGATCAGCAGCAAATGTAATATCGCAGGGTCGAGTCACAGGGGACAACTCAAACTTCCGCATCACGTTGGCAACTGCTATCTTCATCTCCATCATTGCGAATTTCTGACCTGAAAGAATTTTGAAAATTTTGTAAGGGTTGCGTTCATTGACTTATTTAGTGACAGGGCAGACTGACTGTTTTTAACCGACTTCAAAAAGGAGGAGGATCTATGTTCGGCTGAATTTTTTTTTTTTTTACGTATGTTCACTGATTCAATTGTGGACCGATTTCGAAATTATTTTTTATTGAAAGGTTATGCTTTCGAGTTGGTCCCATAGAAATATTGTTATGATCTGATCATGAACTTCGAAGATATAATAATAATAATAATAATAATAATAATAGTTTATTTTCAGAAAAATACACAGAAAATTCAATTGATAAAAACAATTTTGCCAAATAATAATTGTTAAATACAGAAAAGGAGTTTCGTTGGTACCTGTACTAATGAAAAACATTGTATCACAGGCACCAGCATCTTTCATTCTTTTATAATAAAGGATAATTTTAGCTCTAAAACAGTCCAAAAACGATTTACAAAATCAGATTATAGTAAAAATTTAAGATTCAAAAAATAAATATAAATATAATAATGTAATAATTCCAGAAACATTTAATATTTAATAATAATATTGAAAAATTATATTTTTGAGAATCATCATTTCATCATGTCACATAGATATTCATGGTGGTCATTTTTGTGTGCGCACATGATGTGTAGGTGTGTGACTGTGTGTATCTGTGTAGTGTAATGAATGGTGTGTGTGAGTGAAAGTTAGCGTCGTATGATCTAACGGGTTGGTCTGAGGAGGTCTTCAGTCTCTTGGTAACTTAATTTTAGTAGCAGATTCCGAATTTCATTTTTACATTTAATTTTAGTTAGATTGTAGATGTATGTTAATTTGTTAATGCGGTTGTATAAACGAGAGCCAATAATATGAAAGCTTCTACTGGCCAGGCCAGATCTATGCGGTAGTATATTGCATATTAAGTCCTTCCTGCGCTTGTTATTTTGCTTATAGGGGATTGCAACGTGTTTTCTCATGACGGTCTGTAGTACAAAGAGCTGTCTAACTGTGAGTACAGAACACTGTTGGTACAAGGTTGTAGTCGGGTATCGAATAGGCTTCCCCAGAAGCACTTTTCATATGGAACAGAACTCCTCATAGGAGCATGGATCACAGCAGTACCGTCGTAACAAGTAAAATTGCTTTGTTTATACGTGTAGTCGATGACTGACTGAAAGAAGAGGGGGAATATATCGAACTGATCTGATGATGAAGCCTGAAGTTAGACACCGGCACTCTGTAATAAATTAATGTAATCTAACCATGTTTGGGATTATTAGAATTGTCATGAGATGCATTCTGGCTATAAGGTATTTAATTTTAGCTGAGGGGTACTTTTGTGTGTTAGTGGTGGTACCATAAATAAAAAGTGTAAAATAAAAAACTTTTTGCAAAAAAAAAAATTACAACCGACTTCAATGTAAAAAAATAACACTGAAAACTGCAAAATAACTTAAATTTCGGTAGTTCGGTGTTAAATAACGAAGAGACAAATCTATTATAGAAACACCGACTTCCGAAATTTAAGTTATTTTGCAATTTTCAGTGTTTTTTTTTTACATTGAAGTTTTTTGTAAAACGATTCTTTTCTGACATCAAATCAATTTAGTGTAGATATAATTTTGGTCATAACATAAATAAATACAGACACAACACTTAGTCATAATAAAAGAACAAACATTTGGGTTTTTTATTTATAGTCGTATCACAATTTGACCCGACATGACATAGGTCCGACCAGATCGAAACGAATCCACCGTCAATCGTCGAATGTGAACGTGTGCACGAGACTCTAAAAATTCCGTGTCTCTTAAATAGTTAGTGAACGCGTATCAGCAAACACTCAGAAAGGTCTTTATTATTTAAATCTTAGGGTGCATTTGATTAGCCTATACAATGTAGAAAAGAATAGAAGAAGCTAACTGGATGGAGCTAAGTATTATTATTTTACATAGATCAACTACCCATCTGTTTTCCATAACCCAGTTTGGTAATAGCTTACCATAACCCTTGGCGAAGCTGTTGTCAGATTCTCTGGTTTCTGACTACCATAACGACTGTTAAAGACCTACAAATATAACTGAGACCAACGGTTTTGCGTGCCTCGCCCATTCCCGGACCTTTTGCAATTGTATTTCGGTTTGTGCGGTACTTATTATTAACCACGAGCTCCTCGTCGATTGGATTTGTTTAGTCTACACTATTTGCTATGTATCTTGATAGCACTTAGAATGTTTTTCTCGTAGTACTTACCCATACGAAATAATCTCTGTAGCCAAAATTAACAATAAGCTGAACTTTGTTGTTACTACGTTGATTGTACTTAGTAATACTGGTTATAAGCAGTAAGACGGCAGATTAATACAATTAGCAATAATAAGGTCGTACTGAATGTTCTGATATTTGAGTGCAAACAAGACAATTATTAAAATTATACCTACCTACAATTAATTTATCGGAGATACGAGTAACATAAACGTTGACTTGATGTGACCGTTGTATGTGTATTAATATTATGAAATCTTAGGATTTCTTTTTAAATGGCAATGTATGCTAAACTTTTACTGACTAAAACTACACCGACGTTCCTTCAATTGCCCTTTGCGTCCCAGTACCACGGGTAACCTTATTAGAAGTCGACCCATGGTCGCATCCATCTCTTTGAGACGCGCGTGGAATAATACGCTCGGTCCAGACGGTTACCACGGTTAGAAAATTCCGGCGGCCCAAGCAGGCATCGGCCCTGCTGGGCCCCTACGGTTTGCTGACATCTCTTTGAGGAGCACGTGGAACTCTACCCGCTGTCGACGACTTGGGCTCGGTCCGGTCGATTACCAGACAGCCGAAAAGCCCGAAACACCAACTTCCGAAATTAAAGTTATTATGCACGTTTCAGTGTTTTTTTATGCATTGAGTCGGTTGTATTTTTTTTTTTGTAAAAAGTTTTTTATTTTACACTTTTTAAATATGGTACCACTACTAAAAAGTACCCCTCAGTCAAACTTAAATAAGTACCTTATAGCCAGAGTGCATCTCATGACAATTCTAATAATCCCAAACACGGTTAGATTACATTAATTTATTAAAGAGTTCCGGTGTCTAACTTCAGGCTTCATCATCAGATCAGTTCGATATATTCCCCCTCTTCTTTCAGTCAGTCATCGACTACACGTATAAACAAAGCAATTTTACTTGTTACGACGGTTCTGCTGTGATCCTATGAGGAGTTCTGTTCCATACCTTCGCAGTTCATGATCAGATCATAACAATATTTCCATGGGACCAATTCGGAAGCATAAACATTCAATCAAAAAAAAGTTTCAAAATCTTTCCACAATTGACCGAGAAATCGGTGAACATACATAAAAAAAAAATACATTCAGACGAACATAGAACCTCCTCCTTTTTGAAGTCGGTTAAAAAATGAATATACGTTTGGTTGGTTTTTATGTTTATTTTTATAAGTTTTTTTTTTTTGGAAAGTGTGTTCTTTTCGCAAACAAGTAACGCCTAGTTCTGAAGCGACGAGGTGCGGGGGCGCGGGTACGTTGCCATGGAAATAGTTTACATAATATACGCATCCGAGCGCAAAGAAAGTGAAAGTTTCAAAACATCTTTGCAGCTTTATGTATAGTAAAAAAATCGACCGTAAATTTTTAACTATATTTATATTGCATATTATTGTTACCTATACAGTTCCTAGGACCGGCGCTGAAGGGTATATACGAGTAGGGATGACGACCCACGCTGTTCTCGGGCAGGAACCGGTCCGGGTCAAACTGTTCCGCGTTCTTGAACAAGTCCTCACGATAATGGAGATGCAAAATAATGATGTGACACAATGTGCCAGCCGGAACTGTGTAGTTACCTGAAAACATATGCAATTATATTTAAATAGACAAGCAGTAATCGCTACAAGCAATAGAGCTAAGGAATATAACATGAGTAAGGTTTTGTATGTGAATGTAGATGGCTACAAAGGAGTGGAAGAGTAAAGTAACCATGGGCTGTGGGACTGTTCGAAAGAGTTACCGCGGCCCTAGAACTTAAAGGGCAACTGAAGGAGTACTAGTCGGTTTTAGTTAGTTATGTGTAGCAACTTTGGCCTCAGTGGAAAGGCGTGCTAAGGCTAATTGGTGATCCAGATTAGATTATTGTGCGTACAGCCAAGGAGTGGCATTGCTTGCCGGAGTCTGTGTTTCCTGATAGCTACAACTTAGGGGTATTTAAGTCAAGAGTGAATAGGCTACTTCTAGGCAAGCGTGCTCCATCGTGAACCACATCATCGCTTACCATCAGGTGAGATGGTGGTCAAAAGCGAGCCTATCATTAATTTTTTTTAAAAAGTCTAATCTACAGAGCCTGGAGCACAGGTAACCAGCCTTTCGGTATTTTACAGAATGCATTTTGGAAAATGTGCGTGGGAATTAGGTACATGACTTGATTCCACCACTGCCTTTTTACTATCGGACAACCCAACGTACGGTGTGTGTCCACCCTTACATTGTTAACACCGCTACGGTAAGGACTAAGCGTTTCGTTACACTATCAACGATTGCATCACTGCACTGGTGGGATCGCAGTCAAGTCCTAACCCAGTTTATAAAATTAAAAAAAAAGTGTTTAAAGTGAAATAATTTCAATAGAATGATACAAACTTAATACTGTCTCTTCGTTTAAATTGCGACTTATAAAGTGTACTGGAGGGTAAAGCCGCAATGACTCTTTGATACAGCATTCTAAATACTTCATCTTTGACAAATCTTCCATCTTTATGGGTCTGTGGGAATCACCAAATATGTCTTTAAGCTCTTCGAAGACTTTATCCTGAAAAAAGATTTTCGGTTTATATTTTTTTTTTGTTTTCAGATGTTTTATGTTTCTATTTTTTCTTTCAGATGGAAGTGGAATATTATTATTTCACAAATAAGTAGATAGTAGTTGATTAATATACATATTTGCTCTACGAGACTGGAGATAGACGGAAGAAGTGATTAGGTCCTAACCTGAATTTTTTTGTGATTAGCGAGCAGCATAAAGCAATATGTCAACCCACTGGCAGTAGTGTCATGTCCCTGGAAAACATAATAAAACAATAAAAAATCGAACAGTATTTTAAGAAAATATAAATTACTGGTCAATAGTAACTGACTTCAAACATGAATGTGTCCACTTCTTCTTGAACTCCAATTCTATCGATATGTCCTTCTTTTTCAGCAGAGAGTAATAAATCCAACATAGCAGTTTTCTTCTTTTTCTTGTAAACGTATGAATCATCATCGTCATCAATTTCTTCATTCACAATTAATCCATGTGTTTCCCTGTACTCTCTCCTTTGTTGTATTACCTTTTCAGTAAAGCCGTGAACTACTTTCAAATATTTATTTTGAAGCCGTCCCAAAGGTGATAAGTTATATATGAAGTCTGGATACAAGTACATTCTGACAAATCTTTTAAAGAATACCGTTCCCATATCATATATAGCATTCTTATATGATATCGCTGTCTTGTTATTATTACTAAGTTGAGTGCCCATTGCCGTTTCTAAAACATTTCAAAGTAGTTCAGTAACAACAAAATCTAAATCCCGACCGACTCACTACCAGTCGCCTTTTCATTTGAAAACAACTGATAGTGAATCGATTCTCTGTCGAATGCAAACGGAGCAATTAATCTGATCACAACGAGGCAGAGCTCCATTCCATTCTTTAGGCGACTTGATTATCTACGAGTATTTACTTTAATTTTAAATTTTAGAAATTATTGAATAAGTTATTCAGTTTTTTCAAGTTCATCGATTAACGGTTAAGGCTCAAAGTGACTGTGGCTAATATTTGTGCACAAAACTATTCATATGTCAAAATGAAAGGGATATCAAAAATATCTACGTCTTGTGCAATAGAAATAACACCTAAGTACCCTGACGGAGTGCGGTGACTCTTCGTAAAGCAACAGGGCAACTGAAGTACTTCTGACGTCTGACTCCCAAACTCGAACGGGCAGAGACTGCCCAATGTAGGGGTCCAGACACCTCCTGCCGGATATGACATGTCTACATGGGGATCTTTCGGTCCATGACACTTTACGGAGCGCCGGTGTGGGCGCCGTCGCTGCGGAAGCATCAGGTGGCCAAACTAAACGCGTCCCAGAGTGTCATGGCCATTTGGATGGTGCGGGGATACCGCACGGTCTCCCGCAAAGCGGTGGCCTACCGCCATGGGATCTGATAGCAACAGTCCTTGCACGCATGCACGATTTCCGCATGGAAATGCAACACCGGGGCGAAACTTCACTGACGGACAGAGTTCAGGCGAGGTTTCATGACGATATGCAACAGCGACTGTCACAACCCAGCGTTAGGCACGCCATAACTATGGCGGTAAGAACCTACCCAATTTGAAGAGTGGCTGGAGAAGCGTCATGGCTTCCTCACCTTCCGCATGATGCAACCTCACCGAATATATTAAGTTCATAGGGTTCCTGCACCTGATTCAGGCGGGAGAAACGCTCGAATGTCACCATTGTGCAGACCGCCCGAGCTCGGAGGTCACCGTGAAGCACACAGTGGTTTACCCCGTTTGGGCGGAGCACCGCAATGTCCTCTTTGAGGCGATCGGCGGCGATGACCTTTTGCGTCAGGCCTTTATAGGTACAGGCCATAGTCCGGAGCGAGGGGGAATGGGCAGCGGTCGCCTCCTTCTGCGAAGCAGTAATGCAACCGAAGGAAACGGCCGCACGCGAGAGGGAATGGACATCCTCACACCCCAGTCGCCGAGACCCCGACCCCGACTACCAGCCACCGTAGGTGTAGGCTTGAGAACGACGAGCACTAGGTATCTAACCGTCCGTCCGCCCGTCCGGTAACCGTCCGGACCAAGCCAGAGTCCACCACGCGCGCCTCAAAGAGATGTCAGGAAAACCGTAGTGTCCCATGAGGGCCGAAACCTATTAGAGTCATGATTATTATTATTGTTCAAGATTCAAAGCATTTTATTTCAAATAAACCATTTACAGGCACTTTTAATATGTCAAAAAGTCAGTCAGTCAGAAAAATGATGCTAATTCGGTCGAAGTCATTAAGTGTGATACATGGGGGTTTTAGTCAGTAACCGTCTCTCTTGCTCCACCGAGAGCAGGAGGAATTATTTGATGATTGTCAACAAAAAAAAAACTTCGTACCACAAATAGAGTTCAGTGTAAATTCAGAGAGCACAGGTACAATGTCGATGGGTTTTCCAGCAGTTTCCTTTAAACTGTCGACGAATCTGTAGCTGTTTTCCTCGATTATATCACAAAACTGTTTCAATATGTTGAAATGAAATGCAGGCGTGAGAATTTTCCTGCGTTCTTGCCATTTTGCACCTAATAAAAAAAAAATACAGTTAGGAATTACAGCAAACACAGTCTTAGTATAGAAAGATTGTCATGTTTCTGCAATATTTTTGACAATATTATTCTTAGAAACTAGATATTTTATTACCGTTACTGACGAGTAGTCCATCACGTAGCCAGGGCTTTAAAATTTTATAGGCAATACTTTTTTCACCATACTTCATACCTGACATGATTATCTGAAAATGTTTTGATATTATTAATATTATTTCACCACGTCTCTCTTAGCGCGAACAGACAGCCGTCCTCGTGAAGCAGAGGCAGCTGTCTGTTCGCGCAGTCAAGAAAATGCAGCTCTATGGTGTGTACCTCATCTGCCCACTATTCGTCACGCAGTAAATTCTACATTTTTTAGGCTTCATGATTTGACTACGCCGCCATGGCGTTCCAGGGAAGCACGGCCCTTATTCATAACTAACTGGTGGCCGCAACTTCATATAATAGTATAATCAGCCGGACTTAGGCCTTCTCACTAGGATAGGGAATGGGCCGTATTCCACCACGCGGGCCCAATGCGGATTGGTGGATGTCACATATTTTCAAACTTTTGGTTCTAGGACATGGCGATTTCCTCACGATGTTTTCTTTCAATATAATAGTATAATCAGCCGGACTTAGGCCTTCTCACTAGGATAGGGAATGGACCGTATTCCACCACGCGGGCCCAATGCGGATTGGTGGATGTCACATATTTTCAAACTTTTGGTTCTAGGACATGCCGGTTTCCTCACGATGTTTTCTTTCACCGTTTTAAGAGTAGCGGTGATGTAATAAATTGAACAAAGTAATATGCCTGGCTGGGTTTGAACTCGCGCCCTACAACTCGTAAGTTGGAATCGTTACCACTGGGCCACCACTATTCCAGTAAAACCACTACTCCGCGTCAAAATTGTTAAACAGTACAATGCCAATTTTTCCATAGGTAATTTTCCCTAATTGTTTTTCAGAAATAAAAGTCAAATAATAACTAAAAAACTGGGCAAATGCGAGTCGGACTCGCGCACTGAGGGTTCCGTACAAACTTACCTATGTAAATAATTGAATTCCCGAATGGAATCTCAAAGATTTTTCCGAATCGCAAAAAAAGTTTTTTTTCTGACGTTACAACAAAACTGTTTTCAGATTTATTCCTATACCTGTGCTACAAAACCTTACTTTATGCAAAATTTCAGGATTCTGGGTCAACTGGAAGTACCCTATGAATTTTGAATCTCTTGAGAGTGTCGAAATATACGTTTTTTTGCGACATAAACGGCCGTATCTTTTTTTCCGTGAACTTAGAAGTTTAATTGAAGGGCTCGCAGACCTCCACGCATTCCCGAGATAAAGGGTTTTGACAGTCTGATAGACAGATGGACAACAAAGTGATCCTATAAGGGTTCAGTTTATTCCCTTTGAGGTACGAAAACCTAAAAAATAAATTTTTGTTATGGGATTTTGATATTACATAAATGATTAACAGTTACGTACCTCAATGTCTTCAGGATTGTATAAAAAAACGCCGCCCATAGGCCATATCCATACTCTGAAGATTCCATTAAACATACCGCATAATTCTTTGACCATTTTCATAATCTCAACTGTAAATCAGAATAGGTTATTTTAAACCAACTCGAATAAATTAAGGTTCTCAAAATTGTTGTAGGTAATTATTTTATGTTTGTTATGTCAGAAATGCGTTAGTTATCTAAGGAGATTCGATTTTTATTTGTAAAATATTGGTCCACATTTTTTTGGTATTTATAAAAATACTTCCAGATTATTCCCATTTTTATCAAAATCCAATTTTGATAACGGAATTCTAATAATATAGACTTACATAATAGTAATATTCACACAACTATCACACAACAAATCATATTATATTATATTTATATTACATGTAACGATTTTGATACTTTCATCGAGAAGTCAAGCATTTACATTCCGAAAATGTCACTTGTTATGGTGGAACAAATGAAGAAACCAAAAACACTAAATAATATATCGACTAAAATAATTAAATGACCATGAAGAAATTATAGAAGTGGTTTAGGTGCAAATGGTATCATCGAACTTATCTGAAGAAAAAGTTGGAAGGCAGACACAGAAACTCCTTATTAAAACAATATATCCTAGCCTAGCTGTATTAGATTTTTTTGGCTTATTAGCAGTGCCGGATTAGCCACTGCAACAGACCCCGCGCAATGATGGCGGTTGGATTTATTTATTTATTTATTCATAACAATAAACATTGTGTTGAATATTACATCATTTTAAAATAATATTAAAATAGAACTGTCACATTTAAGCAAAACAATTTATAAAATTTAAATTAAATAATTATAATGTTATGTTGTATGTAAATTAAATAATGTAAAATATTGACTCAAATCATTAAACATTTGTCTACAAATATGATGGATGTACATTACCCATAATGACAATATAAGCAACAGCCTATGTGTCTGTCGCTACCTAAGAACCCTATAGCTGGTGAGAAATTAAGGTATTTTGCTATGGGGACGGGCTGCAGATATAGAGTCTATTTTTATTCTGCAGAAAAGAGCTATCAGAGCCATATATAATCTTCGCAGACGCGATTCTCTTAGGGAACTATTTAAGGAAATAAACATCCTGACGGTCCCTTGTCAATACATTTATGAAAACATTATGTATGTTCGGAAAAATATTCATCTTTTTACTAAGATAAGTGACAGGCACAATTTTAATACTAGGAACAGGAACAAATTAGATCAACCTCGGTTCAGATTGGCTAAAGTACATAGTTCTTTCATGGGGTACTGTGTAAAATTTTATAATAAAATACCAGTTGAGATTCTACAACTAAATGAGTCCAAATTTAAAGCATGCATTAAACGCACAATAAGTAGACAAGCGTATTATCCGCAGCCACAGCCACTTTTACCTTCAAATTAGTTTTTTTTTTTTATAATTTTGGAAGAGATACTGTTCCCCTTTTTGTATTGTTGTTTTCGAAATGTTTTTTTTTATTTTATTTATTGGTTTATTTCAATAGAGCTTATGATAATTTATTATCTTTTGTATTTGGAAACAATAGCATTGTATAGTGTAGAAGCACTTTGTTTTTCAAGTTTTGTGAATGTGAAGTACCATGGAGCATTTTTATTAGGTTACAACTTGTTTGTCATTACGAGCATGGCAGTTGAGAGTTTGTCATGCTCACTCAAATGTCTCGCTGATGGTGGCACGTGTTATTGGGTCATTCGGTTCCCTTCAAAATGGTTGAACTGAGTGGGGCTGATGCACGCGTCATGCTCGTGAACGGGTGCCGTCAGTTGAGACTGGTCATCTCTTAGCTGCCAGTGACTTAATTCAATTTCCAATTTTTTTTTTTATTAGTTTTTATTTTATTCTTTTAATTATTATTACTTATCGACATTGTGCTCACATATTAGAAGCGACAAGAAATATGTAACCAAGATTTATGTAACTCATAATATGATTTAAAAGAGTGTCCATGGAGTTTCTTGCACGTTCTTCTCTATAGAGATCTACGCTTTGGAACGTGCAATTTAGCTTCGCTTGTATTTTTTTTTGACTGACCGACATTTTGACAATTCAAAAGTGCCTGTAATTGGTCTATTTGAAATAAACGTTTCTGATTTCTGATTTCTGAAAAAAGACGTTTTAATTAATTATCATTTCACCAAGATTCAGTGGGCCCCTGGGTAGAATTTGCTACAGGCCCCACGCTAGCTTAATCCGGTACTGCTTATTAGAATTGTCGTGAGATGCACGATAGGATGCACCAGAAGTCCTTAGTAAAACAATGTACCCTAAGGAAGATAGATAAAGATTATATTGTCATATTTTATATTGTCATCCCTATACATAAAGGAACGACAAAATAAAATATAATTACTTAACCCAATACACAAAAAGAATCATCAAGATCGGGTCATAAACAAAAAAGTTACGCCCGAATCGATGATCCCAATAATACGGAATTTTACCATATTAATGAAATGAGGCTTTATAGGTGATGTTATGTTATGAATTGGTTTTAAAAATAAACAGATATGCAATCTCTGAAGATTTCCTATCGCTTATTAAAGAATTTTATGGTCGAAGTCCGGAGTTCTTAATCAGGTCTTAAGAGGCTCCTTTTTCACTCGCTTATCGTCAACATCGAGCATGGTTTCAAAGCGTGTTACTTCATCTAACGTAATCCAACTCTATGTTCGACGAAAAGGCAAAAAAAAGAGAGATAACGCCTGAAAACTCTGTTAGCATTCGGTAATTCCGTGATTTACTTAAATATTTCACAAAACTGTTTTTAATATTGTTAAAAGATATCTCAGTTTTTATTTGTTTTGAATAGGCACATCAATCTATTTGGACTGTTTTATAAATAAGAATTGCAACATTTTCTTTTAGTTGGTTTCTGCACAGAACCGTTCAGATTCTTAATGAATATTTTCTATTTTCAAGCATATGGCACCAAGGGCTGCAGTTGAAAATCAGCGTCAGGTGGTGGCCTTGTGTTACCATTTGGCATTATGCTGACCTGAGGTCCTTTTGGCATTACTCAAAGTACTATTTGTTTAATTTTATGGTGTTACCGTTTTTTTGTAACGCCAATAAACGCAATTTTCTTACTTTTCTTTTTTTTCTTTCTTTCTTTCTAAAACTTGTTCCAGGAAATACGTGTTTTTTTTTAAACCCTTAAAAGTTTCTGAAAAAAATTGTTGTCATTCAGAATCTTTGATTAAATTTGCAAGGCTCAAATTCTTATATTTTTCTGACTTTTTTAATTTTTGAGTATATTATAATTTATAAAGTGTGTTCATAAAAAACTGGGCAAGTGCGAGTCGGACTCGCGCACTGAGGGTTCCGTACAAACTTGAAAGGCAAATTGCGGTTTACGATTTATGACGTATTAAAAAAAAACTACTTACTAGATCTCGTTCAAATTAATTTTCGGTGGAAGTTTATAAGGTAATGTACATCATATATTTCTTTTTAGTTTTATCATTCTCTTATTTTAGAAGTTACGGGGGGGGGGGACACATTATACCACTTTGGAAGTGTCTCTCGCGCAAACTATTCAGTATATAAAAAATGATATTAAAAACCTCAATATCATTTTTGAAGTTCTATCCATATACCCGACACGTATGGGTTTGATGAAAAAAAAAATTTTGAGTTTCAGTTCTAAGTATGGGGAACCCCCAAAATTTATTGTTCTTTTTCTATTTTTTGTGAAAATCTTAATGCGATTCACAGAATACATCTACTTACCAAGTTTCAACAGTATAGCTCTTATAGTTTCGGAAAAAAGTGGCTGTGACATACGGACGGACAGACAGACACATGACGAATCTATAAGGGTTCCGTTTTTTGCCATTTGGCTACGGAACCCTAAAAATGCAAATAGCAGATTTTCAGAGGTCTTTATTGGATTAGTTTTACACAAATTTACGAATTGGTTTTAATATCTAGATGGATTTTAATAAGCCTAGATAATATCCACAAGATACTGTGTTTCCAAAATATCTAATTAAAAATGTGTAATAACGTCATAATCGCGTAAGAGCGGTTGTATGAAAAACAGTGAAAATGTATGTCGAATTGCATGACCTTAACCTTTAAGGTAATAAATACGCTTTACGAAAATACTATTCTCATCACAAACAAAATCGGTTAATATTTCAATATCGGTTACATAACCGGCAAAAGTATCGCTGAACAAATACAAAACAAAAACATTCTATCGACTTGAGAATCTCCTTCTCTTTTGGAAATCGGTTATAAGTAAAATCGACTTCCAAATAAAAACACTAAAAAGTGTATAGGTGCACCTCAATTTAGGAAGTTGAAGGTGTTAAATAAAGTAACAACAACAACAACTTTTTAAAATAAATAATTGACATACTAAGATCTGCTTTTATGTGCTTAATTTCTAATTTACCTGGAGAGCGTATAACAGTCCAACCGTTTCCGACGATAAAGTCATCTTTAGGTCCAGGTATCTTCCTAATTAACCTAGCGCGTTCATTATAATTAAAAATAATGTGGAGAACACACAAAAATATAATAATTCCTAATAAGTACAAAATCATGTTGATAAACGTCTAATTATATGAACTATTCAAAGCACTACTGATACTCACTGAATTGTGACTCAACTTACTCAACTTATCGAAATAACATAATTCAGGGTCAACATCTTGTATTATTGTACTCTTAGGGCCAACGCTGCGTTAAGCGGGCGCCCGTCGCGTGACGTGGCGCGTGTGTCGTTTGCGGCGTTCCCCGTAGTAGAAACCGGATTATTACCTGCGGAATGACGCTAGTTTAACTTTAACGGTGTGCATGTAGTCGTGTCGATGAAGAACTTTAATGTATTATTACATAGCAAAACGGACGCGGGGCGCGGCTGCCCGCGACGGGTGCCCGCGCGGCGAGCCGCGACGGAGCACTTTTGTGTGGGGCCGCGCGGGCGCCCGCTTAACGCAGCGTCGGCCCTTAATAATAGGGGTTAAAGTATGAAATTGCCGTTTTTTAAAACGGGTTGCTTTGAAGTGTTATATCTTTAGATTGACTTGGAATTATAAGTTCAAATAAACTTTATATTAAAGGTACGTTATTCTTTTTTCAAAATTAGATATTTATTGGTTTCTTTGTGTTTTTTATTTATATTTTCTGTAATATCGCAGTACTTATAACTATTTTTGTATGAAATATAAGAACACTCGCATTATTTTGTAATATGAGTTCTACCGTGGAAACAATGTGTCTCAAGCGGTATGCAATATTGATGATGTATATGGACTTAAAACTGCTAAGGAATGGGATGTCTATTTTTGTTTCAATCACTTTTACGTGGGAAATATTATCTCACGAATAACTTTTCTCCTCAGTGCGGCAACAAGACAAAATTTCCAAAACGAAATCTATTAAACCAAGAGCACAAAGTTCTTTTGTCAGATAAAAGTCGTATTGAATAAAGTTTAATAAATAATTTAGAGATTTAAAAAAATATATATATAAATAGACTATATTATCTAAATTAAATCATATAATACATACATATATATCAATAACAGTAATTAAATGTACACATAAATATATACAATACATAAATTAAATTATAAAAATACATATATCTAAAATATGTATAACTTTACGAGATGGTAGAGAGGTAATGTTCTTTTACTTTGTCCAGAGTTGAATAGGATGTTGTACAAGAGACATAATACCCGACTTTTCCTACGAAGAGAGTAACTTGAGATCCTTGCGGAACTGAGAGACATGGTCAACGAATGCACAAATTTTGCAAGCGCTCAAGCTCATTTAATGCTATGCTTCAGGCTCAGTGTATCTACACCAGGGGTGTCAAACTCAATTTTGCAGAGAGCCATATATTAGATTAAGAATGTGTAGGCGGGCCAGGTACAAATTAAAAAATTAAAACATACTGAATTATTTTAACACCTTTATTTATTTAGTTATATATAGTTGTTACAAATCACACCAAAAGTAAGAAAGAGGGTAATTATTTTGAGCTCGAGGATCCGGATACCTGACTTCTCTTGTTTTTGACAAACTCATTGATGTCAGGTATCATATTTGTGGTAGTTATTTTAAGAATTGATTGGAGATGTTCATTCGTAAGTCTTGTGCGATGTTTGTTCTTATTTATTTTCATGACGGAAAACATCTGCTCACATAAATAGGTACTACCAAACATACACAGAATACGTGCTGCATGCTTTTTTTATTTCTGGGTAGTTATTCAAACTCTTGAAATACTGTGTATAAAATGTAAGAGCGTTAACTTCTTTAAATTTTTCCCTCAAAATGCTGTCAGATTGAAGATCTATCAACTCCATTTGCAAATGAACTGGTGCCTGTGAAGCTTCAAAAGTGAATGGATTGTTGAAAATTGGGAATTCCATTTCATTCATTTTGTGGAAGTCTTCAAAACGTGTGTTAAATTCCGTAATCAGATTTTGCAGAAGTTGCGAAAAGTCGTCCAATTTTTTCTGGTCCACTGTGTCAAATGATTTCAAATGTGGGAAATGATCCAAAGTATGGTTTTTTAACTGATTTTCCCACAGTCTTAACTTTGTTTCAAAGGCTTGTATATATGAATACATTTGAGTGATAATCAAATTTTTACCCTGTAACTTTACATTCAGATCAGTCAAGTGTTTATTCATATCTACCAAAAAGGCACAATCAACCCACCAGTCATTGTCATAATCAATTGGCTTGCCTTTTTCTAACATGAAAGCTTGAATAGGGTCACGTAACGCAAAAAATCTTTCTAAAACTGCCCCTCGACTGAGCCAACGAACTTCGGTGAAATAAGGCACATCGGAATATTTTTCGTCCAATTCTTGTAAAAACTGCCTGAACTGTCGGTGATTTAGTCCTCTGCTCCTTATAAAATTTACAATTTTAATTACAGGTTGCATGACATGGTCCATTTTTAAATGTTTGGATGCTAATGATTCCTGATGAATGATACAGTGAATTCCCACAAAATTCCCTGATATTTTCTGTTTCAATTTAGTTACAACGCCCGAATGTTTGCCAACCATGGCGGGTGCGCCATCCGTAGTTGTGCTGCTAAATTTATTCCAGTCGAGTTCATATTCTGCTATCAAATGCTCAATTGCAGAATGAATATCATTTGCTGTCGTAGTACCTGTAAATGGAACGCACTTTAATAGTTCTTCAGTTATTTCAAAGTTACTATTAATACCTCGTATAAAGACAGCAAGTTGAGCTGTATCAACAGTGTCAGTACTCTCGTCAACAGCCAGCGAAAAGTTTGTAATTTCCTTAATTTTCTCCTTCAGCTGAAGAACCAAACTTTGAGATAAATCACTTATTCTTGAAGCAACAGTGTTTCTTGACAGTGAAATATTTTGAATTATTGACTTTTGAGATGGAAATGAAACATCGGCAACTTTTAACATACAGTCTTTAATAAAATCACCATCAGTGAAAGGTTTTGATCTCTTCGCGATTTCTAATGCAATAATGAAACTTGATTTCAGGGCGTCTTCGCTCTCAGTATTAGCTTTAGTAAACATTGATTGTTGACCTTGAAGTTTAGATTTTAAAGATGATAATTTGTCCATTCTTATCTTATCAGTGTAACAATCAAATTTTGTTTTATGATTCGTATCATAGTGTCTCTTCACGTTAAACTCCTTACAAACAGCAATAGTTTGATTGCAAATCAAACACAGTGGTTTATCTTTCCATTCTATAAAAAAATATGCAATTTCCCATTTTGACTGAAAAACTCTGCACTCACTGTCAATTTTACGTTTTTGCGACATTATGCACAATCATAACAATTATGGAACTCGAATGAACACCAAACTGTAGGTAGGTACGTACGAAATACTTGACGCGACTGCTCGTAACAAAGACTTCAACCTGAGTGCGCGGGGGAGGGGCGCAGTATGCGTTAGCTGCTCGGACGAAATAGAAGACGACTTCTCGCGCGCACGAGAGAGAGACAAGCATAACTAACATAACATAACACTCTCTCGCTCGTCTAGTCAGGCGCTACTCTAAAGCGCGCGATTTACTTGTGATATATTGTGATCGCGGGCCGTATCGAAATGGCCCGAGGGCCGGATTCGGCCCGCGGGCCGTATCTTTGACATGACTGATCTACTTTGATATGACTGATTTTTCTTTCAGCTCTCATCCAACTCTCCTGTCGCAGGTCTGCTGGAAAAGTAGGAACTTAGTACTCTTCTATCTGTTCGATCTGTTCTGTTCTTTTCGATTTTAAGTGTTTGTGTGTACATAAATAAATAATAGATATGCTTTAGGCTCGGAAATGCTATATGAAATAATAAATTAACATTAAACATATATTATTAGAAACATAAACTAAATAAATAAAAAACAGGGATTAGTCCGGTCAATTTAGACATTCGAAGGTGCATAAAGTCCCAACAAGCTGAAAATCAGTAAAATTGTTCAAAACATAATTATAAATAATATTTAAAAGTTCCCCATCATTCTCGTGTATGGAAAAAAAAATTCAAGGTCAAAGGTCAAAAAAATGAGTTTTTCGCGATTTTCAGCAAAACAGTAAGTTTTATCATAAAAGTACCTCAGATAAAAATTGTAGATCATAAAATTATCTATAAAAAGTGCATTAATACTTTTTTCCTACAAGCCACCGTTTCTGAGATATAAGGATTCAAAAAGTTATTAAAGTTGTTATCGTCATAATATGGAACCTCATGTTTTAGTATCCCTCTCTCTGTAGGCCATAAGAACGTCTGCCCCCCTGCGGGAATTGAACCCGCAACGCGCAGCGCAGCAGTCAATCGCTCAACCACTGCGCCAACCGTAAATTATGAAGGTTCAACAAAACTCGAGATGTATCGAAACTCTAAATTTCTTCTAACTAACCTACTAATTCTCACTACTGTTCATAGTACTGCTAAGTAAGTTCAATCAAAGAAAATAAATTAACATCAAAATTTCTATATCGTTTCAATATCAAAATTAATAATCAGAAAATTCAAAGCATAACCGTGAATTAATTATCATGGTAACTTCACCACAAACTCAAACTAATCCAAAACATTAATCATTAATCTCTGCACGTGATCTCTGGCTACTAATAGCCCAGTAACCTCTAGTCACTCAACCATTCCTGCGCATCCCTCCAGGATTGCCAAGTCTCTCACGACTTAATGGTTTCCCACATTACGTCCCAGGTTTGATCGCAATACCGCGTACTCACGGACTACTGTGACCACTAGATACCGATTTCTATTAAGCTACGGCTACAAATCAAATCTGGTATAGTCCGATCATCATGTAAACTCAATAATTTCATTATCTCTACTACTTTACTCTACCCCAATTTTATCAGTTATGCGCTGATTTTCTTTCTCTCTCTATTACTTCAAATGAATCTTTAAATGGATTTTACTCAGTTTACTTGCTCTGCTCGTATATGAAAAAGTCTCTTATCAAAAATTTATCAACTTCCGCCTTCGTCAGATTAAGCTGTTGATCCCCGCATTAACGCCGGCGTTCAGGCGCCATTGTTTTACTATTGTGTCTCTAATTACGCACTCAAAAGGTTAAACTTACACTTTTCATAGGTTGCTACGCACTCTCTATATGGCGTAACGCATCATTTCTCACGGCACTAAAATTTAACTCTGAGTCTACATCGTCTTTTGTCATCAACGGTAGAGAAAACGCAGCCTTGTCAATTAGCAGTTCTAAGGGACCACCTGCCTTCGTCGTTTGGTTTAGCGTCCGTAACTGTACAATTAATCACGAGTTAGACTTCGCCTAATGAACCCTACCACAAACGGTTTTTTGTCTCTACAGTCGTTATTAGCATTGGTTCTCACACGAACATCACACGTTCGTCACACGTGAAAATCTCGTCGCGACCAAGTGTAAGATAATTTTAATTGAATCACAGAACTCTAAATTCTTTTAACTACCATTTATTTTAATCAGAACCTTAAAAGTTTCAAAGTCTCGTTTTTGTTTGTTCAGCATGTAACTTATTACCAGAGAGTTCTTTTTAGCTTTACCTTCTAAGCGACTATAAACCGACTGCAAATTAACTTTATGATCAAGCAATGGGAGATAGTTTCGCGATAACTCACGTATGGTACTACTACAGGGCATCACCTGCTTTGGATCCAGCCTTATCTTATGGTTTCACTGACATCAGTATGCAATTCTACTACGTATTTGAGAGTCTTAAATCATTAAAACCGACTCTTTCATAAGAATTGAAATTATTTCTTAATCAATGTCTTCGTGGCGCTGTTGCCAAGAAAAAGAAACTTTACTACACATCAAATCTTTAGAACGGACCCATAACAGGAGAAAACTTAGGCACAAACCGCCCGAAGTAAGCTACTAGACCTATAAACTGCCCTAACCGAGCTAAGATAAACGGTGGAGGCAGAGTCGAATGTACGTGACCTGCTTTCTGCTATTAGGTCCTATTCCTCCTAACTTCACTACTTGACTTAATTTCATACCCTAGTAACTTGAGTTGCATTATCAAAAACAACCACTTTTTTCAAATTTAATGAAAATCCGGCTTTAGTTAACGTTTGTAAAACTACATTAAGTCTCCCGACGTCCTTCTTAATAGTTTCCAAAATAATCAAAATATTGACAACTCAAACTACGACGTAGGCATTTACCTATTCGCCTAGAACAACAACAACAATCGTCCGTTGGAAAACTCAGATCGCATTTTGAAACTGATTGGCATGGTCAAATGTTTGTACCGGCTATCCGCTATCATAAACAGTACTGAAAGCCTGTTATACAATCTAATTTTGTAAAATAACGTGCACTATGTAAACGAGTTATTTTGTCTAAGATAAGTGGTATACCGGTTAGGCACATTGTTATTTAGTTCACAGTAATCTTTGCTCATTATATCTGACCGGTCGAGTTTTTAAGTCAAAAGAGTTGAACTAACAAACACTGAATTACTCGGTGAATAATATTTGCACGCAACAATTCATCTACCCGCTCACGCATTATTTTTAATTTTTCCGCGCCAGGCCGCTATGGTCGTCTTTATAGTGTCAAATACGAGTCAATTAAACGGATAAGTACCAAAGTACTCTGTGCGGATAAGTTTACTTTTTGCAACACGCGTTTGTAGCATACCGACACACGTCACACGTCAGTGTCAATAACGTCAAAATTATCTATGGAGGAATTATCACTGTCATAGAAAAAATAGAAACGGTATCTACTGCATCTAATGAGGGTAGTTGTAATTACAATTGTTTACGTCGTGTACTAGCAATTTTTCAAAAAAATATGTCACGGTCATACTATTTGTACCGAACCCTTGCATCAATATTTCACGGCCAAAATATCACTTCGCAAATAGATGTTGGGCAAAGCATGAAATAAAATCTCAATTAAACTACGCAAGTAATCTGAACACACTAAACTGACGTAACAACACTTTGTTTAGGTTTACCGTGAAATAGTGATGACAGACTTTAAAGTGAAAGAGAGACAACCCTCAGCACCAGAATTAAAATGGAATGAGAATACCTGACCTTGTTCCTGGTGGAGGATCGACAACACACGTCAGTAAACCTCTCACTCGCTACGTGATGCCTTGACGTCACCGTCACCGTTGCGTCACCCTCATCAGGACACCGGAAGGAGATGTGACCTTGTTCTCCACATTTGCAGCATACGATGTGGCTGGCCATGGGATGGAGTCTTGAAGCTTGAATATCACGTTATTCTGTCGGTTTCCTACTGTTTCTTGGTTATGAAAACACAGCCTGCTTCGTTCACAGTGAAAACATTTGACAGGTGACGTTTGAGATGTCTTCATACGTTTTGTGTGAAATATTTTCTGGGGGGCTATTGGCTAACTTTTTCAATAACAGTTGACAACTAGCATTCGTTGCACACTAAACTTAGTTGTCAACTGACAATGTCATAAAATTGGTATTACGTATCGCACAAGTGACTAACAAACTACGGTGGAAATTTGGTGAAAAATTTACGGTGCCTATTGTGACCACTCTACAATTTTATCGACTATTATACAGCTTCTAAAGCTTACACAATCGCAATTTTAGAAGTATCGCTACAATAACATCTGTCAAAACGTGATACGGTGGCTATCAAAGGCAACAGTGGCTAATGACGTCACTGCAGTTGGTCACTGAAAAAAGGCAATACGAAACTAGCTGTTTGACAGTTCAATGATGCACATTGTTAACAAGTGATCATCACTTGAACTGTCAACAGAGTTACGCAATAGCCCCTCTGATCTGGTAGCGCACTTGACATACTGCATCTCAGGCATGCACACACACACGCACTGCACTTTGCATTTTACACTTCAGGTAAGTAAAAGTTTGTAATTCTTGCTGTAATCTCTGGTGACTTCGGATTATCAGCAAAGCACGTATCGGAAAGTGGTACATCGTGAACGTGCATTTGCGTCGGTCTTATCCCGGTCACAATCTGGGTAGTACACGGGGATTTACTGAGTTCCTATTTCTTTCTGGGGAAACAATGTCATCATGGTCCAACATTTGTTGCTCAGGATTAGGGAAAAACCCAAAAAAAACCTAATCAGACCAAAACTGATAATGACATTGATTAACGGAACTTTGTATCTTATTCGGTCTAGTGCTTCATTCCAGGTCTTCACTTTCTAATTTTCCATTTCAAATAATAACCGCTACTTTGTCTTGGCTCTTGCTATTTTCTTCATGACCGGCGTTACGTAACCTTTGTACTGCTCTTGTTTATTTGCTCGGAATCCCACTTCTGATATCGGTGCAGGATGCCGATCATCATTGAAGCTCTGTCCAGAGACTATGTTTGTGGGCGATGGCTGGGTATCGAGCAATAAACAAACTATTTTAGATCACACAACTGATTTATTATGATGCAAGCTTTAGGTATTCACTTTACACAACGAGCAGTGAGACTAGACGTTGTACGCACGGCTGCCGACAGAGGAAAGAGCCCCGGACCTTTTTTGTTTTTGTGGCCTCTCGCAGGTCAACCTAGGAGGTTGTCGGCTGCTTAACCGGTCTTGCCTGTGGCGGCCTCGATTCGAGAATCAAAGCCTCCAGCCAGGGCTTACTTAACTAACTTAAAAACTAAGCGACTACACGCTAAGGGCACCCCCTGTGTGGTACGGACCTCGGCTTAGGGCGTCGCTGGGGGGGGGCAGCAAGGGACGGGCTGGATCGCACAAAGATATTATTATTATTAACGGGGAATTTTAAAACTACGGCTCAGCGGCGCGGGCTGGCTCGAGCAAAGGACGGGGAGGACGTTGACGGGTCTGTCGCGGCGGGCCTCGGCGGCGAGGACGGAATGACGGCGGTCTGCAATGTCTACGAACTGTACTGGTTTCCTTACGGCTCTCTTGGAGCAGGGTAATGGGGTCGTCGGGGGTGACAAGAGTATGCCTAGGACGGCGAATCTTTGAGATGAGGGAGGGTTCATATCGGGCGGCCGATACGATAAGGGGGTTGCGGTGTTTCACAGCAGTATCGAAGAAACGCTTGCACAGGCGTTTCATGAACTGCTGGATGGTGGGGATTTTGAGATCTAAGTGTAGATTCTCATTTCGGACGTAATAAGGGGCACCGAGGATTTTACGGAGGGTCCGATTTTGGAGGGTCTGCATCCTATGGAGGAAACGGGGCTTGGCGTGTGCGAAGATAGCACAGGCATATGTCATGATCGGGCGGATTACTGCTGTAAAGAGGCGCAGCTTGCACTTAAGTGATAATTTGCTGCGAGCAGTCATGAGATAGTGGAGCCTACCTTGAGCGAAAGCGGCGAGCGAGCGAGCCTGCTTTATGTGCTCGGCGAAGGTCAAGTGCTGATCTAGGAGAGCCCCGAACCTCTGCGGTCGGCACTTTTATCTGCTCGGTTCATGCAAACGTCAGCGCGGATTCTGTCAAAGTGACAGGTGTCACTTTTCACTTAGCTCGTTCATTCGTTCTCAAGCTTCCGTACTTATTGACTTCTCCGATATAAAAATAATTGTCAATGTTATGTCTTTAAAGGTTTTTTCAATGTTCAGTATTCAAGACAGCTATGATGCATTAGAGTCGCAGTTAAATCAGAAACATTTCTTCACACAAAGGGTTAGGTTATCTTATAATTCTACCTATGCATAAACAAAGGCGCACTACTTGATTTTAACTCTTGGCTATATTTTTTTAGGTTGGAAAATCATCCTATGACATCTCGCGCTCTTGGGCGGGGGCGCAAGGGTGTGTCAGACTTTTACTGACTAAAAACTCACTCCTGTTTCTTCTTTGCCTTTCATACCAGGGCCGGGTTTTCCTTTCAGAAGTGAACCCATGGCCCCAGCAGGCTTCGACCCTGCTGGGCCCCTACGGTTTGCTGACATCTCTTTGAGGCGCGTGGAACACTACGCGCCGTCGATGACTTGGGCTTGGTCCGGCGGGTTACCGGATGGTTGGAAGGCGAGCTACCCCTTGCTCGCCGTCCGCAAGCTCGCGCCTACGGTGACCGAAATTCAGGATCGGGATCCCGGCGGCTGGGGCGTCAGGGCCGCTCCCTCGCGCGTGCAGAAATCGCAGAAGGGTGCGACCGCCTGCCACTTCTCCTCGCTTCGGACCATGGCCTGTACTAAGGCCCGGCTCGAGAGATTGTTGTCGCCACGAGGACACGGCGGTGCTCTGCCTAGGCGGGGCACACCTTTACCGTATGCTCCACCGTGTCCTCCGGGCGGTCCACACAATGGTTACACTCGGGCGTTACTTCCGCACGATTTCGGTGCAGGAACTTCCCGAACTGATCATGCTCGGTGAGAACCTGCATCATGCGGAAGGTGAAGACGCCCTGAGGTCTTCCTAGCCACTCCTCAAAAAGGTGACTTACCGCCATAGTTATAGCGTGCCCAGCACTGGGTTGCGACAGTCGTTGTCGCCATTTCTCAGGAACTCTATCTGACTGCTGCCTCCAGATTCCATGGTGGCAGGCCAGTAAGGAGGCTCGCCGCTTCGCGGGAAACCGTGCGGTACCCCGCACCATCCGTATGGCCATGACCCTCTGGCATGCGTTCAGCTGTGCCGCCAGTCGATTTCGCAGCGACGGCGTCCACACCGGCGCTCCATAAAGGGCCATGGACCAAACGATGCCTGCGTAGTGCCTCTGGCAGGAGGCGTCTGGACCCCCTAGGTTGGGCAGGAGCCGCTTGAGGGCAGCCCTAATCCGATTCAGTTTGGGAGCCACACGTCGGAAGTGCTCCTCCAAATTCCACCGGCGGTCGAGGACGAGTCCCATGTACTTCATCGTCGATCCGACGCTGATGTGAACTCCTCCTACCATTAAGTGCCGTGGTGGCATGCTCCGAGGGCCGTGAGAACACATGGCCTCGGACTTGTGCAGCGACACCTCGAATCCCAACTGCTGGATCCTCTCAACGACTGTCGCAACCCCGCGTGTTGCTAGTTCGACCGCCGCCCGATACGACTCTCCCTGCGCCAGGACCAGCGAGTCGTCTGCGTAACAGACCAAGCTGACCCCGTCAGGGAGGTCATCACGCAGCACGTAGTCGTACCCGATTTTCCACAAGGGCGGTCCTAGTACCGATCCCTGCGGAACATCGCACGACATCTCTCGCCGTTTTCTGGTGACCAGGGTAGATGATGTATCTGTCCGACAGGTAGGCTTCGATCACACGACAGAGATAGTCGGGCACCCGGTGATACCGGAGTGCCCTACTATCTCCTAATGCTACTCCAGGGCAGGGAATTAAAAGCGTTGGCGATGTCCAAAGACACCGCCAAGACACACCTGCCCTGGGACACCGCATTCCCCGTCCCGAGGGCTCGCACGCGCATGATGGCGTCCACCGTGGAGCGCCCCCTGCGAAAGCCGAACTGTCCGTCCAAGGCTCGGTAAGGTTCGGCCCCGCCCATGCTAGGTGCGCGACGAGGCGGTCTGCAATCACTCTTTCAAAAAGTTCCCACCTCGTCGAGCAGCACAATGGGCCGATATATAAAAACAAATAAATCTTTCGTCACTGTTTATTCAAAACTTGTAGTTATAAAAATGTATAGTTACTACTAAGAATCGACATTAAAAGTAAACAAAAAAACGTTCTCATTTTTCTCTCTTGATGAAATTCACAAGCACAGGCCCATCATTTCTAAGCACAAGATCAGCAGCAAATGTAATATCGCAGGGACGAGTCACAGGGGACAACTCAAACTTCCGCATCACGTTGGCAACTGCTATCTTCATCTCCATCATTGCGAATTTCTGACCTGAAAGAATTTTGAAAAATTTGTAAGGGTTGCGTTCATTGACTTATTTAGTGACAGGGCAGACGGACTGTTTTTGACCGACTTCAAAAAGGAGGAGGTTCTATGTTCGGCTGAATGTATTTTTTTTACGTATGTTCACCGATTTCTCGGTCAATTGTGGACCGATTTCGATTTTTTTTTTTATTGAAAGTTTGTGCTTTCGAGTTGGTCCCATAAAAATATTATTATGATCTGATCATGAACTTCGAAGATATGGAACAGAACTCCTCATAGGATTACGGATCACAGCAGAACCGTCGTAACAAGTAAAAATGCTTTGTTTATATATATATAACGGGACCTGGTGGGTCGCCTCGTTATCAGACGGGTCAGCCATCGTTAAATGTCCGTAAATACAATTAGGTAGACACAGTAAAACACCTTATTAATCTTTAGATTTAATTTAAGATTTAAAATAACAACGGATGGCACAGATACAGACGGATTATCAAGACGGAAAACGCGGCAAGTTCGATAGCACGTGGCAACGACCGTTGACGCTCACGCTTCAAACTCGAATGTCCAGTGACACTGTCCCCTCTCTACCGCAAGCCTCGACTGACGTTTTAAAAGGTCAAACGTCACGTAACAAACGTCATGTGTCAATCGGTAATCATACAACCAGTGCTGCCACGTGAATCGACCTTACCCAAGTGTAGTACTTGACGTTTCCGTTACAAATTATTTGGAAGAATAATAATCAAATAAACTGGTCACACTAATTGATTAACTGACGTCATGATGCAAGGTTCCGACACGGCCGTCCTGACATCTCACACGTCCTCGTGTGAGGTACCTATAACAAAAAGTTCACACAGTAAATGCGTCTACTCGCTCGGCCAACCTGACCAATGATAGGCGAACTCGAATACTCTCAACATAATCTTTATTAATCATCATCAGTAATCAATTTACAAATTTTGGTTATTTCGAAATTCAGATTTAAGAGATCTCACTACTTTGAAACTTCTTAATGACAATATTAAATATTCTCTTAAGTAACGAACTTAGATTATCACAACAAGACAGAAAACTAATCTGTCTAACAGAACTTAATATGAAAACAAATAAACATCAGAACAACCTCTTTCTAAAATCCGTCAATGACTCAAGAAAACCTCCGTCTGGCGTCTGATAGTTTTATTACCCTTCAAGACAACCATCCCAGCGTCTGACAGGCATTCTCAAGACAACCATTCCGGCGTTCGACAGCCATTGGAGACAACCAACGTGGCGTCCGACAGCCTTTCAAGACAACCATCCAGGCGTCTCTTAGGCATTCAGGACAACCAACGCGGCGACTGACAGGCATTCAAAACCACCAACGCGGCGTCTGACAGCCATTCAAGACAACCATCCCGGCGTCTGACAGGCCTCCAAGACAACCAACGCGGCGACTGACAGGCATTCAAAACCACCAACGCGGCGTCTGACAGCCATTCAAGACAACCATCCCGGCGTCTGACAGGCCTCCAAGACAACCAACGCGGCGTCTGACAAACTCTTAAAGAAAACAGAACTATTTACAGTGAAAGTAGTTGAAAGTAGTATACGACATTATGATAACATCCTAATCCACAGATTCTGAGTCGATATCATCGATGACACTTGTACTTTCAGGCATTTTGCGTAACCTGTCGTGAGCGTATTTGTACGTACGATTGGAGTTTAAGGCCCGCAAGACATAGCGATCCCCTTCCAAGACTTCAGCAACTATGAAAGGACCTTTGTATTTAGGGTCCAGCTTTGTTTGGTTTCGTTCTTCATTTTGCAGAAGAACGTAATCTCCAACCGCAAATGGCTTTACCTTCGCTTTAGTCTTGTCAAAACGCGCTTTATCGTAATCAGCAGCTCGCTCTACGTTCACGACTGCATCTGCCCTAACTTTGTCTATATCTGCCTCTGGCTCTACATCATCAAGCAACAAAACTCCTAACGGCCTAGCAACCTTGCCGATCAACAGTTCCAGGGGACTAGCCTTCGTCACACGGCTCTGAGAGCAATTAAGCGCTAGCTGCACTTCGGGTAGTGCATCCTGCCAAGATCGATTACTGGTTTCAGCTGCTGTAAGTAAATTTTTGAGAGTACTCATAATGCGCTCAACTTGACCGTTAGCTCTCGAGCTACCGGTAGCGATCAAGTGGAGCTTTATACTCACAGACTCGCAGTAGTCTTTGAACTCTCGACTGGCAAAGCACCGCCCCTGGTCTGCAATAACTCTCACTGGTGCACCGAATAACGACACACTATCTTTTAAAGCTTTTATGCTGCTGGAAGAATCGATACGCGATGTGTGATAGAGCAACACATATTTGGTAAAAGCGTCGATGAGGACAAACACATACTCCTTTTTGTCGTTTTTCCCACTCAGCTTTCCAGTAGCATCTATGTGTATAGTGTGCCAGGGAATTGCTATTTTAGGGATAGGGTGCATTTCCGCCTGGACTTTACCCGAGTGCGATTTTGAGACCTTACACGTGACACAACTCTCGACAAAACGTCTCACATATTTGGACATACATTCGAACCAATACAACTCGTAAGCCTTTTCTAGAGTCTTTTCCACCCCCATGTGCATCAGACCTTCATGCACATTATTGATTATAGACCACCTTAGCGAGCGCGGAATGATTGGAAGGCAACGGGTCTTACCATTACGCTGAACTTTGCGATACAGAATACCGGACCGTAACTCGTAGGACTGTGCAACATCACTAGATAGTCTCTTATCGTTTAGGTCCGAAATAACCTTACAAATTTCAGTATCTTTTTGCTGCTCTGCTTGTAGCCAGTTGTCGGTCAACTCTGCAACATCGATTCGCCGGGGCTGGCAAATGGGGATGAGCTAGGACGAATAATGTTTGAATCGAGTAGCTCCTTCACCTTATCCCGAACAACCTGTCGCTCCTGTGGACTCAAACGATAGGGACGCCTATTCACCGTCTTGTGAGGATCCCTCAATCGTATATGCATCGGTTCAGCATCAGCACGCCTAAAAGGAACACCATTCGCGAAAGAACACTCGAAAGATTTTAAAATGTCCATCAACTCACCTCGGTTTGACAATGGTACATCTGTATCAATTGCATCGAGATTCACACCCTCGTTTGAACGAGATTCACACAGCTGAACAACATGCTCATTTACGAAAACCAGTCTTTCAGCAGACATGTGAATCGCTATGCCTTGTTTTAGAACTTCACGTCCTACCATAATGTCATGACGTAAGCAATAGTCAGGTAAAACATGGAAAAGAATTTCTAAATTTATGTCATCAATGATAACGACCGATAGTATCTGTATAGTAGAGTGCACAGAGGTTTGACCTATACCTATCATAGTTACAGTATTGTTAATTCTTTTACCACTAAGTTTAGTAGCAACAGACTCCTTAATCAATGAGCACTCTGCACCAGAATCATAATAAAATGAAAACTGCTCACCACTATGACGTAGCCGTCCAACAGGCGTACTGACAGAGCACAGGTCGACACGTTTCTGCTTGGCTGCATCAGATCCGGCCTCGCTGCTGCTCCCCTGGCTGCGTTGCTTAGTGCAGTTTGACGCATAGTGGCCCTGGCCTTGGCAACGAAAGCATGTGATCGCAGGCTTCGTCGCAGATGACTGCGGCTTCGAGGAGTAGTTCTTGGCTTGCTGAGAACTCGAACGGTCATCTGGTCTTCTCATATCTCGTCTCTTTGATAGGCAGACTGTAGACTTGTGACCCAACTTCCCACAGTAAAAACACTTTAATGGAGTAGAAGTGTGGCCGGCGCGTGTCTTCTTCGGATCCACCATGTCATAATCACTACCAGCTTTTCGTTTGAGGAACGAGACAGCCTTGAGCTCTTGTTGTAGCTGATTGCGGGTAGTTACTTCGGTCGTAAATGATAGTCGCTGAACACGTCTATCGAAGCGGGAAACATGTGCCAAAACTGTAGCGATAGCAAGCTGTTCAGTCGTCAAATCTTTCCATCTTGACATAATGGAAGTCATTAACGAGGCGGCGTAGGTAGCTAAGCATTCGTTTTCTTTGGGCTTACGTTCATTCAAATTTATCAAAAACGAGGCAACAGTTTCAGGACAATCGTACCTTTGAATGAATAGCTCCTTGAAGTCGCTCCACGTTATTCCCGGAAACGACACTGTTGACAGCCACGTGGAAGCTTGGCCCTTCAAGGCACGGCTCAAAGCAACCATTAACTGCGTACCCTGGCGATATTCAACGTTAATACACAGGCTAGCGGTTGAAATCCATGCACGTGCATCCACATCCGATTTATCGGGGTCAAAATCGGGTAATCGCAACTCCATAGGTAACGATGGCGTCTTGATGCCACGAACAAGCATCTCAAAGTTCTTATTCTGCTGCATTAGTAGTTGCTGCCACTTTTCATCACTATTCACATCAGTGAAATCACTATTACGAGCACGTGGGCTGGCGTTTTCTAATCCCACTTCTGATAACGGGACCTGGTGGGTCGCCTCGTTATCAGACGGGTCAGCCATCGTTAAATGTCCGTAAATACAATTAGGTAGACACAGTAAAACACCTTATTAATCTTTAGATTTAATTTAAGATTTAAAATAACAACGGATGGCACAGATACAGACGGATTATCAAGACGGAAAACGCGGCAAGTTCGATAGCACGTGGCAACGACCGTTGACGCTCACGCTTCAAACTCGAATGTCCAGTGACACTGTCCCCTCTCTACCGCAAGCCTCGACTGACGTTTTAAAAGGTCAAACGTCACGTAACAAACGTCATGTGTCAATCGGTAATCATACAACCAGTGCTGCCACGTGAATCGACCTTACCCAAGTGTAGTACTTGACGTTTCCGTTACAAATTATTTGGAAGAATAATAATCAAATAAACTGGTCACACTAATTGATTAACTGACGTCATGATGCAAGGTTCCGACATATATATATATATATATATATATATATATATATATATATATATATTTGTATATTTGAAAGAAGAGGTCCATATCGAACTGATCTGATGATGAAACCTGAAGTTAGACACCGGAACTCTGCAATAAATTAATGTAATCTAACCGTGTTTGGGATTATTAGAATTGTTACGAGATGCACTCTGGCTATAAGGTATTTAATTTTGGCTGAGGAATACTTTTACCATAACTAAAAAGTGTAAAATAAAAAACTTTTTACAAAAAAAATACAACCGACTTCAATGTAAAAAAACACTGAAAACTGCAAAATAACTTAAATTTCGGAAGTCGGTGTTAAATAACGAAGAGACAAAACTATTATAGAAACACCGACTTTTCTGTTTTTTTTTTTACATTGAAGTCGGTTGTATTTTTTTTGTAAAAAGAATTTTTTTCTGACATCAAATCAAATCAATTTAGTGTAGATATCATTTTAGTCTTAACATAAATAATTACAGACTAAAATGATATCTACACTAAATTGATTTGATTTGATGTCAAAAAAAAATTCTTTTTACAAAAAAAATACAAACGACTTCAATGCATAAAAAAACACTGAAACGTGCAAAATTACTTTAATTTCGGAAGTCGGAGTTTCTATAATAGTTTTGTCTCACCGACTTCCGAAATTAAAGTTATTTTGCACGTTTCAGTGTTTTTTTATGCATTGAAGTCGATTGTATTTTTTTTTTTTTGTAAAAAGTTTTTTATTTTACACTTTTTAAATATGTTATCACCACTAAAAAGTACCCCTCAGCCAAACTTAAATGCCTTATAGCCAGAGTGCATCTCATGACAATTCTAATAATCCCAAACGCGGTAAGATTACATTAATTTATTACAGAGTTTGCCTAACTTCAGGCTTCATCATCAGATCAGGGGGGTTACCATGACGTTTAAAGTAAGATTGTTTTATTCCTATTCCATTGTGGGTAAGAGATGGCGCTAGACAACCTGTATAGCTCTGTCTCTTACCCACACTGAAATAAGAATGAAACAATCTTACTTTGAACGTCATGGTACAGGGGCAGTTCGATATATTCCCCCTCTTCTTTCAGTCAGTCATCGACTACACGTATATACAAAGCATTTTACTTGTTACGACGGTTCTGCTGTGATCCTATGAGGAGTTCTGTTCCATACCTTCGAAGTTCTTGATCAGATCATAACAATATTTCTATGGGACCAATTCGGAAGCATAAACTTTCAATATTTCAATAAAAATAAAAATTCAAATCGGTCCACAATTGACCGAGAAATCGGTGAATATACATAAAAAAAAATACATTCAGACGAACATAGAACCTCCTCCTTTTTGAGGTCGGTTAAAAAATGAATATATGTTTGGTTGGTTTTTATGTTTATTTTTATAAGTAATTTTTTTTAGGAAAGTTTACAAGTGTGTCCTTTAAGTTCTCAAGCGGCGAGGCGCAGTGCGGGTGGCGCGGGTACGTTGCCATGGAAATAGGTTATATAATTATACGCATCAGAGCGCAAAGAAAGTGAAAGTTTCAAAACATCTTTGCAGTTTTATGTATGGTAAAAAAAGTCGACCGTAAATTTTTAACTATATTATTATATTGCATATTAAAGTTACCTATACAGTTCCTAGGACCGGCGCTAAAGGGTATATACGAGTAGGGATGACGACCCACGCTGTTCTCGGGCAGGAACCGATCCGGGTCAAACTGTTCCGCGTTCTTGAACAAGTCCTCACGATAATGGAGATGCAAAATAATGATGTGACACAATGTGCCAGCCGGAACTGTGTAGTTACCTGAAAACATATGCAATTATATTTAAATAGACAAGCAGTAATCGCTACAAGCAATACAGCGAAAGCTAAGGAATATGACATGAGTAAGGTTTTGTGTGTGAATGTAGATGGCTACAAAGGAGTGGAAGAGTAAAGTAACCATGGGCGGTGGGACTGTTCGAAAGAGTTACCGCGGCCCTAGAACTTAAAGGGCAACTGAAGGAGTACTAGTCGGTTTTAGTTAGTAATGTGTAGCAACTTTGGCCTCAGTGGAAAGGCGTGCTAAGGCTAATTGGTGATCCAGATTAGATTATTGTGCGTACAGCCAAGGAGTGGCATTGCTTGCCGGAGTCTGTGTTTCCTGATAGCTACAACTTAGGGGTATTTAAGTCAAGAGTGAATAGGCTACTTCTAGGCAAGCGTGCTCCATCGTGGACCACATCATCGCTTACCATCAGGTGAGATGGTGGTCAAAAGCGAACCTATCATTAATTTTTTTTTAAAAGTCTAATCTACAGAGCCTGGAGCACAGGTAACCAGCCTTTCGGTATTTTACAGAATGCATTTTGGAAAATGTGCGTGGGAATTAGGTACATGACTTGATTCCACCACTGCCTTTCTACCATCGGACAACCCGATGTACGGCGTGTGTCCACCCTTACATTGTTAACACCGCTACGGTAAGGACTAAGCGTTTCGCCTCACCGTCAACGATTGCATCACTGCTTACGATCAGGTGAGATCGCAGTCAAGTCCTAACCCAGTTTATAAAATTTAAAAAAAAAAGTGTTTAAAGTGAAATAATTTCAATAGAATGATACAAACTTAATACTGTCTCTTCGTTTAAATTGCGGCTTATAAAGTGTACTGGAGGGTAAAGCCGCAATGACTCTTTGATACAGCATTCTAAATACTTCATCTTTGACAAATCTTCCATCTTTATGGGTCTGTGGGAATCACCAAATATGTCTTTAAGCTCTTCGAAGACTTTATCCTGAAAAAAGATTTTCGGTTTATATTTTTTTTTTTGTTTTCAGATGTTTTATGTTTCTATTTTTTCTTTCAGATGGAAGTGGAATAGTATTATTTCACAAATAAGTAGATAGTAGCTGATTGATATACATATTTGCTCTACGAGACTGGAGAAAGACGGAAGAAGTGATTAGGTCCTAACCTGAATTTTTTTGTGATTAGCGAGCAGCATAAAGCAATATGTCAACCCACTGGCAGTAGTGTCATGTCCCTGGAAAACATAATAAAACAGTAAAAATCAAACAGAATTTTAAGAAAATATCAATTACTGGTCAATAGTAACTGACTTCAAACATGAATGTGTCCACTTCTTCTTGAACTCCAATTCTATCGATATGTCCTTCTTTTTCAGCAGAGAGTAATAAATCCAACATAGCAGTTTTCTTCTTTTTCTTGTAAACATATGAATCATTATCGTCATCAATTTCTTCATTCACATTTATTCCATGTGTCTCCCTGTACTGTCTTCTTTGTTGTATTACCTCTTCAGTAAAGCCGTGAACAACTTTCAAATATTTATTTTGAAGCCGTCCCAAAGGTGATAAGTTATATATGAAGTCTGGATACAGGTATACTCTGACAAATCTTTTATAGAATAAAGTTCCCATATCATATAAAGCATTCTTATATGATATCGCTGTCTTGTTATTATTACTTAGTTGAGTGCCCATTGCCGTTTCTAAAACATTTCAAAGTAGTTCAGTAACAACAAAATCTAAATTCCAACCGACTCACTACCAGTTGCCTTTTCATTTGAAAATAACTAATAGTGAATAGATTCTCTGTCGAATGCAAACGGAACAAGTAATCAGAGGCAGAGCTCCATTCCATTCTTTAGGCGACTTGATTATCTACGAGTATTTACTTTAATTTTAAATTTTAGAAAATATTGAATAAGTTATTCAGTTTTTTCAAGTTCATCGATTAACGGTTTAGGCTCAAAGTTACTGTGGCTAATCTTTGTGCATAAAACTATTCATATGTCAAAATGAAAGGGATATCAAAAATATCTACGTCTTGTGCAATAGAAATAACACCTAAGTACCCTGACGGAGTGCGGTGACTCTTCGTAACGCAACAGGGCAACTGAAGTACTTCTGACGTCTGACTCCCAAACTCGAACGGGCAGAGACTGCCCAATGTAGGGATCCAGACGCCTCCTGCCAGATATGACATGACTCTCTGAGGATCGTTCGGTCCATGACACTTTACGGAGCGCCGGTGTGGGCGCCGTCGCTGCGGACGCAACAGGCGGCCAAACTAAACGCGTCCCAGAGTGTCATGGCCATTTGGATGGTGCGGGGATACCGCACGGTCTCCCGCAAAGCGGTGAGTCTCCATGCCGGCCTACTGCCATGGGATCTGAAAGCAACCGTACTTGCACGCATGCACGATTTCCGCATGGAAATGCAACGCCGGGGCGAAACTTCACTGACGGACAGAGTTCCGGCGAGGTTTCATGACGATATACAACAGCGACTGTCACAACCCAGCGTTGGGCACGCCATAACTATGGCGGTAAGAACCTACCCAATTTGAAGAGTGGCTGGAGAAGCGTCATGGCTTCCTCACCTTCCGCATGATGCAACCTCACCGAATATATTAAGTTCATAGGGTTCCTGCACCTGATTCAGGCGGGAGAAACGCTCGAATGTCACCATTGTGCAGACCGCCCGAGCTCGGAGGTCACAGTGAAGCACACAGTGGTTTCCCCCGTTTGGGCGGAGCACCGCAATGTCCTCTTTGAGGCGATCGGCGGCGATGACCTTTTGCGTCAGGCCCTTGTAGGTACAGGCCATGGTCCGGAGCGAGGGGGAATGGGCAGCGGTCGCCTCCTTCTGCGAAGCAGTAATGCAACCGAAGGAAACGGCCGCACGCGAGAGGGAATGGACATCCTCACACCCCAGTCGCCGAGACTCCAACCCCGACTACCAGCCACCGTAGGTGTAGGCTTGAGAACGACGAGCACTAGGTATCTCGCCGTCCGCCCGTCCGGTAACCGTCCGGACCGAGCCAGAGTCCACCACGCGCGCCTCAAAGAGATGTCAGGAAAAACGTAGTGTCCCATGAGGGCCGGAACCTATTAGAGTCATGATTATTATTATTGTTCAAGATTCAAAGCATTTTATTTCAAATAAACCATTTACAGGCACTTTTGATATGTCAAAAAGTCAGTCAGTCAGAAAAATTATGCTAATTCGGTCGAAGTCATTAAATGATTTCCCAGCTTAAAAAAAAAAAAACTGAAGATAAAAGGGGGTTTTAGTCAGTAACCGTCTCTCTTGCTCCACCGAGAGCAGGAGGAATTATTTGATGATCGTCAACAAAAAAAAACTTCGTACCACAAATAGAGTTCAGTGTAAATTCAGAGAGCACAGGTACAATGTCGATGGGTTTTCCAGCAGTTTCCTTTAAACTGTCGACGAATCTGTAGCTGTTTTCCTCGATTATATCACAAAACTGTTTTAATATGTTGAAATGAAATGCAGGCGTGAGAATTTTCCTGCGTTCTTGCCATTTTGCACCTAATAAAAAAAAACAGTTAGGAATTACAGCAAACACAGCCTTAGTATAGAAAGATTGTCATGTTTCTGCAATATTTTTGACAATATTATTCTTAGAAACTAGATATTTTATTACCGTTACTGACGAGTAGTCCATCACGTAGCCAGGGCTTTAAAAATTTATAGACAAAACTTTTTTCACCATACTTCATACCTGACATGATTATCTGAATAAAAAAATGATATTATTAATATTTCACCACGTCTCTCTTAGCGCGAACAGACAGCTCCGCTATGCCGTCCTCGTGAGGCAAAGGCAGCTGTCTGATCTGATCTGCCAATTTATTGGTCACGCAGTAAACCCTACATTTTTTAGGCTTCATAATTTGATTACACCGCCATGGTGTCCCAGTGAAGCACGGCCCTTATTCAACTGGTGGCCGCAACTTAGCCGCAAGGTGGCCTCCTCACTAGGATAGGGAATGGGTCGTATATTCACGCGGGCCCAATGCGGATTGGTGGATGTCACATGTCTTCAAACTTTTGGTTCTAGGACATGCCGGTTTCCTCACGATGTTTTCTTTCACCGTTTTGAGAGCAGCGGTGATGTAATAAATTACACAAAGTAATATGCCTGGCTGGGTTTGAACTCGCGCCCTACAACTCGTAAGTCGAAATCGATACCACTGGGCCATCACTATTCCAGTAAAACACCACTACTCCGCGTCAAAATTGTTAAACAGTAGGTACAATGCCATTTTTTCCATAATTTTCCCTAATTATTTTTCAGAAATAAAAGTCAGATAATAATTAAAAAACTGGGCAAGTGCGAGTCGGACTCGCGCACTGAGGGTTCCGTACAAACTATGTAAATAATTCAATTCCCGAATGGAATCACAAAGATTACGCATCGCAAAAAAAGTGTTTTTTTTTTTGTGACGTTACAACAAATTTACTGTTTTCAGATTTATTCCTATACCTGTGCTATAAAACCTTGCTTTATGCAACATTTCAGGAGTCTGGGTCAACGGGAAGTAAGTACCCTATGAATTTTGAATCTCTAGAGAATGTCGAAATATACGTTTTTTGCGACATAAACGGCCGTAACTTTTTTTTTCCGTGAACTTAGAAGTTTGATTGAAGGGCCCGCAAACTTGAGTATATGGTTTTAATTTCAACTCAATACCTCCACGCATTTCCGAGATAAAGAGTTTTGACAGACTGATAGACAGATGGACAACAAAGTGATCCTATAAGGGTTCCGTTTATTCCCTTTGAGGTACGAAAACCTAAAAAATAATTTTTTGTTATGGGATTTTGATATTACATAAATGATTAACAGTTACGTACCTCAATGTCTTCAGGATTGTATAACAAAACGGCGCCCATAGGCCATATCCATACTCTGAAGATTCCATTAAACATACCGCATAATTCTTTGCCCATTTTCATAATCTCAACTGTAAATCAGAATAGTTTATTTTAAACCAACTCGAATAATTTAAGGTTCTCAAAATTGTTGTAGGTAATTATTTTATGTTTGTTACGTCAGAAATGCGTTAGTTATCTACGGAGATTCGATTTTTATTTGTAAAATATTGGTCCACATTTTTTTGGTATTTATAAAAATACTTCCAGACTATTCCCATTTTTATCAAAATCCAATTTTGATAACGGAATTCTAATATTATAGACTTACATAATAGTAATATTCACACAACAAATCATATTATATTATATTTATATTAAATGTAACGATTTTGATACTTTCATCGAGAAGTCAAGCATTTACATTCCGAAAATGTCACTTGTTATGGTGGAACAAATGAAGAAACCAAAAACACTAAATAATATATCGACTAAAATAATTAAATGACCATGAAGAAATTATAGAAGTGGTTTAGGTGCAAATGGTATCATCGAACTTATCTGAAGAAAAAGTTGGAAGGCAGACACAGAAACTCCTTATTAAAACAATATATCCTAGCTGTATTACATTTTTTTGGCTTATTAGCAGTGCCGGATTAGCCACTGCAACAGACCCCGCGCAATGATGGGCGCCCGGTTGGATTTATTTATTTATTTATTCATAACAATAAACATTGTGTTGAATATTACATCATTTTAAAATAATATTAAAATAGAACTGTCACATTTAAGCAAAACAATTTATAAAATTTTAATTAAATAATTATAATGTTATGTTATATGTAAATTAAATAATGTAAAATATTGAGTCAAATCATGAAACATTTGTCCACGAATATGATGGATGTACATTACCCATAATGACAATATAAGCAACAGCCTATGTGTCTGTCGCTACCTAAGAACCCTATAGCCGGTGAGAAAAAAGACGTTTTAATTAATTATCATTTCACCAAGATTCAGTGGGCCCCTGGGTAGAATTTGCTACAGGCCCCACGCTAGCTTAATCCGGCACTGCTTATTAGAATTGTCGTGAGATGCACGATAGGATGCACCAGAAGTCCTTAGTAAAGCAATGTACCCTAGCCATGTTTCAGTTTGTTGAAATCATAATTCACTTTCTATTGCAACACTCCATAACTAAAACAAAATAGCGAACAAGATGTCTGATAAGGTAGATACCCTATCAGAGAAGTTGCTCAGCATTTCTATTTAATATACTAATTATGGGTATTTTGTCATCCCTATACCTATAGGAACGACAAAATAAAATATAATTACTTAATTTACCCATTCTTTGCGATTGCCAAACGAAATGCAAGTAATGGGGAGTTATAACTTAACCCAATACACAAAAAGAATCATCAAGATCGGGTCATAAACAAAAAAGTTACGCCCGAATCGATGATCCCAATAATACGGAATTTTACCATATTAATGAAATGAGGCTATAGAGGTGATGTTATGTTATGAATTGGTTTTAAAAATAAACAGATATGCAATCTCTGAAGATTTCCTATCGCTTATTAAAGAATTTTATGATCGAAGTCCGGAGTTCTTAATCAGGTCTTAAGAGGCTCCTTTTTCACTCGCTTATCGTCAACATCGAGCATGGTTTCAAAGCGTGTTACTTCATCTAACGCAATCCAACGCAATGTTCGACGAAGAGGCAAAAAAAAGAGAGATAACGCCTAAAAACTCTGTTAGCATTCGGTAATTCCGTGATTTACTTAAATATTTCACAAAACTGTTTTTAATATTGTTAAAAGATATCTCAGTTTTTATTTGTTTTGAATAGGCACATCAATCTATTTGGACTGTTTTATAAATAAGAATTGCAACATTTTCTTTTAGTTGGTTTCTGCACAGAACCTTTCAGATTTTTAATGAATATTTTCTATTTTCAAGCATATGTTACCCAAGGGCTGCAGTTGAAAATCAGCGTCAGGTGGTGGCCTTGTGTTACCATTCGGCATTATGCTGAGCTGAGGCCCTTTTGGCATTACTCCATGTACTATTTGTTTAATTTTACGGTGTTTCCGTTTTTTTTTGTAATGCCAGTAAACGCATTTTTTTCTTTTTTTTTTCTTTCTTTCTTTTTAAAACTTGTTCCAGGAAATACGTGTTTTTTAAACCCTTAAAAGTTTCTGAAAAAAATTGTTGTCATTCAGAATCTTGATTAAATTTGCAATTCTTATATTTTTTGTTTTTTTTTTTATTATTTTTGAGTATATTTTGTAGTGTCAAAGTTCATGCAAAATAGCAGATTTTCAGAGGTCTTTACTAGATTAGTATTACACCAATTTACAAATTTAATAACTAGATTGATTTTAATAAGCCTAGATAATATCCACAAGATACTGTGTTTCCAAAATATCTAATGAAAAATGTGTACTAACGTCATAATCGCGTAAGAGCGGTTGTATGAAAAACAGTGAAAATATATGTCGAATTGCATGCCCTTAACCTGGTAATAAATACGCTTTACGAAAATACTATTTTCATCACAAACAAAATCGGTTAATATTTCAATATCAATTACATAACCGGCGAAAATATCGCTGAAGAAATACAAAACCAAAACTTTGAGAATCTCCTTCTCTTTTGGAAATCGGTTATAAGTAAAATCGACTTCCAAATAAAAACACTAAGAAGTGTTTTATTTTTTTTTATTTTTTTTAACTTTACATACCCCTAAGATTAATCGATAGACGTAACCAATAATATACACTTTTAAAATAGCAGATAAATGTCTAATAATAATTAATGCAGTATTTACATATGGTATTACAATTATTAGACATTTATAATATCATAAACAAGGCATTATTGTTTATCACAGTAAATAATTGACATCTGCTTTTATGTGCTTAATTTCTAATTTACCTGGAGAGCGTATAACGGTCCAACCGTTTCCGACGATAAAGTCATCTTTAGGTCCAGGTATCTTCCTAATTAACCTAGCGCGTTCATTATAATTAAAAATAATGTGGAGAACACACAAAAATATAATAATTCCCAATAAGTACAAAATCATGTTGATAAACGTCTAATTATATGAACTATTCAAAGCACTACTGATACTCACTGAATTGTGATATTGTACTCAACTTATCGTAATCACATAATTCAGGGTCAACAACTTGTATTATTTTACTCTTAGGGCCAACGCTGCGTTAAGCGGGCGCACGCGCGGGCGCCCGTCGCGTGACGTAGCACGTGTGTCGTTTGCGGCGTTCCCCGTAGTAGAAACCGGATTATTACCTGCGGAATGTCGCTAGTTCAACTTTAACGGTGTGCATGTAGTCGTGTCGATGAAGAACTTTAATGTATTATTACATAGCAAAACGGGCGCGGGGCGCGGCTGCCCGCGATGGGTGCCCGCGCGGCGAGCCGCGACGGAGCACTTTTGTGTGGGGCCGCGCGGGCGCCCGCTTAACGCAGCGTCGGCCCTTAATAATAGGGGTTAAAGTATGAAATTGCCGTTTTTTAAAACGGGTTGCTTTGAAGTGTTATATCTTTAGATTGACTTGGAATTATAAATTCAAATAAACTTTATATTAAAGGTACGTTATTCTTTTTTCAAAATTAGATATTTATTGGTTTCTTTATGTTTTTTTATTTATATTTTCTGTAATATCACAGTACTTATAACTATTTTTGTATGAAATATAAGAACACTCGCATTATTTTGTAATATGAGTTCTACCGTGGAAACAATGTGTCTCAAGCGGTATGCAATATTGATGATGTATATGGACTTAAAACTGCTAAGGAATGGGATGTCTATTTTTGTTTCAATCACTTTCACGTGGGAAATATTATCTCACGAATAACTTTTCTCCTCAGTGCGGCAACAAGACAAAATTTTCAAAACGAAATCTATTAAACCAAGAGCACAAAGTTCTTTTGTCAGATAAAAGTCGTATTGAACAAAGTTTAATAAATAATTTAGAGATTTAAAATATATATATATATATAAATAGACTATATTATCTAAATTAAATCATATAATACATACATATATATCAATAACAGTAAATAAATGTACTCATAAATATATACAATACATAAATTAAATTATAAAAATACATATATCTATAATATGTATAAATTTACGAGATGGTAAAGAGGTAATGTTCTTTTACTTATCCCAGAGTTGAATAGGATTTGTACAAGAGACATAATACCCGAGTTTTCCCACGAAGACAGATAGGGAGCCACTTGAGATCCTTGCGGAACTGAGAGACACGGTCAACGAATGCACAAATTTTGTAAGCGCTCAAGCTCATTTAATGCTATGCTTCAGGCTCAGCGTGTCTACACTCTAGTTCAGGCAGCTGTTTTCTTTCAGCTCTCATCCAACTCTCCTGTCGCAGGTCTGTTGGAAAAGTAGGAACTTAGTACTCTTCTATCTGTTCGATCTGTTCTGTTCTTTTCGATTTTAAGTGTTTGTGTGTACATAAATAAATAATAGATATGCTTTAGGCTCGGAAATGCTATATGAAATAATAAATTAACATTAAACATATATTATTAAAAACATAAACTAAATAAATAAAAAACAGGCATTAGTCCGGTCAATTTAGACATTCGAAGGTGCATAAAGTCCCAACAAGCTGAAAATCAGTAAAATTGTTCAAAACATAATTATAAATAATATTTAAAAGTTTCCCATCATTCCTGTGTATGGAAAAAAATATTCAAGGTCAAAGGTCAAAAAATGAGTTTTTCGCGATTTTCAGCAAAACGGTAAGTTTTATCATAAAAGTACCTCAAACAAAAATTGTAGATCATAAAATTATCTATAAAAAATGCATCAATACTTTTTTCCTACGTACCGTACCGTTTCTTTGTTATCGTCATAATATGCAAACGTTTCCACGCCACCTATGAGGTAGTGTACTTAGCGCGTTTTTTTTTAACGTGGTTTCCCTAGGCCTACTCCACGGGTCAGTTGTGATCCTGTTTAATATGAAACTATTGCAAAATAACGGAAATTTTCAAAGATTGGAAAAGATAAAAGCGATGTAAATTGAAAAAAAGTGGTGAAGTTCATTCGCCTGATTCTTAAGTTTCAAATTCTTCTTGTTCTTCTTCTTGTTCTTATTCTTCTTCTTCTTCTACTGCTTCTTCTTCATCATCATTTTGGATGCAAGTAAATTGCGTCAATAGCGATGTATCGCATGACACTTCGTCGGAATCAAACGAATCCTCCATTGTTTGTGATTCAACATTAGAGCACGATTTGTGCATGCCAGAGAACAAAACAGTCCGACTTTTTTGCAACCACATTTAGCACTGCATCCCTTTTTGCAGTTGCAAAAAATTGTATTCAGCAGTTTTTCCGGCGCAGGTGGGAGTAATGTTTGAACTGGCTATAATATATTGTTGACCAACTTCCAACCCCAGTCTGTAGGGTCTAGCTGATAACCAAGCCACACTTGAACTTGGTAATATACCCGAAAAAGATGTTGATAAGCAGCAACTGAGGTTGGAGGAAGACAAGCTAATTGAACTTGTTTTTTATTTTTAATGAAACATGCATATCGATGCTTATCTAACCGGTAGTTTTTTTAGGTTGTTGATCATAGGTGGCGTGGAAACGTGTGACGATAACAACTTTTATAACTTTTTGAATCATTATATCTCAGAAACGGTGGCTCGTAGGAAAAAAGTATTAATGCATTTTTTATAGATAATTTTATGATCTACAATTTTTGTCTAAAGTACTTTTATGATAAAACTTACCGTTTTGCTGAAAATCGCGAAAAATTCTTTTTTTTTACCTTTGACCTTGAATATTTTTTTTCCATTCACGGGAATGATGGGAAACTTTTAAATATTATTTATAATTATGTTTTGAACAATTTTACTGATTTTCAGCTTGTTGGGACTTTATGTACCTTCACTCTCATTTTTTGGTCCAGATTGCCCGGACTACTTACATGTTTTATATTTGAGATAAAAACATTAAGTAAAACTTCTGTCTTTCCATAATATATGCTTAGAAAATGCTATAGAATTTAACTCAGTTTATAGTATGTACTTTGTTTTTTATTTAATCTATTGTACCATAGTGGACCTAACAATGTAAAAATATTTTTACAAAGACATCTTTTGAAGATGCATTAGAGTCGTAGTTAAATAACATTCCGTCTTTTATTAGAATTTTCGAGGTTAATTGCGAGTCAAGTCGACAGGCAAAACAAAATAGCTTTTGTTATTATTATAAAACTAGATTTTAAAAAATTATAACCAAAATAAAAGTGGTTCATGACTTAGATAATAATTAATTTTCAATTATTAATGCTAAATTTGATAACTTGTATTTTGAATCTCCCACGTGAAACGGAGGTGGATCTTTCTTGTCTGCAATTGAATTGGTATCTATACACATTTTTGATATCAGAATAAGTTAAGCCTATACGTTTCCAGAGCTGGAACACAAATCCCGTTTCAGTGAAAGGGAATGGACTGTAATCTACCACATGGTTGGTGGATTTCTCTTGTCTTCGATTTCTGGTTCTAGAAGTTGCCGGTTTCCTCACAATGTTTTTCTGTACCTTTTTGAATGTAGTGTTGATCAAATAAATAACATAACATTAAATGCCTGCTTAGTTTCGATCTCGAATCTCATATGCCGGGCGGATACCACCAGGCCGACACTGGCTACTTCTTACGGGCTCGGGGGTTTAGCTGCAGGATTGTACGAAATAGTTACTGAAGTCCTGTAATGCATGGACGAGCCAAAATCGAAGCGATAAAGCCCTTCTTTGAGGACTGGCTGGAAAGACGCCACGGCGTCCTCAACTTGCGCATGACACAGGTTTTCACCGAACATGGCAAGTTTGGGAGGTTTTTGTTCCGCATTCGGGCGGAACAAACGCCCGGGTTTCATCAATATGCGGACACCGTGGAGGACACGGTGGAGCATATAGTGGAGGTGTACTCCGCTTGGATAAAGCGCCGCCGTGTCTTTCTGAAGGCGATCGGCGGCGGCGACTTCACGCGCCTGGTCCTAGTTCAGGCCATGGTCCGGAGCGAGAGGGAATGGGAGACTAGATTAGAAGGATTTCCCACCACAAAAAAATGCACTGTAACGCAAGGGCTGCGGGAACGTTTGAAAGAGGAAATGAAGGAACATACATAGGTGGGTTTTAGCCTGTAAAAGTCCGACACGCTCTCTCACTCCATCATAGAGCAGAAGAAGTCATTTGATGACTTCCCACCTCGAAAAAGCCCAGTAACGCAAAGGGCAACTGAAGGAACACTGATGGGTTTCAGTGAGTAAGCTACTTCTTTCTGCTTTCTTACTTTCTGCTTTCTTACTTTCTACTTTTTTAATTGCTACTAATTTAATGATTTCCCAAATTGCAAAGTACTTTTTTTCTTAATTGATTTAAACTAGTGCTTGTGTCTATGACACACAACATTCGGCGTCGCGCTCCAGTCCCGCGCCACGCCACCTCAGCCTCCCGCCGCCCGCAGAGCCGCACCAATCAGAGCGGGCCGGCGCGCGTCGGTGGCGGTCGCGCCGCCGCGCGCGAGGCACAGACAAGACAGAACGGATTCAGGCTCCACGTTGCGCGTTCGCTCGCTTGCTTATAATATTGTCGGGGTGCACTATCCTATGTACCATTTTACTTCTAAAGAATTACAGTCCACTTAGTCGAAATTACCATCTTTTATTTGAATGGCCTTTACAGCTTGACTGCGATCCCACCTGATGGTAAGCAATGATGCAATCGTTGATGGTCAGGCGCACTAGTTTATTAAGAGCCTATTCACTCTAGCCTTGAAGACATCCAAATTATAATCGGATGGAAAGACCTCAGCAGGCAAATATACACTATATACTTAAGGCGTACTTAAGTATATTATTTAGTATTGTATTTAATTTATCTTTAATGACTTAAATATCTGGGTCGGAAGCGATTCATCAATGATTAGATATTATTTATCAGTGCGACAAGGGTCAAGAGACAAACAAGTACAGACTGTTTAGTCTTATTTCACACATAATTTATAAAGCATTTAATAACCTGCGAATTAGACACATAGCAACCTTCTGAGTAAGTAGGGTTCCGTCCGGACATTTGTTTGTTGCCCTGTAGATTTTGAACTTAACCTCTCTTTATCAGGAGACTGTCAATGTCCCTTGATAACTTCGTCCGTGCTACGTTCTGGTACCAACTGATTATATAAGTAATTGTCTATGTTGTCTTTAAAGGTTTTTTCAATGTTCAGTATTCAAGACAGCTATGATGCATTAGAGTCGCAGTTAAATCAGAAATATTACTTCACACGAAGGGTTAGGTTATCTTATATTCCTACCTATGCATAAACAAAGGCGCACTACTTGATTTTAACTCTTAGCTATATTTTTTTAGGTTGGAAAATCATCCTATGACATCTCGCGCTCTTGGGCGGGGCACAAGGGTGTGTCAGACTTTTACTGACTAAAAACCCACTCCTGTTTCTTCTTTGCCTTTCATACCAGGGCCGGGTTTTCCATTCAGAAGTGAACCCATGGCCCCAGCAGGCTTCGACCCTGCTGGGCCCCTACGGTTTGCTGACATCTCTTTGAGGCACGTGGAACACTACGCGCCGTCGATGACTTGGGCTTGGTCCGGCGGGTTACCGGATGGTCGGAAGGCGAGCTACCCCTTGCTCGCGGTCCGCAAGCTCGCGCCTACGGTGCCCGAAAATCAGGATCGGGATCTCGGCGGCTGGGGCGTCAGGGCCGCTCACTCGCGCGTGCTTGTGTGGCCTCCTCGTTTGCTAGCATTGCTGCTTCGCAGAAGGGTGCGACCGCCTGCCACTTCTCCTCGCTTCGGACCATGGCCTGTACTAAGGCCCGGCTCGAGAGATCGTTGTCGCCACGAGGACACGGCGGTGCTCTGCCTAGGCGGGGCACACCTCTACCGTATGCTCCACCGTGTCCTCCGGGCGGTCCACACAATGGTTACACCCGGGCGTTACTTCCGCACGATTTCGGTGCAGGAACTTCCCGAACTGATCATGCTCGGTGAGAACCTGCGTCATGCGGAAGGTGAGGACGCCCTGAGGTCTTCCTAGCCACTCCTCAAAAAGGTGACTTACCGCCATAGTTATAGCGTGCCCAGCACTGGGTTGCGACAGTTGTTGTCGCCATTTCTCAGGAACTCTATCTGACTGCTGCCTCCAGATCCCATGGTGGCAGGCCAGCAAGGAGGCTCGCCGCTTCGCGGGAAACCGTGCGGTACCCCGCACCATCCGTATGGCCAAGACCCTCTGGCATGCGTTCAGCTGTGCCGCCAGTCGATTTCACAGCGACGGCGTCCACACCGGCGCTCCATAAAGGGCCATGGACCAAACGATGCCTGCGTAGTGCCTCCGGCAGGAGGCGTCTGGACCCCCTAGGTTGGGCAGGAGCCGCTTGAGGGCAGCCCCAATCCGATTCAGTTTGGGAGCCACACGTCGGAAGTGCTCCTCCAAATTCCACCGGCGGTCGAGGACGAGTCCCATGTACTTCATCGTCGACCCGACGCTGATGTAAACTCCTCCTACCATTAAGTGCCGTGCAACACATGGTCTCGGACTTGTGCAGCGACACCTCGAATCCCAACTGCTGGATCCTCTCAACGACTGTCGCAACCCCGCGTGTTGCTAGTTCGACCGCCGTCCGATACGACTCTCCCTGCGCCAGGACCAGCGAGTCGTCTGCGTAACAGACCAAGCTGACCCCGTCAGGGAGGTCACCACGCAGCACGTAGTTGTACCCGATTTTCCACAAGGGCGGTCCTAGTACCGATCCCTGCGGAACACCGCACGACATCTCTCGCCGTTTTCTGGTGACCAGGGTAGATGATGTATCTGTCCGACAGGTAGGCTTCGATCACACGACAGAGATAGTCGGGCACCCGGTGATACCGGAGTGCCCTACTATCTCCTAATGCTACTCCAGGGCAGGGAATAAAAAGCGTTGGCGATGTCCATAGACACCGCCAAGACACACCTGCCCTGGGACACCGCATTCCCCGTCCCGAGGGCTCGCACGCGCATGATGGCGTCCACCGTGGAGCGCCCCCTGCGAAAGCCGAACTGTCCGTCCAAGGCTCGGTAAGGTTCGGCCCCGCCCATGCTAGGTGCGCGACGAGGCGGTCTGCAATCACTCTTTCAAAAAGTTCCCACCTCGTCGAGCAGCACAATGGGCCAATATATATAAACAAATAAATCTTTCGTCACTGTTTATTCAAAACTTGTAGTTATAAAAATGTATAATTACTACTAAGAATCTACATTAAAAGTAAACAAAAAAACGTTCTCATTTTTCTCTCTTGATGAAATTCACAAGCACAGGCCCATCATTTCTAAGCACAAGATCAGCAGCAAATGTAATATCGCAGGGTCGAGTCACAGGGGACAACTCAAACTTCCGCATCACGTTGGCAACTGCTATCTTCATCTCCATCATTGCGAATTTCTGACCTGAAAGAATTTTGAAAAATTTGTAAGGGTTGCGTTCATTGACTTATTTAGTGACAGGGCAGACTGACTGTTTTTAACCGACTTCAAAAAGGAGGAGGTTCTATGTTCGGCTGAATGTATTTTTTTTACGTATGTTCACCGATTTCTCGGTCAATTGTGGACCGATTTCGAATAATTTTTTTTTATTGAAAGGTTGTGCTTTCGAGTTGGTCCCATAAAAATATTGTTATGATCTGATTATGAACTTCGAAGATATGGAACAGAACTCCTCATAGGATCACGGATCACAGCAGAACCGTCGTAACAAGTAAAAATGCTTTGTTTATACGTGCTGTCGATGACTGACTGAAAGAAGAGGTCCATATCGAACTGATCTGATGATGAAACCTGAAGTTAGACACCGGAACTCTGTAATAAATTAATGTAATCTAACCGTGTTTGGGATTATTAGAATTGTTATGAGATGCACTCTGGCTATAAGGTATTTAATTTTGGCTGAGGAATACTTTTACCATGACAAAAAAGTGTAAAATAAAAAACTTTTTACAAAAAAAATACAACCGACTTCAATGTAAAAAAAACACTGAAAACTGCAAAATAACTTAAACTTCGGAAGTCGGTGTTAAATAACGCAGAGACAAAACTATTATAGAAACACCGACTTTTCTGTTTTTTTTTACATTGTAGTCGGTTGTATTTTTTTTTGTAAAAAGATTTTTTTTCTGACATCAAATCAAATCAATTTAGTGTAGATATCATTTTGGTCTTAACATAAATAATTACAGACACAACATAATAGAAAAAAAAAACATTTGGGTTTTTTATTTATAGTTGTATCACAATTTGACCAGACATGACATTGGCCCGACTAGATCGAAGCGAATCCACCGTCAATCATCGAATGTGAACGTGTGCACGAGACTCTAAAAATGCCGTGTCTCTTAGATAGTTTGTGAACGCGTATCAGCAAACACTCAGAAAGGCCTATCTTTACTACTTAAATCTCAGGGTGCATTCGATTAGCCTATACAATGTAGAAAAGAATAGAAGTCAGACTGGATGGAGCTAAGTATCAGTATTTTACATAGATCGACTACCCATCTGACCTCCATAACCCAGGTTGGTAATAGCTTACCATAACCCTTGGCAAGGCTGATGAGGCACTTACATTTATTTAAAATTTTGAGAGGAAAGGTGCACAATCCAATTGTTTTAGGACAGCTGAGCCTGTGTGTTCCCGACAGGTACGTGTGGCGACGACGGCGGCCGCGCCTGCTGGTTGAGCCGCGCGGCCGGACTAACCATTTAAGGGAGGCGCCGCTTACGCGCGCACTTCACACGCTCAACCTGATAGCTAATGTGACGGACTTATTTTGTTGTACTCTGGGTGAATTCACAAGGAATGCATTATTTATAATTAGTTATAGATGTAAGTTTAAATAAGTTAGGATAAGCGCATTTACTGCATTGGGGATAAAAAAAAACATGTAATGATAGATGTAAGATGAAGAAAATAAATAAATAAATATAACTGAGACCAACGGTTTTGCGTGCCTCACCTATTCCCGGACCTCTTTAGGCAATCGTATTTCGGTTTGTGCGGTAAGTACTTATTAACCACGAACACCTCGTCGATTAGATTTGTTTAGTCTACACGAGTTGCTATAATTTGATTAATTACGCAAGTACGTTCAGTACACGCGAACAGCCAGTACACCGTTACCACCAAGACAAATATTTCTATGTATCTTGATAGCACTTAGAATGTTTTTCTCGTAGTTCGTACCCATACGAAATTATCTCTGTAGCCAAAATGAACAGTGGCGTGCCTAGGGTTTCAAAATAAGGCAAGCCCAATAAAATTTTAACCGATTTCAAAAAAAGAAAGTTCAGTTTTCGAAATTACCGAAAGAAACCATTGCACATAGGTGTTTATGGGAATTTGCGTGCCTATTAATGGCGCCAGATATGTTATTTAAATCATTTTATCCAGATGTATTCCAAACGGAATCTTCATTCTAAAAAAATATGCAGCACCAGCAATACAACTTATTAGTGTGCGAACACTGATCTATTAAATTTTCGAACTTTTTACAAAAAAAAAATACAAACGACTTCAATGCATAAAAAAACACTGAAACGTGCAAAATTACTTTAATTTCGGAAGTCGGAGTTTCTATAATAGTTTTGTCTCACCGACTTCCGAAATTAAAGTTATTTTGCACGTTTCAGTGTTTTTTTATGCATTGAAGTCGATTGTATTTTTTTTTTTTGTAAAAAGTTTTTTATTTTACCTTTTTAAATATGTTATCACCACTAAAAAGTACCCTCAGCCAAACTTAAATACCTTATAGCCAGAGTGCATCTCATGACAATTCTAATAATCCCAAACGCGGTAAGATTACATTAATTTATTACAGAGTTTGCCTAACTTCAGGCTTCATCATCAGATCAGGGGGGTTACCATGACGTTTAAAGTAAGATTGTTTTATTCCTATTCCATTGTAGGTAAGAGATGGCGCTAGATAACCTGTATAGCTCTGTCTCTTACCCACACTGAAATAAGAATGAAACAATCTTACTTTGAACGTCATGGTACAGGGGCAGTTCGATATATTCCCCCTCTTCTTTCAGTCAGTCATCGACTACACGTATATACAAAGAATTTTACTTGTTACGACGGTTCTGCTGTGATCCTATGAGGAGTTCTGTTCCATACCTTCGAAGTTCTTGATCAGATCATAACAATATTTCTATGGGACCAATTCGGAAGCAAAACCTTTCAATAAAAATAAAAATTCAAATCGGTCCACAATTGACCGAGAAATCGGTAAACATACATAAAAAAAAATACATTCAGACGAACACAGATCCTCCTCCTTTTTGAGGTCGGTTAAAAAATGAATATATGTTTGGTTGGTTTTTATGTTTATTTTTATAAGTAAATTTTTTTAGGAAAGTTTACAAGTGTGTCCTTTAAGTTCTCAAGCGGCGAGGCGCAGTGCGGGTGGCGCGGGTACGTTGCCATGGAAATAGGTTATATAATTATACGCATCAGAGCGCAAAGAAAGTGAAAGTTTCAAAACATCTTTGCAGTTTTATGTATGGTAAAAAAGTCGACCGTAAATTTTTAACTATATAAAGAAACTTTTATATTGCATATTAAAGTTACCTATACAGTTCCTAGGACCGGCGCTAAAGGGTATATACGAGTAGGGATGACGACCCACGCTGTTCTCGGGCAGGAACCGATCCGGGTCAAACTGTTCCGCGTTCTTGAACAAGTCCTCACGATAATGGAGATGCAAAATAATGATGTGACACAATGTGCCAGCCGGAACTGTGTAGTTACCTGAAAACATATGCAATTATATTTAAATAGACAAGCAGTAACCGCTAGAAGCAATACAGCGAAAGCTAAGGAATATGACATGAGTAAGGTCTTGTGTGTGAATGTAGATGGCTACAAAGGAGTGGAAGAGTAAAGTACGGTAAGGCGGTCTCACGGCGTCCTTACCTACCGCATGACGCAGGTCCTCACCGGACATGGTAAGTTCGGGAGGTTCCTGCACCGGATTCGTGCAGAAGAGACGCCCGGGTGCCACCATTGTGCGGACCGCCCGGAGGACACGGTGGAGCATACGGTAGAGGTGTGCCCCGCTTGGGCAGAGCACCGCCGTGTCCTTGTGGGGGCGATCGGCGGCAGCGATCTCTCGCGCCGGGCCTTGGTACAGGCCATGGTCCGGAGCGAGGAGGAGTGGAAGGCGGTTGCCTCCTTCTGCGAAGCAGTAATGCTAGCAAAGGAGGCGGCCGATCGCGTGAGGCAACGGTCCTCACTCCCCAACCGCCGCCCGCCGGGATTCCGATCCCGATTTCCGGCCACCGTAGGCGCGGGCTTGCGGACGGCGAGCAATGGGTGGCTCGCCGTCCGATCGTCCGGTAACTGTCCGGACCGAGCCCAAGTCGTCGACGGCGCGTAGTGTTCCACGCGCGCCTCAAGGAGATGTCAGCAACCGTAGGGGCCCAGCAGTGTCGAAGCCTACTGGGGCCATGGGTGATGCGAAAGTGACCCCCGGGGCCCTGGGAAAAATGGCAAAGAAGGAACAGGAGTGGGTTTTTAGTCAGTAAAAGTCTGACACTATCTCCCGCTCCGCCCAAGAGTGGGGGATGTCATTAGATTATTTTCCCACCAGGAAAAAAAAAAAACATGGGCGGTGGGACTGTTCGAAAGAGTTACCGCGGCCCTAGAACGTAAAGGGCAACTGAAGGAGTACTAGTCGGTTTTAGTTAGTAATGTGTAGCAACTTTGGCCTCAGTGGAAAGGCGTGCTAAGGCTAATTGGTGATCCAGATTAGATTATTGTGCGTACAGCCAAGGAGTGGCATTGCTTGCCGGAGTCTGTGTTTCCTGATAGCTACAACTTAGGGGTCTTTAAGTCAAAAGTGAATAGGCTACTTCTAGGCAAGCGTGCTCCATCGTCGACCACATCATCGCTTACCATCAGGTGAGATGGTGGTCAAACGCGAGCCTATCATAAATTTAAAAAAAAAAGTCTAATCTAGAGAGCCTGGAGCACAGGTAACCAGCTTTTCGGTATTTTACAGAATGCATTTTGGAAAATGTGCGTGGGAATTAGGTACATGACTTGATTCCACCATTACCTTTCTACCATCGGACATCCCGACGTACGGCGTGTGTCCACCCTTACATTATTAACACCGCTACGGTAACGACTAAGCGTTTAACCTCACTATCAACGATTGCATCACTGCTTACCATCAGGTGGGATCGCAGTCAAGTCCTAACCCAGTTTATAAAATTTAAAAAAAAAAGTGTTTAAAGTGAAATAATTTCAATAGATTGATACAAACTTAATACTGTCTCTTCGTTTAAATTGCGGCTTATAAAGAATACTGGAGGGTAAAGCCGCAATGACTCTTTGATACAGCATTCTAAATACTTCATCTTTGACAAATCTTCCATCTTTATGGGTCTGTGGGAATCACCAAATATGTCTTTAAGCTCTTCGAAGACTTTATCCTGAAAAAAGATTTTCGGTTTATATTTTTTTTTGTTTTCAGATGTTTTATGTTTCTATTTTTTCTTTCAGATGGAAGTGGAATATTATTATTTCACAAATAAGTAGATAGTAGCTGATTGATATACATATTTGCTCTACGAGACTGGAGAAAGAAGGAAGAAGTGATTAGGTCCTAACCTGAATTTCTTTGTGATTGGCGAGAAGCATAAAACAATATGTCAACCCACTGGCAGTAGTGTCATGTCCCTAGAAAACATAATAAAACAGTAAAAATCGAACAGTTTTTTAAGAAAATATCAATTACTGGTCAATAGTAACTGACTTCAAACATGAATGTGTCCACTTCTTCTTGAACTCCAATTCTATCGATATGTCCTTCTTTTTCAGCAGAGAGTAATAAATCCAACATAGCAGTTTTCTTCTTTTTCTTGTAAACATATGAATCATTATCGTCATCAATTTCTTCATTCACATTTATTCCATGTGTCTCCCTGTACTCTCTCCTTTGTTGTATTACCTCTTCAGTAAAGCCGTGAACTACTTTCAAATATTTATTTTGAAGCCGTCCCAAAGGTGATAAGTTATATATGAAGTCTGGATACAAGTACATTCTGACAAATCTTTTAAAGAATACCGTTCCCATATCATATATAGCATTCTTATATGATATCGCTGTCTTGTTATTATTACTAAGTTGAGTGCCCATTGCCGTTTCTAAAACATTTCAAAGTAGTTCAGTAACAACAAAATCTAAATCCCGACCGACTCACTACCGGTTGCCTTTTCATTTGAAAACAACTGATAGTGAATCGATTCTCTGTCGAATGCAAACGGAACAATTAATCTGATCACAACGAGGCAGAGCTCCATTCCATTCTTTAGGCGACTTGATTATCTACGAGTTTTTACTTTAATTTTAAATTTTAGAAATTATTGAATAAGTTATTCAGTTTTTTCAAGTTCATCGATTAACGGTTAAGGCTCAAAGTGACTGTGGCTAATCTTTGTGCACAAAACTATTCATATGTCAAAATGAAAGGGATATCAAAAATATCTACGTCTTGTGCAATAGAAATAACACCTAAGTACCCTGACGGAGTTCAGTGACTCTTCGTAAAGCAACAGAGCAACTGAAGTACTTCTGAGGTCTGACTCCCAAACTCGAACGGGCAGAGACTGCCCAATGTAGGGGTCCAGACACCTCCTGCCGGATATGACATGACTACATGGGGATCTTTCGGTCCATGACACTTTACGGAGCGCCGGTGTGGGCGCCGTCGCTGCGGAAGCATCAGGCGGCCAAACTAAACGCGTCCCAGAGTGTCATGGCCATTTGGATGGTGCGGGGATACCGCACGGTTTCCCGCAAAGCGGTGAGTCTCCATGCCGGCCTACCGCCATGGGATCTGATAGCAACAGTCCTTGCACACATGCACGATTTCCGCATGGAAATGCAACACCGGGGCGAAACTTCACTGACGGACAGAGTTCAGGCGAGGTTTCATGACGATATGCAACAGCGACTGTCACAACCCAGCGTTAGGCACGCCATAACTATGGCGGTAAGAACCTACACAAATTGAAGAGTGGCTGGAGAAGCGTCATGGCTTCCTCACCTTCCGCATGATGCAACCTCACCGAATATATTAAGTTCATAGGGTTCCTGCACCTGATTCAGGCGGGAGAAACGCTCGAATGTCACCATTGTGCAGACCGCCCGAGCTCGGAGGTCACAGTGAAGCACACAGTGGTTTACCCCGTTTGGGCGGAGCACCGCAATGTCCTCTTTGAGGCGATCGGCGGCGATGACCTTTTGGGTCAGACCCTTATAGGTACAGGCCGTGGTCCGGAGCGAGGGGAATGGGCAGCGGTCGCCTCCTTCTGCGAAGCAGTAATGCAACCGAAGGAAACGTGCGCACGCGAGAGGGAATGGACATCCTCACACCCCAGTCGCCGAGACCCCGACCCCGACTACCAGCCACCGTAGGTGTAGGCTTGAGAACGACAAGCACTAGGTATCTCGCCGCCCGCCCGTCCGGTAACCGTCCGGACCGAGCCAGAGTCCACCACGCGCGCCTCAAAGAGATGTCAGGAAAACCGTATTGTCCCATGAGGGCCGAAACCTATTAGAGTCATGATTATTACTATTGTTCAAGATTCAAAGCATTTTGTTTCAAATAAATCATTTACAGGCACTTTTAATATGTCAAAAAGTCAGTCAGTCAGAAAAATGATGCTAATTCGGTCAAAGTCATTAAGTGTGATACATGGGGGTTTTAGTCAGTAACCGTCTCTCTTGATCCACCGAGAGCAGGAGGAATTATTTGATGATTGTCAACAAAAAAAAACTTCGTACCACAAATAGAGTTCAGTGTAAATTCAGAGAGCACAGGTACAATGTCGATGGGTTTTCCAGCAGTTTCCTTTAAACTGTCGACGAATCTGTAGCTGTTTTCCTCGATTATATCACAAAACTGTTTCAATATGTTGAAATGAAATGCAGGCGTGAGAATTTTCCTGCGTTCTTGCCATTTTGCACCTAATAAAAAAAAACAGTTAGGAATTACAGCAAACACAGCCTTAGTATAGAAAGATTGTCATGTTTCTGCAATATTTTTGACAATATTATTCTTAGAAACTAGATATTTTATTACCGTTACTGACGAGTAGTCCATCACGTAGCCAGGGCTTTAAAAATTTATAGACAAAACTTTTTTCACCATACTTCATACCTGACATGATTATCTGAATAAAAAAATGATATTATTAATATTTCACCACGTCTCTCTTAGCGCGAACAGACAGCTCCGCTATGCCGTCCTCGTGAGGCAAAGGCAGCTGTCTGATCTGATCTGCCAATTTATTGGTCACGCAGTAAACCCTACATTTTTTAGGCTTCATAATTTGATTACACCGCCATGGTGTCCCAGTGAAGCACGGCCCTTATTCAACTGGTGGCCGCAACTTAGCCGCAAGGTGGCCTCCTCACTAGGATAGGGAATGGGTCGTATATTCACGCGGGCCCAATGCGGATTGGTGGATGTCACATGTCTTCAAACTTTTGGTTCTAGGACATGCCGGTTTCCTCACGATGTTTTCTTTCACCGTTTTGAGAGCAGCGGTGATGTAATAAATTACACAAAGTAATATGCCTGGCTGGGTTTGAACTCGCGCCCTACAACTCGTAAGTCGAAATCGATACCACTGGGCCATCACTATTCCAGTAAAACACCACTACTCCGCGTCAAAATTGTTAAACAGTAGGTACAATGCCATTTTTTCCATAATTTTCCCTAATTATTTTTCAGAAATAAAAGTCAGATAATAATTAAAAAACTGGGCAAGTGCGAGTCGGACTCGCGCACTGAGGGTTCCGTACAAACTATGTAAATAATTCAATTCCCGAATGGAATCACAAAGATTACGCATCGCAAAAAAAGTGTTTTTTTTTTTGTGACGTTACAACAAATTTACTGTTTTCAGATTTATTCCTATACCTGTGCTATAAAACCTTGCTTTATGCAACATTTCAGGAGTCTGGGTCAACGGGAAGTAAGTACCCTATGAATTTTGAATCTCTTGAGAATGTCGAAATATACGTTTTTTGCGACATAAACGGCCGTAACTTTTTTTTTCCGTGAACTTAGAAGTTTGATTGAAGGGCCCGCAAACTTGAGTATATGGTTTTAATTTCAACTCAATACCTCCACGCATTTCCGAGATAAAGAGTTTTGACAGACTGATAGACAGATGGACAACAAAGTGATCCTATAAGGGTTCCGTTTATTCCCTTTGAGGTACGAAAACCTAAAAAATAATTTTTTGTTATGGGATTTTGATATTACATAAATGATTAACAGTTACGTACCTCAATGTCTTCAGGATTGTATAACAAAACGGCGCCCATAGGCCATATCCATACTCTGAAGATTCCATTAAACATACCGCATAATTCTTTGCCCATTTTCATAATCTCAACTGTAAATCAGAATAGTTTATTTTAAACCAACTCGAATAATTTAAGGTTCTCAAAATTGTTGTAGGTAATTATTTTATGTTTGTTACGTCAGAAATGCGTTAGTTATCTACGGAGATTCGATTTTTATTTGTAAAATATTGGTCCACATTTTTTTGGTATTTATAAAAATACTTCCAGACTATTCCCATTTTTATCAAAATCCAATTTTGATAACGGAATTCTAATATTATAGACTTACATAATAGTAATATTACGGTTTGAATTCATTTATTTCTAAAGATTACAAATCACTTGTACAGAAATAAATACTTAATATTACTTGATAACATTTTTTTTTTTTTTTTTGTTGTCCAGGAGTAGCAGGATCTTAGTGTTTACATTTAATATGAAGTAAGAAGGTAATTGATAAAAAAATTGTATTATCTACCGCCGTACGGCGCGTTGACGCGCTCGATGTGCGGTAACTCGTTAGCTTTGTTTTTATGTTTGAAATCTAAGGACACGTTTACACTAGGAACAAAAAATTTTATTACTTAGTTTAATTAATTCTTGTATGACCTTTTAAGATGTGGCATTTTAGTAGTTTTTTAAATAGTAATAACGATTGTGTATTTTTAATATCTTTAGGTAACGAGTTATAAAGTTTTGCTCCCTCATGTATTATTGTTTTTTTTCCATAGTTAGTTCTAGTACTAGGTATGTGTAAGTCTTGTGCTCGCCTCAGAAAACGTTTTCGTACTTGTAAATTTTTTGTGAGTGTGATTTGTGTGTGTAAGTCTTTGGAAAGAATTTTGCGAACTAAAATACATGTGTTATAAAAATATATGTCAGAAATGTTAAAGAGCTTAGTTTCTTTGTAAATTTTGTGTGTAGGGGTCAAGTAATGGTAGTGAAATAGGACTTTTATAATTCTGTTTTGCGCTCTTTGTAGCTTTTCTAGGTTGGTTTTAGCTGCTGAACCCCACAGTTCTATAAGATATTCGATATGCGGTTTCACCAACGAATTATAAATAGTGTGGCGGACTTTTAGAGGAAAGCATCTCACAATTTGACGTAACGCCCCCGTTAGGCTCAGTATTTTAGAACGGGTTTTTTCTATATGTGGTTTCCATGTAAGTTGATTATCCAGAATAAGTCCGAGATATTTTTCTTCATTAACTTTATTTAAATTGACTCCATTAATACTAAGAGGTTTGTGATCTGAGATTTTTTTGTTTTTAGCTGCAAATATCATGTAGTTGGTTTTGGATGTATTGATAGTTAACAGGTTATTTAGAAACCATCTTTCCAAGATTATAAGATCTTCTTGTGCGTCCTGTATTATTGAGTCAATTGAATGACCGAAATAAAAAAGGCAAGTGTCATCAGCATATAAAGAAATATGCCCCTTCAAGCCTATCTTGCCTATATTATTAATGTAGATTAGGAACAAAAGGGGACCACAAATTGAGCCTTGGGGCACGCCGCAATTGATATCCTTAGGCGCGCTAACATTGTCACCGATTTTAACAACCTGTCGGCGCCCCTGAAGATACGATTCCAAAATTTTCAAAGCATTTCCAGTTATACCGATCGAGGCAAGTTTATTCATTAACAGGCTATGGCTAACAGTATCAAACGCCTTTTTTAGGTCAATAAAGATCCCTAAAGCAATGTGTTTCTTGTCTATGTTAGTTTTAAGACTTGTGATTAAGTCTGTTGCTGCTGAAAGGGTATTGGACTTTGGTCTGAAGCCATACTGTCGTTGAGAAAGATAGTTAAACGAATTTAAATATAGACTGAGCCGATTGTGCAACAGTTTCTCAAAAACTTTAGACAGTACAGGCAAGACCGAAATAGGTCTATAATTTCCCGGGGACAGTTTGGAGCCAGCCTTAAAAATAGGGGTAACTTTGGCGTACTTTAATGTGTCAGGGAAGTGACCTTCACTCAAGCATTTGTTGACACATTGAGTTAGACTAGCCAATATGAGATTTTTTATACATTTGAGTGTTTTAACGCTAATACCGTCCAAACCTGTACTGGTATTTGCATTCAGGTCATCAATTATTTTCCCAATCTCGTCAGCCGTAGCTGGTGCTATCTGAGAAAGTGTTGCCGCATCTACGGCTTTGTTTGGGGTGATAGTGTTAGTCTGATTATTGTGATATTTAGCAGGTATCTGATTAGCTAGGAGTGTACCTACACTAGAGAAGTAATCATTAAAACACTCACATATTTCCTTCTCGTCAGTAATCAGCCCTGTAGATGATTGTAATTTGGAGGGAGCAACACTTTTCTTTAATTTATTATTAGATAAACTATTTATCAACTGCCACATCTTGAGGGGCTTACGCTCGCATTCTTTGAAAGATTTATGATAAAATTTACTTTTTGTCGCTTGAATATTCTCAAAAACTTTGTTTCTCTCTTTTTTAAATGCTTCTTCCGATTCTCGGTTATTTGGATTGTTCTTGTAAATTCTCCACAATTCATTTCTCTTGTCTATTTGATTAATTATGTCCTTATTTATCCAATCTGTCCTTGGAGGGTTTAGTATTTTACTTTTAACTGTTTTATTTTTGTTGATTGCTGACTGGATTGCTTCCTCTAATCTGGTATATTCCTCCCCGATGCTATTATAGTCTAGGTCTTCTACAGTTTTATATAAGTTTGTGTATGATATAGCTTGAAATTTCACCTTTTTAATAGGCTCAGGCTTATACCTCTCGACTTCTAAGAAAATCTGCTTGTGATCAGACATGGCAGATTCGACAATAGCTAGATGTATTTTATGATCTTTGAGGCTGGTACATACATGATCCAATATACTCTTTGTGGTTGAAGTTTCCCTTGTGCAGTAATTAACATCAATTTTATTCAATATGGTGTATCCCTGTTCCACGAGCGCATCCTTATATTCCGAGGTAGATCGGTTCGGCACAAGCAGGTTGTAGTTAAAATCTCCAAATATAATTGTTCGTTTCCGTTTCTGGAGTTCATCCGAAAAGGTCTCAAGGAACTTTTTCGAATTGGTTCTTTCTGGTTTATATATTGCGCCAATGTCGAGAGAAAATTTTTCTAGATGCACCCATATAAAGTGGTTGTCATCTTCGCATTTATCGCTTATAAACTCATGTTTTATGTTTTTGTGAACAAATATTGAGACTCCGCCTCCTCTTGACTGTGTTCTGAAGTTATAGTAATGTTTGTAGTTGGGTAGTCGTAGGCTTTTAGCTTCTGTTTCGTTTTTAATCCATGTCTCTACTAGTACGACTACGTTAATGTTTTTAATTGTTGCCAGTATACAGTTAAGCTCGTCTATTTTGCCAGGTTTTACCAAGCTACGGATATTTGCATATAAAAATCTTAGTGATGTTTGACTTGTGCCTAGGTTATCGTAGTTGCTAGCAATTTCATATGTTATTTTATCTTGTCCAGTGTTCGATTGTAGTTGTACGGTTTCAGTTAGTTTTTTGATGGCTTGTGTATTATTTTAGGTGTATTATTAACGTATTTTATTAAGAGATCTTTCTCACCACTTTGTATTCGGTTTTGTAGTTCTTCTGTTAATTTTTTCATGAATTTTTGTTGGTAAGGGGTTTGATCCGAGTATATTTTAACAGTTTCGTTTTTGTAGATAGATTTTTTACGAAGTATCACTTTCGCATTTTCTTGAGATGATAAATAGACTTTAATATGACGAATCTTTTCTGGTTTAAAGTAGCCAAGGCGGTGAATTTTAACAGGCTCAGGGCACTCAGGAAAAATAGTTTTAATAATTTTGTTGACCTCTGCACTGTCAGAAGCAGCTCGTTCCTCCTTACTGTCGTTTTTTGCTTCAGGTATTCCCACTATAATTATATTTTTGCTCCTAAGCTCTCTTTCATGCAGCTCAGAAACGACATCTTCACAGGTGAGGCACTCAAATTCTAGCTCTGCTGGTGGAGCTGTTTTTAGGTTTCTCAAGTCAGTTTCAATGTTATCAACTTTTGTATTAGTAGCAGCGCTAGCAAGTTTCAGGTCTACTATATCTGATTTTATCCGATTTTGTTCTGACACAAGTTCTCTCGTGATAGACTGAAGGCTTTTCATTTCATCCTTAATAACTGTTACATCATCTGATATTTTGTTGAGGATTTCCTTTTGTGTTTCAACAAAACCATTAAGAGTGTCCATTATTTCTTTCCGGAAATCGGCGAAATCCGCCTTCAGGCCCTCCTTTTCGGGTTCTTTTCTCTTCCGTAAAGTAACCTGTGCCAATCTAAATTCTTCAGTATTAATCTTGGAAAGATCCGGTTGGCTTCCTCCACGGTTATGTGGTTCGGTTGGTGATCGTATCATACTTATCGTGGATCAGAAGATTTCTATGTAAATATAAGTTCAGCTAGTGTGTAGGCGCCCTTACAATTCTACGTACTTGGGTGACGTAGTCGGTTGGTCAGCTCTGCTATCAGTTAAACGGTGTCCACGTAGAGTAGGATGAATTATTGGAGCCCGTCTCTTTCACACCGCAGGTATGAAGGGCGGGTGGGCTCGCTTCTACCTTGCGCCGGCGTCCCGAGTCACTGCATTCGTTGACGTAGCGCACACACGTTGTGTTTTAGAAAAATGTAATTTTACTCGTTAACTTTGAGTTCAAAATCAATTGACAGTATATTAAATATTTTTAGAATAAGTTAATAAAAATGGTAACACGTCCACTCATGACCGCTCTCTCTGGACGTCTGTTCACACAACAAATCATATTATATTATATTTATATTAAATGTAACGATTTTGATACTTTCATCGAGAAGTCAAGCATTTACATTCCGAAAATGTCACTTGTTATGGTGGAACAAATGAAGAAACCAAAAACACTAAATAATATATCGACTAAAATAATTAAATGACCATGAAGAAATTATAGAAGTGGTTTAGGTGCAAATGGTATCATCGAACTTATCTGAAGAAAAAGTTGGAAGGCAGACACAGAAACTCCTTATTAAAACAATATATCCTAGCTGTATTACATTTTTTTGGCTTATTAGCAGTGCCGGATTAGCCACTGCAACAGACCCCGCGCAATGATGGGCGCCCGGTTGGATTTATTTATTTATTTATTCATAACAATAAACATTGTGTTGAATATTACATCATTTTAAAATAATATTAAAATAGAACTGTCACATTTAAGCAAAACAATTTATAAAATTTTAATTAAATAATTATAATGTTATGTTATATGTAAATTAAATAATGTAAAATATTGAGTCAAATCATGAAACATTTGTCCACGAAAATGATGGATGTACATTACCCATAATGACAATATAAGCAACAGCCTATGTGTCTGTCGCTACCTAAGAACCCTATAGCCGGTGAGAAAAAAGACGTTTTAATTAATTATCATTTCACCAAGATTCAGTGGGCCCCTGGGTAGAATTTGCTACAGGCCCCACGCTAGCTTAATCCGGCACTGCTTATTAGAATTGTCGTGAGATGCACGATAGGATGCACCAGAAGTCCTTAGTAAAGCAATGTACCCTAGCCATGTTTCAGTTTGTTGAAATCATAATTCACTTTCTATTGCAACACTCCATAACTAAAACAAAATAGCGAACAAGATGTCTGATAAGGTAGATACCCTATCAGAGAACTTGCTCAGCATTTCTATTTAATATACTAATTATGGGTATTTTGTCATCTCTATACCTATAGGAACGACAAAATAAAATATAATTACTTAATTTACCCATTCTTTGCGATTGCCAAACGAAATGCAAGTAATGGGGAGTTATAACTTAACCCAATACACAAAAAGAATTATCAAGATCGGGTCATAAACAAAAAAGTTACGCCCGAATTGATGATCCCAATAATACGGAATTTTACCATATTAATGAAATGAGGCTATAGAGGTGATGTTATGTTATGAATTGGTTTTAAAAATAAACAGATATGCAATCTCTGAAGATTTCCTATCGCTTATTAAAGAATTTTATGATCGAAGTCCGGAGTTCTTAATCAGGTCTTAAGAGGCTCCTTTTTCACTCGCTTATCGTCAACATCGAGCATGGTTTCAAAGCGTGTTACTTCATCTAACGCAATCCAACGCAATGTTCGACGAAGAGGCAAAAAAAAGAGAGATAACGCCTAAAAACTCTGTTAGCATTCGGTAATTCCGTGATTTACTTAAATATTTCACAAAACTGTTTTTAATATTGTTAAAAGATATCTCAGTTTTTATTTGTTTTGAATAGGCACATCAATCTATTTGGACTGTTTTATAAATAAGAATTGCAACATTTTCTTTTACTCGTTACTGCCACTTCTCCTCGCTTCGGACCATGGCCTGTACTAAGGCCCGGCTCGAGAGATCGTTGTCGCCACGAGGACACGGCGGTGCTCTGCCTAGGCGGGGCACACCTCTACCGTATGCTCCACCGTGTCCTCCGGGCGATCCACACAATGGTTACACCCGGGCGTTACTTCCGCACGATTTCGGTGCAGGAACTTCCCGAACTGATCATGCTCGGTGAGAACCTGCGTCATGCGGAAGGTGAGGACGCCCTGAGGTCTTCCTAGCCACTCCTCAAAAAGGTGACTTACCGCCATAGTTATAGCGTGCCCAGCACTGGGTTGCGACTTTGAGGCACGTGGAACACTACGCGCCGTCGATGACTTGGGCTTGGTCCGGCGGGTTACCGGATGGTCGGAAGGCGAGCTACCCCTTGCTCGCGGTCCGCAAGCTCGCGCCTACGGTGCCCGAAAATCAGGATCGGGATCTCGGCGGCTGGGGCGTCAGGGCCGCTCACTCGCGCGTGCTTGTGTGGCCTCCTCGTTTGCTAGCATTGCTGCTTCGCAGAAGGGTGCGACCGCCTGCCACTTGTTGTCGCCATTTCTCAGGAACTCTATCTGACTGCTGCCTCCAGATCCCATGGTGGCAGGCCAGCAAGGAGGCTCGCCGCTTCGCGGGAAACCGTGCGGTACCCCGCACCATCCGTATGGCCAAGACCCTCTGGCATGCGTTCAGCTGTGCCGCCAGTCGATTTCACAGCGACGGCGTCCACACCGGCGCTCCATAAAGGGCCATGGACCAAACGATGCCTGCGTAGTGCCTCCGGCAGGAGGCGTCTGGACCCCCTAGGTTGGGCAGGAGCCGCTTGAGGGCAGCCCCAATCCGATTCAGTTTGGGAGCCACACGTCGGAAGTGCTCCTCCAAATTCCACCGGCGGTCGAGGACGAGTCCCATGTACTTCATCGTCGACCCGACGCTGATGTAAACTCCTCCTACCATTAAGTGCCGTGCAACACATGGTCTCGGACTTGTGCAGCGACACCTCGAATCCCAACTGCTGGATCCTCTCAACGACTGTCGCAACCCCGCGTGTTGCTAGTTCGACCGCCGTCCGATACGACTCTCCCTGCGCCAGGACCAGCGAGTCGTCTGCGTAACAGACCAAGCTGACCCCGTCAGGGAGGTCACCACGCAGCACGTAGTTGTACCCGATTTTCCACAAGGGCGGTCCTAGTACCGATCCCTGCGGAACACCGCACGACATCTCTCGCCGTTTTCTGGTGACCAGGGTAGATGATGTATCTGTCCGACAGGTAGGCTTCGATCACACGACAGAGATAGTCGGGCACCCGGTGATACCGGAGTGCCCTACTATCTCCTAATGCTACTCCAGGGCAGGGAATAAAAAGCGTTGGCGATGTCCATAGACACCGCCAAGACACACCTGCCCTGGGACACCGCATTCCCCGTCCCGAGGGCTCGCACGCGCATGATGGCGTCCACCGTGGAGCGCCCCCTGCGAAAGCCGAACTGTCCGTCCAAGGCTCGGTAAGGTTCGGCCCCGCCCATGCTAGGTGCGCGACGAGGCGGTCTGCAATCACTCTTTCAAAAAGTTCCCACCTCGTCGAGCAGCACAATGGGCCAATATATATAAACAAATAAATCTTTCGTCACTGTTTATTCAAAACTTGTAGTTATAAAAATGTATAATTACTACTAAGAATCTACATTAAAAGTAAACAAAAAAACGTTCTCATTTTTCTCTCTTGATGAAATTCACAAGCACAGGCCCATCATTTCTAAGCACAAGATCAGCAGCAAATGTAATATCGCAGGGTCGAGTCACAGGGGACAACTCAAACTTCCGCATCACGTTGGCAACTGCTATCTTCATCTCCATCATTGCGAATTTCTGACCTGAAAGAATTTTGAAAAATTTGTAAGGGTTGCGTTCATTGACTTATTTAGTGACAGGGCAGACTGACTGTTTTTAACCGACTTCAAAAAGGAGGAGGTTCTATGTTCGGCTGAATGTATTTTTTTTACGTATGTTCACCGATTTCTCGGTCAATTGTGGACCGATTTCGAATAATTTTTTTTTATTGAAAGGTTGTGCTTTCGAGTTGGTCCCATAAAAATATTGTTATGATCTGATTATGAACTTCGAAGATATGGAACAGAACTCCTCATAGGATCACGGATCACAGCAGAACCGTCGTAACAAGTAAAAATGCTTTGTTTATACGTGCTGTCGATGACTGACTGAAAGAAGAGGTCCATATCGAACTGATCTGATGATGAAACCTGAAGTTAGACACCGGAACTCTGTAATAAATTAATGTAATCTAACCGTGTTTGGGATTATTAGAATTGTTATGAGATGCACTCTGGCTATAAGGTATTTAATTTTGGCTGAGGAATACTTTTACCATGACAAAAAAGTGTAAAATAAAAAACTTTTTACAAAAAAAATACAACCGACTTCAATGTAAAAAAAACACTGAAAACTGCAAAATAACTTAAACTTCGGAAGTCGGTGTTAAATAACGCAGAGACAAAACTATTATAGAAACACCGACTTTTCTGTTTTTTTTTACATTGTAGTCGGTTGTATTTTTTTTTTGTAAAAAGATTTTTTTTCTGACATCAAATCAAATCAATTTAGTGTAGATATCATTTTGGTCTTAACATAAATAATTACAGACACAACATAATAGAAAAAAAAAACATTTGGGTTTTTTATTTATAGTTGTATCACAATTTGACCAGACATGACATTGGCCCGACTAGATCGAAGCGAATCCACCGTCAATCATCGAATGTGAACGTGTGCACGAGACTCTAAAAATGCCGTGTCTCTTAGATAGTTTGTGAACGCGTATCAGCAAACACTCAGAAAGGCCTATCTTTACTACTTAAATCTCAGGGTGCATTCGATTAGCCTATACAATGTAGAAAAGAATAGAAGTCAGACTGGATGGAGCTAAGTATCAGTATTTTACATAGATCGACTACCCATCTGACCTCCATAACCCAGGTTGGTAATAGCTTACCATAACCCTTGGCAAGGCTGATGAGGCACTTACATCATGTTTATTTAAAATTTTGAGAGGAAAGGTGCACAATCCAATTGTTTTAGGACAGCTGAGCCTGTGTGTTCCCGACAGGTACGTGTGGCGACGACGGCGGCCGCGCCTGCTGGTTGAGCCGCGCGGCCGGACTAACCATTTAAGGGAGGCGCCGCTTACGCGCGCACTTCACACGCTCAACCTGATAGCTAATGTGACGGACTTATTTTGTTGTACTCTGGGTGAATTCACAAGGAATGCATTATTTATAATTAGTTATAGATGTAAGTTTAAATAAGTTAGGATAAGCGCATTTACTGCATTGGGGATAAAAAAAAACATGTAATGATAGATGTAAGATGAAGAAAATAAATAAATAAATATAACTGAGACCAACGGTTTTGCGTGCCTCACCTATTCCCGGACCTCTTTAGGCAATCGTATTTCGGTTTGTGCGGTAAGTACTTATTAACCACGAACACCTCGTCGATTAGATTTGTTTAGTCTACACGAGTTGCTATAATTTGATTAATTACGCAGTACGTTCAGTACACGCGAACAGCCAGTACACCGTTACCACCAAGAATAATATTTCTATGTATCTTGATAGCACTTAGAATGTTTTTCTCGTAGTTCGTACCCATACGAAATTATCTCTGTAGCCAAAATGAACAGTGGCGTGCCTAGGGTTTCAAAATAAGGCAAGCCCAATAAAATTTTAACCGATTTCAAAAAAAGAAAGTTCAGTTTTCGAAATTACCGAAAGAAACCATTGCACATAGGTGTTTATGGGAATTTGCGTGCCTATTAATGGCGCCAGATATGTTATTTAAATCATTATAACCAGATGTATTCCAAACGGAATCTTCATTCGAAAAAAATATGCAGCACCAGCAATACAACTTATTAGTGTGCGAACACTGATCTATTAAATTTTCGAACTTTTTACAAAAAAAAATACAAACGACTTCAATGCATAAAAAAACACTGAAACGTGCAAAATTACTTTAATTTCGGAAGTCGGAGTTTCTATAATAGTTTTGTCTCACCGACTTCCGAAATTAAAGTTATTTTGCACGTTTCAGTGTTTTTTTATGCATTGAAGTCGATTGTATTTTTTTTTTTGTAAAAAGTTTTTTATTTTACCTTTTTAAATATGTTATCACCACTAAAAAGTTCCCTCAGCCAAACTTAAATACCTTATAGCCAGAGTGCATCTCATGACAATTCTAATAATCCCAAACGCGGTAAGATTACATTAATTTATTACAGAGTTTGCCTAACTTCAGGCTTCATCATCAGATCAGGGGGGTTACCATGACGTTTAAAGTAAGATTGTTTTATTCCTATTCCATTGTAGGTAAGAGATGGCGCTAGATAACCTGTATAGCTCTGTCTCTTACCCACACTGAAATAAGAATGAAACAATCTTACTTTGAACGTCATGGTACAGGGGCAGTTCGATATATTCCCCCTCTTCTTTCAGTCAGTCATCGACTACACGTATATACAAAGAATTTTACTTGTTACGACGGTTCTGCTGTGATCCTATGAGGAGTTCTGTTCCATACCTTCGAAGTTCTTGATCAGATCATAACAATATTTCTATGGGACCAATTCGGAAGCAAAACCTTTCAATAAAAATAAAAATTCAAATCGGTCCACAATTGACCGAGAAATCGGTAAACATACATAAAAAAAAATACATTCAGACGAACATAGATCCTCCTCCTTTTTGAGGTCGGTTAAAAAATGAATATATGTTTGGTTGGTTTTTATGTTTATTTTTATAAGTAAATTTTTTTAGGAAAGTTTACAAGTGTGTCCTTTAAGTTCTCAAGCGGCGAGGCGCAGTGCGGGTGGCGCGGGTACGTTGCCATGGAAATAGGTTATATAATTATACGCATCAGAGCGCAAAGAAAGTGAAAGTTTCAAAACATCTTTGCAGTTTTATGTATGGTAAAAAAGTCGACTGTAAATTTTTAACTATATAAAGAAACTTTTATATTGCATATTAAAGTTACCTATACAGTTCCTAGGACCGGCGCTAAAGGGTATATACGAGTAGGGATGACGACCCACGCTGTTCTCGGGCAGGAACCGATCCGGGTCAAACTGTTCCGCGTTCTTGAACAAGTCCTCACGATAATGGAGATGCAAAATAATGATGTGACACAATGTGCCAGCCGGAACTGTGTAGTTACCTGAAAACATATGCAATTATATTTAAATAGACAAGCAGTAACCGCTAGAAGCAATACAGCGAAAGCTAAGGAATATGACATGAGTAAGGTCTTGTGTGTGAATGTAGATGGCTACAAAGGAGTGGAAGAGTAAAGTACGGTAAGGCGGTCTCACGGCGTCCTTACCTACCGCATGACGCAGGTCCTCACCGGACATGGTAAGTTCGGGAGGTTCCTGCACCGGATTCGTGCAGAAGAGACGCCCGGGTGCCACCATTGTGCGGACCGCCCGGAGGACACGGTGGAGCATACGGTAGAGGTGTGCCCCGCTTGGGCAGAGCACCGCCGTGTCCTTGTGGGGGCGATCGGCGGCAGCGATCTCTCGCGCCGGGCCTTGGTACAGGCCATGGTCCGGAGCGAGGAGGAGTGGAAGGCGGTTGCCTCCTTCTGCGAAGCAGTAATGCTAGCAAAGGAGGCGGCCGATCGCGTGAGGCAACGGTCCTCACTCCCCAACCGCCGCCCGCCGGGATTCCGATCCCGATTTCCGGCCACCGTAGGCGCGGGCTTGCGGACGGCGAGCAATGGGTGGCTCGCCGTCCGATCGTCCGGTAACTGTCCGGACCGAGCCCAAGTCGTCGACGGCGCGTAGTGTTCCACGCGCGCCTCAAGGAGATGTCAGCAACCGTAGGGGCCCAGCAGTGTCGAAGCCTACTGGGGCCATGGGTGATGCGAAAGTGACCCCCGGGGCCCTGGGAAAAATGGCAAAGAAGGAACAGGAGTGGGTTTTTAGTCAGTAAAAGTCTGACACTATCTCCCGCTCCGCCCAAGAGTGGGGGATGTCATTAGATTATTTTCCCACCAGGAAAAAAAAAAAACATGGGCGGTGGGACTGTTCGAAAGAGTTACCGCGGCCCTAGAACGTAAAGGGCAACTGAAGGAGTACTAGTCGGTTTTAGTTAGTAATGTGTAGCAACTTTGGCCTCAGTGGAAAGGCGTGCTAAGGCTAATTGGTGATCCAGATTAGATTATTGTGCGTACAGCCAAGGAGTGGCATTGCTTGCCGGAGTCTGTGTTTCCTGATAGCTACAACTTAGGGGTCTTTAAGTCAAAAGTGAATAGGCTACTTCTAGGCAAGCGTGCTCCATCGTCGACCACATCATCGCTTACCATCAGGTGAGATGGTGGTCAAACGCGAGCCTATCATAAATTTAAAAAAAAAAGTCTAATCTAGAGAGCCTGGAGCACAGGTAACCAGCTTTTCGGTATTTTACAGAATGCATTTTGGAAAATGTGCGTGGGAATTAGGTACATGACTTGATTCCACCATTACCTTTCTACCATCGGACATCCCGACGTACGGCGTGTGTCCACCCTTACATTATTAACACCGCTACGGTAACGACTAAGCGTTTAACCTCACTATCAACGATTGCATCACTGCTTACCATCAGGTGGGATCGCAGTCAAGTCCTAACCCAGTTTATAAAATTTAAAAAAAAAAGTGTTTAAAGTGAAATAATTTCAATAGATTGATACAAACTTAATACTGTCTCTTCGTTTAAATTGCGGCTTATAAAGAATACTGGAGGGTAAAGCCGCAATGACTCTTTGATACAGCATTCTAAATACTTCATCTTTGACAAATCTTCCATCTTTATGGGTCTGTGGGAATCACCAAATATGTCTTTAAGCTCTTCGAAGACTTTATCCTGAAAAAAGATTTTCGGTTTATATTTTTTTTTTGTTTTCAGATGTTTTATGTTTCTATTTTTTCTTTCAGATGGAAGTGGAATATTATTATTTCACAAATAAGTAGATAGTAGCTGATTGATATACATATTTGCTCTACGAGACTGGAGAAAGAAGGAAGAAGTGATTAGGTCCTAACCTGAATTTCTTTGTGATTGGCGAGAAGCATAAAACAATATGTCAACCCACTGGCAGTAGTGTCATGTCCCTAGAAAACATAATAAAACAGTAAAAATCGAACAGTTTTTTAAGAAAATATCAATTACTGGTCAATAGTAACTGACTTCAAACATGAATGTGTCCACTTCTTCTTGAACTCCAATTCTATCGATATGTCCTTCTTTTTCAGCAGAGAGTAATAAATCCAACATAGCAGTTTTCTTCTTTTTCTTGTAAACATATGAATCATTATCGTCATCAATTTCTTCATTCACATTTATTCCATGTGTCTCCCTGTACTCTCTTCTTTGTTGTATTACCTCTTCAGTAAAGCCGTGAACTACTTTCAAATATTTATTTTGAAGCCGTCCCAAAGGTGATAAGTTATATATGAAGTCTGGATACAAGTACATTCTGACAAATCTTTTAAAGAATACCGTTCCCATATCATATATAGCATTCTTATATGATATCGCTGTCTTGTTATTATTACTAAGTTGAGTGCCCATTGCCGTTTCTAAAACATTTCAAAGTAGTTCAGTAACAACAAAATCTAAATCCCGACCGACTCACTACCGGTTGCCTTTTCATTTGAAAACAACTGATAGTGAATCGATTCTCTGTCGAATGCAAACGGAACAATTAATCTGATCACAACGAGGCAGAGCTCCATTCCATTCTTTAGGCGACTTGATTATCTACGAGTATTTACTTTAATTTTAAATTTTAGAAATTATTGAATAAGTTATTCAGTTTTTTCAAGTTCATCGATTAACGGTTAAGGCTCAAAGTGACTGTGGCTAATCTTTGTGCACAAAACTATTCATATGTCAAAATGAAAGGGATATCAAAAATATCTACGTCTTGTGCAATAGAAATAACACCTAAGTACCCTGACGGAGTTCAGTGACTCTTCGTAAAGCAACAGAGCAACTGAAGTACTTCTGAGGTCTGACTCCCAAACTCGAACGGGCAGAGACTGCCCAATGTAGGGGTCCAGACACCTCCTGCCGGATATGACATGACTACATGGGGATCTTTCGGTCCATGACACTTTACGGAGCGCCGGTGTGGGCGCCGTCGCTGCGGAAGCATCAGGCGGCCAAACTAAACGCGTCCCAGAGTGTCATGGCCATTTGGATGGTGCGGGGATACCGCACGGTTTCCCGCAAAGCGGTGAGTCTCCATGCCGGCCTACCGCCATGGGATCTGATAGCAACAGTCCTTGCACACATGCACGATTTCCGCATGGAAATGCAACACCGGGGCGAAACTTCACTGACGGACAGAGTTCAGGCGAGGTTTCATGACGATATGCAACAGCGACTGTCACAACCCAGCGTTAGGCACGCCATAACTATGGCGGTAAGAACCTACACAAATTGAAGAGTGGCTGGAGAAGCGTCATGGCTTCCTCACCTTCCGCATGATGCAACCTCACCGAATATATTAAGTTCATAGGGTTCCTGCACCTGATTCAGGCGGGAGAAACGCTCGAATGTCACCATTGTGCAGACCGCCCGAGCTCGGAGGTCACAGTGAAACACACAGTGGTTTACCCCGTTTGGGCGGAGCACCGCAATGTCCTCTTTGAGGCGATCGGCGGCGATGACCTTTTGGGTCAGACCCTTATAGGTACAGGCCGTGGTCCGGAGCGAGGGGAATGGGCAGCGGTCGCCTCCTTCTGCGAAGCAGTAATGCAACCGAAGGAAACGTGCGCACGCGAGAGGGAATGGACATCCTCACACCCCAGTCGCCGAGACCCCGACCCCGACTACCAGCCACCGTAGGTGTAGGCTTGAGAACGACGAGCACTGGGTATCTCGCTGCCCGCCCGTCCGGTAACCGTCCGGACCGAGCCAGAGTCCACCACGCGCGCCTCAAAGAGATGTCAGGAAAACCGTATTGTCCCATGAGGGCCGAAACCTATTAGAGTCATGATTATTACTATTGTTCAAGATTCAAAGCATTTTGTTTCAAATAAATCATTTACAGGCACTTTTAATATGTCAAAAAGTCAGTCAGTCAGAAAAATGATGCTAATTCGGTCAAAGTCATTAAGTGTGATACATGGGGGTTTTAGTCAGTAACCGTCTCTCTTGATCCACCGAGAGCAGGAGGAATTATTTGATGATTGTCAACAAAAAAAAACTTCGTACCACAAATAGAGTTCAGTGTAAATTCAGAGAGCACAGGTACAATGTCGATGGGTTTTCCAGCAGTTTCCTTTAAACTGTCGACGAATCTATAGCTGTTTTCCTCGATTATATCACAAAACTGTTTCAATATGTTGAAATGAAATGCAGGCGTGAGAATTTTCCTGCGTTCTTGCCATTTTGCACCTAATAAAAAAAAATACAGTTAGGAATTACAGCAAACACAGTCTTAGTATAGAAAGATTGTCATGTTTCTGCAATATTTTTGACAATATTATTCTTAGAAACTACATAGATATTTTATTACCGTTACTGATGAGTAGTCCATCACGTAGCCAGGGCTTTAAAATTTTATAGGCAATACTTTTTTCACCATACTTCATACCTGACATGATTATCTGAAAATTTTTTGATATTATAAATATTAAAATTTCACCACGTCTCTCTTAGCGCGAACTGACAGCCGTCCTCGTGAAGCAGAGGCAGCTGTCTGTTCACGCAGTCAAGAAAATGCAGCTCTATGGTGTGTACCTCATCTGCCCACTATTCGTCACGCAGTAAATCCTACATTTTTTAGGCTTCATGATTTGACTACGCCGCCATGGCGTTCCAGTGAAGCACGGCCCTTATTCATAACTAACTAGTGGCCGCAACTTCATATAATAGTATAATCAGCCGGACTTAGGCCTTCTCACTAGGATAGGGAATGGGCCGTATTCCACCACGCGGGCCTAATGCGGATTGGTGGATGTCACATGTCTTCCATCTTTTGGTTATAGGACATGCCGGTTTCCTCACGATGTTTTCTTTCACCGTTTTGAGAGCTTTGATGTAATAAAACAAAGTAATATGCCTGGCTAGGTTTGAACTCGCGCCCTACAACTCGTAAGTCGGAATCGTTACCACTGGGCCACAACTATTCCAGTAAAACACCACTACTCCGCGTCAAAATTGTTAAACACTACAATGCCATTTTTTCCATAATTTTCCCTAATTGTTTTTCAGAAATAAAAGTCAAAAAATCATTAAAAAACTGGACAAATGCGAGTCGGACTCGCGCACTGAGGGTTCCGTACAAACTTACCTATGAAAATAATACAATTCCCGAATGGAATCACAAAGATTTTTCCGAATCGCAAAAAAAGTTTTTTTTTGTGACGTTACAACAAAACTGTTTTCAGATTTATTCCTATACCTGTGCTACAAAACCTTACTTTATGCAAAATTTCAGGATTCTGGGTCAACTGGAAGTACCCTATGAATTTTGAATCTCTTGAGAGTGTCGAAATATACGTTTTTTGCGACATAAACGGCCGTATCTTTTTTTTCCGTGAACTTAGAAGTTTGATTGAAGGGCCCGCAGACTTGAGTATATGGTTTTAATTTCAACCCGATACCTCCACGCATCCCTGAGATAAAGGGTTTTGACAGTCTGATAGACAGATGGACAACAAAGTGATCCTATAAGGGTTCTGTTTATTCCCTTTGAGGTATGAAAACCTAAAAAATAAATTTTTGTTATGGGATTTTGATATTACATAAATGATTAACAGTTACGTACCTCAATGTCTTCAGGATTGTATAAAAAAACGCCGCCCATAGGCCATATCCATACTCTGAAGATTCCATTAAACATACCGCATAATTCTTTGCCCATTTTCATAATCTCAACTGTAAATCAGAATAGTTTATTTTAAACCAACTCGAATAAATTAAGGTTCTCAAAATTGTTGTAGGTAATTATTTTATGTTTGTTACGTCAGAAATGCGTTAGTTATCTACGGAGATTCGATTTTTATTTGTAAAATATTGGTCCACATTTTTTTGGTATTTATAAAAATACTTCCAGATTATTCCCATTTTTATCAAAATCCAATTTTGATAACGGAATTCTAATATTATAGACTTACATAATAGTAATATTCACACAACTATCACACAACAGATCATATTATATTATATTTATATTACATGTAACGATTTTGATACTTTCATCGAGAAGTCAAGCATTTACATTCTGAAAATGTCACTTGTTATGGTGGAACAAATGAAGAAACCAAAAACACTAAATAATATATCGACTAAAATAATTAAATGACCATGAAGAAATTATAGAAGTGGTTTAGGTGCAAATGGTATCATCGAACTTATCTGAAGAAAAAGTTGGAAGGCAGACACAGAAACTCCTTATTAAAACAATATATCCTAGCTGTATTACATTTTTTTGGCTTATTAGCAGTGCCGGATTAGCCACTGCAACAGACCCCGCGCAATGATGGGCGCCCGGTTGGATTTATTTATTTATTTATTCATAACAATAAACATTGTGTTGAATATTACATCATTTTAAAATAATATTAAAATAGAACTGTCACATTTAAGCAAAACAATTTATAAAATTTTAATTAAATAATTATAATGTTATGTTATATGTAAATTAAATAATGTAAAATATTGAGTCAAATCATGAAACATTTGTCCACAAATATGATGGATGTACATTACCCATAATGACAATATAAGCAACAGCCTATGTGTCTGTCGCTACCTAAGAACCCTATAGCCGGTGAGAAAAAAGACGTTTTAATTAATTATCATTTCACCAAGATTCAGTGGGCCCCTGGGTAGAATTTGCTACAGGCCCCACGCTAGCTTAATCCGGCACTGCTTATTAGAATTGTCGTGAGATGCACGAAAGGATGCACCAGAAGTCCTTAGTAAAACAATGTACCCTAAGGCATGTTTCAGTTTATTGAAATCATAATTCACTTTGTATTGCAACACTCCATAACTAAAACAAAATAGCGAACAAGATCTCTGATAAGGTAGATCAGAGAACTAGCTCAGCATTTCTATTTAATATACTAATTATGGGTATTTTGTCATCCCTATACCTATAGGAACGACAAAATAAAATATAATGTCTTAATTTACCCATTCTTTGCTATTACCAAACGAAATGCAAGTAATGGGGGAGTTATAACTTAACCCAATACACAAAAAGAATCATCAAGATCGGGTCATAAACAAAAAAGTTACGCCCGAATCGATGATCCCAATAATACGGAATTTTACTATATTAATGAAATGAGGCTTTATAGGTGATGTTATGTTATGAATTGGTTTTAAAAATAAACAGATATGCAATCTCTGAAGATTTCCTATCGCTTATTAAAGAATTTTATGGTCGAAGTCCGGAGTTCTTAATCAGGTCTTAAGAGGCTCCTTTTTCACTCGCTTATCGTCAACATCGAGCATGGTTTCAAAGCGTGTTACTTCATCTAACGTAATCCAACTCGATGTTCGACGAAAAGGCAAAAAAAAGAGAGATAACGCCTGAAAACTCTGTTAGCATTCGGTAATTCCGTGATTTACTTAAATATTTCACAAAACTGTTTTTAATATTGTTAAAAGATATCTCAGTTTTTATTTGTTTTACATAGGCAATCAATCTTTTTGGACTGTTTTATAAATAAGAATTGCAACATTTTCTTTTAGTTGGTTTCTGCACAGAACCTTTCAGATTCTTAATGAATATTTTCTATTTTCAAGCATATGGCACCAAGGGCTGCCGCTGAAAATCAGCGTCAGGTGGTGGCCTTGTGTTACCATTTGGCATTATGCTGACCTGAGGTCCTTTTGGCATTACTCAAAGTACTATTTGTTTAATTTTATGGTGTTACCGTTTTTTTGTAACGCCAATAAACGCAATTTTCTTACTTTTCTTTTTTTTCTTTCTTTCTTTCTAAAACTTGTTCCAGGAAATACGTGTTTTTTTTAAACCCTTAAAAGTTTCTGAAAAAAATTGTTGTCATTCAGAATCTTGATTAAATTTGCAAGGCTCAAATTTTTATATTTTTCTGACTTTTTTCATTTTTGAGTATATTATAAAGTGTGTTCATAAAAAACTGGGCAAGTGCGAGTCGGACTCGCGCACTGAGGGTTCCGTACAAACTTGAAAGGCAAATTGCGGTTTACGATTTATGACGTATTAAAAAAAAACTACTTACTAGATCTCGTTCAAATTAATTTTCGGTGGAAGTTTATAAGGTAATGTACATCATATATTTCTTTTTAGTTTTATCATTCTCTTATTTTAGAAGTTACGGGGGGGGGGACACATTATACCACTTTGGAAGTGTCTCTCGCGCAAACTATTCAGTATATAAAAAATGATATTAAAAACCTCAATATCATTTTTGAAGTTCTATCCATATACCCGACACGTATGGGTTTGATGAAAAAAAAAATTTTGAGTTTCAGTTCTAAGTATGGGGAACCCCCAAAATTTATTGTTCTTTTTCTATTTTTTGTGAAAATCTTAATGCGATTCACAGAATACATCTACTTACCAAGTTTCAACAGTATAGCTCTTATAGTTTCGGAAAAAAGTGGCTGTGACATACGGACGGACAGACAGACACATGACGAATCTATAAGGGTTCCGTTTTTTGCCATTTGGCTACGGAACCCTAAAAATGCAAATAGCAGATTTTCAGAGGTCTTTATTGGATTAGTTTTACACAAATTTACGAATTGGTTTTAATATCTAGATGGATTTTAATAAGCCTAGATAATATCCACAAGATACTGTGTTTCCAAAATATCTAATTAAAAATGTGTAATAACGTCATAATCGCGTAAGAGCGGTTGTATGAAAAACAGTGAAAATGTATGTCGAATTGCATGACCTTAACCTTTAAGGTAATAAATACGCTTTACGAAAATACTATTCTCATCACAAACAAAATCGGTTAATATTTCAATATCGGTTACATAACCGGCAAAAGTATCGCTGAACAAATACAAAACAAAAACATTCTATCGACTTGAGAATCTCCTTCTCTTTTGGAAATCGGTTATAAGTAAAATCGACTTCCAAATAAAAACACTAAAAAGTGTATAGGTATCAACCTCAATTTAGGAAGTTGAAGGTGTTAAATAAAGTAACAACAACAACAACTTTTTTAAATAAATAATTGACATACTAAGATCTGCTTTTATTTCTAATTTACCTGGAGAGCGTATAACAGTCCAACCGTTTCCGACGATAAAGTCATCTTTAGGTCCAGGTATCTTCCTAATTAACCTAGCGCGTTCATTATAATTAAAAATAATGTGGAGAACACACAAAAATATAATAATTCCCAATAAGTACAAAATCATGTTGATAAACGTCTAATTATATGAACTATTCAAAGCACTACTGATGCTCACTGAATTGTGACTCAACTTACTCAACTTATCGAAATAACATAATTCAGGGTCAACATCTTGTATTATTGTACTCTTAGGGCCAACGCTGCGTTAAGCGGGCGCCCGCGCGGGCGCCCGTCGCGTGACGTGGCGCGTGTGTCGTTTGCGGCGTTCCCCGTAGTAGAAACCGGATTATTACCTGCGGAATGACGCTAGTTTAACTTTAACGGTGTGCATGTAGTCGTGTCGATGAAGAACTTTAATGTATTATTACATAGCAAAACGGATGCGGGGCGCGGCTGCCCGCGACGGGTGCCCGCGTGGCGAGCCGCGACGGAGCACTTTTGTGTGGGGCCGCGCGGGCGCCCGCTTAACGCAGCGTCGGCCCTTAATAATAGGGGTTAAAGTATGAAATTGCCGTTTTTTAAAACGGGTTGCTTTGAAGTGTTATATCTTTAGATTGACTTGGAATTATAAGTTCAAATAAACTTTATATTAAAGGTACGTTATTCTTTTTTCAAAATTAGATATTTATTGGTTTCTTTGTGTTTTTTATTTATATTTTCTGTAATATCGCAGTACTTATAACTATTTTTGTATGAAATATAAGAACACTCGCATTATTTTGTAATATGAGTTCTACCGTGGAAACAATGTGTCTCAAGCGGTATGCAATATTGATGATGTATATGGACTTAAAACTGCTAAGGAATGGGATGTCTATTTTTGTTTCAATCACTTTTACGTGGGAAATATTATCTCACGAATAACTTTTCTCCTCAGTGCGGCAACAAGACAAAATTTCCAAAACGAAATCTATTAAACCAAGAGCACAAAGTTCTTTTGTCAGATAAAAGTCGTATTGAATAAAGTTTAATAAATAATTTAGAGATTAAAAAAAAAATATATATAAATAGACTATATTATCTAAATTAAATCATATAATACATACATATATATCAATAACAGTAATTAAATGTACACATAAATATATACAATACATAAATTAAATTATAAAAATACATATATCTATAATATGTATAACTTTACGAGATGGTAGAGAGGTAATGTTCTTTTACTTTGTCCAGAGTTGAATAGGATGTTGTACAAGAGACATAATACCCGACTTTTCCTACGAAGACAGATAGGGAGCCACTTGAGATCCTTGCGGAACTGAGAGACATGGTCAACGAATGCACAAATTTTGCAAGCGCTCAAGCTCATTTAATGCTATGCTTCAGGCTCAGTGTATCTACACCAGGGGTGTCAAACTCAATTTTGCAGAGAGCCATATATTAGATTAAGAATGTGTAGGCGGGCCAGGTACAAATTAAAAAATTAAAACATACTGAATTATTTTAACACCTTTATTTATTTAGTTATATATAGTTGTTACAAATCACACCAAAAGTAAGAAAGAGGGTAATTATTTTGAGCTCGAGGATCCGGATACCTGACTTCTCTTGTTTTTGACAAACTCATTGATGTCAGGTATCATATTTGTGGTAGTTATTTTAAGAATTGATTTTAGATGTTCATTCGTAAGTCTTGTGCGATGTTTGTTCTTATTTATTTTCATGACGGAAAACATCTGCTCACATAAATAGGTACTACCAAACATACACAGAATACGTGCTGCATGCTTTTTTATTTCTGGGTAGTTATTCAAACTCTTGAAATACTGTGTATAAAATGTAAGAGCGTTAACTTCTTTAAATTTTTCCCTCAAAATGCTGTCAGATTGAAGATCTATCAACTCCATTTGCAAATGAACTGGTGCCTGTGAAGCTTCAAAAGTGAATGGATTGTTGAAAATTGGGAATTCCATTTCATTCATTTTGTGGAAGTCTTCAAAACGTGTGTTAAATTCCGTAATCAGATTTTGCAGAAGTTGCGAAAAGTCGTCCAATTTTTTCTGGTCCACTGTGTCAAATGATTTCAAATGTGGGAAATGATCCAAAGTATGGTTTTTTAACTGATTTTCCCACAGTCTTAACTTTGTTTCAAAGGCTTGTATATATGAATACATTTGAGTGATAATCAAATTTTTACCCTGTAACTTTACATTCAGATCAGTCAAGTGTTTATTCATATCTACCAAAAAGGCACAATCAACCCACCAGTCATTGTCATAATCAATTGGCTTGCCTTTTTCTAACATGAAAGCTTGAATAGGGTCACGTAACGCAAAAAATCTTTCTAAAACTGCCCCTCGACTGAGCCAACGAACTTCGGTGAAATAAGGCACATCGGAATATTTTTCGTCCAATTCTTATAAAAACTGCCTGAACTGTCGGTGATTTAGTCCTCTGCTCCTTATAAAATTTACAATTTTAATTACAGGTTGCATGACATGGTCCATTTTTAAATGTTTGGATGCTAATGATTCCTGATGAATGATACAGTGAATTCCCACAAAATTCCCTGATATTTTCTGTTTCAATTTAGTTACAACGCCCGAATGTTTGCCAACCATGGCGGGTGCGCCATCCGTAGTTGTGCTGCTAAATTTATTCCAGTCGAGTTCATATTCTGCTATCAAATGCTCAATTGCAGAATGAATATCATTTGCTGTCGTAGCCCCTGTAAATGGAACGCACTTTAATAGTTCTTCAGTTATTTCAAAGTTACTATTAATACCTCGTATAAAGACAGCAAGTTGAGCTGTATCAACAGTGTCAGTACTCTCGTCAACAGCCAGCGAAAAGTTTGTAATTTCCTTAATTTTCTCCTTCAGCTGAAGAACCAAACTTTGAGATAAATCACTTATTCTTGAAGCAACAGTGTTTCTTGACAGTGAAATATTTTGAATTATTGACTTTTGAGATGGAAATGAAACATCGGCAACTTTTAACATACAGTCTTTAATAAAATCACCATCAGTGAAAGGTTTTGATCTCTTCGCGATTTCTAATGCAATAATGAAACTTGATTTCAGGGCGTCTTCGCTCTCAGTATTAGCTTTAGTAAACATTGATTGTTGACCTTGAAGTTTAGATTTTAAAGATAATAATTTGTCCATTCTTATCTTATCAGTGTAACAATCAAATTTTGTTTTATGATTCGTATCATAGTGTCTCTTCACGTTAAACTCCTTACAAACAGCAATAGTTTGATTGCAAATCAAACACAGTGGTTTATCTTTCCATTCTATAAAAAAATATGCAATTTCCCATTTTGACTGAAAAACTCTGCACTCACTGTCAATTTTACGTTTTTGCGACATTATGCACAATCATAACAATTATGGAACTCGAATGAACACCAAACTGTAGGTAGGTACGTACGAAATACTTGACGCGACTGCTCGTAACAAAGACTTCAACCTGAGTGCGCGGGGGAGGGGCGCAGTATGCGTTAGCTGCTCGGACGAAATAGAAGACTACTTCTCGCGCGCACGAGAGAGAGAAAAGCATAACTAACATAACATAACACTCTCTCGCTCGTCTAGTCAGGCGCTACTCTAAAGCGCGCGATTTACTTGTGATATATTGTGATCGCGGGCCGTATCTTTGACATGACTGATCTACTTTGATATGACTGATTTTTCTTTCAGCTCTCATCCAACTCTCCTGTCGCAGGTCTGCTGGAAAAGTAGGAACTTAGTACTCTTCTATCTGTTCGATCTGTTCTGTTCTTTTCGATTTTAAGTGTTTGTGTGTACATAAATAAATAATAGATATGCTTTAGGCTCGGAAATGCTATATGAAATAATAAATTAACATTAAACATATTTATATTATTAAAAACATAAACTAAATAAATAAAAAACAGGCATTAGTCCGGTCAATTTAGACATTCGAAGGTGCATAAAGTCCCAACAAGCTGAAAATCAGTAAAATTGTTCAAAACATAATTATAAATAATATTTAAAAGTTCCCCATCATTCTCGTGTATGGAAAAAAAAATTCAAGGTCAAAGGTCAAAAAAATGAGTTTTTCGCGATTTTCAGCAAAACAGTAAGTTTTATCATAAAAGTACCTCAGGTAAAAATTGTAGATCATAAAATTATCTATAAAAGTGCATTAATACTTTTTTCCTACAAGCCACCGTTTCTGAGATATAAGGATTCAAAAAGTTATTAAAGTTGTTATCGTCATAATATGGAACCTCATGTTTTAGTATCCCTCTCTCTGTAGGCCATAAGAACGTCTGCCCCCCTGCGGGAATTGAACCCGCAACGCGCAGCGCAGCAGTCAATCGCTCAACCACTGCGCCAACCGTAAATTATGAAGGTTCAACAAAACTCGAGATGTATTGAAACTCTAAATTTCTTCTAACTAACCTACTAATTCTCACTACTGTTCATAGTACTGCTAAGTAAGTTCAATCAAAGAAAATAAATTAACATCAAAATTTCTATATCGTTTCAATATCAAAATCAATAATCAGAAAATTCAAAGCATAACCGTGAATTAATTATCATGGTAACTTCACCACAAACTCAAACTAATCCAAAACATTAATCATTAATCTCTGCACGTGATCTCTGGCTACTAATAGCCCAGTAACCTCTAGTCACTCAACCATTCCTGCGCATCCCTCCAGGATTGCCAAGTCTCTCACGACTTAATGGTTTCCCACATTACGTCCCAGGTTTGATCGCAATACCGCGTACTCACGGACTACTGTGACCACTAGATACCGATTTCTATTAAGCTACGGCTACAAATCAAATCTGGTATAGTCCGATCATCATGTAAACTCAATAATTTCATTATCTCTACTACTTTACTCTACCCCAATTTTATCAGTTATGCGCTAATTTTCTTTCTCTCTCTATTACTTCAAATGAATCTTTAAATGGATTTTACTCAGTTTACTTGCTCTGCTCGTATATGAAAAAGTCTCTTATCAAAAATTTATCAACTTCCGCCTTCGTCAGATTAAACTTACACTTTTCATAGGTTGCTACGCACTCTCTATATGGCGTAACGCATCATTTCTCACGGCACTAAAATTTAACTCTGAGTCTACATCGTCTTTTGTCATCAACGGTAGAGAAAACGCAGCCTTGTCAATTAGCAGTTCTAAGGGACCACCTGCCTTCGTCGTTTGGTTTAGCGTCCGTAACTGTACAATTAATCACGAGTTAGACTTCGCCTAATGAACCCTACCACAAACGGTTTTTTGTCTCTACAGTCGTAAGCGTCAGGACCCCTGGACCACTAGCGATATTTGGTGTTTAGAGAATACCAAAATTAACTACCTTTTTGCTACTATTTGGTACCTACCTTCAAATATTTGGTACCTCTATTGACAGCGAGAAAACGCCAGAAGAAAGTGGCCAGACATTCTGACGTCAGGATGTCTGGACCATTTTTTTTTTCATGGTTCTAGACAACACAGCTAATTTATCTTTTTGTAAATATTTACTACCTTTTTAGTACCTCAACATATATTTTTTTCAAATTTTTTTAGCATACTTGAAAAAAGTTAGATGTGAAATATTTTTTTCAAAATGGATATTTATTTTTCCACATATGCCATGAGATATCTGATGTTTAAAAAATACCAAAATATACTACCTTTATGCTACTACTTGGTCCCTAATGTCAAATACTTAGTACCTCTATTAACAGCGAGAAAACGCATGAAGAAAGTGTCATCAGGTTGTCTGGACCATTTTTTTATTTTCATGGTTCGAGACAACACAGCTAATTTATCTTTTGAAAAGTATTTACTACCTTTTTAGTACCTCACCATATATTTTTTTCAATTTTTTTTAACATACTTGAAAAAAGTTAGATGTGAAATATTTTTTTCAAAATGGATATTTATTTTGCCACATATGCCATGAGATATCTGATGTTTAAAAATACCTCAATACACTACCTTTATGCTACTGCTTGGTCCCTAACGTCAAATACTTAGTACCTCTATTAACAGCGAGAAAACGCATGAAGAAAGTGTCATCAGGTTGTCTGGACCATTTTTTTTTCATGGTTCGAGACAACACAGCTAATTTATCTTTTGAAAAGTATTTACTACCTTTTTAGTACCGCAAAAAATTTTTTTTTCAGCTTTTTTGGCATACCTGAAAGATGTTACGTGTATTTTTTTTCAAATTGGATATTAATTTGCCATAGATGACTTGAGATATACGAGGTTTAGAAAATACCAAAATACACTACCTTTATGCTACTATTTGGTACCTAACGTCAAATACTTAGTACCTCTAATGACAGTGAGAAAACACGTGAAGAATGTAGTCACTTGGTCAGACATTCTGACATCAGGATGTCTGGACCATTTTTTTTTTTCATGGTTCTAGACAACACAGCTTATTTATTTTTTTGTAAGTATTTGCTGCCTTTATAGTACCTGAATTATTTCGACCTATGAAAAAAAAAGATGTGTTGCCATACCGATGTCAGGATGTCTTACCGTTATTTTTACGCGTTTATTGACTGAGCAAAAAGTAGTAAATGTTGGTATTTTATAAACATAAAATATCTCATGCTGTCTATGTAGCTAATTACATATCCATCATGTTTTTTTTAATGCGTTACATTTTTATAGAACGACAAAAAAAAATTGAATTATATGTGTACTAAAAAGGTAGCAAATACTTACAAAAAGATAAATTAGCTGTTTTGTCTTGACCATGAAAAAAAAATGGCCCAGACATACTGATGTCAGAATGTCTGACCACATTCTTCACGCGTTTTTTCGCTGTCAATAGAGGTACTACGTAAGTGTTTGACGTTAGGTACCAAGCAGTAGCATAAAAGTAGTGTATTTTTTAAACATCATATATCTTATGTCATATCATATGGCAAATTAAATATCCATTTAAAAAAAAAAACACATCTAACTTTTTCCAAGTATGCTAAAAAAAGTTGAAAAAAATGTATGTTGAGGCACTAAAAAGGTAGTAAATATTTACAAAAAGACAAATTAGCTGTGTTGTCTCGAACCATGAAAAAAAATGGTCCAGACAACCTGATGACACTTTCTTCATACGTTTTCTCGCTGTTAATTGAGGTACTAAGTATTTTATGTTAGGTACCAAGCAGTAGCATAAAGGTAGTGTATTTAGGTATTTTTAAACATCAGATATCTCATGGCATATGTGGCAAAATAAATATCCATTTTGAAAAAAATATTTCACATCTAACTTTTTTTAAGTATGTTAAAAAAAATTGAAAAAAATATATGGTGAGGTACTAAAAAGGTAGTAAATACTTTTCAAAAGATAAATTTGCTGTGTTGTCTCGAACCATGAAAATAAAAAAATGGTCCAGACAACCTGATGACACTTTTTTCATGCGTTTTCTCGCTGTTAATAGAGGTACTAAGTATTTGACGTTAGGGACCAAGTAGTAGCATAAAGGTAGTATATTTTGGTATTTTCTAAACATCAGATATCTCATGGCATATGTGGCAAAATAAATATCCATTTTGAAAAAAATATTTCACATCTAACTTTTTTCAAGTATGCTAAAAAATCTTGAAAAAAATATATGGTTAGGTACTAAAAAGGTAGTAAATATTTACAAAAAGATAAATTAGCTGTGTTGTCTAGAACTATGAAAAAAAAAATGGTCCAGACATCCTGACGTCAGAATGTCTGGCCACTTTCTTCTGGCGTTTTCTCGCTGTCAATAGAGGTACCAAATATTTGAAGGTAGGTACCAAATAGTAGCAAAAAGGTAGTTAATTTTGGTATTCTCTAAACATCAAATATCGCTAGTGGTCCAGGGGTCCTGACGCTTACCTACAGTCGTTATTAGCATTGGTTCTCACACGAACATCACACGTTCGTCACACGTGAAAATCTCGTCGCGACCAAGTGTAAGATAATTTTAATTGAATCACAGAACTCTAAATTCTTTTAACTACCATTTATTTTAATCAGAACCTTAAAAGTTTCAAAGTCTCGTTTTTGTTTGTTCAGCATGTAACTTATTACCAGAGAGTTCTTTTTAGCTTTACCTTCTAAGCGACTATAAACCGACTGTAAATTAACTTTATGATCAAGCAATGGGAGATAGTTTCGCGATAACTCACGTATGGTACTACTACAGGGCATCACCTGCTTTGGATCCAGCCTTATCTTATGGTTTCACTGACATCAGTATGCAATTCTACTACGTATTTGAGAGTCTTAAATCATTAAAACCGACTCTTTCATAAGAATTGAAATTATTTCTTAATCAATGTCTTCGTGGCGCTGTTGCCAAGAAAAAGAAACTTTACTACACATCAAATCTTTAGAACGGACCCATAACAGGAGAAAACTTAGGCACAAACCGCCCGAAGTAAGCTACTAGACCTATAAACTGCCCTAACCGAGCTAAGATAAACGGTGGAGGCAGAGTCGAATGTACGTGACCTGCTTTCTGCTATTAGGTCCTATTCCTCCTAACTTCACTACTTGACTTAATTTCATACCCTAGTAACTTGAGTTGCATTATCAAAAACAACCACTTTTTTCAAATTTAATGAAAATCCGGCTTTAGTTAACGTTTGTAAAACTACATTAAGTCTCCCGACGTCCTTCTTAATAGTTTCCAAAATAATCAAAATATTGACAACTCAAACTACGACGTAGGCATTTACCTATTCGCCTAGAACAACAACAACAATCGTCCGTTGGAAAACTCAGATCGCATTTTGAAACTGATTGGCATGGTCAAATGTTTGTACCGGCTATCCGCTATCATAAACAGTACTGAAAGCCTGATACACAATCTAATTTTGTAAAATAACGTGCACTATGTAAACGAGTTATTTTGTCTAAGATAAGTGGTATACCGGTTAGGCACATTGTTATTTAGTTCACAGTAATCTTTGCTCATTATATCTGACCGGTCGAGTTTTTAAGTCAAAAGAGTTGAACTAACAAACACTGAATTACTCGGTGAATAATATTTGCACGCAACAATTCATCTACCCGCTCACGCATTATTTTTAATTTTTCCGCGCCAGGCCGCTATGGTCGTCTTTATAGTGTCAAATACGAGTCAATTAAACGGATAAGTTTACTTTTTGCAACACGCGTTTGTAGCATACCGACACACGTCACACGTCAGTGTCAATAACGTCAAAATTATCTATGGAGGAATTATCACTGTCATAGAAAAAATAGAAACGGTATCTACTGCATCTAATGAGGGTAGTTGTAATTACAATTGTTTACGTCGTGTACTAGCAATTTTTCAAAAAAATATGTCACGGTCATACTATTTGTACCGAACCCTTGCATCAATATTTCACGGCCAAAATATCACTTCGCAAATAGATGTTGGGCAAAGCATGAAATAAAATCTCAATTAAACTACGCAAGTAATCTGAACACACTAAACTGACGTAACAACACTTTGTTTAGGTTTACCGTGAAATAGTGATGACAGACTTTAAAGTGAAAGAGAGACAACCCTCAGCACCAGAATTAAAATGGAATGAGAATACCTGACCTTGTTCCTGGTGGAGGATCGACAACACACGTCAGTAAACCTCTCACTCGCTACGTGATGCCTTGACGTCACCGTCACCGTTGCGTCACCCTCATCAGGACACCGGAAGGAGATGTGACCTTGTTCTCCACATTTGCAGCATACGATGTGGCTGGCCATGGGATGGAGTCTTGAAGCTTGAATATCACGTTATTCTGTCGGTTTCCTACTGTTTCTTGGTTATGAAAACACAGCCTGCTTCGTTCACAGTGAAAACATTTGACAGGTGACGTTTGAGATGTCTTCATACGTTTTGTGTGAAATATTTTCTGGGGGGCTATTGGCTAACTTTTTCAATAACAGTTGACAACTAGCATTCGTTGCACACTAAACTTAGTTGTCAACTGACAATGTCATAAAATTGGTATTACGTATCGCACAAGTGACTAACAAACTACGGTGGAAATTTGGTGAATTATAAAAATTTACGGTGCCTATTGTGACCACTCTACAATTTTATCGACTATTATACAGCTTCTAAAGCTTACACAATCGCAATTTTAGAAGTATCGCTACAATAACATCTGTCAAAACGTGATACGGTGGCTATCAAAGGCAACAGTGGCTAATGACGTCACTGCAGTTGGTCACTGAAAAAAGGCAATACGAAACTAGCTGTTTGACAGTTCAATGATGCACATTGTTAACAAGTGATCATCACTTGAACTGTCAACAGAGTTACGCAATAGCCCCTCTGATCTGGTAGCGCACTTGACATACTGCATCTCAGGCATGCACACACACACGCACTGCACTTTGCATTTTACACTTCAGGTAAGTAAAAGTTTGTAATTCTTGCTGTAATCTCTGGTGACTTCGGATTATCAGCAAAGCACGTATCGGAAAGTGGTACATCGTGAACGTGCATTTGCGTCGGTCTTATCCCGGTCACAATCTGGGTAGTACACGGGGATTTACTGAGTTCCTATTTCTTTCTGGGGAAACAATGTCATCATGGTCCAACATTTGTTGCTCAGGATTAGGGAAAAACCCAAAAAAAACCTAATCAGACCAAAACTGATAATGACATTGATTAACGGAACTTTGTATCTTATTCGGTCTAGTGCTTCATTCCAGGTCTTCACTTTCTAATTTTCCATTTCAAATAATAACCGCTACTTTGTCTTGGCTCTTGCTATTTTCTTCATGACCGGCGTTACGTAACCTTTGTACTGCTCTTGTTTATTTGCTCGGAATCCCCCTTCTGATATCGGTGCAGGATGCCGATCATCATTGAAGCTCTGTCCAGAGACTATGTTTGTGGGCGATGGCTGGGTATCGAGCAATAAACAAACTATTTTAGATCACACAACTGATTTATTATGATGCAAGCTTTAGGTATTCACTTTACACAACGAGCAGTGAGACTAGACGTTGTACGCACGGCTGCCGACAGAGGAAAGAGCCCCGAACCTCTGCGGTCGGCACTTTTATCTGCTCGGTTCATGCAAACGTCAGCGCGGATTCTGTCAAAGTGACAGGTGTCACTTTTCACTTAGCTCGTTCATTCGTTCTCAAGCTTCCGTACTTATTGACTTCTCCGATATAAAAATAATTGTCAATGTTATGTCTTTAAAGGTTTTTTCAATGTTCAGTATTCAAGACAGCTATGATGCATTAGAGTCGCAGTTAAATCAGAAACATTTCTTCACACAAAGGGTTAGGTTATCTTATATTCCTACCTATGCATAAACAAAGGCGCACTACTTGATTTTAACTCTTGGCTATATTTTTTTAGGTTGGAAAATCATCCTATGACATCTCGCGCTCTTGGGCGGGGGCGCAAGGGTGTGTCAGACTTTTACTGACTAAAAACTCACTCCTGTTTCTTCTTTGCCTTTCATACCAGGGCCGGGTTTTCCTTTCAGAAGTGAACCCATGGCCCCAGCAGGCTTCGACCCTGCTGGGCCCCTACGGTTTGCTGACATCTCTTTGAGGCGCGTGGAACACTACGTGCCGTCGATGACTTGGGCTTGGTCCGGCGGGTTACCGGATGGTTGGAAGGCGAGCTACCCCTTGCTCGCCGTCCGCAAGCTCGCGCCTACGGTGACCGAAATTCAGGATCGGGATCCCGGCGGCTGGGGCGTCAGGGCCGCTCCCTCGCGCGTGCAGAAATCGCAGAAGGGTGCGACCGCCTGCCACTTCTCCTCGCTTCGGACCATGGCCTGTACTAAGGCCCGGCTCGAGAGATTGTTGTCGCCACGAGGACACGGCGGTGCTCTGCCTAGGCGGGGCACACCTTTACCGTATGCTCCACCGTGTCCTCCGGGCGGTCCACACAATGGTTACACCCGGGCGTTACTTCCGCACGATTTCGGTGCAGGAACTTCCCGAACTGATCATGCTTGGTGAGAACCTGCATCATGCGGAAGGTGAGGACGCCCTGAGGTCTTCCTAGCCACTCCTCAAAAAGGTGACTTACCGCCATAGTTATAGCGTGCCCAGCACTGGGTTGCGACAGTCGTTGTCGCCATTTCTCAGGAACTCTATCTGACTGCTGCCTCCAGATTCCATGGTGGCAGGCCAGTAAGGAGGCTCGCCGCTTCGCGGGAAACCGTGCGGTACCCCGCACCATCCGTATGGCCATGACCCTCTGGCATGCGTTCAGCTGTGCCGCCAGTCGATTTCGCAGCGACGGCGTCCACACCGGCGCTCCATAAAGGGCCATGGACCAAACGATGCCTGCGTAGTGCCTCTGGCAGGAGGCGTCTGGACCCCCTAGGTTGGGCAGGAGCCGCTTGAGGGCAGCCCCAATCCGATTCAGTTTGGGAGCCACACGTCGGAAGTGCTCCTCCAAATTCCACCGGCGGTCGAGGACGAGTCCCATGTACTTCATCGTCGATCCGACGCTGATGTGAACTCCTCCTACCATTAAGTGCCGTGGTGGCATGCTCCGAGGGCCGTGAGAACACATGGCCTCGGACTTGTGCAGCGACACCTCGAATCCCAACTGCTGGATCCTCTCAACGACTGTCGCAACCCCGCGTGTTGCTAGTTCGACCGCCGCCCGATACGACTCTCCCTGCGCCAGGACCAGCGAGTCGTCTGCGTAACAGACCAAGCTGACCCCGTCAGGGAGGTCATCACGCAGCACGTAGTCGTACCCGATTTTCCACAAGGGCGGTCCTAGTACCGATCCCTGCGGAACATCGCACGACATCTCTCGCCGTTTTCTGGTGACCAGGGTAGATGATGTATCTGTCCGACAGGTAGGCTTCGATCACACGACAGAGATAGTCGGGCACCCGGTGATACCGGAGTGCCCTACTATCTCCTAATGCTACTCCAGGGCAGGGAATTAAAAGCGTTGGCGATGTCCAAAGACACCGCCAAGACACACCTGCCCTGGGACACCGCATTCCCCGTCCCGAGGGCTCGCACGCGCATGATGGCGTCCACCGTGGAGCGCCCCCTGCGAAAGCCGAACTGTCCGTCCAAGGCTCGGTAAGGTTCGGCCCCGCCCATGCTAGGTGCGCGACGAGGCGGTCTGCAATCACTCTTTCAAAAAGTTCCCACCTCGTCGAGCAGCACAATGGGCCGATATATAAAAACAAATAAATCTTTCGTCACTGTTTATTCAAAACTTGTAGTTATAAAAATGTATAGTTACTACTAAGAATCTACATTAATAAACAAAAAAACGTTCTCATTTTTCTCTCTTGATGAAATTCACAAGCACAGGCCCATCATTTCTAAGCACAAGATCAGCAGCAAATGTAATATCGCAGGGACGAGTCACAGGGGACAACTCAAACTTCCGCATCACGTTGGCAACTGCTATCTTCATCTCCATCATTGCGAATTTCTGACCTGAAAGAATTTTGAAAAATTTGTAAGGGTTGCGTTCATTGACTTATTTAGTGACAGGGCAGACGGACTGTTTTTGACCGACTTCAAAAAGGAGGAGGTTCTATGTTCGGCTGAATGTATTTTTTTTACGTATGTTCACCGATTTCTCGGTCAATTGTGGACCGATTTCGATTTTTTTTTTATTGAAAGTTTGTGCTTTCGAGTTGGTCCCATAAAAATATTATTATGATCTGATCATGAACTTCGAAGATATGGAACAGAACTCCTCATAGGATTACGGATCACAGCAGAACCGTCGTAACAAGTAAAAATGCTTTGTTTATATATATATATATATATATATTTGTATATTTGAAAGAAGAGGTCCATATCGAACTGATCTGATGATGAAACCTGAAGTTAGACACCGGAACTCTGCAATAAATTAATGTAATCTAACCGTGTTTGGGATTATTAGAATTGTTACGAGATGCACTCTGGCTATAAGGTATTTAATTTTGGCTGAGGAATACTTTTACCATGACTAAAAAGTGTAAAATAAAAAACTTTTTACAAAAAAAATACAACCGACTTCAATGTAAAAAAACACTGAAAACTGCAAAATAACTTAAATTTCGGAAGTCGGTGTTAAATAACGAAGAGACAAAACTATTATAGAAACACCGAATAGATAGAAGAGCTATGTAAGAAACTTAGCAAATCCGCATATGCTCTTTTTCAACTATCCAAGAAAGTTAACAGACAGGCTCTTTTAACAGCGTACCATGGACTGGTTGCGTCTGTTTTGCGCTATGGAATTATTTTTTGGGGGCAGTCTACTGATAGGGAGCTGGTGTTTAGGATGCAAAAGCGATGCATCAGGTCAATGTGCGGTCTTAAGACAACAGATAGCTGTGTTCCCTATTTTAAATCGTTAAAAATTTTAACTTTTCCTTGTTTATATATATTGGAAACAGCTTTGTTTGTGAAAAGTAACCTTCATCTATTTAAGAGAATTTCAGAGGTCAAGAAAAATCCAATGCGGAGTCAATACATTAATCAATTATGTCAGGTTAAATGTAAAACCGCACTAATGCAAAAAAGTTTTTTTGGTATTGCCCCACGCATATATAATAAAGTTCCTAACTTTATCAAAAATATGACAAGAACAGAATTTAAAAGGGGGCTAAATGAATTTTTAATTATGAAAACTTATTACACGATTGACGATTTTCTTAATGACGGTTCACTAATTGATTGACATACTGCTACTCTGTTTGACATTATTATTTTGATCCTGTTTGACTTACTTTTTATTTCCGTTTGACATTATTATTTTGATCCTGGTCGACTTACTTTTTATTTCCGTTTGACATTATTATTTTGATCCTGTTTGACTTACTTTTTATTTCCGTTTGACATTATTATTTTGATCCTGGTCGACTTACTTTTTATTACCATTTGACATTATATAATATTATTTTAACTTTTATTACTATGACCTTTAAAGCCGAAATTTTTTATATAAATATATTCTTTTAAAAATGCAACGGAATTCAAAAAAATTTAAAATTTGCATGCCAATGTGATGGCAAAATATGGCGGACTCTGTTATAAAAAAAAAAAAACACCTATGTACTAGCTATACCCATGTTTGCAAAATAAATGATTATTATTATTATTATTACCGACTTTTCTGTTTTTTTTTTTTACATTGAAGTCGGTTGTATTTTTTTTGTAAAAAGAATTTTTTTCTGACATCAAATCAAATCAATTTAGTGTAGATATCATTTTAGTCTTAACATAAATAATTACAGACTAAAATGATATCTACACTAAATTGATTTGATTTGATGTCAAAAAAAAATTCTTTTTACAAAAAAAATACAAACGACTTCAATGCATAAAAAAACACTGAAACGTGCAAAATTACTTTAATTTCGGAAGTCGGAGTTTCTATAATAGTTTTGTCTCACCGACTTCCAAAATTAAAGTTATTTTGCACGTTTCAGTGTTTTTTTATGCATTGAAGTCGATTGTATTTTTTTTTTTTTTGTAAAAAGTTTTTTATTTTACACTTTTTAAATATGTTATCACCACTAAAAAGTACCCCTCAGCCAAACTTAAATGCCTTATAGCCAGAGTGCATCTCATGACAATTCTAATAATCCCAAACGCGGTAAGATTACATTAATTTATTACAGAGTTTGCCTAACTTCAGGCTTCATCATCAGATCAGGGGGGTTACCATGACGTTTAAAGTAAGATTGTTTTATTCCTATTCAATTGTGGGTAAGAGATGGCGCTAGACAACCTGTATAGCTCTGTCTCTTACCCACACTGAAATAAGAATGAAACAATCTTACTTTGAACGTCATGGTACAGGGGCAGTTCGATATATTCCCCCTCTTCTTTCAGTCAGTCATCGACTACACGTATATACAAAGCATTTTACTTGTTACGACGGTTCTGCTGTGATCCTATGAGGAGTTCTGTTCCATACCTTCGAAGTTCTTGATCAGATCATAACAATATTTCTATGGGACCAATTCGGAAGCATAACCTTTCAATATTTCAATAAAAATAAAAATTCAAATCGGTCCACAATTGACCGAGAAATCGGTGAATATACATAAAAAAAAATACATTCAGACGAACATAGAACCTCCTCCTTTTTGAGGTCGGTTAAAAAATGAATATATGTTTGGTTGGTTTTTATGTTTATTTTTATAAGTAATTTTTTTTAGGAAAGTTTACAAGTGTGTCCTTTAAGTTCTCAAGCGGCGAGGCGCAGTGCGGGTGGCGCGGGTACGTTGCCATGGAAATAGGTTATATAATTATACGCATCAGAGCGCAAAGAAAGTGAAAGTTTCAAAACATCTTTGCAGTTTTATGTATGGTAAAAAAAGTCGACCGTAAATTTTTAACTATATTATTATATTGCATATTAAAGTTACCTATACAGTTCCTAGGACCGGCGCTAAAGGGTATATACGAGTAGGGATGACGACCCACGCTGTTCTCGGGCAGGAACCGATCCGGGTCAAACTGTTCCGCGTTCTTGAACAAGTCCTCACGATAATGGAGATGCAAAATAATGATGTGACACAATGTGCCAGCCGGAACTGTGTAGTTACCTGAAAACATATGCAATTATATTTAAATAGACAAGCAGTAATCGCTACAAGCAATACAGCGAAAGCTAAGGAATATGACATGAGTAAGGTTTTGTGTGTGAATGTAGATGGCTACAAAGGAGTGGAAGAGTAAAGTAACCATGGGCGGTGGGACTGTTCGAAAGAGTTACCGCGGCCCTAGAACTTAAAGGGCAACTGAAGGAGTACTAGTCGGTTTTAGTTAGTAATGTGTAGCAACTTTGGCCTCAGTGGAAAGGCGTGCTAAGGCTAATTGGTGATCCAGATTAGATTATTGTGCGTACAGCCAAGGAGTGGCATTGCTTGGCGGAGTCTGTGTTTCCTGATAGCTACAACTTAGGGGTATTTAAGTCAAGAGTGAATAGGCTACTTCTAGGCAAGCGTGCTCCATCGTGGACCACATCATCGCTTACCATCAGGTGAGATGGTGGTCAAAAGCGAGCCTATCATTAATTTAAAAAAAAAAGTCTAATCTAGAGAGCCTGGAGCACAGGTAACCAGCCTTTCGGTATTTTACAGAATGCATTTTGGAAAATGTGCGTGGGAATTAGGTACATGACTTGATTCCACCACTGCCTTTCTACCATCGGACAACCCGACGTACGGCGTGTGTCCACCCTTACATTGTTAACACCGCTACGGTAAGGACTAAGCGTTTCGCCTCACTATCAACGATTGCATCACTGCACTGGTGGTATCGTAGTCAAGTCCTAACCCAGTTTATAAAATTAAAAAAAAAGTGTTTAAAGTGAAATAATTTCAATAGAATGATACAAACTTAATACTGTCTCTTCGTTTAAATTGCGGCTTATAAAGTGTACTGGAGGGTAAAGCCGCAATGACTCTTTGATACAGCATTCTAAATACTTCATCTTTGACAAATCTTCCATCTTTATGGGTCTGTGGGAATCACCAAATATGTCTTTAAGCTCTTCGAAGACTTTATCCTGAAAAAAGATTTTCGGTTTATATTTTTTTTTTTGTTTTCAGATGTTTTATGTTTCTATTTTTTCTTTCAGATGGAAGTGGAATATTATTATTTCACAAATAAGTAGATAGTAGCTGATTGATATACATATTTGCTCTACGAGACTGGAGAAAGACGGAAGAAGTGATTAGGTCCTAACCTGAATTTTTTTGTGATTAGCGAGCAGCATAAAGCAATATGTCAACCCACTGGCAGTAGTGTCATGTCCCTGGAAAACATAATAAAACAGTAAAAATCAAACAGAATTTTAAGAAAATATCAATTACTGGTCAATAGTAACTGACTTCAAACATGAATGTGTCCACTTCTTCTTGAACTCCAATTCTATCGATATGTCCTTCTTTTTCAGCAGAGAGTAATAAATCCAACATAGCAGTTTTCTTCTTTTTCTTGTAAACATATGAATCATTATCGTCATCAATTTCTTCATTCACATTTATTCCATGTGTTTCCCTGTACTGTCTTCTTTGTTGTATTACCTCTTCAGTAAAGCCGTGAACAACTTTCAAATATTTATTTTGAAGCCGTCCCAAAGGTGATAAGTTATATATGAAGTCTGGATACAGAACTCTGACAAATCTTTTATAGAATAAAGTTCCCATATCATATAAAGCATTCTTATATGATATCGCTGTCTTGTTATTATTACTTAGTTGAGTGCCCATTGCCGTTTCTAAAACATTTCAAAGTAGTTCAGTAACAACAAAATCTAAATTCCAACCGACTCACTACCAGTTGCCTTTTCATTTGAAAATAAGTGATAGTGAATAGATTCTCTGTCGAATGCAAACGGAACAAGTAATCAGAGGCAGAGCTCCATTCCATTCTTTAGGCGACTTGATTATCTACGAGTATTTACTTTAATTTTAAATTTTAGAAAATATTGAATAAGTTATTCAGTTTTTTCAAGTTCATCGATTAACGGTTTAGGCTCAAAGTTACTGTGGCTAATCTTTGTGCATAAAACTATTCATATGTCAAAATGAAAGGGATATCAAAAATATCTACGTCTTGTGCAATAGAAATAACACCTAAGTACCCTGACGGAGTGCGGTGACTCTTCGTAACGCAACAGGGCAACTGAAGTACTTCTGACGTCTGACTCCCAAACTCGAACGGGCAGAGACTGCCCAATGTAGGGATCCAGACGCCTCCTGCCAGATATGACATGACTCTCTGAGGATCGTTCGGTCCATGACACTTTACGGAGCGCCGGTGTGGGCGCCGTCGCTGCGGACGCAACAGGCGGCCAAACTAAACGCGTCCCAGAGTGTCATGGCCATTTGGATGGTGCGGGGATACCGCACGGTCTCCCGCAAAGCGGTGAGTCTCCATGCCGGCCTACTGCCATGGGATCTGAAAGCAACCGTACTTGCACGCATGCACGATTTCCGCATGGAAATGCAACGCCGGGGCGAAACTTCACTGACGGACAGAGTTCCGGCGAGGTTTCATGACGATATACAACAGCGACTGTCACAACCCAGCGTTGGGCACGCCATAACTATGGCGGTAAGAACCTACCCAATTTGAAGAGTGGCTGGAGAAGCGTCATGGCTTCCTCACCTTCCGCATGATGCAACCTCACCGAATATATTAAGTTCATAGGGTTCCTGCACCTGATTCAGGCGGGAGAAACGCTTGAATGTCACCATTGTGCAGACCGCCCGATCTCGGAGGTCACAGTGAAGCACACAGTGGTTTCCCCCGTTTGGGCGGAGCACCGCAATGTCCTCTTTGAGGCGATCGGCGGCGATGACCTTTTGCGTCAGGCCCTTGTAGGTACAGGCCATGGTCCGGAGCGAGGGGGAATGGGCAGCGGTCGCCTCCTTCTGCGAAGCAGTAATGCAACCGAAGGAAACGGCCGCACGCGAGAGGGAATGGACATCCTCACACCCCAGTCGCCGAGACTCCAACCCCGACTACCAGCCACCGTAGGTGTAGGCTTGAGAACGACGAGCACTAGGTATCTCGCCGTCCGCCCGTCCGGTAACCGTCCGGACCGAGCCAGAGTCCACCACGCGCGCCTCAAAGAGATGTCAGGAAAACCGTAGTGTCCCATGAGGGCCGGAACCTATTAGAGTCATGATTATTATTATTGTTCAAGATTCAAAGCATTTTATTTCAAATAAACCATTTACAGGCACTTTTGATATGTCAAAAAGTCAGTCAGTCAGAAAAATTATGCTAATTCGGTCGAAGTCATTAAATGATTTCCCAGCTTAAAAAAAAAAAAACTGAAGATAAATGGGGGTTTTAGTCAGTAACCGTCTCTCTTGCTCCACCGAGAGCAGGAGGAATTATTTGATGATCGTCAACAAAAAAAAACTTCGTACCACAAATAGAGTTCAGTGTAAATTCAGAGAGCACAGGTACAATGTCGATGGGTTTTCCAGCAGTTTCCTTTAAACTGTCGACGAATCTATAGCTGTTTTCCTCGATTATATCACAAAACTGTTTTAATATGTTGAAATGAAATGCAGGCGTGAGAATTTTCCTGCGTTCTTGCCATTTTGCACCTAATAAAAAAAAACAGTTAGGAATTACAGCAAACACAGCCTTAGTATAGAAAGATTGTCATGTTTCTGCAATATTTTTGACAATATTATTCTTAGAAACTAGATATTTTATTACCGTTACTGACGAGTAGTCCATCACGTAGCCAGGGCTTTAAAAATTTATAGACAAAACTTTTTTCACCATACTTCATACCTGACATGATTATCTGAATAAAAAAATGATATTATTAATATTTCACCACGTCTCTCTTAGTGCGAACAGACAGCTCCGCTATGCCGTCCTCGTGAGACAAAGGCAGCTGTCTGATCTGATCTGCCAATTTATTGGTCACGCAGTAAACCCTACATTTTTTAGGCTTCATAATCTGATTACACCGCCATGGTGTCCCAGTGAAGCACGGCCCTTATTCAACTGGTGGCCGCAACTTAGCCGCAAGGTGGCCTCCTCACTAGGATAGGGAATGGGTCGTATATTCACGCGGGCCCAATGCGGATTGGTGGATGTCACATGTCTTCAAACTTTTGGTTCTAGGACATGCCGGTTTCCTCACGATGTTTTCTTTCACCGTTTTGAGAGCAGCGGTGATGTAATAAATTACACAAAGTAATATGCCTGGCTGGGTTTGAACTCGCGCCCTACAACTCGTAAGTCGAAATCGATTCCACTGGGCCATCACTATTCCAGTAAAACACCACTACTCCGCGTCAAAATTGTTAAACAGTAGGTACAATGCCATTTTTTCCATAATTTTCCCTAATTATTTTTCAGAAATAAAAGTCAGATAATAATTAAAAAACTGGGCAAGTGCGAGTCGGACTCGCGCACTGAGGGTTCCGTACAAACTATGTAAATAATTCAATTCCCGAATGGAATCACAAAGATTACGCATCGCAAAAAAAGTGTTTTTTTTTTGTGACGTTACAACAAATTTACTGTTTTCAGATTTATTCCTATACCTGTGCTATAAAACCTTGCTTTATGCAACATTTCAGGAGTCTGGGTCAACGGGAAGTAAGTACCCTATGAATTTTGAATCTCTTGAGAATGTCGAAATATACGTTTTTTGCGACATAAACGGCCGTAACTTTTTTTTTCCGTGAACTTGGAAGTTTGATTGAAGGGCCCGCAAACTTGAGTATATGGTTTTAATTTCAACTCAATACCTCCACGCATTTCCGAGATAAAGAGTTTTGACAGACTGATAGACAGATGGACAACAAAGTGATCCTATAAGGGTTCCGTTTATTCCCTTTGAGGTACGAAAACCTAAAAAATATTTTTTTGTTATGGGATTTTGATATTACATAAATGATTAACAGTTACGTACCTCAATGTCTTCAGGATTGTATAACAAAACGGCGCCCATAGGCCATATCCATACTCTGAAGATTCCATTAAACATACCGCATAATTCTTTGCCCATTTTCATAATCTCAACTGTAAATCAGAATAGTTTATTTTAAACCAACTCGAATAAATTAAGGTTCTCAAAATTGTTGTAGGTAATTATTTTATGTTTGTTACGTCAGAAATGCGTTAGTTATCTACGGAGATTCGATTTTTATTTGTAAAATATTGGTCCACATTTTTTTGGTATTTATAAAAATACTTCCAGACTATTCCCATTTTTATCAAAATCCAATTTTGATAACGGAATTCTAACATTATAGACTTACATAATAGTAATATTCACAAAACAAATCATATTATATTATATTTATATTACATGTAACGATTTTGATACTTTCATCGAGAAGTCAAGCATTTACATTCCGAAAATGTCACTTGTTATGGTGGAACAGATGAAGAAACCAAAAACACTAAATAATATATCGACTAAAATAATTAAATGACCATGAAGAAATTATAGAAGTGGTTTAGGTGCAAATGGTATCATCGAACTTATCTGAAGAAAAAGTTGGAAGGCAGACACAGAAACTCCTTATTAAAACAATATATCCTAACTGTATTACATTTTTTTGGCTTATTAGCAGTGCCGGATTAGCCACTGCAACAGACCCCGCGCAATGATGGGCGCCCGGTTGGATTTATTTATTTATTTATTCATAACAATAAACATTGTGTTGAATATTACATAATTTTAAAATAATATTAAAATAGAACTGTCACATATAAGCAAAACAATTTATAAAATTTAAATTAAATAATTATAATGTTATGTTATATGTAAATTAAATAATGTAAAATATTGAGTCAAATCATGAAACATTTGTCCACAAATATGATGGATGTACATTACCCATAATGACAATATAAGCAACAGCCTATGTGTCTGTCGCTACCTAAGAACCCTATAGCCGGTGAGAAAAAAGACGTTTTAATTAATTATCATTTCACCAAGATTCAGTGGGCCCCTGGGTAGAATTTGCTACAGGCCCCACGCTAGCTTAATCCGGCACTGCTTATTAGAATTGTCGTGAGATGCACGATAGGATGCACCAGAAGTCCTTAGTAAAGCAATGTACCCTAGCCATGTTTCAGTTTGTTGAAATCATAATTCACTTTCTATTGCAACACTCCATAACTAAAACAAAATAGCGAACAAGATGTCTGATAAGGTAGATACCCTATCAGAGAACTTGCTCAGCATTTCTATTTAATATACTAACTAGCTTTTGCCCACGGCTTCGCTCCCGTCAACTGACTACTATATCCAACTCTACCCAACTCTACCCTACACTACCCTACTCTACCCTACTCTACCCTACTCTACCCTACTCTACCCTACTCTACCCTACTCTACCCTACTCTACCCTACTCTACCCTACTCTACCCTACTCTACCCTACTCTACCCTACTCTACCCTACTCTACCCTACTCTACCCTACTCTACCCTACTCTACCCTACTCTACCCTACTCTACCCTACTCTACCCTACTCTACCCTACTCTACCCTACTCTACCCTACTCTAAAAAAAAAAAAAAAAAAAAAAAAGTAAAGTAAAGTATCCTATGTCCGTCTCCTGGTTCTAAGCTACCTCCCTGCCAATTTTCAGCTAAATCGGTTCAGCCGTTCTTGAGTTATAAGTGAAGTAACTAACACGACTTTCTTTTATATATATAGATTATGGGTATTTTGTCATCCCTATACCTATAGGAACGACAAAATAAAATATAATTACTTAATTTACCCATTCTTTGCTATTACCAAACGAAATGCATGTAATGGGGGAGTTATAACTTAACCCAATACACAAAAAGAATCATCAAGATCGGGTCATAAACAAAAAAGTTACGCCCGAATTGATGATCCCAGTAATACGGAATTTTACCATATTAATGAAATGAGGCTATAGAGGTGATGTTATGTTATGAATTGGTTTTAAAAATAAACAGATATGCAATCTCTGAAGATTTCCTATCGCTTATTAAAGAATTTTATGATCGAAGTCCGGAGTTCTTAATCAGGTCTTAAGAGGCTCCTTTTTCACTCGCTTATCGTCAACATCGAGCATGGTTTCAAAGCGTGTTACTTCATCTAACGCAATCCAACGCAATGTTCGACGAAGAGGCAAAAAAAAGAGAGATAACGCCTAAAAACTCTGTTAGCATTCGGTAATTCCGTGATTTACTTAAATATTTGACAAAACTGTTTTTAATATTGTTAAATGATATCTTAGTTTTATTATTTGTTTTAAATAGGCACATCAATCTTTTTTGACTGTTTTATAAATAAGAATTGCAACGTTTTCTTTTAGTTGGTTTCCGCACAGAACCTTTCAGATTTTTAATGAATATTTTCTATTTTCAAGCATATGGCACCCAAGGGCTGCAGTTGAAAATCAGCGTCAGGTGGTGGCCTTGTGTTACCATTCGGCATTATGCTGAGCTGAGGCCCTTTTGGCATTACTCCATGTACTATTTGTTTAATTTTACGGTGTTTCCGTTTTTTTTTTGTAATGCCAGTAAACGCATTTTTTTCTTTTTTTTTTTCTTTCTTTCTTTTTAAAACTTGTTCCAGGAAATACGTGTTTTTTAAACCCTTAAAAGTTTCTGATAAAAATTGTCATTCAGAATCTTGATTAAATTTGCAATTCTTATATTTTTTGTTTTTTTTTATTATTATTTTTGAGTATATTTTGTATTGTCAAAGTTCATGCAAAATAGCAGATTTTCAGAGGTCTTTACTAGATTAGTATTACACCAATTTACAAATTTAATATCTAGATTCATTTTAATAAGCCTAGATAATATCCACAAGATACTGTGTTTCCAAAATATCTAATGAAAAATGTGTACTAACGTCATAATCGCGTAAGAGCGGTTGTATGAAAAACAGTGAAAATATATGTCGAATTGCATGCCCTTAACCTGGTAATAAATACGCTTTACGAAAATACTATTTTCATCACAAACAAAATCGGTTAATATTTCAATATCAATTACATAACCGGCGAAAATATCGCTGAACAAATACAAAACCAAAACTTTGAGAATCTCCTTCTCTTTTGGAAATCGGTTATAAGTAAAATCGACTTCCAAATAAAAACACTAAGAAGTGTTTTATTTTTTTTATTTTTTTTAACTTTACATACCCCTAAGATTAATCGATAGACGTAACCAATAATATACACTTTTAAAATAGCAGATAAATGTCTAATAATAATTAATGCAGTATTTACATATGGTATTACAATTATTAGACATTTATAATATCATAAACAAGGCATTATTGTTTATCACAGTAAATAATTGACATCTGCTTTTATGTGCTTAATTTCTAATTTACCTGGAGAGCGTATAACGGTCCAACCGTTTCCGACGATAAAGTCATCTTTAGGTCCAGGTATCTTCCTAATTAACCTAGCGCGTTCATTATAATTAAAAATAATGTGGAGAACACACAAAAATATAATAATTCCCAATAAGTACAAAATCATGTTGATAAACGTCTAATTATATGAACTATTCAAAGCACTACTGATACTCACTGAATTGTGATATTGTACTCAACTTACCGTAATCACATAATTCAGGGTCAACAACTTGTATTATTTTACTCTTAGGGCCAACGCTGCGTTAAGCGGGCGCACGCGCGGACGCCCGTCGCGTGACGTAGCACGTGTGTCGTTTGCGGCGTTCCCCGTAGTAGAAACCGGATTATTACCTGCGGAATGTCGCTAGTTCAACTTTAACGGTGTGCATGTAGTCGTGTCGATGAAGAACTTTAATGTATTATTACATAGCAAAACGGGCGCGGGGCGCGGCTGCCCGCGATGGGTGCCCGCGCGGCGAGCCGCGACGGAGCACTTTTGTGTGGGACCGCGCGGGCGCCCGCTTAACGCAGCGTCGGCCCTTAATAATAGGGGTTAAAGTATGAAATTGCCGTTTTTTAAAACGGGTTGCTTTGAAGTGTTATATCTTTAGATTGACTTGGAATTATAAATTCAAATAAACTTTATATTAAAGGTACGTTATTCTTTTTTCAAAATTAGATATTTATTGGTTTCTTTATGTTTTTTTATTTATATTTTCTGTAATATCACAGTACTTATAACTATTTTTGTATGAAATATAAGAACACTCGCATTATTTTGTAATATGAGTTCTACCGTGGAAACAATGTGTCTCAAGCGGTATGCAATATTGATGATGTATATGGACTTAAAACTGCTAAGGAATGGGATGTCTATTTTTGTTTCAATCACTTTCACGTGGGAAATATTATCTCACGAATAACTTTTCTCCTCAGTGCGGCAACAAGACAAAATTTTCAAAACGAAATCTATTAAACCAAGAGCACAAAGTTCTTTTGTCAGATAAAAGTCGTATTGAACAAAGTTTAATAAATAATTTAGAGATTTAAAAAATATATATATATAAATAGACTATATTATCTAAATTAAATCATATAATACATACATATATATCAATAACAGTAAATAAATGTACTCATAAATATATACAATACATAAATTAAATTATAAAAATACATCTAATATATAAAATTCTCGTGTCACGGTGTTCGAACTTGAACTCCTCCGAAACGGCTCGACCGATTCTCATGAAATTTTGTGAGCATATTGAGTAGGTCTGAGAATCGGCCAACATCTATTTTTTTTTTTTTTTTTTTTTTTTTTTTTATTTATATGGCAGAACAACGTTTGCCGGCTCAGCTAGTCTAATATATAAAATTCTCGTGTCACGGTGTTCGAACTTGAACTCCTCCGAAACGGCTCGACCGATTCTCATGAAATTTTGTGAGCATATTGAGTAGGTCTGAGAATCGGCCAACATCTATTTTTTTTTTTTTTTTTTTTTTTTTTTTTTATTTATATGGCAGAACAACGTTTTCAGCTAGTATATCTATAATATGTATAAATTTACGAGATGGTAAAGAGGTAATGTTCTTTTACTTATCCCAGAGTTGAATAGGATTTGTACAAGAGACATAATACCCGAGTTTTCCCACGAAGACAGATAGGGAGCCACTTGAGATCCTTGCGGAACTGAGAGACATGGTCAACGAATGCACAAATTTTGCAAGCGCTCAAGCTCATTTAATGCTATGTTCAGGCTCAGTGTGTCTACACTCTAGTTCAGGCAGCTGTTTTCTTTCAGCTCTCATCCAACTCTCCTGTCGCAGGTCTGTTGGAAAAGTAGGAACTTAGTACTCTTCTATCTGTTCGATCTGTTCTGTTCTTTTCGATTTTAAGTGTTTGTGTGTACATAAATAAATAATAGATATGCTTTAGGCTCGGAAATGCTATATGAAATAATAAATTAAAATTAAACATATATTATTAAAAACATAAACTAAATAAATAAAAAACAGGCATTAGTCCGGTCAATTTAGACATTCGAAGGTGCATAAAGTCCCAACAAGCTAAAAATCAGTAAAATTGTTCAAAACATAATTATAAATAATATTTAAAAGTTCCCCATCATTCCTGTTTATGGAAAAAAATATTCAAGGTCAAAGGTCAAAAAATGAGTTTTTCGCGATTTTCAGCAAAACGGTAAGTTTTATCATAAAAGTACCTCAAACAAAAATTGTAGATCATAAAATTATCTATAAAAAATGCATCAATACTTTTTTCCTACGAGCCACCGTTTCTTTGTTATCGTCATAATATGCAAACGTTTCCACGCCACCTATGAGGTAGTGTACTTAGCGCGTTTTTTTTTAACGTGGTTTCCCACCACCCGCCTACTCCACGGGTCAGTTGTGATCCTGTTTAATGTGAAACTATTGCAAAATAACGGAAATTTTCAAAGATTGGAAAAGATAAAAGCGATGTAAATTGAAAAAAAGTGGTGAAGTTCATTCGCCTGATTAGTAAGTTTCAAATTCTTCTTGTTCTTCTTCTTGTTCTTATTCTTCTTCTTCTTCTACTGCTTCTTCTTCATCTTCATTTTGGATGCAAGTCAATTGCGTCAATAGCGATGTATCGCATGACACTTCGTCGGAATCAAACGAATCCTCCATTGTTTGTGATTCAACATTAGAGCACGACCGGCCTTGACAATTTGTGCATGCCAGAGAACAAAACAGTCCGACTTTTTTGCAACCACATTTAGCACTGCATCCCTTTTTGCAGTTGCAAAAAATTGTATTCAGCAGTTTTTCCGGCGCAGGTGGGAGTAATGTTTGAACTGGCTCTAATATATTGGTGACCAACTTCCAACCCCAGTCTGTAGGGTCTAGCTGATAACCAAGCCACACTTGAACTTGGTAATATACCCGAAAAAGATGTTGATAAGCAGCAACTGAGGTTGGAGGAAGACAAGCTAATTGAACTTGTTTTTTATTTTTAATGAAACATGCATATCGATGCTTATCTAACCGGTAGTTTTTTTAGGTTGTTGATCATAGGTGGCGTGGAAACGTGTGACGATAACAACTTTTATAACTTTTTGAATCATTATATCTCAGAAACGGTGGCTCGTAGGAAAAAAGTATTGATGCATTTTTTATAGATAATTTTATGATCTACATTTTTTGTCAAAAGTACGTTTATGATAAAACTTACCGTTTTGCTGAAAATCGCGAAAAACTCTTTTTTTTTACCTTTGACCTTGAATTTTTTTTTTCCATTCACGAGAATGATGGGGAACTTTTAAATATTATTTATAATTATGTTTTAAACAATTTTACTGAGTTTCAGCTTGTTGGGACTTTATGTACCTTCACTCTCATTTTTTGGTCTAGATTGCCCGGACTACTTACATGTTTTATATTTGAGATAAAAACATTAAGTAAATCTTCTGTCTTTCCATAATATATGCTTAGAAAATGCTATAGAATTTAACTCAGTTTATAGTATGTACTTTGTTTTTTATTTAATCTATTGTACCATAGTGGACCTAACAATGTAAAAATATTTTTACAAAGACATGTTTTGAAGATGCATTAGAGTCGTAGTTAAATAACATTCCGTCTTTTATTAGAATTTTCGAGGTTAATTGCGAGTCAAGTCGACAGGCAAAACAAAATAGCTTTTGTTATTATTATAAAACTAGATTAAAAAAAATTATAACCAAAATAAAAGTGGTTCATGACTTAGATAATAATTAATTTTCAATTATTAATGCTAAATTTGATAACTTGTATTTTGAATCTCCCACGTGAAACGGAGGTGGATCTTTCTTGTCTGCAATTGAATTGGTATCTATACACATTTTTGATATCAGAATAAGTTAAGCCTATACGTTTCCAGAGCTGGAACACAAATCCCGTTTCAGTGAAAGGGAATGGACTGTAATCTACCACATGGTTGGTGGATTTCTCTTGTCTTCGATTTCTGGTTCTAGAAGTTGCCGGTTTCCTCACAATGTTTTTCTTTACCTTTTTGAATGTAGTGTTGATCAAATAAATAACATAACATTAAATGCGTGCTTAGTTTCGATCTCGAATCTCATATGCCGGGCGGATACCACCAGGCCGACACTGGCTACTTCTTACGGGCTCGGGGGTTTAGCTGCAGGATTGTACGAAATAGTTACTGAAGTCCTGTAATGCATGGACGAGCCAAAATCGAAGCGATAAAGCCCTTCTTTGAGGACTGGCTGGAAAGACGCCACGGCGTCCTCAACTTGCGTATGACACAGGTTTTCACCGAACATGGCAAGTTTGGGAGGTTTTTGTTCCGCATTCGGGCGGAACAAACGCCCGGGTTTCATCAATATGCGGACACCGTGGAGGACACGGTGGAGCATATAGTGGAGGTGTACTCCGCTTGGATAAAGCGCCGCCGTGTCTTTCTGAAGGCGATCGGCGGCGGCGACTTCACGCGCCTGGTCCTAGTTCAGGCCATGGTCCGGAGCGAGAGGGAATGGGAGACTAGATTAGAAGGATTTCCCACCACAAAAAAATGCACTGTAACGCAAGGGCTGCGGGAACGTTTGAAAGAGGAAATGAAGGAACATACATAGGTGGGTTTTAGCCTGTAAAAGTCCGACACGCTCTCTCACTCCATCATAGAGCAGAAGAAGTCATTTGATGACTTCCCACCTCGAAAAAGCCCAGTAACGCAAAGGGCAACTGAAGGAACACTGATGGGTTTCAGTGAGTAAGCTACTTCTTTCTGCTTTCTTACTTTCTGCTTTCTTACTTTCTACTTTTTTAATTGCTACTAATTTAATGATTTCCCAAATTGCAAAGTACTTTTTTTCTTAATTGATTTAAACTAGTGCTTGTGTCTATGACACACAACATTCGGCGTCGCGCTCCAGTCCCGCGCCACGCCACCTCAGCCTCCCGCCGCCCGCAGAGCCGCACCAATCAGAGCGGGCCGGCGCGCGTCGGTGGCGGTCGCGCCGCCGCGCGCGAGGCACAGACAAGACAGAACGGATTCAGGCTCCACGTTGCGCGTTCGCTCGCTTGCTTATAATATTGTCGGGGTGCACTATCCTATGTACCATTTTATTTCTAAAGAATTACAGTCCACTTAGTCGAAATTACCATCTTTTATTTGAATGGCCTTTACAGCTTGACTGCGATCCCACCTGATGGTAAGCAATGATGCAATCGTTGATGGTCAGGCGCACTAGTTTATTAAGAGCCTATTCACTCTAGCCTTGAAGACATCCAAATTATAATCGGATGGAAAGACCTCAGCAGGCAAATATACACTATATACTTAAGGCGTGCTTAAGTATATTATTTAGTATTGTATTTAATTTATCTTTAATGACTTAAATATCTGGGTCGGAAGCGATTCATCAATGATTAGATATTATTTATCAGTGCGACAAGGGTCAAGAGACAAACAAGTACAGACTGTTTAGTCTTATTTCACACATAATTTATAAAGCATTTAATAACCTGCGAATTAGACACATAGCAACCTTCTGAGTAAGTAGGGTTCCGTCCGGACATTTGTTTGTTGCCCTGTAGATTTTGAACTTAACCTCTCTTTATCAGGAGACTGTCAATGTCCCTTGATAACTTCGTCCGTGCTACGTTCTGGTACCAACTGATTATATAAGTAATTGTCTATGTTGTCTTTAAAGGTTTTTTCAATGTTCAGTATTCAAGACAGCTATGATGCATTAGAGTCGCAGTTAAATCAGAAATATTTCTTCACACGAAGGGTTAGGTTATCTTATATTCCTACCTATGCATAAACAAAGGCGCACTACTTGATTTTAACTCTTAGCTATATTTTTTTAGGTTGGAAAATCATCCTATGACATCTCGCGCTCTTGGGCGGGGCGCAAGGGTGTGTCAGACTTTTACTGACTAAAAACCCACTCCTGTTTCTTCTTTGCCTTTCATACCAGGGCCGGGTTTTCCATTCAGAAGTGAACCCATGGCCCCAGCAAGCTTCGACCCTGCTGGGCCCCTACGGTTTGCTGACATCTCTTTGAGGCACGTGGAACACTACGCGCCGTCGATGACTTGGGCTTGGTCCGGCGGGTTACCGGATGGTCGGAAGGCGAGCTACCCCTTGCTCGCGGTCCGCAAGCTCGCGCCTACGGTGCCCGAAAATCAGGATCGGGATCTCGGCGGCTGGGGCGTCAGGGCCGCTCACTCGCGCGTGCTTGTGTGGCCTCCTCGTTTGCTAGCATTGCTGCTTCGCAGAAGGGTGCGACCGCCTGCCACTTCTCCTCGCTTCGGACCATGGCCTGTACTAAGGCCCGGCTCGAGAGATCGTTGTCGCCACGAGGACACGGCGGTGCTCTGCCTAGGCGGGGCACACCTCTACCGTATGCTCCACCGTGTCCTCCGGGCGGTCCACACAATGGTTACACCCGGGCGTTACTTCCGCACGATTTCGGTGCAGGAACTTCCCGAACTGATCATGCTCGGTGAGAACCTGCGTCATGTGGAAGGTGAGGACGCCCTGAGGTCTTCCTAGCCACTCCTCAAAAAGGTGACTTACCGCCATAGTTATAGCGTGCCCAGCACTGGGTTGCGACAGTTGTTGTCGCCATTTCTCAGGAACTCTATCTGACTGCTGCCTCCAGATCCCATGGTGGCAGGCCAGCAAGGAGGCTCGCCGCTTCGCGGGAAACCGTGCGGTACCCCGCACCATCCGTATGGCCAAGACCCTCTGGCATGCGTTCAGCTGTGCCGCCAGTCGATTTCGCAGCGACGGCGTCCACACCGGCGCTCCATAAAGGGCCATGGACCAAACGATGCCTGCGTAGTGCCTCCGGCAGGAGGCGTCTGGACCCCCTAGGTTGGGCAGGAGCCGCTTGAGGGCAGCCCCAATCCGATTCAGTTTGGGAGCCACACGTCGGATGTGCTCCTCCAAATTCCACCGGCGGTCGAGGACGAGTCCCATGTACTTCATCGTCGACCCAACGCTGAGGTAAACTCCTCCTACCATTAAGTGCCGTGCAACACATGGCCTCGGACTTGTGCAGCGACACCTCGAATCCCAACTGCTGGATCCTCTCAACGACTGTCGCAACCCCGCGTGTTGCTAGTTCGACCGCCGTCCGATACGACTCTCCCTGCGCCAGGACCAGCGAGTCGTCTGCGTAACAGACCAAGCTGACCCCGTCAGGGAGGTCACCACGCAGCACGTAGTTGTACCCGATTTTCCACAAGGGCGGTCCTAGTACCGATCCCTGCGGAACACCGCACGACATCTCTCGCCGTTTTCTGGTGACCAGGGTAGATGATGTATCTGTCCGACAGGTAGGCTTCGATCACACGACAGAGATAGTCGGGCACCCGGTGATACCGGACTGCCCTACTATCTCCTAATGCTACTCCAGGGCAGGGAATAAAAAGCGTTGGCGATGTCCATAGACACCGCCAAGACACACCTGCCCTGGGACACCGCATTCCCCGTCCCGAGGGCTCGCACGCGCATGATGGCGTCCACCGTGGAGCGCCCCCTGCGAAAGCCGAACTGTCCGTCCAAGGCTCGGTAAGGTTCGGCCCCGCCCATGCTAGGTGCGCGACGAGGCGGTCTGCAATCACTCTTTCAAAAAGTTCCCACCTCGTCGAGCAGCACAATGGGCCAATATATAAAAACAAATAAATCTTTCGTCACTGTTTATTCAAAACTTGTAGTTATAAAAATGTATAATTACTACTAAGAATCTACATTAAAAGTAAACAAAAAAACGTTCTCATTTTTCTCTCTTGATGAAATTCACAAGCACAGGCCCATCATTTCTAAGCACAAGATCAGCAGCAAATGTAATATCGCAGGGTCGAGTCACAGGGGACAACTCAAACTTCCGCATCACGTTGGCAACTGCTATCTTCATCTCCATCATTGCGAATTTCTGACCTGAAAGAATTTTGAAAAATTTGTAAGGGTTGCGTTCATTGACTTATTTAGTGACAGGGCAGACTGACTGTTTTTAACCGACTTCAAAAAGGAGGAGGTTCTATGTTCGGCTGAATGTATTTTTTTTACGTATGTTCACCGATTTCTCGGTCAATTGTGGACCGATTTCGAATATTTTTTTTTTATTGAAAGGTTGTGCTTTCGAGTTGGTCCCATAAAAATATTGTTATGATCTGATTATGAACTTCGAAGATATGGAACAGAACTCCTCATAGGATCACGGATCACAGCAGAACCGTCGTAACAAGTAAAAATGCTTTGTTTATACGTGCTGTCGATGACTGACTGAAAGAAGAGGTCCATATCGAACTGATCTGATGATGAAACCTGAAGTTAGACACCGGAACTCTGTAATAAATTAATGTAATCTAACCGTGTTTGGGATTATTAGAATTGTTATGAGATGCACTCTGGCTATAAGGTATTTAATTTTGGCTGAGGAATACTTTTACTATGACAAAAAAGTGTAAAATAAAAAACTTTTTACAAAAAAAATACAACCGACTTCAATGTAAAAAAAACACTGAAAACTGCAAAATAACTTAAACTTCGGAAGTCGGTGTTAAATAACGCAGAGACAAAACTACTATAGAAACACCGACTTTTCTGTTTTTTTTTACATTGTAGTCGGTTGTATTTTTTTTTGTAAAAAGATTTTTTTTCTGACATCAAATCAAATCAATTTAGTGTAGATATCATTTTGGTCTTAACATAAATAATTACAGACACAACATAATAGAAAAAAAAACATTTGGGTTTTTTATTTATAGTTGTATCACAATTTGACCAGACATGACATTGGCCCGACTAGATCGAAGCGAATCCACCGTCAATCATCGAATGTGAACGTGTGCACGAGACTCTAAAAATGCCGTGTCTCTTAGATAGTTTGTGAACGCGTATCAGCAAACACTCAGAAAGGCCTATCTTTACTACTTAAATCTCAGGGTGCATTCGATTAGCCTATACAATGTAGAAAAGAATAGAAGTCAGACTGGATGGAGCTAAGTATCAGTATTTTACATAGATCGACTACCCATCTGACCTCCATAACCCAGTTTGGTAATAGCTTACCATAACCCTTGGCAAGGCTGATGAGGCACTTACATCATATTTATTTAAAATTTTGAGAGGAAAGGTGCACAATCCAATTGTTTTAGGACAGCTGAGCCTGTGTGTTCCCGACAGGTACGTGTGGCGACGACGGCGGCCGCGCCTGCTGGTTGAGCCGCGCGGCCGCGCCGCTTACGCGCGCACTTCACACGCTCAACCTGATAGCTAATGTGACGGACTTATTTTGTTGTACTCTGGGTGAATTCACAAGGAATGCATTATTTATAATAAGTTATAGATGTAAGTTTAAATAAGTTAGGATAAGCGCATTTACTGCATTGGGGATAAAAAAAAAAACATGTAAAGATAGATGTAAGATGAAGAAAATAAATAAATAAATATAACTGAGACCAACGGTTTTGCGTGCCTCACCTATTCCCGGACCTCTTTAGGCAATCGTATTTCGGTTTGTGCGGTAAGTACTTATTAACCACGAACACCTCGTCGATTAGATTTGTTTAGTCTACACGAGTTGCTATAATTTGATTAATTACGCAAGTACGTTCAGTACACGCGAACAGCCAGTACACCGTTACCACCAAGACAAATATTTCTATGTATCTACGAAATTATCTCTGTAGCCAAAATGAACAGTGGCGTGCCTAGGGTTTCAAAATAAGGCAAGCCCAATAAAATTTTAACCGATTTCAAAAAAAGAAAGTTCAGTTTTCGAAATTACCGAAAGAAACCATTGCACATAGGTGTTTATGGGAATTTGCGTGCCTTTTAATGGCGCCAGATATGTTATTTAAATCATTATAACCAGATGTATTCCAAACGGAATCTTCATTCTAAAAAAATATGCAGCACCAGCAATACAACTTATTAGTGTGCGAACACTGATCTATTAAATTTTCGAACTTTTTACAAAAAAAAAATACAAACGACTTCAATGCATAAAAAAACACTGAAACGTGCAAAATTACTTTAATTTCGGAAGTCGGATTTTCTATAATAGTTTTGTCTCACCGACTTCCGAAATTAAAGTTATTTTGCACGTTTCAGTGTTTTTTTATGCATTGAAGTCGATTGTATTATTTTTTTTGTAAAAAGTTTTTTATTTTACCTTTTTAAATATGTTATCACCACTAAAAAGTACCCTCAGCCAAACTTAAGTACCTTATAGCCAGAGTGCATCTCATGACAATTCTAATAATCCCAAACGCGGTAAGATTACATTAATTTATTACAGAGTTTGCCTAACTTCAGGCTTCATCATCAGATCAGGGGGGTTACCATGACGTTTAAAGTAAGATTGTTTTATTCCTATTCCATTGTTGGAAAGAGATGGCGCTAGACAACCTGTATAGCTCTGTCTCTTACCCACACTGAAATAAGAATGAAACAATCTTACTTTGAACGTACGTACGTTACATGGTACAGGGGCAGTTCGATATATTCCCCCTCTTCTTTCAGTCAGTCATCGACTACACGTATATACAAAGAATTTTACTTGTTACGACGGTTCTGCTGTGATCCTATGAGGAGTTCTGTTCCATACCTTCGAAGTTCTTGATCAGATCATAACAATATTTCTATGGGACCAATTCGGAAGCAAAACCTTTCAATAAAAATAAAAATTCAAATCGGTCCACAATTGACCGAGAAATCGGTAAACATACATAAAAAAAAATACATTCAGACGAACATAGATCCTCCTCCTTTTTGAGGTCGGTTAAAAAATGAATATATTTTTGGTTGGTTTTTATGTTTATTTTTATAAGTAAATTTTTTTAGGAAAGTTTACAAGTGTGTCCTTTAAGTTCTCAAGCGGCGAGGCGCAGTGCGGGTGGCGCGGGTACGTTGCCAAAGCGCAAAGAAAGTGAAAGTTTCAAAACATCTTTGCAGTTTTATGAATGGTAAAAAAGTCGACCGTAAATTTTTAACTATATAAAGAAACTTTTATATTGCATATTAAAGTTACCTATACAGTTCCTAGGACCGGCGCTAAAGGGTATATACGAGTAGGGATGACGACCCACGCTGTTCTCGGGCAGGAACCGATCCGGGTCAAACTGTTCCGCGTTCTTGAACAAGTCCTCACGATAATGGAGATGCAAAATAATGATGTGACACAATGTGCCAGCCGGAACTGTGTAGTTACCTGAAAACATATGCAATTATATTTAAATAGACAAGCAGTAACCGCTAGAAGCAATACAGCGAAAGCTAAGGAATATGACATGAGTAAGGTTTTGTGTGTGAATGTAGATGGCTACAAAGGAGTGGAAGAGTAAAGTAACCATAGGCGGTCTCACGGCGTCCTTACCTACCGCATAACGCAGGTCCTCACCGGACATGGTAAGTTCGGGAGGTTCCTGCACCGGAATCGTGCAGAAGAGACGCCCGGGTGCCACCATTGTGCGGACCGCCCGGAGGACACGGTGGAGCATACGGTAGAGGTGTGCCCCGCTTGGGCAGAGCACCGCCGTGTCCTTGTGGGGGCGATCGGCGGCAGCGATCTCTCGCGCTGGGCCTTGGTACAGGCCATGGTCCGGAGCGAGGAGGAGTGGAAGGCGGTTGCCTCCTTCTGCGAAGCAGTAATGCTAGCAAAGGAGGCGGCCGATCGCGTGAGGCAACGGTCCTCACTCCCCAACCGCCGCCCGACGGGATTCCGATCCCGATTTCCGGCCACCGTAGGCGCGGGCTTGCGGATGGCGAGTAATGGGTGGCTCGCCGTCCGATCGTCCGGTAACTGTCCGGACCGAGCCCAAGTCGTCGACGGCGCGTAGTGTTCCACGCGCGCCTCAAGGAGATGTCAGCAACCGTAGGGGCCCAGCAGTGTCGAAGCCTACTGGGGCCATGGGTGATGCGAAAGTGACCCCCGGGGCCCTGGGAAAAATGGCAAAGAAGGAACAGGAGTGGGTTTTTAGTCAGTAAAAGTCTGACACTATCTCACGCTCCGCCCAAGAGTGGGGGATGTCATTAGATTATTTTCCCACCAGGAAAAAAAAAACATGGGCGGTGGGACCGTTCGAAAGAGTTACCGCGGCCCTAGAACGTAAAGGGCAACTGAAGGAGTACTAGTCGGTTTTAGTTAGTAATCTGTAGCAACTTTGGCCTCAATGGAAAGGCGTGCTAAGGATAATTGGTGATCCAGATTAGATTATTGTGCGTACAGCCAAGGAGTGGCATTGCTTGCCGGAGTCTGTGTTTCCTGATAGCTACAACTTAGGGGTCTTTAAGTCAAAAGTGAATAGGCTACTTCTAGGCAAGCGTGCTCCATCGTCGACCACATCATCGCTTACCATCAGGTGAGATGGTGGTCAAACGCGAGCCTATCATAAATTTAAAAAAAAAAAGTCTAATCTAGAGAGCCTGGAGCACAGGTAACCAGCTTTTCGGTATTTTACAGAATGCATTTTGGAAAATGTGCGTGGGAATTAGGTACATGACTTGATTCCACCATTACCTTTCTACCATCGGACATCCCGACGTACGGCGTGTGTCCACCCTTACATTATTAACACCGCTACGGTAACGACTAAGCGTTTAACCTCACTATCATCACTGCTTACCATCAGGTGGGATCGCAGTCAAGTCCTAACCCAGTATATAAAATTAAAAAAAAAAAGTGTTTAAAGTGAAATAATTTCAATAGAATGATACAAACTTAATACTGTCTCTTCGTTTAAATTGCGGCTTATAAAGAATACTGGAGGGTAAAGCCGCAATGACTCTTTGATACAGCATTCTAAATACTTCATCTTTGACAAATCTTCCATCTTTATGGGTCTGTGGGAATCACCAAATATGTCTTTAAGCTCTTCGAAGACTTTATCCTGAAAAAAGATTTTCGGTTTATATTTTTTTTTGTTTTCAGATGTTTTATGTTTCTATTTTTTCTTTCAGATGGAAGTGGAATATTATTATTTGACAAATAAGTAGATAGTAGCTGATTGATATACATATTTGCTTTACGAGACTGGAGAAAGAAGGAAGAAGTGATTAGGTCCTAACCTGAATTTCTTTGTGATTGGCGAGAAGCATAAAGCAATATGTCAACCCACTGGCAGTAGTGTCATGTCCCTAGAAAACATAATAAAACAGTAAAAATCGAACAGTATTTTAAGAAAATATCAATTACTGGTCAATAGTAACTGACTTCAAACATGAATGTGTCCACTTCTTCTTGAACTCCAATTCTATCGATATGTCCTTCTTTTTCAGCAGAGAGTAATAAATCCAACATAGCAGTTTTCTTCTTTTTCTTGTAAACGTATGAATCATCATCGTCATCAATTTCTTCATTCACATTTATTCCATGTGTCTCCCTGTACTCTCTCCTTTGTTGTATTACCTCTTCAGTAAAGCCGTGAACTACTTTCAAATATTTATTTTGAAGCCGTCCCAAAGGTGATAAGTTATATATGAAGTCTGGATACAAGTACATTCTGACAAATCTTTTAAAGAATACCGTTCCCATATCATATATAGCATTCTTATATGATATCGCTGTCTTGTTATTATTACTAAGTTGAGTGCCCATTGCCGTTTCTAAAACATTTCAAAGTAGTTCAGTAACAACAAAATCTAAATCCCGACCGACTCACTACCAGTCGCCTTTTCATTTGAAAACAACTGATAGTGAATCGATTCTCTGTCAAATGCAAACGGAACAATTAATCTGATCACAACGAGGCAGAGCTCCATTCCATTCTTTAGGCGACTTGATTATCTACGAGTATTTACTTTAATTTTAAATTTTAGAAATTATTGAATAAGTTATTCAGTTTTTTCAAGTTCATCGATTAACGGTTAAGGCTCAAAGTGACTGTGGCTAATCTTTGTGCACAAAACTATTCATATGTCAAAATGAAAGGGATATCAAAAATATCTACGTCTTGTGCAATAGAAATAACACCTAAGTACCCTGACGGAGTTCAGTGACTCTTCGTAAAGCAACAGAGCAACTGAAGTACTTCTGAGGTCTGACTCCCAAACTCGAACGGGCAGAGACTGCCCAATGTAGGGGTCCAGACACCTCCTGCCGGATATGACATGACTACATGGGGATCTTTCGGTCCATGACACTTTACGGAGCGCCGGTGTGGGCGCCGTCGCTGCGGAAGCAACAGGCGGCCAAACTAAACGCGTCCCAGAGTGTCATGGCCATTTGGATGGTGCGGGGATACCGCACGGTCTCCCGCAAAGCGGTGAGTCTCCATGCCGGCCTACCGCCATGGGATCTGATAGCAACAGTCCTTGCACACATGCACGATTTCCGCATGGAAATGCAACACCGGGGCGAAACTTCACTGACGGACAGAGTTCAGGCGAGGTTTCATGACGATATGCAACAGCGACTGTCACAACCCAGCGTTAGGCACGCCATAACTATGGCGGTAAGAACCTACCCAAATTGAAGAGTGGCTGGAGAAGCGTCATGGCTTCCTCACCTTCCGCATGATGCAACCTCACCGAATATATTAAGTTCATAGGGTTCCTGCACCTGATTCAGGCGGGAGAAACGCTCGAATGTCACCATTGTGCAGACCGCCCGAGCTCGGAGGTCACAGTGAAGCACACAGTGGTTTACCCCGTTTGGGCGGAGCACCGCAATGTCCTCTTTGAGGCGATCGGCGGCGATGACCTTTTGGGTCAGACCCTTATAGGTACAGGCCGTGGTCCGGAGCGAGGGGAATGGGCAGCGGTCGCCTCCTTCTGCGAAGCAGTAATGCAACCCAAGGATACGGGCGCACGCGAGAGGGAATGGACATCCTCACACCCCAGTCGCCGAGACCCCGACCCCGACTACCAGCCACCGTAGGTGTAGGCTTGAGAACGACAAGCACTAGGTATCTCGCCGCCCGCCCGTCCGGTAACCGTCCGGACCGAGCCAGAGTCCACCACGCGCGCCTCAAAGAGATGTCAGGAAAACCGTAGTGTCCCATGAGGGCCGAAACCTATTAGAGTCATGATTATTATTATTGTTCAAGATTCAAAGCATTTTGTTTCAAATAAATCATTTACAGGCACTTTTAATATGTCAAAAAGTCAGTCAGTCAGAAAAATTATGCTAATTCGGTCGAAGTCATTAAGTGTGATACATGGGGGTTTTAGTCAGTAACCGTCTCTCTTGATCCACCGAGAGCAGGAGGAATTATTTGATGATTGTCAACAAAAAAAAACTTCGTACCACAAATAGAGTTCAGTGTAAATTCAGAGAGCACAGGTACAATGTCGATGGGTTTTCCAGCAGTTTCCTTTAAACTGTCGACGAATCTGTAGCTGTTTTCCTCGATTATATCACAAAACTGTTTCAATATGTTGAAATGAAATGCAGGCGTGAGAATTTTCCTGCGTTCTTGCCATTTTGCACCTAATAAAAAAAAAAATACAGTTAGGAATTACAGCAAACACAGTCTTAGTATAGAAAGATTGTCATGTTTCTGCAATATTTTTGACAATATTATTCTTAGAAACTACATAGATATTTTATTACCGTTACTGATGAGTAGTCCATCACGTAGCCAGGGCTTTAAAATTTTATAGGCAATACTTTTTTCACCATACTTCATACCTGACATGATTATCTGAAATTTTTTTGATATTATAAATTCTAAAATTTCACCACGTCTCTCTTAGCGCGAACTTACAGCCGTCCTCGTGAAGCAGAGGCAGCTGTCTGTTCACGCAGTCAAGAAAATGCAGCTCTATGGTGTGTACCTCATCTGCCCACTATTGGTCACGCAGTAAATCCTACATTTTTTAGGCTTCATGATTTGACTACGCCGCCATGGCGTTCCAGTGAAGCACGGCCCTTATTCATAACTAACTGGTGGCCGCAACTTCATATAATAGTATAATCAGCCGGACTTAGGCCTTCTCACTAGGATAGGGAATGGGCCGTATTCCACCACGCGGGCCTAATGCGGATTGGTGGATGTCACATGTCTTCCATCTTTTGGTTATAGGACATGCCGGTTTCCTCACGATGTTTTCTTTCACCGTTTTGAGAGCTTTGATGTAATAAAACAAAGTAATATGCCTGGCTAGGTTTGAACTCGCGCCCTACAACTCGTAAGTCGGAATCGTTACCACTGGGCCACAACTATTCCAGTAAAACACCACTACTCCGCGTCAAAATTGTTAAACACTACAATGCCATTTTTTCCATAATTTTCCCTAATTGTTTTTCAGAAATAAAAGTCAAAAAATCATTAAAAAACTGGACAAATGCGAGTCGGACTCGCGCACTGAGGGTTCCGTACAAACTTACCTATGAAAATAATACAATTCCCGAATGGAATCACAAAGATTTTTCGAATCGCAAAAAAAGTTTTTTTTTGTGACGTTACAACAAAACTGTTTTCAGATTTATTCCTATACCTGTGCTACAAAACCTTACTTTATGCAAAATTTCAGGATTCTGGGTCAACTGGAAGTACCTTATGAATTTTGAATCTCTTGAGAGTGTCGAAATATACGTTTTTTTGCGACATAAACGGCCGTATCTTTTTTTTCCGTGAACTTAGAAGTTTGATTGAAGGGCCCGCAGACTTGAGTATATGGTTTTAATTTCAACCCGATACCTCCACGCATCCCTGAGATAAAGGGTTTTGACAGTCTGATAGACAGATGGACAACAAAGTGATCCTATAAGGGTTCTGTTTATTCCCTTTGAGGTATGAAAACCTAAAAAATAAATTTTTGTTATGGGATTTTGATATTACATAAATGATTAACAGTTACGTACCTCAATGTCTTCAGGATTGTATAAAAAAACGCCGCCCATAGGCCATATCCATACTCTGAAGATTCCATTAAACATACCGCATAATTCTTTGCCCATTTTCATAATCTCAACTGTAAATCAGAATAGTTTATTTTAAACCAACTCGAATAAATTAAGGTTCTCAAAATTGTTGTAGGTAATTATTTTATGTTTGTTACGTCAGAAATGCGTTAGTTATCTACGGAGATTCGATTTTTATTTGTAAAATATTGGTCTACATTTTTTTGGTATTTATAAAAATACTTCCAGATTATTCCCATTTTTATCAAAATCCAATTTTGATAACGGAATTCTAATATTATAGACTTACATAATAGTAATATTCACACAACTATCACACAATAAATCATATTATATTATATTTATATTACATGTAACGATTTTGATACTTTCATCGAGAAGTCAAGCATTTACATTCCGAAAATGTCACTTGTTATGGTGGAACAGATGAAGAAACCAAAAACTCTAAATAATATATCGACTAAAATAATTAAATGACCATGAAGAAATTATAGAAGTGGTTTAGGTGCAAATGGTATAATCGAACTTATCTGAAGAAAAAGTTGGAAGGCAGACACAGAAACTCCTTATTAAAACAATATATCCTAGCTGTATTACATTTTTTTGGCTTATTAGCAGTGCCGGATTAGCCACTGCAACAGACCCCGCGCAATGATGGGCGCCCGGTTGGATTTATTTATTTATTTATTCATAACAATAAACATTGTGTTAAATAACACATTTTAAAATAATATTAAAATAGAACTGTCACATTTAAGCAAAACAATTTATAAAATTTAAATTATATAATTATAATGTTATGTTTTAAGTAAATTAAATAATGTAAAATATTGAGTCAAATCATGAAACATTTGTCCACAAATATGATGGATGTACATTACCCATAATGACAATATAAGCAACAGCCTATGTGTCTGTCGCTACCTAAGAACCCTATAGCCGGTGAGAAAAAAGACGTTTTAATTAATTATCATTTCACCAAGATTCAGTGGGCCCCTGGGTAGAATTTGCTACAGGCCCCACGCATGGCATGTTTCAGTTTATTGAAATCATAATTCACTTTGTATTGCAACACTCCATAACTAAAACAAAATAGCGAACAAGATCTCTGATAAGGTAGATCAGAGAACTAGCTCAGCATTTCTATTTAATATACTAATTATGGGTATTTTGTCATCCCTATACCTATAGGAACGACAAAATTAAAAATATAATTTCTTAATTTACCCATTCTTTGCGATTGCCAAACGAAATGCAAGTAATGGGGGAGTTATAACTTAACCCAATACACAAAAAGAATTATCAAGATCGGGTCATAAACAAAAAAGTTACGCCCGAATTGATGATCCCAATAATACGGAATTTTACCATATTAATGAAATGAGGCTATAGAGGTGATGTTATGTTATGAATTGGTTTTAAAAATAAACAGATATGCAATCTCTGAAGATTTCCTATCGCTTATTAAAGAATTTTATGGTCGAAGTCCGGAGTTCTTAATCAGGTCTTAAGAGGCTCCTTTTTCACTCGCTTATCGTTAATATCGAGCATGGTTTCAAAGCATGTTACTTCATCTAACGCAATCCAACGCGATGTTCGACGAAGAGGCAAAAAAGAGAGAGATAACGCCTGAAAACTCTGTTAGCATTCGGTAATTCCGTGATTTACTTAAATATTTTACAAAACTGTTTTTAGTATTGTTAAATGATATCTTAGTTTTATTATTTGTTTTAAATAGGCACATAAATCTTTTTGGACTATTTTATGAATAAGAATTGCAACGTTTTCTTTTAGTTGGTTTCCGCACAGAACCTTTCAGATTTTTAATGAATATTTTCTATTTTCAAGCATATGGCACCCAAGGGCTGCAGTTGAAAATCAGCGTCAGGTGGTGGCCTTGTGTTACCATTCGGCATTATGCTGAGCTGAGGCCCTTTTGGCCCATGTACTATTTGTTTAATTTTACGGTGTTTCCGTTTTTTTTGTAATGCCAATAAACGCATTTTTTTATTATTTTTTTTCTTTCTTTCTTTTTAAAACTTGTTCCAGGAAATACGTGTTTTTTTAAACCCTTAAAAGTTTCTGAAATAAATTGTTGTCATTCAATTCTTATATTTTTTGTTTTTTTTTTTATTATTTTTGAGTATATTATGAAGTGTCAAAGTTCATGCAAAATAGCAGATTTTCAGAGGTCTTTACTAGATTAGTATTAAACCAATTTACAAATTTCATATCTTGATTGATTTTAATAAGCCTAGATAATATCCACAAGATACTGTGTTTCCAAAATATCTAATGAAAACTGTAATAACGTCATAATCGCGTAAGAGCGGTTGTATGAAAAACAGTGAAAATATATGTCGAATTGCATGCAGTTAACCTTTAAGGTAATAAATACGCTTTACGAAAATACTATTCTCATCACAAACAAAATCGGTTAATATTTCAATATCAATTACATAACCGGCGAAAATATCGCTGAACAAATACAAAACAAAAACATTCTGTCAACTTGAGCATCTCCTTCTCTTTTGGAAATTGGTTATAAGTAAAATCGACTTCCAAATAAAAACACTAAAAAGTGTATAGGTATCAAACTCAATTTAGGAAGTTGAAGGTGTTAAATAAAGTAACAACAACAACAATTTTTTAAAATAAATAATTGACATACTAAGATCCGCTTTTATGTGCTTAATTTCTAATTTACCTGGAGAGCGTATAACGGTCCAACCGTTTCCGACGATAAAGTCATCTTTAGGTCCAGGTATCTTCCTAATTAACCTAGCGCGTTCATTATAATTAAAAATAATGTGGAGAACACACAAAAATATAATAATTCCCAATAAGTACAAAATCATGTTGATAAACGTCTAATTATATGAACTATTCAAAGCACTACTGATACTCACTGAATTGTGATATTGTACTCAACTTATCGAAATAACATAATTCAGGGTCAACAACTTTTATTATTTTACTCTTAGGGCCAACGCGGCGTTAAACGAGCGCCCGCGCGGACGCCCGTCGCGTGACGTAGCGCGTGTGTCGTTTGCGGCGTTCCCCGTAGTAGAAACCGGATTATTACCTACGGAATGTCGCTAGTTCAACTTTAACGGTGTGCATGTAGTCGTGTCGATGAAAAACTTTAATGTATTATTACATAGCAAAACGGGCGCGGGGCGCGGCTGCTCGCGACGGGTGCCCGCGCGGCGAGCCGCGACGGAGCACTTTTGTGTGGGGCCGCGCGGGCGCCCGCTTAACGTAGCGTCGGCCCTTAATAATAGGGGTTAAAGTATGAAATTGCCGTTTTTTAAAACGGGTTGCTTTGAAGTGTTGTATCTTTAGATTGACTTGGAATTATAAGTTCAAATAAACTTTATATTAAAGGTACGTTATCCTTTTTTCAAAATTAGATATTTACTTATTGGTTTCTTTGTGTTTTTTATTTATATTTTCTGTAATATCGCAGTACTTATAATTATTTTTGTATGAAATATAAGAACACTCGCATTATTTTGTAATATGAGTTCTACCGTAGAAACAATGTGTCTCAAGCGGTATGCAATATTGATGATGTATATGGACTTGAAACTGCTAAGGAATGGGATGTCTAATTTTGTTTCAATCACTTTTACGTGGTAAATATTATCTCACGAATAACTTTTCTCCTCAGTGCGGTAACAAGACAAAATTTCCAAAACGAAATCTATTAAACCAAGAGCACAAAGTTCTTTTGTCAGATAAAAGTCGTATTGAACAAAGTTTAATAAATAATTTAGAGATTTAAAAAAATATATATATAAATAGACTATATTATCTAAATTAAATCATATAATACATACATATATATCAATAACAGTAAATAAATGTACACATAAATATATACAATACATAAATTAAATTATAAAAATACATATATCTATAATATGTATAACTTTACGAGATGGTAGAGAGGTAATGTTCTTTTACTTAGTCCAGAGTTGAATAGGATGTTGTACAAGAGACATAATACCCGAGTTTTCCTACGAAGACAGATAGGGAGCCACTTGAGATCCTTGCGGATCTGAGAGACACGGTCAACGAATGCACAAATTTTGCAAGCGCTCAAGCTCATTTAATGCTATGCTTCAGGCTCAGTTTGTCTACACTCTAGTTCAGGCAGCTGTTTTCTTTCAGCTCTCATCCAACTCTCCTGTCGCAGGTCTGCTGGAAAAGTAGGAACTTAGTACTCTTCTATCTGTTCGATCTGTTCTGTTCTTTTCGATTTTAAGTGTTTGTGTGTACATAAATAAATAATAGATATGCTTTAGGCTCGGAAATGCTATATGAAATAATAAATTAACATTAAACATATATTATTAAAAACATAAACTAAATAAATAAAAAACAGGCATTTGTCCGGTCAATTTAGACATTCGAAGGTGCAATAAAGTCCCAACAAGCTGAAAATCAGTAAAATTGTTCAAAACATAATTATAAATAATATTTAAAAGTTCCCCATCATTCCCGTGTATGGAAAAAAATTTATTAAAGGTCAAAAAAATGAGTTTTTCGCGATTTTCAGCAAAACGGTAAGTTTTATCATAAAAGAACTTTAGACAAAAATTGTAGATCATAAAATTATCTATAAAAAATGCATAATACTTTTTTCCTACAAGCTACCGTTTCTGAGATATAAAGATTCAAAAAGTTATTAAAACTGTTATCGTCATAATATGCACACGTTTTCACGCCACCTATGAGGTAGTGTACTTACGCGTTTTTTTTAACGTGGTTTCTCTAGGCCTACTCCACGGGTCAGTTGTGATCCTGTTTAATGTGAAACTATTGCAAAATAACGGAAATTTTCAAAGATTGGAAAAGATAAAAGCGATGTAAATTGAAAAAAAGTGGTGAAGTTCATTCGCCTGATTAGTAAGTTTCAAATTCTTCTTGTTCTTCTTCTTGTTCTTATTCTTCTTCTTCTTCTACTGCTTCTTCTTCATCTTCATTTTGGATGCAAGTAAATTGCGTCAATAGCGATGTATCGCATGACACTTCGTCGGAATCAAACGAATCCTCCATTGTTTGTGATTCAACATTAGAGCACGATTTGTGCATGCCAGAGAACAAAACAGTCCGACTTTTTTGCAACCACATTTAACACTACATCCCTTTTTGCAGTTGCAAAAAATTGTATTCAGCAGTTTTTCCGGCGCAGGTTTTTTTTTTTTTTTTTTTTTTCGGTGGGAAAATCATCTTATGACATCCCCCGCCCTTGGGCGGGGCGGGAGATAGTGTCAGACTTTTACTGACTAAAAACCCACTCCTGTTCCTTCGTTGCCTTTCGTACCAGGGCCGAGTCTTCCTTTCAGAATCAGACCCTTGGCCCCGGTAGGCTTCGACCCTGCTAGGCCCCTACAGTTGCTGACATCTCCTTGAGGCGCGCGTGGAACAGCACGCGCCGTCGACGACTTGGGCTCGGTCCGGACGGTTACCGGACGGTCGGACGGCGAGCCACCCATTGCTCGTCGTCCGCAAGCCTGCGCCTACGATGGCCGGAAATCGGGATCGGAATCCCGGCGGCGATTGGGGCGTGAGGACCGTTGCCTCACGCGATCGGCCGCCTCCTTTGCTAGCATTACTGCTTCGCAGAAGGAGGCAACCGCCTGCCACTCCTCCTCGCTCCGGACCATGGCCTGTACCAAAGCCCGGCGCGAGAGATCGCCGCCGCCGATCGCCCCCACGAGGACACGGCGTTGCTCTACCCAAGCGGGGCACACCTCCAACGTGTGCTCCACCGTGTCCTCCGGGCGGTCCACACAATGGTGACACCCGGGCGTTTCTTCCGCACGAATCCGGTGCAGGAACCTCCCGAACTTACCGTGTCCGGTGAGGACCTGCGTCATGCGGAAGGTAAGGACGCCGTGTTGCCTTTCCAGCCACTCCTCAAAGAGGGGACTTATCGCCATAATTATGGCGTGCCCAGCACTGGGTTGCGATAGTCGCTGTCGCCATTCCGCCATGAGACCCCGTCGGAGCTCTGTCCGCCATGCCGCGACTTGTCGCGGCAGCGGAGTTTCACCCCGACGTTGCATCTCCACGCGCAGATCGTGCATGAGTGCAAGGCCTGTTGCCACCAGATCCCATGGTGGCTGGCCAGCAAGGAGGCTCGCCGCTTCACGGGAAACCGTGCGGTATCCCCGCACCATCCGTATGGCCATGACCCTCTGGCACGCGTTCAGCTGGGCCGCCGGTCGCTTTCGCAGTGACGGCGCCCACACCGGCGCCCCATAAAGGGCCATGGACCGGACGATGCCTGCGTAGAGCCTCCGGCAGGAGGCGTCTGGACCCCCGAGGTTGGGCAGTAACCGCTTGAGGGCAGCCCCAGCCCGATTCAGTTTGGGAGCCAGACGTCGGAAGTGCTCCTCGAAATTCCACCGGCTGTCGAGGACGAGTCCCAGGTACTTCATCGTCGACCCGACGCCGATGTGAACTCCTCCTACCGTTAATTGGGAGCGCCGAGGCGGCGCGCTCCGGGGGCCATGAAAACACATGGCCTCGGACTTGTGCAGCGCCACCTCGAGTCCCAACTGCTGGATCCTATCAATGACTATCGCAACCCCGCTTGTCGCTAATTCGACCGCCGCCTGGTACGACTCTCCCTGCGCCAGGACCAGCGTGTCGTCTGCGTAACAGACCACGCTGACCCCGTCGGGGAGGTCGCCGCGCAGCACGTAGTCGTAGCCGATGTTCCACAAGGGCGGTCCTAGTACCGATCCCTGCGGAACACCGCACGACATCTCTCGCCGTTTCCACTCTCCCTGGTGACCAGGGTAGATGATGTACCTGTCCGACAGGTAGGCCTCGATCACACGACAGAGGTAGTCGGGCACCCGGTGATACCGGAGTGCCCCCCTAATGCTACTCCAGGGCAAGGAATTGAAGGCGTTGGCGATGTCCAATGACACCGCCACGACACACCTGCCCTGGGACACCGCATCCCCCGTCGTGAGAGCTCGCACGCGCATGATGGCGTCCACCGTGGAGCGCCTCCTGCGAAAGCCGAACTGGCCGTCCGCCAGATCTGGCCCCACCCGTGTTAGGTGCGCGACGAGGCGGTCTGCAATTACTCTTTCAAAGAGCTTGCCCACCTCGTCGAGCAGCACAATGGGCCGATACGCGGACGGAGAGTCCGCAGGGCGCCCTGGCTTCGCGATAAGGACCAGTTTCCCCGTCTTCCAGCGAAGTGGGAACTGGCCCCTCTCCATGCATGCGCTGAAGAGCCCTCTTAATCGAGACCCGAGAGCCTCCATGGCCAGGACCCAGACTTTACCAGGCAAGCCGTCGGGTCCTGGGGCGGTATTCTTGGCACTCAGCCTTCGTACCGCCACACTCATCTCTACCTCGGTCACCTCTGGAGCATTGCCGTCGTCGTCGCCATCGTGATCCGCGTTAGACACCGCTGGTGGCGGAGCCATGAGCGGGGGGGAGTGTTCTCCTCGCGCAGGGAACAGATTGCTCACCACACCCTCCACAATCTGGGGCCGGAGACTCTGCGTGAGTGGGGGAGCCCAGGGGCGGAGTTTTTCCCGCACCACCTTGTAGGGGCGTCCCCACGGATCTCGGTTCAGAGTCCCCAGCCACACGTTGCGGGCCTCCAACTTGGCCCGCTTTATTTCCGCTCTGAGGGTGCGCTTCGCTTCTCTGTATCCCTCATACAGCTCCGCCTTTCTGGCCTCCGCATCCGGTGGGCGGATGCGGCGACTGCAGTGTCTGGCGTACCGGCGCCGCGCAGCATTGCACGCATTGCGCAGTGCCGCAATCTCCGGCGACCACCAGTACACCTGGCGCCGGGCACGTCCTGGCCGGACTCGGGGCATTGCCGCGTCGCAGATTTGCGACATGGCCTCCCGGAACCACTCTGCCTCGACGTCGATGTCAACAGGCCTGTCCGGTGCTTGCACCCAGGCCTGTACCATCGCGGCTTCCAGGAGGAGCTCCCGGTCCAGCTGCTTCAGCGCCCAACGCGGACCACACGGGGTCTGTTGGACCGGCGCGATCGAGGTCTGGGTGGAGACGTCAAACCGAATGTACTGGTGGTCTGAGTACGTCTCCACCCCCTCCATGACGCGCCAGTCGACGACACGCGGTGACAGAGCAGGGCTGGCGAACGATATGTCCACCACTGACTCGCCCTGCATCCGCACACACGTGGGGACAGAACCCTGGTTTAGGACGACCAGGCCTGTCTCTAGAGCCCAGTCCTCCACCATCCGACCCCGCTGGTTCGTGAACCGGGAACCCCAAGCCAAGTTCTTGGCATTGAAGTCCCCGCAAACGACCACGGGGAGGGAACCAAACCCAGCGACGACGGCATTCAGCTCCATAAGGGAGATGTGGAGATCGGCGAGAGTTCTGTTCGGGGACAGGTAGACGCCTACCACTGCAATGTCCCCGAACCGTGCTGCCACGCAACCCCGTCCCCTCGTGACGGCCTCGAGGGACGGAGTACCAGCGGCGGCCGACGAAATTAGGGTCACCGAGCCGTTCAGGTCCTGAACCCAGTCTCCCCTGGGCAGGACATAGTACGGCTCGGAGACCACGGCGATATTGATCGACCACTGCGCCATGCTTTGGAGCAACAGATCCTGAGCGGGGGCGCAGTGGTTGATATTCGCCTGGAGGAGACGTAATGTGGCCGTATTTAACAGTCCATTACAGTCTCCTCCCGAGCCCCTCGTGAGGGCCCTGCCGCGGTGGTTGCGGCGGCGACAGCAGCAGCAGCCAAAGAGGAGGCTGCGGTGGTGAGGACATCGGTGGGGATGGGCCTCCCGACCTTGCCCTTGGCCTTGGCGGGGGGGTCGCAGGACCTGCTCCCAGCCCGGTGGTCGGCTGGCTTGCCTGCCGCCGCACATGCGTAACAGTGCGGCGTAGCACGGCATTCAACTGCCCTGTGACCGGGCTGACCGCACTGGAAGCAGCGGTCACTGCGGTCCACCTCCGCGGCACAACAGGCCCCCACGTGGTGCCCCACGTGGCAGCGATAGCACCGCAGAGGTCTGGGCTCCAGCAGTTTCACCTGCGCGGAGACCCAGCCCACCAAAAGCCGTCGGCCCTCCTCGGTGATAGTCTTGGCCGCCGACACGGGGCAGCTAACCGTCATGGCTCGCATGCCCGTGCTGTCAGCGCGGATTGTGCCCGTCCGAACCTGCTCGGCAGTGCATCCTCCCGCCCTGACGACGGCGGCCACCACCTCGTCCACCTTGACGGAGTCGTCCAAGCCCATGATGCGCATATCAATGCACTTGGTGGGCCTGGACACTCGGGCCTCTTCCGCATCCAGGGACGCCCTGATCCTTGCGGCCAGGGCATCCGCGGCGGGGCCACTGGCCGCACCAGGGACCTCCAGTATTCTGGCCCCGGTTACAGTGCGCCTCATACGGAAGCCCCCAGAGGCTCCGAGCTCCTCAAGGTGGGGCAACACCGCCTGCTTTGCCTTCGCCATGACGGCGTCATATGTCACGCCCTTCTTTATCGCATCTGGCTGTAGTGTTATAACCACAGCCTCGGAATTCGGGGCGCGAAGTCTGGCCGCCATGGCCCGCTTTTTGCGCTGCTGTCGTCTCTCGCGCTTTTTTGCCGCCCTAGCCGCCTTGCCCGCCTTACTCTTGGCGCCGACAACCGTCCATTCGGCGCCAGCCGAGGGTTCTTCAGGCAGGGGAGGCGGCAGGCGCGGCCTGGTCACCGCCGCGGCAGGAGGTCCCGCCGGTTTAGCGGCAGGCGCCGTCCTGCCCTTCTGCTGCCGCTGCTGCTTGGCCGGCGGGGCCGGCCTCGCAGGCTCCGACGCCACGGTCCCGCGTCCGGTTTGTCCCGACGGGCCCGCCGTGGCCGTGGCGGCAGCATAAGACGCCGCTTTTCTCTGGCCAGAGGCCGCCAGCGGAGGACGCAGCACGATGCCCTCCAGCACGGAGAGCTGCTGCTGCATCCTTTGCTGGAACTGCTCCTGCTGTTGCTGCTGCTGCTGCCGGAAGGCAGCCAGCTCCTGCCGCACCAACACCAGCAGCTGGTTCTCTGGCTCGGGCTGAGACTTGGGCTGACTTGGCCCTTGCCCCTGCTCGCATCCCCCTGCCTGCCCGCAAGAGTCGCCCTTTGGCAACTCTTGCTGGACCGAGACCTTTCGGAGCCGAGCATTGTCGGCCCGAAGTTTGGTGAGCCCCCTGCGGATTGGGTCCACCACCTCCTGGAGAGAGGTCCTGGCCTGGGAGATAGCGCTCTTCTTGGAGGACTTCTCCCTTTTTTTGGCCACGCCATTAAGGGCGGATGCCAGGACCGACTCCAGCCTGTCGAGTGCCTCGTCGATGGCGGCGTCTGGCTCACTGCCGGACGGCCCCGAGAGGTCCATCCCAGCGCTGGCCGCTCCAGGGTGACGCCCCTCCGCGACGAGCCTGTCAGCTCGCTGAGCGGACTCTTGGGCGGTGAGACCCCTCCCCTTGCCTCGCGCCCGTCCCGCACCCCGCCCATTGCTGGGGATTTTTCGGGCCGAGCCCATCTCTGCATCGGAGGACGATCCGTCCCCCGATTTGGAGCGCTTCAGGTAGGGGCGCAAGTCCCTACCAGAGTCGCCCACCACCTCCTCTGCCTCCGAGCCCTCCGAGCTCCTTCCGGATGCCGCGTCGGACTCCGACCGCGCATCACTCTCAATTGGGTTTGAAAAAAATTTTGAGTTCATTATTGTTCCCACGAGTATTTTTCATGTTTTACTGGCTCAAGTACTATGGTTCGCACTAGAGACTAATTAAGCTACCCATTAGTCAAGCTAACAACCTCCCTCACGGTGCGCCGCCGCTTGGAGGTTTGGGGTGATTTTTTATAGAGGTTGTCTTCCTCGCGGCCCAGGCGGTTAAGCCAAGACCCTCGACCCCCTTCAAAAGTCAGAAACATGACCTTGGACAATCTCTGGGGCTACGAGACTAACGGTGGCAGAAGGAGGAGCAAGTCTTCCTCCTGCCTGCCCGGTGGCAGGGTAAGTGCACACCGAGCCCGCTCTTACTTCGCCACTGTGCCCTCTGCTATAGCAGAGGGACACGCGTTGAAGCGATCCTTCGGACAGAATATTCGCAGGCGGACATCGAGGCCCCTTAGGCAGAAGTACCCAAGGGGAGTCGTTAGCCGCCTCCCAGGGTGCACCGTCCCGCAGACTGGCCTTCACCTCGGACGTATCCGCAAGGGAACTACAGCCCGCGGGCACTCGTGGAGGTTTTCTGTCGTAGCACCCCTTCCGGCGCAGGTGGGAGTAATGTTTGAACTGGCTCTAATATATTGTTGACCAACTTCCAACCCCAGTCTGTAGGGTGTAGCTGATAACCAAGCCACACTTGAACTTGGTAATATACCCGAAAAAGATGTTGATAAGCAGCAACTGAGGTTGGAGGAAGACAAGCTAATTGAACTTGTTTTTTATTTTTAGTATTTTTAACGAAACATGCATATTGATGCTTATCTAAACCGGTAGTTTTTTTAGGTTGTTGATCATAGGTGGCGTGGAAACGTGTGACGATAACAACTTTTATAACTTTTTGAATCATTATATCTCAGAAACGGTGGCTCGTAGGAAAAAAGTATTGATGCATTTTTTATAGATAATTTTATGATCTACAATTTTTGTCTATAGTACTTTTATGATAAAACTTACCGTTTTGCTGAAAATCGCGAATAACTCATTTTTTTACCTTTGACCTTGAATATTTTTTTTTCCATACACGGGAAATATGGGGATCTTTTAAATATTATTTATAATTATGTTTTGAACAATTTTACTGATTTTCAGCTTGTTGGGACTTTATGTACCTTCACTCTCATTTTTTGGTCTAGATTGCCCGGACTACATGTTTTATATTTGAGATAAAAACATTAAGTAAATCTTCTGTCTTTCCATAATATATGCTTAAAAAATGCTATAGAATTTAACTCAGTTTATGGTATGTACTTTGTTTTATATTTAATCTATTGTACCATAGTGGACCTAACAATGTAAAAATATTTTTACAAAGACATGTTTTGAAGATGCATTAGAGTCGTAGTTATATAACATTCCGTCTTTTATTAGAATTTTCGAGGTTATAAGAAAGCATGATTTATAACGTATGGCCCTAACTAATACAGGCTTAAATAATTATATGTTGCAAAAACACGGCCAGTACAATCAGTTATTAGTCAAAATTTAGTCATTGCGACTCAAGTCGACAGGCAAAACAAAATAGCTTTTGTTATTATTATAAAACTAGATTTAAAAAAATTATAACCAAAATAAAAGTGGTTCATGACTTAGATAATAATTAATTTTCAATTATTAATGCTAAATTTGATAAGTATTTTGAATCTCCCACGTGAAACTGAGGTGGATCTTTCTTGTCTGCAACTGAATTGGTATCCATACACATTTTTGATATCAGAATAAGTTTAATATAATTAGCCTATACGTTTCCAGAGCTGAAACACAAATCCCGTTTCAGTGAAAGGGAATGGACTGTAATCTACCACATGGTTGGTGGATTTCTCTTGTCTTCGATTTCTGGTTCTAGAAGTTGCCGGTTTCCTCACAATGTTTTTCTTTACCTTTTTGAATGTAGTGTTGATCAAATAAATAACATAACATTAAATGCGTGCTTAGTTTCGATCTCGAATCTCATATGCCGGACGGATACCACCAGGCCGACACTGGCTACTTCTTACGGGCTCGGGGGTTTAGCTGCAGGATTGTACGAAATAGTTACTGAAGTCCTGTAATGCATGGACGAGCCAAAATCGAAGCGATAAAGCCCTTCTTTGAGGACTGGTTGGAAAGACGCCACGGCGTCCTCAACTTGCGCATGACACATGTTTTCACCGAACATGGCAAGTTCGGGAGGTTCTTGTTCCGCATTCGGGCGAAACAAACGCCCGGGTTTCATCAATATGCGGACTCCGTGGAGGACACGGTGGAGCATATAGTGGAGGTGTACTCCGCTTGGATAAAGCGCCGCCGTATCTTTCTGAAGGCGATCGGCGGCGGCGACTTCACGCGCCTGGTCCTAGTTCAGGCCATGGTCCGGTGCGAGAGGGAATGGGAGACTAGATTAGAAGGATTTCCCACCACAAAAAAATGCACTGTAACGCAAGGGCTGTGGGAGCGTTTGAAAGAGGAAATGAAGGAACATACATAGGTGGGTTTTAGCCTGTAAAAGTCCGACACGCTCTCTCACTCCATCATAGAGCAGAAGAAGTCATTTGATGACATCCCACCTCGAAAAAGCCCAGTAGCGCAAAGGGCAACTGAAGGAACACTGATGGGTTTCAGTGAGTAAGCTACTTCTTTCTGCTTTCTTACTTTCTGCTTTCTGCTACTAATTTAATGATTTCCGAAATTGCAAAGTACTTTTTTTCTTAATTGATTTAAACTAGTGCTTGACTGCGATCCCACCTGATGGTAAGCAATGATGCAATCGTTGATGGTGAGGCGCACTAGTTTATTAAGAGCCTATTCACTCTAGCCTTGAAGACACCCAAATTATAATCAGCCTCAGCAGGCAAATATACACTATATACTTAAGGCGTACTTAAGTATATTATTTAGTATTGTATTTAATTTATCTTTAATGACTTAAATATCTGGGTCGGAAGCGATTCATCAATGATTAGACATTATTTATCAGTGCGACAAGGGTCAAGAGACAAACAATTACAGACCGTTTAGTCTTATTTCACACATAATTTATAAAGCATTTAATAACCTGCGAATTAGACACACAGCAACCTTCTGAGTAAGTAGGGTTCCATCCGGACATTTGTTTGTTGCCCTGTAGATTTTGAACTTAACGTCTCTTTATCAGGAGACTGTCAATGTCCCTTGATAATTTCGTCCGTGCTACGTTCTGGTACCAACTGATTATATAAGTAATTGTCTATGTTATGTCTTTAAAGGTTTTTTCAATGTTCAGTATTCAAGACAGCTATGATGCATTAGAGTCGCAGTTAAATCAGAAACATTTCTTCACACAAAGGGTTAGGTTATCTTATATTCCTACCTATGCATAAACAAAGGCGCACTACTTGATTTTAACTCTTGGCTATATTTTTTTAGGTTGGAAAATCATCCTATGACATCTCGCGCTCTTGGGCGGGGCGCAAGGGTGTGTCAGACTTTTACTGACTAAAAACCCACTCCTGTTTCTTCTTTGCCTTTCATACCAGGGCCGGGTTTTCCATTCAGAAGTGAACCCATGGCCCCAGCAGGCTTCGACCCTGCTGGGCCCCTACGGTTTGCTGACATCTCTTTGAGGCACGTGGAACACTACGCGCCGTCGATGACTTGGGCTTGGGCTGGGTTACCGGATGGTCGGAAGGCGAGCTACCCCTTGCTCGCGGTCCGCAAGCTCGCGCCTACGGTGCCCGAAAATCAGGATCGGGATCTCGGCGGCTGGGGCGTCAGGGCCGCTCACTCGCGCGTGCTTGTGTGGCCTCCTCGTTTGCTAGCATTGCTGCTTCGCAGAAGGGTGCGACCGCCTGCCACTTCTCCTCGCTTCGGACCATGGCCTGTACTAAGGCCCGGCTCGAGAGATCGTTGTCGCCACGAGGACACGGCGGTGCTCTGCCTAGGCGGGGCACACCTCTACCGTATGCTCCACCGTGTCCTCCGGGCGGTCCACACAATGGTTACACCCGGGCGTTACTTCCGCACGATTTCGGTGCAGGAACTTCCCGAACTGATCATGCTCGGTGAGAACCTGCGTCATGCGGAAGGTGAGGACGCCCTGAGGTCTTCCTAGCCACTCCTCAAAAAGGTGACTTACCGCCATAGTTATAGCGTGCCCAGCACTGGGTTGCGACAGTTGTTGTCGCCATTTCTCAGGAACTCTATCTGACTGCTGCCTCCAGATCCCATGGTGGCAGGCCAGCAAGGAGGCTCGCCGCTTCGCGGGAAACCGTGCGGTACCCCGCACCATCCGTATGGCCAAGACCCTCTGGCATGCGTTCAGCTGTGCCGCCAGTCGATTTCGCAGCGACGGCATCCACACCGGCGCTCCATAAAGGGCCATGGACCAAACGATGCCTGCGTAGTGCCTCCGGCAGGAGGCGTCTGGACCCCCTAGGTTGGGCAGGAGCCGCTTGAGGGCAGCCCCAATCCGATTCAGTTTGGGAGCCACACGTCGGAAGTGCTCCTCCAAATTCCACCGGCGGTCGAGGACGAGTCCCATGTACTTCATCGTCGACCCGACGCTGATGTAAACTCCTCCTACCATTAAGTGCCGTGCAACACATGGCCTCGGACTTGTGCAGCGACACCTCGAATCCCAACTGCTGGATCCTCTTAACGACTGTCGCAACCCCGCGTGTTGCTAGTTCGACCGCCGCCCGATACGACTCTCCCTGCGCCAGGACCAGCGAGTCGTCTGCGTAACAGACCAAGCTGACCCCGTCAGGGAGGTCACCACGCAGCACGTAGTTGTACCCGATTTTCCACAAGGGCGGTCCTAGTACCGATCCCTGCGGAACACCGCACGACATCTCTCGCCGTTTTCTGGTGACCAGGGTAGATGATGTATCTGTCCGACAGGTAGGCTTCGATCACACGACAGAGATAGTCGGGCACCCGGTGATACCGGACTGCCCTACTATCTCCTAATGCTACTCCAGGGCAGGGAATAAAAAGCGTTGGCGATGTCCATAGACACCGCCAAGACACACCTGCCCTGGGACACCGCATTCCCCGTCCCGAGGGCTCGCACGCGCATGATGGCGTCCACCGTGGAGCGCCCCCTGCGAAAGCCGAACTGTCCGTCCAAGGCTCGGTAAGGTTCGGCCCAGCCCATGCTAGGTGCGCGACGAGGCGGTCTGCAATCACTCTTTCAAAAAGTTCCCACCTCGTCGAGCAGCACAATGGGCCAATATATAAAAACAAATAAATCTTTCGTCACTGTTTATTCAAAACTTGTAGTTATAAAAATGTATAATTACTACTAAGAATCTACATTAAAAGTAAACAAAAAAACGTTCTCATTTTTCTCTCTTGATGAAATTCACAAGCACAGGCCCATCATTTCTAAGCACAAGATCAGCAGCAAATGTAATATCGCAGGGTCGAGTCACAGGGGACAACTCAAACTTCCGCATCACGTTGGCAACTGCTATCTTCATCTCCATCATTGCGAATTTCTGACCTGAAAGAATTTTGAAAAATTTGTAAGGGTTGCGTTCATTGACTTATTTAGTGACAGGGCAGACTGACTGTTTTTAACCGACTTCAAAAAGGAGGAGGTTCTACGAGGCATGCCTTTTAAGTTTTGTCGTTTGAAGAAAAAAACACAACTAGAACCTTATAGTACTTTTTATTGTTTTTCAAAGTATTCACAACGTAACCTAATACACTTTTCCATTCGCTAAAACCAGTTATTATAACATTTATTCCACTCTAAAGTGGGGTGTTCAAAATGGCTGACTTGAAAGCGTCGACTGCTTCTTCACCGGACTGGAACCTTTGACCACAAAGACTTTTCTTAATTTTAGGAAATGTAAAGAAATCGTTAGGGCTTAGGTCAGGACTGTATGGAGGATGGTCAAGAATTTCTACTTTTTCCTGCTTCAAATACTCAATCGTTTGACGAGCGCTGTGTGAGCTTGCGTTGTCGTGGTGAAGGATGATGCGTCGCTTTGAGTTAAATTTTTGAAGTTCGGCGATGACTTGTGGTAAACAAACTGTGGTATACCACTCTGCGTTAACCGTTCTGCGATCTTCAAGTGCAATAGTCGCAACATGGCCGATTTTTCCAACGAACGTGGCCACCATCTTCTTTGAAGTGCTTCGAGAACGAACAACTTTAGTCGGCTTTGGCTCGTCTTGAAAGACCCAGATTGTAGATTGTTGTTTGGAATCAGGATCATAGACATAGATCCAAGATTTGTCACCACTGATGATGTCGGAGACGTGATTTGACTCTCCTCGGTTGAACCTTTGCAAGAGTTTTCTTACACCATCTGACGCGGGCCGCCTTGTGATCGACGGAAAGCAGATGCGGTATCCAACGGGAAACTAGCTTTCTCACACCAAGCGCTTCATGCAAGATCTTTTGAAGGGTTGTCCCTGAGATGCCTAATAAAGCCTCTATCTCTCGATACGTCACATGACGATCTTCGAGAATTAGTTGTCTCACAGCAATGATGTTATCTTCAGTGAAGGCGGATTTTGGGCGTCCTTCGCGAGATTTGTCACTAACACTAGTATGTCCACGCTGGAATTCTAAATACCAGCGTTCGACAGTCCGCAGACATAGGGCTTCATCACTGAACACAGATGTTAGCTCTTCAAAACACTGAAGCCATGCCAGGCCTCTACTAAAGTTGTAGAAAATTATTGCACGAACATTTTCCTTAGAAAGATTCAGTTTCGTACGTAACCTGACAGATTCCAATCGACGCTGTGACTAAACAATAGCATTAATCCTAATACTTTCAACTGTTTTGAGATTCAAAATTTAAACACATTTGAATATAGAACGGTTCCAAATTCAAAATTGCCGGGAAATATGGAAACGACAGAACTTAAAAGGCATGCCTAGTATGTTCGCCTGAATGTATTTTTTTTACGTATGTTCACCGATTTCTCGGTCAATTGTGGACCGATTTCGAATATTTTTTTTTTATTGAAAGGTTGTGCTTTCGAGTTGGTCCCATAAAAATATTGTTATGATCTGATTATGAACTTCGAAGATATGGAACAGAACTCCTCATAGGATCACGGATCACAGCAGAACCGTCGTAAAAAGTAAAAATGCTTTGTTTATACGTGCTGTCGATGACTGACTGAAAGAAGAGGTCCATATCGAACTGATCTGATGATGAAACCTGAAGTTAGACACCGGAACTCTGTAATAAATTAATGTAATCTAACCGTGTTTGGGATTATTAGAATTGTTATGAGATGCACTCTGGCTATAAGGTATTTAATTTTGGCTGAGGAATACTTTTACCATGACAAAAAAGTGTAAAATAAAAAACTTTTTACAAAAAAAATACAACCGACTTCAATGTAAAAAAAACACTGAAAACTGCAAAATAACTTAAACTTCGGAAGTCGGTGTTAAATAACGCAGAGACAAAACTATTATAGAAACACCGACTTTTCTGTTTTTTTTTTACATTGTAGTCGGTTGTATTTTTTTTGTAAAAAGATTTTTTTTCTGACATCAAATCAAATCAATTTAGTGTAGATATCATTTTGGTCTTAACATAAATAATTACAGACACAACATAATAGAAAAAAAAAACATTTGGGTTTTTTATTTATAGTTGTATCACAATTTGACCAGACATGACATTGGCCCGACTAGATCGAAGCGAATCCACCGTCAATCATCGAATGTGAACGTGTGCACGAGACTCTAAAAATGCCGTGTCTCTTAGATAGTTTGTGAACGCGTATCAGCAAACACTCAGAAAGGCCTATCTTTACTACTTAAATCTCAGGGTGCATTCGATTAGCCTATACAATGTAGAAAAGAATAGAAGTCAGACTGGATGGAGCTAAGTATCAGTATTTTACATAGATCGACTACCCATCTGACCTCCATAACCCAGTTTGGTAATAGCTTACCATAACCCTTGGCAAGGCTGATGAGGCACTTACATCATATTTATTTAAAATTTTGAGAGGAAAGGTGCACAATCCAATTGTTTTAGGACAGCTGAGCCTGTGTGTTCCCGACAGGTACGTGTGGCGACGACGGCGGCCGCGCCTGCTGGTTGAGCCGCGCGGCCGCGCCGCTTACGCGCGCACTTCACACGCTCAACCTGATAGCTAATGTGACGGACTTATTTTGTTGTACTCTGGGTGAATTCACAAGGAATGCATTATTTATAATTAGTTATAGATGTAAGTTTAAATAAGTTAGGATAAGCGCATTTACTGCATTGGGGATAAAAAAAAAACATGTAAAGATAGATGTAAGATGAAGAAAATAAATAAATAAATATAACTGAGACCAACGGTTTTGCGTGCCTCACCTATTCCCGGACCTCTTTAGGCAATCGTATTTCGGTTTGTGCGGTAAGTACTTATTAACCACGAACACCTCGTCGATTAGATTAGTTTAGTCTACACGAGTTGCTATAATTTGATTAATTACGCAAGTACGTTCAGTACTAACACGCGAACAGCCAGTACACCGTTACCACCAAGACAAATATTTCTATGTATCTTGATAGCACTTAGAATGTTTTTCTCGTAGTTCGTACCCATACGAAATTATCTCTGTAGCCAAAATGAACAGTGGCGTGCCTAGGGTTTCAAAATAAGGCAAGCCCAATAAAATTTTAACCGATTTCAAAAAAAGAAAGTTCAGTTTTCGAAATTACCGAAAGAAACCATTGCACATAGGTGTTTATGGGAATTTGCGTGCCTTTTAATGGCGCCAGATATGTTATTTAAATCATTATAACCAGATGTATTCCAAACGGAATCTTCATTCGAAAAAAATATGCAGCACCAGCAATACAACTTATTAGTGTGCGAACACTGATCTATTAAATTTTCGAACTTTTTACAAAAAAAAAATACAAACGACTTCAATGCATAAAAAAACACTGAAACGTGCAAAATAACTTTAATTTCGGAAGTCGGTGAGACAAAACTATTATAGAAACTCCATAACCACATATTTAAAAAGGTAAAATAAAAAAAAGTTTTTTATTTTACCTTTTTAAATATGTTATCACCACTAAAAAGTACCCTCAGCCAAACTTAAATACCTTATAGCCAGAGTGCATCTCATGACAATTCTAATAATCCCAAACGCGGTAAGATTATATTAATTTATTACAGAGTTTGCCTAACTTCAGGCTTCATCATCAGATCAGGGGGGTTACCATGACGTTTAAAGTAAGATTGTTTTATTCCTATTCCATTGTAGGTAAGAGATGGCGCTAGACAACCTGTATAGCTCTGTCTCTTACCCACACTGAAATAAGAATGAAACAATCTTACTTTGAACGTCATGGTACAGGGGCAGTTCGATATATTCCCCCTCTTCTTTCAGTCAGTCATCGACTACACGTATATACAAAGAATTTTACTTGTTACGACGGTTCTGCTGTGATCCTATGAGGAGTTCTGTTCCATACCTTCGAAGTTCTTGATCAGATCATAACAATATTTCTATGGGACCAATTCGGAAGCAAAACCTTTCAATAAAAATAAAAATTCAAATCGGTCCACAATTGACCGAGAAATCGGTAAACATACATAAAAAAAAATACATTCAGACGAACATAGATCCTCCTCCTTTTTGAGGTCGGTTAAAAAATGAATATATGTTTGGTTGGTTTTTATGTTTATTTTTATAAGTAAATTATTTTAGGAAAGTTTACAAGTGTGTCCTTTAAGTTCTCAAGCGGCGAGGCGCAGTGCGGGTGGCGCGGGTACGTTGCCAAAGCGCAAAGAAAGTGAAAGTTTCAAAACATCTTTGCAGTTTTATGTATGGTTAAAAAAAGTAGACCGTAAATTTTTAACTATATTATTATATTGCATATTAAAGTTACCTATACAGTTCCTAGGACCGGCGCTAAAGGGTATATACGAGTAGGGAACCGATCCGGGTCAAACTGTTCCGCGTTCTTGAACAAGTCCTCACGATAATGGAGATGCAAAATAATGATGTGACACAATGTGCCAGCCGGAACTGTGTAGTTACCTGAAAACATATGCAATTATATTTAAATAGACAAGCAGTAACCGCTAGAAGCAATACAGCGAAAGCTAAGGAATATGACATGAGTAAGGTTTTGTGTGTGAATGTAGATGGCTACAAAGGAGTGGAAGAGTAAAGTAACCATAGGCGGTCTCACGGCGTCCTTACCTACCGCATGACGCAGGTCCTCACCGGACATGGTAAGTTCGGGAGGTTCCTGCACCGGATTCGTGCAGAAGAGACGCCCGGGTGCCACCATTGTGCGGACCGCCCGGAGGACACGGTGGAGCATACGGTAGAGGTGTGCCCCGCTTGGGCAGAGCACCGCCGTGTCCTTGTGGGGGCGATCGGCGGCAGCGATCTCTCGCGCCGGGCCTTGGTACAGGCCATGGTCTGGAGCGAGGAGGAGTGGAAGGCGGTTGCCTCCTTCTGCGAAGCAGTAATGCTAGCAAAGGAGGCGGCCGATCGCGTGAGGCAACGGTCCTCACTCCCCAACCGCCGCCCGCCGGGATTCCGATCCCTATTTCCGGCCACCGTAGGCGCGGGCTTGCGGACGGCGAGCAATGGGTGGCTCGCCGTCCGATCGTCCGGTAACTGTCCGGACCGAGCCCAAGTCGTCGACGGCGCGTAGTGTTCCACGCGCGCCTCAAGGAGATGTCAGCAACCGTAGGGGCCCAGCAGTGTCGAAGCCTACTGGGGCCATGGGTGATGCGAAAGTGACCCCCGGGGCCCTGGGAAAAATGGCAAAGAAGGAACAGGAGTGGGTTTTTAGTCAGTAAAAGTCTGACACTATCTCCCGCTCCGCCCAAGAGTGGGGGATGTCATTAGATTATTTTCCCACCAGGAAAAAAAAAAAACATGGGCGGTGGGACTGTTCGAAAGAGTTACCGCGGCCCTAGAACGTAAAGGGCAACTGAAGGAGTACTAGTCGGTTTTAGTTAGTAATGTGTAGCAACTTTGGCCTCAGTGCAAAAGGCGTGCTAAGGCTAATTAGTGATCCAGATTAGATTATTGTGCGTACAGCCAAGGAGTGGCATTGCTTGCCGGAGTCTGTGTTTCCTGATAGCTACAACTTAGGGGTCTTTAAGTCAAAAGTGAATAGGCTACTTCTAGGCAAGCGTGCTCCATCGTCGACCACATCATCGCTTACCATCAGGTGAGATGGTGGTCAAACGCGAGCCTATCATAAATTTAAAAAAAAAAAGTCTAATCTAGAGAGCCTGGAGCACAGGTAACCAGCTTTTCGGTATTTTACAGAATGCATTTTGGAAAATGTGCGTGGGAATTAGGTACATGACTTGATTCCACCATTACCTTTCTACCATCGGACATCCCGACGTACGGCGTGTGTCCACCCTTACATTATTAACACCGCTACGGTAACGACTAAGCGTTTAACCTCACTATCAACGATTGCATCACTGCTTACCATCAGGTGGGATCGCAGTCAAGTCCTAACCCAGTTTATAAAATTAAAAAAAAAAGTGTTTAAAGTGAAATAATTTCAATAGATTGATACAAACTTAATACTGTCTCTTCGTTTAAATTGCGGCTTAAAAAGAATACTGGAGGGTAAAGCCGCAATGACTCTTTGATACAGCATTCTAAATACTTCATCTTTGACAAATCTTCCATCTTTATGGGTCTGTGGGAATCACCAAATATGTCTTTAAGCTCTTCGAAGACTTTATCCTGAAAAAAGATTTTCGGTTTATATTTTTTTTTGTTTTCAGATGTTTTATGTTTCTATTTTTTCTTTCAGATGGAAGTGGAATATTATTATTTGACAAATAAGTAGATAGTAGCTGATTGATATACATATTTGCTCTACGAGACTGGAGAAAGAAGGAAGAAGTGATTAGGTCCTAACCTGAATTTCTTTGTGATTGGCGAGAAGCATAAAGCAATATGTCAACCCACTGGCAGTAGTGTCATGTCCCTAGAAAACATAATAAAACAGTAAAAATCGAACAGTATTTTAAGAAAATATCAATTACTGGTCAATAGTAACTGACTTCAAACATGAATGTGTCCACTTCTTCTTGAACTCCAATTCTATCGATATGTCCTTCTTTTTCAGCAGAGAGTAATAAATCCAACATAGCAGTTTTCTTCTTTTTCTTGTAAACATATGAATCATTATCGTCATCAAGTTCTTCATTCACATTTATTCCATGTGTCTCCCTGTACTCTCTCCTTTGTTGTATTACCTCTTCAGTAAAGCCGTGAACTACTTTCAAATATTTATTTTGAAGCCGTCCCAAATGTGATAAGTTTTATATGAAGTCTGGATACAGGTATACTCTGACAAATCTTTTATAGAATAAAGTTCCCATATCATGTAAAGCATTCTTATATGATATCGCTGTCTTGTTATTATTACTTAGTTGAGTGCCCATTGCCGTTTCTAAAACATTTCAAAGTAGTTCAGTAACAACAAAATCTAAATCCCGACCGACCCACTACCAGTCGCCTTTTCATTTGAAAACAACTGATAGTGAATCGATTCTCTGTCGAATGCAAACGGAGCAATTAATCTGATCACAACGAGGCAGAGCTCAATTCCATTCTTTAGGCGACTTGATTATCTACGAGTATTTACTTTAATTTTAAATTTTAGAAATTATTGAATAAGTTATACAGTTTTTTCAAGTTCATCGATTAACGGTTAAGGCTCAAAGTGACTGTGGCTAATCTTTGTGCACAAAACTATTCATATGTCAAAATGAAAGGGATATCAAAAATACCTACGTCTTGTGCAATAGAAATAACACCTAAGTACCCTGACGGAGTTCAGTGACTCTTCGTAAAGCAACAGAGCAACTGAAGTACTTCTGAGGTCTGACTCCCAAACTCGAACGGGCAGAGACTGCCCAATGTAGGGGTCCAGACACCTCCTGCCGGATATGACATGACTACATGGGGATCTTTCGGTCCATGACACTTTACGGAGCGCCGGTGTGGGCGCCGTCGCTGCGGAAGCAACAGGCGGCCAAACTAAACGCGTCCCAGAGTGTCATGGTCATTTGGATGGTGCGGGGATACCGCACGGTCTCCCGCAAAGCGGTGAGTCTCCATGCCGGCCTACCGCCATGGGATCTGATAGCAACAGTCCTTGCACGCATGCACGATTTCCGCAAGGAAATGCAACACCGGGGCGAAACTTCACTGACGGACAGAGTTCAGGCGAGGTTTCATGACGATATGCAACAGCGACTGTCACAACCCAGCGTTAGGCACGCCATAACTATGGCGGTAAGAACCTACCCAATTTGAAGAGTGGCTGGAGAAGCGTCATGGCTTCCTCGATCACCTTCCGCATGATGCAACCTCACCGAATATATTAAGTTCATAGGGTTCCTGCACCTGATTCAGGCGGGAGAAACGCTCGAATGTCACCATTGTGCACACCGCCCGAGCTCGGAGGTCACAGTGAAGCACACAGTGGTTTACTCCGTTTGGGCGGAGCACCGCAATGTCCTCTTTGAGGCGATCGGCGGCGATGACCTTTTGGATCAGGCACTAATAGGTACAGGCCATGGTCCGGAGCGAGGGGGAATGGGCAGCGGTCGCCTCCTTCTGCGAAGCAGTAATGCAACCCAAGGATACGGGCGCACGCGAGAGGGAATGGACATCCTCACACCCCAGTCGCCGAGACCCCGACCCCGACTACCAGCCACCGTAGGTGTAGGCTTGAGAACGACGAGCACTGGGTATCTCGCTGTCCGCCCGTCCGGTAACCGTCCGGACCGAGCCAGAGTCCACCACGCGCGCCTCAAAGAGATGTCAGGAAAACCGTAGTGTCTCATGAGGGCCGAAACCTATTAGAGTCATGATTATTATTATTGTTCAAGATTCAAAGCATTTTGTTTCAAATAAACCATTTACAGGCACTTTTAATATGTCAAAAAGTCAGTCAGTCAGAAAAATTATGCTAATTCGGTCGAAGTCATTAAGTGTGATACATGGGGGTTTTAGTCAGTAACCGTCTCTCTTGCTCCACCGAGAGCAGGAGGAATTATTTGATGATTGTCAACAAAAAAAAAACTTCGGACCACAAATAGAGTTCAGTGTAAATTCAGAGAGCACAGGTACAATGTCGATGGGTTTTCCAGCAGTTTCCTTTAAACTGTCGACGAATCTGTAGCTGTTTTCCTCGATTATATCACAAAACTGTTTCAATATGTTGAAATGAAATGCAGGCGTGAGAATTTTCCTGCGTTCTTGTCATTTTGCACCTAATAAAAAAAAATACAGTTAGGAATTACAGCAAACACAGTCTTAGTATAGAAAGATTGTCATGTTTCTGCAATATTTTTGACAATATTATTCTTAGAAACTAGATATTTTATTACCGTTACTGACGAGTAGTCCATCACGTAGCCAGGGCTTTAAAATTTTATAGGTAATACTTTTTTCACCATACTTCATACCTGACATGATTATCTGAAATTTTTTTGATATTATTAATATTAAAATTTCACCACGTCTCTCTTAGCGCGAACTGACAGCCGTCCTCGTGAAGCAGAGGCAGCTGTCTGTTCACGCAGTCAAGAAAATGCAGCTCTATGGTGTGTACCTCATCTGCCCACTATTGGTCACGCAGTAAATCCTACATTTTTTAGGCTTCATGATTTGACTACGCCGCCATGGCGTTCCAGTGAAGCACGGCCCTTATTCATAACTAACTGGTGGCCGCAACTTCATATAATAGTATAATCAGCCGGACTTAGGCCTTCTCACTAGGATAGGGAATGGGCCGTATTCCACCACGCGGGCCTAATGCGGATTGGTGGATGTCACATGTCTTTCATCTTTTGGTTCTAGTACATGCCGGTTTCCTCACGATGTTTTCTTTCACCGTTTTGAGAGCTTTGATGTAATAAATTACACAAAGTAATATGCCTGGCTAGGTTTGAACTCGCGCCCTACAACTCGTAAGTCGGAATCGTTACCACTGGGCCACCACTATTCCAGTAAAACACCACTACTCCGCGTCAAAATTGTTAAACACTACAATGCCATTTTTTCCATAATTTTCCCTAATTGTTTTTCAGAAATAGAAGTCAAAAAATCATTAAAAAACTGGACAAATGCGAGTCGGACTCGCGCACTGAGGGTTCCGTACAAACTTACCTATGAAAATAATTCAATTCCCGAATGGAATCACAAAGATTTTTCCGAATCGCAAAAAAAGTTTTTTTTGTGACGTTACAACAAAACTGTTTTCAGATTTATTCCTATACCTGTGCTACAAAATCTTACTTTGCAAAATTTCAGGATTCTGGGTCAACTGGAAGTACCCTATGAATTTTGAATCTCTTGAGAGTGTCGAAATATACGTTTTTTTGCGACATAAACGGCCGTATCTTTTTTTTCCGTGAACTTAGAAGTTTGATTGAAGGGCCCGCAGACTTGAGTATATGGTTTTAATTTCAACCCGATACCTCCACGCATCCCTGAGATAAAGGGTTTTGACAGTCTGATAGACAGATGGACAACAAAGTGATCCTATAAGGGTTCTGTTTATTCCCTTTGAGGTACGAAAACCTAAAAAATAAATTTTTGTTATGGGATTTTGATATTACATAAATGATTAACAGTTACGTACCTCAATGTCTTCAGGATTGTATAAAAAAACGCCGCCCATAGGCCATATCCATACTCTGAAGATTCCATTAAACATACCGCATAATTCTTTGCTCATTTTCATAATCTCAACTGTAAATCAGAATAGTTTATTTTAAACCAACTCGAATAAATTAAGGTTCTCAAAATTGTTGTAGGTAATTATTTTATGTTTGTTACGTCAAAAATGCGTTAGTTATCTACGGAGATTCGATTTTTATTTGTAAAATATTGGTCCACATTTTTTTGGTAGGTATTTATAAAAATACTTCCAGATTATTCCCATTTTTATCAAAATCCAATTTTGATAACGGAATTCTAATAATATAGACTTACATAATAGTAATATTCACACAACTATCACACAACAAATCATATTATATTATATTTATATTACATGTAACGATTTTGATACTTTCATCGAGAAGTCAAGCATTTACATTCCGAAAATATCACTTGTTATGGTGGAACAGATGAAGAAACCAAAAACTCTAAATAATATATCGACTAAAATAATTAAATGACCATGAAGAAATTATAGAAGTGGTTTAGGTGCAAATGGTATCATCGAACTTATCTGAAGAAAAAGTTGGAAGGCACACAGAAACTCCTTATTAAAACAATATATCCTAACTGTATTAGATTTTTTTGGCTTAGCAGTGCCGGATTAGCCACTGCAACAGACCCCGCGCAATTATGGGCGCCCGGTTGGATTTATTTATTTATTTATTCATAACAATAAACATTGTGTTGAATATTACATCATTTTAAAATAATATTAAAATAGAACTGTCACATTTAAGCAAAACAATTTATAAAATTTAAATTAAATAATTATAATGTTATGTTATATGTAAATTAAATAATGTAAAATATTGAGTCAAATCATTAAACACTTGTTTACAAATATGATGGATGTACATTACCCATAATGACAATATAAGCAACAGCCTTTGTGTCTGTCGCTACCTAAGAACCCTATAGCTGGTGAGGAAAAAGACGTTTTAATTAATTATCATTTCACCAAGATTCAGTGGGCCCCTGGGTAGAATTTGCTACAGGCCTCACGCTAGCTTAATCCGGTACTGCTTATTAGAATTGTCGTGAGATGCACGAAAGGATGCACCAGAAGTCCTTAGTAAAACAATGTACCCTAAGGCATGTTTCAGTTTATTGAAATCATCATTCACTTTTTATTGCAACACTCCATAACTAAAACAAAATAGCGAACAAGATGTCTGAAAAGGTAGATCAGAGAACTTGCTCAGCATTTCTATTTAATATACTAATTATGGGTATTTTGTCATCCCTATACCTATAGGAACGACAAAATAAAATATAATTACTTAATTTACCCATTCTTTGCTATTACCAAACGAAATGCATGTAATGGGGGAGTTATAACTTAACCCAATACACAAAAAGAATTATCAAGATCGGGTCATAAACAAAAAAGTTACGCCCGAATTGATGATCCCAATAATACGGAATTTTACCATATTAATGAAATGAGGCTATAGAGGTGATGTTATGTTATGAATTGGTTTTAAAAATAAACAGATATGCAATCTCTGAAGATTTCCTATCGCTTATTAAAGAATTTTATGATCGAAGTCCGGAGTTCTTTATCAGGTCTTAAGAGGCTCCTTTTTCACTCGCTTATCGTCAACATCGAGCATGGTTTCAAAGCGTGTTACTTCATCTAACGCAATCCAACGCGATGTTCGACGAAGAGGCAAAAAAGAGAGAGATAACGCCTGAAAACTCTGTTAGCATTCGGTAATTCCGTGATTTACTTAAATATTTTACAAAACTGTTTTAAATATTGTTAAATGATATCTCAGTTTTATTATTTGTTTTAACTAAGCACATAAATCTTTTTGGACTGTTTTATAAATAAGAATTGCAACATTTTCTTTTAGTTGGTTTTCGCACAGAACCTTTCAGATTTTTAATGAATATTTTCAAGCATATTTTATGGCACCCAAGGGCTGCAGTTGAAAATCAGCGTCAGGTGGTGGCCTTGTGTTACCATTCGGCATTATGCTGAGCTGAGGCCCTTTTGGCATTACTCCATGTACTATTTGTTTAATTTTACGGTGTTTCCGTTTTTTTTTTGTAATGCCAATAAACGCATTTTTTTTCTTTTTTTTTTCTCTCTTTCTTTTTAAAACTTGTTCCAGGAAATACGTGTTTTTTTAAACCCTTAAAAGTTTATGAAAAAAATTGTTGTCATTCAGAATCTTGATTAAATTTGCAATTCTTATATATTTTTTTATTTTTTTTTATTTTTGAGTATATTATGAAGTATCAAAGTTCATGCAAAATAGCAGATTTTCAGAGGTCTTTACTAGATTAGTATTACACCAATTTACAAATTTAATATCTAGATTCATTTTAATAAGCCTAGATAATATCCACAAGATACTGTGTTTCCAAAATATCTAATGAAAAATGTGTAATAACGTAATAATCGCGTAAGAGCGGTTGTATGAAAAACAGTGAAAATATATGTCGAATTGCATGCCCTTAACCTTTAAGGTAATAAATACGCTTTACGAAAATACTATTCTCATCACAAACAAAATCGGTTAATATTTCAATATCAATTACATAACCGGCGAAAATATCGCTGAACAAATACAAAACAAAAACATTCTGTCAACTTGAGAATCTCCTTCTCTTTTGGAAATTGGTTATAAGTAAAATCGACTTCCAAATAAAAACACTAAAAAGTGTATAGGTATCAACCTCAATTTAGGAAGTTGAAGGTGTTAAATAAAGTAAAAACAAAACCAATAAAAATGTTATAAAGTTATTTACAGAATTTAGGTACATACCTCTAAGATTACTCGGTAGACATAACCAATAATATACACTTTTAAAATAGCAGATAAATGTCTAATAATAATTATTATTCATGCAGTATTTACATATGTTATTACAATTATTAGACATTTATAATATCATGAACAAGGCATTATTGTTTATCACAGTAAATAATTGACATACTAAGATCTGCTTTTATGTGCTTAATTTCTAATTTACCTGGAGAGCGTATAACGGTCCAACCATTTCCGACGATAAAGTCATCTTTAGGTCCAGGTATCCTCCTAATTAACCTAGCGCGTTCATTATAATTAAAAATAATGTGGAGAACACACAAAAATATAATAATTCCCAATAAGTACAAAATCATGTTGATAAACGTCTAATTATATGAACTATTCAAAGCACTACTGATACTCACACAATAACATAATTCAGGGTCAACATCTTGTATTAAGGGCCAACGCTGCGTTAAGCGGGCGCCCGCAGGGGCGCCCGTCGCGTGACGTAGCGCGTGTGTCGTTTGCGGCGTTCCCCGTAGTAGAAACCGGATTATTACCTGCGGAATGTCGCTAGTTCAACTTTAACGGTGTGCATGTAGTCGTGTCGATGAAGAACTTTAGCAAAACCCGCGACGGGTGCCCGCGCGGCGAGCCGCGACGGAGCACTTTTGTGTGGGGCCGCGCGGGCGCCCGCTTAACGCAGCGTCGGCCCTTAATAATGGGGGTTAAAGTATGAAATTGCCGTTTTTTAAAACGGGTTGCTTTGAAGTATATCTTTGGATTAACTCATATACACATATACACTTTATATTAAAGGTACGTTATTCTTTTTTCAAAATGAGATATTTATTGGTTTCTTTGTGTTTTTTATTTTCTGTAATATCGCAGTACTTGTAACTATTTTTGTGTGAAATATAAGAACACTCGCATTATTTTTAACCGACTTCAAAAAAAAGGAGGAGGTTATCAATTCGGTTGTATTTTTTTTTTTTTTTTTTTTTTATCATCATTTTTTTTTTTTTTTTTTTTTATGTGTGTTACCTCAGAACTCCGTCGTTTATGGACCGATTTGCAAAATTTTTTTTTCCCTTTATAGGATATGCTTCCAGATTGGTCCCATTTTTTTCAAAATCCAGTTCTGATGATGGAATCCATGAGGAATCGAGGGAACTCCTCAAAAATTATAGGCAACCCTATGGTAATTTTAGTATTTTCATCAAGAACTTAAGCATTTACAGTCAAAAAGTAACATTTGATGAAGTGGAACTGATGAAGAAGACCAGATATGGTCAACGGAACTTCATACTCAAATAGATATCACATTGAAGATATAGTTAAGCGACTATGACAATACAAATAAATGAATGATTCTGAATAGTTACGTTGAAAATGGTATCATCAAAGTGATCTGATGATGATGATGGAGCCGGAAGGTAGGCACTGGAACTCCGTAATTAATCAATGTAACCTAGCCGTGTTTGGACTCATTAGAATTGTCATGAGATGCACTTTGGCTATAAGGTACTATCGAACTGATCTGATGATGGAGCCGGAAGGTAGGCACAGGAACTCCGTAATTAATCAATGTATCCTAGCCGTGTTTGGGCTTATTAGAATTGTCGTGAGATGCTCTTTGGCTATAAGGTACTATCGAACTGATCTGATGATGGAGCCGGAAGGAGGAAGGTAGGCACAGCAACTTTATAATAAAACAATGTAACCTAGCAGTATTTGGGTTAATTGGAATTGTCATTAGAAATAGGCACTCTGTTTATAAGTGTATCGCAACTAAAAAGTGTGAAATAAAAACTTTTTAGAAAAAAAAAATAACCGACTTCACTAAAAAAAACACTAAAAGGATCAAAATAACTTTAATTTCGGAAGTCGGTGTTAAATAAGAAACAAACAATACCGAGAAACACCGACATCCGAAATTAAAGTTATTTTGATCCTTTTAGTGTTTTTTTTAGTGAAGTCGGTTATTTTTTTTTTCTAAAAAGTTTTTATGTAATACGAATTCTACCGTGGAAACAATGTGTCTCAAGCGGTATGCAATATTGATGATGTTTATGGGCTTAAAACTGCTAATGAATGGGATGTCTAATTTTGTTTCAATCACTTTCACGTGGGAAATTTTATCTCACGAATAACTTTTCTCCTCAGTGCGGCAACAAAACAAAATTTCCAAAACGAAAGCTATTAAATCAAGAGCACAAAGTTCTTTTGTTAGATGAAAGTCGTATTGAATAAAGTTTAATAAATAATTTTGAAATGTAAAAAAATATATATATAAATAGACTATATTATCTAAGTTAAATCATATAATACATACATGTATATCAATAACAGTAAATAAATGTACACATAAAAATATACAATACATAAATTAAATTATAAAAATACGTATATCTATAATATTGTTAACTTTACGAGAAGGCAGAGAGGTAGGTAATGTTCTTTTACTTAGTCCATAGTTCCATAGTCGTACCGCATGAAAAGAGGAGTTGGAATAAAAATGGGGTTTTATGGGCATAGAAATTGAGCTGGTATTTAAGATGGGATCTGCATGAGGCATTGGCAGGGCGAGTGAACGAAAAAGCAAGTAAGTATGTCTACTTGCGTGCTCGTTTTTCGTTCACTACTCTACTACTCTTGTCTTCTATTCAACTGAGTTGAATAGGATGTTGTGCAAGAGACATAATACCCGAGTGTTCCTACGAAGACAGATACACTTGAGATCCTTGCGGAACTGAGAGACATGGTCGAATTTTCTTAGGCCAAAAACAAAACGAATGCACAAATTTTGCAAGCGCTCAATCTCATTTATTGCTATGTTTCAGGCTCAGTGTATCTACACTCTAGTTCAGGCAGCTGTTTTCTTTCAGCTCTCATCCAACTCTCCTGTCGCAGGTCTGCTGGAAAAGCAGAAACTTAGTACTCTTCTATCTGGTCGATCTGTTCTGTTCTTTTCGATTTTAAGTGTAAGTGTGTTCATAAATAAATAAATAGATATGCTTTAGGCTCGAAAATGCTGTGACACAAAATAATAAATTAACATTAAACATATATTATTAAAAACATAAACTAAATAAATAAAAAACAGACATGTTTTATATTTGAGATAAAAACATTAAGTAAATCTTCTGTCTTTCCCTAATATATGCTTAGAAAATTTTAAAGAATTTAACTCAGTTTATAGTACTCGTATGTACTTTGTTTGCTATTTAATCTATTGTACAAAAGTGTACCTAACAATGTAAAATTTTTTTTTACAAAGACATGTTTTGAAGATGCATTAGAATCGCAGTTAAATAACATTCCGTCTTTTATTAGAATTTTCGAGGTTATAAGAAAGCATGGTTTATAACGTCCATACGTTATAAACGTATAACGTCCCTAACTAATACAGGCTTAAATAATAATTATATGTTGCAAAAACACGGCCAGTACAATCAGTTATTAGTTAAAATTTAGTAACTGCGAGTCAAGACGACTGACAAAAAAACTTTTTACAAAAAAAAATACAACTGACTTCAAAGTAAAAAAAACACTGAAAAGTGCAAAATAACTTTAATTTCGGAAGGCGGTGTTTCTATAATAGTTTTGTCTCTTCGTTATTTAACACCGACTTCCGAAATTAAAGTTATTTTGCACTTTTCAGTGTTTTTTTTACTTTGAAGTCGGTTGTATTTTTTTTTTGTAAATAGTTTTTTATTTTACACTTTTTAGTTATGGTACCACCACTAAAAAGTACCCCTCAGCCAAACTTAAATACCTTATAGCCAGAGTGCATCTCATGACAATTCTAATAATCCCAAACATGGTTAGATTACATTAATTTATTACAGAGTTCCGGTGCCTAACTTCAGGCTTCATCATCAGATCAGTTCGATATATTCCCCCTCTACTTTCAGTCAGTCATCGACTACACGTATAAACAAAGCAATTTTACTTGTTACGACGGTTTTGCTGTGATCCTATGAGGAGTTCTGTTCCATATCTTCGAAGTTCATGATCAGATCATAACAATATTTCTATGGGACCAACTCAGAAGTATAACCTGCCAATCAAAATAAAAAAAAAATGAAAATCGGTCCACAATTGACCGAGAAATCGGTGAACATACATAAAAAAAAAAAAAACATACATTCAACCGAACATATAACCTCCTCCTTTTTGAAGTCGGTTAAAAAATAGCTTTTGTTCTAATTATAAACCTCGATAAGAATAAAAAAATATAACCAAAGTGGTTCATGACTTAAATAATAATTAATTTTCAAATATTAATGCTAACTTTGATAAGTATTTTGAGTCTCCCACGTGAAACTGAGGTGGATATTTTTTGTCTGCAAATGAATTGCTATCTATACACATTTTTGATATCGGAATAAGTTTAATATAATTAGCCTACACGTTTCCAGAGCTGGAACACAAATCCCGTTTCAGTAAAAGGGAATAGACTGTAATCTACCACATGGTTGGTGGATTTCTCTTGTCTCCGATTTCTAGTTCTAGAAGTTACCGGTTTCCTCACTATGTTTTTCTTTACCATTTTGAATGTAGTGTTGATCAAATAAATAACATAACATTAAATGCCTGCTTAGTTTCGATCTCGAATCTCATATGCCGGGCGATACTGGCTACTTCTTACGGGCTCGGGGGTTTAGCTGCAGGATTGTACGAAATAGTTACTGAAGCTCTGTAGTGCATGGACACGCCAAAATCGAAGCGATAAAGCCCTTCTTTGAGGAGTGGCTGGAGAGACGCCACGGCGCGGCGGCATCCTCAACTTGCGCTTGACACAGGTTCTCACCGGACATGGCAAGTTCGGGAGGTTCTTGTTCCGCATTCATAGCATAAGCATAGCATAAGTAGCCTTTCAATGTTCCCACTGCTGGGACTCAGGCCTCCTCTCTAGTAGAGGGAATGGGCTGCAATCCACCAAGCGGGCCCAGTGCGGGTTGATGAATGTCACATGTCTTCGAATTTTTGGTTCTAGGACATGCCGGTTTCGGTTTCCGCATTCAGGCGGAACAAACGCACGGGTGTCATCAATGTGCGGACCACACGGAGGACATGGTGGAGCATATAGTGTAGGTGTACTCCGCTTGGACAAAGCGCCGCCGTGTCTTTCTTTAGGCGTTCGGCGGCGGCGACTTCACGTGCCGGGTCCTAGTTCAGGCCATGGTCCGGGGCGAGAGGGAATAGAAGACTAGCTTAGGAGGATTTCCCACCACAAAAAAAGCACTGTAATGCAAGGGCTGCGGGAACGTTTGAAAAAGGAAATGAAGGAACATACACAGGTGGGTTTTAGCCTGTAAAAGTGCGACACGCCCTCTTACTCCATCATAGAGCAGAAGAAGTCATTTGATGACTTCCCACCTCGAAAAAGCCCAGTAACGCAAAGGGCAACTGAAGGAACACTGATGGGTTTCAGTGAGTAAGCTACTTCTTTCTGCTTTCTTACTTTCTACTTTCTGCTACTAATTTAATGATTTCCGAAATTACAAAGTACTTTTTTTCTTAATTGATTTAAACTAGTGCTTGACTGCGATCCCACCTGATGGTAAGCAATGATGCAATCGTTGATGGTGAGGCGCACTAGTTTATTAAGAGCCTATTCACTCTAGCCTTGAAGACACCCAAATTATAATCGGATGGAAAGACCTCAGCAGGCAAATATACACTATATACTTAAGGCGTACTTAAGTATATTATTTAGTATTGTATTTAATTTATTAACCGACTTCAAAAAGGAGGAGGTTATATGTTCGGTTGAATGTATGTTTTTTTTTTATGTATGTTCACCGATTTCTCGGTCAATTGTGGACCGATTCTGAATTTTTTTATTTTTATTGAAAGGTTATGCTTCCGAATTGGTCCCATAGAAATATTGTTATGATCTGATCATGAACTTCGAAGATATGGAACAGAATTCCTCATAGGATCACAGCAGAACCGTCGTAACAAGTAAAATTGCTTTGTTTATACGTGTAGTCGATGACTGACTGAAAGTAGAGGGGGAATATATCGAACTGATCTGATGATGAAGCCTGAAGTTAGGCACCGGAACTCTGTAATAAATTAATGTAATCTAACCGTGTTTGGGATTATTAGAATTGTCATGAGATGCACTCTGGCTATAAGGTATTTAAGTTTGGCTGAGGGGTACTTTTTAGTGGTGGTACCATAACTAAAAAGTGTAAAATAAAAAACTTTTTACAAAAAAAATACGACCGACTTCAAAGTAAAAAAAAAACACTGAAAAGTGCAAAATAACTTTAATTTCGGAAGTCGGTGTTAAATAACGAAGAGACAAAACTATTATAGAAACACCGACTTCCGAAATTAAAGTTATTTTGCACTTTTCAGTGTTTTTTTTTTACTTTGAAGTCGGTTGTATTTTTTTTGTAAAAAGTTTTTTATCTTTAATGACTTAAATATCTGGGTGGAAGCGATTCATCAATGATTAGACATTATTTATCAGTGCAACAAGGGTCAAGAAACAAACAATTACAGACCGTTTAGTCTTATTTCGCACATAATATAAAGCATTTAATAAACTGCGAATTAGACACACAGCAACCTTCTGTGTAAGTAGGGTTCCGTCCGGACATTTGTTTGTTGCCCTGTAGATTTTGAACTTAACCTCGCTTTATCAGGAGACTGTCAATGTCCCTTGATAACTTCATCCGTGCTACGTTCTGGTACCAACTGATTATATAAGTAATTGTCTATGTTATATCTTTAAAGGTTTTTTCAATGTTCAGTATTCAAGACAGCTATGGTGCATTAGAGTCGCAGTTAAATCAGAAACATTTCTTCACACAAAGGGTTAGGTTATCTTATATTCCTACCTGTGCATAAACAAAGGCGCACTACTTGATTTTAACTCTTGGCTATATTTTTTTAGGTTGAAAAATCATCCTATGACATCTCGCGCTCTTGGGCGGGGCGCAAGGGTGTGTCAGACTTTTACTGACTAAAACCCACTCCTGTTTCTTCTTTGCCTTTCATACCAGGGCCGGGTTTTCCTTTCAGAAGTGAACCCATGGCCCCAGCAGGCTTCGACCCTGCTGGGCCCCTACGGTTTGCTGACATCTCTTTGAGGCGCGTGGAACACTACGCGCCGTCGATGACTTGGGCTTGGTCCGGCGGGTTACCGGATGGTCGGAAGGCGAGCTACCCCTTGCTCGCCGTCCGCAAGCTCGCGCCGACGGTGACCGAAAATCAGGATCGGGATCCCGGCGGCTGGGGCGTCAGGGCCGCTCCCTCGCGCGTGCACGTGTGGCCTCCTCGTTTGCTAGCATTGCTGCTTCGCAGAAGGGTGCGACCGCCTGCCACTTCTCCTCGCTTTGGACCATGGCCTGTACTAAGGCCCGGCTCGAGAGATCGTTGTCGCCACGAGGACACGGCGGTGCTCTGCCTAGGCGGGGCACACCTCTACCGTATACTCCACCGTGTCCTCCGGGCGGTCCACACAATGGTTACACCCGGGCGTTACTTCCGCACGATTTCGGTGCAGGAACTTCCCGAACTGATCATGCTCGGTGAGAACCTGCGTCATGCGTAAGGTGAGGACGCCCTGAGGTCTTCCTAGCCACTCCTCAAAAAGGTGACTTACCGCCATAGTTATAGCGTGCCCAGCACTGGGTTGCGACAGTCGTTGTCGCCATTTCTCAGGAACTCTATCTTACTGCTGCCTCCAGATCCCATAGTGGCAGGCCAGCAAGGAGGCTCGCCGCTTCGCGGGAAACCGTGCGGTACCCCGCACCATCCGCATGGCCATGACCCTCTGGCATGCGTTCAGCTGTGCCGCCAGTCGATTTCGCAGCGACGGCGTCCACACCGGCGCTCCATAAAGGGCCATGGACCAAACGATGCCTGCGTAGTGCCTCCGGCAGGAGGCGTCTGGACCCCCTAGGTTGGGCTGGAGCCGCTTGAGGGCAGCCCCAATCCGATTCAGTTTGGGAGCCACACGTCGGAAGTGCTCCTCCAAATTCCACCGGCGGTCGAGGACGAGTCCCATGTACTTCATCGTCGACCCGACGCTGATGTGAACTCCTCCTACCATTAAGTGCCGTGGTGGCATGCTCCGAGGGCCGTGAGAACACATGGCCTCGGACTTGTGCAGCGACAACTCGAATCCCAACTGCTGGATCCTCTCAACGATGTCGCAACCCCGCGTGTTGTTAGTTCAACCGCCGCCCGATACGACTCTCCCTGCGCCAGGACCAGCGAGTCGTCTGCGTAACAGACCAAGATGACCCCGTCAGGGAGGTCACCACGCAGCACGTAGTCGTACCCGATTTTCCACAAGGGCGGTCCTAGTACCGATCCCTGCGGAACACCACACGACATCTCTCGCCGTTTTCTGGTGACCAGGGTAGATGATGTATCTATCCGACAGGTAGGCTTCGATCACACGACAGAGATAGTCGGGCACCCGGTGATACCGGAGTGCCCTACTATCTCCTAATGCTACTCCAGGGCAGGGAATTAAAAGCGTTGGCGATGTCCAAAGACACCGCCAAGACACACCTATCCTGGGACACCGCATTCCCCGTCCCGAGGGCTCGCACGCCCATGATGGCTCCACCGTGGAGCGCCCCCTGCGAAAGCCGAACTGTCCGTCCAAGGCTCGGTAAGGTTCGGCCCCGCCCATGCTAGGTGCGCGACGAGGCGGTCTGCAATCACTCTTTCAAAAAGTTCCCACCTCGTCGAGCAGCACAATGGGCCGATATATGAAAACAAATAAATCTTTCGTCACTGTTTATTCAAAACTTGTAGTTATAAAAATGTATATTTACTACTAAGAATCTACATTAAAAGTAAACAAAAAAACATTCTCATTTTTCTCTCTTGATGAAATTCACAAGCACAGGCCCATCATTTCTAAGCACAAGATCAGCAGCAAATGTAATATCGCAGGGTCGAGTCACAGGGGACAACTCAAACTTCCGCATCACGTTGGCAACTGCTATCTTCATCTCCATCATTGCGAATTTCTGACCTGAAAGAATTTTGAAAAATTTGTAAGGGTTGCGTTCATTGACTTATTTAGTGACAGGGCAGACGGACTGTTTTTGACCGACTTCAAAAAGGAGGAGGTTCTATGTTCGGCTGAATGTATTTTTTTTACGTATGTTCACCGATTTCTCGGTCAATTGTGAACCGATTTCGATTTTTTTTTTTATTGAAAGGTTGTGCTTTCGAGTTGATCCCATAAAAATATTGTTATGATCTGATCATGAACTTAGAAGATATGGAACAGAACTCCTCATAGGATCACAGCAAAACCGTCGTAACAAGTAAAAATGCTTTGTTTATACGTGCTGTCGATGACTGACTGAAAGAAGAGGTCCATATCGAACTGATCTGATGATGAAACCTGAAGTTAGACACCGGAACTCTGTAATAAATTAATGTAATCTAACCGTGTTTGGGATTATTAGAATTGTTATGAGATGCACTCTGGCTATTGTGGACCGATTCTGAAATTATTTTTTTTGATTGAAAGGTTATGCTTCCGAACTGGTCCCATAGAAAAATTGTTATGATCTGATCATGAACTTCGAAGATATGGAACAGAATTCCTCATAGGATCACAGCAGAACCGTCGTAACAAGTAAAATTGCTTTGTTTATACGTGTAGTCGATGACTGACTGAAAGTAGAGGGGGAATATATCGAACTGATCTGATGATGAAGCCTGAAGTTAGACACCGGAACTCTGTAATAAATTAATGTAATCTAACCGTGTTTGGTATTATTAGAATTGTTATGAGATGCACTCTGGCTATAAGGTATTTAATTTTGGCTGAGGAATACTTTTACCATGACTAAAAAGTGTAAAATAACAAACTTTTTACAAAAAAAATACAACCGACTTCAATGTAAAAAAAACACTGAAAACTGCAAAATAACTTAAATTTCGGAAGTCGGTGTTAAATAACGAAGAGACAAAAATATTATAGAAACACCGACTTTTCTGTTTTTTTTTTACATTGAAGTCGGTTGTATTTTTTTTGTAAAAAGAATTTTTTTCTGACATCAAATCAAATCAATTTAGTGTAGATATCATTTTGGTCTTAACATAAATAATTACAGACACAACACTTAGTCATAATAAAAAATAAAAAATACATTTGGGTTTTTTATTTATAGTTGTATCACAATTTGACCAGACATGACATTGGCCCGACTAGATCGAAGCGAATCCACCGTCAATCATCGAATGTGAATGTGTGCACGAGACTCTAAAAATGCCGTGTCTCTTAGATAGTTTGTGAACGCGTATCAGCAAACACTCAGAAAGGCCTATCTTTACTATTTAAATCTTAGGGTGCATTCGATTAGCCTATACAATGTAGAAAAGAATAGAAGTCAGACTGGATGGAGCTAAGTATCAGTATTTTACATAGATCGACTACCCATCTGACCTCCATAACCCAGTTTGGTAATAGCTTACCATAACCCTTGGCAAGGCTGATGTGGCACTTACATCAAATTTATTTAAAATTTAGAGAGGAAAGGTGCACAATCCAATTGTTTTAGGACAGCTGAGCCTGTGTGTTCAGTACAGGTACGTGTGGCGACGACGGCGGCCGGGCCTGCTGGCTGAGCCGCGCGGCCGGACTAACCTTTTAAGGGAGGCGCCGCTTACGCGCGCACTTCACACGCTCAACCTGATAGCTAATGTGACGGACTTATTTTGTTGTACTCTGGGTGAATTCACAAGGAATGCATTATTTATAATTAGTTATAGATGTAAGTTTAGATAAGTTAGGATAAGCGCTTTACTGCATTGGGGATAAAAAAAAACCTGAAAAGACAGATGTAAGATGAAGAAAATAAATATATAAATATAACTGAGACCAACGGTTTTGCGTGCCTCACCTATTCCCGGACCTCTTTAGGCAATCGTATTTCGGTTTGTGCGGTACTTATTATTAACCACGAACACCTCGTCGATTAGATTTGTTTAGTCTACACGAGTTGCTATACATAATTTGATTAATTACGCAAGTACGTTCAGTACACGCGAACAGCCAGTACACCGTTACCACCAAGACAAATATTTCTATGTATCTTTATAGCACTTAGAATGTTTTTCTCGTAGTTCGTACCCATACGAAATTATCTCTGTAGCCAAAATGAACAGTGGCGTGCCTAGGGTTTCAAAATAAGGCAAGCCCAATAAAATTTTAATCGATTTCAAAAAAAGAAAGTTCAGTTTTCGAAATTACCGAAAGAAACCATTGCACACAGGTGTTTATGGGAATTTGCGTGCCATTTAATGGCGCCAGATATGTTATTTAAATCATTATAACCAGATGTATTCCAAACGGAATCTTCATTCGAAAAAAATATGCAGCACCAGCAATACAACTTATTAGTGTGCGAACACTGATCTATTAAATTTTCGAACTTTTTACAAAAAAAAAATACAAACGAATTCAATGCATAAAAAAACACTGAAACGTGCAAAATTACTTTAATTTCGGAAGTCGGAGTTTCTATAATAGTTTTGTCTCACCGACTTCCGAAATTAAAGTTATTTTGCACGTTTCAGTGTTTTTTTATGCATTGAAGTCGATTGTATTATTTTTTTTTGTAAAAAGTTTTTTATTTTACACTTTTTAAATATGTTATCACCACTAAAAAGTACCCCTCAGCCAAACTTAAATACCTTATAGCCAGAGTGCATCTCATGACAATTCTAATAATCCCAAACGCGGTAAGATTACATTAATTTATTACAGAGTTTGCCTAACTTCAGGCTTCATCATCAGATCAGGGGGGTTACCATGACGTTTAAAGTAAGATTGTTTTATTCCTATTCCATTGTAGGTAAGAGATGGCGCTAGACAACCTGTATAGCTCTGGCTCTTACCCACACTGAAATAAGAATGAAACAATCTTACTTTGAACGTCATGGTACAGGGGCAGTTCGATATATTCCCCCTCTTCTTTCAGTCAGTCATCGACTACACGTATATACAAAGCATTTTACTTGTTACGACGGTTCTGCTGTGATCCTATGAGGAGTTCTGTTCCATACCTTCGAAGTTCTTGATCAGATCATAACAATATTTCTATGGGACCAATTCGGAAGCATAACCTTTCAATAAAAATAAAAATTCAAATCGGTCCACAATTGACCGAGAAATCGGTGAACATACATAAAAAAAAATACATTCAGACGAACATAGAACCTCCTCCTTTTTGAGGTCGGTTAAAAAATGAAATATATTCATTTTTTAACCGACCTCAAAAGTTTGGTTGGTTTTTATGTTTATTTTTATAAGTAATTTTTTTTTAGGAAAGTTTACAAGTGTGTCCTTTAAGTTCTCAAGTGGCGAGGCGCAGTGCGGGTGGCGCGGGTACGTTGCCATGGAAATAGGTTACATAATTATACGCATCAGAGCGCAAAGAAAGTGAAAGTTTCAAAACATCTTTGCAGTTTTATGTATGGTAAAAAAAAGTAGACCGTAAATTTTTAACTATATTATTATATTGCATATTAAAGTTACCTATACAGTTCCTAGGACCGGCGCTAAAGGGTATATACGAGTAGGGATGACGACCCACGCTGTTCTCGGGCAGGAACCGATCCGGGTCAAACTGTTCCGCGTTCTTGAACAAGTCCTCACGATAATGGAGATGCAAAATAATGATGTGACACAATGTGCCAGCCGGAACTGTGTAGTTACCTGAAAACATATGCAAATATATTTAAATAGACAAGCAGTAATCGCTAGAAGCAATACAGCGAAAGCTAAGGAATATGACATGAGTAAGGTTTTGTGTGTGAATGTAGATGGCTACAAAGGAGTGGAAGAGTAAAGTAACCATAGGCGGTCTAACGGCGTCCTTACCTACCGCATGACGCAGGTCCTCACCGGACATGGTAAGTTCGGGAGGTTCCTGCACCGGATTCGTGCAGAAGAGACGCCCGGGTGCCACCATTGTGCGGACCGCCCGGAGGACACGGTGGAGCATACGGTAGAGGTGTGCCCCGCTTGGGCAAAGCACCGCCGTGTCCTTGTGGGGGCGATCGGCGGCAGCGATCTCTCGCGCCGGGCCTTGGTACAGGCCATGGTCCGGAGCGAGGAGGAGTGGCAGGCGGTTGCCTCCTTCTGCGAAGCAGTAATGCTAGCAAAGGAGGCGGCCGATCGCGTGAGGCAACGGTCCTCACTCCCCAACCGCCGCCGGGATTCCGATCCCGATTTCCGGCCACCGTAGGCGCGGGCTTGCGGACGGCGAGCAATGGGTGGCTCGCCGTCCGATCGTCCGGTAACTGTCCGGACCGAGCCCAAGTCGTCGACGGCGCGTAGTGTTCCACGCGCGCCTCAAGGAGATGTCAGCAACCGTAGGGGCCCAGCAGGGTCGAAGCCTACTGCGGCCATGGGTGATGCGAAAGTGACCCCCAGGGCCCTGGGAAAAATGGCAAAGAAGGAACAGGAGTGGGTTTTTAGTCAGTAAAAGTCTGACACTATCTCGCGCTCCGCCCAAGAGCGGGGGATGTCATTAGATGATTTTCCCACCAGGAAAAAAAAAAAAACATGGGCGGTGGGACTGTTCGAAAGAGTTACCGCGGCCCTAGAACTTAAAGGGCAACTGAAGGAGTACTAGTCGGTTTTAGTTAGTAATGTGTAGCAACTTTGGCCTCAGTGGAAAGGCGTGCTAAGGCTAATTGGTGATCCAGATTAGATTATTGTGCGTACAGCCAAGGAGTGGCATTGCTTGCCGGAGTCTGTGTTTCCTGATAGCTACAACTTAGGGGTATTTAAGTCAAGAGTGAATAGGCTACTTCTAGGCAAGCGTGCTCCATCGTGGACCACATCATCGCTTACCATCAGGTGAGATGGTGGTCAAAAGCGAGCCTATCATTGATTTTAAAAAAAATAAGTCTAATCTACAGAGCCTGGAGCACAGGTAACCAGCCTTTCGGTATTTTACAGAATGCATTTTGGAAAATGTGCGTGGGAATTAGGTACATGACTTGATTCCACCACTGCCTTTCTACCATCGGACAACCCAACGTACGGCGTGTGTCCACCCTTACATTGTTAACACCGCTACGGTAAGGACTAAGCGTTTCGCCTCACTATCAACGATTGCATCACTGCACTGGTGGTATCGTAGTCAAGTCCTAACCCAGTTTATAAAATTTAAAAAAAAAAGTGTTTAAAGTGAAATAATTTCAATAGAATGATACAAACTTAATACTGTCTCTTCGTTTAAATTGCGGCTTATAAAGTGTACTGGAGGGTAAAGCCGCAATGACTCTTTGATACAGCATTCTAAATACTTCATCTTTGACAAATCTTCCATCTTTATGGGTCTGTGGGAATCACCAAATATGTCTTTAAGCTCTTCGAAGACTTTATCCTGAAAAAAGATTTTCGGTTTATATTTTTTTTTTTGTTTTCAGATGTTTTATGTTTCTATTTTTTCTTTCAGATGGAAGTGGAATATTATTATTTCACAAATAAGTAGATAGTAGCTGATTGATATACATATTTGCTCTACGAGACTGGAGAAAGACGGAAGAAGTGATTAGGTCCTAACCTGAATTTTTTTGTGATTAGCGAGCAGCATAAAGCAATATGTCAACCCACTGGCAGTAGTGTCATGTCCCTGGAAAACATAATAAAACAGTAAAAATCAAACAGAATTTTAAGAAAATATCAATTACTGGTCAATAGTAACTGACTTCAAACATGAATGTGTCCACTTCTTCTTGAACTCCAATTCTATCGATATGTCCTTCTTTTTCAGCAGAGAGTAATAAATCCAACATAGCAGTTTTCTTCTTTTTCTTGTAAACATATGAATCATTATCGTCATCAAGTTCTTCATTCACATTTATTCCATGTGTCTCCCTGTACTCTCTCCTTTGTTGTATTACCTCTTCAGTAAAGCCGTGAACTACTTTCAAATATTTATTTTGAAGCCGTCCCAAAGGTGATAAGTTATATATGAAGTCTGGATACAGGTATACTCTGACAAATCTTTTATAGAATAAAGTTCCCATATCATGTAAAGCATTCTTATATGATATCGCTGTCTTGTTATTATTACTTAGTTGAGTGCCCATTGCCGTTTCTAAAACATTTCAAAGTAGTTCAGTAACAACAAAATCTAAATCCCGACCGACTCACTACCAGTCGCCTTTTCATTTGAAAACAACTGATAGTGAATCGATTCTCTGTCGAATGCAAACGGAGCAATTAATCTGATCACAACGAGGCAGAGCTCAATTCCATTCTTTAGGCGACTTGATTATCTACGAGTATTTACTTTAATTTTAAATTTTAGAAATTATTGAATAAGTTATACAGTTTTTTCAAGTTCATCGATTAACGGTTAAGGCTCAAAGTGACTGTGGCTAATCTTTGTGCACAAAACTATTCATATGTCAAAATGAAAGGGATATCAAAAATACCTACGTCTTGTGCAATAGAAATAACACCTAAGTACCCTGACGGAGTTCAGTGACTCTTCGTAAAGCAACAGAGCAACTGAAGTACTTCTGAGGTCTGACTCCCAAACTCGAACGGGCAGAGACTGCCCAATGTAGGGGTCCAGACACCTCCTGCCGGATATGACATGACTACATGGGGATCTTTCGGTCCATGACACTTTACGGAGCGCCGGTGTGGGCGCCGTCGCTGCGGAAGCAACAGGCGGCCAAACTAAACGCGTCCCAGAGTGTCATGGTCATTTGGATGGTGCGGGGATACCGCACGGTCTCCCGCAAAGCGGTGAGTCTCCATGCCGGCCTACCGCCATGGGATCTGATAGCAACAGTCCTTGCACGCATGCACGATTTCCGCAAGGAAATGCAACACCGGGGCGAAACTTCACTGACGGACAGAGTTCAGGCGAGGTTTCATGACGATATGCAACAGCGACTGTCACAACCCAGCGTTAGGCACGCCATAACTATGGCGGTAAGAACCTACCCAATTTGAAGAGTGGCTGGAGAAGCGTCATGGCTTCCTCGATCACCTTCCGCATGATGCAACCTCACCGAATATATAAAGTTCATAGGGTTCCTGCACCTGATTCAGGCGGGAGAAACGCTCGAATGTCACCATTGTGCACACCGCCCGAGCTCGGAGGTCACAGTGAAGCACACAGTGGTTTACTCCGTTTGGGCGGAGCACCGCAATGTCCTCTTTGAGGCGATCGGCGGCGATGACCTTTTGGATCAGGCACTAATAGGTACAGGCCATGGTCCGGAGCGAGGGGGAATGGGCAGCGGTCGCCTCCTTCTGCGAAGCAGTAATGCAACCCAAGGATACGGGCGCACGCGAGAGGGAATGGACATCCTCACACCCCAGTCGCCGAGACCCCGACCCCGACTACCAGCCACCGTAGGTGTAGGCTTGAGAACGACGAGCACTGGGTATCTCGCTGCCCGCCCGTCCGGTAACCGTCCGGACCGAGCCAGAGTCCACCACGCGCGCCTCAAAGAGATGTCAGGAAAACCGTAGTGTCTCATGAGGGCCGAAACCTATTAGAGTCATGATTATTATTATTGTTCAAGATTCAAAGCATTTTGTTTCAAATAAACCATTTACAGGCACTTTTAATATGTCAAAAAGTCAGTCAGTCAGAAAAATTATGCTAATTCGGTCGAAGTCATTAAGTGTGATACATGGGGGTTTTAGTCAGTAACCGTCTCTCTTGCTCCACCGAGAGCAGGAGGAATTATTTGATGATTGTCAACAAAAAAAAAACTTCGGACCACAAATAGAGTTCAGTGTAAATTCAGAGAGCACAGGTACAATGTCGATGGGTTTTCCAGCAGTTTCCTTTAAACTGTCGACGAATCTGTAGCTGTTTTCCTCGATTATATCACAAAACTGTTTCAATATGTTGAAATGAAATGCAGGCGTGAGAATTTTCCTGCGTTCTTGCCATTTTGCACCTAATAAAAAAAAAATACAGTTAGGAATTACAGCAAACACAGTCTTAGTATAGAAAGATTGTCATGTTTCTGCAATATTTTTGACAATATTATTCTTAGAAACTAGATATTTTATTACCGTTACTGACGAGTAGTCCATCACGTAGCCAGGGCTTTAAAATTTTATAGGTAATACTTTTTTCACCATACTTCATACCTGACATGATTATCTGAAATTTTTTTGATATTATTAATATTAAAATTTCACCACGTCTCTCTTAGCGCGAACAGACAGCCGTCCTCGTGAAGCAGAGGCAGCTGTCTGTTCGCGCAGTCAAGAAAATGCAGCTCTATGGTGTGTACCTCATCTGCCCACTATTCGTCACGCAGTAAATCCTACATTTTTTAGGCTTCATGATTTGACTACGCCGCCATGGCGTTCCAGTGAAGCACGGCCCTTATTCATAACTAACTGGTGGCCGCAACTTCATATAATAGTATAATCAGCCGGACTTAGGCCTTCTCACTAGGATAGGGAATGGGCCGTATTCCACCACGCGGGCCTAATGCGGATTGGTGGATGTCACATGTCTTCCATCTTTTGGTTCTAGTACATGCCGGTTTCCTCACGATGTTTTCTTTCACCGTTTTGAGAGCTTTGATGTAATAAATTACACAAAGTAATATGCCTGGCTAGGTTTGAACTCGCGCCCTACAACTCGTAAGTCGGAATCGTTACCACTGGGCCACCACTATTCCAGTAAAACACCACTACTCCGCGTCAAAATTGTTAAACACTACAATGCCATTTTTTCCATAATTTTCCCTAATTGTTTTTCAGAAATAGAAGTCAAAAAATCATTAAAAAACTGGACAAATGCGAGTCGGACTCGCGCACTGAGGGTTCCGTACAAACTTACCTATGAAAATAATTCAATGATTTTTCCGAATCGCAAAAAAAGTTTTTTTTGTGACGTTACAACAAAACTGTTTTCAAATTTATTCCTATACCTGTGCTACAAAACCTTACTTTATGCAAAATTTCAGGATTCTGGGTCAACTGGAAGTACCCTATGAATTTTGAATCTCTTGAGAGTGTCGAAATATACGTTTTTTTGCGACATAAACGGCCGTATCTTTTTTTTCCGTGAATTTAAAAGTTTGATTGAAGGGCCCGCAGACTTGAGTATATGGTTTTAATTTCAACCCGATACCTCCACGCATCCCTGAGATAAAGGGTTTTGACAGTCTGATAGACAGATGGACAACAAAGTGATCCTATAAGGGTTCTGTTTATTCCCTTTGAGGTACGAAAACCTAAAAAATAAATTTTTGTTATGGGATTTTGATATTACATAAATGATTAACAGTTACGTACCTCAATGTCTTCAGGATTGTATAAAAAAACGCCGCCCATAGGCCATATCCATACTCTGAAGATTCCATTAAACATACCGCATAATTCTTTGCTCATTTTCATAATCTCAACTGTAAATCAGAATAGTTTATTTTAAACCAACTCGAATAAATGAAGGTTCTCAAAATTGTTATAGGTAAATTATTTTATGTTTGTTACGTCAAAAATGCGTTAGTTATCTACGGAGATTCGATTTTTATTTGTAAAATATTGGTCCACATTTTTTTGGTAGGTATTTATAAAAATACTTCCAGATTATTCCCATTTTTATCAAAATCCAATTTTGATAACGGAATTCTAATATTATAGACTTACATAATAGTAATATTCACACAACTATCACACAACAAATCAATTATATTATATTTATATTACATGTAACGATTTTGATACTTTCATCGAGAAGTCAAGCATTTACATTCCGAAAATGTCACTTGTTATGGTGGAACAGATGAAGAAACCAAAAACTCTAAATAATATATCGACTAAAATAATTAAATGACCATGAAGAAATTATAAAAGTGGTTTAGGTGAAAATGGTATCATCGAACTTATCTGAAGAAAAAGTTGGAAGGCAGACACAGAAACTCCTTATTAAAACAATATATCCTAGCTGTATTAGATTTTTTTGGCTTAGCAGTGCCGGATTAGCCACTGCAACAGACCCCGCGCAATTATGGGCGCCCGGTTGGATTTATTTATTTATTTATTCATAACAATAAACATTGTGTTGAATATTACATCATTTTAAAATAATATTAAAATAGAACTGTCACATATAAGCAAAACAATTTATAAAATTTAAATTAAATAATTATAATGTTATGTTATATGTAAATTAAATAATGTAAAATATTGAGTCAAATCATTAAACATTTGTCTACAAATATGATAGATGTACATTACCCATAATGACAATATAAGCAACAGCCTATGTGTCTGTTGCTACCTAAGAACCCTATAGCCGGTGAGAAAAAAGACGTTTTAATTAATTATCATTTCACCAAGATTCAGTGGGCCCCTGGGTAGAATTTGCTACAGGCCCCACGCTAGCTTAATCCGGCACTGCTTATTAGAATTGTCGTGAGATGCACGATAGGATGCACCAGAAGTCCTTAGTAAAGCAATGTACCCTAGCCATGTTTCAGTTTGTTGAAATCATAATTCACTTTCTATTGCAACACTCCATAACTAAAACAAAATAGCGAACAAGATGTCTGATAAGGTAGATACCCTATCAGAGAACTTGCTCAGCATTTCTATTTAATATACTAATTATGGGTATTTTGTCATCTCTATACCTATAGGAATGACAAAATAAAATATAATTACTTAATTTACCCATTCTTTGCGATTACCAAACGAAATGCAAGTAATGGGGGAGTTATAACTTAACCCAATACACAAAAAGAATCATCAAGATCGGGTCATAAACAAAAAAGTTACGCCCGAATTGATGATCCCAGTAATACGGAATTTTACCATATTAATGGAATGAGGCTATAGAGATGATGTTATGTTATGAATTGGTTTTAAAAATAAACAGATATGCAATCTCTGAAGATTTCCTATCGCTTATTAAAGAATTTTATGGTCGAAGTCCGGAGTTCTTAATCAGGTCTTAAGAGGCACCTTTTTCACTCGCCTATCGTCAACATCGAACATGGTTTTAAAGCGTGTTACTTCATCTAACGCAATCCAACGCGATGTTCGACGAAGAGGCAAAAAAGAGAGAGATAACGCCTGAAAACTCTGTTAGCATTCGGTGATTCCGTGATTTACTTAAATATTTTACAAAACTGTTTTTAGTATTGTTAAATGATATCTTAGTTTTATTATTTGTTTTAAATAGGCACATCAATCTATTTGGACTGTTTTATAAATAAGAATTGCAACATTTTCTTTTAGTTGGTTTCTGCACAGAACCTTTCAGATTTTTAATGAATATTTTCTATTTTCAAGCATATGGCACCCAAGGGCTGCAGTTGAAAATCAGCGTCAGGTGGTGGCCTTGTGTTACCATTCGGCATTATGCTGAGCTGAGGCCCTTTTGTCATTACTCCATGTACTGTTTGTTTAATTTTACGGTGTTTCCGTTTTTTTTGTAATGCCAATAAACGCATTTTTTTTCTTTCTTTCTTTCTAAAACTTGTTCGAGGAAATACGTGTTTTTTTAAACCCTTAAAAGTTTATGAAAAATATTGTTGTCATTCAGAATCTTGATTAAATTTGCAATTCTTATATTTTTTTATTTTTGAGTTTATTATGAAGTGTCAAAGTTCATGCAAAATAGCAGATTTTCAGAGGTCTTTACTAGATTAGTATTACACCAATTTACAAATTTAATATCTAGATTCATTTTAATAAGCCTAGATAATATCCACAAGATACTGTGTTTCCAAAATATCTAATGAAAAATGTGTAAAAACGTCATAATCGCGTAAGAGCGGTTGTATGAAAAACAGTGAAAATGTATGTCGAATTGCATGCCCTTAACCATTAAGGTAATAAATACGCTTTACGAAAATACTATTCTCATCACAAACAAAATCGGTTAATATTTCAATATCATTTACATAACCGGCGAAAGTATCGCTGAACAAATACAAAATAAAAACATTCTGTCAACTTGAGAATCTCCTTCTTTTTTGGAAATCGGTTATAAGTAAAATCGACTTCCAAATAAAAACACTAAAAACTGTATAGGTATCAAACTCAATTTAGGAAGTTGAAGGTGTTAAATAAAGTAAAAACAAAACCAATCAATTTTTTATAAAATTATTTACAGAATTTAGGTACATACCTCTAAGATTACTCGGTAGACGTAACCAATAATACACTTTTAAAATAGCAGATAAATGTCTAATAATAATTCATGCAGTATTTACATATGTTATTACAATTATTAGACATTTATAATATCATGAACAAGGCATTATTGTTTATCACAGTAAATAATTGACATCTGCTTTTATGTGCTTAATTTCTAATTTACCTGGAGAGCGTATAACGGTCCAACCGTTTCCGACGATAAAGTCATCTTTAGGTCCAGGTATCTTCCTAATTAACCTAGCGCGTTCATTATAATTAAAAATAATGTGGAGAACACACAAAAATATAATAATTCCCAATAAGTACAAAATCATGTTGATAAACGTCTAATTATATGAACTATTCAAAGCACTACTGACACTCACTGAATTGTGATATTGTACTCAACTTATAGAAATAACATAATTCAGGGTCAACATCTTGTATTAAGGGCCAACGCTGCGTTAAGCGGGCGCCCGCATGGGCGCCCGTCGCGTGACGTAGCGCGTGTGTCGTTTGCGGCGTTCCCCGTAGTAGAAACCGGATTATTACCTGCGGAATGTCGCTAGTTCAACTTTAACGGTGTGCATGTAGTCGTGTCGATGAAGAACTTTAATGTATTATTACATAGCAAAACGGGCGCGTGGCGCGGCTGCCCGCGACGGGTGCCCGCGCGGCGAGCCGCGACGGAGCACTTTTGTGTGGGGCCGCGCGGGCACCCGCTTAACGCAGCGTCGGCCCTTAATAATAGGGGTTAAAGTATGAAATTGCCGTTTTTTAAAACGGGTTTCTTTGAAGTGTTCTATCTATAAATTGGCTTGCTAAACTTTATATTAAAGGTACGTTATTCTTTTTTCAAAAGTAGATATTTATTGGTTTCTTTGTGTTTTTTATTTATATTTTCTGTAATAACGCAGTACTTATAACTATTTTTGTATGAAATATAAGCACACTCGCATTATTTTGTAATATGAGTTCTACCGTGGAAACAATGTGTCTCAAGCGGTATGCAATATTGATGATGTATATGGACTTAAAACTGCTAAGGAATGGGATGTCTATTTTTGTTTCAATCACTTTCACGTGGGAAATATTATCTCACGAATAACTTTTCTCCTCAGTGCGGCAACAAGACAAAATTTTTAAAACGAAATCTATTAAACCAAGAGCACAAAGTTCTTTTGTCAGATAAAAGTCGTATTGAACAAAGTTTAATAAATAATTTAGAGATTTAAAAAAAATATATATATAAATAGACTATAATATCTAAATTAAATCATATAATACATACATATATATCAATAACAGTAAATAAATGTACTCATAAATATATACAATACATAAATTAAATTATAAAAATACATATATCTATATTATGTATAAATTTACGAGATGGTAAAGAGGTAATGTTCTTTTACTTATTCCAGAGTTGAATAGGATTTGTACAAGAGACATAATACCCGAGTTTTCCTACGAAGACAGATAGGGAGCCACTTGAGATCCTTGCGGAACTGAGAGACATGGTCAACGAAAGCACAAATTTTGCAAGCGCTCAAGCTCATTTAATGCTATGCTTCAGGCTCAGTGTGTCTACACTCTAGTTCAGGCAGCTGTTTTCTTTCAGCCCTCATCCAACTCTCCTGTCGCAGGTCTGTTGGAAAAGTAGGAACTTAGTACTCTTCTATCTGTTCGATCTGTTCTGTTCTTTTCGATTTTAAGTGTTTGTGTGTACATAAATAAATAATAGATATGCTTTAGGCTCGGAAATGCTATATGAAATAATAAATTAACATTAAACATATATTATTAAAAACATAAACTAAATAAATAAAAAACAGGCATTAGTCCGGTCAATTTAGACATTCGAAGGTGCATAAAGTCCCAACAAGCTGAAAATCAGTAAAATTGTTCAAAACATAATTATAAATAATATTTAAAAGTTCCCCATCATTCCCGTGTATGGAAAAAAAATATTCAAGGTCAAAGGTCAAAAAATGAGTTTTTCGCGATTTTCAGCAAAACGGTAAGTTTTATCATAAAAGTACCTCAAACAAAAATTGTATATCATAAAATTATCTATAAAAAATGCATCAATACTTTTTTTCCTACGAGCCACCGTTTCTTTGTTATCGTCATAATATGTACACGTTTCCACGCCACCTATGAGGTAGTGTACTTAGCGCGTTTTTTTTTAACGTGGTTTCCCTAGGCCTACTCCACGGGTCAGTTGTGATCCTGTTTAATGTGAAACTATTGCAAAATAACGGAAATTTTCAAAGATTGGAAAATATAAAAGCGATGTAAATTGAAAAAAAGTGGTGAAGTTCATTCGCCTGATTCGTAAGTTTCAAATTCTTCTTGTTCTTCTTCTTGTTCTTATTCTTCTTCTTCTTCTACTGCTTCTTCTTCATCTTCATTTTGGATGCAAGTAAATTGCGTCAATAGCGATGCATCGCATGACACTTCGTCGGAATCACACGAATCCTCCATTGTTTGTGATTCAACATTAAAGCACGACCGGCCTTGACAATTTGTGCATGCCAGAGAACAAAACAGTCCCACTTTTTTGCAACCACATTTAGCACTGCATCCCTTTTTGCAGTTGCAAAAAATTGTATTCAGCAGTTTTTCCGGCGCAGGTGGGAGTAAAGTTTGAACTGGCTCTAATATATTGTTGACCAACTTCCAACGCCAGTCTGTAGGGTCTAGCTGATAACCAAGCCACACTTGAACTTGGTAATATACCCGAAAAAGATGTTGATAAGCAGCAAATGAGGTTGGAGGAAGACAAGCTAATTGAACTTGTTTTTTTATTTTTAGTATTTTTAACGATACATGCATATCGATGCTTATCTAAACAGGTAGTTTTTTTAGGTTGTTGATCATAGGTGGCGTGGAAACGTTTGCATATTATGACAATAACAACTTTTATAACTTTTTGAATCATTATATCTCAGAAACGGTGGCTCGTAGGAAAAAAGTATTAATGCATTTTTTATAGATAATTTTATGATCTACAATTTTTGTCTAAAGTACTTTTATGATAAAACTTACCGTTTTGCTGAAAATCGCGAAAAACTCATTTTTTTGACCTTGAATATTTTTTTTTCCATACACGGGAATGATGGGGAACTTTTAAATATTATTTAAAATTATGTTTTGAACAATTTTACTGATTTTCAGCTTGTTGAGACTTTATGTACCTTCACTCTCATTTTTTGGTCTAGATTGCCCGGACTACATGTTTTATATTTGAGATAAAAACATTAAGTAAATCTTCTGTCTTTCCATAATATATGCTTAGAAAATGATTTTAACTCAGTTTATAGTATGTACTTTGTTTTATATTTAATCTATTGTACCATAGTGGACTTAACAATGTAAAAATATTTTTACAAAGACATGTTTTGAAGATGCATTAGAGTCGTAGTTAAATAACATTCCGTCTTTTATTAGAATTTTCGAGGTTATAAGAAAGCATGATTTATAACGTATGGCCCTAACTAATACAGGCTTAAATAATTATATGTTGCAAAAACACGGCCAGTACAATCAGTTATTAGTCAAAATTTAGTCACTGCGACTCAAGTCGACAGGCAAAACAAAATAGCTTTTGTTATTATTATAAAACTAGATTTAAAAAAATTATAACCAAAATAAAAGTGGTTCATGACTTAGATAATAATTAATTTTCAATTATTAATGCTAAATTTGATAAGTATTTTGAATCTCCCACGTGAAACTGAGGTGGATCTTGTCTGCAATTGAATTGGTATCTATACACATTTTTGATATCAGAATATAAGTTTAATATAATTAGCCTATACGTTTCCAGAGCTGGAACACAAATCCCGTTTCAGTGAAAGGGAATGGACTGTAATCTACCACATGGTTGGTGGATTTCTCTTGTCTTCGATTTCTGGTTCTAGAAGTTGCCGGTTTCCTCACAATGTTTTTCTTTACCTTTTTGAATGTAGTGTTGATCAAATAAATAACATAACATTAAATGCGTGCTTAGTTTCGATCTCGAATCTCATATGCCGGGCGGATACCACCAGGCCGACACTGGCTACTTCTTACGGGCTCGGGGGTTTAGCTGCAGGATTGTACGAAATAGTTACTGAAGTCCTGTAATGCATGGACGAGCCAAAATCGAAGCGATAAAGCCCTTCTTTGAGGACTGGCTGGAAAGACGCCACGGCGTCCTCAACTTGCGCATGACACAGGTTTTCACCGAACATGGCAAGTTCGGGAGGTTCTTGTTCCGCATTCGGGCGAAACAAACGCCCGGGTTTCATCAATATGCGGACTCCGTGGAGGACACGGTGGAGCATATAGTGGAGGTGTACTCCGCTTGGATAAAGCGCCGCCGTGTCTTTCTGAAGGCGATCGGCTGCGGCGACTTCACGCGCCTGGTCCTAGTTCAGGCCATGGTCCGGAGCGAGAGGGAATGCATGGGAGACTAGATTAGAAGGATTTCCCACCACAAAAAAATGCACTGTAACGCAAGGGCTGCGGGAACGTTTGAAAGAGGAAATGAAGGAACATACATAGGTGGGTTTTAGCCTGTAAAAGTCCGACACGCTCTCTCACTCCATCATAGAGCAGAAGAAGTCATTTGATGACTTCCCACCTCGAAAAAGCCCAGTAACGCAAAGGGCAACTGAAGGAACACTGATGGGTTTCAGTGAGTAAGCTACTTCTTTCTGCTTTCTTACTTTCTACTTTTTTAATTGCTACTAATTTAAGAATTTCCCAAATTGCAAAGTACTTTTTTTCTTAATTGATTTAAACTAGTGCTTGACTGCGATCCCACCTGATGGTAAGCAATGATGCAATCGTTGATGGTGAGGCGCACTAGTTTATTAAGAGCCTATTCACTCTAGCCTTGAAGACACCCAAATTATAATCGGATGGAAAGACCTCAGCAGGCAAATATACACTATATACTTAAGGCGTACTTAAGTATATTATTTAGTATTGTATTTAATTTATCTTTAATGACTTAAATATCTGGGTCGGAAGCGATTCATCAATGATTAGACATTATTTATCAGTGCGACAAGGGTCAAGAGACAAACAATTACAGACCGTTTAGTCTTATTTCGCACATAATATAAAGCATTTAATAACCTGCGAATTAGACACATAGCAACCTTCTGAGTAAGTAGGGTTCCGTCCAGACATTATTTTGTTTGTTGCCCTGTAGATTTTGAACTTAACCTCGCTTTATCAGGAGACTGTCAATGTCCCTTGATAACTTCATCCGTGCTACGTTCTGGTACCAACTGATTATATAAATAATTGTCTATGTTATGTCTTTAAATGTTTTTTCAATGTTCAATATTCAAGACAACTATGATGCATTAGAGTCGCAGTTAAATCAGAAACATTTCTTCACACAAAGGGTTAGGTTATCTTATATTCCTACCTATGCATAAACAAAGGCGCACTACTTGATTTTAACTCTTGGCTCTTTTTTTTAGGTTGGAAAATCATACTATGACATCTCACGCTTTTGGGCGGAGCGCAAGGGTGTGTTTTAATGACTAAAAATCCACTCCTGTTTCTTCTTTGTCTTTCATACCAGGGCCGGGTTTTCCTTTCAGAAGCGACCCCATGGCCCCAGTAGGCTTCGACCCTGCTGGGCCCCTACGGTTTGCTGACATCTATTTGAGGCGCGTGGTACACTACGCGCCGTCGACGACTTGGGCTTGGTCCGGCCGGTTACCCCGGAAGGCGAGCTACCCCTTGCTTGCCGTCCGCAATCCCGCGCCTACGGTGGCCGGAAATCAGAATAGGGATCCCGGCGGCTGGGGCGTGAGGGCCGCTCCCTCGCGCTTGCACGTGTAACCCTCCTCGTTTGCTAGCATTACTGCTTCGTAGAAGGAGGCGACCGCCTGCCACTCCCCCTCGTTTCGGACCATGGTCTGTACCAAGGCCCGGCTCGAGAGATCGTTGTCGCCGATCGCCCCCACGAGGACAAGGCGGTGCCCTGCCCAGGCGGGGCCCACCTCTACCGTATGCTCCACCGTGTCACCGTGTCCTCCAAACGGTCCACAAGTGGGTTGCGACAGTCGTTGTCGCCATTTCACCATGAGATCCCGCCGGGACTCTGTCCGCCAAGCCACTTCATCGTCGACCCGATTTCGATGTGAACTCCTCCTACCGTTAAGTGCCGTGGTGGTGTGCTCCGAGGGCCGTGAGAACACATGGCCTCGGACTTGTGCAGCAACACCTCGAATCCCAAAAGCTGGATCCTCTCAACGACTGTCGCAACCCCACGTGTCGCTAGTTCGATCGCCGCCCGGTACGACTCTCCCTGCGCCAGGACCAGCGAGTCGTCTGCGTAACAGACCAAGCTGACCCCGTCAAGGAGGTCGCCACGCAGCACGTAGTCGTACCCGATTTTCACAAGGGCGGTCCTAGTACCGATCCCTGCGGAACACCGCACTATATCTCTCGCCGTTTTCTGGTGACCAGGGTAGATGATGTATCTATCCGACAGGTAGGCCTCGATCACACGACAGAGGTAGTCGGGCACCCGGTGATACCGGAGTGCCTTCCTAATGCTACTCCAGGGCGGGGAATTAAAGGTGTTGGCGATGTCCAAAGACACCGCCAAGACACACCTGCCCTGGGACACCGCATTCCCCGTCGCGAGGGCTCGCACGCGCATAATGGCGGCCCCCTGCGAAAGCCGAACTGTCCGTCCAAGGCTCGGTAAGGTTCGGCGCCGCCCGTGCTAGGTGCGCGACGAGGCGGTGTGCAATCACTCTTTCAAAAAGTTCCCACCTCGTCGATCAGCACAATGGGCCGATACGCGAACGGAGAATCCGCAGGGCACAAGTGAAATAATTAAGTAGGTACCTATATAGTTAGGATCAGATAATGCAGATTGATAGAGTTAATTATTACCTACATTGCCGCTGTACGATATTAAACACAAGAACTAGTGAAATGGAACCAGAACTTTTCTTATATTTAATTTAATTAGTATTTTTTTTACGCAATGAAGTAGTCTATTCTCCTGATTAACCTAATGCTCTCTGGCAAGGTTAACGAAACCGTCATCGACGTCTTGTACGGGGCTAATTTATGTGCCCTGCGCAAGAGGGATGGCGGTATTCGTCCCATTGCCGTGGGAACTACCTACCGTCGTATGGCAGCCAAGATTTGTTGCAAATTTTATGGTGAGGTGGTTTCGGAAAAATTTCAGCCCCTACAGCTTGGTTACGGCTCCAAAGGGGGCTGTGAGGCTGCCGTACACGCATTGTCGACCTACCTAAATTCTGGCAAAGGAGAGGCTATCCTTAAGGTTGACATAAAAAATGCATTTAATTCGGTTAATAGGGACACCTTGCTGGCAGAAACTAAAAAAGAAATACCTAAAATCTATAGTTTTCTTTGGCAATGTTATAGACAACCATCTAAATTACTCTTTCGGGACAACCTTTTGGAATCCGCTGTTGGCTGCCAACAAGGTGACCCACTCGGGCCAGTGATCTTTAGCTTAGCTATACATCCAATCATTCGAAAACTAAATTCGAAATTTAATGTGTGGTACCTCGATGATGGGACCTTGGGAGGCGATGTAGACACCGTATTAAATGATTTACAATTTTTAAAAAACCAACTCTTTTCTATAGGACTAGATCTCAACTTCTCTAAATGTGAATTATTGCTCTCTGACAGTACTGACAGACATCTGACTCTTCCAAAATTCAATGCAATAGCCCCTGCAATCAAAATTATCGATAAAAGTTCTCTTCGTCTCCTTGGGTCCCCAATCTTTGAGGATTCCTTTCCCAGTTTTGTGGAGGAAAAAATACAAAATTTCAATGACGTTTCGGAAAGATTACTCCAAATTAACATGCATTCGGCCATTACCCTAATTCGTTATTGTTGTTTCGGTCCTAAATTAATATATTTCCTTCGTGCTTCCCACTTATGGAAGCACCTTCACCTTTTGGAAAAAATGGACCAAATTATCCGACATACACTTACATTAATTTTAAATATGACCTTGGACGATCGAGCTTGGGATCAAGTTACTCTTCCCATCCGTATGGGAGGCCTCGGCGTCCGCAAAATTACCAGTATTAGTTTACCGGCATTCATATCTTCGGTTCACAGCACTGATAAATTAATCAGGAACATTCTAACTTCCACACTGATTCCTTTTGAAGTGCCGTGCTTCACCGAGGCTATGGATGCCTGGAGAATCGCTTGCCCGAATACAAATCCGCCTGACAACCCAACCTCCCAGAGATGGTGGGATGAACCGCTCTGCAAAGTAGTCCAGAAAAACCTAATCCTAACATCTGCTACTACTGCGGAGCGTGCGCGCCTCCTGGCTGTGGGAAATTGGGAGTCAGGTCTTTGGCTTCACGCACTGCCGTCGTCGAATATTGGCACCTTATTCGACGATACTACTTTCCGCCTAGCTGTTGCCCTACGCCTAGGCGCTCCTTGCTGTTCTCCTCATCGCTGCCACTGTGGCGAAGTTGTCAACAGCCTTGGTCACCACGGCCTGTCATGCAGTCGAAGCGCGGGACGGATAGCACGGCACGCGAATATTAACGACATCATCCGACGAGCCCTTGTCACCGTCGGCGTTCCGGCTGTTTTGGAACCTCATGGCCTGGCACGCGACGATGGTAAGAGACCGGACGGTATGTCTTTATTTCCGTGGAAGATGGGTAGGCCTTTAGTGTGGGACGCTACCTGTGTCGACACTCTTGCGCCATCCCATCTTCCTAGCTCTTCGTGCTGTGCTGGTGCTGCCGCTGCGGCTGCGGAGAACCTCAAACGGCGGAAATATAACAACCTCGTCGGTAGTTATATTTTTGAGCCGTTTGGGGTTGAAACTCTTGGGCCGTGGGGTCCGAGTGCTCATAAGCTTTTCAAAGAATTATCCAAACGCTTAGTTGACACTTCGCGTGACCAAAGGGCTGGCTTTTACCTCGGTCAGAGGTTAAGCATTGCCATACAACGTGGCAATGCGGCCAGCCTTTTGGGCACACTTCCAGTCGACAGCGATGCGGAGGAATTTTATGACGCCATATTTTAGCTAGTAGTTTTTGCCCTTAGTGTATATATAGTTTTAATTAGTTAAGTGTTTTTATTCTCGTTTGAATCTTTAAAAAATATGTTTTACGCCTATAACAAATGTCTACGAAGCCCATACGAACGATTACGAAGTCTTTACGAACGTCTGTGAAAACAGTAGAAACCCCAATGAGACCACGACAGTCTACGAAACCACTACGTGCCTTCGTACGTCGACAGATACGAAGCCACTACGAATATTTAAAAAGCTGCTACGAACGACTATGAAGTCTCTACGAATGTCTAATAAAACTTTGTGCAGACTACGCTGTTTTTACGCGGCGTTTATACTGCACACCCGACGTAACTGGATAGACAGCCGCATCTCACGTGTATAGCTTAAGTACACGACCTCCTTCTGCGAAGTAGTAATACGAACAAAGAAGGTGGCGGAAAGCTTGAGGGAGAGGTAATCCTCACGCCCCTGCCATTGCAGTACAAGATTCAAAGAGCAATTCGTGGCCACCGTAAGTGCGGGCTTGCAGACAGTGAGCAATAGGTGGCTCGCCGTCCGTGTCCAGGCGCGTCTTCATGAGCTGTCAGCAAAATCAACGGATCCCACTAAGGCCGATGTCTGCCAGGCCTGCACGAGTTCGAAAGAGTTAACGCGGTAATGGAACGCAAAAGGAAATCAGTTTCCTTTTACGAGCGAACGTCAGCTCTAACTCCACTCAGAGGAGGAGTTATTTGATGATTTGTCACCTAAAAAACCACTGCCTTGCTGTGGGACCCATCATCATTCTTTAATTTCTTTACTAGCTGACCCGGCGAACTTCGTACCGCCTAATAGTAAGGATAACGGCATCTACTGGCATTACCAGAACAGCATAATTCATTTTATAATGACATTTTAATTAGAGATGGCGTTGTATTCGGACTTTTTTTTTCGTGATTTTTCCATTTTTCCTCACTGTTTACACCTTCCCTGGACTATCTCGAATATTTCAAGACCAAAATTAGCCAAATCGGTCCAGCCGTTTTTGAGTTTTAGCGAGACTGAACAGCTATTTATTTTTATATATATATGTCGGGGCAGGATGCCGATCATCATTGAAGCTCTGTCCAGAGACTATGTTTTGTAGGCGATGGCTGGGTATCGAGCAATAAACAAACTATTTTAGATCACACAACTGATTTATTATGATGCAAGCTTTAGGTATTCACTTTACACAACGAGCAGTGAGACAGTCCCCGAGACTAGACGTTGTACGCACGGCTGCTGACAGAGGATAGAGCCACGGACCTCTGCGGTCGGCCCTTTTATCTGCTCGGTTCGTGCAAACGTCAGCGCGGATTCTGTCAAAGTGACATGTGTCACTTTTCACTTAGCTCGTTCATTCGTTCTCAAGCTTCCGTACTATTGACTTCACCGACATATAGATAAGCCAGTACCTGGAACTGCAGAAGCTAGACAAGCTCGTGGTAAGTAAGTAATAAGTTAAGCGCGAGACGCACAGGACCGGTATTATTCCCGATACTTGGGGGAGGCCTATGTCCAACAGTCGAGGACGTCTTTCGCCTGAAATGATGATAATAATGAAGTTACAAGAGTCAATCTTCATGATTAAGCAACACTTACCGAGGTGGGTTCGATAATGGGTCACCATCCTTTAAATACCGAGACTCTTCTGTGCCTCGGAAAGAACATTCGTTGGTCTCTCTCAACAAACCGTTGGTCTCGGCTGTCATTTGTAGATCTTTGACAGTCGTTACGGTGGTAAAAAGACAGATTCCCTTGCACCAGTCTTGCCAAGGAGTATCGTGTTACCTATGCTATGCGATATTAACCATTTTTTTAAAACCGCACGAAATTTATTGTAAGGCAATTCAGTTATCCAGCTAGGTAATGAGTTATATATAAGAGGCGCCATATATACGCAGCTGCGCCTAAACATTTCTATCCTAGATACAGGGATCTTTAATAAGTACTGTGTAACTTTCCGCTTGTTAAAATTATTGTTAGCTTCAAAAAGTGATAAATTAGTTTTAACGAATTTTGCAGTTTCGTAGATATAAATACATGGAGCCGTAAGAAGCTTTTGTGATTTAAACACGGGTCTGCATGATTCAGTCCAGTCCATGTTGAAGATAGCGCGAATACATTTTTTTTGTGCTACCAGTATTCTAGACATCTCAGAGGAATTTCCCCAAACAATAATACCATACCGAATAATAGAACATATATACGCGTGATACACTATCATTGCTGTTGGTTTAGATGTCTCTTCTTTAACTTTTTTCAAGGCAAAAACAAATCTGTTAATTTTCATGCAAATTTCGTCTATATGATCTTTCCAGGTGAAATGTTCATCCAGTGTTATTCCAAGGAATTTTATGATTGAATTATATTATTTTAGGGACTTGTTCGATTTTTAGGTTTTTATATGATATATTAAGCTGAATGCATTTACTTTTCTGCGTTTTGAAATTTAATATTTAAGTTTTATCTACATTTAGTTTTAAATCATTATTCTCTAACCAAGTGGTAATTTTGTGTAAGGTGTTGTTGATATCTGATTCGTATGTTTCAATGATAAATGATATTTATTTTGTAAATAGGTTTAAAAAAACACTTTTACACGTCAATTTTTTTTTTTGTCATTTTTAAACTAGATGAGGCCGGTGTTTCCTAGCTGACTACCCTGAGAAGAAACACCGAAACAAACTCAGGGGTCAAAGTCTCTTTTAAAGTCCATACAGTAAATATGTAATGGTCAAATCACATGAGAACCATGCAGATTTAATGCAATATTTTTACAATCAAGAATTACCGTCGTATCATCAGCAAAAAGGACACAATCTTTTTCGATTGCTTGAGGAAAATCGTTAACACATACGAGAAATAACGGTGGCCCTAAAATGCTTCTTCGCGGTACTCCAAAGCGATTATGTCGAGATTGTGAATCAAAATTAATGATGCTATTAATTTTGTCATCAAATTTAGTGATTCTCGTGATTTGACTTCTATTTAATAGATATGACTTGAACCATTCTAGGGCTGGACCTCTTATACCGATTTTATTCAACTTATCGATAAGAATTGAATGGTGGACAAAATCGAAAGCTTTGCTTAAATCTAAGAACAGAGCTGATGTTGGAACTTTATCGTTAATGTTATTTAAAATCGATTTCACAAGGTTAAATGCTGCTAACGAAGTTGATCTGTTTTTCCTAAACCCGTTGTAACGTTGTATAGTAAATCTCAACGTTCCTATCGAAATTATCAGAGCAAACTGCGGTAAAGACTTGCACTGATCAACAAAAATATTAACAGGAACCTTACAACCTAATAACTTAAAATAAACAGATAACAGAACACTTTGTTGGTGATTTAATAAAATAAACTAAACCTAATCTATAACTAAATACACACTATACTATACTACTTAAAGATATTGAAAAATCGACTAGTAATTACATTACGGTTCCAACTCGCTAATTCGCCGTGTGGCGGTAGTTACACATTAAAAAAAGAATTTATTAAGATCTAAGATGACTCGGCTTTTGCAGAACGCACGGTCATTGTCGATCGGACATCTCAGCTGATATACACGTTCACACGCTCCTTACGATCATTTAGTATACTTAGCGTGTGTCATCTTACGTGGTTTTAAATATTAACGGCATTGATCATAAAGTTTCCTAGCTTCAGTGTTAACCCCGTATTGGGTAAGTGTTGACAATTACCTTTTTTTTTGCTTAATCATGCTGGATACGGCCATTACATGACAAGAATTGTATCACCCATTTTTTTGTATCTTCTGTTGGTGTTTTAGTTCCTTGTTATTTTGTTGTGTCATTAGTGCTTACTAGCTTTAAGCGTAGTTTCCTTTTTTTTTCCCGCACCGGTTCTGATTGTGACATGCACACATTCGCCTTAAGCGCCTTCGTACTTCCTCTGCCCTGCGCTTACACAATGTTGCGGTCACAATCGGACAAGGATAAGCGGGAGACAAAGAAACTTATTCGACGACTGGAAAATTCCGGGGTCCAAAGTTCCGGTTCAGGCACCTGGCCTGAGATCCATCCAACCGTTCGGCAACCCTCTGGCCCTTCGTCTACCAGCGGGTCGTCTACCTGCGGGACGTCTTCCTGCTGGCGCCTAGTCCTCGATCTCCAGCTTCATAGTGGTCAGGATAGTACTTTGTGCGCCTACTTCCATAGTCGTCAGATATAAAAAAAACGGCATTTGTTCCTGCGACCTTTTTAAATAAATATTATTGTAGATAGTGCTGCGTATTATTTTTGTCTTGTATTAGAGAAATAACCCGCAAACGCTACACCATATTGATCTTTGGTTAGAATATTATATTTATCAAAGAAAGAGAGTATTCTTTTGTACATAACTCTTTCAAAGACCATCGATAGAATCGGTATTAGCGCAACTGGACGATAATTATTTTTATCGGTTTTTAAGCCCTTTTTATGAAGTGGCTTTATTACAGAAATCTTAAGTTTCGACGGGAAGCAACCTTGCTCTAATGATAAGTTGATGATATATGAAAGCGGTCCTGCAATGTATTGAGCGATACTTTTCAGAAGGTCTGTGGTAATATGATCATAGCCAGATGCCTTAGTATTTCTTAATGTTTTTAATATGGCGAAAATTTCAGTGGGATCTGTGGGATCTTATGTTCGACTGTTCTACCTCAAAAGAAAAAAAAACGGAACCCTTATAGGATCACTTTGTTGTCCGTGCGTCTGTCTGTCTGTCTGTCTGTCAAGACCCTTTATCTCGGGAACGCGTGGAGGTATCGAGATGAAATTAAAACCATGTACACAGGTCTGCGGTCTCTTAAAGCTGTGAAAAAATTCCAAACTTCTGAGTTAACGAATTAAAAAGATGCGGCCCTTTATGACGCAAAAAACGTAACACACTCAAGAAAATCAAAATTCGTAGGGTACTTCCCATTGACCTAGAATCCTGAAATTTGGTATGAAGCTAGGTCTCATAGCACAAGTATAGGGAAAAATCACAAAACTGTAAATTTGTGGTTACGTCACAATTTTTTATGCGTTTAGGCACCGGAATTCCGTAATAAATCGTGTTTGAGATTATTAGAATGGTCATGAGAAGCACTCTGGCTATAACATCGACTTATATTCTAGGGCTATAAGGTATCGAGCTAATCTGATGATAGAAGGTAGGAACTTGAACACTATTTAAGTTTGGCTGAGGGGTACGTTTTAGTTGTGGTACTACAACTAAAAAAACTTTTTTTGTGACGTAATTACAAATTTACATAATTTAATAGTTTTCCTATACTTATGCTATGGCACCTTGCTTCATGCCAAATTTCAGGATTCTAGGTCAACGGAAAACACCCTATGAATTTTGATTCCCTTGAGAGGGTCGAAATATACGTTTTTGTGACATAAACGGCCGTACCTTTTTTTTCGTTAACTCAGAAGTTTGATTTTTTTCACAGCTTCAAGGGACCACAGACCTGAATACATGGTTTTAAATTCAACTCGATACCTCTACGCGTTCCCGAGATAAAGGGTCTTGACAGACAGACAGACGGACAACAAAGTGATCCTGTAAGGGTTCTGTTTTTTCCTATTGAGGTACGGAACCCTAAAAAAACTAAAAAGTTCAAAATAACTTTAGTTTCGGAAGTCGATGTTAAGACAAAACTATTATAGTAACACCGACTTCCGAAACAAAGAATGAGAAAGGATTTTTCAATATTCCCTACTTTCACGCGGGTGAATCCGCTGGCAGAAGCTAGTTTAATAATAAAAAGGCATTAAAATAGGTAGGTTAAGTAGGGAAAATAATCGAATATTTGTGTTTATTAAAATAGGTAGGTTAAGTATATATATATTAAGTATATAAGATACCAAGACACGAAGGGTAATTGGTCAACTCGTACCGCATACCTACGGCCCATGTGGTACGAGTTGCAGAAAGTAAAAATAAATTATATTTTCATTGGTCAACTCGTCCCACGTCACTATCACAATAAAAAAAGGTACAATCAGTAGCAAAAGTGTTAGTGTGTACGAATTTGCTATAAAATATTTAATCACCACAAAACTATCACATATAAACAGAAATTATAAAACCATCACAAATTTGACATCAATTAACACACGACGTAATAGAAAACATTAATACATGTAGGATTAACTATAAAAAAAAAACATATATTATAATATATAATAATAAGCAATCGTCATAAAGATTATAGTCAACATTTATAAAGATATTAATTAATAATTATAATAATAATGAATAAATTTAAATAAAATAATCAACAATTTTAAAAGTTTTAACAATAATATAATAGAAATGTGTGATTGTAAGTGAGGATATCTAGGATTTATTATTAACTTGTAGGATTTATCATTAACTTGCACAGGTCTGCAAAAAATATAAAGTTTTTGATGCTGTTGATGAAGCGTGTAAATAGCCTCATCTGAGAAAGGTGGTGTTTTAAGACGACCAATATGGCGGTGAAAGTAAATTTAAATTACACAAAACTAAATCCCTGTTGACGATTCCCTGAGACACCAATACCCAACAACATCTATTTACAGCATCAAAGCCCACGTACCTTGCTAATCCAGGGACCCCACTTGAAGGTAGGAAGGAGCCTCGTTCACGGGTGCGTGGTCGGTGTGTGCCGGCGAGCTAATCTTGATTCATCCACCGGTGGGCTGGTCAGAACTCGTGAAACCAACACTGCACTATAAGGTCTCAATGTCTCACAGTAGCAGATACACTTATTACACGAGAATTCTCAGGTTTTCAACATATATGGGATTTTCTATAGCGGAGCGGTAAACATTCGACGCGTGCCGAATGGCTGCGGGGCGGGCACTTTTTTTTTAGCGGGAAGACGCCCTCTAGCGATCTTTAGCGAGCGTCTCAAGAAAGCATTCGATACGTCAACCAATGGGCGCTGTGGTCGTAGATATTGGTGAATGAAATCTTCAACAGAGACTCAATTAACTTAGAGAATGCGGGAAAGGTAACTAATTTATATTATTTATTCTCTAAAAATATATACACCTTGAGAAAAGGCATTGACGCTTCACCAGCTCACCAGCAACTTGATAAAAAGTCGTATAGACGTTTTAGAACGTCAAAATTACGTGTAATTTTAAAATTATCCACATCTGAAAAAAATACCCACTTTGGTATGTTGGCTGTGATCGCATTCAGCCAATTTATGTTATTAGCCGGTAATATCATCTTGTCCTCTAGGTGCAGTTGGTTAATTAATTCGAATCAATTTTATTACATTAAGGATGTATATGGGGAGAAAAAAAATTAAAAATCCGATAACGGTTTTCGTAAAAACGCGTATTTTGACTTTTATAAGATCTATATGACTTAGACCGACTATGGGCGACCGATAGTGGATGAGTGATTTGGTCAGAACCAAGAAAAAAACTTTTATAGGAGTTATTTTTGTTTATTTAAATTAGCTAACGACTGGTATTTTCGGCTAGCCTCAAATAAGAACTTTGATGATAAACAACAATTTTATAATTTTAATGAATAATTTGGAATCAGGGGCTTGGAATCTTTCGTCAAATTCGTCAAAAACTAACTTAAGAAATGAAAAGGTAGACAATTACGTGGACATTAGCTCAGGATCTTCTAGATAAAGTTAAAAGTGTTAGTTGTAACATGAGTATAAAAGTATACAGCGATTTGGACATCTTTCCTTAAAATCTTGGTACCTACAGCAAGTCTACCATTCTTATTAATTTCGGATAACACATGAACTTGTGCGGTTGCTTGTAAAGTGAAGCAATAAAAAAAATGTAGTTACTGACTTTTCTAACCGACATCAGAAAAGAGGAGTTTCTTAAGTCGTCAGATTTTTTTAATATGAAATAATTTGTGAATGTAACAAAACGAAAAAAAAATATTATTAATCTTGTGTTACTAATTGTACCAAACGTTGATAAGGTTTAAAGTTCCATACAAAACGAAACGTTGGACGAGTTGACCAATGAAAATATAATTTAATTTTCTTTTCTGCAACTCGTACCATATGGGCCGTAGGTATGCGGTACGAGTTGACGAATTACTCGTCACGAAGCACGAAATTACGATTTTCATATTTATTGTTATGTCTTGGGCAAGTCTATCCAATTTCTAAGCTGTAGATTGGCAATGCTATTGTCTTAATTAGAATTAAATAACGCCTGTATTATTCCAAAATCTATTGTTACTTTGATAGAGACGTTTGAAAGAAACGCCTGCCGAATTTTTAATACTTCAGATAAATAAGTTATTATAAGAAATTCAAAACGCAAAAGTTTGTGTAAATTAGGATATGCAAAATTTACTTCCTACAAAGAAATAGCCTTCACACTTTGGCCTATTTATTACAAGAACCCTCTTAATATAAAACAGCGCCTGCTATTATTGATAAGAGCAAACACTCAATCGACCTCGATTATTGTTTATGTATGTAGGCTCACCGTGTACAACAGAGTACTCAAACAGTAGTGGCGACGCAAAAACCATGCGATTTATAGGTCATAATTATCAGTCACAACGCTATTGTATTGTGGTTTTTTTATTACATACTGTTCCTAGATGTCGAATTGAGACAGTCTAGTGCAGTCCATTTTATTTTTAATAAGCTGTTACCCGTGGCTTTGTTCGCAAGAAGTTTAACTTTTAAGAACATTATAATACCTACTTTCGTTTCTGGGGCAATCATAAATAAGTACAGACTGGATGCGGAAGGCAGAAGGCCAGATGTTGTGGCGTAGTTTGAGAGGGAATGTTGGATTTGGATATCCAGCTGTGGACTGCGATAAGTTGAGTTGTTTGTTAATTTGGTTCTCTTCTGATCACTTTATTCGGGAGCTTCAGGGAGAGTGATTGGTCGAAACTAGTGATGTAATGTAAGTAACAGCTGTGGTTATGTCGGAAACGAATTCGGAAGCGGGGTTTTTAAATCGGAATCGGAACCGAAACTGGAGACGGAGGCAGATGCGTCAAATGAAACACTACTAAAACTAATAAAAAAACTCGGATAAGTACTAATGAAAAGCGAACTCACAACATTCATACGAAACAAAACAAGTGAAAGAGATACCTAGGGGTAGGTATAAAACTTTCTTGTTCCCGATCGGAATCGAAGGTGTAAAATCAATCGAAAGTTCGGAACTTTTAAAATCGAAATAGAACCTCTGTAATATCTCTGGTTGAAACTGAAAGGGTGTTATTTTATTTCAGATCTAGACGTTTGCTATGCCTTCGGCTTTTACGATGTCCATATGTGCGACTGTAACCCCGTACAAGAAAGTCTTTCGGCTGGTTACTACCCAAGACATTTTTGACGAGTTCGTGAATTTCTAGTATATATTTCCACGCTTGATCTGCATAAGCTGAAGCAACAGGAATTCGTGGTTGAGTCATAGTTGACTGCCACTAGTAAAGGTAATTACTCATTTTAATATTTACTTATACCTAATACCTAGGTAGGTACTATTCTCAAGTCCCCCCCCCCTACTATGCCATTAGGTAACGCAAGTAAGCACCTCGTTTACCAAAAGTTCTAGAACTGCACAACCTACTTATATGAACACTATCAATGGCAATGTTATATTAATAACACAATACCTCTTAATTATTACCGTATCGATCGATTGACGCACGAGCGAGGCTATTTACATCAAAAAGAGCATGATTAATTGTTATTTCTAGAGATGCATATGAATACACTGTCCAATAAACAGTCCATGCAATGCATCTTCTTCTCAGTCGGTATACTCTTGCCAGAGTCGTCGTGGTCATCACTGTGAATCACGATGAGTGATCATCTTGGTAACACGGCGCCATTCATCGCGGACTGCAGCTTTCCGAGTTCATTCATAAACCGAGCACTTAGTTGCGGTCTTGATCTGGTCTGTCCATCTCATCGGTGATCTACCGCGTGGCCTGGTGCCCTCAACTTTGCCCTGCACTACGAGACGCTCTATGGAGTCATTACCACGACGAGATACATGGCCCAAGAAGTTCAAAATGCGCGACTGCACGTAGATGATAGGCGCCGTCTGATGATCTGATGATCGCCAAGTTCTTTTAATATGGAATCATGCAATGCATATCTATTTATATAAAAGGAGAAACTGACTGACTGACTTATCAACGCACAATCGAAACTATTGGGGGGGTTACCATGACGTTTAAAGTAAGATTGTTTTATTCCTATTCCATTGTGGGTAAGAGATGGCGCTAGACAACCTGTATAGCTCTGTCTCTTACCCACACAAAAATAAGAATGAAACAATCTTACTTTGAACGTCATGGTACAGGGGTAGGACCATGAAATTTTGCACAAGGTTTCCTTTTCAAAGAATTTTCCAAAATTCACCCCCTAAGGGAAAGAAACGGGGGCCCAATGTTTGTATAGAGAAACCCACTTTCACGCAGGCGAAACCGCTGGCAGAAGCTAGTCTATAAATGTACATTGTACGGTTATGTCTAGCCGATTAGTAGGTGAAGATGCTGTGTTTGATCTGGTTTCATCACACTAATATTCTGCCGCGCTTATGATAATTACAGTAAGTCACAGTTAAGTATAATAATATATTTAAAATGTAGAGATTGAGATCTACTTTTCTGTATATTTAACTCAATTTCGAGCAAAATGTGACTTACTGTAATTATCATAAGCGCGGCAGTATTGTGAAGGTGAAAGTTCGTGAGTGTGAGAGTGTAGGTATATTTGTATGTTTGTTACTTATTCACGCTCATACAGCCGTTGATTTGGCTAAATTTGGCACACCCGTAGACCATGTGGATTTTAACCTGAGAGTGTTTTTCCTTACGATAATTTTTTACATGTACGAGGTCGAAACCAGAAGACTCAGAATCAGAATCAGAATAATTTATTTGTAAACATAGGTCAGTTTACAACAGAGTGTGAGGTGTTAAAAATAGGTTGCAGCAGAAGCTGTTCGTATCGTGATTAGGTCGAAGAGTTGTCCTCCTGATCGTATCGTGATTAGGTCGAAGAATTGTGAGGACAACTCTCAACAGGAGGCTGTTCGTATCGTGATTAGGTCGAAGAATTGTCCTCCTATTCGTATCGTGATTAGGTCGAAGAGTTGTGAGGACAACTCTCAACAGGAGGCTGTTCGTATCGTGATTAGGTCGAAGAGTTGTCCTCTTGTACGTATAAACTACTACAGTTCTTAACATATTACATTTTGCGTGTGGGTAACTTTATTTTCGTATGTTTCGTTTTGTGTCTTCTCAACCCGATATTCCATTTAACTCACACTTATATACTATTGAAATACTTCAGCCTGTGTCTATTTGTAATTTTTAGTCTTTAAGACTCAGTCTCATTTCAAAAAGTTATCATCTGAAATTCGGTATCGTGTTTGTTCCGTTAATCTTACTATTGAATAACTCAAGGTTGTTTTTATCTCTGTGATGATGACTAATCTCAAATATAAACTCCGATGCCTACCTGATTAAGTAGATACGATAACCGTCAACAACGCAATGTGGAATGCAATTTCTACAAAAAGAGTGATGATTTTCAACAACCTTATCACCCATCATATAAAAACTTCTTATGTAAAAAGGACAAATGTTTTTGTGACAGGCAACTAAATCGTAACCATTCACATATACTACAAGTGTCAACTTGTCAACTGTCTGAATATCACCAATATTGGTAAATTTCCCAAGGTGTTCATTGATTTACAAGAAAAAGAAACAGGTTGGCCATGTAACTAAAACACACAAGTACAAATAAAAAAAAAAAACATGGATAAATCTGAATCAACCGAAGAAAACAACATCTGCGCAAAAATGCTGCTTGTACAAATAATTTGATATCAAAAAACGTGGCATGAAACCATATCGCAGATCAAACAAAGTTTTTATGGTTGAAGTATGATCAGCATCAGTCTCTTGTAGATAGACATAGAGTAAATGCTAGATAAATAGATAGAAGGCACAATGCTAAGGCGGAGAACAACCCTCCTTGGAGAGGGTTATAATACCCCAAGTCTTGGAAGACGAGTGTTCAGTGTATATTGTGTCAATACGTGTGGGTCGGGTGGAAGAAGTTTCGTTTCTGCGGACCGTGAGGTGGATATTCGATCCCGAATTTGACTATGTTTTTGTATCATTGATGAGGCTTAGAGCTTCCTTAAAATCTTAAATGTCCTAGTAACTAGAGTAGCTTAACTTTCGGTGTCAAGATTTGACTTATCATGTCTCTCATCATTATTGTTCGAGGATATAGGAAATACATTGTGGCGTGAAGGACCATAGTTAAAACAAGTTCAGGGCCGCTTAGAATGCAAAAGGCCCAATTATATCTGAAAAGGGCTATGGGGCACGTTTAGCTCCGTCTTTTAGATAGATATTCTATATTGTACACCTGTTATAAATCCAAAGCTTTGTAATATATATAAATCCGAAGTTAATATGGTAATGGTTAATGGGGTAGTAATGGGCGGTTCCTTAATTCAATTTAGTGAGTGGTGTATGTCCAGCAGCTACGGTCGGCGTCGCGGCTGGGTCGCGTGCGCGTCCTGGTCCGGGAGTTCATGATGGACGTCCGCTCGCTCTGGCGGTACGGCGCGCCTTTCCCCACCTTCCTCAAACTGATCGGTACGCTGATCTTGTGCCTGCTCGTCGTGCTGCCACTCATCTACCCCGTGTTCGTCATCGCCATCACCTACTTTACGTACGAAAGCCTTTTTTTAAGGTGGGACTTTATTGCAATACTTATAAATTACTTCGCTAATTATTTAGTTAAGTTCCATCCATTGGTTAAACTATTTTTCTCTATATTAAACCATGAAAAGTTAATATACCTAATCAAAACAGCATAGTATAACGAAACGTGATTCATTTGAAACGTGTTCAGTGTACACACTTAAACAACTTTCACAGCTGGTGGAAGGACCAGCCGTGGCAGTTCATGCCGGCAGCGATAGCGAAGCGCGCGGTAACCGCGGCGTTTCGGCCGTGCAGCGCCCCTGACGTGTGGAAGGTGCGAGAGGTGCTGACTCGCGGCATCCTGCTCACGCACTCGCTGGCCACCTCCATCGACTACCTGTGCGTCATGCAGGGACTACTCGATGAAGCCTAGGGAATAAGGTCGAACGAACCCCCTTAGGGCGCACGGTGTATGCTAAAACTCACGCGGGTTGCTCGCTCGCGTGTCTAATTCTGAATTGAATAATAGTTTGAACAGCGCTAACCGGCGCGCGCGTTTTACTACTAGAAATAGTGCGGGTGCACGGAGCGGGCCACCGCTCGAGTTTTAGCGCACCTACGCACTCAAACATTTTCAGGGGTCTGAAATCTCGAAAAAACAAAACAACTTTTCCACACATTGGGTTGTTCAAATTCTTAAGATTAATCACCTCTTAAAATGTTTTTAACCATTATTGATTGTAAGAGCAACTGTCTACCTATAAAACGTAATAAAATAGGTGAATAAATCAACCACGTTAATTCGAAGTTTCTATTAATTTTATGACTAATAGAACATTAAATTTTTGGTAATAAAGTACATGGTTAACTAATGTATATTTTATTTATCAGGTTTAATTAAAAAGTTTGATTGGGTTGTTCTAGGCTACGTTAGTTCTTGGCCTTTAGCGCAAACCAGGGTTAACTTATTAGTTCCGAGTTAGTTGCTAACATGAGTTACACGAGATTTAATAACAAACATTTCATACATTATTATATTTATTGAATTAATAAATCACCCTGGTTTGCCTAAGTGGGCCATAATAGAATACAATAGAAATAGCTAGGGGAGGTCTTTACCAAGAGGCAAGCTGAATTAAGATTATTCGGCTTCGCCCGCATGAAAGTAGGTTACTCTATAAAAAAATTTGAACCCCGTTTCATCCCTTTAGGGGGTGAATTTTGGAAAATCCTCTCTTATTGCTCGCTTACATGATACAAGGAATCTATAAGCGAAATTTCACGCTTCTTGTCCTAGTAATTTCAGCGGTGTGTTGATATTTCAGTCAGTTTCTCCTTTTATTAGAGATGAATAATGGTAAATTTTGGTACAAGTGTGTAATGTTGGTGATTACCGCTGAGACGGTATTTAAATCTTAAGAGAGCCGAGGACGGTCATCACCAATATTCACGTGTATCATACGACGTTTTTCAACACTTTTGAAGAAAAATAGTTAATTAACCATTTATTCAACAGAACTAATAATTGCGATTTTTTTTGTGACATGGCGGTAAAACAAAATTACCTGTTTTCTTATGCACGCGCAACTTATTTTTTTTCTTCACCCCCTTTGGGCAGGCTAAAGTCTTAGACCATACCGCCTCGTCATCAGTAATAAATATTTTTTTTGAGTTACATTATAATGTGCATGCAACACATTCTAAGGATTTTACAGTATTTGGCAGTAAAAGTGAGCCTTCTCGGCAAACTTCACTGAAGTATGATTACCTACATTTGAAGAACATACATTGTAGTATTGATATACTACAATAAAATTCTCAGGTTCATTTTTCCACTGGGAATCAATTTGTAAATAATTAAAACAGACACTGAACTTTGCTCGAAAAAATCACGCCAAAAACCGCGCGTGTCTTTAAATGGTGGCCTTATAATAAAAAGGTGGCTAATAGCAAGACTAATTAAAAACTTTTTACAAAAAAAAAAATAACCGACTTCACTAAAAAAAAATGACACTAAAAGGATCAAAATAACTTTAATTTCGGAAGTCGGTCTTTCTCGGTATTGTTTGTTTCTTATTTAAATTCAAATAACTTATAAACTTTATTTAAATAACTTTAATGTCACAGACTTCTGACATTAAAGTTATTTTGATCCTTTATTTTTTTTTTACCAACCCGCACTGGGCCCGCGTGGTGGATTATGGCCCATTCCTTCTCTTAGAGAGGAGGCCTGAGTCCCAGCAGTGGGAACATTAAAAGGCTGATTATGCTTATGCTTATATTTTTTTTTAGTAGTCTTTTTTCTTTTGTGAAAAGTTTTTTATTTCACACTTTTTAGTTGCGATACACTTATAAACAGAGTTCCTATTTCTCATGATAATTCCAATTAACCCAAACACTGCTAGGTTACATTGTTTTATTAAGAAGTTCCTGTGTCTACCTTCCACCTTCCGGCTCCATCATCAGATTAGTTCGATAGTACCTTATAGCCAAAGTGCATCTCATGACAATTCTAATAAGCCCAAACACGGCTAGGATACATTAATTAATTACGGAATTCCTGTGCCTACCTTGCGGCTCCATCATCAGATCAGTTCGATAGTACTTTATAGCCAAAGTGCATCTCATAACAATTCTAATAAGTCCAAACACGGCTAGGTTACATTGATCAATTACGGAGTTTCAGTGCCTACCTTCAGCTCCATCATCATCAGATCACTTCGATGATACCATTTTCAACGTTTTCAACGTAACTATTCAGAACCATCCATTTATATGTATTGTCATAGTCGCTTAACTATCTTCATTGTGATATCTATCTAAGTATGGAATTCCGTTAATCATTTCTGGTCTTCTTCATCAGTTCCACTTCATCAAATGTTACTTTTTGACTATAAATGCTTAATTTTTCGATAAAAATACCAAAATCACTATATGTTTTTTTTTTTTGAGAGGTACCCTCGATTCCTCATGGATCCCATCATCAGAACTGGATTTTGAAAAAAAAGGGACCAATCTGGAAGCATATCCTTTTAGGGGATTTTTTTTTGCAAAAAACATGCCGTACTATAGGTATGTGCCCGGTACATGGTGGACGTCACACCTATAAGCAAAAAACGTTTTGGGAACACATTCATTGTGTGTACAGCTAAGAAGTGGAAGTCCCTGCCGGAGTCGGTGCTTCCTGATGCTACAACCTGGGGATCTTCAAGTCAAGAGTGAATATTGTTTACTTCTAGGTAAGCGCGTTCCATCGTTAACCGCATCGTCGCTTTCCATCAGGTGAGATAGCGGTCAAGCGCAAACCTATCAACAATAAAAAAAAAAAACAGTTCTCGATAATGACAATATCACATCGTACTGGAATCGGTCTATCATCACTAACAGTACTTTTGTAACCAAAAAGCCAGAAATAATGAGATTTGTTATAATGTTATATTTTTTAAGTTAAGTGCCATGTTTGTCATAACTCTTTTTCCTCTTTCTTTCTTTCTCTCAAATAGTAGTAGTGAACGGAATCGAGTCGACATAACCATCTTGGCGGAATTTGAGAGGGTGACAATAAGTGTGTTGTCCTCTGTGTAACTTGTGCCGGTTCTTCAGGGCGCTGCTTGAGGCTGATCATCGACTATCATGTATGTATGTTGCCTACTACTACACTAATGAATATTTGATCAGTCCGTGGGTGGCGTCTCTGAGTGCGGCTATTTTGCGACTACATTTGTTATCTTGGGTATGCCTGTTAAAACAATTGTATGTGTTATTAAATAAATAAATAAATCTTACATGGTGAGAACCTCGTGAAAACCAAGAAAGATGGTAAGCAAATCAAGTTTCTTGATGCGCGAGCTGGCCGACATTTGACATGTGGGATGTGGACTCAGTCAGCCAATGCGAGCCTTAACCAACACCGTCAGTTTCCGACAGTGGCGGCCTACTATCTGTATACATATGTCGTGGCCAAATCTTAGAATTCATCACTTCATGATGTGACCGGCCATATCATGAAATGGTTGAATTTCATGATATGGCCAACTGAAACTGGCCAGATCGTTTAAACGTCAACGTTTGATGATATTTCGATACACGTTTGGCCATATAGTTATATTAATTAGTCCAGTCAAATAAGACCAAAAAATAGGGGTAAGTCTAAAATTATTCGCATCCAGCTCGCCGCGATTTTCAGCAAAATGGTAAAATTTATCATAAAATTAGCTCAGACAAAAATTGTAGATCAGATAATTATCTACAAAAATGTCTAAACACTTTTTTCCCTAAGAGCCTCCGTTTTTGAGATACAATGACTCAAAAAGTTGAAAGAGGTAATCGTCATAATATGCACACGTTTTCACGCCACCTTTGAGGTAGTGTACTTAGCGCGTTTTCAGGGTTTCATACCTCAAAAGGAAAAAACGGAACCCTTATAGGATCACTTTGTTGTCCGTCTGTCTGTCTGTCAGTCTGTCTGTCAAGACCATTTATCACGGGAACGCGTGGAGGTATCGAGTTGGAATTAAAACCATATACTCAGGCCTGCAGTCCCTTGAAGCTGTGAAAAAATCAAACTTGTAAGTTAATGAATAAAAAACATACGGCCGTTTATGTTAAATTTCCGCGTCTCTGCGCATCGAAATTGTCGTTTCATGAAATTGCACACTTTGAACTGTGATAACTTCTGATTGACTTAATCTATCCAGGTATCTTCTCTATATATATTATATTTTCATGACTGGCCTGTTGGTCTAGTGGTTAGTGGCCCTGACTGCTATGCCGGAGGTCGTGGGTTCGATTCCCTCCCAGAACAAATGTTTGTGTGATGAGCATGATCATTAGTTCTGTGTCTGAGTGTAATTTATCTATAATATGTATGTATGTATTTAGAAATAAATAAGTAGGTATGTATTATCAGTTGTCATGATTTCCCAAATAATAAAAAAAGTTGTCAGTCAGAAAGTCACCCGAACGTTACGGTCGCTCTATCGACTGAAGAATTGTTCCCTGCTTCACTTATAGGCAATGTATGTACAGTCCCTAATCTTTCCCATAATTGACTATGCTGACTTAAATGCTGATCTCCTCAATAAACTTGCTCGCCATCTGAATAACTGCATTCGATTCATCTTCAACCTCTGTAAGTATGATCATGTATCAGCGCATCGATCCCTTATAAAATGGTTTCCCATTCGCCAGCGTAGAACTCTAAGGGCCTTGACAACCCTGTTTTCTTTTCTAGATAAACCGTCTTCTCCTTCATATCTGACTTCAGAAATTTAATTTCTTTACTCTGTGCATAGTAAAAATCTTCGATCCACTAATAATCGTCTTTTACAATATCCCTCACAACGCTCTGGGTTTATCTATTTCTCCTTCTTTGTCCAGGAGATCTCCCTTTGAAATGCGCTCCCTCTGTACATCAGGACGGCAACCAGTCGGTTCTCCTTTAAAGTGAAAGCACGAGAACACATTCGTAAGAAGTTGGTAGAATCATCACACTCTTGATTGATTGGATTCGTCTTTTTTTTTTCACAATATCATTCTTTATCTAATGTCTAAGTATATCTATAGTTATTAATGTACTTATTTCGTTTCTGTTTGTCTTCTATTAACCTGCCATGTTATGTCTCTGAACCACCCTAAGGTTTACTGGTAGAAAATGCCTAAGGCATTAGGTCCGCCTTTGTACAGTATTTTATTAGTGCATAAAGTTTTAAATAAATCAATATTAACGCACAGCTAAAAATACTGGGTCTAGGAGCGTTAAACTTTTCACAAGGTTTCACAATTATAGCGTAGGTCAGCACTAAGAGAAAAATTGTCTAAATTCACCCAACAAAGGGATAAAACGGAGATCCAAAGTTTGTATGAAGAAACCTAATTTCACGCGGGCCAAGGGGCTGGACCAAGACCTGTATTAATTCAAATATACTTCATATTTATAGCATGTTATTGCCGCTATAAAATTAGTAATTCTTTGTTTTTTTGGGTTTTGTTTTTACAGTTCCATAACTCAAAAGGAAAAAATGGAACGCTTATAGGATCACTTTGTTGTCCGTCTGTCTATCTGCCTGTCTGTCTGTCATGACCCTTTATCTTGGGAACACGTGGAGATATCGAGTTGCAATTAAAATTGTATACTTAGATCTGCGGTCCCTTGAAGCTGTGAACAAATTAAACTTCTGAGTTAAAGAAAAAAACAGATACGGCCGTTTATGTCGCAAAAAACGTAACTATGTTTCGACACTCTCAAGGGAATCAAAATTCATAGGGTACTTCCCGTTGTCCTAGAATCCTGAAATTTGGCAAGAAGCAAGGTCTCATAGCACAAGTATAGGAAAACATCCTGAAAACTGTATTGTAGTTACGTCAAAAAAACTTTTTGGCGATTCGGAAAAATCTTCGTAACTCAATTCGGGAATTGAACTATTTACATAGGCAATTTTGTATGGAACCCTCAGTGCGCGAGTCTGACTCGTACTTGCCTAATTTTTTCTATAATATTTATTTATTCAATGTTATTATTAAATGGTTTTTTTAAATTATTACATAATTAATTAATTATATTTATTCTTTGTATCTTAAAGGCCAATGCAAAATATTGGTATTGGTATTGGTTAAGTACTTTTTTCTTTTCGCCAGGAATGAAACCTAGATTATAATTATGTTAGAGGTCAATACGAGAAATCAATAGCAAAAAGAAATAGGTCTTTAAACCGTAATCGAGTGAAGATAACTATAGAATTTTGCATTGCTAGTATCTTTTTGTCTGGCGTTACCTATTTTTCATCACCAAAACTAGTAAAAAAAGAAGTGATAAACTAATCGAAAGGATACGCGTAGTGTTGCAATAATGATTGACGACCGCTATTGTAACACTATTTAACGCGTGCCCACCAGAAAAACTGAAATCAAAACTATTTATTCAATAATTAGTACTTATAGCTTTAGGAAAATATTTGTTTACCTTATCAATAAAAAACTTTTTACAAAAGAATACAACCGACTTCAAAGTAAAAAAAAAACACTGAAAAATGCAAAATAACTTTAATTTTGTAAGTCGGTGTTTCTATAATAGTTTTGTCTCTTCGTTATTTAACACCGACTTCCGAAATTAAAGTTATTTTGCACTTTTCAGTGTTTTTTTTTTACTTTGAAGTCGGTTGTACTTTTTTGTAAAAAGTTTTTTATTTTACACTTTTTAGTTATGGTACCCCACATCATGTCTTATCATGAAACCCAGAAATCCAACTTAAGTTTGGTTGATGTAAACCATAATACAGACATGACGTGGCTACAACAACCAAGTGTTTTTTTCCCAGAAATACAGGAAATGTGAATATGTCGGATACAATTGTTTTAGAACCTAATACAAAATTAAAAAAGGAAAAATATAACATTAACAACCTACTTACATAGCCCGACAACTGCAACGAGTCACTTGGCTTCCGTCTGATAATGATAGGACTCGGATGATGAATTATAAGACTCTATTCATTATAACAGGACTCCAAGACAAGGGAGCTAAATTCTCTACGAGTTCTTGAATGTGCCATCCACCAGTATGCAATATCAGTTTTTTCTGCTCTTTATTTTCTTAGAAGTGCGTTTTTAGCTGACTTAATGATTTTCTCTTATCAGATTTTTATTACAGGCATAGTTACACAACCGCTAATATAAATTATCTATATTATATTTTCGAATTATGAGTTTCATGTCTCATTTTCACGCTTCGATTTTTCTTGAAGACACGAGTTCATTTAAAAACTCGGGTTTGGCTTGACTCTAGACTTTTAGCTCTAGCCTTGTTAGCACACTGAGTCTTGCTTTGAGTCGAGTTTTTAAATTACGATTTGAGGACTCGAGTTCTTTACAACACTAGCTTCCCTACCACGCCAGGCGATATATGCAGTTGTGGAATGATTCATTAGAGTTGATACTGCATATGCATGTATATTAAACAATGGGAAACTCGAAATATCAGACACAGAGTATTTTTATTTAAGAAATATAACGCCTGATAAAAAACAATAACAATCTACTAAATTGTCTCTAACTTGGTTCGGTTATCTTTTTGCTATTGATTTCTCAAACAGTATTTTAAGATACCTATGGCCTAAGATTCACTTTTGCCGAATCGAGTCTTTAAAGTGACGACTTGACGACTCGAGTTCTTTGCAACACTAGGCTGCCTCTAAAGCTTAGCGTCCACCACGTCGGAATCGGAGCGTACTCAGTGTCGGTATTTACAAAATGCCGATAGGGTGCGTCTACTGTATTCGGATTTTGCATCGGCAATTTCCGATCCAGTGCACGCTGTACCATAAAATTTAATACAAAGCAACAAATCCGTCCGCTCCGTACGCTCCGATCCCGACGCAGTGGACGCTTAGCTTAACACACCTGGCGATATATACGGTAGTGGGGGACGCGAGTAACTCATTAGAGTTGCCGTGTATACTTAATAATGGGAAACTTAAAATATAAGACATGGAGTATTTATATTGAAGAAAAATGACGCCTGATAAAAAACCATTAGCAATCTACTGAATAGTCTCTAACTTCGTTCGGATACGGTTGGTAGGTTTGGAGGTATGCGGAACAGAGAGTAAATTCCCGCAAACCTCCGTTGAAAAGGGAGGATCCTCCGGCCAGACGGGATGTTATGTCTGGTGGGCTACTGCCCGATAGATGATTTCGAACTGTTCTATGTGTTCTAATCGCGCGGAAAACTTTGATTGCGCGATGCAGGATTAGTTCTTATGTGACGCCATAGATGTCGCTACAGTAGGCATAATCTATTTCCCATACACTCTATGATATGGCCTAGGTTTCACTATTGACCAAAAGAAAAAAAAAATACCAGCAATGTATGGCAAAAGTTTCATTCCCCTTTTTACTATAATGTAATTGTGTAAATCATTTTTGGACTGTTTTAAAGCTAAAGTTATCCTTTATTATGAAAGATGCTGGTGCCTATGATGAAATATTTTTCATTAGTACAGGTACCAACGAAACTCCTTTTCTATATTTACCACTTATTATTTGGCAAAACTGTTTTTAACAATTGAATTTTCTATGTGTATTTTTCTGAAATAAACTATTATTAATACTTAGTATAATAATTATAATCAGCCTTATAATGTTCCCACAGTTGGGACTCAGGCCTCCTCTATACGAGGGAGAATGGGCCCTAATCCACCACGCGGGCCCAGTGTGGATTGGTTACATGAATTTGTGAATTTTTGGTTAACCCCGCGGGATTTTTCGATAGAATTACCTACTGTGCTCCTGGAACGCAAAAAATAAAAAAAGGGCACATTTAACCAGTTTTCATTGTATATGTTAATTGGTAAAGTAATTTGGGAGCACTGATATCTGATACAATTCCGATAATTCGTACTCAGGTACGCTACGCAATCGCCGATTGTCGCAGCCAGTCTTTATCCTGGAAAAATTACAGGATACGAGAGTGAAGTTGCAGGAATAAGCTAGTATATTATACTTACCCAAATTGTTAAGGAAAACTGCTGATTGCTTTAGAGAGAACCCGACCAACAAGTATCTACAAATATTACGTAAATATTTTCCTTCGCAGCTGTAAAGCCATAATAAACGCGTTTGCTAGGAAAACTGCAACAAGTTTTATAACATTCTCAATGAAAAGACGTGAAAATTAAGTCAAGATTTACACAGTTTTCTTGTTCTCTGTAGCTTCTCTGATATCCTAAATGTTTCATCTAATGTTAGATTTGAGAAAATAGGATGATTTTATTGGTAATAAAATCCATCATTTTTTTTTAAATAAAATAATCCCACTTTTGCTACATAAGTACGAAGTCTACGTCAAATAATTTAGTGATCGAGTGTTAATCAATAAACTCGTGTTTTTTTGTGCCATCAGGAGAGTGCAATAAAGTGAATATAGGTCGTTTAAAAAAAAAACAGTTTGTTTTTGCTCTATTTGCCCCACAACGTCATACTCTACGTCAATTTGGCTATCGCTGCGCCTGCGCATGTAGCCTACAACGGTTGTTTTTCTTGAGTTTTAGCAACAAGAATGGTTTTGTTATCTACGAAGAATATTTCTACTCGTCTTTGTTGCTACGGAAACTTGAGTATGATCAAACGAGTTAATCCTTTGTCAGTGAGGACCACGCCTTATGATGGGTTATCTGTAAAATATCGAGTCTCGAGTTATCTTACCGACAAAGATTCTCAGGGCACTTGACAAGTTGACATGCTAACCTATGTTGGTGGGCGCCGACCGCGGAGCAGTTCGCCGGAGGAGGTCGACGGCGCTACACGAAAACATGGCGATGACAACTTGGATTTGGACCATTATCGGGTTTCTGGCGCTGTGCCACTCGTAAGTCTATTTGTTTATGCTGTCACAACACTTAATTATATTTAAGTTGCACAACTTTCAATCATAAAACGAATAGTCATTTTATGTATGTACACGTTATCGTGAAGGTCAATAGCTTTCTTCAAGGATTTAATAATGCAAATCGCATTCTATTTGATGATCACGTTCCAACTCTTGATTTTATTAATTCGATTGACGATCAATGCTGATGATTGTTTGTTTAGCTGATACTAAAAATATATCTAGAAATCATGCAGCCTTCTACAATTTACTGTTACTTGTTCTACTTTTGGTCTGTGGTTCACTTATCAGTACAACACACTTCTGGGTTATAACCGTCTTCAAAAAGAGAACATTTTTTTTTTGTTTCTGATTCAGCGATATTTTCTCCAAATATTAACCGATTTTGATGATCCTTTTTTAGACCAAAATTGTTTTCACATGAAGACAGCAAATTCATCAATGTTTCTGCTTTTAACTTTTAACCAAATATAATGCCTGACCTGATAATGAGTTGACCTAATATAATGCCGATGGAATACCGTTAATAGGTATTCTGAACTAGGAACCGTATTTTGAATCAGCGCACATTTACCTCCGAAATGGCGCTACTTTGAAATTCAACACGTTCATACATTAATTCAATTAACGCATCATGTCGCGGATGTAATTACCTACCTATGGTAGAAGCAGGGGTTACCGATCCAAAGAAAGAAAGTGTACCCCTACTGAATAAAATATAAATAAGACAAGGTCTGCGTTCATATTGAAAATAAAACCGAATCTAAAAAATAATATTGACATGGGTATTATTTCCAGTGTCAATTTTAGTCATTCCAGTATCTAAAGTGGCTGTTAATTAGTTTTTGTAAAAATCTTACATGGTACTATACAGATTGAATTTTTGAAACGAGTTAGTAAGGACAGGCAGAAGACCATCCATAACTTTTTGAGATATTCTGAACTGCAATCACCGATTTTAGAAAAATAATACATTCAGCAAAAAAATTGCTAAAAAAATTTTTTTTTTGTTTCCTTGTTTATGTAAGGATCAAAAAACTCTATGGTCCTACTTAAGGTATGAGCACTAGAAATTACAGAAACTCATATATCCCTTAGAAATGTTTTCCTGTAACTATAACGGTTCCACCGTAGGTGCGGGCTTGCGGACGGCGAGCAATGCGTAGCTCATTGTCCGACCGTTCGGTAACCGTCCGGACCGAACCCAGGTCGTCGACGGCGCGTATTGTTCCACGCGCGCCTCAGAGAGATGTCGGCAAACCGTAGGGGTCCAGCAGGGTCGAAACCTACTGGGGCTGCGGGTAGTGTGAAAGTGAAACCCGGGGCCCTGGGACGAAGGCAATGAAGGAACAGGAGTAGGTTTTTAGTCAGTAAAAGTCTGACACTATCTTCGGCTCCGCCCAAGAGCGGGGGATGTCATTGGATGATTTTCCCCCCGAAAAAAAAAACTATTAACAGTTAAGGTTTAGGCACTTACTAAGTTACACTGACACTTGCAACATTCAACTTTCATTACCAGTTTAAACGATTCGATTCAATCGAATCGTTTGTATCAGTGTTTGTAGTTCATGAACGTTATCGCTTGCACAGAAATTTCTATAGTATTAGACCATCCTGGAGTTATCTACTTGTGGTTTTCATCTAGTTACCTACTCCTAGAAAGTACTAGTTAGTAGTTACCAACCACAAAATACGGAAGGCTCGTATAAGACGAAGAACGTTTTACTGTAAATGAACATGGCAGTACCCGTGCTTATATAATTACCAGTACCTGATACTTAAGAGGGCCCTACCCCAGTCGTCTATCGTCAACGTGAAGCTTGTTGTTTCATCCAACGCTATCTAACGCAATATTTGACAATGAGGCAACGTGAAAAAGCAAAGATAGCACCAGAACGCTCTGTTGACATTCGGTAATTTATCCAAATATTTCACAAAACTTGTTCCAGAAAATATGGTGTATTTTTTAAAAACCTTAAAAGTTTTTGATAAAAATGTTCGTCTCGATTAAATGTGCAAGGTTTGTATAGATATTTTGATTATCTTTTTAATTTATGAAGAATGAAGAAAATAAGAAAGAAAATATCGAGATAAAGATTTGTAATACATCATATTCACGTAAGAGCGGTTGTATGGAAATTTATCTCGGGTTAGCCGCTCTTATGTGAGTTTGCCCCAAAAGACTACTTTTAACTCTATATAGACTAAGTTTAATTTTTATTTTATTTTTTATTTTTATAAAAAGTTGTGCTAGAAATACCATCTTATCTGATTGTCTATAATATCTAACCAGGAAAGCTTAGCTACAGTTCTCAGATACTGTAGATGCATTAGATAAATCATGATAGGAGAGAGATATACGCACAAACTGTAACAACGCGTAAAACGAAATAGATTTTGCATTATTATACGAAACAAATCGGACCTAACTGGTAAATTACTGCATTTTCCTCATCTCAACCTTAAAACAGTATAGCAAGGCTAATTTCCTTTGAATTGCGGTACTTGAGGTCATCATTGTCCTTGATAATTTAATATTCATGACCCTATTACATAAACTTCATACCAACAGCAGAATGTATTGATGAAATTTATTATAATTTATTATTATATCGTTTATTTAGTAGTATAAATTAAGAAATACATATAAATTATATTTTTAAATATTTCAATAAAAAAACTTTTTACAAAAAAATACAACCGACTTCAAAGTAAAAAAAAAACACTGAAAAGTGCAAAATAACTTTAATTTCGGAAGTCGGTGTTAAATAACGAAGAGACAAAACTATTATAGAAACACCGACTTTCGAAATTAAAGTTATTTTGCACTTTTCAGTGTTTTTTTTTACTTTGAAGTCGGTTGTATTTTTTTGTAAAAAGTTTTTTATTTTACACTTTTTAGTTATGGTACCACCACTAAAAAGTACCCCTCAGCCAAACTTAAATACCTTATAGCCAGAGTGCATCTCATGACAATTCTAATAATTCCAAACACGGTTAGATTACATTAATTTATTACAGAGTTCCGGTGCCTAACTTCAGGCTTCATCATCAGATCAGTTCGATATATTCCCCCTCTACTTTCAGTCAGTCATCGACTACACGTATAAACAAAGCAATTTTACTTGTTACGACGGCTCTGCTGTGATCCTATGAGGAGTTCTGTTCCATATCTTCGAAGTTCATAATCAGATCATAACAATATTTCTATGGGACCAACTCGGAAGCATAACCTTTCAATTAAAAAAAATAATTTCAAAATCGGTCAACAATTGACCGAGAAATCGGTGAACATACATAAAAAAAAAATAAACAACATACATTCAACCAAACATATAACCTCCTCCTTTTTGAAGTCGGTTAAAAAATAAAAAAAATAATTTAAAAATATAAAAAATAGTGTCCCACTGGTATCGGGAACAGGGTCCAAGCTACCGGCGGTCAGGGCTCCAGAGAAAGGAACCTCTTAACAATACGAGCCGTGTCCAGGAGTACCATTTTCTGAATCAAGCCCTTGATCCAGCCGCCTAACGCGAGCCTCCTAAGGTGTTGGTCGAGGCTCTTGGCTATTAAGCCATTGGCTGGCACGACTATCGGTACAACGATCGCCGAGTCTACATCCCACATGTCGACAACCTCGCGAGCCAAATCAATATACTTGATTTGTTGGTCTTTCTCGGCTTTCACGAGGTTCTCGTCATGTGGAACGAATATGTCAACAATCATTGCACGCCTCTCGCTTCGGTCCACCACCACCATTATATCAGGCTTATTGGCTACAATAGTCCTGTCAGTGATGATGGACCGATCCCAGTACAACGTGATATCGCCATTATCGAGAACTATTATTATTATTTTATTTATTTCGATCCTAAACCGCAAAGGGCAACTGAAGGAGCACAGGTAGGCTTTAGTCAGTAAAAGTCTAACACTCCCTCTCGACTCTGACCAAGAGGTATTTAATGATTCCCAACTTAAAAAAAAAACACGTAACTTGGGGTCACCGCAACATATTTGCTTCTTGAACAATAGGTATTCCTACAAAGTTTATATTTCTTTATTTAGCCTTTACTTTCCAACTGCTGGTCAAAGGCCTACCACAACTTCTTCCAGGTATTTTTACCGGGAACCAGCCTTTGTGGTAAGCGTCTAGGTCATTTTGCCACCTATTCCCAGGTCGGCCTCGGCGGTGTCGTCCATTCTCAGACACCCGCTGAGCAAAGGTGTCTACGAGGTGTGGAAACCTTTGCCCAGCGCTCAATATGCATGCAGCTGACGTGACCCACCCAACCCAATTTAGCTTGGCAGCCTTTTCCCATGTCTATGAACCTCGTTTTTAAGCGCAGCGCTGTTCATAATACGTCCTGTAATTTTTTTTAACTCTATTTTCCTTACAAAAACAAGGGTAAAGGATAACCTGCTACACTTGATATTCTCATCATTCACTCATAAGTGCCCATGACAATCGACCGGTCATGGTGACCGGACAAATGTGTCGGAAACAAACGCACGTTACAACAGGCGATACCTGCCGACATACTAATGAGTCAGTCACTACCTAAATCTAAACTACTACGCGTGGTTAAATCTTAGAATTTAATATTTCATGAAGTGGTCAACCATTTCTTGAAATGGGCGTATTTCATGATATAGAACAGTGCCTGCTGGCCACATCTTTATATGAGGTAGCCAAATCAATGGACTCTCCGCATTTCATGATATCGTGAAACATTAGTGATAATATCGTGAAATAACCGGTCACATCATGAAATGATCAATTCTAAGATCTGACCACGACACATATAGATCAAATTCACTGTTTATTTGTAGGAGGCAATCTTGAGAAGTACATAGGTACTAAGGTATTGTGTCCGAAGATGGCCCAGCTCTTACAAAGGCCCACTTTAAAAATAAAGTAGGTTTCGGTGTTTAGAATATTTTTAAATTTCGTAATAATCATGTGGAATCTGTTTTTAAACGAAAAGCAAACGTCATCACACCAATCACGTACGATCATTTTGAACACAGCTGTCAGTCGTCAGCATCACATCAAAGCAGTGCACGTATACCTCAGTCATAAAAGTATATTTTTTTACACCAAAATACTGTAATATCACATTTTAATTTCATGAATCTTATTACTAACAGTAATAACATCCCACTCAAGGTTAGTTTTAAAGTTGTGATTGTTGCAATTTCATTTTTATATCAGCCCCCAAATAAGGCCCAGGCTTTTTAGACTATTGAATATTACATTTCGTATGTAATAAACTGCAATAAAAAGGTGTTAAGAAGTTTTATACATTTCTATGTTTAATGGTTTTTAGTAAAATGGCATAAAACAAAAAAAAACTGACTTTTTAGCTTTTAAAATACATAGAAAGAAAGAAAAAATCGTATTTAATATTGCTAATATGGCCCACATTTAAAAATTTAAAAGATATTGCTAGTATGATTTAGCCACAAACAAAGGGAACGAATCTCAAAATATATTCCACTATTAGTTTATCCGTTGATATTTTATTTTAGGGCCATTTTAAGTTTCTATAGACATAATAAGACCCATGCCTAAATTTTTGACTAATTAACTAAACTAAAAGACTAAATTTTAAATAAAACTGCATACTAAATATATTTTGTAACAATAAAAATTTTGCTAACCTTATATTACATAGATATTCATTAAATCAAAACGGGCTTTCTTGGGCTGGTAGCTTCCTAAGATAACCCATTGACAATGTTTTTAAAAATAGATTTGTCTCTGTTGCGTTCACTCAAAAAGAAAATATTGATCATGAGTTTGGAAGATATGGAACAGAACTCCTCATAGGATCACAGCAGAACCGTCGTAACAAGTAAAATTGCTTTGTTTATAGGTGTAGTCGATGACTGACTGAAAGAAGAGGGGGAATATATCGAACTGATCTGATGAAGCCTGAAGTTAGGCACCGGAACTCTGTAATAAATTAATGTAATCTAACCGTGTTTGGGATTATTAGAATTGTCATGAGATGCACTCTGACTATAAGGTATTTAAATTTGGCTGAGAAGTACTTTTTGGTGGTACCATAACTAAAAACTGTTGTATTTATTTATTTATGGACACACAAATACTTAAAATCGAAAAGAACAAATACAGATAAAAGAGTACACAGGTCCTGCTTATTTCTAACGAAATTTCTTCCAGCAGACCTGCGACAGGAGAGTTGGATGAGAGATGTAGACGCAATGTGTATAAATAATATAAGAGAAGAATTAAATAGACTATATTGTATTTTTTTTTTTGTAAAAAGTTTATTATTATTTAATTTACAATGATTTAAAACTAAGTGCCCATAAACGGCGACAGTACCTTACTTCGTTTACGATAATCTTTCACTGATCTTAAAGTGATATCTGTGAAATAAGCCTCTGAGGTATCGCGGGAAAATAGCTAGTTGTCGAGACTCTCTTAATTGTATCTCTCTCTCTGTCTCTCTTAATTATCTCCCTTTCCTTCTCTCTGTCTACTTGTAACATTATTATTTCACATTTAAAATGATAATTTCGTTCGTTACAGGAGCATCGCTTACACAAAATTCCCTGAAGGGTTTACGTTCGGTGTGGCTACAGCTGCCCATCAGATCGAAGGGGCATGGAACGTCAGTGGTAAGCATTATCCAACCATTGCATCTTTGTTTTTAAAAACATCGGGTAAAATTATCTTTTTTTTTTATAACGTATCATTCAATAAATAATATTGTAGGTGGTATGCGTGAAGACTTAACAGAGTTACTTACTTTCGCATTTATGATATTACTAAGTAAGTATGGATTGTTTTATAGGGTTCCGTACCTCAAAAAGAAAAAACGGATCCCTTATAAGATCACTTTGTTGTCTGTCTGTCTATCTGCCTGTCTGTATGTCTGTCTATCAAGACCCTTTATCTCGGGATCGCGAGGAGGTATCGCGTTGAAATTAAAACCACATACTCAGGTCTGAGGTCCCTTGAAGCTATTAAAAAATAAAATGTCTGAGTTAACGAAAAAAAAAAGATACGGCCGTTTATGTCGCAAAAAACGTACATTTCGACACTCCCAATTATAAGGGATTCAAAATTAATGGAGTAGGTACTTCCCATTGACCTAGAATCCTGAAATTTGACATGAAGCAAAGTCTCATAGCACAAGTATAAGAAAAAATCTAAAACCTGTAAATTTGTAGTTACGTCGCAAAAAAAAAAACTTTTTTTGCGATTCGGAATAATCTTCGTAACTCAATTTGGGAATTAACTGATTTCATCGGTAAGTTTGTACGGAACCCTCGGTGGCGAGACCGACATGCGCTTGCCCGGTTTTTTTCTCAAAACTCACTTTCTCTATCACATACATAACATCATGTCATAGTTGTCACAAATCTTATCTTGAAGTGGAGTTACTATTTCGACAGATACTCAATCAAGTTTATCGCCACAAATACGAGATGGGATAAATTGACAAAGAACAGGAAAAACAACAGTTGTTTGTAAAAACTCAACATTCTAAACTAGCCTTTGAAGACAGTTCAAGAAAAGAAACATCACTAAACCTTTAGAGATGTTGTTTTTTTAGAAAAGAATGTTCTAAAGATTTTACAAATAACCGTGATTTAATCTATCCTGCTTTATGTTGAGTCTTCTATTGTAAGTTCGTAACTGAAGTATAGAATAGCATTTATTTATTTATTTTATAATTTTTGTACACACATTACATTGGAAGAAGATACATTAATAAATAAATAAAAATGTACAAAGGTACTGCTTATTTCTAAAAGAAATTTTTTCCAGCAGACCTGCGAAAGGAGAAATAAAAAGAAATGTAGACAATAGTGTGTAGAAATAAGAAAAGAAGAGTTGGTGAAATCTTAAACTACTTATATAACTATATATACCTTATACTATAAATTAACAAATAATATATATATATATATATATAGTATAAAAATTCAATTTTCAGGAAAATCTGAAAATGTGTGGGATCGTCTATCACACTCGCGTCCCGAGATGATCATCGACGGCACCAATGGCGACGTGGCCTGCGAGTCCTACTACCGCTACCAGGAGGACGTGGAGGAGCTGGAGTACCTCGGAGTGGACTTTTACAGGTTCTCGCTGTCCTGGGCGCGTATCCTGCCCACTGGCCGCATTGACCAAATAAACCCCGACGGGATTCGTTACTACAACGACCTCCTTAATGCTCTAGCTGAGAAAAACATCGAACCTCTCGTAAGTTCTTTGTAATATGTACGGCTTAGTATAATAGTAGTACCTAGTTAATTATTCAGTAGTTCACAAAAAACGTGAATTAAAGTACTCTTTATTAACATAGCTACATCCCACATAAAAATTCCATCAAATTTTGTTCAACCATTTCGAAGACTTATGGTCATATTAAGATATCCCGTTCCCACAGGAAAATGAAAGTAGCCTAAGTAACTGCTTGTAACATTTGCTATCCGTCAGTGAATGCCCCATCAAAATCGGTCTAGCCGTTTCGGATATGAGCTGGAACAAACTGACAGATAACCAATAATTTCGAAATTCACATTTTTGTTGTAAGTATCGAAAACACTTTAACAAATATATTTTTGATATTACAGACACTTTAATTTTATTTAAGATACAAAATAGCGAGCCGGATGACTAAGTAGGTTTGTGAACTTTAAAGTGGTAAATGTACGCCTAAAATAGAGTGAATAAATAGCGATATTAGATTATAATAACTAAAAAGTGTAAAATAAAAAATTAAATTTATAAAATAAAGAAATCCGACTGCGTAAAAAATAACTATAAATAAAAACTGAAAAGAAAGAAAAACAAGTTCAATCCACTAACGTAGAAACCAATTTAAACACATAAAATAAAACAAATAATAAATTATATATATAAAAAATTCTAATTTTTTCAAATTCAAATATTTATTTCAGATAAACATCCATATGTGTTAGAATACCGAATAGCTACTAATACGGAACATATTGACGGTAACAGTCGGGACCCATTAGATGGGATGATTTTAGTCTGGATTACTTTAATGGGTCCCGACTGTTGCAGTCACAGTACACATATGGATGTTTATGTGAAATAAATATTTCATTTGAACGTTTTACATTATTTTTTGACAGAGATTGTAGAGATTATAATGGCGAGTTACTACTGAGGTTAATTCTGACTAAAAAAGTGAAATTTAAAATAATTTAAAAGTATTTTTTTAAACAATACATTTTATAATTTTCACAGGTCACCCTGTTCCACTGGGACTTACCCCAAACCCTTCAAGACCTCGGAGGTTGGGCCAACCCCAAGATGATTGATTACTTCCGCGACTACGCAGACGTGTGCTTCAGAGAGTTTGGTACCAAAATCAAATCTTGGATCACGTTCAACGAACCTTATGAAATCTGCGAAGATGCTTATGGTGATGATAAGAAAGCACCAGCTGTAGACAGCCACGGAGTCGGCAACTACCTTTGTAGTGACAACCTGCTCAAGTCCCACGCCGAATCCTACCACTTGTACAATGATAAATACCGTCCCATTCAAAACGGAAGGATCATGATTTCCATCAATTCCATCTGGTACGAACCCAGTGACCCTTCAAATGAAGAGCAGGTTGCACTTGCTGAAGTTGCCAATCAATTCAAAGTAAGGAGTTAGAATCATATTTTTTTTATTTACTACACTAAGGAGACCAGTCAGCAACTAATTCTTTTTTTTGTTCTCTAGTTCGGTTGGTTCGCGCACCCCATTTTCACGGCTGAAGGTGGATACCCAGCGGTGATGTTGGAGAATGTAGCCCGCCAGAGCGCTGCCGAAGGTCTAAAAAAGCCTCGTCTTGAGCAGTTCGATGAGTACTGGACCCAGAGGATCAAGGGTACTTCAGACTTCCTAGGCATCAACCATTACACCACGCATTTGATCACCGGTGCTGGACGCGATCCCCTCGCTAAGTCGCCCTCATGGTTGAAGGATATCGGCGCAATTACTACCATGGAAGTTGGCGGCGATTCTGCTTCGGAATGGCTCAGGGTAAAGAAAATAATAGGTTTATTTTTTCGAGTCATCATCATCATCATGATTCGATGAGTACGAAATAGCAAAGAAAAAATCCGGGCAAGTACGAGTCGGACTCGCGCACCGAGGGTTCTGTACAAACTTACCTATGCACATACGTAGTTCAATTCTCGAATCGAGTCGTGAAGATTTTTCCGAATCCCATATAAAGCATTTTTTGTGACGTTACTACAAATTTACAGTTTTCAGACTGTTGCCTATACTTGTGCTATGAGACCTTGCTTCATGCCAAATTTCAAAATTCTAGGTCAACGGAAAGTACCCCATAGGTTTTGATTTCCTAGCGAGTGTCAAAATATGCGCCTAAACAGAACATAAACGGCCTTATATTTAGATTACGTTGACTTAAAAGTTAGATTTTTTCACTTCTGCTTGGGGTAGCAGATCTGTATATTTGACATTTATTTCACCTTGATACTTCTATGCGTTCCTGAAAAAAAGGGTCTTGACATTCGGACAACAAAATGATCCTATAAAGGTTCTGATTTTTCTGACTGATGTTACGCAACCCTAAAAAGATTAAAGTTAGAACTACACTGCGCACACGTGTGCCACACACGCTGATCTGGGCGCGTCGGTCTCCATACATTTTATACGGAAACTAGACTTGTAGAGCTACACTTGATCCACGCCACTCGACGCCACGCGACGTCGTTCTACGTACAAATCAGGCGTGTTACACGTGTGTGTCGGTCTAATGTAGTTCTAGCTTTAAAATTTTCTAGTATTTTAAATGAGCTTCAACCAGAATTCAGCCAAGTTTACAGCTTTAGTGTTGGCCTCACACAGATCTTTAAGATATTACCTAATGATAAAAAAAAAAGATTACTTACAGACATATTTCCCAATTGCTACTTATATCTACTACTTATTGCTGTTACTAAATCCATTTGAAAGTAAGTGTTTTATCGATTTCTGAATACAGCGACAGTGTGCCTAATTTATAATTATTTTTTACCATCAGGTTGTACCAACCGGCTTCGCGAATCTGCTACGTTGGTGCAAGAGCTCATACAACGACCCACCGATTTACATCACAGAAAACGGTTTCTCTGACCGCGGTACTTTGCTGGACTACGGCCGCATCAGTTATTTCAATGTAAGTGCCGAGTTCCGGTATTACCTATGTTTAGAATATCGATGTGAAAATTATTTCTTCGTTTGACTTAAACCAGAGTTTAGAGAATTCTGGAATTGTATCATGCTACAAATTTCACACAACGTCATCTAGTCCCAAACTAAGCAGAGAAAACTGATAAACTTAGGTACTTATATATTTCTAAATAGACGAACAGAAATAAATTATCGTGCTGACGTGCCAACCAAGAAAAATGCTTGTGTGATACAAGCATTTTTCTTGGTTGGGAATCAAACCCACTACCTCCGGAATAGCAGTCAGAGCCACTAACCACTAGACCAACAGGCCAGTCAATAACCTATATTTATTCATTTTAAAATTTCCGATAAAAAGAATAAACCAATCAGCTATTTTCTAAAAACAACTCGTGGAATTACGTTTTTGTAATGCTTGTAAATATTTTGTAAATTGCAGGCTTATCTGAGCGAGATCCTGAACGTAATTTATGACGACGGCGTCAAAGTCCTCGGCTACACCGCCTGGACTCTCATGGACAACTTCGAATGGAGGGCTGGATTCTCGTAAGACATTGATTAAAATGAATTAAAATAATATAACAAATAGGAACTTAGTATTTAGCATGATATTCTTTATAAAGGGGATAAACTAACTTGAGTTTTAGTCTTCTTGCTAGGCAGAAATTGGGTACCTACCCACGTATTGTTTTCTTACGGGATTGTTCGAAAGAGTTACTGCGGCTCTGGAACTCAAAGAGCAACTGAAGGTACACGGGAGGGTTAAGCAGGGGACCACACGGATGTAATCTAGCAAATCCAGCATCCAAACAGGTGACCTCCCTTGCTGCAATCCGTGTAAACAGCAGGTGCAATCCAACGGTCCGACAAACCGACAATAAACCCAGTGGTTGGTTTGGTTCAAAATCCTCAAGTTCCCACCAAGTGGACCTCTGTTTAGGCGCTGGGGCCCATGCTTTAATGGGCTTTAGTCAGTAAAAGTCTGACACTCCCCCTTGCGTGGAGCAAGGGGGAGTGACACCAGAGAGGGTGAATAAAAAAAATGTGTATTTATATTACAAACAGACACTTCAATTTTATATATTACTAGCTTTTGCCCGCGGCTTCGCCTGCGTACATAAAATATAGCCTATGTCACTCAGGAATAAAGCAGTTTTCTATAGGTGAAAAAATTTTAGCAATCGGATCAGTACTTTCAGAGATTACCTCCTACAAACAAAAAAACAAACTTTACCTCTTTATAATACTAGTATAGATGTATACTTAGATATCTATTCGTATTTCCAGTGAGCGTTTCGGTTTCTACCACGTGAACATCTTAGACCCGGCGCGCCCGCGCACCCCTAAGCTGTCGGCCGACTACTACAAGCAGCTGATTGCCAACCGTGAGCTGCCACAGGACGCGCGCTTCATGGACCCTGCTGTAAGAACCAACTGTTCACCTTCTAAAACCACTGCCACGTTTAAGATTATCTATGTCAAACGGGGTGTATAGGAACGCAGGGGTGAATAAGAACAAAACTTCAAAGGGGTTTTTTCAAGTTATTAAGAAATTGTTTGCCGCACTTAAGTACTACATTTATTTCTTGCATTGTAATACAAAAATAATGAAAGCTTTGCTAGAAACCAACATTAGGAGAAATTAGTGAAAGGCCTAATCAAAGTTTTGTTTCTATTCACCCCAGCGTTCCTATTCACCCCGTTTGACGGTACCTAAAGATAGGGTTGTCCGAAAGTTTGTATACCTATACCCGTTCATCATACAAGAAACACGGCATTTTTACTGTCTAGCGCACACGATCGCTCTCGAAGAAAGCCAACCGCGTAGCAAGTTTGCTTCGGCCCTTTCTGTCTCACGTCAGGTCAAGTTATGGCGGCAGAAAAACGGTCGATCCGTCTTGTCTTTACAATAGGATATTTTTTACGCCGTTTCTGTAAAGCCAATAGAATTGAATAATCGAACATTGTGCCAAACTCATGGTAATATAACTACAGAGACTGAACTCCCGATACGACTCACTTAACAGGATTTTAGCTGAAGGCTTCCACGACGTCACAATGCAACAATGATGAAGCGACAAAATTAGTCGCTGTGTCATTCTGGCCTTGTCGCGTAGCGCCTGTTTAAGAACGTGTTATGGTTTCGCTTTTAGAATTGAATCGTAGTCATACACAACGATTTTGAAATTACCTATCAAAGTAGACATAGTCGCTATACATAGTCAGTTGCTTTCCGAATTAACTGAAACTATAGAGTTTAAAACGTTACCTTTGATCACAACTAAACCAGGCCAATAGTTAAGTAGTCTTCACTACTTTGTCCTGCCTGCCACAATAAGAAAACTTTTAAACTTAAGTAAGTTAAATCGCGACGCAATAGAACCAGTTTGAGTGTATTTATTAGTATATTAGGTCACACATCAGTGTTAATAAAACCTGCATAAGCTGGCCTCGTATCCTATAAATTCTGAAGTAGGTACGCTCTAGGCTATCTCAAGATCAAGATTTTGACACTGATGTGTGGTCGTCTGTATGTGCATCCATACAGCAGTTTGGAATATGTTTGTGTTGTTTAATATTAATGTAATGTCTGTTAGAATAGTAACTATTTCTGCTTGTCTTCTTTACTTTACTATGACCAAAGATGCACTGAAATGCTGCTTGCTTAACGCTTGACCTATTAAATCCCATGGGGACTTGTTAAAATGTTAAGAGTGCAAGCGAGAAAGAGGGATGGAAGTATACACCCTATATAGCTCCATCCTTTTAACAGTTCAGTTTAGGTCGTCAAGTGGATCGCGTTAAGAGCGTGGTAAGTAGAGAAGTGAAATTAACGTTCTAAAATGTTAGTAACCGGCCGAACTGTCTCTTAGGGCGGAATTCACCAACAAAACTAATCGCGTTTTAACGTTTGGCTCGCATAATCGCGTTTAACCGCTGTCACTAGTGTCACTTGTCTGTATTTTTCTTTTGTTGTGTTTTTTACCAAGGTTACAGACATAGCCCAAAGAATCGCCAAACTTAAGTGGCTGTGGGCAGGGCACATTGCTCGCAGAACAGATGGTCGATGGGGACGAAAGGTTCTGGAATGGCGACCACGTACCGGAAGACGCGTTGGAAGGCCTCCCACAAGGTGGACCGATGGCCTGGTGGTCGCGGGAATCCGATGGATGCGAGACGCACAGGACCGGTCATTGTGGCGACATTTGGGGGAGGCCTATGTCCAACAGTGGACGTCTTTCGGCTGAAATGATGATGATGATTTTTACAAGTGACACTAGTGACAGCGGCTAAACGCGATTATGCGAGCCAAACGTTAAAACGCGTTTAGTTTTATTGGTGAATTCCGCCCTTAGCGTGTTTCAGTGTGACTGGTTGAGGCGGTTATAGGTGAATCGCCAAGCTCTAGGCCCTCAGCAACCTGCCAGCGCATTTTCGCCCTTGCTACTGTGTATAAAAAGTTTTCACATAAATTGTCTCCTTTATACATTTTAACTTTTTTTATGGTTGTGGCTGTAGAAGCATGATGATTCGACTGAACTCCGCTTTTGAGACAACATGTTGAGGTGTTTCCTTTGCTTGAACTGTCTTTCAATCTTGTATAATTATTTATCTGTCAAGGTTTACTTGTGAATTTCCGGTTCGACCTCTTTTATGTCTTGTGAATGCTGGCCATGTTCTCACTCACAGATTACGCGTAACTCAACATTATCTTATTAAATCCTTTCTGTTCATGTTCACTGTTCATAAAACATGCATTATATCTATGTTACAAATAGGTACAATATGCGGTAATAATTTGACTAAGTTCAATAAAGTGGAATGTTCGAATTTAGTGAATACCATTTCTTTGATTTATTAATGCTCCCATAATCTAACAAAATAAACAAAAAGTGTTGAGTACAGCGCCATCTAGCGAGCGCATGGCTACGTAAAAAATGATCACCGGGATCTTTTGCGATAGTACATAATATTCTACTAACATCTGTACATATCCTTACTAAGTTCCATTTTGACAGGTGACCAAGTGAAGAGGTGTTGGCTCCAGCATGGTAACATCTACATAGTATATTGTACATAATATATTTATATTTAAAAAGAGGCATGCCTGCGCTGCTTGTTATTGTTAACCAATAAATAAATTTAAACCTAAAACTTTACTTTTCTTTCAACAGATAACAACACCCAGAACTGAATTGTAATCATTCATCGTGTTTTTGTTTTAAAGACGATGGGAAGTGAAATATATACTAAGTATTAAAACAAATATTTATTTAATTCATTATAAGAATATCGAATTATTTACAATGAAATTATAGTAAATTAATAAGTTTGACACGTAATTTCATTGTTATAACATTGATACACGTGTTACATACACTACATAGAAAACTTGCATCTGTTCTCAGACTGAAAGATATGTTTTTCATAAAGGCTATACTTAAGAAATAATTGATTACAGTTTACACTTGAGATATTGTTCTGAATATTATTCTGTAGCAAGTGGCAGGGCTCGTGCGAGTGCGAGGCTGTACTGTTACAACTTGGAATGTTTGTCGAGTGTCGCGCGGCGTGGGCGACGGCGACGGCGACTGTCGCCTTGTCGCCGCGTCGCCTTGTCGCCTTGTCGCCAGCGCGCCACGTCGCCGAGGCACCGCTCCCGGCGGGACCAAGGGGCGGGTGGAGAACAATGAACCGAACAATATGAGAAGCTTTCAAACTTATGGACTCTTACAATTAATACACGACAAATACAAATATAAAGTATACAACAAATGGATCTACAGAATACAAATTCAATGTATCATCAACCCAGCACCGTTACGTCTAATTACAATAGTTACACAGATGCTATGCTTGCTATGCGTCATACCTGAAGATTACATTAGTCTTACAAGAATTATAGTACTTTTACTAATATGGCAAAGTTTTCAATGTAGCATTTGATATTAAAGGCCTAATTCCATTATCATATTATTCAATCAAGCTAGCTGAATTCAATACACTCATACAAAAATCTAAAGACTAGGTGGGCTTACAAAATTTTGAAATATTTTGAATTGTTGATATAATAATATGAATGATGATTTGATGAGTTGAATACTAAACATAATGAAGTAATACTAATTGCATAACAGTAATATTGAAAATAGATTTCATACTTTGTTGGCACCAATATTAGAGTCTGCTCGATGGCAGTAAACAATGTTATTCTTTCAACTCCTTAATATCAGAAGATAACATTGTTTTGAGTAAGGCACTTAGAGGCAAAATTTCGAGCTCCAATTACTCCCTAAAATTAGCTAGCTGCACCCATACACTTGAATATTGTTCACTTGCAACCCAACTATAATAAGTTAACATAATAGTTGCCAACATTATTACCTACTTCATGATTAACTATTAAAACTTAACCTCTATTCATAATCTCGAAAATTCACAAGGACGGTGTAAGTTGACAAACAACGTTCTACAAGTACATAAGTAGTTTATTTTCTGTCAAATCACTATTACAACAATAATTCGACAATAGAAAAATTGTAAAAATATCTCAACATTATCTAAATTATTACAACAATAAATAATTTTTATCAAGGCACAATAAGGCACTGTTACATCAAGATGTTATCACAATCTTAATTTTAAAATATATCATAAAATATTGTTTGTTTTGTCGATTTATAGAATACGATTTCCGATAGTCTCTCTGAAAAGATTATGGAAACCTAGTTCACGAATGATGCGTTGCAACGCAACTACTTTCTGCTACGAAAGAAGGCTTGCAGCCACCGCGCGTAGTGCCGGCGTGTCACTTCGAGTACACGAGCACTCCCGAGTACTCCCGAGCTCACACGAGTCGTCATGACTAGCCATTCGTGATAGTCCTGCTCCACTGATTCGCGTACTTGGCTTTGTTTTCGTAGCTCATCTCTTACTTGAACTGGTTGAAATATTTTAGAAACTGAGCACCATTACTGTATAGCTCGCGTCAAAAAACGAAGACCATTACGATTTCCTTACGTTACTTTAGCGTTTCATTGCTAACTATTGATGAAAAGGCACTAATTTACAATACTTATTAGGAGTCCAAGTCAATAATTGCGATGAGTATGTGTAGTAAAGTCAGACATACAAGATTCCACACAAGTATCACCACAACGAAGTAGGAACACTTATAAACTCACACAATTTTGTATTCCCATCTCATTCGAATAAATGCTGAGATAGATTAAAACCAATTCTGCATAAAAGCGAGCAGATAGTAGGGAATAGGTAAACCGATGCGGATAGCTTTCGAAATTACATTTGAACCGACGAAAGTTATTTTTTTTTTTCAAATGTTTAAATCCGCATCGGTCTGCCTGTTCTTATGGAAGCCATCGTACTGGTACTGAAAGTATCTAACTATCCTAAATCATAAGCACACAAAATCCCACATCAGTCATTACACATGTTATGCTATAATTGTCATTTTCAAGTGAAATATACACCATCGTTACCGTGCTGTCCGACACTGTTATAGCGGTCGACGTCATAGGTAAGTACGCTACGTTACATAATATAGCTAATTTGAAAGTTTGTAAGCATGGTGTGCCGGTGCGCACTAGTCGCGCCGCGCGGCCTCGCCTACAGCCACGTCAGCACGTTGTCGGGCTTGCTCGGCGTCGAGTTTATGAGCGATTGCACGTCGTCCAGAAGTATGTCGTTTGTGAACTCGTTCAACTGAAACGTACATTTACATGTTATAGTAACCGTCAATTAAGAATTAAACATTCTATATATTAAAAAGATTACAGTTAATCATTCCAGTCTTCGTAGTTCAAACGAAAAATAGTTGCTGAGGCAAACGCTACAGTTATTGGCCCCTATACAGTTATAAGCCATTTCAACTTTGTCGGCCTAAAATAAACAATGACCTACCAGAATAGTAGTACTGCTTACTGATTAATGCAATAAGCAATTATTTCAGTCAAATATATGTCCTATTTGTAATGTTCAATAAAACATGTTGAAAATAAACTCCATCTATTGAAAACTATTAAAAACAGCGTTTACAGTTCACAAATAACAAAAAAATATTAAAATGACTAGGTGAACTACGGCGTAGTCTGTCAGGACTTGACTACGCCGTAGCCGATGGGTACTCATTTCGACTACGCCGTAGGTGATCTACGAACTACGTCGGCTACGCCTATTTCTGCGTAGCGTTTCGCGCACCACGACTACGCTAACTACGCCGTAGCAGTCAAGCTTCTATTGTTTATAGGTGTTAGACCAGGGATGCTCAAACTTATTGTGGCATTGGACCTCAAAATAAATTCGTAGTAAGCGGACATGTATGGCCGAATAAAAGATAAAGAGATTTCGTAATGAATGACTTGGCTTGTAAAATTCTGCGATCGACTCGAAACTGTCACTATCGGAGCATCCCTGTATTAGACGGTTTTTCCTCTCAGGAATTTTTCTTTCACGCCACCTCATACCAACTCTCACGGCATGCGTTAGATGGTTAGTTCAAGTAAAAACACAGGCTCAACTACCTGTAAAGAAGGTACCAGGTCGTCAGTAGAGTCGAGGTTGTCGGCGAGCGTGATGTCGGAGGAGTCGATGGCGCCAGCCTCGCTAGTGCAGTCCATGCGGTCGTCCATGCCGGCCAGAAAGCCTTCAGGCGTGTGCGGCATGGAGTAGGAGTGGGCCACGCCCATGCCCAGGCCGCTGTCGGCCGACTCCTGGCGCTGGTGGTCCGACAGGCCGGAGAGGAACGGGTCCAGCGGCAGCTCGGTGCTGGCCACACCCGTACTGCTCGCGAGAGAGGACACGATTGATGACGACTGTCGCGCCATTATTAGCTCTTGCTGGAATGAGAAGAAAACGTACGTTATTCACTGTTTTCTATAATGTTTTTGTATCAAAATTCGTTCTTGAATATTTTGATTAATTAATGGTACAATTACAGGGACAGACTTGTATTTTATTGACCGGGATGTATCAAAGAAAATTACGTAGGATAGCTAATGTATTTTTTTTTTTCTATTTGGGCTAAAATCTAATACATAAAAATCTTTTGTCACAGTGTTTGCTATCGAACTCCTCTGAAACGACTTGACTGATTAATATGTTTTGTTTTGTATATTGCTAGATCTAAGAATAAGCATTTTTTACCCTCCTACCCCTCCATATTTTTTTGTACTAATTAAAAAATAGGGGTGTTTAAGTTACTATGTGATCTACCTGTCAATGTATCTGAACTGGATCCCGATATTGTGAAATAATATTTATTATCTGTAAAAGACTGTACTACGCTTTTTCGCAACTAAACAAGTATAATGTACCGCAGGTGTGCAATCGATCAGTTATTTTGACGAGCAAGGTGAAATGTAATCTGATACAAACCGGACAAATAAACTAGAGCATCTAATAACGTGCATGACGTTATTGTTAGTGATTCAGAAGATACTACACGGTGATAACATTGATAACGCACGTATAATTGTATATCACATGGAAAGTCTACGTGGTTCTCATCCAGGTCATGTTACTTACACTTACAAATTATTATTATTTCTTTTTTCATTCTGCCACATGGCAATCTGTTTAATTAACAATAAGCCTTGCTTCTGGCTGATATAATTCATCTGGAGTGATTTTAGTAACAGTGAGCCATGCCGATTTGTGAGAGGCTTTCACTTCATGTGGCAGAATCTATCCAGGAGCTTAGGAACACTATGTCTTTTTAAACGTTTGTGCTGTAGCGATCCGCATCCACTGAGTTTTACAGCTAGTGTATTCCTATGATTACAAATTAATGTCGAGAATATAAACCCTCTCTCCCTACTCTCCACTTTTGAGGATTTAATGAACGCCACTGACGTAACTATCTATATGCCCATCTAAGCAAAATTTCTAGCAAACTAACTACAAGTAAAAAAGAGGAAGAACTGAACTAAATCCGACTAGTAACTAAACTGATTAATTTATGGAAATTATTAAGTTATCTTGCTAACCGAATTAAATAGACACAATGCTGTCACAACCATACAATTTGGTACGCCAGTGGTAGTGTACATTACAGTATAGCATTTTAGGGTGTAATAGCATAAGCATAGCATAATCAGCCTTTTAATGTTCCCATTTAGCCTCCTCTCTAGGAGAGGGAATGGGCTATAATCCACCACGCGCGCCCAGTGCGGGTTGGTGGATGTCACATGTCTTCGAATTTTTGGTACTAGGGCATGCCGGTTTCCTCACGATGTTTTCCTTCACCGTTTTGAGAGTAGTGATGATAAAATAAATTGCACAAAGTAATGCGCCTGGTTGGGTTTGAACCCGCGACCTACAACTTGTAAGTCGGGGCCGTTACTACTCGGCCACCGCTGCTCAGTAGGGTGTAATACGTAAACATAATAGGTATAAGTATCGATTTTTGGACAGTTTTTTTCAAATATCACTGAAATACTTCTGGAGCCTAGGGCCGATGCCTGCCAAGACTGCAAGATCTTTCGAAAGAGTTACCGCGGCCCTAGAACGCTAAGGGCAACTGAAACACAGGTGGATTTTTAGTAAAAGTCTGACAGTCCCTCGCGCAACACGCAGAAAAAAAAAATTACCGACAAAACATGATTTTTGCAAAGGTCAGACATATCTGCTAGCTGTTCCGCATAAACGCGGAAGACATCATATTGAGGAAACGGAATCAACTGTCGTATGCAAATGAGTGCATTATAATAACCTAGCCCACAAAAAACGATCACTATAGAACAAGTTCTCTCTATAAACATTGGTTGGTTGATGAAATACTAGGCTAACTAGGCACTGATCAGCATTTATTTAAGTGACGAAATAAACAAAAATATATTATATAAGTTGAGTTGGGATATCTGACCGATACGATCTGTATTTGGATATCTGAGCGAGGGCTTCTAGAGGCTAGGCTTCTATCATATTTGTGGCTTGGTGACTACCTAACACTAGTGGACATCTGAATGAATAAGTTTATTTTTTCGTGAAACATCATTAAATGACGCCTGTGCTCTGGGTGGAGTCAAAGGGAGTGTCAGACTTTTACTGACTAAAACCCGCATATGTTCCTTACGTTGCCCTTTACGTTTCAGGGCTTCGGTAACACTTTCGAACAATTCGTTAGCCCAATGTCGTCGTAGCAAAAACCAGCTAATCTGACTGTTTTTTATATCGTAATTAACTTTTACCCATGGTTTCTTTCGCATCGAAAAGTACGATATTATCCCAAGGAAACTATCTAGATAATAGTAGTTCTAGCTGCTCTAACGCAGGTGATGGTGTACCTACCCATGTGCCTAATTCATACAGTAACAAACAGACAGTTTTTCACATTTGTAATAATATTAGTATGAACATGTTAGTACCTGGAGTCTGATCTCCTGCTGGCGCTGCTTGAGGCGCTCCCTTTCGAGCTGCAACGACTGCAGCCGCAGCTTTTGCTGGCAGGCCTGCAGTGAAGCGTTGGCCCAGCCACCGTCCGGGCCCGTCCCGCCAGCCGCTGGCGTGCGCTGTAAGTGCTGTGCTGTAACACAAACATGAGCCCCGTCAGCACCTATGACAAATCCAGTAACTATTTCTAAGGGGGTCATAAGAGCCAGACAAATAGGGAAGGATCCTTGTATTGTAATGTCTTTGGGCTTAATTACCCTAAAAAATTGTACCTCTTCTCTCAAATAGAAGCGAATGTTATGAAAGAGGTATTATGTTATAGATATTTATATATCAGAGTCTAGGATCTGAGCCCTTGATCAGCATACACAACGCCTCCTGTAACTTGCGGGATCTGCACCTGTCTTCGTGATACACTCTTATTACTCAAACATGTATAATCTTACGAGATAATTATGCGTTGCTGACATTCACTGTACATATTGTATACTTACGTATCCTTGGATCGAACCAGGATGTGGTGCGAGCTGCATGATTTATAAAGTAGATCTCTCCTTCCGCCGTCGCGGCCTGCTCCCAACCCTCCGGCAGGGGCCCTAGTGGATCCGTCGGTGTGTTACTACTTGTACTCTTCGCTGCTGAAATCAATCAAACGTACGTAATCAGTACCTTTGAAACGTTACACTTGTCATTTGTAGGAAAACAACTAATGATTCTCTCAACAGCGACTAGTTGCAAGCCAGCACATTATGAACTAAGACGTACGCACACGTGATTGAGAATCAGGTGGACAACGGGAAGGTCGGCGAGAGCTCGTTCCAAGAAACGACGGCGCCAGACTAGTGCGAGCTGCCCAGCGCGAGCTCTTGGCACTCGCTGCCGAGAGTGAATCACGGCGCACGCGCGAGCGAGCCGCCTGCGCGAGCGCGGCGCACTCACGCTTTGTGTACGCGGCGCGCGGCGCCCGCGCAACAAACAAGCGATCATTCATAAACAATTCGCAGATACACGACCGGCTAATTGATCGCCAATATCATCGCTATTTACGTAGCTCCATTCTAATTGTATGATTACATATAAGTATTACGTGTTACACTTTTCTTTTCCTAGATCTTTTGGGACAGTTCAATTCTTCACAAAAATAGTACTTTCTGACTCATCATCAGCAGCCCGTATCTCCGTCCTCGAGAACATACTTAATTCATGAAATTTAGAACTAAACTCTTATAACAAATTTAAACTCCTGTTAGGGAAGGGAATAGTTAATTAAGTAAGCGTTGATTTTAGACTTTTTGTATTGAATCCCTATACTCATAGGTATATTGAGTCATACGTATTGAACATTTACATAATATGTGCAAACTCCAAATTAGTTCTGATGACCGCCCATAAAAACAATGCACTTTATCATAGTTGCAATCTAGATAATTTCTTTATCAACAATGTTGCCTTTGTGCGGTCCGTGCAGTAATTACACATTATTTACAATCATCATTACTCAACAGTCGACACAGAGCAGCGCTCGGCGACTAACCGCGGTATTACGTTAGCATTACGTTATACCGCCTCTACTTTACCACCGGCGCCTGCCGGCAACTAAGTACTTTTACCCGCTATAAGATTAAACTACGAAACAGGGTGAATAATTATTATTGCTACTTGAAACACTCCATTGTCTATACACAGCCCAGAATAAATGCGGTCAACAACGTTAGATTACCGTTGACAAAGCTAATAAATCCCATCAAGATTTTGATAGATGATACCAAAACAACTTTTCAGGACAAGAGCTGCGTTATACGAAAGATATTCAGTCGTACATGTTGTGGTATGTTATCGCGTATAAGATTAAGGAGGAACGCGCTGTGGAAACACAATTATTTGTATTGTCACCTGATCTACATAGGTGTTTGTAGTGGCGAAGATAAGTTAGATGTAACAGTGTCACTTGCCGCGGAGTATGGCGCCGGCGGGGAGGCGTTGTTGGAGCTCCATTGAACGTGTTCTGATACGTGAATAGGTCACGTACTAACAAGACTATCATAACTTTAAAACTGAAGTCGTAAAGGGAAGCACGTGCAGACACTAGCAGTGCAAGTGGGCATGTCATGTTGATGCCACAAAAGAAGTCAATAATGAAAACATGCAAAATCTGTTATCGTGCTAAGACAAAGAGGTGCGTAGTTAGGTCGGTTGTGGTGTTGTAGTCTGCGTGGAGTAGAGTAAGGCGGATGTGTCGCAAGCCGCTGAGAGCCGGGCGCCAGGGCCGCCGGCGCCCCGACACCGATGTATTTTCCGAACACCTTTCAACGCTCGTCTCGCATCGACCGACGGAAACAACGCGTTAATTCCCGTCATAAAATCAGTTTTAGAATTCGGGTTATTTACTTGTTTTTATTTTAGTTCCATGATAATTTTAAACATGCCACTGTGGCCAATTAGATCACGTGAAAACTGAATCCACAGTTACAGACAATGAAACAGACGTATTCTAAACAGTTACTAACCAAGGTAGTAAGAAGTATTAAATGATCCAAAAATAAAAACATTACTAGAAGCGAGCAACCAAGGCGACGATAGAAAAACGAGTTTGAACCCTAATTCCTACTAATAGAAAATAGATTTGCGTGGAAAAGCGAGAGGGAGGCCTTAGTCTTGCAGTGGGACAATATAGGCCAGCTAGGTATTAAAAAGCAAACAGATACTTTTCTATATAATCCAAGAAACTGACGATGATTTGAAAAGTTAAAAAATCTAGTTTGAACTCCCCTGCCATTGATAAATGATATTTATTTTGCAAATAGCTTTTATAAAAACACTTTTACAGGTATTTTTTTTTGTCAATTTAAACTAGATGAAGCCGGTGTTTCCTAGCTGACTACCTTGAGAAGAAACACCGAAACAAACTCAGGAGTCAAAGTCTATTTTAAAGTCCATACAACAAACATGTAATGGTCAAATCATAAGAAAACCATGCAGATTGGAGTCTGAGATGGTCTTTTGAAGAAAGAACCACACAGTTCTGAGCGGACCTGTCCAGTCAGTGCAAGCATTTGTCAGTATTCGTGTAGCTCAACTCAGAACTACTAAGGAGCTCAATTTTCATTTTCATCTTGAACTGACTTCAGAAAGCGACTTCACCTACGTGAAAGCAGAAACTTATTCCAAGGAATAATATATACATATGGAATAAAAATTATCCTATGTGCTATTCCAGTACCATGGCCTACCCGTATGCCTAATTTTATTCAAATCCATTCAGGCGTTTCAACGTGATGGCCTAACAAACAAACATACGAACAAACTTTAGCCAATGTTAGTGTGACATATGATCAAAATATCTATAACATACTTATTATGAACAGAGCATCCCATAAAATTTCTTAATTTAGGAAACGTTACACACCTTCCTATTCTCAATCAGTTAAAAAACAAAACAGGGGTAATGATTAGTTAAGTGCGTAGTTAATTAAAAACGGACTGAGTTTCAGATTGACGCCATTCGGTTGAAACAATTGCTATTATCCTCAAACATATCAGTATTTTGTTAATATATTTTATGTTATGGAAATACCATGGACGTCATTGAACACTATGCCATGATATGAGTACTAACAAGAGGATTTTAATTAAAGTAATTGTAGTGCTTACTTCTTACGTAATTAACGAAATAAATAATTTATTGGAACTTCATACACAAAGGTACCAAGGCAAACTTAATGTCTTAAGCATTCTCTACCAGTCAACCTATGGTAACCTAAGTACAAGGTAATTGCATAGTTAAATCTATTAGTAAGTAAGTAAAAAATATAATCAAATTTAAAAACTTTATAGTCACCAAAGATCAAAAACAGACGTGCATATATATATAATACACTAGCTTTTGCCAGCGACTTCGCCCGCGTGATAGTAAGTTTCTCCATACAAACTTTGAACCCCCGTTTCATCCACTTAGGGGACGAATTTTTTGAAAATCCTCTCTTAGTGCTCGCCTACGTCATAAATGGAAACCATGTCCAAAATTTCACGCTCCTAGTCCCTGTAGTTTTGGCTGTGCGTTGATATGTCAGTCAGTCAGTTTCTCCTTTTATATAAAAATATATAGATATACGTATAAATATAACCAGCTTCTGTTTGTGGCTTCGCCTGCATGAAAGTTAGTTTCTCTATACAAACTTCGGGTATGAAAAGGGGTCCTTTTATTCCCTTAGGGGGACAATTTTGGAAAATCCTTTCTTGGCGCTTGCTTACGTCTTAATAACTATCTGCGCGCCAAATTTCAGCGCAATCCGTTCAGTGGTTTGAGCTGTGTATTGATAGATCAGTCAGTCAGTAACGGTTGCGTTTATACCACTAGATAGACTGTATACTATAGATAAATTAGCTGACTCGGCAAACATTGTTCTGCCATATAAATTATTATCAAAGAAAAAACGGGCGGTGAGGATAGGAGGGTAACAAGTAGCCTACGACCTATTCTCAGAGCTACAAAATACACAAAAAAAAACATAATAAAAATCGCTCAAAATACTGTGAAAGGAGATTTTTATATATACCTACATTGACTTGGCGAACTTCGTACCGCTTAATCAATGAATTTTGGTACGTTTTAGCTAAACTGTCAAAGGATAACGCCATCTACTGGCATTACCAGAGCCAGCTTAATTTATTTTAAAATGACATTTTAATTAGAGATCGCATTGTATTCAGAACTTTTTTTTTTTTCTTTCACCGTTTCAACCTTCCCTGGACTATCACGAATATTCCAAGACCAAAATTAGCCAAATCGGTCCAGTCGTTCTTGAATTTTAGCGAGACTAACGAACCGCTATTCATTAACCGACTTCATTTTTATATAAGTATATAGATTTAGATTATGAAGTACCTAACAGAGAAAAGGTATGTAAATGAGATGACTCTGCTTATTTGCTTATTAAAGTATATAGAATAGTTATTTATTAAACTGTTGACTAGAATATATTTAATTCACAGGAAATTGAGCTTAACCGCTTGTTCTTTTCCTCATCAATGGAATTAATATATTAATGTTCTTCAATATTTACCCACTTAAAACTGGTCGGTTATCTTTTCCGAGATTTTTTTCAGTACAACAAAACAAATATTACATAATCATCCTTTTAATGTTCCCAGTGCTGGGACTCAGGGCTCCTCTCTAGGAGAGCGAATGAGCTGTAAGCTGTAATCCACGAGTCGCCGGTCAACCCCCGTTTATTCATTTCTTCATAAGTGTATTGAAAAAAGTCGTTTGATACACGTGCAAATTTGTCACTGAATTCCGCCTCGGTCGCAATGACAAACTTTCTGCACTTGCATCAAAATGTACTATTTCCGTGCGGGAATCAAACCCGCGACACGAAGCGCACCAGCCAATCGCTCAACCACTGCGCCAAACGTGCCGTTACACAATTTACTTCATTATGTTATAAGAAAAGAAAAAAAAAACAATTTGAAACCGATTTTTTCAAAACGATTGAAACAGTGAAAAGCATTTATTTGATAGCTGTTATGAATGAATTTCGTCATATCTTTTTAACGGATTACAGTGTTCAATTTAATATGAGGTAAGTATTTATTTTTAATTAACTGTATCTTTCTCAGATTCTCATGTACCGACGATGCCAGTAGGCGGTGTTTTGTTTGAGTGTGCGTTACTCGAGCAGGAAAGTGACTTCAAGAATGAATTGAGTTCGATGAATCATTAGTGCGTAATCTGTCTAAATTTGAAATATAAAAAAAACCGTTGTAGTTTTGAAGAAAAACGGGAAAAACAAACTAAACGAATAATTGGAAATATGAATAGTTTGAATGGGCCTACATTTGTGAATAAATGTGCGCTGAAAATGACATTTCTGCATCTTAAAGTTTTAGAAATTATTTTTTTAATTTGAAATTGCCGTTTTTCAAAACGGGTTGCTTTTAAGTGTTAAACGTTTTGCGGTCATTTGTTCCTTGGAAATTATTTAATGCGCACCCGTAAAATTGAACATAAACGATATAGAGTAGCTATTCATCATCATCATCATCATCATTACAGCCGAAAGACGTCCACTGTTGGACATAGGTCTCCCCCAAATGTCGCCATAACGTCTCGTATCAATCGGTATCCCACAACCCTCGCCTGTAATATTTAGTTGTTAATTTCTGAATACTTTTTAAATATCTACTATTTTAAAATATTATTTAAAAAAAAAAAATAATAATCATCAGAAAATGTACCTAACTGCTCTCTGAAACCCGTGTTTGGTTCGTCTTATTCTCGTATTCTTGACAAACATAAAAAAGGTTAAGAATGAAAGTATAAAAAATATTTTGCGCACATTTAAAACAGAATACGCACTAATCTATTTGTACTCAATTCATTTTAGAAGACAATTTCTAGTTATCGTACACGTATTTTGGTGTTTACTCATGCTAACAAGAAATTATTTTTATTTTCCTTCGTTTAAAGTAAAACCATATTTTGGCCAATGTAATTTTACATCCTACCTAAGCTCCTAAGTCCTATCGGTGTCAGACCAGCGATAAGATCGCCATTGTAACAAACTTAAATAAATGTATGGGATATTTAAGTTTATGAAAAAGGTTTTTCACTATTTTGGTGTACAATAAAGTTTATTCTATTCTAAATTATTCTATTTATATTTTAATCAAACTTCACTTTTAAATTTCCACTTCGATAAAGGAAAATACCATGTGGAAATCTGGACTTGGATAAGTCTAAAATCGTCAACTCGTCTTGGAAAACGTGATCCCGCCTTTTCTCTATGATCAACGGTCCTGCATTGGAGCAGTCACAGGCTAATACCGATCGAACAAAAAGGTTTTTGTTATAATATTATCTTTCTAAAATTCATATGCCGATGATGCTAATAAGCGGTGTTATATTGTTCAAAATTTTATTTTATTTTTCTCATTCTGTAATTCCTCAACAATCAATCCTTAACTCCTTACCTTCATCTTTATATTTACATATAGGAAAAGTTCGAAGATTTTACTACTTTTGTTAGTAGATCTAGTTTATCAAGATCAATAGCTATGAACCTGGTACGGGTGTGTTGGGTATGTTCTGCGGCGAGGCTGCCTGCGTGAGCAGCGCGTCTGTGCTCTGATGCTGCACACTGCCGGCCACCGACTGCGCCGCGAGCGTCTTGCGTGGGTCGTCCCATGTCGTCGTCTTCGTTATGTGACTGAAAACAAACAGGATACCATAAACGTCTTAGATCATCATCGAATTTCGATCGAAAATCTCAACAGAGAGCCATCAGTGCAAACACAGGTGTAGCTAATCTTTCTTCACTATCATCTCAGCCCGTTGGAACGGCAAATCGACGAAAATCAGGCGCAGTCCAATAACACTTTCCCTGACCTGGGAATCGAACCCAGATTCTCACGCTCTATAGTCGCGGTAGCCTTTTGCGAGCACGAGATCAACGGGGCCGTAATTATGTAATAGGCACAGTAAGGAGAAAAAAAAATATCGTCTGGGAACTTCAAAAATTACATTAAGTACATGAAATACTATAAAACAAATTGTAATACAAACGATTTTTCCGAACAAAGACATTACTTGTGAATAGTAAAGTATTCATTATAAACCCGTTAGCAACATCGGCATCGTGTGAGCCAAATCTTCCCACTTAGCGGTCGATGTGACCAATTTGTAGACAAAACCGGACACTGCGCGAGTGCGACCCAGTGAATAACCACCACCATGATGAATGATTCTTTTACTTTCTTTACACTGAAAGTAGGCACTATAACATTATTTTGACGGTTGTATTACGTCGAGGACCACAGTTGCAAAAATTGATAGTATTGTTATCATTATGGACAACACAGCAACATCAGTAATTGGGTATGAAAATAAATGTAGGTTTGTCGCTACTCGTATAATTTCCTCCACGAACGTGTAACCATGATACTAAACAGAATTTGGTCCTTCGAGCCGGATTGTTAGAACCGTCGAAGGAAGTTGATTGTCAAATCAACGTCAACAAGTTTAAAGGTTTTGATTATAAATTAAACAAGATCTATTGAGTTTTAAAACATAAAATCTTATTCAGCTATTTTAAAAGTTAGTGCATTTGAAAGCGGATGGGGGCATTACCACGACAAATCGATTTGCTCGGCACGGTAATGAACTTGAGCGCGCTATCAGCTGTTAGCGATGTCACGCCGAGCACCTGTAGGTACCTACGCGGCACGGCGCACCTGCATCGCTACTTATCATCTGCATTTAATTCCTCATTACCTCCAAACTATGTGTAACCTTTAGGAGCAACATCAGGTAAACGAATGTGACCAATCGGGATAGGTGCAAACATGCAATATACTCGATCGTATCAACATATTTAAATACATTGAAGGTGCCATATTAGGTACTACTTGCTATTATTTAATTGTCTGAGTTTCAGGAGAGTAATTTATTTAACGGACTTCAAAAAAAAAAAAAGAAGTTTTCAATTCCGTTGTACATCTTTTTTAACGTTTTGGCTCGCTCTACTGAAGTTAGGTAGTATACTGCAGAAATTATAAAATCTTGTTACATATTATGTGCTGTGGGCCAGCAACCAGAAAAACAGTGACTTGAGGCCGCGGCAGACTACGAAGGAGATGGCGGGACGACCTGGATGTCTTACTTAAGAATTGGAAAGAGAAAGCGAGGAACCGTGATTCTTGTAAAGAATGGAGGGAAGCCTTCGCCCAGCCGTAGGAGAATATGGGCTAGCTATTATAATATATTTCCTACATATAAAAATATCTATCGTTAACTATCTGCGCAGTGGTCCTTTATCAATAGTACAAGTATATTATGATGTGGTAAGTAAATGGTACACTTATGTATGTGATGGAGTGGGTTGTATATGGTAAGACTGCAATAATTGTTGTCACAGTTTACCTGACAAGCGATTACGTAAGTCATGGTTTATTTAACTTCAATGGGTAATATAATATGAGTTCCTATGCCTAGTTAATTAGATATAGGTAGGTATATGAAGCCATTGTTTTCGATCGGCTCGTGTATGAATATTGTGGTCGAGATATAAATGGAAAGACATTAACATTTTACAAGGAGGTTGAAAGAAATTGCAAGTTGTAACGGTACTTGTGATGCAATTAATTATTCAAAACCTGACTAAATTAGGGATTTGAAGCTCACGCAGACAAGCGCGATGCCACAATGCAGCACTTAGGTACCTACCCAAACAGTACAAAATTGTTGTATGAATATCTACGTAGAGTAATAGCATAACTTATGTTAAAGACAATTTCTGTAAAAACGGTTGTCGCAAAGTAATATCGCGCTAGTCTATGTGAAGCTTTAAAATCTTGGATCTAAACGTAGCTAGAGAATCCGCCAAGTTGGTTGCTCTGCGGTACCTGGTTATAATAAGTCGACATTCACGTCAAGAGAAATCAAAGATAAGTAGATAATTAATAAATAATACGAGTATATCTACTTCAACTGCACTAAAGGTTCGCTTGCTAAAGCTTGCTTTTTATTCTTCCTGATTTATCTTCAGATTCAGACTTCATTAATTTTTTTTTAATTATTTGTATCAAAAGTAACCTTACCCAAAATCGCAAATAGAAAGAGTTTTTCGAATCCGAAACTTTTCAAATCAGATGGAAGGGGAAACTGTCTAGTAACAGAATAAGAATGCACATTACTGAAATGTGACGTCACTGGCATTAGGTTACGTATATGTACAACAAAGAGATAGCAAGATATTCCCACCACTCTTCCTCATACCAATATTTGATATGCTAATTGCTGCTTCGTTTAAGAACCAAATTAGAAAAATAAACACCGGCACTTGCCGGTATTTATTGACCCAATTAGGTACCTATCCAGCAAATTATATAGTTATAATAACAGGTCCATCGAACTTCTTGTATCAACAATGAGAATTGACGTTATCCGCTCCGCCTCGGAACTGATGGTGACGGTACTGTGATCTCGAAGGAAATCGCATAAAAATCGAATCTTGATAGCATGCAAGCTGGTCGGACGAATATGATACCAACTCTTAAAAGATTATACAAATTTAGAATAGGACTTGAATTTGATAGGATTATAATTGAATTATGAAGTCGGTTTTTGGTACACCATGTAACGGGAGAGCCGAAAATAATAATTATTGAAATATTATAGTGTCTGGAGTATATCTTCAAACACACCAAATCCCAAAAGCAATTCTAATCAACGTAGCTTTTACCTAGTTATGAAAAAAATAAAGAAAACCACAACAGAACAAAGGTTAATAAAAATAGAATATTGTTTGTTTGCCCACAGCATGTAAGTTTGTAAAAAGATGTGGTTTCCAATATGGGCGAAATATGTGATGTAGGCACATCACGCCACTTCAGGTGAACAGCGGCGCGGGCGACGGGGTGTACGGGCAAGTGTGTAATTACAGTGAAGCCTTCGCCCGCGCATCGTGGGAGGAGGGGGGAGGGGGCAGGTGGAGCGGGCACAGGGGCGGGGGGAGGATGGCTCAAGTTGCATAACACCGACCAAACTGTTATATCTAACATGCGACTCGCCACCGTGTTTGTTTGTATACATTCACATTATTTTGCCCACAATCTGCAAAGGCAAACACGTAATCGATCGTTCTCAGAACGCAGATGACTGAATTTGGCAACACGGATGGATGCCTGGTTAGCTTTAGTCATCTTTACAGGGAATTGGAAACCGTTTGTAAAGATCTTAAGAATCTAAACGCACCTAATAGTTTCGAAAATGTCTTAGCTATAAGATATAATTATTACATACACGCGAAGTGCAGATTTCATACGTAATGTAAAAAAAAGTAAAACTGAAATGAGAAAGTATTTTACGTTTCGACTGTAGATATCCTCCGCGCAGATAAAATTATGAATCAGTGAAGAGAAAGTATAACCTGTGCTGAGTTGTTACGTCACCACTACAATGTTATCACTAGCATTATCCCTGAGCCAGGTAGCCAATACCTTCTTACTGCCTTTTTATCTAGCGTAGCAAAAAAATACCATTGTATTATTGTGAGACCATTTTTTTTTTTCATCATCATAAGCTACCTTACTTTTAGAATTTTCTGTGAATTTTGACCACCGAATTAATCGACGTAGGTACTCGTAATGGGTAGGTAGGAAAGCGAAGGTACAGACTCAACCCAGAATTGTATGACCCACCCTCTTGATAAGCCATTATCTTGCTGTCGTTAAAGATTAAAATACGAAGGATACGAAGTAAAGTAAATTTACTTCGTGGGGTAGATAGATACTACATTAACAAACCTAATGTAGTTACTTAAATTCAAATTAAATACATAATATTATGAACTAACGTGACCCCTTCGAAGCGAATGCTAGTATCTACCTACCTACCTAGTTTGTTTTTATAACGCAACCAGTCGCAAGCAGCTAACGTGGCATATGTAGGTACGCACAAAGTCTCGCAAAATCAGAATCGAAATGCATAATAGTTGCTAGCGAACAATCGCCATATGACAAGGAGCGTTAAGAAACAGCCGCCATTTCTCTCGTGCGAAGGCCTTCCACTGTTGCACAACGCACCCGGTGTTGGTGTCTACGTCGCTGATGCCTGTCGGCCTACTGTCCTAGTCGAATGTTATCGAGATGCTTATATCAAGTCAAAGCAGCCTAGTTTAACCTGACCATAACTAGGTGGGTAACTAACAAGTTTTTAACGTTACTGATTGCAATCACAACAGGGGTTAAGATTTAGACCCCAAGTCTTGAGCATCATTAGAACATGACGATGATGTCTTAAAATGTCAGCCGAGCTAGCGAGAAAGAGATATGGAGATATACACCCTATATAGATCCATCTAGGGATTGCAAAATCCGGACTTTTTAGAAATCCGAATTTCTATACTCTCGTCCGATAAAAATCCGGATTATCCGGATTTTTCGAACTTTTTAGTTGATTTGATATAACTGAAATAAATAGCAAAAATAATTTAAAATATGTATTTATTCGCTCAATTCACAGCACGACAGAATAAAATCAACTAAAATAATCCACAAAACTTTTAGGCATCAGTATTTTTTCCCGTTATAAATTCACGTAATCATTTTTAATATAACATTATAAACTTTAGATAATTAAGATAACAACATAAATAATTAAAAAAATAATCATTAGGGTTGTGTAAATATTGTAAGGCACCGACAACAGTATAGAGCCGTCTCTTTAATTCTCCTTTCCACTGAATTTGCCAGTTGCTTTGCAAATATCGTGTCTTGGCTGTCTAATGATTTTATAAAAATTTAAAAGCTATATCCGCCGTTAGAATAGTGGCATCTTTGCGGCGAGCCAAATTCGCGCAAATACACTACACTACACCTAATCTTACCAAGTCAAATATCTTTTGGACTACTTTTAATGGAAATTTGTGGACAACTGCAAATATTGTTCGTTACACTAAAAAACGAATTTGAGTCCCAAAAACCGGATTTCAAAATGTCAATAAAAACCGGATTTTTCAATTATTTTCGAATTTCGAAGAATCTGGATTGCAATCCCTAGATACATCCCTTTAACAGTTCAGTTCAGGTCGTCAAATGGATCGCATTAAAAGCTCGTGATGCCCCTCTCAATCTTATTTTAGGAGGTCGCTCTACTTTGACATTGTGGGTACTTTACTAATTAGGAACGCGAATGGGTACAAACGAAGGATTTACAATAAAGAGCAAAATCTGTTTCAGCCACTCAAAGCTACACGAACCTCGCAACGCAAACAAAGTATCAGTGTATCGTAAACAGATTCGCGGGCACAATATGACGAATACGGTGAAATGCCTCGTGTTTCAATTAAACGGAAAATAAAGTTGGCATCGCATCCGTGGACGTAACATAAACATTAAAATAACTATGATGGTTGAGTAGCAGCTCGCGAAATCTCATTCAGATGCCAATACATTATAGTATCTATGTATAAATGCTGATATATAACAGGGACTACGCCGTGATAATACATTAGTGAAATGTTTTTACTCTTTGTCATCAAGTAGGTGTAATGGACTCAAAATGCGCAATCAACAAATCTTTAAAGAAATGAAGCAGCCATATTATATCATGCCGGTTTTGCTGACGGGTCCTACAGAGTTTTGAGTGGGTATCTACTTAGTGTTTTTTTCATGTCATATTCAGTTAAGAAGGTGGGTGCTGTGCTTTATTATAATGAGAAAGACGGAATCTGCAATTCCGTATTTTGGGTTGGTAGTTTTACAAAACGCATAGGTACCCAATAGTACTTTGTAAATTGTATCACAAACCTATAGATGGTACTTACCTAGTAAAGCTATCATAACTTTGCAAAATAAATACTCTACTACTATACTCTCTTTTCCATTTTTCCTCCTCTTGATATCCATTATTCGGCACCTACTTACAAAACGTCGATACACCGTATTACAATTAAAACGCGAGGTGACGTCACAAACGTAATTATAGCCCGCATCAGTTACAATTGAGACCACTTAAATCTAGACGATGCGGTGTTACGATCCAAACAGTGAATCTTGAATCTCCACAAGCAGCATCTGCGCGGCGAGTGCAAGACGCCGCCGCTCTGGAGCGCCGGATGCGCGTCATATCGGACGTACATCCTCGTCTGGTGCGCAATTTTCCCACTTCTCCACTTGCACACAACACCACACAATAGACGCCGATACACAACAACACGAGGCACAAACCGACTAGGTAACCTCGAAACGAATCAGCTTCATTTATTCCTGGATTGATTACATAATCAAGTTCATGTGCGGTTACAATATATAATGTTGAGCGACGCTCTACACAAATTCTAAACACTCTTTTTACTTTAATCTGTCAGCAGCTCAACTCTTATCGTTATCCTATGAAACAATAATTAGACACAAGTGTACATACGTAAATCAATAAACCGAAGGTCACAGAATACGGTAATCAACTACTTAATGTACATAAATGACACTCGAAGAACGTACCACCTATTGTCTTCTAAATAGACAAATCATTTTAAAAGGTGGAGTCTATTACGCTTGCAGTTACCTATTACCTAAGCTTAATTTATAGTTTTGCTTGTTAAATAAGCGAAGTAATCAATGCTTTGCATTTCTAATAAACGACAGTAAAGTTGCTTTATGATTTGGAAACAAACTTCAATAGGTATTTGAGTGGTCGGTAGCCTTCCTTCTGCCACTATCTCTTCAATCTGAACTACAAGCAAGCAAGAACAGTTTCAAAATTACCGCCATTTTCGATCAAACTTTTGCTTCTGTTTACAAGCTCACTTAAAACCTGCTAAACAGATTTTAACGGTTCTTTCACTGTTACAAATGTTAAGATCAAAAACCAAATAAGGTATCTTTATATATTACGAGAAGAAAGAAGGGGATAGAGTAGATTCGAGAGCATTTCATATAAGGTATATGTTCTGCGCAACCCGGAAGCAATGTCAACTCAGCGCAAGTCAAATTAGTTCTGAAACAACGCAATGACAAAATATAAATATTACTTTCCGTACCTAACCTCACATAAAACTATTTATCGAGTGAATGGAATTACAAGCTACTATACCACAATAACGGCAACAAGACTCAAGAGAGTGTTGACTATGATTTGAATAAATAAATAAATGAGAGATATCCTTCTCTTACAAATTGAGAAAACGGCCGAAGTGCAACAATCAGCACCTCATGTGGAAATCGTGGAATATCGACACAATATTGACATGCAAATGGTTTCTTTGTAGTGGTAATGCAATAGATGGTAGCATAAACAGTTGGGACGTATGTGTGGTACCGTTACCCGAAGTGTGTCGTTTCGTCAACAAAGCGACTGTTGGCAAACATTGTTCTAGTGTCAGCGATCAGTATCTGAGTAAATAAAACCGCGCCATTAATGTGAATATTGTTGTTGTCACCAGACACGTGCGTTTTGAAACAAACACGAAACCAGTTACACTACAACTAATAATTGTTTGGTCGTTATTGTTGCTAAGTGCTACAAGATAATGAAACGACAAATGCCAACAATATCTACACATAAGACACTACAGTGCATAAGCAAACCATACAGCACAACTTGCTACCTCATTGACGTTGATTCACTGTTAATTTTGATAGATTCGCAAGGCGTCTAAAGTTTATGTGGATTCTATTCTAAGCGTTATCATTGATATCTAATCTAGCTTAACGATTATCAATCATAAGTTTACAAGAACAGAAGCCGATCGTAATTACAATTTATAGTGCCTTCATGACAAAACAGGACAAAGGGACATAACGTATAATGAAGAGATCTAAGCGGGTACTTCGCAGCAATCTGGCGGATAACTGAACCGGACCAATTCTGAACGTGACTCATTCATTCACATGAACACACTTACGTTTTACTAACCAAGAACATTTATTTACGTTAACTGAATTTTCAGACGGCCACAAGATAACAGAACTCTAGACAGCTATAGGCACCAAACATAATGTATTAGATACCTTCTTGTCTCCGTTGAAAAATGCTTATAGATATTGAAACCAAAGGCAATTCATGTCAAGATTTTATCATATCAATCGAGATGCTACTTCGGGAAATTAGACTATATTATGGGAATACCAGATAGGATTTGTTTGCCACATTATCTTGCGACAGATCCACGGCTTCCAAACGATGGATCGTAGGTTTTTCACTGAGAACAACATGGCGGAGACGGCATTCTAAATTTGAATCTCGGACGAGTCGGCGCTCGCGTACGTAAATAAACGCACACACGAATAATCAGTAACACTATACAAGCGTTAGAGCAACGTGTAACCACTACATCACACAAATGAACCACGACTACATAACAGTTCATTTAGATTTACTTTATTTTTAAGTCGAATCTACGACTGTTTATTATATATTCCTGCAAAGTCTGTTGTCTTTTCGTATACGCTTGACAATCAGCGATAATATCATAGTGTCTGCGCCGTACTACCTACACAGTAGAGCGCACATGATACTCACACTAACAGAAGTGGACGAAAACGCACTAGTGACGCATCGACTTCCGGCCGATGATTTTATTATGGGATCTACTGTTCCAGCCAAAACGTATTTAACGTATTTTCCTTAGGCGATCTAATGAATTATCACAATCTCGTTACAACTTTCTTTGAACTTTTATTTTTGATGACACCAATCTCATTTCTGGGAAGGTTTGTTTTAAAAATTAATTAGTCAAACGTTCTGATTGGCAAGGCTAGGATATTTTAAAGGCGCCAATGACACCATCACAGTGGCATTGCCATTGTAACCGGTATATAGGATTTTTGGCATCTGAAACCATTTCTCTAAAATGCAGAATGTGGAACCGGTAGAACATGTCCTGCAGAATGTAGAATAACAGGATTTTAGAAAAAAAAGCAGTAAAGTGTATTCGTAGAAAAATAGAATGTGAAGTTTGGGACCACCAAATCTTGAAACACTGTAGTGCCGTGGACATAAAGAAGGACAGAATCATCTACTAACAGTAGACACTGTAGACAGGTACTAGAACTACAAAAAATGAACGCTGACAGCGTCCTCTTGATTACTAAGGTATGTACTTGAAGGTAGATAAACGAATCCGTTTCCGTCGCTACCCTTGCTATCAAGATCAGCAATAGCACAGGAAAGTGCGACGATTAGTCATTATATTGTTTTTTAACCTATATGTATAGGCAATGCCAACATCTTTGATAGGTATCTATGTTAAGTGTTTTTTGGTTTGTTTTGCCGCTGAACCCAAAAGTCCAATCAAACTGATCATGACGTCGAAATGGGCTATCGCGCATAATTTATTATGTTAATCGCATAATAAATGTGCTAAGGCGTTATGTACAAATAGACATGTGTTGGTGCGTACGCACTCACGCACGGCTGCGCGGCGGCGGCGGCGCGGGCGCAGGCTGGGCGCGGCGGCAACCGGACCAGTCGGCCTTGCCGCGCGGTGGCCTGCCTCTCGCTGCCAGAGGTTAACAACGTGTTTTTTCATCTAGCTTTAGAAAGTAAAGAGATAATACAACATTCGCCTTATCTGAGAATATACTGAACACAAAAATGATTTGTCATTCCTATAAAGCGTGCCCACGCACAAAAATTATGAAGATGTTTTTTCGGCAAACATTTGTACCGATGCGATTCCAAAGTTATCTCAGTCAGGAGGTCAAATTGAAGTAAAGTTAGTCACTGATGAATCAAACGTCTGTTTTATTTTTATGTGTTTTAATTTATACCATAACTTGCGATATAGAGGAACTGTGTTATATTCGTGCGTGGAACAAGGATAGCAGCGTCGTGACCTGGTCTGACTAGAGTTAGTTACGTAGGGGCCGCTATTGAGACAGCATCCGGGTCGACGACAATGCTTTATCTCTGACTCCTTTAAATTTTCAAACGATTCCCAGAAATTTAAGACAAGTCCATAAGCTGATAAAACCTATTGCAGTACTTAGGTACCTATTTGTTTGATCAAAGTTTTGCGTAGTCTAGACATGTCAGGGCTGTGGAATTGTCAACGGAAGGAACACAGGATGGTTTAAGTCAGTCTAAAACTGACTCTCGCTCTACCCAGGGCAAGAGAAACCATTTGATGATATCCCACTTAAAAAAAGGAACTTAGACCTATGTATAAAAATGTCTTAGATTGCACTTTTATCAAAACCAAAATATTACCTACAGATAGACTAATCTACCTATTTAGAGAGGAAAAATTACTCAGTCAAGTTTCAGTTCGCATGTTCATGTTAGTGCAGTAGATTTTATAAGGCTTCTAGGATAGAACATAAAATCCAAAACAATATATAAATTAATTGGTAAACGTATACATAACAGACAACTTTGAAGCGTTATCAGCCTACGAAGAGAAACTAAGAGCTGTAATGAAGTTATTTCTAAACGTCATAAAATATTTCGCAAAATTGCTCATAAAAGTCACTTTTAGAAACGTGTAAAGGGAATCTGTGTAGCTAACTACGTCAATCACGTCTAATGCTGGTCCAGAATAGCTCAACAAGAAAGATTATCTTGAGTTTGTACTGGGTAATGGTCTAATTAGTATGACACATTAAGCAAATTTGAAAACAATTCACTGTTAGTAAAAAGTGGGTACCTTCTTCAATAAGTGAAATAATATGCTTATCTATTATGGTTTAAAATAAACAAATAAATAGGTAGGATACCTAAATTCTTTATATCTAGCCATAACACTAGTTAACTAATAAAATAAGTGAAACACTGACTCCTGACCTAGGTTAGGTGCCTGTATTTCAGGAGCCAGTGACTTTCCCATTCATATTACATTTTGAGACAAGTAAAACAGCAATTAATATGAATACCTTGTTGTTAATATGGGTTATATTTTATTAAACCCGGAAAGGCTTCCCATAATGTGAGTCATTCGAAAGTTGAATACCAAAAAGGCGTGCCTTCTCAACATTAAACTAGTTTTAACATTGGCTAAAACAGTATTTTATTCCCATATCTATCTTATAAACATGAAATATATAGAACCGATGCGCTGAAATACATTGAAATAAGTAGTAGGGCAAGGCGTCATTGATAAATATGTACATTGAAAGTGAAACATAAATATAATAGACGATATTGTATCGTAATCAACATGACACAATCAGTGACAGTACTCCCACACTTGGCATATCAGTCATGTGTAGTATAATGAGTATAATCAAGAGAGCAGTCATGAACTTACACCCACTGAGCTAAATCCACAACGCTCCTAAACTCAGCACAGCTACTAATAAGTCCCGAACGGCATTGTGCAGTTATTAAGTCGGCCTGAGTCACTAGGAGTCATGTGGTGGAGAGCTGTACCCTATAATTAGACGTTAATCAGCGAAAAAGGCAGAACACGGAGCATGTGTCCGGCGCTAACGGAAGCCAGTCTGGCACGAATAATTCATTGTGCAGTACGCACTACCCATTCATATGGCGAACGAGCCAGGTCGCGGATAGTGCGCCCATTCACTGGTGGACGCACAGGAAGCTCTAATGGTCGCGCTCGACATTCGCCCGCTGCTGCTGTACCGGAACTGGATGTTGGCAGGAACTAAACAGTTAACACGGTGGACAGGACACCCTTTTTACATTACCTAATTATGCGCCACCGGTGCGTTTTAGGTAAACGTATACAAACGTGGTGTTTAGAAGGAACCAATGGTGTAGACTAATTTGATGTCTTTGTTGATGGGTTGTATAATTAGAACAGTCCCTCGAAAAGGTTTCTTAATTAAGCCTTTCTTTTTTGTTAGGTCTTATGAAATACCTAGTTGTCTTCAAGATAACTATAACTGATGGGACACGGCCCTGGCTAGTTCGCATCACTGCAGCTTCGAGGCTACTGTCCTGCACCGCTCGGCGGTCGCCGGTCGCGGACTTTGGACCCGACCGTGTTTGTATCTGCATCCCGTTCACTCCCTCCAACCAGTGCAGCGTCTCACTCACGACTCATCATTCCCGTCCATCATACCATCGTCGCATTACCTCATCAATCGGCCCGAGATGTGATTCGTATTACTGCATTTTTTGCTCTCGATAGCACATTGCCATGCCTTACTATAAAGTTATTATTATTAACAACGACCGACATTCCAAAGGTGTTGCACTTTTTAATAGTACTTAATGGCTGTTGCTGCCTCCATAGCACTTCATATTAAAAAATCTGTTGTACTTAATCATTTTAAGAAGAAACCTTTTGTTTTTTTTTACTGCTAACGGAAACAATTTCGTTTTTGCTATATTTTTGGACGCATAATTTGCAAAACGGATTTTAATATTTAAGGTTAAAACGTAACATAACAATTTGCAAATTTATCCCGGTCACACTACGTCGCTTTAGACCGTTCATTGGCGACAAGCAGGACCAAAGACCATTTCCCACACGCAACCAGAGCTGAGCGAGTGTATCGTGCGGCGGCCGCCCGCCTCGGGGCAAGTAGCTTGTACCTGGCTACTAAATGACTTAGCGGTCCTTGAACCCTCCTGCGCTACAGCTACGTCATTGATGCCACAGGATCAAGCCAACCAGCAGGTAGACGACTTTGATTCGTTTAATTTTTTTATACAATCTTTTTGAAACCTCAAGTAGGTACCTATTATGTTTTTATTTAATTTAAATAGGCAAATCTTTATCCTAAACTTATCAACAGAGTTATTGTAAATGTCAAACCATATAACATCTAGCGGACCCGATGATAATTTTCGTAAAGTTGTCCGATTAGATTTACATGACCAGTTTTGATATTGCTTTACAAGTTTTAAAACACCAAGGTAGATGCCTACATTAAATACAGAGTAGCAATCAAATTCGGAGGAGGATATAATATATTTGTTTATCACTTATTTATAAAACTGATTGATAGTTCAAAATCTAAGTAAATGGTGAAACAGATTGAATGTTAAAAGGTAGGCAACTGAACATTCGCAACAAAGCGCATGCTTGAGTTGCGAAATGCCAAAGGAGAGAAGGGAACGCAGACACCTCGCCCCCGAGATGCAAAATGTCACTGTACACTAAGTACTGATTTACATAACATTCGTCCCAGATTCGATTGTTTGACAAATCAAGGTCGTTATATGAAATAGCATTATTAGTTAACAGTGCGAATAATGAACCCCTGAGGCGCCGCGTTGTGAACTTAGGTAGGACATTTATTTTGCTTTCTACCAGCGCTCTACTTTCAGGATATTGGGTAGTTGATAAAAATTTTTTATTACCTATTTGAAAGTAATATTATCAAAAAACGCAAATAGAAATAATTTCTCAAATCAATTTAAAATTAAGAAGGTGGAGAAGAAATCTGGTGGAGCTGGAAACTGTCAAGTAACAGAAAAAAGATGCACGAACTGAAATGTGACGTCACTGTCATAAGACTAGTTAGGTGCGTACAAAAAAGATAGAGAGATATTCCCACCTTGCCCTCATTTTACAATTGGTACATCATCTAGCAAACCATGATTTGTAGGTTATGAATAAGCTGTAGGTAACTTAACACATGAGTGATATAGGTAAGGAGAGACAGCAACATCTGTCTATCATCTACCTGAATAAACAAGTGAAAGCTGCTTCACCTTAGTATTTTACGTATTTTATCACCTTTCTAGAGAAGTACCTAGTTAGTTAGTTACATATTTAATTTGTGGTAAAAATATTTCATAATTACGAAATTTTAGATTAATATTATCATCACAGGCCTTCAATAGAGAATACTCATGAAAAAAAAAATTGTTATCTAACCAGTTTATCAATAAATATGAAAATCTATACAACAATAAATGTGAGAACAAATTAAAAATAAAAATTTTGAAAAGCAAACGAGATACATATAACCATTTTTAACAAAAAATCCTGTCACTCTCGTAAAAACGCCATAGTCTATGACGGCCATATATAGGCGTAATTGACTTTGACGTAAAACTCCATGTCGGACTTCTCTTGCTTATTATTAACTTCGTTTACTGTACATGATAATAATGTTATTTAGCACATAAATTAAATTTACGTAAGTACATTTTCCTTATTTAACCTAGAAATTTTTACTTCGGCTAATTTAATTAACCGACTTCAAAAAGGAGGAGGTTCTATGTTCGTCTGAATGTATTTTTTTTATTTTTTTTTACCTACGTTCAAATCTGCTCTACGGCCGGCCTCTATAATACGGTTAATTTTTTTTAAATATATGGCCTGTTTCAATGTAGAGCAGCGTGGTCCACCGCAGAGAGCGCTATCGACAGGCTATCGAAGATTACTGAATGATCGGCGCCGGTACCAAGAAACGCGGCGAGGCACTCAAAGGCCAGGGCGGAGTCGAGTCGAGAAAAAATCAATGCCTTTGTTACTAACAACTCAGGTGTACAAAAAGAAAATAAAAAGAGCCGAAGTTGAACTGACAGTGGCTAGTGACGATGCAAAAGTATCGATAACTTTTCGAAAACATTTCATAATATTTATTGACTTTCCTAGTAAAAGTAAATATTATTCATAAAATTTTAGGTCAAAAAAACTCCATTTATAATTGAGAACATTAAGTGCATAAAGCCTATGCGTCAGAAATGCCAGTCTACAAAAAAAACTGCATTTCAAAATAAATCCTTGTGTAATTTCTTACTGAAAGCCAAATTCACTTTTCACAAATCCAATTACCAAAGTAGGTGCCTAGGTATAGTAAATATAATGAAAAAATTGTAAATACCTATAAAAATATGTCAGATACACACTCTCTCGTAACAAATCCGAAAACATAAATATTATTACACCTTTCGACAGGTATCGATATTGTGACGGGCTGCCCTCTCAGGTACCATAAACAACTAAGCGTGTCCTGACAGGAAAGGCGATTACGAGGGGTGAGGGGGTGTCGGGGAGGGCTCGAAGCGATTCCGAGAAGTCGGATCGCACCGCAGCCTCCAAGGTTAGTCGCGGTAACATCACAGGACATGGGCTCGTTAACTCTTCGAGGTGAAAAACGGCGATCCAGCCACTTTAAACAGATTAAATTAAATTTAAAATAAGATTTTCGAAGTCTTTCTTTGTGCCTACGCATTTGATGCTTTTGAATGCTTAGGTAGGTATTATTATGGGACTGCTCCAGAAAGCTGAACCCTGATATCATTCAGTTCCTTTTCTACGTCTCAGTCTAAGTTTTCTCTTGTTCCTCTTTGAATAAGTGTACCTAGTTATTTCGGTATAAGTAGGTAGTTCAATGCCTACTCAACTATCAACCCTGACTTATTCACCATCATTTTTGCACCACGTGCCAGATGACTCCACCTGAACTTACTGTTTTTAGGACATTGCCAACAACAAGTTTCTGAGTTTAATATGAGTGTTTGGGTTTCCCCACAATGTTTTCCTTCAGCGTTTGAAGCCAGTGATAAATTGTTTACAAATTAAAATAAGAACACTATAATTTATGTGTACCTATCTGAACCAAACCTATTCAATTAATATTGCGGAGGCTGACGGCTTCCTGGAGCTAGGCTTGCAGCTGGTACCTAAGCCTAATTCGTTCCCGTGGTTTTGTTTTAGAAGTTTTACTAAATCTGATGAAAGCGATTTTTTTTGTTTTTTTTTTTTTTAAATCATTTTCTCCACAATGAGCACAGTAGAGAAGACAAGAAAACCATCATGTTTATTCTAAAATGAGACAAAGGTTGTCGAACCTTAAAAGCAGATAAATCAATATTATTCCGTAACCTACATCGACACCACAAGAAAGTAGCAGTGTGAGGATATTCCGTGGCGACGCAGTGCCGCGTTCGACATGCCGAAATAACCGCGCGCGTACCGGCGTGTTCAATGGACAGCGAGGGAGGCGCGGGGGCGACGTCGCGGCGCTCGCGCCTAAATTAGACGTAAACACGACGGTACGAGGCGCCGCCGCCGCCGCGCGCCGCGCCGCCGCCGGCGTCAACGCTCACTTAGCTCTGCACAACACGCACCTATAATACCATCCAAGCACTGAAATTTTAACATAAAGTGCGTTTTGGCATACGCCTGCTTTACTGTACCCAGAGCTCTTTTCCTCATTTTGGACGGAAGAAAGGCAGTACCTATATCGTTTTGGGAAATTGTACTCTATGCCTACTACTTTGGCCCACTTTCATCTAGTCAGTTCACTAGTCCTCAATTGAACGTGAACCTTTCTTAGGTTAAGACACAAGACGGAGGGGGATAACATAACACCGATGAACTGGCGGTGTTGACGAAACTTGTTCACTGATTGGTTTATTATTTGATATTATGACTGACTGCTGTAAGAGTGGTAAAAGGTTACGCCCTTTACTACTTCAGACAACAGATAAATATATGAAGTCGATTAAAAATGAGAAGTCTCATGGATGACATTGCACAATCGTTACAATATTAACTACGATCTTGAAAAAGAAATTTTTATTTAGACAATTTCTTTAACTGTTACTTATCATCAAAGAGATAAGTGCGGCAAGATGGTAGAAAACTACAAATTCCGTAAATAATTCGGTAAATGATCACGGGGTTTCAAATATGAATAGGTTCCGTGGATTTCGTTAAAAAGGACCCAATTTTAAGAAGACGAGTGGCAGTTAACTGTATCTGCTGGTAACAACATACGTGATGGCTAATCGTCTGCCGAGTGAGGCCATAACAATAACAACAATAATATCCCTCATCACCGCTCATTGTATCTACCAACAGCTAAAATGTGGCTCGTGTTCAGGAGCGGATGTTTAAAATTAGGTCTTAGGGTTAAGTATAAGGATATAAATGAGAAAATACGCCATTGCTTGCTTTTACTCTGAACAAAATTAAAGGAAACTGGAAACATCACCTTTTGTAGGTTATGTATTGTATCGGGCTGATGTCCGACACTCCACGTACAAAGCGCGCCATGTTTTGTACGGATGGGACAAATATGTCATTCGACCCACCTCAGCTCCTCAAGAGAAAGACTGGTAGCGCCCTGGCATTCTAACTATATCGCGGAGAGTACCTGGGTTTCCGAGTTAAAGAATAATGCCAGCGATCAATGCACAGCTTAGAAGCAGATAAGCTGCTGTCATGTCCTCCTTCGTGCAGGTTCTGCAGAGTGGTCCATCTGTAACTCCTACGACAGATATGTGCTTATTTAAGGACCCGAGGCTAGTTGCAACGCCGTGATTTTGGGCAATTGAAGTTTAGTCAGTCGTAGGGCCTGTTTCGTGAAGAAAGTATCAATGGAGGGAAGTGCCTTGGTCCTTGGTTGACTTGTTTATAGAGCTGGTCTCTGGTGCATTTCCTAACTAGATTGCGTGCTCTCTTACCCCAGAGATCCAATGGTTTAAAGCGTACTACCGCCATTGTTTCATAAACAGGTGGAGCAGGGTAAGTCCAAGCATGTCTTTGAGCGCTGCAGTCGGAGTATCCTCATGTAGCCCTTAGGCTGCTGCTTACCTATTATTTTTCTGCATTGCCAGGTGGTGCAGGCAGGATGTTTAGTGTATTTTCTAGATATATGACTGCTCCACTGTCTAATTATGTAGGTACCTACCTATATTATGCTCAGACGTGGTGATGGTGGCAATAAAATCAACTGTTCAACAAGACCTCTAAGCATTATAATTACAATAAACCCAGATTTGTTTGACATATGGGTACCTACACAAATATTTTAAAGAATACTGCAATAGGTACATGGTTACAACATTCAGTATATGGGCGGTGTCGACGTACTCACTCGGGTGTATCAAAATCATAAAATTAAATCCTAATCTGAATTACCTACCTCATAAACATTGCTATCGCCCGGGGAACGTTACGCGCATAACCAAATCTGTCCAATATACACGTATAACGAATTCGGCCTTGGTTAAAGTATTGCCATATGAAAACAATAACTCACGGTGTGGTATGAGTAAACTTATCAGTATTCAATAAAGGCGCATACGGTAGCAAACAGCCAGTAACAGAGTCGTACCGCGCTGCGATATCGTATGAGTAATACCAGGAGCACAACAAACCTGCTACAATGGGAAATGAAGACATTGACTCCTATCATAAGTATTAAATCATCTCTAGCTCTAGATCCCAAACGTGCCGTCAACAAGTGAGCCGAATGTGTTGTGACTTGAGACACGTAGAGTGCCACATGAATAGGGTAAAGAAAGGCCCTTGCATATAGGTGAATAAGCACAAAAGCGCTAACGTATCACGTTTTGATTTTTCTTAGCAAAATTGCACATATTTTTTTATTTTATATTGATATTAATGATAGGCTAGCGTTTGACCACCATCTCACCTGATAGTAAGCGATGATGTGGTCGACGATGGAGCACGCTTGCCTAGAAGTAGCCTATTTTTAGATAGTTCTTCAGTTGGGACTGCAGAAAATTACAGAAGTCATTTTAACCAAATGATCTGAGGAAAGGGAAGGAAGTGCATTGTAAGGTATGGTAATGTGCAAAATATGGTAGTTTAGCCAAATAAGATCTCAATGCTATTAATAACGAATTTATTGATCTTTAAACCCGTTATTACACGTAACTTCCATGTATGTCATATCTAATGCTTTTACGATTCTTGGGAATCACACAGTTTAGACTGTAAGGAAAATTACTATGCAAATTGTATGAATTAAATGAATGAATCAGTAGGCTATAAAAGTTACCTGGGCTGTATCATGTCATATAGTTTTATAATAATGTTAGTGTAAGAAAAATGGAGTATTACAACTACTTACATGTTTAAACGATTTTTCTATTATGGCATAGGCTGATGACATCACAGTAGATTAAATAAAAGAATATAACGAGTGCTTAATGCAGCCTAACTCACGCATTCGAATAAAATATGTAAGTACGAGCTAGGTTTTCAAAAAACGTACCCACAATATGCGCCTCACTACGTATTAATTAATACCTATTACTAACTAAACTAACTAAGAATTCTAAAACTACCGATTTCGTATACTTAATTTCATCGAATAAATTGATTTTGCTTTTTCAATATAACTGGAAGACAAGCTCCACAGGTTTTCTCAGGGGTTCTAAGTAATTCTGATCGTCAGGTTCCATGTGGCTTCTCTCCACTGACCAAAGCTCAACTTCTACCTTACGACACATGTCATGTTGCTTGCTCACGGAAGAATCTAATGACTGCATTGACATCATTGTCGTGGCCGAATACTGAGCTGCGCAAGTGGTTTCTTTTTGAAAATCTACAAATATCATCGACACGCTAAGAAAAATAATGTAGGTACCTAGACAAGTAGCCTTTAGGGAAACTTAAAACGGGATTATTATAATTATTAGAGTATTCTAAGTATAGGTAAGACCAACAGATAATTCCGACAGACACGTAGGTACTTTCCAATTATAATTAAAAGAAACAACAATCCAACATAGTCGAATGAGAAGTCACGTAGACTTTTCACAGTAGGTAATAAGCATAGTGTCATATTTACACATGAATTAAAACGCTATTAGCGAATTCTTTGTAATGTAACGCTACTGGTCGGGCCTTCTTGGGCATGACGTTGGCCCTAAGGCGCTTGTCAATATACACACTTGACCCCTTTTGATCCTACAATTAAGCATGGCGATACTCTCCGCTCTCTCACAATATAACAGCACAGAAGATGTGATGAACTAATATTTGTATAAGAGTATCATAGTTACAACATGAAGGAGTTCAATAGGCATATTATTTTGAATAGTTTTTATTTTTATTATATCTACTTTACAAGGATTATCTAAATAATTTACGTAATGCCATCCAGGTAAGTTAAATAGATATTATTACTCTACTTTTCATTACAGGTCTTTAGATTTTTTTAAAGTACAATGGGCAGTTTTGCAAGTCAAACCATTATTTCAGATAAAGATAAAAGTTATTTATGGTCTCATTAAATTTTTACAAACGTAGATGAAGCCCCTGAACCCTACACTAGGCCCTCCCTAGTGTCCCTGTGTTGTGGGATCCAGTCTCTTTCAATCCATATTCAGAAGGTACAGTAACAAAGACAATAGTTTTAGGTAACTTATTTATTGTACTTAGTTTCTGTATTTGATGAACTAGACTAAAAAAATGTTGGATGATGATGGTGAACAGAGTGAATAAAGATCAATAAGAGTAGGTTATAAGTTGCACCAATGACAGAAAAGTTGAAAAGAAACCGTTTTGGTACGGGCATTTGACGAAAGAGGTTTGTAACCCTATAGGTAACCTACCTAATACAACGATAAATATAAACGTTCATGACTAAAGGGGGCAAACAGTACCGAGGATAGTGTGAGAGATGATATAGTCTGGTCATAGATATTGTTACACTTAAAAACGTATTTATTTTTTTCTTTTCAAATTTAAATTTGGTAAAGTTTAGACGTATTTTGTATTTTTTTTACTCTAGTTCTAATAAATTAAGATGGAGTAGGGTATTAAAGACAACCGATTGCTCTGCATAATTTTTTGTGATTTTTTCCGATGAAAAAAATTTCCATTTTAGGAACATTATAACAACCAAAATGCTCAAAGAAGCCTCCCAACTGGTCGAAAGAATCCTGCGTGGTCATGTGGCATCAGTAATGGTTTGGTTAGGTTAGGTTAGGGTGTCCTATCAGGGAGAGATTAAAAGGGATAAAAAATTCAGCTAAAGTGTATCAAAATACTGTCTTAGACGGCGTAGTGCCTTTTATAGATACCCTTTTTGATAACATACCATGGACTTTTCTGCAAGACTCAGCGCCTATCTATAGGTACCCAGGCTTGGCTTGCAGCCAATGTTTTGAATTACATTAAGGCTGACGATTGGCCCTCGCCTAGCTCAGACCATAATCTCCTGGACTACAAATTATAGTCTGTGCTAAAGGACATGACGGATGACCTGCTCTAAACGGCACCATCATTTAGGATCGTTAAAAATTCTTTAAAATCAGTAACGGACAATTTTCTAATAAACACAGTGTGAAGATATATAACACGTAGCTTGAACGCTTAAAGACCTGTGTGCGCTATGGCTAAGGGTGGCTCTATCACATGTATAAAAAATAAGATCATACTAAGAATACAGAACTTATGGTCATACTAGGTAGATAAATTACAGTTGGATAAAAATAAAGTGCATTATAACATGATGGCTGCCAGAAGAGAAATTTGGCCCAACTGACCACCCCAAGTAACATGTTACAAAGGTAAACAAAATCGGTTCTTAACTAGTTAAATACTGGGTACAAATTAATTGTGAAACTATTGCTACAAAGTACAAGAGTAAAAAAAAAAACAGAATAAGATACCTACAATAAGTATCTAGCGTAATTACTGAAAAACAGAGCAGAACTCCAGCATAAGTTATCCCTTAGTAAAACAGAAAAAGAAGAACTATCACAATTTTACAAGACAAAAAATAAATACCAGAAGATTATCAGCAACATAGAATAGAAATACATAGTAGAAAAACACCTTCAAAATACAGGTAGTTTAAAGAAAGCTTACAAACAAATGAACAAAATTAAAAGCTGGATAGCAAAATTAGGCTAGAATACAGCAGAACCAAAGACAAGAAAAAGCATTGTTAATGGCGCTACAGAATTCTATAGAAAACTTTACGAGAAGGCCAACATTATCGATAGTCCGAACTACGAAGAAAACCTAGAAGTAGAAGACGACTCTACAAGTATTCCAGACTTTAACCCAGTAGAGATCATATGTGGCGTAGATAAACTGAAAAACGAAAAAAGTCCTGGCCCAGACAATATACCAAACGAGTGCATCAAGCTCGGAAGACTAATCTTAGCTCCACTACTCACTGCACTATTTAATAAAATACTTAGCGTAAAGTACCGAAGTGGATAGATTTCAGAATAATACTCTTATATAAAAAAGGGAACCCCGCCAAAGTGAGCAACTACCGACCTATAAGCCTATTACCAGCACTCTATAAGATATTTACTTCATGCATAGAGGTGCGCATAGGTAACAAATAGAGAAACACCAACCTGTAGAGCAAGCCGGGTTTCGCAAGGGATTTAGTACAATAGACCATATATATTCTCTTGAGCAGATAATAGAAAAATATGTAGAGTTCAAAAGACCACTATACCTCGCATATATCGAAAACGTGAAAACGTTCGAATCTATATCCCACGAGAGTATATGGATAATTATCCTTAAAACACCAAGTTAGACCACAAACCTATATAGATATTATAAAAAATATTTACGACCAAAGCGCAAGCAGAGTCAAGCTCGATCAAATTGACCCGGAAATAAAAAGACGCAGAGGAGTAAGGCAGGGAGATCCTCTATCATGTAAAGCTTTTATAGCCGTGCTTCAAGAATCATGCAAGACTTGAAATGGAATGAAAAAGGAATATGTATCAACGGAAAATACCTGAGCAACCTGCGGTTCGCTTCGCGGACGATATCATTCTGTGAGAGAGCTAGCACAGCAATAGGACTGAACTTAAACGTTTCTAAAACCAAGCTAGCAACCAATAGCATAGAAAATCCAATTGCTGTGGAAAGCACGATGATGTGGATAAATATATTTACCTAGGAAAAAAAATCTCCTTCAAATCATCCATAATTTAGAAGAGGTAAATAGACGCATTGCTATGACATGGAGCAAATTTTGGGGACACAAGGAAGTAGTCAAAAGCGAGCTCACATTAAAGTTAAAAAAGAAAGCAATGGACTATTGGTTACTACCATGCTTTACATGGCTGCCAAACATGGATCTACAACAACGAGACAAGAAGCAAAATACAAATATGCCACTGCGCCATGGAAAGAATCATTTTGAATATAAAATTAAAAGATAAACAAAAAAGTACAACAATAAGAAAAAAAAACAATTATAATAGATGCTTTTATACACTCACAAATAGTCACAAAGATTAAAATGGAAATGGGCAGGTCATGTAGCCAGATCACATGACGATTAATGGTCCAAACAAATAGCAAAGTGGACGGGCCCGAAAGGTAAACGCAGGCAGGGAAGACCTCAAGAAAGATGGGCCGATGAGGTAATTAAAGTTGCCGGGCAGAGATGGGTGACAGTGGCAAAGGACCAAGAAAGTTGGTACAAGCTGGAGGAGGCCTTTACCCAAAGAGGGGTCCTTAATTAAATATTAGATGTTAAGTAAATGCTAAATTGTAAGCTATTGTAACAAGTATCAACTTTGAAAGCAAAAATGCTTTGATAGGTCAAGACAGACTTTCCACATAACATAGTCCGGTGGCCCTCTCGGTGTGGTCTCATGAATACTGTCTTATTTATCGCAACAAGCAGCTTTGTTGACCATGGCAAGTATTATTGGAAGCACATTAATACCGATGACACAAAACGATGAGAGCCAACTGTGTCTACAAGGCTTGATAATGCAGCGCAACACGAACAAAGATCTGCCCTTGAAGGAATTACGGCGGTCGACAGCTAACCCATACTGTGTGTTCTTATATGTTAGGTACTACTCAAAATTAGATGCACTTGTAGGGAAACACTTTAGAATTCGAATATTCAAGTGTTGAGGTTAAAGTTACAATGACGTCATCCTTGGAGAATTATGACTATGTGAACTACCACTTATCTAGAATCGGGAATGCTTAGGGTAAACCATTTAACATAGAATATATTCCAAAGAAAACCATTAAAAGATTTATGTAATACAGGACAGTTATTAGAACTTTACAATGCCCATTGCAACTTTATAGAAATTGTCTTGTTTCTATTATGTTCACGTGGTGTTTTCTACAAAACTGGAAAGTCATGAATTATGACAAAAGAACTAGGTACCTACCTACCTAATTAGTAATTAATGATACGCCAATTTCCTTATACTGCGCATAAGTTTAATTAGATGCCGTGTTACCAGAATTTAGCACTAGCGCTGGATCGATTTCTCAAAACACTCCCGTTGAGCTCAGTTTCTGATCGGTGCCGATAAAGACGCTGTCTAGAGCCAACATCCAATAATCAGAGCGTGGAAACTGAGTACCTTGTTGCTGTTATGCTGCAAGGAATAACCAGCTCTGTGACGCAACCTTAGGGTTCATATTGCTAAAGAAGCATTCTGCAGCACGATACTTAACGCTACCGACGTACACACATGGAAGTAACATTGTCACATAGGCATCGGTAAATGTAACATGTCTTGTAAGAGATAAGATCATTAGTTTGATAAATTCGTTAGTTTTGGTTTCAATGAAAATGTCATACAAAAAGATGACATCATATTTAATCTTAATGAACTGTTAACAGCGTTACATAATATTGAATAAATAAGTATTATTATTTGATTTCCAAATAAACCCTGCTATATAACCGTACCTAACCGTAATCTAACAATTGGTTTAGGTATTTACGTATAGTATTATATTCAAATCAGATAGTCAGTATGCTAGTGATAACCAAGACCTTTAGAGAGGTTTAGGTATAAAAATGAATCATGTGATGCATGATTTACTAATTAAGTTAGTACATTAACGTTAGTTGGCAAATACTAGCAATCTGTTAAAATGAGTTCCCTAATAATAGATTTCACTATGTTAATCAATGCTAGTTTTAATGACAAGAGAAAGTATATTAACGGCATAATATACTTTGTTCTAAAACGAAAATTGTATTCTCAGGCGAGTGCCGTTAGAGCTACCTGTCGCGTCGCACGGTGCGCGGGCGCAGACCGTCGGCGACCGCGACGCGACGACGCTACGCGACGGGCGACTTCTTAGAAGGCGATAGTGAGCTGTATTTTAATGTTATCGCTGTGAATACACCAGTGCGATAAGTCCACTTGTTGCGCATGTGACTACTCCACCATGCTCTTCTCGGAAACGATCGTGATTCGTGAAGCTTTATCTAATTACCTAGTTAGTTAATTTTACTGCACTGCACAGCAGGTAAACATTTCGAACATTATCTGTGACTCATTATGGGTACATATTATTAATTAATGACTATTCAGACGTTTCATAACTAGGTATTTATTAAAAAAAAATATGACGACGTAATTGTATAGATTACATCATAGACGGTAAGAACTTGAACATTTAATGAAGTTAACACAAAATTAAGAAAAATATATTTATTAAATAATCTGTGATAGAATAATGTAAAAAAAAAAAACTAATTTTTACAATACAAGTCTCAAATAATTTAATTATCGAGCGCCGAACCCGCCAGGCTTGTTTACGCAGACAACAACGGCCTTGTCAAAGACGTCTAAAAGGTTATTCCTTTCGCCATGCCTATTTATAGGTTATTATTATATATCAATAATGATATATCAACGTTGCGCGAATATGCCTGCAATATCTACCTCATTAATGTTATCTTCTGTTTACATCATTAATGTTAGCTTTGCGTCTCAGGTGATTTGACTTATCTACTTTTAAAAACAGGTATTTTTTGGATTAAAAAATAATAACAGATAGATAATTTACAAATTGTAATATATTTGCCTTAGTTGCCTCACCTCCTGAATTGTTGCCCATATCAATATCAACTACAGGTTTAAAGAGCCGTTTAATTTTATAATATTTACGTCTTTCTCAAAAGACAATAAAAAGGACCAGAGACAGGCGCTAAGGAGATAGAAACACACAACTCTTCCGCACTTCATCATCCTAGTAGAACGTTGCCCCCTTGGACGTGAACTGCAGTGGCTAATCAGGAAATCTTTTCACTTTAAATTATTTTATCCTATTTAATTTCGGTACTAGTTAAAAATTTCGTGGATCTGCTTGATTGGTTGAACTTTGATTTCAATTAGGTAGGTACCTACCTAAATGTTTGCTGTTAAAATTATATTTAGTTAATTTGATAATTCATGTTTATTTAAAGAATCCGATGACAAGAACACAGGTTACAAAAACAGTTGAATGAACTTTGAATGTATTTTTTCGTTCCTACTATTTCACTCTTTGTATTCAGCGCAAGGAGTTTCTCTTATTAGGCATTCAAAGGACGACATTTAAAAGGAAATATTGGTTGAAGAGCGGTCAATTTACCCGTTGTCGTTGTGTATGTACTATGAGAAATGACGGGAACTTATTAATATATTATTTTGAGATTGGAACCTAAACAACAGGTGCAAGACGACCACCATCCAGCTACGGAAACCAAAACCCCAACAAAATGAAGGTGAGAGACGGAAATACAATTCTTAAGTCATTTATTAGATTATTATCAAAATCGTGTAGTAGGTATCCTGTATATTTTTATTAGATACGTACCTTAATCATTAAAGGTGAAATTAAGAAATTGACACAAAAATAGTGTAAGTAGGTACCAACTACTTTGGCTCTTACAGTAATCCACAATCAGAAATTCTAGATCCTAAAGATCAGCAGAAATCTTGAAAATAAGTAGAAAAGAGTGTTACTGGCGTGACCTAAGCAGGTAAGATGTTCAGGTCAAGAGTCAGGAGGAAGGTGTGACGCGGTGAAGCTACTTGGCTTGATAGCGCCGCGTTGGGCGTTAGCCAAGGCAATTTGCATCGCTACCCGTTTCGGAACATCGCCAAGTCTAGCCGAACAAAACCACAGAGAATTACCCTCCATTCCAATAATAATTAAAGCAAACATTTCGCAGTCGAGACGCACGTCGACGGACGTTATGGAGCTTATAAAGCATCGGCCCCAGCTCGCAATTAAGAAACGACGCGCACGTCTATTTACCGACACGGAAGAGACGCACCGCTTGCAATGGTCCATCGCGGTATGCTTCTGCAGCGGCGGCGGCGAGAGCAGAGCCAAGCGCACGCCCGTCTAAATTAATACCTTTGATATTCGAAATATCAATATTTTAAGGGAGCTTATGAAGTGCGTCGTTGTAGATGTAACATGCAGGCCTTCCGCGTTGGCAGTCCTAACGCGCTATAACGAACCGAGTTAAACGGAATAGATATAAATCTTATGAAGTATTTATTTTCATAGCAACAGTGTAAGATAATATTATCTATACTTATAACATTTCTTTAAGAACAAATACTATATCACACATCGTGTGTTATTTTCTCAAAGTAGAACATACAATTATATTTACTTAATTCTAAACGTGTAGTACAACAGGTAGTGTTTATTTATGAAGTGGCAAAAGCTTTGATGTCGCGTTGGCTAACTTCCACACACCGCGAAGTTACTAACACCGAATAGCACCGTAGAAACCAGAGAGTAACTGCCTAAACAGTGACATCGACTTCACAGTGAGAATATTTAGAACTCAAGATATATATTTTTAAAGGGTCTTTAATGACTCGGTAATGAGTAAAATTATACGTCCGCGACGTCGACTTAAAAACTTCTGTAGGTACCTGTTATCAACTTCGTCTGTTCAAGCTTCAACAGATGTAAAATATTCATATTTTCATGAAATAATTATGGATGCTTATATAACGAAAGTAAGTCCAAGATACAGGGCTAATTTAATGAAAATATTAACGTTTTTAGATAGACTATACCTTATCTACTCCTATTTGGACACAGACAGCATCTTATTAAATTAAGAAAAATCTTTAGCACCCAAACTTGAAGTATTTAGGCGAATGGCCATTATCATTCTTTGATATCATATTTTATATTGAATCTTTGAAGAATAAATAAGTGATGGGATGGGATTATTTCCAGTCCAAATCTGAACATGGCTCTTGTTAAACAGTGTGGACCTGCCTATTCTGTGCGTACCTTAATATTAATACCTATTTATTTTTTTTTAAACCGATAATAATGTTGTTTGAATCACCAGTAGATTTTAGCGTATGAATTATTGTGCGCCGTTTGCGCAACTGAAAACATAACGTGACAATAATGGCAACGGCGCCAGACTACCGACTAGCTATTACCGATTATCGATATAATTATTTCGAATCACTCAACCGACTTCAAACGTGAAGCAAAGCTTCATCATATTGGCGATCGGAGCGTGTGCGATAGTCGAACCAACATTGAAGGTGAAAACAGGTGGTTTGTTCAACGAAAAACCTTTGTGGTTATTACTATTTAAGAATCTAATATTGCGAAGTAATCACAACCAAGCAAAGAAACTAAGAGTTTACTAAACAACAATATGAATTCCCGTAATTAAGTATTAGTTCTTCTCCATGGTCATAACGTTTAAGCAATCCATAGTCGTGAACCAACTATCTATCTGGATTTAGTTTCCGCACTTCATCCATGGTAGACGTGGAACATAGTCGTGACCTTTGAATTAGAGGGTCCTCCTACTTTGGCTTCATACTTTTTATATCAAACTTAGCAAACTTTATGTCACTGTCAATCAAGAATTTAACGTTTTCCTCAAGACAGCAGTCATACATTATGCAGTGGAAGTATCCCTTTATCTTAAAACTATTTTATTGGAACAGGTACATATATTAATAATCAATGTCATGAAATGCTAACAAATTAAATTTCTTCATAAATTGTTTCGATCTTTCCTTTATAGACAGGCTGGCAATTCATCTCCTTAATTCAGAAATCTGTTTTGCTGTTATCAGTTAATAGACAAGCAGCAGACATTGTTCACCGCGAATCAACCCATTGCCTTGGATATCTACAGTTCATACTAAGCTTTACAATCCTAAAGTCAAAGATACACACAAATACCAGCCCATAAATCGGAACAAAGCAGCGCTGCTTAGCGGCAGAAATAGGTATGGAATTGGTACTACTCCGGATGAACTTCTTCAAAGAGTTCTTCTAAATATTTCAGGCCGTCTTTCAATTTAGTACTTAAAATCAATTTCTTTCTTGGCATTGCTTCTTTCTAACATACTCATTTAAATATGGGTATAGTAGTTTAGTTACTGAAATCTCACAGACTCGAACTACAATGTTCTCGATTGTATCTGAGCTGTGGCCAGGCTTCCAAGGTATGGTATGGATTGGTGCGTCACCAGTTTGCTTTTGCTTTTCGTTGATCGAAAACACGAACCTACCATGTTTATTAACCCTAGAAAGATAACCTATGCCTCAGAGGCGCCCGCGTCGGTTTGACATCGCTATCTCTTCCTAATAAGCGCGCGTATCTACCTGTCCTTCTTAGTTAGCTCAGTGGACGGTGCACATCGTCGCGGGACGGCCGTTTTTACGCGGTAAGTACCATAGTTTTGCAGTTACGACTACGCGTTGCGCTCCAAAGGCGCATGGTTATCTTTTGTGTGACATTTAGTGAAAGTAAGGATTTGTTTATACTTACATAAAATGTTTATAATAACTGTTTATTTCTCTTTTTTAGCATGAAATCTTTTCACCTTCATCATGACGAGCCGGAGAACACTAACTGATGATGCAATATCTAGGTTGATCGCTGGAGAGGAAGAGAACGAGCATGAAGGAGAACAAGAAAGTGACAGTGAGATAGAAGATCATTTGAGTGACGATGACATACAGAGTGATTTCGAAGACGAGTTTATCGATGATGAGGTGCCACAACAATTGAATGATACACAAAATGAAGATGATATAAGTCTGACTGTATCTTCAAAGCCCACTGGAACTTCATAAAAATGATGTTTGTTTTGAATGCCTATCAAACCAAATTTGAACCAAGTGATAATAGTTTTGACTGATTTTTTTTTTAGTTGATTAGTTAGTAAGATATAATATAATTAGTTTTACGAAAAAAGATATTATTTTTTGATAGTATGTTCCTGTAAACTGAAGACTGCTTATTTTGTTGATTTTTTTCTAGAGGTTTTTTGATTTAAGTTTAATCATTAAAATATATAAAATATTTAACTAAAAAAAGTGTTTTATTATTAGTTCATTAACCACATATTAAAACAATTAAGTAAAAAAAAACAATAAATAGGTATTTCATTAAAAAAAAAACAATAATATATCGTGCGCCTCCGAAGCGCATGGTTATCTTTTGTGGCCGTCAAAATATGGTTATCTTTCTAGGGTTAAGCGTGGGATATAGCCTGTTTTAATCTTAGCTCTTTCCATGTAATGAATCATTGCAATGCCCATTTGCCAAATTAAATTCTTTAAAAACTAGAAAGTTAAAAATTTTGCCATAGCCATACGTAGATTTTGAAGACGCACTACAACAATAAAACTCTTCCATATAACATGATAAATTTACCATTAATGATTAAACTAACAAACAAGCAATGACTCCATGAAACAACCTGAGATTCCTGAGAATTAGATCAACAACAAAGAAGACAGTTCTTGAAAACACCATCTTGGTAAATTGCTAATAAACGGATCTACAAAAAAGGTAAATTAGTTGATAAAGTTTAGAAGAAATAATGATTCAGAGATTATTATATATACCTACCTATGTATATAATACGAAGGTGTACATTATCATCATTAGCTTGGTCTTATCACTTTTTATCGTGTAGATACTGACGGCAGGTATATCGCGATAAGATAGCGTATGACGACAATGTGTTGTCAATAAGAAGAGTTTCACGTTATGAACCACATAATTTCTAGTTTCAAGGAACATCCAAATCAGGTGTTGCAAATTATCTATAGACAAATCCAAAATCAAAAGAAAAGTTAAGGCCGGAGAATAAGAACGGATGACCAAGAAGAGGACAACGATGGATGAAGGGGAACGTGACAAAAACATGTAAACATAAGTTTCCTCAGCCCTATGGGCAGGTACTATTACCGACAGTGCTTTCCCATCATGTCGTGCATATGAACTGAATCCGTACAAATTCTAATAGCCTCTATATGTCGAAGGTTTCAGTTTCACTGAAGTAAATACGTAGTATAGTAACAGTTTAGCTGGCAAATAACCAATATTGTCAGATGATAAGTGGTTACCGCCGGTCACCCAATGGACAACAGTTCCAAAGGCTCAGTTACTTCAATTCAATCATGTAAGATTCTACTCAATTTTATTTTTATTGTTAAGATTAATGAAACCAATACACTTCTCAGTTAATTATTACCTAGAGACCATTTTATTAGAGCACTATTGACAAACCGAATAATCATAACTATTTTCTGAGTCACTAGAAGGTATATTATTATTTTATAAGTTATTTTTGTCAATATTATTTCCGCATTTGCAGTTAAATTAAATGTTCAACAACTAAGATTTGTTTTCATATCAATATTTAACTTTTCGTTAGTATGTTTATCAATGAATAAACTAGCATTACGATCTAATACAATGAAAACAATTATAATATTCTAATAAAACTTACTTTAGATAGTATATTTGTCCCTCTGGCGTACGAGCTTGTTCCCAACCAGGCGGGAGTGGACCAAGATCGTCTTGGAGATGTGTTCCGACGTCATAGGATCTCTGTTTTGTGTGTTGATGATGTAGCGGCGGTTGTTGGTTTTGTTGTCCAGCGGCATAAGTTTGTTGCAAGCTTGCGGGTGACGAATGTGCTCGAGAGTGCGACACCGGTGAGGCGCCAGTCGCGGACGACGATCCGAACGCCGAGTCAGCCGAGTTTTCTCGCGAGTGAGACACAGATGGCGACTTGGAACCGGTTGACGGCGGGTTAAAGAACGACTTTGGAAGCTGTCGCATTCGGAGAGGCACCTGTAGCGGTCGTTTCGAGTCCGGCTTAAGCACTGTGTCGAACAATGACTGTAGAACCGAGTCGGAATCCTGGTCCACGCGGAGGACCAGGTTCGATTTCTGTTCAGCGTCCGAGTTGAGAGCCATGGTTTACGTCGGAACGAAGAAGTCTCGAAACCGACCTGGCCCACCGCTGTGACACAACACTAGCACGCGACGGGCTGGCGCGACGCCACCCGACGTTCTTGCAATATAGCGTTCGCTACGCGACTGACGCGCGCCCCGCCCGCACCGCCAAGTCTCCCTGCCCACGCGCACCCGCCGCACCACCCGCGCTGCGCATAGTATGTATGGTGCACGGACCGGTCTTCGCTTCGAGAATGATGCCCCTTACCCCGCTCACCCACTATCTCCTTGGCTTACCATAAAATACTGTGCTAGGCACAGTGATGTCAACTTAATGAATTTTCCATTAAAACTGGTGGTTTCGGCCCTCCCATTGGTGGAGAAATATTGTCTTTAATGCTAGCCATTAAAGACAATATTAAGTTTTTTTCTAGTGTTTCAAAGAATTCATTTTCTTCGTAATTTGCACGTTTGGTTACTGATTAACTTGGGTAACCTTTCTTTTCTCAAATGATTTTACTAATACAATCAATAAATGTTTTATTGATTTCGTGTCGAGTTTGTTTCATCTTAAATTTTACTTCAAGTATTTGTTTATTTTATGTAGGTAGGTATCTATATTTACAAAATACTAAGTATAAGTGTATATTATAATGTAAGTGTAAATTTCGATTACCTAATTCTGTAATATTTTTGGCTGTATTAGGTTTTTAAATGCAACTGGCGTTTCACGTATATTTTTAATAAAAAAAGAAAAAATTCTTTAAAAATAATAAATGGGAAATATTTGTGATTATTGTGATTAGCGTCGCTTTTTATTTGTGGTTTAAGAAGTAGAATCTGGTGGAAAACTAGATAAACTGTTGGCAACACTGGCCAGCAATAACCATTGTGACGGGAGCGCACAAATACGTCTAAAATCTTTATTTATATTAAAATAAAGATTAATGAACTTCATTGGAAAACAGGTGAATGTTTGAAGTTGTCTTGTTTTAACTCATAAAACAATGTTCACTTCAAGTATGTTATTCTGTCTACAATGATGCCTGATGGCATTGGAAGTGTCTATTCAAACATTGTGGATTACTTATTGATAAGATACCACCACTATATTATTAATCATTCATTAAGTTTAACAAAACTAGTTTTTCAAAGATCGACAATACCTACACCAAGGATCTGTATTACAGTGAAAGGATAAGCGCGCTACTACTTAGGTACGATCTGTTTCATCACTATCTGATAACTTTAGGGTAAATTATGGCAAATCATTTGATAAATATTTTAAACATTTTTTAGTATTTGCTACCTATATAATATGGTCACTGGAATAGACCCCTAAACGTTGGTAAAAAGTTTATTTTCCTTATTCAAACCGATCTACTGTTGTTTTTTTTTTTAGGTGGGAAAATCATCTGATGACTCACATGAAATCCCGCTCTTGGGCGGAGAGGGAGATAGTGTCAGACTTTTACTGACTAACAACCCACTCTTATTTACTGTTATGCTCTGGAAATTCTAGCTACCCTATGTAGGTATTAAGATTTATTTTTATTAGATACCTACCTATATTTCTATTTTGTATATTACGTACTTTTTGTGAATTCTCGTACCTATGTATATCTAGATATTACAAATCAAATGCAGTAGCGTAGCTAGAGGTAAAACTGCATTGTACAAAAAAAGGTGGCCGAGTGCGGTAAGACCCAAAAGGGGTATAGTATTTTTTATTTTACAAAATAGGCCTTATTTTGTAGCACAGAACTGAGTTTCGGCAGGCCACAAAAGAAATGGCGGGAGTAAATGGATAGGTGCCGTCCACACGGTGCCGTCCATTGGATTGGATACAGGTAGAAACCGCGCGCGCGGAAGATGAAGCATTTGCAACAATCTGATTCGTATGATTCTTACACACTATCTACTAATTTTAACACCACTAATTTTTAATTAGTACAAACAACAAGGGCTTATTAGAAAAAGTCTCAATAAATAATATTAATAAACAGTAAAGTTACTAGCGTTTGTTTATATCCCAAAATGTCACGCAATTTATGGAAATATTGTAAGTACCTAGGTATTACCTAGTAATAGGCTATTGATTACGAATGAATAAATGACGATCATAAAAAACTTTTTACAAAAAAAAATTACAGACTTCACTAAAAAAAAACACTAAAACGATCAAAATAACTTTAATTACGGAAGTCGGTGTTTCTCGATAATGTATGTTTTTTTATTTAATACCGACTTCCGAAATTAAAGTTATTTTGATCGTTAGTGAAGTCGGTTTAAGTTTTTGTAAAAAGTTTTTTATTTCACACTTATTATTTGCGACACGCTTACTACGCTACGTTACGCTTAGAGTGCTTTTTTCTCATGAAAATTCCAATTAACCCAAACACTGCTAGGATACATTCAGTCAGAAAAATATCGGGAATGGATGATTTGTTTATGGTTCCAAATTCAAATTTTCGTTTTTTTTTTTGTTGTTGGTAGATTGGCACAACTGTTTTCCATTTTGGCGCGGAGTTTGAGTTGCACCTGTTATTTATATTAAATACAGTGGTTTTTAGTTATATCATATCTAGTGTGTATTGCAAATTTCATAATGGACAAAAACATCGAACAGAGTTTCTCTTAAATTTTGCATCGCCAATGGAATTTCGTGTTCGGAGTCACTGAAAATGTTACAGAAGGCTTACGGTGAATCGACTTTATCGAAAACACGTGCTTATGAGTGGTACAAAGCGGTCGAAATGTGGTGGAAGATTTGCCTCGCTCTGGTAGGCCATCAACGTCTTCAACTGAAGTTAACATCGCAAAAGTGAAGGAAATAGTGACTGAAAATCCTCATTCAACTTTGAGAGAGATAGTCGCCGAACTTTCTGTATCTCACGAGTCTATCCATACCATTTTAACTAATCATTTGGGTATGAAACATCCCAAACCTACCCTGCCTCCTGCTCGGCTAGTCTCAGTAAAACTCAATCGCATGAGAGTCGCTGAGGACATGCTAGAACGAGTCAATTCCGACCCAACATTCATGAAACGCATTGTTACTGGTGACGAGACGTGGGTTTACGAGTTTGACATGCAAACTAGTCAACAAGCTTTGGAGTAGCGCCTTTCAACTGAACCGAAATCGAAAAACCACGCCAAAGTCGATCAAAAGTCAAAGTCATGTGACCGTTTTCTTTGATTATCGCGGTGTTGTGCACTCGTAATTCTTGCCGGAAGGTCAAACGGTAAATAAATAAAGAATATTATTTGAGCGTTATGCGGCATTTAAGAGAGCAAATTCGACGAAAAAGGCCAGATTTGTGGAAAGAAAATTCTTGGATTTTGCACCACGATAATGCGCCTTCGCACAAGGCTATCATTGTGAACGAATTTTTGATCAAACACTCAACAAATACCATCGAGCAGCTATATGGCTCCAGCCGACTTCTTTCTTTTTCTTAAACTCAAATTACCACTTCGTGGCACCCGTTTTCAATCGGTAGAAGACAAAGGAGAATTCGCGGTGAGAACTGAACTCAATTCCGGAAACTGCATTAAAAATTTTTTTGATGATTGGATTATTCGTTGGCGTACTTAAGTGTATCGTTTCTGAAGGAGCATACTTTGAAGGTGATAAAATAAATTTGGATGAATAACAAACATTTTGTGTATTATTGATCTTTTCCCGGTACTTTCTTGACAGAGTAGTACATTGTTTTATTATGAAGTTCCTACCTTCCACCTTCCGGCTCCATCATCATCATCATCATCATCAGGTCACTTCGATGACACCATTTTTAACATTATTCAGAACCATTTATTATATTATACTATATATATATTTTATTAGTCATCGTCGCTTAAATATCTTAATTGTGATATCTATGTGAGTATGATGTTCCGATGGACATTTCAGGTCTTCTTCATCAATTCCACTTCATCAAATGTTACTTTTTGACTGTAAATGCTTGTTTTCGATGAAAATACCAAAACCACTATATGGTTGCCTATAATATTTGAGGATTTCCCTCGATTCCTCATGGATCCCATCATAAAAACTGGATTTTGAAAAAATAACAGGAAAAATCTGGAAGCATATCCTTTAAGAGGAAAACAAATTTTTGCAAATCGGTCCATAAACGACGGAGTTCTGAGGTAACTAACATAAAAAAGAAATAATTATTAAAAAAAAATACAACCGAATTGATACTCTTCCTTTTTTTTGAAGTCAGTTAAAAATGGATTAACACTGCGCGTAGTATTTTCTAGTAGGAATTGATCTGAATTATTGATTCTATTATGAATTTACCAATTATGACAAATTTTCGTGGTCAATTTTGGGAAATCGTTTTTTTTTACTTTTGACTACAAAAATATGATTAGTAGGTAATGGGTACGGATAGAACCCCATTTTTTTGTACTTATTAAAAATTAGGGGTTTATAGTCATCATCATGGAAGAGCGAAGTGGAAAACGGTATTATCTCGAACTAAGATAGGGTATTTGTGGTGAAGAATTGAAGATGAGTCCATTTACTGAAGCATTTAGGACTAGGATAGATTTTATTGAGAAAAACAAGCTAAGCGATCCATAAAATTAGAGCATCCTATCTTAATCATCAATATTCATTCATTAGAATTTAAGGTCGTGGAACACATTTTACGATTTTTTACACCCACATGTGGGTTACATGTAGCGTCGATTTCATTGATATTGCTGGTATCACGGTAGCTTACCCCTGAGCACAAGCGAAGATCGCTAACCACAAGAATTCACCAAAAAAACAAATACTAATAACAGAAAGTCTTACCTAAAAATACGATACTTACTAACAATAATCCTAAGTATGCTTACATTTTTTATTGAGAATGTGCACTTCAGTTTCTACAGCAAGAGAACTGCGAAAAATGTAGAAAACTTCGTTGATATACGGGCATGAAATAAAATAACTCTTATTCATTAAGCAATGTCCTGATTGGTCTTGATACAGAAGTACCTAGCATAGATAGCAAATTGCACAATCAGCTTTTTAATGTTCCCACTGCTGGGACTCGGACCTCTGGAGAGGGAATGGGCTGTAATCCACCACGCGGGCCTAGTGCGGGTTGGCGAATGTCACGTCTTCGAATTTTTGGTTCAAGAACATGCCGGTTTCCTCACGATATTTCCCTTCACCGTTTTAAGAGCAGTAATGAATTAGACAAAGTAATGCGCCTGACTGGGTTTGAGCCCCCGACTTACAACTCATAAGTCGGGGCCGTTACCACTCGGCCACCATACATACCTACTACATTATAATTTATCAGGCATAAAAAAATATTAAAAATTGCAGCGCCATCTTAACAAGGACACAACTTTTATAAACTCCTCCTTTTTGAAGCAACACCATCTATTGACGACATGCGTAATGAAAACGTTAGTGACTATTAGTTTAGTTGTAGGGCTGTAGATGGCACTAAATTCACCGTGAGCGATGTGGTGAGCATAGATTAGGTTTTAAAATTTATTTTTCTACCCTCACAGATCGATATAACTACACTATAACGAGCTTTGGATAAAGTATTACAATGCTCAATACCGAACATATGTAAGTACCGCGATAATACTACTGTCTACTGTACAGTAACTAATACAAAATGCTGGTATAGATTTTTTTTACAAACAATAGAACAGATCCAAAAAATAAATAATAGCGGGACAGCTTGTAATGTTATACAAAGCACAGGTACGTGTGTGGAGTAGGTACTGCAGCCACATATGGGCTGGTGCTGCAAAATTCCACCTAGCAGCTTTGGACTCGGTGGAAAGGCGTGCGAAGAGGTTAATTGGTGATCCAGATCGGTTTTAAGTCCAATCTACAAAGCCTTGAGCATAGGCGTAGGGTAACTAGCCTTTCGGTGTTTTACAGGATGCATTTTGGAGAGTGTGCGCGGGAATTAAATGACTTGATTCCACCATCTCATTTCTACCATCGGACAACCCGACGAACGGCGAGTATCCGCCCTTACGTTGTTGAAACCTCTACGGTCCGGACCAAGCGTTTTGTCTCGTCGTTTATACCACGTACATCGAAGGACTGGAACAACTTGTCTGCTGCGGTCTTCCCGTCCGATTATAATTTAGGTGTCTTCAAGGCTAGAATGAATAGGCTCTTAATAAACTAGTGCGCCTCACCATCAACGATTGCATCACTTCTTACCATCAGGTGGGATCATAGTCAAGCACTAGTTTTATAACAATTAAAAAAAAAACATTACAAGTAACAACTTTACTATTTCTTCGTTTTTTGACACCACTGGTAATTTTTTTTTTTGGACACTAGTTTTTCATTTTTCTCTTTTTAACCAACTTCAAAAAAAGGAGGTTTTCAATTCGTACGACGAGGTAATCTTCTAAAGTGGTTTAGTTCTTATCTGGATGGTCGGGAGTTTTATGTGGTTGGGTTAGGTCTCAATAGGACATATACCTAATGCAAGTTATCGACCGATTAACTGCATGGTGTTATCATAATAAAATCTCGTAGAATAGTTCGAAATGTAGCCATATAAAATTCACCAGGAAAGTCAATACAGTGAATTCGGCGTACCAAATAAATGGACAGAAATTATGCGAGGTGGATGTAGTACGAGATCTGGGAGTTATCTTGGACTCTAAACTCACATTTGTGCCACATGTTGAGAACATAATCAGTCGATCCCAACGCATGCTTGGATTTGTCATTCGTAATGGAAAGGTATAGCAAAGCCTACATACTAAATTAGTTCTCTACAATAGCCTTGTCAGAAGCATCTTGGAATACTGCAGTGTGATATAGAGGCCTCACTACGCAACTGACTCACTGCGCATAGAACGAGCCCAAAAAAAATGTTTGTCCGATACCTAGGGTACTCAAAGGGACGGCAATTCAAATTTGTCTCTCCTACCTTGATAAACCAGGCTGGTACAAAATGAGTACACTGGAAGCTCGGAGAAAGCTCTTGGATTTGAGATTCGCATATATACTGCTCAATAACACCAATGATGCCCACAATTGGTATCTAAGTTCAGTTTCAGAGTACCCCGTAGACCGCCTCGCAAACCTATAAAACCCTTAGCTCCACCTCTTCGCCATACAGTATTTGGTGCTAATTCGCCCATACCCCGCATGTGCAAACTTATAAACGAACGCAGCGACCTGGTTGACGTCCACGCAGATTCATTATCGGTGTTTGTAAGACGTAATTAGAATTAGTATTAGGAATTATGTTTATTATTACTGTATTTGTTATTTAGTAAGTATCTAGAATTTAAGTACAAGTAAGTCAAGTTTGAATAATAATTAAAAACAATCAAGGTTAAGTTTTTTTTTTGTGTGTTCATTATAGAATAAAGAAAAACAGTATTTATTACATCTAAGTTTAAATAATTTTAATTAGAAGGAGCATTTTGCATGTGGTTTTTGACTGCAATTGGTTGTACAGTTAGATTTAAGACACAATTACTTGATAAGTTCCTACTTATCTATATAATATTACTATTACATGTAACAATATTGTATAAAGATTAAATAAAGATTATTATTATTATTATTATTATATCAGTAACAACTGTTGGTGAACCTTAATTAAATAAATAAATCTCATAACCGGTAACAAGTCGGAGCAGTCGAGTCTGCGCAGTACCCGCACACGGCACTTGCACTGAATAGTATACCTTTTTGGAAAAATATCAATAGCACTAAAGTATAAAATGCTGAGCATCGGTATCGCTATCATCCAACGCGCATGCGCTGGAATAGCATTCGCTAGACAGTTAGGTACCTACGTCGGGAAAAATCATTACAGTGCATCACTTTTTGAGGTATAAAAACAGTAACAGCCCACAACAGATATGCTCGTAATTGTTTAGTCATGACGCAAACATTGAAATTCGAAGATAGTTTTGACCGATGTTGTCGCCTTTGCGCCGAGGAGCAAGATGTTACCATAATGATATTTAGTCAAGAAGCCGAAGCAATGCTTCTACAAAACAAGCTCAACAGATATTTATTAATTGAGGTAAGGTATAGTCTCAATCTCACCATTAATTCAATACATTACATAATATGTATCTCTATAATAACAGTGCATTAAAATTTACAGGTGGACGAAGATGACAAGTTGCCCAAAAACATTTGTATACAATGCTGTACGAAGTTACAATCAGTGTGTGATTTCATAGATACAGCGCGAAAAGCTCAGGATGTACTACTCCAGCGTAGTTTTATGATGGATCAGATTATTCCAAACAAATGTATGATATCTTTAGTGAAAAGTGAAGAAAAGCCAGTGCCAGAAGACGATAATGACAAATATACTGAAATGGAAGTGAGTGTGGATCCTATGATAGTGCTTCAAAATTCCGAAGCTACTCTCTCGCCCAATTATGAGCATAGCTCTTCTATTAATGATGTTACTTATTTACATGGGCTGGATACAGAAAATGTGACAATAAAATTAATCAAAAAGGGGGACCCACACTCTGATTCTGAAGATGAAGAAAAAGATGAAGATGCCACTAAAACACCAGACACTAGTGAAGACGAGAAAATGGTGAAACCTTTTCAGTGTAATTCATGTGAACGCAGCTTTTGTACAGATTTAGCATTGAAAAACCATACCTGGATCCACATCCCTGACAATAAGGATGACAAAAACTATAATTGCCACACATGTTCAGAAGCCTTTTTTTATAAATATGATTTAATATCTCATCTAAAGAACCATCGAACAAATGGTGTATGCCAATTATGTGGAAGAATGTGAGTTATTAATCTTTTTAAAAAGACATATTCGGCTATAATTTCACTTGGCTGAGATTCTTATGTGTGCAATTGCATGTTTGCAGGTTCAGATCTGAAAGAACATATGTTGCCCACATGTCAGTGCATTTACCATCAAGTAAGGCATACACTTGCAAGGTATGTTGTCGATCATACAACACTTGGGGCGGTTTGAAGACACATAGTGTCACTCATAGTAGTGACAGACCTTACTCATGTGAGGTCTGTATGAAGACTTTCAAAAGAAACCAGGACTTAAAAGTAAGTAGCACCTAAACTGTGACCGTTTTGTAATAATTTACAATTTTCAATTTTTGTATAAGATAACAATACAATTAGGTGAGATTGTAAAAATCTGTCAACCAGTGCAAATATTTTAAAAATGCATTTTTATTTTATTTTTTATCATATTGTTGATTATACACTATTGTTTCAGTTCCACATGAACCAACACACAGGGGCAAAACCTTACAAATGTCCATTCTGTGATAAGTGCTTTGCAAGTTCTGGAAACTGTTACTCACATAGAAGCCGTATGCACCCTGGGAAAAAACAAGAGCACAATATAAGGAGAACTATTGCCCCAGCTAGTCCTCCAGTGCTTCGACCAATTGCACCTAAACCAAAATCTAACAATGGGCCTATATATAACAATCTTACAACAATTAATGGTGTTATCAAATACAAATGCCATTTATGTGAGCATAGTTTTGTGAAGAAAGAAAATTTCAATGTAAGTATTCAGAAAATAAATATATCTACAATAACAGTAGCAGAGCTTATTGAAGTAGATCCTGCCTTTACTAAAATATGGCAAAATGGTGGTAAAAATTTATATGTGAAATTGTATAATTTTGACTGCTCCAATTATTTGATAAGTCATAACAAAATGCTATATTAATCAAAATAAGTGTAGATTACTAGTATCATATAGCTGAGTGGAAACAGCAAAGATACCTACCTCTCTACTATTTCATTGATATTTATCTACCTCTACATATGCAGAAAAAAGATTCTACTTAATTTAATTCTTTCTAGTACCACATGTATCAACACACGGGAGAAAAACCTTTCAAATGCACGTATTGCTCAGAAGAATTCGTGACCAGAAGAGGTTTGCTAATACACCACGACAACAAACACCCCGACAAGAATCGTCCTCTCGGACTTGCTACCGACTACACGCCAACATGGAAGGACAAAGAAGGCGATGAAGAAGGTTTCCATGCCAAAAATAGTCTGCTCATACAAAATTAAAATAGTACCTATATTAGACATCTTAACAATACATACCTTTTTATTCATATTTTTAATTCTATTATTTATACCCTTTGAACTAGAGCATTAACAGGTAACAGAAAAGAAACAAATGCTCTATTCTTAGAAAAGCTATAATTAATATAAATCAATTTTGAAACAAAAGTTAAGTAAAAGAACTGTTACATTACATTTAAAGTAGGTAGTAGAACTTCAAAAATTTCAAATTATTATTTTTTCCGCCCCATTAAGACAGGCTAAGATCTTAAACCATACTGCCTCGTTATCAGTAATAGAGATGAAACGTATATACAATGCGTTCCAAATAAGAATAGGATCGATTGCCAGGTAGTGACGTCACGTCATACTGTCAAATCGAAGAATTATTATGGTGAGAAAAACAAGAAAATTTTAAAATTTAATTTATTTACGAACTGTGAACGAAAATAGTTTAATCAGAATCCAGTTCTTCAATTTTGCTCATCTCTGAGTTCTTCAATTTTGCCCAAATTCTTGTGATTTGACAGTATGACGTGACGTCACAACATGGCATCGATCCTATTCTTATTTGGAACGCATTGTACTGAAACAGATTTTTGGAATAGGTTTGTTGCTAGACGAGCAGACTTATTCCGTGTGCACCACATAAACGCGTCTCGATTATTTAAGCGTATGGTGTCCGACACGTAGATACTTGACGGACTACTTAGTCGAAGAACACTATTAGGTGTAACTTGCAGGAAATGCAGTTTATAAAAGAAAACAAATAATAATAATAATACCTATAAAAACCAAAAAAAAACGTAAAAATAAAAACAAAAAAATGTTAATCTTGTAAATATGAACATAGATGATTAGAAAATAATTTTGTGAATGAAACGAATTGAAACCTTTTATAATTAATATGCCTTAGTAATACGCTTTTATAAATACGCCAGCTTTTCTTTGATATAAGTTTCTATATTTTACTATACAATAAGCTGACAGTCCTAATAAGCCTGTTAAACCGAAAATACTCCATTACTTGATAGTCTTGATATTACATATTATACGTACGAAGACTCGCTAGATAAGGAAACGTCAATAATCTCGAGAGTCTCGAGGGTCTCGAGACACTTAAATACACGTGGACCTAGTTTTTAGACTAAGTATTTGGGCGTACGCGTACTTCTAAGATTCAGTACGTATTCTACCTAATATATCTCACCTCTAATCAGTAATGCTTGTTTTGAGTTACATTAGAATGCGGGTGCAACACATCCTAATGTTTTTGTAGTATTTGGCAACAAATGTATCAAGTCGACCTTCTCGGCAAACTTCGCTACCCTGCGTTCTTTGAGGTTAGAATTAACTCTAATGACATCATCAGAGTAGATATTCTACACTCGCATTTTTGAACGCGAACTTAGGCCCGTATTACAGAACCTTACTGAAGTACTACTTAAACTGCGTTCAACCGATTACTGCTTGAGCGAAGAATCTCGACTTAAACGTTCAGTTTATTTTAGAACTATCCTCAAATTCAAACTACGCTTGAGTAGAGATTTTGATCTCTGATTTAAATCCACAACAATTTCCATGAGATTCTATGCTCAAGCGTGGTCTCGACTACACTTGCGAAAACAAAGATAAAATCTCGCCTCAAGCAGAGATTCTGAGCTGATTGTGATTTTAAAATAAGGACACATTGAGTGGAGCTCACTCAAGCACTGTTCTATAATACGTAAAAAATGTCATTTTAAAGTGACACTGCTCAGGTGATTATTGATTGTAGTTTCTCTGCTCAAGTCAAGTTCTAAAATGAAAACTCCAACTGAGACTCGTTTTAAGTAATGCTTGAGTCTTGATTGTAGTTCTGTAATACGGGCCTTAGAATTCAAGTGTCAATGTCAAGCACGAGTCATTTATGACCGCTTACACCAACCTACCCTGCTCGGTTCTAAGGTTAGTTCACAGACTAGTGAGGGTTATGGGTTAGTTGCCGTGGTTAGTTGGGTCTTGGGATAACTCTAGGGTAGCTACTCGAGTTATAAAAGTACAACCCTAGGTTGCAACTCGAAGCATTTTGAAGGGTTTGGAGTAGCGACTATGCCCTAATCTGGTTATTTTTGAACGCAGGACTGAGATAGTCACACTAATAAAATTTTCAGCTCCATTTTACCAAGATCGCGCCTGTTTCAATGATTCCATATATTGTCCAGTAGCGTAGACACTTGATACAAAACCACATCAATTTTACATCACAATATCCACTAGGAATCAATTTACGAATAATTAAAACAGCCACTGACAGAACTTCACTCTAAGAAACCCCGCCAAAAAGCTCCTTCAAATTTTCAAATTCGAATCTTTTTACAGATGACAGCTGTCATGGCACCGCACTCTTTTTTATTATATTTTTAATGTGTTGGCTTAGCTAATAAGTTTTATATGCTAGATAGTATAATTATTTTGTTTTGTATTGGAATACGGATGTAATAAATTCGAATGCATTTTAAGTATTCTATTTATAGTAGGGTAGGAAAGTAATTAGGTAGGTTGGGTAGGTAGGTAAGTAGCGTAGGGTAGAGTAGGGTAGGAAAGTACTAGTTGATGGGAGCGAAGTCGCGGCCAAAAGCTAGTAATTTATAAAATGTGGATGATCTATTAAATCTATAATTATAGCTATCCTTTCACATTTGAAGTTAAGTTTATTTGAATATAATACACATACATACTTAAAGATAGTCGTTAACTTCTAATAATATTCCACAACTATCACACCAAGCTGTCTCCGCTCGCCGTCCTGCTGTTCGGTAATTAACTGGACCGAGCCCAGTCGTCAACAGCGCGTAGTGATCCTTGCGCTCCTCAAGAGATGTCAGCAAACCGTAGGGGCCCAACAGGGCCGATGCCCGCTAGCTAGGACCGCGGAGAATTTCTAAAAGGGAAACCCGTAGTCCTAGAACGCAAAGGGTAATTGAAGGATACAGGTGTGGTTTTAGTCAGTAAAAGTCTGACACGCCCTTTCGCTCCACCCAGAGTGCGAGAAGTCATTTGGATGATTTCCCAGTTTAAAAAAAAAAAAAGGCCGTCTAGTCCCAAGCTAAGAAGAGCTTGTGTTATGTGTACTACAGAATGAAAAACTTATTGATTGATACATATTGTGATAACTTGATAACGATTTGTTTTGTTATTTGGATCAAATCACTCATTCGATAATATGGTTGTCGGACTTGTCGCCATGACGTCGTGTAAAAAGACTCATGTTTAAAAAATATAAAAAAGTAATGATGATCTATTGTATTGTTTGTGCTAAAGCGTTAGCTTTACATACTCTTTGGTTTGTGTGAGTGAAAATTGCAAATAAGTAATTTATTACTTTTTGTAGTTGTTTTGAATAAGCTGTCATCAGTGTACTGATAAATATTAAAAAAATATTCTGTTTTGCATTCATAAACATGTCGACCTTCAGAAATGACCTTTAAACTTTACAGTCAATAGAAGTCTTATGCGCATGCGTAGATTATCCGTCAAATTTTGTTTGGCGCGCTGATAACTACGACCACTCGATCACGATGAAATTACTTATTTTAGTCGTTCAACAGATACCATATAAAGCTCACGTTTCTAATCATTTCTGCGCTAACTTCATTGCTCGCAACGAAAATGTCTGGTGAAGAATTAAGTATCAAGAGAACGATGGCACGACAAAATGGTATTGTGCAACCTCTGTTGACTGGTACGTAGAATATTTAATTTATTTTGGAGCGAATTTTAAATGTCAAGTGTACTTTAGAACTAAGTAATCAGAATGTCATGAAGATAATTTAAGCGTCACTAATAATAATTTAAATGATACCCACAATGCAATTTTGACCAGGGAACAGGCCTTCAAAATTAATAATTTATAGAACAAAATATACAAACGTGATACGTTTAAATTAAATAACCATGATTATTATCCAGTCATAAGACAGGTATTTAAAACTATTCAATCAATGAAAACAACAGGCATCCAGGTATTTCACTTCAATAAAAAATGCCTCTATGTAGGTATTTTCTTGTTTCTATTTATTTAGTTTTAATTAAAAAAAAACATAGTACAATTCACATACAAATTTATATTTCTATAAAAATTGGCATCTGGGAAATTCATTTCATATGTATTAATTAGGAAATAATTTATTTGTAAAACAATATTTGCTAATATGCTTGATGTGGCTGTGAGTAATTTATAATTGAAGGATAACTGAGAATAAATGATTCTACCAATTTATATTCTTTACAGATCTGTATCAAATAACAATGGCCTATGCTTATTGGAAATCTGGAAAAGTTAATGATGTTGCTGTATTTGATTTATTTTTCCGCGCAAATCCTTTCCAAGGGGAGTTCACTATATTTGCTGGTCTTGAAGAATGTGTCAAGTTTTTAGAAAACTTTCATTATTCTGATAGCGGTATGTATTTTCTATTAAAGTAAATGTAGTTTTTAAACTTTACAAACATATTTTTCAAAAAATATAAAATACCTCTTATTTTTCAGATATTGAATATTTGAAGCGGACTCTACCAGAAAACATTGAACCAGAATTCTTTGCATATTTGAAAGACTTAACTTGCAAAGATATAAGAGTAAGTGCTATTGAAGAAGGTTCTGTAGTATTCCCAAGGTATGTGAAAAAGTAACTTTACTTCCAGCTACCAAAAAAAATCTATCAGAACAGGCAAATATTTAAACAGAACTCAACTTTAAGGCACCATTAAAACTGATATTGTCTTTGCCTATTATACTTTAAAAGTATAAATTCTGTCAAAATTCTGGCTTGTCTATTAAATTTTTCAACACATTCACTTTCTGATAGTCAACATGAGGACTGAATCCTGTATGTTTGTCCATAAAACTAAGATAAGTCAGGGTCCTGCTTATTAAAGGTTTATTATTTTGCATAAAAATTTCATAATTTCAACGAGTTATGTGATAGATCGACAAATGCCACTGTAACCCTATTTATAAAAAGAAAATTCAAAAAATATCTCATTTTCAGCATTTTCTGTCTACATTGGTCACCTTGTTTGAATACTGTTATATAATTATCAATTAAAAAATATATAAAAGTAACAAAAATAAAAATTAATAATTAAGTTCAAATTTTTACCTTCCAGTAATGGAAATTATTTCCATTCAAATTCATTCATTTCTGAAAAATCGCCTTAATTTTTTATTTGTTTAAGTAGGTACCTACCCAAAGCACCTATTGCCATGGACTACTTTTTGAATACAAACTAGGACTAATTTTTTGGATAGCTTTTAAATATAACTTATGTTGACGGAACCTTTGTCACCTTTTAAAAGTGTTGTGTAGCCATTGTAGTTTATCATATTAGAATAGAATAGAAAAAAAAACAAACATAAAAAATCGACAAATCAATTGTTCATATTAAAAGATACCATTTGCTCATTCAGAAAAAAAGTAAATGCTTCACGGAACAACCTCCGCAATTACGCCATTAAAACCTGGCCGGAGCAGATTTTCCATTTAATTGAGTGAATAGTGTCACAAAATTTTAATAGATTGTAAAATTGTGCACAGAATGTTTGTCACCGCTAGATCCTGAACATTCACAATTTCTGAATGGGTCACATATAGATTGGAACTATCGAGTATTGATGTGTTTTCATCTCGCTAGAATTATTTCATTTAAATTATGAAAAAATCCGCATGGCCTATTATTCCCATTTAATTTTAAAAGCTAGCAAAATCCTAACAAGGAGTTGCGCGATATTCGTATGTAGAGGGTTTCCCTTTTTTACAACTATAGGGCCTATTACACTACGCGATTTTCAGCAGACGATATTCAGACTGTATTATTTTTTGTTCCGAGTAAGACCGGTCTAACCCTTATTACACTACTCGACATCGACTAAAGGGCCTATTACACCATTCGATATTCAGACAGTTTTAGTCTATGTTTCGACATATCGCGTAGTGTAATAAGAGTTAGACCGGTCTTACTCGGAACAAAAAATAAGACAGTCTGAATATCGTGTGCTGAATATCGCGTAGTGCTGAATATCGAGTAAGGCCCTTATGGAACCTATACTCTATTCGCAGACATTTAAACAAATCTTTTATACTCTCTGTTCAACCGATATTGACTTCTATTCCGTACATGTAAAGATGGCATTAAAAACAAAAAAAAGTGGTTACAATACAAACTACTTACTGTAAATCGCAATAATAAAAGTTTTTGCCCGCGGTTTCGCTCCCGTCAACTGTCTACTCTACCCAACTCTACCCTGCCCTACTCTACCCCACTCTACCCCACTCTACTCTACTCTACCCTACTCCCTACTCTACCCTATTGAATTCATTTGTTACAAAAAATGTGATAAATGAAGAACCGCTCGACCGATTTTGTGCAAACTTCACATAAACCAACTACTAAATAGTCCGAACAAAGCCTAAACATTTGGTTTGGATAGGTGAGCCTGTTCTTGAGTTATAAAATTACAACGAAAAGTGGCATTAATTTTTATATATCCTATAGATCTTATTGCGAATGGCGTACTTAAAACAAAACATTAACTTTATACATAGCCTTTTCAGGGAGACACATAAATAGACATTTGAAGTTGAATTTGCATATTTGCGAATTAAAACATTACTCTACATTTTATATCATCGTTGTTTTATGACATTGTATATCTTGCAGGGTGCCCTTATTAAGAGTTGAAGGACCTTTAATTGTAGCGCAGTTGCTGGAAACCACTTTATTAACTCTCGTCAACTTCGCAAGGTAAGTCACTCGCTATCAAGTATTGCAATACTGACGTAATTATTTTATTTATAAACATAGCATGCTGCAAGACTGTTTGTACTAGATTATTTTGACTTATGTTAATGATGTTTACTCATAAAGGAAACAATGTATGAGTTAGGTAAGTATACCTTATCTATTTAATTTTTGTGGTTCTTCTATCACTTTTGGCTGACGCCTGAAATATCTTTCACTCTGACTATATTTCCTATGAATAATTAATCATAAGTTACCGGTGGTCTGACTGTAAATTTTATGGCATACCTATTAAACTTAAAATTAAGACGTAAATCAAGCTATTTTATTGACTAAAGTTGAAGCACGCACAACTACGGAGGTAAGGAGGTTCTCCTAAACGAAACTCGAGCGACTGCAGAACTTTTGCATCCGCTTTATTTTTGGCCTCCGCCTATACGACCATGGGTCGGAGTTTCGGACCAGATTGAAGTGGCTGCCAGTTCGGCGTCGGCGTGATACCGATATCCTATCTCTTCTCTACACTATCCTGCACAAACCTAATTCTCCTCAATACCTTCGTGAACGCTTTGAAAACTTCGTTCCGAGGGGTAAACCCTGTCGCACTGCCAATTCTCTTCTTCTTCGTACTCCATTTCACACTTCCAGCCGTTATGATGGCTCTTTCTCTGTTACTGCAGTGCGTCTCTGGAACTCTCTTCTACACTCCCTACGTGACAGCCCTTCTCTGGATGTCTTCAAGAGGAAAATTAAAGAGCATTTTCTTTCACAATGACCTAATATATATACAAAATTATTTTTAGTTTATGCGAAACCTGAATATAGTTTGTTCAGAATCAGTAACTGAATGTAAAATAGTACCTACATTGGATCCTACCCTCTATTGTTATCTCTCTATCACTCAATGGTTTGCTGGAAAAAAACTTAACTTTGAATTAAGCTCGCCTATGTACTCGTACTTGACCTTTGTTATCCACTTATTTTATAAGTTTTTATGGTGTACAATAAAGAATTAAAGACTACCTAAATTCGGGATAGGAAGACGCGAAAGAGGACCTTAAGTCAATTTCATAAAATTGTTACACTACGTCTAATTCAATCAGGCTCTTGTTGTAGACGTGTAAGCTGAAAACACTGACAAAATAACGTTTCTTGTTCCTCTAACAGACGTACGGATGGGCAGACAGATAGATAGACGGTCGGACTACATTTGTAACACCCGTGCGAAGCTGGGGCGGGTCGCTAGTTTTACATGATCGGTTTAATCATACTTATCGAGGCTCTCGTGTATTTGCTCTGCGATACTACGTATAATGTCACACTTATCCGATAGGACAGGTCAGGCATGGCTGCCTTACATAATTGCCAACCAGCTCTCATTAGTTCTAACTTCAACAAAAGAGTATGACACCCTACGTTGCGTCGATAAGTACAATATTACGTCATTTCTATTTCTAGAATTACCCACCTGTTTGGTAAAAGCATATTACTTGCACAATTAGGTAATTGACTCATTTTTAGGGTTTAGTACCTCTGAAGGAAAAAAACGGAACCCTTATAGGATCACTTTGTTGTCCGTCTGTCTATCTATCAAGACCCTTTATCTCGGGAACGCGTGGAGGTATCGATTTGAAATTAAAACCATATACTCAGGTTTGCAGTCCCTTGAAGCTGTGAAAAAATCAAACTTCTAAGTTAACGAAAAAAAAAGGTACGGCCGTTAAACATGTCGCAAAAAACGTATATTTCGACACTCAAAGGAATCAAAATTCATAGGGTACTACTACCCGTTGACCTAGAATCTTGAAATTTGGCATGAAGCGAGGTCTCATAGCACAAGTATAGGAAAAATCTGAAAACTGTAAATTTGTAGTTACGTTACAAAAAAAAAACTTTTGCGATTTGGAAAAAAATTCGGAATTGAACTGTTAAATATAATCATTTTATACAAAATTGTAAATAGAAAGAATTTTTGAAATCCGTTCATGTTAAGTAAAATCAACTAACCTTCCAGGTGGAAGGGGAAACTGTCACAGTAACAATACGGAGGCACATACTAAAATGTGACGTCACCGCCATTAGGTTACGCGTGTACACAAGAGATAGCAGGATATTCCCACCACCCCCACTCTTCCTTATACGAATATTGCTGCTCCATTTAATAACCAATTTGTTATTTGTTGTTTAGTATAAAATATTGTACAAAAATAAAGACAGGCAAATACCTAATTGCTGATGTGGGTGTAGTATCATTCAATTTAAAAAAAAAAACAATATCCACCTGCTTTGCACTAAACAATCAATAAAACTTCATACTGTGTACCTACCTACACTACTAGTGTCGACTAAGAATGGTTTTCCATGAAGGACTTTCCCATTGTTTAATCGGCAGAAAAATCTTGTGACGAAACTCTAATGAAACTAGATAATAAAAAATAATACAAAGCCACGATACCTAGAACTTTAGGTTTTAGAACGAACGTAGGTTTTTGTGTACGATGAAAACTAAAAGCAGAAGGACTCACTGGTCTAAAGAGTTATAAGTTAAAATAAATACATCTTGGTTCAACAGGTAATATACATTTGATGGATATTTCCCAAAACTTTAAATAATATATGGCAAAGAAATGTTATATAGTTTCCATTACCTACTGGGATTCAGGCCTTGTTTCTAGGAGAGGGAATGAGCTATGATCCATCACGTGAGCCCAAAACAGTAATGTTGGAAGAGCAGTGGTGGCACAAAGGTGACGGCCCTGTCTTACGAGTTGCTCGTCGTGGATTCAAACCCAGGCAGACGCTTTACTTTTTGTAATTTAAATATTTCATCATGATTGCTCTCAAAATGGTGAAGGAAAACCTTGTGAGAAAACCGGCATCTCCTATGTGACATCTACCAGGAAAAGTAATCTACACCCAATACGACTGAGATTTAATATCCAAAATGGATTTTAACTAATTCGTTTTCTTTTTTTTTCAGTTTGATGGCAACAAATGCTGCACGATACAGGATGGTTGCTGGGAAAAATGTTTCTTTGCTAGAATTTGGGTTACGAAGAGCTCAAGGCCCGGACGGAGGATTGTCAGCGTCGAAATACGCTTACATTGGTTAGAGTTCTTATTTTTTTGATGGTAGCGAACTACAGGAAATTAATTTTATGCTGACAAAAGGATCGCTAGTGTTCGCATAATGTTTAATATTTTACTGGTATGTGTAGGGGCGCAAATTAACTTGTCTTTATGGTATTGATTGTGTTAGCGTGTTTGCGCAGCTCAGGCAGGCGGCTAGGAACCCGGTGCCTGGTACCGAGCTCGCGGCCACTATTCAAACTTGTGCAATATAAAACACCCTGCCGCGCCATTGACTCATAAGAATCCCCAATAGCGCATATACTTTTCGTTAATAGGTTTAATCAGGCAAGTTTCGCGAACCTTGCCCTTGAATGTATCACCTGCCTGGTACTCATGTACAGACTGCTACCAAAGTTTTAAATTGACTTTTACTACCTACTTGGATTGGCGGATGATACCACAGTATTTTCGAACCTTGTACTTTTGTTACTCAACGGTAATGTTATAGCCAGGCATACACGCTAGGGGACCAAACCTACCATGCATGTCACCTACGACTTAACTTTTTGGAGCTAATAGGTTGCTTATGATAAATATTTCTGTTTTAGGTGGATTCGATGGTACAAGCAACGTGTTGGCTGGAAAATTGTTTAATATACCAGTGCGAGGGACTCATGCACATTCGTTTGTGACGTCGTTCAGCACGTTGGAAGACCTGCACTCAGTCATGATAGGGCACGCAGAGACACAAAAGTCGTACAATCTGCTCGAAATGTCGCTAGAGTGGCGCAAGCGAGTGTCGGCCGTCATAGATATTTCCCCGGAGGAAGCGAGCGACGGTGAACTAGCTGCCCTCATATCGTATGCCCTAGCATTCCCGTCGGGTTTCTTGGCTCTAGTGGATACGTACGATGTCAAGAGGTATAATTTTCAAGGCTTACCGTCACGACACAGGCAGCATAATATGAATGGGCATTCTGGCTACAATAGCAACTGTGGACCCAATGGTACTAGAGATCTCAAATCACCGACCATACATAGTACATATGGATATAGCACGGTCGAACGCACACTGAGGTAAAGATGCAAATAGACAACTCATTGACATTTGGTGTCTGATAAACTTGTATTATTGTTTTGCATTTTCATTTATATTTTAAGTTCTGTGGAGTTCATTATTATTACTTAGATTTGTTCTGTGTACTGGCTAAGCCCAGTTATTGCAATTTCATTTGACATAACTCATTGTTAGGGGGGCATGAAAAACTCATAACACTGGGAAGAATGACATATGCAAGCACACTCTAACAACACATTATCCGCCGGGATTATCCGCTGGGAATACTTAACGATCATGGCCGTAGATACTATTTTATGTTTTGTTTCGCTTTTTCAGTGAAGCGTATATGGACGGCGCTTCATGTACGACCGAATGTAAATAAATGAGAACACGTCCTACGAGAATTTTATATTTGCTTCAGTGTGACGTATTGTCGTGCCCTATATGCAAGATTAGGGGCAATGTTAGTCATTGGGCACAGTTGCATTGTATAGGGATATGCACACATTCACAGTACTCAAGCCGGCATTGCATGTATAGCTACCATCGTGCACATTATTTAAACATAGTAAGAAACTTATTGGATATTTCGTTTATATATTTGTTTTTGTATTTATCTATGTTTCAACGAGAGTAGTGAACAGATTGTAGTAGACACCCAGTTGATTGTACGCCTACGTCATCTCAAATGACCTCATACAGCATTACTTTTAACACATCCACAAGACGTTGAAGTACATACAATAACCGTAGGTACCAGTGATATTATTATGTAGCAAAGATATTTCAAACTCAGCATGCTCTGTAACAGATAGTTACGTAACTGATAACAGTAGGTACTTATGTCATGCTATTTTTTTTTTAATTAGTAGTATTGAACTAATGTCTCTTAACAGGAGTGGTCTGCTAAACTTCTGTGCCGTGGCCCTAGCGCTGCACGACTGCGGCTACAGAGCCGTTGGTATCCGTATCGACAGCGGCGATCTGGCTTATTTGTCTGTACTAGCGCGGGAGACGTTCGAAAGTATCGCTGAAGCTTTCAAACTGCCCTGGTTCTCTAAACTAACCATTGTAGCGTCTAATGACATTAATGAGGAAACTATACTCAGTCTGAACGAACAAGGACACAAAATCGATTGTTTCGGCATTGGGACTCATCTAGGTATGTATTTGTAAATAATTTAATCATTTGAATGTTAACATTTTATTGCATGCTTCTCTATCTGCTTACGGAGTCTATTATTTCATACAATATCAACAATAAAAGTAATTTCCGGAAATGCGTGATTTATTCATTGTGTTACATTGTGCTACTGTACTTTTTGCTGTCCACATAACTGCTGTGACTCAAGAATAATATTGTACAAGGAAACAACCGTTTGATAAAATTGGTTTGATGTCATGTCATTCTGGATTAAAGTATTTGTTTACGTTTTTTACAGTAACATGTCAACGCCAACCGGCTTTGGGATGCGTTTACAAGTTAACGGAGATAAATGGTCAGCCTCGCATCAAACTGAGTCAAGATGTTGGGAAAGTGACGATCCCCGGTCACAAAGAGGTACGTTGATAGTACGAGTACGTCTTAATTAAGGCGTATAGTCCCTTGGACAATCTGGCCAGAGTTAAATGCACACATACTAGTACTGCCGGCTAGGCGGCGCCGGAGTATCAGTGCATTTAATTCCGGCCAGCTGCGCCCGGATAGAGCCCCGCTGACCTTAAAATCCATTTTCTTTGCGAAATATTGATTTACATATTCTATGTACATTCTGAAGAACACTTAACCAGCAATTTATTTGTGTATACATATTTTTAAAGGTCAAAGCCGTTTAAAAGGAGTAGGGAAAACAAGAGATAAAATATCATGTTGTTACATTTTTTTTTTTGGCAAAAGTATTAGTCATACGAAAAAATCATAATATGTTGATAATGTTATATATGAATCTATAGTAATTTTTTTTTTTTCATACCTATTGACCAAGCCGTTACCGAGAAGTAGGCTTCAGAAACACACTGTTTTATGGCACTGCTCGGGAGCTAGGCCCTTAACGGAAAGTTTTCAGTAGACGAGGTCGTAGTGTTATCTAAATGAAAAATTAATACTCTCGCTTGATGTTTATTGCTGTGATAATGAGTACAAATGTATTGTTGTTAAGTTTGTTTGCAAATTATAAATGAAAACAGCGTTCTTATCTTGATTAATTGAATGTGTACTGATTCAGTACTGAAGCTAGCAACAAACAACTGAATTCGTTGAACTTTAACATATATAAGGTGTAAAAAAATTAACTTTAAGAATTTCGAGGGGACATTGTACTCCTCATTATGAACAACTTTTACTATGGGACCAAACCTGAAATAGCGAAAAAAAAATCAGCTGCTCCATACATTTTGACGAGTTATGCGAACATAAACGTAGGGAACAGCTGATTTTTTTTTCGCGATTTCAGGTTTGGTCCCATAGTAAAAGTTGTTCATAATGAGGAGTACAATGTCCCCTCGAAATTCTTAAAGTTAATTTTTTTACACCTTATATATTATATCGATTATTAGTCACAAATCGTCTCGACAACCTACATAATCTTGGCGAACATATTTGCGACTATTCTAATATGAATATCGATAAAACTATGATTTGTATCTCGATGAGATAAGATAGATAAATATGTATAAGAAACGGAATATCGTGTATCGTACGGCCCTGAACCGATGCGTGTTATCAAGGAGAAAAATATGCGATTGCCATGAACATGAATAACTAGGTATATAAGCTTATACAGTATCATCGAACAGCACAAGGTCTTGTGAATTACAAATACTTTGTCAGCTATATTGATTGTTCTCTGACTGCACTATTCACCATCGATTTACTAGACAATTATGGATGTTAGAAATACAATAAAGATAGCATTGTTTTATAAATCCTTGCCTCGAAACAAAATATTCTTATTGTGCTAAGCAAACTATGTCATGATAAAATTATTTGTATACTGAAATTTAATAATAATATGAATGTATAAAGGATAACATAGGTACAATAATTATAGCTTGGGTTTTTTTTTCACACACAATATAATATACTACATTTTTCCGGATTTTATTCAACCTTCACACTGTCTGTGTACTGACAGGATTATTCTCTATTTCCTCGTGGATAAGTGTTAACTAACTACACTGTTATCTAATTTTTGTCCAGTCAGGCTATAACACAAAAAATTTTTGACGTGACAACGTCTTATAATTCGATGGAGCCGGCTGCACGCACGAAAAAGTATGACGCATGCGGCGTTACCTCGCTCTGAGGCGTTCGGCCTCCGCGTTCGGCAATGTTCGAAATCTGTCTCTCTCCTACTTGAGTGAGCGATGCGTCTGCGTCGTGACAACTGCTATAGAATTTACATGTTTTCGTCAAGTATAAAGTGCAGTGAAAAGTGAATGTCGTGTTGTTTATTTGTATTTATGCGTACAAATAAATGTAACACGTTGTCACGTTCAACTATCGTCAGTAAACCGACTTTACAGACAACCGATTTTTTTTTGGCAAAGATAACTTTGTTTTAAATCACCGAGTCATATCGGATTTAAAGATAAAATAGCCCAATACATTGTATTGTATAATATCGTAAAACTGTTATCACGATTATTTTAGGCATACAGACTATTTGGTGCTGATGGGCACGCTTTGATCGACCTTCTGCAACGGTCGTCGGAGCCGGCGCCCGAGGTCGGCCAGAAGGTGCTCTGTAGGCATCCCTTCCAAGAGTCCAAGAGAGCCTACGTCATCCCCAGCAAAGTGGAACATCTATACAAGGTGATTTTATGTCATTTTCTAGTATTACTGAGGAAACTACAATTTATGATCTGGTAAAGTGTCGCAAGTAAAATGTTGTATTTGATCAGAGACTACTGTTCTATATTATTATATTAGTCAATGTTTAATATTGAAGTTATTCTAACTATGAAAAAGGATTCACTAGAAGTAGTGACTTGGTGATTTTTTTAGAAAATTAGTAGTGTTTTCTGGCTCATAAAAAATTACAGGCTATACATTTCAGTTGCATATTTTTGTACATACATGGACAATTTCTATAGGTTGTATATGAATTTATTTAGAAAGGACATATTATGACATTGAAATATGAATTTCAGGAAGATTAGCATTAACATTGATAAATTTTATAAATGGAAAATAACGTACTTCGGAGCAGTGCCGTAACTAGGGCGATGCCAGCGGTGCCCAAGCACAGGGCGCAATTTTTTTATTTATAATTGTATTATTTTTTAGGGGCGCGGTTATAGAAGCTCGCACCAGGCGTATAAAGTCTAGATACAGCACTGCTTAGGAGACGTTAGCAAGGTTGACCAGCGAGAGTCGATTGCAGGCATCGAAAAATCTTTCGAAAGCGTTGCCGTGGCCCTCTTAAAGGCAACTGAAGGAACACTGTGGGTTTTAATCAATAAAATTCTGACAATCCTTCTTGTTTCACTTAGAGTAGAAAAAGAAATTTGGTGATTTTCGTCGTAAAAAAGGTTTAATTACTTTAATTATAAACATGTTCATTTCTGTACATTATAGGTGTACTGGAAAGATGGTATTATCTACACGATGCCGAAACCTTTGCATGAGGTGCGAGAGCGGGTGCAGGCCTCACTGAGGACCCTCAGACAAGACATAAAGAGGAATCTGAACCCCACTCCCTACAAGGTATGTAGATTTAAATATAGCGCAATATACTCATTACTCAAATGATTAGGTAAGTACATTTAATAGACACTTATGTAAGAAGCCCACTATGTACCCTGCGCTTATCATTTAAATTACTAGTCAACATTACCATACTATTTTGAACCATATTTCTTGCGCAATAAGCACTATTTGCAAGACTTGTACAATTGTAATTAATGGAAATAGCGAGAAAAGTATGCTTCCATTGATACAGTATGTGTTTGTAAAGTTTAATCATGTTTCATAAATATGAATGTAGTAACAACTACACTTTTGTGTGTAATCTTAACACATGTAAACATTTTGGGCATTTCTATAGTTCTGTAACAATTTAATAAATTAAGACTATCTACCAGTCACTTGATTTATAAAAAAAAACTTAAGTAATCTTGTAAAGCTGCCAAAAATACCATTAGTCAGTGATCTTGTCGGAAATGAAAGTGCCGCAGTTGGCTAAGCATTTCGTTGGCCATATCTATCACATCCATGACGCTGCTCCGCGTCACGTGCTAAGATATTTAAGCGTGGGAGGGTTTTCCTTATCTCTGGTAACAGTGTCACTTCAACACTATTAATATTTGGTTACAGGTGGCAGTCAGTGATGATTTATACAACTTCATCCATGACTTGTGGCTCCAGAATGCACCTATTGGAGAGTTGTCATGAAAGCAATGAGCCTTAGTATTCAACAATACTAAAGAACAAACAAAAGAGCTTGGTTACCCTAACCTAAGAAAAACAACGAAAAATTTCACGTAGCTTTAGGTTTATTTATGAACTATCATAATTATTAAATAGCATATAAGCACGCACGTTGCGAAAAGATAAAATCTTGCATATTTTATTTAAGCATACAAGACAATATTTGAATTATGCCATCCTTATTCCTAAGTCCACATAATGAGGTCTTATACTTCAATCTGAAGTAAATGCAAATAATTATTGATTATCTTAAATAGGGTTATTTTTATACTCATAGCATTATGTGGGACCTAAACATTTATAATTATTAATATTTTTCTATTTAAAATGTGGTATACCAAAATGAAGTAATATTTTATTATTAAAGGTTGGGATCAATCAAAATTACATATAAATAATATTACAATAGACCTATTCAAGCTTGGTATTTTTAATATAATACCTACAACAAATTCCTACACATAATATGTATATTCATTAGAATAATGGGCTTAAATTAATATTTAGGCTATGCCATGGAATAAAAATGATTGCTTTGCAAGAATTAATTTATGACAGCTTTGTGCAATATTTCTTCACTTATGATGAGAAATTTCTATGATATAATATGCAATATTTTGTCTTGATAAACTGGGCTGGTCATGATGTCGTACTTTTATCATTGTAACAGTTGTGAAAATTATTGTTTCCAATTCCAAGTTTGTTCCTATACTAGTCAAATGAAAATTGTTTTTACTCATTTCGATGTTACAAATTAAACTATTTATTTGTTTAGAATTACACTCCTCAAAAAGGGTTTTTTCTTGTAATGTTGCATTCCTTATCTTTGAAAATAAGCTTGAACCAAAGGATTGTTGACAATTTTAATTAGAGACTTATAGTACATGTTATGTATTGTAACCCCTTACCATTCGTACATAAAATTCCATTGATTTTTATACAGTTAGTACCTAGTAATCTTCATTACATTCACAGTGCAAATATTATTTTGAATATAATATGGAAACTGTATGCAGGTTTAGTTAAGTTTTGATGAGAGATACAGTAACATTTTGTACAAATTGTGTATTTATTACAAAATATAGTGCATTTAGTTCACCTTTTAGCTAGCGAGTAGGTTGAAGGGACGTGATATTAGGTTATTAGTTTGATTGTTATTGGTGAAGGAAATTTATTGTTGTGCTATATAAATACTATGAATACATTTTAATTTCTCAACAAAACTATTTTAGAATTCAACAGATATCGTGGCCCATAAACTATTTACAAAGTTGTATATTATGTATTTATAAGCAGACAAGACACTATAATACATGTTTTTAAACATGAATGTTGAAGGTATATTGATTGTTAGCTATGTTTTAGATTACCCCTCGTTACAGCTTAAATATCTGTACCACAGGTTTTATTTTATAAGGTATTTTTGAGAATTCAAAATATATAAAATCAATGTTAATACAGTAAAGTCGTTTTACTTTGGCCCTGGAGTATAAGTTTGGTCAAAATTTATTAACCATTAGAAGACGGGACACTGTGTTTCTATTGGTTAACGAACTTGGGCCAAAGTTATACCTCAGGCCAAAGTAATACGAGTTTACGGTAAGTAGGTACATAATTAACGAATTTTTAGTTGCATTGTCAATAGATACGCGATACACACTGCAATATTGTCAGACCACCGTATATGTTTTAGTCAGGCAAATAAGCTTGTTTCTAGGTAGATAACATTCATTTCACTAATAAGGTGACGAAAACAGAGGAATTCGAGGTATATTAGAACTAGGACTTAACCTTTCGACTGTCGAATGAGCACCAGTGGGCCACTTTAGAAAAGGCGTGTGCATTTCATTGAACTAAATAGTTCATCCCTCACAATTTTAATGTGTTTTTTAGAAAATTATGAAAGCAGTCGAAAGGTTGTGTATACAGCGCGATTATCTTATGTACTAAGAATTACCGTCGTAATGAAATAAGTTAATTTGCTTATAAAAACCATTTTTTTGTTTATGAAATCTTCTACAAAAGATAATTTTTTAAAGATATTCATCTTAATTTATCCAATTTCCAGTCTTCAGCAAATTTTCAATGTACTATCTTGCCTACTTTGTCCTGCGTCTTCGCGAGGTCTCCCTCTCCCTTTTCACACAATGATAATATTCTAATAAACATAAAATAAAAACACTGGTAAAGTTGGGTCACTTTGACCCTGAGGTTTAACTTTGGCCCAAATTTATTAACCAATAGGAACACTGGACCCGGTGTTTACTGTGTTTCTGTTGGTTAACGAGCTTGGGCCAAACGTGACCCCGTTTTACGGCAACTTTTGCGTTTGCAATATGGAAGAATGAAAAGGAAATTTAATAGTATTGAGAAATTTCCTATTTTATAGAGAATATGCGATCACAATGATATGGTCAGTTTGGTTATAATGGTAGACGTAATTTGACGAGTATTTAGATTGTAGTTTGCTTGCACTCCGTCCGCGGTTTAGAGGACATTTGGCGTTACATAAAAATTAGAAACTAGAAATAGCATCGCATAATTCCGTATGTTTTTAAGTGTAAGAGTGTTCTTTTTTGTATTGTATATCGTTTTAAGAAAATAATTTTTATTTGTTTTTTTTTTTTTGTGTACAGTAACAGTAGTAAACCCAAAATAAAGTACATACATTAAATAACTTAACTAATTGTGCAGGACACTGAACTTTTACTTAAGTTCTGTGTAGGTTAGCACAAACACTGGGCTGTTCATGGTGTTCTATGTGCCTTTGAATATAGCTAAATATGTAAACACAGTTTTTTTAAACATTTTTATGTATTTTTAGAAACTTGCTTATATCTACATAGATAAACATGGGCGAAGTTGAATGTTAATAAATAACTTACTTTTATAATTATTCGTTTTTTTTTTTAATGCAATAGGCACTTGATCATAACATGCGATTCATTAATTCAACCTTCAAACTGTTTGTAAAAAATATCTACTACCACAGTAGCGTAGTTAGGCATGAGCGAAGTGGGCCATCGCCCACGGCCTCGCACCCAAAGGGGCCTCACACAAGCGAGGGCTCTTTAAGAACGAGGCGAGGGTGTTTTTTATAATTGGTAGGCTCGTGTTTGTCCACTATTTCACCTCATGGTAAGCGACGATGTGGTCGAACACTGTGTTACGACAGTCGCTGTCTCGTTTTCGAATCTATGAAAGAAAAAGGCCTCGCTGATGTGCCTTCACCCACGTCTAAATTAGTCCACACTGCCTCTGAACTACCATGTATGAGAGCATGGTCCATGGTAGGTACCTACCCAAGTAACTACCCACATTTGTTTAATACTAGGTATCAAGAATCTTATTAGAATTAGGTACGACGGATTTGGTCCGTCTGTATCAAGGTCGAGCTTGTAGTATTGAATACACAGTCACAGACCGAATCTGTCGTACTTACCAAGTTTGAGCGTGTGTCAATACTATTAGGACCGAAACTGCGTTAAGCGAGCACCCATCGCGTGACTAAAGCGCGTGTGTCGTGTGTGACGGTCCCCGTCGCGGAGCAGGATTATTACCTGCACAGTGTTGCTAGTTCAACTTTAACGGTGTGCATGTAGTCGCATCGACGGAGAACTTAATATTTATTACGTAGCAAAAAGGGGGCTCGGGGCCCGTCTCCCCGCGCGACGGATGCCCGCACGGGTCCCCGCAACTAATGATGTTCATGTTCAATTTCGCTATAAACTATGGACGCGCTATAGACTATTGAATATATTTACGCTATTATTAACTATGACAGTTATCTTTTATCATTAATTTAAAATTGTTTCTCAATTTGCATAAAATATCCTTTCCAAATATGTAATACGCTATGATATTTATTTAACTAGTGCTCAATATTTAACTCTGAATATACGTAATTTGAGGGTTACAATTTGTTGAATTTCCGTACTGTTGAGTTCTAATGCAATTTTGTTACTGTTTTCTATATGGCATCGATAGGTCTTTCAAACGAATAGAATCGATGATACCTCACACACAATTTGTTTTATTTAAATAAAGGTAAGAAACGCTTTATTTCATAAATAAACTAACTAATATAATATTTTTTGGTTATATTCATGAATTGATAAACATGCATCGCGTATTATTTTCATGAATAATCAAAAGTATCAACTCCGTTTAAGCAGCGTACAATCAGGGTGAACAGCTTCAGATTTTTTAAATTCGGGTGTCTTTTTGTTGTGCCATCTTTCGATGGCCAAACTCTATTCTCAAAACTCTAAGAATTTACATATATTTTATTTCTACGCATGACATGATCCAGGGATGTAAAAAATCAGGAAACTATGTTTGAGTGAATATTAATTAATAGTTTTATTAAACTAATGTGAGTGAGACGATATAGCGACTTAGATTTACATATTCTAAAGTAATATTTTTTTATTATTCTTGATAGAAGTATATATATAATATAATAGAAAATGAACTATTGTAACAAATTACGAGACTGTAATGAGTAATATATACATCCCCTTTATGTTTCGAATATTTCAAAATTAACATTGAGCCGGGTTCACACTTTGTTCCTAATGGGTCAAAGTTATATTATCTGTGGGTTATACATAAACTACGTTCATGTGTGATAGCGGTTTTATGTCGATTTTGTTGTAGCCATTAATCTGACAAATAACCTAAAAAGACTGAATTTTATATTATTTTATACGTAAACAGTAAGTGAAATACAATTCAGATAACCATATCAGCTGTGAGTCATCTATACGAGATAAAGATAGTGAGTAAATAAACAGTTTTATTATAGATAATTGTGTAGCTTTGTGTACCATATTAATTTGTTACACGCCTACTGTAGAAGCTTCTCAAGTCATTAATAATTATTAAAATGATTGCTATTTCACAAATATTACAATTAAAACTAAGGGGATCCTTCTATAGTATTTATTATACGTATATTGTGAAAAATCTTTGCATATGTTTATTACTCTACTCAAAATTATAGATGGGTTGAAATAGGGATTACAGTCTGCAGATTATTTTAGTGCTGCTGTAGATTTCTATCTTGTATAAACAGATAAGCAGATAATCAATTTTCAAGAAACTATTATGCCTATAATTTTTACAGGCAATACCTTGGTTACATTGTCATCTAGTCCAATGTTAGCAGTATAATTATTATGGTTTAGCCCAGAGAAATATCTTATTTTCATGATAATTGATTGACACTTTGTTTGCGACTTTTAGATATGTTTAGAAGTTGAAGTATTCTTTGAAAGGAATATGAAATAGAAACTCATTGCTGTCAGATGTTTGCTTTTAAGAATTAGGTACAGCTATCCTCCTTTATTTACTTGTTTTTTTTTTATATATTTACTGTGAGGTTGAACTTCTGTACCTAATTCTGGCTGACCATAGATTTTCTTTGTAATATTACCTAATTAGATACATATGAATACAGGGTGGAAAGTTGAAGAGTTCCCTGGAGGGGAAGTACCTAAATAATGATGCCACCAATCTTTGCTCAGAATCATTTGATGTTTTCAAAAGTAAGTAAAACTGCATTGAAATATTTTTGAAATGTTGTTTGAACTGGGAATTGAACCAGTTCAATCGCAAACAAAAACACGGTCATTATATCATTTTACATCATGAACCTAAGGATCAAAGCATCATAAAAAACCTTGTCTTAAATTAAAGGAAGATCATGATATGTTATGTGGATGTTTATTAACAATTTACATAATATAACCTGAAGTTCTTGATCTAGGTGAGTCATGATTATAATTACCAGAACTTGTTTACAAGTTATCAAGAAATAAACACCATTATAACTTGGCATATAGTTTAGTATTATCTTGTTAATAAGATATAATCTCAGGAAAACATGTTAAATATCTAAACATTCAATTTTATTAAATTGATTTGTTAAAATTACAAGTGTTATTAATTGCAATAAGTTTTGCTAGGCTGAAACTATTAAAGTTAGAGTTGGTTTTTAGGAACCACCACAAACATTTTACAATAAAATATAACCAACTTCTATATTATATTTTTTTTTTTAAGTTTTTAGTGGTACAATCTCTCTGCTACACCAAAATGTGTAAGTTCTGTAGTAAGGTAGGAACCTACTTAACCATTAAAATTACATATATTCTGAGTATCTACATCTCATGACAATTGCAATAAGGTCAAACATGGGTAGGATACATTGTTTTATTTTATTATGGATTTTCTGTGCCTAAATTCCACCTTCTGGCACCATCAGCAGATCAGTTTGATGGTACTATATAGGCGAAGTACATCTCATGAGTTCATGGCAATTCTAATAAGCCCAAACAAGACTATGATACATTGTTTTATTAAGGAGTTCCGGTGTCTACCCTCCCCCTCTTCCTTCAGTCAGTCTTCAACTACACATACAAACAAAGCAACTTTACTTGTTGCGACAGTTAATAATTTTCCAAATTGGTTCCCGCGTCATTGAGTTGAGAACCTCTTCTTTTTAACCAACTTCAAAAATATGGAAGTTATATGTTCGGCTGTATGTATTTTTTTAGGTCAATTAAAAACAAATCAATATACAAACTTCAGTATAAAAGGTGGGATACTGTATAAAAATAGTTTCAATAAAAAAAATCTGAACTTGTTGAGATTCAGAACGGAATTTTAAGTTTTAACCAGTTTTTTGTTGATAAATTACAAACTATACTGGTACTTTCGTCAATTCACTATAACCCAGTGGCTCTTAAATGAAAATAAAACTAAAGACTATGTTAGTAAATATATTATTTGCAAAGAAATCAATAGACATATCAGTTTTGAAGTATGCAGCTTTGTCTGTGTCAGACATACCTATATATGGACAAAGTTTCAGTGTGAGCATTCTCTTTTTATTATCCATTTTCATACGAAACCCTAAAATGTTGTTTTTTTTTGTTCCCAAAAATAAAACTATTGAATTTAGTTAAGACCTACAGAGGCCCTACTACGAGCTCTTAACGCGATCCATTTGACAACCTAAACTGAACTTAAAGGGAAGGAGCTATCTAAGATGTATAGATCCATCCCTCTTTCTCGCTCGCACGCTTGACATTTTAACACGTCATGGTGAGGCCCCTGGTAAAGCTAGAACTACACCACAGTATAGATATATGGAACAGTACGGAAACTACCTACAAATGTTCGAAACGGCTCACTCACACAAACATACGCATCGACGAGACTCCGCGTATGTTTGTATGAGTGAGCCGTTTCGAAAATTTGTAGGTAGTTTCCGTACTGTTCCATAATATATATCTATACTGTAACTACACTGCGCACACGTGTGCCACACACGCCGGATCTGGGCGCGTCGGTCTCCATACATTTTATATGGAAACTAGACTTGTAGAGTTACATTTTATCCACGCCACGCAACGTCATTCTACGTACAAATCAGGCGTGTTACACGTGTGCGTAGGCCTAATATAGTTCTAGCTTAACAGTTCAGTTAGGATTAGAAAGCGTTTCGCCCACGTCTATGTCCCCGTGAATTTAGTAGCTTCCCTCTAAGATTGATCATCATGCTTTTGCCCTTATACCAAGTTATTTGGGTTAATCACAAAATGTCATCTACTTCCATACTTACTCATAATATTAGTCATACTATTAGTCATTCACATTTCAGCCTTTACAAAGTCCAATCCTCGTGTGTTCTATCTTCTCCTACTCTTATGTCCATTGAAAGAGTAGTTTTAGAAAATGTATCATGATATTTTTTTAAAATGTTATCCCACACTAAGAATAAGTTCCTTATATATTCTTATTCTTATATTCTTTATTGTACATAAAATACTTAACAAATTATTTAAAAAATTGGACAGCTGATGTACAAAGGTGAGCTTAACCCAAAATTGGGTTTTTTCCTGTGTTGTGAGTGTCTTCACGAACATGTATACTCACATACACAAGACGCCGAGCACCACCTAACTGCAGGCCATACAAATATTTGTTCCGTGCAGGAATTGAACCCACAATACGCAGCGCAGCAGCTAATCGCTTAACACTGCGCCGTTAAACCGAAGGATAATTTTGACATCTTTCGTACTCCTCCCTTTTCATCACGACACGCTTTTGAAAATTTGTATTTGATAACGGATATAATCTGTAAAATTAAGTATCTGTTTTATTTACCCTTGTCCATGTGTCAGTGCGATGAGTCTATTGAAAACCAGCGCTAGGTGTCTGATGCAAATGCTAGTACGGTCACGCTTCGGTCAACTCTTTTGCTATAGGCATGCCAAAGGCACGCTCAACGCAGTATTATTTATTTATTTAACAATTCATGTACGTACACACATAAAATAAAAAGACAAAAAATAGGTGATGCTTATTTCTATAGAAATCTCTTCTAGCATACCTATCTGCGAACGGAGAGTTGGAAAAAAAAATAGATGTAGACATCGTGTGTAAGAGTAATAGGAGCATAAGCAGGGGTACACATAAAATAGTTATCTATGAAATAATGTAACAAACATACATATTATTGTATCTTTCTTGACTTTTTTTTTTTCTTATTATACTTTGTGTTTGTTGCAATTGTGTGTGTTTGTGTTTATATGGAATAAATTTCTTTTCTATTCTATATCGTAATAGTTAGCCTTGTTATAAATATTACTAAATTAATTATAAGCAACGTTTCCCAAACATCCAACAGCAGAAAATCGTAAACAAAGTTCGGAATTGCTATTGTACTGTAATACAGTTTATGTTCGAAGCTCTATATCGCGAGATATTTCTGAACGCAAGGTTAACTGAGTTAGCAACTCTATAGCATAATTTTGGCAAACTGCGACTAATGTAGGGATACTTATAGTATCTACTCCTGCATCATCGAATCTCGGAATGGCGGATATGGTCCTGGCTGACGCAGACCAGTTTTTTAAAACAATGTTTTTAATAATAATGAAGTCAAAACAAAATTTCATATGCCAAGTTCGGATATACCTAGTTTGAGAGGTTTCGGTTTCGAATTCAGGCGGAAAAAACGCCCGTGTGTCATCCCCGTGTGGATCGCCCGGAGGACACCGTGGAGCAAACGGTGGAAGTCTGCTCCGCTTGGGTGGAGTACCGCCGTGTCCGACCCTAGTTTCAGGCTATGGTCTGGAGTGAGAGGGAATGGGAAACGGACACCTTTTTCTGCGAAGCAGTAATGCGAGCAAAGTTCGTGGCCAAAACCGTGAGATAGAGGACATCCTCACACTCCATCTGCTCCGGCAGGAGACGCCGCGGGTCACCGTAAGCACGGACTTGCGGACGACGAGCAATAGTTAGCTCGCCGTCCGGCCGTCCGATAAGGACTAAACCGAGTAGATAGCGCATTGTGTTCCACGCGCGCCTCTAATAGATGTCAGCAAAACTGACAGTAGAGCTAGCAGACATCGGCTAGGGCTGCGAAAATGTTTGGTGGGTTTTAGTTAGACTCTGCGGGAGAAGTCATTTGATGATTTCCAACTTCAAAATAAAAAAAAGTTTTTAAATAAATAAGTATTGTATTATATCGTGATAGTCGATTTAGTGACGTATAAATTCTGTTATCCGGACCCTAAGGCAAGTACCACGAACAACTTAGTTGCCCAGAAACTTTGTCTTACTGTCGCTCTATCTGCCTTACTTCCATACATTTTTGTCTTTGTCGCACTTTCGTTTAACGTAGACTTGATGTGAGAAACAAATTAGTTGCGGCGGCAAAAGTTGCTCGTGCGCTATATCTAAAGAGGTTGAGTAGCCGCTCTTCAGGGGTCTTACAATGGTCCATGCCGTGTTAAAATGTCAAGCGTGCGAACGAGAAGAGATGGAGCTATACACCCTATATAACTCCATCCTTTTAACAGTTCAGTTTAGGTAGTCAGATGAATCGCGTGAAGAGCTCGAGGACGGGCTTCATTAATGTCATTCCGAACGCATTTTCGAGTCTCGGGACTAAAGAAACGAGTTTCAGTCCAATCTCGAGATTACCGGGATAAAATAGACTTTCGGGACTGGTTAAAAAAAGATTTATATTCGAACGTTAAGCATTTAAGCATTTAAACAAGATTATAGTAAAGAACTTTATTAAAAACTTATACTAGTTTTTCTTGTGCCGCGGTCACATACGAGTAAAATAAAAATGACGGGTTATGTTTTCTTTTTTAAAGTGAGCACGAAAAAACATGAAGCATCTAATTTGTTGAGGTTTTAGTAAACGGTTAAGCTTATATTCTAGGTCTTCTTTTGCAGTTAAATGACAAGAGTGAATAGGTTACTTAGGTTAGGTACAAACGCGAGCCTATCAATAATTAAATTAAAACCCGTGAGTACTCCATTGTTACGTTATGTTTTGGAGCACTTGTATTTGCAGGATGGCTATCAGAAAAGAAAAGCTATTTCAATCGGTGATTTATATTTAATTTTTCCTTGAATACTTTTAAAGACAGTGTAATTTCAATATTATTGAGAGTTTAAAAGGACCCAAATGCCTCTCAATAAAATTGATTATGACTGTGCAAATATAGAAAATACTTGCCTTATTGAGCCTATTTTCTTTAATACGCTTAAAGAGCTTTTCCGGAAATCTAATGGTTGACGGCAAAAAATCAAAACGGTATCTGCTGTTAAGTGTTGTGTCGTACCGTGCAGTGTGCAGTATCTGGTTTAGTAGATTTTTAAAAATCTACGTAAGTCTAAAGTCTCGTTATCCCCGAGACTGGAGTTATCAGTCTCGTGTCTCGAAAATGCGGAAAAATCGTCGAGACTAACGATATTTACGAGACCGCGACTCCCGGGATGAAAGCCCTAATCATTATGTAACTCAACGAGTCACGTTAGGTGTTAATTTTTTTTTAATTCACCATCGATGTAAAACTTCTAAACCAATTTTTACCTCATTACGGTAAGTAAACTGAAGCCGGAATATATTCGTTTTAATTGTATTGTATGTATGCACTGATTATTATAATTTATTTCTGTCGTCAGTTCTGTACGCTTTTTGTGGTGTGTCTGTGTGCATCGGCAACCAAGCGAGAGTCGTTAACCACAGCCGGGTCTAAATGTAGTGCAGTGCCAAAGGCTATTACCGCTACATCTGTATAAATACTGCTACTAAGATCTTTATCTTAGCACCGAGACAAATATATCTCAGATGTCAGTCAGTGGATGAGCAACGTTATTATCACGACAAACTTCGAACATTTGTAAATTGAATCTGGTATTTACTAAAAGTTTAGTTAGGCGCCTTTTGGGCCTTGCACATATTTTAATGTTATTTTCAGGGCTCCGTACCTCAAAAGGAAAAATCGGAACCCTTATAGGATCACGGTGTTGTCCGTCCGTCTGTCTGTCAAGATCCTTTATCTCGGGAACGCGTGCAGGTATCGAGTTGAAATTAAAACTATATGTATACTTAGGTCTGCGGACTCTTGACGCTATAAAAAAAATCAAACTTTTAAGTTAACGAGAAAAAAAGATACTTCGGTTTATGTGGCAAAAAACGTATATTTCGACAACCTCGAGGAAATCAAAATTCAAAGGGTACTTCCCGTTGACCCAGAATCCCGAAATTTGGCATAAAGCAAGGTCTTATAGCACAAGTATAGGAATAAATCTGAAAACTGTAAAGGATCATGACCAACGATGTATGGAAATCCGTCTTAAGTTGAAGCACAATAAATGTTTATTTAATATAGACTACGCTTTATATACTATTAAATAAAAGTGTTTCACACAAACACCCGAGTTTTAAAGTAAATAAACAAAAACGGTGATAACCTACAAATTATGTCTAACCAACTCGCAACTTGTAAAATGACCACAGATCACACATGTAGGTACAAAACAACATTGTTAGTTATCATCCGTCTGTCATCTGGCTTGACAGCTGCATCTGCGTGAGACGAAGCACAAAATAAATATTATATTATCGGAAAGATAAAATACATATACAGTACGTTATGGTATTACTAATTACTTAGCTATTTATGATATTGATATCATTTTTGTGATGTTTTTGTCTAAAGGTTCATACTTACGTACAAAGAGTATAGTAATATGTAGCTTACGTAACTCGTACAAATGAAGAGAACGAAACGTCAATCATGACTGGAAATGTACCTAGCAATCGTTAATTTACTGTTTATCTTAAAATCATAATTCCGGATACGAAAACAGAATTCCTGAAGTGAAAAGCTGTAAAAAAATAAGCAAATAATTTCTATATTAATTTGATTTTCGTTCACGCATCTTTGCTAGACTGCTTTTGGTCAATCTCCTTTGTTGTTACGTCACAATTTTTAATTTTTTTGCGATTTGGTAAATCTTCCGAGACTCCATTCCGGAATTGAACTATTTACATAGGTAAGTTTGTACGGAATCCTCAGGGCGCGAGTCCGACTCGCATTTGGCCAGTTTTTTCATACCTATTTTAATTCTACTACTGTATGTGTGAGGTACGAATAACGTTTTTTCTTTCTGTCTAAAAATACTTCTATAGCCTGATGGTATTGTTAAGGGCCAAAAACTGCATCTACATAGAGAACCTTGTTCAGATAGCAAAATTGTTTTATGTATGCTTCGTTATCAATCAGTAACTATCCTCTAATCACAAACCAATAAATCAACCCAAACTAAATAAATTAATTACCTGTACAGATGTGTTCTGACTACTTGGAAGTTGGGGTAGCACAAGAAAGGATTAATCGTTTTAATAATAGTTTTAACGTCTTTTTGGTAGGTATACATACCTACCAAAGGAAAGGGATCAAACAAATCTGTGTAATTAATTTAATAATTCAAGACGAGCAAGATCACAATTGTTACCATTAGGTACTCGTAGGTACCCCATGTTTCTTCGAAAGTAGCGATTTATATTGTTCCCTGTGTGTCGACCACGGAGCAAGTACAAAGTCCGTGGTCTCGACTTTTAATTTATGCGTTAAATCTGTGATTTCCGAAGCGCAGTTTTGTGAAAATAATTCATAAAAATCCTAAATAAAACGCATAACTTTTATTTTGAAGCGTATATCGATCGATTGGAGATTACGAATACAAAAACGAAATGAAAACCCCTTTGCTTCGAAGATTATCCAAGTCGGAATAAATCTTTAATCCACTAATGATTCTATCAGTGTAAAATTTTTCGAGAAACTTTGATTGCAATTAAATATGTATAAATGCCATTTTTGTCGTTTACCGGGAGCCTGTGATTTGGGAACCCAATAACAAGTCTCAATTTGGGTCCCTATAAAATCCCAAAAGCTGCGTGGCTCGCGGGCGCGGGTGGCAGGATGCGCCGGGCGGGCGGCGCATCCGCCCTGCGTCAGTGCCGTCAGTCGCCCGCCGCCGCGCGCCCGGCCGGCCGCCGACCCTCCGTACGCCACCCCTGTCGTAACACTAGAATGGCCTGCGATTTCCTTAAAGTGAAAATCTTCACTTAATAATACTACTACGAGTTGTTGTATCACATGGTTTGTGCATAAAATGCTATTTTAATAAAAGAAGATATAGAATTTGTTATATTGCCTTCATAGTTTATGGTTTTACGTTTTCAAATGAGATATTTATACTTTAAAAGTCTATATAATAATTATGTTCAAAAGTTGTTGTGCGCGACCGGGCAAAAAAATTAGTAAAAGTAAATCTAAATCTGAAAAAATGAATTCAAACTCTGACTCGGATAATGAGAACAAGTTGCCGGCTACCGACGAAAACGATACACAGGAAAAGGACGAATTCTCACCAACAATCGACGCGTCTGTAAAACAAGAAGTGGACTTGGGAAACGAAGAAGAACCAGAAATATCTTTACCATTCAGCCGTGACGAACCGATTCAAATGAAAAATAGTGAAGAGGCACGTAATGACTCTATCAGTGAAGCTGGTGAGATAGACACTTTAGATCTCGTGCTTCCCAAAAAAGATTTGACGAGAAAGAGATATTCTGTGGATTACAAGAGGACTCGTTTGGATTTTAAGCGGTTTTCTGTAGATTGTCGGCGCGATTCTGCAACTCTAGAAGAATTAACGCGACTAGAGCAAGAGCTTGCACGGACAAATGTCGACGTTCGTCCAGGAGGCCGTCGTAAATCCACTGGAATATTAAAATCTACAACGAACAGTAGCAATGGAATGTCAGAGAATCGGCCAAGTAGTAAACAGGAGTCAGATACAGAAGATGATGAAGTATTTGAAAGTGCTGCCAAATCTGGCGAAAATGAAGGACCTTATGATCCTCCAGCCACCCCGGTGGGTCGAGACGAGTTAGCGTTGAGGAGACATAGATTTTTTTCGGATCTTGTTTGTGCTGCACGCGCAGCTGTTGAACATCGTGTCCGCTTCGACCCACTCGGACCTGTCGTCGCCGATGCAGGTTAGTAATAAGCCCAAGCCTACAACAACATTCAGGTGCATATAATGTATGTATAGTTCAGAATAATTTTGCTGTTACAGGCACGGCACGCTTAAGTATGCCGATAAAATTACGCTCTTCGCAATATACATAATTATAGAATACTAGCGATCCGCCCTGGCTTCGCATGGGTGCAAAATATATACCCGAACCTTTTTCGTTTATCGTATCAACTTTGTATGAATGAAAACCGTATTAAAATCCGTTGCGTGGTTTAGAACTGATAAACAGTCAGGCAGACAGACTTTCTTTGAGATATATTTGCAAAATTTTACATACACATAAACGAGATGGTGGTCAAACGCGAGCCTATCAATAATAAAAAAAAAAAAAAAAAAACGTCCTCCTACTCCTTACATAACATTAAATTGAATTAAGTATTTATCGCAAACGTTTATAACACACGCCATAAATTATTGTAAGGTTCTGGTTCTTTTACGAAGGATATTTGGACCAAATGGTGAGCGAAAATCGATTCGTTTGGCCGCTACCCAAATAGGTATCTTGATCTTCCTGCTGCTTCAGCTTCTGACAATCAATAGTCAAGATATTTGTGATTTGAACATAGTAAACATTGCAATAAGAGTTTGTTTTTTGGTATTTCTAATCTTCTATACATTTTTATCTATACAAATAAATAAAATAAAAGTGTTTGTTTGTAATGGTTTTTGTAAATGTAACTGCTTAATGTTTAGATATCACTCTTCAAATGGTTAAGAATGTTTACATGATACTTACTTATACCAAACACAAATATTCTTTTCTTGTTCCGGCCTGTCCAAAGCCGCTGGACTGATTATGACAAGACTCGCTGGGAGATAGTCATGTGGCGGCTTGGTAACTGCGATTTGCTGAGTTGCGTTTTTGACGAAATACGGGAGCGTGAGCGCTAGGCTCGCCAGTCGCTTACGTTACACCGTCCTGCCTCGACACATACATAGTACGTAGTTAGTATAATAACGAACTATTGTTTTTTTTTTTTTTTTTTTTCGGTGGGAAAATCATCTTATGACATCCCCCGCCCTTGGGCGGGGCGGGAGATAGTGTCAGACTTTTACTGACTAAAAACCCACTCCTGTTCCTTCATTGCCTTTCGTACCAGGGCCGAGTCTTCCTTTCAGAATCAGACCCTTGGCCCCAGTAGGCTTCGACCCTGCTAGGCCCCTACAGTTGCTGACATCTCCTTGAGGCGCGCGTGGAACAGCACGCGCCGTCGACGACCTGGGCTCGGTCCGGACGGTTACCGGACGGTCGGAAGGCGAGCCACCCATTGCTCGCCGTCCGCAAGCCCGCGCCTACGATGGCCGGAAATCGGGATCGGAATCCCGGCGGCGATTGGGGCGTGAGGACCGTTGCCTCACGCGATCGGCCGCCTCCTTTGCTAGCATTACTGCTTCGCAGAAGGAGGCGACCGCCTGCCACTCCTCCTCGCTCCGGACCATGGCCTGTACCAAGGCCCGGCGCGAGAGATCGCCGCCACCGATAGCCCCCACGAGGACACGGCGTTGCTCTGCCCAAGCGGGACACACCTCCACCGTGTGCTCCACCGTGTCCTCCGGGTGGTCCACACAATGGTGACACCCGGGCGTTTCTTCCGCACGAATCCGGTGCAGGAACCTCCCGAACTTACCATGTCCGGTGAGGACCTGCGTCATGCGGAAGGTAAGGACGCCGTGTTGCCTTTCCAGCCACTCCTCAAAGACGAACTATTGTGGAGTCAGAATTAAAGACATTTATTTCATTGTAGTCAAGTTTTCTTAGTACATGAACACCACAACAGTCATTTCTTTGAAAAAATTAAATTAGGATACCGCGCCATAATTAAACAACTTTTTTTTTTACAAATTTTCAGTGATGTGCTCCATCATCGGACCACTACACATACGGCGTTGTGCCACCGGTACATGATGGACATCCCACCCATACGCACTTACAAAACGTTATGGGAACACATTAAATGTGCGTACAGCTTTCGGAGTCTTTAAGTTAAGAGTGAATAGTGAATAGATTAGTTCTATGCAAGCGTGCTCCATTGTTGACCACATCATCACTTGTCAGGTTTTTTTTTTTTTTAGGTGGTAAAATCATCTTATGACAAATCGCGCTCTTGGGCGGAGCGGAAACTAGTGTCAGACTTTTACTGACTAAAAACCCACTCCTGTTCCTTCTTTGCCTTCGTCCCAGGGCCCCGGGTTTCACTTTCAAACTACCCGTGGCCCCAGTAATCACTTATCAGGTGAGATAGTGGTCAAACGCGAGCCTATCCATAATAAAAAAAAACAAATACCTATTTTTAGAGGGCATTTTTGTAATAAATACGTCTGTTTTCGATATTAATCACAGCAGGCTTTGACAAGAGCTGTCGTCAGCAGATGATTTGTTCAGACTACTATCTTTATTTTTATAAAACCATGCTTAAAGAAATGTTTTTCTCTGTTTTATTGAAGAGCAGCCATGTTGAGGATATTGGTAGGCGTGCAAAGTCATTCAATTACGGTATGAACCAATTTATTGGCGATAGCCATGGATGAGTTAACTCTTTTATGATATCAATACCGCCGCCGACGCGGGTGAATGCTATCAATTGACACTTCACCTTCATTTGCCCCATTAGCTACATACCTACTAACATAGTCAGGCATCAGTGGAAATTATTGAGGTAATAGTACATACTGGCTAAAAGTTTTATAGAATTGAGATTGTCTACCTAATTTTTTCAACAAAAATCTAAATAAGTGTATTATAAATATCATCCGATGGTTAGAGATTTAGATTTTATAGAGCATTTTTCACATGAATTTCAACACTAATCAATAGGTACGGAAAGATCGGTTGTTAGTATTAGGGATTTTCAGAATGTGCATCTGGAAACACAGCTTCTTAAATGGTTTTCGTAACGCTACTAAGTCGTGAAATAAGGCAAAATATTCGTTCTGTAGTCACGTTCGAGCGAAATACCCTATGTATGTGATTTGACTTGGGATTGAGATTCACGTCCCTTGGCTATGGAGCAACGGTTCTAGATGTTATATAACGAACGAATCCATATCCTCCTTTTTCCTTAAAGCGTACGAACTAGTAAGTTACTATCTTTTGGTGTGTCTCTAGTATTCCGCCATTGTGTTGTCTTGTCATCATCATGATTCTCTTGCCGTTATCTCAATTTATTTGGGGTCTGCATAACGTGTCTGCTTCTTACAAACTTCTCTATATATCCTCATTTCAGTACCTAGTTACTGTAGTGAGTCCCTATCTAGACGTAACACTATATAATATATATATAAGGTAACAATAGGGCTGCAGCATTGTTCGAAAGAGTTACCGTGGCCGTGGAACGCAAAGGGAAACTGAAGGAACACAGGTGGGTTTTTAGTCACTAAAAGTCTGACACTCCACCTCGCTGCACTCAAAGCTGGAGGAGGCACTTGATGATTCCTCACTTCAAAAAAAAAAAAGAAAATAATTCGCTCGCTGACACGTCTTGCTCCAACCAAAACGGGAGAAATTATTTGCTAATTTCACAGGTCAAAAAAAAAAACCTGCATGTACATATTTGCGCGGTAATAATACAAATAATTGGTGAATATGACGCAAACAGTTTTATTTAGAAGTAGCTTTTATCTAAAATAATACAAACTGATTTTAGGCTGATTCCGTCCGAACAAATTGGCTTATCGGATTACGCAGCGCGTAATGAATTCCGCGAGAAACAAAATTAGTAAAACCTCTTTTTTAAGCCCTTAAGTGTACCATTAATAAATTATTTCAAGAGTGATTAAAAGGAAAAGGCTTTAATGTAATTACATACTTACTATCTATTAATGAAGTTTACGTGACGAAGCATAAAAGATGACGAGGATGAGTGCGCTGGGTTTCGGCGAAAAACTAGATCAGATATTACAATGTTGTGACGGTTGATACCTAAATATTTTTTATTGTGCTTTTGGGTACAATATTGACTGTGTACACAGTCCTCACATATCTATTAATATGTAATGTAGAAATATTGTAAAGTGGAAATATTGTAAAAACAATCATTTTTTAAAAGTGTAGCCATGGAGTTTCTTGCCGGTTCTTGTCCATAGGAAACGACCAATTGGAACCGTGCACTAACTTCTGCCGTTTTAATGTAGGCCTATGTGAAATAAAAAAAATGTTTTAATTTTTTTTATTTCGTTCCAAATATAAATACATGAATAATAATCACTTGTATCAATCAGTTAATTGTTAGGGTAGTTTATGTACCGACATAATTTTATTGTTCATATCTACACTACACTATAGTACTTATTTGCCCACAATGAAAAACTAACGACTAGGTGCATGCAATTCTCATATGCCGATCAACGATATTGGAATACCTATCTATCATTCGTGGAAATGTCTAAAATTAGTTCACTTGAATCAATATTAGATATTCCTTTGACTTTGTAAAATTACTTCGTATTTCAATAGTCTGGTTTTGAAATTTCAAATTGATATGTTTACTAGCTTCTGCCAGCGGCTTTGCCCGCGTGAAAGAAGGTTTCTCCATACAATCTTTGGACCCTCGTTTCACCACTTTAGGGGGTGAATTTTGGGAATTCCTCTCTTAGTGCTCGCCTTCGTCATAAAAGGAAACCTTGTGCAAAATTTCTCGCTCCTAGTCCCAGTCGTTTCGGCTGTGCGTTGATATGTCAGTCAGTCAGTTTCTCCTTTTATGTATGTCGTGGTCAGATTTTAGAATTGATCACTTCATGATGTGACCGGCCATATCATGAAATGGTGGCATTTTATGATATATATAGCGTATTTAACCTTTTGACGTGCGTAATTAGAGACACAATAGTAAGACAATGGCTTCCGGGCGCCGGCTACCGCCTGAGCGTTAATTCACACACCGGCACAATTAGGGGAACACAAAAAAAAGACTGTTTATTTTTTTATTATTAGGTATATATGTATATTTTCAGCTTAATTTGGGCGTGGTTATTCAATATAAACATGACACAACATAAACTAGGGTTAAACATTGTTTATTTATAGATAATTACAAAAAATTAAAAATTTGAGACATTTTTGCATTTTTTGAACCATTTTAAAAATTAAAACTTATCTTTGAAAAGGTTATTAATTCATTAACGCTCAGGCGGTAGCCGGCGCCCGGAAGCCATTGTCTTACTATTGTGTCTCTAATTACGCACGTCAAAAGGTTAAATCACAAAATTAATATCTTGTATTGCCTCCGCGGGCTCTAATTAGGGCTTGAATACGTCTACCCATGCTTCTAATGACACTTTCAATCATTTCCTGGGGCAAATTGACCCACTCTTCAATCAGGGCCAATTTTAACTCCTCAACATTCCTAGCAGGTGGAATTCTGTCCCGTACTTTCCGTCCAATCATGTCCCAGACATGCTCTATCGGGTTCATGTCTGGGGATCGTGCTGGCCAGTCCATTTGAGTAATTCCGATTTCAGTTAGGTAATCGCGAACCACACGAGCAGTGTGAGGCCGAGCGTTTTCGTGCATAAAAACAAAATCTGGGCCTTTAAACGGGGCAAAAGGCATTACATGGGGTTCCAAGATTTCGGTTATGTACCTGTGTGCAGTCAGAGAACCGCCATCAATGATGACCAAAGCGGTACGGGCTGTTAAAGTTATGCCACCCCACACCATAACGGACCCTCCACCATATGACACCGTTTCGGTAAAATTGGCTTGATTGTACCTTTCTCCTCGATACCTCCACATACTCTCCCTCCCGTCGATGAAATTTACACAAAATCGGCTTTCGTCAGAGAATAAAACACGACCCCATTCATCGGACCAATTTTGGTGCTGACGAGCGAACGCTAATCTTGCAACTCGATGACTTACCGCAAGTTTAGGCGCTTTAGCTGGTACGTATGACTTTAAACCAACTTCGTTTAACCTTCTTCTTACTGTTCGTTCACTTACACGCACGTTACGCACTTCTTCCAAGAGATTTCGGGTCTGGACAGCTGTTTGACGACGGTTTCTCAACGTTTGCACCCTTATAAAACGATCATCTACGGCACTGGTTGCACGATTTCTGCCTTGTCCTCGCCTTCGCACGTAAGATCCTGTCTGTCTGTATCGTTTCACATTACGGTGGATCACAGATACTGATACACCTAAGGTTCGACTCACTGAACGGTATGAGTGACCTTCTTCGATCATTGTCACAGCTCTGGCGACTTCAGTTGCTGGCAAATCACTCATTTTGTATGCAATACAATGTTAACTCTTCAAAGAACAACAACAAAATAAGCTAGGGCCACTATTGACTGCACAAACAAAATTCTTATCAAAAACACTTAAAAGCGCTGACTGTTAAAAAATCACTTAAGAGGGTATAATTTCTGTTAGATTATTGAAAGGTGTCAAGATGTGTCAAAATGTTATGTTATACAAGAGTAATACCTTAAAAAAATAAACCACTTGACAAATTACCCACGAGTTACAAAAAAATTAACCTTTTTTTTTTGTGTTCCCCTAATTGTGCCGGTGTGTGTAGAACCTCGTCCGCTGGCCACATCATGATATGGGCAAGCCAAATCAATGAACACTCTGCGTTTAACGATATGAACGGCTAAACGCATGATTATTTCATGATATGGCCAAACATGGCTGATCATATCGTAAAATAGTTACTTATCCACCGTTAGAGGCGCTAATGTTGTTTTGTTATTGTTATGAATCATGGCGGCGGACAGTTATTCTTGTGTTTATTCTGATAAAACTGTTAGTAATAATGTGCCAATTGATAATAATGATATAGTGAAATGTCATTACGATAAAAAAATAGAAAAATTTACGACAGCCATTCAAAAAACGAGCGAACGGAAAAAAAGCCTTGGAGTTCAGAACGTATTTCACAGGTTAGTAGACTTCAGTCTCGAATAGTATTATTTAGTGGTTATTCTTTTAAAATAAAGCTATTTAAAATGTCTTATTTATCTATACATTTATAAAAGAGAAATACCACTCACTGATTAATCACGAAACCTCAAAAACTATAACACCTACAAACTTAAAATTTCCTAGACAGGTAGGTTCCTTATAGGGTGTAGATGTCGTGGCCAGATCTTAGAATTCATCACTTCATGATATGGCCAACTATAAAAACTTTTTAGAAAAAAAAAAATTACCGACTTCACTAAAAAAAACACTAAAAGGATCAAAATAACTTTAATTTCGGAAGTCGGTGTTTCTCGGTATTGTTTGTTTCTTATTTAACACCGACTTCCGAAATTAAAGTTATTTTGATCCTTTTAGTGTTTTTTTTAGTGAAGTCGGTAATTTTTTTTTTCTAAAAAGTTTTTATTTCACACTTTAGTTGCGATACACTTATAAACAGAGTGCCTATTTCTCATGACAATTCCAATTAACCCAAATACTGCTAGGTTACATTGTTTTATTATAAAGTTCCTGTGTCTATCTTCCTCCTTCCGGCTCCATCATCAGATCAGTTCGATAGTACCTTATAGCCAAAGAGCATCTCACGACAATTCTAATAAGCCCAAACACGGCTAGGATACATTGATTAATTACGGAGTTCCTGTGCCTACCTTCCGGCTCCATCATCGGATCAGTTCGATAGTACCTTATAGCCAAAGTGCTAACCATGACAATTCTAATAAGTCCAAACACGGCTAGGTTACATTGATTAATTACGGAGTTCCAGTGCCTACCTTCCGGCTCCATCATCATCATCAGATCACTTCGATGATACCATTTTCAACGTAACTATTCAGAATCATTCATTTATTTGTATTGTCATAGTCGCTTAACTATATCTTCATTGTGATATCTATTTGAGTATGAAGTTCCGTTGACCATTTCTGGTCTTCTTCATCAGTTCCACTTCATCAAATGTTACTTTTTGACTGTAAATGCTTAAGTTCTTGATGAAAATACTAAAATTACCATAGGGTTGCCTATAATTTTTGAGGAGTTCCCTCGATTCCTCATGGATTCCATCATCAAAACTGGATTTTGAAAAAAATGGGACCAATCTGGAAGCATATCCTATAAAGGGAAAAAAAAATTTTGCAAATCGGTCCATAAACGACGGAGTTCTGAGGTAACAAACATAAAAAAAAAAAAAAAAAAATAATGATGATAAAAAAAAAAAAAAAAAATACAACCGAATTGATAACCTCCTCCTTTTTTTGAAGTCGGTTAAAAACTGGCCAGATCGTTTAAACGTTAACATTTGATGATATGTCAAATGTTAACGTTTTCAATCCTTGGTTCGTTGTCAACCCAATATTTCAATTCTTGGTTGGCCTTATTTTTTTTAGACCTTTTATTATCATAGAAATCCTACATCAGTGATATGGCCAAACGTAGATTTACATGTCATCAAATGTTAACGTTTAAACGATCTGGCCAGTTTTAGTTGGCCATTTCATAAATGATCAATTTTGAGATCTGGTACTTGTACTATTTCTTATTCTGTGGATCTGGCCACGACATATACCTATAATATATATATTAGTTGACTTGAGTAAGACTTTTAGTTTATTTGCGAAACTATTTATCGTAGTTAACCTTTCATACTGTGTGAGAAATAATACAAACATTTACTTAAACCATAAAACTCAAACCATAGGTCATGTAGCCTATTTTGGCATGCCTAATATTTAGCCCCTAGTGAGCAGACTTCGTAAAGATCACATAAAATAACTTTATCGATGCAAAAAGTAGATCATATTTCAACTTTGTATTGTATTTACAATAGCAGTTGAATACTATATCCTTCGTTATTTTATACTGATCTCTGAAACGAAGAAACTACTGTAAAGAAGTTTTATAACTTTTATTCAAGAATATTATCGGTCATTATGAATAGGGATACCTAAGTACTTAATTTTGATAGAGTATACTATGCTACTGATAACAAAACGTTGATTAGGATTTTCACTTTGGTACCTAAATATTTATATTTTTATAAATAATTAAGAGTACTTAAATGCTGGGATAAGGAATTTAAGGACAGAGCGCGAGCGTCCAAAGAAAAGATGGATGAATTGTATGAGGAATGATATTAAAGAAAAGGGAGTCAATATTAACGTGACGGTTGACAGGATAGAATGGAAGAAAAAGCCTCGACCCCAAGTTAAAGTGGATAAGGGCAGGAAGATAATAATAATTTAAATGTTGGAAAAAATTGTTAAATAACGTGATACTAATCTCCTTCAAATGTTTGTTCCCATTTACCCTTGCGTTCCTATTCACCTCGTTTGACGATATAAATAGTGAAATAATTACTTTCAGGTACCTATCTAGTTTTATTGAATTATTACGATGTCAGATATCAAATCTTCAATCAACAGATTCTTTGTTTTAAAATTAAGGCAAATTGTGTTTATAAATCTTTGTTGGTACGCATTAAAGCTTTAGGTAGGTTAGTTTAAAGGTTAATTGTGAGTCTTGTCTTGAGATTAAGAATGCTATTGACAAAACCAGGCAGAAAAATCCTTAATAACAAAACAAAAAAAAAAAAAAAACATCGGCTAGATAACATATAGTGTTAATAAATGGTTGTTTAATGAAAATGTCATCTCTGTTGGCTATTAACAAGCAATTTACTATGAAGCCTTTAAATGTCAAGTTTATTGAGAGAGCTAGCTTTTCCTGCGGCTTCGAAACCTTGGCCTTCGGTTCCACACACTCATCATAGTATATTAGACTAACCAAAAAGAGATGTCAGTAAACGGTCAGGACCCACTAACTAAGACATCGGTCTTAGCCCTAGCAATCATCGGACTGCTAGGGCTGCGGGATAGTTCGGAAGAGTTACCGCGGCCCTGAACGCAAAGGGTAACTAAAGGAACATAGGTGGGTCTTAGTCAGTGAAAGTCTGACACTCCCTCACGCTGCGTCTAGAGCGGCAGGATATAAGAAAAAGATACAGAATAAATCAGTATTTCCTTCGAAGTCTTGATCGAAGGAAATCGTTTGTTTGTAGAAGTCAAATACGATTTTGCCTCTTTATTTCTTTATAATATTCTAGATTTACTTTTCGTTAAAAATGTGTTCATAAACCGTAATAATTATGTTCGTAAGTATGTAAATGACACCATTGAATTTACTTCTGTCAACCTTCGGCAGTCTGCAATTATTTGAATAATACATACACGAGTATCGAGCTCGGTATCGATGTGACTAGTGATCGGTTCGGCTGTTGTCAATTTCTGCTTTGCTACGCGTAATATATGCTGTCATCATTTATGAGCGGTACGTCACGTAATTAATGAGTCACAGACGGTTCAGTGTCGGTCGGAGCGCTCGCGCTCGTAGGAGCATGTAGTTCGGCTATCGTCGTAAAGTTTCTAGAGAACGAGGCGGACTACCGCTTAGTTTCTGAATCATCGTCACACATCCGTCCGCGTTGATCCCACCAGCTCCCGTCGCCCGTCAGTACTCAGTATACGGCGACGCACGCGCATGTTGACACGCATCGTGCCTTTACTAACAGTGCATGAAAAACAACGGTTTAGTGCTCTGAGAGTGTTTATTTCTGTGCTTACAATTGGTTGTTATACGGATCGTTTTCACTAAAAACTGGTAAGCTACGCAAATTTTTGTTTTTTTATTTTCGTTATTTCTAAATAGCCGGTGTTATTTATGTTCTATTGAGTAACTCTGTGAAAATATTAGATTAAGAAACTGTTTAGGTGTTCGTACACGTTTAGTCTAACACTGGTATTATACAAACTAAGTATCTAGGTACATGATAAAAATGCTAATGGTTCTGTTCGTTCCAACAATATAGCGTGTTTTCCTGCAAATTGCGCGAGCTTATCAATGTTATTAATGTATGGCACTGTCGCCGGATATCAGGCAATACAAGTTATGTCAGTGAACTTAATCGTTTTGGAGTGACCATATATTAGTACCCATAGTTGACATAGGCAACCAACTTTTCTCCTAGTAGAACCTTTTTGAAAAGGTTGTATTTGATGCGGTGTCCTCATAATATTCGCAAATATTTACGGATTACATGTGTGAACAACCAACTTATTTTTATACTTATCTATGGAAGTGTAACGTTTTTAGGCATAGAGTAATCGATGCGGAGCTCTTTTGTTGTGTACATGTTATTTTTGATGAAAAATAACGTTATATAGGTAGGATAGCGCTTTTCATTTTGGCGATGATATGATATCGCATAGCAACAATAAAGTTGTTGATGTGCCTCCATAAAGATAAATAATAAAATCTCTCATACCACCACCGACAATGTTTACTTACACTGTCCTTGTAATGAGCAGCATTTGTTTGTTAAAGAAGCCGGTTCAGATTTTGGCCCGGAAGTCTCTCCATGGTCCGGCAATCGATTCCAGTCGCCATTGTTCGCTATACAACGCTCTGCTCATGTGGAAAATTCATAGGGGGTTTAGGTATCTGCTATTCAATTCCATAATGCGGTCGGCATAAACAGAGGACAGGATAAAGCGTGGGATATGTGAGCTGTTTGTCCTCTACCTGTGTTGCTATAGAAATAAGCATTTATTTTAAAGTAGCTTCTGCCAGCGGCTGCACCCAAAGTACGAAAGTATCCCAAGGGAACAAACTTCTAGGATGAAAAGTCATAATAATATATCCTATTCCAGGACATGGTATACTTGTGTGCCAAATTTTATCCAAATCCGATCAGCCGTTTGAGAGTGAAAGAGTAACAAACATACACATACATACAAACTTTCGCCTATATAATATTAGTTGGATCTGTGTAAAGGTACACACATATCAGTTCATTATGAATGGAATTGAACATTTCATGCAAAGTGATCTATGAAATCTATGTGAATGTGTCGGAAACACTGTATATATGATATAAATAACAAAATGTCTAGTCTAAATGTCTGTCTTACTCAGCAAGATGTAAAAGGCCACACCGGTGTACCCATTTCACTTTTAATAGGTAAATTACAGAACGGAACTCACCATTCGTGGTCAAAGGTTTTTGTTTTTTAGTAAAAGCAGCGGGCTTTTGATAACGAACGTACCTTTGCAGCCCTTTTCAACCTTGTTTTGTAATTTGTACGACGATGCGTAAAGTTTTTGAAACGTAACTTTGTTAACGTTGTTCGTGTTGAATAACTGAATTCAGTCGCATGTGGCGCCTGTTCAGATTGGAGGCTGGAAGGAAGCTTTCCAATTTAAATGTAAATTAAGACAATATAAGACTCAAGTACCCAGTTGTGCTGCGGGAACGTGCTAAAGAGTTACCGTGGCCCTAGGTGGGTTTTAGTCAGTAAAAGTCTGACACGGCCCTCTCGCCCAACCAGAGCGGAAGAAGTTATTTGATGATTTCCTAGCTCAAAAAAAGTACCCAGTCATATATTTTGTTTTAAGTAAACTCAAATTCGAAAACATGCTTGTTAGTCGCGTTGTTGATAATGTAAATAGGTACGTCCAGTGTTTGCAAATCCGAATCAAACGGTCGGATTTGACCAGCTGGCACCTATCCCAAGCGTAACGTAAATATAGAATGGACTATATTGCTGGAGAGTAATATGACATCAGTGTTCGTAACAGTTTTTCCATTCCATACTAAGTTGCCCTTGAAATATTGTCTTTTGTAATTTCAAGATGATCAAGATCTTAAGTACACGAGCAAGTAATAGCGTTCTGTCATAAAATTCGAGTATGTTCCACCAAAACATCCATGAGAAGACTGCGCTCATTAAAAATGTATATGAGTGTGTCATTTAGTTAGGTGGTGGTTACGAATGTAGAGCAAGTTAAGAGGTTGCCCACTTTCTACCTCCACCTAGACATTTCAGGAGTGATGCTCTAGTAGTTCTTAACGCTCCACGTTTGATGTAGTCGCCGTTTTATATAAGACTCATTTAAAAGTGGGAAGTTAACTACATTTCTTTGGTGAAAAGTAGGGTTACCTACGTATTACAAATGCCTCTATGGCTAACAGACGATGTTCTATAAGGTCGTTTTCATATTTCAGTTGAAGAACTTTTGTTTATATGTGCCTATAAATCATTATTATATATTGACTGGCCTGTTGGTCTAGTGGTTAGTGGCCCTGACTGCTATGCCGGAGGTCGTGGGTTCGATTCCCACCCAAGACAAATGTTTGTGTGATGGGCACGATCATTTGTCCTGTGTCTGGGTGTAATTTATCTATAATATGTATGTATTAAGAAATATATAAGTATGTATATCAGTTGTCTAATACTCATAGTCATAAAACAAGCTCTGCTTAGCTTGAGACTAGACGGCGTTGTGTGATAGTTATGGAATATCATATATTATGTTGACAGTGGCAGCTTGCATGTTGCTATACTTACCATTTAGAAGTCTTCAGTCACATCTTGATGAGAACACATTCCTTATTGTGTGTAGTTGATTTGCTGTCAAGAATTTAAAATTTGTTCAGTGATACATACTAAGATATCTCATTGCCAAGGCAGTGGGCGTGTCAGCTAGGTGCCAGTAATGTTTGAAACATCAGTCAAGTGCTAATTGAGCCCTAGTGCTAAGAAGTGCGTGCCATAACTTTCAAGTAGATAGAAGGTCTTACTCATTCATTTCACTAGTGGTATGTTGTCATGCCTCAATATCTAGTCACAATAGATACTCATACAAAATTGTTCAGGCTTCTCTAGATCTTTCCTAATTGGACTTAGTGAGAATTCTAAATTACTTGGTTACATTGACATATTTGGCCAAGCGATGTCTAAAGAATATTTTAGCTCCTCTTTAATTTAAGATTTTCTTAATCAAAAGGGAAATTTCCATAAATAAAAACGTTTTAACGCTGTAGGTACCTCAGCAATGTCTTTGAGACTGCGTCTACATTGGGCATTACGTTGATTAATATATCTGAGATATAATATTTAAAGCTGACAAGTCGAGAGAAGTAAAGTAGGACAAGCGAGCTCTGATTGGTCATACGATAGCTGTCCTATACAAACTAAGGATTGTACTGGTACGCGATTGACACATGGTTAACCAAAAGTGTATGTTGCACGCCAGATGGTACTTAATGTTCCCTAACGAAATTCTGACTCAATAACTTCAGATTTTTGCGCTTTGGACTTGAAGTTGTGGACACCAACACGACATACATACACACTCGAGATTTGTATTGTTCGTGCTTGGTACAAACTAAGTAGTTATTTATTTATTAATACTTCATGCAACACAAAGGTACAAAGGTTTTTTTTTTTAGGTGGGAAAATCATCTAATGACAAATTCCGCTCTTGGCTGCAGCGGGAGATAGTGTCAGACTTTTACTGACTAAAAACCCACTCCTGTTCCTTCGTTGCCTTCGTCCCAGGGCCCCGGGTTTCGTTTTCACACTACCCATGGCCCCAGTAGGCTTCGACCCTGCTGGGCCCCTACGATTTGCTGACATCTCCCTGAGGCGCGCGTGGAACAATACGCGCCGTCGACGACTTGGGTTCGGTTCGGAAGGTTACCGGACGGTCGGACGGCGAGCCACCCATTGCTCGCCGTCCGCAAGCCCGCGCCTACGATGGCCGGAAATCGGGATCAGAATCCCGGCGGCGGTTGGGGCGTGAGGATCGTTGCCTAACGCGATCGGCCGCCTCCTTTGCTAGCATTACTGCTTCGCAGAAGGAGGCGACCGCCTGCCAGTCCTCGCTCCGGACCATGGCCTGTACCAAGGCCCGGCGCGAGAGATCGCCGCCGCCGATCGCCCCCACGAGGACACGGCGTTACTCTGCCCAAGCGGGGCACACCTCCACCGTGTGCTCCACCGTGTCCTCCGGGCGTTCCACACAGTGGCGACACCCGGCACGAATCCGGTGCAGGAACTTCCCGAACTTACCGTGCTCGGTGAGAACCTGCGTCATGCGGAAGGTGAGGACGCCGTGAGGCCTTTCCAACCACGCCAAAGAGGGGACTTACCGCCATAATTGTGGCGTGCCCAAAGGTACAAAGGTGGAATTAATGCCCTAGTCATTCTCTACCGGTCAACCAAGGGTGATGAAAAGAAAACATGGCAGGTGCATAAAAAAAAACAAAAAATAGATTATTAAGAAAACAAGGGTACGAATGTATTTAAATGATATAAACATAGAAAGTAAAAGAAAGGGAAAGAAAATAATTCCGCAACTTTCGCTTAAATGCATACTGACTGGTGGCCGTACTGAAGTCGAGAGGAAGCGCATTCCACAGAAGTATGGACTGTATATGAAAGGAAGAATGAACAAAATCAGAAGTATGAGAAGGACAGAGCAGTAGAAGATTGTTTGAAGAACACAGACGCAAACGATATTACTTTTATGGAACTACTGACCTGCCCCGGCTTCGCACGGGTGCAAATTATACACAAAAACCTTCCGCGTTTATTGCTCTTTCTATTAGTGAAAAATAAAGTAAAAAAACTAAAACCCGACTACGACAAAAAAAACGACGAAACTAAAAGTATGAAACAAGATTTCCAGGATGCTGAAATAAACAAGGTAAAAAGAAAAGCCGGTTTTAGTTTTTTTACTTTATTTTTATTTAAATTATTTTGGTGTTAAATCACTGTGCTTCTATACCATTTGCAAAAGCTAAATTTAAAATTTCTAATTAATAATGGTAAATTAATTTTTGTCCACCAGAGGGCGCCACATTGAATTTTGATGATATATTTTGATAAGTACCAGTGAAGCCCTTTCAAAGCACATCAAACACGGTGTATTTATCTTAACATTTTTTTAACACATGACTTCTTGTCCGCTAGAGGGCGTCACTTTAAATTTGAACAATATTTTGGAAATGTACAAGTAAAGCCCTTTCAAATGATACCAAACGCGGCGTATTTATCTCCATTTTTATTTTTTACACATTACTTTTTGTCCGCTAGAGGGCGCCATATCAAGTTTTGTGACACGCCACGTAACCTATGTTCAGCGGACAATTAAGACGGTTCTAACGATACCTCATACGTCGAGTTCCGATAAGTAGATTAGGAGCTATGTGGGAACAGATGAACAAACTCACATACATACATAGCCTGTCAAAATCATAACCCTCCGTAGTCGGGTAAAAACCGCATCAAACTCCGTTGTGTGGTTAAGGAGGAAATAGTGGATAACCAGGCAGAAGCGGGAAGCTAATTTGTTTTATAGGCACTCTGCAGAGGACAGAGGTGGACAAAAGAATTTCATTCAATGTGCCTAAAAAATATAGAGAAAAAAACTTTTTCAAAAAAAAAAAATAACCGACTTCACTAAAAAAAAAAACACTAAAATGATCAAAATAACTTTAATTTCGGAAGTCGGTGTTTCTCGGTATTGTTTGTTTCTTATCTTTCGACATTAAAGTTATTTTGATCGTTTTAGTGCTTTTTTTTTAGTGAAGTCGAATTATGTAGTTCCGGTGCCTATCTTCCGGCTCCATCATCATCATCAGATCACTTCTAAGATACTATTTTCAACAAAACTATTTATTTATTTGTACCAAATTCACTGTATGATTGCCAATAGTATTTGAGGAGTTCCCTCGATTCCTCATCCTCGGATCCCATCATAAGAACTGGATTTTGAAAAAAATCGGACCAATCTGGAAGCAACTTTTTCCTTTAAGAAACTTTTTTTTTGCATATCGGTCCATAAACTACGTAACAAAAAAAAAATACAACCGAATTGATTACCTCCTTCTTTTTTTGGAAGTTGGTTAAAATATGACTGGCCTGTTGGTCTAGTAGTTATTGGCCCTGACTGTTATGCTGGAGGTCGTGGGTTCGATTCCCACCCAAGACAAATGTTTGTCTGACGAGAACGATCATTTGTAATGTGTCAGGGTTTTTTTTTTCGGGTGGGAAAATCATCTAATGACATGGCAATGGCTCTTGGGCGGTGCGGGAGATTGTGTCAGACTTTTACTGACTAAAAACCCACTCCTGTTCCTCCTTTGCCATTAGGTCCCCGGGGATCTCTTTCGCATCACCCATGGCCCCAGTAGGCTTCGACCCTGCTGGGCCCCTACGGTTGCTGACATTTCCTTAAGGCGCGCGTGGAACACTACGCGCCGTCGACGACTTGGGCTCGGTCCGGACGGTTACCGGACGATCGGACGGCGAGCCACCCATTGCTCACCGTCCGCAAGCCCGCGCCTACGGTAGCCGGAAATCGGGATCGGAATCCCGGCGGCGGTTGGGGCGTGAGGACCGTTGCCTCACGCGATCGGCCGCCTCCTTTGCTAGCATTACTGCTTCGCAGAAGGAGGCAACTGCCTGCCACTCCTCCTCGCTCCGGACCATGGCCTGTACCAAGGCCCGGCGCGAGAGATCGCTGCCACCGATCGCCCCCACGAGGACACGGCGGTGCTCTGCCCAAGCGGGGCAAACCTCTACCGTATGCTCTACCGTGTCCTCCAGACGGTCCACACAATGTTGGCACCCGGGCGTCTCAACTGCACGAATCCGGTGCAGGAACCTTCCGAACTTACCATGTCCGGTGAGGACCTGCGTCATGCGCTAGGTAAGGACGCCGTGAGGTCTTTCCAGCCACTCCTCAAAGAAGGGACTTATCGCCATAATTATGGCGTGCCCAGCACTGGGTTGCGACAGTCGTTGTCGCCATTCCACCATGATATCCCGCCGGGAGTCCTTCCGCCATGCCGCGACTTGGCGCGGCACCGTTATGTGTCAGGGTGTAATTTATCTATAATATTCATGTATTTAGAAATATAGTATGTTCATCAGTTGACTAGTACTCATAGCACAAGCTCTGCTTAGTTTGGGACTAGATGGCGTTGTTTGAAAATTGTGGAATATTAATATTATTAGTTATCTATCACGGATCCTCATCATATTTACGTATCACTAATTAAATTTTCGCTAGGTACACACAACCAACGTATGATTAATACCAAACGTTTAGTTCAATAGTCAAGCGTAGCTATGGAAATTTCGTGTTAATTAGACTTTGAATACCAACTAATTGCTCTAAAGCAAATTATCGTATTAACGCCAGCTCTAACAGATAGATATGAGCTTTATTAAGCTAGAACTACACTGCGCACATGTGTGCCACACACGCCGATCTGGACGCGTCGGTCTCCATACATTTTATATGGAAACTAGACTTGTAGAGCTACACTTGATCCACGCCACGCGACGTCGTTCTACGTACAAATCTGGCGTGTTACACACGTGATGTAGTTCTAGCTTTAGGAGATTTGTTAAGTAGGTATTGATAAATTTGGGGTCTCGGATTGGGGGCTCTGTGCGCCCACCGATTGACCCCAAGAGGGACGGTGGCACAGTGATCACGTGTTGCGTGCAAAAAAGGTATTGATAAATTTATAATGACAGATATTCAAGATTCCCTTTAATTAAAACATCTTGGCAATTTAAGTAACTTATTGGGCACAGTAAATATTTATTAAAGTTCCTTTCTCATTTATTAAACAGTTAACTTCGGGTCTAAGAAGAAAGACTGAAGAAACAAATTATAAATGTAAGTGAGCTAATTAGAAACGTGGATCATTTATAATTAACAACTTTCGTCTCTTCAAACAGTCTGTTGATGTATAGAGCGTGTACAGATAAAAATATAAACATGTGTGTTTATTTATAAATTCAAACATGAGTAAATAAATTGTTGATATTATAATTTTAATTATGGTTATAATGACTTGTCTCTCTCTCTCTCTCTCTCTCTTGATTAATTTTCGCCTCTAGACACTACACAATATTCTTGTACTTATGTAGTACGTTTTTCTTTTTTACCGGCAATTGATCAGTACAAAAAATTGCGACGGAGGCGTATTTCGTCCACTCTGATACGCAAATTAAAAAAAAAGTCATCATTAACCGAAATACGTCTACTGCTGGACATAATCCACACTTAAGTGTCGCCACAACGACCATAGGACCAGTCGTCTCGCATTCATCGCATTCCCGCGACCCTCACTAGGTCATCGGTCCACCTTGTGGGATACCTAAAAAAGTATAATATTATATTATTATTCAATTTAAAATCCCTGAATAATATGTATTCTACCAATTAGTGTAAATACGTTATTAACATTATTTTCCGAAGGCACAATCGACTGTCTCCATAAGAAACGACCAGTTGGAACTGTGCACAAGCTTGTGACGTTTTATAATGGGCCATGTAGATGTGAAATAAAATATTTTTGAACTGGAACTTGGCGGTAAAAAAAAAACCTATACATATTTATTTTCTTCTGGGGCCTTACCATGCCGTGTTAAAATGTCAGTGTGCGAGCGAAAGATATTGGAGCTATTCAACATAGGTATACAACATTATTTTTAGTACCTATATGTGAAACCTGAATATAGTTTGTTCAGAATCAGTAACTGAATCGATCCCAATTATTTTTACACGATTTTTTCCCAAAAATATTTAAAAAAGGTCACAAGTTGGACACTACCGATACTAAGTACAATACCAGGTCACGGCAGTTCATAGCGGTCATTAGGCATCAGCACATAGCTAGGTGCAACAGCAAAACAAACCCTCAGTCGCCCGGATGGCCCGATGACCATGTATTTGTGCGCACAACCAGTATAAACCTATAACACTTATAGTATAAGCTTATAACTTTGTGATTTTTTATGATACAGTTATGAAATTTTGTACATAGATTCTTTACATAAAAATACTAGACACGTGTTTCGGGTTTTGTATATTATACTAAAACTAATGTTGTATATGTAGCTCCATCCCTTTAACAGTTCAGTTTAGGTCATCAAATGTGGTAGGGCCTCTGTTCTTCCTTATGGAGAATTGTTTGATTTACATAAATATTTATAAGGCATTATGGGAAGGAAAACGAATTAATATCCAAAATAATCTTCATGTACATATAACTACACATTGTGTTTCCTTAGTTTTGATTGGTCCTCCATGCGTTGAGCTATTGGTCCCTTGACGTAAAACTAATCCCGACATAGATTTATTAAAACTTCATTCAACACAAAAGTAAAAGGCGGACTTAATGCCTTAGGCATTCTCTACCAGTCAACCAAGGGTAGTGAAGGGAAAACATGGTAGGTTTGGGTTTCCTTCTCAATATTGAGTCGCGGATCTACGAAAATCGTTTTCTCTTCCTAGAATTTGGAATCAGTGGGAGCCAAACAATTTAATTTGAAAACAAGATTGCGGATAAGAGCGTTGTCAGCATTTGTAGTACTAACAAAAGCGTTGTCAGCATTTGTAGTACTAACAAAATTTAACTGTGTCTGTGGTTTCTCGCCGCGCCTTTGTGGTTTTTGAATTGTTCGGAAAACTGAATGTTCGTGTCTAAACTCATGAGTTACGTCAGAAATATAGCATAGTAATTATTGTTGTCTCGATCTCATCTGGTTACACGCGTGCATTCGTGCGTGCTGGATTATAAATAACTTGGAGTATAAATATATCCATAAAACAACTAGACTAAACGATATTTCCTCTCTTAATCGTGGATTACCACACAAACTTCGTGTGTTAACGAGCTTCATTCTAAACAAAGTTATTTAACTGCATTTTCTCTGTTTACTGAGTTTAACTCAGTAGAACTTTTAATGACACCTTGAAAAATGAAGAACTTTGCGAACTAGCTCGCTCGCTAGTAATGCCTGTCGCCGGTGAGAAGAGCTAAACTTTAGAACTCATTAAGTATTCGGTGAGTCAGTCTTTGTTTAAAGTTGGTAATTCTGCTTATGGTTATGGAGGACCGATGGTTGATATTCAATAGAACTGTTTCGGACGTAAACAATGACAGATTGTATTTCATTACCTTGTAATATAATTATAACAATCTCATATCAAAGTGGTTCTAATCGAACTCCTCTGAAACAGCTTGACCGATTTTTATGATTTTTTGTGTAAGTATATTTGGTAGGTCTGAGAATAGACAGGCTATGTTTTACAAGATAAGGCTCGATATGTTTGCTACGTTTACGCGCCGCTGTAAGCCGCTGGCAGAAATTAGCATTATGTAGAGATAAAGAAGATAATGCTGCTCTTGTTCGTGCTAATGTAAAGCCTTTATAGATTACTTATAATTAATCTTCAATGAAAATAAATATCGTGCATCATATCTCTTCCATTTCTTTAAAAAAATAATAAGCAAATCTTTTGTCAAGTTGATTATGTAAATAAGTGTTGCATAAGGATGATTTATATATAGATTTAAAGTGACCTTAGCCAAGAAGCACTTGTACGAAAATAAACAGGAGTGCTGTCATGCCGAAAGTACATATTTATTATGTTAATATTGCATTATGAAATATAATGATAGAATTATGTATCACTGTGAGCTATTATTAAGAATTTATAGGCTGATGATAAAATAATTTGGTTTTGCCATTAGATAACATGCAGATCTAGCCGTACCTTCCCTCATATTCATATTCTGTATTGTACACACAAATTTTATCAAAAAAAATAAAATAAAAAAAAATAGGACAGCTGATGTACACAGGCGAGCTTAACCCACAATTAGGTTCTCTTACAGCAAACCTTTGCATAAATGAGAAAAAAATTTTTCTTTATTTTTTGAAGTGAGTAATCATCAAATTAATACCTCCTCCAGCTTTGGGTGCAGCGAGGGGGAGTGTCAGACTTTTACTGACTAAAACCCACCTGTGTGCCTTTAGTTGCCCTTTGCGTCCATGGCCGCGGTAACTCTTTCGAACAATCCCACAGTCCTAACCTAGGCAACCTATAGGTAAATATGTAAACTGTATATCGTAGCTCGCGCAGTAAAAACCTCGTAAGAACATATCACAAAATTTGTAGGAGGAAGAAAAACTGTTATCCTGTTTCCTGAAAAATAAATAATAATAATATTCACACAACTATGACACAACGCCGTCTAGTCCCAAGCTTGTGTTATGAGTACTAGACAATTGATAAACATACTTAAATATTTCTAAATACATATATATTGTAGATGAATTACACCCAGACACAGAACAAATGTGCTCATCACACAAACAATTTTGTCCTGGGTGGGAATCGAACTCATGGGTTCGACCTCCGGCATAGCAGTCAGGGCCACTAACCACTAGACCAACAGGCTAGTCAAAATGAATGGAAGGTGTATAATTTATTTATTTACTAGTGGTCCCGGCAGACGTCCTGCCCGAAAACTGGGTTATCGTCAAAAAATAAAATTGAGAACCCGATTGCAGTGCCACGTACCGGGTTCAATTGTATTATTCAACCGTCCAGTGACTTACTCTAATATGCACACAAAGTTTTACCCGAAACAGTCAAGCCTTTTAGGAGGAGTTAGGTGACAAACACTGCTGAAGAATTATGTATATAATAGTAGATTATGTGACTAGGGGATAAAGCAGTGTCTTTAAGTCGCGGGTGGCGGATGTTGAATTCCGAACGAAACGAAGGTTGCTAATTTTAATCCCGAACGATAGTGAGGGATTTATATAATTAACTCCCGAGCATTGCGAGGGAGTTAATAAAGAAACCTGAGTGAAGTGAGGAATTCAAGCCGCCCAAGACAAAGACAGCTTTATCCCCGTGTTGGATACTCTACTTTTTACACCATCTGTGGGATAATTAAAAGACAATTTAGTAAAAGAAATCATATAATACAGAAATATATGTATTATTTACGAGTTAATCTTAACAATCACTCAAAATGTTTTGAGATTTGAAACAAACAAAATTTACTACTCAAAGATTCTATAGTTTAAATTTTCTATAACGCTCCCGTCCCGCTTGTTTTTTATTGTTTTTTTTTTGTTAGTGGCCAGTTTGAAATTTGAATAAACTTGTTTGATGCACTACTTTCACATAATGCTGACGGTTTTTCACGTTCCAAATTCAAATCTCATTATTCCCTAGGGATCGCCCATACTGCATTATCTCCCTAGGGACATAATGACTTGCTTTAAGTGATGGTTGTATGACGTATAAAAGGGCATTATCGAGCAGGTGGTGTAAAAAAAATATTTAAGGCCAATCAACAAAGCATACCTAAAGATTCCGTATTCTTACATTTTATAGTTTAGCCTCAATTAAAGGCTGCCATGGCATAAATTAAACATGGAGTTATGACATAATGCGAGGTTTTCAATCTAAAACATAATAATATTTATTTGTGGAAAATGTGTTTTACGGCATACACAAATTTTCAGTTAATGAAACTGAAATGAATTTACAAAAGCTAATAATGTTATTGTTCGTCGTCAAAGGGGTGAAAATGAAAACCGGTTGTGATCACTGAAGCTTGAGGTTTTGTAATTGTCAGAAATTATATTTCGTATTATTGTAATTTATCGAGTTAAATAAGTTTAACGAAGTTCGATCAAAGGCTTAGTAGAAACAAACCAGAAGCTAAGGACTTTTAATTTAACTTTTTAAGTTCTTTATATAACTAAAAATACCATAGAATTTATGTAGAAGTAGGTAACGGCTAGTTAGTGTTGTCCTTACAATGTTTATTTGCCTTGTCGCTGAACCACTAGTCTTGGAACTGTGAACACTTTTTATGTCACACCTATGTATGTACATAGGTAGGTACTATGTAGGTATAGGGGTATAACGTTTCCGTAAACACGGCCATAACTACAGTTACTGCACACGAATACTGGTGCGACCCCAATTACGTCCATTTAAGTTAGCTTTTCACATGAAACGTAACACCTTGCTAAAGCGCAACGAATAAATGTCAGTTTAATAATAAAAATGCATTCGCCCATATTGTCAACTAGCTGTTACCCGCGACTTTGTTTGCGTAAAGTATAAGAATATTAAACTCCTTTTTTGGGGCAAATTATTAGTTCTTATCAAATATATTAAATAATTATACTAGTTCTTATGAAATAACATAACACATCACATTCAAGCTATGTGTTACTGGCAGTCCGATATGCCCCCGAGAATCAAGTTCCATTCTCACAGATTAGTTGGAACAAACAGACGAGATAAACACGAGAAACAGAGAAGATTTATATGTGAAGATCCATTCAGTTAACCTATTCATTAATCAAGTTCACTTATTGCAAAAATTACGATTTCTGAACGCTCAAGAACAAGGACTTCAGATCACTGATAAGCAAGATGGGGTCAAACGATTACGTAGCTTCCCTGAGTAGTCTTACTTAGGAGGTGTTTAAATAAAAGTATTACTCGCATAATTTTTCGCGCTTGAACCATACCGTTCTTGCCCAACGATGCGAAATATAATTCGGCAAGCGTCGCCATTTCTTTTTAATTTAACGTTAATGAGCCTTTGTTGCGGACGACAAGCTATTTGTGAAGATGGATGGGTCTGCTGTGACGTCTTAGTAAAATCTATTCAGACATTACTTTGCGTTGATTGTTTTGCTCTGGTGCACATCAACGTAATGTTCTTCATGTTAACTGTTGTATCTCGTTTAGCGTAATTGAAAGTGTAGATTATTTAATGAATATTTTACTTGTTACCAAAGCTTTAAAACAAATGTTGAAAATCTGCTTATTATCCATATTTATATTATAAGATATTTATCCATATCCATATTTATATTGAAGTAAGCTTGAATGCTTAAGCTACACTTTATCTGGCTACGACTTCGACTTTGCGTCCGATATTTACGTAGACGAAGCCGCTGGCAGAAGCTTGTAAAAAATATATTCACATTTCAGATTTCAAAAATCAATTATATGGTTGGCAACTTATTTATTATATGGTTGGCAACTTATTTACTATATGGTTGGCAACTCATTTATGAGTAGAGACGTACCTATTATTGTTTTTTTTGACGTTTTGCCTTTTGGATATTCTACTCGGTTTACGTTGTGAGCTTTGTACATTATGGGCCTAAACTTGTTGAGATATTCCCGTAATAAGACCTGATAAAATTCGAGTACGATTAGGTAGGTACTCAAATAGGTACTGAAAGACTCATGAAGGGTCTTTATTATTGATTTTCACGAACCCTTGCCTGCCATTACTTACAGGTACATACATATACCGTATTACAATAGCTTTGTTTATAAATAGGTCCGTAAATACTACGTAAGTCGGGAATCGTTTGCTAAATGTTAAAGAAAACAGATATTGCGGTTTTTACATAAATATATGGCGTATTAATATAAAAATGAATAGCCTACTTTTATGATCCACAAATTCATGTTACATGTTGAATATAACCTTTTGAAATTTAATTTCCTTTTGATGCTAAAAAGTTGAAATTTGTCAACATGTCATGTACTAAGCTAAGGTATATTACTATACGTATATTTATGTAGGCACTGTACATTTTCTTGATGCGGGTTCGTAATTTCAAAGTAACTTGAGGGTTCCACAAACTAAGACCCATTAACGGGTCACACAAAGCTATATACATATCTTCCTGTCTGTATACTACGTCCTCGTGTAGTAAGAGCTGTTTACAGCTATACGGAATTTATAGGAAAAACTGTTGTTTTAGTCTCTGAGTCGAAATGCATACTTTTCAAGCCAAGAAATTTGTTTTAAAAAGACTGACAGGCAGCCTTGAGTATCGGTCCGTTGTGTTCTACGTGCGCCTTAAGAGCTGACAACAGAATTGACGGGGTTCGCCAGGGGCGATGCCTGCCAGAGCTGTTGGATTATCGGAAGAGTTACTGCGGCACTATAACGCAAAGGACAACTGAAGGACGTGGGGGTGGTTTTACGGTAAATGTTTGACACTCTCGTTTCACCCAGATCGAGAGAGAAGTTACTTGACGATTTTCCATCTCAAAATAAAAAGGCAGCTTTAATCATTTAAGCAGTTATTAAAGGGTTGTACGGCAGAGATACGGCTGTAGATATTTATTTCCATATCTTTTTTTCTGAGGATCTAACATACTTACTAGGCAAATCCAAGTTGAAGGAACTTGACCCAATTTTACTTATGAAATACTTTATACATCCATTTGCATTCAACGCTCGCTTCTCATTCACCATCTGCTGCTGGTAGTTTCTATTAAATTGGTTATATGACGTTCTAATAACGTTAAATTAATATTTCGTGTAGCATTTTAACTGGGGTTAATTTCAAAATTCATCATAACTATAGTGTTAAAATTCTTATTTATCACTTGGCCCTGTTTCAGAACTTGTTAGTTTTGAAGCAGTTAATATGTTTAGTTACTGAACAAAGTATGGACTTGTTTACACAGCTATTTGGGCTTTCAAATAAACCGACTATATGGTTTTGTTTACTTTTGTCAAAGACAAGTATTGATTTGCTCTTCGTCACAACCATTAACCTGTCCAATAGGTTTGAGTTTATTTAAAGACATTTTTCCAGCCTCACCATCGTTCGATCAATTTATTCCAATTTGTTTGATGTTAGCAGGTAACATTCGTGTTTTTTTTTTTTTAAGAATTACGGGAACGAGTTTTTTTTTTTGGGACGCCGGTAAAAGCTTTAGCTTTGACAACTTGGAATATACTCAAAATTAAATCATGCTTGATTGGTTTTATTGTCATATCTAAAAGATTGAAAAAATTATCGTGTCTTTATTGAACTCGGATACGACTGCGACTGGGAGAAATCTGTTTCTTTTTCATGCAAATTTTAAAGGGAACAATCTATTTGCTGATTGGACCTATTGGTATTCAAATTGTTGGCCTTTCTTTGGATTGGCGGAGTAACTGTATTTTTTTGTGGAATGAAGAATTAAAGACACAGCACTCTTATACAAAGAGACTAAAGTTTTAACTGTCCGTCAGCTGTTTATATTGCAAACGGTCCTAAAACAGCATGGACTCACTTCATTCAATCCCGTACTGTCACATGGTAAAAGAAGATTTGATCCCATAGACCGCCATCATGAAAGACTCACTACTGTTTTTTCTAAACGCTTCTTTTGCTACCTAGGTCGCTTTCTATACAATAGCATAAACAGGAAGCTGTCTTTTTATAGTCTCACCAGCAAAAAGTGCAAAATTAAAGTAAGGAATTGGCTCCAGGAGTTAAACTATGACGACACAGAAAAACTTCTTGCAACTCAGATGTAACTTGCTAACAAAACACTATACCATTTTCCGGTTATTAAATTACCATTGTTATTCTCTTTTAAATTAATTCAATTGCATCCTGTTCATAAATCAACCCACTATTCGAACAATAATTTTCCTAATCTCAGTCATATTCCCTCATAAACACACATACACACACCCTCACCCTCTCACACACACGCACACACACACCCTCACATACCATCACACACATACACCCAAACACAACTTATATTCACTTAAATACTAACACTGAATTAAACTATTTTATTGTAAACATGATCTGTTATAAGTAACCTACCGCATTTAATAATGTGAGAGTACATTATGTGTAAAAATGTATCTCCGAATGAGAGGGAGTCCTGGTGTCCTGAAATACAGGCCTTACGTCTAGCTTAGGCACCAGTCTCCCACAATATAACATTATAATTGTAAAACTGCAGTAATGTATTGCTTTCTATAAACTATGTAAATGTACCTTATATTGTGGTGAGAAATAAATATTATTATTATTATTAAAGAACCAATATTTTTGTCACGATTTCTGCTTTGGGGTAGCTCTTTATGGCTTGTGGTCACTTTAACGTTATCAAGTTGAACCCTAGCCATGCTAGTCAGGTCAATCCTACGTGAAGTAGTACTTGGGTTAAAAACTGAATAAGATTTCTTCAAAACTAGAGACACTAGAGCAAATCATAGAACTGGGTATTCGCATATCCAGTTATATGATAAGCGCTAGTGTTCAACTCATGTTTACTAAATTTATTAATCAGGCAAGCAAAAAAAAAAATGCAAGTGAGCAATATTGTAGCCACATCTATTTCACCATATAGAAATTAAAATTCAAATTCATGCATCGCGTTATCAGAATTTATTCTACGTGCAATTAGAACATTTACAAGAGTCCGAAATCGACTATCGTGCAATTGCCCAGACCAGATACAACACCCGTTTGGTCGAAGGATCCTCCCTTTTCAACAGAGGTATGTAGGATTTTACACCCTGTTCCGCATAACTCCAAAATATAACCTTGAACGTAGCATCGTAGAATCGGGCCCTTGGCTCTACAAAACAAATATTATGCTACACTTGTCGAAAGCAAAAGTTGAATGCTGACTATCCTACGTTATCAGGCATTCGTTTTTATCAAGGTGTAATTTACACGATTACAGACCTTTAAAGAAACCTTATCACTTATCATATCTTAGTGAGTCAGTCGATAGTGAGCGTTCAACCAGAACATAAGTGACTAAGGTGTGGACTTATTAGAAATTCAATTATTTAGTGATTAATACCCGTGATCGTTTGAAATTCTTTGCCACGATGGACGAGAATACAAGGAAAAATATGAAACATCTCATCAAGATGTTTGAAGCGCGCGTCGATAAGGAAGGGGAAGATGCAGCGGATGTTAGAGAAATATCGCAAATGACTGAGGAGGCCTTCAACACTGCTCTAGGTATTGTTCATTCTATTGTCGTATTTAGTCCTGCATTATTTATTGCAAGATAAATGCAGATAACAATGCTCAATTTTGGAAATTGAGTACCTAATGATTAGTACGAGCACCTGTTACCTCAGAAGTTCTCCTTCCTTACTTACGCTAAGTTACTACTTCGTACATGTTTAATGGCGCTCCATTTTGGTGCCGCCGTAGTTCATTTGTTTAATTTTAATTTGGCCAGCAGACGAGCTCTCTGAGGCTCCCAGACTCCCAGCCATGTCTCTATGATACGGCGAACAAAATGAGTGTTCATGTACTTAGGTAATTTACCTTCAGGTTCATAGGCACTTAAAATGTAGAATATTTTCCACTTATTCCCACTTGAAACTTCTTCACTTGATAATTCAAGTATAACTTTGATAGAATTGTGTTTTCGATGGAAAGTTTAATGTTTTATTATTATGTTAGTTTTAATGCTTTATTTACTAAAGAAATTTCTGCTGAAATATTTTAGTAAATTATAAACATCAAAACCTGTTACGATATTAGAGACTGGAAAATTAAGGAAAATCATCAATTAGTAAAAGTGCCTTTGAATATCCTAAATGGATAGGTCACGGGCGGTGTAAATTTCCCATTACGAAGGCTCATTTCTTTAAGTTTATGATGTGCTTGTTATTTGTCGAGGTCGACTGAGTGCTTTGTATTCAGAGGGGCTTGGTTCTAAACAAAATAACAACAACAAGAAAAAGCAATATAACTTCGTATTGGAAAAGGAACTGAAATATTCATAAACTAGTCAAAAAGATTTTGCCTCCACATAATAAAACACATATAAAAAAGTTGTCGTCATTCGGCCTCTAGAGTGCGGTGTGCGGTATACTCTCGTGTGGAAATCTCGGTGAAGCCATTGTTTCGCGCAATTAATTTTAACCTCAGGCAGCGCTTCTGCATTTTATGAAACACTATGTATTCTGGTTTTTACGAACTTAAAAATGTTAGATACATTCTCACTGGCAACTCTTTGATTAACTAGTCTAGAATAAAACATTGTTGTTCTACATACATTGTGTATCGTCCAAAAGTTCAGAAGGTAAAAATAATAAAGGCACAGGTAAAAATAATAGAAAAAAAACCGCGAGTGAAAAAGTGCGAGTCGGACTCGCGCACTGAGGGTTCCGTACAAACTTGCGAAAACAGTTCAATTCCCGAATTGAGTTATGAAGATTTTTCCGAATCGCAAAATAACTTTTTTTTGGTGACGTAACAACAAATTTACAGTTTTCAAATTTTTTTTATACTTGTGCTGTAAGACCTTGTTTCATGTCAAATTTCAGGATTTTAAGTCAACGGGAAGTACTTACACTTTTTTTTTTCGGTGGGAAAATCATCCAATGACATCCCGCGCTCTTGGGCGGAGCGAGAGGGTGTCTCAGACTTTTACTGACTAAAAACCTACTCCTGTTCCTTCGTTGCCTGTCATACCACGGCTGAATCTTCCTTTTAGAAGCAGACCCTTGGCCCTAGTAGGCTTCGACCCTGCTGGGCTTCGACCCTACGGTTTGCTGACATCTCCTTGAGGCGCGCGTGGAACAGTACGTGCCGTCGACGCCTTGGGCTTAATCCGGGCGGTTACCAGACGATCGGAAGGCGAGCTACCCATTGCTCGTCGTCCGCAAGCCCGCGCCTACGGTGGCCGGAAATCAGGATTGGGATCCTGGGCTGGGGCGTGAGAGCCGCGCCCTCGAGTGTGCACGTGCGGTCTCCTCCTTTGCTAACATTACTGCATCGCAGAAGGAGGCGTCCGCCTGCCACTCGTTTCGGACCATGGCGTGTACCAAGGTCCGTCGCGAGAGATCGTTGCCGCCGATCTCCCCCACGAGGACACGGTGCTCTGCCCAAGCGGGGCACACCTCTACCGTGTGCTCCACCGTGTCCTCCGGGCGGTCCACACATTGGTGACACCCGGGCGTTACTTCCGCACGAATGCGGTGCAGGAACTTCCCGAACTGACCGTGTTCGGTAAAAACCTGCGTCATGTGGAAGGTGAGGACGCCTTGAGGTCTTTCCAGCCACTCCTCAAAGAGGGGACTTACCGCCATAATTATGGCGTGCCCTATGAAGTTTAATTCCTGTGAGTGTCCGAAATACACGTTTTATGCGACATAAACGGCCGTATCTTTTTTTCGTTAACTCTCAGTAGTTTGATTTTTTTCACAGCTTCAAGGAACCGCAGACTTGAGTATATGGTTTTAAATTCAACTCGATACCTCTATGCGTTCCTAAGATAAAGGGTCTTGACAGACAGACGGACAACAAAGTGATCCTATAAGGGTTCCATTTTTTCCTTTTGAGGTAGGTACGGAACCCTAAAAAGAAAACAATTTAGAGATTTTCTGGTAATTGGAGTAACTTTCGCACAACATGGTAAATCTCCGTTCACGTGTTAAATAAAAGTGCATAAAATAAGGAGATATATTTAGAAACCGACCAAAGATCCGGTTTCAGCCAGTTTTGGCCAATAAGTGGCCAAATATTCGACTCGACCAAAACAGCGCCTTTGAGATGACGGTTGTGACAGATACCTAAAGTCTGACTGACTCGTTCATCTGTGTTATAATTTTTATGTTATCATCGATTAATTCGACTATTTAGTTTTTATGAAAGCTATAGGTAACTATAAGCATAACTTTATCGAAATACTTTATATATGTATTTCGATAAAGTTATTTAGTTCGGCATTCGTCCGATGAATACACAATTTGCAGCCTAAACCGTAACCGAATGTTCGACTCCTCTTCCAGTTTTGCTCGACCGAAACCGAAACTGACGTGGTAACAGAAAAACTAATAAAAATAATATTTCGATACTAACATAACCTCACTATAGATATGTATTTCGATAAAGTTATGCCTGAAGTTACATAAAGCTTTTATAAAACCTAAATAGTGGAATTAATCGAAAAGTCTTTAAAAAAACTATCTTGTGGAATATTTTATTTTTAGGAAGTTACTGGAATTGTCAGATAATCACAATATTGTAAATAACTTTTTCTATTATTAACACAGACATCCGGACGAAGATCTTATATACAGCGGTTTATATTTTACAAGAAAGATATAGTGTTTAGGTATTTTAAAATCACATATAAATAATGTGACGCTATTTATGTGAGAACAGTTTCTGTGCTACTGTGTCACAAACAAGTTTTTGTTGAAATGCGTTTAAAAAGACTGAAATATTCTGTTCAGCGGCCCTACCGCTCTTAACACGATTCATTTGTCGACCTGCGGGGCTATTGCGTAACTCTGTTGACAGTTCAAGTGATGATCACTTGTTAACAATGTGCATTATTGAACTGTCAAACAGCTAGTTTCGTATTGCCTATCTTCAGTGACCAACTGCAGTGACGTCATTAGCCACTGGTGCCTTTGATAGCCACCGTAACACGTTTTGACAGATGTTATTGTATCGATACTTTTAAAATTGTGATTGTGTAAGCTTTTGAAGCTGTATAATAGTCGATAAAATTTTAGAGTGGTCACAATAGGCACCGTAAATTTTTATAATTCACCACATTTCCACCGTAGTTTGTTAGTCACTTGTGTGATACGTAATAGGTACCAATTTTATGAAATTGTCAGTTAACAACTAAGTTTAGTGTGCAACGAATGCTAGTTGTCAACTGTTATTGGAAAAGTTAGCCCCTTTGAACTATTAAAGGGATGCTCCATCCCTCTTTCTCTCTCGTTTGCCTGATGTTTTAACACGTCACGGTAAGGCTCCTGCCCCCCTAGCGAAGTTACAATCGTATCGTTCGCGCCGAACGCCTCGAGTAGGCCACGCCTCGAATTCCTTTGTTCTGACTTCTGACCACGTGACTGAGCGTTGAGATGACGTCGGTGCGAATGATACGATTGTAACTTGGCTAGGGGGGTTGGTTCGTTGTTAAACCATATTTATAGATCTGTCGTTACTGGTTTGTGTGATAAAGTTTTTTTGTTTCCGAGATGCAATTTCCTTTTGACTAGATAGCTTGACAGACACTACCTTTGATATAAAGAACTAGCGTTAAGCACTGAGTCGTCGCCCCATACATTATTGTTATTTGTCTGACTCGCTCGAACTTATATAGTGAGATGAACCTATATGAATAGGTATAGGGCACGGATCTTGAGCGCTGACTTCTACAGTTCTATTTGCGCAGAAGCACGCAGAAGTGAAATATCGGGTCTCTTTAGTGGTATGAAGAGAGATGCGAGGGCGGGGAATGAAATCCTTGTACAGTGATTGGCTCGCTGATATTGTACGATGCGCAAAGCGATCCCCGCTCTTTCGCCGAGCGCTCAAGATTCGTGCCGCTATCTGTAGCAAACGATACGTAGAGGGCACATTGTTATTGCTTCTGATATTTATGGTGTAACCACTCAATTCTTAACGCGAGTACAGCAAACAAATCCATTAACGGTTGATAGGGTATCCATTGGAATCCAAACTAATGTTTTGCGAAGAAAAATTGTCTTTGTTTACCTTTTTCAGATACAGTACAAAGCACTAGCTCTGTCGATATAGACTAATGTAATATGATTAATTCCTGATTTCTCTCGGCAGGCAACGAAGCCGACGCTGCAGCAGCTGCGCAGAGCCCAGCATCCGAGCTCGAGAGCTTGATCGAGCGCTTAGAGCGCGTCACGTCGCGGTTGGAGCGCCTGCCGCTGCTGCGCACGCGCACCACCACACCGCCGGGCTCTCCGGCACCGCCGTCGCCCGTCCCCGACGCCTCACTACACCAACCACCGGTCTTTGAACCAACTGACAACATGAGTGTCAACGGCTATCAAGATATAGTACAGGTATGCTCTTCTCTTGCTCTTGGATAGAATACTGCCATCTAATAGTAATATGACAGCACGGTTATGTGGACAAAGTTAAAAAAAAAATGAAGAACCCGATAGCAGAATTCAGAAGATTTAAAAAACAATTGAAGCCATATTTCAAGTGTGAAAAACCTTTTCTTGAAACTCTGTTACCAAATTCATGAAGTCACTAATTGCAGGCAATTATATCGATGTAAATATAATGTTTTGTGTAAGTATATAAATTCATCGTAGCCTTGGATGTTTAGTGTGCACCGACCGTGCATTTTAAATTCCAATTCAGACTTAATGATTTCATTCGCGATAGGTTCACCGAGCAAAAACCGCACTGCATAGACTCATTACTAAGAATACAGTAAGTACGGTATAAGCACGGCACAAACAGAGGAGAGGACTGCGCTATAAGTTAATCCATACATGGCTTTATAAGCACATTGAACTGTACGATAAACCCGTTTCCTGAACTCCGTTTGGTTTTTTGCCAAACCGTCTTTACTATACGAGGAAATGAAAGTACCTACTACGATAAATCATTAAAGTCAATAGTCGTAAATTCAAGTTTATTGAATTTGAGGACAATTTTAAAGATAGTGTGGCAAAATATCACGATAATAAATTACCTTCTGAATCGTATTTAAAAAATAAATGCTTTTAAACTCTGACCTTTTCAGTGATGATGACGTTTATCCTATAAGATTTCGGTGACTCATTCTTCGCAGAGTGGTTCCGAGAAAAAGGATTAAACGATAAGAACGGAATATGAGACAAAAAAAGCTTAGGAAAATTTACGTAAATAATGAACAAAGGGACGTACATTACATAAAACTGAGCTTTCAGCCTCTTGGGACGGATACTGGCGGCTCGCTAGACAGCTAGGGTAAGGTTTTGGATGTGTGCTGCTATCAATTAATAACGGTCGGGTGAATAGCGCGCCGCTCAAAGGTTCGCTCCCAGGAAATATGAGTAACCGCTCAATTTCCCCCGTTCCGTCAACTAGCCACCCTCAAGCAAACACTCTTTTATTTACTCTAGTTGCTAACTGTTACACCAGTCGTTGGAGTGTTTGACAATCCCGATTGTTTTTCCAGTCCGTGATTGAATTAAAAACGCGCGACGTTTTCACACTTTTTGTCTGAAAGCTTTTCACGATTGAGAGTATCAGATTCGTTGAAAACTGTGGAGAAAAATGAAATTACTCAGTAACAACATGAAAGTAATCTGAAAAATGGATGCAATGTAAACAACGCAGTAAAAAATAATAAACTACAAATTAAATCAGGACGGAGGCATTATCTTGTTTTCTGAGTTTAAAAGCACTGAGATAAACAGTGCTAGATAGGTATACTCATCCAGTACTAAGAAAAGTAGTAGAGCATGATAATAAAATTAATAAATCAGTTGCTTTTGCAGTGAGTTATCAAGAAATCCTCCTTTGTATAAATAAGAAGAGCTTGTAGATATGTGTTCTGTGCAAAGTGAATTCTCATGTCCAAATTGTTGGCTGCGAGTTAGTTTGAAAGAGTTACCGCGGTCCAGGAACGCGAAGCGCGACTGAAGGAACACGGGTGGGTTTTAGTCAGTAAAAGTCTCGCTCCATCTAGAGCGGGAGAACTTATCTATATATACGTACATATATAAAAGGGGAACTGACTGACTGACATATCAGCGCACAGCCCAAACTACTGAGACTAGGATCGTGAAATTTTGCACAAGGTTTACTTTTATGACGTAGGCGAGCACTAAGAAAGGATTTTCCAAAATTCATTCTCTAAAGAGATGAAACAGAGGTCCAAAGTTTGTATGGAAAAAGCTACTTTCACGCGGGGGAAGCCGCTGGCAGAAGCTAGATCTGAAATAAAAGTATAAGTGGATACAAAAATAATCTAATAAAGGCCGGAATTAGGGAAAAAAAATTGAAAAAAAAAGAAGGAAAAATGAAACATTTTGCTTCCACCTACCACATATACCTAATATATTTTCTTCTTTGAATCTAGAACTAAGTAATATTAACTTTTTGATAGAGGAGAAAGGAAACTAAAATCCATGTTCATAACAAAAGTCGGCTGCTTGCCTATTGGTTACGTAATAAGGACAGAATGTTCAAAGGAAGTTGATCTACAATACTTTTCTTTGATGTAATGATAGCGTCCTTCAAATTCAGCATAAAATAGTCTAATAACGTATTTCTGTGTATTTTTTTTGTGTTTTTATTTAACGGTCCGCCTGTTCTGAAATTATTCCGACGCAAGTTATCATCGTTCAGAATACAATGAGTTTTAACTCAGTCGGTCTATTGTAGCAGGCTTTAGGTATCAATATTAAGTTGAGCTAATTGAATGTGAACCAGTTGCTAGACGTGGCGGAGTTTGGCCCTAGGGGTTATAGTTACGGCCGGTACTGGCTAATTGCCATTGAACTTTTGCTATATTATTTCAGTTTTGATATGACTTGTCTAGACTCCAGTGTTTTTATGCTGAACTAGTAACGTGCCCCGGCTTCTCACGGCTGAAAATTATATATGTACATAAACCTATGTTTATTGCTCTTTCTATTAGTGTAAACCCCTTCAGAATCTGTTATGTGGTTTAAGAGGAGTGAGAGTGGTTTCGCGTTACGTTTGATCCGAATCCGATCCGAACCCGTGAAAATATGTAAGTATCTAGAAATCTCGGACCGAATTCGGTAATAGGTAAACCGTAAATTTTTTATAAATATTATTAGCTAAACATACTCGTATAATATTAGTTATTTAAATTTCATCCACAGTAACTTTAATCCGAGGTTTTGATGATACTACTACACATAATACTACTTCTGATCGCTGATGCGTGAATACGGATTCAGAAAGCTGATGGACTGGCTGTATTAATTAATAGATATATTGCCAACGTACTAGGCCGATTTTTGATCTAAATCGAAGCAAATCAGGGGCCCTCCTTTGGCATACTGCTGCCGCACTGAACTAAACTGGATGCCTGCCGCGCTTAGCGCTCCCTGTCCACATATCCCACCCGCCCCGCAGCCTCAGATCGCGCGAGCGATAAAACAAATAATATGAGTAGTACGGTTACTTCGGTCCGCCAACAATCTTTTCTGGCATGGAGGATCACGGATGAAATCGGATGACGGAAGTTGGATCTAGTGATCTAGTGAAGTTGGAACTAGTTAGTGGGTAAACTACCATAGAAATATTGCTACGACTACTCCGGACCGTATTTTCACAGGTTCGGATCGGATGTGGTACGAAATCGCTCCTGACAGACACGAAAAGCGACTTTGAAAGATAAAAAAAAGAAGACAAGCCATGTATTTTTATAGACTAAACAAACACCGATATATATTAACCAGTTGTCTTTCTTGGCAGGGCCCTCTGCAGGCGTACTTGCAGCTGTCGCAGCAGATCGGCGGCGATGTGGCGTCGCAAGCCAAGCTGGTCAACGCCGCCTTCCAGTAAGATATAAAACTACATACTTTATAGACTTTGCATTGTTGTACATTACTGCATTAGTGTAAATGTCGTGGCCAGATCTTAGAATTGATCGCTTCATGATATGGTCATCTAAAACTCCTCGCCTTGGACTTGTCTGTAAAGGTGTTATAATGTAATAAATTAATAATTAAATAAATAAATAAATAAAATAAATAAAAACTGGCCCAAATCGTTTAAACGTTAACGTTTGGTGATATATCAATCCACGTTTGGTTAAATAATTAATGTAGGATTTCTGTGTATCAAAAACTTATTATTTACTAAAAATACTTAATATTACACTAAATATACACCCTTACTCGGTTTTTTTTAAACCACCCAGAAGAGCATATCTCAGGTGCACATTTAGTATTTTTGATACAATAAAAGCATATTTTATAGTAAAAAACAGGAATACATTGAGGAACAGCTAGTAGACGCTACCGGTGGACAACGTAACTATTTTACGATATGATCAGTCATCTTTGACCATATCGTATGATTATTATATGTTTGATGTATTTTGTGATGATGTATGATTACCATTTCATGAAACTGGATGGTCACATCATGATGTGATCAATTCTAAGATTTGGCCACGACATAAGTAAAACCACAGGCTGACGATACTACGCGGCCGAATAATTTCTTTGTCTGAACATACATGTAACGGTTCCTAAAAAACTTTGTGAGAAGGTTGGTTGAAATTTGGGTTTATCTAATTCAGTGAGAATTGTTGGTTGTGGAGGGACTTGTAGTCGACGCAATAAACATTGTTTAGATGTCAAGCGGATCTATTGTGATTGCGCCGATTGCGGTTCTGTTAAGCCGAGTACGCACATACGAAAATATTTGTTGCGTTGCATGATACGTAACAACTTGTTCGCACGTGTGCACCACTAACGAACATCGAACACTCTGTTCGTCAAACATGTTTGCGGCGATCCTATTAGTATGTTCTGTATGGATGGTGTTCTTCATGAATCAATGCGAACACCAAAAAACTTTTCGCTACTTCCAACGACGCTGACATGGTTATTAAGAGAGTTCACAACTGTTGTGCGCGAACTCGATTCGAACTATGTTCGCGTTCGTGTTCGAATATACCGTCCATACGATCAAACCAAATGCTTAAGTTTATGTTTGTGTTCGACTGTTTGCTATGTTCGTGTTCGTACGTACGTACACGTCTTTACGTAATCAGGGTGAGGAACATCTTGCTGAGGCACAGAGCGCAAGGAACGACTCTCATTTAATCATTAATTTCTCCATCAAAACTTGTTTGTGTTTTTTAAATACAAACCGGCAGATTCACATCAAATTAATGAACTTCGCTGAACTAGAGTCAACGCTATTAATGTGACACGATACTTAATTTATTTAACTTAAGTACCTACCAGCCAATTTTGTTTACAATGTTCTGCTTGATGGAACTAAAACGGATTTACTGTAAGAAAATTAAATTTGGCATTGATAAGTACATCGTAGATATTACGTCGTGGCCTACAATGCTATGCTCGTTATCTAAGAGTCCTTATATCTGAAGAGTCTTGAGTAGTTTACGTTTGGTATTTCAAAACTGTTTGCGTTAACTCGAAATGTTTCCTTCAATGGTTGATTTTGTACATTAGGGCGCAGCTCCGTTATATTCAGCTGGCTACAACAAGGAGCAAGCCATCACAGGCCGAAGAGATGCAGCTCCTCGCGCCGACCAGCGAGCAGATCTCTGCCATCCAGCAGTTCCGCGAGAAGAACCGCGCTTCGACATTCTTCAACCACTTGTCAGCCATTTCCGAGAGCATCCCGGCGCTGGGTTGGGTGGCCGTGGCGCCCACACCTGGGCCGTACGTCAAGGAAATGAACGACGCCGGCCAGTTCTACAGCAACCGGGTGCTGAAGGAGTGGAAGGAGAAAAACAAGACGCACGTGGAATGGTGCCGCGCCTGGGTGCAGCTGCTGTCCGATCTGCAGGCCTACGTCAAGCAGTACCACACCACAGGGCTCGTCTGGTCTGGTAAGTTTACTTTATATACATACATATGGTGCGTTCAGACGGCACGGACTTAGTACAGACTTAATATTAAGACAAATATGTATTTTAAAAGTATTCTTACGCTTTTCAGTGTGTGTACAGAAGTTTGTACGACAAGTCTACCGTGTGGACGTATCATCAGACAAAAAGTCTGTCCAAAAGATGAAAGCAATAATCGATTTGATGCCATGGGCGATTGTACGTGATCATCATAGCGTATTTTGAATACATTATTCCGTCGTCCGATATCCGAGATATAATTAATAAGTTTGATATTCCACAAGAATTTCGATTTTACCGTCCTTTTATTTTCGTTCATATTTCCTTACTTTGTTCCCTACAGTATAAATTGAGTTAGCAAAAAGATATTTTATCAAAGTTGATATGGTTGGGAGCTATTTGTAATAATAACATCGTTCTTGCCGGTTCTTTACAGGTTTGTTAGACTTTTAATATTATAATCCCAGAGGTATTTCCTTCAGTAAACTTTGTTCATAACTCGCGCCCTGAATTTTGACGGCTAACAAAACGAAAACTGAAACTAAAGCAATGGCCCCATTTACATAAATTCTCAATAGGTAAAAATAATTTGAAGCTTATACATTTAGTTAAATTAGTAGCATAATTAATACCCCTAATTCCATTTTAACGTTAATCCCGTTCTGTTCAATCTCTTGCTCGTGTCATAAATTAACAATTTTAAAGTTATTATTCAAAGAGTGGAACATAAATAAAACCTTCATTAAGCCAGGCGTCGTTGTTCTCCGGTTGAACTTGACACGAGTGTGGCTGTGTGGCTCTCCTCGTGAATTATTTAATACGAGGTTGGACCGCCCAATGTCACCGCACATTCTGAGCTGGCGTTATGAAACGCGCCCGTTTTATAGCACACCTGAACCACAGTATAAATATGAAACAGTATAGAAACTAAGCCTAGTTGATAAAATAATTACCTACGCTCCATTGAAGCAATAGTGTCGTCACTTTTAATGTTTTTGATATTGTTTGTTTTTATGTAAAAAAAAGCTGGGCAAGTGCGAGTCGGACTCGCGCAGTGAAGGTTCCGTACAAACTTGAAAGGCAAATTGCGGTTTACGATTTATGGCGTATTAAAAAAAAAACTACTTACTAGATCTCGTTCAAACCAATTTTCGGTGGAAGTTTATAAGGTAATGTACATCATATATTTTTTTTTTAGTTTTATCATTCTATTATTTTAGAACGTACGGGATACACACACACATTTTACCACTTTGGAAGTGTCTCTCGCGCAAACTATTCAGTATATAAAAAATTGATATTAGAAACCTCAATATCATTTTTGAAGACCTATCCATAGATACCCCACACGTATGGGTTTGATGAAAAAAAAAAAAAAGTTTTAGTTCTAAGTATGGGGAACCCCCAAAATTTATTGTTTTTTTTTTTCTATTTTTTGTGAAACTCTTAATGCGGTTCATAGAATACATCTACTTACCAAGTTTCAACAGTACAGCTCTTATACATAGTTTCGGAAAAAAGTGGCTGTGACATATGGACGGACAGACAGACACATGACGAATCTATAAGGGTTCCGTTTTTTGCCATTTGGCTACGGAACCCTAAAAATTGAGTTCTGTAGTCATCAATCAATCGAATTGAAATAACTAGTTTACAAATAAAATTTAAATAGGTAATCATATGACGTCGCGGCGATTAACCTCAGCAAAAGACTATAATTTAAAATACAGGAAACAGTTTAATATTGACACACAACAACTTGTAGATCTTTAACTTGTCATTACGGCGTAACCTTTTACTTGTTTTGGTGGGAACGTAGGCGAGCCGCGGTTGGACGAAGACGTTTCGTGCGCGCTTTACGGAGTGGGCGCGTGGTACTCGCAGCAGGTGGCGCGCGGGCAGACCTAGGCTCATGACCGATGGTTTTCGGTTGTTTGCCACGCATTTTCGGTTTGAACCATACCGCTTTTCAACCCGAAAATGTGTTTGATAGGTACCTATAATTAAAAAACCATTACATTAAAAAATACCTTTATTCCTCATAAATTACAAATTATTTAGGTACTTAAAAATACTTCCGTCTGTTACGACACGTTCGGAATTCTTTATTATTAAATTTTATAATGTAAAAAATTCTCATTCTTATGAACTGCTTTTTTAAATAAACTATTCGGAAACAAGGACAGGGTATTATAAAACTGATTTTGTCTAATTCTTTGTAAATTAATTGAGCTACTTTGCAGTTTATGTGTTCTCTTTTATAGCAACTACGAAAAATTTCATCAATCTAATTATTGAGAGTGGCATTTTTATTAAGATCGCGGAAGTAAACTTAAACGTGACCACTCGTCTTGACGCGGCACTCACTACTGACAGCACCGCGAGAAACGCTTAAGAGTCTCGTCGATGCGTGTTTGTGTGAGTGTGCCGTTTCGAACATTTGTAGGTAGTTTCCGTACTGTTCCATATCTATACTGTGCCTGAACGCTGCAACATCACGAATTTTGAATGAACAGTGAACCGAATCTCACTGAAACACCCACAAACTCAAATGTTGATATTTTTTAAAGTAAATGTACGAGAGAAATGTTTACGTAAAATGTAGTCGCGTTAACGTTCTACTTTTTAATTTACGGAAATGTTGGTTGCATGCTGACATGAATTACGCGAGAGGATTTTACTAAAGCAAGTTTGTATTTTACCTATGTTGGCTTGACTTTTATTTGCTTACCTACTGTAGCATATTGGATTACTCTTCACTCCACTTATTAGTGTGTTATGCAGTTACCGATTGCGGCTCGATGAAATCCACTTTTCTAAATTATGACTAGCGATCGGAGATGAGTAACAAAATTCGGTCCGTCTCCGAACTAGAAGTTGTGGCTACAAAATGTAGTGGTTCTCTTTTTAATTAGTATGTGAAGCGCGTTCAAGTCTTAGCAGTCTTAGCGACTTGTCGTTTTATTCCAGCTAGCTTCTGTCAGTGGCTACCTACGCCCGCATGAATGTTGAAAATATATGCCTATGTCACTCAATGATAAAGTAGAATTTTACTAGTTAAATATTTTTTTAAATCGGTCGAGTAGTTTTTAAATGTGTTCATTACAAACCTAACCTCTCCAATATTGGTATAGTATATATTAGTTATATATTAGTATATCGTCTCGAATCATTCCCACTGATGTAGGCATATAGGGTGACTGGTAATTAGTGTACGATACTTAAACACGTGATTGTGCTCATGATAACAAACAATTTTTATTATGGAATCAAAGCCGAAATCGCGAAAAAAATATCAGCTGTTCAGTACATTACAAACATAAATGTACTGAACAGCTGATTTTTTTTCGCGATTTCAGATTTGTTCCCATAGTAAAAGTTGTTGGTTATCATGAGCACAATCACGTGTTTAAGTATCGTACCATTATTACCAGTCACCCTGTATACTACATATGTGGAGTCAAGTATGTTGTGTTTGGAAGGAAAAACCTTTCATAATTTCATGACATGTATTTTGTTATTCTATTATCTCACGCGTAAAATTATCTTTTGTCTGGATGACTGGGATTCTATTTGTTTTATTTGGACATATTAACGCTTTCTCGTAAAAATATTTGTTCTAAAAATTTTACAAAAAAAGAATATTAAAATAGCAGCTTCGCAATACTCTTTAAACATCGGACAAAAGATCGTGTTTGTGTTTTATCTCAAAACAGTTAAACAGGGTTTTAATGTTTCAATTTTAATCCAACCGAATTGTGAGGTATGAAATAGGTACGGTTCTTCAAAATCTCTTGGGGGTCTTGTTAAATAAATATTACAGGTATTGTATAATCCGTTAGAAATGACCTACTTATAAAATAAAAACTAAAAGAGATTATGAATATTTTGTATCCATGGAATATGCGTCATAAAAACAAAGTTTTAATGGGGGAAATGCCACAAATATTGTGCATTAATAAAATGGAAAACTTCTTAGACGTATGTACCTAGAATATTTTTACATATTAAATGCCGCGCTTCACCGCGCACGTTTATTCAACCGATTTACAAACGGTACGCCTGAAATTTTTTTGAATCTTGCATTATTCATGAAACTACCCAATCTTAAATTTAGCCCTTTACCATTGTGACACGCTTCTCGATAGAGTTGTCCTTGACACCATCTGAGGTGAAGGCTAGGCCTTCTTTACTCCGTAAAGGAAAATCTTCCTGAAGATAAGCGTCGTACTTGAATTCCGGATAAATTCTCTTGAACCTCTCAAAAACCTTTTGGTGCGCTCGCACAATTTGATGCGACATTTTAATCCAGCCTTTCATCTCGCTTCAACACCCGGCGCAGCTTCGCCGAAATTACTTAAACGTAAGACTAAATTAAATTCAACAAACCTTTGACAAAATACGCCGTGATTTGTATTTTATCTCGTCCCGTTTAAATATGGTTGTATTTTCGTATGAAGAAAAGGCTGATGATGTGTTTTATAGAATTTTGAAAGGGCCATCGCTATTTCGCTGCGCATTTTTGATTAAATAAAAATAATGTTCGCGACCATTCAAATCTCGGTTTTTGCTCAGTTCTCGGGTCTTAAATTAACTATCCCTTTTGCCTCTGATTTTATAAAAATAGCACTAACTTTTCAACTCTTTATTGCGATTTTCAAGAGAATCTATTTCCTGTTTGATCATTGCGCCAACTCGCAGGTTATTGCTGGGACCAGTTGATATGAAAATTAAAACTGGGAGCACAGATTTATTAATACTTTTTTTATCGAGTTCCGTTACGGAAACGGACTCCGATATTAAATAACTTCGCATACGTACTGGATTCTCTTTTATCTCGTGAAACCAATAGAGATACCCATTCTTGTAGGAGAATCGTGGTGTTTATAACGTGGGTTATATTTATAGTACTTCCTTACCCTTTAGAGAGCCCTGGTACATAGAAACGGTATTTTTTATAATTTCGTGAAAACCTTCGTAAATAAAGTCCCACTGGTACCTTATTCTCAAAAAAGTATGGATGTGGTTTATAAGGTATATTTATACTTTGTGTGATAATTTTTTTCGTACCGTCGAGTTATTAATTATATTTTTTCATTCATTTGAAAAGAAGTTTCATGCGAGATAAATAAATATAAATAGATACCTAAGTGCCAGTAGCTCAGTCCAGGCTGGACATGTCTGCCACATGCCGATTGAACGATGGACCCGCAAAATACAAAATTGGTCACTAGACCTCGAAGAAAATGGCGGGACTTAGATGTCATCCTTAGTAGTTGGAAAGAAGTGACTCAGAACCTGTAACAATAAAAGGAATGGAGGGAGTTCTTTGCCCGGCAGTGGAACAGTACATGCTTGATATAATAATAATAATATAGATAGTATTTCCACGTTCTATAAAAAGTAAGGCACCTTTTATTGAACGTAGCCTCTGCGAGTTGGCTTCGGTCCCTCGTACCAAAGATGCAGGACCCCAGGGTCCTGAGACACATAAATATTTAAAAATTTATAGATAGAAAAATTTAAACCAACTTTAGACCTTACCGCTACTGTCCTACTGTACTACTAGATACTTACTCTTGAAATAGGAACAATAATGAAGAATTCATCATAGTTACAGCCGAATAACGCCCACTGCTGGAAATAGGTCTCCCACAGTCGTTGTCACTACGATCGGTCCTGTCCTGGGACTTCTTAGAGTCAATAAAATTGATAATTATGTTGTGCAGGTAAGGGCGCAGGAGCTCCCCCTCCGCCACCCCCCGGTGGCATGCCGCCTCCACCCCCTGTGCTGCCTGAGGTGGACTTCGCCAACCTGTCCGTGGACGACCGCAGCGCGCTGTTCGCTGAGATCAACCAGGGCGAGAACATCACTAACAGTACGTGCTGCTGCTTATGATGCATGAACTTAGTCTAATAAAATGATGATTGTATTTTAATGTGATTTTTTTTTCTGTTATATGAATATTCATTGTTAATGAGCAGGTCCTAGAGACGGCATTAGTAATAATATTCGTGATCGCACAATATCTTAAGCATAGTCGAATTGTCATAGCCCCTTAATTTCTGTGAGTTGATTGCGCGTTTGGTTTATATGCCGAGCATTGTCAATGCCGTCTCTAGTAGTGACTGCTGAAGCCTCTCAGAAGCCTTAAAAAACAAATGAGCTGCAACATGTGCTGCTAAGCGACAAGTCTGGCGTCATCAAAAATTTTTACATCGTTCGCTCGTCAGAAAAGATTTCGCCAGTTATCGCTTAGCTCCGCTCAACATCTTTAGCGACACGTGTTGCGGCACATTCTGTCTCGTAGTAAATACTCGGCTTACTAAATGAGTACGCTTGCCGCAGCTCTGCGCAGGGTAACGCCGGACATGCAGACGCACAAGAACCCGCAGCTGCGCACGGGCCCGGCGCCGTTCAAAGCGGCGGCGGCGTCGCGCGGCGCGCCCAGCAAGACGCTGCCGCAGCCCGGCGCCGGCGCGCTCGACAAGCCGCCCGTGTTCGCGCGCGACGGCAAGAAGTGGCTCATCGTACGTATAGCAACGAAATTATCGCCAAATTAGCCCCTTATCATATCTTGATAGAGTCATTGTGCACTACACTATAATTGCTATAGGATGGTGCGGGTGACAGATGTCGGATTCATACAATGTAGCTACCTGTTCTTTTCTCTCATCTTAAAGTATATTTTTGCTCTGCTGTCATCCTACCCATGCTATGTAAAAAAGACCTTAAAATGAGCAACTGAATTTTACTTCGTATATGTGAAAGTTTGTATGTCTGTTTCTATGATGCTTCAACTATGAACAGTTTTGAATGAAATTTAAATTGGAATACAAGTAGACCTTGGACAGTTACTAACAGGACACAAAATATCCTATATCCTAAACATTAGACACTCTTTATTTCGATAGTTCGAAAGGATCCGTCCTTTGGCATATCATCCGGGCAAATCCTTGCAAAAAGTAACTGTACTTATTAATTTTTTCTTGTAAACAAAATGTGCTCCATAAAAAGCTGCCCACTAATCAAAATGTTGAAACAAAGTCAATTTAATGAATCAAACCATGATTCATTCAAATAATGATCTAATCTGATAACGATTTATTTCCATCATTACAATTAACTTTTATATGTATTTACAAACATATTATTAAACAAGTAATGAATCAATTTTTAACACACACCTAAGCGTATTCTTGGTAAACAAAACATCCACAACGTAGTTTCTACTGAATAATTTTAGTGGGAGAACTGTTCCTAGTTTTTTTTTATCAATCTATGTTGTACTGCTCGGAAAAGGTTTCCCCAATAGCCTTTTACTCTTCTCGATATGACTGATGCAAGCAATATGTGTGTCAAATGTGTTAGTGCAAAAATGTTGTGAAAATCTCTTTTCCCCCCCATGATAACTCGTGAACATGATAACCGTTGTGGGTTCAAATCGCGCTTTATTAATAAAAAAAACCGACATGTCCTAGAACTATAAATTCGAAGAAAGTGACTTCCACCAACACGCACTGGGTCCGCGTGATGGATAATCGAATAGGGATCGAATGATAGCGTGACGGTAGACAGGAAAAACTGGAAAATGAAACATGTCGCGCCGAATCCAAGTAACATATGAGGGCAGGATAATGATAACTATACTAGGAGCCGGATAAATTTGCAATAAAATACACAAGCCCTTTTCTTAATATGTAAATGGATGGAGAGGTAGAGGAAGACCAAAGAATAGATGAATGAATTGTGTGAGGAGTGATATGAAAGAAAAGAGATGTCCTTTTCCTAATATCTCTGCGTAGGTACCCGAAAAATAAGCAATTAACTGATTTCATTACTAAAAAATGTAAAAAATCACGATAGATGTCGATTCAAGACAGCTTTATTTTTTTATTTCCATTCTTGAAATTAAGAATATCAATAAATGTAGGAGGGTGGGTCAATGTACATTATTCCACATTTATCTGGCGCCTATCTTAGTTACCTAAACCTATTTAATACAACTTTTCTCACACAGGAATACCAAAAAGGCAACCAAAATCTAGTGGTGGAGAACGCTGACATGAACAACGTGGTGTACATGTTCCGTTGCCGCGACTCGGCACTGACGGTGCGCGGCAAGGTCAACGGCGTCGTGCTCGACTCCTGCACCAAGTGCGCCGTGGTCTTCGATAACCTCGTCTCCTCCATCGAGTTCGTCAACTGCCAGTCTGTGCAGATGCAGGTCAGTTTTATTTATTGCTTTATTTGAAGCAGGATATGCTGTAACGTAACATGCAATGTAACACGCAATATAAGAATTTGCTGTTCACATTGTCGAAATGCATCATGCCATGTAACAGAATTCCCATATTGTGGATGCCTTGCGCGCGAACCGTGCACACTACTCGCGCGAACAGGGCATTTCAACTATGTGAGTAGGTACTACATGCTCCACACTTATGAAATGCTTCTTTCATGTTACCTTGCATGTTACGTTACTAAAGTCTGTACCCGGCTTTAGGCCTGGTTTATGAATGCATTATGACTAGACTGGGTGCAGGCAGTAGAGGTTGACGTGTTTCCTCCTCAGGGAAAACAATAGACAATCGTTGGTTGGCGAGGTCGCCCCGTCACGTGACGTGAGGCGCCCGCTAGTCACTCCAGTGGGCACAAACGGTGCTTTCATTTTTCACGCCGCATTAGCACCGGAGCTTTTGGCTCACTCTGGCCCGACCTCAGCAGCATCTAGGACAGCTGTTCTCGACTCCTGCATCAATAACATCCTTATAGGCCCAAAACAACAAAGTTAAGCAACGTTTGCCGAGGTCGATCAATGGATGGGATCTGAATATATCTTGATTCCTCCGCGCATCAATAAAACACGCTAAGCCGTAGGCCCCAGCTGTCATTTGTGTATCTTTGACAGTCGTTACGGGTAGTCAGAAGCTATACAATCTGACACCAGTCTTGCCAAAGAATTATCGTGTTACATAGTTACTGGGCCTCAAGTCTGCTATTACAATAGTGTCAGAATGGTCTATCATTGATTTCATAATTGTTGATTTTGACAAGTTTGGTAATGTAAACTAATATAATAGCGTCATTATGACTTTCTAATGGTCAACCACTGACACTCCATTGAAAGAAGTGGTATCTAGAATGGTATTTTAATCTCGTAGATATTGACAAATTAATATCTGACGTATGCGGTAATCTGCTAAAATTTTGATAGTTCCTTTGATCAGTGACCTACCATTATAACGTCATTGTGCAGTCATTGCTTTTAATAACTCGATATTGTCATTATACCACAACTCTACTACAAGTCCATTGACCGATCAACGATCAATCATTATGAATTAGCAGATTATGAACTTTTAGCAAAATGACAATGGGATCGTGTTGGAATGACGAAATTATAAAAATAGCAGACTTGAGCCCCAAGTCTTTGGATACCAGACTATCAGTCGCGCCTCTTACATTACTGAATCTAGTTAGATTGGAAGCCGAGCCCTAATAAGTTGGTAAAAGTTTAGTCAATAAGTTGGTAAAAGTTTAGGCAATAAGTTGGTAAAAGTTTAGGCAATAAGTTGGTAAAAGTTTAGGCAATAAGTTGGTAAAAGTTTAGGCGATAAGTTGGTAAAAGTTTAGGCAATAAGTTGGTAAAAGTTTAGGCAATAAGTTGGTAAAAGTTTAGGGAATAAGTTGGTAAAAGTTTAGGCAATAAGTTGGTAAGAGTTTAGGGAATAAGTTGGTAAAAGTTTAGGCAATAAGTTGGTAAAAGTTTAGGCAAATTGATCAGCAGAGAAACAGGTACGCTCTTCCCTCATTGTCTTATTCCTATGGGACAGCAATCCGACACGACCGGAGAGAGATCAGGCGCTGGACCAACGGCTTAGCGTGAATTTCAAGGCTCACCATACACTCTTACAGCAGGTCAATATTACTCCAGTGCAGTGTCATGCTATTTTCTCCCATGTGTCCAACCACTATTTATTGCTTACCTTTACGTGCTCTACAGTCTACACTTCACCTGACCCCAGTAATGGTTATGGAACCTATATTAGCGTATCTGGGGTTACTTTTTAGGGAGCGCCTGGCCCCTGACTTTCTTGATTTTTGAATACTGATATTTAGATGTCCATCATAAAATTTTTAATCGGTAGCCCAATATCCTGGGGTGGGCGCTAGATCTTACTGGAGTGGACACGGCTCACTTGGCCGCCCTCCCCCCCCCCCATATAGGTAATCGCCTATAGGAACCTACCGTAACCATTAGTGGGGCCAGGAAACCTAAATATGGCAAAATAAACAAGATTTACGACAGGCGCAGACATCAATATCACTTTCACACGATTTACTTTACGAGGCAAATACATAATATATGTTGCATTTAGCAGTGGTATGTGTACCCGTCCACCACAACATTCAGTGAGCTCTTTCAAACTAATTTACCTTGGAAAGTCTTCCTAATTACAATCTACGTGGAGTACGATCGAGCTATAAAACCAGTTTAATTGAGACAATACAGTAAATTAAACTGTACTACATAAATCTTCGTGTTCTTAAGCTGTTGCTCGACGGTAGACTAGACGTTTGTCTATGCGACACAGACAGTTGGGAAACACCGGCCTCATCCAGTTTAAATTGAAGAAAAAAATTACGTGTTATTAATCACCAATTCGCTAAATAAATAATTATCATAAGATCCACGCGCGCCTCAAGGAGATGTCAGCAACTGTAGGGGCCCAGCAGGGTCGAAGCCTACTGGGGCCAAGGGTCTGATTCTGAAAGGAAGACTCGGCCCTGGTACGAAGGACAACGAAGGAACAGGAGTGGGTTTTAAGTCAGTAAAAGTCTGACACTATCTTCCGCTCCGCCCAAGAGCGGGGGATGTTATAAGATGATTTTCCCACCGACAAAAAAAGTCCACCCAAAACGGGAGTAGCTATTTGATGATTTCTGACCTCAAAAAAAAAACAATCTCCTTTGCGAAAATCAAATTGTATTTGTTCAAATATCTATTTTTTTTTCTTAGCCAATGCTGTCCAACTGCTGGGCTAAGGCCTCCACAAGTCCTTCCAGATATTCTTCTCCCGCGCCGTCCCCGCGGTACGCGTCCAGATCATCTCGCCACCTCTTTCTTGGGCCGGCCTTGACGGCGCTTTCCCTCTGCAGCAAGCCACCGCGTGGCGATGCTTGCCCAGTGGTCACTGTTTATGCGGCTGGCGTGACCCGCCCAATACCATTTGAGCCTGGCAGCCTTTTTGCCCACATCTATTACGCCCGTTTTGGAGCGCAGCCGTACTCGGTTTGTTCTTTTTACACCCAGAATGCTGCGCTCAAATCATCGTCAAATTCAAATATATTTAACGGAACTAAATAGAAACCGTTTTGTAGATAAATTTTATGAACTTGTGCAGAAATGAACACTAAACCGAGGAGACATGCTTAACGAGAACAGCATGTTTAAATTAAAAAGTGAGATTAAATACAAAATAAATTGCACGAGAGTAATTGCTTTTGTCCCCGACGTAGTAATAATACGCATTACTTTTTAGGGTCCCGTACCCGAAGAGTGCCAACGGGACTTTATTACTAAGCTTCCACTGTCCGTCCGTCCATCCTTCGTTCGTCTGTCTGTCTGTTCGTCTGTCAGCGGGTTGTATCGAATAAATCGTAAGAGGAAATTCAACTCTCTAAGTTGAAATTTTCACAGAATGTGTATTTCTATTGCTACAACAACAAATAACAATATTAAATTAAAGTTAAAAATTAAAGGGGGTTCCCGTACAAGAATAGAATAAAATAAATTTTATTGTACACCAAAATAGTAACAATTTCACAGAAACTTAAACGAACGAAATTACAAAAGTTTTTTTAAGAAACGTTATTTTTTTTTTTTGCTTGATTTTAATATTTGTAGTACGGAACCCTCGTGTACCTACGAGTCCGACTCGCACTTGGCCAGTTTTTTAATGTAACACAAGTTGTTAGCGAGGTCAAACGTCTATACTAAATATTACTATAGTTTTCATCATTACAAAAGAACGATCTCAAAGACTGCACGTAATGAAATTTTTATTGAAACGGGAACAATGGCAATCTATATCGGCTTACGATCGAGTCCAATAAAGTCTGTCAGTAGATTTACTTAAGTATTAGAGATATAAAATTTTGACATTATGAATTAACAGATTAGGCAAATATAAAAGATTTTTTTTTAACCTTTAACCGCCTTCATCGGATATATCCGACAAACCTTATACCACGACCAAATACTTCATCTCTTCAGCTCTTCTGTCACTTATGGGGATTGAAGAGCTAAACGAGATGGAGTTCCCAGTCGCAAATACGCCCCTGGAGACACGAAAACACTCGTCGCCGCGTCGGACCAATTCGACGCAAACGGTTAATATAATAAGTTTGTACATGGCATACAGAGTAGTCTTAAATAAGTACAGCCTCCTTAGCCAAGTTACGACCGTTTCGATTCGATTCCTTTATTCAGACGTCATCTCAACGCTCTGTCAGAACAAAGGAATCGAAGGCGCGGCCTACTCGAGGCGTTCGACGCAAGAGAATCGAAACAAAACGGTCGTAACTTGGCTAGGGGGGCTGATATGTAAGAGAGGAAGAAAAACCAGTACAACAAATATAAATTGGGTCATAGGGCCTTCCTAAACTTTGACTGACCTTTTGGTCTAGTGGTTAGTGACCCTGACTGCTATGCTGGAGGTCGTGGGTTCGGTTCCCACCCAGGACAAATGTTTGTGTGATGAGCACGATCATTTGTTCTGTGTCTGGGTGTAATTTATCTATATAATGTATGTATTTAGAAATATATAAGTATGTCTATCAGTTGTCTAGTACCCATAACACAAGCTCTGCTTAGCTTGGAACTAGACGGCGTTGTGTGATAGTTGTGGAATATTATATTATTAAAAAAAAAACTAGGTAGAAAACCTGTCTGTATCATAAAGAGTATCCAATTTTAATGAGTCTTATTGTGGGTACTTACAAAATATTGGTACGCGCAGTGGGTGAATAAAGTACTTATGTTATACTACAAAATATTAGTACGAGCAGTGGGAGAACAAAGTACTTATATATAGCCTCTGGTAGCGGTTTCGCCCGTCTGAAAGTAGGTTTCCATACAAACTTTTGACTCCTGTTTAATCCTTTTAATCCCTTCTTTTTTTTTGTACACGTCATAAAAGGCACCTCTGTGCGAAATTCCAATCCGTTTTAGGTCCAAGGGTTTGGGGCTGGGTGTTGATTCGTTGGTGATTGAGTCAGGAGTTTGCCTTTTATATATGTCGTGGCCAGATCTTAAAATTCATCACTTCATGATATGACCAACTAAGACTGGCTATGGCCAGTCTTAGTCATTGATGTAGAATTTCAATGATAATAAAAAGCCTAAAGAAAGTAAGCCAAACGAAGATTGAAATGTCATCAAACTTTAACGTTTAAAGCGATCTGGCCAGCCCCCCTAGCCAAGTTACAATTGTTTCGTTCGCGCCGAACGCTTCGAGTAGGCCACGCCTCCGATTCATTTGTTCTGACCACGTGACTGAGCGTTAAGATGACGTCAGAACAAAGGAATCGGAGGCGTGGCCTACTCGAGGCGTTCGGCGCGAACGATACAATTGTAACTTGGCTAGGGGGGCAGTTTTACTTGGCCATATCATGAAGTGATCAATTTGTAAGATATGGCCACGACATATATACAGATTACGTGTATAGTGTGTGTGTGATACGTTATTGGCCATTGGTTTTGGCCGTTAGAGGTTCTTAGGAAGGATTTCTTGAGCGGTGCAGACGAGAGAAACCAGATGTTTATATATAGTTTTACGAACGTGCAAGCTGCTGCAACTGAATGTGATTTAATAACAAGTTTCCCCGGCTACCAACTACGATTTATCACGACTTCTAATAACATTGTTACCAAAATCGGTCAAGCCGTTTCCGATATTAGGGATAACAAACACTATGACTCGAGATTTTTTACATATTATATAATGTTCACTTGAAACCATCTTAAAATATCAACGCTAAGAATTCTGAAACTAAGTATACCTAGTAACTAGGTATCTAGTAGGTAATAACTTACTACGTACTTACTTACTAGGTATTCCTATGTATCGTACTTTATTTTTCCCTTCGTAAACACATAACTTAGGCTGGGACTCTGGGATAACTATTATGTTACAACATTCGGGGTCTCCGCCGTTATCGGGGTTCGGCCTTGAGGGATAGACGTGTTACCGGAGTGATTAATTAATGTATGTACCCTAATACTAATTCTGTAAAGGTTACGTGTAAATTGAAACAGGTTTTCACTGAGACGTAATGTAATATAGCTGCAAAAGTGTAATATTACAGTACGACAAGGTCGCGGCACTCATAGTCGTCTCCGCATTCACTCTTTATCTCTTCGGTGGCTATCTGACTGTTGGTCTCCTCAACGATCGACACCATGTTCGAAGCCTTTCCTCGCTCGCACGGCAACATCGGCTGAGCAGGATACTTCACATCGCCAAAGTCTTGGGTGTCAAAGTACTCCCTGTTTGGCTCAGCGATATCCTATAAAAAAAAAAAACTGGTTAACTATGTCGATAAAAGGAAACCTAAACAAGAGCCAAATGAAAAATAACGTTATCTTATCGAGACGTTCATAAAATTGGAAGATATTATCGATCGTAAAAACCATACTGATTACTCTATTCCCTTTTCGCAATTTTGCGCGGATTACACAAATCCAGCGTAATCTAACACTGATCGTTTTTATACTGACTTGCTGTTCGTTTCGGTTGGCTACGTTAAACTTATGGGTATATAATATACTTAATGATTTACTAACCTCATAGTTATATGCATACGGCTTGTAAGGATTTTGGGCCCAGCTCAAACTGTATTCGTCATAGCGCATGTCTGTACAATTATTCCTGAAGTCACTGTCCGAGTCAGATGATTCGTGGGGCTTGGAATAGTCTCCCATAGCTTCCTGCGAGGCTACATCAATTGGGTGCGGGTCTATGTTCAGTATGGTCAGCTTACTGTTTATTACCATATTTAGCGTTTTCTGCCAATCTTCTAACTGTTTTTTTATACTCTCCATCTGTGAAATTAAAAACATAAATTTGTAATTTAGATATCACTTTTGCAACAATAAAAAGTTATATAAAAAACATACTTTTTTCTTCAACAATGCTTGTTTATTAGCTCTCCTTAGTCTCTTCTGTTTGATGTAATGCTTAAGATAAGCAACTTTATAAACGTTGGTAACTTTGACGATCTTCACTCGGCAGTCCGGCTTTACGTCCACGTCGCTCAGTGAGGAGTACACGCTGTTTTCCGGCGTGTTGGGGTCGGTCAGCGAGTGCTCTGCATACTCCATCTTCTCCGACTGTCTCTCGGGGATCGCCATATTCTCGTACTTCAACTCCTTTAATAATTCCACTATGAATGCGCGGTCTGAAATAAAAAATATCTACGACCTAAGAAATCCAATAATATTTTATACTAAAGGCAAAAAATTAGAAATGGAATGGACTGGTATAGAATTAGAATGTACACGGATTGCGTATGTAGTCATTTGTTAAGAATGACCTTCCTCCTGTGTGGTGGAGCCGATGTGCAGGTCGTGCTCGGCGTCCCAGGCGGCGGCGCTGTCGAGCGCGCGGCGCAGGCCCGTGGCGCTGTCGAGCGCGTGGCGCAGGCCGGCGTCGGCGGCGATGACCTCCCGCACGCGCGCGCGCACTCGCCGCAGCCGCTCGGCGCCGCGCCGGTCCTGCTCCGCGCGCTCCGAGAACTCTGCGTCCCTCACGCACAGCTTCGTGTTCACTATCTGAATCTATCCACAATATAAACGTTTAAGCACCACTGCCGATCTTCATACAACACGATAAAGAATACAGACTGCTGCATCTAACCTGGAGCTGAATGTCTTCCATCTCGATTTGTTTCTTTTTTATCCGCTCCCGAGAAATCACGTACATGTCTTTTATAAATTTGTACATGTAAAGTCCCGTCGGAACATACTTGAGAAGAAATATCGCCTGCATAAACAACTACCGTGATTATAATTTACGTACAGATTAGCAAGCTGTTATTATTAACTAAAGTGAACATACCACATAGACGAATGAGAGTCGTAGATAGACAGCATATGTAACGCTAACAAAGTAGTGCGCGAGCGGCACGCCGTACTGTTCCATGAGATAGTTCCACGTGCTGCTGACCCCCCACACATGCTCTCCGTTCAGCTCCAGCTGATTAACCTGCGGTTGCGCTCGGTGCTCCTCATCGTTCATGATAAGGGTTCTCAAATGAAGAGCCGAGATCACCGCCCCTAGTACTATTATTAAAGTCAGCATCTAAAAGTATAATATTCCTTACAAAAGTTTATTTATTGCAAATGTGAGCATTAAAATATGCAATATACGAAAAAATAATTTTGAAAATTAAAATTTTGACATTGACATTTCTTGTTATGCCATGCCACCAGAACGAATTGGCATTTAATTCTTCCTTCAAAAAACTTCTACTTCTCTAAGAATTAAAAAGAATTTCATTGACTGACAACTCACTGACGAGTTTATTGACACTGACCTTCACTGACATATAATATGAACTTGTGGTTGTTGTGTTTTAGAGATTATTTAATTTGAATTGATGTGCTGTATTCTCAAATTGTGGTTTCTCAGGTGCTGGGCAAGGTACCAACGGTGTCGATCGACAAAACGGACGGGTGTCAGATCTACCTGTCGCCGGAGTCGTTGGACGTCGAGATCGTCAGCTCTAAGTCTTCCGAAATGAACGTGCTTGTGCCTCAGGGCAACGGCGACTACGTGAGTTTTCCAAGCTTACTTTCAATTAAACTAATTACGCTTAATACATTCTAAAGTGAACTTTAAATACGTTCTACAAAGAAAATTCTCGTTAATGCTGTTGCGTGACAGTCAGGAGTGTTTGTGGAACAGTAATTATGCTAAATAATTTTCTTCTGACCTCTTTAACATTAGGACACTTTTATCGTAACAGCTTCTTAACTTTTAGTTGCAATTTTTCTTTTCACCTTAAATTTCTGATTTTATTTCTTTCAGTATTATTAAAATGACTTCACTGTGTAATACTTAATTGTACCTTGTTCTATTAAGTTATTGACGTGCTTGTTTTTCGCGCAGTCGGAGCACCCAGTCCCCGAGCAGTTCAAGACAGTGCTGAACAAGGCGAAGAACGGCATCACCACCACGCCCGTCGAGAGCACGGGCTAGACACTCGCACACACTCGGGAACCTACTCGTCACAGCTTTCAATACCCATTCGAGGCAAGGCGAGGCGAGGCGAGGCTTTATTTAAATACTTTGCACGGTCTAGTTCAACATTAGTTCACGTACCATGATTCGCCTCGAAGCATCCACCAACTATCTCCAACTGTCGATGTATCCTCACTCGTACGAACAACGTTCTCGAGTCCCATGTGCGTCTATTTAGTCTTGTATATCATCTTATTTAAGAACTGTCTTCATTTCTTGCTCATTGCGCTCGATTGTAGTATTTAAATATTATAAATCTAATACGACGTAGAAATAACTATAACTCAAGTATTTACTGGCCTTTGTGTGTAATGTAAAGATGTTCCTTACACTAACATTGAGATTTTGACTTTGTGAAGATGGTAACATTCTTTGGAGTACCGCTCGGTACGGGAGTTAGTTAAGTTAGTAGTAAGGTGTGTGACTGTCTCGAGTACCCGAAGTTAGAAAGGTTTGCATTCTCGACTTTCGCTATCTCTGTTCATAACTGTGCGATCATTAGATAAACCCCGAAGCTTGACACGCGTGAGGTCTAATTTTCTTACTTGTATTACTTTCTTGTGATCAATCATTGTATTATTTTATATCAGTGTCTATCGTATGGGAAAACTCACCCAGATTATATTTTATCCTAGGACATGCTATTTTATTTTGTGATTGTAATTATTATTTTTAAATGAATATTTCTTTATTAAAATGTGAAATTTTGTACGAAAATAATTAAAAAAATGTCGACATCGTTAATTATACAAGAATTGCTATTATTTATTATATCATCCTTATTTTGAAGAATATAATAACTGTATTGAAAGTTTGCATTTTGTTAATTTATTTGTCGAGAGATTAAAATTATTTTTAAGATCATTGATTTTTTTATTTTAATGTAGTTTCAAAAGATCCTTTTTTATATGTTCCTTACTACCACTAACATAGAGATTCCCGTAAAATTATCAGTATCAGTTTACCAGCTTTCATATCCTCGGTTCACGGCACTGAAAAATTAATCAGGAATATCCTATCTTCCTCACTGATTGATTTTGATGTGCCGTGCTTCAGCGAGGCTATAGACGCTTGGAGACTCGCTTTCCCGAATTCCAAACAGCCCGACAATCTTTCTTCCCAAAGACGGTGGGATGAGCCGCTATGCAAAGTAGTTCAAGAAAATCTGTTTGAAATATCTGTCTACTGCAGAGCGTGCGCGCCTGCTAGCTGTGGGAGAGTTGCAGAGAACCTCAAGCGGCGGAAATATAGCATATGTGGCGGCTACCTTGTTGGTAGTTATATTTTCGAGCCGTTTGGGGTTGAAACTCTCGGATCGTGGGGTCCGAGTGCTCACAAATTATTTAAAGAACTTTCAAAACGCCTTGTTGACACTTCGCGTGACCCAAGGGCTGGCTTTTACTTCGGACAAAGGATAAGTATTGCCATTCAGCGTGGCAATGGCGCCAGTCTTTTTAGTACATTACCAGTCGACAGCGATGCGGAGGAGTTTTTCGACGCCGTACTTTAGATTGCTTTTTGTTAGTACTTTTGGGCTTTTATTTTGTTAGATAGTTTTAATTAGGTTAAGTTAAGCATATTTTGTTTAATTTGCATTTTTAACATTTATTTCATAATTTTTACAAATCCTGCTCAAATTGTTGGCCTCTGTTGTAAATGCAGGCCCAACATCTGTTTCGCTGAATCGATTTCGAACGAACGACAACGAATTCAATTCGCTGAATTGAATCAATTAATTATTTAAATCTAATTTTGAAAATTTAACTGCAATTTAAGACCGACTATGCTATGTTGCTAACTGCAATTTTGCGATTTTATATAGAAGTCAAATAGACTAATTGAAAATATAACACCTTATAATATTCCTAGTGCTGAAAATACTTTCAATAAAAATAAAACAAGAAACAATAATTGTTACATTTTTATTTTGTTCTTCGTGACATGGCTCACATCGTCCATTTAAAAACATACTTTTCGAACGGAAAAGGTGGTCCATGTGTTTCAATAAATAAATTCAATTTAGCAGTAATCGTGCAGTGGTAAACAAAACAATTTGGGCACAAACGTTACACCTATATTTACAAACCAACCCAAACAACATTACGTAATAATTATGGCGTAGCAATCGCAATAAGTGAAATTAATGAATTTTTTAAATATTATAGCAATTATTGAAATATTTTCTCGTTGTAACAGAGATTTCATAACTTACAGATATCTTATAAAATATCAGTCGAATTTCCAAATTTACCCTACTTTCTAAGTACTGGCTTATAAGTAATTAAACGTGTTAAATGCTGTTAATCTGGGTCTATGCTGGAGTTATTTGGAGAGAGTCTGCTGCACTGCCACTCGTCGCTGCCGTCGGAGCACTCGAGGAACCCGTTGCAGACGCTCGTGGCAGGCAGGCACTCTCCGAGCGGACACCTGAATCCCTTACAGGTGTCCAGTCGACTGGCTCGGCGGTTCTCAGCCGCCTCGAGGTCTGCGTAGAAGTCCTCACTGGACTCTTGTTCTGAGGAGCTGGAGTCGTTGTGCGGTGGCGTGTACGCGGCCAGCACGCTGTCGATCCAGTCGATGTAGTTGGACACCTTGGTGTACACGCCGGGCCGGTTTGCTCGTGCGCAGCCGTAACCGTTGCTGGTTACACCGTAGACGTACCATTTGTCAGATTCCTGTAAGTTAACCAAGAAAACACTTAATTTTTAAGTAAATGTCCTCATCTGCCTTTTCGCAATGTTGGAGTCAGTTTCCACTCTAACCAGATCTTGTTGTTTACCAGTATATTATACATGACGGCCCATTTGACATCTGCAACCCACTTACTGGGCATCAGAATGTCCTTTTTTGATTTTCAGATTTGCCACGGTCTCCTCACGGGCTGATCTCAGCAAGTCGACCGACCGGTGCGTTTGTTATTTTGCCACGATTAAGTATGAGTGAATAAGTCGGTCGTACTCTGCGATTCTTAATCTCACAAAGTGAATTATGAGGGTACTTCGGTGACGTCTGGTCAGTCAGCTGTGCCATATTGTGTTAGATGTACCTACCTACATGCTTGTTTTCAATGATTTGGTTGTGCCTTATTTTACTGTATCGTAGTATTACGTGATGTTGTACCTAAGCCTATTGTCTATTTTATTGTAATTGTAGGTATTAATGCAGTAGGCATGCTTCGTCATTAGACGACAATTGGTTAACTTAAATTTTAAATCTCATTTAAGTGAACGATTATAATATGTTCTTAGGAGACCTAATAATGCCCAAATAAAGATATCATTAATAGTATGAATTTTATGTTAATTTTCGTTGGTAAAAGTGTTACGTTATTTTGAAAAGGTAATAGCTCTACCTGGCACATGAGCGGTCCCCCGGAGTCCCCGAGGCAAGCGTCCCGACCGCCGCGCTCGTAGCCCGCGCAGAACATGTCGTCGGTGACGCGGTACAGCGGCAGCAGGCGCGTGCGGCGTCGGCATTCTGATGTCGATATCACTGGCAGTTCCACCTCTTGCAGTGTGTCCGCTGAAAACAAGCGATAGTTATATAAAAACTGACCAAGAAATCAGAAAGTAGGTACCTAAAGTAATTTAGAAACTAAATAAATCGTTTTGGAGACAAGCTGGCAACCGATGATCACTTTGTATTAGTTAGGATAGGACCTAAGTATCTGTGTCACTGTCCAAATATATACAGGGTCTTTCAATTTTGTTACTACTAGCTCAAAAGGTTAATCATTTACATCTCCTTTCTGGTCAATCATTCACCCAAAAAATGGGTGCTCACTCATTGTGCATAGTTATTCCTGTGATGAAGTAAACTCAGTGAACATAAAACTTAGAGCTAGCGCGCACTGGTGAATTTTGTCAGGGTGACTATATTTTTTGTCATTTTATAACCAACTCAAGTACAGTACAGTTCAAGTGCGTCCACCACATGTTGGATTCATAAACACTGACTTTGTCAAAAGCCACGGCAATAAAAGATACCAGCGCGCGCTAGCTCTTATACTCACGGAAGACACGTTCATGCTCATACAGCTGTCCCCAGCCCACCACAGTGCAGTGATGTCCGGCGGGGGGCTGCGCGCGCGGCGGCGGCAGGCAGGCGGGGCGCAGGCGCGCGTGCAGCGGCACGGGGTCCACCCGCAGCAGCGCGATGTCGTTGCGGAAGCCGCGCGGGGCGTACTTGGGGTGCAGCACCACCTGGCGCACGCGCGACACGCGCTCCCACGGGCCGCGGGGCCACGCGCCGCGCCGCAGCGCGCCCAGTCGCGCCACCCAGTGGGCTTCTGTAGCTCTGTGATCATTGTGATAGTGATTAGACTCTGGCCAACGAAAGCTGGCACAACAAAAAAAAGGCCGAATTAAAAATATCTGAAGCTATTCACCCTGGCTGTACGCTGCTTAAACGGAGTTGATACTTTTGATTATTAATAAAAATAATATTTTTATGCGATACATCATATGATGCGTGTTTATTTAACAATTAGACATGTGATATTTATTTAGCACAAATTAAAAATATTATCCAACAGATAACACATCCTTATTTTTTCTTTTATAATTTTGAATGAATGCTAGCCTAGGGTGGCCCTCGAAATCCAAATAACCTTAAGTTTTTTTGCGTTTCGTAGGTCAGTGTCAAATTATTTTCTCATTAAAATACGATTTGCGACCATAACAAATATGGCTTTACTAAGTTATAATCAGTTTCTAGTTTACTTTGATATTGTATATGACTGATCTTTGTGTTCCACAATAGCTGATAACAAACTATCCATGTACCTAATCATCGCTTCTGGACTTGGCTAGTAGGTGCCTCTTAATTGGTGCCTATTAGGAAGCATTGCATATAGAATAGAAATATGAACTATCGATCACAACATTTAATGGTTTATGTATGTTACATTTTGGTTTAATCTTGGGTCAATATCTACTCTCTGTTTACTACAGTTAAGCAAAGAGAGAGATATAGGGAGTTAGAGTTTTTTTTGTGATAGGTGCCAGTCCAAACAAATCGCACCAAGTTGTAACTTTCTGGCTTTCGTATTAGCCTTCGCTTAGTAGTGAACACAGGGATCAAAGATGTTTATACTCACTGGTAAAAACAATGGCTGGCCGAGAGCAGCCACTGCTGGTGCACCAGCGTGCCGCCGCACTGGAAGTCCCCGTCCCGGTAGAGCGCGGCCTGCCACGGCCAGGCGCCCGCCGCCGCGCCGTCGCCGCCCACCACCCTGCCGCGGCGCACGTGCATGTCAGTATCGTCCCTAGCAGAGATGGCCCGACTATGGACTGGGGCGACTAGAAGACTAGTTGGCACTCAAACGGCTAACTGGTCTGCCGACTAGTTGCCGACTATAAATTAGGCCAGACGGTTGGGTGTCCCAACTAGTCGGCGACTAGTACGTCCATCTCATTTTGTTTTTTATAGTGTTCTTATACGAGTACACACTGTTCTTTTAAGACTAATGTAGGTATTTCTTAAAAATATACAGTCAGCTCGCCAAATACATACCTATATAGGTACCTATCTATCATCCTTCTCTTTTTGAATTCGGTTAAAACCGATGAACGATAAAGGAATGGCCAGATGGTTGCAAACCAACGTCCGAACCAATGTGACCTTGCTAGTTTCAATCCGTGTAGACAGCAGTTGTAAACCATGACCTTCAACATCCTTGGTTGGCAGGCGCGTTTTCCTAACCACCGAACGTGTTGACGCGTGGTTTACATCCACGTGGCCGCAACACAAACCAAACACACCAACCCAAGGTCACCTTGGTTGGAACGCTACTTTGCAACCGTCTGGTCACCCCTTTAGCTTCACTCAATCTCGGACTTAACTTAGAAGATCAGTAGGTACTACCTATTATTATCATTCTACAGATTTAAGTTAACCATAGCAAATCATAAGCATTAGAACAGTGCTTAAGTAATGTGACATGAGGGCTGGGGAGCACTCGAAGCACTTTCGCCAGAACCTTCACCTCTCCTGTTATTGATCATTGTCAAAGAGGCACACTTTTTCGAATTATGATAGAATAGTGAACAGTATTTTTGGAGTTATTCACGGTCCGCCCCTGTATAGAGTTTATTCGCCGTTTTGAGAAAAATCAGGGGTGTTATGGAAAATAAAGAGTATTTACCTGGGTTGTTGAGCATCAGCGTGAGGTCGTATCCCACAGTCGAGGCCGGTGCATCGGACCCGCAGTGCTCGCTTCCTGGCGCAGGCGGCGCGTCGGAAGGTCAGGCGCGTGTCGTGCGCGCGCGCCGCAGCGTTGTGCCACACTTCCCAGTAGCCCGCCGCGCTGGCCCTGCGACCCTCACGTGCTTCCCGCGCCCAGCCCGCGTCACTGAGCACAAAGAGAATCACTATCAACTTCACTCTTGTGAGACCCTTAGATCGCTTCCAAAATGAACCTAATGTTGTTTTATACTTAAGCAAATTAAGTTAGTCAGATCACAATCACATGAAAACGTTAAATAATTATATATTTACAGAAGTCTTTAGAAAATTTACAAAAGTAATACGGGTTGGCATTTTTGGCGCCCAACGTGGGACCAACCGGCCCAAACTTTTTGTGACAGTTTAACGTCTACTCCTTAATGTTATGTTTATATGACGTACCAATTTTTTTTGTTTATTACTAAGGCATATCAACAACTTGTTTACAAAATATTCTATAATAACTATTCAGAGGTAGGACCCGTGTAAACAAATCAATTATAGACATGCACACATACCTAGTGGTTCCTATTCACAGATACCTAGTGGATGTTCAAAATTACAAAATCACATATTATTCGTCATCATCATTATCATTTCGTCCACAGCTGGATATAGGCCTCCACGAAGCGCGGCCGATGAATGCGAGGTGCACAGGGCTGGTCGTTGTGGCGACGCTTGGGGGAGGCCTATATTATTTGTAAATTAAATTAATTATTTCCATAAGATAAGTAATAAGTAGATTTTATTACTGGAAGGTCATGGCTCTGCACACAGCTTTGCCGAGGTCGGGTAGTTTCAGTGAGCTTTGAGCTTGTTCCACCACGTCAGCAAAACTCTCCACGCACAGTCGCCCCCAAACACCGCGTTTGCGCACCATCACGTAACCTGAAATGATTTGACCAAAATGTTAGCCTTATCACCAAAAGATTCTCTGTCGATTCGACATCTAAAATGATAATGCCCCAGCATTTTGCTGAGCGCTGGCCGTTTTGCGCGTATGTATATGGTAGTATATATAGAGTTTTTTTTTTTTAATGTATGCCATGTTTGACGCAAACAAACTCTTTCTTTTCTTTCTTTTTTCTTTTCTTTCATAATTTCCACACCAAAAATGTGCCTTAAGAAAAACAGAAAGATAGAAAAACATCATCCAGACAGTAACTCTGCCTAAGGAAGATATTGAATTGACTAGTAAACATACCTTCTTCGTTATATGGGATAACTTCGTTATCCTCTAGTTGGTCAGCGAGCGCCACGCAACTTTTCTCGTCGTCACCGAGAGGACAGTCGGGCGTGCCGTCACACACCTTAACCATATCTAAGCACTGTCGGGCATTAGCGCATACGTACTGTCCTTCTTTACACCACTCTGAAAATAATTCAATATATATTATGTTTATTCTTCATAGAGCATCGGAACTTTTTTTTAATAAATACCTAAAGCCGTTTATTAAGGTCATAAGATCTCAATTTGTTCTTCAATTTTGCAGAGGAAAATTAGCAGGAGAATTGAATATCGCTTATTTGCGACAAGGATGACGTAAGTAAAAAATGAGATTGAATAATTACAAAACATAATAAAATTTAACGGCATCGAATTAATAAATTTATTTCGTTAAGTTACAAATTTCGTCATTGTTTTTTATTTCTTTACATAAAAGACAATGATTATAAGGATATACTTATTCATCTTTAAAAATAGCCTGTAGAATTATACTTTTTGAGATTAATTATACTTTTGTCGTAAATGAGCGATGTAATCTTTACATACCACACTTGTTCTCATCAGAATAGTCCCAGCAATCAACGACACCATCACAAATCTTGGATTGTGAGAAATCTGCTCGCAGGTAGTCTGCACAAGAGCATGAACGTTCGTCTTCGCCATCCGGACAGTCTAGCAAGCGGTTACAACGGGACGTCAACGGGAGACACAGGCCGCTTGGACAACGAAACGATGTAGCGTTATCACACACATCTGAAATTGACCCATTTTTCAAATCATCTACTTATTAGTTTAAACATGTTTTTATTTTGAATTGCAGAAGCTTACCTTCTTTGATAATTTCCTTGATAAAGTTGCTAACACTTTCCTTTTCCTTATTCGATTTAGTTCCATGAGGTTTATTGTAAGACTTTTCTGGTATATCAAAACTGTTTCCGTCTTGTTTAGATGGAGGACTCTTGTTGTACGTTTTTGTTAAAATTTTAAACCCTGCTTGGTTCAATGTGTAGCTAGATGGTATTGCCTTTGTTGAAATTACACTGCCAGGTGCTCGAAATAAAGTGTTATTATTGGAATCCGATATTGTAGCTAGACTAGCGAGTTGTTTCAACTTATCAATAGTCAGAGTATTCGTTTGATTTATAGGTATTTCTAAAACAACATCGGGCTCTAAAGCCAACTCATACGCGGGAAGGGTTTGAGTTTTATTTGCTCGCTTACTACTCACACTACCAGTCACATGATATGATACTCTGTATGTTCCTTCAGGAACGGAAGTAGTTTTTGATACTTGCATATTTTTAAATTCCTCGTCTTTTCCGTTTGAAAAATTTAAATCATCACTTGATTTTGGAAATCTACTGCTTGTTGGAAAATTACCAGGTGCATTGACTTGAATGGTTTCAGGAACTGTTGATAGCCTTAACTGATCATGTTGTTCTGTTTCAGGTATAACTTCTGCACTTCCTGTATCGCTTTGATTAATTTCATGACTTTGGTAATAATTTTCAGTACTCAAGTCATCAATTATCTTTTGAGTTTCGGGGTCGTTACGAAAAAAACTGCGTAAATTCTCTTTCATTGGTTGAGCTTCCTGAATTTTTATTTTAGGCCGAGGTCTTAGAGGTCGATTCATACCTAGGTTAGACTTTGCAGGTAACAACGTGATCACACCAGCTGTCGTTATCTCTAACTCATCATCGGGAACAACTTCGACCGATCCAGTCATTTTATTATGATTGTGCCGTTCTTCAACTTCCATATCATTTATTGTAGCTTCAGATCTTGTTGGCGTATTTTGTTGAGTATATTTTTTAATAATATCCGTTAAGTTCCGGAATATTGAAACCTTTCCGGGAAACTTAGGAGTTGTATTCGGAAAAACATCGTCATTCTTCGTTATAATTGCTTGTAGTGTGTCATTATAATATTTTTCCGGAGAATTTTTGCTAAACGTGTCGTTTTCGTTGGTCGAAGTGTTTACTAACTCCCAAGTTAGATGTGGTGCACCTGTGCTTGGTATAATAGAAACTTTATTATTCGGTCGCCTTGTTGAATTTTCTTTAGTTGTTTCATTCTGTTGATGTTCATTTGTTCGATATGTTGTATTCACTACTTCTAACTCCGGAGTTGTGGAGATGGTGCTTGTTGCTGGTTCTGTAGTGGTAGTGGTGGTTGAGGTACTGGCCCTCGTTGTAGTTGTGGTAGAACTCGTATCGGTGGTAGTGGTAGGGCTGCTGTTGGTAGTGGTGGTAGTAGTAGTAGTAGTAGTAGTGGTGCTTGTACTTGTAGTAGTGTTATGCTTCTTCAATATTGAAGCACCTTCAATTGACAGTTGTTCAGTGTCGTTGTCAGTGCTATCGGCTTGAAGAACATTTATACTAACACTTGTTTGTTTATCTTTGGGAGGACGCTCTACTGGTTTTCCGTCATCTCCATCAGCAAAGTCCAATTCATCTACTACTTCAACAACTCCACTTATTTTATCTACTGGAATGGGATGCGGTTTTGGATAATTAGATCCTAAAGTTTCCATATTCTTTAAAGGCGGTGCATAAGTTGGTAATGTAAAACTCGTGTATATTGGACTTGGTACGTAAACGTCAGCTGCTAAATCTGGATCTACATTGTGTAAACCTAAGGGTCTGATTGTAGTTTTATCTCTGAGTTTTACTGGTGGTATTGGGGTCAGTAAACTTTCCAATATTGAAACATCATCCACAACCTCTGCTACTCCCATTCTGTCTTCAGCATTCAGGTCACTTGTGATCTCCACAGGAACTATGGAAGGTTCACTTGTTCGTTCATAATAGGGTTGTGTTATTGGTCGCCACGGTTCGTTGTCAATAACATGTGGGACAGTAAACAATGTGTCGATTTTGGGTAAATCTTTATAGTGATTTTCGTTTGTAAGTAGGTCGAGTAGAATTTGGGAGACATTACTGGTGGTACTACTTGCTTGAGCTGTAGTTGAAGGCATAACTGTTGTTGAATTTGCGGAGCTAGTGGTAATAACTGGAGCTCGTGTTGTTTTCTCTATACCTTTTTTTGGGGTCGATTCTGTTCTTGTCTTAACATTGAGAGTGGATGTTATTGTGAACGGTCGAGTCTTTGGTGTGCTTGTAGGAACTCTCTTCGTTGTTGTGGTTCTTATTGTAGTTCTAGCAGGAGGTGCCTTAGTCGTTGTTGTAGTTTTTACAGCTACTGGTTTATGACTTCCCTTATCTTCATGACGTATTGGACTAGAACTTAATTTTTTGTTTTCCGTTATATCTGCTTCAGTCTTTGTGATTTGAAACGATCCCTGTACAACTGGAATATTTTCTGTGTCAATATCAGGTTCATCTGGATCTTTATTTTGATTAGGTTTTACTGTAGTCTTACGCACGACACCTACCCTTGTCTGGAGAGATTTATCTATTCCAGTTGGCGGGGGTGAGGCTTTCGGGTTATTCATTGCCATACTCTCATTCATAGCTTCTTTCACGTAAGATTCTGAATGATAAGTGTGTTCAAGATCTCTCTTTATTATAATACTAGATGTGTCTACTTTTATACTCTGTCCAATTGCTGGATGTTTTGAATTTAAATCTTGAATTAAAATATTCTTAAGAGTTTCTTCAATGTTCGATACAGAACTGAAAGCAAAGATTTTGATATAATGCCGACTATATAGCAAATAGTAAAATTTCAGTGATAATCAAATTTTGTAAAGAATTACCTGGGTATTTTTCTCCTGTCGAGGTATAATCTAAAGTGTACGTCTAGTCTTCGGTCCCCGAAGCCGGTGACGAGTGCGCCTGTAAAGGCTTGGCGAAGCGGGGAGGGCGCAGCGAACACTTGCCGTAGGGCCGCGCTGTAGCGGCGCGCGCGCTCTCGGTACGACGGGCTGCCCGGCACACCTCCGTACACGTCCCCACGCGTCACCCGGAACGTGCCCTCGAACGACATTATTGCTGCAAAATAGATTAAGAGAGGTTGAGAGTTGTGAAACTTGCTCCAAAACCATAATTGTATGTAAGTACTTTATTAAGGAATTCCCTGGGGTCCTCCGTTTCAAGGGTTAATGTTATTATATTACCTACATATATTAACTTGAAAAAGATAAACCAGAATTTGAGGACACATTGTTGACACAAATGGACATGTTTCCCACGCATTTTTCCTTTATAAAGGTCAAATAGTGCTTAGCGGCGACAGCATGAAATACCCTATTAAACAATAATAATGTAAGAACATAGTAACCTACTTCCCTCACTCGTCTCCCACAATTTACAAGTAAGTTTTTCTATTTTTCATTTCCAGTTGAGTGGGCTTGTGGACTCCACTACCTGATGTAGGTACCTAAAGAAAGATAATGTTCTTTGCGCATATATAAGTAGATGCGTAAGTGATGATAATGTTGAATATTTTTTATCTTACACGAGTAGATCAATGAAGAGAAAAATATTGGTTGAAAACCTACCTACTATCTAAGTCTGTATTACTGAATATTTTATTATTATTTTTTCGATATATTTTTGTTATTTTTTCTTTCGGCAGGCCCGGCGCACTCTCGGCGCGCGCTTGAATTTATACCTACGTCTCGGGGCCTCTTTTATAGGGCTAGTTCAGTTGAGTGTCACACGCGTGTTCGAACTGCCGCATGCCGCTTGACGCGCGCTAACAAAAAATATGTTCGCATTTCTACAGAGGTTTTATTATAAATATGGGCACGCAAAAAGCCAAAAGATACTGCATAGCATATGGGTGCATGACTATCAACAAAAATGTGGACTTTTCATTCTTTACTTTTTAAGTAATTATAACATTTTCAACACTCTTAAAGTGGCTCTTATTTTATGATAATTATTATGTAGGTATAACAGGTAGGTTATTGTTGCAGTTTATAGACACGAGGACGATTCGTGTTCCTTTTCGTATCATCATTTTTCGCTATTAAGTAGATTCGTAATTTTTTGCTGGCGCGGCGGCCGGCGGTAATGTTTTTTAAATAATCGTGTTCACAATATTACTAATCGTGAATTACCTACCATCTTTTAAAAATTACCTACGAACGCATAGCCGAAACATAAAATAGATACTTAGGTAATTTTGTGGCCGAAATCAACAAAGTTATATTACAATATCCAAGTACCTACCTAGCTACCACTTGACTTTACTTTTGTTCCATTTGTTTAGTTAGACAATTAGATACCTAACTAACTAAATGTAAACAATCACAACATGTCTCTCTATAAATACATTTTAAAGTATGGAAATTACTACTCAGGTACATGTAAATCAATTTTATCTACCATCCATGTAATTTTATCTACCATGTAATTTAAAAAAAAACTGAATTTATTTTATGCTATAAAACGTAGTGTACCTACTACTAATTTCGCATTTTACGAAAATATATTTTGTAGATAATATAGGTAAATACCTACTTTATAAGGCATTTCTTATCAAGAATGTTTACATTTAGTAAAGTACCTACCTAAACAAATGGACTCACTACCTTTTTTGGTGGAAAATCATTTCTTCTCCTGCCCTATGGCGAAGCGAGAGGCGAACTTTTACTAACTAAAACCACACCTATGTTCTTCTAGTTGTCCTTTGCGTTGTAAGACCAAGGGCTTAGCCCCTGTTGGTCCCAATGGACTAATGACTTTGTGTCTCACAACAACTCACAACCCTACAACAGAAGCGGCTTGTTCAAAGGTTCATAACGGGCATAATAAAAGAAACTCTCGATGCGCGGACTTACGGTGCATTTTGATTTGTTACGAGCGCCACTGGATCTGGTAGGCTAATATAACCAAGGTCGTGTCCGTGCCGTGCAATGTATTATGAACATTAGCGCTGTTGTTAATAGGTTTAAATTCGTATGTTTGCTATCACGCAGTGCAATTTCTGTACTTGTACTATTTCTTATTCTGTGCTTTCGGTTTGAAAATCATCCAATGACATTCCCTGCCATTGGGCGGAGCGCGAGAGTGTGTTTTACTGACTTAAAACCCACTCCTGTTCCGTCGTTGCCTTTCGTACCAGGGCCGAGTTTTCCTTTCAGAAGCAGACCTTTGGCCCCAGTAGGCTTCGACCCTACTGGGCCCCTAGGCCCAGGGCCCCTGGGACTTGGGCTCGGTCCGGAAGGTTACAGGACGGTCGAACGGCGAGCTACCTATTGCTTGCCGTCCGCAAGCCCGCGCCTACGGTGGCCGGAAATCGGGATCGGGATCCCGGCGGTTGGGGCGTGAAGGCCGCTCCCTTGCGCGTGCACGTGCGGCCTCCTCCTTCGCTAGCATTTCTGCTTCGCAGAAGGAGGCGACCGCCTGCCACTCCTGCTACCTACTTTATCACTGAGTGACAGACTATAGGTACCTATATACATACCTATATACTCACAACTTTCATGTGAGGGAAGCCCCTGGTGCTAGTCAATTATGATATTAAACTTACAAAAAGACATACTTGGAGGAATTTTCACAGCATCTTCAGTGTAAGTAAATACGTTTTAGAAAATAAAATTCGGTGGATATAAAATCGGCTTACAGACGATTTATGGCGCAATTCCTGTGCTTTTAAAGAAAGTTTGCATTCACAATCTGTCAAAATGTAGGAAAATAAAGGTGTTTTAAACAGATCGTGACCTGGGGTATAAGCCCAAAAGTCACCCACTGGCTATATACCACAATCATCCGACCAATCATAACATATGGCTCCCTAGTCTGGTGGCCCAGGACAGATTTGAGCACAGCCCAAAAAGAACTCGAAAAATTGCAGCGATACGCCTGCGTAGCAATCACTAGTAGCATGAGAACTGCACCCACTGCCGCCCTACAGGCTATGCTAGGACTGCCTCCACTGCATCTCATAGTGCGGGAGGAGGCAACCTTGGCAGTATTCAGGCTTAAACTATCGGGTACACTGAAAACAGACTCTCGAATTAAACATACACGCATTATGGATGATGCCATTAAGCGACAGCCCATGATGATGGCCCCCAACGACAAAGCCCCCAAAGCACTGCAATTCCAAAAACACTACAGCATCTAACTAGCAGAAGAACCGTACGATTGCTCAGGCCCCAAGGAACTGAGAATTTACACCGACGGATCAAAGACGAACACCGGAACAGGAGTCGGAGTCTTCTCCAATGACCTTAATATAAAGATATCCAAACCGCTAGGAACACTCAACTCGGTCTACCAGGCAGAATGTGTTGGCATCACTCTAGCGGCCAACGCTATAGAAGCCAGAAAAGTTACGGATACTCATATCCGCATAATTTCCGACAGTGCCTCAGTACTACAATCGCTAGAAAAACCCACAACAACCTCGAAACTTATACAAGAATGCCACTCTGCACTAGAACGTGTCGCAGTGTTAAATAATAACACTGTGACACTGCAGTGGATAAAAGGACACAGCGGCTCACTGGGCAACGACGCAGCTGATGAGCTGGCAAGGCGGGGGTCTGACACGGTGGTCTTCGGACCGGAGCCCATCGTGCCAATACCCTTTAGTCAGCTGCGTGGTTGGCTACGAGAGCACACAAATGCACAAGCGGGAAGGTGGTGGTCCCTGGCACCGGGCTGCAGGCAGGCTAAAGAAGCCATGCCAACTTTAAATGGAACCCTAACCAGCAGCCTTCTGCGACTGGATAGAGGCAGCCTGCGTCTGGTGGCAGGATCCATCACCGGACACTGCTCCCTGAACAAACACTTTTTCACAATGAATATCACAGATAGCCCTCTGTGCAGAGGATGCATGGAGTCAGAAGAAACTGTCGCGCATGTGCTCCTTGAGTGCACAGCCGTCAGCGAGATAAGAACTCGGACCTTGGGAGCACCGAATTCACTTATGGACGCCCTGAGCAAACTGAAGAGACTCATCTGTTTCTGGAATGAGGTGGGCTGGTTGGAGTAAAGGCCGCCATGGCCCACGCACAATGGTCCGATAAGGACTAAGTGCGGAAACCAGACCACAAAGATAAGAACAGATCGTGACTGCGATGTTAAAGTGAACTAAACTTTAAAATTACCTATCAATGAACCCTCGCCTCAGAGCTTTTGTAGATATGTACCTACAGTCAGGTAGGAAAATGAATTGTTTATCACCGTTCGCATAGGAATATGTCACAAAGCGATACGGTTTATTCTGCCCATATTCGGCCTCAAAATGTTCCCACTGCTGGGACGCAGGCCTCCTCTCTAGGAGGGGGAATGGGCCGTAATCCACCACGCGGGCCCAGTGCGGGTTGGTGGATGTCACATGTCTTCGAATTTTTGGTTCTCATGCCGGTTTCCTCACGATGTTTTCCTTCACCGTTTTGAGAGCAGTGGGGATGAAATAAATTACACAAAGTAATGCTCCTGGCTGGGTTTGAACCCGCGACCTACAACTCGTAAGTCGGGGCCACCACTGCTCTCTATTCTGCTCAAAAAAAGGATTTTGTAAGGAACTATTGCCGTCACCTTAAAATGACAGCTTCTGTCCGCAACTTGACCGGCTTGATATGTTGATAAAAAGTATCTGAAGTCCTTTTCCATTTCTTAGACTATGTCTTAATTCCAAACAGTTTTTTCAGTTTAGCGGCATAGGGGTAGAGTCGTAACAAACAAACAGAGTTTCTTACGCATTTATAATAATAACTAAGTAGGTACGGATTGTTTTTTTTTTTTTCAGTTAAGATACGGAGTTTTCGAGTAGCCCTTGTGATGTGGATCGTTTTAGGCATTACAATGAAAAAAAAAAACAGTTTTCTTACAACATTTTGAGATGCTATAGTTTTTGTCTTTAGGTCAGTATTTCTCTTTGTATTTAGGTAGATAATTTAAATCTTAGTACAGTTGCAATTTACTAGGAATTGTTGTTAAAATTGGTTAACAATAGGGATTTTCAGAAGTTACGGCTACGAGGAAGGAGTAATGAGGTGTCAGGTTCAAGAACCTCTGACGGAGCTGTGGGATTGTTCGAAAGAGTTACTGTGATCCTCGCAAAAGTCAACTCAATGGACCCAGTTTTTAAATCGGTAAAAGTCTGACACTCTCACCCGCTTCACCCAGGGCAGGAGGAGTCACTTGATGATTTACTACGTAAAAAAGGCCCAGGACTTTTTTTTTAAAATTGATATAAACCAGTGCTTGACTGCGATCCCACCTGATGGTAAGCAGTGATGCAATCATTGATGGTGAGGCGCACTAGTTTATTTATTACCTGTCAAAGTACTTAGACCTGGCACAGTTAAATTGACTTCAACGTAATTTTGACGGCATAGTTAGGGTTGAAACAAATAAAAGCCGGCGTACCGCAAGGAAGTGTATTAGGTCCGATCCTGTACCTAATTTACACTTGCGATATTCCAGAAACAGAGTACAATACCATTGGGACCTTCGCTGACGACACATCCCTCTTGGCTGTAGAAACCAGCCACGAAGAAGCAGTTAAAAAGGTTCAAATGGCTGTCAACCAAGTCTATGACTGGACCAAAAAAATGGAGGATTAAATTGAATGAATCCAAATCTGTACACATAGACTTTAGTAACAAGAAACACCAGTATTCTCCAGTTTACATAAATAATAAACAAGTCCCATACGAGAATACAGCCAAATATTTGGGTATGACTCTTGACGCTAAGTTACGCTGGAAAGCCCACGTCAAGAAGAAAAGAGATGAACTCGACTTACGTTTCAAAAGAAAGTATTGGCTGCTTGGAAGAAATTCCATGTTATCTATACAGAACAAATTGTTATTATACAGACAAGTCCTGATGCCAGTTTGGACTTATGGTATTCAGCTGTGGGGCTGCACGAAACAGACCAATATATAAGTATCATACAACGATTTCAGAACAAGGTACTAAGGAAAATGGTAAATGCACCTTGGTACATACGAAATGATGACCTCCATCGGGACCTAAAAGTTGAGTTCATCAAAAAAGTGATAAAAAAATCTGCAGAAGCTAGTGAGCTTCTGCAGACAGAAACGCGACTTCATCAGCATGTGAACATCGAGGCAATCCAGCTTCTCGACCACACAAATATAGTGAGAAGACTAAAAAGAACAAAACCGTTCGAGTTAGTGTTTAGTGATAGTGAATAGTGTAATGTAGCATAATTGCTACCTAATAAATACAAGAACGAAGTGTATTCGCTTTAATAGAGACAATAAGAAAAGTGCTATTGGACACATTCTTAGTAAAGACAATATATTAGTTTAGGATATAATTAAATTACTTATTAGTCTGTATATATGGCTAGATTGTAATAAAATTAGGGTCCATCCTTTGGATGTACCCTAGGACCAGGTAAAAATAAAAAAATAAGTTAGGGTTTCAACTCTTGCCAATTTCGCGCTATTGGTGGCATGAGTTTTTGTGTGACCCGCATTAACCTTGTAGCAAACATTAAAAGGCCTTGATACTTACGTTCCCCATTATCCGGCCTAAGGGCACCCATGTAGAAGGCGAGCGCTGCCACGGCCAGCACGGCTACCGCTGCCAGCAAGGCGCCCCCCACCAGCGCTGCCGAGCACAGTCCGCCGCTACGCGTGCTGTTGCTGCCCACGCCAGCGCGAGGGTACCCTCCGCCTGCGAAGCGGTACTCGCTCTGAGGACAAAAGAACAAAAATTTATAAATAACTTTGAAAAAAAACCGGACATGTGCTAGGGTTCCGTACAAACTTACTTATGAAAACAGTTCAATTCACTAATTAAATTACGAAGATTTTCCGAACCACATAAAAAGTATTTTTTTGTGACGTAACTACAAATTTACAGTTTTCAGATCTTTTCCTATCTTTGTGCTAGACCTTGCTTCATGGCAAATTTCACGATTCTAGGTCAACGGGAAGTACCCTATGAATTTTGATTCCCTTGAGAGTGTCGAAATATACGTGTTTTCGCGTTCACAGTTTTAAGGGACCGCAGACCTGAGTAAATGGTTTTAATTTCAATTCGATACTTCCACGTGTCGCCGAGATAAAGAGTCTTGACAGACAGACAGACAGACGGACAACGAAGTGATCCTATAAGGGTTCCGTTTTTTCCTTAGAAGGTACAGAATTAAAACACACACACATGTATACAGTTGATTGCCGCGAAACCTGCAAAGGGATCATTTTCTTCATCACCAAGACTAAAATCGTGAAAAAAAAAATAACCATTTATTATTTATGTTTGCATGGATAATTCAACAAATCTTTCATATCTAATTTATAAGGCAGAACAATGTTTGCCGCGTCAGCTAGTTAGGTATTTAATACAAATTCAATTTTCAATTTTTTTTTTATAATGTTTATTCAGTAAATGGGAAAATATATAAATGCTAGTCAAATATAGATGCTTTAAATTCTCAGCACATTCGCACACTAGTATGGATGGGTAAGTACTGAGTTGTGGGTACGATAATAAATTACTCGTACGTGCAGAACCCGTAACAAATACGAGTACATAAACATATCGTACACAAAGTGTCCCTTTTGTGTTTCGTAAAAAAAATCTGTAAAGCTCTATAAATTTTTGCGGCGCCGTACCTAGTGATAAAGGAATCCTTTTAAATTTTTTAACGAACACAATATTTACATTACTTAATTATTGTATAAAGTAATTAAAAGCCAAAAGGAAAGTACCCACCGACTCATTACCAGAGGCAATTATGACTCATTTGGTGGTTACGTCTATCATAAGTTCGTTTGCGTAAATAAAAACAGAATTAGAAAATCTTCCAAATGAAATATAAAACGACTTTTTTCCTTATCCCACGTTATATGGTAACGTACTTAGTTACGAGTTTCGCCCAATTATATTGAAGTATGTATCGTAAAAGTCGTAAAAGCAATACATGTGATATTCAGCGGTCTCATCGATCCGGGCATGCCAATTTGTTTCCCCCGTCACGCCCCCTCTGTACGGTAACAAGCTCTTATGAAGAAAACATTGCCAGTCCTTTTTTTATTTACCTTGAAACAATTTCCATAATGTGATCACACCAACCATAGTTATCACTTATGCTAATCATCGCTCTAAGTATAGGCGGGGGCCATCCGACCTCCCGAACTGTTTTTGTTCCACCAAGGCGTGATCCAATTTTTTTGTCAGGCCCTCAAGGTTTTTAGGTTCATAAACTTAAGTGATTAAAAAAATATAAAGTCATCGATTATTTTATTAAATGCCATGTACGTTGTATATATGTATGCTGTGTTACAAAAACAAACATAATTTTACTTTAAAATATTTTAAAATAAAATCTAGTAAGTAAGTAGTCTAGTTATTATGGTTGACCGTTATAGGTAAGTATCTAGGTACTGTTTACTATATACCAATAAGGTATCATCAAGAACAATGTCCGCTAAAATTCAGAGGGAAGTCATTTTTGATGTTGCGAATATTCGCGATCATTACAGTGCTGATGAACGATGGGAACGTGGACGTGCATGGGAACCGCCTGCGGTGGGCCATCCATCTGCACCCGCCTCTTGCCTCACCTGTCATTTCGCGCCGTTAATCATCCTTCCACAAAACCACGTCCAAACGCTTGGGAATGTTGTTTTCGTGTCCCCCGAAACAAATTTCGTGGCCCGGACACTCGAATTAAGTTTTAATTCTCTGTTGTATGCCGTTACATTGATATTAAAAAGTCTAGCAACAGGGCAAAAAGCACCCCTAAGGTCCCACCGAGATTTGAACTCGGATCGTTGGATTCAAAGTCCAAAGTGCTAACCATTACACCATGGGACCGCACCTCTAATTTGCTGAAATATCTAATCCCTTTAGGCAGAGGGTGCCGAAAACTCTACGTATTATTCAAATATTCAAGTATAGTATTAGTACGTTCAAGAAGGTCTTTAACGATAATTTTCTGACTATGGTACCTACCTCATCAATTTTAAGAGCCGGGCCAAGTATTACAATGTAAGTACTAAAAATGTTGACCGACTGTTTTTGAACCGGATAATTATACCGGGGAAGCGACTGTGATTACAAAACGTTTGACATTATTTAAAAACCCAAGAATGATAAAGTCTTCGTGGAAAAGTATTTTGCAGTAGATATTTTACTTACACATTTTTCTTGGTCAGCAGATAATGTAAGCTAACGTTTGATAGGGTGGGTAAACTATATTTGGTAGAGTAGGTCTATACAGTCTATACCTAACTGATTACCTAGATGATTGTTTGAATGAGCGTTAGGCGTCCATTACACGGTCATGCAAGCCTTAATCAAAACCATCAATCACATGAATGATGTTTGAATGACGGAATTTTATCGCCATACGTTTTTCGTCATGCAAACGTCAGTCATCGCATTACACGGTAGGTTTTTCGTCAGTCAAAATATTTGCCTGTGGCAAAACTGACAGCAAAACCTATCGTGTAATGGATGCCGTACAGCAGTGTAGTCTACGGTACGAGTACGTTAATAAAAGCTGCAACACTTGTTTATGTATTTTGCTTTAAAAGACCAAACTGAAAACAAAACATACCCTAAACTGCACTCTTAGCTCACAAGAGAATTTTGAATACCTACCTACTGAATTTAAATATTTGATTACATGTAGTCTGGCTAACTAGACTGCGCAGCGTACCTGAGTTACTTAATTTAGCGGGGAGCTGACATCCGCCATATTGTAAATTATGTCCCGTCTTAACGAAGCTCGAAGGTACCTAATGAGAGCCTTGAACCTCACCAAACAGCATTATTACGTCCCTCCGTGAGTAATTAAATATACTTTTAAGTACATTGATTAATTTACAGTTAGTTATTTTAAGTGGAAAGCAATTTCGTTTGACGTTTTTTGCGGTATGGCGCGCTCGATAAATGATCTGTTCGTTGTCATCATTATTTGTTTTTTTTTTGGTGATATTTTTCTGAAACTAGATACTCGGATATCTATGTAAGTACCACTGTATTTATTTTCATCGATAAACATTTTGAGGACCAATTGAAAATATACTAAATATTTTTTTTCATTTGAATTTGAGACTGAAAAAGAAAATTATTACTAAAAATAGAGACAGAATCGACACAAAAATTTAGGTCCCACCGAGATTTGAACTCGGATCGCTGGATTCAGAGTCCAGAGTGCTAACCATTACACCATGGGACCACTGAGAGAAAGCCTTTAAATAGTAGATGACTATCTAAACGGTCGAGCTTTTAAAATACAGTAAATCAATATTTTCAGTAATTATTATAAGAGGGTTATAAGAGGGTATATTCGTCGTTCAGTGATTCCAGTTTCCTAAATTCAGAATTCTTATACTTTGTATATTTTTATGTGCTTAGGTACTTATAATATTATACCTGTAGTTATCATGAAATATGGATTAATCACCGAACTATCTTAAGATGAAAAATTGCGGACTTTACCGCTAGCTATACATCAGGCTATAAAGTCTAACAAATGCAAATTATAAGTGCAGACCATTGTGTACTGAATGCATGCCACGATGGCCACGGTGGCATGCTGACCGTGGTCTCAATCTCCTAATGCGGCGCTAATCAAGTAATGACAATGATGTACCGGCGGATTCATTTAGAACATGCCACCGACCGATGATTGCAACCAATAGCCGGCTTAGTTGGACTTTTACGTAGGTAGGTACCTATTTATCTATTTACTACTCATTTATTTTAATTAAATGAAGTGTGCTACTTAAAGAAATATTCTGATTTCGTCTTCAAATAATATTACTCCAAAAAAATTTACTAAATTAAATCTATGATTTCAAATTGGCAGAAGTAACTTCGGTCGTTCTAAAAATTTCTGTACCTGTATTTATGTCTAAATGGTTTTAAAAACCAATTTTTTTGTCAGATATGATTGTACTGTTAATTAAGCATTTAAGCTGTACATTATACGAGTATTATCAAATCCAACGCTCTGGTCTGCGCCAAAAATTTTTAGTCTGCGTTGCTCTTCACTCAAATTTTTATTGATCGGTCTCAACTCCACCGAATGCAGATAGGTACGTACTTGCAACAATCAGATAGATATTGCTCACACTAGATCGGTCGGGTCACTAGATCCATTGAAAGGGGATGAACAGCTGTATTCAGCAAAGTATATGCTGAATTTTAACATTATGTAGGTTCATGGATGAAAACGTTAACTGAGTCTCAGAACCCTATAATGGAACATCTAAGTGTAGAAGTAGGCGCCTATGTCAGACACACGTGTCCACATTTTTTGGGAAAGTGTGAGGTGGATTGGAAAATAAACCTTATTTCTGTGACTATAGAGCAAATAAAAAACTTTTTACAAAAAAAAAAATACAACCGACTTCAATGTAAAAAAACACTGAAAAGTGCAAAATAACTTTAATTTCGGAAGTCGGTGTTTCTATAATAGTTTTGTCTCTTCGTTACTTAACACCGACTTCCGAAATTAAAGTTATTTTGCACTTTTCAGTGTTTTTTTACATTGAAGTCGGTTGTATTTTTTTTTTGTAAAATGTTTTTTATTTTTCACTTTTTAGTTATGGTACCACCACTAAAAAGTACCCCTCAGCCATACTTAAATACCGAGTGCATCTTATGACAATTCTAATAATACCAAACACGGTTAGATTAAATTAATTTATTACAGAGTTCCGGTGCCTAATTTCAGGCTTCATCATCAGATCAGTTCGATATATTACCCCTCTTCTTTCAGTCAGTCATCGACTACACGTATAAACAAAGCAATTTTACTTGTTACGACAGTTCTGCTGTGATCCCATGAGGAGTTCTGTTCCATATCTACGAAGTTCATGATCAGATTATAACAATATTTCTATGGGACCAACTTGGAAGCATAACCTTTCAATCAAAAAAAAATTCCAAAATCGGTCCACAATTGACCGAGAAATCGGTGAACATACATAAAAAAATAAAATAAAAAACATACATTCAACCGAACATATAACCTCCTCCTTTTTGAAGTCGGTTAAAAATAGCTTACTTTGATAAAATAAATACCTTAGGCTATGACGGGCAGTTAACAAACGCAAAAAAACAAAACGAAAAAAAAAACGCGCAAAATACGCGCGGAATATATTAGCAATAATATTAATAATTGCTACCGAGATGGTAGGAAAAAAAAACGTTTTAAATTGCCAATTTTCTGTTTAACATAGATACTTGTACCTTACTAGGTATCTATCGATCGATTTACGTTTAAGACATGAACAATATCAATTATAATTAATGAATACTCACTGGCCCTTGATTCTATATACTATATGTAGGTATATATACGTACCAATACGAATTCGGTATGGCTAGACGATTATACGAGCTATACGTAGGTTTTTTTTTTAGGTGGGAAAATCATCTTATGACAAATCCCGCTCTTGGGCGGAGCGAGAGATAGTGTCAGACTTTTACTGACTAAAAACCCACTCCTGCTCCTTCGTTGCCTTCGTCCCAGGGCCCCGGTTTCGTTTTCACACTACCCATGGCCCCAGTAGGCTTCGACCCTGCTGGGCCCCTACGAGCTATACGTAGGTACGTATTCTATGTAAATGGAAATAATAAGCTTCAACATAATTATTTTATTACTTTAAGTAACCACCTGTATAAATTATAAAAATATGTTTATGGGAAATTTTATAGGAAATTTTATAATATTGCCCTCCATTAGAAGAAATTCAACACCTCCACGGAGCGACTGCCTTCATCTATGATCTATCCTACCTGGTGCCTACTTCTATTATCGGAACACCAGACGTACGGCGATGCGCCACCGACATATGGTGCATATCCCCATACGCATAAATATTTTGGGAACACATTCATTGTGTGGGAGCGAGTGGGATCAGTGGTGGCCGAGTGGTAACGGCCCCGACTTGCGAGTTGTAGGTCGCGGGTTCAAACCCAGCCAGGCGCATTACTTTGTGTAATTTATTTCATCACCACTGCTCTCAAAACGGTGAAGGAAAACATCGTGAGGAAACCAGCATGTCTTAGAACCAAAAATTCGAAGATATGTGACATTCACCAACCCGCACTGGGCCCGCGTGGTGGATTACGGCCCATTCCCTCTACTAGAGAGAGGAGGCCTGAGTCCCAGCAGTGGGAACATTAAAAAGGCTGATTATGCTATGCTATGCTATTCATTGTGTGATAGCTACAACCAAGGGTTTAAGTCAAGAGTAGAATATATAGGTTACTTCTAAACATACGTGTTCCATGCTCCATCGTCGATCACATCATCGCTTACCATCAGGTGAAATAGCGGTCAAGCGCGAGCGAAGTATGCCCCTTAGTTAGACTGGTAGCCAGGTTTTCTGGCTTCTAATTACCCTTAAAAACCCTTTTCTGGATGGAGCGGGAGAACGTGTCCGACTTTTACTCAGTAATGTTACCTGTGTTCCTTCAATTGCAACTTCAATTGCACTTTGTGTTCAAGGATCACGGCAACTCTTTCCTACATTCTCACATACCTAGCAGGCTTCGGCCCAGTAGGGCCAAATGAACGGGGTCCGGCAGGACCCCGTTCATTTTGCTGACATCTTTTTGAGGCGCGCGTGGATCACAACGCGCTATCGACTCGGGCTTGGTGAGGAGAGCGAGCTACCACTTGCTCGCCGTCCGCAAGCCCATCTTGTCTCCTTCTTGGTCAAAAATCGATTTTAGTGATAAGACTGTTCATTGTTACACACTATTTATTTTGAGCTGCTACTGTATAATTTATTCTAGGTATCCAATAAAGAGTATATCTATCTATTACAGATTTACAAAAACAGCCAGGAGCAACGGTTTGGTTTATGGATGACCATCGATCATTAAGTCATGTCGCATAATAATTTAATTCATCGACAGGCTTTATGAACCTCGCCCATCACTCATACGGATTCAGTCTACCGTGGTAACTCCACAATCACGACACTAAAGTGATACTCAGATTAATGGTTTGCTCTCAGAGGCTTAATTTGCATCTCCTAACAACAAATAAACATATATATGTATCCAATAGACGGAGATGCACGGCATGTTAAGATTATATCGATCGTACTTACTTGTCGTACTTACCACAAATACTCACCTGCTCGAACATTGCACTCTAGCTTATGTTGTGAAGATATTGCTACATCGTAAATAATCCAATTTTAACTCTGATAAAAGATACAACCACACTCTCTCATATTTTATGTGGGGAACTTAAAAGTATTACATTTCCCTCTTTGCGTCGTCCCTAGAGATAAAACATTTTGCTAGAAACCATTTCAGCTCGGCTCAGTTTACAAGGGAAAATTTCTAAAAATTTAACCAGACATGAAAATCAATAATCAATACTTGGCACCATTTCACTACGCTGGCCATTTGAAAACATATAAATTCTGTTACATGGAAAATAAAACTTTGGTCATTATAAATGCCATGAATAATTAATGAAATTGTGGCATTGTCGTCGCCTGCGCAGGCTTATTACTTGTAACATAAGATCGAATAATAATTAACGTTTGTAAAGATGCGCATAACACTGTACCCTTGTACATAACAGGTATCGTGTCGTAGTGGGCGACCTTGCCAGTTGGCCTCATCCCAGTTCTACATAGTTGCTCCTGCACACGCTAATTGGACTGTATTTGTTGTCAATTGACCACTGATCCCTTTGTAAAAGAAGTATGTAAATCGAGCTGTGGGTTAATGTAGGCAGAGCCTCTTAATTCTCATAAAATTTATTTCATTTCGTGTTGTTGTTGTAATTTGGATCGATTGTTCAACATTTTTTAGACTTCGAGCGGTTCAGAGGCGTAGCTACGGCCTTATATGATACGGGGCCCTCAGGCTTCAGGACCCTCCACGTGTGCCAAAACTTGTAACTTGATATTCATTACCTTCAATTATCTTATTAAAAGATAGTTAATAACTGCTATATGATAGGATGTTCGATTGTATATCCACAGGCTTCAATGAACAAGTTTATTTTAAATCAAGTATTGTCCTATCAGTCAGATTAATTCAATTTTCGAACTCGGTGTTACATGTTAGCAAAACCACGTCTTCCATCTTTCGACACAAAATCGATAAAACCCCTGATTTTTTTATATAGGTAGGTACGGTTGATGTATTTTGTGTGTGATGTTGGTTCGTCCATTATGAAAAATGGAACGAATGAATTTTTCTATATTATTAATTATTCTATACTTATCTTTACATATTATAAAAAAGTTCTTGCCACCACATGTGTCTGTCTGTCTATTCGGGATAAACCTAAAAATTACTGAATGGATTTACTTGCGTTTTTTACCAATAGATAGAGTGATTCATGAGGAGGATTTAGATGTATAATAAAAGATGAGAATTTAAAAGATTTATTACACCCGTGCAAAGCAGGAGCAGATATCTAGTTACATATAAAAGCATATTCTCATTTACATATCTTGAATATCACGGCAGCCTTCCAATAGTATGTTAGCGTAGTTGCCTGGGTACCTCGGAAAAGCGTGACCAACACGAACATCCGTTTACTTACAGCGATTTTTCGTCAATTAATATGTTTGTTATGTTGGCTTGTAATAATTGGTGTGCAAGGCTTCCCTGCACGCGCTGTAGGTCATGGGTGAGCAATAATAGCATAAACGCGGGAACAAATTGCCCGTCACGGCTATCTCGCACAGTTTTCGTGTTCAGTTTCAAGTAATACCTACGCTGCACTGACATAATCGTCGAATAGTTAATAATAACTGCTCATAATTAACTACCAGTTATGGTGAACAGTAGTATTATGAATGGCTTACTTAATGAGTAATTTGATAATTATTGTAAAGGAACGAGGAAATACGTCTTTACCTATATGAAAATATAAAATACAGTTCTGCTGGATATTTTAACTTATACGTTTTATATTTCTATACCTTGATGTAAATTGAGAACATGTACGACATGTACGCGTATAAAAAAAAATACAACCGAATTCAATGTAAAAAAAAACCGGGCAAGTGCGAGTCGGACTCGCGCACTGAGAGTTCCGTACAAACTTACCCATGAAAACAGTTTAATTCCCGAATTGAGTTACGAAGATTATTCTGAACCGCAAAAAAGTTTTTTTGTGCCGTAACTACAATTTTTTTTGTAAAAAGTTTTTTATTTTATACTTTTTAGTTGTGGTATCACAACTAAAAAGTACCCTTCAGTCAAACTAAAAGTCATCGCGTATACGTATAAACAAAGCATTTTTACTTGTTACAACAGTTCTGCTGTGATCCTATGAAGAGTTCCGTTTCATATCTTCGAAGTTCATCATCAGATCATATCAATATTTCTATGGAACCAACTCAGAAGTATAACCTTTCAATCAAAAAAACAATTTTCAAAATCGGCCCACAATTGACCAACAAATCGGTGAACATACTTAAAAAAAAATTGCACCTGCTTCTTTTTGAAGTCGTTTAAAAATATGTTACAGCGAGACTAAACGTCAGAAGAATCCTAACGCAAAGAGGCAGAAGTCACGACACATAGTCGCAATAATAACTTTAATCGCTGACTCGACTCGTCACATCAGATTGTCCTAGTTGATGTTTTTAATTTATCTAATTTTCCTTATTTCAATGTCTTTAAGCTTGAAGAGTCCTGACACGAAGTCATTGTCAACCTTCGTCTGTAGATTACACGTAATAACCCTTATTATTTGTAACTGCTTATTGTAGGTATTTGATACAGGAAGATTTTTTGTATAAAAACCTTCGTGTTGGCGAACTTGTGGCGTAATATGCTTAATAGCTCTTTGAGTTCCTTTTTTCATGAATAGGAAAACATGCACCTGACCGTATAGTAACTACAATATAGAAACTGAAGATCTCGTAAAAAGACAGACTCAGACATCCTCTTGTCTCACTTGAATAAACAAAATTCTTGAATATTTTATTTCTTCCATTCTTAATCCGTATTTGGTAAACCTAAGATTTTTTCCGTTTGACTGAGTAATAAACGTATATAGCAAGAGGCGGGAAAGATGAAAACGTTGTGTTTAAATATTAATAGTAGCTGTACAACAACAAATCACGACCGCCAACGTGTCTATGGGAAGAAACTGAATCACTGGCCTGTTTGTCTCAACCGCCTCCCAGCAAGCAATTAGCAAGGCTCTCTTAGAGGCAAGGTAGGACTGCTAAAACTGACAAAAAACCTTGACATGCGAACATATAAACGCTACTAATAACTTACGAAAAAATTCATGAACATAACTGACGGGCTTTGAACTGTATCAAGGTTGAAGTGAAGCTGTGATGTGTAGCAAATACCCTGCGCGAATGCCTCGACGAAATATTCAAATGTGTTCTAACGTGGTACCCGGTTAAGATGTTTCATAGCTATTAATAATGAAGAGGAAATTGAGTGCTCTCGAGACTGTCAAGACTAGGCTACACTCGACAGAATTTTCCTATCTCAAATGACTTTGTATCTTTCGCATCTCTTTGAGATGTTTCTATTGTGTCCTTATTGGCTGTCCATGGGTTTGAAAGCTGCGCTCATTAGACACCGATGCTGTGCAAAATGACTGGCTTCTTAGAAATGCTGGCACCCGTCAGCCGAGTATTGTCAAATAATGAAAGTGTCATTAGTTTTGTTGTCGAGAGCAATTTCGCTACGTGCTATCTTGAAAAGCTTTCGCGTAAAGTGCGATACGAATTGAAAATTACTACTTTCTTCTTATCAAACCTACTGTATTTTGGCTTGAAAACAATATTTTCAGTTACAAATCTCCAAATTGTGTCTAAAAGTGATATTAAGCTATTATACAGATAGACAGCAATGTCTATCATATTTCCTTCCGATCATATCTTTGATAAGGAAAATCTGCTAGGACAAGAGGAAGCCTGTAGTTAGCTGTTGTAATTTATGTGGTTTGGAACGTTAACTTTTGTACCAGCAAACTTATTGCTCGTTTACGGCGTAACTGTAGATTTCTACGAAGCTGGGTAGTGGCTAACTATGGTGAACAAGACTAACTAAAACTCACTTATGTAGTTAAGTATACTCTCGAATTTCTGGCTATTTTAATAAAGATCAAACCAAGAAGTATAATGGTTTTCTTAATACAATTAACCAATAAGTTTGGTTTTGTCATATTGTCAGGTGTTTTAATATTGTGTGTTGCGCGCATTCTTTACATCTATGGGTGTAATGATGACGGTACGCGACCATAAAGTGAGGAATGCAGAGCGAACCGTCGCAGATCGTCACTCTTCGGCTACCATAGCACTCGATTGGCGTAATGACGAGTTGATTCCAGCGCGCCCGCGGCATTCCGCCGCCGCCGTCCGCGCCCGGCCACATCGCTTCACTCCACTTTTATGGACATCAAGACACAACTTATAAATCTTGTGTTTGTCATCACCTTGATCGATTTTGTACCATCCGACTAGTTGCGTATAATCATGTAAAAGAATGTCGTCTAGCGGTAAGTAGAGCTTTTCTTGTATGACTCATACTTGTAGGAATTTTACGGGCCCATTGAGAATTGACGTGAAGTAAACGTGTCTTGCTTACCTGATTTTTAGCAGAAAGTCATAAATCTAGACGAAAACTTAGATATTGGAATTTTGATGTAAAAACTTCAGTTTCTACTTAAGTTTTTTCGTAATGTGATGTTCGTAAATAAATATTTTCAGCACGCCTGCAGATTGGATTACGCCTGAAGTAATTCAATTATTTCGCATATTTCATATTCAGGAGTGACCTGTAAACATCGGACAAGTTAATATTGGTTGTTCGAAGGCCGAACCTGAACAAACTCAATACTGTGATGATAAACTTCAAAGTTTGCGGTAATTCGAAACTGAAAATAAATAAAATACACTACCCAATATGTACTACGTTACGTTTCGTCGTTTTAAGTTTAAGATGAGACCTAATGATAGTTATGTCAAGGTATTATTATTTAGGGTGCTTGGGTCATGGAGAAATTTTACATCGCCTAGTCTACACTGCGTGTCCAGAGGCTCGTTCTTCGCCTAAAGAATTACTATTGCCATTAAACGTGGCAAATGCTGTCAGCTTCTGGGCACATTTTCGGTTGACAGCGATGTGGAGGAGTACTTCGAGGCCTGAGTGTATTTTGTGTCTATATATTATATGTACATAGAAAAATCTGCGTAGAAGAGAACAATTATATTACGTAGAGAACATATTTATATAGGTATACGTAATTAGGGGTGATTGTGAGAATAATTTCTTAGTTGTTATTGACTGTGACTCTACGCGCTACCTAGGTAAGTAGGCACCGTACGGGTCTGACGGAAAATCAATATGCTGCCGAGATTTTGATTGGACAGACCCTACTATTGTAATATCATCAACGAAGCAATATGCTTAGCTAGCTGCTGATGCAAAAGAAATCAGAACTTGGAACATAAGTAGAAAAGCGTCAGTTACTTGGTAAACTAAGTCACGGGGGAAATCAGTTTGTTTGAAAACAATTTGAATTTATATTGGTTTGAATGAAGTTAATTTATTTTTGGTAAAGTGCTACAAGTATTCTTAACTAATGTTATAAAAAACTTAAAATTGTTGCCCGGGTCTGATGAGAAGGCTTAAAGTCACCCAAAGGGCAATTATGCTTAGAGTTTCCTTGCGTGATTGATTGAGAAATGAAGATATCCGCAGGAGAACCAAGGTTACCGACATAGTAAGACGAATTGCCAAACAGGCAGAGCATATTGTTCGCAAAACAGATGGTTGATGAGGTCGAAAGGTTCTGGAGTTACGACCGCGTACCGAAAGAGGATACAGAGTTGAAAAGTCGCGTAAATTCAATGGATGAGAGACGCACAGGACCGGTCATTGGTCGGGTGGCAGCACTTGGTGGAGGTATGTGTCCACTAGTGGACGTTTTTCGACTTAAATGATGATGAATGATGAAAATCGTTTGTTTCATTTGTGATCTCTGGAAGTGCTGATCTGATTGCAAAAATTCTTTCACTGGTAGAAGGTTTCACTATCCCTAAGTCACATGGATTACAATTCATAAAAGGCATGATCTTTGTGAGATAAGCCTCACTCAATTATTAGCGGAACCGCCGAAAACAGTAGGCATTTACATAATTCATAATAAAAATACGAGAGCTTTTGTGAGAAAAGCTATCGTATTTTCATTGTATTGAATATCTCGTATATTGAAGTTACAGATAAGCTTGTGTACTTGATTACACAATTTTAATTCTTTAATTCTTTATTGTACTCAAAACATAACATAGTACACAATGATTTTACAATTCATGTAGAAAGGTGAGCTTAACTCAACAATGAGTTTTCTCCCAGCAAACTTTTACAAGTTTATCTTTAACTTCAATATTCTCCAACTCCACATAAACGCAAGAACATGTAGGATACCAACAAAAATAAAAGACAACAAGTTAATCATGGCCGCAAGGATTTCAAATAGAAAGCAGGATAGGAACGCAGCTGAGCGGCGCGTAGTGTGTCGGCTAACGGTACCGCCTGCGTCACGCCGAGTGGGTACGCTGAGCGTCGCGTCGCATGCGCCTGTGCAGCGCTGACGCTACCACAACACTTACCCAGCTTTCCGAATTGCGATAAAAGTGATTAAATCGCGAATCCGAGCAAATTTAATAGTCACAAAATATAAGGGCTATTGAGTAATAATTGTGACGTTGCGCTTTGGTTGGTTTCGAGATATTATCGCAATTATGAACGCAGGGTTAGTGAACCACGTTATCTCATATGTTTCGTAGCGTTTACTCATTCATCGTGATGGGTAATCATTATGACTTAGTACAACTTTTTTAGACATTATTTTCCTGTTTTAATCTTTAATCGTTGTTTCACTTGTTTAGTAGTTTTTATTAGACAGGCAGCTAGAATAGGTAGGTATCATGAGTAGTTTCTTGAACAGGACTATCAGTTTCATAAAGTCAGGTAGATGAGCAAAACTTCAACACCGGTCAAGAAATCACTTGACTGCAGTGCAAAAGCCTTTCGAGTACCTCATTGGTACCAAAAAAAAAGAGCAAGTAGAGTAGAGTATTTGCCTTTTTTTAGAATGTTGATTTTTCAATACCTTGCTTGCTCAAGTAGTAGTGCCGGTACATAGGCTCTCATGATCTTGTATCTAAATATATTGAGATCTATATATAAAGGAGAAACTGTCTGACTGACATATCAACACACAGCCGAAACTACTGGGACTAGGAGTGTTAAATTTTGTACTAGGCTTCCTTTTATGACGTAGGCAAGCATTATGAGTGAAATTTCCGAAATTCATACCCTAAGGAGATGAGACGGGGGTCCAAAGTTTGTGTGGAAAAACCTATTTTTAAGCGGGCGAAGACGCTGCCTGGGAGAAGCTATTATATATTATAAAAGGAGAAACTGACTGACTGACATATCAACGCACAGCCGATATTTCTGGGCCTAAGAGTAAATGATAAAGGTTAATTGTCATCATTTGTTTTCAGAATACCCCCAATTGAACAGTTTTAGGGGGTTTAAAGATTATATGGAGGATTCTTATTTCTTGGGTTAATATTTTAATAAACTTTGAAACTTGGTACAAATTCTATTCAAAATTAATAATAATAAAGACTGATATTATTGTTGTAATCAAAAGTTACTTTTAACCTTTTACACCTTTTTGAGAGAAACAAATAAATATTATTATTATTATTAGTTTTTCAAAACTACTCTCAAAATAGGGTTTAAGGGGAGTTAAAGTTTTTACAAATATATTCTAGCGAACGTAGTTGCTGGCAAAGTGCTAGTTTGCAAATAAATTGACGCCTAAGTGTTGTATTAAGGCAATGGTGTCACGTTTTTTTTTTGTACAGACATCTTAGAGATTTGTTACCCTCTATCATTAATTCAAATGATATTCAAATAAAGTTCGAACCTCTGGCTAACGTGGATAACGTTACTACGATGAATGTTCAATTACTGTGTTCTTGATATGGATACAAAAGTTTTATTTTTTTTGTGTCTATGTAGTTACCTATGGTGTAATTATGTATCAATCGATGTTAATCTAGACATGGACAAATGAACTTTAAAGATTGATACAGTATGTAATCTGTAGCCGTAGTTCTTCTTCGATTTTGAAATAAGTTATTATTGAATACTACCTGATCCGATTAACCGTTGTTCTGTTCATAGCTAAGAATGAACTGTCAAAGGCGCGAAGGTTAAATAGTCGTAGTCTTTTTTATCTATCTAAATTTCTATGCATATCCTAACTACAAAATATTAGAAAACTTAAAAAACGGGAAATGAAATCGGAAAAGTCATTTTCAAGTTATGGCGTGAACAACGGAAATAAGGATAAGAAGATGGATTATACTATCTTTTTCTATAGCTTATCCTACTAAAACCATGCAATTTAATGGAATAACAATTATCTACCACAAATTAAGCACGGATCAGTAAAATAAGGATGTAACTCTGATGATTTTACAACCGAAAAAAAAACTCTGATTGAAAAACCGTCCATACCCCTTGGGTATAGGTGCCGAGAAATTATTAAAAAAATTACTATCTTCATCGGCGAATGAAAGAGCGTAGCTTATAATTATATCGTAATTCTTAATAAATAATTTTAATTACCTATCATGCAATATAGCTAGTTTCCTATTAAATTAATATATATACTTCCCAAAGATTCCTGCTTGGTGTGCAAATAGAGTCGAGGTCTTTTATTAATTTATTTATTTAAACTTCATGTACAGTAGTGGTACATAGGCGGACTTAATGCAACAAGGCATTCTCTACCAGTCAACCTTTGAGTTAAAAAAGACAACACTGTGGTAGGCTTGCTTTTTCTTTTCTTCAATTCCTTTTTCTTCTTGTTTGAAAAGAATCCTTATAATGTCTAACAATACAGCGCCGTAAAGAGTGAAGAACCAGTATATTTTCTCTTATAAAAGAAAAACAGTAAACAGTTGAATTTTCATTTCCCATTTTTCAAACGGAAAAATTCCTTGTCTTTTATTGGACAAGGAATAAAAAAACTGATGGGGAATAATAGAATAAGAAATACTAAGGAATAATCAAACTCATGCACTCATACTTTCTATAAAACATATAACAACAACAATATTTTAAACGACAAGCTTAAAAGTTCAGGATAAAAGACTCAATCATTGATTGATTGAATAAGCTCATAGCATAAGCTTCTAATCGCCCCACTGCAGTCTATTAAGACCTCATTAAATACAGAGAAAGCATTTAATAAAACAACTTTAACAATGATCAATCAAGATCCCTACAATTACGCATATCGGAGCGCAAATTATTGTTGAAAGAACTTTACCGTTGCAAAGTGAATCAGAATGAGAGGTGCGGAACTAATAGCTAAGAAACAGTGAACTAGTGAAGACTCCTACAGACAGATGCAGCGCGACAATCAAATCAAATCTACACTTATAACATTATGGGTAAAGCTGAAGAGTTTGTTTATTTGGTAGAACGCGCTAAACTTTTTTTTTGGTGTTTGATAGCTTATTTATTGAAGAAGGTTATTAGGCTATAAGAGCGGGGCAGTAATCAGAGATGTGGGTGAAACCGCGGGAGACAGCTAGTAAAATATAAAAATATGTTAATATAAAAACAAAAATATTTTTTTATGTTGCTTTTTTTCTACACAAATTATTCCACAGTTATGTTTTCCGCCGATCTATTTAAAATGAAAACGCGTTTTCGCACCGTTGATTGTCGCATTGTCTCATCGCACCTGTCTGCAGAAGCCTTGATTAGTAATTATGTTGTGTGTAAAGTGCATCATGCTTACATTGTGTCTGGCACATGACCACAAAAACTTTGCATGACTTACGTTTACTTACGCACTTATGTTATTAAATCATAACATAACGCAGTGCTCTAGTATGTAAGCAACGGTGTGAATGAAGCCTGCATGTCATGTGTGTCAATAAAGCCTCTACGATAATATAGACTAATTAATCTTAAGCCTCAGATACATACACTAGGGGACAAAATCTCCCCCAAAACGACGCGCAACGCTGTCAAATTTGTTCAAAAACATATCCGAGAATGCGTTGTAATGATGCCCGGCAAGTGGTGGGACACTGGGCAACGTTGCAGCGTCGCCGTCACGTAAATTTAGCGTTGCGCGTCATGTTCGGGGACGATTTGTCCCTAATGTTTCTGAGGCTTATTTTCTTTTGTTTTATAATTGAGGTTTTATTACAAAACAAAACAAAGTTACCTACTCTAGGTAAGCTTTTTGCTGACGGGTAGGTAAGTGAGATAATTCGAATGTATGAAAATGAGTGGAACATTTTTAATGGAGGGAATATCTATAATTTATCTAACTGTTTTATCTGTAATCATATCAAGTTTCTACATCCGCGCAAGTATTTATCGATCTGCATTTATACATTTGATACCAAAATATAAAATTTAACACATAAAAATAAGCACGGTTTTGCCATCAAAGACTACGAGAAAAGCTGGTCTTTGAGAGCATGTATAAATTATTTACAACATGCGAATGATCGTAAACATAGCTCGTATAACTTGAGTTAATTACAAAGCCTTTATGAACGTTCATCTTAAAATTACTATTCATAAAACTATTCTAGGAAATGCCTTATAAATCACTTCAGCCGTGTTCCGGTGTCTATTTTTAAAGATAGTCATTAATGTAAAACTTTCTCTGGTGAGATTGGGATGTGGTCTGAATGGACGTAGATCGTGTGCCTGTGTGGGTCAAGGACTCGGTCAGTCACCCACGATCCCTCCCACGGACGCATTTAAAAAGATGCTCGAATATCAAAATGGATGTCACATTCGAGGGAAAAAATGGTTGAATTAAAATTTGAAATATCGTTTTGATTATAATTTTGGTTTTTTGAGTTCAAAATGGCTGATATTCCGAGAGTAGAGAAAATAAACTTTTCAAGTAGGAAGGTAGGTATCTAGAAAATTGATATGGACTTGAAATACATGATGTCAATTGATAAACGATTTTTGTTTTTATTTAAGTATTTGTGACAGATCATATCTTGATAAATTGATTGACCATAGCAAAATTACAGGTTACACATACAAGATCGTATCCACAGTTAAGCGATTTGAATGTTTAAAATTAATGGGTACCAGTTCTAGGCTGATTAATGTCCCGTGGCTGTGTGGGCTACATGAGACAAACTCGGTCGGCGGTGTCGTCAGCACTGTGACACACTGACCGCGTCCTAAACGATTACTTTGAATAAGGAAATCTCATATTTGGGCACCGCTGGGTATCCACGAACCAATTTAAATACTTTCCATTTCATTTACGCATGCCAAAATTATTGGTAATTTATAAGAAACTGTTTCAAGATCATCATCACTTCTGCCGAAAGACGTCCACTGTTGAACGAATTCCCACGACCCTCACCAGGTGTGTACCTTGCACGCGGTCACCACTCCAGAACTAGCTTCAAAAACTGAATTATTTAACTTCACGATTTTCGTAAGTATAATTATTATTTAATATACATATTTGGTGGCTGCTCGTTTCAAACGAATTAACTCTGTGTTTTCCGGCATTAACTATGTTCAGCTTCTGGTGAATTATACTCAGCAATGATAAATTATACATGCGAAATAAACAAACATAATTACGTATAAATTCCCAACTTTACTTTGTAAATCACGAACATGAATATTTGAATAAATATGCAGCGTGATCACAGAGCGCAGCTTCCTTAACCAGAGCCTTGATCATTCACAATTTTGTGGTTATTATGTAAAGGATGGAAAAAAACTTAATAAAAAATGTGAATAGGAGTCACGAGGTTCATTGACAGATTTTCATTTATTACGAGAATTTTTAACAAATGTTTCAGTGGAGATCTGAAACGCGCCGTGATTAGTGTAGTCATCCATCATGTTTAGTGGCTCATTACGAAGTGATAAATGGGTGTATTAAAATTCTCGCGTTCCAGGATGACTTGCTTATAATGACTAAGCCAAATTGGATCCCTTCCAGCGTCATACTAAAGTGTTATGGTGACTTGTGTACCTATAAATCCTTATAGAACCGTAGCCTGTGTTGTAATAAAATTTCATTAATTTACCCGTAATTAACCGTCTCTGACACAAATTCATTTGGAGGTGCTTGATTTTGTAATTATAGAATATTATTTCGTGAGAAAAACATCGTCTCTGAATAATTTTCTTCATTGTTAGTGGTTATTAATAATTACATTAGGTGCCTACATTAATTACACTTCTTAGTGTAACTCTACTACCTATATTATTTTGTTACTTAGGTAATGTTATGAGTCATCTATCCATATATATATATGTATTATGTTACCAGCAACCTGTATAATTCAGATATTCTATACAATACCTAGGCAAGGTATAGAGAACCTGGGGCGTCCAGGCAATGTATGAAATATTAGTAGTCCATTACTTAATTTACCTAGGTAATGTATGCAATTCCTAGGGACAAATAATCATATTTTGGTCTATATTTATCAATGTTAACCGACCTACCTATAAAATGAAGGGCAAATGAAACATGTTCTAATACTTCAAATCAATGTGTGTAAAAGACAAAAGCAGGAAAGTAATTGACATAATGTCCCTGACACGAACAAAATATGAAAAAAAAAACATAAAGCTGTTTTAAATCGAGATCTACAATGATCCTTAACATTTTCTAGTGAGGAAAAATAATTCAAAATTTAGTGTAGGAAACCTACCTACCATGAGATATTTAGGAAAGGTCAATGTACTACTTTATTGCAAACGTAACTGGCGCTTACCATAGGATTATTTAACTTTTTTTTTTCGGTGGGAAAGTCATCTTATGACATCCTCCGCTGTTGGGCGGAGAGGGAGATAGTGTCAGACTTTTACTGACTAAAAACCCACTCCTGTTCCTTCGTTGCCTTTCGTACCAGGGCCGAGTCTTCCTTTCAGAATCAGACCCTTTGCCCCAGTAGGCTTCGACCCTGATGGGCCCCTACAGTAATTGCTGACATCTCCTTGAGGCGCACGTGAAACAGTACGCGCCGTCGACGACTTGGGCTCGGTCCGGACGGTTACCGGACGGTCGGAAGGCGAGCCACCCATTGCTCGCCGTCCGCAAGCCTGCGCCTACGATGGCCGGAAATCGGGATCGGAATCCCGGCGGCGATTGGGGCGTGAGGACCGTTGCCTCACGCGATCGGCCGCCTCTTTTGCTAGCATTACTGCTTCGCAGAAGGAGGCGACCGCCTGCCACACCTCCTCGCTCCGGACCATGGCCTGTACCAAGGCCCGGCGCGAGAGATCGCCGCCGCCAATCGCCCCCACGAGGACACGGCATTGCTCTTCCCAAGCGGGGCACACCTCTCCACCGTGTCCTCCGGGCGGTCCACGCAATGGTGACAGGATCCGGTGCAGGAACCTTCTGAACTTACCTTGTCCGGTGAGGACCTACGTCATGCGGAAGGTATGGACGCCGTGTTGCCTTTCCAGCCACTGCTCAAAGAGGGGACTTACCGCCATAATTATGGCGTGCCCATTTTTTGTTACGTAACAACAAATTTACAGTTTTCAGATTTATTCCTATACCTGTGCTATAAGACCTTGCTTTTTGCAAAATTTTAGGATTCTGGGTTAATTACGGAATTACGGGAACGGGAACGGGAAGTACCCTATGAATTTTGGTTTCCTCGAGAGTGTCGAAATATACGTTTTTTTAGACATAAACGGCCGTATCTTTTTTTTCGTTAACTTAGAAATTTGATTTTTTCGCAGCTTCAAGAGACCGCAAACTTGAATATATGGTTTTAATTTCAATTCTATACCTCCACGCGTTCCCGACATAAAGGTTCTTGACAGACAGACAGAAAAGACGGACAACAAAGTGATCCTATAAGGGTTCCGTTTTTTCCTGTTGAGGTACGGAACGCTAAAAAAAACAAAATTTTGTGTTAGAGGTATTCAGGTACCTACCAAGAGATATTAGGGAAAGGTCAATGTACTTTATTGCAAATATAACTGCGCGCTTACTAGAGTATTATAATATGTAAACTTATCTTTAAGTATCCCAGAAGATAAACTTTTACGATTTAGAGGAAAATAACGTCTGGCGTATCAAACATTGGACTTAGCTGGTAACTGTATTCCGAAGTATTAAGCAATTAAAAACGTTAATAGAATCGTGGAACCTACTTTCCGATGAATAAATAACTTGTTGGTAAACCGGCTGGTGTGCATACCAACATTCCTGGTCAAACGATTATTTGCAATTAGCCTATCCCGGGACTTTAATCAGGACTAACTTGGCATGGATATGCAGGTTTCTGAGACGACCAGGGGCCTTACTATGGCGTCCTAAAATGTCAAGCTTGCGAGCGAGAAAGAGATATGGAGCTATATATACACCCTATACTTATATAGCTCCATCTCTTTAACAGTTCAGTTTAGGTTGCCAATAATGGATCGCGTAAAGAGTTAGATACAAATGCCGAATGACTCTAGGGACACTTTTAGTTGTTAGTATCAGTTTTGGGTAAACAATTTTACTGTTGCGGTTGCTAAATCTATACTATTATATAAAGAGGTAATATTGTACGTGAGTTAGTTTATTTGAATGTTTTTAAAAGTTGTCTGGAAGTACAGGTCCGATAGTGAAAAACTGTTTCACTGGTCACAAAGCAACACTATCGCTAAATGACATAATTAGGCTAATTTTAAATCGAACAAAAAAACTTGGTGTTGTATCTCATGAACAAACCCAAAGTCATGATAAACAAACATGTAGCACGTGGGTGTTACATGGTTGTTTCATGACTTTGATCATGACATGAGTCTCCAATCTTGATAGGAGTGGTCCTATCAAAATCGGAGACTCTACACTCGAAGTTGTGGACGATTACGTTTATCTTGGACAGACAGTCCAGTTGGGTAGAATAGGTGAAAGTGTAGAAAACATATCAAATCACCATTTGAATAGTAAGTAACGTTATTATTTAACACTAAGTTAAACAAGGTTAAGTAAGATCTAAGAGTGTCGTGTTTAATTCCCGCATCGTGCAGTAAGAAGCAGGTCTGTAATGATACCCACGAGCACGTAAACGATCCTTGAATGGGGTAAGATACGGGTAAGCTGCAGGTTCCTAAGTTATTTATTTGACCCAGACGTGACTCCGATATTCTCGACACCGTCGGTGGTCCTACTGGTCCTTAGGGAGCTTAGAGAGCATACACGTGTAAAATAAAGGGTTCATTCAATTTTGTTAAGTAAATACTCGAAATAACGCGTAATTAGCAAGGTCCCAGGCCGGTCTAGCCACGTCGCAGCGATCGTTGAACTCGCTCAGGTCAAAAGCCTTGCAGTGCCAACCGTCGCTTAGGTATATATTTATTGCTAATACAATTTTCTGAGCCCTTACGTTACTTGTGAAGATTATCCGCCTACCCGGATCTGACGGACAATAATATCCATTGAATATCTCTCGTCTGAAGCCGTTACGGATACACAAAGGCTTCGTTAACTAAGTTTATGTTTTGTTTGCGTTAAATCAAAGCTGGACTGAATCAAATTTGAAATAAATGGTCTGTTTATAAATACGCTAACCCTCTTACAGTATTTTCAGATTAATCAAAAACGAAGAGAATGAGCCGCATTTTTCAATTCGCCAACGATTGGTCGTTAAACATTTTTAAAATGAAAGTTAGTAAATCACATTAAAAGTTTCTTGCTACATAAAATATCTGCGACTGAATTTAAAATGTTAAAAACAGCAGTAAAGTATTTTTTCTGTTATTATGTGTCGTAAAAATGAGTTGAAGCTCCGTTTGTCAAGACGTACGTCTGTAGACAATGCTTGTTCTGAATGTTATTCTTTGTTTGTTACAATATGTTCTGGAATGTGTCTTCTTTTAATTTCAGAGGTCAGTTACCGAGAATATCTTTAGGTATTGTTAGGTATACATCGCCTGATGAATTGCTGTTTCGCTAGAACGGTGCAATTATGTTTTTGCCCCTTTCGATAGTTGGGCTGTGAGTTTTGGTGAAGTCTTCCTTAATCATCTGTTCATCAAACATAATATAAGTCATCAGCTTTCAGATTATTTTATTAGAATATTTAACACTATATAGGTACCTACAATCATTGACATAATATATGTACTCATCATTTTTAATTTATCAAAACCGTTTTCACGTGAACACAATGAGCTGCGCATTCATATAAAATCCAGAAATGTAGATCTATTGTGTTCAGTATAAACCTTTGATTTGACTTGATTTTATTTCCTTGTGTTTTCATCATAATATTACTAATGTCAACATCAACAAAAAAAAAAAATCATCAGCAAGAACAGTTGAATAATAATTGGCACCTCTTAAATACCAAATACATTAATTTTGAAATAGTAATTCTATTTGAGGCTGGAATTTTGTTACTGTTTTTTTTTTATTTCTTAATAGTTACCTATGCAATATTTTTTTGCAACATTAAACTGCAATAATGGCTGGTTTATTTCCAGGTATTAGCCGATACACTATGATTATAATGCGACACTGCGCGTAGAGCCCGCGTGCTTGGTTGCGTGGCCCCGGCCATCATTAACATCTGCGGCCGAGAAGCCTCGATTCGTTTAACTTACATTTAGTTTAGACACGCCCCATACTAGGTCCAGTTTAGTTTCTAAAATCACGTATATTGTATTTTAATATAATAACAAATTCCACTCAATAATGATAAGAAGGCTGAGGTTTTCCATTTCTGCCTATTTTTGTTGCATATGCCTGAAATCTACTACAGATTATTCTAAAAAAATAAATCCAATCTGTTAGCTCTAACTTTTCATGAAAACAATCTTTTTTCGTCTAGTAGGAATAGAAGAAGTCGGTAAAACGGCCATTAAAATAGTTTGTGGGTGGTATTACTCGTAATGATTCTGTTAGAGTTAACTTTCAGATTTAAATTCATTTTCTTCATACAATACAAGTTATTTTCAAGTTAGTTCAGAAGCGAGCTCGTCTTTCAGAATTCACAGAAGTAATTATCTACCAAGACATTTCTACAAACGATTGCAATAATGTGGTTTATGTCTGTCGCAGGCTTTATTACTTCCTCACTTTTGCCGCCGCGCCGTAAAAAAACCAGCAAACAATGTATTACGACAGCAAAACTTTCTTTTAGTGTTTCTCTGATGAATAAATCAGTATCACGAAATCAGCTGGAAATATATATAGTTGTTTTTTGTTCTTGAAGGAGAAAGGTGGACAACTGGACCCACTGACCCACTAGCCACTGCTGACGACCACTTTCTGCCTCACTGCTATTTATAATAATCGTTTTGTGTAGCACACAACTGACTACGCGTGCATTATACTCTGCAAACTTGCGAAGCTTACCAAGCGTTAAACTAAGTTGAGCTGCGAAGACATGATTGATGATATTTATATATGTGAGGTAAATACAACGCGCTCCTTTAGTATAGAGAAAAATAATAGTTTCATGATCACTATTAATGGATTTAAAGATAGTTATGATGAATAACATAAACCAACACCGCATCAGCAGTTGGACTGCAAATTATACCTTGTGTGGGAAGATGAGTGAATGCACTTAGCCGTCTCACTCACAGATATCACTAAAATACAAATAAACGAGCGATAGAATTGATGCGAATACGGTACATTTGTGACTGAATAATGAACAGCAGATGCACCTTGTGCAAGCTTCCAGCATGATTTTAATGGAACCTTGGAGTGGAACACGAAGGGGTTGCTGTAAACGAGTCTGGATGCGCGACTGGTTGGCAGGTAACACTGCCGCTAAATATAGATTCTTAACGAGTTTCTACGGATAAAAAGGCGAATAGCTTCACATTATCGCACATTGGATTAGTGGCTCTCAGCGCTATGAAAACCCTATTAGGATAGTTTATGGCTTTTCCAGCAAGAGCTAAAGAGGTCTTCGTGCTTTAGTGTCTATTACAGAACTTACGACTTACCTATGTATTTATTTAACAATGAGTGTGCACACTCACACATATAAAATAGAAAGAAGAAAAAGGAGTAAAATAGGTAGAAAGGTTTTGCTTATTTGTAAAGAAATCTCTTCCAGTATACCAGCGAAAGGATATATGGAAAAAAAAATGTAGACACTGTGTAATAATAGCAGAAAAAATACCTACAAAAAAATTCGACTTCAGTCATAAAAAAATATAATAATAATGTTTACTTATACTCAAATGAAAACAGCAATAAATCTTTAACACAAATCGTTAACACTGCGGTGTCAATTGAGGTCACGCTAATTCAATTCATTATTCCGATCAGATAACATTAATTCATAAATATCTTTCATCGGACTCGTCGGAACATCCGCCAAGTTATCGACTAACAGTGAATTCCGTTTAGCTACGGTATTTTTTGTCCAATAATTCAGACGTTTCAAATAAATTGTTATGGAATCGACTGTGAATAGCATCTAGTTATAAAACCGTGCGCGTCGGCATTTTATCTGGTGACCCGATTCGAGGCAGCGTGAGCGGGCTGGCGGGTGTTGCACTGAAGAGCTGCGCGGGCGCCGGTGCGGCCAAGTGCAAGGCAAACCTCTCCACTACAGTCTACACGTAACACGGCATAACGAGAACAAAATACCAACACGCGCGTCCGACACACACTTGTTTTGCTCGCGTTTCTTGTATTGTTTATTAACAAGTTGCCAAGATGACTCGTCTATTGAAATAAGACTTTAATCAAAATAATTAAGTGGAAACTAGCGTCACGCCCCTGTTTCGCATGGGTGTTAAGAAATCTTTGAAATTCTCTTTGAAAATAATTGAATCACTATATTGGCTAAAATAACATGTTAATCCGTTCAATAGTTTTGAGTTTATCGCGAACAGATAGACGCAATAAGAGACTTTTTATAATATGTAAGGTTATATAAACAATTAAGCAAGCAAGGCAGTCATAAAACATGGTTCACTATCGATAAAGAAAAATATAAGATGAATGAAAGTGATTTGATAAAATATTTAGTTAGTTACTAAGAATTTTTTCAAAAACTGCCTTGCCTCTCCGTTATCTAAAATAACTTGTTGCATCGATACGTTACGTACAGGCACTACAGGCAGCCAATAAAAATGACATAAAAGTAGTCACGTCTTCGGATGCAATTACGCGACTAAAGTTTAGTGAACACGTAAAAAGAAGATGGCGGATAAGTGCAGGATCCGCTGCGGGTGCACGCTGCGGAGATGTTCCGATACTGCGCGCGTAGGTATCTAGTCGTTCCTTTTTTAAACCCTGTAGGTATTTTTATACGAAACTTTTTTTTCTGCATTTTTTTTTTAATGTGCGCATAATGTCTTTACCTGGTAACCAATAAGATATTCATACAATGTGCACTTACCTTCTTACTGAAAGGCAATGGAATAAAAACCGGCTAAGTGCGAGTCAGCCTCGCGCACGAAGGGTTCCGTACCGTCCGTTGCAATAAACGGCAAAAAATATCACGTTTGTTGTATGAGAGCCCCTTAAATATTTATTTTATTCTGTTTTTTAGAATTTGTTATAGCAACAGAAATACATCCTCTGTGAAAATTCCAACTGTCTAACTATCACGGTTCATGAGATACAGCCTGGGGACAGACGGACAGACAGACGGAAGGACAACGGAGTCTTAGTGATAGGGTCCCGTTTTACCCTTTGGGTTCGGAACCCTAAGAATGATAAAATTTAATCTGTAATGCATACATCCGTTGTTATTCGACTAGGTACAATACTTTATATTGCGGGTCGCCATTAATAATTAGATTTTTGAGAGCAAAAAGGTTTACTTCGCGGTCACCAATCCGAATGCATTCTGCACAACATTCACACTAACGAAAAACCCTTTTCTTCATTTTAATTGCTCTATTATGTTTGAATGCAGAATTTAACTAATCAAGACAAGAAAAGCGTTATTCCCGCTTAATTCACTAACTAGAACTTAATCAAGCTTCGTATCTTAGAATTATTCACAGAATGTCAGATTAACGAGGGTTCTCTCATGCATTGATGGAATTTGCAGACAAATGAATGTTCTTTGGTTAACCTAATAAAACTAAAAAAACTCTTCTAGGTTAGACGGTTATGGATAGAAGATTTACCTATGTTGGTATACTTGGATAGATTCTGGCATTCAACTTGAAGTATTTCAAATTGAATGCCAGTATCTCGCAGAAATTGAAAATGAAATACCCCTTCCAGTTATGAAGGTCCATCAAGTGATGAAATGGACTGCAATATTCAACGCTTATGGGCGACGTGCAGCAATCTATCTTATTTATACACTAATTTAAGTCTAAAATGCAGTCAATGCGCGTGACTGTACGCAGTGCAATTCATTCTGTATTGCATCCGCTGGGAGACGCCACTTTCCTCGTAACGAGGTCTCAACGTAGGATCGCGTAACCATCGGGGTTACAATGATGGGCGTATTAAGTAGCTTTAATCGTACAAAGGAGGTCAACCAAATAAATCAGAAATTCGCAAATATGAACAGAAAAACGTCAATAAAGTTACGAATCGTGTTTTGAGCTTCCGTTTGTTAGTTAGTAAACCTTTTAAAGACGCTTCAAGGGAAATCTACTTATTACCACCATACTCAGCTTTACCTTAATTTGTTGAAAAGCACATTATAAACTTAAAACTTAAAGCATTTATTTCAATTAAAACATTTACAGGCACTTTTGAACTGTCAAGGTTGCTCTATTAACAAAAATATGAAGCTATTTGCTTGATTCAAAACGTAGATCTCTATGGAGAAGAACGTGCCATAAACTATACGGACACTTTTTTCTATAAAAACATAGTTATAAAATTATTAATGTTGAAATTATAGGTATATGTAGAAAGTCGTGTCTTAAAAGCGCCAAGAATAAAAAAAAAACAATTCAAAGAGCAAATAATTAAAACCAAGCCGTGGTAGTTGTGTGATGACCAGTCCCAACTGACGGTGCCCGTTCACCATCACGACTCATGCTCTAGTACCATTCATCTCAACCATTTTGAAGAGAATCGAATGATTCAGCACATGCGCCACCATCAGCAAGACAACACATTTGAGTAGGTAAGCATTACATAGTTTGTAGTTGAAGATTTTTCACTAACATGATTTTTATCAATTTAAACAGTAACTTGCTCTTAGCCACTCAATTATCCTAACACTACTGGATTATTAAATAATTACAAAGATCACAATCTTAAGACCATCATAATTCAAGTTATCAGAACAAAAAGCTATTGTGATATAACTGGATAGCGGCCATTAGCATGCTTAGCGCCATAACGACACGCACGCGCGCCCTTCAATGGAACACATTACTATACAATAAGATTTTTTGCTAAAATATAACATGTTTTTGTAACAAAACGCAATTTGTCCTAATACATCTAACTGATCGACCAATTGGGGCAGATTTACCCGTTTTTACTGCACCACAGTTGAAATAGATCAATCTAACCTTGTTAAGAGTTCGATGCGGCTCTAGACTCCGTATTTATTGGATAACGGCTTTTAGAATTGTATCTCATTAGGATCAATGCGTCGCAAAGTCGTGAAAACCGTTAATGACAAAATGTTCATTTGAAAACTTGTTTCTGTTCGATTTTTGTGTTGGGTAGCAGGTTCTTGCTGCGAGAATTCAAAGTTGAAAAGTGGTTGACATACAAATATATTGTTGTTTGGGAAGGCACCGTTGCGCGACACTTGTGCTGACCCGACCTCCGGTTCAATGATCAGCCGACATTCGGACAATGCGGGAGTTCCTCAGGCTAGCCCAAGACTGATGGCACCTACACTTTTTCTCATTAGCAAGCCAGAAAAACTCGCTTGGAACAAACTCAAAATTGCCTTGTAACTGTTAATGGAATTTCGCAAGCTGTTTTCTTAGAATAGGAACTAGAATATTTCTATATTACCACTTATAGTTTTCTGCTAACTTAAAATTGTCAAGACATTTTTTTTATTGATATAAACTAGTGCTTGACTGCGATCCCACCTGATGGTAAGCAGTGATGCAATCGTTGATGGTGACGCGCAATACTTTATTAAGAGCCTACTCATATTTACTCTAGCCTTGAAGACACCTAAATTATAATCGGGCGGGTAGACCGCAGCAGGCAAATTGTTCCAGTCCTTCGATGTACGCGGTATAAACGACGAGGCGAAACGTTTAGTGGTTTCAACAACGTAAGGGTCACATTAGAACAATTAATTATTTTGACTTAGCACGAGATATAATTTTGACACCACCTAAACCACCGTCAAATTATATGAATGTCATGCAAACCAAACTTAAAGTGGTAACTTAATAAGTGCTACGAATTTTTTCGATTTTTGTGAACATCTTTGTGTGAAACTTGATCGAGACTGTTCCTTGTGTGTGCGTTCTTGGGTTGAACTTAGGTACTAACATCTACCACGAAGTACAGTTCGACGGTTACTTCCACTGGGCCACCGTCCCAACGTGACACTGGCAGAATATTCGCAACCGGCTCAATAGCAATAACAAAAAAAAAAAAACTTATTAGACCCTGCACTGCACGGCTGGGACGGGAGTGTACCCCTACTGCTGCTGGCTGTGTGTTGTACTTCATTTCATTATGATCCGCTGGTCAATAATGTGATTTGAATATAATGAATATGGAACCTAAACAAAACATTCACATGAAAACTTTAGCGTCGCAGAACAGCACCACTTGTGGTGGCCAGCCACCACGCCTCAGTAGTGTGTACAGATTACCTTGCAGTAGGTGTGACAGGTAGAGTATGCTCCTCGTAGATAAAAGTATTACTGGCAATCAATCAATTATGGCTTGGGCTAACATAAATCCTGACGAGTACTCACTCGCCTCGTTCGTGAGTTATTTAGTTCTTTTATTAGACTCTAAACGACTTCGCTCAGCTCGGGAATTAATTCTTAAATCTTTCACTGCAGTCGGGATTCAATAAGACTCTGATTTATCGCTTCGAAGCATAATGTAGTATGAATGTTTTCATTTTAGCAATTTAAAATAACTTCTTACTTTTTTGGTGAATGGTGATCATGACGAACGTTTGTGGTTTGAAATTCATTTAGAGGTTCACACAAAACCAAATGAGGCAACTAGAAATAGTAGATACATAAAATAAATGCATTATTAAATAAGTAAAGCTCATGGTTTATTAATGATTGCGTATTTGTAGTAAAATAACTGAAACAGTTGCACTTCGTAGCGCGTGCCGCGGTGCAGCGAGGGCGCGGCGGGCGGCGGTAGCGCGTGGCTGCACAATAGTAAATAAAATAGTTATTAGGGTTCCTATATGGTATCGTCGAAGCGTTAGAGGCACTTAAGCGAACACGCGGAAGCCGACACATCATTATTCATCAACAACATGGGCTAAAAGCTTCGGGCTCGCTGGGCTCGCTTCCTGGGTTTTTCTGCGCGGGAGCAGCAAGATGCGCGGTCTCGCGTGCCGGCTCGCTCCGCTCGTGCGCACACATCTCTTACATGTTACATCATAACATACATGTTAATAATTCATGGTATAGCGTTCGATTCGGTTAGTGAGCTTTATCTAGTTTCTAACTGTAAAGAAAAATAAGAAAATACGAAGTTCTGGTGCTTAATTAATGTTATGGTCTCGGCTTGCAAGACTATCGTTATTTAAGCACGCTCCAGCTGCCGCTAATGTTCCTCTCCAGTTTATTTGTTAGACAGTCTTTCCATTTTGTATCATGTTTCAAACTCAATATTTATTAAGTTTTTTAAACAAAGACTTTTATTTTATTTTTTTAAAGAACGTAGACCTAGATATACCTACTTAAGGTTTAGCTGTCTTAATGTATGAGTAATATGATGATGGCGCTAAACCTACTACGGCACGACATATAGGTAAGCACAATAAACACCAAACTAATCATTATTATCTAATCATGCCTAACAACTAATAAGGAAACTTATTTTTTATTACATAAGTAGCCAATACTTCTAATATAATATTGAATCTCAAGATTAATTACGAAATGAGTAAAAAAAATGGACAAAAATAAGATTCTATTCGTAAGCCTGCAAATATTTTTAGCATCATCACTAAGTACTTCAATGGCGGATTTTCCCGGTCTTTGACTTATGCCTTTTAGACTAATCAAGGTGGATTAATTCAGTTCACACAATACAATTTGGAAGTTTGTTTGTGAATTCTTTTTATAACGAAACGGTACATAATCAGAAGCCCTACTATAATCGGAGCTAGGAGGCCGCACGCGTGAGGCAACGTTCCTCACGCCCCAGCCGCCGCCGATCCCGATTTCCGGCCACCGTGCACCGTAGGCGCGGGTTTGCGGACGGAGAGCAATGGGTAGCTCGCCGTCCGACCGTCCGGTAACAGTCCGGACCAAGCCTAAGTCGTCGACGGCACGCACGCGCGCCTCAAGGAGATGTCAGCAAACCGTAGGGGCCCAGCAGGGTCGACGCCTACTGGGGCCCAGGGTCTGCTTCTAAAAGGAAGACTCGGCCCTGGTACGAAAGGCAACGAAGGAACAGGAGTGGGTTTTTAGTCAGTAAAAGTCTGACACTATCTCCCACTCCGCCCAAGAGCCGGGATGTCATTAGATGATTTTCCCACTGAAAAAAAGCCCTACCACGAGCTCTTAACGTGATCCATAGGGATGGAGCTTTATAGGGCGTATAGCTCCATCTCTTTTTCTCACTCGCAGGCCTGACATGATGCCGGAAAACGCAGCGTTGTAGGGCCTCCCACAAGGTGGACCGACGACCTGGTGAGAGTCGCGGGTGTGCGGTGGATGCAAAACGCACAGGATCGGTCGTTGTGGAGACGCTTGGGGGAGGTCTATGTCCAGCAGTGGACGTCTTTCGGCTGATATGATGATGATGATGACACCTGACATTTGAACACGTCATGGTAAGGCGGCTGTTTCGGTTGCAGGATGCGTCTCAGATCTAAATTGCCTCGTTAACATCTCTAAGAGTGTCATTAATGTTTGGTAATCTAGTGGGACCGTTAGTGGCATTACCGTGGTCGCAGTCACCACCACGCTTCCTAACAATGTAGCTCAGTAGAGCATGAGATGGCTTATGTTTTTTTTAACTTATTTCTGTCATAATCGATTTAGAATCGATTGCGGTTTTTAACAGATTTTTATCGATTTTGAAGTTAGTACAAAATTGATATTGTCACGTCTGCCCCCCTAGCCAAGTTACGATCGTTTCGTTTGCATCGAACGCCTCGAGTAGGCCACGCCTCCGATTCCTTTGTTCTGATGTCATCTCAACGCTCACTCACGTGGTCAGAAAAAAGGAATCGGAGGCGTGGCCTAATCGAGGCGTTCGACGCAAACGAAACGATCGTAACTTGGCTAGGGGGGCTGATATCTATTTGTCTCGAATAGAAAGTGTGGGTTAAGTTTAAGCGTAAGTGTTCTGTGACTAAATTACTTTAAGAAAGGTCGAGACTTAATGGCTTTTATATTAAATACTAGCTGATGTTTGCGTAAGATTCGTAAAATAGCACAATGCGGTTTGGTCACAAAGATATTTTTATTTGCGGTATTAGTTTAATTCTACAACAAAAATAAACTTTAGTTACTCTTTTTAACATCAGCTATCTATCAGTGAAAGTCCCGTCAAAATCGATCCAGTGGTTTCGGAGATTAGCCTCAACAAAGAAACAATTTAACAGATACTTTAATTTTATTTATGTAGGTATATGTATAGAAAATATAGAGTAGATATAGATGATACACGATAGAAACAATATATCTCGTGTACCGGTGGTGCTACGCCGTAGGTACTTCTGGTGTTCCGATGGTGGAACGGGCTTGGCGTGTTTAGGTTGAGCAATTCCGACGCAAACTTTGGACCCCCATTTCTTCTACTTAGGGGGTGAATCTTTGTGTAAAAAAGTAATCTCTGTGCAAAATTTCGGCGTTCTAGGTCCAAGGTTTTTTTAGGTGGGAAATTGGGGCGGGGGCGGGGGCGTGTCAGACTTTTACTGACTAAAACCCACTCCTGTTCCTTCTTAGCTTTCATTCCAGGGCCCCGGGGTTCTTTTTCACATCACCAATGGCCCCAGTGGGCTTCGACCCTAATGGGGCCCTACGGTAAGGTCCAAGGGATGAGTTAGGCTTTGATGAGTCAGTCAGTGAGTCAAGACTTTGCCTATTGTATAAAGGTACAGATTAATATAATTAAAAACTAATAAAAAATAACCTAACACTTTTTCCGTCCAGGGGTTTAATCCCAGGGTCCAAAATACAGTACACTCAATAAAGATATAGACTCAATATTTTAAATCCACACTATTAGAAACAGGAGTACAGTACAGCTGCAAAAGTGAATGAACCATCGATCCCCATTGATCCCAAAAAACCTTGAAACCCGGAAGTCCCAACCTATAAGAAATTTGACACGTATGAGATCAATAGATCCAAAGCTAACGGTGTTGCATCGACGGTGAACGACACCGTGCGATCGGCGCGCACGCAGTCTCCGATAACGCAATAATTATTAGCTTGTTATCGGCCGATCACTTAGAACTCGTGTCAAATCGATGCACCGTTAAATACTGTAGCTTTAGGCTCCCGCAGGTAGACATGACACGACATCCCACAACGATGCGACTATCATTTTCGATGGGTAACATGTCTGTAAATCAATTTTTCTGAAAAATTGCTGTCGCATTGTAGTAGTCTGCGGAAGACTTAAAACTTCTATATAACAGACACGATAAATATTCATAGAAATTGGTCTTATATTAGCTAAAGCTGAACATATAACTATTTCTATGAAAAGGCGTTGTCGTATTGCCAAAGGACCGTCCCGACCCTTCCCAAACTGTCGTAAGACCAATTTTGACCCATCTGTGATGCGCGATATAGGTCCATACAGCGCTGGTACTGCACAAAATATTTTATAAAATAACTAATAGGCCTGTCGTAAAATAAATACCCTATGACTGGCCTGATGGTTTAGTGGTCAGGGGCCCTGACTGCTATGCCGGAGGTCGTGGGTTCGATTTCCACCCATGACAAATGTTTGTGTAATGAGCACGATCATTAGTTCTGTGTCGCCTGTCGGGGTGTAATATCTATAATATGTATATATTTAGAAATATATAAGTATCTCACATCACAAATGCTCTGTTTATTTTGGGACTAGATGGCGTTGTGTGAAAGTTATGGAATATTATATACTCGTATATATGGTAGTGAAAAATAAGTCAATAATGCTATTGATAATTACCTAATTGTTTTGAATGTCGTATAATTATTAATGTCGTGCTTCATTAATTAAATTATAGTGACAACAAATACAGATCGTGAACTTGAATTTAATATCTGTTCTTCAATTTGTCCCAGGGACAAGCTTCCGACCATTTTATACACATCACACGACCCGCTGGCTCTTGTCTTTACGCACAAAGAGACAGATACTAATGAATTCTGCTATAACAATAAATCATACATGGCATTATGATCTTTGTCATCGAGGTCATAGGGGCGAGATTAGAGCATAATGCGACATGACAATTTGAGTGAGTACACTGCCGGTAGTTGAAGAGTAGTGTGTCATTATGGCACTACATTTAAGTACGACAGTAATTAAGATAAATTACACGCTGGTAGCTATTTTGATCTTTGTGACCTTCCGCTACGGAGGAAACAATGGTTTAAAACTAAACACTGCCTATATAGATATTAAAAACTAGCTGTACCCCGCGGTTTTACCCGAGCTTTTGGTTAATGTTCCACTCTTATTGTTTGTAGCGTGATGTTATATAGCCTTCCTCGATAAATGGGCTAATAAACATCAAAATACTTTATAAATTCGAACCAGTAATTCCTGAGATTAACACGTTTATCCAAACAAACAAACTCCTTAGCTTTATAATATTATATATACGAGTAAAGATACATTACATCTCAAAATAGCTCAGTAAAACATATTCCATAAAGGATTAAATTATATAAGTTTTACTTCACATTTTGTATACGTCCAAAGCTCAGAAATTCAGTTATTATTTATTTTTAATATAGAATAGATACTCTTACAATCTTTTAAGTACACACACAAAAAGAACTCTCCCGATATCCAAACTTATAAAAAGAAATCAAAGACGGACGTTTTTATGTTTTTTTTGTAGCCGTATCAAAATCCATAGCTGGCCGGGTTTATTCCACCTTAATATCATTGTCGTGTACCGTTGTCCGGCCACAAGGTAACGGGACCCAAGGCCCTATGCTGGACAACGCTCCGAATTTCCGATCATCTCACATTTAAGGGGCATATTAAACTTGGGAAGCCAGTAATTGACTTTAGAACATTGATTTGAAAATTAGAAGCATGAATGGATTTATGATCGGGCACGATTCGGTATGATGTAATTATACATTCATGCTATGATTGATTTGATTAGATAATGGTACTTTGCGTGGAGATTGGTCTCTATTAGAATATTGTGCACCGTTGGTGTAGTGGTTGAAAGATCAGCTGCAGCTCTACGTGACGAGGGTTCGATCCCCGCACGGAGTAAATATTTAGTATGGCCTACAGATAGTTGTTCCACGTATGGGTGACTTTTGAAGGTCAGTTTACATGTTTGTGTATACACCCACATCATCATTTCAGCCGAAAGACGTCCACTGCTGGACATAGGCCTCCCCCAAGCGTCTCCACAACGATCGATCCTGTGCGTCTCGCATCCACCGCACTCCCGCGACTCTCACCAAGTCGTCGGTCCACATTGTGTTAGGCCTTCCGGCGCTGCGCCTTCCGGTGCGCGGTCGCCACTCTAGAACCTTTCGGCCCCATCGACCATCCGTTCTACGAGCAATGTGCCCTGCCCACTGCTACTTTAGTTTGGCGATTCTTCGGGCTATGTCGGCGACCTTGGTTCTCCTGCGGATATCTTCATTCTTTATGCGATCACGCAAGGAAACTCCGAGCATAGCCCTTTCCATTGCCCTTTGGGTGACTGTAAGCCTTCTGATGAGGTCCATTGTAAGCGAGCATGTTTCAGTGCCATATGTCATATACCCACGATACAGGAGTAATTTCTAGTGTGAGGCAAAATTAAACACATAATTATGGAGGTATTTAAAAAGACTTTTGTCATTAAGACCTTTTAATATGCATTATTTTTAATTATGTTTGTCCTGTATTTTTGTTTACTTATGTGGTGTACAATAAAGAATATAATAAATAAATAATAATACATAAATAAATATTCTGACGGATTTTGAACCTGCTAATCACAAATCATATCAAGAATTCCAAAAAGGTTTTAAGTAGTGTAGAATCTTATCCTTATTTCACCCATGCAGCAGGTCAGTATAGTCTAGCAGAATATATGTGGTACATACCTGCGGACGGAGGGTCGTATGTCTTGAGTAATAGTCGTGTTGATAGAAGCTGGTGGGCGACAACGGCGGCCGGTATTTCTTGTGGCCGTAGCCCATCGTGTCCATCGTGTGCATCTTGATTCACCACACTAGTCGCCACTCCCACGAGTCAGTTCCCGATCGATCGTCCGGTGCTGCAGATCCGATGTTAGGCTTCACATATCGCTTGCTTCTCTGTAACAATAATTTATTGATATCAGTATTTTATGACACGTTTATTATAGTTCTGAGCGCAGCTTTCTTTGTGAAATGAATGGCGGGATGGGCGCGAGGCGACGCGGGCGCATGCCTTGCATCGAAAATATGGGATGACGATGCGGCGCGCATTATAATCGAGTTGAGCCTCTCTAGCATTTTATAAATTATATTCGGAGCGATCATAACATGCTTTTGGTAGTCTCTACATATGATACTTGCCAGCGGCTTTGTCAGCGTGGATGTCGGTTATTACAGATTCAAAGTCGAAGACAGATTAAAGTAGCCTATAGCCTTTCCCTGTGGTTCATTCCAGCTAACTCCGTACCAAATTTCACCAAAATGAATTCAGTAGTTTAACCATAAAAGGGTAACAGACAGACAGAGTTACGCTTTATTAATATGGATAAGCAGATAAAAGCCAAAGTTTTATTTTGCTGACCATAGTTCAGGTTCACGAGTCCCACGTTACTAATGTATTTTGGAGTTATTCAAATATATTAACGGGACCAGCTTCGAAACTACTAACATCCGCCGTATAAATTACGAGAGCCTCGCTCTGCACTGTACAATATTTACATAAAGTTTCACGGAACTGGAGAGCTCGCTCTATCTACGTTTGTTGTGGAAACGAATTTAAATCTGTCGAATACTGCTACTGGAACTGGTGGGATGACGTGACATAACTGTTTTTTTTTTCAATTTATTGAATTCAGGGTTTTTATCCACATGGATACGCCAAGCCCATCGTAACTCTTAGTTCTAGTTACACAAACTAAATAAATACTTTGAGTGAGAGAGAATCATCAATTAGTTATCTTTGCTAAACTACTCGTATTAGTCTTTTTGCCAACAACGATTTAGGACTTGCCAAAATAGTTTGTACTAATCCAACATCTAGGAAATTCAGTTTAAACTCTTTAATTAATGATTCTCTCTCGTCTTTGTTTCTTACACAATCCATCAGCAAGTGGAGAATATCTTCAATTTTATTGCATATTGACATAACTGTTAAACCGTAACGACGAAATTCATCAATTAAAACCAACCGCCCCGACCTCGACAGTGGCACTCAAATGGTCAGTAAATTCATATTTTATTGCCATTTGCATTTTATATTCATAATTGTTTATTCGGGTCTTAATGATCTGCTAATTTGATTTTGTAGATGTAAAAATAGTTTACCGTAAATAGCTTATGCTTAATTGGTTTAGTGATGGCAAAAACCGGTAGGAAAAATACAAATAACTTCGTCATAACGACCTTTCTTTGCATTAGAAACTTATCCTCAGAAGAACCTTGTACCTGTCCTCTTAAAGGATAAGAAACTTTTCCTCATAAATATTTGTGACCTTTATCAATTCTGTCCCGATCCGACAAATCCTCCTCCACCCAAAAAAAATAAATATTAATATTTATTTGTTATTGTTCCACGTTTCCTGAAAGCCAGTTTCAAACTAATAGATTATTCTTGTCAAAAAATTGGCCAGTAATTTACAAAGTTGTGACAGTTCTCACGCGTAAACGACGCGATGCCGAATATTTGTTTTTGCTCAAGTTTTTATCTCATTGATTGAGTAGGTACTGAGTAGTATTCGGCCTCAGCTCATGGCCAGCCGTTGCACTGTTCAATTGTTCCACAATCGATACCACGGATCAATGAATATTATACAATATTGTTTTTCCCTGAACGTTATATCATAATAACTCATGGCTTGGTATTCAGTAAGCTCATTGAATAAAAACTTGTTGCGATGTTTAAATTAATTGCTGATTTATATCAGGAAGTCTTGGTCATCGGCTTCACGTGTGTTCTTCGGCTTAACTTAATCAAGATTGATGTACAAAAAACAATGACTGTTATAGGATTTTTTTTTATGTGGACACCGTTTGTGACACCAGCAGGTGTTTCCAATTATTTGCGTCAATATTCTTAGGACAATAACGACATTAATATTTTCTTGATAACTTAGCGACCCGCCATAGTTTCCCACGGGTGTTAGAAATCTTTAAAATTATCTGCTTTTCTATAAATGCATATTTTGTACCTAAACCTTCCTCATGAATAATTTTGTCTATTGGGAAAAATCGCATGAAAATCCGTTCAGGAGTTTTTGCGTTCTTCAGGAACAGACAGACGCAGTGAGTGACTTTATTTTTACAATATGTACCTAATAACAGTGTATGGCCATTCATCGCGTAGGTAGCACGCGGTGTTTATAATTCTTAGGACAATACTGAATAATAGTGTCTTTTATTTTTAAACTTTGCCCTTGTTTAAACTTTGCCCTAGTTTAAAGAAAAAGAAACTAGGAATAACTCCTGTATCGTGGGTGCGTTCACAATCATGTAAACTCATATACACTAGACACCCAGACTCGGAATACTTATCTGTAGGCCATACAAATATTTGTTTCGTACGGGAATCGAACCCGTGACACGCAGCGCCGCAGTCCATCACTCAACCACTGCGCCAACCGTGTCGTCACGGTCTTTACTATGTCTAGATTATTATGTACATACTAGATTCTGTCAGTGGCTTCGCCCGCATCAAAGGTTTCTCTATACAAACTTTGGACCCCCGTTTCATCCCTTTAGGAGGTGAATTTTGGAAAATCCTATCTTAGTGCTCGCTTACGTCATAAGAAAAAGCCTGGTGCAAAATTTCAGGTTTTTAGTCCCAGAGTTTCGGCTGTGCGTTGATATATCAGTCAGTCAGTTTCTCCAGATGTTATATTCGGAACAACTTATAAGTACCAAAACGACACTGACTGTTCCACATAAAAAAATTGCGTTACATCTATCTCACACTACATCATACTAGCTATAATGCCCTTAGTTTTCCGCAGCACGTCGCTCACACTTATACGTCGTTAACACGCATAGATTGCTCAAGCTCCTCGCCAGGCCTTGTCCTGCAAGTGCTGACTCATAGGCATGGCCACCGTGGGAAATCGCTTATCAGTACGCTCTTGTGCGAATCATACGCCAAGCAATTATGAACTGGTTTATATACCTAGTCTATTGAATTATCTAACCGGGCGTTTTGTTGAAGGACTTGTTAGATTTTCTAGGATACCATTGTACTCCTGTTGAATTGATTATAGATTTGAAATATGCCTGAAGGCGATCTTAGCCAGGTAAATAGTGGATCGATATAAGTAATAAAAAAGCACCCCTGAAGGTCGATTCTCGTAGTAAACATAAATTGAAGACGCAATCTCATCTCAGCGGCGATCAATTCCAAAGACTTGTTGAAAATGTACATATTTTGTATATCTGTAAGAGGGTCATACATTGAGTGCCAGAGTTCATCGTAAATATTGTCGTTATCGTGGTAGAAACTGAAGGTTATGTATTTCTTTTTGTTATAAGACACTTTTAAATACATATATTGGGATTAGAACGCGATCGGCTTTTTAAAAGACGAGAATAGCCCCTTTTTACCTAAAAACTACAATACTGCTAACATTATTCCCAAAGCACTAATAAAAGCTTAAATTTATAAAATAAACATCAGTTTACGGCCGCGTGGTGTTGGTAAACAAAATGCAAGTTCAATGTATCCCAGGTGCAGAACGGCCTCGGCGCGGCCCAATGTCAATGTCACCTTTCCATTCAGTCGACACCGACTTCGGTGCGCCCGCGCCGGCATCGCTTCACCGCCCGTCGCCGCTCGGGCGTGGACCGACCCGGCCACTCGGAACAGGAAATACTTGATGCTATTTGTGAACAGGGATATAGACGGTAATACTTTTTATGTTATCAATTATTCAGATTTGGTTTAACCCTTTCAACGCCAAGCGTAGCGCATGGGAAGTCTGCTCTCTACGCCAAGACTCATTTGCTACTAAATACCTACTTACAAAATGCTAGTGAATGAATACTACAAAGATCAAGCGTAATATTGGTTCAATTTAACCTTTTGAGTGCGTAATTAGAGACACAATAGTAAGACAATGGCGCGTGAACGCCGGCGTTAATGCGGGGATCAACAGCTTAATGAAGTGTCACACGGAGACGACAATTTTATTTACAATGATATAGATTACAATGTGATTAAATGTAGCACATCCATTTGTCACTTAAACTCGTCGTTGGCGTTCTAATGGCCGATTGCATTTGTCGCTTGTAAGCATTGTTGGCTTTAAAGGGTTAAAGGTAGGTCTAGGTCCTGTATTTCCAAAAATTTTAATGCAATTTAAAACCTTTTTCTGGAATGACTCATGAGTCACTTATAAAGTATTTATCATTATAAAAACAACTCTATCAACAAACATAGCTGGACACGATCGAAACTGGTTTTGCATTCCAACAGTTTAAATACTGGTTCCTAATCCTCATAAATGTTCTGAGAATAATAATTTTGCAGATTGTACTGCTTTCTTTTATAATATATGTCAAGACGATTTAAATAGTTGTATAAAATGTGGGTGAGGTAACGCGAATCGCGTGGAATTCGGACGAGAACGGTACCGGCGCGCCACGTCGGATTACACGACATTCGTGCTGATACATTATACAACACAGCTAATCACTTGTGTTTTACATTAGTAAGTACTACTTGGAACGTATTCAAGCTTCAGGTAAAGTCAATCAATGGAATTAACTGGAAATCAATGGAATTCGTGTTTTTTGAATTGCAATTTGAGTATCAAACAGAGGATTCAAAGGCTTCACAAATGAGAGAGACCGTCAGTTCATAAATATGTTAAGCCAGGTACGTAACCATGGTATAATTTACGTCAATAATAAAATAAGTAAAAAAAACACTTAAAATTACCCATATTTGTAATTAAAATCTGTTGCTACGAATCGTTCTACTACGCTGCTACGCCGTAGCGTATAGACATTTTTGTGTGCTCATGAGATTAGGATTTTTCATGAATTATTTATCAACACATTTACTCAAAACACGCTCCTACCCTCTTAGTGTATTTCGCACTAGTGCGGCAAAGTACGACAGATAGTCCGCCACAATATCACGCGATAGCCGCGGCAGCTATACTCTGTGTGTACTACACCAACTATAAAGTTGGTAATGAGGTCGGTTATTGTGAGAAGAAACTTCAGACGTATGCCTGCCACACAATAATGGAAAAAAGCCGAGTAATTCCTTTCATAACTTGATTGTGTCCCTATTATTAGACTAGTCAGTCCACTTCAAAGAATTACTCCGTGTGTATGACTCGGTAGCACAATTACCAGGCTGGCATGGAGACTAGGAGGCGACAAAGAGCAGACAGACTCATCCTCCTCGCCACGGTGACAACAAAGAGCGCTGGGATCACAACACCGTGAAGCAGACAGATTAATCGTTGGTTAATTGTGCTTACAGTTCACGGTCTGAGGTACTAGGGGTACATATTATGTATACAGGTTTAGTGTTCATACTCGCAGCTAAATTATAGAGGCGGGGGTACATCTATTGTTGTTATAAATCTATAATTAAGAACAAAACAAGGTCATAAGGTGGACATTGACATGTTTATAGTGTTATTGTAATAACCCTCTCGTTTTATAATACTAAGTTTTATTTTAAGTTTGGTTTTAAGTGCGGTCTTCACTTCTTCATCGATCGATCAAAAGAAATAATTCATAGGTTTATGTATTATCTTTTATATATAATAGCTATATTATAATATAATTGTATATCTATGTATAGTCCAGTATATAGTTTTGATTGTAAAATTTAATACTTAATTAATTTGCTAGCTGTACACTCCCTACTCCCTAAAAAGGGATAGTGTGCAGACTATCCCTTTTTAGGGTTCCGTACCTCAAAAGGATAAAACGGAACCCTTATCGGATCACTTTGTTGTCCGTCCGTCTGTCTGTCTGTCTGTCAAGACCCTTTATCTAGGGAACGCGTTTAGGTATCGAGTTGAAATTAAAACCATATACTCAAGTCTGCAGTCCCTTAAAGCTATGAAAAAAATTAAACATCTGAGTATCTGTATCTGAGCACAAAACGTGTATTTCGACACTCTTAAGGGAATCAAAATTCATAGGGTACTTCCCGTTGACCTAGAATCCTGAAATTTGGCATGAAGCAGGTCTTATAACACAAGTATAGGAAAAAATCTGAAAACTGTAAATTTGTAGTTACGTCACAAAAAAAACTTTTTGCGATTCGGAAAAATCTTCGTAACTCGATTCGGGAATTGAACTGTTTTCATAGGTAAATCTGTACGGAACCCTCAGTGCGCACTGCCTACTCGCATTTGCCCAGTTTTTTTATTTTTCTAACAGTCCATCCTAAGGTTGTCTGGTGGATATCGCAGTCAGCGATAAGACCACCATTGTACCTATAGATTTAAGTTTGTGTAAAAGTTTTGTTACTATTTTGGTGCACAATACAGTTTATTCTATTCTATTTTAAACTAGTTTCTACCACTGGCTTCGTTCGTGTGAATGTTGGTTATTGCGGATGCAAAGTCGAAGACGGATACAATGTAGCTTAGAAGTCCAGCTTCCTCTGTACCAAATTTCATCCAAATCGGTTCAGTAGCTTAACCGTGAAAGCGAAACAGACAGACAGACAGAGTTATTTTCAGATTTTTAATATTAGTATGGATATAGATTTGTGATATGACAATTGTGTTAATCGAACCGACTATTACAGGACAGACATTCTTTCCAATTACTCATAAACGTTTCTATATGATTAGAAAGATCGAAGTATTTTTGTCCATAACAGACCATAACAATAAGCAACGACATTTACCTTGATAAGAAACGTATCTTACAAAGGAACTAATTAACTGAGCTGGTCCCAATTTCGAAGAAACTTTTAGATTTAAACGTTTAGTTTCTGGAACGAATGGCAACATTTAAAAGTAATCATCTGAAATCCGAAAAATTAGTAAAAAAAAAACCGGCCAAGTACGGGTCGAACTCGCGCACGAAGGGTTCCGTACCATCTACAAAAACAGCAAAAAAAAAAAAGAAAGACATGTCCGTTGTATGTTCCCTTTAAAAATTTATTTTATTCCGTTTTTTAGTATTTGTTCTTATGGCGGCAACAGAAATACCTACATCATTTGTAAAAATTTTAACTGTCTAACTATCACGGTTATGATATACAGCCTAGTGACAGACGGACGAACAGCAGACTTTTAGTAATAGGGTACCTTTGGGTACTAACGGAACCCTAAAAACGTAGAATTATAAAATGCTACACACTTTCGTAATGAAAATAATGATGATTGCTGTATTATTCAAGATATCTTTTATATTTTGCAAACCTAATGGCTCTTTTTGTGGCTATGAACGTGCGCGATAGTTTGTTCAACCCATTGAAAAACTTTAACATTTGTGTGTTTTGAATTCGAATTACGTACTGATTAACTACTTTGGCTTTAGAGACGTATTGTAATTCTTTACTAGTGATTGGCTTCGAACAATGACACAACATTTAGTGCTTTATTGTACGTAAAGATATAAAATATTATGTGAATATAAGGGTATTAATTCTTTTATATTTGTACTTTTTTATAGTTGGGAAATCATTAAAATCTTCTGCCGCTCTTCGTGGAGCGAGGAGGAGCATTACACTTTTACTGATTAAAATTCACCTGGATTATTTCGGTTATTCTGGCCACGGTAACTCTTTCAAGCATCCTCGTAGCCCATATATATATATATATATATATCGTATAGCCCGTATACGAGTATATATACTTAATCAGTCATCGGTCTACACTGTCCTCTCATACTTATTGATATTGTAAAAAGCAAGCCTTTTTTTTCAAAGAGCAACCAAGGAATTTCTTACTGATTCTTCTCCATAGGAAACAACCAACTGGAACTAAGAAGCTTCTGACTTTTCATAAAGTGCCCATGTAGGCCTACGTGAAAAAAAAGAATTTGATTTGGATTGAATCATCATCGAGCAGCCATATCCTTATTGTATTTATTCCCAAATTCGTGATAAAATCATATTTATCATTTGCCAAACATCGTTTTCCTAAATTACCTACATAAATTTTTCTATGAAATCTTAACTTTAATTCGGTATCTCACACCTATTATAGTAATCAGAAGCAGGTATATCGTTTCCTGCTGCTGATGATTGGCAGAGCTTGAGTCGTGACGAGCACCAGTCGTCCTCAGTCGGGAGCATCCGTGAGTCCGGCGCTGGCCTCGTGACGTCACCACTATTAACTTACCTAAACCATGCAGTTGCGTTATGTTATCTAATGGCTGGGCACGAGCGAAACAATTAATACTAACTACTCATCAATCTAATGTGTAAACAATCTGAGAAAAATATGTTGGTAGGAAAAACGAGAGACGGTTTTATTAGAAGTGATCATTATTTTTTGTTAAATAATAACCTGTTGCCTTACACTATGAATTACTACTGTATCGTGGGTTCGTTCACAAACATTTAAACTCGCATAAGTACACAAGACATCCAGTCCCGGGATAATTATCTGATAGCAATAAACAAATATTTATTAAGTGCGGGAATCGAACACGCGATCCGCAATGTATCAGCCAATCGCTCAACCACCGCGCCAAGCATACGGTTGATCATTTATATTTATCTCGTCAAATCGTATACTAACATAAGTAATAAAATATGATGTAATGTAAAAAAAAGTAAAATTATAGACTGAACTTGACCGAAGATGATTTCATGAAGATGTTTTGCAGAAGCGATTTAGGAAGAATCAGCATTCTTCTTTTTTTTTCTTGATATATTGAAATTGAAACGTGGGATTGGGTTCAATATAATCCAATCACACGTTTCAAAATATCAATCTTTGATGAATTACTTCGTTTACTTTCTACCACTATATTTCGAGTCGTGTCGTCCACCTCGACTCCACATCGTATCATCAAATTGATAGTTATGACTTATTGACGTTAATCTATGGTTTTTAGGATTCCGTACCTCAATCGAAAAAAAAACAAAACGCTTTAAGGATCACTTTATTGTCCATCTGTGGAGACCCTTTTTTCAGGAACGCGTGGATGTATTACGCAAAAATTATCTATATCTATATACATATATAAAAGGAGAAACTGACTGACTGACATATCAACGCACAGCCGAAACTACGGGGTCTAGGAGTGTGAAATTTTTCACAAGGTTTCCTTTTATGGCGTAGGTGAGCACTAAGAGAGGATTTTCCAAAATTCGCTTCTTAAGGGTATGAAACGGGACCCCCGTTTCATACCTTTAAGAAGCGAATTTTGTATGGAGAAACCTACCTTCACGTGGGCGAAGCCGCTGGCAGAAGCTAGTATCAAATAACCTTATTATCGGCTACCCCTTGTAGCAGTGAAAATAATCAAACTTCTAAGTCAACGCTAATCTAAAGATAAAGCCATTTATGCTCAGTTTATGGCGCATATTTTGACGGTCGCAAGGAAAACAAAATTTATACCCTATAGGGTTATTAAACTTATAAGTTTTGATGTCCTGTGCCCGTTGACCGGATCCTAAAATTTGGAAAATTTTAGCAAGAAAAGGAAAAAGCCTGAAAATCGTAATTTTGTAGTTACGCCATAAACAAAATTACTTTTTTGCGATTTGAAAACATCTACGAAACTCGATTCGGGAATCGAAATATTTACATAGGTAAGTTTGTACGGAACCTACTCTCGGTGCACGCGTGCGATTGACACTTGACCGGCTTTTTTGCTTGAAATGGCGACTGAGTCGAGCCCGTCAAACTTAGAAAAGGACCTTAAATTGTCATCAGTTCTCAAATTTAACTATCAGCTGATGATGACGGTTCTCAAAGGGACATGGCGACAGTTAGCATACCTGACAGGTGAATTAATGACCTCGGTGACAATGACTGATTCTCCTGGCTGTCCTTGGAGCAATCACTTAGTACCCTGACAACTGGAATGGGGAAGGTAGAATTTTGGAGCTACTAAAACATGCATGATCACTGACTAAGTGGATTATTTCAATTATAATTGTGTGTACAGAGCTCTTGGCTAATATAATAACAACACGGTATAATAATAGTAACATGGGTTGATCTCCAAAGTTAAGCAACACTTTCCGAGGTCGGCCTGTAGATGGGTGACCATTTTAACTTACCGAGATTCCTCCATGCCACAGAAAGCACGCTAAGCCTTTGGTCTGGCTGTCATTTTTGGACTTAGGACATACGTTACGGATAGTCAGAAACTAAGAAATTAGACAGTAGCCTTTTCAAGGGGTATAGTGTCACCCAATTACTGGGTTGTGAAAGTCAAATAAGCTCGCTCCATGTAAAATACTTGTATTACTGGGTTGTGAAAGTCAAATAAGCTCGCTCCATGTAAAATACTGGTATTACTGGGTTGTGAAAGTCAAATAAGCTCGCTCCATGTAAAATACTGGTATTACTGGGTTGTGAAAGTCAAATAAGCTCGCTCCATGTAAAATACTGGTATTACTGGGTTGTGAAAGTCAAATAAGCTCGCTCCATGTAAAATACTGGTATTACTGGGTTGTGAAAGTCAAATAAGCTCGCTCCATGTAAAATACTTGTATTACTGGGTTGTGAAAGTCAAATAAGCTCGCTCCATGTAAAATACTGGTATTACTGGGTTGTGAAAGTCAAATAAGCTCGCTCCATGTAAAATACTGGTATTACTGGGTTGTGAAAGTCAAATAAGCTCGCTCCATGTAAAATACTGGTATTACTGGGTTGTGAAAGTCAAATAAGCTCGCTCCATGTAAAATACTGGTATTACTGGGTTGTGAAAGTCAAATAAGCTCGCTCCATGTAAAATACTGGTATTACTGGGTTGTGAAAGTCAAATAAGCTCGCTCCATGTAAAATACTTGTATTACTGGGTTGTGAAAGTCAAATAAGCTCGCTCCATGTAAAATACTGGTATTACTGGGTTGTGAAAGTCAAATAAGCTCGCTCCATGTAAAATACTGGTATTACTGGGTTGTGAAAGTCAAATAAGCTCGCTCCATGTAAAATACTGGTATTACTGGGTTGTGAAAGTCAAATAAGCTCGCTCCATGTAAAATACTGGTATTCGGTTGGAACCGTTCGGACTGGAAGACGACCCCAGCATAGTAAGGAAAAGGCTCGAATCGGCAGGTAATTGTTTGTACAATATACTGTACTATACTCTATAGGTACTTAAAATAGAGTATACTCTATACTTTATTGTATACAATTGTATCTGTTATTTTTTTGGCTTCGCACGTTTTGTACATTTAGCCAGTGTCTAGTTTAGAAAGTATTTCGTTTTACAGTCACTTTGAGTTATTTTCACCATTAGAATGCGGATGTATCTTTGGTGATAAATCGAGATATAAAGGGATATGGTATAAAACAATCCAAAATGAGCCTCCTCGAGCCCCATGGTTTAGTAGTTTTAAAGTTAGTCGAAAAACATTAGTAACTTCTTTCAGGATTCGTTCCGGACATATGCCTTTAAGAGCCTTTGCATTTTTAATGAAAATGGTGGACTCTCCGAATTGTTTAGTTTGTCATAATAAAATAGAAGATGTCCATCACCTTCTGTTGGAGTGTGTCAGGAATGAGTCTGAAAGAAGTTCGTTAATTAATGAATTAAATATAAATAAGCTAGATTTAGGTATATTTAACGTTATTCTTACCAAACCAATGTCGCCAGAAGCTATTTTAGTTTACTCACTAGTTACTCTGTAATTGTGATGTAACTGATATAACAGTTTGTTGAAATGGAAATGGAACTGATATAACAATTTGTTAAAAGTTCCTTAAATAAATAAATTAAAAAAAAAAACACATTCTACAGTGTTTTTTTTTTATTTTATTTTTTGCAGTACCCTTATTGACAACAAATGTATCGAGTCAGCCTCCTCGGCAAGCTTCGCTAGAATATAGATCATCATCATCATCTTCATTTCAGCCGAAAGACGTCCACTGCTGGACATAGGCCTCCCCCAAGCGTCTCCACAACGACCAATCCTGTGCGTCTCGCATCCATCGCACTCCTGCGACTCTCACCAGGTCGTCGGTCCACCTTGTGGGAGGCCTTCCGACGCTGCGCCTTCCGGTCCGCGGTCGCCACTCTAGAACCTTTCGACCCCATCGACCATCCGTTCTACGAGCAATGTGCCCTGCCCACTGCCACTTTAGTTTGGCGATTCTTCGAGCTATGTCGGCGACCTTGGTTCTCCTGCGTCCAACATACCACAGTGTCTCAAGACGAAAGTCTATGACCAGTGCGTGTTGCCAGTGATGACATATGGCACTGAAACATGGTCGCTTACAATGGGCCTCATCAGAAGGCTTACATTCACCCAAAGGGCAATGGAAAGGGCTATGCTCGGAGTTTCCTTGCGTGATTGCATAAAGAATGAAGAATATAGATATTACGATAAAATTCTCAGCTCCATTTTACCGAAATTACGCCTTTCTCAATAATTCCTCCTATTGTCCAGTTGTGCAGACGCTTAAGATACAAAACTACACTAATTTTACATCACGAATAAATTAAAATAGTCACTGCACATCACTTGAAAAATTCTGCTAAAAACGACTTATATGTAAATGCTGTTTTTGTTGTAGTACTGTAATTTTGTTAATTTTATGAGAAAAATGGTGGTCTTATAGCTGATAGCGAAATACGTTTGGAAAGCTAAAGGTTACCTTTAGAGGAATTGAACCAACTTTAGCAAAAATATTCTAATCTACTTCTATATCTAATATATAAAAATGTCGTGTTTGTTATCGAATTACTCCTTCTCCTCTCCTCTTTTTGGTCTGAGAATAGGTCATAGGAAATTATTTACACCCCACGCCCCATTTTTTTAAATAATTTATAGACCATGGCAGAACAATGTTTGCTGAGACAGCTAGTATATATACTTACATATATAAAAGGCAACCGTTACTGACTGACTGATCTGTCAACACACAGCTCAAACCGCTGAACAGATAGCACTGAAAGGCACGCAGATAGCTATTATGACGTAGGAACTGTGGTCCAAAATTTGTATAGAGAAACCTACATTACGCGGGCAAAGTCGCTGACAGAAGCTAGTATTCTATTATGTTTAGCTCCGTTATATTTCATTAAACGTTAATGACCGTTGGTTTATAGCTATATATAAACCAACTCTCGTTCTTAAGTATGTAGGTTATGGTGTTTTTATTGATACAGGTTCAAGTTTTGTATGTTGTCGTTGTGCAAAGTAAAACAAAATAGCTACAGAGAAGAAGGAATATATACCAGTAGGTATTATTTACAATTAGTGCCGATGACGCACGTTGCTACGTGTTAGAAAATTGATTTTATTTTTTTAGTTTCTTGTTCTAGTTTGTTTGGTGTTTGGCAATTATTTGTTAACCTTCTGAAGATGATATTTTGATTTTCTTAGTAGTCTTTTTCTAAGCATATTTTCTTTTATTGCAGCAACATTTGTAAATCGTATCTAGTTATGAATATCGTGTATTTCTTAGAGGTCTATGGAATCCGAACATCACGTTTACGTAACATTAACGCTTGTTTGGTTAGGGTGTACTACACCCACATTTGGCATGTTTACGGTGAGCTTATTGCTATCAATCGGGCACAAACTTTAACTACGGATTACTCCAGAGAAAATTCAGATAAAAAAAAAACGATATAACTTTGCTCGACCCGAGAATCAAACTATCTTGGTCCTCAGTAGCGCTTGCAACAACCATTAACCCAATGAGGCAGTTTCTACCTAAAATATACAAATAATCATTCTCCTACCCTTAACTCAATTCATGTAAAGTCGTTGCACATGTCATCTTTTTCCATACTTCTCTTTAAAGACATTATTATATCAGTAGAGCGCACGCAGGGCTATTATCAGAGGCTAGAACGCCCATTCATACAAAGATAGATCAAACTTTCTTGACTTACTTACGAAAAAGCTTGAGAACTAATCAGGAATTTTGCAAGAGCTAACGAAGGAAGTGCGAAAATGTTAGCGTATCTCCTTGGGTATGTTTTATTTTAGGTGGAAAATCATCAACTAAATGGGAGGAGCCAGAGGGTGAGTCAGATTTTTACTGACTAAAACCCACCTGCGTTCTTCCAACTACCTTTTGCGTTCCAGGGCAACAAGTACCCCGAACAAACACGCAACCCTCCTCTATCCGAGGGTGCTTGGTTTTTTAATATTTTATCTTTTATTTTATATATATTTTTAAAGTTCTTACTGAAATCCAGTGGGGTGCAAATGCACCCCACTGGCTTTTAGTAAGAACTTTAAAAATATATATAAAATATTAAAAAACCAAGCACCCTAAAACTTCATCTTCCTCACAACACTTTACTCATTGTTTCACTAAAAGAGATGTCAGCAAATCGTTAAGGCCAATCTGGTCCGATACCTGCTAGGGCCACGGGGATTTTCTGAAAAGGAAACTCGTGGTCCTAGAACGCAAAGGGCAACTGATTTTAGTCAGTAAGCCTCTCGCTCCGCCCTAGTGCGCGAGAAGTCATTTGATGATATCCCACCTCAAAATAAACAAATTTTCACACTTGAGTCATCTTTTTTTTTATTATTATTTATAGGCTCGCGTTTGACCATCATCTCACCTGATGGTAAGCGATGATGTGGCCGACGATGGAGCACGCTTGCCTAGAAGTAACCTATTCACTCTAGACTTAAAGACCCCTAGGTTGTAGCTATCAGGGAACACAGACTCCGGCAGGGAATTCCACTCCTTAGCTGTATGCATTATGAATGTGTCGATGACACTTTCAGAATCCTTATTCAATTATTATATACAATCAACCCGATGCAAACGTACGTTCTAAAGTGGGTCCTCTCCAAAACATGTAGTAAGAATAGTAGAGAGCTCAACGACACGGTCAATAGATATCTGAAAACGATTGATGTTGTAACGGTAACGTAGTCTGGTTGACTGGCTAAACATTTATTCTGAAATTTATCGCAGTTTTAAAAGCACTATTATTATTTTTATAAGAGTTATTGCTTAGTTTTTTTGCACAAAAACTTGTTGAAATAGCTGATTTATTAATTTTGAACGCGTTTAATGATGTTTTTTTTTTTTTAAATTCAATACAAAGACTAAATAGAATACACAACTTTGGTCGAAGTTCCGTTTATGTATTACAGTCTTCTTAGGAATGTGGCTTTTTTGTGATGTCATGTGTTGCCCAACCAGCAAAAACTAGGCTTACAACAATCTCAAGACTACTGTTTTTTTGCTCTTAAATCACTCCTATATAATGATATAAGCCTGGGTTTGGGCACTATTATAAGCATATTTAGTTTAATATCTTTCTAATATCAGTCTAATTGAATGCTGTTTGAACTTACTGAAATCTAGCCAAAATTAATTTAAGCCGACTTAGGCTAATATTGCTTTTACGTAAGTATCTTGTAAGCCTGCATTGGCTTATATTGGCCTAAGGTTAGAATATTTTGAGAATTTTACGTCAGATCCAACATAAAAGTTCGTATGAGTGTTGGTTTGAAATTACATGAAGACAAATTAAAGTTGCGTGAAGTTAATGTTTATAATAATGTACGGCACTTTAGTATAAAAGTAAAAAGTAGTTTTACGGTCAGTAATCGTATTGGAATTTATTATTTACTGTCAATTAGACCACATATTACGCTTCAAAATTCATGCGCCTTGTTAAATAAGGTATTTTCTGTTCTCGTTTAATTATTTTATTTGTTAATTTGTATTGATAGTGTCGCCATTAGTATAGCTGCATTTTACAAGCGCACTATTAGACTAATGTAAGATTGTTTACTCTAATTTTAGCATTCGGTATACTAAAGATAACTCCATATTGGAATAAATTAGGGTTCCTCGAAATTTTACATAAAACCTTAAATCGACAGAGTAAAATAGAATAGAATAGAATAGAATAAACTTTATTGTACACCAAATTAGTAACAAAACTTTCAGAAACCAACAAGAACAAGAACTTAATCTTAAGGCTATACGGACACGAAGTCGGCTTTTTAACCGACTTCAAAAAGCAGGAGGTTCTATGTTCGGCCGAATGTATTTTTTGTATTGTAAATATGTTGATCCAAAATCACTCTAATATTATACTTATCCAGTGCTATTGATCTTATATTAGTTTCAAATAAGATCAGAAATGCACGTACTCACAGTACACTTATGCTATGCTGATATTAGTCTGACATCTTACAATAGCATTTAGCAAGTCTAATATAAAATCAAACGAGCTTAGAAAATACCCATATAAGACCAAGTTTTTCTCAAGTGCAACTAGTTTTAGTAAATGCTCTTATATACATATATGAGACTTGGTTATGAGACTGAGCGTTCTTGAGGCCATACCGGCTTGTCTAAAAGTAATATAGGATCGATGGTATGTTCTAAAACACATATAAGAGCGCTTTAAGCCTACCACTCTTAAAAAGTGCGAGTTCTGAGACTGTTTTGCTTGTTGGGTGGATATCATCAAATAAATACCCTCTTGCTCCGAGGGCCGTTACTGACTAAAATCCACTTGTATTCCTTCAGTTGCCCTTTGCGTACTAAGGCGCGGTAATTCTTTCGAACAATTTCGCAGCTCAGAATGTGTCCTAACATGCGTTGCATAGAGGGGTCCCGGAGAGGTATTTTAGGTTCCCCTTTCTATATACTCATGATGACAACTGAGGTGGTCTTAGTGAATTGAAAATGCACACGAGTATGAAATTTGAGTAGAAATCTACAACACAAGGTAAGGTAGTTACATTTTATCCCGATAACAGTAGTCAAGGCTTGCGTAAGTGCAAAAGTTTGTGAGTGTATGTTTGCTACTTCTTCACTCTCGAACGGCTGAACTAATTTCGATGAAACTTAGAACACAGGTAGACCATATCCTGGAACAGTACATAGGATAGCTTTTTATCCCGGGAGTGTGTTCCTTTGGGATAATTTTGAACTATCATGCGGACGAAGCCGCTTGTAGCGGCTAGTATTTTCATAAAAATAATTTGGAATGTATCTCTATGGCTGAAACGTTTTCGCATTGTTACATAGCCTTTCACATACAGTTTAACTTACAATGACTTGTACTCGTATCTCCAACTGATAAACACTGTTGTGTCTAGCTGTCGCCGGCGACACGCACTTGTCACGCGAGTGACGCTGTCGCAAGACATGCGTGACGCGTCACCGCTGTAACAGTACCCTGATCTAGAACGAGTGCCCTGTGCGACCCACGTGACGTCAATATATGTAACGTCTGACTATCGGTATGTTTGCGTTTTTGTTAGGTTAGGCTTTCGAAAATGTAAGGTAATAACTATGTAACGCATGTCAATTCCATACAACAGGGTTAAGAGGGCCCTTCCCGACACGTCTATCGTCACCCTGAGCATAGTTTTCACTTGTTGGTTCATCTAAAGCAGTGTTTAATAATGAGGCAATGAGAAAAAAGAGATAACACCTGAACACTCTGTTGGCATTCGGTAATTTTCCGTTATTCACTCGAATATTTCACAAAACTTGTTTCAGGAAATGTGTGATTGGGTTTTAAATCTTAAAATTATTTAGAAAAAAAAAACTTCATTCAGAATCATTATTAAATGTGCGAGTGTCTATGCAAGTTTCTATAGTTATATATTCTTTATTTTTTAATTTATGAGTACATTATGAAGGAGCAAATTTCAAGTAAAATAGCAGATTTTTAGAGGTCTTTACTGGATTAGTCTTAAACAAATTTAGGATTTTTTTTTTTAAGGTGGGAAAGTCATCTAATGACAAATCGCGCTCTTGGGCGGAGCGCGAGATAGTGTCAGACTTTTAGTGACTAAAAACCCACTCCTGTTCCTTCTTTGCCTTCGTCCCAGGGCGGTTTTCGCTTTCACATTACCCGTGGCCCCAGTAGGCTTCGACCCTGCTGGGCCCCTACGATTTGCTGACATCTCCCTGAAGCGCGCGTGGACAATACGCGCCGTCGACGACTTGGGCTCGGTCCGGACGGTTACCGGACGGTCGGACGGCGAGCTGCCCATTTCTCGCTGTCCGCAAGCCCGCGCCTACGGTATCATTTAGTTTCAATAGAAACCTAGATAATATCCACAAGATATCTGTGTTTTCAAAATATCAAGACAAATATGTATAATAACGTCATAATCACGAAAGAGCGGCGGTATGAAAATGTACCTCGGGAGGATGACTTTTCTGTTATCACTCCCGCCAAACTTGCGGAGAACTCACGTGACAGGTAATATCATTTCCATACATTTTGTACTTAGCGTTTGGCGGGAACGCTAACAGAAAGTTATTTTCCAATACTTACTCGAAAATTTGCTCTTATCCCTACTGCTTTAAGGCACGCAATTTACTGTTTGCCGCACTAGTGCAGAAAAGTGCGCGAGCTCACCCCGCTACAATTTATTGTATTTATCGTATCAGGCTGGGCGCCGCGCAGCTACCGCTTCCTACGAGTGGCCGGTCAACCCCCGTTTATTTATTTCTTCGTAAATGTATTGAAAAACTGCTCCATAACACGAAATCCGCCTCGATCGCAATGACAAAGTTTCTCCACTTGTATCAAAATGTACTGTTTACAGGTTCGTCGGCTTTATCTATTGGTTATCATTGCGGCCTGCTGTACCCTAAATGCTGAAGTACTCTTCGCTGAGACACTCTTATAGGTAATTATAAAATAACTCCTCTTGATCCAGGTAGAGCGAGAGGGAGTGTCTCACCCGTGTTCCTTCAGTTGCCCTTAGCGTTCCTGGACCGCGGTAACTTTTTCGAACAATCCCGCAGCCAGTTTAGTTCAAGCATTATCTCTTCATAATATAAAACAAAGTCATTTTCCGCGTCTGTCTGTGCATTTATCCGCTAACTCTTCCTAAACCACACAGCGAATTTTGTTGTGGTTTTCACTAATTATGTGAGTAATGTAAGGTTTGTGTAATTAAATTGTGGGGCGGGTCGGTAGTAGATAAATTATGAAATTAAAACTAGTGAATGTCCGAAACAAGATTTGCAGCCGAAACCGAATTTTCCGCCCCTCTTCCAGTTTCAGCCGTAATAGAAATGGAACGGACGTCGTCGTTGCAGAAATACTGACAAGAAATAAATTATTCCTAACTATATTTCGATATAGTTCATATAGCATAAGCATAATCAGCCTTTTAATGTTCTCACTGCTGGGACTCAGGTCTCCTCTGGCCTCTCTCTATAGTTCATATAATTAAGGGAAAAGGAAGCGTGGGCGTCCTCGACAAACCTTGTGACGCACCGTGTTGGCAGAAGCGACGGGCATCGGATTGACATGGAGCGAGGTAAAGCGTAAAGCTCAAGACCGGTCGCGATGGGTGACTATTATCGACGCCCTTTGCCCCAGTTAGGGGACATGGGATCTTAAGTCAAGTATGTCATATTTCGATACTTATGCTTAATTGTATAAATAACTTTCATAAAACACTAAATAAATAAATAAAATGACGATTGGATACTCAAAAATGATAACATACATAGTCGAACGAGACAGTCAGTTTTTAGGTCTCTATCACAACCATCAGCTTAACCTTTTGACGTGCGTAATTAGAGACACAATAGTAAGACAATGGCTTGCGGGCGCCGGCTACCGCCTGAGCGTTAATGAATTAAAGACGTTAATTTTGGTTGTGCCGAATATTCGGCCAGTTTTTGGCCGAAACCAAAATTCTAGCCGAAACTAGTTTTTCTACTGAAACCGAATCTTTGGTCGGTCTTTAATTAAAACCCGCCGTTATATGGAATGTTATGTTATACAAAGTAATGGTACAACGTGATGCAAGTCAAAATAACAGTCCAACGCTTGCGTAGCTATGAGCTCAACAACTTGGGAGCTAATAGGCACTAGTGCGATAAAATAAACAATGGAGTATTTACACAGTTTGTTGTTCAAGTGGTTACAGCTAATTTTATGTGAGTGACGACTCTATATTTACAGGCTACGTTTTACGCCCATACACCATACCAATATTGTTTCTAACTTATTTAAAAAACAATCTTCAGTACCTATTTTTATTCGAATTAGTTACTTTTACGTGGTTATAAAAACTTGATCTTTTAAAGCAAACATCAACTTCCTGCAAGAAAAGTACTTTCTTTCTATCTTTGCGTAATTTTAAAACGTAAAACGTTTTGGGAACACATTCATTGTGCGTATAGCTAAGGAGTAGAATTCCTTGCCGGAATCTGTGTTTTCTGATGGCTACAACCCGGGAATCTTTAAGTCGAGAGTGAATAGGTTATTTCTAGGTAAGCGCGCTCCATCGTCGACCGCATCATCGCTTTCCATCAGGTGAGATAGTGGTCAAGCGCGAACCTATCAAGAATAAAAAAAAAGTCCACAAAATTCTGACACGCCCTGCTAGTTCCACCCTAGAGAGGGAGAAGGCATCGCATAATTTTACGTTAAAAAAAGCATCCAATTTTTATTATAAAAATCGGACAAGGCAAAAAGATTACACTTAAGACAAGTTAGCTTTTTGAATGTTTCTGAAAGTACCGACTTAGCTTTGTGCGTTACTTCATCTTCTTATTCCTACAACGTCCCTGCCAGCCATCATGACTGTTTTACTTAACTTGGTCGTGAGCTTATTAGCAAGCACACGTGAGAATCCTTTGAGTTAATAGTTCTATAAAAGCGAGCCGTCTTCCTTGAAAAGCTCTTGGGTAAATCATGAAATGATATCCGGATTTAGTATTATTTGAGAGGAGATTAAGACTATTAAAAGTACTAAAAACGACCTGTTATTGATTGCTTTTTAGATACTGATTTAGTTTTCTTTGTGGTGTTTTCGGAACTTGAGAGTCCATTAGGGACTATCTATAAATTACGTTACACAGTAAAGGAGGGGAAGGGTCGATGAAATATGTCATTGTATGACAAGTTGTGGGAGGAGTCATAAGTTTTGTGACGTAATAATTATTTCAAAATAAATGTAGGAAGGTAAAGAAGGTATTGGAACACATACAACCATTTTAAAAATTATCTTGCCTGTTGGTCTAGTGGTTAGTGGCCCTGACTGCTATGCCGGAGGTCGTGGGTTCAATTCCCACCTAGGAAAAATGATTGTGTGATGAGTATAATCATTTGTCTGTGTCTGGGTGTAATTTATCTTTAATATGTATATTTATTTAGAAATATATAAGTATGTTTTTTAGTTGTCTAGTACTCACAGCATAAGCTATGCTTAGTTTAAGATAGTTGTGGAACATTGTTATATTATAATAGATATTATTATTAATTTAGGAAAAACTAAAAATATTTCTAACTCTATATGCATGATTATAAGATTTAAATTGTTTTGTTGGCGTGTTCGAAAACTAATTAATTACGAAACCACTGTTTTCATTTAAACCTTTTTTGTATATAATGTATTCTAGAAGTGAAAATGCAAAATAGTGACATCATACTAATAAGGGGGAGTCTTACAAATGTAACCGGCTGTGTCAAGGACGGCTCCGAAATTTTGTGCGAAGTTATATATGGATACCCCCTTACTTATACGAACCTGCCTGAATATCTCGGATTCCAAACCTTGTTTTTGACCTTCAAAGTTGATATTCCAATTAGTCATGCTTTGCTTTGAGACGCCAATCTATTGTGAGGCACAATTTTAACACGTGTCGATATTCGATTTGTTAAGAAAAACCACTCTCATTTTGCTTTTCTTACAGAAACTCTAGATGTTGGCCAAGAAATTTTGTCCTAATAAAAACATAATTTCCAAGATGCGGTTTGTCGAAAGTAGGTATTGTTCTGAGTCGTCTTTGCCCAAATTTTAAATACGGAATGAGTCTAACTTTTTTGTGGGAAATAATCCAATGATTTCTTACGCTCTTGGATGGAACGAGAAGGCGTGTCAGACTTTTACTGTCTAAAACCCCCCTTTTTCCTTCAGTTACCCTTTGCGTTTCTGAACCAGGGTATCTCTCTCAAGAATTCCCGTAGCCGTAGCAGGGAACGAGCCTAACCTCAAGGTTACATTCTAAATATTTAATAGCATCATAAGTGTTAAGAAACTTATTGAACACAATATGTCTGCAATTTAGAATCTAGAGTATCTTATCTCTGACTTTTGCAGACATTAAAAAAAGTACTCTCATGTACCAAGTACCATGGGAAAATTTGCCTGCTAAAACAAACTACTTTACATTTATGATCGCATGCGCAGTTTTGCACAACGATCGCGAGCTAACACGCGCGCATAACAGTGACTTACCGCTACAGCTGTCACTCCGGAGTGGAGCGTGACACCTACATAACCACTGTCATCACACCTGGCTATTAGAACTTTCTTTTTGCGTATCATTGTGATCGTCTAGTTGGTCTAAAAGTATTTTTCTGGGAAACGGAGTACCATAGTCCTTTAACGGGCAAGAGTAAAACCTTGTCATTCATCATTTTTGCGGGTGTTAAATCAAAACATATTCTTTTGCATAAAAAATTATGTGGTTTTTACAAAAGACCACAGAAATGGTCTTAAGTAACATCACGTTATTGGTTATAAGGTAAATCCTTAGACAAGTGTAGCAAGCATGGACTTATGTAGCAAGTTAAAAAAACTGGGCATGTGCGAGTTGGACTCGCGCACTGAGGGTTCCGTACAAACTTACCTATGAAAATAGTTCAATTCCCGAATTGGGTTACAAAGATTTTTCCGAATCGAATTTTTTTTTGTGACGTAACTACAAATTTACAGTTTTAAGATTTTTTCCTATACTTGTGCTATGAGACCTTGCTTCATGCCAAATTTCAGGATTCTAGGTCAATGGGAAGTACCTTATGAATTTTGATTTCCTTGAGAGCGTCGAAATACACGCGTTTGCGACATAAACGGCCGTATCTTTTTTTTCGTTAACTGAGAAATTTGATTTTTTCACAGCTTTAATGGACTGCAAACCTGAGTATATAGTTTTAATTTCAACTACCTCCAAGCGTTCTCGAGATAAAGGATCTTGACAGACAGACAGGCGAAAAACAAAGTGATCCCATAAGAGTTCCGTTTTTTTTTTGAGGTAGGTACGGAACCCTAAAAATTTCAGAAAAAGATAGATCACTATAAAAATTAGTACAAAGGTACTGCTTATTTCAAAATAAATATCTTCCAACAGACCTGCGAAAGAAGAGATTAAAATAAATATAAACAATAGGTAGTCTGTAGCAACAAGAAAAGAAGAAATGAAAGAAAAGTGAAATGTTAAATTAAAGTAACAAATAAAACATATAATTTAAATGTTAATACATACTTAAAGTGTTATATTAAATATTTATATTACTTCAATTACTATATAAATGTTTAAATTTTACACAAAAATTTATTTTATTTCTTAAAACAAAACATATGTTAATTAATGCAAACGACTGTATATTACTGCAATTATTTTGATGTAAATTAGATTAATGTTACTTGAGTCATTCTCATTTAAATAATCAGATGCCGAGCTTATGAACTTGATCTTTGCTTATATAATAATATTTATGTTCATTCAGTATGATATTATATATGTACCGCGAGTACCTACACAAGTTACCTACATGAGGAGGCGAGTATTATAATTACATTGTTTCCTTGTAACACTAAGACATTTATTGATTGATATGTTTGCATGTAAATGTTGACTGAAAATGTATTAGGACCACCCATTATACATCCAATAAATATTAAAATAATTAGAGAACATATTTAGTTTAGCAGTTTATAAAAAAATATCAAGTAGGTAAGTATTTAAAAATAACTAAAAATTATAAATACGAGTAGGATTTTTGTAAAGCCCACTGCCTTCCACAGCTAGGAGGCTTGTGGTCCCAGCAGTGGGGATTGGGATTATAGTCTGATTACGATATTTTAAATACTATACATATACGACTTGTTTTATTCAGTTCGTGTTGTCGAAGTTAAAATATAAATTCTATAAAAAATATTGAATATGTTCACGACATCAGTATAAATAAGAAATTATAAGGTTAAGTAATTAAAGTTATTTTTTTACTACAGTTTTTTGCATACATCTTTCATGTTTTTGCCTCCTAGGCTCCCAGCTCCTCGTATAAGAAACTATTACGCTACAGTCATAATCTAGATGTCGATCTAAAAAATAAACCCCGTCAGTGACGACCTGAGGATCATCGCTCAAGTTCTTGCAGCCCACTAAAGCCTATCAATTCATTTTTTATAGCCCATAACCCCCACGGATAGGTTATTACTTTATTTTCTCAAGCAAAAACTAGAAAGAAAACTTAATTTTTTACATAAAAATAAAATCGTTATTTATCTAAAAAGAAACGGATTCTGATTAGTTACGGCAGAAATTACAGCATATTTTTGTAGTTACTCACGAAATTATAAATAAATTCTTGTAAGATTCTATTATAACAGTACGTGAAGGTATTGAACCGAGTTATCCGAAATGAATGACGTGTATTGCTTGAATAGCAAACGAAAATCCCGTTAAATAACCTTTGGAAGTGCGAGGGAATCTAATTGTGTGCTCATTGTTGTGAGCTGGCCAAACAATCGCTAAGATGGTGTGGCCGAGTAGATAACAGAAGAATTTTTAGAAGTTTTTGACAATAACGTGGCAGTTTAAGGCGCGTCATTTCCATTGACAAATATTTTTATGCTTAAACTGTTTTACCAAACTATTTTTTTCCCGCAGCTACTATCACCATGAAATTTACAGGTCTATGGCATTCCGGAATACTGTAACAATGACGTAATTTTCATGATCTGATGGGTATACTAGTTGACCCGGCAAATGTTGCTCTACCATATAAATTATCATAGAAAAAAATGGGGTGTGGTGGTAGGAGGGCAAAAAAATAGCCTACGACCTATTTTCAGATTTACCAAATATACACAAAAAAAAATAAAAAATCGATCAAGCCGTTTCAGAGGAATTCGATAACAAACAGTGTGACACGAGATTTTTATTTTATATTAAATAGATGTTTTTCGAGTTTTTATTCTATTTAATTATTAAAATCAACATCAGTCCTTATTATCAAAACAATTAATTTAGCGCTTATAGTTCTAAAGTTATTTATTAATGTGTACATAGTTGCATAGTAATTAATATCGAAGTGTTACACTCGTAATTAATCAACAGTAACCGGTTCCCGCCTGCGTTTGTTGAATAACTGTAAATATAATTTTACTAACGATACATTTGCGTCAATTACTGCCGGCGATTGACACTTAAGTAACTGTTTATTTGTGTCTTGTCACAGAAAGATTTATAGAATTCATTATAAGGAGTATTTTGGAATAAATTAAATCATTCTAACTTCTCCAGCCCTGTATAGAGCGAGAAGGAGTGTCAGACTAACTAAAACCCACCCGTGTTCCTTCAGTTGCCCTTTGCGTTCCAGGAACGCGGTAACTCTTTCGAACAATCTTTTAGCAGGTTTATGAGGTTTTTTCTTCTGGGTGGATATCCTCATAGATGTCCTCGCGCCCTGAGGTCTGTCAGACTTTTGCTGACTAAACACCGAGGTGGTTACCTCGGTGTTACCTCGTACACTTGTGTCGAGGGCTGCTGGTGCAGTTTGACTTCCGCTGCCAGGTTTATGAGGCCCTAGAGCAACGTAGTGGCATGCTATCAGCAATTACAAAACTCCAAATAATTTAGGCAAAACTACGTGTCATTTCAAACCCATTTTGAATATTTTGATAATCATTACCGCTGATTAATCCGCACGACATTTTGTAGAAAAAGCTAAATACTTCTTTCCACAAATTCTGCACCAGAAACCATAATTTTATAATAAACAGTAGCTAATAAACAAACGCTTTTAAATTGAAATTAATCCAATCATTCATGAATATCGTCATAATACAAGAAAAAAAAAAGCAACGAAACTGCACGAATCTGCATCGTTGATGTCTTTTTAAGCAACGACGCATGCGCTACGAGATGCTACGAATTATCATTCGTATATTTTTCTTTTAAATTACGTGTTGCTGTTGACATATTTTACCATTAGTTACTACTGACAAATTATGTACGTGTTAGGTTTATTTATTGTTTTTTTTTTATGTTAATAAAACGGTGACGTCCAATGACGTTTTTTGTTTGTTTTTTTTTTGCCTATAATTCCATGTATGTATTGGGTACTTATGCTAAAATTTAATGGAAGATGCTCAATAATCAGGAAATCCTACACGTGCACATTATAGTAGATTTCAAGAATTAAAATATGACTGAAAAGTAGCTTGTTTCTACTCATTTCCTCAAGCTTTTTAAGTTATAAAAATAAACAACTATTTGACCTGAATATTCTGAGCATGTCCACACCACGTTCTGCACTCCTCAGGATATTATCCTTAAGACATGTCGTTGTTATCTTAACTGTATCGAGAGTAACTGTAAAAAGATATTTACCTTCTTATTCGACCCCAAAAAGAGCACAGCACGAACAATTTGAAACGTAACGTCAACAAACACTGAGAACACTTGGACAAAGTTTATAATGATCGTTAGTTAAAACAACTGCGTATTGATTATATTTGTTAAGAGATTCGTTCGAAGCTCGGATGTGGAGCAGCATAAAGCTGCGCGCGCGCGGCTGAGCGGTCTGTAGGGATGTGCGCCCGCGCTGCACTTGAACGTTGAACTGGCGCGACTACCCGACCAAACACGGGAGCGCGGCGCGCGCGCACCTGCCCGAACCAACAGCAACCAACGCAACTCTACCGGATCACACCAGCACGCACGTCTAGCGCAAAATATGAACGCGGCCAACGAACAAACCGCAGGAACATTTCCCAAACTGTGTTGTGGTGAGCCGACTGCTACACTTAATCGATCGCCCAAAGATCTATTACTATCTATTCACAGTAACGTTATCACTGTAACTGTTTCTTATAGATTCGCAACTAATTGTAACGTTCTACATAGATAATGGCCGTAACCAACCGCAAATCGATGAGTGAGTCAGCGACTCAGGTGCCAACACTTGTAGCCACTGACCAATATTGTTCAACTGCCGCATTCAAATACAAGTTGCTGACAGTCAACACCGCTGTCTTCAGAATATAAAGAAATAACATACATGTTTGAGATTCCTTAGTACAAAGCTACTGTACAACAAATATACTCAAATAAATAAATATTTACCAAAACCTCATACAAGATTTGACAATCTTAAATATTTAAATAAATAACACAGCAATTACTTCACGATAATAATCGTTATAAATAACGAATAATTAAAATTAATTTCAGTTTGTTGTAACAATAACAATGAGCACTATTATCAACAAATCAAAGCATAGCAATAAACAGACAAGGCCGAGGTACATAGTAACACATAAAAACACATGCATAATCCTTGTTATAATATGTTAGACAATGACTTGAATGATGGTGAACTCATAGTACCTATAAAGTAGTTAATTATTTTACAGAGTGCCGCGCTTAGTCATCTCAACTTGAGTGATATTAAAAGCCTTATTACAATCTAGACAACATCAACAAAACTCGCGTGCATCAAACAAGTTATGGGATATCTCGTTGTAAACATACCAATATTTTCTTTTTTTTCTTTCTTTATAAAACCTCGCAAACATAAAAGCATAGACACAGTATCAAACACGGGACACTAACAATTCCACCATCTTAAGATTGACGCAATAAAACAAGATATTTTAAGTAGCAATAAGCAAGGAAAGTCGTGGTAGTAAAGGCGGTATAATAGCGACATCCTGTGCCTGTCCTAGGAGCCAGTGGTCGCGGGCGGGCATCGAACCCGTGACACAGCTCGCGCTGCCCGCCCCGCGCCCGCCGCCACGCACACAGACACACCGAGATCACGACTTTAAAAACGCCAATAAAAATACATATTGGCAGGATTCTGCAAAGACTGTAATCTGCTCCTATAATTTATAATGTGCCAGTATTTTTTTAAACGTGAAATTTTAAAGATACATTGCTATTAAAAAAACTTTTTACAAAAAAAATACAACCGACTTCAAAGTAAAAAAAAACACTGAAAAGTGCAAAATAACTTTAATTTCGGAAGTCGGTGTTTCTATAATAATTTTGTCTCTTCGTTATTTAACACCGACTTCCGAAATTAAAGTTATTTTGCACTTTTCAGTGTTTTTTTTTTACTTTGAAGTCGGTTGTATTGTTTTTTTGTAATAAGTTTTTTATTTTACACTTTTTAGTTATAGTACCACCACTAAAAAGTACCCCTCAGCCAAACTTGAATACCTTATAGCCAGAGTGCATCTCATGAGAATTCTATTAATCCCAAACAGAGTTCCGGTGCCTAACTTCAGGCGTCATCATCAGATCAGTTCGATATATTCCCCCTCTACTTTCAGTCAGTCATCAACTACACGTATAAACAAAGCAATTTTACTTGTTACGACGGTTCTGCTGTGATCCTATGAGGAGTTCTGTTTCATATTTTCGAAGTTCATGATCAGATCATAACAATATTTCTATGGGACCAACTCGAAAGCATAACCTTTCAATCAAAAAATTTTTTTTCAAAATCGGTTTACAATTGACCGAGAAATCGGTGAACAAACATAAAAAAAAACATACATTCAACCGAACAAATAACCTCCTCCTTTTTGAAGTCGATTAAAAATATGTTACTTTAAGAAGTACCGTCATTAGAGACAATAGAAAGACAATTAGCGAGCGAACGCCGCGCTCGCTTCAGGTTTAATGAATTAACCACAATATCAAATAATATTAAATTCTCTATATCTCAATCAATATCACATAATATTAAAGAAATTTACAGAAGTCGTACATAATTTGTTGTTACGGTTTGGCGCAGTGGTTGAGCGATTGTCTGCTGTGTTGCGTGTCGCGGGTTCGATTCCCGCAAGGAACAAATATTTATATGGACTACATTGTTCTAGGTTTGTGTATGTGAGTTTACGTGTTTTGTGAACGCACCCACAATGCGGGAGTATTCTTAGTGTGCGGTAACGCTGTATTAGTAAAAAAAAATATATATAGCTTTTGCCCTTGGCTTCGCTCCCGTCAACTGACTACTCTATTCTGCTCTACCCAACTCTACCCTACTCTACTCTACTCTACCCTACTCTACCCTACTACCATTATTTTTATTTTTTCTTTCATAATATCCTTCCCCTGACAATAACAAATACAACAAAAAAAAAAAGTGAAATCGGTCCAGCCGTTCACGCGTGATGGCGTGACCAGGGGAAATATATATATATATATATAGATAATCAATAAATAAGAAATAGATAAATAATCAAAATGTTGGCTACTAAACTCTTCACAGTACGGAAGCAAAAGAAAACATTTTTTTATTGCAAAAGAAAACCTTATCTCACTTTCCTTGTCTATGGCATGATTTCGGTGATTAGTTCATGGACATTATATTTACAGCCGCTGAAACAATCACTTGTCTAAGAAATATGATTGGCAAGAGCTGTAACAATACCCAACATGTAAAGACCTTTTATAACCTGTAAAAACGCGTTACATGTTTACACTGTATTTATAAAGTAAATTCTCTCAACGCGTGCTTGGCGGGCAGTGCACGTCGATCCTAAGTGGCCGAGGTCTCGCCGTCAAGCGTTTATTCCCGCGCAGTGCCGTAGGTACACCCATAAACACGGTTGGCGGTTGCTGGCTCCTCCAGACCCCCGTATAACACAATTTTGCGCTTTCCGTGTGTACTTCGCCTATAAAACATCATTAAAACTTAACCCACGTTGAATAACTCCTAATAAAACTTCTTTTGTTACATTGCAAGTTTATTTTGAAGTTTCTAGGAACTAAATTTGAGCTTAACGTATCTTAATAGCTAAATATAATAGTAATATATTAACAGAACTCAAGACCTGACTCAAAAAGAACTTACTTAAGTTCTAGTCAAATCAGGGCTACCTATATCTGAATTAATTACATAGTTTAATTAAGTTGTACTTAAAGACATTATTTGAGCATTTTTTCAGTCCAATTAGAATGCTTTTTTAATCCAGGGTAACAAAGACATTAATTTAGTTTACATTATGGCAATACAGAAGCGATATCTAATAATAATTCTTAATAACATCATCATCATTCATCATGATGATGATTTGATGATGATTGATTCTCGTTTCTCATTATGTTCATTTCCTTTTATTTTTGGATTTCGTTCCAATTCAATTCCCACTGAGTCGTCGTTACCCTACATTAAAACAATCACTATAAAAAAGTTATGACAGATTTCCTATTCTATTCCTCTTCATAATGTTTAGATATAGCATCTAGTATGAACTGGAAGGTTCTGGGATTGATCCAACTGTGTCCTGAAGGCATTTCGTGTTGCTCCAGACTCCTGGCGTTCCTGCCAACAGTACGCTCCAGGAAATAGTCGTCGTACTCCCTGTCGTAGTCAGGTAGGATCGGGTTGAACTTGGCGTAGTAGATGGCTGACAGGCACGCGTAAAGGAGCAGGGCAGCGGTGAACAACTGGAATGTAAAAATGGCATGTTAGCAGCAGAACTAAGTCCAGATACGAAACTAAATTAAAAACTAAACTAAAAACTATTATTTTCGTTAGTCTCTGTTTTGACTACTACTTACGTCTCGGTTTTTACTGTACTGATAGTGAACTCTAATTCACCATCAATGCCCCGAGACTAAAATATAAATCTTTCGTTGCAGGGGTAGCAAACCATGTAGGGCGGCAAACTATCTCGGCTGTTAAACTACTCGATCTTGGTTAGTAGTAATGTACATTTAGGCCAAGAGGACTATGACGCGAGGTGGCAGATAGCTAGCTATTATCGGCTCTACTACAATCTATTACCTACTTTGTCACCTTGTAACTTCTTGTTTGTCAAAAGAAAATCGAATGTAATCAAGGCCCGATGCTCAAATTGAGTTCGCTCCCCTCGCTCCTATATTTGATCACCCGATTTTTCAGCTTAAGACATTTTTTTTCCTGTTGAATCTCTTGGAAGCATTGTGCATGTTTTTTTATATAAACATTGTTTGTAATTGTAACACAGGAGTAATTCCTAGTGTGGTACAACGTTTTTTTTTTAAAGAAAGGATTGATAGATCTCACTGAGTCTAGTTAGTTTTAAACAGTCGAATGAAGTTGACAAGTTGAACACCCCTGGTTTATTGCATTCAATTTAAAGATGAATGTTTGTGAAATTCTTAAATTCCCAACTAAGTTAAACGTATACAATGAAAGTCTAGGCGCTCTCATTACCTAATCGAATATTAGTACAGTATCAGTATAACGGTAAAACGTTTATGCACAACCAAAGAAACAATTGACACTCAGTAATATTAGAAAAGCGAAAGTTTGTGTGTTTGCATATTGTTACTTCTTCACGTTCAAACAGCAGAACGGGATTGGATGAAATTTGACACACGGGTAGACCATTTCTTCGAATAATATATATAGGATGTTTTTTGTTCCGAAATATATTCCTTTGGGACAATTTTCTACTATCTACCGAGCGAAGCCGCTGGCAGTGGCTAGTAATAATCTTTATATATAAAAGGAAAAACTGACTGACTGATATATCAACGAACAGCTGAAACTACTGCAATTGGGAATGTGAAATTTGGCACAAGGTTTCTTTTTATTACGTAGGCGACCACTATGAGAGAATTTTTCAATATTAACTCTCTAAGGGGGATGAAACGGGGTCCCAAAATTTGTATGGAGAAACCTTCTTTTACGCGGGCCAAGCCGCTGGCAGAAGCTAGTACCTATATATTATAAAAGGAGAAACTGACTGACTGACATATCACATCACATAGCACAGCTGAAACTACTGGGCCTACAATCATGAAATTTTACACAAGGCTTCTATATGACGTAGGCGAGCACTAAGAGAGGATTTTTCAAAATTCACCCCCTGAGGAGATAATACGGGGTTCAAAGTTTGTATGAAGAAACCTACTTTAGTGCGTGTGTATCCGCGGAAGCTAGTACTGGATACTAATTAAACAAATAACGTAATTCAGATATGTAGCTACTGAACCAAAAGTACTTAGTAAGTACTTATAAAGAAACTAGCTGTCCCCCACGGTTTCACTTGCGGCTTTGGTTACTGGACCACTGTGGGTCGTAGTGTGATGTTAAGTAGGCTATTATAACATTCCTCGATAAGTGGGGTATCCCACAGATTTTTTTTCAATTCGAACCATTATTAGTTCCTGAGATTAACGTGATCAAACACACAAACAAACTCTTCAGTTTTATAATATTCGTATAAGTAGATTAAACCCTTAAAAAAGATAATCTTCACGAGTTTACTGAGCTGGCTTGTATTTAGGTTATTCGTCCGTTCGTAGTTATAACTAACATAACCCGTATTCTGTTGTGATTAAATATTTTAATATTTTAATTATTTTATGCTTCTATACAAAGTTTAAATAACTCATCGATTTAAAGCCTTTTATTTACCACTCAAAAACATTTTGCTGAACGAAACGTATTGAAACATCCGTCAGTGACTAATAAATATATCTGATTACAAAGATCTGCTTGTATGTGGTAAGGTAAAGGTTTTGGATCCGAATGTGAATCAGCACAATGAGCGGTGGGTCATTACCGCGACCCGCACGCGCCGGAACTACTCACATCCTCCCTCCACTACCTCCACCCCGAGAACCGACGGCGCCGGGAAATCGTGACTACCATTTTGAAACGTTACGTCGAGTTTACAAAATACTGCTCAATTGTTACGTGAATCTCTTAGTTACCTGCATTTTAAATAATAGTTTTAAGCACAAAAAAAGCAATTAAGTTTGCTTGCTTACAAATATTGTATTAATTAACTAATGAATTTTGTTTTATACTCCTGTGATTACACAAAGACTGTTTTAGACGTTATTTTTAATCATTACCTACAAATTGTAATAGAGGAAGTTTTAAGACAGATCTTCCCTTTACCACTAACGTATAAGTTATCGTTAAAGTTAGAAAAAATCAGGAAACATTTAAAAGAAGAAGCACTTAAGCTGCGGCCGTGAAAATAATATCACGTTTCGACGAGCAGCCGACGCGTTGTCAATAATTGCTCCTATTTAGTATATATTATAGACAATAGGGAAATATGCATGAAAAGAATATTTGTTCCAACCAGTTTATCAATAGACAAACAAAAATAGGAGGGAGGAGCAGTAAACAATACCAAAATTGGTAGAAAGCAAACGAGATACAACAATTTGAAATAAATATATCTGTCCCTCTCGTCAAAACACCGTTTTCTATAGTGGTCGTATGGGCGTGATGAACTTTGAAGTAAAAGACCACGTCGGACTTTTCTTTCTTATAAGCAGCTTTATAACTTCGCTGTTGAAAAATTCTTTTATATTTATTTACTTTTAACAATTAAAAAACTGGGCAAGTGCGAGTCAGACTCGCGCCCTGAGGGTTCCGTACAAAGTCACCTTATGTAAATAATTCAATTCCCGAATGGAATCTCGAAAATTTTACCATATCAAAAAAAAAAAATTGTGACGTAACAACAAATTTATTGTTTTAAGATTTATTCCTATACTCCTGCTATACCTATGAATTTTGATTCCCTTGAGAGAGTCGAAAGAAACGTTGTTTGCGACAAAAACTTAGAATTTTGATTTTTACACAGCTTCAAGGGACTGCAGACCTTAGTATGTGGATCCTCCACGCGTTCTCTAGATAAAGGGTCTTAACAGACAGACAGACAGACGGACAACAAAGTGATCCTATAAGGGTTCCGTTTTTTCCTTTTGAGGTACAGAACCCTAAAAGCTAAAAATGGATGCATATTCCCTATTGTGGGAAAAAAGTTACTGTAAACGAGCCTTATGTTTTATTTGAATACATATACTCGTTGTTGTCGAAACCTCGATCTAGGAAATGGTAGTCTGTAACGACATTCGCAAGGTCTCGCCAGCTCCACCACCGCGTGAGACGACGCGCGACGGTCATCACATGCTCCACTCGTAACTGTGTCAATGTTATGTCGTCTAACTACCGGCTGATCGGCAAATGACAACGTACTCGTAATACCATTTTTTTGTAACAAAATTATAAACAACAATATTTTCGCGGTACGATGCGCTACACTGCGCTTGAGGTCAAGTCTATTTTTGCGCATTCAAGACATGATGACGTCTGTGTCATAAACAAGGTGTAGACTCTTAGTAGCCGTAAGTAAATATTTTATCGTAGGTAACTACTTTTTAATTGATCACAGCAATAGAAATATTCTTTTTACACCACCTGCTCGATAATGCCCTTTTATATGTCATACAACCATCACTTAAAGCAAGTCATTCTGTCCCTAGGGAGATAATGCAGTATGGGCGATCCCTAGGGAATAATGAGATTTCAATTTGGAACGTCATAAACATTAAGTGAATTTGTTACTGACGAGTCTCTGAAAAAAAAAGTAATGAAAGACTCGCGGGAGTGTTTTAGAAAATTGAAACTATAGAATCATATTAAAGTAGTGAATTTTGTTAGTTTCAAATGTCAAAACATGTTGAGTGATTGTTAAGATTAACTTAAGATTTCTTATGATTTGTTTTACTAAATTGGCTTTAAATTATCTCACAGATGATGTAAAAAGTAGAGTATCCAACACGGGGATAAAGCTGTCTTTGTCTTGGGCGGCTTGAATTCCTCACTTCACTCAGGTTTCTTTATTAACTCCCTCGCAATGCTCGGGAATTAATTATATAAATCCCTCACTGACGTTCGGGATTAAAATTAGCAACCTTCGTTTCATTCGGAATTCAACATGCCGCCCGCGACTTAAAGACACTGCTTTATCCCCTAGTCACATAATCTACTATTATTTGGGAGAGGCTTATATCCAGCAGTATAGAATAAACTTTATATACCAAAATAGTAACAAAACTTTTAAACTACTTACTTAATCTATGGGTACAATGGCGGTCTTATCGCTAACAGCGATATCTACCAGACAACCTTAGGATAGTAGTAAGTAGTTGGTGAGTGTATGCGGTGGTTAGTGGGTAGGTACTTAGGTAGTAGTAGTTGATAGGTAGTTATGATGGTAGTTTGGTTTAGTATTTCTATGCATCATCATCATCATTTCATTTTTACAATACTGAGAATAAAAGACCTACCACAGTGTAGTATTTTCTAACTTAAAGGCTGACTGGCAGAGAATCCCTTGTTGCATTATTTCTCCTATGTACCACTACTGTGCATGAAGTCTAAATAAAAAAAAAGACGTCACGGCTGGCACAGTGGTCGAGCGATTGGCTGCTGCACTGCGTGTCGCGAATTCAATTCCCGCACGAAACAAAAAAAATAATGGCCTGCAGATAGGTTCCGGGTCTGGATTATATGTTATTATATGTATAGTTTACATGTTTATGAACGTACCTACAATACATGAGTTATTCCTACTGCCCTGCGTTCAAAAATAACCAGAGTAGAGTCGCTACTCCAATCGTTCAAAAATTTTTCGAGTTGCAACCTAGGGTCGTTCTTTTATAACTCGAGTAGCTACCCTAGAGTTAACCCAACTAACTCTAACTCCGAGCAGGGTAGGTTGGTGTAAGCGTCCATAAATGACACTTGCTTGGCATTGACAGTTGAACTCTACTTTCGAGTTCAGAAATGCGAGCGTAGAGTATCTACCCTGATGACGTCATTAGAGTTAACTCTAACCTCATTTTTGAACGCAGGGCTGTGGGGCAAGCTTAGATAGATTAGTGAAGCATGGCGTAATAAGAAGTAAGTCTATAAAAAAATATAGCATTGTTAGGAACAAGTATATTAACGACGGCGTTTTGCGACACTTGTTCTTCCCGGCTAAATTTATAACTAGAAAATGGTGACGGGTGGGTGTTTTGGCGGATTGTCTGTGTGTGCGATCAAAAAGTACTAATTCATAGATTCAATTGAAAACTGAATTTTGATTTTGTTATGACTGCGAATAAACCAACTCGTGTATATCTAATAGATTTTTAAAAACATATCATTTATCCTGTCCTATTTTGACGGAACCCGTCGTAAAAAAGCACGTGATTAAACACTTACTTGGAACACACTCCAGAACTTGAAGGATCCCTCGTTAATAATCCAGTCATAGTAGCCGGCCCAGGGGTCGGTGTACCTGGCCTTCTGCTTCATGGGCTTGGCCGTGGTGGTGGTCTCCTCGTAGTGGTGGTGGTGATCCTCGTCATAGTAGTCTTCGAACCCACGGCCGCTGCCGACCGTCTCGTTCTTCGGCTTTGTTCTATTCCGTCTTTGCAATGGTTTCGTCTGGAATTGCAACCAATTATAGTAAGTAGAGAGTTTCATAGGATAAAAAAACTGAAGTAAAATCAATTAATTAGATATATTGATTATTTATTTGTAGCTACAGCAAACAGTAGTCATTATCTCCGTAGCTTTTTCCCAACTACCATATATATGTATTTTATTATTATAAATAACTTATTTTTTATTTTATTTTCTGTTTAAAGTATCTGTTATTTGTTTATTGTGCAAACCTACCACAGTGTTGTCTTTTTTAACCCAAAGGTTGACTGGTAGAGAATGCCTTGTTGCATTAAGTCTGCTTATGTACCACTACTGTACATGAAGTTTAAATAAATAAATAAACTACCTGCTTTTCTACCGCCTGTGATACAGGTTTATCCTAGTACAGGCACATAACATAGCCACACCTTTGTAATTATTTCTAAGATTTTATGAAAAAAATTTACTAAATTTTAACTCTGAATTAACTGGCTTGGGCTCGACTTCCAGTCTGAATATCTGTTTTTACATAGAGCGACTGCCTATCAGACCTCCACAACCCTGTTTCTGGGCAACACGATACTCCTTGGATAGTCTGATGGTCAGACTTTCTGTCGTCTGACTACCTGTAACGACTGTCAAAGATCTAAGAATGACAACCGGGACCAACAGCTTCACGTGCTTGCCGAGACAAGGGGTGTCAGTAATGTCCTAGATAAACTTAAACAAACAGCAAACAGTAGTAAGCACTAGAAAGATGTGGGCACAAACATCGGAAGATATCCAAGAATTGATTTAGAAATTTCCCATTTCAACATTTCTAAACGACAAAATAGGTCCAAAATTAACACAGAAACAGTGTCAATTTACTTAAGAAATCTACAATGGAATGAAAATATAATAATTAAAGGAATAGGACATTAATTAATCTAGTCAGTTTTACATAAAACAAGTCCCTTAAGCAAGTTACAAGTTACGTTTCCGTCTCATTCAACTCTGTTGTCTGAGCAAACTGAGCATATCTTGTCACAAGTTGCTATTTGAGTTTCAAAGTTGGTACTTTACTCCGAAGTGATTAAACCTAACGTGCGTACGAGCCCACGAGATTCCGGAGATATCCCAAGACTATCCCTCCGTACTAATCTAAACTTCTTCGTATTAACATATATTAATACAAATACATATATTATATAATATTTTTTTAATATAATATAAATACAAGAGCAGTGGTGTCCGAGTGATAACGGCCCCGACCTACGAGTTGTAGGTCGCGGGTTCAAAATCAGCCAGGCGCATTACTTTGTGTAATTTATTTCATCACCACTGCTCTCAAAACGGTGAAGGAAAACATCGTGAGGAAACCGGCATGTCCTAGAACCAAAAAATTCGAAGACATGTGACATTCACCAACCAGCACTGGGCCCGCGTGGTGGATTACGGCCCATTCCCTCTTCTAGAGAGGAGGCCTGAGTCCCAGCAATGGGAACATTAAAAAGGCTGATTATGCTTATGTTATGCTAATATAAATACATATATATTCAGAAATAATGATTTTGTAGGGTTTTAAATGGACGCGCGCCTAAAAAAGATGTCAGCATGATTGAAGGCGCCAGTTAGGGACGATGCCTGGGAAAGCAAAGGACAACTGAAGGAACACGGGTTGCGTTTAGTCAGTAAAAGTCTGACACTCGCTCCCTCTCGTTCCACCCAGAGCGTAAGGGATCGTTTGATGGTTTCCCAATCTCAAAAAAAAAAGTTTTTACTACGGTTAGGTACTGTTATTGTTAATTTCCCTCTCCTAGAGAGGAGACCTGAGTAGTGGGAATTTTATAGGGCTGTATATGCTATGCTGTTACTAGTTCTTTCTAACTTTGCCACCCAAAACATAAGCATTCGCTTAGTTTGGGAGACAGTACCAGTACCTATAGCACATTACATTTACTTATGTCTAACTATAAGTCACTTTGTGAACTGTAACCTTGCGATAATAAAGATTATTATTATTATTTTTTTTATATTTTATTTATCTCAGGACCCTGAGGTCCTGGACCTTTGGGAGGCGTACGAGGAGCCGAAGCCAACTCGCAGAGGCCCTTTAGATAATTATAAAGGAACATGATATCAACCGACGATTATCCCTGTACGCGCTATGCTAGTGCACCCAAGGACAACCCCCGGTTATTGAAAAACTGTTGCGACATATGGAGAACAAAGATAATAGGGCTATGGTTTTTGGAGTCTTAAGTGGACTGGTAACATGGAACTATGTCAAGACTATGGCCCCTGCCTGAACAACGTTATTAATATGCATCGAAAAAAGGCAGGGGGTGACTTGCACACTCAATAAATGGGCCCCCAAAAACGGCCGCTAGCACGAAGTGACGTAGCAACAAGAGGGCAACATATCCTGAGGTGCTTGAGGAGTGGAGAGGTATACCACGGCTATCAGGACAATCCCGGAAGTACGGTCAAGATCCCTACCAGCACCTTACTGGATTATACATCCTTCTCCCGAGCACGTTTGCTCTTGCGAATCTCCACTCAAGCCAGCCAATAAAGGCAAGAGAGAGGTGGGAACTCAGTTCCTCGTCAGTGTTCACTACGGCCGGCCAATAAAGGCAAGCCGGAGATGAAGAACAAGAATTCTCCCGGGAGATCGGGTCCGTGGGGTCGCTAATGCCCAACAGTTCGCCACAAAACTGCACTGCGGATTGTATCTCTCTTAGTCTGGCCCCTCACCCTAGGCATATTACGGCAAAGCAAACTTTACCGATACAGACCTAGGGTATATTGGAGCACGCAAGCCCCACCACGACGTCAACGTAGAGATACGGCGATGGGGTTATTATTATTATTATTAGTTCTACGCCTGTAGCAGTCCGTGAAAATGAAAGTTTCGGTTAAAAGTGTTAATTATATCGACCCCAAATCGAGAATATCACCTGAATGGAGATAGAATTACATGAAATAAGCTAAGTAGGCGTTATAGTTCGATTTACACGCTCATGTCAACCGTGGCATGGTTGCCGGCTGGTTGTCTAAATAACTTGTGTCTAACCCATCCAGTTAGCGCCATGGACTGGGTCACCCACTTTACCCAGTTCAGTGGGTACCGTACTATGACCTTGTTTCATGTGTTTCCGGACATGCCACTACAATGTTCAGACTATTTCAGAAGATCGCTGTCTTCACGGTCGATTTGGTTAATTTTATGAATATCTTAATTGAGTTGTTACACGTGTTAATAGCGTTGTTCAAAGGAATGTTTTTAGTGGTTTTTTTTTTCTTGGTTAGTAGGTATGCTCTATTGTTTATATAACTTTATGAGTTAGTGATCAGATATTGGATCCCAGTATAGGTATTTTTAGGATTCCTAAACTTAAAAGGAAAAACAGAACTCTTATAGGATCATTTTGTTGTCCGTCTGTCTGTCTGTCTGTCTGTCAAGACCATTTATTTCGGGAACGCATGAACGTATCGAGTTGAAATTAGTTGAACTGTTTTCATAAGTAAGTTTGTACGGAACCCTCAGTGCGCGAGTCCGACTCGCACTTGCCCGGTTTTTATTAAGTTTATTACTTGTGTCTCAAAGTTGTTACCAACGCACACCGAGCCTGCGTGGTGAATTGCGGCCCTTACTCTCTCCTAGAAAGAAGGTCTGAGTCCCAGTAGTGAGAATACTCTAAGGCTGATAAGATAGTTTCCTTTAAGAAAATCAGGAAAATATAAGCATCAGCTCTCTCTCTCTCTTATTCTCATATGATTTAGGACACCACCCACGAAATGAAATTCAGATTGGACAAGTTAAAATATAACTTAAAAACTTTTTAAATTTATTTGTCTTACAATAAATTTTAAAAGTTTTTAAATAAGTTTTGGCTTCAGTTTTCAGTGTTGCTACGTAATACACGTGGTGGATTACTTGTGTTATATAATTTTATCTGAAGCAAGCTTTTTCTCGCTGCTTCAATTCCTTCATATTTCCTTAAAGAAACGTGCATTTTCCATGATAAAAAGTAGCCACGTAGCCGTAATTAAATTTTCTATAAATAAAATAATTTTTGTAACTGGATCACTGCGTCCAGAGAATACCTTTAACGAACAACAAATTTTATCTTTTTATAATTTTCAGTCTCTTAATTGAAGCTCGAGACCGGTCGACGCAGGGCCGGCTTTACCTATAGTAAATTCTTGCACATTCTTCTCCATAGAGAGATGAGAGATCTACGTTTTGGAATGTGCAATTAGCATAATTTTTTCTGACTGACTTCTTGACATTTCAAAAGTGCCTGTAAATGGTTTATTTGAAATAAAATGCTTTGAATCTTTGAGTACAGGGGTGTGCGGTGCACACGGGCGCCGAGCGTCGTTCGAGACAGTCAAATAACTATTAAGTTGTGACTATAAAGAAGACTCGGTGGAGCACACGGTATGTCCCGCTTTGGTGGAGTAGGTACTGCGGTGTCCTAGTGGAGGCGACCGGCGGCGGCGCCCTCTTATGCGATGCCCTGGTTCAGGCCATGGTCCGGAGCGAGAAGAAATGGGATGCGGTCGCTTCCTTTTGCGAAGCAGTAATGCTAGCGAAGGAGGCGACCGCAGGAATGAGGGAACGTACATCTTCACGCCCCAGCCGCAGCGACTGAAGACAACCCGGACGTCGGGAATCGCGGAGCGATCTCCGGCCACCGTAGGCGTGGGCTTGCGGATTATAAGCAATGAGTAGCTCGCCGTCCGCTCGTCCTATAAGGATCGGGTTCGAGTCGTCCACGGCGCGTAGCGTTCCACGCGTGCCTCAAAGAGATATCAACAAACCGTAGGGGCCCAGTTTTCCGATGCCTACGAGAACCATGGGGAAAAGTATGAAAGGGATACTTGTGGCCCTAGAACGCAAAAGGCAACTGAAAGAACATAAGTGTGGTTTTAGTTAGTAACAGTCTGACAGTCTGAGTTTCTCGCGGCTCTCGCTCCATCCTAAAATGGAAGAAGTCATTAGACGAATTCCACGCTCCGAAGGCTAGAGCCGCCTCTGGATCGACGTGACGACCCTGAGGGTTGGTCTGTGGCCAACTAGCGACATCTTTCGGCTGAAGAGAGGAAAATTATAAAAACTGGCCAAGTGCGAGTCGGATTCGTACCCGAGGGTTTGTACCGTCCGTAGGAAAAAACGGCAAAAAAATCACGTTTGTTGTATGAGATCCCCACTTAAATATTTAATTTATTCTGTTTTTAGTATTTGTTATTATAGTAGCTACCAAAACACATCATCTGTGAAAATTTCAACTTGTCTAGTTATCGCGGTTCATGAGATACAGCCTGGTGACAGACAGATGGATAGCGGAGTGATAGCAATAGGGTCCTGTTTTTGCTCTTTGGGTACGGAACCCTAAAAAATTAGGTATTAAAATTGGTTTCTATACATACCGCGACAGCAGTGGTGTTATTAGGGGTGGCAGCTACGATGGCGCGTTGCTTGTTGACATTCCTGACGACGTCCAGCGCTGTTCTTAGTGCGGTCAGGATGAACTCCGAGATCGGCATCCTGCTGGAGGACTCCTCCTCCGCGGGAGATGATAGAGAGGCTTCCGGGATCTCGCCAACACTAAGGAGTTTACATTTATTGCTTAGGTACATTCTAAAAAGTTACACGTTCAAAATACACTGAAGAAATCTCTACTAGAACGGACCTAGAACTCTTTCTACTATTCTCTCTCAAACTCGATCTACTCTAGGTATAGAATACTCACGTATACTTCATACAAGTTGCAGAAAATAAAAGTAGTAAAGTGTGCGATATGTCACTTTTGTGGTTATTAGAATTAAGAGCAAAACTGAAATATCAAAATTAACAATTACACAGCAATAACTGTATTCGTAAATACAAATATATACTCATTTAAACAGACTGAATCAAGAACTAAATTAATTATTACTAAGAAAGTTGACACTTCACATTTCATCATCAAAAATGTCTAGCCCTTGTTATTTCATAGCACTCTCATTAGAAAAATCTATTTGAAAATGAAGTGAAGCTCTATAAAAACCACCCACCAGAAAATCTATTTATCTAGATTTAAAAAGAATATCAATATAAAATTACTTACTGTATAGGAATGTATTTGTACTTGCTGTAGGGCGGACTGTGAGGCGTAGCGGTGTCGTACCGCAAGGCTGCGCGTGCGCTGCCCGCCCATAGCGCCAGAGCTACGGCCCCCAACCACACCACCCCATGACATGACAACAACACCCCCTTTGACACCATGGCCAGTGCCAAACAATAAAAAAAAACTTTTGAAAACAAAAAGTCTGTGATATCCTTTGGTTTCACTTTTCAAATTACGAATACTTTTCTAACCTTTTTTTAATGCTTGTTCATGGTTCGCCAGTGGGCAAGCTACTGACAGATTTGTAATGCCGCGCCCCAGTTAACAGCGCAAAGGGAGCACCTGAAATATATGAATACTGTAAACAGAGCGAGCGTGGTGCTCTTAAGTGGCGTGTCAATTTAATTTGAACAGTTGACACACTAGTGAAAGCTTGAGACGGGCTACTGGATCTGTTTCCTATCAACTTTATCTGGTAATTTTTAACTTGTATTACGGTTTTCTCTTACCATCTCTCTATTTTTACCGTTAATGTTAGGGAAAAGCAAAATGATATTTAAAAGACAAAAAAGAAGCACGTAAAGAATTACTTGTAAAATTAATCATAAATAAAATAAAATTATAAAAAAGAAAATATATATTTTTCAGGTTAACGATTTCAGATTAATATCCCTCCTCCTAGAGAGGAAGCCTGAGTCCCACCAGTGGGAACATTAAAAAGGCTGATTTTTTAAATAGCATTTAAATATGCTTAAAGATGTTTCGAATCACATTATAATGTATCATTTACATTAGCGACTTTAAATAAACTATAGTCAGTATTAAACCGAGATTCATTGCAGGAAACAGTTTTTTGTTTAAGTGTTATTATAAATAAACAAGTTGTATAAGTAAATCTAAAAAAATGGTGAAAATAAGGTAAGGAAAATTTTGCGAATGGTCCACATGCTCTCAATATGATAACGTTATGTTATAACCTACTTAGTAGATAACATTTCACGTAACGTGCAGACACGGTCTCGTCTCCTATTAATACAAGCCCAGTGGTTACAGGGTCATGAAGGAAGCACCCAGTTGTCACCGGTCTCCTAACTGTAATAATTTATTGGTACTTACTCTCTCTAAGTCTAAAAAAAAAATCAGAGATTGTACCGTCAACCGCACGTTATTGATAACACCTGAACTTTACTGTACGGCACAAATGCGTTGGTAAAATTCAAATTGATACCATGATCAAGCGGTTGACCGTACATTGAACAGCTTGTGACCAAATAATCATCACAGATACTCTACTTATCTTATGCTCTTATAATCTATATTTCAGATAAACTGCAACATGTTTTTTAACAATAAAATACTTGTTGTATAAAATGCTGCAAGATAAGATATTGCACTTACTTTAAACACCATATTTCATCATGACACGGCTGAAACCCGCAATGCGGCTACACCTAGGTTTAGTAGCCAAATGTAAAGTGGAGTCTGCACTTTGGAATTTTACTGTAATGTTAAGTGGTTGGTTTAAAGCCGCCCAGTTCAATTACTTGGTTTTTCAGATTCCAATGTACTGACGGTTTAGTAAGCAAAATTCTCTATAATAAGTATCTAATCTCGTGTCACAGTGTTTGTTATCAAACTCCTCCGAAACGGTTTATTCGATTTTTATGAAATTTTTTGTGTATGTTTGGTAGGTCTGAGAATACGTCGTAGGCTATTTTTTACCCTCGTACAGCTCCCCATTTTATTCTGTGATAATTGATATGGCTGCAGAACAGCGTTTGCCGGGCAGGTAGTTTTTATACAATTGTCAATTTTATATAATATGTCTTTACCTATGAAATTGTCGTTTTTTTAAAACGGGTTGCTTTGAAGTGTTATCTTTGGATTGACTTGGAATTATAAATTCAAATAAACTTTATATTTTAAAGGTATGTTTTTTAAAAAAATCAGGTATTTATTGGTTTATTTGTATTTTTTATTTTCTGTAATATCGCAGTACTTAAAACCATGAAAACTAATAAAAAAAAAAACGTTATTTCATAATATGAGTTCCAACGAAGAAACTATGCATACTTACCTACTTACTTTCTTCTAACAAAAGAACTCTGTGTTCTTGGTTTAATAGCTTTCGTTTTGGAAATTTTGTCTTGTAGCCGCCCTGTGAAGAAAAGTTATTCGTGAGATAAAATTTCCCACGTGAAAATGATTGAAGCAATAATAGACATCCCATTCATTAGCAGTTTTAAGTCCGTATACATCATCAATATTGCATACCGTTTGAGACACATTGTTTCTACGGTAGAACTCATATTACTAAATAACGCGAGTTTTTTTAAATTTCATACAAAAATGGCTATAAGTACTGCGATATTACAGAAAATACAAAACACAAAGAAACTAAAAAATATCTAATTTCGAAAAAAGTTTATTTGAACTTATAATTACAAGTCGATCCAAAGATATAACACTTCAAAGCAATCCGTTTTAAAAAACGTCAATTTCATAGGTAAAGACCCATTATTTACAACTACGCACACAAATAAATGCTAACTTTTTTGAAGACCAATGTTGGATCCTGGCCAGTTGTCGTAAAGATGTGGATAGTTCAGATAAACTTGTCTTATCCGGAAAGAGCAAGGAAGTAAACACCTTGCTAAATCCTTGTCATGGTAATGTGTAAACAAGAATTTCAACGAAAACTGTGACAGTGACTGCCAAAGCAGACAAAATATATCTCGCGAACTTTCTCGTTCAAAATTACTATTTTTCAAATTTAAAAATGAATATTTTTATAATAATTTTAACTTTAAGCGCTGCTGGTTGAAGTGATGCATTTAGTTTAGAAAAATGTATATATTCAAGAAAGAAACCATAAGCCAGGCGGCTTGGGCATCACATCTAACATTTTATTGTATTGTATAACGAAATAACCATTGTCATTTTTACACAGGTGCAGCTGACGTCAACCTCTGCCCCGAAATAATCTGAAAAAGTCTGGAAACTAAACATAACTTAATCTTGCTTGTTTCTTGTGATCCTTCATGCCAGTGGATTGTCAGACATGGATTCTTTGTTCGATTCCAAAGTAGGCTTCATTCGTGGCTTGAGAGCTACTGATGGCGATTACTCAATGTTCTTGGGTATACCTTACGCTACTCATAATGCAAGTAATTCTTTAAGACCTAATCCTAGTAAAAAATACGGTAACGACTATTAATATTAGCCACATCTACTATTAAATAGCAGTGTTACTAAATACAATTAGTATTTTTTTTTTCTAGCTGTCTGCTCCCCATCCCAGATTTATTGAAGTCTTTGAAGCATTTGACGATTCTGCAATATGTCTCCAAGTGGAAGAGTTTAACAACACTGTAGTAGGAACAGTAGATTGCCTCTACGTTAATATTTATGTTCCTGATTCAGACAACTCTAGAAATCTGTTACCTGTGCTAGTCTATATTTATGGTGGTTTGTTTATGATTGCATTCTCGGGAAGATACTTGTATGGACCCCGCTATTTAGTCAAACACGATATAATTTTAATATCCTTTAATTATCGTTTAGGCCCATTATGGATTCATGTGTCTCAACACTCTTGAGGTGCCTGGGAATCAAGGCTTAAAAGATCTGCAATTAGCATTAAAGTGGATAAAAAACAATACAGTTCAGCTTTTGGAGGTGATTCTAATAAAGTAACAATTTGTGGTAGTAGCTCCGGTGCTTCTTTAGCAGACTTCCACTTGATTTACAGCAATGAACAATTGTTTCATCAAGTTATAATGCAAAGCGGCTCTGCATTACATCCCTGGGCTATGTTGTAACACAACAACATCCGCACCTCTGAAGCTATCCAAGCAACTTGCTTTTACGGCTACGAACACACACGAAATCTTAACATTTCTGTCTACGGTCGACTCGAATTTATCAACTGGGGCGATATCGGAACATGGACTTTTCGCCCATGTGTAGACAAAGACTTTGGAAATGTTGAAAAGTTTATTTACGACTATCCAGTGAACATTCAAAAGCCGAGTCTTGGAAATATGCCCATCCTCTTAGGGTGCAATAGTGACGAGGCTCTCGCCGCCTACGAAAACTTGACATCCCAAGATGTTACAAACTTGAGTTTGTTTTATATATTGAAGAATATTTTAACTTTGATGTTGAAGAGCTGAATGATATGGATGATTATGTAAAACATTTCTACATCGGCGATGAAAAACTAAGCAGAGAAGTAAAACAAAGAATCATCAAATTAAATTCAGACTTTTATTTTAACTACCGTGTGGTTTTATTACTACCTATTTTCCTACAGCGGAGAAACTTTTTAAAAGATGGACTTAATGTTACAGCTAAAGGAGGTTCACACGCAGACGAACTTGGTTATTTATTTGATATTTCTTACAGACCAAAACTTAAGAGCATTCATCCGTTAAAACTACGCAGAAGCCAAAATCAATGATTTCCGACGGACAATATAACAATAATGTGTTTAATTTCTAGATAAGATATTGACGTCATATTATTGGGAATTTCGTAATTTAGTGTAAAATCCAAAAACATTTTCAAATGATCATATAGTTTTCCCATTAGAACAGTTCTTATCCAAGCCGTTTTTAAAACTAGCGGTCGACGGTCTACGCAGATGCGAGATAGTAGTTAAACCGTGTATGGTAAAATTATAACATTTTACTTAAAAAAAAAATGATAACATTGACTAGTGCATGGCCCAAAAAAAAATACGATTGCTGTAAGTTTTCATTCAAGAAAAGTAATCTCAAAACTGTCATTTTTAGCCGTTTTTGGAGATATTAAACGTGTTAGTTTAGGATAATATATGAGGCATTTTTATTTTTTTTTTAGACTTATTAATTGAACGCATTTACGATCTATGACATGGTACACACACATGACATGGTGGTGGTATGGTGGTGGTGGTGGTGGTTGGTGGTGGTATTTTTTAATAACTTATTTGTTTACACTACAATTAATTATTTAATATCACTATATAATAGACGCGAAATCGCGTCAGCGCTTTGTACCGGCCGGTCTTTCAGATTTTTAGTCTTTCTATTCTACAGTGATACTAAATAATTAATTGTATTGTAGTGCACATTATTGTTATATTTTCCGTCGGAAATCATTGATTTTGGCTTCTGCGTGGTTTTAACGGATGAATGCTCTTAACGCCTAAAGATGAACTTATCATTGATCGCGTTACAACGTTATGGGCTAATTTTGTTAAATTTGGGTATGTATACTTATTATAAATATATGCTTATTAAAAAAAAAAAAACAAATCATTCAAATTATTTTTATTTTTAAAATATGGAATTCTTTTTTGAAAATTAGTCATTTTTTAAATGATTAGCGTTCTGTTTTCATCACATTTGTACGTTTTTTGTTACGAGTATCATGGATACGTTAAAAATTCGAGTGATTATTGAGTAAGAGTACCGTCGTCGTGGCAGCAAAGCGGCAAAAGCAGCACGCAACATCAACGACGTTATGGCGGACTGAGTTCCGGCGCCATCCCATGGTGGAATGGCGACAGCGACTGTCGCAACCCGGTGCTGGGCACGCCACAATTATGGCGGTAAGTTCCCTCTTTGAGGAGTGGCTAGAAAGACAACACGGCGTCCTTCCTTCCGCATGACGCAGGTCCTCACCGTACATGGTAAGTTCGGGAGGTTCTTGCACCGGATTCATGCGGAAAAAACGCCCGGGTGTCACCATTGTGTGGACCGCCCGGAGGACACATCCCATCATCATCATCATCATCATCATCATCCACAGACTTTGATTAATAAAAAAAATTGAAAATATAGACAAAAAAGGGCGTTAACTTATTTCATGAAAATTGGCAAATTCATAGCTAAAGACCTAATAAACTTTAAGCTTATCTTTTTCTTTATTGCTTGACATCTTTGAACTTAAAACGATCCCATTTATTGCTCAGAAATAATTTAACCTTAATTCTGTCTTTATCCCCCCACTTAGGATATTTGTTATTCTGTATTTTTGTAAAACAAAATAGGATTTCAAGATAGGTTAATAATTAAGTAACTGTAGCATAAATATGGCAATGGCAAGTTGTATAGCGTTATGCAGTTGGACAGGAACCTGAAACATAAGCAGAGCAACACAGAAATCCATATTCTGTACACTGCACTCGGTTTAGCCTTGTGGTTTCGCAATTATTTATCAAAATTCTATATTGTTTATCGGTACGTTTTGTCAGCTACATCTCTATCTCTATTGCACACTTGAAAATACAAGGCCCCTTATCTAATGATCACGCTCGATTGTTAGGAGTGCCACCGTGACACTTCATCTCGCGAGTGGACCGAGACATCATGTGGGATAACAAATTCAAAGTAATTTTACCATTATTAGTTTGTCTAGTTCAAAATGGCAGTGCATTATCGAGGATTGACCCCTTAGTGGACTCCAAAGTTGGCTTAATTCGTGGTTTAAGAGCACCTGATGGCGACTATTCGATGTTCATGGGTATACCATACGCAACCGTGGACAAAAGTAATCCTTTTGGGGTAAGTTACTTCTAGCCTAGGTTGATATTAAAATTAGAATTTTCTGTTAAAATGTTTAAAATACCTTCCTTTTTTTAGCCTTCGTCACCCCTTTCCAGTTTCGACGAAATTTTTGAAGCTTATGACGATTCAGCAATATGTCCCCAAGTGGAAGAATTTAACAAAACTGTAGTAGGAACATTGGATTGTCTTCATTTAAATATTTACGCGCCAAATTCAGCGAATTCGAGAAACAGACTGCCGGTCCTGGTTTGGATATATGGTGGTGGATTTTCAATTGGATTCTCAGGCAGATTCCTTTATGGACCGCGCTATTTTGTCGAACAAGATATAATTTTAGTAACCTTAAATTACCGATTAGGTCCTTACGGATTCATGTGTCTCGACATTCCTAAAATACCAGGAAATCAAGGTCTTAAAGATCAATTATTAGCCCTCAAATGGATTAAAGACAATATAGAAGCGTTTGGCGGTGATTCTGATAAAATTACTATTTTCGGTGAAAGTGCGGGTGGAGCATCGGTAGACTTGCATTTAAGATACAACCAAGAAAAACTTTTCGATAAAGTAATAATGCAAAGTGGTACTGCTCTACTACCCAGGGCGGTAGTTGAACCTGATACAACAGCACCTCTAAAGTTAGCCGCACACCTCGGTTTTAAGACAGCGGACACAGGAGCAGCCTTAGAATTTCTGGCCACGGCTAACACAAATTTAGTTATCGCATCGACATCAGAACTTGGATTAGATTTTCGTCCATGTGTGGAAACAGATGTAAACATTATTGATAGATTTATTTACGATCACCCACTTAACATGAAGCCGAATCTCAGAAATGTTCCTATCATTGTTGGATACAATAGCGATGAAGCCCTCGCAACGTATGAAACCATGTCATCCGAAGATTTTTCAAAACTAAACTTGTTTTATGACAGTTTAGCCAGACATTTTAACTTTGGAAACGAAGAACTAGTTGAAATGGAAAAATTTGTAAAACATTATTATATCGGAGATCAGAAAATAAGTGAAGATGTGAAACAAGGAATCATAAGATTTCATTCCGATTTCTTCTTCAACTATCCCGCAGTACGAACTGTTCAGAAATACCTTGATAATGGAGCCAGAAATATATATCTCTACTTATTTCCTTATGATGGCGATAGAAATTTTGTCAAAACCAGACTGAATATAACAGCTCCAGGCGCAACGCATGCAGATGAAATAGGATATTTGTTTGATATTTCATATATGGAAAAACCTACGCCTGAAGATCAACTTATCATTGACCGTATGACTACACTATGGGTTAACTTTGTCAAATTCGGGTGGGTACATAGTATACCATAGTTATTGGTATATTTTTTAAGTAATTATTTTGTCCACTATCTATCTAATAGCAAAGTGCAATACCGCCTGTCAGCTTCTTGACTAATTTCATGTTTTCTGAACTTTTCCAGGAACCCTACTCCGCAAACAAGTGAGCTGCTGCCCGTACAGTGGCCGGCTGTTACCAAAGAAGCGCTAAACTATCTGCATATCGACTCAGAACTAAAAGTTGAGAAGAGAAGTTATAAATCCAGGATGGCTTTCTGGGATCTATTTTATAAACTCAATGAAAAATTTCAAAAACTGTACGTGGAAAGTTCCAACTAAATCATTAGTCGCTGTATTTGTTTACTAAATAGAATATTTGCTTGGTAAAAATGTTAAATGTTAATACATTTTTTACACTAACTGGTACCCTTATCATTTATTTTTGAGATAAAATCATGCCCTGTGCCATCAATGTGAACGTGATGATGATTGTAAATAAACCTTTCTTTCAGCTATGGTGTCTAATCTTATTTACGCTGAAAATTAAGGTGTAGTGTTAAGTAACTAAAGTAATATAACAAATCAATAATAGAATAGTTTTTTACTACTGGAAACAGCACCCGTACCCACAACCTTTACCTTCCGCATCCAGGAACATTGAGATCAACTAGCTATGCTTGCGGTAATATAATAATAATAATATTCCACAACTATCACACAACGCCGTCTAGTCCCAAGCTAAGCAGAGCTTGTGTTATGGGTACTAGACAACTGATAAAGATCCTTATATATTTCTAAATACATACATATACAGATAAATTACACCAAGACAAAGAACAAATGATCGTGCTCATCACACAAACATTTGTCCTGGGTGGGAATCGAACCCACGACCTCCGGCATAGCAGTCAGGGCCACTAACCACTAGACCAACATGCCAGTCAATCTATATATAAATATCATATAGCATAGCATAGCATAGTCGGCCTTATAATGTTCCCACTATTGGGACTCAGGCCTCCTCTCTAGGAGAGGGAATGGGCCGCAATCCACCACGCGGGCCCAGTGCGGCTGCATATAGACATGGCTACCTATATTTCCGCTAGTTATAACTTTAATATGGGCATGTCTTTCATTACTTCAACAGAGTGAAGAGTGAGACTTGTGGATTATGACGTGCAATGAAATCCATTTCATGTCACCAAGCAACTATAATCTGTTACATATTTACTAAAGTCATGATATCTGGCCGAAATCAGATAATTGAAAGTTAGCGATGATCTTCATATACAGTACGGCATCCCATGGGACTGTATTCTTGGCCCAACATTTTTGTTAAATTATATAAACGATTATTTTTCACACTTTTCACTAGCTAGGTGGATTTGTGGTTTACTACTTTAGTAAACTCTAATTTACTAACCTCGTTTCACTGATTATAAAAAAACTCAATAGAACAAATATGTTCCTACATTATGCTCCTAAACTTTCTATCGTTCTCTACTTTAAGCGCTATTGTCATGCTAGAGTCATGATAATTATGACAAATCTATCAGTAAGACAAAGCAGTCGACCGACGAGTCGAGAATGCCTGAAAGTGCATGTTCCATGAAGTAAAGAACAGCCTTTATCCCTAAAGCACGATAACTACGGCTTGAACATTCTGCCCATTCTTTAATTCTTTAATTAATGTTTGCCAAAGAACGTGAGAGCGTAGCGTATCAGCTATGTAACACGAACACGAAAGTAGAAATCGCCGATGTGGGCAAGAAGGCTGCATGACTGAAAAAAAAAAATAAGCAAATTAAATAATTGTGTAAGTGGTGTAAAATACAACCGGTAGGCTTCGACCCTGCTGGGCCCCTACGGTTTTGCACGCCCCTACGAGCTACCCTTTGCTCACCGTCCGCAAGGCCGCGCCTACGGTGGTTGGAAATCGGGATCGGGATCCCGGCGGCTGAGGCGTGAGGACCGTTCCCTCGCGCGTACTGCTTCGCAGAAGGGGGCAACCGCCTGCCACTCCTCCTCGCTCCGGACCATGGCCTGTACCAAGGCCCGGCGCGAGAGATCGCTGCCGCCGACCGCCCCCACGTGGACACGGCGGTGTTATGTCCAAGCGGGGCATACCTCTACCGTATGCCCTACCGTGTCCTCCACACAATGGTAGCACCCGAGCGATTCTTCCGCACGAATCCGGTGCAGAAACCTCCCGAACTTACCATGTCCGATGAGGACCTGCGTCATGAGGAATACCAAAGTGAGGTGCTGCAGAAAGAATGGCGAGGACATCGTTTAAACCGTTCGTTATTGTGTGGTCATATACGGGCCAGTGCGCGAAATTCTAAGAGTTACATTGCAGTATCAGTCCGCGGTCATTTAAACGTCATCTATATATGTATACGTCATCAGTTTAATCTTCCATACTATATTATGTATATATACATATGTTTTTTTAAATATTATAAATATGCAAGTAACTCTGTCTGTCTGTTACGCTTTCACGGATAAACTGCTGAACCGATTGTTAAAGAAATTTGGTACGGAGTAAGTTTGAACCCCAAGGAAGGACATAGGCTACTTATTATCTGGTTTGGACTTCGACCTCGCGTCCGCTATAATTGACATTCACGCAGACGAAGCCAGTGGCAGAAGCTAGTATTCTATAATGTAGTATATTATTTATATTTAAAATATTTTAGCGCACATCATATTAATGCATTACAATGACTATTTTGTAATTTTATTGCGATTGAAACAATAAAATAAATTGTAACCTTTATTTTATTTTAATTTAGGAAGAAGATGTGAGTGTATCTGTATCCTATTATAATATAGACAGTATTTTAACAACATTCGTTGTATCATTTACTCTCATAATCCGCATTTCGTTCACTACGTAGGTAAACTTTTTTCGGTTATTTAAGATTACAAATATTACTCAACAGATCTACACTAATACTTACTTTGCAGTTTCGCAATTCTTTATCAAAATTCAATGTAATCTATCGATCCATGTTGACATCTATATCTCCATGGCACTCTTGACATAATACAAGGCCCCGTATCTTATGATCACTTGTTTTAATAGAGTAGTGTCACTGTTACTCTACAACTGGCAAGCGAACCTCGGACATCATGAGGGAAGGCAAATCCAAAGTCATTTTATCAGTATTATTTTGTTTAATTCAAAATGGCTGTGCATTATTGAGGATTGACCCATTAGTGGACTCCAAAATAGGCTTAATTCGCGGTTTAAAAGCTCCTGATGGAGACTATTCTATGTTCATGGGTATACCATATGCGACTGTGGATAAAAGTAATCCTTTTGGGGTAAGTTACTAACATGAAATTTTATTCGAAATTAAGTGTAAAATAATTTAAAAAAAAACTTTACTTTTTTAGCCATCTACACCTTATCCCAGCTTTGATGAAGTTTTTGAAGCTTACGATGATTCAGCAATATGTCCCCAAGTGGAAGAATTTAACAACACTATAGTTGGAACATTGGATTGTCTCCATTTAAACATTTACGTGCCAAATTCAGCTAACTCAAGAAATAGACTGCCCGTCTTAGTCTGGATTTATGGTGGTGGATTTTCAATTGGATTCTCAGGCAGATATCTATATGGACCGCGCTATTTGGTTAAACAAGATATAATTTTGGTAACCTTAAATTACCGATTAGGTCCTTATGGATTCATGTGTCTCGATACCCCTAACGTTCCTGGAAATCAAGGTCTGAAAGATCAACAGTTAGCCTTAAAATGGATTAAAGAGAACATAGAAGCGTTTGGCGGTGATTCTGATAAAATTACTATTTTTGGCGAAAGTGCTGGCGGAGTGTCAGTCGACTTCCAATTATTATACGGACAAGAAAAGCTTTTCGATAAAGTTATAACGCAAAGTGGCAATGCACTAGCTCCCTTTGCGGTACAAAATCCTGATACATCAGCACCCCTCAAGTTGTCCGAATATCTCGGTTTTGCTACCACAGATATAGAAGAAGCTTTAACGTTCCTTGCTACGACCGATACAAATTTAGTAATTGCATCGACAGCAGAACTCGGATTACAGTTCTTTCCATGTATAGAAAAAGATTTTAACCAAGTTGAAAATTTTATTTATGACCATCCGCTTAACATAAAGCCGAAGCTTAGAAACGTACCCATCATTATTGGATACAACAGTCATGAATCCCTTGCAACATACGAAACAATGTCATCCGAAGGATTTTCGACACTTAACGTGTTTTATGACAACTTAGCCAATAATTTTAACTTCGATGAAGACCTGCTCGAAATGGAAGAAGTTGTGAGGCATTTCTATATTGGGGATGAGAAAATTAGTGAAGAAGTGAAACAAGGAATTATAGAATTTAGTTCTGATTTCTCTTTTAACTATCCAGCACAGCGAACTATTCACAAATATCTTGACAATGGAGCAAGAAATATATACCACTATGTGTTTGATTATGATGGCGACAGAAATTTTGTCAAATCTAGACTGAATTTTAAAGCTCCAGGCGCGACACATGCAGATGAAATAGGTTATTTGTTTGATATCTCTTATATGGAAAATCCTACGCCTGAAGATCAGCTCATTATCGACCGTTTCACTACACTATGGGCTAACTTTGTCAAATTTGGGTAAGTACAAAGTATACTACAGTTATTGGTACATTTATTATATCAAATATCCTTGTATTGTATCGCACATACTAACATCGGAATTTAATAACATCATAAGGAAAGGTTTCCTTGGACGGACATAATATTAAGTACCATGTCTGTACGGGAAGAGGCCTATGTACTGCAGTAGGACAGTAACAAGTTCATAAAATAATATCATATTCGTAAATTTAAATTATAATTAAGTATCCTAACTAAATGCAATACTTCCCTAACTAACAGCTTCTTTACTCAGCTCATATTCTCTGCACGTTTTCAGAAACCCAACTCCGCAAACAAGTACCCTGCTGCCCATACAGTGGCCGGCTGTCACTAAAGGAGCACAGAACTGCCTGCATATCGACTCAGAACTCAAAGTTGAGAAAAGAAATTACAAATCTAGGATGGCTTTCTGGGATCTATTTTATAAACTAAACGAAAAAGCTCAAAAACTATACGTGGAAAGTTCCAACTAAATCACAAAGATGCTGTATTTGTTTATGAAATAGGTCATCATTACCGTTTATCTTGGCGATAACATCATACCCTGTGCCATCGACGTGAACGTGATGATGATTGCAATCATAAAATATATTTTTCTTCTCTGGTATCTAATCTTATTTACTTTGAAAATTAGGTCTAAAGTTACTGAGTATACATATTTCACGTAGTAATGACATAAGAATACTAGTAGTGGGAAGTGACTCAGTACAACAAATCAATAAAAATAGTACATTGTTACCCTAGGGGTGAAAGTAGATTATTTAACCGACTTCAAAAAAAAAGGAGGAGGTTATCAATTCGGTTGCGTGTTTTTTTTATGTATTTTACCTCAGAACTCCGTCGTTTATGGACCGATTTGCAAAATTTTTTTTCCTCTCAGAGTATATGCTTTCCGAATGGTCCCATTTTTTTCAGAATCCAGTTCTGATGATGGGATCCATGAGGAATCGAGGGAACTCCTCAAATATTACAACATACAACCATATGGTGATTTTGGTATTTTCATCGAGAACTTAAGCATTTACAGTCAAAAAGTAACATTTGATGAAGTAGAACTGATGAAGAAGACCAGAAATGGTCAACGGAACTTCATACTCACAATGAAGATAGTTAAGCGCCTGACAATACAAATAAATAAATGGTTTTGAATAGTTATGTTGAAAATGGTATCATCGAAGTGAACTGATGATGATGAGGGAGCCGGAAGGTAGGCACTGGAACTCCGTAATTAATCAATGTAACCTAGCCGTGTTTGGGCTTATTAAAATTGTCATGAGATGCACTTTGGCTATAAGGTACTATCGAACTGATCTGATGATGAAGCCGGAAGGTAGGTACAGGCACTCCGTAATTAATCAATGTATCCTAGCCGTGTTTGGGCTTATTACAATTGTCATGAGATGCACTTTGGCTATAAGATACTATCTATCGAACTGTTCTGATGATGAAGCCGGAAGGTAGGCCCAGGAACTCCGTAACTAATCAATGTATCCTAGCCGTGTTTGAGCATTACAATTGTCATGAGATGCACTTTGTCTATAATGTACTATCGAACTGTTCTGATGATGGAGCCGGAAGGTGGAAGATAGATACAGGAACTTCATAATAAAACAATGTAACCTAGCAGTGTTTGGGTTAATTCGAATTGTCATGAGAAATAGGCACTCTGGTTATGAGTGTATCGGAACCAAAAAGTGTGATATAAAACTTTTTACAAAAAAAAAACGACTTCACTAAACAAAACACTAAAAGGATCAAATTAACTTAAATTTCGGAAGTCGGTGTTAAATAAGAAACAAACAATACCGAGAAACACCGACTTCCGAAATTAAAGTAATTTTGATCCTTTTAGTGTTTTTTTTAGTGAAGTCGGTATTTTGTTTTTGTAAAAAGTTTTTTTAGTCCCGAGAAGGAGTATGGCTTCCCAGCGAAGCGAGGTCGCCAATAGTTTGTGGGACTAAATAAGTCTTTAGCCCGAGGTAAACACTGTGCTTTTCATTACGAATACAAGGAAAGTAAAAATAAAATAAAAAGCTTGTAAAACCTGAGTCGTCGTATGATTTTAGGTATCTTTCTTCTTATTTAGGCGGTAAAAGGTTTTCCACTACTGCTTTGGCCTCTTCTCTTACGAAATCAGGCGTTAAATCCATATTTGAATCTGATGAATTTATCGTGTTATTACAAATCTCTGATGTTCGGAAATGTAAACAAAACTCTACAACTCGAAAAAACAAATGAAGATCGGATTGCCGAATTGCCAGTTTCCCGCCTATTTTGTTATTTTTTTTCTGTGCGCGGCCAGCTATTCAGGCGTTATTTTTCGTATTCATTATTAAAAAAAATGTTGAATAAAATAAGTCATTAAAAAAACTTTAGTTAATACTTAACTTTAAATTATTTAAATTTCACATTGCGCTGTAATTGACTGGTTGTTTATAAAGTTGGACCATGGTTCAATAGAAATGTGAAGATAGAACCAGTTTTTTTTTTTTAATAATTTGACAGCTGTCAGTTTAAAGCTATTCTCCCTTGGGATGAAAAGTATTACTTTCAACCCGCTCCTCGGGCAACTTTAGACCTACTTTCTGAGTATGAGTAATGATAAAAATATTATTTATCTAGCATAAGATTCTCGAACTAGAGTTTGTTAAAAGTTCGAAAAGGTTAGACAACCGATACTCATATATAGGCATATTTTATTTCCCTGACTGTTAGAGTGAGACGCTCGTTGTGTTGATACTCTTGCGCCATTCCATCTTCCTAGCTCGTCGTGCTGTGCCGGTGCTACGGCTGTAGAGAACCTCAAGCCGCGGAAATATAATACCCTTGTTGATAGCCATATTTTCGATTTGATTGTGGTTGAATATCTCGGATTGTAGGGTCTAAGCGCTCACAAATTGTATGTAATAATAGGGGTTAAAGTATGATATTGCCGTTTTTTAAAACGGGTTGCTTTGAAGTGTTATATCTTTGGATTGACTTGGAATTATAAGTTCAAATAAACTTTATATTAAAGGTACGTTATTCTTTTTTAGAAATTAGGTATTTATTGGTTTCTTTGTGTTTTGTATTTTCTGTAATATCGCAGTACTTATGTATCACGTACATGATGTAAATCATAAATTATATCTACAATTGTTTTACAACAAGGAATAAATAAAAATTCATTAACTTATTAATTATTTTTTTACTTTAATTAATTGTTAACATAATTGTTGTGACAATGAACTCCATTCAAACAAAAATGAACATTAGGTAACGATTAAACGTGTCCAGTTCACAACGAACTTAAACTAACTGTAACGTATTTGTTTCATAAAATTTATACATCTACTAACCACGAGGCGACGCATACAAAATCCATCTTTATCAAATTCTTATTGTTGTTTACTCTTGTCACTAACATATTTTTCTGCCGCTGTAGCAATAGCTCTCGTAACCCTCCCTGTGATCTCGTGAAGATTCTCATTAGAAAGATGCGATTCGATGGACCTCTTTGAGAAGAATCCTGCTGTGGTGGTATTTGGTCTCCAGCTATTGGGATACGTAATCTTATGACGTAGTACGGCTTTGATAATAAGAGCTCCTACATAAACGATGAAATATACACTAAAGTACAGCGGCAAATAATAAAGCTTTTTCCCTAAGTAATAATAACTGTATCTATTGACACGAGGCATCTCAGTAGTAGTCGTCGTCGTCGTTGGGTGATGATAATGATAGTGATCGTGGTCGTGTTCATCAAAGTCGTGGTGGAACTTGAAATCTCCGGGGAAATCATTAGGAAATCCGTGATCGTCCATTGGAGCTCCGTGTGCATCAGGTTTCATGTCGTCAGCTGGAGGAGGCGGTGGCACCATTCCCATGTCATTACCCTTTGTAGCATCTCCACCTTTCAGGTCACCCATATGTCCGTGTGGTTTATCAAAGATGAGATCGGGGTAATCAGAATCAGACTGATAGGAGAGGGGTGGTTCGTCATGGTGACCGTAGTTTGGTGCTTGCTCCTGTGGTGGGGCTGGTTTACTGTAATGATAACCCTGGAAATCAGGTTTGCTTCCTACATCCATCATAGGCGGACTGTCATCGTCATCTTGTGCCATTGGTGGCTTGTTATAAGAATAACCCATAAATGGCTTACTGGGCGGAGCAACTGTGGGGACGAAAGGTAGTGACGGGGGTGCAGGGGCAGGAGGTTGTTTGTATCTGTAGCCAATATCCAATGGGGGTCCATCGTCATCGCTGCCACTAGGAGATAATCCTGGTCCAGAGTCGATAGGTGGCTGGTACGAAGAAACAGGGCGCGGTGCTGGAGCAGAAGGAGCGTACGGTGGAAAGGACTCATAGGAGCTTGGTGTTGGAAAATCGTCCGCTGTAAGCTTAGGAGCGGGTGGGGGTGGGGGAGGAACTAGGCTGGCGATGGCATTCAAGGGACGTGGAGGAGGACCAGAGGGCGGTGAAGCAGGTTGAGGAGGTCCAGCAGACTGTTTTGATTTTCCACCGTAGGTTGGTGGTTGAGGTAAGTAAGGCTGTGCAGGATTGTAGCGATCTATAGGTGGGCGCATGGGAACTGCGGGATCTTGAACTTCGCCTCTAACAGGATTTTTAATATCAGTAAAGCTGTCCAAGTTAAACATGTTGTTGCCTTTTTTACCGTCAGATAAAGAGTTAAATTGAGATTTTTTCATTTGAAACGGTTTTAGATCAATGTAAGGAAAACGGATATTAGGTTCAGTGCGTATTGCTCGGGATTCGTTTTCAGCTCCATTACCGGGATTAGTGCCAAATCTGTGAACATTAATAAAACCTAATATGAAAAATAGACCACTCACTGTAATATATTTAAGTCTGTAGATATATTAAAACCACTTTTATATTCGTAGTGATCCAAAAATGATAAGGTCACACTCACCCTGGTAAGGCAAAGTTGTCATCAATTCCTGCGTCTTCTTTAGTCTTATCTTCATTTGGTCGAACGTCATCACTTTGTGAATTATCTTTGTTTTGGACATCATTACTAGTTTGCTCAGAACTAACAAGCTCTTCTTGCCACGTACCAGAAAATTGATCATGTTTTTCACTGTCAATAATATGCCAAATATTTTCTACGTTGTTCATGGGCGCTTGTGTCGTTGTAACCGTCGTTGAAAGCGTGGTTGGCGATGGTGGCGGAGCATTAGAGGATGGAGCTGAAGGCACGTACACAGGCCCGGAGTTGTACAAATTATTATATAAAGCAAAATAATCAGTCATATCAGTTTTCATTGGCTTCTCTGTCGTCGGCGCTGGTAAACCATAGTTTGATTCATCATTCGTTTCGTCGTCAGGAACATAAATAGGTCTCGACGTAGTAGTTGTAGTCGAAGTATTACTCGATTGGATTCTCTCTTTTTCCAGAATTTTTCGAATTGATTTCATGTTGTTGCTGTTTGATTCAAATTCTGCGAATATCAAATCTGGAGTTTTTGTCCTCTCTGATGTCGTAGTAACCGGTGTAGCGTTGCGAGGAGTGTCCATCCTGCTAATCCACTTATGATAGTAGAACGGCGCTGATCTCCCCATATCGGTTTGCGGTGGTCGTGGAGACGGTGTTACAACGTACACTAACGGTCCAGGAAGGTTCACGGTGTAAACATGATGAATATGGAAACAATTTAACAAAAAGACGAGCAGAACTATTCGATACATTTTAGACGATTGTGAAGCACATTTATTAAAACGATTTACGCGAGTGCTCCACACGACAACTGACTAGAAATTGATGGCTATGACTAAATATTTTCAAATACACATGACATGGACAGATGCGTTGGGTGTAAAACTGCGATAATTTTTAGCGGTACTCAAATATGTAGAACGCTAGAAGCACGATACAGCTGACCCAAACTCAAGTTACAATTTACACTATTAGCGCGATAACCAATATCGTTCTCGAGCAAGTCTTTGTAGAAAGTGTCACATATTTGTACAAAATATTTAGACCACCTTAAGTAGAAAGTTGTCTACATTCCATTCGATTATCAAAGGTAATTCTAGATATCTGCATTGTTCTAGAGTTGTTCAAGCTTTTCATCTCGTACTCGTATATCGCCCCTATGTTTAGCTTAGAGAAGAAAACACGTTGTACATACCTATATTTCACTTTTAGCATATTTTGTATGATATAATACCTAATTATGCTTATTAATAATATTAACTTCATAGTTTTTCAAGTCTGTATGCATGTGTAGTTAGTTCTTTTCGGTTACCGTCGCTTTATTTTTCTCTGAGTCGCTGACGTATGCGTTGTTTGATATTGGTATTATGTAATATATAATATGTCCATCATGTCTTCGTCAAAATGAGTCTGCTTCAGTGTAATAGATTATTTTTTATTATAATGATGGAGAATATATTATGTTTTTCAAAACCCTCTGCATGTTTAATTTGGTCAAAGACGATGAATGTTTGAAATGGGTACATTTTAATAATATTTCAAAAATTTGGTGTAGATTAAAACATGAATTGAGCGATTCAATGTCAGAAATTGAGAAGATCCCATGAGATTCGCTTGTTTGGGTAACTTATTTTTTTATTGAGTAACAGTAATGGGTGATAATGTTGATTGATAATAAATTGATAATGATTAACTGACAGTGTTACTGTTTGTTTTGATTAATTGATAATGTTTGTCCTGTATTTTTTGTTTATGCAGTGTACAATCACTACATAGTTTAGAACAAAGTCGCTGCTATCTGTCCCTATGTATGCTTAGATCTTTAAAACTACGAAACGGAATTTGATGCGGTTTTCTTTAATAGAGTGTGGTTGTGGTGCGGCTTTCTTTAATAGATAGTGGTTTATATGTATAATACATGCATAATATAGTAGAGAAACACTGATAATTTTAGAGGTTTCTAATGTGATGTCGTAAATAAACATATTTTTTGCGCTTACATTGCAATCGCTGGCTAAACCCTACGAGATAGTCATCTTATTATATTATACAACTGGGCACAAATCCAGTCGAAGACCACTGTTTGTAATTCCTAAGCTGTGGGGACAAAAATTGACGAAATACGAAATATGATCGCCTCTTATTGCCGACTTCAAAGCCTTACCATTACCATTACCTAGTGTTTTATGAGTCTCTCAGTGACTTAAATATATCCTCCAATGCTGGACACCTTTTTGAATTTCTAAAGATGTTCCTGCAGTGTTTCAATTAAAGTTTACGGAGAAATTGTAGTAAATGCTTTTTAGCAAGTCTATGTTTTGTTTCTTTTGATCTTGATTTTTTTTTACTTAGATCTCTCGAAAATCTTAAAATTAGAAACCATATAGGTATGTATCAAAACCAAGACATATAAAATATGGCGTCCCACAAGGTAGTAGGTATATTGGAACCTCCATTTTTTATATATATACTCGTATGTATCTATATATAAATAAATGATTTCCCGAAAGCAACTAGTACCTAACATAATATTTTTTTTGCAGTAGTCACCTAAAAAAATGCCATTTTGCTAGATAACACAAATACAACCTACTAATTCAAATAATTATAAATATACACGATTACTTGCTTAGGTTACATTAAAAATTGAGAAATGAATCGGCTAAAATTTGAATGGCAATGTGATCGAAATGGCATCGACCTACAGGGTCCGTCGTAAGAATTAAATCTCTCTACGTGGTAAATTAAATAAAAGGAAAACCATAAAATCTTAACTCGACTCTACTCACAAGTGTATGGAGTTCGGTTTTTTCTGATTGCTAACGTTTGTCCAGTTTTTGTCTATGATTATTTCAGAAAAAAACTATAACTTTAATTAATGTTTTGTAAATATGCGATTTTTACACTTATTGAACTAACAGTTTTTTTTTAATAATCTTATACTCTTCAATTTCAAAAATTAAAGCTGATGATGCTTAGTATTTTTAGATATATATATTAGTAGTATTGATATTTAATTGTTGTTCGTTTTTCGACACTGCAAGTTCACAATCTTAATTCTCTATTGTATACTAACACACAACATAGTACACAGTGATTAAACAATTCATATATCTTCAAAATTATTTCCATAAACAAGCGCCGAAGTCTAAATGACGTGACGTTTGTGTGCAAAGTTATGACTCACAAGATTGACTGTCCACAGATACTGAACACTTTCAATTTCCGTGCACCCTCAAGAATTCCCCGCAGCCAGATAACACCACTATATCCACCGCAAAGAAGAACGATTTTATGCTCCAATTCTCCTTACGCGAGATTTTATAAAGTGGTTAATAGTTGTAGCGACATAATCGATCTGCACTATTACTCTTTAAGCCAATTAAAAACTAATATATTTAAATATCATCTCTATTCGGCTTACTACATGTATGAAGAATGACGCGTGTTTTCAGTAATTATTAGATCAGTTTAGTTAAGTTTTTTCTTCTCTTAACAACTTATCCTTAATGCATGCGGAGTAATTGTTACACTGTTGTACTCTATTTTATTGCATGTTACCTTATGCATAATACTAGTGTAAACAATTGTTGATGAACCAAAAAATAAATAAATATATATCTAAATATTTACAAAGGCGAGTTTAACTCAACGACGAGTAAATCTGGGATTCTTAGAGAGAGATTACATTGGAGGGAGATCCAGTGTACAATATTTCTCATCCCTATATCCCAATATTCCTATCCTCATTTAGGTCTGGCATCATTTAAGTGTTAGATAGGAAAAAATTCGGCGAGAAAAAATTTGTTGTCAGTCATTTTGACAGCCGGGCCACAGATTTGTTATTATTATTATTATTATTATTAATATCTTCATCTCTTTAAATATGTAATTTTTTCAATTTCTTTTTCTAATTTGATTCCATAATTATGCATAATTTAAAAAATTTAATTTGTAATCATGAGCTAGATGCACACCATATTTGTACGTCTCCTAGCATAACATAGCGCTCTGTTCAACAAATATAAGATCTGTATATCTGTACACCCATCGATATACAGTGTGACTCTTTGTAATGTGCACATATCGAAATGAGGGAATCTATGCTTAATTTTATCGACGGAAAAAATATTTAAAAAAATCTAAATATTTATTTATATTTATTATGTTTTTTTTTTTTTAATTTGTTTGCTTTTGTGACCCCAGTGTATACAAAGCTGTGTAACTTTTAAACTAAACGATCTATCATGACGACTATGCGCTGGGCCTTTCTTTGACAGTTGATAAAAAATGTTGGGGTCGACTTAAAAACATGCAATTTTTACCGTTAGATTCCTAATACAATGAATAATAACTTAGTCATAAAAAAGGTAGGTGATGGGGGCGTGTTATTGAGAAATTTTACAATTATTGAAAAAATATCAGAGTTTTGCAAAAAAAAAATGTTTATTTTTAATTGTGGCTATTTTTTTTTCTACAATTTTCATTTTATGACAACGCCTAATTACTTCCGATCAATATGGAGTTTGTTTCATCATGATAGATCGTTTAGTTTAAAAGTTACACAGCTTTGTATACACTGGGGTCACAAAAGCAACAAAATTTTAAAAAAAATCCATAATAAATATAAATAAATATTTAGATTTTTTTAAATACTTTTTCCGTCGATAAAATTAAGCATAGATTCCCTCATTTCGATATGTGCACATTATAAAGACTCACACTGTATAATTGTACTACGTGTACACCTGTGTTAACAAATAAAAGGGACTTGATTTGATTAATACAAACCTACCTAAACAAGGCTTATTACAAAAAATATGATACATACCTACTAATCAAAACTAAAATTATTCAAATTATAAAAGGAAGTTTGTAAGAATCCAGTGATACATATCAATCTCGTAAATAAGGAAGATCATGATTTTGAATTTATGGGAAATAAAAAATCAAAAGTTCAAATAACAATATTTTATTAATAAATAGTATTTATCTATTATACTTAATTTATTCATCATTTTGTATTACATACTGCTCTGCTATCTAATCGGAAGGAACACAATCAAATTGTGCGTCTTGAAGTTGTACCTAATATTCAAACTATGACATGGATAAAAACAACATTAGAAATAACTTAGGTACGGTCATCTTACCTTTTAACTTATATATTAATTATGTTACAATATCCTTAGATTAACATTATTTTCAAAGGTTCAGATTCAACATCAGTCAAGCTATTAATAAAATTTTCATTTGTCTAAGATCATATATTATTAGGAGCCATATAAACATTTTAAAAGATCCGTTAAATTTTCAATTAAAAAATATATTATGAATGATTTCAGAACAAGTAAAACTGCAATACAACTACTAAATTCGTCATAAAATAATTATTATAGTTATTCATTACCTACTAAGCCGCATCGCGACTTAAAAATATTCCTACATTATGTTTTAACTAATTTGTATATAATGCACATATCACACCGTGGGCACTTTGTTTTCTTCTTTCTTAGCTTCGGCGGCTTCAGTCTCGTTGTAAGCCGGGTTATCAACTCCGGAGTCACTACCGCCATCTGCATTGTCGGGTACTAACTTCATGCGGTTTGAGTCAGGCTCTTTGACTTTGTCCGCGACTGAGTTTTCTAGTTTAGCTACAGTTTTACTAGCGACATCTATCGCTGGAACAGTTTTATCACCGTCTTTATTAGTTTCATTGCCCTCAACGTCTGCAGGCGTTTGCTTCTTCTTACAGAAGTCGCCTTCATAGACCACTGCCCTCTTACGTAAATAAAATGTATTGAATAAATAATAAATGCAGCCAGTGATGAATGTCGCACCAGAGAATATCTGGTAAGTTGGTCTGGTACCGAAGAACTTCATCAGGTAACCGCCGATAAGACTCCCAGCACCTTTGCCTGTAAATCAAATGGTTATAACTTTAAAGAAACGCGATTAACGTCAATTTGTTTATGATTTCTTTTAGCGTTTTTGTGGTAAGAAAGCGGAATGAAGGTCAACTACAGGATATAGGAGTGCTATTGTTTGCATTCGTAATCACTATAACATTAACATAATATATGCTGACATAATATATCCTAGACATGACCTAATATTATATTCTAGACAGATTATTTAAAAGGCCATCCCTGACGGGACCATGGGAGAAATTATATGATGATTTCCCACTTTAAAGAGAAAAAGAAAAATGGCATGCTCAAGCTGAATTAGCAATGAGCCGGCCAATAACCGTAGAGAGCGCGATATAAAAACAAAAAACGTCAGGCGCTAAGATGATTTTCGTGGGGTGATTTCGTGATTAAGAGCGTCCAATAAAGAAAAATACATTTCCTTATAAAGAAAAGATAACAAATCAAATCATAATTTGTGTAAAATTAATCCAGTAAAGACCTCTGAAAATCTGCTATTTTGTGTGAACTTTGCCCTTAAAACAGTCAAAACATATATTACATTGCACATTTAATCAAAATTCTGAATGACGAATTATTTTTCCTAAAACCTTTTAAAGTTAAAAAAACATATATTTCCCGGAACAAGTTTTGTGAAATATTCGAGTGAATAATGACGGAATTACCGAATGCCATGAAGAGCGTCAGGTGCTCTCTTTTTTCGTATTGCTTCTTTATCAAACATTGCGTTGGATTGCGTTGGATGAACCAACAAACTTTTAAACCAAGCTCAGGTTTACGATACGACTACGGGTCGGAGAGGGCCCTCTTATTGGCGCACGATTGCGAGGCCTATGCTGCAGTGAACTGTTGAGTTGACTGATACAGATGATGCTGATAAGAATGATGATGTGAAATATTTCCAACTGTGTTGGAAAACAGTCAAGTTATAATACACATAAAGCTAGATAGAGAATGACGTACCAACTCCATAGTAAATTCCTCCTAGTAGTCCTTGCACGGAAGTGTCAGTGGTGGTAGATGAGAGGCGCGCAGCATAAGTTACAGCGGCGGTGAACGACAGTGAAGACGTCACCGACTCCAGCGCCTCGAAGACCAGGCACAACCATGGGTTGTAGATCAACGAGTAACCTGAAGACAAGGTTTATTAGAAGTAATAAAAGAAGAATTAACATAGCGAACATTCAATTTGGGTGCAAATCTTGTGGTTCCAGTAATTCGTGGTCAGGTCTGATTGTCTACTAGTATTCTTGAATTGCAATTTTATTACACTCAAGATACTAGTGGCACAAGTTTGCGTTAACTTTACTTTCAGTATTCAAATCAAAAGTGCTAAAGTTAAGTTGGATCAAAATTTTGCAAAAACCCTCAACTTTCATGAAATTATGCATATTACGAGTACCAGACAAGCCTCAGAAGGAAAGCTTGCAGAAACAAAAGGGAAATCAGCAAATGGGAAAGGAATCTAAACGGTGAAAGTGGACTCACAGCTTACAAAGTCACTGAACGAGTCGGTTAATCTAATGGTGCTAACCACGGGTTCAATCACTTACTAACTGATCTTAATCAGAATTAACTATGGCAATTAATATACCTACGGATATCAAAAGTTCCGTCGTAATTTCCCATCAAAGATAGTGTCGAGAGCCATAGGCATTAGGCATATCTATCAACTTGTACAAATAAAATAATATTTAAATAAATCCATACTGAATTACCTAAAGTGTCGTCATTGTTAACCCTGACAAGTTACTGGTATATTGTCAAAAATACATTCATAAATATCTAGCTAGCAGCAATATCTATTATACAGGTAACGAAAATGAATGTAAGTACGGAACCATTTTTAACCTGTAATCGTATTACTTCTTGACGGAGTTGGGGCTCATTACATTAAATTGTTCAACTTACCAAGTAATCTAATCGCATAGAATATGAATCCTATGAAGAGCACGTTGGCATGTCCTAGTCTCCTGATTATGGGGCCTGAGAGCACGAGGAGTGGCAGGCCAGCGATGCCCCCCACTGTTATAGTAATGCCCATGAGAGACCGTGACGCACCCAGGTCTTGCAGCAGCCAGAATAAGAAGCTCTCGATGTAGCCCCAAGCAGTTCCTGTGGAAAAGGCAAAATATTTACACTTAAATATTTAGACTAAGTATAGATTGTTAATACTTCATAGCTCTCACAAAGCAGCCACGTATTTTGGGACATATTCATTGAAATATGATGCATATAGAATTGAAAAAAAGTCATGTAAACATTCGAATAAAGAAGCATCAAAAGTTGTGCTCTATGATGTCACCATACCGAGTTATAAGACCATTTTTTTTTTAATGTTAACTCCTTCAGCATCATCTTGGTATAGAAAAGCATAGATCCTGCCCAATGCTGAACTGTATTGCCAGACCTTTTCTCGTCTATTCTGTTTACTTGTGTGTAATATTTGTAACGACTCAGTTACCTACTGTTTTATATTTTACTCCAGTCCAGTACTATGTCTTTTCCCGGAATTCAAAGTAATAAATCGATGCAAGGCACGCACAATTGTGCAGCTTCCTATCAGTATAAGAATGTTCTTAATCAAATCTAGAAACATAATAACAAAGACTTTCTAAACATATTTTCTATAAAACTGTTTAAAATCTTTAGTTGTCACACGTTATCTTACCCATAATGAAGCAAGCGATGAAAAGCGCAACAATTTCAACATTCCTGAACACAGTAATGACATCTTCTAGCAGGTTCTGCGCCGGCTGCTTAAACTCTAGGTCAATGCTCAACATGAGCGCTCCGGAAGCCACCTTCAGAACTGCGTACAGGTAAAACGCTGGCCTGGAAAAATAAGCATATTTACAATATATTTGTTCGATTTCAGTCAAAATCTAAAAAAGAGAAAAAACTTTTCATGAGCGAAAACCCTTAAATGACGACACAGACATCGAGCCTGAGCGAAGGGCGTTGTCGTTCAGAGCATACTGCCAAAGCTTTTACACCAGTGCTCTATGGACCAACTACTCGCAACGGGCCTACAACGCTCTTCGCATTCAATATAACAACGCCTCTAGGGCTCTGGTCCCATATTTCTGCAGCGCTTCAGGGATGTTTGGTTTGCTGACGCAAGGGTCGACAATTTTTATGCCATAATGCGTAAAAAAGTAGCATCTTTGGTGCATAGGATTCGGGGGAGTGCCAACTGAATCCTAAAGATGATAGGCTGGAGTCTGCAGTGCTGGGGAGGCTTGTTCAACTGCATGTAAGATAACTTTTCTTAATACTCGACTTCAAAAAGGAGGAGGTTCTATGTTCGGCTAAATGTATGTTTTTTTTATGTATGTTCACCGATTTCTCGGTCATTTTTTTTTTAATTGATATAAACTAGTGCTTGACTGCGATCCCACCTGATGGTAGTAACGCAATCGTTAATGGTGAGGTGCACTAATTTATTAAGAGCCTATTCACTCTAGCCTTGAAGAGACCCAAATTATAATCGGACGGATTCGGATTTCTCGGTCAATTGTGGACCAATTTTGAATTATTTTTTTTTGATTGGCTGATAATGCTATTCTATGGGACCAACTCGGAAAGTTGGTCCCATAGAAGTATTGTAATGATCTGATCATGATCTTCGAAGATATGGAACAGAACTCCTCATAGGATCACAACAGAACCGTCGTAACAAGTAAAACTGCTTTGTTTATACGTGTAGTCGATGACTGACTGAAAGAAGAGGGGGAATATATTGAACTGATCTGATGATGAAGCCTAAAGTTAGGCACCAGAATTCTGTAATAAATTAATGTAATCTAACCGTGTTAGAGATTATTAGAATTGTCATGAGATGCACTCTGGCTATAAGGTATTTAAGTTTGGCTGAAGGGTACTTTTTAGTGATGGTGCCATAACTAAAAAGTGTAAAATAAAAAGCTTTTCACAAAACTTGCGAAATTAAAGTTATTTTGCATTTTGCAGTGTTTTTTTTTTACATTGAAGTCGGTTGTATTTTTTTTGTGAAAAGTTTTTTATTTTCTTTTTGTGTTTTGTTTTATTTTATTTTAATTTATGAAATTCCTGTTTTAGACATTGTTGACATTTTATTGAATTTAATGTGAATGAAACCAAGAATTCTGCACTAACTTATGTACTTTTTAAGACCCTTGTTATTAACAATACTAACATAGTTTTATGACCTTTGTTACTAACATTATATGGACATTGTTTTCATCTGTTTTTTTTTTTTAATTATTAAAACGTCAGAAGCATTAGCATTAGCCCTTACACCGTGGCTTGAATTAGCACATAGGATATTTTTTATCCCGGTAGTATGTTCTCGTGGAATAATATTCGACGAAAATGGGAGCAAAGCCGCTGGTGAAAGCTAGCTACTTTTCTTATATTGGACATAATTGAAACTAATACTACTCCTACAAGGTGGACCGATGACCTGGTAAGGGTTGTGGGAATCCGAAGGATGCGTGACGCACAGGACCGTTCGTTATGGCGACACTTGTTGGAGGCCTATGTCCAACAGTGGACGTCTTTCGGCTGAAATAATGACTACTATCAAGTACTGATATCTATAATTTTTCATGAAACTATCGTATACGTTTAGAAAGATACTAGATGTCGCCCGCGGCTCTGTCCGTGTGGAATTAATACTTCTCCCCTTTATGAAGTACGATAGCATTATACGAGTCTGTGGAAAATCTGCGTACTGAATAACATAGATACAGAAGAAAACTCTATCTATAATGACGATACATGATTGATGTAAATTATTTAATACATCGATCGGCCCGACTAGAAACCGCGTATTCCTCGACAATGTTACGAAACAACTTTGTATGTTTGTCTGTAATTACATTAATAACCGCGACCACGGACTGCATATCTATTACCACCTGCAAGCAATCCTCACGACTACTCGAGAGACGCGCTTCAGTCTCAATAACAACAATCACTATGCAGGTCCATTTACTTAGCCTTGTTGTAACTTTAATGGAGTACTAATTAGTTGCGTCTTTAAATATTATGTTAGAAATACAAATCCAAATTTAAAAAAAAAACTGGGCAAGTTCGAGTCGGACTGACGCACTGAGGGTTCCGTACACGTAATTCCGTACGAAAACAGTTCAATTCCCAAATTGAGTTAACGAAGATTTTTCGCAAAAAAAGTTTTTTTTTGTGACGTAACTACAAATTTACAGTTTTCAGATTTTTTCCTATACTTGTGCTATGAGACCTTACTTAAATTTAAGGATTCTAGATCAACGGGAAGTACCCTATGAATTTTGATTCTTGAGAGTGTCGAAACATACGTTTTTTCACGGCCATATCATTGTTTTCCGTTAACTCAGAAGTTTGTTTTTTTACAGCTTCAAGGGACCTGAGTACATAGTTTTAATTTCAACTCGATACCTCCACGCGTTCCCGGGATAAAGGGTCTTGACAGAAAGATAGACAGACGGACGGACAAAAAAGTGATCCTATAAGGGTTCCGTTTTTTTCCAGTTGAGGTACGGAACCCTAATAACCTTCCCGTCGAATTTTAGATACGGCGGCCAATCTCATCGGAGATTAACAATGTGCCTACGCAGCAGATAATAATTAGGTTTCCAACACAAGTGTATGCACAAGGATTGAGACTCTACTACGAGCTCTTAACGCAGTTCATTATACAACCTAAACTATACTATTAACGGGATAGAGCTATCTAAGGTGTATATAGATCCATCCCTGTTTCTCGCTCGCACGACTGACATTTTAACATATCATGATAAGGCCCTAGATTTATCTCTGTTCGTTTACTCACAAAGACCGATGGGACATAAGTAATGTGACAGGACCGAAAAGAGATCTGACTGAAGACCAAGAGTTTTCCGAGGCACTGAAGTGCCAACTTCCTAACTCTGGGTTGCTTCTGAGAAATTCCTTATGAAAAGTCCCAAAAACACTTTGCACACCCATGAGTTGAACCTAACACAGCAATACGATCACAGAGCTGACAAGGCTGTTCCAATTCCAAAGGAGAAGCTTAAACCTCCTGATGATTTTATCGAGCCGACGACGGGGAGCCTCTCTTTTGAACACGAGTTGTCATGGCCAACCTGGAAAACTTGAAACAGACTCTGCACCCAGATTGGGCGCAGTAAAGACAATCTCCTCAGATGGGGATGTGGTTCCCGGACGGTTCCAATCTTCAGTGTTTGAGTGGCGTCCAACCATTCATCCTACGTCACGTGCCCTGTTACCTGTTGGAACCTAATGACAGCATCGGTGAACGGCATTGCCACGGCCGAACACTGGGCTCGCTGACTGGAGATGAAGCCTTTGCCCAAAGTCAAAAAAATCTAGAACAGTATCGCTAAAACAAAAGCTGCAAACCATAAAAGAGAGATACGAAACACAAGTGCCGTACCTCAAAAGGAAAAAACAGAACCCTTATAGGATCGCATTGTTGTCCATCTGTCTGTCAAGACCCTTTATCTGGTGAACGCGTGGAGATATACGAGTTGAAATTAAAACCGTATACTCAAGTCTGCGGTCCTTTGAAGCCGTGAAAAAATCAGACTTTTGAGTTAAGGAAAAAAAAATACGGCCGTTTATGTCACAAAAAACGCATATTTCGCAACTCTTAAGGGAATCAAAATTCATAGGGTACTTCTCGTTGACCTAGAATCTTGAAATTTGTCATGAAGCAAGGTCTTAAATATAGCACAAGTATAGGAAAAAATCTGAAAACTGAAAATTTGTAGATAGTTACGACACAAAAAAAAACTTTTTTTTGCTTTTCGGAAAAATCTTCGTAATTCAATTCGGGAATTGAACTGTTTTGATATGTATAAAATTTGTACGAAACCCTCAGTGCGCGGGTCCGACTCGCACTTGCCCGGTTTCTTTTTTTGTTCTACCGAGGTTTGCAGATAATTAATTATTGTGCAATATTAAAAGCAAAATTATATACCTATTTATTTACCTCAAAAAATTGTATTCATATTAATATTGCCTACCAGGGTGTATAATAAGGATATTATAGGTAAATGGTAAAACAGATCATACGTATTCAATGTCTTGTGCAAACTTGTGACAGCGAATAACAGTTGTATTGATTCATGTGCACGAAATATATATTTATATACATATTATTGCTCTATCTTTATAATTAAAACAAAAACACCATACATACCATGATGTCTTGTATATTATGTTCTTGTTACGTTTAAATTACTGTGATAACTGAAGGTTAAGCTTTCTACGAAAGTCTATCTAGAAACGGTTAGCGTTAGATATTAAGTTTCTTTACATCCTTACGCTTAACATCCTTCCTTATTATCCTTACATAGTATAAAACAAAGTCTCCCACCGCGTCTGTCTGTCTTTCTGTTAGATTTAAACACAAAAAGTACTGAACGGATTTTCATAAGGCATTAATCAATAGACAGAGAGATTCATCATTAGACAGAAGAAAGTTCGGGTGTATCAAGCGTAACAGAAAAAAACCGAGAATTTGAAAAAAAATTAACACCTGTGCGAAGCTGGGATGGGTTGCAAATGTTTATTGAACATTTGCAACCCTACCCAAATATGGTAGGTTGGATAACATTCAAAATATCACGGGTAATATATTTTGTCACGTCGTCATAGTGGTCATTTAACGTATTGTGATACTAAACAATTTTGTTAGAAATTTCGTTTTGATTCAGGAACATATTTCTTTCCAAAAACAAGTTAAATTCATTGACTACATTGTTATTATATTATAATAATTATGTCTAGCCTATACTGCCCCACTGCTGAAAAGGCTGTAAATCTCCTCATTCTTTCCTCTTCCTCTCCCCAACCTCCCTCCATTCTTTCCATTGTTCCCTTCCAGCTCTGAGCCACATTTTTTTTTTAAATGTCATACAAGTATCACTTAAAGCAAGTCATTCTGTCCCTAGGGAGATAATGTAGTATCGGCAATCCCTAGGAAATAATGAGATTTGAATTTGGAATGTCAAAAACCATTATTAATTAAAAAAAAAAAACACATTAAGCAGATTAAAATGTACGTGCATCAAACAAGTTTATTCAAAAATCAAATTGACCACTAACAAAAAAATTGGATATAAATATGTGGTTTATACTGACGAGTCTCTAAAAACAGAATGAAAGAGCGATGTTTCAAATCTCAAAACAATTATCGAGTGATAGTTAAGACTAATTTGTAAATAATACTTATATTTCTCAAATTTAAAATTTGTTTTAGTAAATTGTCTTTTAATTATCTCATAAATGGTGTAAACAGTAGAGTATCCAACTCGGGGATAAAGCTGTCTTTTTCTTGGGCGGCTTGAATTCCTCACTTCACTCAGATTTATAAAAATAATTAATTATATAAATCCCTCACTCACGTTCGGGATTAAAACTTAGCAACTTTCGTGTCGTTCGGAATTCAACATGCCGCCCGCGACTTAAAGACACCGCTTTACCCCCTAGTCACATAATCTACTATTATTACATTGTTAAATGTTTTTTATTTGTGTATCCAAAATTTACTTCCATTATTACGTTCGTTGATTCTGTAATTTGGATGAAAAATTATATCATATTTTTTTTAAATTGGTTCCATCTGGTGCAATATACCTTTTACTAATGCTTGCTTTGAACACATTGCGAATGTAATTCTATCGGTTATTTTGTTGCTTGGCATCATCACGTGCCGCGGTCATGGCCTGTCTGATCGCTGACCTACCCGATGACCCCGTCAACATTTTGTAATCAAACAATCCAACAGAGATTTGATGTGAGTGTAGGTGCACACAAACAATTGCTGACATTAGCCATTCATTTTACGAATAAAAAATCGGCTCTTTCATAATCATAGAATGTATGACTAATTTGCTGCACTAAATAATATGTAAAAGTGAATAAATAACAACCCGTGTTCCCGAACGCTTGAGTGTAATATTTCCTCTATTTTTTCGTCTACCTATTTTCTATTTTCACGAGGTCATAGCTACTGGTAGAAGCTTATTAATTACAATTAATAAATTAAACATGTTTCTCTAACATTCCATTTACGAATAATAAAAAAAATAATTGAATCAGTGGCAGTCTCATCCATTCATAATAATAAAAATCTATATACATATAAAAATCAATTGCTGTTTGTTAGTCTCGCTAAAACTCAAAAACCTTCAGCCGCGGGTAGCCGCTATGAGCTAATCTATAGACCGACTGACATATCAACGCAAAGCCGAAACTACTGAGTCTGGGAACGTGGTATTTTGCACAAGCACACAAGCACTAAGAAAGGATTTATGAAAATTCATCGCCTAAGGGGATGAAATGAGGTCAAAGTATGGACGAACTTTCTTCCACGAGGACGAGACAGCTAGCAGTAGGTACTTCTGAATAATCCTCAGATAACAATCATTATTTCTTCATTTACACAACATAGGTAAGTACACATTTCGCAGCATGTCGGCCAGTTCATTAAAACCCTATTGCATAACACCTAATTTAAGAAATAATGTGAAAGTGTTAATTAAAGTAGTACATTCTCTACCTTGACCTTGCATAAGATAAGCTTTTAATATCTAGAGGTTATAAAAAAATGACTTTAGGGTTCCGTAAGTCAGTGGTATTGTTCGAAAGCGTCACCACGGCCACAAGGGCAACTGAAGAAATACAGGTGGTTCAGTAAAAGTCTTAAACTACCTCTTACTCCACCTCGAGTTAATTAGTCCGAATGAAAAAATAACCCTTATAGAATTCACACGACTGCCAGTTTAATATCCATCCGTCAAGGACGATTTACTTTTGTTTAAATTGTAGGGAACAGCTGATTTCTTTTTACTTACTTATTATTATTATATGTTATTACTGAATCATAATATAAAAATCTCGGCCTAGTTCGAGTCAGACTTTGATACGGAACACAAAAAATCAGTCAATTTGAAAACCGATATTACCTGAAGTCGGTGTACCCTTTCCCTCGACTGGCGTAGTCTATGAGCATGCCGGAGAGCGGCGAGGATATCATGCCCCCGATGCTGCCGTACACCCTCTGCAGCCCGTAGTCCGCCTTCTGCTCTCTCACAATGGCTATCACGGCCCCCTCAAACATCGCGAACGCTGTCCCTCCTATGATGCCGATGAACACTCGCACCTAGAGGAAAAAATCTATTTTAGCAGTTTTAGGTCTTCTTCATTTTGTGTCGATAGTTCACTCTAAAGCTGCTTTTCCACAAGAGATGCGCTATGCAGCTATGCTGCGATGATGTAATAGCTAAGCTGTGAAACTATGTGACCGTTTCCACTGATACTAAGCTATGTCGCGGTGCGAGTAAAATGTGCTATGAAGATGCGCAGCTCGAGCTATACGATGTATCTAACGATAGTAGGGATCCATAGCACGCATCCATAGCATGCATCCATAGCACGCATATGGATCAAGGACACATCCACAGCAGTATAGCACGCATTCTTCCGTATAAAAAACATATCTCTGTTGAATCCATTACCACCAGTGCTAATCTATGTGCACCAATGAGTATGATTGGTGGATATCAAACGCACCCATAGCAACGTAACATAGCACATCTCTGGTGAAAATGCACCCTAAAGAACTAGTATTTTCAGCCCGTTTGACGCGTCAGTGGCTCTCATCAGGTCCTCAAAAGCATAAGCTTCTCTACTTTAATTCTCCCTTTATCTTAGGTCAAACTATAGCTAACTGTACCATCGTTAAAAAAAAAATGGACAAAGTTTTGTAAAAGCAACAAGAAAACCAAATAAGACGTTCAGGTGTGGAGCGTTTCACGACGTCCCCACATTCGGCATGACGCTGGCTCCCGCCGGACATGGCCGTTTGCAGAGGTTCCTGTTTTGGATTCGCTAGGAAGAAACGCCGATCAGCCGCGGCGACCTCTCGCGATCGACTTTGGTTCGGGCCATGGTCCGGAGCAAGAGCGAATGGGAAGCGGCCACCTCCTTCTGCGAAGCAATAATGCGAGCGAACGAGGTGGCAGAAAGCGTTAGAAATGCTCATCCTCACCAACCCCGCAAGAGACACCTCGGATGTCGAAAATCGCAGGGCGATTCCCGACCACTAAAATTGCTGACTTGCAGACGATGAGCAACGAGTAGCTCGCCGTCCGACAAGGATCAAGCCAGGGTCGTCGACGCGTTATGTTTCACACGTGCCTTATGGCCGTATGTTGCTGACAAGGCCCGCTATGGCCGATGCTTACCAGGGTTGCGGGATTATTCGGAAGAGTTATCGTGTCCCTGGAACGCAAAAGGCAACTGAAGGAGCACGGGTGGGTATAAGTCAGTAAAAGTCTGACACTCCCTCTTGCTCCACCCAAACAGTGAGAAAGTTATATCTAAGGATATTCTACCCCAAAAAAGAAAGGTCGGGTGCAATGAACAACGAACATTTTGCATGACTGTAGATTCAATTAAAGTTAAAAAGCATAAAAAAGAAAAAAATTCTACCTTTATTCTTTGCAATCTCCAACAACAGATTAACACAAGAAAAACATGTCAACATAAACAAAAGAGTTAGCATACAAAAGAATTATTACGGGCTTTGTTTTATCTTGAAGACGGCTTTAATTGATTGCTTGCGTTTAATTTTTATATCTGAATGATCCGTGTAACGACAATCAGGCAGCTGAGTTACAAATATTCTTGTTATAGATAATTTCTTTCTAAAGTTAATATAGAAAAAAAAGTTAAGAAGAAAATACACACGCTGAAGATTTATCTACTATGTATTTGGTGTATTTAATGTATGTTTCAATAGGTAAACATAAATATGAAAGAAACTGGGCAAGTGCGAGTCAGACTCGCTCACTGATTTTCTGTACAAACTACGATTCCCGAATGGAGTCTCAAAGATTTTTCCAAATTGCAAAAAAGTTTTATTTTTTGTGACGTAGGTTTTCAGATTTATTCCTGTACCTGTGATAAAAGACTACGCCAAATTTCAGGATTCTTGGTCAACGGGAAGTACCCTATAAATTTTGATTCCTTTGACAGTATCGAAATATACGGCCGTATCTTTTTTATTCGTTAACTTAGAAGTTTGATTTTTTTTCACAGCTTCAAGGACCGCAGACCTGAGTATATGGTTTTAATTTCAACTCGATAACTCCACGCGTTCTTGAGATAAAGGGTCTTGACAGACAGTTCCGTTTTTTCCTTTTGAGGTACGGAACCCTAAAAAGAAATAAAAGAAGACTAGGTATATCTATCTATATAATATCTCGAACCTGATATTCTCTCCAAGGAAAATTAAACGAAAGTTATTGTTATAATTAGGTATGTTAAACTATCAACCAATGAAATCGTAAGCAATCGTACTAAATTCCGTTATTTGTAAAAGTGACTGCTATGATATTATCTACCCTTTGGTATATGGAAATTAACAAAGGTACAATAATATGTTTGCTTGAAGTTCTCTGTAGACAATGAACAAAACTTCAAAGTTCATGAAACTAACCTAACCTTTCCAACGCGGATGTTACCCCTACCTATAGGTATCTCTTTCCACGTCTGACAGTTCAATACCTAAGTGAAGATAGTACAGTGAATAGAAAAGTGAATATAGCCAATTGTTCAGTCATGTAATTTTTTATATAACCACAAGAGAAGCGAAGATGGCTTTTAACTAATTCATGTAACCGCTGACATTTTACATAACTTTAATCGATAAGAACAATGCGGTCAGATGCAAAAGATTCATACTACCTTTGACCCTCTATAATGGCATTAGAACAATACGAAGCACGTAGCGCACAGTACATAAGCACATATGTATGTGCTGTGGGTAACTAACTACCTAAGCTCTCACACATTGAGGACAAGGTCGCAAGTCTTGTCGATGCCATTGTGAAACAATGATTAACAGAGGTTGAATAAACCTAAGCTCGGAAATGCATAAACAGATAATCAATGTTGATTAGTAAAATTATCTATTGGAACATTTGCGAGCCGAGGACTTTCGTAAACTTACCCAAACTATTGCTTAATCCTTATTTTAATTAGCAATATTCAAATACTAAGGTGATCACGCGGTTTAGTTAAGGTTAGCACTAATTTATTTTAATAGGTTTAGGCAAAATTATTGAGGAGCTTGTATCTAAGTTATAACAGCCGCACAGCTCGATATTAGTCTGTGAATGGATGATCATCTTAACATTCCGAGATTCTTCGTGTTTCGGAAAGTACGCAAAACCGACCTGACTGTCAGGTCTACATCATTGACAGTCGTTAGTCGTTACGGATAGTCAGAAGCTAAAAAATGTAACACCAGCTTTGCCAAGGGGTATCGTGCTACCCAATTACTGGGTTGTAGAGGTCAGCCAACCCAAAACTGTTGGGAAAAGATTAAGCAGGCAGACAACAAAAATGGGCCCCTAATACGTCTCAGTGGAAAGCCACTGACCAGGGTTACCCAATTAATAGTACATTGTTACCCTAAGGGTGAAAGTAAATAATTTAGTCCCGAGAATGAATTTGGCGTCCAAGCGTAGTGAGGTCGCCAATAGTTCGAGGGACTAAATAAAGCTTTAATCCGAGTTAAACGAATCAAAAGCAGTGCTTTTCATAAAGAATACAAGGAAAGTAAAAATAAAAACCTGAGTCATCGTATGATTTTAGGTATGTATCTTTCTTTTGATTTTGGCGGTAAAAGGTTTTCCACTACTGCTTTAGCCTCTTCTCTTATGAATCAGGCATTAAATCCATATCTGAATCTGATGAACATAACGTGTTAATACAAATCTCCTTTATCAGAGATTTAGTCAAGTTAAAAGTTTAAACAAAACTCTACATCTCGAAATAACAAATGAAGATCTGAATCTGATCTGATCGGATCGCCGCTTTCCCGCCTACTTATTTCGTTTTTTTTTTGTTGTGGCCGGCCGATTATTCAGCCATTATTTTTCGTTTTCATCATTGAAAAAATGGTAAATATTTTTTCCAAATCTATGTTATTTTAAAGAAATAGGTAAAATAAAATTATAATAAAGCCTCTTGCTCGATAATGCTCTTTTATATGTCACATAACTATCACTTAAAGCAAGTCATTTTGTCCGGAGATAATGTAGTATGGGTGGAACCAAGCGAATAATGATATTTGAATTTGGAACGAGAACTATTATTTTGAAGAAAAAAAAAAAACATTAATATCAAACAAGTTTATTCAAAAATCAAACTGGCCACTAACAAAAAAAAAGAATAAAATGTTGTTACTGACGAGTCTCTATAAAAAGTAATGAAAGAGCGGGAGCGGTCTACTGCAAGTATCTAGGCAGCTCCGCCTAGATACTGCAGAGTAGACTAATGTTCTCTATAGCGCGCGTGGATAATTTTCACGCTATAATGAGGAAGAAGGCTGTCGTTACTAAGCAGATCTAGGACAAGTTCCAATAGTATAGACTATCCTTCAAACATTAACCGGCAAGCGGACGACATTGCCGTGGCCGAATACTGGGCCAGGTAAGGAATTTAACTTGAAAAAAAAACTAGTTTTACCATCGACATGCTCAGAAGAAGAAGCCGACAAGCATGCATGATGCGTGGACGTGCCACTGGTTTAAGCAGGTCCGCGCATCATGCTTGCTGATGATAAGTTTTAGGTTTTTAAGGTACCTTCAGTTGATAAGTTATTACTAACCATTCGACCTCTCGCTGTAACGCTATTGTCATGTATATACTTATATAAATTGACAAACTGATTGGCTGACATATCAACGCACAGGCAAAACTAGTGGAGGGTGAAATTGCTCAAGGTTTCCTTTTATGACGTAGGCCAGGACTAAGAGAGGATTTTCCAAAATTCACCCCCTAAAAGGATGAAACGGGGGCCCAAAGTTTGAATGGAAAAACCCACTATTTCGCGGTTGGAACTGCTGGCAGAACTTCTTTAAAATAAATGTTATTACCGATTGCGATGTAATACTCGTAATTATCTTCGGAGATTGTCTTATACATTGAAGTTCAAGGCCTTTTTTAAGCTATTTTATTTAATATCGTTATTGTATTTGTACTTTAACCTTTATTATAAGGAGAAGATTCTTAATTCGGTTGTTTTTTTAGGGTTCCATCACCTCAGTCGGCAAAAATGGAACCCTTATAGAATCATTTTGTTGTCCATCAGTCAAGGCCCTTTTTCTTAAGAACGCGTAGAGGTATTAAGGTGCTTGCTACCCAAAGCAGCAGTTAAAAAAACAACATTTATAAGTCAACGCAATCTAAAGATAACGCCGTTTATGCTTCACTTAGGGCGGAATTCACCAATAAAACTAATCGCGCTTTAACGTTTGGCTCGCATAATCGCGTTTAGCCGCTGTCACGAGTGTCACTTGTAAAAATACAACAAAAGAAAAATACAGACAAGTGACACTATTGACAGCGGCTAAACGCGACGCAAGCGTCTACACTCGAAAATATCACTTGATGAAGTAGAACTGATCAAGCAGACCACAGACTACCAACGGAACTTCAAATACACATCTTGATTAAAAAAAGTTAAGCAACTATAATGATACTAACCTAACCTAACATAACTAAATATTACTTAGTTCTGATGATAATGGTACCAACTAAAAAGTGCAAAATAAATTAAATTTCGGAAGTCGGTCTAAAATAACGAAAAAACGAAAGCAGAGCAGTCGGTTGTATAATATTTTTAGCTGACTCTGATTAGATGAGGCGATCTGCGGGTTTTGCGGACCAAACTTTGCCACTGATCGCACAAAACAAAGAGGTTTGGAAGTAAAAAGAGGAGGCCCAGCAATGGGAAACAAATTAAGCTATTGAAAAAACCGAGATATCTGAATTAAGAACTAGAATTGCTTTTCTTGAGCCTGAAAATCTATTTAACTTTGTGATTAAAGTTGGGTTTGACACGAACCTCACTCCTAATACTCAATTCAGAACCGGCCCATGATCACGTAATGGGTAAATTTTCAATGCTGAACATAAATCATCAGCTTAGCTTACCTATTGATTAGCGCAAATAGCAACCAATTAGGACATGCCAAATAAATAATAAAATATGATTTTAAAATTCATTACGATATTTTGAAGCTTTTAAAAGATACAAGCCTTGTGCTCGATACGATTTGCCGTCCACAACTTCATAGAGGACTTAAGGAATGAGATTCCAAAGAATTTTTATCAAATACCAAATCAGTAACCAACTTCTACTTTTCTGACTGACGAACGTCCATAGTAACTCTAATCCCCAATTTAGCATTGCGTCGACCATGTCATATCACTTATCTATTACATACCACCTATTCAGATCCTACTCGTTTTCAAGTCCGACTAGATTTCTATACTCGACTAGCGGCCATTAATCAGCAAAAGCGATGTTATTGCATTTTTCTTTTACGTTCATAGAAAACGGAGGTAAAAACTTGAAGTGACCAGTGGCAATGGGACGTCGGGCGCAGCCGATAGACTGGCAGACGGAATGGGAACGCGAGCAATGGGTCGGGTCGCCACTCACCGTATCAAGTTCGCCATTACCCTGTTAGCGACGATTAGATGGCAATCTTTCCATCAACGGATCCGCTCAATCTGCATGAGTTTACGTTAGCCGTAGCGGTCCACGTGCTCACTATGAATTTCATTCGTTACGTATGTCATATACCTACTAGGCATACGTACACGTATAAGATAATCATGATCTATCCACCTTCAGTTTCATTAGTGTTTATTACTTTATCCTCCATTTTGGCTCAACAAGACAATGTAGACATTTTGGCAAACTATTCTTAGATCAACATTGTTAGTTAACTTACGGCAAGATAGGTCCAGAAGGTGAACGCCGGGTCCAGTTCAATTGGCTGTTGCGTGTTTTCGCAGAGACTCTTGCGCGGTGTGGACGCTGCGCAAGCCGCGCGACATCCGGATAATTTTCGCGACCCTGCCTGCACTCGAACTCCACCGTCTTGACCCTGATAAACAATTGGCAGCTATTGTTTGTTACATATTTTACCATTCGTAGTGTGACTGTGTGAGTTCTTATAATCATGGCAGTGCCGTGATATTATCATGAGTAAGTAAGTAGGTACTGTAGTACTAGTACTTAATTAAATGTCGAAGAAGCAATTTAATCTGAATGCTCCGATCTAACGTCACGAAGATGCAAGATTTTAGCATATCTATGTTGTTGACATTATTATTGCATTCGTAGAATACTATAACATACTAGTTGCATAATAAAATAAATATATATTTCAGTTAGTAAGACGATGTTATTTTACAAGCTGAAAGATTAACTCACAAAATTGTCACTGCACGTAACACTGTCGATGCCATCATAGTCTTCATCTTTTGTAAAATTGTGTTGTGTAGAGACAGCTTTCACCCAATAGTTTCTTATGTTAAGAGGTGCGGTTTGTACATCGTGAGATATCCTCATGCGAAATATGGCTTCATCAAGAAGATCCTCTGTTTGATTGAAAATATCATCTTTTCCAAACAAGCAAGTTTCATTGATAGCTTCGCGACTGCATTCTATTTGATATAACTTTGGCGCTGGGAAGAATATTGTATTGCCGGAAACAGATATTGTCGTGTTAAAAAAGGGATCGTTTGTCAAGATGCGCGATGTGCTCTGGTCTTTTTTCGGAACCATTGCTTGAGCTAGCTGCGCCATCACTGTGTGGCGATAAACAAGACGCTGCGAGTCAATAGTCGACTGCAAGTGTATATCGTAGGAATTTGTGTGGATTAACGCATTTGTTTCATCTGTCGATAGATCTTCTGGTAAATTACAGATGAAACCACATGAAAGAACTCTGAAAAAAAAAAGTGGTCTTAAAATGGGAATTTTCAAGATGTAGTAAAAAATATTTATCGGAAATTAACTTACGTGAGGTTAATGTCGTATGAATAGGGGTGAAGTGGTAAGCAAGGGTAATCCTTCAAGAGCCCTATCCGCATGGCAGAGTCCTCGCAGGTGGCGAGGAGCTCCACAGCGGGGGGGAAGGTGACGGTGATGCGGCCTACTGGCACTGCAAGAAGAAGCAGCGCTGAGGCACCGCCCAGGGCCGACGACAGCGCCAATAAAAGCTACAAAACAAACAAATATTTAAATAAAATTAACGTTAGTAGGTATGTCTAATAAACTTCACAATCCCACGTTCATTATAAAATCATACGCAGATAAGAACAACATAAAATAAAAAGAGTTATTCGATTTTAAAGAAATCTATTTTGGTGTACCATTGGGCAACGTGCTTGGTCCATGCTTGAATCAAGGAGAGCATTAAATAATAATAATTAGCGTTTCATGTCTTACTACACAATCAAGTCAATTGTACCTGTAACATGAAATGACATTCGAATCATCTCTAATTACCTTATTATTCATGAGTCGCGAGCTACACCAGGTATTGTTTATGTTTAATTAATCATTTGACTTCATCCAGTCCATCACAGAACTCTAAATAGGTACCTGTATCTGAGAACTATTGTTTTGTTCAGTACGTTTAATAACTGTTAAGTATTATTTATGGAAGACTGTGAATTAGCAAGTTTTCTATAACACATGCAGTCTGCTAGTGACCTGCATTACATGTTTGCGTCATTAACGTATTTACATCCATAGACTTCAACATTGCGATAAATTGTAGCGTATTATCGTTAATTGATATTATCCTCACAAAGCCTTCCTATAATATTATTTACGTATATTTGTACAGTTGGTATATGTAGTGTTTGTTCATCTTTACATATCACGTACCTACTTGTATTAATGGAACCGCCCAAATAGTTACTGAGACTCATAAATTACCTACATAGATACCTTTTTCAAGACCCATGTAATTCAATTCAAACAAATTTTTATTGTATTCTCGTGTGTTTTACAAAATCTTACGTATAGTTTTACAAGCTAACATTGACCCATCGGGCACAACACTTTAGATTTTTCTGAGCGTTATGTTTGTCAGCCAGGTCTGTTTGTCAACCATCGGAGACGATGCCAGTGTCAGAAGGCTCCGAATTCACCTCGCAAATTCAAAAGATTTGGTAGGTATGAAAACAAATAACGCGACTCCTTTCCACACGCGTCAACCATTAATTTGCAATGTTACACCAGCCTCCGCAACAACCACTTAATCAAAAGCCTGCTTTAAAAAAAAACGAATTTTCACTAGATACTGTTTAGACCTGTGACCAGTTTTGAGATAGGAAAGCATCAAATAACTCCTCACGCTCTAGGTGAAGCGAGAAAAGTTTGACACACCCGTCAGGCTTTTACTGACTAAAACCCACCCGCGTCCCTTCAGTTGCCCCTGGCGTTTCAGAGCCACGATAACTCTTTTGAACATTCCCGCAGCTTACTTAGACATAACCGATATAAATAATTCTCTCATCCCTTTTCATCATCATTTAGTTTTTTTTTTTTTTTGTAAATTGGGTTACATCTGCTAAAATTGAATCTACTAAGACTAACCTACGTAGATAGTGAAAGGTTGTCGGTACCTAGGTAGATATTTTTTTTTTTTTTAGGTGGGAAAATCATCTTATGACAAATCCCGCTCTTGGGCGGAGCGGGAAATAGTGTCAGACTATTACTGACTAAAAACCCACTCCTGTTCCTTCTTTGCCTTCGTCCCAGAGCCCCGGGTTTCACTTTCACACTACCCGTGGACCTAGGTAGATATACGTAATGCAACTAGGATAACAATTGGAAAATTAATTAGTTACAATCATAATTCAAGCACTGAAATTTTACTTAAATGAACTTAGATAGTCTATTTTTATGAAATAATGTATCTTAATTGTATGAAAATAATATGGGAAATGGGAATCGACGCACTACACGGGTAGTGCATCGGTATTGGTATCTACGCACGCACACACAACCACTCCAGTGACGCAATCAAGATTTATCAAGAATTTAACAAAATAGGTAATTTTTTATTCAAAAGTAATCAGGAAATATTTTATTAAATAGGTATTCATATGTAGCTATTTTTAAAATAGGTATTTTTTAACTTTCTGAACATACTACTTTCAAGATGTGCGTTTATTAGATACATATGTTACATATTTACATGTTGTATAGGTATTTGAATGTCTGACCGGATCACCATATAGAACAAACTCAGTACCTATAATAAGTACGATTATAATGTTATGTCTGGGAGGAATAATTAGTTATTAATATCCTAGATTATGAGGATCAGTCATCGACAGAAACATTGACACAGACTGCACTATAATTTCACAACAGTAAGCCATTGTTAATAAACCCGGGTAATCTAAAACGCAAATGACAATCAGTGGCTATTCTGGCTGATAAACAGGATGCGGTACTTATTAGTCATGATCAGCAGAACTACGGCAAATTGTCGATTTTAGATGCAATTGTAGTCCGCAATTCAAATGTCATCCGAGAATAAAGACGTTCGAGGGCACGCTCGCAAGCGGAACACAGGCACGCACCCAGTTGTCATTGTATGTGCGACTACATAGCACCCAGTTGTCATTGTATGTGCGACTACATAGCAACGCTATATACTATTAATTTCCCACGATTAAGAGAATGCTTTACGAGGCTGCCAAAGGTATGCGTGTAGCAGAAAATTAATGACATGATTAATAATTATACAGTGACGATGTTAGATAATAACACCGTATACGTTTTTGGTCGGGAAACCATTCCGTTGCTAATAAAACGCACACTTCCATTTGTGTTGTTCTATTCAATCGAATCTTTGTAAGTAAACCATTACGTGTCATCATGGAATATCAAATTAGTGACTTGATTAAAAAGTTCCTTTACATAATCACACTAGGTATTTTTTATGAGTTTGTATATTTGTTTCTGCTTCACGCTGAAACTACTGAAAGGATTTGGATAAAATTTAGGACACAGAGAGACCATGTCCTGGAACAGTACATAGGATACTTTTTGTCCCGGGGTACATTATACTGGGATAAATTTCGACTATCACGCGGGCGAAGCCGCTGGCAGCTCTGCTAGTTTTTACCCGACTGTAAGAAGGGTTATGTTTTTCGCGCGTATCTTGTATGTATGTCTGTATGTATATTCTTTATTACCTACCTCATATCTTCCAAACCGCTGAACGGATTTATATAATTAAGATATCATTAGATTCGTCTTGATAACCCAAGTGTTCTTAGATAGGTAGGTGACGTTAAAAAAAAAAACCAACAAAAAGATTTCAAAATGGTATATCATGACCATTTTAATAATAAATACAATAGGAAATATGTTATTATTATCTACTAACTGTTACTCGCGACTTCGTTACTTTCCTTTCTATATCCCCCCTGGGAATTAATTCCCTTTGCCGCGGGAAAATGAACAGTAGCCCAAGTTACTCCTTGTAACATCAACGACGAATTTCGGACGTCGTGCAATGTGTAGCTCGCAGTCCAACCGCCCGGCTATCTTTTTAAGATTCAAAGATTCAAAAGATTCAAGATTCATGATTCAAGATTCAGATTCAAAGATTCAAAAGCATTTATTTCAAATAAACCATTTACAGGCACTTTTGAAATGTCAAGAAGTCAGTCAGTCAGAAAAAAATGATGCTAATTGCACATTCCAAAGCGTAGATCTCTATGGAGAAGAATGTGCAAGAAACTCCATGGACACTCTTTTCAATCATGTTTTGCAATTACAAATATCTCTGTTACATGTTTCTTGTCGCTATCATGTGTATTTTATGTCCGGACCGAGCCAAAATCGTCGACAGCGCGTCGTGTACTACGCGTTTCTCAGAGATGTCATCAAAACCGTAGAGCCCAGCAGGGCCAAATCCTACTAAGGCCATGGGAGGACTTCTAAAAAGGTAACCCGTGGTCCTGGAACGCAAAGAGCAACTGAAGGAACCTAGGTGTGATTTTACTCAGTAAAAGTAAACGCTCTCCCTCTCCGCCCTAGGGCGTGAGAAGTCATTAGAAGATTACCCACACAAAAAAGCTTTCTGTCAGTGAAATTCCCGTCAAAATCGGTCCAGCCGTTTCTAAGATTTCCTCTCCCAATCCCCGACCACCGGAATTAAGTCCCGTTCCCGCGAGAATATAAAAAGTAGCTTAGGGAACTCATTATAATATTAGCTTTATCCCAATGAAAGTCCCGTCAAAAAGAAGCCCAAGTTACTCCTTGTAAAATCTGCTATCCGTCACTGAAAGTCCCTCAAAGTCGGTCCAGCCGTTTCGAAGACATCCATTAACCTCGGGAATTAAGATGAATTAGCTCCCGCGAGAATTAAGATGCGCCTCCGCCCTCGAGAAATAAGTCCCGTCCCGCGGAAATATAAAAATTAGATTAAGTTACTCATTATAACATTAGCTATATCCCAATTAAAAGTAGCCTAAGTAACTGCTTGTAACATTTGCTATCCGTCAGTGAATGTCCTGTCAAAATCGGTCTTGCCGTTTCGGATGTTAGCCGGAACAAACCGATAACAAATCAAAAAATTTTAAGTTTACGTTTTTGTTATAGGTATCGAATACACTTTGATATACATTTAGTAAACAAATGCTTTTTTGATAATACAAACAGACACTTCAATTTTATTTATGATACAAAAAAGCGAGGCGGATGACAAGGTAGGTTTGTGAACATTTAAGTCATAAATAAATAGCGATATCTTATATATTTATTTTGCAAACAGATTTTAACTGTATAATTCAATAAAAACACTTAACTAATTAAAACTATATATACACTAAGGGCAAAAACTACGATACTAAAATAGCGATATTAGATTATAATAACTAAAAAGTGTAAAATAAAAAAATAAATTTAAAAAATAAAGAAACTCGACTGCGAAAATAATAACTTTAAATAAAAACTGAAAAGAAAAAAGAACAAGTTCAGTCCAATAACGTAGAAACCAATTTAATTGCATTAATTTACTCATAAAATAAAACAAATAATAAATCCTAATACGGAACATGTTGACTGCAATATTCGGGACCCATTAAAATAATCTAGACTAAAATCATTCCATATAATATGGGTCCCGACTGTTGCAGTCAATATATTCCATATTAGGATCAAGGAAGCCAAGTCGCATTGACCTAGCGATCCTCATCGATACGGGCAATACGGGTGCCACAATGGTGCCCGTTGAGCGAAGAGTCGGTACACTGACGCACGCGGGACACACTATATAAGTACGGCATACGTCCACGGACGATCGTCCACAATGCAAGGTAAAGGTTATTGTTGGCAGAATTGGTTTCATTCGCGAGCCCGACACGGACGCTCCGGATTAACTTGATTATATAGCCGCGGAACCGTTCACACAACAGATTGGTCATAATAAATAATGAAACGGATTAGGCCCTCTAAATAGGAACACTTGTAACTAAATTACCCAAAATTGCTGACCGGATAAAAGTGACAGCTTAATTTAGAAAATGAGTTGACCAGTTTATTTATTGCTAACGTTATGAATGGGTATATACTACTGTCTTTTACAGTGGGTAGTTTACACAATTACCTATTTGCAATTTGGTAAAAAATAAAAATGTCTGTTATTTTATTTAACATTGCCACTCATAGGTACTATAGGAATTACTCGTGTATGTATGTGTGTATTGTGTTGGCTTTACCGATTTGTGCCTTATTGCATTAAGTACATGAATTACGAGAGAGCCACGCAACAATACCTGCCAACCCAAACAAATTATTTACTCTAACCGAGGTGCCTACATTGGGTGTTCTCTACTAAGCTCAATAGGTCTCACTAATAATAACGTAAAGTACAATAGACAATTTAATGTACTTTTACGAAACAAAACTGTTGACCCTGTCCATACAACGACATTGAAATGTCATGACAATGTTAATATAGTTATCATCCCCACGTCAGAGGCGGTGCTCGTTGACTGGTTAATGTGTACCTTCCCTGCACCGCGGATATCGCTATAATCATCAGCCACGTTTTACAATGACTTGATGACAGCCGTGTCATGTTAATATGATGTGATAGGAGTAGAATGATCTGAAAATGACTAGACTGCGATATTCTATGACTTAGTAGAGAGTGACAGTATACAAAATAGAACTTATCCACATCTGTATTCGTCCATATTGTACGGAATCGCCTAAAAAAAACTCTTGTAACTATTACACTAGGCACTTGTAACATTATTATACATATAATATGTAGGTAAAATGCACAAAATTCGTTCGGCTTCGCACGGTTGCAATTTAATATCCGGTGAATGAAAAAATCATACAAACCTGGTCCTGACTAATCATGAACTCAACAAAAAAAAAAACAACCATATCAGGGTCAGTGATGATCTCTCATACATGCAGAAATTGATTTATTTATATTGACTTATAGACTCGCACCTGATGGTAAGCGATGATATGGTCGTCGATTTCATTCAATATTGACTTTAAGAACCCCAGCTTACAGCTATCAGAAAACATAGACTGCAGTAGGATATTCCGCTCATTGGCTATACATACATAAAAGTATTTCCAAAATGATGCTGCCGTAAATGTCTGCCTGGTTTAGGTATGGACCAGGGAAATTATGGAGCTCCATAACTGTGAACGAAACTATCGGATATCCAAATAAAAATATCCGTAATCATAACATATATAAAAACTTCGGATAGTTTCGGATAAAGGCGGAGTCTAAATGACAGGTTACGACAGGATTTTGTTTGTTTTACCCGGCCAGACACATGATAATCTAGACTAGAAATAAAAGCCAAATCTTGCCTTTTGTGTTTCACTTTTAAAATTCGTGTATCTGTCACTGAAACTATCCGAAACTAACGAATGATCCGAAATAATGTCATATCTCACATTCATTACCACTACGATTTTCGCGATGTTGTCCCGGATGCCGCCTACATTTTACGTTGGACTCGCTGGGCGAGTCGCCGGCGCTGTAACACGAATTGAATCGACTCGCCACGCGAGTTCAGTGGCATAGCGTTAGGGTGAAAACAATGTTTTGTTATTTTTGTGGCCGTGACAGTGTACGTTACGTGTTTAACGCAATTAAAAAGTGTTTAACTAACATACGGTGTAATTTAACATATAAAAATGGCAAGAAACACTATAGATAAAAGAAAAGGTAAGTTTGTTTCGTAATTTATGCAGTGACTGTCAATCTTATAAATAGTGGTTATTGTTGAACTAAAAAAAAAAATTCGAGCCCCTACAAGATGTAGAACACAATCCGCCGTTGTTTTACGAGTGAATGTGACTTTTGGTAAAATGAAAATAAAAGTATCAACCGTACATATAGATATTTCATTAATAAAAGTTTGAGAATCTATGTCAGTGAACTCGCCTAGCGAGTTCAAGGCATTGCAGAATAGTTTATTTTCTTTCGATTATAAACTGGGTCTGCACACCCGGCCCACCACGTAATTCTTTAGATTACGGTATATTTAGTCTTCAGTATCATTTTAACCAGAAAATACACATGCATTTTGGAAAAAAATAGCAAACACATTGAACTCGACGGGCGAGTCTACGGCGCTGGAATAAAATTTACGTGGACTCTCCGGGCGAGTCGGTGGCACTGAACGTGTTAATCATTATTTCTAAATCCGTATCCAGACCAGAGATTTCATATTCGTAACATCCTTGGTATGGACCGTGTGAGTACGGATTTAGGTAAGATGTCCATAATTTACCGATGGCTCCTACTTACTCTGAAGTTGCCGATCTTGTCAGCCAACATGCCCGCCAGCGGCGGCATGACGATGGACACGACCGGTGTCACCGCAGACATGATGGCCGTCTCCTCCACGTTGATGCCCAGCTCGCGCATGTGGATCGTCAGGTACGGATACAGCACGAACAGCGCTGCAACATATTCACTCGTTAGATACAGCCCCGGTTTGTCACGGGTACAAATTACGTAGGTATATACACAAAGCTCAAGAATGAATGGAGGGCTACTGTGGGAACATTAGAGTATGTGTGTGTGTGTGTCTACCCCAGCTATTTTTTTATCTTCATTAAGCTTCTTTTTACATTGGCGAAATAAGAACAAGGGTTTCTAGCAGACGTACCTAGGTACAGTCAGTTGCATCAATTGGGTACCTGCCCTTCTCACATTAAAATAGGTACTTTATAAAAGGGTTATGATGATGCTGATGATGATGCTCTCCGTATTATAATAGTACCTAGATACACCTGCATCGCGTCAGCTTCGTCAGCTATGTTTAATTTGCATGATATAGAAGCGAGTCTATTGCCATTTGATCGGCAAATATCTAGAAGAATATCCACAAATAACTTATTATTTGTTCAATTCAATATCTTAATGGCAAAGGCTTTTTTTCCGTAATCTAATTAAAATTAGAAATTAAACTTTATGTAAACATTTACATTCACATTCTGTACAATACATTTCTGGGCCAGCACTAGCCGGGGATCATGGATGGCGTATCAGCTCCCACGATCCCCGGTCCAAGTGTGGGAGGGAACACCGAGGTGGTTTTTAGTCAGTAAGAGTCTGACAGACCCCTTCGCCTGCCCCAGGTGAAGGACATCCATGAGGATTTTCCACCCCGGCAACAAAAAAAAAAAAAATGTTAGGTTAGGTTAGATTTAAATATTTGAACAATTACTAAGGCTTTCATTTAATTTGTGTTGCAATGGAAGGCGGAAAAGTATGCACAATGTGGAAAAGCACCGGTTATTATACAATTTATGATTTTCTTTGCACCGCAAAAGATACTCGTACTAACCCTAATGCGATTAAATCAATAACCGTCTATACATGTGAAAACGTAATGGTGTCGACATAGCTGAAACCTTGACCGAGCATATCTAATTTTAAAAAAAATATTATGCCCGACTATATCGACACGCTGAGGAGAAGATTGAATAAAGATATTAAATGTGTTATGTCTATCATGCTTGGTAACTATTGGCACGTAACAGCCGTGGAGATAGTTGACAATAATATTCTTACAAGACACCCTATCAAATTTCGTGAATGAATTTAATATCACGCGGTACATAGGTACCTAAGCTGCCTTCTACATGTACTTGATTACGAATCATGTATCAAATTAAGTTCCGGACGTGAGTAAAAATATAATTATATTAAAAAGCAAAGTATTTGAATACTTACTCGAAGCATGAACGAAAAATAAAATCTTTAGTGGAATTAGTTTCTTCTGTTTGAGATCATCGGTTATCCGCTTGAAAAAGGAACGTACGAACTGCATTTTGGCAGCTGACAACGATACCTATTTATGAAAAACTAATAGGTATGTTTTTCCACACGAGGTGTCACGAAGTCCTAGGTGGGGAAGTCCCTTGTCACCCAGCCTCCCTCATGTATGCTTGTCTGCTTTTGTCCTTGCTTCATGGAAGAAGGGTGCTCCTATTAGTTCCTGTGAAAAATAGAAATGAAATTTAAGTAATTGCAATCGTTTTATCAATTGGTATTATTAAGAAAACGCGATTGATTTACGAGCGTTCACACTTATGCGAAATAGCCGTTGAAACACGCTGTGTTATCAGAAAAATAACAGTGTGACGTATAGTCATCGCCTGTTCAGCCTCATGACTGCTAATATAACATATTTCTCTTCAACTAGCCGAGGTATGAGGAAGCGGAGTACTGATTTTTAATTGGGCCTGCCGAATGATTGTTGTCAGAGACTAAAGCGATAAACTGATGACATAACATCAGATTTTTTAGAATTGTTTTAACAGAAAGCCACCGTAATGTAGTGTCTAGAGGCTGAATAAGCGATGAATGTAGGTCCCTGATACGCAAGGTCTATGGCAATAAAAAAAGATATCAACACAATGGACATCTCATAACACTAACACTTTGATCTAGCCACCTTTCATTTCTCCAGTTCTATAGTAAGCAACGTGCTTAACAATACCACAAAGGATATTTTATTTTTCTTACTGGAATACAGTCACAGCAAAATTGGCGTAGCTAGTCCCAAAAGGGCCCCATATCAAAAGGGCCCCATATCAAAAGTTGTCGAAGTTTTTTTTTACACCGTAGACCCTACTAGCACAGAGACATGAGACGGAGTCACGGTAGGCCATGACAGAGATAACCAACCAAACTGAATAGATTGCATCCATGTAATACCGAGACCGATGACCTCGTTTATTGGAGTAAGTATTCTGGAATAAAAGAGAGGTTAAATTTTTATTTTGAAGTAGAGAATGCTAGAACGAACAGAGCGAGCTATAAAAATGGAACATCTTATCATTTAGTAATTATTCATTAACTACGCACCTCTCTCATCAATAAGAAAATTGAAGGTTGGGGATGACATGTTACACATTTTTACACATGTCGGGGCCAACGTAGACTGGGGGCCCCGTATCATTGATATGGCGGTAGCTACTCCCCTGCACAGCAACCTATTCGCTGCCAGCAACGATGATGTAATATAGCGGTGAAATACTGGGCCAACAGAATCAGACCATGTAACACACGGAAAAGAAGATTGGACTATAACCCACCTAAAATCTAGTAGGTACCTAACAGACAGTTCAAGGCACTTGAGGAATAATTTGCGATTAGAGCCTTTAGGAAAACCATATACTCAGGTCTGCGGTCCCTTGAAGTTGTGCAAAATTCAAACGAAAAAAAACAGATACGGCCGTTTATGTCGCAAGTATATTTCGACACTCTCAAGGGAATCAAATATCATAGGGTACTTCCCGTTGACCCAGAATCCTGAAATTTGGCATAAAGCAAGGTTAGGTATATAGCACAAATATAGGAATAAATCTGAAAACAGTACATTTGTTGTTGAGTCATAAAAAAACTTTTTTTTTATGACTTAACAAAAACGATTCGGAAAAATCTTCGAGACTCCATTCGAGAATTGAACTATTTACATAGTTAAGTTTGCACGAAACCTTCAGGGCGCTAGTCCAACTCGCACTTGCCCAGTTTTATTTTGGGATGTTATTTTAAAGTACCTAGTGAGTAGATATTATTATGTCCTCTTTTAGGGCAGGTCCTACAAATAATGATCGATGAGCAGACAGTTTAGTCAGATTCGATGTTATCGCCTTGAAGAGTTTCCTCTAAGTCGATACTCGTAACATCAAATTAGATATTAAACAGCACACTTACCACGAAGTGGTGTAGGTTATAAGCACAGTTACTCACAGTTGGCCCGGTTGGCGAACAATGGCGGAGCACAATGGCTCATTCGTAACAAAATATAAGCAATGGGTGCCCATAAACGAAACAGGCGGACGAACAGCGGCAGCGGCGCGAATGTAGGTACTCAGACTCTAGTGCTCATACATTATAATTATTACAATAATATTACATTTCCCCACATAATGTTAACTTAACATGTACCGTTCCCTACAACCCTTTCTTTTGTTAAATAAGAAGCTATAAGAAACACGTGACTGAATGTCATCATTGCGCATATTTGTAGAAAATCTTCAATTTATTTTATCAGCTATAAACTTTTAAAGTGGTAAAAAAACTAGTGCGAATAAGTACTTAGGTATTTGATTCATACCTATAGCAATATATTGTTTCACTATTTTTTAGACGTAAAATGAAATACGGAGAAAACTACAACACAATGTATATGCACATATAGGTAGGTATATTCTCCTATTACTATATTGTACTTAATTGTACTAATACAATGGATTCGTAATTCGACGTGGTCGTCATCATGTGCCTTCCTTCAAATATGTTGGGGTCATCTTCCAGTGATGCAGCTGCCCCCCTAGCCAAGTTACAACCGTTTCGTTTCGATTCTCTTTTCGTCGATCGCCTCGAGTCGGCCACGCTTCCGATTCCTTTGTTCTGACGTCATCTCAACGCTCAGTCACGTGGTCAGAACAAAGGAATAGGAGGCGTGGCCGACTCGAGGAGATCAACGAAAAGAGAATCGAAACGAAACGGTTGTAACTTGGCTAGGGGGGCTGAATACCAGTATTTATTAGATCGTATTTGAGTCTCGGAAAATTTGTTTTCATAGAAACAATTACGAAAACAGCACCAGTAACGTACTGCTCTTCTGGGATTTCATGTCAGAGATCGCCTATCGAAAACTTGAATTTATAAAATATTATAAATAATCAATCTTCAACCATTGCAGGGCACATTGCTCGCAGAACAGATGGCCGTTGGGGCCGAAAGGTTCTGGAATGGCGACCACGTACCGGAAGACGTAGCGTTGGAAGGCCTCCTACAAGGTGGACCGATGACTTGGTAACGGTTGCGGGAGTCCGATGGATGCGAGACGCACAGGACCGTTCGCTGTGGCGACGCTTGGGGGAGGTCTATGTCCAGCAGTGGACGTCTTTCGGCTGAAGTGATGATGATGATGATGAATCTTCAACCTCATTGCTCTTAATGATTAGGTAAATATTTGGAAAAAAAACTAAATAACTATAGTTAGGTACTCTTCTTTATGCTCCTACCATTTGGTAGCAAGCTTGCTAGAATGGTACCAAGCAAATATTTTGACAGAGATAAGGGTATTGTGTTCACAGTGTCAACACGCATGAAGTGACAAGAACGTGATACGCCTAACTAGTGCAATGGACTAGCGACTTGTTGACCGATATTTTATGTGTTCCGACGGTCATAGGTCCCTTCACCCAAGTCTTTCATTTATTTTGAACTAGCCAACCACCCCACTTTCGCACGAGTAATAATTCACACAAACTTTCCTCCTATATCGATCCTTCAGTGAAAACCGCACCAAAATCCGTTGCGTACTTTATAAGGTTAGTGGAGTTAGCGAATAAACAGAAAGATAAACTCAAAAAAACTTTGTTTTAAACTATGTATTAGAACTTTTTTTAGGTGGGAACATCATCTAATGACATCTGACGCTCTTTTGTGTCAGACTTTTACTGACTAAAAACCCACTCCTGTTCCTTCGTTGCCTTTTATACCGGGGCCAAGTTTTCCTTTCAGAAACAAACCCTTGGCCCCAGTAGGCTTCAACTCTGCTGGGCCCCTACGGTTTGCTAACATCTCCTAGAGGCGCGCGTGGAACAATACGCGCCGTCGACGACTTGGGTTCGGTCCGGACGGTTACCGGACGGTCGGACGGCGAGCTACCCATTGGAAACTACCCAGGAAATCGGAATAGGGATTCCGGTGGCTTGGGCGTGAGGGCCGCACCCTCGCGCATGCACGTGCGGCCTCCTACCCATTGGAAACTACCCAGGAAATCGGAATAGGGATTCCGGCGGCTTGGGCGTGAGGGCCGCACCCTCGCGCATGCACGTGCGGCCTCCTCCTTTGCTAGCATTACTGCTTCGCAGAAGGAGGCGGCCACCTGCCACTCCTCGTTTCGGACCATGGCCTGTACCAATGCCCGGCGCGAGAGATCGTTGCCGCCGATCGCCCCCACGGGGACACGGCGGTGCTCTACCCAAGCGGGGCACACCTCTACCGTATGCTCCACCGTGTCCTTCGGGCGGTCCACACAGTGCTGGCACTCGGGCGTTACTTCCGCACGAATCCGGTATTTTTTTTTTTTTTTTTTTCGGTGGGAAAATCATCTTATGACATCCCCGCCCTTGGGCGGGGCGGGAGATAGTGTCAGACTTTTACTGACTAAAAACCCACTCCTGTTCCTTCATTGCCTTTTGTACCAGGGCCGAGTCTTCCTTTCAGAATCAGACCCTTGGCCCCAGTAGGCTTCGACCCTGCTAGGCCCCTACAGTTGCTGACATCTCCTTGAGGCGCGCGTGGAACAGCACGCGCCGTCGACGACTTGGGCTCGGTCCGGACGGTTACCGGACGGTCGGAAGGCGAGCCACCCTTTGCTCGCCGTCCGCAAGCCCGCGCCTACGATGGCCGGAAATCGGGATCGGAATCCCGACGGCGATTGGGGCGTGAGGACCGTTGCCTCACGCGATCAGCCGCCTCCTTTGCTAGCATTACTGCTTCGCAGAAGGAGGCGACCGCCTGCCACTCCTCCTCGCTCCGGACCATGGCCTGTACCAAGGCCCGGCGCGAGAGATCGCCGCCACCGATAGCCCCCACGAGGACACGGCGTTGCTCTGCCCAAGCGGGACACACCTCCACCGTGTCCTCCGGGTGGTCCACACAATGGTGACACCCGGGCGTTTCTTCCGCACGAATCCGGTGCAGGAACCTCCCGAACTTACCATGTCCGGTGAGGACCTGCGTCATGCGGAAAGTAAGGACGCCGTGTTGCCTTTCCAGCCACTCCTCAAAGAGGGGACTTACCACGAATCCGGTATAGGAACTTCCCGAATTGACCGTGTTCGTAGAGAGAACCTGCGTCATGCGGAAACTATTAGGACTTTTAAGACCTACCTAATACTAATTATTTATTATTCGTTCATTCTCGTTATTTTCAACCTGGTTTTTATTTTGATGAAGCTCATAATTATTACTTTTTTTTAACTTTGAATACTTTAGCATTGTATAGGTAATCTAGAAGCATTTTTTCAAATTTTGTTTATATGTGAAATTGGAGTGATGGAGCATAAATGAGCTTGTTTGCCATAAATGAGCATGGTAGTTGAGAGTTTGTCATGCTCACTCAAATGACTCGCTGAGTGTGGCACGTGTTTTGGTTCCCTTCGAAATGGTTGAGCTGAGTCGGGCTGATGCACGCGTCATGCTCGTGAACAGGCATCGTCAGTTGAGACTGGGTATGTCTTAACTGGCTAAAAATCAAACTTCTGAGTTAACGAAAACAAAAGATACGGCCGTTTATGTCGCAAAAACGTGTATTTCGACACTCTCAAGGGAATCAAAATTCATAGGATACTTTCCGTTGACCTAGAATCCTGAAATTTGGCATGAAGTAAGGCATCATAGCACAAGTATAAGAAAAAATCTGAAAACCGTAAATTTGTAGTTACGTCACAATTAAAACTTTTTTTTGCGATTCGGAAAAATCTTCGTAACTCAATTCGGGAAATCAACTGATTTCATAGGTAAATTTGTAAGGAACCCTCAGTGCGCGAGTCCAACTCGCACTTGCCTGGTTTTTAATACAATACATATGGAATCTGAATTTTTGTAATTCATAACGTGATTTAAAAGAGTGTTCATGGAATTTCTCCATAGAGATCTACGATACATATTTTTTTAACTGGCCAACTTTTTGACATTTCAAAAGTGCCTGTAAATGGTATATTTGAAATAAATCTTTGACCTAATTGACTTACATTTTGAAATACTCATATTTTTTAGTGTTAACAAATCTTTGGACTTACTCGTAACAAAGAAACATCTACACATATTATAAAGAGGCAAAGTTTGTTTTTTTATTTGTAGGAGGTAATCTCTGAAAGTACCTACTGGTCCGATTGCTAAAATTTTTTTACCGATAGAAAGCTGCTTTATTCCTGAGTGACATAGGTACTAGTACCTACATAGGCCATATTTTATGTACGCGGACGAAGCCACGGACAAAGGCCAGTTTAAAATTAAAATACATATTTACAATGGTAGTCGTTTGACATCAAGAAACTCATCGTTACTGTAAAAGCCTTTCTCTATAAGTATATCTTTAATTTGTTTTTAAACAAGTTTGAGCTAAGTAATTATACTTTTGATTTCTAAAGACAATTTGTTGCATTGAAAGGCAGATTGATATCTGGTAGTGTGATGAAAAACATTAAATTTTGATTGAATTGTGTTAGGCAAGTTTTTACGCAATCCGACAGTAGCTGTTTTGCACAAAGTTAAAAGTATACCTTCCTACTTATGTAAGTATACCTACTAGTAATATATCAATTACTTAAATTCAAATGATAAATCGCCTGTTATATTTATAATCGGTGAAAAATAATGATGATGATGATGAAGACAATTTTGATACTACCAGATATACCTACTAGACGTAGGTATAGTAAGTAGGGTTCGACTCTTCTTTTAACCAGTTTTAGGGGTGTTCCCGTTTTTTTTTCAGACCTATATCTCCTTGTATCTTCCCTTTAATGTAATATCAAAAAAAGCTTGCTTATGGCTTGGAGTCTAGTCTAGATACGACTCCGCTGGCCAAGTTTGAAGAACGGAAAATTAATAATTATGACAAATTGCTACAATCGATCGTACTAATTTGTTTAATGAATATCTATTAAACAGGACATGGATTTAATTTGTGACGCGGTCGATAAATTCGTTCCAGAAATCAGTGGTTCTATATAATATACCTATTTTATGTCACGACGGTCCTTTTTAGGGTTCCGTATCGCAAAAGGAATAAACGGAACCCTGGTAGGTCCGTCTCTCTGTCTGTCTGTCTGTCTGTCAAGACCCTTTACTACGGGAACGCGTGGAGGTATCGAGTTGAAATTAAAACCATATACTCAGGTTTGCGGTCCCTTGAAGCTGTAAAAATCAAACTTCTAAGTTAACGAAAAAAAAAGATACGGCCGTTTATGTGGTAAAAAACATATATTTCGACACTCTCAAGGAATTAAAATTCATAGGGTACTTCCCGTTGACCCAGAATCCTGAAATTTGGCATAAGGCAAGGTCTTATAACACAAGTATAGGAATAAATCTGAAAACAGTAAATTTGTTGTTACATCATAAAAAAAAAACTTTTTTTTGCGATTCGGGAAGATCTTCGAGACTCCATTCGGGAATTGAACTATTTACATAGGTTAAGTTTGTACGGAACTGTCAGTGCACGAGTCCGACTAGCACTTGCCCAGTTATTTTTTAAAGTTGGAATTCATCAAATTATTTCTTCCGCTCTGAGTAGAGCGAGCAGGATTGTCAGACTTTTACTAACTAAAACCCACCGTTTTTCTTCAGTTGCCATTTACGTTCCAGGGCGGTGGTGAACTGGTGACTCTCGAACAATCTTGCAGCCCGAGACTCATGGTACGAGTATCATCGTATAGAAATCGTATGTTTAGACTCGGCGTCGTCCTCGGATGCGTATCCAAACAATTAGAATGGTGCACCGCCCACGCTTGGAGAAGACACGCCACTCGCTGTTCACGACCGGTGTCGCAACCGCAAGTCTGACACGGCACGAATCTAACGAGAACCGAATAGTATTTTGATCATAAATCATAAGGATAATATAACGATTTATTATTATTGCGCGTTTGACCACCATCTCACCTGATGGTAAGCGATGATGTGGTGTGATTACATTTTGTAAACTATATATTTCTTTTTATTATTGTGAACGTGCGAGGAATAAGTTGATTGCTTTTTTTCCTTTTCAATTACTGAAACGTATCTCTTGCCATTTGGGTATTTTCTGCGGCCTACCCAAATGAAAGGACATTTGGGTAGGCCGCAGAAAATACCCAAATTGGAAAGAAAATACCCTTGGTATTGTTCGTCAAGTCGTTGAGCTCCTTAGTAGCCCTGAGTTGAGCTTTGCGAATACTGACAAATGCTTGCACTGACTGGATAGGTCCACTCAAATCTGTATGGTTCTTTCTTCAAAAGACCATCTCAGACAAATCTGCATAGTTCTCATGTGATTTGACCATTACATATTTACTGTGTGGACTTTAAAAGAGACTTTGATCCGTTTGTTTCGGTGTTTCTTCTCAGAGTAGTCAGCTAGGAAACACCGGCCTCATCTAGTTTAAAATGATGATTGACGTTTAAAAGTGTTATAAAAAAAAATGGGGATGATGCAAAGCAAAGGTGATAAAAGATATTTATTTTGCAAATAGGTTTAAAAAACACTTTTAAATCTATTTGCAAAATAAATATCATTTATCACCTTTGCTAAGATCCCCATTTTTTTTTGCAGCCAGTTGAGCCTTTACCTCGATGAATAAGCCGAAATTGAGGGTAGACGACAAAGTTACCCCAAGAAGCTCAAGGTGATTAGTTATCGACCTGGTTACACCTCAGAAAGATGGAGTCGGAAAGGAGTAGGATGGATTGGCATCGCCCCAATCGGAGACCGCCTTCAAGGAAAGAAGGAAGAAAGGCAGAAGTTCAAGCGTTCAACCATAGCCACTCGGAATGACTGGATCTGTGACCCACTAGCTCGTGTGTCAAACACATATCTCTCAGCCACAGTGCTGTCGTCTGGTTTAAGTAGGTCATTTAGATATGTGCAGCAAGAACAGTGTTGCCGAGAGTACCGACCCCTCAGGGACCTTAGCATTAATATCCATTTGACCGGACGAGCAGCCATCAATAACCACTCAGATGGATTGATCCCTCAAGAAGTCTGCGATCCAATCACTCTGACCAGTGGGTAGACCGAAGGAAGGAAGCTTAGCAATAAGGCTTTCGTCCCAGAACCTGTCGAAAGCCTTCGAGATATCAGGGAGACGGCAAGGGCTTCCCCATGATTCTCGATGGCCTAGCTCCAGATGTGAATGGCATACGCTAGAAGATCCCCTAAACCGGTTTTGGTGAAAACCGTATTGCCGGTCACTGAGAATTTCGTTAGTTTCTAGGTATGCCAGAAGCTTCTTGTTAAGCACCCGTTCCATACTCTTACAGGAGATGGACGTAACAGAGATGGGTTGGTAGTTTGTCGGGTCAGCTCGATTGCCCTTCTTGGGCACAGGTTGCACATTAGCTTTCTTCCAAGCAATCGGCACTTTTCAGTTTCATATGAGAGGCGAAATAGGCGTGTCAAGATCGGAGACAATTCAGGCGCACGAATTTTAAGTAGGATTGCTGGTATCCCGTCGGGGCCACTGGCTTTGTTCACGCCGAGGTTACGCAGGACCCTAAGAACGTCCTTCTGATAGATACGAATGTCTGACATACTCGTCACGCATCCACCAGAAGAAACAGGGGACTGCGCACCACCAGAATTCAGACGAGAAGATTCCGTAATAAGAGAGGCAAATAAGTTTGCTTTCTTCTCAGCGGTGTGGGCCAGCGACCCATCGGGTTTCAGCAGTGGCGGAAGTGAGAAACGGCGGAAGTGAGGGACGGCAGAAGTTCGATTCAACCGACTTAGCCAGGGACCAAAACGCTTTACTACCTGCGGGGTATGAAGCAAGTTTGCTCCCCGCAACACCTTCTTGCAGGACTTGGCAGACCTGTTAAAGGCCTTCTTCATATAATATATAAGTATCATTATAGTTGCTCTCAATGGTAATTCACCAACAAAATTGATTAATTTTACTGGTCGATGAGTATTAGGTAGGTACCTATTTGGTTATTTGCAGATAAGCAACCGTGAAATAAGTAGTAGGTAGGTACCTAACCTTCAAAATTTTCGAGTATTGATACTCTTATTAAATAAGGTTACTGTAAAGATCACACTTGGCAAGAACGCTGTAGGCTAAGTATATACCTACAATTTATGCTGAAGGTTAAAAGTGAAATACTTACTTCGGATAAAGAAATTAATTAGTCGCCAATAATTAAGTTCGTAGTTGTTATTTGGTTGATTAATCAGTTGTTGTTGATAATTAAGTTGCCTACTTTTTGATAGGCCAACGAAATGTCTGGTAGTGACGAAATTATTACGACGCCAATCAGAAATCTGTGCAGAACTTTCACACAGACATTATATGCCATAATACCCTGAAAGGTAAATCAGAGCTAGGTCTATTCTACATGTTGCCAGTTTTTAAAAACAATATCAATCAATCCAAGTAAAATTTTATTACAAGCTTGGACCTTTCGAGCACAGCAATTTAGACTTTTCTCGTAATTACCTGTTTTTGTTGCGGTAAAAAAAGGAATTACACGACTACTTTTTACCCCTGCTAACCATTAATTTGCAATGTAGCACCAGCGTCCGCGACCAATAAAAAACCGACTTTTCACATTCAAAAGATTCAAAGCATTTTATTTCAAATAAACCGATTACAGGCACTTTTGAAATTTCAAGTACCTAGTCAGTCAGTCAGAAAAAAATGATGCTAATAGCACATTCCAAAGCGCAGATCTCTATGGAGAAAAATGTGCAAGAAACTCCGTGGACGCTCTTTTCAATCATGTTTTGTAATTACAAATATCTCTGTTACATGTTTCTTGTCGCTATCATATTGTGAGAACAATGAAAATAAAACTAAATATTGATATTAAAATAGCTACATTAAGTGCTATAAATGGAAATCTTAATCCCTTTTTGGGGTTGGAAATTATCAAATAACTTCTCCCGCTCTGGGTGGAGTGAGAGGGCGTGTCAGATTTTTACTGATTAAAATCCACCTGTGTTCTTTGAATTGCCCTTTGCGACGGGTCGCGCCGAGTCGAACGCCATCGAACAATCCCGCAGTCCTGGCAGGCACAGAACACGTTGTCGACTCCGTGTCCTTATCGGTCGGCAAGCTACCCATTGCTCACCATCAGTAAGCCCGCACCTACGGTGGGCGGGAATCGCCTTACGACTCCCGACATCCAACACATGTTCACCGGCGGCTGCGGCGTGTCGATTACCTCTCCCTCTTTGACCTCCTTTGAAAACGAATGCCAATCTACTGTGTAGCTTAGTCTTGGAACCCACTTTGTCTCCGTGAAGGCACTAATAATACATAACATTAGGTAAATGGCTCACGTTATGCACTACCAATGTGTTGTACGTGATTTCTTAAATAAACATACCCTATATATATATAACTAGCTGAACCCCGCGGTTTCACCCGCATCTTTGTTTACTGCTCCGCTCCTATTAGTCATAGCGTGATGTTTTATAGCCTATAACCTTCCTCAATAAATGGGCTATCTAATAGTGAAATAATTTTTCAAATCGGACCAGTAGATCCTGAGATTAGCGCGTTCAAACAAACAAACAAACAAACAAACAAACTCTTCAGCTTTATAATATTAGTATAGATTACTATATGAATTTATCAAGAGCAGGAAGATCACGTCTAACAAATTGAAATACTTTTTCTACGAGTTGCAATTATAACATTAAAATTGATAAAATGTAAAACAGTAGTTACCTATAAAAATTAGTATCTATTTGAATTTTTGAATTCAATACCTTTTCTCTATTGTGATAACATACAACTGAAGCATGGTATATACATATACCTAAGTACATAGGTCCGTGAATTCAGGGGCGCCGACTCCGTGGGTGCTCGGGGGCTCGAGCACCCATGAGAAATACACAGTGGGTGCTGAGCACCCCTGAGAATAGACATCAAGAAATAGATCAGTACTCTCCTTTTAGGGATGATCGTTTTTTCATTACCTGACGACCCGTTTAGCGCAGTGGTTTATAGCTTCGGTTGAGATGCAGGGTCGCGGGTTGGATTCCAGCACCAACACAAATGTTTGTTGATGAAACAGATATTTGTGTTGACTCTGGGTGTTTGTGATACCGTCGTTGTTCCGCAGTATGTAAGTAGGACATTTATTAATTTGTCGGTCGATCACTGTGCATTTCTCTTCTCACACTTCCCCCCTTTTTTCGAGTCATCAAATGAGCATGAGCACCCATGAGGTTTTCTAAAAGCCGGCGCCCCTGTACGTGATGCCTTTACCCACGGGGGTCGGCAGAAACTAATAGTCCGCCACATGCTACAACCCTTAGGTCTACTCCTTTCATGTTCCTGCTCTTGTCGCATGTTACAAGTAGGCATCGACTTATACATATATATCGATGCAAGTAGGTACTTATTTATGGTCGGCGCAACGTTTTTAGTGTTCCGTACCTCAAAAGGAAAAAACAGAACCCTTATAGGATCACTTTGTTGTCCGTCCGTCTGTCTGTCTGTCTGTCAAGATCCTTTATCTTGGGAAGGCGTGGAGGTATCGAGTTGAAATTAAAACCATATACTCAGGTCTACGGTCAAACTTCCAAGTTAAAGAAAAAAAAATACGCAACAAACGTACATGTCGACACTCTCAAGGGAATCAAAATTAATAGGATACTTCCCGTTGACCTAGAATCCTGAAATTTGGCATGAAGCAAGGTCTCATAGCACAAGTATAGGAAAAAATCTGAAAACTGTAAAGTAGTTACGTCACAACAAAAAAAATGCGATTCGGAAAAATCTTCAAAACTCTATTCGGGAATTGAACTGTTTACATAGGTAAGTTTGTACGGAACCCTCAGGGTGCGAGTCCGACTCGCACCAGAACTTGCTCAGAATAGAAGATCTCTTAGAATTCCCCCATAATCGTACTTTTCACGCAACCGATCTTATAATCCATGGGGATATATATGTCCACTGTAATTTTCACATAAACACAAAATATGTAGTTCGATTAGTACCAGGCCTTGTTAAGCTTGACCGAGGCTACACATATTAAAATTAACTAGCTTTAGTCAGCGACTTCACCCGCGTTAAAATTGGAATGTCTCCCTAGAAAAAAAAAAATGAAAATCGACCAACAGGAATTCAAACCTTCATAATAAGGATAATATTTTATGTCCTTTTTCAAAAAAAAAATGCTAAAATTTTGCATCCTATTCTTAGTAAATCAACTTTTCGGCTTTTCTGTGTAAATTCACAAAGACTTTGTTATCATCATCGAAAAAGAAGACTCCTTTTTTCTGTATTATTTATCAAAACCTAAAATGTCTTAAGCTTAATTTTCGAGATCACTTGGGTTTTTTAAAATTTCGCCTTTAAATCTTTGATCCTTCGGGGTATGCAGAAAACCATCATCATCTACGTTTTACGAAAAGTAATTTTGTTGAAGTAGGTATTTAAGTGTTATGGTAAATGAGAAAAATAACGTCTTTGCACAAAATATTTTATCTACTTATCTTAATGAAAAAAGGTCTACACTAGGGCTTTCATCCCGAGTCTCGGTCTCGAAAATATGAAGAGTCTCGATAATTTTTGGTATTTTCAAGACTCGAGACTGATACCTCCAGTCTCAGGGATAACAAGACTTTTGAGACTTACCAGGCCACTCATAATTTATTTAAAAGTAAAAATACCATTGTTCGAATTTTGAATTTCCCTCCAAATTTTTTCGAGAGCCAAATCAGATTATCGTGTCTAATTTAAAAATGGATCTGCTTCGAGAACATTTTCGTACGATGACTTTCTACGATTTTAAATATGGCCTAAAACTTTTTATGGATGAAGGACCTTCAAAAGCAACCATCTACCGCTGGTATAACAAATTCAAGTACGTTCGTCTTACTTTGGGGGATGAAAAAAGGAGTGGTCGTCCTACGGCGGCTGTCACGGAAGAAAGTGTGCTGGCAGTAAAAAATTCAAGAAATCAGGCGAATTACATACGAAGAGTTACAGCATACACTGCAGATTGGTTCGGGAAGCGTTCACAAGATTCTAAACGAGCACCTTCGCGTGAGGAGGATAGTTTGCCGCTGGGTGTCGCACAACCTCACCGAAGCTCAGAAGCAGGCCCATGTGGAGTGGTGTCGTGATCATCATCATCATCATCATCTTCCTGCCCTTGTTCCGTGTTATTTAGGGTCGGCGCAACACGTTTTTTTCTTCCATTCTGCCCTGTCACTCGTCATACTATCACTAACTTCCTTTTCTTTCATATGTTCTTTTCTTCACACAATCCATCCATCTTTTCTTTGGTCTCCCTCTTTCTTTGGTCTTTCTTGTCGTGATATGATTCAAAAATTGGAAGCAGGCTCGTCTCGGCGCGTTTACGACATTGTGACAGGTGATGAATCCAGGATTTATCAATACGATCCAGAAACAAAGCGTCAGTCAACAGTTTGGCTGTTACAAAACGAACCAACGCCTTCAAAAGTGAAGCAATCGAAAAGCGCAGGTAAAATTTTGATCGCTAGTTTCTTCACTTTGACGGGGTATCTGATTTCAATTCCATTACGAGACCAAATCAGCATCAACGCCGAATGGTATACCACAAAATGCCTGCCAGAAGTTTTGTCTGCAATGAACAACAAGCGACCGAACACCGGGCTCCGCGGGGTACTGCTTCACCATGACAACGTGCCCGCGCCCTCAGCGCTCAAAACGAGGGACTTCCTGGACACCACACCAGTCAGAATCTTGGGGCACCCTCCTTAAAGTCCTGATCTGGCACCATGTGACTTCTTTTTATTCCCTAAAATAAAAAATCAGCTGAAAGGGATACAGTTTTCATCGCCGGAAAACGCACTAGTAGCGTTCGAGAAGGCCGTGGAACAGGTTTCTGCGGCGAACTGGAAAAAATGTTTCGAAAATTGGTTCAGACGCATGAAACTTTGTATAGAGGCTGGTGGAGAGTTCTTTGAAAAGATTTAATAAAAATATTTTATCCATAGAAGTTAGTTTTTTAGTTTCTCAAAACTTTCTGAGTGTCTCACGCACATAGATTTTAAAAAATCTACTAAACCCGATACTGCACACTGCACGTTACGACGTAACACTTAACAGCAGATACCGTTTTGAATTAGATTTCCAGAAAATCTCTTTAAGCATATTAAAGAAAATAGGTTCATTATGGCAAGTATTTTGCTATAAAAATTTGCACAATCCTACTCAATTTTATTGAGAGGCAGTTGGGTCCTTTTAAACTCTCAATAATAACGAAATTCTTAAAAGTATTAAAGGAATAATTAAATAAATCACCAATTGAAAAGCCATTCGATAGCTATCCATCAAATACAAGTAGGTACTCCAAAACATAATGTGACAATGGGGTACTCACGGGTTCTTTTTTTAATTATTGTCAGGCTCGCGTTTGAACCTAACCTAAGTAACCTATTCACTCTTGACTTTTAACTGCAAAAGAAGACCTAGAATATAAGCTTGACCGTTCTTTTTTTTTTTTCTTGGTAGGTTCGCTCTTGACCGCTATCTCACCTGATGCGGTCGACGATGGACCGTTTACTAAAACCTCAATATAACATAGATAATAAAACCTCTGCGTTTAACTCTATATGCATAGAGTTAAAGAGGACTTACAAACCTTATTGAACGTTTTCCAGAACTTGAAATAGATTTCAAATTCTTAAGCCTTAGCAGCGAGGAAGCAGACAGGGCTTTTTCCGACGCAGGTTAATTTATAACAAAATTATAGATCCTACCGTTCTAAAATCACATTAGATGCTCATATTTTTTACTTGCTCATTTTAAAAAAGAAAACATAACCCAACATTGTTATTTTACTCGATTGTGACCGCGGCGTAAGAAAAACTAGTTTGAAATACTGTTTTTAATAAAGTTCTTTACTATAATCTTGTATTAATTGCCTAAATGCTTAGCATTTGAATATAAATCTGTTGTTTTAACCCGTTTCGAAAGTCTCTTTATCCCGGGAGGCCCGAGACTGGATCGAGTCTCGGTTTTTTAGTCCCAGGATACGAAAATTTATCGAGACTTAAAGCCTTAGTCTACGCAGCCCCCCCCCCCCTCCTTGGTCAAATTTGCTACAGGCTCCGCGCTGGCTTAATCCGGCACTGATTATAGGTGTTATTATTGCATTGGGTATTATAGGTATTTGTTTTATTTATATACTAACTTTCCACTCTGTTTATAGATCTAAGTAGGTATATTGCCTCGTTGAACCAAGTTCGAAACAATGGGTATACAGATTCTTTGTACACAGTTCCCATAACATAAAAGTCTACTTTTTAATAACAATGACTTATTAAGAATTTTTACGACATCGATGGAAATGGATGCATGTATATCAATCCTTCGCACAGCAAGAAGATATAGATATTATTCTTTTTTTCATAATATGGGAAGTCATCCAATGACTTCTCCTGCTAGGCTGGAGCGAGGAATGTCAGACTGTTAATGACTGAAACCCACGTTCCTTCAGTTACACTCTTCGTTCCAGGATCGTGCTGACATTTTCGAAGCAGCCCAAAAGGAGTTAATTTGCCTCCTATGTGAATTGTCTGAGTATTGGAGATGTGAGCTCGAAAATGTGAACACACGCCGCGGAAAGGTTATGTTTTCCTTTTGAACATTTGCAAGAGTGAGCAAAGCGAGCATACCTATACCTGCATATGTTTGCACTCCATCGTAGGTTTAGGTTTCTTTTAAACATTAACTTAAAGCAGTTTTTTCACCAAAAAAATCTTGCTTATGTGAAGAAAACGAATGTAGAAGTCTAAAATTTTAGCACCCTGCGTAATGTTCTCCTTTTACCGTTCACACAGAAATAAGAATTGGTTTGTAGACTAGGTAGGTACTTAATCCAGTCGCAAGAGCGAGCGAAGCAAACTCGAAAATTTAAGCAGCTTCCAATAAACTCAATAATTAGAGTTAGTCCTAGTCCGATTCTGTTGTGAAAATTCTATTATCACAGCAAAAAAAAATTGTAGTAAGTAGTAGTAAGAGTTTGTAGAAGAAACTGCCCACAATTGAGTAAATATATAAATAATACTAAAGAGTTTACTGAAAATCTGGACAATAAGCGTCCCTATCAAGGGTTAATCGGGACCCCTGAAAATAGGGACACCTGGCAACTCTACCTGTAACCAGTAGCGTAGCAAGGCGTGGGCGAAGCGGCCCTTCGCCCTCGGCCTCGCACTCAAAGGGGCCTCGCGCAAGCGAGGGTTAGGTAGATTTCGTGTAGGTACCTATATTATTCAAACTTATAAGAGAAAGAGGCCTCGCTGAAGTGCCTTTACCCACGTTTGAATTAGTCCACGCTACGTCTCTGCCTGTAACACAAGTTAGTTTGGACCTTGCTCTATTGTCGACTGTTATATGCCCCCTAGTCATCTTCTAAAATATTAATGATGATATGCCTACTGAAAATTACGTTGTTAAATAAATTGAAATGATCAATTAAAAGTTTAATTTGCAACATGTAATTAATCTTCAGGACTCGTAACTACTCGTAAGTATACTGTTTTGGACTTGGTATGGCGCTATACCTACTTAAGTACTAATATAGGCATAGTTAGTCATGACTACGAATGACTTGATTGATGGATTGTGAGGCAATAATTTTTGACTACCGTTTTTGAAATTAAGGATGTCAATAAATATAGGAGAGTGTCAATGACCGTTATTCCAAGCCCAACTAGCAAAAATATCGTATAATCAATTACTCTTACGACTATAGATCAAAAACACTCGTATAAAAGATCCTATTACTTCAAAAAGCTGTATAAAAGCAGTTTTCTAGAGTTTTTAGCATTCCACGCTTTTTAGCTCTTTAACATGTCTTGTAAACGTAGACTCGACGAATTCATATTGATTTTATTCGATAATCATATAAAGAAATCTTTCGATAGCCTTCATACAACCGTAAGTCTTACAAAAGCTCTTTAAAAGTTAAAAGTAACTGAATTGCTAATTTGTCGTAAATTTAGCATTTATAGCACTATCTTTCGACATTTAATTTTTACAGCATTATTGTAGAGTAAACGCTGTTCATTCGACAAAATAGCATCCCAGTTACTATACTAGCACTTAATGTTATATGATAGATTTCTGCAAGGCTTTCATTGGACTTAATTATTAAAGTTGAAAAAAAACGCTTTAAAACTATCTATTTCAGCCCCAAAGGTGCTCTAAACGGGTACACTACATAAATACGAAAAACTTTATTCCGACAGTCACAAATACGAATTTCAAAATACCGATTTTCATAATTCCGAATGGTTCAAAATTCCGAACATAACAACTCCGACTAATCATTATTCCTATTTTTATAATTCCTAAATTTCAATTTTCCTAACTTTTATAATTACTATTCTCAAAATACCGAGTTTCAGTAGATCGAATAACGAAAAGTCCGATTTAATGATAATTCGAAACATCAAAAATACGAATTCCGATTATTAAAATACCGATTAATAAAATTCCGAAATAAAAACGCCTCATAAAACTGTATAGCAAGACAAATAAACACATAAATGCTCGTCAGAGGTCGTAGTATGAGGGGGTAGAATTAAAAAACTAATGACAGATGCGTTTTCCAGCATACAGGGGATTTATTGCAGCATGCAAGCAGGCATGCAGCGTGCAAGCAGACATGCAGCATGCAAGCAAGCATGCGACATGTAAGCAGGCATGCAACATGCAAGCAAGCATGCAACATGCAAGCAAGCATGCAACATGCAAGCAGGCATGCAGCATGAAAGCAGGCATGCAGCATGCAAGCAGGCATGCAAAATGCAGCAAGCATTGTTTCTGTCACGGCTCCGGCGCTGCGGGGTTTGGGCGGCCCCACGCGAGCTTATCGTCGCAGATGGTTTTAACGCTCACCACCGCAGCTTCGGCTTGCTGGCCGGCTTTGCCGGCCAGCCTCAGCCGCGGCGGCGGGCCTTCAAACCACCTGCTCCTCAGCTCGCGGGCCGCCCTACCCCTCCGCGCCTACGCGGTTTTAAATTACACTCTAGGGGTAGGGCAAACAAGACTGCGTGAAGTCGGTTTTGCAGCGATTCGTTTCTGACACTAAATTTTGTAGCACAACATGTTGACTTTTAGTTTATTCGAAGTATTGAAAATCGGAATATCGTTTTTCGGACCGAGAACCCTTCGAGCATTTGATTCTTCGAACGTATGAAAATCGGAAAACTAACAAATCGCATTTACGACTTTCGGTAAAATAAATTTCGTGATTTTTAATAATAGACATTATAATTTTTAGGTATTATGAAATTCGGACTTTTGAAAATCGGAATATCGAAATTCGGAATAAAATATTTCGGAGTATTTGGGTGTTCCCGCTCTAAACATTATTTGAAAGCCGTCTTACAGCGTAATGTGATAAAAAAGTTCAATAAGCGATCACTTATTATTAAGTGCGGATTCTGTAGGAAATATACACACTTCTACTGATTACAGAAATTTATAAACCGTCAACTTGTGAAGTGAATTTACCATTCCGAAAATATTATCATGATCAAGACTCTGATTCTGAGAGATGACAATTATAGTAGGTACAAAGTACAATGAAAATTTAGAATAGAATAGAATAAAACTTTATTGTACACCAAAATAGTAACAAAAATTTATAAACTAACTTAATCTATGGGTACAATGGCGGTCTTATCGCTAACAGCGATATCTACCAGACAACCTTAGGATGGACTGTAAGAACTTGACATAAAAAAGGGTGCGGTGTACTGCAAATTAAATTTAATTAAATTAAAAATATATATAAGACTATACATAGATAAAAAATTATATTATATAGCTATTATATATAAAAGACGAAAAAACAAACTCATGAATATTATATATATATACATACATATTTATATGTTACACAATTTCAAAGAGAGAAATAAAGAAAAAATAAAAAATAAAATAAAAATACAAAAAGGTGAAAGGACTAGAAAGAAAAAGAAGGGAAAGAACTGAATTTGGATATAGTAGCAGAATTCATTATTGTGAAAGAAAATGATCTATTTATATGACTATCAGCTGTTTCCCGCGATTTCACTCGCCTCTTTGGTTACTGCTCCGCTCCTGAGTTGAGGCGTGATGTTATGTAGCTTATAGGCTTCCTCATCATGGACTATCCTACAAAAATATCCTATATTTTTAATTAGAACGAGTAGCACCAGTACTAAACTAGTAATGCATTGAGATTAGCGCGTACAAACAAACAAACAGACAGATTTTCGTTCTAATTTTAAACAGTGAGCTTTCTAATTCAACTTTTCCTAAGGTATCTTAAGAAAATAAACTTTTAATAATTCCTAATTTACTGTTAATAGACTCTCGTAATACTTTGGATTATACTGGCATAACCGATAAACTAGATTATACTGGCATAACCGATAAACAAAATCTTTGCAAAAATGTTTTGAAATTATTACTGTTTAGCATTTTGCCCTAAAGAACCCTAAACTAACTGCAATGGCGGTCCTAGAAGTCGTAGCAATAAAACCTTATTTCCATTTCTCAGTCAATAGCTCAATGAATGCTTTGTAATGGTCACTGAGTTCCTATCAATGGCGAACTAGTTACAACTATTAAATTAATATTATTTATTAGTACATTATGATATAAGTGTGTAATGTTAGTGATTACCGTCGAGGCGGTATTTAGACCCGAGCCGTGGCGAGGGTCTTAAGAGAGCCAAGAACGGTAATCATCAATTTCTCACGTGTCATACGACGTTTTTCAATACACTTGTGAAGAAAACAACAGTAAAACTAGTAAAATTTTCTGTGACATGGCGGTAAAAATCTGTTTTCATAAGCGCGCGCATAATTTTTTTTTATTTACCCCTAGAGGAAGGCTAAGGTATTTTGATCATACTGCCTAGTCTTACGTTTATGTTTTCTTGCGTGAAAAGTTTTTACGATAATGTCTTTCGCAGTGACAATAGAATACTGATGAAAAATTTTCTAATGATTTTGTAGTATTTAATTTTATTTAATTAATACACCCACTGAACTTCACTGGAATAAAAAAAATCACGCCAAAAACAGCGCGCATCTTAAAATGGCGGCCATAGACCACAAAAAAAAACAAATTTTATTTGAATATACGATTTATTTACTTATAAATGTTTTTTATTAAATAAATCGTTTGTACAAGTTAAATAAGTAATACGCTATTCACTAATTTCTATTTCAGCCTTTTAACTTCATTAAAAGAATCTATAAATATTTTAAAGGTGAGCGTCACTGAGTCGGGGGACCGCAATGAGCAAAAGTTTCAGACCGAATAGTTTCAAATGTACGTATGAATTTAGTTTTTTTGTATATCAATCTATAGCCTACCTAGGTTCCTTACTTAGCGGTCATAGATTCTTTTAATGAAGTTAAAAGGCTGAAAGAGTAATTTATTAACTTATTTTTTACTTTCTTTTTGTGTCGGGGGTTTTTTAAATTTATTTTATTTTTATTTCACACTTTTTAAATTATTCGCGGAACCCATTATTGTGATAATATCAACTAGCGGTTCGCCCCGAATTGGTGCGGGGAACAATGCAACCTACCTACCAACATATAATATTACCTATACAGACAAACCACCTACCACTTCTAGCATCAGATTCTATTGTCATCGTGTGAATTGTATAAAACTGCTTAAGACGAATCTAACTAATCCAAAATCGACGGGTTTACGAGTAGGCATTCCAGGGTTCCATCAGCCACCTTCCAGTTCTAGCATCAGGTCCTCGTCATCACGAGAAATGTATAGCACTGGTTAAGGCGAATTTAATGAGCCCAAACTCGATAGGTTTACTAATAGGCAATCCAGGGTTACGTCTCTTACTTTCGAGGTCCATCATCATATCAGCTCAATAGCACAAATAGTTGAAAATAACGAAAATACCCATTAAGTCATCGGTCCACCTTGTAGGAGGCCTTCCAACGCTACGTCTTCCGGTACGTGGTCGCCATTCCAGAACCTTTCGGCCCCAACGGCCATCTGTTCTGCGAGCAATGTGCCCTGCCCATTGCCACTTTAGTTTGGCGATTCTTCGTGCTATGTCGGCAACCTTGGTTCTCCTGCGGATATCCTCATTCCTGATTCGATCACGCAAGGAAACTCCGAGCATAGCCCTCTCCATTGCCCTTTGGGTGACTTTAAGCCTTCTAATGAGCTGAGCGGTTTTAGCGGTTGCGGGGGTCCGATGGATGCGAGACGCACAGGACCGTTCGCTGTGGCGACGCTTGGGGGAGGCCTATGTCCAGCAGTGGACGTCTTTCGGCTGAAATGATGATGATGATGATGACCCATTAAGTGTTTAAGATCCCTACCGCAATTAACAAACGAGCTGATGATCTTGACACCTAAACAGATCTTCATAAATTGTAGCTAAGAACCATCTAGATTAGGTCAGCTTTCAAACAAAAAAAAAACCGCATCAAAATCGGTCCATTCGTTTGGAAGCTACGATGCCACGGACATACACACAGACACACAGATACACAGACACGTCAAACTTATAACACCCCTCTTTACCGTCGTGGGTTAAAAAGGTTTTAACTACATTATAGCACTAGTGCGTAATGGTAATCAAGATGTCACAGTTTGGTAACGAGTGCCATTATATACCTAAGTGCAGTGCAATAAGAGTCACTTTCTGAGCAAGTGTGTTGAAAAAATCATTATTCACTAAGAAATCCTGCGGCCTATGAAAATATTAGGTAACTAAAATGTGAGAAACATAGACGAAAAAAATTATTCCGCATATGAATGTAAGACATATGTATGAGCCAACTACGACAGTAAAATTGTATGCCATTTTGGTAAAATATTACATTTGTTTTCATTTCTATCCACACAACACAACCTTTTGCAACCACACTGCTATGTTACAATAAATAAGATTCTGATGTCTATTTATAGTACTAAGTAACATTTGAGTTTCGATTATCCGATTTTCTTTCGACTATTTGGCTATTAATGTTACGATATTTATATCACTTAAAGCAGAGAAAAGTGCGCCCAAATCGCATTGTGAGAACGTGCACAGATCATTTACTCGACACTTTAAAGATCCGTCTCACCACCAATAGCTGAGTATGTTACACAATTCAGAAAAGTGTAATCAATGAGAAACGTGCTGCTGAATTTTTTACAACATATTTTGCTAGTTGGAGAGTTTATCTGGTGCCTACCATTTTTTTTACATTCCATTATTATGGTAATATTATATTTAAATATGAAAAGAAATATTAGGTATGTCTTTAGTTAATTGGAATCGAACCCGACTTTGAACTCGATAATTTTTAATCTAAAACCAATAGTTTCATTCCTTAGCCGAATTCAGATTTATTCATGCACTTTTTTACTTGTTAATGAATCTTTACATAGAAATAGAAATCAGTTATTTGCTAAAAATGTAGGCATACAGATATCGTAGATTTTTGTAGAGTCGCGATACGTTTTGCCCTATGGTTCACAGAATAATTTCATTAAATGTAATTACAAAATCATAGGAAATTAAATATATCTGCAGCAATATTTATTCAATTTCGAATTTATAAAACCTAGAAATTTATATAATCCTAGACCCTATATAGAATACATAAAATAGAATAGGCCCTAGGACTTCGAGATAGAGGTCAATCGTCGAATCTCACTCAGCTGGGCAGCTTCGAGAAGCTGTGCTGTATTTTATCGTTCGACATACTAGTGTCTCAAGACGAAAACCTAGGTATATCAATCACCCAAAGGGTAATGGACAGGGCTATATACGCTCGGAGTTTCCTTGTATAATCGACTCAGAAATAATGATATCCGCAGGAAAACCATGGTTACCGACATACCCCAAAAGTTCGTCAAACACAAGTGGCAAAAGGCAGGACACATTGCTCGCAGAACAGGCTACACTTGGGGTAAGCCATTGACCAGCAGTGGACGTATTTCGACTGAAAGTATGATAATGGCGACAATAAGGCCCCAAATATTCTACAAAATATCTACGGATATTCGGAATTCTAAATTCAAAGCAATGTGTTGACGATGGTCTTATGTAACATAAGTACACGACTCCTATTTCTGTCTGCAGGGTTTACAGGAACCTAACAACCTTTTCGAAACTAACGTATCCGCGTCGGGCTCCTCTTAGTTCCCGGTCTACATAATCCTGCTGACCAAACAATAATTTTCTGGTGACCAAATATTAAACAAACCGAGCAAGTTCGAGTCGGACTCGCGCAGTGAGGATTCTGTGCAAACTTACCTAAGGAAACAGTTAAATTCCCGAATTGAGTTACGAAATTTTTCAGAATCGCAAATACAGTTTTTTTTTTGTGACGTAACTACAAATTTAGTTTTCAGATTTATTCCTATACTTGCGATATGAGACCTTGCTTCATGCCACATTACAGGATTCTAGGTCAACGGGAAGTACCTTATGAATTTTCATTCCCTTGAGAGTGTAAAACGGCCGTATCTTTTTTTTTCGTTAACTCAGAAGTCTGATTTTGTCACAGCTTCAAGTGACCGCAGACCTGAGTATATGGTTTTAATTTCAACTCGATATATTCACGCGTTTCCGAGATAAAGGGTCTTCACAGACAGACAGACAGACAACAAAGTGATCTTATAAGGGTTCCGTATTTTCCTTTTGAGGTACAGAACCCTAAAAAAGACCATTTCATTGCTTTTTTTAATTTAACTAAGATTAGACGTAATATCTAGCTATTGGAAAAAAAAGAAAAAATAAACAAGATTTTTAAATAAGAGTTATTATTAGACGGTCTGGCCCTCCACTGCACATGAGAATGTTAGAGAATGCCTAGGGTACCACTACTGTACGTATGATATTTAAACAAATACCTAAAATAAATGAGAGTTACCTATGGTATAAAATCCTAATCAATTTATTTAATTATGCTTAAGCTTTTTGTAAGTAGGTAGGTTACCGAATTAAGATTGAGTTAGTTTTTAAACGACTACAAAAAAACGGAGGAGGTTCTCAATTCGGTTGTATTTTTTGTTATCATCTTTTTTTTTTGTGTCTTACCTCAGAACGCCGTCGTTTATGGACCGATTTGCAAATTTTTTTCTTCCCCTAAAAGGATATGCTGCCAGATTGGTCTCGTTTTTTTCAAAATCCAGTTCTGATGATGGAATCTAGGAAGAATCGAGGGAACTCCTCAAATATTATAGACAACCATATAGTGATTTTGGTATTTTCATCGAAAACTCGAGCATTTACAGTCAAAAAGTAACATTTGATGAAGTGGAACTGGTGAAGAAGACCAGGAATGGCCAAGGTCATATTTTTTTATTGTAAAAAGTTTTTTTTATATTCTAATGTTATTAACTTTACGAATTTTTAAATCGCCAAATCCTGTGACTTGAACGTATTTAGTTGTCACTCAAAGGAAAAGGGTCTTCTAATTTAACTAATATATATTTCTAATATTTAATATTATTTTGACAATAGTAACCTACATTATTAGGTAGGGTATATCGTTAAAAATTATGAACCAAATTAACATTAACAAGAATCATTAATAAGTGTTAAGTAAGTACCTGCATATCAGTAACTCCAAAGGTCTATTACGAACGACTGCAAATTATTTACCTAAAAAACCATTAGATGCAAATGGTAAGCACTAAGCACCCATCATTATACTCCATTTGTTTAGGTAGTTAACTAAACGTAAAAGTTGATATTGTTGTGTAATTGTGATTTTTAATTATTTTTCTATTATTATTATTATTTTTTGTAAAACATTCAGATACAATGTAAATTGGTAAAATGAATAAATGAAATGAAATGAACAATCTTGATGTCTTTTTATAAAAAAAAAAACTGGGCAAGTGCGAGTCGGACTCGCGCACTAAGGGTTCCGTACAAACTTACCTATACTATACTCCGTTTGTGTAGGTAGTTAACTAAACCTATTTCTTATTCTGTGACTAAACGTAAACAATCTTGATATGTCTTTTTATATAAAAAAAGTCGTATAAAAGACATACAAAGATTATTTAAATTTAGTTAATTACTTACCAAACATCGGTATAGGTAAATAACAACTTGTAAACATTTTTAAATAAAAATTTTAGACAACTTTTAGATAAAAGACATGTCAAGATTGTTTACATTTAGTTAATTACCTAAACAAATGGAGTATATCACGGATATCTATGGAGTATCTAAAAGGAGAAACTGACTGACTGACATATCAACGCACAGCCAAAACTACTGGGACTAGGAGCGTGAAATTTTGCCCAAGGTTTCCTTTTATGACGTAGGCGAGCACTAAGAGAGGATTTTCCAAAATTCACTCCCTAAGGGGATGAAACGGGGGTCCAAAGTTTGTGTAGAGAAACCTATTTTCACGCGAGCGAAGCCGCTGGCGGAAGCTAGTATGAAAATAGTTCAATTCCCGAATGGAGTCTCGAAGATTTTTCCGGATTGCAAAAAAGTAGGTAAATTAGTAGTAGGTAAATTTACTGTTTTCAGATTTATTCCTATATCTGTGCTATAAGACCTTGCTTTATTCCAAATTTCAGGTTTCTGGGTCAATGGGAAGTACCCTATGAAATTTGTTTCCTTTGAAAGTGTCGAAATATACGTTTTTTGCGACATAACGAACGTATCTAAAAAAGATACGTTCGTTTATGTCGCAAAAAACGTTACGTTAACGTTAGAAGTTTGATTTTTTTCCACAGCTTCAAGGGACCGCAGACCTAAGTATATGGTTTTAATTTCAACTCGATACCTCCTCGCGTTCCCGAGATAAAAGGTCTTGACAGACAGACAGACGGACAACAAAGTGATTCTATAAGGAATCCGTTTTTTCCTTTTGAGGTACGGAACCCTAAACATCGTATAAAAGACATACATGATACAAAGATAATCTAAATTTAGTTAATTACCAAACATCGATATAGGTAAATAATAAATTGTACACATTTATAAAAAAATTTTAGACAACTTTTAGATAAAAGACATGTCAAGATTGTTTACATTTAATTAATTACCTAAACAAATGGAGTATAGGTAGGTATGAAGTTAATTGCCCCGCATAATAAAATTCCTGCTAAATATTTTGAAACCAGCTTTTGTGAAAATTTAAGAATAATTTCAGGAGACTGTTTAAAAATATATAATAGGCTTACGCAGTAATAAATACTCTTAAACTTAGGATGCTTTTACACCATAGATGTGCTATGCTACGTTGCTATGGATGCATTTGATATCCACCACAGATATAAGAAAGGAGGATAAATGTTAAGTAGTAAAAAATGTATCGGAACACGATGTCTCCAGTTTGTCCCTACCACCACCGACACCACATGCAGCAATAGATACGCGGTCGGGCATACATCCGCAAATCATAAATCAGACCATACTACACAGTCAATTATAAACCTTGTCATCCTAAAATCAGCGTGTATTTTCCTTACACCGCACAACTTACGCACACATAAACATGTGTGTGCAAAAGCAATTTATTTTACATTTACGCTAGTGATTGACTTAATAGAAAAAATATCTATTTTTACATTTTTTATTGTGCAATTTTTTTTGGGTGTCAAAAATAAATTAAATAAAAATCAATACGTCCAGAAAATAATATATTAATAGTAGAACAATAAAAATTGTTTCGGCCACATGCGTGTCCGACACGCACTTAACCGATTTTTCACACATTTTGGCTACCATAACAAATTTTCAAAGAAAAAATCTGGTTAGATAATATCTTAGAAAACATCGTAATACAATACACCAAACACACATACATTACCATTACCATATATTATTACCAAATTTCAAGCTCATAGCTCGTTTATCGTGTTTTTTTTTAAATAATGTATACTAGTGCGATCCCACCTGATGGTAAGCAGTGATGCAATCGTTGATGGTGAAGTGCACTAGTATATGAGGAACTTATTCACTCTAGCCTTGAAGACACCCAAATTACAATCGGACGGGAAGACCGCAGCAAGCAAATTATTCCAGTCCTTCGATGCACGTGGTATAAACGACGAGGCGAAACGCTTAGTCAGGACCGTAGAAGTTTTAACAACGTAAGACTGGATGAAGGCGTCTTTCGGGAAACTGAAAACATAAAATAACATTTTAGTTATCATATTTACCTAAGCTACTGCTAAACCTGACTATGTAAAAGGCTTTTGTTAGAAAAACAACATAGTAAGGAGCTTGTTAAATATATGAAATACAACACACACCCCTGCATAACAAATAAAGAGCTAGAACTTGTTGGCTTATTTTATGGAAAAGTCGTTAAAAAGCCGTTCTGCCACAGTCATGCCCATTATTATAGCGCATTCGAAGCTTTTGAAGACTAAGAAGGAAGTGATCAAGTGAAAATATCAAAATCAGAAAAAGTAAGGAAATAAAACGAAGATAAGGCATAAAATACGATATCCGAAATTAAAAAATAGTCCACCGACTATTAACTTACAATTTAACCAACTTTACGACAGTTGCTTACGTATTTCTCTACTACTCTGTAAAATAATCAAAATAAATAAAAATACATTATTAATTTCACTTCGGATATCCAACCAATCGATATTATGGTCGATAGTGGTCTGACAGCGGCCGTAATATGAAATACGTCGCACTGATAAAGTATCGTTAATGTTATTTTTACATTGCTTGTCAAGTTACTAAGGGTCAAAATTAGGTAGCAGTTAAAAAGCAATTTATTTACTGTAAAAGTAATACAATCGCTTTGATATTTGAAAACGAAAATAACGTATCTAGTAACAGCAAAGGATAATATAAGATTTGTTGTATTTCCTGAATTTAAAGATAAATATAGTATTAAACTTGTACTTACATATGGTAAGAGATTCCGTGATGACCCAGGCTTTTTCTTATCGCTTCGTTTCTTGCACGTAACCTCTGAACAACACGGTAATTTTTTTTTTTTTTTTTTTGATCACGTTCGCAATCTCACAAGTTTATAACTGACGGCCGTTTGCCCGAATGTGCGGATTTTGTGCAAGACGCGCGGACATGAACACGCTCCCTAGCCACTTCTCCTGTTTTTTAAATTTCTATAATATCCACCAATCATATTCATTGGTCTAGCTTAGCACTGGTGGATACGGGTTCAACTAAGCTATGTTTTTTGAATGGATGCCGGATCCAGAGCCCAGATCCGTGTTATGGACGATCGCGAGTGGTGTAGCTATGTGCAGAGCAGAGTACCTACCTACAATGGGCGCACTCTTTCTACTGTCGATACATCGTAACGCTCAAGCTGCGCATCTTCCTCGCACAGCTACCTCGCGGTGGCGCACATCTTACTCGCTGCGCTAAATAGCTTAACATCAGTGGAAACGGTCACATAGATTCGTAGCTTAGCTTTCACATCCTAGCAGCGTAGCTTAGCTGCATAGCACTTCCCTAGTGGATAAGCACCCTTAAGGCCTTAAGCTATACTCCATCTGTTTAGGTAATTAACTAAATGTAAACAATCTGTCATGTATTTTATCTAAAAGTTATCTAAAACTTTTAAAAATTTATTATTTACCTTTAACGATGTTTAGTAATTAATTAAATTTAAATAATCTTTGTATGTCTTTTTTAAGATTTTTTTTTAATAAAAAGACAACAAGATTGTTTACGTTTAGTTAACTACCTAAACAAATGGAGTATAGTAATTTAGATAGGTATTTTACTTCGACACTCCCTACGAGGCCATAAATAATATTAATAATTTATTTATTTCTCCTTTTTGAACTATAAATCAAGTGTCGTAATATTAATGCAAAAGAAATTAAAAAATGCAACTGCGCCTGAGCTAGGTGGAGCCTGTATTTCAGGACGCAGTGGTTTTTCCAGAAAAAAAATATCAATACATTAGGTTAAAGTTTTACCTAAATAAATCACTTTATAATAAAAATATAATATTACAACGTATAGAGTGTTGTGTGCATGTTAGTCATTCCCCTAAATTAATAAGTAATTTCTGGATCCTAAGGTTCCTATCGCCTAACAATACCTAGTAACGGGGAAAATGCATGAACAATAGTAATAAAAAACATAGTAATACTTATCAAAAAATAATTTGGTAAGGTTTCAGTAATAAAACACTCGCTCACCGCAGTTGTAAATTAAAAAAAATCTTATCAGGAAATGTTGAAAATCCACAGAAGGAAAATCTCGTTCTTAAAGTTCACGAATAAACTGACACAATTTTGTTGTTTTCTTTTTTTCTTTCCCGTAAAATTATATTGTTCCTTTCACGAACAACTTTATTTTTTAAACAGGAGCTAGACGCCAACGGTTGCGCGCGCGAATTTTGTTGCGTATACGCGGCCGCTACTCGAATAGTTTGCACCGCACTGGCTGCCGCAGCCCTATGCATGTCCGTGTCCCCCTCTCATACGCCATTCATACCACGTTACGTTACATTATAATGTAGGTATTGTACCAAGGTATCAACAACATCTCCATATCTTTACTTACGCGGTGAAAGGCACTTCTCTGTCTGTGGTAGGTACCTAAGGTACAGTACCTTTTAACCTTCAAAAGGTGCCTGGACTTTTGAGAAAAAGACCAGGGAGTGTAGGGCCTCACAAAAAATCACTCCCTCTGTTCATCATCAGCACATGGAAGTAGTCCAATGCCCTCATAGAGTAGACCACGAGCTCGAATCTTTGTTCTAGGTGTATAGGTACATAGTTTACTATTTTTAGGTATTTGACAGTGCTCCAGTCCTGGCGATCAGTGTCAATGTTTCTCGACCCTCTCGTCGCCGTTGCGTATGTGCGTAGGGATTGAGGGCCCCAAATGTGAATTGAAAAACGAATGCTATCATTAGTGGAAAACTGCTTCCTATACCTCACTTAACTCGGTAAATCCACGCAAGTAGGTATATACAACAAATCATCACACCTGTAGCTCGCGAAGATTAGGCAGAAGTGTACCTATATATTTTTTTTAAAACATTGCTCGACCTGGGATTGTCTCCTGTATTGTGGCTGCGTTCTGTAGGCCATACAAATATTCTTTTCGTGCGGGTATCGAATCGCGACACAGTGCAGCAGCCAATCAAAAAAGGGGGGCCCCCTTGGTCCTGTACCTGCCTGGGCTGCCTGGCTGTTACCGCGGTCCGGGAATGCAAAGCAACTAAAGGAACAGGAGGCTAGGTTTTAGTCGGTAAAAATCTGACTCTCACGCACTAATCAATCATGTTGACATCTCGCTGTTCTCCGCGTTTCAATGGCGTGGCCACATTCAAACCTTTATAACTTTTTATCCATACTTTGACTTTATGGTTTTGGGAATCAACTTTTACAAACTGTCAGAGGCGGCTCTAGCCATCGGAGCGATCGCTTGCAACCAGTACCTTGGCGCCCTCTAGAAAGCATGCGGATAAAATGGAATACTTACAGTTTATTTACCCGACTGCGCCAGAAGGGTTATATTTTTACGAAACATCAAAATTATAAAATAGATTTTTTTTTCGTGACAGTCTTGTATGGTATCAAAATAGGGCTCAAAGATACGATTACAAAAGTATTAGATACTCACTAAAATGCAGTAAATAAAAAAAGTTGAAAGTACCAAAAAATCCGACCGCAAAAATCTACTAAAAACATTTTTTAAATTTTATCAGAGGCGCTCGTGAAACACATCGCGCCGTCCATTCAGGCCATCCTTATCGGTGATTAGTGATACCTATAGGAATCCTTGAGTAAGGGTTGAAGGATCCCATTGAGTTACCATACTTAACGTTTTTGTTTTAATTTTACAAATGATTGAATCTGTTTTACTATTTTTCTACTAATTCTAAATAATAACAATAGTTTTTTTCAAATCACGGTTACAGCCCCCAATGCTTACGCACATTCGAATCGAGTCCGGGGCACATACATTCGGGGCATCTAGGTTAGTGCCGTTTATAGGTACAGAATAAAACTATGTAGTACTCAACTGTATCAGTTATCAACAAGTGCAATTTTAATATTTCTAGAAGTAGGAGAGTCGCCTCATTTGGTTGAGTCATTGCAAGTACAACTGTCAAAGTTCAACTGAGCGTCTTTTTTTTTTAGGTGGGAAATCATCCAATGACATCTCCCGCCCTTGGGCGGAGCGGAGGCGTGTCAGACTTTCTCTGACTAAAACCCACTCGTTTGTTCCTTCTTTGCCTTACGTTCCAGGGCCCCGGGGTTCATTTTCACTTAACCCATGGCCCCAATAATAGGCTTCGACCCTGCTGGACCCCTACGATTTGCTGACATCTCCTTGAGGAAGACTACGCGCCGTTGACGACTTGGGCTCGGTCCGGACGGTTACCGGACGGCGTGCTACCTATTGCTCGCCGTCCGCAAGCCTGCGCCTACGGTGGCTGGAAATCGGGATCGGGATCGCGGCGGCTGGGGCATGAGGGCCGTTCCCTCGCACGTGCGGCCGCCTCCTTTGCTAACATTACTGCTTCTCAGAAGGAAGCGACTGCCTGCCACTCCTCCTCGCTCCGGACCATGGCCTGTACCATGGCCCGGCGCGAGAGTACGTTGCCGCCGATCGCTCCCACGAGGACACGACGCGGTGCTCTAAGCGGAGCACACTTCTACCGTATGCTCCACCGTATCCTCCGGGCGGTCCACATAATGGTGACACCCGGGCGTTTCTTCCGCACGAATCCGGTGCAGGAACCTTTCGAATTTACCATGTCCGGTTAGAACCTGCGTCATGCGGAAGGTGAGGACGCCGTGTTCTTTCCAGCCACTCCTCAAAGAGGGAACTTACCGCCATAATTGTGGCGTGCCCAGCACTGGGTTGCTGATCTCGGCCTGCTGTGTCACCCAAGTTGGACAGGGTTGTTTAGTTTTTCTGTTAGGGATTTTTCAGAATCATTCCAGAGTCTGTTAACGCGGTCATAATTGTAAGTAATAATATTCTTGAGGTGTAGCTCGCAGTCCTCTCGCTTGTTTTCTACTGGTCGGAACCGGCACTGCATTTTAAGTAGAAGTTAGTCAGGCATACATAAATAGTAGGTATATACAGGTAGTTAATTAGGAATGCATCAAATAATTAAGAACATATACATTTCTTAGAACATTTATTGAGATTTCAGTGAGTCATTATAATAACATCAGGTTGGCTTTGTTTAAATCACTCTTATTGTTATCTTCTGTCAAATGGGGTGAATAGGAACGCAGGGGTGAATACGAACAAACATTTGATTAGGATTTCACTTCACTTTGGTAGGTTATCTATATTTATATTATTGATTTCTGTCTCAGATTATCATAACCCATGGCTGCCAAACTTTCGTTATTTTAAAAAAAGCCGAGAGTTTGACAGACATTGTCAAACTCTCAGAATTTTAATTCTTAAGGGGCATCATAGATTTTCATTTGATTTCAAATGAAAATCTATGATACCCCATAGGAATGCTTATTTAAGCAGTACCTTTCTAGCAATTGTTTTAAAAACGTGTGCGCCTAAACTGTCTCCGATCCTGACACGCCTATTTAGGCTTTCATTTCAGGCTGGAAAAGTGCCGACTACATGGAAGCAAGCTAACGTACAGCCCGTGCCCAAGGTTAGTCGGGCTGACCCAGCTAACTATAGACTAATCTCAGTAACGTCCATTCTCTATAATAGAAATAGTATGGAACGTGTACCCAACACTAAGCTCCTGGCATACCTAGAAGCTAATGACATCCTAAGTGACCGTCAATATCTATGGGTTTCGCCGAAATCAGTCAACTGGTGATCTAGCGTATGCCATCCACGTCTGGATTGAGGCCATCGAGAAGCTCGGGGAATTGCTTGTCGTCTCCCTCGACATATCGAAGGCTTTCGATGGGGTCTGGCACGAAAGCCTTTTTAGTAAGATTCCTTCTTTCGTTTACCTGCTGGATCGCAGACTTCCTGAGTGACCGGTCCATCCGAGTGGTAATCGATGGCTGCTCGTCCGGTCAAATGGCCATTAATACCGGGGTCCCTCAGGGGTCAGTGCTCTTGGCAACATTGTTCTTACTGCACATAAACGATCTGCTTAAGCCCGGTACCTTTGGGTATGCAGACGACAGAAGACAGCACTGTTGCTGATAGTTACATATCCAGCGCGTGAGCTGGATATGTAACTATCAGCAACAGATCACAGCTGGGTCACAGATCCAGACTCTCCGAGAAGTTATGGTTGAGCGCTTAAAACTTGTTGGCAGTTCCTGAATGGGGCGATGCCAATTTGGTCAGGTTTAACGCTGCTACCTACCTAGGCGCTGCTGCTGACCTAGGCGTGTCTATTTTCTGCTAAAAGGAACCAAATCAGCCCTGCTCCAACTTTCCGGGGTGTAACCGTGCCGAAAATCTTGGTATTCTTGGTGTTGACGTCAACCCTCAACTTTGGGTCATACATCGAAGCAAAGGCTCAACTGGTTGCAAAAAAGCTGGAAATCCTCGCAAAGGTCAGACAGTAGTAGTTCACGCCGAAACAGCTGCAAACTTTATCAAGCGCAAGTTCGATTGTGTATGAAGTACTGCTCTCATCTTTGGGACGGATCTGCCCGATACCAGCTTGATGCACTTGAGACAATTGAGAGGCGAGTCAGGAGGATCATCGGCAATGATGCACTCGTATAGTCGAGGCTTCAAAGTCTTGAGCATTGACGCCGATTTGCTAGCCTGTCGGTTTTCTACCGGTTGCATTTCGGGAAGTGTGCGTTAGAATTGCATAGCCTAATTCCGCCTAGTCCGTTCCATCATCGGACCACCAGGCGTACAGCGATACGCCACAGGTACATGGTGGTCATACCACGTATACGCACAAAACGTTTGGGAACACATTAATTGTGCATACAGCTAAGAAGTGGAATTCCTTGCCGGAGTCTGTTTCTTGACGGCTACAACCCGGGGAGTCTTTAAGTCAAGAGTGAAGTGAATAGGTTACTTCTAGGTAAGCGCGGTTCATCGTCGACCGCATCATCGCTTTCCTTCTGGTGAGATAGCGGTCAAGCGCGAACCTATCAACAATAAAAAAATTAAAATATTTACGTACCTACCGAGTTGTCAAGAAATGTGCATAAAATGTGCGGAAAACCTAACTCTCTCACTTGTACCCACGCAAGAGTATTGGCACGCGTTCGCACCATTAAAGTAGTCTGGCTGAGTGTTAGAACTATCAAAACCGTCTGGCTACTGGGGAACATTATCTTGCAATTACAAAAGAAACATATAAAAAAAACAGCTTGTATAACATAAGTAAAATTACATTTATTGAAGTTTATGAGTATCTGGCGAGAGCTTGCCACCATACTGTCGGCATGGCAATGGATGACCATGATTGCTAATACCATCCAGAAGAACATATAAAAATTGACGAATTTAAGTTGCTACCTTTGTTAACTTTTACCTGCCAAGGCCACCATAACTGAAACTTCATAGTAGGGCATCGTTCCTACCTGTGACATGCACTGACAAACTCTCAGTTTTTATAAAATAACGAGTCTGGCAGACATGGGCTCTTAATCTATCAGTTTTTAGTACTAAATGCAGAGAAAAATTGTTAAATAATGTGGAAATTCCCTTCAAATTTTGTTCCTATTCACCCCTGCGTTTCTATTCACCCTGTTTGACTGTACCTATATCAGTCTTTGTTTATCGACTTATTCCGGGTGAGACAATGATATACTGCATACACACCGTCAGGTATCCATATAAACTAGGCAGGCCACACACGGCAAAAAACAATAACCTTAAAACGGTTTATTCCAGAAATCCTCACCGAAAAATCCCCACCAGTGAGGATTGTTTTTTTTTTTTCCCCAGAAATCCCCACTAGTTAAACAATATCAGCTTAATGGAGATTTTTGGAAAAATAAGTAACAATCCCCACCAGATGTTGTTTGTAGCAAAAGAGACTAATCATAACAAATAATTATGCAATACTTATATAATTCAGTCACCAGACTCGTGGTCACTTTAGAAAACAAAATCAAAGATTTGAAAAACTATGTATATTCACGTTTCTTCGGTTTTCTCGATGAGAATCTGGAGTTCGTAAAACAAATACAATGTTAACACGGCTGTGAGGTCGAACTCACGGTGCAATCCTTCACCGTGGTTGTCTTGTCGGCTGTTGCAATCGTGAGCATCGCGATTGAAATAAACGAGGTCGCACGCTCTCAAAGTGAACGGGAGACGAAGGCGGTAAGATGGACGATTATGTGTGCAAGTGCAACTTACCACAGTTAAAGCTCGCAGTGTTTGCGGCCGATGGCATGGTTCTAAGGCCCGTTTCAATAACATTAAGCGACGAATAAATGGATGACGAACTAAAATCGCTCTTTGGAATCTCAAAAGGAAAATAAATGCAACTGCATTGATTCTGAAGCATTATTTTAAATCTCACTTATTGTTAGTGAATACGAGCATAAGTTAATAAAAAATAACAATTATATTTATTTAATCTTCATGCAACACAAAGTACAAAGGCGGACTTATGCCTTAGGCATTCTCTACCAATACAATTAATCCATTTATCCAAAATTTAAATACGACTGTATGTATACCCCGTGGAAATGTGGAATCCTAAGCTTTTAAAATACTAAGACCGACATCAATCGCGAGATATGCAGTCTTTGAGAATATAGTAGCAGTAACGGTCATGGCAAATTATTATCGGTCGCTAGGTGAAAAAATAAAATAATTTTTGCTAAAAACATTCTACTGAAATGCATAAACAGTGCCACTTGAGTTAGGCCCCTTTCGTACATACTGCCTGTTCTTTTCTAAGCACACAATAATGTAGGTACCAAACTTCGATTTTGCAAAAACCATATCTTTGATTGATAAAAAAACAGATTGTATAGATACTTGTGTTGCCGTGTGCTAATACTACTACGGGCGTGTGTGCATCGAGACGATATGGAAATGTGCAACAAAGCAACAATATGCTGTGACATAATTTATTACTTAGGCATTGCCATGGGCGCCGGAGAGTGTGACACCATATCTTTCAGAGATGAAAAAAATATTTTAAAAGCATATTAGGAAACTAATCCTACCCAAATCACGATGTGAAACATTTCAAACTCGTCTCGATTCGATTCAATTTGCGTAGCATTTTCCCAACTTGGGTTTGGCTCCCAGTTCCTGCTGGGTACCAGTATTTTACATTGAGCGACGGCTGTTATTACTTAGCGATGACCACGAGTTCTTCGGGAGTTCAAGATGCACTTATAATAATCGTATCGATGACGCCCATGCCAGAAGCACTGTGTTTCGAGTTAGATTTGCAATCCTTAAATACTCATTTGTCACAACAACGTGCAATTTAAATGCAAGTTATTACTATTAGGTATTACCTAAACGTTTATAAATGCATTGTTTACATTTCACACAATCACACTACAATTTAACGATAAGTAACGATCATTTTTGAATAATCAGCCTTATTTATAAATCTAATATCTTGAAGAAATATTCAACCTCTAATAGTCCATCTTCAGGTAAATCACTACAGTGAATCGCGTTCTGTATTTTTGTATTACCGAGTTTTGCCCTAATTGTATATGGGCGCAATAACCTGGCAACTTCCTGAAAAAAAAAAACATTAAATTGAAAAATAAATTAAATATAATTATTCCAATTTCTTTTAATTGGGTACTATCGTTTTTATTTTTATACGATATTTTATACTAAACAACAAATAAGATTAAAAACAAATCTTCTTCTGGAAACTATTCATTTCAAATATTGTAACGAGGAAGAGTGGAGACGTGGTGGGTAGGAAACCTTCCGCTATCTCTTTTGAACGCGCGTAACCGGTGGTGACGTCACAATTAAGTTGGTGATTTTTTTCTGTTATTTCAGTTTACTTTTCCACCAGATTTAAAAGGTTTTTTTTTAAACAGTTTTATTTTTTTAAGTTTAATTTACTGAATTATGAACCGATTAAAAAAAATCTATTAGCGATATTGCATTAAGTATGTTCATTTTTTTTAAACAAATAATTGAAATGGTAAGTCTTGTACCCAATTCCTCCACTCTAATCGACTCTAGTCAGTATGACAACGGAGAAGCAAGCTAATAAATTTAAAAAGCTTAGAATATAGGAGTAGAAGATGTTTTAAAGATTACTTTACTTACTGGATCAGTAGGACCAACCAGCTTTCTAAATTCAACAGCAGTGTTCAACGTTTTATCTTTCGATACTATTTCCATTGCCACACAGGGCCCACTCGAAAGTTCTTCCACCATACCCTGTAATTAATTAAATTATAGTATAACTACAAAGCCAAGCATTACAAATACTTAGCATAATCAACCTTTTAATGTTCCCACTGCTGGGACTCAGGCCTCCTCTCTAGGAGAGGGAATGGGCCGTAATCCACCACGCGAGCCCAGTGCGGGTTGGTGAATGTCACATATCTTCGAATTATGTCACATCGAATTTTACAAATACTTATTAAATATAATATATTGTATGGTTCCATATTCAACATGTATTATTGCCCTTTACTCCATCTCGTTTAGCTCTTTAATCTCCATAGGTGAAAAGAGCTGACGAAATGGAGTATTTGGTCGTGGATGTGCGACCCTGACAGGAATAAACGCATGATGATTGTCGGTTATATCTGACGTAGGCAGTCAATATTCAGAATCGGGACTTTTACATAAGTTACACGTATAGTTTTTTTAGGGTTTCGTACCTCAAAAGGAAAAAAAAGGAACCCTTAGGATCACTTTGTTATCCGTCCGTCTGTCTGTCTGTCTGTCAAGACCCTTTATCTCGGGAACGCGTGGAGATATCGAGATGAAATTAAAACCATATATTTAGGTCTGTGGTCCCTTGAAGCTGTATCTAGTATATCATCATCATCATTTCAGCTAAAAGACGTCCACTGCTGGACATAGGCCTCCCCCAAGCGTCGCCACAACGAACGGTCCCGTGCGTCTTGCATCCATCGGACTCCCGCAACCGTCACCAAGTCATCGGTCCACCTTGTAAGAGGCCTTCCAACGCTACGTCTTCCGGTACGTGGTCGCCACTCCAGAACCTTTCGAACCCAACGGCCATCCGTTCTGCGAGCAATGTGCCCTGCCCATTGCCACTTTAGTTTGGCGATTCTTCGTGCTATGTCGGCAACCTTGGTTCTCCTGCGGATATCCTCATTCCTGATTCGATCACGCAAGGAAACTCCGAGCATAGCCCTCTCCATTGCCCTTTGGATGACTTTAAGTCTTCTGATGAGGCCCATTGTAAGCGACCACGTTTCGGAGCCATATGTCATCACTGCTATCTAGTATATCTAGTATATGCTAATTATAAATATTTCAATTACATTTTGAAATACCTGAACGTTAACCCTGCCACTAAACAAATAGCAATTTCTTACATTTAATCATCTATTTCAATTATGCCACCTATGTGGTACGTTTCATTTGCGCCAAAACTGGGTTTTTTTTTCATACTTCGTGAGCATTCTCCTTTTTTAACCAACCAATAGAAGACACAAAACCACACTTTATACTCATTACAGAAAAAAGCGCTACAATCTCGTCATGCTCCCCAGACATTGTCTGTCCCCAGACAGTGTCTAAATAACATTTATTCAAATTTTACTTGGGGTTGTTGGGGAGATGCTCTACAGTAACCCATAATTCAGATGCTTATACTTCTTAACCAGTTAAGATACTTATTTTTTTTAAGTAGGTATGTACTAATTCAGTACATATTGTGTACAATTGGAATATGAATGATAGATAGGACAGGAAAATAGATGATAGGGTGTCTCTGGAGCATGACGTCTAAAATCATGCCATCACTCACTCACCTTATATTCTGGTACAATTCCTTTATATACTTCATAAAACTCAGAAGCATTAATGTTCTCGACAATGACCATGTTAAGAGCTGTGACGTGGAATCCTCCATCATCTATCAGTTCTAGAGCCACTCCAAGCTTACCCTCCCGGATCGCGTGTGGTTTGATTATGCAGAGGGTGCAGTTAGAGAGGGTCGCCGTCAATCTTAATCGCGTTGATCGCGTCGGTGGTGGTGGGAAGAAGTAATCTATATCCTGTTGATAATAGTAATGACTATTAATTAAAGAAGTGCTTCCTACTGCTAGCTGGTTTATTTATTTATTAAAACTTCATGCAACACAAAGGTATAGAGGTTTTTGTTTTTTTTTCGGGTGGGAAAATCATCTAATGACATCCCCCGCTCTTGGGCGGAGCGTGAGATAGTGTCAGACTTTTACTGACTAAAAACCCACTCCTGTTCCTTCTTTGCCATTTTTTTCCAGGGCCCCGGGGGTCACTTTCGCATCACCCATGGCCCCAGTAGGCTTCGACCCTGCTGGGCCCCTACGGTTGCTGACATCTCCTTGAGGCGCGCGTGGAACACTACGCGCCGTCGACGACTTGGGCTCGGTCCGGACGGTTACCGGACGATCGGACGGCGAGCCACCCATTGCTCACCGTCCGCAAGCCCGCGCCTACGGTGGCCGGAAATCGGGATCGGAATCCCGGCGGCGGTTGGGGCGTGAGGACCGTTGCCTCACGCGATCGGCCGCCTCCTTTGCTAGCATTACTGCTTCGCAGAAGGAGGCAACTGCCTGCCACTCCTCCTCGCTCCGGACCATGGCCTGTACCAAGGCCCGGCGCGAGAGATCGCTGCCACCGATCGCCCCCACGAGGACACGGCGGTGCTCTGCCCAAGCGGGGCACACCTCTACCGTATGAAAGGTATAGAAGTGGAATGGCTTTAGATGTTTTCTACTAATTAACCAAGGGTGGTGAAGGGAAATCATAGCAAGGGCATAAAAAAATAAAATCAAAAAAAAAGTTCAATAATTAAACTGATCACTTACAAATGCTGCATCCTCTATAGTTGCTGAAGCATGTATACAGTTTCTCACAAGATCAACACCGTATAAAGCCCTTATAGTGCCTGGTGCAGCTTTATGAGGATCTGGGTGGCCAATAATTTCTAAGACTACAGAAACAGCATCTTTTCCTACAAACTCTGCTCCATAGACCAGTTGATTAGTAAGGTGGTCCAGTAAAAATCTGTAATTCAACCACTAAAATGTTACACTACTGAATAAGGCCACATCCCCACTTTGTCGTGACGACAGATAATCATGTAGTTTTAAGTGTCGTCGCTTATATATTTAAATAGAGGTGTTCACATATAGGACAACACGATTTACTGCCGTCTACGACTTTTTTTTGCGGTGGCAACAGATTGTTATGATAGTGGGAACAGCTACCACGACAGTCGTAAAACGATAAAAAATTGTCAAGATTAAAGCATGATGAACCAAGCTTGCCGACATAGCACGAAGAATCGCCAAACTTAAGTAGCAATGGGCAGGGCACATTGCTCGCAGAACAGATGGCCGTTGGGGCCGAAAGGTTCTACAGTGGCGACCGCGTACCGGAAGACGCAGTGTTGGAAGGCTCCCTACGAGGTTGGACTGATGACCTGATGAAGGTTGCGGGAATCAGATGGATGCAAGATGCACAGGACCGTTCATTGTGGCGACATTTGGGGGAGGCCTATGTCCAGCAGTGGACTTCTATCAGCTGATATGATGATGATGATGATGATGATGATGATGATGATGATGATGATGATGAAAGCATGATACAAGCAGTAAATCATGAAAATTTGTCAGCGTGATGGTAAATATTGTGTCTTTGTTGCGACTATCCGTCATAACCACAACAGTTGTTATGATTGAAACAGCTAAAGACGATAGTCGTCCGACTATAAATTAGCCGTTACGACATAGTGAGAGTGCAGCCTAACATAAATTCTTATTACCACAGAAGTTAGAATTTTATTTGTACACTAGTGCCACCCTGGCTTTGCACAGGTTCAAATTATATACACATATCTTCCTCATTTATCTCTCTTTTTATTTGTGACTGCATGAAAATCTATGGGGTAGTTTAAAAAGTGTTAGTGGATAAACAGAAAGACAAAGCTGGCATAGTGTTTACACGCCACAGCAAAGCAGGTATTTCAACAACACTATCACATCTTAATTGAAATAAACATAAATTGTTTCCTTTAACCCTTTCATTGCCAAGCTAAGATTTCAGTGTTTATTTTTGTGATCATATGCAAATCTGGATGAAATAAACAGTAAAGAATTCACATAATATAAATTGTGACGAGTCCAGACTATTTTTTTTTTAGCATTTAAAACGCATAGTGTCGTCTGTCATGTACTCAGGAAATGCGCATGCTGGTCACATTTTGCTTTGATGGCAAATTAGTTAGAATAAATGACTGTGGTGGTCACAAGGTTTTAATAGACATACTGAGTGCCAACTTACGGATAAGTGGGTTTGGTTACTTCTGCCCGATATATATTATCAATATCATTGGGTGCGAGACAAGTTTTCTTCATCTTAGAAAGTCGGAGTCCATGCTCCTGGAGTTGAGTCAGGACCTTGCCAGCAATTTTAGTTGGCACTGGTTTTATTAATATAAATGTTCTGAAAAAAAGTGTTACCTGATAAGCTTCTAATGACAGTAATTAAATGAATCCATAAAGAAGAACTAAAGGGACAAATTGATTCAGAAGGAAGAAGAAAATTAAGTGATCCAAACCTATAATAAATAAATAATTTACTTACATCTGAATATCTTTATGCAATTTCTTTCTTGTGTCTTCACAGGCAAAATCTACAATTTTTATAAGGCGACCTAAGATGTATAGAGTGCACCCAATATAAAAGCTATCTAAAGTGATACCATTTACTTTGACCCTCCTCACAAAAGTTTTCCGAGTTCTCAAATCGAACATTTCAAGTGTTTCATCAGTAGGATAATAAAACACATTGTACCGGCGAATAAGGCTGGCTTGATTATCATACCACTCCCCGATAAATGAGTATTTTTCTCTGTAGGCCCCTTCCTAAAAAATATTTACGTGGTTTAATTAATAACAAAGTAATCTACAAATCAAGTAAATATAACGAATTATTTAACCACATTACCATTTTGCTTTAGTTTGTTTGTATTTAATCAAAACATTTCATAAATAGTATATCAAAATCCTAATTAATTAGCGATAGTTATGAAATATATAAATATGAACATAAAATTTATTTATCACCAGTTGCCTTGCAAACAAAACAATCCATCAACAACGGGTAACGGACGAGCGGAACGCCGAACAGACAGATGACAACTGACAGTGACACTGACTGAATGACACTGATAGCGCTCGCCCAAGAATCTTATAAGTTATCTGCTTACGTCAACCTCAAAAATGTACCGAAGAGTATACATACATACATAGCATATACATAGCTAAACTTTTTACAAAAAAAAAAAAAAAAAAATGTATGCGTGTACTAGCGTACACTCGTAAGAAGTGAAACTTCTTTATGACGTTATTTTTCAAAATAACTACTCAAAACGGGCCGCAAAATACATTGGAGACATTACCAATCCCTACTCCGCTGGAGAAAGTATACTTCGAATCACGCGTGGTAGGGATAAGAAAAAGATGGCGCGTAACGGAAAAATGTGACGCGTAACGAAAAAATGTTACACTAAATTTTTTTCCAACCCCGATAAAGAAGTTTCACTTCAAAAAGATGGCGCGTAACGGAAAAATGTGACGCGTAACGAAAAAATGTTACACTAAATTTTTTTCCAACCCCGATAAAGAAGTTTCACTTCAAAAAATAACCGACTTCACTAAAAAAAACACTAAAAGGATCAAAATAACTTTAATTTCGGAAATCGGTGTTAAATAAGAAACAAACAATACCGAGAAACACCGTGAAGAATCGGTAGTGAAGAAACCGAATAGGACTGTTTTTTTTTGTAAAAAGTTTTTTATTTCACACTTTTTAGTTGCGATACACTTATATGTATATAACCAGAGTGCACATTTCTCATGACAATTCCAATTAACCCAAACACTGCTATTTTTTTAAGTGTGGAAATCATCTAATGACTTCTCCCGCTCTGGGCGGAGCAAGAGGGCGTGTCAGACTTTTACTGACTAAAACCACACCTGTGTTCTTCAGTTGCCCTTTGCGTTCTAGGACTACAGGTTTCCTTTTCAGAAATTCCCCGCGGTCCTAGCTAGCGGGCATCGGCCCTGCTGGGCCCCTATGGTTTGCTGACATCTCTTTGAGGAGCGCGTGGATCACTACGCGCTGTTGACGACTGGGCTCGGTCCGGTCAATTACCGGACGGCTGGACGGCAAGCTATCCATTGCTCGACGTCCGCAAGCCCGCGTCTACCGTGGCTGGTAGTCGGGGTTAGGATCTTGGCGGCTGAGGCGTGAGGACATTCGTTCCCTCACGTGTGCGGCCTCCTCCTTCACTAGCATTACAGTTTCGCAGAAGGAGGCCACCGCCTGCCATTCCTCCTCGCTTCGGACCATATCCCGAACCAGGGCCCAAGAGGTCGCTACCACCGATTACCTCCACGAGGACACGACGGTGCTCCGCCCAAGCGGGGCACACCTCCACCGTATACTCCACCGTGTCCTCTGGGCGGTCCACACAATGATGACACCCGGGCGTTTCTTCCACCTGAATCCGATGCAGGTACCTCCCGAACTGAATCCGATGCAGGTACCATGTCCGGTGAGGACCTGCGTCATGCGGAAGGTGAAGACGCCGTGTTGCCGCTCCAGCCACTCTTCAGAGAGGGGACTTACCGCCATAATTGTAGCGTGTCCAAACTCAAACACTTCTAGGTTACATTGTTTTATTATGTAGTTCCTGTGTCTACCTTTCTTTTTTTTTATTCTTGATAGGTTCGCACTTGACCGCTATCTCACCTGATGAAAAGCGATGGTGCGGTCGACAATGGAGCGCGCTTACCTAAAAGTAACCTATTCACTCTTGACTTTCACCTTCCGGCTCCATCATCAGATCAGTTCAATAGTTCCTTATAGCCAAACTGCATTTCATGACAATTCTAATAAGCCCATACACGGCTTGGATACATTGGTTAATTACAGAGTTCCGGTGCTTATCTTCCGGCTCCATCATCATCATCAGGTTACTTCGATAATACCATTTTCAACATAACTATTCAGAACCATTTTATTTATTTGTATTGTCATAGTCGCTTAACTTTAATATTTGAGGAGTTCCCTCGATTCCTCATGGATCCCATCATCACTTTGACTGGCCTGTTGGTCTAGTGGTTAGTGGCCCTGACTACTATGCCGGAGGTCGTGGGTTCGATTCCCACCCAGGACAAATGTTTGTGTGATGAGCATGATCATTTGTTCTGTGTCTGGGTGTAATTTATTTATATATGTATGTATTTAGAAATATATAAGTATGTTTATCAGTTGTCTAGTACCCATAACACAAGCTCTGCTTAGCTTGGGACTAGACGGCGTTGTGTGATAGTTGTGGAATATTATATTATATATTATTATATTATATCAGAACTGGATTTTGAAAAAAATGGGACCAATGTGGAAGCATATCCGAGGAAAAAAAATGTTGCAAATCGATCCATAAACGACGGAGTTCTGAGGTAAGACACTTAAAAAAAACAACCGAATAGAAACCTCCTTTTTTTGAAGTCCGTTAAAAAAAGTATTTGGTCAACCTTCTTGGATTCTAGTCTATTACGGCGTTGGTTGCATAAATTCGTTCCAAAGCTGGCACAGAAGTGGCTCGAACGCATAAATACTTTTTCAACACAACAACTTGCTCAGAAAGTGACTCTTATTGCACTGCACTTAGTTAAATAATGGTAGGTACTCGTTACCAAACTGTGTCATTTTGATTACCATTACGCACTAGTGCTATGACATCATAAACTACATAGTTAAAACCTTTTTGTTCAACCTCTTTGTTCGCAAAACAAATTTTGAATTCGAATATAATTCCCATTAGGTTATTGCGTTCAATAGTATATATTATATAAGGGAATGAGAGTGACTCGTAAATGAAACACGTAGTTAGTCGTTGATGTCTGAACAAGATCTGTATAGGAATGTCGTAAAACGTGTTGCTTCATTATTTCTATAACAGACATCGTCGTAAACGTGGTAATTGGTTCTGAGGTATTGATAACGTGGTAATGGGTTCCGAGGTACTGGTAACTGTGACAGGTACTGTGTCACTACATCACTCCCCCCTTAAGAGAAGCGTACGTTCGGTTTCACCGTGCGGCCGGTTCTTGTGACGTAGGCGTGATTGGGCGGTGCGCTCGATGTTGGTGCTGCGGCTGGCACGTTTTGATGATCTTGCGTTGGCGGACGTGAAGCAGGTGGCGGCAAGCGTGAGATTGCTGAAGGGTGTGTCTCATCTTCGTTGTACAGGTGTGCCGGCTTCAATCTGTCGACTGACACGACGGCGGTACGAAGAGGTAGCTGTAATGTGAACTGCTTTCCATCTTCGCTGCGGTGTAAAATCTCGTACGGGCCGTCGTAAGGTGGTGTGAGCGGTCTGCGCACGCTGTCGTTGCGCAGAAACACGTGCGTACATGTTGCGAGATCCTTGTACACGAATATGTTCGCGTTCGATTCGATGAGTGTCTTCTCACCGGTGACAGTGACGACATTGTTTCTGTCAGCTGACGAACGAATTCGGCGTCTTCAATTTTCGGCGTTGTAAGCACGAAGAAATCAGACGGAATGCGTAGCGTTGCACCGTACGTCATTTGGGCTGGGCTGAAGGAGGTGTTTTCACGAAGTGCGGTACGTAGTCCAAGCAGAACTGTAGGTAGCTCCTCGCTCCAGAGTGTCCCGGCTGCTCTCGCCATCAGTGCTGACTTAAGTGTGCGGTGCCATCTCTCCAATTGGCCATTCGCCTGAGGGTGGTATGCGGTGGTTCGAATACGAATGACACCAAATTTCTTCATCAGCGACGTGAATAATGCGGACTCAAATTGTCTTCCTTGGTCCGTTGTTATACGTAACGGGCATCTGAATCGCGATATCCACCCGTCATATATGGCTCTTGCGACTGTCTCGGCGCTGATGTCACGCGTAGGTATCTCTTCGGGCTACTTGGTGCAGCGGTCGATTATCGTGACGACGTATCTGTAGTCATTAGAAGGGGGTAACTCTCCGACGATATCGACATGAATGTGGTCAAAACGCGCAGATTCTTGGAATTGACCAAGCGGGCTCTTCACGTGTCGTTGAACTTTGGCGCGCTGACATCCCATGCACGCCCTTGCCCATGTAGCTACGTCTTTGTTCATCGAAGGCCAGAAGAATTTATTTGCCATGATTTTTCTCGATGTTCGTACTCCGGGGTGACTTAAATCATGTTGCGCTTTGAAGGCGGCAAAACAGTAAGTCGGTGGTAAATATGGTCGAATATTTGTTGTAGATGTTTCGCACAGTATCGGTCGTTGAACTCCAGGTATAGTTAGTCGGGTGAAGTTGAGTTTGGGGTTGTTCAAACACGATCGTAGTTCGGAGTCGTTTTCGTATTCTTGGACGAGTTGATTGTAGTCGATAGTTAAGTTCAGTAGTTCGATTTCTTCTATTCGTGATAACGCGTCGGCTGCTTCATTTCTATCACCGTTGATGTATAGGATGTTTGTGCAGAATTGACTTATATAGTGAAGTTGGCGCTCTCTTCTTGGAGTGTCGCTGCTACTCGGTGGTCTTGTAAGCGCGTACGTTAGAGGTTTGTGATCGGTGTAAATTGTAAGGTCGTTGCCCTCTATTAGCCGTCGTAGATGTTGCACAGCGGTGTACATAGCTAATAGTTCGCGATCGTACACGCTGTAGCGTCGCTGAGTGTCGCTCATCGTTTTTGAGTAGAACACGAGAGGTTTCCACACGTTGTCGACTTTTTGTTGCAGGACGGCGCCGATGCTGGTATTCGAAGCGTCGGTGAATAAACATAGCGGTGCGTTTGGTATTGGGTGTGTCAGCGTAGTCGCCCTGAGTATGCTTTGGCGGCAATATTCGAAGGCTTCATCGGCTTCAGGCGTCCAGGCGATTGGTGATTTATCGTTCTTCTTGCTGTTGTGTAGGTACTTGTTGAGTAGGGTTTGATGTTCGGCTTGATGGGGTAGGCAGCTGCGGTAAAAGTTGATCATGCCTAAGAATCTTCGTAATTCTTGAATTGTAGTTGGTTTTGGATAATCGACTATGGCTTGGATGCGATCTTGTGTGGGTTTGATTCCTTCTTGTGTGACTTCATATCCGAGAAATTGTATTTTGTTAGTGCCGAATTCGCATTTTTCGATGTTGAGTGTGACGCCGTACTTGTTCAATCGTTCGAGAACTTGATGTAGGTGGCGCTGATGTTCTTCTTCATTTCGTGAATAAACTAGTAAATCGTCGACGAAACAGAATACGATGTCGTCGAGTCCGCGTAGTACTTCATGCATGAAACGTTGAAATGTTTGACCGGAGTTGCGTAGGCCAAACGTCATGCAATTGAACTCGAAGAGGCCAAACGGTGTGATGATGGCGGTTTTTGCGGCGTCTTCTTCATGGATTGGTATGGAATAGTAGGCCATCTTCATATCCAATTTCGAAAAGACTTTTTTTCCGTGTAGTTGGTAGGTAAAGTCTTGCATTCTCGGAATTGGGTAGCGGTCGGGTACAGTCACGGCGTTAAGTCTTCGGTAATCGCCGCATACACGTAGTGAGCCATCTTTTTTCTTGACGACGTGTAATGGGCTGGCCCATGGGCTTTTCGAAGGTTTGCAGATACCCATCTCCATCATCTTCTCAAATTCAGTTTTTGCGGCTTTGTACTTGTCCGGAGGAAGGGGACGTGGCCTTGAATATGTAGGCTATAGCTAAGGTACATGCCTAATATACTCATACATAAATACATACACAAATAAAATAACTCATACATAATATCTATACCACATACATACTACATAAATACACGCATAATAATATTAGCTAAAACATAAATACTTTACACCCGTGCGTACACACCCTTATGCTTCCGCACGTTTGTACACACCCTTAGCTATACCTACAGTCCAGCCGCTAGCGGAGCCCCGGCGCCCGTTTTGCCAAAGTACCTACGTACGATGAGTTCGCGGAACCGCGCAGCGCACGGCGCTGTCGCCGCCTCCACCCCGCGCTCTCGAGCCGCGCCCCCTCGGTCGCCCTCGCGAGTCCGCGTCCAAGAACGACCGCGTACGCATCGTAGATTATATATATACTCGCGAAGCACATTGCTAATATATTATTGTAAACGTATAAGAACTAATTCTTGTTATCTGTTAAATAAATAAACATTATTTATATCGTTAGTGCGTAGTGTTTTACTCTAAGCAGAACCTAAAGTCCTAACACTATAGACACTACAGTGGTGACCCCAAAGACTTAACACGTGTTAGTGCTACCTACTGTGTGCGGAGAACGTGGACTCAATAAACTTAAGTGACAATACCCAAGTGCCATACAAAATGTGTGAATTGGAGCAGGTCACAAACGATGCGAAGACTGATTCAGCGGCATCCCAGGACGTTTTTCGTGTAGGCGTGCGCGTTCCACCATTTTGGCCTGAGAAGCCCGCGATTTGGTTTGCGCAAATTGAAGGCCAGTTCGCGATTTCCAATATTACGGCGGACACAACGAAATTCTATTACGTCGTAAGCCATCTTGATCCAAGATACGCAGCGGAGGTGGAAGACATCATCGTAAACCCACCAGCAGCTGATAAAAACGGCAGATTGAAGTCGGAGCTGATAAAGCGGCTCTCCGAATCCAGGGAAAAGAAGGTGCACCAACTCCTGACCCACGAAGAGTTAGGCGACAGGAAGCCGTCGCAATTCCTTCGACACCTGCAGCACCTTGCCGGTCCTAAGGTACCTGACGAGTTTCTACGAACTATATGGTCGAGTCGGTTGCCTAGTAACATCCAATCTATAATAGCGTCGCAAGCGTCCTCACCTCTCGAAACTTTAGCAGACCTCGCCGACAGGATTCACGATGTCGTGCCGAGAGGTCACGAAGTTGCAGCAACACAAGGGGTAAGTGATTTACTTACCATGAATAAGCAATTGGCCGAGCTTACAAGACAAGTGGAGTTGTTAACACAAAAGGTTAATGACCTTTCCCGCCCAAGCCGATCAAAAAGTCGCAATGACCGCTCAACTTCCCGCCTAAACAGATCTCATTCAAGAAAAAGGGTACATCCAACATGTTGGTACCATTTTAAGTTTGGTGAAAAGGCCACTAAATGTGATCAGCCCTGTGACTTCAATCCGGAAAACTTCAAAAGCAGTCAGTAATGGTGGCTGACGACTGCACAACATGTAAAGGCCGCCTATTCATCACCGACAAACGTACCGGCGTACAGTTTTTAGTAGATACTGGTTCCGACGTATGTGCCTATCCGAGAAAATATTTAAAAAATCAGCTGCTTTACAATAAACAATGTAACTATGAGCTTGTCGCTGCTAATAGCACACCAATACCTACCTACGGCACATACCAACTTAGCCTTAATCTTGGATTACGCCGTGAATTTACCTGGAAATTCATTATTGCAGACGTGTCAAGACCTATTATAGGCGTCGATTTTTTAAGTTATTACAACCTACTAGTCGACTGCCGACAACAAAAATTGATAGACTCCATTACGAACCTGACTGTCGGCGCACCTTCAACCCACGAAATAACGCACGAACTGCTGTCGTTGAAGACCTTTACAGGTCATTCAACTTATCTCAACCTACTTCGACGTTATCCCGAAATTACGAGACCAGCTGGATCACAAAACATACCAGTTCACAACACTAAGCACCACATTAGAACTACATCTGGCCCGCCCGTAACATCACGACCGCGTCGTTTGGCACCTGACCGTCTGAAAATCGCAAAAAAGGAATTTGAGGAAATGTTACAAAATGGAACAGCTCGTCGCTCTGAAAGTCCATGGTCGTCTCCACTACATCTCGTGCCCAAAAAAGACGATGGCTGGAGGCCATGTGGCGATTACAGGCAATTAAATGCACGAACAATACCAGATCGATACCCAGTGAGGCACATTCATGATTTCGCATACCAATTGTCAGGATCCACTATATTTTCGAAAATTGACCTCGTTAAAGCTTTCAATCAAATACCAGTTTATGAAGATGATATAAAAAAAACTGCCATAACAACACCCTTCGGGCTATTTGAATTTACCGCCATGACCTTTGGTTTAAGAAATGCTGCCCAGACTTTCCAGAGATTTTTGGATGAAATTCTTCAAGGACTAGACTTTACGTTTGGATTTCTTGACGATATACTCGTATTTTCAAAAGGGGAAACAGAACACATTGGACACCTAACAAAAATATTCGACCAATTAAAAAAATATGGTGTTGTGATCAATACCAACAAATGCGTCTTAAGTGGTAGTGAAGTCACTTTCTTGGGTTATCACGTATCTGCAGCTGGCATACGACCTCTCCCAGAAAAAGTTAAAGCTATCCAAGAATACCCCCTCCCCAAAAATGCTAAGGAGTTGAGAAGATTTCTAGGGATGATAAATTTTTACCGGAAATTTCTCCCAGGCGCCGCACAAATCCAGGGTCCTCTCAACCAAGCTTTGAGTGGCCCAAAAATCAAAGGGACAACGCCCATCATCATAACACCTGAGATACAAAAAGCATTCGACGCATGCAAAACGAACTTGTTGGAAGCAACGCTTATCGCACATCCTGATCCTGAAGCTGAGTTAGCACTTTTCACCGATGCTTCAGACGTAGCCATTGGAGCTGTCCTGCAACAACGAAGACATGACAGCTGGCAACCACTGGGATTCTTTTCACGCAAGTTGTCTCCTGCTCAAACCAAGTACAGCACTTACGACCGTGAATTGCTCGCAATACATGAAGGTATTAAATACTTTAGGTATATGCTCGAAGCGAGAACATTTAAAGTGTTCACCGACCATAAACCCATCACATTCGCCTTCACAACAAGTCGAGATAACTGATCACCTCGTCAACACCGCTATCTCGACTACATCTCCCAATTCACAACTGATCTCAACCATATCACAGGAAATGACAACGTAGTTGCCGACGCATTTTCACGATTGGAAAGCGTCGACTCTACCATCAATTACAAACAACTGCAAAACGAACAGGAAAACGATCAAGAATTACAGAACTTGCTACAAAACAATACAGCGTTAAAACTAGAAAGGGTAAAAACTATGGATGCCTACGTATACTGTGACCAGTCTACTTCTCGTCCTAGACCATTCATCACACCAACTTTCCGCAAGCAAATTTTCAAAAACTTACATAATCTCAGTCATCCAGGCCCCAACGCAACCGCAAAACTGATTTCAGAAAGATTTGTGTGGCCTAAGATTCGTCGTGATTGCAGAACATGGGCTCAACAATGCACTGATTGCCAACGCAACAAAGTTACCCGCCATACTCACTCTCCTCTTTCCTCATTTCCTGTTCCTTCTAACCGTTTCTCCCACGTCCACCTTGACATAATAGGCCCTATGGCACCCTCTTCTGGTTTCAGGTACTGCCTTACGGCTGTAGATAGGTTTACTCGATGGCCAGAAGCCTACCCTCTAGCAGACATCACAGCGGAGACCTGCGCTAGTACCTTCATTTCTGGCTGGGTCGCTCGGTTTGGATGTCCAGAAAAAATCACCACGGATCGAGGGAAACAGTTCGACTCGCAATTATTCCAGAGCATCTCGTCCATCATAGGCGCCTTCCATTGTTCCACAACAGCTTACCACCCGCAGTGCAACGGTTTGGTGGAGAGGATGCGCAGACAGCTCAAGGCCGCTATAATGTGCCACAACAACGCACAATGGACGGAGACACTTCCTCTTGTTCTCCTCGGTATGAGGAGTGCTTGGAAGGAGGATCTAAAAGCATCTTCAGCCGAGTTGGTATACGGCGAGCCACTCAGATTACCTGGTGAGTTCTTGAAACCAGAAACACGTCACATCATAGATGAGGCAGATTTTGCATCACGACTAAGACACAATATTTCAAAGCTTTCACCTGCTTCAACTTCAAGCCACGGAGAGAAAACGTTTTATATCCATAAAGACCTCAATACAGCCACTCACGTTTTTTTGCGAAAAGGACCTTTTAAAAAGTCTTTAGAATCACCTTATTCTGGCCCATACAAAGTCATTGAAAGAGAACCAAAAACCTTCATAATAGACGTACAAGGGAAACATCTAACAGTAACCATTGATAGGCTTAAACCAGCGTATATGGCTAACAACAATGATGCTTTGTCACATAATAGATCACCTTTACCACAACCACCATCTGTTTCACCGCCAGTTCCAGCACAACCGCAGCCGGAAACCACCACAAGAAGCGGAAGAACGGTGAGATTTCCACGGCATCTTTTGACCGTGAAACGGTCTCAGCGGGGGAGTGATGTAGGCTATAGCTAAGGTACATGCCTAATATACTCATTATACATAAATACATACACAAATAAAATAACTCATACATAATATCTATACCACATACATACTACATAAATACACGCATAATAATATTAGCTAAAACATAAATACTTTACACCCGTGCGTACACACCCTTATGCTTCCGCACGTTTGTACACACCCTTAGCTATACCTACAGTCCAGCCGCTAGCGGAGCCCCGGCGCCCGTTTTGCCAAAGTACCTACGTACGATGAGTTCGCGGAACCGCGCAGCGCACGGCGCTGTCGCCGCCTCCACCCCGCGCTCTCGAGCCGCGCCCCCTCGGTCGCCCTCGCGAGTCCGCGTCCAAGAACGACCGCGTACGCATCGTAGATTATATATATACTCGCGAAGCACATTGCTAATATATTATTGTAAACGTATAAGAACTAATTCTTGTTATCTGTTATATAAATAAACATTATTTATATCGTTAGTGCGTAGTGTTTTACTCTAAGCAGAACCTAAAGTCCTAACACTATAGACACTACAAATAGATGGGTTGGCCCGTTGTTTCTATGCGATGTTTAACGTCGTGTTTTGCAGGAGACTTGGTCGACATGGGTCGGAGAACATCAGGATAATTCTTCAGTATGTCATGGTAGACATGGTTACGGTCGATAATGTAGACGGCTTCTTCTGTTGTTTGTATTTTGATGGCGTTCACGCTGAGATCGGTAACGCGATCGATAAGTTTTCTTTGATGTAAGTCGACTAGTAATTTGTGATTTGCTAGGAAGTCTGCGCCTATTATTGATGTCTTGACGTCGGCGACGACGAATGTCCATTTGAAACTTCTACGTAAACCTAGGTTGAGCTCGAGTGCACGCTCTCCGTAGGTACGTATTTGCGTGCCGTTTGCTGCGAATAATTTGTAGGTACTTTCTGCCGGTTTCGAATATTTCTTGTTTCTTGCTGCTAAGACTGATATATCGGCTCCGGTGTCGACAAGAAACTTCTCTTTGCTGTTCCTGTCGATGATGCATAGGCGGAGGCTTCGTTGATTTACATCGACTTCCGCCACAGTCGATGTATGTTCTAGTTTTCCTTCGTTTTGGAACAGGGAGGTTCACATTTGCGCGCGTTTTCACCGAATCGGTAATGATAATAGCACAGCCAATCAGCGTCGTCCGGCTTGCTTGACCCACGAGTATTTTGGCGCGAAATGCTGCGTTGCCGCGCCGACAACGGGTAGCGGGAACGGGGGCGATGGGGGCGGGTGTGCGCCGCGCGTTGTTGCCAGCTTGTGCGTAGTTCGGCGATTTCCAGTGATAATTTTTCGATTTGTTTCGACAGCAAATCCACTTGTAAATTCGTGATAGCTGAGATCTGATGGCCTTCGCAGTTTGATGTGGTTGTTGTTGCATCGCTGAATTCTTCAACTTGTTCCTTTGACATGATGATGAAGCTAGCTTTGATCTTGACGATTCTTCAATTCTTCAGAAGGCAGGCGTCTTGATTTTCCAGCGGGGTCACCAATATAAGGGAATGAGAGTGACTCGTAAATGAAACACGTAGTTAGTCGTTGATGTCTGAACAAGATCTGTATAGGAATGTCGTAAAACGTGTTGCTTCATTATTTCTATAACAGACATCGTCGTAAACGTGGTAATTGGTTCTGAGGTATTGGTAACGTGGTAATGGGTTTCGAGGTACTGGTAACTGTGACAGGTACTGTGTCACTACAATTATATAAATTAGTGCCTTACTTACTTATTTCATCCAATTTACAAGTTAAAATGGACAAATTTAACTTGTACAAACGATTTATTTATATTATAGTACATTATGATATAAGTGTGTAATGTTAGTGATTACCGTCGAGGCGGTATTTAGACCCGAGCCGTGGCGAGGGTCTAAAGAGAGCCAAGAACGGTAATCATTAATTACTCACGTGTGTCATACGATGTTTTTCAATACACTTGTGAAGAAAACAACATTAAAACTAATAAAATTTTCTGTAACATGGCGGTAAAAATCTGTTTTCATAAGCGCGGGTATCATTTTTTTTATTTATCCCTAGAGGAAGGCTAATGTATTTTGATCATACTGCCTAGTCTTACGTTTATGTTTTCTTGCGTGAAAAGTTTTTACGATAATGTCTTTCGTAGTGACAATAGAATACGGAGGTATAATTTCTAATTATTTTGTAGTATTAATTTTATTTAATAATACAGCCAATGAACTTCAATGGAATAGAAAAAAATCACGCCAAAAACCGCGCGCATCTTAAAATGGCGGCCATAGAACACAAAAAAAAAAAAAAATTTGAATGTACGATTTATTTACTAAATGTTTTTTAATAATTAAATCGTTTGTACAAGTTAAATTTATCCATTTTAACTTGTAAATTGGATGAAATAAGTAAGACACTAATTTATGTACTATTGAACGCAATAACTTAATGGGAATTTTATTCGAATTCAAAATTTGTTTTGCGAATAAAGAGGTTGAACATAAAGGTTTTAACTACGTTATAGCACTAGTGCGTAATGGTAATCAAAATGTCACAGTTTGGTAACGAGTGCCATTATATACCTAAGTGCAGTGCAATAAGAGTCACTTTCTGAGCAAGTGTAATTCTAATAAAAATTAAATCTAATTCCAGTAATTCCATACTACAAAATCATTAGAAAATGATACATCCGTATTCTATTGTCACTACGAAAGACATTATCGTAAAAACTTTTCACGTAAGACTAGGCAGTATGATCAAAATACCTTAGCCTTCCTCTAGGGGTAAATAAAAAAAAATGATGCATATATGAAAACAGGGTTTTTGGGCGGGATTTCTTCGAATGAAGTTCAGTGGCTGTTTTAATTATTCGTAAATTGATTCCTAGTGGATATTGTGATGTAAAATTGGTGTAGTTTTGTATCTCAAGTGTCTGCGCAACTGGAATAATATGTGGAATCATTGAAATAGGCGCGATCTCGGTAAAATGGAGCTGAGAATTTTATTGTAGTTTTAGCTACCTCAGCGAAGTTTGCTGAGAAGGCTGAATCGATACATTTGCTGCCAAATACTTCAAAAAACATTAGAATGTGTTACACCTGCATTCTAATATAAAACAAAAAGAAACAACTATTACGGAAGACTTATTACGCAAGAAAACATAGACGAAAGACTAGGCGATATGGTCGAAGAACTATAGCCTTTCCTAAGGGATAAACAGAAAAATAATAATAATATGAAAACCACGGAATATAGAGAACAGATTTTTACCGCCATGTCACAGATAATTTTACTAGTTTCACTGTTCTTTTTTTCACAAGTGTATTGAAAAACGTCGTATTATGACACACGTGAGTAATTAATGATTACCGTTCTTGGCTCTCTTAAGACCCTCGCCACGGCTCGGGTCTAAATGCCGCCTCGACGGTAATCACTAACATTACACACTTATATCCTATTGTACTTTAAAGCTATTTTATAAAGACCGTTGGTGACTTTGCGAAGCTCCCAGAATTTAAGTGGATTAGCTTTTCTATCCAAATACGGTAGTTCTACATACTGTATGGCCTGTAATTGCTGATGTTGAGGGGTTCTCCATGCTGGAAAATTCCATTACCCTTTTATCTAGATGATCCCATAAATTCTCGCCAGTCACCTCAGACGCTATCTGCTGGGAAACTGAAGATGAAGTTGAAGGTGATTCGAGACGTGAAGTAGATGGCTGTGGAGATCTATTTGGGACTTGAAATTGGGTCTGAGATTCCAATGTTTCTAACATCATCAATTCGTCAGCAACAATTTTTTGAGCATTATGATCTGCATTTCTCTCGACGCCAAAATCAGCTTTCTTAAATCTTGGATCTATGTATGTTGACTTAGCAGCAGTTTTGTTAATCTCATGACCGCTAAACCTTCGATCGAAAATATCCCGTAATTTTATTTTTAACCTGCTAGCGACTTCAGAATTAGAACTGCAATTTCTTAGTGCCGTTTGTACACCGCGAATAAGAGGTATGATGCAGGATAACGTTGGATATTGCTCTCCAGATATAATACTCGTTGTAGCCACCACACAGCACATCACAACACATCACATTCATCGCCTTTTTATTTAAAAAGTGTAACTTACTGTGAATGTGTATGTTTGTGCTAGACAAAAGGAGCTACATCTGCCAACAAACTGCTTTGCAGTTTGGCAGAGGTAATATTTATAGTGAAGAAAATGTATTTCTGTGAATAAACTATTTTTCATTTTTTTTTTTTTTTTTCACTTTTACCACGCAAGAAACACGCAGCCATTGTACTCCAAGGTCGCCACGTGCGACCTTGCTACTTGCTACCACAGCTGCTCGAACAAAAAGCATTCCCCGCCCAGGACAGCGCGCCTGAACCGCATTGCTACCGACACCACGTGGGACGCGCTTGAAACAGTTATAATTGACATGCGCGCGCGTCGCCTCGCTAGTGGGCGTATACAAGACCAATGTCTGGCGCTGGGATTGGACAACAGTTTTGGCGCCAGAGAAGGGAACAGCACAATGTATAGTGATTAGACAATAGTTTTAGGGTAACGCATACGAAGCAAGTGAAAAGTGATTTTAGTGGATAATTAGTTTTAGCGGGACATTATGTACAACATTATTGGTTAAGACTGAGTTTTGTATATATTAAGTCAGCGTTTCCTATTGGTTAAGTTCTTAGTTCATAACGTTATAAATTTGTATAAAAGGAGGTGCATGGTAAAAATATACACATTCGGAGTGGCAGTATTCCTCGACATGGAAAAAGCTTTCGATCGTGTGTGGCATGAGGGGCTAGTTTACAAACTCGCCACCTCTCCCACGCCCCGTAGAGTCGTCAAAGTGGTCCAAGCTTTTCTGTCTAACAGGTGTTTCAGAGTGGTGGTCGACGGGGCGCTTTCCGCCCCAGACCCATCCGTGCGGGCGTACCGCAGGGCAGCTGCGTTTCGCCGGCGTGCTACTCACGTTACACCGACGATATCCCTACCACAGAAGACGCCACGCTCGCGCTGTATGCCGACGACGCCGCGTACATTACCACCTCTATGAACGCGAAGTACGCGGCGGTAAAGATGCAGCGCGCGCTCGATTTGATCCCTAAATGGCTCGCCAAATGGCGACTGTCGGTTAACGTGGGTAAAACGCAGGCGCTGATCGCCCCTCCCACCACGTCTGAAACTCAGCGGAGCCGAAGTCGATTGGACGCCCCGGGCCAAGTACCTGGGTGTGACCATCGACCGGCGGCTCACTATGGGACCGCACGCACGCAATGTCGTCGCGCAAGGTAGAGTCGTCCGCCACCGGCTCAAACCAGTGCTCTCGTCCCGCCTCCCGACCGTGTCAAACTGGGCATATACAAAGCGTATATTCGCCCAGTGTTGACGTACGCCGCCCCAGTTTGGTTCGCCCTCACTAGTGAGTCGAGCCGAGATAGACTCCGCGCGCAACAACATCTTGCGTTGCGTAGAGTCGTCGACGCCCCTCGCTACGTGAGGAACGACGTTATCGAACGCGACCTCGGGATTGAGAGCCTGGATGAGTTTGTGCGCCGCCTCGCGAAGGGGATGTTCGCGCGTGCCGACGCCTCAGCTTGGCCTCACGTCAAGCACCTGGCGCCTAGGCACGACGCGAGTCGACCATACATTCGCCAGTGCACTGAGCGATGTAACACAATACAATGCCGCTCACACACATACATAAAACGTCCCTGCGGTCTGAACCGTAACCGGCTCGCTCTGGAAGCGGGTTAGACGGGGGTCACATATCCTACTCTAGGTCCGTAACAAGTCGGCATACCCGTCGCAGGTCGTCTCCCGCCGGGCTTCCCTTAGGGGTCTCACCTGGCGGGGACTGACCGCCGGTATGTCGTGAAGAGTCGGCGCTGTGTACAGCAGCATCGTGACGTGCCTACAGTACACACATACAAGCATATATACATAGAGCCATCTGCTCTACTACCGCCGAGCCTAGTTAGGCACCATAATGACGGGTCCGTTGTTACGGGCCCCGGCTGGACTCTGCGGTCAGAGGGCGAAGCCCTGACACCGCCTGTCACGCCCCCTGACGGGGACGTAGCGAAAGCCACGAAATATATACATTCAGTTTTGGAGTCTCAAGATTCTTACTACTATCCCCAAATCGTCATCTGTTCCATAGGTTTTAAAATGCAAAGGCACTCGTGCACCTCGTTCCATTCCTCAGCATTAAGATTATCTGGACAGCCAGGTAATGAAGTGATTGCAGCAGGAGGTGGTATCTTAACATTATCGAGACGTTCGAGTAATTATAATACACTGAATTCCATCTCGCCTATACATCTTGTTTTAATTTTAAGGGTTCTTTCTGCATTTGTTCTTGAACCTGTTTTAATTTATATGCAGCATTATTGCTTTTTTTGAAATAAGTTACTATTGCTCGGCACTTTTCAATCAATCTAATTAATAGTTCATCGTCCTTGAACCACCAAGGTCAAAGTATAAGCTGTACAACTGACGATTTTGCAGAATATCAATCACAGCTTTTTTATATTAGCCGCGTTGTCAGTTGTAACGCAAATGATTTTGTCCAAAATATTTCATTCGGTTTTCTGACGTGTGAGCATCTTTAACTTCCCTGGTGGATAACGTAATAGATTTAAATTTGTCCTCATTATTATAGTGTGTCGTCAGGGTCAAATAACTTTTGTTACTATCGGAGGTCCACAAATCTGTAGTCAAAGCAATATAATTTCTTGCGTAGCCTTTCTTGCAGTGGAATATTGCTCCGAAAGATTCTTTCACGAAGGTAGCTCGTAATTTGGATTAATAATTCGTGGCATGGCATGTGTTTGAATCGGCGCGGGGAGAGAAAGGGTCATTTGTATTTGTATGAAATAAAGTGCATGAAAAAAAGTACGTCAAATTTTATTAAAAATTTACACATCTTGTTCAAAATGAGCCCCTCGATTACGAATGCAGGTTCTAATTCTCTTCCTAACTTTGGTTTTTGTCACTCTTGATGTGAACGTTGTTCTCATCTGTTGCGCTGCGTTTATTATTCGCTGTCGAAGTTCTTCGACTGAATTTATTGGGGTCACATAAACTAATGAAGGTTGCGGGAATCCGATGGATGCGAGACGCACAGGATCGTTCGTTGTGGCGACGTTTGGGGGAGGCCTATGTCCAGCAGTGGACGTCTATCGGCTGAAATGATGATGATGATGATGAAACTAATTCCTTCATATGACCCCAAACGTAAAAATCAAGTGGTGTGATATCAGGGCTTCGTGCTGGCCACGGAATTGGCCCTCCCCTCCCAATCCATCGGTTTGGATATCTCTCGTCTAGCCACTGTCGGACAGTAATCCGGTAATGTGCTGGGCAACCATCATGTTGAAACATGAAGTTGTTTTTTATTTCTTCGTGAACATCCGCCAACAAATCGTCTAGGTTGTTTCTCAAATACTCCTCGTAATTTTCGCCGTTCAAATTTTGGGGCAAGAAATGAGGGCCCAGCAAATAATTATCAACGACACCCATCCATGCATTCAGGGAAAATCTCATTTGCGACGCAGTTTCTTTTAGTTTTTTTGGATTCCTGCCTGCTTTAGGTGCCCAAAAATGTAAGTTATGGTAATTCGTTATACCACCCCGGTCAAACTTTGACTCGTCAGTCCACAAAATATTTCTTAAGAAATGTTCTTGGTCAGCGTCAGCGTTTAACATAAACCGAGAAAATTCAAGTCGCCTGGCAGGATCTCCCTCGTGCAATGTTTGGACAGGTTGATAATGGTACGGGTGTCTACCGGTACGGGTGTGATAGATGTACTACCGACCACACTTTCCATTGGGACATACCGAGCTGTCTTGCAACAATGTTCGTTGAGATGTTTGGGTCATCAATAAAACACTGAAGAATGGTGTCCTCTTCGTCAGCCGTGTACCGTCGAGGTCTGCCAGCGTTGAATTGTGCTCTCTGAACACTGCCAGTTTCAGACAATCGTCGATAGGTGCTCCCGAAAACAGTAACGTGGGGAAGTCGACGATCGGGAAAGCGGCGTTCGCTCGGTCATTGTCTTTCTATTGTGTCTCTAATTACGCTACTCAATAGGTATGTATTTTAAAATTGACTTTTATACCTTTTTGGAAAGCTTACAGAATAGGCAAGTTTTTTTAGTTATTTGTACGATTAATGACATAGAAATTTTTGTAACGAGAGAACATTTTTGAAGCGTAAAATGAAAATATTGGTAAGATGTTATTCTTAAATCGCTCATTATTTTAATTATTTTGTTAAATTAAGTAGTTTTAATTATGTCAATAGCTTAATTGAAGTGCCAGCTACAACATCATTTTTAATGGTAGGTACCCATTAAAATATGTAGTTTTTTATTTATTTGGAATTAAATGTCAAATTTTGGGTAAATATCGAAAAACCCTTAAAATTCAAATATCTCGAAAACTATTGAATTTTGGCCATACATATGGGGGGTTCAATTTGTTGCATTTTGCCCCCCTTATCAGCCCCTGACGGATATACGTCGAATTACCAGTAACCCTGTATAAACGGACTCTGATGATGAATTACACTCGACTCATTACAACAGGACTCCAAGACTAGAGAACTAAGTTCTCTACGAGCCCTTGTATGTGACATGAGAGCTCGAGTCTCTTTGTGCGCTCGAATCTTTTTTATGCGGTGAGTCGTACTCAAGTTCTTTTCGTGTATGAGTCTAGCAATTAAGTTGTTACATTTACAGGGCGGGGAGAAAGGCTCAGATAAAAAAAATAACTGTATTGATTAAGGATATTTTTAATCATTTCTAAATATCATAAAAAATTGGGTAATTTTAATTAAAGTCCAGCCACGATGCGAGACACATTGAAGTTTGTATAGTTTTATTGCCGAGATGGTTTCTTTTTTTGTGATTAAATTGTGTTAAATTGCCGGATCTCGAAAATGTTACTCGAACTGTCTTCTACTTCTAAATGTTGATTTTCGAATTTTTTAAAAATGACGTCAATAACTCAAATGGCTCATGTTAATTTTTTTCAGAAAAATAATTGTTTTTTAGACGAGGGTCCAAAATAACTGCAAATTTTTCATAGTTTGCATGTAAAGCTGATGTGTATTGATTTAATTTTGCAGACATAGCACATGCACAAACCTTCAAAAAATCTTCGTCATTGTAATGTTGTGAGATTTGCTCCAGTAACACATCAATTATAGGTATCACGTATATTACTTGGGTATTTTGATTTGAAAAAAAAAAATCGATCAAGTTTTATTTTTTCCCATTCTAAAATTAAATACTTCTTAAAATCTTGAACATGCTTACGCATACCTAAATGATCTAAAACAAATTTCATGTTGTAAGCGCGCTCCAACATTAAATACGTAGAATTCCATCGTATTGGCATTTTTTTAAGGAGAGCTAAGCGTGATACTCGTACATTTAGCAAATCACAAATCTCAAAGTATAAGTGTTTTTTCTTTGGTGAAAAATTTATAACGTTCACCATCTTTGAAATATTTGAAACTGTATTATCAAAATTTTCCAGTCCTTTCTTATCACAGAGATTCAATATGAAATAATTGCAACAATTGCATAATCTTCACATTGGATGACTCAGTCACTCATTATCATTTGTTATAGAAAGAAGTTTATTTTGCAAGCCATAACAGTCAAATATTTCAATGATTTTGATTAATATTTCATTACTGATATGTGGATATGGTATTAAATCAAAATCTAATATAATGGCATGCATTTTAGAATCAAGAATAAAATGTGCTGTTATAACAATACACGGCTTGTTCGTCACCGATGTCCAAAAATCAAATGTAACAGACAATTATTTATCTATGTACCTACTTTACTTAATGCATTCTATTAGTTTAGTTTTATTGTTTTCAAAAAGTGTTTGAATATTTAAGTCCAAACCATGACGACTCAATCCCTGGTAATTAGGGTTCAATCCTTTTATCATTTTAATAAAATGTTCTTCTACTGTTTTAAAAGAATGTGCACCGCGTACAATGAAATTTACTATTAGGTTATCGTACCTAGGTGGAGTAGGTAGGTACTTACTTGATTTGCTTTTTTTTATTTTTTCTTTCTTCATCGTCTGGTTCGTGATTAACAGCTTGTCTTTTTAAAATAGTATGTGATGTTTTAAGTGAAAAATGTTTCTCGCATTTTTTACATAGGTACCATGTGTTATAGTTTTATTGTAATGTGTCCTCTTAATTTTTTTCCCCCATTGTAACGATTTATCTTCTGAATCAACAGTATTCACACATTCAGACACTGAACCATAAGGTACTAGAAATTGATTTCTTCTATATCAAAACACGGAATACTTCTGTTTGATAATGGAGCCACCATTATCAAACAGAAGTATTCCGTGTTTTGATTCCGTAAAATAATTTATTAATACACGCAGGAAAACCACTATTCTAGGCAATAAGATATAAATATAGTTTATAGCGGACGACCAAATGCAATATGCTAACTGGTAAACACGTTTACTCAATTATCTAAAATATTAACAACTTAAGAGGGTAGTATCTCAAAATATAAAGCCAGTTTACCTTCACATCTCTATTTTCATAGAAGTGAGTTTCTAACTGATTTGTAATGATTTCGTCTTGTCAGTTTTTTTTTAGTGCAGAATTACATAACCGCTAATATAAACTTATCACCTACTTATTCGAGTCTTTTCGAATGAGTTTCAAGTCTCATCTTCATGCTTCGAGTTTTTCTTGAAGACTCGAGTCCATTTTAAGACTCGGGTCCTTTTGTAAGACACAAGTGGTTGTTAAATGACTCGGACTCGGCTTGACTCTACTCCGAACCTTTTTAGCACACCGAGTCTTGCTTATTTGAGTAGAGTCTTTAAAATTACGACTCGACGACTCGAGTTTCTTGCAATACTACCATTCTCGTCAAAGCTTTATCCACATTTTTTGAGTATATTTTCAGAGCTTGCTTCAATGGAAAGGTCATTTGAAGTTGCCGTTTTTGTGGTGGTGGTGTTTCGGTGTCTGTGATTGACTCATTGGAGTTCTTGTTTTCGTTGAATGGTGTTCCATCTTCAGAACCAGAAGCTTCACTTAATAAATTGAAATCACAGTCCTGGTTCTTTTTGATATTGATTCATCATATTGTCCAAGAGGACAATATGATGAATCAATAGCAAAAAGAAGAACCTAGGTTATATATGTTAGAACATAATAATATAACCTAGGTTTCATTACTGGCGAAAAGAACAAGGTAAACAATGCCAATAGATTGCATTGGTTTTTGTCACAAAATATCACATATCATAAACCACTTTATTAATGTTCAGTCATTTTTAACATACATAACACACAGATTATCGGTTTTCACAGATCTAGTGGAGACATTAACCAAAATTAAATAGAATACAAACTTTTAGCCATTGACTTAGCACACAAAAAATGTATGAAAGTCACCAAGTCATACAAACAATAACTTCTGACTTTCCTATCTCAGAAACCCTGTGGTGAGAAGGAGCCCAAATATTCTTATAAGTAAAAAAAAACATTTAAATTCACTCATATCAACATTATATCTACATATTGAAGACACATTTCCTACAAAATGCAATTTTTGATTTAGGCCCTATTCATTGTAAGGCTGCATTATGTGTCAGCAATTTTTTAACTACAGTAAAATTTATTTTATTTATTCTTATACTCATTCTTTATTACAAAATCATTTCCTTCAATTTCGATTTTGTCATACATCCATTTTCTATTTACTCTGAAACAAAATTTAAAATTTAGAGCACCATTTGAAGCTCATCACCCTCCGGGGCAAGGGCAGAAAGAAGATAATACTTTTATTGGAGATACAAGCACACAATAACACTCATAGTCAATTTAACTAATTTAGTGGAATAAATTTTCTTGTGGTGACTCACCACCACAAGAGACAGACAGATATCAGACTATATTTTTAGAATTCCGAATAATTGAAAACTAAATAATTAATATCAATAACTTGGATCATCCCCTAGCTGAAAAAATAAACTGGATTTACAGAATTACCTGCATTCATGTCCACACTTGCTGGAATTACACTTTGTGCATGGAAAGTGACATCCTGGACAGGTTTCATCTAAGCAATCACACAAATCTTTACCAGTTGCTGCTATTTGGCCACGTTCATTGTATATATTTTTGCTTTTGCGGCTGAAACAGGTAGCAAAGCCTTGATATAACTAAAATTTAAAAGAATACATTATTATTTTTGCTGATAAGTAAAAAAAACTTACTTCATAAAATAACTTTTACGATTAAGCTTGCGCCTTTCCCGAGCTGACGTTTCTGGATCAAAGTTATCTAAGAAATTCATTTTGCTTTTACCTATGTTGAGAACTTTTGCCTAACCTTTTGGAGAATACAGGTGTAATGGTATGTTTATCAAAACAAAATATTCAGAAATCGTAGCGTAATGTTGGATACTTATAATATAATTTTTGAATAAATTTGACACACTCTTTGATGATCTGATGAACCGAAAGAACTTTCAATGAACGATGATATTAGTGACAATGCAATTTTACCAGTAACAACTAGTACCAAGTGCGAACTTTTAAAATACCGTCAAACGCTGAAGAATATTTAGCGAGTATTTTTTGGTATTATCCTTTTCTCAAAGAATATAGTAAATAAATAGCCTTTTCTTTTTAGTTACACAGAAAAACGTATCTGGTATCAATATTCTTTTTTTTTTCCTGTTTGACATATTATGAAATAAATGACAGTGACAGAAACTGCCCCGCGTTCAAAAATGAGGTTAGAGCACTATATTCAATGTACTCTGTGGGTTAGAGTTAACTCGTAATGACATCATCAGCCCTGCGTTCAAAAATGAGATTAGAGTTAACTCTAATGACGTCATCGGGTAGATACTCTAAGCTCGCATTTTTGAACGCGAACGTAGAGTTCAACTGTCAATGCCAAGCAACTGTCATTACACCAACCTACCCTGCTCGGAGTTAGAGTTAGTTGGGTTAACTCTAGGGTAGTTACCCGAGTTATAAAAGAACGACTCTGCGTTGCAACTCGAAGCTACTCTGGTTATTTTTGAACGCAGCCCAGGGTAAATACTCTGAGCTCGCATTTTTGAACGCGAACGTAGAGTTCAACTGTCAATGCCAAGCAACTGTCATTCTTGCTGCTTACACCAACCTATTCTACCCTGCTCGGAGTAAGAGTTAGTTGGGTTAACTCTAGGGTAGCTACTCGAGTCATAAAAGAACGACCCTGGGTTGCAACTCGAAGCTTTTTTGAACGGATAGAGTAACGATCCTACCCAACTCTGGTTATTTTTGAAAGCAGGGCAGGGGGTATTACAAATTGAAGACTGTTAGTAGAGAATTCATTACAACAATGAATAGACTCCGATTTGGGCATAACACCGCACCCGCTCATTCGAGTAGACTCAACATAATTGAAGATGCAACTTGCACTGCTTGTAGAAAGTTCCCAGGAACAGCAGAGCATATTATATTCAGTTGTGAAGAATACAACCTCCAACGTCTAATTCTGGCCAGTCAACTTTGTGACTCATCCAAAGAAATGTCAACAAATATTGAATCCCGCCACCTTATCGGTATATTGCAAAGTAAAGACTGCTTTTTGCCGTTATATAAATATATTAAAAATACTATCGGTAAAATATAAAAAGAGATTTTGAAGATAAAATAAAAATTATAAGTTTTCACGATATAAGAGTCAAGAGTGAATAGGTTACTTCTAGGCAAGCGTGCTCCATCGTCGGCCACATCATCGCTTACCATCAGGTGAGATAGTGGTCAAACGCGAGCCTATCAATAATAATAATAAAAAAAATCCAAATAAAAATGAAGAAATGGCACAAAGGCCAAAAAGCCATTCCACAAAAATTAAAAAAAAATTAAGACTTGAAGTTGAAATTGAAACAGGAATTTTTGGCGGGATTTCTTTATAAATCCCGTCAAAAAGACGGGATTTCTTCGAGTAAAGTTCAGTGGCTGTTTTAATTATTCGCAAATTGATTCCTAGTGGATATTGTGATGTAAAATTGGTGTAGTTTTGCATCTCAAGTGTCTGCGCAACTGGAAAATTATGTGGAATCATTGAAATAGGCGCGGTCTCGGTAAAATGAAGCTGATAATTTTGTTGCAGTTTTAGCTACCTCAGCGAAGTTTGCTGAGAAGGCTGAGTCGATACATTTGCTGCCAAATACTTCAAAAAACATTAGAATGTGTTTTACACCTGCATTCTAATGTAAAACAAAAATAAACAACTATTACGGAAGACTTATTACGTTATTACACAAGAAAACATAGACGAAAGACTAGGCGATATGGTCGAAGAACTATAACCTAGCGGTAAACAGAAAAAAAAAACTGCATTTGAAGTTGACATTTCAATCACTGACATTTGACTGATTGGTGGAGCATGTGGTGAAATCATTATCAATTTTTGAAAAGTTGTTTTCATACGTTGTTTTTGTTTGTCTCATCAATAAATAGTCACAAATTAGAAAACTGCTATTGACATTCGTTATATTGACTGAGAACTCCGAAACGAAACACAATGGCTGATACAAGCAACAAAGAATCATCTGTGACCAAAGTCCCTATGATTTACGTTTGTGGAGGTAAATAACTGTTTTCTTTGAATAAGTGACTTCAGTGATGTTTAGTTCACTTTAGTAATTTATTATTTTCTAATAATACTTAATATAGAATAATACTTAATTTTCTTTCTTAAAAAAAAATGTTGCTACACACTAGGAACTACTTCTGTATTGTAGGTGCATGGTTTTTTTACAAGATTAGGCGGCTCCTATGTTTGAAGGTCAGTTCATAGTTTTGGAAAACATCTTATCCCATGTAGAGGATTTCAGAAGGATTCCTGGAAGATTTTATATTATTTTAAGCCTGTAAAGTCCCTCTAAAAGCCAAAGACCACCTTTCTAGGTGGTCTCTGGCTGAAGAAGCGATATTCATTTTTATTTCAGTCTATAATACTCTGTCGTATAGGTTATTCATTATTATACTCCTTATTATTAATATTACATTTTATTTCCAGAATGTCATCGGGAGAATGAAATTAAGCCAAGAGACCCCATAAGATGTCGAGAATGTGGTTACAGGATAATGTACAAGAAACGAACAAAAAGATGTATCCTTTTTAAAAACATTATGTGCACTAATGGGTTGGTGATAATTTTCTTGCTTTATTAATCACATTTTAATTTTTATGTGTCAAAATTGGTCAAGGTGTGTCATCGTTTGTCAAACAAGCCCAAGTAAAAAATTGGTGATTTTTAGTTTTGAAAAAGAGTCTCGGATGAACTAAGTATTACACTATAGGCGATCATCCAAATACAGGCTAATATTCGAAGACTTGAAGCCAATACATTTATTACAGTAAATTATTTACCTTTTTTACTCTACTGCAAAGTTAGTGAAGATGATTGAAGCAGTGTTGTTTGATAAGCGACGGTATATATTTTGGTGTTTGAGATTTGCAACAAAGCTGTAAATTTTTGGTTTTTAAACTTATTTTCATGCTTGGCTGGGTGTGTGTTTAGTTTGCTGCTTCATTATGTGCATCATATTACCAGTTTGCACTTTCATGTGGTATTTTTTGGTCTTCATTTAATATTCTGGTAAGTAAATTTCCTCATACTATTTATGCTTGCATGTCATTGTTTAATTCTTTACAATAATTACTTGCCAGGTGAAAGTAAGGTTAGCTAAATCCGATCTGCACTATTATTACATTTATTATTTGATTGAGAAACTCCTAGATGAAGCAAATTTTAAACATTAACGTTTGATATTTTTATGTTCAACTCTTAATGTTTCAACAACAAACAATATATTATGTTTGTGTGGCCACAACCCACCTGTCAAGTCAATATTATTCATAGCTGCTGTTGACTTGTGTTCATGTCCTGTACCTGACTAGCAAGTCTATGTTTAAATGTTTAGTGTACTTAGATTTTCAATTATTGTAAAACCTGGGTCTTAGGTCCTTGGCCTAAAGTGTTAAGTGAGAGTTAAACATGAACAAAGATTTTGTCAAATATGTAAATTTAGTGTAGATGGGCATAAAGTTATCCTTTACCTTCTCATTATCTATCTATACATCAGCTAGGTACCATTTCATTATTAACAGCAGTTTTATCTGCAAATTAAACATACCAGTATTGCACGCTTTGAATTGCATGACTACATAGTTACCATCAGCCATTATATGCTAAGAGGGACATCAAGGACAACAAGCATGCCATTTAACCTAACAATGTTTGACTAATTTCATCCAGCTCCCTAATTGCGTAACACACTAAATCACAGTTTTGATCACAACCAAATGAATCCCTTACAATCTGTTGCTCTATATCGGCGTATCTCCGTTTGTCTTCTCATCAGTGAAAGAAAATACGAAAAAGAGTATGCGATTGGTTCGTTAGAAACTGTTGAAAAACGATTATATTAATATAACATCATCGTTTTTCAACAGTTTCTAAAATATTTAAGCAATCAACCATGGATTTAAATACAGTATCAATCGTTTTTCAACATCTTTAATTTTCAAAAGTAGGTACTCAAGCAATCTAACATCGATTTTATTGGCAACTAGCTTATGCCAGCAACTTGTTCCGCGTGAAAGTAGCTTTCTTCATACAAACTTTGTACGAAATTCGAGTGAATTTAGAAAAAATCCTTTCTTATTCTTTGTATACATAATAAAAGGCATAAGCATAATCGGCCTTCGAATGTTCCTACTGCTGGGACTCCGGTCTCCTCTCTAGGAGAAGGGAATGGGCCGTAATTCACCACACAGGCCCAGTGCGAATTGGTGGATATCACATGTCTTCGATTTTTTTATAGTAGAACATACCGGTTTACTCACGATGTTTTCCTTCACCGTTTTGAAAGCAGTGATGATGAAATAGATTATACAAAGTAATGCGTCTAACTGGGTTTGAACCTGCGACCTACAACTTGTAAGTCGGGGCAGTGGAAACCCACTGGTAACTGGGTCACCACTGCACACAATAAAAGGCATCTCTGTACAAAATCTCAGCATTCTAAGTACAAGAGTTTGGGCTGTGAGTTGATGAGTCAGTGAATGAGTTAGGACTTTGCCTTTTATATTTGTATATTATACAAACTTGTAGCTAATCCGACAGACATTGTCCTGTCTTAGCTATGAACTGTCAATCGGGCAAAGGTCAAAATTAGTCTTCGTAGTTTTTTGAAATTTATCAATTTTCTGAGCAGTTTTCTTATTTTTTCTTTCCGTACGAACCTTCTATAAATTATTAGAAATCTTTAAAAAAAAAGCTGGATGAAATCGGTTAAGTACCTAGTTCTCAAGTTATGGCATGACCAAGGGAAATAGGGAATTATTTTTATATATTTAAATATTTATTTACCAAATGTTTTGTATTATGATAGCAAAAAGTATAGTAGGTATATTTTATTTTGTACAATAAGTGGCATAAACTTCATGAATTAATATCACTATTTAGACTATTTCATTAGTATCCTTAACTACCTACCATTTCAGTGGTCGTCTTTGATGCTCGATGAAGAAGAATGAAGAATTAGCTAACTATAAGTACCTATGTAAGAATTATTGTAATTAAAACTTGAAAAATAAAAGGCTGTAATTGATAATATTGTTTTAATTCAATAAGATAGTTCCTCAGACCTTTGTACAAAAATATTCCACGCATTCATAATTTAAAGGACCATTGTGACCGTACCACGCGTTAATGAATCGGTATCTTAGGTACTAGCAGCAATGTCCAAACCTAATCGATTTTAAAACAAAATCCCTTGCACAGATGACCAAGTCTGATTTCCGCCCCCTTTTTCTTCAACCAATAACAGTGAAAAAGGATGAAAAAAGTAACGGCAAATTTTTACTTAACATTTGGTTTTGCGATCATCTGTGTAAATGATGTTTAATGGGGGTTGTGAAATGTAGATCAAATTAATCAATACATGACGGTAAGTCCCCTCTTTGAGGCGTGGTTGGAAAGACCTCACGGCGTCCTCACCTTCCGCATGACGCAGGTTCTCACCGAACACGGTAAGTTCGGGAAGTTCCTGCATCGGATTCGTACGAAAGTGACGCCCGGGTGTCGCCACTGTGTGGACCGCCCGGAGGACACGGTGGAGCACACGATGGAGGTGTGCCCCGCTTGGGCTGAGTAACGCCGTGTCCTCGTCCCGTGGCAGGCTGTAAATAATACTTACATTGCCGTAATATGTATAGTAAATTGTCTCACAGATGGTGTAAGAAGTAGAGTATCCAACACGGGGATGAAGCTGTCTTTGTCTTAGGCGGCTTGAATTCCTCACTTCACTCAGGTTTCTATATTAACTCCCTCGCAGCGAGGGAGTTAATTATATAAATACCTAACTCGCGTTTGGAATTAAACATGCTGCCTCCGACATTAAGACACTGCTTTATCCCATATTCACTTAATCTAATATTAAAGCACCTACAAAAATCGAAACTATTTTTATTGACATATGCTGATGAATGACACATATCGAGATATCGAGCATAACAATGGAAAGTGGTAGATATATTATGCTATGAGCCCATCTGAGGTATGATTAGTTTTGATAGTATTAGAACGCGTCTACTAAGGGCAAAATGTTTACCAGGGATGTTATGGAGCTCCGTAACCGAAACCAAAACTATCGGATATCCGAAATAAAAAATTACCATCATTTCAGCCGAAAGACGTCCACTGTTGGACCTTCCCCAAATGTCGCCATAATGACCGGTCCTGTGCGTCTCGCATCCATCAGATTCTCGCGACCCTCATCAGGTCATCCATCCACCTTGTGGGAGGCCTTCCAACGCTGCGTCTTCCGGTACGTGGTCGCCATTCCAGAACCTTTCGTCCCCATTGACCACCTGTTCTGCGAGCAATGTGCCCTGCCCACTGCCACTTAAGTTTGGCGATTCTTCGGAGGGTCTATGTCTGTAACCTTGGTTCTCCTGCGGATATCTTCATTTCTGACGCGATCACGCAAGGAAACTCCGAGCATAGCCCTTTCCATTGCCTTTTGAGTGACTTTAAGCCTTCTGATGAGGCCCATTGTAAGCGACCACGTTTCGGAGCCATATGTCATCACTGGCAACACGCACTGGTCATAGACTTTCGTCTTGAGACACTGTGGTAAATTGGACGAGAAGACACCGCGCAGCTTCCCGAACGCTGCCCAACCGAGTCGGATTCGACGATTGACCTCTTTCTCAAAGTTAGACCTACCCAACTAGACCGTCTGTCTCAGGTAAACGTATCCGTCCACAACTTCGAGTGTAGAGTCTCCAATCTTGATTAGGAGTGGGTGCTACATGGATGTTTACCATGACTTGGTTTTGTCCATGTTCATTTTAAGTCCCACTCTTTCGGAAGCTTTACTGAGGACACCGAGCATTGTACTGAGCTCCTCCGTAGTCTCAGCCATGACTACTATGTCGTCGGCAAATCGAAGGTGAGTGATGTACTCGCCATTGACATTTATGCCTAGCCCTCTCCACTCCAGAACCTTGAAGACACCCTCCATTGAGAAATGACGTCTCCTTGCCTCACACCCCGCTGCAAGAGGATAGGTTTCGAAATCTGATCCTGAAGTCGGACTGACATGGTGGAGTTTCTGTATAAACACTTCAGCACTTCGATGTACCGATGCGATAGTCAATCCGTTGGAGAGACTGCATTACCGCCCAAATCTCGATCGAATCAAAGGCTTTCTCGTAGTCCACAAACGCTAAGCAGAGAGGCTGATTATACTCCTCAGTCTTCTGCCGCAGCGTATGTATGTGGTCCACAGTGCTGAAACCTTTTCGAAATCCGGCTTGTTCGGGAGGCTGGAAGTCGTCGAACCTGGGCGTGAGATGGTTCGTGATGACTCTGGAAAACAGCTTGTAGACATGGCTCAGAAGTGAGATGGGCCTGTAATTCTTAAGCAGGGTATTGTCACCCTTCTTAAAGAATAGTACCACCACACCTCTGCTCCATGCCTGTGGCGTTTTTCCCTCGAGTATAATAATAATAAGATCTGTGGCTCGGCTGTCAAACTGACTGTCAGCAAATATTTTCTCGCCAAAATTTTTCGTTTAATTTTATTCAATAATACACAATAATAATGTACAACCACCGGAAAACCCTCAAGAAAAAATAAAAAAAAACATCACATCACCATCCAACTATATATAATGCCTCCAACAAAAGCAATATACAATGAAATGGCGATGAACTGAATTGGAAGAATGCTGACAAGAAGCCGAGCACTAAAACTACACACACACCCAACATCTTCGGGTTCGTCGCTCAGTTCCGCCTCGCAGCCGCCGGGACCAGCGCCAACCGTGAGTCCAGAGATTCCGGTCGCTGCAGTTGCGTCGAGCTCGAGCGACGAATACTTCTTGCCGCCGACGACACCACCACCTGCGCGTCGACGGGGAAGAGGCCGACCCCCGGCCAGCTTGGGACCTCGAGGCCCGCCGGCCTCTGATAGGGTCCCCGCTGCCGGTGGAAGTGTGCAGCGCATGCGATGGACATCATCCATTAATGAAAACGTCATGCGCTCATACTTTGGGGCTACAGAGGGGGTAATTAACCTGACTGCGTATCGTGGTCGGATGCTCTCTCTGTTTCAGGTGCTTGAGCCAGCTGTGAACGTTTCGGTCCAACGACTATCGGATCAGGTGCGGGTCATTCAGCGTAATCGTATGTTGGATGACGCCGTACTTGATAGACTGCGCTTGGAATCACAGAGTAGCCGTGTTTCACCTGCTACAACACCGGCCGCGGTGCAACGTCTACCCACTGCTTCACCACGACCCGTCCAGGTTGGTGACGCTGATGATGACGCGGCTATATCTGTGAGTACCCAATATAATGATCGATTGAGGGGCGCTTTGGAGGACGCATTTCGAGAGTACCGTTCCACACCGCCGGGGCTTAGACCTCATCTACCTCGTTTGCCCATGCACAAGAGAAATAGGGCGCTGGTGTGTGCTCTAGATTCGCAGCTATCAAATTGCTTTGATAGCAGCAAAGACCTCACTGATACCCACTCAATCTTGTACTGTGCGGCTGTAGCGGCATGTCGTGTAGCTCATGTTAAATTTCCTAATTATGACAGAGCTACACGACCAGCTGTGCCAGCTTGGCAGTGCAGGATAGAGCACCGTATCGGTGAGGCTAGAGCACTCATCGGTAAGCTTATTTGCTTCAGGGAGGGCAACACTCGCCCTAGGGTGATGCGCTTTGTGAGGCGGGCATTCTCGGGGACTGATATTAGTCCTCGAGATTATCTGCCCTGCGTCACAGAGCGTATCGACTTCCTGAAGCAGAAAATCTATGCATGGGCAAACCGTATTCATCGGTACAAGCGGCGAGTGGAGCAGTACACTCGGAATCGTACATTCCAAAGCAACGAAAGGTGGGTTTACAGGGATTGGGAGCGACCGGACCAAGGTGTGACTGATACGCGCCTGCCGGATGATGACGCCATGTGTTCATTTTGGCGCAACATTTGGTCGGTGCCTGTCAGTCACACCGAGGGTGATTGGATTCGAGAGGTCGAGCGCGCATGCGATCTTTTACCAGAAATGGGGGCAATTACCATCAGCCCCCAAGATGTAGCCCGTGCAGTCCGTCCATTGCCTAACTGGAAATCTCCTGGGCCGGACGGGCTGCACAATTTCTGGGTTAAATGGTTCCAAATATGACCTGACCGCCTCTTTTCAACCGGTAACCTAAGTCAGAACCCTCCAGCAGTGTGCTGAGCGGGTTCAAGGCTAGGCAAAACCACAGTGGTCTCAGACTATCACCCTGGAATATGTCATGCTCAATCCTTATCGGTTCGTTGTTCTCCTGAATCTGTCGACATCCCGGATAGTGAAGGACTGTTCTCCACTGCCCCATACATGACATCAGGAAGATGCGCAGAGTTGCATCAACTTTATACAGTTCTAGCACCCTCATGAGCCATGTATGAGGAACAGAGTCATATGCCTTCTTATAATCTATCCAACATGCCGACAGATTCTTCCGAGAACGTCGAACCTGTTGGCTAATGGCAATATCGATGAGGAGCAGCTCCTTAGTACCGCGGGACCCGTTCCTACATCCATTCTGAGAGGCAGACATGATAGAATTTGTCTCAATATGACTATTGATTTTAGCTCTCAGAATGGATGTAAGAACTTTATAGACCGTCGGCAAACACGTGATCGGTCTATAATTTTTGGGTTCCGCAGTACTACCTGATTTATGGAGCAGGTGGGTTATTCCTGTCGTTAGAAACTGGGGCAGCGACCCTGACTCTAAGGCAGACTGGAACTGAGATGCCAAGCGAGCGTGCGACCTTTGAGTCATATCTCACCTTCTTTAGATGGACGATCTGAAATTCTTTGCCCCCAACAACTTGCAACTGGTGGAGCTACTGAAGGTAACTGAAACCTTTAGTAGTGCCATCAGGATGGAATTTGGTGTGGACAAATGTGCAGTCATACATGTAAAGAGAGGTGAGATTATGGAATCCGTGGGAATTCAACTCTCGGATTCCATACACCTTAGATCCCTCTGCTCAACCGAAACTTACAAGTATTTGGGTGTGTCGGAATCGTTAGGCATCAATACTGATGACGTGAAACAATCGTTAAAAGAGCGCTTCTTTGGACGCCTGAATAAAGTACTCAATAGTCTTTTATCAGGCGGAAACAAGGTGCGCGCTTTCAACGGTTGGGTCATGCCGGTATTGATGTATTCTTTCGGCATACTCAAATGGACTCAGACAGAACTTGACGCCCTGGATAGGAGGGTCCGCACACTACTTACCGCAAATCGGATGCATCACCCACGGTCATCGGTGATGAGACTGTATATCCCGCGGAAGTGCGGGGGTCGTGGCTTCTTAAATGCTAAGACCCTGTACAACCGCGAGGTATGCAGTCTCAGGGAATACTTCCTAATAACCGACATGGGTATGCACCGAGATGTGGTAGCGGTGGACAAGGGCCTCACTCAGCTCTCCTTGGCTAACGAGAACTGGCGCAAACCTATAGTACTGAATACTAATGACCGCAGGGAAGTATGGCAGAGCAAGGAGCTTCACGGACGCTTTTACCAGGCCTTACATGGGCCCGATGTAGACCTGTTAGCGTCCGTATCTTGGCTGCGTTTCGGTGACCTCTTCGGGGAAACTGAAGGTTTTGTCTTTGCGATTATGGACGAAGTTATGATGATGAACAACTACCGGAAATATATTGTGAAGGACGGTACGGTTGACATCTGTCGGGCATGCCACCGACCCGGGGAATCAATCCGACACATTATTTCTGGGTGTTCTCATCTAGCTAACGGAGACTATTTGCATAGACACAACCTCGTAGCCAGGATTATCCACCAGCAACTTGCTCTTAAATACAATCTTGTGGAATCAGAGGTACCGTACTATAGGTATGTGCCCGACCCAGTTCTCGACAATGGCAATATCACGTTATATTGGGATCGATCTATCATCACTGACAGGACTATTGTTGCCAATAAACCTGATATAGTGGTGATAGATCGACTAGAGCGTCGCACAATGATTGTTGATATAGCGGTCCCTCATGACGAGAACCTCGTGAAAGCTGAGAAAGATAAGCAAACTAAGTATCTTGACTTGGCTCGCGAGGTTGTCGACATGTGGGAAGTGGATAGAGCAATCATTGTGCCGATAGTCGTAACGGCCAATGGCTTAATAGCCGAGAGCCTCGAACAACATCTGAGGAGGCTCTCGTTAGGCAGCTGGATCAAGGGCCTGATCCAGAAAGCAGTACTCCTAGACACGGCGCGTATCGTTAGGAGATTCCTCTCTCAGGAGCCCTGACCGCCGGCAGCTTGGACTCTGTTCCCGATGCCGGTGGGCTACTATTTTTTATATTTTTAAATGTTTTTTTTTAATGTGTTTTTTTTAAAGGAAATATTTAAAAATATAATAAGTATGTAATATAATAAATAAATGGAATAATAATAATAATATGTTTATTGAATTTTTTGATTTACATAAATATATGTATGAGTATGACGGAATCGAACAACTTCTGAAGGGCCTTTAGGACCGATTTTCCACCCCGACGACCGCCGACCAGTCGAATCAAGTCCTAAACCGATAAAGAAGTTTCGGATAAAGGCGGAATCTAAATGACAGGTTACTGCAGGTTTTGGTTGGTTTTGCCAACCAAACAAATGATAAACTACGTAGACTAAAAATAAAAGTCAAAACATGGTATTTGCAGTATACTTTCATATTTCTAATATCTGTAGAAACTAGCGGATAATCCAAAATCATTTTATATTCGAGATCGGTAAATATAGGAATAATCCGTATCCAGATCCGAAATTTCATATCCATAAAATCCCTAATATTTACTCCTAGAGCACTAAATGATAGCTTGCTCGTTGCACACATTTCAGCAGAGGACCTAGCCAGACCTAGCTATAACATATTTCAGTCGAAAGCTCAATCTTATAAAATTGGAATGTGCCTTAGTGAAGTTGTGTGGAATGGGATCAGTAATAAAATCAGCACATTAAATAACTCAATGTATTATAATTATGTAACTCCTTTATTACAAATTTCTTGCAACAATTTAGTAAAATTAATCCCCTTTCGATATAATATACATCAAAAAAATTATATCTATAATTCTACCATAATCACGAGTACACCATTTCCTCCAAACATACCGTTCCAATAATGTAAAATAGCTATATAAGAGTATATTGTGGCACAATGCCAGCGAACTCACTCAGTGCCTACGCAAATTCTTGGATTGTATTTTTATAAATTAATTTTCAATTTCGTCATACACAACAATTTACAGGGTAATATGCATTACTTTTTGTACTTAAAATCGATTTATAATGCATACTACCAGACAGAATAATAGAATCGTACCTAAATAGATATCAGTCATCATACATATTATGTACAACAAAAAGCACACAGTATAAAAATAATAATAGCTTTGTGAGTTACGGTAGCACTGTGCCATGCTGGCAACACTTACTGGGAAAATTACAAATTCTAAAATGGCCCTTACATTTTAATATTGGAAAAGAAGAAACTATGTAGTCCATCATTATGCTTAAATAGGCCATTTACATGGGATTATTAGGTACATTAAAGTTTATACAGTAAAAAGTTGTATTTTTTTTTCTATTTAATAGGGTTCATGATATGGTTATCTATATGGATAAGTAATACTTATTATTTACATAACTCATTTCTGTTCAAAATTTCCGCTTCATTCTCAATTTTGTATGACTGTGACATTCTTTTTTTTATTTTCGTTAACTTTGATATGCCTAGCATGTCTCAGTTCATCCATGCTATCATAACGCCCAAATTTTTTGATAATAATATTTACTTATTTTTTGTTTTAGCATGCTGCACGCTAAGTTACTATTGTAAAAGGATTTATAGTAAAATTAAAAAAATACACTTGTTTTTAAAACACCGGTCTTACTACATAAATAACAGTTCTATAAATCTTGTCTAACCTTATATTCTATGTAAGTATATAAAAAAAACGTTACGAGCCATATTGTATACCCTAAATAACCGTTAAACATCGTGGCTTCATGTATTGTGGCCTGCGGGGTTACCATGATGTTCAAAGTAAGGTTGTTTCATTCTTATTTCAGTGTGGGTAAGAGACAGAGCTATACAGGTTGTCTAGCGCCATCTCTTACCCACACTGGAAATAAGAATGAAACAATCTTACTTTAAGCGTCATGGTACAGGTCCTGATGATGGCAATTCCACGACAAGCTTGTGTCGTTCTTTTCACCTCTTACATGTCGGTTGATGGTTAAGAAAAACAATTTTTAAATTACAGGACCTCATACGATAGACAACTGCCACACCAAACGGTAACACTGTTATAAGTTATAGTCTGCAGTGCAAACACTGTTATGTTAGTGGTCTAGCAAACTAGACCACTAATTGTAGTTGACAGTTTGAAAGTTAACGAAATAAAAATACGATATTAAACAAATCTGCGGATTTAGTGCGGAATTTTGTCTGGAAGTATGTCTGTTGGTTGGTGTAGTTCCTTGTTGAAAGAATGTACTGAAACTAAGTATCTAGAAAAAGTACTATTTTTGATATGGAAGACTTCAACGATTTTTGTATATCTAAATTTAGTTTATGGATTTTGATATGCCAATTATTTTTAGATAAACGATTTGGAAGTAGATGTTACACAGTGTAAATACATCATAAGTATATATTTTATAAAAAAATACATACAAAAGTAATAATGGTACTTATCAAGATAAAAGTTGCTACATTTACGATTTTCAATATGTGTCATTGATATTGAAACATAGTTTACCTAAAATATGAACCACCAAAATATTTATGTAAGAATGTTTTGGATACGTTAAAATGGGAAGTTTTGCATTCAGTTTCTAATTTTAATCTGAATTGCAATAAACATTTCTTTACTAATCCTATTTAAGAGTTACTTATAATAACAAATACAATATGTATGTAAGCCCTAATATGGAAGCAAATTTAACAACATTAAAATTATTTTAATTTGAGATATTTACAAGATAGATAGTTACTTCAAAATAAGATACAGCAATGTATAATAATATAATTAAAGCGCATCATTTTGTTTTCACACGTGTCTGAGTCAAACCCCAGTATGAATAGTTATACCTTAAATTAATAACAAAACAAAATTGCACATTAGAATATCCTACTTAAAATAATTTTGGCACTAAATATCTGTGGCACTATAATTAACTCGCATGTCTTTATCTTGACCTTCACTACTTTCAATAGTCTTTCCTTCAATTTCTTTTTCACTTTCACTCATGTTTTCGCAAGCAGCGGCATCTTCGTCATCGGATGAATCCCGGCCCGCTGAAGAACCCGTTAGTGTCGCACCATTAGGTTCTCGATACTCGAGCTTTGTCGGATCCTTCTCATGAAGCTTTCTCGCAAGGGTTTGTAAACTGGCAAGTGAACTTGCACAATCTGTCGTATCAATGTCTGTTAAACTTACACCCGCCCGTTCAATTTCCGTAAATGTTCCAAAAGGCAATTTAAATAAACATTCTAGCCGCATTACATGCATTTTACTTCTAAGGTGTTTAGCTAGGTGTCCATGTATTCTGAACGCTATGTTACAATCAGAACACCGAAATGGTCTAGGGTTAAACGACGTAGCAGCCCCAAATGTTGATGTCATGGACACTTTATTATGATGTGAACCAGAGCGTTCATGTTTTTGAAGATGTCCTCTTGTTCTGAAACTTACTGCACACACGCTGCATCTAAATGGCCTTTCCATATAATGAATATTCAGGTGCAACCTCAATTGTGAAGGTTTTGTGAATGTTTTGTTACAGAAATCACACACCCTTCGCCCATCTTCCATTAACCTGCCAGGTGAATAAGAACTATTTTCAAAGTCCTTTCCTTTTGTAACTTTAAAAGCTACGCCTCCCGCACCTATCACAACTTTTCTAGCGACGGGTTCATGGTCCAAAGAGGGTAGTTTTGCTGCCTCGGTTTCTGAAAATTGTTCATCTAACTTTGTATTGTCTTCACGTATAACCAAAATGTTATCGTCGTTAGAATCATCATTTTGATTTTGTAAACTGTCTTCGTGCGTTTGAATATGATTTATTCTTGCATGTTTTAAATATTCAGAGACAACGTGTTTGGCATTTTCTGCATTACTTTGAGTCTGTATATGACTTCCTTTAGTCTCATTAACTGAAGAAATGGAAACAGTGGGTTCTCTAATAACAGAGACCTCATCTCTTAATACAGCTGGCGATTTTAAGATATTGTCACTTTCACTATCCGACATTTTGGCTTCACTGTAAATGACTCGAGAAGACGTCACTGTCGTCATAAACGAACTTTTAGCAGACGTCACAATTTTACTGCTGCTGTCCATGGAGCAATAACTATCGGTAAACGTTGACTTTTCAAGATCAACTTTCCTTACTTTAGTTAAACTGCTAGTAAGTTGACTTTGCTTAATCTTAGAATCTTGCAACGCTCTCTCGGTCAAATATGTATGCAACATTGGTTCTCCATTTGTCCACTGAGTCTGGTGATTAGGAAGTTTGGCAGTATTTGAAGCTAAGGATGCTAAAACACTAGATTCTCTGGCGGTTGGTATTTCGGGAATGTTATGTTGTGTTGTTTTTATATCAGTTTTGCTGAGATCCATTGGTTCATTTTCAGTGCTCAACCTAGGGTCGATTGGAGAACTTAGTGCAGTATTTGGTCTTTCTGGATTACTTTCTGTACTAACATTTTCCAATCCCGTTGGTGTATAGGGATATGTTGAAGGTCTATTGCTTGTTATTAGACCAGGTGTGGCAGAAGTGGTCGGTCTAGATCCTCCTAGTGATAATAAACAGTGCGCAGCTTCATGTTCCGGTAATCTTGATTTGTAAGCTTCTGTATCTGAAAGGTCATAAGAAATTTTAAATATTTGTTTTAGCATTTTATTATCAGAACGGTATCTAATAATTAAGCACATAATTATCAAGATTTAGCTCTGATCTTGCCACCGCTTCGGGTCGAACACATGTTAGTCCTATTCTAAATATGTATATTTATTTAGTTTTTATATACGTTTCAAATACAATTTAAAAGCATAATGAAGAGGTGGCTTGTAGGTGATCGATTGACAGATTGTTACAGTATAAAGATCATTCTTACCGCTTGATTCTGTTTCGCCTTCGTTTCCTTCATCTCCCTCCGATTCTGTGTCGTCATCAGTTTCTCCTGAGCATTGCGCCATCTCTCCACCTTCAGCATCATTTCCTTCATTTGGATTTATTCCTAATTCACAGCATTTTTTATAGTGTGCTTTACTTTTCATATGTTTAGTCAAGTTCCCCTTAGTCTTAAAACTGGAATACAATAAAGTATAACGTTTATTACTAAATACTATTTATATACTATCATAATATGATGTATAATAAAATGATAACATTTTGAATCGATAAAAATTACCAATACTTATTTAATTAATACCAGTTATTTACCTAAAAGCGCAATGCACGCATGTATAAGGACGAACGTCGGTGTGAGTGCGGATGTGTTTCTTTAGCATCGAAGGCTTTTTACAACGAATTCCACACTCTGAGCAAACATAACGTCCTCTTCCACGACCGCGGACGTACGTATATTCCTCATTACTTTCGAACCCACCAGTCACCTCCTTTTTAGGGGTCACACTGTCACAAACGGAAAATTTACTTTCGTCCGTTTTCTTCATATCAATTAGTTGAATTGCCTGGAAATCCAAAAAATATAATTAATATATTTATAATTAAATTTGTATTAATTTAGATATATATTTAACTTAAGTAGTTACCTACTTTCATCAGATTCTACCATTTAAGATAAAAACATACCTGTTTGTTATCTTTTACAATTCTCTTCCATTGTGATGAATGAGTCAGTACAAGATCCTGTTTAATCACAGCGACAGCTACAGCTTGCGGTCGATGACGTGAGTCATAAAGAGACATAGCAGACGATGCTGACAATCCCAGCGGGTCTGGCGTCAGCTCTGATAATAACTGTAAACATATTCATGTATCTACAATACAATCCCCATTCACCAACATCCTAAGTACTCGTAAAACGCCAAATAGATAATCATTGAAAAAATAATAATAACAATTACCTGCCAGTTACTGTACATTGATAGAAAATGCTGATTTGGAACATATGTTGGTTGAGGCCTATTGATCGTGCAATAGAAAACTTTAGTTGAACATTTTAATCCCAGATATGTGTAGGCATTTCCGTTTAAGTATAGTTGGCCATAGGCTTTAGCAGGGCGAGGAGTCTCTGGGGATACAAGAGGCATTGTATTCGCATTTGGCGTAATCCCATGATGTCTTTTAGGTGTAAATGTGCCAGGTTTTAAAGGTAAAGTTGAAGGCCGCAAAAATTTTGGTTTTCTTTCTTCTGCTGTAGGTTTCGTTATAATATTCTTCTGGAAGTAAGAAGTTTCAGACCTTTCATTATACACTGAAATAACTGGCGTTTCTTGAGCGTTAGTGTTCTTTTGAACGTCCGATGAACTTGGAATTTGATTGTTATAAATTTCAGCCTTGGTTATTAAATTTTCAAAATTGAAATTGCGTAACTCTTTTTCCGCTTTTGTTTCTATGCTTTTAAACATGTGATTGCTATTAAATTTATCTTTATTCTTTAGCTTATGTAACGGAAAATTGATATTTTCTTTCAAAACTGGCGTTCTAGGAATACCCTCGGAATTTCTCTTGACGGCTCCGTCTTGTCTGAGAATAGATTTGACTAAAGTCGATGAAAACGATTTAGAAGTCGAACTCGACTCATCTACATTCTTTATTTTTATTATAGGAACTGCTGAAATGTAATGTGGCATATCAATATTAAAGCGATCTTGAGATTGTTCTTCGGTCTCTAATTTCGATGGTCTTGAATTAGGACTTTTACTGTTTCCCAATTGCTGTGTGTCGTATTTTATTAGTGTTGCTTTTGAAGATTGAATATTCACTATGGAATTTCCATGTTGGTCGTCACGAGTGTATTGCTCAGAAGTTTTATTGGTATCATTGTTTGTAACATTCTTTGGGTGAGAATTTGGACTTCCTACAAATACTCCAGGTGTGTTTGGTCCAGGTATACCCGGTACGTGAGGTATTAATTTACCCCCATGAAAAATTGTCGTTGCACCATTTGGAGATGAAGGACTGAGTGGAGGTAATGTCAATGGATTAAACGCTGTAATGGCACTCAGAGGTGGAAATTGAAAGTGTGTAATATCATGAATATTAGGTAAATTAGAACTCGGAATAGAAGGGGCGGTTGATATTGATATTCTGGGTGTCTGTGGTTGTGGAGTGCCCAATCCTTCTTTAGGTGTCGGTGGGTTATGCATTATCGTTCCACCAGAATGCAAGCCGGATCTCACCACAACACTGCTGGCTTCCACGTCATTGCCAAGTTTTGATGGTGAAATGGTTTGCTGTATTAAAATGGGTGAGAGCTGATTTTTACTGGGCTCAATTCTCAGCGTTGTTGTACTACCTGAATGATCGAGAATTTTCACTTCACCGCCAAACATTTGAAGAGAGGTTGAATTATGTCTCATATGTTGTGACATTTCATCCATAGTTCGTAAAGCTGTAGAGTTGGCATCGATACATCTAATCTTGGATTGTGGATACAGATCGTTCGATCTCGGTGAAATATTTTCTATCAACCTTGGACTATAAGTGTCAGCCCGACTATCAATCCTTCTTTTTGGGCTGGGTAATGGTTTCACTTTAAGGCTTTCATTTTTTCTCGCATAATCAGATGGTACCCTAGTATCTACAAGTCTTGTATTTCCAAGTAATGGTCCTGGTGATGGTAAAGGAGCCACCACATCATTGCATTCTGGTTTCAAGATAACAAGATTATCAGGTTTAATTCTTGATGGCGACGACTTCGTTGAATTCGTAGTTCGTGAATAATTTGAAGGCGATTCCGGTAATCTAACGTTAATTGAATTGCTTCTTACAAATAGGTTTTCAGGTCTTATAGATTTCATATCTTTCTGTGAGATAGTATTTGTGCTAACACTTCCTTTGCAATAATACACTCGATGTGTTTCTAAATTATCAGCACTTCGATATACTATCTGACATAAGGGACAAATAAATAAGGATCCATCGATTAATTCACCAGTAGCTGACGTTAATCCGTTCATTTTAGTTTTAAGAAGGAGATCTTTTATTATGGAGCCTTCTGGATTCAAAGGATGTTTTTGGTGATCACTCTGTGAGAAACTTTCAGAATGAGATCTTTTTCTATATGAGTTTTCATTTTCATGATTTGATTTAGTCAAATTAAGTGGTGATGGTTCTGATTTAATTTCACCTAATTCAATCATAAATTGTTTGCTTTCCGCAATTTGTTTAATTTTTCCATATTTCTTTTGTAATGGTGTTTCTATAACGTCAACAATAGCTTCATTATCTGATATAATTTTCGAGATATGTTCCGTAAGGAAATCAGCATTCGGCGAAATAGATTTTTTTACTTTATCTTTTTCATCGTTTTCTTGATATAAGGCTGCTCTAAATTTAGGTTTATAAATTGATTTTGTTCTACTGTTATCAATTAATGAAAAGCTCGTGCTCGTTGAGGGCATGCTTGTATCAATAATTAGTTCTGAAGAATCATTTGACTCCACATTCTCAACACGTATTATAGAAGCATCAGAACCAGTTTCCGAAACAGATGTGGGAGGAATAGACGTATCACTTTCTGAACCTCCTGATAAGTCGTCGTCGTTTAAAGTTACTGATACGTCAGCTCCTTGCATTCTTAAGGCATGTGTTCTTGATCTTTGATGTTTGTATAAGTTGGATTTCGTTTTAAAAGCAAATCCGCAAGGTACACAAGGGTATGGTCTCTCATTCGTATGAGCTCTGATATGTTTTTGAAGAACTGAAGGCTTGGCACAAGATAATTTACAGTATGGACATATGTAACGCCCACCCACTCCACCATTATAGGTTTCTTTGATTAAATCATTTTCAAGATTCTCAGTCTTATTAGAAAATTCATCAGTAACACTGGTCTGACCAGCTACTTGAACAAAATTATTTACATTACTTAATCTACTATTTTCATCATTATAATTAATTTGTACATTTTTCTCCACATCTCGAACTTCTAAATGCTGTTTCTCAATTTTCGTTTTTATTTTCTCTATTTCTGGATGGGCTGCTGCGATACTACCATTCGATATTGAAAGACTGCAAGCAGTCGATGACACTATCGTTTCCTTATGTCTGGTTTCCCCCGTTTTTGGTACGTTTCCGGGAAACACAGACATCGTAGATGCCATTTTTTTGAATTTCTTATGAAGATAGCTGTGATCATTGTTATTGGAGAAATTACTGTCTAAACGTTTTTCTTGTGTAAGCGGCATCGTACCCGCGACGTTTGTACCTGAAAAAGAAACGAAAAATATGATAATTTCATACCGTTACTTACGAATTAATATGAATCTTGATTATCCCTACTTCAAAAGCCAGAGTAAGACTGTTTAGAAAACCGTCTAGAACCGAAAAAATAGAATAATATCTTTGATGTTTTGACTTGAGCCATCAAGTTTTTACAGTTTAATGCTATTCATTGTAAAGTAAAAATATTTAAGATATCGTTGGTATTTATATATCTTTAAGTCAAGTAAGTTAAAGGAAGATACAATTTAAGCCTGAAAAGTAAAAATTGTTTGTAGAAACATATATGTCTTCATCACTCACGTGTACTTTATCGGGGATGCCCGAATCTAGAGTTCGGTTTCTGACCTCGCCGCGTGATCAGTTCCTGATTATGGTCTCCAGTTGCGTAAAAAACTTGTAAGGCAAATATGATAAAATACACGTGAGCAATCCGTACTCCTGAAATATGAACTTGATATCACTTTTGTGATTTATTGTAATAATTGACTAATTCTATCGGCACCTTTCAAAGAAATTAAAATGATTAGGAATATGGCAAACATTTGCTTCCAATGAAGCAAATGTTTGATAGCTAGCCTTGAAACAGGAAAAAGGAATCTGTTTCATTCATTTTACTTTGTAGGTAATGTTGTATCAATTAGCAGAAGGCTTTTCGATATTTCCGAGTTAATTCTACATATACTAAAAGTTGTTTCTTGAGTACTTATCTACTTTCACCCCCTCAAAGAATACCAATAATATTGATAATTGTATCGCTAGTGACCTAATATTATTTTTACTCTGAAGTGTTGGAGATCTGCTTCCATGCAATGTCAGTTACGAAGAATATATTTATATTTATTGTGCATTGCGAAAGGGCATAGAATTTATTATTCCCATCTGTATTTTGATGTTCTTCAAAGTTAAGGTGTAAATATGGGTCATAAAAGTGGCATAAATATGGGTCAAGAACACAACAAGCAAAAAATTCCAAGAAAATGGTCCTAAATACTACCTAGACTACCTACTTATGGAGACTTGGCCAAATGACTTGTTTTAGGCACACCTATTGCTCCATAAAATTTATCTGCTTGACGAAAATGAACTGACATATCTATATTATATTATATTTTTTTAGTACCTTTTATATTATTTACATTGTATGTCATATTTTTTTAAAGCTGGTTGGTTTTTTTTTTCGTACTTATTGTCTGAAGGAAAATACTCTTACACACTATGTCTACATCTCTTTTTTTTTCGTATCTTCTTTCGCAACTATGCTAGGAGAGATTACTTTAAAAATAAGCATTACCTATTATTTGTCTGTTTCTTCTTGTCTATATTTTATTTTTGTGTGTACATTAATCGTTAATAAATAAAAACTGTTTTCAGCAAATATGCGATAACTAGATGAAAGGGTGTGACAACTGATTCGTTAATGAAACAAACTATACCCTGCGATTAGGATTTTAGATAATTTATACAAAGAAATGTCAAGACTCTTGTGCAAATTATTTGTCAACAAAAAAAAGAGATTTTATTCATAGTGTGCCTGTGTACGTAGGTAAACAGGTCTTACATGAAACCATTGAAATAAAAATTCAATCAATTTTAGTGACACAGGCGAGAAGATAAAAATGTGTAATCCACAAAAATCTACTTGGTATTTAAAATCCTCCTAATATTGTAATTAAAAAAATATCTATAACCGTATAACTTGGAGGAGTATGATGTTTAAGAGCTACACAACTGGGATGCTATTTTTTAGTTACTACATAGATTCAAAAATATTGAAAAGATACTATGCAACGCGATAATTCAATATTACTGAAGTTATCTAATAGTTGCCACACTGTAACTGTTTACACTTGTGTTTTTGGTCAACACCGCTGCAATTGTTTCACACACTATTTACTTGAAGTGCATATCAATTTCAACCCAGGTACAATATCTGTTTTGTGTTTACATACATACTTTTGTACTTACCTATTTGTTGTAGAAAAAGTTTGAATACTAGCAATATATACAAGATATGTAAGTGTTAGATTTATACGTATACGCTGTTTATTTAATCCATTCAAGATCATTTTTCCTATGTCAAATCATTGAAAAGCACTCGACACAAAACAGCGAACAACGATGCGGTGAACGTGTTGACGCAACGCACCGCGCATGTGCCGCGCTATTTCTATTGGTGTGTAGTGTGACATCACCGTGACGTCACGCTAATAGACGAGGATATCCCCAGTCGGCATTGCTTTCTGTCGTATTTTTTTATTTACAACTGACGAAATAGCTTTCGTTATTATGGTGCTTATTTTAGTGCATGTTTGGATTAACGGCCTGTGTGATTGTTTCCGTTTTTTTTTAAAGTAGTTATGTATTTGTTTGCCTACAGCGAAGATCGATTATGTACTTACTACGTAAAATAATGTTTTACAGGTTTCTGAATTTTATTTCACTTAGTGTTATTTATATGATCATCTATATACCTAATACAATAGTTTAGCTCATTAAGAACTACCTATTCATTTAAATAGGTACATTTCAACCCATAGGTAAGAAATAGCTGAGGGCTTAGTAGTATCACAAAACAAGATGTGAGAAATACAATTCTGTACCTAAGTGTGAGTGTTATCTACACAATCCGAATACGTGTAGTAGTAGGATGGCGGACGACCTCGCTTGCGCTCACTTGAGTCGTTTGTGGACGGCTGCGCCGTTGCTACGTTCCGAGAAGGCGTTACAATTTCTGAGAACTGGAGACAACCAAACCGCTCCGTTCGTTTAAGAACAGGCAAGCAAATAAGCTCCAGTACGCACTTGCCGCTTACGCACACATCACAAGCCTCGTCTGTGTGTATCGGCGTTCAGATAGCTGTGTGCGCGCGCTACCTATTTAAATAACGACTGGCAAACTTGTGCTTGAGATAGGTAGGGATACTAATAGATATAAATCTTACGAGATCAGAAACTGAAAATCCTAAAGAGAACGTTAGGACTTGTCTAAAATACGTGCGTTTATTTGTCATTATTAATTATTTCATTTCAAAGCCACTCCTATTTAGAATACGACTGTAGCATAGGTGCCTACGTATTATGGTGGGTATTTACACCATGCAAATATAAAATCAGGAAAGTGATCCTAAAGCCGAAGGCAAGTGGGACTAACTACTAGTGTTGTAATGAGACAAAGGAATCCCGGCGGTCGGCCGCCGCCCGCCCGCCTGGCGCCAGGCCAGGCGGCCGGCGCACGGCGGCCCTGGCGACGCCTGTGTCGACCGCCAGCACGCCGCCAGCTCCCATCGCAAAGACCTATCACTTCACTTAACACAACTATTATAATATTGGCTAACGTATAAACACTATACGCGTCTGTTGCAATATGATGCTAATTTTAGTCAAATTTTACTTTATTTGCGTAAGAATTTGTTCGAATATTCGTCGATGTTGAGATAGGCATGGGCCCAAAAAAAAAGTCGTATTCTAATGACACCAAATGATTACTTATTGATCTCCATATCTGGTATACTACTACCTATGAATTTATTAAAACGCATAAGATACAGATATTCCTCTTTAGTTAGTAAATTGTTTTGTTTTGTTATTAGCAATACAGCTTCATAACAATCAATGAATTACTTTTGATGACTTGAACTTCCTTGTTTGCCAAAAGAAGGTAGAAACTTCTTTTTGGTCGTCGTTTGAACGTTATTTGTTTAGTTCTTTTACTTTGTATTTTTGATTGTTTTTCATCTATAGGAAGGTCGTATAGGTACCTAATAATATAGGTTGGTATGGATATTTTTCCAAAGATTTCATATATAAAACACCTACTCAGGTATAGGGGGTTGAAAGAAAATAAATGTAATACTGGTGAAATATTGCAATATATTTTAGTTATTAAAGAATTCTTGATAATCATCAAGAATCCTTGACCTGACTAACGATTGGGTGAGCACCTACGCTTCGATAGTAAAATTTAAGTAGATTTTTATTCATATTTTCATCCGATAGTTTAAACATTGTTATTATTCGACTGCAAATAAGTATAAAATGTAAGAATTAACACATTCTATTCTTACCGCGGCAAAATTGATCAGTCCACCATTATATCATTGCTGTCTTGATATCATTTGTTGACGCCTCCAGAACAAATGTCAACAAGTCCGATAGGCTGCATTTCACCCGCGCACAAGTGAATCATCGTTAATAATTGCGCGACGATCCACGCCACACGGCACACACACACAGAGACAACACCTGTGTTATCGTCACAAGTCTCACTAGCACTCCAGTATTGCGACGCCACTTTCTTTTTAGCAAACGATAACAATTATTAACATACAAGCATTTATTTGTTTTGTCTATATGCTGGAAAATATGTCTAGTTTGCCGTACACTCGAAGAAGGAACAGCGTACGTTCCCGCAGCGCGGATGAGTGTTCAACTGTTTGTAATGTCGTTGGTTTATTCGTTTCGTTCCGTTCGGCTCCCCGCGCCACCCGCGTTCCTACCCGCGCACCGCACTCTGCGCCCGCTGAAGTAGTGATTCATGTCGCGTTTTATCTATCTCCCTCCTTCACCGCAACCGGATCGGTTGTTCTTCGTAATCTATTTATATGTATCTACATAATATGCACGGACTTTAACCTGCGCTTTAACTACAATTCAAATCGTAGTTAGGTAAGTAGGCACTTACTTTTATTATGTGATCTAAGAAAGGTGAAAGGGTCTCTCTAAATTTTAAGTGTCAACATTAAAAATTAGAACAGCATAAAATTCTGATAATGTTAGCTGAGATTTCCACTTGCTTCTATATGTTGACAATTAGGCAATTAATTATATCTTCCGTTAGAGATTGGTTGCTAGTTACACCTTAAATAGGTACCTTCTATTGATTGTCAATTAAATAATGGAAACCTTTCTCGTAATTTTTTTGAACAGAGAGTGTACCTATGTAAAGTAAATAATTAACACGTGTTAAAACTAATAGACTGTGATGTAGATAGTAATTAAAAGTGCTAATCAAGAAAGCGATTGTAGAGCAGTAAATTAATGCGGGATTACCATCAAATTTTTGTTATCACTATATCAGCATGGCAAGCAATGTAATTTTCATGCAGCGCTGATTTCGTAACGGCTGCGCTCGACTAGAACGGGTATCGGTTTTATTTGCCACCGTCGCCGTCGACTACATTCTCTATTGCAGGAAACTATTTAACGCCATCGCTTGCTTAATTTATTTATTATAAACAAAAATGTCTTTAGTAAGTATTCACTCGGCAAGTACAAGCATAGATGTAGAATCAGTACGTAGTTATAATAAGTACAATTAATAATTTATTGTGGGCATTTTCCTATATTTAACTTATCTCGTGAACTTATTATCGGCAAGACCTCTTTATCAAAATTCTATATATTCATAGTTTACCTACACAAATAAGCCTGGCATAATACAAGCATTAATCTATTTAAGGTCGCAAATTTTCATAGTGATGATAATTTATTTTCAGTAGAGAAACTTCATGGCACTCGGGTTAGATTCGAATGTATAATATAAACACATTATTTGCAATGATAATTGGTAGGCGCTTATCAGTATTGCGGAGGCGATGACGCACGCGTTTCGAGGATAGCACGCAGTCGCTCGATTGTGAACACAAGTTGGTCAGGAAGCGAGCGATACTCCGACGACGACCTCTACAGAAAAAAAAACTTGTTTCTTAACGTGTTCTGCTATTCCAATTTGGTATAAAATACATTGCTTATGCAGATACTTAAAATTTAAATCTCCTGAAGTCATCGTCCAGACATCCTATGTCGGTGTAGGAATCACCCCAGAGATGTGCCTTAAGAGGCATACAGAGGGGTTCCGGGGTAGCCATTTAAGAGGTCACGGGACCTTTTCCATGTGCTGATAGTGATCACCGGGTTGGTTTCCCTCCAAAAGTTCAGGCGCCTTTTGAAGGTTTCCCTCAATTACAAATGAAAAAAGGTATCCTTCCTCTCTGCCTACGATACCTACAATGTACCTAAGTACATATGTATAATTCCAATACGATCTCCTATTACAATTTTGCATGCATTACAGTAAGTACCTACACACTATCTTGTTCAGTTCTTCAAATTAAATAATTAGAATTTATTCAACAATGGGATTTCCCAACAGAAAAAATAACGAACGTTCACACAAACTTTATCCCTTCCTATAATCCCTACCTATGTAACCCCTTTAGGCAAAAATCTTGCGTAGTGCTCACCACACACCGTTGTGCAAAATTCATGCAGAAATCCACTTTATACATCAGTCAATATCTAAATTATTTTAAGATTTTATTAAATAGATAAATGCTAGCTAGCCAGTCAGTCGAGTCAGGCCAAAACATCTTGATTCAAATTTCAATGCGTTTCTTCGGCACCTACTGAACCACAAATATTGGTTGGCGTTATTCGATGACGGCTGCTCTTTCGCGAATGGTATGTGAAATGCGGGGGCGCGGGGCACTTGTTGCGTTGTTTAGTTGGCGTAGGTACCGCCTGTTGCCGACTGGCGACGTCACGTCACGACCTTGAGCCACACGCTACACGCCACGGGGAGTGTCTGTTTCTGTGTCTCCTGCACCTGACAATACTTATTACTTATGATTGACGAAATAGTCGTACCAAAACATTAATATAGTTAACAAAGTAGAATAGCTTTTCCAACACCTCTTCGTAGAACCATTTGACAAACAATAACCAGTTTCTCGGATTTGAATTGTTCGTATTCGTAGGTAACTGCACGTAACTTTCTACGTCATCAACCAATAATATTATGGATCCCATCAAAATGAAATAGGAACCCGTAAATAGACATAATTAGTCAGTTGTTTAGACTGTAAATCCCAAATCAGTTCGTACAGGTAAATCTTAAACATTAGCCTGTAACAGACAACGGTTTGGCAAGGCAGCTGTTGAATGTGATTTCACCCGGGCGGGCGCCATGAAGTCGCGTAGGCGGGAAACCATGAAACCAGTCTTAAGTGGCAACTGTAACAGGCTGAGCTTGCCGGAATTTACTAAGAAATAATTAAAAGAATTAGGTAGATAGTTCAAGCGTGAAAAACATTCCACTATTGCATCTGTACCTAGAATTCAATTGGTAAATAAGTGTTATGTATTATTTACCTTGTTATGTTTCATACATATATTACAATTTATAATAACTGACGTCATTGTGAATATTTTTCATAGCAGACGATGTGCTAATGTACCTACATTAGGTATGCTTTCAGATAGGTAGTTATTCATTATTTTCAACGTTGGTAGTTCCAGACGTCTTTCTATAAACTGTGTTTAGTTTTTGAGCGTGTACTGTTTCATTGTACTAAACAAGTTTGCGACTAGTGCGATGCAGAACCGACCGCGTCGTCTCCCCCACCTTACTCGGGCTTCCCTCGGAACCAGGTCATCGTTAACTTGCCCGACCGCTACGCCACGGACCGACTCGTGGCCGACACAGGCCACACCCCGTCCAATCTCTGATGTTTTTGAAGTTCCCTTGAAAACATTCTTACGAAATGTTGTTGAGAACACTGACATCTCGAATAAAAACGCATTTAAACTCGGTGAGTCTTATATCTATAGCCCTGTCTATTCTATTTTCCTTGTCGTTGAAAAGAAAATGAGGAAGTAAAATTTTTGAAACCAGATTTATTTCTGTATTTTTCTAATTACCTAACTAACGTAATGCATTTCAATATTCATTATCATTTTCACGAAAACTGAGAGTTCATCTGGAAATGATCTAATATAGATTTAATACTATTAGACTAGTATTATATAAGTATACTTATATGAACTATTGTAAACATTAATTATTAGTTTAGTTAAGAAAACCCTCTGTTTAAAAACACAGTAAAACATCTCAAGTCCTAAAATAAGGATCGGAAGCCACATGATTCAAAAATGCAAACATTAATGTACTTCAAGATAACAATGCTTACAACTCCCTTGCCAATTGGCACCCTTATTATGTGAGCGATTCATAATTTTAAATTGACATTGGCAATAACATCAGTATTTAATTTAGAAACGTAAGTACTTATTTATTTTGTGGTTATGGATAGTCGGGCGTCACCATTGTCACCAAGTACCTACCTAGGTATTACGGTAACTTAGCAAGGTAAGTAAGCAAGTTTCTACGTAGACATAAAAATATATCTTTTTATCTATATATTGTAGGACATAATGTATGAATACTAATTAAATAACAATCAATGGATACAATTATTCATTGATAAAGTTTAAGAAGTAATCACATTCTAAGAATTATTCTACTGATAGAAAGCACAGCCGTCACGGCTAGCTGTAGTGGGGCGCTAGCCAGAAGCTGCTTTTTTACCGGAAAAAAAAGTAATAATAATATACGGAAAGTACCTGTGGGATAATCCACAGAAACCAAGCCGTTATAAAAAGCTATTAATTCACAAATTACCTATGTATGTGTAAAATGGTTGCAAAATTCTTTTAAACTAATTTGCGCTATACGAGTAGAATTTAATTAAACGGGTGCTTTTCTTCCACCTTTGAACAACTTAATTTCTTTATTGTATTAGGTACTTACTTATTTTGTACTACCTAAATACAGACCTTATAATAACGTGTACATATTCCCAGCGGAAAATTGTGGAATTTCTTAATTTCAGTTTAGCAGATATTTAGTGTATGACGTCTTGTAAATGTGTATGGTAAGTATAAATTTGTGCATCCAACCATTCGGCAGATAATCAACAAAACATCTGCTAAACTGAAATTAAGAAATTCGACACTTTTCCGCTAGGCACACTATAATAACAGCACTTGGACAATTTATTTCAATTTCGATTTCAAAATCTTAGGTCCTATATAACGACTAATGGTTGGTCCTATCAAAAGAAAATGTGAGTTTTGTTTCTACAATAGAACAAAATAAAATTGGGTTTTACCAAGTTAAGGAGCTGCTTCCAGAATTTAGGTTGAGATAATCTTTGCAAAGTAAATGTTAAATTGGATCCGTTTTTTTATTTTACATTCTGTGACACTAATGCCTGTTTTATGTAACACTAGATCATCTAGTGTCATAGTGATCATAGGAATTCTTACAGGTAGGTTGATACCTACCTGTAAGAATTCCTATGCCTAAATATTATATTATTGCAGTGTTTATTTTTCAATCCACGACACTGAATCGAATATATTGGAATTCACTAACGCGCTTTTGGAACACAACAACCTATAATTTTTCTTCCTATTACTTTTTTATCCTGTAAGCATACGTAAACCTAAGTAGCGTAAGCGAGCCTAAATCAAAAATGCATTGAAGTGAAAAAGAAAATAATAACCCTAATTTTATGAAAATTAAAAAAGATTTTAGAAAACAGGAAGGGTTCATTATTTTATTATTTACATTAATTAACTACTGGGATTCTTAAAATAACGTACTCAAACAATTCTTATTTTAAAGGTAGGTACAGATACATTAGTCTTTTTTAAAACCTGCGTTTATTTTGTCATATAAAATAAATTTAACTATTGATAATGTCAATTTAATACTCGCTCCTAAGAGAATGGCGTCATTCTTCGCGAATTCGCCGGCATCCACGTATCAACGACCAAAATACGCCATACGTATGAATGTGACAATAATATTCGTGAGTCACACTGAGTCGGGTAGCACTTGACCAAATAAATAACTATTCACAAGTCTTTCCTCAATGACGTTCATCATTCTGATGTCGGTAGTTTATAGTAGGTAAATATGTAATTTATTGAATTACTTCTGTAGGTACACCTACCTTATAACTTCTACTATGCTCATGTATCTCTCAATGAACCAAGGAAGAATTTAAAAAAAAGTAAATCAAGCTAATGAAACCAACCCTTTTGTTTATGACTATTTTAAATGTCCTAAAAAAAAATAAGAAGGTACCACGGTACCTACCTATTCAGAAACTTATTCATGATTATTATTACTTACTATTACACAAGTAGCATTTTATAAAGTTTATCTGTATGGCCGTGTTGTTCTTTTAAACTACCTACGTAACGGATTTAGATGCGGTTTTCACTATCATTTAGATAATGTATTCCGGAAGATTGTATGTATATTGTACTTGTGATTGTGTGTTGTATATTTACAACATTATATAGGTACGAGTACCTACTTATATAACAAATTCTGAACAATTCTTTGGCCTCTACCTATTCAATTAATAGATTTTTCGGCGGGTTTATCTCAAGAAAAAAAAATGTACTTTTATAGTAGGATAGGTACCTACCTAATAAAGAATCCGGAAATATTATGTAAAGCAAAGCAAAATCTAACACATTTTTAATTAGCTAACAAGCACAATTTTTGTGCACCTGTAGATATATACAACTAACACAGTAAATAAATGCTGATCGTTTGTGAAGTAATAAAAATTTTAAGAAATAGAGACGGGCCGCTATGTCCTTCCAATAAGATAAGATTTAAACATTAACATTGTTTACGTTATAAAATGATACGCTGCTTTCTTGACCAAGTGTTGTGTTAGGGATACGGAGTGCGTCGGCAGCTCGGGAACGTTTTTTGGATGTTCGCCAGAGAGGTATTCCCGCTTCCGAGGTGCATTCTCAACACCTACACTCATTCTCTGTTTGGTACTGATCAGGAAATAACTGAATGATACGGCTCTGACATTCTTTCGGGTAAAAGCAACTTATATTGTTTAACATAGGTACGTACTCACTTTAAAGAATATTGGTAGGTGCTGCCGACCAATAAATGATAAATGATATTTATTCTGCAAATAGGTTTATAAAACACTTTTACACGTCAATTTTTTTTTTTGGCATTTTAAACTAGATGAGGCCGGTGTTTCCTAGCTGACTACCCTGAGAAGAAACACCGAAACAAACTCAGGGGTCAAAGTCTCTTTTAAAGTCCATACAGTAAATATGTAATGGTCAAATCACAAGAGAACCATGCAGATTTGTCTGAGATGGTCTTTTGAAGAAAGAACCATACAGATTTGAGTGGACCTGTCCAGTCAGTGCAAGCATTTGTCAGTATTCGCAAAGCTCAACTCAGGACTACTAAGGAGCTCAACGACTTGACGAACAATACCAAAGAAAGGACATTTGGGTAGGCCGCAGAAAATATTCAAATTGCCAGACATACGTTAAAATTACTGAAAAGGAAAAAAAAAGCAATCAACATAGTATTAAGGGTAATAAGGGTTTCCGACTGGAACCTGTCAGTAGATTCTTTATAGAAACTCATCTTAGGAGAAGTGCTGTCATTCCAATCGATGCTAGGGATAAACAGCTTACTTTACATAAGTTTTTACGGTGAGATATTACAGAATAGCTTCTGCTAAAGACCATGTGACCGTCACTCGACAAAAACCTCGAAATTTTATGAGGTTTTAAGGCATTATGCCAACATATTATTATTTAAGGGTTTATAATCTATAACAAAACTAAGCAAAATATTGTTTCCATAAATATTTGGGGTACCTATTTCCCTTCAAAGGTCCGCTGTGGTACCACTAGGCTTTTCACCTTATACCTATCTACTATTTTAATTTTCATAGTTTACATAATCAAGTTTTTACGGCATTCGTAGTAGCGATAAACACAATACCTATATATTTCAAACCAATCATCGTAATCTTATTTCGTTGACGAAAATGTTTTCGATAAAGTTGTTAAAAAAGTATGCGTATTTTGCTTCAAAATTCAAATCAGTCACTGATAAATAGTAAGTAGGTATAATATGGTGATAACAACATAAGGCAGTGCTTTGTGCCGCGAGTGTAATACTGGTAGTACATAGTATGATTACAGAATAATTCAGAATTCAGTCGCATCTGATAAGAGAAATTTATAATAAGTGCTCATAATTCCTTAAATAAAACCTAACTAAACATAATATAAACGGCAAAAAAAAATCCTGCGTTTGCGAAACCGACTTGAACATGTAAGAATTTTTTCTAAAAAAAAGACTGGGTAAGTGCGAGTCGGGCTCGCGCACTGAGCGTTCCGTACAAAATTACCTATGAAAACAGTTCAATTCCCGAATTGAGTTACGAAGATTTTTCCGAATTACAAAAAAAAAAATTTTTGTGACGTAACTATAAATTAACAGTTTTCAGATTTTTCCCTATATTTGTGCTATGAGAAATTGCTTCATGCATTTTTGAACGGATTTGAAAAATTCTTTCTATTTGGGATTTTGGATAAAGTTACCTTTTGATATTTATACTTCATTATAATTCGAATCCATCTCTACCAACTTAAATAAGTAAGTATACTTGACCTTTATTTTTATTAAAAACGCTCAGACCAATAATTATTAGTATTAGTTAGTCTGAGTAAAAACGCTAGAAAAAGTATGGATTGTAATGAATGATATTTAAACTTAAGTTCGTAATTCTTCAAAATTCATAATTACCTTTAATTCAAAATTCAAACATCTAGATAATTCCGAAGTAGCCGGTTTTTAGAATGTCTCAGTCATGTGTCAGTAAATGAAAGAAAATCTAAGTTCTATTATTTGATTATTCATATGTTGCTACTGTTGTGTAATTGAGGAACATTTACGTGTTGATTACTTCATCAATGACAATAGAATTGTAGCTATTAAACATACGTTAGGTTTAGCGTTCGATAAACAACTAGAAAGATAAATATTCAGCGAAATGTTGTTCGTAACGTTGTCTAATTTTATTATTTACTATATTGGTCAATTAAGTTTTGGTTTTGGTTTTGAGTTTGGACGGTTTGTCTTTCGGTCAGGTCACGCCTAAATGCAGATATAGGAAAATAAGAAGTGTACCTACATAACATATTACCTAGTTATTAATAGATTCTTCTTCAATACTAAAATGTATTTTTATATTAGCCTACAATGTAGGCCCTACATTGTGTCCCACTGCTGGAAAAACGACTCTCCCTTCTCTTTCCAACCCCCTCTGTCTTGGGCGATCTCTTGCTTATTTAGCCCCGCGAAAATGATCAGATCATCACACTACTTTCGCCGCGGTGAACCTCAACGGCGCGGTGTCGTCCTCCTTCAGGCATCCAGTGAGTGACGGTCTTCATTGAACGCATCTATTCGCTCAACACACTCAGTGACGAAGTAATTTATAAATTATAGTAGGAAATTAGTCTCTTCTAGGTTTCATTTACATTGATATAATAATTGTTCGTTCTACTATTATTGTCTGGTAGCTATTTATAACTTGATATGATCAAGAGTTCCAAAGCGTTTGAAGTAAGAAAAGGCTTACGATTGCTGGCCGTTTGGCCCACACGAAGTTGATAAAATCGCAAAAATACACACCTTTTCAGATGCATGTAGAGCATTGGCACGTATAAAATGTTCTTTTCATTTCAAAAAGTTCAGTCAGTTTCTAGGAAACAAAACACAAAATCAACTCAAAACAGGATAAAAAAATCTGGTCATGGTGATGATGAGTTCATCAGCATTGGTGATGATGAGTTTTTAGAAGCCCTTCTTATTCATGATTCAATTGGTTCGCTCAACAATAAAGGGCGCCGTTCTAGTCCGAAACTAGTTGGCAACTCTCGACCGAATTAATTTCAGGTCGGTTTTGTTCTGGAGATCACAAGATCGCTAAAAATCGAAAGAGTCATTTTAATGCTATTTAGGTATCACCTCTTCGTCATTTACCATCCGCTTTGCCTTTAAGCAGCAACGTGCTGGGCAGCTTCCGGCCTTATCAGATCTCACCACCACAACTCACATTTACTGAAGGGGTGATAGCACAATACTCCTTGGTAAAACTAGTTGTGTAAGAGATCTTCTGACTACCAGTTACGACAGTCAATGATGCATAATACGCACGCACGGAAGGAAGGAGACTTGGTAGAATTTAATAAATTTCACACCAACCATTTAGGGGCATCGGCAAGCAAAGCTATATATTCACGAGCACCTCATCTGTTCTGCTGTCGCAGACATGTATATTTGCAACAATAGTTTGATGGCAAAAGACTGTTCGACATGGCATGTCAAGTCCGTCTAATGAATTCCCACCTTTAAATTTTGTTAAAAGCACCTTCATTATTACTGCGGAGTGTTGTTCAGTCAGTATGCAATTCTCAGAATACCCCCGAGCACGCGCTGCGCTGTTCGCTCGCCAATCGCGCCGACGCACGAGCTTACCTATAATAAACACTCATACCACCTACCTACGTAACCTTTTCACATTTACGATTCCGATGGTTCTAAGAATCTCCTTCGATTCCCTCTATTATATCGAGAAGTTATTTATAATAGATAGGGGAATTGCTGTTGTTTCACTTCTGAGTATCTGAATCAAAAAAGCAAACGATTGTTTTTCAGAAAATAAATGGCGACTAACAAGTTCCTCACCACCGGCTTATTGCTGTTGATTAGAGTTTCCAGTGAAAATATCGTTTAATTGCATAACTGAAAAGTACAAAACAGAAAAAGACAAAAAATACTAGGGGGTACTAATTTGTTATTTCTGCTTACTATTTGTGGTGTGGACTGTATTCTTTAATTTTTCTAGGTAAAAGTCAGTTTAATCATTTTTTTTTATAATGGTATCCAATAATTAGTAACTTAGACATTTACCTATCTACGTTGAAACGTAAACGACGAACCTGAAGATGAAGATGGGTGGCGTATTCAGAAATTATAACCACTAAATATACTTAAATGTTCAGTGAGAGCATTATGAGAACAGCTTCATTTAGCAACATTATATTGTTTTCATACACAACTTACATTTTGGAAATACCTACAAAACTGCTTTGTTTGTTATTTCGAGATTTTTTTAGAAAACTATATGCACATCACGTGAGGCATTACATTTGTTGTACACTGATCATAGTTAAATAAAAATGAACAATTTAAATCTATTGGAATCTCACATGGATGGTATGTTTTTGCACTTTGGTTCATTTGAAATTTAATAGATTAATTGAAATAAATGATTTTACAATCATAGTTGCACTCTTAGGTACCTATGAAGATGGATCTCTAGTCTCTACCGAGTAAGTAACGTTTTGATCACAATAATAATATTCCACAACACTCACACAGTCCCAAACTAAGAGTACTAGACAACTGATAAACATACTTTATATAAACTACACACAGAACAAATGATCGTCGTGCTCATCACACAAACATTATTCTTGGGTGGGAATCGAACCCACGACCTCCGGCTTAGCAGTCAGGGCCACTGACCATTAGACCAACAGGCAAGTCAAATAAATGCAATTAAATCCTTTTCGCGGCATACTTAAAATAGATTCGGCCTATAACGGAGCAAAGTTGGCTTGGCGCTTACCACGGATATCGGCGCTTACACGCTAGAAAAGGTGTAAAATATGATTATCGAACTTATCACATGGTAGTTACGTGGGAAGACTAACTGCTTAAAATTCACTAATGAGCACCCGGCGTTGTTCCCAATGACCTGTATGACACTTACATAATTAATTTACTAATGTAAGTAAATAGGTACGTACTCGGTAAACACTAAACTTATTTACTTTAGTACCTACCAACAGTATAATAGCAGAAATAAAGTAACGTATGCTATGCTATGCTTTTAAATGCAAGTTCATTTAAACTTTACGAAGCAGAATGTTATTGTGAAGACACGCCAGAAAGTTACAAAACCTGAAATGTGGACGTATAAAATGCACCTGGCGGCGAGTGTTGACTTTGATACTACACAATTTATCTCTTCACATATAGTTGATTTAAATATAAACTCAAATCGCTTTGGCAAGTAAGAAAGTATTTAAATGCATTATGCTAGTGGTTAGCAAAATACACCACAAATTTACTGCCTATTATAGTTGTTCTATCTCACCAGGGGTGTAACGTGCACTCAGGTTGTCTACACAAACTGGCGAAACCGCTTTCGTGAGATAGAATTGTATATGTATTTATGTATCTTCTAATCCACACTTTGTTCTTCGACTACCTTTAGCCGGGGCGTTGGAAAACTTGCCCAGTTCGTCACGCTTCCCTGGCCATTCGTGTGAGGACCATGCGAAACACGGTCGCCAGACTCCCTAAATTAGTCCAAACGGGAATCCTATGGCAGTCAGAGATCACTGTGCGCAAACGGGGACCCTGGTGCGTCTGTTGCGGATAGGAACTTAGCTTGTTTCCTTCCGCTCCCTTTTCAACCATCACTTCCTCGTAAAAGCAGGCGACGACTTACGAGCTCTCATTGAACCGCTCCACCATCGAAACCCCGACCGACTGGAAAGGAGAAGTTATCCTCAGAATCGTCTGCCACGATGATCAATGTACTTTCCGAAGTCTCCGTCAGCCGGATGAACGAACGAAAAGGCGCCATGCGGTCTCCTCGCCAGCCAATCCTTCATAACATACCTAATTGGTCTAATTGCAGTAAAATAAACGACTCCTAATACTAAACGGGCTTAGCTTTACTTGAAATATGTGGAAAGAGGACTGTTGAACAAACATGTTCAGGAATATAGTGCTCCTAAAGTAAACAAAAACGCACATTGTCAAGATACTTTGAAGTAAAGTTGGCTGTTTGTGAGATCTTTACCTCATACTGTTATCTAATTGAGCTATGTGACTAGGGAATCCAATCCCGCAAGCGCGGCATCCCGCACCTTTTCTGCGGGATCAGAAATGCGGAATCCCGCACGTCTGCGGGATTGAAGTTTTGTATAACAAAATTGGATTCCGACAACCTGCCGCCGTTTTGATTATTTATTAGACCCAGCTCATCCTCATTAAAAAGTGATGAAACAACTTTAGGTACATGGAACTCGTGACATTTTATTAAGAATTTGTATGGAAAATAATTATTTAGTTTTCGATTTTATCTTTCAGCTAAATAAGTTTTGAATTTCTATTTCATATTGTTGTGTGAGTCCTGTATCGCAAGTAAGACGGAACGTAATCAATGTCAGTTTAAGTACTCTATGACCAGGGATTCCCCACAGCACGTGAATTTACTTTCCTAGATGAAGGTCCGTTAAATATCTTAATAGATTGTTCTATAAAAGCAGTTGATTATTATTTATATGAAAATCGTAAGTTCTTCGAAACTTAATGCGGGAATGTATGTCAGATGGCTATTATTCCAAAAACGTTTTGAGAATACTTTTATCTCGCGTAGGTACAACTAGAAATTCCATATTGGAGTCTGTATTTCCTGACAGCTACAACCTAGGGATTTTTAAGTTACAAGTGTATAGGTTACTTCCAGGCAAGTGTGCCCAATCGATAACCACATCATCAAAACCATCAGGTGAGGTGGAAGCCGAATCTTCTTCTTTCTTTCTTTTACCAAAGGAAAGATTTGACTTAGAAACTGGAGACGTGGAGAATCCACAGGGAGCGACAGTAGTAAACTGATAATTTAACTCAATAAAGGTTTTTTTTTTTAAATACGACTCCAATTGTTTTTTAATGTTTTTTATTTTAACCGAAAATCGCTTTTATAAAAGTCTTCATAATTAGTGGCGTGGCAAATATTTTTGAACAAGACTGAATATTTTTTTCCGCAGTCAGATATTCCATTCATTCGCTCAAAAATATTAAATAGGAAGTCTACTGTGGCGAGTCATCGCCGTAAATACCATTTTTATTGTGGACATTTTTTAACGGAGCATAATAATCTTTGGAATACCCAGGGTGTGGGATATTATTACATAAATTTTAATTATGATGTTAGAGCACCATAGTCCGACAAACGGTCTAACTAAACTGTTACGTTCGCGTTGCCGAGATATTCCGAGAATTTACGAGATGCTTTGAGAATGACAGCTTCCTGACCTGATACTAAATTCGACCTTCGACGATAATAATAAACAAGCAAGCTCGAGCGAAAACATTACATGTTCTATTATTTTCTGAAGTTAGGTATAACCAACAAAAATAACTCTAGGCTTGAAATTAAACCGGGCAAATGCGAGTCGGACTCGCGCACCGAGGGTTCCGGACAAACTTATATTATGAAAACTTTTTTTTTGTGACGTAACTACAAATTTACAATTTTCAGATTTTCTCCTATACTTGTGCTATGAGACCTTGCTTCATGCCAATTTTCAGGATTCTAGGTCAACGGAAACCCTACCCTATGAATTTTGATTCCCTTGCGAGTGTCGAAATGTACGTTTTTTGCGACATAAACGGTCGTATCTTTCAATTTTGACGGGACTTTCACTAACGGAAAGCTTTTTTTTATGTCGGTAATCGTCTAATGACTTCTGCGGCTCTAGGGTGGAGAAAGAGTGTGCACCAAATTTTTACCGAGTAAAACCACACATAGGTTCTTTCAGTTGCTCTTCGCGTTTTAGGACCACGGCTTAACTTTTCAGAAGTCGTCCCTTGGCCTTAGTAGGCATCTACCCTGCTGGGCCATAGCAACTCTTTGAGGAACGTGTAGAACACGACGCGCTGTCGACGATTTGGGTTCGGTCCGGACAATAGCCGAACGGCCGGACTGCGAGCTACACATTGCACGTCGTCCGTTTTCCGCGCCTACAGTGGCTGGTAGTCGGGGTCTCAGTGGCTGGAGCGTGAGGATGTCCATTACTGCTTCGCAGAAGCAGACGAGTGCTACTGCTACCCATTCCTCCTCGCTCCGGATAATAGCCTGGACCAGGGCCCGGCGCGGGAGGTCACCAACGCCGATTGCCCCCACGAAACACTGCGATGCACCGAGCGAGCGGGGCACACCTCCACCGTGTCTTCCGGGCGGTCCGCACAATGGCGACACCCCCGAGCGTTTCTTCCGCCTGAATCCGGTGCAGGAACCTCCCGAACTTACTATCTCCGGTGAGGACCTGTGTTATGCGGAAGGCGAGGACGCCGTGACGCTTCTTCAGCCACTCCTCAAAGAGGGGACTTACCGCCATGATTATGGCGTGCCCAACTGACAGATAGTTTATTTTACAAGGAGTAACTGAGGCTACTTTTCATTTTTCCGCGGGAACGGGACTTAATTCCCAGGAATTCTCTTGAATGGATATTTTTTTTTACACGGTTGCCCTAAAATAAGTAACGAGGGCCTATTATTTTTTGACAACTTTACAAAATGTTAGTTATGATCAGAATAACTTTGAATTCATTAAACCCCAAGCGAACGTCGGCGTTCGCTCTCTCATAGTCTTTCTATTGTGTCTCTAATTAATTCGAAAGGTTTCACGTTAATTTTATTATGTACAAGTACTCAGGTCCTATTTCTGTCTGCGTTGTCTATGCAAAGCTCCTTTTTCCGGGTAGTTATAAAAAAATAACCACGAAGCTCCGCTCCCGCCTTAGCCTTCTAACCTAACCTGTCCGTGTCGGTGTGCCCTAAAATTACGTGAATTCTTTCCCTGCTCTCGTCTTTTACACATATTAATTATTCATTTGCAGTACACCACAGACTACCCCCTTTTTCTATTTCGATTTCCATCCTAAGGTTGTCTGGTAGATATCGCTGTCAGCGATAAGACCGCCTTTGTACCCATAGATTTAAGTTGCCTAGTATAAAAGTTTTGTTACTATTTTGGTGTGCAATAAAGTTTATTCTATTCTATTAATATAATAATAATATAATATAATATTCACATAACTATCACACAACGCCGTCCAGTCCCAAGCTAAGCAGAGCTTGTGCTATGAGTACTAGACAACCGATAAACATACTTAAATATTTCTAAATACATACATATTCTAGATAAATAAATATATATTATATTTGTTGTTGTTGGTATTATTATTATATTATATATCGATATTAAGTTATAGAACATGTTTCATTTGCCTGTCATTTTATAATAAACCACAATTTATTTATTTTACACATTGCCTGGACGCCCCGGGGACTTCATTCATTGCCTAGGTATTGAATAATATATTATCAGGTTTTCTATACTATATACAACGTGTCCCAGAAATCAACGTCAAGCCGAAAACGGGCAATAGGCCAAGTCGTGACCGTTATTAGAAAAATATAAAAAAACATCTTAGTCATGTACTTTTCAAATTTTATGGATTCAAAAATAAATCTCAAAAAGTGACACCCTGTGATGATCTTTCAAGTCCTGTGACTACAAATATTAACTTTTCGTCAGTTTTTTTTCTGTGACGTAACCATGAATAAACCTTCTGTAAATTACAGTTAAAAATTAAAACATAACTACCTCAGTTTTAAATAAAATGTTAGATTTTTGCCCAACATTGAATTCAAAATTATTACATCACCCAACTTTAACCGCGTGTAGTGTAAAAAAAATGTACTACACTATTTTGGCAAGTAACTTTAAAAGATGGCGCGTTTAGTCTGGATTTCAAAATGGTATGCTACTTACTAATTTACTATTTCTTAATTGAGGAAAAAAAAAAATTTTGTTACTTTTAGGTGCGTTTGAAATAAAATTCAGTTGTTGGATTTCTTTAGTTATAATTTTTATTAAATCAGATTTACCATATTAAATGTTCGAACTGTTTGCCTTCAGCTGAAATGCAAGCTACACATCTCTTTAAAAATGATCGCGTAATAAGACGGGCATATCGTCTCGAGTTGACATATTCAGCGGATTCTGCAAATCTTTGACGCAGCTCGTCTAAATTTTGTACTGGTTTAGAGTACACGATTTCCTTAATCGTACCCCAGTAAAAAAAGTGAACATGTGGACGGGAATTTTAGATGGTAAAGTTATTGGTCCAATCGAGCTGCCGGAGAACTTAAATGCCCAGGGGTATTTGGACTTTTTACAAAACCAATTACCAGAGTTATTGGTGCCACTGAACATTTACGGCAGCATGTGGTACCAACATGATGGCTGCCCAGCGCATTATGCTCGAACAGTACGTGAGTTTCTCAATCATGAATACCCCGATAGGTGGATAGGGCGGGGTGGTACAATTTCGTGACCTGCTCGTTCACCCGATTTAAACCCCATAGACTTTTTTTACTGGGGTACGATAAAGGATATCGTGTACTCTAAACCAATACAAAATTTAGACGAACTGCGTCAAATCAGAATCCGCTGAATACGTCAACTCGAGACGATATGCCCGTCTTATTACGCGATCATTTTTAAAGAGATGTGGAGCTTGCATTTCAGCTGAAGGCAAACAGTTCGAACATTTAATATGGTAAATCTGATTTAATAAAAAATAACTAAAGAAATCCAACAACTGAATTTTATTTCAAACGCACCTAAAAGTAACAAAAATTTTTTTTTTCTCAATTATGAAATAGTAAATTAGTAAGTAGCATACCATTTTGGTATCCAGACTAAACGCGCCATCTTTTAAAGTTACTTGCCAAAATAGTGTAGTAAATTTTTTTTACACTACACACGGTTAAAGTTGGGTGATGTAATAATTTTGAATTCAATGTTGGGCAAAAATCTAACATTTTATTTAAAACTGAGGTAGTTATGTTTTAACTTTTAACTGTAATTTACAGAAGGTTTATTCATGGTTACGTCACAGAAAAAAAACTGACGAAAAGTTAATATTTGTAGTCACAGGACTTGAAAGATCATCACAGGGTGTCACTTTTTGAGATTTATTTTTGAATCCATAAAATTTGAAAAGTACATGACTAAGATGTTTTTTTATATTTTTCTAATAACGGTCACGACTTGGCCTATTGCCCGTTTTCGGCTTGACGTTGATTTCTGGGACACGTTGTATAGTATAATAGAGAACCTGAATTATACAGATTGCCGGTAACATATATATATTAAAAATATTTATGATAATATGCCAATACTACTTATTCTAATAGATCAGTATGAATGTCAAGTCTTAACATTTTTAGAACGATATTAGGTATCGTAAATACCTACTTTTAAATTAGAAAACAAATACTAAATCCTGCAAAACGCGCAAACTGTCTGTTACGACGTCTTTTCTGATATGACTCAATATATTTTACAAAAGTCAATCTAAACCCACCTATTTTGAAATTTTATGATCTAGTAAGTATATCTAAATGTAAGTATTACTGATAACAAACTAATGAGGATACGTAATAAATAATATTATAAAAAGAATCGAGTGTAGGATGAATGAAAAGTGGCTTGGATATGAACGAAAGTCTGCCAGTGCCATGATTGAAGGAACCTGCGGGACCGGTCTTACCATGTCCACTTTTTGCTGTTCCCAGACCATGCATTGTCTGTACCTATATAAGTCCATAAGAATGCGGCGGATAGAAATGTCCTCAATGGGGAAAATTAGGTAATCTTGATATCTTACGTTTTAACTTGATATGAATACAGAGTATTATATTCATGTATTTGGCCTTAGAACGACCTATGATTTGTACATTATGTTTAATTCCATACTACACAGCCAAAAGCCCTTTGCCATTATAGAATTTTGGCTTAGCATCGTATAGATAGCTGTAAGATGCCCATGGATTCGTTTAATATATATATATATTTAAAAAAAAAAAAAAATAAGTATTTAAGTACATCATAAAGTGATAAAAGCCCCACCTTCGATAACCGTGCCCACCTTATTTAGAAGTGCAAGAGTACATTTGAACGTCTAATTATGTCATTGTGTAGTCTGCAAAAGGTCCGCATTCCGTACTCGTTTACGAGTCTCGAATTCTAAAATTCACTTAGGTCTGCTACTTATTGGTTTTAGTAGACTATCCACCGAAAATAGCGACTTGTATAACATTCGATTTCACACTTGGAGAAAGGAGATACGGATAAATATTTAACAGTGTAAAATTGTCAAAATATAGACACCTATTTTTTATAGGCACTAAGAATCTATTAAAAATAATATATAATAATAATATATACATATATATATATTCCACAATATATATATATTTCCAAAATACGTATAACAAGATATGTACATAAGTGCGATTCATTCATAGTAGGTGTTATCAATATGATGACAATTACTGGTACCTACTGATTAAAAAATATGGATTAAAGATAGAAGGATAGCAAAATTTTGTTTTGTTTTTACGGATAGTTGACCTGTCGAGTTTGTGAACGTTAGTTTTGAGATGGGACTGAGATCGGCATGCGGCGGGGGCGGGCGGACGTGCCAAGGCAGGCAGGCAAGCAACATATTTACTCATACGCCCGAGGCGTAAATCACCGTGCATCTATTTCGAGTTGGCCTGTGCGGGTGTGGGCTCAGGCGGAGGAGAGCGGGGCGCGGGTAGACGCCGATGCCGGTCTGGCGCCAGAAGGATTCCCCAGCGCCCCGCACTCCCCGCGCCATCGCTCGAGGTCGCCGTGCGCTCGTGTCTTTGCTGTCGCAAATAGCTAATCTACCGCTTATCCACAAAATTATTTTATCACAGTAAATGCGAATTGTGATCGTCGCGGAACTGTTGCAAAATTCCAAGAATAGGTTAGGTTGGAAGTCGTAAGTTTCTACCGTTTCTACAATACTTTTTATGCAGGATATTTCTTTATCTACTAGTCAACTTTTTTCCTTTTGCCGAGCTATTTTAGTATAAAATATATTTCATAATCTACGTCAACTTATGTCCAAAGTTTCGCTAGATAAAACTTGTGATTAGATCTCTTCTTTAAATTAATCACTTAAATTGCCTTCGCAAATTATTTGCATATCCTGATAACAACACCTTATGTATAGTGAGTCAACCGTGCTATTTACATTACCTACTTATCTAATGAATATTGTGAAATTCACGAAAATAATACTTAAATTAAATAATAAAAACAAAAAGTACATATTTCTAATATTATACTCACTTGTTAAATTCTTTTGATCCTGCCTGAGATGAACCAAGAACCCACCGAAGTATAGTTGGCAATCTGGTCTTCCCTTCCCCCCACCCTACCCGCCCCCGCGCAGGGATGCCCTGCAGTCATTGGTTACTCATACATCTTGCAAAACCTGTATTCGTTCCATTACACCAATTTAAAACGCTTGTTTACATAGCTATGGGCACAACACTATTCTCACTATTTACACTTGTGATATTTATTAATGCAAATTACATAAAAGAAGAGGATCATCTAATCGTATTTGTATGAACTGAACATTCGCACATGAAAACGCGCGCACCGCGCTGAACTCCGACAGAGAATGAATATTACTACCGAATTGAAAGTAGGTATTACATGCAAAATATCAAGCTAGCCGGACAGATGTTTGTATGTATAGATATACAATGCCTGCGCAGTGTGACTCAGACACAGTGACTCTTAAAGCAAGGCTGTAAAGGTTCATAATACATCATTTAGACAGCAAACAAAAATTGGTACAACTGTGCTACGCTATCCACGTAGGTAGGTACCTATCTACCCAAACATAGAGGGCATAGAACGACTCTCGCATAATCAGTGACCATTCGTTGAAAATTGAGCCTGATATAAAGTGCAGCAATTTATAGAAAACATAATTCTCATTTGTCACCTATTTGTTTTGTGCAGTCCAAGTTTTTTGCTTTACGTAATTTTTGACAGTACCTACAACTTATTTCTTTATGAAACGTTTGTTTATATTAATCTTTCTATACACTAACTTATCATTTTATTTACATTCTATCATATGCCGTTCTAGTTGCTATTATTTTTCTACTTGTTGAAATAGCAACGTACAAACTGCTTCTATCATTTCATCTAATACGCCATCTAGCGAATAATAATACAACTTTAGTTCTCTATATTGTGAGTAGATGGCAGATACTACATCACCGTTTTGTTTTACGTTTCATCAAGTACCTACTGCATTTCACGACTTATTTATTCAGGAGGTATGTATATGTAGGTAATATGGCAACTAGTTAAAATTCATTATTTAGGTCAGAGGCAACCGTTATACCTACCACTTTTAAAGCATACGGCATACCTACGACAAAGTATGAATAAACTATTTTTTTTTTATCCTAGTTTCGTGTCCATCAAGTTGACGCGTTCATATCATGAAAATTTTTAAATTCGATTTAAATTTCAAAAACTACCCAATTGATGCTCAATTAGTCCAACAAGCAATTATATAACCTATTATTGTGGCCATATTGTGTGTATATTGGACGGGGTAGCTAGTGGCGGATTAGATATGTAACATGGTTTTAAGTCACCCAAAGCAATGCAGAAGAGAGCTATGCTACTTGTACTATTTCTTATTCTGTGGCTATGCTCTGGAGTTTCCTTGCATGATCGAATCAGGAGTGAAGATAAGCTTAAGTGGCAGTGAGCTGGGTACATTGCTCGCAGAACAGATGGTCGATGGGGCCGAAAGGTTCTGGAGTGGCGATCGGATACCTGAAGATGCAGCGTTGAAAGGCCTCGCAAACAAGGGTACCGATAACCTGGTAAGATTCACGGGAATCCAATGGAGACGTGATAAACAGGACCGGCCGTTGTGGCGACACTTGGGAGAAACCTTTGTCTAGCAGTGGACGCCTTACAGCCGAAATGATGATGACAATCGATGTTGGCATGTAGATGAGATGAATTTCTCGAAAAGATTCTTCCAATTAAAGAATGGCTGAATCTAACCTCTTCAAAGAAAAAGAAATTTTGCATCCTATTCCTAGTAAATCTTAACTGTTCAGCTTTTCTGTATAAATTCACAAAGGCTTCGCCATCATCATCGAAAAGACTTTTTATCAGATTATTTATCAGAAGAAAACCTAAAATGTCATGCATAATTTTCGAGATTACTTCAGTTTTTTAGAATTTCGCCTTTAAATCTCTAATCGTTCAGGGTATGCAAAAAAAACGATCTAGAATTTTTCAAAAGTACTAAATTAATTAGTATTCTACTAATAAATTAATTAGTAGTAGAGCCCCCTTGGTTGAATTTGCTACAGACCGTGCGGTAAGGACCGAGCCCAATTCATCGGTGGTGCGTAGTGCACGTTCGTTTCAAAGAGATGATGATGATTAACGGTCCACGCGTGCTTCAAAGAGATGTTAGCAAAACCGTAAAGCCCTAGCAGAGCCGATGCCTGCTAGGGCAACGGGGAATTTCTGATTTTGAAACCTACGGTCCTAGAACGCAACAGAAGAAACATAGGTGGGTTTAGTCAGTAAATGACTAACATGCCCTTTCGCCCCACCCTAGAGCGAGAGAAGTCTCAGCCCAGAAAAAGACCCTTTTACGCCCCGCTTAAGCCGATTCCCGAAATTGTTAAACGTAAACGAAAATTGCAAAATAATGTTCCCACTGCTGGAACTCAGGCCTCTCTCTAGAAAAGGGAAATTAATTTAATTTTATTACTAAAAATGTCTATTAATTGTTGCGGTTACATACGTAGGTACCTAATTCGATTTTATTATACGATTTTAGGATATAAATTGGGTTTCCCCTGACAACAAAAGTGTCCTGACACTTTTGTTGTCAGTCTTTTAAAAACCCCGCCCGGAAGCCCTTCAAACTAAGACAAATCCGGGGAAACCCGGACGGATGGCAGCCCTATGTGAAATTAATCCAGTAAAGACCTCCGAAAATCTGCTATTTTGCATGAACTTTGACACTTCATAATTTACTCAAAAATTACAAAAGTCAAAAAAGTATAACAATGAAATAACGCCTTGCAAATTAAATCAAGATTCTGAATGACGACAATTTTTTTCAAAAACTTCTAAGGATTTAAAAAAAAAACGTATCAAGTTTTGTAAAATATTCGAGTAACATTTTTTTTTTAATTTTATATAAACTAGTGCTTGACTGTAATCCCACCTGATGGTAAGCAGTGATGCAATCGTTGATGGTGAGGCGCATTAGTTTATTAAGAGCCTATTCACTCTAGCCTTGAAGATACCCAAATTACAATCGGATGGGAAGACCTCAGCAGGCAAATTGTTCCAGTCCTTCGATGTACGCGGTATAAACGACGAGGCGAAACACTTAGTCCGGACTAGGGAATCCAATCCCGCATTTGCGGGATCCCACGCCTTTTCTGCGGGATTACTCGTACGGGATCCCGTACCCTTGCGGGATTGAATGTTTTTCTAAGAAAAATGGGATTAGACGACGCGCTGTTCCGATTACCTACCTACAATTAGAGTGATTTATGAACTTTCTATGGAACTCTTGACCTTTCTGTAGAATTTGTACCTATGGAAAATAACTATGTTTTCAATTTTTTGTCTTACAGCTAAATAAATTTTGAATTTTTATTTTGTATTATGCGTGTCCTAAATCGGAAGTGGAAAGGAATGTAATCAATGTCAGTTAAAGTTCTCTAATCTTCCTAAATCGGAAAGATGAAACTTAAATATTTTATTTTTTCAATCCTGAATAACCTATATTATCTACACCTCAGCGAAATTCAAATTGTCATAAGTTTTTTGCATCTTGCAGATCAGAGTGGGACTGTGACCTGTACAATGCAAAAAACTTAAGAAAATTTGAATTTTGCGGGCTACTTTTGAACACTCTCCTTAAAATAAAATACAATAATTAAAATGTCCTAATCCCGTAAATCCCGCGGGTTCGCTGACTTCAATCCCGCGAGCTTGCGTGATCACAATTGTGATGCGGGATTGGATTCCCTAGTCCGGACCGTAGAGGTTTCAACAACGTAAGGGTGGATACTCGCCGTACGTCGGGTTGTCCGATGGTAGAAATAAGATGGCGGAATCAAGTCATGCAATTCCCGCGCACACTCTCCAAAATGCAAGATGTAAAACATCGAAAGGTTGGCTACCCTACGCCTGTGCTCAAACTTTGAAGATTGGACTTAACCAAATCTGGATCACCAATTAGCCTCTTCGCACGCCTTTCCACCGAGTCCAAAGCTGCTAGGTGGCATTTTGCAGCATCAGCCCATATGTGGCAGTACTCCACACACGATCGGACCTGTGCTTTGTATAACATTAAAAGCTGTCCCGGTGTGAAGTACCGCCGGACCTTTGCAAGAACGCCGAGTTTCCTAGCAGCTACCTTGCCTTTGGACTCAATGAACCGCCCAAAATTCAGGTCTGACCATACTTGCAACTCCCAAGAGCTGAAGGCGGTCGGTGAACTCCGGGGATATATTCCGAAAAGCAGGAGCCAAGGTGAACGGGCTCCTTTTGGCGGTGAACAGACACGCTTGTGTTTTGGCAGCGTTGAATCCCACCAGATTAGCTTCACCCCACTTGGAGACTGCCTAAAGTGAGACATTTGTACGCTCAACCATAGCTTCTCTTTCGGACCGGATTAGCTCCTTACTAGCCCGAGCACCTGGCAGGTATCTCTCTACAACTGTGCTATCATCTGAATACCCATAGATACCGGGCATCAGCAGATCGTTGATATGCAGCAGGAAGAGAGTTGCAGAGAGAACAGACCCCTCAGGAACACAAATCACGGAATTACCGAATGCTAACAGAGTTTTCAGGCGTCGTTATCTCTCTATTTTCGCGTTGCCTTTTCGTCAAACATCGCGTTGGATTGCGTTACATGAAGTAACAAGCTTTTAAACCATGCTCCATGTTCGTTGACGATAGGCGAGTGAAAAAGGAGCCTCTTAAAAAGGGTATTTCATAGGTTATAAAGTCACGGAATGAAACTCAAGAAAAGTAAATGTCAATTTATGGTTGATGAGGTCGGTATGTAATCTCTAAAGATGGTATTAAGGTAGATACGGAAAAGGTAATTGCAATAGTTAAAATTCCTAGACCTAAAGATGTTAGGTACCGACTTACGTGCTTTCTTAGGGTTAGTGAATTTTTATGCTGTTTGTTAAGAATTTGAGTTGCATATTGTCACCATTCTACGATCTTTTAAAAAAAGGAGTAAGTTGGAATTGGAGTGTTCAGTTTGAAAAAGCAATGGCAAAAGTGAAGAAAATTTTAACCGGAGCATAAGTTTTGGCTCATTATGATCCTGAGAAACCATTAGTGTTGACGTGTGACGCCAGTGCGCGAGGTCTATGCGGGGTACTCGACAGCCGAGCGATGACGGCCGCGAGTCCGCGACCGGCCGGGTGGTTTATGTATCACGTGCATTGAACAACGCTGAGAAAAATTATTCTCAGATAGATCGAAAAGCGTTAGCTATTGTATTTTGTTTAAAAATTGCATCAGTTTGTTTATGGCCGGGACCATAAACCCCTGGTAAGCATTTTGGACCAAAACACGGTGTTCCGGCGATGGCAGCTAGTAGATTACAGCGTCGGACCATTTTATCTACATACACGTATGATATTGAATACAAAACGGTGCGGTCGGATTGTCGCGATTACCAGTTCTTGGCAGCAGTGATGAGTCATGGAATGTGCTCCCCGAGCAAACTTATTTACATTTCACTGAAAATGCATTGTTACTTGATTATAATGTAATTAAACAGCAGACCATGAGGGATCCGATGTTGCCAAGATTTTAAGTTTTATTCGGGATATATGGCCTACAGATAATGAGATACGGGAATTGCAACCATATCAAAAACGCCTATAAAATATTATAATAATATAGGGAACTCTATGAAGAGTTAGGTTGTGTAATGTACATAGGGTAGTTATTCCAGAAAGATGTCGTGCTAAAGTTTTGCAGGAATTACATGATCCCCTATATGGGTATTGTAAAGACGAAGGCGTCAGGTAGAAGCTATGTTTGGTGGCCGGGTATCGACGAGGGAGTAGAGGCTTACTAGATGCTTTGAGGCCCAATAGGGAAGAGAAAGTTAAAAAGGCCCAGGAACGGCAACTAAAAATTAGGAACTGAGCGTTCTTTGGAGTCAGGGGACTCCTCCCCTTTCACTTCCTCTATATTGCTTCATCCATATCTCCATATGGATGAGGCAATATAGAGGAAGTGAAAAATGGCTTCCTGGGCAAATAGTAAAAAGAATGGGTGTCACTGACTATAGGGTTATTGATGGATCGAGCAATGAAACTCATAGACATATTGATCAACTAAAACAGCGACAGCGTAGTTCTTTATCCTACTAGCACAACAGAACGGAGGTCTCTTGAGGTGGAGCGTCCCAAGGTGTCTGAGGTGACGCCAGTCCCAGACAGCTCACAGGTACCCAATGTTGAGACGCGTGCCTCGAAGCAAGGGGGAGTTCAGTCCAGACCAAATCGCGACAATTAGTGTATTACCGTCTACATCCAAGTCCAATCCAATACCGCACGGTAACATTCCCAATCCGGATCCGAATGTGAATGTTCCTAATTCTGGTGATCTCATTCCAGAAGTAACTCGAACCCGTCCTATTCGGTGGTGTCGTTTAAGAAATCCACCCAATTATTGTAATGTTTAAGTTTATATGGCTTCCGGTTCGAACGCACTGGAACCGACTTTCCACTGGCCTGGCACACGTCGTCGTATCAAAATCGGGAGTGATGTAGCGACATCGACACCATATAGAAAAAATAATTAAAACTCCTACATCGCGGTATTAGAGTTCTCTGCGCGATAAGAACATATAGGTACAACAGCTCGAAATCAACTATCTGGCAGTAGCCGGGACCAGACACAACATCCGTCTGGACGGACGGAGGATCCTCCCTTTTCAGCGGAGGTTTGCAGGACTACTCTGTTCCACATGCCTACCTCTAAAAAATGACGCCAGCATAAATGACATGCGTCGAACTCCTGCCAACGTTGGAATAGCAGCTGTTTTAGGACCCAGTGGCTTGGCAAACGACTGTGGAAAACATGAAATTACTATAGTACCTTTAAAGTCGGATAGATTCTCGGTATGTGTCGACACCCTTGCGCCATTACATCTTCCAAGCACAGTGAACTGTGCCAGGGCGACTGCTGCAGATGTATAAGAAACTTTAAACCTAAATGTTTGAGCCATTTGGAGTTGAAGCAATATAAAAACAAATAAGAAATAGGGCCATCGCGGTTTACAGAGAAAGGGGAAGGGGGGCGGGAATGATACGAAATCATCCTTCGTAGAACTATGTAGTTTCATTACGTGTGCGTGGCGTTACCGTACCACTTATCAACGACATTTATTTTTTGGGGGATGAACTGCTCGCGTCCGTAGGATCTACTTGTTTTGACCACCCTACACGTGTCCCCTGGGTAGTGCCAAACAAGCAGTAAAATACGGTGGTAGGCCATAGCATCGGCTGCCGGCTTAGGAGTTACCATACCAGACAAAGCCATGCCGCCAAGCGACTTGTCGTGTTCCGGCGTGATGTCTGGTGAAGCTAATGGTGGAAGATGGGTCTGAGCAGTTGTGTTGCGATGTGTAGGTACCGTACCGGGTATGATGCGCCAGCTGTTGTTGTGTCGGACGTTTGATCGCGGAGGGTAGCGGGATCCGAAGCACAGTTATCCGCTAGCCGACCGCAGATAGTTGGGGGCCCAAGTAGTGTGCCAGCCACGCACAAAAGGCTGCCCCGCCAACTGCGAAAAATCCCAGGGTGGCCCCATCGTGCCGGTTGGCGACCAGGCGAGAGGACCCGATGGCGATCCCTGGGGGGGTTCGGGCGTCCCCGCAGTCTCCAGATCAGACTTCCATTGGTGCAGCAACTCTGGTCGTGTTGTTGGATTTACATCGCATCACCTCGCTCAACTGCCATCTTCCACCTAACCTATTCACTCAAAATTATAAAAACTAAAATGTAAGGTACTCGTAAAAAGAAAAGTAAGTGTGTACAGCGGATGCACGTCCTCTTACTCCAAGTGCACCTCTCTAACATTCGAGGACAGCACTCCAATCTCAATGCGGTCCACCACCACCTTGAGACAGACAAGCCCCACTTACTTTTCCTGACGGAGACGCAGATCAGATGTCCGTCAGATGCGGCGTATCTCGACTACCCGGGATACTCATTGGAGCACCATTTCCAGCAGCGTGCCGGGGTCTGTGTGTACGTCCGCAATGACATCTGCTGTCAGCGTCTCCGTCACCTTGAGGACCCTAATTTCTCAACGTTGTGGTTGTTGGTGGACACCGGTGTAGACAAAATTGTATATACCTGTGTCTACCGATCGCACAGCGGTGACCAGGAGACGACTCAACTGTTTGGCCACCTCAGTGAGGCCGCCGATAAGGCTCTGCATCGGCACCCTGATGCGCAGTTTGTCGCTCTGGGGGACTTTAACGCCGTTCACAGAGACTGGCTTTTCCCGTACCAGAGGACCGACCACGCTGGGAGAGAAGCGCGAAACTTTGCAGTATCGATGGGCCTCTCCCAGTTGGTGAAGCAAGCGACAAGGTGCCTGATGTAGTTGGTCATACTGCTAATTGTTTGGACCTACTGCTGACCACCGATCCGGACAGATGTATCGTAACAGTTTCCTCACCACTTGGTACTTCAGATCACTGTCTGGTGAAGTCTGTATCGTCCTTCTCCGCACCTGACTGCGACTCACGCGGTGAGCGGCGAAGGTGGCGTTACAAGTCAGCAGATTGGGATGAGATGCGGCACTTCTTTGCATCTTATCCTTGGCAGCAGGTCTGCTTCTCTTCAAAAAATCCGTCGAGCTGTGCAGATGCTATATCCGATGTGATACGTCAAGCTATGGAGTATTTTATCCCTTATCGCGACGTACCCATCGGTGGCTCAGCTCGCCCATGGTTCAACGCCGATTGCGTTCAAGCTGAACAACGTAAGCATTCGGCGTTTCTTGCCTGGGTTGACGCTCGTGACCACAAAGCTCCGTATCTGAGTTCAAAGAAGAGAGCCTTCAACCATGCTGCCAAGTCCTAAAAAAAGGCACTAAGGAAGCCGTCCGGTAGCAGAGCATTCTGGTCCCTTGCCAAGTCAGTCGAAGCGAACTTCTGTCGGCCCTCATTGCCTCCGCTGGTTAAACCTGATGGAACACTGGCTCATACGGCGAGAGAGAAAGCGGGTCTCTTTGCCCATAATTCTCGTCTTGACACTGGTAGTGCTACTCCACCGACTCTGCCTCACTGCGACACTTCGATGCCCGAGGTCCGCATAAGGAACAAAGAGGTTCTGAGAACACTGTGTCGTCTTGACGTGAATAAAGCTAGTGGACCAGATGGTATACCAGCGATTGTTCTCAAGGCTTGTGCACCCGAGTTGTCTCCTGTATTGACGCGTTTGTATCGCCTCTCATTTGGGACTGGTATAGTGTCCAAGTCCTGGAAGCTTGCCAACGTGCAACCCGTGCCCAAAAAGGGCAGTCGTGCCGATCCTACCAACTATCGGCCGATTTCAATAACCTCCATACTCTGCAAGATTATGGAGCGTGTGTTGAACTCGCCTCTTGGCATACCTGGAAGGTAACGATCTCCTCAGTGACCGACAGTACGGGTTTCGCCGCAATCGATCTACTGGGGACCTACTAGTTTATGCCACCCACCTGTGGGGCGAGACCCTCGAGAGGAATGGGGAAGCGATTGCTGTTTCCTTAGACGTCTCGAAGGCCTTCGACAGGGTATGGCACGCTAGTCTTTTGAGTAAGCTTTCAGCGTACGGCATTTCCCCTGGTCTGATTAACTGGGTAAAAGACTTCTTATGTCTGTGACTTGTTATGTCTGTGGCGTATTCGACTAAACGTTCATACATTCATTCAATAAACAGTCTGCGTTGAGACCTCTTGTTTTACTGTCGTGTCCCATATCTATCACTGGCGACGAGCTATTGCCGCCATTACCGGTACCCACGCGTGTCAACATATTGTATAAAAAAATGCCTATTGGACGCATAGAACCTTTTAATCTAACAAATAACAATTGGGACGCGTATGTCCGCCGTGTCGATCAATTCATTGCGTTAAATAGTATTGACGAGAACTTAAAGTTGGCAACTTTAGTGACGGTGGTAGGCGCAGAGTGTTACGAGTTGATGTGCGATTTGTGTGCTCCCGACACTCCAGAATCAAAAACATACGAACAAGTAGTAGCATTGGTAAAAGAGCACCTAGAACCAGACAGGTCGGAAATCGCGGAAAGGCACATTTTTCGTCAAAGAATACAAAGGCAAGGTGAAAATATTCGTGAATACCTACAGGCACTTAAACATTTAGCAAAAACATGCAATTTCGGGGCTTGCTTGGAAGTATGCCTACGAGACCAATTTGTATCAGGGCTGAACGATGAAGACATGAGGTCAAGAATCTTCGCAGAACGAGGTATTAATTACAAGCGCGCCGTGGAGTTGGCGTTGGCACTGGAGGCGGCGGAGCGGCACGCGGCTACGGCGTGTGCTTCGGCTGGCGCGGCGGCCACGCGACTTGGCCAGGCAGCGGCACCGGCGCAGCAGGATGACGACGGCTTGCATCGGATCAGCGCGGGCGCGGGAGCCTCGCGCGGCGGCAGGGGCGGCAGCGCAGGCTCGGGCCGTACGCAGGCGCAGCGGCCATGTTCGCGATGTGGTAAATCGGGCCATCCCGAGGGCAAGTGTCGGTATAAGCAATATAGTTGTGATATTTGTGGTGAAAAGGGCCATTTAAAAGCAGTGTGTGTAAAAAATAAAAACACAAAAGGATCTAAAGGTCAGTTCTTTTTAAACGATTCAGATTCGGAAGATGACATTTGTAACTTCTTTAACTTGGTAGTGAGCAATGATGGTGACGGACCATATTACGCAAATTTGATCGTTGAAAACATTAAATGTAGATTCGAAATAGATACTGGAAGCAAAGTATCGGTCATTTCAAAAAATTATTATAAAAAATATTTTTCAAACGTTCCACTCCAGGGTCAACTGTTAACTTTAAAAACATATACAGGTAACATAATCGAGACAGTCGGTTATATTGTTGTTAATGTTATATGTGGCAAATATTATGCTAAGCTTAAGTTACATGTAATTGATAATGGCGGTCCACCATTAATGGGCCGCACTTGGATCAAACATTTAAAACTAGCTGTTGTGGAATGTTACAATTTAACAGACGACTCTGTGGCGGTATCGTTACGTAATGAGTTTCCAGAGGTTTTTGCTGAAGGTTTAGGCACATTTAAAACCAAATTTCACCTATATTTAAAAGATGACACACCAGTTTTTGTTAAAGCACGGTCATTACCTCTGGCCTTACGCCAGCCTGTGGAGCAAGAGCTCGAGCGGCTGCAGCGGGAAGGGGTCATCTACAAAGTGGAGCGATCAGATTATGGCACCCCAATAGTGCCAGTAGTTAAAGCTAACGGCAGTATAAGACTGTGCGGTGATTATAAAGTAACAATCAATCCACTTTTGAAAGATTACCACTACCCGCTGCCGCGCATTGAGGACTTATTTGCAGCTTTAGGCGGTGGAGAGGAGTATAGTAAATTGGACTTGTCCAATGCATTCCAACAGTGTATTTTACATGAAGATTCTCAGCCGATGACGGCAATCACAACTCACGTTGGCACTTTTGTTTACAAAAGAGTACCTTTTGGTATTAAATGCATACCTGAAAATTTTCAAAAGATCATGGAAGAAACGTTGAGTGGATTGCCGTCAACGGCTGTTTTCGCAGATGATATTTGTGTTACCGGTAAAGATAGAAATACACATTTAGCTAATTTAAAGGCAGTGCTACAAAGGCTCAATCAAAATGGTTTGAGAATAAATTTTGCAAAATGTGAATTTTTTAAGAGCAGTGTTACCTATCTGGGCTATAAAATTGATAAGTTTGGGTTGCATACGGATAGTAAAAAAATTGATGCCATTGTAGCAGCGCCGGAACCTACAAATGTAACACAACTCAAGAGTTTCATGGGACTTGTAAACTTTTATTCAAAGTTTTGTGTCAATATGAGTGACATTCTAAAGCCCCTTTATAGTTTGTTAAAGAAAAATGTACAGTGGCTATGGACAGACGAGTGTAATAGGGCCTTTAATAGGATTAAAAAGGTGTTAAGCCGCGCTCCTGTTTTAGCACATTATGATGCAGGTCTCCCGTTAATTCTGTCAGTGGACAGCAGTGCATATGGCGTGGGCGCAGTGTTGACGCAGCGCCACGCTGACGGCTGCGAGCGCCCGGTGTGTTGTGCTTCAAGGACGCTCAACTCGGCCGAAAGTAACTACTCGCAGTTAGATAAGGAGGCGCTGGCAATTGTATTCGGTGTAACCAAACACCACCAATATGTTTACGGCAGACACTTTACACTGCGCAGCGATCACCGTCCCTTAAGTTACATTTTTGGTAAAAATAAAGGAATACCTGTGACCGCTGCAAGTCGCCTACAGCGTTATGCAGTAAAGCTGGCCGCTTACGACTTCGATATTGAATTTGTAACGTCAACAAAAAACTGTTTTGCTGATGTACTTTCTCGCCTTCCTCTAGACTTGACAAAGCGTCAAGTAAGAGGTACAGGCGAGGAATGTAGCTACTTAAATTACGCGCAGGAACATTTTCCTATCAGTTTTCAAGACATTAAAACTGAGACTAGGAAGGATGCATTACTCAGTAAAATATACGGTTTTATAATGTACGGGTGGCCCACCGATAAATGGGATGATAAAATAGAAAATATTTACTACAGTAAACGGGATAACTTGCATATTGATCAAGGTTGTATAATATGGGGTTACCGTATTGTCGTACCAAGGTCTTTACGAGAGCAAGTTTTGTCTGAGATTCACGATGGACACCCGGGAATCGTGAAAATGAAACAAATCGCGCGTAATTACGTATGGTGGGAGAACATAGATGCAGACATCGAACGCGTGGCGCGCGAGTGTGTGGCGTGCCGGGAGCTGCGGCCCGCGCCCCCCGCTGCGCCGCTGCACTCGTGGCCGTGGCCCTCCGAACCGTGGTCCCGTCTGCATCTAGATTTTCTAGGTCCATTTAATAATAAATATTTTCTTGTAATTATTGATGCTCACTCTAAATGGATAGAGGTGGAACCTGTTAGCACAACATCTGCCACGATTGTTATTGCTTGTTTAAGACGGTTGTTTGCTCGTTTCGGGTTGCCTAAGCGCATTGTAAGCGACAATGGACCACCTTTTTCATCCACTGAGTTTGCTCAATATTTGGAATGCAATGGTGTTAAACATACTTTAATACCCCCGTATCATCCTTCTAGCAATGGAGCCGCAGAGAATGCGGTGCGGTCTGTAAAACGCATTCTAAAAAAAGCACAATTAGAAGGTGTAGATTTTAATACGGCATTAAGTCGATTTCTGTTCATGTATAGAAACACCGAACAAAGTGCCACCGGAATTGAACCGGCTGTAGCTCTTCTGGGTAGAAGACTGCGCGGACGCCTTGATCTGCTGCGGCCTAATACAGCAGAGCGCGTTCGCAGCGACCAGTTGCGGCGCGAGGACAGTCACAAACGTCCGCTGCGAACGCTGGCGCAACAAGAACCAGTCATGTTACGAGATTACACAAAATCAAATCGTAAGTGGACTGAGGGCGTTGTAGCCGAGCGTACGGGGCCCGTTTCCTATACGGTGAAAACTAGTGACGGACGGTCCCATAAAAGGCATATTGACCAGCTGCAAACTCGTAAATCGCGACATTCTTTAAGTAAGGCAATCGATGTAACATCTCCTGAAGAAAATAACAGCAAAGTAGATGTTGCAGAGTGCTCAGTATCAAAGGCCGATACAAACGGCAATGATGAGTTCTTTGATAGTGTGGGGGAGGAGAACGCGGCGTCAGCGCGGTCGAGTCCGCCGCCGCCGCCGCCGCTGTCTACGCCACCTGCTACTGATAACACTAATAATCGCGTGCGCAGGAAAGCGGCTATTCGTTGTCAAGAATCCTTTAAAAAATTGTAGTACCTACATAAATTGTAAGCTCGCTATTTAACTGGCTTGTCATTCTAACTTTTATAAAATTAGAGCTTTGTTTAGTCTATACATAAGGATGTTTAGATTATGTAATTAGAGTTTTGTTTAGTTTATACTTATGGATGTTTACATTATGACTGTGTGTTTGCATTGTGACTATTCTCATTTTTTAACTGTGTATCTATAAAGTTACAATAAATGAGCATTATGTGCGAAATTTGGAAGGGAAAAGTGTTATGTCTGTGGCGTATTCGACTAAACGTTCATACATTCATTCAATAAACAGTCTGCGTTGAGACCTCTTGTTTTACTGTCGTGTCCCATATCTATCACTGAGTGAACGTTCTCTTCAAGTTGTTGTCGATGGATGCTCATCAGAGCCCATGACGACTAATGCCGGAGTTCCTCAGGGGTCTTTTCTCTCTGCAACTCTCTTCCTGCTGCATATCAACGATCTGCTGATGCCTGGTATCTGTGTATAGCACAGTTGTAGAGAGATCTGTCTGTTCACCGCTAAAAGGAGCCCGTTCACCTTGGCTCCTGCTTTTCAGAATGTATCCCTGGAGTACACCGACCGCCTTCAGCTACTTCACACCAGGACAGCTTTTAATGTTATACAATGATGGAACTGCTGGGCACTGCGATCAATTTCCCAACATCACAGAAAGCTATTATATCTATTCACCGAGTCCAACACGCCCATCAAACCAGTGACAGACCTAAGAACATCATTGTAAAGTTCTCTACGCGTATCATACGTGACAACCTTTTAAGCGCCTATCGCTTGGCCAAGGAACTAAAGCCTGATCAAATTGGAATATCAGGATCGCCAACCCGGGTTTACCTGAATGAACATCTCACCATCAAAACCAAACAGTTATTTCGAAAATGTAAAGAGTTCGCTAAACAGCACGCTTTTAAGTATGTGTGGGTTAAAAACTCTACAATACTTGTACGCGAACGTGATGGCACCACTGTATTCGCAATTCGCACTCTGGATCATAGACTATACACTATAAACAGATCAGCTCTGGATGACATTCAAAAAATTAAATGCGGTGGCGACAAGACCCACCCAAGTGATGCTCAAAATACCACTGATTAATGTCAAAACATATGGCTCTATTGCTCAATTTAGTGTATCGCGTCTCAATTTTAATATCCATAGAATTATTAGGATTAAATGTTTTTGTATTATTTATAGGTACTATTTGTTTGTTAAGTTGCATGTTGAAACAATTTTTTTATTATTTTTTAGTTTTTTAATGCCACAAAAACCCGTTACTTTACGAGGGCTACTGTTATTTACTCAAAGAATATTCTTAAGATATTTATGTCAGACGCATCCAAGATGCATTATTTTTGCTATTATACCTGAGATCATGTTGTTGTTTTTGTTAACGCTAAGTGCTTGCTGTAGAGCTGAGTTACATGGTCTATTTTACTTTTGTTGGATAACCGGATTAAAATCGTACTACTTTTCACTTTGGGCACTCAATATTAAATTACCAGACCACGAAATATTATTCTTATTTTTATTCCAAACTGCTAATTCTTATAAATACTTTACTTTCATCAATGGCTGATAAAGACTTTTCCATTTACTATCAAAACTGTAGAGGTATTTGTACCAAACTGCATACTCTATACATGAACATACTTGCAAGAACGTATGACATCATTATTTTAACAGAAACATGGCTTGTTCCAGAGATTAACAATAATGAGTTTATTGACCAGCGTTACAGTGTGTACAGGTGTGATCGCGATCGGGTTAGCACAAAAAAACTGGATGGTGGTGGTGTGCTAGTGGCAGTTTTAAAAACTCTCAGACCTAGCGAAGTTGACTTAAACAGCCACGCTACTGGCACACATTTACACAGCTACATTGAGCAACTCGCAATTGAAATACCAAGTGATCAGTACCTGAAACGTCACATTGTAACTGCAGCGTATATACCACCTAAAACTCCCTCATATATATATGAAAAACATTTTGAATTACTCTACAATGTTCTAGCTAGCCCCAGCGTCGATTTCTTTTGCTCAATAGGAGATTATAACATCCCAAAAGCAACTTGGCAATTGTCACCCGCCGGGAATACCCCACCATGTGCTTCCCTATGTTCTGGATTGAGCGAGTCCTGTGATCACTTGAACAACTTTATGTCCCTACTAAACGCTTCTCAGTATAACAGCACACCTAACAGTACAGGAAAAATTCTAGATCTGCTAATATCCAACAACCCTTGTACAGTAAAGCAGGAGCCCTCACATTTACTTCCGGTTGACGTATATCACCCTCCATTCGTCTGCAATATAAATATTAATGTTAAAAATCATCCCCTGAACAGAAAACCTCTGCAGAAATATAATTTTTACAAGGCGGACTATGAAAAAATAAATAATCTTATGGAACAGACTGACTGGCCTGAACTTCTTACGCATGTAAAATCAGAAGAGGCTCTTCTCAGGTTTTATGATAAACTAGACGAAATCATAAAGTTACACACACCGCTTGCTAATTCTAGATCCTCCACATTTCCAGTTTGGTTTTCTCGTCCCTTAATCACTATTTTTAAAAAGAAACAGAAAGCCTGGATTAAGTGGAAGAAGTACGGAAATATCTCAGATTACGAGTCTTTCGCTATACACAGAACCAGTTTTCGAGAAATGTGTGGTAAATGTTTCTCTACGTATATCAACTCGGTCGAAGATAATTTACATATAAATGTTAATCACTTCTGGACATATGTAGCGAACCGAAAGGACAAGCCATGCGTTCCAGCTAAGGTACACTACAAAGACAGCACTTCTAGTGAACCTGAAGTAATCTGTGATTTGTTCTCGAGATTCTTTGACTCGGTATTTGAACCGGCATCACCACTACTATCTCAATGGCAACCTCGTGCGGCCACCTCCTCAGCTAATGATGTTATATCTAACTTAAGCTTTAGTGAACAAAAAATACTTAAGGAGCTCAAAGGACTGGATCCTTCCAAAGGTCCAGGTCCCGACGGCATATCTGCATATTTTTTGAGGAACACTGCAGCTTACATCTGTAAGCCTTTAACTATAATATATAATAAGTGCATTTCTGAGGGAGTATTTCCCAAAGAATGGAAACAGGCGAACATCACACCAGTACATAAGAGTGGATCAAAAGGTGATGTCGAAAATTATCGTCCAATCTCTATTCTCTCCACCATGTCAAAGGTCTTTGAGAAACTTGTCCACAACGAAATATATCCACTGTTGCACCATTCCATTATACCGCAACAACACGGCTTTGTAAAACAGCGATCTACCACCACGAACCTGTTATCTTTCTCTAGCTTCCTGTTTGATAGCTTCGATAATGGCCAACAAGTGGATGCAGTATCCACAGATTTCTGCAAGGCTTTTGACAAGGTGGATCATAAAATTTTACTGGATAAGATTGCTTTCAACGGAATCCGTGGCAACTTACTCCGTTGGTTTGCTTCATACATATCAAACCGCTGTCAAAGGGTGGTGATCAACGGGTACAAATCAAACACCACCGAAGTAACATCTGGTGTTCCCCAAGGCTCGATACTTGGACCACTGTTATTCAACATATTTGTGAACGACATAGGCAGTTGCTTTCATAATACAAAGTTTTTAATGTACGCAGATGATCTCAAGATCTACAAATCCATCAGGACTGTCAATGACTGCATTCTTTTCCAGCAGACCTGGATAGACTTACAGATTACTGCCATAAAAACAAGCTAAAATTAAGCATACCTAAATGTAATTACCTCTCTTTCACCAAAAACAAAAACGTAGGTACTTAACTTCGCATACACCCTGTGTCACGCACCTCTTGCTAAATTAAGCTCAATACGGGATTTGGGTATTATACTTGACTCCAAGCTCTGCCTTGATTCACACTTAAATAAGATTGTTAGCAAATCCTACCAAATGTACGGATTCATTATGCGGTCAACTCTGGACTTCAAAAGAACCTCATCATACCTATGCTTGTATAAAGCACTTGTTCGTTCACAATTAGAGTATGCAGTGCCTGTATGGAACCCCTTCTATATAAAATATATCGAAATGGTCGAAAAGGTACAATATAAATTTTTACGTGCAATGTATTATAGATGCCACAGATCCTACCTACCATACGCCCAGTTACTCAGCAAGTACAAACTCTTAACCCTTAGCTCCCGTAAAAAATACCTTGAAGCCATTACCCTATATAAAATAGTCAGAAATAAATTCAACTGCACAAATCTAAACAACATGATCTGTTACACACTGTACCCAGAACCTTCCACCGGCGGCAGGTGCAAGCAAGCACACTCTTCGCTACACATGCATGTCGCACTAATTCTGGCAAGCGGTCACCTGTCCGCCGTATGGTTGACTCTTACAACAAGTATTTTAATAATATTGATATTTTCAACTGTAACATGAGTAAATTTAAAAGACTTATCTGTAGCTCTTTGTTCAAATAATGTCCTTGTGTATTGTCCTTGAGATTTTTTCTCTAATCTCAATTCTTTTATTTACTGTCCCTATAATATTATTACTAACTGCATGTACTTTTACTAACACCCCTAGCGATGATTATTATTATTATAATAGTTTTTATACATTTTGTCTACCCGTGGGCAACGTTGTGGGTTGCATTATTGCCAAAACTTGTCTTTATTATAATTAGTTGTAAGATGTTTATAATGTGACTGTTTGTTGCTCCTATTTAATAAAATAAAATAAAATAAAAATAAAATACAAAGCACAGGTCCGTTCGTGTGTGGAGTACTGCAGCCACATATGGGCTGGTGCTGCAAAATGCCACCTGGCAGCTTTGGACTCGGTGGAAAGGCGTGCAAAGAGGCTAATTGGTGTTCCAGATCTGGTTAATTCCAATCTACAAAGTCTTGAGCACAGGCGTAGGGTAGCCAGCCTTTCGGTGTTTTACAGGAAACACTTTGGTGAGTGTGCGCAGGAATTGCATGACTTGATTCCACCATCTCATTTCTACCATCGGACAAGCCGACGAATGGCGAGTATCCACTCTTACGTGTTGAAACCTCTACGATCCGGACCAAGCGTTTCGCCTCGTCGTTTATACCGCGTACATCGAGGGACTGGAATAATTGGCCTGCTGCGGTTTTCCCGTCCGATTATAATTTGGGTCTCTTCAAGGCTAGAGTGAATAGGCTCTTAATAAATTAGCGCGCCTCACCATCTACGACTGCATTTGTACTTACCATCAGGTGGGATCGCAGTCAAGCACTGGTTTATATCAATTTAAAAAAAAAAAAAAAACGACATGATTTATATTGCTCCTATTTCACTTTGATTGAAGACATTATATAGATAATGCCCTGCTTAAGAATTACAGGCCCATCTCGCTTCTGAGCCATGTCTACAAGCTGTTTTCCAGAGTCATCACGAATCGTCTCGCGCGCTGGTTCGACGACTTCCAGCCTCCCGAACAAGCCGGATTTCGAAAAGGCTTCAGCACCGTGGACCACATACATACGCTTCGGCAGGTTATACAGAAGACTGAGGAGTATAATCAGCCTCTCTGCTTAGCGTTTGTGGACTACGAGAAAGCCTTTGATTCGATTGAAACTTGGGCTGTACTGCAGTCTCTCCAACGGTGCCAAATTGACTATCGGTATATCGAAGTGCTGAAGTGTTTGTACAAAAACGCCACTATGTCAGTCCGACTACAAGACTAGACCTCGAAACCTATCCTCTTGCAGCGGGGCGTGAGGCAGGGAGACGTTATTTCTCCGAAACTGTTCACGGCAGCAATGGAGGATGTCTTCAAGGTTTTGGAATGGAGAGGGCTAGGCATTAATGTCAATGGCGAGTACATCACTCACCTTCGGTTTGCCGACGACATAGTAGTCATGGCTGAGACTTCGGAGGAACTTAGTACAATGCTTGGTGATTTCAGTAGAGCTTCCGAAAGACAAAACCAAAGTCATGGTAAACAGCCATGTAGCACCCACTCCTATCAAGATCGGGGACTCTACACTCGAAGTTGTAGACGACTACGTTTACCTGGGACAGACGGTCCAGTTGGGAAGGTCTAACTTCGAGAAAGAGATCAATCGTCGAATCCGACTCGGCTGGGCAGCGTTCGGGAAGCTGCGCGGTATCTTCTCGTCCAATATATCACAGTGTCTCAAGACGAAAGTCTATGACCAGTGCGTGTTGCCAGTGATGACATATGGCTCCGAAACGTGGTCGCTTACAATGGGTTCTCATCAGAAGACTTAAAGTCACCCAAAGGGCAATGGAGAGGGCTATGCTCGGAGTTTCCTTGCGTGATCGAATCAGGAATGAGGATATCCGCAGGAGAACCAAGGTTGCCGACATAGCACGAAGAATCGCCAAACTAAAGTGGCAATGGGCAGGGCACATTGCTCGCAGAACAGATGGCCGTTGGGGCCGAAAGGTTCTGGAATGGCGATCACGTACCGGAAGACGTAGCGTTGGAAGGCCAAGTCATCGGTCCACCTTGTAGGAGTACAAGGTGGACCGATGACTTGGTAACGGTTGCGGGAGTCCGATGGATGCGAGACGCACAGGACCGTTCGTTGTGGCGACGCTTGGGGGATGCCTATGTCCAGCAGTGGATGTCTTTCGGCTGAAATGATGATGATGAAGACATTGTCTTTAGATGAAATGTAAAGCATGCGTTCACCCCGGCCATAATTCGATTCTACCATAGAACAGAAAAATACAGTTTTCCGTTCTGTGGCTTCTACCCTTCAGTCAAACCCACATCGCTTAAGATTCGTTCCGGTGAGTGATTGGTCTTTAGAAACGCGGCAATGTGAAAAAATAAAACAAAAAATATGAAAAGAAAATCTATATTTTCAATTGTATTATGAAATCACTAACGAATATAAAACAAAACTTGCATACATGGCTTCGTATATTTCAAAAATAACTAAGATGCGAATAATGAATCCCAAATCAATCAAGTGACATTTCGGCGTCATCATCTTTTTTGTCACCCTTGTCATCTTTGGCAGATTCTTCTTTCTTTTTGTCTTCCTCCTTCTTATCGGCTGCATTAGATGTATTTTCAAGCGCATTAAAGAAAGCCTGCATATCGCCTGTGTTCGCAGCCGCTGTGACTTCAGATGGCAAACCAAATTGCGAAATCACTGGACCCATTTGTCCAGAAGTCAATGCTGAAGAGAACTGGTTCGCAGCCTGAAATGTAATAATACTTTATTTATTTATTTATTATTAAATATACACACTATCTTTACAGGCGGAACCTAATACAATAGTGGTTTCCAAACCGAAAATAATAATAATAATTGAAAGCTAATAAAAAACTTGTGTTAATATAGGCCAAAAAGATACTTTATGTAATGGACCAAACATAGTACCTAAACCATAGTATCAAACCTATTTATGTTTCAATTTGAAGTCTACAATAAACAATTTTACTCATAAATGTAACTATGCAACATAATTATGTTTGGTTGCATGCTGTATTCACTGAACTGTTAGTCCATTACAAAACTAGTTTTTGGGATATCAAGGAATTCAAGGACTAGTCAGACTTACGGATGGAAACACACGGGAAACAATCAATAAAAATGTTATTTACGCACTAGATGACACCTAAAGGAATGCCTGTGAACTGTTGTATTTTCGTTATAGTGCAACTCGGCTCACCGAGTTGAAAATTCAATAATGTAATATTTAGTACCACATCTAGGTATTTTCTAGTTTCCATGCAAGTTTTGTCAATAATTTGGATTGAAAAAAATCTTCAATTCCTACATTTATAAGCAAATTATGAAATGATGAGCAAATTATGACGTCGTTATTGGCAATAAATGTCCACAAAATATTTTGACGTCTTGACTAATTCATCAATGTATTATTATTATAACATCTTGATCGGTAATTTTATAACTTGCCTTCAAAAATTATGAATGAATATTGCCATCACTGCTTACCATCAGGTGGGATCGCAGTCAAGCGCTGGTTTATATCAATTAAAAAAAAAAAAAAAAAAAAAATATTCATTTTATACAATTTCTTGCAGAAGTTCTTATAATCTGATCTTAAATCTTATTTAAACTTCTGCCAGATTTTTTTCAGTGTAAAAAAAAAGGAAATCGTTTATACGTCTTTCATCATTGGTATTAAAAACCATAAGCATAATCAGCCTTTTAATGTTCCCACTGCTGGGACTCAGGCCTCCTCTCTAGGAGAGGGAGTGGGCTGTAATCCACCACCACCCACCACGCGGGCCCAGTGCGGGTTGGTGAATGTCACATGTCTTCGACTTTTTGGTTCTAGGACATGCCGGTTTCGTCACGATGTTTTCCTTCACCGTTTTGAGAGCAGTGGTGATGAAATAAATTACACAAAGTAATGCGCCTGGCTGGGTTTGAACCCGCGACCTACAACTCGTAAGTCAGGGCCATTACCACTTGGCTACCACTGCTCCCATTAAAAACCAATAACAATAAATTAATGTTCCAAATGTTTACTTTATTAATGAGGTCTATATTTGTCTGTCCTGACACACTGTCAGACGAAGGAAGATTTTTATTTAAAATAATCAGAAGGCCTTCTTTATCGTAATGCCTCAGATGACGTCATTAAAGGTGGACAAAAAGACATTTTCTGAAAAAAAAAAAAAGTCTTGATGACTGGAAGAATAAGCCAAAATCGGTGAAAATTAAACTTTTCATAAATAATTAGGTTAGGTTAGGTTAGCCATTAGAGAGGTCCCATGCACTGCATATAAATTGACGAACCATGGAAGCTTTGGAAAAATATGCAAAGTGCATACCGATAAAGTAAGAAGCCAGTCGCGAGACGAGTCCCGGTGGCGCTGTGCCGCGGTCGAGTTCGGGAACGCTATACATGAAGGTTCACCTGAGCGAACTGCGGTGAGAGCAGGGTGGTCCTTACATCGTCTTGCGCGGCGCCGGGCGGCGCGGGCGGCAGGTGCGGCTTGAGGCGCGGCGCGTTGGCGGGCGCGCTGGCCGTGCTCACCACGTCGGGCGACGCCAGCGCCGCCGCCAGCTCCACGCGCGCCGCGCCCGCCGCGCCGCTGTCCGGCGGCGCCGTGCCGACCCCTGAGAAGTACCGCTGCAAGTCTGACAAGTAGATCTGCCCGCCTGCTCCATCTGTTGTTTTAAACGTGGCGTTAACTAGCTGTGGCCCGCATCTTAACTAAGCCTCAAGTTACAAAGAACTTTTGGTAAAGCGATAATAGGAGAACGAGGGCTGTTGGGTTGACCTTAGTTTTTTACTATCATTTTCTTCTACTTTGAACACAATAACATATTATATGGAATGATTTTAGTCTAGATTATTTTAATGGGTCCTGACTGTTGCAGTTTTGTTTTAATTAAATTAGTTTCTATGCTACTGGACTGAACTTGTTTTTTTTCCTTTCAGTTTTTATTTAGTTTTTTTTTCTGCAGTCGGTTTTTTTATTATTTAAATTTATTTTTTTATTATACTTTTTAGTTAATTAAGGGCGGATTTCTGAATTGAGTATTTTGAGTTAAGAACGTCTCAAACCATACTGCTTTAAGGTTTGAGACGTTCTTTGCAACCTGTCAAAATTTGGTTAACTGCCAAATTTTGACAGGTTTTCAGGGCAAAGTAGAGTTTGAGTAATTCTCAACTTCAAATGCTTAAATCAGAAACCGAGGGATAATCTAATATCTTATATCTTTTTTGTATCTTAAATAAAATTGAAGTGTCTGTTTGTATTATCAATAAACATTTGTTTACTAAATGTATATCAAAGTGTATTCGATACCTATAACAAAAAACGTGAACTTTGAAATCTTTGATTAGTTATCGGTTTGTTCCGGCTAACATCAGAAACAGCTAGACCGATTTTGACAGGACATTCACTGACAGATAGCAAATACATATTACAAGCAGTTACTTAGGCTACTTTTTATTGGGATATAGCTAGTGTTTTAATGAGTAACTTAGATAGATAGATATATCAAGTTAGTTTAAACGTTTTTGTTACTATTTTGGTGTACAATAAAGTTTTATTCTATTCTATACTTAATTAAATGTTTTATATTTCTGCGGGACGGGACTTATTTCTCGAGGGCGGGGGCATCTTAATTTTTGCGGGAGGTAGTTCATCTTAATTCCCGGGGATAATGGACATCTTCGAAACAGCTGGTCCGACTTAGAAGGACTTTCACTAACGGATAGCTGATTTTACAAGATGTAAACTTGGGCTTCTTTTTGACGGAACTTTCATTGGGATATAGCTAATATTATAATGAGTACCTTAAACTACTTTTTATATTCTCGCGGGAACGGGACTTAATTTCAGTGGTCGGGGGGACATCCTAGTTCCCAGGGGAGAAGAAATTTTATTATATTTCTGTGCAGGTGCCATACAACATCGACGTCTTGCGTGCGAATGAGCAAGCCCGTGTTTTGCAGACTGGTGTAATAGCGAGCTGTCTACTAAGACTTTAAGACAGTTTGAATATCGTATGCGCTGAATAACGCGTAGTCTAATAGGGGCTTTAGAAGAACATTCTGCTTGAGTGAGAAAATATATTAAAATTATAAAAGGTTACCACGTGGTTGTGCCGCGGTGGCAGTGTTGGGCGGCGTGGCGGTGGGTGCGGGCGCGTCGCGGGCGCGGGCGGGCGCGCGCGCCACCTCAGTGCGCGCGGGCTCGCTGCTACGCGGTGCGCTCCCGCCGCGGCTGCTGTTGCCACTGCCTGCCGATGGACGAGTGCTAGCGTTGCCGCTGTTGCTACCAGTGTTGTTACTGACAACAAAACATACACATAGTTAGAAAACAATTTTTGAATTCATTTCATTGCTTTAACTTTACTGAACTACAACACAGTCTGACATAATTAAAAGTTGAAAGTGCAGTTACAATCGACAACGACAATGCAATATAATGATCTATATGTTACCGTAAGAAAAAGGAATACGTTAATATACGCATTAACTAGGTAATCTGCAAATTAGCGGGTACAATCCGTTAGTGTGAAATTTCACTTAAAGTAGCAGCAGGAGGCAAGAGCTCCGCTTCGCTTCGCTCTCGCCTTAGCCTTCTAACCTAACCTGCCCGTGTCGGGGTGACCCTAAAATAAATATGTCATTAAACTTTAGATTATTATTAGATTTATTACAATGAATTCGCATGTTTTAGTCAAAGAACCAGTTTTATAATATAACTTAACCGTATGCTTGGCCGTTAGTCTGCTGATTACCCAGGAAATCTGCAGATTATCTAGTTAATATTAAACATATTTTTCCACTTTAAAGGTCTCAATCAGATAATCTGCAGATTAACTAGTTAATCTGCACTCTAACTAATTTACGCACATTAGCGGTAACATTATATACTAATTACCAGGTCTGGATTAACTTTTAGGCAATGTAGGCCTAGGGGCCCAGCGCATGCACAAAATTAATTTAAAATGCTCTGTAAGTATTTACCGTGTTTTTTTTTCTAAAATTGTACAAGTGCCTAAAGAGTTAAGCATAACCTGATTGATGTTAGGTGATACTGCTGATGCAATTACTTGCATGCTTTTATCAACTTAAAAAGAGTTGGTAATTTTCAAACAGCTGAAAAAAAAAGAAATTCTCGGGACCCCGAGAATTTCATAGCCTAGTTTTCTCATACAGCTAGTATGTCATCAGTATAAGTTAAATTTTTATTATTATTTTTATTTACAGTGGAAGGTAGCAAGTGTTATTAGTGTGTTGTTGTGTCTTGTAAAACTTATTTCCCTCCTCTGTAATAAATAATAATAATATTAAATAAAAATTATCTTTACTGATGACGTATTGGCGTTGTGCAACCTCTAAATATTAACCGATTATAGTGATTTTTGGTATATGAACACTGTGCATGAGTGGTATCAAGAACTCGAGCAAAGTCAAATGCAAATCGAATATTAAAAAAAACATGAAAAACCTTAGACCCCAACATGGTTCATTTGGTACACTAAATAAATATTCTAGTGCTGCCTTTTTCTGTACAGATTGAATGGAATATACTAAAGTACCTATTCTCTATTCGCGATAGCAATACACAGAAGTTAAATAAGGTTGTTTTAGTTTTCACTTTGTAATAAAAGTACAATATATGTACATTGTGCTTTATTACAGTTAAGATTGATGCTGAATTTATTATAATAAACTATATTGTAACTGTTATACCTACTTAAACGAATTCATTTAAACTATCCATCTTCTGAATTTGTGAGGCTTTTAATTAAATAAATTATTTAGTTTTTACATATACTACTAGTGGTCCATGTTAAAAACGTCATCAACACCTGGAACATTATACTAACTAATATTATATTATTAGTTATTTCTATTTGTATGAATGTTAAATAATTATCTTGTTGCCTTGTATTGTGTACAATTCATATGTTATTTATGGAGAAAACTTGTTGATGAACTATTTAAAAAAAAAAAAATTAAAATTGTTTGAAATAAAGTAACATTTACCTATTTAAAATAAAAAAACTTTTATTTGCCTATCTAAGTGTTTAGTACTTAATCAAATTTATCTAAGTAGGTAATGCTAAAATTTTATATTGAAAACATTATTAATTAAAATTGTTTGAATTTATCTCGAAAAATAAATGTTGTGCACACCTGCACAACATTTTTATGAATCTCTTTTGTTATGCAGAAGTGAATGGAGTACAAAGCTATAATATTTGGACAAAAAAAATCATTTACATTTTTGTAGAATTACCAGGGGGCCAAGTCTGCTATTTTTAAAAATTCGTCATTCCAACACGATCCCATTGTCATTTTGCTAAAAGTTCCTAATCTACTAATTCATAATGATCGATCATTGACCGATCAATGGTCTCGTAATAGAGTTGTGGTAGAATGACAATATCGAGCTTACTATAAGCAATGACTGCACAATGACGTTCTAATGGTAGGTCACTGATCAAAGGAACTGTCAAAATTTTAGCAGATTACCGCATATGTCAGTCATTCATTTGTCAATATTTACGAGATTACCATTCTATGCCACTTCTTTCAATGGAGTGTCAGTGGTTGACCATTGGAAAGTCATAATGACGCCATTATATTAGTAGATTACCAAACTTGTCAAAATCAACAATTTATTATGAAGTCAATGATAGACCATTCTGACACTATTGTAATAGCAGACTTGAGGCCCTGATAATGTGTATTAAAAATTGATGATATAAGGTTTGAAATGATAAATCTTATTTATTGTAGTTACCCCATAGTGCCCAGAAGAGAGGACAGTCCTCCAATTTGGCCGACACCTCCAAGAAGTTGCATGAGTTGCTGCTGAGACATGTTGTTCAGTATGTTTTGTAGCTCCCCATCCTGTCCACCACTACCACCACCTCCACGCCCCCCAGATGTTGGAGGATTGTTCAATGCCTCATTGATGCGTCGGCAGTAATCATCATCCTTGTCAGTTTTAGGTTCCTATACAAAAATTACTTAAAATATATAATTAACCAACAAAATATTAATATGAAAAAAGTGATTGTTTAAGAACACTAAAAGTGTTCCATAGATTCAAAGAGGAATCTAAAAGTATTATTTAGACATTCAGGATGTGGTTTCAAATAATTTATAATATGCAATTTAAAGATGTTTGCAAGGTCCACTGTTATTCACTAAAGAAGGCATAATTTTGTATGGACCCAGAAAGCCCGGAGTTGTAGACTTTCTCACCTATCATGAAATTAAGACCTATTCAACCACACTATTTTATTCAAAGGTATCAAATAGAAAAGATGCATTCTATTGCATTATTTAAAAACAATTACATATAATTATTTAGAAATTAAAACATCAATATTGTTAGTGCATATTCCTATACTTTCTTTTTGAAGTCATCATGTTACAAGTAATAGAAGTAAGTGATAAGGGAAGTTCACAAACATGCAACAATTTTGTTTTTTTTTTTTTAACTGTAGGCAACTACTGTTACCAATCCTACCTTTATTTTAATATAGTAGCTAACCCGGCAAACATTGTTCTACCATATGAAACATCAAAGAAAAAATGTGGGTAAAAAATAGCCTAACATACAAAATATAATACACAAAAAATTACATAAAAATCAGTCAAGTGATTTCAAAGGAATTTGATGACAAACACTGTGACACAAGATTTTTTTCTTATTAGATTTAGTATGTCATTAATGCAAAGATGCGCAACCCGCGGCCCGCCGGCCCGCGGGCCGCATGCGGTCCCCTGGCAATATACCAGTGGCCCGCCAGCAAGCTAGCTCTTTTCAGATCACAAATAAATTCGGGCAATTACAATCATTTTCCAAATTACAAGAAAGTGGCTGAAAAATTAAATAAAATTGTGGTTTTTGTCGAAAAGTAAGATATTTTAATACAATTTTTTCGTGAACGATTTTCTGAGTTTCAAAGAGTTAAACCTCTGTTGGACATATTTAGCAATCCTTTCACCACCTTTTCAGTTGAAACTGCTCCAGAGTCAATGCAGTTACAATTAATCGATATTCAAAACGATCAAGATTTTCGCAACAAATTCAATGAAGGGGACTTGCTGAACTTTTACAGCTGCATTGATAAAACTATGTACAAAGAGTTACGCACAAATGCCCTGAAATGCGCCTGCTTATTTGGTCCTACTTATATTATATATATGTATATATGTGAACAAACTTTTTCGGTATTGAATATGATAACTTTTCAATATTTGATATTGAAGAATAACAAAACAAAAAACTGGTCAAGTGCGAAATTTACAAACAATTTTTTTAAGTAAACAGTACAATTCCCGAATTAAGTCTTGAAGATTTTTCCGAATCGCAATATTTTTTTCAGTATACTCGAAAACCCGCTCTTATCCACCGCTTTTAGGCACGCAATAGACTGTTTTCCGCACTAGTGCAGAAAAGTGCGCATGCTCTCCCCCCCACAATGTTATTACATTTATCGTATCAGGCTAATCGCACGTCGTCTTATTAAATGCGAATTAAATTTATTGTATAAAGTTCTCTCATTACCGAATGTCCCTCAAGTTGTTGTCAATCTGATAAATGAGCTCAGCCGTATATGCAGTAAGAAAAATAAGGCTATTGACAGATGTAGCCACAACTTTGTTAGTTTACTATGCTATTTCCACAGTATTATGTCTTATGGCATTTTACTGTGGGGATCTGCAGCTGATGTAGACACAATTTTCATATTGCAAAAAAGAGTAATCTGGGCTATTTATAAAATGGGTCCTAGCAAGTCCCTCATAAAACTAGGAAGGACACTTCAAAATTAGAAGCGATTTTCATAACATAAATACGCATAGTAAACACGAAATTGTATTACCAAAATGGAGATTAGTTAAAACCTCAAGTTAAGAGATCAAGTAATAATTTTTAGTAAACAGCATACGCTTTTATAACAAGCTGCCAAAGGCGGTGACTGAACTTAGCGAGGCAAAATTCAAAACCCACATTTTATAAGCGTTTCCTAACTAAAAAAGCGTATTACAAGGTTAAAGACTATCCACCGTAGGCGCGGGCTTGCGGACAGCAGGGACTGCATACCGAAAAAATTTCGGTTATAAGGGTTAACGGTATGACGTCATACCTTTTTATTTCAATACCTCAAAATAACGGTACCGTTATTTTTCGCTACTGAAAAATAACGATACCTAAATTTTTCTCTACCGAAAAATAACGGTACCGTTATTTTTTACGCTACTTAAACCTCTAACATTAAGGTATCCGTTGAAACCCTCACTCCCGCGCTCTTTCGACGTGCTGCGGCAGGTTACCCGTTGCCAGTTTTCACTCGTTGCGCCAATTGCGCGTCGTTCGTCTTTTTTAGATATTATCATTACCTACATCTTGTATATTGTATTTCGAGGATTATAACTGCGCGTAGCAGACTGCATACCGATAAATTTTTTGATATCGAAATCGAAATATCAATACCTACGTGAATCTGGGTTTGGTTGGATCAATTAGTACTTATCGAGCACATCCGGTGGCTTTCATCGGCTGTCAAACAAATAAATATACGATGTCAAATAAAACCATTTGAAAAGATAGAAATCCTTTATTTTAAGTTTAGTCAATGGACAAGGAAATTAACTACATTATTAATCAAAATATTATTTCTGAATGACAACGATTTCTTCGAAATTCTTTTGGCTGATTTTATCAACACTTACTACTGGCTTATGTTACCATATTGATTATTCACTAAAACAAATATAGGTACATAACAGGAAAATATTATTTCTGAATGACAACGATTTTTTCGAAGAGCCTTTCGGCTCAATTTCGTAAAAAAAATGTTAGTTGTGCCCTTTTTAATTACGACGGCAAAATAACAAAACCCCTAATTATTCAATACAAATCACTAAATAACGAATGCACGATTCCATGTCATGAAAAACTTATCGCCGAAGCCACCCAAACTCGCAAACTAAACTTGACACATATAAAAACATTGAAAAATTATTTGGAAGTACCCAAACATAAGTGCGCGGATTTTTTTAAAAGTGTAACTAAGTTAAAATTAAGGTTCTAATTTTTTAAATTATTTTTTCAATACGTGTAGTCAAATTCTAATTTTCCATTAATTAAACTTTAAGAATATGAATAGAATATTTAACTAATTGCTGTAAATTATTTACAGTGAATTATTAAAATTTAATTAGAGAATTATAGGTTCCACTGAATAACAATTTGAAATCAGTAAGTTATATAAAACGTGTAAAATGGAAATTATACTTTTATTATTACTAGATAGGTTTATTAATGAAAATAACAAATATTAAGTTCGAACTAAGGAATTAAACTATAAAATAATTGTATGTTTATAACTTTATATCCTCTGACTAACCCATTGATTAATCAGTTGCGTGTTTTTCTTTATAGATATTTAAAATCTCATTGATTACAGTTTTGTTGTATTATAATTGTAAAACAAACAAGTTGTCTTTTTAACAACATTTTAAATTAAACAAATTGAACACTAATGTCAAAATAAATCCAAAATTATGGATTATTCCAAGAGGGACAGTTACTTATTGGAACGTTGAAATTAGTCAGTAGAAAAGTAAGGGCTCTGGTTGCAATGAAGGTTTTTTTTATTTTAAATACTAGTTATTTCAAAATGACAAATATATTTAAACACATAAGATACCATTTCAACAAAAACTAAAGAACCGGAAATAAAAATATTTATTAAAACAAAATACCGATTGCAAAAATACAACCTTAACTAAAAAGAGGAAAACAAGCATTAAATAACATTAATTTAAGAATTTTGTCCACAGTATGAGGTGTTGCAGGCGGAGACAAACTAATAACAACAAAAATATATTAAAAAAAAAAACAAAAACAAAAACCTCAGTTAAAGATTTTTTGTTTTTATAATGTTTCGCAATAAAATCTCTAAAAGCTGTTCGTCGTGTAGGCAGCTTTAGCGTTCTATTGTGTAACAATTTCTTCCACTGAGTAACATTTTTGTTATAATTGGTCAGTGGAATGTTAACGAAACTCTGACAAAAAATATGTTTGAATTATTTTTTCCATGATTTGCAGTTACATCAACAAAATAATGTCACAATTTATAAAACTATTAACTGACTGTTCGTAAATTTATATAAAACATATAATAGATTGTTAACTTTTCCTAAAAAGTGCCGTTTGTCACAGGATTTAATTTGTGCATACACTGCACACGTCCTCGCTTTAATGATTGTGCACGCTACTGGTGCATTTATTGTCAATTTGGCGGTAGACGATCAGACGGTATTATAATGTTGCTAACGAAAGAAAATATTTCTAGTTTAGTAATTGGTAAAGCAAGCGACAAGGGTGCCTGATGTAGTTGGTCATACTGCCAATTGTCTGGACCTTCTGCTGACCACCGATCCGGACAGATGTATCGTAACAGTTTCCTCACCACTTGGAACTTCAGATCACTGTCTGGTGAAGTCTGTATCGTCCTTCTCCCCACCTGACTGCGACTCACGCGGTGAACGGCGAATGTGGCGATACAAGTCAGCAGATTGGGATGAGATGCGGCACTTCTTTGCATCTTATCCTTGGCAGCAGATCTGCTTCTCTTCTAAAAATCCGTCGAGCTGTGCAGATGCTATGTCCGATGTGATACGTCAAGCTATGGAGTATTTCATCCCTTATCGCGACGTACCCATCGGTGGCTCAGCTCACCCATGGTTTAACGCCGATTGCATTCAAGCTGAACAACGTAAGCATTCGGCGTTTCTCGCCTGGGTTGACGCTCGTGACCATATTGCATATCGCATTACCCATATTGGTACAAAGCTCTCTGCGCAGCCGTCCGGTAGCAGAGCATTCTGGTCCCTTGCCAAGTCGGTCGAAGCGAACTTCTGTCGGCCCTCATTGCTTCCGATGGTTAAACCTGATGGAACACTGGCTCATACGGCGAGAGAGAAAGCGGGTCTCTTTGCATCTCTCTTCGCCCATAATTCTCGTCTTGACACTGGTAGTGCTACTCCACCGACTCTGCCTCACTGCGATACTTCGATGCCCGAGGTTCGCATAAGGAACAAAGAGGTTCTGAGAACACTGTGTCGTCTTGACGTGTATAAAGCTGCTAGTAGACCAGATGGTATACCAGCGATTGTTCTCAAGGCTTGTGCACCCGAGTTGTCTCCTGTATTGACGCGTTTGTATCGCCTCTCATTTGGGACTGGTACAGTACCCAAGTGCTTGCCAACTTGCAACCCGTGCCCAAAAAGGGCAGTCGTACCGATCCTACCAACTATCGGCCGATTTCAGTAACCTCCATACTCTGCAAGATTATGGAGCGTGTATTGAACTCGCGCCTCTTGGCATACCTGGAAGGTAACGATCTCCTCAGTGACCGACAGTACGGGTTTCACCGCAATCGATCTACTGGGGACCTACACTCACTTGTGGGGCGAGACCCTCGAGAAGAATGGGGAAGCGATTGCTGTTTCCTTAGACGTCTCGAAGGCCTTCGACAGGGTATGGCACGCTAGTCTCGTACGGCATTTCCCCTGGTCTGATTAACTGGGTAAAAGACTTCCTGAGTGAACGTTCTCTCCGAGTTGTTATCGATGGATGCTCATCAGAGCCCATTACGACTAATGCCGGAGTTCCTCAGGGGTCTGTTCTCTCTGCAACTCTCTTCCTGCTGCATATCAACGATCTGCTGATGCCCGGTATCTATGGGTATGCAGATGATAGCACAGTTGTAGAGAGATACCTGCCAGGTGCTCGAGCTAGTAAGGAGCTAATCCGGTCCGAAAGAGAGGCTATGTTAGAGCGTACGAATGTCTCACTTCAGGCTGTCTCCAAGTGGGGTGAAGCCAATCTAGTGGGATTCAACGCCTCCAAAACACAAGCGTGTCTGCTCACCGCTAAAAGGAGCCCGTTCACCTTGGCTCCTGCTTTTCAAAATGTATCCCTGGAGTACACCGACCGCCTTCAGCTCTTGGGAGTTGAAATTTCCTCAAACCTTAACTTTGGGTGGTTCATTGAGTCCAAAGCCAAGGTAGCTGCTAGGAAACTCGTACTTGCAAAGGTCCGGCGGTACTTCACACCAGGACAGCTTTTAATGTTATACAAAGCACAGGTCCGTTCGTGTGTGAAGTACTGCAGCCACATGTGGGCTGGTGCTGCAAAATGCCACCTGGCAGCTTTGGACTCAGTGGAAGGACGTGCAAAGAGGCTAATTGGTGATAAAGATCTGGTTAATTTCAATCTACAAAGTCTTGAGCACAGGCGTAGGGTGAGCCTTTCGGTGTTTTACAGGATGCATTTTGGAGAGTGTGCGCAGGAATTGCATGACTTTATTCCACCATCTCATTTCTACCATCGGACAAGCCGAGGAACGGCGAGTATCCACCCTTACGTTGTTGAAACCTCTACGGTCCGGACCAAGCGTTTCACCTCGTCGTTTATACCGCGTACATCGAGGGACTGGAATAATTTGCCTGCTGCGGTTTTCCCGTCCGATTATAATTTGGGTCTCTTCAAGGCTCGAGACTCTCAATAAATTAGTGCGCCACACCATCAACGATTGCATTACTACTTACCATCAGGTGGGATCGCAGTCAAGCACTAGTTTATACCAATAAAAAAAAAAGTAATAATTTGTTCAAACTATTAGACTCGTGTTACTCAGTGGAAAATTCCACCCGGTTAAATTCTCCGACTTTAGTTTAAAAAATAATTTAAAATGAAGTTGTTATTTTGATGAATTGTTGTATAGATTTTTCAGAAGTATATAATTTAAGCCGTCTAATACTGTTATTAAATCAATCTACATACTAATAACTAAATTGTTATACTACTTTTTAAATGACTACTTGACGATGGGACATGGCGAAACCCGGCTTATTAGTAATTGGACTGAAAAATTAAAGGTAAACGAAAAACCAATAATAAAAATACAGAAATGTTTCTAAACATATCCTTAATCAAGTGATATTAAAAAATATTAGTGTATTGTAATGGTGTAAGTAGAAAAAAAATCTAAACTTTAGGGACAGCGTGAATTCCTAATGTACACTTTTTTTAAAATCCGCCCATCTACTGCAGCACGACGGCGGGAATAGAACGCGCGGCGCGGCGCGGCGCGCTCTTTACGCCAATCGCAATACATTTATCGCGAGAGCTGGCAACGTCGCATATATCGTAGGTACTCGCACGAGAAATAATTTCGGTACCGGAATTATTTCGGTAGAGTAAAGGTTAAATAAAGGTATAGCGGTACCTAAAAAAAATAGCGCTATCGTTATTTTATACCGGTAGCGTAACCGCAAATCTTAACCGGTTTCGGTGTACCTTTAAAATAAAGCGGTACCGGTTTTTAATACCGGTAGCGTAACCTTATACCTTAACCAAAAACGGTCCCTGGCGGACAGTGAGCAATGGGTGGCTCGCCGTCCGATAATCCGGTAACCGTCCGGACCGAGCCCAAGTCGTCGACGGCGCGTATTGTTCCACGCGCGCCTCAAGGAGATGTCAGCAACCGTAGGGGCCCAGCAGGGTCAAACACTATTTAAACAATATTCATCATTATAAATGAAAAATTTTAGATGTATTTCTCACCTGCATCCAGAAAAAGTACTTCTTAGAGAAAGACTTGAACTTTAGAACATAAACTCTGCCAGTTGTGCATTCATTCACCCGCACAAATTCACAGTCATCAGGGAATATTAGCAAGTCATCTTCCACCTCCCCGGTAGTACGGTCTTTCCAACAAAAATGCATCAATGAATCTTCTCCTTGGTACACATACAAAAGACCCTTCCTCTTGTCAGGATGAACCATACGACCTTTTAAAGTCATTCTGCCAGCACGAAATTCAACTAGATGCTTGTTGCCTCCAGAACTACCGCCTAAACCCGAAGTATTACCGAATAATGCAGTAGCCGACATGATGCTGGAAATGCAAAAAGAAAAAATGTTTAAAAGATGAAAGGAACATGACGCTAGCAATCAAATGGTTACAAGTTTACAACAACGATTCCCAAATTACATAAATCCTGTCGATCATTATAAAAACAGTCAATTTACCTGTAATAAATACGTCAAATCTCTTAGATGGCTGCTACTTTTAGAAATTTAAAACAAAATTCAAACAAATAGTATGAATGAGAATCCGTGTGAAATTGTGAATTAAATTAAATTATTGAGAATGACAGAATGATGACTATGAATTTCACTGAACCACAGACTATAATGTACTCTGTGCACAGACTAAGTATTGGATGCAAGTTTTAGAGTTACCGGATTAAAGGAAAAATCGATTTATGTTAAAAGTATAGTATTTTGGCTTTACACTGTAGTTATTACACAATCAATTGAACTATTGTTATTTTTTTAAAAAGCTAGCTATAAAAGCTTTTTGTATCTACAATTTTGTATCTCTTTAAAAAGTTTGTCTTACACTTACATTAAATTCACAGTATAAGTTCACAGGCTTAAATGACTTATCATTACACTATGAAGTTTTTATAAAATCTATTTAAAATAATAATATTATAATTTTATATATATATAATTATTATTTTATAATAATAATAATATTATAGGAACAGAAAAGGGGTGACCAGACGGTTGCAAACTAGCGTTCCAATTCCAACCAAGGTGAACTTGGTTTATGTGTTTTTTTTTGTGTTGCAGCTACATGGATGTAAACTGATGTAAACCACGCGCCAACACGTTCGGTGGTTGGGAAAACGCGCTCCCCAACCAAGGGCGTTGGAGGTCATGGATTACATGGATTGAAACTAGCAAAGTCACCTAGGTTGGGACGTTGGTTTGCAACCATCTGGTCACCACTTTAGAAAGCAAAGTTGTTAGCTAGTGATCACACTACATTAAATTGAATTCTAAATCGTATAGACGACGCATTCGTGAAGAAGGATCATACTGGGTTGCACGTATCGAATTTTCGATCGATTTTGCCGCGCGCCGTATTTATCAAAACAACTTTTAGCTTTTGGTTGGGCTTGATCTAGCCGTAATGGTGGGAACAATGGACTTAAAAATATAATAGTTTAAAAAACAAAAAAACACGCTTTTAGCACGCACTAAAAATAGCTAATCCGCCATCTTGGATGTCCGCCATGTTGAATTTAAGTCACGTGACTATTTTCTTTCGTATTCCTGACAGCAAACCCTTTCATTTGATACCCATATCATGGGGGTGGATTTCAAACAGCCAGTCCATCATCTTGGGGAGGCCGCCATATTGGATTTGTAATGACGTTTCTTAGCTAGTCATATATTGTCATCAGAACTCAGAGCGTGTGCATTTCATCCTAATCGAAGACCGGGAAGTGGGTCAAATTAAGATTCCAAGATTTTCTTACATACATAGTTACAAGTGAAGCTAATAAAAGCGTGTAAAAAAAAGGAAAAAGAGAAAGTGCGAGATAAAAACAAAAACGGTATTTCTAAAACGATATTTGTTATATTAAAAAAAAGCGGTTCATTATGAAACTAGTGCACGTTTAAGAAACTCACAACTTTAGAAATTTTTTGAGACTTCATTCCAAGCAATTCGATCCCTTCTTAAATTCGCATTAGCGAAAAAGCTCTTTAAAAAAAAGATTATTAAAAAAATAGTATTCAAAAAGAAGAAATCAGAAACGTTTATTTCATACAGGCTCTTTTGAATTGTCAAAATGTCGGTCAGTCAAAAAAAAAAAACAACTGTAGCTAAATTGAGAACGAAACGAAGAACTTTAGAACGACTACTGTATTCTAAATCGTCGTGATTACACTATCCTAAGTCGTAGACAATTTAAGAAGTAGAGCGGTCGGAATCTTCAATTTACACTAAATCGGAACCAATCTGTTCTAACTGCGATTACATCTGCCGATTTCCTAAATAGATTTTCTGCAGGGCCTGATCAACAACGTCCATAGGCAATGCTACTGTCGGGATCCAAATTTTGTATTATCTAAACGGTTCTGAGATTTTGAACAAAAACAGATTTTTATAAATTTTAATTTACAAACACAGACAGTACAAATTTTCTAATGAAATCACTGTTTGAAAGTTTTTGTTACTATTTTGGTGTACAATAAAGTTTATTCCATTCTATGAAACATTTTCAATTTCTTTAGTATGCGCGCGGGGCCCTAGGCAGTTGCCTATTCTGCTTAAAGGTTTCCGGTCCTGTTTACAGGTAGTGACTTTGGCTTTTGTCGGTGTTGATTTGCTAGCAGTTTCAAAACTGCTTTAAGGACATAAAAATAATGTGGACTTATCCATTTCTATTTAAAAGCGCTGCTCTGGCTACTTCGGTCGGTACAAATCTGAAAAGTCGCTGGTAAAGCCGCGAGCTTTGACGGCGAGTTAAAACTACAAACTTGTCGAAAATGATTTAAAACTGATCTTAATCGCTCTTTCGTGAATTTTTTAACCGTATGTATTTCGAAAAAAAAAACATCTCTCAGTTCACTGCAGTTTCAGAGTAACGAATCAAATCAAGCGCTACCGCCCAAGGGTACTCACAACTCACGGAGTGCATACGGTTTTGCATCAGTAATAATATAATAAATATATATTTATTATCTACACACTGAGTGTGAATTACAAGTACAACAAAAATGTGGACATCTTGTTGCGTGTGACGAGCGAAAACGCAGCGTACAGTGTACACTGTACTTTGATAGTTTAAAACTAGTCCCTAGTTAGCCGCCTAGTTACACCACTCGAAAAATTAGTATAGTGTAGCGTCACACAAGTAAAAAAAGAGCCACTTACGCCATTGTCGTGTAAAGGAATGAAACAGAACGATGAGATAAATAGATAAACATAGACTAAGACTGTGAATATCGAGTGGTGTAATAGGCGCTTTAGTTAACATTTTTCGTGAATCGTCCCCTGTGGCAAAAATGGTATTATTTTCTTTGTGTCTTGGGCTTTTCGATAATGTAGACTGCTTTATGTTCAATTAAAAATTTAATCGATTCGTAAAAAAAAATCGAGTAACTAAACCACACGAATTTAAAATAATGGTATCGATTATTTTACTTGACGGACGACTGACGTCGAGTCGTCGAATCGTCGATCGAAAATAAAACCTACGTGACGTGTTTTGTACTTATTCAGATCGGTATTTCAGTACTCTGAGAATAAAACGAAGCTATTTACCAAGTTTAGTAATTTAATTAATTCTTGTGACGACTTTAAACGGTAGTAAATTAAGTTTACTATTTCTAAGTATACACTGAAAGACCAAACATCGTAAATTTTGTAGATCGCTTTGCGATTTCTTTCTTCAATCAACATGAGTGGTGTACAAACAGGTATGTTAGTTTGTCTGTATTGTTTTTGTTATTTTATGCTACACATAATTGTTAAAGGTCGTCGATCCTTATGAAATTTTCCAAGAAAAATTTTAATTTGCCCAAACCTAACCCAAAAGAGCAATATTGAATGTTAGTCACTGCTTCTGATTAGAATTAACGTCGTGTTGGTAGAAAAGTACTCTTGCCGTATCATAGCTAAGTTTATCAATCGTTTTGGAGAATTATGTTTTGCTTTATTATCTATACCTTAATTGTAAAATATAATTGATAATCAATCCCATAGGACGACCCACTGACCAATTAAACATATAATTGTAGCAAAATCAACAATGTAGGTATTTGGTAAGGGTTTTAAAAGTACCTTTGAAATCACAATCCTGAAAATTGTGGCACTAAATTCAATAGAAATAGAGCTTTATGTGGCTTGTATCTTGACAACCTATATACATCCAGAGGCATTAGTCTGTATATATTTGTATGTCATAAAATTATTTGATTGGATAGGTATGGACCAAAAATTATAAATATAAAATTATAATTATAAATATATATTCCACTTTTGTACTTATAATTAAAAATGATAAGTGCAAAAGTGGAAAAAAATGCATGTTACTTAATTAATATTTTTATAATGCTTTTATGACTCATACTTATGACAAGGCTAAAATAAAATAAAATGTTTATGTTTACAATATGTTTTCCAATATTTCAAGAACTGCTATCTTAGTAATCAATAACTATGTGTCATTCAATACTTGAGTAATGCAGCACACAGTGGTCATTTGTTGTACTTTTTTTTTAAATATAAGTAACTTGTTATTTTTTTTTATTTATATTGTAAATAAAGCAGTTCCATGCATATAATGCATAGCATAAACCACTGAAGCATAAAATGTAAACTATTTGATCGCAAACCTAATTTGGGTAGAAAATTAGACTCCATTTGCTACCTAAATTAAGTGGATACAATGCAATAGCTAGATGGAAAAAAATAATAGATAAATATTTTGTATTTTCTTTAAACACACAGTATATTATTTCATCATTATACACTGTTAGCCTGGGGCAGCTGTTTCAGTGTGTACAATATAAGGTAATCAATTTGTACAGCTGCTAATTGGATTGTCCCACACAGTATTCATAATATCTAGGTTCATTGTTAGGTTGTCTATTTCTATGTTTTTTAATTAAACACACAAACTTGTGGAAATGGTTAAGTAATGTGCTTTTGGTAATGGTGCCTTGTAGTGTGTTTTAATTTATTCTGAAACTATATTAGGTTTCAGCATAACAGCATTAGACTTAGGCACACTACAATAGAACTGTGTGTCATTAGTTGAGAAGGCAAATTAGTGATATTGCTTATCAATTTTGTGGTTTTTTTACTTTTCGATGAAATAACCATATTTGGGATAATGCAGTTGTTCCCAATTTGGTAACTTGCTCTGTCTTTCATTTTATTGGTTGGCTTCTTTGGGTTTGGGTCCCTTAAGCAAAATACACACTTTAATCGTGGAGTTGCAGACACCAGTCCGAAATACAATACAATAGGTTTGAGTCCACTTGTGCCATCTTGTTACAAGTTCTATTTTAGTTGAAACTAATACCTTTGAGTCCTTTATTCTATTTCGAACTGCATTCTGACTAATAAAAAGATCATGTCCTGACAGTCTCTAACTTGACATGCCTATTAAGGTATATCATACAAAACAGGTCCTATAATAGATCCTTGCGGCACACCTTATTTTTGGGCACGCCATAATTATGGCGGTAAGTCCCCTCTTTGAGGAGTGGCTGGAAAGACCTCAAGGCGTTCTTACCTTCCGCATGACGCAGGTCCTCACCGGACATGGTAAGTTCGGGAGGTTCCTGCACCGGATTCGTGCGATGAAATCCCACCATTGTGTGGACCGCCCGGAGGACACGGTGGAGCATACGGAGAGGTGTGCCCCGCCTGGGCAGAACACCGCCGTGTCCTCGTGGGGGCGATCGGCGCAGCGATCTTTCGCGCCGGGCCTTGGTACAGGCCATGGTCCGGAGCGAGGAGGGGTGGCAGGCGGCCGCCTTCTTCTGCGAAGCAGTAATGCTAGCAAAGGAGGAGCCCGCACGTGCACGCGCGAGGCAATGGCCCTCACGCCCCAGTCGCCGGGATTCCGATCCCGATTTCCGGCCACCGTAGGCGCGGGCTTGCGGACGGCGTGCAATGGGTAGCTCGCCGTCCGATCGTCCGGACCGAGCCCAAGTCGTCGGCGGCGCGTAGTGTTCCGCGCGCCTCTCGAGGAGATGTCAGCGTGGGCCCAGCAGGGTCGAAGCCTACTGGGGCCATGGGTGATGCGAAAGAGATCCTCGGGGCCCTGGAACAATGGCAAAGAAGGAACAGGAGTGGGTTTTTAGTCAGTAAAAGTCTGACCGGCTCCGCCCAAGAGCGGGGATGTCAATAGATGATTTTCTTACCTGAAAAAAAAACACATTATTTTAAGTTTATCAATTCCCAAAATGTGCTATACGCCCTTTGAGCCCAGAGTGAAATTAAGAAATACCTTATTGCCATTGGTCTGTCATAGGTAAGTGATCATATCTAATCTGATGAACTAGCATGGTAAAACTACAAAGAATGCTTTAATTTTTATGCTAATTGAGGATATCAATTAGCATAAAAATTAAAGTATGCTTTTATGAAATTAATTTTTCGTCCTTACTTGATCATTTGTTCTTTTCATGTAACAACAGCTTTAAACTGGAGGAGAAGAAACTAAGTAATAGAATTTTTAATTTTGTGATTTTGAGTATAATAAATTATACATTGTTTTTTTATTATGATTCAAATCTCATTCTGTTTTCCCATACCATCAAATATTATAATCACGATCTAAAGTATGTAGCAGTTGAGAGTTGAAATGATGAAAAAAAACCTGCTTTATTCGCGATAAAAACTTTATCCAATTATTTAAGTGGTTTTGCCACCTGTGAGTCATTTGTCGTGCAAACTGCAGACTTTTTTAGTGGATTTCGTCAAGTAACAAATGACGCAACACTACCGTGGCCCAGCGCTTGCGCCGCCGCGCGCCGCCCGGCCCGCTCGCTTGCCTGCGGCACTGTCAATAAACTTTAGCGGCACAAGGTGAGCTAAATCTATGGTTTAGTTGTTAGGTATGTTAGCTCTTTGAAACTCGTTGCGTGGTCAGAGACCCTGCGTGATTCACTGATACCGCTTTATATAAATCAATTTGTTCCATTAGAGTTTTATAAAATATAACAAACTTTATTTCCTATATTATAAATTTTGCAAATATTTTGGAGGTCAGATTTGTAATTTATTATACACCGCCGAGATCGGAGCTCGCGTTATTGGTGAAAGTGGCGAACACGAGCAATCAGGCAGCGGCGCGAAACGAACGCAAGCTGGCTCGCTTGGAGGGGCTCGACGTGGCGGAAGAAACAGACATCATTCTGCGCCGCCGGTGGACGCATTCATGTTTCCCGAGTCGATCGTGAAAATTGCGAAAAACAAAATGTTTGTAAAGTGACAGTAACTATTTACTTTTTATAATGTAGAGTTACGTAAACAAATAAGTGATCTCAGTTTTCTGCCAAGACGTATGTTTTTTACCGAACATAAGGACAATTAGCTTGAATTATATGGTCATATAGATACAAAATATGCTTAATTGCCGCGGAAGACGAGGCAGATAGAATGGCAAGTGATGGAACGCCGAGCATCGGCGTGGAGCCGACGAGCTTGGAATACATGGAGGATCCTTACTTTGTGCCACCGGATGATGATTCTACGCCGAGTTTCGATGTAGCTGTGGATGAACTAGATGAGCTAGAGGAGTTGCCGAGCTGGCCACAAAACGACCCTGACGCTGACTGGCGCATGCTGCCTGACCTCGCCGATTCCGCTCTCTGCATTGAAACTGAGTTCTACGTGGACAATCGACGTCGCCGTCTTAGAATATTTAGAAAAAAAATACGAGAAGTACGGGTTACTTTTCAAGATCTATCTAAGCCTTATCTTGCCAAGATGTCCAGTCACACAAACTACAAGAAGTTCTTAGGGATCGCAGTTGGAGGTTAGTTAAGGATCAAAGAACATAGAAAAGCTTTTAATTATTATGATCGTAATGTATCGTGTAATATGTAACACTCGAGCGTATAATAACACTGACTTGAACCTGGCATTTAAGTGAGTAGTGAAATTTGCGACAATTCATTCTGGATCGAATTAAAAGAAATGCTAGAGCTACGAATTTAGGACAAAAGAAGTGATGCAGTGGTTGGTACCTCTACACCTTTCATTATTTTTGGGGTTCTCGTAAACACCAATAATATGATTTCTTGGTAGTAGGTAGGTGCTGACGTTTACTGTGAGGGCTGAAATGAAACCGACTATTATTCTACCTATATGACATATTTATGGTTAGGATTTGCTACACAATAAATTTCACGATATGTAGAAATACCTACTTACCGAATACCCTTGAAAAGATCCCAGACCAGTCGATCAAGTTTTAAATGTAGAAGTTACTATCTTGTGTGTGTTGCTATTGTTTTGAATTAGAAAAACAATGACTTTAGATAAATAATCTTTAGTATATTATTATACTAATCGAAAGTTACCAACAGTTAGCTACTAAGAACCGTTTCGTTTCTAGACATAGCCAGCTAAATTCATGCGTGTGTTTAAAAACTGTAACGGTAATTTTAAGTCGTAAAATTATTCATAGATATGCTTCAGGAAACTATACTGAATTAAAAATATCTGTAATGTATTGACGTATTAGTTGGTTATAAAGGAATATGCTTTAATTTCATGTAAGTAATTATTTATAACTGGAAGACTCTCCTCCAGACTTTGCGAGGTGTAGATACACCTCCAGACTTTGCGAGGTGCGACAATGACGTTTATCAGCTTCGTCTATCAGATTAATTTCATGTTGATCATTGATGTGTCCGTTCCCCTTGAACGATAAATTATGTACCTACTTAATTCTCCTCTTAAGTGATAAGGAATAGGGACAAGTTTGATTGAAGTGATGGTTTTAAATATTTTTAACCGACTTCAAAAAGGAGGAGGTTATATGTTCGGTTGAATGTATATTTTTTTTTATGTATGTTCACCGATTTCTCGGTCAATTGTGGACCGATTTTGAATTTTTTTGATTTGACGGTTATGCTTCCGAGTTGGTCCCAAAGAAATATTGTTATGATCTGATCATGAACTTCGAAAATATGGAACAAAACTCCTCATAGGATCACAGCAGAACCGTCGTAACAAGTAAAATTGCTTTGTTTATACGTGTCGTCGATGACTGACTGAAAGTAAAGGGGGAATAATTATATCGAACTGATTTGATGATGAAGCCTGAAGTTAGGCACCGGAACTCTGTAATAAATTAATGTAATCTAACCGTGTTTGGGATTATTAGAATAGTCATGAGATGCATTCTGGCTGTAAGGTATTTAAATTTGGCTGAGGGGTACTTTTTAGTGGTGGTAGCATAACTAAAAAGTGTAAAATAAAAACTTTTCAAAAAAAAAAATATAGCCGACTTCCGACATTAAAGTTATTTTGCACTTTTCAGTGTTTTTGTTTTACTTTGAAGTCGGTTATATTTTTTTTTTTTGAAAAGTTTTTTATTATAAAAAGCATACCTTACTACAATGGAGCTGATAATATGATCTGCATTAACCATGACACGCCTTAATATTTTCAACAATGTCCACCATCAATATTATTGAAATGAGAAGTAAAATAAATCGTTATATAGGTTACTAGCTTCTGCCAGCGGCTTCGCCCGCGTGAAAGTAGGTTTCTCCGTACAAACTTTGGACCCCCGTCTCATCTCCTTAGGGGTTGAATTTTGAAAAATCCTTTCTTAGTGCTCGCCTACGACATAAAAAGATCCCTTGTGCAAAATTTCAAGTTCCTAGTCCCAGTAGTTTTGGCTGTGCGTTGATATGTCAGTCAGTCAGTTTCTCCTTTTATATATATAGGTAAATAAATATCCATTTCTTAAATTATGATCCAACTCGCGCAGTTGTACGGTATTATACTTGTAAGTTAACAGTAAGACACTAAAGACACCCTTTATGTTTTCTTTAATACGGGTAGCACCTTGACATGACACGCACGAATATATTTAGGATTAGCTTAGAAAGAACATGCTCATATAACAATTTATTCCCATTGACTTTGGTGGGAGACATTTAAAAAATGCGAGTTTTTATCAGTTAAGCGCACAGTATCGTATCATTACAGGACGTAATACGGGATGGACCTGATATGCCAATGCCAAACCTAAGCATAAAATAGCATAATCAGCCTTGCTGCCTTACTGCTGGGACACAGGCCTCTTTTCTAGGTGAGGGAGTGCCAAACCTACAATAATCCAAATACAAATATGTAGGTACATAAGAAACTTAAATATTAATTTGCTATTTATACTAAACGCATTATATAATATACTAGCTTTTACCCGCGGCTTCGCTCTCTACTATCTACCCTACCTTAAAACCTTCCGTGTGCCATAAGGAACGTACGAAAAAAAATATTTGCCGAATTAGTCGAGCCATTTTCGAGTTTTGAGCTTAGCAACATTTCATTTACATATATAGATAGATATACAAAATCGAAATAGACTCGGGCGTCGTAGTACTACATCACTGTCAACCGGAAATGTGCCCAAAAGACTGGCAGCATTGCCACGCTGAAAAGTAAAGCTGCAAAGAACATGTCAACCCTCTAGTCACGCAAGGTCGATCAGTTGGTGAGAAAATTCCTTAAAGAAGAGATGCGCACTCGGAGCCCATAATAAGGTTACGGTCAGGCGACTCCGTGGGTGCTCGAGGGCTCGAGCACCCATGAGAAATAAATAGTGGGTACTGAGCACCCCCTGAGAATAGATATCAAGAAACAGATCAGTAATCGCCTTTTAGGTTACGTATAAATTATAATACTTCTTGATAATAAAAACTAGTTTAATAATGTTTTCATTTTATATTTTTAACAAACATAATTAGTAATTAAGTACGCAGTATGTTAGTAGGACATTTATTTATTTGTCGGTCGATCAGTGTCCATTTCTCTTCTCACACTACGCCACTTTTTCGAGTCTATCAAATGAGCATGAGTACCCATGATGAGGTTTTCTAAAAGTCGGCGCCCGTGGTTACGATATTTGCGCCGTTTGAAGGTCTCCTAATAACATCCATTGTGAAGAACTGTTGTCAAAATATTTTTAATTTAAGCAATCGATTTCATTCAAGTTCGGTAGGTTCCGAAGGCTGTGTCATTGAGTTAAAAAAACTACTCCGAAACAGTTAAACAATTTCGCAAATTAGAATGCAGATACCAGGTTTGGCTTGGTGTAGGTAATCTTGCAATTCAAAATGTATGTGCTATGAGCTGAATGAAGTTATATATTATTTTTTTATTGTATTACGTAACTAGCTTTGCTTTCCCCGACAGGCCACTCAGACAGAACACATCATAAAAAGTTCATTTGTGGTTTGACTCAATTGAGTCGTAATTTATTGTTCTTAGGAATGATGAATTTGGTTAGATAATTTAATTATTTTAGTAGTTTCATGTTGGAAAGATTATTTTTTTGAGGTAAGGAATCATCACATAACTTCTCCTGCTCTGGGTGCAGCGGGGAGTTAAGGCTCAGTTGCCTTTTGCATTCCAGGGCCACGGTAACTCTTTCGAACATATCCGCAGCCCTAGCAGGCATCGGCCCAAGTAGGCCGGAACGATTAATTTTATGTTGTCTGGTAATTATAAATAATCCGGTAGTTTAGACACAAATTAATACGTTTAGGCCTCGCCCTTGGACTATTAAAGCCTAAGGCTTCGTATTTCATGCACAAGGTCACGCACGTTGTCAGTGATGGCAAAAACTAGCTGGGTCATTGCTTGCTTGATAATATTTCAAATCATTTCATTTTTAAACGTTTTTCGATGATGCTTCGCAAAATCTCTTCTGCAAACAAATAAAATAAAATAAAAAACATTATTTACCTACGCTATAGAGCTAGTTGTTTTATAATATCAAAATCAAAACAAACCGTTAGAAATATTACAACAATTTCACAGATGAGAGTTGTAAATATTTTGAAGTTTTTACGCATTTTAATACTTAGATATCAAGATTTTGAAATGTGACATCACGAAATTTATGACACCTTCCACCCCTTGTCACACTTCGTCGACCCCCTATCAGAAAATATCTACTAAGGGCAAAAGTGCAATTCGACATACATTTTCAGTTTTTCATACAACCGCTCTTACGCGATTATGACGTTATTACACATTTTTAACCGACTTCAAAAAGGAGGAGGTTCTATGTTCGGCTGAATGTGTGTTTATTATTATTTTTTATTTGTTTTATGTATGTTCACCGATTTCTCGGTCAATTGTGGACCAATTTTGACATAACATAAGATAAGATTTAAACATGTGTACACATACAATATTAAAAAAGTGCATGCAGGATGACATAAAGAAATAGACCTGTTTGCCACATACTATGGCGTGCAAATGTTTTGAATAAGTACTAATTTAAATTTTTACTAGGTAGGTACAATAATTTGAAAAATAAATCAATGTCAAAATTAAAAAAGTAAAAACATTTAGTTTAGGAAACTAACATCGAGTAATAAAATGTCAAATATGATACATGTCAAAAGAAAAGTAAAAATGATAATAAATCTATGTCTCTGAATTAATGGTTGAGCTGAGTGGTGCTAATATTAGCGTCATGTTCGTGAACGGGCGCTGTCAGTTGAGACTGGTCATCTCTTAGCTACCAGTTGCTATTTTAATATCTATATTTAGTTTTTATTTTTACTTTATTTACATTGTTCTCACATGATAGCGACAAGAAACATGTAACAGAGATATTTGTAATTACAAAACATGATTGAAAAGAGTGTCCATGGAGTTTCTTGCACATTCTTCTCCATAGAGATCTACGCTTTGGAATGTTTCTATTAGCATCATTTTTTTTTTCTGACTGACTGACTTCATGGCATTTCAAAAGTGCCTGTAAATGGTTTATTTGAAATAAAATGCTTTGAATCTTTGAAACAAATAAAATATTTTTTTTTTGATTGAAAGGTTATGCTTCCGAGTTGATCCCATAGAAATATTGTTATGATCTGCTCATGAACTTCGAAGATATGGAACAAAACTCCTCATAGAATCATAGCAGAACCGTCGTAACAAGTACAAATGCTTTGTTTATACGTGTAGTCGATGACTGACTGAAAGAAGAAAGGGAATATATTATGAAGCCTGAAGTTAGTCACCGGAACTCTGTAATAAATTAATGTAATCACAGATGCACTCTGGCTATAAGGTATTTAAGTTTGGCTGGGTACTTTTCAGTGATGTTACCATAACTAAAAAGTGTAAAAAAAAATACAACCGCGACTTCAAAGTAAAAAGAAAAACACTGAAAAGTGCAAAATAACTTTAATTTCGGAGTCGGTGTTAAATAACGAAGAGACAAAACTATTTTACAAACACCGACTTCCGAAATTAAAGTTATTTTGCACTTTTCAGTGTTTTTTTTACTTTGAAGTCGGTTGTATTTTTTTTTGTAAAAAGTTTTGTATTCATTAGATATTTGGAAAACTGAATCTTGTAGATATTATCTTAGCTTCTATTGAAATCTATTTATAAATTTGTGTAAAACTAATCCAGTGAATACCTCTGAAAATCTGCTATTTTGCATGAACTTTGACACTTCATAATTTACTCAAAAAAAAGTAAAAAAGTATAACAAAAGAAGCCTTTCAAATTTAATCAAGGTTCTGAATGACGATAATTTTTTTCAAAAACTTTTAAAGATTAAAAAAACACGTATTTCCTGGAACAAGTTTTGTAAAATATTCGAGCAAATCACGGAATTACCGAATGCTAACAGAGTTTTCAGGCGTTATCTCTCTTTTTTCGCGTTGTCTTCGTCAAATATCGCGTTGGATTGCGTTAGATGAAGTTACAAGCTTTTAAACCATGCTCGATGTTGACGATAAGCAAGTGAAAAAGGACCCTCTGTCCTGAAAGTCTGACACTCCCTCTCGCTTCTCCCAGAGCGGGAAGAGTTATTTGATGATTTTACCAAACCAAAAAAAGCTATCCTGAAAGTAAATTTAGGTTATAGTGTGGGATCCTATAGGTATCCTTGTTACAACATTTCACTTAATTAAAATGCTGTTATTGATAAATAATTCACAATTAATCAACAAGAAGATTATGAACTAATATATTAAAGTAGTTTATCATCTTTTTGTCTTAATACCTGTTTACTTGGGCCCGACGACTAGACTAGGCTTGTCGTCTTCCAAACAAATTACAGATCTCTATCTAAACTAATATAAAGAGGTAGTTTGTTTTTTCTTTTTTCACCGATAGAAAGCTGCTTTATTCCTGAGTGACATAGGCTATATTTTAACGTTGTACGCGGGTTAGGGTTGGCCTATCCATGTGGATAAAAACCCCGAATTCAATAAATTGAAAAAAAAAAGTACGCGGGCGAAGCCACGGGCAAAAGCTAGTTAACCATAATCTCAGTTTCTGCGGGTATCTATCCTAGGAATCTAGAAAATAAAAATTATACTCGACCAGATGTCTCATTTTAATTCAAATAGGATTTTGCAGTCATCAGTTTGGCTTCACGAAAGGAAGGTCAACGACGGATGCAGGAGTGAAACTCATCAGTCACATTTTGGAATCCTGGGAGTAGTCCCAGGATGCTATTGGCATATTCTGTGACCTCTCAAAAGCATTTGAGTGCGTTGATCATAATACTCTGATCTGTAAATTACATCATTACGGAATTCGTGGACGAGCTGCTGATCTTGTTTTTTTCCTATTTATCTTACAGGCAACAAAAAGTAACCATTAATGAGGCGACGTCCTCGGGGTCTTTAGTAAAGATGGGCGTGCCTCAGGGTTCAATTCTTGACCTTTTCCTTTTTCTAATTTATATTAATGACTTTCTTTACATGGTGGCTAATTTAGCGTTTACCTTCAGCTGAAGAAGCGATGGCCGGAGCCGGCGCGGCAGGAGACGTGAACACCCCCGACGAGCTGGCAGGGCTCACACCCGAGCAGGCGGAGCAGCTGCGCGCAGAGTGGAGTCGCGAACTGGCACGCGTCGAGGACGAGATCGCTACACTGCGCACCGTTTTGCAAAGCAAGGTATGCTGGCATGTTTTAAGATCATGTGAGCTTGTCACCCAAAATCTATGCAGAACTCAACATTCATCACATACTGAATCCCAAATTACGATAGAATGACTAAATTCTCATTTTTCCTAATTATATTAAAGTTTTGTGTTAAGGTCGGCTCTTCGATGGTACCACAGCTGATAATACTCGTACCAATAATTCACACGAAGATTGTATTTCGTATTCTGTAAGATAAGTCGCTTCACTTTTTTGACTAACAGAAATATTGACAATTCAAAAGAACCTGTAATTAGTTTATTTGAAATAAACGTTTTTGATTTAATTTAAGACCCTAAGACCCCTTCTTAAATATCAAGTATCGACTTTATCAATCATTTGCAATAAGACTAACAACGACTTTTTCAATAAGACTCCACGATTCGTTAATTGCAGTTTACGTATACTAAAGATAGGAATACTCGAAAGAGTTACCGTGGCCCAGGAATGCAAAAGGCAACTGGGTTTTAGCCAGTAAAAGCCTGACACGCCCTTCCACACCAACCAGAGCGGGAGAAGTTATTTGATGACTTCCCATCTCAAAAAAAAAAAACTTTATACTAGACTTGTTGCAAATGTTTTATTTTTGTTTCAGATCCGCCAAAGCTCTGAATTAAAACGAAAACTTGGCATAACAGTCTGGAAGGAAATTACCGAAGATGTTAATCAGGGTTTAAAAAATGTAAAAGAAAGCCAAGTGTGAGTACCGGTTATGATCGATATATTTGCATTAATGTGTTACATTCGTACATTGAAATCAGTTTATGCCTTTTTGTTTTTTTTTCTCGAGGGTTAGAACAATTTCATATTTTGGTTTGGTAGTGGTGTATGGCTTCACATTTTAATTTTGCTTGAGCTCAAGAAGGCAAATGGTGGCGATTTATTAGTAGTTACTTATTTCACGTTTGATTTGTTGTACGACAGCTATCAAACTATAGAAACACGCGTGGCTGCGCTTACACAGGCTGTGACTGAAGCACCAATGTAAGTAAAGTCGACAGAATCTCAATATCACCTTAGTTGCACTTAATAAGTGGAAGCGAATTTAATTATTAACATTGGAACCAGAAAAGATATGCGCTGCGGTAATCTTCGTGTATACGAACAAGTACGTACGTCGCGACAGAGAGTAACCCCCACGAAACCGAGTGCAGTTAAACTAACTACTATAAATTATTGTAAAATATTTGCACTGTCATTGGCATTCTTTTGCTCGCTAAGTTTTGCAGTAGGTTTTGCGGCGCTTTATATTACCTACATCCTAGCACCTTTATCATTGTAATGGTGCGTTTACACGTGGGCCCAGCCTTGGCCAATCACCATTGTTTAAACGGGGTTTCCACGTTTACACAATGGCTAGGGATGACGATTGGTCGAGGCTGGGCCCACGTGTAAACGGAGCATAATAAGTTTTCTCTCGGTGGGGTAACTGAACTGTATACTGCTTATATATAATTTATAAAATGTAAAACAACACAATCATCTATGGTTGCAACAGCTCTATGTTTGATCTCATTACCGCGCGTTTGTATTGGTGAGGGTAAATCATAGATTTAACCGCTTGCGTCGGATTTGTCCGACGAGTGTTTTCGTGTCTTATTCTCCAGAGTCGTGTGTTTGTGACTGGGTACTCCATCTCATTTAACTCTTCAATCTCTTCAATAGGTGACAGAAGAGCTGACGAGATGGAGTATTTGGTCGTGGATGTTCGACGCAAATGTTTGTCGGCCGGCTACGTCGGATATACATCCGACGTTGCCGGGTAAAAGCTTAAGGTTAAGGGAAAGCGCTAGGGCAGCCCGCTAAATTCAAATTTTCTTAAGCTTTTTGTATTTGGCAAGTTATGAGTCAAATTGTATGTTGATATTATGATGCGCGGCTAGTTCACGAAAAAGTCATTCAATAAGGTAAAACGAACTAAGGACGTTTTATTGATGATTTTAATGATTATAATTCCGTAAATAAATGAGAAATAAATCAACATAGAACTTGAATCTGACCTAAAAAAATATTTGAATTTCGCGACCTCTGTTTGCCCATCCCCATTAAAAACGTTTTCACCATTAACTACCAAATACGTCATTTTGATTGTCTCGCCCACACCACCGCTCTTGAAAATAGTCGACCACATGGCGAGTTTGTCAAAAAACGCGCGTCCCGTGCTTCCTATCTTTAATGAGAGATACTTGCCTTAGGGATAATGTGAAGTGAAACCCCTACGTAAAAGTTAAATCACTGTAGGTACTTACTGATAACAAAGAAATTTCACACTCAAAGGGTTACGAAACCAAATTAATATGATGCTTTCTGGTAACAATCTATAAGTCAATGAGACGATGATTACCGAAGCGCATAATTTTCATATATATGTGTAAAATATGAATGAAAAGTAGAAAATGCATGAGTTACCTCTTATTGTATTTAGCTTTAAGCTTAAATATAGTTTTTAACCTACCTAGTAGATGCTTTAATATACAAATATTATTTTTCTTTCTGCAGTTCTAACCCGAAAGAAAATGGTCAACTTTAATTATTACTTACAGATTTTTTACTCGCCGCATATTCATATTCAAGCAGTTTATTGTATTCCCTTTAACATTTGTTCACTTGTAAAATGTAACTGTCATAAAATGAATTAGTTATTTTCATATTTCTGACGTCATTCACTGGTATATAATATGTGTATTATATACCTTAATATTAGATATGTAATATTTATTTGTGCTAACATGTATTATTGCTAACATATATTATTTTGTTATTTACAGAATACAAATTACTACCCAATCATTTACCCCTTTGTCAAAATTTTAATAATTGTAGCATCCCCCCAGAAACAGGTTGCATGGAAGCTTTCATGTCAATATTCCAGCACTTGGGCCCTTGACCCCAAAACTTGTCTGTGCTTTTTACACGTCAAAAACACAAATAGATCCGTTTTTGCTATCTACACTCATCTAATATAGAGCCGAATCAATTGATTGATAGACTTTTTGTAACAACATTGCTTGTTTTTTAGATACCAAAAAACTGAATCTGTGATAAAATCGACTGCGGAGAAGACAACTTCGATTCTCGGCGGTATCACTGCAGGAATGTCGACTAAGATTGGTCAGATGCGAAACTCTGATTCGTTCCGCTCTATCGAAGAACGTGTTGGCACGGCTTACGAAAATGTTAAGGTGACGCTAAATTTTACCTTTTACTTTATCATTTATCAATATGGAAACATCTTATCATGCGCATAGAGGTAGAACGTAGGCACGGAAAATTAGATTAGCAGGGAATAACTATTTTTGTACCACTTATTTTGGTGAGTCATATCACTAAGATATAGGAGTGAATGTCTCTGTCAAGGAGATATTATTGACGCATCAAGAGGCTGAAAACTGAAAACACTTAAGTAATTCATTGTTTCGTGGACCGTAAATAATAAAATTTCTTAAGTTGACACTATTTTGCTCAAACTTCTCCGTTAATTAATTTTATAGACGAAATTTTAACAGCAACAAATCTTTTAAAAATGTATAAAATTGCACGTTTAATCATCGAAAGTATTATTAATGTAAAAAAGTAGTCAAATCCTTTTTTTAATTTTGATTTAAATATAGAGTGATGTTATAAATCATAAATCAATAAGTTAGTATAACTTTTCAGGGTAAAGTGACATCTAGATCGAATTCAACGCAGAGCTTCGACGAAGCGCTGCGCGACGCGTCCCGCTCGGCCAGCGGCGCCGCGTCGCCCACCATCCCCGAGAACAAGTCGCTGCCCTAGGCGCCGCGCTGCAGCAGCCGCACCAGCGCCACGTGTCGCACGGCCCAACACTGGCCTCTACAGGCACTAACAACTTTCAGACAAGGAATATTGCATACATTCGTAATGCACCCTTATTCGATATACAACACCATTTTATATGTGCTATTAGATAGTATTTAAAATTGTGTACTTGTATTAAAACATTTATATACGTGTCGGTGATACTGCATGTTTGTTAATAAGGTTATTGGATTATTAATCACTATCTTTTTAGTTAGATAATCGTATGGGAAAGACACTTGCCGGAAATGTGTAGAATTTGCAATTTTGATTTCGCAAAACGCAAAACCTAAAATACATGCAATAATGATGTAGGGCGTGTCTTTGACAAGATGGTCGATAATCTGTAACGATGGTTTAGCACAGCATTGTGTATCACGAGTGCGTTATATCGTGTGCATCTCTGTTGTATACTGCGGCGTGGTGGAGTCCTTAAAATTCGTTTATTTAAGGGACTGCTGGTTAAATGCTTCATAATGTATCTCTTTTTCGTTTTTTCGTGTCTTATGTAATAGCATTCCATACTATGTTCACTGGTTAAATTAATTATACAAAGAAATAAAGACTTTTTAAAACTGTATTTAAAGCTTTAGTATTTCTACATACATGTAAAGTAGACAGTTTATTAAGTTCTTGTCATAAAGGTTTAAACACAATTTTTTAAGTCCTTATTACAAGTATAATGTTGTAAGACACAATAACTTGCCGATGCCTGTTAGGTCCATTATTACTATAAAAATGATATTTTTGTAAGATGCTTAGCTTTCCTTACTTATAAAAAAAATCAACTATTTACAATACCTCTAAAGACGGTAAATAAAATTTATGTATTGATATGTTATTTTTTTCCTCAAGAAACCTTATACCTGCAATCAATGATATCACTCGTATCATATTGAAAAGCTCATCCCCGACCATCAATTCGGCTTCCAGATAGAATATGCCACTGCGAATAGAATCAATTGTGCAGAACTATTAGAAGGACATTTGAAAAAAAAAAGGAATAATGTTCATCAGCCTTCCTGGACATACGGCAAGCCGGGTTTGGCATAAAGGCAAAACGGCCCCAACAGCAAAATCCAATGAAGGTGAAGTCACTTCTACCACATACGTATCTATTATTGAATCCTAAAAACATACATTCAGCCGAACATAGAACCTCCTCCTTTTTGAAGTCGGTTAAAAAAAATGTATGTCTGACAAGCTGTTTCAAGTCAAAGAAAACAACTGCACATCAAACTTCCATAATATCTCCGCAGGACTGCCACAAGGTTCTGTCCTAGGGCCTGTCTTGTACACTCTGTATACATCTAACCTACCCAAAGCCCTGAGATTAGGTTTGCGCCGTTATCAAATGATACAGGCTTGCTTGTTTCAGCTTCAGAGCTCCTACAAAGTGGATTACATGAAATGGAGAAATGGTTGAGTAATTAGAGAATTGCAGCTAATGTGTTGTAGTCAGCGCATATTACTTTTACACATACCAAAATATTCAAAGATTCAAATCATTTTATTTCAAATAAACCATTTACAGGCACTTTTGAAATGTCAAGAAGTCGGTCAGTCAGAAAATTATGCTAATTGCACATTCCAAAGCGTAGATCTCTATGGAGAAGAATGTGCAAGAAACTCCATGGACACTCTTTTCAATCATGTTATGTATTACAAATATCTCTGTCATATGTTTTTTGTCCCTACCAATATGAGAGAACAATGTAAATAAAGTAAAAATAAAAACTAAACCCCTGAATTTTGATTCCCTTGAGTGTCGAAATATACGTTTTTTGCGACATAAACGGTCGTATCTTTTTTTTATTCGTAAATTCAGAAATTTAATTTTTTCGCAGCTTCAAGGGACCACAGACCTGAGTATATGGTTTTAAGTTCAACTCGATACCTCAACGCGTTCCCGAGATAAAGGGTCTTGACAGACATACGGACGGACAACATAGTAATCCTATAATGGTTCCGTTTTTTCCTTTTGAGGTACGGAACCCTAAAAAGACTGTGCTTCAGTTACTCTCCATAATGCTCAATTTCCTCATCGAAGTATTTGGGATAAGACCTAGACAGACTCAACTGGAAAAAACACATCAAAACAAAGAGATGAGGTCAACTAAACAATATAGAGGTCTCTATTGGTTGTTGGGTAGAAACTTAACTAGGAATTGATAGCAAAATTCTCATATAAAAAACGATGCTGAAGCCAATCTGGACCTATGGTATCGAATTGTGGGGCTCGGCATGTGACTCCAATACTATTATAATCGCTTAGTAACGTGGGGCATACTGTGAAACTGACCCTAAGCGACTGTTAAAAATTGTCGGAATGAGACGTAACTTATTTGGTATCCTTTGAATTGATAGAGAATTATTTTTAGGGTAAACATAATGGGGGAGACCCATTAAGGCCCTGCTTCATATTTCCACTATGGAAATATGACAATAAAATGAGTCATTTCCACTATGGAAATATGACAATAAAATGAGTCGTTTCCGGATATGCTATTTCACCATTACCTTATAAATCATAAAAAACTATTCACAAAAAAAAAAATACAACCGACTTTAATGTAAAAAAAAAACACTGAAAAGTGCAAAATAACTTTAATTTCGGGAGTCGGTGTTTCTATGTTAGTTTCGTCTCTTCGTTATTTAAAACCGACTTTATTTTGCACTTTTCAGTGTTTTTTTTTTACATTGAAGTCGGTTGTATTTTTTTTTTGTGAAAAGTTTTATTTTATTTTTAATAGACCTCTGCGATGCTTTTTCAGCGAGATATCACCGATAATATGTTTGTCACCGTTTCGATAACGTGGCCATAGGGTTTTAGTCTTACAGCTCCTGAAATATAGACCTAGGATTTTTTGTTGTATTTTTAGAAGTTTCGACAAATTCGAATGTATGTTTTACAAAAAAACTTCAGACCTCTGCGATGCTTTTTCAGCGAGATATCAACGATAATATGTTTGTCACCGTTTCGACTGCGCGGCCATAGGGTTATTTCTTTAAAGCTCCTAAAATATAAACCTTTTTCTATATTTTTACAAATTCAATCTATTATTTACCTAAATTTCAGGTCTCTGCAATGCGTAGTTTTAAAGATCTCCGTGGCCGCGCGGTTCTCTGCGTTTCAATAGCGCGGCCACATTCAAACCTTTGTAACTTTTTAACCATAACTTTGACAAATTTATGGTTTTGGGAATCAACTTCTACAAATTTTTACATAATCTTGGCATAGTTTTTTATATTAATTATCGTTATGGCCGCGCGGTCGAAACGCTCACACTTAAATACCTTTAGCCAGAGTGCATCTCATGACAATTCTAATAATCCCAAACACGGTTAGATTACATTAATTTATTACAGAGTTCCGGTGCCTAACTTCAGGCTTCATCATCAGATCAGTTCGATATATTCCCCCTCTTCTTTCAGTCAGTCATCGACTACACGTATAAATGTATCCGAGCAGCGCCAGCGCCGCCGCGAACACCCCCCCCCCCCCCCCCCGCATAATCAAAGCAATTTTACTTGTTACGACGGTTCTGCTGTGATCCTATGAGGAGTTTTGTTCCATATCTTCAAAGATCATTACAATATTTCTATGGGATCAACTCGGACGCATAACTAGTCAATCGAAAAACACAATTACATAAAAAAAAACACTTTCAGCTGAACATAGAACCTCCTCCTTTTTGAAGTCGGTTAAAAATTAGGATTTACCTAGATCCAAATAAAATACAGTGATTTAGGGTAGAGAACATTTAATTACACAATTATAGTAAATATAACGCAAATTGAGCGCTACTTCACAAATATTAACATACATTCCGACGTTCCATTACCGAACCGAGAAATCGTGTATACCCTGCACGAAGAAATTTGAATCTATTTTATTATTTATCATCTATGCAAATGGAAACCCTACTTGAAAGAGTCATAGGATTAAAATAAGCTATTGAAATCAATATGTGATTTAAAAGCGTGGTCCGTTTATAAAATAACTGTTACCCACTAGATATGTTTTAAAACCAATACAATTATTTTGTTGTAATCAATATAAAAATAAGGAAGAACGAACAAAGTCGTAGTACTACTTGGATATGACATAGCTTTGTCCGTACTTCGACTACATAACTACAATGATATAAAAACAAACAATAATGAATTTTAAACGAATATAATAGCAAGTATGGTAAATTACTTGATTTAAAAGAAAAAAACATCTTAAAATTAAAGGGTGATATAATAAGGGACACAATACGACTATATATTCGGGCAACATGTTTCACGTACAGATAGGAGGGTTATTTATCTACTCTAAATAATACAAAAAACAATTAAAAATATCGAGTCTCTCGGCGATTTTAGTGGACTTCAATTGTTTAGCGCCATTACAATAGCAGATTTAATTATAAAAGACCGCGCGTAATTCTCGTGCTTATTATAAATATTATGTTGTAATGAATTTTATATCTGGATTCATTTGTGCTGTAGAATTTATAAGGGCAGATAAAATAACCTGACGCCAGGTTTCTAGCTTGCAAACCATACACTGCATAATAATTAACTAAGTTTAGAACAAACTCCAAAAAGCAAAGCGTTATAGGTAGCTTTACATCAACGACAATAAAACTGAGAACTGTAAGCATCATCATTTAGTAGCATTAGTATTGAATACTCAAAGTAATATTGATTATATTATGATGATTGAAAACGACAAGGTCTATTTTTAGTCGTAAGTGATATACAATTTATTTTCCTGAATTGACTAATGTATGAATCATCTAGGTGAACACTTAAATCTTGATTGTAACGAAATAATAACGGTGACACAATTCGTCGCCCTAGATTTGCGAGTTTATCAGGCAGATAGAGCACAGAGCGATAAAAGTATATTAACTTTTTGGAAACGCCAATTTAGATAGAAGATGGTTGTACAAGAGCCGTCTAGCTCTAGGATACCGACTATTGAGCTAAACTTTTACCTAACAGTCCAAACTGGATTGACACACAGCAACTCGATTGTTAACACACTTTCTCTATCATCACAATCCAAAGGATTTTGAAGGAAATTCTTAATTCATTGCTTCAGAAATGTTTCATAAGTTTATGTGCTCGACTACGTTAATATTTAAAGCAATTAATGTTGTTCAATTGTCAGAATGTAAAGCATTGCCATTGATTGCGTGTTACGCAATCACCCCGCTGTTGTTGCAACTCGCTATTTCAGTGCAAATTACTTAACTTTTACACTGAAAAAGTATGCATTTTAGGAGTTCATCCTATGCACTTTAGTGCATGTATGTAAAAAAGCTTGAAAGTTACGTCATCGGTTTACTGCAAACACCGAAAGATTGTAATAAATCTTCATCAGGTGAAATACTCTCGAAATATTGTAAACAGATCATTTTCAATACATTAAATCCCATACAAAATTCTAAATCTTATAGTTTACTAATAAAAAAAGAGCTAACAATTTTACACGATTTATTTATTATTGCAAACACCGCAATGTTATGTTTTAGGTGGTTGCAATAACTCAGTAACATTTATGAAGCTTAATTTGTGTGCAAATATAAAATCTGGCGTTAAATATACTAGTTGAGTCCTATGTTATTGCTTATGAATGGGTGCATATAGTAAAATATACATTAGCTTATATTCTGTAAGTGCTAAATTCGTGCCGCATTTTATAAAATATTTCTTATCCTATTTTTAGCCTAAGTTGCCCCACTGATCGGTTGTCTCCCTTTCTCCTTTTAACACTTCTGTTTTGAGCTAGTGCATCAATCAATACAAAAGTGATTTATTTTAATGACTAAATTTTAGCCTTGAAAGGAATAAAAGGAAGCCTTTTTCCAGCAATAGAACAGCAAATAATGACGAATAAATTATTTTTTATTTTAGCGCAAATAAATAATTGTTACAAGTGTGATAGATCAATCTTGTTTTACTAATTCGGTCTATATAAAGATAATGGCGCATACACAAACAGAACCTTTTACGCTTTGCTTACAAAGCGTTTATTTACATACCCCTCTTAAATACATGTCATAGAGTTGCCGTGGCACTGGAACGCGAAAGGGTAACTGAGAGACACAGGTGGGTTTTAGTCGGTAAAAATCTGAAACGCTCTCTTGCTCCACCTAGGTGGGAAAAGTCATTTGATGATTTCTCCACATCAAAAAAGGGCATGTACCAAAGGGGGGAGGGGGCTTGGCTTCGCTTATTATTGATGAAATGGGGGTCTGAATGGCGCGATGACGTCTGTAATGTTTATTATCTAATTAATTCATAATAACTACTTTTTTGTATGAAAAATTATATACATTTTGATTTGACATAACTATGGCAATATTTTTGGGGGCAAGTAAAAAATATCCCAATGCTTACGTAAAGTATAAGAATAAGATAATGACAAAAAATTCTGCTTTCGTAATATTTGAACGGCCCCATTTCCATCACCATAGCCAAACAGTGTTTTATTGTAGGGGACTTAAGGATAGAAATGTCCTCAGTTTTTATACTTGAGCTGATGATACTCATGCGTCATGCCATCTTACTACAAAATCTCCGACACATTATAATATGTCGCTTTTATGCTGAGAACTTTACCGCAATCAAAATAAAGTTCAAAATCTAACTCCAAGGAGTTTGAACTAAGTTTTTAGTTGACTTATTTTGTAACTATGCCGATAAACTAATATGATAATGAATTTTCATTATCTCAGAAGGATACGTCTGAATCCTTATCCTTACACATATATATATATATTATAAAACATAGTCCCCAACCGCGTCTATCTGTCTACGATCAATTTAAAACCTCCTTTACGGATTTTCATACGGCTTTCACCAATAGACAGGAGTGATTCATGAAAAAGCTTTAGGTGTAACATGCTTATTGTAGTAAAGTCAAGAATTTCAATGAATTGAAACATTCGTGACAAGCTGGGGCTGATCGCTAGTAAGATAGATACGAAATCAGACTAGTTTTAGTCCCATCAAGTTAACTCAAAGTAAAGCATTGAAATTTAAGCTGTCATGATATTATGAACGTGCATAGGGTTAACGATGCCTAGACTATAAATATATTCCCGATCAGACATTTTCTAATTCAGACCAGAAATAATGATGTCCTTAATATGCTTATATACCTTTGCTTTGTTATTTTACCACCCGACTGAGTTTTGGAACACGGCTCGAATTTAGCACAGTTTATTTAAGTTTAGTTTTATTTCTATATACTTATTACTTACACATTACAGCATGCTTATCCCTTGTAATTCATAGTATGATTAATAGAGCTTATTACAAAATAAACCTTATATTTAATTTACTAATATTGGCGTCTTACATTAAAGCAATTAATGAATAACGTGAACTGTAGACTCTACTAGACACATATTTTTCCTTTCTTTATCAGCGACATTAAGTTATTATACAAGAATAAAAAACAAACATGATGTATAACTATAAATAAAGCTTCCTAAGAAATAGGCGATTTTGTCTCAATTTTAAATTATGAACTCTCTATTTCCTATTATTTTAATATTATAAATAGTACATTTGATCACGCACCGTATATGCTAGTCGGCGCTTGAAGGCAACATAAGTTCTTATTACATATAGGCTTTTAGGGGCTTTAGAATAATTACATCTCTCGGTTACTTACATCAAACAAAGAGAAAACTATTTCTGCCACCACCAAAATGTTTACTATTAACTAAGCTGAATATAATCTAGCATTGCATATAATTGTTTCTGATTATTCCAATTGCCTGAAGTGAAAAAAATCCAAGTAACTTTTTTTTTACCATAAAACCCCTTTATTTTCAAAACACTAGCTGTTTATATTGCACTCATTTATCTTGTATATTCAACCTTTGCTAACATATTTGGTATAGAAACAATTTTAAATTCAGAATCTTAAATCATTTACATTTCATTGTTTTTTCAAGAATCTCTTTTGTATGCTGCTGTTGGAAAATCCACACATGAAAAGCGGGGAGGGTCGCTAGTTTACAATAAAAAGGTGCTTAGAATGATCGTCTCTCTCAATTTTCATTTTGTAGTTAAAGAATGCAATTTACTTATAAACATGTTACATATTAAGATCTTAAAATAGCCTGAAAATGATTTAATATTCTGAATTCAAGTTTATTCACGGATAACCTTTGAAACATAATGACTATCTCAAATTATGACTTATTGATCGTAATATGATTATGAAGAACTACTCAGATTTTATAATTTAGTGACAATACAAAATTATACATTTTGAAGAACAGTTTCCTGTGTTCTTTAAAAATAATATATAAGTATGCGAGATAAATAAATGATAGATCTTCGAAAACAACAACCTTATACTAACTAACATACATTGGTACGGCAACTATACAAATCGAACGTTTTTTTATAGGCATAACAATTTTTCTCCTTATTTAAACTAGTGTGGCTTGTTTTTTTCCAATATGGCTTTTAATATTACTATAGACACCCAATTTATCTTCACATGTTGTAAATCCATAATAGAAAATAGTTGTCATAGTAGATATATTATAATGTTAGCGTTTATCTGCTTAAGCGTATCACGTTAAGTGCAACTTTAGTAAAACAGCACTCGACAACCCGAATAACAGAGTTAATTGTATGTACATAAAAGTGTATTTGATTGTACACAATTTATAACTACAACAAAGTATGATAGAATTTAAAGCACAAGTGACGGCCAGTTGAGCGAATCAGTTGTATGCCAGTAGCTAACTCGTCCACGGAACAATTTAATACTAATACGACGTCTGCATACGCAATAGGTACTTCCTAAGCTCGTATTAATCAAACTGCGCCAGTGATATTTTGAAAATGGTGAACAGTGACATCTTTTGTTGCGATGACAATTTGTATCAAAACTATTCAGTATGATTCCTTAACGTTAACGAAATTAACTTAATACGAGCTTACGTCTAAACGAAGATATTATTATAAGGCTAAAAACTATAAATGGTCAGTAAGTAGAAACCCTGCACATTGCACAGAATCGACGAAAAGATACTGTTGGCACGGACCGAAATAAACAATATCTTTTCTTTTATTAACAGGTAAGATAAGAAAGTAAATGATGTAATTTGCGTTCCTTTGAAAGTTTTATTTCCAGATCTTTTTTGTTTTATCTGCAATATTTAGCTTAGTCGGCGCTTAACCATAACATATTTACTATCTGATATTTGAAATGACGATAACAAAGGTGTAGAAAATACCTTTGCTAACAAACCATATTGATTTGAGAATATCGTTTTCGATCCATCAAAACGAATAGTGTAAAAATCGTAAATAATACTATTGTTTTGTTTATTCTTAGTTCAGATCCTAGAAGCATTGTCATCTAGGATCAGTCTTTGGATATAAATGATTTTAGCTTTGGAGTAAGTACTTATCAATTAAAATTCACCAACAAAGTCTCAAAAAAGCCTTTGGCATACCCATGACTTGTATGTCCCCTTAAATATATACCGACTAGTTAAGTAATGAGTACCTAGGAAAGCAAAAAATGAGAAAGACATTTGTTATTTTACAGAATAAAATTTAATGTTTTACAGAATAAAGTTCAAATTATGATCTCTATTTCTACCGTGTTTGTATGACTTTATAAATAGATGGCTCCTCTTCATACCTACATTCTACTGTTTTGCACTCAATGATTGGATAGCAGATGAACCAACCATTAGATTGCAGCTGGCATAGATGCTACGACCTCACTACCTCAGCACGTTTTTCCCACCACCGAAGGTGAAATGGTGTCCTCGTCTGATATGTGGCGTGTAACGAAAAGCGCAGTGAAATTTTACAACCGTAATTGTAATCTCTTTCAAAAACGTCCAAGGGACTCAACAGGCACATTTTAAATATTTTATATTCTTTTTTTAATCATAACAAAAGGATTGCGTAAAGAAAAAAATAATTATTTGTAAATATTTACCCAATATATGTATCTATACCTATGTACGCCAAATCCTGTCGACAATAAAACTTATCAATAAACTCCGAATTAGAGATATATTAGAACCAAAAGCCTACACTACACGAAATTAATATACGGCGAGTTGTATAAAGTTTAAGAAAGTTAAGAGCGACTTTCTTCTAAAACAAAAAAATACTTATTGTAAGTATAAATTATTGTTATTGAATGTTGAAGACGACTGCAATATTCTGGCAACCGGAACTAATAGACACACATAATGTGACACCTTTTCAACAGTAACGACAGCAACTGAGAAATAGGGCGCTTGATAAGCTCAGTGTTATCGCAATTTATAATGGAAGCCCTTGTTACAGAATTAAACAATCAGTTTTCAAAGATTCTTGGGAAGCAACAAAGAGAAAAAACCGCTCTTATTTATGAACATTATTACTACGTGATAAAAAACTTGTTTCTAAATTAGTGATTGAAATTCGAGATCTAAACTAATTTAACTTCGAAACAAAAATAAGGCATGCCCTTATTTTTTCTAGATATTTTTGTATGATTATATCAAGACAGCGTGTCCAAATGAATATAGCTCCGAAATCTAAGGATTATATATTTATTTACGACTTTTAACAAAACAAGACACGTGAAGAAATTTTATATTAAAATTGGTGTGTTATACTCATCATCTCAATCCACTTTTATGTGATGAGTCACATAAAAGTAAAGTTATATTCGTGATTGTCCCTTGTTCGAATTGGACTATTGTAAAATTTATTAACATCTCAATGATGAGACTTAAAGATAAAGAATTTGCTGCCATAACTTAAAATTTATTAAACTTGAACAAAATATGTGGAAAAATCTTGTTACAACCTTTCGGGTAAAGCATTCGGATTATTGGCAAGAGTTTTTCAAATGAAGTTCAATGGCTGTTTTAATAATTTACAAATTAATTTCTGGTGGATATTGTCGTGTAAAATTGGTGTTGTTTTGTACAAAACAACACATATTGAATAATTGAAATAGGCGGGATCTCGGTAAAATAGAATTGAGAATTCTATTACAGTATTGTCAGCAAAGCTTGTCGAGAAGGCAGATTTGATACATTTGCTGCCAAATACTGCAAAAACATTAGAATGAATTACAACCGCATTGTAATAGAAAACAAAGTGATTGTATTCTGTATTAAAAACTAATTACTTTCTAAACTTGACACTGGCCAAACGCATAAAGCGTGCGAAACCAAGAGAAAAAAAACCACAAGACATTCAATGAACGAGTTGGATCATAGATTGTAACTTAACTTCGAGCAGTTTGTGATGTGTACTACCCCTTATTAATATTTGTATGATTAGATTTTGTAGCTTCTGTGGAATGTTCGTCACTTTATTTTCAACTTATTTTGATCCTGAAATATGAAATGAGAGCATTCTTAAAGCTACAAAGAAAGGGGTAGATAAATATGTTTATTACAGATGGATAGTTGCGGTAAAGAGCCGAAGTTGTACCACGATGCAACAATGTTGTCGGTACAAGAGTATCTTTTTTGAAGGATGGACAGATCCTCTATCTACATAATGCTATAGAAATTCATATTTGAAAATAATTGAACCTAACTACAAACTTTTTTCACTAAACATCACTCGAAGCTTTAGCGTTGCACCAGCCGCATGTGACTTGTCGAGACAGTGTGCTAAAGAAACTTTTAATTGGAATTAGTTTATCAACACCGTCTAGCCAAACATTCAGATTTTAAGTAAATGTTGCAATCCTTTAATGCCATTTGAACATTTGAAAATATCGTAACAGAATCTATGAGCCCCAAATTAAAGTATCTGCGCGAACTTTTGTTTAATCAATTAAAACACTTTACTAATAATTCCTAATTATTATTAATTATTTACCGAATAATTAAGGACAATATTGTAGTGTTCTTTATAATTGTTTTGTGGCAATATGGTATTTTATACATACATATTTACATTTTGTTTATATTAGGTATCGATATTGTGGCTCTGGCTAGAAAATATCACTAATATTGTATGAGATAAATACATAAGTATGTCTATGTATGTCTAATGATTGTCTAGTGTTATATCTTTTTTTGCATAACTTCATACAATTTAAGTATGATTCTAATCTAACAGACTGTAAAATTTAATGGACTTAGTATGAGTTAATATGAATTGTGACACACGACCAATTGAAACACAAACAAAAAAAAACTAATAAAAATTTGTTTATTAACTTTCACACTAATTTAAAAAAAAAACATTTATCGCTAACTCCTAAAGTCAGGACGTAGCTTCTTCCCAACTTTTAGTTGAAATTAAACTTAAAGCTAAAAATACATTATTAGAACTCTTAGTTTTAAAATAAACTTAAAAATGTAAAATAAAAATAAATTTTTTACACTGTTAATAAGGTTGGTTATATGTATAATGTGTTTACAAGGTGTTCTTTAACTAGGACAGTTTGGCAACATCTGCACCCATAAAATATACGAGGAAGCTGTCTTACGAACTATTCGATCTTTTTATAAACACGATTTTGGCATGATTATTGTTTTGATTGTAAGTGTACGACAATGTCAATTAAAATAAGTAAAATTCGCCTTATTTAAAATAAAGAAATTTTTTGGGGTGATTTTAACAAAAAAAGTGCGTCGAGTGTCGTTAAAAAAATTGGACAGGTCAAAAATTGGACAAACAATACTAGATCATAAAAACATCTGTCAAAAGTATTTTCATGTAAAGAGGGTTAAAAAAAATACTAAAAAAGATTCCCCTGTATCCTTTATAGATTCGGATTTCCTCATTCTGACCCAGTAATTAATTAAAAAACACTCTCTGTGTACATAATGCATGTGGCTGTGTTGTGTGCATTGTGTGTGCGAAAATTTAAAAACGAAACATGTAGAAAGTAGATAGACATAAAATATAATTAATGTGAGCTCTAGACTAAATTAGCTGTAAATGGTTAAGACGAGTAATTTAGCTGTAAACGTCAAGACGCTACCATCTAAAGGAAAATTTAATTTCGTAATTAAAACGTTATTACTGTATCTTACGAGGATTATTCGAAGAAGGGCGCTACTCAGCGCAAGTGAATACTTATGTGTTAGCATTGCGCAATAGTTCGCGTTTTATGTGAGTTACTTGCTATGATAAACTACGTTTGTAAACTTACTAGATTTACTAAACATTAAGAATCACTGTTTGTCTCGATAGTCATTCTGCTTTCGTATTTTTAGTAGTAATAAGCACTTTATTGATCCTATTTAAATATTTTATAAAATATATTTCTTTGCATGTCACTGTCACTAACAATTCATTAAGTTTCAAATGACGATAAAATATCCACTTATTAAATTAATCGCACTTCTTTCTTGTATTTCATTTAAAAAGCTAATGTTGAATCCTACAAATGCTTCTGAGAAGATCGGCAACATCCGAGACGAAAGGACGTCGAAAGAGGGAACACTATGCGATACATGTATGAGGTCATTTTTATTGCTTTCCTCTATCTACTTATATTTATATCGTTAAAGAATTGTCAACGATTTTTACCTTAACCAAAATTTCATAGAAATGAAACGTCTTTTATATCCGGACAGTTAATTTCGAGAAAGCATAACATTTATAAAATTAGACTATATGAAACATTTGTGGGGCTGTACAGAACCTGATAGAAAATGGTTGGCATTAACATCAATGTAAGCAACCAGAAAATAGGCGGAGTTCTATCTCAAAAACAAGGAGATCCGACAATGTTATTTCCGGCTCCAGAAAATTGTCGCAGAAACGGGAGAAGGAAATAACTATCGAACAAGTTAACAGACATGATCTCCGTGCTGAGATAATTAAAAGTATAGAAGCCCCAACAGTTTCGCCACGCGGGATTTATAATATCTGCATCACCGTCAGAAGCTCCTTTAATCGATGACGGACGTTACGGCGTGCATCGGCCGGAGGTGGAACAGTAGTTGCGCTCGGAGCGCGCGCGGGCGGCGGCTCGCAGTGCGGGGGCGAGGGTTAGGCGAAGTACATGACCTTCTTGGTGACGGCGTGCACCGTGATGGCGCGCGCCATGGCGATGGGCGTGCGGTCCTCGCTGCACGCCGACTGGTGCGAGCCCTCGCCCGAGTCGTGCTCCTTCTCCACCAGGTGGTAGCGCGCGCGGAACGCCACCAGGTGCGCGTAGTACGCGGGCGCCGGGATGGACACGGAGCGCGTGCAGCGCACGTACGTGTGGCACAGCTGGTACGTCAGGCACTGCAGCTCGTCCGACCCGAAGTGGTTGTCGTCCCACAGCACGTGGTAGTGCGACGGCCGCGACGTGCCCTGCACACACATTCTCACTCATACAGCTTCAGCCTCACATATTTTATCGGGGAATAGTTCATTTGACCGTAATCGGACAAAATATAAATGAGATTTAAAGTTATGTTTAAACGCTTATTCTGTTTGAGCTTACCTGTATTCCTTGATGACTGCAGAGATAGAAGTCGAATTCGGTGGGGTGCGTGATGCCGAGGTCGACGGTGGTGCCGGCAGGGATGTTTCCGGACTTGCCCGACTGCTCCTTCTTGTCGGCGCAGAACAGCCGCGTGTGGTGCCGCTTCTGAACTACGATGAACGTAATGCCTGGCTTATACTCCGCCTCCAACTACAAACATTACAGTTTCGTATTAACCTATTAATATAGCCAAACGTTACTTACTTAAAGAATCACTTAAGGTTTTGCGTGTGGTGGTCTTAAACTATTTGCATAATGCAAACATAGATAAGTACTTACTATTTAATTAGAGCCCTACTTTCGTATTGGACTTCCACATTGGATATTCTATAAGATACTAGGACTTTCGTATTGGACTTCCACATTGGAAATTCTATAAGATATTAGCTTTTTCGTATAGGACTTCCACATAGGAAATACTATAAGATATTAGCTTTTTCGTATTGGACTTCCATATTGGAAATACTATGAGATACTAGCACTTTCGTATTGGACTTCCACATTGGAAATACTATAAGATACTAGCACTTTGTAAGCGTCAGGACCCCTGGACCACTAGCGATATTTGATATTTAGAGAATACCAAAATTAACTACCTTTTTGCTACTATTTGGTACCTACCTTCAAATATTTGGTACCTCTATTGACAGCGAGAAAACGCCAGAAGAAAGTGGCCAGACATTCTGACGTCAGGATGTCTGGACCATTTTTTTTTCCATAGTTCTAGACAACACAGCTAAATTATCTTTTTGTAAATATTTACTACCTTTTTAGTACCTCACCATATATTTTTTTCAACATTTTTTAGCATACTTGAAAAAAGTTACGATGTGAAATATTTTTTTTAAAATGGATATTTATTTTGCCACATAAGCCATGAGATATCTAATGTTTAGAAAATACCAAAATATACTACCTTTATGCTACTACTTGGTCCCTAACGTCAAATACTTAGTACCTCTATTAACAGCGAGAAAACGCATGAAGAAAGTGTCATCAGGTTGTCTGGAACATTTTTTTATTTTCATGGTTCGAGACAACACAGCTAATTTATCTTTTAAAAAGGATTTACTACCTTTTTAGTACCTCAACAAATATTTTTTTCAGCTTTTTTTGGCATACCTGAAAGATGTTACGTGTATTTTTTTTTTCAAATTGGATATTTAATTTGCCACATTATGACATGAGATATCTGATGTTTGAAAAATACCTAAATACACTACCTTCATGCTACTGCTTGGTACCTAACATCAAATACTTAGTACCTCAATTAACAGCGAGAAAACGTATGAAGAAAGTGTCATCAGGTTGTCTGGACCATTTTTTTTTTCATGGTTCGAGACAACACAGCTAATTTGTCTTTTTGTAAATATTTACTACCTTTTTAGTGCCTCAACATACATTTTTTTCAACATTTTTAGCATACTTAGAAAAAGTTAGATGATTTTTTTTTTTAAATGGATATTTATTTTGCCACATATGGCATGAGCTATCTGATGTTTAGAAAATACCAAAATATACTACCTTTATGCTACTACTTGGTCCCTAACGTCAAATACTTAATACCTCTATTGACAGTGAGAAAACGCGTGAAGAATGTGGTCAGACATTCTGACATCAGGATATCTGGACCATTTTTTTTTCATGGTTCGAGACAACACAGCTTATTTATCTTTTTGTAAGTATTTGCTGCCTTTATAGTACCTCAACATATAATTCAGATCTTTTTTGTCGTACCTGAAAAATGATACGCATTAAAAAAAAATACATGATGGATATCTAATTAGCTACATAGACAGCATGAGATATATGATGTTTAGAAAATACCAAAATATATTAATTTTTGCTACTATTCAATAGCTTTAAAAATGAAACTTCAACGGTACGCACAAATATTTTTCCGCACTTCCGCAAAACTGGTTATCATTATAGTTTAGTTTTTCGTTTAGTTGTTTAGTTGTGAAAGATCAGAATGGCAGCAGCTAATAATAATAATAATATTCCATAACTATCACACAACGCCGTCTAGTTTCAAGTAAAGCAGAGCTTGTGTTATGAGTACTAGACAACTGATAAACATACTTATATATTTCTAAATACATACATACGAGTATTATAGATAAATTACACCCAGACACAGAACAAATGATCGTTGCTCATCACACAAACATTTGTCCTGGGTGGGAATCGAACCCACGACCTCCGGCATAGCAGTCAGGGCCACTGACCACTAGACCAACAAGCCAGTCAAAATAAAAATATATATCCTAAAAATAAGTATGTTGTATGTGGCAAATTCATCATCATACATCATCCATTATTTAAAAAAAAATACAGCTCACAGCGTAACATTTTTTATAGCATAAATAAATAAAATAAATAAATAAATCATATGGCAAATTAAATATCGATTTAAAAAAAAATGTTTCACATCTAACTTTTCCAAGTATTCTAAAAAAAGTTGAAAAAAATTTATGTTCAATTAGCTGTGTAGTCTCGAACCACGAAAAAAAATTGTCCAGACAACCTGATGACACTTTCTTCATACGTTTTTTCGCTGTTAATTGTGGTACTAAGTATTTGATGTTAGGTACTAAGCAGTAGCATAAAGGTAGTGTATTTAGGTATTTTTCAAATATCAGATATCTCATGTCATAATGTGGCAAATTAAATATCCAATTAGAAAAAAAAAATACACGTAACATCTTTCAGGTATGCCAAAAAAAGCTAGAAAAAATATTTGTTGAGGTACTAAAAAGGTGGTAAATACTTTTCAAAAGATAAATTAGCTGTGTTGTCTCGAACCCTGAAAATAAAAAAATGGTCCAGACAACCTGATGACACTTTCTTCATGCGTTTTCTCGCTGTTAATAGAGATACTAAGTATTTGACGTTAGGGACCAAGTAGTAGCATAAAGGTAGTATATTTTGGTATTTTCTAAACATCAGATATCTCATGGCACATGTGGCAAAATAAATATCCATTTTGAAAAAAATATTTCACATCTAACTTTTTTCAAGTATGCTAAAAAATGTTGAAAAAAATATATGGTGAGGTACTAAAAAGGTAGTTAATATTTACAAAAAGATAAATTAGCTGTGTTGTCTAGAACTATGGAAAAAAAAATGGTCCAGACATCCTGACGTCAGAATGTCTGGCCACTTTCTTCTGGCGTTTTCTCGCTGTCAATAGAGGTACCAAATATTTGAAGGTAGGTACCAAATAGTAGCAAAAAGGTAGTTAATTTTGGTATTCTCTAAACATCAAATATCGCTAGTGGTCCAGGGGTCCTGACGCTTACAGCACTTTCGTATTGGACTTCCACATTGGAAATTCTATAAGATATTAGCTTTTTCGTATTGGACTTCCATATTGGAAATACTATAAGATACTAGCACTTTCGTATTGGACTTCCACATTGGAAATTCTATAAGATATTAGCTTTTTCGTATAGGACTTCCACATTGGAAATACTATAAGATACTAGCACTTTCGTATTGGACTTCCACATTGGAAATTCTATAAGATATTAGCTTTTTCGTATAGGACTTCCACATTGGAAATACTATAAGATACTAGCACTTTCCTATTGGACTTCCACATTGGAAATTCTATAAGATATTAGCTTTTCGTATAGGACTTCCACATTGGAAATACTATAAGATACTAGCACTTTCGTATTGGACTTCCACATTGGAAATTCTATAAGATACTTTGCCCGCGACTTCGTTCGCGAGAATAATATTATTTATTTAGTGTAGAATTTGTTTTTGTTCATTAAGAGCCCGGCCACGGTTTTTTATAGGTAGAAAATCAATCAATGACTTCTTCCGCTCTTGGCGTGTCAGACTTTTACTGATAAGAAAACCCACTCCTGTTCCTTTTTTGCCTTCGTTCCAGGGCCCCCTACGGTTTTGCTGACATCTCCTCAAGGCGCACGTGGAACACTACGCAACGTCGACGACTTGAGCTCGGTACGGAAGGTTACGAGACGGCCGGTCGGAGATCTACCCATTGCTCGCCGTCCGTAACCAACGCCTACGGTGGCTGGAAATCGGGGTCACGATCTCGTCGGCTGGGGCGTGAAGGAGGCCGTTCCCTCACGTGTGAGCTGCCTCGTTCGCTACCATTACTGCTTCGCAGAAGGAGTCGACCGCCTGCCATTCCTCCTCACTCCGGACCATGACCTGTACCAGGGCTCGGTGTGAGGTCGTTGCCACCGATTGCCCCACGAGGGCACGGCGGTGCTCCGCCCGAGCGGGGCATACCTCCACCGTATGCCACCGTGTCCTCTGGGTGGTCTACACAATGGCGACATCCGGACGTTGATTCGTGTGGAAGAATCCACACGAATCTGGTGCAGGAGCCTGCCGAACTTATCATGTCCGGTGAGGTGTCATCATGCGGAAGGTGAGGACGCCGTGACGTCTTTTGAACCACTCCTCAAAGAGTCGGTACTAAGACCGCCCTTGTGGAACAACGGGTACGACTAGAGTTTGGCCAGCGAAAGATGTCACCGAATTATTTATCAAACTTTGAATATGGCAGCATTTAAAAAAATAAAAATTGTCAAAATAGTGTTCTTGACGTTTAGTACATAACTCATTTTATGTTTACATACGTGCATCTTATTTTACTCGTTTTGCTTAAAACAATGCCGAAAACAATCACTAGTTCGATGGAGAGGCTTCCATTTAATATGATTGACAAATTTAAAGACGCAAAAAGTGAATTAAATTAGAAACATGCAGACAAAATTCGACGATTGGATTTAATCATTTCATTTCGAGGTTAGTTTTTTAATTTCTATTATAAAAGCTTGATACTTTTTGACTATTAATAACAAATTGCAATATTACTCACACGATGAATTATACTTTTCAGGAGGTTTCGACAATGAGCAGATAAAACTCCTAATAATGAGAACAGTAAAGGACATGGAAAATTTGATATTTTGGATGCGGGCTATCCAGCAAAGCTGCGGCGGATATTAGAACTATATTATATTCCGAATAAAAAAAATTCGATAACAATTTATTTTATTCAAATTTAAAGATTCCAGGGAAGTGCTTATTGAAAGACCTTTTATTTCACCGCCCACATGTGGCTGCACTACTCCACACATGATTGGACCTGTGCTTTGTATAACATTCGATGCTGTCCTGGTGTGAGCCGCCGTTAGTGCCGTCAGTACCTGATTGAGTTGGCGCGGGGCCTGTATCAAATTAGCCCAAGGGGTACTACTGATTAATTTATTCGTAGGATTAGTAATTAATTCAGTACTTTTGGAAAAACCTAAATGATGATAGATTTTTTTGCATACCCCGAACGATTAGTGATTTAAAGGCAAAATTCTAAAAAACCGAATTAATCTCGGAAATTATGCTTAGGACTTTTTAGGTTTTCTTCTGATAAATAATACAGAAATAGGGAGTCTTTTCGATGAAAATGATGAATGTATGAAATGATGAATTTATACAGAAAAGCTGAACAGTTAAGATTTACTAGGAATAGGATGCAAAATTTCTTTTTCTTTGGAGAGGTTAGATTCCGAGGTTTTCCGAGAAATTGATCCCATCAACATGCCAACATCGATCGTCATCATCATTTCAGCTGAAAGGTGTCCACTGCTAGACAAAGGTTTCTCCTAAGTGTCGCCACAACGGCCGGTCCTATTTATCACGCCTCCATCCGAGTCCCGTGAACCTTACTAGGTTATCGGTACCCTTGTTGCGAGGCCTTTCAACGCTGCGTCTTCAGGTATCCGATCGCCACTCCAGAACCTTTCGGCCCCATCGACCATCTGTTCTGCGAGCAATGTACCTAGCTCACTGCCACTGCTTATCTTCATTCCTGATAGATTCGATCATGCAAGGAAACTCCGAGCATAGCCCTCTCTATTGCTCTTTGGGTGACTTAAAACCATCTGATGAGGCGCATTGTGAACGACCACGTTTCAGAGCCATATGTCACTACGCATTGGCAATGTAATATTCACATAGACAAACAAAGTAGTTTCCTAAAAACCGGAGCCAAGGTGAACGGGCTCCTTTTGGCAGTGAACGGACACGCTTGTGTTTTGGCGGCGTTGAATATCACGGCTAAATAAATAGCACATGTTTAATTGTTAAATAAACATGCATCATATATGTATCGCATACTTATTATTTTCATAAATAATCAAAAGTATCAACTCCGTTTGAGCGGCGTACAGCTAGGGTGAACAGCTTCAATTTTTTTTAATATGACCTCCTTTTTGGTGGGCCATTTTTCGTTGGCCAGACTCTACGTGCTGCGCGGCAACCTCACCGACGGGGTCAGCGTGGTCTGCTACGCAGACGACACGCTGGTCCTGGCGCAGGGGGATTTGCTCCAGGCGGCGGCCGAACTAGCGACACGCGGGGTTGCGACAGTCGTGGAGAGGGTCCAGCAGTTGGGTCTCGAGGTGGCACTGCACAAGTCCGAGGCCATGTGTTTTCATGGCTCTCGGAACGCGCCACCATCGAGTTCCCAAATAACGGTAGGAGGAGTTCACATCGGGTCAAGTCGATGATAAAGTACCTGGGACTCATCCTCGATAGCCGATGGAATTTCGAGGAGCATTCCGACGTCTAGCTCCCGAACTGGATCAGGCTGGGGCTGCCCTCAAGCGGTTCCTGCCCTCCGCAGGCATCGTTCTGTCCATGGCCCGTTATGGGGCGCCGGTATGGGCACCGTCGCTGCGAAAGCGACCGGCGGCCAAGCTGAACGCATGCCAGGGGGTCATGACTGGGCACGCCTTAATCTCGGCGGTAAGTCCCCTCTTTGAGGAGTGGCTGGAGCGGCAACACGGCGTCCTCACCTTCCGCATGACGCAGGTCCTCACCGGACATGGCAAGTTCGGAAGGTTCCTGCATCGGATTCAGCTTTGGACCAGTGAAAAGGCGTGCGAAGAGGCTAATTGGTGATCCAGATCTGATTAAGTCCAATCTACAAAGTCTTGAGTCTGTCCTCAAGACTGCCTGCCTGCCTACGCCTGCTACTAGCCTGTGCGTAGGGTAGCCAGCCTTTCAGTGTTTTACAGGATGCATTTTGAAGAGTGTGCGCGGGAATTGCATGACTTGATTCCACCATCTCATTTCTACCATCGGACAACCCGATGAACGACGAGTATCCACTCTTACGTTGATGAAACCAAGTGTTTCGTCTCGTGTTCGCGGTATAAACCGCGAACACCGAAGGACTGGAACAACTTGCCTGCTGCGGTCTTTCCGTCCGATTATAATTTAGGTGTCTTCAAGGCTATAGTGAATAGGCTCTTAATAAACTAGTGCGCCTCACCATCAACGATTGCATTGCATCCCTACTTACCATCAGGTGGGATCGCAGTCAAGCACTAGTTTATAAAAATTTAAAAAAAAGGCGGAAGAATCGCCCGGGTGTCACCATTGTGTGGACCGCCCGGAGGACACGGTGGAGCATACGGTAGAGGTGTGCTCCGCTTGAGTGGAGCACCGCCGTGTCCTCATGGGGGCCATCGGCAGCAACGACCTCTCGCGCCGATCCCTGGTACAGGCCATGGTTCGGTGGTCGCCTCCTTTTGCGAAACAGTAATACTAGCAAAGGAGGCAGCCACACGTACGAGGGAACGGCCCGCTCGCCCCAGCCGCCGGGATCCCGACCCTGAATTCCAGCCAATGTGGGCGTGGGCTTGCGGACGGCGAGCAATGGGCAGCTCGCCATCCGGCCGTCCAGACCGAGCCCGAGTCGTCGACGGCGCGTGCGCTACAAGGAGATGTCAGCAAAACCGTAGGGGCCCAGCAGGGTCGAAGCCTACTGGTGCCATGGGTTCGCTTCTGAAAGTAAAACCTGGGGCCCTGGAACACAAGGCAAAGAAGGAATATAGGAGTGGGTTTTAGTCAGTAAAAGTCTGACACGCCCTCGCGCTCCGCCCAAGAGCGCGATAAAACATTGGATGATTTCCCACCCAAAAAAAAGTCGGTAACTCCCCTCTTTGAGGCGTGGTTGGAAACACCTCACGGCGTCCTCACCTTCCGCATGACGCAGGTTCTCACCGAACACGGTAAGTTCGGGAAGTACCTGCACCGGATTCGTGCGGAAGCGACGCCCAGGTGTCGCCACTGTGTGGAACGCCCGGAGGACACGGTGGAGCACACAGTGGAGGTGTGCCCCGCTTGGGCAGAGCAACGCCGTGTCCTCGTAGGGGCGATCGGCGGCGGCGATCTCTCGCGCCGGGCCTTGGTACAGGCCATGATCCGGAGCGAGGAGTGGCAGGCGGTCGCCTCCTTCTGCGAAGCAGTAATGCTAGCAAAGGAGGCGGCCGATCGCGTGAGGCAACGGTCTTCACGCCCCAACCGCCGCCGGGATTCCGATCCCGATTTCCGGCCACCGTAGACGCGGGCTTGCGGACGGCGAGCAATGGGTAGCCCGCCGTCCGACCGTCCGGACCGAGCCCAAGTTGTCGACGGCGCGTATTGTTCCACGCGCGTCTCAGGGAGATGTCAGCAAATCGTAGGGGCCCAGCAGGGTCGAAGCCTACTGGGGCCATGGGTAGTGTGAAAACGAAACCCGGGGCCCTGGGACGAAGGCAACGAAGGAACAGGAGTGGGTTTTTAGTCAGTAAAAATCTAACACTATCTCCCGCTCCGCCCAAGAGCGCGATTTGTCATAAGATGATTTTCCCACCTAAAAAAAAAAAACCAAATAAAAATACCTATGCATTTGAAGTTTAATAAAAGGAATACAGAAAGTCAATAGAAATATTATAATACAATTAACAACGCGACCGAAGTAATGACATCACGCACACACTGACAATGACATCTCGCTTGCCGCGATAGCACTATTAACTCTTGGAAATTTGGGATAAATTTAGATGTGTTGATTTTGGTATTACGTTTGTATGGATAATTTATCCGTGGCCGTGCTCTTAACCCAAGAAATAAGAATAGTCCATACAATCTTCAACATCCTCCAAATCGTTTTATGGGGGTAGTTTTTAAAAACAAATAATAACAACTTTTATTACATACTTCGGTTACTATTTGTGCTAAGTTTCACGTATATTTGGCCACCAAATAAGTTTTTGCATACAAACGAAATCCCCCGTTTCACCTTTCACCCTTTATAGGTCGAATTGTCAAAAATCCTTTCGCTCGCTTACGTAATAAAAGGAAACCTAGTGCAAAATTTCAAGTTCCTAGTCTCAATAGTTTCGGCTGTGCGTTGATATATCAGTCAGTTTCTCCTTTTATATATACAGATGCACAACAAGATCATCACATTACATTCTTTAAAAAACCAAACTTATAGTATGATGTCAGGAAACGTCAGTGTCGTTAGTTAAGCTGTAGATCGGTGGGCTCACCTTGATACAAGCTTCTCTTACGGCGGTAAGCTCATGCTGCAGCACGTGCAGGAACTGTCCCTCGGAGATACCGTCGCGGTACATGATGATGCGGTGCGGCTTGAACCCGCCCGTGCTCTTGTAGAACATTATCAACAACTCCTGCACCATGCTGCTCATCTCATGTACTATCTCTTGTCTGAAACGTGGCGACGTTACAGTTAACACACACACTTGTGTCACCCGACGCGATGCTAAAAGTGCTCATGCGCTTGTATCGTCATGTTCAAGAGCAGGCGTCGCTTCGGGTGCTACAAGTCGTTCCGCCTTCAGACTATTGGCCCGCCAGCGTTCACGCAGTATTACAAAACAATAAGTTTGAATCCACCTACTGGATTCCGAGTTGATATAAATATTATGTAGACAATACTGTTACTGTTTTTTCATAGACTTTTGCATAAACATGAACTGAACAGTGTATCATTTTGTAAAAAAAAAAAAAACATAAAATAATCAAGCCGTTTAAACAAAAATATAAAGGGAGGGATTCATTATTTAACAATAACGCGTTTTAGTCACAAAACTAAAAACAAAAATAGGTTGAATTGAATCTGGGACATTTCTTTGGCTGTCGGTACCCTTATTTTTTTGTGTATTTCGGGTATGACCGTAGTCCAATGTTATGGTTTCGACAAATAGGATGGAGGTACGCGCAGGGAGTGCGCACATTGCAGACTTGTATCGGCCGATAGTTGAGTCGCTATCGGGCTGAGTCAAAGGCTTATAATATATAATTTAATAAAAAACGAGTGCACACACTGTTTACGATGGTCGGCCAATTATTTGCTGTGTTCAATTTTGAATTTCATGGCGCTGCGCATGATGCGACTTCGCCCATGCAAAGTGTGTCTTGGAATGAGAGCGACAGAATCACCAAAAGGGAATCGAGACGCCTTTCAGATTATTTTATCGACCGATTTTAGATTGGATAATGTGCGCACTCCCATATTATAATGCTCATATCCACTAGCTATCTAAGAAATCTATTAGTCATCCTATCCTGTTCCCAAGTTACCTGGGATCAGTCTCTTGCGTCACTAGATGCAGCTGAATACCAGCAAACCAACTAAACTATCGGCCGATAAAAAATCTGCAGTGTGCACACTCCATAAGACGGCCCCATCTACTTACTTATAGAACCCTAACGGTGAGTCGGTGCAACTCGCACACCTGCCCTCGCTTGTCATTGACGAGAGCAGTGGAGGTGTGATGAGCGAAGCGAAAGGGAAAAATAAAAAAACAGCGTAAGTGCGTTTGCGCACTGTGCCCGACCCGAGTCCGAGATAACATGGACCGAAGAAGCCGAAGCACTACGAATATGAATCTTTGTGCCTGCGATCACAGTTCAGTGGCCAGCGCAACAACTAGTCGCGACAATTATAATTTGCTACTCAAACTACTCTACGCTATTCGATGCATGCAATCAAACGCAGTGGGAGGGTTTTCAATCAAGTATTGCTACATAGTCATGGATCGGCAGTGCACACTCAACATCCGAACTCGGTGCGTATTCTCGGCCCGTGTTGTCTCGGAATCGGATCGGACGCAGTGCACAAGCGCAAAAACTGTAAATTCGCGTAAGAATTGGAACTCACGGCGCGGTTTACGCGTGCACTCGCCACTGGGATCGATATAATTATGGGGTTTAAAACTCACGAGTTAATTTTTTTATGATTGTAGTTATATTAATATCGTAATTTTTCATATAACCAAACGCGATGGCTACTTCTCTCAATCGAATACTATCACTTTAACCTTCAAGCGGGTGCGCGACTATTTGAAACAGTAGCGGTCGCGCGTAACCTGAAAGACAGGAACTTAGAAACTGATTAATTAATGATATTTTTTTTATATTCAGATATTACCTATTTTTCAATTAAACAATAATTTGTTTAAATTCAAAATAAAATATTGAAGTTAAACTAGTTTCTTCGGATTAGGAATCAATTCTGCCCGACATAACAAGAGTTATATTGTAAGTCTTGTTAATATCTCCAATTAATTTGTATTTATTTATTTAATATTCTTCAAGAGATCGAATAATTGGCATCAAAGAGTTTTTCATCTACTTAGGTCTAATTTTCTTCAGAATCAGTCTTCTCGTCTTTGTAAAAATACAAGGCAGGCGCGTGTAGTCCTTTCGACGCCTGCGCCGCGACCTAAACACACACATTCTGTGTCTTACAGGAGGAGGGTAGAAAGAGGGAATAGAGTTATTTTCGTCAGTAGTGAACTAATGACAAGCACTAGAGATGATACGTTCTTTCGACGAGAAATTTTGAAATTATGATCGTAAATATATCGAGTGCGGTCGATTCGACGCCGCGCGACCGCTTGAAGGTTAAATAGTGATTGTAGTTTGCACTTATATTTTGTTTTATAGACGAATTTGCAAAACAGTGGCGCTTACATTCGTAAATCGTGCCGCAAATAATAGTCAAATTAGTGATAATATGTATATGTACACAGACATAAGAGTGCGGTGTGGTAGTGCGGGCGGAGCGTACCTGTGCTGCTGCACGCGCACCGTGGCGGCGTAGCGGCTGGGGTGCGCGTCCATGGAGCCCACCACGGCCGCGATGGACGGCTTCTTGTTGTCGCCCGCCGGCGGGTGCGTCACGTCCACGCCCAGGAAGATCACCGGCTCGTTGAACACCTGGCGATCGTACCACCGATTAACATTTTATACCGATATAGATTTCATCATTATCATCATTTCAGCATAAAGACGTCCACAGTTGGACATAGGCCTCCCCCAAGTGTTGCCACAGCAACCGGTCCTGTGCATCTAGCATCCATCGGATTACCGCGACCCTCACTAGTTCATCGGTCCACCTTGTGCGAAGCCTTCAAACGCTGCATCTTCCGGTACGTGGTCGCCACTCCAGAACCTTTCGTCCCCATCGACCATCTGTTCTGCGAGCAAAGTATGCGCCAAAGATTTGTTGTGAGACAGACCTAGGGATCTTTAAGTCAAGAGTAAATAGGTTACTTCTATTCAAGCATGCTCCATCATCACCCACATCATTGCTTACCATGAGGTGAGATACTGGTTAAACGCGAGCCTATTAATATGTTTTCACCAATTATTTGCTTAGACCTAAGCCAAACGTATACCACAAAACGATGAAACCGGTTAAAATTTTTTGGCAATGATGGGTTTAGGGCAAACGCGGTTCGGCTCAGAATTAATATAGAATATTGTTTAGTTTTTGTAAAAGGTACAGTGTGTTATCTTGTTCCTCACCTCGTACAAGTTGTGCAATCGCTTACAAATAGTTCAAATTAATATAATGTCATGCACTTTAGCGATTTTAACACTTAGACCGCTTGCGTCGGATTGATCCGACAAGTCTTTTTTGTCCTATTCGCCAGAGTCGTGTGTTTGCGGCTGGGCACTAGGCACTCCATCTCGTTTAGCTCTTCAATCCTCATAGGTGACGGAAGAGCTGACGAGATGGAGTATTTAGTCGTGAATTTCCGATCCTGGCAGAATTAACGCGTTTTTTTTTTATTCTTGATAGGTTCGCGCTTGACCGCTATCTCACCTGATGGAAAGCGTTTGTGGTTTGTCGGACATATCCGACGTAGGCGGTTAAAAGGTTAACAATATCTGGTTAATAGTCTGCTGCCGTTTCTAACTAAATTGTATGGAAAATGTTTTCTCAAATAACAACAACTGTATTGATCCCCTCGAAATAAATGTGAACACGAACATACCTTAGGACGAAGCGAGGGCACGAGGATCGAGTTAATACCACCAAGTTTCACGTTAATCTTCAGGCACAGATTGCTTAACGTTTGCGGCGACGTCTTGTTCACGTTCTTGGCTTGAACACACTGCGTTGCCATGCCTAGCACAGTGTCTCCTACCCGCTTCACTTCAGCTACGGACAAACAAGATTTATTCCATACGACTGCTTGCTACATTCTCTATGTAAGATATTATAATACTGGATACTGCTATTCTTAGCAATGAAATTTATAGGTTAAAATAAAATTGTACTGTCATCTCTTCCATAAGAAGTATAAAACAAAGTCACCGTGTCCGCTAATGTGCGTTTCATCGCTTACTTCTTCTCAACCAGGCAAAGGATTTTGACATGACTTTCGATAACAGAAGGAGCGAAACGATATGAGGCAGATTTATGTATATAAATTGCAGCCGTGGAACGCGGGGCGGATCGCTCGCTAATGTAATATCTTTGACAGTATAGAATATACACTAAAAAAGTAAAAAAACTAAAATCCGACTACGACAAAAAAAACGACGAAACTGAAAAAGTATGAAAACAAGATTTCCAGGATGCTGAAATAAACAAGGTAAAAAGAAAAGCCGCAGTCACACGTTATAGGTAACAACCGAAACTTTTTAATAACGTGTGACTACGGCTTTTCTTTTTACCTTGTTTATTTCAGCATCCTGGAAATCTTGTTTTCATACTTTTTCAGTTTCGTCGTTTTTTTTTTGTCGTAGTCGGGTTTTAGTTTTTTTTACTTTTTTTTATTAAATTATTTTGGTGTTAAATCACTGTGCTTCTATACCATTTGCAAAAGCTAAATTTAAAATTTCTAATTAATAATGGTAAATTAATTTTTGTCCACCAGAGGGCGCCACATTGAATTTTGATGATATATTTTGATAAGTACCAGTGAAGCCCTTTCAAATGATATCAAACACGGTGTATTTATCTTAACATTTTTTTTAACACATGACTTCTTGTCCGCTAGAGGGCGTCACTTTAAATTTGAAAAATATTTTGGAAATGTACAAGTAAAGCCCTTTCAAATGATACCAAACACGGCGTATTTATCTCCATTTTTATTTTTACACATTACTTTTTGTCCGCCAGAGGGCACCATATCAAGTTTTGTGTCACGTCACGTAACCTATGTTCAGCGGACAATTAAGACGGTTCTAACGATACCTCATACGTCGATTTCCGATGAGGAGATTAGGAGACATGTGGGAACAGATGAACATACTCACATACATACATAGCCTGTCAAAATCATAACCCTCCGTAGTCGGGTAAAAATAAGTCACTATTCTAGTCTTCTGATAATACATACCACGAGTACAAAAATAGTTTCGCAAGTAAATTTCGCTACAAATCGCGGTAGCGATATCTGTTCAGGGGCCCCTAGCCAAATTACAATCATTTCGTTTCGATTCTCTTTTCGTCGATCGCCTAGAGTAGGCCACGCCTCTGATTCCTTTATTCTGACGTCATCTCAACGCTCAGTCACGTCGTCAGAACAAAGGAATAGGAGGCGTGGCCGACTCGAGGCGATCAACGAAAAGAGAATCGAAACGAAACGGTTGTAACTTAGCTAGAGGGGCAGGTTTCAAAAGGCCTTTCTATGAGCATATGATAATAATATATATTCTCATCATCTTCTTTTTTATATAAGAAAGTATTCTACAGACTGGACCCCCGACGGCGATGAAAAATTTTGTTTTGTAGATCAAATAGTTTTCGAGACTTCGTGTTTAGTCAGTGAGTGAATGAGTGACTACTTTCATTTTTATTTATACAGTTCAACTAAAATCTTGTTTATTGCTTTTTAGTTCATTTTTTTGACATGGCAGTCGCTTTTTTTTTATTTTATTTTTTTAAACCTTTTAGTGATAAGTTTCATTTTAAAACATGTCATGCAACACAATACAGTTTGTAAGCATTTATATGAACACAAGAAGAGATGAGAATTAAACGCCTCATATAGAATTGTTAAAGATTTCTAAGGCGATGTAATACATCAAGAGACTTCCTGTCGTGTGTCTCGTGAATCACTTTACGTGGATCCAAAACGCTGATTGCTAAAACTTCTAGTCGCCTCACGCGACTAAGTGCAACATAAGCTTGCCCTTTGGCAAAAATTTTAGGGCCTAGGTCCACGACGGCTCTGTCCAGTGTTGTCCTTTGTAACGTGTGGATTGTCACGGCCCAACATAATTGAAGCGGTAGCATACGGCGCTCTACTTTTCCATGACCCCTTAGCCCGTCAAATTCGACTGTACTGGGTTAAATTTTGATACCCATACTAATAGTGTTGCCATGTAGACGTACTGACTAGTCGTCGAACTCTACGAAGACGGCTTGTGGTAATTTTCCTGGTTCTACTAGTCGGTCACGGCGTAGCGATGGCCATTCGAATTTTCGGACGATCGATCCCCATAGCGCCATTTACTAAGCCGTGACCGACGTTAATTTTCTATTGAGTAGCTAGACAACAATTGATTCACTAAACTGTTAAAACACTCGGTAGGCTATTATTGTATGTGGTCTATGTTATCCATTGTATAATGTTATGTTTTATGTAAGGTAATGGCATTGTACTGCACCTACTTTTCATTAGGGTTCCGTACATCCAACAGAAAAGCGGAACCTTTAAAGGATTTCGTGTCATAAATGTAATCTGTAACAGCCTATTTGCTTCGAACCTACCTACTGAGCCGATTAAGTTTGAATTTGGCACACATATGACTTTCTGGGACCCAAACATGGATGTGTAAAGTAAATAAATGGATTTAATTGTGGGGATCACTTTTGGTAAATTAGAAACCAAAATATTTTGCAAACTGTGTTGTGTCAAGTAATAAGGCTTGCTTTGATGGACTCATTTTTTTTAAATGAATTACGTTGTAGTTTTATTTTAGTGTAGATATGAGAAAACATGTAATCGTCAAAGTTGGTTCTTGACCAGTCCAGTGGTTGGTTGGTGGTTGGTTGGTATATTTTTGGAATCCACTCATCAAATCCTAGATAGTAATCACATGCATTAACTGATTAAAAATTTAAAAAAAATTGTATGGGTGCTCATTTACTTATCATACCCAACACATTGCATTTCACACTCCTTTTTTGGGGCAGTCGTGCAAAAAAATGCAAGAAATTAAAAAAAAAAATTGAACATTAGTGAAGCCAGGGCGGGCAGCTAGTAATAAATACCATAAACAGGCGTCTTCCCGGGCAACACGACAACGACGAGCTGCAGCTGCACGAACGTACTCTTGAGGTACTTAAACATAGGCTCCACTTGGTCTGGCCCCGTCGCGTATTTGCAGAAGCACGGCTGACCAATGATGGGCATGCCGGCGTCATTCGATATCTTCTGCAGCTGCTGAGTGAAGTTCCTAAAACGAGAAATAAAAGTTATAAATAACCTGAAGTGTTTATTTTTTTGACAAGCCTGCTAGGGCTGATGCATGCCAGGGCTGCGGGATTGTTCGTAAGAGCCGTGGAAATTAAGGAACACGAGTCACTAGTCAGAAAAAGTCCGACACTCCCTCTCGCTCCACCCAGAGCGGGAGAAGTTGTTGGATGATCTCCTACTCTAAAAGTAAACAAAAAGGGCTTTTCTTTTTAAGAGTTGGCCTAATTATTATTTTTTTCCTACAAAGTTGCAACTCACGATAAAATTGGTAAATGCTGTTGCAGCATACAATGACAATACCATGTTATTATTATTATTATATTATTATTACTTTAACAATTGATTTTGACGATTAATTAAATAGGACTTACTTTAGAGCATCTTCTCTTACAGTTCTCTGCGGTGCAAAACAAGCGATGGCCCACACCCGTATCTCAACACCCATGAAGAACTGTTTGCCTCTCATGTCCCACACACCTTGGTTTGGCAACGCTTGCTATGATAAAACAAAAGAAACGCAAGTGTTAGAACACAATAGCAAAAAAAGTGTCCATAACAATAACAGTGGGTGTTATTGTTATGGACACTTTTTACTAACATTTTATTAATGCAAAAATCAGTAGGACTGTCGTATTCTCACATGTAAACTGCTTAGCGGATTTACTCAGGTTTAACCGCTGACAGAAGCTGTAATTTACCTAAATGCTCGAAAAATGTTACTTTAAGTTTGTATAAAACTAGCTGGAACACTATTTAGGAAGGCAGAATGCTAGCTGCAATTTTCTTTTACACTATCAATGGGGAAAAAAATAAGAAATATTCAACAACAATATAAACAAGAAAACAAGGGAAGTATGTATAGTGAAACCTGGATAACTGTGAGAACAAGGGACCTAGGATTTTTTGTTACTTATATACTTTTTACAGTTACCTAAAGTGACTTAGTCAAATAAAAAAAAAAACAGAGGGTCCCGCAACCTGTGCAGAGCAATATTCAAAATGCTAAATTATTAATTAATTGTCTTGCTTACTGAGGATATTGAGCTAAAAAGTACTCTTAATTAGGGTAAGGTAGGTAAGTATAGCGAGACGCACAGGACCGTTCATTGTGGCGACACTTGGGGGAGGCCTATGTCCAGCAGTGGACGTCTTTCGGCTGAAATGATGATGATGATGAGGTAAGTATAGGGTATTTTTAGCTCAAAATCCTGCAGAAATAAACACAGAATATATTTCAAAAATATATACTTATTTATCGACGTTTAATAACTCTTCTCAGTAACAGAAATATTTCAATGCAAAAGTGTTAGTAGCTCCTTGTAATTATCATTAGTAGAGATTTCTAACATATCCAGGGCAGAGGGACTAGGTTTTACTGTAATATATTTATGAATAAAATACAAATAACTCAGTAAACAGCAAGGTGTTACCTGTCCGCCTAGCGACGAGACGCGTCCGCCATATTGCAGCTTTGGTGGTGGCAGCACGCGCCCGCGCACCTCCATCATATTGTTCGATATCGTCAGACCAAACTCCTTCACATACAAGTCTGTGTTGAAATTCGCACGCCGCACCAGATTATTGATTTCTCTTTCCCTATTTGTATAATTTAGAGATGTTTTATAACAGTTTACCTTTATGAAAAGATAAGTTGCTTATTGAGAGCAAAATACAATAAATACAGGTTGTACTTTTAAATTGTAAGTGCATAATTTAAAACTTTATAAAATATTGTAAGTACCTAATTTTTTTTTCTTTAAAACAATAAAATTGATGTAGAATCTGACATTTTAGTTAGAAAATTCACTTTGAATGGAAAGATAATAATGAAAGATAGGAAAACTTGGCAATTATTATCCTGCTACATAATATTAACAGCACAATTTACCTGTCGGGAGCGGAGCGCGCTGTCGCCTTGATCATGGTTGAAGTTTGCATGTCAGTGAGTTTCTTAATACATCTCTGACCAGGCACTATATTGCACACTTCCAGAGGGAGGTATGTGTGTTTGTGCTCCTGTCCTACTTGAAGACATGGCAAATGCGGATACCGCAGCTTCATTTTATACTTATCCAAGAAATATTTTGCTACGGTACATTCTACTGTTTGTCCATTTTCTAGCTGTAGTGGAAACCTGCAAAAAAAATATTTAATTACAGTATTTCATTTATATGATCATACTTACACAAAATATTTATAGAGAAAAATGATTCTGCTTCAAGTATGTTTGTGAAAGTTTGTGTACAGCTTCCACACTATAACCGCAAGCGATCTACCACCCTACTAAGCAGACTGTGGACGTTAGTTCTGGTTGTGGTCTGATACTTGTCTCTCCATCACTAGCTCAAGCAGATGATCTTCTGACTGTTAACTTTAAATGTACCTACTCTATTCGAGATAGTATTAGATCGAAGTTAAAAAATGTTGTTTTATAATACGCTTTGTATTAAAAGTACTGCTGAAAAGTTTCATTTCCCTTTTATATTGATACCATTATTTATTAAAATTCTTTGAATTTATCTCGAAAAATAAATGTTGTGCACACCTGCTTCTATGAACCTCTTTGTCTAATGCTATCGTGAATGGATTATACCTATTTGTAATTTGTCTATACCATTATGACTAGACTTTGAATTTTAATTCTGGTTGTGGTCTGATAGCTTGTCTCTCCATCCTACCTATTTGTAATTTGTATAAACTATCATGACAGGTTTTGTATGTTAGTTTTAAACAATTACTAAATAGTAACTATTTAATACAGTAGTAGTGCAGTTCTTACTTTTTAATTGACATCACAATCAACAAGTCATTGGTCATTAGAACATTTATAAATTGTGCTCATTTGTATTTTACCAATTTTTTTTTTTACAATTTTAATGATTTTCCTTTTTCCTGTGAGGATATGCATACCAAATGCTGCTAGCTACTATCCCTTAATCATATGTTTTCCTCTTCCACAATTTATTCGTTTTTGTGTCATAAATACCCTAATGCCATAAAAATTAAAGATCACTTTTCCCTATCTCCCTATCTGAACTCAGGAAAAAAATTATCAGCCTTTTCATCCTGTATTGATGATTTGGACAAAGTACCCTTATTCAAGAATAGAAATTATCATCACTATCAGAAACAACTAACAGCTATAATTGACTTACGATTGCATCTGAGAAGGCCTGCGGGTCACATTACACACTCTGTATTTCCTCTTCATTGTACCACAATGAGTGATTTCTATCTTAAGTCCTTTGATTTCTTTTGTGAATTTAACCCTCTGGGAGTCTGTCAATGGCTTTCTTTGATCATTAATGTCTCGAATGTCGAGTACTTCACACATAAATTCTATGACTGGCTGCGCTTTGTAAAAGGCGGTTGCAGAAACTGAAAATTTGTGAAAATTTATTAGTGTGACAAACTAAGTTTTGATAGTACTGCATATCAAGTCTGTGCCCCTGCAGTCAGTATATACATGATCTAACTAGCCAGAGTTTAGGCTACTTAGATTATGTGTAAACTAGTTTCTGGTACAGATTCCCAAAGAACAAATATTTGTTAAGTTATAAAAATCTGCTTACCATCAATATTCAGCATCATTTTCCACTGGCTGGGTCTCACCGACTGGTGGAAACCAAACCAGACTTCTCTACCACCACCAAGAGGATGATAATATCCTTCTGGAGATGAGAAAAATGACCGTCCCACTGGAGTATACATCATGGATGGTAGATGCCGCATGACTACATCTAAAGCTAAGATGGCATCATAAGGAATCTGCCTTGTTCGACCTTCAAGAGCTTCTTCTAACGCAAACAATGACACCTGAAATTATACAGCAGTAAAACATTTTCACTAGATGATTTTAATTTGTGATGCTCTCTCTTAGTCTACCAGTTAGTGAGAAGACTAGTAGAATGCAGACAATTTTTCAGAGACATACCAGATACCCTATGCTTGGAAAGAAAGGTCACTCAATATATTTGAATCATTGCAATGATTGTTTTCTTATCACAAAAAATAGAGCAAAGGCTTGAGATCAACGAAAACGACAATTCATTCATCAACGAAAATTCATTAACGCTCAGGCGGTAGCCGGCGCCCGCAAGCCATTGTCTTACTATTGTGTCTCTAATTACGCACGTCAAAAGGTTAAATTTTTTATTTGTAATTACTATGTGACAGTATATATGCATAATGCAATCAAATATCTCAATTGAAATTTTAAATATTCTACAAGAATTTTCATTACAACACTAATTAAACTATCTCAAGCTCCCTGATGTTGTGGCAGATTCTTAATAAAAACATGATCAAGACCAGAATGAGAGAAGATATGCAAATGTTTACTAACCTGTGCAACCCATTTAATGCTGACACGGAACACTCTGTCTTTGCCTTCGCCAGGCAATATAACCTCCAATTCTACTTTATCATTCCCAATTGGCAGAGGATCTCTTGTATACAGATTATTTCTGCCATCAAACACAGGCTTGAGTGCTCCAAATATTTTATTGTAACAATGAACCATAGTTTCAACAATTTCTCTATTGACCTTAAAATATTATAAAAACATGTTATTTTCTTCTTTCAGTAAAAGTGCATGTGCTATTCAAATTCACAGACAGAAACAAAAAATTAAAATAACTATATTTAGTAAAGTACTCAAGCTACTAAAATGCAACCAAAGAAGACAAAAGATGACTGTCAACAATGTGGAACTCACCTTTCTGGGGCATTTATCTGGCTGTATATTAACATCATAATGATGTACGAATCCTCTAGGCATAGATATTTGAAAATGATTAGCCCTAAGTTGAATCGGCCTTCCTTCATGACCGAGGTTGGGACGTCGCGGGCATGTGAGTGTCGGTAGATCCGCCAGTGGTGCAGCGGGCGAGACGAGGCTCATAGCACCCGTGCCGCCGGCTGCACCAGGAGCTGTCGCTCCGGTAGCGGGCGCTGTGCTGGGGACTCCGGCCGCGGTACCAGACGTGCTCGCGGCCGCGGTCACTGCCCCCGCAACACTCACTGCACCAGCATTCGTGTCCCCCGCTGGAGCTGTGTAATTTACACGTGTAGAAATATAATTCACAAACTTGCACAAATTCACGATTAATAAGAATGCCTTTCATCGCGTTGTTTCTGATATTATTTAGAACAATCAAACAAAGTGTTGCTCCCATAGAGCATTACACCTACCTTGACCAACGGGGTACATCCTGATAAAAGGTTTATATCAACAAAAGGTTAAAACTTATGAAAAACACAAATATTTTGTGTATGAAATAGCCAAAACGTGTTAAAAATCCAACAATAAATGTAGATTTGTAGAATGTAGAAAGTGTCAAAGTATTTTCTAAGTCGTCGCCCTAATCTAATGCTTTATGACCATTTATGACGTAGTGTGATAGTGTGGTGTACATAGCTAGAGTAGAGACTAGAGAGTGGACAACCAAATTTTACTAATGCTGGATAATAAAATAAAGCCTAGTTCATACTTCAAGGCAAAATAAAAAAACGTTTATGGCACGGTGATGGTGTTTGTTGGTAGCAGAATAAACACAGTGGTAAAAAATATTAGTACTTTATTTCAGGTAAATAAATAAAGAGTTATAAAGAGAAAAATACAAATCAGTTTTTGATTTTTCTACACGAACAAAAGCACACTGTATATTGACATAGTAATGACAATCAATTTATGATACGTGAATGACAAGTTCATAATTCAAAATGATAAAGATTTCTTATTGTATCAGAAACTCTTTTTCAACACACGGCTTAGTGCGCCTGCGCTAGTTTGTGCTCATAAAAATGGATTCTTGATCAGATCCAGCAAAACGATTGATTGCCGAACAAAATAAAAACCACACTAAACAATTGAATTGCCGCATGCGTCATCTATCATATTTAAATTCGCGGAAAACCTTTCAAGTATATAATCAAAGCGGAAAACATTTCATCCACCATCATCTTCATATTATTATTTTACTTACACGTGGACGTGGGTGAAGGCGCTAGTGAAACCAGGCGTTATCAGAATACCAGCGCTGCGTTATTAAGCTATTGCATAGCTTCTATCGCGGGCCTTGAGCGCGGGGACCGAATCCAGAAATTCCGTAACGAAAAATATACCTCACGCTCCCCACTCCGACGGGCACGGAGGTGTGGCTTGAAGGCCGACAGAGACCGAACACCTATTTTAGAAAAGTCGTTAACGACCTGTGTGGCGCATTGGTACAGCGTTCTACCTATGTTATCATCGTGCCTCGAATTCAAATCTCGGTCAAACAAAATAGTCTTTTTGTATTATAATAGATTATAGTAATGTTCTATGATAACAACTGAACATACTTGTAGCAATTTATGAAGTAAACAAGAAAGAAAAAAAATTGTTTTCTTATCGGTCACCACGCTCAAAAAGTGTAACTTCAAGTGCACCTTTCTAATATTAGAGTGCTGCACTCCAATATCGATGCGGTCCACCACCATCTTAAGACTGACAAGCCACACTTGCTTTTCTTGACGGAGACCCAAATTAGATGTCCGTCAGATACGGCGTACCTCAACTCAACAACAACTATATTTGCATAGTGGTGCATAGATCTAGGGAAGAGCGCTGATGTCTGAAATACGGATATTATTATCTAGTTCAGACACAGAGGTTCCTCACTAACATGTGTATCTTAAGTAGAATGTCAACTATGTCTACAATAATTTTGTTTTGTATTTATTTGGAGACAATAAATTTATTATTATTTCGTTTATTCATTAATATCACATATAAATTACATTTTTAAATATTTCTTTAAAAAAACATAAAAAAAACATTTAAAAATATAAAAAATAGTTGTCCGCCGGTGTCGGGAACAGGGTCCAAGCTACCGGTGGTTAGGGCTCCAGAGACAGGAACCTCCTCACAATGCGAGCCGTATCGAGGAGTACTGCCTTCTGTATCAGGCCCTTGATCCAACCGCGCAACGACAGCTTCGACAGATGGTCGTCGAAGCTTTTGGCTATAAGACCATTGGCGGTCACGACCATCGGCACAATGACAGCTGAGTCCACATTCCACATGTCGACAACCTCGTGTGCTAAGTCGAGATATTTGATTTGTTTCTCTTTCTCAGCTTTCACGAGATTCTCGTCATGCGGGATGGTGACGTCGACTATCACTGCGCGGCGCGCTAATCGGTCTATCACCACTATATCCGGCTTATTGGCTACAATAGTCCGGTCAGTAATGATAGACCGATCCCAGTACAACGTGACATGGTCATTTTCGAGAACTGGGTCGGGCACATACTTGTAATACGGTACCTCAGAATCCACTAGGTTGTACTTCAAAGCAAGTTGCTGGTGAATAATCCTGGCTACTTGGTTATGTCTGTGCAAATACTCGCCGTTAGCCAAACGAGAACAACCAAAAATAATATGTCTGATAGACTCACCCGGACGGTGGCATGCCCGACACACGTCAACCGTCCCGTCCTTCATTATATATCTCCGGTAGTTGTTCGTTAAGATAACTTCGTCCATAATCGCACAGATAAAACCTTCAGTTTCCCCAAAGAGGTCGCTGAAACGTAACCAGGCCACGGACGCCAAGAAATCTACATCAGGCTCATGAAGAGCCCGGTAAAAGCGCCCGTGGAGCTCCTTGCCTTTCCATATTTCCTTGCGGTCATCAGTAGTCAGTATTACAGGTTTGCGCCAGTCCTCTTTAGCCGTGGATAACGGGGTGAGTCCCTTGTCCACTGCGACCACATCTCGGTGCATACCCACATCGGTTTTAAGAAAATATTCTCTGAGGCTGCACACCTCGCGGTTGTGCAGAGTCTTTGCGTTCAAAAAGCCTCGACCTCCACATTTCCGCGAGATGTACAGTCTCATCACCGATGATCGTGGGTGATGCATCCGGTTTGCGGTCAGTAGTGTACGGACCCGTCTATCCAGAGCGTCTAGTTCGGTCTGAGTCCATTTGAGTATGCCAAAAGAGTACATTAAAACTGGCATGACCCAACCGTTGAAGGCGCGCACCTTATTTCCGCCCGACAGAAGGCTATTTAATACCTTCTTCAGGCGGCCAAAGAAGCGCTCCTTCAGCGATTGCTTCATGTCAGCATTGTTAATGCCCAACGCTTCCGACATACCCAAATACCTATAAGTTTCGGTCGAGGAGAGGGATCTAAGGTGTATGGAATCCGGGAGTTGAATTCCCTTATTATTATTATTATATTTATTTTCTATATATACATATTATTTACATTTTTAAATATTTCTTAAAAACAAACGTAATAAAAAAACATTTAAAAATATAAAAAATAGTAGCCCACCGGCATCGGGAACAGGGTCCAAGCTACCGGTGGTCAGGGCTCCTGAGAGAGGAATCTCCTAACAATGCGTGCCGTGTCCAGGAGTACCGCTTTCTGGATCAAGCCCTTAATCCAGCTGCCCAACGAGAGCCTCCTCAGATGTTGTTCGAGGCTCTTAGCTATTAAGCCATTCGCCGTTACGACTATCGGCACAATGACTGCTCTATCCACTTCCCACATGTCGACAACCTCGCGAGCTAAGTCAAGATATTTAGTTTGTTTATCTTTCTCAGCTTTCACGAGGTTCTCGTCATGAGGGACCGCTATATCAACAATCATTGTGCGACGCTCTAGTCGATCTATCACCACTATGTCAGGCTTATTGGCAACAATAGTCCTGTCAGTGATGATAGATCGATCCCAATACAATGTGACGCTGCCATTCTCGAGAACTGGGTCGGGCACATACCTATAGTACGGTACTTCTGATTCCACAAGATTGTATTTAAGAGCAAGTTGCTGGTGAATAATCCTGGCTACAAGGTTGTGTCTATGCAAATAGTCTCCGTTAGCTAAATGAGAACATCCAGAAATAATGTGTCGGATTGATTCTCCGGGTCGGTGGCATGCCCGACAGATGTCAACCGTACCGTCCTTCACAATGTATTTCCGGTAGTTGTTCGTCATCATAACTTCGTCCATAATTGCAAAGACAAAACCTTCGGTTTCTCCAAAGAGATCACCAAAGCGCAGCCAGGATACGGACGCTAAAAGATCTACATCGGGCCCATGTAAGGCCCGGTAAAAACGCCCGTGAAGCTCCTTGCCCTGCCATACTGCCCTGCGTTCATTAGTATCCATTACTGTAGGTTTGCGCCAGTTCTCGTTAACCAAGGAGAGCGGGGTGAGGCCTTTGTCTACCGCAGCCACATCTCGGTGCATCCCCACGTCGGTTTTCAGGAAGTATTCCCTGAGACTGCATATCTCGCGGTTGTGCAGGGTCTTAGCATTCAAGAAACCACGACCTCCGCACTTCCGCGGGATATACAGCCTCATCACCGATGACCGTGGGTGATGCATCCGATTTGCAGTAAGTAGTGAGCGGACCCTCCTATCCAGGGCGTCGAGTTCCGTCTGAGTCCATTTGAGTATGCCGAAAGAGTATATCAAAACCGGCATGACCCAACCATTGAAGGCGCGCACCTTGTTCCCGCCCGATAAAAGGCTATTCAGCACTTTATTCAGGCGGCCAAAGAAGCGCTCCCTCAACGATTGTTTCATGTCAGCAGCATTGATGCCTAACGCTTCCGACATACCCAAATACTTGTAAGTTTCGGTTGAGCAGAGGGATCTAATGTATATGGAATCCGAGAGTTGGGTACCCACGGATTCCATAATCTCCCCTCGCTTCACATGCATGACTGCACATTTGTCCAAACCAAATTCCATCCTGATGGCACTACTGAAGGTTTCAGTTACCTTCAGTAGCTCCATCAGTTGCAAGTTGTTGGAGGCAAAAAGTTTCAGATCATCCATGTAAAGAAGGTGAGATATAACCTGACCACCTCTTTTCAACCGGTAACCTAAGCCGGAACCCTCCAGCAGTGTGCTGAGAGGGTTCAAAGCTAGGCAAAACCACAGTGGACTCAGACTGTCGCCCTGGAATATGCCACGCTCGATCCTTATCGGTTCGTTGCTCTCTCGAATTTGTCGACATCCTGGATAGTGAAGGGCCGTCCTCCACTGCCGCATACACGACATCAAGAAGGTGCGAAGAGTTGCATCAACTTTATACAGCTCCAGCACCCTCATGAGCCATGTATGCGGAACTGAGTCATAGGCCTTCTTATAATCTATCCAACATGTCGACAGATCTCTTCGAGAACGACGAACCTGTTGGCTAATGGCAACATCAATGAGGAGCAGCTCCTTAGTACCACGGGACCCGTTCCTACATCCATTCTGAGAAGCAGACATGATGGAGTTTGTCTCAATATGACTATTAATTTTGGCTCTCAGAATAGATGTAAGAACTTTATAGACCGTCGGCAAGCACGTGATCGGTCTATAATTTTTAGGCTCCGCAGTACTACCCGATTTATGGAGCAGGTGGGTTATTCCTGTCGTAAAGAACTGGGGCAGCGACCCTGACTCTAAGGCAGATTGGAATTGGGATGCCAAGCGAGCATGCGATCTTTGAAACCATTTAAGCCAGAAGTTGTGCAGCCCGTCCGGTCCTGGAGACTTCCAGTTAGGCAACGGACGGACTGCACGAGCTACGTCCTGGGGGCTGATGGTAATTGGCTCCATTTCTGGTATAAGATCGCACGTTCGCTCGATCTCCCGAGTCCAATCACCCTCGGTGTGACTGACAGGCACCGACCAGATGCTGCGCCAAAATGAACACATGGCATCATCATCCGGTAGGCGCGTATCAATCACACCTTGGTCCGGTCGCTCCCAAGCCCTATAAACCCACCTTTCGTTTCTTTGGAACGTGCGATTCTGGGTGTACCGCTCCACTCGCCGCTTGTACCGTCGAATACGGTTTGCCCATGCATAGACCTTCTGCTTCAGGAAGTCGATACGCTCTGTGATATGGGGTAGATAATCTCGAGGACTAATATTTGTCCCCGAGAACGCCCGCCTCACAAAGCGCATCACCCTAGGGCGAGTGTTGCCCTCCCTGAAGCAGATAAGCTTGCCGATGAGTGCTCTGGCCTCACCAATACGGCGCTCGATCCTGCACTGCCAAGCTGGTACAGCTGGTCGTGTAACTCGGTCACTGTTAGGAAACTTGACTCGAGCTACACGACATGCCGCTACAGCAGCACAATACAAGATCGAGTGGGTATCAGTAAGGTCTTTGCTGCTATCAAAACAATTTGATAGCTGCGAATCCAGAGCACACACCAGCGCCCTATTTTTCTTATGCATGGGCAAACGAGGTAATCGAGGTCTAAGCTCAGCCGGTGTGAAGCGGTACTCTCGGAATGCATCCTCCAAAGCGCTCCTCAAACGTACATTGCACTGGTTACTCACGGATATAGCCCCGTCATCATCATCCTCTCCAACGTGGTCGGGTCGCAGTGAAACATTGGATTGCAGTTGCACCGCGGCCTGTGGCGAAGCAGGTGAGACACGGCTACTCCGTGATTCGAGGCGAAGTCTATCAAGTACGGCATCATCCAGCATACGGTTACGCTGGATGACCCGCACCTGATCCGACAGTCGTTGGGCCGAAACGTTGACAGCTGGCTCAAGCACCTGAAACAGAGAGAGCATCCGACCACGGTACGCAGTCAGGTTACTTCCCCCCTCTGTAGCCCCAAAGTATGAGCGCATGACATTTTCGTTAATGGATTGTGTCCATCGCATGCGCTGCACACTTCCACCGGCAGCGAGGACCCTATCAGAGGCCGGTGGGCCTCGAGGTCCCAAACTGGCCGGAGGTCGGCCTCTTCCTCGCCGACGCGCAGGTGGTGGTGTCGTCGGCGGCGAGAAGTATTCGTCGCTCGAGCTCGACGCAACTGCAGCGACCGGAATCTCTGGACTCACAGTTGGCGCTGGTCCCGGCGGCTGCGAGGCGGAGCTGAGCGACGAACCCGAAGATGTTGGGTGTGTGTTGGCTTTCTTTGCCCGGCTTCTAGTCAGCATATCAGTTTGTCATATTTCATGGTTTGGTATAGTCATTTTCGGATGTTACTGTTGCATTATGAATTGTAATTATGATTGATACGTATTTTTCGTTGTTTTATCTAGTCTTATTTGCACTATTGTTATCATGATTTAATATTTAAAATAAAATTGAAAAAATATCGGAAAAAATATGACTGACAGCTTGACAGGCGTGCCACAGATTATTATTATTATTATTACTACCCGGGATACTAACTGGAGCATCATTTCCTGCAGCGTGCCGGGGTCTGTGTGTACGTCCGTAATGACATCTGCTGCCAGCGTCTCCGTCACCTTGAAGACCCAAATTTCTCTACGCTATGGCTGTTGGTGGACACTGGTATGGACAAAATTGTTTATGCCTGTGTCTACCGATCGCACAGCGGTGATCAGGAGACGACTCGGCTGTTCGACCACCTCAGTGAGACCGCCGATAAGGCTCTGCATCGGCACCCTGATGCGCAGCTCGTCGCTCTGGGGGACTTTAACGCCTGCCACCAAGACTGGCTTTTCCCATACCAGAAGACCGACCACGCTGGGAGAGAAGCGCGAAACTTTGCAGTATCGATGGGCCTTTCCCAGCTGGTTAAGCAAGCGACTAGGGTGCCTGATGTAGTTGGTCATACTGCCAATTGTTTAGACCTTCTGATGACCACCGATCCGGACAGATGTATTGTAACAGTTTCCTCACCACTTGGAACTTCAGATCACTGTCTGGTGAAGTCTGTTTCGTGCTTCTCCCCACCTGACTGCGACTCACGCGGTGAACGGAGAATATGGCGTTACAGATCAGCAGAACGGGATGAGATGCGGCACTTCTTTGCGTCTTATCCTTGGCAGCAGGTCTGCTTCTCTTCTAAAAGTCCGTCGAGCTGTGCGGATGCTATATCCGATGTGATACGTCAAGATATGGAGTTTTTCATCCCTTATAGAGACGTACCCATCGGAGGCTCAGCTCGCCCATGGTTCAACGCCGATTGCGTTCAAGCTGAAGAGCGTAAGCATTCGGCGTTTCTCGCCTGGGTTGACGCTCGTGACCGCAAAGCTCCGGATCTGAGCTCAAAGAAGATAGCTTTCAACCATGCTGCCAAGTCCTACAAAAAGGCACTAAAGAAGGCTCGGTTCGACCGCATTACCCATATTGGCACAAAGCTCTCTGCACAACCGTCCGGTAGCAGAGTGTTCTGGTCCCTTGCCAAATCGGTCGAAGCGAACTTCTGTAGGCCCACATTGCCTCCGCTGGTTAAGCCTGATGGAACACTGGCTCACACGGCGAGAGAGAAAGCTGGGGGGCTATTGGCTAACTTTTTCAATAACAGTTGACAACTAGCATTCGTTGCACACTAAACTTAGTTGTCAACTGACGATTTCATAAAATTGGTATTACGTATCACACAAGTGACTAACAAACTACGGTGGAAATGTGGTGAATTATAAAAAATTACGGTGCCTATTGTGACCACTCTAAAATTTGATCGACTATTATACAGCTTCAAAAGCTTACACAATCGCAATTTTAAAAGTATCGATACAATAACATCTGTCAAAACGTGTTTCGGTGGCTATCAAAGGCACCAGTGGCTAATGACGTCACTGCAGTTGGTCACTGAAGATAGGCAATACGAAACTAGCTGTTTGACAGTTCAATGATGCACATTGTTAACAAGTGATCATCACTTGAACTGTCAACAGAGTTACGCAATAGCCCCGCAGGTCTCTTTGCATCTCTTTTCGCCCATAACTCTCGTCTTGACACTAGCAGTGCTACTCCACCAACTCTACCTCACTGCAACACCTCAATGCCCGAGGTTCGCATAAGAAACAAAGAAGTTTTGAAAGCTAGTGGACCAGATGGTATACCAACAATAGTTCTCAAGGCATGTGCGCCCAAGTTGTCTCCTGTATTGACGCGCTTGTATCGCCTCTCATTTAGGACTGGCATAGTGCCCAAGTCCTGGAAGCTTGCCAACGTGCAACCCGTGCCCAAAAAGGGCAGTCGTGCCGATCCTGCCAACTATCGGCCGATTTCAATAACCTCCATACTCTGCAAGATTATGGAGCGTGTGTTGAACTCGCGCCTCATGGCATACCTGGAAGGTAACGATCTCCTCAGTGACCGACAGTACGGGTTTCACCACAATCGGTCTACTGGGGACCTACTAGTGTATACCACTCACATGTGGGGCGAGGCCCTTGAGAAGAATGGAGAAGCGATTGCTGTCTCCTTAGACGTCTCGAAGGCCTTCGACAGGGTATGGCATGCCAGCCTTTTGAGTAAGCTTCCAGCGTACGGCATTTCTCCTGGTCTGATTAACTGGGTAAAAGACTTCCTGAGTGAACGGTCTCTCCGAGTTGTTGTCGATGGATGCTCATCAGAGCCCATGACGACCAATGCCGGAGTTCCTCAAGGGTCAGTTCTCTCTGCAACTCTTTTCCTGCTGCATATTAACGATCTGCTGATGCCCGGTATCTATGGGTATGCAGATGATAGCACAGTTGTAGAGAGATACCTGCCAGGTGCTCGGGCTAGTAAGGAGCTAATCCGGTCTGAATGAGAGGCTATGGTAGAGCGTACGAATGTCTCACTTCAGGCAGTCTCCATGTGGGGCGAAACCAATCTGGTAGGATTCAACGCTGCCAAAACACAAGCGTGTCTGTTCACCGCCAAAAGGAGTCCGTTCGCCTTAGCTCCTGCTTTTCAGAATGTATCTCTGGAGTGCACCGACCGCCTTCAGCTCTTGGGAGTTGAAATTTCCTCAGACCTCAATTTTGGGCGGTTCATTGAGTCCAAAGCCAAGGTAGCTGCTAGAAAACTAGGCGTTCTTGCAAAGGTCCGACGGTACTTCACACCGAGACAGCTTCTAATGTTATACAAAGCACAGGTCCGATCGTGTGTGGAGTACTGCAGTCACATATGGGCTGGTGCTGCAAAATGCCATCTAGCAGCTTTGGACTCAGTGGAAAGGCGTGCGAAGAGGCTAATTGGGGATCCAGATTTGGTTAAGTCCAATCTACAAAGCCTCGAGCACAGGCGCAGGGTAGCCAGCCTATCGGTATTTTACAGGTTGCATTTTGGAGAGTGTGCGCGGGAATTGCATGACTTGATTCCGCCATCTCCTTTCTACCATCGGACAACCCGACGTACGGCGAGTATCCACCCTTACGTTATTGAAACTTCAACGGTCCGGACTAAGCGTTTCGCTTCGTCGTTTATACCGCGTACATCGAAGGACTGGAACAATTTGCCTGCTGCGGTCTTCCCGTCCAACTATAATTTAGGTGTCTTCAAGGCTAGAGTGAATAGGCTCTTAATAAACTAGTGCGCCTCACCATCAACGATTGCATCGCTGCTTACCATCAGGTGGGATCGCAGTCAAGCACTGGTTTATACGAATTAAAAAAAAAAAAAAAAACTTGAATTTTATTAATATCAAAGAAAAAGAAATACTGCATAAATAAAATAAATAAATAATTATAATTGCATAAGTTGATACAAAATGCTATGCAATAGCTTTACCGCGGCAGTCCCCGAGTGCCACACTTATTTTTTTTGCTTTTTGTTAACTATCGCAGCATAATTATGCTAATATAGGAGCCTTTTTGGCCTCGCACAGGTCTTTTACTTTTATCTTTTAAAATTGTTTCCTTTTATTTTAAGATAAGTATTTATAGATTAAGTAGTTACTTTTTTGTTTTATTGTTGTTTGTTCTGTGCGAGTCTCAAATAAATGTTTCTTTCCTTTTTTTTTCTTTGAAAGGTATTAGGACTAATCACAGACGTATAAAGAGTAGACTAATGGACTAATGGATATTAGATTAGTTTTCGTGAGCCTGCAATAGTGTATACTTCGCTTTACATTACACCCAGCATGTTTTCACTTCACTAGTTCGTAGCTATTATGTTAGTAAACTCTATGGTATCTTTCTTCATCTGATCTGTGCTTTTGACATTTCGTTCGTAGTTTGTGTGAAACACCCCTTAGAATTAGGGATGCCGATTCTTTTTGAAGAAAACTGATTTTTTTATCCATTCGAATCAAAATTAAATTAATCGATTTGGTAATAAATCGCGTTCTAAATGATTGATTTTCTAAAGATGGATCCGTAATCCTTTGGTTTCCATGCAGGATGACCCTAAAATGCACATGGGTCTCATGACTGGTGATTAATCGGGTATAGTGTACAACATTCAATCAAAAATTAGCTTGAGGAAAATATGTGCTTTTAACTTTTTTTCTGAGATCGTTTTACAGAATTAGTCATCTCATCTTCTTAGCTCATTGTGATGTGCAGATGCTACCACTGTGGAGAACCTCAAGCGGTGGAAGTATAACAACCTCTTCGGAATTTATATTTTGGAATAGCGTATTAGACGCTATTTAAAGAATTATCCAAATGCACTAGGCATACCTAACTGTACCACAAATAAATATTTATTTAAATAGCGTATGACACTTAGCGTGACCCAAGGGCTGGCTTTTACGTCGATCAAAGACTAAGCATTGCCATACAACGTGGCAATGCCGCCAGTCTTTTGGGTACACTTCCAGTCGACAGCGATACGGAGGAATTTTTTGACGCCATATTTTATTTATTGCCTTTAGTGTATATATATAGTTTTAATTAGTTAAGTGTTTTTATTTTTCTAGTTTTAGTATTTTATTATAATTAAAATATGATAAATATATTTTACTTCAGGAATCAATTTCTGGACCTCTTAAATCGATTATTAATTTAATCGATCTCAGATCGCCATCCCTACTTTAGAATATTGATCAATACGCACATACACATACACACCACAGAGTATGAGAGTACCTTTTTATGTATACACACACAGCGATCTATTGTGGGAAATAATATGTCTATCCCATATAGTGGTACAATTAGAAGATCTGGCGGAGTTGTATCTGCAATTGGAAAACAGTTAAGAGGTGTTAATTTAAAAGCTGCGAAGAGAATCACAGTTAAATTTGATCCATTTGGTGATAATGTTACTCATACAAGGTGAGACAGAACTATATTTAAAAAATAGGATTTTCAGAGGCAGCCCAGCCAGATTTTTTTGGCGACCTTTGCTTCAGAGATCAATCATGGTTTTCAGCTCATTACCTCATTACTATTAAGTTATACCAAAACAAATTGACGAATGTTCTTCATAACCTACAAATTCCTCTACCATACATACGTCAATTTTCTGTTTATAAAGTTAAAGGAGTCAATCTAATTTTGTCGTACTGAACATGCAATTAATAAAACCTTCATAAGCTCATTAGTTTACCTTTTTGGATAGTAATTAATTATGTTGGAATCCAGACCTCTATTCAGTCTTTATTTATATTTTATAGTAACTAGCTTTATTATAATATTTCTAAAAATATTTACTGAAATGATTTTTTTTTCTTAGACGTGTTGAAACAATACAAAAAAGAAAACTAGTTCCTTAATTAATAACAACTAATTAGTAATATTAATTTAAACTGCTGTCACTATTATAACATAAAAGCTACCTTGTGCAAAAAATAAATTATTGATAGTTTGGTAAATTAATACTTTGTTTTAGGAATTTCCTGCACTACATAAGTGCACAGAGAATAATTTTGACCAATCCCAACTGCACTCTGAAAACAGAAATAGTCTGTGACCGCAGTGAACCTACGGTAGATATCACTCTAACACCTTCAATTGCAGGTAATTAATCATCTATTATAACTAAACAATTATTAAAAAAAAAAACATAAATTTGGTAAAATACATTAAATTCCAACCCGCACTGGGCCCGCGTGGTGGATTACGGCCCATTCCCTCTCCTAGAGAGAGGAGGCCTGAGTCCCAGCAGTGGGAACATTAAAACGCTGAATATGTATGTATATGTACATTAAATTATTGCATTATAATACAAAAGGAAATTAAAACCTATTATTGATGACACTGTCCCTAAATCTATGCATCTTCCATATTTCAGAAACAGCTAAAATAAAGAACATTTCATTCAAAAGCGGGAACCTCACTTGTTTAGAAATACTACAATTGTTAAACAAACATATTTCATCACTAGCACCTGTAGAACAGCCAGCAGCTGCAATCCAGACCAAAACAGAAAAGAAGAAAACCAAAAAGAAGTAAACACTCCAAAGATGACGAGATCAAGTAAAGGAAACCTTAATGTGGTAGAAGAGTTATATAACCAGATACCAGCATTTACTGATGTGTTTTCAGAAGATTCATTTTACATATTTGTAGTGTTCTTTGTTATGTCAACAATATTGGTTGCCTTTATTCTGTCCAAGTTTATTACTATCAAACCTGTAGAATAGAATGTAAGATAGATATTTACAACAATGATGTTTAAAATTACTAAAGTTTAAAAATGTATCAAACAGTTAAATAAAGGTTTTGGTATTTAGATTTTTGTTTTATTGTTTGTGCTAAAGGCAAATTTGGCCAGGGACATGTTCAAAGGCTTTCTCACTTTGAGAGATCCTCAATATGGATTATAAAGTATACACAAGTGTTTGCTGATATACAAACACTGTCAGTATCAGCTGGTTAGGTCATCTAAAGAACTGAAAATACTGACAGTAGGCTACACAAGGCAGGATGTGTCATATAAGATTTGTAATTTAAAAACCTTATAAAATCTAAGTAGGTAGGTATTTGCATGTCTGACAAAGAGAGTAGCCTGGCATTACACTACTGGGAAAACATTGTATCTGTTGGGTTTTCATTTTATTTTAACCACAATACCAGTGCCGGATTAAGGTGGCGCGGGGCCTGTAGCTAAATCGACCAAGGGGCCCCTCATCATCACCATCATCATCATTTCAGCCGATAGACGTCCACTGCTGGACATAGGCCACCCCCAAATGTCGCCACAACGAACGATCCTGTGCGTCTCGCATCCATCGGATTCCCGCAACCTTCACCAGGTCATCGGTCCACCTTGTAGGGGGCCTTCCAACACTGCGTCTTCCGGTACGCGGTCGCCACTCCAGAACCTTTCGGCACCAACGGCCACTCGTGCCCCTAGGTACTACTAATTAATTTAGTACTTTTGGAAAAACCTAGATGATGATCGTTTTTTGCATACCCCGAATGATTAGTGACGGTGAAGCCTTTGTGAATTTATACAGAAGCTGAATAGGATGCATAATTTATTTTTCTTTGGAGAGGTTAGATTCAGCCAATTTTTAATCGGAATAATGTTTCCGAGAGATTAATCTCTTCAACATGCCAACATCGATCGTCATCATTTCAACTGAAAGGCGTCCACTGCTAGACAAAGGTTTCTTCCAAATGTCACCACAACGGCCGGTCCTGTTTATCACGCCTTCATCGGAATCCCGTGAACCTTACCAGGTTATTGGTACCCTTGTTGCGAGGCCTTTCAACGCTGCGTCTTCAGGTATCCGATCACCACTCCAGAACCTTTCGGCCCTATCGACCATCTGTTCTGCGAGCAATGTACCCAGCTCACTGCCACTTAAGCTTATCTTCACTCCTGATTCGATCATGAAAGGAAACCCCGAGCATAGCCCTCTCCATTGCTCTTTGGGTGACTTAAAACCATCTGATGAGGCGCATTGTGAACGACCACGTTTTAGAGCCATATGTCACTACGCACTGGCAATGTAATATTCACATAGTCACACAAAATATGTAGTTCCCTAAATACCTTGTTTAAGTTTATTCTTATTAGAGTTATTAAGAATAAGCTGGCTAAAGCTACCCCTTCTAAAAATTAACTTGAACAAGGCTTTTAGACACCAATAGACCCGTGGATTTTAAGATCAGGTGCGTAAAAAGTACGATGATGGGGCAATTCTAAGACATCTTCTATTCTGTAGTTTACTTGGAGGAAAGTCTGAGGTAAAGTGACTATCACATCACATCCAAAGAAATCATCTGTATTTAGATTTCACGCGGTACAAATATTTTGACTAGTTTTTTTTTACGTTCAAGTGCAGGATCCCTGAACGCGCAGGGCCCCCAAATGCGCAGGGCCTGTAGCATTTGCTACTCTTGCTACATGTCTAATCCGCCACTGCACAATACTATCCTGCTGGGCAAAGGCATCCTATCCCGAAGTCTTTCCAGGAACACTCCCCATAACTGTTAGGATATAAAATAAAAATCGAGAAATATAAATATGTATATGTAATAAAAACCGTTTCATAGATTGGACAAAGTACAGAAGGTAGTTCTTGAGACAAATCTTATGTGTAATACAATAATTTTAGCTTGTAATTAATTTTATCAAATGAACAGAATATATTTAACAATAGAATGGAATACTTAAAATTCTTGAGTTCCCCAACGGATCTGAAACAGAAAACAAAGCATAATTAAATATTAAAAAAAAAAACTACAGCCAACAAACGCGTTGTTTGCGTGAACATTTTTACTAATTATCTTAGCTATAGGTACCTCTTAAGTTTTTGCCAGATTACACTTATTCAAGAGAGATAACATTAATCGAGAGAATCTCTTGGTAAACCTTTACGAAATATTAAAAACAGGTGTTAATAAAACTTACATCTTGATTACGGTTTTTCTGTTTGCGCTCCACTAACGATGTCAGAGCTTCAGAGCGGACTGCGAGCGAGTCGATCCTCTCCACAAGTTGTTGGTAAGGGGACAACGGTTGGGCACCCATCACGACATGGCCCAACTTGGAATCTATCTTGGCATCTAGTCGAGCATTACGAATTAAGTTTACAATCCAACATTCGGCCTCATCGGGCTGCATGTTCAAATTCTCAGCTAACATTCTGAAAGAAAAATTATAGGTGAGCTGATCATCTTTAAGAATTGCAGATACTTCATATTTGCAGACAATACATACCCAATACTGATGACTTGATGAATACGGCAGAATGTCTCAAAAATCATCAGTCGAGCATTTTCAACAAATTCTTCAAGACAAGCAATCAAGAAGAAGTCAGTTAAAAGTACTGCTTGGCACTGGTTTAATTTCCTGCGTGCAGCTTCGAAGTCAAAGTTCACGTAGAGATGCTCTATGAACTCGGTAATAGGGTCCCTTAAAAAGTAATATAAAAATATTTATAAAACAAAAATAATTTCGCTAAAGAACTCCATACATTATTTTACTCGATCCTTTTTACCTATAAGTATAGGCTTCTTGCTGAATAACTTTTACAAGATCCTTCAGAGCATTCCTTCGCGAACGATTAATAATAACGGCAGTAGCCAAATAACGAAGGATATGTGGGCACATTGTTTGAATGGCGTTCAAGTATCTGTAACAACGAAAGCGATTAAGTTGAAGTAAATAACATAAGTTTTTACGAAATAAATAAATAAAAATCTGAATGCTTACAGAGGTTTGTACAAAAACATTTCAATAATAAGGTCTCGGCCTTTGACGTGGTTGAAAAATACAAAAAGCGACCAGTGCACAAGCCAGGTTCGCTGCTGAAGGGCCTGCATGTTATTAGCAGTTGCGCCTGCGCCGCCGTTGTCAATAAACTCCCGCAACTTTGTCAAATCATCCAAAGCGCCATCCCAGTTTTGTACCAAAATCTCACTAGCCAGTTTGCCCCAAAGTACAGAGAGGTAGTTCTGAAAAGAAAACATGATTTTATAATAACTAATAAACAATACTCTCAATAACGTCACCCTTCCTGGAGAAAAAGCCTGAGTCCCAGCCAGCCAGAGTTATTATGCTATGCTATGCTATGCAAGAACGTCAAGAACTAAAATAAAAAGTTGCAGTCAGATTCCAACGCAAAGGAACGTATCACAATTCTTTAACATGTTATTTTAAATATTACACAATTTCTATATGTTTGGCCTTAGGGCTTGACGGAAATCTATAAGTGAAGAACTAAATTTTTTTTTTCGAAATCTTGTTCTCATTAGTATCGGAGATGTTTCTATGAATTATTCGATTTGCATGTAGGTACATACTACATATAACTTTTATTTTCAATGTTAGTATATCTTAGAACCGTGGGGTCCTGTACCTTTGGAAGGAGTACGAGGAGTTAAAACCAAGTCGCTGAGGCCCCTTGGACGCTTTTATTGGAGGTCGTACCAACCGACGATTATCCCTGTACGCGCTATGCTAGTGCACCCAAGAAAACCCCCGGTTGGTGGGAAACTATTGCAACATATGGAAAACTAAGGTAGGGCTATGATTTTTTGAGTCTTAAGTGGACTAGTTATCAGGAACTGTGTTAAGACTATGACCCCTGCTTGAACAATGTCATTAATATGCATCGATAAAAAGGCGGGAGGTGACTTGCACGCTCAATAAATGAGCCCCCAAAATCAGTCGCTAGCACGAAGTGACGTAGCATCAAGAGGGCAAAATATCTTGAGACTCTTGAGGAGAAGAGAGATATACCACGGCTATCAGGCTGGAAGTACAGTCAAGATTCCTACCAGCACCTTACTGCAGCATCTTTCTCCCGACCACGTTGCTCTTACAAATCTCCACTCTAGCCAGCCAATAAAGGCAAGAGAGAGGTGGGAGCTCTATTCCTCGTCAGTGTTCATTACAACCGGCCAATAAAGGCAAGCCGGCGATGAGGGACAAGGGGACAAGGAACAAGATTACTCCCGGGAGATCGGGTCCGTGGGGTCGCTATTAGTCGCTAATGCCCAATAGTTCACCACAAAACTATACCCAGAGTATTGTATCTCTCTTAGACTGGCCCCTCACCTTAGGCATGTTAGGGCAAAGGCTCAACTGGCAGCTAATAAGATGGGAATCTTCGCGAAGGTCAGACAGTACTTCACGCCGGAACAGCTGCTCAAACTTTATCAAGCGCAAGTTCGATCGTGTATGGAGTACTGCTCTCATCTTTGGGACGGATCTGCCCGATACCAGCTTGATGCCCTTGAGGCAATTGAGAGACGAGCCAGGAGGATCATTGGCAATGATGCACTCGTTGAGCCGAGGCTTCAAAGTCTTGAACATCGACGCCGAGTTGCTAGCCTGTCGGTTTTCTACCGGTTGCATTTCGGGGAGTGTGCGTCGGAATTGCATAACCTAATTCCGCCTAGGCCCTTCCATCATGCGACCACCAGGCGTACGGTAATGCGCCACCCCGGTTCATGGTGGACATCCCACCTATACGCACGAAACATTTTGGGAACACATTCATTGTGCGTACAGCTAAGGAGTGGAATTCCTTGCCGGAATCTGTGTTTCCTGATGGCTACAACCCGGGAATCTTTAAGTCAAGAGTGAATAGGTTACTTCTGGGTAAGCGCCCTCCATCGTCGACCGCATCGTCGCTTTCCATCAGGTGAAACAGTGGTCAAGCGCGAACCTATCAAGAATAAAAAAAAAACAAACTCTACCGGTATAGACCTAGGGTTTATTGGAGCGCGCAGCCCTATCACGGCGTCAACTTAGAGATAAGGCGATGAGGTTAATAATATTATTTGTTATATTGTAAGTAACTATTATTTGAAATCCCTTTTATTTAATAAATTCAACAAGGCCTTGAACGCGAACGTGTGAACAAACTAAAGCTATTCTTTTTTTTTATGAGGATAAAATGTAATTTTTGGAACTCTTCATCTGCTTGGTATTACTCGAATGTTTGTGTACCGGGCTATTGATAATTTAATAATAGGTATAATGAAACCTCTGTTTGTGACAGAAAACGATATGGCCGTCCACGTAGTATTCGTGAGAAAAAGGCGATTAAAGCAGTAAGGAAAGAATTCTAGAAACCATGACGCGTATTTTGAAAGACGATTTAGGACCGGGCTGGTAATTATTTAACTGATTATAATTATTTTTTAAATGCGGTACGCAAAAGGAGCTCACAGATTTTTTTTTAATTTACTGATGAGATCTTATTTACTATTGAGCAATGTTTTAACAAGCACAATGACAAGAGTTTATTCTCAAAGTTCTATAGAAGCTTCCCAATTAGCAAAGTACAACGTGGACATTATCTGACGTCAGTGTTGGTTTAGTGGAGTGTTAGCTATCAAGGGATGACCGCTCCATATTCTTGTGAAAAAGATTTCAAAACTTCGACACAAGTGTAGCAAAGTACGATTCTTGAGAAGGTGGAAATGCCTCTTAACAACACCATATTACTTAACCAAGAATGGTCCCAGCAAGACTCAGCACCGGGTCATTAAGTTCGATGCACTCAAGCATGGTTGAAAACGAATGTTTCTGAATTCATCAGAGCTGAAAACTGGCCGTCATCTAGTCCCGAACTGTACCTGGATTATAATTTATGGTCAGTATGGCATGCTATAAACGCCATGATAATTTGGAGTGCCTAAAACAATCCGGATTGGCAGTGAAGAATTTTTCCATTTACCTTAGAAACTGTGTTTCTATTGATAACTGGCCTCAACGTTTAAAGGACTGCATTAAAGATAACATGGACAAAACTAAAGTCATGATAAACAACCATGTAGCACCCACTCCTATCAAGATTGGAGACTCTATACTCGAAGTTGTGGACGATTACGTCTACCTTGGACAGACAGTCCAGTTGGGTAGATCTAATTTCGAGAAAGAGGTCAACAGTCGAATCCGACTCGGCTGGGCAGCGTTCGGGAAGCTGCGCGGTATCTTCTCGTCCAATATACCACAGTGTCTCAAGACGAAAGTCTATGACCAGTGCGTGTTGCCAGTGATGACAAATGGTTCCGAAACGTGGTCGCTCACAATGGGCCTCATCAGAAGGCTCAAAGTCACCCAAAGGGCAATGGAACGGGCTATGTTCAGAGTTTCCTTGCGTGATCGAATCAGAAATGAAGATATCCGCAGGAGAACCAAGGTTGCCGACATAGTACGAAGAATCGCCAAACTTAAGTGGCAATGGGCAGAGCACATTGCTCGCAGAACAGATGGCCATTGGAGCCGAAAGGTTCTGGAGTGGCGACCGCGTACCGGAAGACGCAGTGTTGGAAGGCCCCCTACAAGGTGAACCGATGACCTGGTGAAAGTTGCGGGAATCCGATGGATGCGAGGCGCACAGGACCGTTCATTGTGGCGACATTTGGGGGAGGCCTATGTCCAGCAGTGGACGTCTATCGGCTGAAATGATGATGATGACTAAAGCTAATGGAAATCATTTTGAATGAACTTTATATATTTTTATAAATTACACGCATTACATTACAGTAATATATTTTTTTAATTGATATAAACTAGTGCTTGACTGTGATCCCACCTGATGGTAAGCAGTGATGAAATCGTTGATGAGCACTAGTTTATTAAGAGTTTAGTCAGTCTAGTTTTGAAGAGACCTAAATTATAATCGGACGGGAAGACCAAAGCAGGCAAATTGCAATAGAAAAATTCCTTGTTACAATATTTATGGCAAAATAATAAGTTCATCTGTACCTTCATGATAATGCAGTATCAAAACATTTTGGAATAAGAACAAAGGTTAAAAACTAAAGGCCGGTTTCTGCATTGAGAGTTTACCTACTTTGGACATTGGACCTACATTACCGGAGTTTAAACCCCGATTCCCAAATTAAATATTTGAAGTTGAATTTTTGTCAATCTCTAACATGAAAACCTGTCAAAATTTAGCCTATAGTTACGTTCTTAATTCCGAAAACTTACCTCAGAAAAAACCGGACCTTAAATCAGAAACATGCCCTTAATGTTTTGATTAGAGTTTGACAATACTCAACTGATATAAATAAAAACCTTTGACTAATTAAAACAATTTTTTTTTGTTCTTGATAGGTTCCTGATGGAAAGTGACGATGCGGTCGACGATGGAGCGCGCTTAAATAAAAAAATTGGTGTCGAAAAACGCATGCGTTTCGCAGTCTATTAGTAATGTGCCCAAGAAACTGAGGGCATTACCACACTGTGTGGCAATCACAGATTGACATATCTGTGATGGCAATGCTCCTCTGACTAAGGTAAAACCCAGGCTTTGGGTCACACGAAGTGTCAACAAGGCGTTTAGACAGATCTTTATAATAATTTATGAGCACTCGGACCCCACAATCCGAGAGTTTCAAATCTAAAGGGCTCAAAAATATTATTTCCAACAAGATTATTTATTATGATTCTAGGTACAACGCATTGAACACAAAAAGAATTATTAAAATTAGTCCAGACAAACAATTAAGAAGGAAATACGACTTCTTACAACAACTGTCGAAATACGAAACAGATGTTGAGCTTGCATTCACAACAGAGGCCAACAATTTGAGCACGATTTGTAAAAATTATGAAATAATGTTAAAAATGCATTTTTTTTTCTAGTAAAACGCAAGAAAAGAGACAGATTTTTTCTTATGAGAGTGAGATAACATTTTTAATAGGTTTTTCAGGTATCACTTAAGCATAATTTTGAATATTAGTCTTATGTGACTCGATTCACAATTCTAGCGAATTCACAGTTATAAAAAGATTTTTATGGCATGTGGCACATCACTAGCAAGAGGATAAATTAGAGAATTTTTGAGGAAGTTGGAAGAATCCGGTCGCTTCTGGTTATTTTTTATCGCCAAGTAAATAGCTGTAACATAGACAGCTTTAATTCAAGTCCAAAACTTTTTTAAATTTAAAAGTACTCTAATACAATACACATCTAAATAAAATTAAAATTCAGAATCTACGCCATATATATTTTTTTTAATTTGTATTTGAATGAAAAATTTTGGCCTTATTTTAATAAAACAATAAAAAGTCGAAGAAAAAAAATCCACAGGGCATGAGAAGTGTTTAGGGATCTGATAGGATAACAGATGATCCTTCCCGTCGACTATTTCAATTTGGCACACGATGCACCAAATACCCTGTATAATTTGATTATTAAAAAAAAAAAAATTGACAGTAAAACCCGACTACGAAAACCAACCATTTGAAAAGATTCATGCTATTACAATTACAACTTTAATAAAGTACTATATTCTAAATTGTTTTTAGTTTTAAATAGTTTTTCTTTTACATTAGGTTTCTATTTTTGTGTAAATATATATGTATAGTGGTGGTTAGAAGCCCTTGAACGTCTTCTCCTTTCATCGAGATAGGTCCAAGTCCCCGAGTAAATAGCGGTAAGTAAACTTCCGAAAATAACGCATTATAAAGGTTCCTGTTTTGCCATTTGCTACGGAACCCCAAAAACGCGTTCCGCGCGACAATCATAGAAAGTATTTGTATGCATTTAAATAAGGTTGTTCACATTATTTTTAATCTATGGTTAGGGTATACAACCTATTTTTCATCATAAATTAATAATTTTATTAGACTGCTGAAAAAAAAAAACGCCTGTCTTTGTGGCATTTACTAAAGATGTCAGCTTCATCAAGATTAATAATTCATAAATTTGAAGCGGCTAAGATTACTTTTAAATCTTTAAATGTTTCAATTGATTGCGAGGAAAATTCTACGTCTAAGACGAAATACAGTGATTGGTTCGATGGTAAATTAGAAATAAAAAAGAAAAACAATCCTAAGTCATCATCACGCTTAGTAGTAAAAATAGTTACAGGTAATGATTGCGATAGATTTAATTTAGTTGCCATTGCAAAGGATATTGATGCACCTGAAACTTATATTGCCAATATTTTGGCCAAATCCACAGAATATGAGGTTACTCATAAGTTAGGTGTAAAGGTACAAGACGTTAATTGCGATCGCGAAGAAAAACCAAAGGATTTAATAAATCAACCAACTATAAAAAATAAAATATGTTCAGAGAATGATATATCATTGCAGTTATATGTAAAAAACAAGTGCAAATTAAATAATTCAGGAATTTTTTTAAGTCCTCTAGAACATAGTCTTGAGAAAGTGAAAGAGAACAATGCTCGTATCATGGAAAATATACAAATGCTCAACAGAACTCTGAATTATACTAAAAAGAAAGAGATACTTGACATCTTGCGTCCAAAATCAGTTAGATCGTTTCCTTGTAGTACTTGCGGCAAATGTTTTGTTTATGAAACTGGTTTGAGAAGACATTACTCAATGAGACATTCGATGACGAAGATGCCTCCGCGATGGCAAGTTGTATGGACCTGTATTCAGTGTTTTCAGGTATGGCCTTGCCAAGATCAAGCTATGAAACATTCTAATGAATGTTGCAACTCAAATAATGCTGATTGTGTCCGAGAGATCAAAACATCTTCATTGTTGCAATGTGAATTTTGCGAAAAAGTATATACTAGCATTCCTAGATTATTACGACATTCTAAAATGCATACAACAGCAAATAATTATGAGTGCAATGCTTGTGGACTGACTTTTACATCATACAAATCAGCCGAACAACATTGGATATTATGTCCATGGATGAATATGTACTACAGTTTTTCGCTACCGAAACACTTGCTCTGTAATGCATGTGATCGCAAGTTCAGGAATTATGAACAATTGTATAATCACAGGTGAGTGATTTTCTTAAACTAAATTATTACATGTTAAAATGCCACATGAATTTATAATAACACATATCTTTTCTATATTAGCATCATAACTAGCAGAAAGAGCTTTTCAGAGCAAGAAATTAAAAGATTATATTTATCCACAGATACAAAGTAGGTCACTTTATGACCAAGACACACGGTAATCAAGGCGGTGCCAATTGTCTGAATTCAATCGTATACCAGTGTGAACTTTGTGGGAAATGGTATGCTTCAGTAGCAACATTGAAAGCTCACAAAAATAAATGCCATCCTAAGCATGACATGGGAATGCAGTGCGGATTGGTATGAATTTCTATTTTTTAATTTTACATGTGCGTTGCCTTCATAAGACAATTGAAGAAATTTCCCATTGAAGACACGATGAACATCTATACAGACTTTCATCACCAGCTTTTAGGTAAAGGCGTGTTTTTGATCGAAACAAACTCACCTAGCAGTCGACCATTTTCGAGTGCGATCGTGTTCGCGAGACATCAAAAATTCTATGTTTCTTATATGGTAAACACATCTATGCAAACCATTTTACCTTATTTTTTTTATTTTTTTTCAAAAACCGTTCTTGCCGTGTTTCCACCTTGAAGCAACCCACACGCAATTTTAATTACGTGGCAGGGTAAAATTAAGCGATAGATCACAATATACATTGGTAGCTCACAAATTAAAGCAAATTGCCTGCAAGCTGTTTGCTGATGAATACTACTAATTCCTTTTTTTTTTTTTTAGGTTACCTCAACCTAGGAATTACTCATGCTGTATCGTGGGTGCGTTCACAAACATGTAAAATAACACAAAACACCTGGGTGTTTCCAGCTCTGAAGCTGGAACCACTATTTTTAAGCCATACAAACATAGAGCCTTTTCAGTAAGAACATCATAAGCGACAGTTTGCGTTTTTTGCAGAAATGGGTTATTCCGTAAGTAATTAAAAAATATTTATAACATATTATCGTTAATAGAAACTATTCTAATAGATCTGTAGTTTTTAATCATATTTTTTTTAAAAAGCTATTGTCATTTATTTTTTAATATAGGGGAGCTAAAACCCACTCCTGCAAAATACGCAAACTGTTGCTTACGATGTTCTTCCTAAAAACGGACGATCACAGTCATGTCCCGTGCAGGAAACGAACATAACAACAAGCAAAGCAGTAACCAGTCGAACAACCACTGGCCCAACCATACTGACAAATTGCAATCAATATTTTTACTGTAATTTTTCATAAAAAACCTTTAATTATTTTACTAACTTAAAATGTTTTACCCAGCAGGATAAACCATTTGGAAATGGTCAGGACAATATTATGTTAAAAAAAGAATTATGTATACAAAATGGAGAGACTATTATGTCTGAAGGAAAACAATAGATTTATTATAATGGTTTGTTAAGTTAATAAATTTAGTTATAGAATAAATATAATAAACAACATTTGTTTTTTCATTGATAAGATTCTACTATTTCTAGCAATTTAACATTTCAATTTTAAACACTAATGATTGTCTAATAGTCCAACCAAACTAGACTAAAAAAAATGGGGTAAAAAAAGATGATCCGTTTTTTCCTTTTGAGGTACGGAACCCTAAAAACGCGCTAAGTACACTACCTCAAAGGTGATGTGAAAGCGTGTGCATATTATGACGATCACCTCTTTCAACTTTTTAAATCATTATATCTCAAAAACGGTGGCTCTTAGGAAAAAAATATTTAGACATGTTTGTAGATAATTATATGATCTAAAATTTTCCGAGCTAATTTTATGATAAAACTTTTTTGTAACCTCAGATGTCTAAATTGACCGGACTATAACTTTAATCAAATCTTACCTTGTCTGTTGGACACATCACTAGCTGGCAGAAGTAGAGATAAGAAGCAGACTCTACATAGTTACCACACTCATAGCGGTATTTGGCCAACCGATACATGCTGTCGATCATCTCAACTTTGAACTGTAAAGTAAAAATAAATATTATACATTGATGAAATAATTCTCAATTTGGGAAGTACTTGACTTCATCACCTCTATGGTTCAGAGGTTGTAATCACTACTGGCAAACATAAGTTCCTGGATTCAATTCCTAGGTTGGGAAAATTGTTAAAGGGTTTTTGTATAATTGGCTTAATATGGGGTGTTTGTGTATCAATATAGATGCACTACCTATGTTGTGTGTAGATGCCCATATTAAAAAGTATCTAAGTGTGGTAGTGTATCAACACTACATAAGTGTATTTTAAAATTAATTTTCTAATTAGTGTGTTTAGGGGAGTGTATTATTCCAGTTACATATGTGCTACTAGTCTGATGTGGTTTCCCATGCTTCTTTGTTTACTGCTCCGCTACCATGGGTTATAGAGCGATCTTAAGTTAGTTGCCTACACTGTTAGTCATGAATCTGGCTTTCCCTTAAAGAAGATTGTTTCTAATCCAACTAGTAGTTTCAGAGATTAGAGCATTTATGCTAACAAAAAATTGGTAAAATTTTTTTGTTTGTTTAAATGCAATAATCTATTATAATATATTCTATTCATTTATTATATTATAGTATGGATAGTTAATCCTTTTAGTTAATCTGTGCCCTTCAGGGAAACCAGATGTGTTATTGATAACATTGCTATTTGGTTAAAATGAGAGTATGAAGTCATAAAAAACAATATGAGAATTAGCAGAATTAATAGGAGGGTAATGGTGAATGCACACATCCGAGCCGGACGTGTCAAACAAATCAAAGTCAAGAAGGCCCTCGCACACATACCCAAAAGAAATAACCGAAATTGTTTCTCATTTACACATATCATTCTGAAATTACATGGATCTTAACGAGGTTTGTATTGTCAGTGCTTTATTAATAGAGATGAAGAAAGTGAAATACATCAAAGGGAAGCAAGAATGTGGATTCATAACTTTAACTTAAAAAGGCAGTGCTTTGGTGCATCCAAATTCATCTAGAATTTCTGGACTCCTTCCAGATTCAAACGATTTGATGCGTGGTGTGCAGGGTTTCATAGGATTTTATATAAAGAATTCTAAAATTCTTCTCTTTCAATTCATTTGATGCGTTGGGCTTGGAAAAGTGTGTGTTCACCTTTAGGCTGATAATAGAAATATTAGTTGTTATACAAAACCATTACCTCAAATTCTTTATTAGTTGTAAGATGGTTTATGAGAGTTTTGGGATCTCTCATTGTCTCAACAGTCTTCATGACATCATCTCTTTGCATGAGCCTCAACACAGGTTCTACAGCATCTTGTAGCTCTTGTAGCTGGGAAAGGACTACACCCCTTCTAGCTTTGATTTCCTAGAAAAAAAATATAAAGATCAGTGACATGTACTGTACATATACAAATCAATTGTTATGAATAACATAATTTTCTTTAGTAAGCTGTTGATCCCCGCATTAACGCCAGCGTTCACGCGCAATTGTCTTACTATTGTGTCTCTAATTACGCACTCAAAAGGTTAAAAATACTAGGTTAGGTGGTTATGGTTTCACAACATCAAGAAATTAAGTTTGGAAACCACTTGAAATTACTTTCAAGTGGTCCAAACTTAATTTCTAAGTTAGTACTACATGAACATTGAATGAAATTGTTTTATTAAAAACATTGCAATTAATATCTAAAGTTATAAACAAAAGATAATCTATCTATAGGCATTTCACCCAATTTTATTGATAATTAACAGAGTATAGCAGATGTACATTAAACAATTTCAGTAAAAACTTACTTATTTTAGGCAATTTATTTATGTATTAGTTCAGTTTAGACAATGACCGAGCGAACGCCGGCGTTCGCTCGGTCATTGTCTTTCTATTGTGCCTATAATTACGGTACTCACAAGGTTAAATTTTCTACAATAATAGGAATTGCTTACCAACTTGTATTTGAAAATTTAACATACCTCAGGTGTGTCCTCGTCAGGGTACAGCATTTTTCTGATATCAATAACATAATCAATCATGTTAGTTTTGCTAAGAATCTCTAACTTAGCTTGTAGGAGCTCCGATTGATCATAAGTCTGAAAGCGGAAATATACATTTATGTATGTAAAATCCTGGAGTATGCAACGGGTTATTCGGACTGATATACAATAGAATTGAAGTAGTATTTAAAGAGAATCAGGTTAACTTTTACAACTCACCTCTTTAGCAGCTAAAAACTCAAGCAAAGGGAATACCAAATGACGATCGAGGTATTGACCTATTTTAAACGTTAGGTCAAACTTGGAATAACTCATTTTGGCGATTGTATAGCTCTAAATCTCAAAATATAAAATAATGTACTCGTGAAAGTAATATTTTGCCCACTGGCATGGCAGGGAAGAAGTGACAAAGTGACAATTCCTCTAACAACTAACTTTTTTTTTATTCTTCTTGATCTTTGACATTTAATTTCCAATCATCTTTGTCATTTTCTTAGAAACGGTTATATTGCATCTCTTTCTAATGCTTTGAAAATGATCATTTACACCGAGATGGAATTTTTTAACCTCAAAATATCCGTTTATCGGCCCTCATTGGCTGGCATTTATGGAAACGGAAATAGCCAGTAATGCTAATGATCAAACATCATTTCTTTAAAAAAAAAATGATGGTTCTTTTTTTACCCGTTTATAATTATACTAGCTGAGCCGGCAAACGTTGTTCTGCCATATAAATAAAAAAAAAAAAAAAAAAAAAAATAGATGTTGGCCGATTCTCAGACCTACTCAATATGCTCACAAAATTTCATGAGAATCGGTCGAGCCGTTTCGGAGGAGTTCAAGTTCGAACACCGTGACACGAGAATTTTATATATTAGAAGATTATAATATTTATTAGTTTCGAAATTTATTAAATATCCTACTTGACAATATTATTCACAAATAAAATTATTTATACACTAAAGGCAATAACTCCACGTTAAAATAAAAATAGTTTAAAAAACTAAAAAACACGCTTTTAGCACGCACTAAAAATTACACTTTGGCGCGAGGTGACAAGCAAGCGCGCCGTTTAAGCGTGAACTACATCATGGCGGCTCCACATTAGTGCCGTGAATTCACGCCATGAATTCACGGTTCAAGTCGTGCCCTCCACATTTACGGGATGCTCACAATCGGCATTTGGAACAATTGGAACACTAAAACACAAACTACTAAAAAATGACGCAACGTAACAGATCACGATTCATTACAGTCTGTGTTTGTATCTTAGCCGTTGTTCCAAATGTTCCGTTTGTACCTTGTGAGCCGATGTTTTAAATGTTCCGTTTGTATCTTGTGAGCCGATGTTTCAAATGTTCCAAATTATACATAAGTATCACTGTTTCTAACCATTCCTGATGGTGGCTCCACACTAGTGCCGTGATTCACGCGCGATTTCTCGCCATGTTTTCACGGCACAAGTCGTGCCCTCCACATTCACGGGATGCTCACAATCGTTCGTGAAACCCGCCGTGAAATGGACATAAAAGCTGCTGCTGCAATAACTTTGTTTGCTGTGGCAACAATGATTATTTAGACGTTCTAAACAAGAAAGTTATTAGAAGTTTGAAAAAAAGTTGCCAAACTGAGTATGTTTGCTGGTGTAGTGAATTTTGAATTGATTTAGTATATGATTAGATCTGTCTTTATTAGTCATATCAAATTCTTTTCAGACTTTCTACGGAGAAGCAGTAGTACATTCTGAACTCAGTGGCGAATTTAAGAAATTTACTCGTAAGTAAACAGTAGAATTTGAATATTTGCTTTAGTAAGTTTCTCCCATTGTTTATTTTATACGTCGGAACGCCTTTTTAGTCCAGAGTAAACTGGCATGGGGCCGTGAAAGTGGATGTGTACGCGTGAATGCCGCGCGAAGGTAGCGCGAACCCTTTGTCGTGAGACAAAATACCGACTCTGATCGGGGAACAGGCGTGAACTCGCGTGAACTTCGCGAAAAACATCAACATTCACGTTCACACCTGTTACGGAGCTTCACGGCACTAATGTGGAGCCGCCATGAGACGTGTGCAGTGGGTGTGCACACTACACCGACACAATGTCACAATGTGTAACACGTGTGTTGCGCATTACAACCTTTGATTTCAACGGAACTATACAGACGACATCCATCGTCTGTATAGTTTGTTAGAAATGTACAAATCAGACAGCGAATTTAAAGATGTTTTATTTTTATGGGTTTAGAACATAAAGAAAAACATAGGGAAAGAAAATACTGAGTTCACAAATATACTTAAAAATAGAAGAAGTTAGCGAATATCATAGAAGTAGATTTAACCTCGTTTCTTCATGTACTTTCAGGCCCGCCGCTAGCTGTTTGAACGCACGCGTGCAACACCGATTAAGCCGCTCCTAATTTTTTTTTTGGATGGGAGAAATTACTGATGGCTCCTCTCGCTCTAGGGCGGAGCGAAAGGGCGTGTCAGACTTTTACTGACTGAAACCACACGTATGTTCCCCCTTTGTGTTGCATTCCAGGACCCCGTGTTTCCCATTCAGAAGTCAATGGTCCCAGTACGCTTGCCCCTGCTTTCTTCCGCACGATCAGGTGCAGGAACCTCCCTAACATATCATGTCCGGTGAGGACCTGCGTCATACGGAAAGTGAGGACGCCGTGACGGCTTTCCTTTCATTATGGTGTGCCCAAAGCCGCCCCATACCTACCATCGGTATCTATCGGTGCATCACTGAAACAGGTTCGATAATGTTCAATGTGTTTAACGTTTACAAAATCTGTTATTAACTTTTTCGTATCCTAGCTGTCCAAAATTTCATATTCAATCTAAATTATTTGTCTTTCTTTCTTCTTTGTCGACTATAGTTTTTTTTATAACTTTTAACTTTGTAAAAGACTTTTCAACAACTTCTTTGCAACTGAAATTGGCAATGTAAGTAATCTTCTCAGCGGAAATGTTAAAATTAAATCATTAGTAATACCGATATTGTACAATATCGGTACAAGGTGCCTTGGAGTCCTTGGAGACTGTGATACTCAAATAAAACGCAGTACTTCAGAGCAAGACAATTTGGGTATATAATCTAAGATGCGACGCTACATACGCGACGACGACCCAGCGGTCCCAGAAATTTAGCGGAAGATGGAGCAGAAGATGGGCATAATACATGCGTGTTTGGAAGAAACTCGACTAAATTACATCATTTACTTCTTTCAGTACCAAAAAAGTGCATATCCAAACTGTCCATCCTGCCTGATCCTGCCCATAAAAAAAAAAAAAATTGACAGTTTTTGATAACTGTGTGTTTCGGAAATCGAATATTCCCAATTCTGATGTCTAATGTTATTTAACTGAAAGAAATAGTAATACTTGGCTTATTGTTTTTAAATAGTGCAAAGCTAAATTCATCAATAGGTTATAAACTATTGTGTTTGCCGCGGTGCGGCCATTCGCCTACTGGTGGAGTCCAAAATGGCGTCTAGCGTGTTGGATTTGGTGGATGCGTCATAAATAGACGCGGTGCATGTGTCTTGAATGGCTATAAATAGAGGATTTGAATTAGAATGAGTGCATGAATTGCAATGAAAAATGTCAAACACAGTCATAACTAACTATACGGATCTCAATGGACCTTCCACAAAAGCTGATAGTTCTGTTGTTGTTATTGTAAACAAGGATGGCTCACTGTCTGTTGATCAGAAATTACTTGGAACATTAATGGGTAAGTTAAATAAAGTAATGTTTTCTCTCGAAATATAGTACTTAATAGTTTTCGAGCTCATATTCAATTTGCTGCCTGGTATTTGCACAGTTCTATAGGTTTGCTATCTATATTGAATCCAGTGTGTGTCTGTCTCTCACTCATTCGCAATGCAAGTTTACTAAAACATGGTTTCTATTTATTATTATTGATATATTGTTACGGGAAAATTTTTATTTTTATTCCTAAATAATCGTCATTGTATCAGTAATTATGTAACTTAAAATTTATTTTGGCGCCAAAACGATTATCTGTTCAAACAATTATAAATATTATTGTTTTTATTATTGATATGTAGGCCATAGGTAGTGTTGATAATAATGCTACCAATCAAATGATCTTCTAGGTACTGATGGTTCTCAAAGTGCTGGTATTAGTGTAGTACGGGTTGGTCATGAAGGCAAACCTGATGATGCCACTGATTCTGACACTGATGATGAGAAAGTGCCTCACGTGACACTTTCAGTGGATAGCTATTATGATGAGCCCAACAGTATCATAAAGTATGGTAAGAAAATAATATTTATTTGTATTTCTCCAGTACTATAACTAGATGTATAAATATAAAAAAAATATTTATTTTTACAGATAGTGGTGCTGAAATGTTACAGTCCTTGAGAATAGAAACAAGAGAAAACAGTTTAGTAGGATTCCAAAATGACCACTGTTACACACCCCTCAAATCACCAAGTCAGTCTTTACCACAAAATGACAATCTATCAACTTATGACGAACCGGTTATTAAAATCACACACACTCCACCACCTAAACCTGTTCCCAACTCTAAAAAAATTACTATTTTGGAACAACAAATTATACCAAAAGGTAAAAAGATAATTATAAATCCTACTGAAGCTCCTATTCTACTAAAAGGGAATGATGTATTGCATAAACCACTGCCTGTATTAAATAAATCCAAGGATACCAGAGAACTAGAAAAGGCTCCAGAGGTATTACAAAGGGCTGACGACAGCTCCGAATCCTCTTCTATTAGTTCATCTGGTGATAGCATTCCTGACAGAGATTCTGATTCTGATTACAAAGATACTAAAGATAGAACTGGTTCTCTTAGACTAAAGAAAAACAAACTAAAACCCCGCATACTAAAGACTGTAGCAGCATCTAAGGCTTCAAAACTAGAGCATAAATTGGTAATTAAACATAAACCTGCCAGGAATATTCTAAGAAAAGATGTGAAAGAAAAATTACACCATAAAAATATTGTGGAAAAAAAAGAAACTACAGAGGTTGATTTGGAAAGCCTGTTGCCTTCATCTAAGATATCGACTGCAATCACACCTAGCAATGACCTTAGCAAAGTGGTTTTGAAACAGACACCAAAGTCCATTAAAAAAGAAAAGAAAACGCCAGCTCATGTTACGGCTCTATTGACAGATATGGGTTCATTGTTTTCCACACCAGATGTTATAAGAAGGGTATCTACTGATGGAAAAGGTCCTCCTAAAACACCAACAAGTGAAAAAGATTCTTTATTGTCCATTACTGACAAAAAATCTGCTCCTGCCTCGAAGGTGCCAGATGCAATTGATACAAAGATTGCAGATAACAGTAAAGTTGATACCGCAGAAAGCCTCAAACCTATTGTGCATAAAACATATTTAAAACCTAAAGAAAGAGTAATTTCAACTGAAAAGACTAAACCTTATGACCCAATCCCTCAACTAGATGATGCCAGCTTGGCTCAAATACTTCAAGATACTACAGGCATATCTAATCCAGTTAAGAGTCAAGCAAGTATTTCTACTGCTGGTACTATGAACAGTCCAGGTTTAGCTGGTCCTTTATCACCTACTTTGGACTTGTTGGGTGGACTGCAGCCTGAAGAGGAAGGCCTGACAGAAGATTTCTTAATGTCTGTGGCTCAGCTAGTGGCAAGCTCTGAGAACTTACAGGAAGTTATAGATAAACAAGTGCTGGGGAAGGTTGATTCAGGACCAATGAAGACTGTACAGACTACTCAGTCTCCACAAACACCACAGCAACAAACACAGACCAACAATTTATACACACAGACTCTCTCAAAATCAGTACCTAAAACTGTACCCGTGCGAAAGGATCCGATAGAAATCGTGCGACGCGATGGCCGCGTTATTACGCTGCCACCGATCGAAGCACCAGCAACTCGCTCCTCGAAACGTAAAAGTCAGATGGATATTGCAAATAACCCTGAACCGCCACCACCACCAGTAGTAGTACCAGCACCAACCCCTGAGCTGCCTGTGTCAACCACTCCAGAACCACAAGTGCTAACTGTATCAAAACAATATATCAATAAGAAGCTTTCCACTAAGAAAGAACAGCCGTTACCAACTCCTGTTCTTGACAAGATATCTGCAGAATCTCAAGAAAGTTGGAATTCTGAAGATGATCCTAATAGGTATGTAAGCTATTCTCTAAATACAAATAATAAATCTGTAGAAGTTTTTAGTTGTTTGCGCATCACATATTATGTATGAAATCTAATATAACTAGATATATTACTTACCTAGGCTTTGTTTCATCACAATCGGTTTTATGATATCAAAAGATATACTACATTCATTGACTGTTAGGCGGTACGAAGTTCGCCGTGTCAAACTAGACTATTTACGAAAAACTGCTGTCTTTCAGCAAATGAAGGAAATTGTGTGATTGTTGATGTAGTTGAATTTTTTTATTTAACAATTCATGTACACGTACAATAAAATGACAAGAAGAAACAGAAAAATAGGTACAAAGATGATGCTTATTTCTGAACACAACATTTCCATTGTTGCAGTTAACATTTAAATAATATAACATACTATGTAAATACATTTATATACTATCATAATAAATTACATACATACAGTAAAATAAATATCACAATTGAACATAACTAAATAACAATATTATTAACTAATACTAGTGGACCCAGCAGACATTGTCCTGCCTGAAAACAGGCACAGTGTCAGAAAAAAAATTAAGAGCCCGATTGCAGCACCACCTACTGGGTCCAAATTGTATTTACAAACTATCCAGAGATTTACTCAAATATATACATAAAATTACTTTCAAATCAACCCTTTTAGGAGGAGTTAGGTGACAAACATACAGAAGAAGCAACTATGTACAACAAAATAGAAAGATAGCCTAATGTTTTTTCACTCCTCTTTTTAAAACTGCAAGAGATTGGCAGTTCCTATTGTCGGGCAATTAATATTTTAATAAGTGTCTCTAATTTCAGATTATGGTGCATATGCAAGCAGCCTCATAACAACAGGTTTATGATATGTTGTGATGGTTGTGAGGACTGGTTCCATGGAAAATGTGTTAATATCACTAAGGCAATGGGGCAACAGATGGAGGAACAAGGCATTGAGTGGAGATGCCCAAACTGTATAAAAAAAGCAAAGCCTTCATCTAAAGGTACAAAACAAGTAAGTAATCATACAAACAATCCTTCATCTATCTATATACAATATATATAAAAAGAGAGACTGACATATCTGTACTCAGCCGAAACTACAGGGTCTAGGAGCATGAAATTTTGCTCAAGGTTTCCTTTTATGATGCAGGAGCAGTAAGAGAGAATTTTCCAAAATTCACCCCTAACAAGAGCATCTAGTTAAAATTAATGTGTAAAAGTGTTTTTGAAATTATTTTCATAATAAATGTCTTAACACAAGTCCAAAAAATATAAATTTTTCAGGTTCAAGCAACACACAGTAAAATAGATAATGAACCAGCAAGTCCTGAATTGAAATCACCAATCCAATTGGCTGCTAGCAAAGACTCAACTAAGACGAATTGCATAGTATGCAAGAAACCGGCACGCGCAAGTAGTATTTACTGCAGTAATTCCTGCATATGGAAACATGCTCAAGACTCTCTGGGAAACCAAGGCTCTTCAACTAAAGGAGATGGCGAACCTGGGAAATCAAACGAAAAACAAAAGGCTGAATCTAGAGTAAGTTATTTATTTATAAAATGTTTTTAAAAATAGAGATTGTATGTTTGTAGCAGGTAATCTCTGAAAGCATGAATGATTACGAAAATTCTTTCTTTTTTTACGTTTTTCAGTTTATTATTATTTTTTCAAAGAACACACTCGTTTATTGTGGTTGCATTTACAAATATGAAAAGTCACATAAACATTAATACCTGGGACAACTATCTATATGCTATACAAATTTAATATGTTCCTTACGGAAACCGAAACTGCGGCCGATCGCTCAACCACTCTTACTTCTTTTGTTATATCAGTATTGCAATCCTTGTATGGATATGGATAACTATTCAAAAACTGGTGTTTACAGGTTATAGTTTATGAACGCAAATCTGGCAGGCTATTGGCTGGTATCAATGCTCCAACTGCAGAAAACTTGAAGGCATGGTTGCAACAACATCCAACATTTGAAGTTGTGCGTCCTGGAACCCTAAGTACAATTAAACCAGGACTTGCAAAGAAGAAGACAGTTGAACCAAATAAAATTCAGACTACTCTTAACTTTGAGAGGATACCTAGGAAACCTGCTGAGCAGTCAACACCTGTCAGAACACCTCATGCTGAGCCAAAAGAACGGTCTATTAGACTAATATCAGCGCCTAAAGAAGAACCTAGAACTCCACAACTGAAACCTACAACTCCAAAATCTCAGCAATCGCAGCTGAGTGACACTCCTAAGGCTAGCACATCAACTGCTAGGCCTGCAGTCACTACAAGGAAACTGATACGAACCCCTAGTAGTCATGGTCAGTCCTCACAAGATAAGGTATGTGACACAATAATAATAACAAAATGCTCCTACTATTGTCAGTTCTTACTTCCTATTACGACAACTCACTTTTTTATTATGATTATTTTTATTGCCCTTTTGGGTACAATATTGACTGGTCTACAATGTTCTTACATAATATCTATTAATACTGTAATATGGAAATATTGTAACATCAACCCTTTTTTTAAAAGAGTAACCATGGAGTTTCTTGCCGGTTCTTCTCCATAGGAAACAACCAATTTGGAACTAGCTTCTGACGTTTTATAAGTGCCCATATAGGCCTATGTGATATAAAAATATTTTGAATTTTGAATTTCTTAGGTATCACATTAACACTAAGTATGTGTTTATTTATTTACTATTTATTGTACACCTCATAATGTGGACAGGGTAAATATTTACAAAAACTAAGGGTACAATAGGTTTAATTAAACACATTCTTGATCATAAGATGATCATAATTTTGAGGTTCTGTTAAATGTACCTTAAAGAGCCCCAGAGGTCGGTTTTGGTAATCAAAAGTCTGTAAATCTGACAATGTTATTGTGTATTCCAGTATTTGGGTTGTGGAGGTGGAATAACAGCCAGTGAGACTGAAAGCCGACCCTATCCAATGATAGTACACGGTGGAGGTGTGCCCCGCCTGGGCAGAGCTTCGCCGTGTCCTCGTGGCGGCGATCGGCGGCGGCGATCTCTCGCGCCGGGCCGCGCGTACAGGCCATGGTCCGGAGCGAGGAGAAGTGGCAGGCGGTCGCCTCCTGCTGCGAAACAGTAATGCTAGCAAAGGAGGCGGCCGATCGCGTGAGGCAACGGTCCTCACGCCCCAACCGCCGCCGGGATTCCGATCCCGATTTCCGGTCTCCGTAGGCGCGGGCTTGCTCGGTGAACAATGGGTAGCTCACCGTCCGACCGTCCGGACCGAGCCCTAGTCGTCGACGGCGCGTATTGTTCCACACGTGCCTCAGGGAGATGTCAGAAAATTGTAGGGTCCCAGCAAGTTCGCCTACTGGGGCCCCGGGTAGTGTGAAAGCGAAACCCGGGGCCCTGGGACGAAGGCAAAGAAGGAACAGGAATGGGTCTTTAGTCAGGAAAAGTCTGACACGTTCTCTCGATCCGCCCAAGAGCGCGATTTATCATTAGATGATTTTCCTACCTAAAAAAAAACCCTATCCACTGATGGACAACGCGCGCAGCAGAATCATAAACTCAATTTTTGGAACGGATCGCATTGCGCGCTTGTCACTGTCTTCTTAACTACATAACTGAATCGTGCCTTAGGAAGTGCGTAACTCCTCAGACAACGGAATTTCTGGGTTAACTGGAAAGCCATTTCAAATTAACCTCGTTAGCAAGTTATGTTTTTGCCGCAAGTGGAAGGGGTAAGATTAGGTTAGGATTGTTAGGATGAAAGTTTGTATGGAAATTCAAAATTTTTACCAATCCCATCAGACATAACATAGGCAATCTGTATTTTCAAGAAGGTTTTATGGCATATTCCGCCTCTATCGGAAGTATTCAAGGTCCCTCGTGGAGAATTCCATATAAGTTTTTTATGATGTCAGACATGGCGTCGGTTTTTATGACTTATTTTGTTTACTAACTATGTGATCGCTCAGACTTCAATTTTAGACCCAGTCAGTTTTACGACACACGTGCCTTGTGTTTTACTAATATTTGTGTGTACCAGAATTGTATTATAAATGTAATTTTACACTGTAGAGAGCAGTTGAAACCATCTCAAGATTTTTAAATTTATTTAGTCCAAAATTCATTATAAAGTGCAGGTATAGGAAGGTATTTTTATTGTCATCGACTTAAATACGAACTTGTTTACTTATTTGGTAATCAGATAGCAATTGTCTAATATAGTGATATTAACCTTGAACATGTTTGCATTTTGATTATGAAGCTAAGATGGCGAGTTAACGATAATTGTTACGTTACAGGCTCCTTCAGTTTCGCCATCGACACCGCGTCGCAAAGACACGCACAGCCGAGCGAGAATGTCAAGTGGTGAACCAATCAGAGATAATGTGCGAAAAGCTTTGCAAGAACACTTGGCCATTCGAATGGCAGAAACCACTGGACTTAAGTTTTCTGATTCTGAAATAAAACAATTTGCTAACGATACAGAGCTCGAGTTGCACGAACTATTCAGAGATGTGGGCATGAAATATAAGGCAAAATACAGATCACTCATGTTTAACATAAAAGATCGGAAAAATCTGACTTTGTGGGAGAAAATCTGTGATCGATCTATAACACCTAAACAACTCGTAAGATTTCATCATTTATTTTGTATGCAATTCTTATCTACTATAATATAACCAAATCCAATGTGATCCTATAAGTAACTCCTTTTCAGGTTCGCTTGTCTCCAGAAGAGTTAGCAAGTCAAGAGCTGGCACAGTGGAGAGATAAAGAGGCTAAGCATCAATTAGAATTAATAAAGAAATCAGAGTTAGATCTCCTAGCTGCTAGCAAAACTTACGTTCTTAAAACTCACAAAGGAGAAGAGGTAATTAAAAGAAGAATAATTTAATTTGGATCACTTATGTTGAGAACAAATTATACATAAGTAATACATAATACTAATTTATTTTTACTAGGTTATGGAAACTAAAGAATCTGTATCAACTGAACTGGACCCAAATGTACCTGTTGAAGATGTGGTTACCGCATTAAATGACTCAACAATTGGCCCTGATGTTCTTTCAAAAGAAAAGACACCTGAAATGTAAGTTACACTTGTAGAAATATTTCAATTTATGCTCATAGTTTTTTGAATATATCGTTTTATTTAAATAATTTATTTCATTTCGTTAGTACCACAAAAGGCGATGATGAAGACAGAACAGACAAAAAGTACAACAGTAAAAAACGAAATCGTGAAGACAGCAGTTCTAGTCGATCGAAAAGAAGCAGGCGTGAATCAAAACGTGATTCTGGCAAGAAATCCAGGTCATCAAAAAGACGATCAGCCTCTATCGAAAAAGATACTCGAGATGAACAAAGAAGGTCGACGCGAAGGTCGGACAAGAAGTCCAGTAGAGCCAGGTCGATGTCAAAAGATAGATCTAAGGAATCTAAAGATAAACCAGGAACTAATGAACGACCGCGACGCAGATCATCGTCGAAAGAGAAAACGTCCAGAAAGCGCTCTAAATCTCCAGCTCGAGATCGCTCTCGATCTCCAGCGCGTTCCAGGCGACGCTCGCCTTCTCGAGACAGTCCGAAACGTAGAAACTCCACGCGTTCCAAACGCACAGTCAGCAGCGATGAAAAGCAGAAGCATCGCTCTAGATCTCAAGAAAACGTTTCCAGTAAAATTAAAAATGAGTAAGCACTCAATTCAGTCAACTCGATTGGAATTTCAGACGAATACCGACTTTTTAATATTTTATGTTTATAGTTCCACAGATTCGGATTCAATAGAGAGGCCGAAATCAGCGATGTTGAAGGAAGTTCACCCGGAGTACGATCCCCATGAACCAATGATAACGTCGGCATTTTCGGAAGACGACTTGCGAAAATCTAGAGAAGACGTATTCGAGGAAAATTACAGAAACGATATGAGTAACTTTGAAGCTGAGTACGATCCCGCTAAGTCTTTGATTGAGTCTAATACACTATTATCTGAAACAAGGTTCCCAACAAAGCAAGATAAAACATCGGGTAAGTAAATAGGCTACCACCAGTCCAGTTTATAAAACTTAGTTTTGTTAAATTTTTAGAACACAGTTATTAATTAGTATCGTTTTAATTTATAGAAGCCGAAAGCGACCAAGAACCAAGCAGCACAGTGGACTACTCTGCAGCGACAGTGTGGAGTGGATGTATAAACATGGTGGACGTGGCGCGGTTCTATGTCGCTGCACACGAGGTGTGTTGCTCTTTAGATGCTGATTATCAACTTGCCCCTGCTAGCAATGCGATGGCGACAAGAAGATCAAATAAAACATTGAGATCGCTACCTATATTTCATTTAAAGACTTTAACGCATCATACATAAAAACTTTCGGAATAAATTCTCTAAATGTTGGTGAAAACCGCATCCAAATCGTGAAACTGGCGTCGTTTCATGCTGTGTTACATAAATTGAATGCTAAGAATATGTCTCGTACTATAATTTAATTTTTACTCTTAATTCCAGGTATCGGGCAGCTCTGTCGACCTGGAAGAAGATCTTAGCACAGAACTAGATATCGTTGGAAGAATAAATCCGGACACTGTATGGGATTATATTGCAAAAATGAAGAAAACTAGTAATAAAGATATTGTGATTCTCAAACTTCAAACAGCGAATGATGAAGAAAAAATGCAATATATTGCCTTATATAGCTATCTAAGTAGTCGCAATAGGTTGGTATTGTATAGATATATAATTGATTATTACATAAATATTATTTTGTTTTATAAAATAAAAACCGATCTCCTTTTCCCTAAATTCCTCCCTAATTTTATTTTCCTTACAATATTTAATGAATTCGTTACCATCAATACTTCTTGGTAGTGATTTTTTATGTGGAATTTTCATATTTTAGGTTAGGCGTAGTAAAGGCGTCGAATATGATGACCGTGAAAGATTTTTATATAGTACCACTACCGGCGAACACAACGTTACCGGCGGTTCTCCTGCCTCTCGACGGGCCAGGCATCGGAGAAATTAAAACACATCTCCTGATAGCAATCGTTATTCGTCAAAGAAAGAAGCGTTTGGCCGCCAACATTCCTACTGATGTGGTTCCCGCTAAGGTCAGTCCGCCGACGGAGAATGATTTGTAAATACAAATTAATAAATTAATAGCTCCTCTCGTGTATTTATTATTTACCAAAATATTTGGGGTAGTTTGAATATAAATAAAAATTACTGATAACTACTGCTGTAAATAGTTGTACTAAACACACCCACTTATGATATTCTAATAAATATATTTATAAACAATTGTTTTGACGTAAAACGTTTGTTTTTGTTTGTAACAGTCGTAACCTTCCGTTTTTATTGAACTTGTTGCGTGATGTTAGGTGGCACGCGAGTCCCGCAAGCGCTCGTACACGCCGCCGGCGTCGCCTCGAAGACGACCGCCGCTCCCGCTGCCTGCTTACCCATCATCAACTCTCTCTACAACAGTCAAGGACAAAATTGCTGCTTCTCTAGGTATTTTAGATTCCCTATTGTTATTGTATTAAAGGAACTACTTATATGCTAAGTATGTCTGTTATTCTTTTCATATTTTGCAATATTATAATGAGTATGGATTATCTGAAATAAATATCAAATGTTTGACTTCATTCGGCAGTGTCTGCGGATGATGAAGAACCGTATAGTCCGGGCTCAACGAGTAGCAGTGGAAGTGCACCTTCATCATCGGGACCAAGCCTGGCATCCAACACTCTCAGAAGTAAAATGGAAGAACTAAACAGGCAGATAGAAGAACAGAAACAACAAATTCGTAAAATGGCGCAAGCAGACTCTTCAATTGGCGAGGTATTGTTTTTAAGATTATTGACTTATTCTTGAGCCACTTTCCACTATTCATATATTATATTTGACTAAACTATATCGGCGGCTGCTGCTGTCGCTAACTCTGGCTTCCAGAATACCTATACCCTAACTTATCAAGTGTATTGTACACAGGATGAAGCATACTCTCCATCTCGGCCCATGACTCCGCCTCCAGTTCAAAATGTTCCTTTGGCTGACATTGCATTGCCATCCAACTTGCAAGAGATTCTAGCGACGATCAAGCAGAGGTCGGAGACTACTTCTACAGATGTCGATATGCGAACGGCTTTACCATAGTTCATATTCATAAAATGTACATATAGAGTAATTATTTGTTTAATTAATTTTAAGCACAAGATTTATTTGCAGTGCAAAGATTGTTTCTGTTTTTGTGAATACTATTGTAGCATTTTTATCGAGTTTCGGTTCCATCTTACTGGGAATGCACCCGTTATTAATTTCTACTTTACTAGATTATGACAATGCATTATTATACTTTATTATATTACTTTAGTTAGCTTTAGGAACTGTAGATTTTAGACTTATATTTTTATAAACTGAATCAACTGAATATGCAAAGCATATTACAATATTTTTGTGCAATAAGTTACATGTTAATTCCCAGTACATTATGCAATTAAAGAAATGGGTTGCGAATGATAGAAAAACTTATTGTGAATGTAGGTACACTGTAAAATATTGTAATAACCTATTGTTTTACGTACCTATTTATAATGTTCGTAATAATTAGTGTTCAAAACTTAATTATAATGTAGTTGTATCACAATTATTTTACATTTTTCATGTTTAAAATTTGAAGTATACATTATATTTGAATAAATAAAGACATGTTCAGATTGGTATTTTATATATTTTCATCATCATACAATGACCTCTTAGATTTAAATCTTTTCTCTTTAAATGGTAATGAGTCAAGTTTCTTTTCTTTAAATGCTAATTTGTTAAGGTTAGAAAGCTTGAAATTTTTCATGACCACATTTTGTAAGTTTGGATTGTGCTTCAATCTTTTCTGCATAGCCAATAATTTAGTTTCCATAAGTTTCCTCCTTGGAATGTGGCGCAAAGAATATTCCCAATCAGCAGTCAGCTTCAAATCTAATAGAATGGCTACCATGTGGTTTATATTCAGATTCTTCTTCGATCCTGGGGCCCACTCGAGATACCTATCCAATGGTAGCTTTGCCATCTTTATTCCATCCCTTTTAGCTTTAGCTAGAGAGAGTGGTTCATTATTTACCTGCAATCATTAAATTTAATCTTAGAAAGCTTGGGAAATTGACAATAAACTTAACTTTTCTTAAAGCCAACGCTGCGTTAAGCGGGAGCCCGCGCGTGCACCTGTCGCGTGTCTGCGGCGGAAACCGGATTATTACTTGCGCAGTGTCGATAGAGAACTTTAATGTGTTATTACGTAGCAAAACGGGCGCGGTTCGCGGCGCGGCCGGACGGTGCACATTTGTATGGGACCGCGTGGGCGCCCGCGTAACGCAGCGTTAGGCCTTACAGGTTTTAGAAGTTAATAATTTAAGCCCCTCCAAGGTAAAAGATCATTCAGGCTTCAAATATATTACACTGGAAAGTTAAAATTTATGATCATAGACATAAGTTTTAAGCAAGAATGTTTGGGCATTTTTCTCAGGAAGGACCCAGTGTTTTTTGTTTCTGAGTATGAATAAAAATTCCATATCTATCATAAACATTTAACCCAACTATGTTGGATTGGGGTTGATTTTCAGTTTAATTGGATGCAGATGAATTAAATTCCATAATATTATGATGTACATACATACCTTATCTACCATGCATCCAATGATATACACAGCATCATGATCAAACTTTGTTAGTTCTTCTCGACAATGGGGAGTCAGATAAACCAACTTCTCTTTTGGAAATACATTTAAATAGCTTTCTGTGTGAATATTCAAAGGAAACCAGGGCTCATCTAACGAAGGAATATTTTTCCGCATTTGCTTCATAAATTGTCCTTCAATATTCACATTACACATGTGCAAGTTAAAGGGTTCTTTATGAATTCTGTTGTCACCAAAAACAAACGTCATTTGTTTAGCAGCATTTAAGGTTTCTTTATAAACCATACTATCTTCATATGAGCAGTCTATTACAACTGATTGTCCAAATATCATAGCTTGAAGGGCCCTGCAAATAAATATACATATTATATAAACTTACATATTCATGATATGATTGTAAATTTAAAATAAAACTAGATTTATTACCTATAGTTATCATACTGGTTTATTGACTGGTCTCTGATTCGCAGAAACAATGACTGGTGTTGTATACCATAAAGAAGGTCATCTTCATTTTCTTTGCTGTCTTCAGGTTTTATAACTGGATTTTCCTTTCTTCTAGCTTCTCTCTTAGCCTAAATAAACAAGTTGTTGAAGAACATAATAAAAAAGCAGCTCATAGATAATATTGGTAAACAAAAATTTCAGTCTGGTCCAATAAAGTTCGATGTTACCTACCTTGAAATTTTCCTTAGATTTTTCTGTTTTGAACAAATATCTAAGGTAACTGGCACGTTGACTTCTTGTAGATAGGTCTAATAAATGTTGCCACTGGTCTTTGTTTATGTAGTTTGGGGCGTATCGACCATCCTGGCGCATCACCTCAACTTCTAACATTAAAATTCTGAGCTTTTTCTCCAGTTCTGCATCACCTTTACATATGTTTTCAACTATTTCATCTGTGAAACGTTTAGGATTTTATTATAAAACTCAGTATACGTATCCTTTCCGATCTCTCCTGATATTCACAACATTATGTTACACGTATAGAATAGAATGTTTACCTGTATCAACTATTTGTGAATAACATCGCGGTTGTCCAAAAGTAAGCTGATTAATGTTAAATATTCTCTGAATAGGAGAAGCCTTGCTTCGATATTGACGAACAGCTGATAAAGCTGTTCTAATGCAGTGCATCATTATTATTTATTCACACAGAATGCAATAAATTGTACAGTGTAGGTACTTAAATTATACCTTGCCGCCACTGTTTGAGGTTAACTTAAGTCATAATAATTTGACAAGTGCAAATGTCAACTTCAACTTCAACTCTTCATAATGGCATTTGCGGAAAAGACACCACAATTTTGCCAATAACACGTGCAAACTTGTTAAAAACACAGACTAGACAGATTACTATATGTCAAACTCTCCAGAAATATATTGCCAGCTTTTTGATAAAAGTGATGTCTCCAAAGATTATTTATACCGGTTCTTTTAATAATGCAACCTTTAAGGAAAATAGGACCAAGATTCGATAGTGTTTGTTTGTATGAAAATTAAAATTATTCAAAAATATTACCATATTTTTTACACTCGGCCTTTTACTCAGGCTAAGAACTCACGAAGCGGTTTTTACCCGCGTCCGCCGTGGTTAAGCCTTGATTACACCTACCGAGTAGAGTGGCGAGACAGTGCTCGGTATTTGTAAACACATAGCCGAATACTGCCTCGCCTCGCTTCACTGTCTCGGCCGAGAAGGATTTTACTGTCTCGCCACTCTACTCGGTAGGTGTAATCAAGGCTTTAGGGGCCCACAGCTTCTGTAGAATGCAAGAGATATATAAAAAAGAATTAAGCACAAGTTTTTTTTTTACAGTGGGAAATCATCCAATGACTTTTCCCGGTCTGGGTGGAGCGGAGCGTGTCAGATTTTTACTAACCACACCTTTGTTCTTCAGTTGCCCCTTGCGTTCTAGGACCACGGGTTTCCTTTTCAGAATATCCCCGTGGTCCTAGCAGGCATCGGCGCTACTGGAGGTCTACTATCTTTCTCCAAAAAACGTTTCGGTCGAAATGTTGCGTGTTTCCTACCACGATTCCATTCGTTTCTGAAATTTCGTAAGATGGTTTGACGTAACGATTCTCTAAACCTACTCTAATTAGTAATGTTCCGAAGGAAAATTTAAAAATTTAATTTGACTGATGGACTAGCTAGTCGGAATTTTAACATCAAACTGACGAAACCAAAAGCGATACCTTTTGATCTGCGTTTGTGTGGATTTTGTAAGAAAAGTGCTTAAAATAGCATCAATAATGCTTTTGATTCGCGTTTCTACAAACACAACCGCGCACACCGCCGTAAACGCATCGTGAAATAAGCTTAAATTTTTTACATATATTATGTCTAGAGTATTCTACAGAAGCTGTGGGGAACCGCGGTGGACGCGGATGAAAACTGCTTCATGAGTTCTTAGCCTGAGTAAAAGGCCGAGTGTAAAAAATATGGTAATATTTTTGAATAATTTTAATTTTCAATTCATATTAGACTCTATAAACAAACTCTATCGTATCTTGGTCCTACTTTCCTTAAAGGTTGTAATAAAAAAAGAATCGGTATAAAAAATCGAATCTGGAGATATTACATTTATCAAAAAGCTTGCAACCAAAGAGATAAGAGATACAACCAGTATCGGATCACGATTTTGTTCGCTATGTCCTGTCTATTGGTAGTATATATTTAATGTCTTTGCTTGCAACATATTTCTAGAGTTTCACATTTGCACTTGTCAAATCATTATCTGGGATTAAAGGTACGTTATTCTTTTTTCAAAATTGTGTATTTATTGGTTTCTTTGTGTTTTGTATTTTCTGTAATATCGCAGTACTTGTAACTATTTTTGTATGAAATATAAGAAAACTGGCATTATTTTGTAATATGAGTTCTACCGTGGAAACAATGTGTCTCAAGAGGTATGCAATATTGATGATGTAAATGGACTTAAAAGTCTATTTTTACCCGACTGCAAGAAGAGTTATGTTTTTCGCGCGTATCTTGTATGTATGTATGTATGTATGTAATATTCTTTATTACCTCATATCTTCCAAACCGTTGAACGAATTTACATAATTAAGATATCGTTAGATTCGTCGTGATAACCCAAGTGTTCTTAGATAGGTGTCATGTTTAAATAAGAATTTATTGTGACAATTTCCGTTTCGTTTATTTATTTTAAACATTTTTCTACCTTCATAGTGAATTTTTATGCTTGTCAATTTCCGTGTATAAAAACCGATGTAATGTGATTAAAAAAGCACTCTTTCGCCGCCCATGGAATAAACACGTTGAACTGGAGTAAGGTATTTCTTTATTATCACTCTGTAACATTTCCTGCCATTCTATATTATTGTGACTGTGTATTTTGTGTGACATCGACACCGATGGCGATCATACGTCGACGTATATCATGACCATATTAAAAATAAGTATAATAGGAAATATGTTATATATTTTCTACAAACTGTTACTTAATAGTCTGTTACGAAATAGTGATATGAGATTATATTAACTAAAAAGGGTAAAATAAAAAAAATAAAATAAAAAAATCCCGACTGAACTGAAAAGAAAAAAAAAAACTAGTTCAGTCCAGTAGCGTAGAATTTTTTTTATTAAAACAAACTGCAACAGTCTTATCGTATCTTTTCAGTTCAGTTGGGTTTTTGGGGATAGAAGTAAGAATCGTGTGACTCCAAAACAGAATGTGTATATTTCCACCATGCACCTCCTTTTATACCAGTTTACAATATTACGGACCAAAAACTTAACCAATAGTAACTTAGTATCTACAAAACAATGAGCGCGGTTCGGGCGCGCAATGCTTTTGTTCGAGCAGCTGGGGTAGCAGGTACTAAGGCTCGCACGTGGGACCTTGGAGTACAATGGCTGCGTAGCGTGGGAATGCTTTTGGGTCGAGCAGCTGTGGAAGCAGGTAGCGAGGCTCACACGTGGGTCCTTGGAGTACAATGGCTGCGTGTTTCTAGCGTAGTAACAGTGATGTGCTGTAGGGTGGCTACAGTACTCCCCCTCAAGCGAAGCGTACCGGCAGTTTGACGACACGACCCGAACTTGTTTTTCTGTTGTTAGCGGGCTGTGACGTCATGCTTGTATGTGGTACTTGGGTTTCCTTGATAGCGGTTGGCGTAGTACTGTGCTTGGTATTCTGTATGTTGGTACTGGTATTTGGTATGGTAACAGGTGTGGTAATCTTGGCTGATGGTGAGGTGTAGGTAATAGAACTTGATGTGGTTGGTGATAGACTACTGGTATCTTCTGTGATGACGTATGCAGGCTTCAGTCGGTCGATCGATATGTTTGCTTGCCGATTGGGTAGTTGTATGGTGTAAACTTTATCTGTTCGGCTTAGTACTTGATAGGGACCTTCATACGGAGTCTGTAATGGTTTCTTAACTGCATCTGTTCTGATAAAAACGTGGCTGCACTTGAGTAGATCTTGATGCACGAATACGCTTTTATTGTTGCTGTGATGCCGGGTAGCGACTTGCGGTTTGTTTTGTTGAATGATGTCGCGAAGTTTACTGACGTAGGTGTAGTCCATAGTAGGAGTGTTAGTGCTTGCGATGAAAAAATCACCAGGTAAACGTAAATTGTGACCGTAGGCAAGTTCGGCAGCGCTCACGCCGGTGTCTGTGTTTAGGGCAGCACGTAGTCCTAATAGTACGGTAGGTAACTCGTCGATCCATGAACTTGCGGTTGTAAGTTTCGCGCGTAATGCGACTTTGAGAGTGCGATGCCATCTTTCCAGGATGCCGTTGCTCTGCGGATGATAAGGTGTTGTGCGATTCTTCTTTATCCCCATTTGTTTCATTAGGTTTTGGAACAGTTCGCTCTCGAACTGTCGACCTTGGTCACTGGTTAGCGTGACCGGGCATCCAAATCTTGCGATCCAGTGTTGATAGACGATATCGGCTATGCGAGCGGCTGATATCTCGTCGGTACGGATTGCTTCGGGCCATTTCGTTAATCGGTCGATCATAGTTATTAAGTACCGATGACCTTGAGACGTTGTAGGGAGGGGTCCAACGATATCAACGTGAAGGTGTTGGAAGCGTTTGCCTGGCGGGAAAGATGCGATGCTGGAGTGTGTGTGACGCTGTATCTTGCTTTTTTGGCAAAGTATACACGATCGAGTCCAACAGCTGATGTCTGCGTTCATGGATGGCCAGAAATACTTTTGCGTGAGAAGCTTGCGAGTCGTGCGCGTGCCAGGATGGCTGATGTTGTGCACGCTCTCAAAAACTTCTTTCCTGTATTGCTCGGGTATGTACGGGCGTACATAATTAGTGGATGTTTCACAGTACAGTTCGGTGTCGGTGTTGGGTATTGTTATCTTTTTGAGACAGATGTTTTCTTGGGACAACATGTGTTCTATAATGCTGTCCTTTGTTTGTGCGCTGGCTATGTCGGTGTAGTTGATTGTAGATGGGCACGAAATTGTTTCTATGCGGCTGAGTGTGTCGGCGACGATGTTTTGTTTACCGCTCACGTGACGTATGTCTGTCGTAAATTCGCTGATAAACAAAAGTTGTCTCATTCGCCTCTGTGTTTCCGAGTTGGCGTGTATCTTCGACATAACATATTTTAGCGGCTTGTGATCGGTGAATATGATGAGATGGCGTCCTTCGAATATCTTCCGAAAGTGCTTTACTGCCATGTAAATTGCAAGTAATTCACGGTCGAATGTTGAATAGTTCTTTTGTGCGTCGGTAAATTTCTTAGAAAAGTATCCAAGCGGTTCCCAGATGTTGTTTCGGTATTGTTGGAGTACGGCACCCGCTGAATTGCCAGATGCGTCGCAGAATAGGGCTATTGTTGCGTGGTGCGACGGGTGGGCAATTAGGGTTGCGTTTATGATGCTAGTTTTGCTTTGTTCAAATGCTTGAATAGCTTCGTCGGTCCAGGTAATTGGTGTTTTGTCTTTTTTAACCGACTTCAAAAAGGAGGAGGTTATATGTTCGGTTGAATGTATGTTTTTTTTTTTTTTTATGTATGTTCACCGATTTCTCGGTCAATGGTGGACCGATTTTGTAAATTTTTTTTTTGATTGAATGGTTATGCTTCCGAATTGGTCCCATAGAAATATTGTTATGATCTGATCATGAACTTCGAAGATATAGAACAGAACTCCTCATAGGATCACACCGTCGTAACAAGCAAAATTGCTTTGTTTATACGTGTAGTCGATGACTGACTGAAAGTAGAGGGGGAATATATCGAACTGATCTGATGATGAAGCCTGAAGTTAGGCACCGGAACTCTGTAATCTAACCGTGTTTGGGATTATTAGAATTGTCATGAGATGCACTCTGGCTATAAGGTATTTAAGTTTGGCTGAGGGGTACTTTTTAGTGGTGGTACCACAACTAAAAAGTGTAAAATAAAAAACTTTTTACAAAAAAAAATATAACCGACTTCAAAGTAAAAAAAACACTGAAAAGTGCAAAATAACTTTAATTTCGGAAGTCGGTGTTAAATAACGAAAAGACAAAACTATTATAGAAACACCGACTTCCGAAATTAAAGTTATTTTGCACTTTTCAGTGTTTTTTTTACTTTGAAGTCGGTTATATTTTTTTTTGTAAAAAGTTTTTTATTCTTGAAATTGTGTAGGTAAGCGTTTAATGGTGCTTGCTGGGATGCGGCGTTCGGTATATGATCACGATAAAAATTTATCATACCGAGAAATCTTCGCAGCTCTTCAATGGTAGTCAGCTTGGGATAGTTCGCGATGGCTTCTATCTTATGTTGCGGAGGTTTGATTCCGTCTGCTGATACGGTGTATCCTAGGAACTGGACTTCGGGTTGACCTAGGTTGCACTTGGCGCCTACGAGGCGGGTTGTGCACTGGCCGGATCTCTGCCCTGGGAACTGCAGGTGAGAGTCCTCGCCTCACTGTACCGGTGGCGCGAGGAGATGAGGACGCGGGGTGGTGAACCGATGCAGCGCGAGATCGAGCTGCGTCGGTCTCAGCTCCGCGAGGTCATGGTGGCGGAATGGCGGGACAGGCTTCTGCGCCCTACCGCCGGCCTCGCCACGGTCGATGCGATCCGACCAGTGCTCGACGAATGGCTCGGGAGGAAACACGGCTCCCTGTCGGTTAGGGCGACGCAGGTGCTATCGGGGCATGGCTGCTTCGGGAAGTACTTGTGTCGCATAAACAGGGAGCCGGACGCTCGGTGCCATCACTGCACCGACTGTCGGGAGGACACGGCGCAACACACACTGGCAGAGTGTGCCGCATGGGAGGAGCAGCGCCGTGCCCTTGTATCTAAAGTGGGCCCCGACCTGTCGCTGCCGGCCGTCGTTCGTTCGATGGTCGGGGGCGCCGAGTCGTGGGATGCGGTGATCTCCTTCTGTGAAGCCGTAATTTCGCAGAAGGAGGCTGCGGAGAGGGAGAGGGAGGCCGTGGCCACTCTCCCGTGCCGCAGCAGGCGAACCGGACGTCGGCGGAGGGCAGACAACGCCCTCTTCCAGCCCCCATAAAGAGGTCCAAAGGGACGGCGGACTCGGGGTCGTAGCGCGTAGTGTTCCACGCGCGCCCCTATTGGACGTCGCGAGGGGCAGACACAGCACACTCCCCCCGGCTTGAGGTGGCCCGCGTAGGCGGGCCGGCATTAGCCGAGGATCATGGATGGCGTATCAGCTCCCACGATCCCCGGTCCAAGTGTGGGAGGGAACACCGAGGTGGTTTTTAGTCAGTAAGAGTCTGACAGACCCCTTCGCCTGCCCTAGGCGAAGGACATCCATGAGGATTTTCCACCCCGGCAACAAAAAAAAAAAAAAGCACTTGGCGGAGTTGATCGTGATGCTGTGTTCTTCGAGTCGCTTGAGTACAATATGAAGGTGTTCTCGGTGTTGGGACTCGTTTTCAGATGCTAGCAGCAAATCGTCGATGAATGGGAAAACGAAATCTAACCCTTGTAGCACTTCGTGAATGTATCGTTGAAACGTTTGTCCCGCTTTTTTCAAACCAGGGCACATACGTGGGAATTCGAATAATCCCATCGGGGTGATAATTGCAGTTTTCTCTACGTCCTCTTCTCTTACGCTTAGTTGCTGGTAGGCACGGTTGAGGTCTATCGTGGAGAATGTTGTTTTCCCAGATAGGTGATGAGTGAAATCTTTAATGCGTGGCACGGGGTATCGGTCTGGTACGGTGATCGAGTTGAGTCGGCGATAGTCACCACAGACTCTAATATCGCCATTCTTCTTAGGTACGATATGTAGAGGTGATGCCCATGGACTTTTACTAGGTCGGCATAGACCTTGTTCGATCATGTTCTCGAACTCCTTTTTAACAATCTCGAAACGGTGCGGTGGGATTGGTCGGGCGCGGCAGTGTATCGGTGGTCCCCGAGTTTCGATGAAATGTTGCACTTTGATGTTGCTGTTCAATTCCATCGATGTTAGCCTCGTTATGCCGGGATACTGTGCTAGTATGTCGTGGTAAGTTTGTGACATGTCGATACTGCGCACGGTAGGTACGTCTGATACTCGTACCGGAACATTGACCTTTAGGTTTGTAACCCCGTCGATTAGCTTCCGATTCCTCAGATCAACGATGAGTTGGTGATGTTTGAGGAAATCGGCTCCGAGTATCGGTTTCGAGACGTCAGCTACAATGAAACGCCATTTGTAAGGGCGTCGTAAGTTGAGGTCGAGACATAGGGTTTTTTCCCCGTACGTGGCTATTGTGGTGTTGTTTGCTGCGTATAGTTTGAATGGCAGCGGCGTTTGTTTTTGCCCTTTTGCTCTTGGTAGCACGGATATATTTGCGCCCGTGTCGACTAAGAACGATAATTTGTTTTTGTAATCGGTGATGTATAGGCGGTGTGCATTTTCATGAACGCCGGTGTCCGCCTCTGCCAACGTTCTTTTTAGTTTTCCGAGTTTGGTTTTGTGAATGAGCAGGGTGTCGTGCAGCGTCTGGCTTGCTCTTTGAACCGTCGGTGGTAATAGCACATAGGTGATGGCGACGTATCTCGGCCTTTTGTATCACGGGTCCGTGACCTCGAGTTGGAACGGTGTCGAGACGGGTAGCGCTTGCAACGGTGATCGTGATCGTATGACGGACGATGATCGTGGTGATCGTGGTCGTATGACGGGCGATGATCATGGTCGTATGACGGACGATGATCGTGGTCGTATGTATGACGACGTACGTCTCGCTTTTAACCCTGTCGCTTTTAATTCTGCTATCTCTAGCGAGAGTTTTCGGAGTTCGTTAGCGAGATACTGGGTAGTAACTACCTGTGGTGCTGGTGTGGGTGGTGCAGGTGACTGCATGGCTGCGACTTCGGCTGTTGCTGTCTGCTCCATCATTTTGTCGGCAAGCAGCGCGAGTTCTTCCAGGGCGGTCGTTGTGCTGAACGACTCGCTGACTGCCAGGACTGAGCGCACGTGTGATGGCAGGTGGTTTGTCCACATGAGACGCGGCGTGGAGTCGGGGACTTTATCCCTGGCGAGATTGCGCATCTGGCGGAGTAATTGTGTCGGCTTTTGCTCACCGAGTTCCATTTCTGACAGTAGTTTTTGAAACTGCCGACTGTCAGATTCCTCGTAGGCGGATATGAGCCTTTTCTTTATCGCCGTGTATTGATCCGTCTCAGATGGGTTGTACAGGAGGTCAACGATCTGCTCAATATCCTGCTGCTCCAGCTACGCTATGACCATCTGGGCGAGCTGAGCTTGGCCTTTTTTGAGGTCATTGGTTGCGGCTTCAAAGATTATGAACCACAGGCGTGGTCGATCGCGCCAGAACGCTGGAATGCGCATTGTGAGCGATTGCCGGCTTCAGCGTTCGTCACGCTGTGCGATGTTGACGGGCCTGGTTGTTGTTCTGTTTGACAAATGTTTGGAGGCAGGGACATCTTCAATTTGTTGGGCGGCGACTACGCGATGTTAAATGTCTGGAACGATATCCGTGTATGTTTTGCATCTTGAGATTTCAGTTGGTGAGACCCGCTTGTGGGAGGCCAACTGAAATGTGCAATCACGGTGTACCGGTATGACGACGACGGGGCAGTGATCACTTGGAGATGCTGTGACTATGCCGTCATACCAGTCGGCAGGCCTAAGACCGGGTCCGTAGCTGGTTGAGGAGCGTGTCGCGTGTGATATCTACTCCAGCCGGCAGGCATAAACCAGGTCCGTAGCTGGGTAGAAAAACTCGGGGTCACCACTTAGGGGATTTAAGTAAGAATCGTGTGACTCCAAAACAGAATGTGTATATTTCCACCATGCACCTCCTTTTATACCAGTTTACAATATTACGGACCAAAAACTTAACCAATAGTAACTTAGTATCTACAAAACAATGAGCGCGGTTCGGGCGCGCAATGCTTTTGTTCGAGCAGCTGGGGTAGCAGGTACTAAGGCTCGCACGTGGGACCTTGGAGTACAATGGCTGCGTAGCGTGGGAATGCTTTTGGGTCAAGCAGCTGTGGAAGCAGGTAGCGAGGCTCACACGTGGGTCCTTGGAGTACAATGGCTGCGTGTTTCTAGCGTAGTAACAGTGATGTGCTGTAGGGTGGCTACAGGTTTTTTTTTTGTTTCAATCACTTTCACGTGGGAAATTTTATCTCACGAATAACTTTTCTCCTCAGTGCGGCAACAAGACAAAATTTCCAAAACGAAAGCTATTAAACCAAGAGCACAAAGTTCTTTTGTTAGAAGAAAGTCGTAGGTACACGTAATTGATATTGCTTGCCCTTTGAAATGCATAGTGTCTACGTTGGAACTCTTAATATGAAAAAAAAAAAACGTTTTTTTTTTAATTAGCTTTCATGGTTATAAGAACTGCAATATTACAGAAAATACAAAACACAGAACCTAATTTCGGAAAAATAATAACGTACCTTAGTTTATTTCCATGGGTGATGCGAAAGTGACCCCCTAAGGGCCCTAGATAAAATGGCAAAGAAGGAACAGGAGTGGGTTTTTAGTCAGTAAAAGTCTGACACTATCTCCCGCTCCGCCCAAGAGCGGGGGATGTCATTAGATGATTTTCGCACCCGAAAAAAAAAAACCTTAGTTTATTTGAACTTATAAGTCCCAGTCAATCCAAAGATATAACACTTCAAAGCAACCCGTTTTAAAAAACGGCAATTTCATACTTTAACCCCTATTATATAGCTCAGTTACATAATTATATCATCAGATTCCTACCGCTTTCGCCAGGGCGAATCCAGGGAACCAATCGTAGTCTCAATAAGTCCATCGAACCCAGCGCTGCCAGGACCATGATACGATCGAACTCATTGATATAAGTCTAACCCTGCCACTCTGGTCAAACTACAACCTGGTGATCACCATTAAACCCACACCTTGCTACACAGCGAGGATCATTATGTGGGAATTATTCCTATAACTTGGATCAGAGATCTGTACGCAACTCAAGTCCTTGCCAAGAGCTCACGAGACCGGAGTTTTGTGCGCTTACGCAGCCGCCTAGCCGTCGTGGTTGCGATTATTGATCGCAAACTTGGCGGGTGATAATCGCAAGATGGGCAGTTAATTATAAGTTGAGCTCTAGACCACCATGGACAGAGACCAGAAACAAGCTGTTGCGATAAACTTACTTCACAGAAGAATTAAGAAAGACGGCCTATATAGTTCTGGATGCATTTAATTGATTTCGGATTTCACTGCGCGGGTGCCGACCGCAGAGCGTGCGGGTGATACTCGCCGAGGCTGCGGGTGACCGCGGCCTGTCGATTGTACTAGTTGCCAGTAGTTGCCCGCCGATGCAGCGGGAGCCGCAAACAACCGCTGTAAAATGTGCTTTAATTTGTTACATACATATCTCTAGCATTCTACAGAAGCTACGGGGAACCGCGGCGGACGCGGGTAAAAACCGCTTCGTGAGTTCTTAGCCTAAGTGAAAGGCTGAGCCTTTCAAAAGCGTGTAAAAAAATATGGTAATATTTTTGAATAAACAAACTATCGTACCTTGGTCCTACTTTCCTTAATTAAAGGTTGTATTATGAAAAGAATCGGTATAAAAAATCGAATCTGGAGACATCACATTTATCAAAAAGCTTGCAACATATTTCTGGAGTTTGACATTTGCACTTGTCAAATCATTATCTGGGATTAAAAAAAAAGCATTTTAGAAAAAATTTGGTTGATAACTCGATAGTATAGTAGGTAGGTAGGTACAGAAAATTCATTGGAAAACGTGCTGGTATGTAGGTTATGAAATTATTCAATCAATCACACAGAGTACTTTTTATTGATCAATCACTAGGATATTCTACATACAAAAGGAATTTTAAACGATTAATAATATTAAAATTTGTTTTAGGTCCACGTTTCTCGTCGAAGATGGCTATTTCATCTATATTGAGACGTACGTTGATAAACGGTACGCTGTATTCTGCCGCAACTCTTAGATTTGCTTCAAATCAACCTGAAAAGAAAGTATTCTTCGATGTTACTGCTGATGGAGAGCCCTTGGGACGTATTGTGATAAAACTGGAGACAGATCTGGTCCCTAAAACTTCAGAGAATTTTAGAGCGCTGTGCACTGGCGAAAAAGGATTTGGATATAAAGGTTCTTCATTCCACAGGATCATTCCTAACTTCATGTGTCAAGGAGGCGACTTTACTAACCATAACGGCACTGGTGGAAAGTCTATTTATGGTCGTGTTTTCCAAGATGAAAACTTCAAGCTGAAGCACACTGGCCCTGGAACTTTATCAATGGCTAATGCTGGCCCCAATACTAATGGATCTCAGTTCTTTATCACCACTGCACCAACACCCTGGCTTGACAAAAAGCATGTTGTTTTTGGTTCTGTGGTAGAGGGTATGGATGTTGTAACTAAAATGGAAAGTCTTGGATCTAAAAGTGGCAAGCCCTCTAAAAAAATTGTGATTTCTGAATGTGGTGAGTTGGAGAAATAACATGTTGAATGTATAATAATTATAACTTTGGTGATACAACCAATAATGTAGTGTAGATATTTAGTGTAATCTATGTAGCTTGTTGAATAGAATTGTAGATATTATGTAAAATGCTGTTTATTAATTTTGATTGTTATGATCTTCCTCTGTACATAATTATGTAGATCTTTTTTAAAGGTTCCTAGGTTTTACTAAGAACAAAATATATTGCACACAGGTGACTATCAAGAAGAAATTACTATTGAAAAAGCAGCTCAGTGATTGAATCTGTCATATTCAAGATTGATTGTTTCTTTTAAATTATTAGTTGTGTTTATTCCAGAGGAAAAATAAAATATGTTTTAAAATAAGTATGCAATTTTATTAATCACTAAATGCAACAAATTAGTTTAGGAGTTGTTATTATCAAACTTGTCTGGGTGATTGACATAACAACTTATTTGAATACATCTAAGTCAGTATCAATATCAAGTCTTACAATCTATTGTAGTAATAAGGCATTTTTCGTTAAAACACTCTCTTTCATATCAAACTATTATCCTCTCTTAACAATATGTGACAAAAATTTACACAGACAACATTCCTGTCTTTTACTTCATTATCTGAGATAAATATATTGCTTTTAAAATACATGTTCATTTATATTTAACTGATATAGTTAATAATTGAGTTCCTAATCCAGCAGCCCAAGAATTGACATATTTTACACCTCAAAAATAGTATTTTAAATAAATACGACTTCATTAATTTAATTCATTTACATTTATGGGTTATAATAAAATTTTGACTTTCAAGTTTAACTGAGGCAGTTTCAAATGTTGTAGATATAAATTAATCTTATATGTTAAATATTAGCTGTCCAAAATATACAATTTTAAAGGTTTCCAACTCAGAAATATCAGGGTTTTAAAAATTTGGACCTTGAGTGGCATGACACTTTGCAATAATGGTTCTATAATATTATTCAAAACTTTGATATAGGATCACAATACATAATTAAATTACCTGAAATAAATATGTACAAAAAATAAAGATGCAATAAAGATAATTTATTGTTGTCACATTTAGTTGCAGAATTCATTCCTTCCTTTCATTGAGATCACTAATATTTTTCATTGATAGGTTTATAAAATTGCCATAGGGAGGCAATTTTGGGGATTTGTGCTAGTGTTTTAGTTAATTTTTAAGTTATTTATTAATCAGTGATTGGAGTAGGTAGATTGAATTGGGGTCATTAATCCGAAACATATATATTAATATGGACAATCCTCCGGAATTGGTTGATTATTAAAAAAAAACCGGAACTTAGGTAGGAATTGTATTAAAATGAGCAATATTATATTCTTCATAATTTTTTTTTAACCGCACAGTCACAATTTGACTAAACCCAACAACTTAGATTTTTAATTGAGTAGTAATAATATCACTACCAACATTAACAATATTTAATTGAATTCGGAAATACCGGAATTACCGGAAAAATGGCTTATCCATGTTATACTTTCTGAGTGCATTTATGATAAAGTACCAAAAATCAATCTACCTACTCCAATCACTGATAATAATAGAAGAGGAATGTTAGCAGTAACATATTGCAGACAGATACGTTATAAATTAGAAGATAATAGTAGGCAAGCATAATTATGAGCACCATAAAAAAATTATAAAACATAACCCTGTCTTTGCTGTCGCGCAATTGGGTAAAAAGCCTTGTGCAGATATAAAGGGTGTAGTAAAATTAGTGCATATCGAAATAGTGGCAATATTCACTTGATTTCCTAGCATTTTAAATGTTTTTTTTTTCCATTATAATGTACATATTTTTGCTCATCTAGTTGGTGTATATTTGCTAAATATCTAACATAGTGAAGTTCAACAATCAGTAAATTATTTGCACTACTGTAAGAATATACACAAACAATAAATATAATCAGCGCCTTTTTACATAGCAATATAAATGATACACATCAAATTGAATCCAATGTTCTTGAATTTTAAGTACAACAAAAAATTGTTTTAGTTTTAATAAAGAATGTATCTTTAAAATAGAACAAACAGATCATATATTTAACTAATTACATTATGTATAAAAACTAATGTAAAAATAGAAGTGATGTGAGTATTTAAAATGTTAAAACAACAGTCAGTTATCACTACATGATACAACATTACATGGATCCTACGTGTTGTAGCTTGCAGCTTCAATGAAGGAATTACGTGAACACTAGTTAGCTGCAGAAGCAAGTTATTTTTTTCATTAATAACTATATGAAAGCTTTGAACCTACAGTTAAGATATGATTTGAAATCACTCATAATGTGTTTTCTATTTGCTAAATTTAGAATAAGTGTAGTTCATTTTAAACTTACTCATATTCACTATGGTTATCACTCAGTCGTGCACAACAGTAAAAAGCAACTGTTTATACTCGTTCCTATCACTCGTCTGAGATTCAGTCCCAACACTAAAATGTACACATTCTGTTCTATCTCTTTCTCACACGCAAGGGTCCAATCGAGTCGACGCCAAATGATCCACGCTTCGACCCTTCTGCATCTGCAAACTAAGCTCGTGGGGTTCCATCGTGAGGTGATGAGAGGAGGTGCGCTTGTGCTTGGTCTCCGGCAGCTTGCAGTCCTTGGAGCTGGTGCGGCGGTGGCGCAGCACGCCGGCGCCGTCGATGAGCCGCTTGCTCTCCTCGTCGCGCAGCACGGTGAGGTCCAGGCTCTCCATGCTCTTGAGCGCCAGCTGCTTGAGCTGGTCGAGGCTGAGCTCGCGCGACGACGAGCGCGAGTGCACCTTGTCGTCGTCGCGCTCGTGGCGGCGCGCGCGCGGCTCCAGCTGGATGGTCTTGGAGTCGTTGCGCAGGTGGCGCGACGCCACCAGCACGCGCGAGTTGTTGCCGGCCTGGCGCGCCTGCGACTCCTGCGAGTACTGCGACTCCGTGCGCTGCAGCTTGGCGTCGCCGCCAGGGGGCTCCAGCGGCGTCGTGGTCGCCGAGCTCACGCCGGACATCACGCCCGACCGGAAGCCACTTGCGTTGTCTGCGGAAGGAAGTTCCTCGAAAACTGCAAACAAATAGTTTATAAGTATTGGTTACATTTTTTAAGAACAAAATCAACAGTTCGATTTAAAGTGATCGTTCGCTGTACGTTTATCGAGACTGATGATGGAGCCGGCGATGTCCTTGTGTGGGTCAAGCGGCGGCGCGGTCTCGAGATGCCGCCGACGCCGCACCAGCCACCAGTCGGCCATGAATATACCTAGCGCCACTATTTTTATACCGCCGCACAGGCCTACATATCTGCAAACAAACGAAGTTCATATAAATATTAGATGTCTACAGCAAGAAATAAAATAATAATTAATATTATTGTACTATGCCTGTGAGACCTATTAATTACATCGTGAAGTATGTTTGCGTACCTGTATCGGAACTGTTCAATGTCGTACAAGAGACAGCGGCCGCCCTTCTCTCCGCTGCAGGACTGCTTCCATAGCAGACACGTGGAGTCGATGAGGTTCCCGAACACGATCGGCGCGGGAATGTACCCGAACAGACGGAATATCACGAACTGCATGCCGAGCGCGAACGAACGCTCTTCTTCACTCACCGATCTGAAATAAGACATGTTGCATTAAATTTGTTTGACACTTTTTTTTTAGCGCATGTAAAAGTAGATTGTATAAGTAGGGGATAAATCAGTGTCTTAAACTCGTGAGTGGCATGTTGAATTCCGAACGAAACGAAGGTTGCTAAGAAGACTTAATTATTAACTCCCGAGCACTGCGACGGAGTTAATATAAAAACCTGATGAAGAATTCAAGTCGCTTAAGACAAAGATAGCTTTATTCCAGTGTTGGATACTCTACCTCTTACTTACCTACATCTTCTTACTCGTAATATTAACTTTCTCTTTGTGCTTGTGAGTTAATCATATAAGTAACTCACTGCGTTCGGGATTAAGACTGCTATGTGGAACGAATGTTGCTAAACCTTTGTTTTGTTTGGAATTCAACTTACAGACACTGTTTTATCCATTAGTCACTATTGGGTTGTGATGTGCTGTCATTTTTTTTTCTGCTCAACTGTTTTTTTTTTATGATTTTATTGCACTTAAATTGCAATAGTAGTAGCTGGAGATGTTTAATTTAATAGAATTATTATTGAGCTACAATGGACAAACCCTCAAGCTAATTCGCAAGAATTAAAAAATATAAAGCAAGTCACCTTAACACAATCATAAGCAGCGGCATCTGCGTGACGGCGACGACGAAGGTCATGAAGAAGAGCAGCACGAGGAAGGGGAAGATGGTGGTGCAGGGCGGGTTGCAGGCGCCCGCCGTGGCCACGGGCACCACGGTCACCTCGGAGTACTCGCCGCGCAGCGCCGCCGCGCCCGCCACGCTCACCACGCCCGCCGCGTCCAGCACGCCCGCCATGCTCTCGCGGCTGTTCTCGTGCACGCCTGCAACACCTTACGGTTACACTGGAAGCTCAACGTGGGCGTCGGTAGCAGCCGCTCTACTCGAAACTCCGACTTTAACGAATTATATAGGATCATCATGGCCTATTTTCTAGGAGAGAATCTAATTAATAGTAGAAAATCCTCATGGATGTACTCCACGAAATGCAACTCCAACACGATGTTTCTATAACCGCCACCTTTCGGTTGTTGATTGCAGATCGACACAGGGTTGATAACTAAACAAGGAATTCCAATTCACAAAAATACACGTTTTTTCCTACATTGCAAGTTTGCAAGTAATATAAAGTTAGAAAGAAAGAAAAGAATAAACATTCACTCGTTTCTCACACAATCGTATAAACTAAAAATACACAATGAAAAAAAAGTTATAATCAGTATGAGGCCAAAAAGACGCCTAACTCAGCATTGCTGCGTTATTTAAAACGATAAATAATGCAGCGCTGGTATTCTGTTGGGGCCCGCTGTGATGCAACGGACTTTAAAACAACAAGTTAACTCACATGCGCAGTTAGTGAAGTTGGAGCGCGAGGAGAAGGCGGCGCAGCCCGCGTGGCAGGGCGAGAAGTACGTCAGGCCATTGTTGCCGCACACCGGCTCCATGTCCGTCTCGGTGCACAGGCAGTTGAAGTTACACGCCGCCGTCAAGTTCACTTTAAACGGCTCCAGGTTTCTGCACAGAATATTGAACATTTGAGAATGATTGTCCTTTTAACCGACAAACACTTTCGCGTTTATACCGCCAGGGTCGCACATCCACGACCAAATAGTCCATTTTGTCAGCTCTCCTGACACCTATGGGGATTGAAGAGCTATAGAGATGAAGTACTCAGTCGCAAACACACGACCCTGGCGAATAGGACACGAAAAGATTGGCAAGTTTAAAATGCGGCAATTTAAAATAAATAAACAAGAAGAAAAAGAATAAGGATTAATTATGAATATGATGGTAGCATCATCGTTTGTAGTAGGTAATAATATTATCGAATTCATTACTCAAACTTTCATGAGATCACCTGCTGCTCATCAGCCATTCTCATAAGATAGATTTTACAAAGAGTGTACGCTATCTAAAGTGACCCACTGCACCGATTTGAAAATTCTATCACCATTTGAAAAGCACATTATTCCAGATAGATATAACCTATATAATTATTAAGTATATAACCCGAGCAAAGTCGGGGCAAACCGTTAGTACGTTACAAATTCATACAAAAACACATACGTATGATTAGTGTAAGGTATGGTGGTCCCAGCCATCTTGATGTTGTCGCAGCCGAGGAAGAACAGCAGCGCGTAGCAGGAGAGGCAGATGGTGTTGGAGATGAGCACAAACTGTACGGCGCCCTTGGGCCGCAGCTCCAGCCGCTTGAGCAAGCAGCCGCCCATGAAAATGCCGATGCACGCGCCCGGGATCGCTATGGAACCTGCACAAACAAAAATGCCAAATTGCAGTTTGTACTTAATACCGCGAAGTCAGTATGGCGTTGGCGTTACTGACGTGTAACGCATTTAGTGCAATGTTTTTAGTCTCATCTGTTTCTTCGGTTTAAAGAAACTTAATAAAAACAAATGCGAGTCGGACTCGCGCACTGAGGGTACCGTACAAGCTTACCCATGTAAATAGTTCAATTCCCGAAAGGAGTCTCGGAAGATTTTTCCGAAAAAAAAGAGAAAAAAGAAAAGAGTTTCCGCCAACAAAAAATTTACTGTTTTCAGATTTATTCCTATATCTGTGCTATATGACCTTGCTTTATGCTTTATTTCAGGATTTTAGGTCAACGAGAAGTACCTAACCTATGAATTTTGATTCCTTTGAGTTTCAAAATATACGTTTTTTTGCGACATAAACGGCCGTATCTTTTTTTCATAAACCTAAAGGTTTGATTTTTTCACAGCTTTAAGGAACCGCAGACCTGAGTATATGGTTTTAATTTCAACTCGATACCTCTACGCGTTCCCGAGATAAATGGTCTTGACAGACAAACGGACTGACAACAAAGTGATCCTATAAGGGTTCCGTTTTTTCCTTTTGAGTTCCGGAACCCTAAAAAATGAGTAAAATACTTAATTAGGTATGTCAAACTAACATAAGCCAGCGACGTCAACCGCGTAATTGTCAATCACTTTCTTACGGGAACGTACTAACAAGAAAAAAAATAGGTACCCTTTGTTCGAATCATGGTCCGTTCCATTCAACCATTGCGGGTGGGCACTCCGTCTCGCTCCTCCCCGGCTGAAGTTATTTTGATTGATAACCCCAAAAAAGAGCTCGCGCATCAGACACATATTATAAAACAAAGTCCCCTATCGCGTCTGTCTATGTGAACGCGATATACTCTAAAACTGCTAAACACATTTTCATGCGGTTTTCACCAATAAATAGAGTGGTTTTTATGAAAGGTTTAGGTGTATAATAAATGCATGTTACAGTAGAGAAAATCCGAGAATTTCAAAGATTGGTAATATCCGTGCGAAGTTGGAACGAGTCGCTAGTGGCACAGAACAAGTAATAGTACAACTAGTGGTCTCTCTGTATAATTCAGGTATTCTATACAATGCCCATTATTTTATATATTTATTTTATTACACATTTCCGATGAAGCAGCAGGTACTCTATAAAATGCCTAGGAATGTACATTACAGTAAAGTATGAAATGGACAATAATATTCATAATATTTCATATATTGCCTGGACGCCCGAAGTATTCTATACATTGTCTAGGATTTTTTTAGAAGACTCATATTTTTCAACATTGCGTAGTCCGGGTGATGTAAGGTGTAGTCCTAGATAACGGTGCCTATCTATAACGATTAGTTCATAAGATGAACGGATATAGATGACGCAAGCGGTGTCGGCATCAGATGGACCGCGGAGATTAAGGCATTGTGTATAACTTGGCTCTTGCTACATAGCATTATTTACAGTGGCTTTATTCGCTTTTTATCTTCGAACGTAGATTGGAAACAATGGGAGAATGTTTGATTTCTTAAAGTTTCATTCAGTTTCGTATTTCAATTCAAAACGTTTGACGATCAGAGAGAGATAGGTAAATATTTATCCTGGATGAATGAAAATCGTATAAACATGTCTTGTGCAGGCAGGTACTTAAACGAGTAAGTATTTTTAAAACAATGTATGTACCTAATGTGGCAACTGTACCTCTTACCACTACGACTGCTTTGCGGTAAAAAATCGTATAACATAAAGGGTTGTGTCACGTTATCAGCCTTTAAACTACTTAACGTGTTTGTAATATCGTGCGGTTTTGATCACGCATGCGGGATTGCCCCGCACGCGTAACCCGCAAATGTCCATATTATACAAGTATTTATTGTAATGCGTGGAATAGGTACGCACGCAAGACACGTTTTTTTGCATTTTGAAATTTTCTGCATGCGGGGTATATGATATAGGTACGCATGATATTAAAAACACCCTTAAAGTTTCCATTTCACCGCAGGGACTCAGGCCTCCTCTCGGAGAAAGTAAGACGAGTTCTATGATATCTAAATTTTCTAGCCTATAGATAAATTCACCCATTCTTCCACTGAATTTTATTTTCTGCTACTGCGGGCCAGAGCTTTCGGTAGGAGTCAAGCAAGGACCGTCCGAAAATTTGATCAAACGCTTTCATTATACAAGGCATTTTTAATGTTTCACGCACACGACTGCTTCCGAAGATTACCGACCACTGTCGGAGATTGCGGGTCAATTTCAGGGAGCCAGAAAAATGCGCAGTCCGCCCTGTTCTTATTACCTATCAATGTTAAATAACTTACCAGTAAACACGCTAGCCTGACTCTTGCCGAGACTAAACTGCGTCTCCAGGTACTTAGGCAGGAAGACGACGAAGCCGGACACGATCATGAGCTCCATGCACGCGCCCAGGCACGTCACCACGTACACCGGGTTCTTGAGGAGGCGCCACATCGACACCGGTATGTCTGCGGAAACACGGTTGCTTTAACAATGAATTCCAGATAAAATTAATTTCCTTGAGATGGTCTACCCGTGTGCCAAGGTACATCTAAATCTGTTCAGTCATTAAGACGTTTAGAGGTGCTGGTTGAATACGAAGTGCAATAACGAGCAAGATTAAACCCATTAAACTAAACACAAAACCAGATCTGCTTCTGGCAATTTCTCAACGGAAAACGACAATAGCCCATTTCTCAACCGAGAGATCTGTGGTTGGTTTAAACTCCATCGATATGATAATCTAAAATAATCGCTTTCTTAATGGACTAACATAATTATGTTTTTACCTTTAATATCTTTCCCGTAGCCAGTATCCTTGATATCTGTCTGCGGTTTCGCCGGTGTTTTAGAGGTGGATGCTCCACTGGCAGCCGCGGCTTTCTCCACCAGTCTGATCTTCTCCTTTTCTCGGACTAACACCTTCGGGAACGAGAAGAAAGGAATGGCGACGAGTATCAGGAGGAATCCACATAGCAGGAAACCTCCCCACCACATGCCCACCCAACGATGGTCACCTGGATCTGAAATAAATGAATGGGAAATTTTTGTAGAAGTAGTTAAGTCTAGAATCTGTTTGACGCATCTTCCAAGGAACATAATCGCCCGGTTTCACCTGCATCTGTGGTTACTGCTTCGCTCCTATTGCTTGTAGCGTGATGTTACATAGCCTTTTTCAATTCGAACGAGTATACTTCCGAGATTAGCGCGTTTAAACAAACAAATTCTATAGCATTATAATCTTTATACAACCCTATTTTTCTATTAGATTATATTTTTGTAGTCAAAAGTAAAAAAAAGGTAATCCCAAAATTGTCCACGAGTCATAATTGGTAAATTCATTATAGAATAAATCATTCTTATCAATTGAATTACTAGAAAATACTACGCGCAGTGTTTTTCCATTTTGATCGTCATTTATTCATTCACAATCAATGTCATCAGCCTGTACAATATTTCCATAAATTGAGTGACATTTTGGGATATAAATCAACGCTAATAACTTTGCTGTTTATAAATATTATTTATTGAAACTGTACTGAAATAATAACAAGTTCTTTTCTAATAAGCCCTTTAAGTATTTGTACTAATTAAAAATTTGTGGTGTATATACAAGTATAACTAGAGGACTCGGCAAACGTTGTTCTGCCATATAAGTAAAAGTAAATAACATTCCATAGATAAATATAAAATGATTAAAGAAAAAAAGGGGGACGGGGAAGGAGGGTAAAGAACAGCTTACAACATATTCTCAGACATACCAAATATAGACAAAAAAAAAACAAAAAATCAGTCAAACCGTTTCTGAGGAGTTCGATAACAAACACTGTGACACGAGATTTATATATGTTAGATTCATGTGTACGTGTGTTTGTCACCTACTCGTAACTTCTCCTAAATGACTTGACCGATTTGGATGGAATTTTGCGTATACATTTTTGAATGGGTCTCTGGATAGCTTGAAAACACAATTGAACCCAGTAGATGGTGCTGCAGTTGGGTTCTCATTTTTTTTTTCTGACAATGTCCAGCTTTCGGGCAACATCTGTCGGAACCGCTAGTATTAGTATAGATGATATGATATTAGTAAGGATAAATGATAGGTAATAATATAACGTTACTCACCTATTGAGATGATGGTGCCAGAGAACGAGTCCATGTGGAAAGATAATAAGTATGCACCAAGCAAGAACCCAAGCACTGGACCGAACGCAGCCATGCTGTACATACATCCTGTAAACAAAAAGTAACACATATTTAGCTTTATCATCGAACAACCTAATTAAAGAAACATAATCTAGTTATTACATTGTATGTAATAATTAGATTATGTTTTTAACACGATTATGTTAATCGACAAAATATTGGCGATTATTTTATTAATTAGGCATTATGCAACCAACAATTAGGTCCTATCAATCAGTAGCGGCGTGTAAGATAACATATCATCGCATTGTGTTTTTGTGACGCGGGTAATGTGTCGAGCTGTAAGTGCACCCGGCACCGGCTCGCCGATATTGCGGAAAGTAGGTCACTCTTGTTTTGTACGGCTGCAAATGGCGCGGCTTCCACCGCTAATATCAATGACGTATGGTCCCCCAAATCGGTTTGCGTGAGAAACATTTCCATACGCTCCATTTACTCTAGTAACGATTATTCAAAAACCTCAATTTCTCAAAGGTCGATTTACATTACACTGATAAAATCGACCGAATAAAATCAGACTCATTATAGAAATTAATGGCAGTATGAAAACTGGCGGCGTGGCATGTATACATGTATGCTGTGTGTGACGTAATATTTGTATTATGAAAACATTGCGTGCTGGTGTTGCTTGCTTCCATAACTTTAAATTTCATTCACTTTTACGCGATCAGTGTTTGGTGCAAGAGATAAATGTTTGTGGAAACGGAGACGCCGATTAACCAAACCGAGCATTGACCTGAACTACGACGACATCTTAAATAAATCAGTTAAAAATACTTCGCCTTTCATTACAAAATAAAGCGGATATAAATCGATCGATATGGACCTCCTTCTAGCGGTATAAGTGGCTCTCGAATCCAGGTCGCGACCATAAGGAGTCTTAACGTGAAGGGCCTTATTAAAACCCCTCCCCTTGAGCTCTTGATGATGCTACAACTAAGAAGGCTCACAGAAAATAAAACATTTAACAAAACAATGAACATTTTGTCTCAGATCGATATTAAAAAACAACTTTGAAGTAGAAACAACGATCATACAGCCCAGAAATAAATGTATCTATCTAAAGATTACCGTATGTTACTTCACATTCTTTAGGTTGAGTTTTGTAGTGTTGTGTTTTCTGAAATAGGGTTTTCAGGACAGTAACAGTTACGTTACCAATAAGCTCATCGGCTATGGTGCCCGTGATATGAAGATGGAAGTGGGTCAAGGACGCGGGCCCACTGCTACGGTTCATTTTCAAGGCACCGCATTTTCGTCGTGCCAGCCCAAACACAATGATTTCAATTTAACGTTCAACGCGACGCTCCAAACCTATTATTCAGATTTTCATGTTAGGGTGTGGGATAGCCGTTATTTATAAGGTCGAAGGGTCACGGCCTTCTTTTTATGTTCTGAATAAATTATTATGTGCATAATAAATATCAATTTCATTTTTGTGCTGCTTAATTACGTTCGATTTCCATCAGTATTATAAATCACAATAGGATGATTGTGAGTAGGTAGGTAGGCTGTAGAGGCAGTTGCGATTAATGAGTAAAAAAAAACCGATGGTCGCCGTTTTAACAACATAAAAAAAAACTTGTCGGTGTTAAATAACGAAGAAACAAAACCAGAAACATCAGCTTCCTAAATTGATTTTTTTTTCACTTTCTAGTGTTTTCTACATAGAAGTCGATAGATTTTTTTGTAAATAGTTTTTAATTTACACTTTTTATTTGTGGTACCCCACAACTAAACCTCAAGTTTTACATTATTCTACGTACCAATAGAATAAAACCACAAAAAAAAACCATTTATAGCCAGCCTCTACGAGTACCTATTTCATGACAATTCTAATAAGCCGATTAGCTGAAACACGGCGAGGCAGGATGTTGTGAGGAGTTTAATTACAGGGTTCCCGTGACTACTTTCCGACATCATTATCAGATCAGTACCATTTTCACCAGAAATATTTATTTATTTGTATCGTCATAGATTTTTAACTACACATTTTAATCAAGAACACCACAGATGGTGGTCATCCTGTTCTATTTCATCAACTGATACTTTCTAAATGTAAATGCTTGAGTTCTTGATTAAAATATCAAAATCATTTATCACTGTTTACTTAGGATTTCCGTATGTTCCTAATGGATACCAATGATACCATCATCAGATCTAGATTTTGATAAAAATTAGACATATCTGGAAGTGTATCCTTTCAAGTACCAAAAAAAAAGAATTTTCCAAATCATTTCCTAAATGACGGAGTTCAGAGGTAACACAAAAAAAAAGAAACTGGGCAAGTGCGAGTCGGACTCGCGCCCTGAGGGTTCCGTACAAACTTACCCATCTAAACAGTTCAATTCCCGAGTCTCGAAGACTTTTCCAAATCGCAATTTTTTTTTTGTTGTGATGCAACAACAATTTTACAGTTTTCAAATTAATTCTTATACCTGTGCTATAAGACCTTGCTTTATACAAAATTTCAGGATTCTGGGTCAACGGGAAGTGACCTATTAATTTTGATTTCCTCGAGAGTGTCGAAATATACGTTTTTTGAGACATAAACGACCGTATCTTTTTTTTTCGTTAGAAACTTGAAATAAATAAAATTTGAAATTTGATTTTTTCACAGCTTCAAGAGACCGCAAACTTGAGTATATGGTTTTAATTTCCACTCAATACCTCCACGCGTTCCCGAGATAAAGGGTCTTGACAGACAGACAGACGGACGGACAACAAAGTGATCCTATAAGGGTTCCGTTTTTTCCTTTTGAGGTACGGAACCCTAAAAATACAATCGGATTGAGAAACTTCTTTTTTTTTGAAGTCAATTTAAAAATGAATTTATAGCTCGCTTTACTAACCTATCACGTTTATCATATACATATAGTCAACCAACAGCACAGTCCATTGTTTATTGAGGTCATAAATATAAACTAAAAGCGAGCATTGCCACAACCTCACCGGTCCATAGCACGTTTATCTTTCTAGAACATACTATACAAACATCACAAAGAGCGTGTACCTACGGGATCATCGGCCTTTCACGTGAATTCATTTGATAAATGGATCCTGCAGTTTTATAGCGACCCGTGTCGATGAATCACACTCCTACCTTCTGAGACAGGCGTGTAAATGTCCACCATAATGTTTCATATCTATATTACTGTAGTATGTAAACCGTAATAGCAAAACCGTGCGATCCATTAATAGGTGCGGCAGTACTTGATTCAAAACATTAATTTTAATTGGGTCTTTTGTAGGTAACCACTATCTTCATAGCTCGATCATTGGATCAATATTGACAGTGCGTCTACTCGCAAGCTCCACTGCATACTACAAATATTAATGTAATCGTAGTTATTATCTCGTACACGATGACGGTCAACATTGCTATTTCGTATTGTTAGAAATGATAAACATAATGAAATTAAGGATAACATTGATTGATATATTGTTGTTCTAGTTTTATTCCATTCAGTGTTTGTAAACACGTTCCATTTAAACGCGTGTTGTTGATAAAAATGCTTTTACTTCTAGTGAATGCTGTAAAAAGTTAATTAAAGGTGTGTGTTGGTTTTAATGAAGTTCAGTGACTCGTGTATGTGGTTTATGCAGAGTTTATGTGAGGGTACACCGTCACACCGCCTGGCACGACCAACAATAAAGACATGAACGACTCCAGCGATACGAAGTGGACACGCGGACAGTATAATAAGCGTCACGACAATAATATTGAAGTCGTTTCAAAGTTAACAAAGGGTGATAATAATTTATGAGATTTGCAGCTAGTCTGCCACACCGCAGCGCTCGCTATGCATTAGGTATGATATGACAGCAGTCATGACTTTATTGTAACGTGTTTGCAAACGCTTACTGCTTGTTGTTTGAACATTCAATAAACACTAGCTCGAAAGAATACTGGCCACTATTAGACTATACACGTAAGATACGCGTACGCTGTTATTACTGTCGAAAGTGTTTTGGTAAACATGATTCGTAAATAGTTTAGCCCATCACAAGATGAAAGAGAGAAGGTGCCTACTTCCTTGCTAGCAGCAGGCCACACAGAACAAACAACATGAGTCATCGGAATACATTTAGACAAGCTCCGGCACGACTTGCCGGCACGGTCAAACTTAATCGTTTTGCTATAAAAAACTATCCGAAGGACTAACCTGCAGCAAAACTGTACTTTACGGTTCGTTTATGTGCTATTCGCATATCATCCTGATAGGAAACAAGAAGAATGTTCTCTTTTGTGAAGATTTGCTCACAATTTTTAAACAGTCTTCTCTTATAAAAACTTCTTCATTTGGCGCTCCTTATACATATAAAAGCATTTGTTACGTCTTCTTCGTTTGTTACTTTGAAATAGAAGTCTGAAAGTGGCACTGGTAACCGAAAAATTTTGCGAAAATCGGTTGTCATGGCATGGCGGGGAATCAGAAACATGTCGTGAGAAAAGTTTTGTGTATTAACGAGGAAGGCTTTAAGAGTGTATGTAGAGAAATACTAAAGAAACGATGGATGGTTGGTAGTGAAAGATGATACGTCGAAAAAAGAGGGGGCTTGTTGATATGACAACGAATAGATACTCGATATTTATCTTACCTATATACATGCTGGAGGACTCTGGGCGCACGTGGTCGTCTACATAGGTGGTGCCCAAGGTGAGTAGTGGCGAGCCTCCGCAACCAAGTAGCAGTTGCGCCACTATGAACACCATCACCGGCATGAAGGTGCTCGGGGAACTCTGTTAAATCATACGAACACATTAGTCATTTCGTGCGTACAGCTAAGGAACGGACATCCCTGTCGGAGTGTTTCTTGGTTCCCGATAACTATAACCTGGAAGTCTCTTTTTTAAATGAGAAATCATTCAATAACTTCTCTCGCTCTAGGGCGGTGCGCGAGGGCCGTGTCAGACTTTTACTGACTAAAACCTATTTAGAGTCTAGTAGGTCACCCCAGGGTTTCATTTTAGACAACCCATGGACCCATTAGGCTTCGGCCTTGCTGCGCTACTACGGTTTTGATAACCTGAAGGCCTAAGAGTGAATAGAGTACTTCTGGGCAAGCGTGCTCCATCGTCGACCACACTATCGTTTACCATCAGAAGAGATTGAGCATGTAGTCAAACGAGAGCTTCTCAAAAAAGTCACAAGTCTAGTCTTTCCTAATCGGTTGGGTTTTTATAACGGCAACTAATGATCAGGATAATTGCTTCATACATTTGTATAAGGACAAGCTAAAATGGTGGGTAACGTTGTCAGAGGTGCTACATGGGTTGATGATGTCATCAGTCAATAAAAATATACTTGCAAAGTTTTTCATGTATATTTTTTTTCGGAAATGTATTGAATGTCTACTGATGGACTACAAGTTCTAATGTAAAACATACAATAATTCATAAAACGTAGTCTCGCTTTAAAAAAATATACAAACCTTAATGCAATTGTCAGGTCTAAGGTTGCTGGGTGGTAGCCCTTGCGAGAGCCGTCCCAAGCCGCCCATGTCCTGCTCCAACGCACGTGGAAGTCGACAAATGTTATCGTCGGATTTATTGTTCATCAACGTTTCGCTATTCACTTCCGCTATAAAGTGCGGAACGACGAACACTAAGGAGCCGATGCCCATAATCACGGCACCTAAAATAACAAAACTCGTAAACATCGTGCCAAGTTATTGAATCCGTCTCATAATCAAATTTAGCAATTTGTTGCTTTGTCTTCAATAAGCGATTGATGTGGTCAGGTCAAGGTTAGATTAAAAAAAGCCAATAATGTAAGCTCGAAGACCTTGCATAACACTTAAACAAATAAGATTGGTTGTGCAATATGTAAGCAAACGGATGATGTTAGTCTTTTAATTAAGGCGACACTAAAAGCCAGCGACCTTGAGCGAACAAGAGAAGCAGGCTAGCGTCGCTCCCCGCGCATCAAGATTATTCGAATAATAATATGTCCTTCATTTACTAAACACAATATGAATAAAAACCGTTTAACAAAAGATTGGTAATTAAATTATCTTTTAGTTTGTGAAAGTTTAATAAAAAAATTGTTTTTGCCTTATCTTCGCTGGTTTGTTTGCTTATAAGTTTGAAAATAAATCACACCAAGTTTTATGAAAAAAAAAGTAAATATTCGTATTCAAATAGTCTAGTTTATCATATATTATTATCAAAACATACGGACTAGCCGTTTAGACGTGATGTTGGATTTAAAATCATCAAAAATCATATTATATCTATCCTTACCGACTGCGATCCACACTGGAATGTGTCTCCTACTGCCTAGGTACGATACGAAGATCACGGTAATCACGTTACCGATCTCGTAGCTGCTCGCGATGAGTCCAGACAGACTCGATGGGATTTCGAAGCGTTTCTCGATGGTTGTGATCACAGAGTTTATGTAGCCGGAGCTCAACGCTTGTTGCAGCGTTACCAGGAACGAAAGGAAAAATACAAACACCTGAAAGGAAGCATACGTTACACGCATTCTTTTAAAAACTTACGCTATTAATATTTTGCTAAACCTTTTAAGACTTACTTTAATACTAGAAAATTGTTGTATGAATAGCGGCCTCCACGACAAGATACCGCAATCTCTTGTGTCATGAGGAATGTCTAATATTTCTGGGTACAGTTGCCGGGGCTTTTCTCTTTCCTTGTCCCGCTCGCGATCTCTATAAACAGATGGAAAACGCGCTTTAGTTCCTGTAATTATCATTAACTTATGCTACAGCTAATTCAATGAATAAACTACAGCAGCTGTGAATATTAATCAAACTATTCGCGGCGCGTGCGCAGGTCGATATACTGACAGGTATATCTTGATTTTCTTATGGGTCATCTAACTCTTGACATTGGCAATAATATGTACCAAGTATTTCTTACGCACTGTCACTGTATGTTGTCAAGTGTCAGTATGAGATGTCTCACTAAGTAATGCCGTGCGATCTCGAATTTAAACGAGTTCGTCGGTTCCGGTGTCATAAGTGCGAATGAGGGGTCATATCAGCCCAATGCGCTCGTATCCGATCCATCACTTTAAAAATACTACATAACGTGAATCCCGGCTTCGCGTTACAGTAAATGGAGAAAGTGTACGTATGTTACGAGTAGAAGGTTGGTGAAACACTAAGAATAAATTGGTGATACTAAGTATTCTCCCAGCGCACCTTGAGGTAGTCAGCTGCGCTAGCGATTACTAGCCTGCTGAGTGCATTTTTTTTGCACGGCGTCAGCTAAATAGTGCGCGTCGCGTATATTGTAATATTACTTATTCTGTGGTATAGCTCGTACCGACAAAGATAAAAGTAAAAGGCTCTCACAGTCGCCAAGCAAAAGCGACAGGCGACAAGTCGACAACGAGACTATCTGAAGTTAAAGGAAATTCAAAGAAGTATAGGGACCAGTAGTGTTATTGTTACCTGTTTTGCTTGTCGTCGGACTCAAACCATTAAAGACTACGACCCACAACAATAACACGATAATTTTTACAGCAATCATAATCTCATTTAATGTTCAGTCAATCACTGTCCATTCCAAGTTATATGGAAGAAATCGCGAAATGCGATAAAGGCTTCCGTTTTACTTAGTTTTTTTAAAAATGACTATTTATTTTATTTACTTTTGTATGTCCGGGGATCTCTGGAACACCAACGCGGTACAACCAAGATTACCGAATACCGATATAGCCTAATGAATTGCCAAACGATGGCACATTACTCGCAGCTTGCAGAACGGACGATCAATAGGACCAAAAAGTTCTGGCGTGGCTACTACGTACTCAAAGACGCAGCGTTACCAGGCCAACCAGGTGGACCGATGACCTTGTGAAGGCTGCGGGATCCACTGGATGCGAGACGCACAGGACTTGTCGATGTGGCGATACTTGGGAGTGGCCAGCAGTGGACGGCCTTTTGGTTTAATGAAGATGATGAAAAAAAGTCTGGTATATTGCTAGTTCACCTGTCGCAAACGCCAGCCGAAGGATTTCGGCTGTGGCACTTGACGGACTCCCGCGGCGGGTGCGACAGGTGCGGTGGCGTGCTGGGCCCGGCCTCGTCGCTCGCCTCCGCGCATCCTGACTCCGCGTACAGCCCCGTCATCGCGTACATTGACTCTTGCCTCCTGAAAGCAATACATTCATGTCATACTTGATAGATACCTTCGGTTCGGGCCTTTTGGCTACGGATACAACAATTTATCTTTAAGTTACCGGTAATGTGTATAATCTGGTATTCTATACAATACCTAGGCAATGTATAAAATACCTAAAAAGTGTAGCTAATGTATGAAATATTATTGATTTTATACTTTGCCTAGGTATTCTATACAATATCGCATGCGCAGCCGGTAATGTGTGTAAAAGACGAGAGCAGGGAAGGAAGTGACGAAATTTTAGGGAACCCAGACACGGATAGGTTAGGTTTGTAGGTTTTTTTTATAACCACCCGGAAATAGAAACCTTAGGTAGGTACTTTAAACCCCGCAGTCAGAAATAAGACCTGAGTACTTGTAAGCAAATTACATTATGCTAGTCATGGCCAGAAGATTTTTTAATTTCACGTTAATTTTATTATGTACAAGTACTTAGGTCCTATTTCTGGGTGGTTGTAAAAAAAATAACCACGAAGGCTTCTAACCTAACCTGTCCGTGCCGGTGTGCCCTAAAATTACATGAATTCTTTTTATAAGTGGGCCGGTTAACAATGATTAATATAGACCAAAATCTATTTATTTTACACATTGCCGATGGATCAGCAAGTACTATATACAATCCCTAGGAATTTTATGCATTACCTAGGTAAAGTATGTAATAGACAATAATATTCATAATATTTCATACATTGCCTAGGTATTGTATAGAATACCTGAATTGTACCTACAGATAGCCGATAACATATACACATAAATGAAATTACAAAAATTCAATTCTTAACTTGTTTTTTTATTGGGAAATAGCTGCTGTTACAAGGAGACAGGATCCCAGGACATCTTAGGCTACTTTTCATTTTCCCGCGGGAACAGGACTTAATTCCCGGGGGTTGGAAACACACCTTAGTTCCTACGGAGGGGAAGATTGTAATCCAAAATGGTTGAATGATGTCGCGGGTACATAATACGTTGTTAGATCTTCACAAATCACTAATTCTTTACCAGATGTAAATGTTTGGTAACCAGACAGGTTATGGCTATAATTATACTCGCGCCCGATAATCTTTGTTTGGGATGATGTCTGGTTCACACAACGTATATTTTTTCAAGAAATTTAAGTATCTAACGAATCTTCTCATGGCTCTTCTTCCTCTCTCAACTTGCACATAATTTTGTTCTGTGAGAGATGAATACTGTGAAATATTTCGTAACCATCAGGAAGTGTAACTTGTACCTACTTATCATGAATTCGTTTTCATTTAGTATCTAATCACTTTTTGTTTCAACAGTTAGCAGATCTTTAAACGTACCTAATTTTAAGCTATTGCATAGCTTCTATCGCGGGCCTTGAGCGCGGGGACCGAATCCAGAAATTCCGTAACGAAAAATATACCTCACGCTCCCCACTCCGACGGGCACGGAGGTGTGGCTTGGAGGCCGACAGAGACCGAACACCTATTTTAGAAAAGTCGTTAACGACCTGTGTGGCGCATTGGTACAGCGTTCTACCTATGTTATCATCGTGCCTCGAGTTCAAATCTCGGTCAAACAAAATAGTCTTTTTGTATTATAATAGATTATAGTAATGTTCTATGATAACAACTGAACATACTTGTAGCAATTTATGAAGTAAACAAGAAAGAAAAAAATTTGTTTTCTTATCGGTCACCACGCTCAAAAAGTGTAACTTGAATTAATATCAAACAAAAGAAAAACTGCATAAATAAAATAAATAAATAATTATAATTGCATAAGTTGATACAAAATGCTATGCAATAGCTTTACCGCGGCAGTCCCCGAGTGCCAAACTTATTTTTTTTTTAAATTTTATTCAATATAAAAAATAGAAAGAATTTTTAAATGCATTTTAAATTAAAAAGTAAAAAAAGAACCAATCTGGTGGTAGGGGAAGCTGTCAAGTAACAGGACACGTGACGTCACCGTAATTAGGTTACGCACGTACAAAAGAGATAGCGAGATAATAATAATACCTATTGCTCGAGAGTTACCGCGGCCCTGAACCACAAAGGGCAATTAAAGGAACACGGGTGGGTTTTAGTCAGTAAAAGTCTGACACTCCCTCTCGCTCCACTCATAGCTAGAGAAGTCATTTGATGATTTCCCACGTCAAAAAATGGGATAATAACCCTTTGGAGGTATGCGGAACAGAGAGTAAAGTCCTAAAAAGAAGAGAATTATGCGGCATTCGGTTCCGACCCACTGGAACCAATCTACCACTGACCTGGCACGCATCAAGAACCATCGATCTCCGGAGGGGAGTGATGTAGCGGCATCTATGGCGTCACATAAGAACTAATCCTGCATCGCGCAATTAAAGTTCTCCGCAAACCTCCGTTGAAAAGGGAGGATCCTCCGACCAGACAGGTGTTTTGTCTTGTGGGCAAATGCCCGATAGATGATTTTGGGCTGCTCTATATGTTCAAATCGCGCGGAGAACTTTGATTGCGTAATGCAGGATTAGTTCTTATGTGACGCCATATATGTCGCTATTTTGTAAAAGAGGTTTTTATAGTAAAGAGGAATTTAAAAATAGTTTGTATACTTAGAATAGTTCACTACAACCCTATTGTACAAATTAACGTTATCTTGACAATTAAGATGTACTTTTTATTCGTTCAATTAAAAGTTGAAAAAATGCAGATATTACTTTCTACTAAGGCTTCGCAACTTCATGGCCTGGGAAAATGTACTGCTGTCACTTTCATATGTGAAACGCACAGGCATCTAAAATCGATATTAACAATCGTCAATAATTACTGCAGTTTTGGAATTAAGTTAGGTTGGTATTTGGGAAAATGCGAAACGCTGGATGCACAAGCAAATGGGTCAAAGGACATCTACCCTTCATCGGATTAGGTATCTATCGAATTCGTGAACAAATAATACCTAATGGTATAACCATAACATTATGTTAAGTTATTAGTTATGTCCTTCCGGGATAAATATCCCGATGTGCTGTTCTAGAACATGGTTTACCTCGTGTGCCAAATTTCATGGAAATCCCTTCAATAGTTTCAGCGTGAAGGAGGAACAAACATACACACATGCACACTCATAAACTTTCGCTTTCATAATATTAGCGTGATATCTAACACAACAAGCTCATGTCGCGGCGGTGCCTATATTCTTTCAATGACAAATTTTTATAACCAACTATGAAATCTAAAACCATAGCTCGCAACTCAGTTCTTCTACCGTAAAAAGTTGTGGGATCCTATATTAAAGCATGCAAAATTTAAGAATTGATAAAACTGAAATGTCTTCAAGATTTAGGTTATGGGTTCTCGTAACTTTGCATGCAGAACTTGAAGCTTCACGATACGGGTACCGTCAGGGCAGTCACGACAAACTTCGCTATGATTAATGGCTTGAATGTCAACCAGCCTACTTACGAGTACTACATACAAATGGTCCTTTCAAACTGTGCCACGTAACTTGTTACTTTGGCTTCTGCCTCTATCGAAGTAAGCTGGGGAATATTATGTACACATAGGTGCCTGATATGATTTTGTACCACATCCGGTGATTTTCCACATTATATGATTATAATTATAAATAATATACATATATGTATTGCAGCAATCAGACCATAATAATCTATTATAATTATTTAGTGTCATGTAAAAGTTTTGAATATACAACTATTACTAGCTTCTGCTTGTGGCTTTACCCGCGTGAAAATCGGTTTCTCCATACAAACTTCGGAGCTCCGTTTCATCCCCTTAGGGGGTGAATTTCGGAAAATCCGTTCTTAGCGGATGTCTACACCATATAAGGAACCTATCTGCCAAATTTTGAGTTTGTAGGTGTTAAGTTTCTGAGATTTCGTGATTAATCAGTGAGTGGTATTTCGCTTTTATATAAGTATATAGATTACCTACCTAAATCAACACATTCAGTGGTTGCACAATTACATTGCTACAGTTGTCTATTATTTTCTTGTGTCTAACGGAGTCTAAGGTTTTCTAGGCAATAGATAGACATTTAGATAATGATGGAAAGTGCTAAGAGAACTGTGGGAAACTGCAATTTGTGCATTGTTTACAAACAGACAAAACAATCACACCGTTGAATGGATACTAAGAAATCGTAGTTTTTTTTTTTAAATAATATATAGTAGTCCCTCGCATCTTTGGTTATTGCTCCGCTTCCGTGAGTCGTAGTGTTATTTTATAGAGCCTATAATATAACACTACGACCCAAGGAAGCGAATACTATTTGTCATGAACCTGGCCATCCAAGATTTTTTCCAATCCGACTGATAGTTTCAGAGATTGGCGCTTTTAAACAAACATATTGTCCCACTGCTGGGCAAAGGCCTCCCTCCATTCTTTCCAACGATCACGGTTCCTCGCTTTATTATAATTATATAGTATAGATTTGTTTTAATATAAATAAAAATAAATACCTGTATAATAAATAGTTAAGTTGTTCCGTTCTTTCCGTCATTTCGGCACGAGTTATGATTACTTCACAGACACAGTTGATAAATAAAACTACTTCCTTATGACGAAGCACGAATACAACGCAAATATCAATACATCAGACAGTGTTTGTCAAAATTGTAGCAGTTTCATTAGACGGTACGCGGTGCGTGCCCCAACATAACATTGTCACTAAGATGACTAAACTTAAAGCTTTGTCTACTGGTGATATCAGAGCAGCGCGCGATTACATACGAATATGGGCCAGGTGTTGCAAACCTAACGTTATCTACGATACGACGAGTACGTTATCATCGTAAGGGACCAGAGGATTTTGCTTGTGTCACTCAAATCACGGGTCGGATGAGGTAATGTTCTTAGGCAGCTCGGAAATGTTAACGAAACTCATTAGTACCTACCTGTATCATTATCATTATGTCAGTGATGTCTGTTTTTGTTTACAGCTCACTTAAAGACTGGTTACATCTGGTTGTATAAAACAGAAACGACTGAATCATAATAGTGCTAGACAGAATTACTAGGTAAGTTTGTATATCAAGTTGCGATACACATGGTGGCGTACACAGGAGTGGCGTAGTCTAGTCTAAACATCTACGTAGCCTAGTAGCCTCATTACAGAACATGCATCGTAACTGGCCTTCGAAGCGGCACTTTAAACTGCCATCACATATCTACTTATTTACCGAGTGCGATAACGAATATTGACTGTAACAGCTACTAACGTATTTTTTCCCTCATTTTGCTTTTCCGAGTATTTTCAATTCAAAAGTTTTTATCTCTATTTTTCATAAAGTTAGGTATTATGGGTATTAAAATGAGTCACCAGTGAATTCAATGGAACGTTATCATGGACGATTATCTTGAATGATAATGTATGATCAAATGACCTCGTCGTCAGGAGATATAACTACGTGCTCATCACTGAGGAAAAACCATCAACAAACGAAAATAAACAATATAAAATAACAGAAGAGCCAGTGTTTATATCCCATTTGGCAGATACAAAGTAGCTTGGGAGTGGGAAGAAAGCATTGTTTTGTAATTATGTGTGCTATGTTTTGATTCCGCATATAATGTTGTTATATTCAGCATAATGCTCCGATCTGAGAAAAAAGTATCGATTCATACTAGAGAAATCAAGGACTGCTACTGATGTCACCGACACGACTGTTATGAGATTCAGATGATATGCCAAAGGATGTTAGTGTTAAAATTTAAACTACACAAACGCATCTGGTTCCGTTTCTAATAATAGGCAATTAAGAACATATTGATTTCATGGCCCAATACATTCGCATGTCCTCATAATTGCAATTAACAAACCGACTGCCTCCAGCTGCCGAGCTGATTATGAAACAATTGTTTAAATTGCAACTTAATAGGTTTGTTAAAACATAGGTAATAGTACCTCAAAAGGAAAAAAACGGAACCCTTATAGGATAACTTTGTTGACCGTCTGTCTGTCTGTCTGTCAAGACCCTTTATCTCGAGAACGCGTGGAGGTATTGAGTTGAAATTAAAATCATATACTTAGATCTGCGGTCCCTTTAAGCTGTGAAAAAATCAAATTGTAGCAAGAAACGTATATTTCGACACTCTCAAGGGAACCAAAATTCATAGGGTGCGTACTTCCCGAAATTTGGCATAAAGCAAGGTCTTATAGCGCAGATATAGGAATCAATTTGAAAACAGTAAATTTGTTGTTACGTCACAAAAAAAAAAACATTTTTTTCGAGACTCCATTCGGGAATCGAACTATTTACCATAGGAAAGTTTGTACGGAACCCACTTTATTTAAGAAATTAGCTATCCTAAATATATCTCACACGCACACACAAACACGATAGTCCATATTTTCTCAACCTTCCCTGGAGTATCACGAATATTTCAAGACCAAAATCAACCAAATCGGTTCCAAAGCCGTTCTCGAGTTTTAGCGAGACTAACAAACAGCTATTCATTTTTATATATATAGATAGATAGACTAGCTGACCCGGCGAACTTCGTACCGCCTAATAATAAGGATAACGCCATCTACAGGCATTACCAGAACAGCATAATTCATTTCATAATGACATTTTAATTCGGATTTCTTTTTCCATTTTTTCTCACCGTTTAAACCTTCCCTGGACTATCACGAATATTCCAAGACCAAAATTAGCCAAATCGGTCCAGCCGTTTTTGAGTTTTAGCGAGACTAACGAACAGGTATTTATTTTTATATAAATAGATAAGATATATGTATGTTAATTAAGTGGTGTGTTCCTTAATGCGGAAATACAGGAAATGTCAAGCGATAACGAAGTTGATAAGTATAGAATTTTTGATTGTAGATGTTATATCAATTACCTTGCCTGAAGTGCTCGTAACACCGTAAAAATATAATTATTTTGATATCATAGGCGAAAAAAAAAGCCACTCCCAATTGGAAGAAGACATTATTATTCAATCCAATCGAACTAAAGAGTTGGCGAATTCAAATGACCCGAAAGTTCAACGAACAAAGAGTACCGAAGCTAATTCTATACAATGATAAAGCAACCAGCAGCATGCAATAGAAACGAGGAATAAGTGGGTCATCATAATAATATCTTGAAAGATACACTCGTGAACCAGAGCGCATAAAAACACCAATGTTGATTTATACAGGTTTGCTCTCTGAAACACATTAATATCACCAGTAGGTACTGTGGAGCGGTTGCTTCTTGCTTCTTGTATCGCTTTTTCTTCTCAGCTAATTTAAAACACTAAGAACCGCTGCGGCGGTTTTTGGGGACCATCCTCGTTGTAATTTGTTGATTTTCAAAGCAAGAGCTGATTCACAATTCAGAGCAATATTTGAATCAATCAACCTGCCTAACCTTTCTCCATCTTGCTGGGGTCGGCGTCCAGTCTAACCGGTTACAGCTCAATACCAGTATTTGAATTAAAGACTTATTTGAATCAGTGATATTTAATCAATAATAGATAGGTGTCAAGTGGCAAACATGATTTGACACAATCATATCCGCCATGCACATAATTATTTCAGTAAAGTTACGGACAAAAATAGAAATCTTTTTTATTTGGCCCAATGTATTGTTGGCAGCCAGTCGGGCTCCTGAAACAATACTGTCCAAAATAACTCCATTTATGACAAATTCAGAATACGGTTTACATTGTATTTGCCAAAACCGTTTTGCGTCAGGTCATTCAGGATGAGTGAAAGTTGGTTTACGAAAATGATTTCGAGGTGACGCCATGGAAATTCACTGGCGAGAATAATGATGTCAACTTTTATGACGTACATAAGTGAAGGACTATTATTTTTTAAGTAAAGAATTGTTGTGCAAATAATGGCACATACATCTAGCGTATCCAAGATTTGATCACGCAGTAAGACAATACAAATTGCTGATTAGCATAACAGCTTTAAAGACAGATAGATGGACTTGTTCCAGGCCAAAACAAGAGTCCTGGATAATGAGTGTGTAAAGTGATATCGAGCAGCTATTCCAGCGGAAGGTAGATACTGGTATTATGCGATAATCTCCTTTTCTGGACCATTTTTAGAGACTATGTTCAGACGATAAGGCAACTTTAGCACTTGCATCCTCCATTACATGGAAAGACCAAAATCAAGCGTCGTAAGCGGGGATGGATTGGTCACACGCTTCGGAGGCCGAGGTATTTCGATCACATACATACCTAAACTGGCTATGGAGTGGTTTCCTCAAGGGGAAAGGAAGCGTAGCTGATCTCATCAAACCTGGCGACGAGCATCGGAAAGAGGTGGAGCGAGGTGAAGCATGAAGCTCAAGACCGCTCGCGATGGAGGACTGCCTGTGGATGCTCTCTGCTCTAGTTAGGTACCATGGGATCATAAGTAAATCATCGAAAGACGGTGTCTCTTGGTCTATTGTTGGACTGATGGTGATAGTCTTTAATGCTAGAAGAGTATAAGTTAACAAACCTGTGCCCTTTCCTGTGCTGAGGCGCGGCGTTGGTCCCGCCCGCGCTCTGTTGCCGCTCGCCCTCCGTCATCTTGATGTGGAACTCCGCGTCTCACCGCACGCCCATACCAGGCTTCACTTCCACGCACCTCCACCTGACGAAAAATATAAACAAATAAAAAAACATACTTTTTTCTCTCTGTAATAAGAAAAGAAAGCGAGAAATAATGTTTTTTTATCAAACACATGATACTGTAGATACTGTATGGCATAACTGGTTTAAGGTAATTTTCAAAAATTTATGTAATTATTCGAGCCAAGTATAAAATCCCTGTTCATGCAGTGCTTTCTTTCGTCATTGAAAAACAATGTCTAGGAATATGTAAAGCGGACGGACAGATGAAGAGGCTATAATTAGTTTTTTCTTAACACATGCCTACGCATTTCTTACATATATAACGAATGCACTGTATGTACTGCTTAAACAAATTGTACAGTTTATTATATGTCCATCTGGTGGACTGTCATCAGTAATGTCTTGTTGGAAAACTTCCAACTTACTGCAGTAAAGAATAACGGTTTTACAAAAACGTGTATTAAAATAGACGCAATGTATTGATCGGAAGATTTCGCACATAAAATATATACCATAAATTTTAAGTTAGATCGCTATATCAGGCTGACACGGCAAGGTCACGTCGACGCCTCAATACTGAAATACTGAAGGTTGACGGTTCCTCACTAATGGCAATTTGACCAGGGGCCACGCCAGCACGTTAGTCAATTTATATTCAGGTAATATTAAAATGTGCCAGCTACTGGATTCAGTAACGAAACTGTATGAGTCATGTTACACTAAAACTTTTGCTCAGCAGTTTTTTTTATTTACTGTAATAAGTAATACTATTAAGAAAATCAGGCAAGAATGTCATTTTTTGTACGTGATACTCAACATATACTCTTGTAGATCCATCTGCGGTCTGAACTACGGCCATGTTTAGGCTTCTTCGGCCTAAAACGATGCGTGTATTATCGCCGTTCTACAGGATTAAGTAGGGGATAATCAATAGGCCACTTCCAAGATAAGCTGTAAGCTCTCTCAATTTCTAAAAAGCTGACCGCCAAATACAGACATATGTATACCTACTTACATATAGGCGTTGTTATAAATCAATTAAGATTGATGGGATTTTCTTGCAAGACAAAAATATATTTTTGAATACTTTGTGGTTTTCAAACACCCTTGGTGGCAAAGAAGAATACAAATATCTTTTATTAGAAATTCCAAATACGTATAAAACTGCGGTGGTTCAGCCGGTTATTATTGGTGCGATGATTCCGTACCCGTGACCCCCAGCGCTGTGGTTTCAACATATGTTACGTCCTGCGATGAGTGTCTGGATACAACTACAGACGAATTGTTTACTATAGCGCAGGTAGCGTTTGATTAACAACTGAAGACTGAAGAGAAACAAGTGGAACATCTATCACATACTGTCCTTAAAATAGACTATTGTTAAAGCCTGACGGTAGACATAACAGGTTAGTGGATTTGTTTTATATCCGGCTTATGTAAGTCTCAGCAAATAGTACCGAACTATGTAATCGTCAGCAATCGATCGATCGTTTTGTTATATCAACCACGATATGGCAACCGGCGGATAGATATAATACATATTATAAAGACAATTTGTAGTTTCGAACTTTGGATGTTATGGGAAATGTCTGAAACTGCACATTCGATTTTAACATTACTTTCACTAATTGAAAGCTATATAGTATTGCAGTGTCTCATTTGCTACTTTTGTCATCCCAGAAAAAAAACCGGGCAAGTGCGAGTCGAACTCGCGCACGGAGGGTTCCGTACAAACTTACCTTAGAGAAAAAAAATACCTTTTGAGTACCGTATTTAGAGACACAATAGAAAGACAATGAGCGAGCGAACGCCGGCGTTCCCTTGGGGTTTACAGTTCAATTCTCAAATTCAAATCTCAAAGTTACGAAGATTTTTCCGAATCGCAAAAAAAGTTTCAATTTTCAGATTTTTTCCTATACTTGTGCTATGAGACTTTGCTACATGCCAAAATTCAGGATTCTAGATCAACGGGAAGTACCCTATGAATTTTGATTTCCTTGAGAGTGTCGAAATACACGTTTTTTGCGACTTAAACGGCCGTATCTTTTTATTTCGTTAACTCAGGACTTATGTTTTTTTCACAGCTTCAAGAGACCACAGACTTGAGTATATGGCTTTAATTACAACTCAATATCTCCACGCGTTCCTGAGATAAAGGGTCTTGACAGACAGACAGATAGACAGACGGACAGACAACCAAGTGAACCTGGGTTCCGTTTTTTCCTTTTGAGGTACGGAACCCTAAAAACGGATTACGTAGGATGAGCCATGAAAGCGAAGCCACAGGGGCGGATTGGTCTGGTCCAAATAAAAGAATTTCCACGAGGTTGACCTTTTAATGACACGCTGTTGACTATAAAAACAAACAAACAGGCTGTTCGGATGGAGTACCACGTCCAAATTGAGCAGCTAATGTAAGTCGTTCTGAGAACATATTCCAATTCGGTTGATTGCGGTCAAACTGCGAGTGAACGTACCCCGTGCTGGGTAGTACGCTAGTACGATCTAACGGGAAATATATGCGGTCATTACTTCGGGCAAAAGCAAAAATGCCCTGTCTAAACTTACTGCTAATATTTCTTGTAAATATAGGTATTACCTTCCTATTTTACGGTAAATTTTCGGCAGTTCGCTGAATAATATAATTTATAATACCGTTAGAATTTGAATATTGAGTAGTTATAAGAAACTGAAAAATAGTACCTAATGTTACCTGAACATAAGAATTTTATTGGAAAGTATTTACAATAAATTACGTACTCTCATTCTTCATTCTCTCAAATGATGTCGTGAAATAATTTAAAGCTAAATTCACGGTTTACCGCATTTCGATAACAGTAAGTAGAACGCACTGTAAAAGCTTACTGCTGCCTTTGCATGGGATAAAATCACACATAGTTTAGGTATGTGCTAATTAAATAGAATCTTTATTTATTCGTCCATGACAGAATTAAAGTTGTGCTTTTAATGTGACACCCACGCATCGCGGTAAGGCACCTAATTTTGTTGGAGTTTTACGTCCTAATATTCAATATTGCATAGATTTAGGTCACCACACGGCAGCGGGCCGATTAGTTCGGTTTATAGCCTGCCAGTGAAACCGACTCTATCAAAATATGCGCAAAAAACGAGGTGATCATTTATGCCAAACTCCAATATCTTTGACCCCAGCGACGGTCAACATTAGCATACCCGTTCAATATCATATTCATACGACTGCGACTGCTTCGAAGGGGTTGTCCGACTGATAATATTAATTGTTCGAATTCCACAAATGTTGATTGTTGTTTTATGAAATAATTAATACGTTAAACGAATTCGCGAAGGTAACGGGACTGAGAACAGTATAATGAACACAAAGTGGGCTCTCACGGTTAGTGTTACAGCGTGCATCGTTATAACTGTCCACCTTGCAATGGTGCAATAATTTATAGCTTCACACAATGTAGCGTAGATCTACAATTATACCATATCACACAAAACTTTGGACTCAAAGTCTCATCGCAGAAATTGTATACAGCGTAAAATTGTTGGAGCATTGTGATAATCCTATTTGAATTCGTCTAACAATGCGTTCAACAAACATGATTGCTTGGACGTATGAGTAACTAAAAGTGATTGAATACACTCACAAATCAATAAAAAAGCGAAGAAAGAACACTAGCATGTCATCATTGCACTAGTGTCAAAAATAGTGTATAGGCAGGTAGACCAAGATATGTACCAGTATAATTGGAATGAGGGCACTTGAATGAAGAAACCTTGCAATATAATAGTCACAACAGATGCTACACGCCGCCGTTCACCGTATGGCTTGAAGTGAATACTCAGAAAGATTCCACTGTCGCTAATACTGCTGACACGATAGCCGAGTCTTTATATTTAACGCAGTTCAATGACAATCCACAAGTCCAATTTTATTCTCGATAATACTTGTCACTGTCGATATTAACATTATTCTTTATGATTATTCATAACGATTGACGAGTTATGTTTAAACAATATGTTTTGATGTACAAAATTACTGACAACAGATAATGTTAATGGCTTCTTATAACAAAGTACGCAGCCACCAACGATGGACTTTTATTGACGTGTCTGTGCACTGTTCACGGTTGCTTTTTTCTAAGAATTTGTTGTCATTTTTATGCCACTATGTCCCCAATGAAGGTCAGGGTAGTACTCAGGGCTGCAGTGTGCATTGAATGGCTTGGATACATCGGAGCATCGACAAAACATCCTGTCTTGTGGAGTGGGCGCATACCTGCATTGTTATGTAACAATTTCGCAGAGTAGGACGGATGCCAAAATTTCACTCCGCGCCAACTGCTGCCGGTCGCCTTTAGGGAGAATCGGTGAATGGTTTCATTTCACTGCGGGACCGAGACCGCGATATCAACGATTTTTTAAATTCTAACATAACATCTAACCACCGCTGCGTGTCCGCTAAACATCACAATTTGTATTACATAATAGCGCTACAGTTTTCCGCTTTCTAAGTGAATTTAATTTAGAGTATAATAAATAAAAAAGATACATTACGATATTTCGTAATTTGCTACTATGCAGTAGGCATGTCTTTTATAATATACATAATATTCATTGAAAAACAAACAGAAGCATTTCGCAGTTTATAGTAATTTTGTATGTATTATTGTGAACACGAGAAAAGGCAACTCTTTTATAATAATGACTTAACTATTAAAACACAAAAAAAGAACGGACTTTCTTGACGTTATACAAATTGCAATAGCGCCAAAAATAATGATTAGCACGTCTGAATACAATGACTCAACGACACTTGACAATACTAAGAGACAATACAATATCCTATTGCAAATCTAGCCCGGAATTCTATTCGTTGAAGGCTGAAATATCTAAAGATATAATACTGTCGTTCTCTCATAAGACGAAGTAACAAACCTAGTATAGTTTAGCCGACACGTTAAATAGGAAACAAAAGCGCGTGTAATCTAATATATAAAATTCTCGTGTCACGGTGTTCGAACTTGAACTCCTCCGAAACGGCTCGACCGATTCTCATGAAATTTTGTGAGCATATTGAGTAGGTCTGAGAATCGGCCAACATCTATTTTTTTTTTTTTTATTTATATGGCAGAACAACGTTTGCCGGCTCAGCTAGTCTAATATATAAAATTCTCGTGTCACGGTGTTCGAACTTGAACTCCTCCGAAACGGCTCGACCGATTCTCATGAAATTTTGTGAGCATATTGAGTAGGTCTGAGAATCGGCCAACATCTATTTTTTTTTTTTTTTATTTATATGGCAGAACAACGTTTGCCGGCTCAGCTAGTATCCTATATTATTTGATTTATCGGTAATGGCAAGTCCTTGACATTGTTTATAACACGTTTATAATGACTTATCAGTTAGTGAAAATAAACTCAATTACAATGTTAATGAACGTATTGGTTTTCAATCATTACATAAACTGTTATGAAAGTGTCAATGTCAGTAACATGATTAGACTGCAGTGACATAAGAAGTAGCTATTATGAACTAGCGACCTGACCCAGCTTCGCACTGGTGTTGGAAATCTTTGAGATTCTCGGCTAATATGCATATCAGGATCACGACGTTGATGGACGACAAATGTATAGAATGTTGCTGAAAAAACGAAGCGAACCCGACACGTCTATTGTCAACCTGAGCATAGTTTAAAAGCTGCATGGTTGGTTCATGAAACGCAATGTTTGATAAAGAGGCAACGCAAAAAAGAGATAACACCTGAAGGCTCTGTTGGCATTTGGGAATTCCGTCATTCAGAATCTCGATTAAATGTGCAAAGTTCCTATAGTTATATTTTCTTTATTTTTAAAGTTTATGAGTACATTATGAAGGGCAAAAGTTCACGCAAAATAAGAGATTTCCAGAAGTCTTTAATGGATTAGTTTTACACTGATTTATAAAATCACACAAGATATCTGTGTTTCTATATATTATATTTTGAGGAAGATGTGTATAAAGTTATAATCACGTAAGAGCGATTGTATGAAAAATTATTGAAAATATATCTTTGGTTGGACGCTCTTAATACTAACATAATATGAAAACGAGACGCGGGAATACTTATATTCGCTGTATTTAAAACGGTCTAATAATGTGAGCCAAAGCAAGATGAAGGCTGTTCTTTTCAACAGCGGACTCGTCTCACTCGTGCAGCCTAACAATGACTCGCTGAATATGAATAGCCACCATCTTCATTCTGCTACGTTTCATATGGTTGTGATAATGCGCTATAGTGATAATTGTATACGTTTGTTAGAATGGTAAACAAGCAGCATCATTCAATGTTATTATTTTGTCTTACATCATTATTATGCAGAGAGCTACTGCTATGACTTGATAATATCTAGATGAGGATAAAGAAGAAAGCTAGCGAAGCAGTGGACGAGTAATTTAAGAAAGAGCGTCCCAATGACAGTAAAGCTGAAGAGTAGGTTAGGATTAGGTTAGGATCGTCATGGTGTGGAACCTGACATGAGGTAACGGAGGAATGAGGAGAGTTTGCCAACAAAAGAGTTTAGTCATAATTTGGATGGTTCTAAGAAAAGTGGTAGTCTAAAGAAAGATGAACAGATCGAAATGTGAAAGATGATTTACGACAATGCATAGGAACGAAAGAAGTCAAAAAGAAAAAAGTTAAAAAAAAAGAAAAAAGGGATACAGCACCGACTGCAAATGATTTTTAAATGGACACGAGGTTCATTCATAATAATGGAGAATTTCTACATGATTATTATTTCTTAGTCAGGATTTAAAAGTAAAAACTACAATAATAAAATTTGTATAAATTGTCGGAAACAGAGAAAGTGGGAAAAAATAAAACGATATCTATGTAAATAACTGTAAAGAGTGCTGTGCCTTTCGAACATTCTCTAGAGAAATTAATATTAAAGTGCCCGTTTAATCAGTTAAGTAAACGTTAGAATTGGAGTCGCTGTGGATGTACACATAATTTTAGAAATGAAAGCACTTGTCGAAAGATGTTTCGACGGCTAGCGGCTGCAAAGACTAATAAGAATATCATATTCCAATAAAGCAAAAATAAATTCACAGATTTTATTTTTTGCACTTCTAACACGTGAAATAAAATGTGCCACGTTGTGGAATATGATATGTTTATTATGTAAAACAAATTACTGAAATTATCAGAAAATCGCATAATTACAGATGAATTTTTTCACTTTGAACCCATCAGTTTTATTTGTATAAGGACATACCACGGATGGGACATACAAATTATTCCTTCAACACTTTTCGTAAAAGCCTGAACGCAAGAGCTTCAACACTGGGGCCGGATCTTATGGACGGCCAGTTCGGCTTTCGCAGGGGGCGCTCCATGGTGGAAGCGCGTGCGAGCCCTCACGACGGGGGATGCGGTGTCCCGGGGCAGGGTCGTCTTGGCGGTGTCTTAGGACATTGCCAACGCCATCAATTCCCTGCCCTGGAGTATCATTAGGAGGGCACTCCAGTATCATCAGGTGCCCAACTACCTCTGTAGTTTGATCGAGGCCTACATGACGGACGGGTTCATCATCTATCCCGGTCACTAGGGAGAGTGAAAACGGCGAGAGATGTCGTACAGTGTTCCGCAGGGATCGGTACTAGGACCGTCCTTGTGGAACATCGGGTACGACTACGTGCTGCGCGGCGACTTCCCTGACGGGGTCAGCGTGGTCTGTTACGCAGACGACACGCTGGTCCTGGCGCAGGGAGAGTCGTACCAGGCGGCTGTCGAACTAGCAACATGCGGGGTTGCGACTGTCGTGGAGAGGATCCAGCAGTTGGGACTCGAGGTGGCACTGTACAAGTCCGAGGCCACGTGCTTTCACGGCCCTCGGAACGCGCTATCATCGGGTTCCCAAATAACGGTAGCAGGAGTTCACATCGGCGTCGAGTCAACGATGAAGTACCTGGGATTCATCCTCGACAGCCGATGAAATTTCGAGGAGCACTTCCGACGCACTTCCGGGGCTGTCCTTAAGCGGCTCCTGCCCAACTTAGGGGGTCCAGAGGCCTCCTGCCACAGGCTCATCACAGGTATCGTTCGGTTCATGGCCCTTTATGAAGCGCCGGCATGGGCGCCGGCGCTGCGAAAGCGACCGGCGGCCAAGCTGAACGCATATGCCAGAGGGTTATGGCCATCCGAATGGTGCGGGGACACCGCACGGTTTCCAGACTTCCGGCGTGATCTCATCGAGAAATGGTGATAGCGACTGTCGCAATCCAGTGTTGGGCACGCCATAATTATGGCGGTAAGTCCCCTCTTTGAGGAATGGCTGGAAAGACAACACTGCGTCTTCACCTTTCGCATGACGCAGGTTCTCATCGGACATGGTAAATTCGGGAGGTTCCTGCGGCGGATTCGTGCGGAAGAAACGCCCGGGTGTCACCATGTGGACCGCCCGAAGGACACGGTAGAACATACGGAAAAGCTGTGCCCCGCTTGGGCAAAGCCCCGCCGTGCCCACGTGGGGGCGATCGGCGGCAACGTTCTCTCGCGTTGGACCTTGGTACAGGCCATGGTCCGTTCGCCTCCTTCTGCGAAGCAGTAATGCTAGTAAAGGAGGTGGACGCACGCGCGAGGGAACGGCTCTCACGCCCCAGGCGTCGGGATCCCGATCCCGATTTCCAGCCACCGTAGGCGCAGGCTTGCGGACGGCGAGCAATGGGTAGCTCGCCGTCCGACCGTCCAGTAACCGTCTGGACCAAGCCCAAGTCGCCGACGGCGTGTATTGTTCCATGCGCGCCTCAAGGAGATGTCAGCAAAACCGGTCCAGGGCCAGGGCCCAGTAGTGTCAAAGCCTACTGAGGCCATGGGTTGTGCGAAAGAGGACCCCGGGACGCTGGAACGAAGGCAAAGAAGGAACAGGAGTGGGTTTTAGTCAGTAAAAGTCTCACACGCCTTTGCGCTCCTTGCGCGACGGGAGATGTCATTGGATGATGTCCCCACCTAAAAAAAAAGAGTTTCAACACTGTTTTTACTATTCGACAAGTAGGCATCATATGAATCATATTGACAAGCACGAAATTAATGCGATAATTTGATTCGCAGAAATTGTTGGCACCAGTAAACAAGCAAACGAATCTACGCTTCAGAAGTTTCGCAAAACATGGGGATTTTTCACGTGAAAGTAGGCATGCTTTCAAGGTTAATAGACTCGGCGCTGTCATGCCCATAGGTTATACGGTCGATACAATGGCATGCCATGCTGCCGAAGCGCCTAGAATATATTCCTTAACGACTAATTCGAGGGGTGGGTCTTCTTTACTACGCATCGCGGTCGAACGAATTACTGAAGCTACTTGTGTACTCGACAAAACTCGTATACATAGGTATTATATAGTAATTCTAACCGCATTTATTCAAGAATGAGTTGACCTCACTGTTCTACTAAGTTTCTAAGGTATTTTATCGGCCAGGTCAGTGAACATTTTTATTAAATACAAGCAGCACACCCATTTTTGAGGTGCAAATAACTCCTCCCGTTCTGGGTGAAGCGAGAGGAAGTGTCAGACTTTTACTGTTTAAAGCCCATCTGTGTTCCTTCAGTTGCCCTTTGCGCTACAGGGCTGCCTGGTGACTCTTTCGGACAATCCCGCAGCCCAGGCAGGAATCAGACCTAGCAGGCCCCGTCAATTTTGCTGACAGCTCTTTGAGCCACGCGTGGAACACAACGCGACGCGCCGTCGACTTAGGTTTGGTTCTTATCGGACTGCGAGCTAACTATTGCTCGCCGTCCGTAAACCCGCGGCAACAGCGGCCAGGAATCGCTCTGCGAGTCTCGATGCCCGGGGCGACTCCTGCGGCAGCTGGGGTTGAGGTTTACCTGTCTCTCACGCTTTCTGCCACCTTCTACGCTCGCATTACTGAATCGTAAAAGGAGACGACTGCTTCCCATGCCCTTTCACTCTGTACCATGCCCTGGACGAGAGCCGGACATGAGATGTCGCCGCAGTCGTCGCCTCCACAAGAACACGGCGGGAGCAGACCTCCACCGTGTCCTCCAGGCCAATGATAAATTGATAACACCCGGGCGTTTCCTCCCAGCAATCCAAAACAGACATCCACATGCCTGCATTAACGATGGCGTTACGTTAAACACAACAAAAGCCTTTGAATAACTTTAATAGCTGGTAGGCTTTTATAATTAATTAAAAGCCATTAGAGAAAATGGACGGTGGTTGTTTGATGTAAACCATGTCCGCAAGGTATTAAATATAGATATGAATTATATAATTACATGATCGCATTGGGATAGCCAAAACAAACACTGATGTTTAATTTTGATCATCATTAAGATAACGCGTTGTAACATTTTTGTGTGCAACCACTCGAGATAATGGGAATATGCTGTTTAAACATTTTATTCAGTTGTGATGATGTTAGGCAAGATCTATCTAATTTTTGTATTTTTTATCGATGTATTACGCGATAGTTTCTACCTAATTACGACAAGGATGTATTATCGATTTTTTCTACTACACAGAGCTTAAGCTCTGACCAGACCAGCTGAGCTTAGGCTCTGAGACCAGAGTGGTGAAATATACTTTATGATATACTCTTTCTTCTTTCTTTTTTTGTTGTTATAGCAGCAACAGAAATACATCATCTGTGATAATTTCAACTGTCTAACTATCATGATTCATGAGATACAGCCTGGTGACAAATAGACGGACAGTGTAGTCGTAATAATAAAGTCCCGTTTATCTCTTTAGGTTACCGAACCCTACAAAAAGATTTTTACCACCAATAATTTCCTTTAGCTATCACAGAACTATTTCGTTTTTTAGTAATTGCCAAAAGATGTATTGCAGTTATGCCCTTTGTAACGGAAAGGGTGGATATGTTACAGTCGATACTGTTAATTAATCTTCAATCAAAACTCTATTAAGTTGTAATGTGTTTTTATTATTATTTCTTTTAATTATTTAAACAAATACAAAACATTTTAGTAATCTGTACTTAAGTGTCCAAAATCACTACAAAAAAAGAAATTGTAAAAAGATCACAAAAAGACTTAGGTTTTTGAGTAAATGATAGTAATTTTAACTGCTCAAAAGTACTTATGACTAATTGTACATTATTATAATAATATTAAGTGTTTCAGTTAATTTTTTGCAAAATTGACTTTAACAAATAGTATAGTTTAGTTTTTAAAGTTTTAAACTGGGCCGGAACTGTCGACTAAGTATGGCCAAATAAAAACACTTTCATTGTAGATATCATTGTTAGTCAGACAACGTAGTACAAGTGACGAGTGTCTTTCTATTGTGGTTTGTACAAAAACACAAGTGCAGAAGATCCACTAAATACTGTTGAAACAGCATAGGTATCAATTTATTTTAACATAACACGGTCAAAGGCCATTCGATATAGACATGTTTTTGAAAATTATGAACAAAATAACAATGAGATACAACTACACGGCAGTCATACACTCATCTCGTCAATCACAAAACTCCAGACAGACAGACAAGACCTGCCAACCTATATCCCTATCACAATTTTGTAGTCGGTTTCCGGTTTCACTGGATGCAGTATTTCATATGGGGCGACTCTCTGTCTGACCTTCACTTCACAACCTCGTTGTAGTTGTGGCACTGGCAGTACCCTTTTTTGAAGTGGGAAATCATCAGATAACACCTCTCGCTTTGGGTGGAGCGAGAGTGTGTTAGACTTCAACTAACTAAAACAGTTCCCTCGATTACCCTTTGCGTTCCAAGGCCGTGGTTACTCTTCCGAACTATCCCGCATAGCAGTTATCCCTTGGCTCTCTAGCGAAGAGCAGTAGCTATGCACTAGTGGCAGGTTTTTGGCTTCCTGTCAAAGCTCTACGAATGACAACCAGGTGGGTTCATGGGTCATGACGTTCAAAGTAAGACTGTATCATTCTTATTTCAGTATGGGTAAGAGACAGAGCTATACAGGTTGTCTAGCGCCATCTCTTACCCACAATGGAATAAGAATAAAACAATCTTACTTTAAACGTCATGGTAAATTGGTAACCCATCAGGGCAGACACAGTATGTAATGTACGATTCGGCCCTTACAAGCGTGCTTACGCTTAAAAACCAACTTGTGTGACTGGTATTACTTTACTACGAGTTCTTCGAGATCGACCGAAGGTTCGATTTCGGCCAAAAATCTAGCTACGGCTGGAGTTTCGGTTTCGGCCAAAAACGAGCCGAATATTCGGCTCGACCGAAACTAGCACCTTTGAGGTGACGGTTGTGATAGATAACTAAAAACTGACTGACATGGAGTCAGTCAGTCTATGTGTGTTATAAGTTTTTATGTAATCGTCGATTTATTCGATTATTTAGTATTTTATGAAAGTTATAACTATGTTATAAGTATAACTGTATCGAAATATTATTTTAATTTTTTATCAGTTTTTCTGTACCTATTTTTTTCTATTTTATTTGGGAAAACATCTAATGACTTTTCTCGCCCTAGGGCGGGGCGTGAGGGCGTGTCAGATTTTTACTGACTAAAACAAAAGTTTTTCTGTTACCACGACGCCGACGGTGTCGGTTTTGGTTATGGCCGAAACTGGAAGACGAGCCGAAAATTCGGTTACGGTTTCAGCTGCAAATCGTGTTTCGGTCGGTCTCTACTCTTCTTACTATTCTTAAAACTATTCATAAAATACGAAATTTAAGAATTTAAACACATGCTCTTGCGCAAACATGCTTTTAATAAATCTCGGGCTAAATAAAACCTGGACTTTGAAAGTGCACGCAATTTAGTATATTTCTGTTTCTCGTGGGTACTGGATATTCAATATGCTAGAAGTCGCTGTAAATGATGAATTAATGACGAGAACAGTGGTAGTATCCTTGAATTATGGTAGTTCAGGGGTCTATGTGACAATTTGACAATTTTATTTCATTGATTTTCGGCTTTATACACAAGCGAAAATATATTTATTTCCGATTAAATAATGTCAATATAATGATATGACAAAGGTCTTATATCCTATGTTAGTCTTGCACTCAAAATATGCCAAATAATTACATGTTTTTTGAACAATAAGTCGCAATGCCTACAATTGATAAATGACAATATTTACCCTTTTTAGGAAGAACATAGTAAGCCACAGTTTGCGTTTTTTTTTGCAGGTATGGTTTTTCTTTTCCATAATTAAAAAGTATTTATGTAAGAATAATTCTAAAAAATGAGATCTACTACTGATCTAACTGAAAAATAAGCGTAGTTTTGGATTAGGGAAGAAAAAAAATAATTTCTACGAAAATAGCAAATTATAAGCGACAAATTGCGTTTTTTGCAGAAATTGGTGGATGTTTTTGCTGAAAAAGGCTCGATCTATGTACCGTTTCAAAAAGCCGTACTCCAGCGAGATGACTACATTGATCCATTTTTTTCCCGGTTATTTGGGTTCTATGGGAGCTATAATAGTTCGATTTGAACGGAGTGGGCCTACTTTAATATGTTTGAATGAGTGTGAGGTCCGTGTTAGTGCGTGCTCGGCCTCTAGTAGCCGCGTCACCGAGGGAAAGGCTGCGAGGCCGACAACTCGGCGTGGGCGACGCTGCCCGATCAGGATCGATCTAAATGTCATTCTTTGTTACATAGTTTATTTTAAATTAAATAAATGCCTGATATGTCACATATTTTTGTTTTATCTCAATATAATTAATAGAGAAATGCTTATAGTTGATATTATACTCATGTACGAGTACGTAAGGTTGGCCTAACCTAGAAGTAGATGCTGACTACACTATCCTATGATTAAATGTTTTTAAGGCTTCAATTATCGCAATTTATCCTTATGTTCTGCAAGAACAGGGCAAACAAAATGAGGTTTTCTTCACCCAAAAAACAATTCACTTTGATGTTAATTGAAATGAGCTTAATCGGGTCGTTGCATTATCTCGAACTAGCAACAGCTATGAATACCAAATGAAGGTTGACTGCTGTTGTTGCCAGGTACACAGACAGAAATTATTATTTTAATTAAAATACAGCGTCTATCTGCGGTGTGTTAAGCCCCATTCACAGCAGTAGTCTATGGTAGTTAATATATAGAGCGCATGCTATCTCAAACTCTTTACTAAGATGGGGTAACATTTCAGGTAAACGAAGAGAGTACTAAAGACTAAGAATCCCTTTTAAGTTGAGTGGATAGCACATAATGGGATGGTGCTATCATTGCCGAGTTATAGCTGCTACCCAGCACCATCAGCAGTTTTCTGTATCGGCAATTTTTCTATAGTTTTCATATAAAAACATTAGCAAACTGCGTAATGCTACTTGCAGTTGGTTTCATTCCATTGTCTAATATGCAGCCATTTATCAAACACTTCATCAAAGAAACAAATACCAAGTAATTAAATTAAGAGCACGATTGCAATAGAACATGCAATAAATACGTGAGACTAATTACTGGTTTATTGCATTACCTGAGACTCGTAATTCAAGTGTAAAGTAATGTAATGACATTTTGTTAAAGATGTTGTAAATAGAAATAATATTGAAGATCTAATACACTAAGTAATATTACTAAGTCTTCACACGTGTCCTTTGTCGAGGGCAAAGACAATATAGAACTATTCTACTGTTACTTTTAGTCCTTGGAATAAAATCAAAGAGCACACGACTGCAGCGTATTAAACTCATCGGAATAAAGATGCAACGTTAATAGGACAAAAGGGACACATAGTGATTAAATTGCATTATTCGGTCCGTGTCTATGGAACACAAAAAAGTAGCATGTACACCATAGATAAAGAGGATGGGGAGACTGTAACTCGTAAGAGGCAGAGTGCAGTCACAGTGGCAATGAACGGTCGCCACTCAGCCTGAAGACCGGTTTGGTACCGGCCAGACAAACATGCATGTCCAATGATGACTCACTTGTTCTCCAACTTACGTCGACGACTATGCATGTTCTAGATTGATGAAACGTCTTTTCTTTTAAACAATTCATCGCAAAATCCGTCTGTTTGAATCGTATGTAATTGTAAACTATAATAACACGACATACAATGCATTCTCATACCTTGAACTTGATAGAAAATGTAAAATAGTATAGCAGGAAAAATAAAGTATGAAATTGCAAAGAATTTCTATTTTACTTTTAAAGTTATGTGCAGTAAAAATGCAATGTTTTTTATACGTATAGGAAGAATGAGTCACCCTGAAATCTGGTCGAATGTAAATAAAAAAAATACCGTGTATGACTGGTGAGATTACAAAATATTACTCCATTATTCCACGGTATATCGTGACGTGTATGGAACCTCTGAGTGCTCGCGTTGTTTGCACACTCTCACGGTAATGCACACTGGGAAAGCTGATGGAACAATTTCCCCAATGACAGAAAAACACACTTCAATTAAAACTTTTTGGACGAAAAACATTTTTATCAAAAACTAGTTAGTAATTCTAATGACTATGAAATGAGACATTCTAGGTCGTGTATGGAAATTACAGATGCATACGAAAACTGTATTACTTAACAATAGCTTAGCGTGTAAACAATTTAAATAACAATACCTTCACAACTTTTGATGGATGGCTGTCGTTGCACGCATTCCAAATCTGAGAAAAAGGAGAACAAGATTACTAAAACGGTCTCAGATTAATAAGAAAATTAAATTATAATTCCATTTGGCGGCATGGTGGTGGCGCAGTGATTCAGCGATTGACTGCCGCACTGTGTGTCGCAGATTCGATTCCCGCACGGAACACATACTTGTATGACCTACAGATAGATGTTTCGGGTCTGGGTGTCATGTATCTGTGAGTTTACATGTTTACAACTCCTCTGGGATTATTTAAAAAGAAGAAAGAAAGGAAGGAAAACAATTGAAGCTATCACTTGCTTAAAGTTATAGTTATCTTCTTTTTCTTTAGATTGGGAATCATCAAATAAGTTGTCCCGCTCTGTGTGGAGTGAGAGGGAGAGTCAGACTTTTACTGATTAAAATCCACCCGTGTTCCTTCCGTTACTTTTTGTGCTCCAGAGCCGCAGTTTATTTCTTTAGATCAATCCCGCAGCCCTGTTGTCTATAACTGTGTTTATATTTTGAGCAATAATAATAATTGACATTTATTTCAGGTGAAATACACACAGATTGAAAAACACCGGCCAAGTGCGAATCGGACTTGCGCACTAAGGGTTCCGTATCGTCCGTTGCAGAAAACGTTTGTTGTATGGGAGCCCCCTTAAATATTTTAAAATTGAATGTTGTGTAAAAGAGCTGTCGTGGCCCGGTGGTAACGGCCCTGACTTGGGAGTTGTAAGTCACAGGTTTAAATCCAGCCAACCGCTTTAGTTTGTGTAATTTATTTCATCACCACTGCTCTCAGAACGGAGAAGGGAAAAATCGTCAGGAAACCGGCACCTAGAACTGTGCTGTGCCGGTTTGCGTACAATGGCTGTCCTAGAACCAAAAATTCGAAAACATGTGACTACCACCAACTGTTCCCGCGCGGTTGATTATAGCCCATTCCCTCACCTAGAGAGGACGACTGAGTCCCAGCAGTGGGAAAATTATAAGGCTGATTACGCTATGCTATGCTATTTTACTATAGGTTTTTAATCGATTGACAATAATACTTTACAGGAGGCATTCCAGCTAGGAGCATGAAGTAGATCATCATCATCATCATTTCAGTCGAAAGACGTCCACTGTTGGACATAGGCCTCCCCCAAGCGCCGCCACAACGACCGATCCTGTGCTTCTCGCATCCACCGCACTCCCGCGACCCTCACCAGGTCGTCGGTCCACCTTGTGGGAGGCCTAGAAGCCTATGAAGTAGATATAAGTATACAATTATTGCACTTGCTACATATAAGCACATGCTCATAGAAAATCGATAAGTTGCTAGTCAACACTTGGAAACTGGCCGCGCGGTTCAAAGTATACACGAGTGCCACTTGTGTCAAGAGCGGAGACTGCAGCCGTGGTAACACTATTTTAGTTTTATCTACCTTTTATTATTTTTTGTGTTTTATTTTCTTTATATTTTTATGTGACGTGAATGGATAAAGTGAGAAATTACCTAGTATATTAGAGGAAGTTTGAAAGTGGCGCCAGTGATTGAAAAGTTGAGGGGAATCGTTTGCCTTGGTATGGGGATCTAAAGAGGAGAGATGAAACGCATGTTACTAAAAGAGTTATGAGTATACATGTGGATAGGTGGAGAGGGAGAAGGAGGCCAAAGAAAAGATGGATGGATTGTGTGAAGAGTGATATGAAAGAAAAGGAAGTTAGTGATAGCATGACGGTTGACAGGATATCCCGCAATCGGCCAGCTGCCGTCCGGTAGCAGACCGCGTATCTGACTGCCGTGCGTTTGTATACCAGTGATGCGACATCAGTCAAGCCATGGCCTCTGACGTAGAAACTTTACTGTTAGTGCACTTGTTGAAAATCATCAAGCTGTCGGGCGTACGCGGTATCGGCGCGGGCGGCGATGCCGCGCTGTTGCTGCACCGCGCGCTTTGTATGTAAAAAAAAACCAATCGTCCGTGCGCAGTACGACTAACGCACCGGTATCGCAGCCGGCCGTCAAAAAACGCATAAATTGAAGGCGCCCTTATGTGCGGGAATCGAACCTGCGTCACGCAGCGCAGCAGCCAATTGCTCAACCACTGCGACAACCGTGCCAATAAATCATTAATACCTAACCAATATCGCCTACGCTTTTCTCATGCGATGTGATCAAAGTTTCAAGGCACTTCCATAATAATATAATATGTGGCCGAAACACATAAATATTTATGGTTGATATTTAAGTCAAATAACGTTACATTTGATTTCTCATAAAATAGGAAGAATATGCTGTAAAAATATGATTGTTATAATATTATTTGTGGGTTTTTTGTTTCTTAGTTAGCCGCCAACCAAAGTTGGTAGTCAAGATACGTAGGTAAGAAGATAAAAAATAAATATCAAACGGAGTCATGACACGCGGCTCATAAAAAACAGACACAGAACATAAGATAAGACAAGTTGTCAAGTAAACATATATTTTTCAGTGTATGTAGGTACATAAGTAATTAAATGTTACTACGAGTAAAGTAGTTACAGCACCCGCAACGTGCCTCAACAGTTATCAAAGTACAAACAAAAACGATTAACTGTAAACAGTGAGTGTGACGCTACACTAAGTTTTATCGTTATAAACTTTAAATGTAGCACATCACTTCTCGATTACAATATCGTACTTCCCAGTTCACGAGCAATCATAATAGTGCAATGAAAACATTGAACATACAATACGATGTTGCTTCCACTGTTTCTAGGTAAACAGTCTATGTTTTGAAGTTGCATAGACGCCGCCGTGTGTACGCAATGCTTTCTTACCCACAGAAAAGGCGAAGACGTGTGTACAATCGTGGTGGGAATGTTAGGGAAATAGAAGATATAATAGTTGTTTAATCTCAACAAGGCAGTTTGGTCACAGCCCTCCGATCTTTGTAACCAAATCCAATCTATCTTCGTGAAATAAAATAACTGATATTCGAGTATAACTTTGACTATGCGACGCAGCTGCGTCGCTACTCAGTCCCGTAGCGGCTACGCGACGCAGTTACTACCACGGATATCTACGCTACAAAACGCGTAACGTTTACGCGTTGGCTACTGTTACTACGCAGTGTTTAAGTTACTGTGCAACACTGCTCTACAGCCCAATGGCGCAATGCAAAAGTTACGAAAAACTTTTCCTAAACAACCATTCTCGTCGTTCACAGGTGACAGAGAACGATAGGGCAAAGTGGAATAAAATTGAGAAATATTTAAACTGTGGTAAAGTTTCTTTTGCCCTTACCTTGCTGTTAGGAAATGTTGATAATGTTCACGTTTAAAATGTCATGTAACTCCTCGTTCTATTTCAAGGTTTTCAGTATTTTTTTAAAACAATAGTGTAAGTGAGTTGACGTTGACGTTTTTTGTTCACGATGTTAAAGGGAGTCTAAATAATATGTTGCCATAATACGGTTTCAATCTATTTATAAAAGCAAATAAAGCTTTCTAAATTCTAAAATCTGGTTTGTTAGCAGTCCTATGTCCATAAATACATAGTTTCGTCCTCGTCAGACGACATAGAAGGCGGCCGACTTGCTTATCATTATAATCAATTCTGAGAATAGTCATAGAGCGAATAGACTCATCACTTTCCCTGTCCCACTCCCACTTAACAGAAAATCGAGGTTTATGGCTATAACCACCCACTACGCCTATTTTCATCTTGCCATCAATTCTTTATAAGGTTTTATGCCAATGAAACAGATTGCAAGGTGCAATTCACGTCTGTTTGACTCAGGAATGTCGAAGTCGTTGTTTACGACCGGTTCAGTCACAGACAACGATAATAATTGTTCTAGCGTTATAATTAGGTAATATAAATCCGGTTTTTATAAAGCTTATCTAGGATGAGGAAGGATGCAATGGAGGATGATTCAGAGCGTACGTCATTTAGTACTAAAAGAATTTTAAAGTTTTTGATACCTAATAGGTACTTTCCGTCTTCTTCTATCGGGACCGTCATTTGGGAGTTTCATGTAAAAAGGTTGACTCAAAGGAAATAACTTTTTACAAAAAAAATACCACTGACTTCAATACAAAAAAAAAACACTGAAAAGTGCAAAATAACTTTACTTTTCGGAAGTCGGTGTTTCTGGTTTTGTTTCTTCGTTATAATAACATCGACTTCCTGTAAATTGTTGATCGACGACTTCCCTCAGCCAAACCTAAATAGTGTACAAGTTCTAATTTAGGGTATCTTTATACATATATAGAATATATATGTATAGAATATTACCATTATAAGCGTGGCTATAAAATTTTAAGAATTCCTTTAATTTCTCCAGGGACCCATCATCAGATCCCAACCTTCTTTTTACTTCCCAGGTGATCCCATGGCCCCCATCATGGGATAAACTGGGAAGTACACTCTTTAAAAAAAAAAAAATTGCTCCTGGTGTGTACGAGTAATCGAGGAACATACTTACATAAAAAATATTCCGACGAATTAAGAACCACCTTTTTGAAGTTGGTTGAAAATATCAAAGATTTAATAAATCCCAACGTAGTCAGCGTATTTTCCGGATGCAGGTATTCCGACCGTGAACTTTTAAAAATAACTTTTATACACAGACGGCAAGGTGAGGAAGACGAAAACTAAACTTTACGCTAACAATTTGCTAAACAAATTTTATGTGAAGGCAAGTGGGCCTTTGATAAACAAAAACCAGTTTAAAATATAGCATATGGACGGAGGTACAAGTTTTATAGGTAGTCATGTATATCTTTAGTAATAAATATGTATGCTGTTTATGTTAGCACATAACAAAGTCTGAGCTAGACTCTGTAGACTGAATTACGATGATTTCAACTGTTTGCTATGAGATGTTAAATAAATGACTCAAGAACATTGTTTATTCAGCCACCCAAACATTATTCGGTGGCAACAGAATATCTGTAGATAGTAAATAATGTACTTACATATATAAATGTATGTTTTAGGCCGATATTCGTGAAATCTTAGAATAAAGGAGTTAGTTTTGGGATTCCTTAATTTTTTTTTCTACAATGGGAGAAAAATGGATATTCTTTTAGTAGATCCAATTAAAGTCGTCCTAGAAGTGACAAAAGACAGTGTGTGGTGAGGTGAGCGACCGGTTGGTGGGTCAACGTCGCGCACTCACGGCCCGCACTGATTCATCTTCTGTTGCGCAATATGCTAAATACTCTCTACACATACCTACTTCTACATCTGTAGCTAATCTAGACAGAAACGGTTTGCCTATGTATGTAGGAGCCAATCTTTGCAGTTTATATTTTCAAAGTAACAGTCTGGTCAAACTTAGTAAAATGAGTAAGCACTTAAGCAGAGAATGCCTAGAACTCTTATATTATACAATTCAGTTCGAAAATACTTTATACTTTTTTGTTATGCAGCAAATACCATTTTATACGTAAAAAAAAAACAGACAATGCGAGAACATCGACCAGTACCTACCTACTATAGAAAAAGTTAGATACCTTGAAGAATAAAATTCCATTTGTGTGTAAAAAGGAATCATTTATTTTAGTAAACTGTAACAAATTCCCAACCATTGAAAATATTTGAACTTTTCATCTACAAACTTTTTTAATAGCCTAATTCCATTACTTATTAGAGGTAGGCGCAGTGCTATTATGCCAATGACTAGGATTTCATTAATTAAGTATTAAATTACACAGATTTGGTGACCAACCACGTTTCCTAATGAAACGGGGAGTTTAAGAACCATGTTTATTTAACCTTCGTACAAATGTTCAAATAATTAAATATTTAGACAAAATTCTAATTTTTGACTGTCTTCGTTTCGATTTTTATAAATCTGTACTTCTATTCATTTATCAGTTTTTTTTATTTTGGTGGGAAATCATCCAATGACTTCTCCCGCTCTTTCGTGTCAGACTTTTACTGACTAAAATCTACTCCTACCTACTCGAAATGGTTTTTAGATTAGTACATTAAGCAATTGTCTTGTCTACCTTTATTTATTTTTTTGCGGTGGGAAATCATCTAATAACTCCTACCTCCCACTCTGTGTGGAGCGAAAGGGAGTATTTGACTTTTACTAGCTTAAAACTCACGGTGTCCTATAGTAGCCCTTTGCGTTCTACGGCCGCGGTGACTCCTTCGAACAATTCCGTAGGCCCGTTTTGTCGTAAAGAATGCAGTCCATTCCATTGACTCGAAGAGAAGAAGATGAAACGGTACTTTACTTTCTCTTTTAATAGATCGAAGTATATACTCGTAAAGACAGCTGACGTGTAAGAAGTGGTTGTCAATTCATTGATACACAATAAGGGCTTGCTTGGGGATGGGATTCATGATGCTTCAAAAAAGCTTCTGATCGGAAGGTAATTGTATGTGCAATTAACGGTGCAAATAGTATACATACAAGATAGATAGATATACACTTTATTGTACATCATAAAAAATAAAGTAGGCTTAAAATTATTACGGTGTAACAATGGGCGGTCTTATCGCACTGGTCTTTAAGGGGTATAATTATCCTGTTTGAGCTTATTATTATTATTAATGCTCCAGATTGACGGGAGACTTGAAAACATCTGACACTGCGTAGTTTTCAGATCGACGGCAAGGACCCTTGCGAACCAAATGTATTGTACTCTTGCTGCTACAATAATTTCAATGCTACCTTAAACAAGTTTCTAAATAAAAAAGAACAATAGTACGGTCAGTATGTTAAGAACGTTACCTACTTAACTGGTAACGAGCTGGCCGCTGTAGACAATAGGTATAGGATATATACTACTTAAATTAACCGTTCCAATGATGAAGTGATGCAATGACTTACGAATACAATCACCATGGCGTAATAGTTCACATTACTTAGCTGAATAATTAACTTGGATTTTATCGTCATTTACCTTACCTACAATGATTGAAAATTCACCTTTTTCGTAAAAGAAGTAGGGGAGGCAGTTGATCAACAAGCTAAAAGGCATGAAATCGATTAGAAATCGCAGGAGCTGCTTGTTTATATTCGAAGGAAAGTGAAGCTTACGTAACAAACTAAATTTTTCTACGAACTGACCAAATTGCAAGTAATTTTGTGGCCATTGTTATTTGACTACTACCCTAATGACGGCACTAATGGTGATTGACTGTCACGAGTAATCTGAATAAAGAATGAGTTTGCACATTATCCGCAGGTAATACCTGAATCGTAGGCACCGGTGCAAAAATTCTGAGAGTTTTCTGTGTCGAGCTGGCGTACAAACAGAATATGATACTTGTTTTTCGCCGCACGTCCTAATTAGTAAGAGTTAACACTGCGTTAGTACGAGCTATAAGGTTATTCTAATTATAAACTAAAATGTAGGTCCAGATCCTATATCAGTCAGAAACTTATATTGGGGTACCTGGCCTTGCATGTTCATATTTTTCTGTAAAACGACTCGCTCTTTTAAATTTTAACAAAAAATAAACTCCACCTGCTTCTTTTTGGATCGATAGAAAAAAGAAACGGTTCAATGGAAGCACGAGTTAACATCCAAAAAATGTAGCTCCAAGTGGTCCTTTCGTAGAATAACCGCAATTAGAATGCGCATCGTGATCCCGGTTCGTGGTGCACTTTCTACATCGAACAATAGGAAGCTGGATTGCTTTCAAAAATGGTTCTTGTATCTCACTAATAAGATTCAATACACACTGTGGAAGGCTTAAAATAAATGGATAAGGTCGAGTCAAACAAAGGATGACTAGACTCTGATGTAGCGTCAGAGAGTAATTATTGGTAGTTTACAATATATTTACGTTTTTAAGGGTAGTCGACCCACAAAAAAAAAAAAAAAATACAAGAGATAAAGAAGACAAAAAGCTCAATGGTTTCTTAACAATATTTAAAATAGTTCAAAGGGCAATTACACATTAATATTATAATTCAGCAGTTGATTCGAGGCCAGTGGAGTCTGAACTGAGACCGTTTATCAGTGTCGTTTGAGAATGACCTCGCCATATCGTCGCAATGCGCAGCTGTGCCGTAGGTACTTACAGCTAGGGTTGATTTCAATTGTTTGTGAGCTCGTGCTATAAAGTTTTTTGGCAAAATGCTCGAGATATAGACTGAGAATATTGTTTTTCTGTTTTCTGAAAAATATCTGCAACGTTAAAGTAAAATTTGTAATGTAAACCAGCAAGGATCAGGTTTTAGGAGGCGGTCGCCTCCTTCTGCGAAGCAGTAATGCTAGCGAAGGAGACGGTCGCACGCGTGAGAGAACGGACATCACGGATATCTATGACGGACATAATCACGCCCCAGGCGCCGCGACCCCGGCCACCGGCAGCGGCCACGGTAGGCACGGGCTTGCGGACGATCGAGCAATGGGTAGTTTGCCGTCCAGTCATCTGGACCGAGCCCGAGGTGTCGACGGTACGTAGTGTTTCACGCGCGCCTCAAGAGATGTTAGCAAAACCAGCAGGGCCGATACCCGCTAGGGCCGCGGGGAAAATCTGAAAAGGAAACCCGCGTTCCCTAGAACGCAAGGGGCAACTGAAGGACACAGGTGTTGTTTTAATCAGTAAAAGTCTGACATGCCCATGCGCTCCACCCTAAAGCGAAAGAAGTCATTAGATGATGTCCCACTTCAAAAAAGGCAAGTTTAACGACTGTCAAAATTATTGGTAAGATATCTTCATTTTTCTAAAGCTAAATTAAAATCTTGTAATAAAATAATATAGGTAAGTATATTATTATTTGATTATTATTTATTAGAATTGTTATTGATAGCTTTTTACCTACACGGAAATCGATACGCTAAAATCCTACAAGGTCAACATAGACTAATTTGACACCCGTAGTCCGTACTCTTGTAGTCATTTAAAATATACTACTAGTGTTACAGTTTTATTTCAAAATATTTATGAAGAATTTCTATGAAGTAGAAGTAAAATGCATAAGTATAGGTCTTATCGATTGTAACTGCCTTTCTCTGTACCTAATGGTTATTCGTCATGGTTATTTACTTAAATAAGTATACGTCATCCATGTTATTCATGAAATATAGAAGTCTAGAATTGAAGCTAAAGTGAGCAATGTAGCTGCCGTCCTTGGCTGCTATAGGTATAAGGTAAGTATTGCAGTAAACTTGTGCTTTCAGAAGTTGCACCCAAAACTTGGTTGTTGTTGAATGAGGCTCAGCACGTGTGGCTGTGGTGTTGCCGACGCGTCGCGCGTCGTGTTACCCTCGCTTACGGCATAGCAGCGCCAACGACCTTGCAAGGTCGTCACTCACCCCCACTTGCCATTAATCTGACAGCAGCTTCGTGTTCGTTTCACTTAAGTTTATTATGAAGCTTGCCATTTTTTGTTTCTATGAACGTACCTACATTACTTTTACCATTTATGGGCATGACTTTAAGTGTGGGTGAAGTTTTAATTCATTCCCAAGTTTCCTTGCGTGATCACATCAGAAATGAAGATATCCGCAGGAGAACTAAGGGTACCGACCACGGATATCTATGGTACCGACATAGCCTAAAGAATCGCCAAACTTAAGTGGCAGTGGGCAGGGCACATTGCTCGCAGAACAGATGGTCGATGGGGACGAATGGTTCTGGAGTGATGACCACGTACCGGAAGACGCAGCGTTAGAAGGCCTCCCACAAGGTGGAACGATCACCTGGTAAGGGTCATGGGAATCCGATGGATGTGAGACGCACATTCCGGACACAGACCGGTCATTATGGTGACACTAAGGGAGGCTACCAACAGTGGACGTCCATCGGCTGAAATGATGATGATGATGAAGTTTTAATAAATAAATAAATTAAGAAGTGGTTGTCATTGACATTGTCGGTTGAATCAAAACCACCAATAGAGACAATAATATCCAGTTGAGAATATTACATCACATTCAATGCAAGTTATATTAAATTAAAGAAATCGGTAAAACGTGTAATTGGATAGGATTTCATCGAACACTGCCACTCATAATTTATGTTTTATAAGTATACGTAAGTAGACGACTTGGACGCAACCATAGATATCCGATATCCGTGGACGCAACATTAGAGCCATATAAAAAGTAAGTCGAATCGCAAATATTAGGTGTCCCAAAATTAACGCAAGATTTGAATTAAATAGAAAACAGTTTTTTTTTTGGGTTGCCAACACTTTACTGCCCAAATGGCGGCAAATTTAAATCTTGCGTTAATTTTGGGACACCCTTTAGTGTTTATGATTCAGACCTATGTTTTCTATATAATTCAAATCTTGCGTTAATTTTGGGACACCTAATATTTGCGATTCGACTTACTTTTTATATGGCTCTAATGTTGCGTCCACGGATATCGGATATCTATGGTTGCGTCCAAGTCGTCTGTTTAAGTCTGTACTAAGTCTGCGCTGTGAAGACACAAATTTACGCATGCCTGTACCAAAGAGAGGACTAAGAAAAGAGAAGAGAAGGTAACGAAGAAGACGATAAGAAAAAAGAAGAGAAGAAGAAGAATGATAAAAAAGAAGAAAAGCCGTGTGTACCGTGTGGACGCACCATTAAGTAGATTAAACACCGATATATTTTATCGGCACTGCCATAATCTATAGACAAAATTCTATAGAAATCTACGTAAGACTGTATAGCGTGTGGATTTATTGATTATAAGTATACCGACATTAAATCTGCACTGCCATGTTGCACAGTCAAAATCCTATAAAAATCTACGTAAGTCTCTACTCAGTTTGTACCGTATAGAGCTATCATGCTATATGAGAAAATCGGCTACTAGCTTTACTTTGCACAAGCCGCCCGCATGTAATCAATGCATTTATACACGAATATCAAACATGAAAGAACATTATATTTGTCATTTTCTTTGTAAGCTAGCCAAAACTTAAAAGCCAGTGTGACCTTGTCGACTTGTGACAGGCTAAGCCACAATATGTGCCGCCGAGGTGTATTAATTTGTCCAACGAAACAGGTATAACGAACCATTTATTTTTTAGGACGAGGCCAATATTCACCTTTGTAATTTTATGCGCATCACAGAAATGTGGCAGGTTACTTAAATAATACATACGAAAATATAAAACGGTTTGATGTTATCTTTGACACGCTGTCAAAAGCAGTCTGATGTGTTGTGATTTTGTGATGCGCCCAAATTCCGTAACTGATGGTAACAGTTTCAATCACAATGCGAAAGATTTTGAAGGAAATTAAAAAACTTTCTTATTATGCAGCGTAGAAAATTCGTCCGCTCGCCAATGTTGTTGTCCAATTGTCAAAATGAAAGGCGTTGCTATTTATTGTAAGTTACGCAATAGCCCCGCAGCTAGTCTGTCATTTAATTGATTTTAATTAAAACAAACTTAAATGGAACTGGGTAGGACATGTCTGCCGCATGTCTCTAACGGGCTGTGGGCCCGTGAAATACAGGATTGGTGGTGCCCGGACACAGCGACACGGGGCCGCGGCAGACCACCAAGGAGATGGCGGGACGACCTGGATGTCTTTCTTATGAATTGGGATTAGAAAGCGAGGAACCGTGATGTTTGGAAAGAATGGAGGGAGACCTTTGCCTAGCAATGGGACAATATGGGTTAGCTATAATAATATAACAAAATTAAAACAAAAATAATAACTTTATAACATTATCCATCTCAGATTGATTGATATAGGACATACTTAGGAGTACATAACATGAGTAACATGAAAGTTTACCCCGACCGTAACTAAATAAAGATAATTGCCAATTTGACCTAAAATTCTAAGTGCACATATACAAGTCAAGCCACAATCTTCTTGTTATTTTTTTACAATTCTAGGTGCTGTAAGCAGCTTCTCTTGCGTGATAGTAGAAAATTATTCCAAGGGTACATACTCCCGAGATAAAGAGTACTCTATGTGCTATTCCAGAACATGGGCTAACTGTTAACTAAGTTTCGCCCAAATCCATTCAGCCGTTCGAGCGTGAAGAAGTAACAAACATACACCGTCACAAACTTTCACCTTTATAATAGTGTGATTAAAGTAATTATAATATAAATACATTTTATCAATGTGTAAAGGTGCCTTGGATTCATTCATAAAAGCGCCCGTATAGCTTCAGCTGTCGAACGATTAGTCGATTACTAATGTATGTCCCAAGATTACAGTTTATCGATTTTTATGTTGTTGACGTCTGTCATGTAGTAAAAACAATGGTTTAGTTAGAGGACAATGGAGGTAACACAAACGTAGTCTGGTAGTAGCGGAGTCTGTCCTTGTTTCATCCATTGTGTTTGCAACTGTCCATATGAATGGTAACATGGTAACATTGGTAACACTCTAGTTCCCCGTTTCTAATTATAAATAATACGAATATCGTGTTACTCCAAGATAAAAAACCGGGCAAGTGCGAGTCGGACTCGCGCATTGAGGGTTCCGTACAAACTTATCTATGAAAACAGTTCAATTCCCGAATTGAGTAACGAAGATTTTTCCGAACCGCAAGTTTTTTTTTATGACGTAACTACAAATTTACAGTTTTCAGATTTTTTCCTATATTTGTGCTGAGACCTTGCTCAACGCCAAATTTCAGGATTCTAGGTCAACGGGATGTAACCTATGAATTTTGATTCCCTTGAGAGTGTCGAAATATACGTTTTTTGAGACATAAACGGCAGTATCTTTTTTTTTCGTTAACTCAGAAGTTTGATTTTTTCACAGCTTCAAGGGACCGCAGACCTGAGTATATGGTTTTAATTTCAACTCGATACCTCCACGCGTTCCAGAGATAAAGGGTATTGACAGACAAACATACAGACAACAAAGTGATCCTATAAGGGTTCCGTGTTTTTCCTTTTGAGGTACGGAACCCTAAAAACAGCCAAAGAAACATAGCATTCTGTGGTCTAAATAAGGATTCATACGGTTCGTGCGAATTGAAACTGCAGTAGACACTGTCATTGAAATAAATCACTCATAAAGTGTATTATATCTTCGTTAACACTTGTAAACGTTTATCTTGTTGAAGATAATTGAGTGCACTTTCTGTATTACCCGAGGTTTTATACCGACTCTGCAGTTGTATAAGTTTACAGATTTATGTAAGATTTTTTTACAATCAGTGACTAACCGCAGTACGATTTTCAGCCGAAACCGCAACTGATGTGGTATTAGAAAAACTGAAATTAAAATAATAGTCTTCGTAAGGTTATCAGGCCATTGAAAAATCAACCTTATTGTCATGAAATCATACTCATATTATAAAGGCAACGTTTTTATGTATGTATGTCTGCACGTGTGAGTCTGTGTATGATTGTTACTCGGTTAAACGGATGTGGATAAAAGGTATAATAGCCTATGTTCTGGATTGATTGATTAACACAGGCTTTAAAATATACTGTGCGTACTGTGTAGACAAAACGTATGGAGAGGTGCACATGGGACGTGGGAACATCAACTGAACAAATATTTGTGCATAGGCAATAGTTAGCTGCTACGTCACGCTCATGAGATAAAACACGTTAGTATGAAAAAAAAAACAACATAGAAACTCGAAATACCTTGAGTTAGCTAGTGTCATTTATATAACCTCAAATAAATAATACTAATAATAAATCGTTTTCTGAAAACATCATTAAAATTGGTTATATTTAAATGAAGCAGCAATTAGCGTTTTACACTTTGGTATGACGATGAGTGCGGATGAATGAGGATGCGTGGTGGGAACATCTCGCTATTTCTTTTGTACACACGCAAACAAATGGCGGTGACGTCACATTTCAATGTGTGCAATTCTTATTCTGTTACTTGATAGTTTCCCTTTCCGCGAGATTAGAAAGATTTCTAACTTACTTTTGTTATGAATTAGAAGTGTATTTATTTAGAAAACTATTCTAATAACTGATCTGTTAGGACTAGCTCTCTTGAGCAAGTAAACCTTAACTTTATAGTAATTACTAGGTTTTGTCCGCGGCTTTGCCCGCGTACATAAAACATAGCCTATATCACTCAGGAATAAAGCAGCTTTCTATCGGTGAAAAAAAATTTGCAATCGGACCAATACTTTCAGAGATTACCTCCTACAAACAAACATAAAAAAACAATTATTTATTGTATATTATTATAGTACCTAATACCAATAATACCACACCTATTATCACACTAAAGTTATAAAGGCGATAGTTTGTGCGTGTCTGTGTGTACGTCTGTAACTTCTTTACGCTCGAACGGCTGAACAGATTTCGATGAAACTTGGTACACTGATAGACCATATCCGGGAATAGTACATAGTATATTTTTTATTTCGGGAGTGTTACCTTGGGATAATTTTCTGCTATTACACGGGCAAAGTCGCTAGCAGCAGCTAGTTTACTTCAATACAAAATGGTTACAAGTTTACAACCCACTAGGTACCATAAGCAAACAGAAACTAGTTTTCCCTATTGACATTTATAACGCGGAAAGGCAACAGCGGTAAAATCAATTACATCATTTATATAATTTTATACTAGGAAGACTTGCCTACCCACCTGCTATTATGTGTGTTTAAGTGGACCTATTATATAAATCGGTCAAGTGCGAGTCGGACTCCCATTTAACGGGTTTCGTGGTATTATTCTGCTAATGTTCTTGCGACATTTCATGTTTCTATGTCATGCTGCAACGGTAAGCACCATAAAGGTTCTCAAAATATGTGCCGTGGCGATTTGTTACGTGAGTCTGATTCGCACTTGATCGATTTTATAGAAATATGTTCAAGAGGATCAGGGTCGATTTTGATAAAAAAAGACACACTCTGTAAGTATATGGGCAAAGTGACTGATTATGAAATAAGCTAAAATGCTTTAAGTTCAAAGCGATATTTCACAATCAGATCTAGATCTTAAAAGTTCAGTATAACCAGACGATGTTAACAATGGTACGCTTTAGTGCGATTATGCAGTTCACGACTTGGTTTTCGTTCGACCTTGCTAGATTTAATTTTCCTGAGTGGGAAATATATTGTAGTTGCACTTAAGTGCTGAACAAAGCCGAACTCTATTCGGCGTGTTCGGCTTTATACAAATGTCAAAGTACCTACTTTACTGAGCATTTTTTTTGCAATATGAATGTGATTTGAAACAAACCAAATTCAAGATTCAATAGTTTTAATTTTCTATAACGCTGCGACTCCTCTCTTTAATTACTTTTTTTTAGACTCGTCAGTAACCACATTTTATTGTTTTTTTTTTTTTTGTTAGAGGCTAGTTCGATTTTTGAATATATATTTGTTTCATGTACTTACATTCAATTTTTTTTACACCACCTGCTCGATAATGCCCTTTTCTATATCATGAAACCATCACTTAAAGCAAGTCATTCTGTCCCTAGGGAGATAATATATTAACATATAAGTAAATTGTCTTTTAGTTATTTTTTGTTTTGGGCGGTTTGAATTCCACACTTCACTCAGGTTTCCCTATTAAATCCTTCGCAACACTCGGGAGTTAATTATATAGATCCCTCACTGGCGTTTGGGGTTAAAACTTAGCGATCTTCATTTCGTTCGGAATTCAACATACCGCCCGCGACTTAAGACACTGCTTTATCCCCTAGTCAAATAATCTACTATTTTTCATTCACTAGCTTGATACAAAAAAAGTAACTAGCTTTTCGCAGATTGGAGACGAGATTCAGATAGCTTTCGTTCTTTAAATAGATCATATGAGATCACAACTCGTACATCATCTCTCTATATAGGACCAAAAGGAGACTAAGCGCTAACAAATGTATAGTGGCGTCGTTGCGGCTGCGCTTGCGCAACTCGATTTCGTCAGGGCTCCAGCTGCGGGCCTCGGGGCCCTCTTACTGCGAACTTTAAAAACGATACTTAGTGTAGAATCACTGATTGAGCTCGAGTGAAGGATTCAGTATAGCTATATACGAAGGGGTTTCTTCAAATCGAATAGAGATAAGTACTCAATCTTGGCCATAGCATATAAAATTCAAATAATTTGGCACTGAATGACAACGCTAATAGATTACTAAATGAACACAAAACGTTACTTTGTATTAGCTACAACTACAAATCAACAACCTGTTTAATGACGCATGAATCATTTTAGTTAAATCAAGAAGTGTCGTAGGGTCAGCAAGTTTCAATGAATACATCGCACATCCGACCCTGCTGACAACAACAACGTGAGGTGCGCGGCTAACTAAATTAGTGAATTAACACGAATTAGCTCCATCATCTGGGTCAAGATTACGCAGTGCGTGCTAATACCAGCATGTGCGAGTTAACAATTCATAAACACAACAATAAATCTATACATACAAACATTTATTAAAAATCATCCTTACTTTTAGAACTATTCAACAATGTTTACTTTTAATAGCTCCTGCCCCTTGCCCAGCAAAGCAATCATTTCACTTGATCGACCAATAAATCTTAATTTTCACGCTCTGGATTGGAGATTGCTCTCTTCTGTAATCGTTTGTTTTAATTTCAGCATCAGGCTAATAGGCTTGTTGCATAAATTCAAAAGAGTATTAAAGTAGTGGTGAGTCGTTTGGCAAGTGGTGCACATTTCTGCGCTCGCGCCGACCACGCGCCCGCGACGCGACACGGAAGCGCATACTGACCTAGTATACTTCTCATCTTGGCTTGCAATGCAAATGTATCGTTAAACACCCCACAATTGAAACGAGGTTTGAGATTAAAATTCCAAATGGTCGATTTGCATGCGTCATAGATCCAGAGGAGTGCACATGTAGATCAGAGTCTACGAAAATACATAGTGAAGGTGAATGTTCTGATAATAGGTACACGTGAGACAAGGTGTGGCAAGTCGCGACGTAGATCGCAAAAAAGATTGCAATGTCAACGCTTATTTGAAGTGAACACATAATAATGTAAGTGGCTTGGCACTTATGTCAGAAACAAAGAGCTACCTAGCTACGCTACGTAATGACGGATATTAGTTTTGCTGAGCGAATGTGATTGCAGGCGGAAGGGCGCGGATATTGTGTCGTTCTTTGTGTGGCTTGAACTTTTTTTAAGTATAAAACAATAGTGGTCTCCATTTATGTCCCAAACTATACATACTTAATACCACTTATTTGCTTAGAGCTAGCGACGAGCTACAGCTTTACATTATTGGGTAAAAGTAGGATTCTATCTTATGACTGAATAGTGATTTATACCACTATTCAATCAGATCATAAAAAAGGAATGAACTTTAATTCATTTAATAATTTTAGGAACTGTATAAAATGAAACTTCATCATTTCATACCAGTTATATTGAGATCTATATAATAAATGAAGGGCTGCGGGAATATTCGAAAGTTATTGTGGTCCTGGAACGCAAAGGGCAACTGAGGGAACCCAGGTGGGTTTTAGTCAGTAAGTCAGATACACCCTCTTACTTGAGGGGGAGAAGTTATTTGATAAATTAGGTACCAAGAAAGATGTTCTGACTGATATATTAATATCATTCAGAACATGTTTCTTGGTAATTTAGCATCTTTCTTGGCACAGACCACTAAAGCTGGGAAATTCAAATTTGGACAGTAAACCGTCTAAATTACATATATAATATATAGGTACCTACTTTGTGATATAAAGAACTAGGAGGTCAGCATTTTTGGTACCAATCCTATTAAGGAATTTCCATGTAAATAATCCCCATAAAAATGTAAACGAAAATTTTTGGAGTTAAAACAACGAAAAATTGGGAATCAAACGAGCTTACCTGTTAAGCGAAGTCTTGATTCTAATTTTATGAGCGCCGAAACTGAAATGCAATTCTATTATTGTTCACATAATGTAGTAATATTTTCATTACGGGTCAAAGGATTCGCAAGTTTAGATATATATAAAAAAATACAATCAATGTATCCTGGCAACACCATCGCGTCTAGATGTCACTTACTTTAGAGATTATAGGACAAGGAACAAGCTGTCTTTTGGACAGACTTGTTACCGCATACTTACATTCACTATTTCCCTGTAAGGATAACTGTGAGTTAGGTAGGTTAATTATTGCAGCTTTGGGGCTATTAACTAGTGGTGGGTGGGTGATTGCATTTCAGTTTCGGCGCTCATAAAATTAGAATCAAGACTTCGCTTAACAGGTAAGCTCGTTTGATTCCCAATTTTACTTCGCGCCGAAACTGAAATGCAATTCTATTATTGTTCACATAATGTAGATGTTTAGAGTTTGCTGCAATAATTAATTGTTACGCTATTGTTAGTACTGGTACTATCAACTCAAGTGCGGTTTCTTTTTATAGTAAGATATGAGTTGATTTCAGTTTTCCCTAAGGTTTTTTTGTCGCTACAGTCATACGTTCTTGCTGGGAGTGTCCCAAGGTGTTGACTAGACTATCCGTTCATTTTTTTTTAAAGTATTGTGTGACAAGTATTCTCGTATTGTAAAAATATATTTGATTCATTGATAGGCAACTGATTTAGATGAGAAGCATGTTATCTTCAACAGGGGCAGTTATAATACCACGGTGTGAGACGTGTATTGTAATTAATTGGATTATTCTTAATGAAAGTCACTTATGACTTACTAGCTTATTTTAGAAATATTATATCATTACTCTCAGTATATTTTAGTACTTACTTGGTTATTTGTACATCATCGTTATATGTACCTAGCCAGGGGCGCCGATTATGAGAAATAAACAGTGGGTGCCGAGCACCCCTGAGAATAGACATCAAGAAACAGATAAGTAATCGCCTTTTAGGTTACGGTTACATTATAATATTTCTTGATACTAAAAACTAGTTTCATTTTTATAAAATGATTTCATTTTATATTTTTATCGAACATAATTAGTAATTAGGTACGCAGTATGTAAGTAGGACATTTATTTATTTGTCGGTTGATCAGTGTGCATTTTTCTTCTCACACTTCGCCACTTTTTCGAGTCCATCAAATGAGCATGAGCACCCATGGGGTTTTCTAAAAGCCAGCGCCCCTGTACCTAGCCGTTGATGTCGGCTATATTACAAGGTCATTATTACTAAATGTAATCAGACAAAAAGTTACTTTGGTTTTATAATACTGCTGTTCCCACTTAACACAAAGACAATTTGTTGAAATGTATTGAAGCAGAATAATCTCATTAGTTGTTTTTATCATACCATAGTGATGTTTTAAATGTCACTGGGGGTAATGTAATTACATTACATGCATCATATAATTAGCCTTGCATTAGGCAATGCAATTAGGTACATGCATTATATATTATCACATTCATCATTTTCGTTTCAAACGATAAGTATCTATTCACATCTAAGTTATATTTGTGTTGACATTGTAGGTGACTGGTATGGAAGTCTAGCTTATCGATTTTATTATTATTATTCCGTTTGTTCATTTAACATAACATATAAATTATATTTTATTATATTAAATTATTATTATTATTAATATTTTTTTATATTTTTTATTTATCTCAGGACCCTGAGGTCCTGGACCTTTGGGAGGCGTACGAGGAGCCGAAGCCAACTCGCAGAGGCCCTTTAGATAATTATAAAGGAACATGATATCAACCGACGATTATCCCTGTACGCGCTATGCTAGTGCACCCAAGGACAACCCCCGGTTATTGAAAAACTGTTGCGACATATGGAGAACAAAGATAATAGGGCTATGGTTTTTGGAGTCTTAAGTGGACTGGTAACATGGAACTATGTCAAGACTATGGCCCCTGCCTGAACAACGTTATTAATATGCATCGAAAAAAGGCAGGGGGTGACTTGCACACTCAATAAATGGGCCCCCAAAAACGGCCGCTAGCACGAAGTGACGTAGCAGCAGAGGGCAACATATCCTGAGGTGCTTGAGGAGTGGAGAGGTATACCACGGCTATCAGGACAATCCCGGAAGTACGGTCAAGATCCCTACCAGCACCTTACTGGATTATACATCCTTCTCCCGAGCACGTTTGCTCTTGCGAATCTCCACTCAAGCCAGCCAATAAAGGCAAGAGAGAGGTGGGAGCTCAGTTCCTCGTCAGTGTTCACTACGGCCGGCCAATAAAGGCAAGCCGGAGATGAAGAACAAGAATTCTCCCGGGAGATCGGGTCCGTGGGGTCGCTAATGCCCAACAGTTCGCCACAAAACTGCACTGCGGATTGTATCTCTCTTAGTCTGGCCCCTCACCCTAGGCATATTACGGCAAAGCAAACTTTACCGATACAGACCTAGGGTATATTGGAGCACGCAAGCCCCACCACGACGTCAACGTAGAGATACGGCGATGGGGTTATTAATATTATTATTACAATTTTTTTTTTTTTTTTTTTTCTCTACTGCATGATACAGCTAGTATACTAACGTTTATTTCAGCATGTATGTGTATACTTGTATATACCTGTATGTATATGCATATGGGTCTATCTAAATATATGTAAATACAATTATTTTATACTTATGAAGACCATTTTATGTCATTTTTTTGTGCCTCCCGAAATGGAAGTTAATGCGATTGTCTTTCTCTGTCATTATAGTAGTATTTTTGTGTCACAGTTTATGTTATATGTAACGAGAAACTTTGTTTCTTGAGGGAGGGGTTTATGTCATGTCGATGGAATGAACTTCCTGCTAGGGACTAGATACCTAGAGAAGTTGTATGGTCACTGACTTTTCACGAGGACCTGTTGCACTAGTTGGTCCCCAGCATACACCCCCCCCCCTTTTTGTTTCAATGCAATTTTACTTTTGTATTGGTAAGTTAAGTACTTATAGTTTTGATGATACTAGTAATTCAAATGGGGTAATTCATTGCCTCAATTAAGTAAGTGTATTTTGAACATTCAGTCCCACTTAGCTATTTTAGAGAATAAAGAGGAGATAAGATATGTTTATTCTACCTGGATAAACATGAAATAAATTTAAAAGTATCAGCCAAAGAAAAGACTAGTTTTACTGTAGGTCATGTGTGGACCGGGTTTTAGCTGCACCGTAGACAAAGTTGTCTATTGCATTTCTGACACTGTTTGACAGTGACAACCTAACAAAGTAGAGAGAAGCCATAATTTCACCATATGACTTATAGGATAGGTACATATAGGCTTATAGGCATGATATTAAACTGTGTTCAGCAAACCATCCCTGTTCCAAAATTGGTGGGTATGCCATGCATGTTTTGGGAATGTCTGAATGATCTAACATAAAATCTAACATTACATTTCTTTACCAAGTGGTAGATAGTTGTCTACTTTTATGTTAAATTTTTAAGTTCAGGAGTCATATAGACTGCAAAGTAATTTTTCTATTAAAAGTGAGATTTTTTGATTGTCATAGAAGTGAGTCCTTTGTGAAACAAGTTGCTTTGGTGCACACTTTTTGTGTCCCGTGGCATGAGAGCTCTTATGTGCCAAATGCATCAGAAGTAATGTTTCCATGACAAGGCCAGTTGTCTAGTCATGGGAAGCTTGTTCCTAGGTATTCCCTATAATAAGGCAATTTCCCTCCATACAATATTTGCTTTGAACACAGAAAATATTGTCAATATAAGACAATTGCTACTGGAAATGTTATACCAGTGCAGATCAAATTAAATCTGAATCTTGTTATTTCTGTTTTGTTACAACAAAGATTTCCCTGTTTATTCATTTATTAGGAGCACCAACCAGGTAAGTTTTTACAAAAGATTTGAATTTAGGTTTAGTTCTGTGCAATTATGTCAATAGCAGGCGTACACGGTTTGTGTAATTTGACATTCATTTATATTGAATTTTTAGTTTATTGAGTGATTTAGACATTAAGTACGAGTAAGGTAGATACCTCATACCATTTTGTTCTAACAACTATTTACAAATATATCAGCACATATTTCATTATTTAGTTGTTGTATATCATTATAAGTTTATTGCTGACTTACTCCCTTGGGGTGATTATAAGTAAGTAGGGCTGGTGGTTTTGCCCGTCAATATTATTCCCTTCTGCTTTCAACAGTGAGAAGTTACTTCTTCTTAAAATCAATGGTAGCTTCCTCAAACCGCTCAGCCCAGCGGGTGGCCACACCAATTGTGGCATTGGTGTCATACATCAAGTATTCCAAGGTGCTGGTGCACGGGTTCTTCGAGCCTGTGAGGAGTTCCTGTAATTCTGGTATTGAAACTTTAGAACCTTATAATTTTATTCAGGACTGCTGGTATCAGCAGAGGACTTAACCTGCGATTTCCTTAGGTTTTGGTTCCTTAAAAGTTAGCTTACATGCTCTTTGAGCAAGGTTTTTACTATAAGCTTAAATACTGAGGATGTGGAATGATATGCTGTACCTATGAATTTAATCCGTTTAAATTATATCAAGATTTTCCATAGATATTATTACATGGAGTCATATCATAATCAACACTTACTGATATTTGTTGCTATAAGTGAACATATCATTTGTAAATTGTTGATGAAGTATTCATGTCACTTAGTGCTTAGATATATATCATTGTGAACATCTCGTGTTCCATGGTTTGTTTTTGTTTTTATTATTTTGAATATATTGCAGGTCAGTGTACAACATAACCATAAGGAAATAATAATATTTCTGTTGAATAGGTCTTTACTATTTAACTCAGCAAAAAATAGGTTTGATAATCGGCCACCGTTATGCTCGCACTATGGCAGTATTTTCCACCAGCATTGTAGCCGGTGAGGGTGTCAATAATTCTGCCTTGCCTTCTCCCATGGTTTTGGGTTGGCTTCTAGTCCAACAACTGGACACAGGTGGGTATCTACCGGCAATCCGGCTAGGTACATTGGATTAACTTATGACAGTTTGGAATATCTCGTATTCTTTAGCATTACTTTGGAAAGTTTATAATTTACATATTAGGCAGTATAACTTGCCACCTTATGGTGGTTTGGAATATCTCGTATTCACTAAAGGAGTTTGAATGTTTTGTAGCGATCTACACATAGGTGGTGTACTGTTTTTACACGAATTAATAATACACAGATGGGTAGTATGAACTTGGCCTTCTCGTGACCTTTATAGGCACTGATAAAGTGGAGCACGTCGAACTTAGTCTTTTTGCCATTTTTGTTCTTTGGATTATAAATGAATGGGACTCACCTGCTATAACAGATGCATACCAGATTAGCAACGTAGAGTAACGAAGCCAAGAGTATCGCGTACTAGTCTGGTAGCTTACAATCAGTTGGCGCGTAAAAATTAACGTCGCCAATGGTATCTCGTACCCTGATTGAAGATTGAACAAGGCCTCGGACTCGCAAGTCCGAAAAACAGCACTCGCTATGATCACTTAGTGCCTCCGCCATTGCCCGATGAGGATCGCGTCCTCGATGACAGGTTTCAGGGGCCTTTTCAGACTAGCAACGTAGAATAAGCCGCTAAGAGCATCACGTACCAGTCTGGCAGCTTCCAATCAGTTAGCGTGCAAAAACAACTTCGCTAATGGTATCTCGTACCCTGATTGAAGATTAAGCAAAGTTTCGACTCGTAAGTCTGAGATGCAGTACTCGCTATGATCACTTATTGCTTTGGCTTTTGCTGGATATCGGTTCTTCATCCTGTGTGATTGTAGATTCAAGGCTTAAATTCGACACTGAAATTCGTTATTGCACAATACACTTTATAGGTTATCACTTGAAATTTTGTTATTTTGCTAAAGAAGGAACTATTTCATGTATTATAAATGAATAATAAGATGTATCACTTGGGATTTTGTTAAATTGCTAAAAAAATACTATTCCATGTATCTTAAATGAATAATTAGATAGGATAAAGTTTTTTCCATGCGAAACTTTTACCGCAAAAAAAATAAGTGACATCTAGACGCGATGGTGTTGCCAGGATACATTGATTGTATTTTTTTATATATATCTAAACTTGCGAATCCTTTGACCCGTAATGAAAATATTACTACATTATGTGAACAATAATAGAATTGCATTTCAGTTTCGGCGCGAAGTAAAATTATATTTGGGCCTTTGGTTAAAATGATGACATGTGTTTCAGGATTTTGCAAGTGGGAACATTATCCTCCAAAGGGAGTGGGGGGGTATGCACGCAAAAATTTGAAATCTACATGGATGAATTTGCTGTCTAGTGGTAGATATGTTTACTATGTTAGGTACCTATTATACTTGCATCAAAGACCTGTCATATTGTATGGATCAGAATGTTGGGCTGTGAAAAAGACGGATGAAAAAAGATTGCATGTAGCGGAGATGAGAATGTTGAGATGGATGTGTGGTGTGACGAGAACGGATAAAGTGAGAAATGAGTATATTGAGGAAGTTTGTAAGTGGCGCCAGTGACTGAAAAGTTGAAGGGGAATCGTTTGTCTTGGTATGGTCATGTAAAGAGGAGAGATGAAACACATGTTAATAAAAGAGTTATGAGTATAGGTACCTACATGTGGATGGGTGGAGAGGGAGAGGGAGGCCAAAGAAAAGATGTATGGATCGTGTGAAGAGTGATATGAAAGAAAAGGAAGTTAGTGATAGCATGACGGTTGACAGGATGGAAGAAAAAAACGTGTTGCGCCGACCCCAAATAAGACGGGACAAGGGCAGGAAGATGATGATGTACACAGGACCATGTATGGTGGCAGTGTTATCATAACATCTAATTATTTATATTATTAATTGAATACCAAGGTAAACAAGGGCTTAACAGCCAAAAATTGAAGCATAAATCTGCTTAGATAAGAAATATTATTTTAATATTGATGAATGAATTACACAAAATTATGAAATTTTTAGCTACACAGTTATTGTTAACTAATTTAACTAGCGACTCTTCCTGGCTTTACACGGGTGCAAATTATATGCACAAACCTTCCTTGTTTGTTACTCTTTCTATAAGTGAAAACAGCATCGAAATTCGTTGTGTTGTTTATGACGTAGGTAGTGGATAAACAAATAGATGTGGAAAGAAACTTTGTTCATACTATTTAGAGAAGAGATGAATCACTGAACCTGCTCCTATGATGACTCATCATTGAAACTTTTTTTATAAGAGTCACAATCTTATTTTGATTACATATTACCTATTCAGAGAATGTTAAATAAACTAAACACTCTAAACTAAAAAAAAATACTAAAAGTACTTAAATAAATAAGAAAAAGAAGAGAGAAGAGAGAGAAGTAAGTAAATAATAAAAGTATGGTTACCAACAAAAGTGAATTGTAAATGTTTTTTTGTATTATCATCAAAACTGCACTAAGAAACACGTGCTTTGTGTAATTTACCTTTGGTTCTGTTAGAATTGGTGTCATTTTTCATTAGTTCTGTAAAATTTCATTAAATTGCTTACCCACTTTTGCTGCTGACTGGGGTTTCATTTACTTATTTTCGTCAAATTATCATTATTACTGAGTAAAGGCTTGTTAGGTTTCACTTAGTGATAAATACCGTACAGGGTTTATGGCTAATTCTTACGTTGTCTCTACCATAAAACTCTGGAATGTGCTTCCCCTTGACATCAAAAAAGCTGAAAGTAAATTCTCCTTCAAGCGTAAAATTCGGAACTACTACTTGAAGTCCTCTCAACCTTAGTTTGGTCTTCGTCATAATTGTTATTTTTAAGTTCTCCTAGATATAATGTATTTATTAGTTTATAATATTAGCATATATAAGTATTTTATTATTGTAACTTAATTTATTGATACTACTTTTCATTTGATATTTATCTGTTATTTATTTATTGTGCACACCTACCACAGTGTTGTCTCTTTTAACCCAAAGGTTGACTGGTAGAGAATGCCTTGTTGCATTAAGTCCGCCTATGTACCACTACTGTACATGAAGTTTAAATAAATAAATAAATGACCTTACATGCATAATAATGGTAAATTTCCATCAGGTTATTATTTAGCCATTCCATCAGGTAATATGAAATTAATTAATTGGTACAATAGCGAAAGCCGATTAAACTTTTTGTTTGTTGATTATGTATTACAAATTATTATTTATGTGGAGGTTCTGCATAATTAGATTTTAGCCAGACTTTTTGGTTGTCTTAAATGTGATAAAAGTATTCACTACTATAGTTACAATGACTACTCCCGCTCCACCTCTTGAAAGAGGAAAGTGGACTGACCTGTTGGTCTAGTCGTAAGTGGCCCTGACTGCTATGCCAGAGGTTGTGGGTTCGATTCCCACCCAAGACAAATGTTTATGTGATGAGCATGATCATTTGTTTCGAGTCTGGATGTAATTTATCAATAATATGTATGTATTTAAAAATATGTACGTATCTTTATCAGTTGTCTAGTACCCATAACACAAGCTCTGCTTAGCTTGGAACTAGACGGCGTTGTGTGATAGTTGTGAAATATTATTATTATATTATTATTACATTCTTCATGAGTCCCAGTATGGCCTTGATGGGACTGAGCCTAGTTACTACCTATGGGTCATAGTTTATGGTTTTGGTCTCTAGAGAGGGGAGTGGGACAAGGTTTCAGGCCCCATCGCCACAGAATGAATAATATGCTACAATTCTGGAAACCCTTCTAGTGAGTACTGCATTATTAATTTGGGAATCGCTGTGTCCATTGAGCCATTTAATGATTACTTTATTAAGTTTACCAACCTGGTTAAGGCATTGTTGACATTCGTAGATCAGCCTAGAAGGAACTGTGCAGCTCTTCAGTGTTTGCAGGAACACTCAACTTGGAACACTGTGCTATAAGACCATATTGTAAATAAAGTAATCATTAAATGGCTCAATGGACACAGCGATTCCCAAATTAATAATGCAGTACTCACTAGAAGGGTTTCCAGAATTGTAGCATATTATTCATTCTGTGGCGATGGGGCCTGAAACCTTGTCCCACTCCCCTCTCTAGAGACCAAAACCACAAACTATGACCCATAGGTAGTAACTAGGCTCAGCCCCATCAAGGCCATACTGGGACTCATGAAGAAGGTAATAATAATATAATAATAATATTTTACAACTATCACACAACGCCGTCTAGTCCCAAGCTAAGCAGAGCTTGTGTTATGGGTACTAGACAACTAATAAAGATACGTACATATTTCTAAATTCATACATATATAGATAAATTACACCCAGACACAGAACAAATGATCGTGCTCATCACACAAACATTTGTCCTGGGTGGGAATCGAACCCACAACCTCCGGCATAGCAGTCAGCGCCACTAACCACTAGACCAACAGGCCAGTCAAAAGGTGCAAGGTGCACGGAGGGCTAGGGGTTGAGTAGACAGGAGGGGAATAGCACAAAAGATCCAGAAGGGGTCGAAGTGCTCTGACCTAGGGCCAGCCCCACAACAAGATAAGATAAAATAAGATGGGTCAACTATGGTGAGTGTAGGCAAGTTAAGAAGGCACTTCCTTTCATTGATGGTCACTTCACTAAACAGGCCTTATGACTGACTAAACTATAGTCATGGCCATTACAACTAGCCATAGGTCCTTTAATAAACACCTCTTTGTCAAAGGAGTTACAGATAGCCCACTCTGCAGAGCCTATATGGAGAAGGACAAGACAGATAATCACATGCTTCAAGCTGCAAAGTTGATACACTAGATAACTTGACAGCTTAAGCTAGGGTTGATCTAATGACATACTTGTCCCACCTGTATGCAAAATATGCACTTTTGGATGCGGAGTTGCAGTTGTACTAGTCCAATAAATAAGCTGTATGTTGTGCAGGTAAAATTCCAAAAGGTTTTCCTCAAGAAGTGGAAGCAGGTAGCTATTAGACTCAAAAATATATAATAATAATGAGTGACTGGGATACCGACTATTAAATCTACATACTGTAGAGAATTTTGCTAAGTGTAGTGTTGCTAAACAAGTGCCTAAGCATTTCAGTGCAAAGCCTATGCCCTTGGTGTCAAGGTAAGTTTCTGGTCTGGAAAACCAATATTTTTGTTAGGTAATGTTATTATGCGGTTAAAGAAACTAAAATACATATAGCAAGTAGCGAAAATGTGTTGTTTTTTATTAACAAAAACCTACACTCGCATCCATTCCACCCCACTTCACTCCAAGTTTACCAACCTGGTTAAGGCATTGTTGACATTCGTAGATCAGCCTAGAAGGAACTGTGCAGCTCTTCAGTGTTTGCAGGAACACTCAACTTGGAACACTGTGCTATAAGACCATATTGTAAATAAAGTAATCATTAAATGGCTCAATGGACACAGCGATTCCCAAATTAATAATGCAGTACTCACTAGAAGGGTTTCCAGAATTGTAGCATATTATTCATTCTGTGGCGATGGGGCCTGAAACCTTGTCCCACTCCCCTCTCTAGAGACCAAAACCACAAACTATGACCCATAGGTAGTAACTAGGCTCAGCCCCATCAAGGCCATACTGGGACTCATGAAGAAGGTAATAATAATATAATAATAATATTTTACAACTATCACACAACGCCGTCTAGTCCCAAGCTAAGCAGAGCTTGTGTTATGGGTACTAGACAACTAATAAAGATACGTACATATTTCTAAATTCATACATATATAGATAAATTACACCCAGACACAGAACAAATGATCGTGCTCATCACACAAACATTTGTCCTGGGTGGGAATCGAACCCACAACCTCCGGCATAGCAGTCAGCGCCACTAACCACTAGACCAACAGGCCAGTCAAAAGGTGCAAGGTGCACGGAGGGCTAGGGGTTGAGTAGACAGGAGGGGAATAGCACAAAAGATCCAGAAGGGGTCGAAGTGCTCTGACCTAGGGCCAGCCCCACAACAAGATAAGATAAAATAAGATGGGTCAACTATGGTGAGTGTAGGCAAGTTAAGAAGGCACTTCCTTTCATTGATGGTCACTTCACTAAACAGGCCTTATGACTGACTAAACTATAGTCATGGCCATTACAACTAGCCATAGGTCCTTTAATAAACACCTCTTTGTCAAAGGAGTTACAGATAGCCCACTCTGCAGAGCCTATATGGAGAAGGACAAGACAGATAATCACATGCTTCAAGCTGCAAAGTTGATACACTAGATAACTTGACAGCTTAAGCTAGGGTTGATCTAATGACATACTTGTCCCACCTGTATGCAAAATATGCACTTTTGGATGCGGAGTTGCAGTTGTACTAGTCCAATAAATAAGCTGTATGTTGTGCAGGTAAAATTCCAAAAGGTTTTCCTCAAGAAGTGGAAGCAGGTAGCTATTAGACTCAAAAATATATAATAATAATGAGTGACTGGGATACCGACTATTAAATCTACATACTGTAGAGAATTTTGCTAAGTGTAGTGATGCTAAACAAGTGCCTAAGCATTTCAGTGCAAAGCCTATGCCCTTGGTGTCAAGGTAAGTTTCTGGTCTGGAAAACCAATATTTTTGTTAGGTAATGTTATTATGCGGTTAAAGAAACTAAAATACATATAGCAAGTAGCGAAAATGTGTTGTTTTTTATTAACAAAAACCTACACTCGCATCCATTCCACCCCACTTCACTCCAAGTTTTTATTTCGTTAAGCAAAGCCTAAAAACTCCCGAAATGACCACGTATCGTTACAAAACCCAGTCAACAGCAGTTGTCACTCAGCTGTCTAATGTCTATAGTCTACTAGCCATTGAAAAATAATTAAATCGATACTTTTCATGGTTAGCATAGCTTTTGTGTAACTACAAATTCATTTCATATTTTACAGCGTGCATTTTAATTATGTCTTATATATTGACTAGATCGCTTAAAAGAATCAAAATCGCAGAAAGGAAATCAATACAAAAAAAAAATTACCACTGGTTGGTTATATTTATCATATCACAGAAAATATCATAAAACAAGCGTTACTCTAGTACCATCTACTCAATCATAGGTTCTACTTACGATCCGCAATGTGTTGATGTCGTGTTGGTGAAATGCGCACGGGTAAAACACGAAGTCTCCCGTTTATCCTTTGTGGAAAGGAGTCTGTCGAACGCACAATATTCACTATTTTTAGAATAGGGTACTATCCAATTATCACACAAAATAACGGGTACGAAAAACAATATTGGTTGCACAAGTCATACAATCAACTGACAAAATAATTGAACTCCAAATTATTCGACGTAATAAATAACACAACTCACGAAATCGAACAAGAATTCTCACTGACTGAAGTGACTGATATGAACTGGTTGGTATGACATGAAGTTGGCAACAATTGAAAAGCAAAACATCATCATAAAAACAGCTGTTCTACGACCTCAGTGACATCTACTTTCGTATTTTGATTTCAAAAATGTCTCATAGCAATGCCAATAGATGTCGCTCTTTACGTTTAACAAAGTCAGTAGTGGTTTTAGTTAATGCTAAGAGATGTCGCTTTTAAACATTTAATAATAATTATGAATTTTCGTATTTTATAGTACCTACCTGTAAGTGGAAAATACAAGAGAATATAAGTATTTTTATATGTTATGTTGTATTGAACTATTATTGTTTCAAGCCACTCTTTGTTTACCAAACGACAATTTTAAAATTCACTAAAATGTCGAACGAGAAAAAAAACACTAGAAATTGTATTGTTTTTTAAGGTATTTATTTACTGCCATGTGAATAAATAATTAAAAACTTAAAAACAATCGGTGCAAAACAGGGCCCCTCCGGGATTTGAACCCGGGACCTCCTGCACCCAAAGCAGGAATCATACCCCTAGACCAAGAGGCCACATGTAGGTATGATTGAAAATACATTTCATAACATAGATGGAGTTATTTTCGTTGCATTCTATAGTATGGATGAACTAATCACCATTGAGAAACCAGTTCGTGACAAGTCAGACTCACCATTGCTATTCATTTTGATTTGCTCCCAAATTAATGTCACGAAAGGCGATTGAAATTCAGGTCAGTGTTTATATTTAACCAGAGTTTGTATATTTACTCGAATTAATAAACATATCACTTAGGTATTTGATTAGATTTCTAACTGATTAATGAAATTCCTATTTATACGTTTCGGCTAGTTCGTTTATGCATAAGCCAGCTGACAGGCACGAATCGATATGCAGCTCACGTAGCGCCATCCAATGCATGTTCGACGTAGTACGTGAGTCATCCAGTGCTTCCATGGAAACAAAGGCACGCTTGTGCTGTTGAGTCACGAAGAGAAGAATGTTTGGTACCCTACACTACGCCGAGTACCAGCGCCAGTAGTTCATTCTGAACGGGACAGGTGGCACTATAATGAGTAGGATACCTCTTTAAGTGAACAATAAATTAATATTCCAATCATGTTTAACGAACTGGTGTTTATGGAAAGCCCTTCGTGAGTTGACAAACTTTTACTTGTTTCAAAAAATTATGTAAGTACTTAAATCTTAGAATACTTAGATCCCTAAGTGGAAAATTCATGCTGATACGTGATCTTCGTGCTTGGGAAATAATTGATTACTAACGACTGCTGAGCGTGAGGTTCCAAGTTCTATGCCCAGGTACGAAGTACGTAATATATAACTTATATCTATTGAGTTTTCAATCACATTTTTTTTTAAGTTTGGGTTTACCCTGTTGATAGAGATACTAGCTGAGCTGAAACATAATTGAACTGAAGAAATGTAGGTGTGTGTGTAGGTACTTGCACCTCTGGCGTCCGATGAAGAGCAAACCCTGGTCGAAAACACGTTGAGTTCCACGAGCGCCTAAAAGAGCTGTCACTATCTATACATAAAAAGGTACTCTGTGGCTGTCACTAAAAATGACGAAGACTGCTAGGGCCGATACCTGCCAGGGTTGCAAGTTTATTAAAAAAAGTTGCCGCGGCCCTGAAACGCAATGTGTAACTGAAGAAACACTGTGAGATTTAGTCAGTAAAAGTCTGACACTCCCCAGGGAGTTTGCTGATGTCGATATATGTGGTGATACGTTACGTTTACGTAGGTACTAATTTCACACCAATTCAGTTAATCATAAGATTCTGTTTTCCCTTCTCTCTCCCTCCTCTTAATCCCGTATCCACTCAATACTGAGTAACCTGTACTCAGTATTGAGTACAGGTGCAATGGCAAGGAGCCACTTAACCCGATCTTGGGCCTATCGCTCGTATCTAACCCTTCACTGCTTCCTAAACAAGGTCGTCGATCTACCTGATTCGTGGTCTACCAACGACTATCCTATTGTTTTCTAAACTGCTTAATCGATTTATTGGTCCATAAAATCACATTGAAATTCAAAGAGAGCCAGGCAAGTGTAGGGCCTTTTTATTAAATAACTTCTCCTGCTCTGGGTGGGGCGAGAGGGAGTGTATTAGCTTTTACTAACTAAAACCCACCTGTGTTCTTGTAAATATTCTTTACGTTCTAGGGCCGTGGTAACTCTTTCGCACCATCCTGCTGGCCTGAAGGTAATTTTGCTGTAGGTAAATAGGCATTTGTGAGGAAGAAGGTATTGGAAGTGCATGCAATATGCTGGCATTTTTGCTGAACTGGACCTATTTGGCGCAGCCGTGAGACACACATTGTGTCAGTGTTTTTTTTCTTTTTGTCAAAAATGTTGTTTTTACAGTGTGTGTATCCATGCGTGCCAAATAAAATATTTTTCTTTCTTTCAATATAGAGATTCCCTGAAATAGGGACCAACCCTGAAATCATTAAAATAAAATCAGTATCATTTGTGTTTGCATAACTCGACAACATGTACTGAACTACTGATGGTTTTTCGCGATTTCAGGGTTGTCTCATAGTAAAAGATTTTCATTGTGATGAGTATTGACAGTTTCATATTAGTTACATAAGGGCCAAGGTTGTTTTACCTACATATGTTTAGTAAGTACTAGGCACCAATCAAGCCCTACCTTGATTTATTATAACTTAGCTCAGTAACTAAGTATAATTTGATTGAGTTCCTACAAAAAATACTTAAACACACCAAAGAAGTTAATTACACTTTGCTATATCGAAAAATACCGTGGCAACTACTTCTAACCCATTTCCACATAATTGCACAAAGAAAAATCGTGCACCGTATAAAAATAGGAACACATACTAACTACGCAAGTAGGTAACTATAGAACGCTTAACGTGCACGTTGTTCACTTGAAAAGATTAATGAGCAAAAATTACGTACTGGCTTTTATTTAGTGTTTTAGCCCGACACACGGTGTTATTTGTAAGGCAAATGTGTTCTTTAGAGCCATTAGCAGTCTGCTCGAGCGGTCCTCCCTGCATTCGTTATGCCGCTAAATGTAACAGCCTTATATCATTTTGGCCACGCAATTTGACGTAATTACAAATTACATGAGCAGGCGCATCGCCACGCGAAGCGGTCGACAAGGAAGCGGCCAACCGTTACTCAAACATGATAATCATCCAGCCGAAACTATTGTGTAATTTTATATATGTTTTATACCATATACGGGTCGCTCGATGATGATAGATCGTTTAGGTAACCTGAATCCGGTCCTGATTGCTGCGCGCCTTTGGAACTTATGATAGCAATTGTGTTTGGTTTTGTGTCATCAGGCGGAATCGTTTTAACGAAGTACCTACATTAAGGTTAAGTGCCTTATAGGTTCATTAACTTTATACATGTATTGATTTATTAAGATACAAGACCTATTAAAGGGTTGGGTTTTTTTTTAAACTTCTTGGTTTAAATATAGCACTACACTCAAGCACAAGGTTTAGTTACAGTCATGAACAGACAGAATTAGGTGGCTTTTGAGGTAGTAATTTAACTAAGCTCAATACATTGGAATGTCTGATTTTAGCAAATACCATTTCCTTGACTTAATAATGCTCACATACATTTAAAACAAAATAAACTAAAAATGTTGAGTACAACACCATTTAGTGAGAACTTGACCACGCTCGGGCCCGTAGCTTTAAACTAAGAAAAAAATCCCAGCCTGTAACTATCCCACTGTTGGGCCAAGGTCTTTTTTCTCTCATACAGAGAATAGTATTCATTCCCACGCTTGATCAAGGTGAGTTGGTGTTTTCAGACTCACCAATATTGTCATAAATAGATATTTATTTCAAACGAATTTTCCATAATAAGAATAACTTGATATTATTTTAGATTCGCACCTACGTTTCTAATAAACACCTGTTTGTATTAAATTCGGACGTTAAAGAAGTGGCTATAAATTGACCGAGTAGTTTATTTTGTCACTAGCTGTCCAGCCCCCCTAGCCAAGTTGCAAACGATAAACGTGAACGCTTAGTAATCTCCGATAGATTTTCAACTTTATACCTAAGAGCATAAAGTTGAAAATCTATTAAAGACTACTGAGCGTTAGCGACCGGAACGAACGAAAACACTATGTAATCTTCAATAGATTTTCAACTTTATATCCAATTACATAAAGTTGAAAATCTATTAAAGACTACTGAGAGTTTACGTTTATCGTTTGTGACTTGGCTAGGGGGGCAGGTGGTTTCACTTGCGTATTTGGTTAGTGGAGCAGTAGACAAATAGGTACGCTAGTGAAACTCGTGGGTCGTAGCGTGATGTTGTATATATGTTGTAGATCACTTCATGATATGGCCAACTAAAACTGGCCAGATCGTATAAACGTTAACATTTGATGATATGTCAATCCTCGTTTGGCCAAATCATTGATGTAGGATTTCTATGATAATAATAAAGGTCTAAAGAAAATAGGCCAAACGAATATTGAAATATCATTAAACTTTAACGTTTAAAACGATCTGGCCAGTTTTACTTGGCCATTTCATGATGTGATCAATTGCTATGATCTGGTCATGACATATATATATCTATATTCTTCCTCCTATTCAACCAACACTAAAATAATTTTTCAATTCGTACCAGCGGTTCCTGAGATTAGAGCGTTCAAACAAACAAGCAAACAAATTTCTCATCTTTCTTAATTCTTTATTGTACACAAAACATACATAATACACGGTGATACATATACAGTTTATGTAAAAAGGCGAGCTTAACTCAACAATGAGTTTTCTTCCAGCAAACCTTTGAGTTACAGAGAGAGAACACATTCGAGGGTATGATCCAGTGCAGCCGTCATCATTTCGAAAATCATTTCACAAATCATCTCGAATGTCACACTCAGCGAATTGTATTTCAGAATACCAAATCCTATAGACAAATTTGTAGATAAATGTCAAAATACTCAACCGTTTTAGTTCCTCTCACTTTGATCATCACTCGGTGGTGCCAGTGTCGAATTCACTCCATTTCAGAATACGAAACTTTAATTTCACCATGATTTCACTGCGGATTCAGAAGTGATTTCGCAAATAAACTTTTCAGAATAGCAATGCTGGTGGGTGTAGATCTTTATAATAGTAGTACCTATAGGAATATTTCAAGATGTTTAGTCTTATCTATCTTCTATATATATAAAAGGAGAAACTGACTGTCTGACATATCAACGCACAGCCGAAACTACTGGGACTAGAAACCTGAAATTTTTCACAAGGCTTCCTCTTATAACGTAGGCGAGCACTAAGAGAGGATTATCCAAAATTCACCCCCTAAAGGGATGAAACAGGGGTCCAAAATTTGTATGGAGAAACCTACTTTCACGCGGGCGAAGCCGCTGGCAGAAGCTAGTATTATATATAAAGGAGAAACTTACTGTCTGACATATCAACGCACAGCCGAAACTACTGGGACTAGGAGCGTGAAATTTTGTACAAGTTTTCCTTTTATAACATGGGCGAGCACTAAGAGAGAATTTTCCAAATTTCACCCCCTAGAGGGATGAAAGGGGCGTCCGAATTTTGTATGGAGAAAACTAATTTCACGCGGGCGAAGCCGCTGGCAAAAACTAGTTTATTATAATATCCAGCCATCGATGATTTAGTTTTTCTTCGGTGGTTGATTGTATAAGCATAATCAGCCTTTTAATGTTCCCACTGCTGGGACTCAGGCCTCCTCTCTAGGAGAGGGAATGGGCCGTAATCCACCACGCGGGCCCAGTGCGGGTTGGTGAATGTCACATGTCTTAGAATTTTTGGTTCTAGGACATGCCAGTTTCCTCACGATGTTACATCATGAGGAAACGGGCATGTAACATCGTGAGGATTGTATAGTAAAAATGTAAACTTTATTTCGGTTTAGTTCTAAGTTTCGTCATAGTTAAAGAAAAAAATTGCCTAGTGGTAATAGTAGTGATTAATTGTAATTATTACCCTTATTAGTTGTAAAATATGTAATAAGTAGTGAAAATTAGTTGCGCTAAAGAATATTAAATAATCTATTTTATGCGTAAACAATAAACTTAACTAACTTGATTTTGGATCTTGTAAAAACCCACCGTTATTTTGGTAGGCATTTTTCTTATTTTAGAAGTTATATGTTTAGATTAACTCCTACACCTTATTGAAAAATCAGGTTATTGACCTGATTTTTTTTGGCATATTAGGAACATTAAAAAGAATAAAATAGGTACCTACACCTTTTATTATGTTACAGTCAAATACTGTTAATTAGTCAAAACTAGTTTTAATTGACTTCAGTCAAAACTTTTATGAAGTTTTAGTTATCTATAAGTATCTAGAATTACTACAAAAAAATCAGATTAATCAGTAGTTTTTAAGATGGTCCCAAAAAATAATCTTGGTAGGTTTTTACTGTAGCGTAGCAAGGCGTGGGCGAAGCGGCCCTCGCCCACGGCCTCGCACCCAAAGGGCCCTCGAAGCGAGGGTTAAAGAACGAGGTTTGTTTTATAATTGATAGACTCATGTTGGTCCACCTGATAGTTAGCGGAGATGTGGTCGAACACTGTGGTTTGCAACAGACGCTGTTTCGTTTTCGAATGTATGAAAGAAAAAGGTCTCGCTGTTGCGCCTTTATCCACGTCTAAATTAGTCCACGGTAAGCCTCTGGGTTTTTACTTGGTATCTTTTTAAGTACAGGAGCAGTGGTGGCCGAGTGGTAACGGCCCCGACTTACGAATTGTTGGTCGCGGGTTCAAACCCAGCCAGGCGCATTACTTTGTGTAATTTATTTCATCACCACTGCTCTCAAAACGGTGAAGGAAAACATCGTGAGGAAACCGGCATGTCCTAGAACCAAAAACTCGAAGACATGTGACATCCACCAACCCGCACTGGGCCCGCGTGGTGGATTACGGCCCATTCCCTCTCCTAGAGAGAGGAGGCCTGAGTCCCAGCAGTGGGAACATTAAAAGGCTGAATATGTATGTATGTATGTATCTTTTTAAGTTACTTAACCTAACACGTGAGTAAATGTTAGTACTTTTAAAGTACCTAGTTTTGACTGGTTAAAAGTAGTTATGACCAATTCTTTTTGTTATCAAACGTTTTGGTAAATGTTGAACATTCCACCCACATTCCACCCATACGTACAAAGCTTTTTGGAAACATTCATTATACACTACGTACAGCTTAGAAGTGGAATTCTCTGCCGGAGTCTGTTTCCTGATAGCTATAACCTGTGTGTGAGATAGTGGTCAAACGCGGCTCGCGTATGCAAAAAATAAAACAAATCAAATCATTCATTTATGGGAATATTAGCATACCTAATCATTGTTGATTTCATATTCCTCTCGAGCTTCTACACGTTTTGATCTATTGCTTTCATGAGGTTCTCTTCATGGGATATGATTTTATCAACAAGTAGGTACTGAATAGTGCAGCGACCGATCGATTTATAATCTCTCTATATAAAGGTATATCTAATATTATAATAGCGAAAGTTTGTGAGTGTCTGTGTGTGTGTTTGTTACTTCTTTATGCTCGAACGGCTGAACGGATTTTTATGAAATTTGGCACACACAACGGGAGTAGGTACCTATATGTTCCTTGGGACTATTTTCTTATTTCACGTGGGTGGAACCACTAGTAGTACCTCTGTCTATTTATCCGCTGATTCCTTCTAAATCATGCAATGTATTGTAATGCAGTTTTCTCTAATAGAAAGAGAAATAAACAAGGAAGATTTGTAAATATAATTTTCACGCGTGTGAAACCGGGGTAAGACGCTAGTTTTCTATAAATCAGTTTTCTGTACCTATAGTTTAGATTCGAAATTCGTAGGCATATTTTCTGCGACGCTCCATACCAACTAAAATCAAGGTAATTCTTTACATGCTCACTGTTTCGTAAACCATAGAATTCTCCGTAACGCACAAGCTAGACGTTCGCGGTTCATATGAGTGGAATTGTATTCGTAGGTGCGACTTCTCATTTCCATTTCGACATCAGACTCGTCTTGCGGCCACATCGAGCGCTGGACAAACACCAAGAAGGTCGAACTTCACGATTATGCTAAATACCGGTCATGTGAATGAAGTATCGTACGATGTGAGACGTTAGACGAACGTATTAGTAATAGCCGTATGCTGTATTATATCAGTTCTCATTGCATAATTGAGTAGATCTAGTTTAAACGGTCAGCGCTTTATGAAAACAATGATGTTCGACCAACATCTATTTATTAAAATATTAGCTGCTATCAGCGGCTTCGCCCGCGTTATGGTAGAAAATTATTCCAAAGGAACATATTACCGGGATAAAAAGTATCCCATGTGCTATTCCAGGACATGGTCTGCCTGTATACCAAGTTTAATTGAAATCCGTTCAGCCGTTTGAGCATGAAGAAGTTACAAACATACATATATATACTCACAAACTTTTGCCTTTATAATATTAGTGCTTTTTTTATTGATATAAATTAGTGCTTTACTACTATCCCACCTGCTGGTAAGCAGCGATGCAATTGATTATGGTGAATCGAACTAGTTTATTAACTCTAGCTTTAAGACACCTAAATTATAATCGGACGGGAAGACCGCAGCAGGCAAGTTGTTCTAATTCAATGTACGATTGTACGCGCTATAAACGACGAGGCGAAACGCTCAGCCCGGACCGTATAGAGGTGTTAACAACGTAAGGGTGGATACTCGCCGTACGTCAGGTTGTCCTATGGTAGAACGGTGATGACAGAACGCAGTTATGTAACTCCTGCGCATACTCCCCAAAAATGCATCCTGTAAAATACATTCTGTGCTCCAGGCTTTGTAGATTTGTGATTAAGGACCTCCGATAAAAGATGTATTTACACGCAAAAATACAAGGATAAAGGAGTTTTAAATTAGTACACTCCTTCAATTACAAGAGGCTACAGCATGATGGTGAAGAAAACTACTCAAGAGAACAATGCAAATGTTTTAATTTATTTAGTTAGGATCTTCTCTTCATATTCTTGCACCTTGTTAATAAAAGCTTTGATAAATATTATGTCTACGAGTATAAATTTATATTAAGCGATTTTATTAGGTTGGTACTATAAAATAAAGCAAATTGTAATATCCGCAGTTACAGTTGTTTTTGCTCGATATTCTTGCTTCAAAATAATTATGTTGATGCTGTTATTTCGTGCATTATTATGTAACACTAGCTGACCCGGCGAACTTCGTACCGCCTTAGCGTAGCAATGATGCACTACTTTATTTTGTTGTATATTTTTCAATATTTCTGAGAGATTTTCTTAATATTTTTTTCCGTAAGAACCTTCTCCTAATAATAATAAATACAACAAAAAAAGAATTAGTGAAATCGGTCCAGCCATTCACGCGTGATGCCGTGACCAAGGAAAACGGGTTTCATTTTTATATATATAAGGTGTAAAAAAATTAACTTTAAGAATTTCGAGAGGACATTGTACTCCTCATTATGAACAACTTTTACTATGGGACCAAACCTGGAATAGCAAAAAAAAAACAGCTGCTCCATACATTTTGACGAGTTAGGCGAACATAAACGTAGGGAACAGCTGATTTTGTTTTCGCGATTTCAGGTTTGGTCCCATAGTAAAAGTTGTTCATAATGAGGAGTACAATGTCCCCTCGAAATTCTTAAAGTTATTTTTTTTACACCTTATATAGATAAGACAGTACAACAGAATTGAAAATAAAAACCGAACAGTATTAAATGTTCTCTTACAGAACAATTATTATCATGACGCTATGGTGTATATATATAAATGTATTTTAAATTAATATAAACCAATGCTTGACTGCGATCCCTCCTGATGGCAAGCAGTGATACAGCATAAGCTAGCTTGTTTAAACTTTTCAGGTGAAATAGTATACCAGTTATATCTTTTGTTCCTTTAATAGACTTTTCAACTCAAACTGACTGATTGGAAAAGTTTCAGCGGTCATAGAATCCTTGTTATCAAAGAATTAAATGTCAAAAGAAGCGACACACAATTTAATCATTAATTAATAGACAAAAGAAGTGACACAACAACTTAATCATACGAGTATTACCGTGAAGGCTCCAGATTAGTCCACGAAATTCAGATTTTTGCAAATTGCAGCTTGTAATAATTATTGTAATTGTAATAGTTATATACCAAATATTTTTTTCATGTATATTCTCTGCATAATGTGACATATAGTGTCCAGAACACAGGCAGCATTGCTACGTTAAATGGCAATGCTGATTCCTAGCAAAAAAAAAAGTTCTATGAGAAATAAGATTGATGGATCGCGTGCATGTCTGTGCCAATATTGCCCCTGGACATTAGGATGACTTGTCGTCTCACGTGTTTACCCACGATCGAGTTACCCATCACCATGACTATCTCAACAGGTTTTGAAGAATTTTGCGGAATGTCAAATGAATGACTTTTCGACGACAAATAAACAGGTTCCAAGTACGAGAGAGTTTTTAAGAACACATAAATATAATCCCTATTGACGTGTTGTTAAAAACTCCTCGTTTAAATATAGAACAACCATTTTTTTTAAATGTCAATCAGTGAAAACATAATATACCTAAGGTATCGAAAGTAATAACAATAATTTTAATATAAGTAATAATTTAATAATAATATGAGAGCTACGAGTATGTCTGCCAGCCAACAAACTGCTGTTCAGTTTGGTAGAAGTATTAAATAAATGTAAAATTGACTGAACAATAATAAAGTACTTAATTATATATAATACTTAATACTAACTATAATTACAATAAAATAAAAAATATAATAATAAAAACCCTACACCAATTACAACTAACTAAAATCAAACTAAAATATGGCCTCAAAAAACTCTTCCACATCGCTCTCGACTGGTAATGTGCCCAAAAGACTGGCGGCATTGCCACGCTGTATGGTCTGTCCGAGGTAAAAGTCAGCCCTTGGGTCATGCGAAGTGTCAACTAGACGTTTTGACAGACAGCACTCGGACCCCACGAACCGAGAGTTTCAACCCCAAACGGTTCGAAAATATAACTTCCAACAAGGTTATATTTTCGCCGCTTGAGGTTCTCCGCAGCCGCAGCGGCAGCACCAGCACAACACTTTTAAAAATGTAAATACCTATCATTTCAGCCGAAAGACGCCCACTGCTGGACATAGGCCTCCCCCAAGCGTCGCCACAACGAACGGTCCTGTGCGTCTCGCATCCATCGGACTCCCGCAACCGTTACCAAGTCATCGGTCCACCTTGTAGGAGGCCTTCCAACGCTACGTCTTCCGGTAAGTGGTCGCCATTCCAGAACCTTTCGGCCCCAACGGCCATCTGTTCTGCGAGCAATGTGCCCTGCCCATTGCCACTTTAGTTTGGTGATTCTTCGTGCTATTTCGGCAACCTTGGTTCTCCTGCGGATATCCTCATTCCTGATTCGATCACGCAAGGAAACTCCGAGCATAGCCCTCTCCATTGCCCTTTGGGTGACTTTAAGTCTTCTGATGAGGCCTATTGTAAGCGACCACGTTTCGGAGCCATATGTCATCACTGGCAACACGCACTGGTCATAGACTTTCGTTTTGAGACACTGTGGTATATTGGACGAGAAGATACCGCGCAGCTTCCCGAACGCTGCCCAGTCGAGTCGGATTCGACGATTGATCTCTTTCTCGAAATTAGACCTTCCCAACTGGACCGTCTGTCCCAGGTAAACGTAGTCGTCTACAACTTCGAGTGTAGAGTCCCCGATCTTGATAGGAGTGGGTGCTACATGGCTGTTTACCATGACTTTGGTTTTGTCCATGTTCATTTTAAGTCCCACTCTTTCGGAAGCTCTACTGAGATCACCAAGCATTGTACTGAGCTCCTCCGTAGTCTCAGCCATGACTACTATGTCGTCGGCAAACCGAAGGTGAGTGATGTACTCGCCATTGACATTAATGCCTAGCCCTCTCCATTCCAAAACGTTGAAGACATCCTCCATTGCTGCCGTGAACAGTTTCGGAGAAATAACGTCTCCCTGCCTCACGCCCCGCTGCAAGAGGATAGGTTTCGAGGTCTGGTCTTGTAGTCGGACTGACATAGTGGCGTAAATACCTATGTAATGAATAAATTAAATGATTTCCAAGACACATAGAAATAAAGAATGTTAATAATCAAAACTATTCCAACTAAATATCATTTTTTCATTATCATATTTTCATTGCCTCATAAAGTATAACCATGAAATCATGGTATAACTAGTATTGTTTCTAGATGATAGGTACGACACTTCACTTCTTTTTTTAATGTCGGCTCTGAAGGTAATTATAGTAACGATCTAATTATGAAAAGTTTTATTTTAATAGCCTGACATTGGTTTAATATTAATACCCTACATCTTAACAAAAGAAACTTCAACTATTTTTTTAATAATGTTTTTGACTTGGATACTTCCTTACGCCAGGTCTTCGTATGAATACACGTTTTAATATTTTTGTAGGATTTTGGCAGGAAAAGTCAACTTTCTCGGAAAACTTCACTGAGGTTTTAATGTAATGTTGTTATGTATGTTGTCGTTATGTTGACATTAAAATTCGCAGCTCCATTTTACCGAGATTGCGGCTATTGTAATTTCACAGGTAATTTTTCAGGGACTGAAAGTACTCATGAATATTAATCAATTTTACTAGGGAATCAACTCTGAATTATGAAAGATAGACGTACTCGTAAGTTCGCATAACTTGACAAAACTAAGAATTAGTTTATTGTCGCTATTCCTTGATCACGATCGCGATTTGGATTACAAGCGTTACAGTGCTTTATTTTGATGGGTACTTTTGTTAGTTTCGACATATACAAATGATTTCATCAAGAACTAAACATACTTTATATTTTAATTTAAAAGATTAAATGGAATTGAGAAGCTCTCAATTCTCAGCTCTCTTGTTTTTATAAATGTGTGTTGCTAATTTTAGCACCAACTTTGTTAATTTTTAACCGACTTCAAAAAAGGGAGGAGTTTCTCAGTAGGCTTCGACCCTGCTGGGCCCCTACAGTTGCTGACATCTCCTTGAGGCGCGCGTGGAACAGTACGCGTCGTCGACGACTTGGGTTCAATCCAGACGGTTACCGGACGGCAAGCCCGTGCCTGCGGTGGCCGGAAATCGGGATCGGAATCGGGCGTGAGGACCGTTGCCTCACGCGATCGACCGCCTCATTTGACTCTAATCTGAGTGGTTCTCAATTCACCATCTCAGATACGAATCTGCGTGGTCCATAACCTTTCAACTGTGTCGCGCTAATCGCCGAATGAGAGTCTCATTTAAAGTCCACAGTAACTATTGAACTCGGTTAATAGTTACTGTGGACTTTAAATGAGACTCTTTGTTGACTTTGAGTTTGTTTCGGTGTTTCTTCTTCACAGGCCTCGTCTAGTTACTTATGTACATTTTTTTATGACGAAAAATATTGACGTTATAATGTTTCCTTCATAATTTTTCATCAAACTTGATATGAAAACAATGAGGTGATTGGTTGGTGGTTGGGTGGTTGGCGGGGTGTGTTGGAGGTTGTTGGTTTGTGGTTCCTGTTTGATGGTTGGTAGTTGATGGTGGATGGTTGGTTTGCTTTGGGTATAAGTAAGAGAAACTAGAGGCTAAAGTAATAATAGCCACAAGAGTCGATCTCTAAGGATAAGCAACGCTTGCTGAGGTCGGTCTATAGATGAGTGACCATCTTAACATACAAAGAATTCCGTACCTTGAAAAAGGGGCCCAGCAGGGTCGAAGCCTGCTGGGGCCATGAGTTCGCTTCTGAAAGGAAAATCCGAGCCCCTGGAATGCAAGGCAACGAAGGAATATAGGAGTGGGTGGTGGTTTAGACAGTAAAAGACTGACACGCCCTCGCGCTCCACCCAAGGGCGCGATATGTCATTGGATAATTTCCCACCTAAAAAAAACCGTTGGTTCCTGCTGCAATTTCTAGAAGCCAGGGAATCTGACACTAGTCTTGCTAACGGGTTTCGTGTTACTGGGTTGTGGAGGTCAAGGGCCTTTATATGACTTGTAAAATATGAGGCGTGCGAACGAGAAAAAGGTATGGAGCTATACACCCTATCTATATAGGGTGACTGGTAATTAGTGACCGATACTTAAACACATGATTGTACTCATGATTACAAACAACTTTCCCAAAGAAACTTTTTTATATTCTCATTAGTTTTATTACAATAATAAAACAGCTGTTTAAATACGCTCGCCCGCCTGCGACCGGCGACCGCTCAGCTGTTAGCCGCGTGACGTCGTCGTACCTACAATGGTGATAAAACACCCGCGCAGCTTGCAAACCCATATATGTACGTACCTAATCAGTGAATGTACCTACAAACTAGTGATTATATAAAAAAAAGTTTCTTTGGGAAAGTTGTTTGTAAGCATGAGTACAATCACGTGTTTAAGTATCGGTCACTAATTACCAGTCACCCTATATAGCTCCATCCCTTTAACAGTTCAGTTTAGGTCGTAAAATGGATCGCATTAAGAGCTCTTGGTAGGGCCCCATGTTAAATACTCATTTGCATCCGGTTAAACTGACCCAAAGATATAAAAAAAAAAATAGTCGGGAAAAGGCTGGGCAAATTGATTTGAAGACTTTAAGTCACCCAAAGGGCAAAGGAAAGGGCTATGCTCGGAGTTTCCTTGCGTATAGCTCGGAGTTTCCTTGCGTAATCGAATCAGGAATGAGGATATCCGCAGGAGAACCAAACCTTGGTTCTCCCGACATAGTACAAAGAATCGCCAAACTTAAGTGGCAATGGGCAGGGCACTTTGCTCGTACTAGAACGGATGGCCGTTGGGGTCGAAAGGTTCTGGTCTGGTCGCCACTCTAGAACCACCTTGTGGTCCACCTTGTAGGAGGCCTTCCAACGCCTTAGCGTTAAGGTGGACCGATGACCTGTTGTGATGTCGAAGGAGATCGCATGAGTTTATTGCTCATATTAACTTGCAGACTGGCAAAACAAGGATGCTTTTTAAGGGTTATGCAAATGTAGGGCGGGTTTTCGAATTGAGTATTTTGAGTTAAGAATGTCTCAAATCCTGCTTTTGTGTCAAATTTTGTTAGTTTTAGGAATACTTAACTTCAAATGCTTAAATCAGAAATCGGGGGTAAGTTTAACTGTAGGTACTTTACCCTGAAAACCTTTTAAAATTTGGCATTTAAGTATGGTTTAAAACGCTCTTAACTCAAAATACTCAATTAAGAAATCCACCAATAGTGTTTGAGTTTGATATCTACAAATCAGAAAAAAAAATTTTTTTTATTAATTTTGCGGTTATAAACATGTAAACTCACATATACTAGACACTCAGACTCGGAACACTTATTTGTAGGCCGTACAAATATTTGTCCCGTGCTGGAATAGAACCCGTGACACGCAGCGCTGCAGTCCACTGCGCCTACCATGCCGTTTATGCAAATATAGGGCGGGTTTTTGAATTGAGTATTTTAAGAATTATATATAGGGTGACTGGTAATTAGTATACGATACTTAAACATGTGATTGTGCTCATGATAACCAACAACTTTTACTATGGGAACAAACCTGAAACCGCAAAAAAAAAAAAACAGCTGTTCAGTATATTTATGTTTGCCTAATGTACTGAACAGCTGATATTTTTTTCGGGAACACCCAAATACTCCGAAATATTTTATTCCGAATTTCGATGTTCCGATTTTCAAAAGTCCGAATTTCATAATACCTAAGAATTATAATGTCTATTATTCAAAATCACGAAATTTATTTTACCGAAAGTCGTAAATGCGATTTGTTAGTTTTCCGATTTTCATACGTTCGAAGAATCAAATGCTCGAAAGGTTCTCGGTCCGAAAAACGATATTCCGATTTTCAATACTTCGAATAACTAAAAGTCAACATGTTGTGCTACAAAATTTAGTTACAGAAACGAATCGCTGCAAAACCGACTTCACGCAATCTTCTCTGCCCTACCCCTAGAGTGTAATTTAAACCCGCGTAGGCGCGGAGGGGTGGGGCGGCCCGCGAGCTGAGGAGCAGGTGGTGAGCGTTAAAACCATCTGCGACGATGAGTTCGCGTGGGGCCGCCCAAACCCCGCAGCGCCGGAGCCGTGACAGAAACAATGCTTGCTGCATGTTGCATGTTGCATGCCTGCTTGCATGCTGCATGCCTGCTTGCATGCTGCATGCCTGTTTGCATGTTGCATGCCTGCTTGCATGTTGCATGCCTGCTTGCATGCATGCTCGAAAACGCATCTGTCATTAGTTTTTTAATTCTACCCCCTCCTACTATACATAATATGATACATCTCTCTGACGAGCAATTATGTGTTTATTTGTCTTGCTATACAGTTTTACAAGGCGTTTTTATTTCGGAATTGTATTAATCGGTATTTTAATAATCGGAATTCGTATTTTTGATGTTTCGAATTATCATTCAGTCGGACTTTTTGTTTTTCGATCTATTGAAACTCGGTATTTTGATAATAGTAATTATAAACGATAGGAATATTGAAATTTAGGAATTTTAAAAATAGGAGTAATGATAAGTCGGAGTTGTTATATTCGGAATTTTGAACCATTCGGAATTATGAAAATCGGTATTTTGAAATTCGTATTTGTGACTGTCGGAATAAAGTTTTTCGTATTTATGTAGTGTACCCATTTTTTTCACGATTTCGGCTTTGCTCCCATAATAAAAATTGTTTGTTATCATGAGCACAATCACGTCTTTAAGTATCGTACACTAATTGCCAGTCAACCTATATACAATAAGAACCTACTTTTGTGCCACAGTTTGCAGGTTAAAGTAGAGTACCTACGGCAATGCGCCAGCGGTACCTACATGGTGGACTGGACATCCCACCTATACGCACAAGACATTCATTGTGCGTACAACTAAGGAGTGGAATTCCTTATCGGAATCTGTGTTTCCTGATGGCTACAACCCGGGAATCTTTAAGTCAAGAGTGAATAGGTTACTTCTAGCTTCTAGGTAAGCGCGCCCCATCGTCGACCGCATCGTCGCTTTCCATCAGGTGAGGTAGCGGTCAAGCGCGAACCTATCCAGAATAAAAAATAAAAAAAAGAGTTTGAGAAATACTCAACTTCAAATGTTTAAATCGGAAATCAGGGTTATATAGTGTTTGAGTTTGATACAAAACAAAAAGGAATTGTTCTCTTAAAGATGAGTTAGAACGGCTGTCAAATTGCGAGGAGAATTCAAATAATTTTATAAATGATATAATAAAAGCGTAATTTCTAAGGATAAACACGATATATAGGTATGATGCATAGAAGCCTTTACACAGACAGAACAGTATATAGAAATTCTTATAAGTGAATGAGGTCATCACGCTACGTTTGGTTGAAATTTTGTAATAATAGAAACATTTCCATGACAACAATCTTGTTACTAATCTTTGTTGAATGATAAAGGAGTTATATTCAATTTAAATTTTATCGCCTACAGACGATATGATTGTGCAACACAAATCTATACTTTAATAAATAACATCTCGTGTCACCACAGTGTCTGCTATCAAACTCCTCCAAGCCGTTTGGCTTGGCCGATTTTAACACGCTTTTATTAGCTTCACTTGTAACTATCTATGTAAGAAAATCTTAGAATCTTAATTTGACCCACTTCCCGGTCTTCGATTAGGATGAAATTTTGCACACGCTCTGAGTTCTGATGACAATACATGACTAGCTAAGAAACGTCATTATAAATCCAATATGGCGGCCTTTCCAAGATGGCGGACTAGCTGTTTGAAATCCACACCCATGATATAGGTATCAAATGAAAGGGTTTGCTGTCAAAAATACGAAAAAAATAGTCACGTGACTTAAATCCAACATGGCGGATATCCAAGATGGTGGATTGGCTATTTGAAATGCACCCCCATGATATGGGTATTAAATGAAAGGGTTTGCTGAATGGGATACGAATTTTGTAACTTTTAATGCATGCTAAAAGCGTGTATTTTTAGTTTTTTAAACTACTTGTTTTTATGGTTTTTTTTTGCGTATATTTAGGAAGGTCTGAGAATAGGTCGTAGGCTATTTTTGACTCTCCTACCTCCACCGCCCATTTTTTCTTTGATAATTTATAAGGCAGAACAACGTTTGCCGAGTCAGCTAGTATTATAAAAATGTGAATGTAACTTTGTCTGTCTGTACGCTTTCACTGTTAAACTATTGAACCGACTTTGATTAAATTTGGTATGAAGTAAGCTTGAACCCCAAGGAAGGACATAGGTTACTTTTTATATGGCTTCGATTTCGCATTTCATTTACGCGGCAGGAACCACTGGCCGAAACTAGTATTTTTTACACAATATTTGTGTCGCACAATAAGGTCAGTTAATCGTTTCTTCATGTCTTCTTTATTCTAACATATTATAAAACAATTAAAGTCCCTTATCGCGTCTGTCTGTCTGTCTGTATTTTTACGATAAAGTCAAAAACTACTGAACGGCTTTTCATGCGGTTTTTATAAATAATAATAATAATAAGACATTTATTTCAGACGTAGTCCATAAACTGTTAGTGATATAAGAAACAGAGAATAAAATAGAAAAAATAATATATAACAATTGAATTAGAATAGACAGAGTGATTCAAGAGGAAGGTTTAGGAGTATAATACATGCATATTACAGTAGAAAAAACCAAGAATGTCAAAGATTTCTAACACCCATGTGAAGCTGGGGCGAGTATCGCTAGTTAGAGATAATATCATCACACTAATATTATAAAGGTGCAAGTTTAAATGTATGAGTGTATGTTTGTTACTCCTGCACGACTTCAAACTGCTGAACGGATTTGGGTGAAATTTAACTCACGGATAGACTATGTCCTAGAATAGGTCATAGGACTTCTTGTCCCGAGAGTGTGTGCAATCCACATAATTTTCAATTGTGACTTGGGATTATTTTCTACTTTTACGCAGACGAAGCCGCTAACAGAAGCTAGTTATTTATATTGTTATTAGTTAGTTATTTATAAATCTTAGTCCGAGTAATTAGGAAAAATGATTGACACGGTCTTGAAGCTACAATACGAGTTATTTCAGTTAATTGCAACGTAGAAATGTATCATTTTGGCAGTAAGTATCCACACGTTTACGTGAGTTCAACTGCGCGTAAAAAAAACTTGTTACATTACAGGTTATTTGCAGTAATCCGTAATAGGTTCCTTATTTGTACCTACATGAGATTATTGGTTTATCAACTTAACATACGTCCTAGTACCTACTGATACTGCCATCATTATTAAAAAGGGAACAACTAATTTTTTTTTCGAAAATGAGGTATTTACATATTTGGAATCAATTTTTTCTGATTCCAAATATGTATTTAATTTAATTTCGAGAAAAAATCTTCATTTTTTTTTTTTTAAATTGAGTTACATACATATTCGGAATCAATTTATTTTCTGATTTCGTATAAATAGGTATTAACTTAATTAAAAAAAAAAAATAGTTACGCACTTTTCAATAACGACGGTAGTATATTAGGCCTTAGATCCATATTCCATCGCAAAATTAACGTTTGGCAATGGACGACTATTTCGATACAAACCAATATCTAAGTTTGATGAGATGAATATGGCACAAGGGCAGAAAAATGATGATGCCTAAGTTGAAGCGAAGAATCACTAAAAGAATTTAAAAAAATAATTTTCTTAATTTTGATACACTTCTACTCCTCCCATAAATACTTAAAAACACATTCACTATATAAATATTCTCGATTTAATTGGAATCGTAGAATGTATCGCAAATATAATGTCATCCTTGACTTTACCTACTGTTTCGAATGCATTGACAGTGACCTTGATGTAATATTTATACAACGTGAAGCGGCAATTTTCTGTGTGTTATACGTGCCTAAACATGGGGTTTCCACCAAAGCGGCAATGTATGGTATGATAAGTACCAGTCATTGACACATGAGGAACTCAACTCATGAACTTTGAAGTTCTTATGTCAACTTAGAACTACGACTTCACTATTTATGTTTTTTCTTTTGTTTTAGCCGCGAACTGAGATTTACTTTCAACTCTGCATGATTATTTGTTTAAAGATCAAGTGGAACTACATGTCAAGAACATTTATTGAATAAATTATTAGATCTGTTTTAAAATTAACAATCCTAGAGATACTTTCAGTTAAAAGATGGAGGAGAAATAAAAATCATAATTATTAGGATGTTAACGTTTTACGTAGAACGTGTTACTTTTTCGATTTCGTGAAATATTGGCGATAACTGCATATTTCCGATCAATAAATAAATCAAAAATTACTGAAGAAGATACGGAAACCTTGTATGTAAATGATAAAACGGTACATACGAACAAAAGGGACGTCTTTCACGCCGGTGCTTGTGCGTGCGATTTCCTTGAACCCTATGCAATGCGTCGGCCGCCGCCCTCCTCCGAGGCTTCGAAGTGCAATCTATAAAAGGACTGGACATCAGCTCATTGTCATCATATGTCAGTGGCTGCTGCAGTGCTGTGTTGTGTGTCCGTTAACTAATCGCCAAGGTACTTGCGTAATTTTTTTGACGCATCTATATTTTGTTACACGTATTCTTTTAAAGTGCGAGCGTATAGGATGAAAGTTGTGGTTTATACCAAGAAATTGCATAGTATTTTTTTTTAACTATCCAAGTAAGAAAAATAAATTAAATTAAGTACGAAAGTCAGCATCACTAAATATAATCGTGATTAGTACCTATTACTTTTCTACAATCAAACGGTTGAGTCACATCATGTATGTTTTTGCAATACCGGTGTTATTTACTGCTCGTCATGATGGGACAATTTAAGCGCAGAGATATTGATGGCTCATTTGCATTCGAAATTTGACACACCTAGCCACGTGTCAGCTATTATAATATGATTCCACAAATGAATTATTGATTACACTTAGGTATCGGGTTTACCATAATTATTACGGTATTCATTTGAATTTGAATACAGCTGCAAATTAATGTCATGCTTCGTTCCTGAAATATTACTAATTTTTATAATTTCAAATTGTATGTTAGCTAGTTCATATTCCAGTAGCTTCTTCGGTATATTTTCAGTATTTTGACGTGCATCAGTCGGTAGGTAGCGAAGCAAATGTTTTCTCGCCGACTGGCGGCAACCGCAACCGGATCGCCAAGGAGATGGCTAGGAAATGTTGAACGAAAATCAAATAGAAATGTCTCAATTTCCGTTGGAGCGCTTCTTAGCGGAATTGCAACATTTCTTTTTCAAGAAAATTTTTGTACCGGAATATGTTTCGTTTATATCAATTCAAAATTAATAACAAAATCATATGTATGTGGAAATACATACTTTTTTTGTATTTAAATATCAAGTATCTTAACCTCGCATTGGGTAGGGTTTTGTCTTTTTCTGGTCGTAACATTAGCAAAAATATAGATGATTCCTCTCGAAGCGGCTCAGTAATCTCAATTACTCTGACTATTTGTTAATTAACATAGATTAAGAAGAAATTGATACACAAATACGTCTCAGTTTGTTTTTTCATCACAATGTCTTAGAAGTAGTAGGCATAGAATAAGCAACTAAAATGGTAGGGCTCAGTATGTCCACTTACTGTTTATTAACATAGATGCCATGCTAATTTGTCAGTAACAGCAGTTTGTCCCTGAAGTTGTTTATCTGAGGACCATGAGATCGATTCTTGGGTCAGACTAAAATAACATCTCAAAAGTACCGGACAAAATATGAATAATATGACATACATATTTAAGTCGAAGAATTGTCTTTATTCTACTCTAAATTGCTAAGCAGAAACTGAATTTAAATGAATTAACTGTATACAAATGCAATGATCTAAATGATATCAAGTAGATTTTTTTTTTAATGCTTCCGCTGATACCTATATGTATGTAATTTAATGCAAGAACGCCAAGAACTGGGATGTTTACGGCAAAAAATAATAATAAAGATGATTAAAAGTGATAACGGCGTCCCACCATAAAAACACGGCAATTGGACAGATGACACCGGCTGCCCTATACGGCAAAGGTATTTAATCGACTACTTAAGGTCTTTTTTACATGGCATGGGTAAGATGACAGCAGGACGAAAATATGCATCTTTAAAATGAGAAAAAGGATAGGTAGCTACATTGTATGAATCCGACAGCTGTCACCCACACCATCCTATAGAAATTGTAGAGTAAGAAGTACTTCCAGATTCAATAGGTATGTTTAATTTCTTGATGACATTGTATTCGTGGTTATGTTGAAGAAAACGTTTGTACGCTTCAGATATTGTATTAACCATCCTTTTGTTCAGACTTCCTAAATATAAACATTATCGCTTCTCTTATAAGCTGTGTTCCATGTTTCAAGGGTCTATTCATCTTTATTCATTGATATCATATCATTAACTATCGATTGTAGTCCTGGCAGTTGACATTAAAATAGTACGTACTTTGGACATAAATAAAAACAAAATAAAATGTTATGTCCAGTAGTTTTAATTCCTGCTTGAAAGTTGTTTTCTGATATCCCGCTTAAACAAGTCTACACATATCGTTGTTTTAGATAGTCTTGCGAATAAAAAAAGTTAAAAATTAGTTTTTTGTGGGTTATTCAGCGAGACCTGTGCATTTTTCCGGGATATCAAGTAACTAGATACAATCGGCAATAGTGTATTTTTCTATCAATAAAAAAAACTTCCAGAGAGTATATTTTCACAAACATAAAATTTTTACCTCTGTGTAAATTTTTAGTCTACAATTTTCATAAACTGGGGTTGTATTGACTATTCCCAGAATCAACCATGCAGACCTCAACAGTCGTAGTGCTAATGTGCCTGATCGCGGCGGTGGCTGTGCGCGCGCAACAGGAGCCGGCGCCTGAGTCCGCGGCGCAGCAGTACTTCCTCGATACTCCTCTGCACGACAGGAGCCCCAGGAACAAGAGAGGTTTGCTGCTGCTGAAAAAGAAGTTATTGCTGGGTGAGTACTTCTTTAAAGGTTTAAGAAGTGGATGCGTTTTAGAGACAAGTAGGAGGCGCTGTCACTGACCCTTGATTGTGTTGGGCTTTGCTAAGCCGCACATCATCAGTAGTAACACTTTTATCTAGACCTAGAGCTGCGGCTCATACAGGTTTTGTCAACCACTGACGTGCGGCTTACTGTACTTAGGCAGTTAATTCATGACAAAGTATCACTTTGTGAAATGTCGGTACAGACTGCAGTGGTAGCGACACACATTCATAAAAAAGGCTTAGTAAAATAAAATATTCATTAGTTTAATATAAATAATGTATCTATATTTTAATTTTAGTAGGTTTTACGAGTGTTTTTACCATTCCAAAGAACACTATACGTACAGTAGGTAAGTTTTACAAATTCTGCAGGATTGTTCAAAAGAATTACCGCGGTTCTGGAATACAGTTAGTCTAAATCGGGAGAACTAATTTGATAATACCCCATACAAAAAAAAGTTTATGCTAATGCTAATGTATTATGTCCACTATATGATGGTTTATTAGGCCAACCATGACTATAAGGACAATTAGCATGATAGTTGTGAATGGAATATGACACAAAAATACTAAGGAGATGTTAATTGATGCGTAAATAATGTTCCTAACAGGTGTTGAATTTTATAAGGAAAAAAATTATTAGCAACGTAAGATGACCAACCCAAAGAGAGTTTGTCAGTATAACTAGACTACATAAGTTCAAGGACTTTATTTATGCCTGAAATTTTTAATCTTGGAATTCAATTACTTTGAACGTGTCAATTTGGAACTTTAGATTGTAGTTAAAATACTGAACCATTCCCAGAAGAAATGGGTTCTTGTGCTGAAGCTTTTCTTTCAATAGTATTTCAGTTTTGGTAATTTACAAGGTAGATTCAATCTGCATTTTGTCTATTTCTTTAAGATCATTGTGTGAGGCACGAATAAACGTTTTTTCTTTCTTTCTTCTTTCTTTCTTTTTTACATAGGATAAGATTTTTTATCCCGCGAGTATGTGCCCTAGCGATAATTTTCTACTCTCACTGGCAGAAACTACACGGTTAAAAATATATGCATTGTAGAAAAAACCCTTTATCACATGTTTTTTTTCGGTTTGAGAATCATCCAATAACATCCCCCGCTCTTGCTTCGACCCTGCTGGGCCCCTAAGGTTTGCTGACATCTCCTTGAGGCGCGGTCGACGACTTGGGCTCGGTCCGGACGGTTACCGGACGGTCGAATGGCGAGCTACCCATTGCTCGCCGTCCGCAAGCCCGCGCCTACGGTGGCCGGAAATCGGGATCGGGATCCCAGCGGCTGGGGCGTAAGGGCCGCGCCCTCGCGCGCGCACTTGTGGCCTCCTCCTTTGCTAGCATTACTCGCGAGAGATCGTACACGAGGACACGGCGCGGCGGTGCTCTGCCCAGGTAGAGCACACCTCTACCGTATCTATCACACAGGTTCACATGTGTATCTTTATCACATAGGTTCACATAGGTGAAAAAAAAAAATGCATTGTAGAAAAAACCTTTCTCACATAGGTGAAAAAAAAACCTTTATCACATAGGTAGGTGAAAAAACAAACTTATCACATAGGTTCACATAGGTCAAAAAAAACTTAATAAAACGAAAAAAAAAAACAAAAATTTAAATTGAATTTTTTGTTTGAATTTTTTTGAAACTGTATTTAGTTCTATAGGAAGCAAATTTTTAAGTGATATTCAATGAACTTCAAATATACCCAGCGTCCCTCTGTTTATACTTTTCTCATAAATAGTATCACATTAAACATTCATTGTCGAGCAGTGGTCCACTGGTAACGGCCTAGACCCACGAGTTGTAGGTCGCGGTTTCAAACTCTGCCAGCCGGTTTACTTTATGTTGTTAATTTAATCGCCACTGCACTTAAAACCGTGAATGAAAACCTTGTGAGGATACCGGCATGTCCTAGGACACAAAAATTCGAAGACATGCGACATCCATCACCCGAGTATCATCGGGAGTCACAGGGTGATCCTCGGCCTCGGTAGGGTGAGGCTTGCGGGCGACGAGCAATGGGTAGTTCGCCGTCCGCATGCCTGTGCCTACAGTGTCCAGCCGTCCAGTGAGAACCAAGCATGCAAGCTCCAGTCATGAATGGCGCGTAGTATTCTACGTTCGCCTCAAAGAGATGTTAGTAAAACCGTTGGGTCCCAGTAGGGCCGATGCCTGCTAGGGCTGCGAGAATTCTCGGAAGAGTTACCATGGTCCTGGAACGCAAGAGCTACTGAAGGACATAGATGGGTTTTAGTCAGTAAAAGTCTGATACCCCCTCTCGCTCCACCACTGAGCGAAAAGAAGTGGTATCCATCAACCTGCACTGGCCCGCGTGGTGGATTACGTATTGAATAATACGAGGGAATCCTCGCCAAGAGAAGAGGCCTGAGCCCCAGCAGTGGGAACATTATAAAGCTGATTATGTATTTTATATCAAAATACGACCATTATTCTTTCAAAAAACTGTAGCTCAAATGTTTGAAGAACATTTCAATATTAATTTCGCTCAAGGTAAACGTTAAACACACACAAAATAAAAAAATAATTGCTTCGTGTATTTCTAAAAATCAGATATTAAACCTATCATCCACCACCTTACGTGTGTAAACAATTGACTTTAGCAAGCCAAGGTAGCGGTAGAGACGATTTAGCTAATCAGCTGTCATTTATAAGTAGTTGATGTTTTTGGTCACAATCAAGTCACGTAATTGCAATCTCATTTTTAATCAAATAAAAAAAAAACATTACTTAAATTATAAAAAAAAAACATAAAAATAAGATTACATTTAATAAAAATGAAACATTTAGTTCCTTTTAATTGTTGGCTTAAATTATGGTAAAACATGTTAGGCAACAAATTATCGTTCTCAGTGTCCGTGAAAGATTTTTTTTTGAGGTGTGTATTACATCATATTACTCCCAGGGGGTGCACCGAGAGGGAGTGGTCAGCCTGAATATAGGCTTCGGTAACTCTTTCGTACAACCCCGCAGCCTGCAGTGCAAGACGATCCCCCTTAGCCAAGTTACAACCGTTTCGTTTCGATTCTCTTTTAGTCGATCGCCTCGAGTCAGCCACGCCTCCGATTCCTCTTTTCTGACGTCATCTCAACGCTCAGTCACGTGGTCATAATAAAGGAATAGGAAGCGTGGCCGACTCGAGGCGATCAACGAAAAGAGAATCGAAACGAAACTGTTGTAACTTGGCTAGGGGGGCTGACATATTTTAGAAACAACATAACATGCACATATATATACCTTACGTACCACGTACATGTACGAATACCTTTATACTTTTTCGGTTTCTGAACTATGATATATAAACTCTGTACATTATATATTATACGAAATATTTACGTACAATTATGTGAGAACCTATTGTCTGACATTAGCATAGCTAAACTTCATTGCATAAAATTAATTGGGAAAATAATAGTTGATAATTACTGTCTAGTTTTATAATTGCATTAAGCTGGTAGTTGCACGCCCGTTCAATCGATGATTTTAATTGAAGAGGTATAAAATATTATTGTACGTTTAATGTGTTTTGTCTCCGTCACTGCATGTACTATGATGATAGTTTATGTACATAACAAGGTATCATGCATGAGTTTCTGTATAACTCTTTATTTATGAATTGAATATGAACTAGTTTTGAGGAATGAACTTTAAATTCTTAGTCATGTCCTCCAACTCGACTGAACCTCAAAGCATCGAATTGACAGATAAAGCTGTTGCATTGTTGACATTATGGTGAAAGTTATAGACCCGAGCGTGGCTATGTTCTCGTTAGATAACGCTGAAGTCAACCTTTTTATTTTATTTGGTTTTTAGTGTATTAATTAAAACAAAGCATATTTTATTTCAAATGAACCATTTACAGGCAATTTTGAACTGTCAAGGTCGGTCAGTCATAAAAAAGGCAAAACTATTTGTAATACATAGCTTATGGCTGCATAAATAAGTCAACGAAATGGCATATGTGAAACTCAGACATTCCACGTTATTGAACTTAGTCTAATTATCCCTCAAAATCCACTTAATACTAACTATTCATGTATCTAAATATAGTGCTTAAGCGCTATAGTCAGAGACAGCGCCATCTAGCGAGAATATGATCACGTTCGGTCCCATAGCTTTCATGTTAATCGAGGACTTTTCCGTTGTCGTGGCATCTGACTGGAGTCTAAAACTCCTTTAAACTGACTTGGAAAATGGGCCTTTGGGCTACTACACAAAACTGTGACGCGATGCGACGCGACGCAGGTTTCTGCGATGCGAATTGCTGCGATGCGATTACGTGCGGCAAAGCATCAGTACTGCTAGATTATCGTCATCTCAACGCTCAGTCACATGGTCAGAACAAAGGAATAGGAGGCGTGGCCGACTCGAGGCGATCAACGAAAAGAGAATTGAAACGAAACGGTTGTAACTTGGCTAGGGGGAGAGAGTTCAGGTGACCATACAATGTGCGATGCAAATTTTCGCAAGTTCTTGCGACGCGTCGTGCGAGCACACAGATTTTTACGATGTAACGTTGCATCATAGTTTTGTGTTTGGGCCCTTAGTCTATGGAAATAGAGTGTGGACAATAATACTAATACGCACATTCGATCACGAAGTAGCCATCTTCGGCAAATATCAATTTGCCGTGGATGGCTGTTGATTACTTCTGAGGGAAATGGAGATGACAGGATTCATAATTTGTTTCTGTTCATTAATGGCCTGTAGTGTAGTATATTATGGATTGCAATAAATATTCGAGATATCATAACCTAATGTCTTTGATGGGTGAAATTCCTTTAATTTGGTATAAGTGCCGGCCATCTGAGCCATGAGTGAGCAAGTATTCGAATAATTTAGTTAAGCAAATAGTCGGTGTTTGTACAGAATGTTAACATCAGACGTCAAAGCCTTTTTAACCTACATTCGAATGTTTACTTTTTTATTATTGAATATTTATAAAGTGTACATAATTAGTGGGTAATACCAATAAATATTACATGGGCAAAGTTGTTCTATCTTATGAAGGCCCTTGGTTGTGTGTGTAGGTTCATGTAGACCTGTTTTTTTTGACTGGCCTGTTATTCTAGTGTAGAGAATCCCATCCCGCACCTTTTCTGCGGGATCAGAAATTCGGGATTACTGATGCGGGATCCCGCACGTCTGCGGGATTGAAGTTTTGTATAACAAAATTGGATTCTGACGACCTGCCGCCGTTTTGATTATTTATTAGACCCAGCTCATCCTCATTAAAAAGTGATGAAACAACTTTACATGGAACTCGTGACATTTTTTTAAGAATTTGTATGGAAAATAATTATTTAGTTTTCGATTTTACCTTGCAGATAAATAATTATTGAATTTCTATTTCATACTAGCTGACCCGGCGAACTTCGTACCGCCTTAGCGTAGCAATGATGCACTACTTTATTTTGTATAGCTAACCTGTCTTAGGACAAACAATGCTCTTTCAATATAGTCTATGGCTGTGAATGACATTGACATTCGTTACGCGCGTTTTTTTAAATATGCAAAATTAAATGTATATTTTTCAATATTTCTGAATTCTGAGAGATTTTCTTAATATTTTTTTCCGTAAGAACCTTCTCCTAATAATAACAAATACAACAAAAAAAGAATTAGTGAAATCGGTCCAGCCATTCACGCGTGATGCCGTGACCAAGGAAAACGGGTTTCATTTTTATATATATAGATTGTTATTATCGCAACTAAAACGGAACGTAATCAATGTCAGTTTAAGTACTCTATGACCAGGGATTCCCCACAGCACGTGAATTTACTTTCCTAGATGAAGGTCCGGTAAATATCTTATTAGATTGTTCTATAAAAACAGTTGATTATTATTTATATGAAAATCGTAAGTTTTCATTACAAAATATACTTTTTTTGCGATTCGGAATATCTTCGAAACTCAATACGGGACTCAAACTATTTATGTACATAGGTAGGAAAAATTTATAAGAAATACTCGGTGTGCAAGTCTGACTCGCATTTGATCGATTTTTATTGTTATTACTAGGTACTTAAAACTAAAAAGAAATTAAAAATCCCAATCCCGCAAAACCCGCGGGATCCGCGGGATTGCTGAATTTAATCCCGCAGGGATGCGGGATCGCAATTTTGATGCGCGAAGCCGGAGGTCGTGGGTTCGATTCCCACCTAGGACAAATGTTTGTGTGATGAGCATGATCATTTGTTCTGTGTCTGGGTGTAATTTATCTGTAATATATATGCATTTAGAAATACATTCATGACATTTTTAAAGTTTATCTTTGGAAATTAACGTGTTAAGCAAACAAAAACAATGTGCACATGAATCTACGCTCACATCCAAGACCAATCCGACTTTGTGAAATAGAATAAGTATCTATAATTTACTGGTAGACAAAAAGTCCTTTACTAGCAAAAAAAACGGAAGAAACTCAGTGACGTCTCGTTTTTTAAATTGCAAAATATTCAAATAATGCGATGAACTAGAATAAAATCCTTGTATGTCAAATGTGTCGGTTTAGATTTCCGCAACAACTAAATATTTACACTCTGCGGACATCGGTTTCCAGATATTTGTTGAGCGTCAGAATCGCACACACATACTGGTTCTATTTTCCAATAAACCCATCTCCACTCAACACATTGCACACATCTAAGTAAGCGAAAGTAAATATTGGCCATGCGTCACTTCGGAATTCGTAGGCATTAGACAACTTACATTAGTCATTCTCACTACATACTCGTATATGCAAAAGGAGAAACTGGCTGACTGACATATCAACGCACAGCCGAAAATCCTTTTTATTTGTAGGTTGGAAAATCATCCAATGATATCCCCTGCTCTTGGGTGGAGCGTGAAGGCGTGTCAGACTTTCACTGACTATAAACCCACTCCTGTTCCTTCGTTGCCTTTCATAATACCAGGGCCAAGTCTTGCTTTCAGAAGCAGACCCTTGGTCCCAGTAGGCTACGACCCTGCTGGGCCCCTACGGTTTGCTGATATCTACTTGAGGCGCGCATGTACACGCCGTCGACGACTTGGGCTCGGTCCGGACGGTTACCGGATGGTAGGACGGCGAGACTTGGGTTCGGTCCGGATGGTTACCGGACGGTCGGACGGCGAGCTACCCATTGTTTGCCGTCCGAAAGGCCACGCCTACGGTGGCCGGAAATCGGGATCGCAATCCCGGCGGCTGGGGCGTGAGAGCCGCGCCCTCGCGCGTACACTTGCAGCCTCCTCCTTTGCTAGCATTACTGATTCGCAGAAGGAGGCAACCGCTTGCCACTCTTCCCCGCTTCGGACCGTGGCTTGTACTAAGGCCCGGCGCGAGAGATCGTTGCCGCCGATCTCTCCCACGAGGACACGGCGGTGTTCTGCCCAGGCGGGGCACATCTCTACCGTGTGTTCCACCGTGACCTCCAGGCGGTCCACACAATGGTGAAACCCGGGCGTTACTTCCGCACGAATCCGGTGCAGAAACTTCCGGAACTGACCGTGTTCGGTGAGAACCTGTGTCATGCGGAAGGTGAGGACACCGTGAGGTCTTTCCGGCCACTCCTCAAAAAGGGGACTTACCACCATAATTATGGCGTGCCCAAGCCGAAAATACTGTGACTAGGATCATGATTTGCACAAGGTTTTTTTATGACGTAGGTGAGCACTAAGAAGTTTTTGGAAATTCAACCTTTAAAGGAGTGAAACGAGGGTCTATAGTTTGTATGAGGAAACCTGATTTCACGCGGGCGAAGCCGCGGGCTAGAAGCTAGTTGGTTATATTTCAATGACTAGATAAAATTCTCTTCGTTGACGAAGGCATTGCTACGAAATTGAAAATCGTAGCATCTCGTAGCACAGTGCTAAGAGCGTAGACTATTTAAAAGGAAATAAAAGCTGTTTCTTGTTACAAGACTATATTCGCTAAAAGACATGGGAAATTCACATTTGCATCGGCTGCGTAAATGTAAACATGTTTTGGTAGGCAAATCATTATCCCGGTCGTTAGGTGGCGCTAATCCGCTGATGGATGTAATAGCACTCCAAGGCAGGATCCGCCTGATAGGCGTGCTCTAACATCCGATGCTGAAATATTGTACGAGGAATATCGGTACTTGTACGTGTGTATGTACGAGTACTTAGTTTATGCAATAATTTTGTTGTGTAGATTAGTATTTGTAAATACCTACTATTATTGATGTTCTGTTCTTAGACGATTATTGAAGTTATTTTTGAACTAACATTGAATAAATCAGATTTAACAACAACATTTAAATATAACAGTTTTGATATAGGGAAATCGTAAGGACATCAAATCAAAATCATTTATTTTAAATAGACCATTTACAGGCACTTTTGAATGGTCAAAATGTCGGTCAGTCAAGAAAGTGAAGATAAATTGAACGTTCCAAAGCGTAGATCTCTATGGAGCAAGAAACTCCATGGACACTCTTTTAAATCATATTATGAGTTGCATATAATCTTGGTTGCTTATTTCTTGTCGCTTCTATTATATGAGCACAATGTAGATAGATAATGTAAAAAAAAGTAATTAAAAAAAAACAGAAATTTAAATAACCCATTGGCAGCTAAGAGGTGACCAGTCTCAACTGACGGCACCCGTTCACGAGCATGAAGCGCGCATAACATGTGGCTGTGGAGCAGGACCGGCATTTAGTCAAGCATTTTTATCAAGGATACAGTCTTCCAATTTATAATAAGCTTGTCTACATAGTGTGCGTTTAATGCATGTTTTAAATTTTGATTCAAATGAATCAAAATTACTGTGTAAAATTTTTCATATAAATATATGGAAAATTTTACACAGTACACCATAAAAGAACTATGTACTTAAGCCAATCTGAATCGAGGTTGATGTAATTTGTTCCTATTCCTAGTATTAAAATTGTGCCTGTCATTTATTTTAGTAAAAAGATGAATATTTTTCCGAACATACATAATATTTTCATAAATGTATTAAACAAAGGACCGTCATGATGTTTATTTCTTTAAATATTTCCCTAAGGGAATCGCGTCTGCGAAGATTATATACGGCTTTAATAGCTCTTTTCTGCAGAATAAAAATATTCTCTATGTCGGCAGCCCGTCCCCATAACAAAATACCTTAAGACATGATACTATAAAAGTAACTAAAATAGACTAACCTCGCGGTATCTACAAGAAAAGAGTCACTATCACTATCAACAACTGCAATTACTGCGAATTACTCTATTTTCCGAAATTTGTATTTTTTTTTATTGCTTGCCATCTTTGATTATATCGAACGAACGCTACGTCAGATCAGCTAGATAGCATAGCACAGCTAACTGGCGGGGCGCGCGCTCTGTACGGCGTCAGGTCACCAGCTTGGTGTTGGGACGGCGGGCCGAAATAGGCCCACTGTCGCACTTAGCGGATGTGTTTCACCGTCATCGCGTCAGTTCGTGGTAGGTCGAAAAAGGCCTGCTGTGTGTGGAATGTAGGTATGTTTTGAAGGGGAAACACCTACAATTTTGACTACAAGCTGAAATATATAACATTAGTTTTAGTATATGGGAAACCCGAAACACGTGTCTAGTATTTTTATGTAAAGAATCTATGTACAAAATTTCATAACTGTATCATGAAAAATCACAAAGTTATAAGCTTGTTATGTCAGCAAAAATACATAGTCACCGGGCCATCCGGGCGACTGAGGGGTTGTTTTGCCCGCTATGACGTGTGGTGGTGTCCAACTTGTGACTTTTTTAAATATTTTTGGGAAAAAATATAACATAGTGTAAAAACTATTGGAATCCATTCAGTTACTAATTCTGAACAAACTATATTCAGGTTTCGCATAAACTAAAAAAATAATGTTGTATATTTGTATCTGTAGAACTCTTACAAATACCTGAGATAATCGCGGTGGGCGGCCGTTTTGGGCCTGTTCCGCAGTCAAGGTGTTTTGCCAATTGTAATTGGCCTAGATTGAATTGGACTTTTTTTTCCAAAGCTGTTTGAGACTTAAAAGTTACCGTTTGTCCACTATGATTTGATTGAAGATAATTTACTATAGCTTTATCTAAATAATCACAATACTCCCCGTGAAATTCCGTATTTCAAACGTCAGCTGTTCGTTTTAGGTTACCGGTGACAACCGGTTGGCATCGAGAACCCGTATTTTACTAAATATTTCTCCAGGATAACGATAATCCTGACAATTTATGCAATTATATTATGGTTACATAAACAATTACATCTTGATTATACGTAAATGCTATTTAAATTATTGCATACAAGTAAACGATATTTAGAGTGTTGTCAGCTATTTTCTCTCTCTCTCATCATTAATATAATGACGATATTAAAAAAAAAAAAAAAAAAATTACGATATTTATCACAAAAATGTTGTGTGAACTTTAGTTATACCTACTGTGATAAAGTAACATGACAAAATTATGTTTAATTTCCCATCGGGAACAATCATATGATTTATGAATACCTGAATGAATGCCAATAATAATTATCAGTCGATCAAAAGTGGTAGTTTGGTAGAATTTCTATAGGAAATATGTCAAACTATCGTCTTTAATTCTTCATAAAAAATATCTGATGATTGGAATTTCAGCCCTTAATGTTAAAGCTTACTTGATTTGTTGTTATTATAAATATTAACCAATTGTTTTCCCCACCAGGCGCCCTTGGAATTAAGGCAGTGAAGATCGGCGCTGTGGGAGCTGGAGTCGCGGGCGCTCTGGCCCTGAAGGCGAAGTCCAAACCCAAGGCAATCGCGCACACGTCATATTACCACCACGGGTAAATATACTTCTAAAACTATTTCATTCTCCCTAGCAGAAACTTTTGATAATAAGTGGCAGGCGGGTCACGGAACCAGCGACGTTAAACATGTGCCATAATCGATTGTCAAAATATCTCGAAAGTTTATCAATACTACGATAGAAACACATTTAATTTGCGTACAGCTAAGGAGTGAAATTCCCTGTCGGAGTCTATGTTCCCTGATAGCTACAACCTAGGGGTCTTTAAGTCAAGACTCAAGAGTGAATAGGTTACTTCTAGGCAAGCGTGCTCCATCGTCGGCTACATCATCGCTTACCATCAGGTGAGCTAAGGGTCAAACGCGAGCCTATCCATAATAAAAAAGAGAGGTAATATTTACAATAATCTGTGCTAACTCAATGCAATTAAGATCGAAAGTGTAGATTAGGTCCGTCTATTTTACTCGTAGAATTTACGATGCCCAACGCAACGCAATCGTTTAACAAGAAGAAAAAAACTTCTGAAATATCTACTAACATCAAATTAAACTGACACCCCTGCTGTTTGCGTCGGTAGCGTGTTGTCACCAGAAACCAACACAACGCAGGCGCAGGACTTCCGCCGGGCGAGTCTTCCTCACCACAGTCGGAGAAAATGTCCTTCACGTCACCACTGTCGATCACACCGGCGTCGAGTGATGAAGGGGCTGTCAGCGAGCCAAAACCTACTCGATGAAGACCGGTCCTAAGAGAGCGATCACCGCTGCCGGCTAGGTGGTGCTCCGTTCGCATTGGGGACTCTATTGTAGTAAATAAAAGTATTTTGAGGGCCTACTATGGCGCATGGAACTGTCTCATTGCTTATTGTTACTGCTCACAACTTGCTGTGATTGTTATTGTAAATCAGCTGTCGGATCGATTACGGCTGGTCCAGCGTCGTACACAGCTTGATGATAACTTACTTGAACGACTGCGCCTAAAAACGCAACGAGTTCAAAATTCCACCCCCTTTAATCCTCCAGAGGAACAGAGGAATTTCATGTCAAGACAGATAGATGTGGCACTCAGGGGTATAGGAATGCATCCGGCTTTGTGACCAGGATAATGAGCAACTGAGTAGCGCTTTGGATGAAGAGGTTGTAACACCTGTGTCAAGATTCAGAAGCAACCAAATTGACACGGTAAGCATTGTGAGGAGGTTCCTCACGCTGGATTCCACTAGCCCTTAGCTCTGGTTTTACACTCTCACTGCGAGCGGAGTACTACTTTAGAATAAATTATAATAAAAATTATTATACACTAAAAAAGTTACACAGAGTTAGTAAAAAGTGGAAACTATAAAGTATACTTTTTATCACGATAGTAAAGAAAAAAAAAAACTATTGATGTAATTATTTTTTAACAGACTAGTTGAGACTTTCTTTAAATAAGTCTTAAGTTACTAATTATTCGATTAGACCGTAAAAAATGGTTGTGTGTACACTTCAAAGACAACACAGTTCTAATTTTAAAATTAACTTTGTGAACTGACGAAAATACTGTCGGGCATTTTGTTCTATAAGTATCGCTTGTATGACGTCATCTTATTTGTAAACAGACTCGTAAATTTCCAAGAAATAACCCTAAAAATGTTTAGTTTTCACTTTCCAAATTGATGTCTCGGGGCTTAGCCAAGTTGATAATCTACAATCGTTAACGCTAGTAGAAAATTTCACATGTATAGGAATGACATCATCTCAACGTTAAGTCACGTGGACCGAACAACGCAATCGGAGACGTTACCGACTGTAGAAAGAGATTCGAAACGAAACGTTTGTAACTTGGCTAGGCCAGCTTTAGTTAGCTAGACATTTTTAGGTATATTTTGAGACGACTCAACTATCACAGGAAAATTACAACATTTTAGGGTCATGTTTTTCAGAAAAATACATTACTTACTTGTTTTATTTAGTTCAGTCAGATCTGGTCACAGAAAGATAAACCTTTCATTCCAGCTTTGGGTATTCAAAAGCTCCGAGTAGTTTTCTAGCGGTATTCCTTTAAATTCCGAAAATATTAATGTTTCTTGGCTCATGACTTAAATGTTATTCCCTGAATTTCTTTCAAAACATTTGAACTGTACATTTTAAACAAAGGTATTTTGGGCCCTAAATAAAGCTTTTTGCTTTTTGCTTCGTGATCTTAGAATCATTTCTAGAGATTCGTAGGCAACTAGCTACAACAGAACCTCAATAATTTCGTTTTGTCTGCTACTCCGTCTAACCCTCAATTTTTCATCTTAATGAGTAGTAGTATAGTTCGAAAATTCTTCTAGAAAGTCGCTACATACCATTATTGGTTATTTATATATCAAAAAACATTGCTTGCTAACATATTTTTCAGAGCGTACTCGCTTTATTCTTTATATTTATTTCTGTACGAAACCAAAAAGCGCGAACAGGCTCCCGTCATTCGCATCACTAGTGTCCTTTTGAAAGCTCAGCTGTATAACAACTGTTACTGCAATTCCTAAAATGTCTATTGTTATCAGAACGTACTTCGGATAGTGGTCCGATTGGGAATCATTCAGCGTAAGTGTCCGATTCAGTAATTCACTTTAATAAAAAAAAAATCGAATCGAAAACGATTTTATTTATGGGATCGATTTGTTGGCGCATGATTTGGAATACTGTCAGCCATTTTCATTTAGTCTTTTATTTTACACATTTAAACTATTTTTTTGCATTGATTACACTGAAAACCCATGTTAAATTTTGCGAATAATAATAATAATGTTTCTTTGAAAAGAAAGCTTTTTTATACATAGTACAAAACAAAGTCACTTTTGCGCCTGTCTGTTTTTTCGATATATACTCCTAAACCACACAACGAATATTGATGCGGTTTTCACAATTAGATTGATACACATGGAAGATTTGTGATTACAGTTGAGTTGGTACCCGTGCAAAGATTGAGCGAGTCACTGAAAAGACTATGAAGTTTTTGGGGTATACACTTGTTCCTTATTATTAAATCTATTAGGTATTTAATAAGAAAAGTCACCCATAATAAGTTCCAGCAGCTAATAAAGCTCTAAAAGTCCGGTAGTAAATTGCTCGCTTTAGTTGCTTCTGTTTCTCAAATAACAATTAACTTGAGTTGCTCTTTTTTCTGTCGCTATAAAATTGTCCCAATTATAATAAGTATTATAATTCATAGTCATATAAAGTCTAAGTTTATCTAGGACATTACTGACACCCCGTGCTTCGGAAAGCAAATGAAGCCGTTGGTCTCCCGGTTGCTATTCGTAGATCTTTGACAGACTTTACAGATAGTCAGACGCCAAAAAGTCTGACCGTCTGTTTATCCAAGGAGTATCGTGTTGCCCAGTACTTGGGTCGTGGAGGTCAGATAGTCAGTCGTTGTATGTAAAAAATGGGTGTTCAGCCGTATACGGTTAGACTGGAAGTCGAGCCCAAGCTAGTTGATAATAGGCTAGGGTGATAACTGTAATTTATAGGCTTTATAGGAGAAGAATAGATTGAACCATCGAGATATAAGTACTAACGTACTACAGAAGACACCGTAAATTCCTACTTTGTCTCGTTCAACTGCGGCGATCGCGCCGCATTTTGTCGAAGAAAACGCGTAAGTGTCGTGATTTACATGGCGCTTAAGACCTTTTTGCCGAGAATAAATACACTTCCGCAGCAAATCTAGCGCTGCGCTGTGGTAAATTAGTTACGGTTTAGACGAATTGTTATTATTTTAGCACTGCAGCGAACTAAAGATTCAAATTACGAAAATAGGACAATTCAGTTATTTGACGTAGCTTCTCTAGTACGTTAGTACTTATATCTCGATGGATTGAACAGTTTTTTTGTTAGATTTATATTTTATATAGATAGGTACCTAATATAATAAGTGGAACAGTTTTTTTTGTTTGTTTAAACTCGATAATCTCTAGAAATACCAGTTGAATTGAACAAAATAATTTTGTTTATAATGACTTTACTCATGGGGAATAGTAGGTTATATAACATCACGCAACGACCCAAGGAAGTGGAGTTGTGACCAAAGACGCTGGTGAAACCTCGGGGGATAGCTAGTATATTATATACTTGTATAGTTGGATATCATATCTTATATCTTTCAGCCGCAATTATATCCATGAGTTGGAAACCGAATCGAAGCGGTGAGTTGACAGGTTTACTCTCGGATTCTCAAACGTAACTTGACTTAAAGATGTCCTTCTTACAATTACTATAAGGTTAACGTAGGCACGGTCGTTCGGCGCAGTGGTTGAGTGATTGGCGGCTGCGTTGCGTGTCGGGGATTCGATTCCTGCATGGAACAAATATTTGTATGGCTTACAGTTAGTTCGGGGTCTGCTTGTATAGTGTCTAGTATGTCGATACAGGAGTAACTCCAAGTGTAGGGCAAAGGTTTATAAAAAAAAGCCTTATTAACATCTTTAAATTGAGTTACGTTTAAGAATTTAGCTGTGTGACACTATGTGTGGTTTATTGCACAGTTTTCAAGGGATAACAAAAGTGTTCTTATAAAAAATTTTAAACTAATATTTTTGGGTATTTTCTTGTGTTTATTTAATAAGTACTACACAACAAATAACACAAAATAGAAAGCTTTATCTGAAAAAGCATCAACTTTGATTAATATATAAAGCAGCAATTAGCATTTCAAATATTGGAATGATGAAGAGTGGGAGCGAGGTGGGAACATCTCGCTGTCTCTTTTGCAGGTACTACGCATGTTACCTAATGGCAGTGACGTCACATTTCAATTTGTGCATTCTTTTTCTGTTACTTGACAGTTCCCCCTTCCACATGATTCTTCTAGAAACTTGCTTAATACTGAACCAATTTGTTAAATATTTCCTTTTGTGTAATTGTTTTTAAGTTATTTTTTTTAACTATTATTAAAAATATGAGTTAACTACGCAAATGTTATATTTATGTATTTATATTGTGCAGGGACCTACCGCTGGTAATCAGGTACTGAGTCGACAGCTTCTCCTAGCTCATAAATAGTCTATACGTTGAGTAGCAGAGAAGTTTCATGTTAGTATTTTTTTTTATTTTGCATATGTAGAATCTTAGTTGCAGCGAAGCATGAATACCACCCAATCACCCAATGCAAATTAAGAGTTACAGGAAGAAAACACAAACAAGCAAACTTAGTTTACTACGGTTACCTAAATTAGTTTTTATTGATATTTCATATTTTCCTATGGAGAAAATATTTGGAATATTATTTTCCTTATTTTATTGTAACGTGATAATACCCAAGGAAGGGAAGGAAGGTGTTGAAAGGGCCCCTTCAAGGTGGACCGATGACCTAGTGAAGGTTGCGAGAATCCGATGGATGCGAGACGCACAGGACCGTTCATTGTGGCGACACTTGGGAGAGGCCTTTGTCCAGCAGTGGACGTCTATCGGCTGAAATGATGAATACCTAAGGGCCTGGCCACATTACCACGGTGCAGCATTGTTATCGTGAAACGGCGCAGTGTCCGTACGTCGGCCGGTATTGTACGGTGCCGCATCGTACCACAGGGTTGCAAAAACTTTTGGTTGAAGACTAACGCAAAATTTTTGACGACGCAGCGCCTGTACTACACTGTGAAGGTATATTTGCTCGACGCGACCACGTGCCCCGGTCAGGCGCCACGCGCCGCCGTGTTACGTTCACGACGCGCCGCACTTTGGTAGTGTGGCCAGGCCCTTACGTATTATCACGTTACAATAAAATAAGAAAAATAACATTCTAAACATTTTCTCCGTGCGAAAATATGAAATACCAATAAAAGCTAATTCAATAGAAGTAAACAAAGTTACCAATCTTTATAACACGCGATTTTATTTTTGTATTAAAGAATTCTGGAGAAAACTTTAATTCAATTTATCTAGTTGTATTTTGTGCACCCTAGTATGTACTCTTAGTATGTGTAATAATGTTTAAATATAACCTTTAGTCCAAACGTAAGTATCGAACAGCCTCCGACGTAGCGAAGTTAAACAAACAACTTAAAATGTACTGTCATGCTTATCTACACATTGCAAAGGTTTATGTGATTGTCAAGTTGTGAAATGATTGAGTAAATTGAGCAACAAATCGCAATTTTAAAATTTAGGCATGAATGGTTCATTTAATTAACAACAATACAATGATGAATGATTCTTGTATTACTATGTTCGAAGGTCGGATAAGGTACTAAAGGAATTCTTTCGACAACTGTCATTTGGGTTTCATAAGGGTCAAGGACTATGGAATGGTTTAAAAGCTTTTGGAAAGTTTAATGAGTGAGATCGGAACAGACCCATAAGTTAATTCTTACTCAAATTACGTTTGGAATAACTTTAAAATTGGTTGAGACTATGGGATATGATTCAATATCGTAAATTTATTAAACAAAAGTTCATCAACGTTAGGAAATGACATGACGAGTTAAATTCCTGCATAAAGAATTGGTCAGATGTAGCTAAGGACATAGAAAAGAGGATTTTTGCCCAGCAATGATGTCCCATTACTGGGCAAAAAATATCTTTTCTTTGTCAACTGACTCATAATAATAATAAAAAAAATTGTAGATGAAGCTTTTTCTGTTCCTTCGTACCTATCTACTTATTTGAAGACTTCGTACATTAGCGGTTTTCCCCAAAGCAAGTAATTGAACAAACAAACCAATCCTTACCTTTGAACCTTTTCCGTAATTCTTCATTTGAAATGTCAGTAAGGTATAAAATGACAGTCACATCCTTTTAATTGTAGTAGTGTAGTAGTAGTAGTTGTAGTTTTATTAATTACGTAAATAATAAAAACCGGTATCCCATCGAAATATTTCACTATGGTATGTGATCTATGAATAGTGATGGGTATATCCGCTGACAATTGATTGGCTGATATGAGTGGTTAAACCATAGAGTTGAATGGAATGCGGATTTGAAGGTGGTAGAAGATTAGACATAAAGAAATCGTTCACCTACATACGTAACACATATTCTTAGCACATTTTGTTATTGGGCACGACATTCTTTAATTATTTTATTTTTCTCAAATCTTTCCTTCACATCACGCATGTTTTATTTAAGTAGTTAGTTTGCATATTATTATTTTGCACTGTTTGAGAATTTTTTAGTACCTACTTAGTCATATCACATTTTTTTTTTTAATGTAGTTAGTCTTGCTTGTTTTATTTATAAGTACAAAATCTTTAGTTTTCTGAATCTGTATTGCAGTTTTGTTCTATTTCGACAGCATCTATTCCGTAAAAGACGAATACCACAATATTATAAAGACGAAAATATGTGCGTATATTTGTTATTTTTTGCCGGTCAAATAGTTGAACGGATTTGAATGAAATTTGATACATTGGTAGACCTTGTCCTGGGATAGATAATACAGGATTTTTATGTCAGAAGTTTGTTTCCTTTGTATAATTTTCGACTTTTACTCAGACAACTGGGAAGCTAGTAACGAATATAGAGAAAAGAACCAGTGTTGTTGCACTACATTTCCTTAATCTGAATGACTTGCTAAATTTATTGGTGACATCATCCTAAAATGTCGCTGTAGGCTTGCGAAATGGCTATTAACATGCCCATGTTTTGATGGCAAAGTACTTCATATTAACATAAGGAAACCATAAAGAAATAAACTACAACGACAAACTGAAATCTCCATGGTTCTCGTACAGTATTTCTACGATCAATAATTGTATGTGTTTTTCATGTTTCAGTTGGTGATTGTCTACACTTGGGGTTTTCTTATAGCGCATCGAGTGTGTCTACGTTCTAAGAGAAACCAAGATGACGTATTATATAGTATTAATTGCAGGGACTTCGTTTTAACCTAAGAGAGGCTTCTATGTTATGGTTATTTAGATTTATCGGAGCTTGATGATAAAATATTGAAATTGTCGCTTGCATGGCACCTACATAAAAAGTGTTCATGTTGATACAGATCCACTAAAGTGTAATTAGTAATGTATATAATTAAGACAAAAAATCTCTTTAATTTGTATGTTAAAATGTATGTGTAGCTTTGATGAAATCGTAGCTCGTATGCAAGCGACATAACTCCCTAGAGGCGAAACATAAATGTAACCTGCCATGTTATTTTATTCGGAATCAGCGCTTCATGATAAAAAACCAGATTGTAATGAAAACAGTCCATGTCGTCGTTGCAAGGTAACTTTTCTTAAATCAAAATTAATATTGTTTAGTAAAAATTTAAACAAGAAACCATGTGGTACAATTTTTTTTGGCGTAACTTAAATATACAGCTCTTGGTTTTAGTAAAGTTATGTAAGTATTTTGTTCCAATTGTTTCTTTATATAGAAAACGCTATCCGCCATGATTTACAACAGAAATATGTAACTAAACAACTGAAAGGGTTTTATAATAGTAGTGAGTTTATTTAAAAGTATGACGTAATCGCACAGATTTTATAACAATCATGGCCGACAACGTTTTCGTAAATTCAAGAAAAGTTTAATTTTAAATTAAAGTTTTGTTGTTTTCTGGGGCTCAAAAGTACATACAATATTATTTTTACGGTCTAATGGTTTTATGATTATCCAATTAAGACAGTCCACTAGGCTGTTGTTAATATCTATAGCTGCTAGCAATTATATATTCCGAATTAGTAAGCAGGAGCGCACACGCATGACCGGAGAATCGGGTTCAATATTAGTTATGTCATCAACGTCACGTAGTCTTGCATTCTATGTAAATGGCCTCTTACATAAACCTAAGATTTATTAATAAGCCAACGTCTGAAGAATTGCCATAGTAGATAGTTTAGTAGGCCGTAGGAACGTTCCCAACATTACATTAAAATCTTGAATCAACACACCCTTTCGGCAATTATGTTTATATACCTACTACAATCTGCAGGAAATATTGTAGACATTTTAATAACACAAATGAATTTAAATTTTTTGTACAAAATTGTTTTTGAATTTCAAAAAGGCTTAGCACATAATGGCACGCATAAGGCCTTGATAAAGTGTTGCTACATTTTATCAATCAATCATGCCAGCATTGAATATATCCCAGTACACTGGCTGGATACAAGGTATTTGGGGACCGAATGTTAATAAAACTGGTAGTCAGTGAGCTGTAAATTAACATCGAATTGCAACCGATTTATTTTTGTATACTAGAGCAGTAAATATTGTCAAAAATATAGTACCAAGCTGCTTCTGAAGCCATGTGTGTCTGATACAACTTGTGTTTATATATCACAAGTGCCGCGCTTGGCACTTAATACCATATTTTTGTCATTTTCAGGGTTTTCATGAATAATAAATGAGTGTAATGATGATTTTCGTTTTTTTATTTAGTTTGGTTTATCCTGTTTTAATTAAAATTTAAAAATAAATGTGCGCTTGTTTTTTGTTAAATAGAACTCAGAACAGATATGTTATGACAACAGCTAAAATATTTTTATAGAAGGGCTTACCAATTTGATATTTTTTGCTAAATGCGTCAACAGCACCTGTTTATTAGGTAACTTAAAGGATTTAAAAATACTCATAGGCTCATTTATCAACATAATATTGTCACCGTAAAACCAGTTTATACAAGTTAATAGTTCTTCTCTCCAAAAAATCCCAACACTATAAAGATCCTTCTACTTACTAGAGAACCGTTAGTTATCCTCGTGGTAAATTCCGTATTGATAAATTAGTAAAAAAATGGTAAATTGATTACATTGTTAACATACGGGTTGTGGCAGTTGATTTATAAGAGAGTATGAATTTAAATTAGTATTCTAGAAAGGTTATTGACCTCGTCACTCTTAATTAAATTAAAACCGTTAGATAGTATTTAAAAATAATGCCCTTACAGCTAAGTATAATATTTTGTCATTCATTAATAATTTTCATTTTTTTAAAATAAAAAAGTTACAAACAACAAAAAAAAAAATGTCAGCCATCATCACACAATAAAGAAATGTTTGATTAAAAAATGGATATTTATTGGCATTTCTCAATTATTTTGACCGAATATGACCAGTAATTTTTAAAGAAGGTAAGTCAATTAAAAAAAGGGTTTTACTTCTTCGTTGAAATATCAAAAAATGTAACACGGCGTCGAATTAAAAATAAAATGATGAGTAAGAATACTTAGCTCCTTCCGTTTATGTCATATTCACCTTTTACAGTACACGGACTCATAAGTACAGTGTGTTGCTTGCTAATAGCAGACTGGCTGGCGCTGCGGCCATTACCTGCTGCACATTCTCTTAGCAGCGCATGGCTGCCGGGAGGCAACATTACTTACTTACTCATATATTTTAACCGACTTCAAAATAAGAGAGAGAGAGGTCGTTCTCAATTCGGTTGTATTTTTTAATCATTTTTTTATGTTTGTTGCCTCAGACGTTTATAGACCGATTTGCAATTTTTTTTTTCTCCTAAAAGGATATGCTTCCAGATTTGTCCCATTTTTTAAAATCTAGTCCTGATGATGGGATCCATGAGGAATCGAGGGAATTCCTCAAATATTACAGGCAACCATGTAGTTATTTTCGTTTCATCGAGAACTCAAGCATTTACAGTCAAAAAGTAACATTTCATAAAGTAGAACTGGTGAAGAAGACCAGGAATGGCCAAAGGAAATTCACAATCACATGGATATCACAATGAAGATAGTTAAGCAACTATGACAATATAAATAAATGGTTCAGAATAGTTATATTGAAAATGGTATCATTGAAGTGATCTGATGATGATGATGGAGCCGAAAGGTAGGCAGCGGAACTCCGTAATTAATCAATGTATCCTAGCCGTGTTTGGGCTTATTTGAATTGTTATGACATGCATTTTGGCTATAAGGTACTATCGAACTGATCTGATGATGGAGTCGGAAGGTGGAATGTAGACCCGGGAACTTCATAATAAAACAATGTATCCTAGCAGTGTTTGGGTTACTTGGAATTGTCATGAGAAATAGGTACTCTGGCTATAAGTGTATCACAAATTCACAACTAAAAAATGTGAAATAAACACACCAACACACCACACTTTTTTTTTCCAAAAAAAAGGTTTTTTTACGGAGTATTATGATAGTACACTATAAATTGAGATGAAAGGCTTTGTAATGAAGAATGTAAATTTTTTGGAAAAGTCTTAAATAAAACAAAAATATATTTGATTCTAAAAACAGAAAAAACAACAGAAATGCGATTATTTTAAAATTTCTTGCAAGGCAGATGCTAATCGCGCAAGAAGAATATGCGGAAGAACAGTCGAGATTTAGGATGATTTGTCATAAAATTGAAATAATGTATTTATTATAAAAATAATATTATAAGTAGGTAAGTGTATTTATATCATAAATATACGAAACAAAGTACAGTTATGTATGTAGTCAAAAATATTTTGATGTTATGAATGTTATGATGCAAGACACACTACAACACCTTTGTTTTAAACAAATTTACTTCAATGCATTCAAATGTTAAAAATTGTTAAAAAGTACAGAAGAGCCAGAGTAGCTTAGAACACACTTACTTGACGACAAAATGTTTTGCTTTAAGTAAATTTAGTCAACACTTGTAATAACTTACATGGTACAGGGCAAGCACACTTCGTTTGTAAGGCCAGTAAAGTGCCTCTGTTCACTGGCATCGATGTAAACGAGGCAAGTCACAACATAACTAAGCTACAAATTCTTCAAAGTATTTACCACATATTATAACAAAAATAGGTATATTTATTTATTTAAAACTTCGTGTACAGTAGTGGTACATATCGGACTTTACAACAAGGCATTTTCAACCAGTCAACCTTTGGGTTAAAAAAGACAACACTGTTGTAGGTATGCACAATAAATAAATAACAAATATTTCAAATAGAATGTTACAAACACAAACGTCAAATGTGGAGGAGTACTTCGACGCCTGAGTGTATTTTGTGTATTTGTATTGTATGTACATAGTTAGGTTTAGTATAATAGTATTTATAGTTAATATTTCAGTTCCCACTATGACCCTACAAATAAACTGTCTGATTAACGTCAAATTAATTGATGGCAAAAAAAAATACAATGGACTAGTGATCCCACGGCAGACGTTTTTCTGCCCGAAAACTGGCTTTTTGTAAAAAAAAAATTGAGAACCCGATTGCAGTGCCACTTACCGGGTTCAATTGTATTTTCAAATCATACAGGGATCCCCTTAAATATACACACAAAATTTCATCCAAAACGGTCAAGCCGTTTAGGAGGAGTCGGGTGACAAACACACGTACAGAAGAATTATATATGTAAAAATAATAGGGACTGTATTTACATAATTATAACACAACTGTAATATATAAATTAAGTGGAAAATTCTATCTCATAATTTTATTACGTCTAAATAACGATTAAGCCCAAAAAGGTATAAGTTCACTTTCAGTTGATATCGTTCCATCGAATGTCGTTGACATCAAAAGTAGCCAGTTCTCAAAATAAACCGGGCGGATGGTTTCTGTTATGATTATATAATTTAGACATCATGTGGTAAAACACACGACTTTAGATGAGATCATTCATTGTAGAGAAATGGCCGCTAAAGGTTGAAATATATTATTTCTTGTGCTTTATGTTCAAAGCCGTTATAATAAATATACAGTGTGTATTAACTTCTACCTGCGTTCTTCCAGTCCACGTGAAACTAGAAAATCTCAAGGGAATATATTCTCTGAATGTAAATATCCTTTTTACACCACCTGGTCGATAATGCCCTTTTTTACACCACCTGCTCGATAATGCCCTTTTATACGTCATAAAACCATCACTTAAAGCAAGTCATTATGTCCCTAGGGAGATAATGCAGTATGGGCGATCCCTGGGGAATAATGATATTTGAATTTGGAACGTGAAAAACCGTCAGCATGTGTATTAAAATGTAGTGCATCAAACAAGTTTATTCAAATTTTAAACTGGCCACTAACAAAAAAAAAAACAGAATAAAAAAAGTTTCTAAAAAAAAGTAATAAACAAGTGGGAGCGTTATAGAAAATTTAAACTATAGAATCTTTGAATAGTGAATTTTGTTTGTTTCAAATCTCAAAACATTTTGAGTGATAGTAAGATTAACTCTTAAATATTATATGTCATACAACCATCACTTATAGCAGGTCATTCTGTCCCTAGGGAACAATGAGATTTGAATTTGGAACGTCATGGTGATAAAGCTGTCTTTGTCTCGGGCGGCTTGAATTCCTCACTTCACTCAGGTTTCTATATTAACTCCCTCGCGATGCTTGGGAATTAACTTTATAAATGCCTCACTACCGTACGGAATCATAACTTAGCAATCTTCGTTTCGTTCGGAATTCAACAAGCCACCCGCGACTTAAAGACCTAGTCTACCCTAGTCACATAATCTACTATTACCTGGTCGAAAAAGGCCTTTTATATGTCATACAACCATCACTTAAAGCAAGTCATTCTGTCCCTAGGGAGATAATGTAGTATGGGCGATCCCTAGGGAATAATGAGATTTGAATTTGGAACGTCAAAAAGCATTATTTTGAAATCAAATAAGTAAGTTTATTCGAAAATCAAACTGGCCACTAATAAAAAAAATAAAGAATAAAATGTTGTTACAGATGAGTTTCTAAAAAAAAGTAATGAAGCAGGAGCGTTACAGAAAATTAAAACAATAAAATCTTAGAGTAGTGAATTTTGTTTGTTTCAAATCTCAAAACCAGTCGAGTGATAGTTAAGATTTAACTTGTAAATAATACTTATATATCTCCAATTTATAATTTGTTTTAGTAAATTGTCTTTTAATTATCTCACAGGTGGTGTAAAAAGTACAGTATCCAACACAGGGATAAAGGTGTCTTTGTCTTGGGTGGCTTGAATTCCTACTTCACTCAGGTTTCTATATTAACTCCCTTAATAAAAATTTATAATAAATCCCTCTTTTCTTTTTTTTTTAGGTGGGAAAATCATCTAATGACATCCCTCGCTCTTGGGCGGAGCGGGAGATAGTGTCAGACTTTTACTGACTAAAAACCCACTCCTGTTCCTTTTTTGCCTTTCGTACCAGGGCCGAGTCTTCCTTTCAGAATCAGACCCTTGGCCCCAGTAGGCTTCGACCCTGATGGCCCCTACGGTTGCTGACATCTCCTTGAGGCGCGCGTGGAACACTACTCGCCGTCGACGACTTGGGCTCGGTCCGGACAGTTACCGGACGATTGAACGGCGAGCCACCCATTGCTCGCCGTCCGCACGCCCGCGCCTGCGGTGGCCGGAAACTTAAAGACTGCTTTATAGTCACATAATCTACAATTCTTGTTGCGCCTTATGGTCAAAGCTCTTTTAATAATATGTGTTTATTATTATCCATAAATCGACTTTTAAAATTAGAGATGTCTCTCTTTAACACAAATTACAAATGCTACTCATCTTACTTATGGATGCTTTATACTTTTTATGTGACGATTTATGTGTAGACGAAGCCAGTCTTTAGCCCGGTACCGTTATAAATTATTACATGTCTACGAAATTTCTTGCTTCTCAAACTTGAACTTGGTCGCCTTTGAACTAGAAGGTAGCAACAAGCATATATTATATTATGTGTATAATACGCACGCTCGGCGCATTGGTTGAGCGATTGGCAGCTGCTCTGCTTGTCGCAGGTTCGATTCCCGCACGGAATAAATATTTGTTTTGCCTACAGAAAAAAAAAGAAAAGAAAAGAAAATCATTTTATTTGGCGGAATAAGGCGCAAATTTAGAACTAAAAAATTATAAGTATATTATGTGAAAGAAATATGCGCCACATCCGCGCAAAACGGCCGAACGCTCAGCATAATGCCGTGACCACACGCAAAATGCGATGAGTCTACGACGGACAGGTAGTTGTTCCAGGTCTGTGTGTCTTGTGTATGTCAGTTTACATGTTTATGGACGCAACCAAGGTGCAGGAATAATTGCTAGTGTGAGGGCAAAGTTTTTTTCAATACAAATATTTTTTCTAAAGTGTAGGACTTTCTGCCATCATCTGTGGTTCCTAAAACCTATAACTATGACCATCTCGTGGGCTCGCTCGTTCCATTGAAAGACATATGATCTATCAAAATCTTTTTTTCTCTGACAGACAGACGAGTATGAAATTTTGCACAAGAATTTCTAGTCAGCAAATGTGAGCTCTAAGAAAAGATTATGATAAAAATAATAGGAGAGAGAAACTTGTAAGGACAATTTTTTCTAATGGGGAAAGTCGATTGGACACAAGGCTTGTACTAAAATATTGTAACTTATTCAAGTACTAGAACGCATTTGGAATATACTTATGATTTTTTTATGATATGCTAGTGATCCGCCCCGGCTTTGAACTGGTGCAAATTATACACATAAAGCTTCCTCGTTTATTGCTCATTCTATTTGTGATAACTGCAATATCAAATATCTGTTGCGTAATTTAGAACAGGTTAGCGTATAAAATGACTTTTATACCATCTGCTCGATAATGCCCTTTTATATGTCATACAACCATCACTTAAAGCAAGTCATTCTGTCCCTAGGGAGATAATGCAGTATGGGAGATCCCTAAGGAATAATGAGATTTGAATTTGGAACGTCAAAAACTGTCAACATTAAGTGAATATAAATGTACGTGAATTAAACAAGTTCATTCAAAATTCAAACTGGCCACTAACGAAACAAAAAGTAATGAAAAAGCGGGAGCATAGATAGATATAGAATCTTAGAGTAGCGAATTTTGTTTGTTTCAAATCTCAAAACATGTTGAGTGATAGTTAAGATTAACTTGTAAATAATACTTATATTTCTCTAATGTATGATTTGTTTATAATACAAGTATGTATAATATTAACAAGGTTAAAGGAATATTACTGAAACCCTCTGAAATCTTTGAGACCGCCATTGTACCCATAGATTTAAAGTAGTGTAAAAGTATTGTTACTATTTTATTGTATTTAACCTAACAGGTATGAAGAAGTTAAAGAATATTTTGGCGTTGCATTGCGCTCAACATATTCTAAAATTTTCACCACAACATCATAAAATTTAACATCAAGAGACTTTGACTTTGACTTTGACTTTACCTATTGCTTGGCATAGACATCACATGTGTTGTACCAATCCCCAAGCTCCTGTACAACCCTCACATAGGTTTTATCTACGATTGTTAGTGCGATATATCGTCTGCTTGTCTCGCTACCGGACGACCATCATTCCTTCTACCAATCCTTGGACGCCTTCGTTCGTGTCGTTGTTCTCGTGTTCGTGTCGCCTCCACTTGTCGTCATCGCCTCTTGCCATATGTCCTGCCCAACTCTATTCTCGCAGTGTTTAATTTATAGTAGAAAATTATCCTAAGAGAACCTGCTCCCGAGATAAAAAGTACCCCAAGTGCTATGGACAGGGTCTACTCTTGTCCCAAGTTTCATCGCAATCCACTGAGCCGTTCGTAAGTGAAGAAGTAACAAACATACACACTCCTTCACAAACTTTCGCATTTATAGTATTAGTGTGATTATTATAGTGTTTACGAATTCATGGCTGTCCAAATCCTTCGGTTGATAGACGCTCATGGGATCCGTAATGCATACATTCTATGTTTTTCTTCCATCTTGCATCCGCACGAAAATTTTCGTTCTCCTACAAAATACGAATATGGTCCCACTTCTCAATTTTTCAGTACCAAGATACTGTAAGCGTAGGATTGTGTTCTTTGCAGCAATTGTTATGGGCTCATATATTTTGAGTGGAAGCATACATATTGTATATTTTTTGTGAAGATTATCTTATGTTGCGTCTTGTGTTTAAGGACGCACATTCGGTATGAAATTGTTTCAAAGGATTGTTGTGTTATGTAAAGTTTAGATATATTTATACATTGAATGAATAAGAAATCTATATTAAGGAAAATTCTTACAAAATAAGATAATCTTTTCTTGGCTGGAAAAGGCTAAAACCAGTGAACACGTGATCTTTAAATTTGAGAATCCTAAATACTTCCATATTATTATCACCAGTATTAAGGTAAACCGTAGGGGACCAGCAGGGCCGAAGCCTACTGGCCGTCCTACATGGGTCGTCCGAAAGGAAACTCCAGGGTCCTGGGCCGCAAAACAAGAAACATAGGAGTAGGCTTTCTGACATGCCCTCTCGCTGCACCCTACAGCGAGAGAAGTCATTGGATGATAGTCCCATGAATGACACACTTCAATTCTACATAAAAATAATAATAAGCAAAACACTTTTTCAACAACAGTAAAATCGTGAATATTGAAAGCGGATTAATTTACCTGTATTAACAAATTACGAAAGCATTTCCAATTGTATTCGTTACTAATATATCATCGCACGAGTCGCCGATGTGGAATAATCTTTATTCGATTGGATCACTATCGAATACCCGGCTTAAAAGTGTATTATTCGGTAGCAATGGAAAAGAGTAATGTATTCAAATATATTTCATTGTGAAGGGCCTCGGCGCCTTTCCTCAAAATATTCTGGCGGTTTATGAGCTAAACAGCTGATAAAACAGGTGCTGTGTATGTTCGCAATTTACCGGGGCACCTCGAGATTTGCATACCGAAATTGGATGATTCAATTTGGCATACAAAACTATTATGTAAAGTGTGAAAAATGTTCAAGTGATCCTGTTGAGGTCGTTCACTCGAGGCGCCGGTTGTTTGATTTCAAACAACTATCTCGAAGGTATGAGGACTGGTGACAAAAATCTATTTGAGTTTACTTTGACGTTAATTTGTTTAAAGGAGTATTCGCATTGTTGTTTGATGACATACATTTTTAGAAGTGTTGTGCTGCGTTAGATGTAGGTATTTATTATAGGTACCGACAGACGGGGTGGAATGGAAGCAAAACTGTAATAGTACATTTTGATACAAGTGGAGAGTTGTCATTTTGCGTGTATGTGTGTATTTTACTTCTTCATGCTTGAACGGCTGAACAGGCTTCGATGAAGCTTAGTACACGGGTAGACCATGTCCTGGAATGGCACACAGGATTAATTTTTTATCTCGGGAGTATGTTCCCTTGCGATAATTTTCTACAATCACGAGGGTGAAGCCACTAGCGGTAGCTAGTTACTACAATAAAACACACCAGTCTAAGTACTGTGATATCGAAAGGAGATCGCATGAGTTAGGTTTTTTATAAGTAACGAACTGGCTTGTAAAATATACTTTTAAGGATTTTGCAGTTTTAGAATAGGTTTGAAAATTGAGTAGAACGAAGAAATGTCTAGTTTTTTGAGTTCAGACATAACCATTGTGGCGCAATGAGCTGAATCCTGAAGAAAAAACGTGATAGCCTCCCAAGAGTTTTATTCAAGTAGAAGATCCCCTACCGAAGTTCTTCTGTCGCAGAGCGGCGACAGTACCTACCGTATACAATTCCTCACACAGTCCACTCCATGTTACTGATAACACATAAAATTAACACTATTTTCAATTCCCTTAATACCTGTTTATTAATATAAAATTTCTGTATACTCTAACTATTGTACCAAGATTTTAAAACTTGCTTACGCGCTTACCTCAAATATTATGCCGCTAGGGTCGCACATCCACGACCAAATACTCCATCTCGTCAGCTCTTCTGTCACCTATAGGGGATTGAAGAGCTAAACGAGATGGAGTACCCAGTCACAAACACACGACCCTGGCGATTAGAACGCGAAAACACTCGTCGGACCAAACCGACGCGGGCGGTTAAAGGGTTGAGTATCTCCTCCAGCTCTAAGTGGAACGTGAGGGAGTGTCAGACTTTCACTGACTAAATCCCACCTGTGTTCCTTCAGTTGCCCTTTGCGTTCCAGGGCCGCGGTAACTCTAGCGAACAATCCGTCAGCTATGGTACGTGTAATTCGAGCTTTTCATTAGGTACTTAGTTTCTACGGAATTTAACAAAGTTTGAGATCGCAAACTGTATCCAATAACTATTTAATTACGTCTAATGAATATTGAATATCTGAAACTACTGAGCCTGTTGCGTGGTATAAGGTAGCACACGCCGTAGGTGGGGCGACAGCGTACCTTATTGAAGACAACAGATAATATATTATCTGTTGGCGTGTGAGTCCGCTTCACCGACCTATAAAAGTCATAGGCAGGACATCATGCCACAGTAGATCAGTGATCAGTGATTGTGCTGGACGGTGATATTTTGAAACAGGTAAAATTAACAAATCTATAAAAATAATTTTATTATATCGTACAAAAATAGAAAAAAAATAATTAAGTGACGTTATTTTTTTAAGATTAACGAGTTTTTAAAAGAACATATTTTTGCGAATCACTGTTCAGATAACTGAAAAGTTTTCAATTAGTTAACAAATATTACTTTTTGATTTTCTTTAACTGTAATTTTCTTGTATTGTATTTTCTTAAAAACAATAATAAACTAAACCAAACCTTTGAAATATATACATATGTACTATTTGATAAAAATTAATACACATAGTTAAGTAGATATTAATTCATAAACAGCAAGGTTTTGCATCTCGACTGTTTAAATTATATTATTCGTCCATTTGAATGAATCTCGTGGCATTTTAAAAATGACAAATTTAATTTCCATAAGCATAATAAGGCATTATTTTGTATTCTATAAAAGTCTAGACTTTGAAATCATTACAAAATGTCATGTGCACAAATTGGCATAACACAATCGTCTTATTTATACATTAATATAAATAAAAATGAGGGTTAATACGCAGTTTCACGATATGGTACAAAATAAAAGTAAATAATGTTTGAAAGTATTAGATAAAACCGATACATATTTTCTAAATGAGCCTTTTGAATAGCGCGCTTACAAAGTTGCTCGAGATATGGACGTGTAAAGCACTTGTTTTACACGTCCACGTCCGGCAGATTGCATTTTTGGTCAGGCAGATTGATTGTTACAGACTGCTGTAACAATCACTGCCCAGCCTTTTCCTATCTGAGTTGGGGAAAGCTTCCAGTCAATCTGGACGCAGCTGGATTCCAGAATTTTACTTTGATCGACTGCCTATCTGTTCTTCACAACCAAATAACTGCATAACATAATATCCCTTGTCAAGACTGGTGTCTGATTTTCTGGCTTCAGAGTCGATACGGATAGTTAGACCGACTGCCTATCTGTCCTTCACAACCAAATAACTGCATAACATAATATCCCTTGTCAAGACTGGTGTCAGATTTTCTACCTTCAGAGTCGATACGGATAGTTAGACCGACTGCCTATCTGTCCTTCACAACCAAATAACTGCATAACATAATATCTCTTGTCAAGACTGGTGTCAGATTTTCTACCTTCAGAGTCGATAAGGATAGTCAGAAGTTCTGACTATCTGTAACGACTGTCAAAGATCCACAAATGATAGCCGGGACTTACGGTTTAATGTGCTTTCTGAGGCATGGAGTGATCTCGGTATGCTAAAGCCGGTCTATATTTCTAACAATCTATTAAAATAAAACGCGATGACTCAATTCATTAGCAATCTTTTAGGGGGTGATTATGAATTAAACGTAATATCTTAACTTATGCATAGTTTTCTTACATAAATAAAAGCGTTGCCATGTATTTGTACAAAAATATTTATAACTTCTTCTAAATATGAGACATACAAACAGCAAAATTAAATGTTGTAGGTACCTATAATAAAAAAGAGGAAAAATATTGTTAGATAACTAAAACACACAATTGTCAAGAAAAGCTAGACATATGTTTAATGAGGAAATTCGATTATTCACAGACCAAATCAGGATGAAGGTGTGCACATTAGTCTTCGTGGTGTTGGTGGCCTGTGTGATGAGCTTAGCGGCTGAGAACGGACCTCTGATGGAGGCCCTCCAGCTGCAGCCTGTGGAACAACCTGAGGCCCAGGAAGTCATGGTGGTAGACGCACAGGGCAACAGGCAGAAGAGAGGTCTTCTTCTTGGTGAGTAAAGATATTTGTCTGGCGACCACAGCCAGAGACAATCAGTTATAGAATCAAGCACTTTGGGCGGCTCTTTGGATCGGGACCGCCGTCCCAACTTCCACCTATAAAAATAATATTTTTTTCTGAGTTTTTTTGGTAACTGTACTTTTATGCCTTTTTCATAGTGGTCCCAAAATACTACTAAAAAAAATATATATATATATTTTTATAGGTGGAAGATGGGAGCGCGATCCCTGGTCCAAAGAACCTCACGACCCCTTTGGGCTATGATCAGTCAATTAAAAATAAAATCTATTAAAATTACGTTACCGCATATTAATGTTAAATTAAATTATATCGAAATACAAATAAGTAGGTACATGCTAAAGTTACAACGAATCGCATTAATTCGTTACTGTGACACATTAATATGTTACGTTGGCACCTTAATGTCCATAAAATTGTTAATGAGGAATTGGTCAATAAATTATTATCAATATCCGATTATGTCATCCCTCATGACAAAACAACACACAAAGCATTTGGTATGTCATATCTTGTCGTGCCGACAGTCCTGAACGCACTGTGAACGATTGTGTCCTGCGATCCGTGTTCTTGCCTCACGAATTTGTCATATGGCGCTGAATACAAAACGATTTATTACGTTTTTGATAATTGTTTTAGAAAATCTGTGATCTAATTTATTTTTCAGTAATTAAATTTATTATAATCTAGACTTCTGGCTTCCAGAAAACTAGATTATTCTTCTAATTGTATTACCAGTAATAGAGTTCTTCTAAAGTTTAGAATATAACTGTTTAAAACTCCTAACTGTAACCTAAAGAATTAGGTAAAACTGAATTATGCTTTTCTGCCTACACCCTTTTTCGTGCAGCAAGCTTAAAGAGCTAATAATAATAATATAATAATAATATTCCACAACTATCACACGACGCCGTCTAGCCCCAAGCTAAGCAGAGCTTGTGTTATGAGTACTAGATAACTGATAAACATACTTATATATTTCTAAATACATACATATTATAGATAAACTACACCCAGACACAGAACAAATGATCGTGCTCATCACACAAATATTTGTCCTGGGTGGGAATCGAACCCACGACCTCCGGCATAGCAGTCAGGGCCACTAACCACTAGACCAACAGACCAGTCAAGCAGCACGAAGAATGCGTGATGATATAAATATGTATCTCCACGCGAGGTCATTTCAGTGTTCAGTTCAAGGCTATGATTTCTACTTAATTACTTTATATCCTGACGATAATAGTGATTATGTAATTATATCATTTTCGGGATTAATCGATGCCTCATAATTATGCAAGCAAGTGCACAATTGAAGGTTGCACGTCATACACGCAATATTTGCGTGTGTTACTTGCCCTTATTTCGATGATCTGAAGTGCCTCTTTACATAGTTTATCTACACGCCAGCTGTTTGTTTTGTTAGGTCTAGGTGAGGTATTGGAGACCGATCTTATCCATGAATATTAATATATTATTATTTTGAAGCAACGTAACTTGAATAATCTCTTTTTTATATAACTTCATAATGAATTGATCACAATAAAAATAAAAATACAAAAGTGTGCATAATGCCCGGGTTACACTAGGCTAGTTTTTCAAGTTAGGATAGTAAGATTATGCCAGTAAGCTAGCAAGCTACTCAAGCTAGTAATATTTTTTCCTTTTTTCGTTGGAAAATCATCAAATGACTCCTCTCCCTCAGGGCCCACCTTTAGCGAGAGGGAGTGTCTGACTTTTACAGAGTATAACCCACCGGTGTTCCTTCAGGTTGCCTTTTGCGTTCCAGGGCCATGGTAACTTTTTCGAACATTCCCGCAGCCCTCAACTAGTCAGTTTCCATATGTGTTTATTACGAAACGGTGCTATCCCCATTTTGAGGATAGTAACCCAATGAGAAAGATGCTAAAACTATTGTTTTCTGTCACCTAGCTTGATATTGTAGCTTTTTTAAAACTTTCTACATGTTACCGGGCCATAATGGAGTTTGGCATTACAATAAGTTTATATAAATTTTTTTTTTACTCCGATTGCCGTGAACTACATTATTAGATAGTTCGTATCATTTACAAAGCAAGTCAGCTCTATTCGAAAGGCAAATGGAAGTTTGAATTGAAAGTTTAAGGTCTATTCGATAAAAAGCTTACAGAGTAAACGGTCCGTTTATGTAGAAATACTGGATTAAGGATGATAAAGTAGCGACCCAAGTGTTCGCCACTGGGCCATAGTTTGTACATCTCACACTTATCTTACCTGCTGGGCTGTTAAAGTCGTGAGAGATTTGTTACAAGCCTTACTAGCCGTGAAATATTGCAATGATGAGAACATGGCTGAAATCCTCGCTGAAGAGTTGTGATTATAGTTTTACATACAGACGTACAGACGAGGAAAGTTCAACTATGTTTTAATATTAAAACATAGTTTTAGTTTTGTTCAACGTATGAGAAATGGACATGTTTTGCATATGACAACATATAATAATTTTCCACGAAGTGACTACGTTTTAGAAAATAGGTTTTAGTGAACATGCTTAAGGTTGTGTTGCGTTTGTCTCTGATTTTATTTGTTTTGTTGCAAACGATACATTTTATAATATGTTTTTAGATATAATGAGGAATTCAAATTCAACTTTTGGTATATTTTTTGTTAATGTGGTAGTATAATTTATTGTTCTTTATGATTGCAACACCGCAATACGTCACAGTAGGTAATCACCTAGAGTCGTAATCTGACGCTACGTGTTTCAGACTTCCAGTACGTCTGTAAGTATAGACAATATACCTTTGGGTTATGACTGAACTTTTATACGCACACAAAAACGTAGAAGATTACTCGTTTATCACACTAATATTATAAAGGTGAAAGTTTGTATGTATGTTTGTTTGTTACCCCTTCATCCTCAAACGTCTGAACGGATTTAAATGGGCACAACGATTGGACCAAGTTCTGTGTGTTTCCTCAGATAGTTTTCAAAATTCATGATGGCAGAAAGCTTGTTTTACAAATACAATTGTTTACATTTTTAACTGCAAAAGGTGTGAAGGCTTTTAGATAAAATAAAAAAAAAAAATTAATATATTTATAAAATAATAAAAAATATCGTTTGTAAAGTAAAGCAAAAAAGGTCTAAAAAGCGATGGTACGTTACACAGTTATTACCCGGTTCATCATTTTTTTTTCGTATCATTTTGTCGTTATGATTCATAAATATTTATTCTGAATTATAAGTGCCAATGTACTGTTTTAATATGAATAAACAAATCCATGAATAAATCATAGTCAATGCGAATTGTATGAGGGAATTATAACTTTGTTATTTAACGATCTGATGACCAGTCCAGACTTAGCTTTTAAAAGAATTATCTAATAAATTAATATTAACATTTTATGTGACAACATTTTGCATCAGAAAAGGTTTTATTCAAAAATTAAAAAAAGAAATAAGCTACCGATTAGGTATAATATGTGTTTATGTAGTCAACTTATGAATTACTAGCTTCTGCCAGCGGCTTCGCCCGCGTGAACGTAGAAAATATATGGCCTCTGTCACTCAGTGATAAAATTATAGCCCATGCCACTCAGTGATAAAATATATAGCCCATGTCAGTCAGTGATAAAATATATAGCCCATGTCAGTCAGTGATAAAATATGTAGCCCATGTCAGCCAGTGATAAAATATATAGCCCATGTCAGTCAGTGATAAAATATATAGCCCATGTCACTCAGTGATAAAATATATAGCCCATGTCAGTCAGTGATAAAATATATAGGCCATGTCACTTAGTGATAAAATATATAGCCCATGTCACGCAGTGATAAAATATATAGCCCATGTCACTCAGTGATAAAATATATAGCCCATGTCACTCAGTGATAAAATTTATAGCCCATGTCACTTAGTGATAAAATATATAGCCCATGTCACTCAGTGATAAAATAGCATTCTACTGGTAAAAGAATTTTTAAATCGGTCCAGTAGTTTATGAATTTATTGATTACAAATAAAAATACAAATCCTCTTTCCTCATTATTCATTTCATTATTATTAGTAATTTCTACTTACTAATTATTATGAAAAACAATTTTGTTCAAATAACCCAAGGTACCGTGTCCGTGTCTCTTCAATTTATCTTGAAACAAATAGTATTTAAATGGTTAGGAATATACGGAGCTACTTTGTTTGAGCAGTCAATAATCAGTCATGTTATGGAATCCCCCAAGGATGAGGTACATTGTAACGAGTTGCGCATACTCGTATGGTTGATGAGAAATGGAGACTGCGTAACCAATACGTCATGTCGATCCCTAAAGACCTCACTTTCTAGCCCTAGAGGTAGAAATTGATGACGTCATATGAGGTAGCAGGGACGTTAGACGAATCACCCGATTGGCTGTAATATGCTAATATATTGAATAAATAAGGGGGATCGGAGGTAACAACAACACAGTTTCTTCACATTAAGACCTTGAACTTATGCCGTCACTGTTATAATTTTTATTATAATGCTCCGAACAGGATATACAAAAACCATAAAAATGTAAATTCCACAAGCTATAAATAATAAAAGTAGAGTAAGTATAGGAATTAAAAGCGTTATAAAAGGTGTAGGTGAGCCATTCTATTAAAGGAGGGAAAAAATTGTACCTCAGTGAAAGTAACAATGTTCCTAATAAACTTTTTATTGTTATGAAAAACTAGGTACTGTTAACGGCTTCGTCCGTTAAAAAATAGGAAATTGTTCCAAGGAAACATACTCCTGGGATAAAGTATCCTATGAGTTATTCCAGAGCATAGTTTACCCGTGTACCTACCAATTTTCGTCGAAATCCGTTCAGTCGTTCGAGCTTGACGAAGTAACAAACATACACTAACAAAGTTTCATCTATAATAATATAATATTAGTGTGATTTACGTATTTTATTTATGCATGTTATGTACGTTTAGTAATTTAGGGTAAAACCAGGATAGATGCCCCGGGGGGACAGATGCCTCGATTGTAATTACTCTAGCTTCGCGGATGAATCGCATGCTACTTTATTTAGGTATGTATCGAGACACTCTGCATCTACTAGTAAGTTGATTGTGTTTCGTGACTTTGTGCGATTGAATGTATACAGCCAGGTACGATAAAAAAATTTGTGCGTTAGATGTCCTGTTTCTCAGCGGGTCATCTATCTCAAACGCAATTTGAATGGCCTAGGTAACTATCTGGTTGGGTAGGTCTAACTTTGAGAAAGAGGTCAATCGTCGAATCCGACTCGGCTGGGCAGGGTTTGGGAAGTTGCGCGGTATATGAAAGTCTATGACCAGTGCGTGTTGCCAGTGATGACATTGGCTCTGAAATTTGGTCGCTCACAATGGGTCTCCCACAAGGGGGACCGATGACCTGGTGAGGGTCGCGGGAATCCAATGGATGTAAGACGTACAGGTCTGGTCGTTATGGCTTCACTTGGGAAACTTTATGTCCAACAGTGGATGTCTTTCGGCTGAAGTGATGATGATAAGGTAACTATCCCCTATATGAGATAGATACCTCGAAAAGTAGAGGTTTACAAAAATCCCTAACATTCTAGATATATCAAGGATAATCTATACATATAAAAGCGAAATACCACTCACTGATTAATCACAAAATCTAAGAAACTATAACACCATATATAAATTTGTTCTGTGTCTGGGTGTAATTTATCTATATATGTATGTATTTAGAAATATATAAGTATGTTTATCAGTTGTCTAGTACCCATAGCACAAGCTCTGCTTAGCTTGGGACTACACGGCGGTGTGTGATAGTTGTGGAATATTATTATTATTATTACCTACAAACTTAAAATTTAGCAGGTAGGTTTCTTATAGGGTGTAGACATTCGCTACGAACGGATTTTCCGGAATTCACCCCCTAAGGGGATGAAACGGGGGTCCAAAGTTTGTTTGGAGGAACCGACTTTCACGCGGGCGAAGCCGCTTGCAGAAGCTAGTACTTTATACTTTTTCATAAATGTGTAGATAAAGAACAAAATACAGTTTTACAAATAAAACATTTTGGTTTTTATATTGAGAGATATAAAATGATTTCTAAAAGCGTGTCATCTGTCTCGTTCTTACCATATTTGAGGAAGATTTTTTCGTATTAATTACAAGTTAGTTATTTAATTTTATACGTAGAAAGGGGACACAGAAAACTTTGTTCTCCTTTGGTAACGCAGTCATATTTTAGTACAAGCAATTTGTCCCTCGAAAAGTGAAATGGCCACGCACGGTGGGGACCACAGGTACCACTCATAAATGCAAATCTGTCCGACGGTTTATTTTAACGAACAATTAGGTTTGTCGTCTATTTAATAAAATAATCTCGTATATTTTTCATCTAAATTCCGCTTTACGCGTTACTTCGTGCGTTTATTTAGTGTTCCCTCAAATTTTATTCGGTTTTTATCTTCAGCTAGTAAGAAACTTTCGATCGTAAAATCGTTTTATGATAATATATATATATATATATTTATACTAGTTTTATCCTTGGCAATAATGCACTGAAGTATTAAGTAATAAGACAATACAAATAAAATATAATAGGCCAATGCGAAACTAATACAATCAATATGACTGATTTCCATTACCATTGCTTTATACTATATGTATGTCATAGCCATATTGTAGAATTGACCATTTTATGATATGGACTAGATTAGGTTAGTTTTGAGGTGGCCATTTCATGAAGTGACCAACCATTATGTAAAATGGCTGACTACACTATGAAATGGCCAACCTTACGATCTATATGGATATGACATATCTAACTGATCTGCCTCGCTGGTCTCAGGGTCGCAAGTGCGACTGCTGAGCATGGGATCTTGGATTCGAATTCCAGTCGGGCAAAAAGGGCTATTAATAATAATAATAATACTAGTTTCTCATTAACCGGGGATGCACTAGCATAGCATACAGGGATAATCTCCGGTTGGTACCACGTTCCATTAAAAGCGTATAAAGGGCCTCTGCGAGTTGGTTTCGACTCCTCGTACGCCTTCCAAAGGTCCAGGGCCCCAGGGTTCTGAGATATAATAACTCATAACGAAATAATAATAATAATAAAATGCTTTATTTGTATTTTAGACAATTTTACTATTCATAATTTTCCATTACGAAAAATTTATTGGGTTGTTCCATTACGAATTACCCTGTAGCTGCGCGGAGTTCGGAAGTTGGTGGTTGTACACCCCCATATCTCGGGAAGTACGTGAAACTGTTGGTCCAGGGCGTGATCTCTCCCCGGTCGACTGGACTATGAGAGTAAAAGAACAGATAGTACTCCTGTGTTTGCTATAACACGATAATATTTGCTGTGTACCTGGTTAATCTCTATTCAGATTGGCCACCGTGATTGAAATTCGTTCGAGAGGATTACATGAATATTAGCAATTTACGATAAACTAATAAACGAATAGAATAAAAATTATTATGCACCAATATGGTTCCAATTGTCGTCAATCAGACAAATTCTCTTGACCTGTTTTACAAGTTTATTTTAATTTTAGATGTAACTTTTTCACATATCTCCATAATAATATTAGAATATTCAATTTGCATTAGCATATTATTTTTAATGTATTGGTATAATGTCATTTCTTTATGTTTAAAACTGATAATACTTAGAGCATAAAACGGAATTTTAATTATATAATACTAGCTTTTGCCAGCGGATTCACTCGCGTGAGAGAGTAGAGAATGTCTATGTCACTCAGTGATGAAGCAACATTCTTCTGATGCGTTTATTAATTACAAAAAAATTATTTTTTTATTTTTTTATTAATGATAGGCTCGCGTTTGACCACCATCTCACCTGATGGTAAGCGATGATGTGGTCGACGATGGAGCACGCTTTCCCTTTACAATATTAGTATCGAAGTACATATAGATTAATTTATTTTAAGCTAATTAATCTTTCTTGTCTTCACGAATTGCTTCACTTTTACCAGGTGCTGGCCTGCTGGGCGCTGGTGCTTTAGGAGTCGGCGCTTTAGGTGTGGGAGCTGGTCTGGTCGGCGCGGGTCTGATCGGTGCTAAAGCCGGCTTCATCGGCGGCGCTATCGCTAGCAAAGCCTTTTCGCACGGCAGGAGCTATGGCGGTTACGGTGGTGGCTATGGAGGATATTACGGCGGCGGTTACGGCGGTGGCTATGGAGGATATTACGGCGGTGGTTATGGACACGGAGGTTACGGACACGGAGGCTACGGACACGGCGGTTACAGGTGTGTACCTACTTACAGATCACGTCAAAATAAAATTAATAATCATTCCTATCTTATATTAATTACATTTGTTGATTAAGGCGACACCTCCACGAGCGAGTGTATCGCGGCGATATTGTCGTCCTGCCACTTCATTCTATAACAAGTCTATGAAAGTGTCTCCACACGGCGATACTATCCCGATAATTCGACGAGTGACTGACGAGCAAAACGTCAACTCGCAGCGATTCATACGCTCGTGGAGTCCGCACCTCTGTGACTTTATTAGAACGCCGAATGAATACGAATATATTTATTTATAATATACTAACATACATACTTACCTATAGTAAATATTGTGTATTTGTTTATTTCAGGGCCTATCATGGTTAACTTTTAACCTAACGATATCATCAAATAAATAATTCTCACAATAACAAATTGATTACATTACACACAATAACTATTCACCAATTACATAATACTTAAGTCATTCATAGTAATCATAACATTTCATGTTCGCTACTTATTGTTCTTATCATAAAACGTGGATCAGTCCTGTATGATGGAGTTAATTAAGTTGCTGGACAGCCTGGCCGAACCCTAAGATGGCTAAAAAGGTAGTTTTTATTTAAAAAAGGATGAATGATTGGTGCTACGGTATATCTGATGGTGCTAAGGTATCCTCGATAGAACTATACCTTGACTGACAGACGATACCTCCAACGCATAAAGTCGTAACACATTTTTTGAGCAAACTTGTATTATAAAAATGTAAAATAAATATTATTGTTTCCTATTTACATCCAGCGCCTGGTACTGGTAAAAAGGATTTTCACAAATTGCTTACATAATTAAAAATTACAAAAATAAATATTTCTCCTGAAAAAAATGCATTTTTTTGCATTACGACTTTATGCGTTTATCGCAAAAGACACATGCACCTTGGGAAACTTTTTGGACAAATGTATGCAAGAATCGTCACTGTGTCATCACGGTTATCACAAAAGACAGTGTATTGTTTTTTCACGCTTGAGTGAAGGCCTCGTGCCTTATTATGCTTTTCTGTAAACAACATTAGGTCAAGTTAAAGCACTCGCAAACGGTACAACCTTTCTATAAAGCATACTTTCTCGGTATTGAAAATGTACGATATTTTTTATCAGGTGCATTTTGTTATCTCTCTGGTGGTTGTAGTTTAGATTTTGCACTCGATTAGTCTTTAGCTACGGGCCCGAGCATTACCATGTTTTCGCCAGATGGCGCTGTATTCAACGATTTTAGTTTATTTTGTTTTTAGTTTATGGGAGCTTTGTTAATTCAAGAAAATGGTATTTGCTAAAATCAGAAATTTCAATTTATTGAACTTACTGAAGTTAGTATAGTGCTATAGTTAGAGACGAGAATGGTAAGAATTTGGTGGATTTTGAGGCAATAATTTGACTAAGTTCAATAAAATGGAATACCTGTTCTGCGGATATCAATTTCTAAATAAAATAAACTAAAAATGTTGAGTTCAGCGCCAGCTAGTGAGAATATGGCAGCGCTCAGGCTTGTAGCACTCACCTAAGGGCCTGTGCACACCACGTTTTTTAAACGCGCCGTTGACGCGCGTTTTAGAAACGTGCGCCAACGGCGCGCTTTTAACACAATCTTCTCTCGCTTGTAAATGATTGTACCCACAAACGTCGGTAATTTTTCTTCTTTCTTTTTGTTAAATTAATAACAAAGCGCATGCAATCAATGCAGTCTTAACCGACGATCTTGCTTCTGATGACGAGGTTATGCTTAAAAACGCAATATACCAGCGCGTTTGTATCGATACACACGCGCGTTTGCATCACGTCTGTGTCGCTACACACGCGTGTTTGAATTTATACACAGGCGTGCAAAGGTCTACAGGCTGCATCTGACTCGCGTGCATAACGCGTCTGTATGGCTACAAACGCGCGTCAACGGCGTGTTTAGTAAACATGGTGTGCACAGGCCCTTAATACACCCGATAGCACCCTTTTGTATATCCGTTCTAGAGGAGGGCTTTTTGTATATCCGTACTAGAAAAGATCTTTTTAATCATCAGAAATCTTTCTCTGTTTGAAAATAAATAGAAACTTCATATACAACTTCATATGCAACTCTGAAATATGAAAATTCGCATTGCTCAATAAAATATAGACAAAAGCTGTTGCAATATCAGGGTATAAGATTTAGATATTCCTCTGAATATACAACATATTATTATAACATAATAAACGCACATCCAGAAAGTAGTATTACGGCATTAAGTGCGCCTCTGTACTTTTATGCATAAAGTGTTTAATAAATAAATAAATATTAAGTTCTGAACTGGCTACCGAATTGATTTTAGCTGTATTTAAAAACAGTTATTTTTGTTTAAAAAATTCTTGATTACTTTTGGATAAAAAATTATATATTTTCATAAGTTATTGTTAAATATTGCATCCCAAGCGTGTTTGTGTGTGCTTGTGTAGATACCAATACCAATTCGCTACCGATATAGTGCCTTGATGCCCATATTAATAGCCAACAATTAGGGGATGAGGCTTAAAAAAAGTACTTAGGTGCATTAAAGTAAATTTAAATTGGGGTGAATAAGGGTGTGCATTATTCTAATTACATGTTGTATAATATGATTTCGAATGACAACTTCTTAATCCATTTTGTGTGTTGTTTCAGGAGAGTGTACATTGTAGAAGACCCCTGGTGCTGAGCCAACCGACTGACTAGCCAACCACTGTGCAATAATATGGTTATTTAAGTGTACGTGACTATGAATGATGTGTATTTGAACTTTGTACGAAATATTAAAAAAAACACAAATTACCTTTATGTTTCATTAGTGACTCAAACCAACTTCGTACGGGCGTTAGAGATTTTTTAACCGACTTCAAAAAAAGGAGGAGGTTATCAATTCGGTTGTATTTTTTTTTTTTTTTTTTTATCATCATTTTTTTTTTTTTTTTTTTATGTGTGTTACCTCAGAACTCCGTCGTTTATGGACCGATTTGCAAAATTTTTTTTTCCCTATATAGGATATGCTTCCAGATTGGTCCCATTTTTTTCAAAATCCAGTTCTGATGATGGAATCCATGAGGAATCGAGGGAACTCCTCAAAAATTATAGGCAACCCTATGGTAATTTTAGTATTTTCATCAAGAACTTAAGCATTTACAGTCAAAAAGTAACATTTGATGAAGTGGAACTGATGAAGAAGACCAGAAATGGTCAACGGAACTTCATACTCAAATAGATATCACATTGAAGATATAGTTAAGCGACTATGACAATACAAATAAATGAATGATTCTGAATAGTTACGTTGAAAATGGTATCATCGAAGTGATCTGATGATGATGATGGAGCCGGAAGGTAGGCACTGGAACTCCGTAATTAATCAATGTAACCTAGCCGTGTTTGGACTCATTAGAATTGTCATGAGATGCACTTTGGCTATAAGGTACTATCGAACTGATCTGATGATGGAGCCGGAAGGTAGGCACAGGAACTCCGTAATTAATCAATGTATCCTAGCCGTGTTTGGGCTTATTAGAATTGTCGTGAGATGCTCTTTGGCTATAAGGTACTATCAAACTGATCTGATGATGGAGCCGGAAGGAGGAAGGTAGGCACAGCAACTTTATAATAAAACAATGTAACCTAGCAGTATTTGGGTTAATTGGAATTGTCATTAGAAATAGGCACTCTGTTTATAAGTGTATCGCAACTAAAAAGTGTGAAATAAAAACTTTTTAGAAAAAAAAAATAACCGACTTCACTAAAAAAAACACTAAAAGGATCAAAATAACTTTAATTTCGGAAGTCGGTGTTAAATAAGAAACAAACAATACCGAGAAACACCGACATCCGAAATTAAAGTTATTTTGATCCTTTTAGTGTTTTTTTTAGTGAAGTCGGTTATTTTTTTTTCTAAAAAGTTTTTTTGAATTTTCGGTTTTTCTCTATTATAATAATTATATGTAGGTATACCTACTGTTGGGGAAGGGAGCTTTCGTGCATTTAATTATCGAGTTTATTTCTAGAAGCACTACTTTATTGTATTGTTTATATAAAACTTAAGCTGCGTATCGGCTTCACAGCCATCCTACCCCCAATTTCTGAATTAAGCATTTGAAGTTAAGTGTTTCTCAAACTACTTTCGTCTGTAAATCTGTCAAAAATTGACTTTAAAGTAGGTTTTAAGTTCCTAACACATAATATTCGATTCAAAAACCCGTCCTAAAATTCATCTGCATCTTAAAACAATCTTTTTTTTTTAATCAAATTCCCCACCCACCCACCGACTACCGACCAACCAGTGTTTTACCAATCCTTTAAGAAAAGAAAAAAACCGTTCAGTACTTCTTGAGTTCATCACGATCAGACAAACAGACGCGGTGGGGATGTTTGTTTTAAAATATGTATGGAAGGATAATTAATCGATGATTACTCGGTTCAGATAAAATTCATTTCGTTTCTCTTAATTACATACGGTAGCTTCCAACGTATTCCTAAATATTCTTACATAAATTTAATAATTGACTAGCTTCAGCCAGCGGATTCGCTCGCGTGTATGTCCTATTTCAGGACTTGGTCTAACCGTGTGTCAAATTTCATCTAAATGCATACGTTTGAGCATAAAGGAGTAACGCCATCTAGTCCCAAACTAAGCAGAGCTTGTGGTATGAGTACTAGACAACTGATAAACATACTTATATATTTCTAAATACATACATATTATTATAGATAAATTACACCCAGACACAGAACTAATGATCATGCTCATCACACAAACATTTATCCTGGGTGGGAATCGAAACGAGCTCCGGCATAGTAGTCAGGGTCACTGACAAATAGACCAACATGCCAGTCAAAATGTTAGTGTGAAAAATGAATGAATGAATGTCAGAATGTTAGTGTGTTGTAGCTAAAAACGTAATAGCTATATCTACCCCTGTTTTTATTTTAAGTCTAATTTAGGGGTCTAATGCACTGCGGTAATATTCGAAACAGTTACCGTGACCCTGGAATGTGCAACTGAAGGAACACAGGCCAGTAAAGGTTTCACACTCCCTCTCGCTCCACCCAGAGCAGGAGGAATTATTAGATGATATCCCACCTGACCACCAAAAAAGGGGTCTAAAGCAAAACTAGGTACTTATTTTGTAAAGCTATTTACCATTTTCTAGAGTAAAATGTAGTAATGTGGTTAGCGCTCTCTAATATCTGTTAAAAAAACCCCGCTTGGCAAATGCCGAATGTCGTTAAAATGTGCATTTGCAAAATGGATATTTGAATGTGTCTGGAGCGAGTCATGCATACGAGTTGCCTTAAATTAGGATTCCTTTGCTGTGCCAGATATTTGCAGCCAGCAGTTCAATCAATACCTACATGAAATTCCAACAAACATTAGCTTTGGGAGACATTTTTATGCGGAATAAAATACAGCACTGTACATTCTCATCATATACTGTTGTGGTGTTTGGATGTGCTGATTTTATCAAACTCAAAAATCTGAGTCAAACAGAAAATCTTGAGAGTACTCAAGCAAAAATACTCGTGTTTCGTGCGGCATTCGAACTCGGCGCCCCAACAAGCAGGCAATCACTCAGACAATGCGCCAATAGTGTGGACATAACTTGTCTGAACTCTGGATCTGATAGCACTGTCGTTTATTGGGAAAGGTTCTAACAGGACATAAAGCATCCACGTACTACCACAACTCAGGCGCAGGAGGCAGTGGCCAAAACCTAGTTCGGCTAGTTCCCAATAAATATCTTCGCACTTGATGTGGCCGTGCATCACGGCGCTCGCAGCCGTTGGATGGAGCCGTCGATACAGCATTAACGGAGATGGATGGCATCGACCCACGCCATCGCCTCTTTAATCTCACCTACAAAAGAGATATACGAGTCAGCCCTGCTTCCGATAACTGTGCTTTACATTGTTCTCCTCTCTTCGTTTTACATCACTTACCTATGGGTCTTTGTCGACATAATCCGATTTGTAAATGCTCGTCAGTTTGGATTCAGAAAGATGGAATATCCGCTTGTTTAATTTACCTTATTTTAGATGGGTACTTAAGGGTAATCTGATTTTACGAAAATATTTTTTATCTATTTTGGTTGATAAGATAAAATGGTTTCATGATTTCTTTCTTTGTTGATTTGTTATTAATTAAATAAAGTCGAGATCCGTATAAATATTAACAAAACAATTTTACGGAGCACTTCTAAGAACATTGAATATTTGTAAATAATAGATAATTCTCGTACTTCTATTTATAATATCGAAGAAATAATTATGAACAATACTGAACTCATTAAAGACGTTTGCGTATCACTGCGAATATCATAAAGCAAAATATGTAATGAAGTGTAACCAAGAGGCAGGTCTGTATCTATGAGGAGGAGGTCTGCAGACGAAGGTAACAATGACAATGATTAATTACATCCCAATAATGACGGAACAATCTTATCTGACGCCATTGATGGAATTGATTATGAGAGCCGTTTGCTCTAAGCGCTGCGTCATTTGAAGCCACTATTGAAATAGACGCTTTGTTAACTATTGTGATCCAGAAATATGACAACAATAGTTTCTACATCTCCAGCCATCGCAACGAAGGGTTATTTATTACACAGTATTATGATTTAGGGTGTAGGAACTTTGCCAATATTTTTGTGAGCGAAATATCGATGCCTAGTGAATTATAGCATTAACAAAGTTTCGGGTGGGTCCAGCGACACATTTGGATGTTATTTCAATCACATTGTGCGTTGTTTTCTGATGACCTCAACGACATTTCGTCACGTCAACACGAGTAAATTCTGTTATCAAAGATAATGTAAATTTTCTGGGCTGATTTTATCTAATGAAGACGTTGTTCGTGGAAGTGGGGTGGCGCGGCGCGCGGCGGTAGTAAACCGCGATCATCGAAACTTTTCAAATAAAACCGATGAGACCCCTGTTTACGCACTTTGTTGCTTTATCCGCCCTTTTCTTTGTTCGAGTCCAACTTTGTCCTGTTTCCTTTAGTAATTTGTGGTTTCAACTATTTTATTGGGATTCAGAAAATCTAGTTAGGCTTTATGTTATTTTGGAGCCTCGTCTATCTTTTTGGTTGAATAACTTTCTTTTGATGAAAATCATTTGTATGCAAAGTAGTTATGAAAAAAACCGTTATACGAAAGAATTATCGAGCTTTCATTCGGTACTATACAGGACTTTTGATAAATGCTAATAAAGTTTATATAATATTAAGTACTTCAATATTTTTTCAAAGTCAGTCTCAACATCTTTTAAAAAAACTACTAAAAATATGTTAATTTATAAATAGGTATATATTTCTTTACTAGTTTTAAACTAGATTTATATGTAAAGTGCCTGAGCCTATGTCTGCATATATACATAAGAAAAAAAAAAAACTGAATTTCAACGGACCTACCAAGGTACTTACAAGTTAGACGTGTAGAACATAATTTTCAATGCACCGTGGGACTTGTTAATAACTATATGCCACAAGGAATTAAAGCATTTATCGCTCAGATAAACCCTTTGAAGCTTCATCTGGCAATATGAGCTCCGTTGAATATTCATAGTATGGGCAAGTCATTAAGCCACACCTACTATTTTAATGAAAGCAAATTCACTACACGAGCAATTTGTGCGAAGTTTGTGTTTGTAGGAGCTGATTTAATATTAGTTTCGTTAGGCTAAACGTTTGTTTGATTGGCTTGGCGTTTTGAGTGTTTTACATTTTGTTTATGAATTCATTTTTATAGTTTGTGAGTGTTATATCAACATAAATATTGTATCTTTTGCCGTTTTTCTAAAGGTTAGTTAAGGCGCATAGTCCCTTGAACATCTGTACTGCCGCCTAGGGGGCAGTACGTGTATCTGTGCTTTTAATTCCGGCCAGCTGCGCCTGGATAGAGTCCCGCTGACCTTTAAATCCATTTTCTTTGTGAAATTTTGATTGATTTACATATGCTATGTACATTTTTAAGAACACTTAACCAGCATAAAAAAGCAGCATTTTTTTTTGTGTAAACATATTTCTAAAGATCAAAGCAGTTTGAAAGGAGTAGGAAAAACAAGTGAAACAATATCATGTTAAATTTATTTTTTTGACAAAAGTATTAGTCTTAAGAAAAAATCATAATATGTTGATAATGTTGTACATGAATCTGTAATACATATATATATATATATATTTTTAAACCTGTTGACCATGCCGTTATCGAAGAGTGGCTTCAGAAAGTCACTGTTTTTTAGCACTGCTCGGGAGTTAAGGCCTTAAGGGGATGCAACTCGACATACATTTTCACTGTTTTTCATACAACCGCTCTTATGACGTTATTACACATTTTTCATTACATATTTTGGAAACACAGTATCTTGTGGATATTATCTAGGCTTCTATTGAAATCAATTTATACATTTTTGTAAAACTAATCCAGTAAAGACCTCTGAAAATCTGCTATTTTGTATGAACTTTGACACTTCATAATTTACTCAAAAAATAAAAAAGTCAAAAAGTATAACAATAGAAGTCTTGCAAATTTAATCAAGATTCAGAATAAAGACAATTTTTTCAAAAACTTTCAAGGGTTTAAAAAAGAACACGTATTTTCTGGAACAAGTTTTGTAAAATATTCAAGTAAATCACGGAATTACCGAATGCTAACAGTTTTTAGGCGTCATCTCTCTTTTTTCGCGTTGCCTTTTCGTCAAACATCGCGTTGGATTGCGTTAGATGAAGTAACAAGCTTTTAAACCATGCTCGATGTTGACGATAGGCGAGTGGAAAAGGAGCCTCTTAAAGAATATTATCTTTTATTTCGTCGTACTTGCAAATAAGTATAGCTATGTATTATTATATATAATACTTGCTGACACTGCAAATGATATTCTGTCATATACCAATGAAATGAATTAGGGGTCATTTTACTACATGAACCTATTTATATAATTATGATCGTGTAGCTTTACATTGTATGTTATATTATTTCAAAGATTTTTTTGAGGTTTTGTTTGTACTTATTTTCCTATTACTCTTGCATACGATATCATTTATTATAACTTCATAAGCACATAGATATCACAATAAAGATAGTTAAGCAACTATGACAATACAAATAAATAAATGGGTCTGAATAGTTATTTTGAAAATGGTATCATCGAAGTGATCTGATGATGATGATGGAGCTGGAAGATAGGCAATAGAACTCCGTAAATAATCAATGTATCCTAGCCGTGTTTGTTATTAGAATTGTCATGAGATGCACTTTGGCTATAAGGTACTATCGCACTGATCTGATGATGGAGCAGGAAGGTGGAAGGTGGACACGGGAACTTCATAATAAAAAAAAATATCCTAGCAGTGTTTGAGTTAATTGGAATTATCATGGGAAATAGGTACTCTGGCTATAAGTCATATAAAAGTATCACAACTAAAAAGCGTGAAATAAAAAACTTTGTACAAAAAAAAATCACTAAAAATAAAAACGCTAAAACAACCAAAATAACTTTAATTTCGGAAATCGGTGTTTTTCGGTGTTGTTTATCTCTTATTATTTAACACCGACTTTCGAAATTAAAGTTATTTTGGTCGTTCTAGGGTTTTTTTTAGTGAAGTCGGTTAATTTTTTTTTTGGAAAGTTTTTTGCATTTATATATTTTTATTATGTACATGATTTGTTAAATAAATATTTCAGCCGGAAGACGTCCATTGCTGGATATAGGCTATTTCCAGTAGTGGACGTCGTTTTCGCAAAAATGTCGTCACATGGACCGATTTGATCCGATTTGATTGGCCTGTTAGTCTAGTGGTTAGTGACCCTGACTGCTATGCCGGAGGTCGTGGGTTTGATTCCCACCCAGGACAAATGTTTGTGTGATCAGCACGATCATTTGTTCTATGTCTTGGTGTAATTTATCTATAATATGTATATATTTAGAAATATATAAGTATGTTTATCAGTTGTCTAGTACTCATAACACAAGCGCTGCTTAGCTTGGGGCTAGACGGCGTTGTGTGATAGGTGTGGAATATTATTATTATCCAGTATGTCCAGCAGATTCCCTTGGCCTTCATCAGGTCAGGTCATCAGTCCAACTTGAGGGAAGCCTTCCAACGCTGCCTCGTCCAGTCGTCACTCAAAGCTCCATTGACTATTTTGACAGGTGCAAAATGGAAGAACATGTTTACGATTTTCTGATAATCGCAGTAACTTACAAAAAATAATAGGGGTTAAAGTATGAAATTGCCGTTTTTTAAAACAGGTTGCTTTGAAGTGTTATATCTTTGGATTTACTTGGAATTATTAGTTCAAATAAACTTTATATTAAAGTTACGTTAATCTTTTTACGAAATTAGGTATTTATTGGATTCTTTGTGTTTTGTATTTTCTGTAATATAATTAAGAATTCTGGAATTTCATAAGTAATCCACAACATGGTAAAAAAATACATATAACGCCTTATTTTTTGCACTTTAAAACGTGAAATAAGAATTGCTATGATGAGGAATATAATTAGTAAGTAACAGCGATTATCAGAAAATCGGAAAATAGTAGATAACTTTTTTTCTTTTCACCAGTCGATTTGTAATGCGAATAATGTACCCGCTCACTGCCACTTATGTTTGGCAATTCTTTAGGCTATGACGGGAACCTTAATTCTCTTGAGATTATGCAAATGTTTATTTCACAAAACATTTTAGCGAATATTCCCTAAAAGAAGATTACGTTTACAGCAGTTAAATCAAACCTTTCAGTTTTGTTACAGCGGCTAATGCCCTCGTAAAGTATAAAAGTGTCATATTACCATGAGATGTGCTCTCTCGCTGCGCATGACACACTTTATGACTATTTGATACTTCACCGTCACATTACTCCCCGCACTACTTTTGATATATCAGTTTTGATAACTTTAAAGAATGACGAAACTATAGGTAGAGAGGGTTGAGAATCGCACTGTACCTAGTACCTACTTGTTTTGCGGGAAGTGAATCAAACGGAGTCCCAAAGTTATGCTTCGAACTGAGTTCCGTGTAAGCCGTGTTTACAACAGCTGACGCGGTGACGATTCATAATAATATGTTACATTCTATTTTTTTTAGTAATTAATACAAACTTAAAGGTCCTTTAAATTCTTTGGTAAATCTTCTTTCATGGGTTTTTGCAAAAAATAAGGTGTTATTTACTTTTTTTTTTCTATGTGGAATACAATGTTTATAGTAAGTTATTAATTTTAGGAAATCAGATAGCATTCGCTTTGTACCCGTCAAACTTTTTTTTTAAATCTTTATTTATTTTCTCTTGCAAGAAATGTAATATCGAAAGCAGTTTGTTGAACTTACAAGATTTTTTTTACTTCACAAACCATGAAATGACTCCTCTCGCTCTGGATTGAGCAAGAGAGAGTGTCAGACTTTTGCTGATTAGGCACAAATCCAGGTTCTGACACTACCGAGAATTTCCTGATAAACTCGACATCAATTTATTTAAACTCGGTGATTTTACTCAAGAATTTCATCTCCAACGCCTTCAATACCCTGCCCTAGAGTTACATTAGGAAAGGATACACTGGATTCAGGCGGAAGAAACGCCCGGGTGTCACCACTGTGTGGACCGCCCGGAGGACATGGTGGAGTATACGATGGAGGTGTGCCCCGCTTGGGCGGAGCCCCGCCGTGTCCTCGTGTGGGCAATCGGTGGCCCTGGTTCAGGCCATAGTCCGAAGTGAGGGGGAATGGCAGGCGGTCGTCTCCTTCTGCGAAGCAGTAATGCTAGCGAAGGAGAAGGCTGCACATCCTCTAACTCTTGCCACCGTGATCCTGACCTTGACTACCAGCCACGGTTGGAGCAATAGTAGCTCGCCGTCCGGCCTTCCGGTAATCGTCCCGACCGAGCCCAAGTCGTCGACAGCGCGAATAAAACAGTACAGACAATACAGTTATTATTATGAATTTCGATTAAAAGTGATGATTTTCCTCTTCAACAGTGCATCGCTGTGACTTTTGCCTGTAGAATATTTTAGCGCATACCAACAGAAGTACTAACAAGAGTACTATTGTGACTCCACAAATCGCAAACATACCACCCCGAAGTCGATTTTCACCTAAAACAAGGCGAACGGTCATAATTAGTAAATTGTTTTAACACAAATAATCACATCATCGGTAAGAGGCAATATGAATCAGAGTTTACGGTCAGTAATAACAGGAACGGGCAAACTACGACCCTCGAATGGTTTCAATCCGGCCCATCAACGTCATTTTGAATTGAATGTTTTATAGCAATCGATAAGAGTGATTTCTTTTCAAATTTTTACAGTAGCAGTCGTGGTGATCTCGATTTTGCCAATTCTGCCACGATTACGGAAGTTTTTATTTTATTTTTTAAACTTCTGTGTAGATATTAAGTCTCTAAATAATTAGGTAATTTTTTTAAAACGACGATGACAATATTTGCATAAAATCTAGGCGATAAATCTGGGGAAAGTAACCTCTTTCTTTATTTTTGTTATTCTTTCTAAATTATAATTCTGTTACTTTTCTAGATATCATTATTGAAATAAAACAGAATTAGATTAACATACACCTAAGTGAAACCGAAGTAATTAGCCAAAAACTTAAGACATTCGTGGCCCACATTGATGGAATCACCTTAAATATAAATTGAGCAGAATGACCACGTACCGTATCTCGGCCTGCGACGCGTAAGTAATTCTCGTAATTCACGCTCCCCCCGTAAGTTCTAGTCAGCCGGGGGACGATCTATGTTAATCGAAAGCAATGGGCCGCAATCCCACAATCCTACGGAGACTACAGGATATAATGGACTAAGACATACTTGTACTACTGGTAGGTGTTACATTACGACTGTAGTTCTCGAAAGGTTAGGCAGGATTCGTCAAAGTAGATAATACCTACCTAATCATACTAATAATACTAATATAGCCAAAAGTTTGTGTGTTTGTTACTTCTACACGCTCGAATGGCTGAACGGATTCGATGAAATTTGGCAAACGAGTAGAGTATGTCCTGGAATAGCTTATAGAATAACTTTTATCCCGGAAATAAGTTCCCTTGGGATAAATTTTTAATTTCACGCGGGCGAAGCCGCTGGCTGAAGCTAGTTGTCTTTAATACAGTGAAACCTGGTTAAACGAGCCCTGGATATGTGAGAAACCTGACTGGTACTGATGGTAAAAAATGGGTTTCTAACACTTTTGCATTGATATGCCTCTCACCGAGAATAATTTATTTTTTTATTTATATACTATTTTTATTTTTATTATTTCTTTAAAGCAGATACAAGATTCATAAATAAATTTATGTTAGGAGCGCACTTAAAATGATGATAGTAACTAAATAATAAACCTCAATAGCTGATACACACCTTTTTTAATTTTTCTCCGTGTTTGGGACTTCTTTTACCTCATTGGCCTCAGTAAGTGAGATACTTAATTAATAATTTTGCATTTTAAATATTGCTTCGAACAGATTGCGACACACAATCTACTAAACGGATCGAAACGACACTTAGTGCACAGATAGACAATTTTCACGCTCCAAAGAGCAAGAGAAAATATTTTTATGGCTCATGGAACAAAACAATAATAAACATTATTCCGAGGTAATGATATACCATTTACTCCCGCACACCTTTTATATAACTTTAACCGTAATAATTAAGAACCAGCATGTCACCCATTATGTAATTATACACACGTTTCAGACGTTATAGTTATTCCCGAAAGTAAGGACTTTAAGGTTGTAAGAAGGAGGTTAGGCCTCCGGGGCGTGATAGCGGCGCCGTAAACGAGTAGAGCCAGCGAAAGTTTCTGGATCCCGCTCTTTGGAAGCACCGCGAGCCCGCGCCCCTGTTGCAAACTTGAACGCGGTCCGGTGAGCTACCGTACTCCGTAATTTCTAACAAAATTCCTCTTTAAACTTAAAGTAGTAAATGCAAATTTATCCAACGCTTATTAGCTTCTGAGCTGAATTATTATATCACTTTGTAATGACTTTGATCATTGCTAATTCACTATGCTTAAAGGTCACAAGAATTTAAGATGCTCTGGAAGATCGATCGTCCGAGTGTACTACGTGAGCTCGATCTGGATGTACGATTGAGCAACAAAACTGTACTGTGACTCACCTTATTTCGAATGCTCGCTCGTGCGACACACTGAAGCTCGACATCACGCTGGTGTGAGAAACGATTGTGCGACAGTAGTTCGACACTACGGTTATGCGATAAACAATTGTGGGACTACTACTTGTGCGAGTACAGTAATTCGACAGTACGTTGGTGCCGTATTACAGTAGTTTGACACTACCCTACCTGTCAAGATTGTAACCTAACCTGTCCATGTCGGGGTGCCTTAAAATATGTTAATTCTTCATGTTGCACTAGAGTAATGTCGAGCTTCTGTGTGTCGCACAAGCATGCATTTGAACTACGGTGAGTCGCAGTACAGTTTTGTCGCACAAGTGTTAATCGCACATTCATTTGTCAAGCTCAAGTAGTACACTCGACCGACCTACATTTGATACTTTAGTAATTATACTTTACTTTTTAATTCAGCATTCAGTAAACAGTCTAGCCTTTCAACCATGCGCCAAACACCCAAATTTCAGGCATTCAATCAAACAACTAGGCAAATTACTTTCAATCGATAATGTTTAATTAATTGCCTAGCCCAGACATTTGAGCCAGGCTGTGGCAAGTCGTAAAATTAATTTTGATTTTTGTTGAGACGGCAATGTGCTTATGATTGTCGCAAGTAGAATAAGGCGACGGGGGCTATTTTCCCTATTTTTGCCTACAGAGCTTGAATAAACCTAAAATGAAGGAGATGACGGGGACTAGAGTGAGCGAGCGAAGACCCATACATCTATACAGTTAATGTTATAAACAGAACTCCAAAACTATTGGACCGATTTGAAAGATTCATTCACCAGTAAAATGCTACTTTATCGCTTATCGAGTGACTTAGATCTATTAGTATCCAGGAGGACTCGGTGGAGCACACGGTAGAGGTGTGTCCCGCCTGGGCAGAGCACCGCCATGTCTTCGTGGGGGCAATCGGCGGCAACGATCTCTCGCACCGGGCTTTGGTACAGGCCATGGTCCGAAGCGAAGAGGAGTGGCAGGTGGTCGCCTCCTTCTGCGAGGCAGTAATGCTAGCAAAGGAGGCGGCCGCATGCGCGAGGGAACGGCTCTCACGCTTCAGACGCTGGGTTCCCGATCCCGATTTCCAGGCGAGCAATGGATAGCTCACCGTCCGACTGTCCGGTAACCGTCCGGACCAAGCCCAAGTTGTCGATGGCGCGCTGTGTTCCACGCGCGCCTCAAGGACATGTTAGCAAACCGTAGGCCCAGCAGGGTCGAAGCCTAGGGCCATGGGTTGTGTGAAAGTGAACCCCGGGTCCCTGGAACGAAGGCAAAGAAGGAATAGGAGTGGGTTTTAGTCAGTAAAAGTCTGACACGCCCTCACGCCCCACCCAAGGGCGGGAGATGTCATTGGATGATTTCACACCAAAAAAAAAGGTATAAAATAAGAAACTCGCGCATAGAAGAAAGTCGATTCTTTTGATATTGTAATTGTCGACAAGCGTCAACGGAGCTATATTTTTAAACTTGAAACATTTCTTTGTTCTCAATATTTCCATCTTTTTGATAAAGACGGCGAACTTGTTCGTTATGGTAACTGTTTGAGTGCAAAAGACGAACAGTAAACCCCGTATTTTCTCCAATAATGTAAGAGACTACCTGTGTCTGTACACAGGTACTTTCTTACATTATTATCAGTTATCTAGGTTTCAACAGTAAACTGAGATTTCAAGAGACCTAGGATTTTTTGTAACTTATAAAAGTCTTTCATTTACACAGTTTGCTAAATAATCAGTTTCATTTGTAGAAGACCCCGTAAAGAAATTAAAGAAATTCTAATGTTTGCAATCAGAGAAGCCGATAAGGCTACCTCGATATATTTGCCGCAAAATACCACAAAAACATTAGAAGTCAAATACTGCTAAAATATTAGAATTACATTCGCATTGTAATGGAACTCAAGAACGTAAAAACTAAATAGGTAGTTACTTTCTAAATTCACACTGGCTAAATGCACAAACCATGCGAAATCAAAACAAAAAAAACTGGCCAAGTGCGAGTCGGACTCGCACACTAAGGGTTCCGTACAAACTTACCTATGAAAATATTTCAATTCTCGAAACGAATTGCGAAGATTTTTCCGAATCGCAAAAAAAGTTTTTTTTTGTGACGTAACTACAAATTTACAGTTTTCAGATTTTTTCTTATACTTGTGCTACCTTGCTTTATGCCAAATTTCAGGATTCTAGATCAATGGGAAGGATCCTAAGAATTTTGATTCCTTTGAGAGTGTCGAAATAAACGTCTTTTGCGACATAAACGGCCGTATCTTTTTTTTTCATTAAATTGATTTATTCACAGCTTCAAGGGACCGGAGACTTGAGTATATGGTTTTAATTTCAGCTCGATACCTTCACGCATTCCAGAGATAAAGGGTTTTGACAGACAGACAGACAGACGGACGGACAACAAAGTGATCCTATAAGGGTTCCGTTTTTTCCTTTTGAGGTACGGAACCCTAAAAAATATCTACTTACAATAACTATGCCATTAGTTCTAAACCTTCTCATAAGGTTCTCATGAAAGAGGTTCTACAGTATACATTTGTGAGTTCAATACCTACTAGACGAGTAACTCTTAATTACATTTGCTTTCATGTTGTTTTCCCTTCACTTGATTGGATTCAAATTCAAACCGTAGTTTTAAACAAACAGCGCAGCACATAAATCAACAAGTATTTTTAAACGACATTAATTCTAGTCGTGACCCATTTCGATTCCCTCCCGCCTCGCGGCTCGCGGCGAGGAGCCTCTCGAACGCAAACGCAGCCGAGTCATCCATCAAATCAAAGTTGATCTTTGTTCGATTTATGAAAACCGATAGTTTGCTTTTCGTGCCGCCATAATAATCTCTGTCATATTGGAAAACTTTATGAAGAATCGACGCTTTTTTGCCGCCCCAGAGGAGCGAATAAAGCGATATTGTTGTTGTCTCAATGAAGGTGACTCAATTAGTAAGTTGATACTATTTGTAGATGTTTTAAATGTAGGATTGGCTGAGCCTTTAAAGCAAATGTTACACTCACTACTGCTCCCGTTCTTATATCCAGGTAGAAAACATCGTGAGCATCGGCGAGAACAACAAAAGATAAGGTTCAAAATATTAACGGATAACGCTAAATTGTCTAAAAATTCATAACGAACTTAATCAAGAAAGGGCGTGGACAGCCGGAAAATATAATAAGCCCTTCGACTTATCAACTAGCAGCGTTTCCAATTATGCTCACAAGGTTTCCTCTAATAACAAAATGTTTTACGAAAAACTCGTTTGAAATAGTGATAAATTTTAACATGGGATGGTTAAAAGCACTTTTACAGCGTCCCGATATTTCAATATCCACGGAATTTCTAATAACATGCGCTTGATGGGGAGCGAACCGTCAGCGCGTATCGTAATGGACATTTTGTTAGCTTGAAGCCACGTCATTAAACTCATGCGATCAGCGTTCAGCGCATAGGCTACAGTTTGGCAGGTTGGCGGGTGAAGTTTGCGTCGATGAGCTGAGTCGGCGGTAAAAGTTGGCACATCAATATGCAGGGGCGCCTGGCCGGTGGCCAATGTAGGATACGCCAATTGAATATTTTGGCCGTCCCAGGTCCCGCTACACATCCGCGATACACAACTTGCGACAAGTTTAATGGGCTGCTCATAATAACGCGTCCACTCGCCGGTGTTTCTTTTTCGTAAATTGTGGATTTTATTGGACAAAATGGGTTCTTAAATTGTTGAAATCTTTAACTTAACACTTCTTTTTGTAGGTACCTCTTGGTTCTTGTTTTTTTGTTTTCTTTGCTACTATTAGCTCAAAATCTGTTATTGCGTAGTTGGGTTTGATTGGTCTAATGATTGTGTAACATCAAATAATAAAATGCTTCACTGGAACTATTTCTCATACATTTTATATTGTATTTAAGATTGACATTTGTTTTCCTTTAAGAAAATGTAATTCCAGAAAAAGTGACTCATTGTGGATAGCATCGGAAATTGACGACTATAAATTATTATTAGTTGACATTTGCGAGCGTTACCCGAATAATTACATGCACAATTTAATTACAGAGATGCAACAGAAATATGTAAAAAAAATAAAAAAAAATCTAGACATTATTCTAACAGTTTAAGGTGTTCTAAAAATTCTCCGAAGGCATTAAGGACAGTCATAAATAAGGAGAGAGGCAAGGAAAATTCTCCAATTATTGACTTTACAGAAATTGTAAAAAATTCGGACGGAACACCGTTTCTCACAAAAGAATCGGTAGTTGACACAATGAACGAGCGTTTCTTGAGCGCGGCGGCTGCGTGCGGCGCACCGCGCGCTGACGTGCTGCGCGTGCAGGTTGAGCTGCGCGCGGCGCGGCCGCCGGCTGATGGCTCACTTCGTCTCACTGCTTTTAGTGTGTATGAAGTTCACCAGATCATCACAATATCACGGATCCCACCAAAACGGTCGAAAGATTCGTACGGCATATCGATGAGACTTTTAAAACTGGTAGCAGCTCTTCTAGCATATGTTCTTTCTGAATTATTTAATGCTTGCGTAAGGGAAGGTTCTGTTCCTGCGCCATTAAAGCTTAGTAAAGTGTTCCCTCTGTACAAAGGAAAAGGGTAAAAAGACTGCATGGACAATTATAGACCAGTCTCTATTATACCCACCATTGCCAAAGTATTTGAAAACGGTTTGAGTTCCCGACTAATTAAATTTATGTCGGAGACGAACGCCCTTTCTGACTATCAGTATATGTACCGAGAAGGCCGCTCAACCACGTGTTTAGCTTGTGAATTCGTAGATCGAGTCAAGTCTGCACGTGAGCAAGAGGCAAGTGGCTGTCTTATGGTGCGACCTGTCCAAAGCGTTCGATGTTGCTGACCGCGCCGCGTGTTAGCTATAAAACTACAGCATTACGGAGTGGTTGGCTCGTCGCATGCTTTAGTGACAAATTTGCTGCACGACAAGACTCAAATTGTGGTAGGTGGCCAAGGAAAGGTGAGGTCCAAGCATCTGGAATCGGAGATGGGAGTAGCTCAGAGGTCATCCGTTTCCAGCATACTGTTTTCGCTACTGCTGAATGACTTGCCTGATGCTGTGACTGACGCAGAAGTACTCATGTACGCTGATGTATGTTGCAGCGTAGGTAACGCAGTTAGAGCAAAAGCTAAATGATGCCGCGAATTTGGCGTTATGGTTCCAAAGAAATGGTCTTGCTCTGAATCTGAAAAAGTCTCACTTCTTTCACTTTGTTCTTCACGACCACTGGCAGTATCTGCGGGTGGAGTGGCACTAATTCAGGTGAGGACGATAACCTTTCTTGGGTTTGATTTGAATGATTGACTGGTGCCTCAAGTGGGATGGTCAGATTAGTAAAGTGTGCGGTAAATTGGATAGTGCATGTTTTGCTCTTGGCAGAATGTAGCGCGTCCTACCCAAACGCGATGTGCGGCCCTGTTATCTCCAATACGGCACTTAGCTATGAGGACGTGCTGCTGATTGGCAGCGCGCCTTCCGAATGCAGAAGCGTGCCGTGCGGACCATCGTCGGGTCCGCTAGACTCCATTTTACTGGACTAGGCATCCTCACGTTACCTGCTAGACTTATATATCATGGAGATGAACCTCGACCTTTACCCAAAGGTAGGCAGCCGTCATTCATATTACACCAGAAGCAGGGGTCAGTTATCGACGATCTCACGCTCGCCAAATCCTCCAAGATGACTCATGTTATGGGCCCGACAGTTTATAACCAACTGCCTGCAGCTATTTCTGGTGCCCCGACTATAGGGAGCTTCAAAGCTCGTTTGAAAAAATGGCTTATCGAGCAAGTTTTTTATTATTTATAATTTAATTTAATTTAACCTTGACGATTGACTATTAATTTAGACTGAATATTATTGTGACTTTTACTACGATTTATTTTAATTTTAATTTGTGATTTGACTTCTATTTATTTGTTTGACATTCTTTATTATTTGAAATTGTATGTAATCATTTGTTGACTTAGTAACATTCTGTATATGACTTGTAAGGATCCCTTATCAATAAACTACTATGACTATTAAACAATAACTGAAGCATTTCGACTGTATCAAAGACAAATGATGGAATTTGGCCCACTATGTGGGACTTAATAGGGATTATAATGGTGTGTGGTGTTTCAGGGAGAGAACTAATACTGTTGAGTCCGAACATGTTTGATCATACGTGTATAACGTCATCGCTATGCGTGTGTTTAGTTCCTGTATGATTGTCGGAATTTGGTTAATTAGTGTTTGTTAGCCTACTATTCACTACAATCCACTACAATCTTGTTACGTTTGACAGGAAGGATATAGATTGGTAATTTTGTCAATAGTTAATATGCAGCCCGATTTCTATTGGGAACCTATTAATATAACTAGCTAGTAGGTACCTACTTGGAAATTCATATGATGGAGTTTAAAGCAAGGTCTTAACCGACTTCAATGTAAAAAAAAACAGGGCAAGTGCGAGTCGGTCTCGCGCATTGAGGGTTCCGTACAAACTTACCTATAAAAACAGTTCAAGTCCCGAATTGAGTTACGAAGACTTTTCCGAATCGCAAAAAAAGGTTTTTTTGTGACGTAACTACAAACTTACAGTTTTCAGATTTTTTCCTATACTTGTGCTTTGATAGACCTTGCTTCATGCCAAATTTCAGAATTCTAGGTCAACGGGAAATACCCTAGGAATTTTGATTTCCTTGAGAATTTTTTTTTCGTTAACTCAGAAGTTTGATTTTTTCTCAGCTTCAAGGGACCGCAGACCTGATTGTATGATTTTAATTTCAACTCGATTCCTTCACGCGTTCCCGAGATAAAGGGTCTTGACAGTCAGACAGACAGACGGACGGACAACAAAGCGATCCTATAAGGGTTTCGTTTTTTCCTTTTGAGGTACGGAAACGTAACCCTAAAAAAACACTAAAAAAGTACAAGTGTTTCTATAATAGTTTTGTCTCTTCGTTACTTAACACCGAATTCTGAAATTAAAGTTATTCTCTACTTTTTTTTTTTTTGCGTTGAAGTCGGTTGTATTTATTTTTATGTAAAAAAAATTTTTACATAAAAATAAATAATGTGTGTTTTAAGTTGTGGTAGCACAACTTAAAAGTACCCCTCAGCTAATCATCATCAGATTAGCTCGACGGTACCTTATAGCCAGAGTGCATCTCATGACAATCGTAATAATCCCAAACACGGTTAGGTTACATTGATCTAGGTATTAATATTTTTTTTAATAATATGTTTTTAATTATTTTTATTGGAACTATAAACTTGTTTACAAAATTTTAAGTGTTCGTTAACAAGTTCTACATTAGTTTAAAACTGTGTTGTATCCATTAGCGCCCACCTCCAAGAGGGGAGGCGTCGGCGTTCCCAAATTTATGATAATAAATTTACAATTAATTTATATTCGTAGTTAGACTTAATTACTCTTAATCTAGAATTAGAATAGGTTAAGCACTACCTATTAATTTGAATTATTTATTACAGAGTTCCGGTGCCTACCTTCCAGCTTCATCATCAGATCAGTTCGATATTTCCCCTCCGCCCCATCTTTCAATCAGTCATCGACTACACGTATATAAACAAAGCCATCTTACTTGTTACGACAGTTCTGCCATGATCCTTTGAGGACTTCCGTTCCATATCTTCGAAGTTCCTCATCAGATCATAACAATATTTCTATGGGAACAACTCGGAAGCATAACCTATCAATAAAAAAAATAATTTTGAAAACGGTCCACAATTGACCGAGAAATCGGTGAACATACTTACATAAAAAAAGCAATACATTCAGCCGAACATAGAACCTCCTTCTTTTTGAAGTCGGTTAAAAACCATGTTTCGTAGCTACTCAAAGAGTTTTTAGACAATTCAATAGAGGACTGCCAGATTCTAGAACATTATTTTAATGTCTTTGAATAAGACGAAGTAAGTTGATAATTATTTTAAACATTTGATCTAAGGTTACAAAGTAAGACAAAACACGTGAAGGTATGTAAATTAAATCATGCCTAAACCTTATCCAAAGTATTTCTGTCGCCGTAATTCAATGCTCAGAAATGTAATTACTAACATTTGTATTGTTCCCCAAAACCTCGTGTAAGTCATTCAAAGGCTTACAAAACAACGAAAGGTTAGGGACACTATTTCGTTTGAAATTCTAAGAAACATCTTGAAACATGAACATAGAGTTGAGATGATTACAGTTTGTAGTCTATCATTCGTTTGTTTTGACTATAGACACGTAATTGACTTAGGGGTCCATTACACGATAGGTTTTGCTGTCAGTTTTGCCACAGTCAAATATCTTGATTGACGAAAAACCTACCGTGTAATGCGATGACTGACGTTTGCATGACGAAAAATGTATGACGATAAAATTCCGTCAGTCAAGCTTCATTCATGATTGATGGTATTGATTGACGCTTGCATGATCGTGTAATGGACCCCTTAAGTTGAGGAGAGCTGCAGTAAAGTTCTTTATTTTCTAATTAAAGTCCACGATGGCAGATAACTTTGAAGTGATTCAATGCGGGCCGCTGCATGTTTTGCCAGTCCGTGAAGATACGACGTATTCTCAAATAGCCGTGTACTGAATATAAATTAAAACACACAGGCTGCTTTCGAGAGCACATTCGGTCCGTGTGAAGGTTTTATTTGATACGATAAAGCCGTTGGGGTAATTTACCCCGAGAAGCGTTTAAAATAAATCTGCATGTAAAAGAGACAAATAAAATTGTGTGACGCAAGAGAAAATCTTTAGTAAAGTCAAGGCCGGAGTAAATTCCGGTGTTGGGCAAGGGTAGAGGGTTTCATCAATTGTAATAAGACGTGTTTTATCTGGCAGAATTATGTTCGAATTGATGGGATTTAATGATGAACACGATTATAAATCTATGCAAAAATACCCTTACAGATAGAAACAAAGCTTAACTTCATTAAACAAACGAACCTTTGCAGAGGTTAAACTGTAATGTGAGAGGATAGGCGTAGAAAATAACAACGCCGAGTGTATAGGCCCTCGCTCACCACCCTACTCTGCCCGCGCTGCCCGACGCTGCCGGAGCAAATTTCGATTGCAAATTCTAATTGTACTGGCGCATGTCGAAACCACATCGAAAACCTTACGGGTAAAACGACGCTTGTTTCAAAACACTCGCAAATGCAACTAGTTTGTATGCAAGTGAAGTTTTTCATAAAGTTTTGCCGGTTTAAACCGCGCCAGGCGTTACTGTGAGGCAAAAAGTGTAATTAGAGGAAGAATGGAAATGAATTCGTTTCCTCTAATTTTTTTATTTCATGGTGAATACTTATTTTCATGTTATTAAATTCTTGACACTTCGTTTTGCCTGTTTTGCATTTGAAGTATTTTTTCTAATGAATGAACAAGTAGTTGTTTTAAGTGTTTAGAGTCTAGACATCGTTTAACTCCTTGGCTGCGGCAAGCAAAATCATAAACCTTCATCTGGTACGGCGGCGGATCGAAATGCACCCTCAACAATATTTCCGCCAGTGCGTGGCCGGTCTTTCTCGACCCACCAGCACTAGGGTAAATTAAAATGCTATAACTTTGCGAAAACATGATGTATACAATTTTTTTTTGTATTGTTAGAATAACCTTGAACCCAACTTCCTTAGTTTCGGTTCGCCCTGGGATCTACCAAACAGGAAATGAGAAATAAATCAGGGAAAACGGCAGGCCGATATCCACCTGAACCGCACTAGAAAGTATTTTTAGTAGTGTTGGGACAAACAAAATTAAGGGGACATGGAAAATAAAACAGAATTATCGTAAAGGAAATGAAAAAAAAAATTATTTACTTATGCCCGTCTTTAAAACGTGTCACACAAAGGTTTTGGTTACATTTCCTGCAATATTTGTTTATTTTGGTTTTGCTTGGGTACTAGTAAAGGTTCTCCACAGTGTCTCGTAGCACCCTGCATAATTTCTCCGTTTAGCGCTCATCTTAAGGACATGATCATTGTCTTTAATTTTTCCGTTTGATTTATTTACCATTTAACTGGACTCACTGTTCGGAACTAATAAATAGGTTCTCAAATGAAATTAAAAAGTTAAGGAAGAAACTATTTCTTCACTGCTGTTACTATCAATAACTGCAGGGCAAATTACTGTATTGTCCAAAATGTGTATTTTTATTTTATTGCTTTTCATCGTTTATTATATCGAACGAACGCTACGTTAGATCAGCTTGATAGCGCAACACTAACTGGCGGGGTGCGCGCTCTGTGCGGCGTCGGGTTGCTTGCTGCCTGTTGGAACGGCGGGCCGAAATAGGCCCACTGCCGGACTGAGCCGGTATTTCACCGTCAGTGCGTGGTAGGCCAAAAAAGGCCTGCTGTGATGTTTTGATGGGGAACACCTACAATTTTGACTACAAGTTGAAATATCTGTAGAACTCTTACAAAAACCTGAGATAATCGTTCCGCACCAGCGAGATGAACATAGTTTTCTTCGTCCGCACCAGCTGATGTATCGCGGCGGGCCGAAATAGGCCTGTTCCGCAGTGAAGGAGTTGGGTGATTCTGATGATATAAAACTTCCTAACAAACTCATCGCATTACCATCGATTCTTCTAAAAATAGACACTGTTCCGACGAATGTCGTCGTCTACGGTTAATCAATCAAGGATGACGTTCCGATCATTAAATTTTGTTACCCTTAGAGCAAAAATAAGCCTAGTGCTGAGACATGAATATAATTACAATTTTAGAACACCTTTTATATAATTTTACCAAAGTTGTTTACTTAAGTCCGGGACAAAGGCACGGCTGATAGGGGTAGACTCAGCGCTCGTCACTTGTCAACTACTTAATGTGTGAACACAGTTTCGGAATTGTTGTATGCACTCGCTACTTAAACTCGCTCTTTAACTAAATGAAAGTTTCTTTATGAAATGTAATGTGCTCATAAAATCATTTTAAAAGAGCCCTCGTATTTTGCATTTTCTAACATCTTCTTATGACATAGTAATCATAAAATCTTTCAACTTGCCTTTGATGTGGCGTAAGCGCTTCTTTGTTGGTTTATTGAGAGTGATGCAAGTGGATGTAGAAGTAAAGCTGTTATGGTAATGGATCAAACAAGCATCAGACACTATTTGCCGCATGCCTTGTTGATGGTAGAACAGGAGGCGACACAGTGCAGTGCCGGTAATCGGATTAGAGGCGATGGGCAGCTGTGCGCGACCGGTGCACGGCGCGCCGCTGTTTGAGCTGCCCCCGGCGCCCGGCGCCCCACGACCCACCGACACCTTGATGTATAGCTAATATCCTTTACCTGCACTGAATTTCATCAAAATGTTCCAAAGTTGCGCTAGAATAAATTACGTTGGTATTCACACGACCGGGGTGGTCCCGGTAAGTAAACTTGACGAATGTATACTATTCGTCAGGAGCCGTGCACTGTGTTTATTTGTATCGGCTATAGTTTTCAAACTGGCGTAGTTTCAGTGCAGTGTTCTGAACTAAACTAAAACATACGTTTTTTTTTAAATATTTGGGCGCAGTTAGAAAGTTCTGGATAAATAATAATAATAGTACCTACATTATGATATAAGTGTGTAATGTTAGTGATTACCGTCGAGGCGGTATTTAGACCCGAGCCCTGGCGAGGGTCTTAAGAGAGCCAAGAACGGAAATCATTAATTACTCACGTGTGTCATACGACGTTTTTCAATACACTTGTGAAGAAAACAACAGTAAAACTAGTAAAATTTTCTGTGACATGGCGGTAAAAATCTGTTTTCATAAGCGCGCGCATAATTTTTTTTATTTACCCCTAGAGGAAGACTAAGGTATTTTGATCATACTGCCTAGTCTTACGTTTATGTTTTCTTGCTTGAAAAGTTTTTACGATGTCTTTCGTAGTGACAATAGAATATGGATGTAACATTTTCTAATGAGTTTGTAGTATTTAATTTAATTTAATTAATACAGCCACTGAACTTCACTGGAATAAAAAAAATCAAGCCAAAAACCGCGCGCATCTTAAAATGGCGGCCATAGACCACTAAAGAAAACAAATTCTATTTGAATGTACGATTTATTTACTAAATGTTTTTTTTATTAAATAAATCGTTTGTACAAGTTAAATTTGTCCATTTTAACTTGTAAATTGGATGAAATAAGTAAGTAAGACACTAATTTATATACTATTGAACGTAATAACTTAATGGGAATTTTATTCGAATTCAAAATTTGTTTTGCGAACAAAGAGGTTGAACAAAAAGGTTTTAACTACATTATAGCACTAGTGCGTAATGGTAATCAAAATGTCACAGTTTGGTAACGAGGGCCATTATATACCTAAGTGCAGTGCAATAAGAGTCACTTTCTGAGCAAGTATGTTGAAAAACATTTTTATGGCTCGCGCTTGACTACTATCTCACTTGATGAAGCGACTATGTGGTCGACAATGCGGTACGCTTGCCTAGAAGTAACCTATTCACTATTCACTTAAAGATCCTCAGGTTATAGCTATCAGGAAACACATAGTCCGGCAGGGAACTCCACACCTTCACATTTATTGTGTTTGTGCGTACCGCTGTACGCACAATTAATGTGTTCCCAAAACGTTCGTAATCGTAATCGTATCAAGTTCATACACACCACAATAGGTACGTAAAAACCGTATAGAGAGATTATGCAGTCTCAATTAAATATTTCATAGAGCTTCGGGCCTTCGAGGAAATTCAATTAGCCAGTGTCTGTTTGACCATCAGCGCAGCGTGTTGCTACGGCACGCTGTTGCTGCGAATTAATACGACAGTTTGTTACTGCACCCTTTCGATACTACCATTTGTCGAACCAGTTTCACAGGATATATCTTCAAATTATTTTAGAGACCACTAGTTTTCCGCCCTGGCTTTGCACGGGTTTAAATTATACAGGTGACAGCCGTCGTAGGACGACCACTCCTTTGTTCATCCCCCAAAGTAAGGCGACCACGCTTGAACTCGCTATACCAACGGTAGATGGTTGCTTTTGAAGGTCCTTCATCCATTAAAGCAATTTGAAGTCGATCAAATGACTCATCAGGGTTTAGGCCACATTTAAAATCGTAGAAAATCATCGCACGAAAATGTTCTCGATGCAGATCCATTTTTAAATGAGACACTATAATTTGATTTGGCTCTCGAAAAAATGTGGAGGGAAATTCAAAATTCGAACAATAGTATTTCTACTTTTAAATAATCAAAGTTTTCAAAATAATTGCAAGTGGCCAGTGCCTAATACATAAAAACTCTTTTTCGCAAAACTTTTGGAGTTACCTGGTACCTTTAATATAAAGTTTATTTGAACTTATAATTCCAAGTCAATCCAAAGACATAACACTTCAAAGCAACCCGTTTTAAAAAACGGCAATTTCATAGGTAAAGACCTATTTATTAGTGTGATTTTTAAACACGCTACCCACACTAGAAAAGACTCCTGTATCGTAAGTGCCTTCACAAACATGTAAACACATACTTACGCAAGACACCCGGAACAACTATCTGTGTTTTATTTTTTAATTGAAAGAAGAGTATTCAGTTGGAACCAAAGTATAATTCAAAGAGTTTCTCTTGAAATTAAATATTGGCCATCTCGAAGAAGTCTGTAATGAATGATCGCTGGAAAAAGTTGGGATTTAAAGACGACGTTAAGCGGAACCCGCGGCACCCGTGGGACAAGGTCGGCTTAAAGTATTGTCTGAAGAACGGGCATATTTCTCCCCTGACATATGGTTTTAAATGGTTCATTTAATATTGCGTACATTGTTTTATTGGGTAGAGAAAACCGTTGTCTAAGAATAAAACAGTTAATTTCGAATTTAAGGAAAGATTATTCAGTAATCATAATTATAGGTAACTAATAATAATAATAAAATTTTAAATATTTATTCGATTTTTTTTATTTGTACTTATTTTTTCTACATCTCTTTCAGTGTGTCTACATCTCTTTTTTTTCAATTCTTCTTTCGCCGTTATACAGGCAGAGATTTTTGTAGAAATAAGCAACACCTGTGTACCAGTTTTTCTGTTTCCTTTTTCGAGTTTCTATTAAAAAAATTGGTGCGTACTTATACTGTTAAATAAAAAAATAAATGACTTCTTAGGCAACACGATATCAATTCGAAAGATTCGATCGATCAATTGGAAAGATTTCAGTTTTTAATAAATACGGAATGCCCATTCGGAAAATAGAATCCTATTTTCCGAATGGGCATGCTTGTTAAAAAAAAAATCATTTCAAAACGTACCAAAGACCGTAGCAAATAACAATCAGCATAACTTTATTATAAAAAAGAACTTCGCAGTTTTATAACGAGCTCAGTTATATAAGATTTAATTCGAATTTTTAGGAAAGTTTGTTCGTATAACAAGATTTTTAATTAGTACAGTCAGAATAAAAACTCAATTGGCGTTTATACCTGTTCTTCGTCGTATGTACGAAGTTCGTTACGTAATTTGCGTTGAGCATATTACATGGGACGCCATGCTGCCACATGGTAAAGTCACCGATGAAACTCACAAGTCCGCTACGGTGTGCTAATCGTTAAATTTAGTTAGCGCGGCTATAACGAATACCGGTCTAAACGGTTTTATTTTGTTGAAACAATTTTCTATAGTATTTTCAGTGGTTTATTTTGGGTTAGTACTTCGTTACGAATTAGCAAGAAGTGGCTCCGAGTCAGGAAAAATGCAAGGAATGGAAATGAGAAGTACTTGATGGTAAGTAGTGATACAATTGTTGATGATGATGCGTACTAGTTTGTTAAGAGCCTATTCACTCTAACCTTGAAAACACGTAAATTATAATCAGACGGGAAGACCACAGAAGGCAAAATGTTCTATTACTTAATATAACCTTCTCCTCCTTAATATAACCTCCTTATTATACCGTTGCTACCTTCTGTCACCCGGCTTCACCCTAATGGATTTAGTACTTCCTCCATTACAAATTATACCCTATCTGTTAATCCAGCATATCATATCCAGCAATCGAGAATGGATAAAGTGAGAAATGAGTATTAGAAGAAGTATGAAAGTGGCGCCATTCACTGAAAAGTTGAAAGGGATGGCCACGTAAAGAGGAGAGATGAAACGCATGTTACTAAAAGAGTTATGAGTATACATGTGGATGGATGGAGAGGGAGAGGGAGACCAAAGAAAAGGTGGATGGATTGTGTGAGGAGTGATATGAAAGAAAAACGAGTTAGTGATAGCGTGACGGGCGACAGGACAGAATGGAAGAAAAGAACGTGTTGCGCCGACTCCAAATAAAACGGGCTAAGGGCAGGAAGATGATGATGTGTTAATCGCCCTTGTAATACTAGTTTGATAAGGTGGAGTTTTCAATATTTATCAGAAAAGAATTGATTAGTTTATATTGAATTATATTATGTTTGCGAGTTTTCAAAAAAGTTAGTATATTATTCTTAAATCAAGCTTCACAGAATAATGTTTTGTGAACATATAAAATTCTGCATGTTTTGGATGGAGACTCCATTTCGAAGAAAAGCGAGCAATTTGCAACGCTTATAATGTAAGTTTCTAACTACAATATAATGATGACATGAGTTTACTTAGTGACTTTCTTGAGTGTATACGTTCTCAGTTTCAACAGTCGCATATTCTTACTATGTATAATTTTTATGAGTGTCGTCACGTAAATAAATATAAGTTAATATATTTTTTTTTTCTGCCTCACTTAGCAGTGGTGGCCGAGTGGTAACGGCCCCGACTTACGAGTTCTAGGTCGCAGGTTCAAACCCAGCCAGGCGCATTACTTTGTGTAATTTATTTCATCACCACTGCTCTCTAAACGGTGAAGGAAAACATCGTGAGGAAACCGGCATGTCCTAGAACCAAGAATTCGAAGACATGTGACATTCACCAACCCGCACTGGGCCCGCGTGGTGGATTACGGCCCATTCCCTCTCCTAGAGAGGAGGCCTGAGTCCCAGCAGGGGGAACATTAAAAAGGCTGATAATGCTAATATTTTAGTCTTCTAAGTCATTTATTTATTTTTCATGCAACACAAAAGTACAAAGGCGGGCTAAGGTATTTTCTACCAGTCAACCTGGGGTGGCGGAGAGAAAATATAGCAGGTCCATAAAAAAAGTAATTGTTATTTAAAAAATAAGAATTGACCTTACCAAATTGATACAGAGTTAAAATTCAAGTTAAATAGTCGGGAGTCACAGGACGATTTCCGGCTATCGTAAGCGCAGGCTTGCGGACGGCGAGCCATGGGTACCTCACTTTCCAGCCGTCAAACGCGTTTTACGGCGGTGTGGACGCGTCGAAAAAAAGAGTCGTTTACCCAACTGTTCTTATGGTTGGCTTTCAGCATTACAGGAGCGACAGCCTCTCTGACCTCTTCGACCCAGTAACCATTTCACCAAGTACACCAGAACGTATAGAAAAGGTGAAGATAAACAACAGAAATCCTCCAGTGCGATACTTATAATTAACAAAAAGTATACTAAGATCAAAGGCGCCTAAAGCGTTAAGTGGAGCTTCAATTAGTGCCGGAGTACTAATTAAAACCGCATTTGGCACAGATACCGCGAGTTTAAAGTTTATACAATCGCACTGTGAGCCCAGAGAGGCGGTCAGTATGTCAGCTGTATATTAGTGCACTGTACACTAGTCGCATGTTACGACTTACGTGGGGTGGCTCATAGGAATTGTCTTTTCTCTGTCTAGAGCAGTGGTTTAAAATCTGTGGTTCGCAAGATCTAAAATATAGACCGCTGAATGTTTCTAAATTCAAATCTTTTTAACTGACATCCGAAAATTTGAGGCGTGAGAGAGAGAAAGAAGGATGGAGCTATACACTCTATATAGCTCCCTCCATTTAATAGTTCAGTTTAGGTCGTCAAGTGGATCGCGTTAAGAGCTCGTGATAGGCCCTCTAATTTTAAATTTCTAACAAATGTTGTGTTTTTTATAAAACACAAAATAAAAAAAATATAAATAAAAAAATAGACATATACATCATCATCATCTTCCTGCCCTTCTTCATCATCTTCTTTGCGTCGGGACAAGGGCAGGGAGACGATGATGTACACAAATAACTCGGGAGTTATTTGGGGTCCACGCAACACGTTTTTCTTCCATTCTCACCTGTCATCATGGGTAGTGTTTAAACGAAACCCGGGGTCTGGGACGAAGGCAACGAAGGAACAGGAGTGGGTTTTTAGTCAGTAAAAGTCTGACACTATCTCTCGTTCCGCCCAAGAGCGGGATTTGTCATAAGATGATTTTTCCACCTAAAAAAAAAAACCTGTCACGTCATACTATCCATATTCCTAAATAAACAAAATAAAATATCACTCTTCACATAATAGAAAGAATAAATAAAGAATAGATACACATGCCATCAACTTTAAATGTATGTATGATATAAGTTTCTATTAGATTAACACAGTTAAATTTTCTTGTAGACTTCAGGTCCTTGTTAACAACAAAAAAATCAAAGTGGTCCCAGGTCAAACAAGGTAGCGAACCACTGGTCTAAAGGCTGTAAATAAGGAAATGTTGTTTTTTTTTCTTATTGGACTGAGTTGTTGGTGTTTTGGTTTTGTGAAGGCATCACTTATGCATGCTTTTTCATTTGATTAAGTTCATCAACACCAATGGGTGGGGGAAGTAGGTAATAAATACCATTTGTCTGTCAACCCTTATTAAGATCAGAATACAGTGTAAAGCCATAATTTACGTTAGCAACAAATCAACGCACGCCTCACGTCCGCAAACGGTCATACATATTCTATTCGCCGTCGACTCTCGCTCTCACCAACGACGGATGCTCACTCAATCGAACACAGGCTCATCCAATGGAATGTAACAGAAGCCAAAAGCGCAGCCTGGAACTACAAGTCACCCGGGATTCGTGGCTCAAACGTGGTTATGGGATTTACATGGGAACACGCAGAACAATGTTTTATTATCCGACTGTATTAGAGTTTGTATTTCCCACAGGCCTTTCGAAAATGTATTTGGAATTGCATGTTCCGTCAAATGTACCTGTCTCACGTCGGCAATGTTAAGCTCAGATATGCTGACATAAACTTAGAGAATCGCGACTCGACGAGTCATACCGCTGTTGTTAGAACTTAATTGAAATACGTCTGCATATTTCTCTCTTCGTAAACTTTGAAGTGTTCTCACGTAAGTGTTAAAGACTGTTTTGGATTCTTCGAACGGTCCTTACTGAAATACAGTCGATGAATTTGTTATTTAAACGAAGCAGCCATTAAGGGTTCTAATTGACAGAGAAAGTGATAAGCGTGGAAAATTATTTTGACAAAGATTAAATTACAAGCCAGTTACGTAATGTAATAAGTATTTTAATAATTAGGTAGCTTAATTGAAATTTTAGCGAATTCTCAGTATAAAGTCTACATCATAGTTATAATTACAAACAACAGACAAGCGCTTTGTGTACACCATTTGTACCTATATGTAAGAGCGTTGTAGTCTAGGTTATGTATTTACCAAGTTATTTATTAACATAAGGTACAATCGGCGCCCACGCTCTCTAGACCGATAATTCGGTTTAACTTGAAATATAGTTTCAAAACGGTCCTGTAGCGAAGTGGTGGAGTATAATTGATCAACTGGTCGCAATTCTACGGCTCACTGAGGAGGCCGCGTGACCCCAAAAACCAAATAAAAAGCCTTTATTGTTTGGTTTCCATTTTAAATTTACCTGCGGCTTAACTGGCGAGGATTTTGTGTTTGTTCTGCGAAATCGACGATATAAAAACTTTGAAAACACGTATACCGAGTGTAGTAACAAACTAATGTGTTATAATTTATTTTAATTTCTTATTTATTATTATATTCTTTATTTTACACCACATAAACAAAAATACAGGACAAACATAATTAAAAATGCGTGTACAATGGGCGGTTCTTATCTGTTTATTTAAAATTTCTTGAAGCAGCTTGCATCACGTGAAATCATCCTGAACATTATCCCACAAGAACAAACTCCTGGGATAATAATACATCTACAATTCCAGGATATAGTCTAAATGTGTGCCAAATTTCATCTAAATTAGTTCAGAAGTTTGAGCGTGAAGGAGTAATAAACCTACACATACATACTTCCATTCAAATCGCCTTTACAATATTTGTAGCATAAATTAAGTGTAGGTGATCATGTCAAATCTTTTCAGTATCACACTTGGAACGTCTTGGTGGCTCATCTATGATCGCGCTCTATGGTAGGATTTGAAACCAAACGAGCGCCATGTGAGATATCAATTCACCGTAAAGTTGTATGGTTTTTGTTGGCAGTGCATCAATATTTTGTGCTTAGAACACGTGGCTACATATGTCCTAAATCCTCGCAAAACTTTAACTCAAACGATAATTTCAGTAAAAATAAAGAATTGTAAATATATTTCGGATTGCAATTAACAACAATGTCTCTCCTTATAATGTGATAACAATCAGGCGGGATTCTCGCACTATATCTGAGGTTGGCTTGAGCTCGCGCCGTAATGGTATTGATTCCGTTTATTTGTGGACTGCAGCAGTCCGCCATCCGCCACGCTCTCGCAGTCCCGCCCGACGCCTGTCGCCCCACACCAGCCAATCGGCTAAATAAAGATTATGTCTAGCCGCTCTAAAATGCTACTGTATTCCACGAAAACTTTGCTAAATTATTTAATGCTTGAACTGGTTATTTCAGAGAATTCCGCTCTTTGTTGCGTTCAAATAAAGTCTGAGAGGCAGTTGCTAGTTTAGTAACAGCCATAACAAACTCGCCCCTGTTCAGATCGTATTTTATTTTATTTTCGTACGCTATAAACATGAAGTAATAAAGACGAATTCATAACCTTAATATACGAAAGTAATTTGTACCTGAGCACATTGTTTTATTAGGCCGTAGCTATTTCGACGGCGGTAATTTGTCTGTAGCGATGATCCTTTCATTCAAAGAAGAGTGCGAATCATTCTTCGTAATAACACCTTCGCTCGGTTGGTGTTAAGATTTACGATTTTATTCAATCCAACGTCCCGGTAAATTACGGGGAGCCGAGATCCATTAAGTGCTTAAGTGCCTCCCGAGCACGAAATTGGGGATGATAATGGAAATGGGTTCCTTACTATGTTAATATGGGACTTTACACCGAGCGGACCAATTCACGCGTTGTTCTAGCAATATGCAGGCCGGCTATTGCGGTATAACCGTTTATGTTACGAATAGCCCTTGAATATGCTGACTCATTACTTGATGGTTAATGTTACTTAGGACTGAGTAAAAAGATTAGTCAGCCCTTTTTTTTACTTTTTTTAGGGAAGGATATCATCAAATAACGTCTCGCTCCTGCTCTGGGGCTGGAGCGAGACGGAGAGCATCTTTTACTGACTAAAACCCACTCGGGTACCTTCAGTTGCTCTTTCCGTTCTAGGGCCGCAGAGATTCTTTCGAACAATCCCGTAGCCCTGTTAAGCGTCGGCCCAGCGAGCTTCGTCAATTATGCTGACAACTTTGAGGCTTTGAGGCGCGCATGGAACACAATACGCCGTCGAGCCAGACCTGGTACATAAATGACGGCGAATTACCCATTGCTCGCCGTCTTTAAGCCCGCGCCTACGATTATCGGGAATCGCCATGCTACCCCCGACGCCCAGGGCGTCTCCTTGGCGGCTGGTGCTTGAGGACTCACTAGTCATTACCGCTTTGCATAAGGGGGTGACTGTTACCCACGCCCTCTCGTTCCATACCATGGGGATTAGTCAGCCCTTACATGTGGATTAAAACACGAAGGTACGAAAATCTAAAATAATCATACACCTACATCCTAACATACATAGATTGCTGTTAATTATACATTTGCAGTGGGAACAGTAATTTAGAGAAGTTTTTAAATTAGCTACTTTGACTTGGATACTTATTCACTACGTTGAAAATTCTTCCAAAGTGGAAAAAAGCAGGCAATCTATAGATAGTGCTCTGATACAAGTTTCGAAACAAAACCCGGAGCGGAGCGGCCGACAGTGTAATGAATTTATTTTAATCTCCCGGTTCTCTGCAGCATAAGCTGGTTCCACTAAGTGATGAGGTCGGTTTCGCTATTCGTAATTTATTTAATTTTCGTGTGTCCAAGTTGGCGTCAGTTTTCGACGCGGCAGTTCTCGTAGAAGGTGGCGCTCCCATTTATCACTCACAACTTTCATAACCACTCTATATGTACAGCTCCGCGGAACTGCTATAGCACATTACAACCATGTTATTATAATTTATTAGTTTCGGCTCACCAACTCGATAGAAATGGAAATAGGCGCTCTCATTCGCAACTTTGGCACAATAAAGAAGTTCCAATTCCTTCACACTGGGGCTGCAAATGGGATAAGTTTAAGAAAGCAATCGGCCTTATATGGTCGTTATGGACCACTACGAAGGCACGGGCGTGAAAACCATTGGTAAGTTTCCCTTGTCGCTTCATTTGATATAATTCTTCTACAATAGCTATTTTCGTTTTGGAAACTAGTACTCGATTAACTTTATAAATAATTTAGTGCTAAATAAATATTAAGGGTGAGCGGAGTCAGGGCGAGTTCGGCCCGAGGTCGTGGAAACAAAATTAATTACGAAATAGTCGAGAAAACTTTTGGGTTGGCGTCGCGTCGTCGGAATAATTGTTGCTAATTGAGTTCCATCCACCTGGGAAAAAGGGGACAGGAAGGGATGAATTACATTTGTGACTATGAATGCGCCCTGTTCCGCCCGTGTGGCGGTGCTGCACCTAACACCTTGTCTTTTAATTACACACATATGCTAACCGGCTGGCATGACCTGGGAGTAAGGTCAAATACTAGCTAGGGTATTTTCTCTTCTCTTATTCGGTAACACTGATAGTGAGTCCAATTTGCGATCTCGCTAGCTAGATCATTAATGAAACCTTTTTCTTGAAAACTAAGGCGTGTTCAAGGCCAGTCAGTACCCCTTTAATAATTTAAAAAGAAACTTAGGTTAAAAATCAAAACTGTTCCACTGATTATATTATGAAAGTCCTTCGAGCAGAAATTCACGTTCCCCAATTTAGCTCCTTGTTTGATCGTTGAGAAAAAGGTGTCTAGTTTATTCCGCCAATTTTACCTTAGTTTTTTTGTGATCCCTAGCTAATATTTCAAAGGTCATGTATAAAGGTAAATCGACTTGTATTTCATAATTTGCTTCGTCTGTGTCTGAACTTCTAGGTAAGTGATATTAATATACTCACATTTATAACGCCAGTTAAAAAAAAAACTCTGTAATGTTAAAACATTAATTTGGCGCTGTTCTCCGATAATGGTATACATAATAATGGAGCGGGCCCTCTACGGCGTAGACAGACGACAGAATCTGCGATATTTATTCGTAGCACTTCGTAGCGCCTCGTAGCGACTGGGTGCGGGCGATTGCGATGAATTGTCGAGTTGCAGCCCATAGGAGTCATATCAGTCGCCTTATCTCCGACTGGGGGTATCTCGTTAGAGACGGTCGCGTCAATAGTATTAGGATTACGGTGCTGTTCGCCGCGTGATTGGTAATAAGCCAATCATTCGCCACTGATTGGCTTTGAAGATTATATGGAGTTACGGCTTTTCATGTTTATGGAAACAAAGCTGTCTCGTTACGCCCTCGGTTTGTATATGTATTGTTGGTTTTAGAGATAAATACGTACATTATGTGAAGTTAGCCACAATACTATAGTTCGGAGTGGTGGCTTATTCCGTTCAATATTGTACGGAAATGAACTATGTACTTCCTTAATTTCCCTGTAATTGTTACGACTGTCAATAACACAGCAGGAACACAATTTGTACTTTAATTTAATAATTAATTGTTGAAAAGTTACACAGGAAGTATCAAATTTTGAACAATTTGTTGAACTCGAAATTCTCGAAAACAAAGGTGAGAGGAAACTCATCGCGAACTTGTTAATTTACATTTGAACGTGGTACGCAGACATTGTTGCTCAACATTCGGATACATAGTTTACAGCTCGTTATACACTTGTACAGTATGTTATATAATGTACGGACATATGTAGATACATGTGCAATAACAGTAAAAATGGTTTTGACACATGAAGGTCTCATTTTATTTGGTCCATGGTTGATATACTCTAGGTACTATAGTGTTTCGGTTTTTATTTATTTATTTATATAGGCACACCAAAGACTTATTTACAGAACATTGACTACAATACATTTACGAGGGCATCCTGTGTAAAAAAGTCATTTATACGAGTAGGTATGCACAGAATTTGCATTAAGTCTTATTAAATTAATTATTAGGTGTTGCCTATGTCTCAGAATTTATAATGGGAGGAAGTTTTAATTCCAGTAAAATAGGAAATAATTTAAAAACTAACGAAATTTGGGACGACTACACTGTACACTCACGTGACAATATGAGGTATGGATCAAGTTGTTGAGTGTTGCCAGTTTATAATAATAATGAATTGTCCCTCGTACAGGAAGTGACGTGACCATACATACATCAAAAAGATTCCGCGCGTCATTTTACTTATTTAGATAGAAGCTCGCTATACAGGGTGTGTTATTGTATGACATTTATTTATTGCAAGGGAGATTTATTAACGAATAGAATTAGTAACTTAAAGTGTCTAAGTCCTGTGCCAATTACACTATTAAAAGTATGTACGAGTACATGAATAGATTGAAAACCGTACCGGAAGACGCAGCGTTGGAAGTCGATGATCTGGTGAGGGTTGCGAGAATCTGATGGATGCGAGACGCACAAGACCATTCGTTGTGGCGACACTTGCTTGGGGGAGGCCTATGTCCAAAAGTGGACGTCTTTTGGTTAAAATGATGATGATTGAAATAATAAAAAGATAAAGAAAAAAAAAAACAAAAATAAAGATAGGACCGTCTCAAGGTTCGTGCTGATACATGATCATCATTCAAATGATCCGCCATTTTAATGTCCCTAGCACACAAATTCTCTCGACGATATCCGAATGCGTTGCAAGTTCGGTTTGGTTTTGTCGGGCCCTTGTCGGGCTAAGTGGTGGCGCTAGAAAAACGCACGATCTGTCTTGTTTTTATCATATTAGTTAATAATAAGATGACATTTTTTATGAGGTTATTTCGTTTATGAGGTTCAAGACGAACAGTAATATTCAACTTCAGGATTATAAGCATTGCGTAAAATGTATAAAGTCCAACGGTTGAATTTGCTATTAAAACTAAATAAAATCGTGGTTTTTAGGGTCAGTATATTTAAAGCGAAAACATTTGCATTTCATAGCATATCGCGCGGACTTTTCGTCTGTGGTTAAAATAATGCAATTGTTTCTATAAAAAAATATTAGGTTATTTCTTTCACATGCAATGACTGCCCTATATTATATTTTTTATAACTCGACAACATCTACTGAACTGCTGATTTTATTTCGCGATTTCATGTCTGGTACCATAATAAATATTATTCACAATGATGGGTTTTGCCAGTGTTTTCAATTACTGTTGTATCTTTTAATCTATTATTTCTATTCAACGTTCCGTTTTCACATTGCAACGGGTCCTAACAGGATATTTATTTAATGAGAAGGCACCTCAACGACTTACTCACTAAAACATACACAAACAAAAGACACATACAGTTTTAGACACAGGGAATTCGTCACTTACAGAGGTGCACAGCACTGACGGAAAACTTAACAATTAATTGACAAATATATACAAAGTACAGGCCCCAATTTATTTTTTGAATGTTGTAAAATGAGCTATTATCATGTAAAATAAAACAGAAATTAAAATTTAATTTAACATAGTGGAAAGAAAAAAAAAAGAAAATCAAAATATGCGTTGTTTATTGTTTTTAAATATCGCAGCGAATACTAAGATATGCGCTCTTTTGACTTCGCATAAATTTGTATTCTACTTTTTTTTATTTGTATTTTAAGTTTCAATAAGTTTTGTAAGGCACAAATTACCCTTTTTTCTTTCATTCTTATTCACACTGTATATCATGTTTAAAATAAATCAGCCTGTATCTGTTGGTACCTCGGTACTTCGACGGGGACGCGAGGTAGCTCGGCCCGGCGACGAGACCTAATTAGCATCAACTTAATGAATATGTAATGCTTGTTAGGTAATTGAATTATACCCGCCTTGGAAGTAATTTTGAATGCAGCCTCCATTTTCCGCTACAAAATTATTGTAATCAGCCATTTTTCGATGATGTGCCGGAATTTGTTTAAAGTAATTGACTGGATGAGATCCGGCTACCCCTTAAAAGAAAAACGACTGGACCTGGCAACATATAACGACGACGATGCGTCTAATGTAAACACGCGTCATGGAGCTAGCCTCAATTTATTGTCGCCGAATTCCGTGTCAGCAGTTTTGTCGCCAGTATGTTCGTCGATTGCTGAGATTGCAGAGTGCTCACCCCGAGCGCCCCGCAGCTCCGTGCCGGTCACCGCGGCTCCTCGATGCGCCGCCGCCCGACCCCTCCGCCCCGCCCCGCTGCCTGTACATGTAGCCCCAGCGAATCTGCATCACCAGGATTTCGCTAGCGTCACCGCCAGCGCCCCTGCCGCACCTATATCGAAGCCTTTGCCTAATAAGGCAATGAATAAGGCTGAAAATGAAGATGGCTTTGTCACGGTGCAAAGGAGGAAACGCCGAAAGCAAGCCAACCGGAATCTCTGCGGCAAAGCACCAGCATCGCCTGGTGCGAGTGTGCGTGCCGCTCAGCCGAACACACCGGTGTACATCTCCCGCCTGCATTACGCCACAAAGGTGGAAGACATCGTCGATTATGTACGCCAAAAGTTGAAGTACACACTGAGGGTGCAGTTGCTGGAGTCGCACCGGAATGTCAATTTTAAGGCATTTGTGGTGCGAGTACCGAACTGTTTTCTACACCTTGCTATGGATGAAGACTTTTGGCCACAGGGTGTGGTGTTCCGTCGCTTCCGCGGACAAATACCACAGGACAGCACCAAGACAAATAGTGCGAAGTGAAGTGTTACTAACATAGTTTTAAATCATGTTTACTAACAAAATGATTTATTATAATTAGTTATGTATGTTAGTCTATAAGGTATTTATGATATGGGTACATGTTGCCTGAAATAAATTGATTATTATTATTATTATAACACGCGTACCCTGAGAACTGACGAGAAGGTCACCGAACTTGAGGAGGAATTGAGCGGGTTACGTTGGAGTATTGTGGGTCGCAATCGCAAAGCGACGCGGTGCGATCAGATCAAACAATTGATACTCTTGCGGTGGCCAACGTGACCAACCACATGTGGGTGAAAGCGAAGCGGACGCGACAGTTGGTTTAATATTTTCGCACAAACTCTTGCGGTGCAGTGGTTTGTTTTAATCGAATCATCATAGCTACCAATCCACACTAATACTAATTTCTAATTTACCAATATTATAAATGCCAAAGTAACTGTGTCTGTATAACTATTTGTTACCTTTTCATATCTTAATGGTTGAGAGCTTGTCCTGAAATAGGACCTAGAATACTTTTTATCCCGGGAGTCTGTCTGTCTGACTGTCCCTTCGGGGTACTAAACTATATTTGACGTTGAGTTGCTAGCCTGTCGGTTTTCTACTGGTTGTATTTTGAAGAGTGTGCGGCGGAATTGCATAACTTAATTTCGCCAAACCCATTCCATCATCGGACCACTAGACGTAAGGCGATGCGCCACCGAAATATGGGGGACCTCCCACCCAGATGCACTAAACGTTTTGGGAACACATTCATTGTGCATGAGGAGTAGAATTCCCTCCCAGAGTTTGTGTTTTCTGATAGCTACAACCTAGGGGTCTTTAAATCAAGAGTGAATAGGTTACCTCCAGGCAAAGGTGCTTCATCGTCGATCACATCATCGCTTACCATCAAGTTTATTTATTTATTAAAACTTCATGCAACACAAAAGCAACTTTACCAGTCAACCTAGCGTGGTGAAGAGAAAATGTGGCAGGTGCATAAAAATACAAAAGAATATTAAGAAAATAAGAGTTCAAAAGTATATATACAAAATAAGTGAGTACCTAATAATCAAGTGAGATAGTGGTCAAGCGCATGCCTAGTAAAAATAATAATAATATAATAATATTCCACAAATTTCACACAACACTACTTAGTTTCAAACTAAGCAGAGCTTGTGGTATGAGTACTAAACAACTGATAAACATACTTATATAATATTTCTAAATACATACATATTATAGATAAATTACACCTAGACAGAACAAATGATCGTGCTCATCACAAAAACATTTATCCTGGGTAGAAATCGAACCCACGTCCTCCGGCATGGCAGTCAGGGCCACCGACCACTAGACTAACCGGCCAGTCGAGCGAGAATAATAAATACAAAAACTTCACGCGGGGGAAGCCGCGTAGAGAAGTTAGTTAGGTATTAAATAAACTTGACTCAATACCGCATCGAATATTTAGACGTTGATCTAACTACCTTCACCAGAAGGTATTCTCCTCTGTAGACGTTATTCATGGCAAGCCTTTATTAGTTGTTGTCAAAATGTCAGCCGTTTGAACTGAATCCCGTCTAGCAGTTATGAAGGTTGGTCTATTACTTAACTTATTCAAGTTTCTGCATCAATCTAGGTGGATACAGTGCGGAGAAATATCAGGAGTATTTAGGGATTGAAATTTCTATAGAAATAAGCAGTTCCTTTGTACTCATATTTACTCCCATTATAAATTTTTGCTTTGTGATAATCTAGGATACAAGCTATCCTGATATAGCTAGGCACCAAATTTTCATCTAAATCTGGTCAGCCGTTTGAGCGTAAAGATATGAAAAAATAAAAAAGAAAAAAAAGAAAATGGAAAAAAAATGAAGAAACGAAAATGGTCGCCTTTATAATATTAGTGTGATGATGTTTTTTTATAGATTATTGTTTGTTAGTGACAATATTTACCTAAAAATCTACCTATATTAGTACCTAGCTATAAAATTCCAATTCCATACTCGCGATTGATCACAGGACGATGGAACACGCTTGTAAAGAAGTAACCTTTTCACTCAAGACTCAAAGACCCCTGGTGCAAATTTACAATTAAACTACCGTTTTTTACAATAGATGGTTAGTGGGGTAATAATAATAACAATAATTGGGCCTCTGCGAGTTAGCTTCGGCCCTTTGTATAACTTCCAAAGGTCTAGGACCCCAGGGTACTTTTTTTAGGGTTCCGTACCTCAAAAGGCAAAAACGGAACCCTTATGGGATCACATTGTTGTTCGTCTGTCTGTCTGTCTGTCTTTCTTTCAAGACCCTTCATTTCGGGAACACGTGGAAGTATCGTACTAATAATCAGGTCTACGGTAATTTGAAGGTGTGAAAAACTTCTAAGTTAACGAAAAAAAAGATACGACCGTTTATGTGCAAAAAAACGTTAATTTCGACACTCTCAAGGAATTCAAAATTCATAGGGTACTTCCAGTTGACCCAGAATCTTGAAATTTGGCATGATGTCTTATATAGCACAGGTACTGGAATAAATCTGAAAACAGTATTTTTTTTCTTTCGTCTTTATTTTTTTGCGATTCGGAAAAAATTTCGAAACTCCATTCAGGAATTCTATTTACATAGGTAAGTTTGTACGGGACCCTCAGTTCGCGAGTCCGACTCGCACTTGCCCAGTTTTTTTTTTTGGTGGGAAATCATCTAATGACTTCTCTCGCCCTTGGGCGGTGCGTGAGGGCATGTCAGACTTTTACTGACCAAAACCCACTCCTGTTCCTTCTTTGATGATTTTCTCGTTCCAGGGCCCCGGGGTTCTCTTTTGCACAACTCATGGCCCCAGTAGGCTTCGACCCTGCTCGACCCCTACGATTTGCTAACCGGACGATATTTTTTATTAATTTAATAATTTACCGGACGGCCGGACGGCATGCTACCCATTTACTTGCTGTCCGCAAGCCAACGCCAACGGTGGCTGGAAATCGGGATCAGGACCTTGGTGGCTGGGGCGTAAGCGCCGTTCCCTCACGCGTGCGGCTGCCTCCTTCGCTAACATTACTGCTGCGCAGAAGGAGGTGATCGCCTGCCATTCCTCCTCGCTCCGGACCATGGCCTGTACCAGGGCCCGGCGCGAGAGGTTGTTGCCGCCGATCACCCCCACAAGGTCACGGCGGTGCTCGGCCCAAGCGGGGCACACCTCTACCGTATGCTCCACCGTGTCCTCCGGGTGGTCCACACAATGGTGACATCTGGGCGTTTCTTTCGCACGAATCCGGTGCAAGAATCTCCCGAACTTACCATCTCCGGTGAGGACCTGCATCATGTGGAAGGTGAGGACGCCGTGACGTCTTTCAGCCACTCCTCAAAGATGGGACTTACCACCATAATTATGGTGTGCCCATTTACCCCAGGGTAAACAGAGATACACAAAAGCATAATACTACCTATAGTAATTATATGACCCCGTTAATCTCTCGCTGCAGGTCAAAGGTTTCTTCTCGAAGAAGGTGCGCGCATCACCACGCTGGCTCAAGGCAGGTTGGTGATTTCCTTACGAAGTTTTCTTTCACCAATATATGGAGTTATTTATTTATTATTCGTATTGACCCGACACAGCTTTGTACGGGTGTTACAAATATTTAAAATTCACGCTTTTTCCTTTCTATAATATTCATGTATTTATGCGATTTTCTGTGTTGGTGAGCCATAAAATACTCCTATAAGCAGTACAATACAATATATCTAAACCTTCTTCATCAATCACTCTGTTTAGTGGTGAAAACCGCATGAAAATCCGTTCAGCAATCTTTGAGTTTGTCGGGAACAAAGAGATAGACGGGAAGGGGGACTTTGTTTTATAATTTATTATGTCTCGATAATAATCTGCTAAATTAAAACGAATCCCAGGGCATATAAAATGTCAGAAGATGTAAGGAGGGTAATTGACTAATCATATTATTATTCGTTTTATAGCATTCTCGATAAATGCCGTTTATATTTATTTTATTTAACAAGAAGAATTTAACAGCAAATTAATTTGTTCTCTGACCGTTGGGCAAAAGTCTCCACAAAGTGGGTACCTGAAGATGGACGACGCTACCGAGGTCGACCTGGGAAGAGGTGGCGAGACGACCTAGATGCCTACCGCAATGACTGATTCGAGGTGGCTCAAGAAAAGAAGAAGTTGGGGAAGACCTTTGCCCGGCAGTGGGACAGTATAGGCTAATAAAAAAAAATCTGAAGTTATTAACAGAATTACAATGTGACAAAATAATAAATAGATCATAAATCATCATCTCCCTAGACTTTTCAACTAGCTTGGGCTCGGCTTGCAGTCTAACTGGATAAGGCTGAATACCTATGTATGTTTTACTCGGAGAGACCGCATATCTGACCTCCACAACCTAGTAACTGGACAACACAATGCTCCCTGTGTAAAATGATGGCCAGACTTTCTGGCGTCTGGCTACATGTAACAACTGTTAAAGATCTACGAATGACAACCGGGACCAACGGCTTTACGTGCTATCCGAGGCACAGGGTCAGTAATGTCCTAGATAAACTTAGAAAAGAACATATGAATTAAAAAATCACATTGTTACTTACCTGGTTTCGAATCCGCAACCTCCTGCATGAGAGGCGGGCGCTTTAACCACTGGACCATCACTACACTTAACATAAATAGAAATAAACCTACATAGATCATAAATAACTTGCGAAATTCACAATGAAGGAATGGACATGGCATTTCATAATGGACGTTTCGGTCGGGGATTCCATTTAAAAATAATACGGCTAAAACAAACGGTGTCACCTGTGATTTGCATTAAAAGCTCTTCATTGGACGAGTGGAACCGGGTCGCTCGTGTAGATTGAGTGCATTTCGACGTCAAGCTTTTAACATTATGTTGTATTCACAGTTTGGTTTTAAATGTTTTTTTTTAGTTGACGTTGCGGGTGGAGCGAGAGGGAGTTTCAGACTTTTACTGACTTAAACCCACCTGTGTTCATTTAGTTGCCTTTTGCGTTCCAGGGCCACAGTAACCTTTTCGGACCATTCCGCAACTTTGGCTCTGTTACTGTACCCCTGATAACGTACATGCGGAAATTCATGTTGATCGGTCAAGAAGTAACAAACAAACAAACTCACATTCGCATTTATAATATAATAGTTAGAATTTCATTAGAAATATGGAAATTGTAAATCCGAATTTAGCCTATAATTTAGAGCCGTATTTAATGAGTAGCTTGCTGGTATCCAATAAGTAATTTTGCAATATTATGGGCAACTAAATGGCTATAAGCTAATATTATTCCGGCAATAATCGTAACAATGTAAATTTTACTCTCATTTTGCCATTCCAGAAAAGGTTTTTAGATATTCTTCAAAAAACGACTCGTCTTTCGATGCTCGAATGTTTTACTTTTAGGCTTTCGTTGGTATTGTTAATTAACCTAACCAAACATTCATTTGTGTTTAGTGTACAAAAGAGTTACCATCTGACAAAATTATTGCTGGAGTCGCGCCGTAACGTCAATTTCAAGGCGTTCGTGGTGCGAGACCCGAATACTTTTCTAGGAAGACTTTTGGCCACAGGGCGTGATGTGCCGTCGCTTCCGAGGACAAGTGCCACAGAATAGCTCGAAGTGAATATAATGGTGCAATGTGAGTGTTATTAACATAGTCCTAAGTCTTATCTTCTCTTATACATAAAAATCAATTGCTGTTCATTATTCTCGCTAAAACTAAAAAACGGCTTAATCATCATCATCTTCCTGCCCTTGTCCCGTGTTATTTGGGGTCGGCGCAACACGTTTTTTTCTTCCATTTGCCCTGTCACTCGTCATACTATCACTAACTTTCCTTCCTTTTCTTTCATATCACTCTTCACACAATCCATCCATCTTTTCTTTGGTCTCCCTCTCCCTCTCCATCCATCCACATCCACATCTCCATCCATCAAAAACGGCTTAATCGATTTCAATATTTTATACGGTGGTATAAACAAAAAAAAAATGGGAAAAACACAGTTGAAATTTTTTAATAGATTGAACGGTGGGAAGTAACTACACGGGGGCGGAGCCGCGGGAGGCAGCCAGTTTGCTAATAATTATTTCTTACTCTATACATATGTGAATCTATAAAGTATCTATATATCTGATATCTATGGGCTATGATGATATACATGACAAATAGCATATGCTTATTATGCTATTTTTATTTACTTTATATATGTTAATCTGTAAAGTATCTATATACCTGATATCTATGGGCTAAGATGCCTGATAGTAAATGATTTATTATTTTATCGCATCATGTATTTAATTTACCTTTGTAAAGTAGTTAATTCTGATCCTCCCTCAAAACAATAAACTGCACTAAACTGGTCGTAGCTATATCGTCCGGGATCTGCATTGCGCTCACTAACAATGAAGGTACAATTAATTCCACTTTACTATTTAAATCAACTAAAGCATTTACTTCAGTTACTTATTTTTGTTTTTTTAATTTTAGGTATGAAATCATAAAAAAACACCAAGATATATGTTTGTATCATGAGCACGATCATTTGTTCTGTGCCTGGGTGTAATTTATCTCTAATAGGTATGTATTTAGAAATATACGTGTATAAGTATGTTTATCAGTGGTATATTACTCATAGCACAAGCTTTGCTTAGTTTGGGACTAGATGGCGTAGCGTAAGAGTTGTGGAATATTATTATTGTTCCATTTATTTATTTTTATTTGCACAATTTTTACATTTTTAAATACCAATTTCTTAAAAAAACAAACAAAAAAAAAACATTTCGATTTATGAAAAATTATAGGCTACCGGCATTGGGAACAGGGTCCAAGATACCGGTGGTCAGGGCTCCTTAGAGAGGAACCTCCTAACAATACGCGCCGTGTCCAGGAGTACTTCTTTCTGAATCAAACCCTTGATCCAACTGCTCTGCTCTTAACAATTAAGCCATTGGCCGTCGTTATTATTATTATTATGTTGTGCTATAAAAGCATGGTCTTCTATGATGCTAAAGAAAACGTCTAAAAAATCTAATGGCCCGGCTACACGCTACGTCTTGGCTGCGCAGTCCAGGCCTCTGCAGTCATGACTGTACAAATAGACGGAACACTGTGTAGTGGCTACACGTGCAGGTAAGCTCATGCAAACTAAACTGTGCAATCCTAGTTGTGTTTTGAGAGCTCGTCACACACCACGTCACAATGTGGCCAATAGAAGAGGGTTTTTTATTAGGAGCATTATTTTATTGTTTACTGATAGCAAGCAACAAGCGACGCCTTCAAGACTACTTGGAAACATATCATGAATATCTAATAGAATAAGATAGCTTAAGTTATATTTACATACCTCTTTTAACTTTTTAATCATTAAATGATATGCTTTATTTTTTTGTTCCTGTCTGAGTATTCCTTGCTTTTAATTTTCCATAAAGCTGGCAACGATTTGTATAGTTCCATGGACTGAGTTAAAAAATCCTTGGAATAACTCCTTACATCACTCATTTTTTTATTTACGACGTATACTTTGTGGAAAATAATTTCCTCGGACTAATGCGCGGCTTGAATCACCGGCCACACGTTCAAGTAAAGCCGTGCGCAGTCCAAATCTTCGGTAAGTCAACGAATGCACAATCCGAACTTGCGGGACTGCGCGAGCTACCGTCTTGCCGTCCACACACACGCGCTTACCTGCGCAGGCTGCGCAAACTAGTTTGCAGGCATGCTCGCAGGCAAGATGGCGCGTGTAGCCGGGCCATAAAGATTAATGTCGGTATTTTATTACGTGGGCTAGTTTCTCATTACTTACTACGCTGATTTAATTTAAGTGACAGCAGAATATGAGCCACATCACAATTACGTCAGGCCGAGCGAAGCCGTGTTGTTTCTGGCCCAGACTATTTTAAATGTATGAGGAGTAGCCACTGTAACACGGATTACATAATGCTGGAATAACCTGATTTCTGTTTCGGCTGTCTGACCGCGTTCGCGAGTTTTGGCATGTGTGGATGTAGGAATTATAGTGCTTTAGGAAATGTGCACTCGATCGGCTGTGTAAGTTGAGTCTCTGGCTTTGTCACATAGATCACGTGTTGAACTAGAAAACTAGTGTTTTTTTTTAATATAAAGCGAGGGCTTTAAGATGTCTTGATCATAGCATGACGAAGATACCCTTATTATTATACCCTTCATTATCCTTACATCTTTATCAAAGTCCGCATCAAGTCTTCGCACCGTTCAAGTCTGTATGTTGGTGATAAATTCCAAAACGACTGAACGGATTTTAATGCGGTTTACACTTATAGATTGAGTGATACATGAGAAAGGTTATGTATATAATACATGTATATAGTAGTAGAGAAAAACCGAGAATTATAAAAATTTATAACACCCGTGCGAAGCTGGGCCGGGTCTCTAGTTATATTATAAAAAAGAGTCCCCTACGGCGTCTGTCTGTCTGCTCGCGATAAACTTAAAAACTATTGTTACGGATCGGTTTTTTATGTGGTTTTCACGAATAGGCAGTGTGATTTATGAGAGAGGTTTAAGAGCATAATAATGGATGTTACAGCAGAGAAAAGTCGAAAATTTGAATGGTTTGTAACACCCGCGTGCAGTTGGGGTTTTTTTAGGTGGGTAAATCATCTAATGACAAATCTCGCTCTTGGGCGGAGCGGGAGATAGTGTCAGACTTTTACTGACTAAAAACCCACTTCAGTTCCTTCTTTGCCTTCATCCCGGGGCCCCGGGATTCGCTTTCACACTACCCGTGGCCCCAGTAGGCTTCGACCCTGCTGGGCCCCTACGATTTTACACAGCGCGTGGAAGTACGCGATGTGTGTGTAGTTGGGGTGCGTCCCTAGTTAAGTAAAAGAATCATTAATTTTCTTGTAAACGCTAATCTAAAATATTTACTAGATAAGATCTACGTTTTGTTTAATTAAATTATTAATGTTTTTCTCTTTTTGCAGCCTAACTTAAGCCTTTTACTTGCGCCGTGCGCCTGCGCGTTCCCTCATTTTTCTATGGCATCGGTAAACGATGATGGAGTGTTGGGGGTCAGTTTATGGCTGATTATGTATTATATATACTCTTAAAAAAAAAAACTTAAATTCGCGTCTTTTTAGGGTTCCGTACCTCAAAAGGACTTTTTTGTCTGTCTATCAGTCTGCGTGTCTGTTTAGACCCTTTATCCAAGGAACGCGTGGATGTATCGAGTTGAAATTAAAACTATATACTAAAGTCTGCGGTCCCTTAAATTGAAGCTGTAAAAAGATACGGTCATTTATATCACAAAAAACGTAGATTTCGATACTCTCAAAGGAATCAAAATTCATAGAGTACTTCCCGTTGACCCAGAATCCTGAAATTTAGCATAAAGCAAGGTCTTATAGCACAGGAATAAGAATAAATCTGAAAACAGTAAATTTGTTGTTACCTACGACATAATAAAACTTTTTTGCAATTTGGAAAAATCTTCGAGACTCCATTCGGGAATTGTAGTTTGTACGGAACCCATAATGCGCGAGTCCGACTTGCACTTGCCCAGTTTTTTTGTTTAATTACTCTATATCATTTTCTTTTATTTATTTTATATCCTACCTTTTGTGAGTGTGTCTGTGGTATTACGGCGGGCTCCAGCAGAATACCAGCGCTGCGTTATTTATTATTTGTATAGTAAATATTACAGCAGATACTGAGATAGCCTTCTTTTTCACATCGTACTAATTTTTATCCTATTTTAGTTTCAGTAAGTTGTGTGAGGCACAAATAAACATTTTTTCTTTGTTACTCCTGTAGTTTTTACCACATTAGAATTAGCATTGTTATAAAAATATACAACAGTAACAAGTGGGTTAACTTGACCTCACTACAATTCGTTGCGAAATAATCGAATATGATTGGAACGTGAATGGGGCTACATTTGCGTCGTCCCAAATCGTCGCGACGGTCCCTGTTCATGTTTTTCTTTTGCTGCCAAATTGTATTGCAACAATTTTCTGCCAAAGTTCCGAAAAGTCGACGGAAATTGGCGGATATGGTGGTGGGAGATGGGCTATTGACTTTTCTCGTTATCGCTACACGTGGCTTCAAGCCGCTCTAATAAACTGCGTGAGGGATCCCTATACTTACTCTACATTCACCGTGATAAGGAAAATGCTAAGATATCCATAAGTGTGTGGGGGTATACAATACCCACACACATTCTTTACATGTGTATCGAAGCATACATGTAGGTCCCTCAAAGATCAAACAATCTACCACATTTACCGTAAGAGCAAAGGAGGTCACTACCTATGAAATATATTCATAAACGTGAATTAACTTTATTCAAAAGTGTAGTGAAGTGAACGTATTCGAAAACACGTTATAGATACAACGTTTTCCAGTTGTTTTCTGTGGCCATGTTTGCCGCAAGCATTATTATTTGAACAACTATTTTATTCAGACGAACGAAAAGCTCCTGGCTTTTTGGTATACAAAAATATCAGAACGCAGTTTTTATCTATTTCATTCGTAAATTCTGAAAGTAACATATTTAATATTCGATGGAAATCCTGGCAACGAAGCATGATTACGATAGTTCAATAAAATATACAGGGGCTCTAAAAGGTGTGCTTTCAGAGTATTATAAAACGAAACACTATGAAAAGAGCCGGCTCATGCGAGCCTGTAACATAGTGCCGACATTTCGTGTTCGTTCGTGATGCAAACACATAAAAGTTGTGTGTGGCAGCTGTGAGAGGTAATGGTCCCGAAATAATTTTCTTCGCTGAATACTGAATGCTATCGAAGTTTAAGCGGCCCGGCGTTAAATGTTCCGTTACCCGTTGAAACGTCCAAGAACTTATGTAAAACACTACAATTTTGTAGCCTTTTGAACCATACCGTATTTTTACCTTCGCATGGTAAGGGGTGAAGTGGCTGAGTGCTTTTAAAATTTTCGGGCTTTATGTGATGTCCAATATAACAGGTGACAGTGTCCAGACAGGGCAGTTTTCTATTACAAAATATAAACTCTGCGACGACTTGACGACACTTCACATTCATAATTTAGTGGAGCAACTGACGACTCGTATAGCTGGCGCTTTAGTGAAGAATGAAAGTTGTTAAAAACCCAGAATGGTTAAACAAGGTAAACATTAATTATTATGATTTAGTAAATAAGCTTGATGGAGGTTCAGCACATGTAGTCCGGCTGTTTAGTTTTCTCTTTACATTACACAAACATTTATTCCACATGAAACTTGAACGTTCCTGAACTTAGTATGTCTAAATAACGTTTTCTGACTACATTTTGAAGCTCAAAATTTTCAGCGAAGGCGGGTGCAAATTGTTTTCGCATATTTTATTTCTTACTCGAACAAAAAGGGTTTTAACACTGTAAATATAGAAACACCAAGGAAACTTTTAATGTTGTAAGATTTTATTTTTACAGGCGTATTCGCGGGTATAGCGGCGGGGGTGCAATTAAAGATTATACCCTAGTATTTGCATAATATTGGCGCGTGTACAAAGTAGGTACGGCGAGGAAAAAATTGAAATGGCGCAAAACAATAGCCGGCCATTCCCCAGATTACTAAGGCTTTATAATGAATCGCTGAATTACGGAAACAAAGGCTCGGGGTAAAGATGTTTTTTCGCCAACTTTTTACGAAATTCATGTAATAATTATGTTTATTGTATTCGGATTCAATCAAAGAATGTACAATATTTTTTTTCCTTTTATAGCAAAAGGTTACAAAAGGAAACGATTCTGAAGAGTGATTTTATTTCAGTCCTACGTTGGATTAGGTGTTACCAAAAGTTACGACTGAGAAATCCTAATCTTGAAATAAAATACCACAATTTATTTTTTCAACAGTCTTTGTATTTTGGCTAGAAGCTAAACAAACAACCAAAAAAGATGCTAAGTAGATGTTGACAGTATTAGCATTCGCGTTTATTTAGACTGGCAGTAATAAAGGTTGGTTTTTCATTTTTTATGTGACTTCAAAGTACCTTCCCTAACTACTTACTGTAGCTAACACAGACAGGTAGGTGCCTCACATACCTCACTTTACAGCCACATCCATCCACATAAAGCCGTGCCCAGGGGTAAAAAGGTCTCGCCCATAATTTGGCAAAAATACTTAGGAGTACTTGAAAATGTTGGACGGCTGTCTTGAGCACGCGTACTAAAAGTTTCTAAGAGCAGTCATCCCGACGAGAAATCTCCTCGGAAACCGAGGAAAGTCGGGGAGATTTATGATGCAAGTTACCGTGACGCAGGTATTTTCACTAAGGAAAACTGACCAATACCTTTACAATTTTTTTCTAAAGGGGTTTTATTTCCAATGTCGTCGTGTATGTTCAAACAATATTGACACCTTTCAGTTGATACATGCTTGTGTCGAAACTTATTTTGTGTACTTAGTAACTATTGTTGGGAAAACTTATCAATTTTGCTTGACTTGTTCAAGTTAGACTAATATTTAAGTAATAGTTAAGTTTGGTGTATCGAACCGCAGTAAAGTGGAATGTATTATTATTCGGAGTGCGAACCGATTTATAATCTTGTGGTTACACATAAAGGTATAGCAATCTAGTGTGTGAGCCTTAGCTAACAATCTATTCTAAGCTTAATAGATGGGACAGCTACCCTTAAGTTTCCCGTGTGAAGCACTTAAAAGATTAAGGGTATAAAGGGAAGACAACCCTTACTCAGATAACATCATGCAGAAAAAGTGCGTTTTCAGTTACCTACAAGATATTTGCAGCAGAAAGGAATGCAGGACAAGACTTTTCAGTAAAGTCTCTTTCGGTAAATACATCCCTATTTTTTAATTAGTACAAAAAACAATGGGGCTTTATCCTTACCCGTTACTGATTACATTTGTGTAGTCAAAAGTAAAAAAAACTAAATCCTAAAATTGTCCACAATAATTTGTCATAATTGGTAAATTCATAATTGAATCAACCATTCATAACAATTGGTCCTAGTAAATACTACGCGCAGTGTTTTTCCATTGTTTTTCATTCATAATCAATAGCCTGTACAATATTTCAATAAATTGAGTGACATTTTGGGATTATGATTATTATTTATTGAGACTTTACTTAAATAATAACAAGACCTTTTCTAATAAGCACTATAAGTATTTGTACTAATTAAAAACTAAAGGTGTATATAAAAGTGAAATATCACTCATTGATTAATCACTAAATCTCAGAAACTGGTAAAACTCCTTATAGGGTGCAGACATCCGCTAAGAACGGGTTTTCCGAAAACCACCCCCTAAGGGGATTTTTTTTTTTTTAGGTGGGAAAATCATCTAATGACAAATCACGCTCTTGGGCGGAGCGAGAGAAAGTGTCAGACTTTTACTGACTAAAAACCCATCCTTTGCCTTCATCCCGGGGCCCCGGGCTTCGCTTTCACACTACCCGTGGACCCCCTAAGGGATCCAAAGTTTGTATGGAGAAACCGACTTTAATGCGGGCAAATCCGCTGGCAGAAGCTAGTTCTGTATACATAAAAGGCAAAGTCTAGACTCACTCACTGACTCATCAACACTCAGCCCAAACCCTTGGATCTAGAACGCTGAAATGCACAGGTTCCTTTTATGATAGGCTTTTGCCCGCGGCTTCGCTCCCGTCAACTGACTTTTACACAACTCTACCCTATTCTAGCCTACTCTTCCCTACTCTTGCTTACTCTTCCCTTCTCTTCCCAACTCTTTTCTACTCTACCCTACTCTTCCCTTCTCTTCCCTACTCTTCCCTACTCTTCTCTACTCTACCCTACTCTTCCCTACTCTTCAGGATAAAAAGTATCCTATGTCCGTCTCCTGGTTCTAAGCTAGCGCCCCACCAACTTTCAGCCAAATCGGTTCAGCCGTTCTTGAGTTATAAATAGTGTAACTAACACGACTTTCTTTTATATATATAGATACTAGCTTTTGCCCGCGGCTTCGCTCCCGTCAACTGACTACTATATCCAACTCTACCCAACTCTACCCTACACTACCCTACTCTACCCTACTCTACCCTACTCTACCCTACTCTACCCTACTCTACCCTACTCTACCCTACTCTACCCTACTCTACCCTACTCTACCCTACTCTACCCTACTCTACCCTACTCTACCCTACTCTACCCTACTCTACCCTACTCTACCCTACTCTACCCTACTCTACCCTACTCTACCCTACTCTACCCTACTCTACCCTACTCTACCCTACTCTACCCTACTCTACCCTACTCTACCCTACTCTACCCTACTCTACCCTACTCTACCCTACTCTACCCTACTCTACCCTACTCTACCCTACTCTACCCTACTCTACCCTACTCTACCCTACTCTACCCTACTCTACCCTACTCTAAAAAAAAAAAAAAAAAGTAAAGTAAAGTATCCTATGTCCGTCTCCTGGTTCTAAGCTACCTCCCTGCCAATTTTCAGCTAAATCGGTTCAGCCGTTCTTGAGTTATAAGTGAAGTAACTAACACGACTTTCTTTTATATATATAGATGTCGTGGCCGGATCTTAGAACGAATAAATTCATGATAAGGCCAACTAAAACTGGGCAGATCGTTTAAACATTAACATTTGATAATATGCCAAATCATTGATGTAGGATTTTTATGATAATAAAAGGGATAAAGAAAGTAGGCCAAACGAGGATTGACATATCATTAAACTTTAACGTTTAAAACGATCTGGCCGGTTTTACTTGGCTATACGAGTATCATAAAGTGATCAATTTCTAAGATCTGGCCACGACATATACAAACATTTTATTTTTTTATTTTTTTTAAATACAACCCTTAAGTTAGGTCCAAAGTTTGCATGGAGAAACCTAATTCACGCAGGCGAAGTCGCTAGCAGAAGCTAGTCTTAAATAATATTATAACGAGGTTAAATTGTTTGTTTGTTTATAAAAACTAATCTGTAGAAGCTCCGAACCGATTTAGAAAAATCCTTCACATGTATAGAAAGCTACACTGTTGCTCAGTGCCATAGACATATCCCGGGAAATGTTTGGTTTCTGTGGACCAGCGCATCATGTGGATCAGCTTATCATAACATGTAGCGACGTCTATGTCACCTCAGAGCAACTATTCCTGCATCGCGGTGTTAGGCCGCTATCCCGCTGGCGTTTTAAGAGCGTTGGCGCTTCTCCAACGTTTGCGCAGCGCCAACGTTGAGCAGACGTGACGTTAACGTCGTGGTTAGAGGTGTGCGCAAGAAACTTGAAACGTTGGCGCTGCGCAGACGTTGGAGAAGCGTCAACGCTTGGAAAACGCCAGTGGGATAGCGGCCTTAGAGTTCTCCGCTCGATTAAAACATATAAAACCGTCCAAAATCAACTATCGGGCAGTTGCCGGGACCACATACAACATGCATCTGATCGCAGGATCCTCCCTTTTCAACGGAGGTATGTGGGACTTAACACCCGGTTCTGTATACCTCTAAAGACATTTTGATACCAGAAGTGTGAAATGATGGTGATTGTGGAAATCGATACTGGAAATAATAACGTAAGGGATATTTTAACATTTTAGGTAAATGTTCCTTACGTTATTTCTTATTTCCAGTATCGATTTTCACAATCACCATCATTTGCAATCAAAGAATAAGAAGGGATTTTCCAAAATACGCCCCTTGAGTTGATGAAAGGTCCACAGTTTGTATGGAGAAATTTACTTTCTCGCGGAAAGCGAAGCCACTGTCAGAAGCTAGTACTCAGTATTAAAATAACACAAAGAAAAAGAGAAGATTAAAATACGGTGTCAGACTCTGGAAGGTAAAGGGGAACCCTAGGGCTCTGGAACGAAGGCAAATTTGTGAATCCCTGGTGGATACAGCTTCCCTTATCTTTTTCATCCACTTTGCTCTCATCTCATGCTCTCATCATGACTGGCCTGTTGGTCTAGTGGTTAGTGGTCCTGACTGCTATACCGGAGGTCGTGGTTTCGATTCCCACCCAGGACAAATGTTTGTGTGATGAGCACGATCATTTGTTCTGTGTCTGGGTGTAATTTATCTATAGCATATAGCATAATCAGCCTTTTAATGTTCCCACTGCTGGGACTCAGGCCTCCTCTCTCTAGGAGAGGGAATGGGCCGTAATCCACCACGCGGGCCCAGTGCGGATTGGTGAATGTCACATGTCTTCGAATTTATGGTTCTAGGACATGCCGGTTTCCTCACGATGTTTTCCTTCACCGTTTTGAGAGCAGTGGTGATGAAATAAATTACACAAAGTAATTCGACTGGCTGGGTTTGAACCTGCGACCTAGAACTCGTAAGTCGGGGCCGTTACCACTCGGCCACCACTGCTCTCTGCTAATTTATCTATAATATGTATGTATTTAGAAATATATAAGTATGTTTATCAGTTGTCTAGTACTCATAACACAAGCTCTGCTTAGTTTGGGACTAGACGGCGTTGTGTGACAGTTGTGGAATATTATTATTATTAAAGGGGAACCCTAGGGCTCTGGAACGAAGGCAAAGAAGGAACAGTAGTGGGTTTTAGTAAACGCCTGACGCGCCCTTGCGCTCCGCCCAAGAGGGGAGAAGTCATTGGATGATTTTCCAACAAAAAAAAAGGGTTTATCATCATCATCATTTCAGACGAAAGACGTCCACTGTTGGACATAGGCTTCCCCCAAGTGTCGCCACAATGACCGGTCCTGTGCGTCTTGCATTCATCGGATTCCCGTGATGCTCACCAGGTCATCGGTTCACCTTGTGGGAGGCCTTCCAACGCTGCGTCTTCCGGTACGTGGTCGCCATTCCAGAACCTTTCGTCCCCATCGACCATCTGGTCTGGTTACAGGTGGGTTTTAGACAGTAAAAGTCTGACACTCCCTCTCGTTCCATTCAGAGCGGGATATTCATTTGTGAATCCCTACTGAAAAAAAGGCACATAGGCTGATAGTTGTAAACACCAATTCAATATGGGGGATACAGCTTCCCTTATCTTTTTCATCCACTTTGCTCTCATCTTGAGCCGGAAATGTTTCGTGTCACCATACCTCACTGCTTTGTAGCCACCCATTGAGAGATTATTATCATTTTGTTTGAGATAGTTTGGAATATTAGAGTATTTTATATTTCCATGGTTAGAGCTATACTAATACAATCATCATACTACTATTATAAATGTGTGTATAAGAAACTCTGTTGATCTGTACTCTGTTGTCTTTCACGGATAAACTACTAATCCAATTTTGATGAAATTTTGTGCGGAGTAAGCTTGAACCCCAAGGTAATACATACATACATACAAGGCTACTTTTTATTTGACTTCGACTTTGCGGCCGCAATAACCGACAGGCATGCGAATGTCTGGCCGATTGGTCTAGTCACTAGACCAATCGGCCAGTCATTCTAGACTCTAGTGGTTAGTGGCCCTGAATGCTATGCCGGAGGTCGTGGGTTCGATTCCCACCCAGAACAAATGTTTGTGTGATGAGCACGATCATTTGTTCTGTGTCTGGGTGTAATTTATCTATAATATGTATGTATTTAGAAATATATAAGTATGTTTATCAGTTGTCTAGTACTCATAACACAAGCTCTGCTTAACTTGGGACTAGTCGGCGTTGTTTGATAATTGTGGAAAAAAAAGAGGACACCGGAAAAATCTAATATGTGTCTATTATAAAGAGATATACTCATTATATACCACCTTATGTAGGTACGCAATCTCTGAAATTACTGAACCGATTCTGAACATGCACTAATCAATAATAATTATGTTGCTGCACTATGGCAGAAGCTATGTTAATAAAGCAAATTTATGTAAACATTTGTCAGTTTAAACGTGTTTAAAGTTTTTTTTCCATGCACGAGCACGTGTATTATAATAGAATAGAATAAAGTTTATTATATACCAAAATAGTAACAATTTTACTGAAACTTAAATCTATGGGTAAAATGGCGTTCCTATTGCAGGTGACGATATCTACCAGACAACCTTAGGATGGACTGTAAGAACTTAAACTAAAATAAACTCGCACGTCCACGTATGTTCCAAATTTTGTGTTATTTGTGAGAAATGTTAAACAACAAATTTAAATAGGAAATGAATTAAAGGTTCACGGAACCATGGCAGTCTACAATAGACTAAAAGCTGGGGACTTAATTACTTAAGTTATTTCAGTAATCCTATTGGGGTCTAATCTATTTTCCTCTTAGGAACCCGAAAGGAATGTCAGCCTACAGCCCAGCAATTTAGAGTTGAATTACGAAGTTAAACGTTTATATTTCGTTAAGGAATCTTTAAAGTTGCTCTCCTTCCCTTCCTTGTTTTTAAACCAATTTTCTTTTACGGAGTCAAGAAAAGTAATTGAAAAATCTAGATGAAACCGCGGCGTTGTACGGTTCACAACATTTTTAGACTTGGGCTTTTATTTTCCATCTGTCTTTCGTCAACTTTAATAATATTTTTATATATTTAAATGTTTTTTTTTTGTATGATTTTGTTTAAAAAAAATATTTAAAAATGTAATTTATATGTGTTTACAATAATCCATACTAATATTATAAATGCGAAAGTAACTCTGTCTGTCTGTCTGTCTGTCTGTCTGTCTGTCTGTCTGTCTGTTACGCTTTCACGCTTATACCGCTGAACCAATTTTGATGAAATTTGGTACAAAGATAGAATAGAGCTTGAGAAAGGACATAAGCTATAAATTATCACGCTATTTGCTATGGGGGGTGAGCAATATTCCAAAATGTCGGTATTGAACGATTTGCCGTGACTTCGATCCCCAGTTATAGTAATAATTTTTGTAAGTATTTTGTCGTCTTTTTTGTATATAATATGCGATGGTACTTCGATTACAATAATAAAAGGACTTTTAGCATATTTTTAACACATCTTAGACATTTTTACTCCATATTTTTGTAAAAAGTAATCAAACATGTAATAAAATCTAAGTGGAAAAACGAAAATAATATTTCTTTTTTTCATTTAGCTATCCATACTAATATTATAAATGCGAAAGTAACTCTGTCTGTCTGTCTGTCTGTCTGTCTGTCTGTCTGTCTGTTACGCTTTCACGCTTATACCGCTGAACCAATTTTGATGAAATTTGGTACAAAGATAGAATAGAGCTTGAGAAAGGACATAAGCTATAAATTATCACGCTATTTGCTATGGGGGGTGAGCAATATTCCAAAATGTCGGTATTGAACGATTTGCCGTGACTTCGATCCCCAGTTATAGTAATAATTTTTGTAAGTATTTTGTCGTCTTTTTTGTATATAATATGCGATGGTACTTCGATTACAATAATAAAAGGACTTTTAGCATATTTTTAACACATCTTAGACATTTTTACTCCATATTTTTGTAAAAAGTAATCAAACATGTAATAAAATCTAAGTGGAAAAACGAAAATAATATTTCTTTTTTTCATTTAGCTACAAATTTAATATCTGAGATGAAAATCATCACGCTATTATCAACAAAGGGTTAAGCAGACAATGATGACGTTTATATAAGAACACCTATTTTACACAAAAGTCAACGAACACCGTAGTGCAGTCGTGTCTGGATTAGATCGGCACGTAAGGGGATAGTGGTTCAAAACTCAGTTTCTTTTTTGTGATAGTTTTGTTTTATTTTACTGTAAACAAGAAAGTTTTACATATTTTTGCGTTCTTACTATTATTTTTATCGACAGTCTGGTTTCTACATCAGCACTTTCGAAGCAGTTTGGCAGATTATACTGACCTTCACTATACAAGACAGAAATCCAGCGGTTATGCATTCAAACGTCTACAAAGAGATCTAAAGAGATACAATAGAGCGGCTATCAGAAAAAATGTCTTAGAAAAACTGTCATCCTATGCCTCAGTGACGCCATCTGGCTTTGAATAGCAAACACAAAAGAAGAATGCCCATACCCCGTACCATATTGCGTCACAAGTATATTAATACCAAAAATAATGTTTTATTTATATGTACAATGTACTGATTTTTCACCGCTTTTTTTAACCACATTAAAAAATATCGTAAAAATGATATTAAATTATTAACAATTCCTACTTCCGAAAAAAATAACGTCATTTCAGAAATCTTTACGTTCCGATTACAGTTGTCAGTTATTTTCGTAATCTGACCAAAGAGTATGTAAAGCTAACGCTTTTAATCTGACAATTCTCATAAATAAATGGTTCGCCTAATTAATTTTATCTGCTATCTAAGTAAATAAGATCTTATAGTAGAAAATAATTAAACTGCTAAAAATGAATTCTGTTAAATTATTTTATTTTAGCTCACCATTTTATAAAGTAAACATTGCGTATATTAGAAATTGAAAACTTGACACTGTCAATTTGGTTATGACATTTTGGTATTTTGTTGTTATACTAACGTTTATAGTTATATATTTATTTTACTGTTAATTCACGCTAAATACTCTCCAGCGTTTGATAGTCTATTAACAAGTTTGCACGTGTTATTGGCAAAATTGTGGTGTCTTTTCCGCAAATGCCATTAATGAAGAGTTGAAGTTGAAGTTACTAACGTTTATATCGTTTGATGTTTTTGTACTGCATTTGAGTAGCTCTGGTAGTTTTATTGAATAATAATTAATTCAATACGTCAATAATAACTATTGATAGTGTTGAGATAGTGACTCATAGTGTTGCAAGGTTTGTAAAAGGGGCGCACGCGGCGCACGTTAGGGGCGCGCAATTTGCGCGCATGCATTTCCATTTGCTTTCTGCGGGCGCGCGGTTTGGCACCGTTCGCGCATGGCGCGAAACTGGCGTGCGAAGGGCACGATGATGGCATGGGAACGGCGCGTTAACTTGAAATGCTCGCACGCAGCTCGCTAGCGGCGTATTCGCCAGATGTGAACACGCCCAAAGAGTTATACATAGAATATACCCAAAGAATAAACACGTGAATAGATGGAAAGGAAGGCTAAAGAAAAGTCGGATAAATCTATCACTATCGTGTGTAGAAAACGGAGTCAGTGATAGCGTGACGGTTGACAGGATACAATGGAAGAAAAAAATGTTTTGGGCCTACCTCAAGTAACATGGGCTAAGGGCAGGAAGATGACGATGATTTGATACTATGTACCCTAAAAGTAAATGTTTTATCTGACTAACAATTACAAATTCTTTATTTGTGTTACCTTGTTAAGTACCTACGAGTATGTTCACGCGAGAAAGTGGCAGTGAAGCCGGATTGACGTCAATATTAGTTATTTGTCACTAAAATAATTTGACTAGGTACATCAGTTATTTCACACAAATGCATTAATAACTAATGTAAATAGATTAATATAAATACTATGTAAATATGTAATAAAGTACGCTACGAGCAACGCTGTTTCATTACGACGAGACCATCGACTCCTCTCACTGTTACTGCGCCTATAAATGATTGCCGATAGCTTTGGCCTTATCCTGCCTTAGTTATTGGTCGGTCCGTGAGATTGCGGATCGGCAATGATAAAATCCCGTCCTATACACCCTTCATTCTTCCCACCTTCCGTCTGTTGCCTTAGGTCTCAGGCAACAGGCTTCCCACACTATTATTTATATACGTATATATTGTAGCTTTATGGTTAGGGTTAGGTTGTTAGGTGCAGCTAAGGGTAATGATAGGCTATTACAGTCAACCCCTTTACTGTACATTTCGGTAGCTGAACGTAGAACCCACATCCTGTAAGTGAAGTATTGCGTTTTTTGATTTGAGAAATCACGTAGTAAGTTTGTTTAGGTCTTGATAACTTTATAAATAAATAGGTAAATAAAAGACTAAACCATTACGACTTTTGACAGTCTTAAGGTTCTTCAGTATAGGCCTAGGTATAGCGTAAAGATATTTCCCATGCGCGACAAAAGCCTGAGCGTAGGTAAATAACGCCACAATATAGGAGCGAAGGAATCCGGGCCCTAACTTATCGCATATATATCAATATTACTGCAATACACTACACAGCAATTTGGCCTAAAACGCATACCTATAGTATAGAATGCAAATGATAATAATCACTACGGTTAAAAATTGCTATGAAATATAATCAGGCGTTTTCGAACTATTTTTAATATCTCAAAAATGTGGTTAAATATTAACAAAAAAATTTTAGATAGTGAAAATTTAAATAATAACTATACTCTTGAGAGTAAATTTGGTTTGACGCAAGTTGGTACGGATCCACTTACAAATTTGGGCAATCTCTTTTGTCAAACTATTTATTTAACTATCGCTCGGTAGGTGGCCAGGGGCCTTACCATGATAATGTCAAAATGACAGACGTACGAGCGAAAAAGAGTGATGGAGCTATACACCCTATATAGCTCCATCCCTTTAACAGTCCGATTTAGGTCGTAAAATGGATCACGTTATGAGCTCGTGGTAGAGCCTCAATGTGTGATAAAGGTAAGGTTAAGCTTTTTAGCAATAGATGGCGTTATCACGAAATCAGCAAATGTTTCTAGACCTATTTATAAAAAATATTGAATTCTAATTAATTGCTTCGTAAATGCCAAAAATATTTACGAAAATAAACCGCAGTTAGGTCCAGTCATTTTATCATAACAAGATTTGTAATAGCGTAAAGCGCGGTGGGCCTTGGGCGCGGTCGCCTCCTTCTGCGAAGCAGTAATGCTAGCAAAGGAGGCGGCCGCACGCGCGAGACAATAACCCTCGCGACCCAGCCGATCCGAACCGAGGGGTTCCGATCCCGATTTCCGGCCATCGTAGGCGCGGGCTTGTGGACGGCGAGCAATGGGTAGCTCACCATCCGTCCGTCCGGTAACCGTTCGGACCGAGCCCAAGTCGTTGACGGCGCGTAGTGTTCCACGCGCGCCTCAAGGAGGTGTCAGCAACCGTAGGGGCCCAGCAAGGTCGAAGCCTATTGGGGCCATGGGTGATACGAAAGAGGTTCCTGGAACAATGGCAAAGAAGGAACAGGAGTGGGTTTCATGTATGTTTCTTTCTGGTTTATGTTATGATAAAACAACGCTGTATGATTTTAAAATTATTGGTTCATTAGATATATACTAAAAGTATATTATACCGTAGAATTATCTTTTTTACAATACTAAATAAATGTTATTTAACGTAGGCTATCAAAAAAAGTGTGGATAAAGTAGTTTTCAGTTGCCAAAATGTATAAATAGTCTGAGTCACGGAGTTGATACTGAGGTCGATACCTACAGTTTTTAGTGTGTGCACCTTTTGCTTTTAGGTAGAAAATCATCAAATACCTTCCCCCGCTCTGGGTAAAGCGAGAGGAAGTACCAGACTTTTACTGACTGAAACCCACCTGTGTTCCTTTAGTTGCCCTTAGCGTTCCAGGGCTATGATAACTTGCACGCCACAATTGCAAATACCTTCTTTGAGGAAAGTCTAAAAAGGCTCTCTTTCCGCCTGACGCAGGTCTTCATCGAACGTAGATGTTTCGGAAGGACCCCCAAAAAACCAGCAAATATAGGTAGGTACTTAATCACAGAAAGATGCTTCTTGAACAGTTCGTGAAGGTTACCAGTACTTCAAGTAGTCTCTCCCTCGGACTTGACCACAACCTACTGTTTGGAACAAGTACCTAATTTCAAAGATTCCAAAAATTGAAGATCATTAAGAATTTCATGAAAAATCCATGAAGACATATTTCACACAAGGCCCCGACGTGGTTTGCGTTCCTGAAGATAGTTTGATTACGTATGATGTATCCTACATTACTTGCAGCCTTAAGTCGACAACTGGACGTTACCTCCGGTCAGTGAGTGGTGATCAACACTGGGACAACATTCTGACGGATGCCAGAGTCAGTCACAGCCCCAATTGGTTGCGACATTTGTTCGCTGTCATTTTATAGTTTTGTGGAGTCACAAACACGGAGTAATGAGGGGATATTAGGGTGTTTCGAGAGGTTTCTGTTTCAAATTCGACGTGATGTAAGTCAACATCAAACTACAACAATTTTTTCACAAATTCTTTATAAGTACAGTTGTGGAGCAAGATGACATTGTAGGTTACTCTGTAGTATTTTAATAATCGCTAGCAGTAGTGGACTATCAGTGCACGTTATCCAGCTGAAGATGGGCTGAAGCCAATTATGCTCCTTCGAAATTCACCTCCGCCAAAGTTGCATAACGGACCCGGCTAAAAGTCTGCAGAGAAATATCATCGAGGCAAATTCTTATGGGAGGTAATTCTTTAGAAAAATCTCATAGCTCTAGCAGGCATTGGCCCTAGAGATCTTCGTCAGGCGAAAAGAGAGGACGCTGTGGTGTCTTTAGAAAGACACCACAGCGTCCTCTCTTTTCCTCAAAGAAGGAAGATTTGCTGCCGCGTGCATGTTACCGTAGCTCTAGAACACTAAGGGCAATTAAAGGAACACAGGTCGGTTTCAGTCTGTAAAATTCTGACACAAACTCTCGCTTTACCCAGAGCGGGGGAAGGTATTTGATGATTTTCTTCCTAAAAGTAAAACGTGCAGACACTAAAAACTGTGGGTATTGACCTCAGAACAAGATCCGTACAGACTCTTTATACATTTTGGCAACATTTAACATTTTGAAAACTACTTTATCCACTTTTTTATAGCCTACGTTAAATAACATATATTTAGTGTTGTTAAAAGAAAACAACGGTAACGTAAAATCATACAGCGTTGTTTCATCATAGAATAAACCAAAAACAAACTTAAACTATCACCTTTTCCTTTTAGGGGTAGGCAGAACCACAGTTTATCAACTACTTCGACCTCAACATGTCTGTTTCTGTTTATTGATGATGATAAGTAATTTATTTGATGTATATTATGAACGAGTATTCTATTACTGGTGAGCCAAATAAATAAAATAAATTATATATCTGGACATAAGAAATACATTGAAATTAATTTCCGTTATTTGAATTAGATGTTTTTAGCACGAATCACAAGCACAGAATTATTAATTACGTTTGTGCATTTTTACTAACTTGACGCAGACAAAGTCGCGGGTAACAGCTAGTAAAGTAATAAAAACTTTATTCGGTTCAATTTTGACAAGTACTATGATTAGACGATCTTGCTTTACATAAAAGCCTTATGAGCTAGGTTAGTTAGGTTCAACTTATACCCAAGCTTAGTATCTATCCCCACCAACTGTGTTCCCACGTTGTCGTCGTGGTGGGGCTTGCGTGTCTCTGTGATCTTGAGGGCTATGCCGGTAGAGCTACTCATGCCGGAAGGCCTCAAGTGAGATCCCAGACCAAGAGGAACGCACACAGGCGGAGTCCAGACGGACCGCCACGGAGGGTGCGCTGTCCAGAAGCATCGGCACCAACAGCTGTTGGTGCTTTTGGATAGTGGTTTTGGAGAGTAGGTTCGCCTCTGGTACGTGTCTGCATATCAGACATGACCATGATGGCGAACGTGTTTATTGGGGACCCCACCCCATTGACAAAAAGGCAAAGCTGTGGCCAGCACCAATATGAGCGCGAGTAGTAAAAAGAAAACTACCCCAGGAGGGTACCTGCATGCAGGAGAATCCCTCCCCGAGCAGAGCTCGGGCTGCCCCTCGTATTCTGGGGGGGGGGCAACTACCGCCTCGGGTCTTCGGACCCTGTACCGTCCTCGTTGGACGCATTGAGCCAGGGTGGCTCACCTGCCGGCGACGTGGAGTCCCTGGGACCCGTTCCTAGCACGTCCGTGGCGCCGGCAGGTACAGAACAGGTCGGCCGGAGCTCCGGCCTTAGGGAGGTGAGTGGATATACGGTGTCAGATTCCGATACCGCATCTTCGCTCACTTCGGAGAGAATGGAGGTTGAAAAAACCTCGTCCAGGAGGGATCAGTTCCTCCGAAAGCGCCCCATGTCGGGAGAAGACCAGAGGTCGTCTTCCGACGAAGCTTCGGCCCGCAAAATATCTACCGCTAGGCGGGGGGCGGGCCGCAAGACGGGGAAGGGGAGGGGGCTCACTGCTCAGGAGGCGGCCTGCCGATCCCTAGAAATCGCCAGGGAGGGGCGTCATCCCGGGGCGATCAGCGGTAGGGCTAGCCCTTTGGAGCCAGAGCCTTCTGGCAGCGAGTCAGACGGCATGAAGGAGGCAATGGCCAACTTCACAGAGGTCGTGGCAGACGCTTTAACAAGCGTCGCCCAGAAAAGGGAGAAGTCCTCCAAGGGAAGGGCCAAAACCTAAGCCACGATCTCAATCGCGAAGGCCCTTGAGATCGTCATAGAGACCCTCAAAAAGTCCCTCAACAAGAAGATTGAGGGGCTCGAGGCGGACCTGGCCGATCTCCGAAGAGCTGGTCCCGAGGTGGCGCCAAAAGGAGGGCGTAAGCAGGGGCAATGCCAGTCCCAGCCCCAACCCCAGCCGGAGAGTGAAGTGCGGACCCTGCTGCGGCAAGAGCTGGCTGCCTTCCAGCAGCAACAGCAGCAGCAGCAGCAGCAGTTCCAGCAGCGGGTGCAGCAGCAGTTTTCCGTTCTGGAGGGCATCGTGCTGCGCCCACCGCTTGCGGCCTCCGGCCAACGGAAGGCGGCATCATATGCCGCCGCCGTCACCGCCGCAGTCACAGTTGCTGCGCCTAAGCCGGGTTCCGTCGGGGCAAACCAAACGCGGGCCCACGATGGTGTCAGAGCCCACGAGGTCAGCCCCGGCGGCTAAGCAGCAGCAGGAGAAGCCTGCCCCCCCTAGAAAAGGCAAGGCTGCTAAGGTGGGAAAATCTCCTGCCACGGCAGCGCGCCGTCCGCCCCCGCTACCCCAGCCTACAGAATCTCCGGCCGACGCCGAGTGGCAGGTGGTCGGAGAGAAGAAAAGGGCGGGCAAGGTGGCAAGGGCGGCCAAGAAGCGGAAAAGGCAGCGGCAGCGTCACAAGAGGGCCCTTGCGGCTAGGCTTCGCGCCCCGGCATCCGCAGCTGTAGTTATCACGCTACAGCCGGCTGCGGAAAAGAAGGGCGTGATCTACGGCAAGGTCATCACTAAAGCGAGGCGGGCGGTGGACCTCACAGAGCTCGGTATCGCCGAGGGCTTCCGGATGCGGCATACCGCGACCGGAGCCCTTATGTTGGAGGTCCCCGGGGCGAACAGCGGCCCCACCGCAGACGCTCTGGCCGACAAAATCAGGGCGTCCTTAGATGCGGAGGAGGCCCGAGTGTCCAGGCCCACAAAGTGCGTTGACATGCGCATTATGGGCCTGGACGACTCCGTGACGGTGGATGAGGTTGTGGCCGCCGTCGTCAAGATGGGAGGGTGCCTTACCGACCAGGTCCGGGCAGGCACCATCCGTGCTGATTGCACGGGCATGGGGGCAGTGACGGTGAGTTGCCCCGTGTCGGCGGCCAAGAACATCACCGAGGAGGGCCGACGGCTTTTGGTGGGCTGGGTCTCCACGCGGGTAAAACTGCTGGAGCCCAGACCTCTGCGGTGTTATCGCTGCCACGTGGGACACCACGTGGGGGCCTGTTGCGCAGCGGAGGTGGATCACAGTGACCGCTGCTTTCAGTGCGGTCAGCCTGGTCACAAGTGCAGCGCCGCACACTTGCAGTGCAGCGCCGCATTGCTACGCATGTGCGGCGGCAGGCAAGCCGGCAGATCACCGGGCTGGGAGCAGGTCCTACGATCCCCCCACCAAGGCCAAGGGCAAGGCCCCGAGGCCCATTCCAGCGGATGTGCTCACTGCTGCGGCCGCCAAGTTAGCCACCGCCGCTATCGCTTCCGCAGACGCCGCCGCTGCAACCACCGCAGCTGTGCCCTCACAGGGGGCTCGGGAGGAGACTATAATGGAGAGCCATTAATGGCTCCATTATGTCTCCTCCAGGCGAACATCAACCACTGCGCCTCCGCTCAGGATCTGTTGCTCCAGAGCATGGCGCAGTGGTCGATTAACATCGCCGTAGTCTCCGAGCCGTACTATGTCCTACCCAGGGCTGACTGGGTGCAGGACCTGAACGGCTCGGTGACCTTAATTTCGTCGGCCGCCGCCGGTACCCCGTCCCTCGAGGGTATCACGAGAGGACAGGGTTGCGTGGCAGCACGGTTCGGGGAGATGGCTGTGGTTGCCGGTTGGGGTGTACCTCTCCCCGAATAAAACTCTCGCCGAACTCCACAACTCTCTTATGGAGCTGAACGCCGTCGTCGCTGGGTTTGGATCCCTCCCCGTGGTCGTTTGCGGGGACTTCAATGCCAAGAACTTGGCTTGGGGTTCCCGGTTCACGAACCAGCGGGGTCGGATGGTGGAGGACTGGGCACTGGAGACAGGCCTGGTCGTCCTAAACCGGGGTTCTGTCCCCACGTGTGTGCGGATGCGGGGTGAGTCAGTGGTGGACATTTCGTTTGCCAGCCCCGCTCTGTCACCGCGTATCGTCGACTGGCGCGTCATGGAGGGGGTGGAGACGTACTCAGACCACTGCTACATCCGGTTTGACGTCTCCACCCAGACCCCGACCGCGCCAGTCCAACAGACCCCGTGTGGTCCACGGTGGGTGCTGAAGCAGCTGGACCGGGAGCTTTTCCTGGAAGCCGCGATGGTACAGGCCTGGGTGCAAGCACCGGACAGGCCTGTCGACATCGACGTCGAGGCAGAGTGGCTCCGGGAGGCCATGTCACAAATCTGCGACGTGGCAATGCCCCGAGTCCGGCAAGAACGTGCTCGGCACCAGGTGTACTGGTGGTCGCCGGAGATTGCTGCACTACGTAGTGCGTGCAATGCCGCGCGGCGGCGGTACGCCAGACATCGCAGGCGCCGCAACCGCCCGCCGGATGCAGAGGCTAGAGAGGCGGAGCTGTACGAGGGATACAGAGCGGCGAAGCGCACCCTCCGAGCGGAGATAAAGCGGGCCAAGTTGGAGGCCCGCAACGTGTGGCTGGGGACTCTGAACGGAGACCCGTGGGGACGCCCCTACAAGTTGGTGCGAGACAAGCTCCGCCCCTGGGCTCCCCCGCTGACACAGAGTCTCCGGCCCCAGCTTGTGGAGGGTGTGGTGAGCGCTCTGTTCCCCGCGCGAGGGGAACACTCTCCCCCGGTCATGGCTCCGCCATCTGCGGTGTCCGACGTGGACCACGACGGCGACGACGACGACAATGTTCCAGAGGTGACCGAGGTAGAGATGAGTGTGGCGGTACGAAGGCTGAATGCCAAGAATACCGCCCCAGGACCCGACGGCTTGCCTGGAAAAGCCTGGGTCCTGGCCATGGAGGAACTCGGACCTCGACTAAGGGGGCTCCTAAGCGCATGCTTGGAGAGGGGCCAGTTCCCACTTCGCTGGAAGACGGGGAAGCTGGTCCTCATCGCGAAGCAGGGGCGCCCTGCGGACTCACCGTCCGCGTACCGGCCCATCGTGCTGCTCGACGAGGTGGGCAAGCTCTTTGAAAGAGTTATTGCAGACCGCCTCGTCGCGCACCTAACACGGGTGGGGCCGGATCTGGCGGACGGCCAGTTCGGCTTTCGCAGGGGACGCTCCACGGTGGACGCTATCATGCGCGTGCGAGCACTCACGACGGGGGATGCGGTATCCCAGGGCAGGTGTGTCTTGGCGGTGTCTTTGGACATCGCCAACGCCTTCAATTCCCTGCCCTGGAGTAGCATTAGGAGGGCACTCAGGTATCACCGGGTGCCCGACTACCTCTGTCGTGTGATCGAGGCCTACTTGACGGACAGGTTCATCATCTACCCCGGTCACCAGGGAGAGTGGAAACTGCGAGAGATGTCGTGCGGTGTTCCGCAGGGATCGGTACTAGGACCGCCTTTGTGGAACATCGGGTACGACTACGTGTTGCGCGGCGACCTCCCTGACGGGGTCAGCGTGGTCTGTTACGCAGACGACACGCTGGTTCTGGCGCAGGGAGAGTCGTACCAGGCGGCGGTCGAACTAGCGACACGCGGGGTTGCGATAGTCGTGGAGAGGATCCAGCAGTTGGGACTCGAGGTGGCACTGCACAAGTCTGAGGCCATGTGCTTTCACGGCCCTCGGAATGCGCCACCACCGGGTTCCCAAATAACGGTAGGAGGAGTTCACATCGGCGTCGGGTTGACGATGAAGTACCTGGGACTCGTCCTCGACAGCCGATGGAATTTCGAGGAGCACTTCCGACGTCTGGCTTCCAAACTGGATCGGACTAGGGCTGCTCTTAAGCGGCTTCTGCCTAACCTAGGGGGTCCAGACGCCTCCTGCCGGAGACTCTACGCAGGAATCGTTAGGTCCATGGCCCTTTATGGGGCGCCGGTATGGGCGCCGTCGCTGCGAAAGCGACCGGCGACCAAGCTGAACGCATGGCAGAGGGTCATGGCCATCCGGATGGTGCGGGGATATCGCACGATTTCCCGCGAAGCAGCGAGCCTCCTTGCTGGCCAACCACCGTGGGATTTGCAGGCAAAAGACCTTGCACGCATGCACGATCTGCGCATGGAGATGCTACGCCGGGGCGAAACTCCGCTGCCGCGCCAAATCGCGGCATGGCGGGAAGACTTCCGGCGAGATCTCATGGTGGAATGGCGACAGCGACTGTTGCAACCCAGTGCTGGGCACGCCATAATTATGGCGATAAGTCCCCTCTTTGAGGAGTGGCTGGAAAGACCTCACGGCGTCCTTACCTACCGCATGACGCAGGTCCTCACCGGACATGGTAAGTTCGGGAGGTTCCTGTACCGGATTCGTGCAGAAGAGACGCCCGGGTGCCACCATTGTGTGGACCGCCCGGAGGACACGGTGGAGCATACGGTAGAGGTGTGCCCCGCTTGGGCAGAGCACCACCGTGTCCTCGTGGGGGCGATCGGCGGCAGCGATCTCTCGCGCCGGGCCTTGGTACAGGCCATGGTCCGGAGCGAGGAGGAGTGGCAGGCGGTTGCCTCCTTCTGCGAAGCAGTAATGCTAGCAAAGGAGGCGACCGATCGCGTGAGGCAACGGTCCTCACGCCCCAACCGCCGCCGGGATTCCGATCCCGATTTCCGGCCACCGTAGGCGCGGGCTTGCGGACGGCGAGCAATGGGTGGCTCGCCGTCCGATCGTCCGGTGACTGTCCGGACCGAGCCCAAGTCGTCGACGGCGCGTAGTGTTCCACGCGCGCCTCAAGGAGATGTCAGCAACCGTAGGGGCCCAGCAGGGTCGAGGCCTACTGGGGCCATGGGTGATGCGAAAGTGACCCTCAGGGCCCTGGAAAAAATGGCAAAGAAGGAACTGGAGTGGGTTTTTAGTCAGTAAAAGTCTGACACTATCTCTCGCTCCGCCCAAGAGCGGGGGATGTCATAAGATGATTTTCCCACCCGAAAAAAAAAAGCTTAGTATCTATAGGCAAGCACGCTGTACTGTCGACCACATTATCGCTTACTATTGAATGAGATAGTGGTCAAACGCGAGTCTATCATTAATAAAAACTGGGCAAGTGCGAGTCGGACACGCACACTGAGGGTTCTGTACAAACTTACCTGTGTACTTAAATAGTTATATTCCCGAATGGGGTCTCGAAGATTTTTAAATTTTTTTTTCTGTAACGTAACAACAAATTTACAGTTTTCAGATTTATTCCTGTATCTGTGTTATAAGACCTTGCTTTATGCAAAACTTTAGGATTCTGGGTCAACGGGAAGTAGTACTTTATTAATTTTGATTCCTTTGAGAATATCGAAATATACGTTTTTTGCGACATAAACGACAGTATCTTTTTTATACGTTAACTTAGAAGTTTCATTTTTTCACAGCTTCAAGAGACCGCAGATTTGAGTATATGGTTTTAATTTCAACTCGATACCTCCACGCGTTCCCGAGATAAAGGGTCTTGACAGACAGACAGAATACCGTATTAGACGGAGAGAATTCAAAGATTGAAAAAAAGAATTTTATAGGTGGTAGTTGAACCGGAAATTTGAAAGAAAGCAAAAACGAAAAAAAAACCTAAAAAATTTGTCACGTTTTCTAGGAGTGTTGCTATGTTGCCGTGTTGCCAAGCAGCACACAACTACATTTTTGCTTCTTTTTTTATTTTTGTTTCGTGTTTACCCTATATTGTGTTTGTGCCTTGTGCTGTACCAAATAAATTCTTTTTCTTTCTTTCTTTTTCTTTCAAGCCATGTTGTTGATTTTTGTCAACGTTACTATTGAGGTACCTAACCACTTCTGTTAGCATGTCTATTTGACTATATTTTCTTGTTATTTTAAGGTTTTCCCAGATTATATTAGGGTTGGTTTTCAGTCTAATCGGATACAGCTTTTGCTAATAATGATCAACAAATAAACAGCAAACTGACCGTAAAAGCTACCGCGTTTAAATAAGCAGCCACTTTTCGAAAAATTAACTTTACAAAATAATATCAGTCATATTATTGCAACATAACCCTTTTTTTGGAGGGAAATCAAATGATTCCTCCATGGGTAGTCTGAAAGGGAACATCAGGAAAAATAGATATGGTTTTAGTCAGCAAATGTCTGAAACGCTCTCTCGCTCCGCCCTAGAGCCAGAGAAGTCATTGTAAGTATGATTTCCCACCTTAAAAAAAACATCACCATCAGAATCTACAATATCAAAGCGGCATACGCTAGTTATACCCACTTTGATTGATGATATTTCATTAAAAAGATATTTAAATGAAGAACAGTCTGTAAATTAACATGAATAAAAAAAACCGCAATTAGAGTCGTGTTTATTCGACTTCTTTTGTTCGACTTTCGAAACCGAAGTTCAAAGCTCAATAAATAGCAGAAATATTGTACAAAACAAAAAAAAAAAACAGACCAACTGGAATACAGGAGCCAAGAATAGCGAAACATTTCGTGTTCACACTTTAAACAATAAAGAACAATTCGGTGCTATTTCTTAATGAATAAAGTGCTGCTTCCAATTGATTGTCAAGAAACTCGTTACTACAAAAAGTAATTAAGTAGGACCTTCTCACTTGTTGATCTCATTTTCCTTCTCATTGAGTAGAAACAATCTATTTGGCCAGTAACTGGTGTTAGGAGTTGATCCTCAGGGCTTATACTATCAACAATATCTGAGGAAGTTCCGCAAAGATCGCACGAGAAAGGCTTAATTACTGTTCTCGATGAAGTTAAATTAAATGTTGAGACCTGTACAGTGTTATGAGTTTAATTAAAGGCGGAATACCAGATTACTAGAGGCTTCCTGTCATTATTTTTTCAGTTGTTTGATAAAATATAGGAATTAGTTTCAGTCAAACAGGGTGAATAGGAATGGAGGGGGTTTTTTTTTAGGTGGGAAAATCATCTAATGACAAATCGCGCTCTTGGCGGGAGATAGTGTTAGACTTTTACTGACTAAAAACCCACTCCTGTTCCTTCGTTGCCTTCGTCCCAGGGCCCCGGGTTTCGTTTTCACACTACCCATGGCCCCAGTAGGCTTCGACCCTGCTGGGTCCCTACGATTTGCTGACATCTCCCTGAGGCGCAAGTGGAACAATACGCGCCGTCGACGACTTGGGCTTGGTCCGGACGGTGACCGGACGGTCGGACGGCGGGCTACCCATTGCTCGCCGTCCGCAAGCCCGCGCCTACGGTGGCCGGAAATCGGGATCGGAATCTCGGCGGTGGTTTGGGCGTGAGGACCGTTGCCTCACGCAATCGGCCGTTTCCTTTGCTAGCATTACTGCTTCGCAGAAGGAGGCGACCGCCTGCTACTCCTCCTCGCTCCGGACCATGGCCTGTAACAAGGCCCGGCGCGAGAGATCGCCGCCGCCGATCGCCCCCACGAGGACACGGCGTTGCTCTGCCCAAGCGGGGCACACCTCCATACAATAATAACATCAACTATTTTTCCCAGCATTTATTTCTAATTTCTAGGTAGAAATTAAAAATATTTTGTTTTTATTGTGTTTTGTTTTATAGACTAGGCCGCAAAAATAACGGCTCACATAGAAAATCTGTTATATCTCCCATTGTGTACCCAAGATGGCTCGTATGAATAATATGTTATAAGTAGATTAGTAATAATCTCAAAAGAGATTTAATTTGCAAAACAGCTAACATAATTACAAAATTGGAAAAGAATACACTTTCTGCATTAGTTTGAAACCAAAATGTCATTATATTAAAAAACTATCGTGGCAGTGTATGGGCCGTGGTATCTTTAAAGTGTCGTACATAGTTAATAGTGATAGAACGGTTCTCAGTGCTCTCAGATACATAGAGATATTTAAACGAAAAAGCTGGTTCTTTCGTGTGTGGGCGCAAATTCCATTCTTCTGCATGATAATGTAGTGTAATGTACACACAGGGCTCATTTGGTCAATACGTATTTTCAAGATATCGGTATTACTTGCATGGAGTAGCCATCTCACAGCTTATACTTAAATCCTATAGAACATGCATGGGACGAACTCGTGAGATGCGTTAGATCACGCTCTTCGGCTCAAGCTACCTTATATACAAGTTAAAGAGTGTGTTATTGGAAGAATAGCCAAACATTGACCAAAATCGTTTTTTTTTCGGTGTGAAAATCATCCAATGACATCCCCTGCTCTTGGGCGGGGCGAGAGGGTGTGTCAAACTTTGACTAAAAACCCACTCCTGTTCCTTCGTTGCCTTTCATACCAGGGCCGAGTCTTCCTTTCAGGACCAAACCCTTGGCCCCAGTAGGCTTCGACCCTGCTGGGCCCCTACGGTTTGCTGACATCTCATTGAGTCGTGCGTGGATCAGTACGCGCCGTCGACGATTTGGGCTCGATCCGGACGGTTATCAGACGGTCGGACGGCGAGGTACTCATTACACACCGTCCGCTAGCCTGCGCCTACGGTGGCCGGAAATCGGGATCGGGATCCCGGCAGCTGGGGCGTGAGGGCCGCTCCATCGCGCGTGCACGTGCGGCTTCCTCCTCCGGGAGCCACATAGTGGTGACACCCGGGGACCAAAATCGTATTAAAATTTGATTTACAGCATCATCTTAATGAAGTGATACGGGGTCATGGAGGATACAAAAGTTTTATAACGACAAAAATGTTCTTTTTTAAGAAAACTGCAATGTGTATTTTTATTGTCATAAGTTAAAAGTATTATTTTAGGATTTCATTATAATGAAATAGTTTACAAAATTAGTTATATATTTTCTTCTATGAATTAATCAGTCATCAACATTCCTACTACAGTTTTTTCATTTAAGAAACTATTAAGTATATTTTTTATAAGTGACCTGGAATTTTTGTAACTCAGTGTATTTACCTAACGACGCCGATGTACTAACAAATGACGTAGGTCATAGGTGTCGGCTGTCGAGAGGTCTTGTGTCAGATCCTGCCTCGCTGCCCTATTGTTACAACGAGCTCTACTACAACTTATCTGAAGGGGCACGCATGAAGGTTGAGCCGGCTTATCCTTTCACTCTTAAGCCGTTAGATAATAGAAACATAGTAAGGGAGGACCGAGGCAATTGAAAGTTGAAGTATTGCTTTATCAACTAGTTGTAACTAGATTTATTTTGCGGGATAGTGTTGCGGGATTAATCGAAAGAGTTATCGCGGAGTTTTTTTTTGCGTGGGAAATCATCTAATGACCGGCTCCCGCCCTTGGGCGGGGCGAGAGGGCATGTCATACTTTTATTGACTAAAACCCACTCCTGTTCCTTCTTTGCCTTCATTCCAGGGCCGTAGGTTTCGACCCTGCTGGGGTCCTACGGTTGCTGACATCTCCTTGAGGCACGTGTGGAATACTACGCGCCGTCGACGACTTGGGCTCGGTCCGGACGGTCGGACGGCGAGCTGGAACGCAAAGGGCAACTGATGGAACACAGTTGATTTTTTTTGTTGACACATGTCTGAAATTATTTTGTCAAGTTAATTTTTCTAAAAATGACTGCTTATTGTCAGTACAATAAGCAGTCATTTTTCGAAAAATTAACAAGCCTAAAATCAGTATTTTAGGCTCATATTACAGTGTATTGAAAAAGGGGCTTTTTACTTTTTCCATCTCGCATACTGTGGAAAAGTGTGCCGATGATTACTTCATCATGTAAAAGCTTTCTTGACATTCAATGCGTCAAATCCATCCAAAGTTTGTCTGTTAGAGATTACGCTGTGCGATAAGAGCGCCTATTGTAAAACTGTGTGTGTGTTGTAGAATTTATTGTATTTTTTTTTTATAAATGTTTGTCTTGAGTTAATATTTATTATTATTAAAGTATATATAAATTCTTATTGAATATTACAAACTATGTTATAAAATATATATAATGAATTTAATTATGTTTCATCAATATTTTATTATTTTGCAGTCCCAAAACGAGTGCAAAATGTATTTGTAGGGATAGAGTTATATGAGATAAATATTTATGTTTTATATTTTATTGTTGATAGGTTCGCGCTTGACCGCTATCTCATGATGATGGACTACAATACCTTCAGAATCGGTTTAAGGTGAATATTTCAGGTTAGCCCGCATCATGGAGCTAAGGCCTCTTTGAGGAGTGACTGGAGAGGTCTCACGGCGTCCTTACCTTCCGCATGAAGTAGGTCCTCACCGGACATGGTTGTTCGGGAGGTTTCTGCACCTGATTCAGACGGAAGAAACGCTCGGGTGTCAACATTGTGCGGACCGCTCGGAGGGCACGGTGGAGGTGTCCCCCTCGTGGGTGGAGCACCACCGTGTTCTCGTAGGGGCGATCGACGGAGGTACAGGCCATGGTCCGGAGCGAGGGGGAATGGGCGGCGGCCGTCTCCTTCTGCGAAGCAGTAATGCTAGTGAAGGAGACGGCCGGAGGCGTGACGGAACAGACATCCTCACGCCCCAGCCGCCGTCGACACCCCGACTCCGATTACCAGCCACCGTAGGCGTTGAGTTTGCGGACGACGAGCAATAGATAGCTCGCCGTCGTCCGGTAACTGTTCCGATCGAGCTCCAGTCGTCGACGGCGCGTACGTAGTCTTCCACGCACATATCAAAGAGGTGTCATAAAAACCGTAGGGGCCCTGCAGGGCCGAAGCCTATTAGGGCTATGGATTGAGTTATGAAAAAGTAACCCGTGGTCGTATAACGCAAAGGCAACTTGAAGGAATATAGGTGTGGTTTCAGTCAGCAAAAGACTGTAATGCTCTCGAGCGGGAGAAATCATTAGATGATTTCATCATCATCATTTCAGCCGAAAGACGTCCACTGTTGGACATAGGCCTCCCCCAAGCGCCGCCACAACGACCGATCCCGTGCTTCTCGCATCCACCGCACTCCCGCGACCCTCACCAGGTCGTCGGTCCACCTTGTGGGAGGCCTTCCAACGCTGCATTTTCTGGTGCGTGGTCGCCACTCTAGAACCTTTCGGCCCCATCGACCATCCGTTCTACGAGCAATGTGCCCTGCCCACTGCCACTTTAATTTGGCGATTCTTCGGGCTATGTCGGCGACCTTGGTTCTCCTGCGGATATCTTCATTCTTTATGCGATCACGCAAGGAAACTCCGAGCATAGCCCTTTCCATTGCCCTTTGGGTGACTGTAAGCCTTCTGATGAGGCCCATTGTAAGCGACCATGTTTCAGAGCCATATGTCATCACTGGCAACACGCACTGGTCATAGACTTTCGTCTTGAGACACTGAGGTATGTTGGACGAGAAGATACCGCGCAGCTTCCCGAATGCTGCCCAGCCGAGTCGGATTCGACGATTGACCTCTTTCTCAAAATTAGACCTACCCAACTAGATTGTCTGTCCCAGGTAAACGTAATCGTCTACAACTTCAAGTGCAGAGTCTCTGATCTTGATCGGAGTGGGTGCTACATGGTTATTTACCATGACTTTGGTTTTGTCCATGTTCATCTTAAAATGAACATAGATGATTTCACACCTTAAAAAACGGGCGGTCCGTGAAATTCAAATTATTGTACGTTTTTTACAATTCGCAGTTCAGTATATGGTAAAACAAAATTATAGTCGATCGATCATCGTAACTCTTCATTTTCATTCTTCATTCATCATAACTACACTATATCTTTATGATAAACTTTTTTTTTAGGAGCAGGTGCAATCAGGGCAAGGTTAGCTGCTGCATGCAGAGCGAGTGCCGGCTGAACTTAGCAGCCCCGGGGAAATCAAGATTTCGTAACATGACGTTATTAGAGCTCAGGTAAATATGATACAACTATTCTTAAGACACCCAAGGGAAAAGATTAGATTGCTAACCTACGAGAATTAAATAAGACTATTGCTCGTTTATGTTGTTACCATCGCAGGGAGAAACTGTGTTCCCCGTCGGAGACACCCCGGGTGTAGGGAGTCGCAGGACGATTTCCGGCCGTAGGTGCAGGCTTGCGGAGGGCGAGCAATGGGTAGTTCGCCGTCCGGTAAGGAGCAAGCCCAGTTCGACGGCGCGCTGTGTTCCGTGCGCGTTTTCGCTTCAAACAGATGTCAGCAAGATTGACGAAACCGGTTAGAGCTGATGCTTGCGAGAGTTGCGCATTGTTGGAAGGAGTTACCGTGGCCAAAATCAAGGAACACTGTGGGCTTTAGTCTGTAAAAGTCTGACACTCCTTCTCGTGACACCCAGAGAGGGAGAAGTCATTTGATGATTTCCCACGTAAAAAAAGGGGGAAACTGGACGATGATGGTCCAGGAAAGTGGGGATTGGCACAATAAAACGCACGGCGCATTCGGGCTGTGGATGTTGATGATGACGGTGATTGCTCATGTTATTTCTTACCTTGCGATGGTAACACTAATCTCAAGTAAGAATGAAAGGATCATGACCAACGATGTATGGAAATCCGTCTTAAGTTGAAGCACAATAAATGTTTATTTAATATAGACTACGCTTTATATACTATTAAATAAAAGTGTTCATTTTCACACAAACACCCGAGTTTTAAAGTAATTAAACAAAAACGGAGATAACCTACAAATTATGTCTAACCAACTCGCAACTTGTAAAATGACCACAGATCACTCATGTAGGTACAAAACAACATTGTTAGTTATCATCCGTCTGTCATCTGGCTTGACAGCTGCATCTGCGTGAGACGAAGCACAAAATAAATATTATATTATCGGAACGATAAAATACATTACAGTACGTTATGGTATTACTAATTACTTAGCTATTTAAGATATTAATATCATTTTTGTGATGTTTTTGTCTAAAGGTTCATACTTACGTACAAAGAGTATAGTAATATATAGCTTACGTAACTCGTACAAATGAAGAGAACGAAACGTCAATCATGACTGGGAATGTACCTAGCAATCGTTAATTTACTGTTTATCTTAAAATCATAATTCCGGATACGAAAACAGAATTCCTGAAGTGAAAAGCTGTAAAAAAATAAGCAAATAATTTCTATATTAATTTGATTTTCGTTCACGCATCTTTGCTAGACTGCTTTTGGTCAATCTCCTTTTGACTGGCCTGTTGGTCTAGTGGTTAGTGGCCCTGACTGCTACGCCGGGTTCAATTCTCACCCAGGACAAATGTTTGTGTGATGAGGACAATCATTTGTTCTGTGTGTGTATAATATGTAAGTATGTATTTAGAAATATATAAGTATGTTTATCAGTTGTCTAGTACTCATAACACAAGCTCTGCTTAGCTTGGGACTAGATGGCGTTGTGTGATAGTTGTGGAATTAAAAAAATATATATTATACTTGTCTCCAAATGGGTTACATATTCCCAATCATTGAACCTACGTAGTGGAACTTTAACGTAGGTATTACAAACTAGAACTAAGTAAATACTCTTACCTGTCCTGACATAGCGTTTAAAAAACTCTTTAGAAGCCCTTAAGTTGAAGAAAAGACGTTAAATTTGCTATCATGGCTCACACTGGGTCAGTTTTATTCTAATCTAGGTATCCTCCACGGTTTCTCCCGCGCCTTGGGTTAGTGCTCCGCTGGCCTACAGCCTTCCTCGATAAATAGGCTATCTAACACTAAAATAACTTTTCAATGTGAACTAGTAGTTACTGAGATTATGCGTTTAACTAAATTTTTAGCTTTAATAATATAAAAATCTCGTATCGCAGTGAAACACTCCTCTGAAACGGTGACACAGGTTGTTATGAAATTTTTTGTGTATATTTGGTAACTTTGAGAAGAGGTCGTAAGTATTATGTACTCTCCTACTTCCACCCGGACAGAACACCATTACAGAACATCGGTTGCCGGGTCAGCTAGTCTAATATAAAGAAATCTCATAGTGTTATTATGTTTTTTTTGTGTTTATATTTGGTAGATCTGAGAATAGGTCGTAAACTATTTTTTATCCTCCTACCGCCACCCCCCATTTCATAATCTATGTGGCAGAATATCGTATGCGGAGTCAACTAGAATTAGTTGGTATAGATTCTCGTATAAGAAACAGTCTTTGGTATTTTGCTGGGTCTGTTGTGACATCCACCAACCCGCACTGGGCCCGCGTGGTGGATTGCGGCCCGTTCCCTCTCCTAGAGAGAGGAGGTCTGAGTCCCAGCAGTGGGAACATTAAAAGGCTGAATATGTATGTATGTATGTATGTTGCGCATCGTTGCACGTTGGTTCAACATCAGTCTGCCTTGCCTTTACCTAATTATGTTTAAAGCCCACCCTGGCTTCCAGTCTAACTGGATGTAGCTGAGTACCAGTATTTTACACGAAACGACTGCCTGTCTGACCTTCCACAACCCAGTAACTGTTTTTGTGTTGTGTTTACAAACGAAAAATGTGTAATAACGTCATAATCGCATATGAACGGTTGTATGAAAAACAGTGAAAATGTATGTCGAGTTGCATCCCCTTAAGTTGCACCTGCCATATTGTGTTTCTGCACTACCCTAAGGTCGACTGGTAGAGACACCTAAAACACTAATTCTGCCTTTGTATGTTTTTTTTTACTAATGCATACGGTTTCAATCAATAACGTGGGTACGCGTTGGTTCGGTATAAATTAGGCTATGCACAAATCGACCAATAACTTTAAGCTACATAACGCTTGTTTAAAATCGAGTGCAGTGCCAAGATGATTGTTTATACGTTTGTAAATTAACGATAAATTTGCGTTGGTTGTTAATGGAGGGCAAATATTAGTGAACGGATGAGGCTGGGGGGTTCGTGCTGGAGTCTGGAGCCATGCCAGCGAGCTACACGTCTTCTTGCGAGGATACTGCTGTTTATCTCCATTATGACTCGCTCTTAGGATTAACTTAAGACGTTTGTTTCGGCTTCCAAAGCCCAAAACAAAAATTGTGCTGTGACGCGGCGGGCTGTAGTTCGTAGTTACACTAACAAGCTCAGCCGTTACATCATTAGGACGGTTATTTACTATTTAATTTGAATCGGATTTGGATTTAATCTGCTTGTTTTAATATTATTAATTGACGTGTTCGTGATGGCCCAGTGAATAAGACACCCGCCTCTCATTCATGATAAATGATAATGATAAATGATATTTATTATGCAAATAGATTTTTTTAAAACACTTTTACACGTCAATTTTTTTTTGTCAATTTAAACTAGATGAAGCCGGTGTTTCCTAGCTGACTACCCTGAGAAGAAACACCGAAATATACTCAGGGGTCAAAATCTCTTTTAAAGTCCATACAGCAAACATGTAATGATCAAACAAATCATATGAGAACCATGCAGGTTGGAGTCTGAGATGGTCTTTTGAAGAAAGGACCACACAGTTCTGAGCGGACCTGTCCAGTCAGTGCAAGCATTTGTCAGTATTCGTGTAGCTCAACTCAGAACTACTAAGGAGCTCAACGACTTGACGAACAATACCAAAGAAAGGACATTTTGGGTAGGCCGCAAAAAGTACTCAAAACTGCCAGACATTATGTTATAATTAAAGAAAAAAAAAAGAGTAATCCACATAGTCCCCAAATTCACAATAATAAAATTTACAAAAAATTTAAATATTACAAATTGTAAAAAAAATATATATTTATATATTTCTAAAAGTAATTCTCAATGTCAAATTCTAAATATAAAAAATAAACAATGTCATAATTGTAAAAATAATATTAAAATGAAGTGGCAGGTTCGAAACCGGGCGAGTACTAATGTGTATTTTTCAATTAATTATGTAGTTTTCTAAGTTTATCTAAGTCTATCATTATTAGGTCAATATTGACACCCCGTGCCTCAGAAAGCACTTTGGTCCCGGTTGTCATTCGTAGATTTTTGACTGTCGTTACACTTACAAGTAGTCAGACACCAGAAACTCTGACCATCTATTGATAGTCTATTCAAGGAGTACCGTATTGCCCAGTAGCTGTGTTGTGGAGGCAGTCCTGTCCCCCTAGCCAAGTTACAATCGTTTCGTTCGCGCCGAACGCCTCGAGTAGGCCACGCCCCCGGTTCCTTTGTTCTGACCACGTGACCGAGCGTTGAGATGACGTCAGAACAAAGGAATCGGGGGCGTGGCCTACTCGAGGCGTTCGGCGCGAACGATACGATTGTAACTTGGCTAGGGGGGCTGAGACTGGAAGCCGACCGCGAGCTAGTTGGGAAAACGCTAGAGCTAGTGTTGTTAATTTTATTGGCTGTGTGCGACCTGGTTAATTGATTTCTGTAGCCTTCTTATTATTGTACTTGCAGCTTCGTTCGCATGAAACGCCTTTTCACTCCCATAAGGGTTGAATTAAAAAAAAAACATAATTTTCGTCTACATCTTAAAAATAACACCTGTAAAAAACGTCAGTTTTCTTGTTACATAATCATAAGTAGCTTTTTAGTTTTCGTTTTCTGGTTGCAAGAATGTCAATTATTTAACTCATGTACTATGATGGTAAGATTAATGACTGAAAACAATGTGTTCATTACACTTATTGTATCTGTTGCTCTTAGGTTAATGGCTTGAGAAACTTTTGTAACCTCTGGCTGAATTTCAATGTGCAGCTCCTCGTCTCAGAAATGGAAAGTTCGCAGTGTCTCCAAGGGCTCTAAATCGTCGACTATTCGGGAGAAAAATGAGCGAGCACCTCGGAGCGCAGGGCAAAACGCTTTACGAGTGATACGTAAACATTTTTTATTTCCCACGCAAGGCTAACTTCGAAAACAAAGTATGAATTAAATTTATGACTGCATAAAATTACTGGTGTACCTTTAACGAACATCAAGCCGTATAAACGTGTAAAATCTGCCGGTGGACTCGCTCGCTCATTACGTATTCCGTTTGGGCGAGCGAATATTTCGACAACAAACATTATGTTAATTCGGCCGCATAACGATCTATTTTACACCTGTTTACGTAAACACGCTGCCTAAGCTTCGGAGACGATTTTTCCTTGCTTACACTAGTTCGTTAGTCGCCAAAACCATCGTTTATTTACAAAGGACGCAAAATAAAATGGCGTCTGTATTGTGATGAGGGTCTAATGTTTCTAGTTAGTCCCGAGCTTTTTTGTTCCATGTCAAATGTTTTAGAAAGTCATTATTGAGTAATTATCCACGATAAGGGCCATTATGACATTTTATTAGGTTCCAAATGGTTTAAATGGCAACATTCAGACCTAAAGTGAACACGTTTAATTCGTAACTTGTTGCTCGAGACATTAAATTGTTTTAATCTGGCTTACTAAACATTATCCTGGGTTTGGTTGCAGGTCACGTTCAGGAGTTTACAGTCGATTGGCTAGAACTTAAGGCGAAAGGATTCACTAAGCGTTATCTTCAAATCTTGAACGTTATTTCGATTTATTCGACCGTCATAAAACGTAGTTCTGGGCTAAAGATTGTGGCGACCTCGGTTCAGACCAATAACTCACGAGTCTCCTGAGGCGCATTATAACAGAACGCTGGACAGAGTGCTGCACAATACATTGTCATCGTTTTTATTTCGAAAGCGATACTATCAACTGTTTTAGTTCAGTGAACGTTCAAACTATTAATGACAACCAGAGGAGTATCAACATCTAAACTTGCCGGGACAACTGTTCCGAGACTGAGGTTGGTAAACAAATTTAAACTCTAGCATGTCAGTTTAAGGTTTAGTTCGTGAGGTGCTGGTGAAGTGGTCGCACCAATGCTCATGAATACGTCAGGACAAGCGGGGGTGACGCGAAAGTGCATCACATCATTCGACCTTCGATAGTGTAAATTGTAGACTCTTGGGGCTTGCATGCAGGAAGTGATGTACGTACCTATCAAGTGCTGGGCATTGCTTTTAATGTTCATGTATTGCAATAAGTTTATTTTAAACTAGTTGGTGCCCGCGACTTTGTCCGCGTCAGACTCGTAAGAGCTGCCATTTGGTCACAATTTCAAGGAGATTTTTTAGCAATTATATACCGGTGAAAATCCTGTCAACATTGCTTCAGCCGTTTCGGAGATTAACCAGGACAAACAGAATGACTTACAGATAGACCTGCAGACAAAAACTTTTAACATTGCATTTTTTATAGGTATCGAATCGAATATACTTTCATATGCATTCAGTAGAAAAATGTTTTGATACTTATTACAAACCGAAACTTCAATTTATTTATATGTATAGATGATTAAAACGTAAAAAGCTGGTGTACTGTAGTTTACCACCGTGGGGAAAAAGGCGTAAGTTTATAAATGGTAGTTTATTTTAATTTATTTAAACAGTTTTTTTTTAGAAATACGTTGTTTTGGTTTAGCTCAGAATAGTAACTATGTGCTTAATAATTCTAAAATATTTTTGAATCGACCTGTACCTACTTTGACAAAGTAAGTGTTGAAGGATGTACATTTGTAGTATTCTTAAGAGCGTCCCCTCGAGACGCGGTGAACAGTGCTGTATGTAAATGTAGTCTCGTGATTTGTGGCAGAGTGACAGGCTCTCATTGCGCGCCCCGCGGCTCCGCGCCCGACGACACTCCAACATACCCCATTGTTGACTCGCGACGTGTACCCACTATACCTACACTACACTTACGTACAGATATCCGCAGACAATAACCGTCTGCCCCACCAAATCCCCGACTTTTTTTTACCTCCAACAAAGGATAGACAAGATTATTCGGAAAGAGCCCTAACTTTACGTCTTGGGCTTTAAGTAATCGTAAATTTATAGTGCCCATCCCAAATCGCTTACTGGACTAATACCTACATAGAATAAAAATCCAGGCTTCCGTTTATATTCACATATCTACTCTAATCCCTCAAAGTGTTTGTTCCTGAAATATATTCTGGAGCTCGAAAGATCAACAAAAACAATCGTGAATAATACAAATGCGTAACTAGCAATGTTAGCGTGTATTGAGCCGTCAGATGTGCCGCTGTCTATTGTTAGACGCGAAGCCCAGATTTACATAACACGGGCCGGATCATCGGCTGTGATTGTTTCGATGCCAGCTACAGCCCATGTAATTTGTAGGGATTCCGATGAATAAATGGCTTACATTTATAAAATGTTTCATCTACTTTCCCGCCCAGTACAAATTCGGGTATTACGAACAATTTTTCAACTGAAATTATTGTAATAAACTTGTACGTAAATGTTTGTACGTGTATTCGATACAAGAAAGTTTCCAATAAAAAGGCTCGGATAGTACAAAGTAGAGTGCCCACGCTGGGCTCATCCTGATAATACATCACCACTTTGTTGGAAAAAAAATGCGTTAATATTTCGCGAGGAATTTCATTACTGCGAGCCTTGTTGGCTTTCAAATAAATAGGAGCTTTATTGCTTTGCTTCGTCCGCCGATGTTCGATATTGTGTATCGGGTCGAGATTAGACAACACGTATTCAATACTAACCGTACATTATTACGTTATTAACGTTAACGTAAGCTAAGGTATTCCTTTTAGATTTTGTTAACATTGTTATTTTTCATGTCTTGTAATTTGTTTTTACAAACTTTTATTTTAGTTTCACTTGTCCCGATGTCTGTTTGTCTATAATCAAATCTTGCAAATTAAATTTGATCCACTTCCCGGTTACCGAATGAGCTGAAATTTTGCATGCATGTGTAAATCAGATGACAATGCAAAATTATTATGACGTGGAGCTGATTTGATAATGGAACCGGAAGGTAGTCATATGAACTCAGATAACCCTATCGTGTTTGAGCTCTTTGGAATGGTCTTGATGAGTTTTCATTATAGAGGTATATACCGCGCTATAAAAGCTTGCTGTGAAAAAAAATATTTTCATTGAAAACTTGTTTGCTATGTAAATTCTATTTATTGCTCGTTGAAACAGGTTTTTTTTTTGAAGTGGTTAATCATCAACCCTTAGCTCTCGCTGGAACGCCCATACCAATCTGCTCCGACTTTCGGTACCTCGGGTCGCCAAGGAGATGGCGAGGTAGACCGAGACGTATCAAATCGGATCAATTCAGGATGGCTGAAATGGCGACAAGTCACTGGAACAATTTGTGACCCACGGATGCCCCCCAAGTTGAAGGGTAAAATCTACAAGTCCCTGATAAGACCTATCATACTGTATGGATCAGAATGTTGGGCTGTGAAAAAGACGGATGAAAAAAGACTGCATGTAGCGGAGATGAGAATGTTGAGATGGATGTGTGGTGTGACGAGAATGGATAAAGTGAGAAATGAGTATATTAGAGGAAGTTTGAAAGTGGCGCCAGTGACTGAAAAGTTGAAAGGGAATCGTTTGTCTTGGTATGGTCATGTAAAGAGGAGAGATGAAACGCATGTTACTAAAAGAGTTATGAGTATACATGTGGATGGGTGGAGAGGGAGAGGTAGGCCAAAGAAAAGATGGATGGATTGTGTGAACAGTGATATGAAAGAAAAGGAAGTTAGTGATAGCATGACGGTTGACAGGATAGAATGGAAGAAAAAAACATGTTGTGCCGACCCCAAATAAGATGGGACAAGGGCAGGAAGATGATGATGAATCATCAAATGACTTTTCTCGCTCTAGGGTAGAACGAGAGGGGCCTGTCAGACTTTTAATGTCTATAACCCACCTATGTTCCTCCATTTGCCCTTTGCCATTACCTAGGACAACGGTAACTCTTTTAAATGTTCCCATAGATCGTTGAGACAGGCTTAATTTAACTTATTGCTATTTCACAAATAGATCATGTCGATGATCCATTATTTTATTGAATACCTAATTACTATAGTTCTCTAGGTATCTAAATAATTTACTATTTAATATGCGACTAGAATTAAGTATCGAATTTACTCGAATAAAGAGCTAGGCTCTCAGCTTTCAGTTCAAACATAAATTCAGACTTTTTCCCATGGGGGTAAGCAGTGACTACACAACACCACGAGCTACGACCCTTACATAAACTGTTGCCATACATTTTATTAATTTTCCACACTGTAATTTAATTACCTACAGAACACAATAAGATTAAACTTTCAAGGATTTCTGTTAACATATTCTTATGTATGTGTTGTGTTGAAATTAGGCAATAACACTGCAGTGGTTGCCTTGTTTTTATTATCTGGGTTCCGCGAAAAAAATCGCTTCAGGGCATTTCAAAAAGTTAAAGTAGTGTAGAGGCCTTCACGGTAATTTCTGAGTGGGATACCGTGGTCCTAGAACGCAAACGGCAATTGAACAACACAGGTAGGTTTTAGTCAGTAAAAGTCTTACACGTCCTCTCGCTCCACTCTAGAGCGAGAAAAGTTAATGGATGAAATCCCACCTGAAAAAAAAATGGTAGTGCTCTTGACGTCTTAAAATCATCATAATCCCGGTCTGAGAGAAAGAGATGGAGCTATACAGGCTATATAGCACTATTCCTTTCTCACACGAAACCATGATCATTGTAAGACGAAATAGTGGGCCCCAAAATTTGATTTCTTTTATAGTTTAAAAAGTTTTACGGCCTTTGAAAGTAAAGAGATTTCCATTCAAATTTTAAACATTTGAGTTACGGTTGCCAGTTGTAATACTAATAGGGGTTTTCGTTGTTCACGGAACCCTAAGACACATTCGTGTGGCGTACAGTGAAAATTGTACACGAGGGAGTATAAGAAGAGGGGGTGAAAATGAGAAATGCAAATAGGTTGTTGAGCTCAGCGCCTCGCAGAATAAGCCTATGAACGCCTGACAAATAGAATTATGTTACGATTGCGCCTCACACCGAGAATAAATAATAATACATTAATAAACTGGCGCTATACATTTTATTGCCTCGACGAAGGAATTTTAAAAATGAAATATGCCACGTTCACAGGTTGGACACAATATTTCGTCAACATTCAATTTCCTGTCGTATGAAAAGGTTACGTCCCGCTATCGAACATGTCAGAATAACGAGCGGAAATCGAAATGAACTCAGTAAGGCCGCGTGCCTACTTTGTCGTGACGACAGATAATCGTGTAGTTTTAAGTGTCGTGGCTTATATATATATTTATTTATTTATTATATTCTTTATTGTACACCACATAAACAAAAATAAGGACAAACATAATTAAAAATAAGTGTACAATGGGCGGTTTATATGTACATAAAGGACGACACAATTAACTGTCGTCTACGAATTTTTCTTGCGGTGACAACAGATTGTCATGATAGTGGGAACGGCTAGCACGACAGGCGTAAAACGATAAAAATTTGTCCAGACTAAACCGCGACTGTAAATCATGTGTCGTAGTTCGAATGAGAACAGATAGAGACGATAGCCGTCCTACGATAAATTAACCGTTACGACATAGTGAGAACGCGGCCTAATACCTACTGCAGCCGTACATAGGCAGGCGAAACATGTTTGTGATTCCAGCGCATTAACTTACTGTCGATATGGGTTAGAAATTAGGGGTCTAAGATTAATAAAAATAGAAGAAATTAAAGGGTGATCTTTTTTTTTAGTTGGAAAATCATAAAATGACTTCTCTCGCTCTTAGGCGTAGCGTGATGTCAGACTTTTACTGACTAAAACCCTTCCCATGTTCCTTCTTTGCCTTCGTTCCAGGGCCCCGAGGTACACTTTCACATAACCCATGGAAAGGCTGATCTAAATCGACGTTCCTATGTTTGAACAATCGTATTTTTTTAAACGTTGCCCCACAGCAGCAATTACTCCTATATCGTGGGCGCATTCACAAATATGAAAACTCATATACGTAAGACACCCAGATCCAGAACAACAATCTGCAGGCCATAAAAATATAGTTTCCGTGCGGGAATCGAACCTGCGACACGCAGCGCAACAGGCAATTGTTCAATCATTGCGCCAACCGTGCTGCTAACACAGACAGGAAGGTGATTTTTTTTTATTGATTCCTGCATATTAACTAACTGTCGATAAGGTAAGCACAGAACAGTTAAAAGAAATGTAAAGGGTGACCTAATACGACGTTCGAATGTTTGTTCCACCTGTAATTAAGACTGTTGTCAATATTATTACGTTATTCATACTTCAAATGTTAGCTTTGAACAATACATTAAAGGTAGAACTACATTGGGAACACGTGTGCCACGTACGCCGACTTGTAGAGCTACATTAGATCCACGCCACGCGACGCAACGCGACGCGCGCGACCCTACGTACAAATCAGGCGTGGCCCACGTGTACGTCGGTAGTTCCCGCTTTAAGATAAATTAGCTTTTGCCAATGGCTTTTATAGTTAAAAAAATAATAATGTCCATAATAGGAACTATCCGAAACTAGTGGATAATCCAAAAGAATTTAATATCTGAAACCGGAATAATATTATTCTTATATGCGTATCCAAATCCGAAATTTCATATCCATAACATCCATATTATCCACCGAATATTTTTTTTGTCCTAACAAGATGAAAGGTTAGACTGGAAAAAACGATATTTCAATACCTGTTGACATCGCAAGTGAATAAATACCTAAGTATATCTACCTACTAGACGTTTTCTATGTGTAATTTGTTTTTTTATTTTCTATTGCCTGGCCTGTTGGTCCAGTGATTGTGTGATGAGCACGATCATTTGTTCTGTGTCTAGGTATAATATTCATCTATAATATGTATGTATTTAGAAATATATAAGTATGTTTATCAGTTGTCTAGTACTCATAGCACAAGCTCTGCTTAGTTTGGGACTAGATGGCACTGTGTGCTAGTTGTGGATTATTATTTATTCAATTTATTATTCATGTACACACATGGAAACAGTAAGGGCCGACGCGTGGTGGATTGCGGCCCATTCCTTCCTCGTAGAGAGGAGGCCTGAGTCCCAACAGTGGGAACATTATAAGGCTGATTGATTATGCTATACTTATTGTATATTATTTTTTTTCTTTTTTTAGGTGGGGAATCACCTAATGACATCACCCACCCTTGGGCGGAGCGTGAGGGCGTGTCAGACTTTTACTAACTAAAACCCACTCCTGTTCCTTCTTTGTCTTCGTTCCAGGGTCCCGTGGTTCTCTTTCGCATCACCCATGGCCCCAGTAGGCTTCGACCCTGCTGGGCCCCTACGGTTTGCTGACATCTCCTTGAGGCGCGCGTGGAACAATACTCGCCGTCGACGACTTATTGTATATGATGGTGTGTAAAAATAAGAGACGAAGAAATTTCATGTAAGAATGACTGTGTTGGATTGGATTAAGTACCAATAAATGTTCGGAGTGAAATGCTTTTGTAAGTGAAATGCAGATTGTTTCAATATGTACCAATGTACAGAGATCTGACCTGCGGCCTGCGGGTCGTTTACTGTAATCTCCCAACATGTTTGCTGTTGACATGTCTCATTCAGTATTATATTATATGAAAATGGCTGGAAAAACATGGTATTTTTCTTTATCTATTTATTTGTGACTTGGTCAGAAAACAAGTGATCGAAAAATCAATTACTGTTCGTTAGTCTCGCTAAATTCCAAAAATGTCTTGACCGGTTGGAATAATTTCTTTTTGTTTTCTCCGCTTCTTTAATACAGGAGTGATTTAAAAGAACAAAAACCGGGCAAGGGCGAGTCGGACTCGCGCACTGAGGGTTACGTACAAACTTACCTATGAAAAAAGTTTAATTTCTGAATTGAGTTACGAAGATTATTCCAAAACGCAATTTTTTTTTTGTGACGTAACTACAAATTTTCGGTTTTTTTCCTATACTATGAGAACTTGCTTCATGCCAAATTTTAGGATTCTAAATTAACGGGAAGTACCCTATGAATTTTGATTCCGTTGAAAGTGTCGAAATACACATTTTTTGTGACATAAACGGCCTTTTTTTCGTTAACTCAGAAGTTTGATTTTTCACAGCTTAAAGGAAGCGCAGACCTGAGTGTAATAATATGGTTTTAATTTACTTACTAAGTTTCAACTGCATAGTTCTTATAGTTTCGGAAAAAAGTGGCTGTGACATACGGACGGACAGACAGACAGACATGACGAATCCATAAGGGTTCCGTTTTTTGCCATTTGGCTACGGAACCCTAAAAACCCCTTAAATTATTCTACTGGGGATAGTTCTGAAAACAAATAATGACAACCTTCATTACTTACTTTGGTACACGGAATGAGATTTTGCCTACAAACAAAATTCCTCCTTTTCACCCCCTTAAAAATTGAATTTACAAAAAACTCTTTTTAGTGCCCGCCTACGTCATAAAAGGAAGCCTTGTGCAAAATTTCACATGCTTAAGCTCAGTAGTATCGGCTGTGTGATGATTATGTCAGTCAATCAGTTTCTCTTTTTATATGTATGTATAGATATATAATGTATAACTGCAGAAGGTATTACTAAGTTGTATAAGCCGACCGGATCAATATTATTTAATGCCCGTTCGACCACTGTATACTAACATCCGCCCAGGAAACGGCCTTAACTATTTTTTACCCGCTTTACGATATTCAATAGCGATATACGGATGTCACAATTTGGGTCCAAAGACGGCGGGTCTATATACCTTGTTACGTAACGATGCCCATAATATATAATATCCATGCGTATATACGATTTTCCTATACTGATTTTATGGACAGCAATCAAGGAAAAAATTGAAGTGTAGAAATGTATTTGTACAGATAGTTGTGTATGTGATTTTTCATATTTGCGAATGACTCCACGATACAGGAGTGATCCCTAGTGTGGGCCACTTTAGCATAGAATGCAGCATAATCAGACTTTTAATGTTCTCACTGCTGGGAGTCAGGCCTCCTCTCTAGGAGAGGGAATGGGCCGTAATCCACCACGCAGGCCCAGTACGTGTTAGTGAATGTCACACGTCGACATGCCGGTTTTCTCACGATGTTTTCCTTTACCGTTTTGAGAGCAGTAGTGATGAAATAAATTACACAAAGTAATGGGCCTGGGCTGGGTATGAACCCGCGACTTACAACTCGTAAGTCGGGGCCGTTACCACTCGGCCACCACTGCTCATGACCCTCGATAAAATAAGTAGTGGTTTTATTTATAGAGTACAAACTTGATATGATTTCAATTTTATTTCTATAGTAGTAGCTGCCAGCCGGTTCGCTCACATGAAAGTAGAAAATTGTCCCAAGGGATCATACTCCCGAGATAAAAAGTATCCTATGTGCTATTCCAGGACATGGTCTACCCGTGTGCCAAATTTCATCTAAATCGGTTCAGCTGTTACAGCGAGAAGAAGTAACAAACATACATACACTTACAAACTTTAACCTTTGTAATATTAGTGTGATTATTCGTTTATCAATAACTATTTTTAGTTTAGTTTATCTATATCAGTTACGCATTGAAAAATTCGAAGACATCGGAGTGTAGATAAGGAGCGCAACGCGGTGTTCTTGTTAGCGATCAGGATGATATTTCAGCACAAAACAAAGAGATCAAACCGTCTCTTGTTCCTTGAGTTAACAAAGCTTCAATGACCCTTTGCTGTCGGCACCTTCTTTGTCATCCCGGAGCCCTTGTCGTTAATGTCGAAAAAGATTAATTACTAAACAAATTAATGGGAAAACGTCTACTGATGACAGAAATGACATATTGCAGTGTAAGCCCTATTGTTTTGGCCATTGTCCGCGGAACGAGCGTATTTTTCGATATTGTGTAGTATATTGAATAGAAAGAAAGAGCGCTGTGTTGGTTTAAATTTATTTATTTCGGTAATCTGACAACAGGACGATAATATGAGTGAATTGGAAAACATATCCATATGTTTTTAAACTTTCAAATCTAACTGTGGAGATCTTGGCTTTGTACTACATAACGGTAGTTCGGGTCGTACTCCAAGGGTAAGCAACTTTTGTTGAGGTCGGTTTGTGGATGGGTGAACTTATTAACATTACTCCGTATCTCGAAAAGCATGTGAAGCCAGTAATCAATTATTTCCTAAATCCTTCCTTGATTTCGTAAAAATATAATGAACTTCTAAAAAATAGCACTCCTACACGCACATTGTAATTCTGAGATCTTTGACAGTTGTGACATTTGGAGGTGTGCGGAACAAAGAGTAAAGTCCCGCAAACCTTTGAAATGGGAGGATTCTCCGACCAGATGGGTGTTATATCTGGTGCATAGATGATTTCGGGCTGTCGTATATATTCAAATCGCGCGGAGAACTTTGATTGCGCGATACAGGATTAGTTCTTATGTGACGCCATAGATGTCGCTACATCACTCCCCTCCGGAGATCGGAGATCAATGGTTTTTGATGCTTCTTGATGCGTGCCAGGCCAGTAGTAGGTTGGTTCCAGTGGGTCCAAACCGAATGCCGCATAGTTCTCGGTGAGTCGGAACTGTCTACGGTGATGCTCCAGTGAGTCGGGGTGGTGCTGTCCCAGTGAGTCGGGATGATGCCCCAGTGAGTCGGGATGATGCCCCAGTGAGTCGGGGTGGTGCTATCCCAGTGAGTCGGGATGATGCCCCAGTGAGTCGGGGTGATGATGTCCCAGTGAGTCGGGGTAATGCTGCAGGCTCCAGTGAGTCGGAGTAGTGCTGCTGGCTCCAGTGAGTCGGAGTGGTGCTGTGCAACGTAGTGGCATGACTGCTGGCGTCGACCAGGAGAGGTTCTTCGTAGCTCTTCATGTGACTGGCTGAAGGTGGAGATTGCTTCGCCAAGATCGCTGATGAGACTGAGGGTGATGACCAAGTATGACCAGGTAGGCATGCTGGTGGTCAGGACACCCTTTATAGCCGTGGGTGCTGGCTGTATGACTCACTGCTCGAAAGCTTGAGGAAGTGATGACGACGTCACGAAGTAGTGGCTGCGCGAAGGCTGCGCTAACGTTCTTTGTCGAGGGTCACCAGTTTAGGGGTAGGCGGAACAGAGTGTAAAGTCCCGCAAACCTCCGTTGAAAAGGGAGGATCCTCCGACCAGACGGGTGTTATATCTGGTGGGCTACTGCCCGATGGATGATTTCGGGCTGTCGTATATATTCAAATCGCGCGGAGAACTTTGATTGCGCGATGCAGGATTAGTTCTTATGTGACGCCATAGATGTCGCTACAGACTGTTAGTCAGAAGTCAAGAATTCTGACAACCGTCTTACTCAATTATTGGGTTATCGAGGTTAGATAGGCAGTGGCTACATGTAGCATAAGCAAAATCAGTCTTATAATGTTCCCACTGCTGGGACTCAGGCCTCTCTATGAGAGCGAATGCGCTGTAATCCACCACGCGGGCCCAGTGCGGATTGGTGGATGTCGCATGTCTTTATGTGTTTCCGTAGAAACATTCGTCACAAATGGCGTAGCGTCATAGCATGCATCATATCCTTTTCACGCTTTCTTTACGTCATCGCGTCCATAGACTATAGGTACACGAAAACAGAACCGCGTCCTTTGGCACAGACGAAACGTAATTTTGCCACTTTATATATATTATGATTTCGTATTTCCACTTTATTTATTCATTGTTTTTTTTTCCTTTCCCTATAATTTATTTATATTTACCTATTTTATTCAAACCTCTCCTAGAGAGGAGGTCTGAGTCCCAGCAGTGGGAACATTATAAGACCGACTATGCTATGCTATGCTATTCAAATCTGTTAGCACACAATACCGTGCCGGCCGTGTCTTTATATTGATACCGTTACCGGCTTACGCTGAAAACCAGCGCCGTAGACTCATTGCATTTTGCGTGTGGTCACGGCATTATGCTGAGCGTTCGGCCGTTTTGCGCGGATGTGGCGCATATTTCTTTCACATAGTGTGCTTATAATTTGTTAGTTCTAAATTTGCGCCTTGTTCCGCCAAATAAAATATTTTTCTTTCTTTCTTTTCTTTCTTTAAATGTTTCGTTTTCCTTCACCGTTTTGAGAGCAGTATTGATGAAATAAATTACACACGGCTGCGGAGAACCTCAAGTGGCGAAAATATAATAACCTTGTTGGAAGTTATATTTTCGAACCGTTTGGGGTTGAAACTCTTGGTTCGTGGGGTCCGAGTGCTCACCAGTTGTATAAAGATCTGTCAAAACGTCTAGTTGACACTTCGCGTGACCCAAGGGCTGGCTTTTACCTCGGACAGAGGATAAGCATTGCCATACAGCGTGGCAATGCCGCCAGTCTTTTGGGCACATTACCAGTCGACAGCGATGTGGAAGAGTTTTTTGACGCCATATTTTAGTTTTAGTTAGTTGTAATTAGATTTGGGTTTTTATTATTATTTATTTTATTTTATTGTAATTATAGTTAGTATGTTTTCGATATGTTTATTTTTTTTTATTTGTTTATTTCAATAAAATTACACAAAGTAATGCACCTAGCTGGGCTTGAGCCCGCGACCTACAACCGTAAGTCGGGGCCGCTACCACGGGACTTACGCTGCACTGCTTTCACTTCATCTAAAATACTGATATCCAGCTGCTTTGCTTTGCAGCTGCACTTCATCTAAAAATACTGATATCCAGTTTGACGGAACGAAAGCCGACCCCAACACATTTGGGAAAAGGCTTGGCAGAGATGGTTGTTTTGCTTAATCACTTAACAGTCTACATTATTTCTACATAGAACAATAGGTACACGGAGTCTACAGGTCACCACCATTTTAGTGACCTCACGACACGTCGCTTATGATCTAGTGCGGGTACACGTGAGCTAATTAATTAGGCAAATTAACTGCATATGCCTGGCAAAGCTTCTAACTGAACACAGCGGCGCTGCAAACCTACTCCACTAAAGGTTTTCTATTAACTAAATGTTAGGTATGATACTACTGCTTTCCAGGGTTTCATTCAAAGGCCAATTGAAATAACATAGGTAGGTTTTAATCAAGTCTGACACTACCTCTTGCTCCACCCAGAATGGGAAGAATCTCTAAATAAATAAAAACTGTAAATATTAGAAATATTTTGTACTACCAAAGGCCAATGCACACTATTGGCATGATTATTTTTTTTCTTTTCGCCAGAAATAAAACGTAGGTTGTATGTTAGTGGCCAATACGAGGAATCAATAGCAAAAAGAACTACTACTACTATTAAACCGTAACCGAACGAAGATACGTATAGAAGCAGTGCTAGTATATTTTTGTCAGTCTTTACCTATTTTCGTTGTATTATAATGAAATGTAAATATAATAAGAAACGTAATATTTTGAGGTTTCTTTTGATAAAATAGATTAAATTTGTTATTACTGTTATTTTTTTTACACACTCGCAGTTTTTCATCACTAAAATTAGGTAGTAAAAAAAATAATTGATAAACGAATCGAAAATATACGTGTTAGTGTTGTGATAGTGATTGACACTATTTAATGCGTACTCACCGTAAAAACCAAATATCAGACATACAGTATTTTTATGTAAGAAAAATAACGCCTGATAACAAACTATAGCAATATACTAAATAGTCTCTAACTTCGTTTGGTTACGGTTAGTAGATAGACATAATTCTTTTTGCTGTTGATTTATCATACAGCCCTTTAAGATATGACCTGGGTTTCACTTTTGGTGAAAAGAAAAAAAATTACATGCCTGCAATGTATCGGAAAAGTTTCATTCCAATTTAGGTTGTAGAGAAATAAGGTAGTCAGACATAAATTGTACAAGTTTATACGAATTAATTAGGTACTGTCTTTCTAAACTTTTGAGAAATTTTTGGTCATTCTGAACAGTTAAGGATTCTCATATTCTTATTTTTATGTAAATTTTTTGTGAAGTTTGTAGTACATAGTATAGTTAAGTAACATAATAATAAATTGTTGCTCGAGGGAATCTCCGCACAAACCGCTAAGCGGAGCTGTAACGCTGTGGTCTGAGGTAGTGTAGTGAGTAGGTAGTCTATCGACGTCATCCACTTTGCAAATCAGGGAATAGAATGGTTTATATAGCGTAGTTCAACCGCATACTAAACCGCCCTGCCACGGTACATTTCATAGACACTAGTCTCTATTCCTCAAACGTGTAAGTAGAGCTGCTGTACAGATGATCTCTATCAATCAATTAGCCTTGTCTTTTTTCAAGTCGACTACCAACATGTTGGAGGGGTCGGCTTACAGTGATAAGTGTATATATGTCACTGAAAAATTGTAGACTCCGTATGATTGTAATAAATCTTTATTAGATAATAGTTTCTCGGCATAATTATGAAAAAATCGTTTTGTATACGATAAATCACATCCAAATTCATTAGTTTCTAACATAACTATGCCTTAGAAAAAATAGTTTACATTTTCTGGCGATATTCCGAGTATAATAAGAGAATAGTTCCAAGACTTCATTCGTACTGACTGATTAATAATGTATTTTAATGTAATAATGGAATTGAGTTGAATTTTAATTTTGTGTAATTTAATTTATTTTGTCGTGTTATTTTATTGTCTGTATGATTATGCAAGTATGAGACATTTGTTACTTGAAATAAATGAAAAATAAATGAAGTACATATTTCACTTGATGCCGATGGAATGAAATTATCTTGAATTATTAATTTAAGTATAGCTTGTGAGTTTTCCCTTCTTCTGAACGTTCTGAGGATTGGATACGAAAAAAACTCAAGTAATTGGCCAGCGATTGGTAGTGTGGCAATTATACTTGCGAAAATGATACAATTGGCCAAGTTTTTTATTCTTTAAAATACTTGTATTGTGGAGGAGATAGCATTAAAAACGTTCCTTGTTAGCATGCGGGCTGATATATGGAATAGAACTTGAATTTTCATTTTAAGTCTGTCCAAGACGAAGATGGAATCTTCTCTCCATCTTATCCAACTAGACTCTTACCGCAGGGACTGGCCCACAATTCCGCAATTGCCGAGGACAGATGTGTGTGGAAAAGGGAGAGAGAAGCCTTCGCCCAGCAGTGGGACATAATAGGCCAATTAGATTAGATTATGTTACAAGTCAGTCTGGATAGAGTATATAAGCTGAGTGGCGAGGTAAAAGCCAGCCCTTGGATCACGCGAAGAGTCAACAAGATGTTTAAAAAGGTTTTTATACAATTTGTAAGCTCGGACTCGGACCCCAAGATCCGAGAGTTTCAACTCCAAATCGCTCGAAAATATAATTACCAACAAGGCCACGGACGGAGGATAAGCATTGCTATCATCATCATCATCATCATTTCAGCAGAAAGACATCCACTGTTGGTCATAGACATCCCTCAAGCGTCGCCACAACCACCGGTTCTGTGCGTCTCGCATCCATCGGATTCCTGCGATCCTGACCAGGTCATCGGTCCACCTTGTAGGAGGCCTTCCAACGCTACATCTTCCGGTACGCGGTCGTCATTCCAGAACCTTTTGTCCCCGTCGACTATCTGTTCTGCGTGCAATGTGCCCTGCCCATTGCCACTTAAGTTTGGCGAATCTTCGAGCTATTTCGGCAACCTTGGTTCTACTGCTGATATCTTCATTTTTCATGTGATCACGCAAGGAAACTCCGAGCATAGCCCTTTCCATTGCCCTTTGGGTGAAAGTTTTTTTGAGGCCCATTGTAAGCGACCACGTTTCGGAGCCATGTCATCACTGGCAACACACACTGGTCATAGACTTTTGTCTTGAGACACTGTGGTATATTGTACGAGAAGATACCGTGCAGCTTCCCGAATGCTGCCCAACCGACTCGGATTCGACGATTGACCTCATTCTCGAAGTTAGACCTATCCAACAGGACCGTCTGTCCCAGGTAAACGTAGTAGTCTACAACTTCGAGTGTAAAGTATCCGTTCTTGATAGGAGTGGGTACTACATGGATGTTAACCATACCTTTGGTTTTGTCCATGTTCATTTTTAGTCCCAATCTTTCGGAAACTCCACTGAGGTCACCGACTATGTACTAAGCTCCTCCGTAGTCTCGGCCATGACTACTATGTCGTAAGGAAGGTGAGAGATGTACTCGCCATTGAAATTAATGCCTAGCCCTCTCTATTCCAAAACCTTGAAGACATACACCATTGCGGCCGTAAACAGTTTCGGAGAAATGACATCTCCCTGCCTCACACCTCGCTGCAAGAGGTTTCGAGGTCTGGTCCTGAAGTTGGACTGACATGGTGCCGTTTTTGTACAAACACTTCAGCACTTCGATGTACCGATAGTCAATCTGGCACCGTTGTAGAGACTGCAGTACAGCCCAGGTCTCGATCGAATCAAAGGCTTTCTCGTAGTCCACAAATCATAAGCAGAGAGGCTGATTATACTCCTCAGACTTCTGTATAACCTGCCGCAGCGTATGTATGTGGTCCACGATGCTAAAGCCTTTTCGGAATCCGGCTTGTTCGGGAGGCTGGAAGTCGTCAAACCTGCGCGCGAGACGGTTCGTGATGACTCTGGAAAACAGCTTGTAGAAGGCTGTATGACTCAGAAGTGAGATGGGCCTGTAATTCTTAAGCAGGGCGTTGTCTCCCTTCTTAAAGAAGAGTACCACTACACCTCTGCTCCTTGCCCGTGGCGTTTTTCCCTCGAGTATGACGGAATCGAATAGCTTCTGAAGGGGTTTACGGACCGGTTTTCCACCCGCCTTCAGGAGTTCGGCCGTAATTCCGTACTCACCCGACGCCTTGTTGTTTTTCAGCTGCTTCAAAGCCATCCTAATCTCGTACAGGCTGACGTCCGGGATATCTTCGGTATAGTGTCGAGTCAATCAGCTCTTGGATCATTTGCTAGATTTCCAGCGGGTTTAGCGATTGACGTGTATAACTGTCCATAAAAGGCCTCGATCTCTCCCAGTAGCTCCAATTTGACGGATATGACTCTGCCATCGTCAGTCTTCAGTTTTGTTAGCTGGTTCTGTCCAATAAACAGATCTCGTGCGAATACTTTGGAGCCCTTATTCCACTCATTCGCGTCTTTAATCCTCTCGGTATTAAAGCGGTGAAGGTCCAGTTTCAGCTGCCGGTATTTGCACGTATCGTCTGAAGCAGAATCATCTCACGCCTCTTCCTCATGAGCTCGAGGGTCGGATCAGAGAGCCTTTTGTTCGTATTTGTACGATGAGTCTTGAAAAATTTCAACCATACGGGATGGACAGTTTCAACGAACCCATCATTATATTCATACGCGGAGCTCCCTAGGCACTCGAAACGATTGTGGAGTTCAAGCTGGAAGCTCTCGGAGTTTTGGATATGGATCTGTGCTGGATGGAGCGTAAACTTCATCAGTCGAGACATCATCTCTCAAGCTTGTTATTGATATTCAATGTGCCTCTTACCATGCGGTGATCACTTCCAGTTTTCACCGCGTTGATCACAGAGAAATCATTAAATATTTTCTTCTTCGTCGACAGGATGAAGTCAATCTCATTTCTAGTTGCACCGTTAGGACTTTGCCAGGTCCACCTCCTATGCTCACGCTTTTTGAAGAAGGAGTTCATCATGTAGAGACCCTCCTTCTCCATAAAACTAGTCAGTAGGTGTCCGACGTCCAAATCTAAATTGCACTCGCAGCTCGTCACCGTCTCGTTTGCCCCGATTCGCGTTAAAGTCCCTCATGACGATGGTGAAGTGAGTCTTATAACCATGCATGGCTGTGGATATATCCTCATACATGGACTTTACTTCACGTCGGGGTGTGTCGAGGTTGGGGTATAAACCTGTATGACCTTCAGCGAATATCTTGATGATATTCTGAGTATAAGGTACGCCACTCTTGTCGACACACTCTCGATCTTCACCATGTTTTTCATAAGGGACTTGAGGACGAAGAACCCGACACCACCCTGGGACTGCTGGTCACCCTCCCGAAAATAGAGCAGGTTACCGGATTTGAGAATTATCGGGTCCTCCCCCTGTCTTCGGACTTCAGATAATCCTACAATATGTACGTACCCTATATTGTAGGATGCCACCACCGGGTTCCCAACTAACGGTAGGAGGAGTCCACATCGGCGTCGGGTCGACGATGAAGTACCTGAGACTAGTTCTCGACAGCCGATGGGATTTCGAGGAGCACTTCCGACGTCTGGCTCCCAAACTTAATCGGACTGGGGCTGCCCTCGGGCGGCTCCTGCCCAACCTGGGGGGTCTAGACGCCTCCTGCCGGAGGCTCTACGCGGGAATCGTTCGGTCCATGGCCCTTTATGGCGCACCGATATGGGCGCCGGCACTGCGGAAGCAGCCGGCGGCCCGGCTGAACGCATGCCAGAGGGTCATGGCCATACGGATGGTGCAAGGATACCGGACGATTTCCCGCAAAGCGGCGAGCCTCCTTGCTGGCCAGCCACCATGGGATCTGGAGGCAACAGTCCTTGCACACATGCACGATCTGCGCATGGAGATGCAACGCCGGGGCGAAACTCCGCTGCCGCGACAAGTCACAGCATGGCGGACAGAACTCCGGCGGGTTCTCATGGAGAAATGGCGACAGCAACTTTCGCGACCCGGTGCTGGGCACACCACAATTATGGCGGTAAGTCCGCTCTTTGAGGCGTGGTTGGAAAGACCTCACGGCGTCCTAACCTTCCGCATGACGCAGTTTCTCACCGAACACGGTAAGTTCGGTAAGTTCCTGCACCGGATTCGTGCGGCAGCGACGCCCGGGTGTCGCCACTGTGTGGACCACCCGAGGACACGTTGGAGCACACGGTAGAGGTGTGCCCCGCTTGGGCAGAGCAACGCCGTGTTCTCGTGGGGGCGATCGGCGGCGGCGATCTCTCGCGCCGGGCCTTGGTACAGGCCATGGTCCGGAGCGAGGAGGAGTGGCAGGCGGTCGCCTCCTTTTGCGAAGCAGTAATGCTAGCAAAGGAGGCGGCCGATCGCGTGAGGCAACGGTCCTCACGCCCTATCCGCCGCCGGGATTCCGATCCCGATTTCCGGCCACCGTAGGCGCGGGCTTGCGGACGGTGAGCAATGGGTGGCTCGCCGTCCGACCGTCCGGTAACCGTCCGGACCGAGCCCAAGTACTATTCCAAGCGCGCCTCAGGGAGATGTCAGCAAATTATAGGGGCCCAGCAGGGTCGAAGCCTACTGAGGACATGGGTAGTGTGAAAACGAAACCTGGGGCCCTGGGACGAAGGCAACGAAGGAACAGGAGTGGGTTTTTAGTCAGTAAAAGTCTGACACTATCTCCCGCTCCGCCCAAGAGCGGGATTTGTCATTAGATGATTTTCCCACATAAAAAAAAACCCCGTATTGTAGGATTATCGTAACCCGCTCAATTCCTCCTCAAGTTCGGTGATGTTCTCATTAGTCCTCAGTGTACGCGTGTTATATATTGCCGGGTCCTGTCGTTTTTCTTTTAAGTGGTAGCCGGATCTCATCCGGTGATTCTTAGCACCCCTTGCCTCGCCGTTGCCTTGACCGGAGCCATCTTTTTGTTTTGTTCATATTTGGGGGGGAGGTTAGCGATCGCAGTGTGGTTGTTGAAATACACAGAGAATGCTGCTGCCCATTCTCTGGTATGTCCCTTAGTCGCTTCTTACGACACCCACGGGAAGAGATGGGATGGTGCCATTTTTTACGTCCGAACACCATACGACGCATTGCCATACAACGTAAAAAAATGTATTCTTTTTTTACGATTCGGAAAAATCTTCCGAGACTCCATTTGGGAATTAAACTATTTACATAGGTAAGTTTGTACGGAACCCTCAGTGCACGAGTCCGACTCGCACTTGATCAGTTTTTTATTTAATGTGTAATTTTTTTTGAAGACTGCGTTCCCACCTGATGGTAAGCAGTGATGCAATCGTTGATGGTGAAGCGCACTAGTTTCTTAAAAGCTTGTTCACTCTAGGCTTCAACACACTCAAATTATAAGTGTGTAGTGTGTGTGTGATAGTTAGTTAATTGTTTTATACATATGTAAAATTTAAATAAAATTATACATTGTTTTAAGAAGAGTGCCGTAAGTATAAAGTATTGAAATATTGTGGCCCCATATTTATCTTCATAAACACCTGATCCCAAGAGCCACAGCCCTCATAATACCTACGTAGGTATATTTTGGAAACGACCTAAGAGGTGGATCAAGTTGTTCTTTGAGTTTGAGAGGTGATTTATGACGAGGGAGGTAAACACGACGCGCCCTCATTAAAAAAGGATTTGATATTAGAAACTAATCTATAACCGGAGATGTTTCAGTTTTAATATACACGGTGTTTTCTGAAAATATATGTGATAAGTATGTGCTAATGCTTAGTTTTTTTAAAGTATACAATAAATAACTAAATATTAGTCCAGTCGCGATCGAAGTAAGTAACCGCTAATACCACCATAAATTAATAATAATATAATAATAATAATAATTTATATGTAGATATCTTTACGAATAAACGAAATAATAATATATAGAAAATATGTATATATAGAAAATAAATGTAATAATAATATTCCACAACCATCACACAACGCCGTCTAGTCCCAAGCTAAGCAGAGCTTATGTTATGGGTACTAGACAACTGATAAAAATACTTATATATTTCTAAATACATACATATATAGATAAATTACACCCAGACACAGAACAAATGATCGTGCTCATCACACAAACATTTGTCCTGGGTGGGAATCGAACCCACGACCTCTGGCATAGCAGCCAGGGCCACTAACCACTAGACCAACAGGCCAGTCAAAATTGATACGTTAATGAAGTTAATGTTGTAGCTTGAAACCCTGATCAATATTTACCTCGACTGGTGGCTCACAATCGACGTCAGAAACGATTTAATTCCCACGCTTCTAGGTGCAACCCAATCGTACGAGCGAATGGACATTACCAATGGTCATCGCACGCTTGCTCGTCTTATGTCAGCCCCCCTAGCCAAGTTGCAAACGATAAACGTGAACGCTTAGTAATCTCCAATAGATTTTTAACTTTATACCTAAGAGCATAAAGTTGAAAATCTATTAAAGACTACTGAGCGTTAGCGACCGGAACGAACGAAAACACTATGTAATCTTCAATAGATTTTCAACTTTATATCCAATAACATAAAGTTGAAAATCTATTAAAGACTACTGAGAGTTTACGTTTATCGTTTGTGACTTGGCTAGGGGGGCAGGTATAGACTTAGTGAACGAAGGTGAACGAACAAGATCTTCATTCGTTATCGTTCGTTCGCTTAGTCTCTTCCCGGTATTACTATCGTATATTCGCGGTGTTAGGCCCGTATTAATAAATGTTCCTCAGCCCAAGATCTCATACTTCATATTATTATCAAGCTTGAGGTCCTAACCGTATTAATAAACGAGATTCGCAAGCTCAAGCTCAAGCTTGAGCTCAGGTTTCGGATTAAGTTTACGTCATCTGCCAAGTGTTATTGACTGATTAATAAACGAAACTCGACACTTAGTTTCTAAATACACTATGCCGAAGGTACGCGACCGAAGTTCGGCATGATTACGCCTGCAATGCTATTTGAATTACTGATGACACATTATGCCGAAATTATGTTGCGTTATAGCATACAGCCGAACTTTGGTCCGGCGTAAGTTCAGCGGCAATTCGGTGGCAACGTATTCTGTAGAGCACACATTATACGCGGCCGAAGTTCGGTTCAATTGCTGATGAAGTGGGAGGCAAGCATGCCCGCGCCCCGCGTGTCCGCACGTTGTGTTTTTAAAATAATAACGGAACCCTAACATGATCATTTTGTTTTGCGTCTGTCTATTCGGCTGTTTATATAAAACCACACGACGCCACGACTGCACTCGAGACACTGAATACACACAAAGTAAGCAACTGAATTTCTGCAACGTAAGTTCGGCACTTATCGTGTGTCATGTCAGCTAAATACGTCGGAACGTAAAATCAGCCGCGGAACTTCAGTCGCGTACCTTCGGCATAGTGTGTTTAGACACTTGTTTACAACAATCGGTGTACTCGAGATGTCAGATCATGAGTGTAGACCGACCGGGATTTGAGGTCGTGATTAGCGTAGCGCGAAACAAGGAGTTTGTAAATATTTTAAATCAAATTAATTATAATTATTACGATAAAATAGAGTACTATGATGCTATTTTATGGCCTTGCGATATCGTTTATCAAAAATTTATGCCTCAAATCCTTATGGATTGTCAAGTAAAAATTTCAAAAAACGATTCAGATTTGTTCAAGATTCGATGTTCTTTATAGTCTCATTAATAAGAATTTTATTTTAAACTTCGATCGATGTGACGTAATCGTTCACATAAGCACAGCTTGAGTACAGCGCATTGAAGAGCTGATCTTGGTAACTGAGATTCTGTACTCATGAATTTAGTAATTAGCAACGATCTTGAGCTTTTGACATCGTATGATCGGTTATTAAATGATATCGCACTTGAGGACGTAGTTGAGCAACGTTTATTAATACGGGCCTCAGTGATTATGCGCTAGGCGCCGCCGACGCCCGCCGCCACGGTTCAATTTAATGCCATTCGCTGGGCGACCCGCGAAGCACCGAAATTAACTACCAATTAATATCACTTATTTATGCTAGCTCCCAGTAATGATTTTATAAAAAGTGATAACTATTTCTACTGGGTATGAAAGGATATCATATTAAATAGTAATCGCGTTGAGGAGTTCAGTTTAACTGGATACCTAGCTCAGGATAGATGATGTCCTCATCACCATCATATTAAAAACCGGACACGCAGAAAGTTCGTTCAGTAGTTCTGAGTTAATCGCATTTATGCAGCCAGACAGACACGGTTTTTTTTTGAGGTGAGAAATCTGTGACACTAGAAAGGTGTGGTGTGGTGTTTACAATTTTTTTTTTTGTAACCACACCACCGTAATGAAGTTCTAACAGAAAACGTATGAATTTATCAATATCAATTATTTATCATTGGTAAGATCACAACGTCACATAAATGATCTCTTTCTGTAGATCCTATTTTCCCCTAGGAAAACGATGTTTATCCATTGACATTATTAAGTAATGAATAGTTAATGTATAATATCAGGTCAATTTTTTAAAGTTAATTTAGTTATTTTTGTTGTAATCGATAGAACTATTATGTTTTACGAATACCGAACTTGGTCAATTTCAGCATTATCATCGAAATATAACGAATTGAAAAAAAAAATATGAACGACAACATATTGGTGTGGTTTACTGGTGTCGTTTACAATACACGAAGAAATCTTCCTATGACTTCTCCCGTTCAAGGTTTTTTTTTTAAATTTGGTATATCATCTCCCGTTCTAGGGTGGAGCGAGAGGACGAATTGTTACATGACTTCTTTGAATATTGAAAGAAATTTTGTAAATAGGCCAGTTTGCCAGAACGCAATGAGGCCCTCAACCCGCAAGCTTTAATAGGGTAAAAGTTTTGTTAACTATGCACTTTTTTTTTTATTTGATATAAACCAGTGCTTGACTGCGATCCCACCTGATGGTAAGCAGTGACGCAATCATTGATGGTGAGGCGCACTAGTTTACATTGATCGTGCTGAAATTCAGGATAGGTATAGTTTTAATTTCTATTAGGGGAAAAAACAGTAACACACTGCAATTTATAGAAAGAATTGTTTTGCTTTGAGTTGTTTAATTTTTTTTCTTAACCTGGATATCAGACATAGTCTATGAACTTTATGTTTGGGTTTTAATCGGTCTGACTGACTTCTGATACTCCCTCTTGCTCCACCCATCGTGGGAGCAGTTTTTTGAAAACTTTAAAGCATCGATTTACAGAAAAACAGTTGCTTATTAAGTATTTTACAAATTGTTTAAATGTTTTACAATGTTTCTACAAATTCTACACAATCTTGATAGTGATCCTTATTTTAAAATTAAAATTAACAGTTTAAAAAAATAATTAAAACTGTTCAACATGAAATAAGTTTGAAACCTGTCAAATCTGGTGAACGGGAAACTGTCAAGAAACAGAATGGGGATGAACGTACCTGTACTAAAATTTGACGTCACAGCTATTAGGTCAGTGTATACAAATATATCCTCATCGCTATTTATGAGGAAGAGTACCAACATTTGGAATGCTAATTGATGCTAAACCAATTTCGATGCTGTTTTCTGAAATTTCTCTTTAGTTTTATTTGTTGTTTAGCATAAGTAATCATAGCATAATCAGACTTTTAATGTTCTCACTAGTGGGACCCAGGCCTCCTCTCTAGGAGAGTGAATGGGCCGTAATCCACCACGCGGGCCCAGTGCGCGTTGGTGAATGTTACATGTCTTCGAATTTTTTGGTTCTAGAACATGCCGGTTTCCACATGATGTTTTCCTTCACCGTTTTGAGAGCAGTGGTGATGAAATAAATTACACAAAGTAATGCGCCTGACTGGGTTTGAACCCGCGACCTACAACTCGTAAGTCGCGGCCGTTACCTCTCGGCCACCACTGCTCTATTTGTTGTTTAGTATAAAATAAACATAGAAAATTCCTTAATAAGAATGAGTAAACCAGAGGTAGTACTCATTTAGACTATGCCTCTTTATGCAAGCGTCTGGATTGAAGGATCATGTTATTTTGACTGACCTGTTGGTCTAGTGGTTAGTGGCCCTGACTGCTATGCCGGAGGTCGTGGGTTCGATTCCCACCCAGGACAAATGTTTGTGTGATGAGCACGATCTTGTTCTGTGTCTGGATGTAATTTATCTATAATATGTATGTATTTAGAAAATATATAAGTAGGTTTATTAGGTGTCTAGTACCCATAACACAAGCTCTGCTTAGCTTGGCACTAGACGCCGTTGTGTGATAGTTGTGGAATATTATATTATATTATATTAATTTAATCATGACATTTTTTATTTATATATTTAATAAATTTATTGGCCATTGCTTTAAGTTTTACCAAATTTTTATAAACAAAATTATATAGGTAAATCTTATTTCGTTTCGAAAGGATTTAAAAAATGGGCCCTCAATGTACACCCTCTAATCCTAACGCACATAGTAGTATATACTCTAATACCTCGTTAAATATTGTCAGAAAAATTGGCTATTTCTTCGCGGGTAAGTGGACGCTCTAGAAATACTCAAGTGTAATCGCTACGACACTCGAGTCAGACTCTCGCAGTGAATTCGATACTTATATGACTGAATAATATTGGTGCAGAGTACCTAACTTACAAAATTCCAGGTTGGTCTCCTTACGACCCTTTCCTTCTGTGTTTGAATGATAAATTATGATGAATTAATTCTAATTACTATATCATTTCTAGATTTACCACACACTTTACGCAGTTCATGACAATTTTACAGCGCGATTATTAGTAATGGTTTTTTTTTAGGTGGGAAATCATCTAATGACATCTCCCGCCCTTGGGCTGAGCGAGAGGGCGTGTCAGACTTTTACTGACTAAAACCCACTCCTGTTCCTTCTTTGCCTTTGTTCCAGGGCCCCGGGGTTCACTTTCGCACAATCCATGGCCCCAGTAGGCTTCGACCCTGCTGGGTCCCTACGATTTGCTGACATCTCCTTGAGGCGCGCGTGGAACACTACGCGCCGTCGATGACTTGGGCTTGATCAGGACGGTTACCGGATGGTTGGACGGCGAGCTACCCATTGCTCGCCGTCCGCAAGCCCGCGCCTACGGTGGCTGGAAATCGGGATTGGAATCCCGGCGGCTGGGGCGTGAGGTACGTTCCCTCGCGCGTGCGGCCGCCTGCCACTGGTCTTTGCTTTATTAGTAATGGTGAGAGAGTAAATATGTGAAATAAAAAAGTCACATTAGTACTGGCCAGGATTTGAACTCATAAACCTCAACAGTGCAAGCAAGGCCTTCACACCACCCACATAAATTGGGTGCAGACTGGGAGTACTAATGGATCAGGTGAACCAACACTTCCTCTTCAGATGAATTGCATAGAACACGGAATGCTGTACCGGCATCGGCTAGAAACACAAATAACCTATACAACAACAACCTAGGAGTCTTTAAGTCAAGAGTGAATAGGTTACTTCTAGGCAAGCGTGCTCCATCGTCGGCCACATCATAGCTTACCATCAGGTGACATAGTGGTTAAACGCAAGCCTATCAATAATAAAAAAATAATTAAAAAATAAACATACTTTTTAATTATGTGGATTAAAGTGACAGCAGTGGGAAAATGCCCAGATGTCGCTGAACAATGCCCCACTGTCATTAAACCATTGTTATATCTGTCAATTTAGTCCATCTAATTAAAAAAATCATGGTTTATTATAATAACATCCAAGCAATATGATTTTTTTTCTTCACTGTATGGGAAATCATAACTCCTCCCGCTCTGGGCGAAGTGAGAGGTAGTGAATGATGATGAGTCGAATAACACGGCAACCTAAGAGCAATATGACCTGAGTGCAAGTGTGAGCTGTCATAGATCTAACTTGTCACTGACCCCCAGTTTAAATAAGCAATTGGTCACACTAATTAGGCCTATACACCTCTGTTTTTTAATTAGTACAAAAAAAATGGGGCTCTATCCGTATCCGTTACTGATCATATTTGTGTAGTGAAAAGTAAAAAAAACTAAATTAAAAACTGAAATATTTACACGTACAATAATAATTTTCCTGTGTGGCCTACTCAATATATATTAATAACATAGTGTTATGTAATAATATAAATAAAATACATAAATAATAATAAAGCGCCTGCACGAAATGTAACTGCAACTTTTTACCTGACGTATTTTTGGTCGTCAAATTATTCAGGCGTAGAAAATGTCAAAAATAAAAAAATGATTTTGTAAAGAAACTAATAATATCTTCGTCACTTATTGTTAATTTTCGGAGGTACTAAATCGCGTACTAAATACTAGTTTTTTCAGAATACTGTAATTCGTTATAGTTTTGGCGTACAAGCATGGTCCCGCCATTATAACGCGTTATAATGGCGGGGCCAACAATATCATGAAATTCCGTTTACATCGTGTGAGGTACAAAAAATTCAGGAAAGGTACAAAATAGTACTAAAACGTACTAAATATACGTGGTAGAATCATTCGGATACAAGAGTTGGTCCCGCCATTATGACGTTTATCTTTATTCCTGCTTCTTGGTCTCTGTTCTCTATTACCTGGTGCTCGCTTGGTTCCGTAAGCTACTTATATATATTTTTGAGCGATGCGGCTGGCCGCTCCACCACTGGCGTCCTAGTGAGGTATACCTACAATTAGCCTCACGGTCTCGGCCTGTCGGAGATTATTATGGCCATTGAGCTATAATAAGACACTCGATTGATTATTTAATACCAGGGAGGGTAATGACGTGACGTAGTTGACGAGTGTTTGATGGAGGGGTGGTGGAATTTGGTTGGACATTGGACAGACGTTTTGGTCAGGCAGTCTGAGGCAATCTGTGATGTAGTTCGGATCCTCCAAACAGGATCCCTGGTTTACTCGGCGGCGTCCGATACACTGTGGCTGTACCGTTAGTTTATCGCTGTCACCTTCTTAAGGAAAACATTAACAATGCAGCTTCTAGCAGCGGCTGCCGAGGTGTCTCTTTTCTTTGTGTGAGTATGATTTCAACGTTCATCCAACATTAGTAGTAAAACAAACATACATTATATGCATTATACCAAAGTCATCAATTGCCAATAATACGATTCTTAACTGATATTTGACTTCGGTAGTCAAATACGGAACCAATGGAAGGCATCACTTAACCAACGTAAACCTAATCATTGAAAACTAACAGTACCTATGCGAGGGAGCATCGGCCATTTGCAGTTGAGATATGTTTGACTTGCTACGTTTGTATTCCCTCCAGTGTTTGTGATTGAGACTCTCTACGTCGAATAATCTGTCTTGATTTTAAAGGAACATATGGGTTGGCTTCCGTACGCTCTATCTTCTAGAAATATGGTTTCTTTGTTCGAAAATTTAATATTGAGCTTTTCAATAGTTTTCTGTTCTTATGACTCTTATGTATCCTGTTTTGATTAAGCGCCATGGCTGATAGAATATAGTATTTTAAGCAACAGTAATGTTTACTGTTGGGTTTTTTAATTTTGAGTAGGGTTAGCGATGCAACGATATATCGAATTTTCAATAATATCGATAATATCAACCCCCCTAAAATATCGATATGTTAGCATTGTCGATACGATATTATCATATTGAATTTAATAAATCAATATATTAAAACAAATATGAAACTCATAAATGAAAACAATAAAAAATATACGCAACCAAGCATTGGTAATTTTAAACATGGCAACATTAGTTTCATGATAGATTTTTGTCTATGGTAATAATTGATGTTTTTGTGCGTTCATCGTTCAGTTTCAAAGTAGTTTGTTTGACAGAAAAAGATGTCTTTAGCAGTTTTTTTATTTGATCTATGGTTTATCTATATCCATCTAATTGTTGCTTATTGTGCGATTTTTTTAATTTAAAATATTAATTTAATAAAAAATATTTACTTACCTCTTAACAACTTTTTGAAAAATATTAAATTATCGAAGTAACCTGCCTTCTACTACGTATATTGACTTTGTATACTGACTTCGTATACTGACTTTGTATACTGACTTTGATAGTTTGACATATAAAAGTTGTATACCGACTGCTATGTTGATTAGTGTAATGAAGTTTTCTCTCAGGGCATATTAAATGAATACGAAGCACTTTTACAGATGTAAAAATGTATAATAGACGTAAAACACAGTAAATAATGGTACAAGCAGGTAAAAAAGGTAAAACAATGTTAAGTTTAACGCGCGTATTACGAGCGTGGTACATGTGCTTGTGATCGTTGTTGTCGTTCTTGCATGTACTTTCTAAGGCCATGCTATACTAGTATAATGATAAGTAAACATATCGACTAGAATATTGACTAGTATAGAAACTGGAATATCTATTGGTATAATGACTAGAATATTGACTACAATATTTATTTGTACAATTACTGGTTTAAAAGTACATATATTTATTAATTTAATGACTGGAATATTTATTAGTATGATGACTACAATGTTCATCTATATAATGAATATTATATTGACAAGTATGATGACTACAATGTTCATTTATATAATGAATATTATATTGACAAGTATAATGACTAGCATATTGACTAGAATAATTATTAGTATATTAACTACAATATTTATTAGTAAAGCTTATTGACCATCTTAGTTGATGACTACTAAAATGACTAGAATATTGATTAGTACATTTGACTTATATCTTGACTAGTATTTTACTGGAATATTGACTAGTATCTTGACTAGTAATTGACTAGTATATTTACTAGTATATTGACTAATATGTTGAGTAGAATATTGACTTTTACAGTGACTAGTTTATTTTCAACTATAAAGTTTGATTTCCCACTCTAAATTTCAGGACAGCTATTTGTTTTGAATCATAACAAGTTTTGATGGCTTAATAAGTGGTTTGGATGAAGTTGAATATATCGCGAGCCCACACCTGCAGGCCTAGCCAAGTTACGACCGTTTCGTTTCTCTTTCTACAGTCGGTAACACCTTCGATTCCTTTGTTTTGACCACGTGACTTCGTTGAGATGATGTCATTCCCATACATTTAAAGTTACCGATTGTAGAATATCAACTTGGCTAAGCCCTCTGTTATATATCAATATAGGTGAAATACGCGGTAAAAAGTGGTAAAGTTTCAAGTAGCTCCAGAGAAGCCGGAGAATGTAGTGACGTCATGGGTCCGGTAAACATTGCATACAAATCAGCGCAGTGGCCGACTTTCAGTGAAACTTTGCGAAATTAACTTTGATCGCGTTTTAATACCCGCGCTTGCGTGGGAAAAGTATTAAATCTCAATTTATATCCAAGCCATCTTCATCCAACTAGTTTATGAATTCGTTTTAAAGTTAACCCATTAAGTACCGGTTGCTCTTACAGAATAGTTTTGAACCAGAGACAACAATAAAATCTAAATCATTAATTTATGTACATACACGTATGTTAAATTACAACATAATATCAGTATAAAACCTTCAAGTAAATGTATTTCATTATGTAGATATGTATCTTTTCAGAGACAACTAATCCTCAGTTCAATGTCGGAAGGTTTCTTGAGTGTTTTTGGGACACCGATGTAAGGACTGTGCCGGATGCCAAAACTGGGTGCTGGGATCGACGGCTTGCCCACCATAAACTGTGAACAATTAATAAATGTTAACGATACTAATCATATTAGATAGAGCCATGGAGATTTGTGTCGGAGATACAAAGGCGAAGCGAGGCCTTTTTCTTTCACAAATTCGAAAACGAGATAGCGACTGTTGCAACCTAGTGTTCGATCACATGTCGCTTACCATCAGGTGAAATAGTGGTCAAACGCGAGCCCATCAATTATAATAAAAACCCTGGTTCTTAAAGAGCCCTCGCTTGTGCGAGGCCCCTTTAGGTGCGAGGCCGTGGGCGAGGGCTCACTTCGCCCACGCGTAGCTACGCTACTGTTAGATCAACGAGATATAAGTACTAACGTACTAGAGAAGCTACGTCAAATAACTGAATTGTCCTATTTTCGTAATTTGAATCATTAGTTCGCTGCAGCGTTAAAATAATAACAATTCGTCTAAACCATAACTAATTTACCACAGCGCTAGATTTGCTGCGGAAGTGTATTTCTTCTCGGCAAAAAGGTCTTAAGCGCCATGTAAATCACGGCACTTACGCGTTTTCTTCGACAAAGTGCGGCGCGATCGCCGCAGTTGAACGAGACAAAGTAGGAATTTACGGTGTCTTCTCTAGTACGTTAGTACTTATATCTCGATGTGTTAGATAGTCTTTTGAGGAAAGAAACACCAGATTAATACTTGTATCATCGAAATGATTACATACCTTCTTCTCGCAATAGGTGTTCGGCGCGGGAGTGTTCAGAACTTTCTGCGGCCTGAATTTGGGCCCAAAGGCGAACGCAGGCTTCGTCTTCTGGACATATTTGTGATTGGGATTGTGTACCCCCGGGCCTGGTGTATTGAAAGGGGTGAGGATCAGGTACGGATCTCTGAAGGAGTAGGCTGGTGGTCTTCTGCAAATAAGGATGAAAATTGCCACATTTTCGTTAAAAATTCTGAATTTAAAATATCATATATCCACTCAGGCTTCTTTGACAATCAGATGGAATTACGCGCCTTTTCGGGACTCTGTTTTTGACTTTTCTAGTTGTAATTAAATATTTTGCGAGATAGAACTGCGTTTGTCTGTAATAGTACGGCAAAGAACATTGCACATTAATTTGAAACAGAAAAACCTCCAAATAGTTTACATTTACAACACATTCTGATTAACTTGTGTGTTCGACTTAATTTAATTAATCGCGTTGCCGCAGCGTTTGCGCAGCGCTCACACTGTTAATAGTGTGAATTTAGTACGATGTACGCTTAGGGCCGAGTCACACCAGAATGGCAGCGACGCGGCGAGCACTTTCAGTGTGAAATAATTTTAAATATCTACATACGCGAGGCCACCCACGATGCCGCGAGTGGCCGCGGGCCACGCGCTTCTTGTCGGTAGTTCTAGCCTAGCCGCTGCCGGCCGCTGCCGGCTGTCATTCCGGTGTGACTCGACCCTTACGATGGACGTCGACGACGCCAAATACAATTTTCGATTCACCCTTTCTATAAGACTTGATATAGTTGCACCGTCGGTAAACTAAGTTCTAAATCAGATTGAACCATGAACTAAGTATCAAGCCGATTTGATCACGGCCGCATTGCTTCGTTTGCTAAGTTGCTTAGCAACAACAACAGATCCATAATTAAGTTGCAATAGCCACACTGTGAGAGCTCTAAGAGCAGAATATAACTATGCGCAAACGTTTCGTATATTTAGATTTGCTCGAAAATGAAACTGAATTTTCTAACAAATTCATTAGAAGGTAAAGCTGGTGTTGCCAATGTGTAAATTCTCACAATTAGAGATGTACGATGGTTCAGAAAACTCGTTGAGGAGCACGTGACTAACTAACAGCCGGGTCTATCTTCAAGGTTAAGCAACGCTGCCCCGTCGTTTTGTGGATGGGTGACCATCTACATAATACAGGGTGTCTTTGACATCGACCCACAAACGAATACCATGGATCCAGTACATGATTCTGGACCCCCAGTGGTGGAATTTTTCGTTGGTTTTTTCCTATATATTTTTTTTTATCTTTAGGTTTTTTATTTGAACTGTATAAAATCGTTATTCTAACATTTTTTGCGAAAAAAATGAATGAATATCATCGGGCCAACCCCGATGATATTTTAGAATAAAGATTTTACACAGTTTAAAGAACAGATTTTTTTTTTAAGTAGGAAAAAGCCGACGAAAAATTCCACCACTGGGGGTCCAGAATCATGTACTTGATCCGTGGTATTCGTTCGTGTGTCGATGTCAAAGACACGGTGTATATGCCCACATTCTTCTGAGCCTGATATAGATTATTTTTTTGCAAATTTGTTATTAATAATGTGCTCGTTATTCTTCTTCATCAATTTAATTGAAGCATTTGTAGATCTTTGATAGACGTAAGTACGTCTATCACGTTTTACGGACGTCAGTTAAATCTGATTTTACTGGAAGCCGAAACCCAACAGTCAGGAAGAGGCTAGGTAAAAGGCAAGGCAAGGCTAGGTAGGGTATTTTGAAGGCGTCAAATCTTCACATATAAATAAAACTACTGTTTGTAATATCTTACCTATATGCATGTGAAAGTATATTCTACACTTACATTTATTAGAAAATTAATTTCTTGAAATTGCAACCAAATGGCCTTGTGCTGGCTTACAAGTTTGACGCAGGCGAAATCGTGGGGACCAGCTAGTTTAAATCTAAACTACAAACATTTAGCTATGGTTATTTCCACTCACTTTTTGGGTATAGGCGGGCAATACATGTTAGGTGGCGGGGTCCACATGTCGTACGGTTGGTAAGGAGGCTTGGCAGCCAGCCGCAAGCTGTAAGCTGGCGCACGCTTGACCTTCACCTTCAGCAGCGGGTCGTGAGTGCCAGGGCCGGGCACTTTGAACTTAGCGTCAGGGAGCCAATTGTTTGGGGTCATCAATCCCCCCGGAATTTTGTATTCGCCTGAAATATTTGATTATTTATCTAACGTCAGAAATAGCTTTTGTTAATGTATGTTTTTTGGGTCTGATTGAACTGCTTGTTTTACTTTATTTTGTAGCCCTCTTTATGGCGGTTTGTAAAAAACAAAAAAACAAAGTTGCTTCTCTTCTTCATTAGCGAATGTGTATTGAATAAAAATTATACAACGATCTAGAAAAAAAATGTGGGAACAAAATTAAAAACGTACCTAGCTTTGCATTTATTCCGCTAACATTGACCATTGGTGCATTAGGATTGACTGATGGAGGAAAATATGGGTTCAAAACTTGACCAAAAGTGTAGGCCGGTGCACGCTTTATCTTTGAAAACCCTTTACCACCTGAAAAAGAGTAAAGATAAAGACACTTTTTTAATCCCGTCACTCAATTTACAATCACTTCAAAACTGAAAAACCAAAATCAATAGAGATCTAGGGTTACGGCATTGTTCGCAAGAGTCACGTGGCTCTGGAACGCAAAAGGTGCAGATGGTATGCAGCGATGCAATCGTTGATAGTAAAGCACGCTAGTCTATTAAGAGCGTATTTTTCGGCATAAACGACGAGGTGAAACGTTTAGTTTGAACTGAAGAGGTGCCAACAATGTAAGGAACACAGGTGGATTTTAGTCAGTAGAAACCTGACTCTTCCTCTCGCTCCACCCAAAGAGGAGAGATTTGATGTTTTCCCACCTCAAAAAAAAGAAGGAGGAGTAAGAAAAAAACCGGAGTTACGCACCCACGGTTCCGTACAAATTTAGGGCTCCTGCACAAAACTACGATACGATTTTGTGCGGGAAAGCATCGGTTCAGATGACTATACACCCCTAGTTTTTAATTAGTACAAATACTTTTAGGGCTTATTAGAAAAGGTCTTGTTATTATTTAAGAAAAGTCTCAAAAAATGATGTTCATAAACATCATTTTTAAGACTTTTCTGAAAGTTATTAGCGTTTTTTTATATCCCAAAATGTCACTCAACTTATGAAAATATTGTACAGGCTATTGATTTATGAATGAATAAATGACGATTAAAATGGAAAAACACTTCGCGTAGTATTTTCTAGTAGCAATTGTTATGAATGTTGATTATATTATGAATTTACCATTTATGAAAAAACTCCGTGGACAATTTTAGGATTTTATTTTTTTACTTATAACTAGACAAATATGATCAGTAACGGGTACGGATAGAGCTCTATTTTTTTTTGTATTAATTAAAAACTAGGGGTGTATAAAGTGCGATGCGGATTGATTTCTTAAGTTTTTGCGATGCGTCGTGCGAGCTCGTAGATTTTAACGATGCGACGTCGCATCGTAGTTTTCTGTTTAGGCCCTTACCTTACCTATGCAAATAGTTCTAGTCTCGAAGATTTTTTCGAATCGCAAAAAAGTAATAATTTTTTGACGCAACCACATATTTACGGTTTTCGGACTTATTTTTTTATTATTCTTGATAGGTTCGCGCTTGACCGCTATCTCACCTGATGGAAAGCGACGATGCGGTCGACGATCGACGACTTTTCCTTTACTTGTGCTATAAAACCTTGTTTGTTGCCAAAGTTCAGGATTCTAGGACAACGGAAAGTGCCCGAAAGTTATAATTTCCTTGCAAAAGTCAAAATATGCGCCTAAACAGTGTATGAACGGCCTTATCTTTAGATTGCGTTGCCTTAGTATTTTAATTTATTTACAGCTCTAAGGCGTAGCAGACTTATGTATTCAATATTAATTTCAGCTTAATACTTTCACGCGTTCCTGAATAAAAGAGTCTTGACAGACGAATAGATTGACAGACGGACAAAAAACTGATTCTGTAAGGGTTACGTTTTTACCGACTTACAGCAGTCGGTAAAGACATGATTTCCCTTTTCCCCTTTATCAAGCAGGAGACAGAGAACAAAGCTAGGCCAATAGATACAAAGGGACGTTTATAATTAGGGTCAGTCCAGCTGCTAAGCACAATAGATTAAAATTATCATTAATAGCTCACATTTTAGGATCCTTAAGGAGACCGTCCACGAGCAACTTAGATGCCCAGTAACTTTTTTGACTCTGTCGCTGTCTCCTCGCCAAGATTTGTAAAATAGAGATCGGGAGCGACAGCGATGTGACTTTTGTGTAAAAAGGATGATGTCAGGGTTTCTATGAAATCTGGTCCCACCTTCCAATACGTATGTGTATATCGTTAGTTAGGTAATTTTGAGTTTAATAAATGTTACTACAGCGCAAAGTACCAAATCTTAGTTCTTTCAAAGATATTCTATATTTAACATGTTAGTTTTGCCAATAACCCAGTACTGATATTTGTGTAATATAACTCAACGATTTATCACACATAGCTATTGGAAGGTGGGACCAGGACTTGCATCCTCCTTTGCTATCAATAGACGGGGCGACAGTTATAATAATAATATTCCACAACTATTACACAACGCCGTCTAGTCCCAAGCTAAGCAGAGCTTGTGTTATGGGTACTAGACAACTGATAAACATACTTATATATTTCTAAATACATACATATTATAGATAAATTACACCCAGACACAGAACAAATGATCGTGCTCATCACACAAACATTTGTCCTGGGTGGGAATCGAACCTACGGCCTCCAGCATAGCAGTCAGGGCCACTAACCACTAGACCAACAGGCCAGTCGAAGTTGTGTCGCCGGTTTGTCACCAAACCCGTGCATAAAAAAGCCGCCTAACTGTCGAGTCGCCACATGCACCTTCAAACAATCCCGTAAACTTGATGTGAGAAAGAAATTGATCGCAGAGACTAAAGTTGCTCGTGATACTCAGCTCTATCTCCTAATGGGTTCATTTGAATCTAATAATAGGTTAAGGCAAAACACTTAGAACGCATGGAAGTTTTGTTCAAGTTCCTACAAGATCCGTGTAGTAAACAACTCCTAATGTAACCTGTATGTGAAAACTATCTAATGTAATATCGCAATAAATATCAAAGTAGGGGTGTAAAGGGAAAAACAGTACCTATACAAGCTTAGGCTATAATGACAGTTAGTCGACAGTTCTTTATTAACCGACTTCCAAAAAAGGAGGAGGTTATCAATTCGGTTGTCTTCTTTTTTTTTATGTTCGTTACCTCAGAACTCCGTCGTTTATGGACCGATTTGCAAATATTTTTTCCCCTTAATGGATATGCTCCAGATTGGTCCCATTTTTTTCAAAATTCAGTTCTGATGATGGGATCCATGAGAAATTGAGGGAACTGCTCAAATATTATTGGTAACCATATAGTGATTTTGGTATTTTCATCGAGAACTTAAGCATTTACAGTCAAAAAGTAACATTTGATGAAGTGGAATTGATGAAGAAGATCAGAAATGGCCAACGGAACTTCATACTCACATAGATATCACAATGAAGACAGTTAAGCGACTTTGACAATACAAATAAATAAATGGTTCTGAATAGTTATGTTGAAAATGGTATCATCGATGTGATCTGATGATGATGATGGAGCCGGAAGATAAGCACCGGAACTAATAAATTAGTGCGCCTCACCATCTACGATTGCATTACTACTTACCATCAGGTGGGATCGCAGTCAAGCACTGGTTTATATCAATAAAAAAAAAAAGAACTCCGTAATTAATCAATGTATTTTAGCCGTGTTTCGGCTTATTAGAATTGTCATGAGATGCACTTTGGCTATAAGGTGCTATCGAACTGATCTGATGATGGAGCCGGAAGGTGGAAGGTAGACACAGGAACTTCATAATAAAACAATGTATCCTAGCAGTGTTTGGGTTAATTGTAATTGTCATGAGGAATAGGTACTCTGGCTATTTATTTCATTATAAGTATATCGCGACCACGTTTCGGAGCCATATGTCATGAAATGGGCCTCATCAGAAGACTTAATCACCGAAAGGGCAATGGAGAGGGCTATGCTCGGAGTTTCCTTGCGTGATCGAATCAGGAATGAGGATATCCGCAGGAGAACCAAGGTTACCGACATAGCACGAAGAATCGCCAAACTAAAGTGGCAATGGGCAGGGCACATTGCTCGCAGAACAGATGGCCGTTGGGGCCGAAAGGTTCTGGAATGGCGACCACGTACCGGAAGACGTAGCGTTGGAAGGCCTCCTACAAGGTGGACCGATGACTTGGTAACGGTTGCGGGAGTCCGATGGATGCGAGACGCACAGGACCGTTCATTTTGGCGACACTTGGGGGAGGCCTATGTCCAGCAGTGGACGTCTTTCGGCTGAAATGATGATGATGATGATGAAGTATATCGCGACTAAAAAAAACTTTTTACGACATACTTTTGATACAGTTGAATTCGAAGTTTAAGGCAGCTCCAAACATCATGCGCAAAACGCTTTAGGTATTAGGCCTGAAACTGTGTAAAGCGGGCGCCCGCGCGGTTCCATACAAAAGTACCCGCACGAATCCCCGCAAGCATTTTTGTATGGAACCGCGCGGGCGCCCGTTTTACGCAGTTTTAGCCCTTAGCGAGATGTACAATGTCATGGTGAGGGTGTAAACTCAGGCGCGACCTTCGCTCGCTCGTGCTAGTGTACGAGTAACATCCGTATACTACACACACGCACAAACCCCTGTTTCCGTACAGTTAAGCTCACAATACTTTGTTCTTGTTTGTTAATTGATTGATTAAGTTATATTTGTTTGAAACAGAAAAAAAAAACTATGTATTGCCAGCAAAGACACGCCGAATAATAACAAATGGGTAATAATGTTAATTCAACACTGAGTTTCTATGTTTTTTTTTATTGTTATTGACTGTTTTGTTCTCAACGGTTCATTAGCCAAGTTTTTTACTGTTGGCGGTCCATACTTTGGCGATAGTTTGTCTGGTAAACTCAAAACGGATAATACCCCGTTTTTTACGCAAGTTTGAGACTCAAGTTAGGGAACATTTCTCGTCAACATGACCTATAACTATAGATTTTTAAATATTATTATTTGTAGGTACGTGTATTATATGCTATTCACATATTTATTTTATTTATTTAAGTAAGGGAAGGTATGTGTATTATATGCTATTCACATATTTATTTTATTTATTTAAGTAAGGGCATTATTAGGTATATCTAAGTTTTTGTTTTTCAGTTATATAACGTTTACTGTCTTATGTAGGTATTAGTTTATTCAGTTTTTTTTTAAGGTGGGAAATCATCCAATGACATCTCCTGCCCTTGGGCGGGGCGGGAGGACATGTCAGTTACTGACTAAAACCCGAGAGCCCCGGGGTTCTCTTTCGCATCGCTCATGGCCCCAGTAGGCTTCGACCCTGATGGGCCCCTATGGTTACTGACATCTCCTTGAGACGCGTGTGGAACACTACTCGCCGTCGACGGCTTGGGCTCGGTCCGGACAGTTACCGGACGGTCGGACGGCGAGCTACCCATCTCTTGCCGTCTGCAAGCCCGCGCCTACGGGCCGCAAATAGGGATCGGAATCCCCGGCGGCTGGGGCGTGACGGCCATTGTCTCGCGCGTACGGCTGCCTCCTTTGCTAGCATTACTGCTTCGCAGAAGGAGGCGACCGCCTACCACTCCCCCTCGCTCCGGATCATGGCCTGTACAAAGGCCCGGCGCGAGAGATCACTGCCGCCGAGCGCCCCCACGAGGAGACGGCGGTGCTCTGCCCAGGCAGGGCACGCCTCTACCGTATGGTCCACCGGGTCCGGCGGTCCATACAATGGTGACACCCGGGCGTTTCTTCCGCACGAATCCGATGCAGGAATCTTTCGAACTGACCATGTCCGGTGAGGATCTGCGTCATGCGGAAGGTAATGACGCCGTGTTGTCTTTGCAGCCACTCCTGAAAGAGGAGACTTACTGCCATAATTGTGGCGTGTCCAGAGGTTTGCTGTAAGAAAATCCACATTCAGGGTTAAGCTCGCTTTGCTTATCAACTATCCTTTTTTTTCGTATTTACATGTTTTATGTGCAATAAAGAATAAGAAGTAAGTACTTAATGCATCTGATTATTTATTGATTACATTGGTCATTTAAAAACATCAACTTGAATGTTTTTTTTACGAGAACCTACTTAGAAAGTGTATTTATGTAAGGAGAAATAAAGTAGTAGATCTACCTAAGTCATTTCATCGACAGAAGGCGCTAACGTCGTTGTTGCATTTATGCTAATTAGTAAACCGATAGAAATCACATAGCACTTATGATTGTTGATTTGACTGTACCCGCGAGCTACACTAGTAGCTAACTTCACAGTCGCCTTTAACTTTGGTTCGACCTGTAGTAATGTGGGATTTTATTCGTACGTATTTCTGAAGATACGTAAAAGTTTTAAAAACGTTACTGTAGATATTACGTTTCTTAGAAATATGGTTTGGTAATTGTACTGTTAAAGAAACATAATACTTACGTAGAAAAAAAAATTACTAAGCGATTCAATAAGTCATTACTTTTCTTAAATATTTTCCAATGTTTGTCTCTCTGAGGTAAAACTTCTGATTTACTGAAAGAGTGTCACACATCACAGAACATTTAGGAATTTTACCAGTATTGCTAGTCAAATCCTAGGTTTTACCAGAAAATCCTAGGATTAACAGCAGTTCGGACGATTACAGTTACATATATTATACGTAATAATTAAATGAAATTATCTCTCTTCAAACCAAAGTTTGCTTAATACTTAAAACTAAGTATCTGTTATAAAATCCTAGTGCTGAGCTAAAGCACAGAATACAGTCCAATATAGTGAGTCCAACAGACGAGCTGGCCGTAATTACGAGCATAAGGGGTCCTAATTTAACCATATGGCTACGAAACCTTAAAAATGGCCTTTTGTACTATCCTTCGCTATGACACGATTATACGTACGTGTCCTAATAAAACTGCCTGGCTTATACTCCCGACTAAGTCGGAGTCTGCTTCCATTCGAACCGAATGCAGCAGAGTACAAAAAAATTACATGGAGCAGTTGCCTTTATGAGCTTCAACCTAGTACTTACCTAACTAGATTAAACGATAGATTTGGTTGGATAAGACAAGACTGACTGGTGTCAGATTTTTTGTTCACACGTATTGTCATCGTATATTGTACACTATCGCGGCGTCCCATATAGGCGTTACAACGCAATCGCGATCGCGAAGCGACGTGTTTCGAACGGAATAAATAATTAATATTCTATTGCGGTGGCCTACGTGACCGTCGATGCACGACCGTGGGTGTGGTGCGGTGTGGCAATGAGCGAAGCGAAGCGGTACCGAGATCAGTTGATTTCATATTTTCGCACGAAGTCTTGCAGTGCATTGACTTGTTCTATATAAATGGCGGCTAAAACGGTGACTTCGCGTGGATGTAGGGCAAAACGCGACGCGGCGTCGCGTTGATTTCACGTGAACCGCTTTATAGCACTTCGGAATCGCAGCCACGTTGATCGCCCACGTATGAGCTCGCTGCTGCTCTTATTCACCAACATCTACATACAACAGGGTAACGAGAAACTCAGAAAATAATGTCTTACCGCATAACTGTGGCAGTTCATAATCTAGTGGGCCGGGCAAGGGAGATTCTTTGGATATAGCACCGGTTCGAACTGTCGGTTTAGCCGGAACCTGTTTAAAAATCCTTGTTCTGCATGCATATCCAAACGGCATATTCTAAAATAAATATTTTTATAAAACCTGAAAAATAAACGATGAGACTGTCTAACAACAGAAATCAGATCACAAATATTCTAAATATACCACAATTATATGGGAACAGGAGTGACAAGGTAGTAGCAAAGGTTGTCAATATTGAAGTTGTTCCTATTGTCAAAAACATTTGTTTGTCTTCAGCCAGCGACATACCAACGAATATATAGAAAGAAGATCCCAAATCATAGCAACGGATGAATGGAATAAAGCTAGCGATAACATTTGAGGATAAAAACGGCACGAACGCAGGAATCAGGAGGGCAAATAAAAACTCAGTGGAATTTCCACGGTTCAGGAAATTGAGCTGCACCGGATATCGTCGCACCGGAGCGACGTGCGACGGAGGAATGGCTTCCGGTCGAGGTGGGCCTCCTTCATTATTCCTCCATTCTCTCACATTTCAATTCTGCGAATAGCTTCGTGGCTTAAAGATTTTTATTCTCATATTTTCTGATGTTAATGGAGTTATAATTAACTTCGTCTTAGATAACAGATTTCTTTAGAAGTCGTTTGCTGTGTTGTTTTAGCGTAAAAACATGTTTACTAGAACGAGAATGTTTGACCTGACATTCGATCTCACAAAAACTATCAAACAGTAGGAACCTATCTATTTCATAAAGAAAGTGATATAGCAAACATTGGTCTGGCTTGATTTTTGTGTAGATCCGAAATATTTGAGTTTCATAAACAAAGCCAAATGATAGGTTTCGATTTGTTTAGCTAGACCGCGTTGATACATCACTAATTTTTAATTAGTACAAATACTTAAAGGGCTTATTAGAAAAGGTCTTGTCATTATTTAAGTAAAGTCTCTTTATATAATATTCATAAACAGCAAAATTATTAGCGTTTGTTTGTATCCCAAAATGTCACTCAATTTATGGAAATATTGTACAGGCTATTGATTGTGAATGAATAAATGACGACCAAAATGGAAAATCATTTTAGATTAGATTCTATTATGAATTTACCAATTATGACAAATTTTCTTCGGCAATTTTGTGTTTTTTTTTTTATGGGACTCCAACTTGGAAGCATAACATTTCAATAAAATAAAAATAAAAAACAAAATCGGTCCACAATTGGACGAGAAATCGGCGAACATACATAAAAAAAACATACATTCAGCCGAACATAGGATCCTCCTTTTTGAAGTCGGTTAAATATGGGGTTGCGTTTGGTGCAAATATGAAATTGAACAGATAAAGTTGTTCATACAAGGGTTGGATTTTTTTTTAATTTTATAAATCAAACAATTCAAATTGTTATAAACAAGTGTTCTTTTTTTTTTTTGTTCTTTTTAGTTTAGGGCATTATTTCAAATTAATTTGAACTATAATGTTTCATTTCTAGACTAGATCTTTTCGAATTCACCATAGTAAATTAAATTTATACAAAAAACGATCAATGGACAAACATTTATTTTATGTTGCTTAACTCTAATCAATACTGAACGCTTTACATTCACCCTGTATCGTCTAGCTAATGTTGATTTTTAAATTGTTCGTCGGGAATTTCCTAGTGGCTTTTTGATTGATTTGAAATTGAAATTTTGAATATTCTAATGCATGTTTCAAAAATATGTGTTATCTTGTCCCATGTCCCCCTCGTAGGTAATTAGATCTTTATTTGATTGAATAAATTACGTCTCATAAAATTCACAAAAAATATGTTTTATTTAATTACAATGCCAATAAAACTATAAAATTATAAAATATAGCTAGCTATAGATATTTAGACTCATAAATATTAATTTATTTTCATTTTATATCCATTCATTCACCATGAAAAGTAGTTTTAAAGCTTGTTTTTTTCTTATTGTTTTATACAATGCTTAAAACTTGTTTTAATCTGTGTTTTTAAACATGTGGTAAAAAACACGGTTATAATTCAAACTGTTTTTAAACACTGTTTTAAACATGTGTTTTTGTTTTAATCTGTGTTTTTAAACATGTGGTAAAAACACGGTTTAAATTCAAAGTGTTTTAAACACTGTTTTAAACATGTGTTTTAAAACATGCCAACCCTGCTTGATAATAATGTTAAAATTGAGATACATACTAAATATGAAACTAGGTAAAAAAAAATCTCACTCTCCCAGTTATTTAATTTCTCCCATTAGATAACGACAAGAATACAAGTGCAGAAAATTTGTCATTGCGACTGAGCCGGAATTCGCACGAGCCGTAGGCAATTGTGTTATGGAGCCGAGAGCTGCAGTGACAAATTTGCACGTGTGTCAAACGACGTTTTTCAATACACTAAAGAAGAAATACTTTCTCTGAAAATTACAACGCATTTTTGTTCATTTTGCAATGAAGAAAATTTTCCAAAGTTGCCATACATTATAGTTTTGATTTAGATGGCAGCAGGCTATCGCGAGTATTTATTACCTTAATCACAATATCTGGCGGCGGCGGCGTACCATCTAAAGAATTCTCTTCAAATCTTAAATTCAACATTTTTTTTCACCAATAACACAAATAAAACATAAAATTTAATAGACTTTTTCCCGCGCTTTATCTTTGCAGGTTATAGGATATATATATAGATAGGTTTGATACCTTTGCTTCAGGTATCAAACCATTATACATCCTACTAAATTTAAATTGTGTTTATGAACAGAATTTTTAATATTATTAATAATTATTTTCATTAAATATTAAAACCTCAAAAATCTGCCATTATTTTTTTTTTTTTTAACACAAAAAGAAAAAAGCCCTTGTCATAAATTAGAAAAAAAACACGAGGGTGATATAGATGGTATATTGAACCTAATCGTAGTGCGATAAGAGTCAGTTTTCAGAAAAATAATTAGCGACTAAATTGTAAACAATTAAAAACGAAAACATTATCACAGTGAAAAATAATGTTCCTCTATAAGTCTTTTAAACACAGGTAGGGATCGGTGCTTAGGAATTATTATATTTTTCTTTAAAATAGACGTTGCCTCACAATAGGAATTACTCCTGTATCATTGGTGCGTTTACAAATATGTAAACTCACATACATAAGACAACCAGATAAGAAATAAATATTTGTACGTCATGCAAATATTTGCAGGTCATACAAATATTAGTAGTTCATACAAATATTTGTAGGTCATGCAAATATTTGTAGGTCATACAAATATTTGTAGTTCAACACTGACAGCTACGCAGCCAATTGCTTAACCACTACACCGACCGTGCAGTACTTACAAACACGAGACCAACAAGGGAGTGAATTATATGAGTGAATTATATTAAACTAGCGACCCGCCCCGGCTTCGCACGGGTGCAATGCTGATACTATATATAACTACAGAATCAGACGAATGTTTTTATATACAACCCCTATGTCCCTGCATTTTAAATGTGTAATATCTTCGAAAATATTCATTTAAATTACATGCTATAAAGGGCCACATTGATCTATATTAAATGCACAATATATTTAATGTACTTAATTGGATAAGGATTAATGCTGTATTGCTTAAAATCGCTTCGTAAATCAGACATTATTTCTCGTAAAAAGTAAAAGATAAAAATGGTTATTGTGGGTTATCCCTAAGAGATAGACCTGTGTCGATCACGATTGATCGAATCTTTTTGATTCGATCGCAACCTGTACCCGAGTGATAGAATCACGAATCTCAAAAGCACCCGATCTTATTTGACTCGATCACCAGGTAACAAAATAAACCAAATTGGACTTTATTTTCATAACATTATGGTAACTAATTGCGTGCTCGTACAATCGATTGAGTCGTGCATTCAATGACACAACACGACGTAACAAGCAAAATGTCTTCTATCTCTTTCCTTTACATACATGATATTGCACTTTCATTCACCTCACTCTTTCTCCAAAAGAAACCGGGTTGTACAGGATCGCTCGCGACGCTGAGCCGCAAGCTATCGATCGCGTGATTGAATTTTATTTGAAGAGATCCGATCAGTTGCACTAGTAACTTATGACCCACGAGTCGCGACACGAATGTGAAAATCGGATCGCAATATTCAGGTGTTGTTTTGTTTGCTTGTTTTAGTGGTTTTTAAGAAATTATATTGCGAGTGATTGCTTATTAAAATAGGGAAACTGTTTGGTGTTGGTGTTTATGTATTTTGCATGAATGTGTGAATTTTAAGGTTATGTGAGAGAAAATATCTAAAGTGAAAACATATCATACCATTGCGACATAAGGTCAGTTTTATTGATTATTGAATGGTATAAATAATAAGATTCACTCATGAGGAATCCAAAAAGGTATAATAGATACCGTTTCAACGTTTAGCTAGTTTCATTTCAGCATACGTCAATCGGTTATTGTATACGAACTGCGACCCGAATGATCGAAATGATCGAATCTTTTTAACCCGATCACCATACGAGTGGGTCATGATCGACCCGGGTTACGACAAATGATCGATCGACACAGGTCTACTAAGAGATAAGGTCTACAAAAAAGTTAGCGATGGTATATGACCATCATGACCATAGACGTTTTTAAGGTGTGCAATGCTTTTATCTAATAATATTTTATTTAATATAATAGGTACTGTGTGTATGAAGGTAATCAAAGATCTGCTACTAGTCTATACTTACTTTCTGGCCATACAAAAATTTTAACCGTGCGGGAATCAAACTGACGCAGCCAATTGACGCTCAACTACTACACCAACCTTGACATCAATAACTATTATGATATTGTACTAAATACAAGAAGTATGACCCCCCCAAAAAAAACATGATAACTTGACGGTGAATAATCAATGAAACGCAACATACCGGCATTCCTCCCATTATTTATTCATGTAAGTAATGGAAAATTAAAAACGAAAACGTGCCAATATGGCGGGTCGTGTAGCATTCATTATTCAAGCCATATTGCTGGGACATGCGGATCGCGGGGCTTATAGATCCCGCCATGAAAGCGCTGAGCTCTGGGGGTTAACTGTGCTCAGTGATATGGTGGGATCTGTTACAAAAGCTGGTAACGAGATATAACATTGGTTGAACCTCGAGGTTCATAACACAAGGTAGTTGGAATATTATAGGATTTATATAAAAATCTCATGTTACAGTGTTTGTTATCAAACACCTCCGAAATGGCCTGACCGATTTTCATGAAATTTTTTGTGTATATGTGGTAGATATGACAATAGGTCATAGGTCATTTTTACCCTCTTACCCCCACCCAACATTCTTTGATAATTTATATGTCAGAACAACTCAGGTCAGCTAGTTGGCTTTATAATTTAACTTTTTACCAACTAAATTTCATACTTACTAAGCTAAATAACAGGTACACATAACTCTGATTTTATTTGTGTCTTAAACAATAGAACTGGTGAAAATATGGGCACCATAATATTCTTCCATCTTTATATGTTGTGGCTCAATTAGATGTAGGTAAGCTAAATTTCGAAAGGTTCTGGAGTGGCGACCGCGTACCGGAAGACGCAGTGTCGGAAGGCCCCCTACAAGGTGGACCGATGACCTGGTGAAGGTTGCGGGAATCCGATGGATGCGAGACGCGCGGGATCGTTCGTTGTGGCGACGTTTGGGGGAGGCCTATGTCCAGCAGTGGACGTCTATCGGCTGAAATGATGATGATGATGATGAAGCTAAATTTGTAAATGAACGGTGTTAGGGAGTTTTAGGGACTCTTCAAGGAAATTTCAAAAATGCATATAAGTAGTCAAAGGTGCATTGCCATGATTGAGCTCAAAGGTGAAGTGACATCCATAAGTTGAACCATTAAAGACATTGCGCCGATGATAAATGCTCAGTAAAACCGAGCAGGCGTTTGGTGATTATTCGAAGCCAAGTTCGAACAAACGGTGGTATAAAAGTAACCAGAAAAACATCGCTTCAGTAAACATTTCCTAATCGTAAAGCAGTATTTCTGACAACAAATAAAAACTTGAGCGTGTCGAATATTTCATTACGTAACTAGAAGGTTCTCTTAACAAGCATTTATACATCATACATTATTCACTCGAGCAGAGCTTCCAGAAGTTTCTGGAACAAAATAAAGAACATTTTTCAACACACAAAAGTATCTAAGGAAAACCTCTTAATGTAATACACATGTATGAGCAAACATCAAATAGATTTTGTAACAAGAAATTGGACTCTTCATGTTACAGAGCCCGCTGCGCGAGTAAAGGCTAGCACACACATACAGCTGCTTAACTATGCAAGGTAAAGAAGGAACATCGGAGTGGGTTTTTGTCAGTAAAAGTCTAACATGCTCTGCCGCCCCGCCCTAGAGCGGGAGAAGTCATTGGATGATTTTCAACCTAAAAAAAACTTTGTTTACCCCGTTCAGTGAAAATTCTCCCAAGATAAAGATATCATGTAAATTCAAGTAAAAAATGTAAGTTACGGCCATTTGAATCTGTTTTTTCTTCCTACAAAGGTCAAGTCAAGGATCAGTTTAAATAAAATATATAGGTACAATTATATAAAGACTTTGGCTCAGAATCTAGTAACAAGTTCTTGGAAAATTCCGCAGGTAGGCAATAGAGAGAGCACCCGTGTCTAAGAATAAAGTTGTGTTCCATGAGTGTGGAGCCGCTCTTGTTAGCGAATCTCGCGCTTCGTTGCCTTCCGCGCAATTTGCGGTTCACTAAACTTTATTACCCACATCTTTTGTTTTAGCTGGAGCGCACAACTAGTCAGCGTAAGACAGAGATAGAATACAAAAATTACCTATACACACACACTAATTGTGGAGTAGTGCGCAATTGAAATTCTTTGTTTAACGTTTCAAGACAATCACAAGAAAAACAATGAGGTACGGCGGAGTTAAAAATCAATAGAAAAGGTCGACTCAATGCCGCTCGGCTTAAGCTCTCTGGAAAAAGTTGCCAGTTGGAATTGACTTTCCCTGTTCAGGGCCCCAACTTACAGTATGCTTCAGTCGCTCGTAATACGGCTGACCCATTTCGCCATCATTGTTGTAATGGCGTGTAGTTTTTAATATTCAACGCCGTGATTTATAATTACTAAGATAATTTTACGTGAAATTTATATAAAATAAAATTATAAATATGCCTTACTTTTACGTAAATATTAATTAACATAGGTAGCTATATAAAAATATTACTTTACAGACATTATTATTTAAACATGAAAGAGTAAAAGGGTAGAAAGCTTTTGCGTTGCTGGCACGTTTATTAAATTCCTATACATATTTATTTGATTTATGTAGGTCAAACTGTTTATTTTTACATAGAATACTTCTTGTTTAAATTAGATGACAACGTGTGGCAAGTATTGTACGTAACACAACAATACTATTTTCGGAATAAGTAGGTAAGCGATGTATGTAAACATTCGGCGTCGGTGTGTTTGATTGCGTTGTGTGCGTGCGAACGGTCCAAAGCGGAGCAATCCTTGAGATCTCCGCCGCAGGAAACAATCCGTTCTGCTGAATAATTAAATATATCCCGAATTACTTTTCTCTTTCTGTTAGTAAATCATATTTCAGAAAGTTGCTGTGATCTTGATATTTTCGTGAGAATGTCTATCTCGGCCTCTTAGGGCAGGTTCCGTTGGAAGGTTTTGGGAAAGTTAATTACAGATTTATGTTATTTACGAAGGTACATTTTGAAGATAAGATTGTATTGCTTAAATAAATTACTCATTTTATCTCAAATTATAAGTATTTATACATTTATTTGCCCCTATGCTAATTTAACCTTTAACTGTGATCAACTAACTGCGATGTTACTTCATTTGTTTTAAAAACTATAATATAAGAAACTAGGATGATTTCTCACCTTTGAAAAAATCTTGTGATCTAAATATTTTTAATTTATGCAGATATTTATTTCTTTTGAAGCCTTACGATATTATTTTTGAAATTAGATATACTTACCTACTTGCAGCAACAAAACTTTTAACTGTTCAAAATCATAAAAGCGAGGTGTGCTACATCAATGCTCACATTATGTAACGATTTCGATAGCAACAAAATTATTATTTTTACTTATTACTGTGCAACTAATTATAACTGTAATAAGAACTGAATTTTACTGCTCTTTTAGTCTATTTCATACAAGCCACCTTTACTAAAACGTGGCTGGGAGTAAGTCAACGTTGTTCGGTTAAAAGCTTTGTCGGGCATGTGCAGTTAATTCATCTAATTAACTAATTAGCCCGTACCTAGCCGCACTAGATCATAAGCCTTTCACTGTTACAGTAGCTCTAGTAACTACAGGTAGCTACAGTGAGATTGGTCGTCTTGTATTATTTATTTTTCCTCTTCATGTACTGAACTTCATGAACTGTGCCTCTTGTGTAAATTTTAGAGAATTGTTTTTTTTTAATCGGTAGTGAATTGAATTAATGTCCTCATCATCATCATCATCATCACCATTTCAGCCGAAAGACGTCCACTGTTGAACATAGGCCTCCCCCAAGTGTCGCCATAATGACCGGTCCTGTGCGTCTCGCATCCATCGGATTGATTCCTGCGACCCTCACCAGGTCATCGGTCCACCTTGTGGGAGGCCTTCCGACGCTGCGTCTTCCTGTACGTGGTCGCCATTCCAGAACCTTTCATCCCCATCGACCATATGTTCTGCGAGCAATGTGCCCTGCCCACTGCCACTTAAGTTTGGCGATTCTTCGGGCTATGTCTGTAACCTTGGTTCTCCTGCGGATATCTTCATTTCTGAATTAATGTTCTTTGTCCCCTAAATGGGACAGAGGGCGTTCATAGTATCCTACATTGCGAACGGTCTTGAGCTTCACGCTTCACCTCGCTTCACGGCATATCGTTGCTCACAACTTCTACCGACACGTTGGGATGCCAGATCCACTTCCCACCCTTTCTTTTTCCTTGAGGATTCCAGTCCAATCGGTAGTGCTATTCTGTAAAAATATCACCGTGAACATTTAGGTGACGTGAACTTAAAGAGAGCGGTTAGTTCGCTAGTACAATGGTGGATTGAAAGCTCACTTCTCCATAGTTTTCACCATAGCTTTAATATTGAGATTTGTATACAATAGACTCGCGTTTCTTCTTTTTAGTGTCGAAGGTTATAGAAAATTACTGAAATTAGTGACTGTTGTTTCAATTATCCTCCAAACAAGAACTATAAACCAGCGTTTTGCATACGGTGAAACCTAGTTAAGTGGCCCATAAATAATAATATGCAAAAAACCTCTGATACCGGTAATTACAACGAGTTCTCGAAACTTTTGTATTGTTAATGTGAATAATAGCTCAATAGCTAAGATATATTTTTGATGGTTTTTACGATTAGCCTTAGAACATTTTAGCTCAATAGCTTAAATAAGTGGGAAAATGATTAAATTTAGCATTTTGAATATAGCTCCAGACAGGTTGCGACACGTTTGTTTCTATAAACACACGGCAAGGAGTCCTAGAACGCAAAAGATAACTGAAGGACACAGATGTGGTTTTAGTCAGAAAAGTCTAACACGCCCTCTCGCACCACCGTGGAGCGAGAGAAGTCATTGGATGACGTTTTTTTTTATTGATGATAGGTTCGCGTTTGACCACCATCTCACCTAATGGTAAGTGATAATGTGGCCAACGATTGAGCACACTTGCCGTTTGTTTGCAAACAAAAGAATTTATAAAATAGCCTTTATTTATTGTAGGTGCTTTACATCCATACAGAATCTTAACATTAGTAATTCTGTTTTATCTTTTTTTTTCCTTTGGTACATTTTTTTTTGCTGATGTTTTTATTCTGTACAGTATTATAAAAAAAAAGCTTTTGAGAAAAAAAAAATACAATTTAAGAAACTATAAATGAAAAGCCTCTACATTACTGAAAAAAATCCTAGCTCCCTTGAGCTCTCAGTTATCCAAGTTTTACTTTTTTTTTATTTAGCCTGGCTCTTGTCAAGCAATAAGATGTTCTACTGCCTGGCAAAATCCTATTAATTTCAAATAATTTATCAGTTACCTACTTACCTTTGTCTGATATTCCTTACAGCCCAATTCCCGACATTAACATTCCTATGATGGAGACAGGCGTAAATGAAGTCCATATGGAAATCTAGCAGGTCAACTGTCAACCAGGTGCGTGGCGCATAATGTACTAGATTAGCGTCAACTGACGTGATTGGCTAATTAGACAGCGCAAGAGGTGCAAGTCGTGAGCGTTTGGAATGCGAATAGCAAATTAATTTAATATTTAGGAGTCTACTACACCATGCCATGACCGTGCTAAGGACGTGTCAGGAAATAAAATATGCTTTGCATTTAAAAGTATTGGTAAGGGTTGCGGAAATCCGATGGATGTAAGATACACAGGGCCGTTCAGACATAGGAGGCCTATGTCCAACAGTGGACGTCTTTCGGCTGAAATGATGATGATGATGATGATTAAAAAGTATGACACTATGCCCATTAGAATGTTCTGGCACGGGCCAATATCGTCGCTTGTCTTGTCGTACCATATGTAGGATACTCGGATGATATGCGGATGGTACGTGGATGCTACAGTCACTAAAATTATTATGCTAAGGTATGCTTTTCATACATTCTAGTGGACATAGTACATAGTAATCCGTGCGGTGTTTTTTTGTTTGCTTTGTTTGATACGTTTCTATACTTTCTATTAGGGTAATGGTTTTTTTTAGATGTCAAATTATCCAATGCCTCCTTCTGCTCGAGAGTGAAGTCGTTACGTTACGTTCCATGACTCCAAGTTTTTTTTTCAGAAGCAAAGCCATGGCCCCAGTAGGCTACGGCCCTGCTGGGTTCCTACGGTGTTGCTGACTCTCTTTGAGACGCGCCTGGATAACTACGTGCCGTCGACGACGCAGGCTCGGTCCGGACGGTTACCAGATGGCGAGCTACCCATTGCCCACCGTCTGCAATCCCACGCCTGCGTTGGCTGGAAATCGGGGTCAGGATCCCGGCGGCTGGGTCATGAGGAAGTCCGTTCTCTGATGTGTGCGGCAGCCTCCTTCGCTAACATTACTGCTTCGCACAAGAAGGTGATGGCCTGCCATTCCTCCTCGATCTGGGCCATGGTCTGTACCAGGGCCCGGCGTGTGAGGTCGTTGCCGCCGATCGCCCCCACGAGGACACGAGTGGCGGTGCTCTGCCCAAGCAGGCCCTCATCTGGAGGTGGACCGTATGCTCCACCGTGTCTTCTGGGCGGTCCACAGAATGGTCTTTGTCAAAGACCTGGGCCTTTCTTTAACACGAATTCGGTGCAGGAATCTTCCGAACTTACCATGTCCGGTGAGGACCTACGTCATGCGGTAGGTGAGGACGCCATGAAGTCTTTCCAGACTCTCTTCAAAGATGGGACGTACCGCCACAATTATGGCGTGCCCATCACGGTCATGGTATGATGCGGTGTAGTAAGCACTGCAGATAGATTTCGTTATTGTTTTCGCATGTTCTGCATTCGGTAAAGTGTATTTTATGGTGTCAATAAAACTTCATAGAGTATTTCAAAGAGATTATTAATACTGGGTCACTGACATTTTATCTGTCATAATTCACATTATTGTAGAAAGATTTCGTAGCATTGTAGAAGTTAATTTAATAATATCACAGCATTTAATTCAGAAATATGTTTACTTATAAACTTTTTTGTGGATATCGGGCAGCGCTGCTGTCCGCAATTTTTACCAGAAACAAAGGAACAGGGAATAAAACAGCTGACGACCCTGTTCAGCAACTGTTCCTTGACAAAATAAGAGAGTACCGGAGTAAGAAACCTGATAGCTCATTGTTGGATCCCAGCCCAGCTATTTTAAAGGAATTAAAGAAAGAATTGGCTAAACTCGATAAGAATTATGGGGGTGGCGAAGGGGTGGACATGACCGCGTTTCCTGCATTCAAGTTTGAAGAACCAAAACTCGACCCCATAGATGAAGCTGTTCCTGAAAAAGAAAAGAAAAAGAAAAAGAAAAAGAAAAAGAAGGTTGATAAAAAGAAAGTGGTCGCTAAAAAGGGGCCGCCGGCTTGGATTGCGCCAAAAAAGAAGAAGTGATAACTTGTATTCTTTTGCATTTGCTCGGTTTCCTTATTCATTTAGCCAGTGTAAAGTATAGAAAGTGTATTCTTATTAAGCTGTTGATCCCCGCATTAACGCCGGCGTTCACGCGCCATTGTCTTACTATTGTGTCTCTAATTACGCACTCAAAAGGTTAAGTACAGCATTACAGTCACTTTGTTTTCCATTAGAATGCAACACATTCTAATGGCTTTGCAGCATTTGGCAGCAACTGTATCGAGTCAGCCTTATCTAGTCAAGCTTCGCTGAGGTAGTCAATACTACAATAAAATCTTCAGCTCCACCGAAATCGCGCTTGTTTCAATGATTCCACATTTTGTCCAGTTGTGTAGACACTTGAAATATAAAACTACATCACAATGTCCACTAGGTCTGGTCCTACCTATATGCAAGTAATTAAAATTGACATTGAAATTCTGAGCTGCGATTTTTATAATGCATCTGATATTTCTGCAACCGTACGTGCGTACGTACCAACCCTGCAGCAAAATTTACTTATTTATTTATAGATTCCCACAGCTGGGCGGAGGCCTACCCCAACTTCTTTCAGGTATTTTTTTCTCGAGCTACCTAGAATCAGCCCTTGCATTGGTCGCCTGGGTCATCTCACCACCTCTTCCCAAGTCAGCCTTGGCGGTGCCATCGTCCATACTCAGGCACCCACTTTTTTTTAGGGTTCCGTACCTCAAAAGTAAAAAACTGAACCCTTATAGGATCACTTTGTTGTCCGTCTGTCTGTCTGTTTATCTGTCAAGACCCTTTATCTTGGGGACGTGTGGAGGTATCGAGATGAAATTTAAACCATATACTCAAGTTTGCAGTCCCTTGAAGCTGAGAATGAATAAAACTTCTAAGTTATTAAGATGGACGCCCTTGCAACACTCGAAAGGAGACTTCCATGGCTTCTGGCGGAATACGAGAAAAGTCAACTCTCGGCCTGGCCTTCCCGGGAGCGTCGATGGTCTAAGTGATCCAAAGAGAATTGCGAACGTGTTCAGAGAGCAGTTTTCGGTTTGGTCGCCATTTGGTCCGGCGCGTGGGGTGCTAAATGCTGACTCGGACAATAAAACAATAGGAATGACGTTCCTTGCGAAGGATGTTGCGAAAGTCATAAAAGACAATGAGCGGGGAAAGTCTCCAGGGCACGACGCACTCAACATTGAGCTCCTACAGCACGCTGGCCCACACTTGGCGAGAGTCCTAGCAATGTTCTTCTCGCGTGTGTGTGCCACTCCTACCTGCCTGATGACTTTATGAAGACAATTGTAGTGCCTGTGGTTAAAAATAAAACAGGCGATTTAGCTACAACAACTACAGGCCTATATCGCTTGCAACTGTAGTGGCGAAGGTATTTGACGGTGTGCTTAACGCGCAGTTAAATAGACATACGCAGTTAAATAGGTATCGCTTCAGAGTAATCAGTTTGGATTTCGACCTAAACTGTCCACAGAGAGTGCAATACTGTGTTTAAAGCATACCGTCAAGTATTATACGACGAGAAAGACTCCGGTATACGCGTGCTTCCTCGGTTTATCCAAGGCTTTCGACCTTGTCTCGTACGATATCCTATGGGAAAAGTTGGTGAGCACGGGGTTACCTCGGGAACTCATCAGTATACTTCGATATTGGTACGGGCACCAGGTCAACAGTGTCAGATGGGCGGAGGCGATGTCGGATACGTATAACATCGAGGGCGGCGTAAGGCAGGGCGGCCTGACCTTGCCCACATTGTTTAATCTCTACATGAACGAGCTGATCGTCTCGCTCAGCAGTCAGCATGTCGGTTGCTATGTGGACGGAATATGCGTTAACAATTTGAGCTATGCGGACGACATGGTGCTGCAAAGCGCGTCGATCTGTTGATTGAGGAGGCTACTCAATACATGTACGGAATACGAATGAACATACAGACAGTTCATATCGATGGTGTTTCACTACAGCGAGTGGATCATTAAATATTTAGGGCATCTACTCACCGAGGATCTTAATGATCAGGCTGACATGGAGAGGGAGCGGAGGGTACTGTCAGTCCGAGCTAATATGATAGCAGCCGTGCTATCATATTAGCTCGGACTGACAGTCGGATCTTCAGAGCGTACTGCACATCCCTGTACTCGTGCAGCCTGCGGGTTGACTGAAAGGGCATACAGTGCCCTCCGTGTCCAGTATAATAACGCGTTCTGGGCGGTAGTGGGGCTGCCCCGCTTCTGTAGCGCATCAGGGATGTTCGCAGAGGCGCGCACTAATTGTTTTCACACACTATGCGCAAGCGGTGCGCGTCCTTGGTGCGCTGGGTGTGGGCCAGCCCCAATGTCATCCTGGCAATGATTGCCGACAGGCTAGACTGTCCATATATTTGACATGGCTGTGGAAGACATGTTACTATTCCAATTCCTGTTAGGAAATTGTAATATAACTATTAATGTATTTTAATATAATAATGACATATAATTGAATTTTAATTTTATACAATTTATTTTAATATTTAATTCAATTCTTTTAATGTTTGACTGGCGTTATAATAAAATTCAATTTAATTTAATGATAATCTAATGACAATCCAATGCAATTTAAATTTATTTAATTTTAAAATTTCATTGTATGTAATTTTATGATATATATTGTCTGGTATGTGTTTATGTAACTAAAATAAGCCTTTGGTACTTGAAATAAATAGATAATAATAATAATAATAAGTTAATGAAAAAGATAAGGCTGTTTATGTCGCAAAAAACGTTTATTTCGACACTCTTAAGGGAATCAAAATTCATAGGGTACTTCCCGTTGACCCAGAATTCTGAAACAAATTTTCAGAATTCTGGGTCAACGGGAAGTACCCTGTTACGTCACAAATGTATTATCAAGTACGTTCTCTTGGGATTTTTATCCCGGCAGTATGTTCTCTTAGGATTTTTATCCCGGGAGTATGATCTCTTGGGATTTTTATCACGGGAGTATGTTCTCTTGGATTTTTTTTTCTGGGAATATGTTCTTTTGGGATTTTTATCCCGGGTGTATGTTCTCTTGGAATTTTTATCACGGTAGTATGTTCTCTTGGGATTTTTATCCCGGGAGTATGTTCTCTTGGGATTTTTATCCCGGGAGTATGTTCTCTTGGAATTTTTATTCTGGGAATATGTTCTCTTGGAATTTTTATTCTGGGAATATGTTCTCTTGGGATTTTTATCTCGGGAGTATGTTCTCTTGGAATTTTTATCACGGGAGTATGTTCTCTTGGGATTTTTATCACGGGAGTATGTTCTCTTGGGATTTTTATCCTGGTAGTATGTTCTCTTGCAATTTTTATCCCGGGAGTATGATCTCTTGGAATTTTTATTCCGGGAGTATGTTCTCTTGGGATTTTTATACCGGGAGTATGTTTTCTTGGATTATTTATTCCGGGAGTATGATCCATTGGGGTAATTTTGTACTTTTACGCAGGCGAAGCCGCTGGCAGAAGTTATTTTATTAATACAAAACATTAATCAAAATAGATCTAAAAGAGGTAGAATTTAGAGCCAAAATCCATTAAAAAGTACTGGCACTTGTTAGCTTTCAGCAGGCATTAAATCGTACGTATTCGACTATGTATCGGTACAGGGACATTAGCGTTTCGAGTGGAGCAGCCTTAATGCTACACGAGGGTCGATACCCAATCGCCATTTACTGCAATTGCGGACTGTAAAAAAGGATAAACCCAATTACTTGGGGTTTTGTGATGGCATTTCCATGTAATTTGCTGTTTGGTCTAAATACCATAATTATGGGTTACACTCTTCTTCTACGTACCTATCTCAAACTTTTTAAATAAACATTCTTTTTTGAGGTGGGAGATAAATCAAATGATTTCTCCTGCTCTAGGGTGGAGCGAGAGGGTGAGTCAGTCTTTTAAGGTCCAAAACCCACCTATGTCTTACAGTTGCCTTTTGCGTTCCAGGAATCTTTCAAAAATACCTGCGGCTCTGTTGTGGTTAAGTTAACATTTAAGAATCCAATTATTGACTTTGCAATCAATAATAAAGGGTTTGGTTTAATATTCTGAGTAAAAATCAGGCCTTGTACTTAATTGAATTTTACAAAGTATGAGTACTTTATTTTCAGGACTGACTTGGATGGCAAAAAAAAATTTTTTTCAACACACTTGCTCAGAAAGTGACTCTTACTGCACTGCACTTAAGTATATAATGACACTCGTTACCAAACTGTGACATTTTGATTACCATTACGCACTAATGCTATAATGTAGTTAAAACCTTTTTGTTCAACCTCTTTGTTCGCAAAACAAATTTTGAATTGAATAAAATTCCCATTAAGTTATTGCGTTCAATAGTATATAAATTAGTGTCTTACTTACTTATTTCATCCAATTAGTAGTTAAAATGGATAAATTTAACTTTTACTAACGATTTATTTAATAAAAAAAACATTTTGTAAATTGTACATTCAAATAAAATTTGTTTTTTTTTGTGGTCTATGGCCGCCATTTCAAGATGCACGCGGTTTTTGGCGTGTTTTTTTTTTTATTCCAGTGAAGTTTAGAGGCTGTATTAATAAAATAAAATTAAACACTATAAAATCATTAGAAAATGTTACATCCGTATTCTATTGTCAGTACGAAAGACATTATCGTAAAAACTTTCACGCAAGAAAACATAAACGTAAGACTAGGCAGTATGATTAAAATACCTTAGCCTTCCTCTAGCTAGGGGTAAATAAAATAAATTATGCGCGTGCTTATGAAAACTGATTTTTACCGCCATGTCACAGAACATTTTACTAGTTTTACTGTTCTTTTCTTCACAAGTGTATTGAAAAACGTCGTATGACACACGTGAGTAATTAATGATTACCGTTCTTGGCTCTCTTAAGACCCTCTGTGACGTTGCAAATCGATTATTGAGTGGACTGCTAGCGACATATCTTGGCATTGGAAAGCGTTGAACTCACCGAGAGATGGCGTCCCGTGATAAATTGATTTGCAGAAAATAAAGCAACATTAATAAAAATGAAACGTTGAGTTAAATAAGGAAAATAAGCAGAAACATTCCCACTTAAAAAAATAAAATAATAATTAATTCACCAAATATCAACTTAAAAATCAAGGAGTGGACGTATTTATAGTCTGTGGTCAGAAACGGATGAGACAAGTCAGGTCTACAGTGGGCACCACTGGCAGCTTCAATGTGGCTGTCGGCTTACATCAAGGGTCGGCTCTCAGCCCTTACCTCTTCCTGATGATAATGGATGCTCTGACGTCGGACATTCAGGAAGAGGCTCCCTGGTGTATGCTGTTTGCCGATGACATTGTGTTGGTTGCCGAGAGTGGCCTAGAGGTCCAGAACAGATTGGAGGTGTGGTGGCACAGACTGGAGAGTGTTGGCCTGAAATTGATTAGAACCAAAACGGAATACTTGTTCTGCGTTTTCGGCGGTCTCTCCAATCCAGTGCCTTTATCTCTCGCTGGAACACCAATAGCGATCTGCTCCGACTTTCGGTACCTCGGGTCACTCGTCCAAGGGGATGGTGAGGTAGACCGGGACGTAACACATCGGATCAACGCAGGATGGATGAAATGGCGACAGGTCACGGGAACAACTTGTGACCCACGGATGCCCCTCAAGTTGAAGGGTAAAATCTACAAGTCCGTGATAAGGCCTGTCATACTGTATGGATCAGAATGTTGGGCTGTGAAAAAGACGGATGAAAAAAGATTGCACGTAGCGGAGATGAGAATGTTAAGATGGATGTGTGGTGTGACGAGAATGGATAAAGTGAGAAATGAGTATATTAGGGGAAGTTTGAAAGTGGCGCCAGTGACTGAAAAGTTGAAAGGGAATCGTTTGTCTTGGTATGGTCATGTGAAGAGGAGAGATGAAACGCATGTTACTAAAAGAGTTATGAATTTACATGTGGATGGATGGAGAGGGAGAGGGAGACCAAAGAAAAGATGGATGGATTGTGTGAAGAGTGATATGAAAGAAAAGGAAGTTAGTGATAGTATGACGAGTGACAGGGCAGAATGGAAGAAAAAAACGTGTTGCGCCGACCCCAAATAACACGGGACAAGGGCAGGAAGATGATGGTCAGAAACGGATGAGAACTTTTTTGGGTGTGGTTTTTTTTCCTTTTGGCTGCGCGGTGCGCGGCGCGAAAGAGTTCACACGCAGACATCCAAGGAGGATTGCAATTCGAAGGAATAAAACGTGTGGCGCCGAAACCCTCTGGGTTTAATCACCAAGTGGGGTTTTGTCTAAAATCACTGTGAGTATAATTTTCCTATACAAATAACTTCCTTTCGAAGATTTCTTGTTCTGGTTTCTGACTGGGGTGGATATTGTTCTAGATTTGGCTCTATTGGCTGGCCTAAGGTCAGGATTTCCACCCCGTAGGGCGCGTTCGTCGTGTGGTGGTGAGTTGGAATGCGATAACTAGAGATTAGGAGATGTTAACTAGTAACTAGATTTAACGCTAACTATAGATTGATTGGAACTCATTTTGTGAGGTATATTCCGAGAGAGAGAGAGAGAGAGAGAGTAGGAATTAGATAGGTTTGTGTCTCTTGGGTTGATTCCCTAATTTTATATCTTAGATGTGTAATCATCAAGCCTAGAATTTCTGTACGTACACGATTGAGCTGGTGTCACGACGGTTCCTCTCACGGATCCTTCACAAGCGACCTTGAGTTTGTGATTTATTCTCATGCTGGTTCTGTAACACACCTCGGTACGGAGACGAGGTGGGTTAGAGAACTAACTTTGCTGTTAAGGTTTAGGGAATTTTGTCAACCTTTTATAATGTAACTTATGTACCCACACATTGGGTGATGTGAAATAAATTTTGTAATTACACGCAAGTATGTTTCATTTTCTCCCTGACCTGATAATATTCCTTTATAAATTTCAATGTCAAATTCAAGTCAAAAAAATTTCTATGTCAAATTTCTAACAAAACATAATTATTTTTGGAATTTTCAATATGCATATTTAATAGAACACAATGGTTAGGAAACATTAGTTAAAAAACATTTTGGTGTCATATAAGATTTTTTTCAAGTACCTATGTTGTTTTTTACTCTCCTGTAAACTTGTCATTTTTGACATAGAACTAATTGCAATATGAACGACGACATGTATCTTTCAATTTCCGTACTCTTTCCGATTAAAACTACGAAAGAAACCTTACTACCAGATATTGCACATGTATTGATGTTATGAACAATAACGTACCCTAATTTAGTGGGGAGTATACTTGGAAGGGCAACCGAGCGAGGAATTCCTTACAAGAGCTCCAACACTCTTGTGATATAAGTTTATCCAGTGACACGGAGGTATCTTTATAACGCTGCCTACCTAAGTAAGTACTTGCGTAACTTGGAAGAAGACGTAAAAGTTACAGCCGCGTAAAATATTTGGAGTTTTTAATCCAGTTGAGTAATTCTCTGGTCAAATTAACCTCTCATTTATGAAGGGTAAAGTAACTTAAGGAATTGTTGGTTGTGATGTTTTAATCTGTTGAGAATCTGTGTCTACAAATAGGAAGCAGCTGCTATTATTTAGCTGCCTGTGAATAGCAACGGTTTCTTTTTCCGATTTCATCCGAGGTTCTTAGAAAGTGTGCTTAGTCTAGTTGTAACGGCACCGACTTATGAGTTGTATGTTGTTGTGGTCGTGGGTTTACACCCATTTAGGTGCATCACTTAAATTTGTGTAATTTATTTCTGGTCACCACTGCCCTCAAAACGGTGGAGGAAAATATCGTGAGGAAACCGTCATATCCTAGAACCTAAAATTCAAAGGCACTAATCCGAACTGGATCCGCATGGTGCATTATAGCCCATTAGGGCCTTGGTACAGGCCATGGTCCGGAGCGAGGAGTGGCAGGCAGTCGCCTCCTTCCGTGAAGCAGTAATGCTAACAAAGTAGGCGGTCGCACGTGTGAGGGAACGCTCATCACGCCCCAGCCACCGGGATTCCGATTTGCAGCCAACGTAGGCGCGGGCTTGCGGACGGCGAGCAATGGGTACCTCGCCGTCCGACCGTCCGGTAACCGCCCGGACCGAGTCCAAGCCCAAGCCCAAGTCGTCGACGGCGTGTATTGTTCCACTCGCGCCTCAAGGAGATGTCAGCAAAATCGTAGGGGCTCAGCAGGGTCGAAGCCTGTTGGGGCGATAGGTTGTGCGAAAGTGAACTCCAGGGCCCTCGAACGAAGGCAAAGAAGGAACAGGTGGGTTTTAAGGGCGGGAGATGTCATTAGATGATATCCCACCTAAAAAAAAAAGGGGGCCTGAGTCCAAGCACATTATAAAGCTATGCTATATATGCTTAGAAGGTATGAAATATGTAGTCGTATCGACATGGACACATTCTTTTTATTTTGTACCGAAAATGAAATTTTCAGCTTTTCTCTACTAAAATATACATTTATTATACATCTAATTCTTGCATCAATCACTTTGTCTATTGGTAAAACCGCATGACTTCATTCAGACAGACAGATAGACGCGGTGGGGGACCCTTGTTTTATATCAAATGTAAGGATACGACGGCACTCCCTGCTTGGCGCGGATGATTATACTTGACAAAATATCGAGATTTCTTTATTGTGACGATTTTTATAATAAACTATTGACATAAACCTACCAGAATTAATTATCTAAATTATGGTGAGATCCATATCTCAAAAAAAATCCGTTGTATAGATTAGATGAACCGAGACCCCACTGACAGACACGAGCATTTCTTTTATTTTCGATTTGCATAGTATACAGATGATGATATACTGTAAAACGGGGTAAATAGAAACACAGGGGTGAATAGAAACAAAACTTTGTTTTGGTTTTTCACTTTGATACCATATTATCGGCTTCTTACAAAGCATATAACAATTCATTAATAAATTGATATAGTTAAATGTTGCAAAAAATTTTCAAATATCGTGAAAATATCCTTTGAAGTTTTGGTTTTATTCACCCCTGAGTTTCTGTTCACCCCATTTGACTGTAGTATCCGATGGACGTGAAATGCACAGGGCCGGCTGTTGTGGTGACACTTGGGGGAGGCCTATGTCTAATAGTGGTAGACTTTCAGATGAAATGATGATGACGATAATAGTATATAGACAATAATCTATATATATAAAAGGAGAAACTGACTGATTGACATATCAACGCACTGCCGAAACTACTGGGACTAGGAGCGTGAAATTTTGCACAAGGTTACCTTTTATGACGTAGGCAAGCACTAAGAAGGGATTTTCGGAAATTCAACTTTTAAGGGGGTGAAAAGGGGTTCTAAAGTTTGTCTGGAGAAACTTACTTTCACGCGAGCGAAGCCCGCTGGCAGAAGCTAGTCTTTACTATATTTTAGAGAATTAAGTACCTCATTAAAATTACGATACAAGGTCTTTTGGTTGTTTACTGCCACATTAATTTATTGGTAAATAAAATGGATTCACAGGATAACTCTAAAATTGATATGGAACACGCATTTCAGCACAAAGTAGTTCCAGTTGCTAATAATTTGAACGGAATAATGTTTATTGGGTAACATTTAAAGGAAGCAATTACGGTAAGTGAACGGAAAAACACGGTGTTCGATAATAATTAGTACAGCCTTGTGATTTCTTCTACTTTGTGTAAATTGAATACCATTGCGTACCCCGGTCTCGCTTCTGTGATCCGAATACACAAGTATCCAGGATGTTGTATTAGCGTAGGTACTATCTAGATGTTTATTTTTTGTACATATCCGGGTAAGTAACATACAATAAATTTTGTGCCTTGACTTGGAATATTCTGAAAGGTACTTAAAGTGTTGTAAAAAAGCCTAATAACTTTTTGCCTTCATGGTACGCATTATGTACAGCAGTCAATTACTGCTGTACTGCGGGTCGCGGGTTCGATTCCCGCACGAAATATATATATATATATAAATTTACTATTACACAACGCCTTCTAGTCTCAAGCTAAGCAGAGCTTGTGTTATGAGTACTAGACAACTGATAAACATACTTATATATTTTTAAATACATATATTATTATAGATAAATTACACCCATACATAGAACATACTAAACTAGCCTGTCCGAGTCAGGGTGCCCCAAGTCTTTTTCCAAACCCAATTGTAAAAAGTCTAATGAGATTTTTGATACACAGTTAAAAATATCCCATTATTATATTGTTACCTATAGACTTCTTCGACCAGTTTGCTTTGATACTCGTATAAGACAGATTGTTTATTGCCCTGTTCACTACTGACCACTCGAATAACGGAACAATCGATCGATAGACTTGGTAGTGTTCTCTTTGAAATTTTAGTTTTTTTTCAATATCTGCTCACGTTCCCAACACGAATACAGAGTTAGTCGCCTCGCCGACCGTTGCTAGAGACGCTAGACGGTATTGTCAAAACTATTCATACAGACTAAGCGTGGCAGTAAAAGATAAAATATATTTTATTTGTAAAATATGAGTGTGCAAGTAGGTACAAATTAGAGTTGGTACCGCAAGATGTTGTGTTTAGAACAATGTTGTGTGGAACACTACGCGCCGTCAACGACTTGGGCTTGGTCCGGACGGTTACCGGACGGTCGGACATGCTCCCCGTCCGCAAGCCCGCGTCTACGGTGGCCAGAAATCGGGATGGGGATCTCGGCGGCTGGGGCGTGAGGGCCGTTCACTCGCGCGAGCGCGTGCGACCGCCTCTTTTGCTAGCATTACTGCTTCGCAGAAGGAGGCGACCGCCTGCCACTCCTCCTTGCTTCGGCCCGGCACGACAGATCGTTACCGCCGACCACTTCAGATTCTCCATCTAAATGAGTCAAAATTTAAAACATGTATTAAACGCACATTATGTAGACAAACATTATTATAGATTGGACATTGGAGATATATCCTTGATAAAAATGCTTGGCTAAATGTTGCTTACTAATTAGTAGCATTTCTTTTTTTAAATATTTTTATAAATATTGGAAACACTATTAGCTTTTTTCTATTGTAATTGTAACTCATAATGATTTAAAAAAGTCTTCATGGAATTTCTTTCACGTTCTTCTCCATAGAGATTTACGCTTTGGAACGTGCAATTTAGCTTCACTGTTTTTACTGGCCGACATTTTGACAATTCAAAATTGCCTGTAAATGGTCTATTTGAAATAAACGTTTCTGATTTCTGAATGGAATTATTACGCGTTGTTTGTATAAGTAGTTACCGATTATAATTCCATGTGCTATTCAAGGACATCTACCCGTCTTTCGAGTTTCATCGAAATCCGTTCAGCCATTCGAGCGTGAAGAAGTAACAAAACGTACACACATACATACACTCTCATAAAATTTCGCTTTTGTAATATTAGTTTGATTAGAGTGATGGTATTTAAAGCTGCCGGAACGGGGCTTTTCTGTACTCTATGAAATTGAACAAGCACGCTAAGTTCTTCAGCCATTTAATCGACCACGTTGTCGATTAAGAAGCAAGTATGCTTCTCCGAACCTCCCTGAAGATTGAGGGTATTAACAGAAGACGGACATCATCTAATTAATTACGTGCAGGGACTCGAAGTTATTTCACGTACTTTTACAAGTTTTTCTCAGAATCAAGATAGAGGTGAAGATTTCTTTTATTTTTTTCATTTATATTTTTTTCTTTTCTTTTGAAAACGTTGCCCTAGGAATTACTCCAGTATCGTGGGTTTTTTTAAGGTGGGAAATCATCCAATTTCTTTTCGCGCTCTGGAGCGAAAGGGTGTATCAGACTTTTACTGACTAAAACCACACCGGTGTCTTTCAGTTGCCATTAGCATTCTAGGACCTAGGATTTCCTTTTCAAAACTTCTGCGGCCCTACCGGGCATCGGCCATGCTGGGCCCTTATGGTTAGTTAACATCTCTTTGAAGAGCGCGTGGAACACTACGCGCTGTCTACGGCTTGGGATCGGTCCATTCGATTATCGGACGGTTGGATGGCGAGGTGCCCATTGCTCATCGTCCTCAAGCCCGCGTCTACCGTGGCTGGTAGTCGGGTCGGGGTTTCAGCGGCTGAGGCTTGGGGCTGAGGGTGTGTGTTGTTGTGCGTGCGGCCGTCTCCTTCGCATTACTGCTTCCCAGAAGGAGGCGACCGCCTGCCATTCCTCCTCGCTCCGGCCCATGGCCGAAACCAGGGCCCAGCGTGAGAGGTCGCTGCCACCGATCGCCTCCATGAGGACATGGCGGTGTTCCACCCAAGCGGGGCACACCTCCACCGTATGCTCGACCGTGTCCTCTGAACGGTGCACACAATTCTGATACCTGGGCGTTTCAATCGCCTGAATCTAATGCAGGAACCTCTCGAACTTACCATCTCCAGTGAGGACCTGCATCATGCGGTAAGTGAGGACGCCGTGGCGCCTCTCCAGCCACTCCTCAAACAGGGGACTTACCGCCATGATCATGGCGTGCCCAACTCCTATATCATTGGTGTGTCCACAAGCATGGAAACTCATACACACAGACACCCAGACTCGGAACAACTATCTACATGACATACGAAGTTAGTTTCGGCGCGGCTATCGAACTTGTGACACGTAGCTCAGCAGACATCGTTCAACCACTACGACAGCCGACCGTCGAACAAATATTAAATAAAGTATATAAAGCAACTACGTGTGGACGATTTGCCTAACTTAATACATATAATGATGAATGAGAGAGCAGTGATAGCCGAGTGGTAACGGCCCCGAGTTTTAGGTCGCGGGTTCAAACCCAGCCAGGCGCATTACTTTGTGTAATTTATTTCATCATCACTGCTCTCAAAACGGTGAAGGAAAACATCGTGAGGAAACATGCATGTCCTAGAACCAACAATTCGAAGACATGTGACATTCACCAACCCGCACTGGGCCTGCGTGGTGGATTACGGCCCATTCCCTCTCGTAAAGAGGAGGCCTGAGTCCCAGCAGTGGGAACATTAAAAGGCTGATTACGCTATTATGCTTATGCTAATACATATAATAAAGCGGATGATTGGTTTTGTTTATTTAAACACGCTTATAATCTCTGGAACTATTAATCTAATTGGAAAAAAATCCTCTGTATGGGATAACTAGACTCATGACAAATAGGCTACTTGCAATCACGCTATGACCCACGGATGCGAAGCAGTAGCCAAAGGCGTGTGGAAACAGCGGGTGACGGTTAGTGTCATAATAAAGAGTTATAATATTCCTAATCATAATGAAGGTATTAATAACTTCAAATAAGTATTTTACGACATTTTTTTGAGAAAACTCTTTAAACTTTCCATGGCAGCTTTAACTTTAGACTTTTAGATTTAAATATAAATTATATTCGTAAAAAAAAACAGACTAGTCAAAGTTTCTACGAAGTCGGTTCAGTGATTTATTTCGTTGGAAAAGGCCGCACAGTGGTACAAACTTCAGTGGTACAAGTTCTATAGAAAAAGAACCAGAGGCCACAACTCTACCCACGTGAAAAGTTTTCAATTAACCTGCGAAAAGTCTTCGCCACTGACCTATGTTCCTTCCTACTAGGTACTAAGCTTAGTAGTTTATTGAAAAAACGCATTTAATTAATGTTTCCAAGAACTTATTGTGAACTATGTATCGACCATTTCAAATCTCCACTACCTTTGGTTTACTAGTGGAGAAGGCCTATGGCATTAGGGTTCTTTACCATCGAAGATGTGCGAGGTAGCGAGGCTATGGTAAACGACCACCAATAGAAGCTGGTTCAGGCCATAGTCCAAAGCGACAGGTGATGGGATGCGGTCGCGTCCTTCTGCAAAGCACCGGCCACTGCAGGCGCGGGCTTGCGGTCGACGACCGATAGATAGCTCGCCGTGCACTCGTCCTATGACGCAAAAGGTAACTGAAGGAACATAGATGTGTTTAGTCAGTAATGGTCTGATACGTCCTCGTGCTCCACCCTAGAACGGAAGAGTCATTATATGATTGCCCACCTCAAAAAAAAATCCTCGAACCACCCAGCTTCCTCGCACATCTCTCGTGGAATATTAACGAAAGTCCACCTTTGGTCCCATGCATAAAGTTTAAGAAAATTAATAATGTTTGGTTCATTAATTTCAAATAGCCGACTAGTTTCAAAACATAAACGGAGTAAATAAAACAAAAGTCGAAAATTCGTAAAATATCCTTATATATTAATAAACAACATGTACAAGTATGTCTTATCAAAGTATCAAGTTATAATTTTAATTTTAAACAAAATAATAGTTTACTAGAAATTGGTATAAGTATAGGTAAATAGAATGTTGTAAAACACGAGTACATAAGTGTACTAATCAAGAGTGTGTAGCCGCGTTTGGCGATCATCAGACATACGGCTTTGAATATTCAACAGAGCAATTACTAGTTAAATCTCTAGTGTCTTGCTGAATCCGACCACTACTACTGGTTGCCTGTTATACTCTTGCGAAGTGTTATTTTTAACCGATTTCAAAAAGGAGGAGGTTCTATTTTTTTTTCATGTATGTTCACCGATTTCTCGGTCAATTGTGGACCGATTTAAAAAAATTTTTTTGATTGTTGGCTATGCTTCCGAGTTGGTCCCATAGAAATATTGTTATGATCTGATCATGAACTTCGAAGATATGGAACAGAACTCCTCATAGGATCACAGAAGAACGGTAACCGTCGTAACAAGTAAAATTGCTTTGTTTATACGTGTAGTCGATGAATGACTGAAAGAAGAGGGGGAGGGGGGCACGGAACTCTGTAGTAAACTAATGTAATCTAACCGTGTTTGGGATTATTAGAATTGTCATGAGATACACTCTGGCTATAAGGTATTTAAGTTTGGATGAGGGGTACTTTTTAGTGATGGTACCATAAGTAAAAAGTGTAAATGAAAAAAAAAATTACAGAAAGAAATCAACCGACTTCAATGTAAAAAAACAATGAAAAGTGCAAAATAACTTTAATTTCGGAAGTCGGTGTTTCTATAATAGTTTTGTCTCTTCGTTATTTAAGACCGACTTCCGGAATTAAAGTTTTGTAAAAAGTTTTTTATTAAAGTAGCATATAGCGTACCAATACAACCATAGAAAGATATAAAAAAAAATATCAGGAAAAACAAATTGTCGCAAGTTATTTCTGGTATATTCAGTTATCTCATTAAGACCATAGGTACTTGTTTATTCTCGCAGTCGTTACTTCTAAGGTATAAACGTATATTTTAGTAACACGTGTCAGGACAAAATAAACACAATTTATTTTCAGCAGCACGTGTAACCAACTTATGGTAATAAACAAGTCTGGTTCATATATTAGGTATAAGAGGCCTACATCAACTGGTTATATATAGGCACAACACACTTAATTAGACATAGCCTTATCAATAAGCGGCAAAACAGGGTTACCATCGAACATGTAGTGAGCTCTCTAATCACCATAGTAACGGATATAATACCGTCTAATTCGCGTATCCAGTGTAAACACGTAGTTGAGATATTAGTGAGAGCACCCAGCCAACTTCCGACGAGATAATCCTTCTGTTAATATTCACTGTCGGTAGCTACTCCGAGGATTCGATGTGTGTTAGAGAATCTGGCTGCTATTGTACGTGTTTCGCTACAACTACATTATTTAGTAGGGGGAATTGGTTCACGTCACTAGAGATTTAGACTTCTCTTTTTGGTGGGAATTCATGAAATAACTCTTCCTGCTCTGGGTGGAGCGAAAAGGTGGACAGGTGGATTTTAGTCAGTAAAAATCGGCAGATTTTTACTGTGTGTAATGTGTTAATTTTTTCGTTCTTTTCGTCCGTCTCCCGTGTCGCTCTCCACCATTTTTATATTCTATACAATAGGACTATGTCCTACGTTAAGACAAGTGTATCAACGTATGCCGTAGTCCAGTCTATTTAAATATTATTACTACGATATAGAAGGTAGCGACACCTATACACAAAAACAATTAACAGCAATCTTATGGGTCGCGATGAATATTTCGAACAATTCCATAGAGAAATTAAGGTATCAATAGTGCCGGCTAACGTTCTGAACATATCGTTTAATAAAGCAGTGTAACGACACCGGGAAACATTAAAATGTAGTTGTTAACTTGTTTGAAAAGCCGCAAGCATTGCTTTCTACCAACGTACTTATAATCAGCCTTTGTATTGTTCCCACTGCTGGGACCCAGGCCTCCTCTCTAGGAGAGTGAATCGTAATCCACCACGCGGGCCAAGTGCGGATTGGTGAATGTCACATATCTTCGAATTATTGGTTCTAGGACATGCCGGTTTCCTCACGATGTTTTGTCCTTCACCGTTTTTAGAGCAGTGGTGAAGAAATAAATTACACAAAGTAATGCGCCTTGAACCCGCGACTTTGTTTGAACCCGCGACCTACAACTTGTAAATCGGGGCCGTTACCACTCGGCCACCACTGCTCTAACCAACGTACTTATAAGATTTAATTCGTAAATAATAGTAATAAACGTCATAGGTAATAGCTAGGTTTTCTAACTTCAAACATGGATACGAACTCCTTTTTTTCTTAAATTACTAATATCAATTAGAGATTAGCATCAACATTTAAAATAACAGAAATATGTAATACTGTCAAGCTTCATTTTTATTTCATAGGACGTCTGCCACAATTTTAAGTACAGTTTTTAATTAATAAATGTATTTCCAATGTTCGCTTTGCTAAGTGGTAGGAACACAATAAAAGAAACGTCTTAACTTCAGATGAATTAATTAAACCGACTCGCAATTGGAGAGCTCAGTAAAGCTGAAATATCTCACTTCTCTTTGGTACGTATATTTTATTATTCCCTTAAATTTTATTTATGTTGGCTCTGTAAAACAGGGATTATTAGAGTTTTAATTGAACCTAATACTTTTATGTAAGTTAGAAAGTAACAGTTATTTTACGTAGGTGTTATCGGTGATGTGTATAATCCGACATTTTACAGAATGCCTAAAACGGCAATGCATAAATATTATTTATTTTACTTCGCTTAGGCATTCAATGCAATGCTGAATATGCAGCCCGCAACGTGTTAACGACAGTCAGTAAGTAAGATACGCTGACTACTATTTGTAGGAAGTAAAAGTAATATCTGCAACTGCTGGACCGATTTTGAAAATTCTTTCAACAGAGGAAAGTCCCGTTTGACTTTTGAAATAGAGGTAGCTTGCCTCTGTTACAAAAGTCGAAAGAGTGCGTTAAAAATAATCTGACAGGCCTGTTGGTCTAGTGGTTAGTGGCTCTGACTGCTATGCCGGAGGTCATGGGTTCGATTCCCACCCAGGGCAAATGTTTGTGTGATGAGCACGATCATTTGTTCTGTGTCTGGGTGTAATTTATCTATAATATGTATGTATTTAGAAATATATAAGTTTATCAGTTGTCTAGTACTCATAACACAAGCTCTGCTTAGCTTGGGTCTAGACGGCGTTGTGTGTCAGTTGTGGAATATTATATTAAAAAAAACCGTAAACGCTCCTCTGTTCACGGTTTATTTAATGCATTCTTTCGACTTTTGGAACAATTTGTCATTACACTATCGGGTCTATAATTTCAATAGCGCTTCGACTGTAATGATACCGGCACGGATCTTGATCGCTGACTTCCACAGTTCTACTTGCGCAGAAGCACGCAGAAGTGAAATATCGGGTCTCTTTAGTGGTATGAAGAGAGATGTGGGGGCGGGCAGTCAAATCCTTGTACAGTGATTGGCTCGCCGATATTGTACGATGCGCAAAACGATCCCCGCTCTTTCGCCGAGCGCTCAAGATTCGTGGCGCTATCTATAATGACCAACTTACCCCCGATTTCTGATTTAAGCATTTGAAGATGAGTATTTCTCAAACTCCTTTAGCCTGCAAACCTGTCAAAATTTGGCATCTAAGTACGGTTTGAGACATACTTAACTCAAAATACTCAATTCAGAAACTCGCCCTTAGTCAATTTCTATTAATATTTACCGACTACTATGTAATTTTAACGTACAGAAAACGTGTAACGGTAACCATTTAAGTAGCGGATATTCGCTTGAATAGCTTGAAATGTTCCAATGATGAAATTAGAATATAATTAATTCAGTTAGTACCAAAGATTATTGAGTATTAGCGATTATTTATTTCACATAAGGCATGACGTAGGTACAATATTGAAAAAGGCACTGAAAAATTCACTTTCTCCATTTTCCTTTGCTTGTTTTCTTCCCTTCTAAGAAGAAACACGTCAGTAGATATTCTTTATTGAACATGGAGTTAGTTACTATAGTCATTAATAAACAATTATTTAAACTTACTAAATTATTATTCAAAAATGTCAATAAAGATCTTAAAAATATGACCCAGTCGATTTCAACCAATTTATTGTTACCTAAAGAAATTAGGAACCCCACTCACTTTCACTTTTTTGTTTCTTTTAATTTTTAAGTCTTGAGATATACATATATATATATCCGGTGCTAAGGTGTAAATCAAACTATTAAAATAGACAGGCAATCATATCGTACAAAGTTGTAATTTTTTACGGTTCAATACAGTTCTAAAACGCAGTTAATGATGTTGCATTATACGAAGATACAAATGAGTTCAAACAATATATGAAGCGATTTTATGTGCAAAAAATATGCGCTCATTAATTGCGTGTATTTCACGGATATTTTGACGTTATAATGCGTACGTTCCGATTTATGTCTGTTAAATGAAATCAGTTAACTTACAACCAGTCACTTTGTAAGTCAAGTCTATAGAAGTAGAATATTTACTCAGTGATTGTGATCTAGCTACAGTGAATATGGATACACCAGAGATATTGGATCGGGTGAAGTTTACGATTAATGGGCGAAAGTATAGCGGTGTGTTTTTGTTGTATTTTTTTTTAAATATTATTGCGCTTGCGATTTTTTTTAAGCTGTACTCGTTAGCTATCTATAACTATTAGTATACATTACAAGAATTTCTTTTAATTTTCCAAGCCATTTCACTTGTAAATTAAAAATAATATACATTTTATGTTATGAATCAGTTTTTGAGAATACAAATAGTAAAACTATTTTAATTTTTTTCTTGTAATTATCAGCGGGTTCCGAATTCACGGTAGACCTCACGTTGAACGAGTACATACGACGCTATGCAGAGCTGCGCGGCACGAAGTACATGTGTCGCGAGGGCGGCTGCGGAGCCTGCGTGGTCCATGTGCGAGCACACGTGCCTGCCTCGCGGGAGCTTTCCTCGTTCTCTGTTAACTCTGTAAGTACATGTGTCGCGAGAGTGGCTGCGGAGCCTGCGTGGTCCATGTGCGAGCACACGCGCCTGCCTCGCGGGAGCTCTCCTCGTTCTCTGTTAACTCTGTAAGTACATGTGTCGCGAGGGCGGCTGCGGAGCCTGCGTGGTCCATGTGCGAGCACACGCGCCTGCCTCGCGGGAGCTTTCCTCGTTCTCTGTTAACTCTGTAAGTACATGTGTCGCGAGAGTGGCTGCGGAGCCTGCGTGGTCCATGTGCGAGCACACGCGCTGGCCTAATGTGATATATTTAGAAAAAGGGTAACTTCAGAGATGAGAACTAATAGAATAGAACGGAAGGAGATGATGAATGCGTCAATCCCAAATACTCGTAAATTGGGCTAATGGCAAGATGCACTATATATTATATGTAAGTACTATAGAAACTGGAGGCCCGGGCTCTAAGTGTACGTTTCCGGGTTCTTCAGGCTTAGCAAAGCTGATAATCTACAATTGTTAACGCGTTATGACATCATCTCAACGTTATGTCACCTGGTCAGAACAAACGAACAGAAAATTCGTAGCCAAGTTCACATCATTCAAAATTATAGAAAGAAATGTAATCGTTTCTACAATGTTCATCGCTACATCCCATAGTTTTATGATATGTATGGTAGCCAAGTTACAATTGTTGTAGAACGAGCGATCGACGCAGGCGCGTCAACATGGCTACCAACTCATCGTTTTCTTAAATCGCTTACGCGCCGAGGCGTCATCGATTGTAGAAAGACTCGACACGAAACGGTTGTAACTTGGCTAGGTCTGCTGATGTGTATGAAGTAAATCTCCGGACAGTAATATTTGATACTTATTTTTATTCCATGACTACTTCGGATACTGCCTTAAACTACTCAATAATTTTTCTATCGAATTCAGATTCTATTCTTTTGCACAACCCTTAAAACATATACGAGTAGCCTGCGACCTACTTAGATAGTATTTACATTGTAGCCTAAAATTAAAATTAAATAATATGTGCCTAAAACTGGCGTCTTGAAGATCCAGTGAAATTCCTATATTTTATTAACTGTTTTTTTTTTCGTGTCAGTGCCTCGTTGCCGTCATGTCTTGCGATGGCTGGGACATCACGACTATTGAAGGCATCGGCAACAGGAAGATCGGCTACAACATCATTCAGAAACGACTCAATCATTTCTTTGGGTCACAATGTGGCTACTGCAGTCCCGGATTTGTGATGAGCATGTACAGGTAATTGAATTAGCTGAAAACCATCCGTTGGTTGACCCTTTGGTCAGACATTTAATGCACTTAACTGGACGCGGTTTTTAACCGCATCAAAATAGTTCATGTGTTGACGTGCTTATATTCAGTTCTAGCAACAGATTTTATAGATACACGATTATAATATTCGAATATGCAATTAAACTTCGTGTGTAGTTAACCATAGCGCTTATGTCATGTAGAAATGTTTTATAATTTGGCTAAAAACTAAGTAACATTGTAATCTATTTGAAACTATTGTGTAGAGTAATTTGCAATCTTTTTTGTGTAAGCTTGGTCCAGGGAAGTGACCATCATCTAACTGAAGCAGAAATAGAGAACTCTTTGGGCAGTAACCTATGTCGGTGTACCGGCTACCGTCCCATTTTAGAAGCATTCAAATCTCTTGCCGTCCACCCAAACGCGAATACATTGAGCAAGATAAAGGATATTGAAGACATATCTGAGCAAATATGTCCCAAATCCGGTAAAACGTGTGGCGGCACTTGTGGGATCAACGAGGACTGGTGTTTAGTAAATATGGATAATACGAGTGCTCCAGATTTGCCTAAGAAAATATCTCTTGCTGATGGAAGAGTGTGGTTCTCTGTAAGTGATGTAAGATCGATATTTGCGGCTTTAGACGACATCGGTTATGATTCTTACATGCTAGTCGCTGGTAATACCGCAAAAGGTAATAAAAATATTTTTATAACTTAATAAAAAAAATATTCTTAAGTAATAACACTTAGGTAGATGCGCTTTTTCCTGTTATACAGATTTTTAAACAGTTTATACGTCGTAATAACGCCTTTCTTACATTTCAGGAGTCCGCCCAATACTAAATTATCCAAAGTTACTGATAGACATAAGCGCCGTGAAAGAACTGGCCACACATTACTTGGACATAAACTTGGTCCTTGGAGCCAACATGACGTTGACTGACACGATGCACTTGTTCAAAGAGTTATGTGAATCGAATGACGATTTCTGGTATTTAGGTATACTGTATGACCACATGGAACGAGTGGCTCATATACCTGTGAGAAACGTAAGTGGACAAAATAGTAGACGCAATTTTCTATAGACCCTGGGCCCAACACAGCACTTTCAAAACTAACAAAAGAAAATCCAATTATATCAGGACATTGCATTCGTAGGAACCATGGAACTTACCAATTTAATAAAAAAGTATCATCATCACATCATCATTTCAGCCGGAGGACGTCCACTGTTGGACCTAGGTCTTCCCCAAGTGTCACCACAACGAACGGTCCTGTGCGTCTCGCATCCACCGAATTCTCGCGACTCTTACCAGGTCATCGGTCCACCTTGTGTGAGGCCTTCCAACGCTGTTTTCCGGTGCACGGTCACCACTCTAGAACCTTTCGGTTCCATCGACCATCCATTCTACGAGCAAAAAAAAATGTGCCCTGCCCACTGCCACTTAGTTTAGCCGATTAGATGTCACAGAACGCTGGTGAAGTAAGTTGCGGTCAACAAGTTTACGAGTTGTGTGATCCGCAATGCAATCTAGAGCTAATTTTCGTGGTGGAAATCCTCATGGATGTCCTCCGCCCTGGGGTGGGTTCTGTCAGACTCTTACTAATTAAAACCACCCCGGTGTTCCCTCGTACACATGTGTGCCCCGGACTAGTGGTGACCCAATCCCCGTGCGACACCAACCACCCGTATTGGAGAGTGGCTCTCCTACACGTCTGAGAGAGGCGCGCGTGGAACACTACGCTCCACCATCTTGGTTCCAGATTGATGGGCTGACGGATGTCCCTTGATCCGTCAACCCTGGACCTTTTTAGGGGGTTAGAAGAGGGTGTTTTGTCTGCCCTTCCTCGAATGCAACCTAGTGCTATCAACATAGGCAAATATCAAACTGTTTCATTCTATTAATTAGAGTCATGTTGCCGTACAATAAAATGTTAGATTTTTTCGCACTACAATTTGAGATAGGTCACAAAGTGATTTATTATTGCTGGTCCCACGTATTTTTTGATAATAATAAAAATACATTCAGCCGAACATAGAATCTCCTCCTTTTTTTAAGTCGATTAAAAAGTATGTGGCGTTGTAATAAAAATGTTTAATGTAAACATTAAGAACCGTGTCTAACATTGATTTACAAATTTAATCATTTTTCGGTACAGAAATTATTATTTCTTTTTACTTTTCCAGATTGGAACGCTAGCCGGTAATTTGGCTTTAAAAAATTCAGATCCAAGTTTTCAATCAGATATATTTCTCTTATTGGACTGCGTCGGGGCTACAGTTACTCTAGGTATGTTTTTATCTAATCGTAAATAAAGAATTCTTCAGACAATAAAACGTATACATTTATATTTGAATTTATATTATAGTGGACCGTGAGAGCAGACAGACTGAAATGAAACTTCCAGAATTTTTGACGACGAATCTAAGAGGAAAAGTAATGACTCAAATAAAACTGCGGCCCCTGTCACGACACTACGAATTAGTTACATATAAGGTTAAGTTATTATTTTATTAGCTTCTGCTAGCGAGTTTCGCTTGCGTGAAAGTAGAGAATTATTTCAAGGAAACAGGTACTCCTTTTTTTTGTTGGTTCGAAAATCATCCAATGGCATCTCCGCTCTTGGGTTTACTGATTAAAAACCCACTCCTGTTCCTTCTTTGTCTTCGTTCCAGGGCCGAGTTTTCCTTTCAGAAACAAACCCTTGGCCCCAGTAGGCTTCGACCCTGCTGGGCCCCTACGGTTTACTGATATCTTGAGGCACGCGTGCCGTCGATGACTTGGGCTCGGTCCGGACGGTTACCGGACAGTCGGACGGCGAGCTACCCATTGCTCGCCGTCCGCAAGCCCGCGCCTACGGTGGCCGGAAATCGGGATCGGGATCCCGATTTTTAAATGCTGGGGCCTTAGGGCCGCTCCCTCGCGCATCACCTGCGGCCTGCTCCTTTGCTAGCATTACTGCTTCGCAGAAGGAAGCGACCGCCTGCCACTCCTCCTCGCTTCGGACCATGGCCTGTACCAAGGCTCGGCGCGAGAGATCGTTGCCGCCGATCTCCCCCACGAGGACACGGCAGTGGTCTGCCCAAGCGGGGCACACCTCTACCGTGTGCTTCACCGTGTCCTCCGGGCGGTCCACACAGTGGTGGCACCCGGGCGTTACTTTCACACGAATCCAGTGCAGGAACTTCCCAAACTGACCATGTTCGGTGAGAACCTGCGTCATGCGGAAGCTGAGGACGCCATGAGGTCTTTCCAGCCACTCCTCAAAGAGGGGACTTACCGCCATAATTATGGCGTGCCAAACACTGGATTGTGATAGTCGCTGTCGCTATTCCACCATGAGATCCCGCCGGAACTCTGTCCGCCATGCAGTGTCTTATCGCGGCAGCGGTGTTTCGCCCCGGCGTTGCATCTCCACACGCAAATCATACATTTTTAAAGGCTGGGGCGTTAGGGCCGCTTCCTCCCGGCATGGCCTGTTTCTCCAGATCCCATGGTGGCAGGTCAGGAAGGAGGCTTGCCGCTTTGCTGGAAACCGTGCGGTATCCCCGCACCATCCGTATGGCCATGACCCCCTGGCATGCGTTCAGCTGGGCCACCGGTCGCTTTCGCAGCGACGGCGCCCACACCGGCATCCCATAAAGGGCCATGGAACGAACGATGCCTGCGTAGAGCCTTTGGCAGCGTTTGGACCCCCTAGGTTGGACAGGAGCCGCTTGACAGCCCCAGTCCGATTCAGTTTGGGAGCCAGACATTGGAAGTGCTCCTCAAAATCCCACTGGCTGTTGAGGACGAGTCCCAGGTACTTCATAGTCGACCCGACGCCGATGTAAACTCCTCCTACCGTTAATTGGGAACAGCGTGGTGGCGCGCTCCGACGGCCGTGAAAACACATAGCCTCGGACCTGTGCTTTGATCGACACATAGGTACTCCTGGGATAGCTATGTTCTATTCCAAAACTTGGTCATGTGCAAAACTTCATCAAAATCTTTTCAGACTTTGAGGGTGAATGAGTAAATACATATAAACTTTCACTTTTATAATATTAATGTGAATAATTATGCAAACTCAAATTAACCGCTACTCAATTAAATTTGTTAACCTACGAATCGTATTTGATTACTTTTGTTGGGACACACGGCTCGAACCTGACATATATTGGTAGATACAAATAATAAATATTCTGTATGCACGTTTTGACAGACTTTCAGTAAATAGACACATTTTGTCCTCTTATTCTGTTTTATTTTATGATCATAGGTCGTATCAAAAGCTAGTTGAAACTTGGTTCCCAATAAAAGATGTTTGTAAAACTGTGTAGCAAGAAACTCTTATAAAAGTGACATGTGTAGTTCAAGTTTTATTGCAAATCGCCGAAGCGAAAGGGCGAGTTACGAGACAAGTAAAACCAGCTAAACACAAACATTTTCTTCTAGATCACGCCGAGGGAACAAAATGCTCAGGCTTATGTACATTCAGGATTTCTTTTGAAATTCAATCCTAGTACACATATAGTAGAAGAAGCGTCTATTGTGTACGGTAATATTAATCCATCGTTTACCCACGCTTATGACACTGAAAGATTTCTGATTGGACGAGACATATTTAACAATCATACGTTACAATCGGCTCTGCGCGTCTTGGAGAATGAAATTAATCCTGATGTTCGGCCACCATATCCGCCACCATTTGCTCGAAAAAAAGTAGCTTTGGGTCTTTTTTACAAGGTGAGTAAAGTAGACCTTGAAATATTTAATTACTGGTTAAAATATTTTTAAAAGTTTTTGACATAAATGTAGTAATTTTTATATATATATTTGATTTTCTTTTATTTTTTGCCAATGTATTGGAAAACATCATTTTATACGTCTTGCTTTTAGCTAGAGCAGCAATCTTGCTTCGAGTGCAATCATAAACTACGAAGTATACGCAGTTTTTTATTGCACTCGGGGTGGTAAATAAAGTATAATAGAAACTATCTTTGCAGTGTATTATCAAAATATGTCCAAAAGATATACTGAATCCCATATTTAAGTCTGGGGCTACTACTCCGAGTGATGACAGACCTCCTATCAGTCGCAGCTATCAAGAGTATGACACAGATCCAAAAGACTTCCCTATAACACAGCCACTGTTGAAGAAAGAAGGAATGATTCAATGTGCAGGTGAAGCTGTCTATAGTGATGATACACCGGCGATTAAAGATGAAGTATTTTCCGCACTAGTGCTCTCTACTGTAGCAAAGGCAGATATAGAAAGTATTGATAGTTCGGAGGTCTTGGTAAGCTCTAACGCAAATCGCTACTTTAACGGGAAATTTATTGTTCGATTGAACACCATCTTAAATAAATCTTGAATTTCAGAAAGTTGACGGTGTTTTGGCGGTATTGACATCCAGAGACATACCAGGTGTAAACAGTATAGTCCGAAGAAATTTTTTGCTCTTTTTTGAGAACGAAGAATTCTTGGCTAGCAATAAAATACTTTATTATAATCAGCCAGTAGCTATTGTCGTTGCAGTGACTCAAGTATTAGCCGATAAAATGGCATGTTTAGTTAAAGTGAATTATAAGAATGTTTCGAAAAAACCTATTGTTTTCACAATTGAGGATGCAATACGTGCACCAAAAGAGGAAAATAGACTTTTTTCTTACCCAGGTATAGTTCCATCAGATAGAGGAGCTAATATTAGAAAAGTTATTAAAGGAACTTTTATCAGTCCGCGTCAGTACCACAATATGATGGAATTGCATACGACTATTACGAAGCCCGTTGATGAAGGCTTAGAAGTTATATCATCAACTCAATTCATGGATCTTACCCAAGCTGCTATTGCACAGCTTCTCAAAATGCCTGAGAGTTTGTAAGAAAAATAGTAACTATAATCAATAATTCATGATTTTAACAGGCATCCATATTGAAAACGAGTTGTTAATTTCAGAATAATAGTAAAAACAAGAAGATGTGGCGGTGGTTTTGGGTCTAAAATCAGCAGGCATGGTTTTGTAGCATGTGCAACGGCGTTAGTTGCAAAAACTCTTAATAAACCATGTAGAATGTCTATGCCAATGCATAGCATTACACGAGCTACTGGAAAAAGACCAAACGCAAGACTTGATTATGAGGTAAGAAAATAATGCTAATTGGTTTATTTAAAATACGTGCTGTCACATATTCATAGTGCATTGGTAAATACCATTTAATGTTCGGTTAGTTGGTAAATTGATAAATTGTTGGGTTATTTATAAAAAAAAGATGTCTCAAGTAACTTTAAATATTTTTTCTTTATTTTTTTTAAATAAGGTAGCGGTGGATGACAGAGGTGAAATCCAATACATGGACGCAGTATTTTATGTAAATGATGGCATTTCCCGTAATGAAAATGAGAATACGTACGCCACAGAATCTTTAAAAAATTGCTATGATTATCGCAGATGGAAGTGTGATTCTTTTGGCGTCATTACAGATGCTCCATCAAATACATTTATGAGGGCTCCAGGTAAGTTGGAAGATCTGAACAAGTTTTATTAAGGAAAGTAAAGAATAATATAAAATGCTGTTTATTTATTTCAGGTGGTTTTGAAGGAATATCAGGAATAGAGCACATAATGGACCATATTGCCCAAGAATTAAATTGCGACCCAGTACAAGTTCGTATGGCAAACTACCGTCGAGAAGACAACGATTTGCCAACCTTATTGCCGATGTTCCTCGACAGAATCAACTTTAAAGACCGCGAAGAGCAAATAAAAGAGTTCAATAACCTTAATAGATGGAAGAAACGTGCTATAAGGCTAAACAATATGGCCTTTCCGACAGCATACCTTGGTAATTATGGAGCTCTGGTATCTGTGTATCATGGAGACGGAAGTGTGGTAATAAATATTGGTGGTATTGAGATTGGCCAAGGAATTTTTACTAAAATGGCGCAAGTAGCAGCTCACGAGTTCAATGTACCTGTTGAAACCGTGTCAGTCATACCTTCTTTAAACTTTGCAACCCCGAATTCTTTTACAACAGGATCTAGTATAACTAGTGAATGTTGTGCTTACTGCGTGATTAGATGTTGCGACCAGATCAAAGCAAGACTAGCACCCTTCAGAGCAGCTATGCCTAGTGCTTCATGGCGAGAAATCGTATTTGAAGCTGATAGGCAAGGAGTATTGTTACAAGCTAATTATTTAACGAGTCCAAATGATCCGAGACTGGTGAATTACTCGATATTTGGGATAGCTGTAACTGAGGTTGAAGTAGACATATTAACTGGCAGTAAATGGATTGTTCGAGCGGATATATTTGAGGACGCTGGCCGTACATTGAATCCAGCTATAGATGTGGGTCAGGTGAGATATCTTTTGAGTTTTGATGATGTTGCTTTGTTTAATTTCCGTTTTAGAATTGCAAAAGGAATAACTTGAAGTTAAAAGTAACATTTTATTTTGAGGTGGAAGGGGCATTTACAATGGCCACGTCTTTATGGATGATGGAAAATACAGTATACAACAAGTATACTGGAGAATTGTATAGTGATAGAACGTGGACGTACAAAATAATAGGAGCAAAAGATATTCCGTTCGATTTTCGCGTTTATTTGAGGCGAAAAAGGCCGAATCCTGTTGGTATTTTGGGATCTAAAGGTACAAAAATATTGTTGAACGTTATTAACTAATAATAATAATATTTGATTGCACTAAGTATAGTTTTACTGTAATTAGAACTGGTTATACACTTCCCGAGCCTCGATTATATTTTAATATCAATTATTTTTGCAGCTACTGGTGAACCTCCATGCTGCCTCGGTTATGTTGTAGTGGAGTCATTGAGAGATGCTATAGAAGCCTCTAGGAGAGACAGTGGCTACGATACAAGCTACCTCTGTTTAAGTTAGTTCCTATCTACATTTCATTATATTATTATATTTTTTGAAATATCAAGTCTTTGTTCGACAATAGGTACAATTATCAATAATAATAATAAAAAAAAACAAAATAATTTCAGTACCGTGAAGGGAGCGGACATTTTATGACCATAAGTTAATGTGAAATTCACAACTTTATTTTGTTAAAACTCCTCGGGAAAAATAATTGATGTCAAAAATGTTAAATTGTAGAAAAACCAATTTAATTTTTTTTTTTAAATCCTGGGTGGGCATTCATGTCCAGGCTGTCAGTTTGTTATTCTTTTCATGTCGGTTTCTTGCGTTACATGAACTGATACAAACTTAACTATTCCAGCAGGCTTTACCTAATTCTGATGACTAAATACTGCATTATACATAAATTAAAAATTTTATTCATTCATTTTTTTCCTGTGGAGTCTTCATGTGCAGTAAATATCTGGTCTTCTCAGACAAAAGATGCAGTACCAATTTTTACATTCTTGCAGAGGTTCCAGTTAATCTTGAAAGTATTGTTGAAGCAGCCGATGTGAGAATAGAGGAGTTTCTTCTATATTGAGCAAACATTTTGAGTGACAGAAATCTACGAGGCAACGCGACGGTCATCATATATACGAGTCACAAAACGAGTGCTATACTATATCTGCACTATTATATATGCGTATTCTTCATATTATTCAGGTTAGTTATAAAACTTACTAATATAGCAAAATTAGATTTGTCTTTTTATTTTTGTCCTAACCCATCAGGTTAATACAGGTACAATTATAGGTTAATTGCAGTACATTTTTTGTAATATCTGAAATAATTTGTAAAAAAATAGCTTGCTGTGAGTTGAAAGGTTTCAACTCACGGCAACTTTATTCATATACCTCTTTTTATGTGGACATACTTAGGAGGTCACCCACGGAGACTTTTAGGAGCGATTTAGCAGCATCGCAAAAAGATGCTTATGATGATGATACAGTTGCGATACTGTCGCTGATTTTATAATTTACCTTCTTTTTTGTTTTTAGTGGGAAACCGTTTATTTGATGACTTCCAACTAACTGCCTCGGGAGGCACACTTTTGCCCCACCCGAAGCGTTGAATGTGTTCCTTCAGTGGCTCTTTGCGTTTCTGAGCTACTATAACTCTTTTGAACAATCTTGCAACCCTTGTAGTCATTTGCACTAATAGGCCCCGTCCGTTTTGTTGTCATCTCTTTAGGACGCGCGTAGAACTTGACGCACCGTCAAACAGGGTCTGGTTTTCATCGGACGGACCCACTGCTCGCCGTCCACAAGCCTGCGCCTACGGTGGCTGGGAGTCGCACGGGGCATATCCTTCGAGAGCCGGGGTGTAAGAATTGTCTTCTCCTCACTCTTCCCGTCATTGACTTTGCTTGCATTATTACTTCGTAGAAGGAGGTGACTGTTTTCATTCTCTATTTTTATCTGGCTTCGACTTCGCATCCACAATAACCGACATTCACACGGACGAAGTCAAGAGCATACGCTTGTATATCGTAATTTAAAAATTAGGTGCCTAGTTAGCAAAATTATAAAATATTAATGCAAAAAATGATTTTTAAAAGTTATATGTTGTATTGCAAATGGCAAAACTAGAATCGAAACTACAATCTGCAGAACTAGAATCGTCATGATATCTGTGTATGTCATACAAAGATAATAAAGCAATAATATCAGCTGATCCTACCTAAGTGTTTATATATCATTATAGGTGAAATGATTTTCTCTGTCGGTCGTAAATCCATTGCTTGTACTAGGGTTTATTTGATTATGAGGACGGACTCGGCGCCGGGGCGGACATAACCGAGTTTATTGCTTACTAAAATAACTACAAAGGGTTCCGTACTACCTACGGAATCCCTTACCTTCTACACCTATGCCTACGTACGCTCTATTTAGAAATGAGATATCATTAGATTTCTCATGACACCCTTAGTACTGATATCTAAAATAGTACGTTTTGAGTGGAAAAAGTTTGACATTCCGACCGAGGCGGAATCTTGTGGTATTATGGAGCCGAGTGCTGCTGTAGCCTACGAGTACCAAACAACGTTTTTCAATTCACTTACAAAGATCTAAATAAACGGGGGTTAACACGTGACTTGTGGGGTTCAGTTAGCGCCCAGCCTGACACGATGTTTTTCGCACTAGTGCGAAAACAGTAAATTGTGTGCCTAAAAGCGGCTGGATTAAGAACGGGTTTTCGAGTAAGTGTATTGTAGTATCGTAGTTGTATTTTGTTTTGCGACATGCTCATTTGTGATTTCAAAACAAAGCACTCGAGGAGACGATATCAATAATATAATTCTCTAAAATGTGGGAAATAAAATTTTAAGACCACTTATAAAGCAGTCTGATGCAGTTGGTGACATCAAATCTAAGATTGAATTTGATGATAACTCATATAACCAGACTACTTGAAAATTGGTTTTGTTTGGAAGTTTTTTTATTGTTCTGTGTAGCCAATCTTTATGATTCTTTCAATTATATTCTACTAGCTGTCCCTTGCGGTTTTACCCGCATTTTTTATTACTGTTCCGTTTCCGTCGATTGTAGCGTGATGTTATAATGTAATATCATACCATTATACCCTAACCTAACCTAACCTACCTTCTTCGATAAGCTATCCGACACCTGAAGATTTTTTTTAATCAAACCGGTAGTTCCTGAGAATTCCGCTTTCAAACCATACTTTTTTTAGTTTTATAATATTATTAAGTGTAGATTTTTATTTTATATTATAGTTAGCTATTTACTCCTGCTTTGCACGGCTGTTAGAAGTCTATGAAATTATCGCCTTTTCTCTATGTAATATGCACATATTAAAACACCTAAACCTTCCTCATGAATCTCTCTGTCTATTGGTAAAAACTGTATGAAAATCCGTTCAGAAGTTTTTGAGTTTATCGTGTTTATACAGACAAACAGACACGGTTTTTATTTGAGGTAAGAATTCCGTGTCTTTATCAATAATACCCTATAGTTTTCCTAAGGGAAAACGATCATTTCTCTGTCATAGAATAGAATAGAATAAACTTTATTGTACACCAAATTAGTAACAAAACTTTTACACTAACTTAAATCTATGGGTACAAAGGCGGTCTTATCGCTGAGAGCGATATCTACCAGACAACCTTAGGATGGAATGGAAGAACTTGAATTAGAAAAAGGGGGGTAGTCTGCGGTGTACTGCAAATTAATAACGTAAATATTATTATTATTATTTTTTATTATTATTATTTTATTTGTTATTTTTTATTGTTGTCATGGTCGTGATCTTACCCAATGATAAATAATTGGGTCTTTGGTTTATAATATGTAAGCCTTATTCGTTTTCGTTTGTCAATCTTTGTGTCATGTAGTTTCTGTTTGTAAATTTGATTTTATTGTTAAATGTTTTATATCTTAGTAATTTGTATTGTTTCCTTGTTATTTTAATCTTATCGGTGAATACTTTTTTACTTCTTTTTATTTATTTTATTAATGTTTTGTAACATTTACTATCAGTAGAAAACACCAATTGAACACTATTGACTTGATGCATTCATTTGTAAAATAATACATTTAATTTTTAATTTTGTGTAAATTCTTTGCTATCTGCGAAAGCTGTCAATTTTTTCTACCGTTACACCTTCAACATATTATGCACTTTCTGATAAAACAAATAGAGTCTAAGTTTCAACGATAATGTGACTACGCATGCCGTTTATTAAAAAATATCTCGCTACTTTGTCGGGGAAGGGTCAACGGCCGCCACCGGCAGGTGTCACCCACACCGGGACATTATGACATGAATTGTGAAATTCCTTTCAAAATTAATAAAATATATTTTTCTGATATTTCATTTATATCCTGGTACAGTCGACAATGTTAATTGTGAATTTCTGACAGAGATACTTTTTATGAATAGGACTGCAAACAAAATATATGTACTACCTATCAATAATAATTATAATGATTTCATTATAATGATTTTTTTTTAAATTTCGATGTCATCTAATGACTTCTTCCGAATTAGGGTGGAGCGAAAGGGCATGCAGACTTTTACTGTCTGAAATCACACCTGTGTCCTTCCTTACCCTTTGCGTTCTAGGACCACGAGTTTCCTTTTCAGAAATTCCCCATGGAACTTCACTTTAAGGTCTACTCGTACCCTTAAGATACACCCCACACAACTTACACAAATGCTAACACAAACTCAAAGAGAAAGCTGTCAATATTTACCCTGTACTGTAACCCAAGTAACTTCGCGACTGTTTATGGAGATGGCTAAGTCATCTTGAAGGGTGTACTGTGGGTTATAGAGATAGCGGTGTATTTGATTGAAGATGACGCCGAAGACAATGGCGTTAGGTACCATTTTGCTTCAAAGCCCAAGGGGTGACAGTTCGACCAGGGAGCCAGCCTAGCGGAAAATAGCCTGCGCACTATAGCGAAGAGCCAATGCCGACGGCGACCGGCTAACTCTCGATTACGTGCTATATTTACGATAGGGCTGCGAGACTGGAATATATTTTATGGTGAGCTTGTATTGAATGATACCTACTTGATATTTCATAAATCTTGCGTAAATATGCTGATGAAAATCATTGTGAAACTGTCATTTGAAGTTTATGATGTAGTAAGAATCTAATATTATATTCTTTGTTTAATAATCCGTAATCCGTGATGAGGCTGGCACTCCAAGAATATGGGGGCACATAAAAAAGGGACGACGATGATGATGAAGAGTTAATTTTTGAAAGTATTGATCCGATCATGAAAGTTATTTTACTGGTGGAAAGCGTCATTCTCACTGAGAGTAACAGAGTAAATTTTATTGTGTCAAATAGTCCACGGGAGTAATTTTTCCGGGATCGTACTGATAAGGATTATGTTGTCCTCTTGTTGCTACCTTTTCTGTTAGTGACTCTTTTTTAGGCCCATTTATTGAGTGTGCAAGTCAACCTCCTGCTTTTTTCATCGATGTATACTTATTATTACTTATTAAAAACATTATTTAGGCACTGACCATAGTCTTAACATAGTTCTTGGTAACAAGCAGTCTACTTAAGCGTTCCAAAACCATAGCTCTATAACAAGATTTAACTGGCATTTTGATGATTCGAGGTTGAGTCAAGTACTAGGACATGACTTGAAATATTCAAGTAGCTAATTAATAATAAAACAATAAATTACTTTTATAGATTGTTTAATTAAATCTGGCTCAGGTTAACCTTTTGTAACGAAACCAATAAACCGCTTTTATCCTGTAAGCCACGCAAGAAAATCAATTTCATTCACTTACACGGCGTCACTAACGCCTCGAAGAAAATTAGTACAAATGGACACAATAAAGTGGAACAAATAAATACAATTTCCCAGTCAATGGTCATTTATTTTGTTCAGGACGTGCGTGCGAGCATATTTATCTCAAGTTCTAGACAGACTGGATTGCCAATTTGTTCTGACATTTGAGTCACCTTAAGGTCGTGCCTCACTGGGACGCCATGGAGGCGTAGCCAGGTAACAGGGGACGTCAAAAAAATATACGGTTGACTGTGTGTCAAACAGTGAACAGGTGTGGTACGCACTGTAGAGCTGCATGCAATTTCTTGGCTGCGGGAACTGGCAGCACCTTCATGGCGTCCCAGTGAGGCACGGGCCTGGGTTAATATATTTATTTATTTATTTATTTATACTTTATTGTACACCAAGATAATAAATGATACATATGAGCCTTATATCAAAAAAACGTACAATTGGCGGCCTTATTGCATTCCGCGATCTCTTCCAGGCAACCTGGTATGGAAAGAGATTGTCTGTCCCCTCTGAATTTTATATTGTCTCAAATAAAATTAATTTTAATCACCCTGTATAATCTTCAGCAATATTATGAAACAGCCTGTATAAAACTTTAACAATATTTTTGAACAACCTGTATATAACTTCAACAATATTTTAGAACACCCTGTATATTACTTCAACAATCAACATAACTCATCAACACATAATTAATACAAAAATAACAACCCATATTAGTATTCCCTACCTATCATTAAATTCTACACACTATATTAAACCTCCCCCTTAAATATAAATTTCAAATTAACAACCAAGACAACCTTAATACTATAACTAACCTCTAACTTTCAAATTAATTCCCAAAAACATTATATCTACCATACCATCTAACAACTAACATAATTAAACAATCTCCTACTAAATTCACTTCATTACAGTTCACCTTAAAGTCACTGGTCACTCACAATATGCTTTCTTAAACGTAAAAACTTTGTTCTATCTAATCCTTTTGTTAAAATATCCGCAATATTAGAGTTGGTTGGACAATAGAAAATTTCAATTAAATTTTGATCTATCTTTTCTTTAATAAAATGATATTTCACATCAATGTGTTTGCTTCTCCGATTTAAAATTCCGTTTTTAATTAAAACAATAGCCGATTGATTGTCAACAAATAATTGTGTTTTTGGTGTATGCCCTGTAATCTCCTTAATTAAACTTTGGACATATAATAAATCTTTGATGCATTCTGCGGCAGAGATATATTCTGCTTCCGTACTGGAGAGAGCGGTGACGGACTGTTTACGTGAACACCAATGTATAGGGCCACCACTGTACAACACTACAAAGCCAGTAGTACTTTTCCTAGTGTCAGGATCACCTGCGAAGTCCGCATCACAGTAAGCTGTTAATACTAAACTGTTTCCCCGTAAGTACTGAATACCGGAAGATATCTCTTAAGATATCTGAAGAGATTTTTTATATTAGCAAAATTATTCAAATTAGGACACTCTTGATGTCTACTACAATAACCAACATGAAAAGAAACATCTGGTCTAGTTTTATTTACTAAATATAATAAAGACCCTATAAACTGCCTGTAACGATGCACATCACTACTATCACTCTTCCCCTCTTGATGTGTATCGACTAATATATTTGGAAATATACTTTCTTTTAAGTCGCCGTATCCAAAATTTTTAAATAATTGCTTAATATATGATTCCTGATAAATTTTCAAATAATTTTCTCCAACCTGTATATCAATGCCAATAAACTTTTCTATTTTATCAAATTTCCTAATTTCAAACTCTTTTTCCAGCCCTTTTATTATATTATTTAATTCTTTTTCACAATTTCCCATCAAAATTCCGTCATCAACATAAATTGCTAAGTAAATTTCCTTTTCTTTACATAAAAACAAACATGGATCTAATTTTAATTGTTCAAAACCCAATTTCTTTAAATATTCAGTTAACCGTTTATTCCACATGAGCGGTGCTTGCTTAAGTCCATAAAGACTCTTCTTCAATTTACATACTTTATTTTCACCAACATTATATCCCAATGGTATTTCCATAAAAATATCCTCATTTAACTCGCCATACAAAAACGCTGTTTTCACATCAAACTGCTTTATCTTTAGATCTTTCTGTGCAGCAATCGAAAGCAATAACCTTACACTCGTAGTATTCACCATTGGACTATATGTTTCTTTGTAATCAATATTATATTTTTGTAAAAATCCTCTAGCAACTAGTCGTGCTTTGTATCTTCCACCCGGCTTCACAGTAAAAATCCATTTACTGGTTATCAACTTTCTATTTCCAGCTTCTGATTTATCAACTATTTCCCAAGTTTTATTTTTCTCCAAAGAATCCTTCTCTTCTTTAATAGCTTTTTCCCATAAAGTTCTCTCATCACTCTTCAACACCTCGCTGTAAGTTAAAAATGTTGTTTCTAAATCATAATCTTTCAATCTTACTGGTAATCTTCTATCTCTTTTTGGCAAAATTCTTTTACTAGTTTCTTCAACAGACTCCTCCGCATCCACAAATAACTCATTTCCATCCAACGTCAATATTCTATTATCTTCAAACTCATTTTCATTATTCACTTCTTGACAGCTATCTTCCAAGTTAAATTCTCTTCTACTACTATTATTTAATAATTCTTCCCCAATACTGTCTTCAAAAACATCGTTTTCCTCATTTTCTCTAACATCATCTCGTTGTTCTACTATTCCAACATCATTTCGTTCTTCTTCTTCATAAATAGAGATCTCCTCATCCCTCACAGCTCTTACATCTGTTTTCTTCTTCTTCTCCTCTCTATAAAATTCTCCCCTCTCAAATTGACAACCATCATCAGTTATGGCCACATTTCTTCTCTCAATATTCTTCTGATTATTTGCTTCCAACTCTTCTTCTTCATTAAATAATTTATTTAAATCAGTAATCCTCACACTCTTGTTACATTGCTTTAAAAATTCCAAAACATCCTTTGCATTATTATTAAATGTCACATCCCTTGAATAAATCACTTTCGATTCCACTGGATCCCAAATCTTATACCCATTATTCGTAAAACCTACTAGCAAACCCTTATTACACCTGGAATCTAACTTGTTAAGTTTAGTGTTTATTTTGAAGTAAGCCAAAGAACCGAAAATATTTAAATGTTTTAAGTTTGGAATTCTATTGAACCACATTTCTGCTGGTGTTCTTTCATTGACTGTGTTGTAGCTCCTATTCGTTAGATATGTAGCTGTTAACACTGCTTCACCCCATAACTCTTTTGGTAAGTTCATGTCGAACAGCAGAGCACGAGTTCGCTCCATAATTGTTCTGTTTAAGCGTTCCGATTTACCGTTGTGTTGTGGAGTATATGGTATTGTAAAATCTATTGTAATTCCTTTATTTGAACAGTATTTTTTAAAATTATTTGAAGTATATTCACCACCATTATCGCATCTGAATGTTTTCACTTTTAAGTTAAAGTGATTTTCAGATAAGTTTATGAAATTGATAATTTTTGTAAAAGCTTCACTTTTAGATCTCAGTAAATAAATTTTTGCAAAATGTGTATAGTCATCTAGAAAAGAGATAAAATATTTATAACCATCATACGTGTCGGTACCAATTGGTCCACAGATGTCACTGTGAACAATTTCTAACGGCCTAGTAGCTCTATGTCTTACGGTACTAAATGCCTTCCTACATAGTTTAGCCCGTATGCAGACCTCGCAGGTTTCTGTATTGTTATCTCTAAATTTTGAATTTATTCCATTTACTATTTTTTCTGTTTTTGATACAGGTGTATGTGCCAAAGCTCTATGCCAGAAGTAACTGCTACTTTTACTAGAAATAAAGTTTACTGACTTTGTGCTGGAGAGAGTGGCCGACAGCTCTGCGTAATATAATCCGTCATCTCGCAACTCACCAGTCAGCAAGCAGCTTCCATCGTAATCGTAAATTTTACATTCTTTTCTGAAAAATATAATTTTGTAATTATTATTGGCTATTTTTGATATTGAAATTAGATTCTTCTTTAACTTTGGGACTAGTAGTACATCAGTGAAGGTAATATTATGACAACTTGAGTTGGATTTGCATTCCACATTTCCCACAGTGTCTATTACATGTGTATTACCATCTGCTGTTGATATTTTGTAGTTGCATCTTTCTTTGTTGTGTAGAAAGATCTCTGAATTGATGGTATGACTGCTAGCTCCGGAATCTAGTATAAATTCAATTGTTTCTTTCTGATTAATTTGTTTGAAAAGACTTACCGAATAATGAGGTTTTTCTAAATAAAATTTTGTGTAGTGTGTATTTGTTTTGCAGTACATACAGTTATGTTCTTGTTTGCAATCTGTGTTAAAATGACCGGTTTTCATGCATTTGTAGCAAATTTTTGTTTTGCTGTATGTAGATTCTCCTCTTGTTCTGCAAAATTTTGCAATGTGACCTTTTCTTCCACAGTTGTGACATGTCTTGACTGTTAGAAAAGTGTCACAAGTTTTCTCATTTTCCTCTTGGTTTTGAATTTTTGTTTTGTTCATCTTGATTTCCAACTGCAATCTTGCTATCAGATTTGTTAAGTTCTTGTCGTTGAGCTGGGTTGCCTCCCAAGCCGTTCTAAAATTTGCCATTTCGTTCGGAAGTGAGCATAAAATTTTTGATATTACTTCTATTTCTTTTAGTTCCATGCCTGTGTTTTTAATGGATGACACAATGTTCATTAGATCGCCGATATCTTCTAATAGATCTTCCTTTTTGAATTCGAATTTGTAAAACTCTTGCAATCTATGGCATCGCTCTGTGTCTATGTTTCCCAGAAAAATTTTGTCTAATATTTTAATGATCTCTGTTGCTGTTTCACAATCTATTATTCTGCTGATATATTTTGTATGTACTGAGTTAATTATAATGAATCTTGCCTTTGCATCTTTGCTAATAAATTCTTCCGTAAGTTTTTGTTTATCATCCACATCTTTTAGCGTTAAATTTAGTCCTTTTGAATACAGATACAAATATAAAGTTTTCTTCCAAATCGTATAATTAGAATTGACATCTAATTTTTGAAGTTCTTCTGCCATTTTGAAAAATTATCAATCCAGTTAAAAATTAAAATACATATGTACGATTACCAGGTTATTTGCACGGGTAACATCTCTTTATCTTCTCCACCGCTTGTCCGTATTAAAGGCCCATGATGATGGAAGCGTGCTGGGCCCATAACCTATTAACGGTGGAGTTTCTTGGGATCCATGATATAAAATTAAAAGCACTCACACATCATTAAATACTATATTAAATCATTTAAAAACATTCCTCTAAAAAATACTATTGTTATCACTTCATTATATCTATAAATTTATCTTGACTTATTCGTGACACAACTCCTACAAAATTCTGCTATGAAGTGCAGTCATTTTTTAAATGTTTTATATTGTCAAACATGACACCCTTCTATCTTCAAAAAAACTATCTTTCTTTTAAAACCATGGACAATTTAAAATTCCCTCCTATAACAGTCTGGACATTAAATAACCTATAACAACACACAACAATAACACAACAACAATATAACCTATTAATATAAACTACTAAAAACTAGGTTCTGCCAGCGGCTTTGCCTACGTGAACGTAGGAAATATATGCCATGCAGTGACATGAAGTGACCAAGTACACTGATAAAGATGAGCATTCTATAGGAGAAAGAATTTTTAAAATCGGTGTTTTTTTTAATTTATTCATTACCCACAAAAATAAGTACAAATCTTTTCTCTTCATAAAGTCTAGATTTAGCGCAGTAGTCTCATTTATTTCAAAATGTAATCTATCCATGAAAGTACGATCCGAATGCCATTTAGCAGGGTTTTGTTCGAGGCGGCTAATGAAAAATTCACAGCAACAAAATTAACAAGAGATCAGCTCTTGTCCTTTGAACATTGGAGAATGACAAAAAATATAGCCAGGTACGACGGCAATAAGAGAAATTATGCAATTAGATGTGACGTTCACTCAGTCTGTAAGTAACAAAACGTGTAGCCTGAACTCGTACACACAGTGGATCCAGCAAACTGGGTAGGTGCTAAGACTAACATTAACAACGTAGAATATTTTGTCTGTAGATGCAGCTCGCGTTTTCGTCAAATTTGTCGAGGGGACTAGGTGCGAGGCGAAGTAACGAGCAGACGTCTGCGGCGTCGTTCCGCGTCTAACAATAATTCATTCCAGTTGCCTGTCAACAATCTCACCCCCAGCCGTACCGCGTCGAAACTAAAAGAGCGTATGTCTGTTTGACGTAATTGGATGGAAATGGCTGTTTCGTTCTTGAGGTATTTGTAGCTGTCTGAATCAGTAGGCTGAATAGACAAAAAGGCTGGCGTTGAATCTATTTAACACGAATATAATTTTAATGAGAAAAAGTACCTGTGAATCAGGGAATAGATACATTTTCCTTTTCAGTAGTGTGAATAAATGTATCCTAGGTTTGATAAAAATACCCTTCAAGCATGTTTACAAACACTACTTACTTTTACTTTTTTTTTTAATTATAATAAACTAGTGCTTGACTTCGATTCCACATACTGATAAACAGTGAAGCAATGGTTGATGGTGAACTAAACTACTAAACTAGTTTATAATTAAGATCCTATTCACTCGAGCCTTGAAATCATTGAGCATCTAAATTATAATCGGATGGGAAGACCACATACAGGCAAATTGTTCCAGTTACCTACTATTTCTACTCTTTCCCTTTTTTTTGACGTTGGGAATCGTCAAATGTCTCCAATATTATGAACTGTCTGACTTGTTCCTGATAAGCCTCGTGGCAGCGCCACGATGCTTTTCAACGCCGCCGCTAGAATCCACTGGCCTCTTCAAGAACCGTTGCGACTCGGTGTGAGCTGACCTGAACAATTAATGTGCGAGAAATTCGCTTTTGAAATGTTTGTAAGAAGCTTAGACGTAGGACGAGGTATGGATGTAGTAAGGATCAAAGACTAATTTTAAACTACATTTTTATTTATTTTTTAGAAAGGTATGCTGGTGGTCATACCCTATAAAGCTATGGGTGCTGGTTTTATGGCTCGCTATTTGAGAGTTTGAGGAAGTGATAATGACGTCACGTTATAGTTCACGAAGGTAGTCGAGGGTCACCAGTTTAGAGGCATGCGAAACAGGGTGTTAAGTCCCGTAAACCTCCGTTGAAAATGGCAGATCCCCCGACTGGGTGTTGTGTCTGATTTTGGGCAACTGCCCGATAGCTGATTTCGAACAGTTGAATATACAACAGTCAGAGTTCTCTAAGGTGTACTTATTATGCTAGTAAAAAAAAAAACATGGTAAAAGTATTTTTTTATTATATTCAAAAATGGCTGAGACAGCAAGAAAGTGACACCGAACTAAGTAGGTACAACGAAACTGGCTAGGTACCTGATACTGTTCTGTGCCACTGCAAAAAAATCATATCCACTAAAACAGCAGAAACTCTTCAATTCTCACATCGGCTGCTTCAAGAATACTTTCCATATTTACTGGAACTTCTGTAACATAATAATATACTTGTAAAACTTGACTTTAGGAACACCTTAGGGGCTGCTTTGACCAATGCCTTAGGAGGCTCTCGTTAGGCAGCGCGGCTGGATCAAGAACTTGATTTAGAAAGCCGTACTTCTGGACAAGGATTGTATTTTTAGGAGGTTCCTTTCTCTGGAGCCCTGGGACCATGACGTGTTATAATGACAGCTGTGCGAGTGCGAAAGAGTGAAGGAACTGTACACCCCATATGGCTCTATCCCTTTAACACTTCAGATAACATTGACAAATGAATTGCGTTAAGAGCTCTTGGTAGGGCCTTTGACCGCCGGTAACTTGGGAACTGTTCCTGATATTTAGCATAAGCATAATCAGTCTTTAAATGTTCCCATTGCTGGGACTCTGGCTTCGTCTCTAGAAGAGGGAATGAGCCATAATCCACCACGCGGGCCCAGTGCGGGTTGGTGAATGTCACATATCTTTGAAGGTTTGGTTCTAGGACATGCCGGTTTCCTCACGATATTTTCCTTCACCGTTTTGAGAGCAGTGGTGATGAAATAAATTACACAAAGTAATGCGCCTGGCTGGGTTTGAACCCGCGACCTACAATTCGTAAGTTGGGGTCGTTACCACTCGGCCACCACTGCTCTTCCCGATATCCATTGACTAATGTTTTTTTTTTTTCCAAGAAATATTTAAAAATATAAATAGTGTGTGAAGATTTCAGCAGTTATGTCGATGTCCTTTGCGAGACTATTGCCATGAACATATTCGACGAATTCAGACTCCATGGTTTTATTAAGTAAGCCGAGACAAAAAAATCCATTTGCAAGACCTGTTTTTGTAGGAAATCATTAAAAAACATTTCCCGCTATGGGTGGAGCGAGAAGGGTTACGGTAACAATTTCGAACAATACCGCAAATTTACTTGAGCTGAGGAATCGAACCCCTCTAGCCAAGTTACAATCGTATCGTTCGCGCCGAACGCCTTGAATAGGCCACGCCTCCGATTCCTTTGTTCTGACGTCATCTCAACGCTCAGTCACGAGGTCAGAACAAAGGAATCGGAGGCGTGGCCTACTCTAGGCGATCGGCGCGATCGAAACGATTGTAACTTGGCTAGGGGGGCAGAAACTCATATCCAACAGTAGCGCTCGCAACCAAGAGACCAACAAGGCGGTAATATTTACATTTCACACTCACTTCGCTTGTTTGTGGTTAGGCAGTAAAAGTCTAACACAGCCTTTCGCTCCACCCTAGATCGAAAGAAGTCATTTGATGATTTCACACCTAAAAAAAAAGTCCTACTCAACATATTTTTTTTTTATTTCAGAGGCTTTTGGAGAAGGATTAATACTTTGGTAATAAGTTTTAATCTATAACAACTTTCTACTGCTTTATTGTTCTAGGTAGGGAACCCGATTATTGCTACACATGGGATTCGATCGACAACTAGTGCTGCTTTCAAGTTTAAGAGTAGAAAGTAATTCCAAACTATGAAATAAAACTATAATTAGGTTCAAGTCTGTCTCGTCTCCTTCCTTGATTGAAAAACTACTACGGGAAGTTAATCTTTTATAGCTTTAGGATCGTCATTTTATATCCGAAGACGTTTCAAGTTATACAAAGGTTCCGGCTGTACCTATTTAAGTAATGAATTTCTTTAGATTCAGTTGGAGCTCACTTATACGTGATAAACTAAAGAAAATGAAATCTTTGTGAGAATATAAGTTATACGGTACGGTAATTTATTATCAAATACATATATAAATGCTTGGGCATGGAAGAGTCTGTTATATTTACGATGACGAAATTGTTTTAAAGCAATACTTATTTGAATCTCCATCACTGAATGTTCAACAACTTACTCAAACTGAGGTAACTTGAATCATAACCACTATCTCTCCGAGAGGCTTCTATAGCATCTCTCAATGACTCTACTACAACATAACCGAGGCAGCACGGAGGTTCACCGGTAGCTGAAAAAAAAATTACATTGGATATCAGGTTAAAAAGGACATTAGGTATTAAACCAAATACAATCGATTCTATTAACATTATAATAATAATAAATATTTATTTCGGACGAGGTCCATATGTTGTAAGTAACAATATCTTAAAAACTAATGTTAGTAGGTTTTAACAACTCAATTACAAGCACAACTAGACTACGACATGAAGCCGCACCCATCATTGCAGCATGTGGGACTCCCACCTATCTGTAAAAATACTCAGTGCAGTGTTGGTGCTGCCACGAACGTATGCGAGTAGGGAGGCACATCTCTTCCTGAATATGGTGGCAAAGCCATCAACCGGCGCACCAGCAAATATCCCTGACGCACTGCAACGCCATGGCAGCCCCAACAGCACCCTCAGTGCAATGTTATATTGGACACGCAGGTCACTGCTGCATTATACCTTTAGCTCCCAATATACCGACAGGATTGGGTTTTTTTCGTCTCAAATAAACACGGAAATCGTAAGGAATGTCTTTGGCGCCAAATATTTTATATGTCCACGTACGATCACTATACAATTCACCGGTACACTCGTTGTAAACCGTATTTTCCACCGTCCACAAAGACGTAGCCATTATAAACCCTCCTTCCACCTATAAAAATAATAAAATTATTGAGAAGTTCAACAATTTTACTCTGCGGTAATCATAACAATTTTTTAATGATGATGTTGATTATTGAGAAGTTCAACAATTTTACTAACTGGAATGAATACAGTAATAAATATTTAGACATAATAACAAAAAATACATATATCTTACCTGGCCCACTTCTATAGCGGGATTCAATGTGCGACCGGCATCTTCAAATATATCCGCTCGAACAATCCATTTACTACCGGTTAATATATCTACCTCAACCTCGACTACTGCTATCCCAAATATCGGATAATTTATTGATATGGGATCGTTTGGGCTTGTGAAATAATTAGCTTGTAATAATACTCCTGTCCTGTCAGCTTCAAATACTAATTCTTGCCATGAAGCAGTGGGTGCAGTTGCTCTAAAGGATGCTAGTCTGGCTTTGATCTGGTCACAACATCTAACAACGCAGTAGGCACAATTTTCACTAGCTAAACTGGAATTCGTCGCAAAAGAATTCGGGGTTGCAAAGTTAACAGAAGGTATGACTGACACAGTTTCAACAGGAACATCGAGCTCGTAAGCTGCCACTTGGGCCATTTTAGTGAAAATTCCTTGTCCGATCTCAATACCACCAATGTTTATGACTACACTTCCGTCACCATGGTACACAGATACCAGAGCGCCATAATTACCAAGGTATGCTGACGGAAAGGCCATATTGTTCAGCTTTATCGCACGTTTTTTCCATCTATTAAGATTATTGAACTCCTGTATACGCTTCTGCCGCTGTCTAAAGTTGATTTTCTCAAGAAACTCTGGCACTAATTTTGGCAAATCATTATCTACTCTACGATAATTAGTCATACGAACTTGTACCGGATCTATGTTTAGTTCTATGGATATATGGTCCATTATGTGCTCTATTCCTGAGATGCCTTCTAAGCCACCTAAAAGAAATAAAGTGGAATTATACTATCCAATTTTTCCTCAAAGGAACCACCTAGCAACAGCATAGTTTCAATAATTTGCTATCATGAAGTACCATGATAGTTTGTTTATGGTAGTTTTTATAATATAAAATTATTCTATGCAATCATACCAGGGGCTCTGCAGAAAGCATTTGATGGAGCATCTGTAATGACGCCGAAAGAATCACATTTCCATCTGCGGTAATCATAACATTTTTTTAATGATGATGTTGAATACGGATTTTCATTTTCATTACGAGAATGACCATCATTCACATAAAATACTGCATCCATGTATTGGATTTCACCTTTGAGGTCCACCCCAACCTTAATTGAAAATAATGGCAAATAAAGAAAAAAATGTTTATGCTTTGGTTTGGTAAATGGCAGGTAAATTATTTTTTATCATGTTAAAGCGATATACTCGTAAGCAATAAAATATTACATCATTTTTACCTCGTAATCAAGTTTTGTATTTGCCCTTTTCCCAATAGCCCGTGTAATGCTGTGCATTGGCATAGACATTCTACATTGCTTATTTAGTATTTTGGCTACCAACGCCGTTGTACATGCTACAAAACTATGCCTGCTAACTCTGGAACCAAAAGCACCTCCACATCTTCTTGTTTTCACTATAATTCTGAAATAACACGTTTTCATAACGAATATCGGTTCAAATCAAGAATTATTTATTGATTGTATTTATTAGTTTTCTTACAAACTCTCAGGAATTTTAAGAAGCTGTGCAATAGCTGCTTGAGTAATATCTATGAACTGAGTTGAAGATATAACTTCTAAACCTTCATCAACGGGCTTAGTAACAGTCGTATGCAGTTCCATCGTATTATGATACTGACGCGGACTGGTAAAGGTTCCTTTGATAACCTTTTCTATGTTTCTTCCTCTATCTGTTGGTACGATACCTGGATAAGCAAAAAGTCTATTTTCCTCTTTAGGTGCATGAATTGCGTCATCAATTGTGAAAACAATAGGTTTTTTCGAAACATTCTTATAATTTACTTTAACTAAACATGCCATTTTATCAGCTAATACTTGAGTTACTGCGACAACAATAGCCACTGGCTGATTGTAATAAAGTATTTTACTGCTCGCTAATAGCTCTTCATTTTCAAACATGAGAAAGAAATCTGCTCGAACTATGCTGTTTACGCCTGGTATGTCCTTGGAAGTCAACACTGCTACAACACCGTTAACTTTCTGAAACGCAATAAAACTTATTATTTTACATTTAGAGCATTGTAGTAGCGGTTTGTGTAGGTGCTTACCAAAACCTCAGAACTATCAATACTTTCTATATCTGCCTTTGCTACAGTAGAAAGTACCAGTGCGGCAAATACTTCATCTTTAATCGCTGGTGTATCATCACTATAGACAGCTTCGCCAGCACATTGAATAATTCCTTCTTTCTTCAACAGTGGCTGTGTTATAGGGAATTCTTTTGGGTCTGTGTCATATTCTTGATAGCTGCGACTGACCGAAGGTCTGTCGTCACTCGGTGTGGTTGCCCCAGACTTGAAGATGGGATTCAATATGTTTTCTGGACATAGTTTTATAATACACTACAAATAAGATTTCTGTTATAGTACAATTCGATTTTAAAAGCATGTAAAGCAACATGTTTAACACAATTAAAAGAAAATTAAAGAAATCGTAAACATTTTTTATACAAATATAAAATAAAATATGTATTGTATTAATGTCAAAACTTATAAAAAAAATTTAACCAGAATCAAAATATAATGTATTCACCTTATAAAAAAGACCCAAAGCTACTTTTTTTCGAGCAAATGGTGGTGGATATGGTGGTCGAACATCAGGACTAATTTCTTTCTCCAAGACGCGAAGAGCCGATTGTAACGTATGATTGTTAAATATGTCTCGTCCAATCAAAAACTTTTCAGTATCATAAGCGTGGGTAAACGATGGGTTAATATTACCGTACACAATGGACGCTTCTTCTACAAAATGTGTATGAGGGTCAAATTTCAAAAGAAATCCTGAATTTACTTCTGCCTGAGCGTTTTGTTCCCTCGCCGCAATCTAGAAGTGAATGTTCATGTATAGTAAAGTTTATATGTTTCATAAGCGTTTTTGCTTTAGAGATAAGCTTTGAATTGGCAAAAAATTTGAGCGCAGAACATAATACCGTAGTTTTATTTAAGTCTGTGTGTACCAACCAACTCAACTGTTGTTATTATTGGTACAGTTTTTACTGTTTATATTTATTGTATTATTTTGCTTCCAGCACTAATAATAATGTTTTTATTGCGAGAGAAGAAGTCGTCTTTTGTTGCGTGTTGCGGGCACTAACTAAAGAGTAATCGTTTATTTGAGTATGTTAAATATTATTGACTCACCTTATAAGTTACTAATTTATAACATCGTGACAGGGGCCGCAGTTTTATTTGAGTTATAACTTTACCTTTTAGATTCGTCGTCAAAAATTCAGGTAGATTTATCTCTGTCTGTCTGCTCTTACGGTCAACTAAAAAATTAATATATTTAATGGTTTATTTTATCCAATTAATTCCGATTTTATAAGAAATTCATTGCAGACATACCTAGAGTAACAGTAGCTCCGACACAGTCCAATAAGAGAAATATATCCGATTGAAAACGTGGGTCTGAATTTTTCAAAGCCAAATTACCGGCTAACGTTCCGATCTAAAAATGTAAAGGAAAAAGTGCTTAATTAAAAAGCAGTGATTAATAAAATAAGTATACATAATTATAGTAGTTTTATCACGAACAGACAGACATACTTTGTTTTATAATAAGTAAGGATACGGGCGGGGATAAGTTTTCCACTTACGTTTCTCACAGGTATATGAGCCACTCGTTCCATGTGGTCATACAGTATACCTAAATACCAGAAATCGTCATTCGATTCACATAACTCTTTGAACAAGTGCATCGTGTCAGTCAACGTCATGTTGGCTCCAAGGACCAAGTTTATGTCCAAGTAATGTGTGGCCAGTTCTTTTACGTCACTTATGTCTATCAGTAACTTTGAATAATTTAGGATTGGACATACTCCTGAAATATAAGTAAGGCATTATTAGGACGTAGATGGGTACTAACTGAGGCCACGAATTCGTAACGCTTTCCATTTTACGACCTAAACTGAACTGTTAAAGGGATGGAGTTATATAGGGTATATAGCTCTATCCCCTTTTTCTCGCTCGCACGCTTGACATTATAATATTTCATGGTAAGGCCCCTGTTTGAAATTAGGTATAACAGAAAATAGTGCATCTATGTAAGTGTTTTGTTTAAGAATATTAAAAAAAAAAAATTTTTAATAAGTATATTTCTATTACCTTTAGCAGTATTACCAGCGACTAGCATGTAGGAATCATAACCGATGTCGTCTAAAGCCGCAAATATCGATCTTACATCACGAACAGAGAACCACACTCTTCCATCAGCGAGGGATATTTTCTTAGGCAAATCTGGAGCACTCGTATTATCCATATTTACTAAACACCAGTCCTCGTTGATCCCACAAGTGCCGCCACACGTTTTACCGGATTTGGGACATATTTGCTCAGATATGTCTTCAATATCCTTTATCTTGCTCAATGTATTCACGTTTGGGTGGACGGCAAGAGATTTAAATGCTTCTAAAATGGGACGGTAGCCGGTGCATCGACATAGGTTACTGCCCAAAGAGTTCTCTATTTCTGCTTCAGTTAGATGATGGTCACTGCCCTGGACCAAGCTTACACAAAAAACGAATGTAACTTAGTTTTTAGGCAAATCATGAAACATTTTTACATGACATAAGTACTGTGGTTAACTACACACGAAGTTTAATTGCAAACCCGAATATTATATTGTCGTATCTATAAAATCTGTTGCTAAAACCAAATATAAGCACGTTAACATAAATACTAAATTAGATGCGGTTAAAAACCGCGTCCGGTTAAATGCATTAAATGTCTGACCAAAGGGTCAACCAACGGATGGTTTTCAGCTAATTCAATTACCTACCTGTACATGCTCATCACAAATCCGGGGCTGCAGTAGCCACATTGTGACCCAAAGAAATGATTGAGTCGTTTCTGAATGATGTTGTAGCCGATCTTCCTGTTGCCGATGCCTTCAATAGTCGTGATGTTCCAGCCATCGCAAGACATGACGGCAACGAGGCACTTACACGGGAAAGAAGTTAAGAGAAATATAGAAAATTTCGTTGAAAAAGATTTAATTTTTTATAAATTTAGGCTATAATGTAATTATTTATTTATTTAAACTTCATGTAGGTACAGTAGTGGTACAAAGGTGGACTTAATGCAACAAGGCATTCTCTACCAGTCAACCTTTGGGTTAAAAAAGATAACACTGTGGTAGGTGTGCACAATAAATAAATAACAGATATTTAAAATAGTATGTAGTATCATTAAATTAAGTTTATTATAATAATAAAATACGTATACAATATGATATATTATAAGGTATTAAATACTACGATAAATATTAAATTTTAATCATTACTAGCTGTTGCCCGCGACTTTGTCTGCGTTAAGTTCGTAAAACTGTACAATCATTCTGTGCTTGCAATTCATTCTGAAAGCATCGTGATTATTTATTGTACTTTCACATGAAACGGTTAAAGGTAAAAACGCAAATTTCCTTCAGGATACATGTTATGTACTCGTCCAGATCCAGATGTATGAACGTCAATGAATAGAAAGAGTATGTAAGGGTCGTAGCAGTTGGCATTTCTGCCTACCCCAAGGGAAAAGGCACTAGTTTATGTATGTTTCTGGTTTATGTTCTGGTAAAACAACATTGTCACAGTGAGCACGTCACAATCGCGGTGCGGATCGCCCGGAGAATACGATGGAGCTTACGGTGGAAGTCAGTCCCGCTTGGTAGGAGCGCCGGCGCCGCCATGTCCTCATGAAGGCAATTAGTGGAAAAAATGCCAACCAGTAGCCTCCTTCAGTGAAGCACTACGATCGAAGAAGGTGGCTGAAACTATGAGGGATGATGAGGGAAGTGATGCTCCAGGTGTTGAAAGCCGCAGGGCAATTGCGGTGGAGCCGTCCGGTCATCTGGTCAAAGCAATCCTGAATCGACGGCGCGCAGTAATCTACGCGCGACTCATAGAGATGTCAGCAAATGGATAGGGGCCTGTAGGACCAATGTCTGCTAAGGCTGCGAGATTGTTCGAAAGAGTTGCCGCCTGTAAAATTTTCGCCTCAATAATGTTTCACTGAAGAGTTTAAGCCGTCAGACAGCTATGGTAGAGGTAAACGAAGGAGCATAATCGTGACACCGACCTTCAGCTGGATAACGTGCACTGATAGTGCACAACCAAAAAGCCAGTGAATCCAAAAATTACCATCATCATCAACTAACTATCTTCCTCCACAACAGTTAGTACTTATGAAGAATTTGCGAGAGCATGCTTGAATTGATTGTTGCAGCTTGATCATTTGGGGCGTAAAAATTACTTGTTCATTTACCTAGGATTTTTTGGTGTGTTTGACTGACGTCCTCGTATATCAGACAAATGTTATTCCATAGTGGGAACTACCCTATGAAGAGTCGCCAACTCATGAATGAATTTCGGTGAAATCTTGAACGCGTGTATCCCCGTCCAATCGAACTCGTATATTGATGGCCAAACCGAGAGGTCACTGACGCCGATTGCTTCTATGAAGACAGGGTGGTTCACCCAAGCAGGATAGACCTCCACCGCATGCTACAACGGGTCCTCCGGGCGATTCGCAAAATGGTAATATCAGGGTACTTACAACCGAATCCAAAACAGAAACCGCGTGAAACACCCTCAACAGTCTTGAGCTTGTGTATCCATAAAACAATGAAATTCCGGTAGACAAATGTGGCCGCCGATTAGTGTTATCCCTGAGACTGGCCTCCCTCAGAGGGTTGTTCCAGTGTTGGTCACCACTCACTGCAAGGAGGTAACGTACGGATGTCAACGTTAGGCTGCAAGGAATCTGAGATACATCATACGTTGTCGAACTGTGATTAGGAACGCAAACCTTTAGACCCCGTTTTATATAACAAAACACACCATTATTAGGCCGCAAGGTGCCATCATCCCGGAGGACACATTGGAGCACACAGAGGTGTGCCCCGCAAGGCAATCGAAATGGCAATCCCGAATAGCAGGCGGTTGGCGGTCCTTCTGCAAAGTCGTAATGCTAGCGAAGGAGGAGGCCGCACGCGTAAGGGAACGAACGTCCTCACGTCGAGCCGAGATTCCGACCCCGACGACCAGCCACGGTAGACGCGGACTTGCGGACATCCAGCAATGGGTCGTCCACAGCTGTCCGGCCGTCCGGTAATTGACCGGACCGAGCCCAGTCGTCAACAGCGCGTAGTGATCCACGCTCTCCTCAAAGAGATGTCGCAAAGGGCAACTGAAGGACACAGGTGTGGTTTTAGTCAGTAAAAGTTTGACACGCCTTCCCACTTCAACCAGAGTGGGAAAAGTGGATGACTTCCACCCTTAAAAAAATAAAAATAAAGGTGGCATCATTATCATTATCATTTCAGCCGAAAGACGTCCACTGTTAGACATAGGCCTCCCCAAGTGTCACCATAATTACCGGTCCTGTGCGTCTCACATCCATCGGATTCTCGCGACCCTCACCAGGTCATCGGTCCACCTGGGGGCCTTCCAACGCAAGGTGCCATATTGCTACCCCTTCCGAAAATTTACCGTGTTATTTTAAAGTCAATAATTAAATACATATAAGTATTTACTTTTATCGCCTTTGGTTGGTATCCCTTGAATAATCACGGTCAATTAGCTTGTTACAACCACGGGGAAAAAAAGCAGTAGGATTAAAAATGCCTCCATCTAACTCCAGTTTAACCATAACGGTTTTCGTCCAATTTTAAACAATAAAACTGTCTGCAAACTTGGGCGATGGTCATTCTTCCGCCACTCAGAAAATTACGTAAAATACACAATGCCATCTATCAAATATGAAGTTCAACTATCATTGTCATCATTATTGCTACTTTCAGTCTTTAGATGGCGTTGCGAGTATCTGAAATGCGTGTGGTGCCATATTTACAACATTTTAGTACGTGATTTTACTCGCCGCTTTGATTTTATTATGTGTTTTGATTAGTTTTTACAAAATATTTAGAAGATATCGAATAGAAATGTCAATTTTATTTTGAAAAAATGGTAAAAGTTATTTTATTACAAAAAAGAAGATAAAATAATGACAAAATTTTTAACTGTAGCTGAGGATCGAACTCGTGGCAAATGTCGTTCAACATCGACATTTTGGATTATTGCTCACCCCCCATAGCAAATAGCGTGATAATTTATAGCCTATAAGTTGCCCTGGCCTATAAGGATTATGTATGCAAAATTTGAACAGGATCGGTTCAGTAGTTTTTGCGCCAACTAATACCATCGCAAAATAATTTTACTGTTTTATTATATGTATAGATAATTAAGATAACTTAAAATATAACAATCATGACGAAGACCGAACTAAGGTTGAGAGGACTTCAAGTAGTAGTTCCGTGTTTTACGCTTGAAGAAAAATTTACTTTCAGCTTTTTTGATGTCAAAGGGAAGCATTCCAGAGTTTTATGGTTGAGACAGTGTAAGAATTAGCCATAAACTTAGTGCGATTAGAAGGAATATGAAGAAGTATGTTTTTGGATGCTCGAAGGTTGAGATTATGAGAACTGCCTAAAATTTTAAAATATTGTTTTAAATAATCAGGAGCACTAGGATGTATTTAAATGTATTTAATATCTAAGAAGGTCATATTAAAACGTACCTTCTTAGCATGTAGGCTAAGTCAAATAAATACACTTTTAAAGGGTTGTACAAAAGAATAGGATTTGAATTCGATAGGAAAATAATTGTGTCGTTTAAAGCAGTTTTTGGTAGACATGTGACAGAAGTGTCCTAAATAACTTCTGTCACTGTCGTGTGGAAAAAGAATAAAATATTGTTGTATGGAGATTTACTTCCTACACACCAGAACCCAGAATCAGACCCCCAGTTTTTATAGTGTTTTCTAAATAATATATATCTTGCCATTAGTCCGATTTATTTGGGGTTGATGTAATATGTCTCCACCTTTTCTGTTCTATTAGTTCTTATTTCCGAAGTCACACTTTTTCTAAACATATAATTAATCTTTCCACACAGTCCATCCTCATATAATTCAAAACTTTCCTTACGCCATTAAATTTAAGACTAATTAATGAATTAATAAGTGTTTATGATCTTGGGGTAACCTTACAGAGTTAACAGAGATCAAGGAGAGCTCCCGCGAGGCAGGCGCGTGTGCTCGCACATGGACCACGCAGGTTCCGCAGCCGCTCTCGCGACACATTTACTTACAGAGTTAACAGAAAATGAGGAGAGCTCCCGCGAGGCAGGCGCGTGTGCTCGCACATGGACCACGCAGGCTCCGCAGCCACCCTCGCGACACATGTACTTAGTACCGCGCAGCTCTGCATATCGGCGGATGTACTCATTCAATGTCAGATCTGCCGGGAACTCGCAACCCGCTGTAAAAGTCAGTAGAGAAAAAGCACCGTTAGTAAAAGGTCAAATAATGGTGGCCCCCTTACGTGCCGTAGGTCGTGGGTTCGAAAGTGGTCAGTAAAGAAAAACATTGCAAGGATAGTGGCTCGTCTCGAAACTACAGTTAGAGGTCTAATTCTTATTGAAGTAGAACAAGCAAACGTGATGAGATAATGCTTTATTGACTTAAATAAAGACAATACACTCACCGCTACACTTTCTCCCATTTATCGTAAATGTCACTCGATCCATTGCCTCAGGCAACTTATAATAAATATTAAGTCTATAGGTACTAACTAACTGAATCAATTGTAATTAAGTGACTAAAATTCTTTTTAAGTGTGAAATAATTAAAAAATGCCTTGTTATTAGCATTCTCTAATGTAACCAAATTCACATTACGTTGCAACTAGCATAAAATTGTCAGAATAACGACTTATTATCATTAATTTGCTATTCTTATTCAGAGATATGCAATTTATACTTACCTAACTACTTTTTACAATGTAGACATTTAAGCTAAGTGCACAATTACTTTTGTTCTGTTGAAAAAAAAAAAACCGTTAATCTACGAATTACTCCAATATCGAAATACTTCACAAACATGTGAACTCATATGGTCTCAGACCCGTAGAAACTACTTATCGGTATGCCGTACATAAATTTGTTCCGCGCGGGAATCGAACCCGTGACTTGCAGTACAGTAGTCAATCGCTCAACCACTTTTTTTTTTTCGGGTGGGAAAATCATCTAATGACATCCCCCGCTCTTGGGCGGAGCGGGAGATAGTGTTAGACTTTTACTGACTAAAAACTCACTCCTGTTCCTTCTTTGCCATTTTTTTTCCCGCGCCTACTGTGCCATTAAAACTCATTCAGAAAACATTGCAGATGCATAACAATGTAACGCAATCCTGAGATATGCCAGTCAGCTCTTGACATCGAGTGCATTTAACTCAATTCAAAGTGTAGTATCACAATCATTTATGCATTGTTAAAATTCTTCCTACGTCACTGTTGCACATTTTTGTATAAATTAACCATCACTTAGTACAGGCGGGCCATATTGCAACATTTAACGAAGGCCGCAAAAATGCGCGTTGTACTGCGATCCAATGCGGCCCGCTTGTGTGCGTGCGTATCATGCTTTTTTACCATTACCATTATTATATCCCGCTGAAATCACCTACAGCTGGGTTTTTTAGGGTTCCGTACCTCAAAAGGAAAAAACGGAACTCTTATAGGATCACTTTGTTGACCGTATGTCTGTATGTCTTTCAAGGCCCTTTATCTCGGGAACGCGTGGAGGTATCGAGTTGAAATTAAAACCATATACTCTGGTCTGCGGTCCTTTGAAGCTGTGAAAAAATCTAATTTCTGAGTTAATGAAAAAAATAATACGGCCGTTTATGTCGCAAAAAACGTGTATTTCGGCACTCTGAAGGGAATCAAAATTTATAGGGTATTTCCCGTTGACCTAGAATCCTGAAATTTGTAATGAAGCAAGGTCTCGTAGCACAAGTATAGGACAAAAATCTGAAAACTGTAAATTCGTAGTTACGTCACAAAAAAAAAACATTTTTTTCGATTCGAAAAAAACTTCGTAACTCAATTCGGGAATCGAACGGTTTTCATAGGTAAGTTTGTAAGGAACCCTCAGTGCACGAGTCCGACTCACACTTGCCCTGTTTTTTTTTTTGTTGACAGGCTTGCGCTTAACCACTATGTCACCGGATGGAAAGCGACGATGTGGTCGGTTTTTTTTTTTTTTTAATTCTTGATAGGTTCGCGCTTGACCGCTAACTCACCTCTGTTTAACCCTCTCACCCTTTCTGCCATACTCCACGATTACAGAATAGTGAAGCATGGATGAGGGATGCACAGGCAACCCTCATCTAAGTATTTCCTGCGATATCGTCGATCCAGCTCAGTTATGGATGTTGTTAACTAAATTCTGGTCGCATTCGGTTAACATCGGCCCCAGCTCTAGCGGTAATCTTCGCGTCTAGCCGCTTAGCGACTAAATAAGACTAAATCTGTGATGGAATACAGACGGTGTATTCTACGCCTGCCTTAACAGTTACGAATTCATTTGTATGCAATGTTGCAGTTTACTTTTATTAGATAATGCATGTTTATCAAAATGTACCAAAAAACAAGGTGGCTGGTGAACCGTGACGAATTTCTTATGTATCTTTTACCTCAAAAGGAAAAAAAACAGAACCCTTATAGGATCATTTTGTTGTCCGTCCGTCTGTCTGTCTATCTGTCTGTCCGTCTGTCAAGACTCTTTATCTCGGGAACTCGTGGAGGTATCGAGTTGAAATTAAAACGATATTCTCAGGTCTACGGTCCCTTGAAGCTTTGAAAAAATCAAACTTCTGAGTTAGCGTAAAAAAAAGCATACGGCCATTTATGTCGCAAAAAACATGTATTTCGATATGCTCAAGAGAATCAAAATTCACAGTGTACTTCCAGTTGACCTAGAATCCTGAAATTTGACATGAAGCAAGGTCTCATAGCACAAATATAGTACCTATAAATCCTGAAAACTTTAAATTTATAGTTACGTCACAATTTTTTTTTTTGCGATTCGGAAATCTTCGTAACTCAATTCGGGAATTGAATTGTTTTAATAGGTAAATTTGTAAGGAAGCCTCGGTGTGTTAGTCCGACTCGCACTTTCCCGGTTTTTTAGAAATAAATAGTAAAAAAGACAAAAAATAACTATTTCTTACTCGCTTTTAAGTAAAGACTTTTTTAAACTAATTTCCACCCTCTATTTTTTTTTTTTCGGGTGGGAAAATCATCTAATGACGTCCCCCGCTCTTGGGCGGAGCGGGAGATAGTGTCAGACTTTTACTGACTAAAAACCCACTCCTGTTCCTTCTCTGCCATTTTTTTTTTCCAGGGCCCCGGGATCTCTTTCGCATCACCCATGGCCCCAGTAGGCTTCGACCCTGCTGGGCCCCTACGGTTGCTGACATCTCCTTGAGGCGCGCGTGGAACACTACGCGCCGTCGACGACTTGGGCTCGGTCCGGACGGTTACCGGACGATCGGACGGCGAGCCACCCATTGCTCACCGTCCGTCCACCCTCTATTGACGCATACACTATATCATACAGTAATAAAACACAAACCGTAACATTTCATTGGAGCGAGAGGGAACGGGAAGCAGTCGCCTCCATTTGCGAAACAGTAATGCTAGCGAAGGAGATGGTCGCAATCTAGAGGGAACGGACATCCTCACGCTACAAGCGCCGCCACAGGAGATGCCCCGGGTTTCGCGATCTACGGCCGCTGTAGGCGCGGGCTTGCGGACGACGACCAATGGGTAACTCGCCGTCCGGTCGTTCAGTAAGGAGGAAGGTGGCAAAGAAGGAACAGGAGTGGGTTTTTAGTCAGTAAAAGTCTGACACGTCCTCACGCTCCGCCCAAGGGCGCGGGATGTCATTAGACGATTTTCCCACCCAAGAAAAAAAACCTCAAAAAAAAACGTAATATTTCACACAGTATAAATTAGCATTAAATAATTTAGATTTCTCTGATCCCTAACAGTTGCAATTTTGGGTTCCCAATCTATATAATAATCACGGGAAAAACAGGGCGGGAATAATTTTTTTTAGCCTAACCCTTATTTTGAAAACTCATCTGCACCTGTTTAGGAACCACTTTTAGTTCAAGATTGCGTTTAGGAAAGTTATAAAACAAAAGTCTCAGAGCTTAGATAAAATACACAGCGGATTGCTTCGGCGCCGGTCGGTGGGATCCATAAAGATGCTGAGCTAGCTAATATCTGAGAGTAGTCTGGGCCAGGTGACAATTGTTCTCGCCGAGCTCCTTGGCATCACTATCTAGTTAATTACTTTTTATTTTATGAGACTATTATGAAGTAAATATCCCATAGTCTTTACGTCTCCGTTACATTATTTTGTTGGTGTGCGTTTACAAAAGATTTTATTGAGTTTAGATAACAAGATTTAATTAAATAGAACACCATTACGGAAATAATATACTTAAATGATTTTATACGCTTTTTAATTGGTAAATTGAGATTTTTAGTAGGTATTGTGAGGGATGGGGAGCTCAAATGAAAGGCTTTATGTTTTTCGAGTGGATATTATTTAGTTTATAGCTCTTTCATTCCATATTTTTCATATATTATCAAATATATATGTGGACGTTCCTTGCCGTCTCCTTTTTTTCTTCCTTCGAACGTCAATCCTAACTAAACTTTTTTATTACGTAAACCTTAAAAGTCTAACATGCCAGTTTTGCAAGTTAGTAATTAGTAGTGGAACCTATACACGGTTGCCACAGTATGTAGTACATTTTCGGAATGTGCAAATATGTGCATATTTAAACCTTTAATGCGTGGATTCTAACCTCTTTTATGATCTCAATGGTTTGCTGGAAGAAAACTCAACTTTGATTTGAGCTCGCCTATGTACATGAACTTTTGGTGTACAATAAAGCGTAAAGAAGGCCAAACTTGATACATTGATTTTGTAAATAATTTTCTTAGCTACTTTGTATTTCTTAGTCCACCAAATCCAACGACCAAACAGGATGTAGTGACACATAAACACCCTTATATGTAATGCTCGTAGCGCTTTTTCGCAGGTTCCAAAGAAATATAAGGAACCCGCACTACCTAATTTTAGAGATCGTCTGAGACAGGTGACAATTGTGTGCTCCCCGCTCGCTCGTAACCACATCTTATCCCTACAGCAAGCACTCTGCACTGTTTGAATTGCTTCACCCCTCACTTCAGCGCACAATGATAAATGGTAGGTACCTAGCTACCCCACCTCTCCTTTCACTCACTAATTTTTAAGCCAACCGCGTTATAAACAACGGTATTGTTATAATAACTGTGCTGTCTTTGGCCGGAAATTAAATGCTTTCAATAAAATTAACGAATATTTCATCATTGTTTTGAAGCCTTTGTTTTTGGGTTTAGTTGTTAACCAACAACTTTTAATAGTACATCAATTATACGGTCTGTATTTGACGTAATATTAAAAGTGTTTGCTCCACAAAAGTGACTATGGTCAATGTAGTGGGTAGTAGCGTTTTCTAGTTGATTTTTTTATGGTGCGACGATCTGAGAGCGAAAGAGAAACCTGGGGTCCTGGAACGCAAAGCAGAGAAGGAACACAGGTGGATTTTAGACAGTAAAAGTCTGACATGTGGTCTCGTTTCACTTAGAGGGGACGAATCAATTCGCACTTTTAATCCAATACCGTCCTTAAACGAAATTCTTCAAAAAAACTGTTTTTAACGCAATCTGTAAAGTTAGCGCTCAGCAAACAGAAGTCTAAAAAAATCTCGCAGCTCATCTTTTGCGTATATGCTAAGTTACGGAAGAAGATTGTTATTAGTTGTTGACATTAATCGAAGGTTCTTTATTACGTTATGATGGTGATTGTTTCGTTGATTGATTGATGTATGTACTCTTTATTGTACACCACTAATAAAATTATAGTAGGAGCTTAATATTAATAAGGTGTCACAATGGGCGGTCTTACCGCTAAAAGCGATAACTAATAACGTTTGACAGGAATGCAAGAAGATTCTTTTATAATATGGATCATTTCGAATCTTTTGGGATTCTGTTATCATATAAACATGTGTACTCTTTCATTTACTTTTTAATGATGGACTACACTGACCTTTTTTGGAAGAGGAAAATCATCTAATGACTTTTCGCGCTGTATATCTATAGCAAATAATTATTAACCAGTGAAAAACATATTTTTATAGTTTTATAAACCATTTATGTATTGTTAAGCATTGCCGGTTAATCGTCCATTAGGTGCCTGTAAAATAGACACGAGAAAATTGGCCGAGAAAATGCTGGGCATTCACCTCATGCCATTAACTAAGAACTTCTAGCTGAGCTATGAATTGTATTAAAGGTACTCGTACATACTTTAGAGATCTTCTTGCATCATAAAGAGGTACCTTTAGAGGGTTTAGATGTAATGGAACTTTACAAATAAGACAAACACTAATCCGAGTTTAAAATAAAAAACCGGGCAAGTGCGAGTCGGACTCGCGCACTGAGGGTTCCGTACAAACTTACGCATGAAAACTGTTCAATTCCCGAATTGAGTTACGAAGATTTTTCCAAATCACAGAAAATTTTTTTTTGTGACGTAACTACAAATATTCGGTATTCAAATTTTTTCCTTATTACTTACTTTTTTCCTTACTTGTGCTATGTGACCTTGTTTCATGTCAAATTTTAGAATTCTAGGTCAACGGGAAGTACCCTATGAATATTGATTCCTTGAGAGTGTCGAAATACACGTTTTTTGCGACATAAATGGCTGTATCTTTTTTTTTTTCATTAACTTAGAAGTTTGATTTTTTCACAGCTTCAAGGGACCGCAGAACTGAGTATATGGTTTTAATTTCAACTCGATACCTCCACGCATTCTCAAGATAAAGGGTCTTGACAGACAGACCGACGGACAACAAAGTGATCCTATAAGAGTTCCTTTTTTCCTTTTGAGGTACGGATCCCTAAATAGTGATTGTAAGATGAGATTTAGTAAGACTATCAGGCAAAAAGCGCACGTTATTTTTAACCGACTTTAAAAAAGAGGAGGTTCTGAAGTCGTCTAAATGTTTCTTCTCAATTAAAGAATAAATCCTGCACTAATACGTGAATTAGCCTTTTTATTATCTCCAATCTCTAAAGTACACACACATGAGTCGTCACGTCCACGACGTGTCTCTGTCACATCGCCGATCATTCATTGATTGTATGTGAATAACTGAGCCACGCCGGTCGTGACGTGACTGACGCGTAGAGCCACTGTCCTATACGAATTCACTGAACCATGTTTAGACGTGACTGACTGGTAACGTGACGTGGACGTGACTCATATTACTTAATTATTTGTTGTCTTCTTCTTATTCATCTTCATCCAGCGCCAGAAAGTAGAAAATAATATCCCTATGTCACTCCACGGAATGTTTCACCAGTAGCAAATTGTATTGTATGAATGCTGCTTTATAGTGATATAAAGCAGCTTTCTACTGGTGAAAGAATTTTTTAAATCAGTTCAGTGGTGGTTGGGCTTATTCATAACAAACAAACATATAAATCTGTCCTCTTTATAATATTAATTTAACCAAAACATAGTGCACAGTGATATGCAAATTAATGACAAAATCAAAGTTATTTATTTACAAAAAATACGGTACTTAAACACGATGGAAATATAATAAATATATTTTTTTTGCGCAGTCACATTTCATCATGACTTTTCATGCAAATATTAAAATATAAATGTAAAGTGCAAAACTACAAAATTTAACCAAATATTAGGTCTTTAACTATGAAATTGCCGTTTTTTAAAACGGGTTGCTTTCAAGTTGAACTTATAATTCCAAGTCAATCCAAAAATATAACACTTCAAAGCAACCCGTTTTAAAAAAAAAACGGCAATTTCATACTTTAACCCCTATTATTAATACTTTTAACTCAAGAAAGAACTAAATATCATACATTAAGATATCATTATATGTTATGCTTAAAGAAACAAAATAAATACTTTACACAAATATTTTTTTTTTAACCAATGTAAAGTTTTATAAACTAACCACATAATTAAATAACAGCCTTTAAAATACAAGATACAACATAAAAATTAAATTACTAATTTGACGTAAATGAGACACAACATAAAAAAGGCGACTTTAACCCAACAATGATTTTCTTCCAGCAAAACTTGACAGAGAGAGAGAGATATTCGACCCTCATATCCTCCGAGGGGGAGGTCTTATACCTACCCTCGAGAGTAGGACCCAGAGTAAAATATAAACCTACGAGTATATATAAAAATAAAAAATACAACACCAATATATTATGTAAATTATGAAAGAAAGTATTCTTTAAGTTAGATTAATTCACATTCAATGTAACGGTGTAGTTTATAAAGTCCTCGACACTCACACTTTTCAAATTAATAAAGCATGACAAATAGTAGTTTCCATTACAAATAAATGTTAAAAACAATCATTTTTCAAAAGTATTAAATAAATCTCCCACAATATTAGTGCTGTTTCGTGATAGTTTCAGATTTTCTGCAAAATTATGTTTTTACTATGCAGAATAAAGGCTAAAATATATGAATTTTCCTGAGGACAATTTCTCTTAGCTTCAGCAAGGTTTAATGCTGAAAAATTATAGTCATAGCGGTTGCGATATTAGTCGGTAACTTGCTAGTTTACTAATTATTCTTATATTTTATGGTCACAGTTAATGAGTTTTACAGAGTTTTTTCAAATGTTGGTTAACGTTAAACGCCATAGCAGTCACCTGTGTACTATTGTGGGTGGCGTCTGGGTCACAATGAAAATACTATCGTTCCCTGCTGTATTGTAATTGTTTTTTGAATTGGTAAAGGGTATAAATATAACCTAAACATAATCAGCATTATAATGTACCCACTGCTAGGACTCAAGTCTCTTCTCTAGGAGACGGAATGGGTCGTAATCAACCCGCAGGCCCAGTTCTGAGTGGTCGTTCGAATATTTGGGTTCTAGGACATGCCGTTTGTTCCCGATGTTTTAATACGATTTCAAAATCCGTTGCGTAGTTTTAAAGATCTAAGCATACATAGGGACAGACAGACAGGGAAGCGACTTTGTTTTATGCTATGTACTAATATTGAAGTCTGCTACGTAGTTTGTTAAACCCATACAATATACTTCTGATTGTAAATTAAAAAAAAATAGAAATCTAAAAAAAAAACATGCTATGTGATGCTCTTTCTACAGTTTGAATAATGTTCTAATAATATTAATAAGATTCTCGTCATGCGGGATGGTGACATCGACTATCATTGCATGGCGCGCTAATTGGTCTATCACCACTATATCGGGCTTATTGGCTACAATAGTCCGGTCAGTAATGATGGACCCATCCCAGTACAACGTGGCAATGGTCATTTTCAAGAACTGGGTCGGGCACATACCTGTAATACGGTACCTCTGAATACACTAGGTTGTATTTCAAAGAAAGTTGCTGGTGAATAATCCTGGCTACTTGGTTATGCCTGTGCAAGTACTCGCCGTTAGCCAGACGAGAACAACCAGATATAATATGTCTGATAGACTCACCCGGACGATGGCATGCCCGACACACGTCAACCGTCCCGCCTTCATTATATATATCCGGTAGTTATTAGTCAAGATGACTTCGTCCATAATTGCACAGATGAAACATACAGTTTCCCCGAAGAGGTTGCTGAAACGTGAAGAGCCCGATAAAAGCACCCGTGGAGCTCCTTACTTTTCCATACTTCCTTGCGGTCATCAGTTGTAAGTACCACAGGTTTGCGCCAGTTCTCTTTAGCCATGGACAACGGGGTGAGTCCCTTGTCCACTGCGACCACATCGCAATGCATACTCACATCGGTTTTATGAAAGTATTCTCTGAGGCTGCACACCTCGCTGTTGTGCAGGATCTTCGTGTTTAAAAAATCTCGACCACCACACTTCCGCGAGATGTACAGTCTCATCTCAGACGACCGTGGCAGATGCATCTGGTTTGCGGTCAACAGTGTACGGACCCGCCTATCCAGAGCGTCTAGCTCGATCTGAGTCCATTTGAGTATGCCGAAAGATTACATTAAGACCCAACAATAACCCAACCATTGAAGGCACGCACCTTATTTCCACCTGACAGAAGGCTGTTTAATACCTTCTTCAGGCGACCAAAAAAGCGCTCCTTCAACGATTGCTTCATGTCAGCGATATACCCAAATACTTATAGGTTTCGGTCGAGGAGAGGGATGTAATCTGTGTATGGAATCAGAGAGTTGAATACCCTCAGATTCCATAATCTCCCCTCGCTTTACATGCATGACCGCACATTTATCCACACAAAATTCTATCGTGATGGCACTACTGAAAGTCTCAGTTTCCTTTAGTAGTTCCTTCGGTCGTAACTTGTTGGGGGCAATGAGTTTCAGATCATCCATGTAAAGAAGGTGAGATAGAACCGGACCACATCTTCTCAACCGATAGCCCAAGCCTGATTCCTCTAGCAATGTGCTTAGAGGATTCAGGGCTAAGGAGAACCAAAGTGGACTCAGACTGTCGCACTGGAATCTTCCCCGTTTAATCCACATAGGCTCATCGTCTCTCCGCATCGATCGACATCCTGGATAACGAAGGACTGTGTTGCATCTGTTTTATACCACTCCAACACCCTCATGAGCTTTGTATGTGGCACAGAGTCATAAGTCGTCTTATAATCTATCCAGAATATCGACAAATCCTTGCGGGATCAACGAACCTGTTGACTTATGGTCATGTCGATGAGGAGTAGCTCCTTAGTACCACGAGACCCGTTCCTACATCCATTCTGAGAGGCAGACATAATTGAGTTGCTATCAATGTGCTGGTTAATTTTCGTTCTCAGAATGGATGTAAGAAGTTTATAGACCGTCGATAAGCATGTTATCGGTCTATAACTCTAGGGTTCCGCAGTACTACCTGTCTTATGGAGCAGACGGGTAACGTCAGTTGTTAGAAACTGAGGTAGCGACCCAGACTCTCAGTATGACTGGAATTGAGATGCCAGGAGCGCGTGTGAGCTGATATACCATTTTAGCCAGAAGTTTTGCAGTCCGTCCGGTCCTAGAGACTTTCAATTCGTTAACGGACGGTCTGCTCTGGTTACATCTATTGGGCATCTATTGGATTACTCTTTCCATTTCTGGTATAGCTTCGCACACGCTCTCGACTTCACGCATCCAGCCATCCTCAGTGTGACAGACGGGCACCGACCAAATATTGAGCTAGAAAGTATTCGTGGTGACACCCAAGTTCGGTATACCCATCTCTCATCGCTCTGGAATATGCGATTCTGCGAGTCCGGTCGACTCGCCGCTTATACCGTCGAATACGGTTGGCCCATTCACAAACTGTCTGCTTCAGGAAGTCGATACGCTCCGTGACACGAGATAAGTATTCTCGAGGGCTGATTCCAGTCCCCGCATCACACGTGGTCGTGTATTGCCCTCCCTGAAGCAGTCTAGTTTACCAATGAGCGCTCTGGCCCCATCAATACGCCTCTCAATCCTACATTGCCAGGCAGGGACGACAGGCTTTGGTCGAGTAGCTCCATCACAACTTGGAAGTTCTACGTTGGCTAAACGACATGCCGCAATAACCCCGCAATAGAGGACCGAGTACGTATTAGCGAGGTTTACGTAGTACGTTATAGTCCAGAGCACACAGTAGCGCCCTATTTTTTTGTGCATTGGTAACCGAGGTAGACGAGGTCTAAGAGCGATCGGAGTCGATCTGTACTCGCGGAGTGCATCTTCCAGTGCGCTCCTCAGTCGACCGTTGCACTGGCTACTTACTGTGATAACTCTATCATCTGCTTCATCATCAACATGATTGGACCGCGGTAGGATTGCATCTGTAGCCCGTAGTGCCGCAGTCTGTGTCTGTACTGGAGTCGAGATGATATGGTTGCTCAGTACCTCTGATTGCAGCCTAACGAGTGCGGCGTCGTCCAATCTGTGATTTCGTTGGATAACCCGCACCTGATCGACGTTCCAGTTCCTGAAAAAGAGACAGCATCCTAACACGGTACGCAGTGAGGTTAGTTCCCCCCTCTGTAGACCCGTAATATGCGCGCATGACATTTTCGTTCATGGGCTGAGTCCATTTCATGCGCTGCAGACAACCACCGGCAGCGGGGACCCGACTTGGAGCCGGCTTCACCTCTAGATCCCAAGCTCTTCAGTGGCCGGCCTGTCGACGTACAGGTGTTATTATTATTATGTCTTTATTTGTCATTTTAACTTATTTCATACATTTTTAAATATTTCTTAAAAAACAATAAAAAAAACATTTAAAAATATAAAAAATAATGTCCCATCGGTATCGGGAACAGGGTCTAAGCTACTGGCGGTCAGGGCTCCAGAGAAAGGAACCTCCTTACAATACAGGCCATGTCCAGTAGTACCGCCCTCTGAATCAGGTCCTTGATCCAGTCGTCTAACGAGAGCCTCATAAGGTGTTGGTCGAGGCTCCTAGCTATTAAGCCATTGGCTGACACGACTATCAGTAAAATGATTATTATTATTATATTATTATTACATCTAACATTTTGTCATTTTCATTTCAAGAAAAACGGGAAGAAACTGACACAATTTATACATTCACCTCCCGCAACTCAAGCATTCTTGTATTATTTTCCACGGTGGCGTCCAAAAACTCTCCTCTGTCTGATTTGAATTTAAAATACACTCAGGGAACAATAAGACGCTCATCATTTTTCTCCTACGGCCTCGGAATTTGCATCTATCCATCATAAAATGCTGTCGAAGTGTTCCTGTTCACTTTATTCATGTCCCATATAAATACATATTTATAGGTTTATAAACTTGTCAAAAATAATTACACCATTAAGATAATTTTGTCTATATGTAACCTTTTGATCACGTTCATTGCATTCGTATTATAATCTCGCCGTAATTAGTAAGTTAGTATTTATTAATTTTGTATTTGTTTTTTCATACTAACTTCATAATAATAATTATGTTAAAGTATAATAAAATTGGTTTATTTTAAAACACTAAGATAGATTTCATAAATTGTATGTATTTTTTATGTATGTTTAAGTTGTGTTCTTCTTTAAGTGTTAACAACAAGTTCACCTTAACAATAGATGTACGAGAAATTTTTTGTATTAGTGAATAAGTCGTTTGAGTATCTTATAATAAATAAATAAAATAAATAAATGTGTCCGTTACTGAATATACGATTACTGGAAATCGGTGAAACATAGTGGAATCTCAATTAACAAAAATCACAATTAATATTTTCATACAGAATCAACTTTGTAATATAAAAGGACTTACAAACCAAATATTCTTAAGCTGATAAATCGGCTATAAATCCCGCTTTAGGGTTGGCGAAGAAAACTATCTTGCTGTTAACGTTTTATATTTATGCCCCTAGCCTTTAGGCTGAAAACACACATAATTTCTCCATAACTCTGGAAAAATCATTTCGGTTTTATACTTTAAAAGCAAACTGAGGTCTGTTACGGCGTATAAAAACCAGGTTCGTCTGACCCATTTTTATCGAAATCAATATTTTTACATAGACGAATAAAACCCAAGGACCGAGAGATCGTATTGCTAAACGACCCCTGTGATATTGAAATGATTATGACCGAGATTAAAGTATGCACTGCTCTAAAATTGGCACCCTAAATCAGCAATTTCACATCAATTAACCACGGCAGGGCTACAAAATGATTATGCTAATACAGCAGGCAGGCAATTGCTTCCACGTTGGTTCTGCCGCTGTAATTAAAGTTCATCAGGCATTCGCGTCGCGTCTTCAACTCGCTTGTATATTGCTTTGGCTGCAAACCTACTATTTAAAATAGACCCTCGTTATTTCCTTTGTGCGACCCCTCGGTGGCCATGTTGGTAGAGCTGTGCGAGGGGAGGGGTGTCCGTGGCTACAATGGCTCCTACCTGTTTGCGGTAACAGAGGCGCTGCGTTGGCCTAACTACCGTCATAAATTGTGCAAGTGGCGAAGCGGTTGGGAGTTTTTCGTAGCAAGTCTTTAGAGAGCACTCAAGGGAACGGTTCTAGCGAAGATTTCTTGCGTGAATTAAGCCAGCGCTACACGTTTGGGAATTTGCTTGCTGTACTACTAATGCTGATGCAGGTACTAGGCACGAGAACGAGCTCAACAGTTAAGTGCCGCATTTATGCTCGCTGTACGTTCTAGGTATATGCAGTTATAAAGGTTGATTGCTCATGTTCAATAGAATTTAATTGCATGCTCGGTGCTTTCGAAAGATAATAAGAGTAGAGCTCTCAGACAAATAAGTAAGAACATTACTAATAAGACTAAGGACAAAATCTTTAATAAAAAGTACGCGAACAACATGAGTAAATTGTTCTCGGCTCATTGGTGCAGTATTATGCATTTGATGTGGCGCCGGGCGTCGGATCTGGGCCGGAACAGTGTCTCAAGACAACGAGCTTCATAATGAGACGGCCCGGCTCCCGGCAGCTTGCTGGCTCAGTACCCCGGGCTCAGTACCACTGGCTCGGGGGAAATTAAGACAGTTTATTTAGACATATCTACATATATCAAGGGACTGGAAATGCTTGTTTAACGTGAAAATATTGGATTATGCAAAGCGTTTGTTATTCAAATTTTTGGGAAAATGGGAATAAATGGAAAATAAAGAGCTCCAAGCTTGCTGTACTTTATATAATAAATTGTAAAATCATCTATTATGTAACACAAGTATTTTTACATCAAAGTAATAGGATACTTTTTATTATTTATTCTTTGTTAACAATGCTGAGTACTGACTGGAAGCCTTTCTTTGTTCAAACAGTTTACACTATTCCAGTTATACCTCTTTTACTTATATGATTGCAGCTAATACCTAGCAACCGCGTGTTTGAATAACGATAAATAAGTATGTCTAGCTGATTACCTTTTAGTGTTTATTTTCTTTAGATATAAAAATCTGTTAGTTTCTGCCAGCGATTTCACCCGTGGAAAGTAAATTTCTCCATACAAACTTTGGTCCCCCGTTTCATCCCCTTAGGGGGTGAATTTTGTAAAATCCTCTCTTAGTGCTCGCCTACGTCATAAAAGGAAATTTGTGCAAAATTTGTTGCTTCTAGTCCCAGTAGTCTCGGCTGTGCGTTGATATGTCAGTCAGTAAGTTTTTCCTTTTATAGAAAAATATTGAATGAAAATGGTACACATAAATTAGTGTTCAATGCTCGCAATAGCGTGTTTTGTTCTAGACAAACAATATAAATCGAACATGCAGACTCTTATCTATTCACAACTACGGAAAACCGGTCTAAAAGAAAAATACAGAGGAAGCCGGTGTGATCCACGTCGGCATAACATCCATCAGAGCGGTTACGTGGCAAATGCCTGACAATATCAATTACAAAGGGGGAAAATAATATTTATAACACTTTCCTACTCAAGTTTTTGCAGAATTCTCTTGTTTGTTTTTCAACTAACAAGGGTTTGCATTAGTAGCATAGCATTCACGTCAAGTAATACGATGGAAAAGTTAGAAGAATTGTCTTTGATCTACGAAATATGTGGGAAAGATGTAAGTAAAACTACGATTATATACATGTTAACAAAGCTATGGCGATAACAGACTAGAAAAGTCTGTTCCATATGTTTATTACTATTTAAAATAATGGACTGTTACACAGGTGACACTAAGCAAAAGAAAAATTATAACAGATAGGAAAAACCATTGTGCGATGTGCGCATCAAGGTTGCACCAAATGAAAGGCCAACTCAACATGTGACAAATCAATATACCAAGGGGAAAGAGGGAGTGTCAGACTTTTACTGACTAAAACCCACCATTGAGCTACCCATTGCTTGCCATCCGCAAGCCTACGCTAACGGTGCCTAGAAATCGGGTTCGGGATCCCGGCTGCTGGGGAGTGAGGGCCGTTCCCTCACGCGTGCGGCCGCCTCTTTTGCTAGCATCACTGTTTCGCAGAAGGAGGCGACCGCGTGCCATTCCTTCTCGCTCCAGACCATGGTTTGTGCCAGGGCCTGGCCCAAGAGGTTGTTGTCGCCGATCGCCCCCACGAGGACATGGCGGTGCTCCGCCCAAGCAACACCTCCACTGTATGCTCCACCGTGTCTTCCGGGCGGCCCACACAATGGTGACACCTGGGCGTTTCTTCCGCACGAATCCAGTGCAGGAACCGCCCGAACTTACCATTTCCGGTGAGGACCTGCGTCATGCGCGTCATGAAGATTCTAGATACAATTACGTATGCCACGAAGTACTACAAGACCACCTAACTATTCTCATCTTATTTGTTAACTAACTTTTACCCGTGGTTTAATGGCTCAAACACAAACACGTTACGACGACACAATGTACCATGCACGACTTTGTGACGTGGATGTAGGTACACGTCACGGCACCGTAACTTCGGAAATCAACGTTGAAAAACGTAAACAATTATGATACGACAACGCAACGTGTCACGTCGCACGGTACGTCATCGTGACAAAAAGTCTCACGTTATCCATGACTGAAAGATATGGATGGATCCTGTATTTTCTTTGTCTCTGTTTCTTCTTTTACCGTTTTCTATATATTAGCAGGAGGAGAACACTGTGGATTTTTACATTGCTTGACGTCAATTTCGTAAACATCCACGTTACAATGCTGTGCCGTGGTACGTTGTTTCATCGTAACGTGTTTGAGTCTCGCATTTTATTTTTGGATTTTACAAGTTCAGGTTGAACAACAATCATAATTTAATAGACACGTAGTGCCATCTAGCGTCTCAAAGCAATCACGATCGTCAAAAGTTCTTTACCTCGAGAACAGTACTTTTTTCCTAATGCGCATGCACAACTTCAGGATGATTAGTTTAGTGGTTTAAATGTGCAAAGGTTACAAACTTACTTTCGTACTTACCTATATATATGTTAGTCAGGATTAGGAGGTCAACACTCGCACATAGACCGCACTTACTCGTATGTACATAAGCACTTATGTTTCTGAAGGCCTCCATCTATGGCACTAGCAAGTTTGATGCTTATAGCCTAATAAAACACCTATTGGTCTCGCGCGGGCAGTAATGCACGACCTACAGACGTATCGATCGGAACTACGAACTATTCCGCAGCACTTATGTGACCATTGGCGTCGCAAAGAATAATTTTCCTATTCACCGTAGCCCAAGCAACAGTTTTTACGACTCGATGAGGAGGGAAAAGTTATATCTATAAAATATAAGCAAGGCTACAGATCCTTCCCTCCCTCATCGCACTAATTGCGAGATTCGCAGGAGATATTTTTTTGCTGAAACTTTTAAAAAATCCATAAACTGTCGGACTAAGAAATACTAAAGCTGTCTGGCTGCTCGCTTGTCAACTGAAGGAAAAAGGCTTGTAGTGCAGCTCTTTAAAATATAAAAATAGCGGTTTGGCACGTGATTACAAAACTGGGCAAGTTTGTGTCACAACACGCACAAAATATAAGGGTTCCGAAGTCACAGTATTGATTTTTCCAAATTTGATTAAACTTATTTTGCATAATTTTTTTCAAGTTACTGCGAAAAATGAAGTTTACATTTTCTATGAAATTTCACGTGACTGAACGACGCTTAATAATTTTTTCAATATCGAGTAGGTGGTGCACAAATTATTTTAATAAAATCATGCTTTTATTATTTATAACAGGAAAAAATTTAGGATGTCAGTAAAATGGATTCACTCGAAAGTATTCAGTAACAGATGTGGTTCTTTTTTCTATTTTCTAGAGAAACATGAACAGGTCCTACCAAAAAATATACTTTTTCTTGAAAAGTTTAAAGTATTTTAGACAGTTTAAAATAAAAACTGTTTAGCAACATCACTCCTCATTGCAGTCAGATGAGCAGCGTGTCAAGAGCTGTTTGCGAACCAAAAGCAACCTTTGGCTTCGATGGGTAGCCAGTAGATTGCGCACAGTCAATACAGGCGCTAGCCTAGCTACAACAATGCCCCGCAGCATTCACAGCCCTGGGTAAACATGAGCATCGCATTTGCGAACTACGCGTAGTAAACAAGAGGCTCAGTTCAGAGGCTCACTATTTCTGGTACACCCCATGGGCAAGATTAAGAGAGTCAAGATTCACTGACCTACTGATTACCACCGGTCTTAAAGGAGGAGAAGAAAAAGACTACACCTGGGACAAAGCCAATTTATACATAGCAACAGCCACGGCCAAAGCGATAACACTTGCAGAAGCAGACGTGCTTCATGCTACCCGATCCAGTCGCGTAATTTGGCCAGTAGTGCGATTTGCTAATTAGACAGTTAGTTATAAATAATTTATAATAATTAGTTTTACCTATTTTATTTTTTTAACTATTTTTACATTGTATGCTTAGCATTTTTATTCTGTTTTTTTTTTGGTTAGTATTTTCAATAATCTTTTTTTTTCAAGGAGGAATTACTGCTAGCATTTTTACATTGACGTACTGTCGCCCTAGATACATTTTGTAATTGTAAGTTTATTATTCAAACATTATTGGTTTGTGTTTGTTTCGATTTTGCCTATGATATTGACGTATTGTCGTTGCTTTGAAGTGTTATATCTTTGGATTGACATGGAATTATAAGTTCAAATAAACTTTATATTAAAGGTACATTTTTTTTTTTTTTTGAAATTAGGTATTTATTGGTTTCTTTGTGTTTTGTATTTTCTGTAATATCGAAGTACTTAACTATGAAAGGAAATAAAAAAAATACGTTTTTTTCATATTAAGAGTTCAACGTAGAAACTATGCATTTCAAAGGGTAAGCAATATCATTGACGTATACCTACTACTTTCTTCAAACAAAAGAACTCTGTCTTCTTGGTTTAGTAGCTTTCGTTTTGGAAATTTTGTCTTGTAGCCGCCCTGAGAAGAAAAGTTATTCGTGAGATAAAATTTCCCACGTGAAAGTGATTGAAACAAAAATAGACATCCCATTCATTAGCAGTTTTAAGTGCGTATACGGTATGCAATATTGATGATTCAATATTGCATACCGCTTGAGATACATTGTTTCCACGGTAGAACTCATATTACAAAATAATGCGAGTTTTCATAGCTATTCCATACAAAAAAGGTCAATCTTGAAATAATCTAAAATAAAAGAGTACTTTAAAACACACAATCGTACATAGGATAATAATTTCTTTCGCGTTTAACTTCCTTAGATGTTCATTTTTAGTTCGAAAAGTGTCTTTTATTTTTTAGTCCAGTGCAAGGTTGCTAAACCAACAATAGGCCAACATTCAGTTGAAGAATAGCTAAAGTTAAGTGGAAGTGGGCAAGTCACATTGCTCTGGGTACGCCACTATCGAAGCGATAAAACCCTTTGAGTAGTGGTTACAGATATGCCATGGCGTTCTTACTTTTTGCCTGTCGAAGGGCCTCAACGGACACGGTAGTTTTGGGAAGTTCTTGTATCGGATTCGGCGTGAAGAAATGCCTAGGTATTACTATTATTAGCCATCGGCGGGAATTTCCTACGTAAAAAAAGGGCACATTGCTCGCAGATCACCCAGTGGTCAATATCAGTGGCCAGTTGCCGAAAAGGTTTGGAGTGGCGACACGTACGTGAGAGACGCAGTGTTGGAAGGCTTTTCACAAACTGGACCGGTAACTTGATAATAATTTTTTTTTTTTCGGTGGGAAAAACATCTTATGACATCCCCCGCCCTTGGGCGGGGCGGGAGATAGTGTCAGACTTTTACTGACTAAAAACCCACTCCTGTTCCTTCGTTGCCTTTCGTACCAGGACCGAGTCTTCCTTTCAGAATCAGACCCTTGGCCCCAGTAGGCTTCGACCCTGCTAGGCCCCTACAGTTGCTGACATCACCTTGAGGCGCGCGTGGAACAGCACGCGCCGTCGACGACTTGGGGGTTGTTGACCGACTTGGGGAAGCACTATATCCAAAAAATCTATTAATAAACAAATATTTAGTGACAAATCTAAGATGTTTATTGATGGGTTGAGTACCTACGGTATATGTTATTTATGAAGTGACTTTGTAACAATACTTTTTCACAGATATGTTATGCCAAATCCAGCGAAATTCAGCAAAGCAAGATGAAAAATACCATATTTTCGTTGCCCGAAAGCTCTTTAAAATTAAACGCAATAAAACTTTTCTCTCATAGTTTAAACGTTTTATTGAACTGTTTGTTTTTTAACATTAATTTATAAAGCGAAACAAAATAGTCATGACAGTGTCGCGCGATTCGCACTCAATACGCCTGCAGACGACTTTGAACGATTTACGAAGTCCCTGGTGATTAATATGGATCTCATCGATCGCTTGGAATAATGCCCGTCGCTCTCCACCGATAAACGCCTATTAACTCTACTATTTATCGACATTTTTCTCCTTTAACTGGTAGATTTGCGCAGTTTATTTGAATATGAATTGGACAATACGTATTGTGCTAACGTGTGGGTCGTATTTTGTAGTCGTTGAGTACTATTTGCTGTTGGGGTCGAGTGATTAATATCTTACCTACAGTGGTCTTTTCTGTGGTGGAATGTCAAAAAATAACTTCTTCCACTCAGAGTGAAGCGAGAAAGAATGTCAGACTTTTACGGACCCCGTTACCTACAGTGGTAGTTGTACTTCGTATTAATATTATTAGATGTTTGTTACTCAATCATATCATAACTGCTTAAAAGCTTTGAAAACTTGGCACTCAGAACACGTCTTAGAATCGGATAGTAAACTTTGTAGTAAATATCCTGTGATAATTTCCAACACTCTAGCAGAAACTAGACAAATATATTTTATTAGTTTATAGGGATCAAACGTGACCATGGTCTTCTTCTTTGGTCCAAAGGGCAACTAAAGGAACATAGGTTTTTTTTTTAGGTGGGAAAGTCATCTAATGACAAATCGCGCTCTTGGGCGGAGCGAGAGATAGTGTCAGACTTTTACTAACTAAAACCTAACCTAAAACCTAAAGGACGAAGGCAACGAAGGAACAGGAGTTCCTTCGTTGCCTTCGTCCTAGTAGGCTTCGACTCTGCTGGGCCCCTACGATTTGCTGACATCTCCCTGAGGCGCGTGTGGAACAATACGCGCCGTCGACGACTTGGGCTCGGTCCGGACGGTCACTGGACGGTCGGACGGCGGGCTACCCATTGCTCGCCGTCCGCAAGCCCGCGCCTACGGTGGCCGGAAATCGGGATCAGAATCCCGGCGGCGGTTGGGGCGTGAGGACCGTTGCCGTTGCCTCACGCGATCGGCCGCCTCCTTTTCTAGCATTACTGCTTCGCAGAAGGAGGCGACCGAAAGGAACATAGGTGGATTTCAGACAGTAAGAGTCTGACACGCCTTCCTGCTCCAACTAAGAGCAGGAGAAGTAATTAAATCACTTTCCGCCTCCCAATAAAAAATCATGGTATTCTCAAAAATTCCTAATTCTTTAAAATTGACACCACCATTATTTTGCTAGCCACTTTCTAGACCTAACTCATGGACCTAAAGAGTGTCACAAACATTTGTGCAACGGAAAAAGTTCTTTAGATAGTCGTAATGACCTAAGTTTATTTGGAGAAAATGTACTAAACTTTCTTTTTTTAGGGTTTCGTACCTCAAAAGGAAGAAACGGGACCCTTATAGGATCACTCTGTTGTCCGTCTGTCTGTCTGTCAAGACCCTTTATCTCGGGAACGCGTGGAGGTATCGAGTTTAAATTAAAACCAAATACTCAAGTCTGCGGTCCCTTGAAGCTGTGAAAAAATCAAACTTCTAAGTTAACGAAAAAATGCCTTAATTGTAGTGTAAGAATAGAATGGAATAAACTTTATTGTAAAACGTAACAATTTTTTTTTTTTTAATTTGTTACCTACCTTTTTTGTGAGAATGGGCATTGTCGTCACAAAACTTGAAAAATTTTCACACCGTATTAAATTCAAAACAGCGTGAAGAAAATCACAAGTATCTAAATGTGGTGCAAGACACATTGTTACAAGTAAATGAGCGTTGAAAGTAAACATAAACTTGTGTTTAACCCAATTTACGACGTCATTTTCGTTTTTCCATTAGGACGAAAATCTTTCTTTAAGAATTTCCAAGATTTATTTTTTAAACGGTCACATTTTTTCTCATTTTACTATCCAATCAATTTTTTAAACAAGTTCGCCAGCCAATCACCATTTAAGCACAGCAGTTGTAATACAAATCAAGAAACCAAGACCTAATTAATGAGCATTTTAATTAAATAAATCTTACAATGAAAATTATAGAACAAACAAAAGAAAGCGGAAAATGGACGGTTAATGAAGTGGTAGAAATTAATTAATAAAGGCTGAAATGAAAATACGAGCAAACAAGGCCAGTGTTTATTTCAACAACAATAATGAATAAAGTTGTCGTGGTTAGAGCCGGGACAGATTCGTGTAGTTATGATAATTCTATTATGACAATGTCAGCACGGACCTCGTAATATATTATGAGTAAACTTTTTAACCGACTTCAAAAAGGAGGAGGTTCTATGTTCGGCTGAATGTATTTTTTTTATGTATATTCACCGATTTCTCGGTCAATTTGTGGACCGATTTTGAAAATGTTTTTTTTTAATTGAAAGCTTATGCTGAGATACACTCTGGCTGTAAGGTATTTAAGTATGACTGAGGGGTACTTTTTAGTGGTGGTACCATAACTAAAAAGTGTAAAATGAAAAACATTTAACAAAAAAAAAAATACAACCGACTTCAATGTAAAAAAAAACACTGAAAAGTGCAAAAAACTTTAATTTCAGAAGTCGGTGTTAAATAACGAAGAGACAAAACTATTATAGAAACACCGACTTCCGAAATTAAAGTTATTTAGCACTTTCAGTGTTTTTTTAGGGTTCCGTACCTCAAAAGGAAGAAACGGAACCCTTATAGGATCACTTTGTTGTCCGTTCGTTTGTCTGTCTGTCAAGACCCTTTACCTCAGGAACGCATGGAGGTATCGAGTTGAAATTAAAACCATATACTCAAGTTTACGGTCTCTTGACGCTGTGAAAAAAATCAAATTTCTAAGTTAACGAAACAAAAAGGTAAGGCCGTTTATGTCTCAAATAAAAAACTTTTTACAAAAAAATACAACCGACTTCAAAGTAAAAAAAAAACACTGAAAAGTGCAAAATAACTTTAATTTCGGAAGTCGGTGTTTCTATAATAGTTTTATCTCTTCGTTATTTAACACCGACTTTCGAAATTAAAGTTATTTTGCACTTTTCAGTGTTTTTTTTTTTACTTTGAAGTCGGTTGTATTTTTTTGTATAAAGTTTTTTATTTTATTATTTATTTAAAACTTTATGCACTAAACATTGTACAAAGGCGGACTTAATGCCTTAGGCATTTTCTACCAGTCGACCTTAGGGTGGTGCAGAGACATAACATGGCAGGTGCAACTTAATAGAATACTGACAGAGAGGAAAGAAGAACAATAATAAATATATACTTAGATACATACATACAAATAAAGAATGATATTGAGAAAAAAACGAATACAACAAATCAAGAGTGTGATGAATCTACCAACTTCTTGCGAAAGTGTTCTCGTGCTTTCATTTTAAAGGACAACCGACTGGTTGCTGTCCTGATGTTCAGAGGGAGCGCATTCCAAAGGAAGATCGCCTGGACAAAGAAAGAGGAATGGACAAACCCAGAGCGGTGTGTCGGACATCGTAGAAGACGATTATTAGTAGATCGAAGATTTTTATTGTGCGCAGAGCAAAGAAATTGAATTTCTGAAGTCAGATAAGAAGGAGAAGAGGGCTTATCCAGAAAAGAAAATAGAGTTGTCAAGGCCCTTAACGCTCTACGCTGGCGAATGGGTAACCATTTTAAAAGTGATCGATGCTTTGATACATGATCATACTTACGAAGATTGAAGACGAATCGAATGCAGTTATTCAGAAGGCGGTCCAGTTTATTGAGGAGATCTGCATTCAGGTCATAGTAGCACACATCAGCATAGTCAATTATAGGAAAGATTAGGGACTGTACAAGCATTGCCTTTATGTGAGCAGGGAGAAGATTCTTCAGTCGATAGAGCGACCGTAACGTTCCGGTGACTTTCCGACTAACACTTGAGACCTGCTTCCGCCAATCAAGACAAGTGTCGACATACAGACCAAGATCCTTAACCTCGGAGCTAAACGGAATTACTATACTGTTAAAAATAATGGGTGGTACAGTGAGGCCATACAGCTTCCTCAGACTATAGGGGCTACCAACTATAATAGCCTGACACTTTGTGGGGTTAACCGCCACCCCAAATTTATCTGCCCACTCCATAATCGCCAGCAAATCCCGGTTTAGCTCCGCGATCGCATCTGCTATGTTGTCAACACCTGACTGACAGTACAGCTGCAAATCGTCAGCGTAGAGATGATACGCACATTGAAGTTTAGTAGTTATAAGGTTTATAAAAACGGAGAACAAAAGAGGAGATAAAATACCACCTTGAGGAACGCCAGCTGCAAGGTCACACCAACTTGACGCAGAGTCTCCAACACGAACCGACTGCTGACGTCCCTGAAGATAAGAGGAAAACCATTCCAGTACCTCGTGAGAGACCATAAGATAAGATAGGATAGACAGGAGGATTTCGTGACTGACGGTATTAAATGCGTTGGAGAAATCGATTAACACCAAAGCGGTAACTTTAGTGTCTTCCATTCCGCGCCTTATATCGTCAGTCACTTTAAGGAGAGCCGTCATAGTACTGTGCCCGGGCCTAAAACCGGATTGAAATGGACTAACAAGGGAGTTGTGGTAAATGAAGTTGGAGAATTGTTTATGAACACAGGCCTCGAGCACTTTGGACATAAACGGAAGGATGCAAATTGGACGAAAGTGACTGGAAAGAGTGGGATTAGGAATCTTAGGCAAAGGCCGAACATAAGCTTTTCGCCACAGGGAAGGAAACATACCAGAGAAAAGAGAAAAGTTGATGATATGGGATATGGCAGGAAGGAGTTGATCCAAAGCCGTCACGATCATATGACGACTGATATTATCGCAACCAACGGCTTTGGATTTAATGGATAGAATAATCTTTTTGATCTCTCCCGGATCGACTGGGGTGAAAGCAAAGGGGACTATATTGGGACGCGTCAGACCATTAAGGTAGTCAATAGTTTGAGATTTGACTAGACTATCTAGCATTGGAACAGTGGAGAAATAACAGTTTAGCTCGTCCAAGCCAATTGTGTTAGGAGGGTCTGAATATTGCGATTTACCAATACCTAGAGTTCTAAGGAATTTCCAGATATCGGCAGAAGAAGAAGTAGTGATGTTATCAAGAATGTGGCGGCGTTTTGCGTTGCGTATCATCTGGTTGCACCGGTTCCTAGCAGTCTTGAAGAAGGCCCAATTTACCTCTGAGCGATCCTTTTTAAATCTCCGAAGCGCACGATCCCTCCGTCGCATAGCCATCCGAATTTCTCCATTCATCCAAGGAGCAGGTGGACGCTTCAATTTAATTTTCCTGATAGGAGCATGTGTGTCGTATAATTTGGTGACAACATCATTGAAGACGCAAACTTTCTCGTCGGCTGTAGCAGCTTCCTGCAGGGGCGTCCAATCGATATTCAATTTTACACTTTTTAGTTATGGTACCACCACTAAAAAGTACCCCTCAGCCAAACTTAAATACCTTATAGCCAGAGTGCATCTCATGACAATTCTAATAATCCCAAACACGGTTAGATTACATTAATTTATTACAGAGTTCCGGTGCCTAACTTGAGGCTTCATCATCAGATCAGTTCGATATATTCCCCCTCTACTTTCAGTCAGTCATCGACTACACGTATAAACAAAGCAATTTTACTTTTTACGACGGTTCTGCTGTGATCCTATGAGGAGTTCTGTTCCATATCTTCGAAGTTCATGATCAGATCGTAACAATATTTCTATGGGACCAACTCGGAAGCATAACCTTTCAATAAAAAAAAAAAAAAAATTTCAAAATCGGTCCACAATTGACCGAGAAATCGGTGAACATACATAAAAAAATAAAAATAAACAACATACATTCAACCGAACATATAACCTCCTCCTTTTTGAAGTCGGTTAAAAACGTACATTTCAACACTCTCGACGAAATCAAAATTCATACTTCCCGTTGACCCAGAATACTGAAATTTTCCATAAAGCAAGGTCTTATAGCATAGGTATAGGAATATAATTATCTGAAAACTGTAAATTTGTTGTTACGTCAAACAAAAAAAATATTTTGCGATTTGGAAAAATCTTCGATATTTCTACGCTATCCCCTATCCCTATCCTTTTTCTAAATCTCGAACCCTCAGTGCGCGAGTCCGATTCGCACTTGCCCAGTTTTTTTTTACATTGAAGTCGGTTGTATTTTTTTTTTGTAAAAAGTTCTTTTTAAATTAGTAGTCTTACATATGATATAGGGTTTTATAAAACGGGTCACTTTGTCTTAACGGTTCGACTTGGAATCCTAAGTTTAAACATATTATTGCTACGAGAGCAGTGGTGGCCGAGTGAGAGCAGTGGTGGCCGAGTGGTAACGGCCCCGACTTACGAGTACTAGGTTGCGGGTTCAAACCCAGGCAGGCGCATTACTTTGTGTAATTTATTTCATCACCACTGCTCTCAAAACGGTGAAGGAAAACATCGTGAGGAAACCGGCATGTCCTAGAACCAAAAATTCGAAGACATGTGACATTTACCAACCCGCACTGGGCCCGCGTGGTGGATTACGGCCCATTCCCTCTCGTAGAGAGGAGGCCTGAGTCCCAACAGTGGGAACATTATAAGGCCGACTATGCTATGTCGACTATTGCTACGCTATATTTGTAGCCATAAAATCTGAAAAGAAATTTGTTGTTATAAAATATGTTCCAATGTGGAAACAATGCGTAAAAGGTATTAGTGATGTTTGCATACCTTATTAATTTTCAAGACTGACTTTCTAGGCTTTCGGTATTCTAGTTTATTATTAGGTACTTAATAACAAAGTGACATATCTTTCTTGTTTCGTAAAAGAGAAAAAAATAAATTTTCCAAAATACGAAGTTTGGTTTGTGAATAAGAGAATCGGCACCATTGTCTAAGTTCCCACTGCATAGGCGGCAGTGTACAGGCCGCTGCAACGCTCACCGTCTGCAAATTGAATTTCTAAGTTATTCCCCAAGTTGTGAAGGCACGAATGAAGTGAGCTCGTTCCCAGTTGTTGTTCCCCGACTTGGGACCCGATGATTGGAGCCGAGGGCACGAACGAGTTCGGTTTAGAGCAACTTCTCGCTTTCTAACACTCTGCTCAGATCGCCGTCGACCGGCATAGCAAGTAGACATCGATTATTTTATTGCTGTAAAGGTTGCGCCATACGTGACACGTTTGAGACGCGACTCTCGAGAATATTCAGATTCATTTACAGAAATATTCCGTTTTGTATTCATGGAATTCAAAATCTAATAATCGGTTATCTCACATGCCTTGTTACTTTTCCTTCGCAATTTTATGTTGGATGGTTAGGATACAAGACGGCAACTGTTGTAACCATGGTTTGATGTTTGATAAAAATAGGTACCTTTTACACAACATACAACTTCTCTCGCTCTGGGTGGAGTGGTAGAGAGTGTTAGACTTTTACTGGCCAAAACCTAAAGTGTTCCTTCACTTGCCTTTTTTTGTGAAGGATGTGGAAACTCCTTCGAACATTGCGCCCTAGCAGGCGTCGGCCCTAACTGTCACCATCAATTTCACTGATATCTCTTTAAGACGCGCCTGGTACACAACGCGCCGTCGTCGACACGGGCTTGATCCTTACCAGACGGCCGGAAGGCGATCTACACATGGCTCGTCGTCCGCAAACCCGTGCCTACGATGGCCGGCAGTCGTCCCGCGACTGCCGATGCCGTGGGCGCTCCGGCTGGAGGCAGGGCATGACGTTTGTCCCCACATCACGGATTCTGCTTCGTTTTCTCCGAGCGATCCGCCCAATGGTTACACCCGGGTGTTACTTTCCGCTGAATCCCACACAGAAATCTCCCGACACAACCGTATCCGGTAAGGAACTGCGTCAGGCGGAAAGTGAGGACGCTGTGGCGCCTCTGTAGCCATTCCTCAAAGAAGGGTCAAATCACCTCGATAGTGGCGTGCCCATTAATACCTAGAGTCAGGCTGTCTAGGATGATCTCCAGAAAAGCTGTTCTCTTGTTCAAAATATATAACTAGATGCGTGGTGCTAACGTACGGCTGACTTTACGAATCTGAAACCGTATTCCGTGAAATCAATTGAATATGTCTAAAAACTGTGTACCTAATTTATGCTGATAGTATACACTAGGCACTAGGTATGTTATATTATCGCGTTGTAAACGGGATCGGATGTAATGTGAATTCATTAGCATGTAAACTGACGCCTTGTGATACTCTTGGCGTATCATCGTTTGACAGCTCCGGCGCGACGGCGGCGGCGGGCCGGGTGGGCGCTTGGTGGCCTGAACAAAGGGACGTAAGTGATTCCGTGTTCGAACCTTGACGCGATACCCTTGAGAGATAACTCGTTCATTTTCAGAGCAGATTGAACCGATTCCCCTGTTCAAGACATGAATTTAAAATGCTCGATTTACAATTCAGTTACGTTCATGGAGCAACCCCAACTTTTTTGTTTAAATCTGAACCCCTGCAACAAACGTGATTACATTTTTAATTAGATTCCTTTTTCCAACGTTTCGAGCGGCCAAGCACCCGTGGTTTGCGTGTACACTGTGCATTAACACGCTACCTCTCATACCGAGTTACTCTACGATAATTGCTAGTATTAACTGTAATAACAACAGTCAACTATAAACCTTATTATAACAGCAAAAAAGTTGCAATTTGGCATAACTTAACATATTTTAGGTTAAAAAATATTTAATTCTCCATAAAGACACAAAGCCACTTACTTGAGAACAATTTCCTAACATATACTCGTAAAACAAAGTCCCCCATCTCAGTCTGTCTGTGTGAAAGTGATAAACTAAGAAACTACTGAACGGATATTCATGTAGTTTCAGCAATAGATAGGGTGATTCATGAGGAAGGTTTAAATGTATACTTAATACATGCATGTTTTTTTTTTCGGTTGGGAAAATCATCTAATGACATCCCTCGCTCTTGGGCGGAGCGAGAAATAGTGTCAAACTTTTACTGACTGAAAACACACTCCTAATCCTTCTTTGCCAACGTTCCAGGGCCCCGGGAATCTCTTTCGCATCACCCATGGCCCCAGTAGGCTTCGACCCTGCTGGGTGCCTACGGTTGCTGACATCTCCTTGAGGCGCGCGTGGAACACTACGCGCCGTCGACGACTTGGGCTCGGTCCGGACGGTTACCGGACGGTCGGACGGCGAGCTACCCATTGCTCGCCGTCCGCAAAATACATGCATGTTATAGTAGAGAAATGTCGAGAATTTCAAAGATTAGTGACACTCGTGCGAAGCTGGGGCGGGTCGCCAGTAATAAATAACTATGACTTCGTCACCGCGTACATAAATTACGGATGTTTGCTTCACTCTTCCAATAAATTCGTCTTATATCTACCTAATGTTGATTATTTTACTTATATTTCATACGGCACTTGTATTTCTACTTCATAAGGTTCGGCCCCTATACAGATTTCCCATTTCCACGTGAGGTTTACTTTAGCTTAATTAGATTGGACTGGATTGATTTAATCACAGAAATTGGTTTCGTACACCAACAAGCAGTTTGAATTTAAACAAGTTAAAGTTTTTACGGAGTTCAATGTTCAGTTTTATCTTTTGTAGACCATATAGTGGATGCTAAGAAATTAATATGCGTAGTAAAATACCCAGTGAAAAAAAATTAAAATATATTTTTTTCAACACCCTCGTTATCCCGCCCCTACCCCTATCGAACTTTTAGGCTTGCAATGTGGTGTATTTCGCACTAGTGCGGAATGGTGCGGTAACCAGCTCCCGCCACAAATTATTTATTGTATCAGGCTGACTGTTTGGCTGGTTGGTCAGACGCGTCCGCCTCCAATCGGGTAAAAATAAATCTGAGCGCCATTTTTCATAATAATATGTTTTAATTTTTTGTTAATGAAGTTTCACCGTGTGTCATGTTCGAGTAAAGTGTGTTGAAAATCGTTATTGCAGTTTATTAGCTTTAAAATGACCTCGCCTGCGGCTCGTGCGTATATTGTGTCCCATGTGCAAATACAAATTATGATCATTTTTTTTTTGGTCACTACAATTTGTCTGACTAATGAAATATAACTTTGCAATAGTTACCTTAATAACATATTTAAAATCAGAGATGTAAAAATAAGTAAAGTTTATTTACTTTTTATGGAGCTTTAAAGCGTCTGACAGAAGTTTTGGTTCATGGAAAGTGTCTGACACTTATGATACTACTTTAGAATAATATTCTACAAAACATATATAAAAATCAGCCATAAAACATTACGTTAAGTAACTCGTTATTTTTAGTTCCTTTTCTCACCTCGTACCTGCCAAAGTTCCCCAAGGGGGAGCTCCACAAGTACATAGGTATTCAAAGCACATGAGACGCTACTGAGAACCTAAGGTTTCATCCATGTGAAAATAAGTTATGTCTGACAGCTCTGGGATCTTAGTATATTAACGTGGGAAATCATCCAATGACTTCTCCCGCTCTGGGTGAAGACTGGGACTAAAACCACACCTATATCGTTCAGTTGCCCTTTGCGTTCTAAGACCACGGGTTTTGTTTTCAGAAAATGCCCGCGGAAAGTTGGCCTACTTGCAACAAAATACGAGATGATGTTGAAATAAGAATCAAAATTCCAAAATATAATCATGTCAGGTACCTACACGAGCATATAATATCACAAAGTTATTGGTCCGTAAGAGATTAAATCCCGAGATAACAAAGTTCCGGTAGCAGCCATCACATTACTCTCAGATAATTTACGTCCTTAATAGTTTTCATATTCACCGATGCATTAAAAAGAGATCAATACGAAAAACAAAAAAAAGCATGTATTGTGAGGGATATGTTATTTATCATTCTTATATTATCATGAGAAAGGAGGATCATTCATCATCTTACTGACTTTTCTTTAAGGGTGAGAAGCGTAGAGGGTAAAAAGGGATTCTCTAACCAACAAAGACTGACTACGCAGCTCCTACGTACACTTGTTAACAAAAGGCTAGAAAGTCTTCTTTATCTGTATACTAGCTGCTATCTGTGACTTTGCCCGCGTGATAGTATAAAAAAAAATCCCAAGGGAACATACTCCCAGGATAAAAAGTATAACATGTACAGGGGCGTAGCTACCGCGGTATCAATGATACGGGGCCCCCAAGCTGCACGGGCACCTTGTAAAAATTTGTAACACGTTATCCACAACCTTCAATAAAATTCTATAATTGATAAAAGGTGCGTTGTTAATGAATAAAGTAATTAAGTACTCTAAAATGATGGGATGTTCCATTGTATAGCTCGCTTCATTCGTTCTAGCATTCTCTACATAAGATCACAGCAAAAACTTAATCTCTCTTCTATTTCAGAATACTCCAATGAACGAGGTCATCGGTCTCGATCTTACATGATGACATAGATGAAATCTATCCAATTAGTTTGGTCATATTTTTCGAGGCCTATCGTGACTCTGTCTCATGTCTCTACGCTAGAAGGGCCTACGTTGTAAAAAAAAACCTCGATAATTTTTGATATAGGGCCCCTTTGGGACTAGATACGCCACTGCCCATGTACCCGTCTATCAAGTTTCATCGAAATTCGTTCAGTCGTTCGAACGTAAAGAAGTTACAAACATACACACACACTCACAAACTTTCACCTTTATAATATTAGTGTGATAGTCATAGTATAAAACAAAGTTTCTTTCTGCGTCTGTATGTATATCCACAAATTCTTCATAAACTACGTAAGGGATTTGTGATTTTTACGAATAGGAAGAGAAATAAATGAGAAAGGTAACGAGGATGACATAGTACTTAAATATGTATTTATTTATTTTATTATATTGACTGACCTGATGGTCTAGTGGTTAGTGGCCCTGACTGCTATGCCGGAGGTCGTGGGTTCGATTCCCACCCAGGAAAAATGTTTGTGTGATGAGCACAATCATTTGTTCGGTGTCTGGGTGTAATTTATCTATAATATGTATGTATTTAGAAATATTTAAGTATGTTTATCAGTTGTCTAGTACTCATAACACAAGCTTTGCTTAGCTTGGGACTAGACGGCGTAGTGTGATAGTTGTTAAAAAAAAAAAAAATTACTAGCTTCTGCCAGTGGCTTCGTCCGCGTGAATGTTGGTTATTGCGGACGTCGAAGTCGAAGACAGATAAAAAGTAGTCTATGCCCATCCTTGGAGTTCAAGCTTGCTCCCTAATTTCATCAATCGGTTCAGCAGTATAGCCGTCAAAGCGTAACAGACAGACAGATAATATTCTTATGGATGATTATATGTATGTATTATTTTATTCGTATTATGTGTAATTTTAAAATTGTACACTATACCCATACCTTCTATTGTGATCTCTCTCTATCACTCATGTTTTTTTCGGTGGGAAAATTATCCAATGACATCCCCCGCTCTTGAGTGGAGCGCGAAGGCGTGTCAGACTTTTACTGACTAAAAACCCACTCCTGTTCCTTCGTTTCCTTTCATACCACGCCAAGTCTTCCTTTCAGAAGCAGACCCTTGGCCCCAGTAGGCTTCGACCCTGCTGGGCCCCTACGGTTTGCTGACATCTCCTTGAGGCGCGCGTGGAACAGTACAGGCCATCGACGACTTGGGCTCGGTCCGGACGGTTACCGGACGATCGGACGGCGAGCTACCCATTTCTTGCCGTCCGCAAGCCCGCGCCTAAGGTGGCCGGAAATCGGGATCGGGATCCCGGCGGCTGGGGCGTGAGAGCCGCGCCTTCGCGCGTACACGTGCGGCCTCCTCCTTTGGTTTACTGAAAGAAAACTTAAATTTGAGTTAAGCTCGCCTGCGTACAATGAACACTGTTTTACACTTATAAATTATTATAGTGTATAAAAAAGAAGGTTTATGTATGTAATTTGCACCCGAGCAAAGCCGTGGCGGGTCACTAGTCCTTCATAAAATTTATTAGTTTCCCCTCAATGGCTCTGAAGTATAACAATATTAACGTTGATCACAAACCGGAACATAGTTTGGGTTTGAAATGTTGTGGCGGTGGGGGCAACCATTGTGTAAAGTTTTACATTGAAAACTAAATAGTACGCTCCAACAAATATTATATTACTTAGCTTTGTGTAAATAACAAAAGCTTTTACACAACTGCGTCGAATCGAGTGATACTTCTCAGTACTGATGACTTTTTGAGATACTGAGTGCTACCATGACCTCGAACGAGGACGGAGTGGTGAAAAATTCAACGACACACTGTTTGAACGAGATTAAATGAATCGAGTGAATTAATGTGATTCTATCATTAATAATAGGAGTTAAAGTATGAAATTGCCGTTTTTTAAAACGGGTTGCTTTGAAGTATTATATCTTTGGATTGACTTGGAATCCAATAAATACCTAATTTCGGAAAATAATAACGTACCTTATTTATATTAATAAAGTTTATTTGAACTTATAATTCCAAGTCAATCAAAAGATTCAACACTTCAAAGCAACCCGTTTTAAAAAACGGCAATTTCATACTTTAACCCCTGATACTTCTTTAATAAAAATAAACGTACCTACGTAAATAAAAAGCGAATGTTTACTCAAAGTCATATGTACACCAAGGAGTGGATTTGGGGGTAGTGCTACCATGAGCTCATCCAACGCAATCCATTTTACGACCTAAACTGAACTGTTAAAGGGATGGAGTTATATAGGGTGTATAGCTCCATCCCTCTTTATCGCTAAAACGACTGTCATTTTTACAAGTCATGGTAAGGCCCACTATCTCTAAAAAATCTTTTGACGGCACGATTGTCGCAGTGCTTGCGCGATTCCCACGGAACAAAATAAATATTTCCATGGTCTACAGAGAAATTGTTCCCTGTAGACCACAGTCTGTCCTGTATCACAAGGATACAGGAGTAATTCCTAGTGTGAGGCAACGTTTAAAAAAACCGGTGAAGTGCGAGTCCGATTCGCGCACCAAGGACTCCGTACAAACTTACCTATTTAAGTAGCTCGATTCCCGAATTGAATCGCAAAAAAATGTTTATTTTGTGATTAAACGGTTTTCAAACTTTTTCCTGTACTTTAGCTATGAGACCTTACTTCTTACCAGGATTTTATATAAACGGGAAGTAGATACACTTTAGGTTTTATTTCTTTGTGAGTGTCAAAATATGCCTGAACGGAGCAGAAACGGCCTTTGATTACGTTGACTAATAAGTTTGATTTTTCATTGTTCCGAGGGGAAACAAACTTGAGTATTTGAAAATAATTTCAACTTAATACCTCCATGCGTTCCTGAAAAAAGGGTTAAGGTATAAGTGTTTAGTTTTTTGCCGACAGAGGTACGGAACCCTAAAAAGTAAAGAGAAGGAGTTTCAGTTTAAGTTTTTAGTTTATCGAAGTATAGAGATAGGTAGATGCTATACGTTCCTCCTTTTAGTAATGGAAGATGATGTAGAAGTAACATAAAGCATAAACAGCGTTTACCCGCCCGTTGCTCTTTCAACTAATGGAAGTTTTAAGCATAATATTTTTGCTTTCAGGGCGCAAGTTGAAAACCTTTCTTTATGGAAGCAAAATAAAAACTTTCAGCTCGTTCCACACGCAGGAAGGAAACGTCCGTGAGTGCATAAAATGTGAGTTACGAGACAATAGATTTACGAGGTCCAGCAACAGTTTGTCATCAGTCATAGTGATGTGTTTATCACTGTAGCAGACGCTGGTAAGTTACGTAATACTGGGTCGTAGGTGAAGCCAGTTATCCTGGCAGGAGGGTATAAATCGAGCGTGCGTCCGCTAAACGTACACTGAGCAACAGTGACAGCACGATGTTCGCTTATCTTAATTGCCTTCACAGATACGATCGTAGAATTTATCTGCGGCGCCGCCAGAATAAGTACGGCACTTTTTAGCGGTCTGCACGGTAAAAAGTTTAATGATAGTGCCGCCATCTGCGACAGTTGCTCCTTATTTTTCACAATTAAAATAAATGCTACTTGCAGTTGTTTTGTATCAAATAAAGCGACGACCAGAAGATTTTTATTGCTAGTAAGAAAAGATTTCCAGCTTTAAGAAATAGTTTTTCATTTACCTTAAGACTGGTTGAGGAAAAAGGCCTTTTTCCCCTTTGCGACCCTTTTGTGGTATAACAATCCTTGAACATGATACGTTATTGGTTTTTAAACGATAACGACGCGTCTAACTACCCTTGCCATACTCCATAAACCAGTATATAAGGCTACCTATAGATCCACAGAATTTGGATGGCATTAGGAAAACACTCTATTTAATGAAAGTACGAAATTCTGAAGTCAAAAGGTCTGAATGCCAAAGATAGGTATTTATTAAAATTCAGTTGGCTGTGGAAGTATTTTCAATCACGCCAGTTTATTGTTTCTCTATTGTCTCGCAAGCGGCTGATTTAACGGACTAACTGAATGAATAATGCATGGCACAATGAACTGCCAAAATCCAATCTGAATCCAACTTCAGAATCTTTGAATTTGATAAACATGAATGTTTTGGGCTGAATAAGGAATAACTGGATCAACCTGCTTCTAAATTAATCAAATGTTCATTTCATAATATGAATAGGTCCAGTATGTTCATATTACAGTAACTTTGCTTCATAATTAATAAAAAAAATACGATCATAATCATTATCATTTCAGCTAAAAGACGTTCACTATTGGACATAGGCCTCCCCAAGTGTCGCCACAATGACCGGTCCTGTGCGTCTCGCATTCACCGGATTCACGCAACCCTCACCAGTTCATCGGTCCAACTTGTACGAAGCCTTCTAACGTTGTGTCTCCCTGTACGAGGTCGAATCTCCAGAACCTTTCTGCGCCACCAACCATCTGTTCTGCGAGCAACGTGCCCTGCCCATTGCTACTTAAGTTTGACGACTTTTTGCTTCTTTTGCTTCGACATACTAATATTATTAAAGCAAAAGTTTGCATGTATGTATGTTTGTTTGTTAGTTCTTGACGTTCAAGTTGCTGAACAGATGTGTAAGAAATTTAGAACACATGTAGAATATGTCCTGAAATAACAGACAGGATATTTTTATACCGGGAATATTTTCTATTGGGGTAAATTTCTGTTTTCACGCGGCGAAAACGTTGTCAGAAGCTTTGTAAATAATAAAAGCAACGTACAACTTATTTTATTTTTAAATTACTTTAAGGTTGTTTCGATTAATATTTTCCATCACTTTTGTTTACTTATGGACAAAGGACAACAGAACAATTGTTTAAATATTAAGTTGGCCAAGTAAATAAATCAAGTAACAGCTGAAACTTGACTCACGCGAGATAGCAAAATCTTTGTTAGAACAACACCGCTACGGAAATTTAGTTTCCAAACGCTTTTAGAAATAATCTTAAGGAAATCGCTTTATATTAAACTTTGTATTAGCTTAAGTTGTTCTATTATACACTAAATTATATCTTCTTTGAACAATATCCGAACTAAACTTTGCTATAGATAACTGCTAACTGACCAAATTCTGGGAACTGTGGTATAGAGCTCAGTATTTATTCAGTAATCGGCAAGTTTGCGGAACAGTAATTGCATTAATTCAGTTAGTTCTAGCTTTAACCTCTCAAGCACCAATGTACCGAATACAGTACACCTCATACCAGCTAACTTACCTAAACCTTATTACGTAAATGTAAGGTTCAAGTTAGCTGGCTTCGCCCACGTGAAAGAACAATAATTGTCCCAAGAGAACGTACGCCCGAGACAAAAAGTAGCCCAAGTGCTCTTCCAAGACATGGTCTATCTTGTGTACCTAATTTCATCCAAATCCTTTCAGCCGTTTGAGCGTGAAGGAGTAACAAACATACGCATATATAGGGTGACTGGTAATTAGTGACCGATACTTAAACACGTGATTGTATTCATTATTACAAACAACTTTCCCAAAGAAACTTTTTTATACACTCACTAGTTTGTAGGTACATTCACTGGTTAGGTACGTACACCTATGGGTTTGCAAGCTGCGCGGGTGTTCTATCACTATTGTAGGTACGACGGCGTCACGCGGCTAACAGTTGAGCGGTCGCCGGTCGCAGGTGCGCGCACGCATTTAAACAGCTGTTTTATTATTGTGATAAAACTAATGAAAATATAAAAAAAGTTTCTTTGGGAAAGTTGTTTGTAATTCATGAGTACAATCATGTGTTTAAGTATCGGTCACTAATTACCAGTCACCCTATATATGCAAAACTTTTGTCTTGATAATTTAATATTAGTGTGATGTAGAATCTATCGAGAAAAAGAGAGAAATTTTGCACTTGAGGTAAGTGCAAAATGTACCTCTTTTATATAAAGGTTTACTGTAAGAAAATCCAATTGTTGGTTAAGCTCGCCTATGTACATCAGTTGTCCTATTTTTCATCATCATCATTTTATCATTTCAGTCGGAGGACGTCCACTTTTCGACATAGGCCTCCCCCAATTGTCGCCACAACGAACGGTCACCGCATTCCAGCAAGTCTCAACGCTGCGTTTTCCGGTGCGTGGTCGCCACTCTACAACCTTTCGGCCCCATCGACCATCCGCCACGCCACTTAAGTTTGGCGATTCCCATTTTTATAGTTTGATAAAAGTTGGGTGTACAATAAAGAATATGAATATATTGTGACTGTCCTACCAAGTTAAGTATATACGTCGAACTAGCATCGACAGCATCGATCACCATGCTTCCTTACTGCATGAAGCAAGTTTTACGATGTTTTCATTTACTGTAAGACACTGTATGCTTCATGTTTCATGGAATTTAAATTCGGATACATTTGGCAGTAATAACTTCTTCTAGAGTTCTGCCTACGGAGAATGGCCTTAACACAGATATGTCATTACAATCTATTGAAATGCAAACATTGTACATACAATTACGCAAACACATAATACTAAATCATATTTTTTTTTTAAATATACTGATATAAGATACTTTACGCACAGTTCTTTTTCATATCTGTTTTTTTGCTTTGTAATTTTATTTCAGTTGGTTAATATTTTTTATTTTGCTGTTTTTCTTGTGCGTGCCAAAAATAAACTATTTTTTCTTTCTTTCTTTTTGTTTCAAAAGTATGATATCAATAATTATGACACTATTTTTTCATGGTTACTACCTTCAGCCACATGTGATACTTACAGAAAATATAAATTAAATGTCGAAAGGAATTAGCAGGACCACTCAGAAACATGTGGACACGCAGATATAATGAGTATCTACTCTTTACCAAGAAAAGCAAAACTTTTTTAATTAGAGTAATTGGCTTTGACCGTTTAAGTTAAAGTAAAATAAAAGAATTAAATACCAATGTATGTGGAGAAATATGGAGCAATACAGAAACCAAACAGCTATTTTATCTGCAGGATTGTTCGAAAGAGAAACTGTGGCCTTGGACCGCAAAGGACAACTGAAGGATCACAAGTGGGTTTTAGTCAGTAAAAGTCTGACACTCCTTCTCGCACCATCCAGAACTTTTTTAATTGTTATAAACTAGTGCTTGACTACGATCCCACCTGATGGTAAGTAGTGATGCAAACGTTAATGGTGAGGCGCACTAGTTTATTAAGAGCCTATTCACTCTAGCCTTGAAGACACCTAAATTATAATCGGACGGGAAGACCGCAGTAGGCAAGTTGTTACAGTCCCTCGATGTACGCGGTATAAACGACGAGGCGAAACGCTTGGTTCGGACCGTAGAAGTTTCAACAACGTAAGGTTGGATACTAGCCGTTGTTACTAGCGTGGGTTGTGCGATGGCAGAAATGAGATGGTGGAATCAAGTTACGCAATTCCCACGCACACTCCAAAATGCATCCTATAAAACACCGAAAAGCTGGCTACCCTACGCCAGTGCTCAAGACTTTGTAGATTGGACTTACCAACCAGATCTGGATCACCAATTTGCCTCTATGCACGCCTTTCCACCGAGTCCAAAGCTGCCATTTTCTACTAACTTTACGGAAATGAAGTGTGTCGACACTATATTTTCATTTAAAAATACTGGTGTAATACCATCTACACTTCGGATTAATATATTTAATAGGTGAAAGGCAAATAGTCGTTAACTGGCCAGTTGGCACAGTCCAATGCAGGCTCCGTTAATTCCAGGGGCGGTCACGGAGCCGGTAAATGTGTCATGTTAATAGCTGCCGTTAAAATATCACGCTCTCATTTTATGATCTTCCAATTTTATAGCTAGTGCTGTTGACGGGAGTACGGGAGATGGTGAATTTTGGCGTAGAACTCTTGGAGTATGCCGGCAGTGCCTACCGTACGATGTTAACTGTACACAGCGGAACAGCATGAGATATCGCCACAATGTATGGCTGCAAGCGTAGCATGTATGTCGTTTTAAAATATGACGGCTTTTGGTACAACACTAGTAAGAGAACAAACCTGCTACGTTCTAGTTTGTACGAGAATATTATATATGTTTATTGCTTAATTTTACTATGGTTTGTATCCCTTGGTTTTATTGAGTAGTCTTTGTTTGTTATGGCAATGTTGGTTTTAGAGTGATGTTAACAATCCATATTATAAAAGGAAAAACTGACGGACTGACATACCAACGCACAAAACAGCCGAAACTATTGGGACTAGGAACACACAATTTTGCAGGCTTCCTTTTATCACGTAGGCGAGCACTAAGACAGGATTTTCCAAAATTCACCTTCGGTATACATATATAACGGGAGTTAAAACGAGTTGATAACGGATGGACGGGATTTGATATAACGGGGGTTCAAAGTTTGTATGGAAAAACCAAACTTCACGCGGGCAAGCCACCACAAAAGCCAGTGTACAATATTATATCGCCAACTAAAGATAAACGTTCTCTGAATAATGGATGTTTATGCAAAATCCTTTGGCAGAGTTAATATTTAGACGTTAATCCGCTAATCAGGTGCACTCGATACATTTACTCTAACACTGGTCGACGATAAGATATTTTACGGTCCACTAAATGCAGCGAACACGACCGAATGTCCTAAAATAGATATTTAACCATGAATATCGACGTTCAAAATCCGCTCACCAGACATTGGCATTAATGGTTATGAATAAAAATTTATTGGCTTCGAAATAGCCTTCTATTCTGTAAAGCTTCATCTCAATTAAAATCCTATTATCTACTCAAAATGGTGGCGCCATGTGCGGGGAAGTGCTGCTGTAAGTATTATTAACAGAGAATTATCAGGCCGCCCGTCGATAACTTTCTTTGGCCAGAAGTGTAACTATTTAAAACAATTTTGCGAAGTTTTGCCGCGTAAAGTTTTCCGTGTTGTGGATTGTACGGAAAACAAAGTGGTTTAGCTTCTTAAAGTGTAAGACTGTGGAGATGAGAGATTGATGTAGCGTTAGACTGACAGTTAGTAGACTAGTCCTTACTTGTAGTTTTTTTTACTCGTATTATTATAGGCTCGCGTTTGACCACTATCTCTAGCCTGAAGGTAAGCGGAGGGTCAACTTGCCTAGAAGTTAAAGTTACCTATTCAATCTAGACCTAAATTACTCTCAGGTTTTAGCTATCAGGAAGCACAGATTCCGACGCGGAATTTCCTTCTAAGATGTACGCACAATGAATGTTTAGAGGTATGTGGAACAGAGAGTAAAGTGCCGCAAACCTCCGTTGAAAAGGGAGGATCCTCCGACCAGACGGGTGTTATGTCTGGTGGACTAGCCCGATAGATAATTTCGGGCTGTTCTATATGTTCCAATCGCGCGGAGAACTTTAATTGCGCGATGCAGGATTAGTTCTTAAGTGACGCCATAGATGTCGCTACAAATGTGTTCCCAAAACATTTTTCGAATTTTTTTTTTTTATTTGTTCGTTGTGAATATGAATTTTTTTACTACCAGAAATGAAGTAGCTGGCAGTAGATAGTAAAGAAATGAAAATGTAACAATCACTAACAAAAGCATGTGTGTGTGTACTATACACCCCTATTTTTAAATTAGTACAAAAAAATGGGGCTCTATCCGTACCTCTTATTGATCATATTTTAGTAGTCAAAACTAAAAAAAACGGAATCCCAAAATTGTCCACGAAAATTTGCCATAATTGTCATATAATTCATAAATTCTTAATAGAATCAATCATTCATACAATTGCTACTAGAAAATACTACGCGCAGTGTTTTTTTAATTTTGATCGTCATTTATTCATTCATAATCAATAGCCTATATCTACAATATTTCCATAAATTAAGTGACATTTTGGGATATAAAGAAACGCTAATAACTAAGCGGTTTATGAATATTATTTATAGAGACTTAAATAATAACAAGACCTTTTCTAATAAGCCCTTTAAGTATTTGTATTAATTAAAAATTTGTGGTGTATATGATTGTTACACCTTCACGCTCAAAAGTCTGAACAGATTTTTACACACTAGGAATGACTCCTGTATTATGGGTTCTACTTTCGCGCAGGCAAACGGCTGGCAATTTTGGAAGGTAATTTTTGGATAATAACAATAATAATTCCTCTCTTAGGAGTCCTGACCACCCGTAGCTTTGACCCAGTTCCCGATGCCGGCGGGCTACATGGAATAATACATAAATAATAGTCCTAAGCTAAGCAGAGCTTGTGTTATGAGTACTAGACAACTGATAAACATACATAAATATTTCTAAATATTATTTTGGATAAATTACATCCAGACACAGAACAAATGATCATGCTCATCACACAAACATTTGTCCTGGGTAGGAATCGAATCCACGACCTCCGGCATAGTAGTCAGGGCCTCTTACCACTAGACCAATAGGTCAGTCAACAAAAAAAAAAAAGAAAAAAAAAGAGAATAAATAAAATAATGAATGGATAAATATTAACGACATAATTTTAACATGACATGAAAACTCCGTGTGGTAAAATTATAAAGAATGGCTAGTTGTACGTCACGGTAATCACAACAATATTATAAACTTTGTGAGCGTGTGTGTGTGTATGTTGGTCACTTCTTCATTCTCTAACGGCTGAATGTATTTGAATGGAACTTGGTACAAGCGCAGACCATGTTCTGGAATATTACATAAGATACTTTTTGTCCCGGGATCAATTTCCCATGAGAAGATTTTCTTCTTTCAAGCAGGCCAAGCCGCAGCCAGCAGCTTGTTTATGTTATTGTATTTTTGCACCCTTTAAAAATAACTTTGCTCACTTAATCATAGCTATATCAATTTAAATCGTGGGCGTAATTTATTACTTATAGTAATGAACAAAGACTATTACGCGATAATCATGCTCTCCACGTAAACCATATTTTTCCCCTTTTATTCAACGAACCTTTAATAGCACGTAATTAAGCTTAAGTGTAGGAATACTCAGTGCTTCGAAAGATCTTTACAAGTTTTAAGTAGCTACTTTCGTCTTGGATTTTAATTTTTAACCGACTTCAAAAAGGAGGAGGTTATATGTTCGGTTGAATGTATGTTTTTTTATTTTATTTTTTTATGTATGTTCACCGATTTCTCGGTCAATTGTGGACCGATTTTGAATTTTTTTTTTTTGATTTGAAGGTTATACTTCCGAGTTGGTCCCATAGAAATATTGTTATGATCTGATCATGAACTTCGAAGATATGGAACGGAACTCCTCATAGGATCACAGCAGAACCGTCGTAACAAGTAAAATTGCTTTGTTTATACGTGTAGTCGATGACTGACTGAAGTAGAAGTAGAAGGGGAATATATCGAACTGATCTGATGATGAAGCCTAAAGTTAGGCACCGGAACTCTGTAATCAATTAATGTAATCTAACCGTTTTTGGGATTGTTAGAATTGTCATGAGATGCACTCTGGCTATAAGGTATTTAAGTTTGGCTGAGGGGTACTTTTTAGTGGTGGCCAGTACCATAACTAAAAAGTGTAAAATAAAAAACTTTTTACAAAAAAAAAAAAATACAACCGACTTCAAAGTAAAATAAAACACTGAAAAGTGCAAAATAACTTTAATTTCGGAAGTCGGTGTTAAATAACGAAGAGACAAAACTATTATAGAAACACCGTCTTCCAAAATTAAAGTTATTTTGCACTTTTCAGTGTTTTATTTTACTTTGAAGTCGGTTGTATTTTTTTTTTTGGAAAAAGTTTTTTATTTGACTGGCCTGTTGGTCTAGTGGTTAGTGCTATGACTGCTATGCCGGAGGTCGTGGGTTCGATTCCCACCCAGGACAAATGTTTGTGTGATAGGCACAATCATTTATTCTGTGTCTGGGTGTAATTTATCTTTAATATATATGTATTTAGAAATATTTAAGGATGTTTATCAGTTGTCTAGTACTCATAACACAAGCCCTGCTTAGCTTGGGACTAGACGGCGTTGTGTAAGAATATTATATTAATTACAAGCAACGGTTACCTTTTATTTTTGAAGTTGGAAATCATACAACAGCTTCTCTCGCTCTATGTTGAGCGAGAGGACGTGTCAGCCTTTTACTGATTAAAACTTATCTGTTTTCCTTTAGTTACCCCTTGCCTTCCCCGCAGCCTTGGCAGCATCCGCCCTACTGAGAACCTTCAGTTGTGCTGACATCTTTTTGAGATGCGCATGAAAATTAACTTGCTGTCGACTCGGGCTTGGGTTACCGAATAATCGATTGATCATCATCATTGATCACCGTCCGCAAACCAGCACTCCCGACAAACAGGGGAGTCTCCTGTGGCTGCGGCTAGGGCGTGAGGACGCTCTCTTCCTCACGATTTCAGCCACCTAAAATATTTGGTGGGATATTCTAAATAATCATACTAATAATTATGTTATCTTAGGATTATTTTCTTCTTTCACGCGGGCGAAGCCGCTGGCAGAAGTTATAATAATATAATAATAATATAATATTCCACTACTATCACATAACGCCGTCTATTTGGGACTACTAGACAACTGATAAACATACTTATATATTTCTAAGTACATACATATATAGATAAATTACACCCAGACACAGGACAAATGATCGTGCTCATCCCACAAACATTTGTCCTGGGTGGGAATCGAACCCACGACCTTCGGCATAGGAGTCAGGGCCACTAACCACTAGATCAACAAGCCAGTAAAAAAGTTAGTTGCCTATAAAGGTGAAAGTTTGTGAGTGTGTGTGTATGTTTATTATTTCTTCATGCAGAAACGGCGGAACGAATTTCGATAAAACTTGGTACATGGGTAGACCATCTCCTTGGGGTAATTTTCTACTTTCAGGTAGGCAAAGCCGGTGACAGAAGCTATTTGAATAGTACATTGTTACCCTAGGGGTGAAAAAGCTTATTTAGTCCCGAAAAGAAGTTTTGCGTCCGAGCGTAGCGAGGTCGTCAATAGTTCCAGGGACTAAATAAGTCTTAAGCCCGAGGTAAACACTGTGCTTTTCATTACGAATACAAGGAAAGTAAAAATAAAATAAAAAAGCTTGTAAAACCTAAGTCGTCGTATGATTTTAGGTATCTTTCTTCTGATTTAGGCGGTAAAAGGTTTTCCTCTACTGCTTTAACCTCTTCTTTTACGAAATCTCTGATAAACTTATCGTGTTTATACAAATCTCTGTTGTACGGAAATGTAAACAAAACTCTACAACTCGAAAGAACAAAATAATGAAGATCGGATGCCGGATTGCCACTTTCCCGCCTATTTTGTTTGCTATTTATTTTTAGCCTTGATTTTTCATTTTCATTATTGAAAAAATAGAAAATAGTTTTCCTCAATATTAAAAAAAAAGTATTTTAAAGAAATAGTTGAAAAAAATAAGTCACTTTATAATATACTAGTGACCCGCCCCGGCTTCGCACGGGTGCAATGCTGATCACTTCATAGTATAAAACAAAGTCGCTTCCCGCTGTCTGTCCCTAAGTCCCTAAGCACGCTTAGATCTTTAAAACTACGCAACGGATTTTGATGCGGTTTTGTCAAGCATTGCACCAGGGCAAGTCGCTAGTATTAAATATACTACAGAATGTCTTTATACACAACGTTCATAGATTTTTTGTCATTAGATAATACAAACATGTTTTCTTTTGAGGTTACTCTTGAAAGAGTGACATATAAATTGACCATGTGAAAAACATTCAACGCTCAAATCTAAGTCTGCAACGTTGAAAGTTTGACCCTGCGATTTATTGATGGTCATTGCAAAAGATATCTTTAGCGAAAATTGTAGGCGTTTATATTGGAACGGTAAATTGGATGGTATTAGAATTCAATTTCAATTAACCCAAGCACGGCTAGGTTACATTGTTTTATTATGAAGTTCCTGAGTCTACTTTCCACCTTCCTCCATCATCAGATCAGTTAGATAGTACCTTATAGCCAAAGTGCATCTCATGACAATTCTAATAAGCCCAAACACGGCTAGGATACATTGATTAATTAGAGTTTCGGTGCCTATCTTCCGGCTCCATCATCATCATCAGGTCACTTCGATGATACTTTGGAGGTAGGCCGAACAGAGAGTAAGGTCCCGAAAACCGCCTTTGAAAAGTATCCTCCCTTTTCAAAGGCGGTTTTCGGTCAGACGGGTGTTATGTTTGGTGGGCTACTGCCCGATAGATGATTTCGGGCTGTTCAGATATGTTCCAATCGCGCGGAGAACTTTGATTGCGCGATGCAGGATTAGTTCTTATGTGACGCCATAGATGTCGCTACATCACTCCCCTCCAGAGATCGGAGATCGCATGGTTCTTGACGCTTCTTGATGCGTGCCAGGCCGTGGCAGGTTGGTTCCAGTGGGTCGGGATGATGCCCCAGTGAGTCGGGGTGATGATGTCCCAGCGAGTCGGGATGATGCCCCAGTGAGTCGGGGTGGTGGTTTCCCAGTGACTCGGGATGATGCTGCAGGCTCCAGTGAATCGGATTAGTGCCGCTGGCTCTAGTGAGTCGGAGCGGTGCTGTGCGACGTAGTGGCTTGACTGCTTGCGTCGACCTGGAGAGGTTCTTCGTGGCTCTTCATGTGACTGGCCGAAGGTGAAGTGTGCTTCGCCAAGGTCGCTGATGAGGCTGAGGGTGATGACAATGAACAGGTATGTAAGCTGGTGGTCAGGACACACTTTATAGCCGTGGGTGCTGGCTGTATGGCTCGCTGCGCGAAAGCTTGAGGAAGTGATGATGACGTCACGAAGTAGTGGCTGCGCAAAGGCTGCGCTGACATTCTTTGTCGAGGGTCACCAGTTTGGAGGTAGGCGGAACAGAGTGTAAAGTCCCGCAAACCTCCGTTGAAAAGGGAGGATCCTCCGACCAGACGGGTGTTATGTCTGGTGGGCATCTGCCCGATAGATGATTTCGGGATGTTCTATATGTTCTAATCGAGCGGAGAACTTTGATTGCGTGATGCATGATTAGTTCTTATGTGACGCCATAGATGTCGCTACAATACCATTTTCAACATAACTATTCAGAACCATTTATTTATTTGTATTGTCATTGTAGCTTAACTGTCTTCATTGTGATATCTATGTGAGTATGCAGTTCCGTTGGCCATTCCTGGTCTTCCTCATCAGTTCCACTTCATCAAATGTTACTTTTTGACTGTAAATGCTTATGTTCTCGATGAAAATACCAAAATCACTATATGGTTGCCTATAATATTTGAGGAGTTCAGAACTGGATTTTGAAAAAAAAGGGCCCTTTAATACTTGGGGAGTTCTCTCGATTCATCATGGATCCCAAAAGAAATTTGCAAATCGGTCCATAAACGACGGAGTTCAGAGATAACACACAAAAAAATAAATAAAACATACAACCGAATCGATAACCTCCTCCTTATTTTGAAGTCGGTTAAAAACACTAAAACGATCAAAATAACTTTAATTTTGGAAGTCGGTGTTTCTGGTATTGTTTGCTTGTTATTTAACACCGAGTTCCAAAATTAAAGTTATTGTGATCGTTTTAGTGTTTGTTTTTTTTTTGTAGTGATGTCGGTTATTTATTTTTTGTAAAAAGTTTTTTATTTCAAACTTTTTGGTTGTGATGCACTTAGGTATAGCCAGAGTACCTATTTCTCATGACTATCCGAATTAACCCAAACACTGCTAGGATACATTATTTTATTATGAAGTCCCCATCCACCTCCCGGCTCCATCATCAGGTTAGTTCGATAGTACCTTATAGCCAAATTGTGCTCCTAGACTGCACAGGTGTCACTGAAATACGCACACGAACCTTAGGATCCCCGAACTCCCTTATTGATGCCCTGAAAAACCTAAGAGGCCTAATCTATTTTTTGGAAAGAGGTGGGCTGGTTGGAATGAGCCCACCAAAGGTTATGACCGCCATGGCCCACGTACAATGGTCCACATAGGACTAAGTGCGGAAACCATACTATAACCATAAATAGATAGATAGATAGCCAAAGTGCATATCATGACAATTCTAATAAGCCCAAACACGGCTAATCAATGTAATTGATTAATTACGGAGTTCCAATGCCTACCTTCCGGCTCCATCATCATCATCAGATCACTTCGATGATACCATTTTTAACATAACCTTTCAGAACCATTTATTTATTTATATTGTCATTGTTACTTAACTATCTTCATTGTGATATCTATGTGAGGGTGAAGTTCCGTTGGCCAATTCTGGTATTCTTCATCAGTTCCACTTCATCAAATGTTACTTTTTGACTGTAAATGCTTTAGTTCTCGATTAAAATACCAAAATCACTATATAGTGCCTAGAATATTTGAGGAGTTCCGTCGATTCCTCATGGATTCCATTATCAGAACTGGATTTGAAAAAAATGGGACCAATCTGGAAGTAACCGAGTATCAATCTTTGAAAGAATCAAGTTATTTACCGCAACCGCTATGTCCCAGCATTTTAAATCTTTAATATCTTCGAAAATATTCACTTAAATTACACGCTGTAAAGGACCATATTGATCTATATTAAATGCACAATGTATTTAAGGTACTTAATTGGATAAAGATTAATGCTGTATTGCTTAAAATCGCTGCGTAAATAAGCCATTATTTCTCGTAAAAAGTAAAGGATAAAAAATGGTTATTGTGGGTTATACCTAAAAGATAGACATATACCATCGTGGACTTTTTTGTAGATCTTTTTAAGGTGTATAATACTGTAGTACATTATTTTGATCTATCTCTTAGGGTTCAGCCAGCGTTTGCAATGTAAGCGCAAAAAAATGTGTTTATTTACGACATCACATTAAAAACCTCTAAAATCATCAGTGTTTCTCTACTATAATGTGCATGTATTATACTTATAAACCTTCCTCTTGAATTACTCTATGTATTAAAAAAAACTGCATCAGAATCCATTGCGTAGTATCAAAGATCTAAGCATACATAGGGACAGACAGACACGAAAAGTGACTTTGTTTTATACTATGTAGTGATATTCTTTAATTAATACTTATCTTTAAGTTATTTAAATTTAACGCTGTAATTGAGTGGCTGTATAGAAAGTTGGGACATGGTTCAATAGAAATGTGAAGATAGAACTAGTTTTTTTTTTTTTAATAATTTGACAGCTATCAGTTGAAAGCGATTCTGCCTAGGGATGAAAAGTATTACTTTCAACCCGCTCCTCAGGCAACTTCAGACCTACTTTCAGTATGAGTAATTAAAAAAATATTTTTGAGACTTAACAGCATGACTTTAATGTGTTTAACAAAATGTAAATGAGATGTTTTGTTGTAATAATTTATATTAATTCGTGGTATAATTATATTTATGTTATTAAAATTTTAATTAGGAAACAGGATATCTGCTCTGCATTAGACAGACTGGCTACAAAACCATGGATAAACATTATAAGGGTAAAAATATGAAAAAAAAAAAACAAAAAGTTTATTTGGGATCAGTGTGGCGCAAATCATGATTTTTTAAATTTTATTTTACGAAAGGCTTACGACTAACAAACCAATGATATAAAGAGTGTTATATTAACAGACAGTTAATTACAAACCTGCACTTTTAAACCAATCATATGTATATAGGTAAGCAGTGGTAGACCCAGCCCCGCCCCACCAACTGTGTTCCCACGTTGTCGTCGTGGTGGGGCTTGCGTGTCTCTGTGATCTTGAGGGCTATGCCGGTAGAGCTACTCATGCCGGAAGGCCTCAAGTGAGAGACCAGACCAAGAGGAACACACTCAGGGCGGAGTCCAGACGGACCGCCACGGAGGGTGCGCTGTCCAAAAGCATCCGCACCAACAGCTGTTGGTGTTTTTGGGCAGGTTTTGGAGAGTGGGTTCGCCTCTGGTACATGTCTGCATATCAAACATGACCATGATGGCGAACGTGTTTATTGGGGACCCCACCCCATTGACAAAAAGGCAAAGCTGTGTTCAGCACCACTATGAGCGCGAGTAATAAAAATAATATTACCCCAGGAGGGTACCTGCATGCAGGAGAATCCCTCCCCGAGCAGAGCTCGGGCTGCCCCTCGTATTCTGGGGGGGGGCAATTACCGCCTCGGGTCTTCGGACCCCGTACCGTCCTCTGTGGACGCACTGAGCCAGGGTGGCTCACCCGCCGATAGCGCGGAGTCCCTGGGACCCGTTCCCAGCACATCCGCGGCGCCAGCGGGTACCGAACAGGCCGGCAGGAGCTTCGGCCTTAGGGAGGTGAGCGGAGATGCGGTGTCTGATTCTGATACCGGATCTTCGCTCGCCCCGGAGATAATGGAGGTTTCAGACACCTTTACCAGGAGGAACCAGTTCCTCCGGAAGCGCCCCATGTCGGGAGTCGGTCAGGGGTCGTCTTCTGACGAGGCTTCAGCCCGTAAGATCTCCACCGCCGGGCGAGGGGCGGGCCGCAAGACAGGAAGGGGGAGGAGGCTCACTGCCCAGGATGCGGCCAGGCGATCCCTGGAAATCGCCAGGGAGGGGCGCCACTCCGGGGCAATCAGCGGTCAGGGCAGTCCCTCGGAGCCTTCTGCAAGCGAGCCAGATGGCATGGAGGAGGCGATGGCCAGATTTACAGAGGTTGTGGTCACCGCCTTAACAAGCGTTTCTAAAAAAAGGGAGAAGTCCAGAAAGAAGGAAGCTATCTCCCAAGGCACGACCTCAATTACGGAGGCACTGGGTACCGTCTTGGAGCCCCTAAATAAGAGGATTGGGCGGCTCGAGGCGGACCTGGCCAGTCTTCGAGGAGCTGGCCCCGAGACGGCGCCAAAAGGAGGGCGCAAACGGTCACAGCCCCAGTCGCAGCCCCAGCCAGAGAGCGAGGTGCTGACCCTGCTGCGGCAGGAGCTGGCTGCCTTCCGGCAGCAGCAGCAGCAGCAGCAGCAGCAGTTCCAGCAGCGGGTGCAACAGCAGTTCTCCGTTCTGGAGGGCATCGTGCTGCGCCCACCGCTTGCGGCCTCTGGCCAACGGAAGGTGGCGTCATACGCCGCCGCCGCCGCGGTCTCAGCTGCTGCGTCCAAGCCGGGCCTGTCGGGGCAGGCCAAACGTGGTTCCACGGTAGTGTCGGAACCCGTGAGGCCAGCCCCGGCAGCTAAGCAACAGCAGAAGAAACCTGTCCCCCCTCTTAAAAAAGGCAAGGCGGCAAAAGCTCCTGCTGCGGCGGCGAGCCGGCCTCCTTCGCTACCCCAGCCTGTAGATTCTCCGGCCGACGCCGAATGGCAAGTGGTCGGAGAGAAGAAAAGGGCGGGCAAGGCGGCTAGGGCGGCCAAGAAGCGCGAAAGGAAGCAGCAGCGCAAGAAGAGGGCCCTCGCGGCTAGGCTTCGCGCCCCGACATCCGCAGCTGTAGTGATTACATTACAGCCAGGTGCGGAAAAGAAGGGCGCGACCTACAACGAGGTGATGACCACGGCGAAGCGGGCGGTGGACCTCGCCGAGTTTGGCATCGCCGGGGGCTTGCGAATGAGGACTACCGCAACCGGAGGCCGCATGCTGGAAGTCCCTGGTGCGGACAGCGGCCCCACCGCGGACGCTCTGGCGGAAAAAATACGAGCGTCCCTAGACGCGGAGGTAGCCCGAGTATCCAGGCCCACGAAATGCATCGATATGCGCATTATGGGCCTGGACGACTCCGTGACGGAGGACGAGGTGGTGGCCGCCGTCGTCAGGACGGGAAAGTGTCCGGGCGACCAGGTGCGGGCAGGCAATATCCGTGCCGACAACACGGGCATGCGAACCGTCACGGTGAGCTGCCCCGTGTCGGCGGCCAAGGCCATAACTGGGGAGGGCCGAAGGCTCTTGGTGGGCTGGGTTTCAGCGCAGGTGAAGCTGCTGGAGCCCAAACCTCTGAGGTGCTTCCGTTGCCAAGTGGGCCACCATGCTGGGGTCCACTGCACCTCGGAGGTAGACAGAAGCGATCACTGCTTCCAGTGCGGTCGGTCCGGCCACAAAGCCGTAGCGTGTAACGCTGCACCTCACTGTTATGTGTGTGCAGCGGCTGGCAAGTCAGCCGACCACCGGGTTGGGAGCAGGAACTGCGTTCCCCCCGCCAAAGCCAGGGGTAAGGGCAAGAGGCCCTCCCCCACCACCGCCGTCACCGCCGCAGCCGCCGCTGCCGCCACCACAGCCACCGCCGTAACTGCCGCGGCAGGGCCCTCACAGGGGGCTCGGGAGGAGACTGTAATGGACTGCCAATAATTGCTCCATTACGTCTCCTCCAGGCGAATATCAACCACTGCGCCCCCGCTCAGGATCTGTTGCTCCAAAGCATGGCGCAGTGGTCGATTAACATCGCCGTGGTCACCGAGCCGTACTACGTCCCACCCAGGGCTGGCTGGGTGCAGGATCTGAACGGCTCAGTGACATTAATTTCGTCGGCCGCCGCCGGTACCCCGTCCCTAGAGGGTGTCAAGAGGGGACGAGGTTGCGTGGCAGCACGGTTCGGGGACATCGCAGTGGTAGGTGTATACCTCTCCCCGAACCGAACTCTCGCCGATCTCCACAACTCCCTTATGGAGCTGAACATCGTCGTCGCCGGGTTTCAATCCCTCCCTGTGGTTGTTTGCGGGGACTTCAATGCCAAGTACTTGGCTTGGGGTTCCCGGTACACAGATACGCGGGGCCGGATGGTGGAGGGCTGGGCCGTGGAGTCAGGCCTGGTCGTCCTAAACCGGGGTTCTGTCCCCACGTGCGTGCGGATGCAGGGCGAGTCCGTGGTGGACATATCGTTCGCAAGCCCCGCTCTGTCTCCGCGCGTCATTGACTGGCGCGTCATGGAGGGGGTGGAGACGTACTCAGACCACCGGTACATCCGGTTCGACGTCTCCACCCAGACCTCGACCGCGCCGGTCCGACAGAACCCGTGTGGTCCGCGGTGGGCACTAAAACAGCTGGACCGGGAGCTCCTCCTGGAAGCCGCTATCGTACAGGCCTGGGTGTCAGCACCGGACAGGCCTGTCGACATAGATGCCGAGGCCGACATGGCCTCCCGAGTGGTTTCGGGAGGCCATGTCGGAAATATGCGACGTGGCAATGCCCCGAGTCCGGCCAGGACGTGCCCAGCGTCAGGTGTACTGGTGGTCGCCGGAGATTGCGGAACTGCGCAAGGCATGCGTTGCCGCACGGCGCCGGTACACCAGACACCGCAGGCGGCGCATCCGCCCTCCGGATGCGGAGGCCATAGAAGCGGAGCTGTACGAGGGATACAGGGTGGCGAAGCGCACCCTCCGAGCGGAGATACGGCGAGCCAAACTAGAGGCCCGCGACGTATGGCTGGGGACTCTGAACGAAGACCCATGGGGACGCCCCTACAAAATGGTGCGGGATAAGCTCCGCGCCTGGGCTCCCCCGCTGACACAGAGTCTCCGGCCCCAGCTCCTGGAGGGTGTAGTGAACGCTCTGTTCCCTCCGAGAGAAGAGCATTCTTCCCCACCAATGGCTCCGCCTCTCGCGGTGTCCGACGCGGACCACAACGGCGATGACGACGATACTCCGGAGGTGACCGAGGTAGAGATGAGTGTGGCGGTACGAAGGCTAAACGCTAAAAATACCGCCCCAGGACCCGATGGCTTGCCTGGGAAAGCCTGGGTCCTGGCCATGGAGGAACTCGGGCCTCGACTAAGAGGGCTCTTTAGCGCATGTTTGGAGAGGGGCCAGTTCCCACTTCGTTGGAAGACCGGGAAACTGGTCCTTATAGCGAAGCCGGGGCGCCCTGCGGACTCTCCGTCCGCATACCGGCCCATAGTGCTGCTCGACGAGGTGGGCAAGCTCTTTGAAAGAGTAATTGCAGACCGCCTCGTCGCGCATTTATCACGGGTGGGGCCGGATCTTTCGGACAGCCAGTTTGGCTTCCGCAGGGGGCGCTCCACGGTGGACGCCATCATGCGCGTGCGAGCCCTCACGACGGGGGATGCGGTGTCCCGGGGCAAGGTCGTAGTGGTGGTGTCCTTGGACATCACCAACGCTTTCAACTCCCTGCCGTGGAGTAGCATTAGGAGGGCACTCCGGTATCACCAGGTGCCCGACTACCTCCGTCGTCTGATCGAGGCCTACCTGAAGGACAGGTTCATCATCTACCCTGGTCACGAGGGAGAGTGGAGACGGCGAGAGATGTCGTGCGGTGTTCCGCAGGGATCGGTACTAGGACCGCCCTTGTGGAACATCGGATACGACTACGTGTTGCGCGGTGACCTCCCCGACGGGGTCAGCGTGGTCTGTTACGCAGACGACACGCTGGTCCTGGCGCAGGGGGAGTCGCACCAGGCGGCGGCCGAACTAGCGACACACGGGGTTGCGACAGTCGTGGACAGGATCCAAGAGTTGGGACTCGAAGTGGCACTGCACAAGTCCGAGGCCATGTGTTTTCATGGCCCTCGGAACGCGCCACCACCGGGTTCCCAAATAACGGTAGGAGGGGTTCGCATCGACGTCGGGTCGACGATGAAGTACCTGGGACTTGTCCTCGACAGTCGATGGAACTTTGTGGAGCACTTTCGACGTCTGACTCCCAAACTGGAACGGAACGGGGCTGCCCTAAAGCGGCTCCTGCCAAACCTTGGGGGTCCAGACGCCTCCTGCCGGAGGCTCTACGCGGGAATTGTTCGGTCCATGGCCCTTTACGGGGCGCCGGTGTGGGCGCCGTCACTGCAAAGGCGACCGGCGGCCATGCTGAACGCTTGTCAGAGGGTCATGGCCATCCGGATGATACGGGGATACCGCACGATCTCCCGCGAAGCGGCGAGCCTCCTTGCTGGCCTGCCACCATGGGATTTGGAGGCAACAGTCCTTGCACTCATGCACGATTTGCGCGTGGAGATGCAACGCCGGGGCGAAACTCCGCTGCCGCGCCAAGTCGCGGCATGGCGGACAGAGTTCCGGCGGGATCTCATGGTGGAATGGCGACGGCGACTGTCGCAACCCAGTGCTGGGCACGCTACAATTATGGCAGTGAGTCCCCTCTTCGAGGAGTGGCTGGAGCGGCAACACGGCGTCCTCACCTACCGCATGACGCAGGTCCTCACCGGACATGGCAAGTTCGGGAGGTTCCTGCATCGGATTCAGGCGGAAGCAACGAACGGGTGTCATCATTGTGTGGACCACCCAGAGGACACGGTAGAGCATACGGTGGAGGTGTGCCCTGCTTGGGCAGAGCACCGCCGTGTCCTCGTGGAGGCAATTGGCGGCAGCGACCTTTCGCGTCGGGCCCTGGTTCAGGCTATGGTCCGGAGCGAGGAGGAATGGCAGGCGGTCGCCTCCTTTTGCGAAGCAGTAATGCTAGCGAAGGAGGAGGCGGCACGTGTGAGGGAACGAAGGTCCTCACGCCCCAGCCGCCGTAATTCCGACCCCGACTACCAGCCACGGTAGACGCGGGCTTGCGGACGTCGAGCACTGGGTAGCTCGCCGTCCGGCTGTTCGGTAATTAACTGGACCGAGCCCAGTCGTCAACAGCGCGTAGTGATCCTCGCGCTCCTCAAGAGATGTCAGCAAACCGTAGGGGCCCAGCAGGGCCGATGCCTGCTAGCTAGGACCGCGGAGAATTTCTGAAAGGGAAACCCGTAGTCCTAGAACGCAAAGGGTAATTGAAGGATACAGGTGTGGTTTTAGTCAGTAAAAGTCTGACACGCCCTCTCGCTCCACCCAGAGCGCGAGAAGTCATTTGGATGATTTCCCACCTTAAAAAAAAAAAAAAAAAAAAAAGACCCAGCCCCGACTTATGGTGTATTTAATATTGTGCGGATTTCATCACGCATGCGGAATTGCTCCGCATGCGGGACTGCTGCTCGATATCGCGTCCCGCATCCCGCGTGCACATTCCACGTATTAAATAAATAATTGTATGAAAAGGACATTTGCCGGGGCTACGCGTGCGGAGCAATCCCGCATGCGTGATAAAATCCGCATGATATTAAAAACACCCTAACGAGTTCTCCCCAGGTGGGCGCTTTACGTTGTTTAATTTGTTATATCACCACTGCTCTAAAAACGGGGAAGGGAAACATCGTGAGGAAACCGGCAAGTCCTTGAATCAAAAATGACATGAGACATCCACTAATCCGCGTGGTGGATCACGGCCACACCATCACCAGCATTTTATAAATCTTATTTGTCATTCCAACTGTGTCCCAACTTTACCAATGTTACCCTCCAATGTCCTTGTAGTCACAAAGCTTACAACTTGGCAAAGGTTTCAATAATTTTATTCTGAAACACAAGGCTTTTCGAGAGGCGCAGTCGCGGACTACTCTTTGGAGGTCAGGGTCACAATTCTGCAGCCCGTGGTCGTGCCAAATAATATGTGTTACTTGCCAAGTACAAAGTTGTAAAAACTGCACTCGGTCCAAGGGTAGATGTGTCATGTTTGAAAGCTTAGGAGCACCTAACGAAACAACGACTGTTTTTATAGTGAAATTGTCTATTTTGTACTAGTAATGTTTAATGATAGAAGAAATATAGTATTAGCATTAGCATTATCAACCTTTTAATGTTCCCACTGCTAGGACTCAGGCCTCCTCTCTAGGAGAGGAATGGGCCATAATCCACCACGCGGGCTCAGTGCGTGTTGGTGAATGTCACAAAATGTCTTCGAATTTATGGTTCTAGGACATGCCGGTTTCCTCACGTTGTTTTCTTTCACCGTTTTGAGAGCAGTGGTGATGAAATAAATTACACAAAGTAATGCGCCTGGCTGGGTTTGAACCCGCGACCTACAACTCGTAAGTTGATGCTGTGGCATGAGGGACTCCCAGCTTAGTGCTGAGTTTTAGTAATCACTAAAATAATTATGTCATGCGCTCAGCATGATGCTGTGGCATGAGGGACCCCCAGTTTAGTGCTGAGTTTTAGTAATCACTAAAATAATTATGTCATACGCTCAGCATGATGCTGTGGCATGAGGGACCCCCAGCTTAGTGCTGAGTTTTAGTAATCACTAAAATAATTATGTCATACGCTCAGCATGATGCTGTGGCATGAGGGACTCCCAGTTTAGTGCTGAGTTTTAGTAATCACTAAAATAATTATGTCATACGCTCAGCAGGATGCTGTGGCATGAGGGACCCCCAGTTTAGTGCTGAGTTTTAGTAATCACTAAAATAATTATGTCATACGCTCAGCATGATGCTGTGGCATGAGGGACCCCCAGTTTAGTGCTGAGTTTTAGTAATCACTAAAATAATTATGTCATACGCTCAGCATGATGCTGTGGCATGAGGGACCCCCAGTTTAGTGCTGAGTTTTAGTAATCACTAAAATAATTATGTCATACGCTCAGCATGATGCTGTGGCATGAGGGACCCCCAGTTTAGTGCTGAGTTTTAGTAATCACTAAAATAATTATGTCATACGCTCAGCATGATGCTGTGGCATGAGGGACTCCCAGTTTAGTGCTGAGTTTTAGTAATCACTAAAATAATTATGTCATACGCTCAGCATGATGCTGTGGCATGAGGGACCCCCAGTTTAGTGCTGAGTTTTAGTAATCACTAAAATAATTATGTCATACGCTCAGCATGATGCTGTGGCATGAGGGACCCCCAGCTTAGTGCTGAGTTTTAATAATCACTAAAATAATTATGTCATACGCTCAGCATGATGCTGTGGCATGAGGGACCCCCAGTTTAGTGCTGAGTTTTAGTAATCAGTGAAATATGACGTACAAGACTACAGGATTATGTACAAAAATCTTTCTCCTTGAGAATAAAATCCCCGGGCAATGAGAGTTGCGATTTCCAGCCGCTGTAGGCGGGCGGGCGGGCAAGGCGGCCGTAGACGACGGCGAGCAACGGGTTGCTCGCTGTCCGATAAGGAAAGTCCGGGTCGACGGCGCGTTGTATTCCACACACGATTCTTAGAACTGTCAGAAAAAATAACGAGGCTTAATACTACTGGTGCTTGCTAGGGGTATGGGACTGTTCGGAAGAGTTACTGCAGCCCTGAAACGTCAAGAGCAACAGAACGAGCACGGGTGTTATTTGATGATTGCCTTTACGAAATGGGAGCGCAGATTACTGCAGTAATTTAATTAAAAATATTTTTAATTTAGTTTAGTTTAATTAAAATTTGCTAGCCGATAGTATAGAAATTAAAATATATGTATATTTATAAAAATAAATTAACATTAAGAAACATATTTCGAAAAAAACTTCTATTGAAAATCCCAGTGCATGAGACCGGCGTCACCAATGGCGGGTTAAATGTAGATAATTATCTACTTCTCAATCTCTTGTGTAAGCTATAATTTGAAAGTTATGGATGAAACAGACAGATGCGATGCGAAAATTATTAGACAACATATTTCATTGAAAATTGTTCTATCTATAGATTAATAGTATAAGGTTAATAAAATAAGGTTCAGTTGAAAACCAGCGTCAGGCAACTACCACGAAGTTGTCTGGCATTTTTTGCTGAACTGGACCTATTTGGTGCAGGCGCGAGACACACAATGTTAGTTATTTTATTTTCTTATTTTTTTATCTTAAGTGTTTACATGTTGTTTCTACATTGTGTGTATCTGTGTACGTGTGCAAAATTCGAAGACATGTGGCATCCACCAACCCGCACTGGGCCCGCGTGGTGGATAACGGCCCATTCCCTCTCCTAGAGAGGAGGCCTGAGTCCCAACAGTGGGAACATTATAAGGCCGACTATGCTATGCTATGCTATGTGTACGTGAGCCAAATAAAATATTTTTCTTTCTTTCTTCTTTCTATTAATCTTACAACCATTTTTTTGAAAATGCGTCATCGTATCGTCACTTGTACCTTAAAATGTGTGTTCATGTCAAAGGCAAAGAGAGGCATCACAAATTGAGTTAAGAATAGACCTTACCCTAATAATAATCATAAACAGTTTATTGCGTCAAATTGAGCTATAACATAGACGTCGACGTCGCCGCCCGTCCGTCCGTCACTCCCTTCCGTGCGCCATCATATCATATAACATTATTACTGTCTTCTGATGTCAGTAAACCTTGAAGTAGGTATGACTTAGTAGCTGCTTAGTCTGTAGCCACCATGTTTCTTGAGGAAAACGTAAGTTACCTTCTGAGGAACTTGGTTTTATTTGATAGTCACACATTGGTCTGTCAAGAATAAACCATTTATTTGAAAGCATAATAGGATATGGCTCCAGTGAGTCGGAGTAGTGCTGCTGGCTCCAGTGAGTCGGAGCGGTGCTGTGCGACGTAGGGCTTGACTGCTGACTTCGACCAGGAGAGGTTCTTCGTAGCTCTTCATGTGACTGACCGAAGGTGCAGTGTGCTTCGCCAAGGTCGCTGATGAGGCTGAGGGTGATGACCAGCTATAACCAGGTAGGCATGCTGGTGGTCAGGATACCCTTTAAAGCCGTGGGTGCTGGCTGTATGGCTCGCTGCTCGAAAGCTTAAGGAAGTGATAATGACGTCACGAAGTAGGAGCTGCACGAAGGCTGCGCTGACGTTCATTGTCGAGGTCACCAGTTTGGAGGTATGCGGAACAGAGAGTAAAGTCCCGCAAACCTCCGTTGAAAAGGGAGGATCCTCCGCCCAAACGGGATGTTAAGTCTGGTGGGCTACTGCCCGATAGATGATTTCGGGCTGTTCTATTTGTTCTAATCGCGCGGAGAACTTTGATTGCGCGATGCAGGATTAGTTCTTATGTGACGCCATAGATGTCGCTACAGACTGACTAAAACCTAACTATGTACCTTCATTTGCCCTTTGCGTTCTAGGGCCTCGGTATCTCTTTCAAATGTTCCCACAGCTTCGCAGAAGGAAACGACTTCTTTCGCCGATCATTCCGCTCAAGTTTGAAATACGTTCACCGTATGACCAGCCCCCCTAGCCAAGTTACAACCGTTTCGTTTCGATTCTCTTTTCGTTGATCACCTCGAGTCGGCCACGCCTCCATTTCCTTTGTTAATACCACGTGACTGAGCGTTGAGATGATGTCAGAATAAAAGAATCGGAGGCGTGGCCTACTGGAGGCGATCGACGAAAAGCGAATTGAAACGAAACGGTTGTAACTTGGCTAGGGGGGCTGGAGCATCATCACGACATTTCTAGGCGTCCGCCAGTACTAAATATTTGTATCACAAATGAACTACGGATACGGAAGTATTAAAATCGATAAAACGTTAGTTAACCGACACATTCCTGTGGATTAAACGCCGGCAGTTTAATTTAAGCGTTCACAAGTTTTATTATCAGTTAGCCGGTGTTGCAATGAATAATAAGGAGTTCGCTAGAGAGAAGTTTGTTGGCATCGCACGCCCTCTATCTACTGGAAACTTGAACAGGAACTGTCAGCAATTCCTGATTGAGTTTATTATCTTATGGCTCTGTTCTATTAATGATTAAATAATATAGTATAGTTGTAAACTATTTCGTAAGTTTTAATTAGTACCTTTGCTTCTCTTTCAACCTGCAAGGACTTAAAGAAAAGCAAATTAAATCTTAATAACTTATTCATTTGCGATTTGTGAAAAAAATATTGAATTTAGGTTTTGAAGAGAATTCTTTAGATGCTAAGCCACAAGATATTGTGATTGATACAGAATATGCTTGAGATAGCTTGTTGCCATCTAAATGAAAACTAAAAAGTATTGAGACAGAATATGCTTGCGACAGCTTGTTGCCATCTACCTAAATCAAAACTAAAATGTATGGCATATTTTTAAATTTTTCTTCAGTGGATAATGATCAAAAATGTGTCGTCATTTTTAGAGAAAGTATTTCTTCCTAAGTGAATTGAAAAACGACAAAATATACTATTTAGGGCCTTCTGCAATCTAGGTATATATATATATATATAAATATGTATATTTTTATAAAAATCTGAATAGTTATTTTACAGTTAGAACAAATAAAATATGATTCCACTGTTTTTAGGGTTCCGTACCTCAAAGAGAAAAAACGGAACCCTTATAGGATCACTTTGTTGTCCGGCTGTCTATCTGTCTGTCAAGATCCTTCCGAGATAAAGGGTAGAGATATGTGGCGAGACGACCTAAACGTCTACCGCAAGGGTTGTTTCAAGGTGGCTCGAGAAAGCAATATCTGAAAGAAGTTGGGGGAGGCTATTGCCCTGTAGTAGAAAACTATGGGTTAAATAAAAAAGAAAAAATAGATGCCGCTATAAAATTATTAGATAGTAAAAAGTGCATTCCACCATCGGACAACCCAACGAACGGCAAGTATCCACCCTTACGTTGTTGAAACCTCTACGGTCCGGACCAAGCATTTCGCCTCGTCGTTTATAACACGTACATCAAGGGACTGGAACAATTTGCCTGCTGCGGTCTTCCCGTCCGATTATAGTTTAGGTGTCTTAAAGGCTAGAGTGAATAGGCTCATAGTAAACTAGTGCGCCTCACCATCAACGATTGCATCACTACTTACGGCGGGATCGCAATCAAGCACTAGTTTATATCAATTAAAAAAAACACGATTTGACATATATTTTTTTATGTTTTTTACTAAAAAAAATGTGCGTTGTAATCGTAGAAAACTTCTTTAGCTATTTTGGGTGTACATGAATACAAAAAATATACAGTTCATCGAAAACAATGCTATCATTTAATATTTAAGTGCTAGATTCGTACCTTTCAGTTCGTATCGACACATTACGTAGGTACCCGCATCCTTTGATCCTTTGTAAGCAAAAATAGAATCAATCACCCTTGGAAACAACGTAATGGTTGTCCCAATCGAATCCTTACATAAATGTATTATAATTCTGTGTATACTGAGTGTACCTAACCGCTATTTTTGTTACTCTAAAAATGCTAATGTAATTCAGCCAGAGGGATGATGAAGACATATAGAAGTACTCCTTTGTAAATTGTAGCCGTAAATAGGTATTAAAAAGGAGCACTGTCTTTGTTTAGTAAATACTACCAATAAAAAACTTTTTACAAATAAAATTGTATTTTTTTTTGTAAAAAGTTTTTTTATTTTCCACTTTTTAGTTATGATACCACCACTAAAAAGTACCCCTCAGCCATACTTAAGTACTTTATAGCCAGAGTGCATCTCATGACAATTCTAATAATACCAAACACGGTTAGATTAAATGAATTTATTACAGACTTCCGGTGCCTAACTTCAGGCTTCATCATCAGATCAGTTCGATATGTTCCTCCTATTCTTTCAGTCAGTCATCGACTACACGTATAAATAAAGCAACTTTACTTATTACAACAGTTCTGCTGTGATCCTATGAGGAGTTCTGTTCCATATCTTCGAAGTGCATGATCAAATCATAACAATATTTCTATGGGACCAACTTGGAAGCATAACCTTTCAATAAAAATAAAAAAATCAAAACAGGTCCACAATTGACCGAGAAATCGGTGACATACATAAAAAAAACATACATTCAGCCGAACATAGAACCTCCTCCTTTTTGAAGTCGGTTAAAAATAGATAAAAGTGGGTTGTACCAAGAGCTACGGTACAGCTTTTTTCATAGTTAATTTTAACAGTTACATTATTAATGACCATTGAATTTTACCATCCGTTGTTGCATAATCACGTAAAACGTTATAACGTAAAATATTTGTCAAAAACGTCATTAATTTTATCGTCTGCCTTGATTGTATAACCTTTAACCACCTGAATTTGAGCTGTTAATTTTATCGTTGCGACAACAATGATTTGTGACGTCATTTCAATTATCGCTAAATTGGTGCAACCCGTATTTCGCTTAACCAGAGATTTGAGGCATTGGTTATCGTTAAAGTTTGGTGTTGCAACTCACTCTAAGTCTTATATTATAACTAAAAAATGTTAATTGGTTCCAAATAGTTCTAAATCTTAGTCCCTTCAAAGTTATTCTTTATTTAACATGTTAATTTTGCCAATAACTAGTACTATTTTTATGTAATATATTTAATTTCTGTTTTATACACGTAGTGTGTAGATACTGACCTACTTTTCATTTTCAGCGGCCCATGCGAGTTTACCTTTTTCACTCTGTGTAGGTGATGCGAATGCATGTTAGAAGTGACGTGCGTGACACAAAATAACTTTTTTTTTGTCTTAGATTAACCATATAATTGAAAACATTCGAACAGCATGGCATTGGGTCTCTTTTTTTCCTTTTTTAAAAAATCGAGTAAAAAAACAAGCCAATAAATCACAAAATACATTATCATTGTTATATTTATTTGTAAAAAAGAAGCATTTGAATAACTCTGGACGGACTAAGATTTGGAACTTGATGCCATAGTGACTTTTATTCAGCTCAAAATTACATATCCAACTATATAATGTGTTATATCGTTGGATATGTATGTGTGTGTTGTTGTTTATGTCTACATAGCTATTAGATTTCATAGAAACCCTGGCATAATTTTTTGGCACACGAGTGGACCATGTCCTGCAGTGCAATAGGTACATTGGATTAGCAATCTTATGTATAGGGCCATTGGATAGTTAATCCTATGTACGTATTTGGATTTCGTTGCTGCGTCCAGCGCTGCGCTCAAGGCTGTTCTCCAAGAGAATAGCACGCCTTGAATAGTACACTAATAACAAATACACTCTACACAATAACTGTTACACTGAACAACTTTTTTTTCTTTTTTCTCATGTTCATCTTTCCTTAATTTTAGTTTGTAATATTTTGATTTAGTTTTTTTTTTAATTTAGTTTTAATCGTCTTAATTTTTATTTTTTAAATAATGTTTTTATATACTTGTGACTAAATACACGTGCTAGCTACAAGTCAACCAACAACCTATGACAGGGGATCGCAACTGTCTCTTTTAAACACAGGTTACCTCGTAACCTCCAAGCAAATAAAATTCCGCCAAGTAAATCTAATTCTGCCAAGTCCGTTCCATCATCGGACCACTAGACGTACGGCGTTGCGCCACCGGTACATGGTAGACATCCCACCCATACGCACAAAACGTTTTAAGAACACATTTATTATGCGTGCCAGCCAAGGAGTGGAATTCCTTGCCGGAGTCTGTGTTTCCTGATAGCTACAACTTAGGGGTCTTTAAGTCAAGAGTGAATATAGGCTACTTCTAGGCAAGCGTGCTCCATCGTCGACCACATCATCGCTTACCATCAGGTGAGATGGTGGTCAAACGCGAGCCATTAATAAAAAATAAAAAAAAACCTATCTAGAAGAGCAGTACTGCACCCACTAACTAGTCTATGTAAACATGTGGCTATGTAACGCAAGAATGTACCTAAGCTAGTTCTAAATTTATCAATAAATTTATTATTTATTTACATAGAGTACTTTTTGTCCCGAGAGTGTGCTCCTTTGGAATAATTGTTTACTGTCACACGGGCCAAGCTGTTGGCAGAAGGTAGTTATGACATAAGTTGAAATAATTAAATAACAAACCATACACATTAAATGTAGACCAGCTGAATTGTGGCGTCGCGATTTTAGTGAACACCACATGACCTTTACAAAGTTCCCTTCAATAATAATTGATGACAGAAACTTAGTATCGGTGACAATGTGTCACTGAATATGATATGGCGGTTGACAAAATGGCGGCCCAGTGTCGTAACGGCGCTGATCTTAGACCTATAATCCTCGAAAAACCCGTGTAACCTTGAACGTTATGTATTTCAAACAAGGCCTTATAATAGGAAGACTTACATTTTTATTTTTCTTTTGTTCTGTTTTTAAAGTTGGGTTACGAAGGTATGATCTTTAAGTCACTAACATAATATGGACATTGAAATTAGTCAAATTTTTATTATTATTTATTTATTTAAACACCCTTGGTCTATTACTCATTATAAAATTTTTAAAATGTTATGTGTATTGTGTTTTTAAGGTTCTGTAGCCAAAGGGTAAAATGAGACCCTATTATACTAAGACTCCGCTGTCCGTCCGTCTGTCACCAGGCTGTCTCATGAGCCATGATAGTCAGACAGTTGAATTTGTCACAGATGATGTATAAAAACAAATACTAAAAACAGAAAAAAATATTTAAGTGGGGCTCCCATACAACAGACATGATTTTCTTGCTGTTTTTATAGGTAATGGTACGAAACCCTTCGTGCATGAGTCCGACTCGTACTTGGCCGGTTTTTAGGGTTCCTCAAAAGGAAAAAAACAGAACCCTTTTATGATCAATTTGTTGTCCATCTGCCTGTCTGTCTGTCAAGACCCTTTAACTCAAGAACGCGTCGAGGTATCGAGTTGAAATTAAAATCATGTACTCAGGTTTGCGGTCTCTTGAAGCTGTGAAAAAAACAATCTTCTGAGGTATTTCCCGTTGACCTAGAATCCTGAAATTTGGCATGAGGCAAGGTCTCATAGCATAAGTATAGAAAAAATCTGAAAACTGTAAATTTGTAGTTAAGACATAAAAAAAACTTTTTTGTGATTCGGAAAAATCTTCGTTACTCAATTCGGGAATTGAACTGTTTTCATAGGTGGTCCGACTTGCACTCACCTGGTTTTTTTTATATCTAACTAGCTTTTGCCCGCGGCTTCGCTCCCGTCAACTGACTACTATATCCTACTCTACCCAACTCTATCCTACTCTACCTTACTCTACCCTACTCTACCCTACTCTACCCTACTCTACCCTACTCTACCCTACTCTACCCTACTCTACCCTACTCTACCCTACTCTACCCTACTCTACCCTACTCTACCCTACTCTACCCTACTCTACCCTACTCTACCCTACTCTACCCTACTCTACCCTACTCTACCCTACTCTACCCTACTCTACCCTACTCTACCCTACTCTACCCTACTCTACCCTACTCTACCCTACTCTACCCTACTCTACCCTACTCTACCCTACTCTACCCTACTCTACCCTACTCTACCCTACTCTACCCTACTCTACCCTACTCTACCCTACTCTACCCTACTCTACCCTACTCTACCCTACTCTACCCTACTCTACCCTACTCTACCCTACTCTACCCTACTCTACCCTACTCTACCCTACTCTACCCTACTCTACCCTACTCTACCCTACTCTACCCTACTCTACCCTACTCTACCCTACTCTACCCTACTCTACCCTACTCTACCCTACTCTACCCTACTCTACCCTACTCTACCCTACTCTACCCTACTCTACCCTACTCTACCCTACTCTACCCTACTCTACCCTAGTCTACCCTACTCTACCCTACTCTAAAAAAAAAAAAAAAAAAAAAAAAGTAAAGTAAAGTATCCTATGTCCGTCTCCTGGTTCTAAGCTACCTCCCTGCCAATTTTCAGCTAAATCGGTTCAGCCGTTCTTGAGTTATAAGTGAAGTAACTAACACGACTTTCTTTTATATATATAGATTATACCTACATAAAACAAAGTCGTGTTAGTTACACCATTTATAAGTCACAGCAGAACAGATTTTAAAGATCTTTGCTTTATTAGATTCGTCTTCGCCCCGAATAGCAGAATAACAATAACTATTAAGATATCGGTAAAAATAAAGTAAAATAATTTTTTTTGAAAAATATTAAAATCCATCTAAACATGACAGTAACTGTCAAATACACTGGTCTCAATCCTTCAATCATTCGGTCAATAAGTTTAGCCAAAAGGTAATCACTACATTCTGAAGTTAGCCGGGTCAGGTTATGTTGTTAAATAAATATACACCGTGTCTTTGACATCGCACAAACGAATACCATTGGATGGGATGGATTCTGTACATGATTCTGGACCCCCCAGTGGTGGAGTTTTTCGTCGGCTTCTTCCTATATAAAAAAAATCTGTACTTTTTAAATTTAAACTGTGTAAAATCGTTATTATAAACCAACCCCGATGATATATTTAGTGAAAAAAAAAAGAATTAAAAAAAAAAACCATTGGGGTTAATAAAATCGTTATTCTAAACCCCGATGTTATTTTTAATTTTAAAGGTATTCATTTTTTTTTTCACTAAAAATGTTACAATAACGATTTTATACAGTTTAATTTAAAAGACGTAAAGACTTGAAAAAAAAAAAGAAAAACCAACGAAAAATTCCACCACTGGGAGGCCCAAAATTACGAACTGGAACTATGGTATTCGTATTCTGTATACTTAATGTTAAACATTAATTCAAAACATAGTCAACGTTAGCTAGGCAAATCCTGTAAGTCTGTGTACACCTTTAAGTAAAGAGTTGCTGAGATTGTTATACATTGAAAAGACTAATGTTTTATAAAGGTTTCTGCGAACTATTCGTTACAGTGCAAGTGCCGTAATAAATAAATAAAACATATCTGCTATTATAAAAATGTGTATTCATAAAAGCATCGATAAATTTAATATTTTAAATTGAAATTGTTACAACTAATTCAAACCAATTCTCGTAATTATTTTACCGAAAGAGTTTTTATAGAGAGCCTTCAAAACAGTGGTTCACTTACTCGTAATCGAGAGTGTACGTCACCAGTGAACTTTCACACTGCGCCCCCGCTCAGGATCTGTTGCTCCAGAGCATGGCGCAGTGGTCGATCAACATCGCCGTGGTCTCCGAGCCGTACTATGTCCTGCCCAGGGGAGACTGGGTTCAGGACCTGAACGGCTCGGTGACCTTAATTTCGTCGGCCGCCGCCGGTACTCCGTCCCCCGAGGCCGTCAAGAGAGGACGGGGTTGCGTGGCAGCACGGTTCGGGGACATTGCAGTGGTAGGCGTCTACCTGTCCCCGAACAGAACTCTCGCCGATCTCCACATCTCCCTTATGGAGCTGAATGCCGTCGTCGCTGGGTTTGGTTCCCTCCCCGTGGTCGTTTGCGGGGACTTCAATGCCAAGAACTTGGCTTGGGGTTCCCGGTACACGAACCAGCGGGGTCGGATGGTGGAAGACTGGGCTCTGGAGACAGGCCTGGTCGTCCTAAACCGGGGTTCTGTCCCCACGTGTGTGCGGATGCAGGGCGAGTCAGTGGTGGACATATCGTTCGCCAGCCCTGCTCTGTCACCGCGTGTCGTGGACTGGCGCGTCATGGAGGGGGTGGAGACGTACTCAGACCACCAGTACATTCGGTTTGACGTCTCCGCCCAGACCTCCATCGCGCCGGTCCAACAGACCCCGTGTGGTCCGCGTTGGGCGCTGAAGCAGCTGGACCGGGAGCTCCTCCTGGAAGCCGCAATGGTACAGGCCTGGGTGCAAGCACCGGACAGGCCTGTCGACATCGACATTGAGGCAGAGTGGTTCCGGGAGGCCATGTCGCAAATCTGCGACGCGGCAATGCCCCGAGTCCGGCCAGGACGTGCCCGGCGCCAGGTGTACTGGTGGTCGCCGGAGATTGCGGCACTGCGCAATGCATGCAATGCCGCGCGGCGCCGGTACGCCAGACACTGCAGTCGCCGCATCCGCCCGCCGGATGCGGAGGCCAGAGAGGCGGAGCTGTATGAGGGATACAGAGTGGCTAAGCGCACCCTCCGAGCGGAAATAAAGCGGGCCAAGTTGGAGGCCCGCAACGTGTGGCTGGGGACTCTGAATGGAGACCCGTGGGGACGCCCCTACAAGGTGGTGCAGGAAAAACTCCGCCCCTGGGCTCCCCCACTCACGCAGAGTCTCCGGCCCCAGATTGTGGAGGGTGTGGTGAGCACTTTGTTCCCTGCGCGAGGGGAACACTCTCCCCCGCTCATGGCTCCGCCACTAGCGGTGTCTAACGCGGATTACGATGGCGACGACGACGACATTGCTCCAGAGGTGACCGAGGTAGAGATGAGTGTGGCGGTACGAAGGTTGAGTGCCAAAAATACCGCCCCAGGACCCGACGGCTTGCCTGGTAAAGCCTGGGTCCTGGCCATGGAGGCTCTCGGGTCTCGATTAAGAGGGCTCTTCAGCGCATGCATGGAGAGGGGCCAGTTCCCACTTCGCTGGAAGACGGGGAAACTGGTCCTTATCGCGAAGCCAGGGCGCCCTGCGGACTCTCAGTCCGCGTACCGGCCCATTGTGCTGCTCGACGAGGTGGGCAAGCTCTTTGAAAGAGTAATTGCAGACCGCCTCGTCGCGCACCTAACACGGGTGGGGCCGGATCTGGCGGACGGCCAGTTTGGCTTTCGCAGGAGGCGCTCCACGGTGGACGCCATCATGCGCGTGCGAGCTCTCACGACGGGGGATGCCGTGTCCCAGGGCAGGTGTGTCGTGGCGGTGTCTTTGGACATCGCCAACGCCTTCAACTCCCTGCCTTGGAGTAGCATTAAGAGGGCACTCCGGTATCACCGGGTGCCCGACTACCTCTGTCGTGTGATCGAGGCCTACCTGTCGGACAGGTACATCATCTACCCTGGTCACCAGGGAGAGTGGAAACGGCAAGAGATGTCGTGCGGTGTTCCGCAGGGATCGGTACTAGGACCGCCCTTGTCGAACATCGGCTACGACTACGTGCTGCGCGGCGACCTCCCTGACGGGGTCAGCGTGGTCTGCTACGCAGACGACACGCTGGTCCTGGCGCAGGGAGAGTCGTACCAGGCGGCGGTCGAATTAGCGACACGCGGGGTTGCGATAGTCGTTGATAGGATCCAGCATTTGGGACTCGAGGTGGCGCTTCACAAGTCCGAGGCCATGTGTTTTCACGGCCCTCGGAGCGCGCCGCCTCGGCGTTCCCAATTAACGGTAGGAGGAGTTCACATCGGCGTCGGGTCGACGATGAAGTACCTGGGACTCGTCCTCGACAGCCGGTGGAATTTCGAGGAGCACTTCCGACGTCTGGCTCCCAAACTGAATCGGACTGGGGCTGCCCTCAAGCGGCTCCTGCCCAACCTCGGGGGTCCTGACGCCTCCTGCCGGAGGCTCTACGCAGGCATCGTCCGGTCCATGGCCCTTTATGGGGCGCCGGTGTGGGCGCCGTCACTGCGAAAGCGACCGGCGGCCCAGCTGAACGCGTGCCAGAGGGTCATGGCCATACGTATGGTGCGGGGACACCGCACGGTTTCCCGCGAAGCGGCGAGCCTCCTTGCTAACCAGCCACCATGGGATCTGGAGGCACTAGGCCTTGCACGCATGCACGATCTGCGCGTGGAGATGCAACGCCGGGGCGAAACTCCGCTGCCGCGACAAGTCGCGGCATGGCGGAAAGAGTTCCGGCGGGATCTCATGGCGGAATGGCGACAGCGACTATCGCAACCCAGTGCTGGGCACGCCGTAATCATGGCGGTAAGTCTCCTCTTTGAGGAGTGGCTGGAAAGGCAACACGGCGTCATTACCTTCCGCATGACGCAGGTCCTCACCGGACACGGTAAGTTCGGGAAGTTCCTGCACCGGATTCGTGCGGAAGCGACGCCCGGGTGTCGCCACTGCGTGGACCGCCCGGAGGACACGGTGGAGCATACGGTGGAGGTGTGCCCCGCTTGGGCAGAGCAACGCCGTGTCCTCGTGGGGGCGATCGGCGGCGGCGATCTCTCGCGCCGGGCCTTGGTACAGGCCATGGTCCGGAGTGAGGAGGAGTGGCAGGCGGTCGCCTCCTTCTGCGAAGCAGTAATGCTAGCGAAGGAGGAGGCCGATCGCGTGAGGCAACGGTCCTCACGCCCCAATCGCCGCCGGGATTCCGATCCCGATTTCCGGCCACCGTAGGCGCGGGCTTGCGGACGGCGAGCAATGGGTGGCTCGCCGTCCGACCGTCCGGTAACCGTCTGGACCGAGCCCAAGTCGTCGACGGCGCGCGCCTCAAGGAGTTGTCAGCAACTGTAGGGGCCCAGCAGGGTCGAAGCCTACCGGGGCCAAGGGTCTGATTCTGAAAGGAAGACTCGGCCCTGGTACGAAAGGCAACGAAGGAACAGGAGTGGGTTTTTAGTCAGTAAAAGTCTGACACTATCTCCCGCCTCGCCCAAGAGCGGGGGATGTCATAAGATGATTTTCCCACCGGAAAAAAAAAAAAAAAAAAAAAAAAAACCAGTGAACTTTCAAATAACGAATAAAAATCGGAATACGTTATCGGTGCTGCTTAATCAAACGGGATAATCTAATAAAGTGAAAGTTTGAAATCAGATTAACCAATTATCCATTTTATTTTTCGTCGAACATTCTTCTTATGATTATTTGCCTTAGAATTTACAATTGGTTTTTTTTTGTTATCATGAGCAAATATCCTTGACCTATATAAACACTCAAATATTTTAATGCTAGCATTATTCTTGCGACCAATAATCTGGACACTTTGCTAATATGAATATTCATTAAGTTTTTCCCCATAAAGCTACGTAGCTAACTGGCTATTATCGTGATCGCTTTGCCGAGGCAGCTGTAAATATGCATTCAATATCACCGTCACTACAATTTGAAATTGTAATGAAGCATGTGGTTCACAGTACTAATTTAAAGATTGTATCGGTCAAATGTACTTGACCGAAATTGAATTAAATTACCAAATGGAACCTTCCCTCACGGATGACTGATTAACTGATCCGAAGCGTCGTGTTCAACCTATAATTTTAAAACGATTATAAAGATTAATGAAGCGAAAGGGGTCAAATACCTAACAAGAAGCCATATTGCCGAATCATATATACCTATAATCGACATTTATAATTATTATAATTCACATCAGTAAATTGGCACACGTAAAATCAACTACCGCGCTGGCGTATTTGCGGCTAATAACCGCAGCGGTACTGTAACCTCAGCCGGTAATATCCACGCGACATCGCAGAAAGACATACGTCAATTGTCACCGCAAAAACCGCCGAGGCACCGCTTGACCGACCTAATTAATGGCGCTTGCCCCCTGGGACAGATTAAGCCGCACATAAAACCTTTTCCGTGCCCATACGGTTCGCGAGACCCCATCGATCCTTTTCTTGTTAGGCGCTGCCAATCAAATGCAATCAGGGTCCTGCGACAATCCGCTATTGAGCCAGCGGTGTTACATGCTCGTAAAGTTGGGTTGTAAAAGCATTAGCTCACGCAAAAAAGGGGATAACGGCTGCCGTGGTTTACTTCATGGACCTATCAATCAGTACGGATAAGTATGGTGTAAATCCTATCAATCTGATAAGGGTTTTCGGAAACGAGTACAATTATTGTGAGATTATTACAAAATATTGCATAGTAGGTACTACATATCATATAAATATTAATATGGGTGCAGAATATAAAAAGTTACTAACCATCTACAAAAATGATGAGGTCGTGTAAAAACCGCACATTTTCAGCAGAGTTGGGAATTCATAATTAGAACGTGGCTCATTCTAGAATATGAGCTTACTTTTGACCTAATTTCAGCTCATGCATGCCGCCGTCCGACTCGAACTCTGTTTAGTAGGTTTTGAAGAGAACAACTTGGAGCAAGATTGCACTGCATATAGCAGGACATCAAAGTTTCATCTTTTGTATGAAGTATTCTCTATATTTCCATGACAACGCGGGATTCATTGAAATGCAGTGAGTCCGCGGAAAGTAACATTGCAGGGAAAGCTGCGGCCCATAACTATGCGCCGGCGTCTTCTCCCGCTCTTCAATAAATTCTAACAATGTCGTGGAGTGCGCCGAATATTTTACACTGAATTTAAAATTTGTGTATCGAGTGAAATGTTGTTTGCTGTAAGTTTTGCAAGAAACGTGTAGTTATATAATATTATTATGTTCTGTGCGGGTTTCGTATTTTGTGTAGTATGTAGGAAATGAGTGAAGGTGTAAATGTAAGTCTTTTATAGTGCAGGTTAGTAAAATGCTTTTAGAGGTTTAATGTAATAAAGTAATTGTATTAAAGGAACGGTGTAGGTGATGTGACGATGTAATCATATTTGCGGGGAAAAATTGGCCAAAAACCACCCAAGACAGAGAGGTTTGAAATGAGAAAGGCTAATAAGAAACAGTGAGTCATATGTAACTATCTGTCCAGTAAAAACGTACTTAAAACAAAATCAAACTACTAAGCATTTATGCAGGCTGCATAAATGCTTAGTAGTTTGCGCTGCATAATGCAGCGTCGTTTATGCAGCGTCTATTGAAGAACTGGAACAATTCGCATGATGCGGTCTTCCCGTCAGATTATAATTTAAGTGTCTACAAGGCTTGAGTGAAAAAGGCTTGGCTCTTGATAAACTAGTGCACCTTGCCATCAACGATTGCATCACTGCTTATCATCAGGTGGGATTGCAGTCAAGCATTTAAAAACAAAAAGAAAACATCACCAAAACTACATATTATTATAACAATTATCGCAAAACAAAAACATCAAAACGTCAAGAAAAACTGAACAAGGAAAACGATTACATCTTTCATAATAAAAACGTATTTAAACAACATTATTCTGTGGAATGAAAAGCAAATAAGATAAAACCAGGACTCTGTATAATGGACTGAACTTTACCGTATTATTCGCTTTGGATACGGCCAGGGCGTCGGGTACTAAATAATGCACGGTGTTTCTATTGATTGCGGCTATTTTCAGCATCGGTGCCGCCGCCGCATCGTTGGCGAGCCCTAAAATTATATCAACAACTTTGTTGAATCGGGGACACCTACATTTAACACTCCATTTCATGGAATTGAGAATCTGGTACACTTAATAGGGTGGTAACAATTGAAAAGGCAGTTTGGACACGGAATTGCATTGATGCTAAAATTAATGAAACTGCGTTGCACAGGATCAGTTATAACACTTTCCAATTTATTTGAGTGGATGAAGATATATATAACATATAAATGGAATAATGTATACGCCTCAAAAACAAATTAAGATAAAATCAAATTTAAAAAAAAAAGAAAAAAAATAGAACTAAAAAATTAAGTTACAATCATAATTTAAGCACTAAAATTTTACTTAAATGCAATTAGACAGTGTATTTTTAGAAAGTAGTTAGCACAACAATCACTACATCGATACACTACATTGGTAGCATAACGGTATTGGTACTCGTATCTACGCACGCACACACAAACACGCTAGTGACGTACCTACTACCCATTTATCAAAAATTTATCAGAAAAATCGCTACTTGCAGTATGTGCGTTTATTAGGTTACATATTCTAGAGGTATATTAAAATGCTGCCCCACAATTGAAATTAGTCCTGTATCATGGGTGCGTTTACAAATATATATATATAGAATAGAATAAACTTTATTGTACACCAAAAAAGTAACACAACTTATACATAAATCTATGGGTACAATGGCGGTCTTGTCGCTAACAGCGATATCTACCAGACAACCTTAGGGTGGATCGTAAGAACTTAAAATAATACAGGGGGTAGTCTGCTCACATACACAAGATGTACAGAACTGGAATAACTATCTGGAGAAACACAAATGTTTGTTTCCGGTGGGAATCGAACACGCGACACACAGCGCGGCAGCCAATCGCTCACCCGTTGCGCCAGCTGTGCAAAATCGAAAAAAGGCTACATAAAAATCTTTACTTTTACTTGAAAAATTGATCGGGCTTTTACAGTAACATGTAATAATATGTACAATGTATTTCATAAAAGACAAACACAAATCAGCTGAAGCCAAATGTTTAGGAACTGCTACGACGTAGCTACGAGCTACGGCGTAGGCACTGCTACGACAAATTCGTAGCACGCGATTTAAAATACCGCTACTTAATAAAATGATTCAGTGAATCTATTTGCGGGTAACATAAAGGTAATTTGAATTAGAACTGAAAGCGTTCATTCACTGAGTTAGTATAAATATGCTAAAATATTTAAGTATCGCAACTTTAATCAGCTTTCTAATAATCATAACTAATTAATAATTGTATAGTAGGGTGTATATATTGTGTGATGAGCACGATAATTTGTACTGTATCTGGATGTAATTTATATAGACTAATAATATTATAAAAAGGTAAAGTTTGTTTTTATGTTTTGTTTGTTTGTAGGACGTAATCTCTGAAAGTACTTGTCCAATTGCTAAAATTTTTTCACCGTTAGTAAGCTGTTTATTCTAGAGTGACTTAGGCTATATTTTATGTACACGAGTGAAGCCACGGGCAAAAGCTAGTCTATAATATGTATGTATTTAGAAATATACAAATATGTTTATCAGTTGTCTAGTACTCATAGCAAAAGCTCTGCTTAGTTTGGAACTAGATGGCGTTGTGTGATAGTTGTGGAATATTATTATTATTATTTATACAGTTGTTTCGGGTCCGGGTAGTTTACGTCTATATTTAGATTAGTTGTTCGTAATTATTGTTCATAAAGCGTCTTCCTGGTCATTAGGAAAGTCCTCAAGGGTGTTAGATGCGTCACTGATTACCGAGGCACGTAGCTTTATGGCAAGATATTAAGGACACGGACGAATAGCATTTTTAAGACACTCGGTCAAAAAATAGGACGTAATCTTTATATCTTTTACCGCTATTCTTTTTTACGATGCTATATTTTTGCCTACGTGAAGTATAGGTACAAAAATATTTTAAATTCAGATTTAGTCGAGAATTGTATTGATTTAAATGTTCTTACAGATGAATGGATGTGTGTTTGACTGTTTGAGTTATTGACAGTGTTACCGAGAGCCCCTATAGTTTCATGACAATAATTGGCGGTTTTCACATTTGAATGCCTTTAGATGGAGCTGCTCATTGCGCGTCTAACCATTGGTCACATGATATAGATTTCAGCCAATCAGAAGCCATAATTCGAAAAGTAGTGATAGCGTGCAAGTCGGCTGACCTCTCAACACCGAACAGTTTTTTTCGTTTCCTGTAAAGTTGGTAAAAATGACTTATGCGGTGTTGTTAGCTAAGGGACGATAACTGATTCCCGCAGACAAGAAATATTTTTAAAGCGTATAGATAGTAGTTTCGAGCCTGGGTGTTTTGTATATGTAAGTTTATATCTTTGCGAACGCACCTGTGTTACAGGAGTAATTCAAAGTATAGGGCAACGTAAAAAAATAGCTATATTTATTGATTGCATTGAATTAAAGATTTTATATTTCACTCTCGAAAAATCTGCTAACAGACGAGTATAATGACCACCGTTGCAATGTTTATAAAAAAATGGCCTAGACTTTTTTTAAGTTGGAAAATCATCCAATGTCTCGATAGAAATACAACTAAGATCATAAAGGTGTTCTGATTTTTCTCCTTAGAGAAAAATGTCTCATTGCCTAATTACTTATTTCAAATAATAAAAAATAAGACTTCTTATTTTAGTTACAACACTCGGATCTAACTCATATTTTATGTACATAACATAATAATAGTTGCTAAAAAGTAGCAAACAGGTTAGTGACCTATCGCGTGAGGTCTGGAGTATATTTTCTCCATTGACTTTTAAAGGTTTTGCACGAACGCAAGCGGAAAGAAATCTGAATGTATCAACATACAGATTTTTGCAATACTGAGAGAGCATTGTGGTACTAGATATTTAATATGTTACATGTGTTTCTTCTTCTTATAGTTGAGATTTTAAAAATTGCCTGCCGTACTCTGTGTTTCCTGATAGCTACAATCTAGGGATCTTTAAGTCAAGACTGAACAGGTTACTTCTAGGTAAGCGTGCTCCATCGTCGGCCACATCATCGCTTACCATCAGGTGAGATCAGATCATCAAACGCAAGCTTATCTATATTAATAATAAAAAAAAAACCAATATCACCAATGAAATTTGATTAAGGTCTGGCGAATATTAGAATAAGAACAGTGACTAATTTAAGATGTTACGGTGATTAACCAATTTCAATAATTTAAAATAATAAAAAAGGTGTCAATTATTATTTAATATTTTATTTTGTACTTGAATCGTAGTGTAATGTTATATAGCCTCCCTCTCCTTATTAATAAATAAATTATCCAACACTACGTAACACATTTTTTCAATTCGGACCAGTAGTTCTAGTTTCTAATATTAGCCTTATGTACTTTATTATAGAGGTTTTTTTTTAAATAATTGATTACCTAAACGGTAGACCTTTTATACCAACAATCTAGCCTAAAAAACCAATAAACAATTTAACTGTACCAACTTAATTTATTATTTACTTTGTAGATTATGTTAAAACTAATGCACTTTTACACAGTCCTTAGCACTTTCTTTCTCTTTTAAAGTCTGATATTGATGAAAATACTTTGTTCACGTGTTATTTGTATAGCCCAGCATTTATTTGAACAATGAAGAAATAATCTTTTAGATGGTTCCAAGTTAAACGCCTTTCGCTTTGCAGAAAACGCCCTAAGACATTGTAAAAAGTTTTATTTTTCTTAGAATTCCTGGGTAATTATTTTTCAACAAACTTTCTCGAAAACCTGTTTCTACTTTTACTGCTTTTAGGCTTGCAATGTATTGTTTTTGTTACGAGTGTGGAGGATTGCAGTCATCAGGCCCCGATACTTTTTAACCGATTTATTTATTATACCAAGCTAGGCGCCGAGTAGATGATCAATACGCAGTGTAAAAAATCGCGAGCCATTCCTCATGATAAATTATAACAAAATTTTATGTTTACGAAGAAAACTTCATAAAAATAAGTCAAAAAAAGTCTTAATAATAAGTAAAAACTTATTATTTTTGAGTAAGTAAGTAGATTGAAAACAACCTCGCCTTCAATGACTGGTTCTGCAATGACAATGTTTTCCCACTTTCATCAAAATGTACCTTAATAAATATAAAATATATAACTTCAGTCTTCTGGGAATCAAAACCGCATGAATTTTACCACATTTTACCGATAAGGGTATATAGTAAAATAATTATTTATGGGGTATTTACACGTATATTTGGGTCATGGATCCGTATAAAAACGCGCCGGCAGCCACTTAATTCGGATCACGTGTGAGGTCGCAATGAGCTTGTAAACACATGTATGTACACATCAACTACGCGATGACAATACTGTTTACTCGCTCATCATTCACTAGCTGTTTGGTACTAGCTATGGAGTTGGCCCCTAATTTGGTAGCTATGTTCGACTGTTTTTCGATGAGGAGATAGATAAAACTTTTCTTTCTTTAAAAAATAGCGTAGGTACATTCATTTTGGTTACAAATCAGTACTTTCTTAGCACCTTTGAACGAAATAGAATAATCTGCAAAATGGTGATTTTTTCATCCTTCTACAGGTACGTTTACTTTCTCACGAAAATACTTTACAAATAGTAACGACAGAATAAAGGCGTAACAAATCATATTAAAATATACGATATCTACATAAATAAAAAGCATTTTACATGTTAAAGTGGATCCTTAAGAGCTGCTCTCTTTATAATGCGGGCCGCTCCAATTTCTAGCATATTGTGTTACCGGGTCTCAGCAGGTCTGCGACGTGCACATCTTATTAGGGAAGTTTCTTCAGACTTATCAAATTATCCAGCATTTTGCCGCTTCAATAAAAAAGTTCGAATCACCTTCGGACTTGTCATTCATAATTGATTCAGTCGCCAAGATCGAGATATCAAAGACTGACCCAATAAAGTATTGAGTTGTTACTTGATGTCTAAATGAAGGACCGATGACCGCTCTAAAAATACGATAAGGAAGCTATCACCCGACTAGTTATTGGCGCGGCAAACATAGGACCAACCGTTCATGAATAGTTAAAATGTGAACCTCTAAGGAAATGTCCACATGAACCAGAAACATAGATAACAAACTCTCAACTACGAGTTTCGCGGAAAACTCAATATTCCAAATTCAGCAAAGCTAACTGCTACATAAAACATTGCGGATTCAGTCGCCGATAGAGTTGTTGTTTAAATAAAAATCAGTTTCACGGGATGTGCAAGCTCTTTAGATGTTCGTGTGAGCTCGGGCTTATTGTGATGGAGGCATGCGCGGTGCGCGGCTAGCGGGCGAGCCAGCCCAGTGACAGTCGGCGCCCGGCCAGGCACGCGCGCGCCCCGGCCGCCCCAAGCGATCCTACTTACGTAAGTCACGTGAAAATAAAAAAATAATAAACTTGACGCACAACTGCCCGTGTGCTCGCATGTGATTTTAAATAAAGAGCAAAGCTTTTTTTCTTATTTAAAACTACACGTTAAAGTGAAGAAAGTGAGTGAACATATTGTGTTTGTTTGACATTTTCTGTGCCAATACGGACAGTATAGATGTTTGTATGTAAGAACGTGATGTTTGGTGAGTATACACATGCTCTTGAAGAAATTTTGTACGTAGCTTTGAGCTGTTGGCGGGTTTATTTTGTAGATACTGTTTGCATACATTCGTTAGGCAATGTCTACGATAAATTATATTTTATATAACGTAAAAACAACTTAAAATTTGGTGCCGAAAAACTCCTCCGCAAATCTGCCGATATGCTTAAAATACTTGCGGCTACGCTGTATCGGAAATTCGCGGTGCTTATCTTCTGTCCAAGGTAAAAGCCAACCCTTGGATCATATGAAGCGTCAACAAGGTGTTTAGACTTTAGTCTTTGTACGTATTATTTTCATTTAGTTTAAATCAGTTCACATTAGATTCTTTAGTGTAAACCTTAATTATAATTTAATTTAAAGAAATCTAACATACAAATAATCAAGTTAATAAAACAACGTATTTCTTCGATTCTTATTTTCTATTCGTAGGTAAAGCCTAAAAAATATTTATTTATGAACAGTATTTTTTTTAGACTGACAAGCTACAGCAAATGAAAACACTGGACAGGTCCACTCAGAACTGTATGGTTCTTTTTTCAAAAGACCATCTCAGACTCCAATCTGCATGGTTCTCATATGATTTGACCATTACATGTTTGCTGTATGGACTTTAAAAGAGACTTTGACCCCTGAGTTTGTTTCAGTATTTCTTCTCTTCTAGTTTAAATTGACGTTTGTGTTTTTAAAAATCTATTTGCAAAATAAAAATCATTTATCAAATTTTATGTATAAAAAAGTATGATACTGTTTGTTGTTCGTAAGCGCATGACTTGAGACCGGCTAAAAGAGTTCGCCATTGTCCGAACTAGATTTTAGGAATAAAAATTTGAAAAGATGCTGTAAGTGATTTTTTCATGCTCGTCGATGCGTATGTTTGTGTGAGTGAGCCGTTTCGAACATTTGTAGGTAGTTTCCGTACTGTTCCATATCTTATCTATACTGTGACTAAACACAATAGATTATTTCGAACGTTGTCCTTCAGCAATTTCTCAGCCATAAATTCCAATATTAAATAAGAAACAATTTGGATAAAAACCAGGATCTTAAGCGCGCCTTTTCTAAAAGAGTCGAGTGGTTCTCAATCTATCGCGTTCAACATCCTTGTTATATTATCTACATCAAATATATTACATTGAAAGTGAGTCAAGGAACTCTAGAACAAAGTGACGAGTTCAAAATATACGTATTTGATATTTTTTTCCCTTCTGATTTTTATGTAACACACGATGGATAAATAATAATAATTTATTTGTAATGTTTTGAGGTTTATAATAGGCATCTCAAGAAGGAAACTTCGTCTAGCTTGCCTATTTATGTGGTGGGGTTTTCGAAGTGGTCTACTAGAACTGGAACGCTGTCCCGTGCTTTCCAATCTTGATACCAAATAGGTAGCAGACTAATAATTTTGAGCCCAAGTCGTCGACGGCGCATACTATTCTACGCGCGCCTCAAGGAGATGCCAGCAAACCATACGGGCCCAGAAGGGTCGAAGTCTACTGGGGCCAAGGGTCTGCTTCTGAAAGGAAGACTCGGCCCTGGTATGAAAGGTAACGAAGGAACAGGAGTGGTTTTTTAGTCAGTAAAAGTCTGACACACCCTCTCGCCCCACCCAAGAGCGGGGATGTCATTGGATGATCTTATCACCGCAAAAAAAGACTAATAATTTGAACAAGCCTAATTTGTATCCTAATGTAAGGCATCCCCATACTCTTTCCAATTCTCTCTGCCTTGCATGATCTCTGGGCGACGCCAAGATATCACATGGGCAATCTCATACATTTTAAACTTCTTGACAATCCTAATCATTGATGAGATACCAGTTTGTCTGAGCAACCAAGACTTCAAGAGTATAAAAACCTTTCCCTTTGAGAAGAAAAGCTACCGTAGGCGTCGGTTTGAGGACCGCAAGCCGTCCCGACTAGGACCAAACCCAGGTGGACGGTACGTTGTGTTCCACACGCTTCTCAAAGAGCTATTAGCAAAATGAATGGGGCCCACTAGAAGCGATGCCTGCTAGTAATGCAGCATTGTTCGAAAGAGTTATCGAAGCCCTGCACCCCTAGCCAAGTTGATAATCTGCAATCGTTAACGCTAGTCGAAAACTAATCAAATGTATGGGGATGACATCATCACAACGTTAAGTCACGTGGTCAGAACAAACGAATAGAAAATTCGTAGCCAAGTTCCAAATCGTTCAAAATGATAGAATGAATTGTTATCGTTTCTAAAATGTTCACTACACTTCGCTACATCATTTGTTATTGTAGAACGACATTGTAGAACGAGCGGCTGACTCAGGCGCGTCAACATGGCTACCAACTTATCGTTTTCAACAATTGCTGACACCGAGTCGTTACCGATTGGAGAACGAAATTTTTGTAACTTGGCTGGAATATATTGAACAATTTAAGGATCACAGGTGGGCTTTAGTCAATAAAAGTCTGACAGTCTCTCTCTCGCTCCATCTAGAGCAAAAGGAGTTTCTTGATGATTGCACATCTCAATTTTTTTTAAATAAATATTCTTATGTCTGGGGCCCTTTGATCGCATCAGGAATGAAGATATCCGCAGGAGAACCAAGGTTTTCGACGTAGCGATAAGAATCGCCAAACTTAAGTGGCAGTGGGCAGGACCCTTTGCTCGCAGAACATATGGTCGTTGGGGCCGAAAGGTTCTAGAATGGCGATCGCGAACAGGAAGACGCAGCATTGGATTGCCTCCGAAAAGGTGGAAAGGTGACCTGGTGAGGGTCCCGGAAATCCAATGAATGCGAGATGCACAGGACCGTTCATTGTGGTGACACTGTGTGGGAGGCTATGTCCAACAGTTGACGTCTTTCTGCTAAAATGATGATGAAGAAGAGGCAAGGCATCATACATAGTCTTTAGACGAGAGCATTGTTTAACGCATCTCTCGAGTTCGACTCAAGCATGTTCTAAGCAGGTAATATCAATGACTTGAATATACGCATTGATCACATGAGCACTCTGTGGGCGCACACAATGATGTATATAAATTAAATTTGTACTCATATCATATTTCCAGTTAATGACCTACCTGGGTAACTATATGTGCATGAGTAGTCATTGCCAAACAAACGTGTCTTCAATGTAGACTACGTTGAAGATACGCTTGTTTAATCTTGTATCATGCTTTCTTGATAAGAAAAAGCTTGATGTGGGTTTTGAACTTTCCGTCGCTAAGTTTTGTAAACTACTTACGTGTCAAAAATATACGGTGCCAGAGGTCAATAATCTGTAATTATACAATTTTAATAGAAACGATGCCGCATCATATTAAACCTAATATGTGTAAAATTGTACATTTGAAAATAAATCAATAATAATAATTATTATTTATAAATTTTTTTCATACATTTATTTATCTCAGGACCCTAAGGTCCTGAACCTTTAGAAGGCGTACAAGGGGCCGAAACCAGCTTGCAGAGGCCCTTTAGACAATTTTATGGACCGTGATACCAACCGACGATTATCCCTGTACGCGCTATGCTAGAGCACCCAAGGCCAACCGTCAGTTGGTGGGAAACTATTGCAATATATGGATAATAAGGCTATGGTATTGGGAGGCTTAAGTGGACTGTTTACCAAGAATTATGTTAAGACATGGCCCCTGTCTGAACCATATTATTAATATACATCGATAAAAAGGCATTATTTATAATTATTATTACGCTGACTTCTTCTTTCTTGTACCATGGTTTATAATAGTTCGTGTATATTCTTCAAGTGTTAGCGATATGATGTTTGCAGTGAATAATGTGACCAATCCAAGATATTGTTTGTAATGGCAGCTCTGCCTAAAACAATAGCAGAAAAATCATTTCCAAAAATTTTAATTCTGTTATTTTTCAAAATTCAGAAAATCTGCTTTTTAAGTTGTAATTTGTACAAACAAAACCTCACACACAACGGAGATTTTTGATAAGCATTACTAATCTGCTTATGATAAATAAAATTATTTATATGAGCGATCTTTGTACGTAATTTTAAGAGATATCGAAGTTCCGGACCAAGCGTTTCGCCTCGTCGTTTATACCACGTACATTGAAGGACTGGAACAACTTGCCTGCTGCGGTCTTCCCGTCCGATTATAATTTAAGGGTCTTCAAGGCTAAAGTGAATAGGCTCTTAATAAACTAGTGTGCCTCACCATCAACGATTGCATCACTACTTACCATCAGGTGGGATCGCAGTCAAGCACTAGTTGATAACAATTAAAAAAAAAACACGATTTGACATAAATTTTTTCAGTGTATTTTATTGAATACAAGGAAAAGGTGGCATTACTCATTATTTTCTTAATTTCCTGACTTTTACTTGACTGCTTGAGTAGTCGACATATCGGTAAGCGTATGGATTCTTGGCTTCGAATCCTTTTTCGAATTCTCAGAAGTGGCCTAGTGTATGATCTTATATTTGTAAAAAACTTATCGTATAATATGAGTCTTGTAACATAGCTTCTATCGACTCTATATCTCTTCGGATTCATCATCATCATCATCATTTCAGCCGAAAGACGTTCACTGTTGAACCCGCGACTCTCACCAGGTTATCGGTCCACCTTGTGGGAGGCCTTCTAACGCTGCGTCCTTCGGTACGTGGTCGCCACTCCAGAACCTTTCGTCCCTATCGACCATATGTTCTGCGTGAAATGTGCGCTGCCTTTTGCAACTTAAGTTTGGCGATTCTTTGAGCTATGTCGGTAACCTTGGTTCTCCTGCGGGATATATTCATTTCTAATGTGATCATGATGGTGATGAAGATGATGTTTCGGATTATAGAGCCATTATTGTATTCTTATCGACCAAAACTGAAAAAAGTCATTTTCAGGCTTTATTAATTCTCCCTTGTTTAAAGCGGTGATTGTATCACAAGTACCAACTGAGTTATATACATAAGAATATGATGTTTCAATTAATCTATATATATTTTCCCGGAAACGTATCGTTTGCTTACATAAGTATTTTCCTGTTAATTTTGAATATCGATCTTTCAAATCAGTTTTTTCACGTGGCCTCGTATATTTTTGACGGCACACTTAGCGCAATGGTTGAGCGCCTGCTGAGCAGCTTGTCGCGGGCCCGATTCCCACACAGGATAAAATATTTTTATGGCTTGTAGATATCTTGCGAAAGTGAGTTTACATTTTTTAGGGTTCCGTACTTCAAAAGGAAAAAACGGAATCCTTATAGGATCACTTTGTTGTCAGTCCGTCTATCTGTCTGCCTGTCTGTCAAGACCCTTTATCTCAGAAACGCGTGAAGGCATCGAGTTGAAATTAAAACTGTGTACTCAAGTCTGCGGTCCCTTAAAGCTGTGAAAATATCAAACTTCTAAGTTAACGGAAAAAAAGATACGGTCGTTTATGTTGCAAAAAACGTACATTTCAACACTCTCAAAGGAATCAAAATTCATAGGGTACTTCTCGCCGACCCAGAATCCTGAAAGGCATAAAGCAAGGTTTTATAGTGTAGATATAGGAATAAATCTGAAAACTGTAAATTTGTAGATTTTTTTTTTTTTTTTCAGGAATCGAACTGTTTTCATACGTAAGTTTGTGCGGAACCTGGCGCGAGTCCGACTCGCACTTGCCCTGTTTTTTTTTTAATGCAGCATTGAAGTCATTCCTATTGCAGGAACCCTGTTTTTATGTAGGTAAATGTGTTTGCCATTAAACATGGTTTTTGACTGCTTATCGGATTTAAACTTAGCACTCGAGTAGATCATGTCCTGGATAGCACATAGGTTACTTTTATCCCTGGAGTACGTTCCCTGGGGAAAACTTTTCATCCTGCACGCGGGCGAGCCCGCTGGTAAAAAGGTTTAAGCTAACATAGTATCAGCATTCGTAGTTCTAAAAGTATTTTGACTTTACGTCCGGTGCACCAAGGGCAACCAGCACCATGACCAATGTGATCAGCTTTAAACAAGGTCTAATGGAAAGGTATCATACTTTGAAAACTGAATTTTATGAAATCTTACCTAGCTCACATAAATACGTTCTTCGTATTGAATTAAAGCCAGAATAAATATTCAGAAGAAAAGCCTAGTTCCTGAAAAAATTACAAACTTCTAAAACATTTATTAAACTTCTATAATATTTGATAAACTTAAAAAAAAAAATAGTTTGATTTCTATAATATTTGTTAAAGTTTAATTTTTTTTAAATTAAATTCTATAATAATTATTAAACTTAAAAAAAAATGGCCTCCATGGAGGACATAGGCCTCCCCTAAATGTCGCCACAACGAACGGTCCTGTGCGTCTCGCATCCATCGGATTCCCGCAAGAAAGAGTGATGGAGCTATAATAATAATAATATATTTATTTGTTTCTCTCATAAAGGTACAAAGGTTGACAATAACTAATCATTATATTGTAACAGTAGATACCCTATACACCCTATTAACTCCATCCCTTTAACAGTTTAGCTTAGTACGTCAAATGGAGCACGTCAAGAGCTCGTGGCCTCGTGGTAAGGCCTATGATGGTGCGATTTACTTGCTGTAGCATATCACAAGTTCAAGCAACAATAAGCAAAGCCAAGTCCAGTCTTGTATGAACCAATTTTTAGTCAATTTAAAATGCGGCACAACGTTATGGGCTCATCATTATTTAACTTTTCGTTACGCCTGTTCAACCTGACACTTTGTAGAAGAATTTTTCGAGTGGCGAAACGAGAATAACTCAAATTTCAAGAATTTGCCTCTGAGCCTCGATAAATGTACCTTTTTAGGGTTCCGTAGCCAAATGGCAAAAAACGGAACCCTTATAGATTCGTCATGTCTGTCTGTCTGTCTGTCTGTCTGTCTGTCTGTCTGTCTGTCCGTCTGTCCGTCCGTATGTCACAGCCACTTTTTTCCGAAACTATAAGAGCTATACTGTTGAAACTTTGTAAGTAGATGTATTCTGTGAACCGCATTAAGATTTTCATACAAAAATAGAAAAAAAGCAATAAATTTTGGGGGTCCGCATACTTAGAACTGAAACTCAAAATTTTTTTTTTCATCAAACCCATGCGTGTGGGGTATCTATGGATAGGTCTTCAAAAATGATACTGAGGTTTCTAATTTCATTTTTTTCTAAACTGAATAGTTTGCGCGAGAGACACTTCCAAAGTGGTAAAATGTGTGTCCCCCCCCCCTCTAACTTCTAAAATAAGAGAATGATAAAACTAAAAAAAATATATGATGTACATTACTATAAAAACTGCCAACGAAAATTGGTTTGAACGAGATCTGGTCAGTAGTTTTTTTTTAGTACGTCATAAATCGTAAACCGCATTTTACCTTTCATTCAATCAACTCAAATATAAAAAAAAAAAAGATTATTATTATGTTACTTGCTGCTACGGAACCCTCCATGGGCGAGTCCGACTCGCACTTGGCCGGTTTTTTTTAAAGTAGACAAAATTTATGTTTTACTTACTGATCCTTATAAAAGGTTCATCAAATAGTACGTATCCAATATTTAATTGATGCTTTTAATATCTAGAATCTTTTCATGTTTCCAATTTTTTGGCGGATAAGTTTGTGGGTATTTCATTACTAATTTAATTAATTATGTACTTCCAAGTCAGTTCAAAGATATCACAGTTCAGGACAAAAGGTTCTGGCGACACGCTACGTACCGGAAGACGCAGCGTTGGATGGAAGACCTTCTTCAAATCAGACAATGAACTGATGAGGTTCGCGGGAATCCGATGAATGCGAGATTCACAGGACCGGTCTTATAGCAACACTTGAGGCTATATCTAACAGTAGACGTCTTTCAGCTGAAATGATGATGATGATGATATTGATGACAGTTCAGAGTATGCCGTTTCATAAAACGATATTATATAGAGGTAAAACCCCAACACAACTGAGACTTATGTCTCGTTAACATAAATATACGTCAGACATTAAGTTGTATTATTATTTTAGTCTAGACAGACTTGTTGTATTTTACTTAGACTTCATGAAACATGTAGGCTATGTCAAACAGTAGCGGCCAAAGGGGTGGGGAGGAGGCGAGCAGGGTAACCGCCCGGGGCCTCGCTCTTGTAAGGGCCTCGCGCAACAAGTCGATTAGAAAAAAAAAAACAAACATTTGAAACTTTTTATTACCTGATGACACGAGATCGGTTTTCAGCTCTTGCAATTCTTCAAATGAAAATGACGTAGCCCATTTACTAAACTATTGAAAAACAGTAAGCATAATTTTGAAATCCACATGAATACCTTTTAAGGCATTTAGTACCTAGGTTTATCATCGTTGTCGTATCTATGTTTACTCATTTTTATACATTTTCTAAAATAATATTTTAAACACTCAATTAATGTACTTAGTACCTTTTTATATTTTTGCATTTTTTACCTATCATACTGTACTCAGTTTTGATTCACATACTTTGCAAAAAGGATAAGGGCCTCGCAAAGATAGATTGCTTAGAGCCTCGTAACGGTTAAGGCCGAACCTGATGTCATACGAGTGTAACTCATTCTTGACTCGTGTAAATGAACTGTTTTCAATGCGGCGTGGGCTTCTTAAAACTTTATTATCTTTATCTTCTTTACATAGTAGGTATAAAACCAAGTCACTTTCCGCGTCTGTTTGCTTATTCGCTTTTTCCACCTAAACCAGACAACTGATTACGATGCAATTTTCAATAATAGAAAGAACCCCCCACCCCTCCTTCTTATCTTATATCACACTTTAAATATCTATGTTCTTCTCATGCTAAGAATCTGCGTTCTTCTAACAATCTTCTACTGCTTTGTCCTTCTCATACTTCTGATTTCGTTCATTTTTTCTTTCATATACAGTCCATACTTCTGTGGAATGCGCTTCCTCTCGAGATCAGGACGGCCACCAGTCTATACTTAATCGAGAGACAGGTTACTATCGAATAAGTATTTCAAGAGTTATCAAACCAACCCTCAAGCTTTCACACGGGATTGATTTATTAACAATGTTTCCAATTCAATTAGACGCAACGATACAAAACAATGTCATTAACTGGACAGCTCTAAAGCGATAAGCATTGTCCGTATCAATAGGAGTCCACTGACCCAATAAAATAAAACCCAATACAATGGAACATCAGATAGACAAATTAGTTCATTTTGCACGAGAGGTAGCTACCGCTAAACAGGTCAGATGATACGGGTAATGCACCATTTCTCGTTCGCCTAGCACTTTCATTTTTTGTATGCAAGTGCGAATGCCAAAAGTTTTCCGCACTGCGTCTCCTTCTCGGCTGAATATGTATGGGACCGACTTGCCAATTCAAATTCGGTTACTTTATTCACCATATTGCAGTCTTATTGGAATTTTTAGCTGTGATAATCCCCTTTTTGTTATTCAAAACATCTGCGCTTCAATTTAATGTTTTAGTGGGCTTTTATGAAGAGGGAAATGACGTTCTGCGGTATGAATTAAATTAAGATTTTGTACGAGTTATATCTTATTCATTGAAGTCCCGGATAAAATATGAAAACAAAGAAAGTTAATGGATGATGAATATGACTGATTTTGGGACATATTATTATTCTTCAGGTTAGTTTACTATTTGTGTAAAACTAACGATTAACTCATATTCGAATGAGTACACTAATACTTTTGTTTTTGTTTTATGCAAGTAATAACTTAGTTTACTTTATCTCTTACTTTATAATAATTCCCACAAACGTTATAATACCTTAATTATGCTGGAAAAACACAGCAATACCTAATAAAATAAAGAATAAAATGTCTCTGGTGGCATGTTTTTGTTTAAGTATCGGCGCGTGGCCCTTACATTTTAATTATGACCAGAACTAAAGCTTTTCAGGGAGACCTCTATAATTAATTTATAAATAATTTATCGTGAGCCGAGTGAAACACAGGACATTTACAACAAAGTATTAAAGCATTAATGAGGAGACCGTTGTTAACGATCAATGTATAATGGACTTATCAAAATATTCTTTCAATTATTTTGTGCAGGTATTCCTAATGGTGTAATAAATGTGTTCTACTTTGGACTGAGACTTTGCTACCATGATGAAAAGTATCCGCTCAGCGGTTCAGATGTGAACATGTCTTAAACTAAGCTCCAGTAAATGATCACCTATAGCTACAGTACTTAGTCCACTGCTGGAGACAGGTCTCTCCAATCTTACGCCATTCTTTTAGCTTCATGGTAACTTTAGCCTACGTCTAACTTCATCCTATGTGTCGAAAATGAAACCGTCCCTCCTTTCGTGGTCTTCTTCTCGTGGTTAGATGATAGACATAGACATAGCTCGTATTTTCGAATTTCGAATTGGGAGGTCTGCAGAACTGGTAAAGCGTTGATCAGCAATTTTTAACACGCATTTAGAACTCGGGCTACGCTCGGAGCTTCCTTGCGTGATTGAATTAGAATGAAGATATGTTCAGGACAACCGTGGTTACAAGCATACCCGAAGAATTACCAAACTTAAGTGGCAATAGGCAGGGCACATTGCTCGCAGAACAGATGGCCGATGGGGTCAATAGGTTCTGAGTGGCGACCGCGTACCGGGAGATGCAGTGTTCCAACACTACAAGACGCAGTGTTGCAAGCCGTCGTACAAGGCGGACCGATGACCTGGTGAGAGTCCTGGGAATCCGATGGATGCGCGATGCACAGGATCGATCGTTGTGGCGACACTTGGGAGCAGCCTATGTCCAGCAGTGGACGTCTTTCGGTTGAAATGATGATGATGATGATGACTTAGAACTCAGACAGACAACTCTAGACATCGGGACAACCCTAATGGGTTGTCCCGATGCTCTAATGAGCAAATTAATTAAATTGTCCTAAACATAAATTATAGGTTCTATAGCTACTATAAGTTACCGCACATACCAACTCCATCACGTGACATTATTTAGTTACACCCAAAACTAATATCCAAGTTAATGACACAGCGTATACTGAATAGTTATTACGAAATACCTTTGCTACCAACAAACCTGTTAAATATACGTGGGTATACGTGTATAATATAACGTTATACTCGTTACTTTAAATACTTATGTAGTTTGTGGAAACACATGAACTGTAAATTGATATTGGCTTCCTCTGAACATTAAATCTATTGTAAAAGTAAATTGATATAAATTAAGTTTCATTGATATGTGAGTAAAATTGTAGGCACTATGGTTGTGGTAGTGCTTATTTTTAAAGAAAGCCTTTTCAGCATACTTGGGAAAGTATTTCGGTTACAGTTTAACTGTCGAGAAACTGTTGCAATATTTATTTTTACGAGAGTAAAAAATTTTGGGTTCAATATCGAACACTGAACAAAAATCGACAATTCAATAGGAGCATAGAACCAGTCGGTGTGGTGATGCTTGGGGGAGGCCTATGTCCGGCAGTGGATGTCTTTCAACTAATATGATGATGATGACGATGAACGAAAGTACATGAAATCAGAAATGTTTATTTCAAATAGGTAATCCATTCACAGGCACTATACAGGCGAAATTGAACGTTCCAAAGCACAGATCTATGGAGAAGAAGACCCAAGAAACTTCGTGGACACTCTCTTAAATCATATTATGAGTTACCATGAATTTGGGTTAATTTGCCCCCTGGTTACTTTGACCCAAGCACGATAATCAATAGAAAAAATAGACAGTAAACACAGTGTCCCGTGTTCCTATTGGTTAAGAATCTTAGGCCAAAGTCATACCCCAAGGCCAAAGTAACCCGATTTAACCGTACATAAATCTTGGTTACATATTTCTTGTCACTCAAGTATCTACAAATTACACTACGTGGAAAACAAATTACAATTTCAAGTTAAGTAAAAACGATTTGCTTAATAACAGTAAAGTAGTGAGCTGGCAAAGTATAACACCTGAATACTTTTAGTTTATAACGCGCTCTCAAGCAGCCATTAGTATGCCGCGCTACGGCCACTAGATTCCGCTCCAACCTATAATATCCCAAGTTACCTCAACTAAGCTACTTTACTATCCAAATCGATATTGACCCATTTAAAAGTAGTAGTGTAATGTGGGGGAGAATAATGTGGTGATACCACATACGTCCTGGCGTAGCTTATTGACGCTATCAGGATTGTAAATTCATGTTATACGCTTTTTCCAGCAGCTTGGCTCTTGTTTTAGGATTCTGTACTCAAAGGATAAAACGGGACCAATACGGTAAAATAAGACTTGGTCTATTACACACACAAAGAAATAAGTAAGTATTTGTGTTATGATATGTACTATTTAAAAGTCTGATATTTAGCGGAAAGTAAATATAAACTTCAAAGGCTGACATAATAATTGTTGAGTTTTTGTGTTCCGTACCCCAAGGGTAAAAACCATAGAAATATAAAAAACAGGTAAAAACGCTCCGAACCATGGCCTGTAACAAAGCCGGCTAAAGATCGCTGCCGCCGATCGCCCCCACGAGGGCATGGCGGTGCTCTGCCCAGGCGGGGCACACCTCTACCGTATGCTCCACCGTGTCCTCCGGGGCGGTTCACACAATGTTGGCACCCGGGCGTTTCGTCCGCACGAATCCGGTGCAGGAACCTCCCAAACTTACCATGTCCGGAGAGGACCTGCGTCATGCGGAAGGTAAGGACGCCGTGTTGTCTTTCCAGCCACTCCTCAAAGAGGGGACTTACCGCCATAATTATGGTGTGCCCTTTATAAATAATGGTACGGAACTCTTCATGCGCGAGTCTGACTCGCACATGGTCGGTTTTTTTTACTTCACATGGGTTGTAAACACACATTTGGAAATTGTATTATTATTTTGCCCAATGTCCAGTTTAGAAAGTATTTAGTTTTTGATATATACGGAACGGTCACTTTGCCCTCTGTTAGAATGCGGATGAAACATGTTCTAAAGTTAATTTAGCAGCAGACATATCGAGTCAGAATTTCCAACCACCTTCGCTGAGGTAGTCCAAGTCAGCTATTGAAACATAATTAACAAAAAAAAAAAAAACAAATATAAAATAGAAATTTCCCACCCCTTGACAGAAACTTTAATTTTTATTATTTTTTAGTCGGATAGTATCACACCATTTTGGATAATTTGCGCGTGACTTACATGACTAAAATAAAAACATTTGAATTTTGAATATTCAAAATTCAAATGTTTTTATTTCACACCTACATGGGCACTTATTTATTTATTTTATTTATTTATTTGCATTTATGAAACTGACTGACTGGTTGACTGGTAGAAAATGCCTTAAGGCATTAAGTCAGCCTCTGTACTATTGTGTGCATAAAGAATAAATAAATAAATAAAACGTCAGAAGCTAGTGCACGGTTCCAAATAGGTCGTTTCGTATGGAGAAGAACCGGCAAGAAACTCAATGATTACTCTATAAAAAAAAATTGTTGTTCTCACAATATTTCCATATTACACTATAAGTAGATATTATGTAAGGTCAGTGTAGACCAGTCAATATTGTACTCAAAGTATAATAAAAGTAATCATAATAAAAAGTAAGTCGTTGACTTGATTCTGCAATCAACTTTCTACCATCGGACAACCTGTCTTACGGCGAGTTTTACCCTTACATTGTTAAAACACCTCTTCGCCTTCGGTCCGGAATCAGCCTTTTACCTCGTCGTTTATACCGTGTACATCGAAGGACAGGGACAATTTGCGAGCAGCGGTCTTCACGTCCGATTATAAGTAATTTAGGTCTCTTTAACGCTAGAGTTGAATAGGCTTTCAATAAACTAGTGCGCTTCACCATCAACGATTGCATCACTGTTTACCAACAGGCAAGATCGCAGTCAAGCATTAGCTTATATCGTAAAAAAACACGTTTCTGATATCAGATTAATTTGTGTCATTTATTTCATCACTACTGCTCTCGAAGTGGAGAAAAAATATCGTGAAAAAAATACCAATTCGCACTGGGCCGAAGCGCGTGTTGGATGGCTATGGTGGTGGATGGATATGGCATGTGACATACCTTCTCCTGTACAGGCGGCCTGATTCCCAGCAGTGGAAATATTACAAGACTGTTTATGTTATGCTACGAGTATTTGTTGTTAATGAACATAGTATTAGCAGTATTTGTTACGTTGTATGAAAATTCTTCCTGGAAAACTTTTTATTTTGACAAATAGATTGATGCATTTTTTTTTGAGTTGGTAAATCATCTAATGACTTCTTTCGCTCTTAGGTGGAACGGGAAGGCATGTCAGACTTTTACTGATTAAAACCACACCTATGTCCCTTCAGTTGCCATTGCGTTTCGGGACCATAAGTACCTAGCAGGCATTGATCCTGCTGGGCCCGTATGGTTTGCTCACAACTCTTTGAGGCACGCGTGGATCACTTCGCGCCGTCGACGACTCGGTGGCTTGACCGTGAGATGTACGTTCCCTTACTCTTGGCGGCCTGTTTGCATAAGGATGCGACCGCTACCGATCCCTCTCGCTCCGAACCATAGCCTGAACCAAGGCCCGGCGCGAGAGATCGCCGCCACCGATCGCTTCCACAAGGACATGGCTATGCTCCGCGCATACGGAAATTGATGGACATGAACCTGGCCTGAGAAGCGCTACAACGAACAATCGTTTTGTTCCAAACTTTATGCATTTATAATAAACGGTTTTGAAGACAACACAAAAACTGCAATAGATGGCTTTTAAAGAACCCCTATACGGCATTGCGAGGCTGTGTTCACGTGAAATTAGGCCACTCTGTCAGCAGTGTATAAAGGTACAATACCTACCTATAGCAGTAAAGCCGTGAAACGAGAGCTATTAACAGCAATATTATTACATCGTCTGGCATGACAAGCTCCAGCAAAGATCAAAGGTTCATCTTCCTTTATGAAATTCGTTATAAAGAACAAAGCTGAGTTACGAAACTGAGTTAAATGATAGGTTTATAGAATGTATCAACTGAACAGAACAGGGTTTACTTAAGGAAATTTACATAGCTTTTTAGGGTTCCGGACTTCAAAAAGAAAAAACGGAACCCTTATTGGGTCATTTTGTTGTCCGTCTGTCTGTCTGTCTGTCAAGACCCTTTATCTCGGGAACGCGTGGAGGTATCGAGTTGAAATTAAAACCATATCCTCAAATCTGCGGTCCCTTTAGCTGTGAAATGAAACTTCTAAGTTATAAAAAAAAGAAACGGCCGTTTTTGTTGCAAAAAAAGGTTGTATTTCGACCCTCTCAAGGGATACAAAATTCATAGGGTACTTTCCGTTGACCCCGAATCCTGAAATTTGTCATAAAGCAAGGCCTTACAGTACAAATATAAAAATAAATCTGAAAATAGTAAATTTGTTGTTACGTCACAAAAAATGTCACATAAAATATTTTTTGCGATTCGGAAAAATCTTCGAGACTCCATTCGGGAAATGAATTATTTACATAGATAAGTTTGTACGGAACCCTCTGTGTGCGAGTCCAACTCGCACTTGCATAGTTTTTTTATATTACAAAACAAAGTCCTCCACCGTTTCTGTCAGTCTGTCTGTCTGATCGCGATAAACTGAAAGACTACTAAACGGATTTAATGCAGTTTTCACTGACTGAGTGATTCATGAGAAAGGTTTAGGTGTATAGTACAGATAATTTTAAACTTGGGTTGCTGGTTAATATATACTAAAATAAATAAAAAATGATAATAAAGAGGAAAGACTTGTATTTTTTATTGTGATGAATAAACATTGAATAAATTAAAAAAAAAATTTATGGACCGATTTTAAAAATTTACCAGTAGAATGCTATTTTATCACCGAGGGTGTTTTTAATATTGTGCGGATTTCATCACGAATGTGGAATTGCTTCGCATGCGGGGTTGCTGCCCGATATCACGCCCCGCATCCCGCATGCGTATTCCATGCATTACAATAAATACTTGAATGAAAAGGACATTTGCGGGAGCTACGCGTGCGGAGCAATCCCGCATGCGTGATGAAATCCGCATGATATTAAAAACACTCTGAGTGACATAGGCTATTTTTCACTATCTCAAGGGCAAAGCCACTGTCAGAAGCTAGTCTATATTAGATATATAATTATTATATTTGACGGAGCCAGAAATGGCTGAGTGATATGACCGTCATCATCTTAATTCAGTGGTAGGTACTGGGTTCATTTCAAAGGGATTTTACATAACCATACACTTTATTTTCAGTTACTTATAATGTCACTTTTACAGTTCACATAATGTTAAGTACCAAAACTAAATAATAACGAATGTATGTGGCAAACCGACAGTTTCCTATCAGAGGCCTGCAAGCTCGCGAGAGGTCTTGCCCTCGAAGCTGTGCAAGGGATACTGCCACAGAGTACTTTTATATATACTGATCTATGCTTCCCGGTTCCCAGCCCTCTCATACAACTCTGTCTATGCAACACCATACCTCTTGCTATCATAATAAAAACAAAACAAAAATTCAATAGCTAAATATTGTTTTTCGTAACATATTAATGTAATAATTTATAAGAGACTGGTTCCGCACTTCGACACGCTGTCCCAAAGGTTAAATATCAGAAGCCTTACGAGTTAAAATTATAGCTCCATCCCTCCTCCCATCCTTTCGACTAAATTCAACATTTTCAAAAAAAAAAAATTGTGAGAGATGAACTATTTGGTTCAATTAAATGCAGAGGCCTTTTCTAAAGCGAGCCACTGGTGTTCACTCGACAGTCGAAAGGTAACAGTTCAGCCCCCCTAGCCAAGTTACAACTGTTTCGTCTCTTTTCGTCGACCTTCTTTTTCGATTCCTTTGTTCTGACGTCATCTCAACGCTCAGTCACGTGGTCAGGACAAAGGAATAGGAGGAGTGGCCGACTCGAGGCGATCAACGAAAAGAGAATCGAAACGAAAGGGTTGCAACTTGACTAGGGGGGCAGGTTAAGATCGTAAAATGGATCACGTTAAGAGTTCGTAGTAGGGCTTCAAATCCAAACCAAACAGAAATATAATATACTGCTATTTAAAAGAATCACAATCAATAAGTTACCTATTATATTAGCAAATTAATCAGTATAATTTTTCAATTAGCTAATGCAAATACACTAGTCCGTGTATTGTTAATCCACACCACAGCTTGTATCAAACGTGACACACAAAATAAATTACATCAACAAACGGACTCGTATTTGCAAATGAAGGTAATTGCTTCATTTGCGCACGCAATCTCGTTAATACATTGTATTTTAATTAATATCTAAATAGGTGCACACTTTGGGGAGCCAGCCGGTGGGTATGGGGCTCATTTGAAATCCAATCATATCCGGTATCAGATAACTACTTAACCGCACCTGCGCGCTCGTTAATACACTAGGCTGCAAAAGTTCAGGGTCGCTAATAAAAAATGTGATAGTTTTTTAAATACATAACATGAATTTGTGAAACTGCATTATTTATTTATTTATTTAAACTTCATGTACACTAGTGGTACAAAAGCGAACTTAAAGTAACAAGGCATTCTCTACCAGTCAACCTTTGGGTTAAGAGAGACAACACTATGGTAGGAGTGCACAATAAATAACTAACAGATAAATATCAAGTGGAATTTAGTATTAAATTTAGTTACAATAATAAAATACTTATTTGCTAATATTATAAACTAATAAATACAATATAATAGTATGTTGTAGATGACTAATTAATTCATAAAATTAAATACACAACATAAAACTATTTAAATTTAATTAAATACTATAAATACTTGTAACTGAACACAATAAAAAATAAATACAGCAGTTTGTCTTAAAAAAACCTAACTTTGTTAATTTATTGTTTAAATACTTATTATTTCCTCCACGAATCCGTATAATTTTATTAACCTTTTTAACCACTTACGTCGGATATATCCGACAAACACTCTTGAGTTTATTCCGACAGGGTCGCACGTCCACGACCAAATACTCCATCTCGTCAACTCTTCCGTCACCAACGAGGCTTGAAGAGCTAAACGAGATGGACACGAAAACACTCATCGGACAATTCCGACACGAGCGGTTAAAGGGTAAATTATTTTTTAGGGTTCCATACCTCAAAAGGAAAAAAATAGAACGCTTATAGGACCACTTTGTTGTCCGTCTGTCTGTCTGTCAAGACCCTTTATCTCGGGAATGCGTAGAGGTATCGAGTTGAAATTAAAATCATATACTTAGGTCTGCGGTCCCTTGAAACTGAAAAAAACTAAACTTCTAAGTTAACGAAAAAAAAAGATAAGACCGCTTATGTCGCAAAAAACGTGTCTTTCTACACTCTCAAGGGAATGAAAATTCATAGGGTAGGTACTTGCCGTTGACTCAGAATCCTGTAATATTGCATAAAGCAAGGTCTTATAGTACAGGTATTGAAATAAATCTGAATAAAGTAAATTTATTGTTGCGTCACAAAATATATTTCTTTTTTGTTTTGGAAAAATCTTCGAGACTCCATTCGCGAATTAAACTATTTGGATAGGTGAGTTTATACGGAACCCTCAGGGCGCGAGTCCGACTCGCACTTGCCCAGTTTCTTTTCTAATTACATGTCTATGGGATTTAAGTCTGGGCAGCAAAGTAGCCACTCCATACACATAATATTGACTTCTTGATTATCATGCATAGCGTGTTTCGTCTCCCAAAAATATTATCAAGCGTGCTTCCAATCAATCGTATGTAAATTTTACACCACTAATTTTTAATTAGTACAAATACCTAAAGAGCTTATTAGAAAAGGTCTTGTTATTATTTAAGTAAAGTCTCAATAAATAATAATCATAAACAGAAAAGTTATTCGCTTTTGTTTATATCCCAAAATATCACACCAATTATGGAAATATTGTACTGGCTATTGATTATGAATAAATGGCGATCAAAATAGAAAAACACTGAGCGTAGTATTTTCTAGTAGCAATTGTTATAAATGATTGATTCAATTATGAATTCAATTATAACAAATTTTCGTAGGCAATTTTCGGATTTCGTTTTTTTACTTTTGACATGACACAAATATGATCAGTAACGGGTACGGATAGAGCCCCATTTTTTTGTACTAATTAAAAAAATAGGGGTGTATAATCTGGACTCAGCTGTAAACATACATCTGGACCAATCTTTAAGATGTGTTCTCAAGGATATCGTAACAGAGAACTGAGTAGTTTGGGGCCGTTTGCTGGGCCATAAGGTTTTTATCAACATCAAAAAGTTGTCACAGGATCGTGTCAGAGCTTATATTGTTGTGGTGAATTCCTTGAAGGCTGTTTCGGACCTGAACAACCGTGATATGTTGATTTCTTAGCCGCAAGTAAGTTATAGTGCTTACGATGAATTGATCTTCTCGTGTGGTTGTGCCCCCTGGACTGCCATTTTATGGTGTTTTGATATTCATACCCGTCTCTTTAAGCTGCTGAGTACTCTTTGGATCGAAGATAAAGATATTTTTATATTTCTAGCTTTTTAATATTTGTACGCCCATGTGGTAGAATGGGCCGAGACTAAATGTTTAAACCTAGGACCATGTATTGTACATACCTACCAAGTTTTGACAAATAAATGATTGTGATTATTATGATTATGATTATCTAGCAGTACTACGCTAAGTTCTTACGTCTTGTACCATAATTTTGTGTAAAACTCGGGTTAAAGCAAAAGTGGAAAAAAATACTTTTCCTAATTTCAATTTATATTTTTCAAAATTCTGTAAAGGAAAGGTCAAAAATGGGCTATTATTCTGAAGAAATTTGAACAGCAATGTGATATCTACACTAATATTATAAAGAGGTAAAGTTTGTTTTTATGTTTTTTGTTTGTAGGTAATCTCTGAAAATACTGGTCCGATTGCGAAATTTTTTTTACAAATAGAAATCTGCTTTATTCTTGAGTGACATAGGCTATATTTTATATATGCGGGCGAAGCCGCGGGCAAAAGGTACTAGCTTTTGCCCGCGGCTTATAAGAAAGCTTATTTTTGAGTCCTCTGTTTTTGTAAAAAGCTGAAAAATGTTTCAGTAAAAACAAAACGCACATTTTTAAGCTATTGCATAGCTTCTATCGAGGGCCTTGAGCGCGGGGACCGAATCCAGAAATTCCGTAACGAAAAAAAACCTCACGCTCCCCACTGCGATGGGCACGGAGGTGTGGCTTGAAGGCCGTGCATTGTCTAACGTCGTTTCTTTTCGGCAGTCTTCGACACGGTGTTTGTGTGCATGCAACTAGCCGTATTGTTACTGCATAAATAAAATAAATAAATAATTATAATTGCATAAGTTGATACAAAATGCTATGCAATAGCTTTACCGCGGCAGTCCCCGAGTGCCACACGTCTTTTTTTTTTATTTATTCGTTCCTATGCAAAATAATTATTTAAAATGTAGCTAAAATTGACGTATCTATTAAGTAACTTAAGTTTTTATTATGATTTCAACTGCCGCTTTATGAAATAAAGACAAAACATATTTAATAACATGTTAATGCAATATCTAAACGTGTCGAAAGAAGGTCAAATCCGTAAATCTCAGATTGGAAATTTGTCAACTTGACGTTTGACATTGAAATAAACATACACAGATACACTATACGTCATTGAGATACACGCACACAGATACAAAGTTATATTGTCACGTCAATTACCACAGGGTTGTTAACCCTATAAAATAATATATAATGATATAAGCTTCTATCTTTTCCTCTTCACTTAAAAAAAAAAAACGGAGGACTGTATAATATTATTTAATGCTCAAAAAAATCAAAATAATTACGCTCTTTCAGTCTGTCTATGTTGGATTGCTGTTAAATTTTCTAATTATTTTTAGCCCAAGTCCATACATTTATTGAACGTTTCCTTTGCTTTTAAACTGTAAATTAAACAAAACCTCATTTTAGATTTATAATAGGCGTATCTATGTATGTACATTACACATATGCCCGTCACAGGTGCAATGCCGCGCACAATTATTTCTCAAATAAAATCTGTACACCCATTGAAACTGAAAACACGCAACCAATTTAAAGTTACACTCGCGGATTTAATTGAATTGGTTAGTTTTTTGCCATAGAATCGTTACGTTTTACTGTAACAATTATTTTTAATTACCGCTGTTTGACAGTTGGAGGCTTTGTTAATTAACTTTTGACATATTTAATTATTTGTACACTTGCCCTATTTGGTATCTAATTGAGTGTATGTTTTAATTTTTGATACACGTGGAAAGGATAACAAAAGCATATAGTAAGTAGATACAGTCATCCGCTTTTCAATAGTAAATAAGACTTTTAATACTACAAACATACTACTTACTTTTGTGGAATAAAGCCACGGGCAAGGATAAATAAATCACGGATAAATTGATCGCACAAATACACGTGTTTGTCTATGTGTGAGATTAACAAAACCGACAACGGAAAAACCCAAGAGCTAACTTTGAAGAAATCCTCGTGTAAAAGATTTTGGGATCAAAGGATCATATTGGGCTCAACAAGAAAACTGGCATGCTTAAACTACTGTTTCGTCGACCCTTCTACAGTAGAATTATGATTATGTACCTATTTGTTTTTTTTTTACGTGGGAAATCATCAAATTACTTCTCCTGCTGTGGTTGGAGCGGGACAGAGTATTAGTTAGACTTTTACTAACTAAACCCACAGTGTTCCTTCAGTTGCCGTTTCGGTAAATACTTTGAACAATCCGACCCTAACTGGCCCCATAAATGTTGCTGACATCTCTTTGAGGTGCTCGTGGAACATAATGCGCCATCGACTGGGGCTTGATCCTTACAGACGGCCGGACGGCGAACTACCCATAGCTCGCCATCCGTAAGTCCAACGCGTGGGGGTTTTTCTGACGAGGTTCGTGGCGTGAGGTTTGTCTTCCCCTCACGGTTTCGGCCGCCTCCATACCTATTATTATTCTTCTTATTCTTTGTGGTCTAATATTCGCATTTAGTAATTGATGGACCACTGTACGTGGGTCTTAGCGACCTTCATTCCAACCAGCCCACCTCGTTCCAAAAACAGATGAGCCCTTTCAGTTTGCACAGGGTGTCTATGAGTGAATTCGGTGCTTATAATGTTCGTGTTCTTATTTCGCTAACGGCTGTGCACTCAAGGAGCACGTGAGCGATGGAGGACTGTTCGTGATACTCAATATGAAGAAGTGTTTATTCAGCGAGCAATGTCCGGTAGTGAGGGATGCCACCAGACACCGGTTACCTCTGTCCAGTCGCAGAAGGTTACTGGTTAAAGTTCTATGTGAATGTGGCAAGACCTGCCTGCAGCCCGGTGCCAGGGACCATCACTTTCCCGCTTGTGTGTTGGTGTGTTCTTGTAGCCAATCACGCATTTAACCAATGAGTGTGGGCATGACGGGTTAGGGTCCGAAAATCATCATATCAGATCCCCGCCTGGCCAGCTCATCAGCTGCGTCATCGCATCGACTCCTCCATGCCTATTTATGGCTAGATTTCTACACCAATTGGAAGTATTTTCTCACTTATAAGTCACAATAGAGTCTTTACGTGGAATGATAAGGTTGTTAACTTATGATAAGGTTGTTAACTTATGGAAGTTACCATTAAGGTGGTTCACCTTAACGCTGTGTTGCTTAGTAAGGAGCAGGAGTTGTTAATGAAAGGCAAGTCTTAAGTAGTTAGTGTTCTTGGTCAACTTGCACTTGTGCGTCTTGCGAACTACGCGTAGGGCGCAGTAATAAGTTAATAAAGCCTATAAGTACTTTTAACTTGAAAATAACTGGAGTTGCACACATTTCATATCATACTAACACTATATTATGCATCTACCATTTTTACTCTACAGAAAAGCTCATCAGAGTTATAGTAAATATAAAGCAAACAGACAGTTGTAAATCACACAATTTCAAGAATAAAAAATATCTTGAGATATGCAATTTTTTCGGAAAACACCCAGAATTTTACAAAACTCGTGAAGAAATACAGACCAGATATGATTTACGGCACAAAAATAGGTTGATATACCTACATCCCGATTTAAAACGCATTCACTTGGCCCTTTTATCAAATCAATAAAAAAGTATAAAACTAGTTTCTGCCAGCGGCTTCGCTCGCGTAAAAGTAGATTTCTTCATACAAACTTTGGACCTCCGTTTCATCCTCTTAGGGGGTGAATTTTGGAAAATCCTCTCTTAGTGCTCGCCTACGTCACAAAAGAAAACCTTTTGCAAAATTTCACGCTCCTAGTCCCAGTAGTTTTAGCTGTGCATTGAAATATCAGTCAGTTAGTATCTCCTTTTATATTTATAGATTACCAAAAAATATGAAAAAGCCAAATGTATTTATTAGGAAATTAAAACAATTTCTCATATCAAAGTGCTACTGTACCTACACTGAATTTTTTGATGACAAACCAATTAGTACAGTATAACAAGATTAGAAAGATTCTTAATTTACAAATTATTTTATACAATTTTATAAAAAAATATATTAATCAACCATATTTTTAACCGACTTCAAAAAGAAGTAGGTTCTATGTTTGGCTGAATGTATTTTTTTTTAATGTATGTTCACCGATTTCTCGGTCAATTGTGGACCGATATTGAAAATTATTTTTTTGATTGAAAGGTTATGCTTCCAAGTTAGTCCCATAGATATATTGTTATGATCTAATGATGAACTTCGAAGATATGGAACGGAACTCCTCATAGGATCACAGGAAAACTGTCGTAACAAGTAAAATTGCTTTGCTTATACGTGTATGTAGTCAATGACTGATTGAAACAAAAGGGGGAGGGGATATATCAAACTGATCTGATGATGAAGCCGGAAGGTAGGTACCGGGACTCTGTAATAAATTAATGTAACCTAACCGTGTTTGGAATTATTAGAATTGTCATGAGGTGCACTCTGGCTATAAGGTATTTAAGGTTGGCTGAGGGGTACTTTTTGTGGTGGGAGGGGTGCATCTGAAGGTTCAGAAGCTTTGCACTTGATGGATATCACATGCCTTAGTGGAGGACTAGAAACGACTGCGTATCCAGTGGTGCCGTAAAATGATAAAAAAAGGTTAATGGAGTACAGTCATTGGCTGTCTATAATAAACAGATAAACAGATAAACATATTTATTGGTAAAAATTACATTTACAAGTCACAATATATTAATATTGTGACAAGGTACGTAACTTGGGTGTACTGCTTTGAACACGAAAGAAAAAGCCAGTCGGCAGAGTGGGTCTTTCTTTTTGAAGATTTGCCAAAGAAAGTTAAGAAAAGTCGAAGTGTTGGTAATAAATGGTTACTTCTTTTTTTGGCAAATCAGGACATTACACTACAGTATCACTTGAAGATTAAAGGACAGTGACTGCAGATTGGTACGTCAACATTTGCTTGCTCAAAGGCTTAGAAAAAGTTCGCGAAAAGCGTCCTCGAAGCAATGTACTCCTTCACCACGATAACGCATCCTCACATTCCACTAAGGTAACAGAAGTCTATTTGAAGGCTTCAAATGTGGAACTGATGACGCATCCGCCTTACAGCCTCGGACCTTGCACCCTGCGACTTCTATTTGTTTCCAAAAATTAAAAACAAACTTAGAGGCATACGTTTTACGAGCCCTGAATCGGCGGTGAATGTGTTCTATAAAGCCATTGAAGAGGTCCCTAAAGAAGACTGGTCCAACAGCTTTGTACAGTGGTTACAGCAAAAGCAAAAATGCATTAATTGCGAGGGTGAGAGATATACTTTGAAAAACAATAAATTTATCACAATAATTCTTACTAGTCTTAATTATTAGAATCCAGAAACTTTCAGTATGCCCTATGAAGTGGACTGTATAATTTTCTTGTCTTGTGTTCTTCTTGAACTTGAAATAAAACAAGGCTTCTTTCTTCCAGGTTTATTTCTTCTCAGGTATTCTTATTAGAATATTCGGAAAACGACTGTCTATCGGAAACGACTGTGTCTACGAACAAAACCGGTTCCAATTTATACATTACGCAGCTGATCGCTGATTGGTCGAACGGTCAGGAGGTGGAGCTTTTCAACCATTAAGGAACATTCCGGAATGCTCACGAATATTTCAACCAATCAGAATCAAGCCCGGAATAATCTCGAAATTACATGCAATAACCTTTAGTATCGCGAAACTTTACCTTAACGAGAGCCTTTACACTTTAAACATGCTTTTTACATAGAAATATCCATATTTCACATATAAAACCTTATATCATTCGACTTAGAATTCACTAATCTATCCTACAAAAATATAAAAACCTTAAAAAGTCACCATAACAAAACCTTAGTCCTTATCACTACGTAATATAATTACACGTTATCACTACACAATTAGGGCTCATTTTATGAGTTCCTCACTAAAAACTAATTAGGTTCACTTGGAAAACACTAATTATTCACATAATCACTCACTGTCCTATCAGTCTATTGTCACTTTGACACATATTAGGTCCGCAGGCTCGGCGTCCATTACATCTCTCCCCCCAGCGCAGCTTGCGTAGCTTCCTTCCTCAACACGACGACGAGCTTGCTAACTGGCCGCCGGAAGACGCCGGTCCTGGTCCTCACCTCGACGATCCTGACGCCGCCGTCCGGTCCTGGATGCGTGCGCTCGACTCGTCCCATCGGCCACGTGTTTCTGGGCAGTGTGCTGTCGACCACGAGGACCACGTCACCAACTTGCAGAGGACGCACGTCGCTCTGTGGCTCGCCTCGGGGTACCAAAGTAGGAAGGTACTCCCGGAGCCAGCGCCTCCAGAAGTGGTCCGCGAGCGCCATGCTTGCTCGCCACACTCGTCGATCAGTCTCGTCGCAGGGCCCCGTCGATGGTAGGCCGATGGAGGATCCCAACAGGAAGTGGTTGGGTGTGAGGGCCTCAGGATCCGCTGGGTTCACGCTCACGTGGGTCAGTGGGCGTGCGTTGATGGAGAACTCCGCCTCGGTCAGGAGCGTTTGCAGGACTTCTTCAGCTGGCGCCTTCTCCCTCAGAGTTGCGCTAAGAGCTGCCTTCACGGAGCGTACCATTCTCTCCCATACGCCACCTTGATTTGGCGCACCAGGTGGTATGAACCGCCATTCCATCCGATGAAGTAGCCCTTCGTCTTTCAATGCGGGGAGCCACTCTTCGTAGGCAGCACGAAGCTCTTGATCTGCTCCGCGGAAGTTCGTCCCATTGTCGGAATACATGACTCGTGGCCACCCTCTGCGCGCTGCCATTCTTCTCAATGCCATGATCGCCGAGTCCGTTGAGAGCGACGCGACGAGCTCGATGTGCACAGCGCGGGATGTGAGGCACGTAAACAGTGCACCCCACCTCTTCTCACGGCGACGCCCCACCTTGACCATCATCGGTCCAAAATAATCCACCCCGCAGTTGGAGAATGGGCGGTGGAACGGGTCAAGGCGAGCCTGTGGCAGATCTCCTGTGGCTGGCGTTTGCGGCATTGCTCGCCGCCTCCGGCAGAGGGCGCAGTCCTTCTCCGCAGCGCGTACTGTAGGTCGCAGATGGATGATCCAGTACCGCTGGCGCAGGTCGTTGGTCACGCGTTCTCGGTTGGCGTGACCTGCTGCACAGTGTTCCCGCATAACCAGGAGTTTTGTGATGCGGTGACGGCCGTCCAAGATGACTGGCCGCTTTGTCTCGATCGGCGCGGAGGAGGCTCCGATCCGGCCTCTCACTCGCAGGAGTCCATCTTCCATTACCGGATCTAGCCGGTAGAGTCGGCTCGCTCTTGGGAGGGGACGAGCAGACTGCATCCGCGCGATCTCGTCGTAAAAACTGTCCTCTTGCGCTCGTCGGATCAGCTCGGTCTCAGCGCGTTCGATGTGTCGGTGTTCCAGCTGCGTCGCTCGTCGTCGGCAGATGTCGGTGAAGGCCAACACTCTTGCTGCGCTTCTCACCAGGGTCTCGTACTTGGAGAAGCGTTCCGGTTCTGGTAGCCAGCTTTCTCGCCCCGATGTCTCGCTCACGTGCAGGACTTCCTCGTCGTTCTCTTCACCTGTCGACGTCCCGGGCCACTGGTCTTCTGGCAAGTACAGGAAACTCGGCCCCTGGAACCACCGATCCATTGAGCTGATCGGCGCGTCAGTCAGACGTGTGGCATCGTCAGCCACGTTCAGGTCAGTAGGGAGCCATCGCCATTCTTTTCTCTGCGTCAACTCGGCGATCTCCCCAAGTCGATGTGCTACGAACGGTGTGTAGCGTCGCATGTCGTGTCGTATCCAGTGCACGACCGTCGAGGAGTCGGTCCAGTATGTTGTCTGGCCGATTTCCACTCGATGTTCCCTCTTAATCGTGTCGGCGAGTCTTGCTCCGATGACCGCCGCTTGGAGTTCTAGCCGAGGTATGGTTTGTGTCTTCCTCGGCGCCACCTTTGCCTTCGCTGCTACCAACACGACTGCGATACTCCCGTCGCTCCTCTTGATGCGCCAGTATGCCGCGGTCGCATAGGCCTGCTCGCTGGCGTCACACAGCACGTGGAGATCGATTCGTTCGTACTTCCCCAGAATGTAGCAGCGCGGCAACCTCAGCATGGCTATCTCTGGAAGGCGCGCAAGCCAGGACGCAAAGAGTTCGTTCTCCTCTTCCGGTATCTGTTCATCCCAGGCTATCTGTAGGCGCCACAAGTTCTGCAGGATAATTTTGGAACGGATCGTGTAGTGGCTCAGCAGTCCCAGCGGGTCGTAGATCGACATCACGGCGCTGAGTGCTTCCCGCTTGGTCGGCGCACGTGCTCTTGACCTCACTTCTTCTGGGACCCGGTTCATCGATGTGTTGAACCCGAGCTCATCCTTTTCGGCGTTCCAGAACAGCCCCAGGATCTTGCTCTCTGGCTGTTCTCCCCCCAGTGGCGTAGGGGTAGTGGCGTGTAGCTCCGAGGGCACGTCGCTCAGCACCGCCTTATCGCTGGCACTCCATCCTCGTAGGGTGAACCCGGCGTGTGCGTGTACGGTCCGTGTTTCTTCAACCGCCTTCCGTGCCTCCTCTACATCTTCGTGGCTCGCCACCCAATCATCCATGTAATGATTGTTCCTGATTGCCTCCAGTGCGCGCGGGAACTCCTGCCCATACACTTCCGCGTTGTGGTTGCGAATATGGTGGGCCATATACGGGGAGCTAGCGGCGCCGAAGATCATACTGGTCATCTTGTACTTCTGTGGAGGCTTCTCTCGTTCCTTTCCTCTCCACAAGAATTGCTGAGCCGGTTGATCCTGAGGTCTTATCTTCACCCGCAGGAACATCTCTTGGATATCTGCTGTGATCGCGACGGCCTTCTCTCTAAACCTGAAGATGATTCCTTGCAGCGACAACAGCAGATCTGGTCCCTCCAGCAACTCGTCGTTGAGGCACACTCCGTTGCTCCTAGCAGCCGCGTCGAACACCAAACGGTATTTCCCCGGTTTGTTGGGGTTCTGCACCGCGAAGTGTGGCAGGTACCAGCTGATGGCACTTGCGTCCTCAGAGCCGTCGCACGGAGTCGCATACCCTTTCTTCAACAAGTTCTCGATCTGGCTGGAGTAGTTCTTTTCAAAGGCGGGGTCCGAGTCCATCTTCTCCTCAATCTTCTTCAGTCGACGAAACGCTTGATTGTAGCTAGAGGGCATGGCGGTGTCGTCCCGTCGCCATGGCAATCCCACCTCGTAGCCTCCGTCAATCTTCTTTGTCGTTCTCTCGACTATAGAGATGGCTCGCTTGTCCGCTTCGCTGACTCTTGGCTTCTTCTGTATACCAAGAGACTCGATCTTGAAGTGGGTTTCAACCAAGTTGTGGAGCTCCTGATCGCCCGCACTGGTGGGTCTGGCAGGCTCGTATAAGTGTAGCACGTTTCCCTCTCGATAGATGGTGCCGCGTGGCGCGGTCCCATGCACCACCCATCCGAGTTGAGTCCTTGAAGCAGCTGGCTGGTTCTGGCTGCCGACTCGCAACTCTCTTGAAACGATACACTCCCAATGATCAGTTCCTACCAGGAGTCTAGGGCGCGCCGTTCCATAGCACACCTCGTCTCGGTCCAAGTCCCTCAGGTGCTCGTAGTCCAATAAGGTCTCCGGAATGGCCTGCTGGTACAGCTTCAGATCTTTTATCGTTCTTGCTCTGATCCGATGTCCATCCGTTTCCTTAACCCCCTTAACCTCGACGGATACGAGCTGACTTTCCATTTCCTGCTGTGACATGTTCACTCCGTTCAGGTGAAGCGGTTGTGACGGTCCTTCTGCCCCAATGCTGGCTGCTAGTTCCTTATCAATGAGGGTGATCGTCGCTCCCTCATCCAGCAGCGCGTAGGTCTTTGCCTCCCCCCGTGGTCCCGTCACGATGATAGGGCACATCTTCAGCAGCACTGTCTTGGGTCCGGGAGCAGGTCTCGTTGCTACCGATAGTACTGCTTCTTGCTTCGGTGACTCGTCGGTCTTCGCTTCTTCGGGTTTCCTGGCTTCTGTCTTCTCGTCATTGTGCAGGGAAGAGTGATGTGGGCGGCGGCAGTCGTTTACGCCGCACGGCTTCGCCTTGCACACTATGCGTCGATGTCTTCTCTGGGCGCACTTGAAGCAGACTCCCTTCTCGCGAATCAGACGCCATCTCTGGTCAACCGAAAGCGCCTTATATTTGGGACACGCTGTTAGCAAGTGATCTTGATCACACTTTGGGCACAAGTCCTTTTTCTCTTCTGTGTCTTCTACCGTGGCGTACACCGTCGCTTTCTTCTTAAGTGTCACAGCAGGTCTTGCCTCTCTCTTTACACTAGAGGCGCACGATGCAGGGGCGTATGTGTATCGTAACGCCCTGTCCGCTTCCCGCATCAAAAACTGAGACATTACGATGATCTCTGGGTCCCCGGTGCCTTCGTGGTCGTACGCGTAGTCACACCATCTTGCCTTCAGGTGCGGGCTCATCTTCTCTAGCACCTCTCTGCTCAGCATCGGATTGTACAGGTACCCTCTCTGGTCGATAGTCTTGAGAACGCAGGTTATATTTTGCAGCTTGATGGCGAAGCTATTTAGCTCCGTCGCTGAGGCCCCCAGTCTCGGAAGTTTCTTCAGGTCTTCTATTGCCTTGTCGATAATGACTTCTGGTCTTCCGAAACACTGCTCCAATGTCCTCATTATGACGTTCGGGTCCGTGGCCGTATGGAGTAGGGCGGCTACTGCGTCTCTAGCTTCTCCCTTCAGGCAGCTCCTCAGTCTTTGGATGTTCTCTGCTGCCGAGATCTGGTACATCTGTGTCGAGTCCCGATACGATGCTTTGAATGGAAGCCACTCGTTGGTCGCGCCGGAGAAAGTTGGAAGGTCCGTGTGTCGCAGTCTTGGTCTTGCCATTTTCTCTAGGGTAGCTGCCAGGTGTTCTATGCTGTTCCTGGTCCTGGTGGGTGTCGGTGATCTTCCTCGTGCTGTGTCGAACCGGAGCTGCTTCGCTTCCTCTCTTCTGGGTGCTTCCTCCCCCCGTGAACTGAGCGGGTTCTTCATTAGCCAGTCGTCCACTTTACGTAGAGGTTCTTCCCGTGGGAGGGCTTCTGCTAGCTGCTCTTCATGCACGCTCTCTTCGTCATTGATAACCGACACTTCCACTGCTAACCTCTTCTTGATCAAGTCTGCTTCCAGCTCTAATTCCCTTCTTCTTATGGCGGCCAACTTCTCTGCTGCCTCCAGTTCCGCCACTCGTAGTCGTGTCGTGACGCTGGTGTTTGAGCGTATCGACCTTACTGATCTTGTAGGCGACCTTGGTCTCTGTAGATCTTCGGTTCTTGTGGCGACCCCAGAAGGTCCTGCCGTGCTAGCGTCCGCTCCCCTTGAAAAGGGTGACGCCGGCGGCTCCATCGACAGTCTTCGTAGTCGCTCCTTCTCAATACGCGCTGCTTCCTGTAGCTGGGCGCGTCGCTGTTCTTCCACTTCCACTGCATCTCCCTGGCTTCGGGTGACCACCATTTTCACTGTGGAATGTATGTGGAATCGTTCCCAAATGTTCACTATTAGCGGCTCACTTGATCCGCCCCTGACGAGTCCCGAGCCCAACGATCCTCTTCTTGATCCGCCCCTGAATAATCTGGATCCGCCCTTGATCAAATGTCCCTCTTCTTCTAGGACCAGTGGTTAACGAATATCACCTCAACGGGGCCCCTCCAACACGTTAGGAACCGGTGAATTCTTCGTCTCCACTTCAACGGAGCCCTCTTTTAAGCGAGACTAGCAGATCCTGATTTTTCTTCCCTCACTTGGCGTGATCTTGAAACGTTGGTTCAATCTTCGTTACGCAGACTCGTTGTTCACACGTCGTTTCCGTAGGTGCGTCGTCGCAGATTATTATGATCTTAATCCGGCGAACGAAACACCAAGCTGTAGGTACGTCGTCGCAAATTCTTCCGATCTAAATCCGGCTCGAAGGACCAGACTGTAGTGGACTGTATAATTTTCTTGTCTTGTGTTCTTCTTGAACTTGAAATAAAACAAGGCTTCTTTCTTCCAGGTTTATTTCTTCTCAGGTATTCTTATTAGAATATTCGGAAAACGACTGTCTATCGGAAACGACTGTGTCTACGAACAAAACCGGTTCCAATTTATACATTACGCAGCTGATCGCTGATTGGTCGAACGGTCAGGAGGTGGAGCTTTTCAACCATTAAGGAACATTCCGGAATGCTCACGAATATTTCAACCAATCAGAATCAAGCCCGGAATAATCTCGAAATTACATGCAATAACCTTTAGTATCGCGAAACTTTACCTTAACGAGAGCCTTTACACTTTAAACATGCTTTTTACATAGAAATATCCATATTTCACATATAAAACCTTATATCATTCGACTTAGAATTCACTAATCTATCCTACAAAAATATAAAAACCTTAAAAAGTCACCATAACAAAACCTTAGTCCTTATCACTACGTAATATAATTACACGTTATCACTACACAATTAGGGCTCATTTTATGAGTTCCTCACTAAAAACTAATTAGGTTCACTTGGAAAACACTAATTATTCACATAATCACTCACTGTCCTATCAGTCTATTGTCACTTTGACACATATTAGGTCCGCAGGCTCGGCGTCCATTACACCCTAAGTATAAATAACAATTTTCATTTATTATAACACTTAGCTGATTTATTGCATCGTAAATTACAAGGCACATTATTTTTCTTACTACTATTCAAAACGAATAGATGTGCCTCTATTCGTTTTGAATCGTACTTTGGATAGAGAGAGACACATCACATTTTTACTGATAAAACGCAGCTGTGATCCTTCAGTTGCTCTTTGCGTTCTAGTGTCACGGTGACTCCTTTGAACAATTCGTGAGGACTTGTTTCATAGTATCCAAATGCTTTACAAGATAAATTATATACAATTAATCAGCAATAACTTAAATTTTCATGAAATATTAATGATAATAATATTCCACAACTATCACACTACGCCGTCTAGTCCCAAGCTAAGCAGAGCTTGTGTTATGAGTACTAGACAACTGATAAACATAGTTATATATTTCTAAATACATACATGTATAGATAAATTACACACAGGCACAGACCAAATGATCATGCTCATCACACAAACATTTGCCCTGGGTAGAAATCGAACCCCCGACTTCCAGCATAGCAGTCAGGGCCACTAACCACTAGACCAACAGGCCTGTCAAACAATGGACTACAAGCTATAAAGAAAAGCTATGTATTCGGTAATTATGACTTCGATTGGCTGCCAGACTGGCAACTAGCAGAATAATTATGTATGTAGGACATAGGTCGATGACGCCGTCCCTTGATTGATTAATCCCTCAGTCGCCTCTCACAATAGCTATACAAAGTAATGGAGCGTTCTATTTGTAGCCAGACCACTTCGCCACAAATATCTATATTTACGTACATACGTAAGTACATACATTTTAGTCATAACGAGGTTATGTCTGGTACATACAACTGAAAAGTCTTGATAGAAAGCCTGATTAGTACTATATGATCTCCTGACATATTTATGAATATTTATATTATATCACTAATTAAAGATTTTCCTTAGTTTTTCATAGTTTCACACTAACATTATAAAAGTGAGAGTTTGTGAGTGTGTGTGTGTATGTTTGTTAGTTCTTCACGATTAAATGGCTGAACAGATTTGGATGTAACATATTTTTTATCGTAGGAGTATTTTTCCTTGGGATTTTTTTTTATTTTCACGCGGGCGAAGCTGATGGTAGCAACTAATCTTATTATAATCCATAACGATGGATGAAAAAAAAAAATTGTACATATATAACGATATTTATGTACAAATTTTCACCTTCATGATATTAATTAGAGTGATATCATTAGTTAACCTGAACTAGTGAAATGTTACAAAAAAAATGTATAATCCCGACCAACAAAACCTGACCTAAAAAAAAACATGACCCCTCAAAACAAATTTTGATGTGTGGTAACCTTAGTCAAAACGGACAGCATAACACACGTTGCCTTAACGACTATAGAATTTTATAACAATTTTATGTAGGCAGCATTGCAACCCCAGTCCCAGCGGTAACAATTACGAGGGCGGACCTTTCATTAAACATCATGAAGTTCGTGTAGATTTATGTATGTTGTCGGAGTTCCAAAGAGTTTGGCGCCTCGCTAGTCGCACACATCGTTTCGGTGTCTCGTCGAAATGTTTTGTGAGCTAGTCGACTGCTTCAACTAGTTTTAATTTAGTAGATCTTTGTATGAAATGAGAAAATTGAGGTCGATGTGACTTAACGTTTCAGTTTTGTGGTATAAGTCTCATGATTGCTTCGATTTTGGTTGTAGTGTTAGATGGCAGTACTGGTTAACTTGCCGTATCGGAATTTCGTTGTTTTTAGTGTTTGCTAAATAACCAACTATCGCGTTAAATTCATGAAATTCGGAACCTATTTTAACAATACGTAGGTATACTCTGAATATTTATACTATCTTTATTTAAAAATATAATTTCACCCACGGCTTGATGTGTGGAATGTGTTTTATTATCCCAAAAAAAACGTACAAACGGAAAAAAATACCTTTTCACCTAATCGTGTGCCAAGTTTCATTTAAATCGGTCCAGTTGTTGAGATTCGACAAAGACTCACATTTATAATACACTGGTTACAAAAATAAAGGGTCACATAGAAAAATCGCTACTTCCTAAAGCCATGGACGGACGATACAACATCATCATGTACATATGTTGCTCGTATAAATAATGTGTGTGTTATAGGAAGATTAATAATGATTTTTATAGAGGTTTATAAAAATCATTATTAATCTTCCTAAGAAAAAGAGGTTTCATTGGTACAAGTGTAAGAAAAACAAAATTCAAAATTACGATTAAAATATTCTCCCACCTTTGTTGCAAACCCAGCTGTCATTTTAATCAACTTCTTGGATTCAGTGCAACATCACGTAGAATGTACACAAATTATTACCATGGTACAAGAAAGAAGATAATAATATAATATAATATTCCGCAACTATCACACAACGCCGTCTAGTCCCAAGCTAAGCAGAGCTTGTGTTATGACTGTTATGAGTACTAGACAACTGATAAACATACTTATAATTTCTAAATACAAACATATTATAGCTAAATTACACCCAGACACAGAACAAATGATCGTGCTCATCACACAAACATTTGTCCTGGGTGGGAATTGAACCCACGACCTCCGACATAGCAGTCAGGACTACTTACCACTAGATCAACAGGCCAGTCAAAAAGATGACAATATAGTACTGCAAGAACAGTAGGATTAACTTTATCTATAATAATATCAAAAGACCAGGAACTGGTAGGCCTAACTGAGAAGACCTATTCATCGTGAGCATTATGCTAAGAAATCATTATCTCACGGCTATTTAAGAACGAAACAGCCTTCAAAAAATTCACCACAATAATGTGAGCTCAAATACAATCCTGTAAAGGCTTCGTGAAGCTGATGAAAAGCTTTATAGCCAGCAAATGACACCAAACTGCTCAGTGAATTTTGAGTTACAGTTTGATCGAGAACACGCTTGATGGACATAATATGAAAATTGGTCCAAGTTATGTTTTCCGATGAGTCCAGATTTGTACGATGAAAGACGAAGAGTATTTAAATAACCAGAACAATTGTAAAATCTACTACTGATTTAATAATCTGTACTTTGATGAAAAGGTTCAATTCGGTGGAAAATCAATATGAACAAAATGTAGGAAACGTACAAAGTAATTAACTGTCAAAAAAAAATTAAAAAAAAATTGTGATGTGTATTTTTGTTGTCAAAGTGATTTTTCGTATTCGATTTCAATTAAATAGTTTAGAAAATGTGTTATGTATTATAAGTGTACATATATATTTTCTTTAATAAACGTCCAAATCAGTCATCTACAACATACTACGGTTTCACGAATCATCTTATGTATTTAGAAACTATATTAGCAGTCCGATTTTTTTGCAGCCCAGTGTACTGGTAGGATTATCAAGAACTAATTGAGAAAAGACAACACTAAGAAAAACCTGTGGTAATTCTCTTGTAAAACAGTTTTCTTGTGCAACTTAGGAAATAGCTTTTAGAACAAAACCAAATTGCAATTAGCGGGAGCACAAACAATAAAAAAAACAATGAACATGAAACAAAAACCCTTTTCTGTGGAGAGCATAAATCTTCCTTGTTTGGACTCTTTTGGCACTCGAGGGTTAGCGAGCACATAAATAAAAACGTTGTTTTCGTTAATTCTATGCAGATATTTAAGGCTCTTTTTCTATGAAGAATACCACGAACCACGAAGCTTCCTACTTTATTGTAGACTGGCTTATTCTCGTGGTCTCTACCCACAGAAAGTCCCGCAAAAATTAAGCCTTTTATTGGATCAAAAATTAGCTTGACACTCGGTGTTAGTGTCGCTTTTTATTCGGCTATACTGTCCTACTGCTGGACACAAGCCTCTCCCAAGTCCTTTGTCGTGCCACCATTTAGCTTCTAGCTATCATCATAGTCTAGCTATCACGGTACACCCAACGTTAAACGTATCACTTTCTAACATTAAAATATTTTACGATTAAGTGTCTGTAATTTCAGAGTTCCTTTAAAAACATACCTACGTAACCAAACATACAATTTAAATCTTTTTTAAATTAGTTAAAATTGAGATAATATTTTAGAAAAATTTACAAAATCAATCTTGACTATTCTTAGTACCTAGAAAGTATTTTGTTTCATTCGACGAGGTTAGAAGGGTTCAAAGTCAAGGGAGTAGATGTCTATGTAGACTAGCGCTGACCGCAGTCTCATGACGTCACATGTTCCTTTAACAGGGGCCACACTCCCTCGACAGTTTACTCGGATTTTGATTTACATCTTGCATACAAATGATTCAATCGGCGTCAAGTGTCTGTCGTAGCCATGTCGCAGAAGTGGCCATTCCATGATGTGGTTAACAATTGCATGAAATATATCACTGTTACTTGGTTATATTCTTGACTATGCAACGTTTCTACATTTTAATGCACGTTCTACCTCAATTATATTTTTTTTGTTGTCTTGAGAATTGTTTACCGCCACCATGATGGATCGTATAAACTCCTAAGCAACGACGTCACATTGTCAACAACGGGTTATCAGCACCGCGGCAAATAATCTAACTACAACTATATCAACGTAGGAACAATATTTGGCCATATCGTCAAACGTTGCACATTTAATTGTATGGCCAACTAACAATGTTTCATGAAATGACAGCGATTTACAAAGTGGCCAGTCACTTCAAGAAATGGCCAATTTAACGATCTAACGTCGATATGTCAATACGGTAACCGTCAAGTGACTGACGGGTTTCATAACCAACAGCTATTGCTACTGTGTTCCGACCATTATAACTTTAAAGGTCACGACTATCTAAATTTCTAATATTAGTAGATGCCTATTATTCAGTAGTTGGATGAGGGGTCGAATATTGGTTGGATAGATTCGTAAGATAGGTTGATTTTTAAATATTCTTGTGTAAACTGGAGAGCAGTTATGCGAACAATCATTTGTATGTACTACAAAAGCAGTACGCAGTTAATCATATAGGATTTAGTCGTGGGCGTTGACATTTAACGTACATTAGGTAGGTATGTTTTCTGTTTTCATGTTATTAATGTTCGCTCAAGTAAAAAGGACGGCTTTAAACCTAAAGGTTGTGTCGAGCTTAGTTTGGGATAGTCCACTCTATCCTATATAATTTTTGCGGCATAATTGAAAAATAATAGACTCCAACTTAAAGGATTTATTTCAATTGAACTATTTTCAATCACATTTTTTAAGGAAAGTAATTTATCACAAAGATGAAGCTATACAATTGCACAATCCAAGCGCAAATCACTACAGAGACAGAACATGTATAAAACTCCAAGGACACTCTTTTTTACTTCTATCTTCTTATTGATTCTATATGCGAGGGCAAAGCAAAGTACAAAAATCTATTTTAACGATAAATATTAAAATATAATAAATCTGAGCAGTTAAGAGATGACCAGTGTGTCAACTGATGTCACCCGTTCACGAAAATGACGCGTGTTACGACACCATTTTGAAGGAAATTGAATGAAGTAGCATAATAACAACACTAATTGGCGACTGGCCTGTTGGTCTAGTAGTTAGTGGGCCTGACTGCTATGCCGGAAGCGTGGTTTTGATTCCCTTCCAAGACAAATTTTTGTGTAATGAGCATGATCATTAATGTTCGGTGTCTGATAAATTACTTATCTGTAATATGTATGTTTATCAGTAGCCTAGTACTCATAGCATAACCTCTGCTTAGGTTTAGGACTAAACGGCGTTGTGTAACAGTTGTGGAATATTATTATAATTTCTATAATGGTAATTTTACCTTATTAAATACCCTTTTTAATATTTCTTAAAAAAAAAAGTACATTTAAAAATGACCAACCACTGACCAGTTCACTTAGGACTCCAAAAACCTATGGTTAACCAGTCCATAAGTGAGCAGGGGCCAGAGCCCCTGCCCGAACAATGTTATTAATAACCATCGATAAAAAGAAAGTCGCTAGCACGAAGTGACTTAGTAGCAAGAGGGCAACCTATTCTGATGTGCTTGAGGAGTAGAGAGGTATACCATGGCTATTAGGACAATCCTGGAAGTACGGTCAAAATTCCTACTAGCACCTTACTAGATTATACATCCTTCTTCCAAGCACGTTTGCTCTTGCGAATCTCCACTCAAGCCAGCCAATAAAGGCAAAAGAGAGGTGGGAGCTCTGTTCATCATCAGTGTTCACTACGGTCGGCCGACCAGAGATAAAGCAAGCCGCAGATGAGGGACAAGATTTCTCTCAGGTGATCAAGTCCGTGGGGTCGCTAATGCCCATCAGTTCGCCACAAAACTGCCCAATGAATTGTATCTCTCTTAGTCTGGCCTCTTACCCTAGGCAAGTTACGGCAAAGCATATTCTACCGATACAGACCAACCCCTGTACCTTGACGTTCAAAGTAAGATTGTTTCATTCTTATTTCTGTGTGAGTAAGAGACAGAGCTATACAGGTTGTCTAGCGCCATCTCTTACCCACAATGGAATAGGAATAAAACAATCTTACTTTAAACGTCATGGTAACCCCCCTAGGGTTTATTGGAGCGCGCAAGCCTCACCACGACATAACGTAGAGATATAGCGATGGGGACTTAGAGATACCGTGATGGGGTTATTATTATTATTTATACTAACGTCAAAAAACTGCATACAACGACTCACATTAGTCTGTTACAATTATTTAGAAAACTATATTCTCTATATTATTATTATCTCTATATATATTCGTCCAATCAGTGTTTGAGATCACAAGCAACAGAACTGTTGTTTGTGTTTGTAGACCTAGTGTTGTTAATTGTTACATGGTGTTTGTGAAACAACAAACAAGCCACAGCAGACTGCGTATACACAGGGAACAATAATATGTTTTGGGGACGGCCACGGGCCATTTTTTAACCGGGAAAAACGGCATTTTTTGATCTCGTCTATACTCTTATTTATTTATTTAGTCTTCATGCAACACAAAGTACAAAGGTAGACTTAATGCCTTAGGCATTCTTTACCAGTCAAACTAGGATGATTGTAGGAGGAAATTGAGGTGGGTTATCATCAAATTACTTCTCCCACTCTAGGGTGGAGTGAGAAGGCGTGTCAGACTTTTACAGACTAAGAACCACTTGTGTCCTTCATTTGCCCTTTGAGTTCCAGAACAGGTCCTCTTTCAAAAATTCTAGTTGCCCTAGCGAGTATTGGGCCTACTAGGTTATCCTGACATCTGTTAGAGGCGTGCGTGGAACACTACGTGCCATTGACAACTCGGACTTGGGCTTTACCGGATAACCGGACGGCGAGCTGCACATTGCTCGTCGGTGGCCGAGGATCGCCCTGTGACTCCCCACGACCGAAGTATCTTCTTATTTTCTATGTTCACAAGTCTCACAAAGTATAGAGGCGAGTAATCGTTTAGATCGCCTAACCAACCAAGAAACATTAATTTTGAATAAAAAATTGAATTCACAACATTTCTGAATTTCAGGTTTACTTGTACTTACTCTGTTGGAATCCATTTCTTTACTGGGTTTCCATTTCCTAAAGTTATACACAAACAATCTTCAACTTACGACTGCCACGACATTTCATGGAAACCACCTTTAATATCTAGTGTGCCATAATTATCCAGTATATTCGAAACCTTTCAGTGAAATACTTGAAACTTGGTTTCCTGTTATGATTCGTTAAAAATACTTAGTCCTGTATCGCAAGACATTTAAATTTAAATAAAACAATGAAACGTTATTTAAATTAATAAAATTGTAATTAAGAGGGTCCGGATAAAAGTCACTCGATTAAATGTCGTATAACAATGACAAAAGGCTCTTAATGTAACCGAGGGCGCTCTCTGTCAGCCCTCCCCATTGATGCACAGATAGGGAGACCCTATCAAAATTTAAATGCGGTCCATTTTAGCTGTTTCGGTTTGCGGAATCGTAATGAAAATATCCTTTACATTTACCTATATTAGATTTTTTATTCGACCCTATCTATAAACCCGTATTAAGCCAAACCAATTATTTCTTGATGGCGATCCCGACTTTTATATAAATTCGACTCGTTGTAGCGAGTCTAATATTTTCCTTTTCAATATTAAGGTTGTACTTAAAACGTATGTCCAGAGCTAGCAACATCAACCCACGAGAGGAGTATGGCGCTTTCATAAAATCCGAGGTGTCATTTTCTTTTGAATAGTTCGTTATATTTGCGGTGTGAACGAAGCCGTGTGTAAAAGTCTCAGGTTATTCAGTTTATTACAGTCGGCCGCGATCCTTCCGCGTCATTGTAAGCGGCCGTGTTATAAAACGGACACTAAATCTCGCTTCTATTGACAAACGACGGCGCTCGTATTGTAACGAGCTATCGTTTTCCAGGCTCATATCCCATTTTATATTTTCCTTCCTTGTGATGTCGTATGATCGTAAACTAGTATAGTTTCCTTCCTATTGAGCGTAAGGATTGAATATTCCCCTTTGATGTGTACATAGTATTTGCGTCTATAAATAAGACCGTTACATCGACGTTCGTTTACTAGTCTGTGTTTATTGCGATGTTTTCGCGGCTATTGGGTGCTTTTCCCGAATTATCTAAGGCTGAGAGAAATGATCATCGTTTTTATACAGACATGATATTATGGGTTGTAGTTGGAACTAAATAAAATAAGAAAAAACGAAGCTGAACCACTTCTTTCTGCTTAGTCTACGTACTTCGAGCGGTATATATCTTAGTTAGTAGACCCGGCAGATCTAGTTTCTGAAACTTGATAATCTTCTGTTTATCCTAGGCAGTCTATCTCGACTGTTTATGTCTATAGCTTTCTATAACCACCATTTAATTCTTTATTGTACACCATAACCAGTTATAACATACAGTTATATATTAGAGTTCTGATGCAGCTGAGTTTATAACTCAAAGTTGAGTTTTAAACATAGAGAACCAAAAAAAAAAAACTGATAGACAACGCATAACATAAAGCACTGTGTCTAGTAGAAGTGTGAAATGAATGAAGCGTCACAGTAATGTTCTGATTATAATAATCCTCATGCCCGAAGATAATGGTGGCCAATATTAACGGAGATTAGCCAGGTACGCAGAACATTTTATAGTACTTAAGCGTGGTTGCAAACACATGTGCACTCTTCTTAGTATTATTCCATGATTGGTAAACTAGCGCATTCTTTGAATTAAGTTGAACTAGAGCCAATTTTTGCAACAATTTTGACCCTGGTAACTTTGGACCACGTGCATCGCACACTATCTTGTTATAATTTCTAAGTATCAGTTTTGAATCTGCAAAAAAAATCAGGATGTTGTTATAAAACTCGTAAATAATCATATGAAAATACAATACCTGGTCAATACTATATAAATTACATACTTGTTATTTTTTATATTTTTTGTGTTATTCTTCAAAAAAACAGATTCACCCGCTGTGACTTATCGCGCGTCATCTCATTGTGTGCGTGAGTGCGATAGCTTTTATGAGGCTTCGCCCACTTACTAAAATAAAATAAAATTCCCACTTTACTGTTGATTCGGGTCAAAAATCGCTAACATAATTGCCTTCTGAAATTTTTTTGCACATTTAAAACTGCATCTTGTATAATACTGGTTACATGCGGTGTCCGCATGCGTTTGCGGTAGACCCCTTTTTGAAAATGGTGCTTGCCAAGAAAGTTCTAAACCTAGGGTTATCAACGTAAAATTAATGAAAAAATCCGTCTTTAATTGAACTCCTACGTTCATTAAAATGACATTACATTGTCTATATTATACATACAGCCCATTCATTTAGGTATATATAATATTATTCATATACTTTATACAGAGACATAAATCCTCACTTTCAATACTTTTATATCCCGTACATAAGAAGGGATTTATTACGTTTCGATAAATAAGTATGGTATAAACCCTCTTTGTTGGAAGAGTCATAAATCACCCAAATGAACCCGAGCCTCCATTGACAAAAGTAGCATCATAAATAAATACATTCTTACACGGTTCCCGCCACTCTGCTGAACTCCTTCAAGTGATGTTCCCTTTGTGCAAATAATGGTAAATAGGCATTTACACAAACATATTTCGCATTTGTCAAAGGTGTCCTTTTATGGTGATTTGTGATATTTTTTCAGTTTTGTGGGTCTTCTTTCTTTTGTTAGGATATAAATAGTACAGAAAAACGTAGATATCAGAATTTTCTCACCTTGTTATCCGTTTTGTTTTAGCTTCAAGAGAAGTGCGTCACTGTAGAGAGTAGCTCACGGCAACAGTTGTAACAAATGTGGGCTATCTGAAGGTCATAAAGTGGAAATATCATACAATAGGTACGTACGAGAGGATGGCTATCGAATTCACTACAAAGGACGGTTAGAGCAAAAGGAACAAGTCAATTGGAAATAATCTTCATTTTCAGGAAGGAATCGTGACTAGTAGATGTGTCATGATTGTATCTATGAAGCCGGTAGAAGTGTAGAAGTGGTAATGCGATTTTCAGTTTAGGATTATTCAAATTCGTTGGATGGGTGGAGAGGGAGAGGGAGGCCAAAGAAAAGATGGATGGATTGTGCGAAGAGTGATATGGAAGATAAATAACTTTTTACAAAAAAAATTCAACCGACTTCAAAGTAAAAAAAAGCACAGAAAAGTGCAAAATAACTTTAATTTCGGAAGTCGGTGTTCTATAATACCTAGTTTTGTGTCTTCGTTTTTTAACACCGACTGCCGAAATTAAAGTTATTTTGCACTTTTCAGTGTTTTTTTTTACTTTGAAGTCGGTTGAATTTTTTTGAAAAAAAGTTTTTTATTTTACACTTTTTAGTTATGGTACCACTACTAAAAAGTACCCCTCAGCCAAACTTAAATACCTTATAGCCAGAGTGCATCTCATGACAATTCTAATAATCCCAAACACGGTTAGATTACATTAATTTATTACAGAGTTCCGGTACCTAACTTTAGGCTTTATCATCAGATCAGTTCGATATATTCCCCCTCTTCTTTCAGGCAGTCATCAACAACTCGTATAAACAAAGCAATTATACTTGTTATGACGGTTCTGCTGTGATTCTATGAGGAGTTCTGTTCCATATCTTCGAAGTTCATGATCAGATCATAACAATATTTCTATGGGACCAATTCGGAAGCATAACCTTTCAATCAAAAAAAAAAAATATTAAAATCGGTCTACAATTGACTGAGAAATCGGTGAACATACATAAAAAAAAACATACATTCAGCTGAACATATAACCTCCTCCTTTTTGAAGTCGGTTAAAAAGGAAGTTAGTGATAAGATGACGGGTGACAGGACAGTATGGAACAAAAAAAAAATGTGTTGCGGAGACCCCAAATAACACGGGACAAGAGCAGGAAGATGATGATTATGATGATGAAATTGTTGGCAAATAAGTGCTTCTAGATCTTTATAACGGACTTTTGCAGAGTTAGCATGCAGCGAATTATTAAGAAAAGTTATTAAGTTGAAACGTGAAAAATTATTAAGTTGAAACAGTCCGAAATAAATGGATATTATTATTATAACGAAACATGGTGCCATTTTTTTTTGTTATGGAAAGTCATCAATAACTTCTTACACTCTAGGTTGAAGCGAGGGGCGTATCAGACTTTTACTGATTAAAAACAACGTATGTTCCTTCATTTGCCCTTTTTGTTCAAGGGCCATGGTAACTCTTTCAAAAGTTCCCACAGTCCTAGCAGGCACCGGTCCTTTTCAGTCCCTCCTTCAGATTTGCTGACATCTCTTTAAGGTACGCTTGGTACATTGCTCGTCTACCGCAAACCCGCGCCTACGGTGGCCGGGAAACATCCTACGCCTCCCGACACCCGAGTCTCTTCTGTGGATGGAGATGTTCTCCCCTTTATGGTTGCGGCCATCTCGATCGCTTGCATTACTACTTCGCACAAGGAGATGACCGCTTCCCATTAACCCTTCTTCATCTTCATGGTGGACCGATAACCTGGTGAGGGTAGCAGGAATCCGATGGCTGCGAGACGCACAGAATCGGTAATTAATGCAACACTTGGGGAAGGCCTATGTCCAACAGTGGACGTCTTTCCGCTAAAATGATGATGATGATTGATAAACTGGTGGGATAACAAATTGTTTTTTTTTCATGCATAATTCTCATTTTATTGCTTAGTAAAACCCGAATTTTTCGAAAACGAAATATAGAGAAACCTTAAAGAAAACTAAAAAAATTGGTTAAATGTAAACACATATTCTATTGGATACTTTGAGAGTGTTAGGAAAGTGTATTCTGAACGCGTTGAGAGTTTACCGATGTTTCGTAAACTGCCGAGTAAAATGTTTGCCAGTCAGAATTCGGCAATACAAACAAAACGCATTACGAGTGCACTTTCATAGATTCAACGTGCAAACATTTTACATTGAAGCAATTTTTAAAACTCACTTTCAAAAACTCACTAATATACTTATATATTTCACGTTCTAATCTTCGTCCAAACGGTCCTCGAACACTTTAACAAAATTAAACTCGATGCTGTTAATCTTTTAAACTGCGATTTTGCGTCCAACAATGAAACCAAAGATGAGCATAAAGATTGAAAAAGCAAAGATGAATGAAAGAAATAAACTTAAAAGTAATCTACCAAAACGATAAATCAATTTCAGCCCATTGAATCAAACGTTCCGTTTATGGATTCGTAGTTAATAAACATTTCCTTGTGCGCGGTGTATAAAGATTTTATTGGGCTTTTTCAATATTGATGCAGACTTGGCCATCACCAATTCTCTTCGGAAATGATGTGCGGAATCGGCAAGTAAAAGGCATTAAATCTGTCTGGAGCGTTCGATTTGCATTGGGAAAATTGCATTTTCGAATCGTCGACGACAAGGAGGCGGCGCCTGAATGTTTGCAAATGTGTTGCAAAAGCTTTGCTTAGAGTTTTGCCCCTAGCGTTGCCACTAGCAATACGACACTGCGCAACGTGCCAAGCAAATGACGTGAACCGGAGACAAATTGTGGACTTTGCGGCAAATCATGTAGTGTTTATGTTATGATTATCTTATTGAATAGTTGGATATCCAATATTTATTATCTTTTCAGAGTATTAAAGTTTAAAACAGAATTTTTATAACAAGCTAACTCACTAGCCCACGACTTCGTCTAAGTATAAAAAGTAGCTAGCCTAGGTATGTCCTCCCTTGGGGTTCAAGCTTATTCTGCACCAAATTCTTACTGTTGTGTTCCTTTATCTTTGTTGGATATACAAATAAAATGATTGTTTTTTAATTACTACATCAGTTCAGTAGTTTGATCGTCAAACTGTAACAAACAGAGTTACTTTCACATTTAGTTTTATGTGTCCAGTACCATTGTTTATAAAAAAAATAAAATCTCAGCGCAAAAAGGTTAATACAATAAAAATAAGTAAGTAACAAAAACATTAAAGAAACAAAAAAGAACTCATTTTAAAATTTGACAGCGAAAAATCATATTCTACAATTTTTTGGGCAATAATCGCACAAATGTAAATTTTAGTAATAATATTTATTTAGAAAAACAAAATTAACAAGAAGAAAAGAGTATACCTAAAAAAAGAAACGAGAATATAATTATTTTTCTTGAAAACTATAAAAACATGGAGTGTTGCTATCCAGTGGATTGTGGGGAGTATGCCGTAGCGCCGATGTTGGTGCCAACATATTGTTCCCGAAAACATTGTGAACCAGAACCATGCTACCCGCGCTTGCCACGTTGTCAAAAACCGAAGTACTACTGTAGTGAGAAACCGTGCCGCTTGCCCGCCTATGATTGTTGTGAACCCCCGCCGCAGAAAGGATGCTGTTCCCCCCCCCTCCCCCGGCGCGCGTCCTGCTCGGAACCAGAACCTTGTTGCTACGAGCAACCTTGTTGCAAACCCGTCAAAACTAAATATATAATGCCATGCTATCGATACGAAGACGGACGCATTGTAAGTTCTGCTCTTGAATATTGTGATCTCATTGAATAGTCAAGTACCGACAAAATAGAAGTAGTTTCAAGGTTCATTGCTTATTTACGTAGACATCATGTAGATTATACTTATGTTGTATGTATTAAGCAGTTTTAGTTTCAAAGTAACAGGAATAGTTTTTACCGTTCTGACACCAACATAATATTACAATATTTGAGCACTGCTCGAAGAGTCAAGCAGAGGTGTGCAGCTGACTAACTGACCAACTGAGGCTTGTGATGGAACGCAGCTAATTTTATGTTTCATTGGCAAAAAATCTACCTGTAAAATAGTAAAATAAAGTATTATTCTACAAATCCTTCCATGAATCAATGCTCGGGCATAAAAGACTGTATATGAAGTATATTCTGAACATAACCTGCTTGAATAATTCAGTGGATCTGCCACATTATCGAGCCGAGCGTGTCTTTGTGAACATTTTCGTTGTCCCATTGTTTTGTTGTTAGTTTCAGGAACGGTATGTTCCAACACGTTATGGTAGACTCCCCAAGTCAGCGTACAGTCGAAACGGAATGCAGGATCAATTGCATGGCTACCGTGGAGCCATCCGATACTTATGTTCGGGTCAAGCACCAACCGGCGAGTTTTTCGTCAACACCTTAATTGAGCCCATGGTTAGACTGTACCCGAGGGTGACGCAAGAAATGCTTCCTGTTAGAAGGAAGAAGGACAAAAGAAACTAGTCTTACTTATCGTATATGTACATACTTATTTAATAAAGTACCATCAACCATGTAAAACGCAAAAATAAGAAACAAAACGCACCTGGCAGGTAGATCCGATGCCGTCATCAGCTCTAAAACGAAACGGAATTCAAGATCACAAATACAACGAATGTGGCAGTATTTCATACATTCGCAAGAGTTGGAACGATGCGATTTGGAGCTATCAACCTTTATCAATCCTTATCAAGCCGACGAAGAAATGTCCCGTACTTAAAAAGAAGCATTAACCTCTTCTGTGGTGCGTAAATTAATGAGTAGCGTATGTCAAGGTAATATAACAGCAATGATAAGTCTCGCATTTTTACCATTACTGTTATACCCGTGATTGACTAGATACTTAGGTAAATACATAGATAGATCATGCTTTATCGTAATAAACATTCAAAGGCCAAGTTTTTAAACTAAAGATGTACCTATATTGTCACTAATTTTATTTATATTGCGAAAACACCGGGAAATTCGCAATGCCTGAGTAGATCCAAACTAAACTGCGACTGTCTGGTCCGTTGCAGGTGCAAAAGTTCCCCGTGAGCGCGTTCAAGCGCAATGGAATGCAAGACGTTGAGCACTCTACGCTAGGCACTGCGAATTTCCTCGTACGGCATCCTCGAGACGTGGCCATCGAATGCGAAGTGTCCCAGCACCATCTTAAAGTTGCTGACCCAGCCAAAGTGCCTCCTTACTGCCCCAAATACGCGCTCGGCTGTTCACGCCTCAAGAAGAAGCCTGTTGAAGTAAAACTAGAAGAACTATTGGACGACTCGTGCTAGCGTAAACTGAAGCGATCTTACAAAAACAAATAAATACAGATCTAACTCTTTTGAGAAATAGATGTATTATTTAAATAAGAACGGACAAATGAATGTAATCACCTCATGTAAGCGGGTTTTCTTGTATTAATGCTGGGGTCACGTTGTTCGGGATTTCTTATTACCCGACTACGGCAAAGCCAAAGGAAGGTTATGTTTTTTACCCGACTACGGCAAAGCCAAAGGAGGGTTATGATTTTGACAGGCTATGTATGTATGTGAGTATGTTCATCTGTTCCCTCATAGCTCCTAATCTGCTTATCGGAACTCGACGTATGAGGTATCGTTAGAACCGTCTTAATTGTCCGCTGAACATAGGCTACGTGACGTGTCACAAAAATTGATATGGCGCCCTCTAGCGGACAAAAAGTAATGTGTTAAAAATAAATATGGAGTAAAATACGCCGTGTTTAGTATCATTTGAAAGGGCTTCACTTGTACATTTCCAATATATTGCACAAAGGAGACAATTTTTTTTGTTTGGGGAATAGGCCCACCACAAATTGTGGCGTATAGCAATGAAATGCACGTTAGTTTATTCCTTATAATCTCTAGATTACAGTGGTAATATTAGCAAAACTTTATGTAACTGGAGTACCGTGAAATACGACAGTCAAAACATGACTCTCATAATAACCTAAAATCTCACAAGAGCGATTGTCTAATGAGTGGATAGGTCTCCTTGGTATTTTAAGTTAAAATAGTGCACTGTTCAATAATATACAGTATAAAACAGTCACGTCTGTACTACGTGACAGACTTTGATGTGATTTACACGATTTGATAGACTTATTCATGAAAATGCGTAGATGTATTCATTTCGAAATAGCGCGGCTTTTGCCGGCCATTGACTGTAGATCTAAAATAATAAGGTGATGTGTTTTATGCTGGTTGTGAAAGGTGAAAAAAAAAACCACATTATAGGTACATCACAAGTATTTATTACTGTTCATCATCATCATTTTCAAAGTCATCTCTTAAAAGCAGTATTTCATCTAAAAACGATGTAGGTGGCTCAACCTTACCTTGATGCCGCGCCCAAGATAAAAACCACACTATACACATCACATATGCACAGCAGCCAACAGTGCGTCTGCCCACTAAACAATTACAACAGTATCCAGCAAGAGCAGTATTCAACATTCCGTTGAAATCGTGCTGCACAATTGATACAACGGCTTTGTGGATTATGCATGTATCTACAGAAGATGCCATTTTCATAAAATCTTTCGAATAAAAATACGAAAAGAACAGAAGAAACATGCAACTATCTAGTAATCGGAAACAATAATAATGTTGTCTGTAGCGGTGGGCGTTTCAACGACGAACAGTTTTCAAAGACCGTTTTTTGTTCTGCAACGTAACTACCGTTTTCCATCCTGCGACCAAACAGTCTTCGTTGCACAAACCAGTCTTCGAATTACTGTATGCGAATTGTTATCTTAATTTTAAGAAAATAAGGTCGAAAATCCATTGCTTCAACTATCACACTCGTCGCGTCGTCGTTTTTAAAATCAGATATTGGAATGAAAAATGAATTTTATGTTTATAACCATAAAGTTCATTTTTCATTGTAATAACTGGTTTTGAAACGACGACGCGACGAGTACAGAATTTATTACCGTCCTCAAACTAGTTTTTTTTTTTTTTTTCGGTGGGAAAATCATCTTATGACATCCCCGCCCTTGGGCGGGGCGGGAGATAGTGTCAGACTTTTACTGACTAAAAACCCACTCCTGTTGCTTCGTTACCTTTCGTACCAGGGCCGAGTCTTCCTTTCAGAATCAGACCCTTGGCCCCAGTAGGCTTCGACCCTGCTAGGCCCCTACAGTTGCTGACATCTCCTTGAGGCGCGCGTGGAACAGCACGCGCCGTCGACGACTTGGGCTCGGTCCGGACGGTTACCGGAAGGTCGGACGGCGAGCCACCCATTGCTCGCCGTCCGCAAGCCTGCGCCTACGATGGCCGGAAATCGGGATCGGAATCCCGGCGGCGATTGGGACGTGAGGACCGTTGCCTCACGCGATCGGCCGCCTCCTTTGCTAGCATTACTGCTTCGCAGAAGGAGGCGACCACCTGCCACTCCTCCTCGCTCCAGACCATGGCCTGTACCAAGGCCCGGCGCGAGAGATCGCCGCCGCCGATCGCCCTCACGAGGATACGGCGTTGCTCTGCCCAAGCGGGACACACCTCCACCGTGAGCTCCACCGTGTCCTCCGGGTGGTCCACACAATGGTGACACCCGGGCGTTTCTTCCGCACAAATCCGGTGCAGGAACCTCCCGAACTTACCTTGTCCGGTGAGGACCTGCGTCATGCGGAAGGTAAGGACGCCGTGTTGCCTTTCCAGCCACGTCCTCAAACTAGTTGCGACAACGAACGTTTTCTGCAACTACTTCACTCAACGATAGTTTCGTCTTATAAACCTGTTACGGCGACGACCGTTTTCTGCAACCGTTTTTATCGTCGCCAAAACGGTTACGTCTCGTCCGTCTAAAATTCGACAACGACCCACCACTAGTTGTCTGTCAGTGTCAAACTGATTGAAACTGGACCACAGAGCATCTGCAACGGGCTATTAATTACGTTTCGTTCCACGGTGATTTTTAAAGTACGTTATTTGATATTTGTGTTAACCGTTAATAACAACATTAAAAACAAGTTCGCTGTACCAATTAATTATTATCTCTTGAAACGCATTTAAATCCGATGTCACCGCTGCGCACTGTAGTAACATATTTTTTTTCACGTTAAAATAAACTTGAAAACGCTCCTAAACAAGCATTTTTTGCCGTAACACTTTTTTACTATTATTTCATTATTCCGGTTAGATTTCTATATAATTTTTGGTCTGTTAATTATAATAAGATGATCGCTTTTTCCATGTGTAATATGATTAATAAACGTAACCGTTTAATAGTGGGCCCAAAAAAAATTGTGTCCTTTAAAGTGACGCCCTCTAGCGGACAAAAAGTCATGTTTTAAAAAAAAATTAAGATAAATATACCATGTTTGATATTATTTGAAAGGGCTTCGCTAGTACTTATCAAAAAATATCATCAAAATTCAATGCGGCGCCCTCTAGCAGACAAAAAGTATTGTGTTAAAAAAAAAAACGATAAATATGTCTTGTTTCGTATCATTTGAAAGGGCTTCACTTGTACATACCAAAATAAATAGTATAGAAGCACAGTGATTTAACACCAAAATCTTTTAAATAAAAAAAAAAGTAAAAAACTAAAACCCTAAATAAATAACCCTAAATTTTTTTTTGTCGTACTCGGGTTTTAGTTTTTTTGGATACGAAATCTCTTGGTCAAAAGGTCTTATTAAAAAATGAAAAAAAAAATATATTCACTACTATTACTTATAGAAAGGAGGATCGTGATTGTTTAAATAGTCAAAAGGAAATTTGCTTTGTTTCAGACAAACCAACCAACGGTGCTGATGCGCCGCGCCTGTGAGGTGGCCTGTGGGACGCGTAAACGAAAACCTTTCGTGGTTTCGTCATATGCGGCAGACCCTCACAACGAAATACGGCGGTTCCATTCCGAAGATGAACGGGTATATTCATATTCAAACAACTAATCCTTAGGTACCATTTCAGTATTTGCAAATTAGGTAATAATATTATGTTTAGCGACCGTGCGATCATTTTGTGCCGAATTTATTATTCGGTAGAAATAATAAGTCTTGAGTTTTATAATAATTCTTCCCCATCAAATAACTTCCTTCGGTTGATTCCAATTGAACTCGGCGATGTTTTATGAAAAATTTATATTCAGTAGGAGGATGGAAAACCGCCACCTGAATTGATTCCCACGCAATATCCTTTTAGAAGGCGAAGCCAAAGCAAAAAGCCGAATAAACGGCGTCGGTGACGCCGCGGAGAAATTCAATTTCATTACAAACCCAGTCAATGCTAGAAAAATGAATCCGACGTGGACCACAACCGGAAAATGAGATTAGAATTCTTTTAATAAAAATCTGAAAAATACGGAACAAATTAATTCGTTGCAAGTGAAATAATTGCTTTACAGAAAGTATGTCAATTCTTGTTTGGTTTTAACTTGTCTTTATTTTATCTTCTGTAATAATTTAGGTACTTTTAAGAGTCCGGAACGTAAAAATATTATTCATAAGTAATAATAATAAGTACATAAGGGATATTTATAAATAATTTTATACTATACTTAAACACAAGCCACGTTCCACCAAATATTAACGAGATGGTATTCAAACGTAGTCGTAGTATAATCTTACCATGCAGTAAGTTTAGGAATCTAATTAACTCTCCTTAGATCTGTTGGTCGAAGCAACATATCGACAGTTACCTTCTTGTCGTCTTATGTGGAATGTATGATAATGCTTTCGTTGTAGATTCTACATATACGAACAATAACAAAGTAAAAAGTAGATGGGTACTACTTTTCAACTTAAAAATGTCTTTAAAAATCGGATTAACCGTAGAATTAGTATTTTAATTAAACTGCGCCACCATTTACGGGCAATTTACGTGAGATTAGATGTTATTTGGAGTTCGCCTGTTGGTGTGTTTTGGACATCGATCGTGCCGTCTCGCGGACCACAATGTTTATTCGGTGAATGCGACATGGGTTCAGATGGGGATTTATTTTCGACTGGGGCTCAAGATACGACTCTTCGTGATTGGACCCTGTAATCCGAAGGCTCGCAGAATTAGGCCGGCTCTGTACACGGAACACCCGCCGACTTGCTCCTGTCTAGTTAAACATTTTATTGTTTGACATACTTGACAGTTTAATTAAAGTTTAATCTCTTAACGTGATGGTTCACTAATCCGCTGCGTCCGCAACCATGAGCGCGATCTCACAGCCGAATATTCAACGAATTTTACACACCATTACCTGGGCCAGTTGGTTTTCTTTCCCTTTTGAGAGAAAGTTAACAGATATCTGAATTCAAACTTTTAACACTCTTCGTCTAAGACTCTGTTCACACGGTTTTTTTTTTTAGTTTGGCAATCATCAAAATGACTTCTCGCGCTCTGGGTGGGGCGCGAGGGCGTGTCAGAATTTTACTGACTAAAACCACACCTGTATCCTTCAATTACCCTTTGCGTTCTAGGACTACGGGTTTCCCTTTCAGAAATTTTCCGCGGCCCTAGCTAGCGGGCATCGGCCCTGCCCTACGGTTTGCTGACATCTCTTTGAGGAGCGCGAGGATCACTACGCGCTGTTGACGACTGGGCTCGGTCCGGTTAATTACCGAACAGCCGGACGGCGAGATACTCAGTGCTCGGCGTCCGCAAGCCCTCGTCTACCGTGGCTGGTAGTCGGGGTCGGAATTACGGCGGCTAGGGCGTGAGGATCTTCGTTCCCGCACGCGTGCAGCCTCCTCCTTCGCTAGCATTACTGCTTCGCAGAAGCAGGCGACCGCCTGCCATTCCTCCTCGCTCCGGACCATAGCCTGAACCAGGGCCCGACGCGAAAGGTCGCTGCCGCCAATTGCTCTGTTCACACGGTGCGTTGCGGCGGTGGCGCGGCACTGGAGTGGTGTCGCTACGGGGTCTCTGCGGCGTTTTACAATGCGTTCCAAATAAGAATAGGATCGATTGCCATGTTGTGACGTCACGTCATACTGTAAAATCGCAAGAAATTGGGCAAACTTGAAAAACTCAGAGATGAGCAAATTGAAGAACTGGATTCTAATTAAACTTTTTTCATTCACAGTTCATAAATAAATTAAATTTTAAAAATTTCTTGTTTTGCTGACCATAATAATTCTTCGATTTGACAGTATGACGTGACGTCACAACATGGCAATCGATCCTATTCTTATTTGGAACGCATTATACGTACAAATATCCATGGTATGCTAGATTGCAGCACACTCCGGCGCTGCAACGCGTACCATCGTTCCCCACCTTGTCTCCGGGTTGAAAGCCCAGTGTGCCTGCGGCGCGGCGTCAGAGCAGCTCAATGGTTTATCCTTTAAATGCGCTTATCCGACCCGAATTTTTTGTTTGTTAATTTAAATCGCGATTGAAACATCAAAAATAAACTAAAACATTAAACGTCATTAGTTCAAGAAAGGGAAATTCCAAGGGATTAATTAATTAGTCTTGAGTTTAAAATTAAAATTTTGAAAAACAAGCAGCCTGGGCGCAAAATACAAAATATAAATAAATTCAGTGACAGTGAGGAGCATGAGTTCGATTTGGAATATTTACAATTAAATAAAAAGAATTATTATTAAAGATTTTTTTTATTACTAACCTCAAAATGATGCCAAGCATTTCTATTGGCTTCATTGAATTCCACATGTTGTATACTGTTTCGGTGCATGTGGTTCCAGAATTCAATAACCTTCCGATATTGGACACACTTATTCGAAAGAACTTTTAAAGCCAAGGCCGTGCCTCACTGGGACACCATGGTGGTGTAGCCAGGTCATGACTACAAAAAAATTTATGGTTGACTGCGTGACCAACAGTGGCCAGGTGAGGTTCACACCATAGAGCTGCAATCATATTCTTGCTTGCGCGTGACAGCTCCGCCATGGTATCTCTGTGTGGCGCACGGGACTTTCTTGAATAAAAAACTGTCCATCACTGTTCCTAAATCCAATAAAGTGCGTACTGATCACAACGTTTTCGGCGGTAGAAAAGATGTGTGAAGTAATAGGAGTAACAGCACACATCTTTTCTGATCCATTTAACAATACATCATCAGGTACACCCTGTACCAATATCTCGCCACTGCGTCCCCGTCGCAACGTTACGTATGATGTCGCACCGCCCGTGTGATCGCCAATGCGGCGAAATATTTGCGATGCGGCGCCGCATCGCTCCTTGTGAACCGGCTCTAAGCTCAGTAATTAACAGAAAGCGTAGTTATTACCCGAATCACGGAAACTTTTTGGATAGGAATTTGGACTTACGATTCCTGCTTTTTTACCTGCAAAGAAAGTTAATTAATTTACGGGATTCCAGTTCAGAAACTTATCTGCTTATATTATGTAAATAAAAAGATTGCGAATCTCTCTTAAGATTTTTTTAAAATTGAATTTTATTTGTTTATTTCGGATAAATTCATTGTTTTCTTTTTCTCGGTTTTATTTTTTTTACTAAGTTCTTTTTTTGTTTACATCAGGGAAACTGTTGCTTCCACTTCGAGAGACAAAAACCACCGAAATGTGATCCGTGTTGGGCTCCGGGAGTATGTCAGCCTTGCGCGCAGTGTCACTCTAGCCCTGCTTGTTGTCCGACGCAGTGTCTCGAGTGTCAGTATGTCGATGGGGTGTACGCGCATCCCACAGATCCGACGAGTTGTTGTCAATTCACCTGAAGAAACAACTGTTCTCTTAAAGATATATTTGTGAAAGTCTGTAAATTAGTTGTCCTTCTTTTTTATGCCACTCTAAACAATTTGGCGGCTATATGAATGTCAATAAAATTTGTATAAAATTGTAGTTTTATTTTCAAATATAAAATTATTTTTCAGTATTTTCAGTTAAACTAGGTTTATTTTTAACTCGTGGCGGCTATTTTACTGGAATAAAAACTTACTTGCCTCATCTTATGCTTATCTCATGCTTGTTAACTTATTTGCCTAAGTAGTAAGAAAAAACCAGAATCGGTCACAGGTCGGGGTAGCTCACCGTCCGGCCGTCCAGTAAAGCGCAATATACACTGAGCCCGCCGGGCCGCCGACAAAGCCCGGCGACACAACCCGGCGGCCTGTATGAAAAGAATGTTGTATGAAATGTATGAAAAACAAAAAGTTGCCGACATATGTCAGCGGCCCGGCGGGCTCAATGTGTATTGCGCTTAATACCAAGCTCGGGGTCAATGGCGCATTGTATTCCAGGCGCTGCTGAAAGAGACTAGTAAAATTAACGAGTAATGAGGCCAGTTAGGGCCAAAGTCTGCCAGGTACTGACTGACGTCTAATATATAGGGTGACTGGTAATTAGTGTACGATACTTAAACACGTGATTGTGCACATTATAACCAACAACTTTTACTATGGGAACAAACCTGAAATCGCGAAAAAAAATCAGCTGTTCAGTACATTTATGTGTGCCTAATGTACTGAACAGCTGATATTTTTTTCGCGAAAACTATAACGAATTTCAGCATTCTGATAAAACTAGTATTTAGTACGTGATTTAGTACCTCCGGAAATCGACAATAAGTGACGAAGATATTATTAGTTTCTTTACAAAACCATTTTTTTTTATTTTTGACATTTTCTACGCCTGAATAATTTGACGACCAAAAATACGTCAGGTAAAAAGTTGCAGTTAAATTTCGTGCAGTGCATGAGTACTAGACAACTGATAAACATACTTATACATATATTTCTAAATTCATACATAGACATATTATAGATAAATTACATCCAGACACAGAACAAATGATTGTGCTAATCACACAAACATTTGTCCTAGGTGGGAATCGAACCCACGACCTCCGGCATAGCAGTCAGGGCCACGGCACAGCATCGAGTAAGATTATTTGGTTGTTCGTAAATGCCGGAGTATATGGGAGTACTTAACTGGGTTCAAACGTCTGCCGACACCATAGAGTTAAGGCACAACGCCGAAGCGAAGGTCTAAAAATGCACATTCCTCTATTTCCGTAAAGTATCTCCATAACGAGCATTCGACTTTCGAATTCGGTCTAGGACAGGTTCCGGGCGTCGAGAGTCGCTAGGCTATCCCCGGCCACCGTTGATGCGGGCTTGCACTGCTGGGGCTACATGGGATTTCTGAAAAGGAAACCCGTGGTCCTAAAATGCAAATGGCAACTGAAGGACAGAAGTGTGGTTTTAGTCAGTAAAAGACTGACATGCCCTCGCGCTCTACCATAAGCAAGAGCAGTCAGGGAGGATCATTGAACTAAGCTCAAAAAAAGGATAGGTTACACAATCAAGAATATCGTCCCCTCAGTGTGTTCAAAAGTCTGGCCCAAATCATGGAATTATTAAATACTTTACTGGGCATGGAATTATTAAGTAGGGAATTGATCCATACTGGTGGTACGAGTAGAAAAACCCAAAAAGCGAGTCCTTTTCCAATAAAATTCAAAATTTGGATTAATTAAGTACCATCAACACTTACAAGTTTTCTGATAAGAAAATTCACCATGCACCACTCAGCAACATCCTCACCTTCCACATGACACAGGTCCTCACTGGACATGGTAAGTTTAAGAAACGACTGGTTGTCACCATTGTATGGACCGCCCGGAGGACACGGTGGAGCATACGGTAGAGGAGTGCCCCGCTTGGGCAGAGCACCGCCGTGTCGTTTGGGCGATCGGCGGCAACAACCTCTCGCGCTGGGCCCTAGTGCAGGCCATGGTCCGGAGCGAGGAGGAATGGCAGGCGGTCACCTCCTACTGTGAAGCAGTAATGCTAGCGAAGGAGGCGGCCGCACGCGTGAGGGAACGGACCTCACGCCCCAGCCGCAGGGATCCCGATCCCGATTTTCAGACACCGTAAGCGTAGGCTAGCGGATGGCGAGCAATAGGTAGCTCGCCATCGGGCCGTCCGGTAACCGTCCGAACCGAGCTTAAGTTGTCGATGACGCGTATGTTTCACGCGCGCCTCAAAGAGATATCAAACCTTAGGGACCCAGCAGGGTCGAAGCCTACTGGGGCCATGGTTTGTGTGAAAGTGTACCCCGGGGCCCTGGAATGAAAGCAAAGAAGGAACAGGAGTGGGTTTTAGTCAATAAAAGTCTGACACGCTCTCGCGCTCCGCCCAAGTGTGGGAGAAGTCATTGGATGATTTTCCACCTAAAAACAAAACCGCTCAGTTCTCACCACTATTCAGTTGAGATGAAAAAAAGACGGAGAAAGGCCGGGTATCGGGCACTTTGGTACAGTGATATCCTAAACTTCTCAGACAGCATTAAGTTCCAAACTAATTACAATTTATTACACTCATAAGAGAAAACCTATGATTTACGACGAACAAAACAATCCACTAACGCACTTAAATACATTGTTTAGTTTTATTACTTCCAATAACTTTTTAGGTGTGTTCGGTATGTTTCCTGTAACAAATAATCGAAATCTGTACCTACAACGTGAAGATGAACGATTTAGCATCGTTACTTTGGTTCTGGCCTCTCAAAGCATAATAAGGAGTAATAGAGATAATATTTTGTTGCAGACTACACGTGGATCAAAATCCATCACGCGAACAGACAGAAATAGGAAGACCTCGAAGATTTCTAATAAAACCACAATAAACCGTAGTGCAATAAAGAAGAATTTTAGAAAAAGTTTGTGTAAAAATGCGAGTCGTGCGTTGTGTGAACAGAGTGCTTGTGCTTGTGTTGGTGTGTGGTTGTGAGGGTGTTTAAGGGGGCGCCAATGCGAAGACGGCGCGGAAGGAGGGCGGGGCGAGGTCTGCGGTGACTGCACCATGCGACCGCCGCTGCCGCTGCTGCTGCTCGCCGCGTGCGCCGCTTGCACCGCGCAGATTGCGTGGACGCCGATTTTCCTCGACGGCAGCAGTGAGTATTATTATGTTTTAAATATCGCTACAATAAGTGACCAAAAAACTATTTTTTTTATTACTGTTCGGTTATAAACCTCTTGGTACCCACCTGGTAACAATGATTTTTTTAAAAATCTCACCAAACGATAAACATTAATCCTAAAGCATTATGCAATGTTCTTAATTCAGTGCGCAACTCTATTTTTATTTATGGTTTATTGTATTCAAATGTGTTCCTGAGTTTTTGGCGGGATTTTTTCCGAGTGTAGTTTAGTGGGTGTTTTAATTATTTGCAAATTGATCCCTCGTGGTGATGTAAAGTTGGTGTGGTTTCTATCTGAAATGTCTGCATAACAAAAAAATATGTGGAATAATTGAAACAGGCACGATCTCGGTAAAATGGTGGTGAGAATTTTATTATAACAAAATTTAAGTGAAGGTTGCCGAAAAGGTTGACTCGAAATATTTACTATAGAATATGTTAGATCCGCATGCTAATGGGATACAAAGTAATTATATTTTACAAATGTGGCCTAAAGGACTTAGTATCCAAACCAAAAAATATTAATAAAAAAAATGTGTTCTTTCTGCGTTTGGCGCCATTATTCAAATTCTTATAATCATAAAAAAAAACTTATGTAAAGCACCAAGATTGATTACATTACTACGGCAGCATTTAACTTAAATATCAAAATAAAAAACCTGAAAAGCATATTTCTGAACAATAACATTATCAACAAAAGGAGGTAAGTCGTTAAAAACGATATTGTTATGATAGAGTAGGGTAATTACTAAAAAATCTATTTGATCTGTTAATTTCTTATCCAAAACAATTTTAGATTTACGGGTTTACTTGTTCTTTTTTGCACAGAAACAACTAAGTAATTTAGTTTTAATAATTTATTTCACCACAAGCCTTCCGTTATAAAATAACTAGACATTAATAAAACTGAAACTGAAGCGTTTTATCTTTGTTAATTTTTAAAAGCAAATATACATGTGTCCATTATTTATTTATTTATCAAAACTTTATGCACTACTAAAAATTTTGTATAGTACAAAGGCAGACTTAATGCCATTGGCACGACATTGGAACGACAAACAGAAAAGAAATAACTATCAATATACAGGATTCGACCCAAAAATATATGTTGTCATTGTGATAAAACGAATCGAACCAATCAATAAAGTGAAGTTTCTACCAATTTCTTGCAAATGTGTCACCTTATAGAGAAACGACTGGTTGTTGTCGAGGGCTTAGTCGAAAACTTCAAATGTATGGAAATGACCTCATCTCAACGCTAAGTCACGTGGGCAGAACAAAGTAATAGGAGGCGTTACCGACTGTAGAAAGAGATTCGAAACTAAATAGTCGTATAACTTCGCTAGGCCTGCTGAAATTCAGACGGAGCGCATTCCAAAGAGAGATAGCCTGGACAACAAGGAGCAGGTAGTGCATTTTTAATAATCTAACTGAGACGGACCAAATAGATAAGGTATTACTTTTGTATCTTTTCACTAGGAGTTGGACAATCCACGTTTTGTATTCACAGGTCAAGTAGATTTGTGGACGCAGTCGTCGTCGGGCTGCGCGTGTCCGGGCGGCGATGGCGACGATTGCGCGTGCTGCGTGCGCGACGGCGCGTGCCCCTGCGGCGACGTCGCACCGGCGCGTTGCGCGCAGTGTGGCATGGAGCAGTATTGTGCTAATAGTAAGTATAGCATCTTTGTACAGAGTTAAGTCAACTCACGAGTCTTTGATACACTCAAAGACTCGTGAGTTGACTTCTCTGTACTACGAAACGTTGTGAAAAGTTTTATGCCAATTTAGTGATTCTGACTAACAACTGTAAGGCGCAGATGTAGAACTGCAACGTTTTTTTTTTATTAATGATTGGCTCGCGTTTGACCACCATCTCACCTGATGGTAAGCGATGATGTGGTCGACGATGGAGCACGCTTGCCTAGAAGTAGCCTATTCACACTTGACTTAAAGACCCCTAAGTACGTAGTAACGTATACTAAAGCTAACATGTTTGCTTTCTGTATTTTTAAACCAGTAGCCTAAACAAACATTCGGATTATGGAAGTAGCAAATTATTATAATAATAATAATAATAACTTTATTTAGCCATTGTTACAATTGTTTTCTTAAACATAGGTATAACATATTTACATATCGGTAACAGGAGTTATATTTTACCAGAATTTATTGAAGGAGATATTCTACTGTACTCTATTTAATAATGAATTTACTCTACCTTGTTTACTTAATAAGTAGGACACGACCCAATAGTCCAGTTAAAGTAATCGATGGATAATAATTTTTAGTTTGAAGTAGTTACAGTTTGTTTATACCTGAATCATGATCAGCTATCAGTGTACTGATCAAACGTATTGTCACAGCTCCCACCCACAATCACTGTCAGGTCATTAGATATAGTGCAATAACGCATTCATGCGAGCCTATCCGAGGATACCGATTTCGAGCGTGTGTTAACACTATTAGGATATCTAATAGTGTTAACACACGCTCGAAATTGGTACGACGGACTTGGTCCATCCGTACCATGGTCGGGCATGACTCGTCGTAAGTTTGGCCCGTTAACCAAATTAGAGCATATGTTATAATACTAATTACGCTGAGTCACGCTCGACCTTGGTACGGACGGACCACGACCTTGGTACGACGGACCAAAACCATCGTACCAAACTGGAGCGTGTATTAACACTATTAGCACTAGTATCTCTGGCTTATCTCTTAATACTTACATAAGTAATTTATTTCAATACGTAACTAACTCCTTGCAGCAGTTCTTCAGCACGACCGCAACAGATGTTAAAGTCCAACTAATTGGCCGTTGTATATGAGAGCCTTAATGGGTTCCATGTTGTATTCACCACACTTAGCTTTTATTTTCCTCCAGCTTTATTCCGCACAGAATTACTGTTCTCCGCGGACAAGATGTATCTTTGTTACAAGAAATTCAATTATTATCTATGCGGCTGGCAGACCGCCAAGCTATCATTGATATGTTTCCTTTTCCGGTGGAAAATTAATATTTTTAATTTTATGGTACGATACACACGGCACAATAACAAATCTTGGTCAATAAATAGGAAAGAGGGAGACTTCGGTCACAACATAACATTAAAAGTTGTATCATAAGAATGGTGTGCTATTATAATAACTACTGTTTTTGTGGAATAAATACATAACTCACTTTGAATATTACTTAAAGTTGTTATAGTTAGTTTGAATTTATTTTGTTATGATAAATCATAGAACATTAAATTTATAATTATAGTCTTCTATGCTGGCAATATTTTTACAAGCTTTTATTCAATTTGCAGTGTTTGTATGTATGTTTGTTCAGGGCAAATCTTGCAAATGGATTTTGAAACAGCTACCCCTAACCCATTGTGCTGATATTTAGTATACCTATGAAATCGATGGATGACAATGCATTAATGTGTTACAATGGAGCTGATCTGATGATGCAGTCAGATAGTGGCCATAGGTACTATTGGCCGCAACAAGGCAACCGTTGGGATCTTTGGAATGGTCTTGATGAGTACAATACCGCGCGATAAAAATTTATTATGAAAAATGATTTTCTTCATTGGAAACTTATTATAATTCACAACATTATTTAGTGAAAATTCGGTGACAGATTCAGTGTTCATGAAACGGTAAAGATTTCTTCCAAATATATTCTAATAATAAATCCATTTCAATTTGATGTAGAATTCGAATACATCCCGAATACAATAAGCTACAAATCACATTTCATCACAAAACGCTACGTTTAGTTCAATAACCCATTAAATTCATAACAACCCATGGAACGAAATACTGCAATTATAATCCATTTGTTTAACAAAGTGCTCTATTGTTGAATCTATCATAATAACGGCCTGTGTTATTACGCACTAGTTTTAGGATCCCACTATCTGATCTGTGGTATAGTTTCAGCCAACCTTTCAGCACATGGTCGATAAACCCGGTTTTACGGGCTAGGTAATGGATCTGATGAAATCAGCTGGCTTCTAATCGACGTAAAATTGTGTTATCAAACCCAAATCAATCATTTTCAATATAGTTAGGAGATGTCATCTCGTTTATGAACCCGTCCCGGTAGGTTGTCCTATTAATGAAAATGTGCCGAACTGTCTGCGAGGTCTAAAAGGATAGGCTAAGGTTTCTAGATTATTTTTACAGTCTATCGTTTTATGTATTGAGCTATTAAGTTATTATGGGTGCGTTTAATGCCAGACATTGTTATTTTGTACAAGCTGAACCGACTAAAGTCATCCTGTTTTCACTAAGGATTGACAGCTGATCCGAATTACAGCAGTCAGGAACAGTTTAAATAAAACAATAAAAAAACATATAGTGTCTGATTTTTAAAGCATTTTGTTTTATTTTTCTAATTTAAACATTACATACGGTAGTCATTCATAGCGGGAAATAATGCAACGAGGAATTCTTTACTACTATGGTATGTGTGCACAAGAAATCAATCATTATCTTTGAAATTAGATTCTTTTTTTTATCTTATGACATCTCGGGAGATGTCTTGCTGATATCTCCCTGAGGCGCGCGTGGAACACTACACGCCGTCGACGACTTGGGCTCAGTACGGACGGTTACCGGACCGTCGGACGGCAAGCTACCCATTGCTCGCCATCCGCAAACCCGCGCCTACGGAGGCCAGAAATCGGGATCGGGGTCCCAGCGGCTGGGGCATGAGGGCCGTTCCCTCGCGCGTGCGGCTGCCTCCTTCTGCGAAGCAGTAATGCTAGCGTTACTGCTTTGCAGAAGGAGGTGTCCGCCTGCCACTCCTCCTCGCTCCGGACCATGGCCTGTACCAAGGCTCGGCGCGAGAGATCGCTGCCGCCGATCGCCCTCACGAGGATACGGCGGTGCTCTGGTCAGGCGGGACACCCCTCTACCGTATACTCCACCGTGTCCTCCGGGCGGTGTACACAATGCCACCATTGTGTAAACCGGGCGTTACTTCCGCATGAATCCGGTGCAGAAATCTGCCGAACAGACCATGTCCAGTGAGGACCTGCGTCATGTGGAAGGTAAGGACGCCGTGTTGATTTTTCAGCCACTCCTCAAAGAAGGGACTTACCGCCATAATTGTGGCGTGCCCAGCACTGAGTTGCGAGAGTCGCTATCGCCATTCCACCATGAGATCCCGCCGGAACTCTGTCCGCCATGCCGCGACTTGGCGCGGCAGCGGAGTTTCACCCCGGCGCGGGCGTTGCATCTCCACGCGCAGATCGTGCATGCGTGCAAGGTTGCTTCCAAGTTTCCAAGTCCCACGGTGATAAGCCAGCAAGGAGGTTCGCCACTTCGCAGGAAACCATACGGTATCCCCGCACCATCCGGATGGCCATGACCCTCTGGCATGCATTCAGCTAGCCACAAGATTCGGCCCCACCCGTATCAAATGCGCGACGAGGCAGTCTGCAATAACTCTTTCAAAGAGCTTGCCCACCTCGTCGAGCAGCACGATGGGCCGGTACGCGGACGGCGAGTCCGCAGGGCGCCCCGGTTTCACGCTGAGGACCAGCTTTCCCATCTTCCAGCGAAGTGGGAACTGGCCCCTCTCCATGCTTGCGTTAAAGAGCCCTCTTAGTCGAGGCCTGAATTCCTCTATAGCCAGGACCCAGACAAACCGTCGGGTCGTGGGGTGGTATTCTTGGCATTCAGCCTTCGTACCACCACTCTCATCTCTACCTCGGTCATCTCTGGAACATTGTCCTCGTCGTTGCCATCGTGATCCACGTCGGACACCGCAGGTGGCGGAGCCATGGGTGGGGGAGAGTGTTCACTTCGCGCGAGGAACAGAGCGCTCACCACACCCTCCACGAGCTGGGGCCGGAGACTCTGCGTCAGCGGGGGAGCCCAGCAGGGGTGGAGCTTGTCTCGCACCACCTTGTAGGGGCGTCCCCACGGGTCTCCGTTTAGAGTCCCCGGTCAAACTTTGCGGGCCTCCAACTTGGCCCGCTTTATCTCCGCTCTGAGGGTGTGCTTTGCCACTCTGTATCCCTCGTACAGCTCCGCCTCTCTGTCCTCCACATCCAGCGGGCGGATGCTGCACCTGCGGCGTCTGGCGTACCGGTGCCGCGCGACATTGCACGCACTACGCAGTGCCGCAATCTCCAGTGACCACGAGTACACCTGGTGCCGAGCACGTCCTTGCCGGACTTGGGGCTTTGCCACGTCGTTGCGACATGGACTCCCGGAACCACTCTGCCTTGACGTCGATGTCAACAGGCCTGTCCGGTGCTTCTGTCCTGTGCGGCTTCCAAGAGGAGCTCCCGGTCTAGCTGCTTCAGTGCCCACCGCGGACCGGCGCGTTCGAGGTTTGGGTGGAGACGTCTAACTGGACAATTTTATAAGAAAGCCTCAGCTTTTTGTTGACCATGTTGGTTTGGTGTAGGTTTTTTTTTAAGGTGGAAAATCATCCAGTGACTTATATCACTCTCTTCATGTCAGACTTTTACTGACTAAAACCACACCTATGTTCCTTCTTTGACTTACGTTCCAGGATCCCGGGTTTCCTTTTCGGAAGTCAACCCATGGCCCCAGTAGGCTTTGGCTCCTACAGTTTTGCTGACATCTTTTTGAGGTGTGCATGGAACACTACGCACCGTCGAAGACTCGGGCTCGGTCCGGACAGTTACCGGACGGCTGGATGGTCAGGTACCCATTGCGTGTCGTCCTCAAGCCCATACCTACGGTTACGGTTACGGTGGCTGAAGATCGGAGTCTGGGTCCCAGCGGCTGTGCTTTGGTCTAGGTGGTGGCCATAGAAACTGCGGAAAAAATATTACCATATTTCAGTACGTCTTGGCCTAAAACGAATACCTTTCTGAATACCTTTTTTCTTTCAGTGTGCAACATCACAATTGACTCCCGAATCCTCAAGAGCAAGTCTGGCAAGACATTCGGGCAAATCAAGTCACCTTCCATCGAGGGCCCTGGTGCGTGTTCCTACTTCTTGCAGCCCGATGCTGGCCAGCGGGTCGAAATACAGCTGTACCGGCTGGTTTCCGTTGGCAAGTTTAACGGTACCAGGTAAGTGTTTGATTGTAACTTAAAAATCTACAGTTACTATTTAAAGAGAACTTCATACCGATCTCTAGACAGACAATATGTAGATATTATACGTCTATACTTGTTGTTGGGGCTTCAGTGGACTTCAATGAAACTCCCGGATCGAGGTATGGTAATATATTTGGATTTACTCAGGTTTTTACAATTTTTATAAGCGGAGCGCGAGATGATTGCAAGGATGACAAAATTTTGACACGACACAAAAAAATATGTAGGTGGACGAATAATAAAAAATCACATTCACTACGGCGCGGGCGCCTAGTCTTTTGGAAAGACAACAAAACACGCACACTGCACTTCTTGTCATTAACGCAGGCGTAAACATCCTCCCCCCGTTGAAACTTCCGAAGTTTCAACCCTTCAGAAAATCCTCTTCGGTTGGTAAGGGGCAGATGCGAACTAGAGGGCGCCGTACAGTTCCTCTAATCGTCTTGATGTCGGCTACTCGTGAAACACCATCTGGTCCTGGGAAGAGTCTTTCAATGCGCCCAAGTCTCCAACATAGGGGTGGAACGCCATCTTCTTGCAGTAGAACCAGATCTCCAATCTTGACCGAGGCGGTGTTGGTCTTCCATTTTCGCCGCAGTTGCAACTCAGCAATATATTCTCGTTGCCAGCGTTGCCAAAAATGTTGGTATATTTGCTGCAATCTGGCATAGCGCTGCAAATTTGTTGAAGAGCAATCTGCCAAAGCTGGTTCAGGCAGAGCGGTGAGAGCCCGGCCAATGAGAAAGTGCCCAGGAGTAAGGCACTGGAAATCGTCAGGAGAAGCGGATAAGGGATAGAGAGGTCTACTATTTAAAACAGCTTCCACCTGAGCGAAAAGTGTCTGAAGTTCTTCGTAACTTAGGTGGGAGTTACCCATTACTCGTCTAATATGATATTTTGCTGAACGGATGCCGGCCTCAAAAATGCCGCCAAAATGAGGAGCGTAAGCGGGTGAAAAATTAAACTGAATGCCTTCCGAACATGCAAAATCAGACAAATCGTTTTGGTAAATCTTAAAAAAGTCATTAATTTCCTTAGCTCCTGCGACAAAATTGCGTCCGTTGTCGCAGAAAACTTCCGCTGGCCTGCCTCTTCGTGACACAAACCTTCGGAAAGTCATGATAAATGCGTCCTTTGATAGATCGCTCACAGCTTCAAGGTGAGAGATTTTATATCGAAGGCATATAAAAAAGCAAAGATAGCACTTGACTAGCGAAGCACCACGCCCCCTTTTGTTTACAATTAAGAATGGGCCAGCGAAGTCAATTCCTACAGTTTGAAATGGAAAGTCTGGCGTGACACGTTGGGAGGGTAGATGCCCCATGAATGGCGCAATAGTCTTGCCCTGCAAGCGTCTGCACCTGGGACAGTTATGAAATACGCGCCTAGCCAAGTTTCTGCCGTTGATTGGCCAAACGTATTCTCTAACAATAGCCAACAATAGTTGTGGACCAGCATGTAATCCACGTTTATGTTCGTATTCGAAAATCAATTTCGTAAAATGATGCGAAGCATGCAAGAGAACCGGGTGTTTTTTATTGTAATTATAGTCAGATGAACCTAGTCGGCCACCAACTCGTATGACCTTGTCATGGCTTAAAAAAGGAGACAATGATAAAATATTTGATTTAGTACTTAAAGCCTTGTTGTTATATAGCAAATTATATTCACAGAGAAATGATTCTTGCTGTGCGAAACGACACAAATGAAGAAATGAATTATTTAATTCATCAACCGTTAGATTACCCAAAATTTTATTTTTATTACCTTTTAAATTATTAATAAATCTAAGCACGTAAGCGAAAGATCGTTTTATTTTAGTTAGGCTAGAAAAGTTTTTAAAATTAATTATAGGCTCATTTTGAGAGACAACATGAGAGGTAGTACAATTAGGTTTAGTTTCTGGTAAATCATTAATTTTATTAGGTTTTAAGATAGGCCAATTACATTCAGGCTCCATGAGAAATGAAGGGCCTGACCACCATAGATTGGTACCGTTCAGCTTATCTGGGCTGACTCCTCTAGATATGAGGTCAGCCGGATTAACAGATGTGGGCACATAGCGCCACGAGGAGGCATCGGTTAGCTCACAGATTTCCGTAATTCTATTAGCAACAAATGTTTTCAAATTTATAAAACTAGTGTGAAGCCAAGCAAGAACTACTGACGAATCGCACCAATGTACTTGATGCTGAAATTCATATCGTAGTGCCTCCCTGACAGCCTTGCATAACCTTGCTGCTAGTAGGGCTGCACACAATTCTAAACGAGGAATAGTTGTAGCTTTAATTGGAGCTACTTTGGACTTCGAACAAAGCAGCTTGACTGTGACCTCGTTCGCAGCATTGACGGAACGTAAATATATGCAAGCGCCATATGCATGTTGAGATGAATCGCTGAAAGAATGCAATTCTACATAAACGGGTTCATTGCAAAGAACATGACGCGGAACTTCTAGAGTTAAAAGGGAAGGTAAAGACTGCATAAAGCTGTTCCAGTCTCTTTGAACGTCAGGTGGGACTGGAGAGTCCCAAGTCAAATTATGCAGCCATAGTTGTTGTAATAACAGTTTCATTTTTATTACACACGGACTTATCAGTCCCAAAGGGTCAAATATTTTAAAAAGAGACGATAAAAAAGATCTTTTAGTTAAAGTATTATTAGTAGAAAGTGGAAATTTTATAGGGAAATGTAACTGATCGGTTGATGGGTTCCATCCCATACCTAGAGTACTAGTCGACTCACTTACTAAAAGATTATCGTTGGTTTGAGTATTTGAGTCAAACAATGAGGGTAAATTACTCTTAAATTTACGGAGATTAAAGCATCCCTTCTTTAATTCTTCAGTTACAGATTGATGAATATAACGTAAGGTGTCCTCACTTTCAGAACCGGTAATGAGATCATCCACGAAGAAATCATGTTGAATTATATTTTTAACAATAGGATCAGAACATTCTTCACCAATTTGCCATAGACAACGAGTGCTCAAGTAGCTGGAACTTGCCATTCCGTATGTTACAGTACCTAGTTGAAATGTTTTTATGGGCAAGGACTCATCCTCCCTCCATAAAATAAGTTGAAGGTTGCGATCCTCCTCATGGACACGGACCTGACGGTACATTTTCTCGACATCTCCCGTGAGGAGAAACTTGTGTTGTCGAGCTCTTATTAATATGGAGAACAGTGAGTCCTGCATATTAGGCCCAACCATGAGGATGTCATTTATAGACTGACCTGATGAAGTAGGAGCTGAACCATCGAATACGACTCTAATTTTTGTAGACTCACTACTGTCTTTGAAGACAGCGTGATGGCAGAGAAAGTAAGATGTAGAAGGTATAGGTATAGCAGATTCTGAAAGGTGACCTAAGTCTGCGTATTCACGCAGGAATTCTAAATATTGCGACTTCACATGTGGTTGTTTGCGAAATCGCTTTTCTAAATTTAATAAGCGTTTTTTAGCAAGTGAATAAGATTCACCTAGACAATCAGGTGTATCCTTTAAAGGTAGACTAACTGAGAATCTACCGGTTACTAAACGGAAGGTGTGCGATAAGAAATGCGTTTCGCATGCCTTCTCGCTATGACTCATAAGTGGTTGAGTTTGGGGAATATCTTCTAAGTCCCAGAATTTTGTGAGTTCTTGATGTATTTTGTCAACAGATGACACATAAGAAACGACTGAATGATTAGAATTTATAGTATTTTCCTTTACATTATTATTTGTAGGTAAATTAAAATACATAGGACCAGTTATCAGCCAACCAAAATGAGAACTTCTTAATACGGGTGAATTAAGACCGAGAGACAGTTGATCGCGGCCAATAATGTCCCAGAAAATATCGGCACCAATGACAATATCAACAGGTGCTGGTTGGTGAAAGTAAGGGTCCGCTAGAAAGTAATCATTTGGTATATGAAGTTGCTTTACGTCAACGGGTATTCTAGGTATATTACCGGTTAATACTGGCAATACCAGAAAAGAAGAAGTGATGGTAAAATGTTTCATCAAGGATTTCAACTGGACTACACAAGTTTCTGTAGCCTGAGTGGTAGTTTTATTGCCTATGCCAATTATATTGACATGCAAAGTGGTAGTCGGTTCTAAAAGTAGTTTTGTTTTAAGAGATTGAGTAATAAATGATGACTGACTACCGCAATCCAAAAGAGCACGAACCTTCAGTGTTTGTTTGGTCGTAGGATTGGCTACCTCAATATAAACAGTAGACAGTAAAACTTGATGGGTATTTTGGTTTGCAAAATTAACGATAGTATCGTCAGTGGTGTCGGGTGAAATAGTGACAACACTAGAAATATTTTTGTTACTTGGTTGTTTATGCAAGAGTCTATTGTGCCTTGCATTGCACATACGACACGGATGCATGCGACAGTTGCGTGCGGAATGGCCAGACCTTAAACAGTTATGGCAGAGCTTTAATCTGTTTACTTCAGTGATACGGTCATCAACACTCATTGCCAAAAAGGTGGGACAATCATAAAGGCGATGATTACCATTACAAACGCCGCATGATATATCAGGATTATTATTGTCTTCACTATTAGAAATGTATGACTGGTGAGATTTTATTTTATTATTAGGATCTGTAGGCTTCGACATTGTCTGAGTCTTAGGTTTAGAACATGATTGGCTGCTATTTATTGACTCAAGTACGTCAGCGCGATCAATAAGAAACTTGAAAAAATGTTGTAAATTAGGTATATTGGTATCCAATGTGCCCCGGTACTCTTCCCACTTGGCTCTGGTGCAGCTATCAAGCTTGGGGCTCATTATATGAATGAGCAAAATATCCCAGTCACGTGAACCTATACCGAGACTAGTTAAAGCACGTAAATTTTTATTAACATGATCCACAAGAAATCTTAATGATTTATCAGACTCATTTGCGATTGGTTTTATATTTAATAATGAATTTATATGATGAGTTACTAATTGGCGAGTATTGTCATATCTGTCACATAATAAGTTCCAAGCACAGGCATAATTTGCGCTTGATACCTCCAAGTTAGCAATAATGCGCGCTGCATCGCCAGTCAAGTACGAAATAAGATAATGAAATTTGTGAATGGGAGCGATGCGGTCATTATTATGTACTATAGATAGGAATGTGTCACGAAACTCGAGCCAACGAAAACTAGACCCGTCGAACTTAGTAACTTGAATTTGGGGTAATTTAAAACCTATATCATGATGATCATGATTACACGGACCTGTTGTTATCTGACTTGAATTCAAATCCTTGTAATTACTTTCATCATGACGGTTCGAGTTATGTTTCTGTGTAATACTTTGAGCAATTGCAATATTGGATATAAATAGTTGTTCGATAGTATCACGCTCATCAATCTCACTAGATAAATTTTCAGAGTGCAATACTTCTATCTGATTCTGCAAGTCGTCAAAACGGCTATATATAGATTCAAATTTGTTTAATTTTAATGTTAACTCAGCTAACTCAATCTGAGTAAGCGTTTCTTTAGAGGTAATGTTTGATAAAAAGTTTCTAAATTTAGTTATCTGCCCTTTTATGGAACTACGTTTCACTAAAAGATCCTGTAGTTCACGGGGATCGTTTGTGCCAGCCTCACTTCCATAATCTTTGCCCATTGTAAATATATATTTAATAAATAGATTGTTTGATTATGGAAATGCAGATACAGACACAAACTAGTCCACGATATGTAAAAGAAAAAAACTATAACTTAGCTCACGCTCCTCGCCTAACGTCACCTGAGGCCGGCTCTGCGCAGCAGTAGGGCTCCCGTTCAGTCCCGTTGTCACACGGTGACACGGCAGGCGCCCCGCGTTTGCGTTACACGGAGAGATCGACCTGGAATGTTCGGCGATAATATTGAACTATATGCCTTTATAATAGCTATAAGCCTGTGGGGAAACACGAATGAAAAACTATGGTTATATCTTAGGAAGATAGCCTATATTGTATTCCACCAATAAATGATGTGAGTTACTTTAATGAACTGCGTATGGTGTATTCAAATAATATTTAGAGACACTAGAATGACTACAGACACCAATACACTCATTGAAAGCTATTTTAAACAGGTATAGGATAGATTGATTATGGATAAGGGTATAAAAGGTAAGGTAATAGGTAGGGATTTCACAAGGAAAAATGGGCACTTAGCTGCATTTGCCGAGGCTGCGGTACGATGCTGAATGCTGATCGCTGACCGGCGGTGGCTGCAATGGCTCGTGCACCTCCAGGGAACCCAGGTATGATTCTTGATTAGGATAAAAGGTGGCTGCGGCGCAATGACTACACCAGCAGCGCGTGGTTGCGTTGTCGCGAACTTGTTTCCGATAAAATTGCAGGTCCTGTCACGGTCGCCAGATGTTGGGGCTTCAGTGGACTTCAATGAAACTCCCGGATCGAGGTATGGTAATATATTTGGATTTACTCAGGTTTTTACAATTTTTATAAGCGGAGCGCGAGATGATTGCAAGGATGACAAAATTTTGACACGACACAAAAAAATATGTAGGTGGACGAATAATAAAAAATCACATTCACTACGGCGCGGGCGCCTAGTCTTTTGGAAAGACAACAAAACACGCACACTGCACTTCTTGTCATTAACGCAGGCGTAAACACTTGTCTTATGCCGTATTTAAAATAGCCGATGAATGATGCACGTGCGGACAGTGTTATCAACTGTTTGTCCCCATAACTAAGATATTATAATTTTTGCAGCTATCAGTCACAAGCAATAAGATATATCACATTTTGTATTTTAGAGATAAACAGAGTGTAAAGACACGAAAACCTCCATTGAAAAGGGAGGATCCTCCGACCAGACGGATGTTTGGTCTGATCTGGGCAACTAACCGTTAGATGATTTAGCTGTTGTATAGTAGAATTCTTATTGCGCGATGCAGGATTTCGTAGTTGAGTTCTTCTGTGACGCCATAAATGTCGCTACAGTATCTTCTTTTTAGGGTTCCGTAGCAAAAAACGGAACCCTTATGGATTCGTCATGTCTGACTGTCAGTCCGTCCGTATGTTATAGCCACTTTTTTCCGAAACTATAAGAACTATACGGTTGAAACTAGGTAAGTAGCTGTATTCTGTAAACCGCATTAAGATTTTCACACAAAAATAGAAAAAATAAACAATAAATTTTGGGGGTTCCCCATAATTAGAACTGAAACTCGATATTTTTTTTTCATCAAACCCATACGTATGGGGTATCTTTGAATAGGTCTTCAAAAATGATATTGAGGTTTCTAATATCATTTTTTTCTAAACTGAATAGTTTGCGCGAGAGACACTTCCAAAGTGGTAAAATGTGTGTGTGTCCCTGTAACTTCTAAAATAAGAGAATGATAAAATTAAAAAAATATATATGATGTACATTACCATGCAAACTTCCACCGAAAATTGGTTTGAACAAAATCTAGTAAGTAGTTTTTTTTTAAATACGTCATAAATCGTAAACCCCAATTTACCTTTCAAGTTTGTACGGAACCCTCCGTGCGCGAGTCCGACTCGCACTTGCCCAGTTTTTCACCTTTCTTTCACTTCTTCATTTGCTTTAGCTTGTGTGTGTATGTGTGTATTATTTGTTCTATATTACCTGTTTGAAGGTAAGGTAATTAAGAGTCAATTGTCGTAAACTTATTTCTTGAATGGTAGAAGTTAAGAACATTTGATAATGTATACATTATTGCTCATAACTGTACACCATTACTATGAATAAGTACGTACTTATCCTTAATTTTCTCACTCTCCCTATCTCATGTCGATATCGCCATTCACTAAATACTCTAATATTATATTATTTATACGTAAAAAAACTTGATGGAATATTTTTATTCAGATCACGATTTCAGTAAACACATTTTGATACCAAGTCAATTTCTACTTTCTGTCGCAACAAATATTAGTATCGGTCGTGAATACAAATAGCATTATTATCCGAAATCCAATATTAATATTCTAACTCCATTTAAAATATCAGCCTATAATTCCTCTTGCGGCTGACTGACATATTTAACTTAATTGAAAAGCAATGAATTCCATCAGAAATTACCTATGCAATTGGAAACTAAATTCCGATTTAATTATACTGATTTATTTGATATGAGCACATGGATTTATGTGTTTTGGATATATATAGTTTTCAGTTATGCTTATTGCGAATGACATTAATTTATGCTATTAAATATTTTATTGACAAGGCTGTAATACCTATAAAACAATTAGGTACAGCTGATGCATTTGATTTGATTAAGCACAGCATATGATTAGATAGGTATGTTTAAAAGCGTATAATAGTTTTAATATAATTAATCGTTTGCGATCAACCGGACCACACTCACAGCTTATAATGTATGTAATTAGGAGCCGTAATTTATTTGGTAAAATTAATTTTACCAAAAATTAAAACAGCTATTGACTGTAATAGCGGTTCTAATTTTCTGACGTCCTTTGTAAGTTGAAAAGTTACAGGGTCTAGAAAATGTATGTGACAGTCGTACAGATGAACCTATCAAAATCCTTGTCACATGCAGAATCCTAAAAGCAATCTATAAAATCAGATCCGTCGATCGGAATCATAGTTTCGCTGAACATTTATGAGAGTTATATGGACCGCGACGTGATTGGTGGAAAAGAATCGGGTGTGACGGGTCCGAGGTTTCCCCACACTGCTATGATCAATGTCTTGTCAAATTGAATATTTCCAGAAGATCGCCTTAGGATAGACACCGTCCATATTATTATTATGTCGATTGATACGAGTTTTACGAGATAGGTTTATAAGAAAGCCTTCTAAAATGCAAAAATTCTAAATAAGTAATGTGATTATTAAAAAACACTGCAGTTATTTTTATTTATTTTTAGTTTATGTTGTTCCATCGCAGGTTTACAATTCCATTTCCATTTAATTCGGATCATCCTACCTATAGCAGACACATGTATCGGCATAATCCTATAACACGATATTATATTTTTCTCTTCGCGATTATAACATAATACAAAAGCCCAACCAAATATTAGCCCGGACCAGAGTCAAGATCCTTTTGGATGTAGGATCCTCCTTTTTCAATGGAGGTTTGTCGGACTTTACACCCCGACTTTATTCCCCCATATAGGCAAAGGCATCAAACTCGAGTCCCCTCGCCGCCATTGTTGTATGCGATGCTGACGATATTAATCATGAGAAATTAATTTACAGTCTTGTAGTATCAGATTGTTGAGTCTTAACTATAAATTGGGGCATCCAGCGTGATGTCATCATACAGTTGATAATGTTGTCGTTACGCTCTACGCTGTCGATGATTGGATGTCGATCAATCGTGAGCTCATAACAAAGATTGTAATCAGTCGCCCATAGAATAGCTTCAGAGCTCACACTGAAGCTCCATTATCAACTGTGTGTGGCACATACTACTCGTATATCCATATTGTCGTTATAACCGGAACTTCAGAAATGTACGTGGTATTTGATTAATATGCTAGCTATCTGACTGTGAATACGAGAATATTTGCTGAATCTCGATAATGCAGAAGCACAGACATAAGTCTGTTGTATTTGTGTGCACATAAATTGATGTGGCGTACATTTTAATGCGAGTTAAGCGTATCCTTATAACATTGTTGGCAGCGATGGCTTGCCTGCGAGTGCGGCAGTCGTTGCCGGATCCAAGACAAATATGTCTGGATTATTTTGTGCACAATATACAGTATGTATCCGTTGGCAGTTACGGTTACACATATTTTTGTTAATCTTAGTTCCAGCAAATATAAATTGCTTAAAATAATACTGTTCGTTGTCATCCTTTGGCCATTGTTGTTTGTGAATAATAAAGATGAACATCATCCTCCTATCCTTTAATCCTAATCTATTATCATCCTTCACACAAACCATAAAGCTTCTTTGGTCTACCTCTACCCCTTTAAGCATCCACATTAATACCTATATCAAAACTCTAAGCGACAACATTTTTTATGTGTGGTCTCTCTCAGGTCGACTTGGCTATTAGATTGTCGTCTGTTTAACTGAAATTTTCTATGGCGGCCTTTATAAATCAAAACCTCCTGGCAAGACAACAAAAACCTTTTGAGGTTACTCCTTATGGGGTACGGTCCTTAGCTAAGTGTGTCGCTGGTTGGAGGACAGAAAGGCACCGGCTGGTTACGCTTTTGATTATTTAGAAAACCAAGAACATTAGAACTAAAACGTAATTGTTTCACAGCTGCGTGGGAGGCTGGCTACAGCTGGGGAGCGCGAGCGCGGTGCCGGCGGGCGAAGCGGCCGAGACCCGGCTGTGCGGCGCCAACGAGCGGTACACACCTCCCGTCGTGCTCTTCGCAGACCACGGCGCTTCTACTTTAGAGTTTAGGTGAGTTCAACGCGAGAATCTTCATTAATCCTGTTACTGCCTGCGTAAGTCGCTTTAAAGACTTACGAAAACCGACGTCAATTACCACATCTTCTATACAACCCTGACATTGCACGTAAATGTACTAAAATGCTAATGTTACAAACGCGTACTTGTACAAATTTTAAAAAGCCTACTCCAAAAATAAAAATTCAGCATTTCAACTATCCTAATTGGAAAATTAAATGGCCGTTAATGCTCTAAAATTGTTACTCTGTTCATTCTGTCAAGTAATCAATGTTTGAACAGTCTTCTAAAAATCTATTTATAAACAATTTCACTCTTAATTAGTATACTTAGGTCTTCGATAAGCCAAAAAGCAGCAAAAGCACTTATAATAATCGCGACCAACCCTTAAACATTCTACCTACCTAATACCTCGTATAGGTATACTTCGAGGGTCGCTGTGTATGATGGTATCAGAATAAACTCATTATTTGCGGCAAGCCGCCGCGACAGATATCAAAATGCGGACGACATTATCCTTTCATTCCTATCTACATATTCATAGTTGATATCCAAACCATACGCGTGTAGATTCATCGATCATTAAACGTAACTCGTTAAGCAATCCGGTCTACTCGCGTGGTGGTAATGAATCCAACCAAAATGAACAATAATTAATTACATTTTCATCCGCTAATGGGAACGGCAGGCACTCAAATGAGCATTATTTCCGGATAGTGAAGCGATGCGGCCGCGTGGAGCATTTCAGAATTTATCTCCATTTGCAGTTCGGTTCGGAAACGCGAATTCCGGTAGTGAGCGGCAGTCGGAATCGGAACAAAAGGTCGTCACAGCGGAACCGGTAATGCTCGATTCGGAATTGTGGCCGGTTGTCAGGGACTGCTGCAAATGCTCTTGTCAGCTGACGACGTTGAATTGCTTGATTTTATGAACTTACATACGGCGGGCATCGTCGCGCCCCGAGCCCCGACCACTAGATGTGTGGTTCAAATATGTCAATTGATATAATGTGCAGTATTTGTTGTAAGAGTAACGCAGGCGCAAAATTTGCTGCTAACACATGCAACATGAAACATAATAAACGCACATCCTGAAAAGAATCGGCTGTTTTAAACTAGGTATTTTTATTTTCCTTAAATAATCAAGAATTATTTCAGGATAACAAATTACCTTTTTTGATAAATTCTTGTTAAATCTTGATACCTACTTACCACCACCGATGCGCTACCAATGTAGTGCGTCGATGACCATATTATTTACCTACAATTAGGATAACTAATTTCTTAAAATTTACCAAAGTGCATTTAAGTAAAATTTTAGTTTATTATGATTGTAAGTTAATTTTCTAAAATGATTATATTAAAATATTCCAGTTACATTTTTGTACTAAAAACAACATGTTTGCGTCAGGCAGTGACTCAAAATAGTTAATCCGATTACAGCATAAAAAATACGTAGATAAAATGAACAGTTTATTTATAGTCGGGATCAGAATTATGTTACCTTTTTATTTTTTGTGAACCCTACTCAGATATCAACAATTCATAAGCGCCCTTTGTTACCAGGATAACAGAAAAGACTGTGAGGTCACAGTTCCTCGCGTTCTTCAGCTTCACATCGCTAAGTAATACGCAAGGCGTTGGGTTTCACCCGAGGGGCGGCTCGAGGATACCCCACACAGGTAAATATGTATAACATTTCTGTATTTTAATAAGCAGACGTCCCTAAAGTAAAATTCAAGATGAGAACTGATCTTTTTGTAAGCACGATAATTGTTATTACTGTTTAGATTTCAACCTAATTCCGAAACTTTATACCCAATATTTATATAAAGACTCGATTCCAAAGGATGCTTTATCTTTTTAAAAAGGCGCTTTTCCCCGATTTATTTTACAATTTGCTTTTTAAGAAAACAAGTTTTTGCATGAAACCATTATGAATGTGCCGAAAATTGCTCTACGAGAAAAATTACTGCGCCCATTCACGAAATAATTCACCTTTACAACGTTACTGTCAGTTTTTGTTCCAAGATTTGGCCTCTTTTGTTTTACTGTTGAATTATTGCTAATTAGACAGGTTGGATAAAGGTCGGGAAATGATAGTCTATTCTTTGTATAGCCTCATCCCTCAGCCTCCTTAGGAGGATCATCGGTGGGAAGCTCACTAACAAGCAGATGACCATTTCCTCCGTCCATATTGTGAGGATATAATAGTGGCTTCCGGTTTTACGTCCTTAGCCTATTGTAGTACCTACAAGGTTTTCACTGCAGACATAACATTTTCATTGTGCGGAAGATACTACTGCCAACTATGTGAGTTTAGTTTGTGCAAAATAACCAAAATAATGAAATAACCGCCACTGTTTACCGTATAAGGTCTGGGTACAATATTCTTCCTTCTGGTTTTATAATAATGGAATAATATAATTAAATATCCATTTGTGCAGTATAATGTATATAGGTAATGTTTAGGTAGTGCAGTTCTTTAGAAACATATCCATTCGTTAAAGGTATTTCTAGTCTTCTTGTAGCTACCAATACATTTGCTTTTACTGTATTGAACTCGATTTCAATGATAATTAACGATCCATTCAAAGAATAAATTGTGTCTCCATTTCTAGAGATATTTTCCTTTACAAAGATGTCGTATGAGACTATTTGAATTATTATTACTTTCTTCACCTAAATAAGGGTAGAAGGGTGTCCCAATGCTGGGTTTTGTGTCACAAACATGGCGTCGACTATAGGAAAGCTGTCTTGTCAAGATATTTTCGGAAGTAGCGCAAGTGTATCGGGCGTGGGAGACCCTCGTCAGACTTTGCTTCATAATTATTGCCTTTATACAACCCATAACATTACGATATATACTTATTCATTATTTACTTGTTAGTTTTATGTCTAATATACACCTTTTGATTGTGAGGGCCTGTCCGCTTTTTTTTCGTCATTCTGTAACACTTTGAATCTTATGGAAGTAACCACACAGGCGATAAAACAATCGCGCGATAAATTAAAAATATCTGCGATTTCATGCAGATTTGACGTGATGCGGTGCGGAAATAAATCCGCGAGAATGTTTTGTGCATTATAGAGTAGTTATGGCTATGTCCGCACTGCGAAATAAAATTCGCGCGTTTTGCTCAGTCCTGCAACGGCGGCGCCTTTTTGTTCGATTGTCCATTCTATACGTGCATCTCAGCCGGGAACAGCATTGAACTGGCAAAAATCGTACGAAATTTCATTCGCAGTGCGTACTAGTGTAATTCCGATCGCGGAATATAATTCGCAAGAATAAAAACCTTGCGGTGAAATATCGCTGTGCGGACAGGCCCTGACTTTCCTGGTTTTGTCTATGGTCTACTGACTTTCTTTGAGTGTGGGTGTGGTATATATATAGGTATAGGTACACTCAAAGGAAATGGTAGACCAGTAGATTAGAGTCCAACATTATTCCATGACACAAATTCAAAAAATCATAATACAAATAAAATAATTATATAAATTAAAAAAAAAAACGTTTTTTGTAATTATATAGGTAAAAGGAAAAACATTAAATTTTTAAATTCATAAAAGTTTTAATGTATGGTCACAAAATTATATTTAAAAAAATACTGGCTACAATATTTATGTAGCTAGTACTTTGTTACAGTTAGAATGTTGTTTTAGAAAGAATTCGATTTTTAAATAATGATGGAGGGAAAGGTCCGTTTTGTACCTATAGGGTGACTGGTAATTAGTGACCGATACTTAAACACGTGATTGTAATCATGATAACAAACAACTTTCCCAAAGAAACTTTTTTATTTTTTAACCGCTGGGTTGGCAGGCCGCGCGGGTGTTCTATCACTATTGTAGGTACTTCGGCGTCACGCGGCTAGCAGCTGAACGGTCGCTGGTCACAGGCGCGCGCGTATAACGAACATCTTTAGATTCAAACAGCTGTTTTGCTATTGTGATAAAACTATTGAGTATATAAAAAAAGTTTCTTTGGGAAAGTTGTCTGTAATTATAAGTACAATCACGTGTTTAAGTATCGGTCACTAATTACCAGTCACCCTATATATTACATAATCTGTGGCTGTAGTTTTATCACTGTGGACTATAGATACTTATAGGTAATAACCTCCTCCTTTTTAAAGTCGGGTAATAAGTCATAACCGCATTCATTTAGTTAACCTTTCAACATAAATTAAACACGGCGAAAAATTAAGCAGTTTTACGGCGTGATTGAGTTGAATCCCAGAAGTTTTTGAAACTCAATCATGCAAATTATTCGTACCGAATGATGCGTGTTAATAATAATGTCTGTAATTTTCCCATATATATTAACGGAATAACTCGTGTGCTCTGAAACAATTTTACACTGAAATGTTTAATATGTTTGATATTACTTCATCTTCTGTGCTATTTCGAAATTGTTTTTCAATTTAATCTAATAGGCAGTAAGTACATTTTCCTCACAAAGGCACATTATTATTTACGTCTATTTAAAAATATATAACACAAGATCGTTAGCTCAACTCCAAATATATACCTACTTACTTTCCAAACATACATATTATGTACTTATATTAAAAATAAGATCCAAACTAATATTTCTAGCATAAGTCCTTATAGTATCTGGATTTCGACTGCATAAACTGATACAATATTTTGTTTCTAGCTCTTTTGTTAATTAACATTATTACACCCTATTCATTCGAAGCTTCTACAGTAGAAGCTTGTACTTAGGTATTATCGTGTATAATAAAGAGTAGGTATCAATTTATCTAAGCGCCTACTAATCACGATGTTTCACCTACAGACTGCGATTGGTTATACCAAGACGTGTCATGCCGGGGCCCTGGGTCGTGCGTGCTGGCCAGCCCTGGGTACCCAGGCCTGTATCCTCCGCACCGCCGCTGCCGGTACCTCTTCGCCACCAACTCAGTCCACACCAGGGTCAAGATCATATTCACCTCTATTTTGCTACCTAGAAAGTGAGTATACCTATACATTTTGATTTAAGATTACGGCATTGTTTTGGGACTGTATTAGATTATTGTATTATACCTTTTCACTTTATGAATTAATTTCAAATAAAAATGTTACACAGATTATAAAGAGCTTTCCATAGATAGATATAAATCAAAGTAAACTGAGTAAAGTACAAAACCGTTACGGAAATCGCGGTTCAAATTAATAAGATAGCGAACAAACACTAGACTCTCAATAACAAAAAAAAAAACAACAACAATGTACCCCAGAAAACATGAAAAAGAATACGAAATCAGAATCCCATAGGAAGTTGGCTCGGACGCAAATCTTTATGTAATGTAACTGAGTCTTGTTCACCTAAACCGACGAAATAGTGTTTGTTCCGTCGCTTAATAAACGCCAACGCGTTGTCTCCTCGGTCAACATACTTAGTTAAAGTGGCGGTTATATAAGTGAACAAGCCGCAAGTAAACCTCGAGGTCAAGTCGCCCAAAGTTCAGCTAATTTACCCTCTTACTCCTTACCATCTGATCGCAATACCCATCATGCGACGTTTCCGTTTCACGCAACGAGTGAACTCAAACTTTTTCCAGAGGTACTTATTTTAATTTATGAGGTATAACAAATGTGGATGGTTCACAAAGAAGGCGCCATATTGAGGTTCCCCTAAAAAGGGTTGAGGACGGATACCGCCTTGCCTAAATTGAAAGGAGCTGTTGATAAGTCAGGGATACCCATGTGGGTGGATCACATATTCTATCAAATTATATTAGGTATATTTTAGGATTCATAATGATATATATGTTAACATTTTTGGGAAATTTGAGGGGAATTTACTCGATATTTCATTGAATTGAAACCCTTATGTTGCCACATTGCGAAATATACCCAATAAGTATTGGACTCGCTTTTTATTATAAAAGTTTCATGAATACATCAATATAATTCGTATTGCTGTGTTCATCAGAACAAAGTTTATGAATGGCCCATTTAGCCTGTATTATATTATGTCACATACAATTAATGTTATCCCACAACTTTCCTAAAGGGAAGCGACAATGTAGCAGGAGACACTACAGTGAATTCAAAAGTTAAACGTTACCAACATAAATTAGCGCAATTAATGTTTTTTAAGTGGACATTAAATTTAATGGGCATGTCAGTCACAAGTCTCATTTGCGTAATCTTATTCAGTAAGTGAGTGACGAACGGAAACGACTTTTTTTCTCTTAGTCTTGTTTACCAGCTGTTTAAGAAAAAAAGTGATGTTTACTTACATCTTTACTTAAGAAGAGGGTTTTGCGAAAAAATTATGTTTTTCAGTGAAAAATGTCAAGTCAGATGATGTCAGATAGTGTCAAGGCTACAATGATAGCTTAATATGTTACTAATTACAAAGTCAATTGTTAGTGTTGATAATTGTTTGTGTAACATGGGTCACGCTCAAATGAACGATGACAAAGACTTGACGTCTTAGTAAACACATTCAGTGTTCATAAAAAATCTATGGTGTATGTGTATGGTGTTTTGCTAGCTTTATCACTACAGAAAATAATATGGCTGATAAGATGAAGTATTTAGCGAGCCAATATTGTCTAGTCAGTCTCGGGTTGGTAATATTTTTTTCCTAGCCATTACTGTCCCACTGCTGGGCTAAGGCCTCCCCCAAGTCCTTCTAGACATTCTTCTCCCGCGCCGTCTCAAACCAGCCCTCGTGGTACGCGTCGGGTTTGAAAATGTGATACGGAATACTTAAACTTTCAATTCTCTATGGATTTTATTTAATTAATAATGACTGAATGAGAAAACCCTGAAAAAAAAAACTACCATTTAATGTATCTACAGTTCGGCCTCATCGTCTTCATCCACAGCCCTACTTCACCCATGCCGAGCCTCTCTTTTCTTTTACCAATTTCCACGTTTCTGTATCAGTCTCATCCAGGTTTTACCCACGATGGCAACAATGTCGTCTACCTAACTTGCCGTTCGACGACAAATGATTTTTCTGTTAGCGTTTTCACCAAACGCTAAGAGCATAAATGTATGGTAATGACATTACCTGCGAAAAAGTTACGTGACAAGTGGCGTGACAGGTATTGTTATTACCATACATTTTGCACTTAGCATTTGGCGGGAACGTTAACAGAAGTCATTTGTCTAAGCCTGCCCCCCTAGCCAAGTTACAACCGTTTCGTTTCGATTCTCTTTTCGTTGATCGCCTTGAGTCGACCACGCCTCCGATTCCTTTATTCTGACGTCATCTCAACTCCCAGTCACGTGGTCAAAACAAAGGAATAGGAGGCGTGGCCGACTCGAGGCGATCAACGAAAAGAGAATCGAAACGAAACGGTTATAACTTGGCTAGAGGGGCTGCTGTTAGCCTGCAAAAAAAGTCACATAACAAGTGACGTGACAGGTAATGTCATTAACATACATTTTGTACTTAGCGTTTGACGTGAACGCTAATAATGAAATTCATTTATCTAAGCCTACTGTTTGGTCTATATTGGAGAAAACAGTATCACAACTAGTGAAACTCGATAATTTATTCACTTAACGATTCGAGGGTCAGCGCGATATTACAAAGAGAAAAGGTTAAACCTATTATGTTAATGGCTGTTATATGGTTTTACATTTTGTTTTAATTATTAACGATTTGGCAGTTTTGTTCAGTTTAGAATAGCTATGGGCAGGTAACGTAATCGGCCAACAGAGGCTCATAGTGGGGTTTATAGTGAATAAAGTTTTGGAGTAGAATGGGGTAATAATTGCCTAACTGCTAACTGTTTGTCACGCCTAACCGTTGATCAATATTTCAACCAAAAGAATTTCTAATTCAGCCACCGAAGGCTTGGGCTTGCGGACGACAAGCAATGGGTAGCTCGCGGTCCGACCGTCCGGTTACCGTCCGGACCAAGCCCGAGTCGTCGACGGTGCGTAATGTTCCACGCGCGCTTCAAAGAGATGTCAGCAAAACCGTAGGGGCCCAACAGAGCTGAAGTCAACTGGGGCCATCGGTCGACTTCTGAAAGGGTTACTCGTGGTTCTGGGATGCAAAGGGCAACTAAAGGAACATAGGTGTAGTTTTAGTAAGTAAAAGTCTGACACGCCCTCTCGCTCCGCCCTAGATCGCGAGAACTCATTAAACGATTTCCTACCTTAAAAAAAAAACGGATGCAATTGAATACCGGTATTTTACATGAATCGACTGCTTATCTGACCTCCACAACCCAATAATTGGGATACACGATACCTCATGGCAAGCCGGGTTTAAGATTTTCTGGCTTCTGACTATCCGTAATGACTGTCAAAGATCTACAAATGGTTTAGGGACAAATGGTTTAAAATGTTATCCGAAGCGCAAAGGAACCTCGGTATGTTAAGATGGTCCACTTAAAATATCTCCCCAATCTAGCATACTAATTATTCCAAAAATCTCAAGGAAATTCCAAAATTGAAGTACTTTCAACGAAACTGTTTGAATTTTGGTAAATAGGTACTTAAACTAGTACAAAAGATTCTATATAAATGAGCATTCAATAAGTCGACTTTTATTTTAACAGAACTGACTTGAAAGCTGAAGACTAACAACTGTGACCTCGTTCGACTGTTGCTACTTTGTTGCTATTGTAACGTATTCTACTGTGCCACTCTGTATTGAAGCTTCGCATAATTAGGGCAGCGTTTCACCAAGATTACTTGCTGCTTGCTACCTAATTTAGAAGTTAAAAGAATGTTGAATTTGTCATATATTTTTGTTTAGAATATTTATTAAACCGATACAACAACACAACAACACACACTAACAATTACTACACACAATCACTACACTACAATTACCACTTATCACTCATAATCACCCACAATCAAAAAAATCAATCTCATTATCACTTACAATTTGACTCATGGGTCACAAGTGGGTTTTAATCAGTAAAAATCTAACGCTCCATCTCACTACATCTGGAGTGAGATAAGTGATAAGATGATTTCCCAACAGAAAAAAGGATCCGTTATGTGATTTTTATGTAAAAAAATATATATGTTGTACCAAACACCATTGCTGGTAACACAAAACGCCGGGATGCCTGGATGGTCATTGCTAGATATGGCAACAAGGAAACACAAAAGTTTGAAGCTAAAAATACGAAAAACAGCAAACAAATAAAAAGTAAAAATGATTATAAACAACAAAATAAAGTGTAATACAATAATAATCCCATAACTTTCATACATCTAGTCCCAAACTAAGCAGAGCTTGTATTGTGAGTATTAGACAACTGATAAACATACTTATACATACCTATATTTCTAAATATATATATTATAAATAAATTACATCCAGACAGAACAAATGAACAAAAACACGCCCTGCCCATGCAGATACTACCTTAAATACCATCTTAATTTTTCCATCCCCTATTATCCATTTCTACTCCAACTCCTCTTTTTATGCGGTACGACTGTGGAACTCACTTCCAGCTAAGATCCGTGACGCTAAAAATATATCTGTCTTCAAGAAGCTAGTCAAAGAACACTACCTCTCTACCATCTCGTAAAGTTATATTTTATAGATATATATTTTTGGAATTTAATTTATGTATCGGATCTATTTATGTGTTTTATTTACTGTTATTGATATTTATATACGTATTATAGTGTCTACATCTCTCATCCAACTCTTCTGTCGCAGGTCTTTGTTCTTTTCATTTTTAAGCTTTTGTGCGACGTCCGGAATAGCAATCAAGGCCACTAACCACTAGACCAACAGGTCATTGTGCGTCATGGTTACGCCAAAATAGGTCCAGTTCAGCATGAATGCCAAACAACTAGTGCTTAATACTGACCTGAGGCTTTGATGTGAAGACTTAAATCAGATTGCTCATAAAAATTGTCACCTCGTACAAAATCTAACCATGGCTATAATACTCGCAACTAGTGTGTGCGCAGCGCAATTACCTGGCCACGGATATTACTATGGCGTTTCTTGTCGCTGCAGGTACCGCGTTCCTTGCTATTTAAGTTCGTACCTACCTAAATATGAAATTCCGATTACGAGCAACTGAAAATACGTGGTTGTGAGTTAGGTTAACGTGTAGGTATAATTTCAATGACACAAAGACAACTTGGAAACAGAGATTAGACTTTGCCATGAATCAGTGAGTCACTTAGCCGATCAATATGAACGTTTGCTACCTACAGGTACATTACATCCACTATAAGGTGATATTTATGTTCAAGCTTAGCTCAGTTTACCTTTTAAAGTATAAAAAATGAAATATGTAAGTCTGTATAACCTTTCAAGAAGTTTTTATACCAAATATGTTACTCAATAGCTTCCCTTCAGCGTTAACTGCGTGAAAATTGTTTTGATTTTCTTCAGGGTGCTATTACGTGGATAAAAAGTACCCTATAGCTAATACAGCTCATGGTCTACCATGGCCAAGTGCTAAGCACATCCAAATACTGTGGAAGCACTGCCTTTCAGTCGCTAAGGAGTGATCGATCAACAAAAATCCAAACAAACAGGCTTTCAATTTTTTTTTATTATTATTGATAGGCTCGCGTTTGACCACTATCTCACCTGATGGTAAGTGATGATGTGGCCGACGATGGAGCACGCTTGCCTAGAAGTAACCTGTAACCTATTCACTCTTAGGTTGTAGCTATCAGGAAACACAGACTCCGGCAGGGAATTCCACTCCTTAGCTGTACGCGTAATGAATGTGTTCCCAAAACGCTTTGTACATATTTATAGTACTTACTTGTTAGCGGTAGTAGGAATTAGGATCAAACGTTTATTTTGTAGCCTTTTTCCACGATCTTCTTTTTATCATAATTCCCAATTTTATATAATTCTTTTACCTTATTAGTTCTTTATACCATATCGATTTTTTATACCATTACCGTCCTCACACAAGACTGATGAAGCAGCTGTGTGTCGTACAAAGGCTGCACGTCCCAATGTTCTTTCGGAAGTATTTTTATCAGCCCGTATGAAATCCACTCGTTTTGAAAGCCGGCGAACAATCGTTTTCAGTAAATATAAAAGGATCGCCATCCGTATCTCCCTTCCAGGCGTGTGGGTTTGGCGGCGATTTTCACTAAACGTGTTTGTGTGACGCGGGTGTAGGTATGGGTCGGAACGGTTCTAGAATTATCGGACGTTAATTTAAATAAGTATTCTAAAGGCCAATATTGGCCTGATTTACTCGCCAATATGCTTTCGCCAGAAATGAAACCTAGGTTATATGTTAGAGGCCAATACGAGGAATCAATAGCAAAAAGAACCAGGTCTTTAAACCGTAACCGAACAAAGATACGTATTTAGTAGTAGTTGTCAGGCGTTACCTATTTTAAATAAAAAAAGTCAAAACAGACAGGTTTTCAGGCCAGAGGTTCAGAAATACTCAACTTTTTTTTTATTGTTTATAGTTGATTCAACTTCAAAAATCGAAATGCTTTATTCAAAAGTCGAAGGAAAGTTACGTCTCATTTTGTTTTCACATGACGTTATGTTCAATGGCGTTCATTCATGCGACACTACACGAAATTAAAGCAAAAATACCTATACAAAGATATTGCTACTACGGAAACATATCAAGTTAAAAAAAAGAACTTGTTTAATATCTTAAACAAGTTGTAAAATTTAATTGGTTTTGCTTGTATTTGAAACTTACTGATTCATAATCTCATTTAGTGGCTGGTAATTTACCAATTACCAAAATAAAAGCTCTAGTTTACTCTGTAATAAAACCTTTAGTCTCTAAGTTGGTAGTAGTTAAAATAAATTAATTTATTTAGCTAAAATATTTAGATTAATTTGACAGCGTTTGTTTCAATTAGATTACGGTTTAGTTAAGTAAGAACATTAATGATAATATTAGTACTTCAGAACTGGCCACTTAACAGCGATACATACATAATTATGTAAATCTTATAGCTTTATTCAAGGGACCGCTACTTGTATTAAAACGGCATTAAATTAGGAGTTTCAGACAAAACATAAACTTGATTAGCATGCGTAGCGTTCTCGGCTTAGGGTAATTGCTATATCCTGGCTCCGTGTAATGCGATCTCAACCGTCTTTAATCTCGCCTACTTGACTCTCTACGTAATAACACTTCGTACACTTGCAAAATAATATGTTTGTCATTATTTACTTTCACACAAAATTATTTGCAAAGCCTTTACCCTTATTAAAATACACCCTCCCCTATTCGCGCTGTTATTGAAACGTATTTGCGACTCAAATAAATCGAGATTCCGCCGGCAGATGGAAATTCTAAATATTTTTACATCACTGATATTGCTCGCTATACGTATATTTAGAAATTCTTGATGGGAGTATTTTTTAAAAGATTTCAATTTATATCATACAACTGGTATTCGAGATATTGGGACTTATTGATGGAGTTCAATATGATTTTAAGCAACGGTGTCAGATTATATTGAAAGAGGCGTAATATGCCTAATTAAGAATATTGTAAAGATTTAAACTCGTTGTAAAAAGAATAATTATTTTTGGTGAAAAGGAAATAACTAAAGCCTGCTTATATCTGTGTAACATTTGCTTGGAGTGATATGTGCACACATTGATACATTTTCGTTTCACTACACTACTTCTACAATAAATCCCACAGGAGTGGTGGAGAGAAATAAAAGTGCTATCTTTGTGCAATACGTTTTCCGACATACTAATAGGTAGTATGTTCACACGGAGCGAGGCACTTTACTTGCCAGATTTAACGCAAACACACTAGCTATAAAGTTTGCAAAGAAACGCTGCACTTTATGATCTCTTTCAAAACGAATTTGTTATGAATCACGTAAAGGAATGTCAACTTGTATAGCCATTTACATAAATGGAAATGTAAAGCTGAGTTTAGAATAGAATTTTATGATCTCTAGTTAGTTTATTAGAAAGCTAGGATTCAATCAAACACTGCGGCCCGACTGCGGCAACTGAAGGAACACTGGAGGGTTTTAGTCAGTAAAAGTCTGACACTCCTTCTCTCTCCACCCAGAGAGACAGAAGTTGTTCGATGATATTCCAAAAAAAGGGATTAAATCAAAAGCCATTTTGCTTTTCTAAACTGCTTTTAATGGAAACAAATTCACATCATTGCATGGAATGTTGTGCGAAATATAATATACGTAATAGGAATTTTGCCTCTGGGAAAAATTGTTCTATTATTAAATAAATCTTACAAACATTTTATGAAATTGATTTTATGGCGTACAAATGATATGAAATATTTTATGTTCGAAAAAGGAATTAATATTATCTAACATTTTCTTGATCAACTTAATATTTATCTTCATCGTAATCTTATATTGGAAAATGTTTGTGAGAAATACAATGTATTATTATATTAATATTTCGAATACCATCACGAGATCATCAGATAAGTTATTAAACAGAAATCAATCAGCCTAGCCTTCTCTTAACTACGAGTAGGTATGTTGGGGACAGCTTCCAGTCTAACCGAATGATCTGAATGTGACCACTATAATTGGACCCAGTAATTGAATAACACGATAGATAGATCGATAGATACTCCTTGGTAAGACTGATGTCAGATTCTCTAAACTACGAGTATGTTGGGGACAGCTTCCAGTCTAACTGAATGCAGCTGAATACACATGGAGCCATTGCCTATCTGACCACTGTAATTGGACCCAGTAATTGAATAACACGATAGATAGATTGATAGATAGATAGATACCCCTTGGTAAGACTGATGTCAGATTCTCTTAACTACGAGTATGTTGGGGACAGCTTCCAGTCTAACCGAATGCAGCTGAATACACATGGAGCCACTGCCTATCTGACCACTGTAATTGGACCCAGTAATTGAATAACACGATAGATAGATCGATAGATACTCCTTGGTAAGACTGATGTCAGATTCTCTAAACTACGAGTATGTTGGGGACAGCTTCCAGTCTAACCGAATGCAGCTGAATACACATGGAGCCATTGCCTATCTGACCACTGTAATTGGACCCAGTAATTGAATAACACGATAGATAGATTGATAGATAGATAGATACCCCTTGGTAAGACTGATGTCAGATTCTCTTAACTACGAGTATGTTGGGGACAGCTTCCAGTCTAACCGAATGCAGCTGAATACACATGGAGCCACTGCCTATCTGACCACTGTAATTGGACCCAGTAATTGAATAACATGATAGATAGATTGATAGATAGATACCCCTTGGTAAGACTGATGTCAGATTCTGACTATCTGTAACGACGATCAAAGATCTACAAATGATAGACTCCAAAGGTTGACTGGTAGAGAATGCCTTATTGCATTAAGTCCGCCTATGTACCACTACTGTACATGAAGTTTAAATAAATAAATAAATAAATAAATGACAGCCAGGACCAACGGATTGACATGCTTTCCAAGCCATCCATAGACCGACCTCAGCAAACGTTGCTTAACCTGGAAACCGACTCGTGCGGCTGTTATTATTTTAGCCACGGTCTGAAACAGACGTAGAGGAAATAATATCTGTCCCGGAAATATAATTTCTAGTTCTGTTGCAAAGGTCGAATAGAAAACCTTTTCCTTATAGTATTTTTCCTGCCTCTTAAGGATATCGCGTTGCTTAAGTGAGTAGAGCATTCCTGATGACCTATGAAGGAAATGGTACTCATTACCTCAATAACGTGCCTATCTTCAGCCTTAATATGGGTAACTACTTACTCGGAATCCTGTTGGTTGAATAAACACAGTAATGGATAGAGAAATGTTATGTATCAAAGAACCGGGTGCTAAATTAAGTATCTAGAGTTAAGTATGTGTCAAAATCTACTTTAATCCCAAGGGTTGACAGGTTTTTGAGCTTAACGGGTTCAACTAGAGTTTGTCAAACACTTAAAACCAAATTGTTAATTCAAAAATCGAACCTTCAACGGTAAAATTCTCTTTTGCTCCTGTACCAATAAAGTTCAACAAAATAATGTTCTGACACATCTAGAAATCACGGTGTAAAGATGTTATCATTTCAGTTCAGAACGTTTGTAGAACCTCGCTCTTTCAGCACAAGTTACATTAGTTCTGTTTTTACTAACGAATCGAAAAGTAAACTCTTTTTGCTCAAACAACTATTTTTATATTTTTGTTGTTAAAAATGCAGTACAATCTTGAGATGTCCATAATTTCTTCTTCTGTTCATGAAGATTTTGACAGCGCTTCGGTTTCGTGATAATCAAAAAGGCAGTAGGTACTTAGTCAGGAAAATAAATACCTTATACATTAATTCAGGACATTCAGCGTGCCAAATTGCATAAAAATCCGTTCAACCGTTGAAGCGTGAATGATTGATAAAAATTCTAACACATCGACTTTTATATGTGTAATATATTTAGATACGATTGAATTTTTTTCGTAAAAATATATGCATAGAAATTGCCCGGAAATTACATGAACCTTTGTCAATATACAAGCAAAAATCTTAGCCTTCCCCGCTTTGAACAAATACGTCGAAAAGCTCAATTTTCATAGCAAAGATTGTTTCAGTTTACGCTAGCAACACAAATGTAGCTCCGGAGGCACATTAGTTTACCTATGCGCCAATGAGACGTATTCACAGAAGTCAGGGGGCTGTGTGTTTCTTAGTCGTGCAGTCTTTGAGCATCATATTTATGTTAGGTTAGCTCATATCGCACGTCTTTTTAGTGGCGTTATTAAGATGCAGTTAAAGATGTATTTATGAGGTCTCGTTATCAATAAGATACTTTAATTGATGTACTCTAATCAAAAAGATTCTGTGAATTATCTAGGCAAGCATTGATAGTATGGTAGTATTGTTTATGGTATTTCATTCATTAGACATTGTTGCTTATAAAATACATTTACAAATCTTAAAAAACATAACAAGAAAATACGATTAAAAATATAAAAATCGTATTATCCGATTCTATTTTATTATTTATAGCAAAACCTATGTGAACTACTCAGTGAATGTCGGGACATTATCTGTTATAGTGTTAATACATGCTGCTACTTGGTACGATGGCTTTGGTCCGTCCATACCAAGGTTGAGCAAGATTCAACACAATTAGTAATAACGCATAGGTACTCGAACTTGGTACGACAGCCAAATTTAGGCTGAGTCACGCTCGACTTTGGCACCGATGGACCAAATCCCGAGCGGATGTTAACACTATTAGTTATGTTTTTCAGTTCGCTATAGCTCCTTTACCCTAATACAATTTTGCAGAAATATTTTTTTGGTAAGTACCCTCGTTAATTAAAAATGAAATGGATTATACCTACATAAACAACTATTTTTATACCACCAAAGCCGGTATTAACGAAACCACATCCCGCTGAAAATCTGTAGAACGCAGAAATAAGTCGAAAATCCGTAAACACAATCTTCGAAAGGGAGCCCGTATAATCCATTCATAAGCTTTACAGTAAAACAATATCGTTTCCGCAGTCACTGTACCACGGATTATCTGACGTTACGGGCGGGTAGCTCGCCCTCTGCCTCGCTGCTCGGCACCCTATGCTCCGAGCGCACGGCTACGCTCGAGCATCCTGGGCCGAATCTCCTGTTGGAATTCAAGTAAGTAAGCTTTGAATAATAATACGCAGGATATGCAGTTAATTTTTATTTTGTTAAAACAAGTATTTAAAAACGTTTTTCCACACTATAGTAGGTGCCAGATAAGTTTGAAATAAAGTACATTGACCTTTCCTAATATCTCAGCGTAGATACCCGAAAAACCACCAATAGACTGTTTTTAATTTTTTTTTTTAATTCTTATAAACCAGTGCTTGACTTCGATCCCACCTGATGGTAAGCAGAGATGCAATCATTGATGGTGATTCGCACTAGTTTATTAAGAGCCTATTCACTCTAGCCTTGAAGACACCTAAATTATAGTTGGACGGGAAGACCACAGCAGGCAAATTGTTCCAGTCCTTCGATGTACGCGGTATAAACGACGAAGCGAAACGCTTAGTCCGGACCGTTGAAGTTTCAACAACGTAAGGGTGGATACTCGCCGTACGTCGGGTTGTCCGATGGTAGAAAGGAGATGGCGGAATCAAGTCATGCAATTCCCGCGCACACTCTCCAAAATGCAACCTGTAAAATACCGATAGGCTGGCTACCCTGCGCCTGTGCTCGAGGCTTTGTAGATTGGACTTAACCAAATCTGGATCCCCAATTAGCCTCTTCGCACGCCTTTCCACTGAGTCCAAAGCTGCTAGATGGCATTTTGCAGCACCAGCTTTTCATTACTATAATATGTAAAAGATCACGATAGATGTCGATCCAAGACAGTTTTATATCTTAATTTCCGTTTTTGAAATTAAAATCAATAAATATAGGAGGGTCAATGACCGCTATTCCAATTTTATCTGGTGCCTACCTTAGGAAATGCATGTATCATGGATACGAACACAAACATGTAAACTCACATACACAAAACACTTCAAAAATTATAGAAGTATATTATTTACTTTAGATCACCAAATAATATAAAAGGTGCCAGTATTAGTAATCAAAATACTTATATAAACTTGTTTAAATAATAATAGTAATAATACACATAGTATAGACACATAGGCTTCTCACGATTTGTGCATTTAGCCAAGTTTAGAAGGTATTTAGTTTATACTGTCAGTGTCAGTCATTTATAGTTCCATTAGAATGCGGATGTAACACATTCTAATGTTTAAAAAAGCAAAAAAGCAGCAAATGTATTGAGTCAGCCTTCTAAGCAAGCTTCGCTGAGGTAGTCAATAAATACTACAATAAAATCCTCAGCTCTATTTTACCAAGATGGCGCTTGTTTGAATGATTCTATATAATTGTGTAGTTGTGTACACTTGAGATACATAACTACATCAATTTCACATTACATTATCTAGTATGAATCAATTTGCGAATATATAAAACAGACACAGAAATTCACTCGAAAAATTCCCGCCAAAAACTGTGATAACTTTGGATTGATTTTGAATTATAACATCAAATAAACTTAATTTTTGTACTGTTATTACTTTACAAAATCAGTTATTTATTTGTTTCGGTTTTTGTATATTCTGTAATTAGTGCAGGCATTACTAGGAGGAGTTGAGTACCTACCTATGCCAAATATGAGGAGTGCAGTTTTGTCAACAAACATTAACTATAAATAACTTAAAAATTAATTATCCGGATCTTGCCAGTCACCTTTCAGTCCATCTTTTTATCCTCACTCCCCCTTAGCGCCCAGTATAAATACCGCTGCATTCATAACCATTTTTGTATGAAATACACCCCTATTTTTTAATTAGTACAAAAAAAAATTGGGGTTCTATCCGTACCCGTTACTGATCATATTTTTGTAGTCAAATGTAAAAATAAACGAAATCTCAAAACTCCACGAAAATTGATCATAATTGGTAAATTCTTAATAGAATCAATTATTCATAACAATTGCTACTAGAAAATACTACGCGCAGTGTTTTTCCATTTTGATCGTCATTTATTCATTCATAATCAGCCATTGTTTTGATTACAGTTCAAAGTGTGCAGTTTCAAGAAATGGAATTACATATATTTTTTTAAATGCCTCTATTTTAGACTCAAACATAACTTAATTGCTATGATTATCAAATGGTGTTTATTTCTAACTCGGCACGAGATCTAAGCCCTAATTCGTTTCTCGTTAAACATTTTATGTTAGAGGCTCGACTCGACAGCCAAGATTAAATTAAACCTCACATAAGTCCCTACACACACGACACTGAGTTATTGAAAGGCACTGGGACACATAAATCTAAGAAACAGTTTGCTAAGCTTGTTTTACACTAAATTGATTACTCTGAGATCGATGTTCAAGAAATAATACAAATGTAGGGTTAAATGTAGAGGCACACAGGAGTTACACAAGTTTAACAAGTTCATTATTGAAGAATATTACTTGTAATACTGACTGTATTGTCACTTTTTCACTAAAACCAAGGAAATTCTATACATATGTGACCACTAATCAGTTTCTTAATGTATCTCAAAAAAAAAACTTTTATGAAAAAACCCAACTTTTCAAGCAATCTGATGCAGTTAGTGATTTTTATTTTAGTTCAATTACAGATTTGATGCCAGTAATTGCATCAGACAGCTTGAGTTTTTAGTTGCTTGTCGTTTTTTTTTTTTACAATTTATGACTATAATGTCGTAAATAAAAAAAAAATCACTTCTTGATCGCCGCTTATCTTGATACTTCACATGCCTGTCACTTAAAATATAACTTCATGCAACTAACAGTTGACATCATCTTGATTCTTTTTTCAAAATTCCTATAGCCTGTGTCGTTTCGGCATGACTAAGGCCGCGTTCCCACTATGTCGTAACGGCTAAATTATCGTCGGACGACTATGGTCTCAGCTCTGACCAATAAAAATGTTTAAAACGTTTTTATTGGTCTGAGGGTCTCAGTTGCCATTTAACAAAAGTTTGTCGTGGCCTCGACAGATAGTCACAACAACGGCACAAGACTTACCGTCACGGTTTATACACACATTCTTGACAAATCTTTATCGTTTTACGACTGTCGTGCTAGCCATTCTCACTATCATGACAATCTCTTGTCACCGCAAAACAAGGCGAAGACGGCAGTAAATCGTGTCGTAGTATATGTGAACACCTCCATTTAAATACATAAGCCACGAGACTTATAACTACACGATTATCTATAGTCACGATAAAGTGGGAACGTGGCCTAAAGACGAATCCAACGATACCTTGTTTATTAAAATTATAATGTTTGCCGTTTAAGCTACAGGCCATGACAAAAAATAAACATACGAACATAAATATTATCATGCATACATTCTCTTGAAAAAATATTGGTGAAACTAAATCTGCTTAGTTATTCTAACCAGACGGTGTTATGCACACCATTTGCAAAACCGGACATTCTAATGTACAATAACATAGCCATAAAACTCCAAACTTTCCCACATCCAAATTATTTCCTTATTCTTTGTAAAAAACATCGAAAGTGCTCTTAACATGAAGCTACCTGTGTTCAGTTCCGGGCCATTAGTACCGCCGTACGACTACAACGGATTTATTGCCAAGCTGGAGTTTATTGAGAGGTTGGACAGCAGTGGCTCGCCGCCCACCGTGGTCCCAGCCTCACCGCCGTTGGCTGCGCTGACTCATCATATGCAACATGGTAAATATAGCAGTTAAATATTGGATTTTTGAATTGAGAATTTGAATATTTGTCAATCTCTACTTTAGCCTCAAAACCTGTTAAAGTTTGACTTTAGATTTTTGGCATATTCTTAACTCAAAATTTTCAATATTTAGAAACATTTTTAACTCTAAATTCTCAATTTAAAAACAGGACCTTGCTTAAATTCTTATTCACCCTGCATAATTCTTTTGATTAGCGATTTAGATTAGTAGCGAATTACTAATAAAAAAAATAAAATTGCACCGGTTCCCTGTCCATCTTCTAGAAGTCCTCATGATGATAGAAAAAATTGCTGTATTTAGTACTTTAGATTGATATACTTTGGTGCTAATTGCTGCTGAAAAGTCAAAGCTGCATCTGTCTCTTGACCATCTTTTGGAAGTCTCCATGATAATGTTGTAAAAATAATAGCAGTTTAGTACGTTTATGTGATATAAAAAGGATTTTTGTTTAATATTTCAGAGTAAATTCTAAAAGAAAAGTAGTTTATATATATAAAAGGAGAAACTGACTGTCTGACATATCAACGCACAGCCGAAACTACTGGGGCAAGGAGCGTGAAATTTTGCTCAAAGCTTTCTTTTATGATGTAGGCGAGCAGTAAGAGAGGATTTCCCAAAATTCACCCTCTAAGGGGATGAAAAGGGGGTTCAAAGTTTGTATGGAGAAACCTGCTTTCATGCGGGCGAAGCCGCTGGCAGAAGCTAGTATGTAATAACTTTCAGTCCCCACCTCCCAATCTTGCCAGTGAATTAAAAATAACGCTTTGTTTTACGTTTACTTCAAATAGAATTGGAATTAAAGAATAACTCGTTATAAACACCATGAAAAAGAAATATTTTGCATTAACTCTGGAAAAACCATAAATTCTGAATGAAAGAAAGGGTTATTAATACTAAAACTCCAGCAACACTGAATTAAAAAATGCATTTGTTGTCCATTATAAAGGCAATAAGCTTTTTTCCATTCGTTGGTCCTAACAATTGTGCTGGATAGTTAAATTCTGTGCGCCAGCTTTATATTTTATTTCTGCTCTCGTATACCCACCCTGTTCTTCCATTAACAGTTTTGTTTCATAAATTTAATTAAATAACATAAAAGATTTAAGCTAAAGACAAACTGAGCCCACGTAGGCCACGCACTATGACATCTAGACTCTTAATATGACTTTGCTTGAAAGCTAACGTCTTACGTTGGACGCGTGTGTGCCAAGTATATTTCTAAGCCATCTGTTTTCAAGCAAATTTAGAAGTCTAGATGTCATAATACGTGGCATACGTGGAGCACGTGGCTTACGTGGACTCAGTTTGATTTTAGCTTTAAAGTTACTTCAAAACTAGACACATACCAAACAGACATCAATTCTATTTCTGGCTTTCGCAGAATTTATCTACAAATACGTTTTAATTTTTTAGCGGATCGGATACCTATAGATAGTATCGGGATGACGAATGAAGTGTCTGGGGGGAGCGGTGCACGAATGGGTTGTGGCGCCACCGTCCGCGCGTACGGGCCGGGCGGCGCGCGCTCCGGCCACTTCGACTCCCGGGCCGGCCCGTGGCGCTCCCAGTGCGTCATACACCTCCTCGGCGCGCCCACCGACGTCGTCCAAGTATCACTATTTAATTATAATTTAAGGTAAGTGCTCCACAAATTAAGGACTTCTCCCCTCCTTTATGACCCTATTACAGTTAGGGCGAGTTCTAATGCTTATGGTGTTGGCCCTGTATCAGTTTAATAGAGCGGGAGGAATTTGTATGAATTTGTATTAGGTACTATACAAACGTCTTTTGTAAACATATTGCGATATTCCTTGCTTGAGATAATACGGTACTCATAATTGGAGACTCAAAAACTGGAATTTGAAGTAAGCGTAATCACATCGTGTCTTTTAATTAAAACTTTAACGAATTACAAAAGAGCAAGAAAGCAAAGTACTGATTCGCATACTCATTGAAGCTAAAACTAGCGTACATGTAGTTTTGCATTCGTGTTTTCTACGATTCATCGATCCAGACCTTGTTTTCGTAAGTGATGCTGCACTCCCTGCATCGATTTACATCGCTGGGTAAGTAATACTGTAAAATGCATCAAACCGTACAATATGTGCTTACAGTGAATCATATTCGTAGGTTAGTATTTTCACCTAGTCAACTAGATATCAAGTTAGTAACTAAGTCCCAAATCTATTTTTAACTGTGTTTGAGCCGCCTCCTCCCTGGGGTGCAATTGATTGATGGCCCCGCCCTAAGAAATCATAAATTTATGATTCCGGAATTTAATTTCGGATGTTCAATAAATGTTTTTGTTGAGGGTTTTCCTTGTCCGTATTTCTTACGTTAACGCATCCAATTAGGATTTCTTTGTCCCTTATTTTTTTGACGAGCCCTTCTAATTTAGGTACCTAACTACTTATTTTTTCGACAATACAATTTTCCTGAAACTCAACAAGTATTATTTTTTTTAAACCAGGTTACAAAGCTGTCGATCTCATATTGAGATCTTAGAAGGTGTACACGAATTTGGTGGGAGAGGGGAAAGAGACAGGTCTGAACGTGGAGACAGAGCTCTCCTCAGGGTATGTGGACCAGCCGTGAGGGAGGCAAGGGATCCCGCGGGTCGGTTCCTAATACGTCAAGCAGTGACGTCTAAAGGTGCTAATTTGACAATCCTAGTCCGAAGAGCAACCCAACAAACTCCAGATGAGGAAGAATTCGTCGATGGAGCCTTCGCCTTCCATGATGGTGAGTAAACAACTTCACTAGATATGACTAGAAATATGAAAGAAAATAATATTTTCGCTTCCACAACAAGACATAAACAATGATATTTGATGACTTATGGAAAGTGAAAAAGAAAAGGGCCAGACAAAATAATATTCAGAAGCTAAATCCTACTGGTGCTTACTAAGGGTAATGTGAATGTTTATGTGAAGTGTCTTCTATATGTATGCGCGACATACTCAATGACTGGTGAGAGGAAAAATACATGACGTATGGAAAATATATTGCCACGTTATTTTCGCTTGCTTGAATAAAAATAATGTAATTGCAAGCGATCTGGATGTGTGATATCAAAACATCATTTAACTTGCTTCATAACTATGGTCTTGAAGTCACAAACGACTGAGCTTGGAGACCTGGGTAGGATCAAACTTTATTTTTCTGATGCAGAACAACACGAAGGTACAGCATCTCCGGATGCCACTTGTGCTGCTACGCACTATGGGCTATCGTCTCCAGCCCACGGAGGAGTGTCGGCACCCTCCCACCATCATATCTTCTGGAACATCGAGGAGCGACTGCTCTGCACGCACCGGTTCATACCCGCACCCAACCAGAGTGTCACTATTGAGGTAAGAATAGAATAATATAGTGAAATCTGGTTAAGTGGGACCTGGGGATGTGCGTACAGCTAAGGAGTGAAATTCCCTGCCGGAGTCCTTCGGAGTGCCTTCCGGAGTCTGTGTTTCCTGATGGCTACAACCCGGGAATCTTTAAGTCAAGAGAGAATAGGTTACTTCTAGGTAAGCGCGCTCCATCGTCGACCACATCATCGCTTTCCATCAGGTGAGATAGTGGTCAAGCGCAAACCCATCAACAATAAAAAAAGCAAAGTAGAAGTTGAAGCCAGATAAAAAGCAGCCTCTTTCCTTTGGATTTAAGCTCACTCTACAAAATTTTATTGAAATTGGTTCCGTAGTTTAACCGTGGAACCGTAACAGACAGATAGTTACTATTTATCACATTTATAATATATACAAACTTCTGCCAGCGGCTTCGTCCGCGTGAATGTCAGTTATTCCGGACGCAAAGCCGGAGTCGAAACCAGATAAAAATTAGCATGACCTTCCATCGGTTTCAAGCTTGCTACGTACAAATCATTAAAATCGGTTTAGTAGTTTAACCGTGAAAACTTAATCGACAGACAGAGTTACTTTCACTTTTTAGGGTTTCGTACTTAAAAAGGAAATAACGGAACCCTTATAGGATCATTTTGTTGTCCGTCTGTCTGTCTGTCAAGACCCTTTATCTCGGGAACGCGTGGAGGAATTGAGTTGAAATTAAAACCATATACTCAGGTCTGCGGTTCCTTTTAAGCTGTGTGTAAAATTCAAACATCTGAGTTAACGAAACAAAAAACAGCCGTTTATGTCGCAAAAAACGTATATTTCGACGCTATCTAGGGAATCAAAAATCAAAGGGACGGGACCCTTTTCCTTGACCTATAATACTGAAATTTGGCATGAAGCAAGGTCTCATAGCACAAACATAAGAAAACAATCTGAAAATGTAAATTTATAGTTACGTCACAAAAAGATTTTTTTTTTTGTGATTCGGAAAAACCTTCTCAGTACAGTAGTACTTCAATACGGGAGTTGAACTACTTATTTACACAGGTAAGTTTGTACGGAAACCTCAGTGCGCGAGTCCGACTCGCACTTGCTCAGTTTTTTTTTTTAAATATTATTATGGATTGTAGTTTTATTGCTATATTTCCTTCACGCAATTTCCGCCATTATTGATACTAGACTTCTTCAACAATATTGTTGAATACAGGAAATTGAACAATGCACAAATAAATTGTTCCGATATTAAAAAATATTGGTTGAAGGTTTATTCTGCAGCATTCCACTATAATAAATGTTTTCTCTTTTACTGCTGCAGATTTTATTGTGGCAGGCAGTTGATTTTGCATTTTGCTGTGGATGAAATGTTATTTTTAGGTCCATTGAATTTACTGAATTTAAAAACTCTCGTAGCCTCTTGTTGCCTGTCACTCATCATTTGAAGCGGTAGAAGGATCGGTAGCTACAAAATTATTTTTGATGTATCGTTTGCCAACTTGTCTACAGAAAAATTTTCCTTTTTAGGGTTCCGTACCTCAAAAGGAAAAAAAAACTGGGCAAGTGCGAGTCGGATTCGCGCACTGAGGGTTCCGTACAAACTTGCTGTACCTCAAAAGGAAGAAACGGAACCCTTATAGGATCACTTTGTTGTCCGTCTGTCTGTCTGTATATCTGTCTGTCTGTCAAGTCCAGACCCTATATGAAGCTGTGAAAAAATCAAACTTATGAGCTAACGAAAAAAAAAGTTACGGCCGTTTATGTCGCAAAAAAACGTGTATTTCGATACTCAAGGGTATCAAAATTCATAAGGTACTTTCCGTTGACCTAGAATCCAGAAATTTGGTATGAAGCAACGTCTCGTAGCACAAGTGTAGGAAAAAATAGGAAAACTGCAAATTTGTAGTTACGTCACAATTTTTTTTTTTTTTGTGATAAGGTAAAATATTCGTAACTTAATTCGGGAATTGAACTATTTTCATAGGTAAGTTTGTACGGAACCCTCAGTGCGCGAGTCCGACTCGCACTTGTCTGGTTTTTTCTTTTATTATGGATAGGCCCGTGTTTGACCACTATCTCACCTGACAGTAAACGATAATGTGGCCAACGATGGAGGCTCTATCCTTACATACTTACCTATTCGATAAATAAATACCTATGAAGTATAAAAAGTTACATTCCTTATAGTCACGGTCAGCATTAGTCAGCAAGAAAAATATGTTTTTTTTTTTTAAATTGATATAAACTATTGCTTGACTGCGAACTTACCTGATGGTAAGCAGTGATGCAATCGTTGATGATGAGGCGCACTAGTTTATACCCAAATTATAATCGGATTCGATCGATCGATTTAAATCTGGATTGAGTTTGATCCTCGCTATCAGCTAAGATTCAGATGATTGTTAAGTTTATCTTCACTTGTATAGGTTCGTTCGACGTGTTTTTTTACTTTCTAATAGACAGCGTATATAGGATTGGTTTCAGATAACAAACAGAAACTGACTTTAGAATATGTATCCTACAGATTCCTTTACAGTCTTCAGTTCAGTTCAGTTTTTGTTCAGTTTTTGGGGGGATCTGTACACCCTGAGCCTCGCTGTATACGATTGCACGTGATCACTGTGTTAAGGCCTACACAGACCGGGATGGCATGGCAAAGGATTTGCCGTCAGTCAGTGCACACTAGCCATTAAGTTACTGTGGCTTCCCAGTGCCTTGCCATGGCATGCCGCGTCACCTTGAAGTATGCCTCGGCAGCTTCTGCTACCCGATACATATTTCAGTCATAAGTAGCGTTTGATAGAGTGTTGGTGGACGTCGACGTTCTTCATCGTCATGCAGTTGCCTACCGCAGCGCGTCACGGCATCCCGCCGGCGAAGCCCGAGATGCGTCTTTCGATGCCATGCAATGATATTCCTTTCGATACCACGGGATAATTTTGGAGCACAGGAATTTATGTCGTATTTCTATTTTGATATGTTTGAAAGTCCATTGGTAAAAATTTAAATCCTTTGCTATGCTGTCCCGGTCTGCGTACCTTTAGTTTACGTTATTCTTGTTCTCCCTAGATTCAGCGTCTGGAGCGTATGTGGAGCGCGGAGCCTACAGGTGTGGCGGGCACGGGGGTCGCGGGCGGATGTCGCACGGCGTGCGGCGACGCAGGCTGCGAGTGCCGCTCCTACACGCCACTTTACTACCACGACCATGTCGCCCTGGTAGCCGGAGACGGCACGCACCTCTCCTGTCTCTGTGGAGACTTTCAGGTAACATTTTGGAATGGCCTTCCAGGTCACCACTTCCACGAGTCAGCTCTTCTGCCGCGATGATATCGCCCTGTGGAGACGCTTATAGACTTGTTATAGAATGTTATGGTAGGGTGATAATATCGATTCTCGCTCGTAGAGGCTGCACCTAATAGCATCTTATACTATAGATATTTGGCGAATGAGAGCTAGGCCAACAATGTAATACACTTTTTCGTGTTTGTTCAATTTGAAATTTTAATTATTGATATTGACACAGTGTCATCGTTCGTTTAATATTTTTATTTTTTCGTGTAAATATTTTTCATTTGTTTTATTTCATCGAGCCTCTTATCAACATTGAATATAGTTTGTTCAGAATCAGTAACTGAATCGATTCCAATAATTTTTACACCATGTTATATTTTTCCCCAAAAATATTTAAAAAAAGGTCACAAGTTGGACACCACCGACACTAAGTACCTACAACACAGGTCACGGTAGGTCATAGCGGGCATTAGGTACCAGCGAATAGCTGAGTGCGGGAGCAAAACAATCCCTCAGTCGCCCGGATAGCCTGGTAATCATGTATTTGTGTGGACAACCAGGTAGCATAACAAGCTTATATCTTCGTGATTTTTCACGATACAGTTATGAAATTTTGTACATAGTTTCCTTACATAAAAATTTCGCATATACTAAAATAAAACTAATGTTGTATACATGACTGAAAGAACTTCGTTCCAACCGGGTGTTCCATGACACCTTTTTTTTATTTCACAATGGTTAAATACTTTAAGAAGTTCACTTATATAAAGGAACACTGCACTTATAATAAAGGTAATTAAATGCTAATAAATCCATCCATCTCTGTGCCCACCACTCATGTATCCACTCACGAGAAGAACCATCGATATAAGCAGTCACGGTTCGCCCATAAGTATTCCAATTTTCCAGGTGAAGAACACTAAAAATACCTGAAATACTCAACTCAATACCTGTCCCACTTAGAATACAAGATGAGGTGATTTAAAACAAGAACCTATAACTTTATGACGTAGCGCCCCTTATTTGCAATTCAAAAAATAACAGTGCTCGACGTGACAGTCATTGGAATTGACGTTCATTACAGCTATCTGAGCGAATGAAATATTCGGAAACCATCGACAAGAAAATTGACGTTAATTGCTTGAAATATTAAGGGAAACATTGAGGGCAATCGACAGGAGAAATCACGGGACCGATACGTAATACACTCTTATATCGTCGTTGAAGTACTGAACGGAACATTTGTTTGGTAAATTATACTTTTAGTATTTGAATTTGAAGTTGAATAAACACTGGTTCTTTAGTAAGCAGGAACTGAAATGCATGATCTAATTATAGCGAGCTCTGAATATACGACAGCAAATAAATTAATCGTGTTACTGGGGCCTTGTGCTAACACGGGCAAGGACGTTCCCTCTCGCGGCGCCGCGCCCGGCTGCGGTGCCCACCGCATAATTAAGTAAGAGGGTTACTATTAAGTATGTAACAGCAATAAAGCGAAGAACGACCACCCGAGCGGATAGGGACCCCTACATAAGAGCAAATATGCAGGCTTCATAATTTAGTTGCCATGTTTAGTACTCATTCAAGGTCAGATTAGTTTACTTTCTTTTGAGATCACAGCTGAGCTTTAATAGTTACAATTTCTTTTAGTTATTTACAACTCTTTCAAAATGAGTTTCTCCTTACCCAAATTGATCTGATAGCGCCATTATCATGTTTCAATAAACAAAATCAATGTAACGTAAACAAAATTGAAGCGATCAAATGCCTACTGTATCACGTTCACGTAAAATATTTATTCAAAACAAATTGTTTTGGCAATACACGAATGAAAATTATTTAGATGGTATCGCGCATTGTTATTCAACAGAGTAAGGTGGTTTGCTTCCTGTATATTTATGTTCAATTTATATTGATGTGTTTACATTTGACGGAAGCGTGTAACAAAACGAAGAGATATGATCCGACGCTTTGTTATCTTATATCGAGAAACGCGCGCTTAATTTAATTATTAACAGAGCTTTGCCCCCGTCGTGGCTTGACTCCATCCGCGCCAAATTGTTACGAGCTCACATTGTTCTAAAATGGACTTTGGGCCGTATCTAAAACGGGTGTCGGCGTAGCGGAGCATGTCCCGGCACTCATAAAACATGGACTAACTGGCGACGTGTCATCCATCCGCCCCTGTTATTAGTGGGCAGCGGCGATGCGGCCGCGAAGCGCGGTGCTCGCGCTCGGCTCGGGGCGACCGGTCACAGACTCGCCCCTGAAAATTCAATTACTTAGCAGTGGCCTACGTATGGCTGTTGCGGAGCGTTAGCGTACACTGCTGCACGCTGAACTTGTCAATACGCTGTACACGTTCGCATAGTTATGATGACGGTGCGTATCCGATCGCAACCCTGTTTTTATGTTCCATCAGGAATCTTAAGAAAACGTTTACTTTTTACTGTCTACAAGTAAACATCGTAACTTTACTAAATAAAAAAATTTGGAGATAAGGTTTATTTCTATTGTTGTAATTTGTATTTTTCTTTTCCTCATTTCAGCTGCAGCATTAACTGTTAAATTAAAATGTACGTGAAAGTTGTTTTTCACAGGCGGCATGGTTGCCGGTCGTGGTGCGGAGCTGGACGAGTGTTCGGTTGGAGTACTCAGTGGCGCATTACACATATGCGAGCCGCGGTTTTGAATACGCGGCCGCATACAGTTTCAACGATGACGCCATGTGCGGTCAGCGCACATACACCACTCACTCCGGTAAGCGTAGCGTCATCACGTCACAAGCGAAAATGATCCCGAGATTATTCAACGAAGATATCTCAATGAAAGGGGCAAATAATCGGCAATTTATCTCCAATGAACTCCATAGACCCCAATCACATAAAGCGAAAAACAAACAGTTCTATTTGACATTCGAGGCGCGTCTCAGACGTTTGGAAAAACGCGTTGGATATTGTTCTCGGTGGCGCGGCGGGGCGCGTCCGAGAAAATTACGTGCCACGACCCAGTTTCACGCCGCCTAGGGTAACACTGAATCGAAAAAAACCTTGAACAAGATCGTAAAGTTCCAATTACAACGTCGCTATTGCGGCGACTCGTCGCGGTGCCTTAACGTCGCATTATTGCCCACGTAGGTAGATGCCTCGCTGTCGCCTTGTAAATTTATTATTTTCTTCTCAAGGACTTCATTTTGTTTTTCTCACTGTAGGTGAAATATCGTCGAGGAACGTGTCGGTTACGGGCAGTCTGAACGAGTTTTTCTATCAACAATGCACTTGGGTATTAGACTCCAACGTTGAGCGGCAGTTGTTCATTGACATCACGTCTGAACAGGTAAGCCACGATGAGAAGCTGTTGAGGTGTATTTTTATTTTTACTCATCTTCTCGACTTCAATTTATTCTTGTGGATTTTCTAGTGGTGGAAACTCAATTCATTTTATAAAGGTATTTTATTTACAGAGTAGAAAAGCTAAAACATTTTAAGTAAAATATGGTTAAAGCTACTTACCTACTGCACTTATTGAAACTGAATCTTTATTAGCTGAAGTATCTTTAACTTCAAAACAGCACGTATTACTGATGCCATCGTAGCACAATCAGCGTAAAACAATGCCAAACATGTGGCTTCAGAAACTCCGAGCCCTTTGTAAATTCGGGCTTCTGTTTGCTGTTGTGGCTTCAACTATGCGTGGTATGCCATAAAAATGTTGTGGTAGGATAAGTCATGCGGCTCGTGGAACATCACGCTGCACGAGTGGTCGGGGGGCGCGGCGGGCGAGGGGGGCGCGGGGGGCGCGGGGCTGGCGGCGGCCGCGGGCGAGCTACTCTACACGTTCTGTGCGCGCCACAAGAACCACACCTACACGCTGCCCTGGCGGCTCAACACCGTCGTCATTAGGTATGTATTCATTCCACACGTATGACTTCACCCAATATTGATGAGCTCAATTGTCCGGCTAATCAAAGCAGCGAACCCACGGTGTGAATCTTTATTACGCATTCTATATCCCCAGTATAAATCAAGTGGTTTTACTGCTCTACTAATACTTTTACGACTCTAACAAATCGATGCAGATTACCGAAGACTCCTCGATTCATGTTCGGCAAGCGTGAACGGCCCGCGTTGTTAGATCTCTTGAAAGTCAAAAGAAGTCTTCCGCTGAGCTTTTAGCGCGATCTAAACAATTTCCAAAAGAAAGAAAAACGCCACGATAAATTATTTATGAATAGCCCTCGGCTTTAATACACCAACCGACGCGCCAAATACGTAAGAGCGCATGCTTTTATTTAGCTACTTTCTCGGTACAAAGATCTTTTTTCTTTGTGCATATTAGAGGAAGCCGTAAGAGGGTACGTGGCGTGTTTCCGAAATGACATTTTCACTCGTAAATCCTGAATAACGATGTGTGAAAACACACCTTCGTCGATGAATCGAGAGGTCGACGCAAAACGTTATTTTTGGTGGACGCAGGTGGGATTGTAAATAAAGTTTTCCAGCGTCCTCTGCACCGGAGCACAGCCATGTTGGCCGGTTTGGATTTCGACCACACTTTATTCCAGTACAACGCGCGCACTTCGAGCTTTCGATAATGGCCAATAGGAAAAACGCGCTACTGCAATCTAAAACTTTTTCGTACAACCTAGATATACGTTACGCTGGTGCTATAAAATGCGCGTTGTACACTAAATGTGTAGATATAGTATTGTAGGCCGATTTTTGTGTTGCTGTTTTACAAAGTTTTGAGAGACTCATACGTTGAATTAGGCGAAATACATTGACGTTATCATTATACAACATGTAACCAGAATAATGCACATCTTTTACACCTTGATTAGAAAATTAAACTTAATTACAATCGAAATTTAAGGTCTAACTTAAATGCAGTTTGGCAGTGTTTATTTTTTTATGAAATTAGTTATTCTAATTGTAGCTTAATAATGTACTATAATTTCGTAGTGCATCGGTGTTGGTATGTACGCAAGAACACACAAACACGCTAGGGACGCAAACAAGATTGCATTTTTAACCTACAATAATTTTTGAGTATTTTAAATTAAAAAATGTCTAATTTAAAAATGGCTAAAATCGATTCTGTAGCCGATACTGAACACACTGCTTACAGTTTAAAACCAATTTAAGCAGACCTAGACCTATTTCTGCCTGCCGTATCTAAACAGGAAAACACCTAAAAATCAGATGAATATTTTGAACAATTGTTTTTAAGGTTTATATTTAGCTTTAGGTTTAGTGTACCTGGGCACGGCAGGCGTAAATTGGTTAAGACTCATACTTCAAGATCTTCTGCCAACTATTTCAAATATACTAACACTACTATTTTCCCTAGGTTAGTAGCACTGTCCCGACAGCAGCCACTGTACACCATCCGGTGGCGCTCGCAGGTGGTGCGCGCCAACACGCGGCTGGGTCCGCCCACCCCCGCGCCGGCCGCGTCTGCCGCCGCCAGCACCCACGACCTCGCCGGCGCCCTCTTGTACTGCGTGTTGTGCTTATCACTGCTCACACTCTGAAGTCTCGATAAACACCAGTCATATGAAACTGCATTTTACGTCTATATCCAAGTGACTATAATGCCTATCGCGACGTATCGGAGCTTATGGACTAGCGAGTGATCCTCACTGGTTTGTCTAGCACCCACTGTCCCCTAGAACAAAACACTAGACGATACAATGTAGCCACTTAATCAAGCTCACATCCACCCTACTCCTAATCCAGGCCTTAAAATTTACATCAGTGTGTAAAATCTGGAACTTTTAATATGTCAGTGCCAGTGCTAACATTTAAAGTCCTTAGAAGTGCGAGTTAAAGTGTCAGTTTCGATAAAATTATCTACGTGCAAAGTGTCAACAAGTGTCACCCGGGTCTTGGAAGATTAAAAATCGTGTAAGTGCGTACATATTTTATGCTGTCTTTATATTTTGTCTGCGAATAGACAGCAGCTGGTAGCTACAAGTCCTATAAGAATATTTTGATCGACTAACTGAACTTGAAAATTAGCGGTTGCAATCAAATATATAAAATTTTGAAGACGTGTGTATTAAAAATGTGAAATTAAGGTGAGAAAACTATAGTTTTTCATTATTTTAATAGAAATTTATTTAGTAGGTGCTACTTTTGAGTAAATAAAATAAACAGAAATTTTATAGTTGACCCTTTTGAAGGTTCCGCAGTTATTCTAAATTAAATTGCGTAGTTATCACCATCATTCTTGTTTATGCCAAAGGCAAAGAAAGAGACAAAGAGTGTCAGTCTCATTTCTGAACTAGACCTGGGGCTTTACCATGACATGGTAAAATGTCAAGCGTGCAAACGAGAAAGAGGGATAGTACTATACACCCTATATAGCTCCATCCCTCTAACAATTCAGTTTAGATCGTCAAATGGATTGCGTTAAGAGCTCGTGGTGAGGCCTCTGAAGTAAATTATAGACCATACATCACCCACTCTATCATAAAGAGAAATAACTCAAAATATAGTTACTTGAAAATTGAATCTTAATACACAAGACTTACGGTTCGATCTTAAACTTAACTTTTATGGTCAAGCATGCGACTTATAAAAGCACGTTTGCAACCATACTAACCTCATAATAATCACTTAATTAACAAGGATTTAAACTGAGTTCCTAAACAAGGTATAGTTTCAATTTGGCTGATTTATTTTCGGAAATAAATCTAACTGCAGGGAAGCGTTCGGCTACATGAAAACAAGAACATGAATCAAACGCTGCGTCGAAAATATTCTAACCTAACCGTAGTGCTGAGACTCGTTATTTATTATTTTAGCACTTTTAGGCCCGTATGAGTATATCGCTTTCGAAAACAAAGTGCTCAACTTTATCTAGCTAAAATCAGTCGCAGACTAATTTTGGTGTACAAGGAAGTTTATTCTAATCCATTCTATCAATAGAATCTAATCTTGCTGGCCAGAATAAAGTTACTCGAGATGACCAGAATTAATTTTTGATGAAATGAATTTACCTCGTTGGAGAACAATCAACAAGCAAAGTTGATGTTATTTTAGAACTGCATATTTTTAATTCAATAATATCCTTTGAATATTTAAAAAATAATAAATTTTAAAGATTACGTTTTTCTTTAGAAAATTGGTCAATATTATTGTTCAACACACTGGTTCGAAAAGTGGGCTCTACGTGTGCTATATACTTTGCACTCTTGCATTAACGCGGTAAAATATGCCTGCGATATAAACCAGAGATGTGTGATTTTTTTATCTCACTGCTGAGTTCAATATTTGATGTATTTATATTTTTAAACTGTTTCAAAAAATATATATTGCCATTTTACACAGATATTTGTCACACAATATTGAGTTATTAACATGAATTAATTTTATTCGTTGTGTGTTCAAAACTTCATTTAAAACGCGTCAGTGTTTGTAGTTGTACTCGAGGCAGTAGCCCGAGTCGAAAGTGAGGTCGTACAGAGCCGAAGGGTGCAGTGCACACTTGTATAAAAATGAATTTATATTTTGGAAACATTAAACGATTTTTTTCCTTCGCTGTCATTCAACACGAAATTCGGGATTCCTGAGCGGTTTATTACTACAAACCGAAATATTTTAGAGGCAATATTGATAGACTCTTATTTTTTTACCACTGATAGATTTACAAAGCGGAAATGATAAAGCGGCGATTAGTAATGAACACCGCTTCAAATTGATACAGAAAGATTTTCAGGCATGCATGGTTGTAGCGAGAGTGTATCGAGAGCGAAACTGTAATGGTACTGAGAACCTAGTTATAACGAGTTATAACTATATACGAACAACTGCAAATGACCTATGTAAATATTATAAAAGAAGCCCCTAGCATAGCTTAGAATAACATCTCTAAAGACTTTTTGGATAAGTAGGAAAAACAATGTCGCTTCAATAAATTGTCCTCATATTTTTTACAAATACTGTCTTTTATTGTTTTATTTATTTTTTTGTAAACATTTAGCATTAATGTCAGTATAAATGTAGCATTAATGTGAATATAAATGGCTGTTTGTTAAGTAACTGTCTTACTGTCAATTATAAATAATTATGTAGAAAATGTACTCTGAAATTGTTTTATTTAAATTCTTCGCTATTTATTGCTGATCTGCTACTTTGTATGCTTCTATTGTAAATTGATCTTATTTAAGTCAAAATGTAAAATAATATAATCTAAATACTAACTTCGTCATATTTTGGCAATTTGTTGTCCAAACGAGGATATCGATGATGAATAAAATGAAAATCACCGATAATAAAATAACTCTGCAAAGCAATTGAATCGTTATAAAACAATTCGTATAAAATTATAAATGCACGAAAAAAATATTTAAATTTCTATCACACGCAATTCAGGCAACACGAAAATAAAATTTAATCGTTCGGTCATGGATTTTGATCACTTCACAGGAATTGAATTTGAAAAAATAACTGTGTATACGTACTTGTACACAAATCTCACGGATGCATTTTAGGGGTTTGTTGAAATAGAAAATAATACAACTGAAGTTGAATAGAAAATGTTTTTGCACGATTTGTTATTTATTTTAGACGGTAATAGCGTTGTGACGCGGTAGATATGGAATACTGAGAACTATTTCCCTCACTGAATATTGAGGTATACGACGAACTCTTGAATATTTGTGTGAACATTTGTTACTACGAACGTTGCGTTTCATTTTGTTTTCACTTATTTTGGCGATTGGGACTCATCTCAGATCTCAAAAGAACCTTTTCATTGGGATTGAAGGAACCGTAGCGTAAGCTATAAGCCAACCAAGCTTCCTATCCATTATACTCTCTATCTCTTATCGTGGAAAGTCATCAAATGATTCCTCATGGCACGTCAGACATTTACTGACTATAACCCGCCCGTGTTCTTTCAGTTCCCGGACAGGTAATTAAATAATACTGTATTCCATATCGAAGGCTAGAACTCCAATCTTCGCAATTTAATCTATGGTACCAGCTTCACCATATATTTAAATAAGTTCACGTTGATCCATAGCAAATTTGTGTAATATTCAAATAATTATATCAATGATGTAACTAGATAATAATTTAGCTTAGATGTAAATAGTTTGGACAAAGTCGGCATTATCCCTAATGACTTCGTGAAACTTCGCTGATAACCCAGACTTTGTCCTCCTTAGATTAACTGAAAAAAAAAGCTAACTTTAATAGGTAGGTAGATGATTCTACGTATTAAATAATAAATAATGTTTGTTACACTGAAATAGATAAAATGAAATCGATTTTGTGTGTTATTTATATACCCTTGGCAATATTTACAACCTACGGAATTAAAAAGGCTCATTCAAACCTATGTAATTTATTTCTGAAGTGATTTGATCAGAAATAATTTTATACGATCTATTTGTTGTGTAGTATCCAATCAATACCCATAAAACCATGTCAAGCACCTGTTATAATATCCAAATCACATTTTCTTTCTACACAAAATGAAATTTCATAACTAATAAATGGGAAACCAATTTTCCAAGTAATCACCACGATTGATGTTTTAATTAGAAATCGAAGCAGTACGATGTTTTATATTTAGTTATCGTTGTACGTAACAGTCTACGGGGACCTGTGCCAAGAACTGATTACACGCCGTCTTTTACGTTTGATCCGAGCCACTAGACTTAACAAAATTATAGGAGCAAACATTGAAGGCTTTATCAGTTCGATCGCGCTTCAGTTTAAACTTTCCATTTGAAATGTTCGCTCTGCCTTTCTTTAAACTTCCGATCTTGCCTTTGAGGTTTCTAAGACGGAAACTTCTTTTTAAGATAGGTTCCGAAGCAGTGCTTTTATTTTACTCTTTGCTCGCTATTACGGTGCTAGTGTTTGGTGTGTGCGAGGATTTTATAGTGCACGAGTTTACGTGAGTACAATTTTTTGTTAGTTACTTGCTGGAAATATTTTCATCTAACTTCAATAACGTGTGTTTATATATTTATGTGTTTCAGCTCATCAGTTCTGTTTGTTGACATCATAAATAAATATCTATTTACCTATACTAAAAAGCTGAATATATTGTTTGTTTGAATGCGCTAATCTCAGGAACTGCTTGTTCGAATTGAATATCTCCTTTATATATTTATCACGCGCTACGACTTACCGAGCCGGTTTCAAAAATTGTTTCCTCTTTAGAATGCTACTTGATCACTGCGTGACACAGGCTATATATTACCTACCTACCTAATCTCACGCGGGTGAAGCCACTGAAATAAGCTAGTGTTAAATATACATCGATATAAATACTTATCTACCTGATTGTAGCGCATAAGCCCTATCTGCACGAATTATTTTCTTGGCACCAACACAGAACTAACAAAAGTACTAGTTTCACTGTGCAGGCAACGTCAACAGACTTAATTCACCAAACTATTAGCAAACGCAGTTTATTTTAATAATAGAAGGCGTAAAAGGTCTGCTGCATGAAGATTATTCGCGAGTTTCGAAGAATTGTTCAAAACTAAAGTCAGTTTAATATATGAAGTAAGTTATGAAGTTGAAGAAAAGATGGATTCACAGTCGGTTGCTAACTTACCAGCTTTAGATTGACTAGCACTGCGCCAATCGTAAAGTTGTGTTCCCTGAAAAAGGCCGTTGGCAAAGTCTTCCGTCAGATGAAGTTCCTCGCATCCAGCCGTCTTTGTGCTTTACTCAAAGGAAACGCAATTTAAACTACATGCGGGCACACCAGATATTCATCCCTTAACCCTAACTCTTTCGGAGCACAATTTGCAAGTTTTAAAGCTGCTGAGCGTGGGATATCATAGACGTCTCCACTCCAGACTTTCTACAATAACAATTAAACAAATTGGAATTAAGTTGAAGTTGTAGTGAGCTGTGTGCAGTTCGTTAAAACTATATAATTGGGGCTGGGAGAGCATAAACACGAGGAGCACTAATGGCGCACGCTGTAATGAATTAGCAGACGTGTTGTATTTTCCACGTCATTGGTTTTCCTCTGAGAGCTTAGTACGATACCTGAGTCATTTTGATAACGTTAGCTGTGGTTATTTCTATGCCAGTTATAATGCAAAAAAAAAATAAGTACATAATTTTACTAATAAGAAATCCTTATAAATCAAGTCAGAATAATATAATTGAACGAAATGATCAAAATAACCGTTCCTTTTTCTGTATATATAAAAGACAAAGTCTTGATTCACTCACCGACTCATCAATGCTTAGCCCAAAACCTTAGATCTAGAACGCTGAAATTATATACAGAGGTTTGTTTTTTTTTTAATAATAAAGGAATTTTCAAAATTTACCTCCAAACGGGGGTCCAATATCTTTATGAAGAAACCTATTTTCATGTAAGCGAAAACGTAAAAGCTAGCTTTAAAAAAAAAACTATGTTTTCAAAGTCACCTGACTCAATCACATTACGCAAGTGCTTCATCTTTCGATTCACTGTAGACATTCTGTAAAACATTTTGTAAAGAAAACATATAACCAAAACGAATTTATTGAACTGAGAACGTAGCTTATTTTTAATTTAATAAAACGTGCCCCTAAACGGAAAGTTAAATATGAGGCTGGTTATATAAAACCATCAATCTAAAGTAACTCAATTATTAAAACGACAAGAATCCATAAAACTTTTAACAAACATTTGCGCTAATTAGTTTATTTTGGTTATCAAATTACATTATGTCATCTAAACAACGGTTAGGGCTGCAGTAAAAGTTGCTGGCGGCTCCTTTGTAAACAATAACAATGACTGCCATTGTCTCCACCGCCTCGGCATGTCCACCGGCGTTCATTGCTGCCATAATTAAGTTTTTAACAAAGATAAATTAACAACGAGATACGTTTTTGCACAGAGATTCGCGAGAATTTTAACGCTATGCAATGGTGTTATTGTTGGACTCGGATTTTAAGTTTATTTTAAATGTTAATTGATCATAAGCGGATTTTTCTTAGCTGCAATTTTTCAGCCTCTGCTGTTTTAATATTGTACAATTGTATGAGCCAACCTAAGCATAAACAGTTCACACTTTTTAAACCAACTTCGAAAAGGTCCTATAAAACGTTTTTTTTTTAAGTTATACCTCAGAACTACGACTATCTATTCATTTAGATTATTTGATTTCTACACTTTCTCTATAGTGGGCTATTGAGTGTGGGCCGTAGCAGTCATTCTAACGAGCCGAGTTCTCTCCAAATACAAATTAGGTCTCCTTGCTTATTAATGGCATCTATGAGGAAATTCGGTGATCTTAAGGCGTATATGTAGGTATATCGGTGACCACCATGCACTCAAGGAGCATGTGCACGACTATTTCTTCTGTCTCCATGCATTCTCTGTATAGAAGACTATCCACTTCACCAAATGTGTGGAATTGTTTATACAGTGTCCGGTAATGGCCCTCGCCATCGAGTGCAGGCTGCTTCTATCCAGAAGTTGAAGGCCTTAGACTATCTGATCCGGTGCCAAAAACCAACAACTCTTTGCTTGCGTGTGGGTGTTCTCGTAGCCAACCCCGCAGCTGACTGATGGGGATTGGCACTATGGGTTCGCGTCCAAAGCGCATTAGATTTTCTCCCAGCTAACTCATCAGCTGCGTCATTTTCCAGTGAACCACTCTATCCTTTTATTCACTACAGCGTTACAAAGTTGCAGTTAAGCACTGCTACGAGTTCTACACCTTAGTGGCATTCTTGTATGAGTCTCGAGATTATTAGTTCTTCCCTAGGCATTGAAAGACTGAGGCACTATCAGAATTCGGAGAGTATGCAAATGGGTCTATCCGTGACTCCCCTGACTTCTTTATGGGTGTTAGAAGCACAGTTAAATAATAATTTTCAGCAAAATTTAAAAATAACTTTATTAAGTTCAACAATCTTCTATCAAGGTAAGATGGATAGAGAGCGTTCAGGAAACGGATACAAAACACCTGGTTGCACAATGTTGTCATTATAAAACTAATTTTAAATGTTGCCAACAATGGGCCGCTAGGACGATTCCAAGACATGCCTGATAGACGGTGTTGGATTTTTCCAGCGCCAGTGGTCTGGATATTTTGATTCAAAAACTCCGACTCTTGTTCAGTATCTGCCCTTGATCCATTAGAGTAAATTCTCAGCTCTTTCGGGCTTGAGTAGTCACAAGATTCTTCTGTTAGTTGTATATTGTAGTACGTTTGGAAATTATGTATCTTTAGAGCTTGGTCGCTGGAAGGTGTCATCATGGGCGTCATTTAATGGTTAAAATACGATAAACATATGGTATTATAAGACCTTCTGAAATACACCACCCATACACCTACCCAACTATCTTATTTATATACCGATGTAAAAAACTCTTTTTTTATTATCAGGTTATTCCCATAATATAATCCATAAAGAATTGAGAGAACTCCTCAAATATTATAGACAAACACACATATAGAAATTTTGGTATTTACGCCAACATGTCAATAATTTGCATGTAACGTATTATTTGATGAATTGAAACTAATTAAGAAGATCACAGATGGCGAACGGAGCTCTTCAACATCTAATAAAGATTTCGGGTGGCTGTAAGATATCTCGAGTAGGATGGTTTAGTGACTATAACGAAGCAAAAACTGAATGGTTTTGATGAAAATGATATCATCAAACTGATCTGTTGTTATAGCTGGAGGGCAGGCGTCGTTACTCCGTAAGAAAATAAAAATATCCTACTTATGTTTGGGCTTATTGGAATTCCTGGTTACAAAATAAATTATTTTATGGGTAATTTATTTGGTATTTTACTATAGAATTTGCATATTATTAAAATTTAGCTGTAGGGTACAATTAAAAAGTGAAAAACAAAAAACTCCTTACGGCTTCCAAATAAACCTTGCACTAATCACACGATCACGCTAATATTATAAAGGCGAAAGCTTGTATGTACTGATTTATGTGTGTAAGTGTGAGTATGTATGTTTGTTACTCCTTCACGCTCTATCGGCTGAACGGATTTGAATGAAATTTGGCACATGGGAGCAATTTTAAAATTTGAACTTGAGAGGGGTATTTGGCAGAGGATATGGACACATAGTGATTCTATATCCCGGGAGTATGTTCCCTGGTTATAATTTCCTACTTTCATGCGGGTGAAATCACTAGCTGAAGCTAGTAACATATTTAAACTAGTAAAATATTAAAATAAATTAGTAAAAATATTTTACCATATAAATTAACAAAGGCGTACGTCAATGGATATATGAATATATAGGTATTGTCGCGCTGGGAGCGCAATGAAAGGCTTTATATTGTTTTATAGACTGTTATTATATAGTATTAAAGCACTTTTATATATATTTTTGATATAAAATATGTCCTGCCTCTTTTACATGACGTCTTCCATCTTATTCATTTAACATCAATCTTAACTAAACTTTTCATAACATAAACGTTCAAACTTAAAAGTTCCGGGCCTTGGTACAGGCCATGGTCCGGAGCGAGGAGGAGTGGCAGGCGGTTGCCTCCTTCTGCGAAGTAGTAATGCTAGCAAAGGAGGCGGCCGATCGCGTGAGGCAACGGTCCTCACGCCCCAACCGCCGCCGGGATTCCGATCCCGATTTCCGGCCACCGTAGGCGCGGGCTTGCGGACGGCGAGCAATGGGTGGCTCGCCGTCCGATCGTCCGGTAACTGTCCGGACCGAGCCCAAGTCGTCGACGGTGCGTAGTGTTCCACGCGCGCCTCAAGGAGATGTCAGCAACCGTAGGGGCAGGGTCGAGGCCTACTGGGGCCATGGGTGATGCGAAAGTGACCCCCGGGACCCTGGAAAAAAATGGCAAAGAAGGAACAGGAGTGGGTTTTTAGTCAGTAAAAGTCTGACACTATCTCCCGCTCCGCCCAAGAGCGGGGGATGTCATTAGATGATTTTCCCACCCGAAAAAAAAAACCTTAAAAGTCACATGCCAGTTAGCAAGTAATAATAATTGTGACCTTCATAATCGTCACAGTATTATGAATGTTGTTTAGGTAGATAATAAATATCCATCTAATCAATTTATTTTCTCATCAAAAACTGCTCTAAAATCGATTATATAAGCTTCGGTTATCAAAAATATGTCACAGAATACTTAGTTTATAAAAATAAGGACTCGTTCAGGCATCTTCAAAGGCTTATCTCGGTATTAGGAGCTAAGCCCCGGTAGATTAGCCTGCCATACAAGGAATACTCATTTTGAGGTCTCAAAGCCCTCAGACGACCTGCGATCGCTCGCTATAAGCAAGATTTAAATGCTATATTTGAACGGTTTCTTTTTAACGTTAACAAGTTCTTTGTTTGTTTTGGTACATGATCAAAATGAATTAACTGTTGTTTTAATCATCAGTAAAATTGATATCTGTTACTTCTGTGAAGTTTTCACCTTTTTTTTTTGAGGATAAGCAAATTTGAAATGAGATCTCCTGCTCTGGATGGAGCGAGAGGCACTGTCAGGCTTTACAGACTAATACCCACCCGTGTTCCTTCAGTTGCCCTTTGCATTCTGGAATTCAAAAGAGTCTCCAGTGACTCTTTGAACAATCCCTTATAGGATCACTTTGTTGTCCGTCTTTCTGTCTGTCTGTCAAGGCCTTTTATCTCGGGAACTCGTGGAGGTATCGAGTTTTTATTGAAACCATATACTTATTTAGAAATATATAATTGTATGTTTATCAGTTGTCTAGTACTCATACCACAAGCTCTGCTTAGTTTGGGACTAGCTGGCGTTGTATGTTGTTGTGGAATATTATTATTTATTATATTAATAAAAAACATGTACGATAACAAACATGAAAAAAAATGCAATTTTCTAGCAAGATCATAACTGACGACAAAGTAATTTAACAAAAAAAAGTACTGCAACGATAACATTAAGTTAGTTGAACCTATAATTTATGCCTACTTAAATATTCCTTGACGTGAGAGACAAAAGTTAAATTAGGCTAATTGCTGTACTTTTCATGGCTTGATATTTCTTAATTGACCTTCCGTGACAACGCAAAAGTTCCACATTTGTTAATTGGAGTTAGAATTAGAGTCCGTCTTCATTTGAACTCTTACTAATGAAGCAAAGAACCTCGCAAGTGTGTCGCTAAGTTAATTTTCCTGATTAATTACTTCTTTGTATATCTGTCAGTAACGAATGAGATTTTACGTGATCCATTTTGTTTATTAACACTCTTCCAAAGTCTTTAAGTTGATAAAGAGGGATTAGGAGTCGAAATAATAAGATTTGTTAATCAAAATTTCTTTTGATTTTCTGTGCAAAAAGTTAAGGAAATGGGTACGGTGCGGCACTGACAAAGTAAATAAATTAAAATGGTTTAAAGTTGCCTCAGTTAGTTACAGTAAAGCTTTTTAACATATCTGCGACACACAGCTCTGTTAGTAGTTTTTAATGATGCACTTGCGCAGCACACTCATCACTTAATGGTGATCCGATCTTAAGTCATTATTTATTTAGCGTTTTATCGCCAAGAATCTATGGAATCGTTTGTAAGTGCAGTTATCACGATAATACTTAGTCTTGTACTGTTAAAGAAATAAAATGAACTTGCAAAATATTCCTATCAATAATCTCATGAAGTCATGACCCATCCTATATAAACGTTTATGTAAAAACAAAGAATTTTAAATATTATAACGTAATAAGTATTTAAAGTACTTTTCCCATTGACATCAATGTGGTCGAATTTTTTGATGCCCTATGAGCCCTTTTTCGACCCGTTTGTACATAATTATTATTATTTTCAGTTTGTTTAATAACAAAGTACTGCATTCTAAAATCTAGTGACATTTCGCAATCTAAATCACAGATGGTAGATATAGCTCAAAAAACTGTGAGAATAAAATGGAATTCGTTGAACCACGACGGCTGCACTCTGGATTTTCTGTTTACTAAAATCACAACAGAGTTCCCTAAAACTGGGGGACTATTGTAAGTAATGGAATAACAAAACCCATTTTAGTCCCCCGGAGTCATCAAGTTGTGTGGAAACCGACAGAGCTGACTTTGTCATTTTCCCTGAAAATTGGTAACACTACAGTCGACCCACGTATGTAGTAACAAGCGCCCACCTTCGGCATTGTTTGTGTTGCGGTCACAAAAGGAAACATAAGCTATTTAGTATACATAATTAATTCACGTGTTGAAACAGATTAAAATTTTGTATTTTAAACGTAGATACCCAGATTGATATAAATACGCTTATAACTATAGCTCACAATAAAGTTTAAATATAAGATCTAAGATTATTTTCTTGTCTCAGAACTCGCAAAACGCACGAATTGGGAATTGTTGGTTAGAAATTGGTTCAGAGCATTTACAAGATAACATTTTTTATGTGGGAAATCATCAAATAACTTGAATATTTTTTGTTAAACTTATTTGACAGTAGGTATTTGTAATACTATTTTCAAACTTAAAATTACACCACACTAAAGTTCCTGTTCGTTTCGTATGTTTACGTTATGCTACGATTGCCTACGGGCCTACGCGAAGGCGTAGCATGTCGTAACGCCTACGTACGGTCGTAGCAACTCGGAAAAGTCATGAATTCTGCTTCATCTGGTTTTATTTCTGTTTTTTTTTTTTTTTTAAACTGCCCCATATTATGAATTACTGCTGTATCGTGGATGCGATCCCAAACATTTAAACTCACATGCAAAAGACTTCCAGACCCATAACAACTACCTGTAAGCCATCCAAATATGTGTTCTGTGAGGGAATCGAATACGCAATACAGTGTAGCAGCCAGTAGCTCAACTGCGGTGCCAATCGTGCCATCAATGTCACGTCAGTTATGTTTTATCAATTACGTATTTGACAATTTTTATTAATTCGCAGATAGAAAGATGTTTTCAAATCCGTTCAGTATTAAGTATGTTACAACCTTTACTTTTCAAATAGGGTGGAAGATATCCGCAGGAAAACTAAGGTTGCTGACATAACACGAAGGATCGCCAAACTTAAGTGGCAATGGGCAGCGCACATTGCTCGCAGAACAGATGGCTGTTGGGGCCGAAAGGTTCTGGAGTGACGACCACGTACCGGAAGACGCAGTGTTGGAAGGCAATGTGGACCGAGGACCTGGTGAAGGTTGCGGGAATCTGGTGGATGCGAGACGCAGAGGACCGTTCATTATGGCGACATTTGGGGGAGGCCTATGTCCAACAGTGGACGTCTATCGGCTGAAATGATGATGATGAGGGTGGCAGAGAAAACAGTCAAGCAACAGAATAAGAATGCTCACACTAAAATATGACATCACCGCCATTAAATTACATGCGTGCAAAAAAGAGGAGGATAGTCCCATCACGCCCGGCGCCCCCATTTTCCTCATACCAATATTTGAAATAGTTGCAGTAGTAAAAACCAATTTTGATGTTATTTTCAGAAAAAGATTGTCGTTTATTAAAAAATGTTGTACAAAAATAAAAATGGAATGCAAAATGAATGCCCAATTAATAACGACAAAGTCAATACCTATAATGTAATAGCATAGCCCTAAATCCCACCCAATTGAGTAACCCAAAGATTAATAAAGAACGATTATAGCTACTATCATTCCCATGCATTAATAATTTCGTTCAGTTGTTATCATGTTTACTTCACGTCTTATTGTACGTTCCTAAACACACAGTTAATTTCCGATAGACCCATTCGAACTGCACACATCAATTTCATCGAGTAAACAAAAATGTACGTGCCTTGTTACATACAGTGTTTATTTTTCCAGTATTGTATGCGTGTATCAGTTGCCTTTGTTTTTTTGAGGTCGGGCAAACCCATTGGATATTGGTATTTTTTAAACCCTGTCACGCTTTTTTTGTTATCTGTCATCGCTTGACACAATGATGAATACTTGTGTGACAATTGCTGCGTAGGTACTCCTGCAGTTCAGCGTTTATAGAATCTACGACTCATCCTAACACAGGTTGCATTTTGGAGAGTGTGCGCGGGAATTGTATGACTTGATTCCACCATCTCATTTCTAACATCTTGTCACTGAAGCCCTCGGCTCCATAACACACTCGCCTATGGCTCGTGCGAATCCCGCCTCGGTCGCAATGACAAACTTTCTGCACTTGTATCAAAATGTACTATACAATATTGTGAATATATTGTATTACATAGGTTAGAACCTGAAAAATGGCAGACAAGAAATGTGTACTGAATTGAACACAATTAAATGGCATAGGCTGTTTAAGTATCCAGTTGTGGTACATAAATCAGTAACGAGCTGATACGAGTAGTTCTTGTGTGACACAAGTCAGTTTCAGATTCATGTAAAGCTTGATAGTGGGTAACATGTACGCAAATATTGCAGGTAATCATCTGGTGGCGATTATCGAAGCGCTGAATAAATAAGTCTTCAAGGTCTTATTTAACTACACTAGTAGCTTAATTAGCGACGGTAGTACAAGTATTAAGCTCTCACCGAGATCATGGGTAACATGTGAGCCAATTTATAGCAGTTTGCTGTAATTTAGCATCATATAAGTTCACCCACACCATTATAGGCGAACATAGGTGCTGTAATAAGATTGGGTGTAACATGCTGATTAACATTATTAAAGTTCAAATTAGTGCAGCAAGACGTATTATATCATTGTTATTGAAGTCACAGAATAACCGATTACATTATAATAGCTCACATGTTCTTTAAAATAGCTTAGTTTAAGTCCACAAAAGTGCTTAATTGCAGTTTACATCATTTAATAATAATGTAAAGTGCTAAAGGCTATAATAACTACCTAACTAATACTGAACTTTTTACCTATATTTACGCTTGCAACATTACAGTGTTGTCGCGGTGACGCATTATATTGTTCTTATACAGACGAAAGTGTAATTTTCCGCTATTGCAGGTCGAGTGTACTGTAAAAACTCTTCAAAGTTATATTACCTTTTATGACATCTTATAATGCAGTTTAGTGCTACTTGGTACCCCAAGTAGCACTAAACTGCATTGGTTTGCATTTTCGTTAAATGACAATTTCATTGGTAAAGAACCAATAATATAAATGTGAGAGACTTAGAAGTCTGTATGTCTTTGGATGTTGGTTAGTATATCACGTTTAGGAGACTGACATTTTTTTTTTCTTTGGGATAATCATCTTATGACATCCCCCGCCCTTGGGCGGGGCGGGAGATAGTGTCAGACTTTTACTGACTAAAAACCCACTCCTGTTCCTTCGTTGCCTTTCGTACCAGGGCCGAGTTTTCCTTTCAGAATCAGACCCTTGGCCCCAGTAGGCTTCGACCCTGCTAGGCCCCTACAGTTGCTGACATCTCCTTGAGGCGCGCGTGGAACAGCACGCGCCGTCGACGACTTGGGCTCGGTCCGGACGGTTACCGGACGGTCGGACGGCGAGCCACCCATTGCTCGCCGTCCGCAAGCCTGCGCCTACGATAGCCGGAAATCGGGATCGGAATCCCGGCGACGATTGGGGCATGGGGACCGTTGCCTCACGCGATCGGCCGCTTCCTTTGCTAGCATTACTGCTTCGCAGAAGGAGGCGACCGCCTGCCAATCCTTCTCGCTCCGGACCATGACCTGTACCAAGGCCCGGCGCGAGAGATCACCGCCGTCGATCGCCCCCACGAGGACACGGCGTTGCTCTGCCCAAGCGCGGCATACCTCCACCGTGTGCTTCACCGTGTCCTCCGGGTGGTCCACACAATGGTGACACCCGGGCGTTTCTTCCGCACGATTCCGGTGCAGGAACCTCCCGAACTTACCATGTCCGGTGAGGACCTGCGTCATGCGGAAGGTAAGACGCCGTGTTGCCTTTCCAGCCACTCCTCAAAGAGGGGACCTACCGCCATAATTATGGCGTGCCCAGCACTGGGTTGCGATAGTCGCTGTCGCCATTCCGCCATGAGACTCCGCCGGAGCTCTGTCCGCCATGCCGCAACTTGTCGTGGCAGCGGAGTTTCGCCCTGACGTTGCATCTCCACGCGCAGATCGTGCATGCGTGCAAGGCCTGTTGCCTCCAGATCCCATGGTGCAGTCACCATCTAGGAGGCTAGCCGCTTCGCGGGTAACCGTGCGGTATCCCCGCACCATCTGTATGGCCATGACCCTCTGGCACGCGTTCAGCTGGGCCGCCGGTCGCTTTCGCAGTGACCGCGCCAGACGGACATAGGATACTTATCGGCGCAAGAACGTTATTTGAAGCACCTCGTCAAAGTGATGTAATCCATAAGATGCAGTTACATCAGCGAATAATTAGATTAAGAGTTGATTAACATTATGATCACGAAATAATTGTTTAAAAACACAAATTAAGTTATTGTTATTTATTTTTGATTGTTAATTTTTATAATTGCATGGTTCAATTAATTATCTTTTCAACAATCCTAAAAGATTACAAAAATAATCATTTATGAAGTTTAAATCCTAACCTAAAACTCGAACATGTGCGTCGAGCACGTGGTCGGTCTGCATAAATACAGGCGACGGCCTCAGAGCGGCTCAGTCGCGCACGAGCCGTCGGACGGAACACATCTCTGTGAGTCATAACTATATTGTTGTATTTATACTGTTTGTAACGTCACTGAATAAAAGTTATTTAAAGTGTACTAAGTGTTTTCATTGGAAGAAGATGGATAATAATCAGGAATGTGACGTCAGCAATGCTGACGTCACCCTTTTTAAAAACAACCATGGCACCGACCATCCGTCATCAGAAGTGGGATGTGAGGAAATCCCTGCTTCTAGTTCATCAGCAAATCCACCACCGCCACCACCAACAGCGGTGAATACACAACAACAGACGCTGATGAATTTACCCATGCCTAACACATCCATGGGGGGTGTACCTCCAGAATTTCTTATGCAAATGATGCAGATGATGCAGCAGATGTCTGAGCGCCTTTGCAAGCCCACTGAAGTAAGGGTCAAGATCAACGATATCTATTTACCATCCTTCGACCCTGATACCAATGTTGGGGTACGAGAGTGGTGCCAACACCTTGATAAAGCCATTGAAACATACAAGCTGAGTGATTTCGATGTACGCATGAAAGTGGGTGGTCTCTTGAAAGGACGAGCCAAGATGTGGGTGGATGATTGGATGGTGACCACATCCTCCTGGGAAGAACTACGCCATAAACTCATAACTACATTTGAGCCGGAAAACAGATATTCTCGAGACGTCCTTCGCTTTCGCGAACATGTTTACGACTCGTCTAAAGATATAGCAGAATATTTATCACGCGCTTGGGTGTTGTGGAAGAGACTCACCAAGGATAAGCTTGGCAATGAAGATGCCGTAGAAGCCGTGATTGGATGTGTTAATGATGAACGCCTAAGAATAGAATTGTTAAATGCAAGAGCAACGACAGTTCCTGAACTCATTTCAGTTGCCTCTTCGATACGAACAAAACGCCCACATCCAAGTCCGAATTCTACGGTGCCAAACAAACGTGCTCGTATTTCAGAAGGCACCCAATCATCTTCGTCCTGTCGTTACTGAAAAAGAAACAACCATAACTCGAATGATTGTCGATTCAAGCCCAAAACTTCAGATAACAATACCAATGCTGAACCATCAAACAAGGATACGAAGCAAACAAACACACCTACCTGTACATTCTGCAAGAAAGTGGGCCACACTTATGAAGTGTGCTTTAAGCGTGAGCGTTCATTAACATCGAACGTGAACTGTATTGGAAAACTCAAACTAGCACCGATCAATATAAAAATAGGCTCGCAGTCAATACAAGCCGTGTTCGACAGTGGAGCAGAATGTTCAATAATGAAAGAAACCATTGCTGAAGCGTTACCGGGGACAAAGAACTCAAACGGCAAACTACTTGAGAGGAATTGGACGATTTCCGGTATTGTTTCTGACAACGTTGTCTACCTTAGGCATCATTGATGACATCAGAGTTGAACTACAATTTTATATACTGCCAGACTACGAAATGTCTATAGACATACTAGTTGGGATGAATTTGATCAACAACACGAATTTAAGCATGATTATCACATCGACTGGAACCAAACTCATTAGGCAACAAGCAATCAACCAATTGAATACTAAGAACCCGATCTTTGACAAACTGGATTGTGACCTCACTAATGCTGATGAGGTTGCTCAATTGCACTTACTTTTGAACAAATATGAGCATTTGTTTATTCGTGGCTTTCCAACAACACGTGTCAACACCGGTAAATTAGAAATTCGACTCAAGAATCCTGATAAGTACGTGGAAAGAAGACCATATCGTCTAAGCCCAATTGAACGAGAGAAAGTCCGTGAAATCATTAAAGAGCTACTGGATCATAAGATTATTCGTGAAAGCAGGTCGCCATTTTCAAGTCCTATAATTTTGGTCAAGAAGAAAAACGGCGATGATCGTCTGTGCGTGGACTTTAGAGAACTGAACTCCAACACATTACGTGATCATTACCCGCTGCCACTAATTTCGGACCAAATTGATCAGTTGGCCAATGGCAACTATTACACCAGCTTGGATATGGCTGCTGGTTTTCATCAGATCCCGATTTCAGAATCCTCAATAGAGAAGACTGCTTTCGTGACTCCTGATGGTTTATACGAATATATGACCATGCCATTTGGGTTGAGCAATGCCTGCGCAGTTTACCAGAGATGCATTAATAAGGCTCTATTCTCACTGCTGGGTACCGATGCTCAAGTTTATGTGGATGACGTACTAAGCAAATGTGTAGATTTCACTGAAGGAATATCGAGGATTGAGCGCATTCTCATGGCCTTACAGGAAGCTGGATTTTCGATCAACGCTGACAAATGCAGTTTTTTTAAACGTTCAATAGAATATTTGGGCAATGTAATCTCAAATGGACAGGTACGGCCAAGCCCAAAGAAAGTGGAAGCTCTAGTTAAAGCACCAGTACCCAAAACAGCTAAACAGGTGAGGCAGTTTAATGGCTTAGCGGGGTATTTCAGAAGATTCATTCCAGATTTTTCACGTATCATGGTACCATTATACGAGTTAACCAAACAAGGTGCTAAGTGGGAATGGAATGATAGACATGAGAAAGCTCGGAATGACGTTGTACAAATCCTGACGTCAGCTCCCGTGTTAACAATATTTCAAGAAGATGCACCAATACAGTTATATACTGATGCAAGTAGTCTGGGATTTGGTGCGGTACTTGTACAGATAATTGAAGGACGTCAGCATGCAGTCGCCTTCATGAGTATGAGGACTACAGATGCCGAAAGCCGATACCACTCGTATGAATTGGAGACATTGGCAGTGGTGCGCGCTATCAAGCATTTTCGTCAGTACCTCTATGGCCGCAAGTTTATTGTCATTACCGACTGTAATGCTTTGAAGGCATCGAAACACAAGAAAGATCTACTCCCAAGAATCCATCGCTGGTGGGCCTTTCTACAGAATTACGATTTCGAAGTAGAATACCGTAAAGGTGAACGCCTACAACACGCTGATTTCTTCAGCAGAAATCCAACTGAACTTGCAGTCAATATCATGACAAGAGATCTGGACTGGTTGAAAATCGAACAACGCCGAGATCAAACATTACGGCCCTTAATGGATACTCTACGAGACAATAATCCAGTAGATGGTTACATATTAGAAGATGATGTTTTGAAGAAAGTTATACAGGATCAAGTTTTTGGAGAACAAGTCTGTTCAGTGGTACCTAAATCATTCCAGTGGAGCATAATAAACTCTTACCATACAGCACTGAAACACCCTGGTTGGGAAAAAACTTTACAGAAAATCAAGGAAACCTATTGGTTTGATAAAATGAGTACCACTGTTCGCAATTTTGTAGATAATTGTGTGATATGCAGGACGTCTAAAGGATCATCAGGTGCTGTACAAGCCCAACTGCATCTGATCCAAAAACCAAGCGCTGCTTTTCAAGTTATACACATGGATATAACTGGAAAGTTGGGGACTCCAAACGATCAACAATATGTCATCATTACAATTGATGCCTTCACAAAGTACGTACTCTTCTACTATGCTACCAACAAAAATCAGTACAGTACACTAGGTGCCTTAAAACGGCATGTGCATTTATTTGGTACACCTGTACAAATAATAGTTGATGGAGGAAGAGAATTCCTAGGCGAGTTCAAAAATTATTGTGACCAAGTTGGAATCAATATCCATGCCATAGCACCAGGAGTCAGCCGAGCGAATGGACAAGCTGAACGAATTGTGGCGACACTAAAGAACGCATTAGTTATGATAAAAAATTATGAGACTGAGCAATGGCACAATGTACTTGAAGAACTACAGTTAGCTTTAAACTGTACTCCTCATCGTGTTACTGGAATTACTCCACTCACTCTCATCACCCGGCGAAAACATTGCGTGCCACCAGAACTTTTAAACCTTGTGAATATCGATGAGCAAACTGTGGATATAGAAGCACTGACTCAACATGCACAACAAAAAATGGCCCTATCTGCGGAACAAGACAGACACCGCTTTAATCAGCGAAAGGCCAAGATTCATCCTTTCCAAAGAGGAGACTATGTGCTTATAAAAAACAATCCACGTAATCAAACTTCGTTAGATCTCAAGTTCAGTGAACCTTATGAGATTTGTCGGGTACTAGAAAACGACCGCTACCTAGTAAAAAAGGTCGTTGGTAGAGGACGACCACGAAAAGTAGCGCATGATCAACTTCGACGTGCTCCAAAACCAGGCGATCAGGCAACCGTATCGGCGGTTGATGATGAACAACCTACAATGCCAGCTGGGGCAATACAACCAATGCCATCCACCTCACGAGCTGAGGTGCTAGAGCAGCAAACACAAAACTCAAATGCGGATAACGCACATCCACAATAAACCGTGAGTAACAAAGTACTTTTATAATGAAATAATTAATCCTTATCCTTTACCATTTAGAGCCTCTGTGTATAACACAGCATCGACCTTGTTCTTATTCCCAATAGAGCCTCTGTGTACCACGGCGAACAGGACCGCCCAGAGCACAGCAACATAATCTTCTTCCAATTTCAACGAGACAATCTCCGAGAAACAAAATGTGTGTAGACGTGATGGAGGGTCGAAACACATAATAAAACACAAACAAAGGTCAATACATAAGTACCTACAAAAGGGTACAATACATAACATAATGGACAACCATAACGGTTGATCACAAAATATTTTACAAACAGGCCAACATAAGTTAAATGTTTGGCTACTTACAAAGTATCCCCATCAGTAGCATAGCTGCTTACAGATACCAAACTCAAAGAACAAAAATAAATCTCATTGTTTCAGACAAGTACAACTTTAAAACACAGGCTGGTGCAGAGCACGCACCGCCTGTCAGAATGGCGGTATCGGCGCAAGAACGTTATTTGAAGCACCTCGTCAAAGTGATGTAATCCATAAGATGCAGTTACATCAGCGAATAATTAGATTAAGAGTTGATTAACATTATGATCACGAAATAATTGTTTAAAAACTAAATTAAGTTATTGTTATTTATTTTTGATTGTTAATTTTTATAATTGCATGGTTCAATTAATTATCTTTTCAACAATCCTAAAAGATTACAAAAATAATCATTTATGAAGTTTAAATCCTAACCTAAAACTCGAACATGTGCGTCGAGCACGTGGTCGGTCTGCATAAATACAGGCGACGGCCTCAGAGCGGCTCAGTCGCGCACGAGCCGTCGGACGGAACACATCTCTGTGAGTCATAACTATATTGTTGTATTTATACTGTTTGTAACGTCACTGAATAAAAGTTATTTAAAGTGTACTAAGTGTTTTCATTGGAAGAAGATGGATAATAATCAGGAATGTGACGTCAGCAATGCTGACGTCACCCTTTTTAAAAACAACCATGGCACCGACCATCCGTCATACTTAATATTTCAGTAGTATAAGTATGTTACTATGGGTCAATTGTCAAGTTAAAAAGTCCTGAGCAATAGTTTGATTTTTTTTTTTCATCTTTTTATTATTGATAAGCTCACCCTTGACAACCACTATCTCACCTCATGGTAAGTAATGATTGATAAGATAATGTGGTCGACGATGGAGCACGCTTGCCTTAAAGTAAACTCATCATCATCATTTCAGCCGATAGACATCCACTGTTGGACATAGGCCTTCCCCAAATGTCGCCACAAAGAACGGTCCTGTGTATCGCATCGATCAGATTCCCGCAGCCTTTACCAGGTCATCGGTCCACCTTTTAGGAGGCCTTCCAATGCTGCGTCTTCCGGTACGCGGTCGCCACTCCAGAACCTTTCGGCCCCAACGGCCATCTGTTCTGCGAGCAATGTGCCCTGCCCATTGCCACTTAAGTTTAGCGATTCTTCGTTCTATGTCGGCAACCTTGGTCCCAGCATAACTCCGAGCATTTTTTTTATTGGATTTTTATTGTATTTTTCGGAATTATTATTTATTGATTTTAAGCTAATTATTTTATATGGATGATCTCTAATATGGGTTTTTACCTGAAATAAATGAATTTTATTTTTATTTATTTATAACCCTTTCCATTGCCCTTTGGGCGAGTTTAAGCCTTCAGATGAGGCCCATTGTGAGCGACCACGTTTTGGAACCACATATCATCACTTTCAACACGCACTGGTCATAGACATTCGTCTTGAGACACTGTGATATGTTGGACGAGAAGATACCGTGCAGCTTCCCGAACGCTGCCGAGCCGAGTCGGATTCGACGGTTGACCTCTTTCTCGAAATTAAATCTACCCAACTGGATTGTCTGTCCGAGGTAGACGTAATCGTCCACAACTTCGAGTATAGAGTCTCCGATCTTGATAAGCGTGGTTGTTTATCATGACTTTAGTTTTGTCCATGTTCATTTTAAGACCCACTCAAATTTTAAGACTCACTTAAAGTAAACTATTCACTCTTAACTTAAAGACCCTCAAAAGTCGTAAAAAGAAGTCAATAAGGTATCAAGAGATTTTATTTTAAATTGAAAAATCATTAGACGACGTCTCTCGATCTAGGGTGGAGTGGGTGTCAGACTTTTACTGACTAAAACCACACCTGTGTCCTTCAATTGTCTTCTGCGCTCTAGGACCAACTCTACATGCCATTGACAACTCGGGCTCGGCCCTGATAGAACGGTCGGATGGCGAGTTACTCGTCCCTTATCGCGGCGGCTGGGGCGAGTGGATGTCCGTTCCCTCCCGGCTGCGGCCATTTCCTTCGCTAGCATCCCATTTCGCTCTCGGTCTGGAACTACATTAGTAGCTTAGCGGCCTATAGCCTGAACCAGGGCCCGGTGCAAGAGGGCACCGCCACTAATCGCCTCCACAAGGACTGGACAGTGCTCCGCCCAAGCGGGTCACATCTCCATCACAAGCTCTACCGTGTCCTCCAGATATCAAAGGCTAAAATATCCTTAAGTAATTGTAATCGCACAACTATTTGTATCGCGAACTACTCTTGATATGTTTTTTTTTGAAGATACCTTTCAACAACATCAGTATTATTTCAGCCATTGGACAACAAAAGACAGTTCTATGTTTCTCCTACTCGTAATAGCGCTGCACATGTTTTGTTTTTTTTACTTCACATTGACGTATATTTACAAAATGTTGAAATAAAATGCAGTTCAGTGTGAAACACGGTTAGTTCGCTTTGGTGTCGAAGCAATTTCAGCGTGCAATGGCCCGAGAACAACTACCCTTGGGCGACACACCTGCCCATAATCATTACATATTACTTGTATCCATATACTTACGTAGCATATATGTATTTACATCAGGGGTGGCTAACTGGTTGATCGCGATCGATCTTGGCTTTTAATCCAGTCGATCTTGGCAAGTATAATAGAGTATTTAGTTTTAGGCCAAAAAAACTATGGCGCGACGCAGCAGATAGCTAGCTATTAACAGCCCCCTTCTCATCACGTAAGTTCATATTTATAAAAAAAATTGACGACTTCTGGGCAAGTTTCTTCAATTCTTGAGCTCGCTTCGCTTGCTCTTTGATTACTCGATTTTTCAGAATAATTTGTCAAAGTTTTTTTTTCTATTCATGATATGGAAGTTTGTCATATTGAACTTCTTCGAAGCTTTGTACAATTTTTTTGTCTTCGCTTGCTCTTTTGTTCATATTATTAAATCAAGTTGGCCTATACAGCCTACAGTCATATAATTATACCTATATAGGAAAAGTTTACAACCTGTGCGTAATTTTTAAGACATATCAAAATAAAATGTCAAAATTACCGTGCTTTTTATTTTTATATTCTTTAAACAATCTAAACACTATATCCATGCCTACTATAAAATAACTTTTCGCATATACCCGGGAATATCCTCGGTATTTGTTGAATTTCAATACCGTTATAAAATAAAATGAAGGGTATAACTGACGTCGACGATACGAATATGATATTATTCTCTCAAGCATCTTTATTCTGTATATTAAATTTTAAAGAGCACTCTAACGCATGTGTAACTTGAATTGAATTCTGAAGTTTAGACGGTTCTAAATAACAATGAGCCCTTATTTAAGTTTTAATTATGACTAGCCTGTTTCTCAAGTACAATACGTATATAATATGTATTGTAATTAAATATCTTAATGAAATAAGATATTTATAATTTGTTTCTGTGCTTTTCTATCTTTAAAAGCTAGAAATTTGTAAAGGCGGCACAAATAATAGTTAACGTCAGAATGGCTGGTTGCCTATAGCAAGCGGCTCTGAAAGTATATTCAAGAATTGCTACCCAATTGCTTATATTTGCTATATTTATTCAATAATTGCTACATATGATACATTCAGAGAAATATGAATATGTTTTTTGACCAGCCATTCTGACGTCAGGATGGATGATATACGTGTTCCTCGTTCTTTTGTAGGTAAGTATGTGCTACTTGATTAATAATATATTGTCTTTTTTGTTTTTCATTAATAATTTCAAATATCTAAGTCGATTCCACGTCAACAGATCTGGGGTGGGTGACCAATAATTGTGAACGCCTGCACGATTTAAATAAGAAACTGTAGTAAAAAGAACTGTTGCCTTTCTAAATTATTAGGTGCTTCTTCGTACAAATATTAATAAAATCCATATTTTTTTACCTAATATATGTACGAAGCTCAAACTAAAATTCGTGAAAGTAGCAATTAGTAAGTAATTATTGATACAACAAACTTTTAGAAATTCTGCGTCCTTCATGCTGAACACGGAGGCCACCATCCATCCTGACGTCAGAATGGCTGGTCAAAAAAATATTCATATTTCTCTGAATGTATCATATGAAGCAATTATTGAAGAAATGTAGCAAATATAAGCAATTGGGTAACAATTCTTGAATATACACTCAGAACCGCTTGCCATAGGCAACCAGCCATTCTGACGCTAACAAATAATAATTGATAAAAGTCTGGACTTCTGATTTATATTCATAAGTAATTAAATAATATCATAAATATTAGTTACTAGGTTTTGCCCGCAGCTTCGCCCGCGTACATGAAATATGTCACACAGGGATAAAGCAGCTTTCTAACGGTGAAAAAAATTTAGCAATCGGACTAGTACTTTCAGAGATTACCTCATACAAACAAAAAAACAAACTTTGCCTCTTTATAATATTAGAGTAGATAACATTGACTTGGACGATAGATTTTTTATCTTTCCCCTACTGTCCCACTACTGGGCAAAGGCTTCCCCAAGTCCTTCGAGATTTCTCCTCCATAATTTAATAAAGAAATAAATTTTGATTATAATCCTCCGATCGAATTTCGATCATGGCGGCCAATTTCAACGGAGATTAGCCATGTACCTACTAGGGATTTCGGTCTCGGAAGCATTTTCAGTCCCGGGACCAGTCTCGAACCTCGGAAGCTAGTCCCGGGACTCCCGGGAAATTCGAGACCCACGTGTTTTTTATATTAGAATGGTTTTTTACGGATACGTTACGTTATGGATGGAGGTATTGCAGGTGTGCAAGAAAATGGTGACTTTAATATTGTTTTGGGAGGTAAACTAGACTTATTTTGGTAAAAATAAAAGAAATGGCAATGACATAGTTTGACTTAGTAAATGATAAACTATAAGAGGGTGAGGGTAGTAGTGAAACTGACTGAAGTGAGTGGTGGTGAACTGTGAAGTAAATGATAATTACGATTGTAACTGTTTATAAATCACATTTATTACAAATTTAATTTACCTTCACACAATTTTTTGGGAAGTCGTGAGAAAAAATACATATTACTTTAATATAACATCATTTATTTACAGGTAAATAAATAGGTAGGTATGTACTTGTGATAGGCCAGGCGTCTGACACTCCATACAACCGCCCACATATAATAGCCTACTACTACCTACATAAAAAACAAACGTAGTAAAGTAATAGTTACCATTCTTTGCTTAGGCACTGTTGCTATCACAAAACGAGATTAATTTGTACTTACGTTTTTATAAATCACTTGTCATGTCACCAGTTCACCACTCACTACAGAACAGACCGACGCGCTTCACTCGCTAGGGGCTACTGGGGCCAGCGGGTGTGAAAACAACGAGTCGGGTGCGCGCGCGGGGCGGGGTATAAGTTCGGGTCTCGCTCGGGCATTGTCGGGACGCATTCGGCAAGCGGCAGTGTCACTAGGCGGTTCATAGTGCGCGGCGGAGAATTTATAAGTATAAAATGTACAAATAAATTCTGGTGTTAAGAATATTTTAATGTTTTTCTACCGAAACATTTGGTCTCGAAATTCCCGGGAATTTTTATTAAGTCTCGGTCTCGGTCTCGATGATAAAAGTGGCGAGACTCCCGGGATTTCGAGAATCGAGACTCCCGGGGCGAAATCCCTAGTACCTACGCAGGAGATAAATAATAATAATAATATTTTTTTATATGTTTAATTGTTTTTTTTTCTATTTTTTTTTAAAGAAATATTTTAAAATGTAAATGGTATATATATAAAAATAAATATATAAAAATAAATAAATGGAATAATAATATAGAAATAAATATAAATTATAATGCTCAAGCGCGTGCGCTAACACAGGTGCACTCTCTGTACTTTACTCTCATAGTCCGATGAGACAGTCTGACGTGACTGTGGAGAGATCAGGCTTTGGACCAATGGCTTTATGTGCATTTCAAGGTACGGGGTTACCGTCACCAACTTCCAAACTACGGGCAACGACAGAGTAATTTGTAGTCGAAAAATCCAATAACACTTTTTGGTCAACCTGGGTATCGAACCCTGGACCCCACGTTCAGCAGTCGTAAGTGCGACGACGAGATCAATAAGGCAGTTAATAACATCTAATAATTTTGATAATAACATTAATAACACATAGCTTTTATTTTCGAAATTCTATCTAACTTTTTTTTTTATTCTTGATAGGTTTGCGCTTGACCACTATCTCACCTGATGGAAAGCGACGATGCGGTCTAGCTTAACTAGGTTTTGCCAGTGGCTTGGCCTGCGTGAAAGTAATAATAATAATATTTATTTCACCAAAACTTAGTACGAATTATTTGTTTATTTATTTAAACTTCATGTACAGTAGTACATAGGCGGACTTAATGCAACAAGGCATTCTCTACCAGTCAACCTTTGGGTTAAAAAGACAATACTGTGGTAGGTTTGTACAATAAATAAATAACAGATACTTCAAACAGAAAAAAAATAATAAAAAAAAATATAATAATAAAATACATATATATGCTAAAATTATAAACTAAAAATACTCTGAAAAATATGAAATCGTTAAGAGAACTTAATAATAATTCTGACGAAGACCAAAGTAAAGTTGAGAGGACTAATTAAATAATAAAAAAAAACAAACAATAATAATTATATAAACTTAGAGGCTAATACTGTAACAGAATATTCAACAATCACAAAATAACAATACTGACCGACTGAATGAATGTCAATACTGACACAGATCAAATAACTCTGGAATACTTGGTCTTCATTAAAACTAGGGATTGTGGGAAACTGGTTTGTATTTTAACGTTATTTTGTTCAACATATTTTTTTATGCTTAGGTATATTTAGATTTTCATTTTGTGCGTAAAAAATACTGTGTTTAGTGTTTCGTATCAGCAAAAACGGAACTCTTATAGAAAACGCGGAGCGGTTGGCGCAGTAATTGAGCGATTGACTGCTGTGCTGCGTATCGTAGGTTCGATTCCCGCACGGAACAAATATTTGTATGGCCTACAGATAGGTATTCTGGGTGTCTTGTATTATATGAATTTACATGTTTTTGAACGCACCCTTAATACAGGAGTAGAGTAATTTCTATAAATTAATAACGTAGGAACATCTGCAACTGAACTAGAAAATATATTATAGCATATGTGACTCAGTGATTAAGTAGCACTATAATATTGAAGGAATTTTTAAAATCGGTCCGGTAGTTTTTGAGTTCACTCATTACAAACAGAAATACAAGAGAGAAATACTTTAGAAAAGGGCGGGCAAGGTGGCAAGGGCGGACAAGAAGCGGAAAAGGCAGCGGCAGCGTCATAAGAGGGCCCTTGCGGCTAGGCTTCGCGCCCCAGCATCCGCAGCTGTAGTTATCACGCTACAGCCGGCTGCGGAAAAGAAGGGCGTGACCTACGGCAAGGTCATCACTAAAGCGAGGCGGGCGGTGGACCTCACTGAGCTCGGTATCGCCGGGGGCTTCCGAATGCGGCATACCGCGACCGGAGCCCTCATGTTGGAGGTCCCCGGGGTGAACACCCCACGCAGATGCTCTGGCCGACAAAATCAGGGCGTCCTTAGATGCGGATGAGGCCCGAGTGTCCAGGCCCACAAAGTGCGTTGACATGCGCATTATGGGCCTGGACGACTCCGTGACGGTGGATGAGGTTGTGGCCGCCGTCGTCAAGACGGGAGGGTGCCTTACCGACCAGGTCCGGGCAGGCACCATCCGCGCTGATAGCACGGGCATGGGGGCAGTGACGGTGAGTTGCCCCGTGTCGGCGGCCAAGAACATCACCGAGGAGGGCCGACGGCTTTTGGTGGGCTGGGTCTCCGCGCGTGTAAAACTGCTGGAGCCCAGACCTCTGCGGTGTTATCGCTGCCACGTGGGACACCACGTGGGGGCCTGTTGCGCAGCGGAGGTGGACCGCAGTGACCGCTGCTTTCAGTGCGGTCAGCCTGGTCACAAGGCCGCCACTTGCAGTGCAGCGCCGCATTGCTACGCATGTGCGGCGGCAGGCAAGCCGGCAGATCACCGGGCTGGGGGCAGGTCCTGCGATCCCCCCACCAAGGCTAAGGGCAATGCCCCGAGGCCCATTCCAGCGGATGTGCTCACTGCTGCGGCCGCCAAGTTAGCCACCGCCGCTATCGCTTCCGCAGACGCCGCCGCTGCAACCACCGCAGCTGTGCCCTTACAGGGGGCCCGGGAGGAGACTATAATGGACTGCCATTAATGGCTCCATTACGTCTCCTCCAGGCGAACATCAACCACTGCGCCCCCGCTCAGGATCTGTTGCTCCAGAGCATGGCGCAGTGGTCGATTAACATCGCCGTAGTCTCCGAGCCGTACTATGTCCTACCCAGGGCTGACTGGGTGCAGGACCTGAACGGCTCGGTGACCTTAATTTCGTCGGCCGCAGCCGGTACCCCGTCCCTCGAGGGTATCACGAGAGGACAAGGTTGCGTGGCAGCACGGTTCGGGGAGATGGCTGTGGTTGGGGTGTACCTCTCCCCGAATAAAACTCTCGCCGAACTCCACAACTCTCTTATGGAGCTGAACGCCGTCGTCGCTGGGTTTGGATCCCTCCCCGTGGTCGTTTGCGGGGACTTCAATGCCAAGAACTTGGCTTGGGGTTCCCGGTTCACGAACCAGCGGGGTCGGATGGTGGAGGACTGGGCACTGGAGACAGGCCTAGTTGTCCTAAACCGGGGTTCTGTCCCCACGTGTGTGCGGATGCGGGGTGAGTCAGTGGTGGACATTTCGTTTGCCAGCCCCGCTCTGTCACCGCGTATCGTCGACTGGCGCGTCATGGAGGGGGTGGAGACGTACTCGGACCACCGCTACATCCGGTTTGACGTCTCCACCCAGACCCCGACCGCGCCAGTCCAACAGATCCCGTGTGGTCCACGGTGGGCGCTGAAGCAGCTGGACCGGGAACTTCTCCTGGAAGCCGCGATGGTACAGGCCTGGGTGCAAGCACCGGACAGGCCTGTCGACATCGACGTCGAGGCAGAGTGGCTCCGGGAGGTCATGTCACAAATCTGCGACGTGGCAATGCCCCGAGTCTGGCAAGAACGTGCTCGGCGCCAGGTGTACTGGTGGTCGCCGGAGATTGCTGCACTGCGTAGTGCGTGCAATGCCGCGCGGCGCCGGTACGCCAGACATCGCAGGCGCCGCAACCGCCCGCCGGATGCAGAGGCTAGAGAGGCGGAGCTGTACGAGGGATACAGAGCGGCGAAGCGCACCCTCCGAGCGGAGATAAAGCGGGCCAAGTTGGAGGCCCGCAACGTGTGGCTGGGGACTCTGAACAGAGACCCGTGGAGACGCCCCTACAAGTTGGTGCGAGACAAGCTCCGCCCCTGGGCTCCCCCGCTGACACAGAGTCTCCGGCCCCAGCTTGTGGAGGGTGTGGTGAGCGCTCTGTTTCCCGAGCGAGAGGAACACTCTCCCCCGCTCATGGCTCCGCCACCTGCGGTGTCCGACGTGGACCACGACGGCGACGACGACGACAATGTTCCAGAGGTGACCGAGGTAGAAATGAGTGTGGCGGTACGAAGGCTGAATGCCAAGAATACCACCCCAGGACCCGACGGCTTGCCTGGAAAAGCCTGGGTCCTGGCCATGGAGGAAATCGGGCCTCGACTAAGGGGGCTCCTAAGCGCATGCTTGGAGAGGGGCCAGTTCCCACTTCGCTGGAAGACGGGGAAGCTGGTCCTCATCGCGAAGCAGGGGCGCCCTGCGGACTCACCGTCCGCGTACCGGCCCATCGTGCTGCTCGACGAGGTGGGCAAGCTCTTTGAAAGAGTTATTGCAGACCGCCTCGTCGCGCACCTAACACGGGTGGGGCCGGATCTGGCGGACGGCCAGTTCGGCTTTCGCAGGGGACGCTCCACGGTGGACGCTATCATGCGCGTGCGAGCCCTCACGACGGGGGATGCGGTATCCCAGGGCAGGTGTGTCTTGGCGGTGTCTTTGGACATCGCCAACGCCTTCAATTCCCTGCCCTGGAGTTGCATTAGGAGGGTACTCAGGTATCACCGGGTGCCCGACTACCTCTGTCGTGTGATCGAGGCCTACCTGACGGACAGGTTCATCATCTACCCCGGTCACCAGGGAGAGTGGAAACGGCGAGAGATGTCGTGCGGTGTTCCGCAGGGATCGGTACTAGGACCGCCCTTGTGGAACATCGGGTACGACTACGTGTTGCGCGGCGACCTCCCTGACGGGGTCAGCGTGATCTGTTACGCAGACGACACGCTGGTTCTGGCGCAGGGAGAGTCGTACCAGGCGGCGGTCGAACTAGCGACACGCGGGGTTGCGATAGTCGTGGAGAGGATCCAGCAGTTGGGACTCGAGGTGGCACTGCACAAGTCTGAGGCCATGTGCTTTCACGGCCCTCGGAATGCGCCACCACCGGGTTCCCAAATAACGGTAGGAGGAGTTCACATCGGCGTCGGGTCGACGATGAAGTACCTGGGACTCGTCCTCGACAGCCGATGGAATTTCGAGGAGCACTTCCGACGTCTGGCTCCCAAACTGGATCGGACTGGGGCTGCAATTAAGCGGCTTCTGCCTAACCTAGGGGGTCCAGACGCCTCCTGCCGGAGGCTCTACGCAGGAATCGTTAGGTCCATGGCCCTTTATGGGGCGCCGGTATGGGCGCCGTCGCTGCGAAAGCGACCGGCGGCCAAGCTGAACGCATGCCAGAGGGTCATGGCCATCCGGATGGTGCGGGGATATCGCACGATTTCCCGCGAAGCAGCGAGCCTCCTTGCTGGCCAACCACCGTGGGATTTGCAGGCAAAAGACCTTGCACGCATGCACGATCTGCGCATGGAGATGCAACGCTGGGGCGAAACTCCGCTGCCGCGCCATGTCGTGGCATGGCGGGAAGACTTCCGGCTAGATCTCATGGTGGAATGGCGACAGCGACTGTTGCAACCCAGTGCTGGGCACGCCATAATTATGGCCATAAGTCCCCTCTTTGAGGAGTGGCTGGAAAGACCTCACGGCGTCCTTACCTACCGCATGACGCAGGTCCTCACCGGACATGGTAAGTTCGGGAGGTTCCTGCACCGGATTCGTGCAGAAGAGACGCCCGGGTGCCACCATTGTGTGGACCGCCCGGAGAACACGGTGGAGCATACAGTAGAGGTGTGCCCCGCTTGGGCAGAGCACCGCCGTGTCCTCGTGGGGGCGATCGGCGGCAGCGATCTCTCGCGCCGGGCCTTGGTACAGGCCATGGTCCGGAGCGAGGAGGAGTGGCAGGCGGTCGCCTCCTTCTGCGAAGCAGTAATGCTAGCAAAGGAGGCGGCCGATCGCGTGAGGCAAAGGTCCTCACGCCCCAACCGCCGCCGGGATTCCGATCCCGATTTCCGGCCACCGTAGGCGCGGGCTTGCGGACGGCGAGCAATGGGTGGCTCGCCGTCCGATCGTCCGGTGACTGTCCGGACCGAGCCCAGGTCGTCGACGGCGCGTAGTGTTCCACGCGCGCCTCAGGGAGATGTCAGCAACCGTAGGGGCCCAGCAGGGTCGAGGCCTACTGGGGCCATGGGTGATGCGAAAGTGACCCCCGGGGCCCTGGAAAAAAATGGCAAAGAAGGAACAGGAGTGGGTTTTTAGTCAGTAAAAGTCTGACACTATCTCGCGCTCCGCCCAAGAGCGGGGGATGTCATTAGATGATTATCCCACCCGAAAAAAAAAAAAAGAGAGAAATACTGTCCTCATTATAATATTAGTATAGATGAAAGAGATTATTAGAAGTGTATTTTAGATATCCAAAAACATTTTATTCATTGAATAGTCATAATTCTATTCATGTTTTCTCTATTTAGACCAAGCTCAAAAGAATTCTGAAAGCACTACTGTTGACGTTTATATAATAATAATAATAAATTATTTATTGCCCAAAGAAAAGAAAATACATGACATATTACATTTATGTTTGAGTTCTTTTTACATATTTTGTGAATAATGTCCCCTATGCTAGGAAAGTCCTGTGTTATAGGAGACAACCATTCGTCCATTTTTACAAATTCCAGAATTCAATGAACCAAACGTGTAACAATAACAATAACATATATAACCACAGTTAGTTAAATTATAGAATATCAACATGTTTATTCAAGTAAACTAAGTAATTAAGCTCAATAAGCTTCCACATTAGTCATTATGTACAATACACCTTAGATAGCACTTATACGCTTAAATCAATTTGACGGGACGCGATTGAATCAGTACCTGTATGCGGAACGCTAACTGGCTACAGTTAATTATGGAAATCCAACATGGCGAGTGTTAAGTCTGACCTAATTGAAATCTGTGAAATGAAAGGGAGGATCTTCTTGCTTGATCTTCGCACCACAAATTGATTATGACATCTGTTTATTTAAATGTAATCAACAACAGAAAAGGTGGGTACTGTGAGTGTCTTTTTAGGTTAATTTGGTGCAAAATGATTGGAGCGTCCAGTGGACTTTTCAGGGTTTCGTACCTCAAAATAAAAAAACGGAACCCTTATAAGATCACTTTGTTGTCCGTATGTCTGTCTGTCTGTCTCTCAAGACACTCTATTTTGGGAACGCGTGGAGGTATCGGGTTGAAATAAAATCCATATACTCAGGTCTGCGATTTCTTGAAGCTGTGAAAAAATCAAACTTCTGAGTTAACGAAAAAAAAAGATACGGCTAAAAAACGTATATTTCGACACTCTCAAGGAAATCAAAATTCATAGGGTGCTTCTCGTTTACCTAGAATCCAGAAATTTGGTATGAAGCAAGGTCTTATAGCACAAGTATAGAAAAAAATCTGAAAACTGTAAATTTGAAGTTACGTCTCAAAAAAAAAAAAACATTTTTTTGTGATTCGGAAAAATCTTCGTAACTCAATTTGGGAAATGAACTGTTTTCATATTTAAGTTTGTACGGAACCCTCAGTGCGTGAGTCCGACTCGCACCTGCCAGGTTTTATTTATTATTGATAGACTCGTCTATGACCAGGGCGTGTTGCCAGTGATGACATATGGCTCCGAAACGTGGTCGCTTACAATGGGCCTCATTAGAAGGCTTAACGGAGTTTCCTTGCGTGATCGAATCAGGAATGAGGATATCCGCAGGAGAACCAAGGTTGCCGACATAGCACGAAGAAGCGCCAAACTAAAGTGGCAATGGGCAGGGCACATTGCTCGCAGAACAGATGGTCGTTGGGGCCGAAAGGTTCTGGAATGGCGACCACGTACAGGAAGACGTAGCGTTGGAAGGCCTCCTACAAGGTGGACCGATGACTTGGTAACGGTTGCGGGAGTCCGATGGATGCGAGACGCACAGGACCGTTCGCTGTGGCGACGCTTGGGGGAGGCCTATGTCCAGCAGTGATGATGATGATGATGATGATGAGACTCGTGCGAGACCCAGTGGTCATCTGATGGTAAGCGATGATGTAGTCGACGGTGAAGCACGCTTGCGTAGAAATAATTAATTCACTCTTGACCTAAAGACACCCTGGTTGTAGCTATCAGGAAACACAGACTCCAGCAGGGAATTCCACTCCTTAGCTGTACCTACGCACAATGAATGACATAAACTGAACCAATCGTTTTGAAGAACTGTAGCAACTGTAGTGATAAATTTTATGTCTTGAGGCACCAGCTGCTAATCAAATAAAAATAGCCCACACACTGATACATGTACGTAAAAAAAGGTAATTTTACTTTCTTAGACTCGGCATACTGCATATTTGGGTCGTTATGGGAATTTGTAATTGCTTTAGATACCTTATAATAGAACCAGCCTACTGTTTAGTTTTAGCTGTGGGAAAAGTGACTAATTTAATTTTTGAGGAGCTATAAATAGGGTGTATAAATCCATTCCTCTTTCTCGCTCACACGATTCACATTTTAACACGTAATGGTAAGGCACCTGATCACTTTATTTTGAGGGTTTTGAATGAGACTGAGCCGTCACGCTCGCATATGTAACGCTCGTTCGGCTTGTGTCAGCCGACTTTACCCGAACGACCACGTTTTTTTAACAACGCCGAATCGCCTTGATGAAGTTTTCAATTTTGTCATGTGAGGACACGCTGTTTAATACAAGCGGTAGAGAAATTAAAATTATTTTGATGTTTTAAGTGTTTTGTTTTTATAAGTCGGTTGTTTATTTTTGTAAAAATAATACATTTTGATACAGGTGGAGAAACTTTGTCATTGCGACCGAGCCGTAGGCGACAGTGGTGGTACAGTGATAAATTTCTATGTGTCTCAAATGACGTTTTTCAATACACTTACGAAGATATAAATAAACGGGGGATGACGGACCACAACTCGTGGGGGTCGTTTAGCGGCCAGCCTTTACGATAAATGTAATAAACTGTTGCGAGGGCGAGCTCGCGCACTTTTCCACACTAGTGTGAAAAACAGTAAATAAATTGCTTGTTTAAAAGCGGTAGAAATAAGCGCGGATTTTATAGTAAGTGAAATTATTGAAAAAAACTTAATTTAATTACCTAGCACAGATCATGGCAAATAATGAGTAGCCAATGTGTAATGGCATTTCCAGGTAACCGATAATTAACTTAATACTTGTTAAAATAATGATTAAAACAAAAATAAAGTATGATGAGTAGATTAATTGGAAATCAAATTTTAACCCGCATCGAATGATTAACACGAACGCTTCAGAGGTTCAATTAATATTATCTCATTTGTATGTTGTAGTTTTGTTATTTTTCAGTAGATAATTTTATAAATGATAGTTTTATTTTACCTGTTAAGGAACTTTGATTTTACGATAATTTACAGTTTTTTTTGGATAGGCAGTGAAATATACATATACCTATAGCCATAATCAGCGTTATTATGTTCCCACTGCTGGGACTCAGGTCTCCTCTCTAGGAAAAGAGACGGGTTGGTGGGTGTCTACGAATTTTTGGTTCTAGGACATGCCCTTTTTCTCCACCTTCTTAAGAGCAGTGGTGACGAAATACTCGAAAATTACTTTCACAAAGTAATGCGCCTGGCTGGGTTTAAACCCGCGACCTACTTACTACTCGTAAGTCGGAGCCGTTACCGTTGGGCCACCACTTGGGATGCCAACTGATTTTAGAGAAAAATAACGTATCATAATTTTTTAGTAAAGAAAGTATTTTTATTTATTTTTTCTTCTCTAGAAGACATAACATTTTATCGCACACACTTATATTTTTGGGAGCTATCTTTATACTCCCAATTTTAATTTAACCAGTTCACAAGCAGCTGATTTCCAACTCAACTTTATTTTAATTTTATTTGAAACAGAACGTATTCGTGTTTCAACTCATAGTTATTCAAATGATTGTTTCATTTTACGCATCACAGTAAAGATTGAAAACAGAGCCTTTTTATATTTTTTATTTTTATGCATACGTGTATGGTAAATTTTGCAAAAATAAAGTAATATACAGAAAGAAAGAAAGAAAAAGAAAGAAATATATGAGCAGACTTTTTTGCAGCGAGGCAGTGGCTGCGTGAGACACAATAATATTTTGATTATCGTTTATTACATAATTGTTGGGTAATGATATAAATAAATATATAATTTGTTTACTCTCTAAGTATTACAACACTAATTTATTCATATAATTTTATCAAAAACTAGAACCTCAGTGAGAGCTGGAATCTGAACCAGGTTCAGGACCTATATGACAGATCTTGAGGCTCACGCCTTTTTATACATAATCGCATTTTTCGGCACCTATACAAGAATCCTTATGTCTAAAAGAATATTAGCAAAGTAATTTTTTGACAGAGGTAGAATTTATGATATGGTGATAATAATTTATTATCAGTATATTCCATAAAATTTCAATAGGATCTTATCTTAAGTGGTGACTTTACAGAAAAAAACCCTTTACGGACAATCTAGAAGAAACAAATGAAATTTTTTTTATAAAATTACACGAAGACTGACAAATGCTTCCACTGACTAGACAGGTCCACTCAAATGTGTGTGGTTTGTTCCTCAAAAGACCATCTCAGACACTAAATCTGCATACTAGTCATATAATTTGACATTACATTTTTGCTGGATGGACTTTAAAAGAGACTTGGACCTCTGAGTTTGTTTCGGTGTCTCCTCTCAGGGTATTCAGTTAAGAAACACCGGTCGCATCTAGTTTTAGTTGTTAAAGCCTATTTGCAAAATAAATATCATTTATCAACAACTCAATACAAAAAAAAAGAAAATCAAATTAATGTTGTAAATAGCTGTACGTGAATATAAGATAACGTAAACAGTGGAATATTTTTTGACATCTTTCTTTTACCAAAACAATGTGTAACTAATAAATAGCGATTTAATTGAATAATCAAAAAGAAGCTTCAGTACGCCTACACATTTTTACTCCCTCGTTCCACATGAAAACACATTCAATAACAAAATTAACCCAACAAACGATAAGAGGCCGGCTCACTCCAAAACTTAGTTTATAACCTTTATAAATTGACGCAATATTTATCATACTTACAACATAAAAATATACTTAAAACATTTTCTGACTCCCAGAGCAGAAACAAGCCGAAATTTCTGTATAAACGTAAGTTCGTGAAAGTGATGGGTGACTCACTGGGGAATAAAGAATTTACTTGTATCCAACCCAAGAGCAATTCCAATCTCGTGTTCCTAGGAGCACAATTAATTCCCTCAACTTAGATACACCGATTTATCATTTGGCTTTTTGTTCAAAGTTTTTGAAGCTTGAGGTGAAAGCAAAATAAGTTTTTTTATTTTATTTTAATACTGTGATAGGGAAGAAGCAATTAAAAGGCTTATTTGTACTTAAACACTTATGTCTATATTATATGAAGCACTTATAATATAAAATTACGTCGTCTTTTATTTGACCACTTCTATCTATATCTGAATACCTAAGCTTTTTTTTTACATAAACCTTAAATGATTATTATGCTACCAGTATGCAAGCCAACAATAAGTGGCCTCTATGGTCACCATAATTAGTTGTTTTTCTATTGCTTTGTCTGAACATGATGGCACATTGATGCTTTACATATTAGGTCTTTGTTTATGAAATTGGCGTTTTTAAAACGGATTACTTTGAATTGTGATATCTTTGGATTGACTTGGAAATATTTATTTAAACTTCATGTACAGTAGTGGTACATAGGCGGACTTCATGCAACAAGGCATGTGCATTCTCGACCAGTCAACCTTTGGGTTTAAAAGACAACACTGTGGTAGGTGTGCACAATAAATAAATAACAGATATATCAAGTAGAATGTAGTAACATTAAATTAAGTTACTTACAATAATAAAATACTTATATATGTTAATATTATAAATTAATAAATACTAAGTTCAAATAAATTTTATCTTGATGGTACATTATTCTTTTTTTTAGTAATTTGTTATTTATTAGTTTCTTTGTAATTTGTATTTTCTGCAATATCGCTGTATTTATTACAAAATGAATTTTATCGTGGAAACAATACGATGGTATGCAATATTATTTTGAAAAAAGAATAACATACCTTTAATACAAAGTTTATTTAACTTGATAATTCCTAGTCAATCCGAATAGATATCACAATTCAAAATAAGCCGTTATAATAAACACCTATTTCACAGTTAAAAATCTAATATATTAGTGACTTTAAACGTTATTGACGTTTCACTGGAATGTAAAGTATTTTATTTAATATAATTTACGTGCTTACGTACCCACGCAATATACAGTTTGGCAAATGAATTCGTAACACATAATATTCACCAAACTATTCAATAATATGCGAATCAGTACCTAGTACCAACCTATTTGTAAGTTTCATATAAATTACATCATCAAAATCAGTTCCACGACTTAATATTTCTGTACAATTTACATTATGCCGATTTCAATCTAAATCAAATTCAAAATAATTGCTTTTACATTCCAGAGCAAGAATAATACGTCTCGAGATATTAATGTCACATAATTACGCTACAGAATTTCCAGAATACTTTAACCATTTTCTGACAATGAATTTACTTAACAAGAATATTTGAGAAGGACAAAGGTCAGCTATTTGGGGACTATTGATATCGTTTGTTTAGTAAATAATTACAGGGAAAAATACCGGGTTACATTGAGATCTGATACTGATACTGACGAACAATCTGAAATTATGACAGAAATAAATTATTAGTAGTGACATGTATGTGTTTGAAGAAGGTAAGTAAAGTAAAGCAGCAACTTATATGACAATAAAAAAAAAACAAATTTAATGGTTTAAAGGATCTACATACTTTAAACTAATTGTTAAGTAAGTGAGAATAATGAAAGTTACCTCCTTTTTTTTCTCCTCAGATTCTAAACTCTGACAATATATATCTATCTATCTATCTATCTTTCTTTATATCTATAGAGATATAAAGAAAGGATTCTGTGTAGTTAAATTATTAGTTTATATTTAGAAACATTTAGTTATTATTATATATAAAAAAACATTAAATCCGCCAAGCGGCTTCACAGCCACACACACCACAGTTTTTTTTTAAGTCAAAAAAGTCAGGACCTTTTTTGACTTAAAAAAAAAAACTGTTTTTCTTTCTATCAAATTCGAACACCTATTCTATATAAACCATAAACCTTACAAAGTATCATTGTACGTACAAAATTTCACGTTCTTAGACCCAGTAGTTGCGGCAGTGCGTTGATATGTCAGTCAGTCAGTTTCTCCTTTTAGATGTATAGACTAGCTTCTATTACTATAGTGGCTTCACCCACGTGAAGGTAGGTTTCTCCGTACAAACTTTGGATCCCCATTTCTTTCAGGGAGTGAATTTCGGAAAATCCTCTCTTAGTGCTCATTTACGTCTTAAAAGAAAACCTTGTCCAAAATTTCACACTTCAAGTCCCAATAGTTTCGACTGTACGTTGATATGTCAGTCAGTCAGTAACGCTTTTTATATATATAGACTAGCTTCTGCCAGCGGCTTCGCAGGCGTGAAATAAGGTTTTCATCATACAAATTTTGGACCCCCGTTTCATCTCCATAAGGTGTGAATTTTGAAAAATCCTCTATTAGTGCTCGCCTACGTTATAAAAGGAAGCTTTGTGCAAAATTTCACGCTCCTAGTCTTAGTAGTTTAGGCCGTGCGTTGATATGTCAGTCAGTCAGTTTCTCCTTTTATATATATAGATAATAGCGTATTTCAGAGACCAAATTCCCGTCCCCTGCAACTTCTCAAGCCTCCAAGTTCTCATCGTCCATGAGAAAATGCTACACAAGAAAGATATCCTTACAATCCATCTTACGCCATACCTGATAGATCGAAAGGTGTATGGCAGCGATGTTTTACGAAGTGGTAAGGTATTAAACAATTCCTGCTAAAAAGGCTTGTTATTGATGATCCACAATAAAAGAAGAATAGTTTACTATTTGTAACGTCAGACGTGTGTGTGGCACAAGTGGTTGTTGATGTGCTGGGATACGTGTTGGAACTCACACTTTTTGTCTACATATCGAGGTAGCTAGCTTTATCTACATATGTGGTCGCGTGTCCTTTGTATGATGAAATTAGCTTTTGCAGCGGCTTAAAAAAAAAACAATTTTTTAAAACAGTAACCATGGAGTTCTTTGCCGGTTCTTCTTCACAAGAAACGACCACTTGAAACCGTGCACTAGTTTCTGACGTTTTATGAGTACCTATATTAGGCCTTAGATGTGAAATAAAAAAATAAAACAATTTTGTACCCATCATAAAAGGCAAAATTTCAGCGTTCTAGGTCCAAGAATTCCATGCGTAGTATGAAAGTGAAACCCGAGGCCCTGGGACCAAGGCAAAGATGGAACAGGAGCGGTTTTTTAGTCAGTAAAAGTCTGACACGCTCTCTCGCTCCGCCCAAGAGCGCGGGATGTCATTGGGTTATTTTCCAACCTAAAAAAAAGGTCCAAGAATTTGGGCTGAGCGTTGACGAGTCAGTAAATCAGTAATATATATGCAGACAGATAAAAGTGTCCTAATGGCGTGGTGTGTTTTTTACCTTTGAGATAATAGAAAATATGTTTCTAAAAGAGATACGAGTATACATGTGGGTGTATGAAGAGGAAGAGGGAATCCAAAGAAAAGATGGGTGAGGAGTGATATGAAAAAAAGGAGTCAGTGATTGCCTGATTACTATCAAGACAGAATGGAAGAAAAAAAACGGGTTACGCTGACTCCAAATAACACAGTACGACGATGATGATGTAAGAGGAAATACAAACAGTTTTCACTAACACTAGGTTTCAATTTCCAATATTTGCAATTAATAAATGTGTTATATAAAAGCAACATAAAAAAACAAACACAAACACTACGGTTGTGAGTATCGCTATATAGAATCTGTGCCAAATGATTTAACATCAACAACCGACTCAATCGGCATTGGAGCTCGAAAGCGATAAAATTCTTTCTACAAATTATTTTTAAAACTAAATACGAATTTTCGAAACCAATTAAACGGCACGTCGATTTCGAATCGAATCTCTATTTAGAGCTCAAAAAATAATAGTCGGATTGGTGAAACGCATGGATGAGCTCCGGGCTGCCAGGCCAGCCCGTCACTTGGGGCCGAGTGCTATGAGAGATTAAAGGCTTACACGCCTGTAGCCAAACAAATTGTCCATCTAATGGCAGAGTAGTGCGGGCCTATCCTCGGTTTCACCCCGCCCCGCCTGCGCCCCGGCCTTAATCCCGAACGTTTAAGTTCCATGCCATTTTTGTTTGCTCACTTCGATCAGATTGACGCTGGCTCTATTTTAAATTCGCAACGCTTTTAGAGCCTTTTGTCATTTATACTTTAGCCTTAAATAAATTAAAAAGATTAGTTTGAGTGTTATGGTTTTATGTGGATACTTGTATTGGAACTTTGGTTCATTCGTTATCGCAAATAAAAAATACGATTTGCCCAACTGGACCCACTCGCTACTGGACCCGCAGGGAGTCTTTGGTCAACTGAATCCGATCGCTACTGACCACTTAACTACATAATTTATTTTCTGCATTGTTATTGATTAACTGGACCCACATTGAAAAGTAGGTAAAGTCTACATACCTTAGCTATTTGCGATTCCGCATTAGTTTAAGGGTAAACTTACTGAAAGAGCGATCTCATTTATCATACTAATATTATAAAGCCGAAAGAACAGATTTCGAATCGATTATGAAACTTGGTACATCGGTAGGCGGACAGACTATGTCCTTGAATAGTACATAGAGTGATTTTTATCACAGGAGTAGATAGATAGATATATTCTTTATTGTACACCAAAAATACAAATTACATTAGGAACTTAAAATTAATAGGGTGTCACAATGGGCGGTCTTATCGCTCGCGGTTTTTATTTTTAGCGAGTATGTGCCTATGGGATATTGGAACAACTTTCCACTTTCACGCGGGTGGAGCCACTGCTAGCAGCTAGTTATAACATAAAGGCGAAAGTTTGTATGTATGTATGTGTATATGTTATAGTTAGATGAACTAATTTCGATAAATAATGAAACACGTGTAAACTATGACCTGGAATAGTACAATAAGATACTAGATTTCATATAAAACCGCTTATCGCATTGCATAAAATAACACAAGGAAATGACTATCTTCTAAGTTTTCGGTACTAACATAAGCTATCATACTAACGCATTTGTATGCTAATATAATAGAGTCATAATACTAAAAGTAACGTACTGTATTTATTTCCAATAGGTGCGCAGTGCTTCGATGGCGGTAAAAGGCCCTTAATGTGAGAGGAGAAAACTTATCACGCTTGATCGGACCCAATTGCATTGCCGTATCTGTGATTTGTGTTACGAGATCGTTTCTGTCATGGGATTTTTTTTTTATTTGATATAAACCAGTGCTTGACTGCGATCCCACCTGATGGTAAGCAGTGATGCAATCATTGATGGTGAGACGCACTAGTTAATTAAGAGCCTATTCACTCTAGCCTTGAAGGCACCTAAATTATAGTTGGACGGGAAGACCGCAGCAGGCAAATTGTTCCAGTCCTTCGATGTACGCGGTATAAACGACGAAGCGAAACGCTTATTTATTTACGGGTTTATTTATATTAAAAAAATTACGTACTTACACTAACTCTTCATGTTTTCGATGAGTAACTATTTGATTTAATAGAATAATAAATTTCTAGGTTAATCATACTTTATTATATATTTTTGTTAAGATATACTCGTATATCGTCTTTTGTCATGTAACTAGATGTCCCCCATGGGTTCGTTCGCGTCCTTGGTTACTGAACCACTTGTATAAGTTGAAGCGTCATGTTATATAGCCTAGAGTCTTCCTCGATAAATACGATATCCAATACTAAAAGATAAATACACCTATAGATTCAATAATAACTAATTAACTTTTACAAAATATAACACTTCTGTATTGAAGTATACATGTAATCCAATTACCAGTGCAAAGGACCAGATACATGATTGCATCGATACATAAAGAACAAACGCGATTCGAGACAGTTGGCAATATCTCCAGCTGAGCTCCCCTACCACACGTCGCGCGTCCATTCAGATAACATCGAGGGCCCGCCATGAATTAAATGTTTGCTGAAATGCCAAGGGAACTGAAAGGTTCAAATGCGAACTGAACGAATAAATAAATTAACATTCAAGCAATTTCATTGTCTCTGTAACTCGATATTACTTTCTTCGACATGATTTTTTAAACATCCGTTTTATATTTTTGTATTAGTTTCTGCAAGCGACTTCGCCTGAATGAAAGTAGATCTCCATGAAAAATTTAGACCCCCTTTTCATCTCCTTAGAGGTGAAATTTGATAAATCTGTTCTTATTCTTTGTATACATCATTTAAGGAACCTCCAGCGTTCTAGGTACAGGGGCCTATTTCGGCTTGGGCGTTGATGAGTCAGTGAGTGAGTTAGGAAATATTCTTTTTTTATAAACCATCTTTGAGTGATGTAATTTTAATTTTAATCTTATTTTTGTAGGTAATTTATATATGTACGTAATTTGTAATTTTATGATATGGGAATAATTTCCTGAAGTAAATGATTATTATTATTATGTGTCAATTTATCTCAGAACCCTGAAGTCCTGGAACTTTGGAAGGCGTACGAGGAGCCGAAACCAACTCGCAGAGGCTCTTTAGAAAACAAAGACAAGAGCTATGGTTTTTGGTATCTTAATTCTTATAATTATTATCATAAAAATGATTGAAAAAAAAATCATATTGTCAAATAAAAAAGATAGTAAAATTTAAAGCTTAAAGTGAATAATAAAACAAATCCAGACGCCTTAGATTAGGATGAGATAAGAGCATAGTTGGGGCGAGCCAGTCTCATCAGCTCGCTAAACGACAAAGGACTCTGATCCTTCTTCCCTTTTGTCTGACACCCAGAATGAGCAAAAAATTGTTCACTCAGTTTCCCCTCGTATTACTGTGACGGGATATGGAACGAAGCTTTAAATCTCTAGAGAATACGGGCAATTACAACATTCTGATTTTATCTGGTTTCTACAATTTTCATGTATTCACGGTTTAATCCTTGGACGAACAAATTCTTTATTTGATAAACCAGCTTTATGAAAGTTAAAGAGAAAATGTTTATGATTTCAAGCTGCGTGCTCGACAAACGTTGCACTGTGTTCTTTATTTATAGTGGTTCTGTGAGATAGTCGTGGGTCGATGTAGCTTCATCCTGTTCCTTAACGGTTGATTGCCGATCAAATCCATCATACATTATCCCTTGACCCGTAAACTCGTATCCCGGAAAGGTGACAAAGTTCGACCCTATGTACCCATTCGGTTTTTCGGCGTGTGTGTGTTACAAATTCTCGTCCTCGATCGCCGCCGCCCTATACAATTAGATTAATTAACACTTTGGCAAAATGAGCGGTGTTTCCTTTGACTAATGTTTACACTTGTGAATTCAGAACTTATCAAGAGCAGATCAGACGGCAAATTTATTAAATATGTCTCCACGTAGCATCAATAAATCTAACGGCCTTAGCAGCTCCGGCTAAAGTGGTCGGGCGACATCTCGCCATTTACCGTGACTTATGGACACAAGGCGCAACGTTTTTGTCAAACCATATGCCGCAGACTTCATCTCGATTTTCGCTACATTCATTTAGTTTAACAATAAGATAGGCGCTTTTGTTTTTTGTGTATATTTTTTTGAGGTTTTTTTTTTTCCAAACTATAAAATTCTAAGCAAAATAAGTTATCACTTCTTAAATTTTTGGTCTAAAATCACTGATCTACAAAATTTAACTTTCTGTGTGCCTTTCAATTGAATACAATATTTTTGTAGGTACTGCTTTGAGGTTACTGAATATGAAAACACGATTTTTTTTTATTAGCTCTTATTTTGAAAATATACCTAATATATAAAATTTTACTTTTAGTAACATGTTAAAGTAAAAAACAATTTATTTAAAAACAACGCTATATTTATTTATTATTATGTTGTTCTTTTTACATAAAATTGGGAATTTTGAAATATTAACAAAATATTTAAACCGGTTTAATTACATTTTCTCTTCTTTTTCGTTTGTCTATAGTAATTGCTTTCAGGGGTATCTCTTCTTCGCTAACATTGACGCATTCCATCGACCCTGGTTTTTCTTTTCCATTGTAGAGATATCTTTGTGGAATTGTTCACCATGTTTGTCACTTACATCACTGCAATTAGAAACAAAACAATCAAGATGAGAATAAAGACAATTTTTAGGGACATATTGCAACCCGACTGTTGACACTTTTGAAGGAGTTCACAAGTTCCACATAATTTTCATTTCTCTTAGTGCCCAAAGAAACATGAGCGACCGCTCTAAAACATTCCCATACTTCTTTTTCAAAGTCATGTAAACCTGAATCTAAGTTTTGGTCCTTTAAATCTTTCTTATTTCAGGTCCGATAAAGATTCTTTCTTTTAATTTGGCGTCGCTTACACTAGGAAATTTACTTCACAAGTATTTGAATGCTGGTCCATCCTTGTTGAGAGCCTTCACAAAGTTTTTCATTAGTCCCAATAAAACCGAAATATCACTTACTGATTAATCACGAAATATCAGAAACTATAACACCTATAAACTTAAAATTTAGCAGATAGGTTCCTTATAGGGTGTAGACATCCGCTAAGAACGGATTTTAGGAAACTCCACCCTTTAGGGAGTAAAACGGGGTTTGGAAGTTTGTATGGAGAAGCCTATCAACCCCACCCTTCACGCGGGTGAAGCCGCTGGCAGAAGTTAGTTTAATATAATTATTATTTAAAGGTGGTAGTTTTTTTTTTTCGAAATTTACTATAGGAAGGTGCTTAACATTCTTTACTCCAGAATTCAGGCTTAGTCTTGGATTCCAATCTTTTTTTATATAATGTAAAGATGTAGCTCGACTATCCCACTCAAACAGAAACTATATAGGGTGACTGGTAATTAGTGTACGATACTTAAATACGTGATTGTGCTCATGATAACCAACAAATTTTACTATGGGAACAAACCCACTCAAACAGAAACTATATAGGGTGACTGGTAATTAGTGTACGATACTTAAATACGTGATTGTGCTCATGATAACCAACAAATTTTACTATGGGAACAAACCCACTCAAACAGAAACTATATAGGGCGACTGGTAATTAGTGTACGATACTTAAATACGTGATTGTGCTCATGATAACCAACAAATTTTACTATGGGAACAAACCTGAAATAGCGAAAAAAATCAGCTGTTCAGTACATTAATTATGTTTGCCTAATGTACAGCTGATATTTTTTTCGCGATTTTGGCTTTGCTCCCTTAATAAAAATTATTTGTTATCATGAGCACAATCACGTGTTTAAGTATCGTACGCTAATTGCCCGTCACCCTATATGTAGCAAAAGTTGTCTGCACTGTAAACACATTTACGCGACATAATGAAAACTGTCGATTTTTCACTAAAAGTGTAAAAACAAGATGATAATTTCACGTTTTAACTCGTAAATAAAACACAGTCAGCGTTAGACGCAACAAACAAATAAGAAATAATAATATTTCCGCAGGTAATCACTAAATATTTTGAATTATCATCATTTATGTGATAAATCTATCACGCTGCCCGCTATTATATTAAATATGGCACAAAAGAACAATAAGAGCTAACTATGAATTTTAACTTGTATATTTATGTTCAGCGAGTAAAACACTATCAACATATTATATTTTCATGTAATGGGCAAAGGGGAATGAAACTTTTCCCATACATTGCTGGCATGTATTTTTTTTCTTTTCGCCAAAAGTGAAACCTAGGCTATATCTTAAAGGACTGTATAATAAATCAATAGCAAAAAGAATTACGTCTACCAGCCGTAACCAAGTGAAGTTAGAGACTATTTAGTATATTGCTATAGTTTATTATCAGGTGTTATTTTTCTTAAATAAAAATACTGAATGTCTGATATTTTAAGTTTACCATTGTTAAATATAGTTTTAGTTTCAGTTTTTATAATATGCATACATTAACTAGTGTCAATCACTATCACAACACTAACACGTATCTTTTCGATTCGTGTATCACTTATTTTTTTACTAGTTTTAGTGATGAAAAACAGCGAGTGTGGAAAAAATATAATAGTAATAGCCAATTTTATCAATGGAAACCTCAAAATATTACGTACTATATTTCCATTTCATTATAATATAACAAAAATAGGTAACGCCTGACAAAAATATACCAGCAATGCTTCTATACGTATTTGCGTTCGGTTACGGTTTAAAGACCTGGTTCTTTTTGCTATTGATTCCTCGTATTGGCCTCTAACATATAACCTAGGTTTCATTTCTGGCGAAAAGAAAAAAAGTAAAACATGCCAATAGTTTGCATTGGCCTTTGATATAGACCAGTGACATAATTGTTCTTTGATGTTATTGAAATATGATAAAATTTATTATTTTAACATCTTTGTATTTTTTAATCAATTACACTTTTATTATAAAGGCGAAATTTTATGAGTGTATGTAGGTACTTTAGTTACTTCTTCACGTTCAAACGGATGAACGGATTTGGATGAAATTTGGCTCATGGGTAGACCATGTCCTGGAATAATACATAGGATACTTTTTTATCCCGGGACTATATTCCCTTGGGACTATTTTCTACATTCACGCAGACGAAGCCACTGGTATAAGCTAGTAAAATATAAAAACGATTAATAATTCAATTTAATTTCGGGTGCAATTTTTCAATTTCACTTTTCAGAGTATAAACAAAAGGGAATGAAACTTTTGCCATACATAGCTGGCATATTTTTTTTTTCTTTACGCCAAAAATGAAACCTAGGCTATATCTTAAAGCACTGTATGAGAAATCAATAGCAAAAAGAATTATGTCATAAACCAACCGTAACCAAACGAAGTTGGAAACTATTTAGTAGGTTACTATTGTTTTTTATCAGGCGTTATTTTTCTTAAATAAAAATATTCCATGTCTGATATGTTAATGTCCCATTGTTAAATATACTTCGTGGTAACTCTAATGAGTTATTCAAGTGAAAACATATAACAGTAATAACCAACTTAATCTATTTTATCAATGGAAACCTCAAAATATTGCATATTATATTTCCATTTCATTAAAGTAGGTAACGCCTGACAAAAAGATCCTAGCAATACTTCTATAGGTATCTTCGTTCGGTTACGGTTTAAAGACCTGGTTCTATTCTACTGATTCCTTGTGTCCTCTAATATATAACCTAGGTTTCATTTCTGGCGAAAAGAAAAAGGTAAATCATGCCAATAGTTTGCATTGGCTTTTAAATTGAGACTGAAGTAGTTACTTAGCTTTGCGTAGGTAGATCTCCTTTTTTCTACTAACATTTAAATTCTAACTCAAAAACTGATGGTCGCTAACAATTATCTAAAACTAAAAAATCATTAGATTTTACAGTTATCAGATTGAACGGTTATTTGTGAAGAAGCCTTCTAACTCGATTCGTTCATTATTAGAACCACATTTATTCAATTCCATCTACTTTTGGAAACTACTAGAAATTCCATTACGTTTCCATTCCAATGTTGAACGAGATAAAGGTTTTCAACGTTATTTTGGTTAGAATAATTTAGTCTACTAAATTGAGATTTTGAAACAATAGTTATCATAATGTAGAAACATTAGAAGACTATTCTTCTGTTTAATGTTAAGTAATGCTAGTGAAGGAGGCGGCTGGACGCGTGAAGGATCGGTTCTCACACCCCAACCGCCGTGATCCCGATCCCGATCTCTAGCCACCGTAGTGCGGACGGCAAGCAATAGGTAGTCCGCCTTCCAGCCGTCCGGTAACCGTCCGGATCGAGCTCGAGTCGTCGACGGCGCGCAGTGTTCCACGTGCGCCTCAAAGAGGTTTCAGGAGACCGTAAGGGCCCAGCAGGATCGAAGCCTAATGAGGCCATGGGTTGTGCAAAAATATACCCCGGGGCCCTGGAACGAAGGCAAAAAAGGAACAGGAGTAAGTTTTAGTCAGTAAAAGTCTGACGAAATTGAATGATTTTCCACCTAAAAAAACGTTTAGAATTTCCTTAACATTTAAGGGGTTGATTTTAAAGTTCACAGAAATAATATGAAATAGTCGATGCGAATCAGAAATGAACAGATCTACAGAAGAAACAAGATTACTAACATAACTCGAAGAATCGCCAAACTTAAGTGGCAGTTGGCTGTGAACATTGCTCGAAGAACAGATGGTCGAAGGGGAACCGCGTATCATAAGATGCAGTGTTTACTTTAAAGGTCTCCCAAAAGGTGTACTGATGACCTGGTGAGGGTCGCAGGTATCCGATGAAAGTGAGACGCACAGGACTGGTCGTGGTTACACTTGGGGAAGCTTCTGTTCAAGCAGTGGACGTCTTTCGGTTGAAATTTCGGTGATGATGATTAATCGATGCGTGATTGCTATCACAAGAAAAAAACAAAAATGTTATCAGAATATTTATATGGTTGGCATCATATACCTCAAATATTCTGATAACATTGTTTGTTTTGTCTGTAAGGTAAGAAACGTTACAGACAGAAAAATAATAATAATGAAGTAGTCCCTCTAGTCCCTAACAACCCAGCTCCTTGATATATGAGGAGTCCTTCGCGCTCCGTTAGCACCGTACCTACGACTGTACGAGTTGTCGCAAGACGCGGTTACCACAGACAGATTGCTCAACTTATATTGTTGGTTCCGCACACCCATCATTAGCGATGTGCAATGGCGAGAGGTTTTATTCGATTGTTCGCACATCTCGATGGTTCTCGACTGTTTCAACTTTGACTCGAGTCCGCCTCGGTCTGTTATTGCGACTATCTGACCCCTCACCCTGGTGACCGAACAAGACTCGGTGAGTGAGAGTGACTGATACGAACAATTGAAAACTAGCATTCGATTCCGTTGACTCGAAACAATCTAAAAAAACATCTCGATTATTTTGTAGAACGACGAGTCCATGGTTGACTCGATGATTTATTTTTAACGACTCCGATTCTTTCGATTGTTGAAACATCTCGGAATCGCCCATCGCTACCCATCATACGGTACGTTACTGGAGGATATTACAGTGCTAAATAACCGGCTCTTACAAGATCTTAATTGATGTTACGGTTTCATCACAACGCTTTTCTTTTGTTCCTTATGTTGCCCAACAAAAATAAAGTTCCGATAATATTTTCCGTCTCCTCATGTAACTCGGCCGTGAATCCATGATAATCATGATTAACGTCTTGTATTATGAACCCAAAACCGGGCCTACATGTAGAAATGGAAAAATTGTAACATTTTGTTTTTAAACGCTACCCCACACTAGGATGGGCACGCCATAATTATGGTGGTAAGTCCCCTCTTTGAGGAGTGGCTGGAAAGGCAACACGGCGTCCTTACCTTCCGCATGACGCAGGAGGTTTCGGGAGGTTCCTGCACCGAATTCGTGCGGAAGAAACGCCCGGGTGTCACCATTGTGTGGACCGCCCGGAGGACACGGTGGAGGTGTGCCCCGCTTGGGCAGAGCAACGCCGCGTCCTCGTGGGGGCGATCGGCGGCGGCGATCTCTCGCGCCGGGCCTTGGTACAGGCTTTGGTCCGGAGCGAGAAGAAGTGGCAGGCGGTCACCTCCTTCTGCGAAGAAGTAATGCTAGCAAAGGAGGCAGTCGATCGCGTGAGGCAACGTTCCTCACGCCCCAACCGCCGCCGGGATTCCGATCCCGATTTCCGGCCACCGTAGGCGTGGGCTTACGGACGGCGAGCAATCGCTGGCTCGCCGTCCGACCGTCCGGTAACCGTCCGGACCAAGCCCAAGTCGACGACGGCGCGTACTGTTCCACGCTCACCTCAAGGAGATGTCAGCAACTGTAGGGGCTCAGCAGGGTCGAAGCCTACTGGGGCCAAGGGTCTGAATCTGAAAGGAAGACTCTGCCCTGGTACGAAAAGCAACGAAGGAACAGGAGTGGGTTTTTAGTCAGTAAAAGTCTGACACTATCTCCCGCCCCGCCCAAGAGCGGGGGATGTCATAAGATGATTTTCCCACCGAAAAAAAAAAAACATCCAGACCCGGCACAACTATCTGTAGGCCATATAAATATTTATTGCATGCGGAAATCGAACCCGGAACACGTAGTGCTGCATCTAATGACTCAACCACTACGCCAACAGTTTCTTTTTTTGAGGTGGGTATCATCAAATGGCTTCTTTTGCTTAAGTGTAGAGCGAGGTCTTATATCAGACTGTTACTGTCTAAAACCCACCTGTCCCTTTCAGTTACCCTTTGCGTTCTAGGGCCACGGTAACTCTTTCAAAGGTACCCACACCCCTAGTGGGCATCGGCCCTGCTCGGCCACCTTCAATGACATCTCTTTGAGACGCGCATGGATACGCTCGAGTTGACGGCAGTCAACTAGAGCTCGGCCCTTATTGGACGACTGGAAAGCGTGCTACTCATTGCTTGTTGTAGCCGGAATTGTCGAACTGGCCATATCCGATGAGGACTTGTCAGGTGGAAGGAGAGGGCGCCGTGGCACATCTCTAGCTACACCTCAAAGAGGGGACTTCTCGCCACGATTGTGGTGTGCCTAACTGCGCTAACCGTGCCGTCTATATTTCTGAGCTGACACAGTAATAATGTCATCACTGGCAACACGCTCCGGTCATAGGCTTTCGTCTTGAGACTCTGTGGTATGTTGAACGATAAGATACCGCGCAGCTTCCCGAAAACTGCCCAACCGATTCGGGTTCGACGATTGACCTCTTTCTCTAAATTAGACTTACCCAACTGGATTGTCTATCCCAGGTAAACGTAATCGTTTACAACTTCGAGTGTAGAGTCTCCGATCTTGATCGGAGTGGGTGCTACATGGTTATTTACCATGACTTTGGTTTTGTCCATGTTCATTTTAAGACCCACTCTTTCGGAAGCTCTACTAAGGTTATCGAGCATTGTACAGAGCTACTCCGTAGTCTCAGTAGTCTCAGTCTCTATATCGTCGGCAAACCGAAGGTGAGTGATGTACTCGCCATTGACATTAATGCCTAGCCCTCTCCCGTCCAGAACCTTGAAGACCTCCTCCATAGCAGCCGTAAATAGTTTCGGATAAATGACGTCTCCCTGCCTTACACCCCGCTGCAGAAGGATAGGTTTCGAGGTCCGGTCCTGAAGTCGGACTGACATTTTTGCGTTCTCGTACAAACACAAGTAGCAGTGGGCAGGGCACATTGCTCGTGGAACGGATGGTCGATGGGGCCGAAAAGTTCTAGAGTGGTGACCGCGCACCGGGAGAAGCAGAGTTGAAAAGGCCTCCCACAAGGTGGACTGATGACCTGGTGAAAGTCGCGGGAATGCGATGGTTGCGAGACGCACAGGACCGTTCGTTGTGGCGACACTTGGGGAAGGCCTATGTCTAACAGTGGACGTCTTTCGGCTGAAATGATGATGACGATGATGACAGTAATAATAACAAAGTATGGATGTAACTGAAAGGACGTACCTCAGTACCGATAATTTATTACTGCAGAGATTATTATAATTTGCGTGGACCACTTTTTTTTATTTTTGAGAGGTTCGCGCAATACTCCGGAAAACATCAATATAAAATACTGAAAACCCAGACAAGTTAATAAGTAAAAGGCACTAAATAAATAAAGAAAGAAAAATTACAACAATGAGAAAATATTATACTTTGCTCTCAATTTTTCAACGACGCAACAGTTTCAATGCTAAACGTGCCTCCGCCAAAGAGGCAATTAAGATACAATTTCTACCAACATTAAACTTTCAATTAAGTACTTACAAGGTGAAAATGAATATTCATACCAATAGGCACTTTGGGTTGTTTCGAAATCGATACCCGACCTTTAGTGATAAATGATATTTATTTTGCAAATAGGTTTAAAAATACACACAATTTTTTACATGTCAAATTTTTTTTTCCTCATATTTTTATACTAGATGAGGCCGGTGTTTCCTAGCTGACTACCCTGAGAAGATACACCGAAATAAACTCAGGGGTCAAAGTCTCTTTTAAAGTCCATACAGTAAAAATGTAATGGTCAAATCACATGAGAACCATGCAGATTTGTCTGAGATGGTCTTTTGAAGAAAGAACCATACAGATTTGAGAGGACCTGTCCAGTCAGTGCAAGCATTTGTCAGTATTCGCAAAGCTCAACTCAGGACTCCTAAGGAGCTCAACGACTTCACGAACAATACCAAGGAAAGGACATTTGATAGAACACAAAGGTTATTAGTTATTATATTATTACACGACTGCTTAAAAAAGGAGTGTTATGTTTTCAGGGTTCATGTATAATATGTAAGTATGTATGTGAGTTTATTTATTCCATCATAACTTCTAAACGACTGAACTGATATGAACTGATGTGTATGAGGTATCGTTAGAATCCTTGCATGGTCCCAAGTAACATACTAACATGAAAAAAACATGGTATCTCGGAAACTACTTGATCTACATGGGACTTCCTATTTCTTCGCAGTCGGGGGGACTTCCCCCGACTGCGATGAAAATTTCAGGTTGGTAGATCAAGTAGATTCCGAGATTCTATGTTTATTCAATGAGTGACTTACTTTGTTCACTTTTCTATTAATTAACAAACATCTTGTTTTTTTGATTTTTAGTTTATTTTTTTTGACATGGCAGTCGTGTTTTTAAATTATTTGTTTTTTAAAACACCATTTATTTTCGACTGGCCTGTTGGTCTAGTTGTTAGTGGCCCTGACTGCTATGCCGGAGGTCGTGGGTTCGATTCCCACCCAGAACAAATGTTTGTGTGATGAGCACGATCATTTGTTCTGTGTCTGGGTGTAATTTATCTATATATGTATGTATTTAGAAATATATAAGTATGTTTATCAGTTGTCTAGTACCCATAACACAAGCTCTGCTTAGCTTGGGACTAGATGGCGTTGTGTGATAGTTGTGGAATATTATTATAAAAAAAAAAATTTAGATACAGCATAATAGCATACCTAATCTGCCTTATAATGTTCTCGCCACCAGGAATCAGGCCTTCTCTCTAGAAGAAGAAATTAGCCATAATCCACCACGGGGGCTCAGTGTGGATGAGTAGATGGTACATGTCTTTAAATGTTTGGGTCTAGACTCTAGACCCAAACATTTAAAGACATGTACTGCTCTAGACTCTAGAGCATGCCGGTTTCCTCACGATGTTTTCTTTCACCGTTTTGAGAACAGTGGTACACAAAGTAATGTGCCTGCCTGGATTTGAACCGGCGACCAAGTCAGGGCTGTTACCACTGGGCCACAATTTCTTCTTTATTTAAAACACTTAACTGACTATAATTATGTAAGTGCAAAAAAAAACCTCTACTATTTAAATCAATTTAAAATATAGCATCAAAAAATTCCTCCGCAAAATAATCCTACCTCGTAAACACTTCAAGTGACCCAAAGACTGGCTTTTGACATGACAAAGATAAGTATTGCTATACAGCTTAGCAATACCGCCAGTCTTTCAGGCACAGTACCAGTCAACAGCAATGTGGAGGAGTTTCTCGACGCCATACACCAAAGTTAATAGAAAAAGTAGTCCCAACTTTGTAAACAAGAAAATTTTTCAGGATTAAAGAGCTTTATATTTACGAGGTAAGACGGTGCTCCTTATTAAGGAGGGAATACAATTACACAGTTCCAGCAATTTAAGAAGACCTAACACCGTTTAATTGCACTGGCATAAATTGTCTTTTGAACAGATAATTTCTTGGTAGCGTTTTATGGGTCACTCGTAAAGTTCGCAAGCTTTTGGCCGCGGGATATACCCATTACGTGCTAAGTTAGGTGATATTGTAATCCATTCTGGTAATTAAGACTCTGATTTAGATCTCACAAATAAAGAAGCTAATAATACCATTTCCTTATTTATGCGGCAGCTATTTTATAAGGTATTACACTGAATTTATGATGGTATACCGTGCCACTGGATCGTGGCTGCAAATGCAAAATAAACGAAGGTATAAAATCAATTGGATTGCTTTTATACGTTAGTTTGTTTAAATTATTTTAGTATTTGTATAAAAATGCAGCTCTAACCACAATCTCAAATTAGTAAAAAAACAAAGTCAAAGCGTTTATTGCGAACTAAGCAATAACAACAACAACACAACACAACACAACATAAACATAACATAACAAACAACAACAACAACATAACAAACAACAACATACAACAACAACATACACAACAACATTCAACATTCTAACATTTTCAATTCCAAATCAATTTTAAGTATAAGTACCTTTCAAATCAGGTGGAAGGGGAACTTATGAAGTAACAGAATAAGGATGCATGCATTGAAATGTGACATCACCATCGGTTACGTGTGTACAAAAAAATAATAATATGTTTATTGGATTGTTTGATTTACTTAAATATTTAATAAATGAAGGCTTAAACTAGAGGTAAAGGTACAGCCCAAGTCGTCGACGGTGCGTACTGTTCCACGCGCGCTTCAAGGAGATGTCAGCAAACCGTAGGGGCCCAGCAGGGTCGAAGCCTACTGGACCCAAGGGTCTGCTTCTGAAATGGAGACTCGGCCCTGGTATGAAAGGCAACGAAGGAACTGGAGTGCGTTTTAAGTCAGTAAAAGACTGACACACCATCTCACTCCGCCTAAGAGCGGAGGATGTAATTGGATGATTTTCCAGGAACCCAGGAGATTCAGGGCCACGGGGTTCTCTTTCGCATCACCCATGGCCCCACCCAGTAGGCTTCGACTCTGCTAGGCCCCTACGGTTTTGCTGACATCTCCTTGAGGCGCGCGTGGAACACTACGCGCCGTCGACAACTTGGGCTCGGTCCAGACGGTTACTGGACGGTCGGACGGCGAGCCCATTGCTCGCCGTCCGCTAGCCAGCGCCTACACTGGCTGGAAATCGGGATCGGGATCTCGACGGCTGGGGCGTGAGGGTCGTTCCCTCGCGCTTGCGGCCGCCTCCTTTGCTTGCATAACTGCTTCGCAGAAGGAGGCGACCGCCTGTCTCTCCTCCTCGCTCCGGACCATGGCCTGTACCAAGGCCCGGCTCGAGAGATCGCTGCTGCCGATCGCCCCCCCCACGAGGACACGGCGGTGCTCTTTCCAGGTGGGGCACACCTCTACCGTATGCTCCACCGTGTCCTCCGGGCGGTACTCACAATGGTGACACCCCGGCGTTTCTTCCGCACGAATCCGGTGCAGGAACCTCCCAAACTTACCATGTTCGGTGAGGACCTGCGTCATGTGGAAGGTAAGAACGCCTTGTTGTCATGTGTCTCAAAGAGGGGACTTACCGCCATGATTGTGGCAGCACTGGGTTGCGACAGTCGCTGTCGCCATTCCACCACCATCCATGGCTTGGTAACAAACACATATTTACACTGTATGAATTGTTTCTGTATTAAATTTGCAAGAAAACAACTCTGCCTTGTTATAGATAACGTTCTAATCTGATTATACGATACGGATATGTATTCATAAATAGGTGTGTGAATTAATTTACATGAAGAATGTTAATTGGAAACGCGTTGAAGAGGTTTCTTAGTCGGCAATCACTTGTGTGGATGTGAGCCGTAGGTTGTGTTTTGTTTGAGGCTAGGGAAATGAGATTGTTCGGTTCATTCTCTTGGATAAACTACCAAATTGTTCGGAGGATAGTTCGTTTTATTTATAGGTACTATACAACGAAGAAATATCGTAGTATACTAGGTAGGAAAAAGGTACAAAAATTGCTTCAGAAGAAATCTTTTCCAGCTAACCTATGATACATATACATCGTGTATAAGAGTAGTAGGAAAAATTAAATACAAAAGAATTTTTAATAATAGGTATATAGGGTGACTGGCAATTAGTGTACGATACTTAAACACGTGATTGTGCTCATGATAACCAACAACTTTTACTATGCGAACAAACCTGAAGTCGCGAAAAAAAATCAGCTGTTCAGTACATTTTTTTTTTTTTTTTTTAATTTATTTATTTAAGGAACTTTTAACAAATTGTTATATCAGTTCCATTTCCATTTCAACAAATTGTTATATCAGTTACATCACAATTACAGAGTAACTAGTGAGTAAACTAAATGTTTGCCTAATGTACTGAACAGCTGATATTTGTTTCGCGATTTCGGCTTTGCTCCCATAATAAAAATTGTTTGTTATCATGAGCACAATCACGTGTTTAAGTATCGTACACTAATTGCCAGTCACCCTATATAGGTAAACAATGAAAAGATATACCTACTATTATATACTTACATACATAAGTACCTAATGGTAAAATAAATATCAAAATAATACAAACAAAATATATTATTAGTATAAATATGACTAAAATATTAATTAAATATTTGTAACCTGTGTACATGTATTATGTACAGTACAAAAACAAGTAGGTACACATGACGTCAATGTTATTCCTCCGCATCGCTGTCATCTAGGCACGTCGGAAACGTGCTCACAAGACTGACAGGTACATTGCTAGGTCTGAATTTACAATGTTATGCATGATACCATAAAACAATAAGTAGATAGGTAGATAGATAGATACAACATTTATTTGATGCAATACACAAAAACAATGTAATAAAAAGAAAAAAGAAAGTAGTAGATACTTTCTCAAAATATACGGAACTAAGTACTTAAATGTTGTTACGAAAACACGCCTTGTAAAAATATTTACGTTGCGTCTTTATTGAAAAAATTGACGCGTCGAATATTTGAAAACAGTAATCAAAACGCCAAAGACCTTTAATAAATGTCGGGAGCGGCTCCCAAGTGATATATGACTATTTTCGGTGGTCGACACCCTGCCACGTAAAACGCTGCGTCAAGAGCCGTTCATAAAATCGACCTTTGTCGTCGAACCACGATAGCCATCGTAGGCATAGCTTATAATGATCCATAAAAGATAAATATTTCAGCATCGTTCTTTGTTGTATTATAAGCGAGGCAAAAAAAAAAATGCCGGCCGCCTCAACTCTTTAGCCTGAATTGAACAATGACTCGAAATAATAAAAATCCCTTTATCTCAAAAAGAACGCCTCCCCACCGAGATAAATCAAGTAAATCATTTTAAAAGTAAATGTTATCAACGGAATAACTAATTGTCTCATTGTAGATGGAGTACAATATCTCGCAGTTCTTTTGTTTCAGTTGAAGCATTAAGTATGAAATAATGGCGAAGTTCCGTATACGGTAGACAGTTAGTTGTCTCAACAATGTTATTAAATCATACACAGGGACGCCGCGACTGTAAAGTATGTAGTGCAAAGCATCGTATTCTCCCGACTCGTGTACATAAATATCTACTTTGACGTCACATTCTTATAAGGCGTAACTAAAATCAGTTTTGTTACGAAAATGTTTACATACATACGAGTATATTTGTAACCAGTCCGTTAGTTTTGGTATGAAAGTTCGTTGATAAACTTTTCAGTTATGTTTGGTAGGTATTCCGAATAATGATGGATTCAGCGGGATCCTACCATTAGCACGTTGGAAACTCTAATCCAACGTGCTAATGGTTAAGAGCAAATATACGGTATAGTGTGTTGTGCATCCCTAAATTATTTTATCAAAATATTCAAAACTCTAAAAGTGTACTTCATTGTTTGATTTTCTTGAAAAAGCCTATACTAAAGTATTAAAAATACTTCCATCCATCCTAAGCACTCGTTTCTGTCTCTGGCGTACAAAACCAAATAAAAACGACCAAAAACTTTAAACAGAAACGTGAAATATTATATTTAAACAGAGAAAAATACCGCTAAACTCTCATTTAAAATCACCCGCTTGAAATTGCAAAAGAATATCGAGGGAAAGCCACGCGTCAATAACAAATTCTAGGCGTGTGCAGTGCCTTGAGCGGTGCGCGATAAATACGACCATCTGTCACCTCGCAGATAAACGGATCCACAGCATTGACACTCTATTAAGCCTGCTTACTCCGAGGTGTGAGGTGTCGGAATAATGCGAGAAAGGGTTCTGTTTTACCAGAAATACAATTAATTTATATAAAAAGCCATTTTTCGTAGCTACGACGTGAAATTCTGATTGTATTAGGCGACTTTAAGAACTTAATGCGGTGAATTCTAAAGATTTTAGAACAATTTTTTGAAAGTAATCACTTATGCAGGTTTTTTTTTTTTATTGTGCCATATCATATATATTATATAAAAGGAGAAACTGACTGACTGCCATATCAACCCACAGCTGAAACTACTAACGTAGACGAGCAATAAGAATGGATTTTTCAAAATTCAGGCCCTTTCTACAACCTTCACTTAAAAGAGGTCTAAAGTTTGTACGGAGAAACCTACTTTTACGCGAGCAAAAACGCTGGCAGAAACCGTTAAGATTATTAAAAAAAACCGGGCAAGTACGAGTCGGACTCGCGCTCTGAGGGTTCCGTACAATCTTACCTATAAAAACAGTCCAATTACCGAATTGAGTTACGAAGATTTTTCCGAATCGCAAAAAAAGTTTTTTTTTGTGACGTAACTACAAATTACAGTTTTCAGACTTTTTCCTATACTTGTGCTATGTGACCTTACTCCATGCCAAATTTCAAGATTCTAGGTCAACGGGAAGTACCTTATGAATTTTGATTCCCTTGAGAGTGTCGAACTTCACGTTTTAACTCAGAAATTTGTTTTTTTCACAGCTTTAAGGGACCGCAGTCTTGAGTATATGGTTTAAATTTCAACTCGATACCTCTACGTGTTTCTGAGATAAAGGGTCTTGGCAGACAGACAGACGGACGGACAACAAAGTGATCCTATAAGGGTACCGTTTTTTTCCTTTTGAGGTACAGAACCCTAAAAATACGTAATTCTTTTGTTTTAGTGTCTAAATTTATAGACTGTACACAGCTTAGATAAGCTTAGGTACTAAATACATGCTAGCCGAGCAAGCGAAAGGAGCGGAACCGAGGTAGCGAGCGGTGAACACTCAAAAATGGTAGTCACTTTGTAGAATGGATTCATATTTTCTAGATATTCAAATGTAATTTATTTAGGGTTCTATTAAATAGCTGTGTGTTTAACTAGATTGCTAGGACAAGAAGGTACTTTATTTTTTTCTTTCGAAGTATAATAGAAAACTGTAATTAGTTTGAGATTCTTCCTTACTAAAAAAAAGAATAGAGGACCCTAAAATCATATAATTTAACATAATAATAGGTATTGTAGGAACTCGCTTAGTCAGCACTCAGAGACTACGGACATTTATCATGACGTCCTTTTTTGGGAGAGCTCGAAAATGTCAGGCATTATCTTTACCTTTCTTTTTGAACTGGACATCATTTTCCAGCTGAAGCTGAGATTATTATGTTAAATATACGGTAGAGAAATATGGAAAACTAGCTTCTGCCTGTGGATTCGCTCGTGTGGCAGAAGAAAATTATCCAAAGGGATATTATTTCCAGGATAAATGTATTCTATGTTCTAGGTCCGATCGTGTGTGGAGTACTGCAGTCACATATGGGCTGGTTTTTTATTTTTATTTAATTCATATAAACCAGTGCTTGACTGTGATCCCACCTGATGGTAAACAGAGATGCAATTATTGATGGTGAGGCGCACCAGTTTATTAAGAGTCTATTCACTCTAGCCTTGAAGACACCTAAATTATATTTGGACGGGAAGACCGCAGCATGCAAATTGCCAAAAATGTCAAAATGTCATCTAGCTGCTTTGGACTCAGTGGAAAGGCGTGCGAAGAGGCTAATTGGGGATCCAGATTTGGTTAAGTCCAATCTACAAAGCCTCGAGCACAGGCGCAGGGTAGCCAGCCTATCGGTATTTTACAGGTTGCATTTTGGAGAGTGTGCGCGGGAATTGCATGACTTGATTCCGCCATCTCCTTTCTACCATCGAACAACCTGACGTACGGCGAGTATCCACCCTTGCGTTGTTGAAACTTCAACGGTCCGGACTAAGCGTTTCGCTTCGTCGTTTATACCGCGTACATCGAAGGACTGGAACAATTTGCCTGCTGCGGTCTTCCCGTCCAACTATAATTTAGGTGCCTTCAAGGCTAGAGTGAATAGGCTCTTAATAAACTAGTGCGCCTCACCATCAATGATTGCATCACTGCTTACCATCAGGTGGGATCACATCAAGTCAAGCACTGGTTTATATCAATTAAAAAAAAAAAAGTATTCTAGGACATGGCCAGCCCGAATGCTCTACTGTGAAAATTTGGTACACAGGTGTATATCTTAATCTATATTTGGATACTTCTAGTCTTGGTATTACTATGCGTTCCAAATAAGAATGGGAAAGTCAATAACCTCGATCTGTCAAATGTTGATTGAAAAGTACGGTTTGCAAAGAAAACTAATTTGCGTATTAATGACGTTTTTTTTTTTTTTTTTTACTTTGTATTACTGAGTCTTAGTTAAATGTAGCTAATGTAAAAACGTTATTGTTTAATTTAAATTAGTTAAATATATTATTTAAGTCATAATTAGTTTTAAAAAAAATTATTTTCTTTCTTATTTTCATTATTAGGAACAATTCGCCTTCTTCTTCAATTTGCCACTACTCAGAGAATTCATACAGTAACGCAGAGATTAGCAAAATTGAAAAACTAGATTCTGATTAAACTTTTTTTGGTCACGATTCGTAAATAAATATTATTTAAAAAATTTGCTTGTTTTGCTCACCCTACCCAATTTTTCGATTTGACAGCTATGACGTCACAACATTGCGTGAAAATCGATCCTATTCTTATTTGGAACGCATTGTACGTTCTCGAGGGATAATATTAATCGACGTACACACGAGAGAAGTCGCCGACAAAACCTAGTCACATATTATAAAGGCAAATATTGTCACCAAGTGTCTTTAACACTTCACTAATTTATCATAAAAAGTACAGGCACATAAAGTATTACCTAATCCTGCTACTATAAGTCTTGTAACATCCACAATAACATTATTTCTCGACAAAATACAGATATTGGACGCAAAGTGACGGCGCGACATCATACTTTATGCTCATAAAACTTTACATGTGGAACAAAATAGCGATATATTTCCTGTGATAGGAAATTTGCTGGGACCGTCGATAGGCGATTTGACGGAAAATTGACGCTTTGACTTTCATATTTAACTAGTTGCTGCTAGCGGCTTCGCCCGTGTGATAGTTAAGAATTATCCCAAGAAAACATACTACTGCCCCCCTAGCCAAGTTACAACCGTTTCGTTTCGTTTCTCTTTTTGTTGATCGTGTCGAGTCGGCCACACCTCATATTCCTTTGTTCTGACCACGTGACTGAACGTTGAGATGACTTCACGCATATGTATAACTAGCTTTTGCCCGCGGCTTCGCTCCCGTCAACTGACTACTATATCCAACTCTACCCAACTCTACCCTACACTACCCTACTCTACCCTACTCTACCCTACTCTACCCTACTCTACCCTACTCTACCCTACTCTACCCTACTCTACCCTACTCTACCCTACTCTACCCTACTCTACCCTACTCTACCCTACTCTACCCTACTCTACCCTACTCTACCCTACTCTACCCTACTCTACCCTACTCTACCCTACTCTACCCTACTCTACCCTACTCTACCCTACTCTACCCTACTCTACCCTACTCTACCCTACTCTACCCTACTCTACCCTACTCTACCCTACTCTACCCTACTCTACCCTACTCTACCCTACTCTACCCTACTCTACCCTACTCTACCCTACTCTACCCTACTCTACCCTACTCTACCCTACTCTACCCTACTCTACCCTACTCTACCCTACTCTACCCTACTCTACCCTACTCTACCCTACTCTACCCTACTCTAAAAAAAAAAAAAAAAAAAAAAGTAAAGTAAAGTATCCTATGTCCGTCTCCTGGTTCTAAGCTACCTCCCTGCCAATTTTCAGCTAAATCGGTTCAGCCGTTCTTGAGTTATAAGTGAAGTAACTAACACGACTTTCTTTTATATATATAGATATAAACCTAAAATAATAAACTAAATAGGTACATGGCACAAACAGGTAATAGAAAAATTAATTAGCGCTGTGACGATAGGTACTACAGCCAACTAGAAAAGTAAAATATCGTTGGATTTTTATGAATATTCCATGTTACATACACTATATGACGCCACTAAATCGCATCAAAATATGTGTATCGAGTTTAGTAACAAGATTAAAATAGAAACATAATAAAAGTATATTAAAATTGTCTCTAAACGTTAAATAACATATTTTTTGTATAACTAGGTAAATTCTCGTTTTTCTTCTACATTATATGCATGTATTATAACCAACAAAAACAACTAAACCTTCCTCAAAAATCGCTCTGTCTATTGCTAAAAGCCGTATGGAAATCCGTTCAGTAGTTTTGAGTTTATCGCGAACAAACAGAAAGATGCGGTAGGGGACTTTGTTTTATATAAGGATATAGTACATAAGGAAGGAACGAAGGATATCCTGTATTGGTACTACAGCTTCAATAAAAGTCATCTAATTCCGACCTCACGTTTTCAAACACGCCCCGCGTGCCACCCTCGTACGGTCGCACTAACTTGTATCGGCCACAGAGTGGACTCTCGGACGCACTCGACACGTCAACCCATCGCCGCCTGTTCGCGCTTAGTCAAGTAGTATTGCCCGCTTGCCAACTATTGTTAGCCTACGTTCATAAGGCACGCTTTGCTTACAGTCAAATGCTGGGATCAAACTGCAACATTCCGCTATTGATACTGTAAAAATCGTGCAGTTTAATACCGCGAGATGTGTTAGGATGCATTTTTTATGTAGACACGTCAGTCTGCGTACTCTTATTCTTATTATTTATTGTACACAAAATTAAAAAAAATTAACGGTTTCAAACAGGACAACTGATGTACACAGGCGAGCTTAAGGCAGTTGTTCCAACGCTAGCGAGGAAGCGACTAAACTATCAGCTATTTTCTCGCCCAAGAATTCCATACAAACAAAAGAGATGCATTATAATATACTTAGGTATAGTTTATAGCTGACTGGTTTACAGTACCGGCGAGGATTCATACCACTAGTTTATAGCTGAGTGACAAAACCTATCAAAGGTAATACTCGTTCAGCGATACTTGCCAAGTAAACATTATAAGAAGGTAGTTTTGTAACTCAAAGACAGGAATATTGTTTCCCTGAATCCGCTGTAAAAAAATGATAGTGCTATTCGTCTTGTTTAACTCCGCTTCTCTCACTCACAACGGAAACGTAATGGCCCTAATAAACCTGTAACAGCTTTAATAAGTAGTATGTATGTGACTTATACAGAAGTCCTACCGCCGGCGAGGAAGAGACAAACTATCGGCAATTTTGTCACTTAAGAAACGTACAATAAGATATACAATCCGTGGAAACAAAAGATGACAAATCTATTGGAACTACACACTCGCTTCTAGCGAGAAACGAGTAGAGCCACAAACTAGAAACGTTGGCGGTGAGACAAGTGCCTTAGGCTCTACTTACTTACATTTTGTCATACTAATAGTAAATCCTCGATTTCTGAATTAAGAATATAAAGTCGTATACTTAAAGTGTACTATAGCAAAGTAGGGTTTGACATGTTTTAAACTCAAAATTTAACAATTCAGACACCGACCCAATGTAGGTATTATGTCAATCAAAACCATAATAAATATGTATGTTAAACATATACAGCTGTTGTTGTCTGTCTCGCAAAAAGCCTGGGTAAGTACTTGTTTGGACAGACATTTATGAGACAAAGAATGGACTCTCCGCTAACATATTCCTACACGTCGCGAGTAAAGACATTTTGACGCTGCTTTTTTGCTCTGTTCACTGTTTCAAGTTTGACAAGCACGTCACCATAATTATATGAAGCGACCTTTATTATAAATAATATAATATATTAGTACTTAACAGCGATCCCATATGATGGTAAGCAGTGATGCAATCGTTGATGGTGTGGCGCACTAATTTATTAGGAACCTATTTTTGATTGGCCTGTTGGTCTAGTGGTTAGTGGCCCTGACTGCTATGCCGGAGGTCGTGGGTTCGATTCCCACCCAGGACAAATGTTTGTGTGATGAGCACGATCATTTCTTCTGTGTCTGGGTGTAATTTATCTATATATGTATGTATTTAGAAATATATAAGTATGTTTATCACGTGTCATAGTACCCATAACACAAGCTCTGCTTAGCTTGGGACTAGACAGCGTTGTGTGATAGTTGTGGAATATTATATTATTATTAATATTATATTATTCACTCTAGCTTTGAAGACACCAAATTATAATGACGAAGACCGCAGCAGGCAAATTGTTGCAGTCCTTCGATGTACGCGGTATAAAAGACGAGGCGAAACGCTTAGTCCGGACCGTAGAAGTGTTAACAATGTAAGGGTGAATAATTCCCGGAATCAAGTCATGTAATTGTAATTCCCGCGCACACTCACCAAAATGCATGCTGTAAAATACCGAAAGGCCGACTACTCGACGCCTATGCTCCAGGCTTTGTAGATTGGACCTAATCAAATCTAGATCACTGATTAGCCTCTACGCACGCCTTTCCACTGAGTCCAAAGCTGCTAGATGGCATTTTGCAGTACCAGACCATATGTGGCTTTAGTACTCTACACATGGTCGGACTTGTGATTTGTATACATATATAGGGTGACTGGCAATTAGTGTACGATACTTAAACACGTGATTGTGCTCATGATAACAAACAATTTTTATTATGGGAGCAAAGCCGAAATCGCTAAAAAAATATCAGCTGTTCAGTACATTAGGCAAACATAAATGTACTGAACAGCTGATTTTTTTTCGCGATTTCAAGTTTGTTCCCGTAGTAAAAGTTGTTGGTTATCATGTGCACAATCAGGTGTTTAAGTATCGTACACTAATTACCAGTCACCTTATATATAACATTAGAAACTGTCCCGATGTGAAGTACCGCCAGACGTCTGCAAAAACGCCGAGTTTCCAGCTAGGAAACCTTAGTTTTGGACTCAAGGAACCGCCTAAAGTTATGGTCTGCGGAAATTTCAACTCTCAAGAGCTGAAGGCGGTCGATGTACTCCAGGGATATATTCTAAAAAAGCAGGAACCAAGGTGAAAGGGCTCCTTTTGGCGGTGAACAGACGCGCTTGGTGTGCTTACTTACGTAATCTACGTATGTTGATTAAAACATTGATAAATAAAATAGATACAGTAAACATATTGTGGGAGACTGGTGCCTAAACCAGGCTTGAGGCTTGTAGACATTGTTAAGACACGTAATTGATGACGAATAAAACTGTTATTAATCGTTTGTATGACTTACTTGTAATTAAAATATTAGATATTATAACTACAAGAAACATCACAAAAGGAACATTAATTAAACAGTCATTTACAAATGGGTTTAGAACGGTCTTCATACGCGGTTATCATTCGTATGTTTCAACACCAGAGCATGCCATGCACAGAGCGTACCGGTGCCTGCTATGCATGGCACGAATCGGTGGTTATCGGTCTAATAGGCATAGTCTCACTGGGTCCAAGGGTCTGATTCTGAAAGGAAGACTCGGCCCTGGTACGAAATGCAACGAAGGAACAGGAGTGGGTTTTTAGTCAGTAAAAGTCTGACACTATCTCTCGCTCTGCCCAAGAGCGTGGGATGTCATAAGATGATTTCCCCACCGAAAAAAAGGCATGTCTCATAGTTTTCAATAAAAAGATTATTTTTGCCTGATACGTTCCTAGCACGATCATAGTATGATCATGGTATGGTACGGTCTAATGAGCAGGCTCCTTAAAACTTACAAAGTATAGCAGGTACAAATGCAGTCATGTTCTCATATCTGTGTCATCTTAACTGAACACAAAAATATGCTGCTTCCCATTCACTTCATATTATTTACGACTCCCGAAGGAAAAGTGGAATTCATCTATTCAGAATCTGGAAAAATGCCTTCTTTATATTGTACGGATAACATTATTTTTACATACATTATGTTAAAAGGCTAGTGTCGTGTGGGTGTTGCAAAAAATAAACGATCCCTTGTCAATTCCCTTGTCTCTCACTAAGAATTACTCCTGTATGGTGGGTGCGTTCACAAACATCTAAACTCACATAACTAAGACACCCAGATCCGGAACTCTTATCTATAGGCCGTAAAAAAAAAAAATACAAAATTCGTGCGGATATCGAACTCGCAACCCGCAGCGCAGCAGCCAATCACCCAACCACTGCGCCAACCGTGCCATGTTGTTATGCTAAAGTATCAGCTCCGTTCTTAAGATTATTTTTTTTTAGGTGGGAAAATCATCCAATGTCATCTTTTGATCTCTTTACACAGACTTTTACTGACTAAAAACCCAAAACCCTGTCCCTTCTTTGCCTTCGTTCCAGGGTTCCAGGGTTTCACTGTTTTACACTACCCGTGGCCCCAGTAGGCTTCGACCCTGACTGTTGCCTCCAGATCCCATGGTGGCAGGCCAACGAGAAGGCTCGCCGCTTCGCAGATTTTTAGTACTTAGTAATCAAATAACTCTGTAATCTTTGATAAATCGTATTAATATGTGATAAATCATAATTAACTTTTGATAAATCATAATTAACCTTTGATAAATCCACTATATATATAATACAATATCCTTTTATTTAAAGGGTAATATTATTCGTCGAGCTCTTGTCACCGCCGGTGTAACTGCCGTATTAAAACCTAACTGCTTGGTACGTGACGATGGAAAGAGACCAGATTGCAAGAGGTTAATGCCATGGAAGGTGGGTAGGCCTCTGGTGTTAGACGCAACCTGTGTCGATACCCTTGCACCATCCCATGTTCCAAGTACGGTGGGCTGGGTAATTTCAATTTTCTGTTTACTTATACTATTTTACTTATTATCAACTATTTATATTGTAAAAAAGAATAAAATATAATTACACAAAAACAATAAACACTCATCAAAAATATAGCGTTTTAAAAATTTTCGGTATAGCTGTATAGTACGTGCCCGAAAACAGATGGCATTACCACGATATATGACAAGATAAAAAGGAAGATTAAATTGAGGTTTAACAATTTAATATACTAATTAACAAATAGGTACTTACTTTAAACTTAAGAAGTAATAAGCACTTGGTAATTAATTTAACTCTTATGTTGAAAGATTCATAATGATTTCATGCTTCAATTTTCAGAGGCGGTTTAATTTCATTATGTATGCCTTCGACGAATTTTCCTTGAATAATGACATTAGCAAATACATATTATTTAGGCATATGTGAAACACTGTCTTCAATATCAAAGCCTAAAAGCTCGAGGCCTTTCAATAATAAATTATCTTACATGTTGTATCTTATTTAATTATTTCGGTTACTCGTTCGATACAACAACATAATTATGTTAGTATAAGTCTTTACCTTTAGAAGCGACATATTATTAGTTTTTAGGGTTCGAAGTTAGAATTCGAAGAATAATCAACTGAACCCTCCGAAGTCCGTCCGTACGTCCGTCTCTCTGTCTGACTGTATCTTATAAGCTGTAATAGTTTGTGAGTTGAAATTATAGACTGTCTGTTTTGATTGCCGCTATGACATCTGTCGTCGTACTCGTAGCAATTACACTGAAATAGGTGCCCTTTTGACCACGCACAGATTTTTAATCTATTGTTTTTTTTTTATTATTCTCTCTATTCTTTTTATATAGGTAGGTACATATTGATTTCATTTTTAGGGTTCCGTGCCTCAAAAAGAAAAAACGGAACCCTTATAGGATCACTTTGTTGTCCGTCCGTCTGTCTATCTGCCTGTCTGTCTGTCTGTCAAGACCCTTTATCACGGGAACGCGTGGAGGTATCGAGTTGAAATTAAAACCATATACTCAAGTCTGCGGTCCCTTGAAGCTGTGAAAAAATCTTTTGAGTAAACGAACAAAAAAGATACGGCCGTTTATGTCGTAAAAAACGTATATTTCGACACTCTCAGGGGAATCAAAATTCATAGGGTACTTTGCGTTGACCTAGAATCCTGAAATTTGGAATGAAGCAAGGTCTCATAGCTCAAGTATAGGAAAAATCAGAAAACTGTAAATTTGTAGTTGCATCACAAAAAAAAAAAATGAACTGTCTTCGTAAGTTAATTTGTACGGAACCCTCAGTGCGCGAGTCCGACTCGCACTTGCCCAGTTTTTTAAATCGTTTTAGCAATGCAACGACACAGTGCATAATGCCCTAAAAAGAGCAGCGGAACTGAAGTCTTTGAAAGACAACAGATAACTTTTAGTCAATGAATGTCTGACACTTTTTTTCACTCCAAATAGCAAAAGGAATTATTTGATGGTATTACACTCAGCAAAAAAACAAACGGTGCTCTAAAAAGATCATTATACCACAAAAACACATAACAAAACAAATAAAAGTTATAGACAGTAGGTCAGTAGTCCACGATCTACTGTTACCAGGGGACGGGTTTCTACCCGCGGCCCCCTCGGCTCAATGTTCTAGCTCATTTCATTGTCACCCTAACAGGATAGACGGAACTTAATTTATATGCCGCCAGCTTAATTATACGTCTCGGTCGCATTCAAACGCAGATAAATCATGCGTTTTATTTAACTTTATTACGCAGTAAAATGTTTATGAAATCGTTGGTTTATGAGCAATTCCCATTGCAGTGGTCAACATACATAAAATAGGGTCATTGATCTACACTCGTATATCCGGCAAAAAAGTAAGCAAGAGAAAATGCGTCCGTACTAGCAAGAAAGGGCAAGTGCGAGTCGGACTCACGCACTGAAGGTTCCGTACAAAGTTATCTATGAAAAGAATTCAATTCCCGAATTGAGTTGCGAAGATTTTTTTTTTGACGTAACTACAAATTACAGTTTTCAGATTGTTTCCTATATTTGTGCTATGAGACCTTGCTTCATGCCAAATTTCAGGAATTTAGGTCAACGGGATGTATCGTATGAATTTTTTATTCCCTTGAGAGTGTCGACATATACCTACGTTTTTTGCTACATAAACTGTATCTTTTTTTCCAGCTAAACTCAGAACCTGAGTATCTGGTTTTAATTTCAACTTAATACCTCACGCGATCCCGAGATAAAGAGACAGACAGACAGATGGACAACAAAGTGATCCTATAAGGGTTCCGTTTTTTCCTTTTGAGGTACGGAACCCTAAAAAGATATAGAACGTATTTTTTTTTGCGTGAGTAATCATCATTTAACCACTCTGGGTGAATTGGGACCTGTGGTTCTTAAGTTTTTTATATGTATTGGTTTTGAAGAGCTGAAAATTATTAAAAAATGTCAAGAAGCTTAAAAAGAAGTAAGAAAAAATATTTATTTGCCACTGATCGATCGTCTATGATATCGATAGATATTGGCCATTGATTTCAATTACCTATGTGATATTAATAGATACTAATTTTATGTCAGTAAATCCAAAATTAAAGCCCAATAAAATAAATTAAGAGAAAAAGAAAAGCAGGCAGAGGGCTTAACAACTCGGTACATTGTGCGTCCTCGTAAAGTAATTAAGGATGACCTCAAACACTACCCACTCTTATATTCTATGGGTACTGAATGTTACCGTGTTTCCACTTAGGTGTGATGAGGGGCTCGGGTCGAATTTAATTCAAGGAAAAAGGCAAGTCATGATGACCGGCTGACGCCTGACATCCTAATGAATACCGGATGATGAAAATTTTATCGAACCCGAATTGTTTACGTTAGATAACGGACGAGAAGTTTAGATCCCTGATAAATTTTATGTAGGTTGGCATGAATACCGTTGAGAGCAACAATAATAAGACAATTGATATACCAATATTAATGCTGGAATAAAATCACAATCACAAAATATAACACAAATATGTAGCAACAACCCGTTTACATTTCTTGTTTGTCTCATAGATTTATTTATTCTATATTTAGGGATAAAACAACAAATCCGAGTATATTCCATCATTGTTCGCAATAACCGAACACTGTGCAAACACTTGTAAAACAGAACAAACAATATAAATGACACCTGTCACTAGGTTCACTTACATTTTACTTTTTTTACACGCACGTTGCGTTATGCAAATATTAGATATTTCGCGGCACAATATTCCGTGGCAATTTGCAGGGAAATTGGGCAGGAAAGCAATTGATATTCCTATCTCGTTTGGGAATTTTGGCTGGGAATACTGTAGAATCCACTTCTGATTCACCATTTACTTGTAGCGCACATATCTGGTGTCTATAGATCGGCCAGGCTAAACAAACGCGTTAGTAAGCGGCGCGCCGGCACATGGTGCGTACTAAATCGTACCAGTGTCTGCCAATAGTGCCCCTCGTTTACGTTTGTTTGTAAAACTTTGAATTGTCGATTTATTGGAATGTCGTTCTCTTTGTAAACTGTTTTGGGTTTATTTGCACATTTATTTTTATGGTAGTTATACAGTCAAGCCAAATAAAGACTGACTTTGAGACTAAAGAACTTGAACGTACACTAACATTTAAACGACGAAGATAGAATTGTGGAAATATGGTTTTAACATTTCAACTGCCACGTAGTTACAAGAAATCCTTCTGAATAGTTAAGTATCAATGAATATGAAAGTGACCCACTTCTACGCCCATTCACCCGGTAGCTATCACTATACCTAATGTTATTGGCTTTGCCTACAAATTGTTATTGTACACAACAGTCTTTACATTGCCTTGTTCCGTCCAATTAATTTTGAAAATATGCGTGTTACGCACAGAAGAAAGCTTAGGCTGAGGAAAAATACAGGGATATAGTATCGCTGTAATCGGAATACCGATTTGGGACTCACGGACTCTCAAAAATATTAAATGCTTGGGTCCTTCGTAATTATCTGCGCATAAAAGTATTTTTTTGGAAAATAAATATACAAAAATTTTATTTTGTGAATAAGACAAGAAAGCAATAACTCTCCATTATCACTTCAAATAATTGAATAGGTTCGTCTCGACGTTTCTGACGATGGTTTTATTCCTTATTTTTGTATATATTTTACCGGCAATCTGTATAATCCGATATTATATACAATACCTAGACAATGTATAGAATACCTAAAACGTGTTGGTAAGGTATGAAATATTATTCATTTTATACTTTGCCTACGTATTCTATACAATAACGAATGTGCAGCCGGCAATATAAGTAAAAGACGAAAGCAGGGAAGAAAGTGACTTAATTTTAGAGCACCCCGACACGGACGGGTTAGGTTACCAGGCTAAGGCGGAAACGGAGATCCTGCCTTTGCCTTCATGGATATTTTTTTATACACCACCCGAAAATAGAAGCCTTACTTTAAAAACCCCAGACAGAAAAAGGACCTAAGTACTTGTAAGCAAATTACAATATTTTACTTAAAGCCAGAAGGATTTTTAATTTCACGTTAATTTTATTAAGTATAAGTAGGTCCTATTTCTGTACTGGGCTTAAAGTAAAGCTCTTATTTCCGGGTGGTTATAAAAAGGTGCCCTACACACATTGATTTTAAGTAATAGAACGTTTCATTTGCCCTTCATTTTATAGGTAGGTTTGGTTAACATTTATAAATTTAAACCGAAATCTATTTTTTTTACACATTGTCGGTGGGTCAGCAGGTACTCTATACAATACCTAGGAATTGTATACATTACCTAGGCAAAGTAATAGACAATAATATTCATAATATTTTATACATTGCCTGGACACCTCAGGTATTCTATACATTGCCTAGGTATTGTATAGAAAATCTGAATTATACAGATTGCCGGTAACATAATTACAGAAAATCGAAAAATAAACCAGATGACAAATTATTATTTTTAACCGACTTCAAAAAGGAGGAGGTTCTATGTTCGGCTGAATGTATGTTTTGTTTTAGATATGTTCACCGATTTCTCGGTCAATTATGGACCGATTATAATTTTTTTTTTATTGAAAGGAGTTGGTCCCATAGAAATATTGTTATGATCTGATCATGAACTTCGAAGATATGGAACAGAACTCCTCATAGAAACACAGCAGAACTGTCATATCAAGTTAAATTGCTTTATTTATACGTGTAGTCGATCACTAACTGAAAGAAGAGGGGGAATATATCGAAAAGATCTGATGATGAAGCCTGAAGTTAGGCACCGGAACTCTGTAATAAATTAATGTAATAAATAATCTAACCGTGTTTGGAATTATTAGAATTGTCATGAGATGCACTCTGGCTATAAGGTATTTAAGTATGGCTGAGGGGTACTTTTTAGTGTTGGTACCATAACTAAAAAGTGTAAAATAAAAAACTTTTTACACAAAAAATTCAACCGACTTCTACGTAAGTCGGTTGTGTTTTTTTTGTAAAAAGTTTTTTATTTAATTCATACACATTATAACATTATATTTTAATTTAGAATTAAAGATAAATATACAATATTTGACCAGCTAAACAAACTATTTGTCATCATAGAGCTTTTATAATACTAAGGGTTAAAGTACTAAATTGCCGATTTGTACAAAAAAATCTAAATTCGTTTTTTTTTTTAATTTAACATATTTATTTAATCAAAATAATTAACTGTGTGAAAGCATTTTGTACTGCCTCCTGAGAAGAAAACTTTTTATCACGTAGAAAATTGTCCAAATCACGAAAAAAATGGTAGTCCGTTGGAGCAAGGTCTGGAGAATACCGAGGGTGACGAATGGTTTCTAATTGCAGTTCCTGTAGAGTTAAAACGGTTTCTCGTGCTGTATGAGGTCTCGTGTTATCATGGAGCAATAATGGTGAAGATCGATTAATGAGTCGGGGCTGTTTCACTGCTAGTTTTGATATCATTGTTCGGAGCTCGGCACAGTAAACATCTGCCGTTATTGCTTGACCAGATTGGAGAAAGCAAAAACTAAAACATACCTACATAACAACAAACATAAACATACTTGTAAATAACACCATGCTGAGACCACCAAACAGTTACATACCTTTTTATTGATAAGCTTTGCTTTAGGACACTGTTGCGGCGTTTGAACTGGGGTCAGCCATTGCATTTTTCGCTTACGGTTATCGTAAAGAATCCACTTTTCATCACATGTCACAATGCGATCCAATATTCCTTCATTTCTGTATCGATTTAACAAGGCAACACAAGTTTCAACACGCGTTTCTTTCTGCAGATCAGTCCAATCATGAGGCATTATTTTTTTTTTTTTTTTTAATTTATTGATTCGACGCAAATGAGTCAATATTGTTAGTAAGATAACGTTACACCATACCACTAATTCCTGGGTAGTTTAGCTCGGATCGGCATCCACCATCTCTTTCAATTCATTGTTATTCACCTGTGTGGGCGTTCCTCCACGTGGTTCGTTCTTCAAATCAAAGTTTCCATAACCAAAATCGCACAGTGCGTTCATTAGCAGTCCCCTCTCCAAACGCAACATTCATATTGCGAGCTGTTTCTGCCACGTTAGTTCCGAGTCGGAACTCGTATTCAAAAATGACTCGAATTTTTGAAGTATCCATCTTTCTTGTCTAAGCTGAATAAAAAAAAAACAACTGAAAGTCGATAATCGAATGTTGCACATTTTTTAAAAGAAGAACTTTATAGGTACCATGTGAAAAACTTTCACTCAAAAATCTTAAACCATGAAGGTTCTATGTCAATTCGAAGTACCTATTACAATAAAAAGTATGAAATTATACAATAAAAATAATTTCATACTTTAACCCCTATTATATATATATCTTTAAGTATATAATGACACTTAAAAATCAACTTAAAATACTTAATTCTAAAGTTGAAACTCAAGTTGATTATAGGGTCAAATTATATCGAATTATTTATTCAATTATAGGCAACATTCGTCAACGTTAGATTTAATTTCATTTTGAATATTTATACCATAAATCATTTATAACGTCGTAACAATGTTGTGTCATTAGGTTCGTTGCCATCGTTACCGGTTGCATAAAACATTTTGTAAACAAAATATTTTGACATCTGTCCGGACAAACATGATAAATTATTTGGAGAATAACTTTAATAAAAAATTAAACCTCATTTGTTCCGTGATCTAAATTCTGAATATCACGTACCTACCATAATAACCAGACCACGTTTATTCAACAATTCTCATACAATACATAAGTCAAGCACACGACCTTATTAAGCCTAGCTCAGTCCGTAATAGCCCTAATAAGATCATGAAGGAATTTATACAAGCGGGACGATTTCAAGAATACCCATATTACCCGTTCCCATTACTAGAGCTACCCGGTACCCGGTCTACGTTCTCCTTAATATTGACTAAAGATGTTTGTTGACAAATGAAATGCCAATCGCAGAAACGACGATTCCTTATTGAGGAGCGGCGACTTCAATAACCTTTGATTAATGTTGTTTTGTATATTATTATTGAGAAGCAATTTAGGTTATTGTTTTGTGAAGAAATGCTACATATCTACTATTGTCATAGGTACCTATATAAAAAAAATATATAAAAATAACCCTTATTTAAAACTAACTAAAAATAAGCAAAAATATGGCGTCAAAAAAAAAGTTGATAGTGTTAAAAAAACCTTAAGCAGTCTGCCCCCCTAGCCAAGTTACGATCGTTTCGTTTGCGTCGAACAACTCGAGTAGGCCACGCCTCCGATTCCTTTGTTCTGACGTTATCTCAATGCTCAGTCACGTGGTCAGAACAAAGGAATCGGAGGCGTGGCCTACTCGAAGCGTTCGACGCAAACGAAACGATCGTAACTTGGCTTTACTTTACCACGTTGTATGACAAAGCGCAGGCGTGGGCTTACGGACGGCGAGCAATGGGTAGCTCGCCGTCCGACCATTCGGTAACCGTCCGGACCGAGGCCGAGTCGTTGACGGTGCCGTGTAGTGTTCCACGCGCGTCTCAAAGTGATGGCAACAAAACCGTAAGGGTCCAGCAGGGCCGAAGCCTACTGGGACCATGGGTCGACTTCTGAAAGTGGTTACTCATGGTCCTGGGACGCAAAGGACAACTGAAAGAATATTGGAGTAGTTTTAGTCACATTTTTCGCGCTCCGCCCTAGAGTGAGAGAAAACATTAAATGATTTCCTACCTCAAAAAAAGACGCAAAATGAATTTAAAGAAACGACATGAAAAGGAAATAATTTTATTTAAATACTAGAAGATCTAAGCTCTTGTGTGTAATAATTTTATTTAAAGATGAAGTCAGAAACATTTGTTTATCACGCATCTAGCTATCACTTTTCCTGTTTTATTATATAATTTACATATTGACCAACCAAATTTGAGCAAGTCATTTGTAGTCTGTTACGAAAAAAGCTTAATCATCTTCCCCTGTCTCATGTTATTTGGGGTCAGCGTAACACATTTTTCTTCTATGTCTTATCAACCGACTCTGACTCCTTTTTCTTATTGCTTCTCATCCATCCATTACCTGCTGAAAAAAAAGCTGGTACTTACCTGATAAAATCCTGACTAAAACCTGACTAAAATTCCTAAATTATAATCACTTCATAATTTATTGAAATCATGTCGTCTTGTTTGTGATTTTTATACAGGGAATCCTTTCATAGCCAGAATTGCGATTAAATTTTCTTATTACCTAGTATCATAAACGTTATGATTTAATGTTCCCTACCTCTTGAAATACTATGTAGAATAGAAAGCCTTTATATTAGCGTTTCCTCTGAGGAAGTTGCAAAGCTTCTTTTCAATATCCCAGGTCCGTATAATACGAGTAATATAATTTGAAGCTGACACAAGACTTGCTACCAATTTAATGCCGGCAAGAAAAGATTCTTCGCTGACATTTTGCATACAAACATGAGAAGATTTATTTGATTCGTTTATCATAAATCGATTTGTATGTATTTCAAGGCACTTACCGGGTAATTGAGAATGTCTTAGAATTCATCATTGTATTTACTGAAAATTCGTATTTATGTTTCAAATTGAATCTCCCAGAAAATAAATCTTTATTTTACATTTTGTGTCTGTCTTTGAAATCGTTTTGCTTGAAACGATGGCTAATAACGCAATATCAACAATATTTATGGAGACGATTTAAAACAATTATTGGAAAAATTGAAAAGTGGTTTAACGGATCGCCGTCTTAGCGTATTATTTGTTGTAACAGATCGACTCGGCCCCAGGGAGCGGTCGGAGAGCTCGCAAGGCGACGGATTTCACGCCACGTGCCGTCCCTGCTGCCTCCCTAGCGTCCAGCGCTGTCGGTCGACACAAAACTCGATTGGATATCGATTCGATAAATAGTTTGGCTAATCTCGCCTGTTAATAAATGGAGCACGAACCATCACACCATTTAATTATCGTCTAAAGACACATGACAGTGTTGGTCTATGTAATTATTTCAGTGGATAACAATCATGTTAAAACAATTTCCTTTTCAGTGACACAAATAGGTACTCCAGATTAAAAATCGCCGTAATGGAAATGTTTCACAGTGAAAATGAGTATTTTCGCTTACACTGAAACTGAACAAAAATGCTGAGTCCGCTTTCTGGCGAGCTTAATCAAACACTGAGCTTCGTCTATACAAAAACGTTTACCAAACGTAGTATTGAAAGAACGAGTTTTAATTTAAAGAGTCAATGAAGAGGAAGAACATAGGTTCAATCAACTATTGTGAGTTTAAGGCCATAAAGTCTGCTGGAAAAAGAAACGAAGCAAACACACACATACACTCTTAACATACTTCGATAAAGTTTATACACAATAGACTGGACCTATTGAAGCAAAGCACACAAACACGGAAGCCTTTCATGCCTTCGTTCAGTATTTCGTGAGCATTGTTCGAAACGAGGTTACTACAGTTAGTGCCACGATTTAATAAAATACAATATCACAGGACAAAAGGCTAAACCTCTGACAATTCACCGTTTTTCTAATAAATTCTATGACCGTAGAGCATGCAATTGTATTTCATTTATAAAATGCACTTACCAAAATATAAAACCACGCAAAATTAAATTGTATTATTATTTTAAACTACTTTAAATCATAACTATATATACATTTCATTTTTGTTGTTGATAACATTGGACTGTGCAATGAGACTAGACAGACTTCTTGACATTTTTTTTTTATTGTTGATAGTCTCTGGCTTGACCACTATCTCACCTGTCGGAAAGCGACGATGTGGTCAATGATAGAGCGCTCTTGCCTAGAAGTAACCTATGCATTCTTGACTTAAAGATCCCCAGGTTGTAGCAATCAGGAAACAGACTCCAGCAGGGAATTCCACTTCCACTAATCAAAAGTGTCTGTGAATGGTTTATTTATAATAAATGCTTTTGAGTTTAAGTGCCTAAACACTAATTATATCGCCAAGAACATACATAACTAATTTACTACCCACTTAAACTTTTGAGCAAGCGACAATGTTAATCTACTAAAGCTTATTTTGACCGTAACATAATAGTAGTGTCTTTCCGTGTACCCATTAGAAAAAACAGGATATCCTTACTCGCTACCCGTACATTTGCGTCATCAAAATAAAATGTATCCTCATCAAAACGCTCGCTGGTTTAATGGCCGTAAGCGGGCTCTCAAACCGAGAGCGCTGCCGGTCCCAATGAAAACTGTTCGTCTTACAAAACAAACTAAATACCAGGGATGTTTGTGCTCCACGTCAAACGATGTTATACGTTGTTATCCGTTATTTGCTGCTTCTACAACAACACATTGAGATTCTCTTCACGATAAATATTCGGTACGACTAAATACATTGTGGTGTGTTTTCTTTTTCTTATTGTGTTATTGCATACAAATATAGGATCAAATACGTATTAATATGTCGTATCATATTCGATAAATAAAGTTTTCATTTATACGGATAAATACTTCGTTTATTTTTTTTTATATAAAAAAGATTAGAATATCGAAAAAGAAAAATCGGAAACCGCAAATTCGGAGAAAATGTTTCTAAAAAAAAAGATGTTTCATAGTGATTTTATAAAATCATTTTCATTACTCATACTCGGAAAGTAGGTCTGAAGTTGCCTGAAGAGCGGGGTGAAAGTAATACTTTTCATCCCTAGGCAGAATCGCTTTCAACTGACAGCTATCTAATTATTAAAAAAAAACTAGTTCTATTTTCACATTTCCATTGAACCATGTCCCTATTTTCTAAACAGCCACTTAATTACCGCGCGATCTACAATTGAAATAACATAAAGCTAAGTATTGAATATTTTTTTATAAATGACTTGAATGATTTTATTTTCCTTTCACCTATTTCTTTGAAATAACATGGATTTGGGAAAAATATTTACCATTTTTTCAATGATGAAAATGAAAAAATGATGGCTGAATAGCTACAGAAAAAAAAACAAATTAGGCGGGAAAGCGGCAGTCCAATCTTCATTTGTTTTTTCGAGTAAGTAGTAAAGTTTTGATTATCTATCTCTAATATATAAAATTCTCGTGTCACGGTGTTCGAACTTGAACTCCTCCGAAACGGCTCGACCGATTCTCATGAAATTTTGTGAGCATATTGAGTAGGTCTGAGAATCGGCCAACATCTATTTTTTTTATTTTTTTATTTTTTATTTTTTATTTATATGGCAGAACAACGTTTGCCGGCTCAGCTAGTACTTTAACAAATCTCTGCTCTAAGAGATTTGTAAGTTTATCAGATTCAGATATGGATTTAACGCCTGATTCATATGAGAAGTGGCTAACGCAGTAGTGAAAAATCTTTTTCAATATACTTGACTCTTATCGCACAACGATTAGGTTCGACATGCCATATATATCACCCTCGTGTTTTTTAGGGTTCCGTACCTCAAAAGGAAAAAACGGGACCCTTATAGGATCACTTTGTTGTCCGTTCGTCTGTCTGTCTGTCAAGACCCTTTATCTCGGGAACGCGTGGAGGTATCGAGTTGAAATTAAAACTTAAGGTTTTAATATTTAAGGAAAATCTAAATTGTGTTTATGAACAGAATATCAAAAATAAATATTTTATTTATACAATAATTTGTTATTACCAACAAATTAACAATTATCTGTGTTCTAAATTCAAAAATATTTGAATGTCTAACTTTTATCTAATATTAGGATGTATTTAATAACGGTTTGATACCTTTGCTTCTCCTTCAATCTGCAAAGGATAAGCGCTGGAAAAAATATATATTAACTTATTATACATATAATATCCAGATATTGTGGTTAAGGTAAAAAATACTTACTATAGCCTGCTGCCGTCTAAATCAAAACTAAAATGTGTGGCAACTTTGGAAAATTCTTCAGTATAAAATGAACAATAATGCGTCATAATTTTTAGAGAAAGTATTTCTTCGTAAGTGTATTGAAAAACGTCGTTTGATACACGTGGAAGATGCAATGCCAAAATTTCTCCACTTGTTTCAAAATGTACTATTACCACCTAAATCAAAAGAAAGATACCTAAAATCATACGACGACTTAGGTTTTTATTTTTACTTTCCTTTTATTTGTAATGAAAAGCACAGTGTTTACTTCGGGTTAAAGCCTTATTTAGCCCCTCGAACTATTGGCGACCTCGTTACGGTCGGACACCAAACTCTTTCTCGGGACTAAATAAGTTACTTTCACCCCTAGGGTAACAATGTACTATTAAATATTAATTAAAAAAGAAATAAAAATGTTTGTGACTCGTACAGGACAAACAATAAAATATAATAAAAAAACATTAAAAAAAAAGCTTACAACATTTAAAGTTGGATATATGGAATACAATGCTTAAACAAACTAATCCCTCAATAAAGTCGAATACTGGTCAAATCATAGACTTTATTAATTAGTCAGTAGATACGTTCAGGAATCGATTACCCGAACGAACGAATATAATAGTATCCCCGGGATACCATACATTAGATCCGTCCATGCCTCCGTAGTACCTTAGGAATAGTTAACAGTTTGCGGTCAGCTGTGGGCAATGTGGCCAGAAGGCACTAATTATAGCTGGCAACACTAAAACTAGACACAGCAAAATACACATAGTTACAGAGTTGTGTCGGTCGACGTTCAGCCAACAAGCGATGTTCATTCAGTAATCTTGGCGGGCGACAGTTTAGGCTCATGACGTCGCCCGAAAGCTTTCACCGTGCGTACTCATTTTACGAGCTGTTATTGTAACCAAATAGGTACAGTAACGAGGTTCTAGTGTATACGAGAAGGCCACATCTCTGTAACCGTAATGACAAGTCAGATCTGTCCACAGTTTTGGTTTGTAACTCCACGATGTCGGACTTTAGCCTCCTCCGATTTTAGCTCAAGCGTCTTCTTTCAAATGTTTTTTGTGATAATCTATGTGCTTAGGGTTCCATTATACACTGTTTTCCTTGTAAGCGTCTTTCAGCAAAAGACATTTATCCTCTGACCATTTACTCATGACGAATAAACGAATAAACACTCGTAAATATTTGATGGTTCGCAGCGGCTTGCAACAACCCCTCTTGACGTCCACGAGCGCACTGCGAGCGCCCTTTGATTCGCGGCAAAAACCGACAATCGTCGGCTCGCTGCAAATCGCTCATGTAGCGCTTGTTGTAGGCTCGCGAACCACGTACACACTATGTTTTTGGTTACAGTTACGTGCAACGTTACGGTTACAGATATGAGTACCTTGTAATCGTCGGCTCGCTGCTAGCCGCACGCGTACCGCTCCCAGCAGGTCTGCAAACCACGTACACACTATATTTTTTGGTAACAGTTCATGCAACGGTTATGGTTACGGCTCGCTAATGAGTACCCAGCTTTAAGACGCGTACGCACTAGAACCTCGTTCCTGTATTACGCAAGTTACGGATACACATCGCTAATGAGTACCCGGCTTTAGGTTGTAACTGTACTGTTGCAACTTACTGTTATCAAGACTTCTAATGTAACAGGATCTGTGACTTGTCAGTCATGTGTGATTACAGCCTTAAGGTATATTTTCAGTTACGTAGTTAAGTTACTTGAAAGTTTGATAATCCAAATATATGTACCTATTACCGAATTACTGATTCAGTCTGTAGTGAAAGAAAATTAAAGCCGGTTCTGTCGGCTATGCTCAAACACACAAGTCACATTTACATACATATTTCACTTATGAATATAACGGGTAAAGTTTGTGACTATATGTATGGTTGTTACTCCTTCACACTGCAACTGCTGAAGGAATTTGGTTGAAATTTGGCACATGGGTAAACTTATTCCAAAAACCGGGAAAGTGCGAGTCGAATTCGCGCACTGAGGGTTCTGTACAAACTTACTTATGAAAACAGTTCAATTCCAAAATCGAGTTACGAAGATTTTTCCAAATCGCTAAAAAAGTTATATTTTTTTTTTGTGACGTTACTACAAATTTACAGCTTTTAAATTATTCATGCTTCTGAATACTTGTGCTATGAGATCTTACTTCATGCCAAATTTCAGGATTCTAGGTCAACTGGAAGTACCCTATGAATTTTTATTCCCTTGAGAATGTCGAAATATACGTTTTTTGCTACATAAACGGCCGCATCTTTTTTTTTTCGCTAACTCAGAAGTCAGATTTTTTCACAGTTACAAGAGACCGCAGAGTTGAGTATATGGTTTTAATTTTAACTCGATACTTTCACGCGTTCCCGAGATAAACGGTATTGACAGACAGACAGACGGATAACAAGCTGATCCTATAAGGGTTCCGTTTTTTTCTTTTGAGGTATGGAACCCTCAAAAGTTTGTGATAACATACTTTCTATCCCGGGAGCATGATGCCTTGGGACAGTTTCCTATTTCACGCGTGCGAAACAGCTGGCAGCGACTAATCAGAATAAGCAAATCTTGCAAATGTCATGCTACAGATCTACTAATATTAAATATGCCAAATTAACTTTACACTTACTCGAAAACCCGCTCTTATCCCACCGCTTTTACGCCAGCAATAGACTGTTATCCGCACCAGTGCAGAAAAGTGCGCGTGCTCTCCCCCACCACAATGTTATTGCATTTATCGTATCAGGCTGGGTGTGTGTCGACCCCCACCAGTCGCCGGTCAGCACCCGTTTATTTATTTCGTAAGCGTATTGAAAAATGTCGTTTGATACACGTGCAAAGCAGACGTTCAATAAATGTATGGAGCTTGGGCTAAAAATAATTAAAAAATTGAACCGCAAGCTGACTTATACAGGCTGAGAGAGCGTCGTTATCTTGATTTTTTTGAGCATTAAATAACATTTTACAGTCCTCCGTTTTTTTAAGTGAAGTGCAAAAGATATAAGCTTTTATCACTAAATATTATTTTATAGGGTTAGCAACCCTGTGGTGATTGACGTGACAGTATAACTTTGTATCTGTGTGTGTGTATCTCAATGACGTAAAGTGCATATGTGCGTTTATTTCAACGTCAAACGTCAAGTTGACAAATTGTCAATCTAACATACAAATATGGATTTCACCTTCTTTCGACACGTTTTGATATTGCATTATCACGAAAATATATATGTTTTGTTTTTATTTCATAAAACTGCAGCTGATATCATAATAAAAACTTAAGGTATTTAATAGATACGGCAATTTTAGCTACATTTTAAATAATTTTATTGCGTAGGAACAACCAAACAGAAAAAAAATGTGCGTTTTGTTTTTACTGAAATATTTTATAGCTTTTACAAAAACGGAGGACTGAAAAATTCATATTTTATCATGATCGAGTAGCGTAATAAATAAGCTTTCTTATAAGGTATATCATATTGGTGTTCAAATTTCTTCGGAATAATAGCCCATTTTTGACCTCTCTCTTGTCACTGCAGCCCTCGGCCCCATAACACACTCGCCTACGGCTCGTGCCAATTCCGTTTCGGTCGCAATGACAAACTTTCTGCACTTGTATCAAAATGTACTATTGTCTGTTTGTTATCTTTTCACATCTTAACGGGTTTGGATGAAACTTGGGACAAGGGTAGGCTGATTATTTATCCCGGGACTACCTTAGGATAATTTTCGAATTACATGTTAACAAAGCCGCTGATCCTGCTTTGCTGCTAATGTAGTAATAATGTATACTTTGCTTACCCTCACGATTCAAGTGACCGTTCTAGTTCCCAAAAGCGTCTGTAGTTATACCTACTAAAGATTTGAGAAGTGTAAATTTTATATGACTTTTTTGATAGTTCGAAATCATCAAATAACTCCCGCTCTGTGTACAGCGAAAGGAAGTGTCAGACTTTTACTGACTATAACCCATCCGTGTGCCTTCAGTAGGTATCCTTTTTCATTCCAGGGACGTACTGATCCTTTCGAGGAATTTACCGGTCTTAGCAAGAGTGTAAATATAGCCTTAGTGTTAATTTGTTTACTTGCAGTTAGCCAAATTGTGATTTTGGCTTGCTCACACTCTACGGTCCTCTCGAACAACATCCTGTCACGATAGAGTACAAATATAGTCTAGCAGGGATCGTTAATTTTGTGGTTAATTCCAACATGGTTCCTTGACACAATCTTTGCCACAATGCTTTCTGTCACACATCGAGTCATACCTAGACAGAACCAGAGTGGTGTATGGTGTGTTCCACACATTAAGAGCGCCCAACCCGTGTTACTTCCCATAAAACCACTCTTACGTGATTATAACGTCATTACAGATATTTCTCTAGATATCTTGGAAATACAGATATCTCATGGTTATTATGTTGGTTTCTATCGAAAACCAAACGCACATTTACGTAAACTTTAACCGTATACATAAATTAAAAAGTAAAGAAAATATATTCATGGAAACCTTGTACATTAAATCAAGATTCTGAATTTGTTTTTTTTTTCTCAAAAACTTGAGGTTTTTAAGTAAACACGTATTTCCCAACAAGTTTTTTGAAATATTCGAGTGAGCGACGGAAGTTACCGAATGCCAACTAAGCGTTCAGGCGCTCTCTTTTTTTTCACTTTGTCTCTTTTTCAAACATTGCTTTGGATGAAATAACAAACTTTTCAACCATGCTTATGCTGACGATAGAGGGAAAGGATAAAGGACCCTCTTAAGGGCAAAAATGGTGGTGTGTTGAATATATTGAACCTCTGAGGATGTTTAATTTAATAAACTGCTGTTATGAATGTATGAGATTACCAAAGTTATAAAAATATGTATTGAAAACTATCTTCTGCCAGGGCTTCACTTGCGTGAAAATAAAAAATATATACCTTTGTCATTTAGTGATAAAACAGCATTCTACTAAAGAAAGAAATTTTAAAATCAGTCCAGTGGTTTTTTTCCAGTGGTTTTTAATTTAAAACAAAAATATAAAAATTTGCTTGAGACAACCGGACTACACTACAATCCTTATTTCTTCTTTAGCTTCGTTTACGTACCTGGCCTCAGAGCCATTACTAGCCGTTTCTACGCCCGTGCCAGTTTCTTTATGAAATCTTGTGTAAACAATAATCATCACATTTAATAAAAAATCATAAAAATTGCGATTCTATGCATAATAAATCATTAACTGGAGTCATCACTGGTGGATCACATTTTTTTCGGAAGGTACCTGTTTCAGATCTGTCGTCCGGCCCTGTTTTAGGCTGTGGTAAAGCGGAGCGAGAGAGAATGAGAAACAGTAACCTCCTGAAGAAATGAATGATACAAAACTTGGCCTTGGTTTTATTATTTCTACGCCCCATCAGGGTCTGCGCCCTGTGCCTGGGCACCGCTAGCACCGCCCTAGTTACGGTACTGAATGGCCTTTTTGAAGAACATCACATTGGAGGAAAACTTTAAACTTTTTTTTCTGCTTGACTCGACTGAAGTAATCAGCTGTTACCTGTGATGACAGTAAGAAGCAGGGATGTTATGGATATGAATTCCGAATCTGGATACGGATCTGGATATCAGAATAATATTATATCGGTTTCGGATAGAAGAAAAGAAAAAGAAGGAAAGAAAACATGTTTATTCTGCCTAAATAGACGCACAATTCGTTACAAAAATACAAAAACCAAGTTCCCTGACAGGCCATGTGTGTATCGGGCATAACTGTAACTGTGTGACAACAGTGCCCAGGTTATCTGTTGCATTTTGACGCCGGCCTCAACAGAGACAAACATAAACCAAAATATAAAAGAAAAAAAAACATAATTTTAACAATAAAAGCTAAGAATCAAAGTTATATAATTATAAGATACGTATACGGATATGAAATTATTTAGTATTATAGGCTAGTTTCGGTTTTTAAACAAAAGTAAAATCCCTACAAATAGCAAGATTTTATTTTTATTTCTTGTCTTGAATTATCATTTTTTTGGCCGGGCGACAAACAAAAACCTATCATAATCTGTCATTTAGACTCCACCTATAACCGAAACTATCCGAAACTTATATATCGCTTTCGGTTACGGTTACTTTTTATTTCGGATATCCGATAGTTTTTTTTTTTATGGAGCTCCGCAACATCCCTGCTAAGAAGTCAATACTCACACAGCCTTCCATTCATTTGAATCATTTCAGAAGGAGTGATATTTGCAAGTCATGGAATGAATTCCTCAACAAAATAAACTGGCTGGGTGTTTATTAATTAAACTCCTGCCTTCCATCTCTGTTGTTATCTTGCCGATTGTTTATTTGATTACACAGAATTGTTAAACACAATAAATACGAATATTGTTATAGGATAACATTAATAAAGTTGTGGAAAATCATATTTACGTAATTAAATGTTTTTAGAATTTTGTTTTTACTTTATATTTATCTAAAAAAATTGAAAAAAGAAGTAGAGAGGAGTGGAGTAGTAGTTAGTGTAAAAATTTTGTTACAAAAACTTTTTGGTAAAACAATGAAAGTCTATAATTTTGTTGGATTTTATTGCATTCACAACTATCAATTCCCATAAATTTCCAAATTATTGAGAATGTTATACGGAGTTTATAATTATCTGGTGACATATAGGCACATACATGTATGTGCAAGCTGTGATTTTTTAAAGCTTTAGATGTTATTTTACTAGCCACAAAAAAAAGCGTTAAGGCATTCGTAGATAAATATGACGTAGTATTCCGCAAAAATGTATGCATTGTCACGTAAAACATAAATATGTAGGTGAAATTTATGAGCGCCCATAAAGTTAAATACTGAATGATTACAAAAATTCATTACATTGTTAATATTTATGTTCAACATGCCTCTTCCAACATTCGCTACTGACATAGTATCTATAAGAAGTCTAAAGAAAACTAAACTACAAAATGGACCAAACTGTCCGTTGGTCTAAGTTTTTAGGGTTCAGTCGGCAAAAATAAAATTCTTATAGGATCACGTTGTTAATCATCTGTCCGTCTATCAAAACTCTTTTATTAGGAATGCTTGGAGGTATCAAGCTGAAATCAAATACTCAAGTCCTTTTGGAGCGGTAAAAAAATTAAACTTCTAAGTCTACGTAATTTAAAATAAGGCTGTTTATGCTTCGTTTGTGGCGCATATTTTGATACTCACAAGGGAATAAAAACGTATAGGATTATTCCCGTTGACCAATTATGAAATTTGGTAAGAAACAATGCCGTGTTGCAACAATTAAAGAAAAAAATCCAAAAGCCGTAAAGTAGTTACATCAATTACTTTTTTTGCGATTTTAAGCCTAAGTTTGTACGAAACCCTCGATGCACGAGTCCGGCTCGCACTTGACTGAATTTTTTTTCGTATGGGCTAAAAAATCACTGGGTCTTATAAAATGGTTAGCGACATTGCGGCAGACCAAGAGGAAGATTAGGATGAACTTCACTCTTACCGAAAAAAGTGACCAGCAATGGCAGTCGTATGGAAAAAAAACCGGGCAAGAGCGAGTCGGACTCGCGCACTGAGGGTTCCGTACAAACTTACCAATGAAAACAGTTCAATTCCCGAATTGGGATACGAAGATTTTTCCGAATCGCAAAAAGCCTTTTTTGTGAAAGAAGGAAACCTTTTCCCAGTGTTTGGGGTGAGATTAAGATAAACCAAGATTAAAGGTTATAAAGATCAAATGTCCTTGCGATGGTTGCAAGAACAAACCTGGAATAACAGCGCGATGAGATGCCGCGAAGCTTTCGTAAATGCAGTCAGCAGGATCAGCAGGATGATGACATTTTTGGAGAGTAAATCCACTGAGTTCTGTTTGCCAGAGTCTGGTTCCAAGTGAGACACTTACACAGCACAATTAATATGCACACGCGCAATAGTCCCGCTCCGATGGCTCGAAGGACCAATGTTTGGAGTGAGATTAAGGTAAACCAAGATTAGAGATTATAAAGATACCTATATTTCAAAAATACCTATTAAACTAATACTAATAGAAAAAAAACTATTAAAACTAATGAGGTTAATGAGATGAGACTGAGTTGCGCTCGATATGCTATCCGAACATGTACTGATTGTGTTTAGGGTAATATATATAAAATAATAAAGGCATAGAACGCAGTGTCACAATATTACGCTGACAGTTTCATTATTATTATTATTATTTTGTATTCCACAAATTGCACACAACGCCATCTAGTCCCAAACTAAGCAGAGTTTGTGCTATGGGTATTAGACAACTGATAAAATTACTTATATAATTTTAAATACATACATATTATAGATAAATTACACCCAGACACAGAACAAATAATCGTACTTAATGTGATACAAATACTTGTTCTGGGTGGGAATCGAACCCACGACCAGCATAGCAGTCAGGGCCACTGACCACTTGACGAACAGGCTTGTCTGTGTTATTGTTCGGTGATGGACCCGAACACCCAGCATAAGCCAAAAATCATCCCATTACTGGAACACAGAAGTCTCTTTGAGGGGAATGGACTGTAATTCATTCATAGGTCTGTCTGAATTTTTCGTTTAAACATGTAAGAACAGGTTTAAATATTCCTTCTGTTTTATTTCCCGGTTTTGCCCAGCAGTTGGACATAAAAGGTTTACCAGATACCTAGCTAGATAGATACCTATGTAAAACTGAATGGGTATCTAACTGCTTAAAACCTTTATTATTATTATTATTTATTTATTTATTTATTATATTCTTTATTGTACACCACAAAAAAAATGCAGTATGTATGTAATAATGTTTTAATCAGCTAGATTAGAGTTTTAACGACAAAAAAAGACAATTATTCGCTTATAATTATTTGAATACAGATAATATGAGGAATAATATTAACTTTCTGATAACATCAGCTCAAGAGCCCGTACAAATAAAGGTACAATTTCACGCAGGTTTGGTACATACCTACGCGCTCTCCCCAGGGTATTCCGGGAAAAAATAAATGAGCTGCTGGTATTTTCAGGTATTTTCTCGGATTGCGGTACTGATTCCAATGCTGTTCTTACACAAATGATCTTAATTAAGTAGTCGCTGGGTATTTTAATCAAGTAATATAATGGCTATGTCTGTAACCTTGGTTCTCCTGCGGATATCTTCATTTCTGACGCGATCACGCAAGGAAACTCCGAGCATAGCCCTTTCCATTGCCCTTTGAGTGACTTTAAGCGTTCTGATGAGGCCCATTGTAAGCGACCACTTTTCGGAGCCATATGTCATCACTGGCAACACGCACTGGTCATAGACTTTCGTCTCCCACAAGGTGGACCGATGACAGGTCATCGGTCCACCTCGGCGAGAATCCGATGGATGCGAGACGCACAGGACCGGTCATTGTGGCGACATTTGGGGGAGGCCTATGTCCAACAGTGGACGTCTTTCGGCTGAAATGATGATGATGATGATGTATATAATGGAAAACTTTTCAGTTGAGACAGGCCCATAAAGTGGACTGATGACCTCTTCGGTCCATCGTATGGGAGGCCTTCCAACGCTGCGGTTTTCGGTACGGGATCACCAATCTGACATTCTTCATTAAAGGATAAATTCTCAATAATGCGAAAACCTGACGAGGTAAATTAAACCTATTGAATTTGAAACTTTTGCACGAGTACCCAATTTCATTAAAATTGTATACACTGTTGAAATCGAAACATTTTAATAAGCGCCTCCAACTTGAAATCACTTATAAAAAGGTAGGCAAAAAACCTATAAATGGGCATGAAAAATATTTTTGCATTCATTCGCAAAAGTAGTAGATGAAAATTTCCCAACGATAATTGACGGTCCCGCCGAGAAATATCGTCTATAAATATAGTGGACAAAGTTTGACGACTGTTGGAGAAATTTTCAAGCTCCTTTCCAAGACATTTAGGTAGGTACTTGAGAATACTGAGGAGGTTCGAAGGCAGACACGGCAATTTGTTAGTTTACGTTGCGTAGAAGCGCCGCCCGGCCGCGCTCAGCCAAGCGGCGAACAAGTCATCTTTTATTAAATACGTACAAACATTTGCATTTAGCTACCGTGTACACTGTATTGTAAAATTTTAAAGTATTTTCCGTGTAATGCATTCAAATGATAAACGTAGTCTCGTATTTTGAATAAGAATGAACAACGTTTTAAATGTATAACCGGAATGGTAAAGCATTTAATTCGAGATAAAGAAAGACCAGGAAATATAATAACCTAAATGCTGTACCTACTACTTGACTATTGCGGACAAAGTTCGTAGTTAACATAACTCTACAAAAGCTGTATATATTTTTTATATTATTAAACTTTTCCCCATACTAGGAATTACTCCTGTATCGTGGAAACGTTAACAACATCTCACATATACAAAACATCCAGACCCAATACAACTATCTGTAGGCCATACAAATATTTGCTTCATGCGGGAATCGAACCCACGATACGCAGCGCAGCGACCTATCGCTCAACCACTACGCTATCAGTGCCGCCAAAGTTAAAAATTTAGTGTAACGCGAAATGAAACTGCTTTAGGCTTCAAAACGTCAGTCACTTGCTTGTAGTCGTTTTATGTCCTATCCAAAGCCATCTCCATTTATATGGGCCCATATCAATGACCATAAACATGAACATGAATAAGAATGTAGGTTTTATGGCCCCCCATATAAATCCGGAGGAGGTGGTCATTACACCCGCGTGTTGAGCAGTCGCTTGGAGGGGAAACACGTCGCTGATAATAATGGTATGTAAGGGCTTGATTGTTCAGTGTCTTAATGGGAATGAGCCATCTCTTTTGCGTTTGCTGGGTTTGATTTCTTTAAGAGCGCAGCGATGAACTGTAAACGTAGTTCATTATGTAAGAACTGATCACAAATGTGTCTATCCAAGCACAGCGATCAAGCGGTTTTATCTCTCACTACTATTGATTCTGATTATACTTTAGATTATGAATACTTACACAAGTATCAATAAAGCTAGACAAAAAAAATGTCTTAATACTAGATGCTGCCTCACTAATAGGATATTTGATATTATTAAGGATATTTTTAAAATATACAATTCGTGAAACATAGGAGGACAATAGTTACATGCTTTTGAAGTTATTATTTTATTCTTATCATGCAAAATATCGTTTGTACATAATGGTACATGTGACTTCACATACATATCATTTCCAAAGACACCACCAAGAATACACCGCTCCTGGACCATGGAGCGTCCCCTGCGAAAGCTGAACTGGCCGTCCGCAAGATCCAGCCCCATCCGTACCAGCTGCACGACGAGACGGCACGCAATTACTCTTTCAAAGAGCTTGCCCACCTTGTCGAACAGCACAATGGGTCAGTATGTGGACGGAGAGTCCGCAGAGCACCTCGGTTTCCCGATGAGGACCAGTTTCCCCGTCTTCCAACGAAGTGGGAACTGGCCCCTCTCCATCCATGTGCAATAGAGTTTGTCGAGGTCAGAGAGTCTCCATGGACAGGACCCAGACTTTCTCAGGCAAGCCGTCAAGTCCTGAGGCGGTATTTTTACCACCACTCTCATGTCTACCTCGGTTACCTCTGGAGCATTGTCCTCGTCGTCACCGTCGTAGCCCACAGCGGACACCGCAGGTGGCGGAGTAACGGACGGGGGAGAATGTTTCCCTCGTGCAGGGATCAGAGCCATCACCATACCCTCCACAAGCTGGGGTCGGAGACTCTATGTCAGCGGAGGAGTCCAGGGGTGGAACTGATTTGGCACCACTTGGTAGGAGCGTCCTCACGGGTGTCTGTTCAGAGTCACACGTTGCGGGCCTCCAACCTGGCCCTCTTTATCTCCACTCGGAGGTGGCGCTTTGCCACTCTGTATCCTTCGTACATATTATTAGTGTGAGGATTTACAAAATTTCTAAAAAATCCGGTGAAATACCCTATTGCGTCATTCTTAAATTCTTTCAAACCGACCAAGCGACCGCGGTCTCTCAAAAAAATACCAACGCACATAATATCATCCTATTTCTCACCAACATTGTTTTTAAAAATGATTAGTAAAAGCCATATTTTTAAATTAAAACTGTTGCTGTTGGTGGGGGTTTAGCCGAGTTTTAAGCTGCCTAACTTAAAAAAGCGAGAGTGAGCAGAATAATGCGACTACCGGTCGTAAACCAAGCTGTGGTGTGTCCTCTTTATTTTATTACTAAGTAATTTTCCATGTGCCCTTTTATTGTGGCCTAGCGTCATGCCCAGGGGAATTGGCGTAGGATAATGTTAATTACCAGCAAAGGGCCAATAGGTAGCTGAGGAGTAGTTACCAGGATATTTCCGATGTTTTTGAATGCACGGGATCTTAAATGAATTTGTAAAGAATATTGAAGTTATCCAGAAATTTCTGAGTTATGCCTAGGTAATAAAAAAATAGGTATCTGAACGTTTGCCGCCACTTTTGGGTAAACTAGTACTTCCCACTCTTGTAAATTACAGCCTATGTATTAATCCAGGCTATAAACTATCTTGACACCAAATTCCATCTAAATCCGTTCAGCTGTTTGAGCGCGAAGGAGAAACAAAGACACACACACATAAATAAACATTCGCTTTAATAACATTAGTGTGATTCTACTCAAGAAACCAACTTCAAAACACTATTGTTTTATTGTCCCATGAGAATACCATCACCATGATTTACAAACTAGAACACTTATCCCGAAATGGTAATATCTAGTAGGAAAAATCTTCGTTCCAAATCTGTTTGGTCGTATACATGAATCTGTTATTGCATTGAGCCCATATCGATTCCTTAATACAATTTACCTTGAACAAGGATTTGGCAACAACAATCTTGGCATAAAACTGTAGAGATAATAATATCATGCTAGTAACACAGGGTAGTAAAGGTTTCAGGTTCATTTCAGGTTTACAGTTGTCTGCACTAGTTCTTCCATATAAAGTACAGTGAACCAAAAAGTTTAGTGACCTCGTAAGTGAAAGACATTTCAGACATTAATAAAAACTGACGGAGTCACTCATGCTAATGACAGAGACGACACTCTCTAAACATAACGTGCTATATAAACGGTCAAAGTGCCTAGTAGAATACCTCCAAAAAAACTGGGCAAGTGCGAGTCGGACTCGTGCACTGAGGGATCCGTACAAACTTACCTACATAAATAGTTAAATTCCCGAATAGTCTCGAAGATTTTTCCGAATCGCAAAAAGTTTTTTTTTATGACGTAGCAAACAATTACTGTTTACAGATTTATTCCTATATCTGTGCTATAAGAGCTTGCTTTATGACAAATGTCAGGATTCTGAGCCAACGGGAAGTACCCTATGAATTTTGATTCCCTTGAGAGTGTCGAAATATACGTTTTTTGCAACATAAACGGGCGTATCTTTGTTTTTCGTTAACTCAGAAGTTTGATTTTTTCACAGCTTCAAGGGATTGCAGACTTGAGTACCTATATGGTTTTATTTTCAACTCGATTCCTCAACGCGTTCCCCAGATATGGGGTCTTGATAGACAGACAGACGGACAACAAAGTGATTCTATAAGGGTTCCGTTTTTTATGTACGTAATCCTTAAAACAGTAATCAGAAATTATAAGTAATACTATCCAATTATTTGTATGCTTCGCGTCTTGTATTCATAAAATTAGTGCGAACTCAAAAAGTGACTAGTTACTAACCAATTTTGCCGACTGTACGCCAGAATGACACAAGTTTTTATATGTTGAAGATAAAAATGTGGTCTCAGCACCTCTCGCTAGGTGTTAAGAAAACAAGTTAGTGTCACATAACAACAGTGTCGGTGTGCGCGACTGTACGGGTGAGTGCAGCGTTCTATGTTTTTACGATTGTACAGGAAAGCTTCAACAAAGTAAAACAGTGTATATTGTAAATATAAATGTAAAAAGCTAGCTTTATTCATTCCGACTTTCGTTTAGAATTGTAAAACTAACCTACAAAGACCTCTTCATTATTAGGGTTCTGTATCTCAGACAGAAAAACAGGACGATGATCACTGTGTTGTCCGGCTGTTTTTTTTTTCGGATGGGAAAATCATCCAATGACATCCCCCGCTTTTGGGCGGGGCGAGAGATAGTATCAGACTTTTACTGACTAAAAACGCACTCCTGTTCCTTCTTTGCCATTTTTCCAGGGCCCCGGGGATCTCTTTCGCATTACCCATGGCCCCAGTAAGCTTCGACCCTGCTGGGCCCCTACGGTTGCTGAAATCTCCTTGAGGCGCGCGCGGAACACTACGCGCCGTCGACGACTTGGTCTTGATCCGGACGATCGGACGGCGAGCGAGTTACCCATTGCTCGCCGTCCGCAAGCCCGCGCCTACGTTGCTGTCCGTCTGTTTAGACCCTTTTTCTCAGGAATGCATACAAGTAGGTAACAAGCTGAAATTACTAATTACAGAACTCTTAGAGCAAATCAAACTTCTAAGTCAGCTCAATCTAAAGATAAGTCCGTATAAACTCCGTCTATGGCGCTTATTTGACGCTCGCAAAAAAATCAAAACTTATAGGAGACTTTCCGTTGACCTCTAATCATGAAATTTGGTATGAAGCAATCCCATCTAACACAAGTAAAAGAAAACCGTAAATTTGTAGTTACATCACAAAGTACGAACCTATTATTGTACGATCTGGAAAAAAAATTGTTATACGATTCAGGACTCGAAATATTTACGTGAAACACAAGTTTTTATGGAACCCTTTGTGCAGGAGTTTGACTCATACTTGACCGGTTCTTTTCCTATCGTTTCTCACATGTTTTCACACATCACATCCCCCTCTCTTGGGCGGAGAGGGAGATAGTGTCAGACTTTTACTGACTGAAAACCCACTCCTGTTCCTTCGTTGCCTTTCGTACCAGGGCCGAGTCTTTCTTTCAGAAGCAGACCCTTGGCCCCAGTAGGTTTCGACCCTGCTGGGCAACTACGGTTTGCTGACACCTCCTTGAGGCGCGCGTGGAACAGCTGTCGACGATTTGGGCTCGGTCCGGATGGTTACCGGACGGTCGGACGGTGAGCTAACCGTGGTTACTCACATTAAGATTTCTTGTTAATCCGTATGACGATTAACTTTGATGCGCTTGTCCACGGGGCATACTTTTCTACATCAAATACTTTCCAGGAAAATACACCCCTTAGATTCAAAATTATATCTAATATAAAAAGATTGGATCAATTTTCTAAACAGAGAAACAAACACTGTACCTCCGATTAACCACGATTGGTACAAGCTGAAGCTTATTTAAGTTAAGCTGTTGATCCCCGCATTAACGCCGGCGTTCACGCGCCATTGTCTTACTATTGTGTCTCTAATTACGCACTCAAAAGTTTAATGATCGCATTAACAAGCCATGATTACACGACTGAAAGGAGCACAAATTGTAAATTCCCACAAACCTCAACATGAATCAAAATGTTTCGGTGAAGATGAAAGGAACATCATGTAAGCACATAAGAAGATTTAATCAGGTCATGTATTCATTGCAAGGTAATGAGAGTTTAGATTTAGACTGGTTTTTTTAACTTTAAACCCCCCACACTAGGAATGTGTTATAGTGGATGCGTTCACAAATATAAGACGCCCAGATACAGAACACACTGAGGGTTCCGAACAATAAGTATTACAAATATACAGTTTTCCGATTTTTTCTTAGACTTGTGCTATGAGACCTTACTTCATGCCTTTCAGAATTCTAGGTCAATGGGAAGTACTCTATAGGTTTTGATTTCCTAGTAAGTGTCAAAATATGCGCCTAAATGGAGCATAAACGGCCTTATCTTTAGATTTCGTTGATTTAGACGTTTGATTTTTTCATTGCTATCAATTTCAGATTCATATATTCACGCGTTTCTGAGAAAAAGGATCTTGACAGACGGACAGATAGACAACAAAGTGATCCTATAAGAGCTCCGTTTTTGCCAACTTAGGTACGGAATCCTCCTCACCATCATTTTTTCTGAAGTCGGTTAAAAATAAAGTCACTTTCCGCGTCTGTCTGTTTATCCGCAAAATTCTCCAAAACTAGGCATCGAATTTTGATAGCCATTTTTTTTCTTCCATAAACAAGGAAGGTCTATCGGTATAATTTACCCCCGTGCGATGTCGGAGCGGGTTACTAGCAAATAATAAATAAATAGAAGTGAAAGCGACCCATGGCGACATATCCTTTATTCTCCAAACTGTTGTAAATGGTACACTTCTCCTTGTCAACGTGTCCTAACATAATATTATCTGGAGTTTCCCTTGTGTTATGTTATACAGGCTCCCGCGATGTAATTCGCTTTCAAACAACCGAAGTTTTATTATTCACTTCCTTTCTTAGGTTTCTCGTCCTATCCTGACTAAAATCACATAGAACAATAATATGGAACTGCGACGCTTTATCCTACGCCTATAAACACCTATAGACGCCTATATAGCTGTTGTCTACAAGATAATAATCTGTAGAATCATTGATGAGTGCCTACTATACTCCCTTATTGCGAAAATGTCCGATCTAGAAGTGATCCATGATAAATTGCTTGAGTTTAAGAAAAAAAAAACTGTAGCTGGATTTAGAATTTAAATTAAGGGCATCCAACCCGACATACATTTTCACTGTTTTTCATACAACCAGTCATACGCGATTATGACGTTATTAATTACACATTTTTCATTAGATATTTTGGAAACACAGTATCTTGTGGATATTATCTAGGCTTCTATTGAAATTAATTTATAAATTTGTGTAAAACTAATCCAGTAAAGACCTCTGAAAATCTGCTATTTTGCATGAAATTTGACTCTTTATAATTTACTCAAAAATTCAAAAAAAATGTAACAATAAAAGCCTTTCAAATTTAATCAAGGTTCTGAATGACGACAATTTTTTTTTTCAAAAACTTTTAAGGGTTTTAAAAAACACATTTCCTGGAAAAAGTTTTATGAAATATTCGAGTAAATCACGGAATTACCGAATGCTAATAGAGTTTTCAGGCGTTATCTCTCTTTTTTCGCATTGCTTCTTAGTCAAACATCGCGTTGGATTGCGTTAGATGAAGTAACAAGCTTTTAAACCATGCTCGATTTTGACGATAAGAGGTGAGTGAAAAAAGACCCTCTTAAGTTGAATTAGCTACAATTAAACAATCCTAAATCACTTATAATTATTATTATTTTATAATAATTGTGTCCTTTTAGGTATTTCTGATTTAGATTATTTCTTAAATTTTAATGATTGTAGAATTGCAAATGTTATGTAGGTACACCGTTATTTTCACGTAGGTACATAAGACCACTTGTGTTGCAATTTTTTTTTCCTTAATGTTAACTGCACACCTGCAGTACCTACTCTCTCAATAAATAAATAATATAATGCTGATACCTGACCAAATCTAATCCTAAGATACGCATAAAAATAACAACGTTGAATTACATAGAAATCAAGCGAACGTAACGGTCATTTTATTTATTTACTCATTTCTGCCGGCGGCTTCGCCCCTGTGAATGAAGAAATTACATAGCCTATGTTAATCAGCCATATAGTAACATTCTACTGGTGAAAGAATTAAAAAAGCGGTCTATCAGTTTTTGAGTTCATTTATTACAAACAAAAATACAAAGCTTTCCTCTTTATAATATTAGTATAGATATTGGAATCTATTGTAAATAGAAAAATATTGTTCTTCTTCTTCTTCTTTTCGTGTCGATGTACTCTAACTAAATTTTTATCTGACCAGTATTATAGCAACCTCCACAGCTCCGTCTCTGGCCTCGTATAGATCCTGAAAACTGTAGGTGGTTGTGCAGGATGGACAGCATAGCAAATGACGCATGTTCTGTGCAGCAGCTCCACACTGGCACTGTGTTAGAGATGGGTCGAGGAAGCCCCATTTGGCCAAATTGTTTTTACAGTGGCCAACCTGAAAAATATTGTTTAGATATATCGATAGAGAATTTCTTACGGATTCTATCAAAAAGCGAAAATGTGCAGAAAGTCTGTCCTATGCTACCAAGTTACGCAAAATTAACCAAATATAAAGCTTCGTTTACCGTTTAAAATATACTTAATTGAACTTCGAACAAAGTTTATTTAAACAAACAATTTTCAGAGGCGTAACCTACATTTAGTGAGGACGGGAATCGCTACCATCGCAAAATAAATTGATTAGACGTGAGGCCAAAAAAAATCTTACAGCGTTCTCTTCTTTTTAACTTTTCGTGTCCAAAAGCTTTGTCCTGGAGAGATTCATTTTAATTACGATTTCCACGAGAAATAACGACTCAGGGAAGTACGGCCTTCACCTAGCTACCAATCTTCATTAACTTCATTATTTCCGTGTAAAATTGTACGTTATGTACCTTTTTATACTAACTATAAGTATAAACGACGAAGTTTTTTAAACTGTCGACTAAGGAAGTTTTCAAATTGAATTTTACTTATTTAATTATGCAGTTTTGCTCGTTGATTTTAGTTTTGAATGGATTTAATTTCTAGTTAGGTTTGGTTAGTTTTTGTGAATCACATTAATATTATAAAGCCGAAACTTTCCGTGTTAGTCGAACGGCAGAACTGATTTCGATGAAACTTGGTATACGGGTAGACCATGTCCTAAAATAACACAAAATATACTTTTTATCCTGGGAGTATGTTCGTTTGGGATATTTTTTTACTATTATTTTATTTAGGTAACACAAACACAAACAAACAACACACAAACACAAAGTACAAACAAACAAACAAACATACACAAAGTATGTTACTAACCTATGGCTAATAACAGGTTAACCTTCCTAATTGGGATAATTCTATAACATGCGAACGGACTAATAAGAAAATTAACAAAAATGTACTTACAGATACAATTTTGCTTGAAATTAATTTTGGAATGAAAATTAGAAGAGTAAAAAAATTATTAAATTATGGGAGATTAATTGCCAGTCAGTTGCCTTCTTTTACAGTTTTAACAATTAGTTTTTTGAAAGTTAGCTTATTGCAAATGAATATATCTACTTGAAAGAAATCTGTGTTATAAATTACGCGGGCAAATAGTACATAGGATCCCGGGAGTACACTTCTTCTACTCCACTCTACTGGAGTATGTTCCCTTGTGATAGTTTTCTGCTTTCACGCGAGCAACGCCACTTGCTGAAGCTAGCAAGATAAGAAAATCAAAACTGCTCGATTAGAAATAACTGCACCTAATTTTAGCAGCTAATGGATAACTAATAACGAAGAACGAAACGAAACGTATTGACTGTTAAATCGTAATTCTATATTTATGTACCTACATATTTTAATTAATTTTTATCACAAACAATTGCAAATGTTATGTACGCCGTTATTGTTACATACATCAGACCACCACGATGAAATCGATTCTTTTTGTTTTTTAATGTTAAATGTATTGTAATGTGGCAGTACTCAATAAATAAATAAGTGAATAGCGTTCTAGTTATTGGTTTTACCAGATATCTCGCTAAATAAGTAAGTTAAGACATGAGAACACACGTAGATGAAAGGTTCAATTGATTTATTCAGACAGAGTGGTCGCGGCAACCGTACGTTACTAAGTTGAAGTTCCAACGACATAAATCTCCGGCCACTCCACACAAAGTGAACGAATTGGACCGGATGAATAATTTCCAAATACATTTATGCAAGCGCAAGTATTTCCATAGCATAATCTTGTAGGATCACTGAACAAATACTTATAGAAGATTTGTACAGGACAAAGATACCGAAAACCGTAATAAATTTTCCCAAAATATGTTCTATAAATATTTACACGATTAAGTGGGACGTGTCACCGAGACGAGACCTTTTCTTCGACCGAAATAAATGTTAAAAGTCTCGATAAAGATTTTGATTACAATTATCTACTTTTCAATATTGAAAAGTACACAAACACTTTGGTTGAAGTTTGCTGCTCCTAAATAGAAAAGTTTTGATTTGTTGAAAGACAAAACGAAACTAAAAGACGCTAAGAACAACAATCTACTGAAAGTAAAACTTTTCGTAGAAAACTTTCTATTTTATCTGAAAATAACGCTGTATAATAATTTTTTATTTTATGAATGTGGCAGTTAGCTTACGACTGCCTTGCCTTTCCAAAAAAAACCGGGCAAGTGCGAGTCGGACTCGCACACTGAGGGTTCCGTACAAACTAACTTATGTAAATAGTTCAATTCCCGAATCGAGTCTCGAAGATTTTTCCGAATACAAAAAAAAGTTTTTTTTGTGACGTAACTACAAATTTTCAGTTTTCAGATTTATTCCTATACTTGTGTTATAAGACTTTGATTCGTGCCAAATTTCTAGGTTCTAGGTCAACAGGAAGTACCCTATCAATTTCAATTTCCTTAGTAGTGTCAAATTTACGATTTTTGCGACATAAACGGATATCTTTTTTTTTTCGTTAACTTGGAAGTTTACTTTTTTTCACAGCTTCAAGGGACCGCAGACTTGACTATATCGTTTTAATTTCAACTCGATAGTTTCACGCGTTCTCGAGATAAAGGGTCTTGACACACAGACTGACAGACAGACAGATAGTCGGACGGAAGACAAAGTGATCCTACGAGGGTTCCGTTATTTCCTTTTGAAGTACGGAACGCTAAAAAAATGCAAAAGCAAACAGAAGTTAAATGAAATTAACTAAAAGACAGTAAAAACGGCATAGGTTGGCGCAGTGGTTTAGAAATTGGATGTTGCGCTTTATGTTGCGAGTTCGATTCCCACACGGAACACACATACTTACATGGCCTACAGATAATTGTTTTGGAAGTCTTGTTTATGTGAGTTCACAAGTTTTTTAATGCAGCCACAAAACAGACAATTTGTAGTGTGTGAGTGTGGCAATAATTTTATTTAAAAAAAAATATCAACCACTTTAATATAGGTACATAATATTATTATATACATGATAACATACAATTTATTGACGTAAAAACGACAGAAAATCGAATTTCCAAATCCAATTTTTAACATTTGTATGTAAACCTAATTATTGAAAGAATTTCAACAAATTCATACGCTTCATCTCCGGCAGACGCGAAGTTTAATAAGATATTTCCTGTTCATGATGCTGGAAAGCGTCTGCCACCTACGTGGAAAAGTATTTCATAAAAATAACCTCACGCCATTTTTGTTTCGTAATAAGTTCAAGATTTTTTTTTAATTTCAATGGTAGCTTTAAAATTTTTGTGGAAAGGAAAAGATCAAATAAAGTTGGTAAGTAAGTAAGTTGGTCACAGAATAATTAGAAAAAGGAAAATTACAAAAATATAGTCCTATTTCCTACTAATATTATTAGCGCAAAAGTTTGTGTGTATGGATTTTTGTTACTCTTTCATGCAAAAACTACTGAATGGATTTCGATGAAACTTGGTACACGGGTAGACCATGTCCTGGAATAGTACACAAGATATTTTTTATCTCGGGAGTATGTTCCCTTGGGATAATATTCTATTCTAACGCGGTTCGCTGGAAGCAGTTATTAAAATATATAAAGCCTAAAATTGAGCAGAACCAAACCGAATACTTACTTATTCTACGATTTCGACGGTCTCTCTAGTCCTGTACTCTTACCTCTTGCAGGAAGTCCGGACCGAGCCCAAGTCGTCGACGGCGCGTAGTTCCACGCGCGCCTCAAGGAGATGTCAGCAACCGTAGGGACGCAGTAGGGTCGAAGCCTACTGGGGCGATGGGTGCACGGGGCCCTGGAACAATGGCAAAGAAGCAACAGGAGTGGGATTTTAGTCAGTAAAAGTCTGACACTATCTCCCGTTCCGCCCAAGTGCGGGGGATGTCATTAGAAGATTTTCCCATCCGAAAAAAAAACCTCTCGCTCAAATGGGTATGAGTGTTCCTTCATACCCATCTGCTCCAACTTTCGGCACCTCGGGTTGCTTATCCAAGGGGATAGCGAGGTAGACCAACGTAACGCACCGGATCAATTCAGGATGGATGAAATGGCGACATGCCTCTGGAACAACTTGCGATCCACGGATGGCCCTAGAGTTAAAGAGTCTACAACCTCAAGTCTAGAAATCTACAAGTCCGAGAGATACGAATGAAAAAACTGTTTTTTTTCCTACTACATCTTATCCTTTCAGTAGTTTTTAAGTTTATCAAAAACAGACTTTCAGACGCGACTAATTTATGATATAGGTAAATAAGGATTGACAAGCTCTCAAATGCTAACAAATAAAGCTAGAAAGCAATGGTGACCCAGTGGTAATAGCCCCGACTTATAAGTTGTAGGTTGTGGGTTCAAACTCAACCAAGAGCATTACTATGTGTAATTTATTTCATCGCCATTGCTCTCGAAATGGTGAAGGAAAACATCGTGAGGCATCCGCATCGGCATGTCCTAGAACCAAAAATTCGAAGACTTATGACATGTATCCACCTAGCCGCACTGGGCCTGCGTGGTAGATTGCGACCTATTCGCTCTCCTAGGGAGGAGGTATGAGTCCCAATAGTGAGAACATGATAAGGCTGATTATGCTTTATTATCATGCAATAAAACTCCATATTACATAATTGAAACCTAATTCCTGTTATGCAAATGTCATAAAATATTATTTACGTCGGTCATGAGTTAATAAGAGCGTGATCAAATTACCCTAATTGCGGATTAAGGGCTTTCGAGGGTTGCTCTATGACGTTCTTCGTGATGTTAACTGTCTCCACTTGGCGCTTACCACGACCCTCACAAATTCAATTATGGACCTTCGTCGCGGCGCTGTTGACCTGCCCTGAGCAAATACCAGTCAACCAGAATCAGCCGTAAATCTCGGAAAGTTTGACCTTCACTGGCTCAAAGATAGTTTGAAGTCGGTCGTGCCAATAGTGATGTACCCATCGTTGAGTCTTTTTAATTTCTTTTTTTGCCCTGAAACTTGGATCTCTCTTAAAAACAAATTGGTGAACAGAATGTTTAAGGGTGAAATTTCATAAACGTACCCCCTTTTTAGGTGGGAAATCATAGTAACCTACCGAGTTTCCTCAGTTGCCTTTTGCGTTCAACGGTAAATCTTTCGAACAATCCCTCAGCGTAAACGTATCCCCTTCTTCTTTTCATGTCGACGGACTAAGATTAAATTTGCTCTGACCATTATTTGGCAATCTGTATAACTCTGTCATTGGCCTCGTACAAAACCTGAAAAGTGCAAGTGGTTGTGCAGGACGGGCAGCATAGCAGATGACGCATGTCCGGTGAAACGGCTCCACACTGACACTGTGTTTGAGATGGATCGAGGAAGCTCCAATCGACTAGAATGCTAGATTGTCTGTGCAGTGGCCAACCTGGGTTCGCGGTCGGTTAAGAGATTTCCAGAATGTACCTTATTTTTCGGTGGGAAAAATCATCCAATGGCATCCCCCGCTCTTGGACAGATCGAGAGGGTGTGTCAGACTTTTAATGACTAAAAACCCACTCCTGTTCCTTCGTTTCCTTTCATACCAGGGCCGAGTCTTCCTTTCAGAAACAAACCCTTGGCTCCAGTAGGCTTCGATCCTGCTGGGCCCCTACGGGCGCGCGTGGAACAGTACGCGCCGTCGACGTCTTGGGCTCGGTCCCGGACGGTTAACAGACTATCGGATGGCTAGCAACCCATTGCTCGCCGTCCGCAAGACTGCGCCTACGGTGGCCGGAAATCGGGATCGGAATCCCGGCAGCTGGAGCGTGAGGGACGTGCCCTCGCGCGTGCACGTGCGGCCTCCTCCTTTGCTAACATTACTGCTTTCCAGAAGGAGGCGACCGCCTGCCACTCCTCCTCGCTTCGGACTATGGCCTGTACCAAGGCCTACGAGGACACGGTGGTGCTCTGCCCAAGCGGGGGGGCACCCGGTGAAACCGGGTTGCCCTCCTAATGCTATTCCAAGGCAGGGAATTAAAGGCGTTGGCGATGTCCAAAACACTACCATGACACACCTGCCCTGGGACACCGCATCCCCCGTCGTGAGGGCTCGCACGCGCATGATGGCGTCCACTGTGGAGCGCCCCCTGCAGCCGAACTGGCCGTCATCAAGATCCAGCCCCACCCATGCTAGGTCTGCGACGAGGCAGTCTGCAATTACTCTTTCAAAGAGCTTGCCCACTTCGTCAAGCAGCACAATGGGCCCATACGCGGATGGAGCCCCTGCTACGCAATGAGGACGAGTTTCCTCGTCTTCCAGTGAAGTGGGAAGTTTCCCCTCTCCATACATGCGCTGAAGAGCCCTCTTAGTCGAGGCCCGAGTTTCTCCATGGCCAGGACCAAGGCTTTTCCAAGCAAGCCGTCGGGTTCTGGGGCAGTATTCTTGGCACTCAGCCTTCATACCGTCACATTCATCTCTACCTCGGTCACCTCTGGAACATTGTCGTCGTCGTCGCCATCGTGGTCCGCGTTAGACACCGCTGGTAGCGGAGTCATGGGCAGGGGTTCCCCTCGCGCAGGGAATAGAGTGCTCACTACACCCTCCACAATCTGGGGCCGGAGACTGCGTGAGCGAATGTACGACTTACGTTTATAATATTTCACACTTCACCAGTCTGGTGATTTTTTGTATGTACTTTTATCTAACGACTACAAAGTTGATTCGTTTAGCAACAAAATTCGAATATTTTTATTTGCGAAAATACATAAATGCTTGGGCTTTTCACTGAACAAAAGCTTTCCCTTTGTTGTAGGAATATTCACAGGCTATGGACAATTTAATTAAAGGATATTCTACTATAGAACTGGCTTAGTGAATATTAAATATCAGCTAATGTTAAGAAAGGTCTTTAAACCGCTTTTCGGAGACCTTGGAATTTCAATTTCAGGCTTTGAGGTACCTACACATTACACACAAATCAGTCACGTTACCATCATGACGCTGAACGACTGAGACGCCAAAGTCGTGACGTATCTTAGCTGCGCATAAAATCGCGCATCACGACTTTGGCGTCTCAGTCATTTACTTACAATCACTGACGTGGCGGTGACGTTACAAAGTGTGGGTAAACCTCTTTTTTAGGGTTCCGTACCTCAAAAGTAAAAAACCTTGTTGTCTGTCTGTCTGTCAAGAGTTCAAGACCCTTTATTTCGGGAACACGTGGAGGTATCGAGTTGAAATTAAAACCATATACTCAAGTCTGCGGTCCCTTGAAGCTGTAAAAAAATCAAACTTCTGAGTTTACGAAAATAAAAAATACGGCTGTTTATGTCGCTAAAAACGTATATTTCGACACTCTCAAGGGAATCAAAATTCATAGGGTACTTCCCGTTGACCCAGAATCCTAAAATTTGGCATAAAGCAATGTCTTATAGCACAAATATAGGAATAAATCTGAACAGTAAATTTGTGGTTACGTCACAAAAAAACAAATATTTTTCGGAGAAATCTTTGAGGTCCCATTCGGGAATTGAATTATTTACATACGTAAGTTGGTACGGAACCCTCATTGCGCGAGTCCGACTCGCACTTGCCCGGTTTTTTTATTTGTCTCTACTTGTCTTCTACACTTTTTCTATGCAGGTACATAAAAACGGGGTGAATAAGAATGCCGAGGCGAATAGAACCCACGGCTGCAGGATTATTCGAAAGAGTTACCGCGGCCTTGAAACGCCATAGGCAACTGAAGGATCACGGGTGGGCTTTAGTCAGTTAAAGGCTTATACTCCTATCACTTTATGCAAAGAGGGATGACGATTTCCCACCCAAACAAAACATTATAAAAATTTTGATAATGTTTTTCTTTGCTTTGATTGGTTTCTAACAAAGGACCGCTTTTTAACATTATAATAAATTAATTAATTGGAGTAGTTAAAGCCTGCAAACAATATATAAATAACGTGAAAATACCCTCCAAAGTTTGGTTTCTAAACACCACTGCATTACTATTCGCCTCACTTGACGGTACTCATTAAATACTTACGTAGGTAAACTTCAACGAATACTAAATATTCATTAATAAACTATGGTTCAATTCCGTGAAATATGAACTTTCCTTGTATTTTCAAGCTGAGCTGAAAGTTAAATGATGTAAGACGGTGTGCACTACGTCGCCACTTCTCTGAAATTTTGGTTAACTTCCCTTCCTTACCGTTCTTTAGAAAAGTTCTGGGTCTTATTCTCCAGTGGATTTAGTTTTCACTGAAAACTCTAATAGATTTTGCAAAAAATAACTTTCAGGTAGAGTAAAGCATTGTGAACTGGATATAAATCAATGTTTCAAAAGGGCATTTGAAGAATTAAACCATAGATAGCTTAAACTTGGGCACGCCACAATCATGGCGGTAAGTCCCTTCTTTGGGGAGTGGCTAGAGAGGAGTCATGGTGTCCTCACCTTCCGCATAACGCAGGGCCTTAACGGACTTGGTAAGTTCGAGAGGTTCCTGTTCCGGATTCTGAAACGTCCGAGTGTCACCATTATGCGGAGCGCCCAGAAGACATGTTGGAGCATACGGTGAGGTGCGCTATGTAGGTACACTTATATACGCTTGGACAGAGTACCGCCTTCTCTACGTCGAAGTGATAAAGCAAGCTTAGCTTATCCCTGCGACTTTTTTCAAGATTTTTATCAATTAACTAGCAATATTTGTAAGTATCTTTGTGTGTTTGTTTGGGTCAAATCTTGCAAATGAATTTTATAACAGTTACCTTTAACCGATTGGGCTGAAATTTTCTTCTTTACATTCAGAAGCTACATTTTCAAACCTTTCTTTTCTGTTTCGCAAACTATTTGTGTGTAATAGCGATCGCTTGGAGTGTTGCTTGCAAAAAGAACAACTACACAAACAAACTCTCGCACACAATCAAAGTAAGTAATCAGATTTAAATCTAAATAAACGAAATAAAGCTTTTAAAAGGGACAGAAAACAGATTAGATACACACACACACACTAGGATTGGTTGTACCCGATTTTCATTTGGATGCTGAAACCCAATTAATGAGCGCGCTTAGTAGTTCACAGTTTGTGGGTGGCGCCACTGGAGACCACTGCGAGCCACTGGAAGCCACACAGAACTGTAATGTGTGGGTTTCGACGATCGTACTGGCTTATAAGTTCTACTAACATTTCAGAAGCTAACCACATTCTAAGCAGCTGTATTAATAAATCAGCAAGGCTTGAATTTATACTTATATATGGGAAAAGTTTAGACTTCCGAAATGTTTCAATAAATACCTACCCATATTGTAATGTACAAGCCTATAGAAAAACTTCTGACCATACGATTAGTTTAAATACTGAAATTTTGATTATTTTCATAGAAAAATTTAATGAATTAAATTCCTGCCAATCAGTGTAGAAAATAATAATATGGTTAAAAAAATTATTTAATGTAATTATGGTCATTACAATTTCACATCAAACAACTAGGTGGATCCTAAAGATTAGTGTTGCAACAGAACTTTGCTTCCGCTTCTGCAGAAGTTCCTCAAGCTTTTTCACTTCTGTTTCCGTTTCTGGTTCCGCAAACTTTGTAACAGAACTCACAACGAGTAGCGCGGGGCTGGGGGGCCCGTAGACGACTGAACACGACGGCAAAGGTGCGGAGGGGAGGATTTTTTTGGTTCATTCTGCGCATCACTTCGCCTCATGACGTTCAGCGTAATCTTCTGTTGCTTTTTTCTTACGTTTGTTGTTCGTTTTATTCTTCTGGTGCCAATAGTTCGCCATTACAGCCCCCTGCCAGCAGTGTAGCCAGTGAGCAATTATTTAGCGGAGCTGGTATTAACACTTCCGCTTCCGGTTCCACTTCCGCTTCCGCAAAGATTTACTTTTGACATCTGTTTCCGTTTCTGCTTCCGTTGCATCACTACTAAAAATCTTGGGTTACGTACTTTTTTTTCGGGAGGGAAAATCATCTAATGACATCCCCCGCTCTTGGGCGGAGCGAGAGATAGTGTCAGACTTTTACTGACTAAAAACCCACTCCTGTTCCTTCTTTGCCATTTTTCCAGGGCCCCGGAGATCATTTTCGCATCACCCATGGCCCCAGTAGGCTTCGACCCTGCTGGGCCCCTACGGTTGCTGACATCTCCTTGAGGCGCGCGTGGAACACTACGCGCCGTCGACGACTTGAGCTCGGTCCGGTCGGTTACCGGACAGTCGGACGGCGGTGGCCGGAAATCGGGATCGGAATCCCGGCGGCTGGGGCGCGAGGGCCATTGCCTCGCGCGTGCACGTGCGGCCTCCTCCAGCATTACTGCTTCGCAGAAGGAGGCGACCGCCTGCCACTCCTCCTCTCTCCAGACCATGGCCTGTACCAAGGCCCGGAGGATTACGTACTGAAATATCATGTGAAGGCAGTGCCGTAATGGAATTATAAAGTCTACTGTCCTCGGACATGTAGCTTCTTCACTCTTAAACATCATGATCAGTTCAACCGAAAGACGTCCACTGCTGAACATAGGCTACAACGAGAGCCACGGCTAAGTGTCGCCACAACGACTGATCCTGTGCGTCTCGCATTCATCAGTACCCTGTGACCCTCAACAGGTCAGAGGTCCTTATGGAAGGTCATCGAACGCTGCGTCTACTAACCTCCAGTACCTTTCGACCCCAATTGTTAAATGATTCAGAGTCAGAATCTTGTGATATCATTATTAATGTAAGAGTAAAATTATTATATTTCTCGGTTATAAGTTGATTGCTGCATCGTGGCTGCATCCTTACAGGGTATAAACACATTACTTTGAAGTTGTCAGTAACTGTGTTTACATAGCATGCAATAAAAATAAATGAAAATAATGACTAAGACAACCAAACCACTTTTAAAATATGCCATTTCACATTGTGTAACAATAGACCTGCCTAAATATTGTGAAAATGACTTTAAACGATTTCTGTCTATTTTTATGTACCTACCTATATTATTAAGTTATTCTGTATGGTTGTCTCATATTTGTGAATAAAGCTTATTATTATTATACTATTGGCATAGAATAGAGTAGCTAGACACAATAATTGAATGTTCAAAAGTAAAGAACTACTTAGAGAAGACATGAGTCGTTCTGTGGTCATCATCAAAATGTATTTTATTGCCCCTACAACGAATATAAAGGAAGAACCATGCTATTCGCACGTCAGTAATGTGGGGCAATTTGATACGTTCGACCTAAACGGCGATTAGGGCAAATGACGTATCATTAGATTCGTATTGTTTTTTGTTCCCTGCGATTTGTGGGGTAAATATGTGAAGTCGCCCCCGATCGTATGTTGCAGGCGTTAGCAACATTTTTTCCAGATGAACGTGCGAGGAATGTTTTTTCAACCGCCTTTAAAAAAAATGTATGTTTGTTACCTCAGAAGTCCGTCGTTTATGGATTGACTTGCAATTTTTTTTCCTAAAAGGATAAGCTTCCAATTTGGTTTTTAATCAGTTTTGATGATGGGCTCCATGAGGAATCGAGGGAACTCCTCAAATAATATTATAGGCAACCATATGGTAATTTTAGTATTTTCATTGAGAATTCAAGCATCAGTCAAGAAATATCATTTGATGAAGTGGAACTGATGAAGAAGACCAGAAATGGCCAATGGAACTTCACAGTCATATAGACACCCCAATTTTTTAACTAGTACAAAAAAATGGGGCTCTATCCGTACCTGACCGTTACCGTACCGTCACTGATCATATTTTAGTAGTCAAAAGTAAAAAAAAAACGAAATCCCAAAATTGTCCACGAAAATTTGTTTTATTGGAAAATTCATAATAGAATCAATCATTCATAACAATTGCTACTAGAAAATACTACACGCAGTGTTTTTCCATTTCGACCGTCATTTATTCATTCATAATCAATAGCCAGTACAATATTTTCATAAATTGAGTGACATTTTGGGATATAAACAAACGCTAATAACTTTGCTGTTTATGAATATTATTTATTGAGACTTTACTTTAAAATAACAAGACCTTTTCTAATAAGCCCTTTAAGTATTTGTACTAATTAAAAATTAGTGGTGTATATATTACCATAAAGATGAACTATAAAAAAAAAAAACAAATATTTAAATGGTTCCAAATAGATATGTTGAAAATGGTATCATGTAACTTATCTGATGATGATGATGGAGCCGGAAGGTAGGCACCGGAACTCCGTAAATAATCAATGAATCCTAACCTTTTTTAAGCTTATTAGAATTATCATGAGATGCACTTTGGCTATAAGGTACTTGTTACGGACACGAGCATGTAATTTAGAATCACTAAATTTAATCAACATTACGTCATTCACAGACGCGTAATGTGTGTACATAAGCGCTGTACATAATAGAGAGCAAGCCTATCAGAGGCCAGACTATTGTCCAATCAGCTACTGGGATAGTATATAAGGCTATGTACTGAGTTCTTAGAAGTACATAATGCGGTTCTTAGAAGTAAATAGTACAGAAAAACCGTTAAGAATAATCTGGGTTTCTATTGGTAGATTACAATGGAGAAAATCACGCCACTATTGATGACCAATGGTGTGCTTGCCGTATGCGGGGGGTCGGGAGGTGAACGTCAGCCGGCCTCAACAGGATTAGGAAATAGACTAGAGGAAAAGGGACTCTCTCCCACGACTTGCGACCGGCTGAAAAAGTACTTAAGCTGCACTTTCCGTGAAGACGACGTTCTCTCTCTGCAGTTCGACTCGAAGCGTCACTGCGACAGTTTGTCTTGGCACCCTACGCTCCTGGAGCGGCCCTAGATTTCCAGATTTCCTAAGTTATCTAACGTATTAGAGTCAGTGAAGTATTGTAAAGTAACTGTGAACTATTTGTGAGTTAGCGTCACGCGTATGTACGTAAAGGACTCGATATTTACACGTGTTATGTGAAGTCTGTATTTTTATACGTGTTAAATAAATTGGCTGAGGCCTTTCAAGCGTGACCATTGTGTTGTGTAATTATTTACATCCTCTGCCCCCAACAGAGGAACTTTGGTCCTTCGAGAGCCGGATATTGGTCCTTTGGTAAGGAATATCGAGCGGCTTATTGTGCGTCTTTGGGGAGACGTGAAGAAATACAGTTGGGTGTCGAAGATTGAAGAAGGGAACGCTTCAAGCTCGAACAGGAACGCTGCAAGTAAGAATAGGAACGCGGCAAGTTACGTTTCGAAGAAACCTATTTTCAAGAAAGAAGAGGAAAGCTTTCAAGATTGAAAAGGAACGCTTCAAGTGGGAAAAGGAACGCAGCAAGTCACGTTACGAAGAATACCTATTCTGAAGATTGAAAAGGAACACAGGAACGCAGCAAGTCCGACCCAGTAGGTGCTTAGGATTGTCGCCACGTCGGGAACTTCGAGCCGCCAGCGTCGTGTCGAGCCGTCGTGTCAAGTCATCGTGTCAAGCCGTCGTGTCGAGCTGCAGAGAGGGATCCACGGGTCCTTTACGCCGTCGCGTCAAGAACCTTTTAAGCGGGTGGACCGCGGCTCAGGTACGTGCCACCTAACGGTGTCAAAGGTGCGTGCCTGAGTTAACGCCGTTTCAAGGCGGTGCGACATATTGTGCGGTGTCGCCAACCAAACGTGGTTGAACAGCACTACTGCGCCTGTAAGGCTGCGCACGTTGCGAGGGCCGGACTGTAGGCACTGCCGAGGCAACCGGTCGTTCCCACCGGTTGCTGAGCACCTCGTAGCGCGTGTAGTTCTCTGCAGGGTAGTCCCCACCTTTCCATTTCCTGCACATTTTCCATCCCTGCCGGAGCGTATCCCTCTCATAGGGCCCTCCGGTAGGTCTGATAGGGCCGCTAGGGCATTGATAGAGCTAGGGTGCCAAACGAGGAGGAAGGATGCCGACTACAAGAAGCCAGAAGAACGAAGATACGCAAGCCCGCGTGTTTGAAGACCCCCCCGCGTCACCGTCGTCCCGCGCGACAATATTATCACGCGCTAACCCCCGCGTTACGATTCCCGCGTCTGTACCAGTTCCTGCAACAGTGCCTACGAACGCGCCGACAGCCGAGAACATTACGATGGATGCTATAACGTCAACCGCCGCCGCGACCGCCATCCCAGCGCCCGCGCCCGCCGTTGATAGGATAAATAGTAGGTCGCCCGTCCAATCCGTACGATCGCGCCAATCCACCGCTAGTGCTGTACTGCGCATTAGGCAAGCAGAATTACATGCTGAGGAGCGCCTCGCCGCGATACGCCGCCAGGAATTGCAACTCGAAGCCGAGCTGGTTAAGAAGAGATTAGCGATAGATGTAGCTACCATTCGCGAGGAAACAGATCGAGATAGTGATATAGCCCAGGACGTCGCGGACACCGATAATCGAATCGATAATTGGCTGCAATGCGCGCAGCCTACGGGGGACGAGGAATTACCATCGCTGACTCCGCCGGATCAAACGTCGTCAGCGATACGCGCACCCGCCCCGGTTCACATACGGGGGGAGGAAGCTGAGCGCGCCCGGGGTAGGCAGGAATTTACGAGGCCGCGTACGCCACAGTATGAGGAGCGAGAACGCGCGTACTTTCCGAGAGAGGAGCCGCCCCGCGTAGAGAATAAGGAGCCCCGCGAACCTAGGTTCCGATCACCGCCTAGGTCGCGACATAAATCTAAATCTCGATCTCGATCTCGATCTCGAGATATCGATAAGCTAGCCGACGCGTTAAATAGGATGACACGTTATCGACCGCCGCCGCGTCAAGCGTTAGAGTTGCCAATTTTCACGGGAGCGCCGCACGAGTGGTTGCTGTTCAAGTCAGCAATGCGAGACTCGACACGAGAGTATGGATTCTCACGAGGAGAGAACTTAGCGCGCCTACGCAACAGCCTGAAAGGTGAAGCGAGAGAGACCGTGTCCGCGCTACTTTGCACCGCTGCTGACCCCGCCGTGATAATGCATACACTCGAACAGTGTTACGGACGTCCCGAGATTATAATCGACAAGTCACTCGACGATTTAAGAAAATTACCGCGACTCGGTACGACGGCCGCTGAACTCAACGCGTTCGCGATAAAGCTGCAGAACATCGTCAGCGTGCTATCGTGTCTGGATGATAGGGGGTACCTACAAAACCCAATGCTGTCCAGACACGTGGTAGAGAAGCTCAGCCCACACATGCGCGCGCGTTGGTGTGATTACGCCCAAGAGCATGGTAGTCGCGTGGAAGCAGAGATCGTTACGCTGTCGCGCTACCTAATGAGGGAAGCTGATCGGGCCGTAAGATACGCGTACTCGTCGACCGTGACTACGACTTCAAAGGAAGCGACGCGTCAGCAAGCTCCCGCCAGAGCACAAGCGGTCATTAGGAGAAACAAAGCGCGCGTACCCGCAACGTACGCCGCCGCCGAGCGACCTGGCGAGGACGAGAGAGAGAGGGCTAAGAAGACGTGCTTGTGCTGTGGCGAGGGACATGCCACGCCAAGCTGCAAGAAACTTGGTGACATGACGGTCCAACAAAGATGGGAATGGGCCAAGGAAACTGGAGCATGTTTCAAATGTCTGGCGAGTAAACATCGTCGATTCAAGTGTACCGCGAGGAAGTGCGGAGAGCAGGAATGTCGTAGATCGCACCATAGGCTACTCCACACCGCCGACCGAACGTCGGACGCGGCTAGCGCCTCCACCAACTGTGGGACCAGGAGCGTGAGGGAAGAATCGGCGACCACCGCATCTGCCCATGCCGGCAGCGAAATGAGCGCGGTGTTATTCAAAGTGTGCCCAGTAACGTTGCGGGGGCCGAACGGCAGGGAAATAGAGACGCATGCGTTACTGGACGAGGGCTCCACTGTTACGCTACTCGACGAAGAGATAGCTAACGAAATGGGCGCGAAAGGAATTAAGCGAGCGTTACGCGTCCACGGGATTACGGCCACGCGACAAGAGAACGACAGTCGTTGCGTGGAAATAGACATCAAGGGAAAACGCTCAGAGTATTTTAACATACGCGCGCGTACCGTTAAAAGTTTAAATATAACCGGTCAGACCGTGAAAGCGAGCTATCTACGCTGCGAACACATGAAACGTATACCTGCACGTGACGTGTGTTACGAGAATGCGAAGCCACGCCTATTGATAGGCGCCGATAATTGGCATTTGATAGTGTCGCGAACTTTGCTCACGGGACGGCAGAACGAGCCAGCCGCTTCACTTACGCAGCTAGGATGGGTGGTCCACGGAACGGTACCACGGCGCGTAACTGGATTCGAGGCGAGCAGCGGGATAGCATTGCACGTGCACCCACAGGAAATATCCGATGATTGCGAAGAGTTAAAGGACCTCATCACATCGCATTTCTCGATCGACGCTCTGGGGATAGTTCACCAGCCGAGACCAGTGCTGGCAGACGAACGGGCGAAGGATATTTTTACGAAGACTGCTCGGCTGGTTAACGATCACTATGAGGTAGGATTGCCGTGGCGGAGTGATGAGCCACACCTACCACCGAGTTACGATATGGCCTTTCGTAGACTCAAAACCATTGAAAGGAAAATGGATAAGTCAGCTGACTTCAAAAAAGCATACGTGTCGCAGGTCAATAACCTCATAGAAAAGGGGTACGCGAACAAAGTAGCCGAGAGTGTAGGTAGGGAGAGTGTCATACCGGAATGGTACCTACCACATTTTGCCGTCACGAACCCGAATAAACCTGGGAAGATACGTTTAGTTTTCGACGCGGCAGCAACCTCTGCAGGGAAATGTCTGAACGACGAGTTACTCTCCGGGCCCGACATGTTGAATACTCTCTATGGCGTGTTATTTAGATTTCGTGAAAGATCGATAGCCGTCACCGCGGACATACGAGAGATGTTCCTTCGAATCAAGATTCGGCCGGAAGATAGAAGAGCGCAGAGGTTCCTGTGGCGTGGCAACGATCGGTCCGGACCACCAATCAAGTACGAGATGGCGTCCATGATTTTCGGTGCTAGGAGTTCACCTTTTCTAGCACACAGCGTGCGCAATAAGAACGCGGACGATTGCCGAGAAAGTCGCCCGCACGCGCACTACGCCATCACGCGTGCTCACTATATGGATGATTGGGTGGACAGTTACGACACCCGGGAACAAGCGGCTGAGGCTATGAGGGAGGTGGTCGCCGTGCACGCAAGAGCCGGTTTTCAGTTGGCAGGGTGGCAAACCAACGAGGCCGACCTACTATGCGAGATAAGCGATAGCGACAAGTCCAGTTCGCCAAAGGAGTTAGGAGCGAACGCACATCCCTACGGGAAGACGTTGGGTATTATGTGGCTACCGACGACCGACGAGTTCGCCTTCAACGTGGAAATGCCACGAGTGCCCGCCGAGGTGAAAGCGCGCGAACGCGCACCGACAAAGCGAGAGACATTAGCAGCAGTAATGTCCATTTTTGATCCGCTAGGCATGCTTAGTCCGTATACGATAACGGCTAAGATAATGTTACAAGACCTGTGGCGCAAACAGACCGGATGGGACGAACCTTTGCCCCCGGAAGAGGCTTGCATTTTTGAAGAATGGTTAGGTGATTTAAAATACGTAGCGAACCTACGACTCCCGAGATGTTATTTTAAAGGTGGTGTAGTGAATAGAACTCTACACACGTTCGCCGACGCGAGCGAGCAGGCGTACGCGGCGGCGGTATATATGAGGTCAGTGACCCCTGAGGGAAGAGTGATCGTGACACTCGTCGCAGGAAAAGCAAGGGTCGCGCCAATGAAGGCGCAAAGTATACCGCGGCTCGAATTGCAAGCGTGTCTAGTAGGTGCGAGGTTAACCGAGCAAGTTAAACGGGAACATCGTTTTGAGTCGTTAGATACGACATACTGGAGTGACTCCAAGACCGCCCTACATTGGATAAGGAACGAATCTTCAAAGTACACGCCGTACGTCGCGCACCGACTTCGGGAGATATGTGAACTCACACAAGCAAAACAATGGCGCTGGATACCATCGGCTTATAATGTAGCCGATGACGCAACTCGGTCCGGAATGACGCAACTGGAAAGCGACAGTAGATGGTTCACTGGTCCCCTCTTCCTGGGCGGACCAGAACACATCTGGCCAACGGAGATCGCGCAGGGAGAGGGGGGTGATGAGATCGTCACCCACATAGCGCGCATCACCAGCCACGTCGACACGACCGCCGAGGAATGTATGGCCATATGGGAAGATAGTGCGCACCATACAAGGACCTGATGGTGTCATACGCAGCGCTGAGGTACAGACGCGTGGAGGCGTTTTCAGACGCCCAGTTAGAAGGCTCGTTGTCCTGGCCGATGGAAGTTAGGCTCGCGTTGCTACGCCGGGGGGAGGCTGTTACGGACACGAGCATGTAATTTAGAATCACTAAATTTAATCAACATTACGTCATTCACAGACGCGTAATGTGTGTACATAAGCGCTGTACATAATAGAGAGCAAGCCTATCAGAGGCCAGACTATTGTCCAATCAGCTACTGGGATAGTATATAAGGCTATGTACTGAGTTCTTAGAAGTACATAATGCGGTTCTTAGAAGTAAATAGTACAGAAAAACCGTTAAGAATAATCTGGGTTTCTATTGGTAGATTACAATGGAGAAAATCACGCCACTATTGATGACCAATGGTGTGCTTGCCGTATGCGGGGGGTCGGGAGGTGAACGTCAGCCGGCCTCAACAGGATTAGGAAATAGACTAGAGGAAAAGGGACTCTCTCCCACGACTTGCGACCGGCTGAAAAAGTACTTAAGCTGCACTTTCCGTGAAGACGACGTTCTCTCTCTGCAGTTCGACTCGAAGCGTCACTGCGACAGTTTGTCTTGGCACCCTACGCTCCTGGAGCGGCCCTAGATTTCCAGATTTCCTAAGTTATCTAACGTATTAGAGTCAGTGAAGTATTGTAAAGTAACTGTGAACTATTTGTGAGTTAGCGTCACGCGTATGTACGTAAAGGACTCGATATTTACACGTGTTATGTGAAGTCTGTATTTTTATACGTGTTAAATAAATTGGCTGAGGCCTTTCAAGCGTGACCATTGTGTTGTGTAATTATTTACATCCTCTGCCCCCAACAGTACTATCAAACTGATCTGATGATGAAGTCGGAAGGTGGAAGGTAGGCACGGGAATTTCATAATAAAATAATGTATCCTAGCAGTGTTTGGGTTAATTGGAATTGTCATGAGAAATAGGACTCTGGCTATAAGTGTATCACAACTAAAAAGTGTAAAATAAAAAACTTTTTACAAAAAAATAAAATAACCGACTCTCAAGGGAATCAAAATTCATAGGGCACACACGGATTCGGAAAAATCTCCGTAACTTAATTCGGGAATTGAACTGTTTTCATAGGTAAATTTGTACGGAGTCCGACTCGCACTTGTTCTGTACTGAAGTCGGTTTTTTTTTTTGTAAAAAGTTTTTTATCAAATGAAAGGAATGTACATATTATTTAAAAAATTTGAAGGACATTATTGAAGTTAAGGCCCATTGAATCTTCCGAGTGTAAAGACGCTCGTAAAAGATTTGACTTTATTGTTTAGCATGTGAACATGAGTTCTTATTACCTATTTCAATTGTGAAATTATTTATTTCTTTTCTTTTTTTAGGGTTCCGTACCCAAAAGGTACCACGGGACCCTATTACTAAGACTCCGCTGCCCGTCTGTCTGCCTGATTGTCCGTCTGTCACCAGGCTGTATGTCATGAACCGTTATAGCTAGACAGTTGCAATTTCCACAGATAATGTATTTCTGTTGCCGCTATAACAACAAATACTAAAAACAGAATAAAATAAATATTTAAGTGGGGCTCCCATACAATAGAGACGTGTTTTTTTTTTGCCATTTTTTGCTACGTACTGTACGGAACCCTTCTTGCGCGTGTCATTGCCTCCTTGAAGTAGCGTCATTAAAACCTAGTCTAGTAGTTCTATCCACGTATTCATTTGCCTAGCATTTTTGCAAATAAATTTCGATCTGCTTCCAATCTTCTCTTTTTTATTTTATTTTAGTAGTTTTTATTTTTATCCAAAGGACAATATTAAAAAAAAAAAAACAGTCTGTGGTAATCTGTGTGACAGGAATTCCTAGTGCAGATGCCAGTCTCCCACAAAGGAATACTTGTATCTACTTATGTAATGTTAGTTTGTAAGGCACCTTTGTGGAAGAGAAATAAATAAATATGTTATGTTATAATCTAATCGGACGCAGCTGATTAAAGCAGGCATTCGATTAGATTGACTGCTATTAATTACCCACCCCTCTACCTAACAATCAAATTCCAATGTTATAGGTATCTTTATCCAAAGTTAGAGGTTAAACCGCATCGCCACCCATCCATCTAATGTAACCACAGCTCATGTAACAATCAGAATGATGTATGTTTGAAACTGAAGCCATCAACGTCACTAGTTTTCGAGTATCACGACAGGTGGCGACACCGCACTCGTACATCGCGCTTGTTTAGAATATATTATTTAACCGGAGTTGTTGAGCGCTTGAGATGTCTCACTTTGTAACTTCAAGAAAACTGTGGTATGTCTTTGCAGCTAGCCAGAGTAGGAAAATGACAAAATGCTAAATCAGCTATGACGTGGCTGTAGGATTGAAGATGATTGACGAAAAGGGATATAACTAATAATGTTGGTTGATCTTTGAACTATGTTGAAAGTTCGTCATTTTGTTACGCGATCTTGAAGTTATTGTTATTTATATACAAATAAAAGTCAAAAAAAGCAATAAGCTGCTAAAATTTACACCTTAGAAGGTTTCTTAAATGGCCACGCCACAATCTCGCCGACAGGACTTCTCTTTAAGAGGCACCACGTCTTCCTTATTTTCCACCTGACGCAGGTCCTCAAAGGACACAGTTGTTTCGGGAGGTTCCTGTTCGGGCGCCGTCTGCTAACTGCGTCACTCGTTGGACTGCTGCGCGGGCGACGGCGCGCGAAGCTGTTTCTGATTCGGCGGATAAAAACGACCGGGTGCTACCATTGTGCAGAAGACACGGTGGGCAATACGGCGAAGCTGGTCTGACTCACTTGGGTAGAACACCGCTGTGTCCTCGTGGAGGTAATCGGCGGCGGCAACCCCTCACGACCAAACCTGGTCCAGGCCATGGTACGGAACAAGAGGGCATGAGAAGTAGTCACCTCCTTTTGCGAAGCATTATGCGAGCAAAGGTGCCAGAAAACGTGAGGAAAAGGCAATTCTTTCGCCCCGGCCGCCCCGCTTCGCCCTAGGGCGATTGCGAAGGTAAATATTCTAATGACTTCATTAGATGATTTACTTTCGCAAAAAAGAACTATAGATTCAATTAGAATGAGATATACAAACAAAAACCCAAGTTTAAAACATAAAGTATAGAACAAATAACACTTTATGATTACCTTAATTGTGAGTAACTGAAATATAATTATAGAAAATCCATTAACTGATAATTATTAGTATGCCGGAAACCAAAATTAAGAACGTTAATAGAATCAGATTAAATTATTTGTGCTACGTTACGCAGTGGAGATTAAAATCAATCTATGTTGCTATAGCAGCTGTGCCTGGATTGGTTTGTCTATGAATATTAGCATAAGCATAGCATAATCAGCCTTTTAATGTTCCCACTGCTGGGACTCAGGCCTCCTCTCTTGGAGAGGGAATGGACCATAATCCACGACGCGGGCCTAGTGCGGGTTGGTGAATGTCACATGTCTTCGAATTTTTGGTTCTAGGATATGCCGGTTTCCTCTCGATGTTTTCCTTCACCGTTTTGAGAGCAGTGGTGATGAAATAAGTTACACAAAGTAATGCGCCTGGCTAGGTTTGAACCCGCGACCTACAACTCGTAAGTCGGGCCCGTTACCACTCGTCCACCACTGCTATACTGCTATGAATATTGAATGAAGTTAATGATGACAGATTGAAGTGTAATAAACACAGCAATAAATAAGAACAAATCAAATATAGACTTGTGCGAGGTCATGGCTTTTTTTCGGTGGGAAAATCATCTTATGAGATCCCCCGCTCTTGGGCGGAGCTGGAGATAGCAGAACCTTGGCCCCAGTAGGCTTCGACCCTGCTGGGCTCCTACAGTTGCTGGCATCTCCTTGAGGCGCGCGTGGAACAGTACGCGCCGTCGACGACTTGGACTCGGTCCGGACGGTTACCGGACGGTCGGACAGCGAGCTACCCGTTGCTCGCCGTCCGCAAGCCTATGGTGGCCAGAAATCGGGATTGGATTCCCGGCGGCGGTTGGAGCGTGAGGACCGTTGCCTCACGCTATCGGCCGCCCTTCCCTCAACATAGGAAAAGCACAACAAAATGTTTCATTCGATATTAGAATATATTTAATAATAATAATAATAACCCCATCGCCGTATCTCTACGTTGACGTCGTGGTGGGGCTTGCGTGCTCCAATATACCCTCCCTAGGTCTGTATCGGTAAAGTTTGCTTTGCCGTAATATGCCTAGGGTGAGGGGCCAGACTAAGAGAGATACAATCCGCAGCGCAGTTTTGTGGCGAACTGTTGGGCATTAGCGACCCCACGGACCCGATCTCCCGGGAGAATTCTTGTTCTTCATCTCCGGCTTGCCTTTATTGGCCGGCCGTAGTGAACACTGACGAGGAACTGAGCTCCCACCTCTCCCTTGCCTTTATTGGCTGGCTTGAGTGGAGATTCGCAAGAGCAAACGTGCTCGGGAGAAGGATGTATAATCCAGTAAGGTGCTGGTAGGGATCTTGACCGTACTTCCGGGATTGTCCTGATAGCCGTGGTATACCTCTCCACTCCTCAAGCACCTCAGGATATGTTGCCCTCTTGTTGCTTCGTCACTTCGTGCTAGCGGCCGTTTTTGGGGGCCCATTTATTGAGTGTGCAAGTCACCCCCTGCATTTTTTCAATGCATATTAATAACGTTTTCAGGCAGTGGCCATAGTCTTGACATAGTTCCATGTTACCAGTCCACTTAAGACTCCAAAAACCATAGCCCTATTATCTTTGTTCTCCATATGTCGCAACAGTTTTTCAATAACCGGGGGTTGTCCTTGGGTGCACTAGCATAGCGCGTACAGGGATAATCGTCGGTTGGTATCATGTTCCATTATAATTATCTAAAGGGCCTCTGCGAGTTGGCTTCGGCTCCTCGTACGCCTCCCAAAGGTCCAGGACCTCAGGGTCCTGAGATAAATAAAATATAATAATAACTTTATTGGCATTATAAAGATTTATTTATTAATATTATAAAGACGAAAGTTTGTGTGCGTCTATTTTTGTTACATCTTCACGCTCAGGTGGCGAAACGGATTTGAATGAAAGGTACACGGCTAGACCACGTCCTGGTATAGCACATAAGACACTTTTTATCCCGGGAGCAATGACCCTTGGGACAATTTCCTACTTTCACGACTGCGGAGCAAGAAAATCATAAGTTACAACACTTTAAGTAAAGAATAACCTATTTAGTTATATATAAAGGAGAAACTGACTGACTGACTTATCAACGCACAGCCAAAACTATTGGGACTAGGAGCATGAAATTTTGCTCAAGGGTTCCTTTTATGACGTAGGCAAGCATTAAGAAAGGATTTTTCAAAATTCAGCCCCAAAGAGGATAAAACGGGGGTCTAAAGTTTGTATGGAGAAACCCATGTCACGCGGGCGAAGCCGCTGGCATAAGCTAGTATAATATATACGACAACTATCACACAACGCCTTCTAGTCTCGAGCTAAGCAGAGCTTGTGTTATGAGTACTAGACAACTGATAAACATACTTATATATTTCTAAATACATAAATATTATAGATAAACTAGCTGACCCGGCGACCTTCGTACCGCCTATCCTACTCTATCCTACTCTACCCTACTCCACCCTACTCCACCCTACTCCACCCTACTCCACCCTACTCCACCCTACTCCACCCTACTCCACCCTACTCCACCCTACTCCACCCTACTCCACCCTACTCCACCCTACTCTACCCTACTCTACCCTACTCTACCCTACTCTACCCAACTCTACCCTACTCTACCCTACTCTACCCTACTCTACTCTACTTTACCCTACTATAAACCTCACGGAGCCCGAGACCTTTCCAACGAATGCAAAACCGTGGAAATCGGTTCGTGCGTTCTGGAGTTATAGCGTCAGGAAGGAAAACCCGACTTATTTTTATATAGTAGATTACATCCAGACACAGAACAAACAATCGTGTTCATCACACAAACATTTGTCCTGGGAGAGAATCGAACCCACGACCTCCGGTATAGCAGTCAAGGCCACTAACCACTAGACCAAATAAACCAACATAAAATAACTTACATTTTTAAACCCACATTTTTCTCGTTTAAAGAACCAAATGACATCCACTTTCAGGCTCGCTCGCGTTCGAATGTGCCGACAGTATGTGGGTTGTCACTTATTCGTATTATCTGTAAAGATGTGACGTTGCGGACAGAATCGCGAAGAGGCTTCTGAATAGTCCGCCGCAGTCACGTTGCAAGTTCACCCAGGCACCAAGTTTAGGAGTATCTATAACTCGTATTCTTAGAGTCGAATGCCTATTAAAGTGATGAAAATCTATCATCTATCTATCAACGTGTAATTATAATTTGTGATATTGGACAAGGAAAATAAACAAAAAATAGTTTGATAACGTAAACTTCTTCTTCTTCTTGCCCTTATCCCATGTTACTTGGGGTCGGCGCAACACGTTCTTCTTCCATTCTGTCCTGTTACCCGTCACATTATTACTAATTCCTTTTTCTTTCATATCACTCCTCACACAATCCATCCATCTTTTCTTTGGCCTCCCTCTCCCTCTCCATCCATCTACATGTATACTCAGAACTTTTTAGTAACATGCATTTTATCCCTCCCCTTCACATGACTATACCAAGCCAACAGCTTTCCTTTCAACTTTTCAGTCACTGGCGCCACTTTTAAACTTCCTCTAATATACTCATTTCTCACTTTATCCATTCTCGTCACACCACACATCCATCTCAATATTCTCATCTCCGCCACATGCAATCTTTTTTCATCCATCTTTTTCACAGCCCAACATTCTGATCCATACAGTATAGGTCTTATCACGGACTTGTAAATTTTACCCTTCAACTTGAGGGGCATCCGTGGGTCACAAGTTTTTCCCGTGACCTGTCGCCATTTCATCCATCCTGCGTTGATCCGATGTGTTACATATCCGTCTTCTCCACCTCACCATCGCCTTGGACGAGCGACCTGGGGTACCGAAAGTCGGAGCAGATCGTTATGGGCGTTCGGCACTGGATCGGAGAGACCGCCGAAATCGCATTTGATAATGTAAACGTATTAAAAAAAATTGTTAAATAGTGACTAATATTTAATTATAGTCTAAAGTGTAAAATTTAAAAATCATTGATTCATTAAATAATAATTTGTGCCTAAGATATTTGGACGCCATGAGAAATGGCAGATATGTTAGAAATGGTAAATAAGAGTGGGTCACCACTCTTATTTGAGATCTTGCATGCATGTATTTTATCACTTTATATGTATATATGTACATGTTTGAGCAAATAATCTTGTTCTTATTGGTCGTTTTCATTTCCTTTGAGTATTAATATAGCTTATTCTCGATGGCTTATCTAATATCAAGTTGATCTATTTATGACTTTGTTATTTTTTTTTTAATTGTTTATTTATATGTTTGTAAAAAGTATTCTCTGTACATACTTATCTAATGTAAGAAATGTTGTCACGAATTCGACTTTACCGTATATCCAGCGACCATAGGGTAGGTTAAAAGCAGATAAGCTGCTGTCTGTCTCGTCCTCCTCCAAGCAGGTTCTGCTGAGTAGACTGTCTGTAACTCCAATGACACAGAGGTGTTATTAAAGAACCCTTTTCATACACTCACCTATATTAAACTTAGATATTAATAATCAAGAAAAACTCGATGTTTTGTTGAGTAATTTTTGGTAGGAATAAATAAATTACAATAGCATTCACATTTGTATACAGTATCATAAAATGTCTATAACAGATCGTTATAATATTATATTAGTAATAAAACGCACACTTTACGTGTAATAAGCGCACGTAACTTCCGATTTCATTAAAATTTCAGCCGCAATCAAGGTTTCACTTAATCTCAACTGATTAATTAAAATATAATCAAAATTCCTACGCGATACTCATTATTATAGGAGTAATATTAATAGCGTCAATTAAATTATATTATCACAGGTTGACGACCGAATATAATTAAAAATAACGTATTTTTTTTCTCCGATTTTTTTGTTTTCGCTGAAAAACAATCACATACGTTCACGTACCGAGCAAAATTTTAATAATTTCACTTTCAACGTCAATTGGAAAGCTTGTAAATAAATAAATAAAAAAGCTTTTACATCCAGCTTCATATTTAACATAAATAAAAAAAAAAGATTTTTACATTATACTATATAGCGCTTTCCCGATGAGCCTTTCCATAAAGTAACTGTTTTTGTCCATCTACGATCTTAAAGACATGTTATTTTAATAGGCCATTGCCACTTCAACTTTTGACTACAGCTGAAACCATCTGTAGGAATTGGAAAGCTTAAAACGGAAACGGAAAAAGAAAGGAAATATGTTATTTACTAGCTGTTACTCGCGACTTGGTTACTCCCATTTTTTGAGGCAATCGTGAGAAAAAAAGTAATCCAATTCAGATATATATTCTCCCCTGGAAACTAAGTCCTGTTCCCGCGGGAAAACGAAAAGTAGCCTAAGTTACCCTAGTTAGTTATTCCTTGTAACATCAACTATCCCTCAGTTGGGCACGCCATAATCATGGTGGTAAGTCCTCTCTTTGAGGAGTGGCTGGAGAGGCGTCTCGGCGTCTTCACCTTCCGCATGACGCAGGTCCTCACTGGACATTGTAAGTTCGGGAGGTTCCTGCACCGGATTCAGGTGGAAGAAACGCTCGGGGGTGTCGCCGTTGTGCGGATCGCCCGGAGGATACGTTGGAGCTTACGATGGAGGTGAGCCCTGCACGGTCAATCGGCGGCGGTGACCTTACGCGCCGGGCCCTGGTACAGGCCATGGTCCGGAGCGAGGGGAAATGGGTAGCGGTCGACTCCTTCTGCGAAGCAGTAATGCTAGTGATGGACTTAACTCCGACTACCAACCACCGTAGGCACGGGCTTTCGGACGACGTGCAATGTGTAGCTCGCAGTCCGGCCGGGCGGCTATTGTCCGAACCGAGCCCAAATCGTCGACAGCGCGTCGTGAACTTCGCGTTCCTCAAAGAGATGTCATGGCCCAGCAGCTCCAAAGGCTACTAGGATCATGGAAGGACTGCTGAAAATGTAACCCGTGGTCCTAGGACGCAAAGAGCAACTGAAGGAACCTAGGTGTGGTTTTACTCAGTAAAAGTTTGGCACGCTCTCCAATATGAAAAAAGCTTTCCGTCAGTGAAAGTCCCGTCACAATCGGTCCAGCCATTTCGAAGATGTCCTCTCCCCGGGATTCAGGATGTCCCTCCCACCGCCGGAATTAAGTCTCGTTTCCGCGAGAATTTAAAAAGTAGCATAAGGTACTCATTATAATATTAACTATATCCCTATGAAAGTCCCGTCAACTTTTGTTTAACCGACTCGCAGACGTATCCCATATTTTGAAATCCCATACCCGCGGTAAAATTAAAAGAACCCTTAGTTAATCCTTGTAACATCAACTATCAGTCAGTGAAAGTCCAGCCGTTTCAGAGATGTCCCCTATCCCCGGATATTAAGATAAACTCCCTCCCCTGAGAATTAAGATACACCCGCCCTCAAGAATTAAATCCCGCCCCGGGGAAATATAAAAAGTAGATTAAGTTACTCATTATCACATTAGCTATGTTCCTATGAAAGTCCCGTCAAAGTTCAAGCGTTTTGAAGACTTATCCCGTATTATGAAACCCCGTTCCCGCGGAAAAATGAAAAGTAGCCCAAATCACCCCTTAAATGTTAGATATCCGTCAGTAAAAGTCCCGTCAAAATCAGTCCAACCGTTTCGGAGATGTACACTCTCCTTGGGAATTAAGATGTCATGATTTTACATGTCATGTAATGTAAAAAGTGAATTAAGATACTTGTTATAACATTAGCTACATCCCACATTGAAATTTACGTCAAATTTTATTTTACTGTTCGGAAGACTTATCCCATATTAAGAAATCCAAAGTAGCTTAAGAAGAAATGAAAAGTAGCCTAAGTAACTGCTTGTAACATTTTCTTTCTATCAGTGAATACCCATCAAAATCGGTCTAACGTTTCGGATATTAGTCGGAACAAATCGACAGAAAACCAAAAATTTCAAAATTCACATTTTTGTTATAAATATCAGGATCTCCGCAACCAAACCAGATAGCAGTATCGTGTTTTGGTTCATTAGATTTGTATTGGAAACTGATTTTACACCTGATGGTGCCCAGGGTCTGATAGTGGAGCCGGAATGTGGCCATAAAATCTCCGGAAACAAACATGATAGCACTATCGTATTTGAGAAGTGCTGCCCAGGGTTTGATAGTAGAGCTGAAAGATCACCATTAGAACTCCAGTACCAAACAAGATCCCCGCTTGGGAAGAGCAACGCCGTGTCCTCGTGGGGGCGATCGGCGGCGGCGATCTCTCGCGCCGGGCCTTGGTACAGGCCATGGTCCGGAGCGAGGAGGAGCGGCAGGCGGTCACCTCCTTCTGCGAAGCAGTAATGCTAGCAAAAGAGGCGGCCGATCGCGTCAGCAAAGGCAACGGTCCTCACGCCCCAACCGCCGCCGGGATTCCGATCCCGATTTCCGGCCACCGTAGGCGCGGGCTTGCGGACGGCGGGCAATGGGTGGCCCGCCGTCCGACCGTCCGGTAACCATCCGGACCGAGCGCAAGTCGTCGACGGCGCGTATTGTTCCGCGCGCGCCTCAGGGAGATGTCAGCAAATCGTAGGGGCCCAGCAGGGTCGAAGCCTACTGGGGCCATGGGTAGTGTGAAAACGAAACCGTGGCCCTGGGACGAAGGCAACGAAGGAACAGGAGTGGGTTTTTAGTCAGTAAAAGTCTGACACTATCTCCCGCTCCGCCTAAGAGCGAGATTTGTCATAAGATGATTTTCCCACCTATAAAAAAAAAAGTACCAAACAAGATAACTGTAGTTTTCGAGGCCTCAGATTCTATCTTGACAAAAACTGCAGCCCCAGTTTTATAATAATGTCGAAAGTTACTCCTAAACCAGACCAACTCGGTGTGCTGCTGGGTTGTGTTTCGGAAATTTGGATTAAAACTTAAAAAAAAAGATAAGAAGAATGTGATATTGGAGGTCCGAGGTCTGATGATGAGGATGGAGCTGAAAGGTTAAAGACTAAAAGGTAAAGGCCTTTAAGGATGATACTGAAAGGTGGCCAAACAGACTGGAATGATTTGTAACTTTTATAAAATTTTATTTTTGTCGAAGGAGATAATGGATGGTACGGAATGACAGACCATGGGAAGCAGCCACCTCCACCTCCTCTGCGAAGCAGTATCTAATGCGAGTGAAGGAGGTGGCGGAAAGCAAAGCAGTGGACCGCCTAGGATATCATGGCCTATCCTGTAATAAAAAAAAATCGTTTGGCTTTTGGATAATTGTTTCTATTCAGTTAATGAATTTTTAAATCGAAAATAAGTAATAAATATTGACATTGTATTAGTAATAAATATTGACATTGTATTAGTAATAAATATTGACATATTATGAATATTTTTTGACATTATTATAAAATTGTTCAATTTTTTTTTTGCGTATTACATTATATAAGTTAACATTGAAATTATTACTCCTTTTTTAATAATGTATGCAAAAAAAATAACGTGGTCCATAAAGTTACTAATCATCATCATCATCATCTTCCTGCCCTTGTCCCGTGTTATTTGGGGTCGGCGCAACACGTTTTTTTCTTCCATTCTGCCCTGTCACTCGTCATACTATCACTAACTTCCTTTTCTTTCATATCACTCTTCACACAATCCATCCATCTTTTCTTTGGTCTCCCTCTCCCTCTCCATCCATCCACTAATATTCATTTAAAACTGCCACTATTATTTTTATTTTTTTCTTTAATTTTACTTTATATTGCGTGAACTATAATTATATGAATTTGCAAATTAGATACTCATTTAATATTTCTACACCGGCAAAGGTAGTATATGTGATTCCGTCTAATATTAAGATCTTCATATACCATGCACTTAGAAATAAACGATTCTATTCTATTCTAATAATAGTGCTGATTAGATAGCAGGACACATCAGCATTAAGAACATCACACATCAGGCTCTTGTCACCAACTGGTGACTAAAATTGCGTTCTAAAACAGCTGGTAAACTTATGTACTCGTAGTTTTATTACCCACTTACGCTTTACGTCCACTGCTGATCAAAGTTGGTTTAGTCTGACTTAAAAGAAAAAGAAAGCGCCCACTGCACGCACACAGTTGTATCAGCTTTTGTGTGAGTGAAATTCGCTCCGAATTACCTTAGCTCATTAAACTTGACGATCCGAGCTAGGATTAAACGTTCTTAAATAACTGACATTATTTTAACCAGTGGCTGCTTTCTCACCATTCATTTTAATATCTGTCCAAGTGTCCATTGTCTTTTGATCCTGGTAAAATGGCATCTGACGGCCACGTTTAAAATTATTTCAAATAAGGCAAAGTATTTACACATAATTATACATCGGATTCGGATATTATTATTTTATACATTCGCATGTTTACGTAAAAGCCAAACACTCCCTCTTGGGTGAGCGGGTGGAGTTATTTGATGATTTCTTATTCCAAAATTTAAAAAAAATACAGGTCAAGTTCGAGTCAGACACACACGAGGGGTCTGTATAAACTAGATACAGTTCGTAATAAAATTCTAAGTAGATTTTGTTTTTAAACAAAGACACAGCGTTATTTTTACATCCTTATTGCAAATTTTAGTACATTTTTATTAATAGTGCTTATTTCAGCAGTTTAATATATCAGTTGTGTTTTATTATGCGGGAATGGTGGAGAGCCAGTGCAGGCTTTAATAGAAATCGGATAAAAAAATATCCAGGCTAATTGATTAAAGGCTTTGTAATTTTGTGCAAGGTTTGTGTTGTTCTCAAATTTTGCCTTTCAAATCGGATACTACAAAGAAAATAGAATTCAACAAAGATTCATGTGAGTTATTTGTTTATTATGGTGAACATTTTTCATTCAAATAATAAATAGTACATTCATAGCATATTTTATGCTCTTTTAGCGCATATTTTGGCATTTTAATGTATACTCGTAATAATTAATTCTGTTTTTATGCTATAGGCCTGCATTAAAAAATAAGGAAATGTAAAATAAAATATGAGCACACACTAATGGCTGAAATGCGTGCACGAAATCATTCGACGCACTTATCACTAAAGGAAAATTATATTTGCTGTTATTTTCAAGCCCTGAAGGCCATTCGGAACGCGGTTCTAAACTAATTTTAACGTAATTTTATTTTGTTTCAATTTAGACGAATATTAAAGTCATTAATTTCAATTATACCATTTTCACAAACTTTTAGAATCCTTAAGTCAAGTCTGTCGGTTAATCAAAGTTAGCGACGAAGTGTCTATATCAATTGAATTAAACGGACTCCCAAAATTACGACTCACGATTTAAAAATCGCTTTCAAGAAAGTTTTTAGTACCGTCATTGCAAACTTAAATGCTAATAATTTGAGGGGGTGATCTATCTACATCAAAAACTCAATTATTGCTATGACATTGTCACATGAAAGAGTTCTGTTAGCGCCTTTGACTCTCTGATTGGTAAAGAGCTTGGAGCGGGGCAATCGGAGCGCCGAGAACGTCTTAAACGTGTCGATAGCGTTAGCGTAAAACCAACTTACACTAAGCACTCTGTTCCTACAGCGGTAACGTTGTTGGTATGTACAATTGACAGGAAATATATTTTTGAAACTGCGAGACGGGTTCAAGATGGTGGGACGACTAAGATGTCTTCCCTAGAAATGAACAAGAAATGGCCGATAATTTAAAAAGATAGGAAGTAGGCCTTTGCCTAGCTGTGGGACTCTGTGAGATAGTACAAGCTAGATATATTATTAAAAGTATATGTTTCTTCTTTTCATGCCATAAACCAGGCAATCCTCAGTTTGATGGCGACGACATATTAACGTTTAACTTTAGTAGACAAAATTGTTACACCAACTTAAATGTATGCGACCGTTCGATTAGTGTATCGTTGGAACACAAGTATAACATTCACTTAAGTTCATAAGTACCTACACTTTAGTTTTAAGCTTGCCTCCTCATAGAAAACTTATTACAATGCTTTGAATGACATATCCGTTTTCCTTACTTATTTAAACTTATTTTAATCTGGTTTCGATTAAAATAAACGCTAGTACGTGCAATGGCTTCAGAATTTTTGATTAACAAGAGAAAGTTAATAAGTCACTGGCTTAAAGATCATCCTTTTATTCCCCCTTTTACGATATTCAACTGAAGATCGCTACATCAGCACAGATAAAAGCGATTGTAAAAGATCTCCGAGAATTTACAGTGCTTCGCGCTCAAAGTGGAAAAGCGAATATTCTGATACTGCATTTCGCCAAAGCTAATTACGAATTCATAGCAATTTTAAAAAAGCCTGATTGATTTTTTTAAATCATTCCCATAATCCGGGTGAAGCGTGAGGCCCATCCCATTGAATAATTCCATTTCGTAATGAAATTGCTCAAAGTCCGCCATTTTTACTATTTTACTTTTTGAAATATACATATTTAATTTATTGAATGGTATTTTTATTGGTTTACAGAAGAAAAGTTTAATTTTTAATTTTTAGCAGGCAGCAGCGTGGCGTCGCGTGATCGCGTCCGTGGCGCGCGGCGTGCATCATTACCTCATGCATGAATAAGCGCGAACTTCGTTATTTTGTTACAAGTCATTTATAAAATTATAACGTAAATATTCATGACGAGTTATTATGATTAAGTATAAAAAATCTTTTTTTTTATCATGCATTTAATTTTATATGAGGGCTAGAGATTTAGGATGGAGTGATATCGCGGTTGTTTATTCGGGACTCTTGAACCAACTTAATATCGAAACAAACTCAAATTCAGGCTGGCCAGTGAATGTCAAATAACATAAATATTTTCAGAACAAACACGTCCTGAGAAGTGAGAAATAATTACTAAGTAAATGTCACGAAAAAATTGGTTTTGTCACGATTGAAGCCAATCCATCCTATTGCTAACACGTAATGATTATGTAATACCTCACATTTTCCCCGGCCAAGTAAAACCGATCCTTTTATAAAAACAACATTTCATACCCCGATGTCTTTGCCCTTACTCGTGAAGGTTGTAAAACGATATCCGTTTTTTATAACAAGACTTAAAGGTAAGCCTGAGGAAAATATTCTATGCAGAGTACGCAGGTAATAACTCTGTAGCGGGCGCGGCGGAAATTAGAAGCGTCGGCAATATCCCGGGCTGTTCACCTATAAAATAAAATTGTTAACTTTGCCTGCTTGCTAATACCACTGATGGTCTAGACAAAATCCCATTCCATAGCAACAGCGATTTTCTTAAGGTGAGTGCTACAGGGTAGCCCGCGAAGTTCAAAATTTTCGCTGTTTCAGGTTTTACCTTTAGGTACTAATGTTATAAAGAGATTTCATTTTTTGTTTGCTTGTTTGTTTGTATGTTATAATTTAACTCAAAAACTACTGGGCCGATTTTCAAAATTATTTCACCAATATAAAGCTACTTTATCACTGAGTAACAAAGGCCTATATTTTCTATTTTCACGCGGGCGAAGCCGGTGGCTAGTGTACATTAAAGTATGATAAGCGACCGATCTAGTGTTGTGATGCTAGTACATTAACATACTCGTACAAGTGAGTAATGTTGGTGATTACCGCTGATGCTGTATTTGGTAAAACGCGAGGGTTATTGGCCCTACACTACGATACAATTGTAACACTTTCAATAAGAAGACAATACTTGTTATTCTGCAATATTTTTTCTATTGATGGTTCTATTTTTGACATGCAAATTGTGTGTGAAATTGAAAAATTGAACACAAGAGCGCATTGCGCTCACACTGCTCACCGCATTGTTAAGAGCCGGTTGTAGTCACAGAGTATTTTGTAGGCACTGGCGCGGATGTTGTGACGACAGCGACTTTATTTTTATAAAAAAAAAAACAGTAACTATTCAAGATTTTTGTTTTTACCAGACCCTTTTAAAAAACAAGCTTTATTATTTTATGTAACTTTCAAATATTTACGTGACGTAATCTCGTAGATATACACGTTTGAAATCGTAAGTTAGAGTCAGATTCGTATTTTTTTTTTATCGAGCCAACTAATTTATGATTATGTATCATATTTTGATTTTTATCAAGCGGTTGGCTATGTGGTCAATTTCAATAAAATTTTTTTTTTCAAGATGTTCTCTTTTATTTTTGTCGATTTCCAGCGGTTCAAAAAAGTTCAAAATGAGTAAAACCTGGCCTTAAGGTTCTCGAGGTAGCCACAATTTTTTTTTAAAGAAAAAGAGTTGCGATATAAAAAGATTAAAAAAACTGCTTTAAAGCAATCAAACAGTTGACATTATCATGAAACTGTGTTCCAAAACTACAGTTGGCTGCAACATTCACCTATTTAGTGTTATTTATATTCATGAGCTTTATGTTGTGGCTGTTTATTATCACTTAATAAATAAAATAAAACTCAAAGTTAAAAATATTAAAATAAAAAAACAACTTATAGGGTGCCCAAGGCATACTGGGGCCATGAGTAGTACGAAAGGGAACCCTCGGAACGCAAGGCAAAGAAAGAATATAGGAGTGGGTTTTAGTCAGTAAAAGTCTGACACGTAGAGAGCGGGAGAAGTCATTGGATGATTTCCTACTTAAAAAAAATAAGATGTGCAAGAAAATATTATCTAAGTACCTAAGTATCTATAAATAGCTAGAGGTACGTCAACACAAAAGTCCATAGGCACCAAATAGTTCCACGCATCTAACTAAAACATAGATATTGGACACTATCCACCGCACTGAATGATAAATCCCGTGAAAATGAATTACATTGTTTGTCCACAAAAGTTATTTTGAAACTGTCACCCACAGAGCAATGTTGATACATGGTCCAACGAAGAATTACTACGAAAGGTAGATAGATTTTTACATTGTTTTATTTATATTAAGTAATCTTAGTTCATACGAATATTTGTAAGCAGTTTTATGATATAGATTTAGTTATTAGAGGTAAATAAATAGTAAATTGTAGCTAAAATAGGATTAAAAGCTAAATATGTTAGGTGAATGTTCGAACGTGGATAGAAATTACAAAATTTGTATTGTCGCCCTTACCACTACTTCCACTACGTACGAAAATAGTATAAAAGGTGCTCGCATGTGGTTAGTCGATTAGTATTTTGATGATGAGTTAGTACTGCCACTACTTCCACCCACATATGAGAGGTATAAATATAGCCACCTCAATGCCAAACTTTGTAGGCTTTGATTCTTGAATTGAGGCCGCCACAGGCAAGTCCGGTTAAGCAGCCGACAACCTCCTAGGTTGACCTGCGAGAGGCCACACACAAAAAAAAAAGCCAAACTTTGTCATCGCTTGCCATCATCTCTTCCTGTAACACCGAATCGCTGTAAAGAAGAGAGAATAAATCCTGATTCGCCTTTAGTTCACGAGTTTCATTTTCTTCGGACACTATCCACCCCTGCGCCTGAATACTCTACAGATATCTTGATGAAAAATGACAACGACATTAATATAGTTATGTAATTTTAATACTCCACCACTGGTATGAAAAGTGACTGGTTTAATATAAGAGTAGTTACGTAGTTTTAGTATTTCACTAGTCACCCGCTCCAGCTGGGCACGGTTGCCAATTGTATTCTTATACCTTCCTCGTTTAAAAACTGTATCAAAATCCGTTGCGTGATTTAAAAGTTGTTAACGGATAAACAGACAGACGCAGAAAGTGACTTTGTTTTAAAATATCTATATATTTTTTTAGTTAAATATATTTTTTAATTTCTCCCCCTAAACGGCTGATGATTTGAATGAAATTTTGTGTGTATATTTGAGTGGGTATTTTGAAAATACAATTGAACCCGGTAGGTGGCACTGCAATCGTGATTTCAATTTATTGTCTGTTAAAAATCCAGCTTTCGAGCAGAACACGTCTGTCAGGACTGCATGTATACTATAAAAAATCGTATCATTGCTTTGTTCGAAATAGTTACCGTGGTCTTGGAACGCAAAGGGTAATGCCTGAAATTCCCTCTCACTCCATCTAGAGCGAAAGGTATCATTTGATGATAGCACACCTCAAAAAAGAGTGAGAAGATAGTAAATAAAAAACACAGTTTTACAAAAGTTATAAATCATTTTAAACTGTGAAGCTGGTACAGTATTCTCTGAGGAATGGCAACCAATCGAACCCTTTTTTATACGCTTAATACTATCACAAACCCACAAAATAACTTCATTAAAATTATTTACTGTGTGCCAAATCAGATAGGAATTACAGATTTATATTCCCTGTGGTCTCAGCTACGAATAATAACATTCCTACAATTCCCGAAGGTGTCGTTAACGTGGACGAAGGGGTTCTCAGAGGATAGACTGAACTATATTATTACATCATCGTCAGATTATCACTAGAATCATTTGTCAGTCTGATTTGTCTTTGTTGAGAATAATTCAATAATTGGATACTACTTTCCAAACAGCGTATCCTTACATTTTTTTAACCGATTAAAAAAAAGGAGGAGGTTATCAATTCGGTTGCATTTTTTTAAATATTTTTTTATGTTTGTTACCTCAGAACTCTGTCGTTTATGGACCAATTTTCAAAAAAAAAAAAACTATTTTCAAAATTCATTTCTGATGATGGGAAATCGGAGGAACTTCTCAAATATTATAGGCAACCATATTATTATAGTGATTTCGGTATTTTCATCGAGAACTTAAGAGCATTCATCCGTTAAAACTACGCAGAAGCCAAAATCAATGATTTCCGACGGACAATATAACAATAATGTGTTTAATTTCTAGATAAGATATGACGTCATATTATTGGGAATTTCATAATCTAGTGTATAATCCAAAAACATTTTCAAATGATCGTATAGTTTTCCCCTTAGAACCGTTTTTAAAACTAGCGGTCGTAGTATCAGAATTCTCAGTGCGATTAGAATTACAACAGTCCGACATCAACTGTCCGGACCAGACACAACACCCGTCGGGTCAGAGGATCCTTCCTTTTCAACGGAGGATTACGGAACTGTACACCCTGTTCCACCTACCTCTAAATATTAATGTGATTGACAAGACTCATCGGCAAAATTGACGGAATGCCATTAACATTTTCATCCCCTATTTATCTCTTTAGGAAAGGAGACATTTATTAGATTTCGGATCAAAGTTTCAAAAAGTCTTCCTCGGCGTCATCCGGTTCACTTTCACTATATAAGTGACTCTTTTTCGAAAAATGTATACCTACTACTTAGACTGTGCGTTGTGTATAAAAGAATTAATGAACATAAGTTTTGTTTTTTATTAGCCTACATTGTGTGTCACTGCTGGTACACCACCTTCACCGCGAACGACCTCCACAAGGTCATCCTCCCTCAGGCGTACAGGATTTTTTTACTCGCCGCCCAAACCTGCATCAGCCCTAGCGGCCCCCGTCTATTTTGCCGACATCTCTATAAGGCGTGCGTGGATCATTTGGGCGCAAAACCATTATTCAATTATTTTGATAAGGATTTAACGTGATCATTTCCTGCTAATTTCTTTTATTTAAATATTGCAACATCCTGTTGAATTTTTTTAAGGATTTCATTTGATAACTTCCTTTCGAATTATTTTAAATATTACAAAATCCTGTTCAATTAATAACGAATTAAGTGACTACTTAATTTCTATTTTTTTTTTAATATTATAGCATCCGGTTGAATTTGTGAGGATTTAACCTATCCTAACCGAACCTAACCTTCCTTTTTATTTCTTTAAAATATCAGAGCATCCGGTCATATTTTTAAATAAAAAATTGCAGTGACAATTACTTCCGTTCTATTTTCATTGTGAAGTTTATAAGGATTTATTATGATTTTTCCCGCCTAATCTATTTTAATTTTAATTTCCGTTGTTAATTTTATGCTTGTCAATTTTTATGTATAAAAACCGATGTAATGTGATGAGAAGGGTACTCTTTCGCCGCCCATGGAATAAACGCCTTGAACTGAAGTAAGTTATCTCTTTATTATCACTCTTTATCATTTCCTACTATTTTTTACTTTAACGAAAATGGTTATTTATTTTTTCAATTTATATATACATCTTAACTATCAAATATTATAACTTAATAAATATATAAACAAACTGAAAATAATATATGTACAAACGGGTAGAAATAAAACTCATAGGGCATCAAAAAATTCGTCCCCATCGATGTCAATGGGAAAAGTGCCCAGAACGCTGGATACATTGCCACGCTGGATGGCATTTTATATTACTGTGACTGTGTATTTTGTGTGACGTCGACATCGCTGGCGATCATACGCGCTGTCGACTTGAACTTGGTTCTTATCAGACAGCGAGCTACCCAGAAGGTACTCGCCGCCCCAAAGCCCGCGCCTACGGTGAACGGAAATCGCCTGTTATTAAAACGTTGTTAAAAATATGATACCATTAAAAGGTATGTAAAGAAACAGTGTCATTTCGATCATATTGTATTTGTGTAGTTGAAATCATTTCCGTAGATAACGTAAACATGTTGGTATTTGATATCCTACATTCGCTGAACATTCTACAATGTCGAAAAGTGATTCAGTAATGAAATTAACTTTAAACTGTGCAGTAGTTGACCGACCTACTCCTATAGTAGGTATTTGTCTTAGACATGAATTACCCTCAAACCTATCAACCCGTAATAACCGGTCAATTATGAATTATTTTAAAGTGTCAGTTTTAATATTTTGTGTATCTGGTAAGTAACTTTAAATTATTATTTTATTTCTATTGTCCTTTTAGGAAAGAAATACTTAACTTAATAGAATTATACATATGTAGGCATAATATTGTATTGTATTGTTATGTGACATCCACCAACCCGCACTGGGCCCGCTTGGTGGATTACGGCCCATACCCTCTCCTAGAGAGGAGGCCTGAGTCCCAACAGTGGGAACATTATAAGGCCGACTACGCTATATATAGGTTTATATAACATTATTTAGTTAAGTTAAAACAAAAAAAAAACATAAAATACTGCGTCAATAAAAAATTCAATAAAATATTTTGGGCACAGGAGCCCAAAATATAGCTTTTATAAATAATATCCAACTTTTAGGTCGTGCGAAGTCATTCATGTTATATTTATCTTTTAGCTGACCCGGCGAACTTCGTACCGCCTATTAGTAAGGATAACGCCATCTACTGGCATTACCAGAACAGCATAATTCATTTTATAATGACATTTTAATTAGAGATAGCGATGTATTCGGTTTTTTTTTCGTGATTTTTTTTTCCATTTTTTCTCACCATTTAAACCTTCCCTGGACTATGACGAATATTTCAAGACCAAAATTAGCCAAATCGGTCCAGCCGTTCTCAAGTTTTAGCGAGACTAACGAACAACTAGGTATTCATTTTTAGCAATTGTTAAAAAAATAACAGCAAATGCAAATGCAAGTAGCAAATGTTTAACGTATTGAAAGTCAGATCTTATTAAATCAATAAAGTGCTCAAAAATTTACCTCAAATCGAAAATTATGAAGATAGAGTAAATGCCAAATTGTCATTTTAGAGTCGTGCAGTGCAAATTTTTCATGGTATTGTGTATTACAGCGGTAGCGGTCTCCAGTTACAAGACGTACTCAGCACTTAACAGCATCCTCTTCACTAATATCCCTGAACCGGCAGGTATGCTTAAAAAGAACAGATTACTTCACACACACACACTGCACCTTTTTTTTAGGTGGGAAATCGTTACATATTTTCTTCCGCTCTAGGCGGTGCAAGAGGGAGGGTCTGAAAAACCCATAAAACCGTCCCCTGGTAACAGCAGATCGCTCGATCGTGGAGTACTGACCTACTGTGTATAATTATTATTTATATTGTTTAGATATGTGTTTTCATGGCGTAATTATCTTTCTTAGGGAACCGTTTGTTTTGAGTGATACCATGCAATTACTCCTCCCGCTCTGGGTGGAGTGAGAGAAAGAGAGAGAGAGATAGAGAGTCAGACTTTTATCGAATAAAACCTACCTATGTTCTTTCTTTTGACCTTTTCGTTCCAGCGGCGCAATAACTCTTTTAAACAATTCCGCTGTGCACTAACGTAGGCATACCCACTTGTGCACTATGATGTCAGCTATTGGCCGGCTTTGTTGCTCAGGAACACTGTTTATGGTTGGCTGGGCAAATTGCTCGCAGAACAGATGGTTGATGGGGCCGAAAGGCTCTGGAGTAGCGGCCGCGTACCCAGGTAGACCGATGACCTGGTGAATCTGAAGGATGCGACAGGCACAGGACCGGTTGTTGTGGCGACACTTGGGGGAAGCCTATGTTCAGTAGTGGACGGCTTTTAGCTGAATTATTGAATGACTATACAAACTAGTATAAACTAGTTCAAGGTTAGGACATGTTCATTACACTGAGCTTTCACACACTATAAATTACACCGTTCTTGAACGCTGCAATGTCGCAACTCAGACAATATGCCTGTGTCGCGACATCCATGGCGCTATAAAGGAACTAAAACTTCAAAATCCTGTATCGTTGGTTAGTTAGAGTTCTCCGCGCGACTGGAACATATACAACAGCCCAAAATAAGGCTATCGGGCATTAGCCTGGACAAGACAACACCCGATAAATCTGCAAGACTTTCTATAAAATTCGTTGCTACATGACATTTTCACGTGACGTCACCAACACAGGTGCATAACCAAGTGCAACCAAGTGCATACCTATGGCGCAAATACCCAAATTCTAATTCATTTCCTTCACTCGACTCAGCCTCCCTTAATCAAATTGACAGTTGTTATTTATTGCCATTAACGTTCTCGACCCGAGCGTTCGTTTCCTTATTGATGGACCGATGTCTCTCTCACTCTATCCAGAAGTGAAGTGAGCGGACTGCAGGAAGATACATTCAAAAGAACTTATTTTAATAATTATAATTATTTTTAAAATATAACATTGAAAGTTTGGGGACACTTATCTTGGGTGCGTTCACAAACATGTTCTCGTAAACTCACATAATAAGACACTTAGACTCGGAACAACTATCTACATAAAGGCCATACCAATATGTGTTCCATGCTCAAACACTGCGCCAGTCGGCCCCTCATCATCTTCGTGCCTTGTTCCCGTGTTATTTGAGATTCTGCCCTGCCAACAGTCACATTCTCACTGATTGCCTTTTCATTCATATCAGTCTTCACACTATCCATCCATCGTTTCTTTGGTCTCTCTCTCCCTCTTCATCTATAAACTCTTTAACTCTTTTAGTAACCGCTTTATCCTTCATCTTTACATGACCATCCCAAAACGACAGTTAGTCAAGTATTTATAGTACAGACAGCTCCATCAATTGGGTACCCCTCTCTTATTAAAATACCTTGGGATAAGAAGTAACCAGTTGCTAACGCTGTTCGTACTTAATACCGAAGGAATGGATGAAGGTATGGACCAGAAGTTAACTCCCACATTTATGTAGCTCGCAGCTCTCACAGACACCTATTAGTGGTTTGGACACAGGTTCTAAGGGTTCTGAAAGCTCCCGCTTAAATAGCAGCGCCTAGGGCAAAGGGCTGTCCATTTCACTAAACCGGTGCGTATAAATACGTCACTGATATAATATGCTCAACAAGTATCTTAATTTTTCAGATGATGTTCATAGCGAATACTACTTCGGTAAATGTCTAACCATAGAAAAAAAACTGATTATACACGATCATTTGGAATATAAAGACATTAAAGGAAAAATTATAATACGGGTTAGCTTTATATTATTTTTTTCTTATTACCTACTTTATTCCTATGCCTTCTAGATCACAATTAGTAGATATTGATTTTTATCTGTCTACGATTCCTTTACAATTGGTAACAATTACCTACTTACTTGTTATATACCTTCTGCGACCTTGTTCACGCTCTTTTGGGTAGGAACCGGTCTTCTAATAATGTCGGAAAGCATCTTAATGTGTAGTGGTACGCGAACATTTTGGATCTGACGCTGGTTAAACCCAGCTTCTTTTTGATGTAAAGAAATGCAATACACATCAAGTCTTCAAATAAAAATGCCAACGTAAGCTGCTATAGTAAAACACTATTTACTAGCTTATCTACAAGCGGTGGAAATCTCAAACTTTAACTTAACAGGGGCCACGGGTAGTGTGAAAGTGAAACCCGGGGCCCTGGGACGAAGGCAAAGAAGGAACAGGAGTGGGTTTTTAGTCAGTAAAAGTCTGACACTATCTCCTGCTCCGCCCAAGAGCGAGATTTGTCATTAGATGATTTTCCCACCTAAAAAAATTAAACATTCATATTATCCCTGAACATAAGTCCCTGTGTTAAGCCCCGGATAGACTGACAGACGAATGTGGCAAAACTTTCGATTCGGATACAGATTCCTTTCTTTTTTAGGGTTCCTTACCTCAAAAGGAAAGAACGGAACCCTTATACGATCACTTTGTGGTCCGTACGTCTGTCTGTCTGTATGTCTGTCAAGACCCTTTATTTCGGGAACGCGTGGAGGTATCGTGTTGAAATTAAAACCATATACCCAGGTCTGCGGTCCCTTGAAGCTGTGAAAAAATCAATCTTCTGAGTTAGCGAAAAAATGATACGACCTTTTATTTTGCAAAAAACGTGTACTTCGACACTCTCAAGGGAATCAAAATTCATTGGGTACTTCCCATTGACCTAGAATCCTGAAATTTGGCATGAAACAAGGTCTCATAACACAAGCATAGGAAAAAATCTGAAAACTGTACATTTGTAGTTACATCAAAAAAAAAAACTTTTTTTGAGATTAAGAAAAATCTTAGTAACTCAATTCGGAAATTGAACTGTTTTCATAGGTAAGTTTGTACGGAACCCTCACTGCGCGAGCCCGACTCGCACTTGCCCAGTTTCTTTCTCATAATCATCATCATTTCAGCTGAAAGACGTTCGGTCGTCCGGTCCTGTGCGTCTCGCATCCATTTCAATTCTTTTTTCCTGCGCAACCCTAAAAAGTCGCTATTCATATCTCTCTGTGTATCCTCTTAGGTTTTGACACTGTTTTCACCACAATTTATATAAATCTTACAATTATCTTACAATTATTCCTTCCAAAACTTTTTACAATTATTATTTATTTATTACAGGGGTACCTCGACATAAACAGCTCCTTCGTACCAAACTGCGTGTACATAAAGGCTTCATCTGACTATGGTGACATGGTTAGGTACAACGCGTACAAATTCACTGTATGCTTTATACAAATTATCCACAATTCTAAAGGACAAACCCATGAGTATTTTTACTATGAATGGTTTATTCCAGTAGAAATGCAAGAAGGTATTGATTGGGACTTATATTTCTATTTAACTGATGGATAAATACAGATCGGATAGCAACGTCGTTCACAACCAAATTCTGTACCTGCCTATTATTTAGCTGCCAGTGGTTTCGTCCGTGCATTAGTGGAAAATTATCTCAATAAAGCATACTCTAGGAATAATAGCAGATTATGTGAGTACTGCGAGGAAGTCGATATAGATCGACCTTAGTGAAGTGAAGAACTCAAGCCGCCCAACATAAAGACTGCTTTATCCTCGTGTTGGATACTCTATTTTTTACACCTTCTGTGAGATAATTATAAGACTATTACTGAAACAAATTATATATTAGATTATTTTATAACTTAATGTTACTATCACTCGACATGTTTTGAACTTTGAAACAAACAAGATTCACTACTAAATTGAACTGTAGTTTTAATTTTCTATAACGCTCCCGCTCTTTAATTTTTTTTAGAGACACAACATTAATCGCATTTTATTCTTTTTTTTTGGTTAGTGGCCTGTTTGATTTTTGAATAAACTTAATATAATATAATATAATACTTAATATAATATTCCACAACTATCACACAACGCCGTCTAGTCCCAAGCTAAGCAGAGCTTGTGTTATGGGTACTAGACACCTGATAAACATACTTATATATTTCTAAATATATACATGTTATAGATAAATTACACCCAGACACAGAACAAATGATCGTGCTCATCACACAAACATTTGTCCTGGGTGGGAATCGAACCCACGACCTCCGGTATAGCAGTCAGGGTCACTAACCACTAGACCAACAGGCCAGACACAAACTCTTTTGATGTGGATATTCTAAGTTTGTTTTTTTTTTCAAATGATTTGGACGTTCCAAATTCAAATCACATTTATACAGAATGACTTGCTTTAAGTGAGGGCTGTATGACATATAAAAGGGCATTATCAAGCAGGTGGTAGGTATACAAAAACAACCACCACACATAATACGGGCGAAGCCGCGGGCAGCAGTTAGTTAAAAATAGTTGCAATCTTTGTGGTCATACAAACATTGAAACAATAAATGGACTCGGAATGTTGAATCGTAGTTTACTTTATAACAGTGAAAATAGCATTTATAATTTTTAATCTTGATGATCGTATTGAAATTATGATATCCGTAGGAGAAAAAAACACATAAACTCTCATGAGAGTTCATATATGGATGCGTGTGTTATATATAATGACGAATGTCGAATCATTATGTATGACGTAGTTAAATCACAAATTTTAATATTTCGCGAATATTGTTTGTTGTATTGTATACATTGGTAACATTTATGAAGTTCAAATCAAATTTAAAAACAGCTAACAAGATTAATTAGTAATATTGTTGTGTATACAAATATAAAACTCGAAACTTAGACGTATTGATGATAATCCTATAAATTATTTCGTAATTATTAATGATCTTATAGCTATATCTCTCATAAATTGATATTTTATTGTAATAAGTTGTTTGAGTCGATTAGTGAATTGATAACCTCCTCCTTTTTTTGAAGGCGGTTAAAAAAAAGACAATCAACGAAAGTGAACTCTGGGGCGCTGAAACAAAGGCAAGGTTGGAACAGGAGTGGGTTTTAGTCAGTAACAGTTTGACACGCCCTCTCGCCCCGTCCAAGAGCGAGAGAAGTCATTGGATGATTTCCCACCATAAAAAAGATAGATTGTACAAGGCTCATTCAATTATTGTTATATCTTATTTCATGTACCTACCTACAATCTACGAGTATGTAAATACATTTTTACTTTACGTACTTACTGACCTTGGCAAGGGTATCTTAACTTCGATTGATCCATGCAGCTGTATTTACTTCGAGCCCCTTCTACTTTACGGTTAAAATAAAACAATAAAAACTTAACCAGCTAGCGGTCCAATTTAACTTTTGGTCTGATTACTGAAGTTATTTGTGGCCCATAAACAAGTTGCGAAGTTAATTAGTACCAACATCTGTCGAGTTAATGTCATCTGCAATATGATTTACCTACTTGTTCGATGGGATTTCATTTAGATAAGATTTTTGACTGAAGTGATTCTAAGCTAGTGGCTAAAAATAATACGCTAGTATGACTTGCTGGGCACGCCACGATTGCAACAGTAAGATTCTCTTTGAGGAGTAGTTACTAAGGAGCCACAGCGTCCTCACTTTCCGCCTGACCGTAGGTCGTCACCGGGCATGGCTGTTTCGGAAGGTTCCTGTATCGGATTTGCCGATCGGATCGCCCGGAGGATATAGTAGAGCATACGGTAGAAGTCTTAGGCGGAGACTCGCCGTGTCCTCGTGGAGGCGATCAGCGGCAGTGACCTCTTGCGTTCTTTCTTAGTTCAGACCGCAGAAAAGCAGATGACCGAAAGCTTCAGGTGGAGACAAGCCTCACGCATCGGCCTGGTCACAGAATAAGTAATAGTACAAGTACAGAAATTTCAGTCTTCGAAAGAAAACATGCTAATATAAACCTACTAACAACGTCAATAATGTTCATAAAACATTGCACGGCTCGGACGTGACCTTGATTATATTTGCCTACCGGGCGTAGTAGCGCTCGTAACGAATCAAAATGCACCTTTATTCCACGTAACGGGAGTCTCTTTTATTATGCCCGATAAGCGCCTTTGAACAGGCCGCTCTTGTTATAGGGTGAGGATTTGTGTGTTTTTGAAAAATGTGAAATTACTAACTTACGTTTTATTACATAAAATATAATCAGATTTTCTAAAATTATATGGTAGATAGGTACCTAATTGATTTCTACCTATTTACTTATATCCGTACTTTTAAAACATTTTTTTTTAAAGTCATCTCATTGTGTTGTGTCAAGAGATTGTTTACATTTAGTTAGGTATCTAAACAAATGGCCTGGTGTGTCCTTGTGAGCGGCAGGCAATAGGTAGCTCACTGTCCGGTAAGGACTAAATCGGGGTCGTCAGCTTATTATGTTCCACGCGCACCTCAAAGACATGTCAGCAAGATTGACGGGGTGCATTAGGACCAATACCTTTCAGAACTGCGGGATTGTTTGGAAAAGTTACCGAGGCCTTCGCAAAGGGCAACTTAAAGAACAAGAACAAGTCAGTAAAAGTCTGAAAAGCCCTCTCAGTTATTAAATATGATTTTCCACGTAAAAAAAGCATAAAAATGCTAATCCAGGACATGATTCACCCATGTGCCAAATTATATCCAATTTCGTACTGCCGTTAAAGCGTGAAGGAGTAACAAAGATATACACATACTCGTACAGGTATGTGCTAAACTTTCTCCTTTATAATATTAGTATGATTAATTCTCAAGTGAATACGGTTCTAATACAATAAATTAATCTGAAGTCTGGAAACCTAAGGAAACCGCTTTACAACTACAACCAGTCGCTGCGTAGTTTAACTTACTTACTTACCCACATTTATCGTACCTAAATCGAATAATGTTTACGGATCACGGACGTGGGAATGCTTGCTACCATGTTATATGAACGATTTACCTTTGGAAATTAGTACCTAAGGCAATAAATATAAAGAACTGCTCAAGAGTGTTAAAGAAATACTTTCTAGATTATAATGCGATCTAGAAAGTATATTTTGAATTATGACTATGTACATATGTATACCCTACTGTTCGTCTAAAAGTATGTTTTGGCGCCGAGTTTGTCGCTTCTGACATACAGCTGTTAAACCCGCGATGGTTTGTGCTGGTATGTAAATACGTTAGCATGAATGTATTAACAAATGAACGAAAAAAAAAAAAAAATGAAAGGCTGACTGGACAGACAGCACTTAGTACATAATATGTTTCTTTCGCAATACCTATTATAGGACCCGAACCCAAAAAATTGGATAACGTGCATGTTATTATATTGGAATAGTCTTGGCTCCTTGTAAAATATACAGTATACAGTCAAATTATCGGAGCAGAATGAGAACAAACAATTCATCACTGTTTTCTGCCCATAGCAAAAACCTTTCAAAACAACGAGATAACAAAATATTCCTACGCCTACACCATCGAGATATAAGTACTAACGTATCCTGGAAGAGAGATCACTTAATTTCGTCCAAACAACTGATACATTATTAATTACAGTACGAAACTCCATATGAAGGCGCCATTGATTGGGGTTAACATGTCAACTTCACATAATGAGGCCAAGGGCGCGCGTGGTTGACTTCACCAGCCAACATCAAAGGGCAAGCTCTCGACTACTGCACAAGGACCCTCAGAAGCTAACGAACGACTTGGATAAAACCCCACCACTTGTACTAGTTAGCAAATAACGAAAACTCATTGAACTCGTAATTATGTTGACATTTTTAAGTGTGACTGCTTAGCATATTCATCATGTTGTCTGAATGCGACGGGGAATTTACTCTGTTTACTATTTGAATCGTAAACTTGTATTTCATTGAGTGGAATAATTTCTTCTTCGTTGTCTCTTCGTGGAGAGCAATCAAAGGATCTCGTATTACAAGACTGCAATAAAACGGCATGGCACTTTGCATTGCGTTGCAGCGCTGCGTGTCAGGGGATAATTCAAATTCGAAACCAATATTTATAAGGCCTACAGATAGGTGTTACGTGTGGCAACATTATAATAAAACACATATTTTTCATACGTAAGAGAGTCACAAAGATCTATACTTAATTCACGACATAGACATGCTAAAAACTAAAAAGTACATCTTTCATCATCATTTGAAGTACAAATACTGCAATTTAAAGTTTACGCCTGAAACGGGCCTGACACCGCCAAAACTCGCAGTTTCTGTCTGATCCCGCTAGCTGCACTGCCCCTTAAGAACTTAATTAATACTTTAGCACACATACATTAATAACCCTAGTTCACACATTTGCTACATGGGTATTTATTTGAACGGGTATGTCGGACCCTCGATGTATCTAACTTGCGTTTGTGCGCTCACTATAACAAATAGGGGTAACTTTTTTTTTCAGTGGGACATCAACAAGTGACACAAGAGGGAATGTCAGACTTTTACTGACAAAACCCACCTGTATTCCTTTAGATGGTCTTTGCATTCCAGAACTAAGGTAGCCCCTTCAAACAATTCCGGCAAACCTGACAGGCGTCGGCACTAGTGAGCCCGGTCACTTATACTGAGCATAAATGACCAGGCTGGCACACAACACGCCGTCGACTCGTGCCTCGGACGTCCTCAAGCCTGCGCTTACGATGGCCGGGAATCCCACTACGACTTCCGATACTCGGAGCTTCTCCTAGATCTTTGTTCAATATCAATATTCCTGATAATGGAGAATAGATCAGTTAAGTACCTACATAAAACGTCACACTTAAAAAAAAACGAAGAATATGAAATATCTTCAAATATTTAATTGTCCAAGATGGAACCTAGAGGTCTTAAAGTCAAGAGTGCATAGGTTACTTCTAGGCAAGCGTGCTCCATCGTCGACCACAGCATAGCTTACCATCAGGTGAAATAGTGGCCAAACGTGAAAATAATAAAACAGATTGTCCCTACAAAATATCCCTACAAAATATATATAATCATGAGGAAAAAAAAAAACATTTCACCAATTTCAAGATACTCAAATTCAGCCAGAAACAACAATGTACCAAAATTCATTTGCAACAATAATTTGGAGTGCATCACGGCAAATAGCGAACTTGTTTATTAGCTAAGTTAGATGACCTCGGCACTCAGTGCGCACGTACCCTGGGATGACATAAAATTCTAAATGTACCTCGTAAAATATACGTTAATAACATTGTCTTCAAGTTCTGAGAGACAATCGAGAGGTTGTCGTACTGCTGACGAGACATAAGAGTTTGTGACAGTATCGAGATCTGTTTTTCCTGGCCTCTAGCTATTTAATTCGAGAGGCGAGACTTCCATCCCTTTTTTTTAAGTTGGCAAATCATCCAATTACTTCTGCCACTCTAAGGTGGAGTAGGAGGACGTGTCAGTCTTTTACTATTTAAAACCATACCTTAACCCTTCATTTACCCTTTGCGTTCTAGGAATATCGGTTTTCTTTTCAAAAAATACTAGCAGCCCTAGCGGGCACCGGTCCTGCTGGGCCCCTACGATTTGCTGACATCTCTTCGAGGAGCGCGTGTATCATGCTGTCATCGACTTGGGTTCGGTCCGGACGATTGCCTGACGGCCGGTCGGCGAGCTACCCATTGCTCGTTGTCCGCAAGCCCGCGCCTACCGTGGCTGGTAGTCGGGGTCGGGGTCACGGCGGCTGGGGCGTGAGGATGTCCGTCCCCTTACGCATGCAGCCGTATCCTTCGTTGAGACTTCCACCCCTATGATTCATCGCTATCTTTAGCTCAAAAATATTGTAAGCAGTAGATACTAAAGTTAACTGTAGCTAGGCAATGCTCTTAAAAATGTGGATATTATTTTCTGGTCTGGTAAACGTAATTGAGAATACCACACAAATGTCAGACAAAAGTTACTAACATTGAGACAAACATCGATATTCCGATCTATAAAGTTATAAAGAACTCTTAACAAAATTCTCAATTAAGTGATTCCAACAAACTCATCTTATGATTCAAATAACAGAGGTCTGAAGTGATTAAGTTCGTATTATATCTTACTTAATAAAGGCGCATTAACAAATGGAAACTTCGAGAGTTCAAACGAAGCACGCTTGTACATGGACATCATAATATAATTTATATTAATTATTTATCGAACCAGTTTAATGGAACTTATTCGAAGTCTACAGAAGAATAACAACTAATTATTTTCGTAGAATTCCTTCGCTTCAAGTATCACGCTCCAAAAGTCTATTCTCATTCAAATAAATTATTAAGCGATCCAACGTTTCGGCATTAATTCGAAGAATAAATAAGCTTCCTCAAAAATAATACAATTGGCGGTAAATAACATAATAAATATCTGCTACCATTTAATAGCTTTCTTAGAAATCAATAAAGTTATAGCAAAAGAGATGTTGAAATTTTCGTTTGTTAATTTTTTTTTTCGTTTGCAACTTTGGCGCAGTGGTTAAGCGATTGGCTGCAGCACTGTGGGTCGCAAATTCGATTTTTCCGCACAGAAAAAATATTTGAATGGCCTACAGATAGTTGTTATGGGTCTGGGTGACATATGTAAGTGAGATTTCATGTTTTTGAATACACCCACTAACACCCACAGGAGTAATTCGATTCGAGGGGTTGAAGTGCTGCTTGGTGTATTTCAACAGGCCATAAACCTAGTTCGGCAGCAGATGCTAACTGTTAGACACACACAGTTGATCGTATTATCTAAACTCGTTAAAAAATAAAAGGCCCGTTTTGACATTAGACAAATACCCTAAAATGTAACTTGGAACGAAACTGAAAGAAACAATAAAATAATAATTAGGAGTCCGGTGTAGTAGTAGCTATTTTAGTAGTAGCTACACTGCCCTGGACAAGCCGCTAGGTAGTCAAAATACAAATGTCAAAACAGGCTTTTTATTTTTTGACAACTTTAGTTGTTACTTAGAAAGTAGATACCGTATAAGCAATTGTGTAAACATGTTTTTAATTTTTGTCCATATAATTTTATTTATTAATTCCTAGAATAGGGCTAAGTTTAAAAAAAAAATACTATTGTTGGCGTTATAAAAACCAGGATTGTTCGCGGTGCTGAAACGCAAAGGGCAACCGAAGGAGCACAGGTGGATTTTAATCAGCAAAAGTCTCACTCTGTCTCACTACACCCAAAGCGGGAGAAATTCGATGCGACGGTGACCTCTCGCACCGGGCTCAGGTCCAGGCCATGGTCCGGGGCGAAAGGGAATGAGATGAGGACACCTTCTATGAAGTAAAAATGCTAGCGAAAGAGATGGCCGCAAACACGGAACAGATGAAGCCCCAAACGATAGGGTACGGACATTTTCAAGACCCAGCTGCCGCGACAATAGACACCCCGGGCGTCGGGAGCCGCAGGGCAGCCTCTGGCAACCGTATAAGCCGCGGACTTGCAGGCCACGAGTAATGACTAGATCGCCGCCCGCCCGTCCAGCAAGGACCGAGCCGTCGACAGTGCGTAGTGAGTAGAGACCCAAACGCGCCTCAAAGAGATGTCAGCAAAACCGTAGGGGCTCAGCAAGGCCGATGCCCGCTAAGGCCACAGAGAATTTCTGAAATGGAAAACCCCTCGAACGCAAAGCTTAAAACCCCTTGAAGGACAGGTGTGGTTTTAGTCAGTAAAAGTCTGACACGCTAGGGTCTCCACCCTAAAGCGAAAGAAGTTATTGGATGATTTCCCACCTCGAAAAAGAAAACAAACCTTATTGAACTATCTTAAGAACCACTATGGACTTTGAAGTACCACCACAGTCATAAAAACATTGTCACAGTAGAGTTGCGACACCTCGGAGTCGAAACTAATAACGTAACATAGCAGCGTAATCATAACAACTAACATAACAGGTGGCTTTCTCAACAGATATAACTATCAAACAGCCATACTGACTTTATTGCTCATTTCGACGAACGTCTTGACTTATAGTCGGACGCCATAACGCATTGTGCGCACAGATAACGTAATAAAACGAATATTATCTGTGATGGCGATTTTTTCAGGACTATTAAGAGTTAGTGCTCTATATTGCGCTTTATAGTGCCGACGTTGCAACCGGTAGGTACCGAATGACTAGAAACTGAAGGATATGATTACTTTCGTCTTCTACTCTTCTAGAGAATAAAAGAACTAACCATCACCGATTGCATCACTGCTTACCATCAGGTGGGATCGCAGTCAAGCACTTTTTATATAAAATAATAATTAAAAAGTGAAATGTATTTTTTCGCATGGTTTGTGGCTGCGAGATTGTTCGATAGAGTTCCGTGGTCCTAGAACCATCGACTTATATTCATATATATCGATGCCTAGAACGCAACTGAAGGAACACGGGTGAGTTCTTGTCAGTAAAAGTTTGAAAATCCCTCTCGCTCCACTCAGAGAGGAAGACTTCATTTGATGATTTCCAATAAAAAAAAAAAAAATATGTAAAAATAGTGTAAGTAAGGTTAACGGCCAAGTGCAAGGCAGACTCGCGCGCGAATGGTTCTGTTTTTTTCGATCAAAAGTATGGAACTCTAAGACAAACAGTATAAAGTTCAGAGCTATAAAGTATTACTGAGAAAAACACCGACAAATCTATCTTTACCTAAACTGAGCGAATCACAAGTAAACTAAGTTTTAAATAGATGATAGAGATTCTGAATAAAACCGGTCTCTTCACTCTGAAAACAAATTATCATTCAATTTAAGTGTCCGGAAAAATAAGGCTGTTGGTTCTCATTAAAAAAGCTGCCTTGCATTAAAATGTTCTCAAAGATTTCCATAAACATAATTTAAATAGAAACATTCTGCCTCCCCAGCTCTTGCGGTTTCTCGCAAATTGTACAAAGCTCCTGTGCAAAATAGGTCGCCATAGTCCTCGTAAGCAATGAGCTCGTAAGTCTTGCAACTTGTCGCTGCTACTGTTGTTCGTAGACATTGTAGTGTCTCAGCACTACCGCACGGAGGGACCTTTACCAATTGAATCACACATCAACGCTAAACTGATGTTTTAATACGGTTTGCTTGCATTTTAGTTGATTGTGTTTTGTGCTAGTTTGTTTTACCTTGACAGTCATCAAAAACACCAGTATAGCATTAGCTACACAATAGCGATATACAATATTTAACATAGTAAACGCACTTCCTCAAAAGTAGTATGTTCAGAATCGGCTACTGAATCGATGGCAGCTATTTTTAAAATAGGTAGTTTCTTTATCCTATCAAGAATTATTTTAGGATAAAAAATACCTGTTTTGATAGAATCTTAATTGTTTACCTACTGTTTGTGTGAGCGGGCTTAGATGCCAATACCGATACGATTATTATTATGTAATTGCGCGTTTTTACGTAAAACCACCACACGATTTTTCTAGGAAAAACAAAGATTTTGAAACCAACATTTTCGGCCAAATAAATTTCGTACAAACGTGTGAACAGTACGACAATTAAGCGTTTTTCAAGGCCATTCAAGTTGTACAGCCCCCCCCCCCCTAGCCAAGTTACAACCGTTTCGTTTCGATTCTCTTTTCGTCGATCGCCTCGAATCGGCCACGCCTCCGATTCCTTTGTTCTGACGTCATCTCAACGCTCAGTCACGTGGTCAGAACAAAGGAATAAGAGGCGTGGCCGACTCGAGGCGATCAACGAAAAGAGAATCGAAACGAAACGGTTGTAACTTGGCTAGGGGTCAGACGTATGTACAATCGGCGCTTGCTTATTACTTAAAAAACACTACCTCATTTAAGTACAATTTCAGTGCTTGAATTGTGATTGTAACTGAATTTTCTAATTGGGGTGTATAAGGGTGTGCATTATTCAAGTTATATTTTATAACTTTAATAAATTGCAGATGAATAGGTGTTCCTACATAATACTTTAGAGACCGGAGATAACAATAGAGAATTTCTAAATACGCCAGATAGCCGTTCTAAAAATCACATTTACCAATATTCTTCATTTTAAACTGGAATTATTTTTTGTTTACTTTATTTATAACTAAGTTCTCCCAACGGCTTCGTCCGCGTGAATGTCGGTTCTTGCGGATGTGAAGTCGTAGTCGAAGCCATTTAAAAAGTAGCCTATATCCTTCCCTGGGGTTCAAACTTACTTCGTACAAAATTTCATCAAAATCGGTTCTATATTTTAACCGCGAAAGATGAACAGACCGACAGAATTACTTCCATATTTATAATATTAAAATGTGGATGTGCACCTAACTCGTCTTGATAAAAAAGCCTTTATAATCATGTTCCATATCTACTTACAAATATATATTTTGAAACTTCGTTTTTAGGAGTTTAGTTAGGTATTTTTATTTATTTATTTTTTTAGATGAGTTATTATCAAATAAATTTAGTAAAGTGAGAGGGAGTACCAGACTTTTACTGACTAAACCCACCTGTAATCCTTCAGGTGCCCTTGGCGTTTCAAAACCGCGGTAACTCTTTCGCAGCCCTGGATAACACTATAACCATACTTTACATCTTCCTAAACTACTTCTACAAACACGAAACTAATATATTTGGAAAGTTCCCTAAATCCATAACACTATAACCATACAATTCAATTACATAACACTTACAAGATAGTCGGTTTTCACGGAAGACGGATATTACGCGTCTTTGTAGTTATACTTATCTTCATAGCGATAACAAATTCGTAGAGGCAAGTTTCCTCAAGCGACCCCTTCCTGAGGGTTGAACACTGAACTTTATGGCAGCTCCTCGCGGAATGCTTACAATTTATCAGCCTTTATGACGAATATATTCTATTCGATTATGCCTCTTGAATTGTTCCATTGAATACCCAAGTTGGTGTACGCTGCGTGGGTTTTGTTGAGCTCAAAATTATTGATGGCCTCTTTTGCTGAATATAGTCCACAGGGCCCTACGAAGATCGCACTAGTTATATAATTTTATACGACTCTTAAGTAATTATTTAGGTACTTATAGTTATTCAATTTTATAAAGGCGGGTTGGTACTGGATGTGTGTGTGAGGTTCACGTGCACTGTGATTTTGTGTGCGTAGTTATTTTCGATAACATCGAACGCTTGATGCTCACATACTAAAAAAAGCGTACGTCAACCTTCACACATCTAAGTCTTGGTGAGCAGGCGGTGCAGTGTCCTCGTGGAGACGATCGGTAGTGGCGACCTTCTGCAAGGCAGTAATGCTAGCAAAGTAGATGACCGAAAACATGAGGGAACGGACATCCTCACGCCCCGGCGGCCACTTCAGAAGACGCCCTGGGCGTCGAGATTCGCAGAGCGATTTCTGGCCACCATAGGCGCGGGCTTGCGAATGACAAGCAATAGGTAGCACGGGGCCAAGTCCGAGTTGTCGACAGCGTGTAGTGTTCCACGCCTCAAAAAAATGTCAGCAAAAAATGAGGAACCCAGCAGGAATAAGAGTGATTTTAGTCATCAAAAGTCCGATAAGCCCTCTCACTCCACCCTATAGCGGGAGAAGACATTGGGTAATTTCTCACCTCAAAAAAAGCCTTGGTGAGACAAAATTAATTATTTATTAATTTAATAGATAATTAATTTTGTCTCACCACTTTAGAGCAGTGGTGGCCGAGTGGTAACGGCCCCGACTTACGAGTTGTAGGTCGCGGGTTCAAACCCAGCCAGGCGCATTACTTTGTGTAATTTATTTCATCACCACTGCTCTCAAAACGGTGAAGGAAAACATCGTGAGGAAACCGGCATGTCCTAGAACCAAAAATTCGAAGACATGTGACATCCACCAACCCGCACTGGGCCCGCGTGGTGGATTACGGCCCATTCCCTCTCCTAGAGAGGAGGCCTGAGTCCCAGCAGTGGGAACATTATAAGGCCGACTATGCTATGCTATGTACAAACGGGTAGAAAAAGAACTCGAAGGGCATCAAAAAATTCGTCCTCATCGATGTCAGTGGAAAGTGTCCATAATGCTGGCAGCATTGCCACGCTGGATAGCAATGCTGATTTGTTGACCGAAGAAAAGCCCAGCCCTCTGGTCACGCGAAGAGTCGATCAGCTAGTGTTTGCTGATAAAAAAAGACAAAATTTAATACAGTTATGTTTATTTAAAAATTAAAAGTTTTTTTTTATTATTTACAACCAATACACGTGAACCAAAGCTCTTCCAAAACTATTTGTAAAGTTCAATCAACGAAAACCTAGAACCAGCTAATAAAATCGCGTATGAAAACACAATAAATGCCTGAAAGGGAGCAGAGGCTTACCGAAACACAACCAAAGATAAAAAGGCGATCTCATTCTCTCGATTTACATAGTATGCCTTTGCCGACATTAACTTAGGTACATCGAAAAGGTAGGAGGCGAACAAAGCAGCGAGGTTCCTTTGACTAAATTGAATTACGTAGGAGTTGGTGCTTGTATGGCGACATGCGGCTACCAGACGGGAGCCCCGATCCGCCAGATAGCGCCTGCCATCAGGGAACCGTCAAAGCATGTAACAGCGTCAGTGAATGCGGTTCATAATTCACTTAAGAGAACCTCCATTCCTGAGTGGCTTCAATTCAATTACCCCTCGTTCAAACTCCAGTTAGATGAACAAGTTTTTATAGGTGTACCCTTGTTTATTGTCCCCGGGCAAAATAATTATTCTCCAGTTCAGATTAATGAAGCTTAATTCAATTAAATTGTACTGATACTGTATAAATGAAATAAATTTTAGGAAACCGCTGATGGAACTCGAACCCATATTGGCTTCCGTGACTGTATGCTAAGGACAAACATCAGATGGATTTATGTTGTCATTGGAGTGTCAGATTATGGTCTCGTCATGCCACTCTTGATATTTTGGTAAAGCATCATCTAATAGGCTAAATATTTTTTCTAGTAATTTCACTTTTACGAAGTAATGGAAATAAAATATATGATAATTTTATTACTATCACACTAATATTATAGAGGAAATAGTTTGTGAGTGTGTATGTTTGTTACTCCTTCACGCTGAAACTGCTGAAGAGATTTGGATGAAATTTGGCACACGGGTAGACAATGTAAGTTCCCTTAGGACAATTTTCTACTTTCACGTGTGTGAACTCTTGGCAACAGCTAGTGTACATACATATATATATATATGTAAGTTGATTTTTCAGATATATATGTGAGTTTTTTATACGTGCAACTACGAATTTTATATAGAAGATTCATATCAAAGTGATCTATTATCTAAAGCATGTTTCCCAGACAAAGTTTCAACTTACGGACTCGAAAGCTCGTAAGAGAAATCTACTCAATAACAGAATGTTCTCGAAGCAAAGGATAAAACTTAAACGAATTCGTACAAGACAACAGCTGTCCCAGACAGTTTTTATTGACATTGTAACACAACCAAATTGTCTGCTAGAAATGCAACAACTTTCATACACTCATGTTCCTAGATACAAGTACATCAATGATTCTATCCCTAAGGAATTTAACATACATATTAATTACTTACCAAGGAACTTAACGGTTCAAATGTATTATAACCACTAATCCAGTTAAAATATGCACGTTAACCAACGTAAGGTATCAGAGCAAAATTATTGAAAAACATCAATATAATAATAATAAAAAACGGTCCAGTGCGAGTCGGACTCGCGCAATAAGGGTTCCATACCACTATCTATATAACTATTTTTTGCGTATTGTTATAGCGGCAACAGGAATAATATGTGAAACATTTCAACTGTCTAGGTATCACGGTTCCTGAGATACAGCCTGGTGATAGACAGACGGATAGTGGAGTCTTAGCATTAGGGTCTCGTTTTTACTCTTTGAGTACAGAACCCTAAAACTGGTTAGGAAACGCAAATGATACCTTGATACTTTTGAGAGAAAGCCGAGTATGTATTTCATCATCATCATCATCATCATTTCAGCCGATAGACGTCCACTGCTGGACATAGGCCAGAGACTGGATAGCATGTATATAAACATACATAACTCTTATATCGATATATATTCTAATATTCTGATTACTAACGTATACTTAATACTTTTATACAATATTGTTTTTTTACTAATCATAAATCACATCAAGATGTGAATCTATTTCCCAAACGACATCCGCTTCTATTATATTTGCCAGCTAAGGCCTTAAGACGAGTCGAGTCTAGACAAGCAAGATCATAAAAATAAAAATGTCAAACGGGAAATTGTCGATGGAAATATCTCTACCCGCCAATAATGCCCTATGAAATATTAGATACTTAATAAAAATGATTTTATTCGTAAAACAAATTTTGTTGCCATCGTTCCGTTTTTATTGTGTCCATAATCGCTGTGGTTAAAATTCTGTGCACGCGTGAACACGGTTATTGCAGAGTTTTTTGTTCAATATAAAATACTGACTTGTACCTTTTTGGCAATTCCAAGTTAATATCGAATGACCTACTAGAAATTGGGACTATTTGTATGAATCGCTGTGTTTTCCTCTATAGCCTTAACTTAGGTCGTTTAACTATGAAACGGATACTGTTTGGAAACGGATTTGAGAATATACAGCTGTATTATTAGATCGAATAATGTAACTTGAAAAAAGTAATTTGAAATACGCATACTTTTATTTTTTAGTTTTTGTTTAGTTACAAAACAACTCTCAGTGGTTTTTAATAGGTACCATAACGGTTTTTTTAGATGGAAAATCATTCAATGACTTCTAGGGTAGAGCGGGAGGGCGTGTCAGACTTTTACTGACTAAAACCCACTCCTATATTCTTTCTTTGCCTTGCGTCCTAGGACCTCAGGATTCCTTTCGGACGACCAATGAATACCATAACGGTATGACCAATTTTTGTGTTTATTTGGTAGGACTTTTTTTTAGGTGGGAAATCATCTAATGACATCTCCCGCCCTTGGGTGGGGCGCGAGGGCGTATCAGACTTTTACTGACTAAAACTCACTCCTGTTCCTTCTTTGCCTTCGTTCCAGGGCCCCGGGGGTTCTCTTTCACATCACCCATGGCCCCAGTAGGCTTCGACCCTGCTGGGTCCCTACGGTTTTGCTGACATCACTTTGAGGCACGCGTGGAACACAACGCGCTGTCGACGACTTGGGCTCGGTCCGGACGGTTACCGAACGGTCGAACGTCCGCAAGCCGGCGCCTACGGTGGCTGGGAATCGAGATCGGGATCCCGGCAGCAGGGGCGTGAGGGCCGTTCCCTCGTGCGTGCGGCCGCCTCTTTTGCTAGTATTACTGCTTCGCAGAAGGAGGCGACCGCCTGCCACTCCTCCTCGCTCCAGACCATGGTCTGTACCAAGGCCCAGCGCGAGAGATCGCTGCCGCCGATCGCCCCCACGAGGACACGGCGGTGCTCTGCCCAGGCGGCGCACACGTCTACCGTATGCTCCACCGTGTCCTCCGGGTGGTCCACACAATGATGACACCCGGGCGTTTCTTCCGCATGAATACGGTGCAGGCAGGAATCTCCAGAACTTACCATGCCCGGTGAGGACCTGCGTCATGCGGAAGGTAAGGACGCCATGTTGTATATTTGGTAGGTCTGAGCATAGATAATAGGCAATTTTTTACCCTCTTACACCCACCCCTCATTTTTATTCTTTTATAATTTATATAGCAGAATAACGTTTCCCGAGTCAACTAGTATGCATAATATACTTATCCATGCAGTCAATTTTATTCGAAATAAAAAATATAATATTTTTTGTTGTGTCCCTGTACACTAGATAATAAAATATAAAAAAATATCGTCTCAAGTTCTCGCCGTACGTCATCACTTCCTGACAGCTGTCATACGACCAGCGCCCACGTCAATATACCATTACTAACTAATACCCGCAACTTCGTTCGCAAAGTTTTCATAAAAGTTTTAACATCCCTTAAGTCGTCGTTCGCGCGCGAATGTGAGCGTACGTACTACTAGCGTACCTTTAATATCGGTGCAATGGCGTCAAATATTGTCAAATGTGCAAATTGTGATGTGGTGATAAACGAGCTATTAGCGTTTATACAAAATAAGGCGGATGTTATGGATGAGGTTTCCCTCACTCGGTTATGCAGTGATAGTTTTGCGGACAGTGAAATTGTTGCGGCGAAGAAATTGCTTTTCGATTCAGTTCCGAATTCAAAAAGAAAAGTTCGCAAAAGCAAAGGAAAAAGTGCTCGAGACATCGAGGATATCATATGTCTTTTGAAGCTTACTGATCCAGAGTTAGTGCCCATATTTGTAGCGCGGGACCTACAAAAACTGCCACCGGTTACGTTTGACCACATAGACGTAACGACACTACTGAAGGATATTCTCGTGCTAAAATCGGATATCAAAGTCCTAAAAAATGACAGTGCGACAGCGTCTCAAATATTGGAGCTAAGAACAGAATTAGACAATTTGAAAAGTGCCTCAATTCTGCACAATAACTTTGACTTTGTTAATAGACGGCGAGGCGCTTTTATTGAAGACTTGCATAACTTTGACAGTGGTCCAATGGCTTTACAACAGCATTCAAATTCGAAGAGTAATGAGAAATCACAGAAATCTAGGTCTCAATCAATTATTAGTGATTATTTTCCAAAATATGTGGGTATACAGAAAAAACTTATATCTACACCAGAGACCGTTACCGATGCGAAACGATCAGCTGATAGTGCGAGCGCGCCGGGTGACGTAAACCTGTGCGACGCGGTCTCGCTCACACAGCGGCTCGACAACTTTAGTGAGTCACAACAGCGAGCTACCGACGAAAGGCAGACGAGTAAACAATGCATTACCCCTACCGCGAGTTCAAATCTCATTAACTCGAATGGTAACGTAGATAATACGTCGACCGCACCGCGAAGAAATGAGCGTCAGTCGATGGCAGATGTATTGAAAGCGAGTGACCAATGTAAACATATAGTAGGGGAAAAATGGAACGTTGTCACACATAAAAAGCACAAAAAGCCCTCATCTCGTGGAAGCATGGGAAAAGCGTACGTAGCTCCTGATGGGAAATTTAAGGCCGCTATCATCAAGGTACCATTATTTATCTCCAATGTGTGTAAAACCACAAATGAAAGCGATATTAAGGCGTACATCAAACACAGCACACAAGAAGATGTTACACTGTTTAAAATTAACAGGAAAATAGAAAAGCGGTACAACTCTTTTAAATTATATGTTCCCAGAACGAAACTAGAACTTTTTCTAGATAATAAGTTGTGGCCCGATGGAATTACTTTCAGACGTTTTGTGAATGAAACTTACAAAACGAAACCTGGCGTAATTAAGCAAACATTGACATAATACTAATGGATAGCAACGATTATCAAATAAGTAAGTTTGTAAGTTTTAACTGCAAATCGGTGAAGCGGTCTGTTGAAGCAGTTAATTTTCTGTGTCAGTCAGCGGACATAGTTGCTCTGCAGGAAACATGGCTCCTACCCCATGATATACCCTATCTTGGGCAAATTCATAAGGATTTCGAGTACACTGGAAAGTCAGCTGTTGACACCTCAGCAGGAATACTGAGAGGGCGACCGTATGGTGGTGTTGCGATCCTGTGGCGTAAGCGAGCCTTTGAGTCAGTGACGGTGCTCAGCTGCGTTAGTGCGCGTTTAACGGCGGTTAAAGTTTCGCTCGGAGACAGAAGCATAATAGTGTTCAGTGTCTATATGCCTACTGACTCGAGTGAAAATCTGGCAGAGTTCACAGAGTGCCTAAGTGAAGTGAGTGCGATTGTCGAAGCTAGTAACGTTGAAACGGTTTACATACTTGGCGATTTCAACGCACACCCCGGTGAGTCTTTTTGTTGTGAACTTTTACAATTCTGTAATGAACAAAAGTGGAGGTGTGCGGACATTGAAAAATTGGGTTTAGGATCAAGTAGCTATACCTTTGTCAGTGACGCGCACGGTTGTAGGCGATGGCTCGACCATTGTATAGTAACACAATCTGCTTGGTTAACGGTTACTGACATAGGTATAGTGCATGATGTATATTGGTCTGATCACTGCCCTATATTTGTTGAGTGTAGGTTGGATAGGATTAAACCTAAGTTAATCGATCATAAGCCATCACATAACAAAGTTATCTGGGGAGAGAGGGACAGCGATCAAATAAGCGTATACTATGACTTATGTAATAGTAAGTTAAAATTAATTGATTATCCCCAGGAATTTGGTATGTGTAGTAATGGACACTGTAGCAATGCTGAACATAGGCAAATTCTTGACAAGATGTATGAAAGTATTGTCACTACTTTGTCAGAGGCCGCGGTACAGAGCCAAGTGGAAACTCGGCCTCGTAGGCATGTTGGTCGTGTTGTCGGGTGGAATAAGCACGTGCGAGCCGCGCACGCGATGGCGAGGCATAAATATCAGCTTTGGGTGTGGCACAATAAACCAACTTCTGGTGATGTCTACAACGACATGTGTCTCACACGAAAGATATTTAAAAGTAGGTTGGTGTGGTGTCAGACTCATCAAGAACAAATTAAGCTTGATATTTTAACTTCTCTCCGTAAGGCCAACAATTTTCAAAAGTTCTGGAAGGCCACTAAAAAACTGGATGTTAGGCCTGGCCTTCCTGTTAGTGTCAGTGGTGCTGATCAGCCGGACAGCATCGCCAACATGTTTATGGACCACTTCAAAGTGGTGTCACCGCTGGGCTCATCGTTGCGAGTGCTCGATGACGGATGCTGTCGTGACTCGGATCTGGTCCGATTTTCGGCCAAGCAAGTGTCAAGCACGATTAAGAAAATGACGAGAGGGAAGTCCCCCGGTCACGACGGTTTAAGCATTGAGCACTTGCAGCATGCTGGTCCTCACATAGCTAGAGTGCTCGCTATGTTTTACTCGTTGTGTATGTGTCACTCGTACCTCCCTTGTGATCTCATGCGAACGATTGTCGTTCCTATTATAAAGGATAAAACGGGTGACGTTGCTGATAAGTCTAACTATCGGCCCATCTCCCTGGCCACTATTATCGCGAAGGTACTCGACAGACAGCTAGATGCTCGGTTGGATGGCTTACTCAAACTACACGATGCACAGTTTGGGTTTCGTAATGATCTTGGCACTGAAAGTGCGATTCTCGGCCTCAAACATACGGTACAATATTATGCGAAACGTCAGACGCCAGTTTATGCTTGCTTCTTAGATCTCTCCCGTGCCTTTGACCTTGTTTCTTACGACGTTATGTGGGAAAAGCTGCGGGAGAGAAGAGTGCCGGCGGAGCTGTTGCGTATCTTCCAGTATTGGTATTATAACCAGACAAATTGTGTAAGATGGGCCGATAGGTTGTCGGTGTCATATGGACTGGAGTGCGGGGTTAGACAGGGGGGGATAACTTCACCAAAGTTGTTTAACCTTTATATTAACGATCTGATTGTTGAGCTCAGCAGCAAGAAAATCGGGTGTCGCATTGATGACGTGAGTGTCAACAACATCAGTTATGCTGACGATATGGTGTTGCTGAGCCCAACAGTTAGGGCGCTGAGAGAACTTCTAAGTTGCTGCGAAGGCTATGCTCAGAAGCACGGCCTTATTTATAATGTTAAGAAGAGCGAATTCTTGGTCTTTAAGGCTGTCGGTGGTAAATGTCCTGATTATGTTCCCCCCATCAAACTTAATGGGAAGGATATAGTGCAAGTGTGTAAGTTTAAGTACTTGGGGCATTACGTCACCGACGACCTTAATGACCAACAGGATATTGAGAGGGAACGTAGGGCGCTGGCAGTTCGATGTAACATGTTGGCTCGCAGGTTTGCACGGTGTAGCAGACCAGTTAAAATAACACTTTTTAAAGCCTACTGTCAAGTGTTTTATACGTGCAGTCTGTGGACCAACTATACACAGCGGACTATCAGCGCCTTGCGGGTCCAATATAATAACGGGTTCAGGATGTTGATGGGGCTGCCCCGTTTCTGCAGTGCATCAGGTATGTTCGCAGAGGCACACGTCGACGGGTTTCACGCCATCGTCAGACAGAAATCTGCATCTTTGCTCTGCAGAGTGCGGGCTAGCTCCAACTCCATCCTGAAAACCATAGCGGGGAGGTACGATTCTCCTCTGTTAGGTGATGTTGTTCACAGATGCATAATGAACAACCACCTTGTTTTAAAATAAATGGATAGATTGTAAGTTTACTAACATAGGTTTAAATTTTTCTTATTTGTTTACTAACCCATATGGATGTCACTTATCCGAATTAAAGATTATTTTATTTTTTATTTTATTTAAACCGTATTTTGAGGGTACTTTTGAAAATAACTACACTCTTTATTATTCAGTTTGTTAAGAATTTGTGCCAAGTTCTAAAGATTTAACTACTACCACCAAATTGTTTTATTGGGGGTAGTTTTGAAAAACAAATTAATCGCGACGTTTATCATTAACTTAGGCTACTATGTGTGCTAACTTTCAAGTAAATTGGCACACGGTATGAGATTTTGCATACAAATGAAATTCCTTTTCACCCACCAGGTTGAAGTTCCAGAAACGTTGTGCAAAATTTCACGTACCTAGTCTCAGTTAGCTTCGGCTATGCGTTGATATATCACTCAGTCAGTTTCTCCATTTATGCAATATAGTAAGGTATACTGTCAATACTAACATATTGTAGCGATATTTTATCGCTTAGTTCGTTAGTTTAACACGAATACTATATTTTATTACCAATTTATTGATTGTCATTGCATTTCAAACATTAGTGAACTCTGTATTCGCTTTCAATTTATAACTAAATAAAAACAAGAAAGCCGAACATCGGAGGCTCTTATTCATCAACGCGTATCATGCGTTTGTTTTCCTTCCCGCACCCCGTGAAATGTACCTGTGTAGGTATATCATTAACCGATTACCCGATAAATATGACAATATTCAAACTGTCTAGAAAATGTGATAAATGAACCGATGAATGAAGTTAAAATTATAATTATTTACTGAGTAGCTTTTCATTACTCAGAATGCCTAGAAATATTGAAAAATACCCCAATTTATTACTTGGTTCATAAAATATATACTACGTTGCCCTTTCAGTGATTCAGTACAGTTACCTTTAAATAATTTATTAACAGAGTATCCAGCAGAACACATAATAGGAAATAGCGGCACGGAAGATTGATGAATAATACATTTCCGTGGAGGTACATTATTCACGATATATCAACGAGATCAGCTGAGGAGGTCACGTGAAGACCAATTAAAACTTTTACCGACAACTGCCGACGGTTTTTATTGTGAAAAGAAAATTAAGTTTTATACCTAAGGGAAATATGCACTGACATCACCTTACAAATGAGAAAACAAAATCCCCCTACTGTGTCTGTCGGTCGGTCTGATCGCGACAAACTCAAAAACTACTGACCGGATTTTATGCGATTTTCATTAATAGTGATTCATAAGGAAAATTTCGATGTATCATGCATATTATAGAAGAGAAAAGACGAGGATTTTATGGATTTCATAGATTTGTAACACCCGTGCTGAAACGGGGCGGGTCGCTAGACTGTACGTAAGTATAATTAATGTGTATAAATAAATAATGTTAGTGGGGAAAAGGGCTTATCTAAAAAAAAAAAATACTAACCAAAAATAAGAACAGTTTTGTTTAAGGTGAGAAATCATACAATTACTTATCCCGCTCTGGGAGGAGCGCGAGGGCGACCGCCCGCCATTCCTATTCGCTCCGGACAATGGCCTGAACAAGGGCCCGACGCGAGAGGTCGCTACCGCCGGTCACTACCGGTCGGTTTTATTCTATTCTATTCTATTCTATTCTATTCTATTCACTACCACGTGGACACGATAGTGCTCCGTCCAAGCGGAGCACACCTTTACCATATGCTCCATCGTGTCCTCCGGGCGATCGACATAATGGTGACACCCAGGCGTTTCTTCTGCCTGAATCCGATGCAGAAACCTCCCGAACTTACCATGTCCGGTGTGAACCCAGTCACTCCTCAAAGAGAGGACTTACCGCCATTATTATGGCGTGCCCAAAATAAGAATACAAAAAGTAGCTTCAGTTATCAAGCACCTTCGCAACGTACGAAAGTATTTTTGTTTAGCAGTTGAAACGCCCTTGAAATTCAAAGCTGAAACGATCAAAGAAAAATATACATAAATCAGTACAAAAGATACTCGAGTAATAGTGTATCTGTGATACCCTGATATTATACCTATAAAAGGGAAATTGTAAAATATTATTTGAAAGCACTGTGTTTATTGTACTAGTATAATTACTGTGGATTGACTATATTATGTTCTCAAACTTCAATTCTGTAATATGCATTATAATTATCTTTGTTTTGCTTTGTAATACGAGTAGGTATTAGATTCATATATTATTCATGTATTTTTTTTTAAATTAAAAGTGTTGTTTTATTTGTATAATTCAATAAAAACACAACTAATTAAAACTATACACTAAAGGCAAAAACTACTAGCTAAAATATGGCGTCATAAAATTCCTCCGCATCGCTGTCGACTGGAAGTGTGCCCAAAAGGCTGGCTGCATTGCCACGTTGTATGGCAATGCTTAATCTCTGGCCGAGGTAAAAGCCAGCACGCGAATATTAACGACATCATCCGACGAGCCCTTGTCACCGACGGCGTTCCGGCTGTTTTGGAACCTCATGGCCTGGCAGGCGACGATGGTAAGAGACCGAACGGTATGTCTTTATTTCCGTGGAAGATGGGTAGGCCTTTAGTGTGGGACGCTACCTGTGTCGACACTCTTGCGCCATCCCATCTTCCTAGCTCTTCGTGCTATGCTGGTGCTGCCGCTGCGGCTGCGGAGAACCTCAAGCGGCGGAAATAATAACAACCTCGTCGGCAGTTATATTTTTGAGCCGTTTGGGGTTGAAACTCTTGGGCCGTAGGGTCCGAGTGCTCATAAGCTTTTCAAAGAATTATCCAAACGCTTAGTTGACACTTCGCGTGACCTAAGGGCTGGCTTTTACCTCGGTCAGAGATTAAGCATTCCCATACAACGTGGCAATGCCGCCAGCCTTTTGGGCACACTTCCAGTCGACAGCGATGCGGAGGAATTTTATGACGCCATATTTAGCTAGTAGTTTTTGCCTTTGTTGTATACATATATAGTTTTAATTAGTTAAGTGTTTTTATTCATATTAATTAGATTCACTATTGTCATAAATTTTCGATACAATGTAAAAATCTATATATATAAAAGAAAGTCGTGTTAGTTACACTATTTATAACTCAAGAACGGCTGAACCGATTTGGCTGAAAATTGGTGGGGAGGTAGCTTAAAACCAGGAGACGGACATACTTTTTATCGAGTAGGGTAGAGTAGGGTGTAGAGTAGGATAGGGTAGAGTAGAGTAGGGTAGGGTAGAGTAGGGTAAAGTAGGGTAGAGTAGGGTAGAGTAGGGTAGAGTAGGGAAGATTATGGTAGAGTAGGGTTGAGTAGGGTAGAGTAGGGTAGAGTAGGGTAGAGTAGAGTAGGGTAGGGTAGAGAAGGGTAGAGTAGGGTAGAGTAGGGTAGGGTAGGGTAGAGTTGAGTAGAGTAGAATATAGTAGTCAGTTGACGGGAGCGAAGCAGCGGGCAATAGCTAGTTGTTTATGAAATAAATAAATCAAACCCAGCAGCAATAGAAATTCAATACTATTTTCTAAAATATTCTGAGAAGATTTACGTACCTTTGATACTAAAATAAACTTTTGTACTAGGATTTTATAATTCTTCAGAACATTCAATGCGTGAGCACTGAAATCGAAATCATGTAAGTAATAGACATAAAAACAGATCTCATAGTTTGTGATATTCCAAATAGGCTCTTCTAGTAATGACGATGATGATATATATATATAATTATATAATATTTGAATTAATGACATGGTAGAATAAATTTTTATTCTTGAAATATTTGCATGCCATTGTCCAAGGCAAACATGACGATCTATTTTTTTGAATTATAACATCTGTTGCATGCTGACAATTTATTTTGTGACGTATGTACTGTACTCATGTTTGAACAAATAAACGATTATGTTATCTTATCTTATCTATGTATATATAATTGACGGCACTATTTATTGGCGCAGTGATTGAGCAAGCGGCTGCTGCGCTGCGTGTCGCGGGTTCGATTCCCTCTCGGAACAAATATTTTTTTGGCCTACAGATTGTTGTTCCAAGTCTGGGTGTCTTGTGTCATTGTAGGTTACATGTTTGTCAAAAAAAATAATAATACGCAAACGATTTTTCAAAATTTCCCCTTTTTTGTAAGGGGATTTTTTTTTTCGGTGGGAAAATCATCCAATGACATCTCCCGCCCTTGGGCGGAGCGTGAGGGTGTGTCAGACTTTTACTGACGAAAAATCGACTCCTGTTCCTTCGTTGCCAGAAGCAGACCCTTGGCCGCAGGCGTGACGGCCGCGCCCTCGTGAGGCCTCCTCCTTTGCTAACATTACTGCTCCGCAGAAGGAGGCGTCCGCCTGCCACTCCACTGCCACTTCGGACCATGGCGTGTACCAAGGCCCGGGTCGAGAGATCGTCACCGGCGATCTCCCCCACGAGGACACGGTGGTACTCTGCCCAAGTAGGGCACACCTCTACCGTGTGCTCCACCGTGTTCTTCGGGCTTTGTAAGGGGATAAAACGGAGGTTCAAAGCGTGTATGGATAAAGTTATTTTGAGTTATTTTCACGCGAGCGAATCCACTGGTAGAAGGTAGAAATCATAATAGAACTAATTTTTTTTTTTAATTGGAAAATGCAGAATAAAGATAACATAAAAATGCCGATGGCTCCCTTAGTGAAGCTCAATGTACTCCCAGTTCCGATGTGGGAACAACTCCCTATTAGATACGTTCTCGCTTCCATAAAATATTCATAAAGGAAAAACAATGATGCGACACACTCCGACGGGCGATACCGCTTCAATTTAAATTTAGTTTTTCTCAAATTCTATCGAAGCGCGAACGAAGCGAGGGCGAAGCGGTGACGCCATTATAAAGCAAATTGACACTAAGCGAAGATGAAGATAGATACCATGGCTGGAAAATGCGACCTTTAACTAAGCTTAAGATTTTCTTCTTTTATAGCTTTCAGATTCTGAAACACTTTATTTTTATACTCAAACTTTGTTATAAACTCAGACATCTAATCGCGAAAAAGACGACAAGCTTTTTAATCACATTTTGCACGCGAAATGCGTTCCAGTCATTTAAGCGCTAGACCAAGCCAACGTTCCAATTTTCGCATCGACAAAACATCAAAGAAAACTCGCACGTACTCTGCTCAGAATTCATGCGGATGAAAGTCAACAGTTCGTAGTTTCAATATCGGCACAGCAACCGTGCAGATTGCGTTCTACGCGGCAGAATGCTACAGTTTACCTGCCTCGATAAATCCACGAGAGTCACTGTGCTGCTGTCACTTCTTGCTAATAAAAGGGTGGCATCAGCTTTTTGATTGTATACGCGTCGTTTGTTTCACGGATATTCCAACATTGCCGACCTAAAAGCGCCACCGAAGTCATTCGCGACGCAATATATTGCCGTTGACAACACATGAGATGGAACTCATTGCGTGCTATGAAACGTGGATTAATTTACGTGTCGTATTCACAGAATCAGGTATAGTAATGCATATGTCACTTTATGTCCGAAAAGCTCACAGTGGACGTGTTCAGGGGAATTTGGCACGTACCTACATATTTGTTCATTTCTGTTGGAATTGTATGTGTGTGATATGGCTCAAAAGGCACAAATTAACTGCAACTGAGCAGGACATATTTGACGAACTGAGGACCTGTAAACACAGGATTGGTGAACTGACACAGCGACACAGGATCGCGGCAAACTACAAAAGAGATGGCGACCTAGATTTGTTCCGTAAGATCTGGAAAGAAGAAGCGAAAAATCATGACCTTAGAAGATGGAGATAAGCCCAGCGGTGAAACGATATGGGGCTAGCTTTAATAATAATAATAAATTATTAAGTCTTAAAAAGCTTTACCAGGTAAAAAAAAGCTATTTTATTATTGTTTTTCATCTAAATACATATGTTGTTCAAACTATATATGAACTTAAGACCTTAGAAAGCTGCATCGTGCTCACCACTGGAATCTACAGTAAAATACAGAACTACCAAAATAATACATCACTGATTCATTAAAAACATATTTATTTATTCAAATTGCTTTCAATGGATATATCAATAAATCATGCAATTTATTTTTAACATCATTAAATAAAATTGAATAGCGAAACACGTATTTGTGGAAAATGAAATTCGAATTATTCGTAAAGCTCATTGTGTGCTGGGACCGATTTTCATACGATTCCCAGTTTGTCTGCCATTGTCCGTAGTGCAATACCAACGATGCGGTACTACACAAGTATTTTATTACCAGCAACAAATCTTCATTTAGCAGCATTGCCCGAGGCCTTTCACAGTTACGGCACACACGAAAACGAAATGGAACCATTCACGTTTGATTTACGACAACCGATAATTATCGTCATCCGATTAGTCGGCCGACAGATTTGCTTTTTTACACAGACCAATCATAAATAAGTAACAAATGAGTGTTTTGTTATCTTATCTCCGCTTTCACAATTCTGCGAGAGTGCAATCGGATTGGGCCAATTCCAAGACTGGGATTTTGACAATGTAAACTTATTATAACTGCTGTAGCAAGCTCTTTTTTATATTATGCCCGTTCATCGGAAATGTTCTTGCTATATCATATTCTAAATTCCAGCGTTTCAAAACTCTGGGCACGCCATAATCATTGCGGTAAGTCCCCTTTGAGGAGTGGCAGAAGAGGCGACACGGCGTCCTCATCTTCCGCATGACGCAAGTGCTCACCGGACATGGTAAGTTCGAGAGGTTCCTGCATCGGATTCAGGCGGAAAAAGCGCCCGGGTATCACTATTGTATGAACCGGTGGAGGTATGTCCCGCTTGAGTGGAGCACCATCGTGTCCTCGTGTAGGCAATCGGCGGCAGCGACCTCTCACGTAGGACCCTGGTTCAGGCTATGGTTCGGAGCGAGGAGAAATGGCAGGTGGTCGCCTCCTTCTGCTAAACAGCTTGGGCCCCGGGGCACTGCCGCACGCCGCTTACGCCACGCGCTTCAATAGCTACGCCAATAATCACTTCGTTGTCTAACCGTCCTTCCATATTATATTCTTCTATCAAGACTATTTTTGTCAGGAATTCCTTTTTTGGATAAACAGATGCACAAGTGTGTACCTGCTTCCAATTATTGATGTTAAAATCGTTATTTCAATAACGAATATAACATCAATAATAAAATATTAACAGAATGGAAGATGGCGCCATGGCAACGCCAAGGGTATTTGTTCCCGACGTGAGACGTACCTTATACAAATTCAACAAAAACGATTGATTGGAGCTAATACTTATAAAGGAAAAATATTTTTAACTTTCTACCATCTGGATACGCCAAAGTACAGTGATGTATTTTGATGCGGTAGTATTATTATTTTATTATTTATCGTTTATTTCAGGCATTAACCAATAGAAACATTCATCATCATCATTTCAGCCGAAAGACGTCCACTGTTGGGGACGTAGGCCTCCTCCAAGCGTCGCCATAATAACCGGTTCTATGCATCTCGCATCCATCGGATTCCCGTGACCCTCACCAGGTCATCGGTCCACCTTGTGGGAGGCCTTCCAACGCTGCGTGTTCTGGTACGTGGTCGCCACTCCAGAAGCTTTCGTCCCCATCGACCATCTGTTCTGCGAGCAATGTGCCCTGCCCATTGCAACTCAAGTTTGGCGATAGAAACACTATTGAATTAAATTGCATATTAGATAAATTAAATATATTTGTAATGTGTGTGTGTGTCTGTGTATTTGTATACATCTGTAACTATGTAAGTTCTCTGGCAAGTTACCTAAAAGACTGATATAATACCCATATGTTAGCGATTTTTATGATTAGTTACATACACTATGATTGTTTTCTGTATTGGCAACATTAAAATGTATTTATTTTGCACTGACAACTGGAACGTTATGCGATTTGACAGCTCAGCGCTATGACAGTTGACAAGGTTATAAAATAACGCGCTGCGCTGTCCTGACACATTCCATTCCAGTTCTCGGGGTAAGCAACATCTCAGAATAAGTGCTACTATATAATTATTATTATTTTAAATGGTATTGATTTATGATATTTGTAATAATTGTGTGCTGTCAAGGCAAAAGTATAGAGGGTTTTTTTTTTTTTTTATAGGTGGGAAAATCATCTTATGACAAATCCCGCTCTTGGGCGGAGCGGGAGATAGTGTCAGACTTTTACTGACTAAAAACCCACTCCTGTTCCTTCGTTGCCTTCGTCCCAGGGCCACGGTTTCGTTTTCACACTACCCATGGCCCCAGTAGGCTTCGACCCTGCTGGGCCCCTACGATTTGCTGACATCTCCCTGAGGCGCGCGCGGAACAATACGCGCCGTCGACGACTTGGGCTCGGTCCGGATGGTTACCGGACGGTCGGACGGCGGGCCACCCATTGCCCGCCGTCCGCAAGCCCGCGCCTACGGTGGCCGGAAATCGGGATCGGAATCCCGGCGGCGGTTGGGGCGTGAGGACCGTTGCCGTTGCCTCACGCGATCGGCCGCCTCTTTTGCTAGCATTACTGCTTCGCAGAAGGAGGCGACCGCCTGCCACTCCTCCTCGCTCCGGACCATGGCCTGTACCAAGGCCCGGCGCGAGAGATCGCCGCCGCCGATCGCCCCCACGAGGACACGGCGTTGCTCTTCCCAAGCGGGGCACACTTCCACCGTATGCTCCACCGTGTCCTCCGGGCGGTCCACACAGTGGTGACACCCGGGCTTCCGCACGAATCCGGTGCAGGAACTTCCCGAACTTCCCGTGTTCGGTGAAAACCTGCGTCATGCGGAAGGATAGAGGGTGTGTTACCCGTTTTGGTCGTTTTATTTAAAACCTTCCCGCTACACTATATCTAGGTACACTAAATAAGTTTCTTATGCAATCTTTCTCTAAAGTTAACACATTAGCTAACAATTCAGAAGTGGGATAAACGAGTCGTTTATTTAAATGCATTCATTTATCCCGCCCACAAGCGATTTTTTTTCCTAAACTGCATCTTCTACTTTTGCTTTGAAAGTACCTACGTATGTAGGCACCGTTACAATGTTGTTGATAAAATAGTACCTATCTAAGCGGGCATAGTGATGTGTACTTTAACCTTTTGAGTGCGTAATTAGAGACACAATAGTAAGACAATGGCGCGTGAACGCCGGCGTTAATGCGGGGATCAACACCCTAAAATGGTGAACTTTAAAATATTCAGGCTTATCGCTTTTGTTGTACTTCAATATGAGTTTCTTCTGACACCACACGTGCCTTGCCAGGGCTACACTCTGGAGGTACTACCACACCACCACACGTGCCTTGCCAGGGCTACACCCTGGAGGTACTACCACACCACCACACGTGCCTTGCCAGGGCTACACCCTGAAGGTACTACCACACCACCACACGTGCCTTGCCAGGGCTACACTCTGGAGGTACTACCACACCACCACACGTGCCTTGCCAGGGCTACACTCTGGAGGTACTACCACACCACCACACGTGCCTTGCCAGGGCTACACTCTGGAGGTACTACTACACCACCACACGTGCCTTGCCAGGGCTACACTCTGGAGGTACTACCACACCACCACATGTGCCTTGCCAGGGCTACACCCTGGAGGTACTACCACACCACCACACGTGCCTTGCCAGGGCTACACTCTGGAGGTACTACCACACCACCACGCGTGCCTTGCCAGGGCTACACCCTGGAGGTATTACCATACCACACGTATGTTAATCTATTGAGTACCTAAGGACAACTCAGGGTGTGTTCAGATGGATTAGGGACCGGTTTTGGATCACTGTTAAATGACCGTAGCAAACATATCTACCAACTTATGAATCGTTGTTACCATGACCTGCGTTCTGAGCTTACTTATAAAGAAAATGAGCAGACCAGTAATAATTTTGATTAGGAATAATCTAAATGCAACTAAAGAGGACAGTTAATAGTATTGACACTTATTGAAATTAAAATTAGGTAAATTAATATTATATGGATTGCCTTTTGACAGATAGTCTGACATTTATTACAAATGCCTCCTAGCTTTTGCCCGCGGCATCGCCCGCGTACATATTAATGTGGCCTATGTCATTCAGGGATACAGTGGCTTTCTATGTGTGAATGCAATCGGACCAGTACTTTCAGATTCAATCGATATTTTGATACCTTTAGATTCCAAGTTATAGATTTTTAAAGTGAGCGTGCGATGACCGATCATTTGACCCTTGATTTCATAGTGCAGTGCTCGCTCAGTCCGTTCCCACTGCCTTGCGTTATTAGATATTCTGTGCTTACGTTTCACTATAACTTATAAATTTATTATTTTTCCTAAATGTCTAATATTCATACTAGAAAATCATGCGTTGTGCCAAAATGTACAGATTTACATTTCAACGGCAAAGAAAACATTATTTGTCACTAAATAATGAGTAACCATTCTAATGTATTTTAGGTAGGTTATCTGATTGTCCCTTTTTCGAATCCTTGTATGATAAAATAAAACTAAATACTGCGCGAGTAAACAGTTCTGCTTCAGCTGGCGAATGGCGACTGAGCGGAGCGTAGTAAAATGACGTCACACGCGGTCACGTGACTTTACCGAGTTTTATGCAAACATTGAATGCAAATATAACTTCTTGGTATTTTCAAATAAAACAAAAGGGTGTATCTGTATACAGCTTTATTTTTGGTATATGCGAAAGCTGAATATAGTTTGTTCAGAATTAGTAACTGAATCGATTCCAACAATTTTTACACCAATGTATAAAGTTGGACACCACCGACACTAAGTACAACACAGGTCATAGCGGGCATTAGGCACCAGCGCACAGCTGGGTGCGGGAGCAAAACAACCCCTCAGTCACCTGGATGGCCCGGTGACCATGTATTTTTCGGACAACCATGTAACATAACAAGCTTATAACTTTGTGATTTTACATGATACCGTTATGAAATTTAGTACATAGTTTCTTTACATAAAAATGCTACCCACGTGTATCAGGCTTCACATATGCTGGAACTGGCGTTGTATATGCTTTACTGTTTACTACAGTTTAAAGTGATTTTACATACCTACTAGTATTACCCATTTAGTTGAAACCAGGTGACGAAGAGTATTATCTAGTATGCCTAATGATGCTGAAATAGATTCTTTGCTCTTAGAAGCGGCAGAAGGGTAGGCTAATAATAACTTTTTATTACATCACCAGAGTAAATCGCTTTACTGGAAAAACTCTAGATGTAGAAATATTAATAGTCAAACCTTGTTTCCGTGAAACTCCTTTTAATATGTATAGGTATTCTGTAAAACATGAGCTTGTAGTTGGTACAAATCGGAATAGTAAGTACAGTAAAACATTATGTCTAAGGTGATGGCCTATATAATTTGCCATAGGTAGTGGTGCGAAGAATATACAATTGCATATTATCCAATTGAACACAAGTAGTTGCCAAATACATAGTTTAACATAGTTAAAAAAGAAACTGTTTTTGACAAAATGACATTTTTGTCTAATGAAGGAGTTCACACAGTAAGAGGAAATCTAGCAAGTAATTAAATGACTATACAAAAAAAAAAAAAAGTGTGAAAAAAAAAAGTTTCAGCACTTTGTTTAATAATAAAGGTGCCAGGCGTATGATACACATATGCATCAACGCTATTGGCTCAATTGAAACAGTGACAATAAATAATAATACTCATGGTTCAATAAGCAAGGCAGAATATTAAAACAATATTATATTTAATAAAATATGGTTGGCAGTTGTCGATAGTGTTGAGTCCTAATGCATCTTTGTTGTTGATTAAATATTTTTTATTTTGTAAAGTGATGTGGGTATCAATGGAAATGGAGAAGTGACACAAGTAATTACAGAATATTTTTATGTGGTGCTACACCAAGGGGCTCGTATACTCTATAGGTTAAAAGAAGTTCCGTTACAAAATACAACACCAAATGAGGCACAAGAGCGCACAGTGCCATGTTATGCTGTTGGGATAGCTTCATTATTGACAACTGCTAGGTTTAGACAAAGCTCTTGTTCAATTGTTAAGCTGTTGATCCCCGCACGAACGCCGGCGGTCGTGCGCTATTGTCTTACTATTGTGTCTCTAATTACGCTACTCAAGAAGTTAATATCTATCAATTGTGCTATGTAGGGTACCAAGAATGTGTTTGTTCTTGGTTTAAAACAAAGACTATACTACCAATAGACAGGACATAGCGAACAAAATCGTGATCCGATACTTATTACCTAGTGGTCATAAGTCGCTCAGTCTAGTATGACGCCCCTACACGTCGAGTCGTGTTTGTATCCGCTCTATGCACTAAAAGAAAATAATTTTCTGAGAAGATATGCCGAACTGCCCATTACGCTATTGCAAATCTTGTTATGATAAAATGACTGAACCTAACTTCGGTTTATTTTTGTAAATATTTTTTGTATTTACGAATTAATTAATTAAAATTCAATAATTTTTATAAAATAGTTCTTGAACATTTGCTGATTTTGTGATAACGCCATCTATTGCTGAAAAGCTTAACCTTACCTTTATCACACACTGAGGCTCTACCACGAGCTCATAACGTGATCCATTTTACGACCTAAACCGAGCTGTTAAAGGGGTGGAGCTATATAGGGTGTATGGCTCCATCACTCTTTTTCGGTCGTACGACTGACATTTTAACATTATCATGGTAAGGCCCCTGGCCACCTACCGAGCGATAGTTAAATAATTATAAATTTTGACAAATTTAATTCGCGTGTTTGCTATTCAAAGCCAGATGGCGTCAATGAGACATAGGACGACAGTTTTTCTAAGACATTTGTTCTGATAGCCACTCTATTATAATTATCTCTTTAAATCTCTTTGGTTTAAAGGGAGTACATAATGAGTATGTACTGTGTTCAAGGGACTACTTCTTTTTACTGAACCGACTCACTGTTCCGAAATATTTTAGTGTTCCGAAACATTGGAACATCAGTAATGTTTTAAATTTTAATGCATCATTTGGAACAATTGGAACACTGAGACACTCTTTACTTTAAGTGACCAGCAGTCTTTTAAAAATTCAAATTATAACGTAAATGGCGTACATATAATTAATGACCTGAACTAAAAACCTCTGCTTTAAATTATTCTCGAATCAAAATTCAATTAAATAAAACATTTAGTGTATATGACGCAACTTAACAGATCACGACTCAGTGTGTATATTTTGAGCTGTTATTCCAAATGTTCAGTTTGTATTTTGTGAACCGATGTTTCAAATGATCCGTTTGTATCTTTTGAGCCAATGTTCCAAATAATATAATATGTTCCAATCGCAAAGATGACACACTTTTTTCACGCCTAATATTGACCTACAATAAAAGTGGTGACATGACGGCAGTGTCATGTCACTGACGTAACACTGCCGTCAAACAAACGTTTTATGAATTTTACCGAACTTGGATACTTGCCTTTTGAGATTAGTTTGAAACTTCATAACGGTTTTATCTTCTATATAAAGTTAGAAGACCAAATAAATAAGATTGACTTTGAATATAACTATCGAAATGGATTTAGTGAAAGTATATTTTCAATACCTTCTGCGTAATAAATTTTCGTACGAGATTGTAATTCGTGCAGAGACATCTGAGGACATGATCGCTAAGCTTCGTAAATAACTCTAATGTCTGATTTGGACTTTAGTCCTGCAGAATTTGCAATGTAATGTGAATTCTATTTAATGGCTCCCAGAGCACTTCCAAATTATATTCATGAATTACTAATTTTAGTGTACCAACTTAGGGGATAGCATTGATTGAATTATAGGAAATAATTTTCATGGAAAATCAGATGGTGCGGCAAAAAGTAGTTGCTAAAGTCAGTAAGCCTTTTGTAGGCATTTTTGATTTCTTTTTAGAGATTTGTCTTATCAGGGGGATGTACCTAAATATCTGTAAATGTTGAGTATTTTAGGTATGGTAAAGAGTTATTGTGGATAAATATAATACAATAACTCCCAATTTGTTCACTAGGGACATGGAGGGATACAATGATTTATTTATTTGAAATAAAATGGTAACATCCAAAAGATGTCTCACTGTAATTTGTTAATGTCTATGAATATTTTGATTACCAGAGGTTATTTTTACGGAAGTGTACCTGACTTCCCACATCTAAAATTATGTTAACGAAATAAGTGATTAACGTAAAACCTATTATTCTTACATTAAGAGAAAGTAGTCTAGACTGAATTTGCCTTGAGTATCTTAAAAGTGATGGTATTTACAGCGTACCTACTGGTAATTAATAGTTGGTAATTTTAATGAATGAAATAAAATAGACGAAACAATTTCATAGTTCGTGATCTCGCATTTTGATGAGTTATTGTATCGAAATTTGGAGTTTCAATAAAAACTAATCAGAGCCAAAAGAGTAAATTAAATATATACCCTCACGTTTTAGTCGGGTCAGTGATTACAACTGATATCAAATGTAAACAAACGGTCATTGTTGGTCAATGATTCACAAATAACGGGTGAAATTTTGTGGTTGAGGTAAATCATTGATGTTATTGTGACATGCACTTGAAACTTATCATGTACCTGGCCTGAGTGGCCATATCAAAATCAAAGGGTATTTACAGAAACTATTGAGGGATCTGTTTAGGACCATTGAGGGATCTGTTCAGGGCCATTGAGAGGCCTGTTCAGGACCATTGCGAGGCCTGTTCAGGACCATTGAGAGGACTGTTCAGGACCATTGAGAGGCCTGTAGAGGCCTGTTCAGGACCATTGAGGGGCCTGTTCAGGATAAGCCAATTGGCTTTGTCAGGCAATTGTTTATTTACTAATGTTTGTTTTTCATTACAGGCAGGACATTTGAGGGACTTGTCTGTTTATATTAGAGGCAGGACATTTGAGAGGCCTGTTTTTCTTCAGAGGCAGGACATTTGAGGGGCCTGTTTGTTTTTCATTAGAGGCAAGACATTTGAGGGGCCTGTTTGTTTTTCATTAGAGGCAGGATATTTGAGGGGCCTGTACGTTTGTCATTACATGATAGCGACAAGAAATAAGTAACATAGATTTGTAACTTGACTTCTTGACATTTCAAAAGTGCCTGTAAATTGTTTATTTGAAATAAAATGCTTTGAATCTTTGAATCAGTAGAGGCAGGACATTTTAGAGACCTGTTTTTGAATGACTGTATAAAGAATAAGATAATGATTTGTAAGAATAATAATAATATATATTTATTGAGCAACAAAGTAAAATTATGTATACACAATTGCTTATAAGCTACTTTTACATAACAACTAAATAATGCAATCAATTGTGTCTAAATAGTAATTGGTAAATTGATAATTATGTTTAGTCTCGTTCCTAGGTACAGCAACCAGTGTATGAATAATCTAAAGTTTTATTCGCTACTGTAATAGATATCTGTTTGCTTTATTGCTGTTATTCTTTTTTTCTTCTCTCATTATTTTGTGTATAAAACCAATTTCTTTATTCTTTCACATACGAGGTCGTATTTGTAATACGGATGGCCGACTGTTAGCTATTTTTATGATTAGTTACATACACTATGATTGTTTTCTGTATTGGCAACATTAAAATGTATTTATTTTGCACTGACAACTGGAACGTTATGCGATTTGACAGCTCAGCGCTATGACAGTTGACAAGGTTATAAAATAACCCGCTGCGCTGTCCTGACACATTCCATTCCAGTTCTCGGGGTAAGCAACATCTCAGAGTAAGTGCTACTATATAATTATTATTATTTTAAATGGTATTGATTTATGATATTTGTAATAATTGTGTGCTGTCAAGGCAAAAGTATAGAGGGTGTGTTACCCGTTTTGGTCGTTTTATTTAAAACCTTCCCGCTACACTATATCTAGGTACACTAAATAAGTTTCTTATGCAATCTTTCTCTAAAGTTAACACATTAGCTAACACATATGTTACTTAATTAACACATTGCTTCGAGATTAGCAAATGAAATATAAGTAATGGGATTATCACGAAGTTATTAGTAGGTAAACTAACTATACTATATTAGTAAAACCCAACAAATAAACAATCATGAAGATTGGTCCATAAACAAATTTCGGTCAAGTGTGTAACTATTTACTTACGTAAATAGTTCAACACACGAATCAAGTCTCTTAAGATTTTTCCGAATCACAAAAAAAAGTTTTGTTTGGGTTCCGTACCTCAAAAGGAAAATACGGAACTCTTATAAGATCACTTTGTTGACCATCTGTCCGTCTGTCTGTCAAGATCCAAGATATCGGGAACGCGTGGAGGTATCGAGTTGAAATTAAAACCATATAGTCAGGTCTGCGGTCCCTTGAAGCTGTGATAAAATCAGATACAGAAAGATACAGTCAATCAGATAAAAAACGTATATTTCGACACTCTCAAGGGAATGGAAATTCATAGGGTACTTCCCGTTGACCTGGAATCCTGAAATTTGGTATGAAGCAAGGTCTCATAGCACAAATATAGGAAAAAAATCTGAAAACTGCAAATTTTTAATTACGTCTCAAAAAAAAGCTTTTTTGTGATTCGGAAAAATCTTCGTAACTTAATTCGGGAATTGAACTGTCTTCATGGGTAAGTAGTTTTATGTACGGAATCCTTAGTGCGCGAGTCCGACTCGCACTTGCCCGGTTTTTTTTTTAATATACGCCAACGGATCATGAACAGCCTTATCTTAGATGGACTTAGAAGTTTGATTTCACTGCTGCTTAGGGTAGCAGGTACCACTATACTCAGGGTATTTGATTCAAATTTCAGCTTCATACCTCCACGCGTTCGTGAGGGTCTTGCCAGATGGACCGCAAAATGATCCTTTATAATAAATAAATTAATTAATAAATATATAGATAAATCTGTTTTCACCGACTTAGGTACGGAAACCTAAAAATTAAGTTATATCAGATTTACCAAATTTAAATGGGACCACTTGAGGGTAAAGTTCTTCCAAACAAAAAAATAATCATCAAAATCGGTTCACATTTGGTGGTGAAAACGCTAAACAAGATACAACAAAAAAAATTCATACGACTTGAGGACCACCTCCTTTTTTGGAAGACAGTTAAAATATAGTGCAGTCGTAATCTTCTGTCGTTCCTGAGAATTGAGGTGAGTCATGAAACCAGGACAGCCTTTTGATGCAGATCTAATAAAGAATCCACTCTTTGCAAGTATTTCATTTTATTCCATAGTGTATAGAGGTACGAGTGTCTACTTCAATAAAAGATTTTCAAATAAATTTTGAAAATCAGTAAGTTGAAAAATAAAATAAAACTGTATAACTCTTGGGTTAGTGTTCAATAGTAGTTTGATCCATTTGCGACCGCTTATAGATCTTTCGTTTTATGATATTGACAATGGTCGCTGGGTATACTAGAAAATATATTTTATAATATTTACGGAGGATGTAGAAATAAGAAATACTAGACCACGAAAATCTTTTCTCTGTTTAGAAGGTCGAAAAAATACACAACAGAGTACGTAGTTGATTTAGGTATGTTTATATAAATCTGATACGAACCAATCTGATTTGAATTCTAGATGTTTCGAATTCTAGTCTAGCATCCCAGTTTCCAGGTACTATTTTTTCTGATAGCTACATCGGTCAAAGCGGAGAAGCCAGGGATTGCCTTGAACGGCGGCGAAACGGACTGGGAGCGCCTCTGAATAAATAAACAGCTCAGCAACTTCGGGAAAAAATCTTTTAAACTTGATTGACATTCTAGCAGAGTGTTATCAAGGACAGACCTCATTAGGGCAACTTTTCATCGTTTTGGACACAGATTTTGGATTCCGGAGTAAAATGCCACGACGCATATTTTAAAATTGCTTTAACACGCTTTTTTATTGTGTCTACACATAATGGAAACTGGAAGCTGATCTTTGATTTTGATTTTCTGCAGACACCGAACTTATTTTTAGGGTTTCGTAACTCAGTCGGCAAAAACAGTACCCTTATAGTATCACTTTGTTGTCTGTCTGCCCGTCTGTCATGATCTTTTTTCTCAGGAACGCACGGCAAAAGCTACAATTAATATTAAATCCTCAAATCTGCTACTGCCTCTTGGAGCCATGAAAAAACTCTAAATTCTAAATTCTCCTGTTCCTTCGTTGCCTTCGTCCCAGGGCCCCGGGTTTCGTTTTCACACTACCCATGGCCCCAGTAGGCTTCGACCCTGCTGGGCCCCTACGATTTGCTGACATCTCCCTGAGGCGCGCGTGGAAAAATACGCGCCGTCGACGACTTGGGCTCGGTCCGGACGGTTATCGGACGGTCGGACGGCGGGCTATCCATTGCTCGCCGTCCGCAAGCCCGCGTCTACGGTGGCCGGAAATCGGGATCGGAATCCTGGCGGCGGTTGGGGCGTAAAGACCGTTGCCTCACGCGATCGGCCGCCTCCTTTGCTAGCATTACTGCTGGGCTCACCCAAAAGAAATTATGAAGGATTTTTCCCATGAACCAAAACATGAAGTTAAAAGAAGCGTTTATATGGCCACGAAAAGCTACATACGACTAGTTCTGCACGAAAACAAACCCTAACATTTCCATATATCATTTGTGTTACGGACACGAGCATGTAATTTAGAATCACTAAATATAAGCAACATTACGTCATTCACAGACGCGTAATGTATGTACATAAGCGCTGTACATAATAGAGAGCAAGCCTATCAGAGGCCAGACTATTGTCCAATCAGCTACTGGGATAGTATATAAGGCTATGTACTGAGTTCTTAGAAGTACATAATGCGGTTCTTAGAAGTAAATAGTACAGAAAAACCGTTAAGAATAATCTGGGTTTCTATTGGTAGATTACAACGGGGAAAATCACGCCACTATTGATGACCAATGGTGTGCTTGCCGTATGCGGGGGGTCGGGAGGTGAACGTCAGCCGGCCTCAACAGGATTAGGAAATAGACTAGAGGAAAAGGGACTCTCTCCCACGACTTGCGACCGGCTGAAAAAGTACTTAAGCTGCACTTTCGTTGAAGACGACGTTCTCTCTCTGCAGTTCGACTCGAAGCGTCACTGCGACAGTTTGTCTTGGCACCCTACGCTCCTGGAGCGGCCCTAGATTTCCAGATTTCCTAAGTTATCTAACGTATTAGAGTCAGTGAAGTATTGTAAAGTAACTGTGAACTATTTGTGAGTTAGCGTCACGCGTATGTACGTAAAGGACTCGATATTTACACGTGTTATGTGAAGTCTGTATTTTTATACGTGTTAAATAAATTGGCTGAGGCCTTTCAAGCGTGACCATTGTGTTGTGTAATTATTTACATCCTCTGCCCCCAACAGAGGAACTTTGGTCCTTCGAGAGCCGGATATTGGTCCTTTGGTAAGGAATATCGAGCGGCTTATTGTGCGTCTTTGGGGAGACGTGAAGAAATACAGTTGGGTGTCGAAGATTGAAGAAGGGAACGCTTCAAGCTCGAACAGGAACGCTGCAAGTAAGAATAGGAACGCGGCAAGTTACGTTTCGAAGAAACCTATTTTCAAGAAAGAAGAGGAAAGCTTTCAAGATTGAAAAGGAACGCTTCAAGTGGGAAAAGGAACGCAGCAAGTCACGTTACGAAGAATACCTATTCTGAAGATTGAAAAGGAACACAGGAACGCAGCAAGTCCGACCCAGTAGGTGCTTAGGATTGTCGCCACGTCGGGAACTTCGAGCCGCCAGCGTCGTGTCAAGTCATCGTGTCAAGCCGTCGTGTCGAGCTGCAGAGAGGGATCCACGGGTCCTTTACGCCGTCGCGTCAAGAACCTTTCAAGCGGGTGGACCGCGGCTCAGGTACGTGCCACCTAACGGTGTCAAAGGTGCGTGCCTGAGTTAACGCCGTTTCAAGGCGGTGCGACATATTGTGCGGTGTCGCCAACCAAACGTGGTTGAACAGCACTACTGCGCCTGTAAGGCTGCGCACGTTGCGAGGGCCGGACTGTAGGCACTGCCGAGGCAACCGGTCGTTCCCACCGGTTGCTGAGCACCTCGTAGCGCGTGTAGTTCTCTGCAGGGTAGTCCCCACCTTTCCATTTCCTGCACATTTTCCATCCCTGCCGGAGCATATCCCTCTCATAGGGCCCTCCGGTAGGTCTGATAGGGCCGCTAGGGCATTGATAGAGCTAGGGTGCCAAACGAGGAGGAAGGATGCCGACTACAAGAAGCCAGAAGAACGAAGATACGCAAGCCCGCGTGTTTGAAGACCCCCCCGCGTCACCGTCGTCCCGCGCGACAGTATTATCACGCGCTAACCCCCGCGTTACGATTCCCGCGTCTGTACCAGTTCCTGCAACAGTGCCTACGAACGCGCCGACAGCCGAGAACACTACGATGGATGCTATAACGTCAGCCGCCGCCGCGACCGCCATCCCAGCGCCCGCGCCCGCCGTTGATAGGATAAATAGTAGGTCGCCCGTCCAATCCGTACGATCGCGCCAATCCACCGCTAGTGCTGTACTGCGCATTAGGCAAGCAGAATTACATGCTGAGGAGCGCCTCGCCGCGATACGCCGCCAGGAATTGCAACTCGAAGCCGAGCTGGTTAAGAAGAGATTAGCGATAGATGTAGCTACCATTCGCGAGGAAACAGATCGAGATAGTTATATAGCCCAGGACGTCGCGGACACCGATAATCGAATCGATAATTGGCTGCAATGCGCGCAGCCTACGGGGGACGAGGAATTACCATCGCTGACTCCGCCGGATCAAACGTCGTCAGCGATACGCGCACCCGCCCCGGTTCACATACGGGGGGAGGAAGCTGAGCGCGCCCGGGGTAGGCAGGAATTTACGAGGCCGCGTACGCCACAGTATGAGGAGCGAGAACGCGCGTACTTTCCGAGAGAGGAGCCGCCCCGCGTAGAGAATAAGGAGCCCCGCGAACCTAGGTTCCGATCACCGCCTAGGTCGCGACATAAATCTCGATCTCGATCTCGATCCCGAGATATCGATAAGCTAGCCGACGCGTTAAATAGGATGACACGTTATCGACCGCCGCCGCGTCAAGCGTTAGAGTTGCCAATTTTCACGGGAGCGCCGCACGAGTGGTTGCTGTTCAAGTCAGCAATGCGAGACTCGACACGAGAGTATGGATTCTCACGAGGAGAGAACTTAGCGCGCCTACGCAACAGCCTGAAAGGTGAAGCGAGAGAGACCGTGTCCGCGCTACTTTGCACCGCTGCTGACCCCGCCGTGATAATGCATACACTCGAACAGTGTTACGGACGTCCCGAGATTATAATCGACAAGTCGCTCGACGATTTAAGAAAGTTACCGCGACTCGGTACGACGGCCGCTGAACTCAACGCGTTCGCGATAAAGCTGCAGAACATCGTCAGCGTGCTATCGTGTCTGGATGATAGGGGGTACCTACAAAACCCAATGCTGTCCAGACACGTGGTAGAGAAGCTCAGCCCACACATGCGCGCGCGTTGGTGTGATTACGCCCAAGAGCATGGTAGTCGCGTGGAAGCGGAGATCGTTACGCTGTCGCGCTACCTAATGAGGGAAGCTGATCGGGCCGTAAGATACGCGTACTCGTCGACCGTGACTACGACGTCAAAGGAAGCGACGCGTCAGCAAGCTCCCGCCAGAGCACAAGCGGTCATTAAGAGGAACAAAGCGCGCGTACCCGCAACGTACGCCGCCGCCGAGCGACCTGGCGAGGACGAGAGAGAGAGGGCTAAGAAGACGTGCTTGTGCTGTGGCGAGGGACATGCCACGCCAAGCTGCAAGAAACTTGGTGACATGACGGTCCAACAAAGATGGGAATGGGCCAAGGAAACTGGAGCATGTTTCAAATGTCTGGCGAGTAAACATCGTCGATTCAAGTGTACCGCGAGGAAGTGCGGAGAGCAGGAATGTCGTAGATCGCACCATAGGCTACTCCACACCGCCGACCGAACGTCGGACGCGGCTAGCGCCTCCACCAACTGTGGGACCAGGAGCGTGAGGGAAGAATCGGCGACCACCGCATCTGCCCATGCCGGCAGCGAAATGAGCGCGGTGTTACTCAAAGTGTGCCCAGTAACGTTGCGGGGGCCGAACGGCAGGGAAATAGAGACGCATGCGTTACTGGACGAGGGCTCCACTGTTACGCTACTCGACGAAGAGATAGCTAACGAAATGGGCGCAAAAGGAATTAAGCGAGCGTTACGCGTCCACGGGATTACGGCCACGCGACAAGAGAACGACAGTCGTTGCGTGGAAATAGGAATCAAGGGAAAACGCTCAGAGTGTTTTAACATACGCGCGCGTACTGTTAAACGCTTAAATATAATTAGTCAGACCGTGAAAGCGAGCTATCTACGCTGCGAACACATGAAACGTATACCTGCACGTGACGTGTGTTACGAGAATGCGAAGCCACGCCTATTGATAGGCGCCGATAATTGGCATTTGATAGTGTCGCGAACTTTGCTCACGGGACGGCAGAACGAGCCAGCCGCTTCACTTACGCAGCTAGGATGGGTGGTCCACGGAACGGTACCACGGCGCGTAACTGAATTCGAGGCGAGTAGCGGGACAGCATTGCACGTGCACCCACAGGAAATATCCAAGGATTGCGAAGAGTTAAAGGACCTCACCACATCGCATATCTCGATCGACGCTCAGGGGACAGTTTACCAGCCGAGAACAGTGCTGGCAGACGAACGGGCGCAGGATATTTTCACGAAGACTGCTCGGCTGGTCAACGGTCACCATGAGGTAGGATTGCCGTGGCGGAGTGATGAGCCACACCTACCACCGAGTCACGATATGACCGTTCGTAGACTCGACACCATTGAAAGGAAAATGGATAAGTCAGCTGACTTCAAAAAAGCACACGTGTCACAGGTCAATGACCTCAAGGAAAAAGGGTACACGAACAAAGTAGCCGATGACGCAACTCGGCCCGAAATGATACAACTGGAAAGCGACAGCAGATGGTCCACTGGTCCCCTCTTCCTGGGCGGACCAGAACACATCTGGCCAACGGAGATCGCGCAGGGAGAGGGGGGTGATGAGATCGTCGCGCACATAGCGCGCATCACCAGCCTCGTCGACACGACTCGTTTCTCGTCATACGAACGATTACTACGAACGACTGCGTATGTCCTGCTGTTCGTCGACAAATGCCGCAAACGCGCTACCCAGTTGACGTTGCGTCACAAGCAGGAGGCCGAGCTGCTACTGATAAGGGAGGCTCAGAGAGAGTGTTTTCCAGCGGAAATAGCGCGACTCGCTGTAGGTAGGAGAGTAGACAGGACCAGTCGACTCTACCGATTGGACCCGATTTTTCAAGACGACGTCATTCGTTTAAACGGTCGCATAAATGCCGCGAACGTTTCTCAAGATAGGAAGTGCCCACCCATCTTGGAAGGCAAACATCCGATGACGTCACTATATTTACGTCAGATTCACGAACGGGATCATCACGCGGGACGTGAATATATAGTGAACAAAGCGAGGGAACGCTTTTGGATTTTAAAGGTTCGACCGACAGTGCGCGCACTGATAAGAGATTGCGTGACATGTAAGCAACGAAGGAAGCCGCCAATACGGCCCGTCAAAGGGAACTTACCTATTGAACGATTGGACACCCACCTGCGGTCGTTCACCCGTTGCGGAGTAGACTGTTTCGGCCCAATGACAGTCACAATAGGAAGACGGCATGAAAAACGATGGGGTATGTTGTTCACCTGTCTTGTCACGCGAGCAATACATATAGAGTTGTTGCCAAGTTTGAACATCGATTCAGCTATATTAGCGCTAAGAAGAATGGCGGCTAGGCGCGGATGGCCTAAAACTATGATGTCCGATAACGGGACTAATTTTCGAGGAGCCGATGTTGAAATCCAACAGGCATATAAGCAGTGGGCGAATGACCTCAATGAATTCGCAATTAAGCAAGATATGGAATGGCGGTTCATTGACCCCGGGGCCCCAAATCAGGGCGGCGCGTGGGAACGACTAATAAGAAGTGTAAAGTCGGCGTTGTCGGCCGTGTTGAAGGAACGCGCACCAAAGGAGGAGGTACTTTCCACGTTGCTAATCGAGATCGAGCACACCGTCAATTCGCGACCCCTCACACACGTAAGTGTTGAACCTGGCGACGAGGAGGCGCTCACGCCGAACCACTTCTTATTAGGCTCGGCTACTGGACTACCAACTACAGGGCAGTGCGACGTCGCCGATCGAAAGACATGGCGCGCAACACAGGCGCTAGCGGACAAGTTCTGGACTCGTTGGATAAACGAATACCTACCAACGTTGACACCGCGCGGCGACGTCCGAGATTCACGCACGCAACTCGCACCGGGAAATATAGTAGTCATTGCGGATGGTCAACTGCCGAGAAATGTATGGCCATATGGGAAGATCGTGCGCACCATCCAAGGACCTGATGGTGTCATACGCAGCGCTGAGGTACAGACGCGTGGAGGCGTTTTCAGACGCCCAGTTAGAAGGCTCGTTGTCCTGGCCGATGGAAGTTAGGCTCGCGTTGCTACGCCGGGGGGAGGCTGTTACGGACACGAGCATGTAATTTAGAATCACTAAATATAAGCAACATTACGTCATTCACAGACGCGTAATGTATGTACATAAGCGCTGTACATAATAGAGAGCAAGCCTATCAGAGGCCAGACTATTGTCCAATCAGCTACTGGGATAGTATATAAGGCTATGTACTGAGTTCTTAGAAGTACATAATGCGGTTCTTAGAAGTAAATAGTACAGAAAAACCGTTAAGAATAATCTGGGTTTCTATTGGTAGATTACAACGGGGAAAATCACGCCACTATTGATGACCAATGGTGTGCTTGCCGTATGCGGGGGGTCGGGAGGTGAACGTCAGCCGGCCTCAACAGGATTAGGAAATAGACTAGAGGAAAAGGGACTCTCTCCCACGACTTGCGACCGGCTGAAAAAGTACTTAAGCTGCACTTTCGTTGAAGACGACGTTCTCTCTCTGCAGTTCGACTCGAAGCGTCACTGCGACAGTTTGTCTTGGCACCCTACGCTCCTGGAGCGGCCCTAGATTTCCAGATTTCCTAAGTTATCTAACGTATTAGAGTCAGTGAAGTATTGTAAAGTAACTGTGAACTATTTGTGAGTTAGCGTCACGCGTATGTACGTAAAGGACTCGATATTTACACGTGTTATGTGAAGTCTGTATTTTTATACGTGTTAAATAAATTGGCTGAGGCCTTTCAAGCGTGACCATTGTGTTGTGTAATTATTTACATCCTCTGCCCCCAACAATTTGTGTCCTGGTAACTAATTCAGTCCGACTGTTTACAGTCAGACCGAATTACTTACAGTGTGGAACACCTAGTTGGCCGTCATACACTTACTTAACTAGCGGTGGGACACAGCTTGACTGGACACTACGAACTTAAACAAGTTTCTGTTTCATCCCCATGTGCTGTAAACTCGATGTACGACGAACTTTAACTACTTAACTAAAAGACTGACATTCTGGGTGTCAAGAGGGCCGACAGAGTGAGGAACACCACGCTGTGTCAAAAGACGGGAATTATGGACGTAGGAAAAAGGCTGCCAGGCTAAAATGGGATTGGGCGGGTCATATCAGCCGCATGCACTCTGACCGGTGGGCGAGAGTCTCCACAAAGTGGGTACCTGGTACCTATAAAAAAAAACCCCTGCGCTTTCGATATTCTACCGGTATATGGTGGACATCCCAATACGTATAAAGCGTTTCGGAAACACATTGATTGTGCGTACAGGTAAGAAGTAGAATTCCCTGCCGGGGTCTGAGTTTCCTCATAGCTACAACCTAGGTGTCTTTAAGTCAAGAGTGAATGGGTTGCTTCTAGGCAAGCATGCTCCATTGTCAACCACATCATCGCTTATAACCTATCAGGTGAGATAGTGTCTAAATCAGCCGTATTCTACTTTTTTTCTTCTCGGGCCACATAGTGCTTCTACTATTATCACGTTGGGCCGCAATAACCTTTAGTAGAATAATAATAACCCCAACATTTAATATTTTCTACATGAATGTTTTTTTTTTTAATTTGATTCGATATACATAACTCCTACACAACGGAGGCTGTGTAGGAGTTATGTATATCGAGTGGAGCACACGGTGGAGGTGTCCATGAGATTCCCCTCATGGACACCTCCACCGTGTGCTCCGGGCGGTCCACACAGTGGTGTCACCCGGGCGTCGCTTCCGCACGAATCCGGTGCTGGAACTTCCCGAACTTACCGTGTTCGGTGAGAACCTGCGTCATGCGGAAGGTGAGGACGCCATGAGGTCGTTCCAACCATGCCTCAAAGAGGGGACTAACCGCCATATTGTGGCGTGCCCATACTACCAGGGGTCGGAATTAGGTACAGTTATTCATGTACTACTACCGAGATTTCTAATGAAAAATCCCGTGTGGCCAACAATATTACAAATAAATAATAATAAAACCTCAGAAATAGATAAGACAAATAAGTTAAGATAATTAACATACAATGTTTTATTAGTATTATTCATTGAAAACTCTACGTCAACTGAGGTTAACAAATTTGTACATTTCCTCCTCCTCGTCATTAATGCAGGAAGATTTTTTTTCTGCTATATTTCAGATAGTGTCATAAATAAAATTCTGCTCTTTAAAATTAATCTCGGGATTTGAGGCATAGTTATCCACTTTTTTCTTTCACTGTATGAAATCGGTGTAAGTACATTTTTAACACTTTTTTTTTTTAGGTGGGAATATCATCTAATGACAAATCCCGCTCTTGGGTGGAGCAGGACATAGTGTCAGACTTTTACTGACTAAAAACCCACTCCTGTTCCTTCGTTGCCTTCATCCCAGAGCCCCGGGTTTCGTTTTCACATTACCCATGGCCCCAGTAGGCTTCGACCCTGTTGGGCCCCTACGATTTGCTGACATCTCCCTGAGGCGCGCGTGGAACAATACGCGCCGTCGACGACTTGGGCTCGGTCCGGAAGGTTACCGGACGGTCGGACGGCGGGCTACCCATTGCTCGCCGTCCGCAAGCCCGCGCCTACGGTGGCCGGAAATCGGGATCGGAATCCCGGCGGTGGTTGGGGCATGAAGACCGTTGCCTCACGCAATCGGCCGCCTCCTTTGCTAGCATTACTGCTTCGCAGAAGGAGGCGACCGCCTGCCACTCCTCCTCGCTCCGGACCATGGCCTGTACCAAAGCCCGGCGCGAGAGATCGCCGCCGCCGATCGCCCCCACGAGGACACGGCGTTGCTCTGCCCAAGCGGGGCACAACTCCACCGTGTGCTCCACCGTGACCTCCGGGCGGTCCACACAGTGGCGACACCTGGGCGTCGCTTCCGCACGAATCCGGTGCAGGAACTTCCCGAACTTACCGTGTTCGGTGAGAACCTGCGTCATGCGAAAGGTGAGGATGCCGTGATTTCTTTCCAACCACGCCTCAAAGAGGGGACTTACCGCCATAATTGTGGCGTGCCCAGCACTGGGTTGCGACAGTCGCTGTTGCCATTTCTCCATGAGAACCCGCCGGAGCTCTGTCCGCCATGCTGCGACTTGTCGCGGCAGCGGAGTTTCGCCCCGGCGTTGCATCTCCATGCGCAGATCGTGCATGTGTGCAAGGACTGTTGCCTCCAGATCCCATGGTGGCTGGCCAGCAAGGAGGCTCGCCGCTTCGCGGGAAATCGCCCGGTATCCTCGCACCATCCGTATGGCCATGACCCTCTGGCATGCGTTCAGCCGGGCCGCCGGCTGCTTCCGCAGCGTCGGCGCCCATACCGGTGCGCCATAAAGGGCCATGGACCGAACGATCCCCGCGTAAAGCCTCCGGCAGGAGGCGTCTGGACCCCCAGGTAGTAGTAGGCAGCCCCAGTCCGATTTAGTTTGGGAGCCAGACGTCGGAAATGCTCCTCGAAATCCCATCGGCTGTCGAGAACGAGTCCCAGATACTTCATCGTCACATTTTTAACACTACCTAATTCCGACCTCTGGTTATTACAACCTTTTATTTAACTGTGTATGTAGGGACATTGTTTGTTTTGGGGGCAAATCTTTTAAATGGATTTTAAAACAGTTAGCCTTAATCGATTAAGCAGAAATTTGATATACCTATGTAACTTGGATCCCAATGCATAAATATGGTACCGTAGAGCTGGTCTGATGGTGGAGTCGGATAGCCACTCTATAGGAACTATTGAGCGCAACGAAATAGCCCCATCGTTTTTGAGTTCTTTGGAATGGTCTTGATCAGTACTTTATGTACCGTGCGATAAAAGTTTGTTATGAAAAATATTCTTCAAAGAAAACTTATTACATCTGTATAAAACAGGCAAAGTTCTAACTTACTCACTGACCCATCCACGCCCAGCCCAAACCCAGAACCTAGAACGCTGAAATTTTGCACAGAAGTTCCTTTTATGATGTATGCAAAGAACAAGAAAGAAATCTCTAAAATTCATCCCCTAAGAGGATTAAACGTGGGTCTAAAGTTTGTACGGAGTGATTCACTTTCAGAAGCATGTATATTTTTGTTTCATCTCCTAAAAATTCTAAAAATAAAATTACCTCGGTTATATCGTACGCCTTTTACCTGCCTCAAACGGGCAAACGCGACGCTCAACAAAACAGGGACTCTTATGCAATTTGCGGAATCAGTGCTTATCTTCTATCTGAGACGTAACAAGGGAGTTTAAGTAAATTTAACAGCAATTTGCAGTATGTTAACTGTAGCGCCGCCGCTTATTGCCGCTCCACTCTCGTTACACTTCCAGACCGGATGATATTGCTAATTGGGTTCCCTAGTTGCCGGAAATCGTATAAAGTTTCACTAATACGACAGAAGCTGATCCAGGATGTTAGTAACAAATTAAATGTCAGCGTGAATGGTGCTGTTTCGTGCCTCCATTTGGATACTTTCGGGCGTCGCGTCGTCGTCACCTTTGTAATGGTATTGAAGCTTGTCGCTTGGTTTCCGCTGTGTCGGTATTACGTACCCAATGTGCTTCTTTACCTCTTTCAACTTTGCATGTGTTTATTTAGGCGTTATACGGTTTTGAATACTTTGTGCTTTTATCAACAGTGTTAACAGATTTTTGGTTTGCATTTTACCGTAACCAGTATAACCATGGTTTTCTTTGACGTAATTTCCTCTATGTAATATATGGAGCGTCATGTTGTTGACAGCCTGATATTGATTCTCTTCTCATTTTTATACGTCTGTTGGATTTCTGATTCCTATAATAGCAATTTCCGCAAGACAATGTCAGAAAATAAATATTTTTTGACGGCTCTTATTTATTCTCTGCTTATTTTTATCCAACTACGGTAAAACTATAAGGATTATGATTATGACTAGTATAAACATAAGTATGTATATTCATTTGTTCTCTCATAAGTTCTAAATTACTTATCATAATTTGACAAATGAGATATCGTTGATCGTCCGCTGGTTTAGGATATCTGCCGTCAAACGTAATTCAATGTGGCGCCCTCTAGAGGACCGGTCAATAAAAAGCTTTTTTGTAAAAGAGCCGTGTTGGGTATAAAATAAAAGGGGGCAGTAAGCACATTCTTATAAAGTATAATCCTAAAATTATTTAAATAAAATAATAAGTTTAATAAGTAAATCCCGACTGCAAAAAAATCGCTCTCTGAAAACTATGATACAAGAAAATATTCTTAGACATATTGATGTTTACAAGATAGCCATGATCGTATACATGCGGGATGTAAACACAGATATACGATTACAAGATAGCCATGATCGTATATGTGCGGGATGTGAACACAACTATACGATTACAAGATAGCCATGATCGTATATGTGCGGGATGTGAACACAACTATACGATTACAAGATAGCCATGATCGTATATGTGCGGGATGTGAACACAACTATACGGTTACAAGATAGCCATGATCGCATATGTGCGGGATGTGAACACAACTATACGATTACAAGATAGCCATTATCGTATATGTGCGGGATGTGAACACAACTATATGATTACAAGATAGCCATGATCGTATAAGTGCGGGATGTGAACACAACTATACGATTACAAGATAGCCATGATCGTATATGTGCGGGATGTGAACACAACTATACGATTACAAGATAGCCATGATCGTATATGTGCGGGATGTGAACACAACTATACGATTACAAGATAGCCATGATCTTATATGTGCGGGATGTGAGCACAACTTTACGATTACAAGATAGCCATGATCGTATATGTGCGGGATGTGAACACAACTATACGATTACAAGGTAGCCATGATCGCATATGTGCGGGATGTGAACACAACTATACGATTACAAGGTAGCCATGATCGCATATGTGCGGGATGTGATCACAACTATACGATTACAAGTTAGCCATGATCGTATATGTGCGGGATGTGAACACAACTATACGATTACAAGGTAGCCATGATCGTATATGTGCGGGATGTGAACACAACTATACGATTACAAGGTAGCCATGATCGCATATGTGCGGGATGTGATCACAACTATACGATTACAAGTTAGCCATGTGAACACAACTATACGATTACAAGATAGCCATGATCGTATATGTGTAGGATGTGAACACAACTATACGATTACAATTTAGCCATGTGAACACAACTATACGATTACAAGTTAGCCATGATCGTATATGTGTAGGATGTGAACACAACTATACGATTACAAGATAGCCATGGTCGTATAAGTGCGGGATGTGAACACAACTACACGATTATTTGGTAGAAGGGTTTTAGTTTTGAAACTTACTTTTTATTAACCTTCATGATGGCGTATTTTCACAAGTATAATTTTATTTTATTTCCCTTAAATTGTTTATAAATACACTTTATAAATAAAATGAACCGCTTAGTCTAAAATCGCGTAAAGTTGAATTTAAATTAAAAGAAAGGATTATTTTAGTAATCAATTATGTTAATGGATTTGGTAAGCGTTAGAGGACAGAAAAACAGAAAAAGAATAAATGTTTTGGGTTCAAAATTATATAGAAAAATCGTCTTTGTTCTTTGAAGTGAAAATGGAAAATCTGTACAAATAAGTCTCAGCATAGGCACAATCAGCCTTTCTAATATTCCCACTGCTGGGACTCAGACCTCCTCTCTCTAGAAGAGGGAATGGGCCGTAATCCACCACGCGGGCCCAGTGCGGATTGGTGAATATCACATAACTTCGAATTTTTGGTTCTAGGTCATACCGGTTTGCTCACGATGTTTTTCTTCACCGTTTTGAGAGCAGTGGTGATGAAATGCGCATGGCTGGGTTTGAACCCGCGACTTACAACTCGTAAGTCGGGGCCGTTTCCACTCGACTATACCGAAATATAAAACGATCCAGGTCTACATTTTATTCAGTCACTGAAATGGCTTTTCAATTATATATATCCACTCATTTTGCATGAGAGCCATGTAAATAGGCCCACAATTTCGGTTCTTTTGAATGTTGATTTACTTTATATAGTAGCAACTTTATAAAGGTCTTTTCAGTAGAAGATATGGATTTTGTACACTATAATACTCTGAATAAAAATAAATGTTTAGTGAATAACACCCAGTCATTGCTTCCCGCCTCATCCGAAATAAGAACCTCCCGAAACAACCGTGTCAGGCAAGGATCTGCGTCAAGCAGAAAGTGAGGACGTTGTGGCGCCTCTGTAACCATTCCTCAAAGAGGGGACTTATCGCCACAACTGTGGCGAAGACGTTATTCTAGATAAAAGAGGAAAACGTAATAAAAAAAACAGCGAGTAAATTAAAAGAATAACCTCAAAGTGGTTTACAAATTTGTGTGTTCAGGATGAAATAATTAAATTTGTTTCCGCTAAGCTCTATTTTGTTAAGGTTTTGATTCGCATCAACAAAGCGTCGCCGGCGCGACGGCCGCAAATAGCAGACTCATTGTTTGATTCAAACAAACATCGCGGTCCGCTCCTTCACACAAAGGAACTCTATTTACAGTGAACAAATCATTTTCATTGTTTTTATTTAATTTTTTAATTACTTATGATATATTTATTCCAATTTTTCAGATTCGATCCCAATTTTATAATAGGATTTGTAACTGTGGAATTTAGGTAAAGATCAAAGATTTCTGGTCCCTTTGTGATCGCTTGGGCTTAGTGGCTAATTATCTTAGAGCTTAATTGGTTTTCCATAATTAATAATGTAACATTAATTAAGTAGTAACTACAAGTATCAGCCTCTGGTGGCCACAAACGCTACACATATCGCAATGTGGGTGAACTATGGGTAGATACATCGCTTTCAGGATAAGATGTGTCATAAATCAACCGAAAGACATCCACTGCTGACATAGACTTCACCCAAGCGTCGCCACAACGACTGGCCCTATGTATCTCAAATCCATTGGATTCCCGCAACCCTGACCAAGTCATCGGTTCACCTTGTGGGGGAGGTCGATGGTGGGAGGCCTTTCATCACTGTATCTTCCGGTACGTGGTCGCCACGTCAGAACATTTTAGCCCCATCAGTAATATCAAAGAATAAATGGGGGTGGAGGTAGGAAGGAAGATATAGTGTACGACTTTCTTAACCTACCAATATACATATTTTAGTTATGTGTTTATAATATTGATTGGATATAATATTCTATGTTGATTTCATTATAACATTTAGATCAGAAAAAAATAGGTAATTGTTTAACCAATATATCTAGACGTAAAAATCAGTCAAACAGTTTCGGAGGAATTCGATAACAAACAATGTGATACGAGATTTTTATTATGTTAGATGTACTCAGTTATAAAGAAGCATTCTACTTGTGAAAAAAAAAAGAATTTTCGTAATAGGTTCAGTGGTTTTGAAAATTACTCCCTACATTCAAACTTTCAAAATTTACCACTTTATAAATAAAAAAATAAATATCTTTGAAATCGAACATTACAAATAACTTAATCTCTGCGCAAACGATTTTTAAACTTGTTTTACTTCTCTTTTGAGAAAAATAGATTAGTTTGTTTTACCTGAATCCAGCAGCTGAGATTGCTTTCTAAATTAGAAAATACTAGGCAAGTGCGAGTCGGACTCGCGCACTGAGGGTTCCGTACAAACTTACCTGTGAAAACAGTTCAATTCCCGAGTTACGAAGATTTTTTCCGAATCGCACAAAAAATTTGTTTTTTTGTAACGTAACAACAAACATACAGTTTTCAGATTTTTTCCTATACTTGTGCTATGAGACCTTGTTTCATGCCAAATTTCAGGATTCTAAGTCAACGGGAAGTACCCTATGAATTTTGAATCCCTCGAGAGTGTCGAAATATACGGTTATTGCAACATAAACGGCCGTATCATTTTTTCGTTAACTCAGAAGTTTGATTTCTGCACAGCTTCAAGGGACCGAAGACCTGAGTATTTAGAATATTTAGATACCTCCACGCGTTCCCGAGATAAAGGGTCTTGACAGACAGACAACAAAGTGTTCCGTTTTTTCCTTTTGAGGTACGGAACCCTAAAAAAACACTTAATTTGAACGTTATGTACCTATCAACTCGTGTAAAGTCCATCCCTTACCAACAGTAGTTTTGATAGTGTTTGATTTCCACCAGAGGTTTTTTTTAATGTTTATTTATCTCAGGGCTTCCTAGCAGAGACTCCTTAGAAACTTATCATGGAAAGTGGTACCAACCGATGATTATCCATATCCACGGTATGAATTCGCATCCATGGAAGGTCCCCGCTTGGTAAGAACCAGTTTAGGTAAAGATGTAGGGGAGATTTAACTATGTTAAGATTATTGCCCCTACTTGAACAATGTTATTATGCTGGAGCGATAAAAAATGTATTACAGTCAAATGGGGTGAATAGAAACTCAGGGGTGAATAGAAACAAAACTTCAAAGGGTATTTCCACGATATTTGAATATTTTTTGTAGCATTTAACTATACCAATTTATTAATGAATTGTTATTCTAAAAATCGATGCTTTGTTAGAAGCCGATAATATGGTATCAAAGTGAAAAACCAAACCAAAGTTTTGTTTCCATTCACCCCTGCGTTTCTATTCACACCGTTTTACGGTATTGATGAATTAGTGTTTGACTAAATTAATCTGCTTAGCCTTTTTCCAATTTTCAAGCTTCCATTCTAACCAGATGTAGCAAAATATTAGTATTTTAAATAGTAAAGACTGCCATCTGACCTCCACAACTCAATGATTGGTATTTTTACACCCATTTGCAACACTAATGTCAGATTTCCTGGCTATCCTTATCTTCAAAGATCTACAAACGATAGCCCGGACTGTCAGGTATGTCAAGATGGTCACCCATCCATAGGCTGACCTCATTAAGCGTTGCTTAGTCTTGGTGATCTACTTTTGTGGCTGTTATTAAGTAAGTTTAAGTAAGCTGTTATGGCTAAGTAGCCATGAACTCCATGGTTGACTATTTAATAATAATATCGGCCTGTTTTTCTACACGGTACAGGCCTCCCCCCTAGCCAAGTTACGATCGCCTTCTTGAGGCGTTCGACGCAAACGAAACGATCGTAACTTGGCTAGGGGTCTTTTCAAACAGAGAAGGTACCTACTGATCGCTCGCGTACAAGTACAAGTTTCCTCACGAGGTTTTTGTTTACCGATGTCAATGATAACTAGGATAAACTTTCAAAAATGTAGTCATAAAATCATCCAAAACAGTTTTTCGTTAACAAACAAACAGTTACTAATCTTAAAAAAAGTGTAAATGAATCATGTTGTTACTACTTATGTCAAGATTCTTCCAAAAAATTATCTAAAGCATTTGCGGCCAGACATAACCTAAGAGTACATTAAAAAAAAAACTTTGTACAGAAATCTTTTCATTTGATGTTTCACAAACAGACGGAACCAAACAAGGAAAAATAAACAGGTACAAAGGAGACGTTCAATAAATATATGGAGCTTGGGCTAGAAATAATTAAAAAATTGAACAGCAATTTATTTGACTTACACAGGCTTAGAAAGAGCGTAATTATCTTGATTTTTTTTTAAATCAAATAACATTTTACAGTCCTCTGTTTTTTTTTTTTTTTTAATTAAGTGAACTTATAATATAGTGAACCTATAAACTTGTATCACTATACGTTATTTTATAGGGTTAACAACCCTATGGTAATTGACATGACGTGACAGTATAACTTTGTTTAAGCGTGTGTATCTCAATGACGCATAGTGTATCTGTGTGTTTATTTCAACGTCAAACGTCAAGTTGACAAATCGTAAATCTGACACTTACGAAATTCACCTTCTTTCGACACGTTTTGATATTGCATTATAATCATGATAATATGTTTTGTCCTTATTTCATAAACTAGCAGCTGAAATCATAATAAAAACTTAAGGTATTTAATAGATACGGCAATTTTAGCTACATTTTAAATAATTCTATTGCGTAGGAACGAATAAACAAAAAAAAATGTGAATTTTGTTTTTACAGAATTTTTTTTTTTCAGAAAATGGAGGACTGAAAAAAACATATTTAATCATGATCGAGTAGCGTAATAAATAAGCTTTCTTATAAGATATATCACATTGGTGTTCAAATTTCTTTGGAATAATAGCCCATTTTTGACCTCTCCTTTATATTTTAAAATCCATGATACAAGAAGGTTTTCATTACTCATACTCGGAAAGTAGGTCTGAAGTTGCCTGAAGAGCGGGTTGAAAGTAATACTTTTCATCCCTAGGGTTCTCCCTAGGGATGAAAATTATTACTTTCAACTGACAGCTGTCAAATTATGAAAAAAAAAACTAGTTCTATTTTCACATTTCCATTGAACCATATCCCTATTTCCTATACAGTCACTCAATTACAGTGCGATGTACAATTAAAATAACATAAAGATAAGTATTAATTAAAGATATTTTTAATGACTTTATTATACATTTCTTTCACATATTTCTTTAAAATAACATAGATTTGGGGAAAAAATATTACTATTATTTATTTATTTTTTCAATGATCAAAACGAAAAATAATGGCTGAATAACTGGCCGGCCACAGAAAAAAAAACAAAATAAGTAGGCGGGAAAGCGGCGATCCGTTCTTCATTATTGTTTTTTCGACATATAGAGTTTTGTTTAAACTTTACTAAATCTCTGTTTTAGGAGATTTGTATTAACACGATAAGTTCATCAGATTCAAATATGGATTTAAAATCTGATTCATAAGAGAAGAGGCTAAAGCAGTAGTGGAAAACCTTTTACCATCTAAATCAAAAGAAAGTTACCTAAAATCATACGACAACTCAGGTTTTATTTTTACTTTGCTTGTATTCGTAATGAAAAGCACAGTGTTCACCTCGGTAACCCGAGGTGAACACCACCAAGCCTTATTTAGTCCCTCAAACTATTGGCGACTCCTTCTCGGGACTAAATAAGTTACTTTCACCCCTAGGGTAACAATTTACTAATATGAAGAGCTAGGTAAAGTTCGGGAACACAATTTTTCACATTTTTTTTTAAATTTTATGTACATACATAGGCAAACATATTGCAATCAAGGATTTGTCTACCAGTCAACGTTTCATGACATTTTGGAGAATCACGAGATGCTCCTTTTATCCTAACATTCCTTCTTTGAACCCCGTTGATACACAAAATCCCGTTTTGTCAAATTGGTAGACCATTGGTTCCACAACGTTCTGGGAAACTAGATTTGTTCGAAAAATTTCAAGTTAAGGCTCACAAAGGTTCAATCCATCAAAAAATTTTATGCATAAATCCGTTTATAGCAAAATAGAGCACTTTGTTGGAACCCTTAAAATGCCTGCTCTGATTTTTACCAACATAGATAGTTGAAGCTACCTCTACATACATATACTTTAGACAACCTTGGACATATGTACGTACCTTCGAGCATCTGCAGCACTCGATGGAAAGGCGCTTGATTGTGCTCACTTGACAACTAAATTCGTTCACGTGGGAAAAAATGTCAAAGGCGAGAGAGAACTAGAATCGAGCGCTAGCCGTGCCGCTTTCAAAGATCGGTCTATCTTTGTATACTTACATGTAGTGAGATAAAATATAGTGACACATCAACGGTTCCACACACATACTACCAAAAGTATTTGACCGTTTCCAAGCAATGTTATTTACCCGTGTATTTCCATTTGTACGTTACTGGTATTCGATGCCTGTATGTAGGTCACGTCGGAGGATATTTCTCGATTTGTTTACCATCTACATAATTAGTGGTGCCATTCACATGAATATTGCTGTGATTTGGTAAATAGATTTCAGGAATCGTACTTTTGGGAAGCTTAATTTTATAGTATTTCGTGTAAAAGAAATATTTACCTATTTTTAGGGTTCCGTACCTCAAAAGGAAAAAACCGAACCCTTATAGGATCACTTTGTTGTCCGTCCGTCTGTCTGTCTGTATGTCAAGACCCTTTATCTCAAGAACGCGTAGAGGCATCGAGTTGAAATTAAAACCACTCAAGTCTGCAGTCCCTTGAAGCTGTGACAAAATCAAACTTCTAAGTTAACGGAAAAAAAAGATACAGCCGTTCATGTCGCAAAAAACTTACATTTGACACTCTGAAAGGAATCAAAATTCATAGAGTTCTTCCCGTTGACCCAGAAATCTGAAATTTGGCATAAAGCAAGGTCTTATAGTATAGATATAGGAATAAATCTGAAAACTGTAAATTTGTAGTCACGTCACAAAAAAAAACTTTTTTTACAAACGGAAAAATCTTCGTAACTCATTCGGGAATCGAACTGTTTTCATATGTTTCATTGTGCGAAACCCTCAGTACGCGAGTCCGCGTCCGCGTTTTTTTATTTACCTTACTTCCGATTTATTATTATCGTGCCGTCAAACAGCTAGGCAACTGCATGAGTAGCAGCATTGGTAGATAATAAATCGCAGACGATTCATCTAGTATTCGTACAATCTGCTTGGTTGCCGATAGATTGGAACTGCGTCTCTCTATATTACAAATTGGCCATGCAGACTCCCAAAGTGAATTAACGGAACACGGCTCCGTCCCCTACTCAAGTACTGCAACCCGTCGCCTCTTGCTTTGTTGGCTGTACCATTGTACGTGTTCTATGCACTTAGGTACAATCAGTGTTGCCATCCAGCTGTTTGTCTTCCCAGCCAATCCGATATGTGAAAATTTCAGATAGAATCTGAATTCAATTCCAGTTTCGACATCAAAGAATGGTCAGATTTTATATACGAAATAAAATCTTACAATAGAAGTGTCGATAGCGCCCGTTACAATCAAGTTTCTTGCTGAAATGAGAATAAAAGTAAAATACAATAGTTATCAGATGTCTATCATTCGGAAACTTGGGGGAGTCTAGTAAATGGGACAGATTTTCGGTTATATCATCGGTGTGCGAAAAATAATTTCCAAGCCTCAAATCGTCACAAACTCCAGACACAATGTGAATCGTTCCACGCTGACCGATTATGTTTTATAGATAGTACCTACTATATAATTTCAGGGTATTGGTTTCTTGTTACCACCCCTAGTTACCATGGCCGTTCTTAGATGATAGTGATGATACACGTAGGTATCTTTGAAAAAGAAAAGAAAAAAGGATATAGAAATTGTTAAAGAACAAGGAACACGAGATTCTAATTCTTCAAATAATTTGGTTAAAGGGCTGATATTTGCGATCTTCATATAACTTCTATCTGAGGAACAAAATCGCGAATATAACGGTTTGACGTTTTGTACAGAAAACAATTTAATAATGATTGGAAAAATTCATTCATTTCTAAGCTAAATTACCGAGCAAAATCGAAATCAAAACAATTGAGCATCTCCACACGGTCATCCGTCCATTTCCACAAAAGTATTCTCTCCGTGTGAATGTCACCACGCATATTTGCGATAGTCGGTAATGCTCTGAACAACGTTAATTAAACCGGGCGGGCATCAACTGGCCGATAATTGGGTTGAGCAACAGGCTCCTGCGGGTATCACCACGTACAGACGCGTGAGCAATACTCCTGAGGCGTGTACCTATGTACCAGGGTACGAGGAAACGTACAAACTTAACTTATGTAGCATGTGTTTCGTATTCCTACAACGGTCTCTGGTTTGTTTGTGTCTTCAAGTAGTTGTTTCACGAATCAATTTGCTGAAAGTTTTCCTGAAGTAGAAACTGTCGAACAAGCTTGCGAAACCAGGCAAACTTATGCTCGTCCACTGTCCAATGGTTCTAAAGGAAGATTTTCGTCAGTAAAAATATTTACTTAGATAAATGCCTTACAAAGCATCGATTATTATGACGTTAAACGATTCCTACGCAATGAAACAAGCACTAGGAATCAAGTTGCACACAATGGATACCTATACGTGGATGTAGTACCTACTACTTACAGGTAATCCGATTTCACAATTCGGTTGGATTTATCAATGAGTTCGTGCAAATATAGGAATGTTGAATGTTGAATGTTGAAGTTTGAACATTAAATTAATGAACATATTTCGTACTCCTGCATTATGAAAAACTAGCTTCTGCCAGCGGCTTTGCCTGTGTGATGATAATACATAATTATCCAAGATTAACATACTGCTGTACCCGTATGCCAAATTTCAATGAAATCCGTTCAGCCGCTTGAGCGCAAAGAAGTAACAAACATTCTCCTCCTTGCGTCATATTCCTCAATGTTGGGGGTCGTGACCTGCCTGCTTCCCTGGTTCAACAAACAAAACAAATATACACACTCATAAAGTTTTGCATTCAATTTAATTCAAAATATAAGCCTACACTGTTCCAATAGGTCGTTGATTCCCTTTCAACTTTTCAGTCACTGGCGCCACTTTCAAACTTCCCCTAATATACTCATTTTTCACTTTATCCATTCAACAACAACATACAACAGTAAACAGTAGTTAACATACAACAGTAGTTAAATAAAATTAAAAATAATAATCTATGAGTCTGTGGAGTCTACAGTGTTCTCACAGTCACATTGTAGAAAAAAAGCCATATATAAATAAACCTGTTAAAAAATGGCATGATTATATAATAGTAATAAATTACTAATGAACTTAGAGATATAAAATACTGTAAAAATCATTTAAAAAATAATATCATGATTTAAAAAATGAAATTAAAAGAAAGATAGATCGGTTAAAAGATGTTTACACGATAATGTAGTTAATGAAGGGGAAGCCACATATATATGCAGGAGCACTGAGCAGTCCTTGCCAAACTCACTAGTCTTCAACGTAGTCTTTAATCTTGTAATACGCTTTATTGATAAGGACACGCTTATGAGTGTTTAAACTATCCATTCTGTTAACTTTCGTGATAATAGTGTGATTGAAAATGACATAAAATATTGTAACCAGTATAATTGTGACCAGTAATCTATTTTATTTTAATTGAAAATGACCTATTAATGAACTAACCATACACCTGTTTTTTTTTAGGTGGAAAATCATCTAACGACATCTCGCGCCCTTGGGCGGAGCGCGAGGGCGTGTCAGACTTTTACTGACTAAAACGCACTTGTTTGTTACTTCTTTGCCTTACGTTCCAGGGCCTCGGGTTTCATTTTCACTTAACCTATGGCCCCAGTAGACCCTGCTGGGCCCCTACGATTTGCTGACATACCTTGCGGCGCGCGTGGAACACTACGCGCCGTCGAAGACTTGGGCTTGGTCCTGACGGTTACCGGACGACCGGACGGCGGGCTACCCATTGCTCGCCGTCCGCAAGCCTGCGCCTACGGTGGCTGGAAATCGGGATCGGGATCCCGGCAGCTGGGGCGTGAGGGCCGTTCCCTCGTACGTGCGGCCGCCTCCTTTGCTAACATTACTGATTCGCAGAAGGAGGCGACTGCCGGCCACTCCTCCTCGCTCCGGACTATGGCCTGTACCAAGGCCCAGCGTGAGAGGTCGTTGCCGCCGATTGCCCCCACGAGGACACGATCTCCACGCGCAAATCGTGCAAGGACTGTTGCCTCCAGATCCCATGGTGGTAGGCCAGCAAGGAGGCTCGCCGCTTCGCGAGAAACCGTGCGGTATCCCCGCACCATCCGTATGGCCATGACCCTCTGGCATGCATTCAGCTAGGCCGCCGGTCGCTCTCATAGCGACGGTGCCCATACCGGTTCCCCATAAAGGGCCATGGACCGAACGATACCCGCGTAGAGCCTCCGGTAGGAGGCGTCAGGACCCCCTAGGTTGGGCAGGAGCTGCTTGAGGGCAGCCCCAGCCCTATTTGGCTGGTTAATCAATTTGACTCAGTATCTAAACAAAGCAAGAAAGTACCAATTGAAAATCTAATTTGGATAACACGAGATGTATCATTATTTGTTGACTTATGTAAAATACATTGTGAGTGAAATACTCAATAAGCCGCATTTAATACGATGTAAGGCTTTATCAAACGGGCGCAGGCATAGATGTCTCCGTACTCTCGGTTTGGGGTTACGGACAACGGCGTCGCACGTTGATACACTCCTTAATAGAATTTAAGGGGGTGAGATTGAAATGGATCGTCTGTGCTTTTTGCTAAGGTAAAATTTGTGTTTATATATCGATTTATTTTATATATATATGGAAAACCCGTACTGAAAAATGTTATTACATAACTTCTGCTGCAATAACATATAATTACATGTGTGCTGTAATATAACAATTCCATTAAAACTATAATGACCGGTAGAATTTAAGAAAGCATACATAAAGTTTAACCAAAATGACAAGAATCTAGATTCCGATAGTGGACTTCTAAATATTTTTAACAGTTAAAAAAACGATAAGTACTCCATCAAAGGAAATATTTTTGGTAGACCCCATTAATTATAACGTAATTTATTTCGTCAAGCTTCACAAGCATCGGCCCTTTGAAACCCATTTACAAAATAATTGGATTCCCTCATTTAGAGCAATTTTCTGATTTGATTAAAATTGACTTAGACATTGGCAAGATCATTAACAAACTTATTCTGGCGTCTCCGTGCGTTTGGATAACACTCCTGTAGAGACTTTCATTACAGTCGAATTTAATTAACGACTCCTGCGATTATTAAATATTTATAAAGTTCTCCTCGTAAGATTTCGAATCAATATTGACATTGTTAATAGATTCTAGCACGAGTTAAGTTAGTATTTGGAGTTAGTTGTTTTAGTCTTAGGCTCCGTACACACCAAACGTATTGTCCGCCGCCGACTGTGAGTATGCTCACTGTCAACCCCAGTGTGAACGTGGACTCAGTCTGCAATATGAGTTCTCACCAAGTCTGTCGACTTACATTATAGCGCAGAATGTGTAACCTGTGTGAACAAAAGTGTAGGCTTGCTACGCGTAATACAATAATCGGCCACCGAGAGTCAGCGACAATGCAGTACCTAATAGCATATAGTCGGTTCGGTGTGAACGAGAAGTTAATATATTATTATTATGGAAAAGCGATAAACTTCGTTACGCCCGCTCACAGTCAGCGGCCGACGATACGTTTGGTCTGAACAATGCCATATTGAAATAACAGTAGCAAAGTGATATACTATCTTTCAAGTGCTTAGGCGACTGGAATGTATGCTAAGTGGGTGGTACAGTCGACAGCGCGTTGTGACGCGTGTCTCATAGAGATGTCAGCAAAACTAAAGGTTACTAGTAGGTAGGGCCGATACAAGCCAGAGCCATGGAATTGTTCGAAAGTTACCGCGGCCCTTAAACGTAAAGGGCAACTGAAGGACATAGGTGGATTTTAGTCAATAAAAGTCTGACACGCCTTCTCACTCCACCCAGAGCAGGAAAAGTTATTTAATGATTTCTAACCTAAAAAAAAAGATAGGGACAGTACAGTATGTAAGACACTAATAATTCGTGTCTAGTTTTGCTGTGTCACGACCCTGCCATCAAAGGCTAGGTTACTACCAAGCCGTTACCAGAGGTTACGACTATGTCTCTATCATACTACATACATGGACCCATCAGCCACCAGTCATCACAGTATTGCTGATACATAAGTAAATATCTTACCCACCCAGAGTACCCTTAAAAGAATTTTATTTGGATTTCGTGTACACACAAATGTAGATGTCCTCTCATTTAAGAGCTTCCAAACTAATGAACCGATTTAAATAAATGAGGCGTCAATCCATTTACCTGAATAACACCTTTTTACGCTTGTTTTTAAGAGAGTCTTGAGGAAGTGCTCGAGATTTTTACTTATGTTAAAGGTATTTGAGGCGATACGCACAAAAAGTGTTGATTGTGTCATAAAGAGATTGCTTTTTTGGTTTATTTTTGTAAAATTGCAAAAGATGACTTTAAAATAGACGAGTAATAGTACATTATGATATAAGTGTGTAATTTTAGTGATTACCGTCGAGGCGGTACTTAGACCCGAGCCGTGGCGAGGGTCTTAAGAGAGCCAAGAACGGTAATCATTAATTACTCACGTGTGTCATACGACGTTTTTCAATACACTTGTGAAGAAAACAACAGTAAAACTAGTAAAATTTTCTGTGACATATTATGGCGGTAAAAATCTGTTTTTATAAGCGGGCGCATCATTTTTTTTATTTACCCCTAGAGGAAGGCTAAGGTATTTTGATCATACTGCTTAATCTTACATTTATGTTTTCTTGCGTGAAAAGTTTTTACGATAATGTCTTTCGTAGTGACAATAGAATACGGATGTAACATTTTCTAATAATTTCGTAGTATTTAATTTTATTTAAACTAACATAAACGTAAGACTAGGCAGTATGATCAAAATACCTTAGCCTTCCTCTAGAGGTAAATAAAAATAAAGATGCGCGCGCATAAGAAAACAGATTTTTACCGCCATGTCACAGAAAATTTTACTAGTTTTACTGTTGTTTTCTACACAAGTGTATTGAAAAACGTCATATGACACACGTGAGTAATTAATGATTACCGTTCTTGGCTCTCTTAAGACCCTCGCCACGGCTCGGGTCTAAATACCGCCTCCACGGTAATCACTAACATTACACCCTTATATCATAATGTACTATTATGATTGCTGTAATCAAAGCTATTTTGTTAAACTAGTTCTGCCTGCGGCTTCGTCCGGTTTAAAGTAGATAATTCTTCCAAGCGAACATACTCCCGGGGGAAAAACAGTATCCTATTTCAGGACATGGTCTACCCGTGTGAATAATTTCATCCAAATCTGTTTAGCCATTTGAGCGTGAAGTAGTAAGAAACATACACACACACAGGTACATATAGGAACTTTCGCCTTATAATATCAGTGAGATATAAATAATAATAGAATTATTGGCAAAACAGCTACTCTCATCTTTTTTTTGGGAAATCATGAATGACTTTTCGCGCTCTGGGTGGAGCGAGAGGGAGCGTCCGACTTTTATTGACTAAACCCCACTTATGTTCTTTCGGTTGCCATTTGCGTTCTAGGGCCGCGGTAACTCCTGCAGAATTTCCACTCCCCTAGAACTCGCAGCTACCGTAGGACCGCAATATTACTACTAATTGAATAATAATAATAATACACATACCATATTATAAATATTCACCAAGAGCGGTTTTAGAAAATCAATTTTACAAAATATATTACGACCGCACTATAATTACAGGTCACACTATATATTATAACAATAGACCCGACATAACAGTTGTTGATAAAGAAAACAAACATGCATACATAATTGATATAGCAGTCCCAAACACTAATAACATACAAAAAACTATCACGGAAAAAATTAGGAAGTACACAGAATTACAAGAAGAAATCACCAGAGTTTGGAAAATGAATAGAGTCACAATAGTCCCAATAGTAATATCAGCAACAGGTGTTATTCCAAAACAAATATTCAATATTTTTAATGTTCTCAATCTATCAAAATACACATACCTAACACTACAAAAAGCGGCTATTTTGAACACTTGTATAGTTAGAAAATTTGTACAACTGGACTTAGATAATAATTTAAATTCAGTACAAAGTCTTTTACCATCTTAAACCAATAATTAGGATCTCACCTTGGTTCACACCCGTGAGATTCTAAAAGAACACCAGGTACTAGCCTGAGAAAAATTGCCTAAAAACCATAATAATAATAATGGACTAATATAATACTGTTTACTACTATCTTTGAGCCGTTTGGGGTTGAAACACTAAGCCTATGAGATCCGAGCGCTCATCGAGTTGTTCGTGATATCAGCAAACAACTGGTCGACTCTTCGCGTGACCCGAAGGCTAGGCTTTTCTTCGGACAACGAATCAGCATTGCTATCTAACGTGGCAATGCTGCCAGCGTTCTGGACACTTTTCCCATTGATATCGACGTGGATAAATTTTTTGATGCCCAATAATTTTATTTTCTACCCGTTTGTAAATATTACTATATTATTAATTTTAGTTTTTATATATTCCTATTAAGTTATTAATATTTGTTAGTTTTGATGTTTAGAAACTATATTGTAGTTACTACGATGTATGTTTTAACTATTGAAGCTGGTAACTGCCTCATTAAGCCATACCTCACGCTACTTTATAATTCCATACCTAATTATGTTTCTCCGCTATTGTTTACAGTTCTGATTGCAGGAATGCCTTGATACACGACCGCCTTCTTAATCATATTATAACCGGGTGACCTGGGACCAATTGTATTGTAGAAGCCTTTGTGCTTTCAGTATAGAAATATAATCGCGCCGTAATTGGAACCAATCCTTATGAATGCTAGCGAGCGCGTTGTGTGACTGAAAAAAAAATTTGACGAATGATTGCCAGAATAGAATATAAAGCTTTTTTATTAAGACTGGCAACAGCTGCTGGCTTGGGAGTTTTTGCTTCCCTTTAAGTGAAAATTCAGGTTACCCTTAGAACCGTCAAGAAAATTCATTATTAATTATTGAGATCTCCACTTTTAACAGTTTAAAAATTATACAATTTCTGGCGATCCTAAATTTTATTATTCAGTGGGTATTGTAAATATTAAATCCCAATTAATCGAAGTCTGTAAACTCGCTTTCTTCGAAAAAATTGAAGTGCTTACTACGTCGCGTCCTACTCTTTATCACACTAATAATATTACAAACTTGTATGTATGTGCGTGTATGTATATTTGTTACTCGTTCACGCTGAAACGGCTAAACGGATTTTGATGAAATTTATCACACGGGTAGACCAGGAACACCCAAATACTTCAAAATATTTAATTCCGAATTTCGATGTTCCAATTTTTAAAAGTTCGAATTTCAAAATACTTAAGCGCACGAGTAGACTATAGGATATTTTTTTATCCCGGGAGTATGATCCCTTGGGATGATTTTATACTTTCAGACAAGCGAACTCGCTGGCAGAATCTCGTATAATATAAAATTCTAACTCTCGTAAAGCCTCAGATGGTTTCCAATTCCTAGAATATTTATAGAGACCTTATTCAATTATGTAGCTCTGGTTTGATCACTGAATCATTGGATCCCTTTAGATCTTCTTTTATTCTTTATTGTACACCAAAACTAGCTATAAAACATTGAAAATAGAGTTCATAGGTGAGCTTTACTCAAATTTGAGTTTGTTCACAGTAAACCTTTGAGTGATAGATCACAATAGAGAACTGGATTTACATCTGACACTAGTGACCCGCCCCAACTTCGCACGGGTATTAGAAATCTTGGAAATTCTCGGATTTTCTCTAGTAATATGCATGATAGTGTAGTGTCTCCTAAACCTTCCTCATGAATCACTGTGTCTATTAATGAAATGCAAAAAAAAACGGATGAAAATCCGTTCAGTGCTTTTAGAGTTTTTTTCCGAACAGACAGACAGACGCAGTGGGTGGCTTAGTATTTAATTAAAGCAAATTCTTTTATAGTTACAGGTTAATAAATAATAATATTATTATATCTTATACAATGACATTATAACAAAAAAAAACCGGGCAAGTGCGAGTTGGACACGCGCACTGAGGCATGAAATAAAAAAACTTTTTACAAAAAAAATACAACCGACTTCAATATACAGTATAGGTACCAAACATCCAGTCGGTGCATGAAATCGTCTCGGTTACTACAATTTGTCTGACTAATGAAATACAACTTTGAAATAGTTACCTTAATAACATATTTAAAAATCGGACATGTAAAAATAAGTAATGTTTATTTATATTTTGTGGAGCTTTAAAGCGTCTGACAGAAGTTTTGGTCCGTGGAAAGTGTCTGACACTTATGATACTACTACTTTAGAATAATATTCTACAAAACATATAGGTATAAAAATCAGCCATAAAAAATTAAGTTAAGTAACTCTTATTTTTAGGCCCAGGGGCCCCAAAAGAGAGCTCCAAAAATACAAAGGTATTCTAAGCGCATGACACGCTACTGAGAACCTAAGGATTCATCAATGTGAAAATAGGTTATGTCTGATCGCTCTGGGATCTTAGTATATTACCACTCGGTTACCACAGCTCCTAATATTATAAATGTGAAAGTTTATATTATATGTATGTGTGTATTGTAAGTGTTGTGTGTGTATATTAGTTACTACTTCACTGACACTGAAAAGACTGAACGGATTTAGATGAAATTTATTAGATATACGTGGATAGATCATGTCTTCTTTCTTTCTTTCTTTCTTTTCTTTTCTTAGAATCGGACATACATTATATCCTGGGACTATGATCCCTTGGGATAATGTTTTAATCAGTCGCAGTCCGCTTGCAGAGCATAGTACGAACATAAATCCGTCACTAAACGAAATTTTTCAAAAAACTGTTTTTATTGCATTATGTAAAGTTTTTTTTTACTTTTTAGTTCATCTAACAGATGGCGTTTAAAACAGTTTTTTGAAGAATTTCGTTTAGTGACGGCATTGGATTAAAGGTGCTAATTAATGTACCAAACAGTTGTGTTGTTTTTTTTTTATAATTCGAAGTTTAGGTTAGGTTAGGTTACCTATTCCGTATTAAAAATTGTTTATCTTGATGAATATTAACACTTCACTTATTTTTAATTGTTTGTCCTGTATTTTTGTTTATGTGGTGTACAATAAAGAATATAATAAATAATAATAATAAATAAATAAATAATATTTTAACCCTTGAAATATTTAGAAAGAAATATAAATCACGTTGTATTGAAGTACAGACTAATTAGTGTACAAAATCGTACATCGTTATATTTTTATGACACATAAAGATTGGATAGATTCTTCACCGTCACAACTTTAATTAAGTCTCGAATGTACAAACGAGTTGCCGAAACTAGTTAGCGTGTTTAGTAACTATAATTAAACTTATAGCAACTTATGATGAGTTACAGCTATGTTATTTCATCAGCTATCGATTGGTGCTCGGTTTCTCCATACCAGGATTCTATTATTTTACGAATTGATACAAGTATTTGCTCGTTTTAAAACATTGTTGGTTCTTTTATAGAAACTGGATGTCATATAACTGACATCCAGTTTCTACGTAATCCGTACATACTCGTATTAAGAAACAAAATTCTCCCACCACGTCTGTCTGTCTGTTCGCGATAAACTCAATAACAACTAGACTATTGTCATGCGTTTTTCACCAGTAGGTAGTGTTTCAAGAGAAAGGTTTAAAAAGGATAATACTTTGTATGCATATCAGTTTTCATGAAAAAGTAGAACAGAGTGTTTCATGAAGAAGATTTAGTTGTATAGAAGAAGAAGATTTAGTTATACGTGATAACACATGCATATTAAAATAGAGAAAGGTCGAGAATTTCAAAAATTCATGATACCCAAGTGAAGCTCGGACGGATCGCTAGTAAAATATTATTAAAATAAAATATCTAGGCATCAAAACACTCGCTTTTTTAATTTGTCTGTTTAATAAATGTATAGAATTTTACTAACTGTTAATATATCCCTGTATGTTCAATTTTCATACTCCATAAATTAATTATTTACACCCAAAGATGGGTAAATTAGTCGAAATATGAAAATTTTGAGGCTCATATTTTCCAAATCTATATTTTTTACACATACGACAGTTATTATTATTTTTTTATTTAAATTTTACCGACAAATAAACAGCGAAGTAATCACCAGACTACATTTTGTAGTGAAATAAAAATAAAAGAGTTTAGGCATATATATATTATTATATATCTAACATTAAATAAATATTTTAATTATATATACTTTTGTGACCGTAATTTTTTTTTAATAATATGTACCTACTTGTTTTTATGCACCTGCCGTCTCTCCACCACCTTAAGTTAACTGGTAGAGAATGTCTAAGTATTAAGTCCGCTTTTGTACCTTTAGTTGCATGAAGATTAAATAAATAAACAGGTAATAGACTTACCCCAAGGATGCCAGACAAACCATTCAAGGGTTACGGGTGGCGACCAAAAAGGAAAAGGTAGCTCTGTTGACTAGCCTACGACTGGCCTGGTTTTTAATTTTTCTTAGGTGTCAGCCAGTAAGTGGCTGACACCTAAGAAAAATTAAAAAAAAACGTATGAAACCAGCGACAGCTAGCGATTAAAAGTATGTTGATAGAAAAAACGATGAAGACAGCATTAGATGAGTATTGAAATCATTAATATTGCAATTTGTATGGAAGAATGACCGACTAGGGCACCCTTTACTTCAAAGATTTTACTTGTAATGGAATTCCTTGCATCCTGTCTTTTATGTGATACCTTCTTTTCAGCGTTTTTATTTCGTTTTCTATACGATCACAAGGATTTATTTTTCCGCGTTATGACTTTCATAATTGTCTTTTATGTAGAAAGTTACTTTGGCTATCTACATTTAAATATTGATTAACATACCGCTCAGATAATAAGATGTTAAAACAACACAGTCTTCTGATTACCATTTTGATGATGTTATATTTTTTGGAAGTTGTTTTTAGATGTTTCTGGGAGTTCTGTAATTTTTAAAACCAAAAAAAAATTTTTATTTATTTTTATTTTTATTTATTTATTTCATATAACAATTTTCATTGTGTTTGAATTTTGTCGTACATTAATTTATTATTTATTTATTTATTTAAACTTCATGTACAGTAGTGGTACATAGGCGGACTTAATGCAACAAGGCATTCTCTACCAGTCAACCTTTGGGTTAAAAGAGACAACACCGTGTTAGGTGTGCACAATAAATAAATAACAGATAAATATCAAATGAAAAGTAGTATCAATTAATTAATTCATAACATCCATAAATAATACATAGTAAATTTCAAACAGTAAATTAACACTAAGTAAATCAAGAGCAATAATTACTAAAAAATAATAGTCAATATTCAATAAATAATAGTCAGTAATAGGATAGCATACAGTACGCTGAGTTCGCTTCTGAAAGGAAATCCCGGGGTCCTGGAACGTAAAGCAAAGAAGGAACATAGGGTTTTAGTCAAAAAAGTCTGGCACGCCCTTCCGCTCCGCTCTAGGGCAGGAGAAGTCATAAGACGATTTCCCACCTAAAAAAAACCTGCACGCTGTGTATGAGTTGTTTTTCATCATCATCTACATCATTTCAGCCGAAAGACGTCTACTGTTGGACATAGGCCTCCCCCAAGTGTCGCCACAATGAACGGTCATGTGCGTCTCGCATCCATCGGATTCCCACAACGTTTACCAGGTCATCGGTCCACCTTGTAGGAGGCCTTCCAACGCTGCGTCTTCCGACACGCGGTCACCACTCCAGAATCTTTCGGCCCAAACGGCCATCTGTTCTGCGAGCAATGTGCCCTGCCCATTGCCATTTAAGTTTGGCGATTTTTCGTGCTATGTCAGCAAACTTGGTTCTCCTGTGGATATCTTCAATTTTGATTCGATCACGCAAGGAAAGTCCGAGCATAGCCCTTTCCGTTGCCCTTTGAGTGACTTTAAGCCTTGCGAGCGAGTTGTTTTTACGTTAACGTAATCGAAATGTTTACGCGTTTGGCTCTCTCATTGGTTAACAGCTTGGAACGGGCCATTGTGTTAACGTAAAACCAACTCACAGTAGTTACTCGTACTCTAATCTAAGAGAGCATCAATTGCTACTCGAATACTGACTCTCTGTGATGGGTAAGAAAATAATCACACTAGTATTATAAAGGCGAAAGTTTGTAAGTCTGTATATTTTACACTCGAACGACTGAACAGATCTGGATGAAATTTTTCACACGGGTAGACCGTGACCTGGAATAGCACATAGACAAGACCGGGCGAGGCTGTTGGCAGAAGCTTCGCCCTCGTGGAACTTGGTAATATTCCTCCGGAAAGACCAGGTCGTGATCTACCTGTGTACCATGTTTAATCCAAACCCATTTAGCCGGGCAGCTTTACCTATATATATAAAAGGAGAAACTGACTGACTGACATATCAATGCACAGCCAAAACCACTGGGCCTAGGAACGTGAAATTTTGCACAAAGCTTCCTTTTATGACGTAGGTGAGCACTAAGAAGATATTTTTGAAAATTCAACTTTTAAGGGGGTGAAACGGGGGACCAAAGTTTGTATAGAGAAACTACTTTCACGCGAGTGAATCCGCTGGCAGAAGCTAGTCTATACATATAAAAGCGAAATACCACTCACTGATTAATCACGAAACCTCAGAAACTATAACAACTACAATCTTAAAATTTGGCACTTAGGTTCCTTATAGCCACCCCCCAAGGGGATGAAACGGGGGTCCAAAGTTTGTATGGAGAAACCGACTTTCACGCGGGCGAAGCCACTTGCAAAAGCTATTTACGAGTACCTATATTTGTAGGATAACATAGGCAGTAAGATCATCAGTTTTCGAGGCCCATTAAAACTTAACTTTTCTTAAAATTTTCTTATTTTTAAGTCTACCCTTACTTGCATGTCGAAACAAATCACCAGCGTTTCTCCTCCAACCGAGCAAACTTAACTCACATAAAACGCAAACATTCCTCTTTTCTCTCCAACAATACAAGCAATAAATGTTATCAAAGTAACGTCTTCTCATTTCATTTGTGTAACAAAGTGGAGGATAGCATGCAGCCGTATCTTAGCACAATGCACAGCACTACAGGTGCGCTAGTGTTGTCTCGCGACATTAGACTAGAATTGCTGCTCACTACAGACAATACACAACCATGATATCCTATACCAGTCTACCACACACAGACCAAGACTTCAGAGACCAACTGCATTGCAATGAATAAAATATACGACCGACTCTAGAGTTTAATCTCGTCTTGTTGGAACATCACTATGCTGCTAATAGTGTTTCGTGGTACCATTGTGTAGCGTCGAATAGCATAATTACAACAAGCATCGTCACCCTAGGTGTGGGTGACGGGGCCCGCTAGGATCGATACCTGCCAAGGTTGCGGGATTGTTCGAAAGATCGAAAGAGTTACCAAAGCCCTGAAACGCAAAGAGCAACGGATGGGGTTTTTATTGGAAGCGAACCCATGGCTCCAGTAAGCTTCGGCCATACTGTGCCCCTACGGTATTGCTCACATCTCCTTGAGCCACGTGGTACACTTCGCGCCGTCGACGGCTCGGGTTCGATCCGGACGGTTACCGGACGGCCGGACGGCGAGCTACGCATTGCACGCCGTCCGCAGTTTTAGTCAGTAAATGTCTGAAACTCCCTCTTAGTCCACCTAGATAGGGAGGAATTTTTGTACGTAGGTACTGGTTAACTGTTTTATTTTATATCTAGCAGTGGTAATGGTTTTAATTCCATTAAATTAGCTGCAACATGATGCGGTTGATTTTGAAATTATTATTTGATTACAGTTTGACTTTAACAGCTGCTGCGGTGTGCGGCACAGGGGAATGATATATTATTTAATATTTTAAACATGGACGTAACAATTTATATCCTGGTAAAATGACTGTTTTGAGTTCTCTTTATTATAACGATTTGATATTTATCATATTATTTATTAGTTTATAATTTCAGCATAATATGTATTTTATTATTGTAAGCACTTTAATGATATTTCATTTTATTTTAAATATCTAGTCTTTATTTATTGTGCACACCTACCAAAGTGTATTTTTTTTTTTAACCCAAAGGGTGACTGGTAGAGAATGCCTAGTTGCAATAAGTCCGCCTATGTACCACTACTGTACATGAAGTTTAAATAAAAAAAACTGGGCAAATGCGAGTCGAACTCGCGCCCTGAGGGTTCCGTACAAACTTACATAAGTAAACAGTTCAATTCCCGAATGGAATCTTGAAGATTTTTCCGAATCGATTTTTTTTTTGTTGTGACGTAACAACAAATTTACAGTTTTCAGATTTTTTTCTATACTTGTGCTATGAGACCTTGCTTCATGCCAAATTTCAGGATTCTAGGTCAACGGGAAGTACCCTATGAATTTTGATTCCCTTGAGTGTCGAAATACACGTTTTTGCGACATAAACAGCCGTATCTTTTTTTTCGTTAACTCAGAAGTTTGATTTTTTCACAGCTTCAAGAGATCGCAGACTTGAGTATATGGTTTTAATTTCAACTCGATACCTCCATGCGTTCCCGAGAACGGTCTTGACATACAGACAGACAGACGGACGGACAACAAAGTGATCCTATAAAGGTTCCGTTTTTTCCTTTTGAGGTACGGAACCCTAAAAATAATAATTGTAGGGGAGACCGGGTACAAAAGTAACGGCGGGTCGAAAGTAATAACAAACGCTCTGTAGGTTTATCTTTTAGTCAAAACATTGCTTCGCTGCCTGCATTGGTAGCTGGCAATGCCAACTTTACTTGCATTCAAGCGCCGCATGCGCCCCGCGCTGTCAGGTTGTATGAGAGGAATCATTGTGTTTTTTTTACGTTTACTCACTTAATATTTACGTAGTATTAAAAGTATGATATTAATCTGGCTATCTGCAAATGAATACTTGGCTAGATTGATCGCACAGTGTTTTTGTTCGTTTTGGTCTACCACTTTCCGTTTTAGGGATATCTTTCATGTTATGCAAAAAATGTGGTAGGGTACAAAAGTAATATAGCCCTATGGTTATAAAAGGAACATGATACTTTGTTCCCGTATTAATTTACTCACTTCATAATTTTATGTAATTATGGATGTTTATTTCAATAGAATGTTCACAGACATGTAAATTCATATACTAAGACTCCCAACCCGGAACACCTTACAGGACTATTTAATGGAATGCTAACTGTGAATATAAAATATTGTTTGAGCATTTAAAATCTAAATGTTTATTTTTCTTATAAATACAAATAATTATGTTTCTAACTGTTACTGTCGACCTACCAACTTGGTCGACAGTAACAACTGACAGTTTTTTTAAAGTCTCTGTTATTCAATCAAAATACACAACGATAAGGTAAATCAAGTTACTAATGTGAAGAACATGAACAGAATTTATATATGGCTATATTAATTTCATTAAATTACCTACTAACCTAACCTAACCAGTAAACAGGGCAAAAGTACAAAATGTTACTTTTATACCCGGTCCCCCCCCCCCCCCCCCTACTTACTAATAGCCAACTATGTAAGCATATTCAAAACACTAGACTCTCCGCTCCGCTCCGCTTAACTGGACTGGTATAACGAGATAAGCAGCATACTAAATTCTTGCACATTTTTTACGGCGATTTGTTACGTGTCTCCTTAGAGATAAAAATATAAATATTTTAAAAAGGCCCTGGCAACATGTCAAGGCGACTATGTCTAAGTGGCCCCCTCGCCCCACGCTGCCGCGCCGTTAGCCCGACAGTTGCGAGTGTATGGGGCGTAAACTCACTGATCGCACGAGCAGAGTGCCTTCAACGATCCTTTTACGCGATGTTATACGCGAGCGAGGATAAATGCCGTTTTGAAATATATCGCACTTTTATTTCACTTCAACGTCCATGAAGTATTGTAGACCCCGCCTGGTCAACAGAACACTTATTGCATCAACTCCTTTACTTCGCAAACACTCCACTGAACTTTAAAGACACTTCCAAACCAATTAAAGTGGACGGACCAAGAAGGGCGGTTCAACTTCTGCATATCAAATCAAGCGAGCCGCAGGTACAGAGAGTTGGGGACTCGTGGTGGGCTAGTTTGTCCCCGGTGTTTGCCGCTAAGCCACATTTCTGCTCCATTGAAAACTTAATTATGAGTGTTCCACTCGAGCTCTCGCCACACTAGCCAAACTATAATGCGGTTCGTCCTTGTTACAATGTTTTCTTAATAACATTAAGACGCTATCAAGTGAAGTGTCCGTCTGGCCCTTTCAAAACTAAACATGCGGCTTTTAGGAATTCCACAAGTTTAGCCATCTATTTATTTAAGGCCTAAATAAACATCTTCGATCAACTAACTAGCTATGTAGCCAGAAATGGCTACCGCGAAATATAAGAGTCTTAAGAAACTTAAAACATTAAACGTTACACAAGACTATAGGTTTTGGATAGTGGCCAATTTCAAAAAGTTAATACTTCTCGTGAGTATTTAACTCTTGAGTCTTCCCCTGCAAAACGCGTTTATTCTTGAGAAGTTCCTTGTAATACTGCACCACCAGCTGATCCAGAATTTATTAAGTGAACTGCAGTAAAAATGGTCCGCATTAATAGTCATATGTTTGCACAATTAACATTGTAGCCAGTAATATTAAGTGCCATTTAATTATGGACCATTAATTAACCTTTTACGACCCGTTAGTCATAGTGGCTTTATGGCCTATTTGAGGCAACTGAATTCCACGTTCTAGATCTGAATACGAAATTGAATTGGACTCGGCCAGTCATACAGAATGGGCTTATTGAGCACGATTTACTGGTCTACAATGAATAGGTGCCAGTAACCATGGCTAAATTCATTACACTTGAAGCTCAAACGTTTGGTACCGCTAGAAATGACGTGCAAATTGTGTCACGTGCAATAGAAAACCAGATATATATGTGGTTTTAGCTCTGGCTTTTTATTGTTGTTTAGTAGGTACAATTTCAATTAAACTAATTAAATGTTGAAACAACTGAAAAACGTATTAGCTCAACTCGAAACAGAATTTATTGAAGTAGCCGAAACTAGGCAACTTCAATTTACCTTCATTTTATTTGTTCGTCCGCTGTTAGTAACTAGGGCTCAGGTAAAACTAAACTCCAACTCGTCTAATTAAACGCTAACTACGAAAACCGTAGTTCTAAATTATTTTTATCAAAGTATGCCAGTTAAAGGAACTAGTGAACAAGCTGGTGTTGGTATCGTCACAACAGAGGTATCATGGTATCAATAAGACTATTATATAGCAAAGTACGAAGTTGTGGAGTTGCCAAACAACGAGAACTTTGCAGCAGGCGCCTGACTCTCATTCCACGTTTGCCGTATTCGTTGTTATACAATATAAGTGTGTAGGTAGGCGGGTAGCCTCGTATCGTGCCCCGCCACAACGAATTAAAACTTTTCTATTTAGAAGAAACATGCTTCTAACGGAGCACTGCCATTTGGGAGTAGGAACACAAGTAATAATGCCGTCTCCCCTAGAAAACATACGTGTTTTTGTTCGTTGAATTATTGCTCCGTCGAAGTTGGAACATAATGTATTTTCAGCTTGATGTAAGCTGTCTTAGTAAACGTTTCGTTTTTGTGGAAGGTCGTACATAAATGTCTGAAGTTAAATTAGGGCCAACAGACGGAAGCTTTGTAGTAAAATTTAATGGAGTACTAAATACTTAGATGTAGGTATCGTACACCCACATTTCAATTTGTTAAGCATTTCAAACTCCAGGCTCCCCCGCAACTAAGAGAGCCTCAATAACCATTTCACAGTCTTCAAAGAAGTAAAGATCTTTCATATTTCATCAGCGACCCGCCTGTGTTTCGCACGGAAGTTAGAAATCTTTGGGATTCTCGGCTTTTCCCCACGCATGTATTATATATAACCTAAACCTGCCTTATGGATTACTCTGCCTGTAGAAGGAAAATCCGTTCAGTAGTTTTTGAGTTTATCGCGAAAAGACAGACAGACAGACGTAGTGGGGAACTTTATTTCATAATAATAGGTTACCTATACATATATATATATTTTTTTAATGAGTTATTTTGATCTGTGATATCTTTGGATTGACTTTAATTATAAGTACAGTAAGGAAAAAACGGAACCCTTATAGGATCACTTTGTTGTCCGTCCGTCTGTCTGTCTGTCTCTCTGTCTGTCTGTCTGTCTGTCAGGACCCTTTATCTCGGGAACGCGTGGAGCTACCGAGTTCAAATTAAAACCATATACTCAAGTCTGCGGTCCCTTGTTGCTGTGAAAAAATCAAACTTCTGAGTTAACGAAAAAAAAAGATACGGCCGTTTATGTCGCAAAAAACGTATATTTCGACACTCTCAAGGGAATCAAAATTCATAATGGTACTTCCCGTTGACCTAGAATCCTGAAATTTGGCATGGAGCAAGGTCGTATAGCACAAATACAGGAAAAAATCTGAAAACTGAAAATTTGTAGTTACGTCACAAAAAAAAAAATATTTTTGTGATTCGAAAAAATCTTCGTTCGACTGTTTTCATATGTAAGTTTGAACGGAACCCTCAGTGTGCGAGTCCAACTCGTACTTACCCGGTTTTTTTCATATTAGAAGTCCTAACGTAGAAACTATTCATTTCAAAGAGAAAGCAACGAAGTATACCTTCGATGTTACCTTTAATATAAAGTTTATTTGAACTTACCTATAACTTCAAATTGATTCGAAGATATCACAGTTGAAAGTAACTTGTATTAAAATACGCCAATTTCATAGGTAGTTTCATTTGTAGTACGTTTATGTTTTCTTGCGTGAAAAGTTTTTACGATAATGTCTTTCGTAGTGACAATAGAATATGGAGGTAACATTTTCTAATGATTTTGTAGTATTTAATTTTATTTACCTAATTAATACAGCCACTGAACTTCAATGGAATAAAAAAAAATCACGCCAAAAACCGCGCGCATCTTAAAATGGCGGCTAAAGACCTATTTACTAAATGTTTTTATTAAATAAATCGTTCGTACAAGTTAAATTTGTCCATTTTAACTTGTAAATTGGAGGAAATAAGTAAGTAAGACACTAATTTGAACGCAATAACTTAATGGGAATTTTATTCGAATTCAAAATTTGTTTTGCGAACAAAGAGGTTGAACATAAAAACTTTTTACAAAAAAAAAATAACCGACTTCACTAAAAAAAACACTAAAAGGATCAAAATAACTTTAATTTCGGAAGTCGGTGTTAAATAAGAAACAAACAATACCGAGAAACACCGGTTCTTGGCGTGATTTTTTTTATTCCATTGAAGTTCAGTGGCTGTATTAATTAAATAAAATTAAATACTACAAAATCATTAGAAAATGTTACATCCATATTCTATTGTCACTACGAAAGACATTATCGTAAAAACTTTTCACGCAAGAAAACATAAACGTAAGACTAGGCAGTATGATCAAAATACCTTAGCCTTCCTCTAGGGGTAAATAAAAAAAAATGATGCGCGCGCCATGTCACAGAAAATTTTACTAGTTTTCTGTTGTTTTCTTCACAAGTGTATTGAAAAACGTCGTATGACACGTGAGTAATTAATGATTACCGTTCTTGGCTCTTTTAAGACCCTCGCCACGGCTCGGGTCTAAATTCCGCCTCGACGGTAATCACTAACATTACACACTTATATCTTAATGTACTATTATTACGCGATTACAGTGACTTGGTCTTCTATTTGATAATATACATTATATTTTAAAAAGCCGAAAATCGTCATGGATAAAAAACCATTCTGCGTCCTATTTTATATTTTTTTCATAAGTCCTAAAAGCTTTCAAAATACGTAAGAGTGTTTGCATTGATATTGAGCCAGAATACTTTCCCGGTGACGTAAGCTCTTCTAGATATTATACGTCATACATTTTTAGTGGCTGGGAAAACTTTCAGGGGCGAATACATTCGTTACAAACAACTTTTGTTCTATGACCATGAAAACAGCATAAAAACAATTTTCCGTTCAAAATATAATACTTATGTAGGAATATTTAAAGTACAAAGTTTTTTTATCAAGATCACATTCAATGGGCTATGAAAATCAAATTGTAGACGATTCCTTTCCTGTATTACTTAAAAAAAAAAACTAGAACTAGGTATTGAATAAACGTGGAAATTGGATTGGATTGGCATTGTATGTATAATGGATATATTAATTAAACAATAAAGAATATATTTTTTTTTTTGTGATTTGTGAAATCATCTGTCTTCCTCCGCCCTAAGGTGGAGTCTAACCCACCTATATTCCTCCAGTTGTTCTTGGCGTTCTAGGAGTGGTAACCCGTACCTAGGGGGTTTCCTTTTCACATATTTCTCTTGGCTCTGGCGAGCATCGGCCCTTTTGGACCCCTACGGTTTTGCTGACATCTCTTTGAGGTGCGCGCCTTCGACGACTAGGGTTCGGTCCTTACGGGACGGCCGGACGGAGAGTTACTTATTGCTCGTCGTCGGCAAGCCCGCGAAACAGGGAGCATGACATTAGGATCGAATGCTTAACCTCTTTTTTTCAATCGGTTCACTTAAAAATTTTTTAGGGACACACACACCCTGTATTTAATCCCAAACCAGTTCGGAAGCACATTATTCCTTTAGTTTAACCACGTTAAATAAAGATTGTATTTGTACAGAGCCCTTATTTGCGGAGGATTTACTTATTCACTAGTACGCAGTTTGTGCGGTGGACAAATAAAGTTCTATATGTGCCCTCCATGATCCCATTTATTTTTTACAAAGAAGAAATTGGACCGCTTTATTGATCTTCGCCTCCGTGGTTGCGGATAGGAAGGTAAGTCCTGGTTGCGGTCCCACGATAAAGTAACGCTATCAAATAAAAATATCAAAACATTGTTTAGTTTCCTGACAACTCAAACAAAGTATAAAACCGGCCAAGCGCCAGTTAAACTCGCTCACGAAGGGTTCCGTACCATCCGTAGCAAAAAAACGGCAAACAAAAAACACGTTTGTTGTAGGTGCGGGAGCCACTTAAACACATATTTTATTATTTTTTTAATATTTGTTGTTATAGTGGCAATAAAAATACATCATCTGTGAAAATTGCAACTATCTAGCTACCACAGTTCATGAGATACAGCCTGGTGACGGAGAGACGGACAGCGGAGTCTTAGCTATAGGGTCCCATTTTTACCATTTGGGAATGGAACCCTAAAAACTATCTTAAATAATTTCCGTATAAAGGTATCGAGTATCCGCTCCACATGACATCCCGCTAAAGTGTTTCGCAGGCTACCATGCAGCTAAGTGAGACAAATTGCACTTTTAATTAACTCCAGTGACGCCTGGCCACTGGCCACAGGAAAGTGAAATTCTCAGGGCCTAAGCTTTTACATACAAATTAACACCACCGCTGTATTGATCCGACGAGCTAATTTCTCGCCTTATTAAAGCGTGACACATTTGCTCTGGGAATATGAGTTGGGTTATCGGAAAATGAGTTTAGCCGGTCGCAGGCTGATGTGAGATTATAGTGCGGTTGAGATTTTTAAAGCGCAAAAGAACAACATGTAAGGAAACTAAACAACTTTTATTTGTGACTCGCACTGGTCAAACAACAAAATAAAATAAACTAATCCTTAACATTTATATAAACTAACTAAAATTATTTAAAAAAAAATAAGAAAAAAAAAGACCTGTGCGAGGACAAAAAGACTCCTATCTCGGTATATGAAATAGATATTTTTTTTAAATATGCAGCACTGGTATTCCGATAGCACCTGTAATGCTATAGACACAGAGATTAAGTATAATAGAAAAATAAATTACAGTGATAATAAACCCAAACAAGCGCTAGTTGGACTCGCGCACTGAGGATTCCGTACAAACTTACCTATGAAAACAGTTCAATTCCGAATTGAGTTACAAAGATTTTTCTGAATCGCAAAAAAAGTTTATTTTTTGACATAACTACAAATTTACAGTTTTTAGATTTGTTCCTATACATAAAGAATAAAGAATGAGAATGATTTGATTCCCTTGAGGCCGTATCTTTTTTTTTCCGTTAACTTAGAAGTTTGATTTTCACTGCCTCAGGGACCGCAGACCTGAGTATATGGTTTTAATTTCAACTCGATACCTCCACACGTTCCCGAGATAAAGGGTCTTGACAGACAGACACATTGACAGACGGACAGCAAAGTGATCCTATAAGAGTTCCGTTTTTGCCTTTTGAGGTACGGAACTCTAAAAAAAGTGTGTAGGATACTATAAAGAAAAATGAAATATTAATGGCTAAAACGTCAAGAAGAAAATTTGGTTGGTAAAAATTACAATATCTACCCAATGGAACCGAGTCAATCAGTTCCATAATAACAATTAGGTATCGACATGCTAATAGTTCAGGACAGTCTTTCACCAATTCGAAAAACTAGACAAGAACCCACTTAAATACCTTTTGTACTCACATCAGACAGATCTATAGCACCGTAACAATGTACTAAACGTTGCAGGATTGTGAAATAACGTGTGAAAAGTCCCTTGTGCACCGTCTCCCCAATTTCCTCACACTTGAAAGTATTTAAGGGGCTTACAGAGTTTTGGCATCACGTAGTATCATGGCCACCTAATGACGTTAACCGCGACTGTGCCTGAAGCACTTTCGGAAGTATGCCGAAGACACATAAACGGTTGGCGATCTCTGGCCGCAATATCCAACGTTAACTGAACTAAGTTGAAACTTTGTGCATTAAACTGTTGTGTATTTCATTTCATGTCTTTGTGCTTGAGAGGCTATGCTGGTTTGAGAATGAGTAAGTAACCATAATTACATATTTCGTCATTTCATCGTAGGTATGCTCTAAATAACACAGTATAGAGAAGTCCACTGTTGAACATAGGCGTTCTCATGTGTCACCACAACGACCGAACCTGTGTATCTGGCATACATCAGATTTTCGCGACCCCTACCTGGTCATCGGCCCACCTTATGGGAGGCCTTCCAACTAAAGACGCAGTCGTCTTCCGGTACGCGGTCACCACCGTAAACCTTTCAGCCCCATCGATCAGTTTCAACTATTGTTAAATACATAATAAACAGTATCCAATCAATTTGTCCAGCACTCGACTAGTGTAGACTGATGATAACACTTTTTTCAATAAATTTAAATAAAGTTTGGTCTAACCAGTATTTAGCAACCCATACAGTTCTATCATTGACCTCGAGTCATTATATTTAAGATGGTTCGGGGAAACCCAATTTGGCCAGATTATTTGTACAGTGACCAACATGGCTCTTCAGCTGGTCACAGTTTTTAATCCTTTCGCCACGATTATTCAAACTTATGATGACAATAAAGCATAAACTCACACAGTTAATTTCATCCATTTTTTTGTCCTCTCATATTCACAAAACACTCACAGAACAATCAAAGCTTTTAAATAATATAGGTACATTTACCAAAGGTAGGTACCTAATGCCACTTAGAAATATATGCACGCATAAATACAAAGTCCTTTGTAGCAATGCTTTTATGCCGCCCTCACTTTGAAGAATCTCGACTTCGTGTGAGCTTTGCAAGTTCACGACAATACACATTCCACTACACGTTCACACTTTTCAACTATACGATTCATGAAGCATTACTCGAGTAGTCAATGATATTGTAAGAACGTTGGTACGTACTTGGTAAATACGACTGATAGCTTACGAGTACTTCAACTTTAGGGGCCTTTAATGTCACTCCAGAGCTTTCCAGTTCATTATTAATTTCTAATTTCGACTCTATTTCGACTGTACCCTTTTCGGATTAAGTGATTACTTTAAAGAGAAAGCATTAACATTTTAACGGGGATTTAGATTTTAATAGAAAAGATTTTAGTATCTACTTACAGTTTTTTCAGAGAATCAGATAATACGTCTACTGATCGAATTAAAAGAGTTCTTTGCCCATCTCCAGCGCTAAAGCGATTTTTTTTCCCTTTTTTCTAGGAAAAATATTCGCTTGCATGGAATTAAAGGGATAATTAATTGAAGATTATTATATTGCTTTGTTACTTTGAACGTTCATTTTTTACCTCGAACCCTTTATTCATCGGCCTTTGAAATTGTTTCCATTATCTACACACCTTTTTATTGCTAATCAAGCGATTATGATTGAGTGGCATAAACTTTCTTGAGGTCGCTTTGAGATCACTAGAGCTAGCTAGTATTGATCGGCAACGGGAGTCGTAGGGCGATTCACTGCCACCATCGGCGTAGGGTTGCGGACGGCGAGTAATAGGTGGCTCACCATCCAGTTAGAACCAAGCCGAATCGACGACGCATTGTATTCCAAGCGCCCCTCAAAGAGATGTCAGCAAAATGAACATGACCCACTAGGATCTATGCCTGATAGGTTTGCGAAATGTTCGAAACAGTAAGCTTGGCCCTGGAACGCTAATGGCAACTGAAAGAGGTCAGGTCGGTTTTAGTGAGTAAAATGACACTCCTTCTCGCTTTACTCAGAGCGGAAGGAGTTATTTGGTAGTTTACCACATCAAAAAAAATAGCATTGTTTGTCACGTAAGGTAATTTTTGGAAGATTTATGGCAACATTAACTAGTTTTAGGTCTTATCATAATTTTTCTCTTAACCTACGTCCATAATTACCAAGATGAGCATAAGACTTCTTTCAAGAAATGAGAAGCAATTAAATTATTGATTATACGACTATCAATAATTAGTTACCAAGGCTTGCGACAAGTTGCCAAGCCTCAAGATTAAAGTCTCCGCATGATCCTAGAACTAATTGGGCGTTTAATGAGAAGGTTGGGGAGCGGGCGGCCGGATTAGCTTCAAATGAATCAAAGTTGCCCTCGGCTCGCCTCGCATCGATCGCCTTCCCGATCAACTATACGTGTTTACTGTTGTTTAGTGCCCATTCGGTTAATTAACTAAGCTGATTGTTCATTAGAAGTAGAGGGCACATTTCTACCTTTGGAATTCAATGAAAAATAGTGGAATTGAGTTGGTTTCGGAATAGAACGGCTTTTGTTTTTTCCGTTACTTTCATACTGCTAATAAAGAAGAAAGGTTGGTGGTCTGTATTTACATTTAGGTAATCATGGTTATTTGTATTTACAGCATGAATAATAAATTAACCAGCAATTACGTAGCCTATGGGTTATTGAAAGGAAACTTTTTCTCTCCCGCTTGGGTGGAGCGTGAGGGAGTGTCAGACTTTTACCGACTAAAATCCGCCTGTGTTCCTTCAGTTGCCTTTAGCGTTCCAGGGCCACGGTACATCTTTCGAATGAATTCGCAGCCCTGGTGGGCCTCGTTTGTTTGATGAAGACTGAAGTTTTTATTGAAATCGGTACTGTCCAAAGAATAATAATAATAAAAGGTTTTTCCTTTTATTTCTTCTAAAGTAAAAAAAACTGGGCAAGTGCGAGTCAGACTCGCGCACTGAGGGTTCCGTACAAACTTACCTATGAAACCAGTCCAATTCCCAATTTGAGTTACGAAGATTTTTCCAACTCACAAAAAAGTTTTTTTTTTTTTTAAATTGGCATACATAATCAAGTTAATATAAAAGAATTAACAATCCCACAAAACAATGCTAATTTCAGAAGAGATTAACACCTTTGATACACACTGGACTCCCGCATAATTTCTGTTAGAAAACAACGAAGCGGCAGAACTTTATAATGTATGTTTTAAAAGTGAGGGTATTCAGGAAGCGGTATAAGCCAAAGGGAAACCGAAAGCCCGAGGAAATCCCAAAGTGGTAAATATACAATGAGTCGTGGCTTTTGCTATGGATACCACCTAACATGAGGTACATGAACTATCTTTAAATGTCTATTAAATATTTAATTATCTTAGGTACTTATTCAGATATGATGACCCATTTTTAACTAGGTACTAGTGGCAGCTATCTACTTATCGTTCCATGGGTATTGTAACTTTTTTGTTAACCGACATTGGGTCCCATTGGTGGACAACAGGCTCTTCCTTCTCTTTCCAAACCTCTCTATCTTGAGCGATCTCAGACCAAGTTCGCTCCGCGAACATGATTAGATCGTCACACCACTGTACCACAGATATGTGGACTAAATGTGACAAGTCATTATCTACCAAACCAGTCAACCTTTTGGTTAAAAATTTTATTTGGGAATAATTCAATGTTCCTATCAATAATCGTCATCTGCCATTCAAACATAGTCCTAAGAAATTCCCCTATACGATATTTTCAGATTCATAAAACTTGCATTTCCATTAAATTCAGTACGCCACGCTGCTTCCTTCCGTCTAGGCGTTCCCTGCTGTTCTCGTCATCGCTGCCACTGTGGCAAAGTCATCAACAGCCTCGGACACCACGGTCTGTCACGCAGCCGAAGTGCGGGTCGCATAGCGCGACACGCAAATATCAACGACATCATTAGACGCGCTCTTGTCACCGTCGGCGTTCCGACGAACGTTTCGCGACGATGGCAAGAGACCAGACGGCATGTCGTTATTCCCATGGAAGAAGGGTAGGCCTTTAGTATGGGACGCTACTTGTGTCGATACTCTTGCGCCACCTCATCTTCCTAGCTCATCGTGTTGTGCTGGTGCTGCCGCTGTGGCTGCAGAGAACCTCATGCGGCGAAAATATAATAACCTTGTTGGAAGTTATATTTTCGAACCGTTTGGGGTTGAAACTCTCGGATTGTGGGGTCTGAGTGCTCACAAAGTCACAAGTTGTATAAAGATCTGTCGAAACGCCTAGTTGACACTTCGCATGACCCAAGGACTGCCTTTTACCTTGGACAGAGGATAATCATTACCATACAGCGTGGCAACGCCACCAGTCTTTTGGGCACATTACCAGTCGACAGCGATGTGGTAAAGTTTTTTGACGCAATATTTTAGTTTGTTTTTAATTAGTTGTAATTAGTGTAGGGGTTTTTATTTTACTGTAATTATAATTCGTTAAGTATTTTTAAATGTAAATTTTCGTGTAAATAAACCGACATCAAATGTAGTACAACATCATCTACAAACAATAACACCGACTGCGTCAAAAGGAACAAATATTTCACGAGGTACATTTCCTCAGAGTTCATAATCGCTATACTTTTGTAATGTCCACGTACCTGCCTTCCATATTTTTTACGACTGGGCTCAGTCGCCTCCAATATTACTTTTTTACAACCAAACCATCATAACACGGGCCAATGTTTTCTCAGATACATATTAGAAAAATCATTTTCCTGTGGGTCTTACTGAAACAGTAATCAACATGAAGTATTTTTATTGTGTACTTTATAACCGTAGTGAAACGGATTGCTTTGATTCGCACTGTTTCATGCTATTTTACGAGTGTCTCGCGGTATGTTATAAAATTATGGCCGTTTTATTGATATAGAGACTAATAAAGACTAATTTTATGGTGTCGTGCAAACAGGTTTTGTTAGGACCATTGTTTTGCTACGTAAACGGAGATTAAGTCATAATCAAATGGAAAAACTGCGCAAATGCGAGTCGGACTTGCGCACTGAGGGTTTCGTACAAACTTAACGATGTTAATAATTCAATTCCCGAATGGAGTCTCAAAGATTTTTACGAATCGCAAAAAAGTTTCTATTTTGTGACGTAATAACAAATTTACTGTTTTCAGATTTATTCCCATACCTGTGCTATAAGACCTTGCTTTATGCCAAATTTCAGGATTCTGGGTCAACGGGAAGTACCCTATGAATTTTGATTCACTTGAAAGTGTCGAAATATAGTTTTGTGCGACATAAAACGGCCGTATCTTTATTTTTCGTTAACTTTGAAGTTTGATTTTTTCACAGCTTTAAGAGACCGCAGGCTTGATTGTGTGGTTTTAATTTCAAGTCGTTTTCCCGAGATAAAGGGTCTTGCCAGACAGACAGACGAACAACAAAATGATCCTATAAGGGTTCCGTTTCTTTTCCTTTTAACCTACGGAATCCTAAAAATGCCAAAGTAGATTATAATATATTATTTACCTACTGTATCATGATTAATATATATGTATACATACATAGGTAGCTCTAATCCTCACTAACATGAAAATACTGTAGCTTAATCTCAAACAAAGGATTTAATTTTTAGTTCGTCAAAAAATACAAGCTAACAATGCTAAAAAATACGCGTAACCACAGAGAATGTGTTTTCATTTACTCGTACAAAGAGCCCAAAAAATCTACATATAATACATTTCGCACACAAAACTTATTATTTAACGAACGTTCATATCAGAGAACAAAACCGCACGTAATTATCCGTAGAGAAAGGGTAATATAAAGTTAGTGGCTTTTAACATGTTGAAGCGTTCACAAACTGTGGTATTTCCAGTGTGAAACTTCGATGTAAACTCACTCTTGTTCTTATTATACTCGTTCTATGCAAAATGGCGATGATTTAAATAATTTTCATACAGGAACAAAGATTGTAGGATCTTTATGAGCGAATCATGTTTAGTTTGTAAGATTTTAAGGTGCTTTTTCACTAAAAGTGTGCATCCACAGCATACTTTCATAGCATGCATCCATAGCACGCGTCCTGCAACCATAGCGTGCATCCATAGCGCGCATCCAAAGCACGCATCCATAGCGGGCATCTATAGCGGGCATCTATAGCACGCATCCATAGCACGCATCTACATCATACTTTCATAGCACGCATCCACAGCACGCATCTACAGCACGCATCCATAGCACACATCCATAGCAAGCAGTCATAGCACGCATCCGTAGCACGCATCCGTAGCACGCATCCATAACAAACATCCATAGCACACATTTAAAGCATGCATCCAATCATATAAAAAAACATGGTTTAATTGAACCCGTTTACACCAGTACTAAGCTATGTGGACCGATGAATATGATTTAGTAAAAAGCGTCCATAGCAATGTAGCATAGCGCATCTCTGATGGAAAAGCACACTTACTGGTGACCATGTTTCAGGATGGTCTAGCCAACACAACATATTTTGGTCGAGCGTTTTATGAAATACTGAAATATGTACGTGCCTGCAATACAACAAAGTTTCATGGAACGCCATTGTTAAAGTAGAACATCCAAACTCTATAACCACAGTTGTTGTCACATAACTTCAGAAATATTTGTCTATTTACATTCTAAGCAAATAACTTAATGTAATTTAAAATCAAGTTAAAGTGACTGCTTCAATTGAAAGGCTAATTAATGGAGTCAGACGAAGGATACAGGGTACTGACGTTCGATGTTTGAGAAAGTTTTGGTGAATCGATATTTTAAACTCGAAAATAACTCTGTCTGTTTGTTCTGTCTTCACGTCTTAACGGATGAACGGATTTGATTGAAACTTGACAAACGGCTAGACTGTGTTTGAATTTAGAATATAAATCATAGGATATTTTTTAACTGAGAGTTACTCTTTCTTGTCTCTTGAGAAATTTTCCGACTGTTACGCGGGTGAAGACAGTTGCAGAAGCTAGTGTTAATTTAAAGTTAATTATATTGTTCGTGTTAATTTAATAAGCAGATCGTATTCACAATGTATGAATACATTATTAGATGTAGGTACGTAACTTTGTGAAAATAATTACTAGAGGATTTTTTTACAAAAAGGAAAATTAATTTTCTGACTGAGACACACGTTTATGTCGAGTAGATTAATAATTTTATGAAATACTAGCGTATGCGTACAAAGCCGCGGGAAAATGGCTTTGTACGCATACATAAAATATAGCCTATGTCACTCAGGAATAAAGCTAAAACTACATTATACTGACTTTTCAATTGAGTTCAGTTCTCGCCGCGATTTCCCCTTATGTCTTCTACCGATTGAAAACGGGTGCCACGAAGTGGTAATTTGAGTTTAGGAAAAAGAAGTCGGCTGGAGCCATATCTGGTGAATATGGTGGTTGCTCGATGGTATTTGTTGAGTCAGTTGAATCGTCTCGCGCGCAGGTTCGACGACTTCCAGCCTCCCGAACAAGCCGGATTTCGAAAAGGCTTCAGCACCGTGGACCACATACATACGCTGCGGCAGGTTATACAGAAGACTGAGGAGTATAATCAGCCTCTCTGCTTAGCGTTTGTGGACTACGAGAAAGCCTTTGATTCGATTGAAACTTGGGCTGTACTGCAGTCTCTCCAACGGTGCCAAATTGACTATCGGTATATCGAAGTGCTGAAGTGTTTGTACAAAAACGCCACTATGTCAGTCCGACTACAAGACCAGACCTCGAAACCTATCCTCTTGCAGCGGGGTGTGAGGCAGGGAGACGTTATTTCTCCGAAACTGTTCACGGCAGCAATGGAGGATGTCTTCAAGGTTTTGGAATAGAGAGGGCTAGGCATTAATGTCAATGGCGAGTACATCACTCACCTTCGGTTTGCCGACGACATAGTAGTCATGGCTGAGACTACGGAGGAGCTCAGTACAATGCTTGGTGATCTCAGTAGAGCTTCCGAAAGAGTGGGACTTAAAATGAACATGGACAAAACCAAAGTCATGGTAAACAGCCATGTAGCACCCACTCCTATCAAGGTCGGGGACTCTACACTCGAAGTTGTAGACGACTACGTTTACCTGGGACAGACGGTCCAGTTGGGAAGGTCTAACTTCGAGAAAGAGATCAATCGTCGAATCCGACTCGGCTGGGCAGCGTTCGGGAAGCTGCGCGGTATCTTCTCGTCCAATATACCACAGTGTCTCAAGACGAAAGTCTATGACCAGTGCGTGTTGCCAGTGATGACATATGGCTCCGAAACGTGGTCGCTTACAATGGGCCTCATTAGAAGGCTTAAAGTCACCCAAAGGGCAATGGAGAGGGCTATGCTCGGAGTTTCCTTGCGTGATCGAATCAGGAATGAGGATATCCGCAGGAGAACCAAGGTTGCCGACATAGCACGAAGAATCGCCAAACTAAAGTGGCAATGGGTAGGGCACATTGCTCGCAGAACAGATGGCCGTTGGGGCCGAAAGGTTCTGGAATGGCGACCACGTACCGGAAGACGTAGCGTTGGAAGGCCTCCTACAAGGTGGACCGATGACTTGGTAACGGTTGCGGGAGTCCGATGGATGCGAGACGCACAGGACCGTTCGCTGTGGCGACGCTTGGGGGAGGCCTATGTCCAGCAGTGGACGTCTTTCGGCTGAAATGATGATGATGATGATGATGATTTGTTGAGTGTTTGGTCAAAAATTCGTTCACAATGATAGCCTTGTGCGAAGGCGCATTATCGTGGTGCAAAATCCAAGAATCTTCTTTCCACAAATCTGGCCTTTATCGTCAAATTTACTCTCTTAAATGCCGCATAACGCTCAAATAACATTCTTTATTTACCTTTTGACCTTCCGGCAAGAATTCCGAGTGCACAACACCGCGATAATCAAAGAAAACAGTCAACATGACTTTGACTTTTGGTCGACTTTGGCGTGGTTTTTTCGGTTTCGGTTCAGTTAGAAGGCGCTACTCCGAAGCTTGTTGATTAGTTTGCATGTCAAACTCGTAAACCCACGTCTCGTCACCAGTAACAATGCGTTTCATGAATGTTGGGTCGGAATTGACTCGTTCTAGCATGTCCTGAGCGACTCTCATGCGATTGAGTTTTTGGAGAAAATTCAGGTCTTTTGGGACTAGCCGAGCGGTAACATGTTTCATATCCAAATGATTAGTTAAAATGGTACGGATCGACTCGTGAGATACAGAAAGTTCGGCGGCTATCTTTCTCAAAATTGAATTAGGATTTTCAGTCACTAGTTCCTTCACTTGCTATGTTAACTTCAGTTGAAGACGTTGATGGCCTACCAGAGCGAGGCAAATCTTCCATCACATCTCGACCGCTTTTGAACGCTTTGTACTACTCATAAGCACGTGTTTTTGATAAAGTCGATTCACCGTAAGCCTTCTCTAACATTTTCAGTGACTCCGAACACGAAATTCCATTGGCGATGCAAAATTTAAGACAAACTCTTTGTTCGATGTTTTTCTCCATTATGAAATTCGCAATACACACTAGATATGATATTACTAAAACAGCACTGTATTTAATATAAATAACAGATGCAACTCAAACTCCGCGCCAAAATGGAAAATAGTTGTGCCAATCTACCAACAACAAAAAAAAAACAAAAATTTGAAATAAACAAATCATCCATTCCCGATACTTTTCTGACTGAATGTACATTAAGCTCGTATAGCTTTAATAAAACGCCTAGTAAAAAATGAGTTATACTGAGTTGGGTAGTTTTTGGGGAGAACCGACGAAGCGAGGAAAAGCCACCTTTAAGGTGAACCATGACCTAGTGAAGGTCACGGGATTCCGCTGAATATAGAACGCACAGAATCCAGCGTAGTGACGATACTAGGGGGAGGCCTATGTCCAGCGTTGGACATCTTTCGGCTGAAATGATGATGATGGACGTAGATGCTTACTATACCAGTAATAAACAGATTTATAAACAAAAATACAGGGTCAAAATGTCATTTTTTAGGGTTCCGTACCTAAAAAGGAAAAACGGAACCCTTATAGGATCACTTTGTTGTCCGTCTGTCTGTATGTCTGTCAAGACCATCTAGGGAACGCATGTAGGTATCGAGTTGAAATTTAAACTATATACTCAAGCTTGCGGTCCCTTATAGCTTTAAAAAAACAAACTTCTGAGTTAACGAACAAAAAAGATACGGCCATTTATGTCACAAAAAACGTATATTTCGACACTCTCAAGGAAATCAAAATTCACAGGGGATTCACTTCCCGTTGACCTAGAATCTTGAAATTTAGCATGAAGCAAGGTCACATAGCACAAGTATAGGAAAAATCTGAAAACTCTAAATTTGTATCTTAATATTCGTAACTCATTTCGGGAAGTTTTCGCGCGTATCTTGTATGACTGTATGAATGTATGTATGTATGTAATATTCTTTATTACCTCATATCTTCCAAACCGCTGAACAGATTTACATAATTAAGATATCGTTAGATTCGTCTTAATAACCCAAGTGTTCTTAGATAGGTGATGTTAAAAAAAACAACACAACGACTTTGAGATGCCATAATTCAAAGCAAAAAAACTTTTTTTTTGGTTACTGCAATATGGTATCAAATTAAAGGGTTCATCTTGAGGATTTCAAAATGGTATATCATGACCGTAATAAAAAAAATACAATAGGAAATATGTTATTTATTATCTACTAGCTGTTACTTGCGACTTAGTTACTCCCTTTTTTTGAGGCAACCGTGTAAAAAAACTTTATCCAGTTCAGAGATATACTCTCCCCTGGGAACTAAGTCCTGTTCTCACGGGAAAATGAAAAGTAGCCTAAGTTACTCCTTGTAACATCAACTATCTGTCAGTTGGGCACGCCATAATCATAGTGGTAAATCTCCTCTTTAAGGACTGGCTGGAGAGGCGTCACGGCGTCCTCACCTTCTGCATGACGCAGGTCCTCACTGGATATGGTAAGTTCGGGAAGTTCCTGCACCGGATTCAGGTAGAAGAAACGCTCGGGGGTGTCGCCGTTGTGCGGACCGCCCGAAGGATAAGGTAGAGCTTACGGTGGAGGTGAGGCCTGTACGGTCGGAGCACCACCGTGTCCTCGTGGGGGAAATCGGCGGCGGCAACCTCTCGCGCTGGGCCCTAGTCCAGGCCATGGTCCGGAGCGAGGGGAAATGGGTGGCGGTTGACTCCTTCTGCAAAGCAGAAATGCTAGTGATAGATATAGCCGTAACTCCGACTACTAACCACCGTAGGCACGGGCTTTCGGACGACGTACAATGTGTAGCTCGCAATCCAGCCGTCCGGCTATTGTCTGGTCCGAGCCCAAATCGTCGACAGCGCGTCGTGTGCTACGCGTTCCTCAAAGAGATGTCACGGCCCAGCGGGGCCGATGGCTACTAGAGTCATGGGAGGACTATTGAAAAGGTAACCCATGGTCTTAGAACGCAAAGAGCAACTGAAGGAACCTAGGTGTGGTTTTACTCAGTAAAAGTCTGGTACGCTCTCCCTCTCCATCCCAGAGCGGAAGAAGTTATTAGATAATTACTAACATGAATAAGCTTTCCGTCAGTGAAACTCCTGTCACAATCGGTTCAGCCGTTTCGAAGATGTCCTCTCCCCGGGAATTAGGATGTCTCCCGGGATGTTGTGTCCCGTTTCCGCGAGAATATAAATAGTAGCTTATTTTGAAATCTCATACCCGCTGTAAAATAAAAGAAGCTTAAGTTAATCCTTGTAACATCAGCTATCAGTCAGTGAAAGTCCCTCAAAGTCAGTCCAGCCGTTTCGGAGATGTCCCCTATTCCCGGATATTAAGATAAACTTCCTCCCCCGAGAATTAAGTCCCGTCCCGTGGAAATATAAAGAGTAGATTCAGTTACTCATTATAACATTAGCTATATCCGAATGGAAGTCCCGTCAAAGTTCAACCGTTTTGAAGACTTATCCCGTATTATGAAACCCTGTTCCCGCGGAAAAAAGAAAAGTAGCCCAAACTCCCCCTTCAACGTTAGATATCCGTCGGTGAAAGTCCCATCAAAATTGGTCCAACCATTTCGGAGATGTAGGTACACTCTCCCTGGCAATTAAGATGTCACAATTTTACATCTCATGTAATGTAAAAAGTGAATTAAGGTACTTGTTATAACATTAACTACATCCCACATTGAAAGTTACGTCAAATTTTGTTTAACTGTTTGGAAGACTTATCCCATATTAAGAAATCCAAAGTAGCCTAAGAAGAAATTAAAAGTAGCCTAAGTAACTACTTGTAACATTTGCTTTCCGTCAGTGAATACCCCATCAAAATCGGTCTAGCCGTTTCGGATTTTAGTCGGAACAAATCGACAGATAACCAAAAATTTCAAAATCTTTGTTATAAGTGTCGAAAGCACTTTTATAAATACGTATTTAGTAAACAAATGTTTTTTTTTTATATTACAAACAGACACTTAAATTTTATTTAAGATACAAAATAAGCGAGGCGGATGACTAGGTAGGTTTGTGAACTTTAAAGTGATAAATGTACGTCTAAAATAGAGTGAATAAATAGTGATATTAGATTATAAACACTAAAAAGTGTAAAATAAAAAAACCCGACTGCGTAAAAAATAACTTTAAATAAAAACTGATAAGGAAAAAAATTAGTTCAGTCCAGTAGCGTAGAAACCAATTTAATAATTTAAACACATAAAATAAAACAAATATGTAATAAATTCTAACACGGAACATATTAACTGCAACAGTCGGGACTAGCGTTGCCAGGCGCCCGGATAAAGCCGGACTAGGTCAGGCTTTTTAGTTGCGTGTCCGGCCAAATTAGGCGGAGTCCGGCCAGTCCGGCTTTTGTTCGGCTTTTTAAATTAGACAATTTTTTATTTTATTTTTCATGATTTCTACTTTTTCTTGTATCGCTAGAGTAAGCGGAGCGGACTAGCAATTATAGCAGCTAATTTTATTTTTGTTTCGTTAGAATTTAAAAATTTATATAATTTATGATCAATAATAAAAGTCGTTTTGTCTTTAAAAAAAATTGTCGGCCATTTTACTCAAATATCCGTTTAAATTGGCTGGTCGGTCCGGCTTTTCGGTTTGAAGACCTGGCAACCCTAGTCGGGACCCATTAAAATATTCTAGACTAAAATCATCCCATCTGATTTTTTTACGCAGTCGGGTTTTTTTATTTCATTTATTAAATATATAGATGCGTTGCCCGCGCTTAGAAATTACAATATAAAAAATATCAAGATGTTACAGTCGCACTATAATGACGTAAAAGTGTTCTCAACATAACAAGTGCGAGTCGGACTCGCGCACTGAGGGTTCTGTACAAACTTACCTATATAAATATTCAATTCCTGAATAGGCTCTCGAAAATTTATCCGGATCGAAAAAAAGTTTTTTTCTTTTTGTGACGTAACAACAAATTTATTTTTTCAGATTTATTCCGGTACCTGTGCTATTAGACCTTGCTTTATGCCAAATTTCAGGATTCTGGGTCAACGGGCTATGACTTTTGATTCTTTTGAGAGTGTCGAAATGTACATTTTTTTGCGACATAAACAGCTGTATCTTTTTTTTACGATAACTTGGAAGTTTGATTTTTTACAGCTCCAAGGGACCGCAGACCTGAGTATATGGTTTTAATTTCAACTCGATACCTCCACGCGTTCCCGACATAAAGAGTCTTGACAGACACACGGACAACAAAGTGATCCTATAATGGTTCCGTTTTTTTCTTTTGAGGTATGGAACCTTAAAAATGAAGGTAACTGACCACAATCCATTTAGTCGCGCACCAGTATTGCCACAGTGTGATTGTATGTTGTTGTGTAAAATATTGCAGTTTTAAAAGAAGAATGAAAGAACACTATCTTTCTATTTCGTCATAGTTGCATATTAGTATGTATTATTTTATTATATTATTTGGTATGTATTTTTGTGATGTTTTTTTTACTATGTGTAAGTATATAATTATAATAGTATATCTTTTTTTGAAAGGTTCTGGAATGGCGACCACGTACCGGAAGACGTAGCGTTGGAAGGCCTACAGGGCGGACCGATGCCTTGGTAACGGTTGCGGGAGTCCGATGGATGCGAGACGCACAGGACCGTTCATTGTGGCGACACTTGGGGGAGGCCTATGTCCAGCAGTGGACGTCTTTCGGCTGAAATGATGATGATGATGATGATCTTTTTTTGCATGTTGTATTATTTCATTGTTACTCGTAACTATATATTTTGTGTGTACCAATTTTTTCTTTTACTTCTACACACAGTGTCTACATCTCTATTTTCTCCAACTCTCTTTTCACAAGTATAATGGAAGAGATTTCTTTAAAAATTAGCATCACATTTGTACTATTCTTCTGTTTCCTTGTTCTTTTCTTTTATTATTGTGTGTACATAAATTGTTAAATAAATAAAAATAAATATTTCACATAAAATTAATACGTATGCAATAATCTGAACGATTTGTTACAATTTAGTATTATCAAGTTTACAGATGATAATACTAAATTATACTGGAACTGTGAAGGACAAGAAACATATCATTTCATTATATTTTTCCCAACTATCTTGGACTCGGCTTCTGGTCTAACCAGATGCAGCTGAGTACCAATATTTTACCAGATCAAACCTCCACAACCCAAGTAATAGAGTAATATGATACCGCTTGGTAAAACTCACCAGTCCCAGTTTTTTTTTTAGCTTCGGAATATCCAAAACGACTGTCAATGATCTACAAATGACAGCCAGGATCAACGGCTTAACGTGCTTTTCGAGGCACGGAGGTATCTCGATATGTTGGGAGGGTGACCCATCTACAGAGCGACCTCGGCAAGAGTTGTTTAACCTTGGAGGTCAACCCGTGTGGGTGATATTATTTTAGCCACGGGCTAAAAATATCTACAAAACGAGCATTGTTATAGGATAAAAAGTATTAACATTCAGCATCCATAAAAAATAGCTGCGGCCAGCGCCTAGTAGCATAGGTTTCCTAAGGAAACACACACTCGGGATAAAAAGTATCCTATATGATATTTTAGGATATGGTGTACCTGTATACCAAGTTTTATCGAAATCCATTCAGCCGTACATTTTATGAAGAAGTAACAAACATACACACAGACTCACAAACTATTGCCTTTATAATAATAGTGCGATTTTTTTTGCGATCGGGTCATTAACATCCAGTATATATAACAAAAAAACAAACAAACAGTTTTACATCTACATAATTTTAATATTACCTAAGAAATAACACGTCCAGACGACCAATTAACAAAAAAATGATGTCCTTTAAATAGATAAAAATCTTATAATTTACTCCCATTTTATTATTTCATTCATTTAGTCCCATTTTTGTATTGTGGTAGGGTATACCTACCACAATACAAAAATGGGACTCATGTATCAAGAAGTCTTGAGTAAGCAATAGTCCTTCCTCAAGACTCCCTGACACATCACTCTGTTATAGACCCAAACAACAGCACATTCCAGGAGTACGTAACAATCAGCCATTAATTAGAACCATATATCACTTTATTATTGATGGCAGATTCCGAATTCCTCGAATTGTACTACTTATCCACTTAATAGGTATATAGGTAGGTAGGCCAAGATTGGCTATATTAATGAGCTTTGATTAATATCTGCAACACAGTATAATGACTTAATGAAGATCATTAATTGATTAATCATCAAGACACAGGAAGGAGATAATGGTTAGTGAATATAGCAAATGACATAACATGAAACCACATCTGTCTTCTCCGAGGGGATTGGCAGAAATATTGTGATGTCGCATGACCTAAGTACTGCTCTTATTTACTTAAAAACTAGTAAAACAAACTTTTAAAGATTATGAAAATATAGAACAGGTGTTTGAATTTCATAACTAAAAGAGATGATTTGTTTAACCCTAAGGTTCTGTCGGCAAAAACAGAACCCTTATAGGATCACTTTATTGCCCGACTGTCGAGACCCTTTTTTCAGGAACACGTCAAGATGAAATTATTATCAAATTCTCAGGTCTGCTACCTCTTGGAGGAGAGAAAAAATCAACGCAATCTAAAGATAAGACCGTTTAGGCACATATATTTTGACACTCACAAGGAAATCAAAACCTATTAGGTGACTTCCCGTTGACCTAGAAACCTGAAATTCGGCAAGAAGCAAGGTATCATAGCACCCACCGACACATAGGTCAATACAAATGAAATTAAGTATAAAATATTCCTTATTGTTTATGAGCTTAGAGCACCTTAAATATACATATTATCACGGGTTTTACTTCGTATTTATATCAATACTCGGATCTAAGAACAAAATTTATTTTCTTTCCGCAAAACTAAAATATACAAACGAAAAACACATGGTCGCCGAGCAGGTAATAAAATAATCAGCGCGTATAAATGCGGATGAAACATCAGAATTCTCGTCCGCGCCATAACTTCACGTCTGAGAAAACATCTTGCCGTATTATGCTTTTTGTGGGACGCTCTCTAAACGAGAGCAATTTATTTAATGGACTAGATAGTTGTTTCCCGCAATTTTCACGACATGTGAGTGGTTCACACTGCCCAACACTATTCATTTAAATATTTTCTACCTCGTGTTTAACGGTTTTCAATGGAGCTTCTATTTCAAAGCTCTCGACCGGATTTATAGTAAAGCTGTAAATTCTATACAAAAGTAAGGGAGTACGAGGAAATAAATATTTTTACAGACAATGAGATGTGGATGGAATATTTTGGACAAAGACTGTATTTTGATCAAAGAAAACAGATTTTAAATCAGGGATGTTATGGAGTTCTGTAATCGTAACCGAAACTATCGGTCAACCGATATAAAAATCTATCCACTGTCAAAGTTTTAAGTTATTTCGGTTAGGGACAGAGGTTAAAACTAATTTATTACATATATATTGACTGATTGTACTTACTACAATACAGTAGATAGGAACCAAAATCATTGATCATAGATAATTACGATAATTATCATTTGGTTTTTTTTTTTTTCGGTGGGAAAATCATCTTGTGACATCCCCCGCCCTTGGGCGGGGCGGGAGATAGTGTCAGACTTTTACTGACTAAAAACCCACTCCTGTTCCTTCGTTGCCTTTCGTACCAGGGCCGCGTCTTCCTTTCAGAATCAGACCCTTGGCCCCAGTAGGCTTCGACCCTGCTAGGCCTCTACAGTTGCTGACATCTCCTTGAGGCGCGCGTGGAACAGCACGCGCCGTCACAAGCACGACTTGGGCTCGGTCCGGACGGTTACCGGACGGTCGGACGGCGAGCCACCCATTGCTCGCCGTCCGCAAGCCTGCGCCTACGATGGCCGGAAATCGGGATCGGAATCCCGGCGGCGATTGGGGCGTGAGGACCGTTGCCTCACGCGATCGGCCGCCTCCTTTACTAGCATTACTGCTTCGCAGAAGGATGCGACCGCCTGCCACTTCTCCTCGCTCCGGACCATGGCTTGTACCAAGGCCCGGCGCGAGAGATCGCCACCACCGATCGCCCCCACGAGGGCACGGCGTTGCTCTGCCCAAGCGGGGCACACCTCCACCGTGTGCTCCACCGTGTCCTCCGGGTGGTCCACACAATGGTGACACCCGGGCGTTTCTTCCGCACGAATCCGGTGCAGGAACCTCCCGAACTTACCATGTCCGGTGAGGACCTGCGTCATGCGGAAGGTAAGGACGCCGTGTTGCCTTTCCAGCCACTCCTCAAAGAGGGGACTTACCGCCATAATTATGGCGTGCCCAATCATTTGGTATTAAAATATAATTCTAATTATACCTATTTTTCTTTTACAATTTCTTAAAAATTATAATATTCAGAACTAAATCTGTCTGAAAATTATGGATAATCCGAATTTCATATCCATAACCGTATCTATCCGAAACCAGTATGATATTATATTTCTATTCCATCAACATTCCTGTTCTATACCTACTAAATAAGTCCGTATTTTTGAAGCTGTCTGAAGGACATTTTTCCTGTGTAATTTCACGTTTAGTATTCGTCATTATCCATTAATATATTTAGGTTCTCCAGACATTTCTTTGTTAGGTATAAAGAAATGTGCGGTTTCTAAAGACTAATATTATAAATTGTGTACTTACCTACAAGCGAGATCTATTTAGTCGATCCGCAAGGTGTGCAAATATATACGAGGGGCGGCTGATAAGTTCGCGGCCAGGTAATTAATGACAGAAACAGTTTAATATTTTATTTTTTTAATGTAATCCCCCTCAAGTAAAATACACTTTTCACAAAGTGAATACAATGCTTTTATACCACCAAAAAAAAGTTCTTTATATTTCTCTTCAAATTGGCTGTCTACAGTTGTTTATCCATTGCATCAAATCTTGTTTGGACTCGGGATCGTACTCACGAATCCATATTTCATCCACGGTCACAATGCGATTACAAATTTTATCCAGATTAGGCTGGCACAACCCCAAAAAATCTATAGGTACAGAGCTGCCTAATCGTTGCTGCTTGTCAACCGGTGTGAGCATTCGCGGTATCCAACGCGCACTATTTTTTTTTCATGTGCAAATTATTATGCAAAATCTCACCAATTCATTATTTACTAATTTGTAGCTCTTCTGCTATCTGTCACAATTTAATTCTGCGATCAGCCAGTATAATTTATTCCACATTTTTGACATTTTCTTCGGTCAAAACCGAAGCGGCGACCCGGGCTAGGGTCGTCTTCACATGTATTGTATCTCTGCCTTGGTGAAATAGCTGAGCCTATTATTTCACCATCGAATATGAAGGTGCGGAATCCTGAAGAACTAATGACATCTCTTCGAAAATTTCTTTGGGCGTATTTCCTTTTTTAACGTCACCCCCACGTCGAACAAACGTGCCCAAATTTAAATGTCTTCTAGCATCTCTTTTAAATAGGGGACAAACTGATATAACTAATCCCGAGCAACTAAACAACATGGTGACAAAAATCACAGACAATATAACCGAGGCATACCACACCCACTGTAAACTAAGATCCCCACCTACCAAAAGTAAAGGAAACCCCTGGTGGAACGCAGAACTTGGTAAACGTAAGGACACCCTACGCAAACAATTTAACAGAGCCAAAAACTCAAGAATCCCCGAGGACTGGGAGCTATACAAAGAAACCCAATACACATACAAGAAAGAAATCAGAACTGCCAAGAAAACTGCCTGGCAGAATTTCTGTGGGAACATAGAATCTAACAATGAAGCCGCACGAGTGAGGAAGATCCTATCAAAAGAATAAGATCGCACTCTCGGCGCGCTGAAAAAATCAGATAATAGCTATACACGGACAGATCTTGAGACCAGCAACCTCCTACTGGAGACGCATTTCCCGGACTGCAAACTCCTCGAGGACAGAACGTGGGAATGCGAATCAGTATCTACTCCCACCAAACTGGACTGGTCCAGAGCACAGGCCATAGTGACAGAAGACCGAATACACTGGGCAATTAGAACCTTCCAGCCGTATAAGTCCGCCGGACTAGACAGAATTTTCCAAGCTCTTCTCCAATGGGGCGAAAACTCTCTGACACCTGCATAGCACTCAAGTATGTACCACTTGCGTGGCGTGAGGTGAAGGTTATCTTCATTCCCAAACCCGGCAAGACTGACTACACGCAACCTAAAGCATACAGACTCATAAGCCTGACATATTTCCTGCTGAAGACCCTGGAGAGGCTATGTGACAGGCACATCCGGAATGGTCCTCTTTCAGACAGACCACTCCACAAGCAGCAACACGCATACTCCACGGGCAAATCTGCACTACATAATGTGGTGTCAAAAATAGAATGCGCAATACACTACAAATGCTCGTCGTTAGTTGCTTTCATTGACAATGAAGGAGCTTTTGACAAAACCATGTTTCGAAGTATCAATCAGCACAGTCCTTGAGAGGCCCGGCGTCGATCCGACCCTAAGTGGCTGGATCACGAACATGCTCAAACAAAGAGCAGTTGCACTGGCAAGTCACCATAAATAGCACAGCAAGGGCCGCTGTAGCAAAGGGCTGCCCCCAAGGGGGTGTCTTATCACCTTTGCTATGGAACCTAGTCGCAGACAGCCTCGTCAAGAGACTCAACGATAAAGGTTACTTTACCGTGGGGTACGCCGACGACATAACCATAATAGTAAACGGCACTCATGAAAACACTTTATAGAACTTAATGAGCCAGGCTTTGAAGTAAGTAGAGGATTGGTGTATAGAATACCAACTAACCGTGAACCCCACCAAAACCAGACTAATTCTTTTCACAAAAAAAAAAAGAAACTACCAGTACTGAGACTACCGCGCTTCTTTGGAAATATCCTAAGCTTTTCAACTGAAGCCAAATACTTGGGCGTCTACCTAGACAAGAAGTTGAATTGGGCAAAACACATGGACTACGCAACCAAAAAAGCCAGTATATCCATGTGGCAATGCAGACGCATGTTGGGACGAAACTGGGGCATAAGCCCAAAAGTCTCCCACTGGCTATATACCACAATCATCCGACCAATCATAACATATGGCTTCCTAGTCTGGTGGCCCAGGACAGACTTGAGCACAGTCTAAAAAGAACTCGAAAAATTGCAGCGATACGCCTGTGTAGCAATCACTAGTAGCATGAGAACGGCACCCACTGTCGCCCCACAGGCTATGCTAGGACTGCCTCCACTGCATCTCATAGTGCGGGAGGAAGCAGCTCTAGCAGTATTCATACTTAAACTATCGGGCACACTGAAAACAGACTCTCGAATTAAACATACACGCATTATGGAAGATGCCATTAAGCGACAACCCATGATGACGGCCCCCAACGACAAAGTTTGGGGCTTTGGCACTGCAATCCCAAAAACACTACAGCATCCAGTTAGCGGAAGAACCGTACGATTGGTCAGGCCCCAAGGAACTGAGAATTTATACCGACGAATCAAAGACGAACGCCGGAACAGGAGTCGGAGTCTTCTCCAATGACCTTAATATAAAGATGTCCAAACCGCTAGGAGCACTAAACTCGGTCTACCAGGCAGAATGTGTTGGCATCACTCTAGCGGCCAACGCCATAGAAGCTAGGAAAGTTACGGATACTCATATCCGCATAATCTCTGACAGTGCCTCAGTACTACAATCGCTAGAAAAACCCAGAACAACCTTGAAACTCATACAAGAATACCACTCTGCACTTGAACGCATCACAGTGTTAAATAATAACACTGTGACACTGCAGTGGATAAAAGGACACAGCGGCACACTGGGCAACGACGCAGCTGATGTGCTGGTGGTCTTCGGACCGGAACCCATCGTGCCAATACCCTTTAGTCGGCTGCGTGGTTGGCTACGAGAGCACACAAATGCACAAGCGGGAAGGTGGTGGTCCCTGGCACCGGGCTACAGGCAGGCTAAAGAAGCCATGCCAAGCTTAAATAGAACCCTACCCAGGGACCCTCTGCGACTGGACAGAGGCAGACTGCGTCTGGTGGCAGGATCCATCACCGGACACTGTTCCCTGAACAAACACTTCTTCACAATGAATATCACATATAGCCCTCTGTGCAGAGGATGCATGGAGTCAGAAGAAACTGTCGCGCATGTACTCCTCGAATGCACAGCCGTCAGCGAGATAAGAACAAGAACCTTGGGAGCACCGAATTCACTGATGGACGCCCTAAGATAGATGAGTTTGAAGAGACTCATCTATTTCTGGAAAGAGGTGGGCTGGTTGGAGTAAAGGCCGCCATGGCCCACGCACAATGGTCCGGTAAGGACTAAGTGCGGAAACCAGACCACAAAGATAAGACAAGATTCCTTTTTTAACAAGGAATATAATCACAGCGCGAGCAATTTTATTTGTTACGACAGTTCTGTTGTGATCCTATGAAGAATTCCGTCCCATATCTTTGAAGTTCACGATCAGAACCGACCCATTTCTATGGAACCAACGTGGAAGCATAACCTTTCAATCAAAATAATAATTTTCAAAATCGATCCACAATTGACCGAGAAATCGGTGAACATAAAAAAAATATTCAGCCGAACATAGAACCTCCTCCTTTTTGAAGCCGGTTAAAAGTACCTGCTATTTCGGTGATAGGTCAATGGTCTCGTAATAGAATTGTGGTAGAATGACAATATCGACCTGTCTCGTAACAAGTTAAAAGCAATGACTGCATAACGACGTTTTAATAGTAGGACACAGATCTAAGGAACTGTCAAAATTTTAGCAGATTACCACATAAGTACGTCAGATATTTATTTGTCATTATGTACAAGATTACCATTCTATGCCATTTCTTTCAATTGAGTGTCAAAGTTGGCCATTGGAAAGTCATACGACGCCATTATATGTATGTATTAGTAGATTACCAAACTTGCAAAATCAACAATTATGAAATCAATGATAGACCATTCTGACACTATGTAATAGCAGACTTGAGGCCTTGGTATATAAGTAACTAGCTTCAGCCAGCGGTTTCGCCCGCGTGAAAGGTTTCCATACAAACTTTGGATCCTGTTTTATTCTCTTAGGGGGTGTATTTTATAAAATCCTTCTTATTCTTTATATATACTTTATCAATAATATAATAAATAAATATATATTATTATATATAGCTCTTAACATTAAACCCGCTCTTTGTTACACCCTACTTTTTAAACCTCTATCGATATTAATAAAGAGCATATCCATATACAGCACAGAAATCTGAATGTGTTGACATGTAAGCAGTAAACTGATGAAAAGCAGGCACGGGTTGCTTGTATTACGTACGAACCATTAGGAATGAGATGAGGATATCCGCAGGAGAACCAAGGTTACCGATATAGCACGAAGAATCGCCAAACTAAAGTGGTTATGGGCAGGGCACTTTGCTCGCAAAACGGATGGCCGTTGGGGCCGAAAGGTTCTGGAATGGCGACCACGTACCGGAAGACGTAGCGTTAGAAAGCCTCCTACAAGGTGGACCGATGATCTGGTAAAGGTTGCGAGAATCCGATGGATGCGAGACACACAGAACCGTTCATTGTGGCGACACATGGAAGAGACCTATGTCCAACAGTGGACGTCTTTCGGCTGAAATGATGATGATATGGCATCAGTACAGTAAGAAAGACATTTTTTTTCTTCTATTTGCGAGTAGTTCCAAATTCTACAATCCGCAAAAGGCAAACACATTTCTACGAGAAAAACTTTCTGACAAGAATAATGCATCCGAAAACTAATACACAATTTTAGTAAGGACCTAATCGCAAAATGTTACCATCAAACTCGCGCTGACGAAGAAAATTACTGTATGCTTCACTAACACTTCCTTAAGACGCTATCAGGAATAATTAATCAAATAGCAGCCATTGTGATAAAGGCTTGGCACTCGGCAACGCTTGCGATCGCGCCAAAAGGATCGTGTGCCGATGCACTCCAGACAAGCTTCACCTACACACGAACTTCATTTACTACGATCGACTGAGTACTACAACATATGTATTGTGTATCCTACTCTGTCGGTAGCGCGTGCTGATACTTTTATTTTAGTATCCAACTCGACGACTAAGATTTTTTTTTTTGAGGTGGGTAATCATCCAATAACTTCTAAGAGAGGGCGTGTCAGACTGTTACTGTCTAAAACTCACCTGTGTTCTTCAGTTGCCCTTTACGTTCAAGGACCACGGTCATTCTTTCAAACGTTGAGAAAGATCCCGACACGACGACGAAGCCATAAAGGAGAGTTCTGATTCTAAGAAATTTGGAACGGTATCGTTATTAGCTGTCTTTTGCAAAGCCGCTTCTACTAATTAAATCATTCCATTTATTAAATAACATTTTTTACATTGTATCTGAATGTTTTACAAAAAAAATAAGTATAACAGTTATAAATAATAACTTCGATAAACTAAGAAGAAACAAGTTGTAAAGTGTCACTGCACACATTTTCTAATAAAATATAAACCTAGGGGACTAGAACAAAATATACTTTCTTACTACTAGCCAAAGAAGCAGCTCATAAAATAAAATCGCCTGAAAGAAAAATGTGAAAGGTAAACAATGTGAAGTTTTTCTTACTGATGAAGTTTCACGTAAAAACAGTAACTATTGAGCTAAAAGAAAGCGTTCTATTGCCCATGAGACCAATCATTCGCCTATCCATTATGCCAATATTAGATAATAAATTATGGCACCTTTTAATATTAACGCGGGCCGTGTAAGGTCTGTGGGTAACCCACTGACGCACTTGATTTAAAACGATACTGTCATCTACCGATTATCCTTAAGTACAAAATTTTTCTCTCATTTATATATTTTTTATATATCATATATTTTTTTGGGTTGCTGTAAGAAAACCCAATTGTTGGTTAAGCTCACCTGCCTGCATACATCAGCTGCAGTATTACTTATTTTTATTATTTTATAAAAGTACAGTAAAAATAATGAATTTATGAATATGAACGATATCGTTTTTGCTTGTTATTAGGGTTCCGTACCTCAAAAGGAAAAAACGTAACCCATATAGGATCACTTTGTTGTCCGTGCGTCTGTTCCTTATCTCGAAAACGCGTAGGTATTATGTCGAAATTAAAACCATATACTCAAATTTGCGGTCTCCTGAAGCTGTGAAAAAGTCAAATTTCTAAGTAAACGAAAAAGAAAGATACGGTCGTTTATGTCTCAAAAGACGTATATTAAGACACTCTCGAGGAAATCAAAATTCATAGGGTACTTCCTGTTGACTCAAAATCCTGAAATTTTGCATAAATCAAGGTCTTATAGCACAGGCACAGGAATAAATCTGAATAAAGGTTTGTTGTTACGTAACAAAAAAAAATATTTTTTGCGATTCGGAAAAATCTTCGAGACTCCATTCGGAAATTGAACTGTTTACATAGGTTAAGTTTGTACGGAACCCTCAGGGTGCGAATCCGACTCGCACTTGCCCAGTTTTTTTTTTAATATCTACATAATTATATTGATATAAGTACCTTTTGTCCAAAGGTACTGGAGCGGCGACCGCGTACTGGAAGACGCAACGTTTGTAGGCCTACCGCAAGGTGAACACGAAGACGGCGACATGCACAAGACCAGTTACTGTGGTGATTCTTGGGGAAGGCCTATGTCCAACATATTGGCTGTCTTTCGGCTGAAATAATGCTGATTACCTTTTTTTGAGGTGGGAACTTATCAAATAACTTCTCTCACTTTGGAGCGAAACTCTCGCTCTAGAATGAGTAGAGTTGTTTGTCAGACTTTTACTGACTAAAACACACCAGTGTTCCTTCAGTTGGTTCTTAAATTCCAGGGCCGCGGTTTTTTTTTTAGGTGGGAAAATCATCTTATGACAAATCTCGCTCTTGGGCGGAGCGGGAGATAGTGTCAGACTTTTACTGACTAAAAACCCACTCCTGTTCCTTCTTTGTTTTCATCCCAGGGCCCCGGGTTTCATTTTCACACTACCCCTGGCCCCAGTAGGCTTCGATCCTGCTGGGCCCCTACGATTTGCTGACATCTCCTTGAGGCGCGCGTGGAATAGTACGCGCCGTCGACGACGTGGGCTCAGTCCAGACGGTTACCGGACGGTCGGACGGCGAGCCACCCATTGCTCGCCGTCCGCAAGCCCGCGCCTACGGTGAGGGCCGCGGTAACTCTTTCAAACCATACCGCAGTCCTTCTGATTATTCCTAGAGATGGAAACAAGTTCCTTCAACATCGCCGAATACATTCACTACCAACACCTTATGATCTTCGATTTGACCAAACATTTGGACATACAAAACTGTCACCACTGTCGTCACCAACGTTGGCCAAACAGCAGCTCTACGCCAGACGGCGCAAGTTCTTCCAATTGTACGTATAGGTGGACCACGGTGGGTGCATAACAACGACGCACGCTACATGCACGTCCCACTGCGGTGGTTTATGCTACATTATTTCTCGTGCTCTGGTTAATATTCCGACGATGTCTAGCGAACAACCTCACGGCGAATACAAATATTCTAGCTAACCATTTCTAGACTAACTATAAAAAGCTTGGCAAACGACTCAAATTCGTATATCTATAATCTGGAGGTAGTGGAAGCAAAAGCAATGCCTATTATGGTAATAGGAACAATGGCCTGTATTTGGTTGTGTGTTTCATAAATGTCTAGCTCTTTCCGCTCGTGTTCGCTTTCTTGATGAGCGAACACGACACGGCTCGAATTCTGTAAGCTCTGTAAGGCCACGGAAACAACGTCAGCGGGCGCGGCGCGACGAGCGTTGCCGCAACGCTGACCCGATCACGAAGCCATAGATCACGAACTACAGACAGGCAGTCCGCGCGGAGCTAGAGCGGCGTAGTGTTGTGTTACGAGAAGTCTGTGTCTTTGTTTGCGAATAAAATATCTGAGCAACGGCGACATCTTTGTGATACGAATTTCTTCGTAATGTTAGATTAAATGTGGGGACTGAAAAAAGGTGTTAATTCCTACAATCAGACAAAAAATCATAAAGAACACAGACAATGCCCCGATCAATTCTATGACCACATTTGAATGAGTATAGATAAATATCGCTTTGCTATTCCAAATCGGTGTCCTTTTAAAAATCGGCGAAATAATTTGCTCCATCACATCTTGCATTGCACTTGCATTTCGAAAAATCGTTAAAAAGTAAAAAAATAAAAATTAAATGCCTAGCACAACACTACGCCAATGCAGACTTGAGCGCGCACCGCTCGAACGCTGATCCCGCGCCACCGCGCCGTTCCCGCGCTGCTGCCTTCGCGCGCCGCTCCGCTCTCCGCTGACTTGGTGTCCGTAGCCTTAGTAGAAAGGGTGCTAAGGTGTTTTTCGCAAAAGGTTCTTTATAAAATTAGACCTGTCTCACGAATAATATATTTTTGGAACACAATATTCCTGTTACAAACAACAAGGGATATTATTTTACAGAAAACTGTATCAGCCATTTTTCACCTCCACATATCTACAAACGAAAGTAAAATAAGAAATAGTACGTGTAATTAATTAAAACAAATTGTATGCTTTATTATTTCTTTAATATATATGTATATACATTTGGTTTTGGTTACGGTATGATTCAAAAAACTAGCTTAGGACATACGCGCAAAGTTAACTTTCGCGGAACAGAAAAACATATTACTAGCTTTGATCATAAAACTGCTCCCAGCCAGAAGTAGCAAATAAACACATTCACTTAAACTAAGTATTAATAAATACTAACATAAATACTTTAATATTACCTACACGAGTGTTATTCTCTAGTGGTTCCGACTTCTGTAGCCTCGTCGACTTCGACACACTCGGAACAAAATGAAAAATATTTCTAACAACAATAAGGAACAAAGTTGCAGATTACTCTTCCCCTTTTATGATATTACAAGGGAAACATGATTTATCTTGAAGTCAATACTTTTTGGAACTGTCCCCAAGTCGTAACAAATTAGGTTACAATAAAAAGTTAGCTGTATAAACGATTCAATTGTCTACATATCGGTAGGTATTTATACTATGATAGTATACTTGCCATCGGATAATTTGACAGCACGATTGGCGCAGTGATTGAGCGATTGGCTATTGCGCTGCTACAGAACAAATATTTGTATAACAGTTGGCTGTATGGTAGTTGTTCGGGTCTGCATGTCTTGTTTAAGTTAGTTTACATGTTTGTGGACGCATCCACCATACAGGAGTAATTCCTAATAAGTGGCAAGTGGCAACGTTCAAGAAAAAATCACGTAAAATTGTAAATTCTTTATTTTCAATAAGACTCAATTACTCGGTTAATTTGGATGTGATTTATTATATACGAAATGATATATTCATAATATATCGAGATATTACACTCACACAAGATGTATTAGAATCTTACGGTGTTTATAATTATTCGGTGACAAAGATAAATTACTAATGATTATTTTCTTACTTTTTCATTTGGAAGTACAAAATAACGTTCTGGCCAACCTACATTTAATGCTGGGTAGGTACTTATCTATATTGTTTTATACAATTTCAGGTTACTTAGATACTAAGTTAACAAAAAAAAATCTATTAGGTTTATATACCACAAATTTTTAATTAATACAAATACTTAAAGAGCTAGAAAAGGTCTTGTTATTACTTAAATAAGGTCTCAATAAATAATATTCATAAACAGCAAAGTTATTAACGTTTGTTTAAATCCCAAAATATTACTTAATTTATGGAAATATTGTACAATGAATGAATGAATAAATGACGATCAAAATGGAAAAACACTGCGCGTAGTATTTTCTAGTACTTAGCAATTGTTATCAATGATTGATTGATTCTATTATGAATTTACCAATTATGACAAATTTTCGTGAACAATTTTAGGATTTCGTTTTTTTTTTTACTTTTTGCTACAAAAATATGATCAGTAACGGGTACGATATACCATTTTTTTTTGTACTAATTAAAAAATAGGGATGTATATTATAGGAATAGGAATCATACGTACTTTATTTATTGATTTTATTATTTATGTACACACGTATAAAGGAATAGTACCTACATTATGATACAAGTGTATAATGTTGGTGATTACCGCTGAGGCGGTATTTAGATCCGAGCCGAAGGCGAGGATCTTAAGAGAGCCGAGGACGGTAATCGCCAATATTCACGTGTATCATACGACGTTTTTCGGCACACTTGAGAAGAAAAAAAAAATGAAAAATCAGTTTTATTTAGTATAAAGAAGGAACAATCATTAAATAAGTTTTTTATCACACAACATACGACTGGAGTCGCGTACTTTACACAGAGTATACCGAAAACGAATTTAACTAACCTTAGTAGCCAAATATTGGTTATCTGGAGCATCCTTTATGAATTTTTCAATGTCATCAGGTGTTAAAACCTTAGATTTTTTACTTCGAAATCCATCGGAAAGTCTCTTTAGATAAACTGTTAAATTGCAGTATGTTTTTAAGTCCACTCCATTTTTTGTTCGCACTGTACTTTTTAACATTGAGTAAATACACCATAAAGAGCTAGGTTTGTACCTGGACGATAATTCTTTAAAGTACGCCATGAATACATTTTCGGAAAAAGACTGTGTATTTTTATTGATTTTCCATTGTATGAAATTTTGGTATGCCAACAGATATTTTTGCTTTGAGTATTCTGGTAGTAAACTTTCCATAACGTTAAGGGCTTTCACATCTTATATCGGGAGGTGTACAGCACAAATCACTTTCCTCATAAATAGTAGTTGTAGACATTTTTATAAAATAATAATTAACTATTGTATTTTTTTTGTAATATGGCGGCAAAAAATTGTTCTGTTTTCTTATGCGCGCGCATTCATAATGGCGGCCATAGACTAGCTACTCTAGCTAGAGTGTTTAAAAATAAGAATGAGGTTGCTTAAATAAAAAATAATTTTTGGAATGAAATATTTATTTATTAAACATGTAAAAGTTAAAATAGTTTATTTAAACACAAAATTGCATAAAATAAGCAAGACACTAATATTTACTATTGAACGCAATACTTACCTATTGTGTTTTTTTTTTTTTTCAAATTAAAAATTTGTTTTGAGAACAGTGACTTGACTTAAAGCTCCAAGTGACCAGGTCATTAAAATCCAAAAAAAAATGGGAACAGAGGTTTAACAAAAAGGTTTTAACTACATTATCACACTAGTGCATAATGGTAATCAAAAAGTCACAGTTTGGTTATAAGCGTGATTATATACCTAAGTGTAGTGCAATAATAGTCACTTTCTGAGCAAGTGTGTCGAAAAAGATAATATACATCATAGTACAAAAGTACATAATATCTACTTAAAATATTATGCATAAAGAAATCTACCCACTGAACAGTATGATCAACTCATGGCCATGCCGAAAACATGTTCGGCTATAAAAATATTCTTTGTGTTGATTTTTTTAATAGAATGTTTTGTGACCGAAAAACACCATATCAAGCGTTATATTTTACCGGTGCCAATTCACCCCGTGCATGATACGAAAACGGATTACATCCGCGTATGATGTCCGTTCTAAGTTCGCGTTACTGTAACAGGTTTACCTCTACACAGGTTATATGGCTCTAGATAGAAAGTAGTATCTCAAATGTAACCACACATTTCCTGCACTATTTTTGAGAGAGTGGGAAATTGTCGGTTAACTTCTCTCACTCTGGATAGAGCAAGAGGGCGTGTTAGATTTGTATTGACTGAAACCTACGCTTGTTTCTTTAGTTGCCCTTTGCGTTCCAGGGCCGCAGTGACGGTTTCGAACAATCCCGCAGCCCTAGCAGGCATCAACCCTAGCGGGCATGTCAATTGAGCTGCCATGACGTCACAACGCGCCGTCGACCGTGGCCTGAGGGCTCAGGCCACGAACTCTTAACACGATCTATTTGACGACCTAAACTGAACCGTTAAAGGAATGGAGCTATACCCTACGCACTACTGACATTTTAACATGTGGTGGTAAGGCCCCTAGTCCTTATCGGATGGTGAACTTTCCATTACACCCTTATACAACATGTAACATAATAAACGCACATCCTAAAAGTAGTATGTTCAGAAGCCGCTACTGAATCCACTTCAGCTGTTCTTTAAATTCGTATTTTTTTCCATTTTAGGATACAAAAATTAAATTCTAAAAGTTTCTTGATAAGTCTTAATTCTTGATAAGTCTTAAATGCGTCACAAGCGTGTGGGTGTGCGTAGACACCAAATACTCAAATGCACTTAGGTAGTGTTTTTTGGTAGCGCATCGGACCAATGTAGTAGGTACAACCGGAAAAACAGAACAAGATAAGGCACACGGTTGATACTGGGATGTAAAGCGGATGATAGAGTCACTGAAACTAATATGCACGGGTATGATACGCAGATAATAGGCCCACTAAAACTAATATGCACAGGTATGATACGCAGATGATAGTGCCACTAAAACTGATATGCACGGACATGATACGCAGATGTTAGGGCCACTAAAACTAATATGCACGGGCATGATACGCAGATGTTAGGGCCACTAAAACTAATATGCACGGGCATTATACGCAGATGTTAGGGCCACTAAAACTAATATGCACGGGCATGATACGCAGATGTTAGGGCCACTAAAACTAATATACACGGGCATGATACGCAGATGTTAGGGCCACTAAAACTAATATGCACGGGTATGATACGCAGATGTTAGGGCCACTAAAACTAATATACACGGACATGATACGCAGATGTTAGGGCCACTAAAACTAATATGCACGGGTATGATACGGGGTAGAACATTTCAATTCACAACAGTAACAATTAATCATATTAATATATTCCATTGACCGCTGCTTATATTAAAATTTGCACTTTATTTTGTTACAAATAAAACTAAACGACCGGTCCTGAATCAATTCTCATTTAAGTATAAATAAAGGACAAATTGTCGCCCAAATTTTGGAGATTCGCCAACCAAATCAACTTCCCATAAAAATTGAAACTCTCGGTAGTTAAGTGCATTTAATCATTTTAACGCATCAATTGGGTACTTGACTCAATTTGTTTTATTGTTTGTATCAGAAAGTAACTGTATGAAAAATCACAAATAGATAGTATTTTTCAAATTCGTTCAATATTAATCAAGTTAGAAACCCTTTTAAATGTGGTGGAAGGAGAAACTGTCAAATAACAGTTTACGGATGCACATACTGAAATGTGACGTCACAGCAATTAGGTTACGTGTACTCAAAAGAGATAGTGGATATTCTCATCACTTCCTTTCTTCCTAAAACCAATATTTGGAATGCTAATTGCTGCTTCATTTAATAACTAATTTAGATGCTGTTTTCAGAAAAAGTTTTCTTTTTAGTGTTATTAAGTACAGGCAAATTAACCAATTCACAACCTGAACACACTTATTAAAAATTTAACACTCTTCTCCAACACAGAGTTTTTGTTACTCCAACTAATTTAACAGTTTTATATATAAACTAGCTTTTGCCCGCAACTTCGTCCGCGTCGAAGTCGAAAATGTTTCTAATAGGTTTTTTGATTTATTTTGTTTTATTATAATCAATAGCTCTTGTCCGCGACTTCGTTCGCGTAGAAGATATTTGTAAAGTCTAAGTACATTAAGAAGCTGTTTTGGTACATTACGCAATTTTAAGTAAGAGTGGAACTATAGAATGTTGAATGAAAGTACTGGGTCTTATATTATTAGGTATTTATATAGGGTGACTGGCAATTAGTGTACGATACTTAAACACGTGATTGTGCTCATGATAACAAAGAATTTTTATTAAATCGTGAAAAAAATATCAGCTGTTCAGTACATTAGGCAAACATAAATGTACTGAACAGCTGATTTTTTTTCACGATTTCAGGTTTGTTCCTATAGTAAAAGTTGTTGGTTATCACGAGCACAATCACGTGTTTAAGTATCGTACACTAATTACCAGTCACCCTATATACCTACCTATGAAGTTGTCGTTTTCAAAACGGGTCACTTTGAACTGTGTTATTTTCGGATTGACTTGGAATTATTAAGGCACGTTATTCTTTTTTTTAATTAGCTATTGTTGTATTTTCTGCAATATTGTTATATTTATAACCAGTTTCGTATGAAATCTAAGTAAACACGTATTATTTTATATACGAGTTCTACCGTGGAAACTACCTACAATATTGATAAAGTATATAGACTTAGAACTGCTAATGGTTGGGATATGTATTTTTGTTTCAATTGCTTTCACTTGGAAAAAAATTTCCTCACGAATAATTTTTCTTCTCTTGGTAGTTAAAGGACAAAATTTCCAAAACGAAAGCAAATAAATCAATAACACTGAGTTCCTTTGTTAGGAGAAAGTCTTATATCTACGTCGTTGATATAGCTTGCACTTTGCACACAAAATGCAACATTTTCAAGTTGGAACTCTTATTATGAAAAAATACTTCTTTTATTAGATTTCATGGTTATAAATACTGCAATATCAAAGAAAATGCAAAACACAAAGAAACCAATAAATATGTAAGTAATTTGTAAAAAAGAATAACGTATCTTTAATATAAAGTTTATTAGAACTTTGATTCCAAGTCAAACTGAAGACCAGTAACCCGTTTTAAAAAACGCTTATTTCATAGGTAAGGTACCTGTCATTATTATTATGTAGGTAAATGTAATAATTAGTAGTTAACATTTTAAAGTACTTCTGCGTACATATTACAGCGTCATCCCCTCTCTTGCCACCCTCCTTCTACATCGCCCTCCTTGTACACGCGTGTAGTACTTGATCATTATTTTGGTTGTGCAGTTATTTTAAAGCTATGATATCTCCTAAGATATTTATTGAAATAAAATGATGCAAAAGGACAATTGTGTTCAAAAATTAAATACTTAAAATGAATATTGTTTTTATTTGTATAAGGATGAATGTTATTTTTGTTAAAAACGCCTTCCCAAATAATGCATTATTTTAGAATAAATTTGATTGCCATAAAAAAGGTTATAGTGTGCAAACATTAAAAGATAGATATATACTGTCGCGGACTTTTTTTTTTTAATTTTGTAATTCGTAATTTTTCAGCGCACGCAACGGAAGCTCTCAAATGGAATAATTTGCAATATCTTTCGTCGATACTCCGATTCTATTGTGCATAGCGTGATGTATATAGCTTAAAGTCTTTTTCGATAAATGTGCTATTGTAGTGCATTGAAAGAATTTTTCAATTCCGGTCAGTAGTTCTTGAGATTAGCGCGTTCAACCAAACAAACAAACTCTTCAGCTTTATAATAATAGGTCTTTACCAATGAAATTACCGTTTTTTAAAACGGATTGCTTTGTAGTGTTATATCTTTGGATTGACTTGGAATTATAAGTTCAAATAAACTTTATATTAAAGGTACGTTATTCTTTTTTCGAAATTAAGTATTTATTAGTTTCTTTGTGTTTTGTATTTTCTGTAAAATCGCTGTATTTATAAAAAACAAAAGCTATTAAACCAAGAACACAGAGTTTTTTTGTTAGAAGAAAGTCGTAGGTATACGTCATTGATGTTGCTTGCACTTTGAAATGCATAGTTTCTACGTTGGAACTCTTAATATGAAAAATCTTTTTTTTTTATTAGCTTTCATGATTATAAGTACTGCGATATTACAGAAAAAAAAAAACAAAACACAAAGAAACCAATAAATACCTAATTTCGAAAAAAGAATAACGTAGGTACCTTTAATATATTTGAACTTAAACTTCCAAGTGAATCCAAAGATATAATAATAACACTTCAAAGCAACCCGTTTTAAAAAACGGCAATTTCATAGGTAAATACATATTATTATTTAATATATTAAGTATAGATAGGTACTAATATTATAAATGCGAAAATAAATCGGTCTCTCTGTCCGTTTATTACCTATTCACATCTTAATGTCTTTGAATGAAATTTTGTACACAAGTGCCTTTTTTATTTTGAGATAGTTTTCGACTTTCACGCAGACAAAGCCGCTGGCAGGGGCTAGTTCGATATAAAATAATTGATGTAACTTAGTTAATACAATCTAAACGAGCTTTACAACTGTTTATCATCGGAAAGCTGTCAATGTCAGCCGATAATTACTCTTACCTTATAACTAACAAAGTGTAGCTATGCTTATATCTACTTTGTAAGCATAAAATTAATAAAAGCGTCCATGACAGGTGATGGTGTATGACACAAGTTTTCTGCAACGGAGCGCTGTTAATAATTAACATCGGCCCGGACGGCAGCGGCCACGAATAAAAACGGACCACTCCGTAATAATTTCTTTGAAAATTTAATTTATAGGCGAAGTTGGCAAAGCGGGGTATTTAATATTTTATCGCAATTCATGTTGGGTCACCGGCCCCCAATGCGTAAGGCTTCTCAGCGTTTGTCCTTAGGTAGTAAATACCATCCTTCCTGAAACAAAACAATGAACGTTGATCTCCAAGATTTAAGCTAATGTTGTTACAGCTTAACAAACGAGTGTTCTTTGTTTAATTAAACATAGAAGCGACGAAAAGTTAACCGTGTTCATGAATACTTAAAATAACCTTCTTTTGTTGTTCGAGTCACTGGAGTGAATGTTCTCAGAGAAGGAATGAACGCCGGGGAATCATAACTAAATCTTAATTAATTGGAATATAAATATCAAACACCGACTTTCGGTCGTTAAATTTTAAATATTCAGAAGCATTAGTGACTGGGGACCCTTCATTAAAAGTATTTATTCTAACAAATATTCTTAGAAGCGAATACATTGGTAATTTCTTAGTACAAATAAATAAAGTGTATATTTGCTTGGAGCTTTCCAAGTTAAGTGACATTAAAGGCTTCCAACATCAATCGTTCCAATTGAAATTATTCCCAGAATATTGTCGGTTTGCTTGTTCCCGAGGCTTTTTCCACAGGATCCGTGCAATATTTCGGCAAAAGGGTACGCCAGAAGCACGTGTCACCAGCGTGACTGTTTTAAAAGAGATGATCAACTAAAACTATATTATATTATCTGTACTAAAAAATAATACAATAAATGCACAAATAAACTGATTTTTTCCTTAATAGAACAAATAAATTAAATTTGGGAAACAGTTTAAATAAAAACTTAATACGAAATCCAAATTCTACTAATTTAAACAAAAACGGTCACACGGTATGTCACTCAGTGTTAGAGCAGCTTCCATTAGTGCAGTGTTTATTGAAGACCAGTACCAGATATTATTTTTTAAACCTTTATTTAAAACACAATGTTACTTCTTTGCAATATTATCGATGAAACTCACCCGTAATGTATGTCAAAACCGCCCATGATCAGAGTCTCACCAGTGCCTCTACAGGAGCCGGTGTAGTAAAGCTCATTATAGCTGGTGCACCGCACTGCAGTGAACGGGACGGCTGAGATGATGGACTCCGCGAAAAACATATGTGCCCGGTTGTGAGCACACAGACCTGGTGGAAGGGAAAAGATGGAAACATCGGATTAATATTGCGTCTATGGACTAATGTCCGAAAAGGCCAGCCTTAACACCCTAAGATACCAGTCTCTCTCTCTCTCTCCGTCTCTGCTTTACAGTATCAATCACAAGACAGTAATGTTAATACTGGATTGATCAGCTGTCGACAAAGCTGTCGACAAACTGACAACTATTCGGCTGCTTAAAATCAAAACATAGTAACTCGTTCCAACAAAAATGTTCAGGAGAGCCAAAAAACTGGTCGGCTAGTTTGAGTCGTTCGCCCGAAGAAACCAGAAGAGATAGCGATTTGGATGTTTGACGAAAAGTTGTGCTATATTGTTGACATTTTAATTGTTATACTCGTAATCATTTTTAGTGTATAGTTACATTTGAATCGCTCATACTTTATTTTTATTTGTGAATTTACCCAAATATTAATGTAAAAACAATATCAAAACTTAGTAAGTCTGCTTACTAGGTTATCAATTTGATTTTTCATGGCAAACGTAGGTTCTAGGAGATCGAGATCTCCTAGAACCTTATGAATTATCTTCGGAATTACCATCAAATAACTGTAGTGCAGGTTTTTGTACTACCAAAGGTATATAATCGGGATCAACTACGGAGTCATCACTCAAGTAAGCAGTAACAAATCCAAGGTTGCTATCAGAAACGATACTATCACAGATCGTTATAATTTCGGCTGATGACCCAGGGATAGGATTGTTAATTGTTGTACCCAGGGACAATAGTCGATAACTGTTTGGCCAGTATCTATTTTAGCTTCATCATTTGCTCTGAAAGCCGAAAAAAAGAACAAGGCTAACACGCAACTAACACCGAAAACAAAAAGGCAAATAATAAGGCAGTAAGAATTATTTAAATAGTTTCGGTAAAGAAAACAAAACTTTCATTGTTAGGGTAAAGTCCCGTTCTGTTCTATAGAGCAAAGAGTAAAGGGGATTTATGTGGCGCTAGTAGCGCCCGCACTAGTTAAAATTATTATCTCTGTAAATACAATTAAATTTAAAAATCGGCTACAAATGGGGACTTCGATAAAATATTTCTGGTATCTTTTGATAGAGCTTAGGGCGTGTTTTAATGAAAAGTGGCTACTTTTGTCACCCTGTAGGCTACATGTTTTAATTAGAAACTTCTCATATGGGAGATGCCCATTGTGGCTGATTTTTTAATTTAATTTTCTTTACAGGGGTAATAATTTATAACTAGTGCTGGTGCCACTAGCGCTGCCTAAAGCCCCTTAATCTGGAACTACTTCTTTTAGTCGATAATTAGCAAAACATAGCCTTAAAATAAGCAAAATCGGCTTTTGCACATTCATTACACGAAAGCCAGCACAACATACAAGTTTTGTAAGTTTTATTATGAAGATAATGCAACGACAATTCTATTTTAAGATTATTTCACGTTTCTTTTACATCTTCGTAACTATAATGATTAGGTTATTTCTTACCTTTGTTCGTTTACGTTCTGCAAAGCACACATTATACGCCTAGACCGGTAAAATTGCTTGTAACTCGTTTTATTATTTTTTAACACGGAGCGAAACACTTGTTCGCCGGTGACACTGGACTTACTAAACGAAATTTCATCTATTTTACAATCGGCACCAAATTTAAAACATAGCAAGTTGGTATTTCAAATTCATAACTTAGTAAGTCGCTTGAGCTGCTAGAGTTTTAAATTTGTTTTTTGACATACTGAGTTTAGAATTTGTACTTCAAGGAAATTTTCGTAATCATGCCAAATTGCTTAGACTTGCTAAATATTTTTTTTTAAATTACGTATGAAACTGGGTGTTTTAAGGTCCACATCATTCTGATACTATCTAGTAAGTCGAAAAATGCCAAAAACCGTTTTTTTTTTTCAAATCACCTGTTACTAGGTTTTGAATTTGGGCAGCCGTATTGTGAAAGGGTTCAGATTCCAATAGCTATGTGTATTACTAAGATTTAGACCGTGGCGCCATAATAACTTTTATTCAGCTCAAAAATACATATCAAAAGATATAACACACAGCTGTTGGAAGGTGAAGGTGATCATGATTTTATAGTAATTGCAAATTATGATGATTTATCCTCATAAATGTGAGACTTTTTACAAATTTTTACCGCTGGTAGAATACCATTTAATCCAGGCTTTACGGTCTTTTTGATTTTTTCCGGGATGGAAATCCTTAAGACGTCCTTCGCTCTAGGATGGGTGGATGGGTCTATCAGACTCGTACTGACTAAAATCAACCACACCAGGTTGGTTTTAGTCAGTGGAGCTACGGATGAACTGTGACTTTAGTGTTTGCCCTCGTCCCATGTTGGGGAGTGACTCCCATACGCCTAAGAGAGGTGCGCGTGGAACACACTACACACCACAATTTCAGGTCCAAATTAAAAGGACGATGGATGTCTCCTAATCTGTTGACCCTGTGCCTTTTTAGGGGGGTTAGAAGAGGGCGTTGTCCGCCTTTCCACGACACCCAGAAGCTTTGGGGCCTAGACCAAGAGGCTGACTAACCATTGAAATATTAATCATGTGAATGATCTAAAATTAATAAACCTGACAATTTTAGATCAGCCTAAAACATCGAAAAGAATAGCACTAACTTAAAACTATGTAAATACTCGCCTGTCGTCTACCAGTTCATTTATGACGCCATCGTTTGGACGCCTAATAACTACGTCAGCAACGACTGGAAGATTCCTGAGGAAATTTTTTGATTTCTATTTATAAACAGCCGGTTATTCATACTTCTTCCGTAATGTTATGACTGTGGGCATTTAGTAAAAGTTTTTTCAAACAAATAAACATATGTACGTAGGTATATACGAAAATATTACAAGAAAATAAATGCTTATAATAAACACGAGGTACGGTGTACATCTATCTTAAAAGGTTAAGAGTCCAAAGAACTCCGGTACAGTACGGTATGTACGGGTGCTCGATCTGACAATACAAAAGAAAACATTTTCAAATATAAATTTAATACTTTTCTAGTTAAAAGTTCATTTTCAAAAATAAATGCACGATTTATTAAGCAGTTCTTATGTACTTAAGGAGCATTTCATTAAGTTTAGGGGGATTGGATTAAAAACTGAAATGAAAACATAAAAACTGAGTAAAATGAATTAAGTAGACCAACGCCTCTGTATCTTATAGATAAATTATTTAAAAATACTTTTTTTTAGGTGCCAAATCATCTCATGGCATCTCTCGCCCCTTCGTGTCAGACCATGGCCCCAGTAGGCTTCGACCCTGCTGGGCGCCTACGGTTGCTGACATCTCCTTGAGGTGCGCGTGGAACACTACGCGCCGTCGACGACTTGGGCTCGGTCCGGTCGGTTACTGGACGGTCGGCAAGGGCGGATCCAGGAGGGGGGGGTCATGGGGGTCATGACCCCCCCCTGGGTTGGGTCCAGGACCTATACTCCATCGGTTTAGGTAGTTAACTAAAGGTAAACAATCTTAATATGTCTTTTTATTAAAAAAAAAATTGTATAATAGACATAAAAAGATTATTTAAATTTAGTTAGTTACCAAACATCTCCTGATTTGATTTTTTCTTCTCCTGGCTCAATTATATATTTAATATTTATTAGTATTTTTTTTTCTTATATTGTATGTATGTATTTGTGTTATTCTGTATTATTAGTATTTTTCTGAAGTTGTACACTGACAGCCCTAAAAATCCATCTCCTCTCTTTCAGTCCATCCAAAGGTTGTCTGTAAGAAATTGCCCTGTGCGATAAGACCGCCCATTGTACACTTATTTTTAATTATGTTTGTCCTTATTTTTGTTTATGTGGTGTACAATAAAGAATATAATAAATAATAAATAAACATCGGTATAGATAAATAACAAATTGTAAACATTTTTGGATAAAAATTATAGACAACTTTTAAATAAAAGACATGTCAAGATTGTTTACCTTTAGTTAATTACCTAAACAGATGAAGTATGGGTGGGACACTGATTAAAATTGTTAAACATAATGTTTTTATGTAATTTTTTGTCACAATATATATTTTATGTAAGCACCTTCAATATTTAATTAATTTAAGAGCGGCCAACCCGAGGTACATTTTCTTTCTCCACATATTTTGGATATTTTATTTATTTTTATTTATTTATTGAGTACTGCCACATTACAATACATTTAACATTAAAAACAAAAAGAATCGATTTCATCATTGTGGTCTGATGTATGTAACAATAACGGCGTACATAACATTTGCAATTGTTTGTGATAAAAATTAACAAATATTGTACATAAATTTAGAATTATAATTTAACAGTCAATACAATTTAGAATACAAAACAAAAAATACAGAAAACAATTAAAACCTTATACAATTATTATATATATATATTTTTTAATAAATATTTTAAAAAAAATTATTAAGAAATGTGAATTTAATTTACATAATTTAGTTAATAATTAAGGTAAATGTTTAAATAGAAAATCAAGAGTGTATACTTTTGATTTTGTACTTAAACACACGCAGGTTATCGTGAAACACGTCAAGATCGGGCATTATCGCAGTAAGCGAGTGGTATTCATCAACGATTCTACGGAGTGGAGCCTGTCGACCCAAATTAGACTTTACAGGTAGAGTGTTAAAAAGATTTTTGAGTTTTCCTCGAGGATAGGTGCGTGGAACCTTCAAAGACAAATTGTGAAGAAAATAGGAACATTGATTTTGACCGTTCAAGATTTTGTGAAAGAAGCACATATCCAACAACCGTCTCCGTTCTCGAAGAGTACACATATTGAATTTTCCCAAGCGCTCTCTGTAGGGATTCCTGTGTGAAAAGCCACTGGAGTTAAAGGCTAGATGCCTAGTGAATGCCCTTTGAATACTCTCAATGCGCTGCGAGTTTACTGCATAATACGGACTCCATACAACACTGGCAAATTCCAGATGACTGCGCACCAAAGTTTGGTAAAGCAAGATTTTGGTGCGCTGACTTTTAAAACCGCTTGCATTTCGTTTCAAAAATCCGAGCATTTGAGCTGCTTTAGTGACAGACTTGTTGACATGCGAGGTAAATTTAAGTTTACTGTCAATTATTACACCAAGATCTCGTATTTCATTGACTTCTGCCAGTCGTGTACCATTAAGTTTGTACTCCGTAGCAAGTGGCTTCTTTTTCCTAGTGAACTTAATATGATAGCATTTACTTGGGTTGAGAGTCATATTGTTGTAGTGACACCAATTTAGAATCTCGTCTAGGTCACACTGCAATTCAGAAGAATCAACATCTGAATTTATTGCCTTATATATTTTTAGATCATCGGCAAATAGAGACACCTTACAGTGTTTTATTTTGTCCACCACGTCATTGATAAAGATCAGGAAAAGAAGGGGTCCCAAATGTGATCCCTGTGGAACACCGGAGTTTGCAAAATAGGTGGTCGAGTTGAATCCGTTAACTACCACTGACTGGGGTCTTTGTTTTAAATAGGACTCGAACCATTTCAAAAGCACGCCACCCACACCAAACCTATACAGTTTTCCAAGAAGAATAAAATGGTTAACTCGATCAAAAGCACTGCTAAAGTCGGTATAGATGGCGTCGATTTGCCTGCCCGAGTCAACCTCATTAGATATATCAGAAATGTAAGGAACCAAGTTAGTGAGGATTGAACGACCACGTCTAAAACCGTGTTGAAAGTCGGAGATATTACTGTCTACAAGTCGCGAAATCACAGGATAAACAATGGATTCAAATAGTTTGGAGAAGCAAGATAGAATGGAAATCGGTCTATAATTTTGAACGTCAGAATGGTCTCCTTTCTTGAAAACTGGTACAATGCGTGCTTTTTTCCACTCTGACGGAAAAGTGCCTTCTGTTAATGATCGGTTAAATATTAGAGCCAGTGGCAGAGAAATAGCAGATCCACATCTTCTTATAAATATTGGAGGGATTGCATCTGGGCCAGCACCTTTAGTTGAGTCGATTTTATTAATTGCTTTAAGCACTTCAGACTCTTTAATATTTAAAGAACACAACATTTGTAGTGGAGCCACGTGACACTGGGTATTAAGAGTGGACGTTTCCGGAGGTGCTGTGTTAGGAAAATAGATTGAAGAAAAATGTTCAGCAAAAAGATCAACTATTTCAGGGCCTGTCCCTACAACCCGATCCCCCAAGTTCATACTTGCAGGCATCGACGAGTCTCCACCTCGCTTATGCTTTATAAAGCCCCAGAAAACTTTAGGGTTCTTTGGGATATTTGCTTCTATTTTATTTTTATACTCAGAGAAACATTTATCGTACATGGTATGACATCTTGAGCGGAGAAGATGGTACTCTATCTCGTCCCTGGGATTTCTAAATTTTTTAAACCTTTTCCGGATTTTCTCCTTTTCCGACATCAATTTTATAAGTGAACCACTGAACCAAGGAGGAAACTTTGATTTTTTGTTAGTCTGTTTAGGCACAAATTCGTTAACGAGACCAGAAAGTATTCCGTAAAACTTCAGCAGCATTGTGTCAACGTTTTCACAGCTCAATAACTGTTCCTGCCAATCAACGCCCTTCAGACCTTTAACTACAGATGGGTAATCAGCACTATAGAAGTTATACTTAGGCCTACATTTCGGCCTCAAATAAACAACCCTGCTGTAAGGTAAACTCAGCAACAGATTAGGATGAGGCTTGTAACATTTACTTAGCGCGCTCACAGGGTTTATAACATGTGCATCATGGCAGCTAGTAATAGCCAAGTCCAAATACCTATTGTCGCTGTTGGCAATTCCATTGACTTGAAAGAGATTGTTAATAGAAATAAAATCAATAAGTGAATGCCCTAGGGGAGAAAGATGATTTGAGGGTACCATATAATGGCAGTCCTTTTTAGGGTTCCAATTAATAAAACCCAAATTAAAATCACCCAGAATCACGAGATCATCACCTTGGTTGATAATTTTGTCAGTGCTGTCTAAGAAAGACTTAAGAGTTTCGGTTTTAACAGGCGGAGGTAGATATACAACACATATAGCAAGTTTTCTAGTACTTGAGCCAATATTAATTTGTAAAGTGACCCACAAGTCCTCCACATTTGTTTCCCAACCCTTGACACGAACAGACGGTATGTCCTTTGATACGGCCAAAAGCACCCCGCCACCATCCTTTTTAGAACTATTGCTAGTTTCTCGGTCCCTGCGATAAACCACGTATCTATCATCTATAAATTCATGATTGGAAATATTGGATTTAAGCCAGGTTTCGGTGAAAGCTATAACCTTATAATTCGAAGTCAAAATATTTTTTGAAAGCTCATTTGTCTTGGTTCTAAGCCCTTGCACATTCTGATAGTATATGTCAAGCATTGTGATTTTAAAGACACCAAATCATTGCCAAAGTAAAATTACAGAATTTACAGTAAAAGCTTAAGACTATCGATATTTTTAATCACAATAGCTTGATCTTCCACTGTTTTTCGAACAAAAATTCGTCCATTGCGAATCCAGACGAATCTGTAAGACATTTCCCGAGCTTTTATGCGAGTTGCGGCGTGAAGAGACTTAAGTGCTGGAGTCAGATGTTCCGAAACATAGACAGGGCTTACAGGTCCTCCTATTCCGAGATGATGTGTGCTGAGTTTCTTATCGGGATCTTTGTGATTGAATTTGGTAACTGCAGCCAAGATGCCATCACGAGAACGAGGGCTACGCAGCTTAACAATCACTGGACGAGGTCGTGGGTTATCGTTGCTAATTTTTGCGACTCTGGCAGCATGCTGAATATCTTCTCTAGTTAGTGGATTTTCAATGATATTAGATAGTTGAATGACGGTGGTGATCAAATTCTCAGATCGACTTTCCGGGATACCATTTATCTCTATATTTGACTCGCGCATATGTAGTTCAACTATGTTGAGCCTGGCAGTGAGGTCTCTAACAGTGGATTTAAGATTTTCGTTATCACATTTCAGCTCGGCAATAATTGCAGTTTCACTTTCAAATTTAGACTTTATCTCTTCAAACTTAGTGTTTATGAATTCCAAAGAATTCCCAAACCCATCTATTTTGTCGTGAATGTTTTTAAACTCGGTGGCTACAAGTCGTTTAATTGTTGAGTTTAGAGCGGAAGAAATTTCTTGTTGCAGAATTTCACGCAGTTTGTTTTCAGTAACAAAGTTTGTGGGTTCCATAGTAGGCTGTGGTGACTGCGGCTGCGATTTTGGTGGTGATTGTGGTTGCGTTTTCGGCGGTGACTTCTGTGATGATTTCCACGGTGGTCTATGCGACGGTTTTTGTGGTAATTTCTGCAATGGTTTCAGCGGCGGCTTCTGTGATGGTTTCAGCGGCGATTTTGTAGGCCTTCTGCGAATAGTGACGTTAGAATTTCCATGTGCGTCTTCTTCCTGACTCCTACCTTCCGAGCATGAAGTCGAACGTACAGGAGTGTTAATGTTACCCGTCTTAGGCTCCTTACTGCAGCATTCAGGGCACTTCCATGTGGCTTTGTGGTTATTAGTGTCCATTAGCTCATAACTCTTAGAGGATACATTTGCACAAACAAGGTCGTATTTTTCCTCGCAACTAAAGCATCTAAGATGAGGATCGCTGCCCAAAATGCCACGACACCCGGCACATTCACCAATCGATGACATTGCAGTATGGTTGTTAAAAACAATATCCAAAAAAGAAAATAAAGAAAAAAAAAATTAATATAGATGCAAAATGTGAACTTGTCGTCAGTAGGATTCGAACTCCAGACCCGACGTTCAGTGATGCCTCTGCGGCCCCTTATCGAGTTCGGCTATTCACACCTTACCCCGATTGATGAAATACACAGTAATAACCCAGTTACAGTAATAACAAAAATATGGATTTAAGACAATGTATGGGTGGGTATATTAAGAAAAATTATTTGCTCTATCACTTTCGAGTTATTTTTGATAGTTCCACTTTTTATTTTATTTTTGATAGTCACTTTACACACTTAGTTGTCATGGAGTTTAACGATTTAACAACAGTTTATCGACACTTCACAGTTCTGAGCTTGATATTACACTGTTTGTTTAGTGAAAGTTTAAGATTATAATTGACTGTCCTCATTTAATTTGCACTTGATCAATTATGTAGATAACATTTACATGAACACTTATTCTTTCAAAGTTCACTTTGACGCAACTTTGCAAGTGAATTTCGCGATCAATTATTATTTATTAATTTTTAAACACAGAGCCGATGTTTACGTACTGATGATGGGTACAGAATACACAGATACACAGATATCTTGTGGATATTATCTAGGTTTCTATAAAAATCAAAACATAAACTTGTGTAAAACTAATCTAGTAAAGGCCTCTGAAAATCTGTTAAACACTGAAGGTCGGAACTGTTCAGGAACCCCCATCTGTGGAGATTGTCTTCGTTGCGCCCAACCTGCGTGCGGAGTCTGTTTAGAGTTTTCCGGATTGGCCACGGCAACTCGTGTCCAGGAGAGAGCATCACTCCCATCTCAAAGTAAAGCCATATGGTTTTATTTTGAGATGGGCTCACGCTTACAACAAAACTTTTACGACTTTTAAGTCTCAGGGGCGCCAAGCTGTAATAGTGCATTGAATGGCGAGCGTCGTTTTGTTTTTTCGTCCTTTCTATGCGGCTAGCCACAGTCCTGCAAATTTCTGAGGGTGCAATGCCGATTAGTGGATACAGCATTCGTACCGGAGTCGGCATAAGGCAACCAGTGGCAATTTGGCACGTCTCATTAAGTGCTGTACTATGTTAGAGTGGGCGGAGCGGCTCCATACTGGACAGGCATATTCACCAACGGAGAAGCAGAGCGCCATTCTAGTTGTTTGCAGAACTTGGGGAGACGCCCCCCATTTAGTGGATGTTAGGCGATGTAGCAGGTTGTTTCTCGTATGCACCTTCCGCTTAACGTTCTCAGAATTCTTTTTGTAGTTGAGAGACCCAGAGTGATGAAGGATATCTTGCATGGGGGCTATGAATGATTGGCACCTCCTGCCATGAGATATTGAGCATTCGACCCGCTTGTCTGCTGTTACAAAGGTGAAAGACGCACATTTTTGAGGGATTTGCTTTAAATGCATTAGCAGTATAATACTGGCTAAGATCTGAGAGAGCTGTGGTAAGGTTGGCCTCAAAATCAGTGGCTTGGCAAGTTAATGCCAATTCGTCTGCATACAGAAAGCGGTTTGTGTTAGGGCTCACCGGTTGGTCATTGGTGTAAACGTTAAACAGCAAGGGGGGCAGAACACTACCTTGTGGCAGTAAAAATTTTTGAGTTCGCCACTTCCTTTTCTCGTTACCATTGAAGTAGAGGTAGTGATAACGCGTTTCGGGAGATGACGTAAAAGAAAAAATAATTTTGTTATTTAAATATAGGTATTTGGAAGTACAGTACATATACAGTACATCGATAAAATAGTAGGTATTTTATTGATGTATGTATTTTTACCCGTATCTATTATTATCAAAATTAAATCATAACTTCTTATGACTTGACCATGACTATGTGACCCCCCCCCCCCCCCCTGGCGCCAAAGCTGGATCCGCCCTTGACGGTTGGACGGCCGAAAACCCGCGCCTACGGTGACCGGAAATCAGGATCGGGATCTGGGCTCTTATCTCGCGCGTGCGGCCGCCTTCTTTGCTAGCATTACTGCTTCGCAGAAGGAGGTGACTTCCTGCCACTCCTCCTCGCTCCGAGACCATGGCCTGTACCAAGGCGTTTCTTCCGCACGAATCCGGTGCAGGAACCACGTAACAATTATTGCGGTAAGTTCCCTCTGACTTACCGCCATAATTGTTACGTGCCCAAAATTATTTAATAATACTTAGGGCCAGTTTTTAGGGTTCCGTAGCCAAATGGCAAAAAACGGAACCCTTATAGATTCGTCATGTCTGTCTGTCTGTCTGTCTGTCTGTCTGTCTGTCTGTCTGTCCGTCTGTCCGTCCGTATGTCACAGCCACTTTTTTCCGAAACTATAAGAGCTATACTGTTGAAACTTTGTAAGTAGATGTATTCTGTGAACCGCATTAAGATTTTCATACAAAAATAGAAAAAAAGCAATAAATTTTGGGGGTCCCCATACTTAGAACTGAAACTCAAAATTTTTTTTTTCATCAAACCCATGCGTGTGGGGTATCTATGGATAGGTCTTCAAAAATGATACTGAGGTTTCTAATATCATTTTTTTCTAAACTGAATAGTTTGCGCGAGAGACACTTCCAAAGTGGTAAAATGTGTGTCCCCCCCCCTCTAACTTCTAAAATAAGAGAATGATAAAACTAAAAAAAATATATGATGTACATTACTATAAAAACTGCCAACGAAAATTGGTTTGAACGAGATCTGGTCAGTAGTTTTTTTTTAGTACGTCATAAATCGTAAACCGCATTTTACCTTTCAAGTTTGTACGGAACCCTCAGTGCGCAAGTCCGACTAGCACTTGCCCAGTTTTTTTTAACTGTAGATACTTATTCAATGGCAACCAGTATTTAAAAATTCTAATAAGAACTAATTGTTAATTTACGCTAAAATATTTTCTTTTTCTTTCTTGACCTTTAAAGGTATACGGAACAGGGTGTCCTGCAAAATTCCATTAAAAAGGAGGATCCTCCGACCAGATGGATGTTGTATCTGGTCCGGGCAACTGCCCCATAGTTGATTTCGGAGTGTTGTATGTTCTAATCGCGCGGAGAACTCTAATACCGCGATGCAGGATTTTGAATTTTAGTTCCTACTTACGGATCAAAAAAAGCCCTAAGTGTTAAAAACGTATCTTGGGCTGGATTAGATATGTAGATTAACCCTGATCAAATTTATCAATCTGAATAAAATCTTGAAACCTGTAGAGTGCTCATCTAATTCAATATGGTTGACGTATGCTACGAAGATAATCTTAAGGTTTATTTCACATCCATCTTTATCTGCTCAATCTACAAAGATGAAATATTTTTCTTTTATTCTTATTTATTTTTCAGCATGACAATTAAATTTAGATTTAACTAGCCACTAGCCACCCATAATAATAAGGTAATTATACAAAACAATCTTATAGAGCATGTAAAATCACAACAATCTTGCGACACTTACGAAAGACTCAAAAAGGAGCTTCTTATGTAAAATATATTGATAGGTATCTTACAAACTAATTGCGTTTGAATTTTGCGTAATTGTCAGGTATTTATGCTGTTGAATGTACTGAAAGGCGACACTAATGAAAATCGTTCATCACCTAGAACTCCTAACAGAGATATGCACAATACTGTCCAATCGAATTCCAAACCTCTCAGCCGAACACGGCCAATGATTAACCGAATACCTACCTCTGTAATCAAATCCGCATCCAGGCTGTCTTGTCCCCCCATTGGGGTAAAAGTCAATATGGCCCAGAGGAGACGCGAACCCGAGGTACCCTCCGCAGGTATGAATGACTTCCACGTGACGTGCGTCGTGCTTGTCGAGCCTTGCATCCTTGTTCCCAAGCGTAAACAAAGGTAATGCTGGGTCTAAACCTAAAAAAAGAAAATTAAGTTTCAGTTGCTGCTAGCCATTCATGTTTCCTATTAACAGCAATGTAGACTGAAAATCGATGTGTTGTGATGGCCCCGCCTTTCATGCATGAGGTTGTGGTTTCGAAACCCGGCAAGTACCAATGTGAATTTTTCAACTCATATGTACCTACTATTCTAAGTGTTTATCTTCACATGACATTACTGACACCCCGTGCCTCGGAAAGCACAACGTAAAGCCGTTGGTTCCAGTTGTCATTCTTAGATCTTTGACAGTCGTTACAGGTAGTCAGACGACAGAAAGCCTGAACATCAGTCTATCTAGGAGTATCGTGTTGCCCAGTAACTGGGTCGTGGAGTTCTGATAGTCGCTCTATGTAAAACACAGGTACCTATTACACACACACAGCTACATCCGATTAGGCTGGAAGCCGACCCCAAGCTGGAGGGAGATGATGACCACAATCTATTGTTTTTATACTCAGTGAGCCCTGAAAGAGTTACTCTTGAACACAACGGGCAACTAGTGCTCAAAGGCACTAGGGCACCAAGGGACACAGGTAGTTTTTAGTCAGTAGGTAAATGTCTGAAACGCCCTCTCACTCCATCGTATGGTAGGAGAAGTCATTTGATGATTTCTCACCTCAAAAAAAAGTGCTCCCATGTTTTTATACCCGCTTATTTAATGCTTAACCAACTCGACCGGTTCGGCTGTTATTTTTTGCGTTTGTAACCGTCAGGTCAAATTTTGAATGAAAGAACTTTTTTGAAAATTCCTTGCATCCCGTCTAAAACCAGAGAGAGTCGCTTGTATTTAATTTCATTGATTGTATAATCTTAATGACATTGTTTGCGTTTATTTCTCAGGTTGAGAAACTATGTAATTTCAGTACAAAATCAGTAAGTTTCGACATAAATTCGAAAACCTTTAAGTGAGATTTAATTCAATTAAGTTAGCGAATTCAGTTTTCTGGGACACGAGTTCACTGAAATCGATCAGTCAATTAGTTGAGATTACTTTTTAATGTACATATTAGGGGTTAAAGTATGAAATTGCCGATTTGTACTGAAAAACTGAAATTCGTTTTTTTTTTAATTTAACATATTTATTTAATCAAAATAATTACCATTATTATCTAAACATTGCTGCCATCTAATAGGAAGGTCATTTATGTCTTTGCGATAGAACTCTGGTAATCTAGATTCGACAAACTGTGTGAAAGCATTTTGTACTGCCTCCTGAGAAGAAAACTTTTTATCACTTAGAAAATGGTCCAAATCACGAAAAAAAATGGTACTCCGTTGGAGCAAGGTCTGGCGAATACGGAGGGTGACGAATGGTTTCTAATTGCAGTTCCTGTAGAGTTAAAACGGTTTCTCGTGCTGTATGAGGTTTCGCGTTATTATAGAGCAATAAAGGTGAAGATCGATTCATGAGTCGGGGCTACTGTGCCGAACTCCGAACAATGATAGCAAAACTAGCAGTGAAACATCACTGCTAGTTTTGCTATCATTGTTCGGAGTTCGGCACAGTAGACATCTGCCGTTATTGCTTGACCAGATCGGAGAAAGCTGTAGCAAATGACACCATGCTGAGACCACCAAACAGTTACCATTACCTTTTTATTGGTAAGCTTTGTTTTAGGACATTGTTGCGGCGTTTGACCTGGGGTCAGCCATTGCATTTTTCGCTTACGGTTATCGTAAAGAATCCATTTTTCATCACATGTCACAATTCGATCCAATATTCCTTCATTTCTGTATTGATTCAACAAGGGAACACAAGTTTCAACACGCGTTTCTTTCTGCAGATCAGTCAAATCATGTGGCACCCATTTTTTTTATTTTATTGATTTGACGCAAATAAGTCAATATTGTTGGTAAAGTAACGTTAAACTATGCCGCTAATTCCTGGGTAGTTTGGCTCGGATCGGCTTCCACCATCTCTTTCAATTCATTGTTATTCACCTGTGTGGGCGGTCTTCCACGTGGTTCGTTCTTCAAATCAAAGTTTCTATCACGAAAGCGTTTTGAACCAAAATCACACGGTGCGTTCATTAACAGTCCCCTCTCCAAACGCAAGATTGATATTGCGAGCTGTTTCTGCCGCGTTAGTTCCGCGTCGGAACTCGTATTCAAAAATCACTCGAATTTTCGAAGTATCCATCTTTCTTGTCTAAGCTGAATAAAAAAACAACTGAAAGTCGATAATCGAATGTTGCACATTATTTAAAAGAAGAACTTCATAGGTACCATGTGAAAAAAGTTTCACTCAAAAATTTCAAACCATGAAGGTTCTATGTCAATTCGAAGTACCTAATTACAATAAAACGGCAATTTCATACTTTAACCCCTATTATATTTCTTGGTATGGAATAATATTATTGAATGTAATGAAAGTTGAATTTTGTTTGTGGTAAAGTTAATGTCAAACACACATATTTACATAATTTAAAAATTATCGACTAGCTGCTGCCAGCGGTTTCGCCTGCGTGGTTTTATGAAAAATATCCCAAACACAAACTTTAACCTATATAATGTTTGGGTGATATAATTATAACATCGTCTAAATCTGACTTTCAGTCTAAACGCCGTGGCTCACTGGGATGGCACAGCGGTGGCGTAGCCAAGTCGTGTCGCCAAAAAAAATTATGGTTGGCTACGTGACCAACAGTGGCTCGGTGAAGTATATCATAGAACGGAATGCATTTTCTTGGCTACGCGAACTGGCAGCCCTGCCGGCGTCCCAGTGAGGCACGGGCCTAACCGGATGCAACTGAACACCAATATTGAAAATGGACAACCCATTTTCTAGGTGATACAATATCCCTTCTGACTCTAGACCTAATCGATTACACTAACATTATAAAGGCAAAAGTTTTTGTGTGTGTGTGTGTGTGTGTTTGTTACTCCTTCACGCTGAAAGTGCTGAAGAGATTTGGCACACGGGTAGACCATGTCCTGGAATAGCACATGTGATACTTTTATCCCGGGAATATGTCATCATTTAAGGATGAGCTGCTGGCAGCAGGTAATTGAAACTTTGATCAAAATGTCAGGTCGATCTACCGCCCATAACTCAAAACATCCTTTATACATATTAATTTTAATAACATATTATCCGAACAATAAAGATAATAACATGGCATACGCAAAATTAGTAAACAAAACAAAGGAGTCTTCACAACAACCGCCAGAGTATAACTAACAATAGAAGCTAATTTGCTGCGGTTTTGTTATAAAAGCAAACAGAATCGGTTGCGTAAACACCTCGGCATTCAGCGCTGAATGGGGAGTTAAAATTGCCAAATTATTTGCCATAAGCACGTAATTAAGACGCGATTTATTATGTCCTGCTGCCTGTTGTCTCGTTGAAGGGTTGGGCGAAGGGTACACTGTTTCGGGTTTCACCGGGAGGGATAACGAAATACTTGATCCTGGAATTCGTAATAATCGTTCATCTTTCTGTTCATTCAGGAAGGTTAAGTGGATTAAGATATCCACCTCGTCTTTTCATTAGAGACCGACCGAAAATTCACCCAAAAAACTGGTTTCGGCAGTAGTTTCGGTTTCGGCTGAAAAATTACCTATTATATTATTTATTACACTCGACCCAAACTAGCGTCTTTGAGTTGTGATAGATACTTCAAATCTGACTTAAACGTTCGTCTATGTGTGTTTAAAATTTTTATGTAATCGCTGATTTATTCGATTATTTAGTATTTTAAGAGAGTTATAACTATATAATTAAACAAAACTCTATAAAAATACGAATAACTGTATTGAAATATTATTTTTATTTTTGTCCGTTTTTCAGTTTGGGTTTCAGTTAAAGCCGAAAGTGGAAGAGGAGCCGAACCTTCGGCTAGGGTTTCGGTTTCGGCTGCTTAGGTCCATCACTACTTTTCATAGCTTAAGATCGGCTTTCAAACTAATGGAATGAATCAGAATATCTACGTAGCTATATAATGACATCTAAATGAAGAGGAAAGGATATCTGAGAGGAGTTTGTGACAAGAATAATAGCAGCCGCACGGGCGCACGAGTCGAACTCTAAGGTTAAGCAATGCTTGCCGAAGTCGGTCCGTGGATAGGTTACCATCTCAACATACCGAAATTCCTCCACATATTAAGATATTGCTCCCGGTTATTATTTACAAAAAGAAAGAAAAACACTCACACAATTGTATAAACTAAAAATACACCATGAAAAAAGGAAGTTATAATAGTGTTGGGGCAAAAAGGCGCCGTTGTCGTCGTACTGTCAAAAACCAAAAAATTTTATGCCAGTCTTGCCAAGGGACATTATGATATCTAATTCCAGGGTTATGGATGTCAAATAGGCTGTCGATCCATATAAAATACTAATATCTGATATCCAGCAACAAAGTTTCTCAATTTTATTTGATTAATTTTATCTAATGTCATCTGAACTATTATAATTTGACTGTCATTTCTATTATTTTGACAGGCAACTAACAGGCCTTCAGGCAAAACTGTACGTAGCCGTGAGCAAAGCTCGTAACCCTTTATGAAGGGGAAGATAAAGTACACCCTGCATGGAAAGAAGCCTCAAGGTAAAAGGTATTGTGCTCAAAACTGCAGAATATGAAGTGTAGCTCCTTAAACCTGACATTGATTGACGTTACAAACGTGCAGCGTTTACGTAACTGACAACCACATCAGTTGTTGTCTTAACTCTAAATTAATATTAAGCCCTTCGTAACTGTTTTTATTTTAATACTAGCTTTTTCCCGCGGCTTCGCTCGCGTTAAATTCGGGGTAACACGGTTCCCCTTTCCTGATTTAGACACAGAAGAGAACTCACACACAGACATACACACACATACACTTTCACATTTATAATATTAGTATGGATTCGTTTGTATCATAGAACCTGTACTAATTTTGCGGAGTCTCACACAAATTTCCATCCCCTATTTTAGGGGCTGGGGAAAGATTTCCAAAAAAAAATAAGGCAGGTATTTTTCGTTGGTAACAAAGAGTGTGTACCGATTTTTAGTTTCCTACCTTGAAAATTGCGAAAAGTCCCATATAAAATTTCACCCCTTCTTTTGAGGGTTAGGGGCAGATTCCCAAAAAAAAGAATGATGCACGATTTTTTTGTTAGTCACAAATAGTCCACATACCAATTTTTAGCTTTCTACCTTGAAAATTGCGGAATGCTCCATACTTCCACCCCCCATTTTAGGGGAGTGGGGGGTTATAAAGAGACATAAAGTAGCCTACGTCACTCTCGATCCCTTCAACTATCTCCACTTAAAAAATCACGTCAACTCGTTGCTCCGTTTTGCCGTGAAAGACGGACAAACAAACAGACACACACACTTTCACATTTATAATATTAATAAAAATATATATAAGTATGGATGAAAGCCGCTGGTACACAAAATAATTAAACAAATGGCTAAATCATTTCTTTTGTCGATAAATTAAAAAGATATAAATCATCTCGTAACATTTCAGGGCACAAAAAGAGCCGGAACCTCTCCCGAATATGTGTGTGGGAAGGTTATACCAACATTACCAACACATATTTTTTTCAATCATCCAATGACTTCTCTCGCTTTAGAGTGGAACGAGAGGGCATGTCAGATTTTTACTGACTAAAACCTACTTATGTCCTTCAGTTACCCTTTGCGTTCGAGGGACACGGTCACTTTTTCAAACATTCCCGCACCCTTAGCAGGCATCAGCCTTTCTGGGCTCCTTTAGCTTTGCTGACATATCCTTGACCGGCACGTGGAACACTACGCGCCGTCGATTCGGGCCTTGGGACCGGGCAGGTGGTAGACGAGCTACCCACTGCATCGTCATCCACAAAACAGTGCCTACGGTGGCCTGAAATTGCCCTGCGACTCCCGACGCTTCTCTTTCGGTGGCGGCTGGGGCGTGAGGATGTCCGTTTCTTCACGGTTATGTTCATGAATCTCCTTCACTTGCATTACTGCTTCGCAGGAGGAGGTGTCCGCTTCCCATTCCCTCTCGCCCCGGACCATAGCCTGAACCACGTCGAGGTTATACCAATACATACACAATGGTTTGTTACTTGAGACTATATGTATATACTAACACCAGAAGTAATTATATCTACCGTATAAGCGCTCACCAGTAATGGTATCAATTGGTCCTTTTTTCACATAAGCTCCAGCTATACCCACGACATGGGCCCCCAGGCTGTGGCCAATCAAATGCACATCATCCATAGATACTCCCTCTCCAATGAGGAAGTTGAGGAACTCTGTGAGGAGGCGGCCAACTGAGGCGACGTTGTAGCTGGCCAGGACATAGTTGACGTTGGCTGCGACACCCCAGTCTACCACGATTATATTCAAATCGCTGACGTTAAGATAAGCTGAAATATAAAATAATTTGATTATTTTATGAAAAGTTTGACTGTGTTTCCTTGACCTCTTCTTTGACAAGCATTATTACAAGATTTTATTAAAAAAAATAATGACAAGTTATTGACGAATTTGTTTTGGAATCTAATATATAAAAATCTTGTGTCACAGTGTTTATTATCGAACTCCTCCGAAACGGCTTGACCGATTTTGAATGGATTGAATGTTTTGAGTATATTTGGTAGGTCTGAGGTCGTAGGCTACTTTTTACCCTCTTAAATCCCCATTTTTTTCTTTGATAAATTTATATGGCAAAACAACGTTTGGCGATTCAGCTAGTATAATTATAATCAACACGTCAAATATTGGTAGAAAAAGATTTTAGAGCAATGAAAACTGAACTCATTACGGAATGATATACGCGTCATGTCCGGGAACGGGCGCTGTCAGTTGAGGCTGGTCATCTCTTAGCTGACAAAGGCTTATATTGCCAGACTTATTTACTTTTTTTATTTCTATATTTAGATTTTTGTTTTATTTCTTTATGTAGATTTACATTGTTCTCACATAATAGTAGCGACAAGAAACATGTACTTAACCGAGCTTTTGCAATACATAACATGATTTAAAAGAGTGTACATGGAGTTTCTTACACATTCTTCCAATAGAGATCTACGCTTTGGAATACCTGTAAATGGTTTATTTGATATACTTTGAATCTTGAATGTTAGCCAGATGGAATGATGTAATATTATGTTCGTCATATGTAATTCAAAGGTAGTCTTTGTTTGCAAATACCCCAGAACATTTTGAAATACATTGAGGTCTTTTAATCAATAGAGAACAAAGAAATAAGAAAGATTCTACAATATATTCCCTTGATTCTTTCTATCAGAATAGCACACATTTTTCACTGGCAATGTGGGTGTTCGTGAATCGAGATACATTGACCTCGCTTGAAATTCAGTCTGGCATCGACGTGATGGATTTCAAGATCTCATTATGCAGATACAGGCGGAGTAATCGCCTACAACCATTGCAGTTCCCATTCCCTGATATCGTGAGTACATCAGCATGTAGTTACTATCTACATAAACGTAGGCACATATATAAAAAAACGCCAAGTGCAAGACGGACTCGAGCACGAAGGGTTCCGTACCATAGTCTATACAATATTAGACACTATATATAGGCAAAAAATCAGGTTTGTTTGTATGGGAGCCCCCCTTAAATATTTATTTTAATTTAATTTAATTATATCTTTTAAAAGTGAATATACAACTAAATATTCTGTGGATAATTCAAGCGTCTACCTGTTGCCTTTATTAATATCGAGCTAAAGACGGCAAAAAAAACACGTTTGTTGTGTGGGTGCTGTTTTTAGTACTTATTTGTTGTTCTAGTGGCAGAAATACATCATCTGTGAAAATTTTAACTGTATAGCTATCACGGTTTATGAGTTGCAGCCTGGTGACAGACTGACAGACAGTGGTGTCTTAGTAACAGGATTCCGTTTTTATCCTTTGTGTACGGAACCCTAAAAAAACGATCTCAATACTTTTAATGTGAAAAGGTTTTCGGGTTTCATTCCTTCAAACAAATAATATAAATCGAGAAAATATATGCATACAATTTCGAGTTAACATAATGTTTCAAAAGGCTTCCTACCTTCTTTGATGGATTCAGGCATGGGGCCGTGTCCATTATTGAGCCACCCATGAGTTAGCACCTTAACTTTTTTGCTAAAATCAAAGTTTGATTCTCGTAGAGATGCGGAGTCGTTTGTTTTTAATACTTGAAAGTCGAATGGGTTCCTCCTGAAATAACAAACGAAAAAATTTGAAAAGTTTATCAGTTTTTCAATATTCTAAACTATAGATTTGTAATGATTCGGATGATTCTTAATATTAGTTGTCAGCTGGTCAAGGATTAGCAAACGCTGCTAGTTCTCTGCCTACGTTATTCAATGTCGATAAGTTCATCACATAAACCTATCATCATCATCATCATCATCATTTCAGCCGATAGACGTCGACTGCTGAAAATAGGCCTCCCCAAATGTCGCCACAATGAACGGTCCTGTGCGTCTCGCATCCATCGGATTCCCGCAACCTTCACCAGGTCATCGGTCCACCTTGTAGGGGGCCTTCCAAAACTGCGGCTTCTTGTACGTGGTCACCACTCCAGAACCTTGCAGCCCCATCGGCCATCCGTTCTGCGAGCAATGTGCCCTGCCCAATGCCACTTAAGTTTGGCGATTCTTCGCGCTATGTCAGTAACCTTGATTCTCCTGCGGATATCTTCATTTCTGATTCGATCACGCAAGGAAACTCCGAGCATAGCCCTTTCCATTGCCCTTTGGGTGACTTTAAGCCTTCGTAAACCTTACATATTTTAAAACAAAATCACCCACGGCGTCTCTCTGACCACTTGTTCGCGATAAACTCAAAAATTACTGAACGGTTTTTTGGGCTGTTAACACAAATAAACAGAGTCATTCATGGCGGAGGTTTAGGTGTACAATACATGAATATTACATAATTATAGTGGAGAAAAGCCGAAAATGTAATGATTCGAGTCTAATACCAAGGTAATGTTATCCATCTTCCACCCTCCAACTATTTTTACTATTTATTTAAAAGTCTTACGAGTATTTCCAACTGTGTATAAATCTTAGCCGGTAAAACCATAGGATATGTTAGAAAAATAGGATCTCGAAAACCTGCACATCGCATCGTGTCGATTGAGTTGTCCAAATAGGTATTTGGAGCTCTACATAGAGAATTTCGCTCACTATGCTGTGAATAAATACACAACATACATACACAATAGCTCATTTCAATATAATTATAGTCTTATGACTCTTACCACTCATTACGTACGACACGAAAACAATGGCATGTACAAAAAAGGTGGCGTTAAAATTTTTGTCATACACTACGATAGTAAAATATGTGTTAGAAAGAACGCTCTGCGAATTTTAATTATGCTTTACAATTTCTCTTTATGGTGAGAACAATTATATAAAGCAGAATACAGCACATGTTTCAAAACGTTTTACGTTCGTTTTTTACAGTTTAACCACACTTTTTGTAGGGTTTATGGCTTCATATAGAAAGAATTACAAGTGTTCCAACATTTGCTAAGTATACTGAAGCATCCGCCCGTCTGTGTGTAGTGTGTAGTGTCCCACGCACGCCTCAAATAAATATTAGCAAAACCGTAGAGGCCCAGTAGGATCGATGCCCACTAAGGCTAAGGAATGCAAAGAGCAACTGAAGGATATAGGTGGTTTAAGTCAGTAAAAATCTGACACGCCCTCTCACTCCAGCCTTAGACCAGGAGAAGTCATTTGATGATTTCCTACCTCGCCTTTTCCCACCCTCGTAGACGTAACCGAATTCAAAGCCCTTTTTAGATAAAACAAGATCGAGTGTCAGATGTTTACTAAGTAAAAACCCACCCGTGTTCCTCCAGTTGCCCTAAGAGCGCGGTGACTCCTTCGAACAATCTCGCAGCGAACACAACTCCATAAGGTATGTATCAATGATCCATGTTCCTATTTTAAAAACTACCCATCTAGGTACAATACTGAACTGTTTTTTTACACCATTATTTAAAGTTTCACCCGAACTTTTCCTGCAGCCTCAGGTCGGTCGATACCGTTGAAAACCACATCCAAGCTATACGCCGGAGTAGTTGAAACAATCAGTTTTCGCAGAGTTTGCACTTACAACTTGAGAGAAGCAACTTTAAAGTTAAACACAGTTCCCTCAATTTCTTTAAACTCATTTTGAATCAAGCAATCCGCAAGTTTCAGATTTCTATGTATTTTTTTTATTATGTGCTTTAATTTTCTTCGATAATAAAAACAGATAAGGAACCTTAGTTTACTGAAATCTGGAAAGACGTCTTAGGTGGGTACTCAGTTTTCGTCTGAAGTAACGTTGCCACTGCGAACTGAGGAGCAAAAATATCAGTCCGATTAAAAGCGAAACAAAACACTGAGGGCAGATGATCGATCTATTGTCTGAAGGTGAAAGAAAACTAGGAAAGCCCATTATATTAAAATCTTCTTTAATATATATAGGTACTGAATCGAGTTTAATATCTATACTGACATCCCGCCCCAGCATTGCACAGGTGTTATTTTAATCTTCAAAATTCTCGGTTTTTACTACTTTAATATGCTTGTTTTATACGCCTAAAACCATCGATATATTATATGTACTACGTACTAGATTACGCGTGCCGTATACTCACTTCAACCAACTCAGGTGCAGTGTCTTCTATGCACCTTGATATTGATGACATTATTACAGTTTTTTTATATTTCTATGGTTTTGACGTTCATGCAGTGTGAGAGCGGCGCTTATAAATTCAAATTAAAGTGAATCTGGACGTAAATAATAATTCTGTAGTAATTCAAGTAAAATTACTGGTTGTCCAAGCAATATAATAGCTTCTAATGTCGTAATAGTATGTTAGAAAACATATTAATTTATTAAAAAGCCTTCCCATTTTACAATCATAGACTAAAACATGCAGATGTTAACTCCCACAAAAACCAGATTTTGACCTACAACTGGTTTAGTCAACACAGACTTGCATGGTGTTTTATTCCCTGTTTGTTTTTTTTTTTTTGAATATTTTATTTAATGGTATTTCTTTTTTGTATAAATGATATCAATGAATTCCGTCAAATTCAAAAATTATGACGACGTGTGTTTTTTGAAACTGTAAAAACTCAGCAAGAATTGTCAGCAAATTATTGGGTATCAGTTTTCATCGGTAAGTTTTGTCGTTAGGTAAGCATTCTGTCATTCGTTGGCACTTCATCATTTCAGCCGAAAGACGTCCACTACTGGACATAGGCCTCCCCCAAGCGTCGCCACAGCGAACGGTCCTGTGCGTCTCGCATCCATCGGACTCCCGCAACCGTTACCAAGTCATCGGTCCACCTTGTAGGAGGCCTTCCAACGCTACGTCTTCCGGTACGTGGTCGCCATTCCAGAACCTTTCGGCCCCAACGGCCATCTGTTCTGCGAGCAATGTGCCCTGCCCATTGCCACTTTAGTTTGGCGATTCTTCGTGCTATGTCGGCAACCTTGGTTCTCCTGCGGATATCCTCATTCCTGATTCGATCACGCAAGGAAACTCCGAGCATAGCCCTCTCCATTGCCCTTTGGGTGACTTTAAGCCTTCTAATGAGGCCCATTGTAAGCGACCACGTTTCGGAGCCGTATGTCATCACTAGCAACACGCACTGGTCATAGACTTTCGTCTTGAGACACTGTGGTATATTGGACGAGAAGACACCGCGCAGCTTCCCGAACGCTGCCCAGCCGAGTCGGATTCGACGATTGATCTCTTTCTCGAAGTTAGACCTTCCCAACTGGACCGTCTGTCCCAGGTAAACGTAGTCGTCTACAACTTCGAGTGTAGAGTCCCCGACCTTGATAGGAGTGGGTGCTACATGGCTGTTTACCATGACTTTGGTTTTGTCCATGTTCATTTTAAGTCCCACTCTTTCGGAAGCTCTACTGAGGTCACCAAGCATTGTACTGAGCTCCTCCGTAGTCTCAGCCATGACTACTATGTCGTCGGCAAACCGAAGGTGAGTGATGTACTCGCCATTGACATTAATGCCTAGCCCTCTCCATTCCAAAACCTTGAAGACATCCTCCATTGCTGCCGTGAACAGTTTCGGAGAAATAACGTCTCCCTGCCTCACACCCCGCTGCAAGAGGATAGGTTTCGAGGTCTGGTCTTGTAGTCAGACTGACATAGTGGCGTTTTTGTACAAACACTTCAGCACTTCGATATACCGATAGTCAATTTGGCACCGTTGGAGAGACTGCAGTACAGCCCAAGTTTCAATCGAATCAAAGGCTTTCTCGTAGTCCACAAACGCTAAGCAGAGAGGCTGATTATACTCCTCAGTCTTCTGTATAACCTGCCGCAGCGTATGAATGTGGTCCACGGTGCTGAAGCCTTTTCGAAATCCGGCTTGTTCGGGAGGCTGGAAGTCGTCGAACCTGCGCGCGAGACGATTCGTGATGACTCTGGAAAACAGCTTGTAGACATGGCTCATAAGCGAGATGGGCCTATAATTCTTAAGCAGGGCATTATCGCCCTTCTTAAAGAAGAGTACCACCACGCCTCTGCTCCACGCCTGTGGCGTTTTTCCCTCGAGTATGACGGAATCAAATAGCTTCTGAAGGGCCTTAAGGACCGGTTTTTCACCCGCCTTCAGGAGTTCGGCCGTATTTCCGTCCTCACCCGACGCCTTGTTGTTTTTCAGCTGCTTCAGAGCCATCCTAATCTCGTACAGGCTGACGTCCGGGATATCTTCGGTATAGTGTCGAGTCAATCTAGCTCTTGGGTCGTTTACTAGATTTACAGCGGGTTTAGCGATAGACGTGTATAACTGTCCATAAAAAGCCTCGATCTCTCCCAGAAGCTCCGATTTGGCGGATATGACTCTGCCATCGTCGGTCTTCAGTTTCGTGAGCTGGCTTTGCCCAATAGACAGATCTCGTGCAAATACTTTAGAGCCCTTATTCCGCTCAATCGCATCCTTAATCCTTGCGGTATTAAAGCAGCGAAGGTCACGTTTCAGGGACTTCGAGATTTGTCTATTGAGCTGCCGGTATATGCACGCATCGTCTGAAGACTGCAGAATCATCTCACGCCTCTTCTTCATTAGCTCGAGGGTCGGATTGGAGAGCTTCTTGTTCTTATTTGTACGGTGAGTCTTGAAAAACTTAGACCCGACCGTATGGACAGTTTCCACGAACCCATCGTTATATTCATCCACGGAGCTTCCTAGGCACTCGAAACGATTGTGGAGTTCGAGCTGAAAGCTCTCGGGGTTTTGGATCTGGATCTGTGCTGGACGGAGCGTAGACTTCATCAGTCGAGACCTTTCAAGCTTAATGTTAATATTCAATGTGCCTCTTACGACGCGGTGATCACTTCCAGTTTTCACCGCGTTGATCACAGAGACATCATTGAATATTTGCTTTTTCGTCGACAGGATGAAGTCAATCTCATTTCTAGTTGCACCGTCAGGACTTTGCCAGGTCCACCTTCTATGCTCACGCTTTTTGAAGAAGGAATTCATCATATAGAGGCCCTCCTTCTCCATAAAGCTAGCCAGTAGGTGTCCCCGGTGATTCCGACGTCCAAACCCAAATTGCCCCACTCGCAGCTCGTCACCGTCTCGTTTGCCCAGTTTCGCGTTAAAGACCACGGTGAAGTGAGTCTTAGAACCATGCATGGCTCTTGATATATCCTCATACATGGATTCTACTTCGTCATCGGGATGTGTCGAGGTCGGGGCGTAGACCTGTATGACCTTCAGCGAATATCTTGATGATATTCTGAGTATAAGGTACGCCACCCTGGTCGACACACTCTCGATCTTCACCACATTGTTCACAAGGAACTTGTGGACGATAAACCCGACACCACCCTGGGACTGCTGGTCACCCTCCCGGAAATAGAGCAGGTTACCGGATTTGAGAATTATCGTATCCTCCCCCTGTCTTCGGACTTCAGACAATCTCACAATATTCCATCGCAACCTGCTCAATTCCTCCTCAAGTTCGGTGATCTTCTCGTCAGTCCTCAGTGTACGCGTGTTAAAAGTTGCCAGGTCGAGTCGTTTAATAAATGGGTAGCCAAATCTCATCCGGAGATTCTTCGCACCCCTTGCCTCGTCGTGGCCTTGACCGCTACCGGAGTCAAGGGTAGACGGGCTGCCGGGCACTAGGGGCCATTTTTTCTTTCTGTTTTTCATGTTGGGGGGGGGGTTGCCATAATCGCCACGCTTGGCAGACGGGTTGGCGATCGCAGTTTGGTTGTTGTAATGCACAGAGGATGCTGCTGCCCATTCTCTGGTATGTCCCTTAGTCGCCTCTTACGACACCCTCGGGAAGAGATGGGATGGTGTTATTCTTAACGTCCGGACACCATACGGAACAAGCACTGGCACTTAGGTATTACGTCATCATCATCATCATCATCATTTCAGCCGAAAGACTTCCACTGCTGGACATAGGCCTCCCCCAAGCGTCGCCACAGCGAACGGTCCTGTGCGTCTCGCATCCATCGGACCCCCGCAACCGTTACCAAGTCATCGGTCCACCTTGTAGGAGGCCTTCCAACGCTACGTCTTCCGGTACGTGGTCGCCATTCCAGAACCTTTCGGCCCCAACGGCCATCTGTTCTGCGAGCAATGTGCCCTGCCCATTGCCACTTTAGTTTGGCGATTCTTCGTGCTATGTCGGCAACCTTGGTTCTCCTGCGGATATCCTCATTCCTGATTCGATCACGCAAGGAAACTCCGAGCATAGCCCTCTCCATTGCCCTTTGGGTGACTTTAAGCCTTCTAATGAGGCCCATTGTAAGCGACCACGTTTCGGAGCCGTATGTCATCACTGGCAACACGCACTGGTCATAGACTTTCGTCTTGAGACACTGTGGTATATTGGACGAGAAGACACCGCGCAGCTTCCCGAACGCTGCCCAGCCGAGTCGGATTCGACGATTGATCTCTTTCTCGAAGTTAGACCTTCCCAACTGGACCGTCTGTCCCAGGTAAACGTAGTCGTCTACAACTTCGAGTGTAGAGTCCCCGACCTTGATAGGAGTGGGTGCTACATGGCTGTTTACCATGACTTTGGTTTTGTCCATGTTCATTTTAAGTCCCACTCTTTCGGAAGCTCTACTGAGGTCACCAAGCATTGTACTGAGCTCCTCCGTAGTCTCAGCCATGACTACTATGTCGTCGGCAAACCGAAGGTGAGTGATGTACTCGCCATTGACATTAATGCCTAGCCCTCTCCATTCCAAAACCTTGAAGACATCCTCCATTGCTGCCGTGAACAGTTTCGGAGAAATAACGTCTCCCTGCCTCACACCCCGCTGCAAGAGGATAGGTTTCGAGGTCTGGTCTTGTAGTCAGACTGACATAGTGGCGTTTTTGTACAAACACTTCAGCACTTCGATATACCGATAGTCAATTTGGCACCGTTGGAGAGACTGCAGTACAGCCCAAGTTTCAATCGAATCAAAGGCTTTCTCGTAGTCCACAAACGCTAAGCAGAGAGGCTGATTATACTCCTCAGTCTTCTGTATAACCTGCCGCAGCGTATGAATGTGGTCCACGGTGCTGAAGCCTTTTCGAAATCCGGCTTGTTCGGGAGGCTGGAAGTCGTCGAACCTGCGCGCGAGACGATTCGTGATGACTCTGGAAAACAGCTTGTAGACATGGCTCATAAGCGAGATGGGCCTATAATTCTTAAGCAGGGCATTATCGCCCTTCTTAAAGAAGAGTACCACCACGCCTCTGCTCCACGCCTGTGGCGTTTTTCCCTCGAGTATGACGGAATCAAATAGCTTCTGAAGGGCCTTAAGGACCGGTTTTTCACCCGCCTTCAGGAGTTCGGCCGTATTTCCGTCCTCACCCGACGCTCGTGGTAGGGTCTCTACAGCCAAATTTGACCCGCAAATATGAGAACATCGTGGTCTAGGTTGACCGCGGCAAAGATGGTGGTGTGTGGTCTAATACAGACATTTAGACGGAATAAGAAAGAAATAAATTTACCTAAATTTCTCTTACCTCGTAAACAGTCTAAATTCAACATCAGATTCATAGACCCATCCGAAGCCCCAAAAGCGGGTCTCGTTGACGGTGGGTGCTGGCGGGTACATCTGCACGCTGGCCAGCCACACCGGGTCGTAAGGCGTCGGCGCGTCCCATGTCACCGCCGACACTACTGCTAGGGCAAAGGTAACATTTATGAAATCTGTTCAAGTATTTTTGTTTTTTTTTTTCCTGCGTAAAGTTTAGAAAGTATTTAGTTTTTATAGTCACTTTGAGTAACTTTCATTTTCATTAGATTCGGAATACGGATTCTAATGTTTTCGTAGAGTATTTATTTGGCAACAATTGGTGTCAGACTTCTTGGCAAACTTCGCAGAGGTAGTCAACACTACAAATTAATATTGCCAGCTCCTTTTACCGAGATCGCGCCTGTTTCAATGATTCCATACATTGTTCAGTTGTGCAGACACTTGTGATACTAAACTGCACCAATTTTACAACACAATATCCACTAGCAATCAATTTACGATTAATTATAATTAAAACAGCTACTAAACCTCACTCAAAAAATTCCCGCCAAAAACTCTTTCGGTCTAGCCATAAATTTTGTGTCATTTTTTTTTTGTTTCTCTTTATTTGTGCATTAGGCCAGTGTCAAGTAAAAAACAAATAAATACTTTCTAAGCACCAAAATCAATGTCTATTCATAGGGCCCCGCTGATCTTTAAAACCATTTTCCTTGCGAACTATTGATTGATTTACTTAAGCTATGTACGAGTATGTACATTCTGTATTTTTTTTTGTGTAGGTAAACATATTTCTAAAGATCAAAGCCGTTTGAAAGAAATAGGGAAAACATGAAAACAAGCGAAAAAATATCATGTCGTATTTTTTTTTACAAACCTTTTAATCATAATAATATGAAAAAATCATAATTATGTTGATAATGTTGTACATAAATCTATAATATTTTTTTTTCCAAACCTATTGACCTTGCCGTTACTGAGGAGTAGGCTTCAGAAAGTCATTGTGTTATGGCACTACCTACTCGGGAGCTAGGGCCTTAATACTCAACAGTCAACACCTACACTCCACATTAACACGACCCCTTTACACAAACAAATTCATTGCCATCACATATTAATTCTCTACATTTGCTGTGATAACTAGATATTACTACTACCAAAAAGGTTACGGTTGTATTGTAAAATCTCCGACTCCTAAGATACAAGGTCTGCGTAACTGCTATGTTCCGTGCTGTTTTTATGTACAAATAAGTTATAAACCACTAATAAATATATTTTTTTGTTATTTTTTTTGGCTTGGATCCTAAGTCCTTTGAGCTATAGCTCTAAGGTATCTTAGTATTAATAATTCATTAGTTTAACATTAGAATGCATGCAAATGTATCGAGTCAGCCTTCTTAACTTCGCTGAGGTAACCAAAACTACAATAAAATTCTCAGCTCTTGAGATACAAAGCTACACTGATTTTACATCACAATATCCACTAGGAATCAATTTGCGAATGATTAAAACAGCCACTGAACTTCAATCGAAAAAATCCCGCCAAAAAACCTTATTATTATTTATTTTTTATGATTAATGCTTGTTGCTCGGATATAGTCTTTTGAGTCGGTATCCCGGGATCCCGGTCGTATTCTAGACCCAAAGTTTCCTTTTCATAAAACCCGGTATTATCGGGATAAACATATTTTTTTAAATTTTGAACACAACAATTGAGCGTCAACTTTGGCTTCTAGATTATAGACATTTTTATAGAACCGCATAAAATATCGTGGACGACATGACGTTGAGTGGAATATTTTAATTTAAGCAATAATAATTTAATAGTGATGTAAATAAAGGATTTGTTTGGAAAGTCCAAGTAAGATGACAACAAAAAAAAAACAAATAGATTATTTGGGTAACTAAAAGGATACCTAAACAATAAAAACAAAAATGATAATAAACAAATGGTCATGCGGATTGAATGTACTTTTTATACTACCGAAACTGAATTACCATTGAAAGAAAAGCCTCAGCACGAAATAGAAAACAGCATTAAAAAAATAGCTCAAGAGCTATTTAAAGAAACTGTTTTTTTTTAAATCATTATACAGAAAATTAGTGTATTTGAGGTCAATTCTACTAAAGGCGAAATGAAGAGACTTATAAATAATAATAATAATAATAATAATAATATCGATTTATTTCTCTCAAAAGGTACAGACATTGGTTTATAACATATTTTTTACAATCAAATTTGTAACCTTTGTGAGAGCTGGAGTCTGTAGTGGGTTCGAGACCTGTATGACAGATCTCCAGGCTCTCACCCTCTTAAAACAATACTATAAAGTACTAATTTGTAAACATCAAAGCCTTCACGTACAGAGAGGAATATTTATATTTATAAAAAATAAAACAGGAAAGATGCTAAAACTAAAAATGGTGTGTCTGTGAGTGTGTAGTGTATGGTGTGTGTTGTGTGTGTGTCTGAAAGTTTGTTTGTTAGAGTGATTGTAGGTGTGTATATTAAAATGTTGTCTACAAATTTACTATATAATTTGTTTTAAAACAGCTAAAATATTTTCTGTCTCAGAATAATCTAAATCAAGAAGCCAATTTATTATTTTTGCTTTACATTTGGATTTGCACAAGGGGTATATGTTTAAAATTTTGTTAGTATTATTGTACACATGACTGCTAAGGAAGCGGAAGAAGCGTTGGGTCGAAGCACAATTTGTACGAATCGAGGGACAGACCGAATGCTTACGTCGTTGGGAGATTAAAGAAGGGTCGTAGGGAGTGTGGCCGTGGGTTGTCATTAAAAGATTGAGTATATATAATTTACGAACAGTCAGAACCTTACAAGTTTTGTAAAGGTCTGTGGTAGGAAAGCGATAGGGTAACTGCCAACCAACTTTCAGCAGTGCCCTTTGGGCACGTTCTACTTTCAACATGTGGGACCTTCCTGAACCACCCCATGCAACTATACAATATTGGATAAGGGATTGGCAGAGTGCTAGATACACAAGTTTAATCACCTTCAAATCAGCAACGTAACGGAGGTTCTTAAAAACATAGATTAACCTGCGTAACCGTGTTGTAAGTGTTTCAGTGTGAGTACTAAAGGTTAAACAGTCGTCGATCTGCACTCCCAGATACTTAATGTAACTTACCCGATTTAAGTGGGGGCATAAGCAGCCCATATGGTGAGTTGAAATACAGGAGTGAACGATTAAAGCAAGAGAGGAGGAAGGAGGCTTTCCAGCGGCTGAAAGTGAGAAGGTGAGGTAATTTGTTTTATCAACGTTCAGAGTGAGCAGGTTCTGTGACAACCAGCTGGTCACAACGTCAAGTCCAGACTGTGCGTATTGAAATACTAGATCCCATGTATCTCCGGAGAATATTAGAGCAGTATCATCGGCATATGTAAAGATGGAAGCATTAGGAAGCTTTAGCTGGCAAAGGTCATTTATATAAATGAGAAAAAGAGTGGGACCAATAATACTGCCCTGGGGAACTCCGTATGTTATTGGGAGTTCATCACTGGTCCAATCTCCCATCCTGAGACACTGTCGTCTGCCAGTGAGGTAACTACTGAAAAGGGATAGTTGAGTGCCTCTTATACCAATTTTTTCCAGCTTGGCAATGAGGGTGGGAACAGAAATAGTGTCGAAGGCTTTCGCTAAATCTAGGAAAACGCCTATGACCTTCTGTTTTTCATCAAGTTTGGTGACAATAGTATTTGTTAGGTCTAATACAGCATTATTAGTAGAAATTCCGGAGCGAAAACCATATTGGGAAGATGAGAGTGTGTGATTTTGATTTAAGTATTTGACTAATCTGTTGTTCATTAGCCTCTCTAGTATTTTCGATAGTGTAGGTAAAATTGAGATAGGTCTGTAATTATTCAAACGATCTCTGTCCCCTCCTTTATGAATTGGGTGCACTACTGCCAGCTTGAAAGCGTTTGGAAAAGTGCCTGAACCTAAAGCGAGGTTACATATGTAGGTTAAGTGGGGAATGAGTATATTTTTGTTATTTTTAAGAAAAGCGGCTGATATATCGTCGGAACCTATCGCACAATCGCTCTTTAGAGACATAATTAAAGTATCCAATTCAACTTCATCTGTCTCTAGAAGGACAAAGGAATTATTGCACGACTGGAGAGCATCGGATTTTGGAAGTATAGTTGCAGCGGCAGGTATGTTTTCAGCTAAGGTACGTCCAATATTAGCAAAATAAGCGTTCGCTTCATTTACGGATTTCTCTGGATCGGAGGATGACAAAAGAGCGTCGGCGTGTGTCTTGACTTTTGCAGTGTGAGTTATTGATTTTATTGTCTCCCAGAGCTTTTTATTGTTATTTTGTGCTTTACTTATTTGAGCTCTATTATAGTTAGAGTTGGCGGTTTTAAGTATCATCGAGCAGTAATTTCTGTACCTTTTAAAAGTGACTTGCAGAATTTCGTTATCGGGATTTTTTTTACATTTCAAGTGCAAATTGTCGCGGTTCCGCAAGCATCTAAGAAGCCCTGGGGTCATCCAGGGTTTTTTCAATCTTTTACGGTTGGAAACCACTTTTAATGTAGAATTTTGAAGTAAAATTTGTTTGAGAGTAGAAATAAAGAATTCGGTGGCTTCATTAACATCTGGGGAGGAATACAAGGGGCTGAAATCCGCCTCGAGAAGGTCCAATTTAATTTTTTCGTAGTCCAATACGCGAGTAGTTCTGGTTTTTTGTCGAGAATAACTGGATGTGGTATAATTCTCCAAAAACAACAGAACTGTGTCATGATCCGTGATTGAGGTATTAGCGACGAAACAAAAAGCTGGATGCCGCGTTTTTAGGATTAGGTGGTCTAAACAAGAGTTGAGATGTCGTGTAGGAAGGGTGTGTGCCGGAAGCATGCCGTGATAAGCTAAAATAGTCAAGTACTCGATTGCCCGAGAATCGTCACTGGTTTCAAGTATATTAATATTTATGTCGCCGGTTAAAATAATATTTTTATAGTTGGAGACAGATTTCAGGAGCTCGTTTAGTGAATCCAGGAACGCGGTGAGATTCCGAACGGCAGGCGGGCGGTAGATTGCAATTACAACGGTGTCATTATTTAGTTTTAACAATAAGCAGTTAGCATCCTGGATCAAGGGCTCAGAGACAGTAGCCTGAAGATGGGAACGGAAGAATATCACTACGCCCTCATTTTGCGACCTATGCAGGTTAGTGGCCGCTAATACTTAAGACTTAATTAATAAACAGCAGCAGTAATATGCGCTTGTAAGGAAACGTAAAATAAAAACTCCCTTTACAGGGAAAATAAGTATCTGCAGAGAAAACAATGTTATTAGCGATTGCATTTACATTGCCAAGGAATATTTATGTAAAAATAATTATTTATATTATGAAGACGTAATTCAAAAGTAGGGGATTCGATCCCGATCCTTTTTTTCTAATCCCAAGATTTCAGGTTTATCTATAATTGACCCCGGTATCCCGGGATAGTCCGGGATTGTATTGGAAATGAAAAGTAATAACAAAAAGTCAGTAAAGCATCACAATCAGTTTTTATTTAACTTTTGGCTGTAATAATAATAAGAAGAAGAAGTTGAAGTATACTTTAACTTCTTCTACAATAGACTAATTAAGCACTTCTTTATATGATCTACAAAACTAACAATTAAACTTTCAACTTAATGACAAAATAACACAATGGTTTCATTTCCAAGCAAGCTTCTTAATTTGTTGCACATTTCTTTTTAAAAAATTCGTTCGTTTATTTCGTTTTTTTTTTGTGACATGACAATTCCAGAGCTCTAGACTAATTTGGCCATTATTCTTTTGAATTTGGAACGAGGCTAGTTCATACAGATACTGTATATTTGTGACGTATTTCTGCACGTTCCCTATACTGTCAGGGCTAGAATTCGTCGAAATCCCTTGAGGAAATAAAAGATCTTATTTCGTAAAATTAAGATACTGCTAGAACACTGTCGCGTTTCATCGAAGAAGCCCTGCAACTTGGTGCTTACCGGTGATAGGTATACGATGGACAAATATTTTATTTTGTAACAGAATTTATGGCCTTACTAGATATATGAAAGGATATATGTAAGTATATATAATTTTAATTTCTTTTAAATTTGAGAACTTTACACGGTTTTAAATTACATATTAACAAAAATAATTATCGTTTGAAATCCTTTACGCGTGAGTCAGAATCTCACTTATCCGGTTTTAAAAAAGGAACTCAGAATTTCGAAAATATTTGATAAATTAACTGAATATGACCTATTTTTTCAATATAAACAGATAATTTTGAACTGACTTTTATGAACATGATGTCTAAGTTATCTGACTTTTAAAAATCGACTATTAGGGCTACTAAATTGAAAAGTAGCAACTAGCCAATATCGGAAATAGAAAAGTAGCTTTTTGCTTTAGAGTAGGTATCTATGCAGGTCAACTTGCAGACAACCAACCTAACAATGACGCTTAGAAAGCTCAGCCATTGCGACTGGTAATAAAAGGGACCAGTTTGGTGACACCGATATAAACGCTAGGAGACAATACCAGCTTATAACCTTCGTAGGTACCTACCATACATACATACGTGTATACGTCAGTCTCCTTTTAAGAAAATACAATTGTGATGATAGAAAAATTAATATTTTATACTAGCTAACGCCTGCGGTTCCTCTCCCGTAAATTTAATATTTTCCCACGCAAAATTACCAATTATTAATTTTTCTGTGGGATTTCACTTTGTTTTTTTCTTTTAAACCACCCCTATAAAGGTTTTTGGGTTTTAGCGAGACTAACGAACAGCACTTGATTCTTATATGTATTAAATATATATACAGAGAAAGAAGATGAATATTTTTGTATTTAAATAAATACCTACCTATTATAAAATCGCGTTTTAAGTTCAAAAAATGCATTCTTCCAATATTTTTCTCTGCATTACCCAAAGGTTGACTGGCAAGAACTACTGTGAACCTTTGTACATTTGCAGTCTTTTTTAACCGACTACATTTACCATTTTTCTCATTCATACTGAATACTGAATACATAGATATCATAATGAAGATAGCTAAGCGACTTTGACAATACAAGAAGATAGGAAGATAGGAATCGGATCTCCGTAATTAATCAATGTATCTTAGCCGTGTTTGGGCTTATTAGAATTGTCATGAGATGCACTTTGGCTATAGGGTACTATCGAACTGATCTGATGATGGAGCCAGAAGGTAGAAAGTGGACACGGGAACTTCATAATAAAACAATGTATCCTAGCAGTGTTTGGGTTAATTGGAATTGTCATGAGAAATAGGCACTCTGGTTATAAGTGTATCGCAACTAAAAAGTTTTTACAATAAAAAAAATAACCGACAACTAAAACAAAACACTAAAACGATCAAAATTCACTGTCACACAGAAGTCGCTGTTAAATAGAAACAAACAATACCGAGAAACACAGACTTCCGAAATAGTTATTTTGATCGTTTTAGTGTTTTGTTTTAGTGAAGTCGGTTATTTTTATTTTTTTGTAAATAGGTTTTTATTTACCCAAAAAAGTTACATCTGATTTGTAATGAATATTACTGATCAATAGATGGGTGATAAACCTTTGTATAAGAAATCTTTTTGTACCAAACTACTTCCTACTTCGGCCTTAAAAAAACACTTAATTTGACAAAACATTTTTATGTAGATTCTGTTATCATTTTCAATAAAATTAAAACAGGTTACGGACGGCCAGTTCGGCTTTCGCAGGAGGCGCTCCACGGTGGACGCCATCATGCGCGTGCGAGCTCTCACGACGGGGGATGCGGTGTCCCAGGGCAGGTGTGTCGTGGCGGTGTCATTGGACATCGCCAACGCCTTCAATTCCCTGCCCTGGAGTAGCATTAGGAGGGCACTCCGGTATCACCGGGTGCCCGACTACCTCTGTCGTGTGATCGAGGCCTACCTGTCGGACAGGTACATCATCTACCCTGGTCACCAGGGAGAGTGGAAACGGCGAGAGATGTCGTGCGGTGTTCCGCAGGGATCGGTACTAGGACCGCCCTTGTGGAACATCGGCTACGACTACGTGCTGCGCGGCGACCTCCCTGACGGGGTCAGCGTGGTCTGTTACGCAGACGACACGCTGGTCCTGGCGCAGGGAGAGTCGTACCAGGCGGCGGTCGAATTAGCGACACGCGGGGTTGCGATAGTCGTTGATAGGATCCAGCAGTTGGGACTCGAGGTGGCGCTGCAAAAGTCCGAGGCCATGTGTTTTCACGGCCCTTGGAGCGCGCCGCCTCGGCGCTCCCAATTAACGGTAGGAGGAGTTCACATCGGTGTCGGGTCGACGATGAAGTACCTGGGACTCGTCCTCGACAGCCGGTGGAATTTCGAGGAGCACTTCCGACGTCTGGCTCCCAAACTGAATCGGACTGGGGCTGCCCTGAAGCGGCTCCTGCCCAACCTTGGGGGTCCAGACGCCTCCTGCCGGAGGCTCTACGCTGGCATCGTACAGTCCATGGCCCTTTATGGGGCGCCGGTGTGGGCGCCGTCACTGCAAAAGCGACCGGCGGCCCAGCTGAACGCGTGCCAGAGGGTCATGGCCATACGGATGGTGCGGGGATACCGCACGGTTTCCCGCGAAGCGGCGAGCCTCCTTGCTGGCCAGCCACCATGGGACCTGGTGTCAACAGGCCTTGCACGCATGCACGATCTGCGCGTGGAGATGCAACGTCGGGGCGAAACTCCGCTGCCACGACAAGTCGCGGCATGGCGGACAGAGCTCCGGCGGGGTCTCATGGTGGAATGGCGACAGCGACTATCGCAACCCAGTGCTGGGCACGCCATAATTATGGCGGTAAGTCCCCTCTTTGAGGAGTGGCTGGAAAGGCAACACGGCGTCCTTACCTTCCGCATGACGCAGGTCCTCACCGGACATGGTAAGTTCGGGAGGCTCCTGCACCGGATTCGTGCGGAAGAAACGCCCGGGTGTCACCATTGTGTGGACCACCCGGAGGACACGGTGGAGCACACGGTGGAGGTTTTTTTTTTTTTTCGGGTGGGAAAATCATCTAATGACATCCCCCGCTCTTGGGCGGAGCGGGAGATAGTGTCAGACTTTTACTGACTAAAAACCCACTCCTGTTCCTTCTTTGCCTTCATCCCGGGGCCCCGGGCTTCGCTTTCACACTACCCGTGGCCCCAGTAGGCTTCGGCCCTGCTGGGCCCCTACGATTTGCTGACATCTCCTTGAGGCGCGCGTGGAACACTACGCGCCGTCGACGACTTGGGCTCGGTCCGGACAGTTACCGGACGATCGGACGGCGAGCCACCCATTGCTCGCCGTCCGCAAGCCCGCGCCTACGGTGGCCGGAAATCGGGATCGCAATCCCGGCGGCGATTGGGGCGTGAGGACCGTTGCCTCACGCGATCGGCCGCCTCCTTTGCTAGCATTACTGCTTCGCAGAAGGAGGCAACCGCCTGCCACTCCTCCTCGCTCCGGACCATGGCCTGTACCAAGGCCCGGCGCGAGAGATCGCTGCCGCCGATCGCCCCCACGAGGACACGGCGGTGCTCTGCCCAAGCGGGGCATACCTCTACCGTATGCTCCACCGTGTCCTCCGGGCGGTCCACACAATGGTGGCACCCGGGCGTCTCTTCTGCACGAATCCGGTGCAGGAACCTCCCGAAACACGGTGGAGGTGTGTCCCGCTTGGGCAGAGCAATGCCGTGTCCTCGTGGGGGCTATCGGAGGCGGCCGATCGCGTGAGGCAACGGTCCTCACGCCCCAATCGCCGCCGGGATTCCGATCCCGATTTCCGGCCATCGTAGGCGCGGGCTTGCGGACGGCGAGCAATGGGTGGCTCGCCTTCCGACCGTCCAGTAACCGTCCGGACCGAGCCCAAGTCGTCGACTGCGCGTGCTGTTCCACGCGCCTCAAGGAGATGTCAGCAACTGTAGGGGCCTAGCAGGGTCGAAGCCTACTGGGGCCACGGGTAGTGTGAAAGCGAAGCCCGGGGCCCCGGGATGAAGGCAAAGAAGGAACAGGAGTGGGTTTTTAGTCAGTAAAAGTCTGACACTATCTCCCGCCCCGCCCAAGGGCGGGGGATGTCATAAGATGATTTTCCCACCGAAAAAAAAAAAAAAAAAAAAAAAGTCTCCTAGAATTGTTTCATAAACCTCCAATACAAAAATAGCTCTACCATGTAGAAGTTATTTTGTACGAATTATTTTGTGTGTTTTGACCTTCAAGGTTTAGAAAAAATTTAAGATTTTAAAAAAAAAAAAAACAAGTATTCTAAATTTGCACCTGGGAGTTTTATTTGTGCATTTGTAATTACTTATTGATTAGTAATCTTATAAAAGAAAGTCGTGTTAGTTACGCTATTTATAACTCAAGAACGGCTGAACCGATTTGGCTGAAAGTGGGTGGGGAGGTAGCTTAGAACCAGGAGACGGACATAAGATACTTTTTTTTTGAGTAGGGTAGAGAAGGGTAGTAGGGTAGAGTAGGGTAGAGTAGGGTAGAGTAGGGTAGAGTAGGGTAGAGTAGGGTAGAGTAGGGTAGAGTAGGGTAGAGTAGGGTAGAGTAGGGTAGAGTAGGGTAGAGTAGGGTAGAGTAGGGTAGAGTAGGGTAGAGTAGGGTAGAGTAGGGTAGAGTAGGGTAGAGTAAGGTAGAGTAGGATAGAGTTGGGTAGAGTAGGATATAGTAGTCAGTTGACGGGAGTGAAGCCGCGGGCAAAAGCTAGTATACAATAAATATCAGGTGTCACTTTCTTGGGTCAAAAAACACTGTGATTTGATATCAAATAACTAGACAAATTATAAAGATAGCGTATGAACTGTATGACTGTCTCAGTTTGTGTAAATAAGTACACACGTAAGTGTAGAGGTTCATTTTCGGAACGTCTGTATCTATTAGAAAAAAATCTTACACCACCTAAGAAAAATAGAGTTTCAGATATATATATAGTATTATATGCATATAAAAGCAGAGGCAAGACAGCTGGTAGATAGGTTAACCAACTAGCTATCTACTTTTTGTATTTCAGACGAAAGTATTTTTTTTTATCGCAGCTATAACAAATTTTTGTTTCATCGGGCTAGATTTCTCCAGGCGACAATAATTCCAAACACTCAATGATCTGAAACTTACTCATAACTTCAATGCTGATCGAAATCGGTTGTATTGTGCGTTGGGGAAACAAATTTAAATAAACACGACAGCAGTCTCCTTAAAATTTAAGAGGATTTGAAGTGCTATTCTAAACCACAGATCTGAAATGAAAATACCAAACGGACTGTTTGATTGTCATTTTTTTTTTATTTTTTATTGCATATTTTGTTTAAATAGTAGATTTTAGAAGACAATAAAAAAACTGCACTTAGGTACTTTGCCAAAAACTTTTAAATATCGAAAACCTGCACTGGTGGGACCTTTTTTTATGTACTAGTGCGATCCTACCAGTTGTGTTTTTCTCTAAGAATAGCATTGAGCGCAGCGCTGTCCACAGCGACGAACCCAAATAGGTACATTGGATTAACAATCCAATGTATAGGTCAATTAAATTGTTAATCCTATGTACGTATTTGGATTTCGTCGCTGCGGCCAGCGCTGCGCTCAAGGCTGTTTTCTTAGAGAATAGCACTGCTGATGGAAAGCAGTGATGCAATCGTTGATGGTAAAGCGCACTATTTTATTAAGAGCGTATTCAACTGGGACATTATTACACACATCGTCAAATAAAATGAAGTACCTAAATATTCAACATACATACCTACTTCATACAATTTTTAGCTCAATCAATCTACCAAAACATAAATTTGCGTAACCTGTAATCAATAATTCAAAGCGTGTTGAGTTGCTTCGTTAATTTAATATAAGTCAGCCAGCCTTCCCATAATGGTCTCGAGGATATAGATAGTTATCTTCACTTTAACATTCAATGAATGCTTCAACATTTACTTCACCTACAAACATTGTGAAAGTTCGATAGCTCCAAACAATTAATATTCATTGTTTGATTTAGAGACGGAACATTCTGTTGCTTTTACCAATCTACGGAACCCTAGGGACCCTCCGACGGGACTTTAAAGAGGTCGCAGCTTGAACGACTAAAGCTGCAATATTTATTTAGCTTTAATATATAGCTCAATCAACGCTATAAAAGGAGGTCAACCTCGGAATGACGGATATGTAGGCGATCTCTCGCGCCGGGCCTTGGTACAGGCCATGGTTCGGATCGAGGAGGAGTGGCAGGCGGTCGCCCTTCTGCGAAGCAGTAATGCTAGCAAAGGAGGAGGTCGCACGTGCACGTGCGAAGCAATGGCCCTCGCGCCCCAGCCACCGGGATTCGGATCCCGATTTCTGGCCAGCGTCGGCGCGGGCTTGCGGAAGCGAGCAATGGGTAGCTCGCCGTCCGACCGTCCGGTTAACGACCGGACCGAGCCCAAGTCGTCTACGGCGCCTAGTAGTAATGGTTAAGGTTCAATCTTAGGAATGTAGTGACCCAATTTCAAGTAACTGAACTCTTTGGGCAAGCGACTGCAATCAACGCATTTAAAGCATGTGGGATCTCGCCTTACAACGCACACATTTTTACTAAAGACGACTTCATTGATGCAGCGGCCACCGATATCGTATTGTACGCTGAAATAGAACCCGCGGCTGATACAGCTTCGACACCTTCGATAGCAGCAACCTCACAACCAACACTGACAGTCCCACCATCAGTAACATCGTCAGATCATGAAACTCAAACGGTCACTTGCACCGCCTTAAATTCTACAACGAACACAGCAGCACCTCAACCAACTTCTGAAACCTCATCTTTAGTAAAGCAAACAACAGTAAATGATTCTCTGATTCTGTGATGAAATGCTGCATTATTCTCTGGATAATGCAGCATTTCATTTGGTTAGGCCAAAACAGATGCCTTATCCACGAATGGCTGAAAAAAGGACAAGACAAGTTCGAAGAAGAGGAAAAACCGCTCTTATCACAACTTCTTCTTATAAAACAGAGTTAGAAGAAAGACAATACAGTACTTAAAAAACCAAAGGGGATAAACAAAAGAAATTGAAAAAAAAAACAACTAAAAGAACCAAGAAAGCTGACGAAGAAACTCAGACATCAGATGATGAAGATACAGAATGTTTGTACTGCCGCGGCTTATATTTCGAGTCGAAGGATGGATCATAACAGGACAGGGCAGGAGTGGAAGATAACGATGATGAAGCTGTCCATATCAGCTCTGTTTGTGAAAATCACGACAATTAGATATTTAATACCCCATCTTACCCTAGGGGGTACCCAGTCTTGCCCTATAAGCGGGACAAGATGGGGAGATTTTGATATTTTTTTAACCTTTTGAATGCGTAATTAGAGACACAATAGAAAGACAATGGCGCGTTAACGCCGGCGTTAATGCGGGGATCAACAGCTTACGTTGATATTTCTATGAGAAGATTTTTATATTTTTGTTTTGACTGATTATAATTGAAGATAGAAAGACTGATTATTTTCGTAATAAATGTTCCTGATTTGTGCAATCAAAAACAGATGGTTTTATTTATGATTTACCTTAAAGTCCCTGTCTTACCCCACCTTCCCCTACCGAACCGATTTTGATGAAATTTGGTACAGAGTAAACTTAAACCTCAAGGAAGGACATAGGCTCCTTTTTATCTAGCTTCGATTTCGAATTAGCATCCTCAATAACCGACATTTACAGGGACGCAGCCGTATGCAGAAGCTAGTATTTATAAATATAGAAGTTCGGATTTAAGAATAGGAAATAAGATATTTACGAAGAACAGGGGCCTTACCATGACGTGTTAAAAGTCAGTAGTGTGAGAGAGAAAGAGGGATGGAGCTATACACCCTATAAAGCTCCATCCCGTCGCGTTAAGAGTTCGTGGTAAAGCCTCTAATTTTTGCGGCCATTATTTTGTCTTAAGACACGCACATGATATTTATTTCACACCATTTGGATATGATTTTTATATATCTGGTAGAGTGTCTATCCAGGAATTGTCAAACAGGCCCTTATAATGTCAAAATAAAGGTTTATTATCTACTTAGATACAATTTTTCTGCTTCTTATCTTTCATTCCGAAGTTCAAACCCTAAAGTGATTGGACTAGTATTTTTTATGGAACAAAAGAGGGAAGAAATTCAGCAAGCATCGCTTTAGCCGGTAACCAGTTTTAGACGATGCTAAAAATCACCGCCCCCTCTATGCATCTATATCTGCATGTTATACCCATTCGAGATTGGTTGCAAAATAGGTCCAAAGTTCATTCCCCTTGGAGTAACTACCTATTCCTCATCTCCACGGTCTAAATCTAAACCGGTTCGTAGATACATTGTTCTAAGGAGAATCAAAGCCCAAGTAATGTAAATGTTTTTTGGTGGAAACAAAATCGCAAAAAAAAGATTCATAGAATAATAAGGCATTAGTAATTCATAAGAGGGATGTCAAATTCCCTAATGGCACTTCAGAACCCGGTTAAGATGTATTGATTCACGAACCTGTAAACAGAGCAAACAGCAACGAAATCATTCCAACTCCGCTTCCCGGTTACAAACACCAGACTCACTGAGAGCACAACCAACTTTCCACACATCGAACAAAACTTTACTGAACTTTAAACTGACTAGAACGCTCATTTTGAAGCTAAATCTAATTGAAGGACCGACACCGAAGGCTCCCACATTTTCACTGCCCGCTTGAAGCAGAGATTGAATTTAAATTTACGTAGCGGTATCGGCCTCCATTACGATTCATAGTACGATCCGCTGGCCTGTCCATCGATCATATTAATCAAACTGGACCTTATTAACATTGCATACGGTATCCTCGAGGATTCTTCGTAAAATGGTGACTGGAGAAACTGTGAAACTTGAGTCATCTATGAATAATTTTAAAAGGGAAAATGAAACAGTGAAACGTTGATAGACAGGTATGAACCCACAGTCCTAATTAGATAATACCAGCGACCCGCCCTAGCTTGACACGATTGCTACAAATCTTTGAAAGTCTCGGTTTTTCTCTACTATAATATGCATGTGTTACGATCTAAACCTTCCTCGTAAATCACCGTATCTATTGGTGAAAACAGCATGAAAGTCTATTCAGTAGTTTTTGAGTTTATCGCGAACAAACAGACGTGATGGGAAACTGTTAAAAATAATATGTAAGGATCCTGAGGATAAGTTTGAAGAAAGATATCCACAGCTGGACATAGACCATCTCTAAGCGTCGCCTCATCGACAACTCTTGTGCTTCTAACATCCAGCGGGTACCTGCACCAGAAGGCAGCTGGTATCCGCCACACCGATCGATTATCTAGTGGTAATCGATCCACTTTGTAGGAGGCCTTCAACGCGTTCTGGTACGTGGTTGCCAATCCAGAACCGTCGACCATCCGTTTTGCGAGCATTGTGCCTGCCCAAGAGCTGTGACTTAAGCTTGGCAAATCTAAAAGTAACGTCAGTTACCTTGATTCTTCCTAATTCCTAATTCGAGCATTAGGGAAACTACGAATATATATATTATTACAGTCCTCATTCGAGTTTGATCGCTGTACAAGCCAAATGAAGTACTGGTAAACAGTTCTAGAGGAACGAAGCCAACCCCTAGCGTTTTCTAGATGTATTATCTATGTGTCCATACTAAATCAGTATGATAATGATGATGATTAATAATTTTAGTCCCAGTTGAGTTCTAATTTGCCTTCGGCGGAAACTTTTGCTGACCTAGCGTAGTACCTACAGTTTCAATAGAATATCATTCTAGCCTAGTTTAAGTACTGTGGTGACGTGCAGGCTTCTATAGGTTTTTGTCGGGATTGTAACGAGCAAAGATGTTAAGATGGATGTGTGGTGTGACGAGAATGGATAAAGTAAGAAATGAGTAGGTATATTAGGGGGAGTTTGAAAGTGGCGCCAGTGACTGAAAAGTTGAAAGGGAATCGTTTGTCTTGGTATGGTCATGTGAAGGATGGAGGAGGGATGAAACGCATATTACTAAAAAAGTTATGAGCTTACATGTGGATGGATGGAGTCCCTCTCCATCCATCCACATGTAAGCTCATAACTTTTTTGATGAGGACTTTTTAGATTTCATTTGTGATGGTGTTTTGAACAATCCTACCAATTTTCAGCTGGGTGCAAATTTTTGTAACCTCGGATGTCTAAATTGACACACCTCGCAACTCTACTAAACAAAACTGGGCAAGTGCGAGTTCCGTACAAACTTACATATGAAAACAGTTCATTTCCAATTGAGTTACGAAGATTTTTCCTAATCGCAAAAAAAGTTTTTTTTTGTGACGTAACTACAAACTTACACTTTTCAGATTGTTTTCCTATACTTGTGCTATAAGACCTTGCTTCATGCCAAATTTCAGGATTCTAGGTCAACGGGAAGTACCTACCCTATAAATTTTGCGAATTTTGATTCCCCTAAGAGTGTCAAAATATACGTTTTTTGCGACATAAACGCCCGTATCTTGTTTGATTTTTTCACAGCTTCAAGGGACCGCAGACGTGATGGTGATGATATTTTTAGGCTTGTTTTCCCTACTCCTTTCAAATGGCTTTGATTTTTAGAAATATGTTTACACAAAAAAATTGATTGTTAAATGTTCTTCAAAATGTACATAAACTCCATCGGTTTAGGTAGTTAACTAAACGTAAACGATCTTAATATGTCTTTTTATTAAAAAAAAAATCGTATAAAAGACATACAAAGATTATTTAAATTTAGTTAGTTACCAAACATCGGTACCTATAGGTAAATAACAAATTGTAAACATTTTTAGATAAAAATTATAGACAACTTTTAGATACAAGACATGTCAAGATTGTTTACCTTTAGTTAATTACCTAAACAGATGGAGTATAGCTGTAAATCAATCAATATTATGCAAAGAAAATGGTTTTAAAAGTCAGCGGGACTTTAAGCGGGCACAGGCAGCTGTCTGTATTTTTCGTTTGTTGTATTTTCACAAGTGATACTAGTGACAGCGGCTCAACGCGATTATGCAAGCCAAACGTTAAAACGAGATTATAGTTTTATTGGTGAATTCCGCCCTTAGTTTCTATACATACCTATTATATAATTATCTAAGACATTTATGTGCTAAATCATCCAACCCCGTTCAGCCGTTTCGGTTCCAATAAAATGAACTGATTATTTAAATGCCCTCCTATTAAATAACTTTTTCATGAAATAGCCATTCAACATGGTAAGATGAACTGAGGATTTTAATGATCTGTCGATTATTCCGTCATAAAGTCATAAATAAAAACATATTATGCCAATCATATTTTAATTAATATACAATTTAACTCTAAATACATGAGAAAATTTGAATTTCGCGGGTTACGAGTACATACTCGTAAGTATTACCAGACTCCCCGTCACAAATGTTGCGAGTGAAAATTTTTACATAAGAAACGGAGTTAGCTTTTAGTAAGCTTAACTTATTTGTAAAATATCTAAATCCATCACTAAATAAAGTTAGGATTAATTGTTGAAGTAAAATAATTAATTACAGATCGCTCAGTATTGTCTTGGCCCTTGGCAGTTCATAATAATAATAGTGACGTAGATATGAAGTATTAGTTTCTAACTTTGCCGCTTGGTTAAATATACTGGCCAATTTGATTTTTGGCTACGAGCATGACCACAGAGTACATTATAATATATTATAGCATGGCCTTGCTTTGGGCCATGGTAGAGGTGAGATATGCTAGGTAGAATGCGTACTGAGACTTAAAAGTACGCGTTCGCCGAAATACTTATTCCAATAACTAGGTCCACGAGTATTTAGGCGTCTCGAGTTTTTTGACGTTTCCTTATCTAGCGAGTCTTTGTACGTATAAGCAATATCAAGACGATCAAGTAATGGAGTATCTTATATTTACTATACTCTTTGTGGAGTATTTTCGGTGTAACAGGCTTAGGACTGATAGATTTTTTTTATAATAAAATATAGAAACTTATATCAAAGAAAAGTATTTAGAAGGTTTCAATTCGTTTTATTTACAAAATCAATTTCTAATAATCTAGGTTCATATTTACAAGATTAGCATGTTTTTGCATGTTTTGTTTTTTTTTTATTGTTATATATATAAATAATAATATTTATGTATAAATTATAAATTTTCCTATTTTTTGTTGTTTTCTATTTTAAATAGTATTTCGTACACGTTTCTTACCATCAAGTATTTACGTGTCAGACGCCATACGCCTAAATACTCGAGACGCGTTTATGTGGTGCCCACGGAATAAGTCTGCGCGTCCATCCACAGACATATTCCAAAATCCGGTTCCAATATCTAAGTTTCATCTCTAGGCCGTGGTCAATACTGAAAGAGCATACCTACCGTCTGGTACCTATCTTAGACATAGATATAAAAAGATCCCGTTACCACCCGTTACAAACATTCGTCCTTGCTTCGGACTTCCGCTACTTCCGTATGTATTGACGTTTGGTTCAAGTTTGGTTTGACGTTATAGTCGGATAGAAGTGGTGTCATTTGTGTACGTACGATAATAAAATCAATTTTTATTCTAAATAGCGTATCAGAGCGCGCCGCGCGCCATTAAGGAAAAAAATATCAAACCAACTAGACATCACGGTTGAATGCAGCTGTGATACAGCTAGTGTTTCATAGAAGGTATAAATATAAACGCACAATGGCACTAGCCCTTGAAAGCACTAAAATCTTAGAATTTTTGGAGCTTGTCGGTCGTCTGAAGGTAATTATGAGTTCCAGTATTTCATCAATTCCTATTTTTCGTAAGACTCTATTTATCGATTTCTTGTAAATACGAAGAATTAAACCACTACCTACCTGCTTTTCTTGCATCTTGAAAAATCTTTTTGATGTGAGATTTAATTCTAATGGGTTTCAATAAATAAATAGAAGCTAAAAAAAATTAAACAGTTTACACAAAATCCTTCTTTTCCCTGTAACATATAATTTTAAATGAGTAGTTTAACATTTTCTAAGATTTAATTATTTTTTAATAATTTGCAGCATGTAAAGAGGACTGGCTGGGTAATATGTGATATTAACGATTGTGAATCTATTGCTGGCCACATGTACCGCATGGGACTGATGACCTTCTTGCTCACTGACGAGAATAACCCTACCAACCTGGATAGGTTTAGGTGTCTCCAAATAGGTATGTTAATGATATCCCTTGATATTTTGAAGGCATTATGTTCAACATTCCAGTTGTGCATATCATTTCTAGTTTTGTTGTAATTTTCTAATTGGTGTAAGTATGAGAATTTGATAAGACATATTACTAAAGTGCTTTGTCATGTAAGCTAATTTCTTATTAGAGAATTATATCAAATTATTATTATTTACTGCCTGTAGCTTCGCCCCCATGAAATTAGTAACTTTTTATTGGTACAATTTTAAACTGGTATTTTTGTTTCATACAAAATTTCGTTAATAATTTTCCAATTTTCTTCTAATTTCTAATTTTTCTTTCTGTGTATGTACAAAAGATTAGAATAATATTAGTAAAGTTTAGAAATCTTTTTAATAAATCATTTCTCATACCCAATACATGCTACTACTAGGTACTTAAATAATGTATTTAATTTTCTAAGCTCAGATTTATACTGGAAAGATGCTGGTGCCTGTGATACAATGTTTTTCATTAGTACAGGTACCAACGAAACTCCTTTTCTGTATTTACCAATTATTATTTGGCAAAATTGTTTTTATCAATTGAATTTTCTATGTGTATTTTTCTGAAAATAAACTATTATTATTATACTTTTCAGCTCTTGTTCATGACTTAGCAGAGTGTATAGTTGGAGACCTCACGCCACACTGTGGAGTCTCTCCGGAAGAGAAGCACCGGCGAGAAGACGAGGCCATGCAGAAAATTGCAGAACTCACCGGGATTGCTGGTGACAGAATGTACGAATTGTACAAAGTGAGTATGATGTAATCAATAAAAAATTTCAGCATTGTAAACTGCCTTTCATAGTTTCTTTATTGTACTTACTCTTTCCATGCCATGGCTACCCAGAAGACATTGTTTATAACAAAAGTGGATTTGTTTGTAGTTTTTTTTTTGTTTTTTTAACTAGGGTAAAAAAAAGTATAGAAGCATGCCATACATATTTATGAAAATTATATATTACAATATTTAAATGATTTAGAAATCAATCATCCACTGTAATATTGCAACAGGAAATTTCAAGATAAGATAATCAATAATCTCAATTAAGTGCAATGACTGCCAGTGATGATAAGTGCAATTGATTGCAATAATTTATGGAAACCCCCCCTAAGTTTCAACCTCCATTGGCCAGAAACCCTATTAATGGATACACAATAGTGTGTCAACCCTGGATACACAATAGTGTGTCAACCCTGGATACACAATAGTGTGTCAGCCCTGGATACACAATAGTGTGTCAACCCTTGATACACAATAGTGTGTCAACCCTGGATACACAATAGTGTGTCAACCCTGGATACACAATAGTGTGTCAACCCTGGATACACAATAGTGTGTCAACCCTGGATACACAATAGTGTGTCAACCCTGGATACACAATAGTGTGTCAACCCAAATAAATTTAAAAGAGTAAGCATACAGGTCTCATAAAACCATGTAATTTCAGAGTGACAAGAGGGATAGGTATTAAGTATTTAAAAATTAAATAACCCTTCTTGACAGTCACATGTGGTAGATAAATATAATATTTTGTTATTAATTTGGAGTAGGTGACAGTTACTAGTTACACGTCGACTGCAGGTTAGATGAGACGCTGGTTTATAAGATAAAGCGTAAGCATACAGGTCTCATAAAACCATGTAATTTTAGAGTGACAAGAGGGATAGGTATTATTTAAAAATTAAATAACCCTTGACAGTCACATGTGATGGAAATATTGATGTATTCTTATAATGGTCACATGTTTAGCAATATACGAAATATAATTAAAAATATTTCAAATCACTTAAGAAAAAGTACTAGAAAAATGTATCGTAAAACAAATAAGAAATCAAGTATTACAACGTTTTTCCACACGCCATCAAGCTCCTCAACACTTTTGTAATTCAAATTAGTGCCTTTTATCATCTCAATGAATATGTTAGACACTTGGCACTTTATTGCGAAATATCATTCAGAGATTCGGTCCAGCGGCAAGCAACAAACTAGAGAAAAGCTAAATATTCCCTTTGTAAATCAACTTGTAATGACCGGTTTTATGTATACTTAAACTGTTTTTAAATCAAGGTAAGTTAGTAATTATTGTAATATTAAGATTCTATTTTAAGTTCCGATTGGTTACAAACACGTCAATCTGTGACGTGTTTGTAACGAAACAGCAATCATATCTACTTAATGTATTATTGCTAAATACAAAACAATATTATGTATAAGCAATACTATGAAACATACACATTATTGCTAAATGAATGGTAACTTATAGCACAGTTATGGCACTTGACATATTAAATGGTTCATGTTTCAAATAATAAAGTATATTCCTTAATTTGCATATTGCAAAAATCTATTATTTTGAGACAATTTACCAGATTTTTTTCTTTAATATGATACTAATGTACTTTAAATCCTTCATTCAACCTATATAAAAAAAATATAAAAAACCACGGCAGATATTTTTCAAACAATTTAATCAATATTGTTGTGAAATCTTTAAACCCATTTTTCTCAAAATTAAATGTGTGGCTTGACACACTATTGTTAATCAGCATCTATTTATCCCTTGGGTTTTTTTTTTTTCTTTAGATCCCAACTCTTGCATAGCCACACAAGGAAAGAAAGATCATTCTTAGGCTCTGCTTGACTAACAAAAGTACAATAAACTGATTACTCAGCTGGATTTTAACACATTTCAATATGATAAACCCTCAAAAGCTGATCCATTGATAGCCTAAAGTCAAAGACAAGTCCTTTAACATGTAATCTTTTACTTTCCAGGAATATGAAAACCAAACTTCACCTGAAGCTAAATTTGCCAAAGACTTGGACCGCTACGATATGATACTTCAGGCTTTTGAATATGAGAAACGTGAAAATACGCCTCAAAAACTGCAGGAATTCTTCACTGCTACTGAAGGGAAGTTCAACCACCCTTTCATTAAAGATTTGGTCACAGAACTCTATAAACAAAGAGAGGAGTTTGAAAAGAAATGCCTAACAAATGGTCATGCATAATATTTGAAAATTTTCCCTTCAATGCTACTCATTTGTTATAATGTTAATAATATAGCATTGTTATCTAGCTAAGCTAGTTAGTATTATTTTTGATTGCACAGTGTGAAAGGAAAGGAATATAAAACAATGTACTACTACAGCAAGGCAATACATTAGGTTTTTACTACTACAAGTCAAGAAATCTGCCGAGCCTGTTCCCAGCTATATTGGAATTGGCTTCCGGTCTTACTCTATATAGAAATTAATACCCATAAATTACATAAAGCAACTGCATATCGGACAAAACTGTGACTCATTTAATGAGGATATAAACATGCATGATATGCCACTGCAGTGTGGTTTGTGATGATTCACCAAAGCGTTCCTAATGGCTGCAGTGCACATTTAGTTAAATTATCATACTTATAAATAGGTATAAAATACTTTTTATTTGTTTACTTAAAATGAATTCAGTTTAACCTGTTTTGAGATATTGTCTGTGAAGTCCTAACATTGTGTAAGTCATTTTTGGCCATGTGAAGATTTATATGACTTCTTCCAAAAAGATATATATATTGTTTTTATTAATGATAGGCTCTCGTTTGACCACCATCTCACCTGATGGTAAGCGATGATGTGGTCGACGATGGAGCATGCTTGCCTAGAAGTAGCCTGTTCACTCTTGACTTAAAGACCCCTAAGTTGTAGCTATCAGGAAACACAGACTCCGGCAAGGAAATCCACTCCTTGGCCGTACGCATAATAAATGTGTACTTAAAACGTTTTGTGCGTATGGGTGGGATGTCTACCATGTACCGGTGGCGGAACGCCGTACGTCTAGTGATCCGATGACGGAACGGACTTGACGGAATTAGATTGTGCAATTCCAGTGCACACTCCCCGAAATGTAAAAGATAGAAAACCGACAGGCTAGCAACTCGGCGGCGACGCCCAAGGCTTTGGAGCTACGACTCAACAAGTGCATCATTGCCGATGATTCTCTTGGCTCGCCTCTCAATCGACTCTAGCACATCAAGCTGGTATTTGGCAGATCCGTCCTAAAGATGAGAACAGTACTCCATACACGATCGTACTTGCGCTTAATAAAGGTTGAGCAGCAGTTCCGGCGTGAAGTACCGTCTCATCTTTGCTAAGATCCCCAATTTTTTGGCAGCCAGTTGAGCCGTTGCCTCGATGTATGAGCCGAAATTGAGAGTAGACGACAACGTAACCCGAAGAAGCTCAAGGTAGTCGGTTATTGGCACGGTCACACCTCGGAAAGATGGAGCCGGGTGGAATTGACTCCGTTTAGCGGGAAAAAGGCACACTTGGATTTTAGTTGCATTAAACTTGATCAGATTGGCATCGCCCCAATCGGAGACCGCCTTCAAGGTCAAGCGTTCAACCATAGCCTCTCGGGATGATTGGATCTGTGTGACCCACTAGCACGTGCGTCAGACACATATCTATCGGCAACAGTGCTGTCGCCTGCATACCCAAAGACACCGGGTTTAAGTAAGTCATTTATGTGCAGCAAAAACAGTGTTGCTGAGAGTACCGACCCCTGGGGACCCCGGCATTAATATCCATTTGACCGGACGAGCAGCCATCAATAACCACTCGGATGGATCGATCCCTCAAGAAGTCTGCGATCCAATCACAGACCAGTGGGTAGACCGAAGGAAGGAAGCTTAGCAATAAGGCTTTCGTGCCAGACCCTATCGAAAGCCTTCGAGATATCAAGGGAGACGGCAAGCGCTTCCTCATGCTTCTCGATGGCCTCGCTCCAGATGTGAATGGCATACGCTAGAAGGTCCCCAGTGGACCGATTTTAGCGAAAACCGTATTACCGGTCACTGAGAATGTCGTTAGCTTCTAGGTATGCCGAAGTTTCTTGTTAAGCACCCGTTCCATACTCTCACAGAGGTCCGTCCTCAGTGGTCTCTCGTAACAGAGATGGGTCTTTAGTTTGCCGGGTCAGCTTGACTGCCCAGCTGCACGTTAGCGTGCTTCCAAGCAGTCGGCACTTTTCCAGTCTCGTCTGAGATGCGAAATAGACGTGTCAAGATCGGAGACAATTCAGGCGCACAAGTTTTAAGAACGATTGCTGGTATCCCGTCGGGGCTACCGGCTTTGTTCCCGTCGAGGTTACGCAGGACCCTACGAACGTCCTTGTGATGAATACGAACGTCTGACATCCTCGTTATGCATCCATCAGGAGAAACAGATGGCCGTGGGTCACCAGAATTCAGACGAGAAGATTCCGCAAAAAGAGAGGCAAACAAGTTTGCTTTCTCCTCAGCGGTGTGAGCCAGCGACCCATCGGGTTTCAGCAGTGGTGGAAGTGTTAAAGGCCTTCTTCTTTTGAGCCACGTCGCTGGCTTTGCGCGTACGAGCGTCGGCCCAAGCTCGATATGCCGAGTGCTTAATCGCGTCTGCGCGATCACATTCGGCGCCAAACCATGGACGAGCTTTGCCAGACATTGTTACGTGTCAGAGAATGGGATGAAGTACTCCATCCCCTGTCGCAACACATCCGTCACAGCATCTACGCACGACGAAGCATCATCTGAAGAAAAGCAAGTAAAAGCAAGCAAGGCTGCCAAGGATAGCATGCGAAGAAAGACCGCAAGCCATCCCAATCTGCTGACCTGTATCGCCAAACCCGCCGGGTGCCGCTAGGGCTGGGATCGGGCGGGGAGTAGTCAGACACAGACTTAACCAGACAGTGGTCGGAACTGCCTAAAGGCGAACATATCGACACAGAGTAGCGGCCTGGATCTGTTGTCAGCAGAAGGTCCAGGCAATTGGCTGTGTGCGAATCCACATCCGGCACCCTCGTAGCCCCCCTGTACCAGCTGGGTGAGATTTAATGCTAGCGCTAGCTATCGCATCTCTCGCCCAGCGTGTTCTGTGGACTGGTACGGGAAAAGCCACTCTTGGTGGTGGGCATTAAAATCCCCCAGTAACACCAATTGGGCAGAAGGGTACTGCTGAGCCGCATCTGCCGCCTCACTCAGATGCTGTGTGAGCCCTGATGTCCGCTGTGCGAGCGGTAGACACAAGCGTAGATTATTTTATCTAGGCCTGTGTCCACCAAAGTCCAAAGCGTCGAGAACCTGGAGTCCTCAAGGTTACGGAGACGCCGATAGCAGATGTCGTCCTGGTCGTTCATACATACACCCGCACGTGGTTTGAAATTGTGCTCCAAGGTAAACCCTGGGTAAGAAACGTCGGACGGACCTCTGATCTGCGTCTCCGAAAGAAAGAAGAGAGCTGGTTTTTCAGTCTCCAGGTGGTGGTGGACTGCGACGAGATTGAAGTGCAGACCTCGTATGTTAGTGAGGTGCAATTTTTGAGAGAGGGAGTGCAGCCGTTGTTTATCTTTTCTCTTACTTTTCTTTTTCATTTTTATTCGAGTTTAAATAGATGTTCTAATGTCGTTTATCACATAATTCTTTGTTGTTATTTTGCCCTCCTGTAAAAAAGCCATTATTGACTCATGCACTGTTAGAACTTCGCTGACGATATGCTTATTTAGTAGTTGTACCTATCATACTCTACTATATTATTAACCTCGAACATAAACAATTTTTATTATGAAGGTTGTAATGAAAATGTGGTCATATTTTAACAACTGATTTCGCCCATCGAGAGAACAGCTTCCTTCAAGGAAAATTTAGTCAATTACAAAAAGAGAAAAAAAATCTCATACTTATTTTGATCAACTAATGAAAATTTTTTTGGTAATCTGACTATGAGGTAGGTACTTAAAGAAATTGTTCATTTTTATGGATTTAGACCCTGTGTAAAAGTAAAATACGTTTCTGTTTTTCTAGAAATTTGTTACTTTTATTTCACTCGTAAATATTCAAATAAGCACAGTGTTACCAAATTAGTGTAGAATTAAATGCTAAATATTGAATACTTAAATAATTTATGTAATTTATTATTCCATTGCATAATTTTAAGTAAGAACTAACATAATAATTTTATTTTGTCAACGAATTCATAGAAGTAAGTGGTAATATAACAAGAAATATTTAAAAATAATGTTTTTATTTTATTTATGATATACGTATTGATTACGTAAGCTTTTGTAAGCCATTTCTAATGAGCTACCTACCAGTAATTATTTTATTACTCGAGTTAGAAAACTACCAAATATCATTCCCAATAGTCACTAAATGACATCAAATTATTTTTAATGTTACAAATGTTTTATATACATATTACCTACAAGTAGAGAAGTTAGTATTTATTCTTACATAATAATAACAACAAGTTTTACTATATAAATTCTAATTTCGCCAATTACTGGGTGTGTTCCCCTCAGATGGAGATGGTGAAGCGAAGCGGAGACTTGCAAGAATCGTCCAATTACAGTCTCAATATAAATTTCAACTTGTATTCCCGTTGTCCCCGTTGCGGGACAAAGGGAATTTAATAAATTACAAATTTACTTTCAGTTGTCCCCGCGCACTGTCCCTATTAATTTATTGTAATACAAGTAGGTATACTATTCAATGTCTATTGAAATGACATTGGTTATTATGATTGTTTTTTTTTTCTGGCAAGTCGCGCGTCCGCTTTGCTTTTATCCACTTTCATGGACTGGTGGACACATAGAAGGAAAGAAAGCACCCTACCTATATCGTTCTCCGCTTTTCTCTTGCGATTCTTCTGAGACTTTTTTGTGTTTAGCGCCATGTCATGCAAGTGTTTTTTTTTTCTAATAATCTCTGTAATACCTAAATTACACATTTATTACGATTTGTGTTTTTTTTTACGTGTTTTATTAAACCCAAACACTAGGACAATAATCAAGTTCTATGGTCAATGGTAGTAGTAGGTACCTACCTACCCATAAACAACAGAAACAGTAAAGCATTAGTAGCGCCGATATATTTTTTTGTAGCTACATTAAAGGTAGGCAAGTAGTAGTAAACTGCAACGTCCTTAAAATTGAACTAGGTCTGGCAGATATGCAACCTGCCCATAAACAATTGACGAGGTTGATGCATACAGGTAATGAGAAATTTACTATAGGTACCTACTCTGAATGAGAGGATGTCATTGTGGTTGACTTGAGCATTCAATGGGTAAATAACTGCAGAGTAGAAAAGTATTTTTATTAACTTAAGCATAACTTGCAATATTTGTTTTGGTACTGCCACAAATGTAGGTATTTGTAATCTATACATTTTAAAATTATCTTGACTGCGACATAATGACTACTTGACTCCTGACTGCAACATAAAACCATAAATCAATTTGAAGACTTGATTTGATTTTTTTATCTGTGATATCAAAGTATTTTTTTTACTAAATGCATAATTATGAAATTGAATATTATGTATTCAATACCTACAACAAAAATGCAATTTTTAAGATTGTGTAGGACTGTAGGTATGTTCCAGTTAATCTCCGAAACGGCTGGACTTATTTTGACGGGACTTTCACTGACAAATAGCTGATGTTACAAGGAGTAGCATAAGCTACTTTTCATTTTCTCGAATGAAATCTCCGAAATGAATAAATAGATTATAACGAGAGACTCACAGATAGCATAAATGTGTTATGTTATGATGACTATCAGTCATCAGAACTAATAATTTACCCCCAAAAAGGAAAGTAATGTTCATAAACAACACTCAAACAAAGTTGTGGGTAACAGCTAGTCATTTCTATAAAGGAAACTATGTAACTATTTGCACAACACAATCTTAGTGTGTTGAACTATGGACAGTTAATGGCAATCAAATAATGAAGTATTTAAGGGTAACTTGATAAAACACAACACAGTTCATACTTTTAAGATTTTATTGTACAAAAAATGGGTAGTTGAGTATACATACAAACCTATTCAGTCGAAATTAACATTAAGATTTGCATAAATGCTAAAACCTATTGTGACAAATCTGTTCCCAATATTTGTCATTATAACTGCGATTTTAGAGTCGCAGTTGCAACTTACATCTCTTCAGATCATGCTTGCTGAAATCCTAAGCACCAAACCTCAACTTTAACATAATAAAATATTTATTATTTGGGTTTATAATTAAATTAGGCTCTGTTTAACGCAAAATTTTAATGTTATTCTAGTTATTAGGATTGCTTATATCACATAAACAATTTCAGCTCCCCACTGACAAGCTCAAAACTTTATGTGACAGTACATAACGTGGAGCAGTCATGAAACTTCCATTATTATTTTATTTATTCATTAATTAGCAGTTTGTTTTTGGTTATTCATATTTGCTGCTTGTTGTTCTTCTTTTTTTCGTTGCTTTTCTCTCATTAGTTCAGCATCCCTGTTACAAGAAAATAATAATTAATCTATAGTTTAGCTCATTCTTATCAACCTATAAAAACAAAGGTTGTACAGTGGGTTGTGTCAGACGCAGAGCCAGATATTGAACTAAACTTTAAAGAATTATAAAGGATAAGGCATGTAGAAATACAATTACCAGCAAATGGCAAACATTTTAAGCCAGTCAGCCGAACTGGCAATGCTGATACAAACTAATCATAAAAGCTTACAATGATTCTTTTATAACAATGAAAAGTGATGAGATCTTAGTTTCAGAGGTTATGAAAACAACGTACCTATGTTTCCTCTCTTGTAAAGACATACCAGTCTTTTCATTGGCATTCTTTTTCTTTTGCTGTTCCTGTTGTTTCTTTTGGTTTTTGGCGCGAGCCAAATCCCTCTGGTTTCCACCTGTAACAAATTTAACATCTATGATCTATCTGCCTAGCCAAATAACCGTGAAAAATGGCATGTTATGTCAATTCACAACAATAGCATGTTTTCATTCTTTTAATAACACGCGATAAGTAATTTAAACATGTGATAATAATGGTTCACTAGAGCGGATAGAATCAATTTTCATGATACAAAACAAAGCGTCACCCAAATATGACTCGTGTCATGGTTAAAGCGTTGAACGTGCTGTAATCTAGAATGTTCGATGGAATTTGTCCTTCCAGGATCAATCAGAATTATTAAGATTGAAGGTAGAACCTTGATGCACTCACTGGTATTTTGTAATTGTAAACATGATTATTTATTATGTGTGTCACTATACTTACGGGTCATCGCGAATATTAATCACTCAACGCCAGCAAGGTTGGACTTGTTGAAAGGCGCAATTATCTAATTGTTAGTAGTTTTAGCGGTATGGAAGACCGGACGATACGCTAGCCCGGCCGAAACCTAGGACAACGCACCGCCCTCCTTACCAATACGAAAGAAACTTTGAAAACAACTAAAAGATAACGCTGGCTGCTAACAAAACGCCTCAGCCAGCTGGCCACAACCACAAACAAAACGTCAATGACGCTATTTACTTTTAATATATTTTTACATTTTTTACTTTGGTACAACGACTTTTAGGTTGAGTAATTTCGAGGAGAATTTTATTACTATTGTACACTCTGTGTCATAAAAGAATGGTCGTGGCGTACGTGCGTAGTGCGTACACACTCACCAGTGGTCTCGAACCTACCGATTTTTCGGTATTTATACCGATATGGGCTCTGTTTTACCGAAATACCGAAATATTACGATATTTCTACGATTTTAGAGTATATTGAGATTCTCCCGAATTTTCTACCGATTTTACACTTTTAAGATGGCAACCCTTTTCATTTATGTTTAATGTTACGGGGAAGCCCTCACAAATAGTAAGTAGGTATGGATGGACTTAGTGCAGAATGTTCCATATATTTTGAGGAATACCCTTATGATGTCCTACAACTCAATGTTTTTAAAGCCTTGATTACACCTACCGAGTAGATGTGCTCTCGGCTGAGTGCTCGGTATTTGTAAACACATAGCCGAATACTGCCTCGCCTCGCCTCGCTTCACTGTCTCGGCCGTGAAGGATTTTACTGTTTCGCCACTCTACTCGGTAGGTGTAATCAAGGCTTAAGGGGCTTCCTGCTCGGGAATTTACCTGTCTAGTCCATTTAAACAGGAATTTGGTTTTATTTTTGTCATTAATTTTCTTAACTTTGAAGAGAAAAGTAACTTACCTAAAGAGTGCCTACAAAATAAGATTAATTTAAAATGACGTCTGACGAGGAGCCAACAAGCACAAGTGCGAGTGTAAGAAAAAAAAATATTTATCTATCCATAGACACTCTCCTTCTTAGTTGGATCGCATTTATAAATATGATTGTTATAAAATTTGTATTTAGGTGTTTTTTCAATAAATAAACGAATTTGATTGAATATTGTATATTTTTTTTGTCAAATACTGATTTTAGGTACAAATATCCCGATTTTAACTGGCAAGTCTACCGATCTCACTCTATGACGTTCGAGACCCATTGACTGTATCTATCTCAATGTTCGAGACCACTGACACTCACAGACTACAGAGAGATACAGGTATCGGCACGGATCTTGAGCGCTTGGCGAAAGAGTCCCCGACCGCTTTGCGCATCGTACATTTATTGCAAACAAAAAATGTACACCTATTTTATTTTATTTTTTCTTTTACCTGCTATCTTCTTAATTCTGGTTGAAAGTAAAAGTAAAAAAAAAAACATAAATAGTTTAAAGCAAAGTCGCTGTGTTTCTCTGTCTGTTTTTCCGTTTACTTATTAACCATGCAACAGATTGTCATACGGTTTTCATTATCTTTTAGAAAATTTCTACCGGAAGGTATGCATATTGTAGCAAAGACTAACATTTTACCTACTTTTGAAAGGAACATTATCTGTGTGCCTGTTATGGTTCTCGGCTAAACCATTTTTGGTGACATAATAACCACTAATAAAATAACTAAATAAATAATAAAAATAAAATAAATGGATCAAAAATCACTAGTCAATTAACTGGTTGAGTAGTGTAATTAGAGACACAATAGTAAGACAATGGCGCACGAACGCGGGCGTTCGTGCGGGGATCAACAGCTTACGGGCGGAATTCACCAATAAAACTAATCGCGTTTTAACGTTTGGCTCGCATAATCGCAATCGTAAAAATACAACAAAAGAAAAATACAGACAAGTGACACTAGTGACAGCGGCTAAACGCGATTATGCGAGGCAAACGTTAAAACGCGATTAGTTTTATTGGTGAATTCCGCCCTTACTGGCACGGAAGTCTAGGTACTCGTCGTCGTTAGGTACGTGCAGCAAGCGCAGGGAACCAATCACGAGTGATTTCTATGATGCAATGCGTGGCGAGCCAATCACTGACACTCCCCGCCCCCGCGTCTCACTTCATACGACCAAAAAGACCTGATATTTTACTTCTGCGCAAGTAAAAGTCAGCGCTCAAGATCCATGTCGGGATCTATACAAGAAAGGTACTCTGTGGATACTAGTGGCGTAAAGTGAAAATAGCATTGAAGCTTTTTTATGGTCACCCCACAGACGTCTAAAGAGTAGGGTCACTCAAGCCAGCCTTCCGTCAAATGCCAAACGTCATTTAGTGTTGACACAGCTTTGTTTATCTTGTTATTTTATTGTGATTTTTATTCGAAATCATGTAGAACACTAATCAAATTTTAGACAGTTCCATAGGAGAAGTAATATTCAAAATAATACAGTTTTGCCAAAGAGAAAAAGTGGCAAATTACACCATTATCGATCTAAAATAAGGTCACGGAACGAGTTGCAGTTATGACCGGTATTCTATAGTATTATTTTAGTGTTTATAGACTTCCTAGGTACCCACTGGTCCCTGACCGGAGTATATATCGTACTAGCTGACCCGGCGAACTTCGTACCGCCTAACAATCAATGAATGTAGTTTAGCTTTCGATATAGTCAACCGATTGCGATGAAACAAAGCCTAAGTAATAAATCAGGTTACACACAATTTTAAAGTATAAAAGTTATCTATATCGATTTCCTAAATTTGACGTGATGCGCGCACAACTAAAAACTTCTACAGATTTATTATATGTACAAGGTGGCGCAAAATTAATCATCTAATTTTGTTTTTGTATAACTTTTTTTATTAAAAAAAAAAGAAAAGATTTTGAGTGATGGAAATCTTTATAAGGACCTGTAATTTTTTTCTTTTCTGAAAAAGATGATATCCGCCAAGTGACTGCCGCCAGTGTCGATACACATTTGTGCCCGTTTTATCGCATTTTCCATAACTTTCCGCAAGATTTCGGTGATAACTGTTCGCATTCCAGTCGAATATTCTCTTTAAGGGCTACGATTGTCTGAGGTTTGTTGGCTTATGACTTTCTTTGAGCCTCAAAGAAAGAAGTCTGGGGCGGTTAAATCGGTCGATCTTGCTGGTCATGCCAAATCGCCAAAAAAGAAGACCACGCGACCAGGAAATACACCCTTCACAATATCCATTTCTGCTCGTGCTGTGTGTGCGGTTGCACCGTCTTGTTGAAACCGCGTGTTCACCAAGCCCCTCTCCTCCAATTTCAGCAGTAAGAAGTCGAAGTCTTTCACTAAAATTCACTGTAGGGTCCGTCAGGTGATGCCGAATTACGTGACCCGTCGTCTGGTTGATGTTTTTTCGTTCTCAACGACATCAGCAGCCTCAGCGTCAATATCCTCGGCAGAACGACCAGTCCAGTGGCGGCCACACCCTGCAAGGTCTTTTGTGGTTCCAATCTGTTCGTGTCAAGCACCTAAGTGGTGAAATGTTTGCCCAGTTGGCGCGACACGATTAGGAAATCAAATGTACGCTGGCTGCGCTAACACCACCGACCGATTATATTGGTCAAAAGAATCGACATAATTATTGAGTATAGCGGTCCATTGCTTGTCTGTTCGTATTCTGCAGCTGTCTAGAAATATGATTGACGTACGACGCCATTTACAATTATAACATACTTGCTTTTGCCCGCGGCTTCGGCCCCGTCAACTGACTACTATATCCTACTCTACCCAACTCTATCCTACTGTACCTTACTCTACCCTACTCTACCCTACCCTACTCTACCCTACTCTACTCTACCCTACTCTACCCTACACTACCCTACTCAAAAAAAAAGTATCCTATGTCCGTCTCCTGGTTCTAAGCTACCTCCCCACCAACTTTCAGCCAAATCGGTTCAGCCGTTCTTGAGTTATAAATAGTGTAACTAACACGACTTTCTTTTATATATATAGATATATCTCCAAATACGTATAAATTCATTAATTTAAACATGATAATATTTGTTTATTTTGTTTCGATCAATGTTTTCGATAAGTAGCAGGTATAAAGAGAGTAGATACTTTTAATTTATAATACGTTTAGACACTTAAAATATTTCTTTTCAAGTTTGAGTAAAGATACTGTTTCTAAAATAAAAAAGAAGGTTTTTCAAATAAAGGCGTGTGGTGCACAGCAGGAAAAAAGCGTAAAGGAAGACAAAAAAAGTCATCCTTGATCATTTTGATAACTGCCCCATCCGCAGCAAAATGCATTTTATGCTGTAAGGAAGGAGGTACCAACTTTGATGAAGCTACATTGCGTGTTAAAGGAAGACAAACTTCACTGGTGGAATCATTTCTCTCAGAGCAGTTTAAAAAAAACTGGGTCACAAAAAATGTGAGTCAATACGAAAAGTTATTATTGAGAGACATGATATCGTGGTCTGGCGTGCTAGATATTTGCGAAGAATGAAGAGCTTAAAGGAATGTAGAAAACCAATTGTAATATATAGATGAAAAATACATTCATACTGCACATGAAGATAATAAATGTTTACAAAGTCCAGATGAACCTATAGTTTCGAAGTCAATTTCTCTTGGTGAAAGATATTGTTCATACAAGCAGCAGGAACAGATTTGTGGAAAATTGTTTACTTGCATATAAGACAAAGTATTTCAGCGGATTACCATCATGATATGAATCGAGAGAATTTTACCAAGTGAATGAAAAAAAAACTCTTACCGAACCTTTCTCAACCATCTGTCATTGTGCTTGATAATGCATCCTATCATAGTGCACGCTTCCAAATAGCAGCGACACGAAAAAAATATCTAGTCGGATCTAAATACCGGCTCAGCGAAGATCACCAACTTTATACACTTATATCACAATGTTATAGCTCGTAACTCATTCTAGGGTATTTCTCAAATGTCAAAATAGGCCTTTTACTTTTTAACGAGTTTATCTGACAATTGAATCAGGAATTTCTAAGGAATTAGGCCTAAACCAGTTAAAAAACCTACTTGGCAACTTTTTTATGAAAAAAAAAAACAACATAATAATAACTTAATTTTATTCACAAGTTTGCGTTTAGGGCTTAGGCAACATTTATGGTTGCTAAGTGTAGGTAATATATTAGTACACAGTGAGGAGACGACAATACAACTATAATTGAAAACACTGATGATACTCAACATGATAACCGACTTTAACCGATTAAGGGCGGAATCCACCAATAAAACTAATCGCGTTTTAACGTTTGGCTCGCATAATCGCGTTTAGCCGCTGTCACTAGTGTCATTTGTCTGTATTTTTTTTTTGTTGTATTTTTACAAGTGACACTAGTGACAGCGGCTAAACGCGATTAGTTTTATTGGTGAATTCCGCCATTAATGTAACTTAGACTTCCTCTCTTTAAAAAATAGCATAAGCATGTTTTATTCTGATACATGATTAACCATCAAGATGACATATCAACATTTTCCGTATTTTTCAATTTAAATAAATTTTCTTTGAAAAACTCATCAAAAGAGCTTAAAAATTTCAAAAATGTTTTCGTTATGGGTTTTGGTACATGTGGAATCCTGGAAGAGGGCTGGGCTGATGCTGCGTAAGCAAGCGTACGTGACATACCGACACGCCACTCTTTTAATGACAACCACTCCACTGTTCACATAATGTCAGAAAGTAGCGGTAAATTGAATTAATTTTACTCTATTGGTGTAATTGCGGTATAAGCATAAACAAATAAATAAATATTACAAAAAATTGATTTAGTAATTTTTGGTAAGCATAAGCGTAGTATAATCAGCCTTTCAATGTTCCCGCTGCTGGGACTCAGGCCTCCTCTCCAGGAGAGGGAATGGGCCGTAATCTACCACGCGGGCCCAGTACGGGTTGGTGAATGTCATATATATTCGAATTTTTGGTTCTAGGACATGCCATGCCAGTTTCCTCACGATGTTTTCCTTCACCGTTTTGAGAGCAGTGGTGATAAAATAAATTAGTCTGGCTAGGTTACAACTCGTAAGTCGGAGCCGTTACCACTCGGCCACCACTGCTCTCATATAAATGTAGATAGAAAGTAAGTAGGATTATCTTGAATGCCTGTAAAACCTTAAATTCGATAAAAACCCTAGAATGTAACTTGGAACGAAACTGCAAGAAACAATATAATAAAAATTAGTTACTTATAGTGTTTTAAAAAAAATACATTTTTTGGCACGTTAAATAATAAGATGAAATATATTGCGAGTATTCTTTTTGCGTATTTAAGTATTCGTTTTGACAGATGTCAAAACGGGTCTTTTACTTTTTGACAACATGAACAAACTTTTATGGATAGTCGACACCGGCTCAGTTGCCAAAGAAAAAAAAAATGTATTAATGAACTAGCTGACCCAGCGAACTTCGTACCGCCTAATAGTAAGGATAACGCCATCTACTGGCATTACCAGAACAGCATAATTCATTATATAATGACATTTTAATTAGAGATGGCGTTGTATGCGGAATTTTTTCCATTTTTTTTTCACTGTTTAAACCTTTCCTGGACTATTACGAATATTTCAAGACCAAAATTAGCCAAATCGGTCCAGCCGTTCTCGAGTTTTAGCTAGAATAACGAACAGCTATTCATTATATATATAGACTAGCTGACCCGGCGAACTTCGTACCGCCTAATAGTAAGGATAACGCCATCTACTGGCATTACCAGAACAGCATAATTAATTTTTAATGACATTTTAATTAGAGATGGCGTTGTATGCCTACGGATTTTTTTCGTGATTTTTTCCATTTTTCTCACCGTTTAAACCTTCCCTGGACACTCTGACTACTATATCCTGCTCTACCCAACGCTACCTTACTCTACCCTACTCTATCCTACTCTACCTTACTCTACCCTACTCTACCCTTCTCTACCCTACTCAACCCTACTCAAAAAAAAAAATATATATGTAAATAAAAAAAGTATCCTATGTGTTTCTCTTGGTTCTAAGCTACCTCCCCACCAACTTTCAGCCAAATCAGTTCAGCCGTTCTTGAGTTATAAATAGTGTAACTAACACGACTTTCTTTTATATATATACTAGCTGACCCGGCGAACTTCGTACCGCCTATCCTACTCTACCCAACTCTATCCTACTCTACCCTACTCTACTCTACTCTACCCAACTCTACCTTACTCTACCGGGCAGGTACTAAAAAATAAAAATAAAAAAAAGTATCGTATGTGTTTCTCCTGGTTCTAAGCTACCTCCCCACCAACTTTCAGCCAAATCGGTTCAGCCGTTCTTGAGTTATAAATAGTGTAACTAACACGACTTTCTTTTATATATATAGATATAAGAGATGATTAAACAAGTACTGAGTTTGCAACACAGGTTTAAATTTGATAAAAGAAAAATAATTATGGTGTTTGGCGGGATTTCTTCGAGAGAAGTTCAAAGACTGTTTTAATTATTCGCAAATAATTATTTATTGTGATGTAACATTGGTGTAGTTTTGTATCTCAAGTGTTTGCACTACTGGACAATATGTGAAACCATTGAAAAAGAAGCAATCTCGTTAAAATAGAGCTGAGAATTTTGTTGTAGTGTTGACTACCTCAGCGAAGTTTTTCGAGAAAGTTAACATTTGCTGCCGAATATTACAAAAACATTAGAATGTGTACATCCATATTCTAAAGGTAAACAAATAAACTATTCATACGAAGATACGGCTTAAAAAACTTAGTATTCAAGTCATAAATATTAGCAAAAAAATACCATAAAAAAAAACAACAGCAAAAAAAAAGCACTTTCGGTACTCTGTGATAACAACTGTCAAAGTGTCAAAATGTCGGTCAATGCACAAGTTCACCTGAGTAGCAACGAAAATAATAAAAAGAGCGATAAAACTCTGAAACAGTTGTTTCCTAAACGAGATGAGTGCTCACATGTGTCTTGTTATTGGCAAGTAGTCTTTTTTATCACCCCTCAATTCGATAAATCAATAAAAATATTCAATTAATGTGCCTTTGTTATGTTCTTTTCTGCAGCGAGGAAAACGTTTGGAAACTATGTCAAGATGTATCATTAAGAATTCCTGAAGAATTGGATAGATGTTTCATCGTTTTCATATCGAATCCATGCCGTACGGTGCCTCTGTGGAAACAAAGGGCTGGGCGCGAGGAGGACCGTCTCGTCATATGGGTGTGTACCGAAATTATGTCACGCTATTATGTACTTATTCTGCTTTATTGTTGAGAGAATGTGAATTCTTTCTACTTTATTGTCGTATAATTTATATCCATCCTTCTTTCATTTCAGCGTTACATAGAGATAGTAATACTATAATAATACTAAATGATAGTTGTTTGTTTACCTACTCTTCTTTAGCACTACAATTGATAAAAGAGGCGTTGTAACAGAATTTCATCATATCAAAGTACAGTGAAGCTATTTTATTTAATACATAATTATTATAAATGAATTATAATATAGTTAATTTTATTTCAGGATTATCATGTGATATTTCTGTATTCATGGGACAGCAAAACTTGCCTGGTTTACGATCTGGATTCTGAGTTGCCATTCCCAACATTCTTCCACAAATATGTTACTGAAACATTTCGTACAGATCAAGTGCTCAAGTCAGATTTTCACAGGTAAGTTTCTAGCATTATGATTTGTTAATTTTGATGAACATTTTTACTGTAGACAAGCTATATCAATCAATTCCTACAAAAAATATGCTAATAGTTCATTAAACTGATTTCAAAACATAAATAAAATATCCCTTCTTGCAGTTGGGTAAAAAAAGACGAGCTATACATTTTCTAACAACCAAAAACTTTTAGGTTCTTCCGTGTGGTGCCCGCGAAGCAGTTCTTGCAGAGCTTTGCATCAGATCGTCGTCACATGAAGAGACCGGATGGTTCATGGATTAAACCACCCCCACCATACCCAGCAATATGCACATCTAGTAAGCATAAAAATTTATATGTTTAAAATTAATGTAGTCAAAATATGGAAAAGGTCTTATTTTTTATTGTAATCATAGTTTTGGTAAATTTAATACAACTAGCTTCAGTGGCTTCATCTACACGAAAGTAGGTTTTCCCATACAAACTTTGGGCCCTAGTTTCATCCTTAGGGGCCGAATTTCGAGAAACCCATTCTAATTCCTTGTATACATCACTAAAGGAACTTCTGTGCAAAATTACAGCATTCTAGATCTAAGGGTTTGGGCTGAGCTTTGATGAGTCTGTGAGTAAGTCGGGACTTGGCCTTTTATATATACATATTACATATTTAGCATCCATGTTTATTCCCCTTCCAAATATTTTTTGGCTCTAATTCCTGGCAAAGAGCCAATAGCTTAATCCACTCACTTAACTAATGTGTAACATTTATTTGCAAATGTATTGTTACATTTTGTACAAATAGCATTTCATACAAAAGTACTTTTGTTTTTTTATTTTTCTTTGTTCTTGCTGGACAGTGTGCTGTTGAAAGTTAGGAAATAGGTCATTGGGTCACATTGTGTCATAGACTAGAAGATTCTGTACCTATAGGTACAGAATACTAAATATTTTTAAACACAATGATGGTAGCTTATATTTTTTTTGTAATGAAAGCACATAGTAACATTCAGACCACGGGTGTTACGGATATTCGCATCCGCATCCGTAAATGCGGAACATTCGCATCAATTCTGACATCTGCATCCGTATCCGCATCTGCATCAAATTAATGCGGATTTTTAACGGATGCGGATTTATAACTGCGACAAGTAATGACATTATAAAGTGGGTAGGCCAGTAGAGAGGCGCGTGCGTGGGGCGCGTGTTTTTGTTACCTATTTATGCTATATACTGCGCACAAGTGTGTCACACACGCCGTCGTAGATCTGGGCGCATCGTTCTCCATACATTTTATATGGTAACTAGACTTGTAGAGCTACACTTCTTGATCCACGTCACGCGACGCCTCGCGACGTCGTTCTACGTACATATCAGCCCCCTTAGCCAAGTTACAACCGTTTCATTTCGATTCTCTTCGTCGATCGCCTCGAGTAGGTCACGCCTCCGATTCCTTTGGTCTGAAGTCATCTCAACGCCCAGTAACGTGGTCAGAACAAAGGAATAGGAGGCGTGGCCAACTCGAGGCGATCAACGAAAAGAGAATCGAAACGAAACGGTTGTAACCTGGCTAGGGGGACAGGCGTGTTACACGTGTGCGTTGGTCTAATGTAGTTCTAGCTTTATCGTTCGCTTACACTGACCCGTAGGAAGCATTCGTGACAAGATTCTACAAGTTTTGAATTACTTTTCGACGTGATTTCCACTGTGAATTCTTTAGTGTTTGTTTACTCTGTTTATACAAGTTTATTACCAATATTCGGATATACATACATACATATTAAGTGCAATAGTAATAAAAATATCGCCACCAATAAAAAACAGTATCTGAACACATTTTATATTGGAAAAAAATTATCCGGAGAAGTCAGAGTGTAAAAAATCCGCAACAACCCTAATTCAGACTATTGTTTTTGCACATAAAGGTTTTTAGTACTCTTATTATGAGTCTTATTATTATAATATCTAGCTTGTAGGTACTGCCCCACTGCTAGGCAAATGCCTTCAACGGTTTTTTTTTTTTAAATAATATAGTAATAATATTCTACAACTTTCACACAACGCCATCTAGTCTGAAACTAAGAGTTTGTGGTATAATATAATATAATATAATCTGCATCGCAGCTTTTAACACCCAACTCGCAAGAGGGAGACATTACTTCCATTGGTGCTGGCACTCGGCCACGGCTTGCTTATTCCTAAGGAAGACATTAAACATTAAACCGCTTTCGTCGGATTGGTCCGACGAGTATTTACGTGTCCTATTCGCCAAAGTCGTGTGTTCGCGACTGGATATTCCATCTCGTTTAGCTCTTCAATCCCCCGTAAGTGACAGAAGAGCTGACAAGATGGAGTATTTAGTCGTGGATGTGCGACCCTGGCGGTATATCTGACGTACCGTAAAACGGGGTGAATAGAAACAAAACTTTGGTTTGGTTTTTCACTTTGATACCATATTATCGGCTTCTAACTAAGCATTGACTTTTAGTATAACAATTCATCAATAAATTGATATAGTTAAATGCTGCAACAAATATTCAAACATCGTAGAAATACCCTTTGAAGTTTTGTTTCTATTCACCCCTGAGTTTCCATTCACCCCATTTGACTGTAGGTGGTTAATATGCTTCTTTCCATACTGCTTTGGCAGGATCTAATCTATTTTAAACATATATTAATATAAATTAAACCTTATGAGCTAAAGTATGCTTTAGCTCATAAGGGTCACAGAATAAGTGATAGGCAGGTTTGACATATTTCAATAAATTATAATATAATATGTTATAATATATTTTATTTGTTTCCAGCTTCCACTCATAACTTAGATGAATACATCAACATGGATTTCGGAGTTGGTCCAGGTCAGGTATTGAATCTAACAGATTTCGTACAGCGGTTCTACAAGATTAATAAGTAGTACGAAAGTTCTGTATCCACTAATAGATAGTGAAATGTTGTTTATGAATTAGTTCCATATTTATTGATTTGTGATTATGTTTTAATAATCCTTGTTTTTTATACTGTAAGTTCAATTATCCTAATGCAGTAAAAATTCTGGAATCATGGTGCCATAATGCTGAATGATGTAATGATTAATGAAAAAACGTGTTACTACATTGTGAATAACCAATTCACTCTTTCCTTACATATTATTAATTAATTTGTTTCTAATTCCAATATTATATTTGAGTGACCTTAAAAAAATATAGCACAATAAATTAACCAATTCTTCCCACAAACACAAAGAAATGATTATGCACAAATTGTTACCTTAAATGGAGTCAACCCGTATGTATTAAGCTTCAATAAATATATTTTTATGTAGGTTTAACTGAACAAATATTGAGATTATTCATTATTAGTAGTTATTACATTTAAAAAATATAATAATGCAGTTATAAAAATCAGAAACCTACATAAGAATAAGAAAATTATATACCTACTTTACTCTAAAAATAATTTTGAATAAATTAAACTATCTACATATTAAATATGGCAAATTATATAATAATTCAGGGCACTTCTATTCCCCATAAAGATTAGCTGATTTTGATATAATTAGATAGTAAAATACTAAGCATAAGAAATTTAATCAAGAGGCTAGTGCTTGAAGTTTCAATTTTATATGAGTTAATGTGAGTGAGTAGTGTTTTGAATATTCTGCGTTTACTTTCCATTTATTGTTATTCTGGAAGAGTACAATATTATTAACGTTATGTAGATCATGTTTATTTTCATTTTGACTGAGGTAATTCTTGTTTACGGATTGTGTATTACCTTGAGTGGTAAATTAACATTTAAGTAATTTTATAGTAGTGTATATGGTCGCAGGTAGCTTTTGTATGTTGTTAAACTATTTAATAATTTTATAACAACTTTTATACACTCTTTTTATTCTTCCCTAGCACCCTTAGAAAATTGATAAAAATACCAAAAATATATTTAAGAATATTCGCTTACGGTAAGGGTCAATCCAATGAACGAAATGTATGATTCATTTCTATGGAGATAGTTAATTTACGTCCTTCTACTTCCACCTATGTATGTATTAATTGAATTATGCAAACTTAAGAAATTTTATCTATTGTTCTAAATCTTCAAAGAATTATTTTTACCTAATATATTTACACTATAAAATTGTACCTAAATATTTTACATTTTCTCTATTATGAGTAAAAATATTAACTACTTAAATATTATATTACTTATACTTATTGAATAAGATTAGGGATACGGTACTACAATAGCACAGGTGAAGAGTTTACAACTTTGTGATTGTGAATAATTTTACTGTCTTCGAAAAACTTGCATTTATTAACTTTTAACTACCTACATACTTTCTGCAGGGTTCGTGATCTGTGTTCGTAACTTTTACAGTTTACTAGTCCAATGTTAATTATTTTTTAAGGTTTTACGAGGTTCTTCCGAGTCCCATAAATTGTGTTTGAAGTTGCTTGTACCTAGTATATGATGAAAAGAAAAAAACATTTTATTATAGTGAATTTAAGACCTAGTCATTATTATTAATTATTCTTCTTCCTAACAGTTAATCACTTGTCACATTAGTATTTAGTCGAGGCGTAGCTGGATATTCTATGGGACCAAACTTATTCGACTGGATGCGGTGGAACCCGGAGCGTAGAGCGAATATTTAATCCCTGGGAGTGTGTTTACGTCCCATTAGTTACGCCTTTGTCCTATATTACATATTATCCACATGTTACCGACTCAATCGATACCTTCCTTCTACGCCTTTAAAGTTTTCTCTATTGACTGACATATGAGTGATAAATTATTGTGCTTGTGCTTTTAATGTACCAAGTTACATGTTTTTAATTTAAGATTTATGAAGCAAAATAAAAGAAACATTACACGCTATATGGTATTTTTAATTCGTTAAATAAAACAACAATTAGTAACTATAAAACAATGTCAACAATAAAATTATGCTATGATTAAAATACAACAGGAACTGGTAAACTAAAATTATAAAACTTTTGTTCTACATAAATTGTATACATTCTCAGAGAGGTTTATCACAGTTAATTACATAGCCACAGACTAAATTATATCTAATACTTCCTGCATACATGAGCTATCACATTACTACAACATAATATGAATGATATTAATATTTAGTTAGTATTTCCGCTCCATCCTCAGTGATTAGAACCGTGTGTTCTGCTTGTGCGCACCTGGAGCCATCCTCTGTCAGTAGTGTCCAACCATCATTTTGTAGCACAGTGAACACACTACCGTGAGTTATGGCTGGCTCGATTGTAAACGTCATGCCAGGCTTCATTTTCCCAGGGTATTTGTTTTCTAGAAAATAGTATGCACATTATGAGTTAAATGACAGACGATTCTTCACACTATTTATTAGTATTATTATTATTTATTTAGTCTGCTCTGCCTCAGTGAAAATTCATCGTGCATGATAGGTATTTTATGAAACAAAACCAAAGGTCGAACACCGCAACAGCTCTGAAAGTTGGGATTTATCTACTCTCTATCTCTCTATTATGCTACTAATCTATGAAATATACATACATTTATATCTCGTGTCACGGTGTTTGTTGTCGTACTCCTATGAAACGGCTCGACCGTTTTTAATATTTGGTAGGTATGTCAATAGCTCGTTTTACCCATTTTCACCCTCCAGTCCCATCCCCCATTTTTTTGTCGCGAATTTTGTTTCGATTTATACTTCTGTTCGACTTTGATCATTTATTTGGAAAAACCGTTTCCCAGGGCAGTTATTATCACACGGGTGCAAATTTAATACAAAAACCTTCGTCGTTTATCAATACCTATTTCTATTAGTAAAAATCGTATCAAAATCCTATTTCCATTGTGTAGTTTAGAAGATCGGGATGTGAGATGTAGATAAAATGATAGCGTTAGATAATGGCTTTATTTTACCCAGTGGTGGAATTCTTAATTAAAAAGTACTAACTAATTTTCACCTGATCATCTGAGCTTAGGGGCCATTAATTTATTACGTAAGACGATTTTTACTAGTTTTTGACCCCCTCCCCCCAAATAAGAAAAGGCCGACCACTTTCCTCCTCCTGTCCCTCCTACTCTCCCTGTTTAATATTTATTACGTAAGAATCTAAAGGAAAAAATGAATATACGTTTGGTTGGTTTTGATGTTTACTTTTAAAAGTAACAATTTTTAGGAACGTATAAGTGTCGTTTACGCAAACAACTAACGTGTAGTTCACAAGCGGGGAGGCGCAGTGACGTTGCCATGGAAATAGTTTATCTACGCATTCGAGCGCACATCTTTCAAATCTTAACTTTGAGTATTTTTGTGATCTTACGTAAGAACTATCAAGACTACCTCTCACCCCCTTGTAAGAAAAAATAAAATATGATAGACACCCCCTAAATCGTCTTACATAATAAATGAATGGCCCTTTACCTGAGCAGATTGCTCTTTCTAGTTTTATTTACATTGTGTGTTTTTAATGATTATGGCGACTTAATTACTTAACTAAAAGTAAAAAAAACTTAAAAGGTACATGTGTGTGCGTCAATGTCTAAGACACTGTGTACATTAGAATTAATAATTGTGAAAAATAATTTACTTGTATGATGAACTTCAGGGGGTCCATGGAAATACTGCCCGATGCCATGCCCCAACACAGAAGGAATGACCGTCAGCCCATGTTTTCTTGCATGTCTGTATATCCTATAGCCAATTTCTGAAAAAGGAACTCCTGGTCCACATCCTTTGATGGCCTGGAATTTAAAATGTTTTGTTCTTCATAATTATTGTTTTTATATTACACTAGTTGCTGTCAGCGACTTCGCCCGGTTCTTGTAGAAAATTATCCCATGGGAGCATATTCCTGAGATAAAAAGCATGTTATGTGCTATTCCAGTACATAGTATGCCCGTGTACCAAGTTTCATCGAAATCCGTTCAACCGTTTGAGCTTCAAGAAGTAACAAACATACACACTCACAAACTTTTGCCTTTTACTTTATAATATTAGTGTGATGAGAACGTGCGTCAATCTTATTTGGTAGACGCAATGCATGTGTAGGTCGAGTGCTAAGTGTGCCTTAAATCCAAACAGGAAAATAATTCCAACCTACATGGTTTTTTTAATATTTTTTTTTCGGCGGAAAGATCAAAAGCCCACTCAAACCCACTCCTGTTCCTTCGTTGCCTTTCGTACCACGGCCGAGTTTTCCTTTCAGAAGCAGATATTGGCCCCAGTAGGCTTCGACCCTGCTGGGCCCCTACAGTTGCTGACATTCGACAAACCTACATGGTAGACATCCCGCCAATACAAAACATTTTGAGAATATTTTCATTGTGTATTCAAGGAATAGCTACAACCTGGGAGTCTCATAAGTCAAGAGTGAAAAAGTTACAGTACCTACGGTCAAAATGTTGGTCAACCTGATGTTGGTGTTCCGAACTATTGCGCATACTCCGCATTCGCCATACGATTCTTAAAAATAATTATAATTACTTACTGCGCAGCCAATTATTCGAAGTTCGAAGCGATCAACTGATATTTTGACCGTACTGTGTACTTCTGGGTAAGCATGCTCCATCATCGACCACATCGAGACAGTGGGGAAACACCACGGAATATAGAGAACACTGGAAATAGTAGTCGCCGCTAGTCAGTACCGCATTACGCACTCGCTGTTCAAGCGCTCTCATTCGCAAACTAGACTGCGTCAACGTACAATTTAAGTTTAATAATATTAAAATGCCTTATTGTGCCATATTGGACTGTAAAAACCATAGTCGGACTAAATGTCCAACTCATGGAGGTGTATCATACCAACGAGAAGTATTATTTTCAGATTTATTTTAATAAAATGAAAAAATAAAATTTCGTCAAACATTGCACAAGATATACAAACAAAAATTGTCTTTAATTTCATGACTACAAAGTTGATTTTCTTTTCCCGGTTATTAGCCTTTCTGGAATATTCGCTTGTCTACTTATACTTTTGACGCTATCCAAATAGTGCGTGACTTTATCGACAAAATCAATCGACATGTATTACGTTGCCTTTTTAAAATAAAAGTATTTAAAAATATGTATGTAAGTAATTATAATACAGATAATTATTACATTAATAAAATAAAAATTGTAGGATGATATTCGTGATATAATTTTAAATACATCTACCTGAAGAGTTAGGTAAGAGTACAACACAGCAGTTGACGATAATTGTTAGATTTTATTTTCCTTCCTTAATAATTTCAGTTTTTCTAATGTTCCAATTTGTAAAGAGATATGGATCTACGCTACCGGGAGCAAAAAAATACCCTTTTTAATACGTTTAAAAATTGCCCTACGAAATATCAATTTCATTATTTTGATACTATCACATTACCGCATACAATATTTTTTTCGCATTATATGTTTTAAAGACGTTTTCGTACTATCAATATTATTTCGATCGAATTAGGTTACATCACTATTTGAGTAGCAACCTGCATTCGTGTCAGTGATACGCCATTCAAATACCACCCTTATTTTTACGTAGTTACAGTTCATACTGAACAGTGCCATCTAGCGACGAGTGGCGGTACTTGGTAGTCCAATATGTATTTCTTTCTTGTTTTTGCCAATTTGATTTATAAGCTGTTGATATTAAAGTTGCATTTCGTATAATATTTTTTTTGCATTTCGTTTACGCCCTTATTTTTTTTTAGCCAATCGTATCTTCCGGTTTGCAGTAAGAGTAAATCGTAAATGTATGAGTTTGGCGACACCGGTTCTGGTACAAACATTTTCTCAAGCTACTTCTAGTGTTCTCTATATTCTGTGGGAAACACAACCTATCGAAAATTAAAAAACTTAAGATACTTACAACATCCAAACACTCTTCCGTTACACGAACAAGTTGTAAGCCTCTATCATCCACAGCATCGCCCACAAGAAATGTTTTCGAACAATCTCCATGGTAGCCTTTGTAGAATACCTGAAAAAGTTAGGTCAACAGGAGATAAGGCATTCTGCATAAAACATGGAGATAAGGTATAAATTGTAGATTAAATAAAAATCTGATGCAATCAGTTTGCCCACCCTTTTCTCAACTGTTTTTTTTTTGAGGTGGGAAATCATCTAATGACTTCTCCCGCACTAGGGCGGAGCACGAGGGCGTGTCAGACTTTTACTGACTAAAACCACACCTATGTTCTTTCAGTTGCTCTTTGCGTTCTAGGAGCACGGGTTTCCTTTGAAGTCGACCTATGGCCCCAGTAGGCTTCGGGCCTGCTGGGCGGGGCCCTTCTGACTGACACATCTTTGAGCCGCGTGTGGAACAGTCCGCGCTGTCGAGACTCGGCCGGTTACAGGACGGCCGGCTACTCTTTGCTCGTCGTCCGCTAGCCCACACCTACGATGGTTGGCTTCCAATCTAACCAGCAGCATTTACACAACCTCTACAATACGGTAACTAGGTAACAATTTACTTGTATTTTTTTGAGGTAGGACAGCATCAAATACCTTCTCCTGCTCTGGGTGAAACGAGATAGTGTATCTGACTTATACTGACTAAATCCCACCTGTCCTTCAGTTGAGTTTCAGGAGCCACGGTAACGATTTCGAACATTCCCGCAGCCTCCCTAGTGGATTTTGTTGAAGTGTCTTAGTGGTCCTGAACGCAATGTGTTGTAAACTCGAGTTTAGTCCTAATCCTAAGTCCGGACGACGTGCGACGAGCCCAATTCGTTATCTGCAAACCATTCTGGTAGGGCTGGACTTGCGACTGGCTGGAGAAATCGCTGCCGCCGATCACCTTCACGAGAACATGGCGGTGCTCCACCCAAGCAGGACAGACTCCTGGTTATCCTTACAATCGCAACACCAGCGTTTCTTCCCGCCGAAAAACAGCACATTCCCGAATCAACCATGTCCGGTGAGGACCTGCATCAGGCGGAAAGTGAGGACCGGGCGCTTCTGTAGCCACTTCTCAAAGAGGGCCTGTGGCATACCCAAACACAAAATCCCTTGGCAAAACTAGTGTCACAATTTTCGGCCTCTGAATACTTTTAACCAATGGCTATACATGCTTTCCGAGGCAGAACAGTGCAGTCTCGGTTGTAATGGGCAAGCTTTGCTTAACCTCGAAGATTAACTCTTGTGGCTGTTATTACTTAGCCTGTGCTCATCCAAAAACAAATCTGTTTATTATATAAGTGTTAATAAGTATAAGAATTATTCAAATGAATATTTACAAACTGACCGTTATATCAACATTTACAATATCTCCATCTTCTAGTGGCCTCAAGTCAGGTATACCGTGGACAACAACATTGTTGACTGAAGTACACACACTCTTTGGAAACCCATTATAATGCAATGGTGATGGATAGGCCCCTGCTTCTACAGCCAAATTGTGGGCCACTTCATCAATAGCATCTGTTGTGATTCCTGGCTGGTGAAGATTAAGTTTATATTAGAAATATTGTGTGGTAATATGGCAGAAATAATAAAACAGGCCAAGTGTGAATAGACTCATATGTAAAAGATTTCTAAAGAGAAAAATTATGTTTCTTGGTTACCCATTAAAAAAAAATCTTATTATTTTTAGTTATAGCAGTAATAGTGTATATACACTCAGTGAAAATGTTCAGTTTCCAACTATAAAATTTTGATTTCTGACCTACAGCCCACTGACAGACGGATGGTTTTTTACTTTCTGCAGGTTCTCAACTCAATTTAATTATTTTTCTTAACCTTTTGAGTGCATAATTAGAGACACAATAGTAAGACAATGGTGCGTGAACGCCGGCGTTAATGCGGGGATCAACAGCTTAATAAACCAATGCAATTCACCATCAATGATTCAATCACTGCTTACCATCAGGTGGGATCGCAGTCAAGCATCATTAAAGTCAAGTATCATTTAATTTAGTTTCAGATGAATTTAGTTTTGTTGTCACTTTAAATTCAGAAGTGTCTTTGATTTGATTTTGCACTATTAATCTCTCAAATGTTGAATAATCCCATTTAAGTTCATAAGAAACAGCATTTGAAATGTCATCCAAACAACATAGGTTCATCAGCAGTAGCTTGAAAATACCTACCTTATTTTTTTGTAATAAAGAGATGGTGCTTAAAATTGTTTTTTGGAAATCAGTTGCTTTCTTTTAGGTATTGATACAAGTTACTTTTTTTATGTGTGGTATCCATTTCAAACTGTTCAACAGTACCTGTATAAATGGCCCTAGTTTCTGTAATATATTTGCAGCTAGTTTGCAGCTTATCTCCATGCTCTTTATCTGATCAACATTTTTGATTTCAGGTATATTTGGCCCCACTGGTGTGTCTGGCAATGATAGGTATTTAGGCCTCTCAATGTGTTCCGGTACTATTCGACTAGGTGTTGTCTCTGCTGGGTACACTTTACTGTACACACCGAAGCGTTTTCTAAAACATTTTAAATAGTTATGTATTTGTAACTTGTCCTTTAGGTAATAAGAAAACTTACCTTCCCTGTTTCTGGAAACAAAATCTTTTTATTACATATTACAACTACACACACACAAACAGAGAAATAGCCAAACAAGCACAGGAAAATAATGTGAGTGCACATGCTTATGACATTAATAACAAAGACAACATAGATTGGGTTAGTATCCTCATAAATTAATCGTCAAAGTACTGAGACCAACTTACAATATCCGCTTCTGTATCCTCGGGTTGTAGGCTCTAGGTACTCTCATGTTTGAGGGATATTTTGCTACCTATTTATTTATGCTCACGATCTCAGTGAAGAGGTTAGGCGTTAAACTGAAGTGCAACTTAAATAAAAAGAAATCAATCATTAAATACAAATTGGTGCAAGGGGATAATGGTTTAGCATGATGAGATGAATGATTATATGGGAAAAATCAATAAGAAATCAACAAAAACATTAATGACACATCCGATCTTACACATTCGCTCTCCAAAATCGGCCAAATGACTGCATTCTTTTGATAATAAACTGGTTACAATATCAATGTACTCAATATTATCATCACTTTTATTCATAAAACTTTGCTTTCTTCCTTTTTTTATTGATTTTTGATGAAATCTAAAAATTAAAATTATCTAAGTAGGTTAGATTAATTCCAGTCAAGCCCAAAGACAATCATTTAAAGTCTATTTTTTTTTATGACATGTGACCACATGGTAGTGGAAAAGAGAGACGGCTTAAATGACTTGGCATCCAAAAGCCAAAAACATTAGAAAAAAAGCGTTCGTTTGTTTCTTTCGTTTCAGTTTCAGCATAAAAAGGTACTCTGTGAGTTTCAGTTTGTTTTTGGTTCGATTTCGATCTGTGGTTTGTTTCATATTACCAAAGTACTCTGTGGTTTGTTTTTAGTGCGAAAGCCGAAACAATTAATACAAAATAAGTGTTATAATAGTATAAACTGCCATTCTAAGCTATGTCACAGAGTAAGCAAAACTAATTTTATTATTTATAACAATAAAACCTATTTATTAGCGTATATTTTATGTAAATGATACTGTTATTGATTTTATTGCAGACTCAGAAAAACCTCCTACTAGCCAAGATGTTGTGGATCCAACAGGTCCTGCTGCAAGAAAAGGCGTCCTCATATCTTTCAGAACGGGCAAAACCATGGAAATACCTGAGAAAGATATAGTATGTAAACATAACCTTAAAAACACTGGTTTATTATCTCATATGGAAATGTTTTTGATTTACAGCAGTTATCTCTTGCCACTTCTTTAGCTTCAAGCCAATTAAATCAATGTCTTTACCTGATCTTGCTAATGTAATTGGTACAGTGGTTTTGCATATTTGATGTTAATTTTTTTTATGGATGATACAAGATGAATGCATTAAAACTCTGGCCTTGTCTATTTTAAATTGATGTGTACAATTGTTTATAACTATTTTATAAGCAATTTGCACAATAAATATCATTTAACTTGTTCTTTAAGCCATTCACTAAAGTCACAAGTTAAACTTAGTTAAGTTAAAGTTAGTTAATATAACACAAAAAATTAAATAACAACTTAATTTTTAATAATAATTTATAAAAATCAAGCTGAATACCATGCCATATTAAAAGCCTTACATGCAAAACATCACTGGCCTTCCCTGAAGCGTTAGGCAGAAGTGCACCTATGGTACCTAGTTAGTGCCATGTGATAGGTGGTGATCATGTTGTCATCAACCGGGCTTAAGTCCATAATTTAAAATTTCAGATACCTATGTGGGAAACTCAACAACATTTTTATTACCAATTCTTTTTTTGAATTACAGCTATTAGTTAAGTTTTTTTAGTATATAATAATAAGTTATGACTAGAAGTAGGTGTGAACATAAGCTTAGATTACCTGGCTAAACTTAGGTGTAATTGCTACTCATGGGGTAAAAATATAGAAGCAAATGAAAAAGGAAGACCTAGAATAATGTTTACTATTTTATCACAAAAACTTTTATTAAAAAAATGGTCATGCAATATGGATACTAAAGTATTCAAAATAACAAAATACTTCTGCAATTGCTGCATTGCAGTGTTAATTGCAACAAAAACATCAAATCGTTAAAATAAAATAATTTAGAAATTAACTTAATGAAATTTCAAATAACAGAGAGTATTTAACTTAAAGAACAATTAGTCTAATTACAGATACTTAGGTAAGTATCCAAAATAACTAAATACTTGAGGCTTCTTTAGAATTCATTAATTACTTTATAAAATTTCAATTTTAAAACTTGCAATCATAACAAGATTTAGTGATTCAAATAATACGAAACTATTTGTTGGAACATGATAAACTGGAGTACCATTTCTATTTGAGAATATTATTTATTTGGCAGCAACATTTGCATGTACTACATTTTATCTAACAATGACATTGTTGATATCATTGTCCTCCTGATATTGACTGTTTTTTTAGCCATTTTATTTTGGTTAATGTGCACATTAACCAGCCAAAGATGTTACAATTTATTGAACTTTAACTGGTTCTCGAAAATATACCAAATTTTGCACAAGGTTTCCTTTTATGATGTAGGCGAGCACTAGGAGGGGTTTTTCCATAATTCACCTCCAAAGGGGATGAAACGGGGTCCAAAATTTGTATGAAGAAACCTATTTTCACACGGGCGAAGCCGCTGGCAGAAGCTAGTAGTAAGCTGTTGATCCCCGCATTAACGCCGGCGCCGGCGTTCACGCGCCATTGTCTTACTATTGTGTCTCTAATTACGCACTCAAAAGGTTAAATAAAAAATATGCCAGCTAATTTTAAGTTCATGTTCACACCTATCTTTAAGACATACATATAGTATAGTTAAGTCTTTTAATAATGTTCAGGTGTGTAAAAGTACTTATTATTGTAGTAATATTCTGTTGTAAATTAAACAACCCAATTGTATTCTAAAATTACAGCTTGGAAGATGCAGATTTGTAGGCGAATTTGAGAAAATAAACAGAATTGGTGAAGGCACTTATGGTATAGTATGTGAGTATTGATTTTTTTATATAATTTATCACATTAATAAATACTATAATGTCAGCTCTATGGCTAGGTGTCCATGCATTATGCAATACATTGAAGGAAGCCAGAGAACTTTCCAAGAAAAAGCGTCTTTAATTTTTTTTTTTTATGTTGGAAATCATCAAATGACTTCTCCCGCACTGGGTGGTTTCTGTAGTTGGCTATTGCGAAGATCACAGTAATTCTTTTGAACTATCGCAAAGTCCATCGGATTCCCGCAACCCTCACCAAGTCATCGGTCCACCTTGTGAGAATCCTTTCAACGCTGCGTCCTCCGGTATGTGGTCGCCACTGCAGAACCTTTTGTCCCTATCGACCATCTGTTCTGCGAGCAATATGCCCTGCCCACTGCCACTTGCCACAAGTTGCGACTAGTGCTGTGCGAGACGCACAGGACCGGTCATTATGAATGACAACACTTGGGGGAGGCCTATGTCCAACAGTGGACGTCATTTGGCTGAAATGATAACGGTGATGGTCGTAAAGTAAGTTACAATCAATATTGTTGTTTGCAGACAGAGCAAAGGATAAGTTGAATGGCAGCATTGTGGCTTTGAAAAAGGTGAGGATGGATGTTGAAAAAGATGGCCTGCCCCTGAGTGGCCTTCGTGAGATTCAGGTGCTGATGGCATGTCGACACGAGAACATTGTACAACTCAAAGAGGTCCTGGTTGGACGGTCTCTTGAGAGGTTTGTTTGATGATTTATTTTTGTCATACTTATGTATTTATTTAATTCTTTATGCATACAAGTACAGGGGTGGACTCTGGACTTAATACCTTAGGCATTTTCTACCAGTTTGATTCACTTAAGATTAAAAAAGTTCACAGCTTTAAGTGTGGCATTCAATTTTAAAGATCTTTTGGCTGTGGGTACTGAAAAAGTAGGTTAGATAGATAGACTGTCATTTAATTACGATCTTGTTTACTTAACTATCTGTCATTTGTAAAAATTATAACAGGAGATGGTAAGGCCCGTGCCTCACTGGGACGCCATCGCGGCGCTGCCAGTTCGTGCAACCAAGAACATGCGTGCAGTTCTATGGTGTGTACCTCACCTGGCGACTGTTGGTCACGCAGCCAATCCATGCATTTTTTTGGCGTCTTGACCTGGCTACGCCGCCATGGTATCCCAGTGAGGCACAGCTCTAAGAGTTGAAATAACATAAAAACTTTTTGTCCTAACATTTATCCTTTTTACTTCAATAGGACATGAGTCAAGTCAGGCTAGCATGATAGCAAAAATACTGCTTAATATTTCTTAGATGCAATTTGTAAGGGCATAATTAGAGAAATAAAGCCCTCACAAACTGCATGTAAGATGTAAGGTGCTATTAGAAATTATAAATATATATGTCAGCCAGTGGCTTAATAGCCACGAGCTTTGACCAACATCTTAGGAGGCTCTTATTAGGGGTTGGATCAATGGCTTGATTCAGAAAGTAATATTTCTGGACATGGCTAGTATTATTAGGAGATTCCTTTTTCTAGAGCCCTGCCCTCGTTCCCAATAACGGTGAGATATTATATTTTTACCCGACTACGGAGGGTTATGATTTTGACAGGCTATGTATGTATGTGAGTATGTTCATCTGTTCCCTCATAGCTCCTAATCTACCAATCGGAACTCAACATATGAGGTATCGTTAGAACCGTCTTCATTGTCCGCTGAACATAGGCTACTTAACGTGTCACAAAAGTCGACATGCCCTCTAGCGGACAAAAAGTATGTGTTAAAAAATAAAAATAGAGATAAATACGCCGTGTTTGGTATCATTTGAAAGGGCTACATTTGTAAATTTCGAAAATATTGCTCAAATTTAAAGTGACGCCCTCTAACGGACAAAAAGTCATGTGTTAAGTTTAACACCAAAATTGTTTAAATAAAAATAAAAGTAAAAAACTAAAACCCGAAAAGTATGAAACAAGATTTTCATACTTCGAACAGAACAATAAGAAAAACCGTAGTCACACGTTATTAAAGTGTTTCGGTTGGTACTTACATATAACGTGTGACTGCGGCTTTTCTTTTTGTTCTGTTCGAAGTATGAAAATCTTGTTTCATACTTTTTCAGCGTCGTTTTTTTTTTTTGTCGTAGTCGGGTTTTAGTTTTTTACTTTATTTTTATTAAATATTTGGAAAAGGTAAAGAATATGTATAGAAAAACCAATAAACATACGAAAATGTCGTTACACTATAATTGCTTTAGGATGGTGACAGTTGGCCTGCCAGATTCATACAATGTGCCTACATATCCTTTTCCTCATGATGCATATTTTCGGCCCACTGTCATCCTACCCATGCTATGTAAAAAAGACCTTAATAAACAGTATAAGGGGTTGTTCATTGGAATACCTATATTAAAAAATTGTTTAACCATCTTCATAATGTTTTCTAAGATAATTTTCATCAACAGCATCTTCCTGTCAATGGAGTACTGCGAACAGGACTTGGCTTCACTGCTTGACAACATGACGTCACCCTTTACAGAGTCTCAAGTGAAATGTCTGATGCTACAAGTGCTGAAAGGGCTTAAGTATTTGCACTCCAACTTTATAGTGCACAGAGATTTGAAAGTCTCTAACTTGCTTCTGACGGATAAAGGATGTGTGAAAATAGGTAAGCATGTCATGCAATGTCCATACTAATGTTATAGGTAAATATGAATGGGCACGCCATAATTATGGCGGTAAGTCCCCTCTTTGAGGAGTGGCTGGAAAGGCAACACGGCGTCCTTACCTTCCGCATGACGCAGGTCCTCACCGGACATGGTAAGTTCGGGAGGTTCCTGCACCGGATTCGTGTGGAAGAAACGCCCGGGTGTCACCATTGTGTGGACCACCCGGAGGACACGGTGGAGGTGTGTCCCGCTGTCAGCATCTGTAGGGGCCTAGCAGGGTCGAAGCCTACTGGGGCCAAGGGTCTGATTCTGAAAGGAAGACTCGGCCCTGGTACGAAAGGCAACGAAGGAACAGGAGTGGGTTTTTAGTCAGTAAAAGTCTGACACTATCTCCCGCCCCGCCCAAGGGCGGGGGATGTCATAAGATGATTTTCCCACCGAAAAAAAAAAAAAAAAATGGTAAATATGAAAGTAATTGGCATACGGCCCGAAATAGGAAATGGGATACTTTTTATCCCGGGAAGTAGGTTCCCTTAGGATAATTTTCGCCTCAGAAAGGCTCGGTAATGAGGTGGTCACACACAAGCGATATGCAAGTACATCCATATGTATGTAAATTAAGCAAATAAGTATGTAAGGATATTAGGTGGCATTCTGTAGGTTCTCTCTATTTTTTGGAAGTGGGAAAGCATCAAATAACTGGTGTGACTCTGTGGAAATCTTTTACTGACTAAAACCCACGTGTTCCTTCAGTTGCCCTATGCGTTCTAGGGCAGACGTGACCCTTTCGATCATCCCCGCATGTAGGTTCTCCCTAGCTCTGTTGGAAAAAGACATGAGTTTTTTGGTTGAGAAATTGGAAAGTACGCAGAATTACTGTTCTTGAATGCAGGTAAAACATGATGTTGATTTATCATCATGTTACATTGTTAATTACAGCTGACTTCGGTCTTGCCCGCTGGTTGGGTGCTCCCGCCCGAAGCGCGACTCCTCGTGTGGTCACTCTGTGGTACCGGGCCCCCGAGCTTCTCTTGCAGTCACCTCGCCAGACGCCTGCTCTGGATATGTGGGCAGCTGGATGTATACTTGGAGAACTATTGGCAAACAAACCTTTACTGCCGGGAAGAACTGAGATTGAACAGTTGGAACTTATTGTAGATCTTCTTGGTGAGTTAACTAGAAAACAAATTGATCAAACTATACTAGAAAAACAAAAAAAAACTAAACTCGATTATTTTTGGACCCGTCCTATGACATTGGCATCTCTCTTCGCAATAATATTCGGAAATGGGACAGGGAGATCTTTGGCCAGCTGTGGGACATTAAGAAAGAAATGTATCAATGGAATATAATTTATATTATTCCACTTAAAATGCCATCCTGAGAGATATAAAACTGTCATGCTTACTATTAATATGGTCATACAGGTAGAAGAATAAAAGGAAAACTGCTATTTCCAGGTACACCGTCAGACGCGATCTGGCCCGAGTTCAGTGCTTTGCCAGCCCTTCAGAACTTTACATTGAAGCAGCAGCCCTATAACAATCTCAAGCAGCGGTTCCCCTGGCTATCGGCCGCGGGGCTGCGGCTGCTGAACTTCCTGTTCATGTACGATCCTAACAAGCGCGCTACCGCCGAAGAGTGCTTGCAGAGCTCCTACTTCAAGGAACAACCGCTTCGTAAGTATTTTATTATTTTTTTAGGTCTGCAATTACTGGTCTTGATTGCCAGGAATTTTGACACCACTCTTATAGGGTTATGTTATCCAATCACTGGGTTGTGGATGGGAGTCACTCCATGTAAAATATTGGTATTCAGCTGCATCTGGTTAGACTGGAAGCCGATCCAATTGGGTAGTTGACTCAAATTCTTATGTTATCTGTATCAAAAAGTAAAAAAAAAAAACATCGCAAATTTTTTTTTTTCATTCAATATTCAGTAAGTTTGAAACCTGTCAAACGAGATAACGAGATCTTCCCACTCTTTTTCATACCTACTAAAAATAATGGATAATATGCTAATTGCTTCATCTCTAATTTTGATATTGATATCAGAAAATGTTATTTGTTGTTAAAAAAATATTCGAATTCTTTCTTTTTGAGTATTATTGAAAGATTACCTTAGAATAAGACAATGGTCCCCTTATAATTATAATTGATCACTAATAATTGCCCGTCTGATAAGACCTTTTATCTAAAGAACTGGTAGAGGTAATACATAACACAAAAATGTTCTACCTGGCTAATACCAGAGGTAGACTCTAACCGCGTGTCAAATGTCATCAAAATCTGTTCAGCAGAGCTTGGTGAGGGCGCGAGTCCGCTGGATGTGACGCACTGTACCTGTTGATGTGGCGGTGTGATTGATTTACCAATCATCCGGAATTTCAAATATATAAAATTATTAGGATACTGAGCTCTGGTCAAGTCCCTTGAACTTGTTAATTATAGTAGCTTTAGAAGCTTGAATTATCCATACATTTAAGAGACAAATAGACCATGTCTCTTGGATATGCTATGTCACATGAAGACTCCATGGGAAGAACGAATGTCATTATTTTTGTTAAACTGATTTTTTGTGCCATAAATTATTGACGTTTTGATTTATGTATTGTATTCAATAATCAGAATTGGGTAAAATCATCGTAGTTAGTTGTAATAGTAAGGTTTGTATAGCTAGGCGACCAACGGCCCTGGGGCAAAAAATCTGGGGCCCCTTTTTTACATGGGAAATTATCAAATAACTTCTTCTGCTCCGGGTTGAGTGGGAGGGAGGAGTGTCAGACTTTTACTGACTAAAACGAATTGCCATGATTAAAGTGGTGTTGCAACCTATTTTATTTACATTTGAAGGTGGGAGAATTTGTCGCTAGTTCGAAATTTGTGCCCTGGGGCAGCTCTTTGGTAGCTATGCCAGTGTGCATTAGTCCATCCAATGTAAGAAACAAGAATATTCGCGGTGTCAATTTGAAACTTGGCATGTGTCCGGGTGTAAAAACCAGGATTTCCTTGTACTACTAGTTTTTTTACAATTCAGCATTTATGTAAAATAACTAGAACATATGAAAGATAAAAATTAAAACATGTACTCCTGTTTTATTTATTTTTTATGAAAACCTGAGCGTCCTTCTTTGTCCTAACATTAGACAAGAAGCTAGGTACAAGTAAAAGAAAAAGTCTGAGTATAGTTAATTTGTAGTTATTTCACATAAAGATGATAGTTTTTGCGATCACAAACTTACATTTTCAGTTGGAGCATTGAACATGATGCGGAAAATTACATGGAAGAAGATTTGCAAAGTTAAGTTTGTTTAATCCGGAATTAGCAAGTTTTAGGCACAGTATCTTGAAGTACCATTGTTTAGTCTTAATTTCATTCTACACTCGATCAAAGGTTCTTTTTCAACTGAAATTTTGAGTTTGTACATCAATATTAGATTTGCTTTTTTAGCAATATTCGGTAAAATAAAGGTCTTAGCTAGGTACGTAAGTTCTTGTAGTTGTTCTGATAACAAACCTTACTAGGTAAGGTACCTTACTACATAAAACTTCAGTTTCTTGATCGAAACGCAGAACGCTGCGGTATAGATTACCTCCACCTGATTGCATCTAAACAGTTGCTTATATAGAGTTGTATATTATGTAGAAATTTGTTTTTATTATATTTGTTCATTTACGGTATTTTTCATCTATTATAAATCTCTAATTTAACCTTAATTTGGAAAAACTATCGTGTGTGCAGAGTAGTTTTTTAAATAGTTTTATTTATTGGTGCACTATATGACGCCATTATTAGATTCGCAGTGTTAAGACGATCTACAGAAAAGTGTTAGGCTTACTGTCCACGGACGCGTAGCTTCATAGACGCGTATTCCTCATTATAATTAAGCTTGATGTACGCTTGCGTGAAGCTTACGTACAAAACTTTAAAACTCCGTCGACGAAGCGGCAGCGTCGTGTCGTTGCCACTTCGGCGACAGTTTCATAGTTTTGTATGTAAGCTTCATACAGTCGTACATATACGAATTAGTGATGTGATGCAACGGTCTTAACGGAAACGGAAACAGATGTCAAAATTAAATCTTTGATGCGGAAACGGAAGCGAAAGTGTTAATACTATGAAGAAAAAGCACAAATTTATTTATTAAAAACATAATCCTTCTTGCAGTCGGGTAAAAGGCGCGGGTGATGCGCAGAATGAACCAAAAAAATATGATAATAAAGAAACTTGTTGCGACACGTTTGTGTACCGCCCCCGCCTCCCCGCGCCTCTTCCGATGTGTTCAGTCCGTCAGTCGTCTACGCGCCCCCCACCCCTGCGGTCCTCGCTGTATTCTTTCGTTTAGGAATTCTGTTATAAATTTTGCGCAAGCAGAAGCGGAAACGGAAGTGAAAAGCTTTCGGAACTTCTGCATAAGCGGAAGTGGAATCAGAGTTCTGTTGCAACACTAATAAGAATACGCGTCTATGAAGCTACGCGTCCGTGGACAGTAGACCTTAGTTTCGTTGGTATAACAGTTCTTAGTCACCTGTGCGTAGCAGTAGCAGTGTTAGAGACAGAGCAGAGAGTATTTAATGCAAGCTTGTGTCAAAGCTACTGACCAAAACGTATCCATTTTATTTTTCTTGTCGGGAAAATGTTCTTTTCAGATGGCAGTACTCATGAATTATCAATTTTCACTATGTTCTACTTTATAAATGGTTAATAAAAAAAAAAATGGCATGACCCAATTTAAGTCTCTTTAACATTGTGGGTAGAAAACACGGGTGAATAAAAATAAAACTGATGGGGATTTTAAAATTATTTAAAAATTGTTTGCAGTATTTCCTCAAAGCATTTGCATTGGTCAAGAAAAGCATTTACTCGAAAGGAGTTACTCAAATTTATTATAGAAATGTTGTATTAAAACATCAATGTGCTATTGTTATCCGCGTACATCGAAGGACTGGAACAATTTGCCTGCTGCGGTCTTCCCGTCCAACTATAATTTAGGTGCCTTCAAGGCTAGAGTGAATAAGCTTTTAAGAAACTAGTGCGCCTCACCATCAATGATTGCATCACTGCTTACCATCAGGTGGGATCGCAGTCAAGCACTGGTTTATATCAATTAAAAAAAATATTTAAACTAAATGTATCAAAGTAAAAATCCTAATCAGTTAGATTTCTATTCACCCTATTTGCCCGTTACTGACAAAAGTGTGGCAGATATTGTATAAACTATTCGCTTTTTTTGCAGCTTGCGACCCGAAGTTAATGCCCAGCTTCCCCCAGCACAGAAACATGAAAGGTCAACAAAAGAGCTCTTCCAATCAGTTAAACATCCCTCTGTCAAACTTGAACACAGGTGCTAACGACCAGACCAACAACTTGCCGGCTATTTCGGACCTCCTCGGATCCCTGGTCAAGAAACGAAGGCTTGACTGACGCCACAATAATGATGACGAAGTCATTATACTATAATTGTTATAAGTTAATTAAGATTTACGAATAAACGCCCAAATAAGAAAATCATTTTTTTATTTTAAATTAAACACACATTTTTCTAATATTTTAGTCAAAAATTTTTACAAGGTATGCTATTTTTTTTTAATCAGTTCGCTGTCAATCTGTGGATGCGTCGTCGTCGCCCGAGAGTCCCATTGCTTGTTTGAATTTCTCCTGGTGCTTTTGGGTCGTGACCGTCTCGTTGATCTTAGCTTTTACTCTCTCTTTCTGGAATAAACGCACGGACATAAAAATACTCTTGAATTTGTGGTCGTCTATACGACGTCACTAAACTTGTGGTCGTCTATACGACGTCACTAAACTCACATTCCATACAACGAACGCAAAATCTTTGCACGACGAGTTACCACATTACTTGGAGGGCGTGTACTCACAATTTCTTTTTCTGATTTTTCTATTGCTTTCAAAGTTCTAATACATTGTGAACAAAGGATTACGTCTTCCATGTGGTTCACGGTCTTTTTACGATGGTGGTGTTTTAATCTGAGGACAAAATATTGCATGAAAAATATGGCATTGTACCTACCGAAAATTAACTACAAGAATTTTCGGTAGGTACATTCGTTACTAAAAATAAGTATGTGATATCCGTACGGCATTTCTAAAATATAATTTTTATTTTTTGCCAGATCATATTAAATTATCGCGCCTGTGGACCATTTTTTTTTCAAAAAGGCATTTCATCGTCAAGTAGCTTCTCCCACACCTGTCCTCTACTAGCCCTTTGCGTTTTAGTTACCACGGTTATTCTTTCAAACTTTCCAGCAAGCTCTAGAGCTTGCTAGCAGGCAAGGCTGTGTACCATAGGAAGAATGAAATTTGGCATTTAGTGCCATAATTGGTGGATCGAATACAGACTTACAGTTTCCCGCAGTAGTCACACTGAAGTTTCTCGCCGCGGTGAGTTATGATGTGCAAACCTAACTCGTGGTAAGTCGGGTAGCGTTCCGAACACCGCGGACATATGATTTTGCCTTCTGAACGACCGCCGTTGCTTTGATGTTCGTATAACTCCTGGGAAGTTTGGAAGTTTTGGTGGCAACTTGGACACCTGTGGAACAAGTTGTCGGTTGTTTATTGAAAACACTGCAAACGTTTGCGGCCTTTTGAAATTACCTCTACAAAAGCATTGCTTTGAAAGTTATTGATATCTATACTTCCTAAGTAGTGATATGCATAGGTAAATACGTGCGAAATTTAATATGATTAGTAACTAACATGAAAATGTTGGGTTGCAGGTGAAACGCCATGTGTTCGATAATTTTCTTCGGATAGAAGTAGTGAAATTTTTTGTCACAACAAGACACGTAGCCTGGCACGCCGTGCCTCTCTTTGTAATGTTTCATAAGCGACCTGAAGTGGAATCCATTTTCATGGCAAATACAACATTCCATTTTGTAAAATAATGTTATTTGCCGGTCTAAAGCTGCGCCTTGCTTAGCTGGTTTGCCGTCTAGTAATACCGTGGGGTCGAGGCAGTCGGTGGTATACGTCAAGTCCGGGTCCGCTTTCTTAGATTGGTCTTTGTGTGAATCTTTCTTCACCGTCGGGCTGTTTACTCTATTGGCAGCAGTGCTCAGAAGGTTTTTGTCTAGTTTCTCACTGTGAGCGAATTCTTCCAACGTCATCGATTCCAAATATTTCATTTCTGAAAGAGTCTTTTTTTTGGGAGCTTTAAATTTCGTTGGTTTTGTGTCTCCTTGCTGAAGTTCTGCTGGTGGTAACTTTGGGTGTTGTACATCTAGCGATTTTTTTTGGTCCTCCGCCATGTTTTGGTTGGACAGTGCTGCTATAATCGGATGCAGCATTTTATCAACTGCTGCCACTTCCCGCTTCTCCTCTTGCATCTTCATTTTATGGAATTCCAGAAACTTTTGTGTCTTCTCTACTTTGACATGATATAGATGCAGTGCCGATACTTGCTGTAAACAGTCGTGGCAAATAGCTTTGGGCAATGTGTCATCTGTGCGAACCTGGAAAAAGGGAATCAGGGGAAAGCTTGTAATATTTAATCTACCGTAGGTAGATGCCACTTTGTACTTAAGATCTATAGATAGATAGAAATTAGGTGGTAGGCAACAAGAACCGTTGTTGATACAATAATTGGTGAAATTTATATTGTATGGATATAGGTACATCAAGACCACGTATGTACTTATTCCACGAACTGGTAGGTAGACAGAATTTTGCTAGTTATGAGTTCATTAGAATTACATATTCCATGAAGTCATAACTAGCTCATGAACTCATAACTCATACCAGTAGGTGGCAAGGTGTTTTGTGCAAGTTATTGAAACCTTTACCAGAATATCAAAGAGTCTCCTGATCTTCCGCTTCACTTCGGCACTCAGCGGTTTCAATTTGACCACATCGGTGCACAGACACAAACGACACGACAGCTCACGGACAATAGTTTTTTCTAAATGTGCAAAGTCATTCATATCTAAGATTTTCTTATAAAAACTGTTCAATACATAATACAAACGTACAAAATAAATATAATTGTGTATATGATTGTGTAGGCTTATTTGTTCATAACAAAAATACTATATTAGAAACAAACTGATAATTTGGGATATATTGACAGGTCCATGACTGATTGTTTTTACTTTTACACTAACAATAGCGGCCAGCGCGAAATAAATTGTATTTTTTTTTTCATCTCGCCTTTTCAAATTCATGACTGACTGACATATCAATGCACAGCTGAAACCACGGGGACTAGGTGTGTGAAATTTTACACAAGGTTTCCTTTTAGGACATAGGCAAGCACTAAGAGAGGATTTTCCAAAATTCACCTCCTAAGGAGATAAAACGGGGATCCAAAGTTTGTTTTTATATAAATTAGCTTCTCTCAGCGTTCTTTCGCATGAAAGTAGGTTTCTCCATACAAACTTTGGAGTCCTGTTTAGCAAAAAAACATTGTTACTTATAGCCAGAAGAATTTTTAGTTTCACGTTTGTTTTATTATGTACAAGTAGGTAGGTACTCAGTCTTATTTCTATCTGCGGGATTTCTGGGCCGAATACTGTCCGTGTCGGGGTGCCCTAAAATTACGTTACCCTTTCCTGCTCTCGTCTTTTACACACATTACGGATGCGCATCAGGTATTGTGTAGAATACCTAGGCAAACTATAAAACAAATAATATTTCAAACATGTGTAGGTAATGTGTGTGTGCTTTAGGTTTTTTTTTTATGATAGGCTAGCGTTTGACCACTATCTCACCCGATGGTAAGCGACGATGTGGCCGACGATGGAGCACGCTTGCCTAAAAGCAACCTATTCACTCTTGACTTAAAGATCCCTAGGTTATAGCTATCAGGAAACACAGACTCCGGCATGGAATTCCATTCCTTAGCTGTACGCATAATGAATGTGTTCCCAAAACGCTTTGTACGTAAGGGTGGGATGTCCACCATGTATCGGTGGCGCAACGCCGTCTTGTGGTCCGATGATGGAACGGACTTGGCGGAATTAAATTGTGCAATTCCAGTGCACACTCCCTAATATGTAAACGATAGAAAACCTACAGGCTAGCAACTCGGCGTTGATGCCCAAGACTTTGGAGTTTTGACTTGAGAGTGCAACATTGCCGATGATCTTCTTGGCTCGCTTCTCAATCGACTCTAGTGCATTCAGCTGGCTGGTGGAGAGTAGTACTCCATATACGATCGAACTTGCGCTTGATAGAGGTTGAGCAGCTGTTCCGACGTGAAATACTGTGTCACCTTTGCTAAGATCCCTAATTTTTTGACAGCCAGTTGTGCTTTTGCCTCGATGTAGGAGCCGAAATTGAGGGTAGACGACAGCGTTACCCCAAGAAGTTCAAGGTGGTCGGTTATCGGCACGATCACACCCCGGAAAGGTGAAGTCGGGTGTCTCAGTTTAACGGAAAAAAGACACGCCAAGGTTTTAGTAGCATTGAACTTGACCAGATTGGCATCGCCCCATTCTGAGACTGCCTCCAAAGAAAAGTTCAAGCGTTCAACGATAGCCTCTCAGAGAGACATATATCTGTGACCCCCTAGCTCGTGCGTTGCACATGTAACTCAGCATTCAGCAACAGTCCTGTCGTCTGCATGCCCAAAGGTACCAGGTTTAAGTAGGTCATTTCTGAGCAAGAACAGTGTTGCCGAGAGTACCGACGACCCTTGAGGGACCTCGGCATTAATATCCATTTGACCTGAAGAGCAGGCAACAATAACCACTCGGATGGATCGATCCCTAAAGAAGTCTGCGATCCAATCACACAGGCCAGTTGGTAGACCGAAGGAAGGAAGCTTAGCAATAAGGCTTTCGTATCAGAAATCCCCATCAAAAGCCTTCGAGATATCAAGGGAGACGCCGAGACGGCAAGCGCTTCCCCACGCTTCTCAATGGCTTTGCTCCCGACGTGAATGGCATACGCTAGAAGGTCCCCAGGAGATCGATTTCGGCGAAAACAGTATTGCCGGTCACTGAGGATGTCGTTAGCGATTCTAGGTATGCCAGAAGTTTCCTGTTAAGCACCCGTTTCATACTCTTACAGAGGATGGACGTAACAGAGATGGGTCGGTATTCAGGTATTCCAAACATTGCCTATGTATTGTATAGAATACCGAATTATACAGATTGCTAGTAACATAGCATAGTCGGCCTTATAATGATCCCACTGTTGGGACTCAGGCCTTTTCTCTAGGAGAGGGGCAGGGTAACATATGCCTACATCTTAAAGAGGTTTTTACCTCTGTGCAAAATTTCAGCGTTCTAGGTCCAAGGGTTTGAGTTGGGCTTTGATGAGTCACTGAGTGAATCAGTATTTTGTCTTTTATGTATACAGACTGGCTGACCCACGTTGTTCTGCCATATAGATTATCAAAGAAAAAAATGAAGAGTGGGGGTAGAAGGATAAAAAAACAGCCTACGACCTATTCTCAGACCTACTAAATATTGGGCTCGCGATAACTATGGCGGTAAGTCCCCTCTGAGGAGTAGCTGGAAAGATGTCACGGCGTCCTCATCTTCCGCATGGCGCAGGTCTTCACCGGACATGGTAAATTCGGGAGGTTCCTGCACCCGATTCGTGCGGAAGAAACGACACACACACACACCATTGTGTGGACCGCTCGCAGAACATGGTGGAGGTGTGCCCCGCTTGAACGGAATACTGCCGTGTCCTCGTGGGGGCGATCGGCGTCAACGACCTCTTTCGCCGGGCCCTGGTACAGTCCATGGTCCGAAGCGAGGAGGAATGGCAAGCGGTCGCCTTCTGCGAATAAGTAATGCTAGCGAAAGAGGCGACCGCACACGTGAGGAAACGGACTTCCTCACGCCCTAGCCGCCGGAATCCCGACCCCGACTTCCATCCACCGTAGGCGTGGGCTGGCGGATGGCGAGCAATGAGTGACTCGCCGTTCGGCCGTCCGGTATCCGTCTGGACCGAGCCCGAGTCGTCGACGACGCGTAATATTTCCACGCGCGCCTCAAGGACATGTCCGCAAAACTGTAGGGACCCAGCAGGGTCGAAGCCATGGACTGTGCGAAAGAACCCCGGGGTCTTGGAACGAAGGCAAAGAAGGAACATAGGAGTGGGTTTTAGTCAGTAAAAGTCTGACCGCCCTCTCGCTCTGCCCTAGATCGTGATAAGTTATTGGATGTTTTCCCACCAAATAAAAAAGACTTACCTACAAAATATAAACAAAAAAAATCATAAGTAATAAAATAATTTATTAAGTATGTAGCAATTTATTGTAAAAATACCCCCGTTTTACCCCCTTAGGGGTGGAGTTTCGTAAAATCCGTTCTCAGCAGATGTCTAACCTACCTAAATTTTAAGTTTGTAGGTGTTATAGTTTTTGAGATTTCGTAAGTGAGTGGTACCTATAGACTATATACTTTATTGTAAAAGAAATAAGTAAATATTTCGGTAGCTGGAGGTCATCAGGGTATTGAGTCGACTTTATTAAATTGGAATTTAAAGGGATGAATCCACAGCCTGTATGTCAAACAGTATGACATATCTGTGGATGGAGCTACATAGGGTGTATACCTAGGTGTATAGCCTTCTTTCTCACTCGCGCGACTTATTTTAACACGACATGTTAAGGCCCCAGGACATATTGAATGCCGACTACGGATAGATATAACCCTATATAATGGTTTCTATGCAAGATGTCGGCTACGGGTATACCTACGAGGACGTGTGGCTTTTGTGAGAGACACGAGGAAGTGTACTGGCTGGGTAAGTATCAAGGATGCCGAATCCACGTAATTATGCGTATAAGTATTGTACGTACGGTACCTACCTATACGGATATAGGTAGGTACCTACCTACTTCCACCCAGAATGTTATTTTTTTTACGCTGATGCCATGTTCTATTGATAATTATATTCGTAAATAGACAAATGTATGTTGGCTACCGAATTTGGCCGTGTAGCCAATTTCGGCATTCAATGGGCTATAGGTACCTACCTGAGCATTAAAGTTCGTTCTTAACTACAAATTCTCATTTCAGAAACCGGCCCTAAGCACAGAATAAGAAATAGCCTAAGACAGTTCGGTTTAACTTAGAACGGTAGGCATGGTATTTAAAAGAACGGCCAGATTCCGCAACCGTTCTCCGAAGACCGTTTCGTCATTGGACCGTTCGTCGACAGGACGATTCATTTATTTCCGTTTCCACAGCAGAATCTTTCACCTATGGACGTTTCGCCGACAGGAACTTTCATCTTCGACACTTTCGCCGATAGGCCTTTTCAGCTACCGAATGTTTGACCGACACGACAATAAGCCCCTAACTTACTCTTTTAACTACAGACCTTTTCATCTACGGAGAATTCGCCGTCAATCTTAAGACAAGCGATATTACAAAAAATACACATTTCTACAGATTACTGAATAAGCGTTTTATTTTTGGGGTTCAATCTTCTAACGACTTTTCTCGCACTAGGGCGGAGCGAGAGGGCGTGTTCTTTTACTGACTAAAACACACCTATGTCCCTTCAATTGCCCTTTGAGTTTTAGGACCATGGGTTTACCTTTCAGAAGTCGACCCATGGCCCCAGTAGGTTTCGGCCCTGCTGACCGCCCGGAGAACACGGTAGAGCATACAGTGGACGTGTACCCCGCTTGGGCAGAGCACTGCCGTCTCCTCGTAGGGCCGATCAGAGGCAGCGGCCTACTACGCTGAGCCCCGGGAACAGGCCATGGTCCTCCGTTCAATCCGAGGGAGATTAGACAGTGGACGCCTCCTCCTGTGAACTAGTAATCTAGCAAAGGAGACATCCGCACGCTTGAAGGAACGGACATCCTCACGCCTCCGCCGCTGAGACCCCGACTACCAGCCACCGTAGGCACGGTCTTCCGGACGATGACCAATGTTTAGCCCGACGTCCAACCGTCTTGTTACCGTCTGGATTGAGCGCGATTGCACGCACGCCCCAAAGAGATGTCAGCAAAACCGCATGGGCCCAACAGGGCCAAAACCTACTGGGGCCATGGGTCGACCTCTGAAAAGGAAACCCGTGGTCCTAGAACGCATAGGGTAACTGAATGGACATAGGTGTGGTGATTTTAGCCAGTAAAAGTCTGACACGCCTTCGCGCTTCGCCCTAGGGCAGGAAAAGTCGTTAGAAGGTTGAACCTAAAAAATGAAACGCATATTATGTTTTAAGACACTAGTAATCTGTAGAAATGTGTATTTTTTGTATTATCGTTTGTCTTAAGAATGACGGCGAATTCTCCGTAAATGAAAAGGTCTGTAGTTAAAAGAGTAAGTTATCCCGGGGCTTATCGTCGTGTCGGTCAAACATTCGGTAGCTGAAAAGGCCTGTCGGCGAAAGTGTCGAAGATGAAAGTTCCTGTCGGCGAAACGTCCATAGGTGAAAGATTCTGCTGGGGAAACGGAAATAAATGAATCGTCCTGTCGACGAACAGTCCAATGACGAATTGGTCTTCGGAGAACGGTTGCGGAATCGAACGGCCACTGCCGTATTGGAAGAGGTAGATACCTACCTACTTTTCCCATAAAATAGTAAGTAGTCCTCTAAATATTAAGCAAAATCTGTATGTACCTGTTTACTATTGTATTTATTTAGGACGTCGACACAATACAAAGAAGGCTAATAGTGTAAAAAATATGTGCTTATACCCTATAAAATTCTCAAGGAATAAAAGGAAATGGGTTTATCCACGGCTCAATAAGTATTGTTGTGAGGAAAGGACTCCCGGCATACACGATAATAACGTTTAAGAACTAATAGAATTCGTGCCGGCCAGACTTTTTGTATGATCGCGTGACCGAATTACAATATTTCATTCCATACCAACCACTACTTGAGGTCAATATTCGCTTTTGGCACGTCTTAACGTCCACAAACAATAAATCTATATCTTTCTGTATCTAAAAGTAACTTTGATACAGGATCTTTTGTGAACTATCTCTGTACTGTGTCCTGGTTATGAATCGTGTGCCAGCTGCTTGTTATTCCGCTTAAGTTGTAACAGTCAATTGAACGTAGGATTCTTACGAGATGGCGGTATTCACTTCGACGAGTCTTAATATTAATGTAGCTTATTGAATAAGAAATAATTTCGGTTCGAATAGGGGTAATTTTTTCATTTTTATGGCGTATTTGCATTTGAATCGTTATCAAAACGGGGCTAATTGAGTCAAATATTATGTCTTGCCGGTAACACTAACCGCTTGTGTCGGATTGGTCCAATAAGTGTTTTCGTGTAGGTACTATTCGCCAGGGCCGTGTGTTTGCGACTGGGTACTCCATCTCGTTTAGCTCTTCAATCCCCATAGGTGACAGAAGAGCTGACGAGATGGAGTACCTATTTGGTCATGGATGTGCAAACCTGGCGGAATAAACACTCCATATGCAGATCTTCGGCCCCGAAAGTAAGTATAGTATTAAACGTACGTGCCTATACTTAACCTCTGTTTACAATGAATCAATCTTAGTTCCGAACCAACCCATTCGATCCCAAATGACCATTAGGTACAGCCACATCTAATACATTACAAAAGGCGGATACATTGAAAGCCAGGCTTTGATTCTAGATATCTATCTAAGTAGGTAAGTTAATAGATCTATCAACCTAGATTAGGTAGATCAATTCAAGTAATCACAGAAAGATTTTGAGGCGAACTACCTACTACCAAGTTGTCGTACAAAGTTAGAGGGATCAGTCCAGCGGTATGAAAGGGTGGCTACAAGATCGTGAGTGAGTCTGCAAGTTCAGCCTACAGATATAGGTAGGTACCTACCTTTAACTTGCCAAAGTACCCGCAACGGAGCTTCAGAGAAAGTTAGAGGAAATTGCCAATATTAATAGGTATATAAATACAGAATAATCACCTACTCCAGGCCGATGAGGTGAGCCTGTTTCGTTTATAGCCAATGTTTTCTTATGGCCGCAGTTTGTTTAGTGCATATTAATTTGTGTGCTTACCTAATTAATTTTCTAATCAAGTCACGTGTAATTGGGGTTTCAGGGAGGCAACCGTACCTGCCAACATTATGTAGGTAAGTTAATTTTATTATGAAATTAAGTTTTGTTGCATAATGAGGAGTTGAGTTTAAACTGAAAGTTATACCTAGGTACTTTAGAAGTTGATTTTAATTAAATTTACTTGGAAAATACTAACAAGTTTCATAATTTAATTAAGTTAAGTTTTAAAAGCCACTTAAATCTTCTAATATTTTAATTAGGCAATAGGTACGGCTAATAAACTCTAAAACGTTTTAGTGGACTTCGAAATGAAAACAAATATTGTTCAGTGTCGAGGGTCTCATTAACTTTGTAGCTAGTTGAACTTGACAGTTATCCTTTGACTTAATACTTAGGTACAATTAAAACTCATTACCTCCCCTCGAAGACCGATTGTACACACGTCTGGTACAACTTGAGTGACCTTGAAAAACGCTTAATTATCGTTTTGTACACACAGGTGTACGAAATTTATTCGGGTGAAAATTTTGGTCTCTATATCTTCGTTTTTCCTAGAAAAATCCAGAAAAAGTTTTATTTTAATTCTTTTTTAGGGTTCCGTAGCCAAATGGCAAAAAACGGAACCCTTATTGATTCGTCATGTGTCTGTCTGTCCGTCTGTATGTCACAGCCACTTTTTTCCGAAACTATAAGAGCTGTTGAAACTTGGTAAGTAGATGTATTCTGTGAACCGCATTAAGATTATCACAAAAAATAGAAAAAAAAAACAATAAATTTTGGGGGTTCCCCATACTTGGAACTGAAATTCAATACGTGTGGGGGGTATCTATGGATAGGTCTTCAAAAATGATATTGAGGTTTCTAATATAATTTTGTTATATATACTGAATAGTTTGCGCGAGAGACACTTCCAAAGTGGTAAAATGTGTCCCCCCCCCCCCCCGTAACTTCTAAAATAAGAGAATGATAAAACTAAAAAAAATATATGATGTACATTACCTTATAAACTTCCACCGAAAATTGGTTTGAACGAGATCTAGTAAGTAGTTTTTTTTTTAATACGCCATAAATCGTAAACCGCAATTTACCTTTTAAGTTTGTACGGAACCCTCAGTGCGCGAGTCCGACTCGCACTTGCCCAGTTTTTTTTTATACGAGCGAGGGGTTAACAATCAATGTTCACTCACTCATATAAAATATAGACAGAAGAAGGAATCATTAAAATAGGTAGGTATAAAGATGAACGCACACTTATTATAACCGAACGCGCCGAACGAATCGAATGAAAAGAATTTTAGAATTCTTTTTATGGAATCCGATGAAACCCTAATCGCCGAATCGTCCGTATCTGGAAGGACTCCAGTATAAAGAAAAATTCTTTCGATTCGTTAAGCGCGTTCGGTTCGGATAAGTGTGCATTCACCTTTAAGGTGATGCTTATTTCTAAAGAAATCCCTACCAGCATACCTGTGAATGCGTTTGAAAGAGTTACCGCGGCCTTAGCACGCAAAGGGCAACGGAAGGACGTAGGTATGTGGGTTTTAGTCAGTAAAAGTCTGACACTCCCTCTCGATCCACCCTATAGAGAGAGGTCATTTGATGATTTCTCATCTGAAAAAAATGAATACCTGCGAAAGGAGAGTTGCATAGCATAGCGTAGTTAGCCTTCTAATGTTCCCACTGATGGGACTCAGGTCTACTCTAAGAGGGGCACTGGGCCCACGCTGGTCCAGTGCGGGTTAGTGGATTTCACAAGTCTTCGAATTTTTTGTTCTAGAACCTGCCTACGTTTTCATTCATTGTTTTGAAAGTGCAGTGGGCTTACGAGTATTTTTTCTTAATTGTATTCTTTGTGAAAATAGGTAAAACAGAAACACGATTTGTCACTTTCTGTTTTTCATTATTGTATTGAACGTTGAGAATCATAATTTTGGGCTGGTTAATATATCTTATCCAATTGCCAATTATAATTATATCTTATTCAATTGGTTCACGTATAATTATTATTATTCAATTTTAAAATACTATTTTAATTTCAATTATTTATTAAATTCAATTATTATTATTACTTAATTTTTGTGTCGTATATGCTTTTATAACTTATTAGTTTAAATGTAATTCGTTAATCTTATTTATAATTGTCATTTTAATGAATGAAGTTTAATGTTTTCAATGTATGAATTTTAATGTATGATCCAATGTTGATTGATGTAAATAAATAAATAAAATTGCAGATTTTTTTGTTTATTCTGATCATTGTGAAAATAAGCCCTTACCTATCGAGAACTTGTAATCTATGGCAACTTTTTAACCCAACACGCAACTAGAGGTTTACAAACTTTGAAGAGGTTAGAAACGTTTTCAAGACGGTTAATCCCTAAAGAATAACCACGTGACCTGAATGTTCATGGTACCTAGTTTGTGCCTGATCGTTTGTGAACGTAGATATGCTACTAATAGAAACCAGTTGGAGGGAACTGTCGTTATACCAATCCTTGCTGAAATCACAGCGCTTAGCAAATTAATCGTCATGGATTGATGTCATTAGGATGGCTCTACATAGTCTACATGTCTTATTAGACGTATCATGTAAGCGTTTGAAATATCGCGATTCGCGAATGAAGTAAAGCCATGCCATGTTTACGCTGTAATTTATATTATACGCCAAAAACGTGTCTGAAAGCTTAAAATTAGAAACGGTTACCCACGCCATCTTTAGGCATTTTACTAAAAATATTTCTTCAGGTTCTTGCTAAGATATCGAGAGTGATTGATGACAAGAAGCGAAAGTAATTTAATACAGTGTTATCGTGAAAAAAGCAGGTATCACCCGCGCTTAATTTATTACAACTAAGTATATTGTATAAAAGGCAAGATCAGCCAGAATTCTTTAACAGAAATTGGAGATTTTTTTTCGATTGTTATTTTGATCCGGGTCAGGGGCGCCGGCTTTTAGAAAACCTCATGGGTGCCCATGCTCATTTGATGGACTTGAAAAAGTGGCGAAGTGACAAATAAATAAATGTCCTACTTACATACTGCGTACTTAATTACTAAATATGTTTGATAAAAATATAAAATGAAACCATTAAGTATATAAAAATTAAACTAGTTTTTAATATCAAGAAATATTATAATTTATACGTAACCTAAAAGGCGATTACTGATCTTTTTCTTGATGTCTATTCTCAGGGGTGCTCGGCACCCACTGTTTATTTCTCATGGGTGCTCGGGAGGTCGAGCCTCCCGAGCACCTACGCAGTCGGCGCTCCCGGGTTTTAGATTTCTGTCTCTAGGAAGATGGTGGAGGAATAGATAAAGGAATGTAAACAAGTACTTACTGGAGCCATATCATGATGTGTTAAAATGTCATATGTGCGAGCGAGAAAGAGGGATGGAGCTATACACTCTATATCACATACTGACAAGCCTGTTGGTCTAGTAGTCAGTAATCCTGACTGCTATGCCGGAGGTCGTGGGTTCGATTCCCACCCAGGACAAATGTTTGTGTAATGAGCATGATCATTTGTTCTGTGTCTGGGTATTATTTATCTATAATATGTATGTATTTAGAAATATATAAGTATGTTTATCAGTTGTCTAGTACAAGTCTAGTGCCCATAGCACAAGCTCTGCTTAGTTTGGGACTAGATGGCGTTGTGTAAAAGTCGTGGAAAAAAATTATAGTTCCATCTCTTTAACAGTTCAGTTTAGGTCCTCAAATGGATCGCGTTAAGAGCTCATTGTAGATGTCTCCTATTTTTTTAGTAATATTGTATCAAAAAAAATTAAATAAATATCTATTATTATTTTTTATTCCATCCAGCTTCAAGCACTGTGATCTTAAACTGATTATTTATCGATTAGAATCAGGGGCGCCGACTGCGTGGGTGCTCGGGGGCTCGAGCACCCATGAGAAACAAACAGTGGGTGCCGAGCAACCCTGAGATTAGACATCACGAAACAGATCAGTAATCACCTTTTAGGTTACGAATAAATTATAATATTTCTTGATAATAAAAACTAGTTTCATTTTTATTTTAAAACCGGTTTGGTTTCATTTTACATTTTTATCAAACATAATTAGTAATTCAGTACGCAGTATGTAAGTAGGACAATTATTTATTTGACGGTCGATCAGTGTGCATTTCTATTCTCACACTTCGCCACTTTTTCGAGTCATCAAATGGGCATGAGCACCCATGAGGTTTTCCGCCCTGATTAGAAGCCGGCGCCCCTGATTAGAATGAATGCAAAAACATCGATAAAAAGTGTTTTAAAAATTACATAAATCATTAACAATTTATAGAAAAGGCTCTCATGAAAAAATGCACTTTTTAACTCACGATCTTATGCGCAGATTTCAAAGATTAATTGGAGTTTACAAAAAGTGTATTTTAAGGTTGAATAAATTCGGAATAGATTCAATTCAACTCTTCTATTTATAGTTCGTTCTCCAAAGACCTTAACCGGCTAACCTTTGCGATTTCTAATAAAATTGTCTGATATCCGTACCACAAAGTTCTCGCTTCTTTAGCTGTGGTTGAACAAGGCTTTGGCCTAATTTTGTGTGAACAATATCGTCTAAGCGATAACCTTAAAAAAACTTTTTACAAAAAAAAAAATAACTGACTTCACTAAAAAAAAAAAACATAAAATTGTTATTAGAAGTTGGTGTTTCTCGGTATTATTTGTTTCTTATATAACACCGACTGAAATTTAAGTTATTTTTATCGTTTTAGTGTTTTTTTTTGTTGAAGTCGGTTATTTTTTTTTGTAAAAAGTTTTTTATTTGACAGTTTTTAGTTGCGATACACTTATAGCCAAAGTACCTATATGTCATGACAACTCCAATTAACCCAAACACTGCCAGGATACATTGTTTTATTATGAAGTTCCCGTGTCCATCTTCCACCTTCCGACTCCATCATCAGATCAGTTCGATAGTACCTTATAGCCAAAGTGCATCTTACGGCTAGGATACATTAATTAATTACGGAGTTCCGGTGCCTATCTTCCGGTTTCATTATCATCATCTGATTACTTCGATGATACCATATTCAACATAACTATTCAGAACCATTTATTTATTTATGTTGTCATAATCGCTTGTCGCTTAACTATCTTCATTGTGATATCTATGTGAGTATGAAATTCCGTTGGCTATTTTTGGTCTTTATCAATTTCACTTCACCAAATGTTACTTTTCGATGAAAATACCAAAATGACTATATGGTTGCTTAGAATACTAGAGGAGTTCCCTCAATTTTCCTCATGGATCTTATCATCAGAACTGGATTTGAATATAATGGGACTAATCTGGAAGCATATCCTTTAAAGGGGAAAAAAAAAATTTTGCAAATCGGTCCATAAACGACGGAGTTCTAAGGTAACAAAGAAAAAAACAATACAACCGAATTATCAATTCGGTTGTATCCTCTCGTCCTCCTTTTTTTGGAAGTCGGTTAAAAATAGAAGTATTACTTTGGAATTTATTATTTCTTGTAGGAATTGGATTATTTTCTGGTACTCGTAGGTTGGTAGGTAGGTACTCATAGGTACAACTGTGGTAACCGGCTGAAGTATGTGACCTGAGCTGAACCTTTGTTGAAAACCTTTCCACTTGAAGGACCTATCAAGGTTAATCGACCTAATTATACGACCCTCAAACCTTTTTTACTGGTTTCTTTATAATAAATATAACTGACAATTTAGAAAAAGAAAATATTTACCTATGCATAGAATATAAATGGAGACCATTCAAGTCGAGAAAAAAATTACATTTCTTTTATGATCTAGGTACTTTTGACCTGTTATTTTATTTTTTTCAGCTGTTGCCAACGAGTTATGTAAATCATACTCGTATCACGTAAGTCGCATAGATTTTATGTTTTTCAAAAGATTAGGTTAGATATCTAATCTAATATTTCTAACCTGTCCATGTCAGGGTTTTTTTTAGGTGGGAAAATCATTTAATGACAAATCTCGCTCTTGGGCGGAGCGGGAGATAGTGTCAGACTTTTACTGACTAAACACCCACTCCTGTTCCTTCTTTGCCTTCGTCCCAGGGCCCCAGGTTTTACTTTCACACTACCCATGGCCCCAGTAGGCTTCGACCCTGCTGGGCCCCAACGAGCTGCTGACACCTCCTTGAGGCGCGCGTGGAACAGTACGCGCCGTCGACGACTTGGGCTCATTCCGAACGGTTACCGGATGGTCAGACGGCAAGCCATCCATTACTCGCCGTCCGCAAGCCCGCACGTACGGTGGCCGGAAATCGGGATCGGAATCCCGGCGGCGATCAGGGTGTGAGGACCGTTGTCTCACACGATCGGCCGCCTCCTTTGCTAGCATTACTGCTTCGCAGAAGGAGGCGACCGCCTGCCACTCCTCCTCGCTCCGGACCATGGCCTGAACAAAGGCCCGGCGTTACAGATCGCCGCCGCCGATCGCCCCTTGCCCCGCCGATTGCCCCGTTACTTTGCCCAAGCGGGGCACACCTCCACCGTGTCCTCCGGGCGGTCCACACAGTGGCGACACCCGGGCGTCGCTCCCGCACAAATCCGGCGCAGGAACTTCCCGAACTTACCGTTTTCGGTGAGAACCAGCGTCATGCGGAAGGTGAGGACGCCGTGAGGTCTTTCCGCCGTCCAACCACGCCTCAAAGAGGGGACTTACCGCCATAATTGTGGCGTGCCCAGTCCATGTCGGGGTGCTCTAAAATTACATTTTCTTCCCTGATTTCGTCTTTTACACATATTGATTTTAAGTAATAGAACATGTTTCATTTGCCCGTAATTTTATAGGTAGGTCGGTTAACATTGTTAAAAACCAAAATATATTTATTTTACACATTGCCGGCGGACAAGCAGGCACTCTATACAATCCCTAGGAATTGTATACATTACCTAGGTGAAGTATGTAATGACAATAATAATCATACTCATATCATCATACATTGCCTGGAAGCCCCAGTTATTCTATACATTGCCTAGGTAATGTATAGAATACATGAATTATACAGATTGCCGGTAACATAATATATACAGAAATATTATATATTTAAGGTTTTCTCTTTTATGTGGTTGGTGTATCTAGGTACATAAATTTTCTGACTATCCGTAATGACTGTCAAAGATGTTAAATAACAGTAACTTGGTATGTAATGGACCCATCCACAGTCCAACCTCGGAAACCTTGAAGTTGGACCCGTGCAGCTGTTATTATTTAACCGCGAGTTCCTCCATCACACCATTTTTTTGTTCGGGTTCCGTACCCAAAGGGTAAAACGGGACCCTATTACTATTAATACTACTCACAACTGGTACATGATTTCATGAGATTATAGCCTCGTTGAGATTAGGTACAGGTATATTGTGCGTAGGCCCAGGTGGTACAAATTTGTAACTAAAGGTCGTAGTAATATTGTTGAATTAATACTGGTCGCAGCTAAAATACTAGTGGGTATTTCCACAGAACTTTGAGATGTTATAAAATGTGTTGTTATTTAGTTACAATAATAATCTATATTTAACATTATAAAGTTGAAGAGTTTGTTTGAATGTGGTAATCTCAGGAACTACTAATTTAATTTAAAAAAAAAAATAACAAGTTTTTCCAAGAATATGTATTAATTAGTGGGCAAGGCACATTGCTCGTAGAACGGATGTTCAATGGGGCCGAAAGGTTCTAGAGTGGTGGCCGCGTACTAAAACGCAGCGTTGGAAGGCCGAACAAGGTGGAACGACGACCTGGTGAGAGCCGCGGGAATGCGGTGGATGCGAGACGCACAGGATCGGTCGTTGTGGAGACGCTTGGGGGAAGCCTATGTCCAACAGTGGACGTCTTTCGGCTGAAATGATGATCTAAACCAATAAATTATATTATATGCAAACTGAAATAATTATATGGGTAGTAAAAGAACTCATTGGGCATCAAAAAATTCATCCACATCAAAGTCAATGGGAAAAGTGCCCAGAACGCTGGCAGTACCACGCCACGTGCCACGTTGCATAGCAATTCTAATTCGTTGACCAAAGAAAAGTCCCTCTGGTCACGCGAAAGTCGACCAGTTGTTTACTAATAGCATAGTCGGCCTTATAATGTTCCCACTGTTGGGACTCAGGCCTCCTCTCTAGGAGAAGGAACTAAACTGTTTACTAAAATCCCGAACAAAATAATTATGTTTGAAACACTAGGGCCATGGGGTCCGAGTTAGATGAGTGCTCGGATCCCATGGCCGTAGTGTTTCAATACCAAACGGCTCAAACATAATTTTCGATAAATTATTTTAGTGTTGAATAGCCCATTTGTCTAGGAAGGCTATATAATATCACGCTACGATCAATAGGGGCGGAACAGTAACTAAAGAAGCAGGTGAACGTGCGGAGGGCAGCTTCGTTAAAAAGTAGATATGAACTAATCTGTTTCCTTCAAAGACTTGGAAATATTTGCAAAATCTTTGTCCTAAAAGCAACTGCGACGTAATATTTACGTTTTTGGTTCACCAGTTAGTTAGAATTTATGATGAACGTAATAAAGGAATGTTAATACCGTAGTCGTTCTTAAGATATTACTTTTCTTCGGATTTCTTAGAAAAAAATGTAGCATTTCTCTGAATATTTTATGAATCCAGCGATACATAAAACAAATAGGAACCATAAATAGATATTGGGTTGTTTGTGTGAAAAATATCCTTCCATGATTATAAAATAGCTTCAAGAAAAACTACCTACTACCGTCACGCCATGCATGAACAAATTAAAAACACATTTCAAGCAATGCTTCGCTCGTTTGTCCTTAACTTACGTGTATTGGAAAATTCTTTTTTAAACTGAGACAAATTGCGACTGGAAATCTGTCGGTAATCCCCAACTTAACGATGAAGATAACAAGTGACCCGACCTAAGTGAATGTATTTTTAATTCGGTCGGATCTTACTTGAGGCCCCGTCACCATTGCTCTAATTGAAGATTACGTTTTCTCAAATATTGTTACGGCCGTTACTTAATTTAATGGGTTTCTTGATGACGGTACAAACAACTTAGGGTAACTTAGGGTAGGGTTGGACTTTTTGGCTTTTAACGATGATTTTTTCAACAATATTTTATAAGCTGCTACGTGTGGCTGAAAGACATCAGTAGATCATAAGCTGCTACGCCGTTGCTTTAGCTTTAGGTGTCCTTTAGGTGTCCTTTAGGTGTCCTTTAGGTGTCCTTTAGGACACCTGATGATAGGTCATAAGGTGCTACGTCAGTGGTAGGTTTACGACATAAGTAGATTATATATAAGCTGCTACGTGTGGCTAGAGGACATCAGTTCATCATAAGCTGCTGCGCCATAGGTAGAGGACATCAGTAGATCATAAGCTGCTACGTGTGACTAGAGGACATTAGTAAATTATAAGCTCCTAAGTCGTACCTAGAGGACATCAGTAGATCATAAGCTGCTACCTGTGACTAGAAGACATTAGTAGAGCATACGCTGCTACGTGTCTCTAGATGACATCAGTAGATCATAAACTGCTACTTGTAGCTAGTGGACACCAGGCTGCTACGTGTAGCTAGAGAACATCAGTACATCATAAGCTCCTACTTGTGGCTAAAGGACTTCAGTACATTATAAGCTCCTAAGTCTGACCTAGAGGATATCAGTACATCATAAGGTGCTACGTCGTAACTAGAGGAAATCAGTAGATTATAAGCTGCTACCTAGTAGCGAGAGGACATCAGTATATCATAAGCATCTACGTCGTAGCTAGAGGAGACCACTAGATTTACAAACTGCTACGTGTGGCTAGATGGCATCAGTACATCATAAGCTGCTACGTCGCAGCCAGAGGAGATCATACAATTTATAAACTACTACGTGTCGTTAGAGGACATCAGTAGATTATAAGCTGCTACCTAGTAGCGAGAGAACATCAGTATATCATAAGCATCTACGTCGTAGCTAGAGGAGACCACTAGATTTACAAACTGCTACGTGTGGCTAGATGACATCAGTACATCATAAGCTGCTACGTCGCAGCCAGAGGAGATCATACAATTTATAAACTACTACGTGTCGTTAGAGGACATCAGTAGATTATAAGCTGACCTAGTAGCGAGAGAACATCAGTATATCATAAGCATCTACGTCGTAGCTAGAGGAGACCATTAGATTTACAAACTGCTACGTGTGGCTAGATGACATCAGTACATCATAAGCTGCTACGTCGCAGCCAGAGGAGATCATACAATTTATAAACTACTACGTGTCGTTAGAGGACATCAGTAGATTATAAGCTGACCTAGTAGCGAGAGAACATCAGTAGATCATAAGCTGCTACGTCGTAGCTAGAGGAGACCATTAGATTTACAAACTGCTACGTGTGGCTAGATGACATCAGTACATCATAAGCTGCTACGTCGCAGCCAGAGGAGATCATACAATTTATAAACTACTACGTGTCGTTAGAGGACATCAGTAGATTATAAGCTGACCTAGTAGCGAGAGAACATCAGTAGATCATAAGCTGCTACGTCGTAGCTAGAGGAGACCACTAGATTTACAAACTGCTACGTGTGGCTAGATGACATCAGTACATCATAAGCTGCTACGTCGTAGCCAGAGTAGATCACAAAATTTATAAACTATTACTTGTGGCCAGACGATATCAGTAGATTATAAGCTGCTACGTCGTAGCTAGAGGGCGGCAGTAGATCATAAGCTGCTACGTCGTAGCTAGCGGAGACCACTAGATTTACAAACTGCTACGTGTGGCTAGATGACATCAGTACATCATAAGCTGCTACGTCGTAACTAGAGGACATCAGTAGATTATAAGCTGCTACCTAGTAGCGAGAGAACATCAGTATATCATAAGCATCTACGTCGTAGCTAGAGGAGACCACTAGATTTACAAACTGCTACGTGTGGCTAGATGACATCAGTTCATCATAAGCTGCTACGTCGTAGCCAGAGGAGATCACAAAATTTATAAACTATTACTTGTGGCCAGAGGATATCAGTAGATTATACGTCGTAGCTAGAGGGCGTCAGTAGATCATAAGCTGCTACGTCGTAGCTAGAGGAGACCACTAGATTTACAAACTGCTACGTGTGGCTAGATGACATCAGTACATCATAAGCTGCTACGTCGCAGCCAGAGGAGATCATACAATTTATAAACTACTACGTGTCGTTAGAGGACATCAGTAGATTATAAGCTGACCTAGTAGCGAGAGAACATCAGTAGATCATAAGCTGCTACGTGTGGCTAGATGACATCAGTACATCATAAGCTGCTACGTCGTAGCCAGAGGAGATCACAAAATTTATAAACTATTACTTGTGGCCAGACGATATCAGTAGATTATAAGCTGCTACGTCGTAGCTAGAGGGCGGCAGTAGATCATAAGCTGCTACGTCGTAGCTAGCGGAGACCACTAGATTTACAAACTGCTACGTGTGGCTAGATGACATCAGTACATCATAAGCTGCTACGTCGTAACTAGAGGACATCAGTAGATTATAAGCTGCTACCTAGTAGCGAGAGAACATCAGTATATCATAAGCATCTACGTCGTAGCTAGAGGAGACCACTAGATTTACAAACTGCTACGTGTGGCTAGATGACATCAGTACATCATAAGCTGCTACGTCGTAGCCAGAGGAGATCACAAAATTTATAAACTACTACGTGTGGCCAGAGAACATCAGTAGATCATAAGCTGCTACGTCGTAGCTAGAGGAGACCACTAGATTTACAAACTGCTACGTGTGGCTAGATGACATCAGTAGATCATAAGCTGCTACGTCGTAGCTAGAGGAGACCACTAGATTTACAAACTGCTACGTGTGGCTAGATGACATCAGTACATCATAAGCTGCTACGTCGTAGCCAGAGGAGATCACAAAATTTATAAACTATTACTTGTGGCCAGACGATATCAGTAGATTATAAGCTGCTACGTCGTAGCTAGAGGGCGGCAGTAGATCATAAGCTGCTACGTCGTAGCTAGCGGAGACCACTAGATTTACAAACTGCTACGTGTGGCTAGATGACATCAGTACATCATAAGCTGCTACGTCGTAACTAGAGGACATCAGTAGATTATAAGCTGACCTAGTATTGAGAGAACATCAGTATATCATAAGCATCTACATCGTAGCTAGAGGAGACCACTAGATTTACAAACTGCTACGTGTAGCTAGATGACATCAGTACATCATAAGCTGCTACGTCGTAACTAGAGGACATCAGTAGATTATAAGCTGACCTAGTATTGAGAGAACATCAGTATATCATAAGCATCTACATCGTAGCTAGAGGAGACCACTAGATTTACAAACTGCTACGTGTAGCTAGATGACATCAGTAGATCATAAGCTGCTACGTCGTAGCTAGAGGAGACCACTAGATTTACAAACTGCTACGTGTGGCTAGATGACATCAGTAGATCATAAGCTGCTACGTCGTAGCTAGAGGAGACCACTAGATTTACAAACTGCTACGTGTGGCTAGATGACATCAGTACATCATAAGCTGCTACGTCGTAGCCAGAGGAGATCACAAAATTTATAAACTATTACTTGTGGCCAGACGATATCAGTAGATTATAAGCTGCTACGTCGTAGCTAGAGGGCGGCAGTAGATCATAAGCTGCTACGTCGTAGCTAGAGGGCGGCAGTAGATCATAAGCTGCTACGTCGTAGCTAGCGGAGACCACTAGATTTACAAACTGCTACGTGTGGCTAGATGACATCAGTACATCATAAGCTGCTACGTCGTAACTAGAGGACATCAGTAGATTATAAGCTGACCTAGTATTGAGAGAACATCAGTATATCATAAGCATCTACATCGTAGCTAGAGGAGACCACTAGATTTACAAACTGCTACGTGTAGCTAGATGACATCAGTACATCATAAGCTGCTACTTCGTAGCCAGAGGAGATCACAAAATTTATAAACTACTACGTGTCGTTAGAGGACATCAGTAGATTATAAGCTGCTACGTCGTAGCTAGAGGGCGTCAGTATATCATAAGCTGCTACGTCGTAGCTAGAGGAGACCACTAGATTTACAAACTGCTACGTGTGGCTAGATGACATCAGTACATCATAAGCTGCTACGTCGTAGCCAGAGGAGATCACAAAATTTATAAACTACCTACTACGTGTGACCAGAGGATATCAGTAGATTATAAGCTGCTACGTCGTAGCTAGAGGGCGTCAGTAGATCATAAGCTGCTACGTCGTAGCTAGCAGAGACCGCTAGATTTACAAATTGCTACGTGTGGCTAGATGACATCAGTACATCATAAGCTGCTACGTCGTAGCCAGAGGAGATCACAAAATTTATAAACTACTACGTGTGACCAGAGGATATCAGTAGACTATAAGCTGCTACGTCGTAGCTAGAGGGCGTCAGTAGATCATAAGCTGCTACGTCGTAGCTAGAGGAGACCACTAGATTTACAAACTGCTACGTGTGGCTAGATGACATCAGTACATCATAAGCTGCTACGTCGTAGCCAGAGATCATAAAATTTATAAACTACTACGTGTGGCTAGAGGACATCAGTAGATTATAAGCTGCTACGTCGTAGCTAGCAGAGACCGCTAGATTTACAAATTGCTATGTAAGGCTATAGGTCATCAGTCGATCCATAAGCTGCTACTGTGTAACTTAAGCAGCCTAAATCTGGTTACTATAATTAAGTCTCTAAGCTAGGTATAATTACTGCTTTTTACATCTAAATCAAATGTTAATTTATAAGTTCCTAAGTATTAATCATCTTCGAAATAATTTATATGATGACAGTAGCATGCTATTAACACTAGAAGGAACATTGTAAATTAAATGAAGTCGTAAATTTTTCCCAGAACATTTCGCATTTTCCTTCAGAGGGATTAATTAAAGTGTTTCCGCCTGATGGAGCAGAAAATGCATTTTCAAAGCGTATTAAATTATGATAAACTTTTTATCTAAATAAATTGTGCAAAGACTATTAATGCAAATATCTTCTGGAAATTGTTTCACCTGTGTAAAAGCGCGCCACCTTAATGTTGCCATTTTGATCAAATCTTTTTAGTTTTATTATTTTAGTTCGCGGTCTTATGGCGAGTAGTTAGATTTTATGAGAGTAGGACGTTTCTTAAGTGACAGTTTTAAAATTCAAATAATGTTTTATGATTGTCATTTTTGTCTGTTACTAGCTTCTGCGGTATTGTTCGAAAGAGTTACTATGGCCCTAGAACATAAAGGCCAACTGAAAGAGCACAGTTCTTTTTTCTTGAGATCGGAAGTGGTTAAATGACTTCTTCCGCTTTAGGGTGCAGCTAGAGGACGTGTCAGACTTTTACTTACTAAAACATAACTTGTCCTTCAGTTGCTATTTGCGTTACAGGACTACGACGGTAACTCTTTTAATAATTCCCATGAAAAGAACACAGGTGGGTTTTAATCAAACTCTAACCCCACTACCCCTCACCGCTGCACTGAGAGTTATTTGATTCCTACCTCATACAAAAAAATACTTTTACTAACTTACTGCTGTTGCTTTAAAAAATCCGGGCAAGTGCGAATCGGACTCGCGCAGTGAGAGTTCCGTACAAACAAACTTACCTATGAAAATAGTTCAATTTCCGATTTGAATTACGAATATTTTTCCGAATCGCAAAAAAAGGTTTTTTTGTGTCGTAACTATAAATTTACAATTTTCAGATTTTTTCCTATACTTATGCTATGAGACCTTGCTTCATGCCAAATTTCAGGATTCTAGGTCAACGGGAAGTACACTATGAATCTCTTGAGTGTCGAAATATTCGTTTTTTGCGACATAAACGGCTGTATCATTTTTTTTCGTTAACTCAGAAGTTTGATTTTGTCACAGCTTCAAGGGACCGCAGACTTAAGTATATGGTTTTAATTTCAACTCGATACCTCATCGCGTTCCCGAGATAAAGGGTCTTGACAGACAGACAGACGGACGGACAACAAAGTGATCCTATAACGGTTCCGTTTTTTCCTTTTGAAGTACAGAACCCCAAACACAGTTCAATAGCTTTTTTTTTACTTGGAAATAAAAAAAATATTTGTATAATTCAATAAAAACACTTAACTAATTAAAACTATATATATATACACTAGAGGCAAAAACTACTAGCTAAAATATGGCGTCATAAAACTCCTCCGCATCGCTGTCGACTGGAAGTGTGCTCAAAAGGTTGGCGGTATTGCCACGTTGTATGGCAGTGCTTAACCTCTGACCGGGGTAAAAGCCAGCCCTTGGGTCACATTAATAATTAATCACTTCAATAGCTAAGTTACTACTTTATAGATTAATCAGATTGAAAGATTTGATGTTCTCACATTCTTATTCTTGTATTTAATGCCAGATTGTCCGTAAATTGAGAAAGTACAAAAACCAAAAATCTTTGAAATGTTGAGCAGATTCTTGATTCGAATTCCTTTGCCAGTTTCTTAATAGTGAGACTTTTCGAATACGAGGACCACTATCGCTCTACAGGCCATCTACTAAATCGAAGGCTATTATTTAGCAAAAGAGTATCGACCTTCGTGGTCAGGCGTTTGTTAATTGATCGGTTTTCCACTAGAATGGCCAGCGCGGGACACGGAACACGGCGCCGCCATTCGTTGGATTAGCGGCTCTTTTCATCACAATGAACAAGCAACGTGTACGGTGTACGGATTTTGTTTCGGAATTCTCTCTAGTATATATTTTAAGTGCGAAGGTAAATCTGTCTGTCTGTTTATTTACATTTTCACACTTTAACCTCTGTACCAATTTTGATAAATTTTGGTATAATAATAATAATGTTTATTTTTCTTTCCAAAAAAATACAGTTTATGTGAATTGCAATTTATGTATTTTTTTTTGGCAAATAACTTATATAATAACTTACTGCATCAGCATATGTTTGTTATAGTGGTGCAGTAAGTAAAAATTACATAAAAAACGTAGCATAAGTAGCCAAACAAGGCAAAGCCTATGCTTTTGTTATCAGAGCAATTCCCCTCGAATAATAAATACTGTAGGCATATTCATATTATTATTTAGGTATAGAAGTAGATTGGACCTTGGTTTACGAAAGTTTCAGTCTATACTTCTAGACATAGGTTAATTTTTTATTACTAGAGTACGTTCCATAGGGATAATTTTAATTTTTAACGAGAGCGAAACCGCTGAAAAATGATAGTTAAAGTATAATACTGAGGTAAATGAGAATAAAATTGTTTATTAGAAATGGTATCTTATTCATCTTATTTTCTGTTTCTATTATTTATTTTGTAACTGTGCCAAAGTATTCAATAAACACTTGAACAAAGTTACGACCGTTGTGACAAATTGCTGGCAAATACGAGGACTTCTTTTAATCTACATGATTTGTATCGTTTTCAAAGTTATTATTCACGCTGGCTTTGATTCCGAACTGGACGGATGGGCGCTCGTTAGCAAGTTCGGACGGACAGATTTTTTTATTTGTTTTAGAGTAACAACCCTTCGGTAGTTTGTAACTGGGGTGGAGGGGTCTCTCCTACATAATACTGGGAACACATTCATTGTGGAATTTCCTGCCGAAATTTGTTTCCTGATAATTACAACTTAGGGGTCTTTAAGTCAAGAGTGAATAGATTACTTCTGGTTACTGCCCAACCTCGGGGGTCCAGACGCCTCCTGCCGGAGGCTCTACGCAGGCATCGTCCGGTCCATGGCCCTTTATGGGGCGCCGGTGTGGGCGCCGTCACTGCGAAAGCGACCGGCGGCCCAGCTGAACGCGTGCCAGAGGGTCATGGCCATACGGATGGTGCGGGGATACCGCACGGTTTCCCGTGAAGCGGCGAGCCTCCTTGCTGGCCAGCCACCATGGGATCTGGTGGCAATAGGCCTTGCACGCATGCACGATCTGCGCGTGGAGATGCAACGTCAGGGTGAAACTCCGCTGCCGCGACAAGTCGCGGCATGGCGGACAGAGCTCCGGCGGGGTCTCATGGTGGAATGGCGACAGCGACTATCGCAACCCAGTGCTGGGCACGCCATAATTATGGCGATAAGTCCCCTCTTTGAGGAGTGGCTGGAAAGGCAACACGGCGTCCTTACCTTCCGCATGACGCAGGTCCTCACCGGACATGGTAAGTTCGGGAGGTTCCTGCACCGGATTCGTGCGGAAGAAACGCCCGGGTGTCACCATTGTGTGGACCGCCCGGAGGACACGGTGGAGCACACGTTGGAGGTGTGCCCCACTTGGGTAGAGCAACGCCGTGTCCTCGTGGGGGCGATCGGCGGCGGCGATCTCTCGCGCCGGGCCTTGGTACAGGCCATGGTCCGGAGCGAGGAGGAGTGGCAGGCAGTTGCCTCCTTCTGCGAAGCAGTAATGCTAGCAAAGGAGGCGGCCGATCGCGTGAGGCAACGGTCCTCACGCCCCAATCGCCGCCGGGATTCCGATCCCGATTTCCGGCCATCGTAGGCGCAGGCTTGCGGACGACGAGCAATGGGTGGCTCGCCGTCCGACCGTCCGGTAACCGTCCGGACCGAGCCCAAGTCGTCGACGGCGCGTGCTGCTCCACGCGCGCCTCAAGGAGATGTCAGCAACTGTAGGGGCCTAGCAGGGTCGAAGCCTACCGGGGCCAAGGGTCTGATTCTGAAAGGAAGACTCGGCCCTGGTACGAAAGGCAACGAAGGAACAGGAGTGGGTTTTTAGTCAGTAAAAGTCTGACACTATCTCCCGCCACTATAAAAAAAAGGCAAGCGTGCTCCATCGTCGACCACATCATCGCTTTTCATCAGGTGAGATAGTAATCAAGCGTGAACCTATTAATAATACTACAAAAAAACTAAGTGAGGGGCCGTAACGTGATGCCTGCGTATTGACGATGTTTAATTTGATCTTGGAAATTCACTCGTTATCATATTAACGGTTCAATGAGAAGTCGGACACTTCGACGGTTAAGTGAATTAATTTGCTCATTGTTATCTAGAAAGGTAGAAACATAATCTATAATTATAATATTATAATAAAAAGCCGATTTTTTTTAAAAAAAACCTCACATTAATACCACTCTTTTTTTTTTCTGTGTGAAAATCACACAGAAAAAAAAAGAGTGGCATACGCTCTTGGGCGGTGCGGGAGATAGTGTCAGACTTTTACTGACTAAAAACCCATTCCTGTTCCTTCTTTGCCTTCGTTCCAGGGTCCCGGGGTTCTCTTTCGTATCACCCATGGCCCCAGTAGGCTTCGACCCTGCTGGGCCCCTACAGTTTTGCTGACATCACCTTGAGGCGCGCGTTGAAAGTGTTTGTTTTTTATTTAAATAAATAAAACACAAAATCAACACCTTAAAGACATAAAAAAATAATAAATAAACTCGGTTTTTACAACACATAAATGTGATGAGTGGCTTTTCATTAGTGTAAGTGTTTACGGTTATATTTTTAAAGTAGTTAAATGAAGAAATGCAGGCAATCACCATCTTTTTATATATAAAAAAGTAAACACTCGGAGATTCTAACGACACCCACGGGACGATATGAGCGGGCTTTTAAAAGAGAATATCTGTCACAACGTTTTTATAAAATGTGGTAACATTTATCAAGAAACATGTATTATATTCCTCGGGTACATAATTATTTGATGTGACATTTATAAATATTGATACTCGTACAGTCACGAGCAATAAGATATATACATTGTCTATCTATACAGACTTCTGCCGTTCAAAAAATGGGTGTACGACAATTGATTCTAAATTACCTTTTTGATGGTTAGGTAATTGAGACCCATTTGTCTTATTTCTTGAATAATCGAAGTTAACATAGATTGAAAATATGACAATGACAATCTTATTGCTCGTGACTGTACATCCTTCGAACAATGTAGCTGTGGCAGATAGGTATTTTTATAACCAACATTTTCATATTCTAGTCCTATTGTACCTACGCAGGTATATCTTTAGGTATATTTACGACTTACAATCCAGATGCTTGACTTTTCCAATGTTATTGGTAAACTCAGAATTTCGCAACACGTTGGGTTCGTAAATCCATTATATTTTAGTACGGGAACGGCTGTTGGCAAGGATTTCTTTTTTTCTACCTTAGGTATATTTAATGGTCTGGTAGACGAATTTATTTTACTTCATTGGTGTTACGCACATATTTATTCGCTACGTGAATTATGTTCGAGGTCTAAATGATATATAGTGACTGGGATCTTTGTATCAGGGAATTTGAACTACACGTAAGGTTTGTTTCCTGATAGTAAGGGCCTGCATGTTTCATGATGTTCGGATAGCTACCTACTGCCTACTTCTTGAATAAGTTTAAAAATGGAACAGTATGAAATTATCAGCCAAATAATTTATCGGAAACTAAAGTGTGTAAATTAAAGTGTGTAGTAAAAACAAAAAAATCTGTACTTCTTGTTTCTTTTAATGGCGTCCAACATCGTCATCGTGGCTTCTTATGGAGTATAACTCCTTAAGAAGAGTTTCACCAATAACAAAATTTTGCTAGTGAATAAAGTTATGGTCATATCAGTTTCTTTCTTACTTTTTCATAAAAAAATCTAACCAGCAAATTGGTAGTTCTACCCACGAGTGCCACCGTTTTTACGTAAGTACATGCTATGGTGAACCTATGTTTAGAGTCACGTTAATATGCGAAATCATGGAGGCGGTAACGAGCAGTCGAAAATATTTTTAATTTTTTTACAGGCTGTTTTTATTCTTTCACCTAATATACTGATGTGCCCATTTATGTGTGTGTAATTTGTTGCTGTTACAGGTCAAGGTAAGGAGCGAGAGGGCATGCAGTCACCTTCTTCTTCGAAGTAGTAATGCGAGTGAAGAAAGTGGCGGAAAGTGTGAGGAAAAACTCACGCCCTGGCTGCTGCAGGAGATGCCTCAGGTGTAAGTAGTCGCAGGGTAATTCCTGGCTACCGTAAGCGCGGGCTTGTGGACGACTTACAATGGGTCGTCGACAGGTTATGAACCACGCACGCCTCAAAGACATGTGATGCTTAATTGACGGCAGGACTTACCCGTTAAGACCGATGCTTGCTATGGCAGCAGGAAGGTTGTTGGTTGTTGGTTGGTTGGTTGGTTGGAAGGTTGTTGCACTGACTGGACAGGTCCACTCAAATCTGTACTATGGTTCTCTCTTCAAATGACCATCTCAGACAAATCTGCATGGTTCTCATGTGATTTGGTCATTACATATTTACTGTATGGACTTTAAAAGAGACTTTGACCCCTGAGTTTGTTTCGGTGTTTCTTCTCAGGGTAGTCAGCTAGGAAACACCGGCCTCATCTAGGTTAAAATGAAAAAAAAAAATGACACATACAAGTGTTTTTTTAAACCTATTTGCAAAATAATTATCATTTAATATGTCACCTTGGGTCTGGAACGAAAGAACACGGGAGGGTTTTAACGAGTAAAATTCAAAAAATCCCTTTCGCTCCACCCAGAGTGAGAGAAGTTATTTGATGACTACTATCCTCAAGAAAAAGGCTGTTATTTTTTGGCATCAATATTCTCCTCTTTTCTGAAGGAAATAAAAATCTAGGCTTTAAATTGATGTGCCCGACGAAGGAGAATGTTCCCCTTCGTCGGTATCGCGATTTACTTTTACTAAAATTGTGTTACGCTCCATAACTAAGGATACGATCAATTGATGATTGATTGCGTAAATTAATCATCAATTGATGGCGTCGTAAGGCAAAATAACATTATTATTTCTGTGAGATACAAAACAAACGACTTCACGTCTAGGTACCTAATGGCCGGCGAAAGGCGATATATGCTATTAATTACCAGAAGTTGACCTCCAAGATAACGAGAATGTATGGCGTTTACCAGGAAAACTGACTCCTGAAGTGATCAAGCTAATAAAATATGAAGTTAAGTTGAACGGAAATGTTTCTACGTATAGAATTCGTACAAAATATGTTAAGAAGACCTGAATACCAACTGTAATGTCTGCCTACTTGTGGTTTCTTTATTTTGTAAATTTAAATTAAATAAAAAGAAAATAAAATAAAATAAACTTTACTATAGACCAAAATAGTAACAAAACTTTTACACAAACTTTAATCTATGGGTGCAATGTTATGGCGGTCTTATCGCTGACAGCGATATCTACGGCTCACTACCGTCCAACCTTAGGATGGACGGTAAGAACTTAAAATAAAAAAGGGTTAGTTTGCGGTGTACCTACTGCTAGCAAATTAATTAAGTATTAAATTCATCACAGTCCATGGCGACTATAAATCACAGTTCAAATTCAGAACAATAAACACGGTTTAACTGCAAAATAATATTTGTGAAAATAGTTGAAATTGCCAGAACCAGACGTAATTATTTGCTCCACTGAAAGTTTATCTAGACTACATTTCATCGAAATAAAGTTTAAATGAACTTCTATTCAGTAAATATCAAAGATCATTGATAAAAAAAAAATTGCTCAAAAAAGGCTTCATATAAACTTAACTAAATTGAATTTTACGTCCAATTTTATATTACTTCGCAAAATAAATAGAAAAAGGGTGCGGTTACCCTCAATGGAATTGCTAGGTGACATGCCTGGGTAAGTTATTCTATTAAGTACATGTACCTAAAAGGTTCTTTTGTCCGTTAACCATATTATCCATTATTCACCTTTAGTGGCCAACTCAATGTCTTTATGTACTTAATTAGGTTTTAATATAAATAATTTAGTTAATATTTAAGTTTTTTTATGTACTTGTATGTACTTTAGTAGATATAATTATGTCATTAAATAAAAATTAATAATGTAATATGTAAAAAAAATCGATCATTTAAATAAAATTTGTTTTTTCTTTATAGATAAGAAACCTCATTTTTAGGGTTCCGTACCTCAAAAGGAAAAAACGGAACCCTTATAGGATCACTTTGTTGTCTGTCTGTCAAGACCCTTTATCTCGGGAACACGTGGAGGTATCGAGTTGAAATTAAAACCATATACTCAGGTCTGCAGTCCCTTGAAGCTGTGAAAAAAATCAAACTTCTGAGTTAAAGAAAAAAAAATACGGCCGTACACTCGCAAGGAAATCAAAATTCATAGGGTACTTCCTGTTGACTTAGAATACTGAAATTTGACATGAAGCAAGGTCTTATAGCACAAGTATAGGAAATCTGAAATCTGTAAATTTGTAATTACGTCACAAAAAAAAACTATTTCCGTTCCTAAAAAATCTTCGTAACTCAATTCGGGAATTGAACTGTTTTCATAGGTAAGTTTGTACGGAGCCCATGGTGCGCGGGTCCGGTTTTTATTTTTGTTAAAGCAGTCTAGTTAGTCTTTGGCCGCCATTTTTAGATGAGCGCGCATAAGGAAATAGATTTATTTTTTACCGACATGTCACAAAAAAAATCACAACTACTAGTTTTACTGTTGTAGTAAGAGTTAGTAAATGGTTTTTCTTCACAGGTGTATTGAAAAACGTCGAACACGTCGTCACGTGAATATTGATGATTACCTCACCAAAATTATACACTGATATCATAATGTACTATTAATCAACATACAACTGGTCAACTGACCTGCAAAATGGTGACACTGGTCTGCAAAATGCAAAAAACTTAAGAAAAGTTGAATTTCACGGGCTGTCTTGTAGCTTTCACCTTAAGACAATTGTTCCAAAATTAATTAACTTTGTAATGACAAAATATTTTAGGTTCACGTTTTGGCATATAAGAATATGTATAATAATATACACGGTGTCTTTGACATCGACACACTAACGAATACCACGGATCCAGTACATGATTCTGGACCCGTAGAAAAATTCAAAATTCCAGAATAAATAAAAATATTTTTCGTTAATTTGAAATATACGCCGCCGGTTCGCTCGGGGTTTAATGAATTAAAGGGTACAATTGTTTCTGATTTATTATTTTTATTCAATAAAGTATTTCACTGTTTTGTGGCATGGGAATGGAACCTATAGTTTTAATTCGGAACAAGTTTTTAAATCCTATCAAATCAAAAAAAAAACAAAAAAATCAAAATGTTTATTTATTTCGTTATTACACGTACAAAGTTATGCAGTTGGTGGCGTCCCCTTTTAAGCATATAGATGCCTGTACCAGGAGGCGCCGCTCTTTTATATCATACAAGTGTAATAATTTACAAGAGTGAAAATGAATATTAATAGTCTAATTCTAGTTTTATCATAAGTCTGTTGATGTGTGTGTGTGAGAGTGTTCGAGCGTGTGTGCTTGTGTGCGTGTCTGAGTGTGTGTGTGTGTTTGTGAGTGAAAGGGCGTGTGTTTTACATACAGGGTTGTTTTACATGGAAAGAGGTTTATGTAAATAGGAACAGTTTAATTTAGATTTAATTTTTATTTAGATTTAACAACAGATTCTCTGTTTCATCATAACATAACTTGTTTATCCAGTTAACCAGCAACGATTTGCATTATTTAAACGGTTTAGTATAGATATCTATTTCTTTATTTATTTTATTATATAAGTAAGACGAGCGAAGATCAAATGTATATATATTTACATTTCTTCTGATATAAGTTCTCCAGGCGAAGGATGTGTTGAAATATTCTGGGCCTACAATTTCACGTCTGGTACTATGTATTTTGGTAAACCTACTCATACAACCGTATTTATCTTAGTTAAAGGGACGACAGCTATATTAATAATGGTTAGCAATAATACCAAGAATCTTCAAAGTTCAGGAATCTCCCTAATAGTTGTTTTACTTAATGAGAATTTCTGACATGTACCTATGAAAAGTGAGTGGGTAGTGGGTTATGAAAGTCCAATAAAAGGAATAAAACCTCTTATTTCCAACGGGGACTATTTTTCCCAACGATTCTTGTCCAAAGTTGTAGCCAAAACCGTGTGAAAGTTTAAGCCGGGTACAGACTGCTATAACGTAACCAGGCCTGGCGCACTCCTTACTGTAGGTATGAATTTATACCTACGCCGCATGGCCTTTCTTGTGAGGCTAGTTCAGTTGAGTGTCACACGCGTGTTCAAACTGCCGCATGCCGCTTGACGCGCGCTAACAAAAATTATTTTCGAATTTCTACAGAGTTTTTATTATAAATATGGTCACGTGAAAAGCCAAAACGTACTGCATAGCATATGGGTGCATAAAAACAACAGAAATGTGTGAACTTTTCATTCTTTACTCTTCCTTTTAATAATTACCTTTCGGGATCCTTAATCCCGAAAGGTAATTATTAATAATAACATTTTCAACACTCTTATAGTGGCTCTTATTTCTTGCTATTATTTGATTAACGACTGGACCGCAGCTCTGCAGTTTGCGTAGAAAGTCAATGACCTTAAAGATCATAAGCTACTAATGCAAGGGCAACAACACAACATAATTACAAAATTTGGTCACGACGTTACATCATACAAAATGTTAATTATTATGTATAACAGGTAGGTTATTGTTGCAGTTTATAGACACGAGGACGATTCGTGTTTTTTTTTCGTATCATCATTTTTCATTATTCGTAATTTTTTGCTGGCACGGCAGCCGGCGGCAATGTTTTTTAAATAATCGTGTTCACAATATTACTAATCGTGATCTACCATATTTTAAAAATTATATACGAACGCATTGCTGAAACACGAAATAGATAGGTAATTTTGTGGCTGAAATCAACAAAGTTATATTATAATATCCAAGTACCTACCTAGGTAGGCTACCACTTGACTTTACTTTTGTCACAACTCACAACCCTACAACAGAAGCGGCTTGTTCGAAGGTATATAACGGGCATAATAAAAGAAACTCTCGTTGCGCGGACTTACGGTGCATTTTGATTCGTTACGAGCGCCACTGGATCTGGTAGGCTAATAAAATCAAGGTCGTGTCCGTGCCGTGCAATGTATTATGAACATTAGCGCTCTTGTTAGTAGGTTTAAATTCGTATGTTTGCTATCACGGAGTGCAATTTCTGTACTTGTACTATTTCTTATTCTGTGACGTAACATGCAATGTAACACGCAATGAAAGAATTTGCCGTCCACATTGTCGCAATGTATCATGCAACGTAACAGAATTCCCACAGTGTGGACGCCTTGAGCAGGCGAACTGTGCACACTACGCGCGCGAACAGAGCATTTCAAATATGCGAGTAGGTACATGCTCGGTTCGTGCGCGCGCTGCGTCCACAGTTATGAAACGTTCTTTTCATGTTACCTTGCATGTTATGTTACAGTAGACTGTACCCGGCTTTATATTTTTCAGACTTATTTATTGCCCGTTTCTATACACGTGTTTGTTGGTTAACCATTAAAGTGTGACCAGGGAGCTTCATGAAAATCAAGTGGAGATTCATGATTCTGTTTCTATCTTGAGTATTCAGTTTTGATTCTTGTGTCCGTAAAGTTGAAAATAGTATTTCAGTAAAAAACCGCTGAATGCGTCCGAAACGTTTTGGAGTGGCGATCTCGTACAGCAGATAAACAAGCCAAGAGGATCATTGGTAATGAGCACTATCGCCGATTTGCTAGCCTGTCGGTTTTCTACCGGTTGCATTTCGGAGAGTGTGTGTCGGAATTCCATCACGTTCCATCATCGGACCACCAAAGCTACAGCGATGCTTTACCGATACATGGTGGCAGTTTTGGGAACACATTAATTATGCGTAGGTACAGCTAAGGAGTGGAATTCCCTGTTAGAATCTGTGTTACCTGATAGCTACCACCGGACTTTAAGTCAAGAGTGAATTTCCAAGAAAAGATCATCGTTTACCATCAGGTGAGATAGTGGTCAAGCGTGAGCCTTTTCATAGAAAATCGTACATTAAATACACACCTTTTGTTTGATTGGATTTCCCGAATTAAGCTGTTGATCCCCGCATTAACGCTGGCGTTCACGCGCCATTGTTTTACTATTGTGTCTCTAATTACGCACTCAAAAGGTTAATTTATTTATATTTATATAAACATAAACAAAAAATACAGAACAAACATTATTAAAAATAAGTAATTTATTACATGATATCCTATTAATATTTTATTTTGTTGTTTAGTGTTTTCACCGGTTTCTTAGCTCTGAACGTGATAATTACCCATATCAACTGAGCGATTAAGAGCGGTATAGGAGTGCGGTAGCCGGGAAATCGGTAAGTGGACGTGTTTGCTGCTTCGACGACGCGACCCCCGTTAATTGGTTTCTAGCCTTCTGGAGTTCTAGACCTCGCTATTACACGCTCACTACACTGAACTTAGCGGTTGCATTTTCTTTGGGACTTGTCGAAAATTAGTGTAGTTGGATAAAAAAAAAGCCGTTTTTGCCACTTTTAATTAAGTCCTACGGATATATTATATATTGTTTGTATTTTATGAATTGTATTAAATTAGTTATGTATTTTATATGTGTAAATAGTCACCACGAACTACCTGCGCATCTTTTCTCCTTCTTTGTCAAATCTATCCAAAGGTTGTCTGTAAAAAATCGCTTTTAACGATAAGACCGCCCATTGTGATACCCTATTAATTTTAAGCGAACAATAATATCTATTTATCTATCATAGTCAAATATTGAATGTTTACTTATATAATAAAATCTAATTTATTATAATCAAATTTTATTGAAATCATTGTAATCGAATTTAATAGATATAATTTATTGTAATCAAATTTAATTTAATTTATTCTATTCTAATTTAATTTGTGCAATCTGATTTTATCCACAGTAAACTATTGTTAATAATTTACATTAATATATATTTTTTCCAAACTATGTATGTATTATCTGTTATAATCAATTAGTTCGGTTATTATTTTATTTTCGACCCTCCGCGGGCAAGAGCGAGTGAACACTTAAACTTATAGTGCTTGCACATATTAATTCGCGGTTCGTAATAAAGCACTTATTTAACTGCAAACTGAACTTAATTGTGAGTCTAAGTCTATGGTCTTCCTAGTTCATAAAACAGTTTTTGAGTATGAGAAGTGATCACTGAGTAAACACAGTTTCAAAAAACTCGGGTTGCGAAATTTAACTTGTAATCATCGCGTCTACGAACATAACGTGCGGTCCGAGGTCAAAGTCCGTCGGTCGCGCTCACACATCGACGCCTCAAGGACGACTACGCTCAGCTGTGACGATCGGCTGCCGCTTGACTGTAGCTCGGGAACCGAAGATTCACGAAGACGGACGGGACTGTGTGCCCGATACTCGTGCGCAACAAAATAAGATAACGCGATCGTGTGAGTACGGCGTTCCATTTGTTTAGTAAACAGTGTACACTGCATGATAATATCCGATCTATTGCTAATAACTGGGTTTATATCTAATAAAAAAATGATTCGTTCGCCTTCTAAAACTACATCGTCGCCCTTACACAACTCTGAACCTGATTTGAGTACAAGTTCCAATAATGAATCAAAGGTGCATATTACACAGAGGAAAAGGAAGCGAGGTGATGAGGTCGAGTTGCAACGCCTAGAAACTATGATGCTGGATTTGAAGGGCATGTTCACTGATTTTGTATCTGATCAAAAACAACATAATAACAAAATAGACACTTTACAGTCTGCCCTTGAGGATATAAACAGCATGATACGTAGTCAAAATATAGAAATTCAAACACAGTATGATGAGATCCGAACCCAAAATGTACAAATCCAAAACTCGGTTCAATTTTTATCGGATAAGTATGATGATGCCATGATCGAGATAAATAACTTACAGGCGGAGTGTCGTGACAACCAAAAAATTATAAAAACGCTTGAGCTTAAGGTGGACTATCTGGAGAGGAATCTAAAAGCTGCAACAATTGAAATAAGAAATATCCCAGCTTCAAAACCAGAGACAAAAACAACACTAATAGATCTAGTTCAAAAACTCGGTAGTATTGTTAATCAACCTATTCCACCGTCAAATATCAAAAATATTTTCCGTCTGAGAGGTAAAAAAGAGACAGTAGGCACTGTCATTGTAGAATTTACGTCGACATCAATAAAAGAACAATTTTTGCAATCTACTAGAAACTACAACAAGGAAAATACAGGAAATCGTCTTAACACTACTCACCTGCAAGCTGCTGGACCTCTGAAGCCAATATTCGTATCGGAAGCACTAACTTCGGCATCAAAACGACTCCACTATCTCACCAGAGAGTTCATAAAAACCACGGAGTATGAACAGTGTTGGATCGCGAACGGGAAAGTTTACGTACGCGAAAGAGAAGGGATGCCCAGTCGGCTTATAAAATCCGAAGAAGATCTAGCTAAGCTACGTAAGGAAAAAAATAAATGACTATTATTCTTCTCACGGTGGCAAACCAAATTGTTTGAAAATATTGTTTTTTGTATGTTAAAACCTAATACTAACCTACTTGTTTACATACACTTAGTTATCTGTCTTGGACACATTATGTTTACAACACAAATAACAAGGCGCACACATACTTTTTGCACACTATTTATACTACAAGCTATATACACGCACGTTTCGAAAATTTATGCAATTGATTACACACCACAATTACTATTTACAATTAACATTATTACACAATACAAATACATGATGGGAATGCGTAAGTTATTTGACCCAGTATCAATGTTTCTTCTCTCTATAATATTAATCCATAATTGCAGTACTAATGGCTTATCTCGGCAGAACGTTAACCTCACTCGCACAAATCTCAGTAGTACAAAAAAAAAAGCACATAATGATAGCTATTAAAGATAATTCGATACCACACAAAATAATATAATCAATATAGATTCTGTCTCTGTGTCGGACGCATCCACTTGTGACTTAGATAACTGCAAACCACCTAACTTGGATCCTAATCAATGTCTCAAAATCCTTAACCAAAATATCAGAAGCAAATCAAAAAATATGCCAGGGTTACATACCATACTTGCAAGAACGAGGGTTGAGTGGGATCTAATAACGTTGACTGAATGTTGGCTACCAAATACTCACTTTATTCCAGACCTCCAAGGATATAATTATTTTAAAACTGAAAACAATTTGACGCAAAATGAAGGTGTAGTGGTATACATTAATAAAAATCTTAGGGTAGTCGTGAAAGAACCGTCAATTGTGGACGCAAACTGCCTAATAATCAAAATTGACGTGAATACCATTCTATTAGCCATATATCGCCCACCAGGTTACAGAGATATTACAAATTTTCTCAACTCACTAAACACAATATTAATGAGCATTGCACACTATAAAAATATAATTATCACCGGTGATATAAATATTAACATTCATGGCCAATGTCTTGACTCAACAAAACATAGCTACTTAAATCTATTAGCCACACATGGTCTACTTCCCGCACATACGTTGCCCACGCGACATCAAACCTGCCTTGATCACTTCATTCTAAAAACCACCCTACCAGCGTCAACTTTGGTAGCCCACTCATCACTAACTGACCATGAAACGGTCTTATTGTTCCTAGGCAAAAAAAAATCCAAAAACAGCTGCAAAGAAAAATGTTGTCCGCATCAACTACGATCACCTAGAAGCTGATCTGAAACAGCTTGACTTCGCACAAGTGTACTGCTCCCAAGACCCTAACATAGCAGCAGAGAAAATGATCAGCCTTATAACACAGGCGATTGAATCCAATTCAAAGCGAGTTAAAGTACCTAATCGGAAAAAAAATCATGAAGCCCTGGCTTACGCCGGGACTTCTTCGATGTATCCGGCATAGAGACAATCTACACAAAAAACTAAAAAAGTCACCTGAAAACGAAATTCTTAGAACATCCTTTAATAGATACAGAAATTTCTGCAATAAGCTACTGAGAAAGACCAAATTAGAATTTGAAAGAAAAGAGTTAAATGATGCTGGTAATAATACCAAACAAATCTGGACAGCTATAAACACTATAACAAATCGAACTAAAAAAAGGGACGACACATCACATCTTCTACATATGACAGATACTCCGCTACAATCTGCAAATCTAGTCAACAAATTCTTTGCGGAAGTAGGCAAAAATCTTGCAGAAAAAATAGCAAGTGGGCCAACAATAGATCCATCCCACACAGTCACCGATGGACTGTCACAATCCATGGCACTGCTACCGACAGACGAAAATGAAGTGACTAAGCTAATAATGTCCCTACGCAACGACTGTGCGGTAGGATGGAACCGAATATCTAGTGTCCTCCTAAAAAAACACCTGGATATAGTGGTACCTCCTCTTACATACATTTGCAACCTCGCACTCACTACTGGTAAATTTCCGAAAGCCTTTAAAAAATCTATCATACATCCTATCTTTAAGAGTGGAGACAGAAGCCGTGTCAATAACTATAGACCCATTGCAGTTCTTACTGCCCTATCCAAAGTACTGGAACGGATCATGAGCAGCAGGCTCGTGGGCTACCTAGAAAAGTCAAAAATACTATCACCCTCGCAATATGGTTTTCGGGCTGGAAAGTCCACGTCCGAGGCGGTTCATGATCTGACAAACTATGTAGTCAAAAACTTGGATAGTGGGCAAAAGGTATTAGGCATATTTTTAGACCTCGCCAAAGCTTTTGACACGGTTTCTGTCCCCATCCTAATTCAGAAGATGGAAAAGTTGGGAATAAGGGGGGTACAACTTAAACTGTATGAGGATTATCTGAGTGAGCGTACCCAATGTGTTAAGATCGATGACGTCGTTAGTGAGGAACGCGCTGTGTCCTATGGCGTGCCACAGGGTAGCGTACTTGGGCCGACCCTCTTTCTGATATACATCAACGAGCTGGGTTCGCTCACTCTCCATAAAGGTAAAATCATAACTTTTGCCGATGACACTGCCCTTCTCTTTAGCGCTAGCACATGGCATGAAGTATATGCACATGCCCAGGCAGGCTTTAACGTTGTGACAGAGTGGCTGCACCGAAACGTTCTCACACTGAACGCTGATAAAACGAAGTACATTGCCTTTTCCTTAAAAAACTACATGTGTACAACTACAGCAACGCACTCCATTATAGCCCACTGCTGTTCTAAGCAAAATGACAATACATGTAGCTGCACACACTTACAAAAGGTAAACAGCGTAAAGTACTTAGGTATTATTATAGATTGTAACTTAAGATTTCAGGAACACATCAACACCCTTAGCAATAGATTGCGTAAATTAATTTATGTCTTCAAGACTCTGAGGCATGTAACAGACGAAAAGCTGCGGAAATCAGTATACTTCGCCCTCGCCCAATCGCTTTTGACCTACTGCATAACATCTTGGGGTGGTGCGCCTAAATACACAATCCTAGTACTGAAAAGAACGCAGAGAGCTGTTTTGAAGGTGTCTTCCTTTCTGCCATTCCAATATCCCACAGCACTCTTATACAAAGAGACTAAAGTTTTAACTGTCCGTCAGCTGTTTATATTGCAAACGGTCCTAAAACAGCATGGACTCACTTCATTCAATCCCGTACTGTCACATGGTAAAAGAAGATTTGATCCCATAGACCGCCATCATGAAAGACTCACTACTGTTTTTTCTAAACGCTTCTTTTGCTACCTAGGTCGCTTTCTATACAATAGCATAAACAGGAAGCTGTCTTTTTATAGTCTCACCAGCAAAAAGTGCAAAATTAAAGTAAGGAATTGGCTCCAGGAGTTAAACTATGACGACACAGAAAAACTTCTTGCAACTCAGATGTAACTTGCTAACAAAACACTATACCATTTTCCGGTTATTAAATTACCATTGTTATTCTCTTTTAAATTAATTCAATTGCATCCTGTTCATAAATCAACCCACTATTCGAACAATAATTTTCCTAATCTCAGTCATATGCCCTCATAAACACACATACACACACCCTTACCCTCTCACACACACGCACACACACACCCTCACATACCATCACACACATACACCCAAACACAACTTATATTCACTTAAATACTAACACTGAATTAAACTATTTTATTGTAAACATGATCTGTTATAAGTAACCTACCGCATTTAATAATGTGAGAGTACATTATGTGTAAAAATGTATCTCCGAATGAGAGGGAGTCCTGGTGTCCTGAAATACAGGCCTTACGTCAGCTTAGGCACCAGTCTCCCACAATATAACATTATAATTGTAAAACTGCAGTAATGTATTGCTTTCTATAAACTATGTAAATGTACCTTATATTGTGGTGAGAAATAATAATAATAATTATTATTATTATTATCTGCGCATAGTAAAGTGCATCCTGTGCTATTCTGTGAGTGACGACCAGTGATGACGCATTTAGACGAAAGTTGGCGACGTACGAATTATAATCTTATAACGTACCTACTCTATTCTAACGTACTCATTGTTGAAAAGCCTAATAATAAATTATTAAAAATCTAGGGTATATTCATCTGGTTTCAAAATCATTTTTAGAAACCAGCCTTTGGAATTCGCCATATTGTATTTAAAATCACGTACCTTAGCTAATCATACATAGTCATCTAAACTGAAAATGTCTGCAAAATTTCAGCTCAATCGGTTAGGAGTAACTATTACCAAATTCATTTGTAAAATTTTTAAACACCCAAACATTGGAAGTAAATAAAACATTGTAAAAATAGTCTTTTTTTTTTGAGAATTTCTAGTATCACAGTTGGAAAACCCCGTAACTAAAATATATTTGTTGAAAAGCCGTTTTTAACACAGTATACATGGAAAATTCTACATAGCCGATATTGAAAATACCCGTATCAAATATTGCCTTTTAATCAAATTTCAAAAAACGAATGGCATGAGTTTGGTTTTCTGTTCCGTAAAAACTAAATTAAACTGTTTATGGAAAAACTCTGCGATATTTGACAATAAGCCAATCCCCTAAAACATTTATTTGATTGAATCTCTGAAATACAAAAATAACAAGGCATGAGGTTATATTCATGCTTGTTGCATTAGAAGCGGTTCTTCCGAGATGATCCGTAATAAAATAAAATTGGTATAAAAGAAGTATATTTAATATATACGAGTACATATAGTATGATTCTGAACAAAATATTGAGGTTTTATTGGAAATCATACTCACTTAAAAAGATTTACATTGCAAATTATTTACTTAGGTACGTTGCTTTATCCATTTTCTCTAGTTGTCATAGTTCGTTATTTTTAACATAAACACTATTGTCGACTCCTTAATTTTGAGATTCTGTGAAAATTTCAAGTCTTTTTTGTTTTTTACGTGGGAAATCACCACATCACCCCTCCCGCTCTGGGTGGAGCGAGAGAGATTGTCAGACGTACTGACTAAAACCATCTGTGTTCCTTCAGTTGCCATTTGACACTCTCAGAAAGGTTTAGTTGAAAACCAGCGTCAGGTAACTGCTACGTAGTTGTCTGGGATTTTTTGCTGAACTGGACTTATTTGGAGCAGCCGTGACATATTTTTGTAATCTTAAGTTTCTAGGTATTGTTTCTACATTGTGTATAATGTGTGCCAAATATTTTATTTCTTCCTTTCTTTCCATTTGTGGTCTAGGGCCAAGGTAACTCTTTCGCACAATCCCGCAGACCCGATAGAAGTTCTCAACTCTAAACTTACGTTCCAAAGATCCAGATCTCTGTAACATACAGACGGACAACTTGGTTCAATAATAGGATTTCGGTGTTCACCCTATTGGTACGGAATCCTAAAAACAACACAACAATATTGTTGTTAAAGTTAATCTGCTTATATTCCAAGTAACACTATTGTGAGCAAGTGTAAGAAAGTGTATTGGAAACAGTGAAACTCGAGATGTCTGATCATTAGACGAGTACAGTACGAAGTAATCTCTAGAAACTTGGATTTATTGCTGCAAACACAAGAAGAACAGTAAATTGAAAAACTAAATAACTCGATAGTGGCACGAAGAAACTGAGACTTTTTTATTTGTATGAAAGAATCTTTCAAGTGCTCGCAAAGAGGACAAACCATAATTACATTTGGTTCATTTATTTCCCTACTGCAATAGTATTAACCATTCTCACTAATACTAAGCAATACGCCCTTTTTTGGTCAGAAATCATTAGATAACTGAAACCTACATGTATTCCTTCATTTGCTCTTCGAGTTCTAAGGCCACAGTAACTGTTTCAAAAATCCAGCAGCCCGAGAGTCGAAAATAGAACAGTACAAAAATTAATTTAAGCATTAATTTAGGTCCGGAAGACGCAGCGTTGGAAGGCCTCCCACAAGGTGGACCGATGACCTCTGTGAAAATTTTAGTTACATTAAAATCTACATATATTTAACATTATAAAGTTGACGAGTTTGTTTGAATGTGCTAATCTCAGGAACTAATAGATTTAATTGAAATAAAAAAAATTACAAGTTTTTCCAAGAAAATGTATTAATCAGTGGGCAGGGCACATTGCTCGCAGAACGGATGGTCAATGGGGACGAAAAGTTTTAGAGTGGCGACCGCGCATTGAAACGCAGCGTTGGAAGGCCTATGGCTATGTGACTAAGAAATATGTTAAGAGGAATTGTCAGTGTTGTATATTGCATTGTATATTCGATAGCGTTTTGTTTCAACGTTGACGTATCGATAATTATCATAGTTCAGTAATCACCCTTAAAAGAGTTCCATTTTCCGCATCAGAGTAAAGATTGAAAATAGAGTATTTTCACTTACTTTATTTTTAAACAAAAGTATACTTAATATATAGGGTGACTGGTAATTAGTGTACGATACTTAAACACGTGATTGTGCTCATGATAACTAACAACTTTTACTATGGGAACAAACCTGAAATCGCGAAAAAAAAAAAGATCAGCTGTCCAGTACATTTATGTTTGCCTAATGTACTGAACAGCTGATATTTTTTTCGCGATTTCAGCTTTGCTCCCATAATAAAAATTATTTGTAATCATGAGCACAATCACGTGTTTAAGTATCGTACACTAATTACCAATCACCCTATATAGTATATTTATGAAAAATAAAGTAGAATATGTTATTATAAAGTATGGTTGGAAACCCTAGTCGTATTAAAATTTATTTATTTATTGTTTTCTAATCAAACTATTCATTGTACCTATATAGCATTTCTGGTTCCATAGGAAATAATTTCCGGCTAAATAGCCTAATTCCAGTATAAGCGTCATTAACTTATAATATTCCCACTGCTGGGACTCTGGCCTCCAGAAAAAGGAACGGGCTGTAATCCACACACCTCTCCTCTCTAGAAAAAGGAACGGGCCGTAATCCACAACTCTCTTCTCTAGAAAAAGAAACGGGCCGTAATCCAACAACGCGGGCCCAGTGCGGATTTGTGGATGTCACATGGCGGACATGTCGGTTTCCTCTCTGTGTTTTCCTTCGTTTTGAGAGCATTGGCAATGAAAAAATTACACAAAGTAAACAAATGGCTAATTCCAGTACTTCATTAAAATAGGCCAAGTAAATTAACACTCCACAATAATTAAGTAAATTTACTTTCCTTTTCCTTTCCATGGCACAATCAATGTTATTTGAGCCTTCAAAATTTTCCAACACAAGACGCTTTTATCTAAAATCCAGCAGCAAAATTTAAACAATGCCGATTATTAAACAGATTTTAAGAATGTTTGTTTTATAAAACCGTTTATTTATCGATAAAAGCTATCGGTGGTGAACTCGTCTCCCCGCCGTAGCCGTAGCGCTGGCCGCGTAGCTCCGTAGCACCGTAGCTCCGTAGCAAGTTTCAGTGCTACAAACGCCGCGCCCGCTGCCACTACGCCATGCGTTCGCAAGCGCCATACATACGCAACTTTATCCCGTGTCGTTAATTACATATTTTTACGACCGTTGTTAATACTTTATTACTTAAATCAGATAATAAAACATTTTTTATGTACAACCAAAAACAGACTATAACTTTTTTATTGACAGTAATCGAACAAGTTTAGTTTGTTTAAAGTTTTAATTATTGGAAAATTAATTAATGAAAATCATGTGTTTTAAGTTTAAGTAAATGTGCCAAGTTGAGTTGTGTATTATAGAGTTTGAGCTTTGTAAGCAACACAATGCCTCCGTTGTTTGTTCGCTACTTGAAATGCGTTGTTGCAACGTTTTTAATAAAAGGTAAGTTTGATATAATATTTAAAACGATATTTTATAATTTAGACGAGTTCTTAGTTGTTAAGATTTAGTTTAGTTTGATGACATGACTGGTAAACTATTTATACTTTGTGCGTATTTGTAGGATAGAAGTATTTTCTATAATCAAAGTTTTACATTCAATAAAGCACAGATCACGTAATTAACACCGTACATAAATAACGTCTCACCTTTGATCCCCTATACAGCCTATGGATAAGCCTACCGTACATAAATACATATTAAGAGAGAATGTAGAAAAATTACCCTCTTCTGTGGGTTATTCGGTAGTAAAGCCAGTATGGAGGTATAAACCACACTGACTTTATTTCTTTTAGGATTTTTTTACGATATTTGTGGAATATGCCGACTAGACAAAGTGGTTTTATTATTCTTAAAGCCTAAACGTAAAACTGTGTTAATTGGTAGTTCTTCAGTATATTAAAAAATATATCTACATAGTATAAAACAAAGTCGATTCCTGCTGTCTGTCCCTATGTATGCTTAGATCTTTAAAAGTGTGCAACGGATTTTGATGCGGTTTTCTTTAATAGACAGAGTGATTCAAGAGGAAGGTTCATATGTGTGATACATGCATAATTTAGTAAAGAAACATTGGTAATTTTAGAAGTTTCTAATGTGATGTCGTAAATATTTTTTGCGCTTACATTGCAAACGCTGGCTGAAACTTACGAGATAGATAAAAACAATGTACTACAGTATTGTACACCTTATAAATGTCTACAAAAAAATCCCAATAGTATATGTTTATCTCTTAGGGATAACCCACAATACCCATTTTTTATCCTTTACTTTTTACGAGAAATAATACATACTACATAATACATTTACGAGCGATTTTAAGCAACACAGCATTAATCCTTATCCAATTAAGTACCATAAATATATTGTGCATTTAATATAGATCAATATGGCCCTTTACGGTATGTAATTTAAATGAATGTTTTCGAAGATATTACAGATTTAAAATGCAGGGACATAGCGGTTGTGGTGGTATCAGCATTACACCCGTGCGAAGTCGGGGCGGGTCGCTACTATATATATTATAATATACCAGCTAATATATTGCAGCAGCAAGGTATAAAATTGTCCTAAGGGAACATACTCCCAGGTTTAAAAATGTGCCAAATTTTATCCAAATCCTTTCGGCCGTTAGAGCATACCGAAATAACAAACATACACACTCACAAACTTTCATCTTTATAATATTAGTGTGAAATGTCGCTGTGTGAAGCTAACAACTAAACTTTGAGTATAGTTCAGAAGTATATTGAGAAATTAACTTAGAAGATAGAAGATCTCAAGGAGTCACAATCACTTACATAAAGGGAAACTCCTTCTCTAGTACCTATTGTTCGATGATAAGAACCCCGATTGGTAGACAAAGAAAGATATTCAACCTTTTTATTTTTTTTGTTGAATGTGTTATATCGTTAAATAACTTCTCCCGTTCTGGGTGGAGCGAGAGAGAGTGAATTTCACTGACTAAAACCCACCTTTGTCTCGTCGATTGCGTGTAGTGTTCCACGCGTTCCTCAAAGAAATGTTAGCAAACCGTAGAGGCCCAGCAGGGCCGATGCCCGCTAGGGCCGCGGGGATTTTCTGAAAAGAAAACCCGTAGTCTTAGAACGCAAAGGGCAACTAAAGGACACAGGTGTGGTTTTAGTCAATAAAAGCCTGACACGCCCTCCCGCTCCACCCAGAGTAGGAGAAGTCATTGGATGATCCTACTTTAAGAAAAGCACACACACCCTTTTTCTTGAGTTGCCCTTTGGGTTCCTTTATCATCATGGCGGTAAATTCATTTCGTACAATGATTTCTTGTACTATCGATTTTGTCTCACTTCCGCCATCAGCAATGGGCGTTTACGATGAAACCATAGAGCTTGTGAATTTAAAATATGAGTTTTAATAGTACGACAGAATTTTTAACCGACTTCAAAAAAAGAGGAGGTTATTAATTCGGTTGTATTTTTTTTAAATCATTTTTTTATGTTTGTTATCTCAGAACTCCGTCTGGGTGTAATTTATCTATAATATGTATGTATTTAGAAATATTTAGGTATGTTTATCAGTTGTCTAGTACTCATAACACAAGCTCTGTTCAGCTTAGGACTAGACGGCGTTGTGTGATAGTTGTGAGAATATTATATATTATATTATTATTATTATATGATCCACTGCAGTAAACAGGATCAGAAAAATATATGTTATTCTTCGGGATAAATGATAGACAAACAGTGTGTTCGAAACAAAATACAGCTAATTTAGAACAAAAGAAAAAAAAAATGGGGCAAGTGCGAGTCGGACTCGCGCACTGGGGGTTCCATACAAACTTACCTATGTAAATAGTTCAATTCCCGAACGTGTCTCGAAGATTTTTCCGAATCGTAAAAAAGTTTTGTTTGTATCGTAACAAAAAATTTACTGTTTTTAGATTTATTTCTATAAATAAACAGCCGTATCTTTTTTTCGTTAACTTAGAAGTTTGATTTCTTTACAGCTTCAAGGGACCGCAGACCTAAGTATATGGTTTAAATTTCAACTCGATACCACCACGCGATCGCGAGATAAAGAGTCTTGACAGACAGACAGACGGACGGACAACTGAGTGATCCTACAACGGTTCCGTTTTTTCATTAAGAGGTAGGGAACCCTAAAAACCATGAAGATGCCTCTAAAAACGACTTTTATCGATTAATAACATGCAAATCATTCTGATTGTACTGTTTTAATTTTATAATCATCAAAACTGTTGATTTTTAGTAAATCCCTAAAATGCTTCATATTTGCTAGCATTGTGTCTTTACGCATCTAGTCTTTCTTTTGTATGCTCTCCAAAAGTGACCGCTACATTTGTTGTATTTTGTAGCGACGTCTAAGAGATTGTGTGTATTTGTATTATTTAGGATAAATATAAATTTCGTGTACTTAACAGACTCATAGCAATAGACTCACCCGCAATGGAACTTAACTGAAGAAATGGGTACGGTATTGTAAGGGTAGGTAGGTACGGCAGAGCTGTACTCTGCCATAAATAGCCTTCGGGAACGGCGTGATGTTATGTTATGTGTACAAAATACAAATTAAATATCAAAAGGGAGATGCGACTTTTGAAGTTGTTTTATATTAAACAATATTATAATTTAATTTGGAAGTCTTTTCTGTTTTAACCCGTGCTTGCTAATGAGCGTATGGTTAGTCTTTGCCAAGTGCACATAGACAATAGGCCAGAAACACTTCAGGACGAAAAGACGGTTAAAATTGACTAATGACTCATTAAGCTGTGGAACACACTGGCCGATCTAAGTTGTAGAAACTGTTCCGAGCCTAATGCGTCTGGAACGAAAGGATCCTTTTTTTAATGTTTCAAATTGTTAAGCGAACATTATCTGATGTGATTGGTTGAATGGTATGTCAACAGCCAATTGAATTGTTGGTTAAGCTCTGTGTACGCAAAAGTTTGAGAGTGTGTGTATGTTTGTTACTTCTTTACGCTCGAAAAGCTCACTGAATTTATGGGGAGAATGCTAGACCATATCCTGGAATATCTCAAAAGATACTTTTTACACCACCTGCTCGATAATACCCTTTTATATGTAATACAACCATCACATAAAGCAAGTCATTCAGTTTCTAGGGAGATAATGTAGTATGGGTGATACCTAAGGAATAATGAAATTTGAATTTGGAACGTCAAAAATGAAACTGGCCACTAACAAAAAAGAATAAAATGTGGTTACTGACGAGTCTCCTAAAAAAAGTAATGAAAGAGTGGAAGCGCTATTGAAAATTAAAACGATAGAATCTTATAATAATGAATTTTGTTTGTTTCAAATCTCAAAACATGTCAGGTGATAATTAAGATTGACTTGTAAATAATACTTACATATAATTTGTTTTAATAAATTATCTCACAGATGGTGTAAAAAGTAGAGTATCCAACACGGGGATAAAACTGTCTTTGCGACTTTCTTAGGCGGCTTGAATTCCTCACTTCACTCAGGTTTCTATATTAACTCCATCGCAACGCTCGGGAGTTAATTATATAAATCCCTCACTAACGTTCGAGATTCAACATGCCGCCCGTGACTTAAAGACACTGCTTTATCCCCTAGTCACATAATATAGCGGACTTCAACCGCAGGTGAGGGTGTTATGAAGCCGAGTGCTGCAGTGACTTTCCACGTGTATCAAACGACGTTTTCCAATATACTTAAGTAAAATTAAATAAACAGTGTTTGACCGGCGATTAGTGAAGGTAGCTTAGCGCCCAACCTGATACGATAAATGTAATAAGTATGTGGCGGGGGTGAGCTCGCGCACTTTTCCGTGCTAGTGCGGAAAACAGGAAATTGCGTGCCTAAGAGAGGTAGGGGTAGGAGCGGTTTTTCGAAAAGGTTTATTGAAAAATCATCAAAAATCTAAGTATACTAAGCATAGGATAACTTAGAGTTGGACTCGCTATTATAGGCACTGTGCATGAACACAAGTCAATAACAGCTACATATAACAACCGCACGAGAGGCGGGTTGAGGTCACACGAACGAATTATTGTGTGTTTCTGGCACTGAAAGTGTTCAACATTTCGTATTGTACAATGCGATTCAAATAATAATAGATCCTATTCTTATTGTGACGTCATAGCTGTCAATTCAAAGGAGTTCAGTAGGGTGAGCAAAATAGGATTTGATTAAAATTAAATTATTTACGAATCATGAACGAAAAAAGTTTCATCGGAATCTAGTTTTTCAATTCCGTTCATTTGTGCATCGCTGTGCGAAATGTCTGAGCAGTGGCGAATGGGATAAGGCAAATTGTTGCCAACAATGAAAATAAGAAAGAAAATAGTTTTTTTTTTAAACTACTTATGACTTAAACAATATACTTAGCTAATTTAGATTAGGTACCTAAACAATAACGTTTTTTTTTCATATCATAGCATAGCATAATCAGCCTTTAATGTTCCCACTGCTGGGATTCAGACCTCCTTTCTAGGAGAGAGATGGGCCATAATCTGCCACGCGGGCCCAGTGCGGGTTGGTGAATATCACATGTCTTCGAATTTTTTGGTTCTAGGACATGCCGGTTTCCTCACGATGTTTTCCTTCACCGTTTTGAGAGCAGTGGTGATGAAATAAATTACACAAAGTTTTTTTTTCACTTAGATTAAGACTCGGTATAAACAGTCTTCAAAGTCTTTGCATTTCGTACTTTTTAAGTAACATTTGACAGATAGAGGTCATTGACGATCTTATTCTTTTTTGAGTCTTATTGTATATAAGACAGTTTCAACAGCAATATACGTATTGGTTTGACCGCCCACACTGTTACGTCAATGGGTTCTATTTTTGCAAACTCGACACTGAGTTCTAGTGAGTACTTACGTAGGTGTATAAGAGCCGCTTCAAACTCTGTTTCGTTTGTGGATAAAAGCTTGACCACAACCTGAATTACATTTTTTTTGGATACAAGTTTGACATAAAGGTCAATATTGTACTTTACCTAACTACGGCAAAGTCAAAAAAGAAGGTTGTGATTTTAGCAGGCTGCGTCGTACTTATGGTTCACCGTATCGATTAAACAACTGAATCAATAATGATGTATGAGATGTATTAAATCGTTATTATGTTACTTGTGACATAGTCTAATTATATTCACACTAATATTAAAGAGGCAAAAGATTGTATGAATTGTGTGTGTATGTTTGTTAATACCACTTTTTATTCCAGGATGATTCTGGAATAAAAAGTGAGGAGATTCTTTAAGGTTTTTTTTTTACATTTACGCGGGCAAAACCACTGGCAGAAGTTAGTATTTTGTAAGAATAAAATCAATGCCGCCATGTTGATTTTATTCTTATAAAATACAAAAACAAACGGTTACATCCAATAAATCAAATTCTTAATTTTTTCGTATTCCTCTACAAAATTATCTATAAGAATAAAAAAAAAAAATTACAAAAAAAATACAACCGACTTCAATGTAAAAAAACCACAACTAAAAAGTACCCCTCAGTCAAACTTAAAATCATTGCGTATACGTATAAACAAAGCAATTTTACTTGTTACGACAGTTCTGCTGTGATCCTATGAAGAGTTCCTTTCCATATCTTCGAAGTTCATGATCAGATCATAACAATATTTCAATGGGACCAATTTGGAAGTATAACCTTTCAATAAAAAAAAAATATATTTAAAATCGGTCCACAATTGACCGAGAAATCGGTGAAAACATATTAAAAAAAAAACATACAGCCGAACATAGAACCTCCTTCTTTTTGAAGTCGGTTAAAAAGACACCTAAATGAAATGTAGATAAATTGTGAATATGATGGTGGATATAAATTAATATAAAAAGAGAATTATTCAAGGTTAGATTTAAACTACTTGAATACAAATTATCTTTTCAATATACTTTTTCTTTTCTCAGCGTTGAAAATAAAGCCAAACCTATCCATCCACAGGCATGTACAATATTGAAAAAGAAATCTCTATTGTGGGTCGACTATGTAATACGACCGTTGAAAAACGCACGCGAGTAACAGTGAAAACTTCACAAGATTCAAACCGTATACAACATTGTAATGTTGCTAATCAAATACAAATTCACCAAATCGATTTGAATACATAAAAATGTTGCACAATGTTGAATACAGCATGCAAATATGAGCAATTGAAATTTGTATCGATTCAGCTTTTAACACTTAATGTTTTGTGGTATATGGGCTTCAGAACGAATAGTCGAAATGAATACCTATATATTGTCATCATTTTCGTTAAAAATGTGGTTCCACCCAATACTGCGTCCCCACCAACTGTGTTCCATTGTTGTAGTCATAGTAGGGCTTGTGTGTCTCGATGATCTTGAGGTCTTTGCCAGTAGAGGTACTCATGCCGGAAGGCTTCAAGTGAGAGACCAGACCAAGAGAAACACACAGGGCGGAGTTCAGGAAACTGGTCTGCCGCGGAGGGTTCACCTCACGTACGTGTCCAGCAGATACCGCCGAGTCGTTGAAGGCGTGTAGTGTTCCACAAGCGTCTGAAAGAGATGTTAGCAAGCCGTAGGGGCCCAGTAAGAGCCGATGCCTGCTAGCGCCATGGGATTGGTTCTGAAAAGGATATACTCAAGATCCTGGAGCGCAAAAGGCCACTGAAGGTACACAGGTGTGGTTTTAGTCAGTAAAAGTCTGACACGCCCTCTCGTTCCACCTTAGAGCGGGAGAAGTAATAAGATGATTTTACACCTCAAAAAAAAACCAATACTTCCTAGAATCCCTCGGCTCTTTGGTAAAATGTAACTCGACTATTTTGACAATATAATATAGTTAGCTTTAGGCTTAAAATGTAGACTGTATTCTATTCTATTACTACAACAAGGAAAATGGTTGAGCTTGAATGAAAAAGTCTGGTTCACCTTCATAAATGTTTTTTTTTTTGTAGAAACTCGTTGTGCGACGTATGTTACCCATTCCACGAATTTTAATCGCACTCAACGCTCTTCTTCAATACAGTGCCGGACTAGACTTGTTTGCTGATGGCATAAAAGGAAATACTATCTGAATGTCTGATTTGATTTTATATTCGCAAGAAATTGAGAATCATCACAGCATTAATAGAGTAGATTTATTTTTTCACAATAAAATTGCTTATTTGTATGTATCTAAGTATGTAGATTTATTATTGTACTTATTTCTTTTCCGTTTGTCTATTTATTAAGTTGCACTTGCCATGTTATGTTTCTGCACTACCCTAAGGTCGACTGGTAGAAAATGCCTAAGGCATTAAGTTCGCCTTTATACATTGTTATTTACTAGTTTAGGGGTGACTGGTAATTAGTGACCGATACTTAAACACATGATTGTACTCATGATAATGACCCGGGCGCGGGTGCCGCGACGCTAACAGCTGATCGGGTGAAGGCGCGCGCGCGAATTTAAAGTTTCAAACAGCTGTTTTGTTATTGTGATTAAACTAATGAGTTTAGAAAAAGTTTCTTTGGGAAAGTTGTTTGTAATCATGAGTACAATCACGTGTTTAAGTATCGGTCACTAATTACCGGTCACCCTATATAAAGTTTTGATAAATAATAAATAAAAATTTGTGAGAGGCTTAATTATTATATTTATGTTACTTTATCTTTAATTTCACGTTACAGTATTTCTGTCCCTAATCAGTGCGGGCATTTTGTTGTTCTAGTTAATAAATCAAATAACTCCTCCCGCTCTAGGTGGAGCAAGAGGAACTGTCAGGCTTTTTCTAACTAACACCCACCTGAGTTACTTCACTTGCCCTTTGCGTCCCAGGGTCGAGGTAATTCTTTCGACTAATTCATCCCTGCTCTCGAGAGCAGACCCTGGAGAGCAGTGGTGGCCGAGTGGTAACGGCCCCGACTTACGAGTTGTAGGTTGCGGGTTCAAACCCATCCAGGCGCATTACTTTGTGTAATTTATTTCATCACCACTGCTCTCAAAACGGTAAAGAAAAACATCGTGAGGAAACCGGCATGTCCTAGTACCAAAAATTCGAAGACATGTGACATCCACCAACCCGCACTGGGCCCGCGTGGTGGATTACGGCCCATTCCCTCTCCTAGAGAGGAGGCCTGAGTCCCAACAGTGGGAACATTATAAGGCCGACTATGCTATGCTAAACTAATTCATCCCTGTATCTTGTGCCAATTATATTCATCCTACACATGTTCCAAAGGGCAGTAAAAGATGAAAAAAAAATACCATCACGTAGGCGTTTTAATACCTTTTTGACTTATTAAAATGTTATAAAAGTTTTGATAGGAAAGTGTCTCAAGTGTAACGCCTACTTTAATTCGGCTGCTCCAAGTATAGACGTCTCTTGAGACCGAAGTAACAAATTGTTCAAGGAAGTATTGCAATAACGACTCCGTTTAGCGGGCTAATCAAGAATGGTAATGTTATCAGAACTCAGATGATGGTATAACATTATCATTATTCAAGCTAATGAATCCATTTCTTTGGTACCTTTGAGAATTATTTAGACATCCTTTGTTGTGAGATCTTAGTATGTTCGTACTTTTTAGGGTTCCGTACCTCAAAAGGAAAATCGGAACCATTATATGATCACTTTGTTGGCCGTCCGTCTGTCTATCTGTCTGTCTGTCTATCTGTCTGTCAAGACCCTTTATCTCGGGGACGCGTGGAGGTATCGAGTTGAAATTATACTCAAGTCTGCGGTCCCTTGAAGCTGTGAAAAAATCAAATTTCTGAGTTAACGAAAAAAAAGGTACGGCCGTTTATGTCGTAAAAAATGTGTATTTCGACACTCTCAAGGGAATCAAAATTCATAGGGTACTTCCCGTTGACCTAGAATCCTGAAATTTGGCATGAAGTAGGGTTTCATAGCACAAGTATAGGAAAAAAACTGAAAACTATACATTTGTAGCTACGTCACAAAAAAACTTTTTTTACGATTCGGAAAAATCTTCGTAACTCAATTCGGAAATCGAAGTGTTTTCTTCTCTTCACTTCCATTGTCTTTTTTTATTTTTATCGCATTTTGTTGCGTAGCAAGTCTTAATATTACATCTGCCAAACTGCATAGCAGTGTGTCGGCAGTACGTTCTCGTAAATTTCGCATAAAATCATTCAAAACAAAAATTCATTACGATGCAGTACTAAGAATACTTATACCTAACCCCGTGCTCCACTGTGCTAGAAATATACAGTACTTGTTGTATTAGGGATCCATCACATTTAAACAGACATATTTAAATGTCATTCATCTTTTCGCTATAATTTTTAGATCGTGTAATGTGAGCTTTGTCTGACTACGACACAATGTCGTGTCGTGCAGATTAACGGTACCCCGTAGGGTTGAGCGGATGCACGGTAAAGTGCCGCGTCGTATCACGACACAGTGTTGATAAGGCGCTGTGTTGTCAAAAAATTCGCGAACAGTCTTCAAACAGAGGGTTTAACTTTACCCCACCACCTCCACTCCCCACTAACCACCATAAACAAACCTCACCCCACCCACCCTCTCCTCCATTCTCACTTTCCTCCACTTTTCCTGCCTCTCCTTCCTTTCTTATCCTCCTCTATCCTTGACGAGGATTTAAGCGATACAGCATTATTAAAAAAAAAAATCTTCTAACACGCCAGTCAACAAAACATTAGAATTTGATAAATTAGTATTCTAAGCCCTTGTACAAACAGAAGTGTACGTGAAAGTATCTTTAGGAAGCCTACTGTGGTGTTGGAGCAAAGTTTGGAGCCTCATTTACATGGAATCGGTCCTATCACGACGTGTAACATTTAACTCCATGCATATTAAAAGAGCTTTTGAAATTGAATTTCATACTATTAGCACACTCTATCTAAAGATTAGGGTAGGTGCCTATTGGTTTAGGATGGGCTGCCGACGTATTACAGAACTTGCGACCCGCCTCGGCTTTGCCTGGGTTATTATACATAGATACTTAATATATAGACTATATCCATCTGTAATAATAATACGTTTCAGATGGTGCGAGAATTTTTCCAATAGGTGCTGTAGTTCCTAAGAAAACCTTCCATAACTCATGAAACCACTCCCTTTGTTTTATATTATTGTATTATATTATGAGTTGTGGTGGCCCAAAGGAAACGGCCCAAACTTACGACTGTTAGGTCGCGGGTTCAAACATAGCCAGGTGCATTACTTTGTACAATTTATTTCATTAACACTGCTCTCAAAACGGTGAAGAAAAAAATTGTGAGGAAACCGGCATGACCTAGAAGCAAAAATTTGAAGACAAGTGATTTCCACCAATCTGAACCAGACCCTCGTGGTGGATTACGGCCCATTCCTTCTCCTAGAGAGGAGGCAGTGGGGACATTATAAGGCTGATTATGTATGTATTATGTTATAGGATAAAGTTATAATACTGTTAAATATGTATTAGTTAATGCCAGTGTGTATAGGAATCTACTTTTGCAGTTTCCTTCAGTCAGAAAAAAAGATTGACAGTTTTTAAAGTGTTTGCCAGGGCTGCGGAATTATTCGAAAGAGTCGCCGCACCCCTATAACGCAAAGGACTATCACATAAGGGGATGCAACTCGAGATACATTTTCACTGTTTTTCATACAGCCGCTCTTACGCGATTATGACGTTATTACACATTTTTCATTAGATATTTTGGAAACACAGTATCTTGTGGATATTATCTAGGCTTTTATTGACATCAATTTATAAATTTGTGTAAAACTAATCCAGTAAAGACCTCCGAAAATCTGCTAATTTGCATGAAGTTTGACACTTCATAATTTACTCAAAAATTAAAAAAGTAAAAAAAGTATAATAATAGAAGCTTTGCAAATTTAATCAAGATTCTGAATGACATTTTCTCAAAAACTTTTAAGGGTTTTTAAAAATACACGTATTTCCTAGAACAAGTTTTGTAAAATATTCGAGTAAATCACGGAATTACCGAATGCTAACAGAGTTTTCAGGCGTTATCTTTCTTTTTTCGCGTTGCCTCGTCAAACATCGCGTTGGATTGCGTTAGATGAAGTTACAAGCTTTTAAACCATGCTCGATGTTGACGATAGGCGAGTGAAAAAGGACCCTCTTAAGAGCGGCTTCAAGAGCGAAAGTATCAACTCGTACTATATAAACGTAGGGTAAGTGATTGAGGGCTGAAGTATTGTTCGCAAGAGTCGCCGCAGCCCTAGGAACGTAAAGGGCAACTGAAGGAACACAGCTGGGTTTTGAGTCAGTAAAAGTCTGACACTTTCTTTCGCTCCACACAAAACGAGAGAAGCTTTTTTAACCAACTTCAAAAAAAGGAGGAGGTTATCAATTCGGTTGTATTTTTTTGTTTCTTACCTCAGAACTCCGTCGTTTATGGACCGATTTGCAAATTTTCTTTTTCCCCTTAAAGGATATGCTTCCAGGTTGGTCCCATCTTTTTTCAAAATCTAGTTCTGATGATGGGATCCATGAGGAATCCAGGGAACTCCTCAAATATTATAGGCTAGTAGTAATAGGATAGTGATTTTGATATTTTCATAGAGAACTTAAGCATTTACAGTCAAAAAGTAACATTTGATAAAGTGGAACTGATGAAGTGGCCAATGGAACTTTATACTCACATAGATATCACAATGAAAATAGTTATGCGACTATGAAAATACAAATAAATAAATGGTTCTGAATATTGAAAATCACCGAAATGACCTGATGATGATGATGGAGCCAGAAAATAGGGTTTTTTATGTATTTTATTTTTATTTTTGTAGTGAAGTCGGTTTTTTTTTGTAAATTGTTTTTTATGATTATTTTCCACCTCGTAGGAGCCTAGCAGGGCCGAAGCCTACTGGAGCCATGGGTTCGCTTCTGAACGGAAAACCCGGTGTCCTGGAACGCAAGACAAAGAAGGAACGTAGACTCCTATGTTACCTAGGTTTACCTACTCGCATTTTAGTCAGTAAAAGTCTGACGCTCCGCCCTAGAGCGGGAGAAGTCGTTGGATGATTTCCCACCTAAAAATAAACAAAAAAAAATACTGTTTAAATATTTACAAGTCTTAATAAACAAATCTAAAATATTCATTTAGTCCAGTAAGTATTAAAAATCTCGAGTTAGTTGGAAAACTTGTTATTGACAACTTGATTGTTACAGCTTCAAGTTATTAAAAGCTCGACTCCAATGATTAAAATATAAAATAATACTCTGCTGCATAATGCAATACAGATTTCTGTTTGCTGAATTGACGGCTATTATTTTCTAGCTTGCATAACTTCTCAATTCAGAAAACGCGTAGTCGAATGCTCGAAGGAAAATCGTATTCTTTTTCCATTTCCGCGATTATTATCGAGCACAAAATATTGAAGAGAAAAACCTACAGGCATTTGTATAATCTCTTTTCGTGACCCACAATTTTTGACAATATTTTTTCGCGTATGTATTATTTTATTGTCATTGAGGACGATACAATGATTGATGTTGGTAATAATATTGTTTTTTTTTCTTGTTGGAGGCCCATTTATGTAGCATCTTCTTTAAGCTTTCACAAAATATTCAGCAGTATTGTATTTTGGTTTGTATAAATCAGACTACCTAACTGTACCCTCGTCATGTCTTCAAATCCTCACAGAGCTGGTCATAATCCAACCCATTTTACTGTTCCCATTCATGTTTCTGTGTTTTTACATACTGCAATATGTTAACTACAGTCTTATGTTACCTACACGTCAAGTTTCATCCCTTGTAAAATGTATGGGCTTTATATATTATAACATCTATATACTAGATTACGACGCGATGCCGGCGGTGAAAATCTCCTGTTTTTCTTATTTATATCGGTTTGAATGTGAAAGATATATTTTCAGTACATTGTAAGTATTCCGAGCAGTGAAGTAGACATATAGATCCCTCTTTTTCATGGTTGGTATTGAGTCTTTTATCGAAGTGTAAATAGTGTTTGAAACGTGTCGGAGAGATACTTCCCTAAAGGAATAGATTTATAACGTAGCAGATATAAATCTATTCCTTAGTAAAGACTTCAATTAGACACTGATATCGGAACTTCGCTTTGACAGTTAAATTGATTCTGGGCATTAAATGAGGTTCTAAAGTTACGCGTCTATTTTCAGAAGGCTAGTGATTGAATGAGGTTTTTCGGACATTACCGATAATAATTGTAGCATTAAATTACGTGGCTTTAGTTAAACAGTGCTTCGCTGATGCGGTGATAATTAATTAATTATGAAAGTGCAGGTTATGTCGATCATTTTGCTGTTTACGCGTATATTAATGGTTTTGGTAACACATACTTCTTCTACTTTATAACACTATATCACATCACACACTGATACTATGAAGATGAAAGTTTGGATGTAAGTGTGATTCTTTCATGCTGATTGGATTTGAATGAATTTTTTTATTGTGTTTGTGCCTTGTGCTGTACCAAATAAATTATTTTTCTTTCTTTATTTCTTTAATTTGGTACACGGGTAGGACACGTTGTGGAATAGAACATAGGATACCTTTTTATCCCTTGAGTCCCCTTGGGATAATTTTTAACTTTCACGGGGTCTAAGCTGCTTTTAGAATCTCATCATCATCATTGTTTCAGCTGAAAGACGTCCACTGTTGGACATAGGCCTCCCCAAATGTCACCATAATGACCGGTCCTGTGCGTCTCGCATCCATCGGATTCCCGCGACCCTCATCAGGTCATCGGTCCACCTTGTGGGAGGACTTCCAACGCTGCATCTTCTGATACGTGGTCGCCATTCCAGAACCTTTCGTCCTCATCGACCATCTGTTCTGCGGGCAATGTGCCCTGCCCACTGCCACTTAAGTTTGGCGATTCTTCGGGCTATGTCTGTAACCTTGGTTCTTCTTGGTTGCTTTTAGAATCTAGTAACATTATAAAGGTACGAGTATGTATAGTGTGTGTATGATTGTTATTCCACAACGCTGAAACGCCTAAACGGATTCGGATGACATTAGATACATGGGCAATAGATGTCCTGGAATAGAATGAAGCATATTTTGTATCCCGGGAGTAAGTTCCCTTTCGATAATTTTCTACTTGCACACGGGCGAAGCCGCTGACAAAAGTTAGTTGACTATAAAACGTCATTGGTTCATTATATCGATAGGCTTACCCTACCACATAAATTCGCGACATAATACAGGGATAGATAATTGAGGTCGACAGATTATTATAACCGAGTTAACTTTCATTAATGAATGGAGGTCGTAGCCTTATTTCTAAATAAAGTATTGTTAAATTAGTTAGCTCAACATTTTCTTTCATTTCAAAATTGTTGGAGCATTTCAATTAAAATTGACAACTAAGACCTAGTTTTGTCTCTGTGATTATATTATTTGAGAAGTAACGCAGCAAAATGTCAGACTTCTCGATATCCTTTCACTGTGGTTTTCGTTTTAATTAAAAGAAGATTGAGTTACTGTCAGGGCACATTAAAATAAGTGCTACTAGAAAGTAGATATTTTGTTTTATTGAGTAGGTACTATAAAATCAACCCTATCTTTTCCAATCACTCGTCATTAGGGTTCCGTACCTCAAAAGGAAAAAACGGAACCCTTATATATTATGATCACTTTGTTGTCCGTACGTCTGTCTGTCTGTCGGTCTTCGATTCTTTTTTTCGTTTGTTCAACTGTAAATCACAAAATGTTGTGGGATATCATGGACAAAAAAACCAGGAAGTGCAAGTCGGACTCGCGCACTGAGGGTTCTGTACAAATTTACCTATGAAAACAGGTCAATTCCCGAATTGAGTAACGAAGATTTTACCGAATCGCAATTTTTTTTTGTCGTAACTACAAATTTACAGTTTTCAGATTTTTTCCTATACCTTGCTTCATGCCAAATTTCAGGATTCTAGGTCAACGGGAAGTACCCTATGAATTTTATTCCCTTGAAAGTGTCGAAATACACGTTTTTTGCGACATAAACGGCCGTAACTTTTTTTCTCGTTAATTTTTTTTTGAAGTTTGATTTTCACAGCTTCAAGGGACTGCAGACCTAAGTATATGGTATTAATTTCAACTCGATACCTTTACTCGTTCCCGAGATAAATAGTCTTGACAGACAGACAGAAGGATGGACAACAAAGTGATCCTATAAGGGTTCCGTTTTTTCCTTTTGAGGTACGGAAACCTAATAAAAGAGGCTTTACAAAAATAAAAATAAACCTATTAATAAAATAGATGTTTACAAAATCAACACTGAATAGGATTTTAAAACTTCCCGGTTCCCCCCTTAAGATATGCTCATCGCTAATTGAATTCTGAAATAAACTTGCATCCACTTCGCAAAGGGAAACAGTTCCGTTCAAGCATCGTTGTAATACTTCAATGAACGGCTAATTACCGTTGCTTTTAAATGAAATGTTCGTTTCCTGCAATTTGTATGATGTTACTGATAAATGGTGTAATGCTAGGAATGTTCATATTGCCTAGGTTTTTTGTTTTTTTTTTCGAGTGACGTTTCTGTGATGCCCTTTCTACAAGCTTTTATGTAGGTAACTAGTTTGGATCTATATAGGCATGTTTGTTTAGAGCACATGTTGCAAATAGATTTTGAAACAGTTGCTTCTAACCGACTGCGGGTACAGGTACCTATGTAACTTAATGGTGCAGTATATGTCGAAACTATTTCGTATAATACGCCGTAATACAAGATGGCGCACCGAATTTAAAAACATCACTGTAATATAGTGCGGCTACCTCACGTTCAGCCGGATTTCAATTCGTCTGAATATAAAATACGTAGCATTGAATGCAAACTTCGCTTTTGTCAAAACGGCTTAGTAACGTGCAGCACACATTCAAAACGGCGCATCTTCGATACGCCGCTTTGATGGTTTTAGTTCCAATAATCGCCGCAAGTAGCGCTGTATAGCAACAATAATGGCGTCACAATCGTTGGAACGGGTGCAATGTCAGTAAAATGAAGCTGAGAATTTTACTGTAGCTTTGAGTACGTCGGTGAAGCTTGCCGAGAAGGCTGTCTCAATATATTTTCTGTCAAATACTGCATAAACATTAGAACGTGATACAAATGTGTTCTAAAAGAAAAGAAAGTAACTGTATTCTGTATAAAAAAACTAAATACTTTCTAAACTCGACACTGGCTAAAAGAATCCAAACCGTGTGAAGAGAAAAAAATGGCGGCGAATATGAATGTGGATGGGTTGCGTGGAGATGAGATGGCTAGAAAGGAGGTAATTATCGAGATGACTGCGAATATGGAAGGAGAAAATATTAAATATGCTACACCTCAAATAAATTGATTTTGACAGCACGTTTGGCGCAGTGGTTGAGGGATTGGCCGTTTTCATATTAGCCGATTATCATAATTACACGATATCGTGAAGCTGATAGTTTCATTTATAATCTGACAATGTCGGGACGATATCAACCAACAGCTGGTATGCTTTATGTCACTGAGCAGTCTTGAGCACGCTTTAACCAATAGCGCCGTGATATTGGCCGTTTTCACATTAGGTGGTTTTTTTTTTTTTGGTGGGAAAATCATCTAATGATAAATCCCGCTCTTGGGCGGAGCGAGAGATAGTGTCAGACTTTTACTGACTAAAAACCCACTCCTGTTCCTTCGTTGCCTTCGTCCCGGGGCCCCGGGCCCGGGCCGGGGTGGTAACGATAACGACACGACATAGTTCGACTGGCAGCTTTTTACATTTTCCAACAAACGATGTAAGTTGCTAGTACGATTAGGTACTCGTGACTGCTCGGTGGCACAACGCATAGAAGCTATCGATGCAACGGATATATATACGTTATCGTGGCGTTGTCGTTATTGTCCTATGTAAAAACGGACAAACGTGTCAGTGACGATATCGGTGACAGCAACGATACAACCTGAAAGCGTTCGTTAGAAAATGTTTGAAACTACCAATCCCACGATATCGTGTTATTATCGATATCCCCTAATGTGAAAATGGCCTTCCCGCACAGAACCAATACAGGGTGTCCTTGAAATCGATGCACAAACGAATACCATGGATCCAATACATGATTCTGGACCACCCAGAGGTGGAATTGTTCGCCGATTTTTTCCTATTTTTTAACCGACTTCAAAAAAAGGAGGAGGTTATTCAATTCGGTTGTATTTTTTTTTTAACATTTTTTTTTTATGTTTGTTACCTCAGAACTCCGTCGTTTATAGGCCGATTTGCAAATTTTTTTTTCCCTTTATAGGATATGCTTCCAGATTGGTCCCATTTTTTTCAAAATCCAATTCGGATGATGGGATCCATAAGGAATCGAGGGAACTCCTCAAATATTATAGGCAACCATATAGTGATTTTGATATTTTCATCGAGAACTTAAGCATTTACAGTCAAAAAGTGACATTTGATGAAGTGGAACTGATGAAGAAGACCAGAAATGGTCAACGGAACTTCATACTCACATTGATATCACAATGAAGATAGTTAAGCGACTATGACAATGACAAATAAATGAATGCTTCTGAATAGTTACGTTGAAAATGGTATCATCAAAGTGATCTGATGATGATGATGGAGCCGGATGGTAGGCCCTGGAACTCCGTAATTAATCAATGTAACCTAGCCGTGTTTGAACTTATTAGAATTGTCATGAGATGCACTTTGGCTATAAGGTACTATCGACTTAATCTGATGATGGAGCCGGATGGTAGGCACAGGAACTCCGTGATTAATTAATGTATCCTAGCCGTGTTTGGGCTTATTAGAATTGTCATGAGATGCACTTTGGCTATAAGGTACTATCGAACTGATCTGATGATGGAGCCGGAAGGTGGAAGGTAGACACAGGAACTTTATAATAAAACAATGTAACCTAGCAGTGTTTGGGTTAATTGGAATCGTCATGAGAAATAGGCACTCTATTTATAAGTGTATCTCAACTAAAAAGTGTAAAATAAAAACTTTTTACAAAAAAATAAATAACCGACTTCACTAAAAAAAACACTAAAAGGGTCAAAATAACTTTAATTTCGGAAGTCGGTGTTAAATAAGAAACAAACAATACCGAGAAACACCGACTTCCGAAATTAAAGTTATTTTGACCCTTTTAGTGTTTTTTTTTTAGTGAAGTCGGTTATTTTTTTTTGTAAAAAGTTTTTATTTTTTTAATCTTTACGTTTTTTAATTTAAACTGAATAAAATCGTTATTCTAACATTTTTAGTGAAAAAAATTAGTGAATTACTTTTAAAATTAAAAACGTCATCGGGGTTGATTAAATTAACGACTTTATCTACCCCAATGACTTTTTAATTAATTTCATTGGGGTAGATCCCCAATGACTTTTTAATTAATTAATTTATAATTAAAAATTTTAATTTTATTTTTTTTACTAAAAATTTCATCGGGGTTGGTTAGAATAACGATTTGTGCGTCGATGTTAAAGACACCGTGTATATGTATGACCTACAGATATTATTCACTGCTTACCATCAGGTGGGGATCACAGTCAAGCGCTGGTATAAATCAATTTAAAAAAAAATTGAGTCTTGGTGTCATGTGCATGTGAGTTTACATTGTTGCGACATCCTATATGTCGCCACATCTATCGTACACAACTATCCACCACCGCGGTTCTCGGCGCGTCTAGGACATGTACAATCCTTCAAAATCAACTACCAGGCAGGTGCTCGGACCAGACGCCACATCCGTCTGGTTGTAGGATTATCCCTTTTTAACGGATGTATCTAGAACTTTACACCCTGTTCCGCATACTTCTAAAACTAGTTGGCGAACGTATTTACAAAACAGGAATATTCCTTAGTGTGGAGATTTTTTTTTCAATTTTTTTTTCAGAAACAATAATAATTACGATAATAGAATAGAATAGAATAGAATAGAATAAACTTTATTGTATACCAAAATAGTAACAAAACTGAACGATAATGGCAGGAGAATGACGGAGCTCTTTTTTGTAGGTTAGTCATGAGATCACGTCTGTCTGATTCTGATATTACGTAAGATCTGAAACAATCACAAGGATCAATACCGTGATGATTTGATCCATGTTTAAGTTGATCTTTCGTCTTTTCGGGTCGACTATTGGCCATTTTCAGTAAGCCGATAGGGTTGGATTGAGTCACGTCCCTTAAGGCTTTTAGATCAGGAGTTCCCAAACTGTGCGTCGCAACAACCCCGGGAGTATTGTGGTCCTGTCCGAGAGGCCTCGTAAATCGGTACGCTCGGGTCGTTGGCACTTTCAATTGTCGAGGAAGAACAGCTATTTGAATGTGATATGAGTCTAAAACTACGACTCGCTGGATTAAATGTATCCGAACATCATACTGTACCATGATTTTTAATTAGATGGATTAAAGTTAGCTATAACAATGGTTTAATGATAGCGGGGCATTGTTCATCGACAGCTGGGCATTGTTCGCTGCTGTCACTCTGGTCCATCTCAATAAAAATCATGGTTTAGTACAGGGCCCTTACCATAACGTGTCAAGTGTGCGAGCGAGAAACAGGGATGGCGATACACCCTATATAGCTCCATCCCTTTAATAGTTCAGTTTAGGTAAGGCCTCTGATCTTTTAATAATATATAATAATATATGTCTACTTGCCCGTAGGTAAATATCTTTTTACAAGTGTGTCTCAAAAACAAAATAGAAGATGTACCTAAAGGGGGTGCAGTTTACAAAGATTGGGAACCATTGGCTTAGATGACGATAAAGTTCGAATAGGTCTTCAGTCATAATTCGAGTAGGTAATAAACATGAGCAGAGATGGATGTACCCACTTCCCTTGAAGCTAATAGTTTGTAATACCAGTTAGTTGGTGGAGTAACTCTTCGTGTGTAGGTTAAGTTGTGTTGCACCTAATAGAATAGTTGACTAGCTAACTTCCAGCAATTTAACTGACGGACGTTCGGTAATAGTAACGTTTATTAAGTGATTGGTGTTTACTTCAAGCGTGTGTAAAAAGACGTTTAACGAAACCGACAGTCACATTCTTTCATTTTTAGGGTTCCGTTCCTCAAAAGGAAAAAACGGAACACTTATAGGATCACTTTGTTGTCCGTCTGTCTGTCTGTAAAAAAACTTTATCTCGGGAACGCGTAGAGATATCGAGTTTAAACTAAAACCGTATACTCAGGTTAGCAGTTCCTTGAAGCTGTGAAAGAAATCAAATTTCTGAGTTAACAATGAAAAAAGATACGGCCGTTTATGTCGCAAAAAACGGATATTTTGACACTCTCAAGGGAATCAAAATTCATAGGCTCCTTCCCGTTGACCTAGATCCTGAAATTTGGAATGAAGCAAGGTCTCATAGTACATATAGAGAAAAAATTTGAAAACTGTAAATTTGATGTTACGTAACAAAAAATAACTTTACTTGCGATTCGGAAAAATCTTCTTAACTCAATTCGGGAATTGATCTGTTTTCATAGGCAAGTTTGTACGGAACCCTCAATGCGCGAGTCCGACTCGCACTTCCCAGGATTTTTCCTTCCCTCTCGCCTTGAGTGGAGCGAGAGGGAGAGTCGGACTTTTTCTGATTAAAACCTACCTGTGTTCCTCCAGTTACCCTGTACGTTTCAGAGTCACGGTGACTCTTTCGAACAGCCACAGCCCTGGCAGACACTAAATACTCTCTATCTTTTCTGCTGACTAATCCAAACTGCAAAAACAGATTCCTACACCTACTGGTACTAACTGATATATACAAATACTTCTACTATAATATTATAACTTCATCTTGTCGTCCTCATTAGCATTTTAGCCGAAATACGTCCATAGTTGGACATAGCATAGGCAACCCCCAAGTGTCGCCACTAAGACCGACCTTGTGCATCTCGAATTTATCGAATTCTCGTGATCTTGTGGAAGGCCTTCCAACACTCGTGTCTTACGGAAGCTTTGGACCCCATCATTTATGCAACCACAAGCATAAAGTTTTGCATGTTTACTAAAAATAACAATCCTTTTCCAGCAATTAATTTTGATTAAATACTTACTTTGATGCGTAGGCGATGGTTTTGTGAAGAATCTTTTTACACCCAGTATATTGTCATTATTGCCTCATATAGAACTTATGTAAGTGTGTACCTAATTACAGGCAAACCACAAAATTAAGTGTTATTGCCGAGAACTACCGCACAATTAAGTACCAAGTAATTAGTTTCAAGTTAGCTTGTTTCGAACCAGTTCATGAAATTTTGGTCTGGAATTGAGCAGCCAGAACTAGTAGCCAAACATAAAGCCAAAGAAAAGATTGTTGGATTTTATGAAGAGTTGTATGAAAGAGTAGTGGTAACCGAGTGGTAACGGCCCCAACGTACGAGTCGTAGGTCGCGGGTTCAAACCCAGCCAGGTGCATTACTTTGTTTAATTTATATCATCACCACTGCTCTCAAAACGGTGAGAGAAAACATCGTGAGAAAACCGGCATGTCCTAGAACCAAAAATTCGAAGACATGTGACATCCACCAACTCGCACTGGACCCGCGTGGTGGATTACGGCCCAATCCCTCTCCTAGAGAGGAGGCCTGAGTCCCAGCAGTGGGAACATTATAAAGCTGTTTATGCTATATGCTATGCTATGTATGAAAGAAAAGGGAGTTAGTGATAGCGTGACGATTGACAGGAAAGAATGAAAGCAAAATTCGTGTTGCCCTGACCCCAAGTAATATGGGACAAGGGCAGGAAGATGATGATGAAATTGTAGCTATTTGTGGTAAGAAATAAAGTCTGAAGATTGAAACACTGTCATGAAACTAGTAAAAGGTTGTTAGTCCATGACCTAGAAAACTGAGTCAAGCCAGCATCTACAGACCGCAGTGGTTTAGAACGATAGAGATGCTATCGTGTGTCATGAACTTCCTATGGCTGTTTTTAATATCATGCATGCGGGATTACTCCGCACGCGTAACCTTCGCAAATGTCCTTTTCATACAAGTATTTATTGTAATGCATGGACTACGCACGCGTGATGCGGGGCGTGATTTTTTTTTTTTTTTTTATTAATGATAGGTTCGCGTTTGACCACCATCTCACCTGATGGTAAGCGATGATGTGGTCGACGATGGAGCACGCTATATCGGGCAGCAGCCCCACATGCGGAGCAATTCCGCATGCGTAATAAAATCCGCACGATTTTAAAAACACCCTTAGATCGTAGGCAAATCTGCGAACAAAATACTAACTGTTGTAGTTTACATAACCTATAAGTAATAGGTTTTGCAAAAATTAAAATAAAAGTCTGTTATTATCGCACGGGTACCAGGCACTACCGGGCTTTATTTTTAAAATAATCAAATAAGTTCCTGACACTTACTGACTAAAACCCACCCGTGTTTTTCCAATTGCCCTTCGTGTTCCAGGGCCGCGCCACCTCTTTCGAACGATCATGCAGCCCTGGCATACCAGGCTTCCAAGTATTCTATGCCATAACCCAGGACATGGTCTACCTACAATTTTCAAATAATTTATTTGCAAATTTGGGTACCCCCTATGGTTATTAAGAGGGTCCTTTTGGGACTTTTGGGAGCATGGTTTAAAAGCCTGTGGCTTCGTCTAACGCAAACCAACGCGCTGTTTGATGAAGAGGCTATGCATTGTTGGCATTCGGTAATAATGTGATTTACTAGAATATTTCACAAAACTTGTTCCAGGAAATAAGTGTTTTTTTTTAAACCCTTAAAAGTTTTTGAGAAAAATTGTCGTCATTCAGAATTTCAATTAAATGTGCAACGCTTCTATTGACATACTTTTTTATATTTTTAATATATATGATTACATTATGGAGGACCAAAGTTCACGTAAAATAGCCGATTTTCAGAGTCTTTACCAATTAGTTTTACACAAATTATGTTTTGATTTCTATAGAAGCCTAGATAATATCCACATGATAGCTGTGTATCCAAAATATCTAGAGAAAGATTTGTAATAACATCATAACACGTAAGAGCGGGTTGTATGAAAATGTACCTCGAAAAGGACGCTCTTAATAAAATACACCGTGTCTCAAACACTATCAGAATGCTCCTTCTTCTCCTCGCGTCATATGCCTCATTACTGAGAGATCGTGAAGTTCCCGTTACATCAGCCTTTTACTGTAGGTGTCTTGCCATCTGTGTCGGTCTTTGGCGTCATCTAGTGCGATGCGTCATTGGGGGTCCATTAAGCTAGAACTACACTTCGCACACGTGTGCCACACACGTCGATCTGGGCGCGTCGGTCTCCATACGTTTTATATGGAAACTAGACTTGTAGAGCTACATTAGATCCACGCCACGCGACGTCGTTCTACGTAAAAATCAGGCGAGTTACTCGTGTGCGTCGATCTAATGTAGTTCTAGCTTTATGGAGCTGACCTGATTTGCCCATCTTGTTGGAATGCTGCCTCTTGTTCGTCATCTTTAGTCATAATAAGCCAACATTGATATTAATATCTAGTCTATTTTTTGCATTAGTGTCTTATCGAGATATTAATTTAGGAGATTTATGATAACCCGGTGACTCGTCCAAACATTCAGACTTTTATATTTGTATTTGTAATGTTAGTAGGGTAATAAATTAATTTATTTAGCTGGGTAGTAGATTTACATATTTGAAAACATGCAAATCTACTCTTTGATCCATTGTACGAGTACTTATTAAAATATGCTATTTTGTACAGTACCTATACTTTATTTAAATTCACAAAGTAACCGCACTATAAACAAAACATGAGACGATTTTATACAACATATGAACAATCGTCGCGAGTGGCAGCTGAGTTGACTATGTCATGTGTTCTAAAGCTCCGGCAGACTGCGGCTAGGCTCACAGAGCACGTAATTGACTAGAGACGCCATATCTAATAATACAAGCTTCTGCCTCCATCTATGCTCACTTGAAATAGTAGATTATGTGACTAGGGGATAAAGCACTGTCTTTAAGTCGCGGGTGGCGGATGTTGAATTCCGAACGAAACGAAGGTTGCTAATTTTAATCCCGAACGATAGTGAGCGATTTATATAATTAACTCCCGAGCATTGCGAGGGAGTTAATAAAGAAACCTGAGTGAAGTGCGGAATTCAAGCCGCCCAAGACAAAGACAGCTTTATCCCCGTGTTGGATACTCTACTTTTTACACCATCTGTGAGATAATTAAAAGACAATTTAGTAAAAGAAATCATATACAGAAATATAAGTATTATTTACGAGTTAATCTTAACTATCACTCAAAATGTTTTGAGATTTGAAACAAACAAAATTCACTACTCAAAGATTCTATAGTTTTTATAACGTCCCGCTTGTTCATTACTTTTTTTTAGAAACTTTTTTATTGTTTTTTTTTTTTGTTAGTGGCCAGTTTGAAATTTGAATAAACTTGTTTGATGCACTACATTTTAATTCACATAATGTTGTCCGGTTTTTCACGTTCCAAATTCAAATCTCATTATTCCCTAGGGATCGCCCATACTACATTATCTCCCTAGGGACATAATGACTTGCTCTAGGTGATGGTTGTATGACGTATAAAAGGGCATTATCGAGCAGGTGGTGTAAAAAGTATTTTATTATTCCAAGGGAACGTACTAACGGGTTACAATGCATCCTGAATCCTAATCCAGGGGGGCTATTGGCTAACTTTTTCAATAACAGTTGACAACTAGCATTCGTTGCACACTGAACTTAGTTGTCAACTGACAATTTCATAAAATTGGTATTACGTATCACACAAGTGACTAACAAACTACGGTGGAAATGTGGTGAATTATAAAAATTTACGGTGCCTATTGTGACCACTCTAAAATTTTATCAACTATTATACAGCTATAAAAGCTTACACAATCGCAATTTTAACAGTATCGATACAATAACATCTGTCAAAACGTGTTGCGGTGGCTATGAAAGGCACCAGTGGCTAATGACGTCACTGCAGTTGGTCACTGAAGATAGGCAATACGAAACTAGCTGTTTGACAGTTCAATGATGCACATTGTTAACAAGTGATCTTCACTTCAGCTGTCAACAGAGTTACGCAATAGCCCCTCAGGTTAGGGTTTACTTGTGTACCAAGTTCCTTCCAAATCCATTGATCCAATAGGCCTGATTGATTACCTTAGCTACATTTGTGTTATACTTTTAGTGGCTACTAGTAGTTACTACTAGTGGATTCGCTCATGTGAAAGTTGAATATTATTTCAAGGGACCATATTTCCGTGACACAAAATCGATAGGTACAGAAGTCAATTTCATGTATGTACTTCGCTTTTCATACCTACGCTCGGCGGTCGCGCTAGAGTCGGCGTCGCTCTGTCCGAGCGCGACCGGGTACGGCGATAAATACCTAATATAAATTGTAAAAATATTATGTAACATGACTTTGTAGACATGTGGTCAAAAAGTCATGATCATTTTCTCGGCGCGGGGCCGATGATGTTACGTTAAAACGAACCAACGAAATATAAGAAAATATCTACTTACTCGACCTTTTTGAAACAACTGGTAGGCAAAAAACGATAATTCACCATTTAATGTTGAATTTGAAGGTTGACTTCTGTACCTATCGCTTTTTTTCTATCACCTTTACACGAGTGTACCGCGGCGATATTACTGTCCAACCCCAACCACTTCATTCTGTAACAACTCTATGACGTGTCTCCCCACGGCGCTACTATAGCGGCGGTTCGACGAGCGACAGTGACGAGCTAAACATCAACCTACAGCGATTCAGTCGCTCGTAGAATTGATGCCATGGTCTTTATGGAATTATCTTGAAAATGCTATTTCTAGCAGTGCTCGCCGAGGCATATTGTAGCTCTGTGGCTAGACTATATTTTAGTCCCACGACATATTGTTGTCCAGTTTAGAGGCAGCAATGTATCAGAAAAACGAAACAAATGTATACGTTGCAAAATTGTCTGGTTATTTTGTTTTACGAGAATTTTAAGAGGACAATGTGAGTAGCTTGAAGTAAATATTTTTTTTTACTCTATATTTTCAACACACTTGCTCAGAAAGTGGCTCTTATTGCACTGCACTTAGGTATATAATGGCACTCATTACCAAACTGTGACATTTTGATTACCATTATGCACTAGTGCTATAATGTAGTTTAAACCTTTTTGTTCAACCTTTTTGATCGCAAAACAAATTTTGAATTCGAATATAATTCTCATTAAGTTATTGCGTTCAATAGTATATAAATTAGTGTCTTACTTACTTATTCCATCCAATATACAAGTTAAAATGGACAAATTTGACTTGTACAAACGATTTATTTAATAAAAACATTTAGTAAATAAATCGTTTAGTAAATAAAATTTGTTTTTTTTTGGTCTATACTCTATGGCCGCCATTTTAAAATGCGCGCGGTTTTTGGCGTGATTTTTTTTTATTCCAGTTAAGTTCAGTGGCTGTATTAATTAAATTAAATACTATAAATTCACTTGAAAATGTTACATTCGTATTCTATTGTCATTACGAAAAACATTATCGTAAAAACTTTTCACGCAAGAAAACATAAACGTAAGACTAGGCAGTATGATCAAAATACCTTAGCCTTCCTCTAGGGGTAAATAAAAAAAACGATGCGCGCGCTTAAGAAAACAGATTTTTACCGCCATGTCACAGAAAATTTTACTAGTTTTACTGTTGTTTTCTTCACAAGTGTATTGAAAAACGACGTATGACACACGAGAGTAATTAATGATTACCGTTCTTGGCTCTCTTAAGACCCTCGCCACGGCTCGGGTCTAAATACCGCCTCGACGGTAATCACTAACATTACACACTTATATCATAATGTACTATTACAAACCTGAGACCCTTAAACAGCGCAAATACTGTAACCTTATTGCTAATTACAGTTTTGAGCAGTTTGGGGTCGAAACGCTTGGGTCATGGGGTCCGAGTGCGCGACTCCTTTCACGCCGAATGATCGACACTTTGCGTGACCAGAGGGCTGGCTCGTTCTTCGCCCAAAGAATTAGCATTGCAATTCATAGTGGCAATGCTGCCAGTCTTCTGGGCACATTTCTGGATGACAGCGATGTGGAGGAGAAGTACTCCTCCACATCGCTGTCATCCGGAAATGTGACGCCTGAGTGTACTTTGTATTTTTGTACTACATTAAAGTACATAGTTAGGTTTTAGTATAAATAGTTTAGTTAATATTTATGTTTTTATGTACATATGTAGATATAATATTGTTACGAACGTGAGTAATAAAATACTTAAGAATTATTAAATAATAAACTTTTAAAGTTATATTTAAATATTGAAGTGAGTGGTAATCAAATGATTCTCGAGACGGATTCAGATGGTTGTACTTGTAATTATTTCTAGAACTTTTAGGTGTCGTTAAAACGCTTATATAAAATGTTTTTTATGAATATTACTAATGAATGGTTTAATAATAACGTAGGTACTTATGTACAATATATTTTTTCCTCCGTATATAATCTGCGATCAGTCTAGTTGACTAAAATCAGATATGTTGCGGTAGTTAGAAATTTTGGTGGGTTAAAGCCACTGCTTTAACTCTCCTTAGTCATATAGCACATTTGCTCTTTTCAGGCGATTGTTTGGATTTCGTATTAGAAGCATGCTTGTCAATGGGTTGGGTTGGAGCTTTAATCGTTCAGCGTAGTTATTTGTGCATTGTTTGGCTTCTTCAATGACAGTCTTCATATTTAGGTACTCATGTATGTACATATTTCAGAGTTACGTGTGAACCAGGCTGCACCACTTATGGCCCTTAGGACGTCTCTATCCATAAGCAATAAACTAAGCGTCTATAGCTCAGTTATATAACCGATTTGGACCTACGGGATTCAACTGTGGTCCTCAGCCAGCAAATCTAACATACTTTGCCTCCAAAGAGCCCAAAACAACATCTACAATATGCCAGTTTTTTTTTTATTATCGCCAAGGGGACACGTTAATGAATGCCTAAATACATAATAGCACCAAAGAGTTTTAAAATAGAACAATTATATGTACTTATTTCCTATCTACTCGTAGTTACTCTTATTGCGGGTGTTACTAAAGATAAAATACATATATAGGTACGAACTTACCTAATACACTCATATTAGTGCCGTTTATGGAAGAACTTCATCCATACTAATAATAAATACACTTGTATCATAAAGGCGAAAGTAGGTATATGTTGGTTACTTCTTAACGCTTGAACGGCTGAACGGATTTAGATGAAACTCGGTATACGGGTAGACTGCATCCTGAAATAGCACATAGGATGCTTTTTATTTATTTAAACTTCATGTACAGTGGTGGTACATAGGAGGACTTAATGCCACAAGGCAGTCTCTACCAGTCAACCATTGGGTTAAAAAGACAACACTGTGGTAGGTGTGCACAATAAATAACAGATATTTGAAATATAATGTATATCGTTATCATTTTATCACTAGAGTACGTTCTGTTCGGCTTTAGACTTTCAAGCGGACGAAGCTTATTGGGTCCCTGTTACATTTCTTCACCTAAATTCTAAATCGATAACTCACTGAGTAGGATTACTCAATCATATGCTTCACAGATAAACGATCTCCAGGAATTCAATATACGTAAGATTGTAACTCGTGACTACGCATAAAATGTCCTTATTAAAGGTATGTGATATTACAATATTGTTCTTACCTGAAGCTCTCAGATATGTTTGAACAACACTTGAAGAGAAGCAAGTAGAAGTATTGAGGTAAATTCTTATTGATATTTGGTAAACTTGCCTTACCTGCCTACTTACATAATTTAGGTTTAATGAATTTATTTCTCATAAAGAAACGGGCTCATAATGAGTTTACATTTATTTTGAGCCCTTGATGGGTTTTTTAAATTTATTACTTTACAAATTATATCTTTTTTCAACACACTTGCTCAGAAAGTGACTCTTATTGCACTCTTATTGACGTTACGAAACTGTGACATTTTGATTTCTATTACGCACTAGTGCTATAATGTAGTTAAAACCTTTTTGTTCTTTGTTCGCAAAACAAATTTTGAATTCGAATAAAATTCCATTAAGTTATTGCATTCAATAGTATATAAATTAGTGTCTTACTTACTTATTTCATCCAATTTACAAGTTGAAATGGACAAATTTAACTTGTACAAACGATTTATTTAATAAAAAAAAATTAGTAAATAAATCGCACATTCAAATACTTTTTTGTGGTCTATGGCCGCCATTTTAAGATGCGCGCGGTTTTGTGCGTGATTTTTTTATTCCAGTGAAGTTCAGTGCCTGTATTAATTAAATAAAATGAAATACTACAAAATCATTAGAAAATGTTACATCCGTATTCTATTGTCATTACGAAAGACATTATCGTAAAAACTTTTCACGCAAGAAAATTTAAACGTAAGACAAGGCAGTATGATCAAAATACCTTAGCCTTCCTTTAGGGGTAAATAAAAAAAAAATATGCGCGCGCTTATGAAAACAGATTTTTACCACCATGTCACAGAAAATTTTACTAGTTTTACTGTTGTTTTCTTCACATTATTGAAAAACGTTGTATGACACACATGAGTAATTAATGATTACCGTTCTTGGCTCTCTTAAGACCCTCGCCACGGCTCGGGTCTAAATACCGCCTCGACGGTAATCACTAACATTACACACTTATATCATAATGTACCTACTATTAACATATTTTTAAATTTACCAAACAGCTCACAATCTTTGATTTCACTAGGCTGGTCAATTTTATTATTATTTATTTTAGTTAGATTATATTGGTTTTAGATTCTGTACATGTCAAAAATGTTCTTCTTTCTTTCATTACTCAATTAATTTTATTTTTGATGGTGTACAATAGAGAATATAATATCTGTCTATGTAAACAAGTTTAATTTAATCTTGACTATGTTTCTGAGAACTGTTTCAGAAACGCGGTTTAAAAAAAATCTCGACAGAAATAAACAGCAAACAAACCTGGAATATAATTTTGACCTTTTAAATAGTTTTCTCATAATTCCAGCTAACGTAGATACGTCAGTAAAATTAATAACAATAATGAATCATATCTTCATGCAAAACTTGGTGTGATAAAATTTTAAACAACGCTTAAATTATTTGTAGTTTAAACCAACTTTTAAATCCATATCAAATTTTTTAGGGTTCCGTACCTGTCCTTCAAACCGGAACCCTTTTAGAATCACTTGGTCGTCCGTCTGTCAAGACCCTTTTTCTAAGGAACGTGTCGCTGAAATTAATATTAAATACTCAGGTCTTGAAACAGTGAAAAAATCAAACTTCTAAGTCAACGTAATCCAGAGATAAAACCGTTTATATTACGTTTATGGCGCATATTTTGACTGGCAAGAAAATCAAAATCCTGGAAGGCAAGAAACAAGGTCTCGTAGCTCAAGTAAAGGAAAAGTCTGAAAACTGTAAATTTCCAGTTACTTCACGAAAAAAGATTTTGCCGAAAAAAGCATTTTAGCAAAAAAAGTACTTAATTATACTTTAACTAGAGAGAAGGCCTCACTCCCAGCCGTGGGACCATTACAAGGCCGAAGACTCAGATCAATAATTTTTTTTTTGCGATTCGGCAAAATCATCGAGAAAATCTTCGAGACTCGACTCGGGACACATACTCGTAGTTAAGTTTTTGCGAAGAGTTCCGGTAATAATAACAATAGTATTTATTTATTTTCTCCCATACTTAGTAAGATTTATACAATTTATAAGAAACAATTTACAGACGGGAGACAGGAGCCCAGACTAGGTGAAACCTGTGCTACGAGTCTTCTGGTCTCCTAATCTCGAAAACATTATAAAAACCCAAAGTTGGAGGATGCATTACATCTTCTTATAACTCAGGAAAATAAGAATTAAATTTAAATTAAATTATGACTATAAATTCAAATTATGACATTAATTAAATTAAATTATAATATGAGATTAAAATACGACATCAAATTTAAAGAAATGATATAAAGTCGCAGTAATTAATATTTTGGTAAGTTTGTGATTTGTTAATGACTGTTTATTCTGTTTATAGTATTGTGTGAGTGTTTATTCTGTGTATGTTTTGTGTGAGTGTGTTTTACGAGTTATGCTTGTGTGGTTTTGAGGGTGTGTGTAGTGCATGTGTGTTATATTTCTCTGTAACTGAGTAAAAATTTTTCCGTATCATCGTAGGTAAGTTTTAGGAGCCATTTTAAGACCTTAGGTGCGTGTGCTAGTCCTAGACCTGCACTTGACCGGTTTTGTTTTTGTCCCGGCCTCAGGTGGGTGGTACTGAACGAGATTGTGTCTAGTTTTAAAATAACAGTTTTTCCTTAATATTTTATTTTCACATTTACTTACATATACATAATGATCGTTTCTGAACTGTAAAAATGTGATTGATTCTGATAAACGATAAAAACCAAGGGAATATGAAATGAGGCTTCAATCGAAATTTTTGGTCCAATTTCAAGATTTATGAGCCCGCATTTACTAAGTTTGGTCCCCCGCACCGTTTATTCTAGTTTGATTGCCGATATAAAAAAAAGTTTTGATGTGTTCCTTTCCTTATCTCCATTAATTTTATGAAGTAAAAAGTTTTTTGTACCTACAGATTTAATTTAAATTATTTTTAAGATGGAGAGCTACGTCAGTGTTGTCATTGGCTACCATTTGTTTTCGTGAACATGTCGATTCCTCTTGTATGGACTTATTTTTTTTGGTACTTTAGATGTATGTAGAATATAGACCAGACCAGATGCACGTCTGGTCTGGGTAATTGCACGATAGTTGATTTGGTGACTTGTACATGTTCTAATCACACTCAAATCGCAATCGCAATCGCATGTACTTTAATACCATGGGCACGCCATAATTATGGCGGTAAGTCCCCTCTTTGAAGAGTGGCTGGAAAGGCAACACGGCGTCCTCACCTTCCGCATGACGCAGGTCTTCACCGGACATGGTAAGTTCGGGAGGTTCCTGCACCGGATTCGTGCGGAAGAAACGCCCGGGTGTCACCATTGTGTGGACCGCCTGGAGGACACGGTGGAGCATACAGTGGAGGTGTGCCCGCCTGGGCAGAGAACCACCGTGTCCTCGTGGGGGCGATCGGCGGCAGCGATCTCTCGCGCCGGGCCTTGGTACAGGCCATGGTCCGGAGCGAGGAGGAGTGGTAGGCGGTCTCCTCCTGCGAAGCAGTAATGCTAGCAAAGGAGGAGACCGCACTTGCACGCGCGAGGCAATGGTCCTACTGGGGCCAAGGGTCTATTTCTGAACGGAAGACTCGGCTCTGGTATGAAAGGCAACGAAGGAACAGGAGTGGGTTTTTAGTGCTTGGGCGGAGCACCACCGTGTCCTCGTGAGGGCGATCGGCGGCAACGATCTCTCGCTCCGGGCCCTGGTACAGACCATGGTCCGGAGCAAGGAGGAATATCAGGAAGTCGCCTCCTTCTGCGAAGCAATAATGCTAGCGAAGGAGGCGGCCGAACGCGTGAGGGAACAGACTTCTTCACGCCCCAGCCGCCGGGACTCTGATCCCGATTTCCACCCACCGTTGGCGTGGGCTTGCGGATGACGAGCAATGGGTAATTCGGTAACCGTCCGGAATGAGCCCCAAAGAGCGCGCCTCAAAGAGGTGTCAACAAACCGTAGGGGCCCAGCAGGGGGCCATGGGTCGTCCGAAAGGGCCCCGGGGTGTCCATTTGGGACGATAGACAAAGAAGGAAAACATAGGAGTGCGTTTTACTCAATAAAAGTTGATACGCCCTCTCGCTCCACCCTAGGGCGGGTATTCTCATTAGATGATTTTCCACCTAAAAAAAACGCCTTATTCATCAAAATATATATAGGTATATTCCTAATAATTGTAATTATTTATTTTCTTGCTTTTATTCATATAGCCTCTTTTTTTATAATATGAATGTGAGAACACTGTAGACTCCGCGAATTCTTAGGTTACTTCTTATTACTCAGACTTTTTATTATGATTATTTTTATTGTACTTTTTAGTACAATATTGACCGGTCTACACTGTCCTTACATAATATCTACTTATACTGTAATATGGAAATATTGTAATAACAACAATTTTTTTAAAAAGAGTAACCATGGAGTTTCTTGCCGGTTCTTCTCCATAGAGACAGTAATGGAACAGTTTTTTTTTTTTAATAGTGTAGCGACATCTATGGCGTCACATAAGAACTAATCCTGCATCGCGCAATTAAAGTTCTCCGCGCGATTGGAACATATAGAACAGCCCGAAATCATCTATCGGGCAGTAGCCCACCAGACATAACACCCGTCTGGTTGGAGGATCCTCCCTTTTCAACGGAGGTATGTGGGGCTCTACTCTCTGTTCCACATACCCCTAAAATGGTGACCCTCGACAATGAACGTCAGCGCAGCCTTCGTGCAGCTACTACTTCGTGACGTCATCATCACTTCCTCAAGCTTTCGAGCAGCGAGCCAAACAGCCAGGACACACGGCTTTAAAGGGTATCCTGACCATCAGCATGCCTACCTGGTCATACCTGGTCATCACCCTCAGCCTCATCAGCGACCTTGGCGAAGCACACTGCACCTTCGGCCAGTCACATAAAGAGCCACGAAGAACCTCTCCTGGTCAACGCAAGCAGTCAAGCCACTACGTCGCACAGCACCGCTCCGACTCACTGGAGCCAGCAGCACTACTCCGACTCACAGGAGCCTGCAGCATCAACCCGACTCACTGGGACATCATCACCCCGACTCACTGGGGCATCATCCCGACTCACTGGGACATCATCACCCCGACTCACTGGGGCATCATCCCGACTCACTGGGACATCATCACCCCGACTCACTGGGGCATCATCCCGACTCACTGGGACAGCAGCACCCCGACTCACTGGGGCATCACCGCAGACAGTTCCGACTCACCGAGAACTATGCGGCATTCGGTTCCGACCCACTGGAACCAACCTACCACTGGCCTGGCACGCATCAAGAAGCATCAAGAACCATCGATCTCCGATCTCCGGAGGGGAGTGATGTAGCGACATCTATGGCGTCACATAAGAACTAATCCTGCATCGCGCAATCAAAGTTCTCCGCGCGATTGGAACATATAGAACAGCCCGAAATCATCTATCGGGCAGTAGCCCACCAGACATAACACCCGTCTGGTTGGAGGATCCTCCCTTTTCAACGGAGGTATGTGGGGCTCTACTCTCTGTTCCACATACCCCTAAAATAGTCTCGGCGCTACGGTGGTGGAACATTGGACACACATGAAGTTTTGCCATAGTCACATAATGAAGTTCACGTACAAGAATGACATTTCATAGCGTAGGCGGCAGTGCGGCTGCAATTCATTAGAAGGCAATGTCATCCTACTTACATGTCAGCTTATGCTTTCATTACGCGAGCGGCTGTAACATTTAAGGGTGCCCTGGTCGGTTGTTCTTCCATACAAAAGTTGTATGGTGATTACTTCACTGTGTAATTTCAAAACAAAAAATGATAACCCTGTACGGGAGCAAAACAGTATAAATTGGGAAGTTATGAGCGTCGAAACTTTCATATTGTGACGCTAAACTTTGGGCGTAAATAAAAACTTATGCAACATTTTCATATTGCATTTAAGTTTTTATTTACGCTTTTTTACCTTACGTCATGAGGAAATACCTAGTTACCATACAGAAATAGATTTAGAGTTGAGAGTCTCATTTATTGATAATTGTAATTATTTATTTTCCTTGCCTTTTATATGTAGCCTCTTTTTTATAATGTGAATGTGAGAACACTAGACTCCGCGAGTTCCTAGGTTACTTCCTATTACCACTCACTTTTTATTATGATTATTTTTATTGTACTTTTTAGTACAACATTGACCGGTCTACACTGTCCTTACATAATATCTACTTATACTGTAATATGTAAATATTGTAAGAACAACAATTTTTTTTAAAAGAGTAACCATGGAGTTTCTTTCCGGTTCTTCTCCATAGGAAACGATCAATTTGGAACCGTGCTAGGGATAATAAGGATAAAAAACTTTTGACTTTGACTTGATTATATTTTGTTCAACAATTTAATAAATTTATTTTGGAGAGGCAATCTGTAAAGAACATAACAGATAGCATTGTATTCATAGTATCCGCAGCCCGCAAAAAAGGTCTTTTCATAAAAGTTGACCCGCTCTTCGTTATAAATCGTTGTATATTTTAACTCTCAATTTTATATTGTGATAATGTAATTTAATAATCAATAAATAAAGTAATAAATCTTTTATAATAATGTGTTTGGATAACAATATTATAATTATGAATTTAATTTAATAAGAAATAAACATGATATCATGTTTATTTATTCTTAAATAAAAATTAAAAACTGTAGGTATACCAGTTTTTAATTTTTATTTTCATATTGTAATATCAATTTTCAGTTTTAAACTTAATTAAAATGAATTAATTAACAAGACCAACTGTAAATGCTGTGCAATAAACCGTTGGTGAGCCTATATAAATAAACAAATGAATGTGTTAAGGGAGTACATGGGACTTTCACCCATGATGTTGGATAAGAAAGTAATGTATGCATTTTAACCTCGCCAATCAACGAGTACGAACCACCGACTAGTGCAACCTTAAGACTCATACGAGTAATAAGAACCGCCCACTCCTTATCATATACCTACTGAAGACGATCCTACTATGTATAACGCTGTGCTGCACGATATTGCATTACAGAATACAATCTGTGTCGTATGATGAAATTGATTATCTTGGGTACACATACAACCATATCAATTTATTGTCTTTTGTATAGTATTACAATTGTTCGTCTCATGGCGGCCAGATTCCGGATGTGTGGGTAGACACGTGCTCATTGTTTCCGTATGCGTAACCTGTTTTCTATGATATCGAACGTTCCAAGTATTTTTCTTTTTTTTTTGGCAAAAGAACAAACAATAAAGAACTTCTCCCGCTCTGGTTGGAGCTCGACAAGCGTAACTTTTGTAATTTCTGATTATCCCATGCTGTTGTCATGAAAAAAAAGAAACTATTGTAGTTTTTCTATCTCATAAAGGCCGATAAATGTGGGCTCACGTACACCTATTTCACCTATTGATCTCGACAATATTTTATACCATCTATGTACATAATATGGAATGCAATAAAGTATTGAATATTGAGTATTTTTTGTGTGCATCAGCTCAGCGTTTGGGCTGACGGATTGTTCGAAAGAGTAACTGAGTCCCTGGAACGCAAAGGGCTACTAAAGGAACACAGGTGGGTTTTAGAATATAGTACAAAGTGAAGTGTTACTAACATAGTTTCAGTCATATTTACTAACAATATAGTTATGTATGTTAGTCCATAAGGTATTGATATGGGCATGTTACCTGAAATAAAATGATTATTATTATAAGTCAGTAAAAATCTGACACTCACTCTCGCTCCACTGAGAGCGCAATTTGGTAATTTTCCGCGTAGAAAAAGGTTGACAAACTCATACATTTTTAACTTTTTGTCAATCATTATCGCTGATAAAATATAACTTACTCTGGGCTCTTATGAGTAAATGTGAATCATGCACATCGTTGTTAGGCTTTGTAATTAAATGTAATATGAAAGCCGTATCTTAGTTTGTATACACATAATAAACATTAATTCAAACGGTTGAACAACATGCGAGTGTTGTCGTATAAACATAAAATGTCTAATAAATCACTTGGTAACACTTTAGAAGTGGGGATGGGACCTTAATAGCCACAACATTAGATGTGGATAACCTTAATCAAACTGAAACTATTCCGGGTCGGATTACAATTACCGCTGTGGGGTTGCTGGGCTGGTGGGAAAGATGATACGAGTGATAGATTGACCATTTTGGGACTTGAAGTGCGGCTCAAGTGAAGAAAACTTTAGTTGAGTTCCGACACAAAGGCCCTAAACTTTCTGCTAATTCAGTAATTATCCGCCCATCTGAATTTCGATCATGGTGGCCAATCTCAACATAGATTGGCCAAGTATGCAGGAGATATGATAGTGCACAAATGTGTGCGCAAATCGACGGTTAAGTGCCAATACCTTCTAACTGTAATTTTTCGAGAAAATTACGTATGTTTTAGTGAAGTTTCCGAAGCGGATATTTAGTTGCAACTGCGTCAAATTAAATTGTGGAGACACCTCCTTACTAAACCAACATGTTAATTTATAGTTTGACTGGCCTGTTAGTTTAGTGGTTAGTGGCCCTGACTGCTATGCCAAAGGTCGTGGGTTCTATTCCCACCCAGGACAAATGTTTGTGTGATGAGCACGATCATTTGTTCTGTGTCTGGGTGTAATTTATCTATAATATGTATGTATTTTTAGAAATATAAGTATGTTTATCAGTTGTCTAGTACTCATAACACAAGCTCTGCTTAGTTTGAGACTGGATGGCGTTGTGTAATAGTTGTGGAATATTATATTATATTATTATATTTAGTATTACTTCCTAAAGTTTTCGGGTTAGGAAATTTTTGATTTCGACAGTTAGGAGATATTAGCATTTCGCCGTCGAAATATAGGTGCAACTCTCTGTTCCTTTAGTTTCATAGTCCGATGGGACGATAATTCGATACGACCGGAGAAAGATCGGGCGCAGGACCAACGGCTTTAGGTGGTTTCTGAGGCACGGGGGTATCAAATCACCAACTTCCAAACTCCGGGTTGTTACAGAGTAATTCTTATTAGAAATACTCAATAGCCCTTTTTACCCGACCCGTTAATCGAGCCCAGGGGACGCTCAACAGTCGAGACCAATGAAGTAGCTAAAACCTTACAACCTTAGTAAAATGATTAACAAATGAAATATGTTCTTCCTAATGTAAATTACCTTGACTCTTATAAAATTAAACTTTTCATTTAGGAACTAAGGACGGAATTTACCAATAAAACTAATCGCGTTTTAACGTTTGGCTCGCATAATAGCGTTTAGCCGCTGTCACTAGTCTCACTTGTCTGTATTTTTCTTTTGTTGTATTTTTACAAGTGACACTAGTGACAGCGGCTAAACGCGATTATGCGAGCCAAACGTTAAAACGCGATTAGTTGTATTGGTGAATTCCGCCCTAAGTAAAATTTGGTAAAACATTGATTAAAGATTTAAAACCTTTCTTATATCAACGTTTAAAAATAATATCAAATGAGACGTCTTTTGGCTGAAATGATGATGATCAAAGTGTCGCCCATGTTTATATTTTGTTGTTTCGTCTAGGGTGCTTTTCCCACCCCTGAAACATTATTTCAATTATCTGTAATAAATCGTAAATGCAAAAATTTATCTATTATATTATATATCATTGCGGTACCTACATGCAATTGGTCGACTGTTACTAACATAGTTTACAGGCCGCGCTAAAAATGGTTTATTACAAGTAAGCTTATTTAAATTTAAATTTTATTAATCCTAAATAAATAAGGTCATTGACCGAACAAGTTTTGAGAAATTTTGACCGAAAACATATTGCGTATGTATTTGAATTACTCTCATTAAGCATAAGGCAACTAATTTAAATGATCGCTTTTGATTTAACGGTAGATCAGATATGGGAGTCTCTGCATATGTTACAGAAGTATTTGTTGGTTACTTATACGCAACTGAAAATAGAAATTTGTATTTTTTTCCACAATCGACCTGAACAGTGATCTATATTTACCTATATTACTTAATATTTAAAAGGAGAAACTGACTGACTGACATATCAACACACAGCAAAATTCACTGGGACTAGGGACATGAAATTTTGCACTAGTTTTCCTTTTATGGTGTAGGCGAGCACTAAGAAAGGATTTTTGGATATTCAACCTATAAGGGGGTGAAGAGAGGGAATTTCGTTTGTATGTGAAATCACATTCCGTGTATTGATATACCTACTTGAAAGTTAGCACAAATAGTAATTTCATGATATAGCGATGGTCATCTGCTTGCCGAGCGAAACGAGTATGGGATTATCTTGTTATAGCCATTTTTTGTAGTACTACGTACATCCACGATGGAGGTCGGTTGTGATGGAGGTTTATCGTCTGCTAATACCATGTTTACACACCTCTACCTGCAGGAAAAACAAAGTTCCCACCTATAAAAGGTGTGTCGATACCGCTGAACTTTTGCGATAACAACCTATTTGCCGCTACTTCTTCATTATAGTCTTATCACAAACTTGGTCTTTACTTGCGCGAAGATTAATAGTTGACAACACACCTATTTTCGTCTTAACGTTACATAAATCAATGATTCGTTTAGGAGAAAAGTTGGGACAAATTATTTTGTAACTTTTTTCTCACTTATGTACCTACATACAAACAGGGAGCTAAGAATGTTATTATGTGTACTTGTGGACTGACATATCTCAACATCGGAAATAAGGTTTGCACACATATGTGAGAACTAACAAGTGGGTTTCGAGTCGGACCAAGCATCCTCACGGTGGATTAAAATCCCTGTAAATATTGCCAGTGACACCCTTGTTGGCACACGGTCGCACAATGGAGTGTCAATTGAACTGGACCCACAGGTCGTGTACCGAGAGAATTTTATAAAATCTGGATCAGACGACCTGTGCACGTGTCGTGGTTGTTGAAATCCTTCTAAACATTTGTTTTGTAAACGGAATGTAGGAATATTTTAATGGAGCGTAAAAGTTAATCCCTCGACATTTCAGCGCATCACAACCTTCATTTGGTTTAGTAATTCTCCCGGACCCGGGGGTCGGGGCAATTAGCATCTGCGCTTGAAGTCACAAGTGAAAATAAAGCGCTGCGTGCGCTTTATGAGGCGAAACAAACCCCGACAGTGGAAGATAGGATACATTTTTATTTCGTTGTAAATACGTGTCATGTAACTTTGCTTCATAAAATGTACTGTTAATGCTATGTTTTGGAGTTTACTGTTGTTAAATGGTGTTAGGGCTGTTGTTTGACTGTAAGACCATTGCTTTCGATAACAGAGTTTCCTTGAAATGCTGCTCTGTTGTGTGATGGAGATCACACAACATTTGGTAAAAACAAGACATTTGGTAAAAAAGAATAATATGATGAAAATATAATAAAACAGAATTCATAAGACCTTACATGGGCACTTCAAAAAGGTCAGAAACTAATGCACGTTTAACACACTAGATCGTTTCCTATGGAGAAAAACAGAAACAAACGAGAAATTCCACGGTATCGGTGTTTTCGCTCGCATTACTGCTTCGCGGAAGGAGGTGAATGTTTCCGATTCCCTTTCTCTAGCCACTCCTCAACGTTCTAGTCGCAATTATCGCGTGCCCAGATAGAAGAAGCCTAAGTTCATTGAGACTACTGGGGAAGTAAATCGACAGCGATTGTGATTTGTTACAGTGAAAAAAAAAGGAAATCAATACATACATCTACACATACATATAACTAAAATTAAAGTGTTTGTAATATCAAAATAACATTCTTTTATTTAATGCATATGAAAGTGTATTCGATACCTATTATAGTAAATATGCAATTTTTAAAAACTTTTGTCTGTCTGTCAGTGTGCATCTGTCTTTCTGTTTGTTTATTCCGGCTAAACTCCAAAACGGCTGGACCGATTTTGACGGGAGTTTGACTGATGCGTAGCTGATATTATAGGAATTAAGAAGTAACGTAAGATATTTTTTATCCTCCCGTAGGAGCAGGACTCAATTCCTGCGGGATAGGTAACTTAATTCCCGAGGGTAGGAATGGGGGGGGGGGGAAGAGAGTAATGTTCTTAAACTCTTCGCGATTGAAGTCGCGGGTAATAGCTAGTATTGAAATAAATCCGAAGATAAACTGTAATCCGCATGATCAAGACTGAAAAGTCAGTCCCCCTGTCTGTGGCGCGGCGCCGCTGCGGCTCCCTATAAAAATGGCTGTCTGTGAGAGGACCGCTGCGGTCCCCTAAATCTGTCATTCATTTTTTGACGTAATAAGCTTATTAAACCTGTGTTAATCCCGCTCAAAATTGCACAGAGTAAACTAGACAGATATATTTGCTCTATTCCATCTTCCAATGAATAAATAAGCTAAGCGAACAGAAAATATCACGTCATAAACCAGTCGCTTGCCAGTCGCCATTATGCTCGCGCGCGGTTCGGTCGAAAGATGGTTGCTGTCGATTGAAAAATGGTTTAAAAGTGACAAATAGTGATTGTGTCAGTGAGTGAGTGATGTCGACAATGCCTGGGTAAGTATTAAACCTTTTTCATTGCATAAACAGTGTAGTTGATAAATATTTCGATCAGAAATGGTCATTTCAACAAACATGAAAAACCGTTACTACTGTTGACTAAACATTTTGCGATATTTTGGCGATAAATATTGATAGAAATGCAAACTATGGCTTTTACGTAAGTTTTTATGTATATTACTATAGATATTAGGCGTTTAATTTGAATGTTATCGTATTTTTATTGTGTACATTTTGAAATTAGAATTACGTAAAACGTTAGGTAGAAATACGTAATTCTAATACGTATTTGTGTAATGTTTTTGTTAAGCAGCATGCCTTTTTTATGTGATTAACGTTTTGTAGATATCTTCAAAATGTAGGATGTTGAATTAGATTTCAAATTTAGTCAACAGAATTTAAACAGTGATCCAAAAAGCTCGAGTAGGTAGTTTTTTGCGCCCATTTTCAAGTGGTTCATTTGGATATCCGATACTAATAAATTAAACACTTCTAACTGCTGAGCCTTTGTCTGTGTTATGAATGTGTACCAATCATTATTATTAAAATGAAACCCAAGCCACTACGTTTATCGTTATCAGAAAATAGAACCGTAAACAAACGCGTTCTTTGATTTTAAAACCCGTCGGCATTCTTACATCATATAACTTACGTGATGTTATTGTTAAGCTTGTGATATGAAAAAAATGTATGCCAAGGTCTGTTCTTTTGTTTTTTTATATGTTAACTAAAGTGTATTTGTGAAAAGAAAACAGTAACTTTATGAATATATGGTCTATTTTTTTAATTAAAATTACTTTAACACAAGAAACTGGTAAAAAATTCCCTCACAGTGGACATACATGACAATTACGAATACATTACAAGGCAAAACTATACTAATCCATAAATATCCTGTTAGGTAATTTAATAACGATTCTAATGATATAACTCGTAGCCAGCTAACTAACGGAGTTTCAAAGATATCATCGTTTTAATCAGACGCGCCAATTGAAGCGAAATTTGCGCGCGAAATAATTCGCGAACTGCACTAATGATGCACATGCACAATTACGCCGTAACAGCACAGCGGGTCTGTTCATAATTATATAATGTCAAGATCTTGTCGCTAGATAACGAGTTACCCGACTTGACGGGAAGGAAGCTGGTGGTCAAACATTTAGGAGTTTGTCGTTCAATGTCAGAGAAGTGTAAACTTTGTCTTTGGAAACCAAGTATCTAAGAGCTTTATTAAGATTTGTCTCAATTGTGTCGCAGGAAATATAAATTTAAACTGTAACGCTTACATACAGTAAGGACCACTAAATATATTTATGAACTTATTCAAAAACATTATTAAAAAATATATATATTTTTCTAAGAAACAGTACATAGGCAAGGCAACTGACGGTAGGAGGAGTCCACATCGGCGTCGGGTCAACGATGAAGTACCTGGGACTCGTTCTCGACAGCCGATGGGATTTCGAGGAGCACTTCCGACGTCTGGCTCCCAAACTAAATCGGACTGGGGCTGCCCTCGGGCGGCTCCTGCCCAACCTTGGGGGTCCAGACGCCTCCTGCCGGAGGCTCTACGCGGGAATCGTTCGGTCCATGGCCCTTTATGGCGCACCGATATGGGCGCCGGCGCTGCGGAAGCAGCCGGCGGCCCGGCTGAATGCATGCCAGAGGGTCATGGCCATACGGATGGTGCGAGGATACCGGACGATTTCCCGCGAAGCGGCGAGCCTCCTTGCTGGCCAGCCACCATGGGATCTGGAGGCAACAGTCCTTGCACACATGCACGATCTGCGCATGGAGATGCAACGCCGGGGCGAAACTCCGCTGCCGCGACAAGTCGCAGCATGGCGGACAGAGCTCCGGCGGGTTCTCATGGAGAAATGGCGACAGCGACTGTCGCGACCCAGTGCTGGGCACGCCACAATTATGGCGGTAAGTCCCCTCTTTGAGGCGTGGTTGGAAAGACCTCACGGCGTCCTCACCTTCCGCATGACGCAGGTTCTCACTGAACACGGAAAGTTCGGGAAGTTCCTGCACCGGATTCGTGTGGAAGCGACGCCCGGGTGTCGCCACTGTGTGGACCGCCCGGAGGACACGGTGGAGCACACCGTGGAGGTGTGCCCCGCTTGGGAAGAGCAACGCCGTGTCCTCGTGGGGGCGATCGGCGGCGGCGATCTCTCGCGCCGGGCCTTGGTACCGGCCATGGTCCGTAGCGAGGAGGAGTGGCAGGCGGTCGCCTCCTTCTGCGAAGCAGTAATGCTAGCAAAGGAGGCGGCCGATCGCGTGAGGCAACGGAAACGGTCCTCACGCCCCAACCGCCGCCGGGATTCCGATCCCGATTTCCGGCCACCGTAGGCGCGGGCTTGCGGACGGCGGGCAATGGGTGGCCCGCCGTCCGACCGTCCGGTAACCATCCGGACCGAGCCCAAGTCGTCGACGGCGCGTATTGTTCCGCGCGCGCCTCAGGGAGATGTCAGCAAATCGTAGGGGCCCAGCAGGGTCGAAGCCTACTGGGGCCATGTGTAGTGTGAAAACGAAACCGGGGCCCTGGGACGAAGGCAACGAAGGAACAGGAGTGGGTTTTTAGTCAGTAAAAGTCTGACACTATCTCCCGCTCCGCCCAAGAGCGAGATTTGTCATAAGATGATTTTCCCAACTATAAAAAAAAAAAAAAACATAGGCAAGGCAAGGTTGTTTAGTAGCAAGAATTTTACTTATGACTAATATCCACAAAAGTGAGAGAATGTACATCCTAGCGCCCCAACCACCGCGACAGAAGTCGGCCGCGGGTGGCAGGAATCGCAGAGTGATCTCCGTCCACCGTAGGCGCGAGCTATCTAACGACGAGGAATGGGTAATTCGCAGTCCACTCATCCTATAAGGGCCAAGCCCGAATCGCTGACGGCGTGTACTGTCCCACGCGCGTCTTAGAGATGTCAGTTAACCGTAGGAGCCGGGGGCAGGGCTGCTACGGCCATGGGGAAAAGTATGAAAGAGACACTCGCGGTCCTAGAACACAACAGATGTGTTATTGTGTGTGTGTTGTTGTTGTTGTGGTTGTTCTTACTAATGTTTTTGTTACTAATGTTATGCATATAAGTAAATTCGTATTCATCCATAAATTATTCCAAAAGTTACCCTTTTGAAAGCCCTTTTCTAACATTTTGAGCTTTTCTTTTATATTCTTATTTCTTTGAGAGCGACATGCAAATGCTTGTTCCTCGTTAAAAGATAATTTATGCCGCATTTTTATGTTGTAAATGAATGGCGTAGAAACACATTTTTTTTTAAAATCCATTGTTGGAAAACATAAACAGGAAACAAAAATTAACATGATTGGAAATTAATGGTTTTGAGAGATCTGTATCTTGTATGAGATAATAGTCAGCTATACCAACATATAATTTAAAAAAAAATTGCCCCATACTAAGAATTAATCCTGAATCGTGGATGTGTTCACAAATATGTAAACTTACAAGACACCCAGACCCGTAACACATTATAGATATGGAACAGTACGGAAACTACGTACAAATGTTCGAAACGGCACACTCACACAAACATACGCATCGACGAGACTCCTAAGCGTTTCTCGCGGTGCTGTCAGTAGCAAGAAACGCTTAGGAGTCTTGTCGATGCGTATGTTTGTGTGAGTGTGCTGTTTCAAACATTTGTACATAGATTCCGTACTGTTCCATATCTATACTGTGCCCGTAACATCTTACTGTAGATCATACAAATATTTGTTCCGTGCGGGAGCTGAACCCACAACACACTGTACAGCAGCCAAATGTTTAACCAATGCGCCATAGGTACCGTCGCGGCCAATAAGATACGATCAGACGGTCACATTTTATAATGGTAATTAGTGTACGAAAATTTTTAACATATTTTTCTTGAATGGCAGAAGTTAAGTTAGATAGAAAATGTAACACTGTAGGTATCATTGCTCGTAACTGTACATGTATAGGCTTATATATGTCAAAGATTGTTTTCCTATGGTACTCGGAATCGTTAGGGAAGAAAAATAGGTTGTCATAAGAGTGGTCGGTTTACCTCGGACAGCTGAAGTAACGGTGAGGTACGGAAAAACCTTCTTCGGAAAATGTAATCATCAAAACCGACAGGGCTTTTACCTCTACACTTATGTTCATAAATAGACTAAATTTAGGACAAAAGCTGTTGTATTTTCGGGATTTCATGGTTCATCTCATTGTAAAAGTTTCTTATCTTAAAATGGTACCAGTAACTTTTATAGGGTTCCGTACCTCAAAAGGAAAAAACGGAACCCTTATAGGATCACTTTGTTGTCCGTCTGTCTGTCTGTCTATCTGGACCCTTTATCTCGGGAACGCGTGGAGATATTGAGTTGAAATTAAAACCATATAGGTATAAGGTAAGTTTGTACGAAACCCTCAGTGCGCGAGTTCGACTCGCACTTGCTCGGTTTTTTTTTTGAGGTGTGGAAATCATCGGATAGCGTGTCCCTCTCTGGATTGAGCAAGAGGGCGTGTCAGACTTTTACTGACCAAAACTCATCTGTGTTCCTTTAGTTGTCCTTTGTGTTTCAAGTAGGTACATGGTAACTCTTTCGAACAATCCGCTGCCCTAGCAGGTATCGGCCTTACTGGCCTCCTCCACACACATATGATGTCTTTGAAGCACGCTTGGATTACAACGCGTTGTCGACTCGGGCTTGGTCCTTACTGGACGGCCGGACAGCGAGCTACCCATTGCTCGCCGTCCACAAGCCCGCGCCTACGGTGGCTAGGAAACGTCCTGAAAATTTCGACGCCCGGCGTCGGTTTCGGCGTCTACTGCGGTAGCGGTGGGGGCGTAAGGATGTCTTCTCCCTCATGGTTTCGGATCGCCCTTTAAAATTAAAATTAGCCCCTGTCAAGTATATTTTTTTTACTATGTACCAAATTTTTTATAGATATGTGAGTGATAAAAAAGCATCTAGGTACGATCAGGTGCCACTTAAAATTAATACATCTGTCTAGAAACATAGGTGTACGTGAATGCCACATTTTTATATAAATGTTAATGTAGAAGAGGCATCTAGGGACGTACGCTCAGATGCCACGTAAAATTAATGTATGTGCCTAGAAATATACGTTTATGGTGTATAATATTTTGGAAATACAGTTATCGAGTATATTTCTCTTGCATCGTTGGCCCGTGCTCAGGGGATGTGTCAATTAACGTTTAATTCAGCAGAAGTGATAGGCCAATAAATCCGAACGTGCTTGTAAATTTTAGTTTTCTTAACAAGTTTCAGATGTGATTATTATCACACTAATAATATAAAAAACTTTTTACAAAAAAATAAAATAACCAACTTCACTAAAAAAGAAAAACACTAAAAGGATCAAAATAACTTTAATTTCGGAAGTCGGTGTTTCTCGGTATTGTTTGTTTTTTATTTCACACTTTTAAGTTGCGATACACTTATAACCAGAGTGCCTATTTCTCATGACAATTCAAATTAACCCAAACACTGCTTGGTTACATTGTTTAACTATAAAGTTCCTGTATCTACCTTCCACCTTCCGGCTCCATCATCAAATCAATTCGATAGTACCTTATAGCCAAAGTACATCTCATGACAATTCTAATAAGCCCAAACACGGCTAGGATACATTGATTAATTACGGAATTCCTGTGCCTACCTTCCGGCTCCATCATCAGATCAGTTCGATAGTACCTTAAAGCCAAAGTGCATCATCATCATCATCTTCCTGCCCTTGTCCCGTTTTATTTGGGGTCGGCACAACATGTTTTTTTCTTCCATTCTGTCCTGTCACTCGTCACACTATCACTAACTCCCTTTTCTTTCATTAAACTTCTCACACAATCCATCCATCTTTTCTTTGGCCTCCTTCTCCCTCTCCATCCATCCACATGTAAATTCATAACTCTTTTAGCAACGTGCGCTTCATCCCTCCTCTTCACATGACCATACCAAGATAAACGATTCCCTTTCAACTTTTCAGTCACTGGCGCAACTTTCAAACTTCCCCTAATATACTCATTTCTCACTTTATCCATTCTTGTCACACCACACATCCATCTTAACATTCTCATCTCCGCTACGTGCAATCTTTTTTCATCCGTCTTTTTCACAGCCCAACATTCTGATCCATACAGTATGACAGGCCTTATCACGGACTTGTAGATTTTACCCTTCAACTTGAGGGGCATCCGTGGGTCACAAGTTGTTCCCGTGACCTGTCGCCATTTCATCCATCCTGCGTTGATCCGATGTGTTACGTCCCGGTTTACCTCACCATCCCCTTGGACGATTAAAGCCAGAGTGCATCTCATGACAATTCTAATAAGCTCGAACACTGCTAGGTTACATTGATTAATTACGGAGTTCCAGTGCCTATCTTCCGGCTCCATCATCGTCATCTATTCAGAACCATTTATTTATTTGTATTATCATAGTCGCTTAACTATCTTGATATCTTCATTGTGATATCTATGTGAGTATGAAGTTCCGTTGGCCATTTCTGGTCTTCTTCATCAGTTTTACTTCATCAAATGTTACTTTTTGACTGTAAATGCTTAAGTTCTCGATGAAAATACCAAAATCACCATATGGTTGCCTATAATATTTGAGGAGTTTCCTCGATTCCTCATGGATCCCATCATCAGAACTGGATTTTGAAAAAAAGCACTAATCGGTAAGCATATCCTCTAAGAGGAAAAAAAAAATTTGCAAATCGGTCCATAAACGACGGAGTTCTGAGGTGACACACATAAAAAATAAAAAAATTAAAACATACAACCGAATTGATAACCTCCTCCTTTTTTTTGAAGTCGGTTAAAAACGAATGTTTGTGTGTATGTCTGTTACTCAATGGGCCACATAATTGTTCGAAAGAATTAGCGTGGCCCTGGAACGCAAAGGGCAACTGAAGGAACATAGGTGGGTTTAGTCAGTAAAGGTCTGACTCTCCCTCTCGCTTCACCCAGAATAGGAGTTGTGGATGGTTAATTCCCGCTGATGAAAATAATAAAAAGATCTGTAACTCACTGTTCACGTTTAAACGGCTGAATGGGTTTGGATAAAATTTAGTACACGAGTAGACCATGTTTTGGACACAAACTAACAAACATAGTACATTTTTCTTGGGAGTGTGTTCCCTTGGGATATTTTTAGAGTTCCGTACCTCAAAAGGAAAAAACGGAACCCTTATGGAATCACTTTGTTGTCCGTTTGTCTGTCTGTCTGTCTGTCAAGACCATTTATCTTGGAAATGCGTGGAGGTATCGAGTTGAAATTGAAACCATACACTCAGGGCCGGGGTCCCTTGAAGCTGTGAAAAAAATCGAACTTCTGAGTTTATGTCACATTAAACGTATATTTAGACACTCTCAAGAGAATCAAAATTCATAGGGTACTTCCCGTTGACCTATAGAATCCTGAAATTTGGCATGGAGCAAGGTCTCATAGCACAAGCATTGGAAAAAAAATCTGAAAACTGTAAATTTGTAGTTACGTAACAAAAACAACTTTTTGCGATTCGGAAAAATCTTCGTAACTTAATTCGGGAATTGAACAGTTTTCATAGGTAAGTTTGTACGGAACCCTAAGTGAGCCAGTCCGACTCGTACTTGCCCGGTTCTTTTTACCTTTGTACTGTACCTTGTACCTGTGTACCGCTTGGCTGAAGTTTACCAGAAATTGATCCCTTCTTTCTTGTGTTCTTTAAATCATGTCAATTTTTCTGTTCCTTAGCGATACTCAAGCAAATCTCTCGAGGTCATCATATGCCTAATTTGAGATTCAAAAGGTCGCTACTTTCATGTTCCTCATTTTCATTTGAAGACATGTCGAAATCGACATGTCTTTTAAAACTGGTTCAAAGAACGCTTTCTAACATAAGCGTTTATGACTATCTGTATAGCATTTTGACAACTTCCCTTTCTTAATGTTCTTTGAAAAGACTCCATTTTTTGAATGAAAGATTTTCACAAATAAAATTCCGTAAACATGACCGGTTTCTAATGAAAACAAAACAAAGAATTAACCAACTTTACATTTTAAGTGACTACAGCTGGGTCAACGGAGTTACTTGAATGTTAAATTTAGTTTCAGAATTCCGTATTTCCGAATAGAACGCTTTTAGAATCAGTCGTGTGTGATGTTTGTTTGACTCTCCGTCAGTCACAGTCAATTTGTTTCTAATCTGCAGAACTAGTTCAGTTGGAATATGATACACATTTGCATTTCTGTGACCCAAACACGGATACCTAACGTCCTTAAATACATTGTGGATATGTCAAGATTACTTTTTAAGAAATAATTAGAAATTAAATAAAAAAGTTTTCAAAATAAACTATATGATGTATTAAATGAAAGGGCTCACTATGAGGGTCTGTAATGTTTTTTTTTTTTTTCGTAATTTTAAGGTAAACCATTTTAAAGTTGTTGAGATAAGATATATAAGTCTGAAATTTCTGAGTCGGCACATTGCCGGTTTTCTGTTTCATATCATTAGTTATCGGTGTCCATTAGGACATGTATAGAAAAGTCAAGTGATACAAAATACTAACCGGGCTGGATCTTCTAGTATTCCGTTACGATTTTCTTTTCTATTTTCCCTATTCTATATCACCAGCGGCTATACCCATATTTAGGACAAGTGTGGTATCGCTTTAGCACTGGTTGTAAGCCAGCTTTTATCTTTAAGGGATTTCATAGTGTCATTCTGCTGATTATGTGATTTTCCAATTCAATGGTTGATATATTTTTTCAACGCTTTATTCGAGGAATGGATCCTTGAAATCGTTTTTACTTTATGATGTTAGAATTTTGGTTTCAACAATTTTCGTTTCTGTAACATAATACAGATCTGTCAGTAGTAAAGTTTTACTCTTTGATTCCTTTTTTTTCTTACTAGTTTTTTTTTTAAATATAATTGAGTCTCACGTTTGATAACTAGCTGACCCGATTATAAGCGATGATGTAATTGACGATGGAGAACGATTGCCTAGAGGTATTAAACCCCGAGCGAACGCCGGCGTTAGAACGTCATTGTCTTTCTATTGTGTCTCTAATTACGCTACTCAATAGGTTAAAGTGATGTTTAAAATAATATTGTTAATCCAATTTTAATAATATTACACTTTTTCTTTGCTACCATTTATTTTGAAATGACTGCTGCATATTCTATAGCTTTGCTATTACCTAAGTCACCGGGATATAATAAAAAAAGCCTTTATTCTACTACTTTTTGACTGGTCTGTTGGTCTAATGGTTAGTGGCCTTGACTGCTATGCCGGAGATCGTGGGTTCAATTCCCATCCATGACAAATGTTTGTGTGATGAGCATGATTATTTGTTCTGTGTAATTTATCTATAATATGTATGTATTTAGAAATATATAAGTATGTTTATCAGTTGTCTAGTACTCATAGCATAAGCTCTGCTAAGTTTGGGACTAGATGGCGTTGTGTGATAGTTGTAGAATATTAATTATTATTATTACTTATCTCACATTAATTGAGTTATTTAACTACTACACTTTACTATTTATTTTATAATACGCTTTATATGGTTCATACCTCCAAGCAGTAGTCGCCTCTTCGGTCAAGGCCTCCCCTATTACTTTGAAATGATTCCTGTCCCTAGTCATAGTCATCCACCCTGGCCCAACTGCATCCCGATAGCCCCAAGGATATATACCTAGTTCAAAATTTGGAGCAATTAAAAATGACTCAGTTAAAGACTTTATTTAAATAATATTTTAGACTTAGGAATATTGTAACAGCAGGCTTACGGTGATATAAATAAATTATTATTATATTAGAATTTTCTGGGTACCTTCCTACTAGTCCAGAGAGTATAGAACTCCTGCTGCTTTAAGACTATTTGGGATCAAAGAATGTTCTTTGTTTGCAGGTGCAGTGTGTTGCGACGAAGAGTACCGGCTGATTCGTCACCTGATGACGAGATACGATGCCTCTGTGAGGCCCGTAGAGAACTCGTCACAACCTCTTCTGGTCACTTTCGGAGTGTCTCTGCATCACATCATCGATGTGGTTCGTATATTTATTTACTATTTTGTTACGTTGCTTGTCCATTTTCTTATCATCCCCAGAATGAGGGTAGTATGTTTTAAGCTGGCCATTTTCATATCCTAGGGCATCGATGGTTGGAAACTTCAAGTAGAGAACGTGTCATTAATAATATTTAAACAAAAAAATATAATAATAATAATATAATAATAACTAAATATAATAAAAACTTTTTTTCAAATTAAAAAACTCCGACCTACAGTTTTGTAATGTCCATTTTATACCCTTTCATTTGATACTCCCCTTGACCACATTTGCAAAAATCGGTTCTTCAATCCCACTTTCACTCCGTATCTTGAAAATGGCTGATCTAATTTGGATAAACCATATCTAAGGACCATTGCTATAAAACCTGCTTTCAAATAAATAAAAAACAGACTGACAACTAAATCGGTTCACCAGTTTAAGGGCTACGGTACCACAGACAGAAAGATACACACGCATAGCTGTCAAACTTGCAACACCCCTCTTTTTGCGTTGGGGGTTAGTAAAAAAAGTGTGTTAAATAATCTAGTTGTTAGATATTTTACGCTGGTGTGCCTGACTTATTTTGTGGCTTGTCGTACGTGCGGTTTGATGCTGGCTGAAAAATAATATTTTTCTTATATGCAACATTGACTAATTGAAGAAGAATAGACTAGAAGGTTGCTATGTAGGTACTGTTTTAACATTTACAAAATTATGTTATAATTTATGAAAGTCATTCACGAATATTACTTTTATATCCTCTATATGAGAATAATATTCCTACCCTCTGAATAAAAATATAAACAAAAGTGGGAATGTAGGTATGTATTGAAGTCCATAAATGTATTGAATGAAATTCGACGCGTTGTTCAATACCCATTCTTTTATGTTTAAAGAATGAATGAAATGAAAAAAATTATTATGTATACAGGTATATATGTAGGCACATTTATTTATAAAATATGTGACATCACTGTGTTAATTATTTTTAATTGAGTGTTGCGGTTAGTCCACATCATTGTGCATGAATTCATTTCACGGAGCACAATAGTATCGATGATGAGCTCATTATTAATCAGTTCTAATTTTAAGGCTCTTAGTTTCCTTACATGACCTCTAGGACTTATATTGTGGTTGTAGGTTAGGTGGTTCAAGTGATAAAATCTATACAAAACTAGCGGTTTTGATCGACGTTGTCCAGTACGTAAGCTAGATTTTCGTCAGAATAAAAAATTAAGAACCCGATTGCAGCGCCAAACACACCTACAGAAGAATTATATATTTAAAGATATTATAAAGCTGAAGAGTATGTTTACTACACACTCTGTATGTTTAATACACACTCTTAGAAAAGCAGCGAATCTAATCTTGACTAATATGAAAGTATTCCTACTAAACATTCTTCAAAAAGTTATCCTGTATGCTCAGCTCACCGCAGCGATTAAACTCCGCCCGTCTCTGAGAAAATTAAAACTGTCTTAGGAACTTTTCAAGTAATTAAAACAAGAAAAATATAGGGCTATGAATTGTGACGTTGATTTTTTACATGGGAGAAGTTTGTAATTGTCTTTTAGAAAATATTTTTGGAGGGATTTTTCAGTTAGCTTGAACGTGAGAGCTTTAACAGAAATTGAGAGCACTTTATATATGTTTAATGGCGACACTTTTTACTGACTTACCAGCAAAATCTATGGAAGAAAATCTTGTGGTGGTCATATACAAATGTCTAGTCATTATATAAACACGAGCGATGCGGGTGTCGTGCTCCACACATACGGTAAAGTGCACGATTCCAGTTGGTCGTTTTCCATAGAGAAGAACCGGCAAGTAACTCCATGGCTTTAAAAAACTTATTTAGTTTACAATACTTCCATAGTATCTGGTTATAGCATCGTTTATTCAAAACTAGTTGTAAATTAGGAGAGTAAGTACATGCAAACTCAGTCTTTTTTTTGTGGTGAAAATCTCATTCGATCAGGCAGGTCCGTCTAACTTTTAACGAATAAAACCACCACGGTGTTTCCGGGTAAACTTGCGTCGGGGAATGCGGGTGTGGGCGTTTCGTGATTTCCAATACTCCAGACTAGATGCAAACCCAACATAGCCCAACTATATTGGGAGACCTAACTACCTATAATTTATATGGAGAGGCTGCCTATCTGATCTCCAAAACCCAGTAATTGAATATGTAACAGGATATGACAAGACTGTTATCAGATTTCTTTGCTTGTGACTATCTGTAATTACTGTCAAAGTTCTAAAAATTACAGCCGGGACCAACAGCTTAGCGTGCTTTCCGAGATGCGGATCAATCTCAATCTGTTAACCCATTGAATGGTAAAGTTAACTGTCAAATCACAATCAGTGGCCACCATAAAATGGCTCTCAATGGTTCGTATTTCGTAATTGAAATCATGGATATCAAATAATGTTGTGAGTAGTGGTGACCGAGTGGTAACTGCCCCGACTTACGAGTTCTAGGTCGCGGGCAGTTATTTCATCACCACTGCTCTCAAAACGGTGAAAGAAAACATCGTGAGGAAACCGGCATGTCCTAGAACCAAAAATTCGAAGACATGTGACATTTACCAATCCGCACTGGGCCCGCGTGGTGGATTACGGCCCATTCCCTCTCCTAGAGAGAGGAGGCCTGAGTCCCAGCAGTGGCAACATTAAAAGGCTGATTATGCTTATGCTTGTTATTATACCAAATAACACAGATTACCATATACTCTATAGTGAAGACCTACGTAATCGGTAGTATATTACGCTGTAATAGTAATTCCCACCATTATTACCAGCTACGTAATATTGCGTAGTTGGCATTTAATAGCTCAAGATGGTCACCCATCCACAGACTGACTTCGGCAAGTCTTACTTAACCTTGAATATCGACTGTTGCGGCTATTTAGCTACGAGATCCATGCATAACCAGTAGACAAACAGTATTCCTTTTACTCCGAAGAAAACCAAGTTTATGTTTGAAGGAGTATTCAGTAAACTTCGGCACAGCCCGATATTGTGGCTGTTTGTATATTTCATTTCTCAAAGCTCTCCTGTGTACATTTATAATATCTCAGAAAATGTACTTAAGAAGTGCGAACGCTTTTGAACGGCTTTATTTCAGAAATTATCTTGGATTCGGGACTTTATCTTATCAAGCATGGTCGAGTTTTTTTTTAAACTTAACCGGAGGAATAAAAAGCGTTGCTAATAAGATTTTTTTTTTTCACAAAATGAAAGAAGTATGTCAGATAACCAGGTCAGATGTGAGTTGGGACGAGATATCAATCGTTGATGGTGGATTTTTTATTTTATTTTTTTATTATTATTGATAGGCTCGCGTTTGACCACCATCTCACCTGATGGTAAGCGATGATGTGGCCGACGATGGAGCACGCTTGCCTAGACCTATTTCATCAGTAGATACAAGTCTATTCGGGCTTTACATTTTTTTTTGTATACCAATTATATAATTGGTAAAATCGCTAGCCAAATTATGGAAAAAATCTCTTGGCACGATAATGGAACGACTAGATAAAAACAGAGATTAACCGGCATAGAACCAAGGACAATTTTCGTTGTGGATGGTCATATTATAGACCCTATAGAGAGTGTGGTATGAACCTACATAACTTATGATGGTGATATAAATGTACCTTGACTGAAGTAGATTTTATGTGTATAAAAATACAGCTTTTTTTTTGGGTGGGAAATCATTTATTTATTTAAACTTCATGTACAATCACCCATCGAAAGTGCTTAGATACCTTAACGCCTATTTTCCCTTGCACGTTAGAGTTCAAGTTTTCGAAAATTAAACTAGATGGCGTTGGTTTCTTCACAGCTAAGTGGCGAGCAAAGGCAATCTCACAAAGTATAAACTTGACTTTTAGTTTAACAAATAATAGACACATGCGTCATCATTGTCGTCAACAACTGATTGTAGCTCATAATTTCATCGTTCAAATTAGAGTCATGTTGACCTAGCGGTTTAGCATGTGCAGATAGATGCGTAAATCAATGAGCCATGAGTTCAAATCTCACGTAGTACTCACACTTTTTGTAAGTTTTTTTGTAAGTCTTTTTGTAAGTAACAAAAGAAGTTGGAAGGAATATTAAATCAAAGCTAACAAGTGGATATTTATTTGTAATATAATATCCAAGTGGGTAATTACTTAGCAAAATGAAAAAAATGCAGGTAAACAGTTGACAAAAGGCACTATTAAAAAATAATATGTTTATTTCTTACAATTTCTTAATCAAATTTAACAATCACCGTTTATTAATCACCGAATAAGATTATAATATTATATATAATTTCTTATTGAGGCCATAGCTTAAGTATTCGTTTCCAAAATTGGAAAGAGGTTTGAAGCTTATGTAACCTTAACAAAAACAAACAAAATACCAGATAATTTTATCACAAAGGTCAAAAGGATTAAAAATGTAGGCTAAAAACTATAAAATTGCACAACAACACATCAAGTGTTCATAACTTTTTTAAGTTGTTTTAAATACGGATATTAAGTTAAACACACTTAACAAGGTCTCCAGTTAATACAGAAAATAAGTATATATATAGCATAGTGGTTCGTCGACCGACGTCCGTTTTCTTCGTACTCCCTTATCATGGTTTGATGCTGCAACATGTTTATTAGTTTTAGTCTGCCAGCTCTTTGATGGTGTTTCAAAGAACCCTCTTCTTCAAATCATCATATCCATAGAACAACTGTTTTTCTCTGCAACAATAAAACAGAAATATATAATATCCAATAATGATTATTATATAGGAGTTTTTAGTTTAAAAGCGTTAAAAAAAACTACTTACGTTTAGACCGGTCTCTCTGGTTACTTCTGACAAGTTTTTACCTTGATTATGCATAGCAATTAATTGAGTTCTTTTTACTAAATCTATATAACAATGCATATTTACTCATTTTCGTAAAATAAGTAGACAATACACCTGGTTAAAAATAAAATTGAACGAAAGGCGCTGGAACGATATAATCGAAATTAACTTAGCGAACAACCAATTGAGCTTAGTCATAACTCTTTGGTCTAAGTATTATTTATACTACCTACTAGTTATTTTTTATAAGTAAATCCATATTCAACCTACCCTCTCAAGTTTGAAAACTAACACATAGATAATCAAATATTTATAAATTTGATACTTATTCAATTTTAATATCTTCATCTCATTAAAAGAAATTATAAATTATTTCAATGTTTGAAGAAACAAAAAGAAAGTACAAAAATAAGCATTAATCATTTGAAGCACAGCGGCGCCATCTATTAACAGTATAATGTAATGTTGTCGATAGCAACATTTCAATCAGGTTTTACGCTAGATGGCGTCATTTCTCGCTTCACACGATTTTATTTCTGTACTTCCTATGCACTTTTGCAGCAGACTTCATATTATAGACCCTATAGAGAGTGTGGTATGAACCTACATAACTTATGATGGTGATATAAATGTACCTTGACTGAAGTAGATTTTATGTGTATAAAAATACAGCTTTTTTTTTGGGTGGGAAATCATTTATTTATTTAAACTTCATGTACAGTAGTGGTAGGCGGACTTAATGCAACAAGGCAAGTTCTCTACCAGTCAACCTTTATCTTTTTCTTAATCCTTTATCTTAATCATCAAATAACATGAGTATCAGACTTTTACTGACTAAAACTTACCTGTGTTCCTTCAGGAGCCCATTGCATTCCAGGTACGCTATAACTCTTTCGAACAATCCCGAATCGGGCCCCGTCAATTATGTTGATGTCACTTTGCGCACGTGGAACACAAATACACAATGTGCTGTCAACCTGCGCTTGTTCTTATCTGACGGCGGCTTACTTATTGCTCGCCGTTCCGCACCAACGGTAGCCGGGAGTCGGTCTGCGACTCCCAACGTCCAAGGCGTCATACACTTGTGTTTCTTCCCTTTGCGTTCCAAGGCTGTGGTAACTATTTTAAACAATTTCGTAGCTCTAGCAGCCATTGACCCTAGTAGGCCCCTTCAGTTTTGCTGACATCTCTTTGAGGCGCACGAGGAACACTACGCGCCGTCGCGTCGACTCGGACTTGACCCCGGAGTAGAGGAATATGTAAATTCTAAGGAATTTTGTCTCAAAGCCATCTTTTATTCATTAAAATTAAATAATATTATCCTAATCATGAAAATAAATTAAGGAAGTAAATGCCTACCTACTTAGTTCTTAGCTTCTAAGGAGTGAATAAATGTGTCGTCTCCATTGTTTGTAATCAATCAATCTTAGTCTAACACATTGGATGTTACACTTTTGCTTTCAATTGCCAAGATACTGTTTTTGTTCTCATCTGGTTTTTCTGGAGCCTACTCCATTCTTACTTAATTTCATTTGATCTTGGCGGTGTATTAGTCAAATTTTTTTCTGGGTTGGATAAATAAAAAGAGTTTTATGTTTTACTTCATTAATAATTGTGATTGTAGGTGGTTCGTTTTCTTGTTTAAAAGTCATTTCTCGATCGTAGTTCTTCATTTAAATTTTTTTCTTGACATTGATTGAATTCTGAGATTTTTCTTGGTACCTTACTTGAGACTGTTCATTATGTAAAGTAAGCTTTAAATCTACTTTTGTAATAAATGTTCAGCCTCTGGATCTTGGAATGAATTTATTTATTAGGTAATTAGCGACCTGCCCCGGCTTCGCACGGGTGCAATGCTGATACCACCGAAACCGCTATGTCCCTACATTATAAATCTGTAATATCTTCGAAAATATTCATTTAAATTACATGCTGTAAGGGACCATATTGATCTATATTAAATGCACAATGTATTTAATTGGATAAGGATTAATGCTGTATTGCTTAAAATTGCTTCGTAAATAAGCCATTATTTCTCGTAAAAAGTAAAGGATAAACAATGGTTATTGTGGGTTATCCCTAAGAGATAGACATACACCACCGCGGACTGTTTTGTAGACCTTTATAAGGTGTACAATACTGTAGTAGGTGTGTACATTATTCTGATCTATCTCGGATTCAGGCAGCGCTTTTAATGTAAACGCAAAAAATATGTTTATTTACGACATCACATTAGAAACCTCTAAAATTATCAGTGTTTCTTTACAATATTATGCATGTATTATACATATAAACGTTCCTCTTTAATCACTCTATCTATTAAACAAAACTGCATCAAAATCCGTTGTGTAGTTTAAAGATCTAAGCATACATAGGAACAGACAGAGAGGGAAGTGACTTTGTTTTATACTATGTAGTGATACGAATACATACCTTAGGTATACCTTATAATATTAAAAACAAATAAAAACATAAACTACTTCCAAAAAAACAACAGTTAAAATTAAGAGCAAATTAACTTTAACTTCGGAAGTCGTTATGTATGTGTAAAGTAAGCTTCGTGTTTTTTCTAAAATTAAAGTTATTTTGCAATTTTCAGTGTTTTTTTTAAGTTTCTTATTTTGCACTTTTGGTTTTAGTGAAACTAAAACTAAAAGTGCAAAATAAGTTTTTAGTTGCAACTAACATGATTTTCCCACCGAAAAAAAAAAAGTTTTAGTTGCAACTAAAAATAGTGTGCATGTTCCCTATATAAGGTACTTATATAATATTTGTCATTTATAGCCAGAGAAACGTCATTTCTCTGAAATTATTCATAACCCCAATGAAGAATGTCTTAAAGGTGCTTACGTTGTGGCTTTATCATCACATCAGTTCAAGGGTACTTATTTTTATTAGTACCGTCTTAGTGTCGCTTAACTATCTTAATTGATATATATCTGTGTGTTTATTACCTATCTGTTGTCATCAACAAAACTAGATTTTGATACAAATTGGATATTAATCCCATTTGTATCGAAATCTACTTCTGAAAATGTATCCTTTACGGAGTAATGAGGTAAAAACACAAATTTAAAATACAGCCGAATTCAGAATCCTCCCTTTTTTTTTAAATCGGTAAAAAAGAGTCATTTTATTTATTCATGACAATTCAATAAAGTGTTCCATTTTACTTCTTTTTCATTTGATTGTGTCGAAACTTGACAGCGAAATAGACAAAGTTTTTCTTTCATTGCGCATGATGTTTTTGACCCGTTCTCACTGTCATCTTGTCTTTGTTCTCGTCTTAAACCCGAATCATTTGTAATAACAATTGAAAACTCGTCTTTTATGTTGAAACAATAAAGATTACTTCCGAGAAATCTTAGCTATGCTTGTTATAATGTTTGGGTTTTCATAACTGATGCAGTAATTAAAATTCAGTTAGATTGTGTATGTATCTTTTAACGTCTGAAATGAAACCTCAATTTAGTCGACGTTTCTTATGAGACGATTCAAGAGTGAATAGGTTACTTCTAGGCAAGAGAGTGCTCCATCGTCGACCACAATATAGTTTACCATGGTGAGAAATTGGTGAGGTTCAATAAAAAAAAAACTGAGCAAGTGCGAGTCAGACTCGCGCACTGGGGGTTCCGTACAAACTTATGTAAATAGTTCAATTCCCAAATAGAGTCTCGAAAATTTTTCCGAATCGCAAAATATTTTTTTTTTGACGTTTCAACAAATTTACTGTTTTCAGATTTATTCCTATATCTGTGGTATAAGACCTTGCTTTATACCAAATTTCATGATTCTAGGTCAACGGGAAGTACCCTATGAATTTTGATTCCCCTGAGATTGTCCAAATATACGTTTTTTGCGATATAAACGAACGTATCTTTTTTTCGTTAACTTAGAAGTTTAATTTTTTCTCAGATTCAAGGGACCGCAGACCTAAGTATATGGTTTTAATTTCAACTCGATACCTCCACGCGTTCTTGAGATAAAAGGTCTTGACAGACAGACAGACGGACGGACAACAAAGTGATCCTATAAGGGTTCCGTTTTTTCCTTTTGAGGTACGGAACCCTAAAAAATATCAAAACTCACACGATAAAACCTAGATATTAATTATATTAAAACTTGCATTGTTTTAAACAACCACGGGAATTCCATTGTTCTTAATAACATTCCGCTGCCTATATAGGTAAATGTATTCCACACAACAGTGTTCCGCAAAGGGGTGCTGCGGCACACTGGTATACCGTGGTGATTAGTTGGTGTGCCTTGGAAAAATAAAGTTATCTCTCAAACTCAAATTTTTTATTATTTTCTAAGGGTATTCCGTTTTGACACTACTGATTAACGAGAAAACTGTTCAAAATGAAAACGAATCGCACATTAAATTTATAATTTTTAAGAATCTTTTTCATTTTTTGATCGAATTTTATTTTACCGAAAACTATCTTGTTGAGGAGCACAGCGATCTCCTTGTTAACACTAGTTATTGTCAGCGGCCTCGCCCACTTTTAAATTTAAAGTAGCTTATGTAAGGATTGGCAATTAGCATTATATAAAGTCACGCAACCTTAGACTTCATATTCGAGAGCAATAACAGCAGAGTTACTCTTATAAGAGAGTTTTGTATATATATATTGATCTGTTATTGTTAATTTGTATTGTTTACTAGATTTTACATTAGATAACTAAGTTAGATAACTAAGAATTACTGTAATAAATAGTTGTTTGCGTTGTATCGAGTAATCTTAGTTAATTTAATGATTGTAAGTAGTTATAATGTGATTTTAGTTAATAAGTTTCAAATTGTAGTTGAATTATAAAAAGATACATTTTAATGCTCGAACGTGGTTGGAAGTAGGACAAGGATTTGTATGGTCGCACCTACCACTACCTCCGCCCACGTCGAAATATCGGTCGAACGTGATTGGCCAATAGGAATTTTAATGGTCTTATAAGACCGCCACTACTTCCACCCACCTACGAGGGGTATATATATAGCCGCTTCACGGCCAAAGATTGTCGTCGTTTGGTGTCATCGCTTGCTTGCTGTCTTCGCTTCCTGTAAACATCGGATAAGTCAAGAATAAATCCTGAAGCCTTCAGTTCCTGTGCGTTTTATTTTCTTCGGGAATCATCCACCCCTGCGCCTGAATACTCTACATATCTTTTTTGCTATATGCATTATTGGACATATTTTTAGATCATCGAAGTATCATGTGTCATAAGTACTATTTTATCGAACTGTATTTCGCCGATTTACAAAATAACTTTTTGCTATTGGCCGAAGCCTCTTTTGAACTTTTTTCATTTGCTAAATGATTTATTGGCCACATTTTCACCACACTGAAACAACTTATTACGGAATTTTGGTAACAAATATATATACGGTTACTTGGTATCATTTTCAATATTAAATTAAAATAGTGTCAAAACAGTCAATATGTTGTGCTACAAAATTTAGTAACAGAAACGAATCGCTGCAAAGCCGACTTCACACAGTCTTGTCTGTCCTACCCCTAGAGTGTAATTCAAGCCTGCGTAGGCGCGGAGGGGTAGGGCATAGGGTAAGATCGCGTGGGGCCGCCCAAACCCCGCAGCGCCGAAGCCGTAACAAAAAGAATGCTTGCTGCATGCCTGCTTCTATGCTACCTGCCTGCTTGCATGCTACATGCCTGCTTGCATGTTGCATGTCTGCTTCCATGCTGCATGCCTGCTTGCATACTGCATGCCTGCTTGCATACTGCATGCCTGCTTGCCTACTGTATGCCTGATTGCATACTGCACGCTTGCTTGCATGCTACATACCTGCTGCACTGCCGCAGAGTGCCGGAGTGGGACAAGACATTGGATGCTTTTCCGGTTACCTCTGTGATGGAGCGAGCAGACCTGCAACGATTATTCCAAATTTGGACCACCTAATTGTGTATGCTCAATTAAACAAGCTCATGCTTTGCATTAAATACCTTTGATGCAATTTCAAGTTTAAGTTTGTTATTTAATCATAAAAATTGATTAATATTATGTAAAAAATGTTTTTTCATATATCTATGGTGTACCTTAATTTTTTTTCGATTTTCTAGGTGTAGCTTGAACACAAAAAGTTTGCGGCACACTGCCATACAAGATCCACGTACATTATTATAAACTCGCTTTGTCACCGGCTTCGCCCCTGTGAAAATTGGTAATTATGGCGCTGGGATTGCCAGTATACTAAGTCCTTATGTTCGTCATGGTCTACTTATATTCTAAATTTTATCGAAACTTGTTTCACCGTTATTAACAAATAAATTATATTATTAACTTAAAGTATTACACTTGCTGCTGCAGCGGCTTCGCCCACGTGATGTAAAAAAATATCCCAAGGGAACACACCCCCGGGATAAAAAGTTGCTATTCTGGGACATGCTCTACCTATGTACCAAGTTTCATCGACATCCGTTCAGCCTTTCGAGCGTAAAGAAGTAACAAACGAATATACTTTCGGCTTTGTAATATCAGTGTGATAATCGCTTCGACGGAAGGTCCGGTAGCAATGGACAACTTCAACGAATATAAGCCAAGTACGCAGGAGATAATTATGTAATATAGTGTAAAAGTGTGCGCGCAAAACTAGTGTTCTCACTGTTTCTTTACTCTCATAGACCAACGGGATGGTAATCTGACATGACCTGGGACAGATCAGGAACAGGATATCCGATACGTGCATTCCGCACGTGGTTTTGCTTACCACAGATCTCCAAACTCTGGGCTACTGCAGAGAAATTCGTAATGGAAAAACTAGAAACTCCAACACATGAAGCTCAGCAGCAACAACATCAACATTAAGAATATTTATAGGAAGCAGAATAGAAACGTAGAAAAGCCTCTTGTTCTTTCATTCCTAAGTAAAAACAGAGAATTATGAGCAAATAGTCTCAAACATAGCGAAAGTAACTACATTTGAGGGGAATTCGTGAATTTCCGCACGTTTTATTAAATTTCATAGGCAGGTGGATTCGGAGCGAAGTCACTCGACGACCGTGCTTGCCTTAATACCCCCTTCCGTAGACTTACGACATAACATTACGCTTGTGTCCCTCAGAGGGATAGGCAGAAGAGGGAACACGTACGTTGTAAACACCCGTTTTCTTAATTAAACATTTGATGTTAGATGTTTAGTGGAGCAAATAGTGTTGAAATTGTTTAAGAATAAGGTTTTTTTTTTAAATGTAAGTAGTAAAGATGGCCAATATCATTTTTTTTTTTAAGTTGCCCCCATACTAGGATTTGCTCTTGTATCGTGGATGTGTTTAGAAATATGTAAACTCACATACACAAGATACCCGACCCTGAACAACTATAATTATGTACGTCATACAAATATTTGTTGCGTGCGAAAATCCAACTCGTGATACGCAGGGCAGTAGCCAATCGTTGAACCACTGCGCCAACGGGGTCGTCTTTTAATTGCATGTTTAATATTCTTGAAGGAGTGTAATATTTGTAGATATATGCTGATAATAACTACGTAAAATTTACTATAAATTGTTTATACTTGATAGAAACACAATTAAGAGATTCTGACAACTTCACAATGTTATGTTAATTGAGAATTCTGGTGTCTCTTGTAGACTCAACTATTCCCAAGTTGTGGTTTTTGGTAACATCCCTCGATCCATTCAAGTAAGTATATAAATTAGTTATTTTCACGTGTTACTCTGAAATAATAAATGTGGTCCCTCAGATTTACTTATTTAGAAAAAACTTGCTGTTTTCAGCGGCTTCCCTCGCGTGAAAATCGTAAACTATCCTTTGTGTACCTATATATTTTTTTTTTTGACAAAAATGTAGCCTATATCCTGATCTAGGTCCTGGTCATCCGTGTGCTAAATTTAATCAAAATTCGTTCGGCTGTTGAGGTGTGACCGATTAAAAACTTCTAAACGACTTAACGTACACACTTTCTTATTAATAATATCTATTGTAGATAAAAGGATAACTGAAGAAGTATCCCAATCACAAAACAATTCTGTTACCAATAGTCTCCATGATATTGCAATGTTGAGAGCAGGCATTTATAACAGGGAAACAGTGACAGATAATACCTATGGATAAAATATATTACAAATATGAGTAAGTAGAAAGGAACTGTTTATTTCTATAGAAATTTCTTCCGGAAATGTAGACAATAGTGTATAAAATACACAAAAACAGGAGAAAAAGAATATTAAAATGCGTTTGCTTTTCGTAACAGACTGACATTTATTTCAACGTAAGATTTATACACGGTTACAGACAGGGGGCGCCGGTTGTACCTACCTAAAGATTATGCTTTAGGTTTATTAATCTGTGGTAACAAAACTATAAAAATATTTATACATTTTTATAGTTTTCTTGCCACTGATTAACAAAGAGTATGTGAAGTTTTAAATTATATTTATTTTGTAAGCAGGTATTAAAAAACACTTCACTTCATTTTTTTAGTCTATTTAAACTAGATGACGCCGGTGTTTATTTATTAAATGCTTTATGCACACAAAAGTGCAGAGGCAGACTTAATGCCTTAGGTATTTTCTACCAGTCAACCTTAGGGTGACGCAGAGAAAAATAGTGGTAGGTGCAATAAACGAGAGAGAGAAGGCGAATACGAGAACAGATATATGTACTAATAAACCATATATATAATACAATATATACTTAAATTAATAAACTACATACCTAACTAATATAGTCAAACAATTATTCCAAATCGACAATTGGAAAACATCTTATCTGACTACCCTGAAACGAAACACCGACACCAACTCAGAGGTCAAAGTTTCTTAAAGTCACACACAAACATGACACAAACATGCACAACACAAACATGCAGAAAGCAAACAGTAATGGAAATTTATATGATCTCCATGCAGATTAGTGACTGAGATGGTTTTTGAGGAAAGAACCATCCAGATTTGAGTGAGCCTGTCCAGTCAGTGCGAGCATTTGTCAGTGTTCATGTAACACAACTCAGAACTAGTAAACTAAAGTATTAAATAAACCTATACATACCTTATACTCTAAATAAATACATAATACATATACACACATATATATAATTATAATTTATTATTAAATAAACCAGCTCATACCTAATACCTACTCTAAATAGATACATAAATAATATATATACACACACACAGATATGTAATTATCATTCATTTATTAGCGCTAAGTATTCTAGAACTTTAATTTATTCGCGCAATTGGCCTCGTTTATTTGTTCAATACGCAAGATTAATTTTCACAAGATGCCAAAGAAATGTCAAGATTAAGTAGGTAGGTACTTATTAGTATGAGTAAGAATATTGATTTCAGCAGCGTTTTCATTTAATTTTCGTGAATAGATAAAATACTTCATAATGAGAATTAACAAACCGTTTGACTTTGGCTGCTTTTTTTTTTTAATATTTCATTATTTAATGAGGGGCCCGTGTCAGACTTATACTGACTAAAACCACACCTGTATTCCTTCAGTTTTCCGTTGCGTTCCAGGACTACGGGTTTCCCTTTCGGGAGTCAACCTATGGTCACTGTAGGCATCGGCTCTGCTGGGCCCCTGACTTTTGCTGATATCTTTAACGGGTCTTTGTGTTTAGACATCTCTAGCACAGGTATAATAAGCCTTAGTTATATAAAAATACCATGTGTTTAATTTCAACACTGGTTAGTCGATTCTTAATTCTAAATTCTCTATGATGTAGAACTTTAATTTAGGATCCGCTGATTAGTATTTAAACTAACCATTAGGTTGCATTTCCAATGACGCGGAGCTGGGCGGAGTAGAGCGGTTAAGAGCAGTGAAAAGTGACAAGTGTTTCCATTGAAGTGGAGCGAGGTGGAGTAGACGTAGTCGAGTTCTGATCAGTCAAATTTTCAATTAGTTTCTTATCCAGTTTGATTCACATACAATGTCAACGATGTGTGAAGTTTATGACGTAATATCGCTAACTAAACTAAAATGTAGCGCATTAGTCCAGTCTTGACAATTGACCCTACTGTCCCGGTACCCTCCGTTTACTCCTCCGAGCACTATGTTTGATCAATACACGGTCCGTTCCTTTTCACTCCGCCCAGAGCTCCGCGTCTGTGGAAACGCACCCTAAGATTAGCGTAAGAAAATAGGGGCCTATGCTCAGCAGTGTCGGGCTGTTGATGATGATGATGATATAAGTTTTATAAATAAAGCTGAATTGCCAAGCTTATGTTCATACATCAGTACAAAATTGTAAATCCTACACCAAATTATTAGTAATAATAATTCTTATGTTATGTGGGCTCTCCGTACTGAGTAAATGCTTCATTACATATCTGTATATGTCCTCATATAAAATAAGGGTGTCACGTTCATCCTCCATTTATTTGTCTCGAAATACGAAGCTGATTTCAGTACTTCAGCTTCTGTCTACTTGTTGACTCGTGTACACATCGTATATCACGTACGGTGTTTACATGAGTGAACATAAAAGAAATTTTGAGGTGAAACTATAACATTATGAAAATTGGATTAGTAAGCACTGATTTGTGAAGAATATAAATGTGAAAACTCGCTATTCGAAACAATATAGGTTTTTTTTTTTCGGTGAAAATCATCTTATAACATCCCCCGCCCTTGGGCGGGGCGGGAGATAGTGTCAGACTTTTACTGACTAAAAACCCACTCCTGTTCCTTCGTTGCCTTTCGTACCAGGGCCGAGTCTTCCTTTCAGAATCAGACCCTTGGCCCCAGTAGGCTTCGACCCTGCTAGGCCCCTACAGTTGCTGACATCTCCTTGAGGCGCGCGTGGAACAGCACGCGCCGTCGACGACTTGGGCTTGGTCCGGACGGTTACCGGACGGTCGGACGGCGAGCCACCCATTGCTCGCCGTCCGCAAGCCTGCGCCTACGATGGCCGGAAATCGGGATCGGAATCCCGGCGGCGATTGGGGCGTGAGGACCGTTGCCTCAGGCGATCGGCCGCCTCCTTTGCTAGCATTACTGCTTCGCAGAAGGAGGCGACCGCCTGCCACTCCTCCTCGCTCCGGACCATGGCCTGTACCAAGGACCGGCGCGAGAGATCGCCGCCGTCGATCGCCCCCACGAGGACACGGCGTTGCTCTGCCCAAGCGGGACACACCTCCACCGTGTGCTCCATCGTGTCCTCCGGGTGGTCCACACAATGGTGACACCCGGGCGTTTCTTCCGCACGAATCCGGTGCAGGAACCTCCCGAACTTACCATGTCCAGTGAGGACCTGCGTCATGCGCAAGGTAAGGACGCCGTGTTGCCTTTCCAGCCACTCCTCAAAGAGGGGATTTACCGCCATAATTATGGCGTGCCCAGAAATAATATAGGTGGGAACTTTCTTTTACTGACATTCGATCGCTACAAAAAAGTGTGGCGCAGGCGTATTTTGTCCAATTTGTCACGCAAAAAAAAAATCATAGATAAAGCCGAACATATAACTTCTTCTTTTGAAGTCAGTGCAGTCATATTATGCAATTTTTTTATGTTATGCAAGCGAAGCCGCTGGCAGAAGCTCTGCAATATAAGTATGTTATTTAATAAAAACTTTAAAATGTAAAATACGATATTCATATTAAGTACTTTTTGAGGGGATAAGACAATTATGTTTTTTTTAATTTCGCCATCAAAATAACTAAGTAGATACTGCCTATGTACAGATATGTAAAATATTTACAGCCTCTTGTAATCTTCTATAACATTAAGCGATTGATATAATTTCTAATCTTATTTTATACTATGTTTTTCAAAACAAGTCTATGTACCTATATAAACATTAATATCAATTTCCTTTGGTCACACCATAACTTAAGAACGATTTTATTGATTTCAAACATTTTTTTTTCACGTTTTCTAAAACTTTGTAGCAGATGTCTGCAAGGCTGGAGTTTTTTTTTTTTTGGGAAAATCATCTTATGACATCCCCCGCCCTTGGGCGGGGCGGGAGATAGTGTCAGACTTTTACTGACTAAAAACCCACTCCTGTTCCTTCGTTGCCTTTCGTACCAGGGCCGAGTCTTCCTTTCAGAATCAGACCCTTGGCCCCAGTAGGCTTCGACCCTGCTAGGCCCCTACAGTTGCTGACATCTCCTTGAGGCGCGCGTGGAACAGCACGCGCCGTCGACGACCTGGGCTCGGTCCGGACGGTTACCGGACGGTCGGAAGGCGAGCCACCCATTGCTCGCCGTCCGCAAGCCCGCGCCTACGATGGCCGGAAATCGGGATCGGAATCCCGGCGGCGATTGGGGCGTGAGGACCGTTGCCTCACGCGATCGGCCGCCTCCTTTGCTAGCATTACTGCTTCGCAGAAGGAGGCGACCGCCTGCCACTCCTCCTCGCTCCGGACCATGGCCTGTACCAAGTCCCGGCGCGAGAGATCGCCGCCACCGATAGCCCCCACGAGGACACGGCGTTGCTCTGCCCAAGCGGGACACACCTCCACCGTGTGCTCCACCGTGTCCTCCGGGTGGTCCACACAATGGTGACACCCGGGCGTTTCTTCCGCACGAATCCGGTGCAGGAACCTCGCAAGGCTGGAGTGGATATGGCTCTTAATAAACTAGTGCGCTTCACCATTAATGATTGCATCACTGCTTACCATCAGGTGGTTACATTGCAGTCAAGAAATAGTTTATATCAATGGGAAAGAAAAACTGCGTAGAAAATAGCAGAAAATTTAACAACAATCAAATCTCCGCGCGTCTACTTTCTCATGGATGAAGTCGCTGGCGGAAGCTAGTTATTAATAAAATATAGTCTCACATTTAACAACAAATAATTTTCCTCCCCACATCATGGAGCGAACGGTTATCGTAAGACAGTTTTTCCCTTACGTAAAGTAACCGCAAGTTGTTGTTGATGTGGTTAAAGCCCCTTCTCGTAAGCCCCAGGGTCTTGGGGCTTGGATTATGTATCAGAAAACCCCGACAGTGTTATATACTTGTTTGATTTTGCAAAACATCGATTAAGACTTTGTTAATTTGTGTATGTTTGAAAGATAAATTTAAGTTGTTTTAAGACTAAAATTAAGTGCGGGTTCAGCAATAAAGGGTATATAGCTATCAACTGTATACCTACATTTAATATTACTCGTACGCTCTGTATAAATATAATGTTCCCCGGCTCTGTACGACATTCCAAGCCCGACTAAGGTGAGGGCAAAAAACAAAAAAAGGGTACGTTTCGTTATTTTAATTTCCAACGAGGAATTTTCTTTCTTCGCATTTCAAGCATAACAGCGCTTAAATCCGGTTTTAAAACATAAAACAAGAGGGAAAAATTGTGCCGTTACAGCTTGTAAACAAATTGCAAACTTGTGTTGGAAAAGCTTATTCGAATTAATTTTCAGTGAGTACGTATGAATGCGACATGCGGAGCTATCTAGGTATGAATAGTGAGCAATTGAAAGTGAAATGAATACGCTTTTCATAATCTATATGAAACGTTTTTGATTTTCCTACTTTATACGCAGGGACGTCGGTACCTATTCGAATTTAATTTCTCTACATTACTGAATATTGTACAGACGGTTTAAACCTTCACCTTAGTTATGAATACGTCCTTCGCTTCAGGCAATTTCACTTACGTTAGAGAAGTAAACTTTATATGAAGTAAATTCCGTTTTACTCCCTGTTTCTATGTCAGATAACTGGCATATAGGCTGAATAACTGGAGCAACGTTTCTTCTAAACTTTTAGTTGACTCGATCGTGAACTACGCAATGAAAGAAAAAAATACATATTTGAGACTCGTACAGGACAAACAAAAATAAAATAAAAATGTTGAATAACCTCTATTGAATAACTTAAAATAAAAATACAACAATAACGACATAAAAAAGAAAACAAAAGACCTGTGCAGGTCCAAGAAGGCACTTATCCTATGCATTTTCGGATTTAAATAACATCTATGTCTCCTATACATACAACATTCATAATTTTGTTAGACAAACTGCTATGCTGCAAACTTAGCTATCCGCATAATAAACTCTAGTTTGGTAACTTAAAGATTGAATAGTTAACGTCTTGTTTTGACGTAATTTCAACAAAGAAACTTGAGAATTTCGACAGTTAAGCGAGCTTCAAAGTTAGCGTTCACTTAAAATTTTAATGTCCTACTGATAGTATCTGGAAAGTGTCAAGAAATTGGCTGAAAACTTTCAGTTAATCGTATAGTGCTCTCGATAGCATATTCTCTACTCAAGGTGCGTGTGGAAAACGGTAAATCTTGGAAATGGTCCGTGAAAGTCACGATTAATGACGCAATTGTTTATTTCTTTACGAATAAATTTCACATTACCGTTTAATAAGGAAAAATATTATAAACGCATACCTATTCTGAAAGTATAACAAATTCAGAATCGTCTACTGAATCGATTTCACATATTCATAAAATGTTTTTTTTTTTAAACTGCTATTTTTGGATAAAAAAATACTATTTTGATAAATTATTGATATATCTTGATTGCGTCTCTAGTTTGTTTGTGTGGGCATGTGTAGATACCAATACAAATGCGCTAATAATATAGTGCGTCGTTGCCCGTATTATTTACCTACAATTAGGACAACAAATTTATTAAAAAACTTACTGTAGTATGTGCATTTAAATAAAATTACAGAGCTTATATTGTAATAGTTACAAAATTTTCTAATTCTTTATGTATAATGGGAGTGCATTATTGCAGTTACAAGTTACATTATGTTTTGTTATAGAGATATTTGGCGTTGTTGATCATTAAATAATATACAGGGTGTCTTTGACATCGACGAATACCATGGATCCAATACATGATACTGGACCCCCAGTGGTGGAATTTTTCGTTTTTTCCTTTTTTAATTTAAACTGTATAAAATCGTTATTCTAACATTTTTAGTGAAAAAAATGAATGAATTACTTTTAAAATTAAAAATGTCATCGGGATTGATTAGAATAACGATTTTATTTACCCCGATGACTTTTAATTAATTGATTTTCAATTATTATTTTCTTGTTTTTTTTTGTTTTTTTTTGTTTACTAAATATTTCATCGGGGTTGGTTAGAATAACGGTTTTACACAGTTTAAATTTAAAAAAGTGCCGATTCTTTTAAGAAAAAGCCGTCGAAAAATTCCACCACTGGAGGGTCCAGAATCACGTACTGGATCCGTGGTATTCGTCGTTTGTGCGTTGATGTCAAAGACACCGTGTATACATAAGATATGGAATCACATGCGACTTGGCACCGTGGCCAATTCACACATTAGTGGTTTGTTGTTTGGCGATCAAACTTTATCGTCAAATATTGGTGAAGCAAACAGTAAGATTTGACCAACTCGATTCTTGCATTAACTTGCTGATATTGGTTTATTTACTTTGGAAGTTCGTGTATTGTGGCTTGCAGTGATGATGGTCAAGTTCAGTATAGATTGAGTTGACAGGTTCGGAGTGTGAAGTGAAATAAGCCGAGTATAATGTTCATCTTTTGACGGCCTGATTGGTGCATTGGTTAAGCGGATAGCTGCTGTGCTGTGTCGTGGGTTCGATTCCAGCACGGAACAAATATTTGTATAACCTACAGATAGGTGTTCCGGGTCTGGGTGCCTTGTGTATGTAAGCTTTACATGGTTGTAAACGCACCCACAATAACATGAGGTATTTCCTAGTGTGAAGCAACGTTTTCTTAAAAAAAAAAAGAAAAATGAAGATCTTCGTTACACTCGCGACGTAATATTGTGTGCTTTTATTATTTCTTCATCTTTCTTTAACAAAAAACGGGTTGGTGAGATAAACCAGTATTATATATGCATACAGAACAGCTATAAAGTGAGATGCATTAATATTAATAAAAAGTTTATCTATTTATTCATTTTAATATTCAGTTAGACTCATTACAAAGTCAAATTAGACCAGAAATAGGAGTAAGGTTACAATAATTCGCACCCAGCTGAAAATTGGTAGGATTGTTCAAAACACCATCATAAATGAAATCTAAAAAGTTATCATCGATCCGACAGATGGAAAAAAAATGTTGGAGTCAAGGGTCACAAGAACGAGTTTTTCGCAATTTTCAGCAAAACGTTAAGTTTTGTCATAAAATTAGTTCAGACAAAAATTGTAGATCAGATATCTACAAAAATGTCTAAATACTTTTTTTCCTAAGAGCCGCCGTTTTTGAGATAATTTTTATTCAAAATGATACGATTGCCGTTTATGATATTTTGGAGAGTGTGCGCGGGAATTTCATGACTTGATTCCGCCATCTCCTTTCTACCATCGGACAACCCGACGTACGGTGAGTATCCACCCTTACGTTGTTGAAACTTCAACGGTCCGGACTAAGCGTTTCGGTTCGTCGTTTATACCGCTTACATCGAAGGACTGGAACAATTTGCCTGCTGCGGTCTTCCCGTCCAACTATAATTTAGGTGTCTTCAAGGCTAGAGTGAATAGGCTCTTAATAAACTAGTGCGCTTCACCATCAATGATTGCATCGCTGCTTACCATCAGGTGGGATCGCAGTCAAGCACTGGTTTATTATATGAATTGAAAAAAAAAAAATGAACCAGACGGCAAAAAATCTGACCGGCAGCCTAACCAAGGAGTATCGTGTTGCCCTGTGCCCGGTTGTGGAAGTCTAATAGGCCGTCGCTCCAAGTAAAATACGGGTATTCAGCCGCATCTGGTTAGACTTAAAGCCAACCAAGCTAGTTGGGAAAAGGCTAGGGATAAGGAGAAGCTCAAAAAAATATAAATTTCTTGACTTTGAAATATCCTTGATTCGGATTTGTGTTGCGGCATTAATTTATTCTAACAGGGCTGTTAGTCTAGTGGTTAGTGGCCCTGATTGTTACGCCGGAGGTCGTGGTTTCGATTCTCACCCAGGACAAATATTTGTGTGATGAGCACGATCATTTGTTCTGTGTCTGGGTGTAATTTATCTATATTATGTATGTATTTAGAAATATATACCTACGTATGTTTGTCATACAGTTGTCTAGTACTCATAGCACAAGCTCTGCTTAGTTTGGGACTAGATGGCGTTGTGTGATGGTTATGAAATATTACTATTATTCATCGGCTTCAATATAATTTCTATCAAGGTCGGATAGTGACTGACGTGCATTTTCCTGATTGAAAATCTGCATGTTTTTGTTTTCAAACCAATGAACCGGTTAATCTTTGCTTCATAGTGAATTATAAAACCAGCTATAATACCTCTTCAAAGATTTTGCTTTAGGTAAAGCAAATAATGTTGGTTTTACCTTTCGTGGGTGGGTAGGTAGGTAATGTTTATGAAACTAATTCCATGTTTGAAGGGGCTGTTAAATTATTACACATTGGCTACTTGGCTCAGACTAATAATATACCTGTAATATCAAACGTATTCAACATGATTTGATACAACTTTTTAGGGTTCCATACAATGATACCTATATAACAATTTTATAACACAACTAGATTTTGCCAGCGGCTTCGTCCGCCTACCTAAAATGTAGCCTATGTCACTCAGTAGTAAAGCAGCTTTCTATCGGTGAAAAATTTTTAGCAATCGGACCAGTATTTCCAGAGATTATCTCCTACAAACAAAAGAACGTAAAAACCAAAAAAAAAACTTTACCTCTTTATAATATTAGTGTAGAACTGTAGATGGTTCCGTACCTAAAGGATAACCCACGGAAGACTATTACTTAGCCACTGCAGTCCGTCCGTCCGACCGTCTGTCTGCCTGTCAGCGCATACAGACTGTAATATTTAAACAGTTTAATTATTCAAAATGTTTATTGATTTTATAAAAAAAATTGATCGTACGGAATCCCTCGTATTCAAATTAAACTCCTACTTAACTAGTGTTTCTTAGTGAGTAGACAGTACCTATAACTTTTAGTCCAGTCACGTACTAATGGGACTTATTTAATTAATGTCATCTTTGCGTGTTAGACTTATCTGACTATTATTGTATATATACTTCTGCATTTTTTTGAGGTAGGTAAATATTAAATAACCTCTTGCACTCTGGGTGGTTGAGAGGGAATGTCAGACTTTAACCGACTGATCACCCACCGAAAGTTGTTAAAAAATCCATTTGCCCCGTTCTGACATCTGTCAAAACGAATACTTAAATACGCAAAAAGAATACTCGCAATATATTCCATCATATTATTTAACGCGCCAAAAAAATGTATGTATTTTTTTAAAACACTAAGTAATTAATCATTATTTTATTGTTTCTTTCAGTTTCTTTCCAAGTTACATTCTAGGGTATTTCTGAAATGTCAAAACGGGCCTTTTATTTTTTAACGAGTTTAGGGATAGACATTTAAAATATACATGTTTTTTTCGATGTACCTCCTAATACATTTACTCACCAGTGTTACGTATTACTTCAGTTGCACTTTGCGTTCCAAGGCCACGGTAACCGACGGCGCGTATTGTCCCACGCGTGCCTCAAGGAGAGTGGGTTTTAGTCTGTAAAAGACTTACATGCCCTCGCGCTCCGCCCTAGAACGGGTAAGTCATTGGATGATTTCCAACCTAAAAAAAGGTCACAGAAATTCTTATGAACATTTTTATAGCCCTTTTGCCTACCCTTTGAATAAATGTTGATGGTAAAGTTGGCGCAGTGGTTGAGCGATGGGCTTTGATGACTGGTTCGATTTCCGTACTGAACAAATAATAATAATACAATAATATTCCACAACTATTACACAACGCCGTCTAGTCTCAAGCTAAGCAGAGCTTGTGTTATGAGTACTAGACAACTGATAAACATACTTATATATTTCTAAATACACACATATTATAGATAAATCACACCCAGACACAGAACAAATGATCGCGCTCGTCACAGTAACAAATCCGTAATTATTTATGGAGATTTTAATATTAATATTTTGGAAAATAATTCAAATAGCAGCAGATTTTTAAGCCTTTTTACATCATTTAATTTGACTAATGTTTTTACAGAACCAACTAGAGTAACTCCAACCTCTGCTAATTGTATTGATAATGTTTTCTGCAATTGTGACTATTTAGATAAAGCCATAGTAAATTATCTTTCGTCTGATCATACAAACGGTAGCTTTTAAGTCTCATGCAGCCTTAGAAAAAACTTTAATTCAATTTAGGCCAATTACAATTGGAAAATTAACAAAATCTAATAGTAACTTAGAAAATAAGTTAAATGTAAGTTAACTGAAAAGAAATTATCATTAATTTCTTTTCAGTGGTACTCAATGAATTTAATACAGCTTTTGAAAAGAAGTCGAAAAATATTTTCCAAAAATTTGTATTTAGTGACTGGGCGACTAAAGGAATTAGGGTAAGTAGTGAAAAACTATATGAGCTGTACGGCCTTAAGCCATTCTTCAACACTGAAACCTTTATTAAATATGTAAATAGATATTCTAAACTTTTCAGAAAGATTTGCAAAGGTATCGAAGGCCCTGTACATTAGCAATAAGATCAAATCGGCGACAATAAAATTAAGGCTGTGTGGAAAGTTATTAATAGTGAAACTGGTAGGAATAAAGTACGCAACACGGATTTTTCATTGGAGACTTCACATGGTCCCAAAAGCTCTAACATAGAAGTAGCCCAAGAGTTTGTGAATTATTTCACCGATATACCTCTTAAAACAACGGAAGCTCTAAATTCCCCCCCTGAAGCTTCAATTGCTTTATTGAAAGCAAACTTGCCAGGCTGTCCGGTTGAATTTCAATCCAAACATATAAACCCTTTGATAGTTATAGAGGCTTTCCGGCAAATCAAAGTCAAATTAACCGAAGACCTATTGGGGAATGTCTGTTAAAGTATGCACATCCATAATTGAGACCATAGCACCATACTTAGCTTTAATATTTAATTTGTGTGTGGACCAAGGAGTCTTTCCAGACATAATGAAATACAGTAAGGTCATACCACTTTTTAAATCTGGTGACCATAATGACACTAATAATTACAGACCTGTATCAGTATTGCCGGTTTTCAGTAAGGTGTTTGAAAAAGTTATGCTTAAACAAATGCTTTACCATTTTAATAGCAATAAAATCTTTCACGATCAGCAGTATGGTTTCACCAAAGGACGTTGTACGACTGACGCTGGTGTCACTTTATTAAAACATATATTTGTAGCGTGGGAAGAAGCCCAAGATGCGATAGGAATTTTTTGTGACCTCTCAAAGGCTTTTGATTGTGTTAATCACAAAACCTTGCTTTTAAAGCTAGAACATTATGGGCTAAGTAAGGATATAAATATCTACTTTGATACAAGATTGAATAAACAAAAACTAGGATATGGAGTTTTAATAGGTTTAGTTTTTTTTTTATACAACTTTAGTTTTAGTTTTAAACCCGAAACAAGTATCTAGTACTTTTATGTAAAGAATCTATGTACAAAATTTCATAACCGTGTAATGAAAAATCACAAAGTTATAAGCTTGTTATGTTACCTGGTCGTCCGCAAAAATACATGGTCACCAGGCCATCCGGGTAACTGAGGGGTTGTCTTGCTCTCGTACCCAGCCCAGCACTGGCACCTAATGCCCGCTGTGACCTACCATGACCTGTGTTGTACTTAATGTTGGTGGTGTCCAACTTGTGACTTATTAAAATGTTTTTGGGAAAAAATATTACATTGTGTAAAAATTATTGGAATCGATTCAGTTATCGATTCTGAACAAACTATATTTAGGTTTCGCATATACTAAAAATAATTGTACCTCGAGTTTGATACCAAAATCTACATACGTTTGTAAATCCCACTAATATTATAAAGGCAAAAGCTTGTGAGTGTGACTGTGTGTATGTATGTTTGTTACTTCTTTATGTTCGAACGGCTGAATAGATTTTGATGAAATTTAGTAGGTACACGGGTAGATCTCTGTAGTATGTTCCCCTGGGATAATTTTCTACTATCACGCAGGCGAAACCCACTGGCAGCAGCTATATTGTAATATTTTCTATAATTTTATTCAAAGCATTTTATTTAAAAAAAAAAACCATTTGCAGGCACTTTTGAAATGTCAAGAAGTCAGTCAGTTAGGAAAATGATGCCTCTAACAATATCCCACTTGTCCGAATCTGGTGACAAGTTAAGGTTCTCGCTACCATTTAGTGCATATGTAAATCAATTAATGTAATAGTAGGATTACTGATGAACATCCTGAAACATAATATACTGTCTAACTCATAACCTTCCCAAAAGTCGGGAAAAATAAAAGGCTCTACGACTTCAATGAAAGAGTTTGCTTGGCTTTTTTAGGGTTCCGTACCTCAAAAGGAAAAACGGAACCCTTATAGGATCACTTTGTTGTCCGTCCGTCGGTCTGTCCGTCTGTCTGTCTGTCTGTCAAGATCCTTTATCTTAGGAACACGTGGAAGTATCGAGTTGAAATTAAAAGGAATCAAAATTCATAGGGTACTTCTCGTTGTCCTAGAATCCTGAAATTAGGCATGAAGCAAGCAAGGTCTCATAGCATAAGTATAGTAAAAAATTTGAAAACTGTAAATTTGTAGTTACGTCACAAAAAAAAACTTTTTGCGATTCGTAAAAATCTTTGAGATTCGATTCGGAAATGGAACTGTTTTCATAGGTAAGTTTGAACGGAACCCTCAGTGCGCGAGTCCGACTCGCACTTTCCTGGTTTCTTTCCAATTAACCCTGTCTAACCTTTTCACAGCCATGTTGGGGTCAGCTTCCTTTCTATCTGGGTGCAGCTGACTTCCAGTATTTTATTGCTTTCCTGGCTTCTGACTAACGACTATCAAAGACATACAAATGATAGCCGGGACCAACAGCTTGACGAGCTTCCCGAGGCACGGAGCAATCTTAGTATGTTCAGATTCCACTGACTGACCGCAGTAAGCGTTGCTTAACCTCGGTGATCCTCTTATGTGGCTATTATTATTTTAACCACGACATTCTGTTTTTTGTAATTGTTGGATCAAAATCAGTTTACTCAATCGTTAGCGAGTTTTATAACGAAAATAAAAGATTATTCTTCATACCAGCTCGCGTTGTTACTTGAAGTTTGTTCTAAAATTCGCCGAGTTAGGGATTCGCCTTTTTCAGTCGATATAATGAGTGACTGGCATACCTAGGGCTACCGAACGTACTCTAAATTAAAAGTCTAAAATATAGTTTTGTACTCTATATTGCGGAGCCACACATTAGGTTCTACAAATGCAATAGAGTACGCTAAAATGCTCTTATTTACTTCGACTCTTGAATTTGAATTCAACAGAATAAAATCGTGCAGTTTCAATATTTTACTAAAGGTATTTTGTCTTTTCGATCATAATTTACAAAATGTCGATAAAACAAAACCGTAACTTCATTGTAACTATTGTACGTACAATCGTTTTAAAATGAAAGAAATTTGTCTTCATAAAAAGTAAAGCAATAAAAGCTACTCTTTTTTTTAAATATTGTATACTTCAATTGTATTTACAATATTTCTTGTAAAAAAGGAGGTAACCCAAGGCACACCTAACTGTTCGTTTTTTACTGAAACTAATTTTTGTACAGTGTCGAATTTGGTGTCGAACAATAAATTTATGTATTTCATATTATTCGAATTCCTATTTCAAAACATAAAAGGATTTTAGTGGAATAGTAGGTACCTTTTTATTGTTTTAATCATATTGTAAAACACCATGGTCTTATTCTGAATTTGTTTAAAAAATGATGATTGGAAGACTATTGAGTACTTAAAATAGTTAGTTTAATTAAGTTATTACACGTATCTGATCAATCGCTGCAGGCCCTTAAGAGAGAGTGACCGTGGCTATGGATTGCAAAGGGTAACTAAAGGACACAAGTGGATTTTAGTCAGTAAAAGTCTGACACGCCTTCTCGCTCCTAGAGCGAGATTAAGTAGGATAAGTCATTTATTTAGATGAAATTAATAATAATAATAATATAATAATAATATTCCACAACTATCACACAACGCCGTCTAGTCCCAAGCTAAGCAGAGCTTGTGTTATGGGTACTAGACAACTGATAAACATACTTATATATTTCTAAATACATACATATATGTATAGATAAATTACACCCAGACACAGAACAAATGAACGTGCTCATCACACAAACAATTGTCCTGGGTAGGAATCGAACCCACGACCTCCGGCATAGCAGTCAGGGCCACTAACCACTAGACCAACAGGTCAGTCAAAAAAATTACACCACAAAAAAAAAATGAGTTAGATAAATGGAATGCTTGATACAAAATAAACCACTATATCTCTAACCGTGCTCTTACTTTTTATACTTGAAACGTGAAACACGGAAAAGATTTACGTATGAATAATGTATTCGTTTCACGATGAATTTGTCGTTAAGTGCTCATAGATTCGCATGCATGGCTTCGAAAATTGATATTTTGCATAAAAGGGTTTTTTTTTTGTATTGTTCTAGTATCTAGTAGTATTAGGCTCAACTGGAGCTGTTACCTCTTTTGTTGAAACCGACAAATGGCTCCTCCCACTTTGGGATAATAAAATTCTGACATAAAAGCCTGACACTCCCTCTGAGTGTCAGACTTTTATTTTCTGAAAACCTACTTGTGTTACTTTGCAACAGCCGAACGCTCAGCGTAATACCACAGTATAGATAAGATATGGAACAGTACGGAAACTACCTACAAATATTCGAAACGGCACACTCACACAAACATACGCATCGACGAGACTCCTAAGCGTTTCTCGCGGTCCTGTCAGTAGCGAATGCCGCTTAGGAGTCTCGTCAATTAGTATGTTTGTGTGAGTGAGCCGTTTCGAACATTTGTAGGTAGTTTCCGTACTGTTCCATATCTTATCTATACTGTGGTAATACCAAGTGTGTGTCTGTTATCACTGGGTGACATTGGCATACATTGTCTACTTTTACGCGGGCGAAGCCACTGGCAAAAGCTAGTATTTAATAAAATTAGATTTCCAATATCATAACGACAGTCAGTGAAACAGCAGATCTGGAGACAGTTATTGTTTTTTAATTAACCCGTTGAATACGAACCGGCCGTTCAATTGTTTCGTTGTTTATTTTACATTTAAAGGTGAGCACAAAAGACCAGTCTGTAGAATGACAGGCAAACAAAGCCGTGATGATATCTGTAAGAGTGACTGTTGAATAATATTAATAGTTGATTTATGCAACTTTATTTATTTAGTTTGGGAAACTCAACAGCTTATTAATGAAGTTACATGAGCTAAGAATGTCCACCTCACTATTAGTGAACAGCCCAGTGCAGCTGCTTCAAGTGAGGTCTACTGTCTATCTTGCTATCATTGTGCAGCGTCAGTGATAGCGAGATGATGACAATTATCACTTACACCAATTACGGAGTTTCACGGCATTTATAAAGATAGGTTAACTAGAAACAACGCCGTCTAGTCTCAAGCTAAGCAGGACTTGTATTATGAGTACCTAGGTACTAGACAACTGATTAACATACTTATATATTTCTAAATATAATAATATAATAATAATAATAATATATCGATTTATTTCTCTCAAAAGGTACAGACATTGGTTCATAACATATTATTTCAATCAAATTTGTAACCTTTGTGAGAGCTGGAGTCTGTAGTGGGTTCGAGACCTGTATGACAGATCTCCAGGCTCTCACCCTCTTAAAACAATACTATAAAGTACTAATTTGTAAACATCAAAGCCTTCACGTACAGAGAGTAATATTTATATTTAAAAATACATACATATTATAAATAAATTACACCCAGACACAGAACAAATGGTCGTGCTCATTACACAAACATTTGTCCGGGGTGGGAATCGAACCCACGACCTCCAGCATAGCAGTCAGGGCTACTAACCACTAGACCAACAGGCTAGTCAAGTGGTGTAAGGAAAGATAAAAAAATAAAAATATGCCAAGTTAAATTAATTCATTATAGGGAAAAACAAAATATTATTTTGTGAAATATATCAGTAAGTTTCAATTGCTTACCTAAATACGTAGAGACATATATTTAAAGACAAAATAAGTTACGGTAGAATGTGTTTACAAGTGGTTTATTCAAATGTGTAAAGTGCTAGTTTATTATATCTAAATAAATAAATATTACATTTGTTTACTAAGCAATATCTGCTGGACTTATATATTTTAATTTCTAGGACATAATACATTCACTTTGAGATACAGCATAATCTATATATATGTTACCGGCTATCTGTGTAATCCGATATTCTATACAACACCTAGGTAATGTATAGAATACCTAAAACGTGTAGGCAATGTATGAAATATTATTTATTTTATACTTTGCCTAGGTATTCTATAAAATACCGTTTGCGCAGCCGGTAGTGTGTGTAAAAGACGAGAGCAGGGAAGGAGGTGACGTAATTTTAGGGTACCCCAACAGGAACAGGTTAGGTAAGAATATGTAAGTAGTAAAGACTAGACATTATGTAAATATCGTTTATAAGGGGCTTTGACTCGGTCAAAGGATTATATAAGCAAGAGCAGGAGTGGTTTTTAGCCGGTAAGAGTCCGGAGTCATCCGTGACACAGTCGGGGCGTCCATGAGGATTTTCCACTCTGCTACCAAAAAAAAACCTGTCCGTGTCGGGGAGCCCTAAAATTACGTCAATTCCTTCCCTAGTCTTGTCTTTTACATACATTGATTTTAAGTAATAGAACATGTTTGGTTTACCCGTCATTTTAGAGGTAGGTTAACATTGATAAATATAGACCGAAATTTATTTATTTTATACATTGCCGGTAGACCAGCAGGTAATCTATACAATCCCTGGCAATTGTATACATTACCTAGGTGAAATATGCAATGGAAAATAATATACATAATATTTCCTAAATAATATTTTCTAATTATATACCTAGGTATTGTATAGAATACCTGAATTATACAAGTTGCCGGTAATTTATATATATAAATGAATTCCTATTTCCCTTGGATTCACGCGTGATAACTCACGCCTGAACAGTTGGACCAATCACGCTAATTATTTTTTTGTTGGGATTGGCATTGTCAAGAGAAGGTTCGTAAGAAAAGAAAAATTAAGAAAATTGTGCAGAAAATTATCTACAGAAAACTACGACTATTTAACCTTTGAGCGTTTGACAGTTCGCTCGTTTGACAGTTCATTGCTAAGACAGGGCAACGTTGTTATGTCAGCTAGTAAGAAAATACTATTCAATGAACATCTGTGTCTGAATTAGATAACTAATATCTGTGTTTCATATAGCAGCGCTTTTCCCTTGTAGGTTATACAATTAAAAGGAATCTAAGTAATTTCTCTTTGGGCTTAATTTTTTTGTGATTGTCCATCAACTACCTGTGCCTCTTTGGGTTAAATAAAGAAAGAAAAAACGTTTATTCTTGCCTCACACAATCGTATAATTAACTAAAAAAACATAATAGAAAAATAAAATTATAATCTGTACGCGGCCAAAAAGGCGCCTAACTCAGTATATGCTACGTACGATAGGCGCCTTTTTGACTTTTTTCTTTTTGGGTTTTGGGTTGAGCTACATCTGCCCGAACCGAATCGCGCTTTCCTATGCTTCTATCCTTTCTTGTCACTTTGTGACAAGGCGATTATTAGCTTAACCCTTAACCTTTCGAATTAGAGACACAATTAAAAAGCCATTATGTCCCGCGTACATTTGCGTTCCGGCATACAACAGGTTAATCGGTATCTCAGTTTTGTTAAAGACTGTGTGGGTACAAAAGTACAAATCTTTCCTTTTTTTTGAGGTTAGAAATTGTTAAATAGCCCCTATCACTTTGGGTGAAGCGGTGATCATGATGAAATTTGGTACGGAGTTAGCTAGAACACCAGGGAAGGATATAGGGTAAATATTAGCTGGCTTCGACTTGGACTTCGCGTCCGTAATAACCAACATTCACGCGAACGACGCTGCTGGCATAAGCTAGTACCTATCTAAAGGGTTTTCAGTATCTACTGAGTGAAAAATCGCGCAATTATGCTTTCAGAACTCGGCGAGAAATAAAAACCATATGCAGAAATAAATTTCCATCATTAAGTATATCATGAACTCATTATGAATGCTCAATCCGCGAATACAGAAACAAATACAATAGGTCCGTGGCTGCAACAATGCACGCATTCATCCAACCATACATTTTATTGTTCCCTCTTCTTTCGCCACATATTCACAGACTCATTCAATTAATTTATTCGTTAAAGCATTTAGAGCTCTCAATGCTTTCAAAATGTGGCTTGAGGGCTTCTAAAATTTAGTTATGAAACCTTTTGTGCCTATAAGTAACAACGTATTGATTTTATAGAAATGTGAATATTTATTTGCGTGAGTGGAGAAGTTATAAGGCGCTCATGGGAAATATTTTCAATTAATTACTTGTGTTAACTCTGTGGCGCCTCATTTTGCTCATATTCAGAATATGCTGTGGGCACCCGCTTCAAAAGTGATTGTTTCTTTGTTTCTAGAGTTCCGTAACTCAGTCGGCAAAAACAGTTGCCTGTCTGTCCATCTGTCAAGACCCTTTTGCTCAAGACTGTGTGGTACTAAGCTGAAATTATTACCCCTTAGAGTAGTGAAAAACTTAAACTTCTAAGTTAACGCAATCCAAAGATGCCGTTTACACTCCATATCTGGCGCATATTTTGACATTCGCAAGGAAATAAAAACCTAATGGTTACTTCCAAATGGTTACTTCCTGGTTAACAAATTATTTTGACTTTAGTTCCTATAGTAATCAAATAATATAATCATTTACGTAGTTAATTTGTAGTTTAGTACGAGTAAGCTCTTTATTTGCATGTAAAAATTGTAATTAATTCTTTTTGTATGCCTATAATAGGCTGATCATAGCGCACATTAACCTAAAACATGTTCAACCACTGTACCTACCTATGTATCACAAAAAAAATATTTCTGATTTCCCTTTGACCTAGAAACCTGATATTTGGCAAAAAGCAAGGTCTCAAAGAACACGTAAAGGAAAATTTCTGAAAACTGTAAAGTTGTTACGTCACAAAATAATTACATTTTGCGATTCAGAAAAATCTTTGAGACTCGATTCTGGAATAAAACTATTTACATAGGTAAGTTTGTATGGAACCCTCGGTGCGCGAGTCCGACTCGCATTTGATCGTTTTTTAGATAGGTTATAATTGTTCTCCCGTTCTGCGAAGAGAGAGACGGATTGTCAGATTTTCACTGACTATAACCCACCCGTGTTCCTTCAATTACCGTATGCATTCCAGGTCCGCGGTTACTCTTTCGAACAATCACGCTACCCGAAATGACACTGTTGAGTGTCATTCAGCTGCTTGCACGGCTGAGGGCTAAGGAATGATTTGTACTTATGTACAGTCACAAGCAATAAGATTCATACATTGTCATATTGTCTAGCATCTAACTTCTGTCATTCAAGAAATAAGTGGACGAAAATTTTTTAGTTATCTATTAACCACCAAACAGGTAATTCTCGAAACGGTGAAGGAAAACATCGTAACGAAACCGGCATGTCCTAGGACCAAAAAATTTGAAGACATGACATCCACCAACCCGCACCACTAAGTTCGCGTTGTAGATTGCAGCGCATTTTCTTTCCTAGAGAGGAGGCCCGAGTTCCAGCAGTGGGAACAATATAAGGCTGATTATGCTAGGTAATTTATTTATTTTATTTCTTAAATGGTAGAAATTTAGAAGTTTGATTTTTAGCCCAATCCCTCTCCTGAAGAAGAGGTCTGCGTTTCAGCTGCTAATAGCTAAATAGAAGATAGATCGTGGTTAGATATTGTGGCTATTGCATCCTGAAAGTGTTTAAGTCTTCATTTTAATAATCAATTCTCGGTTACTTCTAGAGAAGAGGTTTGAGTCCCAGCAGTGGGAACATTATAATGTTAATTATGCTTGCGTTGTTCACAGTTAAGGCAACTCTTCTTTTGTTTTAAACATTGCTTCACATTAAGAATAACTCCTGTATCGTGGATGCATGTTGGTAAACACATGTAACGTGTAACGAGTTACATAAACATGTAACTCACATACACAAGTCACCCAGACCCGGAACAACCATCTGCAGGTCATACAAAGACTTGTTCCGTACGGGAATCGAACCCGCGACACGCAACTCAGCAGCCAATCGCTCTGGTCATGCTATAATTATGGCGGTAAGTCCCCTCTTTGAGGAGTGACTAGAAAGACCTAACGGCGTCGATGCAGGTTCTCACCAGACATGGTCAGTTCGGGAGGTTCCTGCACCGGTTTCGTGCGGAAGAATCGCCCGGGTGTCACCACTGTGTGGACCGCCCGGAGGACACGGTGGAGCATACGGTAGAGGTGTGTCCCGCTTGGGCAGAGCACCGCCGTGTCCTCGTGAGGGCGATCGGTGGCAACGATCTCTCGCTTCGAGCCTTGGCACAGGCCATGGTCCGAAGCTAGGTGGAGTAGCAGCCAGTCACCTCCTTCTGTGAAGCAGTAATGTTAGCAAAGGAGGCGGCCGCACGCGCGAGGCAATGGCCCTCACGCCCCAGCCACCGGGATCCCGATCCAGGTTTCCAGCCACTGTAGGCAAGGGCTTGCGGACGACGAGTAATGGGTAGCTCGCCGTCCGACCATCCGGACCGAACTCAAGTCATCGACGGTGCAAGGTGTTCCACGCGCGCCCCAAGGAGATGTCAGTAAACCGTATGTGCCCAACAGGTTCGAAGCCTACTGGGGCCATGGGTTCGCTTCTGAAAGGAAAACCCGGCCCTCGAATGCAAGGCAACGAAGGAACTAGGAGTGGGTTTTAGTCAGTAAAAGTCTGACAAACACACTACTCCAACCATATCGTCATATCCTTAATTTGCTCTTTCGTTTTAATATGACCAAGTAACATTCCGCAGACGAGTCTACAACCTGTCAAGTTAAGTATAACGTGATTGATCTACAAGTGTAAGGTTTTCCTCCATAGGAAGTTGTAATTTCCTTCAGATGCCACGTAAAATGTCATTTTCTGATTCCTGCGTATATTTTGTACAACAAAGTATCTGTAAACAGGGTTTTAAGTACAACATTAGGTTGTAAAATCTGATGATTCTGTTGTAAGATGCGATGCAAGGTTTTTGAAGAGGTAATATAATACAGAAGGCATATAAAAGTAAGAAAACATATATTATATTTTTGTGTGTGCTTACTATGTTGTAATTTGAATTTCTGAAATAGAAGTAGGTACTTAGTCCTCAAATTCCATTAAAGGAAATTCAAGTAAAAGGTGCCGTCAGTTGAGACTGGTCATCTCTTAGCTGCCAGTGACTTAATTCAATTTCTATTTTTTTTTTTATTAGTTTTTATTTTATTCTTTTAATTATTATTACTTATCTACATTGTGCTCACATATTAGAAGCGACAAGAAATATGTAACCAAGATTTATGTAACTCATAATATGATTTAAAAGAGTGTCCATGGAGTTTCTTGCACGTTCTTCTCCATAGAGATCTACGCTTTGGAACGTGCAATTTAGCTTCACTTGTATTTTTTTTTGACTGACCGACATTTTGACAATTCAAAAGTGCCTGTAATTGGTCTATTTGAAATAAACGTTTCTGATTTCTAAAAAATAAAACTCTTTAATTAAGGGTCAGTTGGTGTGAAAAAACTCACATACACGATCATGGGAACATCCCATCCGTCAGAAACACCATTTATCATCATTATCGTGCTATCCGGACATCCGGGAAAAAGTTCATTGTGATACACAAAGGGGTCTTTCCGAGATTCCCCTGAGAGATGACTTCGCAACTGCAAGTAACGGTTCCCTGTGACCCTTTTCGAAATATATGTATCTATAAAGATCCGTAAAGGAAAGAGGTCCTATAATGTTAACAAAAATCATTCTGGTTTGAAGAATTGAAGTCTTATAGGCACTGTGCCATTTTTTTAGATGGGAAGTGATTAAATATATTCTATCGTTCTATACTCTGTTCGCGATAGCACTAGACAGAAGTTAAAAAAGGTTGTTTTAGGGTACACTCTGTAATAAATGTATATTAAAAAAAAAAAATAAATAAATAAATAAATATTGTGCTTTATTACAGTTAAGATTGATGCTGAATTTATTATAATATTAGTTATTTTTATTTGTATGAATGTTAAATAATTATCTTGTTGCCTTGTATTGTGTACAATTCATAATTATGTTTTGTAAGGAGGAAACTTGTGGATCCACCATTTAAATAAAAATTGTAAAATTGTTTGAAATAAATTTATGTTTATTTAAAATCATTTATTTATATAATTCTATCTAAGTATTTAGTACTTACCTTACAATAATCAAATTTATCTAAGTAGGTAATGTTAAAATTTTATATTGAAACCATTATTTATTAAAATTGTTTGAATTTATCTCGAAATGTCGAAAAATAAATGTTGTGCACACCTGCTTCTATGAACATCTTTTGTCTAATGCTGTCATGGAGTATAGTTATTCAGTCGCATCCGGTCAGACTGGAAGCTGACCGCAACCTAGTTGGGAAAAAAACCTAGGGAGGTGTAGATTTTTTTTAAGGTGAGAAATCATCCAATTACGTCTCCCGCTCTGGGTGGGGTTCAGCGCGTGTTAGACTTTTACTGACTAAAATCCACTGAACTCCTTTCGTTATCCTTTGTGTTCCAGGTTCGATGATCCATGGGCTTCTCAAATTATTTTTTCATGGAACTAGACCGACATCCAAATCGTTCTATCATATTTTATGCGGTAAAAAAGTCGGAAACGGGATGATTGATTTCTAGAATTATGTTTCTATAATATTTTTCGGTGGACAGTGTAGTCGTATTTCATCGTGCTACGTCAACTTGGGGTGACTAGTCCAAAGCTAAGCTGTGGACGGCTCCCATGATTTATTTGACATGCTGAATTATTGTATAAAATATGGCTGCAATCTGTCGATAAGTCTCACTGACTTAGCTGTCTCTTTTTTAATGCACAACATATTTTCTGAACTTAGAAATATTGAAAATGCGGTGTATTTATGAAATTCGCGATGAATTTTTCCGGATGTGCATTAAGAGTTCCCGAGAATCTAGGGATGAGCCGGTAAACGATCTTGCAGTCTGTGTATATCTCGTGATGACTGTTATGCTAATATTGTTATCAAAATGCTTTGCACTAAACTTTATTAATTTTAAATTGAACCAGACATTGTTTTTGCTTTTCCACAACTACTACGAATGTCTCATCCAAGATTCCGGACATCTCAATCTACTTCTTCCATTTTCGAAGAGACGAAGAGCTACCCATAGTTTGTCGTCCGCAAGCCAACCCGCCCCGTAAGGACCGAGCCCGGGACGATGACGCGGCGTATAGTGTTCCATGCGTGCCTCAAAGAGATGTCAGCAAAACTGAAAGGACCCAGTAAGGTCTGTTAGAGCGGCGGGAATATTTGGAAGAGTGTCGTAAAAGGCAACTGAAGGACACAGGTGGGTTTTAGACAGTAAAAGTCTGGCACGCCCTCTCATACATCAAAAAAATATGCATGCCTACTAACTGCTGCGTAAGTATTATATTTATAAAAAAAAATATTCTATAATTTATACAACTCTTTAATGGTTGGCTCTAATTTTAAAGACCAAAATGCGGAAATCACATACCTACACAATTTTGATTGCAGTCGCAGTATGTTAAATAACGACCTGCGAAATACATTGCAGTGTCTCAAGTATACCCGAGGGTCATACTCTTGAGGAACATGTTAGTTCCTTTTAAAGTTTACCGTCGCTTGAAGCAGTAAAAGCCGAGAAGTACCTACACACTTTTATATAAAAGATTTAGATTTTTTTTAATACAAAAATGCTACCTACTACTTTACTCGTTTTTACGGTAGTGGTTGCTCGTTTTGGCGTAAATCTGCAATTATACAGTAGTGAAAGTGTGAATAATGAGGAGAAAATTCAACACGTACTTATGCCTCGATTTTATTTTACTGTGTGCGATTGAAATGTCGTTATTTTTTTTGCACTATTCGAGTAGGAATCTTTTCACGGCATATACGTATGTATGTCATGGCTGGATAGAGCTTCGAGCATCGATTTTGACATGCTTCTTTGCTTCATTCGTCTTTTTACTTTGCCATTATCTCCCTGAGACATAGCCTACTTTACCATGTTAACTATTATAAGTTTCTTTCAGTACACAGTTTATTACTTAAGGGTGCTTTCATGATTTCTATCTATTTAATCATTCATTAGTATTATTATGATAGGGGTTTTTTTTTTTTTTTTTTTTTTCGGTGGGAAAATCATCTTATGACATCCCCCGCCCTTGGGCGGGGCGGGAGATAGTGTCAGACTTTTACTGACTAAAAACCCACTCCTGTTCCTTCGTTGCCTTTCGTACCAGGGCCGAGTCTTCCTTTCAGAATCAGACCCTTGGCCCCGGTAGGCTTCGACCCTGCTAGGCCCCTACAGTTGCTGACATCTCCTTGAGGCGCGCGTGGAACAGCACGCGCCGTCGACGACTTGGGCTCGGTCCGGACGGTTACCGGACGGTCGGACGGCGAGCCACCCATTGCTCGTCGTCCGCAAGCCTGCGCCTACGATGGCCGGAAATCGGGATCGGAATCCCGGCGGCGATTGGGGCGTGAGGACCGTTGCCTCACGCGATCGGCCGCCTCCTTTGCTAGCATTACTGCTTCGCAGAAGGAGGCAACCGCCTGCCACTCCTCCTCGCTCCGGACCATGGCCTGTACCAAAGCCCGGCGCGAGAGATCGCCGCCGCCGATCGCCCCCACGAGGACACGGCGTTGCTCTACCCAAGCGGGGCACACCTCCAACGTGTGCTCCACCGTGTCCTCCGGGCGGTCCACACAATGGTGACACCCGGGCGTTTCTTCCGCACGAATCCGGTGCAGGAACCTCCCAAACTTACCATGTCCGGTGAGGACCTGCGTCATGCGGAAGGTAAGGACGCCGTGTTGCCTTTCCAGTCACTCCTCAAAGAGGGGACTTATCGCCATAATTATGGCGTGCCCAATTATGATGGGGGTTAATGATGCGAAGGAATTAAGAGGGTCTTTCTCCACTCGCCTATCGTCAACGTCGAGCATGGTTTTAAAGCTAGTTGCTTCATCTAACGCGATGTTTGATGAAAAGGCAATGCGAAAAAAGAAAGATAACGCCTGAAAACTCTGTTGGCATTCGGTAATTCCGTGATTTACTCGAATATTTCACAAAACTTGTTCCAGGAAATACGTGTTTTTTAAAACCCTTAATAGCATAGAATAGTCGGCCTTATAATTTTCCCACTGTTGGGACTCAGGCCTCCTCTCTAGGAGAGGGAATATAAATATTTTTAAGTTTTGGTACGGGAACCAGGTTAACTGTGTTAGGTGGGACGGGGAATTCTCGAGTCCGTATGGTCTTGAATCAGGTGTGAGGCAGGGGGGTCTGAGTTCTCCTACACTGTTCAACCTGTACATGGACCAGTTGATTGTGGAGCTGAGCAGCACCAGAGTCGGATGTTATATTGATGGTGTATGTGTCAACAACATTAGTTATGCAGATGACATGGTGCTGCTCAGTGCCTCTGTTTGTGGCCTAAGGAAACTTATGGGTGTATGTGAGAGGTATACTAGTGCTCATGGCCTAGTGTATAATGTGAAAAAGAGTGTTGTGATGGTGTTTGGGGCTGGTGGAAAGTGTCCAGTTAAGGTACCTCCGTTAAAGATTAATGGTGTGCCTTTGTCGAGAGTGGACTCATTTAAGTACCTTGGGCATATCCTGACCGCTAGCCTTAGGGACGATGACGACATTGAGAGAGAGCGGAGGGTACTGTCGGTCAGAGCGAACATGATTGCCCGCAGGTTTAAGCGTGCTTCCACAGAGGTTAAGAAAACACTTTTTAGAACCTTCTGTTCATCCTTCTACACCTGTAGCCTGTGGGTACGTTTTACGCAAAAATCGTACAGTGCCCTTCGCGTGCAGTATAATAATGCTTTCAGGGTGTTGATGGGGCTGCCTCGCTTCTGTAGCGCATCAGGGATGTTTGCGGAAATGCGAGTTGATTGCTTTTATGCATTAATGCGTAAAAGATGTGCATACCTGGTGCGCAGGGTGCGAGCCAGTCCCAGCGGCATCTTGGGCATGATTGCTGACAGACTGGACTGCTGTATTTTAAATCCTTGCTCCAGTATCTTAGTTGTATTTGTATCACTAACATAGTTGTAAGTTTGTTTTGTTTTTTACTAACACAAAATGAGTCTTGTTGCTCGAAATAAAGTATATTATTATTATTATTATTATTAGATTAGTTTTACACAAATTTATGTTTTGATTTCTATAGAAGCCTAGATAATATCCACAAGATAGCTGTGTCCTCAAAATATCTAGAGAAAGATGTGTAATAACATCATAATCACGTAAGAGCGGTTGTATGGAAATGTAATAATAATAATAATAATAATAATAATATTTATTTAATACAATGTACCTCCAGTTGCTCGTTTATTTGAAATTCGGCGCGTACTTATTTGAATTTTCTTTGATATTGAACGAAATTATTTTTGTTAATTTTAAATAGCTGCTCTGTATATCCGTGAAATTAGTTGAGTATGTGTTTCTTATTAATTAAATATACAATTTTATGTTCAAACTTGGTTGTAGCACCTTGTAGACAAAAAACTGAATAAAATGAGTATCTACGTGGAAAATATTTAAGAAAACGGTACTCATTTCATTTTTGAACTCCGGAGAGTCTTATAATCATGCAAATAAAATTTCCTGACCCAATGATTAAATTTTTCGTAATTCCGATCTGCTTGATAATCCCCTTTTATATGTCAAACAACCATCACCTAAAGCAATTCATTCTGCCCCTAGTGATTTAATGTAGTAGATATTCTTGCTCCCTAGGGAATAATGAGATTTGAATTAAGAACGTCAAAAACCATTAATTTGAGGAAAAAAAGACGTGTGGCACTCGGGGACTGCCGCGGTAAAGCTATTGCATAGCATTTTGTATCAACTTATGCAATTATAATTATTTATTTATTTTATTTATGCAGTAACACTACGGCTAGTTGCACGCCCACAAACACCGTGTCGAAGACTGCCGAAAAGAAAAGACGTTAGACAATGCACGGCCTTCAAGCCACACCTCCGTGCCCGTCGGAGTGGGGAGCGTGAGGTTTTTTTTCGTTACGGAATTTCTGGATTCGGTCCCCGCGCTCAAGGCCCTCGATAGAAGCTATGCAATAGCTTAAAAAATAAATTAAAATGTACGTGCATCAAACAATTTTATTCAAAAATCAAACTGGCCACTAACAAAAAAAAATAAAAAAATAAAATGTGGTTACTGAGGAGTCTTTAAACAAAAAAGTATGTAATGAAAAGACCGGGAGCGTTATAGAAAATTAAAACTACTTATGGCATACTGAAAGTTTCTGGATAAATAAGACTAGTTAGAAGACTTACGACACATTTATTGTTTTTCAAAGTATATTCCCTCGCAATTAATGCATTTTAGCATTCGCTGAAACCACTGTACAAAGTAGTTGGACCAGTTTTCTTTAGGGACCTCTTCAATGGCTTTATGAAACGCAATCACCGCCGATTCAGGGCTCGTAAAACGTGTGCCTTTAAGATTGTCTTTAATTTTTGGAAACAAATAGAAGTCACAAGGTGCGAGGTCCGGGTTGTAAGGCGGATGCGTAATCAGTTCTATATTTGACGCATTCAAATAGTCTTCTGTTACCTTAGCGGAATGTGAGGATGCGTTATCGTGGTGGAGGAGTAGGTACATTGCTTCGAGGACGCTTTTCGCAAACTTTTTCTAAGACTCTGGGCAAGCAAGTGTTGACGTACCAATTTGCAGTCACTGTCCTTTGATCTTCAAGCGATACTGTAGTGTAATGTCCTACTTTGTCAAAAAAAGAAGCAACCTTTTTTTTTATCAACACTTCGACTTTTCTTAACTTTCGTCGGCAAATCTTCAAAGGAAAGACCCACTCTGCCGATAGGCTTTTTCTTTCGCGTTCAAAGCCGTACACCCAGGTTTCATCACCTGTCACGATATTATAAACAGTCAATGACTGTCCTCCATTAAACTTTTTTATCATTTTACGGCACCAATGGACTAGCAGTCGTTTCTGGTCCTCCGTTAAGTCATGTGGTATCCATCGAGTGCAAAGCTTCCAAACCTTCAGATGCATATGTGAAATGTTTTGCACTTGGCTCATTCCAATGCCTAACAAAGCACGAATGTGTTGGCAAGTAATTTTTTGGTCAGTTTCAATAAGTTGTCGTACTGTGTCAATATTTGTGTCTATAACCGCAATCGCCGGCCGACCTTCACGTACGATGTCATAGAGATAATCACGTCTACGTCTAAATTTTCCAAACCACGAATGCGAGCTGCGACATGGTGCTTCATCACCAAATGCCAATTGAAGTCTCTGGTAACTATCGTGTTGACTTAAGCCACAACGAAAATCATAAAAAATCTTTGAACGAAATTGTTCACGAGTTAAATTCATTTTGATAGCGACACACAATCTTCGAAAGGACGCCACAATGAAAAAACAAATGAAAACGTCGCAAATAAAAAAGGAACATGCTCGCAAAGAGTTCTATTTTCGAATTCTATAATTGTTTTTTCATTATTTTATTGTAAGTGGCCAGATCCAGACACTTTCAGTATGCCCCACGTGTAGTTCAATCTTAGAGTAGTGAATTTTGTTTGTTTGAAATAAACATGTCGAGTGATGATTAACATCAACTTGTAAATATACTTATATTTCTCTAATATATAATTTGTTTCAGTATATTGTCTTTTAATTATCTCACAGATGGTGTAAAAAGTAGAGTATCCAACACAGGATAAAGTTTTTTTCTCTTGGGCGGCTTGAATTCCTCACTTCACTCAGGTTTCTTTATTAACTTCACAATGATCGGAAATTAATAATATAAATCCCTCACTGGCGTTCGGGGTTAAAACTTAGCAACCTTCGTTTCGTTCGGAATTCAACATGCCGCCCGCGACTTAAATACACTATCATAGTCACATAATCTACTATTATGTCGTTAACAAAAAGCTTTGTTAAGGTCCAGTCAATCTTTTTGTCGATCATTTTTAATGTGTGATTACTGTTAGTCGATGGAAAAGGCGATATCGGAGCAAACAAAATAGGTTTTTGTTGGATTAGATCGAATTCATTAGGTTAATCAGGTTTTACTTATCGTTGGCAGAAAGGGCGGTCGTGTTATTAAGTAATGGATCTGATTAGGGACGTGTCCATCAAGAATCAAGAATCAAAGCATTTATTTCAAAAGAATGTGCAAGAAACTTTACGGACACTTTTTTAAATCATGTTATTGATGTAATGTGTTACAAATATCTCGGTTACATATTTATTGTCGACTCTATTAATATATATTTCAATTTATTTAAGGATTTTTTATTATAATGCTATTTTTTGTATATGCCAATTCCATCGTAACCTTAAACATGAATAACAATAAAAAAAATATATAAACAACTAGACTTAAGTTAACAGTGGTGGGGACCACTTGGGACTTATATTAATTATTATGGGGACTAAAACACAAAAATGATTTTGGCTGGTTTAGATGTAGGTCTAGACAAAAACACATGGAACATACTTATGTTGAGTTTGTTTAGGTTGAGAGTCTGCATCAGGGACTCTCGGTGCGTTCGGACACATTCCACCAGCAAGTGATGCACGTCTTCTACTGCACCACATACTTCGCAGTTAGGGGAGCTAACAAAAATAAATTCAAAGACATGTGACATACACCGACTCCCTCTCCTAGAGGGGAGGCCTGAGTCCCAACACAGTATAGATATGAGATATTTGTTAGTGATTTAACAACCTTCTCAGAAAATACGCACAAAATGTCTCATATCTCAGCAAGCTATAATCCACCATGACAAATATGACGACATTACACCAATAATTTCAGCGGGCCTTTTGACGTGGCTGCATGTCGAGAGGGCAAGCAGGATCATTTGTTTGGTACCTGCTGGTAGCACAACATTTGCCTTGCATAATAAAACCATTTTATTTTCATTTATGGATTTCTAACAGGGGTTATACAATCGCATGCAAGTTAATATGACAGAAATACTTAGGTACTTAGGTAAGTGTGCGGGTGAGCTATCGAAAACTAGATAAGTATATCTTTCACTCATAAACAATCTAGATATCTACCGTTTAGTTTGAGAAGGGCGAAAATGTTAAAAATAATACAATCAAAACAACTAAAACTAAATAATACAATTATTATCGATGGATATTGATAACATAGTTCAGACAGGGTATAGTCTTAACATAGTTCCTGGTAACCGGTCCACTTGAGCCTCCCAAAACTATATCTTTGTTTTCCATATGTCGCAGTGGTTTCTCACCAGCTAAGGGTTGTCCTTGGATGTACTGACATACATTTGTTACCACGTTTCACGAGAAATATCTAAGGGCCTTTAGCGAGTTGGTTTCAGCACCTCGTGTGCTTTCCAAATTTCCAGGACCCCAGGGTGCAATATCACAGATATATAAATTTGATATGTGGATAAAATAATACATGAAAGTAATAATCATAATAATACTTATTTTTATTTTACTGTGAGTTTTTAGCAAGTACCTTCTTTTTATTATCTTCTATATTTCAGTTATTTACACATACTCATTATATTGTTAAATACACTTCTGGACATTCAATAGTCTTTTTTTGAATTTCGAACACAGAATTTAAAGAAACAAAAGACAATTTGGAGCCTGTTTGTTGGATATCAAACAATCGAATACTAAGAAAACTTGGTTTTATTGGTTTACTTGGATTTAATTCTTGAAAAAGTGATTGATATCTTTGGTTTTGCAACAAACATTACTTATTCTTAACATTAAGGTAGGTTCTATCCTATCAATAATCTATGGATACTTCACCTGAAGTCGCCGCCCAAGCTGTGGCACTTATTCAGGCCGGACACAGCCAAAGAAACGTGAGTGCTCAACTTAATTTAAGTCGATCTGCGGTCCGAAATGTTTATCGGAGGTACCTAGAGACTGGCGGCTTTGTTCGTCGCCAAGGAAGGCCACGATCTCGGGTCACAACTGAAAGGCAGGATCGATTCATCGTGACGACCAGCTTGAGAAATCGTCACCTTACCTCCATTGAGATACAAAACCAACTTCGCGACTTCCACGGAGTATCTGTGAGCACTCGAACTGTTCGGAGAAGGTTAAAAGAACGCGATATGGTACCACACAAGCCAGCTAATGGGCCCAAACTAACGCGAGCCCACCGAACAGCGCGCCTTCATTTCGCACGCAGTCATTTAAATTGGACACAGCAAGATTGGAGCCGTGTACTCTTTTCTGATGAGTCTAAAATTGTGTTACATGGCAATGATGGAAGGAAGAAGGTCTACCGACGTAAGGGAGAGCGTTTCGCACAATGCTGCTTTGAAGAGAGGGTTGCTTATGGCGGTGGCTCATGGACTGTCTGGGGCGGTATATCCGCGAGCGGAAAAACTCAACTTGAGGTTGTTACAGGACCACGGCTGCCAACATTAAATGCTGAAAGGTACATTCGTGAGTGCTTAGAACCTCACGTGATACCATACGCGGACTATGTGGGCCCAAATTTCCTTTTTATGCATGATAATGCAAGAGCCCATGCGGCCGGCATCGTCAGGGAATATCTTCGGGATGTGAACATCACAGTTAAGGACTGGCCAGCCAGAAGCCCAGACATGAACCCCATTGAGCACATGAGGGACGAGCTAAAAAGACGTGTTAGGGCTTGTCAGCCAGTTGCCCAGACGATGCAGGAGTTGAAAACTGCCATAGAAGAGGAATGGGAGATGATCCCTCAAAATTTCATAGAGCGGTTGATAAACTCTATGCCTAATCGTATGAGAGCTGTGGTAGATGCCCATGGAGGCAACACGCGTTATTAAATTAAACCTTTATTTGATAAAACATGTTTTTTATTCAAAAATCAATTGCCTTTAACAAGGCGCATATCCGACTTGTTAGGCGTAGCTCCATGTCGTATGGTATTCTGAATTCAAATTTAAAACAATACGATCGAAAAAGATGGTAAAATGTATCAGGTTTAAAACTGCATCAACAGTTTTTGTTCAATCTAGCAATCATATTTCGGTAGGGGCCATCGAAACCTAAACTCTAAGGTGGGCCAATAGATGTGTCCAGAAGTGTATATATAATAAAAAAAATATTATTATTATTTCGTTTATTCATTAATATCACATTAAAATTATATTTTTAAATATTTGAATATAAAATAAATAAAACATTTAAAAATATAAAAAATAGTAGCCTATCGGTATCGGGAGCAGGGTCCAAGATACCGGCGGTCAGGGCTCCAGAGAAAGGAACCTCCTCACAATGCGAGCCTCACAAAGATCCCTAACAGCATCTTACTGGATTATACATCCTTCTCCCGAGCATTTTTGCTCTTGCGAATCTCCCTGCCCTGCGGAATGTATCTCTCTTAGTCTGGCCCCTCACCTAGGCATATTACTGCAAAGCAAACGCTATCGATAAAGACCTAGGGTTTATTGGAGCGCGCAAGCCCCACCACGACATCAATGTAGAGATACGGCGATGGGGATTATTATTTCCTTTATTTATTTGCTATACATACATTTTATACATTTTTTTTTTTGAACAATATCATATAAAAAACATTTAAAAATATAAAAAATAGTTGTCCGCCGGTATCGGTAATAGGGTCCAAGCTACCGGTGGTTAGGGCTCCAGAGACAGGAACCTCCTGTCCTCACAATGCGAGCCGTATCGAGAGGTACTGGGCCCTTGATCCAACCGCACAACGACAGCATCGATAGATGGTCGTCGAAGCTCAAGGCCGTTTTTGTCATGTGGAATGGTTATATCGACTATCATTGCGCGGCGCGCTAATCGGTCTATCACTACTATATCCGGCTTATTGGCTACAATAGTCCGGTCACGGTAGTAGGTAATGATAGACCGATCCCAGTATAACGTGACATGGTCAATTTCGAGAACTGGGTTGGGCACATACGTATTGTTGTAATGTATTTTGAAGTTTTGGAAAAACATATTATTATTAAAAAATAAATTACGATCAAAAAAATAATACATAATTCATAATCTTTAAATATTAATTTAAAACAATAATAGCAATAATTTGTCACTGCATCACCCAAAGGTTGATTGGTAGAAAATGCCTTAAGGCATTAAGTTCACCTCTGTACTTATGTGTGCATCAAGAATTAAATAAATAGCAATAAAAAAGACGACAAACCAAAATATTAATTTAATATTTCATGTTGTGAATATTCAGAGTTGGGGGTTTATCTACGGCTTTTTAACTAAAATAGAACAAGATGATGGAAAATTTGGAAATTCTGAACACGTCCTTAAGTGAAAATGGCATAAACTAAATACGGGGTTGATATTTGAAGCTCAACAGTTCGGTGTTAGTTAACGCGTCACGAAGTCTTCGCACCCTTTAACAATATACCAAATACGGTTATGATAAGTGAGTTTAAGATTTTGAACCGTTTACGGTATCTGGGTCATAAAAAAACCGGAATTGAAAATTAAATTAAATAAAAATGTCTTCTTTTTTATAAAAAATCAGCATTTACTATATTATGGGAAGTAGCAAAATAATTATAATATCCAGAAAATCAGAGATCAAAACCTTATTTTCATTAAAATATGTGACATTTTGATTTTTATGTGTCCAGAAAAGTTTAAAATAGCACGCAAGGAAACTTCGCGTATATAGTGATGCTCGCGGAACAGATGGTCATTGGGGCCGAAAAGTTCTGGAGTGGCGACCGCATACTGGAAGATCCAGCGTTAGAAGGCCTCCCATAAGGTGGACCGATGGTCACGGGAATCCGATGGTTGCAAGACGCACAGGACCGATCGTTGTGGTGACACTTCTATGTCCAACAGTAATGATGTACCAAAAATAAACCTTTTTTCTATCTGGTGGAAAATGGGTCAAGGAAAATGGGTCAAAAAAGCGTCAATACTGTCTATTGACGCTTCTACCTTCCTTTCCAAAGAAAACTTGTTAACAATGTTGTCATGTTAAATGTCAATTGTATAGCATAGCATAACATAGCATAATCAGCCTTTTTAATGTTCCCACTGCTGGGACTTAGACCTTCTGTCTAAGAGAGGGAATGAGCCGTAATCCACCACGCGGGCCCAGTACGGGTTGGTGAATGTGACGTGTCTTCGAATTTTTGATTCTAGGACATGCCAGTTTCCTCACGATGTTTTCCTTCACCGTTTTGAGAGCAGTGGTGATGAAATAAATTATACAAAGTAATGCGCCTGGCTGTGTTTGAACCCGCAGCCTACAACTCGTAAGTCGTGGCCGTTACCACTCGGCCACCACTGCTCCTTTACCACTCAATGACCCATGTCAATTGTATGTATTATTAAAATAAATAAATAAATATTTGGCAAAAGAGTCCTAAAAAAAACACTTTATAAGATTTTCCAAACTATCTAACCATTATATTAATACTGACCTACATTTCCGATCACTCATCAATTTGGCTTCCAATACTAATATATCGGGTTAATATCTTGTCCTTTCCGTCATTCGATACATTGTAGTGACACAATGATATATTCTCCGTCGTCACGAGCAAGGCCATGCGTCAGCATTTAGTAACTCTTTTAACCTTTCTTGTATATAAACGATTTGTAAATGGCTGATACTGGACTGGATTGATCAGTTTAGCATGTAAAAGCTATTTTTGTTTTATAAAGTGGTCTAGTTTACCATAATCAGCTTTATAATGTTCCCACTGCTGGCACTCAGGCCTACTCTCTAGGAGAAGGAAAGGACCGTAATCCACCACGCGGGCTTGCGGCCGCCAAGTTAGCCGCCACTGCAACCACTGCGGCAGGGCCCTCACGGGGGGCTCTGGAGGAGACTGTAACGTCTTACGTTTCCTCTAGGCAAACATCAACCACTGCGACCCCGCTCAGGATCTGTTGCTCCAGAGTATGGCGCAGTGGTCGCTTAACATCACCTTAGTCTCCGACCCGTACTATATCCTGCCCAGGGCTGACTGGGCTGGGTGCAGGACCTGAACGGCTCGGTGATCTTAATTTCATCGCCGTCGTCGCTAGGTTTGGATCCCTCCCCGTGGTCGTTTTACGGGGACTTCAATGCCAAGAACTTGTCTTGGGGTTCCCGGTACACGAACCAGCGGGATCGGATGGTGGAGGACTGGGCTCTGGAGACAGACCTGGTCGTCCTAAACCAGGGTTCTGTGAGACAGTGGTGGACATTTCGTTCGCCAGCCCCACTCTGTCACCGCGTATCGTCGACTGGCGCGTAATGGAGGGGGTGGAGACGAACTCAGACCACCGGTACATCCGGTTTGAAGTCTCCGCCCAGACCTCGACCGCGTAAGTCCAACAGACCCCGTGTGGTCCGCGATGGGCGCTGAAGCAGCTGGACCGGGTCCTTCATCGTCATCTTCTCCTGGAAGCCGCGAAGGTCCAGGCCTGGGTGCAAGCACCGGATAGGCCTGTCGACGTCGACATCGACGTCGAGGTAGAGTGGTTTCGGGAGGCCATGTCGCAAATCTGCGACTTTGCAATGCCCCGAGTCCGGCCAGGACGTGCCCGGCGCCAGGTGTACTAGTGGTCGCTGGAGATCGCGACACTGCGCAGCGAGTGCAATGCCGCGCGGCGCCGGTACGCCAGACACCGCAGGCACCGCATCCGCCCGCCGGATGTTGAGGCCAGAGAGGTGGAGCTGTATGAGGGATACAGAGGGCCAAGGCGCACCTTCCGAGCGGAGATAAAGCGGGCTTAATTAGAGGCCGTGGGGGCGCCCCTACAAAGTAGTACGAGAAAAATTCCGCCCATGGGCTCCCCCGACGCAGAGTCTCCGGCCCCATCTTGTGGAGTGTGGTGAGCGCTCTGTTCCCCGCGCGAGGGGAACACTATCCCCCGCCTATGGCTCCGCCACCTGCGATATCCGACCACGACGGCAACGACGACAACAATGCTCCAGAGGTGACCGAGGAAGAGATGAGAGTGGCGGTACGAAGGCTGAGTGCCAAGAATACCACCCCAGGACCCGACGGCTTGCCGGGAAAAGCCTGGGGGGTCCTGGCCATGGAGGAACTTGGGCCTCGATTAAGAAGGCTCTTTAGCTTATGTATGGAGAGGGGCCAGTACCCATTTTGCTGGAAGACGGGGAAACTGGTCCTCATCGTGAAACCGGGACGCCCTGCGCACTCACTGTCCGCGTACCGGCCAATCGTGCTGCTCGACGAGATCTGCAAGCTCTTTGAAAGAGTTTTTGCAGACGGCCAGTTCGGCTTCCGCAAGGGGCGCTCCATGTTGGACACCATCATGCGCGTGCGAGCTCGTCTGTGCGGTGTCTTCGGACATTGCTAATGCCTTCAACTCCCAGCCCTAGAGTAGCATTAGGAGGCCCACTCAGGTATCACTAGGTGCCTGACTACCTCTGTCGTGTGATCGAGGCCTACTTGACGGACAGGTTCATCATCTATCTTGGTCACCAAGGAGAGTGGAAACGGCGAGAGATGTCGTGCGGTGTTCCGCAGGGATCGGTACTAGGACCGCCCTTGTGGAACATCGGGTACGACTACTTTTTTTTTTTTTTTTTTTTTTCTCTTTATTTATTATTAGGGACTTTTACACGGACGTGTATGCCAGTCCCATCATACCTTATATTAATACAGTATCTAACTAAAACGTAACCTAGCGAACATAAATACTTTGGAGGCAGCCTCCGAATTAGGTGTCGCTAAAAGATGATGAAATACACCTACATCATACTTATTTAACTTTAAATCCTTAAATAATTCTAATCGGTCAGACTGAAATCTGGCACACTCCAACAATAAGTGTACTACATCTTCCGGTGTTCCACATACATCACAATTTGGTGAGTCGGTTTTTTTCATTAAAAATCCAAACTTATTGAGGGGCATATGTCCAGATCGCAGTCTGTGCGCGATCACAACCAGCCGCCTACATATCTTAGTGTTGTAAAACCATGGTATATGAGGAGGCTCCGATACCATTGATCTATACCATATGCCTTTATCCTTGGATCTTTCATTAAAATATTCCTTCCAAAGTTCATAACATTTGTTTTTGTATTTTGGTAATAATTCCACGTAATATGTTCCAATATTTACCTCCTTTCCCTCATGAATTCCCAATTTTGCCAACCGGTCAGCCTCCTCATTACCATGTAAGCCGATATGCGATGGAACCCATTGCAACCTCAGATCAAACCCATTGCTGGTTAAATTTTGTATCTTAGAAAGGATACCATAAGCTATCGATGCACCTCTGCAACCAGAGGCGCATCGAGCTATATGTTGTAATGCGCTTTTGCTGTCAACACAAATCACTGCTTTTCTTTTATCATTATTTTGAATATAAATAAGTGCTTCTGAGATTGCAAAAAGTTCCAAAGACATTACCGATACAGCGTTAATTATTTTGAAACAACTATTGCTATTGTTTCCTGGTTTCAGAGGATCATAGTAAGCCGCACCATTTCCCTTAGCGCTCTTAGACCCATCCGTGTAAATAATATAATATTCGTCATATTTTTCTCTTAGTTCTTTTAATGTTTTTAATTAAGTTAATATTTCTGTTTTAATTAAATTATATTCGTACGCTTTTTTTGGTTTTTTTATTGAATCTAACTCAACCTTAATAATATTTTGCGTGTTAATGTTACTGACCCAGGTATCTAAACTAAACATTTCTAATATAGAAGACGAGTTCATACTCTCTTCTTTAACTTCTTCAAGAACACTAACAAGTAACGGGAGCTTCTTATTTGACCAATACCTGTTGTGTCTAAGAGCGCCAAGTTCTGACAATAGCTTGATTGTTACATTATCTGACAATGATCGCGACTTCAAACAATATTTGACGGCTAGCCACCTCCTTCTTAAATGCAGTGGAGGAACACAGAGCTCGCATTCCATGACATGAATGGGAGTGCTTCTTATAAAACCTCCCACTACCCTTAATGCTTGATTTTGTACTTTAACTAGCTTATAGATATTTGAATCCGCACTACTATCGTACAAGAAACATCCATAGTCAAGTCTGCTTCTAACTAAAGCTATATATAGTCTACGTAAATGTATCTGATGTATACCCCAGGCTGAACCAGTAAGAATTTTAAGTACATTTATAAGTTTCTGAACCTTTTCGACGATTTCATTGATATGTTTACCCCAGCGCAATGTCCTGTCCAGCCAAACTCCCAAGTATTTGTAGGTTAGTACTGTATCAAGTTCACAGTTATTTACCAGAAGCTGAATTCTTTGTTGTCTAAATCCCCTGCTAAAAATACAATATTTAGATTTACTAATAGATATCTCCAATCCTAATTCATCTAATAGAGCCACAAAAACATTTAGTGCATTTTGAATTTTATTCCGTCCGTCTAAAATATTATTATATGTTGTATACAGTACAAAGTCATCAGCATACTGACACGTAAACACATCAATGATTTCCCGACAAAATTTGTAAGTAGCTATATTAAAAAGTAACGGCGACATAGGATCACCTTGCGCTAAGCCTTTTCCTGTATATCTGATCACATCAGTTCCCCCTGCAGACTCATCAGAAATTTTGAGATGACGCTCACTTAAAAAGTTCCATAAATAATTACATATTCTTTTACCTACATTAAGTTTATCGAGAATGGACAATAACTTTTCTATTGAAATATTGTTGTACGCACTTTTAATGTCTAAAAAGCAAGCGAGAGTGGGGCAATTAATTGAAAAGCCTATCTGAATTTGAGTCACCAATCGCGTTAAGCAATCAAGACAGGATTGCCCCCTCCTAAAGCCCGTTGTGTACGGTGATAGAACCTGCTTCCTTTCAATGTACCACTCCAATCTTTTACCTATCATGGCATGAAAAATTTTGCATGTGCTAGATATCAATGATATAGGTCTTGGTTTGTTATTATTGGTATTTGTACCTCCACCTGATTTTGGAATTGCAATTACTCTAATGTCACGCCATTGGCATGGAACAGTACCAGTTTTCAATATAATGTTGTAAATCTTGAGTAAGTACTGCTTTCCTATAGATGGTAGATGTGAGATCATAGAATAAGTAACTTTATCTTCTCCTGGAGCCGTATCTTTCTTTTTCAAACAGTTTATCATTTCTTGAGGCGAAAACTCTGTTTCTAATAGTCTATTTTCAGAAGTAAATAATGGCCTAGATGGCATGACATAGTCAGGTGCAAGATCACATAGCATCTCTTTTCTTAACTCTTGAGAACATTGAACTCTGGTTCTCTTGTAGCCTTTCACCCACCTCAAGCGGTGCCACATTTCAGACGCTGATACCTCATGATCAATGTTATCACAAAACTTCTGATAATCTGCTGATTTAGCTGTTTGGATAGCGCGCTTAGATTTTTGTATTTTATCCTCAAGTAATGAGAGATTGGCGGGCGTTGGGTTTCTTCTAAAATTACTTAGGGCTAATCTACGTTCACCAACTAATTTAGACATGGCCGGACTCCAATAACCCTTCGGTCTAAAATTGCTATTTGGATTATTACAAACTTTAATTAACGGAATATTAGAATTGGCCGCGTTATTTATCTGACAAATAAAGTGATCATACAAGGTTTGAACGTTAGTCTCGTCTGAAGGTAAGGATAAACCATCAAGTAAAGTTTTTTTGTAACCTTGCCAGTCAGCTAATTTATAGTTCCGCCTAATATTTGTGTACACCTCTTCATTATATTTGACTTTAATTTTAACAAACAAGTGGTCACTTCCCAGATTTTCATTAATAACTTGCCAGTCAAAGTAAATAGCAATATCAACCGATACGAATGTAACATCAGGAGATGAGCTTTGTAAGCTACCATTTACCAATTTTAGTCTAGTAGGTTGCCCATTGTTGAGTGAGGTAAAACCAAACTCTAACGCCGATTCAAAAATTTGTTTACCTCTACTATCATTTTTATATGACCAATTCGCATGATGGGCATTGAAGTCCCCTGCTATCAAACAGTTTTTAGGAAACCTAGAAAAAATACTATCCCAATCGGATTGGATTGTTTGTACAGAACTAGGGCAATATATTAAAATTATATGTTGAATGTAGCTGGAATTGTTTATTTTAATGCATACTAATTCAATGCCTGAATTATTTACCCTAAAATGAACTTCCTCAACACTTAATGAATAATGTGTCATTATCACTACTCCACCATATGAATCCTCTCTATCGCGTCTAAATATATTGTATTGATTAAAATTAAAACATAGCTGTTCTCCTAACCATGTTTCACTTATTAATGCTATGTGTACCTTTTCTTGCAGCAACAAACATTTTACCTCCTCCATTTTTGGTTTCAAGCTCTGTGCATTCCACTGCATAATGTTTAAGTTGATATCTTTACGCAAACAAGCCATATAATGTGGAAAAGATTGTGCTTATAACATCTGTCTCCTTCACTAACTTCCAAATATACTGAAAACATTCTTCAAATATAAAACTGAATACTAATTTAACTTTAACATCAAAATTACAGTCCGATTTAATGATTTCTTTCAACTTATGTAACAGCTTTTTGAAATCTATTTTACGTTCTGCAGCTTCATCTTTGTTTCCACTATTTTCCTGTGTTACGGCTAAAACTTCTCCGTCGTCCTGTGTCACATTATAACTCCGATTTGATATATTCTTCTTTTTATTTTTCTTCTTTCTCATAAGCTTCCTTAATGAGTTTCCCAAAATGACAGACTCGGTTGATTCTTCCTCACTTTGATCTCCTGTGTTCTCGGCGCCTATCTGTGGCGTGTCAACATTCAAATCATGGACATTTCTTTGTGTTTCTGTAACTAAAATATCTCTGTACGATTTTTTAACAAACCTTGTATCAATTTGGTTGTATGCACTTTCCTCAATACGTTGAGATCTAGGATGATAATTTTGAGCAGTCTCCACAGCCTTGCTTTGTTCTCTGTATGTAGATAAAGCTTTCCGATATGTGTAGTTATTCTCGCACATAATTTCCCTCAGACGCTTCTCTTTTGTGAAGACGGGACAAGATTTGTCTAGCGCCATATGTGAACCTTTACAATTAATGCAATTGAAGTCAGTCGTGTCACAATTACTATGATTCTGTCCACATTTCGGGCAGCGTATTATTTTTGTTGGGCACGCCTTTAATAAATGTCCGAAGCGCCAGCACCCAGAGCATTGCGTGACAGGGAACATGTAGGGTTCTACTTTAAATTTACATCCATACAAATTGATATATGAGGGTAACGTTGAGGTTTTAAAGCATATACGTACAGTTTCACAATCCACCCATTCTCCTGAAATGTTAAGTCTCTTTAATCTTCTTACCGTAACAATCTCGTACTCACATTCTACACTTTGCAGAATTTCTTCTTCTTTTACATCTAAATCTATTTGTTTCACAACTCCATACGATAGATTGGTTTCATCCACAAACTGACATCTAAAACCTAGACTTTGGAATTTTTGACACTTGACTAGGTTCTCAGCGTTTTCTCTGTCTTCAAATTCCAGTATCGCTTTGTACGCATTTTTATATCGAATTTTACTAATATTTATTATCTTCTCCGTCCTCAATAACTTTGCCAAACCAAATTGTTTCGGTAATGTCGTTTCTTTTCCCGTAATGCTAACAGAGTAACTCGGAACATGTAAATTTTTTTCACCGCACCCACTATCCGATTTCCTAGAAGACCTTCTCGCCACTTTTTTACTCCTAACTGTTATGAATCCATCATCCTCTTCTACGATTTCCTCACTATCTTCTCTTTTTTTCTTTTCTGTGACCCTCCGATTCTCATGCGACAAACTGGTACTCTCTTCCATTGCTTTATGTACAATAACTAGTCGTTCACTCTCGTTCCGAATTATTTCTTCCTCCATGCCATCACTCCCACTCAACTCACTATTACTAATGCCCGGCCCATCAGCCATTATCAGTAAACATTTGAATAATTATAATATGTGGGTAGATGCAAAAGATAAAACCGAAATAGCGAGCTGTATAAAATGCGTGCGCTTGCCTCAGCGTCTCGCGCGGCACTGGTACGACTACTTCAGTCGACTTCTTCTTTCATGGCCTGTCAGGGAACTTGGCTTTTTGTATTTTTGAAACGAATTGTGCGTCTATTCAGGCAGAATAAACATGTTTTCTTTCTTTCTTTCTTTTTTTACTTGCTGCGGGGCGACCTCTCTGACGGGGTCAGCATGGTCTGTTACGCAGATGACACGCTGGTCCTGGCGCAGGAAGAGTCTTATCAGGCGGCGGTCGAACTAGTGACACGCGGGGTTGCGACAGTCGTAGAGAGGATCCAGCAGTTGGGACTCGAGGTGGCACTGCATAAGTCCTAGGTCATGTGCTTTCACGGGCCCTCGGAACGCGCCACCACCGGGTTCCCAAATAATGGTAGGAGGAGTTCACATCGATGTCGAGTCGACAATGAAGTACCCGGGACTCGTCCTCGACAGCCGATGGAATTTTGAGGAGCACTTCCGATGTCTGGCTCCCAAACTGGATCGGACTGGGGCTGCCCTCAAGCGGCTCCTGCCCAACCTAGGGGGTTAAAACGCTTCCTGCCGGAGGCTCTACGCAGGGATCGTTCGGTCCATAGCCCTTTGTGGGGTGCCATTATGGGCGCCGTCACTGCTAAAGCGACCGTGCGACCTTGGTAAAGGCCATGGTCTGGAGCGAGGAGGATTGGCAGGCGATCGCCTCCTTCTGCGAAGCAGTAATGCTAGCGAAGGAGACGGCCACACGTGCGAGGTAACGGCCCTCACGCCCCAGCCGCCGGAATTCTGATCCCGATTTCCAGCCACCGTAGGCGCGGGCTTGCAGACGGTAAGCAATGGGTAGCTGCCGTCTGACTGTCTGGTAACCTTCCGGACCGAGCCCAAGTCGTCGACGGGGCATAGTGTTCCACGCGCGCCTCAAGGAGAAGTCAGCAACCGTAGGGCCCCAGCAGGGTCTAAGGAAGCCTACTGGGGCCATGGGTGATGCGAACGAGAACCCGGGGCCCTGGAACGAAGTCAAAGAAGGAACAGGAGTGGGTTTTAGTTAGTAAAAGTCTGACACGCCCTCCCGCCCCGCCCAAGGGTGGGAGACGTCATTAGATATTTTATCACCTAAAAAAAAATCCACCACGCGGGTTCAATGTGACTTAGTACCTAGATGACACATATGTCATGTTTTCGAATTTTTGGCCATGACGGTTTCCTCACAATGTTTTCCTTCATTGTTTTGATAGCAGCGGTTATGAAATAAATTACACAAAGTAATGCGCCCGGCTGACAACTCGGTAAGTCGGGACCGTTACCACTCGGCCACCACTGCTCTCCAGCTCTCCAGGTTTAGTTTATTCAATAAAATTAGATTCACCAAAAACCATAGGCATAGTAGGCAAATAAATAATTTCTTAAAAACATAGCCCATCTTGTACCGAAAAATAGCCAATGTCGGAAAAGATAATTTATTAAAACATTAGTCATTTACCTCCGGAAAACATTTAAGGAAAATACGGAGTACCTACCTTAATGCTTCACGCTATTTTCCCTAATCTTTCTCAGCATTTCAGCCACAGCGATTCTGGTTGAACTTGGATTGCTTTTAAAAGTTCTTGGAAAACAAAAAAGTTCTTTCGAATTCTCGGCAATTGTTTTTGTAACCGTGTTCTATATATTATTGGGAATCGAAACAGCAATTTCATGGGTATATTGAATTACTTAGTTTCAAATTACTTACGCATGTTTCTTGATTTCCTTGATAAGGTATCTCTCTCTATGTTTTGTTTGATATGATGCTTATGTTTCATGGAAACCATTATTAGAATCGTAAGCAGGATATGATGTTTCAATATTGTTTAGGAAAAAAGTATGTCGGTTTGTTTTTCCATAAGTTTGGATTGATATTGAAATAATATGAATCCAAACTTATGATTTGAATATGGCTTGTTAATGGTTTAATTTATTTTACTATTTATGAGCACAAAAAAAAAACAGAAAATGACAATACATAATAGACAATAGTACAAAGGTACTGCTTATTTCCAAAGAAATTTCTTCCTGCAGACCTTCGAAAGGAGAGATCAAAAGAAATGTAGACAATTTAGTGTGTAGGAAGCAAGAATGTGATGGTATTTAATTAATTGTTATGGTTGTATTGTAGAGGTACTGTTTTATAAGACAACAATACATACTTATATGTATGTTATAATAAATAGTTAGAGACTAAATAATAAGATAATCTATATATAGCTCTATATATAAATGAATTCCCATTTCCGTTGGTCATATCATAACTTGACGATGACTTTACTGATTTCATTTATCCTTTTTAAAAAAAATATGTTTAATACTGTGAACAATAAAAAGGCGTGCGAAGAAGAATTTTTAAGGCGTGCGAAGAGGCTAATTGGGGATCCAGATTTGGTTAAGTCCAATCTACGAAGCCTCGAGCACAGGCGCAGGGTAGCCAGCCTATCGGTATTTTACAGGTTGCATTTTGGAGTGTGCGCGGGAATTGCATGACTTGATTCCGCCATCTCCTTTCTACCATCGGACAACCCGACGTACGGCGTGTATCCACCCTTACGTTGTTGAAACTTCAACGGTCCGGACTAAGCGTTTCGCTTCGTCGTTTATACCGCGTACATCGAAAGACTGGAACAATTTGCCTGCTGCGGTCTTCCCGTCCAACTATAATTTAGGTGCCTTCAAGGCTAGAGTGAATAGGCTCTTAATAAACTATTGCGCCTCACCATCAATGATTGCATCGCTGCTTACCATCAGGTGGGTTCGCAGTCAAGCACTAGTATATATCAATTAAAAAAAAAGAAGGTTCTTACAGAAAGAAAAAATAAGAAAATTGTGCAGAAAATTGAAAAAAAATAAAAAGTAGCCTTATTTTTTTTTGTTTTTGGTACAGTATTTATGACCAGACTAAGTATATACTTATTAAATGTATAGGCATATGCTTGTAGTACCAATTAGTCAAAATAAAAAGAAAAATATATGATTGTGTGGTTACTTACTACTTAGGTACTGCCTTGTAGGTCGGTAATTCGGTAGGTCCAATAATATAATTACCCCCCTTGAATACGATGCCGAAAGGATAGACCTATAAGATAAACTTGTACCCACCACTGTATTACAATGATTGACTGAAATTTATTTGTTTCAGGAGGAAAAAGACCAGCTGCTCACAACGAACTGCTGGATCACGCAAATCTGGACTGACCACCACTTGAGGTGGAACACCAGTGACTTTGACGGCATTAGCGTTATCAGAATACCTTATGAAAGGGTCTGGAGACCAGACATCATTCTCTATAACAAGTGAGAGTAATTGTATAACTTAACTTAATTTTTAAATTAAAATTGTTTAACCAAATGGGTTAGTAAAGTTTTAATTAGGATATTAATTCTGTTTCAAGTAAAGTTAGACTGGAATGAAAAATGTTCCTCGGTTCTAAAATTTAATTGTGTTACTAATTATTTTTGGTATTGATTGAGTGGAGTTTCAAGTTAACCTTAAATCTTTTATAACTGGCCTTTATGCAAACTTGGTTACCCATCCCGTTCTTTTTCGAGGTCATCAAATACCTTCTCTCGTTCTGAATGGAATAAGAGCGTGTGTCACTGTTACTGATTCGTGCGGAAGAAACGCCCGGGTGTCACCGTTGTGGCAGGAGGACACGCTGGAGCATACGGTAGAGGTGTGCCCTGCCTGGGCAGAGCACCGCCGTGTCCTCGTGGGGGCGATCGGCGGTTTTGATACAGGCCATGGTCCGGAGCGAGGAGGAGTGGCAGGCGGTCGCCTCCTTCTGCGAAGCAGTAATGCTAGCAAAGGAGGCGGCTGCACGCGCGAGGCAACGGTCCTCGCGCCCCAGCCGCCGGGATTCCGATCCCGATTTCCGGCCATCGTAGGCGCGGGCTTGCGGTAACCGGACCGGGACCGGTAACCGTCCGGACCGAGCCCAAGTGGTCGACGGCACGTAGTGTTCCACGCGTGCCTCAAGGAGATGTCAGCAACCGTAGGGGCCCGGTAGTATCGAAGCCTACTGGGGCCACGGGTGATGCGAAATAGATCCCCGGCGCCCGGCGAACAATGGCAAAGAAGGAAAAGGAGTGGGCTTTAAATCAGTAAAAGTCTGACACGTCCTCTCGCTCCGCCCAAGGGCGTCATTATATGATTTTAACACCCAAAAAAAAACTGTTACTGGCTAAAATTCACCTGCGTTCCTTCAGTTATCGTGTCAGGACCACGTCAACTCTTTCAAACAATCCTGCAGCCCATCCCGTTATTACTTTGGCATAACTAAAAGCAGCTTAACCTCTTCAATCGTTTGATTCAGGTATTAAACCACAAACCATGACTAAATCCTACCCAAAACAAATTAAATTATGGAAGTTTGCTTAACGTTTCAAATATTTACTCCATTCAGGATGGTTTAATAAACCTATATAAATAACTGTTTCCACACTTCAACAACTGAGCTAGTAATTAGCTTGTTGTGTACTAGATTAACAGGCTTGGTTGTTACAATGTACGTATTAGCATACGTAATGGATTTTAGATCCATATTTCCTCAATTATCCAAATTAGCATAATCTTGTTCCATGACATATTTAGATATATCACTTCATCTTTATCCGTTTGAACATAGGCCCACATATCATTGTAACTCATTTAGCGCCAAGCGAATTTAATTCGTCGTCCTATTTTTGTCAATGATTTGAAGATATTTTAAATAAGTATAGCGTTAATATCATTCAGTGCTTTGTGGTGAAACTGTGAAAGTGAGCTTAATTTTTTTTTAAATATTGTTGTCATTACAGAATAAATTACTAATAAACTAAACACGGAACTGAACAAAATAATGTTATTATAAAACACATTTATTAAAACAAAGTTTTTACTGTTTTTTCGTCCATATAGAATTTATTACCTATTTTTCTAAACAAACCCTTTTTTCGTGTTCTTCTGAACAATCTCTTTTAATTGATAACCATATTATGGGGACGCATAAATAAATCTAGTCCTTCTAGTTTCTAGTCTTCAGGAGTCCGCCATATTGGATTTAGAATAGGCTATTACACTCATTTTTGAAAAGTGTCTTAATTAGATTCTATAGTGCTAATAAACCACTAAAAAAATACAAAATTTTTATTCAGTCGCTAAGTACCCTAAAAATGTATTTAAAATTTACATTTTCAAATTACGCGCATAATTTGAGGAAAATGTAGAAAGCAGTGGGCTCCATGTATACGCTGTGGTCGTGACGTCAGTTGGCTGTGTAAATAAATGCGCTCAGTATGGCCGATCAATTGACAGTTGACAGCTGTCACTTTAGTTTACACAGCCGAATGACGTAATAACATGGTGGCTACTATTTCATGGCGATAAAGAACAGATAATAAAAACTGAAAACTTTGAATTGAATTTTAAAATTTATTTTATTATTTTATGAACTAAAACTAATACTTACCGACTGCAATTTACCTAAGTTATCTTAATAATATATTTTTAGATTTTTTCTCATATAGAGTAAAATACCCTATTACTTTGCTAAGTATGCATTGTCATACAAAATAAACTACAGCTCAATCGGTTAAACCTCTAATCGAACTGTTTTCAAACTACAAAATACATAAAAAAAACATTACAAGTTAAAAAAAACATTACAAGTTAAAAAAAAGCTTGTAAAAAGAAAAATGCGTTTTGCAATCAGTTATTATAACTGAAGAAACTTTCTATTAACGTTGGTAGAAAACTACAAAAGGGAGGAAACAGAAAAATGTCGTCACTAATGACGCGAAAAAAATAATAAGTGTTCTTTGTGCGTTCTGCGCATTGCTGATCATTACGTATCAGGGCTTAACAGCGCGACGGGTTTGCGATTAATTGAATATATTTATAAAGTTAATAGCTCCTCCCACGCCTTGGAATCACGAATGATATTTTATTGTGTATTTATCTGGGTTCGTTTGCCTTACTTGGCGATAAAGGCTATGGTATAGACAGAATGATTCGTAATTTAACCTTTGGCTTTAAAAAGCTTAATTGCAACAAATTCATCTTCGAACACTTGGGATCGAAAACGGTTTTTTTAGGGTTCCGTACATCAAAGGAAAAACGGAATCCTTATAGGATCACTTTGTTGTCCATCTGTCTGTCTATTTGTCAAGACCTTTTATCTCAAGAACGCGTAGAGATATCGAGTTGAAATTAAAACGATATACTCAAATTTACAGTTCCTTAAAGCTGTTAAAAAATCAAATTTCTAAGTTAACGAAAAAAAATGATACGCCTCTTTATGTCGCAAAAAACGTATATTTTGACACTCGCAAGGGAATCAAAATTCATAGATAGAGTACTTCCCGTTGACCCAGAATCCTGATATTTCTTATAAAACAAGGTCTTATAGCACAGATATAGGAATAAATCTGAAAACAACAAATTTGTTGTGACGTCACAAAAAAAACTTTTTTAGCGATTCGGAAAAATCTTCGAGACTCCATTCGAGTATTGAACAATTCACATAGGTAAGTTTGTACAGAATCCTCAGTGCGCGAGTCTGACTCGCACATTCGGAAAAGCACTTTAATTTTATAAATGAAGTCTTTAAAAACAATCCATCCGAAAGAAGGAAGAGAATCTCTAGAGACCAGGGTTCAAGGATGGAGCCAACTTAAAGCTCTCCGCATACAATTATAGTTCACCCTGCATCTTGCGCTGCTTGCCCTGTCACCTGTACATGGGGGGGGGGGGGGGAGGAGTCATACGGACGGACAGACAGACATGAGTCATACAACTGCGTCAGCGAGCGGCGTTCTCGTGGCAGTGAGTGATGTTGGCCCCAAATACATTTGTACTTATTTAACACATTTTGTTGATAAAAAAGGTAAGACGCCCTTAGAATGAAAGTGACCTTTTTTAGTAGCGTAATAAGCAAATACCTCCTCCCGCTCTGCCAGACTCTTACTGACTAAAACGCACCCGTGTTCCTTCGGTTGCCCTTTGCATTCCAGGGCCGCGGTGACTCTTTCGGACAATTGCGCAGCCCTAGCAGCGGTCGCCTCAGTGAGCTCTGTTAATTATGTTAACAGCCCCCCTAGCCAAGTCACAAACGATAAACGTAAACTCTCAGTAGTCTTTAATAGATTTTCAACTTTATGTTATTGGATATAAAGTTGAAAATCTATTGAAGATTACATAGTGTTTTCGTTCGTTCTGGTCGCTAACGCTCAGTAGTCTTTAATAGATTTTCAACTTTATGCTCTTAGGTATAAAGTTGAAAATCTATTGGAGATTACTAAGCGTTCATGTTTATCGTTTGCAACTTGGCTAGGGGGGCAGCTCTCTGACGCGCCGTCGGTCCAGGACGATACTTATCGGATGGCAAGCCCGCGCCTACCGTGATGGAAAATTGTCCTGGGACTCCCGACGTCTAGTGAGATTCTTGCTATCGCTTTCCGTTACTTCCTTCGCTCGCATTACTGTGTCCTATTGCCCTGTCCCACCGACTATGGGGTAGAACTGGGCTGGACACGAGAGGTCGCCGCCACCGATCGATTACCTGAGGACACTGCGGTGCTTCGCCCAGCTGTATGCTCCATCGTGTCTTCCAGTGACTTGATTCGAAATTCTTGTAAATACAGATTTTGCTATAAACTGACCATAAAAAGCCTACTCTTTAACCATACGGTGAAAAACACCCGCAGAATGAGTATGAAAAAAACACGAATGAAATAGGTACATTTAAAATTCATATTCACGGTATAGACTTTGAAGACTTCCTTGCTCATTTTCTACAAGAGAAGACGAGCGGGTAAGACGACTACGAGTTGTGGCCTGCAAAAAAATTATTAAATATTTAGGTAATAAAGCTTCATTCAAAACACTGTATTAAGTAGGTTTCTATATGACAGTTGAGTGACCATGTTGATGATGATGATGATGGATGAAGCTTAGTAGTGAATGAAAAGGGTTTAACAGTTAACTGTCGCGTTCGGGATGATAGATGATGATTATAATTTTGAATTCAACACAAGTACAGGATTATGTTGAGCAAACGGACACCCTGAGCCTTCCTGATCCTAAATAACAATTCATACGACTATTATGGACAAGCCCTTTAAAAATGTTTTATCGATCAGTCATAGTTTTTTTGTTTTATAGTATCTAATATATATAGTTTTTCTTAACCAATTTTATGGTAAGCTTCCTTCCCTGTCATTTTATAAGAATAAGTTTGGACTTTGGATTTAAAGGGTCTATAGGATCCGCAAATTTATTTGCAGTCCTTTATAAACAAAGTGAAGTATTATGTTCCTAGGCCAAATATTTTCACGTATTTAAGTGATTTGTCATTTTTGAAACGGTTTTTTGACGACTGATAGGTAAAAACAATTTGAGTACTCCCATGAGAAAGTTAGGGTTAAAATATCTTTATACTGCAGTTTTTTTTTAATTACCGTTAACCTCGCGCTTGACCACTATCAAGCAATGATGTGGTCAAATAAGGAACACGCTTGTCTAGAAAGTAACCTTTTCACTCTCTACCTAAAGAGGTATACCAGGCCACTCAGAAAGTTTTGCGAATAAAGTTTTTATGTATAAGGCACTGGCCACTTGTAATTATTTTGAAAACTTTGGTTACTTAAAAGTAAAAATACCATTGTTCGAATTTTGAATTTCCTTCCACATTTTATTCGAGAGCCAAATCAAATTATCGTGTCTCATTTAAAAATGGATCTGCATCGAGAACATTTTGGTGCGATGATTCTCTACGATTTTAAATGTGGCCTAAAACCTGATGAGTCATTTGATCGACTTCAAATTGCTTTTATGGATGAAGGACCTTCAAAAGCAACCATCTACCGTTGGTATAGCGAGTTCAAGCGCGGTCGCCTTACTTTGGGGGATGAACGAAGAAGTGATCGTCCTACGACGGCTGTCACGGAAGAAAGTGTGCCGGCAGTAAAAAAATTAATTCAAGAAAACAGGCGAAATACATACGAAGAGATTCAGCATATACTGCATATTGGTTCGCGAAGTGTTCACAAGATTCTACACGAGCACATTCGCGTGAGGAGGATAGTTTTCCACTGGGTGCCGCACAACCTCACCGAAGCTCAGAAGCAGCTTCGGTGAGGTTGTGCACCCAGTAGAAAACTGTGGAGTGGTGCCGTGATATGATTCAAAAATTTGAAGCAGGCTCGTCTTGGCGCGTTTACGACATTGTGATAGGTGACGAATCCTGGATTCATCTGACTGGCCTGTTGGTCTAGTGGTTAGTGGCCCTGACTGCTATGCCGGAGGTCGTGGGTTCGATTCCCACCCAGGACAAATGTTTGTGTGATGAGCACGATCATTTGTTCTGTGTCTGGGTGTAATTTATCTATATATGTATGTATTTAGAAATATATAAGTATGTTTATCAGTTGTCTAGTACCCATAACACAAGCTCTGCTTAGCTTGGGACTAGACGGCGTTGTGTGATAGTTGTGGAATATTATTGTTATTATTATTATTATTTGTTTAGTTCTTTATAGTTCTTTCCGTATAAGAGAGATTAATAAACCTTACACACGGGCCGGGGCCAAGTATGTAAGGCGGGATTTAAATGGAAAAGGTTGATGTCAGTGTTGAAGAAGTCAGGAACTTTCTAGTGATACGACAGGTGTTAAGGATAGTGGCTTTTTGGAGCATATATAATGTTTGAGCTGGCATCTGTAGAGTGTTGAGGCTTTGTGCGAGAGATTTTGGTATTATGCCTGTAGACGAAAGAACAATCGGGACAATATGAACTGTTTGAGCTTTCCATTGGGTTTTAATCTCTATGGCGAGATCTTGGTACTTACTGAGCTTTTCGGATATTGTGGTTTGAACATTGTGTGAGTTAGGTATTGCTATGTCTATCAGATATGCTGTTGTGTTAGTTTTATCGTGTACAGTAATATCGGGTCTATTGTAGTGAATAGTTTTGTCTGTAATAATAGTCCGATCCCAGTAAATTTTGATGGCCTTACTTTCTAAAATTATTTCTGGGGTATATTTATAATACGGCATCGTTTCAGTTACAAGTTTATATTTATATGCTAAATGTTGGTGTATAATTGCAGCAACTTGGTCATGACGGTGTTTATAATCTGTTTGGACTAGCGATTTACATGCTTCTGTTATATGTTTGATGGTTTCGGAGGCACTGTTGCAGTGTCTGCAGAAATCAGTCGGCTGATTCTGGTCTTTCATGATATATTTTCTGTGAGTTACGAGTGGCTGCTATTTGATCCTGTATCGCTAGCGTAAAACCCTCAGTCTCTGGAAACAATTCGCCTCATTTGAGCCATTCGTTCGACATCAATTTATCGACGTGTGGCTGGCTCAGGGAGGCTCGGTGTCTTCCATGAAGGGCTTTTTCAGACCATGCTGCAATTTTTTGTTGTGTACTTGTAATGTGTTCATTTATTTGCGTGTTCCTATTTTGGAGATTTAGTGGCGTGAGTTTTTTATCTATGTCCGATATCTGTTTGTGTAGTAATGAATTTTCTGATTTATAATGGAAGTACACTCTGAGTGAATGTATCTGTTTATTGTGTAAATTCTGGATGTCTATCAGTCCCCTTCCTCCTTCTTGGCGAGGCAGTGTAAGTCGTTGTATGCACGATTCTGGATGGTGTTTTCTATGCTTGGTAAGGAGTATGTGGACAGTACGCTGTAGTTTTTTGATATCAGTCTTTGACCATTTTATAATTCCGAAAGAGTATGTGAGAATAGGTATTGCAAATGTGTTGATGGCTTTTATCGTATTTCTAGAGTTCAGGTTACTTTTTAAAATAAGGTTGCGGCGGTGTGAGAATTTTTTGAGCAGTTCTTGTTTTGATAGTTTTTGTTGTATTTGTCTGGACTGTTTAAAACCTAAATACTTGTAAGTACTCTGTTCATCCGTTGGGTCGATTGATTCACCTGATCCTAATGTGTAACTATTATTTTGGATTTTACCTTTTACAACGGACAAAATTTTGCACTTATCCACTCCGAATGACATACAAATGTCATCAGAAAATAGCTGAGTTGTATCAGCTAGTTGAAAAAGTGCTCCCGTGTCTGCTGCATATAACTTTATGTCATCCATGTACATTAGGTGTGTTAGTTTGTATTGTGTATTATGGTTTACCAGTGTGAATCCTACGTCTGTTTTATCTAGCAAGTGTGACAGTGGATTAAGTGCCATGCAATACCATAGAGGACTCAGAGCGTCTCCTTGAAAAATTCCACGTTTAATAGAGTTCAGTAGCTACTGTAGTCGAGGATGAATGAATTTTAAGAACAGTTTGCCAGTTCTGCATAGACGTTTCTAAGAATTGCTTCAGAGTAGGGTGAATTTTGTATAAATTTAAAACGTGTAATAACCAACTGTGCGGAACTGAATCGAAAGCCTTTTGATAATCGATAAACATAGTATGAATATCTTTCCTACATTTAACAGCGCTGTTCATTGCTATCGCGTCAATGGTTAGTTGTTCTTTACATCCTTGGCTATACTTACGACATCCCTTTTGCTGTTCTGCTAGAATGTTATTTTTTATCAAATGTTCGTATACTACTTCGCTTACGCAGGCTGTTAGTATTTTGTACAAGGTGTGTAGACAAGTAATTGGTCGGTATTTTGCGGGGTTCGTGGTGTCATTTATATCTTTAGGTATCATATAAGTTACTCCGTGTGTGATGTATATTGGAAGTAAATGTGGCGATTGTATGAATGTATTTAAATGGTTATATAAGAAAGGATGTATGCTAGAGAATTTTTTATACCAGTAGTTATGGATGTTGTCAGTCCCTGGTGATTTCCAGTTGTGTGTACGCTTAATGACTTCTATAAATGTTTCTATAGGTATAAACTCAAATTCCATATCAGGAATTTCTGTAGCTGCATGGCTGACCCAGTCTACGTGTTCATTATGGTATACTGGATTTTCCCAAATATTGGCCCAAAATTCTCCAGTGAAGGTGTATCTAGACTTTCGTTAGTAATGTCTCTGTTGTTAGACGTTAGGTTCCTATAAAAGATTTTTTCATTGTTTTTAAATTTTGCGTTTTGTACTTTGCGATTAGTGCATGTTATGTATCTTTTAAGCCTGCTAGATGCTGCGCTTAATTTTTGTTTTAGAGTATCCAAAAAGTGTTCTATTTGTGTATTAGAATTTTCGTGTTGAGCGTGCAATTGGTATTTTAATTTTATTTGTTCGACTGCTGCTACTAATTTTTGACTTCTACTACCATTAATGAAATGTGTCAGCCTACCTATATTTACTCTTAAATTTTCGATTTTCTTTTCTAACCTGATTTGCCACTTTGGTTTTCTATATTTATATGTGCGCCGTTCACTTTGTGTTAGGTCCGATATTTTAGCTCCGTTGCATTTAGCTGCCGTCCATGCTGCACAATAAATTATGGTCTGCAATTTGATAAACTCAGTATCACCATTAACGTGCTTAGGAAGAATAACGGTATTTATGTAATTAACTATTGCAGAAAACTTTCTGGAAGTCTTCTGCTTGGGAATATATGGTCTATTAGTGGGGTGTGTATCTATAAAATTTAGTTGTGCTGTTGAAATGTGGCTTCAATTTCTGTACTACTATCTAAAATAGAATTAAAATTGATTGGCTCAGATTGAGAAATATTTATGTTATTCAAGAAATTATTATCTTCTTCTATATTCACTAATGATTCAAGAACAATGTCACCTCCACTACTATTATTTAAGGCAACGTTAGTTGTGAGGGTGTTTGTAATTAGTGTGTTAGGGGAATTTTCGTTTATGTCAGATAGATCTGACTCGGTCTGTAATTGTGTATTTAAATGATCGCCACTTGTTTGTTCAGTATTTTGGGTACTGTTGTTTATATTCTCTAATTCTATAGCTACCTGATTTCTGATTTCTTCTAACCTCTTAGTGTCTATATATACATTATTTATAATCGCTCTCACTTGATCAGATAATCTTTGCTCTGTTACATGTGTTAATTCTGGGTATATATTTATAAACTCTTCACGTAAATGTTTTCTATAGACTGTTTTATTGGTTTCTAATTGCGTGACAGTATAATATATTCTAATTATTGCTTCATTATGTTCGTTCGTCCATCTCATGCGCTGGCTGAACTGTGTGTTAGATTGTGTGGAGTGTTGCTGTATCTGAGTGTAAAACATTTGTAACTCAGCCCTGACTTCTTCATAAATCTGATCAATTGTATTCTGTGGTAGCAATTTCTTTTGAATTATTGCTCTACGCTGGTCACCTATTCTTTGTCGGCTTACTTGCATATCCGGGTATTTTTCTAAAAACTTAGTATGAAGCGATGGAAGATATGCATTTTTGTCCGTGTCCATATTTGTGAGATAAAGGTAAGTGCGTAGAATGAATTCATTCATTTCAATACTCCATTTCCTACGACTTGTTGCAGTCCTAGCAGTGGGTACAGTATCTTCGACGGAATTTGTCTCCTGTACAACATCTGCTGACTGTATTGATGATGAAGATGGCGTCGAAATGACGCGGAAAGATTGTGACGATGATGTGATTGATGGAAAAAGAGATGAGGGAGATAACGAAAAAGGTTGTATAGTTTCGTCATCTATTTGAGGCATACTTGCCAGAAGTTTTTTAGTTTTAGATCTAGTATTCATGATATTCCCACGAGAAGCTAGGGACTTAAAAAGTCAACCACAGCAGAGCCCTGCGTTCACTGTGGCAAGGGTAAATAAAACTGGAGGTCCCCTATTATCCAGAGTTTGCACACTAGCGACTAGTGCAGTCCCCTAGCCATGCAGCCCTCGGCATGTACAACCTTGGCTTGGATTGTATCTCTCTTAGTCTGGCCCTTTGCCCTAGACCTGTCTCGACAAAGTAAACTCTGTCGTCACAGGCCCAGGGCTCAGAGCACGCAAGCCCCATCACGGCGTCAACGTAGAGATACGACGATGGGGTTGTTATTATTATTATTATTATCAATACGATCCAGAAACAAAGCGTCAGTCGACAGTTTGGCTGTTTCAAAACGAACCAACGCCTACGAAAGTGAAACGATCGAGAAGCGCAGGGAAAATTTTGATCGCTAGTTTCTTCACTTTGACGGAATATCTGATTTCAATTCCATTACGAAACCAAAGCAGCATCAACTCCGAATGGTATACCACAAAATGCCTGCCAGAAGTTTTGTCTGCAATGAGCAACAAGCGACCGAACACCGGGCTCCGCGAGGGACTTCCTAATAAAAATATTTTATCTTTTTAAGTTAGTTTTTTTCTCAAAACTTTCTGACTGTCCCACGTATTTGTAGCTACGAGTATTAGGAAATCTAGACCGGTAGGCTCATAACTCGTATAATACTTTACTTATTTTACCAAATTCCAAGAGAAGTACATACACATTGAATTTAATCTAGTCTGACACAAAATTAACAGCAATTTCTCCCAAGAGGTGTTGAACTAAAACATTTGCTAAACTTTGTATTAGTATTCGTAAGCGACTAAATTGAATGGTTGCTCAAATGGTGCGTATAAATTAGTCATTGTCTCGACTGCCAGCTAGGTCGTGACGGGAGTAAACGGGTAATGTGAATCTGGCATTCGCCACAAAGAATACTAAAGAAACGTTCTACTTTTTTTACTTACAATCGCTTAAACATTCGAATAAAAAATTTTTACAAAAAAAAAAAATACAACCTTCTTCAATGTAAAAAAAAACACTGAAAAGTGCAAAATAACTTTAATTTCGGAAGTCGGTGTTTCTATAATAGTTTTGACTTCCGAAGTTAAATTTTGCACTATTCAGTGTTTTTTTTTACATTGAAGTCGTTTGTATTTTTTTTGTAAAAAGTTTTTTATTTTACACTTTTTAATTATGGTACTACCACTAAAAAGTACCCCTCAGCCAAACTTAAATAACTTATAGCCAGAGTGCAACTCATGACAATTTTAATATTCCCGAACACGGTTAGATTACATTAATTTATTACAGAGTTACGGTGCCTAACTTCAGGCTTCATCATCAGATCAGTTCGATATATTCCTCCTTTTCTTTCAGTAAGTCATCGACTACACGTATAAATAAAGCAATTTTACTTGTTACGACGGTTCTGCTGTAAATCTATGACGAGTTCTGTTCCATATCTTCGAAGTTCAAGATCAGATCACAACAATATTTCTATGGAACCAACTCGGAAGCATAACCTTTCAATCAAAAATAAGTTCAAAATCGGCCCACAATTGACCGAGAAATCGGTAAACATACATAAAAAAAATACATTCAGCCGAACATAGAACCTACTCCTTTTTGAAGTCGTTTAAAAATAAAATAAATGTCTTGTAATGTATGTTGTTATGTTCTTTGTTGTACACACAACTTTTAAAAAAAGAAGGGTTTTTAAATTATGTCATTATCACCATTTCAGCCGAAAGATGTCTATTGCTGGGCATAGACTTCCCCCAAGTGACGCCACAACAACCGGTTTTGTGCTTCTCGCAACCATCGGATTCCCGCGACCCGCACGAGGTCATCGGTCCACCTTGTGGGAAGCCTCCAAATGTTGCGTCTTCCGGTACGCGGTCCCCACTGCAGAACCTTTCGGTCTCATCGACTATCTGTTCTGCGAGCAAAGTGCAGTTTGGTAATTCTTCGGGTTCTTTCGGTAACCTTGGTTCTCCTGCGGATGTATTTGACACGTATATACATTGCCCTTTTATAGCCCTCTGAGTGTCTTTAAACCTTCTGATGAGGCCCATTGTGAGTGACCACGTTTCAGAGTCATATGTCATCACGGATAACCTGCATTGTTCTTGAGACACTGTGGTATGTTAGACGAGTAAATACTGCGTAGCTTCCCGAACGCTGTCCAGCTGAGTGAGATTCGACAATTGACCTCTTTCTCGACGTTAGACCTAAAAGTCATGTGTAACCAGTGCCAAATGATAATTTCTCATGCGGGGCAGTGTTGGGCAAAATTTTGTTTGATTGATGACTAATAATTAAATAATGAGACTAATTATTAAAAAACTATTTTTTTTGTGTTATTGCGTATTGTATTGCCTGCAACGAATAAATCCTATTCTATTCTATTCTATAAAAAAAAACTATCATTTGTCATGATTTATGATTGATTAGTTTTAATTATTAATCACTAGCTTTTGCTCGCGGCTTCGCTTCCGTCAACTGACTACTCTATTCTACTCTACTCAATTCTACCCTACTCTACCCCACTCTACCTTACTCTTCCCTAATCTACCCTAATCTACTCTACTCTACCCTACCTAGTTACTTACCCTACCCTATTAACCCTACGCTACCTACCTACTCTACAACCTTCCCTGTATGCTGGTGTACAAAACAAAAAAATAATTATTTAAATTGGTCCAGCATCCTTAATTAGGTTATAGCATGACCAGGAGAAATAGGGGTTAATTTTTATATAAATAGTAAATTTGCGATGAATGACTAAATTTGCCATGACTATTGTAATTTTGTATTTGCTTGCCGTCCATAAAAAAAACCGACTTAATTTATTATAAAGCTGAAGAGTAGTTGAGTTGTTGCTGTCGTTATTAAGTTGTTGTTGAGTCGTTATTGGTGGTTATTGATTTATAGTGAGTTGTTGTTGCGTAGTTATCGGAAGTTGTTGAGTTTTTGTTGTTTGTGGTTATTGACTTGTAGTGGATTGTTATTGACTTGTTGTTGTTTGTTGTTGACTTGTTGTTGGTTGTTATAGACTTGATATTGGCTGTTGTTGTTTATTATAGACTTTTTGTCGAGTTGTTGGATGTTGTTGTTGGTTTTTGTTGGCTGTTGTCGACTTGTTATTGATTGTTGTTGACTTTTTGTTGGCTGTTGTTGACTTGTTATTAATTGTTGTTGACTTATTTTTACCTGTTGTTGACTTGTTGTTGAGCTTTTTGTTGACCGCTATAAACTCAACAACTAGCCCATAATTTGAAGAAGGCTGTACGATATATAACCTCGCGCTAACCTAACCTAACCTAACCAAAGAGGCGGATGAAACTGAAAATAAAAGGGACAACTACTTCACAAAATGTTTGTTGTTTATGAATGCTGCTAAGTACTAATTAGCTTTCCCACGGTAGTTTAGAACATCAATCGTTTTCTTTTAGTTAGGCTCTGCAGGAAACGCCTGTGCTATAAATGTTCTTCTAAACGTTTCGTCGTGATGAAAATGAGCAGGCGTTTAAACATAGAATTTTTATTTTCAATATTAATTTGAACCTTTTGCCGCATTTGATTCTGATTTTGGTATGTTCGAGCACATTGTTGCGCTAGTGTTTTCATACTTAGACTAGCTTCTGCCAGCGGCTTCGCCCTCGTGAAAGTAGGTTTATCCATACAAACTTTGGACCCCCGTTTCATACCCATAGGGGGCGAATTTTAGAAAATCCTCTCTTAGTGCTTGCCTACGTCATAAAAGGAAACCTTGTGCAAAGTTTTACACTCCTAGGCCCCGTAGTTTCGGCTGTGCGTTGATATGTTAGTCAGTTAGTTTCTCCTTTTTAACCGACTTGAAAAAGGAGGAGGTTATATGTTCGGTTGAATGTATGTTTTTTTTTTTTATGTATGTTCACCGATTTCTCGGTCAATTGTGGACCGATTTTGAATTTTTTTTTTGATTGAATGGTTATGCTTCCGAGTTGATCCCATAGAAATATTGTTATGATCTGATCATGAACTTCGAAGATATGGAACAGAACTCCTCATAGGATCACAGCAGAACCGTCGTAACAAGTAAAATTGCTTTGTTTATACGTGTAGTCGATGACTGACTGAAAGTAGAGGGGGAATATATCGAACCGATCTGACGATGAAGCCTGAAGTTACGCACCGGAACTATGTAATAAATTAATGTAATCTAACCGTGTTTGGGATTATTAGAATTGTCATGAGATGCACTCTGGCTATAAGGTATTTAAATTTTTCTGAGGGGTACTTTTTAGTGGTGGTACCATAACTAAAAAGTGTAAAATAAAAAACTTTTACAAAAAAAAAATACAACCGACTTCAAAGTAAAAAAAAACACTGAAAAGTGCAAAATAACTTTAATTTCGGAAGTCGGTGTTAAATAATGAAGAGATAAAACTATTATAGAAACACCGACTTCCGAAATTAAAGTTATTTTGCACTATTCAGTGTTTTTTTTACTTTGAAGTCGGTTGTATTTTTTTTTTGTAAAAGTTTTTTTATATATGTAGATAGATAGAAAGTAAAGTAATTTGCTCAGATCAAAAATACACCTGTATTCTGATATCAGGCTGGCAGCTCACTAAGTTTTTTAAATAACTCTAGTTTTGTAAAAGCACATTGCTTTAGATTTTACGCATATTCCTCACATTGCTAGAACATTGCTTTATTGTGTATAGAATCACTGTTTTTTGACGTACACTCGTCATCCTGATGTTCACGAATTAGGTAATAATACTTTTTTTTAAATTGTCGTGACAGAATGGACGAAATACACCTCAGTCACACTACTGATCGATTTTCGGTAAAAAAGAATTTCCCTAAAATATTTTGCTGTTGTCTTCTTACTTCAGGTTTGAGGAACAAGGTTTAGTGAAATTGAACTGTCGGCTTAATTTATTACACGTGGACGGGTGCACCGGTACACCTGAACGTACCTTTCTCCTCAGACCGTTGCCAGCCACATTGAGATTGATTTCGCCTTGTTCCAAACTATTAGGTAGGGCAGTTGATGTGGAATTACGTGCGTCTGGTTGTTGGAGAATTGATTTACGGGTAAGTTTAGTCAGATATAATCTATAGCATACATATATAGGTAGGTAGGTACATATAGGTACAGCTAAAGTGTTTATTTGAATAATGCGCTTATCTCAGGAACTACAGGATCGAATTGAAAAGTTCATTTAGTGTTAGATAGTTCATATAATGAGGAACAAATATTAGATAGGTGTTATGGGTCCGGATATCTTGGAATGTGACTTTACATGTTTGTGAACGCACCCAAAATACACGAGTAATTATTCCTAGCGTGGTTAAACTTTTTTTTTAAGTTGGTACAAGGGCGGACTTAACGTCAACCAAGAGTGATGGAAAGATAACGTAGTAGATTCATAATAAAAGAAAATGTTATTTCGAAAATAAGGGTTTTCTGGTGTCAACTTTGAGTTGAACTCACATACGATACTTAAACACGCGATTGTATTCATGATTACAAACAACTTTTCCAAAGAAACTTTTTTTATATACTCACTAGTTTGTAGGACGGAGTCACTGATTAGGTACATACACCTATGGGTTTGCAAGTTGCGCGGATGTTCTATAACTATTGTAGGTACGACGGCGTCACGCGGCTAACAGCTGAGCGGTCACCGGTCGTAGGCGCGCGCGCGTATTTAAACAGCTGTTTTATTATTGTGATAAAACTAATGAGAATAGAAAAAAAGTTTCTTTGGGAAAGTTGTTTGTAATCATGAGTACAATCATGTGTTTAAGTATCGGTCACTAATTACCAGTCACCCTATATAAGCTATGTCAACAATGTAAACGTTTCGTAACTTGTTTTTGTGTACAATAAAGAATTAAGAACAAACACACACACACACGTCAGACAAACACAACGATAGACATGACAGTCATGTGTGTTTTTGTAGAAAGATACAGACACAGACACACACTTTAGACAGACACAACGACAGACACGACAGTCACGTTTGTTTTTGTACGAAGATACGGTTAAATATACATACATATTCTATATATTTAATAATAACTTTTGCCTGCGACTTTGTCGGTGTGAATATTGGTTATTGCCAAGTCAAAGTCGCAGTCAGATAAAAAGTAGGCTCCATGTCCTTGGTGTTCAAACTTGCTTCACACCAAATTTCATCAACATCGATTCAGTAGTTTAACCGTGAAAGCGTACAGACAGACGGAGTTGCTTATTTACATTCTGTACATGGTCAGAACGCATCCATAGGAAACTGCTCGCGTATACATTGTAGTGCAGTTTTTAAATTTGCGATTACAATGTATACAAGAGTAGTACGCAAATACTCGCGTATACTTTGTAGTAGCCAAAGTAACTAGCTTTGTTCCATAATATACAGTGCTAGTCCGCATGCATACTAATCGTGTATAGATCGGAATAGGCGCGAAAAACTCTAGATTACAAACTGTACGCGAGCAGTTGCATAATCGCCATTTTGATTTGTTGACCTCTCTTTCTATTATATGGTAATCATATTTGCGTGTCTATTCTAAACATTGCATCATCTTTCGGCACGTGCTGTTTGTTTTCATTAGCGGTTTTTTGTTGTCTCTGCATAATTAATTACAAAAAAGTGGTAAATACGTTTGTTTACTTAATACAAATGTGAAAAACGATTACCAAAGACACTGCAAGAGTTTTTACTGAGTAAATGTGGTGAATACAAAGAAAAACTGTTTGAATTTGAATCTTCGGAAAAGTTTGAAGTAATCATCAAGTGCAAGCTGGGAGCCCAAATGATTCAATAACATTAGAAGGGAATCTGGCGCGGTCACTGTTCTAACCTAACCTAACCCACATGATCGCTTCGTCTATCTATATCGTTCGGCTTCTAACATGACCTAATCCAGGCGCGATTTTCAACTTAACCAAACCCAAATGATTCACTAACATTAGAAGGGGATGTCCTTTGGGTTTGGTTAAGTTAAAAGCCATTATTTTTTATCAAATTCTACATTAATAATGTTAAAACTTCATTCCATTATATGCATAAATGATTTTATTAAACTATATCGCAGCTTTTGTCAGGCGTAAGTGATATTAACAGTAGTATAGTTTGGGAACACGTTAAAAAGTATACAAGACCAGTGAGCATAATCCGTGTAAACATTGTAATTGTAGATTTAAAAATAGCAATACAAAGTATACGCGAGCAGTTTCCTATGGCTGCGTTCTGGCCTTGTATACAATGGAAATACGCATGTGCGCGTCTCAGTTACAAACTATACACGAGTAGTACGCAAAATTCGTGTATACATTGTAATCGCAAATTTAAAAACTGCACTACAATGTATACGCGAGCAGTTTCCTATGGATGCGTTCTGGCCATGTACCTACAGAATGTAAATACGCGACGGAGTTACTTACACATTTATAATATTATTATGGATAATGTTATTACATTAAAGGAAAAGGGTTTTATAGAAAATTCTACTAGTTGCGTATTTTTTTAGTTAATATTTCTTTTCATCATCTAGTTGATACAGTATCAACTACACGTATATTTTTTGTTTAGGTACTTTAACAACTGCCCATCCATACCACCCGCCTCGCTTGATAAGGATACCTAGGTATTTGATAACACAGTTAATTAGAAATACTAGTAGGGGCTCCTTATAATAGGGACGTATTGCCACCATATCTATTTCTGCCATTAAACAACGTGACTTACAAGGCACATGCTGTTCAACATAAATGTATGAAGTCACTAAGTAAGGCTTCCGAATTGAGTTTTTTTTTTAAACATTAGCCGACTCTAGGAATTACTCCTGTATGTATATTGTGGTTGCATTCACGCATATTACATATAAAATAACATATACAAGATACCCAGACCAGCCCCCCGAGCCAAGTTACAATCGTATCGTTCGTGCCGAACGCCTCGAGTAGGCCACGCCTCCGATTCCTTTTATTCTGACTACGTGACTGAGCGTTGAGATGACGTCAGAACAAAGGAATCGGAGGCGTGGCCTACTCGAGGCGTTCGGCGCGAACGATACGATTGTAACTTGGCTAAGGGGGCTGGAACGACTATCTGTAGGCCATACAAATATTTTATCCGTGCGAGAATCGAACTCGCGACATGTTAAGCAATAGCTTTACATGTCGCGAGTTCGATTGGCACGGTTGATGCAGATGGCTGCATCAACCGTGCTGTCAACTTGTAGTTAAGAACACGTAAAACCCAACTTAAATGACAAAGTTTGACAAGTTTTCATGCTAATTTATAAAAATAAAAGCTAGTAGACCTGAAAACTATCGCATTATTACCTAAATAACTGAAACAAAACAAAGTCCCCCACCGAGTCTGTCTGTTCGTGATTAACTCAAAAACTATTGAACGAATTTTGATGTTGTTTACCCTAATAGACAGATTAATTCATGAGGAAGGTTAAAGCTAAAGACAAATTGAGCCCACATAATGTCACGTGTACTACGCATTATGACATCTCGACTCTTGAATTTGCTTGAAAATAGATGACTGAGAAACATACACGTACTTGGCATATATCGCAACGCTGTCACACGCGTCCCATGTAAGTAGCATACATGACATACGTGAGCTCCTTTTGTCTTTAGCTTTAAGTGTACCTATACATATTATAATAGACAAAAGCTGATCATTTCTAAGATTTCTAACACCCGTATCAAAATGGGGCGGGTCGCTAGTTCTGAAATAATTAAGCATAAGCATAATCAGCCTTTTAATGTTCCCACTGCTGGTACTCAGGCCTCCTCTCTCTAGGAGAGGGAATGGGCCGTAATCCACCACGCGGGCCCAGTGCGGGTTGGTGAATGTCACATGTCTTCGAATATTTTGGTTCTAGGACATGCCGGTTTCCTCACGATGTTTTCCTTCACCGTTTTGAGAGCAGTGGTGATGAAATAAATTACACAAAGTAATGCGCCTGGCTGGGTTTGAACCCGCGACCTACAATTCGTATGTCGGGGCCGTTACCACTCGGCCACCACTGCTCTGAAATAATTAAATTATTATAAATAGATTTAACATCTCAACGCAAACATACATAAAGAAGACATTTAATTTCCCGTTTGAACAAAATGTACAATTAAAAGCTTTTCTATTATAAAACCCTTAATTTGGTTTAAGAATAGATCTGCCAGAATCTCACAATTTATTAGCAGAGCGGACAAAAGTGTAAATTATCTACTTAAATTGTTTTCTAAATCTGAGAGCTTGCTCCTTGCCTAGGGGTATCCATCGACCCTTTTGAGTATATTCACATGTTCAAATGTTTAACATTACGAAATTAAAAGCTTTTTAAAGTAGGAATGATGTATTACTGAAGGTACATTTTATAGGGTTCCGTACCTATGTCGGCAAAAATGGAACCCATATCCTATACTGTCTGATGAAACAAGGTTTCATAGCACAACTACAGGAAAAAGTCTGAAAACTGTAAATTTTTTGTTACGTTCGGTCAACGGAACCCTCGGTGCGCAAGTCCGACTTGCACTTGATAGGTTTTTTGTGTGTTGATAAAACTTTTGTGTTGAGTTATTTAATTGTTTTACATTTTCTATGATCAGCTTACTGTGAAAGAGGACGCGGGTGCGCATACTTTATACTTTTTCGAAGGCGTTAACACATTCCATTACATTACATATATCGCAGCCAACTAGCTTAATTCACCATTCAGTTAACAGCCTAGCCTTTTTACTAAATTGTGCCATTCAACTAGCTGCCAGAATGATAATATTAGTCATTCGATCAAACAGCTAGCAAATAATCTGAATCGATAACGTTTAGTTACTTGCCTAGACTAGAAATATGAGCGAGGCTGTGGCAAGTCGTAAAATTAGTTTTGATTTACATTCTGCCGGCTGAAGACGGTCGTTCGTAAGCCTGGAACCAATCTCAGTGAGGCTCCTGTTTCTATCTGCGGGTTTAAAGGAACGTAATATGAAGGAAATGACGGGGGCTTTCTACTTTCGCTCGGTTTGCTCACTCTGTTATCTGCTTCAACCCTAACCTATTCGTGACGAGGTGCACTAAGTTTTTTGTCGTCACAAGATCACATTATATGACCTCAGCATTAGTAAGCCAGTTTTTTTTTAAATTATTTATAGGCTCGCGTTTGACCACTATCTCACCTGATGGTAAGCGATGATTTGGCCGACGATGGAGCACGCTTGCCTAGAAGCAACCTATTCACTCTTGACTTAAAGACCCCTAGGTTGTAGCTATCAGGAAACACAGACTCCGGCAGGGAATTCCACTCCTTAGCTGTACGCATTATGAATGTGTTCTCAAAACGCTTTGTACGTATGGGTGGGATGTCCACCATGTACCGATGGCGCAATGGACTGGCCTGTTGGTTTAGTGGTTAGTGGCCCTGACTGCTATGCCAGAGGTCGTGGGTTCGATTCCCACCCAGGACAAATGTTTGTGTGATGAGCACGATCATTTGTTCTGTGTCTGGGTGTAATTTATCTATAATATGTATGTATTTAGAAATATATAATTATGTTTATCAGTTGTCTAGTACTCATAACACAAGCTCTGCTTAGCTTGAGACTAGACGGCGTTGTGTGATAGTTGTGGAATATATTATATTATATCTATTATTAAAAAAAAAAAAAAAACTTAAACGTATTAAAGATTGTAAATTTGATATGCCGTGTGAGTGTTTCCCGTTAGATCTCTTGAAAAAACTTTATGTTAGATAAATTCAGAATTTACCACATTATTAAAAAACAAAAATTATAAAAATAAAATTATTAGACTAAGTAATTTGTAAAATATACTGAATAAAAAAAATATTTAACAAATTTTAATGCTTTATTTAATTTGTTTTCACCTAATGTGACAACCCTACCAAAATAGGTAACAATATTGCACGTTCTTAGGAAGCTTTGTCTCTGTTCCGTTTATCTACTCCTGTGGTAGCAGTCAATCGCTCAATTACTGTGCCAAACGTGCCATCGATAACCCTTTTGTTTATTATATGAAGTTCTATATTGTATAGCTATTTATAAATTTTCGCAGTCACGTGTGCATGTGTGACTTGACCCTTACACGCATCTGTGTAATATTTATGAAAAGCAATCATAAATAAATGAATAGTTATTGTCACCCAAATGTGAAAATGATTTGGTTATTCTAAGTTATTTCAGCCACCATCATCAGTCATGTTAATTTCGTACATAATCAACGCAATATCTGCAATTATTTTCGGTTTTGATATTCTAACAGATTGCATATTTATTGAATAAATGAATTTATTCATTCAGTCTGATGGAGATTTGTAATTATTTTCCACTAACGACTGAAACCTCATTAGGAGAAAACAAAAAAATTTTTGGTTCTAATATTCAATGGATTAAAGTATCATTAAAAAAATACATATAAAGTAAGTCTAATCTAACAAGAGATAAAGCTGTCACTGATACTGATTATTTCACTGCTATAAACCAGGAAAAATTAGTTTCGGCTGAAATGATGATTATGATATAAATCTGAAAAACTGCTGCATATAAAAAAAAAACATAGTTCCTATGAAATATGAGTAGGCGGGAGAGAAGATATTTAAAAAAGTATTGAATTTATGAATATCATAAAACTCAAATCAATCACTGTCACTTTCAAAACAATAGTAAAATAAATTTGATTGAGTTATTTTGTCCGAAAAAACAAATTAAAGTTTGTTGTTGTTGTTTTTTTTTTAAATACAATGTTGAATTTTTAGCTTAAAAGTTTTATTTTGACGTAAATTAACCGTCCTGAACAAAGTCACAACAAAAAATGTTGCAAATAGATAGCGTAGGTAGTAAAACAATCGATCAATCTATCTGACTTTTACCGGGTCGGGTTCCACTCTAAACGGTGGTCGTTCATGGAGCAGCTGCATAATTATGATATCCGCAATCTAGTAACTCATTAACATTACTATGACAAAACCAGATGCCATTTTTACCGAGGGTTTTACCCCCTCACATCATCACGTCTTTTGAGGAAAGAACCAGTCAGTGCCAGCATTTGTCAGTATTTGTGTAGTTCAACTCAGGCCTAGTTCACTATCGGAGCGAGGAGGAGTGGCAGGCGGTCGCCACCTTCTGCGAAGCAGTAATGCTAGCAAAGGAGGCGGCCGCACGCGCGAGAGAACGGCCCTCACGCCCCAGCCGCTCCCGATTCCGATTTCCAGCCACCGCACCGTAGGCACTAGTTTGCGGACGGCGAGCAATGGGTAGCTCGCCGTCCAACCGTCCGGTAACCGTCCGGCCCGAGCCCAAGTTGTCGACGACGCGTAGTGTTCCACGCGCGCCTCAAGGAGATGTCAGCAAAACCGTAGGGGCCCAGCGGGATTGTAGCCTACTGGGGCCATGGGTGATGCGAAAGAGAACCCCGGGGCCCTGGAACGAAGGCAAAGAAGGAACAGGAGTGTGTTTTAGTCAGTAAAAGTCTGACACTATCTCACGCTCCGCTCAAGAGCGGGGTATGTCATTGGATAATTTTTCCAAAGAAAAAAAAAGGCCTAGTTCACTAATTACTGCGAGAACATAGGCTAAGTGTTATCCGTTAATATGAAAGTTTGGAAACTTTATATATTGGGATTTTGGTAGATTCACGCTTCGTTTGGTTAAGCCCCTGCGACCGTCTACTTTATCCTCCCGTATGCCCAAACTGACCTAATTTGGAGCTTGTACGGCTGGAGGGAAACTTGTTATAACAATTGAGCCTCTTTTCCGAGTTACGATATAATTTGATCATCATAACGATTCCCGGAATTGGCTTGTGCTTCTGAATAATTTCTGGGAATGTTTTTTGCTTGATTTCAGTTGCTGTTTTTTTAATTGATATAAACTAACTGCGATTCCACCCGATGGTAAGCAGTGATACAATTGTTGATGGTGAGGCGTACTAGTTTATTAGGAGCCTATTCACTCTAGTTATTAATTTTATTTCTTTTATAATTTTAAATACTTAAGAGTCTGTCTTATTTTTAATTTAAAATTGCGCCATACTAATTATATTTGGAGCGGTTTACCGCTCTGTCACGATAAAAAAAAAATAATTGAAATATGAAAAGAATTACATGTCACAACTAGCTGATGCTGAATTGTCCCAAGGAAGTAAGAAACATACACACTCAAAAAACTTTAACCTTTATAATATTAGTGTCTTAACACGTACTATTTTGATGATAGGAAATGTAAAGTTAATAAATTTAAATGTAAAATTAAAATATTATGATGTGAATGTTCTTTGGGGGACAATTCCGTTGTCGATAAAAAGGAGAACGTCCCTTATGATGATCTTGTCACGAACGTAACCTATTTTTAGGCAGAAGTTTAATTTAATTCATTAACGCTCAGGCGGTAGCCGGCGTCCGCAAGCCATTGTCTTACTATTGTGTCTCTAATTACGCACGTCAAAAGGTTAAGATAGGTGCCTGAATCTAAGCTGAATAATGAAGGCAACTTAAGATTCACATTACTTCTAAGACTCTTGGATTACCTACCGGTCTGTGTTACAATTTGCCTCCTCTAACGAATTCACGTACTTCAGTTACTGTTATCGAAAAGCGTTTCATTTGTACAAATCGATTTATTCGCTTACGATTTAAATTACATTTACATAATGAAACTATTTCACGTTTGGTGTTCACCGCATCATTTATTTTATGTCTGAATTTACATATTTCATGTTGTTAGGGGCATATATAAATTAACGCTTATGGGGTCAGCAGGGCCGTAAATAATGCGAAATACTACTTGAAGTCACGCCTACAGTACATTGGTACATTTTCATGTGTGTGCTTTGGCACGCAGCCTCTGATGGAACCGACTTTACGGGTAGGAATTCGTATCATTCTATGGCTCTACGTGCTTTAATTTAATTTAGGCCCATATCACGTTTCGTTTTATTTTTTGTCACGTTTAGAAATTGTAAACTAAAAAAGTATAGGTTGTCATAATACTAGTAGAAACCTTTTTATTAAAAAAAATATCGATGTACCTACACATCGATATTTTTTTAATAAAAAGGTGTCGGCAGTCTATAAATTTAAGAGTTTGACATGCATAATGTCTCTAGTAATTCTCAATTATTATTATTTTTCTAGTGATTTCCTCACTTTGAATAGCTACTATTATTCCTTGTTCAAAACGCTCACTATGTAAATGTGAAAAAGGGTATAACTAAATATAAAAAATATGCCTGTATTCATAGTACATAATGTCATAAAATAAAGATTTTGCACTTATGTTCCATCAAAATGTGCCGTTTTATGTAAAAAGCACCTCTTATTTTTAGTTAATACCATAACCATTGACCCAGTTATTATACAGTGCCCTGCGTGTCCAATTCAATAATGCCTTCAGGATCCTGTTGGGACTGCTATGGCACTGTAGCGCGTCTGGAAAGTTCGCGGAGGCTGGCACAAATGTTTTCCACGTCATCATACGTAAGAAAGCGGCCTCCTTACTACGGCACCTGTCTGGTAGTGACAACAGCATTTTGAAGATGATTGCTGCCAGACCGGACTGTCCCTTGCAGAGACACTGGGGGGCGACAGTCATAAATAAGAAAAATAAATAGTAAAAACTAACAATACTAACTTTTAAGAACTATTGTTACTAACACATCAATAATAATAAAACAATGGACGAATGTAAAGTCTGAAAATAAACTTATTATTATTACATACATATTTAAGGGTCGCCGAACACGGGCTACTGGCCACCACCGCAAAACTTCGCCACGGGCATATTTCGTGTAGTTTCCATACATTTTATATGGACTCGCCGCACATGATTGACGCCGGTGGCTGCCACATACTACAAATCGTCGGCCGCTTATAGCTTCTCGTCACTCGTGGCGGTGTTTGAGGCTGTCACGTGTGGACTATGGTATTTGAATTTTTGAAAAGAAGAAGGGCCATATTACTTATTCTTCCTTGTTCGTTCATAAAACCTTTTTTGAAAGTACTGTGAGGTACTCGTATGTAGAAAAAATTTCAGTGTTCGTTAGTTGTTATTATTATTATTATTATTTTAATAAGTTTTGATCCTATAATTTATATTCTAATTAATTTATTGTTTATTGACTATATCGAAGGTATTTTTCCGTTACATAAATATAATCGATAAAAGGAGAAACTGACTGACTGACATATCAACGCACCGCCGAAATTACTAGGTCTAGGAGCGTGGCATTTTGTACAAAGCTTCCTAAGAATTTCCCAAAATTCACCCCCTAAGGGGATGAAACGAGGATCCAAAGTTTGTATGGAGAAACCTACTTTTAACGCGGGTGAAGCGGGAGAATCTAGTAGCTATATAATCGATTAAAGGATTTAAAGAGTAAGTAGTTTACTTTAAAAGAATATCGACTTAAGTTTGGCTAAACATGGTCACATATTACACCTAAAAACTGTAATGGACCCACTGGTGGGACTGAAGCCTCCTCTCTATGAGAGGGAATGGGCTGTAATCCACCATGCAGGCTTAGTGCGAGTTAGTGGACGTTACATGTCATCAAATTTTTACCATTACCGTTTCTATAGCAGCAATGATCATCACAAAGTAAAGCGACTGCCTGGGGTTAAACCCACGATGCGACGTACAACTTGTAAGTCGGAGCCGTGACTAGAGTCACCACTCTGCTCTCACATCACTGATATAAAAATACTGAATATAGTACACGTGCATCGTTTTATTTGCATAAAAAGTATTACATTTACAGCGGGACAAAGGCAGTTCGTTAGGAAGTTATAAATCACCTAACTTTGAAACAAAAAAATGAAGTTGGGTGTGTCGACGACATGGGCCGCGAGTTCAAGACTGAATGTCGTCGACACAGCATTACATATAAAATTCGTTATATATGTTTGTTTCAGTAACATTAAATTTTGTTAACATTTGCCTTGGGTACCTACTAAAATAAAATAAAAAACAAACAAAACAATATTTGAACCAGAAACAGCAACTTTTGAAGCAGTTTGATGCGGGTGTTGGAGTTAACTTTGTGTGATTGAACCCCATCAGACTGCTTGAAAACTGACTTGTTTGAAACGTGTGATTTTCTAGTTGGTTTTTTTCAATATTACTATTTTTTCCAGTATTTCTGGAATCGTCTCTTGGAGTCCTTTATTTTGATATTATGATTAGATCATGAAAAAATACGACTTTTCAATCTTTCTACACAATTTCCAGGTTGTGTAATTCTTAAATAGATGATGTAGCCGTTAAGTGGTCTGGGAAATATGATCTTAATTTTGAAAGACCTATTTAGAGCTATGCGATTTTTGTTTCTCCTCTACTGCGATTTTTACGGCCCATTTCAACTCTAACCATTGCACGGTTTAGGTAAATTCGATAGACACCGCATTGTTTTATATCCATCAACCTTTTAGGAAGCTTCTAAGGTATATAAAATATCACATACATACATACACAATCATATACAATTGAAAAACACAACCCTATCTTTGCTGTCACGCAGTAGGGTAAAAGCAACCAATGATAGGCGAAATACAATGTAATTATTGTCACGAAAACTTTTACAATAAGCTGCCTTGTGGATTGAAACCTCTGTCAAATCAAATAAAATAAAATGCCATTTATCATTTATCTACGTTAGAAAAAGGGTCTTGACAACCCTGATCGAGTCACATCAACCTTATTGCAAACCTATTGCTCAAATCTTTTATTTAACCCTCGGGTGAAAGGTAATGCTTTTGGGATTTATAAAGGGTTAGACCACAGAGTACCTAGTTGCCTCAGCGGCTACTGTTAGGGCTATATTTCACCGAGACACCATGGCGGCGCGACCGGTTACGCCGCCATGGTGTCCGTAAGTTACCAAACTAGATACCAGAGTCGCTACACCACACTGAGACAGTATCAAAATGGACCTTAAGTGCACGCGTCCGAGCTGGTCGCGCCGCCAAATTGGTTGCGCAACCACACGGACACCAGGTGAGTACTCTCTATAGAGCTGTATACATTTTATTGGTAGCGGTGATTGGTCGTGCCGCCACGGTGTCCCGGTGAAATATAGCCCTTAGAGACGGCGTTGTCAAAACTATTCATACAAACCAAGTGTGTCATTAAGTGTCATTGTTAACTTATACAAATTGACAACACGTGACAAGTTTTCACTATGGTTGTGACAGCTAAAGCTACTTAGCTAACACACATAGTGCGAGCACAAATTTCATTAGTGATGGATCTTTCCATACAAACCAACACTTTCCATAAAAGTCACTGTTACCTTATTGAAATTGACGGCTCGTGAATTTTTTTACTAGGGCTATGAGCACGAATGTTCCAGTACTGCGTTATTTATTTTAAATATCGCAGCATAATACTGAGATAGGTGCCTTTTTGACCCCATTCTAATTTTTAACCGACTTCAAAAAGAGGAAGTTCTATGTTCGGCTGAATGTATTTCTTTTTAATTTTTTTTTATGCATGTTCACCGATTTCTCGGTCAATTGTGAACCGATTTTGAAAATTTTTTTTTTCATTGAAAGGTTATGCTTTCGAGTTGGTCCCATAGAAATGTTGTTATGATCTGATCATGAACTTCAAAGATATGGAACAGAACTCCTCATAGAATCACAGCAGAACCGTCGGAACAAGTAAAATTGCTTTGTTTATATGTGTAGTCGATGACTGACTGAAAGAAGAGGGGGAATATATCGAACTGATCTGATGATGAAGCCTGAAGTTAGGCACCGGAACTCGGTAACAAATTAATGTAATCTAACCGTGTTTGGGATTATTAGAATTCTCATGAGACGCACTCTGGCTATAAGGTATTTAAGTTTGGCTCAGGGGTACTTTTTAGTTGTGGTACCAAAACTAAAAAGTGTAAAATAAAAAACTTTTTACAAAAAAGAATACAACCGACTTCAAAGTAAAAAAAATAACACTGAAAAGTGCAAAATGACTTTAATTTCGGAAGTCGGTGTTAAATAACGAAGAGGCAAAACTATTATAGAAACACTGACTTCCAAAATTAAAGTTATTTTGCACTTTTCAGTTTTTTTTGTTTTACTTTGAAGTCGGTTGTATTTTTTTTTGTAAAAAGTTTTTATTTCTTGCGCATGGTATGTTGTGAAAGACAAAAAGAAATATTTTTTCATTCATTCTTTCTGGATTTTTCTGCCGACGGGGTGATGCCATGCACAGTGACCGACCACTTAGTATTTAGATTCATTCGTGTTCTATATTCAAGGTTAGTGGTCAACTGTTTGTTTTGAATTAGGCCTCGATTGTTGAGCTAAGGCGACGGGAATAATCTGTTACTAAAAGGTCTGAGTTTGTTATTTTATCCTGAATGAAATTCACATAAATAGTGATGAATTTTATGTAAAACTAGAATCCGGGTGGAAGTCGAAAACTGTCCCACGGGAACTAAATCCTGATATACAACGTATCTTATGTGCTACTCCACGACAAGGTCTACCCGTGTAGGAAGTTTCATCGAAATTCGTTCAGGCGTTTGATCGTGAAGAAGTATAACACACACACACACGCACATTCAAAAACTTTCGCTTTTATAATATCTATTAGTTTGATAATTCTTATTTAATAATTGTAGACCCAATTTTATTTTATCATATTAATATTATAAAAGCGAAAGTTTTTATGTATGAATGTATGTGTGAGTATATTTGTTAGGTTCTTTTTCACGTACAAAAAGCTGAGTGGAAAGTTGACAAAGGGCAGACCATGTCTTGTAATAAATAGCACATAAAATGATGCTATTTATTCCGAGAGTATGTTAACCCTTAAGAATTTTTTTTACTTTCACACGTGCATAACTGCTAACAAAAATTAGGTAGATATAAATTAACTTGACTTAAAAGCTGCTTAATTTATACGTAATTAGTTTGACTAAAATCTCTTTGACTGTAGGAGAACAGTCTGTGAGCTCAATCTTGCGATGTGTCCTAATAAAATTTAGCTAAGATCACTAATCCTAGAAGATTTGGTCTTAATTATTTCACTTGGCCTTTGTTTGTCGTAATGATTACGGTAAAGTCTCTTTAATCGGTCATTTTGGAGGTCCAAATGAGAGGCTCAAGTTCATCAGTGGACATTTAAAAGATAAAACCGAACAAGCAATTACGCCCACCCTTTTTGTTTCACGTGGGCGACGAGAATAAGAGGACAAGAAAATATTGACTTTTATATTTTTCACATTAATGTACATAAATTAAAAATAAATAATGAAGTACGATGGATTATGTGAGGAATGAAATTATTACGAGCGGAGAGAGAGCGATCTATTTATCTTGTTCATTGCTAAGTGCAATAGACTTTATCGAATTATTTATATTATTATTCAATTCGCTTATCTGACTTAAAAAACCGGGCAAGGGCGAGTCGGACTCGCGCACTGAGGGTTACGTACAAACTTAACTAACCTATGAAAACAGTTCAATTCCCGAATTGAGTTACGAAGATTTTTCCGAATCGCAAAAAAAAAATTATGACCTAACTACAAATTTATAGTTTTCAGTTTATTTTCCTATACCTATACTATAAGACCTTGTTTCATGCCAAATTTCAAGATTCTAAGTCAACGGGAAGTACCCTATGAATTCTGATTCTCTTGAGAGTGTCCAAGTTCTGAGGAGATAACAAACATAAAAAAATATAACTGAATTGAGAACTTCCTTCTTTTTTGAAGTTAGTTAAAGAGAGTCATTGCGTAAGGTTGACAGAAGAGAATGGAAAAAGCGTGTTGCGCCAGCCGGTGCTGTCAACACGTTTGCAAGACTTGAGGTCTTGTAACATAGAACAGGGCAGGAAGTGAGGTCCAGTAGGGTTATCTAAAATGAAAAAGTTGTTAGGTATCATATAACTGGACCATCAAGAGCATCGGTACTTAATGCATAGGTACAACTTAACACTGACCTGCAAAATGCAAATCTAAGAACTAAGACTAAGGACATCTAACTTTAACGGGGCTTCTCTCATAATTTCAACATTTTTTATGCCAGATTGCCAGAGCAATACGAAACATTCATCATAAGGCCAGGAAGTGTTAGAATTATGCATATTTGCTCACGCACGCGGGCTGGTTTGGTCCGCGTGGCATGAAATTCACCTCATGCGTCGTGTGCGGCCGTAATGCAACATTTCAGAGCAGTGTGGGAAGATTCAATACTGGCGCTTACTGGCGGCGCATACGGGCTTAGCTCATACGAGATACCTATCACTCGAAAACCATTTGGTATATATACTACTTCGGTATCGTTCGTTATTACAGGTGGTAATCAATTCAATTTGGCTAAAGTAGTATTGGAATAGTTTTTTGATTTAGCTTTTATGGGGTACTGTGTAAAATTCTATAATAAAATAGGCACCACTTGAGATTCTCCATCTAAATGAGTCAAAATTTAAAACATGCATTAAACGCTCACTATGTTGATAAGCATATTATAAATTGGAAGATTTATAATATGCTTATCAACATAGTGACTACCCTGGACTAGCTTTTGCCCGCGATTTCGTCCGCGTACAAGTCGAAAATTTTCCTATTAAGTTTTTTGAAATATTTGTAAAGTGCAAGTGGAGGCTGTTTAAGATACATCACACTATTACCATTTGCCCTACCGGAACAGTCAAAACTGTGGCACTGATCACGTTATTGTGAAGAAATTTATCTCCGAGTCTGGTTCCCATAGGTTTTGGAAAAAGCCTAATTGGTGTAACCATTTCAATTTGAGCGAATGTGGAGTTAGTAATTCAGGAATTCGAGGGTAATGTACCACATCTTCTTGATCCATTACATTATCAATGGAAATGTAGTTGATGCTTATCTCCTCGCTACTATTTCTAGCCGCGAATATTGTATGTAGTCCTTTTTTTCTATTTGAACTACATCTGGAATTCTGGATGAACTTGGAGATTCGATCAATTTCGATTTTGTTTTCATTTTCACGATAAGGTACTTCCTCATCGCTTTAAAGTAATTTTGAAGGAAAATTTAAACCTTCACTCAAATGTGCTCTCAACGCAAGACTCAACAACGTGAGTTCTAGTTCCCCTTACTATAACTGGCAATGTAAAATCACCAGCAAACTTGAAAGTGATTCCACCTATGATTTTATTACAGCTTCTTATGTCTTTAAGGGTCTCTACATGAGACCTATGAATGCATTCATCCCAAATTAATGGAATTTTTCCCAAAGGGCCATTTTTACGGTCGAGCACACGCTATCTTTATACAAAAAAATAATCAGAGGCAGTTCAAAAGTCGAATGAGTGGTGTGTCTACCTGAGTTTACATTTGTCGTGCGTGTAGAAGTTGATCAACATTTTGCTAGGGCGTTATTTTAAAACTATGATATCTTCTAAGATATTTATCGAAATCAAATGATGTAAAAGGCAATTATGTTTAAAATGAAATACTTAAAATGAATATTATACTTATTTGGTTATGATTTAATATTATTATGTTTATAAAAACACCTTCGCAAATAATGCATTATTTTAGGACAAATTTGATTACCATAAAAAAGGCTATAGTGAGTCTCCTTAAAAGATATCATATGCTGTTGGGGACTTTTTGTAGAACTTTTAAATGTGTTTCCATTTAAAAGTTCTACAAATTTTGTAGTATATAATTTTTGTGTAACTTTAACAAACGGTTAAAGTTACACAAACACAACGCACGCGACGGAAGCTCTCAAATGGAATATTTTTCCCTCGTTTTTGCAATATTTTTTTTGTCGATACTCCGCTCCTATTAGACAATGCGTGATATTATATAGCCTATAGCCTTTGTCAATAAATAGGCTATTTTACACTGAAATAATTTTTCAAATCGGACTGGTAGTTCCTAAGATTAGCGCGTTCAACCAAACAAACTCTTCAGTTTTATAATTTTAGTATAGATAAAAATGCTTGGCTAAATGCCGGTCCTGCTCCACAGCTACAGCCACTTTTGCCTACTTATTAGTTGTATTTCTTTTTCCTTACCACACAGCATCACTAACGTTTTTATGAATGTACGCTTGTAGGACATAATCTCTTAAATTCTTTACAAAAGAGATAGGTTTTTACCTCTCCCCAACTCTCCTTCATTAAAAAATTTGAAATGTTAACTGATAATTAATTAATTAATAACTAATAAATAATAAGTTGATTAATAACCAATTTTGGTGCTGTTTTAAGAAAACGATTTCTTTTAGTGTTATTTGTTGTTTACTATAAAATATGGTTTAAAAAACAGGAAATAACTTTTTACAAAAAAAATACAACCATTCAAAACAGTTTTTTTACACATTTTAATTGTGGTAGCTAAACAAAAAAGTGCCCCTCAGCTAATTATCATCAGATGAGCTCCATAGTACCTTGTGCACCTCATGACCATTGTAGTAATCCCAAACACGGTTAGGTTACATTTATTTATTACAGAGTTCCGGTGTCTACCTTCCAGCTTCATCATCAGATCAGTGCGATATTATTATTATTTATAGTTTATTTCAGGCATTTATTAACCCATAGTAATATTATAGAATTAAATAAAATTGTTATAACATAATAAATAAATAAAATTAAATACATTAGATTATATAAATTATTGAAATATTGATAAAATTATTGATAAATTATTGAACTACATTAATATTATCTCCTCCCCCCTTCTTTCAGTCAGTCATCGACTACACGTATAAACAAAGCCATTTTACTTGTTAAGACAGTTCTGATATGATCCTATGAGGAGTTCCGTTCCATATTATTATCTTCGAAGATCCTCATCAGATCATAACAATATTTCTATGGAACCAACTCGAAAGCATAACCTACCACTTAAAAAAAATATTTTCAAAATCGGTTCACAATAGAATCATCAGTAATTGATAATCATGAAATAAAAAATTAAATCTATTTCTCTATATTATTTTCCAGCGCCGACCCCAACTACAGATCAGCGGTGATCAACACGAACGTGATCGTGAAGCACACGGGAGAAGTGACGTGGCTCAGTCACGGGATATACGTGTCGGTCTGCGATATCAACGTGGAACAGTTCCCGTTCGATGTGCAGCTGTGCACCATGAAGTGGGCGTCCTGGACTTACGACGGTTTCCAGGTAATTGATTATTTTGTTCAGGGTGACCTTCACATGGATAGGCTATATTTTACTGTACACCGAAATTACTGTTATTTGTTTTATGACTGGCCTGTTAGTCTAGTGGTTAGTAGCCCTGACTGCTAAGCCGGAGATAGATAGATAGATAGATATATTCTTTATTGTACACCAAAAATACAAATCCGGAATCCGGAGGTCGTGGGTTCGATTCCCACCCAGGAGAAATGTTTGAGTGATGAGCACGATCATTTGTTCTGTGTCTGGGTGTAATTTATCTACAATATGTATGTATTTAGAAATATATAAGTATGTTTATCAGTTGCCTAGTACTCATAACACAAGCTCTGCTTAGCTTGAGACTAGACAGCGTTGTGTGATAGTTGTGGAATATATATTATATATTACTGTTTCCCAGTAACTGGGTTGTGGATGTCAGATAGGCAGGTGAACTTGAAAAATCCATGTGAATACACAATATTTTCAGCAAAGATTAAAAAAAAAAACATATTTCTTACAAAAAAAGGTGGCTGCCCTAGTCCATGGGTCCAACCACTACTAGAGCCATGGGCCGACTTCTGAAAAGGTTATCCGTGGTCCTAGAATGCAAGGCAACTGAAGGATCATAGGTGTGCTTTTAGTTAGTAAAAGTCTGACGTACCTTCTCACTCTACGCAGAGCGAGAAAAGTTATTTGATGATATATTAAAAAATAAGTAACTACAAATTATTTTAAGTATCACCTAAGTAAGTATTTGTAAAATTGAAAGCTTCCTAGTTAGTACTAAAGTAAGTCGAGGATCTCAAATCCTCTTATGATTCGGGAGTCTGATATCTAGCACCCTATTGCTTACGTTGTATTACCATATTTAAATCAGGGTTCGTGGTCCTACAGCAGTCTAGGTAATTCTGGTCTCAGCTATTGCATTTTTAAAATGGCTGGAAGTGCCCAAAATAGTCAGGATTATACCGCTAAATAGAACTGGATCATTGTTCCAGTGATTGTTATGTGCTTGCATTTACGTACTGGCTTTATCCCAGTTGCTAGGTAATGATACCCTTTGGTAATAGTGGTGCTATAGTGATAGGTGCGCAGTAAGCATAATGTTCCGAGATTATCCATGTTACGTTTATTGACCAAGCTGTTACTAAAAGATTAACTCGTGGATGACAAATTAATTTAACTGTAGTGTAAATGTTTGTGACTGCATAATCTTGGAATAAACTCCTTGTGCTACTACATATAACGAGTTTTCTAAGGTCCTTTTGTTTTTTTATTATCTATTTAAACTTAATATTCAGGCTTTCTCTAAATCAAATCAAATCTAAATGTTTACTTAAATAAATATGGTTTACAATAGTGATGCAACGGAAGTGTCTTAACGGAAGCGGAAACGGAAACAGATGTCAAAAGTAAATCTTTGCGGATGCGGAAGCGGAAGTGTTAATTAATACTATGAAGAAAAAGCACAATTTTACTTTTTTAAATCAACTCGTCGTATTCACGTCATGAGGCGCGGTGATGCGCAGAATGAACCAAAAAAATATAGTAGATATTAAAGAAACTCGTTGCGTAAGTGTACCGTCAATAAAATTATTATTATCGCATACAGTTTTCATGCATTTAATTTAATATTATTACTGTATAAAATTTTATCGCCATACATTTATTATGAACATTTATTTCTAAATTGCATTCCTTAATATACTAGGTATAGAAAAAGCTCTGTTAATTTTGTGTTAAATATATTACCCTGTAATGATTATAACTCATTTGGGATGTTTTATAAGTCAATACACACTCATATTACACAATTTTTTCTTAGAAATATTTTTTTAGATTAGGTTACTAGGTTGTGGAATTTAACCCTTTTTTGCTTTTTTTCTACCAGTCAACTGTGGGTTAAAACAACTTGTAATTTCAGAATCACGCAACAATGTAGTAACACGAAATTGTTATAAAAAAAAACAGGTGGTCGAAGAAAGAATAATAGTTTTAAAGTAATTTATACCTGTATCTTATACCTGTCAATTGAAAAAAAAAAAATCATTTGTAATGTATTTTACAGGTATCGGCACGGATCTTGAGCGCTCGGCGAAAGAGTGGGGATCGCTTTGCGTCCGCGTTTTTTTTTAAATGTACACCTATTTTATTTTATTTTTTCTTTTACCTAGTACCTAGTAGGTAAAAAAATAAAATAAAATAGGTGTACATTCTTAAAAAAAAAACGCGTACGCAAAGCGATCCCTAATCTTTCGCCGAGCGCACAAGATCCGTGCCGATACCTGTACCATCCACACTGTACATAAAAAACTGGGCAAGTGCGAGTCGGACTCGCGCACAGAGGGTTCCGTACAAACTTACAAAATTATGTAAATAATTCGAATGGAATTTCGAAGATTTTTCCGAATCGCAAAAAATGTTTTTTTTTTTTTGACCTATCAACAAATTTACTGTTTTCAGATTTATTCCTATACCTGTGCTACAAGACCTTGCTTTATGCCAAATTTCAGGATTCTGGGTCAGAAACCAATAAATACCTAATTTCGAAAAATGAATAACGTACTTTTAATATACAGTTTATTCGAACTTATAATTTCAAGTCAATCCAAAGATATAACACTTCAAAGCAACCCGTTTGATAAAACGGCAATTTCGTATTTAAAGACCTATTATAACCTTATAAGGTCGCAATAATATCAAATATGTCAGCTTTCTAAGCTAGCAGTTTCGTTATTAAAAATACCAAAATATTTTTGATTAATGTGTCTTCATAGTTGCTAATGTTGCGAATCAAAGGGCATTTTATATTAGCCCATTAAGCATAATGTTCCCACTGCCGGGACTCAGGCCTCCTCTCTACGAAAGGTAATGGGCCGTAATCCACCATGCGGGCCCAGTATATTATTATGTGTACGGTGTCACATGTCTTCGAACTTTTGTTTCTTTGGCATGCCAATTCTCCTGTAGATGTTTTCCTTCACTGTTTTGAGAGCAGTAGTGATGAAATAATTTATCCAAAGTGCCTGCCTGGGTTTTAACCCTCATACTACCAATAGGTAGAGGTCGGACTCGTTACCACTGAGCCACCACTACTCTAGGTCATTTGTTTGTTTGAAGTAGGTTTAAAGACTTTGTAGAAATCTTATTACGTAAACTAACTAAAATTTTCCCCGACTCACAATTACATAATCCTATCACGAACATTTTTTCTTAATAGTGTTTATATTTTCCAGAAATTCTTTTGAGATCAAGTTAAACGGAAAACAATAGACTATGTAAATGTTTTTTTTACTACTCAATCATTTGTTTCATAACGTTAACATCCGAGTCTTTGTATATACATAAATGTTGAAATCTAATAAAACCGGTCTTTGTTCATCAATTTTGCTTAGTCTTAAAATAACTTTCTTGAATAGAAACAGACAACAACATCTCCAAGCAATAAGGCATTCTCTTGAGTAATAAGTTTTTCACTTCGCTGTTTCACAGAAATATTTCACCGTATTATTCCATCGGAAATTTGGGTGACATACGTATGAAAATGATACAATTATGGTTGTATCATGTGAAGCGTGAAGAGGCTAGAGGGTGGCAAAATGGGTCTAACCTAATAATCCAGATTATCAAGTACCAGAGCAATCCACATTTAGATTATCCATGTTACGTTTATTGACCAAGCTGTTACTAAAAGATTAACTCGTGGATGACAAATTAATTTAACTGTAGTGTAAATGTTTGTGACTGCATAATCTTGGAATAAACTCCTTGTGCTACTACATATAACGAGTTTTCTAAGGTCCTTTTGTTTTTTTATTATCTATTTAAACTTAATATTCAGGCTTTCTCTAAATCAAATCAAATCTAAATGTTTACTTAAATAAATATGGTTTACAATAGTGATGCAACGGAAGTGTCTTAACGGAAGCGGAAACGGAAACAGATGTCAAAAGTAAATCTTTGCGGATGCGGAAGCGGAAGTGTTAATTAATACTATGAAGAAAAAGCACAATTTTACTTTTTTAAATCAACTCGTCGTATTCACGTCATGAGGCGCGGTGATGCGCAGAATGAACCAAAAAAATATAGTAGATATTAAAGAAACTCGTTGCGTAAGTGTACCGTCAATAAAATTATTATTATCGCATACAGTTTTCATGCATTTAATTTAATATTATTACTGTATAAAATTTTATCGCCATACATTTATTATGAACATTTATTTCTAAATTGCATTCCTTAATATACTAGGTATAGAAAAAGCTCTGTTAATTTTGTGTTAAATATACCCTGTAATGATTATAACTCATTTGGGATGTTTTATAAGTCAATACACACTCATATTACACAATTTTTTCTTAGAAATATTTTTTTAGATTAGGTTACTAGGTTGTGGAATTTAACCCTTTTTTGCTTTTTTTCTACCAGTCAACTGTGGGTTAAAACAACTTGTAATTTCAGAATCACGCAACAATTTAGTAACACGAAATTGTTATAATAAATTATTATTAATAATCTAATAAGTATATATAAATCTCGTGTTATTTTTTTATTTTTTCCGTTAATGTGCGTAAATCAGTTAGAGTGCATATTGACTAGATAATCTGCAGACTTCCTGGGTAATCAGCAGACTAACGGCCAAGCATACGGTTAAGTTATAAAACAGGTTCTTTGTTTGACTAAAACACGCGAATTCATTGTAATTATTCAATTTAAATTTCTTATCTATCTATATCTAAAGTTTGATGACATATTTATTTTATGGCACCCCGACACGGACAGGTTAGGTTAGACTAAGTTACACTTTAACGGATTGTACCAGGTAATTTGCAGATTACCTAGTTCATGCACATATTAACGTATTCTGCATTCAAACGGTAACATATATCGGTCAGAACTATCTGAGAATACCTACCACCCTACATTTTCTTTGTGAATTTACATAGCAAAACAGAGTTTGCCGAGTTAGCAAGTAATTCATAAAAAATAATTAGCCCTTGATTAATATTACTGTAGAATTTTACAGTTTGTACAAAAAAATGTGAGGGAGTTCATCAAGGCAAAACGTAACAACTCAACCAAATGTTTTACTTAATGGTAAAATTTTAACATTTTTCCACTCCGGAAGCATGTCTCGCATGAACAATGAGCCAAACAAAACAAAAGATGTAATGAGTTTTTTCGACGTGAAAACATGACTTCAGCTTAACAATAAATAATATAGGTTTTTGTTATTGAACAAAAGAAATCTCCTCATTACTTGCGACGGGATTATTTGTACATTTGTATAGTAGTGAAATCACTTCGGTACCGGCCGCGGTGCGGTAAATGCAAACAACGGGTCGGTTTTTCTACCAGACTTGCATTAAAGCAACTTTGTGCTATTCGGGTGTTAAGATTTTCTCGGTTTCAGAATTTACTAAAAGCTTTTTGTCAAGTTTTTGTTTCCATCAAGAAAATAATGGAACTGGAACATTATTTTTTACCAACAATCTGTCAGTACAACAAAGTGTGATGTAAGCGTTCCTTCTACTCTAGTTCCGAAAATTTAAAAAAATAAACCCTGCCCAAATGAGAGTCGGACTCGCGCACGTAGGGTTTCGTGCCATTATCTACACAACATTAGTATCTACTGTGATATCGAAAGAAGATCGCATGAGTTAGGTTTTTTATAGCTAACGAACTGCCTCGTAAAATATACTTTTAAGGATTTTGCAGTTCTAGAATAGGTTTGAAAATTGAGTAGAACGAAGAAATGTCTAGTTTTTTCAGTTCGAACATGACCATTGTAGCGCAATGGGCTGAGATTGAATCCTAAAGAATAATATAAGTAAAACGTGATAGCCTCCAAGAGTTTTATTCCAGCAGAAGATCCCCTACCGAAGTCTACAGTCGCAGAGCTGCGACAGTATCGTACCATTATCTATAACACACCATATTATAACCTTTTTTTAGTTTCACCAAAAAAACATCATCAGTGATCAACTATTACGGTTCATGATATACAGCTTGGTGACAGACAGACGGAACGTGGAGTGTTAGTATAGGGTCCCGTTTTTCCCCTTTTCGGTATGGAACTCTAAAAAAGTGAAAATATTATTACCCTAATCCCTTGAATGATTGTATATTATTTCATCATCATTACTTCATTCGAAAGACGGACGTTTAGTGTTGGATAAAGGCATCGTAGCGATGCGTCGCTACAAGGAGCGGCCCTGTGCGTCTCGCAACCGTCGGATTCCTGCTGTATATTGAGTACATTTTTTTTAAATAAAATTAAAATAGAAAAAAAAAACGAGTATTTTAAAAAGTTCAAGCGTTTTATACGATATTTACTTTTATTTTCGAGAAGGAAAAGAGATTTTTCAAAAATGATAAATATTTTATTGGTTTTTTTCGTAACTCTTTCAAAATCTGTGAGTGATGAGATGTGATGTTATTAATATATTAAGAAGAAAATTTGACGTTTTTTAGCTTATGAACCAACTTATAAATGAATGGTAGAAAACAGAATATATTAACAAAATAAAAAGTTAAGCAATATTTAAACTACTCCATCAGTTTTATTTTGTACACAAATTAAACACAATTAAAGTCTATGAAGACAAAACACAAACATTTGTTCATTCAGCAAAGATTAACAAAATAGAAAGTTACCATAAAAAAGCTAATTTATAATAACAAAAGAAATTAATTTCCGTAAAAAAGAGAGAAGTTAATTTGCAAGCTTCCAGCGGTGAGGATGACGCAGTAAAATTGACAATATTTTTGTTTTTATTTAATGAAATTCTCAAGGTGCCTCATACTGTGGACAGCATTACTCAAAACAAAAATAACTTAATTCAGAGGTACAAGCAATGGTCTTTTATGTGGGGAATCATCAAATGAGTCCCACCTTTTGGTGGAGGGGGAGCGAGTGTCATACTTTTACTGACTAAAGTCCACCTGTGTTTCTTCAGTTATCCTTTACGTTTCAGGGCCGTGGTTACTCTTTCAAACAGTCCCGCAGCTCTGGTAGACATCGGTTCTAGTGGGCCCCATCTATTTTGCAGACAACTCACTGAGGTTAGGTGGAACTCGACACGCCGTCGAACCAGTCCTTATCGGACGGCGAGTTACCCATTACTCGCTGTACTGTACCCTGCCCTGGCCTACTGTTTCCACCGTAGGCGCGACTCACGACACCCAGGGATTAACAACCGCTAAGCACTAATCTTTCTAGGGACAGACTTATATTTCACTGTACAATGCGATTCAAATAAGAATAGGGACGTCAGTGACCCCTATTTGTCAAATTTTACTTGAAAAGTACGATTTGCAAAGAAAAATTATTTGCGGATCAAAAACTTTTTTAAAATTGTATTATCGAGTCGTAGTTAAAAGATAAGAAAATAATAAGTGAAGAAAAAACGTTATTGTTTAATCTAAATTACCTAAATATATTATTTAAGTCATAATTAATTGAAAAAAAAAAACTGTTTTCTTTCTTATTTTCATTGTTAGCAACAATTTCCCATCTTTTATTCGCCACTACTCAGACACTTCACACAGTGATGTAGCGTTGAGCAGAATTGAAGAACTAGATTCTGATTAAACTTTTTTCGTTAATGATTCGTAAATAAATTTAATTTAAAAGTATATTTTTTGCTCACTCTACCTGATTCGATTTGAGAGCTATGACGTCAAAACATGGCGCTAAGTCGATCCTATTCTATTCTTATTTGAATTGCGTAGTACAGGTAACCAGATCAGATAAAGTAGCTCCTACTTGAACAGTGCTCGTTAATAGATTGATAGAACTTCCAGTCGCAAGATATTTTGGGAAGCTTAGAATTATTATGATTACGATCGTCCATTCGACCAGCCGTCGTTTCATTGTGGTGGTACCCAGGCACCTATAGTCAACGTTAATGGACGCTAAGCGGTAATTAAGAACAGAATTACATTTTCTTTGCTAATATTTATTTAGCAAATAAATAAGACTACAACCTTTGTGTTAAAAGAACGTTTACGTATTTCGATGGGTCCGACCCGACCATAAGCGATCGATATTTGACCGAACAACGGAACAATACCTTAGCCGTTTTATAAAAGCTTGGGTTTTTTATGACTTTGCACACGATCAAAACTACCATTGTGTCTTCAAAATGACTGTTACATAAAAAAGAAAAAGAAAGAAAGAAAAGTAAATACTTTATTTGGTACAAATAGATACACACAGTGTAGGAAAAACATGTAGAAAATTAAGATTTTTTAAAAATCCGGGCTAGTGCGAGTCGGGACTCGCGCACTGAGGGTCCCGTACAAACTTCCCTATGAAAACAGTTCATTTGAGTTACGAAGGATTTTCCGAATCGCAAATTTTTTTTTTTGTGACGTAACTAAATTTACAGTTTTCAGATTTTTCCTATACTTGTGCTATGAGACCTTGCTTCATGCCAAATGTCAGGATTCTAGGCCAACGGGAAGACTATGAATTTTGATTTCTTTGAGAGTGTCGAAATATACGAGTTTTGCGACGTAAACGGCCGTATCTTTTTTTCGTTAACTCAGAAGTTTGATTTTTGTCACAGCTTCAAGAAACCACAGACCTGAGTATATGGTTTTAATTTCAAATCGATACCTCCACGCGTTCCCAAGATAAAGGGTCTTGATAGACAGACCGACGGACAACAAAGTGATCATATAAGGGTTCCGTTTTTTCCTTTTGAGATACGGAACCCAAAAAGAAAGAAAATCGTACCTAAATTGATATGTCATAAATTGATTTTCTGTGTGAACTCGAAGAGTAAAAGAAATATCGTGTGGGATACGAGTATGGATAAAGCTTAAGCACTTTTGGGTCTTTTAAAATCAAGTTCTCCAACACCAAAACTCCTGGACGCGTTTTCATGCGGTTTTCACCAAGAAAGATTGAGTCATGAGGAAGCTTTAGATACATGCATATTATAGTAGAAAAAAAAATTGTTGATAGGTTCGCGCTTTACTAGCTCACCTGCCCCACTAGCCAAGTTACAACCGTAACGTTTCGATTCTCTTTTCGTCGATCGCCTCGAGTAGGCCTCGCCTCCGATTCCTTTATTCTGACGTCATCTCAACGCTCAGTCACGTGGTCAGAACAAAGGAATAGGAGGCGTGGCCGACTTGAGGCGATCAACTAAACGGTTGTAACTTGGCTAGGGGGGCTGATGGAAAGCGACAATGTAGACGACGATAGAGCACGCTTACCTAGAAATTACCTATTCACTCTTGACTTAAAAAGACCTGGGGATCCAGGTCAAAAGCCAAAAACCGGAAAATCGAGAACTTCAAATATTTCTAACCCGCGCGAAGCTGGGCCGAGTCGCAAGTAATAAATACTTTTGAATATTGCCATAAAGATATTTTCCTCTGAATTATTTTAATGTTAGCACAAGATAAGCGCTCGAATTGAATCTTTATTTAAATTGTAAAGATACAGTTGAATACACAGCCTCTCTGTGACTTCTCCAAACGCCAAAGGTAATACAGAGTCTAATAACATTTGTAATGTATTCATCATTACACGGGCCATGGCAAGTGTTTCAAAAAGAATATGCCAGTAGTTTGTTATTTACCTCTCCGACTCAAATAGTTAATTTAATGAGGCTGGTACTGTACGGTTGTGGATTTATTCAGTCGCTTTTTAGTACCTACAGGCAGACATGAGTTAAAATCTTAAATATTTAAATTCATGTACTACGTTTGACGTTGGTGGTTGGTGTGAGCTGCGTGCCGTCAGTTCGACCCCTCCTCATCCTTGGAATAAACATTTGCATGGACTACGATTAGTAGTTCTGGATTTGGGTGTCTTATCTATGTGACTTTTCATATTTGTGAACGCACCCAAGATACAGGAGTAATTTCTAGTGTGGGGTAAGTTTAGGTTTAGACAGCGTTAACTTAGGTACCGTATATCTTTAAATAGGGTGACTGGTAATTAGTGTACGATACTTAAACACGTGATTGTGCTCATGATAACAAACAATTTTTATTATGGGAGCAAAGCCGAAATCGCGAAAAAAATATCAGCTGTTTAGTACATTAGGCAAACATAAATGTACTGAACAGCTGATTTTTTTTCGCGATTTCAGGTTTGTTCCCATAGTAAAAGTTGTTGGTTATCATGAGCACAATCACGTGTTTAAGTATCGGTCACTAATTACCAGTCACCCTATATATAATTCTTCTGTGCGTGTGTTTGTCACCTAACTCCTTCTAAATGGTTGGACCGATTTAGACGAAACTTTGTGTTTATACCTATTTGAATGGGTACCTGGATGGTTTGAAAATAAAACTGAACCTGTTAGCGATTGCTACCGGTTTCAAAAAAGAAATTTGAAAAGCCGATTGGGTTTTCAAATTTCTTTTCTGACGAAAAGCCAGCTTTCGGACATGACAACATCCGTCGAGACCGCAAGTACTACATATATAGGGTGACTGGTAATTAGTGTACGATACTTAAACACGTGATTGTGCTCATGATAACAAACAATTTTTATTATGGGAGCAAAGCCGAAATTGCGAAAAAAATATCAGCTGTTCAGTACATTAGGCAAACATAAATGTACTGAACAGCTGATTTTTTTTCGCGATTTTAGGTTTGTTCCCATAATAAAAATTGTTTGTTATCATGAGCACAATCACGTGTTTAAGTATCGTACACTAATTACCAGTCACCCTGTATATTTTAAATATTTAAATATGTACACATAAAATAAAGAAACCTACCATGTAGGTACTTATTTACATAAAATCCCAACAGAAATTACACAAAGAAACTCGAGGCCTACTTCAGTCTGTAAGTACGCATTTAAATTTACGGTTTCGAAGGAAACGACGACGAGCGAAAAACAGATTGGAAATCAAGATAGCAATCCAGTAATTTACGCCGACGTCACCAAGCTCACGATTCTTTTATAAGGATACAAAAAAGTCTTATATCGAAAGTGTTTATCGTGAAAGAATGTGGCTTGGCGGAGAGTTCTTTGGATTACAATGGCTCTCGTTTACAGTATGTTACTTTACTTTTCATTAGGTATTTACAATTGCAAAAGTGTGTGTTTTAGAAACACAGTACATTGTAAGTATAGCTTGGACGGAGCACGCGCCGTGTCCTCATGGAGGCAATCGGCGGCAGTGACTTCTCGCGCCGGGCCTTGGTACAGGCCATGGACGGAGCGAGGAGGAATGGCAGATGGTTGTCTCCTTCTTCGAAGCAGTAATGCTAGCCGCCGTACAAGAGAGGAGCCACTGCAAAGGAGCTGGCCGCGCGTGTGAAGGAAAACACGTCCTCACGCCCCATCCGCTAAGATCCCGTATCAGTATGCGTGGGCTTGCGGACGAAGAGCAAAGGGTAACTCGCCGTCCGGCCGTCCAGTAACCGTCCGGACCGAGCCCGAGTCATCGACGGCGCGTATTGGAAGTCAGGAAAACAGTAGGGGCCTAGCAGGGCCAAAGCTTACTGGCGCCATGGGTCGACTTCCGAAAGTTAAACCCGGGGTCCTGGCACACAAGGTAAAGAAGGAACAGAGGTGTGGTTTTAGTCAGTATAAGTCTGCCATTCCCTCTCGCTCCGACCTAGAGCGAGAGAAGTCATTGGATGATTTCCAACATTAAAAAAAAAAACTACATAATAACTATTACGCGTTTTATTACGCGTTCGCCAGCAGCACATAATTATTACAATTATACCTGAAATAATTATAGGTACTGTATTTTAACGGTTCAACATTTATTTCTCTTTGATATTTAAAGGAAAAGCGTATTGCGCGTTCCAATCCATACTAATACATACTAATTGTGGCGAGGAGAGCACGCGCACTTTTCTGCACGAGTGCGGAAAACAGTCTATTGCGTGCCTAAAAGCGGTGGGATAAGAGCGGCTTTTCGAGTAAGTGTATTGAAAAAGTATTTTAATAAAATGGTACCTATTCATTTTAAAATAACGCGTGGGCTCACTACATAGACAAAGAAATAATTAGATAAAATGTTAAATAAAAAAGAATTTAAGATGTCTTACTTTTAAACGTGGCGATTTCAACGAAAGTAATTAAATGAACATGAACTATCACAAATTACATTTGAACTTTGCAATACAACGGACTCATTATTGCTTGAAGCTTTTCTGAGTATGTACCTAAGTATTCTGTTCTACACTTCATAATTAAATTTAATGGTCCACAGTAGGGATGTAACAGAAGAAGTGGTTAATATAAGAACCGAAATCGGAGATGGAGTTTTTAAATTTGGTTAGTCGGAATCAGAACCGGAATCGGAAACGGAACTGGAATCGGAGGCAGAGGCAGAAACGTCAAATGAAACTACTAAAACTAATAAAAAACTCGGTTAAGAAGGTATAAATGAAGTGCGAACTCACAACATGCCAAACAGTAAACAAAATAATTAATAATAATAATAATTTTATTGACTCTTCAAGACATAGTTATCAGTGTAGCTCTGACTCTTGTACTAGGATTTCCTGTATCACAAGAGCCAGACCTCTCAATATACAGGGTACATAACAGAGAAGTACAATAGACAAGGTCAAAGGGCAATTACAGGATTACAGAATTATAAAAAAGGAGTAATTTTTAATTAAAAATATAAGAAAAAGAGAAAAATAAAAGTATATATAAATAAGAAGGTACTCCATGTGTAGGGCATGTTTACGTGAGTGTAGTGTGTGTGCCGGTGTGTGTGTGTGTGTGTGTGTGTGTGTGTGTGGGTGTGTGTGGGTGTGTGCATGAAGATGAGTAGTGTATGTGCGTGAGGGTTGAGAAGTGTACTAGTCATTGTGTCATTTAATGTTGTCGAGTAAGTTTTCTGTTTCATTGTAGTCATAATTATCAAGCCAGTGCATTATTGTTTGTTTGAATTGAAAGTTGCTTAGGTGTTTAAGTTTGTTTAATTAGTGAAAGAGTCCGTAAGTGAGGGCAACGAATAGCTCGCCGTTCGGCCGTCGGGTAACCGTCCGAAACGAGCCCGAGTCGTCGACGGTGCATTAGTGCGTAGAGTTCCACGCGCGCCTCAAATAGGTGTCAGTAAAACTGTAGAGGCCCAGCATTTCCGAACCCTAATGGGGCCATGAGTTGACTTCCGAAAGGGAAATCCGGTGTCCAGGAACGCAAGACAAAGAAGGAACATAGGTGTGGTTTTAGTCAGTAAGAGTCTGACACGCCCACCCCCTCCAACCTAGAGCGGGAGAATTCATTGGATGATTAAAACAGTAGTCGAAAGAAGGTACGGGAGGAGGGAGGTTCGCCGCTCGACAAGTATAAACTTGTTATAAACTTAACAGTATAAACTTTGTACATCCAATATAACTTCCGATTAAAATTTACCGGAACCGAAATTGGAATTAGAGGTGCCAAATGAATCGGAAGTTCCGACCTTTCGGAACCGGAATCGAGCCTCTGTAACATTTCTGGTCCACAGTTCCTTTTTTTAGGTGGGAAATCATCACATAACTTCACCCGCTCTAGGTGGATCGTGTGGGAGTATTGGCTAAAAACCACCTGTGTTCCACTTGCCCTTTGCGTTACAGGGCCGCGATAACTCCTCGTACAATCACCCCTGCTTTGGCATCTCTCGAAAATGTACTTCGTAACATATCTATAATCACATAGGTATTTCATTTAAACGACAATAGGTATTTACGATCGCTTAGGATTTTATTTGGCATACCAGCCTTTTATGAAAGCGCAAATGAATTAACTACGCACCAGTTTGGAGATGTAAAGAAGTACCTACGTTTTAGTGTTATTGAATTAAGGCTGTTACATACGGTGACTATAATCTTTACTAATTTATCTATACAGGTATCATTATGCTTAAAAGGAGGCTCCAATCATAAACTAAACTAGTTGTTATAGAAATAAATATTTTTTTCATCCCCATCTCGGAAAGAGTATTTTTGCTCTTCGATATCTGAGTGCAAAATACGTTTTTATCCGCTAGAGGATAAAGTAAATTGAATTTAGAACATCGTGTGCACTAAGTTTGTGAATTCAAAACATCATTAAACCTATTAACTTCTACCTCCACGGTGCCAAATTTATCATACAACTTTTTTTAATTTGTTAAAAACTCAGATTCGGAACCTCCTTGGTGTACTTTTTTTTAATTTCCTTTATACGCGCCATTTTCTTTTCACGTCATATTGTTAAAACCTTAGGTTGAAAATAAGAAACTTGAAAACAAGTGAAAAACCTAAAATGAGTGATTCTAGCTACGAAGAAGTTTATTTGACGCCATGTCATCAGAATTGACTGAAACTGTTAATAATGCGCAAATGAGCTTTCTCCCTCAACAATCACGCGAGAAGTATTTGAAACAGTACGATATGTTTAACACGTGGCGACTAGCTAAAAGAGCCAAAACTTTCACAGAAAACTTTTTGCTGGCATATTTTATTGAATTATCCGAGACCAAGAAATCAAGCACTCTATGGAGTACGTATTCAATGCTAAAAGCAACAATAAAGATGAAATAAGACACACATATCGACATCTATCCTAAATTAGTGGCATTTTTAAAAAGAGCTTCATCTGGTCATCAACCAAAAAAATCGAAGGTTTTCACAGCATCTGAAATTAAAAAGTTTCTTAACGATGCACCTGATTCCGTATATTTGGCGGCAAAAGTAAGTCAGTTGCACATTCAGTATCTACCTACTTAAGTACATTAATCAACTACTTAACATAATCTAATACGTACTTAGTAGATGTTGATGCGTTAATGTTGGCGAGAGAGGACGATGGTTAGGTGTTTCGTAACGGCTCATTTTTGATGTAGAAGGGCCAGTCCAAGAATCTGACTGAGACCCTTTCAGTGTAGGAGGATCAGGAGCCATTCCTACGATGCCATATTTTAGACTTATTGTGGATGGAATCTTCTATATATGTATATCCCTCTACAACCCCATTGAACTTCCAGCCTCCATGGCGCATAAGGGACAGGAGATCAGCTCCTGAATCGACCAAAAGTGTGGCTGAAGTTCGTCGGAAACAATGACCTGTGTACAACGGAATCTGGAAGTTCAAGAAAAGTTGCTATTTCTCGTGGGATACTGCCAATTTTATTTGCACCCATAGGCGGTTTGACACACTTTCCGTTGCGATAATGTAGAAAAAATCGATTGCTTGGAGTGTTAGGCGGGCGTAAGACTTCATATTTCTCAACAATTCTTACGTATTCCTTGCGAATGACGAATTTGTGGTCACTTTTTGTCTTTGTATTAGGTAAATTAATTAATAGTAAACCATCAGAATATCTCTCAATGTTTTTAAAATAAAATAAAATAAAAAGCATTTATTTCAGGCAACTTATCACCCATACAACAATCACAAAACAAAACACACACACACATAAAGAGATACACATTTTACACTATCGGACATAGCCAGCAACATGTCTGCTACAGCAATGTCCGATATAAGGGCAATCAAATCTGCCGGCAATCATCGCCAGAACTGTATTGGAGCTGCTAGTTTTTGACATTAAATTGTCTTAGTTCATTAGTTCGACATGCTCTGTTATACCAATAATAAGAACAACCTGTAACGTAAAGAGTAGATAAATTAATAAAATTGATATGCATGCATAATTATGCCTAGCAACATCTACTAAGTACGTATTAGATTATGTTAAGTAGTTGATTAATTATACATAATAAGATACTGAATATGACATAATTTATCACACACGGTTAAGATACGTTAGTATAAATGAAATATTCTCATTCCTCCCATAATCTTGTTAAAAGATAGCATATTTACTTACCTTTTATGTTAAGACTAGCTTCCGCCAGCGACTTAATCCGCTTGATAGTAAAAAATAATCCTAGGGGAACATACTTCATTTTGTACACACATAGGTACTTACGTCGTGTTCCAAACATTCAAATCCGTTCAACACCGTTCGAACGTGAAGTGGTGAAGGAGAGATAAACGTACACACATACTTTGCCTAAACCTTATTAGTGTGATGTAAAAGTAATTAGCATAGCATAATCAGCCTTTTAATGTTCCCACTGCTGGGACTCAGGCCTCCTCTCTCTAGGAGAGGGAATGGGCCGTAATCCACCACGCGGGCCCAGTGCGGATTGGTGAATGTCACATGTCTTCGAATTTATGGTTCTAGGACATGCCGGTTTCCTCACGATGTTTTCTTTCACCGTTTTGAGAGCAGTGGTGATGAAATAAACTACACAAAGTAATGCGCCTGGCTGGGTTTGAACCCGCGACCTACAACTCGTAAGTCGGGGCCGTTACCAATCGGCCACCACTGCTCAAAAGTAATTAAACATAAATTTTTGTTCGATATCTTAAGTTAAAGACACATACCTAAAATATATCTAAAATATATATTATTACGTTAGTTGCGTGTATTGTTCCATTTCAATGAAATATCCCATTCACAAATTCATAATTTATCGTGTGTGGTGGCCTTTAGACTATCTATGTCTTGGCTTGTCTTATTTTAGCTTAACTGGTTAAGAAAGAGTGACGAAACAAATGCTAATTTTCTATGTCATTTTAAGTATAAAACTAGTACTTGTACTTATGTGTTAGAAGTCTATTAATCGTACTACTTACTTACTTTACATTACTCGAAAAACTCCAATAAATAAACAACGAAAAACCTCATCATACCTTGTTACATTAAGGCCGCCTATGTACTACTGTTGTACATAGGGTTTAATTCAATAAAAATCAATCTTCTGCACGTTGGTTCATTGATTCTCACCTAAGCCGATTAAATATTGAAAAAAAAAAAACAAAAGAACTCCCAGCCAAAATAATACTGTAATAATGAACCTAATATCTGCTTTGTATAAACAGGCTCAAAAGACAGTTATGGAAATTTTTGATTCGACAATCGGATTGAAATAAGCCAGCGGATTTATTACCTCTTTTAATTTTAGAAACCTTCACTTTGGTAGCTTTCAAAACTCGTGGCCTATTTAATAAAATACATATTTGCGCAACAACCCCAAGAATTTGAATGAACGATTTAAGATAAGAACCGCGGTCAATTTCATTTCGAAATATTCTCCTGAAAAAACTTTCCAGGCTATAAAACCTATCGCTTTAAAATTTCATGTCTCTCGGGTCGGTGTTATTTGACTTTTAAATTAGGATGCTATCTTCTTTCACATCGGCTTTCGTCTTATATCTATGATCTAACATTCCCGATGACGGGATTGGTACATATTTAAGGTTTTGCTACTTTCAGAGTTCTGAAGTTTACTTTGAATAATTTGGCCTAAATTACCTTTAATTTAACTTCAACATTCTTACCTAAGAGGCTTTTAAAAGGTACCCCACTCGATTGTGTGGCTAAAGTTCAAAACAGAGTACCTTTCATCTTTCGCAAGTCAAAATTAGGATAACATACCTTTAATTGTAGACCTGCTCTTGGGAATGTAAAGAGAGCACGCTGGTCTTATCGAATTTTCAATTCAACTATATCAGGCTATATCTCAGTGTCTACGAAAATTATTTCAGGACTTTCATCTATTCATCTTCCACGGATTATTTATTTGATTTCATTTCTGTTTTATCTCTTCATCTATTTTAAATGCTTCAAAGCTGGCAAATAACAAAGATGTTAAAGTCTTTTCCTTTTTTCCTAGCTGGATCTAAAGAAACAATTTGACGAAGGCGATACAACGAATTACCAGACGAATGGCGAGTTCGACCTGGTGAGCTTTGAAGCCATCCGGCACGACCAGTATTACTCCTGCTGTTTGGAGCCCTATCCTGACATCACATACATCATCAAGCTAAGAAGAAGACCCATGTTCTACGTCTTTAATCTTATTCTCCCATGCCTTCTTATCAACGGAATTGGTAAGTACTTTATCACTTTCTTAAGCTTTATTTACATCGACGATGTATGTCTCCGGCATTTTTCAACATCGTGCTAAATTGAAGCATGTGTCTTGATAGAGTTTGTTACTAGTCGATCATTCAGCGTTTTTCGGTGGGAAAACTGTTGCAACTATAAAAATGTTAAAAATAAAGAATATAAGTTTTTACTCTCTTGTTCATTTCATCTGATAATAGAATACTTTTATTAAATTAAATCCGTACATGAGCTGATTTCCGCTAATTGTTTGATATGAATTGATATTTATTTATTAAAAAAGTTTTTTGTACTAGCAAATAACGGCAGACCTTATACTATTTTACCAAGGCGGATTATTCACGAGCACATTGTTTTTATGTGCTTAGGTTAATTTCTATGACACCGAGTTTACGCACACAGAAAAAAAGAATACGTGAACCTACTACACACACATTCAAAACCGACTCGTTTTCGTGAAATAGAATATCTATACCGCTAATTATTCAGTTGAAATCCATATTGTATCATGAATAATAAACATAATATGAGTACCTGAGGTAAACAATAGGACAATGTCGGTACTAATTAGAAAACATTAGTAGTGTTAATTATTTTAGTAACCAAATACAAAGCAATATTATATTCCATGCGGAATGGTAATATTATCTGTATTCTACGAATCTTTGCCGTTATTTACATTTATATAATGTTCTAAAAAACAACAAAAGCTAATGATGATACAGAAGAGAAGAATGTTGTTCAAAGTTCGTCTTTGTGTGTTGTTGCTGTGGACGACAGTTTTATTCTATTCTCTATTATAACATTGTCAAGTATTTGTTTATTTGATTACATTCTCAAAGTTTAACGAGTCCCAACATTCTTGTGAAACTTAAACTAAATTCAGAGCTGTCTTAAACCTTTTGAGGGTGAACCGAGCCGTGATTCTGCTCCGTAACATCGTTTACAACAAGAGGCTTTAAGTGGATTGGCTTCATTACATATTTTATTAGAACAAACCTCTGATTGCCAAAAAGTTCATGGAAGTTTCGTCTTTACGAATGAGCTCTTATTACCATACTATAAGTATGATGATGGACGTAATGTGCCAAGCGAGAAACAAGAATATGCGAGATAATCGTACCGACGTTCAAGTAGAATAATACAATAAACAAACACAAAACCTCATCCGATAATCACATTTACTGACGAGATATTTCGCGCTTTTGTTAATCATAATTGCATGAATTACGCAACATTTTTGTGTGTGGATTTAATAATTTTGCACGAATAAGTCGACGGATGTATTTAACGCCACCGCTGCGCCGACTCAACTGGGTACGGCAACGCTGTGAGGGTAGGCATTTTTTAAAAAGCTTTATTTGTTATTTACCGCTATTATTATCTATAAAAATAGTATCCGTATTTTTATAAATAATAATAATCAATGTGTGGGTAATTTTCAAATTGATGACAATAAGGTAATTTTAACTTAGCAGTAACAAGAGATGGCCTCATCAGTGTAAAATTCAATTTTTTGGAGTAGAAATTTATTCATCATACTCATGTATTGTTACAGTATGAATCCCCTAGATATAATCTAAAGGGTTATCGAAAGTTTCGTAATCATTAATTATTTATGTACTTACAACTGAAATACTGCAATAACAGGTTGCTATACTCAAATGAGTACAGCACACTTGGAGGGGTTTTCCCTTACTTTTATTTGTTTAGATTGTGATAGAAAAATAAGTATTTTGTAAATAAAACATATATGTATATTTTATGTATTTTATGTCTAGTTGTTAAGATTTCTCACAGAATCTTTTATATTTTTCCGTAGCTCTTCTAGTGTTCTACGTGCCGTCGGAGTCAGGTGAGAAGGTGACCTTGGGCATAAGTGCACTTTTGTCTATGACGGTCTTCTTGATGACAATAAGGGACACGTTGCCTCCTACAGAAAAGACGCCTCTTATTAGTAAGTTATTAATATTGCACTGTCGTTAAGTTCCATTGCCTGTCTATTTTGTTGTCACACAACTAGTTTCCAAGTTTTTTCAACCACTACTTTTTGATTTGCGAAAAAGCTTAGTTCTAATACAGTGAAACCTGGATAACTGACATCTCAATGGACCTACAATTTTTAATCACTTATAGAGGCCAGTTTCATAAATAGCATGGCTTATACTGACTCTGACCCGTTTACAGAGGGCATTGCTATAAAAATAAAATGTTAGCAAACAAACGTGTCACAACTTGTCCGGATCTATATTCAAAATTATAAATTATTCATTATTTGTTTCACATATAGAAGCTTTGGAGCTAAAAATGCCCGAGTATGATATAATGGCAAACATAGAAAAAACATAACATTTGTATTTGGTATTAATTGTATTTATGTGGTATATTTCTTTACATTATTTATGTTGTTGTACACTGACAACCCTAAATTTATTTCCTTTCGTTCAGTCCATTCAAGGGTTGTGTATAAGAGACTGCCCTGTACGATAAGGCCACCCATTTGATTGTACACTTGTTTTTATAAATGTTGGTCCTGTGTTAATTTAACGTGTTACTCGTATAATAAATAATAAAACTAAGTCCAGGTTATTAAAAAATACACCTAGTATTTTTTTTAGACCTCATTGTAATTATCAGTAGCAGAGGTCTCTCACATATCCAAGGTACACTTAACCAGGTTTCACACCGTACTTAATGTCTATTTTGGGTCCGAACATAAATGGGTTACCCCCAAATATTACGCTTGCAGAGCTGTACCTATGTAATAGCGACGCCAATTTAGTAGTTAATTAACAAACATTATCTAATTTCTGTATGGTTTTATTTACTTATTTTATACATTATTTTCTTAATAACCAGAGCGTAGGTTTTTTTTTTGCAAGAACTCTTTTTTTATTATTCGCAAATTGATTCCTAGTGGTGTAGTTTTGTATCTCAAGTATCTACGCGACTGGACAATATGTGGAATCATTAAAACAGGCGCGATCTCGGTAAAATAGAGCTGAGAATTTTATTGTAGTATTGACTACCTCAGCGAAGCTTGCCGAGAATGCTGACTCAATACATTGGCTGCCAAATATTGTAAAAACATGAGAATATGTTACATTCGTAAAATAAATAATGTAAAATAAAGTATTCGGTATCTAAAACTAAATAATATCTTAACTTGACACTTGAATTCAGTATCCTTGATGAGTACGTACCTAATAAGGGTAGTATCGCTACACGCCCCATTATTCGTTTTGACAAGGGAATGTCTAGTATAAGCAAAACACAATATTCAACTGAAAGGTATGTTATTTCGCATCAGGGAAACCTTTTAGAGGCATTATATAATACGAACCTGAATACCTAACTGAAAGTTCTTTTTGTGATACAAACTAATACGATTGAATACGTTGAACTGCAGCTTATTATTATTTTATTCCAAAATGGTAAATAAAATTATAAACTAAGCCCCACAAAATCGTTGCAATGGTTTGATTGTGGGGTCGCGTCGGTGAGTTTCCAAATACTCATACTTGATATTTACATTAAACTTAACACATTTCTAAATAATATCTTTTAAATTTACTTCTAAATATATTTTTATTTGTTTCACTCCTTATGTCTGCCGTCAGACTGTTTAATAAATAGGTACTTATTGTATTCGTTTTTTCAGGGTTCTGTCACAAAAGTGACAGTGGGTACTTATATTGAATCTACCAGCAGCCATAGATCGGGTGTTATAGTTGTTGATTACGGGGGTTAGGCTATGCTCTTGGTGGTTTACTTTTAAAAGATATTTATGTTTGTAAGTGTTAGGTAGAATTTTACATATATTTTGAATAGTTTCTTATAATCTCCTTTATTCTATATTATTTTTGTAATTATTTCTCAAACTACTGTACGACACTGTTTACCATGGTTATCAAACGCAGTTTAACTTAATTGACCCTTTAAACTGACAGTTAATTTTTTTTCAGGTTTGTATTATGGAGTAAGCACATGCCTAGTGTCATTTTCAGCGTCTCTTTCAGTCGTCACGCTGAACATATCTTACAGGCGAGTTTTAGTAACTTAATCTATACATTATTATAAAACTGGAGAGTTTAATTGCATGTTCGTTTGTTTTATGGTATAAAGCGCTAATCTAGAGCGAATTGAAAAAATATTTTAAAGTTCGACAGTTCATTTATTGAGGATGGCTATAGGCTACTTATATATTATAATATTACGTTACGACCAATAGGAACAGTAACCAAAGGTGGATCGCTAGTTTAACATAATCAATTACTTCACCACTCAACTAATTAGTTATTAACCTAATTACGTGTATATTTTATTGATTATTCAAAATCAAAATCAAACGGCCATGCAATTCAAATAACGATATAAAATAAATTACTCAACTTGAACGCATACAATATCAATTTTATGAAATATATTCCCGTTTGGATGGAAGATTGAACAAATTGAATTAATTAAGGCCCGTTTTTCAACCACCAAATTAGATATGCAAATAAAGCCGATGTTGAAAGCTGAAAATGTGTTCTGTATTGAGTGAAAATAGATTTTTGATTATTTCAGAACAAATGTTTATCTCTGGCAATAAAAAAATACATACAAGTTTAATTGTACCCGAATTATTCTTGCTTTGTACGTGTTTTTTTTCATTGCTTGGTATGTAATTGGTTTATACGGTGGCAGAGAGTGAATTTATCTGGATGAATTTTATACTTTTTCTTGCATTTACCTCGACTGAAAGTCTAAAATACTGATACAATACTTGAATGAAAATGACCGTTTGATATGCAGAAAGAAGAAAGAAAAAGGCACACATAGATACACACATTGTAGTAACAACATTACTTGTGGTTGCCAGCTCAATGAATAGTGCAGTAGGTACCCGGTCATTAAAATGGCACATTAAAGTAGTTTAGTGCGTAATTTCTATTACAAATGATATATGCCGCACGTTCAAATAATTATGTTCGTTTCACTTCACTACTCGCTAGTAGACTTCCTAGGCTGTGGGCGCTGAACAACACATTTTTGGCCTTACAACGTTCGGCGATATCTCCACAGCGAGTGTATCGCGGCGTTATTATCGTCCTGCTACTTCATTCTATAACAACTCTAAGGCGCTATCTCCACGAGCGAGAGAATCGCGGCGATATTATCGTCGTGCCACGTATTTCTATACACTCTCTATGGAACCGTCTCCACACGGCGATATTATCGCCGCGATGCGACGAGTGGCAACGAGCGCGCGAAACGTCATTACATCGTCGCTAGCCCGCCGCGACTAGCAGCGGGCCCGCCGCGCGCTCGCGCAGCGTACCCGGCGCTCTCGCGACGACTCTCTCGTCTGGCACGTAACTGAATTCTTTCTTTCGCAACGCGTCGTCAAGGAAACGCGGCGATACCGTTACGAGTCGCCGTGGAAACGCTGCGATTCCGTTACGACTCGCGACGATACGCGGCGGAATTATCGCTCGTTCGTGGAGATTATCCGACGATATAAGGGCGGACTCGTCGCGATTCTCTCGCTCGTGGAGACAGCCCCTAAGAATGAGTCTCAACACGGCTAGCGGCGATACTATATATCGTGGTGATTCGATGACTGGCCGCGGCGATTCATTCGCTCATGGAGGTTTCGCTTTAATGTGTAGAAGGACACTGCGCCTCATAGTGTTAACGCATGCTCGAACTTGGTACGACGGATTTTGTTCGTCTGTATGTAAGTTCGCGCATGACTTAGCGTAAATTTGGTTCGTCGTACAAAATTCGAGTGTGCGTTAATACTCATTACGTAAGCCAAGTCACGTTCGATATTGGTACGGACGGACCAAATCCGACGTACCAAGTTCGAGCACTATTAACACGAGTTTTTATAGTTACTCGATCGCATTAATGTAAACGTTTGCATAGTCACATTTTATGAGATAATTCTGTTTCATTGTATTGTTACTAGACGATGCTTGTCCAGTTTCAATACAGATTGAGTATAAATACCTGTGCTGAGTCCTCTGTACATGATGATGTGTTGTGTGAACGTGTGGTGTTGCTCGTAGAGGAGTGAGAGGGCAGCCGGTGCCGGCGGTGCTGCGCGAGCTGGTGCTGCAGCGCCTGGCGCGCCTGCTCTTCATCAACCTTGACACGGACGCTCCAAAGGTAAAGCTATCATTCAGTAGCTTAATGATCTGAAGCGGAAACCAAAGAAAAAAATATAATACAAAAAAAAAATTTGACTGGCCTGTTGGTCTAGTGGTTAGTGGTCCTGACTGCTATGCCAGAGGTCGTGGGTTCGATTCCCACCCAGGACAAATGTTTGTGTGATGAGCACGATCATTTGTTCTGCGTCTCTGGGTGTAATTTATCTATAATATGTATGTATTTAGAAATATATAAGTAAGTTTATCAGTTGTCTAGTACTTATAACACAAGCCCTGCTTAGCTTGAGATTAGACGGCGTTGTGCGATAGTTGTGGAATATTATTATTATTATAATAATCACAAAATTTAATCAAAATGAATTACTCGATTACAATATGCATAAAAAAATATTTGTTAAGTAAGTAACCAGTTTATCAATAAATATACAAAAATAAAATACTAATTAAGAACAATGTCAAAATTGGAAAATACTCGTATGTCTGGTAAGACGCCGTTTTCTATGGCGGCCGTACGGGTGTGGGGGGGGGGTCTTTGGCGTTAAAGACAATGCCGGACTTCTCTTTCATAATAGTAGCTTTGAAGCTTTTTATCTTCGTTGTTGGTGCAGATATTTTTTTAAAATACCTACCAAAGCTAAAAGTATTTAATAAAAAAAATTACTTGCATATTCCCTATAAATTGTTGATACTGTTTTCCGGACTTCGAAAGAGAAGCCGGTAGTAATCACACACATCTGTACAAATTAAGTACTGTGCCATGTTGTGTCGTGACGCGAGATACATTATCTTAATGAATCTGTTCGAGCCTACGTCATATGACAACGAGTTCTGATTGGATAATATTACGTCAGAAATCGTCACGACACAACGTATCACAATAATGTGTAGATATTCAGATTAACACGATTTTCTATTTAGACGAAAGCGCCAGGGTTCCCGGTCATGTTCAAATTTTCTCAAGTATCTTGCAATTTACAGCTCAGTGTTCTTTAATCCTACAGCCTACGTCGGATTAATCCGACAAATATTTTCGGGCCCATTTCACCAGGGTCGTATATTTACTACTAAATACTTACTCCATCTTTAACTCTTCAATTTTTTGACTGGCCTGTTGGTCTAGTGGTTAGTGGCCCTGACTGCTATGCCGGAGCTTGAGGGTTCGATTCCCACCTAGGACAAATGTTTGTGTGATGAGCATGATCATTTGTTCTATATCCGGGTGTAATCTATCAAGCTCCGCTTAGCTTGGGACTAGACTGTGTTGTGTGATAGTTGTGGAATATTTTTATATTATTATTTCCTTTATTTCACTTACAAACAATAATTAACTTTTAAAAATATATAAAAAATAAAACATTTCAAAATATAAAAATTATTATTATTATAATTGCCATAGGTGACGGAAGAGCTGACGAGATGGAGTATCAGTGTCGTAAATATACAAACCCTGGCACGAAACACGAAAATATTTGTCGGATTAATCCGACGCGAGCGGTTTTATTTATGGCTTAAAATTACTATTCGCCACTGTTAAAAATATGTTACTATAGTAGGTTAAACATCAATACTTGGTACTCTCGTAAGTTTAAATTATTTAAGCAAAATGATTTATATAATAAAACGCACTTAAACGCCCGTAGTGTTTAATTAACAAAACTTAGAGAAATGTATTGATGATTTTAATGGACATACCTTGGAAATCTAAACTAATACTGTGCTGTGAATCGGAAATTTTAAACTTCATGGGCTACTGTGATGCTTTTCACGGCACGTGTAAGTCGCGTTACGCTAGCTCGAGTCAGCGTGCCGTGGCGAGCTAGTGTTCTACCGAACTTTCAGTTTCGGCCTGATTTCGGTATAAAACGAGTTTCGGCTTAATTTTAGAAACAGCTTTTCGTCAGACAAAATTTAAGAACTCAAAAGCAAACTCAAGTGATCAATTGCTACCGGGTTCAATTTTATTTTCATACCATCCAGGAAACTCAAATCAACTCAACTTGTGTGTGTGTGTTGTGTCAAAATTTCATACAAATCGGTCGCGCCGTGTAGGAGGAGTTAGGTGACAAACACACGTACAGAAGAATTATACTTAAGTATATTTAAAGATAATATATATAATTTGAAAATAAAAAAGAGACTGGTTAAGATTGACTATTTTTTCTCAACGAAAACATGACTTTATGTAATAGAAGTTTCAGTTTCGACCAACACTGAGACTAAAGCAGAAATTATGTTTCGTTTTCGTTCGTGGAAACTACTTTCGATCTTGAAGTTTTGATCCATGGATAGTGTCTGACACTTATGATACTACTTTAAAACAATATTCTACAAAACATCTATAAAAATCAGCCATAAAACATTAAGATAAGTAACTCGTTATTTTTAGTTCCCTTTCTCACCTCGTACCTGCCAAAGTTCCCCAAGGGGGAGCTCCACAAGTACACAGGTATTCAAACCACATAAGACGCTACTGAGAACCTAAGGTTTCATCCATGTGAAAATACGTTATGTCTGACAGCTCTGGGATCTTGGTCTATAAGTAAATACTTACGGCGCACGCTTGGCAATCAGCCGAAAATAAACGTGCTGACTTGCCATTTTTTTATCATGACTTCAGACTTTTTCGTATACTTGTAGGTTTTATAACACCGTCATGCAAGAAGGATGTAAAGGTCAAGCTTAATAAAAAACGTTGTGATATTTTGTAGCATTTGAGATATCGATTTTCCAAGCTCTATTAACAACACAGACCCAGAAAGACGTCTGTTCTCTTCAATTTGTATCAAAACAGATTGATATTGTCATTACTGTTTCACAGTCACTCGTACTTTTTATTCAAGATCACCGGTGTTTTGTAAGTTCTGTTCTGGTTCTAGGGAAGCACGGTGATGGTTAAAATAAATGGCTCTCTTTAAAACCCATAATGGTAATTCTGAAATGGCCTACGTTTCGGATCAACTTTTTTCGAATTTCTCAAAGTTTTTCGTTTAATTATAAATATATAGGTAAGTATAATATTAGTTTAATATACTACGCAGCAAACTTAAATATTAACGATAAATACTTTTATACTAAACCTAACTATGTACATACAATACAAAAATACACTTAGGCGTCGAAGTACTCCTCCACATCGCTGTCATCCAGAAATGTGCCCAGAAGGCTGGCAGCTTTGCCACGTTGAATGGCAATGAATCTTTGGGTGAAGAAAGAGCCAGCCCTCTGGTCACGCAAAGTGTCGATCAGTCGAGGTGAAATTTCTTTGATAAAGAGACGTGCACTCGGACCCCATGACCCAAGCGTTTCGACCACAAAGGGCTCAAAACTGTAATTACCAAAAAGGTTACAGTATTTGCGCCGTTTGAGGATCTCTGCAGCCGCAGTGGCAGCGCCGACACAGCCCGGCATAATAAGAACATGGGATGGCGCAAGGGTGTCGACACAGGTTGCGTCTCACCCAGAGGCTTACCCACCTTCCACGGCACGAACATTCGTCACGTACCTAGCCGCTAGGTTCTAATACGGCAAGTACATGGTTGAGCTGAGTGGTGCTAATATTGGCGTCATGTTCGTGAACGGGCGCTGTCAGTTGAGACTGGTCATCTCTTAGCTGCCAGTTGCTATTTTAATATATATTTAGTTTGTATTTTTACTTTATTTACATTGTTCTCACATGATAGCGACAAGAAACATGTAACAGAGATATTTGTAATTACGAAACATGATTGAAAAGAGTGTCCATGGAGTTTCTTGCACATTCTTCTCCGGAGAGATCTACGCTTTGGAATGTGCAATTAGCATAATTTTTTTTTTCTGACTGACTGACTTCATGACATTTCAAAAGTGCCTGTAAATGGTTTATTAGAAATAAAATGCTTTGAATCTTTGAATCTTTGAATCTTACACCGGCGGTAAATAAAACACGTTAAATTATATTAAAATATACATCAAGTATATTTCATAATAAAATAGCCAGTCTATTAAAATGATTTTAATGTGTACTAGTTGCTGCCAGCAGTTTCACTCGCGTGATAGCAAAAAATATTCCACAGAGAACATATTCCCAGGATAAAAAGTATCGTATGTGCTATTTTAGGACATGGTCTACCTGTGTACCAAGTTTTATCGAAATCCTTTCAGTCGTTTGATCGTGAAGAAGTAACAAACACACACACAAACTTTCATTTTTATAATATTAACTACAGTTAGTGTGACTAGAAATTGCTTCTGTATCGTGGGTGCGTTCTGCAGGATTGTTCAAAAGAGTTTTCGTGACTCTGGAACGCAAAGGGCAACTGAATGAACATAGATTGGTTTTAGTTAGTACAAGTCTAACACTCCCTCTGGCTCCTTCCAAAGCGGAAGGTATTATTTAATATATTCCACAATAAAAAAGGCGCGGTCATGAACGTGGAACATTCGACATTAGCGTAACTTTTTATATTTTTTACATTTGTAACGAAAGTTAAGCTATTTCGACCTTTGAAATATTTTTCTTTTGAATCGATCGAGACCTGGGCTCTACTGCAGTCTCTCCAACGATGCCAGATTGACTATCGGTACATTGAAGTGTTGAAGTGTTTGTACAAAAACGCCACCATGTCAGTCCGACTTCAGGACCAGATCTCGAAACTTCTTGCAGTGGGGTGTGAGGCAAGGAGACGTCATTTCTCTGATTCACGCCTGCGATGGAGGATGTCTTTAAGGTTCTGGAATGGAGAGGGCTAGGCATTAATGTCAATGGCGAGTGCATCACTCACTTTCGGTTTGCCGACGACATAGTAGTTATCGCTGAGACTACGGAGAAGCTCCGATGGATGCGAGACACCTGAGGCCTATGTCCAACAGTAAACGTCTTTCGGCTGAAATGATGAATGATGAATATTTTTCGATACCTCAGTGTGCTCAGTGCCGTGCCGAAGACTTCGAGTCTTTAAAAAGGAAAGAATTTGTAATCTGACGAAGATATATACCTACACGCCTAGACTTTACCTATACCTATGGTTGTGGTAATTTTAACTGTGGGCAACCTCCCGCTGCCGTGCAGTGATTGCCTACTAATTTGATCGACGCGTCTCGTTTACAAACCGCACACACGTTAGCCAGTCTAATTAGAGCCTATATTTAGGTAGTTTCGACGTAAGTAGTGTATTTCAGCAATTTTGTGTACATAATAGCTTTTTTGTTTGAATAAAATTAAACAAGACTTTTTTAAAATAACAGCATTCGATCAGCATGGTGGTGAAATATGTGGTGTAATTTATTAATCATATATATACTATATTTAAATAAAAGGTTAAACTGCCTGACTGACATATCATCTCACAGCCAAAACTACTCGTGGTACGAGTAACTAGGGAGGAACGTGAAATTTTGCAAAAGGCTTCCTTTTGTAACATAGGCGAGCAGTAAGAGATGATTTTCCAAAATTCACCCCCTAAAGGGCTGAAACGGGGGTCCAAATTTTGTATGGAGAAACCTACGATCTCGCGGACGAAGCCGCAAGCAAAAGTTAAAAGTATACAAACTGATAATAATAATTACGAGTATCATGTATAGTAAGTAGGCTATTTTTGTATTAAAATTGTGATCTACCTATCTCTTTCAAACACTTCAATGTAAAATGTCTCATTGTGCTAAAAAACAATGTGTATTTTTAACCGACTTCAAAAAGGTGGAGGTTATATGTTCGGTTGAATGTGTGTTGTTTATTTTTTTTTTATGTATGTTCACCGATTTCTCGGTCAATTGTGGACCGATTTTGAAATTTTTTTTTTGATCGTAAGGTTATGCTTCCAAGTTGGTCCCATAGAAATATTGTTATGATCTGATCATGAACTTCGAAGATATGGAACATAACTCCTCATAGGATCACAGCAGAACCGTCGTAACAAGTAAAATTGCTTTGTTTATACGTGTAGGCGATGACTGACTGTAAGTAGAGGGGGAATATATCGAACTGATCTGATGATGAAGCCTGAAGTTAGGCACCGGAACTCTGTAATAAATTAATGTAATCTAACCGTGCTTGGGATTATTAGAATTGTCATGAGATGCACTCTGGCTATAAGGTATTTAAGTTTGGCTGAGGGGTACTTTTTAGTGGTTGTACCATAACTAAAAAGTGTAAAATAAAAAACTTTTTACAAAAAAATACAACTGACTTCAAAGTAAAAAAAAAACACTGAAAAATGCAAAATAACTTTAATTTCGGAAGTCGGTGTTAAATAATGAAGAGACAAAACTATTATAGAAACACCGACTTCCGAAATTAAAGTCACTTTGCAATTTTTAGTGTTTTTTTTTACTTTGAAGTCAGTTGTATTTTTTTGTAAAAAGTTTTTTTCATATGCAAAAATGCATTGCTTTTTTTTATGTGAACTTTTCTATAGTAGATAAATATCAGTCGTGAGCCAATAAATGTATTTATAAAGCTGGTAATTTTTTGTCACATCCAATGATGCATGAGACAAACAAATCGAGAAAATTTACCTAGTCGAAGCTCCGTTGATTTATTCTATATATGAATAACAAAAGTCTTTTTATACTCAAAGGAGTAAGTACTCAAACGTTTTACTCCCCCAAAAACGATGGTAGTACTAAATCTCAATGCAAACCGCCTAACATCGTTTTATTTGAGACAAGTACTGATAGCCCGTCCCGAGGTAATTGTGCTGTTTAGAATTGATGTTTCAGTCACAACTAGTTTTGTCTGGTTTCACTTCAAACATTTATTAGTTTCTTATATTTTTAATAATAAAAAAAATACGAAACGTTTTAGTGTAGCTACCTAGAATCACTACAAATATATTTTTTGATAAATGTCCCTTATGCTTTGTGTAACATGATGATTGAATTTAATTAGATTATTCATGATCATCATTTCAACCTCGAAGTCCAATGAAGTCCACTCTTGGAAATAGGCGTTGCCCAGGCATCGCTACAACGACCGGTCTTGTGGGTTTCGACGGTCCTGTGGGTTTCGACGGTCCTGTGGGTTTCGACGGTCCTGTGGGTTTCGCATTCATTGGATTCCGTGACCCCCACCAGTTCATCCATCGGTCCACCTTGGGCTTGCGGACGGCGAGCAATGGGTAGCCCGCCGTCCGACCGTCCGGTAACCGTCCGGACCGAGCCCAAGTCGTCGACGGCGCGTATTGTTCCACGCGCGCCTCAGGGAGATGTCAGCAAATCGTAGGGGCCCAGCAGGGTCGAAGCCTACTGGGGCCATGGGTAGTGTGAAAACGAAACCCGGGGCCCTGGGACGAAGGCAACGAAGGAACAGAAGTGGGTTTTTAGTCAGTAAAAGTCTGACACTATCTCCTGCTCCACCCAAGAGCGGGATTTGTCATTTAGATGATTTTCCCACCTAAAAAAAAAAAAAAAATCGGTCCATCTTGTGGCAGGCCTTCCAACGCTGCTTCTTCTGTTACGCGGTCACCACACCAGAACCTTTCAGCCCCATCGACCTTTTGTTCTGCGGGCAATGTATCCTGCCCACTACCACTTAAGGGGTGACCAGACGGTTGCAAACTACCTTTTTCCAACCAAGGTGACTTCGGTTTATGTGTTTGGTTTGTGTTGCGGCTACATGGATGTAAACCACGCGCCAACACGTTCGGTGGTTGGGAAAACGCGCCTCTCAACCAAGGGCGTTGAAGGTCATGGATTACAATTGCTGTGTACACGGATTGAAACTAGCAACGTCACCTTGGTTGGGATGTTGGTTTGCAACCATCTGGTCACCCCTTAAACTACAGTGATTCGTCGGACTACGAGGACATCGGTAACTTTGGTTGTCTTCATTTCTAATTCGATCGAATTAGATTATTTATTCAGAGCTTAATTTGTTGTTATTTTAACCTTGATGCCAAAGTGGCACTGTCTCATTAGATATCCGAAACCCGAAGTTCATTGAATGTTATGATGAATTAATTAATAATATCATTGAGTGCGAGGATTATGCGGGTAGTGATTATACCTTTGCATAGTCTACTACCCGCTTAATCCTCCCTGTGAACTTTTTCAGAGCCAATATTTGTTCACAATAATTTATTATGATATTTGAATCGGTAATTTGAGTTCTTGAAATGAATAAGGTAACTTCAAAGAGAAACAGAAAGGTGAACTCATGTTTTCCAGTGTAGGTACTTACATCATCCATTAATAAACAACTTTCCCTATGAAAATAAATTCGAATTCGCGAAAAATGTTTTTCAAAATTATTTTTTCGCTGAAAGCTAATTTTATGCAAGGGATGTTTTCCGTTTCGAATATGGTTTGGTACAGTTTTAGCACGTGGCAAATCTCCCCTTGTTTCGAAGTGGGAAATCAAGAATAATCATCAAATTACTTCTCCCGTTGTTAGGTAGGTTAGAGCGAGAGGGTGTGTCAGATTTTTACTGACTCAATGAAATGCCTGAAATCCCATGATGGCAGGCCAGCAAGGAGGCGTGCCGCTTCGCGGGAGACCGTGAGGTATCCCCACACTATCTGAAGACTGAACGGCCATGGTCTTCTGCTCAACGCTGAACGCTCCCCGCGTTCAGCTTACGAGCCCACACCGGCGCCTTCACCAATGCCTCGTAAATTGTCATGGACCCCACCATCCCCGCGTAGAACTTCCAGCAGGAGGTATCTAGACCCCCTAGATTGGGTGTCAGCTGTTTGAGGGCATCTCCGGTCCGTTCCAGTCTGAAAGCCTGACTTCGGAAATCCTCGGAAGTTCCACCGGCTATCGAGACTAAATACCAGGTTCTTAATCGTCGACCCGACGCCGATGTGAACCCCACTCCTACCGTTATTTGGAAACCCAATGGTATCGCGTTGGCTATGAAAGCACATGGCCAAGTCCGGACCATGTACTGGGTCACTTCGAGTCCCAACCGCCGGATCCTCTCCGCGACTGTCGCAACCTAGCGTGAAGCTAGTTTGGCTGCCGGCTGCCTGGTACAAGCCCCTCCTACGCCAGGACCAGCGTGTCGTCAGCGTAACCGATTAAGTTTAAAGATTAAGACCAGCGAAATCAATAATAATATTAGGCCGGTTCAACTTTTTTCCTATGCATATGTAACTAATTATCATAAAAACACAACATTTATTAGGTAGATTTTATAAAACATTAACTTGTTACTAAATTATGATTTTCTAGAACAACGTAACCTAAGGTTTGAAACTTTGTTATAAAAAAATTTTCACAGAACATAAAACATGTCAGATAATTCTAATAAATTCTAAAGTTACAACTGGGTATTTATACATCTACTACGCTGGTATAGTACGCCGGTAGCCTTAGGCGTCGAATTTCTGACAAAGCCACCAATATAATATGCCTTTGCTATGTATCACTATTGTAAACGCTTCCAAGGGACCACAAAAATCGAGCAAAAATAATATTTTGTTCGCCACGATTGTCCTTTGAGGAATAGTCCTCGCATTGCGTGTAGTCGGCCTATTTATTTTCAGAAGCGACATTTTCTTTGGGTATAATTTATCAGTGTTATTTTTAACTAAAGGAATATATGAGAAGCTGGTTTACACGTGTTTTCCGGCAGTAGATATAATGTCCCTAGGGATATAGCTGTAATATTCCTATATTCCATAGTTTTATTCCTAGTAATACAGCTATGGACAAACATTTATGTATAGAACTAATTAGCGACCAGTCTCAGCTTCACACGAGTATTAGAAATTCTTGACTTTTCTCTACTAAAGCATGTTTCTATTGTTATTTCGCCTAAACCTTCCTCATGAATCACACTATTTATTTATTTATTTATATTTAAGGTCCTCCAACGACTTATTTACTAAAAATAACTGTTATGTCTATTGTTCTGGTTAACTTGTCAATAAAGAAGTACACATCTTAAAATTATTCTTTTGATGAATACCGCATGAAAATCCGTTCAGTAGTTTTTGAGTTTATTGTGAACATAATTATGAAAAGACACGATGAAGGACTTTGTTTTATAATATGTAAGGATATTGCGGTATATAGCTAAGTCCTTGGGATATAACCATATCACAACTTATATTTTACATTTTACTGCGACAGATAATACGACATAAAACATCTGCTTTTGAACAACCGAGATAATAAGATGGCAACCACTAGGCTGACGGATTGATTGATCAATTTTTTCTTTTGAAAAATGATGATCGTGTAGTCGTTTAACGACTTTTGCGATCCTGGCATTAAATACGCGAATTTAATACTGCACCATGAACAAAAGGGTTCCGAACTAAAAATGAATATAATTATTTAATAATATGACAACTTAACAAATATTGTGGACATAATTTGTTAATAGCTCTTATTTTAGATTAGTTCATAGATTATAAAAATATATCTATCTATATTAATAATAATACTAGAGTAAAACTTGCCGTATTCTAATAATAAAAATTTAAATCAGCTCATACAATTGTCTATGTAACTTGAAAATGCAAAAACAACAATTAAAAAAAATATATTCAAATGGTCAATAAATTAAAATTAAAAATATTTATCAGAAAATTGTTAGTCATCAATCGATCATATCCACTCTTGTATGTATCCAATACCCAGTTATTGCTGTACTCGGCTGAAAAAAACCTCGTATTATTTTTATCCCAAAGGAAAGCGTAATGTAATTTTTCGCCTGTATGTACAATTATTATATTTCACTCATCATGAACTCCCGCTAGGTTTGCGTTAGATGGCTTAGCAATATCATTATTTATAGTAACGTTAGATAAGTACCTATTTATGTGTGGTAGGCTATCATGTTGATAGCCTAATCAGTTATTCCATGTCTTAATTTATTTAATTCCTCAATATAATTTTAGTCTATTTTAAATCACATTGCCTGCCGTTTTATTCAGTTTTTCCATTCTTCGTTATAAGGTTATGGAAGGAAATGCTCTAGAATTCAATATTTCATCCTTATATAATATAATTTATAAAAGAAAGTTCCTCAGCGCTACTGCCTGTCTTCACGATAAGCTCAAAAATTGCTTAATGGTTTTTTTTTAAGTGGTCTAGCAATATATGATAGAGTGATTCATGAGTACGGTTAGGTGTACAATGTATGCATGTTATAATGGACAAAAGCCGAGAATTTCAAAGATTTGTTAGACCCGTGCGAGGTGGGGTCGGGTAGCTAGTTTAAGAACAAAAACATCAGCTGCTGCATACATTTTTGTTCACATACCATGGCACAGTTGCCGCAGTGGTTGGCTGGTCGTACATTGTGTGTCGCGGGTTAGATTCCCGCCGGGAACAAATATTTGTATGACCTACAGATAGATGTTTCGGGTCGGGATGGCTTGTGTATGTAAGTTTACATGTTTATGAACCCACGCTCATTTTTTTGGAGAATCTGATTGTATTTTGTTAAATACTTGGTTGGGAATATTTTGATTAAAATGTATGTAGGTACGAGACAAACTCGTTCAACCTCGGACCAACAACCATTTAAAATTTCAGCCTATATATAAGCTAAATTTCTAACTTAGCATCTCAAAGTCCAATACTCTATCACTAAACGTAAATATATAATTTACAAATTACCTTTCTATATCGAAGTATGGAAATAAGTTTCAAACTCTGGATTTATAAAAACCTCTGATAGCCCCGGGGATTTTGATTTTCTAATTTGAAGACGCGAAGTCGTGACCATTAAAAGTTTTTCATGAGCTCAGTGTCAAGATGATTTTCTTGTTGAAATTACGGCTTAGGTGAATAATAAAGGTAGCTTTATTTATATATAATTATTCTATCATTTTTAAGTATTATGTAATAAATAAAAATATATAAAAAGTAGACCAAATAAAATAAAATAAGTAGACACATAAAGCAAAGGTAGATTTTTGTAACCTTTTTACCCAACTGCTCCGAAGGAGGCTTATGTATTTCAAGTGTATGTATGTATCTTGTATTTTTTTGGTACACCGTAGAGCCTAAACGGTTTGTTACATTTTAGCTTGAAAGATGTCGTCGATATATTTGTCTTAGTTGGGAAGTTGAAAAATTGTAATAAAATAGTGACTTTTTGTCGGCAAATTATGTTTTAATTTCTTTTTCTTGACAGTCATGTCATCAAAATAAAGGGCTCGAAGAGCCGATTACAAAAGTCAGTAAAACGTAAGAAATAAAAGGTTGACAGTGTTAAAAAACCCGACCGCAAAAACGATTAAAAGGTTCGAAACAAGTTACTTTAACCAGTCTGATGCAGTTGGTAGAACTGATTTCAGTTCAATCATGGATTTGACGCCATCAACTGTTTAAGATTGCTTAAAGTGACTAAATAGTTTTTAGTCGTTTTTTTATTGTTTTATAAACAAGTGCAAGTCGGACTCGCGCATGAAGGGTTCCATGGTCTCTTAAATATTTATTTTATTTTGTTTTTTAGTATTTGTGATTATAGCGGCAACAGAAATACATCATCTGTGAAAATTTCAACTGTCTTCTATCACGGTTCATGAGATACAGCCTGGTGACAGACGGACAGACAGAGAAATCTTAGTAATAGGGCCCCGTTTTACCCTTTCGGTACGGAACCCTAAAAAATTACGCCTCAGAAAATACCATTAGAATTTATTTAGTAATCACGACTAATATGTAATCATAATTCATTAAACCCCAAGCGAACGCGTTCGCTCGCTCATTGTCTTTCTACTGTGTCTCTAATAACGGCACTCAAAAGGTTAAACTATATTAAATAAAAAGGTTTGGAAAAAAATAATTACATCATTAGGGTACTAAGAGAAAACTCAACTTTGCGTAGAGATCGCCTTTGTACATAAACTCTCTAAGCATTGCGTAGGTATTATGTTTAGTAGTTTAGTATTATGATTAGGGATATAAGAATTAATCCTGCAGTGTTTTTCATTTATTGTTTTGTTCTTATTTTGACCTCATAATGAAAACTAGGTGACGACAGTCATTATGACGTAGTGTATAAGTAAATATAAACCCTCTATGGTCCGGACTAAGCGTTTCACATCGTCATTTATAGCGCTACATCGAAGGACTGGAACAATTTGCCTGCTGCGGTCTTCTCGTCCGATTATAATTTAGGTGTATTCACGGCTAAAGTGAATAGGCTCTTAATAAACTAGTGCGCAGTGATGATGCAATCGTTGATGGTGAAATCAACGATTGCATCATCACTGCTTACCATCAGGTAGGATCGCAGTCAAGCACTAGTTGACATCAATTTAAAATAAAAATCTATGTCATCATTGAGGTGTCCAATAAATCTGCGCGAATAGTGTCTAAAAACCATTCGAAAGCAAACAGACTATTTCCATAGATTGCTATGCCAATTTTTCTTTTTGTTTTTTTCTGATTCCATTATGACATTTGGCAACTTTATTGCTTCGGTCGTCAGAAGCTGGTCAAATTTGAATGGGAATCGAACACTTTCATGTTACTTTTTTTTTTTCGAGATGTTTTTTTGCCTACATATACCAGTCTTTTTATATCGTTCTTGAGTGCAGTTTTAAACGGGAGTTAGTATATGTCTATTTGAGACTTGCGAATTAAACAGCAAGTAGGGGAAGGTGGTATAAAATGATTCCTCATGGTAAAACGAACCCTAACCGTTTTACAGACTTAATCTAGATTAGTTTTAAGTAAATTTCGGATTCTTACGGTCAGCTAGACCATCGCAATCTCTGCCAATGTCATGGTGTCAAAAAGCTGCAAACAGTTTTTTGAAAGCTGTACCATTTTCCTCTACTCTGTTACGAACGGGAAACGAACCCGTGACAAGCAGCGTTCTAATCGTACCGATGTACTCTATTCAATATTAATATTAATATTTCGTATATAAGCTTACTTATTTGAAGAACACGGTATTCATTTATGACACGCTTTGTTTTTGAATAATTAATTGCTTTTAGTGAAGTAGGTATACAGTCGTTATGTTTTTTTAAGGTAGGAAATCATCCAATGATTTCTCGAGCGGAGCGGGAGGGCGTGTCAGTCTTTTACTGACTAAAACCACACCTATGTTCCTTCTTGGCCCTTTGAGTTCTATGACCACCGGTTTCCCTTTCGGAAGTAAACCCAGGGCTCCAGTAGGCCCTTACGGTTTTGCTGATATCTCCTTGAGGCGCGTGGGGAACACTACGCGCCGTCAACGACTTGGGCTCGGTCCGGACGGTTACCTGATGGCCGAACGGCGAGGTACCCGTTGCTTGCCGTCCGCAATTTATTCCGCGCCTATGGTGGCTGGAAATCAGGATTGGGATACCACCGGCAGGGGTGTGAGGGCCGTTCCATCGCGCGTGCGGCCGCCTCTTTCATCTGCATTACTGCTTCGCAGAAGGAGGTGACTGCTTGCCATTCCTTCTAGCTCCACTTCTATCATATGCTCCACCGTGTTCTCCGGGCGTTCCACGCAATGGTGACACCCGGGCGTTTCTTCCGCACGAATCCGGTGCAGGAACCTCTCGAACTTACCATGTCCGGTGTGGACCTGCGTCATGCGAAAGGTGAGGACGCCGTGACGTCTTTCCAGCCACTCCTCAAAGAGGGGACTTACCGCTATAATTATGGCGTGCCCAACCCAGTATTGAGTTATATGACACGCTTTCATTTTTTTAAAATTGTTTTTAAGGAAACAGCCTTTAGGCATTTAAAAGGTTATTATTATTATATTTAAAAGGTTGGCAATTCAGCGCACTATATACACTATATATACTACACAATCATGATGATACTGCACTGTATTCACTATGAGTTGAATACAGTGCAATATCATCATGATTTTAAGTTCTTTTACTATGCATGTTTTCTTGGTATAATAACTTCATCAATGTTGTCTGAAGTTTCAGTAATTTACCACCGTTATGAGGTGGGAAAATTACCAAAAAACTCCTCTCGCCCGGGTGGAGCGAGTGGGAAAGTGAAACTTGACTAATATATAATTGACTATTAATGGCAGACGCTAGTTACAGAATATACTAGAAATATACGTACCTACATAAATAAAATCATGCCTTTTGTCATTGGAGTAAGGCAGCTGAAACTACATAATATATGTATACAATCATATGCCACATAATATGTAACTAGGTATACCATAATTTATAATTAGATGGACCAAACTGACAGCTATAATAATGAATTATTGACAGCGGGGCATTGTTCATCGATAGGCATTGTACGCTGCTGTCAGTTTAGTACAGCCAATTAAAAATCAGAATATACTCACCGGTTGTGAAAATACTGTATATATATACCTACTAATTTGGGGATTATACAATCTAGAGATGACTTCACTCTTCATTAGAAATGACTTTTACTATGAGACCAACCTGTATATCCCAAAATTTGTCGAGTTATGCTTATCCCACTAATATTTTAAAAGCGAAAGTTTGTGTGTAATTTTCGTATGTTTGTTACTTGTTTCTTCACGCTCCAAACCGGCTGTATTGATTTCAATAAAAGCTACACGGGTAGACCATGTTCTAGAATAGCACGAAGGATATTTTTTTATCCCGGGAATAAGTTCCTTTGGGCCAATTTTCTACTTTCACGCAGGCGTGCAAACATAAATGGAGCAGCCCCCCTAGCTAAGTTACGTTTCGTTTCGATTCTCTTTTCGTCGATCGCCTCGAGTCGGCCACGCCTTCAACTCTTTTGTTCTGATGTCATCTCAACGCGCTCAGTCACGTGGTCAAAACAAAGGAATAGGAGGCGTGGCCGACTCGAGGCGATCAACGAAAAGAGAATCGAAACGAAACAGTTGTAACTTGGCTAGGGGGACAGTTGATTTTTTTCGTAATTTTTGTGATAATATAATAGAAATTGTTTAAAATGTTGAGTAATACCAGCGTTTTCATTTATTGTTGGGAACCTCGTCTCCACATTGTATACTTAAGCTCACTGCCTTTTCTCATGGCAAAAACTTCAGAGCGTACGTATCTGAAATAATGACAGTTATTTTTTTATTGTTCCCTTATTAATCTTAGTTCATCCAGGGTGACGGCGGTATGGTGACATCGGCCGGGGTCCAGGGGGTGCAGGTGAACCCCCGCACGGGGTCCCGGCTCAAAGCGGAGGTGCGATGCGACGGGGTTCCACTCGCACCCGCTTCACCGCGCTTCGCACGGCACAACCACAACCATCTAGGTGAGAACGAAAACTTTAATCAATGTAAAGCTATGTTATTTTTTTTCGTTTAAGGATAATTGATTGATGACTGGACTGTTGGTCTAGTGGTTATTGGCCTTGACTGCTATGCCGGAGGTCGTGGGTTCGATTCCCACCTACGACAAATATTTGTGTGATCATTTGTTCTGTGTCTGGGTGTAATTTATCTATAAATAATATCATGTATGTATTTATAAATATTTATGTACCTATGTTTATCAGTTGTCTAGTACTCATAACACGAGCTCTGCTTAGCTTGGGACTAGACGGCGTTGTGTGATAGTGGTGGAAAAAAAATAACTAGCAGATTTGAAGGGAAGTAGTATGTACCGAACATATCGATACCTTTCTTGATTATTTTCTGCCAAACGTTTTCACTTTCTGGATAGGTTCACTCACACCTGTGGGTGGGGCTGTCCTCAAAAGACCACCTCATACATTAACTTGCATGGTTCTCATATATTTGACGATTACATGCACATAACAGATAAAGTTATCTGTTCTGTGATTACATGAGTTGGATAGACTTTTAAAGAGGCTCTAATCTCTGAGTTCGTATCGTTGCTTTTTTCTCAGAGTAGTCATCGTGTAATCAAAAAATAATATTAGTCTATATTATATAAAAGAAAGTCGTGTTAGTTACACTATTTATCACTCAAGAACGGCTGAACCGATTTGGCTAAAAGTTGGTGGGGAGGTAGCTTAGAACCAGGAGACGGACATAGGATACTTTTTTTTTTGAAGTTATACTTCTTTTGGCGCGATAGAGAAAAATGATGAGAGTAAATTTTTACGATGCGCGCGCACACCGACACCTAAATTCTACATCGTGAAGTTAGTTCTAGATGGCATGCATGAAAATTGATAACTATGTTCAAGTTGTATATTCTAGTATTTTTATATTTAGAACACGTGTTTCGTAAGAGTACTATTAAACAGTGTGAATAAATAAATATTATTTTTCCATACGCCAAAGAAGTATAACTTCTAACGCGTGTACATAAGTACACACACTCTTTTTTTTTTTTGATTAAGGTAGAGTAGGGTAGAGTAGGGTAGAGTAGGGTAGAGTAAGGTAGAGTAGGATAGAGTTGGATAGAGTAGGATATAGTAGTTAACGGGAGCGAAGCCGCGGGCAAAAGCTAGTTACATATATAGGGTGACTGGTAATTAGTGTACGATACTTAAACACGTGATTGTGCTCATGATAACTAACAACTTTTACTATGGGAACAAACCTAAAATCGCGAAAAAAATCGGCTGTTCAGTACATTTATGTTTGCCTATTGTACTGAACAGCTGATATTTTTTTCGCGATTTCGGCTTTGCTCCCATAATAAAAATTGTTTGTTATCATGAGCACAATCACGTGTTTAAGTATCGTACACTAATTGCCAGTCACCCTATATGTATATGTTATTTTTAACTTATTTACGCAATAACTATCATTTTATATTTAAAACGTTGCCATTGAAATTTGTGTATACTGCTATTTAACTTTCTTGCAGATTATACATCTCATTTATTTGTTTGAGTATGGGTAAAAAATGAGGTGGTAAAATAAAACAATCGTTCTTTTGACCTACCTTCAAAGGTGTAGAAATATATACTACAGCCTTAAAATATAACATTTTATAAATAAATAAAATGCATGCATTTCCTAAAAATGTCTTTACTACCTATAAGTATTTAACGTTGCACTCGGTTTCCTTCAAATCCTCTATTTTCATGTCCTCTATATTTTTGACATAATTCGGCATAACCTTTATCAAGGTAACCAAGGCAAAAAATGCCACTTTTTTTTGAAATAGTGGCATTTTTGATCAGTGTAGCATTTATGATATAATTAATATTCACTACAATTATTCTGTGATCCTTTACTCTAAGGCTTCCAAGCCCTCCTTTAATATGCGTCCTCAATCAAATTTTTATGACCAATGTATGAAAAACTGTGATACATTGTCTTGTCGTTGAAGTGCCAACTAGGCCCGGTTTTATTGAAAAAATATGATAAACCATTCTCAAGACCCCCCAAGTCATAGCCACTATCATCTTGAGAAGATTCATACGGGTATCTTAAATGTCCACTTGTAGGCAATAATTCAGTTTCTTTCTCTTTTACGGAGTCATTTAAGATAATGGGTTGAAATCTACAGCTCGTATAAAGAAAAACTCTTAACCCATAAACTGCTACGTCAGGCACAAGTCTGGATTGCGGGAATGATTGAAAGAGTTACCATGGCCCTGAAACGCAAGGGAAACTTAAGGAACAAGTGTGGGTTATTAGTGGTTAGTCAGTAAAAGTCTGACACATCCTCCCGCTCAACCCAGAGCGGGATAAGTTATTTGATTATTTACCATCTCAAAAAAAACACACATGCCTGTCACTATTGGAGATTAAACCTTCAAAATATTTGATCTGACTGTGCCAAGGAACATCTTATGTGAATGGGTATGGCAAATAATCTATATCTACATATTTATAAAAACTGGGCAAGTGCGAGTCAGACTCGCGTACTGAGGGTTCCGTACAAACTTGAAAGGTAAATTGCGGTTTACGATTTATGACGTATTAAAAAAAATACTTAGGTACTAGATCTCGTTCAAACCAATTTTCGGTGGAAGTTTGCATGGTAATGTACATCATATTTTTTTTTTTTAGTTTTATCATTGTCTTATTTTAGAAGTTACAGGACAAGACACACATTTTACCACTTTCGAAGTCTCTTGCGCAAACTATTCAGTTTAGAAAAAAATGATATTAGAAACCTCAATATCATTTTTGAAGACCTATCCATAGATACCCCACACGTATGAGTTTGATGAAAAAATAACTGAGTTTCAGTTCTAAGTATGGGGAACCCCCAAAATTTATTGTTTTTTTTTTCCTATTTTTGTGTAAAAATCTTAATTCGGTTCTCAGAATACATCTACTTACCAAGTTTCAATACTTATAAATTTCTTATAGTTTCAGAAAAAAGTGGCTGTGACATACGGACGGACAGACAGACAGACATGACGAATCCATAAGGGTTCCGTTTTTTGCCATTTGGCTACGGAACCCTAAAAATGAATAGCTGTTCGTTAGTCTCGCTAAAACTCGAGAAAGGCTGGACCGATTTGGCTAATTTTGGTCTTAAAATGTTCGAGATAGTCCAGGGAAGGTTTAAACGGTGAGAAAAAATGGAAAAAAAATCACGAAAAAAGAATCCGAATACAACGCCATCTCTAATTAAAATGTCATTATGAAATGAATTATGCTGTTCTGGTAATGCCAGCCCCCCTAGCCAAGTCACAAACGATAAACGTAAACTCTCAACAGTCTTTAATAGATTTTCAACTTTATGTTCTTGGATATAAAGTTGAAAATCTATTGAAGATTACATAGTGTTTTCGTTCGTTCCGGTCGCTAACGCTCAGTAGTCTTTAATAGATTTTCAACTTTATGCTCTTAGGTATAAAGTTGAAAATCTATTGGAGATTACTAAGCGTTCACGTTTATCGTTTGCAACTTGGCTAGGGGGGCAGTAGATGACGTTATCCTTACTATTAGGCGGTACGAAGATCGCCGGGTCAACTAGTATCTAATAAATAGGTACATACAAGTAAGACGAACAAGAAAACCTTATTAATCTTTCTGAACACCTGCTTCCTGTAACATTAGTTGTCGTAAGTAGCAAAGGAATATTCATTTCCGTTTGTAAAGCACCGCACACACGTGTGCCGCATAGACTCGGTACCTGTTGATATTGCTTCCTCAGTGCTTTAATATTCACACGAGGTAGGGGAATTTATTTCTATTTGCCCTTGAACACTAAGCTTACTTAATTTCGAATACCTATTAACCAAAGTGACAATTTTTCGATTTTTAAATTTTTGAGCTCTCGTAGTGTCACAATGATTTCACGATTGAAACCATTGCAATTTAGGAAAACCAGCAAAATCCTGTCAAAAATCCCAGTCTTACCGGGCCCTTTTTCCGAAAAGTTATTTATTTTTTTTCTCTCCACGCGCCAGAACCAGCGTGTCGTCTGCGTAGCAGACCACGCTGACCCCGTCAGGGAGGTCGCCGATGTTCCACAAGGGCGGCCCTATTACCGATCCCTGCGGAACACGACACGACATCTCTCAGCGTTCCTACTCTCCCTGGTGACCAGGGTAGATGATGTACCCGTCCGACAGGTACGCCTCGACCACACGACAGAGGTAGTCGGGCGTCCGGTGATACCGGAGTGCCTTCCTAATGCTACTCCAAGGTACGGAGTTGAAAGCGTTGGCGACGTCCAGAGACACCGCCACGATATACTTGCCCTGAGCCACCGCATCCCCCATCGTGAGAGCTCGCATGCGCATGATGGCGTCCACCGTGGAGCGCCTCCTGCGAAAACCGAACTGGCCGTCCGCCAGATCCGGGCCCATCCGTGTTAGGTGCGCGACGAGGCGGTCTGCAATTACTCTTTGAAAGAGCTTGCCCACCTCGACGAGCAGCACAATGGGCCGGTACGCGGACGGAGAGTCCGCAGGGCGCCCTGGCTTTGCGATGAGGACCAGTTTCCCCGTCTTCCAGCGAAGTGGGAACTGGCCCCTCTCCATGCATGCGCTGAAGAGCCCTCTTAGTCGAGGCCCGAGAACCTCCATGGCCAGGACCCAGGCCTTCCCAGGCAAGCCGTCGGGTCCTCGGGTCCTGCCAAAAATACTGATTTTTGGCACTAAGCCTTCGTACCGCCACTCTCATCTCTACCTCGGTCACCTCTGGAGCGTTGTCGTCGTCGTCGCCATCGTGGTCCGCGTCGGACACCGCTGGTGGCGGAGCCATGGGCGGGGGAGAGTGTTCCCCTCGCGCGGGGAACAGAGTGCTCACCACACCCTCCACAAGCTGGGGCCGGAGACTCTGCGTCAGCGGGGGAGCCCAGGGGTGGAGTTTGTCCCGCACCACCTTGTAGGGGCGTCCCCATGGGTCCCCATTCAGAGTCCCCAGCCACACGTTGCGGGCCTCGAGTTTGGCCCGCCTTATCTCCACTCGGAGGGTGCGCTTTGCCTCTCTGTATCCCTCGTACAGCTCCGCATCCGGTGGATGAATGCGGCGCCTACGGTATCTGGCATACCGGCGTCGCGCGGCATTGGACGCGTTGCGCAGTGCCGCAATCTCCGGCGACCACTAGTATACCTGGCGCTGAGCACGTCCTGGAGTGACTCGGGGCATTGCTGCGTCGCAGATTTGCGACATGGCCTCCCTGAACCACTCTACCTCGACGTCGATGGCGCGAACGAGGATTGGGCGGAGACGTCAAACCGGATGTACCGGTGGTAACATAAGTATACTGCGTATCAAATGTGTGTGTTAAGAAAACTTAGCTGATGAGAGAATGTAGTGGTGGCCGGCTAATCTCGGGCATAAGTTCACTTCAGTGGTGATTTTTTTACAGAATGGAGGGTCTGAGTGGCCGTTGTGAACAGGTTCCTAAGAAATAATTTAGATAAAATGGAAATGTCGAAATGATGCCGAAAACGAGTCAATGGAAATTCGCCTTTATGTGCTCACTGCATAGAAGCTATATATTTTATGCCATGAGCCAATTAAGATTTTTCTGTGTATGTTTCCGTCGCAGCTGGATACAATTTCAATATTTCTCGAATATCGACACGCGTTCCTCCTAATAACATTTCAACGTTCTTGGGGGAATTACGAATCCGTGTATCTTAGATGGGATACCTTTTTTGCCAGACATAAGCGTATTTAGGACAAATATTCATCATGCGATTTATTGTTCCCTTATGAATATGAAGTCGATAAACAAGGTATCTACGAATAAGCACCTACTTATTCGTTCCTGTACGTTTTTGAAGATTTAAATCTAGGAAGGTACATTTCCAATAGGGAAAATTGCGATTTGGTTTGTGCGACACTAAAATAATCACTGTTGTGACATTTATGAAAATTGTAGACATTTGATGTAAGTACTTTATTGCTTTATATTTTTTCCATAGAAGTTTTTACCTATAAACTTCGATTGGTCTCAAAACCTTTATTTAGTAATTTTTTTTAACCATATTCTAAGTATTTTGAATGCAACTTCCTCCAATCTACTCATCGAGGTCATAAATGTCAAAATATCAAGATTGAATCGAGTGGAGGAAATGATTTAAGAATATGGGGGTGCAAAAATTTAACTAAATCTTTATTTCACATTATTTAGTTGGCTGAAGATCGTAAATCAGTAGCGTACCCCCAGAATCTAAAATAAAGATAATTTGCCTGAAATAGTACGTGACTTACAATTATTAGAATTTAATCGTGACTTCGTGAGGTAGACTAAATAAATAGGTATCAGGGTAGGTGTTCATAATTGAAACGGGACTCGATTTTGGGCTTGAAAAAGCCAATATTATTTAGGGCTTTACTGCAAAGTCTCCAGATTTATTCTAATACTGTTTAATACTACGGTAGGTAGTATCGTAAACCCCATTTTAAAGGGTAAATGTAGTATTCAAGTCTTTGGCAAAACTCAACTAATCCCTGTCTAGCAATCCTTTGTAATCCTTTCATCACGGACTTTGAAAACATTTCTCGCCTGAGTAATGTTAGTAAACCAATATAGGTAGGTATAGTCGACAAATTTGCTGAAGTTTACAAGTAAAGAATCGGGTTAAAATTAAACATTAATTTCTACTAATGTAAGAGACGTTGGAAGAAAATTAATGATCACTTTTTTCTCTATGACATCTGACTAAGAAAGAAAAATGTTTCGTATCATTTATTGCCAATAATCGTTGGTGGCTAAGCAAGACATAGGTAGGACGAAACGAGTCAGGGAGTATTATTAGGTTTTTGCAAGTAAAATATTGTTATCTCAGAAACTGCTCATAGTTTGAATTGTCTGGCTGGCAACTTGTGGCTACCGGCTCACCACCTATTTGTGGGATTTTAAGAAATGGCTCTTCGGCTTTTAAAAATACAAACTTAATTACTACATAATCAAGGTTAGGTACTACATGTATACTTAACCATATCGGTTTTTTTCAGTAAAGTCGTCCTGATATTATCAGGAATACATCTAAGACCACCGGAAGTCATGACTATTAGATGCCAAGCTAACAGGATAACAGGGAGGCCGAATCTGTGTAGGTGGAGCACCAGCAAATACGGCAGCTGTACCCGGAAACGGCCCACCGGTAGCTGCCAACGCGGTGAGCGAGTCGGGGTGCGCGAGCGCGTGCCCGCGTTGTGCGTGCTGCGGCTGCACGCTGCGCGAGGCGGCGGCGCGGCACGAGCAGCGGGTGGCCGCCAACGAACGACTGGAGCGCGCTAATATTGAGTGGAAACAGGTACTCCTTATGCAAGTTATTTTTCAATACTTACTCGAAAACCACTCTTATCTTTACAGCTTTTATGCACGCACTTTACTGTTTTTCGCACTAGTTCGGAAAAGTGCGCGTGCTCGTCCCCACCACAATTTTATTACATTTATCGTATCAGGTTGGGCGCGGCGCGACCCCCACCTGTCGCGCGTCAACCCCTGCTTATTTATATCTTCGATGTGTATTGAAAAACGTCGTTTGATACACATGGAAATTTGTCACTCTGGGCTCCATAACACCCTCGTCCTCGGTGGCAATGACAAACTTTCTCCACTTGTAACAAAATGTACTTTTTTATATACCTATGCATGTTGCCACTAAGATAACATTTCAGATTAGGAAAACACACCCACTTTGCATACTATTGTATTCTAGTTTTTCTAATATAACAGATTTTACCTATAATTGACTTTGCTGATATTTGTTACTCTGATTTCTTGGGATAGCCCAAGAACTTCTAAACAAATTATATGTATTCGTTTCATATTTGGCCTTCGTAAATATGATCACATTTCTTCCTTCCGTTCTCAGCTTAAATGACTGCCTATCCGTCACAGGAGATCCCTCAGATCCCACTGCACGCTCTTCACTATAGTGAACGATCCTTGTGGTCCTGATTATATTTAAAACAATATTTTAAAGTGTGGGACAGTTTTCATAATCTCAACTTTCGAGCATCCAAAAACAGACTTCTTCTTATTCCTTCTCACCGTACTGGGTTTATGGCTAATTCTTACACTGTCTCTACTATAATACTCTGGAATATGCTTCCCCTTGACATCAAAAAAGCTGAAAGTAAATTTTCTTTCAAGCGTAAAACTCGGAACTACTACTTAAAGTCGTCTCAACCTTAGTTCGGTCTTCGTCATAATTGTTATATTTTAAGTTAATGTATCTTAAATATAATGATTTAATATTTATCATTGTATTTATTAGTCTATAATATTAGCTTAAATACGTATTTAATTATTATAAGCAACTTAATTTAATGATACTTCATACTATTGGAGGTATCTGTTATTTATTTGTTGTGTGCACACCTACCACAGAGTTATCTTTTTCAGCCCAAATGTAGGGAATGCCCTGTTGCATTATGTCCGGCTACCACATGAAGTTTAAATAAATAAATAGATTTATTTATTAGACGTTTGTTGTTGAACACTAGAAAGTGGCGACGAAAGAGCGTTTAAGGGACCATGAATTTTGATGTACAAGGTAACGATTTTCGTCAACATAAGCCAATATCAAACAATGGTATTGAGCTAGCTTCGAGTAGTAACAGCTTAATAAAGATTTATACTAACGTGTGTATATAAGACACTAAAATATCAATCTAGTTTAAATGACCTGCCATATGGAAAAGACCTCAAAACCGAAGAGTAACTCAACAATCTTATGGAAAAGGAATCAATCTATATTAATATTGTAAACAGGGGTAATCTCTGAAACGACAATTCAGAAACTTCTTTCACCAATAAAATGCTAATTTATCACTAGGCTGTATATTTCCTACTTTACGAAGGCGAAGCCGTTGGCAGTCCCTAATCCTGAGTAAATTGAGACTAGGACAGGTTAATCTTTATCCTGCTGTATCCTCAAAAATATGTTAAAATCGTGTCAAGAATGCACATTTTAACTTAACATCGAGGGTAAAAAAATAGAAGAAAGAAAGAAAACTCGTTTATTTGTCACACATAATGAAGTAACAATTATATAGAAACTTAAACACATCAACATTATGTATATCTCACGCTTGCGCCAAATAGGTCCAGTTCAGCATAGTGCCAGGCAACAGCTACGTACCTTACCTAAGTGAACCTTACTATGAGTCTACGGATGTAAATCAGTTTTGTTAGGTCTGGGGTAAATAAATATATAAATATTATTATATGTTGGTATAAATTAGTGTCTGTAGTACATGATAGATAATAGATAGGTGTTTAGTGACAGATGTATATGAAACAGTAAAAAACATTGAGTCTAAGAATAAAAAGTCATCATTAAAACTATACGTAAATCCAATCGCATATTCCTTGCGAGTAAAATAATAATTATCTACATAGAATAGAAAAGAATAAACTTTATTGTACACCAGAATAGTAACAAAACTTTTACACTAACTTTTAAATCTATGGGTACAAAGGCGGTCTTATCGCTGACAGCGATATCTACCAGACAACCTTAGGATGGAATGTAAGAACATGAATTAGAAAAAGGGGGGTAGTCTGCGGTGTACTGCAAATTAATAACGTAAATATTAGATACATACCAATAAATATAACAACTGACAATCCTGATAAAGAACCATTCCAATGCCTATTATGTCCAATAGTGCTTGTACGAGCGTAATTCCAAGATACATTAACGAAATTACTTGATGATAATATTGTAAGAATGGTACTACACAATATCTATTATATCGACAGATTGGGTTAGTTAGTATTCTTGGTTTTTTCATAATAAAGATGGTAAGAAATAACAATAAGTTTTACGATGCCTAGCATCTTACAGCTACTGTCTAAAATGAACTATCTTCTCGGTCAGTTTTATAACAGTCGTAACAATTTGATCTGATAATCCTAGAAATAGGTGAGTTCTAGAAAAAAGAGAGGTTTACCCGTAAAATATTTCAGTCGCGTGTTAGTTCAGGTCAATATCGTAACCTTTTATTGGCTCAAACCAGTGGTTTCCAACCTTTTCTTGACCGGGGACCACTTTGTTTTCTTTTGTGTTAGCAGGGACAGTCTTCAAGAAAACTCAAACATGTTAACAAAAAAAATAATTCCGTGTCATAAATTCAAATGTACACATCCATACTTCCATACTTTATTAATATATTATAAATGTGAAAGTACCTAACTCTGTCTAACTGTCTGTTTCGCTTTTACGGTCTTCTTCTTCTTTTCGTGTCGATGTACTCCAACTAAATTTTATCTGACCAGTATTTGGCAACCTCTACGGCTCTGTTGTTGGCCTCATATAGATCCTGAAAACTGCAGTTGGTTGTGCAGGATGGACAGCATAGCAGATAACGCATGTCCTGTACAGCGGCTCCACACTGGCACTGTGTTAGAGATGGATCGAGGAAGCCCCATTTGGCCATTTGGCTTTTACGGTTAAACTACTAAACCGATTTTGATGAAATTTAGTACAGAGCAAGCTCAACTCCTAGGATGGACATAGGCTACTTTTTATCTGACTTCGACTTCGTGTCCGCAATAAGCAACATTCACACGGACGAAGCCGCTGGCAGAAGCTAGTTCTTTATAATTAAAAGTATTGAGCACTGTCCTTTACAACACAATATTTCTGATAGAAACAAAATCAGTTCGCGTCAATATTGACCATATTTAACTTTTACGTCTTGCGTACCATTTGTTGGGAACCATTGGCTTAAACTGAGTAAACTGCCCAAGTTTATATATTTCGGCTTTATAACGTCACTTTCGTATTTGCGACAAAATAATTATTTCTTTATTAAAACTTTATGCACTAGTAATAAACACTGAACTAAGGCGGACTTAATGCCTTAGGCATTTTCTACCAGTCGACCTTTGGTTGGTGAAGAAATATAACATGGTAGGTGCAGCTTATTGGTAAAGAAATAGAAAAGAAATACAATAATAAATATATACTTAGATACATACATACAAATTAACAATTTAATTATGAGAAACGAATCCAACAAATCAACGCTGTGATGATTACAACAACTTCCTGCGAATGTGTTTACGTGCCTTCACCTTAAAAGTGAACCGACTGGACGCAGTCCTGATGCTCAGCGGGAGCGCATTCCAAAGAGAGATCGCCTAGACAAAGAAGGAGGGCAGGAGAAACCCAGCACGATGTGTGGGACATCGTAGAAGACAATTATTGGTAGATCGGAGATTTTTATTATGACCATAGCAAAGAAATTGGATTTGAGAAGTCAAATAAGAAGGAGAAGAAGGTTTACCCAGAAAAGAAAACAGGGTAGTCAAGACTCTTAGCGCTCTATGCTGTCGGATGGGTAACCATTTTAAAAGTGAACGTTGCTCGGATACATGATCATACTTACGAAGGTTGAAGACAAATCGAATGCAGTTATTCAGAAAGCGGCCAAGTTTATTGAGGAGATCTGCATTCAGGTCATAGTAGCACACATCACCATAGTCAATATTAGGAAAATTTAGCGACTGTACAAGTAATGCCTTAATGTGAGCTGGAAGAAGATTTTTTAATCGATAGAGCGACCGTAACGTTCTGAACTGCCGACCTGCTTCCGCCAGTCGAGACAGGTGTCGACATGCAGACCCAGATCCTTAAAGTCGGAGCTAAATGGAATCACGTGTTATCAAATAATACAGGTGGAACAGTTAGGCCATCAAGCTTTCTCAAACTATGGAGGCTCCCTACAACGATAGCCTGTCATTTTAAAGGGTTAACTGCCACCCCAAAATGATCGGACCAGCTTTTTATTTTATTGTTCTTAAATCCGGGTTTAATCCTGGTTGTATAATTAACTAGCTTCTGCCAGCTGCTACGCTCATGTGAAAATAGGACTTTCATACAAATTTCCAACTTTACGAAATTCCAACCCTAAGGGGGTAAAACGGGGGTTATACCCCCTTAGGGTTGGAATTTCGTAAAATTCGTTCTTAGCGGATGTCTGAAAATTTAAAAAAAAATGAAAAAAAAAAATGGAATGGATGTTAAAATTTAGTAAGAGTACATCGACACGAAAAGAAGAAGAAGCGGATGTCTGCACGCTATAAGGAACCAACTTGATAAATTTTTAAGTTTGTAGGTATTATAGTTTATATGATTTCGTGATTAATCAGTGAGTGGCATTTCGCTTCTAAATATATAGATTATTGATCGTTTCTGACGTAATGACGCGAAACTTAATTTTGTCACCGGAAATTTAATCACTATTTTTTAAATCACTGCAAGTCATGGTAGTAATAAATAAATGAAAAATAATTGTCTTCATAATAATACGTTAATGGTTTCTGGTAATAAGTATTTACCGGAAAATAAATTCATTTCAATGCAATTGTATTTAATTTTGTTTTGATTATTTTTATTTTGTTAATTTATTCAATATAAATTGGTAAAATTAAAGGCTTGACATATTATTATGTGTAGTAAATTTCTGATATTTATAGTTTTAGGTATTTGTATAAAATAAAGTATGTTATAATGCTTAATATTGCACCTGCCATAATTTGTATCTGCATCAACCAAAGTTTGACTGATAGAAAAGCCTTAAGGCATTAAGTCCGCCTCTGTACATTTGTGTGCATAAATAATGAAATAAATAAATATAACATGTAATAAAAATCATAAATTTTACGATCAAATTAAGCCTATAAACAAATTTATAGTATTGAACCTGTGAAAATTATTTTTAGTACGTATAGCTGGTAATAAATCGTAATTTTTCTGCCACTCCGTTTCCAATCAGCAGTTAGTTACTGAAAAAAAAAAGATTAATGATTCTTCGAAATTACTCCGATAGGCTAAATTTTGGTGACAATTTAAAAACTGGCATTAGGGGACGAAGTTGTTCGACGTGACTATATTTTATCGAGTCGTTCGAGCCATTGTGACGAGATGATTACAGAAATGTAGCTCACAGAAACAATGGCAACTGAAAGGTTTTCAACAAAATTAAAAGAAAGTGTGCCTACTGTGTTCTAACTCCACATCAATGTAGTGGTCCAATGCTTGGGTCTTTTTTTAATTTGATATATAAACTAGTGCTTGACTGCCATCCCACCTGATGGTAAGCAGCGATGCAATCGTTGATGGTGAGGCGCACTAGTTTATTAAAAGCCTATTCACTCTAGCCTTGAAGACACCCAAATTATAATCGGATGGGAAGACCTCAGCAGGCAAATTGTTCCAGTCCTTCAATGTACGCGGTATTAACGACGAGGAGAAACGCTTAGTCCGGACCGTAGAGGTTTTAACAACGTAAGGATGGATACTCGCCGTGCGTCGGGTTGTTCGATGGTAGAAAGGAGATGGCGGAATCAAGTCATGCAATTCCCGCGCACACTCTCCAAAATGCAACCTGTAAAACACCGAAAGGCTGGCTACCCTACGCCTGTGCTCAAGGATTTGAAGATTGGATTTAACCAAATCTGGATCACCAATTAGCCTCTTCGCATGCCTTTCCCCCGAGTCCAAAGCTGCCAGGTGGCATTTTTTTTCAGCACCAGCCCTTATGTGGCTGCAATAATCCACACACGATCGGACTTGTGCTTTGTATAACATTAAAAGCTGTCCCGGTGTGAAGAACGCCTAGTTGACTCAATGAGCCGCCCAAAATTAAGGTCTGAGGAAACTTCAACTCCCAAGAGCTGAAGGCGGTCGGTGCACTCCAGGAATATATTCCGAAAAGCAGGAGCCAAGGTGAACGGGTTCCGTTTAGCGGTGAACAGACACGCACGTGTTTTGGTAGAATTTTGTTTGTTCGTTGAATCCCACCAGATTGGCTTTACCCCACTTGGAGACCGCCTGAAGTGAGACATTCGTACGCTCAACCATAGCCTCTCTTTCGGACCGGATTAGCTCCTTACTAGCTCGAGCACCTGTGTGTGTGAGGAATGTTAAAATCATCAAAACTTCAGATCATAGTTACCTACTGTGGGTGAAATAAAAGAAAATAATTATGTGTGTACCAATGTGTAGCAGCTATTAAGCTAATAATGTTTATCTATTAAAAAAATGTAATTTTGATTAGTTCGAATTGAATATAATAGGTAAACTTTTGTATACATATTATTAGCTACAGGTACACACATCATATTTTCTTTTTAAATTTCTTCCACCGTAACTATAATCCGAGGTTAAAAGCCCTCGGCACTGGACTATAGATCAAATATGTAATATGTAACCAAACAATCTTAATTAAAAAGTTTCAATTATGTACTTATAATTATGAAAATATCTATATATTTTGAGAAATGATATTACTGATGAGACAATGTAAACTTTGTATATTCGTGTTTGAAGGTGACTTTCAAAATATTTTCCGTAAAAAGAGGTGTTAGTTCTCAAAAAATACAGCCTTCATGGATATCCAATACTTAGTTCCAAACCCCTACACTTCATGCGCTTCAAGATGTCAGCAAAACCGTAGGGACCCAGCAGGGTCGAAGCCTACTGGGTAGTCAGTAAAAGTCTGACACGCTCTCTCGCTCCGCCCAAGAGCGGGAGATGCATTAGATGATTTCCCACCTAAAAGAAAATCTAAGCCATGTAAACATTTATCAAAAAAATATTAAGTTTGAATTTGAATTCCATATTTTCCGAATTATCATAAATAATATCGTCAATTATACTTGCAAAACACTTTTCCATCAATTTAGCGCTGAAAATGTCACGATCAGAAAAACTGTTTAAAAGTTTTGAATTTACGTGGGTATATTTTATTCTAATAATATTGAATAGGCGTATTTATAACCATATTGATGAACACGTTATTTACAAAATGTTATAAAAAAAATGTAAATGTAATGTAATGTGTGTGTTATGTTTATTATATTATTTTCTGAAAATTTCCGTGGAAAACGTCTATAATACTAGCTTCTGCCAGCAAGTTAACCCGCGAGAAAGTAAGTTTCTCCGTAAAAAAATTGGTTGCCTGTAAAGTCGGTATACGAGCGAAAGTTTTACGTGACAACGACTTTGAGTGGTAAATTCACTTTTTATGTCTGTCTCTCTCGCTCTTAGGCGGGCTAACCATGCCCGAGTGGAAGGGACGCGTGCCTCTCACTCGCTCTCATTGTGAGCGCATAACGTGAGCGGAGCGTAACGCAGTTTCTTGAAGTGTCACCCGGCAAACCAATTTATAAGACGTTGTCACGTCAAAAACTCTGGACCCCCTTGCAACCCCGTGATTGAATTTTGGAATGTCCTCTCTTAGGTTCCTCCAGCAGCTACCAGTTGATATGTCAGTTAGTCAGTTTTCCCTTTTATATAAATAGATAAAGGAAAGTAGTCAATTAACTAGTACTTCAATTTATAATAATTGATATCAAACTCTTCCCCAGTTTAATTTGGAACTTAAAAGTAACGTGGCGATTCTTTTTTTGTAAAGAACCCTGGACCAAGCAATAGTCGTTAACCTAGTTCATAATGGCGCAGATTTGTCCGTTTGCCCCTTGTCCTTATGGCAAAACGCGTAAGCAGAATTGTCTATCTTATAATTAATCTTTATGATAACTGAAAAACGCTCAGAAGGATGGGGTTCTTGATATAAACACAAACTTTCACAAAGTATTTTATTTTTCTCGTGCTGCACAAAATGTACCCGACGGGTCTCACAATTCGAATGGCTGACCGAGACAGTGTTGCAACGTTCGGAAAATGAATCGATTCATGAGTCGATTTAAAATTATGATTATGAATATTTTGGGTTTTTAAGGATGTTACTATTTGAAAGATTAGTGTTTAAAGTGAATAATATTATTAATTAGTAACGAGTATAAATATGGTAAGCGATAAAATTAATGACTGTTACAGTCGGCCATCCGTCACATAAACGGGTCCCTTCGTTTAAGGTCATAATCATTTAATTTTTAATCTTACTTATAAATTTTAATCTAATTTTTAATTTAATTTTATACAGAGAAGTAAATCTTCGTAATTCTAATTCTACTGTTTTACTTAGATATAGCTAAACAAAAGGAGGTTACTTCACGTCTTTCACCATCAATTTGCCTTGGCTGCGTGTTATAACACGCAGCCAAGGCAAATTCGTTCATATCACTCATCCGTGGTTAGATTCTGCTTGAACTCTGTGCTATGACCGTCAAGGACATATCACTCATGTCCAGCTCGCATCTTACCAAGCTCTGTGCTATGAAACACCCTCACTAATCACATAATCGTTCTCATGTTAGGCTCGAATCTGCCAAAGCTCTCAATTAAGGTAAGCAGTTATCCTTTTCAAAATGCACTCATGCTCGGTTTAAACCAACCGAAGCTCTATGCAGGGTGTGAAAAGCTCACGTTTCTATATAAACAGTGTCTCATGTAAATCAGTATCATCATTGTTGTAATTCACAGTCGGTACCAATTGGTTTACTCAACTTAATTAACTTCTCTTATTAAGATAATCGATTTGATTAAAATACCTATTTAAAATTGCCTATGAAATAATGTCATATAAATAGATCATTGGTACTTAAGTTACCGTTATTAGAGTTATTGGAGTTCTTTTTAGGGCAAGCATTTGAGTCGTGCCCTAAAAAATTACATTCAGAGCATTTAGTTATCGGTTTACGACACTGGTAGCTCATGTGGCCAGTTTCCTTACAATTGAAGCAAACTGCATTCCCTTTCGGTCGATTTCTAAAAGTTTTATCAACGGTTTCAGATGGTACGGGGCTGGTCAAGGTTGAAGTAGAACTTTGAAAACGCCTGTCCTTACTTGTCTCCTCTCTCCTAATACCCTCATTGTATACCCTAGGGTGAGACTTAACTGTTTTAAAGAACTCTAAAGTTTCCTCGGGTTTGTTAAATTTTGCCTGCTTGAGCGCTTAACCGAATGCCTTTGTCTTCAATTCCAAATATTAAGCAGTCTACGGCCTGCTTACCAAATATTTTACATCTATTTAATAAGTTAATCTTGGAAAAATAGTATAATTCTAAGGAGTCACCAGGGCGCGCCCTTCTATCAAGCATTTCGGTCAGAAGTTCAGCATAATTCTCAGTAGATGGAAAAGATTCTCTCAATAAAGTCTTCCACTCTTCCCACGAATGCCTAATAGATGGCAAGCCCTGGTACCAGGTCTTAGCATGTCCTACTAGTTTGGGCAGGGCATAGTGAACCGTTTGCCGGTCATTCCAATTATAGATTTCCGCACATTCGTCCACTTTACTTATCCACATCTCGATGGTCTGTTCTCGAGAAAGCGGGTCAAAATCAGAAAGAACATTATTTAGTACAGGAAACGATTCACGATCCCTGCCCTTAAAAATATTAACAAACTCTTCAAAGAACTTAGCGGGCTCCGCAACCCTTGGCCGTTGGAGACCTGGATTCCTAGTGTCACTTCCGAGGGGGCTGCGAATCGTTCTAGACGGGGAAACATGCCGTCGATGGCTATCAGTGACTTCGTGTGATATCACGTTGCGGCTACGTTGTCTAATCAACTCTTGCTCTAACAGACATAGCCTCTCACGCAACTCATCATTCTCATCATTGGTTTCTCTACGAGAATGACTACGGCTATGACGGCTGCTCCTAGGTCTACTGCGACTGCGACTGCGTTGCTGATATACATCACATATTTCCCGTCTACGACTGGGTCTAGTTTCGAGTAAGTTACGGTTCGTATTCAGATCCTGATGTAATAACTCACGGTTACTGTGGTGGTTGCTTTGGTTGCTCCGGATGCGGTGACGGCTCCGGCTTCGGCTTCGATCCTGACTTCGAAGTTTGCGCCTCACACGGCTTCGGCTTCGTCGCGTATCACCGCTGTTCCCTGCGTTCCGTTCGACTTTCATTGTTGGAAGTATGGGGCTCCCAGGTGGTACAGGTGTTTGAAGTCTACGACTTCGACACCGTTTCTCATCAGGGCTACCTCGTTCCATTATCTGAAACTCGAAACGAATTTCTTGTATTTCTTGTCTTGAGGCTTATTCAAATTAAAATGGGGCAAGAGATTTTCTAAGATTTGTTAAATTCTTTTTAATCGATGTTCATCACGCCAGTGTCTTAAGTTCCCTATTGTTGTGCATAGATAGCGTATTTAACTACCCGCACTACTATCAAATACGTGTATATTTTTTTAAGACTGATTGCAAAAATTAGGAGATACTAAAATTAATTAAATCCAATCGCATCTCAGATCTTGACCTTTATTTTCAGTTCTGTTGTAATCGAAATGAAATATAAATAGGTTTAGAACTATTTAGTAACCATATTTCGATTTATTTCCGACATAAAAAAAAAATAGTATCCTACGTTTTTTTTTTTTTTAAAGCGCATACGCATAGCACAATAATAATAGCTCGAAATATTCAGTATTTATTTAAAGATTGTGATGATATCGAATTAAATATCTTCTTAGACAAGGATACACATTTTTACTGGAAGTCGCGACGTGTGTAACGACGTGTTATATATCCAATTTAACAAGTGTCGACCTAATTTTGAAACTGTATTCGTTATTATTTAGCCTCAGTTAAATATACCTTAAAGACAGTACCATTATAATCTACATAGGTATCAGGGAGGAAAAATCACGTACCTTAGATGTTGACTTGTGGGCGTAGCAAAAACAATATATTTTTGCTGTAATCCCACTTCTGAGCTGAAAAACGCTCAGAAGGATGGGGTTCTTGATATAAACACAAACTTTCACAAAGTATTTTATTTTTCTCGTGCTGCACAAAATGTACCCGACGGGTCTCACAATTCGAATGGCTGACCGAGACAGTGTTGCAACGTTCGGAAAATGAATCGATTCATGAGTCGATTTAAAATTATGATTATGAATATTTTGGGTTTTTAAGGATGTTACTATTTGAAAGATTAGTGTTTAAAGTGAATAATATTATTAATTAGTAACGAGTATAAATATGGTAAGCGATAAAATTAATGACTGTTACATAACAATATTCACAGTGATTTCTTAAAAGTAGGGGAATGAGAAAAAAAAAATAATCTGATTGAATAAAATATCTCAAGCATGGAGAAAAATTAATAGTTTTTGTAAAAAAAAATATTTTGCGGAACGAACAACGCCGAGAAAATTGTTGATGAAATTATTAAGTGTCTACATATGTCACCATGATATATACCGGTGAAATAATTTATTAAGTTTTATCTAAGTATCGCAAAAATATCATCATAATTGGAAACTGAATTGACTATATTTTTTTACAAATATAGTGGTTATAATAACATATGACATCATAGTGCAATTAGAGTATAGAAACATCACCAGAAAAAAGCATGGCATTAAAGCACGCGCTGCGATTAAACGCACGCCGCAAAAAAGTAACATATTGCTATCTATACAAGCGCGCGCATTAGCAACTTTTTTCAGAGACTGATTTTAAAAACGTAACTTGCTACATTTGGAACGCGGTTTTTAAATGCGCGTTTTTTTGTGCTTCATAGTAATTACATGGTGGCCCACGCGCCGCGGTTAACTGAAAGTTGCTCTTCAGGTGATATTGCCTTACGAAATGCATTGTGTCTTCATATTGCAGCTACTGGTCCATCGTTTATAATAATTTATAAAAGTACCAAGTTTTTATTTACTACATAATGTTATGTAGTAAATAAAAACTTATCGGGATGCTATCGTACATCGTTGTACATTTTGCAAAAGTATCCTTTCAAATGTCTTTGGTCTGTTAGTAGATGTATCTAGTACATTGGCGGCGTGTGGCGGTACGAAGGCTGAGTGCCAAGAATACCGCCCCAGGACCCGACGGCTTGCCTGGGAAAGCCTGGGTCCTGGCCATGGAGGCTCTCGGGTCTCGATTAAGAGGGCTCTTCAGCGCATGCATGGAGAGGGGCCAGTTCCCACTTCGCTGGAAGACGGGGAAACTGGTCCTTATCGCGAAGCCGGGGCGCCCTGCGGACTCTCCGTCCGCGTACCGGCCCATTGTGCTGCTCGACGAGGTGGGCAAGCTCTTTGAAAGAGTAATTGCAGACCGCCTCGTCGCGCACCTAACACGGGTGGGGCCGGATCTGGCGGACGGCCAGTTCGGCTTTCGCAGGAGGCGCTCCACGGTGGACGCCATCATGCGCGTGCGAGCTCTCACGACGGGGGATGCGGTGTCCCAGGGCAGGTGTGTCGTGGCGGTGTCATTGGACATCGCTAACGCCTTCAATTCCCTGCCCTGGAGTAGCATTAGGAGGGCACTCCGGTATCACCGGGTGCCCGACTACCTCTGTCGTGTGATCGAGGCCTACCTTTCGGACAGGTACATCATCTACCCTGGTCACCAGGGAGAGTGGAAACGGCGAGAGATGTCATGCGGTGTTCCGCAGGGATCGGTACTAGGACCGCCCTTGTGGAACATCGGCTACGACTACGTGCTGCGCGGCGACCTCCCTGACGGGGTCAGCGTGGTCTGCTACGCAGACGACACGCTGGTCCTGGCTCAGGGAGACTCGTACCAGGCGGCGGTCGAATTAGCGACACGTGGGGTTGCGATAGTCGTTGATAGGATCCAGCAGTTGGGACTCGAGGTGGCGCTGCAAAAGTCCGAGGCCTTGTGTTTTCACGGCCCTCGGAGCGCGCCGCCTCGGCGCTCCCAATTAACGGTAGGAGGAGTTCACATCGGCGTCGGGTCGACGATGAAGTACCTGGGACTCGTCCTCGACAGCCGGTGGAATTTCGAGGAGCACTTCCGACGTCTGGCTCCCAAACTGAATCGGAATGGGGCTGCCCTCAAGCGGCTCCTGCCCAACCTCGGGGGTCCAGACGCCTCCTGCCGGAGGCTCTACGCAGGCATCGTCCAGTCCATGGCCCTTTATGGGGCGCCGGTGTGGGCGCCGTCACTGCGAAAGCGACCGGCGGCCCAGCTGAAGGCGTGCCAGAGGGTCATGGCCATACGGATGGTGCGGGGATACCGCACGGTTTCCCGCGAAGCGGCGAGCCTCCTTGCTGGCCAGCCACCATGGGATCTGGTGGCAACAGGCCTTGCACGCATGCACGATCTGCGCGTGGAGATGCTACGTCGGGGCGAAACTCCGCTGCCACGACAAGTTGCGGCATGGCGGACAGAGCTCCGGCGGGGTCTCATGGTGGAATGGCGACAGCGACTATCGCAACCCAGTGCTGGGCACGCCATAATTATGGCGGTAATTCCCCTCTTTGAGGAGTGGCTGGAAAGGCAACACGGCGTCCTTACCTACCGCATGACGCAGGTCCTCACCGGACATGGTAAGTTCGGGAGGTTCCTGCACCGGATTCGTGCGGAAGAAACGCCCGGGTGCCACCATTGTGTGGACCACCCGGAGGACACGGTGGAGCACACGGTGGAGGTGTGTCCCGCTTGGGCAGAGCAACGCCGTGTCCTCGTGGGGGCGATCGGCGGCGGCGATCTCTCGCGCCGGGCCTTGGTACAGGCCATGGTCCGAAGCGAGGAGGAGTGGCAGGCGGTTGCCTCCTTCTGCGAAGCAGTAATGCTAGCAAAGGAGGCGGCCGATCGCGTGAAGCAACGGTCCTCACGCCCCAATCGCCGCCGGGATTCCGATCCCGATTTCCGGCCATCGTCGGACGGCGAGCAATGGGTGGCTCGCCGTCCGACCGTCCGGTAACCGTCCGGACCGAGCCCAAGTCGTCGACGGTGCGTGCTGTTCCACGCGCGCCTCAAGGAGATGTCAGCAACTGTAGGGGCCTAGCAGGGTCGAAGCCTACTGGGGCCAAGGGTCTGATTCTGAAAGGAAGACTCGGCCCTGGTACGAAAGGCAACGAAGGAACAGGAGTGGGTTTTTAGTCAGTAAAAGTCTGACACTATCTCCCGCCCCACCCAAGGGCGGGGGATGTCATAAGATGATTTTCCCACCGAAAAAAAAAAAAAAAAAGTACATTGGCGGCGTCGTTGCTTAGGTATTCTAGTTTTAATCCATGCCATAAATCCATGGTGTTACTGAAATAAAAACTAAGCAAAACGGCAGCTGCAGTGCGTGTTTGTATACGTTTTGGCGTTTTCAGCTATTTCTAAACCGCTCGGCTGAATGACTTATAGAAAAAAAAAACACGACATTATGACCTGACATCTTGTCGTTTGTTCAAAAATGAGTTTATTGATTTTTAAAATTCATAAGGAGTATGTAGGTATTATTGACATAATATAAGTAATCTCATCTAAAAATAATATCTATAATACAAGGATTCTATAAATATAGTAATGTCTAACAAAATTGTTTAGAAATTTAATCTAAACAATTTTGTCTAAATAAAAAGATATGCCAGCAAAATTTTCTCTTTAGTTTAAATCTAAATTATAATTAAAAAAACCCGGGCAAATACGAGTCGGATTTGCGCAGCGAGGGTTCCGTATAAACTTACCTATGTAAATCGTGCAATTCCTGAATCGAGTCTCGATGAATTTTCCGAATCGAAAATAAGTTTTTTTTTTGTGACGTAACTACAAAACAGTTTTCAGACTTGTTTTCTATACTTGTGCTTTGAGACTTTACTTACTTCATGCGAAATTTTGCTGTTCTAGGTCAACGGGAAGTACCATATAAGTTTTGATTTCCTAACTATTGTCAAAAAACCTAAACGGCCTTCGTTGACTTAGAAGTTTCATTTTTTCACTGCTGCTTGGGGTAGCAGACTTGAGTATTTGATATTATTTTCAGCTTCATAGCTCTTCGCATTCCTGAGAAAAACGGTCTTGACAGACGGACAGACAGACAACAAAGTGATCCTATAAGAGTTCTTTTTGCCGTCTTAGATACGGAACCCTAAAAACAACCCTAACCCTAAATCGACTACAGGATCTGTTATCATAGGAATCTAAACAAATATAGAGTTTCACTGAGTTCATCATACTATAACAATAATAAAGAGGAAAGATTTATATTTTGGTTTGAAATGAATCATTTTAAAAACTACTAGACCTTTTAAAAAAAATCTTTTACCTTTAGAATGCTACTTTATTATTGAGTGACATAAGCATATATTTTCTACTTAAATAAACATATAATGAGATTTATATATATATAAAGAAAACGCGAAGGAAAGGCTTATATGAGACTTGAATTTATTAATAGCGATGTTGTATCAAAACCACTGAACATATATGTTTTTATTATTAATCTTCTTATATTGAAATACCATAAAGCCTTTACTCATATTTTAATAATAGTCGACACGCCTCCGCATAAGGCATTCTCATACGGGATAACTCCACGTTATTTGCAACGCTCTTATAAATATGTTTGCAGCAAACATACTGGAGCATAATATTGCTAGTTTCGTAGTGTAAGGAAAAAAGTACCTACTGCACCTACATATTTTTTACGGTTTATACAGGGTGTTTGGTGCATCGTGTGCCTAAAAAAAAAACTAGATAGCTAATGTTACTAATTTTAAATTTAAAAGTACTCTAATACAATACAAATCTAAATATAATTAAAATTCAATTTTTCATTCAAAATTTGTATTTGAATGAAAAATTTGGGTCTTATTTTCATAAAACAATAAAAAGTCGATGAAAAAAAAAATTCACAGGGCATGAGAAGTGTTTAGGGATCTGAAAGAATAGCAAATGACCACTCCCGTCGACCATTTCAATTTGGCATACGATGCACCAAACACCCTGTATATTTTTTTTGTATATTTAAAAATAATATAGACATTTTTTGCATTGATTGTGATTCCACGTAGAGTTTCGTGGTATTTTTGTTCTTTTCTAGTCTTAGATTGCAATTGCAAAAATTTAATAATGCTAAAATAGGAGTGGAGTCACCTAACACAAGCATCTTGATCTCGAAATCATGTTTCTAAAAGTAATTTGTGATTGAAATAAACATTTTTTTTTCTTGATTTATTTAAGCAAAGCTATTTCAAATATCTTGAAATTAACACAACAATATATATTTATTTACCGCTTATTATTGGCGTTATATTCCCTGAATAATATACTTGCAAAATAAGTGCTGAACTCAAATTTCAACACCGATTTAGATGTGTATCAAACGAGTGTCTTGATTGGACAATTTATTATGTGAGAACACGAAACAGTCAATCGGGCAGAAGCAGAACAACTCATCGACTTACGAGCGTTCGTAGGAAAATCAATAATTTGTGATGAAATGCAAAGCCAGCTTAGATAAGAACTGATGTTCTACTAATCCCTATGATCAGGCCTCTCGGATTATTGTTTTCTTTTACATAAACTATTATTTTCTGAATTTTAATTAAATAGGTACCTATAATGTGTAACAGAATCGTTGGTTTGTCAACTTGAAATACATATCTACCTATAATTTGAGGATATTTTTTCCGATAACAGAAAATTTATTCACAAACGTTAGACAGAACTTAAGATTATTTAAAACCGAAAATTTGAGCAGCTGTTTTATTATTCGGCAATTCACAGGTGGCGGTGGTTGCAGACCGGGCCCTCCTGGCAGTCTTCGTGCTCGTCACTGCGATTTCAACGGCGGCCATCTTGCTACCACAGCTCAACAACTTACACGTCGGTAACACGCCTCTCAAACCCCCCATTTAGAGGCACAGCACCAAACTAGGGTTATATTAAACAAAGTCTTCTGCCAACGAATGTGTTAAATGAAAACATGTGCCAAACTCAAACCGTGCCGCACATTTATAGACGATAAAATGATTTCTGTATAAAACCTTCTTACATAGGTCCTTATTACATTCGAGTTTCAAAAGCAAGAGGTAGAGGTAGGTAAATATATGGATAGAACTTTATTTTTGGATTTAGACTCCAGTGTGATAAGGCCCTACTGGAAATGGATAGTAGATAAAATATTGATATAAGTACGTAAGCCTCAGAATGTTGAAGTTTGAAGTATGGAGCGCGTACACGGAATAGACTTTAACCGCTACAGATAACGGAAAGTTTAAACGATCAATAAGCCGACTTTTTGAATGGGACAACGGCTTTTGAAATAGGTAAAACTATTTCTGCTCGGAATTAACTTTTAAAGATGCTTAGCCCCCATATCCAAGTTACAACCGTTTCGTGTCGAATTCCGTTCTTCAATCGGTGTCGGCAATTGTAGAAAAAGATAAGTTGGTAGCCATGTTGACGCGCCTGAGTCGGCCGCTCGTTCTACAATGTCGTTCTACAATAACAAAGGATGTAGCGTTGGACATTGTAGAAACGATAACAATTCATTATATCATTTTGAACGATGTGAACTTGGCTACGAATTTTCTATTCGTTTGTTCTGTTCACGTGACTTAACGTTGAGATGATGCCATTCCTATACATTTGATTAGTTTTCGACTAGCGTTAACGATTGCAGATTATCAACTTGGCTAAGGGTGTAGGCTCACGCTCACTTTTTAGATTAATGTCGACTAGCATTGTCAATGGAATCACGCATGAGGTAGGTACTCAAGTTACTTAGGTTTAAGTATGTTTAATTTTTATAACGTAAGAAATACCTGTGGTATTTTGTAAGTAAATGAGTATTATGGCGGAATTTAAATATTAACGTGCCAATTTGATATAGGTAAATAAAGTGTCTCTAAAAAAACTATAAAGAGACTGTCTTCAATTTTGTTTACTACACACACTAATTTCTCTAAGTAAATATTTGAAAGTTAGTAATTGAATCAAAATGTAAAAGAACTTGTCTGACATAATATATTTTATTAAAGTTCAAAGGGGTTTCGTTTTTTAGAAAAACATTAGTCTTGTATTATTTTAGCGAGTTTGTGGAGTATCTAAATCTACTTGTTTTCCTATCCTTTAGCGAAATATTTTGTTTTCTATTAAAAAAGATGGACAGTAAAAGATGGAATCTTAAGGCTTCTTCGATATACATAAATATGCATACCTAGTCTTGTGATTTGTTTATGCCAAGCATTTGATAATGTCAATTAAGATGTTAAGTATTAGACCATGATGGCATAATGTAGATGATGTTTGTAAACACATAGATGATACATTGTATGTTATCATGTGAATCAATGTTATAACAACATAATTATAGGCTAAACTATCTTGTTCATGCAGTAATTTAATGATTTTATTTTTAGTATCGATATACTATTCTCTCAGGGCTAAACGATTATGACGGGGCCTGCCAGAGCTCTGCCCCCTTAGCCAAGTTACAACCGTTTCGTTTACTTTATTCTGACGTCATCTCAACGCTCAGTCACGAGGTCAGAGCAAAGGAATAGGAGGCGTGGCCTACTCGAGGCGATCAATGAAAAGAGAATCGAAACGAAACAGTTGTAACTTGGCTAGGAGGCAGAGATTATGAGTCATCGCAGCGTTCCGGAACGCAAAGGGCAACTGAAGAAACACGGGCAGGTTTTAGTCACTAAAAGTCTGACACGCCCTCTCGCTTCACCCAGATCTCGAGTTATTTGATTACTTCTTAATCCCAAAAAAGGTTGAACGTTTTTTCTCTTTACAATTGTAAGAAGGTTTTTCTTTTTCAATTTATTTTATAATAATTATAAAACTTCAATAGGGATACGGGAATGTGCATGAAAAAATACTTGTTAATTAACCAGTTTATCAATAACTTTATAAAAATAGAATACAAATTGTGAGAACAATATCAAAAATGGTAGCAAAGCAAACGAGATTTAGGTAACAATTTTAAACAAATACACCATAATTTTTTAATTAGTACAAAAAAAAAATGGTGCTCTATCCGTACCCGTTACTGATCATAATTGTGTAGTCAAAAGTAAAAAAAAAACTAAATTCCAAAAAAATTGTCATAATTGGTAAATTCATAATTGAATCCATCATTCATAACAATTGCTTCTAGAAAATACTACGCGCAGTTGTTTTTCCATTTTGATCACCATTTATTCATTCATAATCAATAGCCTGTACAATCATCATCATCATTTCAGCCGAAAGACGTCCACTGTTGGACATAGGCCTCCCCTAAGCGTCACCACAACGACCGATCCTGTGCGTCTCGCATCCACCGCATTCCCGCGACTCTCACCAGGTTGTCGGTACCTTGTGGGAGGCCTTCCAACGCTGCGTTTTCCGGTGCGCGGTCGCATCTCTATAACTTTTCGGCCCCATCCATCGGCCTGCACAATATTTCCATAAATTGAGTGACATTTTGGGATATAAACAAACGCTAATAACTTTGCTGTTTATGAATATTTTTACTGAGACTTTATTTAAATAATAACAAGGTCTTTTCTAATAAGCCCTTTAAATATTTGTACTAATTAAAAATTGGTGGTGTATATCTGTTTCTCTCGCCAAGACACCGTATTCTATAGCGGCCTTACAGGTGTCATGGCTTTTGACGCCGAAGACTATGTCGGATTACTCTTTCATAATAGCAGCTTTGGAGTTATATAACTTCGTTGTTGATGAAAATATTTTAATGTTTTTTTTTTCATATTCGTTTACCAAAGTTAAAAAGTACCTAAATGAAGAATATGCATGATTTTTTTTTATTTAGTAAATAAAAAAAATCATGCATATTCCCTTTCTATAATCGTCTCTGATATAACCAATTTCTGATGTTCTATTGTCTTAGCTTAGGTACAAAATAAATGTTAAAAAAGACATAAGGTTAAAATAAAATAAGCTCAAGGTTGTTGGAGTTAAAATTTTGTAAATATTGTAGTTAAATTATAACGATTAATGTGAAGTTGTTACATTATAAGAATATTGATTATATTGTACAAAATTAAGAATAAAGTTTGCGAAACTGACTTCCGTGTTTTTCTTCTAGCACCATAATCACTACATAATATAAAACAAAGTCACTTCCCGCTGTCTGTCTCTATGTATTCTTAGATCTTTAAAATAAGGCAATGGATTTTGATGCGGTTTTTTTAAATAGATAGAGTTATTCAAGAGGAAGCTTTATATGATTAATACATGCATAATATAGTAGAGAATCACTGGTAATTTTAGAGGTTTCTAATGTGATGTCGTAAATAAACACATTTTTTGCGCTTACATTGCAAACGCTGGCTGAACCCTACGAGATAGATCAAAATAATGTACTACAGTATTGTACACCTTGAAAAGGTCTATCTCTTAAGGATTATCCACAATAACCATTTTTTATTTTTTACTTTTTACGAGAAATAATGGCTTATTTACGAAGTGATTTTATGTAATACAGAATTAATCCTTATCTAATTAAGAACCTTTAATACATTGTGCATTTAATATAAATCAATATGACCCATTACAGCATGTAATTTAAATGAATATTTTCGAAGCTATTACAGATTTAAAATGCAGGGACATAGCGGTTGTGGTGATATCAGCATTGCACCCGTGCGAAGTCGGGTGGGTAGCTAGTATCCAATTATTGTAACAAAACCGTTTTAGAAACACATTCATTGTTCGTACAGCTATGGAGTGGAATTCCCTGCCGGAGTCTGTGTTTCCTAATAGCTACAACCTGAAGGTCTTTAAGTCAAGAGTGAATAGACTTTTTCTAGGCAAGTGTGCTCCATCGTTGACCATATCGTCGCTTTCCATCCGGTGAAAAAAATATCGTTTTTACTTGTAATTTTTTCAAAACAATTCAAAGAAATGGGTACATTAGTTCTCAGTTAAGCTCTTCAGTGATTGTTGCAATCACTCGTAGGATTCCTAGGTACTTACAATAAGCTGACGTCTATATTTTTTATTTTCAGAAATAGCAATACTCTTATATTTTCACGAACAGAGTCATATTTCACAACGGCGGAGTTCGCAGAAACGTCACTGAAATCTATTTATAAATATTAAATGAGAACTTGAAAAAAATGGCAACATTTCCGGATAAGAAGTACCGAAGTAATAAAAGATTCAGAAGGTTGAGAATTTTGATAAAGATCCTTTTCGTAAATAGTAAGTGATACAGTGAAATTTTATTAAGTAAATAAATCATTAAAGAATAATGCCCAAATTTTAATAAGAATAGATCTCTTACCCAGCAATTCCCAGAATGCAGATCTATGTCATATGCGTAGCATAGCATAGTCGGCCTTATAATGTTCCCACTGTTGGGACTCAGGCCTCCTCTCTAGGAGAGGGAATGGGCCGTAATCCAGTGCGGGTTGGTGGATGTCACATGTCTTCGAATTTTTGGTTCTAGGACATGCCGGTGCGTCTCGCATCCATCGGATTTCCGCAACCCTTACCAGGTCAACGGTCCACCTTGTAGGAGGCCTTCCATCGTTACGTCTTCCGGTACGTGGTCGCCATTCCAGAACCTATCTATAGTACTCTATACAAAGAATACTAAACACTCGAGGTGAGGTGATGCTGTTCCTCACTTTTAGAGCACCCCGACACGGATAGTTAAGGTTCGAAGAAGTTCGTCAACTCCTTTTTGTTGTTAAGCCTATTGCCGTTAAAACGTAAATCAAAATTAATTTTACGATTTTTCACAGCATCTTTTAAATGTTTGGATAAGATAAGTATTAAACCCGATGACAAATAATCTATATTTGTGTTGGGGGCAGAGGATGTAAATAATTACACAACACAATGGTCACGCTTGAAAGGCCTCAGCCAATTTATTTAACACGTATAAAAATACAGACTTCACATAACACGTGTAAATATCGAGTCCTTTACGTACATACGCGTGACGCTAACTCACAAATAGTTCACAGTTACTTTACAATACTTCACTGACTCTAATACGTTAGATAACTTAGGAAATCTGGAAATCTAGGGCCGCTCCAGGAGCGTAGGGTGCCAAGACAAACTGTCGCAGTGACGCTTCGAGTCGAACTGCAGAGAGAGAACCTCGTCTTCAAGGAAAGTGCAGCTTAAGTACTTTTTCAGCCGGTCGCAAGTCGTGGGAGAGAGTCCCTTTTCCTCTAGTCTATTCCCTAATCCTGTTGAGGCCGGCTGACGTTCACCTCCCGACCCCCCGCATACGGCAAGCACACCATTGGTCATCAATAGTGGCGTGATTTTCTCCGTTGTAATCTACCAATAGAAACCCAGATTATTCTTAACGGTTTTTCTGTACTATTTACTTCTAAGAACCGCATTATGTACTTCTAAGAACTCAGTACATAGCCTTATATACTATCCCAGTAGCTGATTGGACAATAGTCTAGCCTCTGATAGGCTTGCTCTCTATTATGTACAGCGCTTATGTACACACATTACGCGTCTGTGAATGACGTAATGTTGATTAAATTTAGTGATTCTAAATTACATGCTCGTGTCCGTAACAGCCTCCCCCCGGCGTAGCAACGCGAGCCTAACTTCCATCGGCCAGGACAACGAGCCTTCTAACTGGGCGTCTGAAAACGCCTCCACGCGTCTGTACCTCAGCGCTGCGTATGACACCATCAGGTCCTTGTATGGTGCGCACTATCTTCCCATATGGCCATACATTTCTCGGCGGTCGTGTCGACGTGGCTGGTGATGCGCGCTATGTGGGTGACGATCTCATCACCCCCCTCTCCCTGCGCGATCTCCGTTGGCCAGATGTGTTCTGGTCCGCCCAGGAAGAGGGGACCAGTGAACCATCTACTGTCGCTTTCCAGTTGCGTCATTCCGGACCGAGTTGCGTCATCGGCTACATTATAAGCCGATGGTATCCAGCGCCATTGTTTTGCTTGTGTGAGTTCACATATCTCCCGAAGTCGGTGCGCGACGTACGGCGTGTACTTTGAAGATTCGTTCCTTATCCAATGTAGGGCGGTCTTGGAGTCACTCCAGTATGTTGTATCTAATGACTCATAACGATGTTCCTGTTTAACTTGCCCGGTTAACCTCGCACCTACTAGACACGCTTGCAATTCGAGCCGCGGTATACTTTGCGCCTTCATTGGCGCGACCCTTGCTTTTCCTGCGACGAGTGTCACGATCACTCTTCCCTCAGGGGTCACTGACCTCATATATACCGCCGCCGCGTACGCCTGCTCGCTCGCGTCGACGAACGTGTGTAGAGTTCTATTCACTACACCACCTTTAAAATAACATCTCGGGAGTCGTAGGTTCGCTACGTATTTTAAATCACCTAACCATTCTTCAAAAATGTAAGCCTCTTCCGGGGGCAAAGGTTCGTCCCATCCGGTCTGTTTGCGCCACAGGTCTTGTAACATTATCTTAGCCGTTATCGTATACGGACTAAGCATGCCTAGCGGATCAAAAATGGACATTACTGCTGCTAATGTCTCTCGCTTTGTCGGTGCGCGTTCGCGCGCTTTCACCTCGGCGGGCACTCGTGGCATTTCCACGTTGAAGGCGAACTCGTCGGTCGTCGGTAGCCACATAATACCCAACGTCTTCCCGTAGGGATGTGCGTTCGCTCCTAACTCCTTTGGCGAACTGAACTTGTCGCTATCGCTTATCTCGCATAGTAGGTCGGCCTCGTTGGTTTGCCACCCTGCCAACTGAAAACCGGCTCTTGCGTGCACGGCGACCACCTCCCTCATAGCCTCAGCCGCTTGTTCCCGGGTGTCGTAACTGTCCACCCAATCATCCATATAGTGAGAACGCGTGATGGCGTAGTGCGCGTGCGGGCGACTTTCTCGGCAATCGTCCGCGTTCTTATTGCGCACGCTGTGTGCTAGAAAAGGTGAACTCCTAGCACCGAAAATCATGGACGCCATCTCGTACTTGATTGGTGGTCCGGACCGATCGTTGCCACGCCACAGGAACCTCTGCGCTCTTCTATCTTCCGGCCGAATCTTGATTCGAAGGAACATCTCTCGTATGTCCGCGGTGACGGCTATCGACCTTTCACGAAATCTAAATAACACGCCATAGAGAGTATTCAACATGTCGGGCCCGGAGAGTAACTCGTCGTTCAGACATTTCCCTGCAGAGGTTGCTGCCGCGTCGAAAACTAAACGTATCTTCCCAGGTTTATTCGGGTTCGTGACGGCAAAATGTGGTAGGTACCATTCCGGTATGACACTCTCCCTACCTACATTCTCGGCTACTTTGTTCGCGTACCCCTTTTCTATGAGGTTATTGACCTGCGACACATATGCTTTTTTGAAGTCAGCTGACTTATCCATTTTCCTTTCAATGGTTTTGAGTCTACGAAAGGCCATATCGTAACTCGGTGGTAGGTGTGGCTCATCACTCCGCCACGGCAACCCTACCTCGTAGTGATCGTTAACCAGCCGAGCAGTCTTCGTGAAAATATCCTTCGCCCGTTCGTCTGCCAGCACTGGTCTCGGCTGGTGAACTATCCCCAGAGCGTCGATCGAGAAATGCGATGTGATGAGGTCCTTTAACTCTTCGCAATCATCGGATATTTCCTGTGGGTGCACGTGCAATGCTATCCCGCTGCTCGCCTCGAATCCAGTTACGCGCCGTGGTACCGTTCCGTGGACCACCCATCCTAGCTGCGTAAGTGAAGCGGCTGGCTCGTTCTGCCGTCCCGTGAGCAAAGTTCGCGACACTATCAAATGCCAATTATCGGCGCCTATCAATAGGCGTGGCTTCGCATTCTCGTAACACACGTCACGTGCAGGTATACGTTTCATGTGTTCGCAGCGTAGATAGCTCGCTTTCACGGTCTGACCGGTTATATTTAAACTTTTAACGGTACGCGCGCGTATGTTAAAATACTCTGAGCGTTTTCCCTTGATGTCTATTTCCACGCAACGACTGTCGTTCTCTTGTCGCGTGGCCGTAATCCCGTGGACGCGTAACGCTCGCTTAATTCCTTTTGCGCCCATTTCGTTAGCTATCTCTTCGTCGAGTAGCGTAATAGTGGAGCCCTCGTCCAGTAACGCATGCGTCTCTATTTCCTTGCCGTTCGGCCCCCGCAACGTTACTGGGCACACTTTGAGTAACACCGCGCTTATCTCGCTGCCGGCATGGGCAGATGCGGTGGTCGCCGATTCTTCCCTCACGCTCCTGGTCCCACAGTCGGTGGAGGCGCTAGCCGCGTCCGACGTTCGGTCGGCGGTGTGGAGTAGCCTATGGTGCGATCTACGACATTCCTGCTCTCCGCACTTCCTCGCGGTACACTTGAATCGACGATGTTTACTCGCCAGACATTTGAAACATGCTCCAGTTTCCTTGGCCCATTCCCATCTTTGTTGGACCGTCATGTCACCAAGTTTCTTGCAGCTTGGCGTGGCATGTCCCTCGCCACAGCACAAGCACGTCTTCTTAGCCCTCTCTCTCTCGTCCTCGCCAGGTCGCTCGGCGGCGGCGTATGTTGCGGGTACGCGCGCTTTATTCCTTCTAATGACCGCTTGTGCTCTGGCGGGAGCTTGCTGACGCGTCGCTTCCTTTGAAGTCGTAGTCACGGTCGACGAGTACGCGTATCTTACGGCCCGATCAGCTTCCCTCATTAGGTAGCGCGACAGCGTAACGATCTCCGCTTCCACGCGACTACCATGCTCTTGGGCGTAATCACACCAACGCGCGCGCATGTGTGGGCTGAGCTTCTCTACCACGTGTCTGGACAGCATTGGGTTTTGTAGGTACCCCCTATCATCCAGACACGATAGCACGCTGACGATGTTCTGCAGCTTTATCGCGAACGCGTTGAGTTCAGCGGCCGTCGTACCGAGTCGCGGTAACTTTCTTAACTCGTCGAGCGACTTGTCGATTATAATCTCGGGACGTCCGTAACACTGTTCGAGTGTATGCATTATCACGGCGGGGTCAGCAGCGGTGCAAAGTAGCGCGGACACGGTCTCTCTCGCTTCACCTTTCAGGCTGTTGCGTAGGCGCGCTAAGTTCTCTCCTCGTGAGAATCCATACTCTCGTGTCGAGTCTCGCATTGCTGACTTGAACAGCAACCACTCGTGCGGCGCTCCCGTGAAAATGGGCAACTCTATCGCTTGACGCGGCGGCGGTCGATAACGTGTCATCCTATTTAACGCGTCGGCTAGCTTATCGATATCTCGGGATCGAGATCGAGATCTATGTCGCGACCTAGGCGGTGACCGCGACCTAGGTTCGCGGGGCTCCTTATTCTCTACGCGGGGCGGCTCCTCCCTCGGAAAGTACGCGTGTTCTCGCTCCTCATACTGTGGCGTACGCGGCCTCGTAAATTCCTGCCTACCCCGGGCGCGCTCAGCTTCCTCCCCCCGTATGTGAACCGGGGCGGGTGCGCGTATCGCTGACGACGTTTGATCTATCGCAGTCAGCGATGGTAATTCCTCGTCCCCCGTAGGCTGCGCGCATTGCAGCCAATTATCGATTCGATTATCGGTGTCCGCGACGTCCTGGGCTATATCACTATCTCGATCTGTTTCCTCGCGAATGGTAGCTACATCTATCGCTAATCTCTTCTTAACCAGCTCGGCTTCGAGTTGCAATTCCTGGCGGCGTATCGCGGCGAGGCGCTCCTCAGCATGTAATTCTGCTTGCCTAATGCGCAGTACAGCACTAGCGGTGGATTGGCGCGATCGTACGGATTGGACGGGCGACCTACTATTTATCCTATCAACGGCGGGCGCGGGCGCTGGGATGGCGGTCGCGGCGGCGGTTGACGTTATAGCATCCATCGTAATGTTCTCGGCTGTCGGCGCGTTCGTAGGCACTGTTGCAGGAACTGGTACAGACGCGGGAATCGTAACGCGGGGGTTAGCGCGTGATAATACTGTCGCGCTGGACGACGGTGACGCGGGGGGATCTTCAAACACGCGGGCTTGCGTATCTTCGTTCTTCTGGCTTCTTGTAGTCGGCATCCTTCCTCCTCGTTTGGCACCCTAGCTCTATCAATGCCCTAGCGGCCCTATCAGACCTACCGGAGGGCCCTATGAGAGGGATATGCTCCGGCAGGGATGGAAAATGTGCAGGAAATGGAAAGGTGGGGACTACCCTGCAGAGAACTACACGCGCTACGAGGTGCTCAGCAACCGGTGGGAACGACCGGTTGCCTCGGCAGTGCCTACAGTCCGGCCCTCGCAACGTGCGCAGCCTTACAGGCGCAGTAGTGCTATTCAACCACGTTTGGTTGGCGACACCGCACAATATGTCGCACCGCCTTGAAACGGCGTTAACTCAGGCACGCACCTTTGACACCGTTAGGTGGCACGTACCTGAGCCGCGGTCCACCCGCTTAAAAGGTTCTTGACGCGACGGCGTAAAGGACCCGTGGATCCCTCTCTGCAGCTCGACACGACGGCTTGACACGATGACTTGACACGACGGCTCGACACGACGCTGGCGGCTCGAAGTTCCCGACGTGGCGACAATCCTAAGCACCTACTGGGTCGGACTTGCTGCGTTCCTGTGTTCCTTTTCAATCTTCAGAATAGGTATTCTTCGTAACGTGACTTGCTGCGTTCCTTTTCCCACTTGAAGCGTTCCTTTTCAATCTTGAAAGCTTTCCTCTTCCTTCTTGAAAATAGGTTTCTTCGAAACGTAACTTGCCGCGTTCCTATTCTTACTTGCAGCGTTCCTGTTCGAGCTTGAAGCGTTCCCTTCTTCAATCTTCGACACCCAACTGTATTTCTTCACGTCTCCCCAAAGACGCACAATAAGCCGCTCGATATTCCTTACCAAAGGACCAATATCCGGCTCTCGAAGGACCAAAGTTCCTCTGTTGGGGGCAGAGGATGTAAATAATTACACAACACAATGGTCACGCTTGAAAGGCCTCAGCCAATTTATTTAACACGTATAAAAATACAGACTTCACATAACACGTGTAAATATCGAGTCCTTTACGTACATACGCGTGACGCTAACTCACAAATAGTTCACAGTTACTTTACAATACTTCACTGACTCTAATACGTTAGATAACTTAGGAAATCTGGAAATCTAGGGCCGCTCCAGGAGCGTAGGGTGCCAAGACAAACTGTCGCAGTGACGCTTCGAGTCGAACTGCAGAGAGAGAACCTCGTCTTCAAGGAAAGTGCAGCTTAAGTACTTTTTCAGCCGGTCGCAAGTCGTGGGAGAGAGTCCCTTTTCCTCTAGTCTATTCCCTAATCCTGTTGAGGCCGGCTGACGTTCACCTCCCGACCCCCCGCATACGGCAAGCACACCATTGGTCATCAATAGTGGCGTGATTTTCTCCGTTGTAATCTACCAATAGAAACCCAGATTATTCTTAACGGTTTTTCTGTACTATTTACTTCTAAGAACCGCATTATGTACTTCTAAGAACTCAGTACATAGCCTTATATACTATCCCAGTAGCTGATTGGACAATAGTCTAGCCTCTGATAGGCTTGCTCTCTATTATGTACAGCGCTTATGTACACACATTACGCGTCTGTGAATGACGTAATGTTGATTAAATTTAGTGATTCTAAATTACATGCTCGTGTCCGTAACAATTTGGTTTTATAGTTACAAAACTAAATGGTTAAATTTTTAGTTTTGTTCAAAATTTGTTTTATTCTAAGTTTTGTTTTAATTAGGCAGAAGACTACGTTGTAGACAAGATAATAATTATGAATACAAAACAATCATACTCAGACAAAACAACAAAACGATTAAAGAACTATGACACTTTATAGTAAAAATGTCACAACCATCCCTGGTCTCCCCTACATTTTTTTTTTAAACTGATATAAACCAGTGCTTGACTGCGATCCCACCTGATGGTAAGCAGTGATGCAATCATTGATGGTGAGGCGCACTAGTTTATTAAGAGCCTATTCACTCTATCCTTGAAGTCACCTAAATAATAGTTGGAAGGGAAGACCGCAGCAGGCAAATTGTTCCAGTCCTTCGATGTACGCGGTATAAACGACGAAGCGAAACGCTTAGTCCGGACCGTTGAAGTTTCAACAACGTAAGGGTGGACACTCACCGTACGTCGGGTTGTCCGATGGTAGAAAGGAGATGGCGGAATCAAGTCATGCAATTCCCGCGCACACTCTCCAAAATGCAACCTGTAAAATACCGATAGGCTGGTTACCCTGCGCTTGTGCTCGAGGCTTTGTAGATTGGACTTAACCAAATCTGGATCCACAATTAGCCTCTTCGCACGCCTTTCCACTGAGTCCAAAGCTGCTAGATGACATTTTGCAGCACCAGCCCATATGTGACTGCAGTACTCCACACACGATCGGACCTGTGCTTTGTATAACATTAGAAGCTATCCCGGTGTGAAGTACCGTCGGACCTTTGCAAGAACGCCTAGTTTTCTAGCAGCTACCTTGGCTTTGAACTCAATGAAGCACCAAAAATTGAGTTCTGAGGAAATTTCAACTTCCAAGAGCTGAAGGCGGTCTGTGCACTCCAGGGATACATTCTTTATTATATATTCATACTCGGGCCAATTAATTTCATTTGAAAACAAGCATTGAATATTCTGTAGACCAACGAAAGATGGCACAACAAAAAGGAGGCTGTATTAAAAAAAATTGAAGCTCCCCACTCTAGCTGTACGCCGCTTAAACGGAGTTGCTACTTTTGATTATTCGTGAAAATAATAAGTATGCCATACATCTATGATGCATGTTTATTTAGCAGTTAAACGCCAAAACATAAGCGTGTCCGTTCACTGCCAAAAGGAGCCCGTTCACCTTGGCTCCTGTTTTTTAGAATGTACCCTTGGAGTGCATCGACCGCCTTCAGCTCTTGAGAGTTAAAATTTTCTTAAACCTAAACTTTGGGCGCTACGGTAGCTGCTAGGAAACTCGACATTCTTGCAAGGGTTAGACGGCACTCAGTGGTGCATTAGCCATGTAACAAGAGTAGCAAATGCTTACAGGCCACGCGCATTTGGGGGCCCCGCGCGGTCATGGATACTGCTCTTGAAAGTAAAAAAAAACTAGTCAAAATATTTGTTCTGCGTGAAATCTAAATACAGCTGATTTCTTTGGTTTTTTTTTTATTGGTATAAACTAGTGCTTGACTGCGATCCCACCTGATGGTAAGCAGTAATGCAATCGTTGATGGTGAGGCGCACTAATTTATTGAGAGCCTATTCACTCTAGCCTTGAAGAGACCCAAATTATAATCGGACGGGAAAACCGCAGCAGGCAAATTATTCCAGTCCCTCGATGTACGCGGTATAAACGACGAGGCGAAACGCTTGGTCCGGACCGTAGAGGTTTCAACAACGTAAGGGTGGATACTCGCTGTTCGTCGGCTTGTCCGATGGTAAAAATGAGATGGTGGAATCAAGTCATGCAATTCCACCATTGGTTGTTTTGTGATAGTCACTTTACTTCAGACTTTCCTCCAAATAAACTACACAATTGAAAATCTCTTAGAATTGCCCCGTCATCGTTCTTTTTACGCAACTGATCTTAAAATCCACGGGGTTATTGGTGTCTGAAAGCCCTGTTCAAGCTAATTCACGGAAGGGGTAGCTATAGCCAGCTGCTTCCTGCGTGCGAAGCCGCTGGCTAAAGCTACTTAATTTTAATATATGTAGCCTTGGTTAAGCTTACTCTTAATAACCCTACTAAGAATAAGCTTAAACAAGGTTTTTAGGGAACTTGTGTGTCTAAGTGAATATTACATTGCCAGTGCATAGTGAAATATGGCTCTGAAACGTGATCGTTCACAATGTGCCTCATCAGATGGTTTTAAGTCACCCAAAGAGCAATGGAGAGGGCATGAACAAATCAGGTGTGAAGATAAGCTTAAGTGGCTGTGAGCTGGGTACATTGGTCGCAGAACGGATGGTCGATGAGGCCGAAAGGTTCTGGAGTGACGATTGGATACCTGAAGACGCAGCGTTGAAAGGCCTCGTAACAAGGGTACCGATAACCTGTTAAGGTTCACGGGAATCCGATAGAGGCGTGATAAACAGGACCGGCCGTTGTGGCGGCAATTGGGAGAAACCTTTGTCTAGCAGTGGACACCTTTCAGCTGAAATGATGATGAAGATCGATGTTGGTGTTGATGAGATCAATCTCTCGGAAAGATTATTCCAATTAAAGAATGGCTGAATCTAACCTCTCCAAAGAAAAAGAAATTTTGCATCCTATTCCTAGTAAATCTTAACTGTTCAGCTTTTCTGTATAAATTCACAAAGGCTTCGCCATCATCATCAAAAAGACTCCCTATTTCTGTATTATTTATCAGAAGAAAACCTAAAATGTCCTAAGCATAATTTTCGAGATTACTCTGTTTTTTTAGAATTTCGCCTTTAAATCTCTAATCGTTCGGTTTATACTTATAACGATCATAATCAAGGTTTTCCAAAAGTACTAAATTAATTCGTATCCTACTAATAAATTAATTAGTAGAAGGGTTCTACTAATTAATTTTTTTGCCCCCAGAGAGCAGTGGTAACGGCCCCGACTTACGAGTTGTAGGTCGCGGGTTCAAACCCAGCCAGGCGCATTACTTTGTGTAATTTATTTCATCACCACAGCTCTCAAAACGGTGAAGGAAAACATCGTGAGGAAACCGGCATGTCCTAGAACCAAAAATTCGAAGACATGTGACATTCACCAATCCGTACTGGGGCCACGTGGTGGATTACAGCCCATTCCCTCTCCTAGAGAGGAGGCCTGAGTCCCAGCAGTGGGAACATTAAAAGGCTGATTATGCTTATGCTTATGCTAGGGGCCCCTTGGTCTAATTTGGCTTAATCCGGCACTGACGGCATTGACGACGCTTCACACCAGGATAGCATCGAATGTTGTACACAGCACAGGTCCAATCATGTGTGGAGTAGTGCAACCACATGTGGGCGGTGAAATAAAAGGTGTTGCAATAAGCACTTCCCTGGAATCGTTTGAATAAAACAAATTGTGTGTTTTTTTAATCATTTGAATGGCCGATTGATGTAATTATGTATGTATGGAATACAATATCGTTCAAATGTCTGCCGCAGTTTCGCTGGATAGCGCGCATCCGAAATATCCAATTTTCCATATCCTTTATTGTTCTCATTATTAGGAGTTTCGTCTATTGTCGAAATCTCCTGAAAAGTATAATGCACCGTGTGAGTAATAATGCAATTTGTTATTAATAGTGAAAAAGAATCAAGTTTTTCTACTAGAAATTAAAATCTGACCTAGAATTTTTTTGTTGGTCTGAGATTTTAAGCAAAACAAGTAAAAAAAGATGCAAGTATGTAAACATAAAATGAGTTATGTACGCAACGTCAAGAACACAATTTTGACAATTCTTATTTTTTTAAATGCTGCCATACATAAAGATTGATAAATAATTCGGTGACTTCTTTCGATGGCCAAACTCTAAAAACTTTAATTTTAATTTTATCAGACAACCTCCTTTTAAAAATTCCTTAAATATTTGAATGACCTATAGTTATTACTATTAAAAACAAAATCACTATGTCATTGTGTGATAGATGATAATTTTCGCTGAAATTTGGTCGTGTTTCGGAGCTGCAAGCTGCATCTAAAGTTTAGGATCTAAGGTAAGTATTAAAAATGTAATCACGGAAGTCTATTTTACACAACATAATCTCAAAATCACAAATATTGGCGACAAGGAAAAAAAATCACACCAAGTTAATAATACACTCACTTCTGTAGTGGTTATTTCAATGGAATCGACTGTTCTGCCGACTTATCACTAGAGGCAGGATATTATTGCTGCTAGCAGATTCTGCAGATATATAGGTACATATATAGATTCTGAGCATCTCTTGCGAACATCCCTGACGCCTGAAGGCCCGCAGCAATTGCAACAACACGCTGAACGCTGTTGTATTAGTTACAGATTTTTTTTTTGTATAGGTCGCCAATGCGCACAATTCTCGTTGAAATTTTACATTCAGACACCGGATATGGTCAAGGAAAGATGGTATTATCGTAAAATACGATTAGCATCAAATTTGATTCGAAACACTGCGTTTTTTAAACAGTTTAAGTTAATCACAAAACTAATAACTTGCTATCAAATTATACGAATCGAAATAACGAACGAAGCACTATTTCATCTGTTTCAATAGTAGCTACTGCTTGCTGCACACCAGCTCGTGCTCGAATGACGTCGGGAAGCGCGGCTGCAATTCGATTTGGTGTCCATACTAAAGAACTAACCGGATCCGACATGCATTATATTTTACATAAACATCAACAACAGTATTCGACGTTGACTTCGGGTTTGCTCACACCGAGACTCTGCGCTCGTCAAAAAATCAAATATACTAGAATGTGTTTAAAATGTAAAATTAGCATTTATACCAATTCTCTAAATCTATCCAATTCTAATATTCCAATTCTATAATCTAGTAAATGTAAGTTCTATAAGCTTATCGTTGTTTCATCTCAAGTCTTCACAACGTTGCTTCTCAGTAAGAAATTACCTTTAGTAACAATACCGTGGATTGGAGTGGAGTGGAGCGTTCGAGTTACACAGATCAGATACATTTCAAACCATTCAAGACTTGCGCGATTCACGACTTTTCTTGGCGGTCGAGCAACCCAGACGATTTTATACCACCACCATTTTTGTTAGCAATCGTGCCAGTGCCGAAATAAGTTTTTCAACACACTTACTCAAATTGGCTTCTGTCGTACAGCTTAGGAATGCAATGTCGTGTATTTCGCACTCGTGTGGAAAAGTGTAACCTCCAGCCATTTCATTTATTATATTTATAACGCCATACAGACTAAATGAGGCTGCTCGGCAGCCTGCTGTCACAGCTCAGTAGTCAATCTCCACAAAAATCATTCACAGCGCACGAATAAACAATTCGCGAGCAACGAATTTACCTTAAAACGTTGTGTTTATGAAATAGTATTTATTGATTTTCCGTAAGTGTGTTGAAAAATGTTTGTTGTGCGTCTCGGTTGCAATGGCAAAGTTTACCAACTCGCAATAGATGTAATATTGTTTGTAGAAGTTCTAACGAGTGTTGTCTACGCAGGACGACACGATGCACCAGAAACTCATTGAGTGCTACAGTGACGTCGCTACCGGTGACGAGGCACCATATCGCGGTGATGAAATGCCACCACACGATAATGACGCTGATGAGGCACCGCGCCAGCGCGCCGGCGTTGACGAGGAGCCGCTCCGGCAAGACCTTCCTAACGAAGAGCCGCGCCGGCGCCACCGCGGCTTCGGTCCCCATCAGATGGCCTCAGAGTACCAGCTCGGGCTCACTGCACGCCTTGGTAAGTGTGTCACCTACTTCCTAAGCTGTTAGTCTATTCTGTAAACATTTTACCGTAAAAACTTAGTAAGTTAATCTTCATTCCACCTTAATTTTTGATGCATTGATGGCAGTATTCATGGTAACTTGACCGAAATTTTCATAGTGAACACAAATTTTCTCAGAAATTTGTAGAAAGATTCTATAGTACAATTCTACAATATTATCATCTGGCACTGAGCATGCATTTTAAAAGTGTCTTGTCACTGTAGATGATGAGACGCGCACATTGGCACAGGCGGCTCTGGAGCGGGGACGTGAGCTAACACCCACGAGCGCGCTGGAGGTGGTGGCCGAGGCACTACGTCTGCGCATCCAGCTGGATACATTGCCGCCGCTGCATGTACTAACGCTTACGGGCTGCTGGCCTGAGCTGACATTCGCCGGTGCCGAAGCCGCACAGGTCGCACAGACAGCGCTGGACTACGTGCGGCGTGCGCTGGAAGACGCGCGCCCTCGAGCCCGTCACACGGAGTAACCCTCCCGCCAATAATGATGATGTCCTGTTACCTCAAAACACAACAAAAAGGTTCGATTATTTATGAAATTGAAACAATAAATTATTTCTGCATTACATTATTTTCGTTTGTAATTTCGTATATTTGAAAATGAAACCCTGAAAATGTTTTGGTTGGAACATATGTTTTGAGTAAGGGCGCATCCTTACTCAAAACATATGCCCCTAACCACGGGGCCTTTATCATACTGCGGTATGATAAAGGGCCCGTGGTTAGGGACCCACGGTCTTATCAACGAAAACTAAAAAATCTCAAAAATAAACTTAAAAAAAAGTACAACTGACTTCAAAAACAAACTAAAAAACGCATAAAAAATTTTAATTTCGAAAGTCTGTGTTTCTAATTTTTAGATGTGTGTGATGTGTACTTGGGATACATGGAATTTTGAGGAGCATTTCCGACGTCTGGCTCTCAAACTGGATCGGAAGGCTGACCTCAATCTGCTCCTGCCCAACTTATAGGGTGTCCAGACGCCTCCTGCCAGAGGTTCTATGCAGGAATCATTCGGTTCATGGCCCTTTATGGAGCGCCGGTATGGGCGCCGTCGCTACGAAAGCGACCAGTGGCCAAGCTGAACGCAAGCCAGAGGGTCATGGCTACCCGGATGGTGCGGGGATACCGCACAGTTTCCCGCGAAGCGGCGAGCCTCCTTGCTGGCCTACTGCCGTGGGATTTGGAGGCAACAGTCCTTGCACGCATGCACGATCTGCGCGTGGAGATGCAACGCTGCCGGGGCGAAACATGCCGCGCCAAGTCGCGGCATGGCAGACAAGAGTTCCGGCGAGATCTCATGGTGGAATGGCGACAGCGACTGTCGCAACCCAGTGCTGGGCACGCCATAATTATGGTCGTAAGTCCCCTCTTTGAGGAGTGGCTGGAAAAGCAACACGGCGTCCTTACCTTCCGCATGACGCAGGTTCTCACCGGACATGGTAAGTTCAGGAGGGTTCTGCACCGGATTCGTGCGGAAGAAACGCCTGGGTGAAACCATATTGTGGACCGCCCGGAGGACACGGTGGAGCATACGGTAGAGGTGTTCCCAGCATATGCAGAGCACCGCCGTGTCCTCGTGGGGGCGATCGGCGGCAGCGATCTCTCGCGCCGGGCCTTGGTACAGGCCATGGTCCGGAGCGAGGAGGAGTGGCAGGCGGTCGCCTCCTTCTGCGAAGCAGTAATGCTAGCAAAGGAAGCGGCCGCACGCGCGAGGCAATGGCCCTCGCGCCCCAGTCAACGGGATTTCGATCCCGATTTCCGGCTACCGTAGGCGCGGGTTTGCGGCCGGCGAGCATCGGGTAGCTCGCCGTCCGACCGTCCGGTAACCGTCCGGACCAAGCCCAAGCCGTCGACGGCTCAAAGTAGGGGGCCAGCAGGGTCGAAGCCTACTGGGGCCATGGGTGATGGTGAAAGAGATCTCCGGAGCCCTGAAACAATGGCAAAGAAGGAACGGGAGTGGGTTTTTAGTCAGTAGTTGTGTTATGGTAGTCAGACGCCAGAAAGTCTGACCACCAGTCTATCCAAGGAGTATGACCCTGAATATCTGGAAATCGTCAAATTACTCCACGGATTGCGCTGTAAGTCACTTATCTACAGGAGGTTTTTGGGGTTCCGTACCCAAAGGGTAAAACGGGACCCTATTACTAAGACTCCGCTGTCCGTCCGTCTGTCTGCCCGTCTGTCACCAGGCTGTATAATATCACCCGTGAGAGACAGTTGAAACTTTCACAGATGATGTATTTCTGTTGCCGCTATAACAACAAATACTAAAAACGAATAAAATTAATATTCGAGTGGGCTCCCATTCCGTAAACATGATTTTTTTTTCCCGTTTTTTGTGCTACGGACGCTACGAAACCCTTCGTGCGCGAGTCCAACTCGCACTTGGCCGGTTTTATTTTTGTTTAACAATATCCCCGATTTATAAATAAAATAAATAAATTACTACTTTAAAAAGAAAAGAAAGAAAGAAAATATGTTTATTTGGTACACCATGATTCATTAATCAACAAATAATTGATTTAAAAACTAAAATTAAACATTAAAAAAAAAAAAAAAAAAAAGTAGAAATAAAATTAACAATAACAAAATGTCTCACGGCTACGCCAAATAGGTCCAGGTAGGTAGGTAGTAGGTTGGTCTACTTTCGCGCGACGCTGCTTTTGAGTGTTCAACAACCCCGAAATTGTTCCTAATTTGCTTATTATTAAATTTATATTGCTTATTATAAACCCACATGCCTCCTATGAGAATCTTGTAGTGAAATACAATAAATTAATATTGAGTTAAACCAAAATAGAACACGGCACGAGACAATCGAAACGAATCTTTAGAAGCCCGAAACACGAGTTTCTAGAGAAGCAATATTCCAAGCTGGGCTGTTGACAGAACAGTAAGTATAAACAAAGCCTTACCAGCCTACCACTACGTCTACAGTAGCGTATCAAGCCATTGTCTCTCACCAAGGCCAAGGCCATACAAATCTATCGACCCAATTTGGGCCACTCGAAACAAGGGTGTCTTACTTGAGCCCGCATTCAATTCGTATGAAAGGAAATGGCCGGAAATTTGGATATTATTGTTCTTAATGAGTGTAATTAGTAATTCAGCATGACCATATTTGAAGAAACTTTACATTATAATTGGGTTATTGGAATTAATTTCGGAAACCAATTTGTAATGATGTACGGGTTCAATATAGGACAGTGATGTTTAGTTTCTTTGTCTGTCTATAAATGATCACAGATCTGAACGAACAAAGAGGAATATTTGAAAGGTACCTAAGCCAAAGTTGTATATTTTTTTAGAGATGTTGGTAATCATGTAATGTCTTCCCTAGTTTGATGGTAAATAGAACCCATGTATGTTCTTCTGTTGCCTTTCCAAATTTGCCCGCAGAGCTAAAGAAGGATATGACGTTTGTTCTAAACACTTTGTTATAAGGACAACTTGATATTCCGGGAAATAAATCTGATTTGCATACATAGCGATGCATAACTACACTAGGTATCTTTTTTTGTGGTTGTAAATCATCATATAGGTAACTCCTCCCGTTCTGGGTGAAGCGAGAGAGAGAGTTACTGAGTAAAATCCACCGGTGTTCAGTTGTCCTTTGCGTTTCAGGACACCTGTAACTTTTTCAAACAATTCTGCAATCAAATTTTCTTAATAACAAATAAAGACAACCTTTTCAAAATATACACATGTAGGTTATACTTAATACCCATCTGTTTCATTAAATACATAGACATAGACCTCCCCCAAACGTCGGCACAACGACCGGTCCTGTGCGTCTCGCATACATCGGATTCCCGCGACCCTCACCAGGTCATCAGTCTACCTTGTGAGAGGCTTTCCAACGCTGCGTCTTCCAGTACGTGGGCGATACTCCAGAACCTTTCATCCCCATCGAACATCTTTTATGCGTGCAATGTACCCTGCCCATTGCCACTTAAGTTAGGCGATTCTTTGAGCTATGTCGGTACCTAACCTTGGTTCTCCTGCGGATATCTTAATATCTGATGTGATCACGCAAGGAAACTCTGAACTTAGCCCTTTCCATTCCCCTTTGAGTGACTTTATGTCTTCTTATGAGGCCCATTGTAACCGGCCAGGCTTCGGATCCATATTTATGTCATCACTGGCAACACGCACTGGTCATAGACTTTTGTCTTAAGACAATGTGGTATATTGGACGAGAAAATTCCTCTACGCCCTTTTTACTTAGTGAAGCAAAATTGTATGTCGGTGGGTAGTCCTTGTTTCGACTGAAATAAAACATTTCTGGACACACAAGCATAGCATAGCATAATCAGCCTTTTAATGTTCCCACTGCTGGGACTCAGGCCTCCTCTCTAAGAGAGGGAATGGGCCGTAATCCACCACGTGGGCCCAGTGCGGATTGGTGAATGTCACATGTCTTCGATTTTTTGGTTCTAGGACATGCTCGTTTCCTCACGATGTTTTCCTTCACCGTTTTGAGAGCAGTGGTGATGAAATAAATTACACAAAGTAATGCGCCTGGTTGGGTTTGAACCCGCGACCTACAATTCGTAAGTCAGGGCCGTTATCACTCGGCTACCACTGCTCTACACACTCTCTGCTGCAAGTTTTTTTTTTTAGGTTGGAAAATCATCTTATGACAAATCTCGCTCTTGGGCGGAGCGGGAGATAGTGTCAGACTTTTACTGACTAAAACCCCACTCCTGCTCCTTCTTTGCCTTCGCCCCAGGGCCCCGGGTTTCACTTTCACACAACCGGTGGCCCCAGTAGGCTTCGACCCTGCTAGGCTGGGCCCCTACGATTTGCTGACATCTCCCTGAGGCGTGTTCCACGCGCGCCTCAGGGAGATGTCAGCAAATGTCAAGGAACAGGAGTGGGTTTTTAGTCAGTAAAAGTCTGACACTATCTCTCGCTCCGCCCAAGAGCGGGATTTGTCATAAGATACTGTACTTTCTGGACACATCTTAGATTATTATTACGAGTCACAAAGTGGTAGTTAACAGCAGCTAATGCTGCACGTGGTTTTTAAAGTTTCCTCAGCTCTTACCTAATTAGCGCAGTGGGTGAGCAATCGACTGGTGCGCTGTGTTTTTTGGGTTCAATTTTCGTACGGAACAAATATTTGTTTGGTCTACCTAACTTCCGGGTCTGGGTGTCTGGTGTGCATTTGAATTTAAACGTTTGTGAACGAAACCACGATACAAGAGTAATTCCTAGTTTGGGGCAACGGTTTTAAAACTAATAAAGAAAGTAAGTTATACGGGTTTTTTCTAGTTGTTAAATGGCCAGACCAACATCGGAAATAACATATGTCCCCAACGAGGACCAATGCAATGGTGCAAGGGTTTAGGTAAATGTATATAGTCCATCTGTTTTACTCTGTTGTTAACAGTTTTTTTTTGGTGAGAAATCACCCAATGACTTTTCTCGCTCTAGAGCGGGGTGGGAGGGCGCGTCAGAATTTAAGTGACTAAAATCCTCTCCTATGCTCCTTCTTTGCTTTCGTTCCAGGGCCCCGGGGTTCTCTGTCACACAACCTATGACCTCAGTAGGCTTCGACGCTGCTGGGCCCCTACGGTTTTACTGACATCTCCTTGAGGCGCGCGTGGAATACTACGAGCCGTCGACGGATCGGATTCGGTCCGGACGGTTACCGGACGGCCGGACGGTTACCAGACGGCCGGATGGCAAGCTACCCATTGCTCACCGTCCGCAAGCCCACCTGCTGTTAATGGGTACTTTTATTCGTAATTATATCAATAAGTTCATGATATCGGAAAGTGAGTAGGTTATTATAAAGTACCCAATACATTTTCTTTGAATCTTTTGAAGAAGAAGTGAAGTCCACATTGTGGAAACCAGTAGCAGCCACGTAAGAGGGATCAACGATACATACGATTATCTTGATTGCGAATCATGGCGGATCATAAAGATCATACCTCGTCGCTCGGTGTCCACTCGTTGTCGACAGGTGGTCGAAACGTTAGGTGGTCCAAGGGTGGTCGCAGCATTGTTAACCAGTAAACGTCGTCAGATGGCCGTTGGGGCCGAAAGGTTCTGGAATGGCGACCACGTACCGGAAGACGTAGCGTTGGAAGGCCTCCTACAAGGTGGACCGATGACTTGGTAACGATTGCGGGAGTCCGATGGATGCGAGACGCACAGGACCGTTCGTTGTGGCGACGCTTGGGGGAGGCCTATGTCCAGCAGTGGACGTCTTTCGGCTGAAATGATGATGATGATGATGAAACGTCGTATGGTAAACGAGTGGACGTTGCGTTGTCCGCGAATAGATTGGGAAAGATATTATGGAAAATAGAGATAGATAAGGTGGGTTGGCTACAAACGAAGGAAGGGAAAGCGGTGTGCCGCCCATGCGTCATCGTCGCGCGTGAACCACTGACAGTCAACGCGAGATCCATTAGGGACCTGCGTGTGAGCAACGTGTGAGCAACGGGTGATCACCGAGTGTTACACTCCCCGTCCGCGCGTGGTCAGCCCGCGAGCGAGGGGCTCCGGAATTTATGTAGTGAGCGTATACCCGTAGTACTCCATATAAATAATTCAAAACAGACCAGCCTTCGAGTTGAATCGGTGCTGGTCGGCTGTTGAGTGGCTCTAATGACTTATGATCAACATCGTAGAAATTTTACTAGGTAAGTATATGAAAGCAATTGTAATTACAGTGATTACTTTACTTACACAAATTCGCAGTTATCTTTCTCTCCGCCTCCTGCCGGAGGCTTTACGCGGGGATCGTTCGGTCCATGGCCCTTTATGGCGCACCGGTATGGGCGCCGACGCTACGGAAGCAGCCGGCGGCCCGGCTGAACGCATGCCAGAGGGTCATGGCCATACGGATGGTGCGAGGATACCGGACGATTTCCCGCGAAGCGGCGAGCCTCCTTGCTGGCCAGCCACCATGGGATCTGGAGGCAACAGTCCTTGCACACATGCACGATCTGCGCATGGAGATGCAACTCCGGGGCGAAACTCCGCTGCCGCGACAAGTCGCAGCATGGCGGACAGAGCTCCGGCAGGTTCTCATGGTGAAATGGCGACAGCGACTGTCGCAACCCAGTGCTGGGCACGCCACAATTATGGCGGTAAGTCCCCTCTTTGAGGCGTGGTTGGAAAGACCTCACGGCGTCCTCACCTTTCGCATGACGCAGGTTCTCACCGAACACGGTAAGTTCGGGAAGTTCCTGCACCGGATTCGTGCGGAAGCGACGCCCGGGTGTCGCCACTGTGTGGACCGCCCGGAGGACACGGTGGAGCACACGGTGGAGGTGTGCCCCGCTTGGGCAGAGCCACGCCGTGTCCTCGTGGGGGCGATCGGCGGCGGCGATCTCTCGCGCCGGGCTTTGGTACAGGCCATGGTCCGGAGCGAGGAGGAGTGGCAGGCGGTCGCCTCCTTCTGCGAAGCAGTAATGCTAGCAAAGGAGGCGGCCGATCGCGTGAGGCAACGGTCCTTACGCCCCAACCGCCGTCGGGATTCCGATCCCGATTTCCGGCCACCGTAGGCGCGGGCTTGCGGACGGCGAGCAATGGGTAGCCCGCCGTCCGATCGTCCGGTAACCGTCCGGACCGAGCCCAAGTCGTCGACGGCGCGTATTGTTCCACGCGCGCCTCAGGGAGATGTCAGCAAATCGTAGAGGCCCAGCAGGGTCGAAGCCTACTGGGGCCATGGGTAGTGTGAAAACGAAACCCGGGGCCCTGGGACGAAGGCAACGAAGGAACAGGAGTGGGTTTTTAGTCAGTAAAAGTCTGACACTATCTCCTGCTCCACCCAAGAGCGGGATTTGTCATTTAGATGATTTTCCCACCTAAAAAAAAAAAAAAAAGTTATCTTTCTCTCAATTTTCTAGATGACTTATTAGGAACTTAACATTCCGTTGTTGAAGACTAAATAAGTCACCCTCCGTACAGATTTCAATTTAATTTACAAAATGGTCACTAGAAGAAATCCTTATTGTTCCATTTGACCTATTTCATTATTAAAGCTCCAGTACACAGGCGGGAAGCGACAACGCGTTTTTTAGATTTTTAATATTAGAACAATAGAATCGGTCAAATTCCAATTTAGGTATCAATGCCTACCTAGACATTGTTCACTGTCCGACTTCACCCGCCAGCTGAACATAGGCCTCTGTTTCTGGCACTTCCCACATTCCAGTGCGAGCCCTAACCTGGTTCTACTTCAACTTCTAGGAAATTGCAGCAAATAACCATAAAAAACCTTTCCTTTCCACTTTTAGAAATGGAATAAAATGAAATAAATGTCTGACGACTTTTTGTGAATTAAAAGTACCTATGAAAAATCAATCAATTTTCTCGTCCAATATACCACAGTATCTCAAGACGAACGCTTATGACCAATGCGTGTTACCAGTGATGACATATGGCTCTGTAACATGGTCGCTAACAATGTGCCTCATCAGAAGGCAGGCAGGCACTTAAAGGGCAATGAAATGGGCAATGCTCATAGTTTCTTTGCGTGATCACATCAGGAATGAAGATATCCGCAGGAGAACCAAGGATACCGACATAGGCCGAAGAATCGCCAAACTTAAGTGGCAGTGCAGCCAAGTCACAAACAAAAGAAACAGCTAAATATTGATCGAGTCGTTCTCAAGGTATGCTCTGACATACCTAAATGTGGCAATTGATTTTTATTAACATATAGGTACATATTTCAATGAGTGTAAGTACTCGTAAATTTTAACACCTCATAATAAACTTGCACCCGCGCAAAAAGTGAAAAGTGACTTTGTTGTTTGACTCTAGACTAGGTATTGATGATCAAAGTTATTACAAAAAATAAAACAGCTGGTCAGTAAATTTTGTTATCTCAGAACTTGACAAGAATGAAACAGCTGATTTTCATCGCGATTTCGTGGTTGATCTTACAGTAATGTTTTTTTTATATTCTTGTGTATTTTTACCAAGTTTAGGCATCTACCCACTGAAAGGGTTCAGATGCCTTACCACAAGCTCTTAACGTGATCCATTTGACGACCTAAACTGAACTGTTAAAGGGATGGAGCTATATATGGTGTATAGCTGCATAGCCCTCTTTCTCTCTGACATGCTTGACATTTTAACACATCATGGTAAGGCCCGAGCAACGACCTTACAGCCACTAGACGTCTAATAACAGGCGACGCATGTCTGTCAACACATCTGATTATAGATCTTATGTCTCGACCATTCAGAACGCAGTACCCCGCTCCCCCATACCAATCAAAAACAATCAGAACGTAGTACCCCGCTCCCCGTACCTCGGCTCGTTGACAGAATTGTTTTGGTGCACTAGTTCAAGCATGAGGCGTCTAGTGGCTGTAAGGTCGTTGGGCCCGAGGCACGAGTCGACAGTGCGTAGTATTTCACGCACGCTGCAAAGAGATGTTAGCAAAATAGAGGGCCGATTTTTTTCCGAGGGACTAATTGAAAGAGTGACTGTAGCTTAAGAATGCAAAGAGCAACTGAAGGACACAGTTGGTTTTTAGTCAGTAAAAGACACGCCATTTCGCCCCACCCTAGACCAGGAGAAGTCATTTGATGATTTCCCAACTCAAAACGGGTCAATGGTTTTTCATATTCTTACTGAAGAATTGCTGAAGAAATAAATACAGGTGTAGTAAAGGTAAGTTTAGGTATCTAACCCCTGAAAGTGAGTGAGGAATGTCAGTGATCCCAACTTGTTTTATATGTTTACACTTCTTAAATTAGTAATGAATGCTGCCATCGGGACACACATCACATCGGGTTAACGTGCCACCCATCTACTTAGTAGCATCTATGTATTTTAAAATCAATTATTGTTGTTTGACAAACGTTTAAAAACGGTATTTAGAAAAAAAAATAGGAAATAACAGGTAATTTGTATTTTTGTATGGATATCGCCTATTAAATGTGGGAGGAACTATCTATTGGTGGAGGAGGTGATGGAGCCGCAGGTAGCAAGTGAAGTTAGTTTTGTGAAATGTTTCAATAACAATGGCAGATTATACAGGATTTTCTTGATTCACCTTCTGTAAAAACTGAATAATGCATTTCCATGAAATGTATGAATGCATGAAATGTACTGAACAGCTGACCGTTTCATATTATTAATCCACAGATTTTTTTTTTTTTTTTTTTTTTTTTTTTTTTTTTTTTTTTTTTTTTTTTTTTCGGTGGGAAAATCATCTTATGACATCCCCCGCTCTTGGGCGAGGCGGGAGATAGTGTCAGACTTTTACTGACTAAAAACCCACTCCTGTTCCTTCGTTGCCTTTCGTACCAGGGCCGAGTCTTCCTTTCAGAATCAGACCCTTGGCCCCGGTAGGCTTCGACCCTGCTGGGCCCCTACAGTTGCTGACAACTCCTTGAGGCGCGCGTGGAACAACACGCGCCGTCGACGACCTGGGCTCGGTCCAGACGGTTACCGGACGGTCGGACGGCGAGCCAATCTACAGATATAGCATAATAGCATAGCATAATCAGCCTTTTAATGTTCACACTGCTGGGACTCAGGCCTCCTCTCTCTAGGAGAGGGCATGGGCCGTAATCCACCACGCGAGCCCAGTGCGGATTGGTAAATGTCACATGTCTTCGAATTTTTGGTTCTAGGACATGCCGCTTTCCTCACGATGTTTTTCTTCACCGTTTTGAGAGCAGTGGTGATGAAATAAATTATACAAAGTAATGCGCCTGGCTGGATTTGAACCCGCAACCTACAACTCGCAAGTCGGGGCCGTTACCGTTCGGCCACCACTAATCTACAGAGAAATAAGAAATGGAAAAATGGCAATTTAGCTTTGTAATTATATATTTCATATTTATTAGTATATAGGTTTTTTATTCATCATCATCATCATCATCATTTCAGCCGAAAGACGTCCACTGCTGGACATAGGCCTCCCCCAAGTGTCGCCACAATGAACGGTCCTGTGCGTCTCGCATCCATCGGACTCCCGCACCCGTTACCAAGTCATCGGTCCACCTTGTAGGAGGCCTTCCAGCGCTACGGTTTTTTATTATTAAGGTAGAACTACATTGCGCACACGTGTGCTACGTAAGCCGATCTGGGCGCGTCGGTCTCCATACATTTTATATGGCAACTAGACTTGCAGAGCTACATTAGATCCACGCCACGCGAGACTACGCAATGCGCCGCTACATACAAATTAGGCGTGGTCCACGTGTGCGTTGGTCTAGTGTAGTTCTTGCTTCAGTATATAGGCTTTGCTCATGTGAAAGTAGATTATCTCAAGAAGATATGCTTCTGGGATAAAAGTATCCTATGTGCTTTGCCTGAATATGTTATAAGTGAGCCGAATTTCATCCAAATAAGTTGAGCCGTTTCAGCATGAAGGAGTAACAAACATAACACATAGATACATTATCCAGCTCGTAACTCCTAAAATACAAGCTTGACTTAGTTTGGGAGTTAGTATATCATTTACTGTGTGCTACTGTACAACTAACCAGCGAATTGTATGTTTATATGTTTTTTTTTTTTTAAATTATTGGTAGGCTAGCGTTTGACCACTATCTCACCTGATGGTAAGCGATGGTGTGGCCGACGACGGAACACGTTTACCTAGAATTAACCTATTCACTCTTGACTTAAATACGCTTAGACACAGGCTTCGGCTAGGAATTACACTCCTTAGCTGCTCGCATAACGTATGTGTTCCCAAAAACCTTTGTATACGTACAAAGGTTTGGGTAGGGTGTCTACCATGTACCGATGGCGCAACGCCGTACGTCTAGTGGTCCGATGATGGAACGAACTTGGTGGAATTAAATTGTGCAATTCCAGCACACTCCCCGAAATGTAAACAATAGAAAACCGACAGACCAGCAACTCGGCGTCGATGCTCAACACTTTGGAGCCTGCTGAGCTTTTGCCTCGATGTAGAGCCGTAATTGAGGTTAGCCGACAACGTTACCCCAAGAAGTTCAAGGTGGTCGGTTATCAGCACGGTTATATCCCGGAAAGATGGAACCGGGCGGAATTGGCTCCGTTTAGCGGAAAAAAGACACGCCTGGGTTTTAGCAGCAATGAACTTGACCAAATTGGCGTCACCCCAATCGGATACTGCCTTCAAGGACAAGTTCAAGCGTTCAACTATAGCCTCTCGGAAAGATTTCATCTGTGACCCACTAGCATGTGTGTCGGTCGTGTATCTCTCAGCAAAAGTGCTGATATTTATTAAGATAATTGTACTTTTGGAGCGAAATAAACATGATTATATAACTAAACGTTCACCTTTTTATTATTAGTGAGATAAATAAAAGGCGGAATGTATAATCATTTTTCAAAAATATTTGCATTTACATAGTCGAATTCATCATCATCATCATTTCAGCCGAAAGACGTTCACTGTTGGACATAGGCCTCCCCCAAATGTCGCCACAATGACCGGTCCTGTGCGTCTTGCATCCATCGGATTCCCGCGACCCTTACCAGGTCATCGGTCCACCTTGTGGGAGGCCTTCCAACGCTGCGTCTTCCGGTACGTGGTCGCCATTCCAGAACCTTTCGTCCCCATCGACCATCTGTTCTGCGAGCAATGTGCCCTGCCCACTGCCACTTAAGTTTGTCGATTCTTCGGGCTATGTGTCATGGTCCAATTGTGGGAAGTATTTCAATTTCAACATTACACTCCGGGTTCGACGATTCAATATCGCCAATATGGTTAATGCGTAACGGAAATTGATTTTTTAACATAATCTCATCACTATTCGGATAAAACGCTACGTAAGAACCCATTAAATAGTCGACAAGACCTAAAAAATAAAAAAAAAAATAAAAAAATTGTTTATTCGGTCTCAAACGGTTACATTACAAATTTGAATGAAACAGTCCCAGTAAGTTATTATTAATACTTGTGTTGGGATTGTTTCGCTCTTTCCCTTAATTGATGCTTAACAATATTGAGACTTAGTAACAAATAAAATCAAACTTTAGAACAAACAGAAACAACGATCTATAAAATAATAAGCAGCTCTGTGTAGTGTGTAACTGTGTGTAGTGTGTAACTGTGTGTAGTGTGTCACTGTGTGTAGTTGTGAGTATGTGTATGTTAGGGTATGTTTATGTATGGGTTTACGTATTTGGTGAAGTGCCATCATTTTCGATGTTAAAGATAACATTGTGATTACATCGATGAATTAAAAAGAAAGTGATCATGCAAGTCTGACTAGAATATGCTCTGTTTCTTCATAAGTTAGAGTTTTTAACCACTCGGTTATAACTTTTTTGCATTGATGCGAGGCCTCGTGGTGGAAATTTAGTTTTGCGTTAATTTTGTTGTATATGTAGGCTGATTGGCATACATACTGACGCCTTGCAAAAACCGTACGTACCCTTGGACAGTAAGCTACAATATCTTTTCTCCTCCTAGATTGGCTTTCTGGGTTAACCGGAAGGTATTTGTGTAAATATAGAATGATGTTTAAAAGATTAAAGAAGGCGTCAGCCTTGCAAAAACCGTACGTACCCTTGGACAGTAAGCTACAACATCTTTTCTCCTCCTAGATTGGCTTTCTGGGTTAACCGGAAGGTATTTGTGTAAATATAGAATGATGTTTAAAAGGTTTAGTTTCCTGACTGTTAATAGGCCACTAATTCTATACAGATCGATTGTGGGATATCTATAGGGTTTAAAATAGATTACCTTTAACAGTGACCTTTGGGCTCTTTCTAACTCTAAAAATTTAGTTTTAGTGGCGCCTCCCCAAACAGGTAAGCAGTATGTGATTACTGACTGCGCGAGAGCGATATAAATGCTATTGAGTGTCTTCTGAGGCACTACATGTCGTAGATTTTTAAAAATCCATATCAATTTTCGAACACGCGACATAATAACCTCAACATGCGAGTGCCACGTTAAACACTCGTCGACTATGACTCCCAAGTATCTTGTAGACGGTAATTGTTTGATGGGTTTGCAGTCACAATTCTGCCCCAAGCTGTTTGCACATGTATGGATACGAATATTAAAATTGGTACATGCCTTAGACCTTGCACTTGGAGAGAAACAAATGTAATTTGTTTTAGCAATGTTAAGGGTTAACAAGTTTGCTTCAAGCCATCTATCTATGATAACTAACCCTTCTTCGGCCTTACTACGTACGACTTCCCAAGACTCGCCAAAGTAGACAATAGCTGTATCGTCCGCATATGAGAAGATTTTCCCGCCACCGTTTAGTAGATTACATAGCTCATTAATATACACTAGAAACAGTGGCGGGCCGAGCACTGAGCCCTGCGGAACACCAAAAACAACATTTTCCTCATTGCTATATGATTGATCTACCTTAACCTGTTGTTTCCTACCCCGGAGATAACTGTCAAAAAGAGAAAGAGCCTTGTCTCTAATCCCTATAGCCTCAAGTCTCTGCACAAGGATAGGAACCGATACAGTGTCAAAAGCCTTTTTCAAGTCTAAGAACACCGTGACGCATTTATATCCCTTGTCTACTTTATCTGTAATTTCAGACGTTAACGCTATAACTGCGTCCTGAGTTGATCGCCCTTGTCTAAAACCATATTTTGAGTCAGAGAGGATGTTATATTTATTCAAATAATTTGTAAACCTTTTATTTAATATTTTTTCTATTATTTTAGAAAGTGATGGTAACACAGAAATCGGTCGGTAATTATTAACATCGCTCTTGTTCCCATCCTTGTGCACAGGCGTGACGACAGATCGTTTCAACGCATCACAAAATATACCTGTTTCGAAACAAAGATTGGTTAATTTGCAAATGAGAGGGACTACAAAGTCTCGAGCCAACTTAAGGAAACTCACTGATATGCCATCCCACCCCGAAGCACTTGCAGAGTCAAGTGCCATGAGTGTACTATCCACTTCTTTCAAATCTGTCTCCAGCAACACAAATGAGTTGGCTTGCGATGATGTATTTGAAGTGCTAACAGAAGGTCTACATCCTTGTCCAGTTTGAGACATGATTTCTTCCGCCAACGTTTTCCCAATAGTTACAAAGAAGTGGTTTATGCGAAAACCACTATGGTTATGTGTTTATGTGAAGTGGTTTATGTGGTTTTTCGAAACGAGTCAAGAGGATGCGGTGTATTTTGAAGTAGGTGTACACTGGAAGTTTTAGGTTTTTTGTAATGAGTTATGTCATTAATTTTACGCCAAAGTACCTTGGGATTTTTCACAGAAGTTAAAATTTGATTTTTATGAAATTGTCTTTTAAGTTTCTTAATAAGATTTGAGCAAAATGTGCGATAACGCTTATACGATATGATCAAAATAACATTAAAACGGTCTTTTCTCAACTGTAGGTGCAATTTATTTCTAAACCTAATACATCTTAAGGCCCCCGTAGTTATCCATGGTTTTAAAGTACGCTTGGAGCTAGAGAGTGAGACAATCTTAGTATTTTGGAGAAGAGATGACCTAATCACTTCTATCATCGCATCTGCTAGAGTGTTTGGGTCTCTATATGTATGAAGAAAAGACGTATCCGTGTTTACAAGGTGCTCGTAAGCATTAACCAAATTAGTCACGGTCTTAGTTTTGACATAAGACTTGGTTTGGTACGAGTGGGATATGCTTAGTAGCACCAGTGCATGATCCGTAACCGAGGTGTTTAAAACTGCCACGAAAGCCGAGTTTTTAGATTTATCTAGCTTAAGAAGCATGTGATCGAGGCAGCTGTCACCCCTGGTAGGCAAGCAATGCCCTGGGAGGAAACCATACGCAGCCACCATATTTAAGTAATTCAATCTGTTACTCCGTATTTGTGATGTTTCTGCTGGTTTCCCTATTAGGTTAATATTTATATCTCCGGTAATAATAGTATTTCCGTGTGAGTCAATAGTTTGTAGGTATTGATCAAGCGAGTCAATGAAACGATCTGCGGATACATTCGATGGAGACCGATAAATACCGATAATGGTGAAATTAGAAATTGTGATTTGCAAAGCTGAGGCATGTATCAAATTAATTTCTATTGCCTGGGGTAAATGGCAGTTTTTTATGTAGGCAACTACGCCATCGTTTTGATTTAAGTGTCTAGAAGTATTGAACGAAGTATAGTTTTTTAACACAGGTATTTGTTTGTTAGCGTTCAATCTGCACTCCGTTAAAAGTAGGACATCTATTTCAAATCCAATTTGAGACAAAGTTAATTCAAGGTCATCGATATTACTGTATATACTCCTTATATTTTGAGTCAGAACGGTTAAGTCACGATTATTATGTTGTAGGTAAGTATTTAAGTGTCCAATATCGAGAATAGCAGAATTAGCAATCTCAGCAGTATCCAATTCCTGTAAATGTAATAAGTTACTATCCATTATTAATTAGAGTAAACCATTTTTGTTTCTGAAGTTTTGAACGATAAGACAATAGTCTTGTGACGTCGGTTTTCGCATATGTACGAGTATAATTGACTATATATGTAAGATTTGGCATGACATGACATAATATATATTAGGCACTGAGTGGAGTGAGTATGTGTGTAGGTGTATGGAGTGAGTTAGTTGTATATTTTGTGTGGAACCGATAGTATGAAAAGTAGTATCTGAATGGGTAAAAGCGAGCTGACTATGTTTACAATAATAAAAGTTTAAAATAAATACATGCAGCCTAAACCTAGAGATAACATTAATTGTGATTCTACTAAGAAAAAATGACAACGTTTTTATTATTAGAAATGATTTAAAGATAGTACCAATTAGTCATGCTTTTTGCATTAAATGTTGCACTTGTGCTTCACTTTTTATAAGGATCGCACGAGCATTCTCGTCCTTCTTGACTAAAATACGTCCAAAAGCAGTCTAGCAAAATTTGTATTGCTTAGTTTTAGCCAGGTCTCGGGCCAAGAAAAACAGCCGGGCGCCCTTAGGGGTCAATTGTTCTGATATAAACACAGGTACATCCTCTTTGCTTGTTATTCCAAGATGTTTCGCCTGAAGTTTACTAGTGTTTCTAATGTTATACGACTTTGCCTTTTTCAGTAGATTTGTTTTCAACATAGTGGAGTTCAGTTCAACAATTATGGGACTGTTCGTAACTCCCTCTTTCTTACTAGGTAGTCTATAAATGTCTTTGAGGTCGCGTGAGTCCATATCGAGGCCCAAATGTTTTCCCAAGTTGGTGACCATATTTATTAAGTCAATGTTATTTTCTTGGGGTATTTTAGGGACGTTCTTTATCTCGATGCAGGTTTTTTACTACCTCTTTGTAGATCCTCAATCCTATCCTCCAACAAAACAATATATTCGCGGTCTTTTTTACCCTGTAACTCAAGCATTTCGATTTTTTTACGGAACTCTTCATTTTGACAAGATAAATTAGTAATGGCAACTTCTATGTTGTTATTTGTAGTGTGAATGTCCTTGAGATTCGATGTTATCACTCTTAATTCATTTTCCTGAGTCGGTGCCAGCCCACAGGTGTATGGCCTGCGTATAGATATAGGCTTGCGGTAATGTTGAACGCAAAGAGCAACTGAAGGAACACAGGTGGGTTTTAGTCAGTAAAAGTCTGACACGCCACCCTTTTGTTCCACTCACAGAGATGTTATTTGATGATTTTTCACCTCAAAAATTGGTTGATTGTGTCTCTAAAAAAACTTTTTACAATAAAAAATACGTTTAAAATATGTTTTATAAGTTTTGTCTCTTCGTTATTTAACACCGACTTCCGAAATTAGTAGTTATTTTGCACTTTTCAGTTTTTTTTTTACATTGAAGTCGGTTTTATTTTTATTTGTAAAAAGTTTTTTATTTAACACTTCTGAGTTATGGTACCTCCACAAAAAGTACCCCTCAGCCAAACTTAAGTACCTTATAGCCAGAGTGCATCTCATGACAATTCTAATAATCCCAAACACGGTTAGATTACATTAATTTATTACAGAGTTCCGGTGTCTAACTTCAGACTTCATCATCAGATCAGTTCGATATATTCCCTATACTTACTTCTTTCAGTCAGTCATCGACTACACGTATAAACAAAACAATTTTACTAGTTACGACGGTTCTGCTGTGATCCTATGAGGAGTTCTGTTCCATATCTTCAAAGTTCATGATCAGATCATAACAATATTTCTATGGGACCAACTCGGAAGCATAACCTTTGATACAAAAAAAAAAAATCAAATTCGGTTCACAATTGACCGAGAAATCGGTGAACATACTTAATAAAAAATACATTCACCGTCGTTCGTTCGTTAACTAGTGCGCCTCACCATCAATGATTGTATCACTGCTTACCAACAGGTGGGATCGCAGTCAAGCACTGGTTTATATTAATTAAAAAAAAAAAAACATAGATCCTCCTCCTTTTTGAAGTCGGTTAATAACGAAAAGATTCTTAAAAAATGTACCTGCAAGCTCATTTCTTTTCAAAATTTCAAGAAGTTCGTAAGTGTCACAACGATGACGTAGCGGTATCATTACTCAATAGTCGGCAATGCGTAGACACAAGGTGGTGCTGCTAGTTTCAAGCCTGCTGCAGACGTCTATAGAATGTGTTCTAGGACAAATAGAGCCCACGGCCTCCCTCACCACCCTACATCTGTGTTGACAAGCATGTTAGCATCAGTGATGGGGGAAGAGGTCGATATAATTATTACTGCATTTTTTGGTCGTTCTTTTTTTTAGGACTGCCAAAACCATCAAGGTAACATTACTTTTGAAATGTTGAATAGCCTGGTTGAAATAAGGGAGAAAATTTTAAGTAAAGTATATACCTACATCAATAGTTTATTTTGTGAGAGCCGTTTAAAATGAAACTCTTTAAAGTGACTTTATATTATTTTGTTATCAAAAAATACCATGAGCATCCACAATACAAGAGTTCTCTTAATTACCTACTACTTCAACGTAATTTAGTGTGGCAAAGTCAAAATGAAAGACATGGCGCTAACCGCAAACAGCTGCTACAAGTGAGAAACCATTTTCTTAATTAAAGCAGTTTATCATTCTATAACTTGCTGCCTACATTTATGTGTTCTTAGTTCTTAACAATTGCTACATATTTATAAAATACATAACAACTGTAGTAATTATATGTAAATAAACAAAAAATAAAACTTAAAAATAAAATAAGGTATCGATAATAATTTATCACACGATATTTGCATTCGCATCACTAAACTGAAGTACAATTGCAAGGCCACATGCTTTGTGCCAACGACGAAACTCGTATGTACATTTCGCTGACATTCTTTGGGACAATTTACAATACATACATGAAAATAAAAATATGTTTAGTCATGAAATAAGCAATATATATTTACGTAATAAAAGCCTGCCTAAACTTATTTAGTAAGTTTTTTTGTTCGTTTTTGAGAGGTATAATCAAAGTTATCAAAGACATTAAATATATACTACGGTATATACATTCTAAATGAGATATTTATTGAGATACCCACTTGACCCTTTCTCTGTACTTCATCATCTTTTTTAACTTATCTTTCGAAATGGAGTTCCACTCCATTTTCTTTGTTGAAAATGGAATAGAACTTCTGAAAATAAGCTTTATATTCAGTGCCGGATCAGCAATGTAGCAAGAATAATAGCAAATGTACGGGTCCTGTGCATTGGGGTGAACCCAAGTCAAGATACCTATGCCATTTAATATTGTTGGGCCGTAGGCGCGGGCTTGCGGACGGCGAGTAATGGGTGGCTCGCCGTCCGACCGTCCGGTAACTGTCCGGACCGAGCCCAAGTCGTCGACGGCGCGTATTGTTCCACGCGCGCCTCAGGGTGATGTCAGCAAATCGTAGGGGCCCAGCAGGGTCGAAGCCTACTGGGGCCATGGGTAGTGTGAAAACGAAACCCGGGGCCCTGGAACGAAGGCAACGAAGGAACAGGAGTCGGTTTTTAGTCAGTAAAAGTCTGACACTATCTCTCGCTCCGCCCAAGAGTGGGATTTGTCATTAGATGATTTTCTCACCTTAAAAAAAAACTGCTCTGAAACTTTAATATAAAAATTGCTATTACTAAATTAATATTATTACTACTAAATTGCTATTACGTGCACGGTTCCAATTGGTTTGGTAAGGAATTGCATGGTTACTCTTTTAAAAAAAAATATTGATTTTACAATATTTTCTAGTAGCATAGCATAAGCATAGCATAATCAGCCATTTTTTTTAATGTTCCCACTGCTGGGACTCAGGCCTCCTCTCTAGGAGAGGGAATGGGCCGTAATCCACCACGCGGGCCCATTGCGGGTTGGTGAATGTCACATGTCTTCGAATGTTTTGGTTCTAGAACCATTTTCTAGTACTTACCTATATTCTATAGACATTTACATAAATATTGGTCTCTTTCCAAATACTGCAACTTCTGAAACCAAGAATGAACAATGGCAACCACCAGAAAAACGCTGGGTGAATGAAACTCCAAAAGGTGAAACGATTGAACGGTCTTGGAACCCGCAATAAATTTTTTTTTTTTTATATCTGTACTTCGTAATGACTGGCAAAGATCTATAAATGACAGCTGGGATCAACCGCAAGTCCCCCATTTTGGTAATGGATAAACTGATTGTAATAAAACATGATATTTTTCTAAAAAGAGTTTAAGAGAAAGAGAGAGCGATTTTAAGTTTTCTTTGATAACTCTATTAATTCGGAAAACTAGACCATATTTTTTTTTAGAAAAGTTTTCGAGTTAGCTACAATTTAAAACTCTACCTATGTCCTTTCACTGGAGGGTTTTAGTCAGTAAAAGTCACCATAGAGCGGGAGAAGCCATTTGATGACTACCCACTTCAAAAAAAATATAGCAGGCCACTCAGAAAGTTTTTCGAAAAAAAGTTTTTATGAATAAGGCACTGGCCACTTGTAATTATTTTGAAAACTTTGGTTATTTGAAAGTAAAAATACCACTGTTCGAATTTTGAATTTCCTTCCACATTTTTTCGAGATGCAAATCAAATCCGGCTCCGCGGGGTACTGCTTTACTACCATGGCAACGTGCCCGCGCACTCAGCGCTAAAAACGAGGGACTTTCTGGACACCACACCAGTCAGATTCTTGGGGCACCCTCCTTACAGTCCTAACCTGGCACCGTGTGACTTCTTTTTATTCCCTTACATAAAAAATCAGCTGAAAGGGATACAGTTTTCATCGCCGGAAGACGCGCTAGCAGCGTTCGAGAAAGCTGTGGAAGAGGTATCTGCGGAGGACTGGAAAAAATGTTTCGAAAATTGGTTCAGACGCATGAAACTTTGTATAGAGGCTGGTGGAGAGTTCTTTGAAAAGATTTATTGAAAATATTTTATCCATAGAAGTTAGTTTTTTAGTTTCTCAAAACTTTCTGAGTATTGTCAATATTTTCTGAAATTCTACTCAACCAAAAGCCTAAAATTTTACCACCCTAGCAGACTGTTTGTTGTGAAAATTTCGTTGTTTTGTGAAAGAAAATAATTGAGGTGAATGAAGAAATATCGATGTCTAACCAACTAACCCGTAGAACTAATTGCAAAGTTCACTGCTCTCCACTAATTTATTGAGACCTGATTGGATTTTACGCCTAATTTCTTGATAAATCATTTAAGTTATCCAGTGTACGGATTTTTAATATAAGATTAAGTTTACGAGCAACTTTTCTGCACAAAGAGGCACTCGATACCATTCCATTAATAACAATTCCAAAATGCGAGAGTGAAAAAGATTCCTTCAGCTCCCCTTTTTTATCCCCATAAATAAAATACCGGTGAAAACGAAACGAAAAGAACCGTTCACCCTAAAACCGGAAATAACAGTGTCTCCACTCTATTTCGATTGCTTTTTCCGTCACAAAATTTGCGGAATATTTAACGCCTCAGGAAAGCGAGAAATGAAAACATCATAACATCCAGTAGGTATGCTTATTGATATTCAATCATAAATCAATACAAGGGCCCTATTTTATTGAAATTCTGAGTTAATTAGCAATTGATTACCAGATGTTTAATTCTATTTTTACCTGCTACGTGTCGAAACGAGTATTATGGAATTTTAATAGATTTAATTAAAATGTAAAAAGAAAAAAAAAGCAATTTGATTGAAATTTCAGTTTCCTTGGTGGAAGGAAAATTGAATTAAGAATGCAAATGTAGGTAGGTGGTATTTAATCATAAATACACTTCTGGACACATCTATTGGCCCACCTTGTATTTTCAGTTTCGTTTGGTCCTAGCTAAAATTTTATATTAGGTCGAGCAAAAAGTTTTTATGCAGTTTTGAACCTGGCACATTCACAATTTCATTCAATAGTCTTTTTTTTAATTTCGAACACAGAATTTAAAGAAACAAAAGACAATTTGGAGCCTGTTTGTTGATATCAAACAATCGAATACTAAGAAAACTTGGTTTTATTGGTTTACTTGGATTTAATTCTTGAAAAAGTGATTGATATCTTTGGTTTTGCAACAAACATTACTTATTCTTAACATTAAGGTGAGGTTCTATCAATAATCTATGGATACTTCACCTGAAGTCTCCGCCCAAGCTGTGGCACTTATTCAGGCCGGACCCAGCCAAAGAAACGTGAGTGCTCAACTTAATTTAAGTCGATCTGCGGTCCGAAATGTTTATCGGAGGTACCTAGAGACTGGCGGCTTTGTTCGTCGCCAAGGAAGGCCACGATCTCGGGTCACAACTGAAAGGCAGGATCGATTCATCGTGACGACCAGCTTGAGAAATCGTCACCTTACCTCCATTGAGATACAAAACCAACTTCGCGACTTCCACGGAGTATCTGTGAGCGCTCGAACTGTTCGGAGAAGGTTAAAAGAACGCGATATGGTACCACACAAGCCAGCTAATGGGCCCAAACTAACGCGAGCCCACCGAACAGCGCGCCTTCATTTCGCACGCAGTCATTTAAATTGAACACAGCAAGATTGGAGCCGTGTACTCTTTTCTAATGAGTCTAAAATTGTGTTACATGGCAATGATGGAAGGAAGAAGGTCTACCGACGTAAGGGAGAGCGTTTCGCACAATGCTGCTTTGAAGAGAGGGTTGCTTATGGCGGTGGCTCATGGACTGTCTGGGGCGGTATATCCGCGAGTGGCAAAACTCAACTTGAGGTTGTTACAGGACCACGGCTGCCAACATTAAATGCTGAAAGGTACATTCGTGAGTGCTTAGAACCTCACGTGATACCATACGCGGACTATGTGGGCCCAAATTTCCTTTTTATGCATGATAATGCAAGAGCCCATGCGGCCGGCATCGTCAGGGAATATCTTCGGGATGTGAACATCACAGTTATGGACTGGCCAGCCAGAAGCCCAGACATGAACCCCATTGAGCACATGTGGGACGAGCTAAAAAGACGTGTTAGGGCTCGTCAGCCAGTTGCCCAGACGATGCAGGAGTTGTAAACTGCCATATAAGAGGAATGGGAGATGATACCTCAAAATTTCATAGAGCGGTTGATAAACTCTATGCCTAATCGTATGAGAGCTGTGGTAGATGCCCATGGAGGCAACACGCGTTATTAAATTAAACCTTTATTTGATAAAACATGTTTTTTATTCAAAAATCAATTGCCTTTAACAAGGCGCATATCCGACTTGTTAGGCGTAGCTCCATGTCGTATGGTATTCTGAATTCAAATTTAAAACAATATGATCGAAAAAGATGGTAAAATGTATCAGGTTTAAAACTGCATCAACAGTTTTTGTTCAATCTAGCAATCATATTTCGGTAGGGGCAATCGAAACCTAAACTCTAAGGTGGGCCAATAGATGTCTCCAGAAGTGTATAAGTCGTTTTTTTTTAAGAACATTTAAGGCTTATTTTTTTTTGTAGATGAATCAATTATCAACTAATCAGTCGCAAAACAACAAGGTGATTTTTATTTTTCACTTTCTAGACAAAAGGTGTTTATTTGAAATAAATGCCTTTGATTCTAGATTTTTGACTGACGTGCATTCAAAATTCTTTCGTAAACATAGGTAAGGTAGCACCGCAATCACAGATGAACACGGATGTGTTTTAGTTAGTATAAGTCTGACACTCCCTCTCCCTCTAACCAGATCTGAAGAAGTTTCCCAGAAAAAAAAAAACAGGTAACGCAATACATATTTATAGTCGTTCTTTAGGAGAATTTACACTGAATTAAGCATAATCAGCCATATAATGTTCCCACTGCTGGGATGCAGGCCTAGAGAGGCGGCCCGCGTTGTGCTGTCGGAGAGGGAATGGGCCGTAATCCACCACGCGGGCCCAGTGCGGGTTGGTGAATATCTCATGTCTTCGAATTTTTGATTCTAGGACATGCCAGTTTCTTCACGATGTTCCCTACACCGTTTAGTAAGCAATGGTGATAAAATAAAGTACACAAAGTAAAGCGTCTTCCTTAGTTTGAACCCACGACTCGACGTACAAACTCGTAAGTCGGGGGCTACCTCTGCTTTGCTGCATTTACTTACTGCATTTCACTGAAATAAGCTGTTGATCCCCGCACGAACGCCGGCGTTCGGGCGCCATTGTCTTACTATTGTGTCTCTAATTACGCACTCAAAAGGTTAAGAAAACATAAATAATGTAACATTTCGATTACGAAGGGGATCATTCGCGGTGAACACACGTCAGTGTTAACAAAAACCAGTTCAAGCTGGTCTCTTAATCTTTTGAAACTCTGTACTACACTAGACCAGCTCAAAAAGTGAAGTCGACTGTACTTCACTTGGCGTGTGTATAAAATAATTAATGTTGAGGGTTTACCCAAACCCTTCAGTCGTTCATCGTAGTTGCCTATAGGGAAGTCCCGTCTTACGTAGATACATTTGCAGGGTTACAATTATGAGCCTCAAGAGTAAGGTTCACTTTTTATCAACGGGAATTGATATAAGTTTATTTTTATTTCTCTATAAATTTTTGTATTTTTTTACATGATTCTCTTGCCAAATTTATCAGTTTGGTAGCGAGATGTGATCTTGTTTGGGGTTCCGTACCCAATAGTTCATTAAGACTCCGCTGTCCGTCCGTCTGTCACCAGGCTGTATCTCATGAACCGTGATAGTTAGACAAATTGTTAGTTGAAGTTTTCACAGATGATGTATTTCTGTTGCCGCTATAACAACAAATATTAAAAAACAGAATAAAATAAATCCCATACAACAACGTGATTTTTTTTTTTGCTCGTTTTTTTGCTACAGAAGGTACGGAACCCTTCGTGCGCGAATTCCACTCGCACTTATTTATAATACACAATTCAATGAACTTAGGAGCGGCGTCTATGTCGACTTTGCGGCCCCGTATCAGCGATTTTATTTAAAAAAAAAACTGGGCAAGTGCAAGCGGACTCGCGCACTGAGGCTTCCGTACAAACTTACTAGTTCAATTCCCGAATGGAATCTCGAAGTTTTTTCCGAATCGCAAAAAAGTACTTTTTTTAACGGAACAAAAAAATCTGTTTTCAGATTTTTTTCCTATAAGTACCTGTGTTATATGACTTTGCTTTATGGCAAATTTCAGGATTCTGGGTCAACGGGAAGTACCCTACAAATTTTGATTCCCTTGAGTGGGTCGAAATATACATTTTTTGCGACATAAATGGCCGTATCTTTTTTTTCGTTACCTTAGTAGTTTGATTTTTTTACAGCTACAAGGGACCGCAGACCTGAGTATACGATTTTAATTTCAACTAGATAACTCCACGCGTTCCCGAGATAAAGGGTCTTGAAAGACATACAGACAGGGTATCGATAAGGGTATCGTTTTTTCCTTTTGAGGTACAGAACCCTAAAAATTAAAATAAACCAAATGTCTATTGACTCTTTCTTTTAGATTCTTACGTAAGAAATATTGAACAGGGGAGGAGGGGGTCGGCCGATTCTTATTTTTTCTTACATAAGGGGGAGTGTCAAAAACTGGCAAAAATCGTCTTGCGTAATAGATAGTGCCTTAGTGTCTTGACTTGATAAAGTGAAGAATTTAAAATTTGACGAAGGTATAACGACTCGACTGTACAATATACAACAGTCGATAATTGTGGTTTCTTAATCATTAATAATGCTCACCAAAATTAATAGTCGGTCACCAAAGATTAATTTGTACGTCTACTGCTAAATATTTTCACCACTATTGAGGGATTGATCATAAAATCTTTAAAAGAGGCAAAATCACTCACTGATCAATCAACACCCAACCCAAGCCTTAGATCTAGAACAAATTTAGCACAGAGGTTCCTTTAATATGTATAAAGAATAAAAAGTCCAAAGTTTGTATGGAGAAACCTACTTTAATAATAACAATAAAATTATTTGATTAATTGATTTTGTTAAAAAAATAAAATAAAAATGTAATTTATATTAAATGAATATAGTGAATAATAATAATAAGTTTATTAAAATAAATTGTTCACAAAGGTTCATTATTAGAATACAATATAGGTAATTTGCATGAAGTATTTTCTCCTGGTCCCCAAACTAGGTTTATAGCCTGTGACTTGGGGACCAGTGATTCCATGAGGGTAACAATAAAAGTGGAAGTCTGTTTTCACCAGTAACATATACTTTAACGCGGGCAAAGCCGATGACAGAACTTCACTAGAATTTTCCAGAGGGCTATTTTTTTCCGGAAAAAGCGGAGATACTTCTAATTCCAGGGAAATACAAATTTTACATGCAGTTGGAGACGCGAGAACCTGAAGCTAGTTGAATTAAGCATAGTGGAATTTTTGATAGTTTTTTTTTTAAATTAAGAAGGTAACTTTGAATTCGATCGGAATAACAATTTCCTAGCCAGAGTTTTTTTTAATGACTAATAGTCTATTGAGAGGGAGAGCTTCGCACAAATTTATAATGTCATCTCCGGCTGTTTGACGGTCTCTTGAGAAGCTAGTGGCAATCGCTCCAAATATCCTCTATGTAAATTCTGATTGGATGAGTTTGTAATCACGTTGTGACTGCTTTTAAAGGCATTATGATTAAGTTAACTATTACGAAACATAAATATCCTCCATAGATGTTTTGAATTGTAAATGTAAAGAAATCTCGGAATTCCCTGCATGTTTTCCAACCTAAGGTAGGTTAGAAGGTTAGGTAGGTAAACTAACAAGATTTATTAACTGACTTAAAAAAAGGAGGAGGTTCTCAATTCGGTTGTATTTTTTTTAGGGTTCCGTACTTCAAAAGGAAAAAACGGAACCCTTATAGGATCACTATGTTGTCCGTCCGTCTGTCTGTCAAGACCCTTTATCTCGGGAACGCGTGGAGGTATAGAGTTGAAATTAAAACCATATAGTCAAGTCTGCGGTCCCTTGTTGCTGTGAAAAAATCAAACTTCTAATATAACGAAAAAAAAGATACGGTCGTTTATGTCGCAAAAAATGTATATTTCGACACTCTCAAGGTACTTAATCAAAATGTTGACCCAGAATCCTGAAATTTGGCATAAAGCAAGGTCTTATAGTACAGATATAGGAATAAATCTGAAAACAGTAAATTTGTTGTTACGTCACAAAAAAATGCGATTCGGAATAATCTTCGAAACTTCATTCAGGAATTGAACTGTTTACTTAAGTAGGTTTGTACGGAACCCGCAGTGCGCGAGTCCGACTTGCCAAGTTTTTTTAATATTACCTCTGGTCCATTTCGATTATTCCTTTAATTGAAAGGATATACTTCCAATTTCCATTAAAATCTAGTTCTAATGATGAGATCAATAAGGAATTGAGGGCATTGTTTGTGCGAGCGTAGCCGCTGGCTACGCTCGCTTAATTTGTTTCTGAAACATATTTTCACCTCTTTAGGGGTTGAATTTTGAAAAATCCTCTCTTAGTGCCTGCCTACATCATAAAAGGACGCCTTGTGCAAAATTTCATGTGCCTTGTCCCAGTAATTTCGACTGTGTGTTGATATAACAGTCAGTTTTTTAATATATATTGATTTTGGTATTTTCAACAAGATATTAAACATTTACAATCAGAAAGTATAACTTGATAAATCAGAACTGAAGAATACCACAGATGGCCAACAGATCTTTACAAACGCACAGATAACTTAATTAAAATAGTTAAGTGACTATGACGAAACAAATTGTGCTGATGATAACGGCATCATCAAACTAATCTGATGATGAAACCGGAAGCCAGGCACGGGAACTCCATAATAAAACAATGTGTCCTATGTGTATCCTAATATTTGAAATCCGTTTTCAAACAGTTGGATAACAAACGTCTTGGGAAACCTCTAATTTGGATCAAAGTATTTAAACTTCGACGACAATTAGACGCCATCACTTAAAACGCTTTATTAACGCAGGTAGGCCTTAGGCAAGATAGGTTCAGTGTGGCTAATATTAAGGCTTATATTAAATACGCAAGATTAAGTTTATATCTAGCTTTCGCCTGCGTGAATATCGGAAATTTAACTTGATCATGGTTTTGGCTACCATTAAATTTTTATTAAGATATTTTAAATAACTCTCTAGACCCAATTTTGATATCTACGCTAGCGAAGTTGCGGGTAGAAGTAATCTTATCTTCTTGTCTCCAGAGGTTGGTTTCCTAGTTAGTAATTTTTTTTTGGCGGCAAATCATCCAATGACGTCTCCAGCTCTAAGGCGGAGCGAGAGGGCGAGTCAGACTTTTACTGACTAAAACCTACTCCTATGCCTTCTTTGCTGTGTGATCCAGTTAAATCCGGGGTTTTCCCTTTCGGAAGCCAACCCATGGCCCAGTAGGCTTCGACCCTGCTGGGCCCCTACGGTTTAGCTGACATATTTTGAGGCTCGCGTTGAACTCTACACGCCGCCGCGCCGTGGACGACTCGAGCGGGGTCGGACGGGTACCCTGACTCGGACAAATTAGGTTAGAACACAAAGGCGGGAGCGGAGCGGAGAGGATAACCACCCGGTAATAGGAGCCTAAGGGCGTCCGCTTGAAGTAGTTTCGACCCTTACTTTAAGACCCGCGAACAGAAATAGGACCTGACTACTTATATCATTAACGTGAAAATAAAATTCTTCTGACTATAAGTTATTATTTGCTTATTTCTGTCTGCAGGGTTTAAAGTAAGGCTTTTAGTTCCGGATGGTTATAAAAAAAAATAACTTTAGCCTTATAACCTAACCTGCCCGTGTCGGGGTGCCCCAAAATTAGGTCACCACCACGTACTTTCCCTGCTCTTGTCTTTTACACGCATTACCGGCTGTGCATTCAGTATTGTATAGAATACCTAAGCAAAGTTAAGGCATTTTATACATTACCTAGGTATTGAATAGAATACCGGATTATACAGATTGCCGGTAACATAATATATATTTTTATAAATATTTATATTATTTGTTACTGTCATTTAGAAGAAAAAGAGAAAGATTGAGAAAGAAAAGAGATTTCCTTGTTTCTAAATACTATTTTCTACATTTCTTTTATTCTCACCTTTCGCAGGTTTGCTGGAAGAAATTTCTTTTGAAATAAGCAGTACCTTCGTACAAATTTTTATAATGATGTGTCTTCTTCTGTTGTAAATGTGTGCATTAAATTAAAGAATAAGTAAATAAATGTGAAGTGGTAAGAATAAGCCTCAATTGTAGAGAATACAGAATAGAATACTCCGAATGCTTCTACTCTTTGCTTGTACATCACAAAAAATTGATTATTATTTTTTTAGTAATTAATATTTGTGTGTTCGAATGCCTGTTATTTATTAGTCATCTTGTTATGAAATGCAACTGAAACACTGTACAGTCACAGTCGTTAATTGTTGAATATTAGCAGTCTTGTTAGTAAATAGTAACAACAGAAAGCAGATCAAACACTCTACCAGTGGATTATTCTTAGGAACAGTTTACATAACAACTACAAGCCATCATAAGATCTTTTGAACGGTACTATCAAGTTGCTTTTACACAGAATATAAGGTATAGTGTTGGCCCCAGTACAATAGCAGGTCGTCGGTTCAAACCTAGCCAGGAGCATTACTTTGCGTGATTTATTTCATTACCACTCCTCTTAAAACGGTGAAAACAAAAAGCGTAAAGAAAGCTGCATGTCCTAGAACCAGGGGCGCCGACTCCGTGGGTGCTCGGGCCTCGAGCACCCATGAGAAATAAACAGTAGGTGCCGAGCACCCCTGACGATATAGACATCAAGAAACAGATCAGTAATAACCTTTTAGGTTACATATAAATTATAATATTTCTTGATAATAAAAACTAGTTTCATTTTTATATAATGGTTTCATTTTATATTATTTATCAAACACAATTAGTAATTAAGTAAGTACGCAGTATGTAAGTAGGACATTTACTTATTTGTCGGTCGATCAGTGTGCATTACTCTTCTCACACTTCGCCACTTTTTCGAGTCCATCAAATGAGCATGAGCACCCATGAGATTTTCTAAAAGCCGGCGCCCCTGCCTAGAACAAAAACAACTGGGCAAATGCGAGTCAGACTCGCGCCCTGAGGGTTCCGTACAAACTTACCTATGTAATGTATATCTACCCATATTATGCGAATAAATTATTTGACTTTGACTAAACAGTTCAATTCCCGAATGGAGTCTCGAAGATTTTTCCGAAACGCATTTTTTTTTTGTTGTGACTTAACTTATAATTGACAGTTTTCAAAATTATTCCTATACCTGTGCTATAAGACCTTGCTTTATGCAAAATTTCAGGATTCTGAGACCGGAGTATTCACAATTTTAGCGAATTTACAAAGTTATAAAAAGATTTTTATGGCATGTGGCACATCACTAGCAAAAAGATAAACTAGAAAATTTTTGAGGGAGTTGTAAGATTCCGGTCGCTTTTGGTTTTTTTTTACCATGTAAATAGCTGTAACATATACAGCTTTAATTTAAATCCAAAACTTTGCGAGTAAATTAAAAAAAAAAACTAGATAATGTCACTAATTTTAAATTGAAAAGTACTCTAATACAATACACATCTAAATAAAATTAAAATTCAGAGTCTACGCCTTACATATTTTTAAAAATTTGTGTTTGAATGAACAATTTAGGTCTTATTTTCATAAAACAATAAAAAGTCTATGAAAAAAAAATCCACAGGGCATGAGAAGTGTTTAGGGGTCTGAAAAGATAGGTAGCAGATGTCCCCTCCCGTCGACCATTTCAATTTGGCACACGATGTACCAAACACCCTGTATAATATTATAAAGAGGTAAAAATTGTTTTTTATTAATATTTTTTTGTTTGTAGGAGGTAATCTCTGAAAGTACTGGTCCGATTGCTAAAATTTTTTCACCAATAGAAAGCTGCTTTATTCCTAAGTGATATAGGCTATATTTTATGTAAGCGGGCGAAGCTGCGGGCAAAAGCTAGTATTATAATAAAAAGCCGGCCAAGTGCGAGTACCATCGTATTTTTATTCTATTAAATGTTGTTGTAGTGGTAAATTTTAACTGTCTTCATAGTTGTCATGAAATATAGCCCGCTGACAGGTGGGCCGACGGACAGATGGATGGACAGCGGATGCTTGGTAATAGGGTTCCGTTGATAACACTTCGTGTGCGGAATCCTTGAAAGGATTGATACTCTTACTTAGGATCATTTCCTACCGTCACGTGGGCGAAGCCACTGGCAACAGCTACTAATGTAATTAAGCGGAAAAAGTTTATTATTTGTTTAAACGTGGTAATCTTTGGAACTAGTATGTGTATTGAAAAAATCTTTCTATATGGGATGAACCAGATTCATTACAAATTGTATAACGTTACGCTAAGAAACTTAGGATCCCCAGACTCCCTCACAGACGCCCTGAAAAAAATTTAAAGGCCTGATCAGTTTTTGGAGAGAGGTGGGCTGGTTGGATTAAGCCCACCAAAGGTTTCGGCTATATGGTCCACGCACAATGGTCCACATAGGACTAAGTGTGGAAACCATACTCGAACTGACCAGCCCTAGCCAAGTTACAACCGTTTCCTGTCGAATTCCGTTATCCAATCGGTAACGCCTCGGTGTCAGCAATTGTAGAAAACGATAAGTTTGTTGACGCGCCTGCACCCCTAGCCAAGTTGATAATCTGCAATCGTTAACGCTAGTCGAAAACGAATCAAATGTATGTGAATGACATCATCTCAACGTAAAGTCACGTGGTCAGAACAAACAAATAGAAAATCCGTAGCCAAGTTCACGTCGTTCAAAATGATAGAATGAATTGTTATCGTTTCTACAATGTTCAACGCTACTACCTTTGTTATACAAACGCTACATTGTAGAACGAGCGGCCGACTCAGGCGCGTCAACATGGCTACCAACTTATCGTTTTCTACAATTGTTGACACCGAGGCGTTACCGATTGGAGAACGGATTTCGACACGAAACGGTTGTAACTTGGCTAGGGGGGCCGTTCGTTCTACAATAACAAAGGATGTAGCGTTGAACATTGTAGAAACGATAACAATTTATTCTATCATTTTGAATGTTGTGAACTTAGCTACGAATTTTCTATTCGTTTGTTCTGACCACGTGACTTAACGTTGAGATGATGTCAATCCCATACATTTGATTAGTTTTCGACTAGCGTTAACGATTGCAGATTATCAACTTGGCTAGGGGTGCTGAACTGATAACATTACGCTACAATCTATGAAAGCGGAGCAGTAATGAAAGACGCACCGTAAATCGTAGAGGACCGCTAGTTTATTATAATCAGAGGTTGGAATTAGGTAGAGTTGAACATGTACTTACACCGATTTCATGCAGCCAAAGAATAAAGTGGATATGCCTCAAATCCCGAGATTAATTTTAAAGAGCAGATTATTTTTATGACGCTATCAGAAATATAGCAGAATGAATTTCTACCTTCATTAATGACGAGGAGGAGGAAGTGTATAAATTTGTTAACCTTACCTCAGTTGACGTAGAGAGATCTATTTCAATGAAAAATACTAATAAAAATTGTATTAATTATCTTTGTTTTATTTGTCTTTTCTATTTCTGAGGTTTTTATTATTATTTATTTGTAATATTCTTGGTCACACGGGATTTATCATTAGAAATCCCGGGAAGATCCATATTAATATCAACATTTCGATGCAAGTACATGAACAACTCTACCTAATTCCAACCCCTGAATTATTACTTAAAAAAACAAAAAGCCCCAAATTATTACATACATTCTATTTTATACATGACAATGGTCAAAGATTGCAAACCATATTTTTTTTAAATACACAAAGCTAAAGTCGTTACTTGAGGTAATAATAGATAGTACAATGCGTTCCAAATAAGAATAGGATCAGTTGCCATCTTGTGACGTCACGTCATACTGTCAAATTGCAAGAAATTGGGCAAAATTGAAGAACTCAGAGATGAGCAAAATTGAAGAACTGGATTCTGATTAAACTTTTTTCGTTCACAGCTCGTAAATAAATTAACTTTTAAAAATTTCTTGTTTTGCTCACCATAATAATTCTTCGATTTGACAGTATGACGTGACGTCACAACATGGCAATCGATCCTATTCTTATTTGGAACGCATTGTAGCGTTGAAATTAAAATATCTCGAACTAGCAGATACCAGCGGCTTCGCCCGCGTGATAATAGAAAATTATCCTAATGAAACATTCTCCCGAGACAAAAAGTATCCTATGTGCTATTCCAGGTCATGATCTAACCATGTGCCAAGTTCCATCGAAATCCTTCGAGCGTGAAGAAGTAACAAACATACACACAACAACACACCATATTATCGCACCTTTAATCCAATACCGTCACTAAACGAAATTCTTCAAAAAACTGTTTTTAACGCCATCTGTTTGCTGAGCGCTAATTTTACAGATTGCGTTAAAAACAGTTTTTTTTGAAGAATTTCGTTTAGTGACGGTATTGGAGTAAAGGTGCGTTATTATCACACACAAATTTTCGCCTTTGTAATACTAGTGCGAATATTAGTTCAAGTCACCTTAGAAATACTGGCGTGATGATCTAGACTGGTTTTTAGATTAAAACCAAGTCATGTGGACGCTGTTCTACCTTTACGAACAGATTAATTAACAAGAGGCAGCGGGTCTTTTGCTGCTGCAAACCACACAATTATTAAACTGTTCTCGTTTTCTGTACACATACCGGTTGAGGGCAAGAAAGCGCAAACACTAAGGTAAAAGGAAATTAGTTAGGTAACCCTGTTGAATCTGACGGATTTGACAGGTGCCTTGGTGTTTAGCGGCCATAATGAGCCCTCTATTGTATAACCCAGACACACAGTTTCCTTTCATTATATTTCTCAATGAAACAATTATTGAAGTGAATAAATCAATAAGAACCTTTCTTAGAATTAATTTCCGATTTAGATTGTTGGAGTTGACACGGAGCAAAATCAAAATTAGCAAAACTTGTCCAAGTTTAACTTAAGTCTTATATCTATTTACTACATGTGTTAGGTTCACAATACATGTGTTATGTTCTTGTACTCATTCCCCAGCTGTTATTATGATGTGGATCACCCAGACGACATGGTGGAGAATACGGTGTAGATCTACCCCGCTTGGGCGAAGTACCGCTGTGTCTTCTTGGAGACGATCGGTGGAGGCGCCCTCTCGCGTTCTGGCGAGCCTAGGTTACCGTAAGTTGCAGACGGGTAGCAATCTGTAGCTCGCCGTCCAATATGAATAACAACGCGTTGTGTTCCACGCCTACCTAAAAGAGCTGTCATCAAAGTAGACGATGCCCGCAAAGGCCGATACATGCTAGCATTGTTCAAAATAGTTACCACGGCCCTATCCCGAACACGGGTTGTTTTTAACAAATAAAAGTCTGTTACACTTTCGCGCTCCTCTTAGAGCGGGATAAGCTATAATTGTAGAACTTATATATTTTTAGGTAAGGGCTACCAAATTCCACACCATAAATAAATAATGTTGAAGTGGGTCTCCATGGTCCAACATGTCCATTTTCATCTAAAAAACTGCCCCGTGTGTCAATAAAATACATAGTTGAGTTACTTTTATTACCTTCGGGATATCGTTTCATGACTTTAAGTTACTGGAGAGTGGAAAACGTGCGCATTTCATATGTTAGTTTTTTTTTTACGAAGGAACCCAACCAGCAAAACAGTCTCAGAACTCGCACTTTTTAAGAGTGGTAGGTTTAAAGCGCTCTTATATTTGTTTTAGAACATACCATCGATCCTATATCACTTTTAGACAAGCCGGTATGGCCTCAAGAACGCTCAGTCTCATAACCAAGTCTCATATATGTATATAAGCATTTACTAAGACTAGTTGCACTTGAGAAAAACTTGCTCTTATATGGGCATTTTCTAAGCTCGTTTGATTTTATATTAGACTTACCAAATGCTATTGTAAGATGTCAGACTAATATCAGCATAGCATAAGAGTACTGTGAGTACGTGCATTTCTGGTCTTATTTGAAACTAATATAAGATCTATTGATCTTATATTAGTTTCAAATAAGACACAGTACACTGGATAAGTATGATATTAGAGTGATTTTGGATCAACATATTTACAATACACAAGCCGAATTCGTGTCCGTATAGCCTTAAGATTAAGTTCTTTTGTTTTCTCTCTGTTGATGTATATAAGAGCATTTACTAAGACTAGTTGCACTTGAGAAAAACTTGCTCTTATATGGGTATTTTCTAAGCTCGTTTGATTTTATATTAGACTTGCCAAATGCTATTGTAAGATGTCAGACTAATATCAGCATAGCATAAGAGTACTGTGAGTACGTGCATTTCTGGTCTTATTTGAAACTAATGTAAGATCTATTGATCTTATATTAGTTTCAAATAAGACACAGTACACTGGATAAGTATGATATTAGAGTGATTTTGGATCAACATATTTACAATACAAAAGCCGAATTCGTGTCCGTATAGCCTTAAGATTAAGTTCTTTTGTTTTCTCTCTGTCGATTTAAGGTTTTATGTAAAATTGCGAGGAACCCTAATTTATTCCAATATGGAGTTATCTTTAGTATACCGAATGCTAATATTAGAGTAAACAATCTTACATTAGTCTAATAGTGCGCTTGTAAAATGCAGCTATACTAATGGCGACACTATCAATATAAATTAAGAAATAAAATAATTAAACGAGAACAGGAAATACCATAATTAACAAGGCGCATGAATTTTGAAGCGTAAAACGAGGTCTAATTAACAGTAAATAATAAATTCCAATACGATTACTTACCGTAAAACTACTTTTACTTTTATACTAAAATATATAAATAGTATATATATATAACATTAACTTCACGCAACTTTAATTTGTTTTCATTTAATTTCAAATCAACAGTCACACGAACTTTTAAGTTGGACCTGACGTAAAATTCTCAAAATATTCTAACCTTAGACCAATATAAGCCTATGCAGGCTTACAAGATACTTACGTAAAAGCAATATTAGCCTAAGTCGGCTTAAATTATTTTTGGCTAGATTTCAGTAAGTGCAAACAGCATTCAATTAGACTGATATTAGAATGATATTAAACTAAATATGCTTATAATTAGTGCCCAAACCCAGGCTTATATCATTATATAGGAGTGATGTAAGAGCAAAAAAACAGTAGTCTTGAGATTGTTGTAAGCCTAGTTTTTGCTGGTTGGGAAATCATCAAATAACTTCTCCCATTCCGGGTGGAGCCAGAGGGAGTGTTTTTTTTAGGTGGAAAAATTATCTAATGTCAAATCGCGCCCTTGGGCGGAGCGGGAGATAGTTTCAGACTTTTACTGATTAAAAACTTACTCCTGTTTCTTCTTTGCCTTCGTCCCAGGGCCCCGGGGTTTCGCTTTCACACTACCTGTGAGCGAGAGAGAGTGTTACTGACTAAAATCCACAGTGTTTCTTCAGTTGCCTTTTTTTAGCGAGGGCTACGTTAATTTCTTCGAACAATCCGCAATTCTGGCAGGCGTCGGCCCTAACATACCCTGTCAATATTGCTGACATCTCTTTGAGGCGCGCATAGGACACAACGCGCCGTTGTGACCCGGGCTTGGTCCTTACCTAACGGCCGGATGGCGGTAATCGTACTTTTTTTTAGGTGGGAAATCACCCAATGACTTCTCCCTTTCTTTGTGGAGTGGAAGGGCATGTCAGACTTTTACTGACAAAAACCCACTCCTATGTTCCTTCGTTGCTGGGCCCCTACGGTTTGCTGATATCTCCTTGAGGCGCGCATGGAACATGAAGCGTCATCCGGAAGGTGAGGACGCCTTATTGTCTTTCCAGCCACTCCTCAAAGAGGGGACTTACCGCCATATTTATGGCGTGCCCAGCACTGGGTTGCGCGACAGTCTCTGTCGCCATTCATTCCATTTGCTGAATGAGACTCTTTAACCACTTTATATTATTATGTAAATAGTGTCAAATAAACGTTTTTATTTTTATTTATTTCTTTTATTTGACCATGAGATCCCGCCGGAACTCTGACCGCCGCATGACGCGTCTTGTCGCGGCATCCCGATAATCGTCCAGCGACTATCTTACAAAGGCGAGTTGTTCTTGAATGTGTGTTTGTGTAGGTTCACGTAAACTTTTTTACAAGCTCTTATTTAGCCTACAATAATTATAAGTATGGGATGCGATATTGTTCGAGAGAGTTACCGTTGTCATGAATCGCAATGGGCAACTGATGGGAGCAAGGGTGGGTTTTAGTCAAAGTCTGACGCTCCCTATCGCTCCACCTAGAGCAGGAGGAGTTTAATGATTTTTCACCTAATTATTTTTTTGTGTAACTTCTATAAATATATAAAAGCGAAAAAACCATGCCATGCCAAACCATGTAAAATTAAATACATGGCTAATCTATACATCATCATCATCATCATTTCAGCAGAAAGACGTCCACTGCTGGACATAGGCCTCCCCCAAGCGTCGCCACAGCGAACGGTCCTGTGCGTCTCGCATCCATCGGACTCCCGCAACCGTTACCAAGTCATCGGTCCACCTTGTCAATCTATACATACAGCTTGGCAAAAAAGAGTGTGGAATAAATGAGGTCAGCAGTATCGCACCTGTGGCAACCCGGTATACTACGAGTCAACAGTTTTTGATACTTGTGATTTTTGAGAATATGATTCCAATTATTCCAATCCTAAGTGGGTGGGGTGCAGTCCCTCGAACGCTTCAATGTCCAGTATTAACAATGTTAATACAGGACGCTAAAGCATTGTTCGAACGCGGTGTAGTAAGTATCCACATATCGATATTAACAGTGAGGTTGTTGTTGTGCGTCCAGATCTGATGAATGTGTCGCTTGCGTGCATTTCATGTTCGTTAGAAGCGCGCAGGGGTTTTATAAATACGAGCCGTGCGCGAAATATACATGCGCCGTTCGCAAGCGGCGCCTTCGCCAGATCTACGCAACACTATGACTTGACAAATAGTTCGATTACAGGGATAATGAAAGAACACGTTTTTTTTTGAAGTTTCATTTTAATAGAAAATAATTCAATCCGACGAATCGAAAACACTTTCATCTAAATATTCAATGCCAGAAAAGCTCACATTTTGGCTAGAGCTTCCTGCACCTGATGATTTTGAATCACTAGAATATTCTAAATCTGACAAATCACTGCTACTGTCATCTCTTAGATTTATTATCAGTCGTTCCATCTGTTCATACATAATCGCACCTCTGTCATAATATTCTTTTTCTATTTTCATTACATGCTTGCATGAATTTTTCCAGTCTTCGGCAGTAATGTTTGAAAATGCTTGTTCAGCAGCCACCTATAAGAAAGAAATTATCTTTAAAATCGTTTATACATTGCAATATTAAATAATTAAGCATGTATAAACTAGGCTACATACCTTTATATCAATGGACCCAACATTGACTGAAGCAATTTTATGCTTTGCGATTCCCCATATCAACTCAATAGGGTTTAGGTCACAATGATAAGGTGGAAGGCGTACCACAGTGTGACCATGATCTCCTAAAATATGGTCAATTTCGTAAATGGGCTCTGGTTTATGCCGCTTCACTAGCATTAATAATTGAGGTTTACGGAGAGACTCATCAAAAGGTATATTGTTTTCCAGTAACCATATCTTTATCTCTGCAACCTTTGAAGCGCTAGTTGGGGCCTTGTTCAAGACAACCGAATGGTAAGGAGCATTATCCATTACAATAATGGAAGGTTCGCTTAGGTTGGGGATTAATTTTTCAGTAACCCATTTTGTGAAGTTGGTTTTATTCATTTCCGAGTGATAATCTTCATTTTTGTTTGTGCCACTGAAAATCAAAAGGGCATTTGGAACAAATCCTTTCTCGCTCCCCGCATGTACAATTATATATCTCTTGCCTTTTGATATGTTGTGTTTCACTCCGCTGACATCAACTGATTGCCAACATTTTTTCAGCTTGTATGATGTATGAATATAACTTTCATCCAAATATATTATTTGTTTTTGTAGTTCTGGAGGCAGGTTTCTATTCTCCATAATAATTTTCAAATATTGCTCCCGCTTTGCTGCTATGTGAGGTTTCTCTATTAGTGCCGATCTGTCTGTTTTACATTTCTTATATGAAAAACTCAGAGAGTGTAATATCTTTCTGAGATGTTCACGGCTTCCGTCATAACCTAAGTCCTCTCTAACTACCGGCAGTAAATTTCTCAGTGTAGGCACCTGAAACATAATATTTTGTTTTAAATCTACTTTTTTTTAATTCATGAAATCTGGAGTAGTGTACGAATAAAACATACCTGCTTTTTCACAGTATAAAAAAAATGAACTTTTTGTCTAATTGCACATAAATCGAAGTTATCTAAATCTTTCTTTGGGCGACCTTTGCGAAGTTTTCCCGGTGTTAAAAAAATACCATTATTTTTTTCACCTTCCTGAACAATCTTTCTTATTGTGTTGACAGATTTACCTAAAACAAAAAGCATCAGAACAATACTTTATTATTAAATCCATATTCATTATCTTTAAGTTTCTTGTCTTGGAGGATAGCGTATACGAAACTTGTCAAACTACAAAACATAACCTCAATTTTCAATTTATATAAACAAGAATAAAAGTTATATAAATCTGGATATCTACAAAACTACGCATTGAAAAACATTTGTAAAAACCTTATTTAAGGTACAATAACTAATTTAGAGAACATAAATACCTGTCATATCGGCAGTTCTTTGATAAACATTGTCGATATCGGACAAAACTTGTCCCGCTTGAGATTCGGCCAAACACCGCAAAAAGACGTGGTAAATCACTGCTCTGCCACTACTACGAATAGTTTTATTCATTTTAAATAGTTAATTAGGCAACGAAAATTGTTATTTTTATGAAATCTATGAAAAACGAATAGGATAGACGCACTGTTGACACAGAATGTACTAGCAGTTGACAAGTGAAGCAATGTTGCCTCAATCATCGCTTTTTAATTCCAACTGTCACCGCGTCAGACTCTTTTTTGCCAAGCTGTATATTCTACATATATATATATATATATATAAGCGAAATACCACTCACTGATTAATCACGAAATCTCAGAAACTATAACACCTACAAATTTAAAATTTGGCAGGTAGGTTCCTTGTAGGGTGTAGACGTCTGCTAAGAACGGATTTTACTAAACACCACCCCTAAGGAGGTAAAACGGGGGTTGGAAGTTTGTATGGAGAAACCTACTATCACGCGGGCGAAGTCGCTGGCAGAAGCTAGTAACGTATGTTTGTTTTGAGAAAATCTTCCAAATGACTTTTAAATAGTTACTTCAAACCGATTGAACTATTTGTAAACATGTTCAGTTTCGATGACAATGCATGATTAGCTAAGTTACAGTACGGCCGACGTATCTTGGCGAGCCCGAACTTTGCGCAGAAGGCGCTAACTTAATTTAAATCGATTTGAAAAAAAATCGATTAAACAACACCCTCAGACACGCGTATTGGACATCTCTCTTCGGTAACTTCGTAAAGCTTCGTACTTATTCGGCAATATTCGGTACGCAGTAATATGTCTCACTCACACGTTAGCATTGGTGTTCTTTTCGTGTCGCTGTCTCTGTCTTGAGCACAGGCGGTGACAAAAGTTTTCGTTGGTTTTTATTATTATATTGTTAAGTTTTTTGTGTAGTGTTAGGTTTGTTCATAAGTTATTTTTGTAGTTTTCTGTCTCAAAGTGTTTTAATATTTATTTTATTTGTACTTGTATTAGTATTTTTTTATTCGTATTTAGGTTTTAAAAAAATAATGTCAATAACAGTTTTTTTTTACGAGTACATGCGCTAAAGTTCGTAGAGTCTATGTTCAGGCTCGCCAAGGTACGTCGGCCGTACTGTACGTCATTCTAAATCCAATATGGCGGACTCTTAAAGATAGAAGACTGTTTATTTTCTTTAGATACCCCCATGATGTGGGTTTCTATTATTTTTAAAAGTTTCGATCGCTCGGTATCATAGAAAATAGCTTGCGCACATAATAACATTGTGTAACGTGAATCTACGGACTTTCAGGACAAAAACGCCTTCTTGAAATAGAATATATACACTACTAATAATAGTATTATGTTTACCTGTTTGATTATCAGGCACCTACGAAGAGATCAATCAGCTTAGCCTCTTCCCAATTAGGTATTTGAGGTTCACTGTCAGTCTACCTAGAGACAACTGAATACCAGTTATTTACATAGAGCGAATGCCTGAGCATTTGCTCCATATAAATTAGTGGGAAAAGGCTTAAGCTGATTGATCTCTTCGTATGTATCTACGAGTATAATAATCAAAAGGTACCTCTTCTATGTACCTCTAATAATATTGATATTATTACTAGTGGGTATAGATCCTCCATAAATAACCCACTAATTGGGTAACATGACATACTTTACAAAGGCTTTGTGGCTTACAACTACAAAAATATGTAATTAAATTATATATTTTGTTTTGATTTGTCTGTTCTTTTTAAGGTTCCGTACCTCAAAAGAAAAAACGGAACCCTTATAGGATCACTTTGTTGTCCGTCTGTCTGGCTGTCTGTCTGTCTGTCTAACCAAGACCCTTTATCTCGGGAACGCGTGTTGTTGAAGTTGAAATTAAAACCATATACCGAGGTCTGTGGACTCTTAAAGCTGTAAAAAAAAAAACTTCTAAGTTAACGAAAAAAAGATCGGCTGTTTATGTCGCAAAAAAAAACGTGTATTTCGACACTCACAAGGGAATCAAAACATTGTCCCGTTGACCTAGAATCCTGAAATTTGGCATGAAGCAAGGTCTCATAGCATAAGTATAGGAAATAATCTGAAAACTGTAAATTTGCAGTTACGTCACAAAAAAAAAGTTTTTTGCGATTCGGAAAAATCATTGTAACTCAATTCGGGAATTGAACTGTTTTCATAGGTAAGTTTGTACGGAATTCTCAGTACGCGAGTCCGACTCGCACTTGGCCGGTTTTTTTTTTTAATTTTAAGATTATCTTACTTTTTACTATCCTATAGTCTTACCGCAGACATTACACACGTGTAAGCTGCAGCTTTTTTCAAAAGAGTTACTGCGGCCCTGAAACGCAAACGGCAACTAAACACAACGGAACACAGATGGGTTTTATTCAGTAAAAGTCTGACCCTCTAGCTCCATCCGGTGCGGGAGAACTTGCTTGATGATTAGTCACCTAAAAATTTACGTTATCGTTCCAATATCTACACTAATATTATAAGGAGGTAATAGTACATTATGATATAAGTGTGTAATGTTAGTGATTACCGTCGAGGCGGTATTTAGACCCGAGCCGTGGCGAGGGTCTTAAGAGAGCCAAGAACGGTAATCATTAATTACTCACGTGTGTCATACGACGTTTTTCAATACACTTGTGAAGAAAACAACAGTAAAACTAGTAAAATTTTGTGTGACATGGCGGTAAAAATCTGTTTTCTTAAGCGCGCACATCATTTTTTTTTTATCTACCCCTAGAGGAAGGCTAAGGTATTTTGATCATACTGCCTAGTCTTAAGTTTATGTTTTCTTGCGTGAAAAGTTTTTACGATAATGTCTTTCGTAGTGACAATAGAATACGGATGTAAAATTTTCTAATGATTTTGTAGTATTTAATTTTATTTAATTAATAAAGCCACTGCACTTCACTGGAATAAAAAAAATCACGCCAATAACCGCGCGCATCTTAAAATGGCGGCCATAGACCACAAAAAAGACAATTTTATTTGAATGTACGATTTATTTACTAAATGATGAAATAAGTAAGTAAGACACTAATTTATACATACACTATTGAACGCAATAACTTAATGGGAATTTTATTCGAATTCAAAATTTGTTTTGCGAACAAAGAGGTTGAACAAAAAGGTTTTAACTGCATTATAGCACTAGTGCGTAATGGTAATCAAAATGTCACAGTTTGGTAACGAGTGCCATTATTACCTAAGTGCAGTGCAATAAGAGTCACTTTCTGAGCAAGTGTATTGAAAAGGTTGTTTTATTGTTGTAGAAGGTAATCTCTGAAAGTACGGGTCTGATTGCGAATTTTTTTCGCCGATAGAAAGCTGCTTTAGCTACTTTCCTGAGTGACATAGGCTATATTTTATGTACGCGGGCGAGGCCGCGGGTAAATTGCTAGTAATTAATAATAAAAGGATATAAGAAACACCTCACTCTTTTCTCGTTTGTCATTCTTGGTATTTTTTTTTTTTTCGGTGGTAAAATCATCCAATGACATCCCCTGCTCTTGGGCGGAGCGGGAGATAGTGTCAGACTTTTACTGACTAAAAACAAGAAAGCAAGTTTTTATAGCGCGGTATATTATACTCAATAATAAAAATAAATAAATACTCATCAAGACCATTCCAAAAAGCTCAAACACCCCTGAGTTCCAATGGTCACATTCCGGTTCCATCATCAGATCAGCTACATGTCATAATAATTTTGCATTGTCATCTGATTTACACATGCTTGCAAAATTTCAGCTCAATTGGTAACCGGAAAGTGGACCAACTTCAATTTGCAAGATTTGATTAGGTACAGACAAACAAAAATCGAGACAGATGAAACTAAATAAAAGCTTGTAATAGATATATGAGTATTGAACTCATATATCTATTACAAGCTTTTGCAGCAAGCGTGCAGTTCCAATTATTAGTAAATTACAACAACCAACCAACCAACGGAAATTACACATGTTTTAAGCGACAAAGCTAGGACAGCCTTCGGTAAAGACATATCTAAGCCTTAAGTAGAAAGTCGCCGTTCGCTTGTATACAAGACCGCAGAGCAAACAATATCAGAACAACAATAGTCTTTAGAAATGATAGGTACTACAGCAACGTTCAGCAGCACAATCTTTAATCTGACGCAATGCATCAGGGATTAAGGTGAGCCTCGTGATTTGCTAGCTGGCTTTTCAACCGACTTTAAAAAAGGAGGAGGTTCTCAATTCGGTTGTGTGTTTTTTAATGTTTATTACCTCAGAACTCCGTCATTTATCAACCAATTTGCAATTTATTTTTAGTTAAAAGGATATGCTTTTAGATTGGTCCCATTTTGTTCAAAATTTAATTTTGATGATGGGATCCATGAGGAATTGAGAGAACTCCTTAAACATTATAGGCAACCATATAGTGATTTTGGTATTTTTAGTCAAAAAGTAACCCATGATGAAGTGAAACTGATGAAGGAGACCAGAAATAGCAAAAGAAACTTCACACTCACAAAGTCACCACGTTTCACAATGAAGATATTTAAGGAACGATGACAATACAAAAAAATAAATGGTTCTGAATAGTTATGTTGAAAATGGTCCATCGAGCTTACATAATTATGATTATGAAGCCGGAAGGTAGGTACCGGAAATCCGTAATTAATCAATGTATCCAAGCCATGTTTGGGCTTATTAATTTGACTATAAGGTACCATCGAGCTGATCTGATGATGGAGCCGAAAGGTGGAAAGTAGGCATGTTCCCATGCCATAATAAAACAATGAATTTCAGCAGTGTTTGGCTCAATTGGAATTGTCATGAGATGTAGGTTCTCTGGCTAGAAGAGACCTGGCTATCACAACCGTAAAGTATGACATAAAAAAAACTTATTCCTAAAAAAAAATCTAACCGATTTCCCTACACAAAACAAGTTTTCCGGAAGTCGGTGTTAAATAACGAAACAAATAAAACCAGAAACACCGACTTATACCAAAACCATCCCATAGATATGCTGAACTGGTTTCATTTGAAAAGTAATTATGCAAAGATGGTTTAAGAACATTAAAAAAATACCCTTTTTCCAAAAACTAAAAAAATATATTTCTTTTTTTAGCGTAGAAGGACACTCCGGTACCTATCGGCAGGTATTGAATAAAGAGGATGACAGGCGTAGTTGTCGGTAAAGTGTTAGTTATTTTGAAAGGAAAGTATTTCCCAATTCACCCGGACTTTTTTTTTCTATGCTGGGTATTAATCATATTTGTGTACAAAAGCTCACCTACTTTTGTACCCATTTGTTCTAGAGCTTTTTGAGGTAGAAACATGTCTACTATATCACATAAGATGACAAAATACACTAGTGTTCTTCAGAGGGAATATAATAGCTGTCAGTAGTTCCCGTGAAATATGGTTGCGACTCGCACAGCCAGTGGTCGTAATCCATTCAATTGGTGAAAGAAATTGTACCTTTATCGTACCATTAAGATCAAGAATTTTCTCTATAGGCCTACCTATATAAGAAAATCCTAATCTTATTTATGTATTTCTACTAGAACTATTTCTACCTACGCTTTGTCGAGTTTTCAGGGAGTGAAGACAAAAATATATATATCTTTTTGATATTATTATGTAGGTATAAATATACATAGAACTCTTAACTTCAATCATAACTTTCTTAGTGTTGGTCTATAGTAGAATTGGTGGTCTCTACAGTTTACTCTACGTTACAGCTTGCGTCTGTCAATTTTAATAGTAACATTAATAATCACAATTGAATTTTATCACCTGCTGTTGCATTAAAACGTAAAACGTTTAAGTTTTTTTAGTCATATGTGGAACACAGTGTAAATTCCCCCATACCTCTAAACAGGTGACACCGGTGTGAGATGCTTGGGACAGCCGAACCGGGCAATCCATTCGGGCAACTACTCGTCTGGTCGGGTGATCCTCCCTGTTCAACGGAGGTTTGCGGGACTTTACATCCTGTTCGCATACCTCTGAATTTCGACACACAGAAAAGGCCAATATTTTTCATCTGCTTAATCGTAACTATAATCCTTAATTGTGACGTCATTTTAAACAGTGTCATAATATATTGGTTCAACCCGTAGATCGTAGATATTTCGCTTAACCAGTGATTTCACGGTATTGGTTGTCGTTAAAGTTAGTTAGTGCAACTCACTCTCAACTCTTGAGAAAATATTAAATTAAGTCATATTAATATTTTATATGGTGCAACTGAAAATATTAAATGATATTATGGAAAAAAAGAAATTAAAATTATTATGAGAAGGAACTCCTCCTTTGACCAACTTTGGCCCAAAAATATTGCACAGTTGCTCTCGAATTGAAATTTTTTGACGCTGAAACGATTTTGTTGCGGGAGTTTGTAATTCAATATAAAGTTATATTAAGTTTGTTTAGCAATTTGGTGTACAATGTTCTCGTAAATCATAACGTACACGTAATCATGCACGAGGTATACTTTTGCGTATTTTATTTAAATTTCTTGTGTCTTATAACTATAATACAACCTAACTAAGCACTCTTCTTACTATCCATAATTCGTTATCCTAAAAAGAAGGACATATTAGGCAAAGGATGCAGGTGCCTAGTGACTTGTAGTACAGGTTTAATAGAGACCTTTCTTAGGCACCCGTCTCTCACAAATTATTCCATGTTTGTACTCCACTGTAACCCTAGTAATATATAACTTGTAAATGATTATTATGTATCAGTATATCTCTGGAAGGCGTACGAGGAGCCGATACCAACTGACAGAGGCCCTTTAGACACTTTTAATGGAAAGTGATACCAACCGACGACGATTACCCTGTACGCGCTATACTAGTGAACCCAAGAACAACCCCCGGTTGGTAAAAATCTATTGCGACATATGAAAAAAAAAACAATAAGGTTTTGGAGTCTTAAATGGACAGGTTACCAGGAACTATGTTAAGACTATGGCCCCTGCCTGAACAATATTATTAATATCCATCGATAAAAAGGCAAAAGTCTGGATTATTATTAATATACCTATAGTATATCTGATAGCTATAGTTAGTATACCTCTACAGTCACAATAACGATAGGTTCGTCGACTTAGGCTGCATTTAGGCACACACTTTCACGGCGTACAGTGCAGTGGAATTGGATAGTGGTCGAGCTCGAGTCTGCGGTCCTTTGAAGCTTTGAAAAAATCAAACTTCTAAAATAAGATTTTTGCGATTCGGAAAAATCTTCGTAACTCAATTTGGGAATGAACTGTTTTCATAGGGAAGTTTGTACGGAACCCTCAGTGCGCAAGTCCGACTCGAATTTGCCCGGTTTTTTTTTCAATTGCGTATGCAATGTTTTTACGTACAGCTGGTGGAGCAATACCAGCCTACGGATAGAGCTTATTAAGTGGGATCGGTTTAAGGCATACCGATATAATTCGACACGTCTCGTTTAGGGTGACGTTGACTTATTTTGCATGTACTGATCGACGCCACATTGGGAATATTAATTCACCAGCAAAGAGGCATAAGGACATGAATGCCAGTTGTGCGAAAAACGTCAACATTTCAAGTAATGAAAATAATACATTAGAAGCAGTAACAATGTTTTGAAATACTTTCCAAGGGCATTTCGAGAAAAACCTCAAAGTTTTAACAAATCTTGAAGAAAATCTAAAAATACGTGGATCTTAATAAATAGGCTTAAAGTCATTTACGACAAAGTTTTCAAAGTTATGCCAAGTCTTGAATTTTCGGCTTTACTCTTTTGGCTGAACTTCAATTGAGGGATCAACAAGTTTTATTGTTTTTTTTTTCTGTACAACTTTTTATTGTACGAGTTCTAAAATTCTTAACTCTCGCCAAGTGCTGGAGTCTAACCAAAGACTCAACCACGATGCGTAGTCAGGTCTGAAGGTTTAAGTCTAATCGAATAATATTGAGCTTCGTATAAATAACATAATGAAATAATATCAATACCGAGTTATTGATATTATTTAATTATCATATATCGTCATAAAATTATGATTTTTTTTTAATATAGTGTGTAAGTACATAATATGTGTGAATCACTTTGCATACTGTTTTTTAGTTTTAAATACCTACTTCTATCTTAAAAGGCATGTGTTACTGGAGTTGTTGCAACGCTGCGGGCGTTCAGCACAATAGTACACAACCGAGTGTTTCCCCGCCAAATCCAAAACTGGAACCTCCAGAAACAACCATAATATGTCCAGTGAGGACGCTGCGTCAGGTGGAATGTTAGGACGCCATGGTGCCTCTGTAACCACTCCATAAAGAGGGACTTTGCCGCCGCGATTGTAGCGTACCCAATAGACGTGACCCTTAAGCCATCAAAATCTAACTAATTTCTCAAATTCAACATTTAATTAAAAACGAATTGTCCTCCAAAACGCCTACCTATTGCCATTTCCTAGTATTTTAACTGGGAAGAAGAAACAGCACAACAAACCACGCTTTCGACCCGGACCTGATCCTTATCGGACGGCAAGCTGCCTGTTGCTCGCCGTCCACAAAACTGCGCCAACGGAGGATGAGATTCGCCTTGCAACTTCCGACGCCCGGGGTGTTTCCAAGTGGGAGACGGGGCGTGAGGATTGCCTCCTCCTCTCATTTTCCACCGCCTCCATCGCTCGCGTTACTGCTTTGTAGAAGGAAGTGAGTCTTCTGGTGATTTGGCGTACTATTGATTCATGTTGTTTTAATTATATTAATCATGAAAACAAATGCTTTTGTCATGACTGCTAATAAACCGGTAGTATTTAAGCGAAGGTTGATTCGAGTTGGGAACAGATCGCTATCTCATCTCAGATGCAACATGAAGTATTCATGTCATTTCTTGGTGAAATCTTACATTCTTATTTATACAGGTAAGTGGTGATTGTGTTAGTGTTGATTAGGTTAAGTTAGTTAAGTTCGTAAATGTGCAAAATACACTTTCGTTTACAGAAATTACATCAAAGTTTAGGGTACTGTCAGTATTTTTCCGGTGCGTGCAGGGCATGTTTTTTTGGTGCAGTCGGTCATTGAAGAGTCTACATTGTTGACGTAAGGATAAAGTAGATATGTCCAGCACTCATTATTAAAGAATACCGAAACTCGTTGTTTAAAAACTATCTTGTTTTTGCATGCAGTTTCTTTGGACGTCAGAGTGCTTTGATTTAACTCAAAATTATAAATATACTAGCTGAGTCGGCACACGTTGTTCTGCCATATTAATTATGAAAGAAAAAAATGGGGAGTGGGGGTAGGAGGGTAAAAAATAGTTTATGTCCTATTCTCAGACCTACTGAATATACGAACAAAATTTCATAAGAATCGGTTAAGCCGTTTCGGAGGAGTTTTGTTACAAACACTGTGACACGAGAATTTCATATAGATATTAGTCCAGATCTAATGCTTAGACTTGTCTATCTTAATGTCCCTGTTTACAATAAAACTAAAATAATTAAAATGTAAATGGATTTAATAAAAATATTTGAAAAAGGTAATCTCTAGAAGTGCCTACTGGGGGCCCTACTATGACGACTTACAATCTTCATGATTCCGGTGTCGGAGCGAGACGGAACTATACAGGCCTTATAGCACTATCTCATTATCACGCCATTTTCAAAATGATTTTAAGACAACATGTTCGGACCAATATTCCGATTACGAAAAATCTAACATTCTTAGAAAATTATTCATTTAAAAACATTTTTAAAAGAGTAACCGTTGAGTTTCTTGTCGGTTCTTCTCCATAGGTAACGATCAATTTGAAACCGTGCACTAGCTTCTGACGTGTTAAAAGGGCTCATGTAGACCTATGTGAAATAAAATGATTTTGAATTTGAATTTTGTTACCGGCGCGGCGGCGCTGAATGTGATTATATAAGATATCTACTTTTTAATACCGGAAAAAATAGCGGTTTCTGTGCACGGGAAAAGCGAGTAATATACAAAAGCAGTCAGTTCGCTGACGTATTTAAAAAATTAATCAAGGGAACGGAAAACATAGTAATATAGTATTTAAAGATATTTGTCTCAAACGAATTTCAAATTCACTTAGGTACCTACAGAGAAAACATAAATAGATTTAGAACAGTGTTATCTGTTATTGTTTACAGTTTTAAGCGATGAAGGTAGGGTGCACTTTAATAGTTGTTGCGTGTTTACTAAGGCCTACGACACAGTACAGAGTATAAGCGATTTGTCAAATTGTTTTCGTTTAATATTTGTACAAAAATAAATAATAAAATAATTATAAAATAAAATAAAAATAATAATTAATAAGTAATTATAAAATAAATAATTATATATATTTTTATTTGTTAGATATTGTTATTATTAGTTTTGCTAATATTTAATTTAAGTACGTGTAAATATTTATGATTTTATAGAATTAATACATAATTATATGTTATGTTGTTTATCATTTTTTATTTTTGAATTATGAAAATGTAGGGAAAAATATCTTGTAATACATTTTTTTTTTTAAGTTTTCTTGCAAATGTATGACCATTTTATATGAATAAATATGAGTATTTGTTTCAGCTACTTTGGGGTCATGTTGGCAGTTTTTTACGTCATTAAATGACCTTACACTGACACACTCCCCGCCAGATCTAAGTATGTTTTATTTAAAATATTTTATCAGAGTAAGCAAGTAATCAGAGTTTAAAATTCACGATAAAAAAAATTGAAGAACAATTAACGAGGTGACTCTCTATATATTTCAACGTTACTCGGCTATATTTAGTCATATTATTCTCATTTTATTTGCAAATAACGAAGTAAGTATCTATAATAAATACGAAATCGCGGATTGCGATGCGGTAGCGGGTGCCATTTAGAAAATATTCGTTGATATATCAAGTAATAAAGTAATTTCGACATGGATGTCATTTGCATGGTTTCCGGGTCGCTAACGAAAATGAACTTAAATGGAACCCGAAGATAGCGCAAAATTTTCTCATTTTGCTTGCCATGGATATTATTTTCATGGTTTATGAGATGGGTACTTACTTAAATCGTATACTATGCGTGGCCCAACATACTTTGGCTATTTTTTTTTTAAGTAAAATAAAAGTTTTTAATTCTTAAATATTTTTTTTGTTGCTTATATTCTACTCATGGCTTATCTCATTCAAGTAACATGAGTTTATACTATCTTAATTTTTTACCAAATAGCTGCTGCTCTCTGTGATATTAGTACTTCCCGCTTTTAAGAGGCGATTCCCGTAAAAAATACCCATTATGTTTTTTCTTCACATTTTTGTTTTCTATATATAATTTTTGTATTAAAGTTTTAGCGAGACTAACGAACAATAGTTCTTAAAAATATAAAAAACCAACTAAGCTAACGAACAAAAGTTCGGTAGTTGTTTTTTTTTTTATTGATTTTTATATGAAGAACATAATTAAATAATATAAAAGAGGTGGTTTTTAAAATTAATATAATAATAAATTAATATATATTATTAAATCAGTTTTATAATAATTATTTTTTAAGAAATATTTAAAAATGTAAATTATATGTGAATAAGATAAATAAAAAAATTATGAGTTCTCAATGGTTTTTCAACTTGTAAACCAATGACCACTTAGTCCAGCTCGACAGTAAGTAGATACCTACATATGTCTGTCGCATAGATTCTATGGTATGTCGTCTTTGGTAGTGTGATTATCAGCATCAGGTACGGGGACGATAGAGTTAGAATAAACATAGATAGACTAGACTTGGACTCGTCATAGACAAAATTGAAGAGCCATCAGAAGAGTTGTTTTATTTTTCAATATCTCCACGGTTGCAATGGTAAACTTTATCCACATAAATTATATTATCTACTAGCTTCTGCCAGCGGCTTCGCCCGCGTAAAACTAGGTTTCTCCATACAAACTTCCAACCCCCGTTTTACCCCCTTAGGGGTGGAGTTTCGTAAAAATCCGTTCTTAGCGGAGGTCTACACCCTATAAGGAACCTACTTGTCAAATTTTAAGTTTGTAGGTGTTATAGTTTCTGAGATTTCGTGATTAATCAGTGAGTGGTATTTCGCTTATATATATATGTAGAAGATATGTATAGATTAGCAATGTATTTAATTTCGTCATGGTTTGATGGACCAAGACGAAGGTGGGCTTGACTCTTACTGGAGAGACTGGCTTGCAATGGCCGAAGACAGACGTGCTAGGAAATGGGAGAGGGAGCTTTCACCCAGCAGTGGATCATAATGGGCTAATTAGATTTGACTTAACTAAAGGAATAGTGACCTCTTTGATATATTTGTTTTTTTACCTATTCCTAAATGGCCATTGATCTTTTACGATACCATTACCTATCAATTGGTTAAATTAGTAAATACTAGGTTAACTTACTAACTAAAAAAATTTTTTCAGTGCAAATTCACAGTGAATATCAATTTGGCAAATGCAAACTTAAGAGTGGTAAGATATTTTATACACACATTCATCTGGATCGAATGGATGTGCTGGGAAAAACTATTGTCAGAGTAAGTGTAATTTTTTTTACAATATATATATATTTTAAACACGCTAATCTCAGGAACTACTGTTTTCAATAGTTTTTTTTTTATTGTTGGATAGCTTATCTATCAAGGAAGGCTATATAACATCACGCTATGACCTACGGTAGTGGGGCAGTAACCGAAGATGCGGGTAAAACTGCGGAGGACAGCGAGTAGTCAAATTTCTTTTTGACTAACCCTCGGTTTCTGATTTAAGCATTCGAAGTTGAGAATTACTTAAACTCTGCCCTGAAAACCTGTCAAAATTTGGCAGTTAAGTATGGTTTGATACGTTCTTAACTCAAAATACTCAATTCAGAAATCCACCCTTAGTCCGGACCGTCAAGGTGTCAACAACTTCAAACCTGTCGCACCGCACGGTTACCGCAGTGGTTGAGTGATTAGTTTCTGCGTTGCGTGTCACGGGTTCGATTCACGTACGGAACCAATATTTGACAGGCCTGTTGGTCTAGTGGTCAGTGGCCCTGACTGCTACGCCGGAGACGACCTCCGGCGTTCGATTCCCACCCAGGACAAATGTTTGTGTGGTGAGCACGATCATTTGTTCTGTGTCTGGGTGTAATTTATCTATAATATATGTATGTATTTAAATATATATATATATATATGTATGTTTATCAGTTGTCTAGTAGGTTCTCATAGCACAAGCTCTGCTTAGTTTGGGACTAGATGACGTTGTGTGAAAGTTGTGGAATATTATATTATTATCATTATTATATTATTACAGATATGTAGATGTTCTGGGTCTGAGTGTCTTTCGTATGTGAGTTTATATGTTTGTGAACACACCAACGATACAGGAGTCATCCTAGTGTTGGGTAACGTTTTTTTTTAAAACCAAAGAAAAAAGAAAGAAAGAAAACATTTCCCGTTAAGGTTACTCCAAAAAAAAATTAATTGTTCGGTTTAAAATATATTTATTCCCATTAAGACACAATTGTCACATACATGAGAACATTAAGTCCCAGTGTGGGACAATAGCAGTGAGCAGTGGTGGCCGAGTGGTAACGGCCCCGACTTACGGAGTTGTAGGTTGCGGGTTCAAACCCAGCCAGGCGTATTACTTTGTGTAATTTATTTCATCACCACTGCTCTCAAAACGGTGAAGGAAAACATCGTGAGGAAACCGGCATGTCCTAGAACCAAAAATTCGAAGACATGTGACATCCACCAACCCGCACTGGGCCCGCGTGGTGGATTACGACCCATTCCCTCTCCTAGAGAGGAGGCCTGAGTCCCAACAGTGGGAACATTATAAGGCCGACTATGCTATGCTATGTGGGACAATATTACTCTCTGTCTGTTGGTTTCCCAAATCCCACTTAAATTGTTTTTTTTTTTGTTTTTCACTTTCAGGGTTGGATCAAAGTAATGAGAATACCGACATGTATCGTAATCAGGGGAATATCGTACGACAAGGACTTGATACAAAGTACTACGTATAATTTCCAGTTTTGCGTGCCACGTATCACGTATTGTCACACTCATCGAAGATATAAATTTCACTATTACGAATGGTATATACCTAAGGATATGTCTGGTGGTATGGATTGGGATATTTACTTCTTTGGACCGCCCACACAATTTTGGCAATAATTTAGTTAAAATCTAATTTAGTATCTATTGTTACGGTACGTGTGTGCGTGTGTTTGTTATACGTAGATCAGACTCACTGATTCATTTGCGAACTTTATGTGTATCACCAAAATCAATGATGATGTTACATTTCACCTCATCAATCAACGCCAACTTACCAAACACTTACATACAATTTTTTGCACTAAAAACCGCAGCCAGTTTTTTTTTATTTTTCATTACTCATAATCGGAAAGTAGGTCTGAAGTTACCTGAGGACAAAGACATTAAAAATATACTCCTGAGGAGCGGGCTGAAAGTAACTTTTCAGCCCTAGGGAGAATCGCTTTCAAGTGACAGCTGTCAAATTGTTAAAAAAACTAATTCTATTTTCACATTTTTATTGAACCATGTCTCAACTTTTTATACAGCCACTCAATTAAAGCGCGATGTAAAATTGAAATAACATAATTATATTAATTAAAGAATATATTTTTTTAAATTACTTTATTATAATATTTTTTACAAATTTACACCACCTGCTCGATAATGCCCTTTTATATGTCATAAAACCATCACTTAAAGCAAGTAATTCTGTCCCTAGGGATTTAATGCCCCATACATTAAATCCCTTGGAACAGAATTACTTTTTCGTTCTCTAGGAATAATGAGATTTGAATTTGAAACGTCGCGTCGTTTAAAATATTATTTAAAAAACAAACACACAAATTGAATTAAAATATACATTCAAGAAGTTTATTCAAAAATCAAACTGGCCACTAACAAAAAAAAAGAATAAAATTTGATTACTGACGAGTCTCTAAACAAAAGTAATTAAAGAGCGGGAGCGTTATAGAACATACAACTAGGTCCATCTTAGAGTAGTGAATTTTGTTTGTTTTAAAACTAAATAATAGTTATATTTCTCTAATATATAATTTGTTTCAGTATATTATCTTTTAATTATCTCATTTCTACAAAGTAGAGTATCCAACACGGGGATAAAGCTGTCTATATCTTGGGCAGTTTGAATATCTCAATTCAATCAGGTTTTATTAAATCCCTCGCAATGCTCAGGAGATAATTATATAAATCCCACATTAGCGTTCGGGATTAAAACTTAGCAACCTTCGTTTCGTTCTGAATTCAACATGCTGCCCACGACTTAAAACAGTGTCTTTAAGTCTTTATCCCCTAGTTACATAATCTACTATTCAACTAATTCTTTAAAATAACATAGATTTGGGAAAATATTAAACATTTTTTTTCAATGATGAAAAAGAAAAATAATAGCTGAATAACTGGCCGGCTACAGAAAAAAAAAAAAAACAAAAAAATAGAAGAGAAAACGGCATCCGATCTTTATTTATTTTTTTCGAATTGTTTATACGAGTACTTCCGTATAGCAGAGATTTGTATAAACATGATGAGTTAATTAAATTGAAATAAAGAGTAGAGGCTAAAGCAGGAGATAGTGGAAATCTGTTTACTGTCTAAATCAAAAGAAAAATACCTAAAATGGTACAAATCGTTGGATTTGTGTTTTTATTTTTACTTTCCATTTATCCGTGATGAAAAGCACAGTGTTTGCCTCGGGTTAAAGACTTATTTAGTCCCTCAAACTATTTGCGCCCTCGCTACGCTTGGACTCGTTCTAACGCCACGGTTTCCCTATAAGAAATTCTCCGTGGCCCCAAGTATACTCGTATATGGTATAAAGTTCATGAGATACATCGCCAGCAGACAGGCGGACGAACGGACAACGGAGGTTTAGTAATAGTATTCTGTTGGTTACCTTTCGGGTACAAATCCCTAAATAGTCACCAATTGTGGTAAATCGTTGAAAGGTTGTTTAGCTCGATTGAACGCACTGCTGCAGCAGACGCACCCAGGGTTGGTGGCGATAGTGCCAATGAGATGAACCTACTGCAACTTTTACCGTTTTAGCGGTGTGCCCTTATCGCCATCCTTGTTGCAATACGTCCTCCTCACCTTTGCCACAGTATAAAGATGACCAATACTTCAACTGAGCCCTTTTTTCAAATAAAAAACCCAAATGTCAATGGTAATTACGCGATGTCCTACGTAAGCGATTTAACGTGATCGCGAAACGATGTGGCGCGAATGGAGCAAACATTTGGTACTCTATTGTTGGTAGCCTACGTGACCAACCGCATATGGGTGTGATGCGGCGATGAGCGAAGCGAAGCCAGAGGTGAGGAACAAAACTTCTCTCCGGAAATCAGGTCTATAGAGTCGCGACTACTCTACAGCTCGCCACAAATTTGCTCTGCGGATTGTCTCTTTTTTAGTCTGGCCTACCACGATGAGGCAAAGTTATTGACACCTTTACGGTCCAGACCTGTTTGTAGTTTATACCGCGTACATCGAAGGACTGGAACATTTGCCTGCTGCGGTCTTCGATTTCGATTATAATGTAGGTGTCTTCAAGGCTAGAGTGAATAGGTTTTTAATAAACAAGTGCACTTAACCATCAACGATTGCATCACTGTTTACTGTCAGGTGGTGAATGAATTTATATCATTAAAAAAATTGTACCGATACAGAACCAGAGTTCTTTGGAGCGCACAAGCTACACCCACCAATACGTTGCGGCGATAGCTTTATTATAGATTATAAAAAACAAATTTAAGTGAACACAACCAATTTCTAAACGGTCATCAGGTTTAAAAATTACCTATATAGCAACATCTAGGACACAGCCACGGGTAGTGTGAAAGCGAAACCCGGGGCCCTGGGACGAAGGCAAAGAAGGAACAGGAGTGGGTTTTTAGTCAGTAAAAGTCTGACACTACTTTCCGCTCCGCCCAAGAGCGGGATTTGTCATAAGATGATTTTCCCACCTAAAAAAAAAAAAAAAAAAACATCTAGGACGCAACATTGTTTTTAATATTCAAAATCGCGCATCGCGTTATTACAGGTCTCCACCCGATTAGAACATATTATATAACAGTCCAAAATCAACAATCGGGCAACTGCCCGATTGTTGATTTTGGGCTGTTCCTCCGACCAGACGGATTTCATGTCTGAGCTGTTCCTCCCTATTCAACAGAGATATGTAGGTAAAGCTTTACACCCGGTTCCGCATGCCTTTAAACCTTTATTGAACTTAAGTAATAATAATATAATAAATAAATAAATTTATTCACACAAAAAACCGCATAACAAGTAGCTACTAGAAAGTAACAACTAATGTTTACATGTAAGCTCGATATTTCTAAGTTATTTAAATTATACCAAGGTACCGGACACCGGCTTAGTTTAACGAAATGAATCTGAATAGGTACGATTCAGATATATCTAATAGCCATGCAGTATGCATTGTTTGAAAGCAATTTAATTCTACACCGACATTAAGCAAATGCACTTTACGACTGGGTCTGGATACAACATCATTAAACAAGACAAATTCATGTCTGTTTTGGTGTATAAAGATACAAATTTCAAAAATGTATAGTGCTGGAAGTGGCTGTATTTTATGTTTTTTAAATAATGGAACACAACTGTCCAGTGGGTGCGCTCCACAAATTGAGCGTACGCATTAATTTGTGTGGAACTGTATCATTTTGTTTTATTAATGTTAATATGAAGATTATTGTGTTCAAGCCATGTAATAATGTTATTTAATGTCATGTTAATTATTTCATTTTGATACTCAACAATGTCGTCATTTTTGTTGATAATACTGGGGGTTGTATCGTCAGCGTATAATATGCAGTTGTGGGAAGTTACATCAGGCAAGTCATTAATATAGAATAAAAATAAAGGTGGCCCTAGTATGGTTCCTTGGGAACGCCACAGTTATTCTCACGATACTTAGACCTATATGCGAGCTTTTAGTTTCCTGTTTGTCCTGAAATCTCAACTCATTGCTGACGATTTGTAAGGCAGCTTTCGAGTCACTTTAACGCGTTTCCCCGTTAGATCTATGAGAGAAAAGGATAGGTAGCTACATGGTATGAATCCGACAGCTGTCACCCGCACCATCCTATTGCAATTGTAGCGTAGAAATGATCTATATATATATAAAAGGAGAAACTGACTGACTGACATATCAACGCACAGCCTAAACTACTAAGACTAGGAGCGTGAAATTTTGCACAAAGCTTCCTTTTATGACGTAAAGTCAAAGTCAAAGTACTTTATTTGCCAGAAACATGGTAATGAGGATGTTGAATACAGTACATAAGTTCTACATGTTTCACCAGTGATTGGTATACAAATATTAGGTAGTTATATGTCATTTAAAATTATTGAACATTTGTTTGTTTTTTAAATCCTACAGCATTCATAAGTAACCACAATTAAATTAGATATTATTTTGCATTTTTAACTTGTTACAATTAGATATATATTATGTCACCAAAATTTTCTTTCTAGGTCATTCTTGTCATTAAAAAAATAATTTAAGTTATATAGCATTTGTCCAACAGCCATGCGCGTAATCTCATTTTAAATAATCTCATTAATTGCAATTCTCATAGAGATTTTGGTAATTTATTAAAGACCCGTATTGCCATCATGCTACAGTTTTCTGATACATAGAACTTTTACAGCAAGTACTTCTAAGTATCGTCGGATCCCTGCTAGGGTACAATTTTCTTTTTCCAAAAGTTTCGAACAATTCTGGATGTTCTTTGACAAACACACCAATTTGCATTATATAGGGTGACTTTTTTTTGACTGATTTTTTTCGCGATTTCAGGTTTTTGTTTCCATAGTACAAGTTGTTGGTAATCATGAGCACAACCACGTGTTTAAGTATCGTACACTAATTGCCAGTTACCCTATATAAAGACTAGTGAGGCAAACCATGCCTTTTAAAAAGTGGACGACACGATTCTAAAGGGCCCACACCACATAATGCCCTTACACACTTTTTCTGAACAAGACACACTTTATTTATATTTGTTGAATTCCCCCAAACCAAAAGACCATATCTGAGAACGGAGGCAACATATCCATGATATGCTGTCAGTGCTGCTTTTTCGCTAGCAATTCGCCTTAGCTTCTTTAATGCAAATACAAATCTATTAATTTTATTACATACAAGATCTATGTGACTTTTCCAGTTACAGTGCTGATCAATCAATAAGCCAAGGAATTTATATTGATCTGTCAGCTCAATGGGCTGCCGTAGGCGAGCACATTGAGCAGCCCATTGAGAGAGGATTTTTCAAAATTCACTCCCTAAGGGGATGAAACGGGGGTCCAAAGTTTGTATAATGAAAAACTTCTTTCACGCGGGCCAAGCCGCTGGCAGAAGTTAGTATCTGAATAAACTACATGATTTATAGTCTAATGTACACAAGGCTGTTTTAGAGAAATGTGCATGAGGTGTAATTGGTACTATTAATACAGACCAAACACATTGTTAAGGCTGTTTTGCATTAAAATAATAGTGTACTTAAATAAGTAAAATTAAGTCCTGTTTGTTGAGTTAACAATAAATGTGTGATATAAAAAGTTGGTTTTATTCCTCGACTACCCGGATAGGTAGTGATGATAGATAGGTACCTATATTATCTCATTATTAAGTACTGTCCTATCCACTTTCATCACTTTCATCCGCATCTTCGGCAATATTTCACTCATCGAACGATAGAACCAAGAACCAATTTACGATATTAAAACCTAGTCACCATAAAGAAGTAAGTTTCTATTCAGAGAATCCGATATCTAAGCGCAAACTTGATTGTCACAATCGCGCAATCAGAAGCGATTAAATCTCCAGAGAACTGAATTGCTTTCGCGGAACATTGCTCGCAAAACCGAGTAGGCGCAGCTGGCACATTATTGAAACGAGTATAGGTATTCACATTTTCCTTAAAAAATATATTGAGCGTCCTGAGATTAAAGCCTTAGATACATTAGGGGACAAAAAGTCACTCAACAGGATGCGCAACGCTGATAATAAAATGTTAGAAGGCAAGTTGCGGGACATTGGGCAACTTTGCAACGTCACGTAGATATAACTGTAGTCATGAAGATACATAGTAGTGGCTATACAATAAAGATCACATGGCTTGATCGATCTGTTGATGGGTAACCATTGTAAGCTGTTGATCCCCGCATTAACGCCGGCGTTAACGCGCCATTGTCTTTCTATTGTGTCTCTAATTACGCACTCTAAAGGTTAATATACCTAAACCAAGATTCCTCCGTACCTCGAAAAGCACGATAACTAGTTGACCCCGGCTGCCATTTGTAGACTTTTGACAGTCAGTCAAGTTGTGATGATGATCACTGGGGCGATTTTAGTGAGGTAATCCCACAATTGCTGGTTTTTTTTCCCAAAAGCCCAGGCACCTTTTGAAGGTTTCACTCCGATAACAAAAACAAAAAAAAAGTCCAAAATGTTATAGGTAAGTGACCGTCAATTAAGTGCAACGGCACTGTAGAATATTCAGGCGCAGGGGTGGATAGTTTCCGAAGAAAATGAAACTCAGGAACTGAAGGCTTCAGACGAATCAGGATTTATTCTCTCTTCTTTACAGCGGTTCAGGTGTTACAGGAAGCGATGATGGCAAGCGACGACAATGTTTGGCCGTGAGGCGGCTTTATATATGCTTCTCGTATGTGGGTGGAAGTAGTAGCAGTACTAAATCATCATGAAAATACTAATCAACCAATCACATACGAGCAATGTTTACACTATTTTCGTACGCGGGCGGAAGTAGTGCTAAGTGCGACCATACAAATTTTTGATCTCCAACTACGTTCGAACATTTACATAATATATATTTACAATTTTAGCTTTTCAATCTTATTTTTGCTACAATTTACAACTTATTTACCTCTAATAACTAAATCTACATTAGGTGTAAAACTACTTACAAATCATCGTACTAAAAGATACAAATAAAACAAGGTAAATATCTACATAAGCATAAGCATAATCAGCCTTGTTTAATGTTCCCACTGCTGGGACTCAGGCCTCCTCTCTCTAGGAGAGGGAATGGGCCGTAATCCACCACACGGGCCCAGTGCGGATTGGTGAATGTCACATGTCTTCGAATTTTTGGTTCTAGGACATGCCGGTTTCCTCACGCTCTCAAAACGGTAAATATCTACCTTTCCTAGTAATTCTTAGTTACCTAATGCAGATTCTAGTAAATAAAATAGCTAAACTTCACAATAACAGCTCATAATATATACAAAATTCAACAGATCTGCTGTTATTGCTCGTGATTATCATTACAAAGTTGCGTAACTTTATATAACGCTAATTTTTACACATAACTTACATCCCTACATAACCCGGAGGACACGGTGGAGCGCACGGTAGAGGTGTGCCCCGCCTGGGCAGAGCACCGCCGTGTCCTCGTAGGGGCGATCGGCGGCAGCGATCTCTCGCGCCGGGCCTTGGTACAGTCCATGGTCTGGCGCGGGAAGGGGTGGCAGGCAGTCGCCTCCTTCTGCGAAGCAGTAATGCTAGCAAAGGAGGCAGCCGATCGCGTGAGGCAAAGGTCCTCACGCCCCAACCACCGCCGGGATTCCGATCCCGATTTTCGGCCTCCGTAGGCGCGGGCTTGCGGACGGCGAACAATGGGTAGCTCGCCGTCCGATCGTCCGGTAACCGTTCGGACCGAGCCCAAATCGTCGACGGCGCGTACTGTTCCACGCGCGCTTCAAGGAGATGTCAGCAACCGTAGGGGCCTAGCAGGGTCGAAGCTTACTGGGGCCATGGGTGATGCGAAAGAGGTCCCCGGGGCCCTGGGAAAATGACAAAGAAGGAACAGGAGTGAGTTTTTAGTCAGTAAAAGTGGCGGAGCGGGAGATGTGTCAGACTTTTACTGACTAAAAACCCACTCCTGTTCCTTCGTTGCCTTTCGTACCAGGGCCGAGTCTTCCTTTCAGAATCAGATCCCTGGCCCCGGTAGGCTTCGACCCTGCTGGGCCCCTACAGTTGCTGACAACTCCTTGAGGCGCGCGTGGAACAACACGCGCCGTCGACGACCTGGGCTCGGTACAGACGGTTACCGGACGGTCGGACGGCGAGCCACCCATTGCTCGCCATCCGCAAGCCCGCGCCTACGGTGGCCGGAAATCGGGATCGGAATCCCGGCGGCGGTTGGGGCGTGAGGACCGTTGCCTCACGCGATCGGCCGCCTCCTTCGCTAGCATTACTGCTTCGCAGAAGGAGGCGACCGCCTGCCACTCCTCCTCGCTCCGGATCATGGCCTGTACCAAGGCCCGGCGCGAGAGATCGCCGCTGCCGATCGCCCCTACATAGCATGGGTAGGATGACAGCATGACGAAAGTATGCATAAGATGAGAGAAAAGGATAGGTAGCTACATTGTATGATTCCGACAGCTGTCACCCGCACCATCCTATCCTGATAATGGTATAGAATTGAGTAGTAAACTCAATTTATTTTTATTTGTCTCAAAAGGTAACTAACCAAAATCACTAATGGAAAGATTGTTTTAAATCCGTTCAAGATTGAGTAAGTTTGAAACCTTTCAAAATCTGTGTGGTGAAAGAGGAAATTGTTTAGTAACAGAATAAGGATGCACACATTGTAATAAGACATAACAACCACTAAGTTACGTAAGTATGGAAACAGCGAGATGTTCCTACCTGTTCCCACCAAGCTTCGGGATCTTTCTCGTACCAATATTTTAAATGATATTTGCGCTTAATTTAATATCCAATTTGATGCTATTTTTAGAAAAAGATTTGCTTTTAGAGTTGTTTGTAATTTAGTAGGTATAAAATTTTGTTTTAAAAAACCACTAAAATGCTCGAAACAAGTCACACGGCCCAGATTTGTGAGTTGGTCGCGGGTTCAAACCCAGCCAGGCATATTACTTTGTGTATTTTTTTCATCACCACTGTTTCGGCATGTCCTAGAACCAAAAAATCAAAGTCATGTGACATTCACCAACCCGCACTGGCCCCGCGTGGTGGCTTACGGCCCTTTCCCTCTCCCAGAGAGGAGGCCTGAGTCCCAGCAGTGGGAACGTTAAAAGGCAGATTATAAGTACTTATAAGTCACATGATGCCGTTTAAACATTGCGTTTAAAGATGGAATTCATTTCAGTTCAATCATAGATTTGACGAAATTTCCTACATTTTAGTGAGTAATTTTTATTTTTTGGAAATCATCTCTTTGAGCACTTTATTTAAAAAAAAAAAAATACTCAATTTGGCACCAACAATCAGTCATTTTATTTTTTTATACTTTTCATTTACTCTGTCTCACAACTAAGACCAATCTAATGACACCTCTCAAACCTGTTACCAGCTGTTTTCGCTCTACAGTGTACTCACACATACATACAAATCAAATACACGAAAACCATAACCCACTATCTGGCACAGTTGGGTAAAAAACCCTGAATACCAAATTCCGACCCCAACATCACCGGGAATAGACTAGGCAGATTAATTAGGTTGGCTGTCAGTGTAACCAAACGTAACTGAATACTAGCGCCTGCCACACTTTACTTCACACCCCAGTTGAATGCCTACAGGCTTACACGAAACTCCTTGTTTAGAATGGCAAGGAACATATAAATTATAAAACAAACCAACCCACACTCCGTATAGTGGATAACAGCATATTCCCTCTCCTAGAGAGAAGGGTCCCAGCAGTGGGAATATTATAGAGTCAGTCCTAATCAGCAGCATAATCAGTTATGCTATTAAACAAAGTTGCTTTCCTCCTACCAAGCAACGGATTTTGATGGGGTTTCCACTGAAAAAAAAAATAACAATAAACGCAGAAGGTGACATGATGACGTGTGTTTGTCACCTCATTCCTCCAAAACGGCTTGACCGATTTGGATGAAATTGGGTGTGTAACTGTGTTTATTTGAGTGGCTCACTGGATGGTTAGAAAATAAAATTTAGCCCGGTAGATGGCACTGTCACAATCAGGTTCTCAATTTTTTTTTTTAAGAAAAGCCTGCTTAGACGCTACATATATATAATTTGCACCCAAGCGAAGCCAGGACAGGCCACTAGTACCGAATAATTTACAAGTGCTTAGGTACATTTACGGTGTTTCGAACTTTCGAGATTCGTATAAATCACACCTGTGAACGAAAAAAATATAACACGAGGTATTATTTACAATCTTGATCGTCATCAGACGCCAATAAATAATAATTTGATACAATGATAGCAGAATACCTAGTACTTAGATAAAGATTTGTTGACCTTCATTTATCCTTATATACTTGAGATAGGTGTTAATAAAATAATAATATGTCTAGAATCTGTCGGTACTACTGAGCTATAAGGTGACTAGTGACTACTTAAAGATATCTATTGTTTTGTAAACATTTCTGGTTGACTGAATAGGTATTATAAGTTGTCTATAATAACAAATGAAAACATTTCACTCAGCGGATGAGTAGGTATAATATACCTATAAGTATAGACTATTACGATTTGTGATGGTTATTGTAAGATCGCGGAATTGCGAAGCGAACATGATTCTTAAACTATCTTCAAGGGAAACAAGGAAACCGTCATGAGTTGTCAGGCACATTGCATTTAAATATTTTGAATAAATAATAAGAGACATAAAACTACACTAACAATCCAGATAACATTCATTAGCACTAAGGTTATCCAAGCATTCCCACAATTGGTTGATATCTTTTTTAATAACATTAAAAAAAAAACAATGTTAAATCTTCTTGGAAATACAGTTATTTTTAAAACATTGGGATTTCACGAAAACCGTTTATTATGGCTATTTGCTGTGCATCTCGAGCCCATCCTAGAAATGCCCCAGATGTCAGGTGTCACTGGGCAGTTTCCGACCAAGCCTAGTTGTGTTCTAACAGCTCCGAAGTGAGAAAAAGCTGACAGTAGACTAGACAGGGCCTACTTCGTCCGATACCTTGCAGGGTTGCTAGATTGTCCAAAAGAGTTACCGTGACCCTAGAACGCAAAGGGCACCTGAAGGAACACGCGTGGACTTTAGTCAGGAGAAGTTGTTTGACGATTGCCCACCCACAGAAAAAACCTTACAAGGTATAGGCGATGCATCGTGAAAGTCATAAAAGTGTGAATTTTAAATGGAATAGATAGCATAATATAATAATATAATAAGCATAATCGGCCTTATAATTTCCCATTGCTGGGACTCAGGTCTCCTCTCTCTAGGAGAGGGAGTGGGCCGTAATCTACCACGCGGGCCCAGTGCGGGTTGGTGGATGTCACATTTCTTCGAATTTTTGGTTCTAGGACATACTGGTTTCCTCAAGATGTTTTCCTTCACCGTTTTCAGAGCAGTGGTGATAAAATAAATTACACAAAGTAATGCGCCTGGCTATGTTTGAACCCTCGACCTACAACACGAAAGTCGGGACTGTCACCCCAGCCGAACGCCTCGAGTAGGCCACGCCTCCGATTCCTTTGTTCTGACAACGTGACTGAGCGTTGAGATGACGTCAGAACAAAGTAATCGGAGGCGTGACTTACTCGAGGCGTTCGACGCAAACGAAACGATCGTAACTTAGCTAGGGGGGCTGGGCCACCACTGCTCCCACAATACACTGACGCTATTCTAATCTTCTAGTTACCAACTCGTATAGTAAGAGAGTGTGTTGATAATTCGTTGAAATTTTGCGTGATCTAAACAATACATACTTATCTAGGACAATTACTGATTAAATTAATTGGCCAAGTGTCTTTTTTAGGCCAAGGTATGTTGTTAACTTTCAGCTATCATTGTAATTACGTATAATAGTGCTATTAATAGACGCCTCTCAAAGCGGCCTGCATAGATGCATGATGATGCTGTTTTTTCTGTGGGTGGGTAATCTGCATAGATTCAATGAGAAAACTGTTAATTACCAATAGCCTCTTGAAGATGAAACAGGTATTGTTTATAATGGAATTAGAAGACTGGAAAAATCTTCTCTATTCTTTTAAGGGTTCCGTACCTCAAAATGCAAAATGGAACCCTTATAGGATCACTTTGATGTCCGTCTGTCTATCTGTCTGTCTGTCTTTATTCTTTATCTTGGGAATGCGTGGAGGTATCAAGTTGAAATTAAAACCATATACTTGGATCTGCGGTCCCTTGAAGTTGTGAAAAAATGAAACTTCTGAGTTAAGAAAAAAAAGATACGGCCGTTTAATTTGCAAAAAACGTATAATTCGACACTCTCATGTGAACCAAAATTCATAGGGTACCTACTTCCCGTTGATCTAAAATCCTGAAATTTGGCACGAAGCAAGGTCTCATAGCACAAGTGTAGGATAAAATTTAAAAACTATAAATTTGTAGATACGTCACAAAAAAAAATTGCAATTCGGAAAAATATTCGTAACTCAATTCGGGAATTGAACTATTTTCGTAGGTAAGTTTGTACGAAACCCTCAGTGCACGAGTCCGACTCGTACTTGCCCGGTTTTTTCTTCCTCTCCTGTTTCCAACAGTAGGTACCTAATAAACCAACAGGTACCCTGCGATTGCTGAATTAATAATGTGAAGTTGTGTGTTTATAAAACTCTAGCTTAAAAAATGACGTCTTCACACTTAGTATTTAAGTAAATTACAAACCTTTTATATCTGTTGGAAGGGGTAACTATCAAGTAAGAGAATAAGGATGCACATATTATAATATGACATCACTACCATTAGGTTACGTGTGTACAAAAGAGATAGTGAAAGCACTCTTTCTCACACCAATATTTGGTATGCTGCTTCATTTAATAACCTATTTTGATACTAAATACCCAATTCTCTATTCAAAAATCGGACCTTTATTATCTGTATAAAGTCTTGACTCATCAACGCCCGGCCAAATCCTCGGACCTAGAACTTTTAAGATGTATACAAAGAATAAGAAATAATTTTCTGAACTTCACTCCAAAAAACGGATGAAACGGGGGTCCAAAGTTTGTATGGAGAAACCTACAAGTTTCACGCGGGCGGAGCCGCTGGCAGAAGATCATAGTTCTATACATCACAGAAACCTGAAACCACTAAGTCAAAAAGGCCTTAAGCAAGTACTACAGTTATAATAACCAAGTGCTTTATAAGGAACCTAACTACCTACCGTACAGGAGAAACTCAGTTAAGCTAAGCATAAATATAACTTCATCCCAATTATTTCGGATGACCAAATATTTTCAACCGGTTTCGCAATATTCCGCCACGGCCTGATGGACTTCGTGTTAGACAATGGATCGTTTCAAAACACAGAAAAGAAAACCTTCAACGCAGTGATTGGTTCGACATGTGTGTCGTCCCCTGGCATATTGGATGGTTTTACGAAAACACATATATTTCTGAAACCTATACAGATCTGCATGCACGCAGTGCGAAATGATTTCCCTATTCCGTCTAGCTAGCCGCCTTTCAAATACTTTTTGTGTAGTGCAGTTTTTGAGTGGGTGATATTCACATCTTGTGATATTTTATCGTTACTTGTGAGTTCAACAAACATTTATTATTATTATTCAATTTATTTCATATATACACATATTGTTTACATTTTTAAATATTTCTTAAAAAAAAAAACAATAAAAAACATTTAAAAATATAAAAAATAGTAGCCCACCGGCATCGGGAACAGGGTCCAAGCTACCGGTGGTCAGGGCTCCTGAGAGAGGAATCTCCTAACAATGCGCGCCGTGTCCAGGAGTACCGCTTTCTGGATCAAGCCCTTAATCCAGCTGCCCAACGAGAGCCTCCTTAGATGTTGTTCGAGGCTCTTAGCTATTAAGCCATTGGCCGTTACGACTATCGGCACAATGATTGCTCTATCCACTTCCCACATGTCGACAACCTCGCGAGCTAAATCAAGATACTTAGTTTGTTTATCTTTCTCAGCTTTCACGAGGTTCTCGTCATGAGGGACTGCTATATCAACAATCATTGTGCGAAGCTCTAGTCGATCTATCACCACTATGTCAGGCTTATCGGCAACAATAGTCCTGTCAGTGATGATAGATCGATCCCAATATAATGTGATATTGCCATTGTCGAGAACTGGGTCGGGCACATACCTATAATACGGTACTTCTGATTCCACAAGATTGTATTTAAGAGCAAGTTGCTGGTAGATAATCCTAGCTACGAGGTTGTGTTTATGCAAATAGTCTCCGTTAGCTAGATGAGAACACCCAAAAATAATGTGTCGGATTGATTCCCCGGGCCGGTGGCATGCCCGACAGATGTCAACCGTACCGTCCTTCACAATGTATTTCCGGTAGTTGTTCGTCATCATAACTTCGTCCATTATCGCAAAGACAAAACTTTCGGTTTCCCCGAAGAGGTCACCGAAACGCAGCTAAGATACGGACGCTAACAGGTCTACATCGGGCCCATGTAAGGCCCGGTAAAAGCGTCCGTGAAGCTCCTTGCTCTGCCATACTTCCCTGCGGTCATTAGTATCCAGTACTGGGTACACTACATAAATACGAAAAACTTTATTCCGACAGTCACAAATACGAATTTCAAAATACCGATTTCCAAAATTCCGAATGGTTCAAAATTCCGAATATAACAACTCCGACTTATCATTACTCCTAATTTTATAATTCCTAAATTTCAATATTCCTAACGTTCATAATTACTATTCTCAAAATACCGAATTTCAATAGATCGAATAACAAAAAGTCCGACTTAATGATAATTCGAAACATCAAAAATACGAATTCCGATTATTAAAATACCGATTAATACAATTCCGAAATAAAAACGTCTGGTAAAACTGTATAGCAAGACAAATAAACACATAATTGTTCGTCAGAGAGAAGTATAATATTACTAGCTGACCCGGCGAACTTCGTACCGCCTTAGCGTAGCAATGATGCACTACTTTATTTTGTTGTATATTTTTCAATATTTCTGAGAGATTTTCTTAATATTTTTTTTCCGTAAGAACCTTCTCCTAATAATAATAAATACAACAAAAAAAGAATTAGTGAAATCGGTCCAGCCATTCACGCGTGATGCCGTGACCAAGGAAAACGGGTTTCATTTTTATATATATAGATGTATAGTATGAGGGGTTAGAATTAAAAAACTAATGACAGATGCGTCTTCCTACTCATAATTGCATAGATTGTTTACAGTTAATATCCTTTTGTATATATATCCTATAAAGTAATTAGTTAGGTATTTAGGTAGATTTTCCTGGTCACAATTCTCACCTAAGATAACCTAAATGATTCACCAACAATAGAGGGGATCTGGCACTTGGCCGCCGCTGCCGCGGCACGCTCGCTTAGCTTGCTCGCCTTCGCGGTTTGGTAGTCACAGTTCTAACCCAATCTAACCTAAGTGATTCATCAATAATACAGGGGATTTGCAGCATGCGACTGTTCTCCACTGCCCCATACATGACATCAGGAAGGTGCGCAGAGTTGCATCAACTTTATACAGTTCTAGCACCCTCATGAGCCATGTATGAGGAACAGAGTCATAGGCCTTCTTATAATCTATCCAACATGCCGACAGATTCTTTCGAGAACGTCGAACCTGTTGGCTAATGGCAACATCGATGAGGAGCAGCTCCTTAGTACCGCGGGACCTGTTCCTACATCCATTCTGAGAGGCAGACATGATAGAATTTGTCTCAATATGACTATTGATTTTAGCTCTCAGAATGGATGTAAGAACTTTATAAACCGTCGGCAAACACGTGATCGGTCTATAATTTTTGGGTTCCGCAGTACTACCTGATTTATGGAGCAGGTGGGTTATTCCTATCGTTAAAAACTGGGTCAGCGACCCTGACTCTAAGCCAGACTGGAATTGAGATGCCAAGCGAGCGTGCGACCTTTGGAACCATTTAAGCCAGAAGTTGTGCAGCCCGTCCGGCCCAGGAGATTTCGAGTTAGGCAACGGACGGACTGCACGGGTTACATCTTGGGTGCTGATGGTAATTGCCCCCATTTCTGGTAAAAGATCGCATGCGCGCTCGACCTCTCGAATCCAATCACCCTCGGTGTGACTGACAGGCGCCGACCAAATCTGCGCCAAAAAGAACACATGGCGTCATCATCCGGCAAGCGCGTATCAGTCACACTTTGATCCGGTCGCTCCCAATCCCTTTAAACCCACCTTTCGTTGCTTTGGAATGTACGATTCCGAGTGTACCGCTCCACTCGCCGCTTGTACCGACGAATACGGTTTGCCCATGCATAGATTTTCTGCTTCAGGAAGTCGATACGCTCTGTGACGCAGGGCAGATAATCTCGAGGACTAATATCATCATCATCATCATTTCAGCCGCAAGACGTCCACTGCTGGACATAGGCCTCCCCCAATAACACCCCCTGACTAATATCAGTCCCCGAGAATGCTAGCCTCACAAAGCGCATCACCCTAGGGCGAGTGTTGCCCTCCCTGAAGCAGATAAGCTTGCCGATGAGTGCTCTAGCCTCACCGATACGGTGCTCTATCCTGCACTGCCAAGCTGGCACAGCTGGTCGTGTAGCTCTGTCACAATTAGGAAATTTAACATGAGCTACACGACAGCCGTTACAGCCGCACAGTACAAGATCGAGTGGGTATCAGTGAGGTCTTCGCTGCTATCAAAACAATTTTTATTATTATTAATCATTTTATTTCGAGCTTGCACTCATATATGGGTTAGTAACAATATTTACTTAAAAACTATGTTAGCACCTAGCCATAAAATTCCAGTTCTAAATATTATTATCAAATTCAGTTCATTACAATTCAAATTAAATACATTCAATCAAACATGTCATAAACAACACAAATTAAATTAAACTAATTGAAATTAAAACAAAATAAATAAAATTTAGTCTACATTTCCGATAGATCATCAAATTACATTTAATTAATTTTAAGTCAAATAAAATACTATAAAATTAGGTCAACCTCTACTTTCCTATTAAATTGTGCATCCACTTGTTTTGGAATGGGCAATCCAATCTATCGGCAATCATTTGCAGGATGCTATTATACTGCTTCCCTGCAGGCGCCGTCGCAAAGACGCAGCTCTCTTACGGATGACTGCATGAAAGCCATCAGTACGCGTCTCCGCAAACATTCCAGACGCACTACAAAAACGAGGCAACCGCAACAGCATCCTAAATATATTGTTATATTAGACGCGCAACGAATTATTATTTATTTATTATTTTATTCGTAATTTTAAAATTGTGCACTGGATCTTACCCTCTACTGTGATCTCTCTCAATCACTCTATGGTTTGCTGGAAGAAAACTCAACTTTGAGTTAAGCTCGCCTATGTACATGAACTCTGTTATCCACATATTTTTGTAACTTATACGTGTACAATAAAGAATATAAAGAATTAGCAGCCCGGTGAGTGTAGCTCACCCACAGGCTCCTTGTGTAAAGCGATTGGCAAAACGCCTTGAATAATGTGATTTTTACATCACGCGAGCATCGAGCAAACCTGCGAGCAATCATATTCCCCCCGACTGCCAACGCCCTGCGCTCCCTCTCTACATCTGCATCATCATTCAGGTCTTCTGTTACAATATGCCCCAGATATGTGAATCTGCTCACAACTCGCAGAGCCACACCATTAAGCATAATAGGCGGAGCATGGGCCGGTCTATTATTATTAGACTTAAATATAAGCACCTCACTCTTCTTTGAACTATACTGAAGCCCATGCTCCACCGCATAAGCCTCACACCTTGTTGCCAATGTGCGAATCGCTCTCACCGATGGCCCCAGCAGCACCATATCATCAGCATAGCTAATATTATTAACACTCAGCCCATCAACAAAACATCCTGTATGAGTATTGCTGAGCTCAACGATAAGGTCATTGATGTACAGGTTGAACAGTAGAGGAGAGGTGATGCCTCCCTGCCTCACGCCACACTCCAAGCCGTATTCATCCGACAGAGCACCCGCCTATCGCACCTGATTTCTCTGACAACGATACCAATAACGTAACACCGAAACAACTTCCGCCGGTACACCCGTGCCCTCCAGCTTGTTCCAGAGCTTGTCGTACAACACTGTGTCGAAGGCCCTGGACAAATCGAGGAAACACGCATACACCGGTGTGCCTCTATCAGTGTAGTATCTGACAGCTTGCTTAAGACAAAGGAGGGCACCCTCAGTAGAAAGCCCACTTCTAAAACCAAATTGAGCGTCGTGCAAATGTACGTGAAATAAAAGTATATTATTAAGCAAACTGTCAAACACCTTCGCCATCACCGCTGCCAGGGTGATGGCGAAGGTGTTTGACAGCGATATAGGCCGATAATTAGTCTTATCGGATAAATCCCCAGTCCTATTCTTAACAATAGGTACGCCTATGGTTCTGGTGAGTTCTTCAGGCAAATAGCCATGACACAAACACAGATTGTAGAACATGGAGAGTACGAGAGGCAGGTGCACACCTGCATTTCTCAGGTGCTCAATGCTGAGACTGTCGCATCCGGGAGATTTACCTCGCTGCATACCGCTAATTACTTGCCGCACTTGCTTTGCTGTAAATCTCACCACACGCTCCTGCACAACAGCCCCAACATCAACACGCTTACAAGTGGTAAAGTCACCCTGTCCGGTGGAGCCACAACGAGGCATTACATTAAATTGGTCTTTAAAGAGATTTGCAATATCGGTACAATCACAAACCCCCTCCACACTCACAGGAAGACCAGGCCTAACACTCAATTTACTGGTTTGTTTCCAAAATGACTTAAAGTCTTTAGCTGCATGATAAGCGGCCATATCCTCCATCTTAATTTGTTCCTGCTTATCTTGGCAATATTTAAGCTGTTTTTTAAATGCCTTCCTACTTTCACACAAATCGAAATAGATTTGACCGCTCCTAGGCTTACCAGCTTGGACCCATGCTAATAATTTTAGTCTGGCCTCCCTGTGAAAACCTGCAACATGTTTACTCCATCCGGCTATATAGCCACCTCTCCTCTGCGCCCCCGTAGGCTTCCAAGAAGCAATGGCGGCTTCAGACAAGATTGAGACCAGGCTCACATACATATTCTTCAATAAGGCCCTATGGGTAACATCATGACAGCGACCATCACAAAACTGTGATAGCTGTTCAGGGAAATCAATTTCCCTAAGCCGAGAGTGACACAACTGATGATATAGCTTAACTTGATTTTCCTTTCGTTCTCCCCAGGGAACTTTATTGCCTACTGGTGACTGGACTGCCTTACTTCCACATCCTAGCCCATTTAGGTCGCACTCAACATAAAGCGGGAAATTATCAGACCACTGCACATCATAGTCAACCCACACTCGACTAACAGATGGTAAAGCCGCTTTGGTTGCAATACAATGGTCCAACCATCTCGTACATCCATGTGCCTCACTAACAAACGCGATGGAAGCATGTAGGTTACATTGTTTTTTTTTGTTTGGGCTATCATCAAATAGCTTCTCCCGCTCTGGATAGAGTTAGAAGGAATTTCAAACCTTGACTGACTAAAACACACCTGTGTCTAAGAGTTACCGTTTGCGTTCTATGGCCGCGGTGACTCTTCCGTGACAATCCCGTAACCGTGGCAGGCATCGGCCCTATCAGGCCCGTCAATCAATCTGTAATTTTATGGTGTACAATAAAGAAATATTCGTCTATGTAGGGCTTGGCCAAGCACAGCCTTTAAATAAAACGACTGTATTTCAGTTTTTAAGCAGACTAACATTTATATGATGTGTTTACAAGACAAAAACCAAATTTTACAACCGATGAAAAAAAAAAAATTCGCCTGCTCTAGGGTTTAGCAAGAGGGCGTGCCAGACTTTTACTGGCTTAAACCCACTTGTGTTCTTTCAGTTGCTTTTGGCTTTCCAGAGCCATGGCACAAAATAGATAGGTACAGAAGTCAATCTACATACAAAGCGCGCTCGAGCAACGCACACCGCTCACGGACACGATATCTCGGCTCAATTTAGCTCAATGCGAACTTGAGTGCTATCCGTTTGAGACACGTGTCTGTGAATTTTTTTCGGGAAAATGGGCCAACAAAAAACCTTATTCTAACTGTGCAGTGGACGGTTGTTTAAATTCAAAATTAAACAGTGAATTATTGACAATTTTTAGGCTACCAGTTGTTTCAGAGAGGTAAGTAGATATTTGCTTGTATTTTGATGGTTTGTTTTAACGTAACACAGAACAGGCCCCGCGCCGAGAAAGAGAAGATGATTTTGTGGCTATGTAATATTATTACAATTCAGATAGGTAGCATTTATCACCGCGCCCGGTCGCACTCGGAAAGTTAGGTATAAAAAGTGAAGTAGATACATGAAATTGACTTCTATACCTATCTATTTTGTGGCCATGGTAACTCTTTCGAACATTCCCGCAGCTTAACATGTAGCACTCCTAATGTTTGCTTCCTACCTACTAATACACTGGTTTCTACATGTTTCACTGACACAATCCAATTTTCAAAAAACAATCAAGTTGAATAGCATAAACACGGAAACGCACGTGATGACGTGACATATTCAAAAAGGGCCAATGATACCTTACCATACCTTTTATTTCCGTGTCATTTGGTCAAACAGTCCTTTATCTTTATATATATAAATCTTCTGTACGTGTGTTTGTTACCTAACTCCTCCTAAACGGATTGACCGGTTGGCTTCCTGGATGGTTTAAACTGGACCTTTATTTTTCTGAAAAGTCAGTTTTCAGAGAGGACAACGTCTGTTGGGACCGATAGTCTAATTTTAAAAATTGCTTTATTTGTTGATTAACTCCAAAGATAAGAACCTCCTCAGAATACGATCTGTATCTATCGAGTATTTCCTTGACCCAGCCGCTTGTAACGACAGTCAAAAGATATTGATTGAGGCTCTCGGCCATCGAGCCACTGGCTGTTTCATTAAAGACTCGACGCGGAAGGCAAAGAATAGGTCTTGTGGCGCAGGTCCAGCTTTGAAGAGACCTATGTGCAGCAGTGGACTGCCATAGGCTGATCTGATTGATTGATCGGCAATATGATAGCTGAGTTTACATTCCATCGAGAACCATGCGAGCGTGATATTTGATTTGTTTCTCTTTCTCAGTTTACACTTGTTTTTATTATTACAGATGTTATTTAACATGTAGGTGTTTTTGTGATGACCGAAAATGAACTGGTAAGTAGTATTTAAGACACGTTAGGCTCGAGTTGGGTGCAGGTCGTGCTCTCAACTCAATCACAATATGAAGTATTCAAGTCATCTCTTGTTTAAAACTTACATTCTTATTCATAGCGGTAAGTGACCACATATTTTGTTACTGTCGGTTAGGTCCATAGGTTAAGTCCCTATCTTCGTGTGTAAAACATAGAATCTATATCCTTATACCAGCTAAACCTACTTTTATACAAATTAAAAAAAATATATTGACTGATTAGCTAATTCTTAATTAATTTTTTGTAAGTAGCGAAACTTAATCACAATGGTTTGAAAGTATTGATATAGATGTGGCACTAGTGAAATAATACACTCTCTACTGTCCTCCAGAAAATATTACCTATAATATAAGCATATAAGCGTTAAGCTTATGTGCAAAAAGATCATAACACTCGAGGCGGTGGGCACACTATAATTATGGCGGTAAGTCCCTTCTTTGAGGAGTGGCTGGAAAAACGTCACGTCGTCCTCACTTTCCTCATGTCGCAGGTCCTGAACGGACATGGTAAGTTCGGGAGGCTCCTGCACCAGAGTTGTGCGGAAGAAACGCCCAGGTGTCACCATCGTGTGGATCGCCTGGAGGGCACGGTGGAGCAAATAGTGGAGGTGTGCCCCGTTTGGGTGGAGCACCGCTATGTCCTCGTAGGGGCAGCAATGACCTCTTGCGCCGGGCCCTGGTACAGGCCATGGTCCGGAGTGAGGAGGTATATGTATATGGCCGGCGGTCGCCTCCTTTATTCATTGCATTTATTCATTTCATTTATTCATAAAACAATTAGCATTGTGTTGAATCCAGGCATATGCATGCAAATAACATATAATATAAAGAATAAAGAAAAAAAACAAGATACAATTTTGAGTTATTGGATAACATTCAAATAAGGTGTCAAACAGTTACAAATATAATTTCAAGCGATCTAAAATAATGTCGTACAGTATTAATTATAATGTCAAAAATATATAAAATGTCAAAGCATGATTCTAAATATATATTAATGTCAAAAGATAAATTAAATTAAAAGTCGGAATTTCATTCTGAGTTATATAATGTCAAAAGATTAATAACCCTTCTTGCAGTCGGGTTGAAAATAAAATACAATTTATTTGTTATTATCAGAAATTAATTGCGATATGTTATAAAGACATTTTTCTAATAAAAAGCTTTTTAATTTTGTCCTAAACAAGTAAGTTTTATAAATCACCTTTTGTGAAGGAGTAATGCTAGCGAAGGAGGCGGCCGAAACGGACTTCTTCACGCCCCAGCGCCGGGATCCCGACTCTGATTTCCAGCCAATGTAATAGGCGTGGGTTTGGGGACGGCGAGCAATGGGTAGCTCGCCGTCCGGTAATCGTCCGGACCAAGGCCGAGTCGTCAACGGCGCGTAGTATTCCACGCGCGCCTCAAGGAGATTCAGGAAAACCGTAGTGGCCCAGCAGGGTCGAAGCCTACTGGGGCCATGGGTTCGCTTCCGAAAGGAAAACCCGGGTTCCTGGAACGCAAGGAAGGAATCGAATGGGAAGGATCGTTTTAAATATCGCAGCATATACTGAGTTAGGCGCCTTTTTGGCCTTGCACAGATTTTATGTTATTCTTTTTATACTTTCATACTTTTTTTTTTTTGTAATTCTACTGTATGTGTGAGGTACGAATAAAAGTTTTTTCTTTCTTTCTTTCTTTCAAGGCAAAGAAGGAAAATTGGAGTAGACCTTAGTCAGTAAAAGCCTGACACGGCCTCACGCCTAAAAAAAGCACTCGAGGCGGGATTCCAGCCGTACCTGAAAGCAAAGGTGTAAGGCAAAGAAGGAACAGGAGTGGGTTTTTAGTCAGTAAAAGTCTGACACTATCTCCCGCTCTGCCCAAGAGCGCGACTTGTCATTAGATGATTATCTCAACTAAAAAAAAGGCAAAGGTGTAATGGAGCCGACAGTGCAATGACAAAATAAGTACTTAATAATAATTGTAAATTTGAGGAAAAACAAGCGTGTTAAAAATATTTATTTCTAACTGCGTAAATGCATGCTGTATGTCTAAATGTAGCCTAGTCTTTACTAGGTTACTTTACTACACGCAGCCACAGTGGTAATTGGTTTTTGAATTGAAAGATTAATTAACAAAAAGTTTGTGAATAGAAATAACCTGCATTGTAAATAATATTCATTAATATTTTAAATAAATTTGTTCCAGCTACTTGGGGCTCAACTTGGCAATTTTTTACGTCGTTAGGAGATTTAACTCTCTACAATTCTCCGAAAGAAACAAGTACGATTTGTTTCAAGTATTTTATAATAAATTATCTGTCTCTTGCGACTTCGTTCCAGTGGTAATAAATATAGCAAATAGCGAACTTAAGATGTAAATTCATTATCATCATCAAAAGTCAATAAAAACCATTAAAAAAAACATTCCTGAAAAAGTTATAAACTATGAACTTCTTTTTTCCAGAACACGTTCACAGTGAATATTTTTTTGGTCATTGTAATGAGAAGACCAGAATATTTTATACACATATTCACCTGGATCACATGGACGTACTTGGAAAGGTGATTGTTCGGGTAAGACTCTATTTTTTTTTAAACTGATTAGTCTTATTCTTTTCTCATTTCAATATAAACAGATTTGTACAGGTTTACTTTCGAATCATTGTTATTATTTTAGGAGGTCAAAATAACAGTGAACATCTATATCGCGTACATCGAAGGACTGGAACAATTTGCCTACTGCGGTCGTCCCTTCTAATTATAATTTATAGTTTTTTTTTTTCTTGCTTGTAAGCAGTGATGCAATCGTTGACGATGAGTCGCACTAGTTTATTAGGACTCTAACCTTGAAGACACCTAAATTATAAGGCAAATTGTTCCAGTCCTTCAATGTACGCTGTATAAACGCGCGAAATGCTTAGTCCGGACCGTAGAAGTTTCAACAACATAAGAGTGGTTACTTTCTGTACGTCGGGTTTTCCAATGGTAGAAAAGAGATGGCGGAATCAGTCATGCAATTTCCGCGCACACTCTCCAAAATGCATGCTATGAAAAACCGAAAGGCTGGCTACCCTACGCATGTGCTCCAAGGCTTTGTAGATTGGACTTTACCAAATCTGGATCACCAATTAGTCTCTTCGCACGCCTCTTCACTGAGTTCAAAGCTGTTAGATGGTATTTTGCATCACCAACCCTTATGTATACTCCACACACGATCGGACCTGTGCTTGAATTTGTATAACATTAGAATCTGCAGCCGGTGTGATGTACCGCCGGCCCTTTGCAATAACGCTGAGTTTCCTAGCAGCTACCTTGGCTTTGGACACAATGAACCGCCCACAGGTATGAGGAAATTTTAACTCCCAAGAGCTGAAGGCGGTCAGTGCACACCAGGGATACATTCTGAAAAGCAGGAGCCAAGGTGAACGGGCTCCTTTTGGCGGTGAACTGACACGCTTGGGTTTTGGCGGCATTGAATCCCACCAGATTGGATTCACATCACTTGGAGACTGCCTGAACATATAACGTTCGTACGCCAGAGCGTAAAAAGAATCCAGCCCGAAAAAAGAGGTTATGGTAGACCATACACTCTTTTTTGGACTGGATCTCTCTATAACTGTGCTATCATCTGCATACCCAAAGATACTGGGTATCAGCAGTTCGTTATATGCAGCAGGAAGAAAGTTTCAGAGAGAACAGACCTCTGAGGAACTCCGGCATTAGTATAATCATAGGCTCTGAAGAGCGTCCGTCGACAACAACTCGGAGAGACGGTTCACTCAGGAAGTCTTTTACCCGCTTCCTCCTGAAAGCCTTTTTGAATAGCTTACGCATTGTAGTAATTTCTGGCAAATATTTATCAGTTTTCGACTGATTGCAATTTGCTCTACAGATTTGAGAAACATGTTCCCGAATTACCAAGGAACCCATAATTAATTACGAATTAGGTACTTTAATTTTATTAAATAATGAGTAAGTCTACAAAAAAGTTTGGCTATGGTATGATTTTTGCTTTTTCTATTACCACCAATTGATCACTTTGTATTTTTTTAAATATGTTCTTTGTTTTTTAAAATTTGTACAACTTTTTCAGGGTTGGATCGAGGTAATGAGAATACCAACATGCATTGTATTAAGAGCAATGGCATTTGACGTTGACTTGATCAGAAGTTCTACGTATGCCTTCCAGATGTGTGTACCACGCATCAGCTACTGTCATACGCATAACAGAATTAAATATCACTACTTCGAATTATACGTACCTGATGATATGATTGGTGGAATGGATTGGGATATTTATTTCTTTGGCCCACCAGTGTTGGAGTGGGGATAGTTTAAAATTATTCAACACTTACTCAGCACTTATTCAGTATGTATTTATACTTGAATAAAAAACTCGAGATAAATTGAATTCACCATCAGTACTCCAGCATTGACTTTAGCATAGTAGTATTTTAAGTTATTTATTTTTAAAAGTTCTTAAAAGTAAGGGTTGCAATGGAATTGAAACTTTGTCTTGTATGTTATGGAGTCTTTTTAAAATATCATAATTGTCTCTAACTCTGAATTCTGATATAAAATTCTGCAAAATTATTATAAACAATTGTCAAATTTTATAATTGAAAATTTTAATTTGTTTTTATAAACTTACTTCATTTTTATGGTTTACAGCTTTCTACTCATGCAAAATAGATATTATATTATTTTTACACAAATGAATCGTATTTTATGAACAAAAAGTTAATGGGCCTTTTGGACCCAGAGCTGTCTCAGTACCAATAGTCAGACTTCAGTGTAGCAAATTTTTTGACAAAAAATTTAAAGGAAAAAACAAGGTGCGACTATTTATACCCTAATTAGATAATTACCAAGGGGCAGAACCGTATTTACGGGGTCCTTGTTTTGATCAACGATACGACTCACAAAAAAAAAACATAGGTAGGGCACTTATGTGGCGGAGTTCACAATGCTATACAAAGTATTGGTATACCTATGTAATTTATGTACGTTTGAACGATTGACTGCTGTGCTGTGTGTCACGGTTTTGGTCAAATGATAAATGATGTTTATCTTTCAAATAGATTATAAATAAAAATAACACAACTTTTTTTATTTTTTATTTCGATAAACAGTTACACATCACGAATTACATAGTAACGAAATAGTACTTAGAAAATTGAAGGGGGCTCAATACCCCATTGTGGGAGCATTGTGTTTGTGGGGCATTTTCCACAGAATATTTATAAACGATAAGAATATTTAAAAACATCATTTAATTAGATCAACTGCATACAGTAATAGTTTTGAGTTTTAAGGCAAGTTCTTATATCGTTCACAAACATAATAAATAAAAGAGTGCCCAGAATTGAGCCTTATGGCACCCCAGAAATGACATCAATATAGTAGAAGAATGAAAATATTTTTCGTTTCGAACACACGTTAATAACTACTCAACTTCAACTCTTCAATAATGGCATTTGTGGAAAAGACACCACAATTTTGCCAATAACACCTGCAAACTGTTAATAGACTATCAAACGCTGGAGAGTGTTTCCGAGTGCTGTTTTTGACATTAAGAGGAAAACTAACGTAATAGATCACCACGTGTTCTGTATCTAACCCCTGATTGGTTAAATTTGTCAGCATAAGATCATGGGGCGACCTAATTCGTCAAGCAATCGGCTAATGATGTACCAACGCAGGAAATACGTTTGGAGCGTGGCGCCCTCTACAAAGTTCTGACTCGCCGTGCGGCCATCCTGCATTTTTGATTCGCCTCGTAAAAACTATAAATCAAGGACAAATGGTGCATAACCGTGTAATGCAACTAGTGGTTAGCTGCAACAAGGTTGTTACGTCAAGAAGTTCTCCTGAGAAGAAAGCTAGCCAGTGAAACTTCGAAACAACTGATCCCTTAGTGGAATTCAAAGACTTAAGTGCCCTCAAGACTACATCTACACTGAATTCTATCTTACCTAAATAAAGCAGTCTTCTGAAAATTAAATATTCAGATATGACGTATCGTTGGGAAACGGTAATCTTTTTAGTTAATTTAATCTAGATGAGACCGATGTTTCTTAAATACAATCTTAGAGATGGCCCAAGAAGGCCTCGATCCTGCTGGGCCCCTACGGTTTGCTGACATCTCCTTGAGGCGCGAGTGGAACACTACGCGCCGTCGACGACTTGGGCTCGGTCCGGACGGTTACCGAACGGTCGGACAGCGAGCTTCCCATTGCTCGCCGTCCGCAAGCCCGCGCCGGAAATCGGGATCGAGATACCGGCGGCTGAGGCGTGGGGGCAGTTACATCGCGCGTGCGCGTGCGGCCGCCTCCTTTGCTAGCATTACTGCTTCGCAGAAGGAGGCGACCGCCTGCCACTCCTCCTCGCTTTGGACCATAGCCTGTACCAGGTTACCTATCATATGTGCGAAAAATATCTGACCGAATTTCATTTCACCTAAAACTATTCAACTATTTTTGTTTCGATTTTTTTTATTTCTTCGAAGTCACGTCTGCCACTGTATCAGTTGACCTATTATTAATTCGATCTTTTTTGTTACTCCGGCGTTTCATTTGGTCGAAAAACTTTTCACCGATGTTACACTTAGCTGAAATAACATTAATTTGTTCGATGTATTATGTTTCCGAACATTTATTATACCAGTTTCATTTCACCAAACACCTAGCACCAAGCAGACATGCAGCACGCAAGAAGGCATAACGCAAGCAAGCAGGTATGCAATATGCAAGCAGGCATGCAACATGCAAGCAGGCATGCAGTATGCAAGCAGGCATGCAGTATGCAAGCAGGCATGCAGCATGGAAGCAGGCATGCAACATGCAGCAGGTATTCAGCATGCAAGCAGGCATGTAGCAGGTATGCAGCATGCAAGCAGGCATGCAGTATGCAGCATGCAAGAAGGCATGCAGTATTCAAGCAGGCATGCAACATGCAACATGCTCCTCCCTCTGGTGCTTGTGCAGAGCAGACGTGTTTTTGGTTGTAGCTAAGTGTTCCTCTGTATTTAATTTAAAATTCAAATTTTTAATTATTAAGTTTCCTCGAAACTCGGGCCCTCCTGTTTCATCTTGAAGCTTTGCCCATAAGACCCGGCAGCCATATTCGTTCGAGTTGGAAGTCTCGCTCTGGGGTGGAGAGCTTGCCATCGGTAAGTGCAGATACTAACTCAAGAATCATTAGAATATCGAAAAGTGATTGCTTTTGCGCCTGGATTTGAACCATAGTCACCGGTGCATCTAAGTTGACTGTGTTGACCGCTACGCCAAAGCGGCGTAGACCTCCGCGCTCAAAATACCCATTCTGTTGCTACGACACAACTACGGATTGCACTACGTCACCGCGAGTTGGCTACGCGCTTGGAAGGGGTACCTGCTACGTGACGCTTGACTACTACGTGCTTATGCGAGTACTTGAGTTGTCTACTACGCTGCGCATAACTAATATAACTCTGTGTATGCATTTTCTAACTTTTTGATATGCCTAAACTAAATCGCACGCCGCCACCGACTGCTCCAGCTACGGAAGACCGGCGGGTATCGTCGAAGCCTAAAACTACGTTCACTGCAATGGAAAATGAATTTGTTCAATCTGGTCGAGGATCATCAAAGCGACCTCGATCGGAATCTAGCTCGGCAAACGAGTCTAGCCCGAGAAAAGAGTCTAGCCCTACAAACGAACTCGGAGATTTTAAGGAGGAAATTCGAGCAATGCTTGCTAAGTGGAACGTGGATCATGAGGCAAATTTAAAGAACTTTACGGCTAAGATAACTAGGAAACTGGCAGAATTGAAGGTGCAATATGAAAAATTACAAAATATTAAATTGGAAATCGAGGAGTCGGTTAATCTGATGGATGAAAAATATGAAGAAAAAAAAACTAAGATGACAAAACTGGAAAGCGAGAGGTCTGAACAGCGAGAACACATCAGTAACCTGAAGAGGCAAATTCAAGACATGCAGGAAAACCGACGCTCTGCCGTTATTGAGCTGCGAAATGTTCCTCACAGGGAACAGGAGAGTGCGGATGACTTAGTCAAAGTGGTAATCGAGGTCTGTAAAACCGTGCAAGTAACAGTGGAACCAGCGCAAACACGAGATATTTACAGAATCCAGGGAACAAAGGTCTCACTAAACAAATAGTCACTGAATTTCACATGGTTACGATGAAAAATAACGTCCTAAAAGCAGTTCGGGACTTCAACAAGGGAAAACTTTCTACTGAAAAACTACATAGTGGGCACATTGGTCCGACCGGTGAGCGCACGCCTATCTTTATTGCTGATCGTCTATCGGCGAGATCAAGGCGACTCTTTTATGAAGCTAGAAAAATTGCAAAATCTAAAGAGTTTCAATGCTGGTCGGTAAATGGGAAAATCTTTATAAGAAAAAGGGAAGGTGAGAAGTCTTTCCGTATCCACTCGGAGAAATGTTTTCTCGATTTACTGCATGTTTAAGAAAGAATTTTATTTTATATTAATGTCTCATTTTTTAGATAAATCATGTTGTTATCTCTTATGTTTTCTTCTAGTACATAAACTATATATTGTAGAATACATCCATTTGATACACCACAAACACATTATACACAGATCACTTCACAAACATAAAAAAACGCAATTTCCTGAGTTCAGTTCAGTCTCTGAAATTTACAATGCTATGTTGCAAGGCTTTGTCAAGATGTACTTTTGCTCTTCTCAGTTGTCAAGCGGCTATGGTTGTAGCTTGCTCCGTAAAGGTAGGTTTTACAGGTGTTCCTAGATATTTATAAAAATGAACGATATAAATGAAATTATTAATAAAATGGATTCCTATGGTTCAAATGAATTCTATCACTGTTTGCCCGAAAAATGCGCCCAGCTTCTAGGTAACCACAATGGCTTAATAAGAGTGTTGCATTTTAATATACGCAGCATTAACAAAAACTTTGGTAACGTCCAGGTTTTGTTATCTACGTTGCGAACTAGCTGTGACCTCATGATTTTCTCAGAGTGTTGGTTAACTAAAACTATGTCTATTCCCCGAATTGAAGGTTTTTCTGTATATTCTACTGATAATTCATTTAATCAGAACGATGGTTTGGTGATGTACATACGCTCTGATATGCAGCATAATGTCACTGAACCACAATTCATGGAAGCAAACTGTCTTGTCTGTAAATTAAATTTCGAAACTGTAGTTATCGCAGTGTACCGACCGCCATCTTTTCGACACACAGATAACTTTTTAAATAGCTTAAATAATATATTAAGCTCTGTATCTACGTATAAAAATATAATTTTGGTGGGAGACATAAATATAAGCCCAATTAACAATGACCCCCATTACAATGAGTATATGAACTTGACTGCGACACACGGATTGCTTCCGGCATATACATCTCCCACGAGGGAAAAAAATTGTTTGTAAAAAGCTCAGTTATTTCCTTTATACTAAACACGCATACCCCATTCTAGTTTGTTTGAAGGATAACGAGAATCCACAGAAAGAAACCAAACTACTCACAAAAATGGACTACTGTCAAGTGGCCACTGATATTTCCAACACGGATTTCAGTTCTATAATGTCAACCAATGATCCAAATGAAGCGGCTGACCTTTTAATAAATTCACTTACCTTTATTCCACGAAAAAACACCAAAGTCAGTTGTGTCTCTTCGAAGTTGCGAACTTTCAAGCCATGGATCACGCAAGGGTTACTCAGATGTATACGAAACAGGGATAATATGCATAAAATTCACAAAAAATCACCAGATAATTATACTCTCAAGATTACATACCTACTCGTACGTTACCGCAATTTCTGTAATAAATTACTAAACAGACTAAAAACAAACTATGAGAAAAATGAATTTGAAAAAGGAAAAAATAACCCAAAGGCGACCTGGAAAGTAATTAATAACATCCTGAATAAACATAATTCTAAATCTCCCCTGACGGACCTTTTGAACATCTCTGGGTTTGATAAAACATCCTCAATCAACGAGGTCCATAGTTTTTTCGCGGCTGTTGGCAAAAACCTGGCGGATAGGAATAGACATATACAAGATGACAGGTAGGTATATTCCTTATCTCCGTGATAATGCACAGCTTAACTCTCTCGTGCTCCTTACGCCGGATCTTGCTGAGACAGAGAGGATCATTTCGAGTCTTCGTACTGGTTCTGCTGCGGGATGGGACGGAATCACAACCAGAATGATAAAATCGAGCAGACAGTTCCTAGTGCCACCTATCACACACTTATATGAACTGTGCATCTCTAAGGGTATATTTCCAAGGTCCTTAAAGAAGGCAATAGTACATCCTATTCACAAGGGTGGGGACAGAGACAGTGTGAACAATTACAGACTTATATCGGTCCTTCCAGTGCTGTCAAAGATTTTAGAAAAGATGTTTAACACTCGTTTGGTTAAATTTATGGAAACACATCATATCAGAAAACCAATTTGGCTTTCGTTAAAAAAGATCATGCGAGGATGCTGTTGCTGCCTTTGTTGACAGTGCTGTAAGCTGCACTAGATGATGGATCTAAATGTCTGGGTGTTTTCCTAGACTTATCGAAGAATATCGAAGGCATTTGATACTGTCTCTGTCCCCATACTGCTCACTAAATTAGAGAGGATGGGAGTAAGGGATCCTGCGCTGGCAATCTTTGAGTGTTATCTTTCGGAGCGGACACAATGCGTCAGAATTGGGTATTTTATCAGTGACGAACACTCTTTATCATTTGGGGTTCCGCAAGGCTCTATCTTAGGCCCTACCCTTTTCTTGGTATATGTAAACGGTCTATGTAACCTATCCATCTTACACTGTAACATATATACGTATGCGGATGATACGGCTCTGCTTGTGAATGGTCGGGACTGGGAGGGGGTCCGTGAGAGAACGGAGTTTTCACTCGGCAATGTGATGTCTTGGTTGGGAAGCAATATTCTCACACTTAATGTAGAAAAGACGAAATACATCCCTTTCTCAATTAAATCATCTACTATGCCGGATGATTCGTATGTTATTAGAGCTCATACTTGTAGTGACCAGACAGACCAATGCCTTTGTCCTCCCCTTGTCAGGGCGAATCAGGTTAGGTACCTAGGCATCATGATCGACAATTTAACCTTTTGAGTGCGTAATTAGAGACACAATAGAAAGACAATGGCGCGTGAACGCCGGCGTTAATGCGGGGATCAACAGCTTAATGTCGTGGAAGGGGCAAATTGATAATAGGTCTGGCAGAGTGAGGAAACTCATAACGATTTTCAAGAATCTGCGACACAGTGCTGACATTGACACGCTTCGGATGGTATACTTCTCACTGTGCCAGTCGCTACTTACATTTGGGATAACGGTTTGGGGTGGCGCCCTAAAAGCGTACATGATCCTACTAGAAAGGGCACAGCGAGCTGTTCTTAAAGTTATGACTTTCAGGCATTTCCGATATAGTACCATACAATTATACAGTGTGAGTCTTTATAATGTGCACATATCGAAATGAGGGAATCTATGCTTAATTTTATCGACGGAAAAAATATTTAAAAAAAATCTAAATATTTCAATAATATATAATAATAATAATAAAAATAATATAATATATAATATAATATATATAATATATATTCAATATTTTTTTTGTATATTTAATATGGATTTTTAAAAAATTTTGTTTGCTTTTGTGACCCCAGTGTATACAAAGCTGTGTAACTTTTAAACTAAACGATCTATCATGATGAAACAAACTCCATAATGATCGGAAGTAATTAGGCGTTGTCATAAAATGAAAATTGTTGAAAAAAAATAGCCTCAATTAAAAATAAACAACTTTTTTTGGCAAAAATCTGATTTTTTTTCATTCATTTTTACAATAATTGTAAAATTACTCAATAACACGCCCCGATCACCTACCTTTTTTATTACTTTAAGTTATTCTTCATTATATTAGGAACCTAAAGGTAAAAATTGCATGTTTTTAAGTCGACCCCAACATTTTTTATCAACTGTCAAAGAAAGGCCCAGCGCATAGCTATGTAAGCTATTTATGGGGATTTTTAAACGACAATTATCATGATCAATGGATCGGCCGGCAAGGACCTGTAGGGTGGCCTGCGCGTTCACCCGATTTGACGCCCCTTGATTATTTCCTATGGAGGACCATGAAGCAACGCGTCTACAGTACCCCCATCAACAGTGAGGCCGATTTGCGTGACCGCATTATAAACTGTGCGAATGATATTGGCAATGATCCCGAAATGATAAGGAGAGTGACACCACGGACACGGTACACGGTGGAGGTGTGCCCCGCTTGGGCAGAGCAACGCCGTGTCCTCGTGGGGGCGATCTCTCGCGCCAAGCCTTGGTCCGGAGCGAGGAGGAGTGGCAGGCGGTCGCCTCCTTCTGCGAAACAGTAATGCTAGCAAAGGAGGCGGCTAATCGCGTGAGGCAACGGTCCTCACGCCCCAACCGCCGTCGGGATTCCGATCCAGATTTCCGGCCACCGTAGGCGCAGGCGTCCGACCGTCCGGTAACAGTCCGGACCAAGCCCAAGTCGTCGACGGTGCGTACTATTCCACGCGCGCCTCAGGGAGATGTCAGCAAATTGTAGGGACCCAGCAGGGTCGAAGCCTACTGGGGCCACGGGTAGTGTGTAGAAGGAACAGGAGTGGGTTTATAGTCAGTAAAAGTACACACACTATCTCCCGCTCCGCCCAAGAGCGAGATTTGTCATAAGATGATTTTACCACCTAAAAAAAAGGAGAGCGACACACCAAATTTTAATTCGCGCGGCTTTGTACAACAACAACGAGGTGGACATTTTGAGAACCTGAAGCATTAAATTATGTATTTAATCATAAATGGGTTTTAATTGAACTCTTTTGTGCTAATTATCATCCCAAATAAACCACCCTTATAAGATCAATACAATTGCACGTTCGGAGTGCCATCTTTGAAACGACCCGAGCACATTCCCAACAAAGTTCACAAAAAAAAGTTATCTACTTGCTAAATAATAGTGCGTAGCTATGCGCTGAGCCTTTCTTTGACAGTTGATAAACAACGTTGGGGTTGAGTTAAAAATATGAAATTTTTACCGTTAGGTTCCTAATACAATGAAGAATAACTTAAAGTAATAAAAAAGGTAGGTGATGGGGGCGTGTTATTGAGAAATTTTACAATTATTGTAAAAATGAATGAAAAAAAATCAGATTTTTGCCAAAAAAAAATGTTTATTTTTAATTGAGGCTATTTTTTTTCTACAATTTTCATTTTATGACAACGCTTAATTACGTCCGATCAATATGGAGTTTGTTTCATCATGATAGATCGTTTAGTTTAAAAGTTACACAGCTTTGTATACACTGGGGTCACAAAAGCAACCAAAATTTTAAAAAAACCATAATAAATATAAATAAATATTTAGATTTTTTTAAATATTTTTTCCGTCGGTAAAATTAAGCATAGATTCCCTCATTTCGATATGTGCACATTATAAAGACTCACACTGTATAGAGACTGCAAAGGCATGACCGTTAGACAGCTCTTTGTGCTCAACATCATTTTGCGCAGACATTGTTCACTGGATATTGCTGCTGGTCGTCTGGCCAATAGTAGATCCAAATATGTCTGTCCTGTCGTACGTTGTAGGACTAAACTGGCTGAGAGACATTTCCGAGTCGTCAGTGGTCGTGTATACAATGCAGTTAACAGGCATTGCAATATATCTGGTTTAAGTAAATTTGATCGTAAAAAGAGAGTGAGTCAATGGCTCACTACTCTCACTTATCAGGAGATTGAGAAGCTATTAGGAAAGCTTTTTTGACTTTCATACAATACAAACATATAACACACACTAAACACATATACATTACACACCCACATTTCACATTATTATTATTATTTTTCTATAAACCCCATTAATTAGAGTAAGAAATTCAATTTTTTAGTAATTTTTAATAATTAAATAATTGTATAATTTAGTGATTGAATATAATTAATAATTTATAATATAATATAATTTATATAATATAATTTATTGATTGAGTAATTTTATTAATTGAATGATTTGTTCATTGAATAATTGAATTGTTTTGATTTAATACCTAACTAATGTTTTTTTTTGATAAACTAAATGATTGAAAAATTTAATGATTTGTACAAATGATTACTAGAAACTGTTTGTTTAAAGTGAAAATGTAATAAATAGAGTGAGCCCTGGCACCCATAACACAAGTTTACTCTTAGCTTGGGTGCCAGAGGTCGATAATCTGTGATAATGCAATTTTAATAGAAACGATGCCGCATTATAATATTCATAATTTGTGTAAAATTGTATTTTTGGAAAAAAATAAATCATTATTATTATATTTATTTTCTATTTATACATATTATTTACATTTTTAAATATTTCTTAAAAACAAACATAATAAAAAAACATTTAAAAATATAAAAAATAGTAGCCCACCGGCATCGGGAACAGGGTCCAAGCTACCGGTGGTCGGGGCTACTGAGAGAGGAATCTCCTAACAATGCGCGCCGTGTCCAGGAGTACCGCTTTCTGGATCAAGCGGTTAATCCAGTTGCCCAACGAGAGCCTCCTCAGATGTTGTTCGAGGCTCTTAGCTATTAAGCCATTGGTCGTTACGACTATCGGCACAATGACAGCTCTATCCACTTCTTCACACTCACTCACTTTTTTCACTTTTTTCGACAACCTCGCGAGCTAAGTCAAGATATTTAGTTTGTTTATCTTTCTCAGCTTTCACGAGGTTCTCGTCATGAGGGACCGCTATATCAACAATCATTGTGCGACGCTCTAGTCGATCTATCACCACTATGTCAGGCTTATTGGCAACAATAGTCCTGTCAGTGATGATAGATCGATCCCAATACAATGTGACGCCGCCATTCTCGAGAACTGGGTCGGGCACATACCTATAGTACGGTACTTCCGATTCCACAAGATTGTATTTAAGAGCAAGTTGCTGGTGAATAATCCTGGCTACAAGGTTGTGTCTATGCAAATAGTCTCCGTTAGCTAAATGAGAACATCCAGAAATAATATGTCGGATTGATTCTCCGGGTCGGTGGCATGCCCGACAGATGTCAACCGTACCGTCCTTCACAATGTATTTCCGGTAGTTGTTCGTCATCATAACTTCGTCCATAATTGCAAAGACAAAACCTTCGGTTTCTCCAAAGAGATCACCAAAGCGCAGCCAGGATACGGACGCTAAAAGATTTACATCGGGCCCATGTAAGGCCCGGTAAAAACGCCCGTAAAGCTCCTTGCCCTGCCATACTGCCTTGCGTTCATTAGTATCCAGTACTATAGGTTTGCGCCAGTTCTCGTTGGCCAAGGAGAGCGGGGTGAGGCCTCCACCGCAACCACATCTCGGTGCATCCCCACGTCGGTTTTCAGGAAGTATTCCCTGAGACTGCATATCTCACGGTTGTGCAGGGTCTTAGCATTCAAGAAACCACGACCTCCGCACTTCCGCGGGATATACAGCGTCATCACCGATGACCGTGGGTGATGCATCCGATTTGCGGTAAGTAGTGAGCGGACCCTCCTATCCAGGGCGTTGAGTTCCGTCTGAGTCCATTTGAGTATGCCGAAAGAGTACATCAAAACCGGCATGACCCAACCATTGAAGACGCGCACCTTGTTCCCGCCCGATAAAAGGCTATTCAGCACTTTATTCAGGCGGCCAAAGAAGCGCTCCCTCAACGATTGTTTCATGTCAGCAGCATTGATGCCTAACGCTTCCGACATACCCAAATACTTATAAGTTTCGGTTGAGCAGAGGTATCTAATGTATAAGGAATCCGAGAGTTGGGTACCCACGGATTCCATAATCTCCCCTCGCTTTACATGCATGACTGCACATTTGTCCAAACCAAATTCCATCCTGATGGCACTACTGAAGGTTTCAGTTACCTTCAGTAGCTCCATCAGTTGCAAGTTGTTGGAGGCAAAAAGTTTCAGATCATCCATGTAAAGAAGGTGAGATATAACCTGACCACCTCTTCTCAACCGGTAACCTAGGCCGGAACCCTCCAGCAGTGTGCTGAGAGGGTTCAAAGCTAGGCAAAACCACAGTGGACTCAGACTGTCGCCCTGGAATATGCCACGCTCGATCCTTAACGGTTCGCTGCTCTCTCGGATTTGTCGACATCCTGGATAGTGAAGGGCCGTCCTCCACTGCCGCATACACGACATCAGGAAGGTGCGAAGAGTTGCATCAACTTTATACAGCTCCAGCACCCTCATGAGCCATGTATGCGGAACTGAGTCATAGGCCTTCTTATAATCTATCCAACATGTCGACAGATCTCTTCGAGACCGACGAACCTGTTGGCTAATGGCAACATCAATGAGGAGCAGCTCCTTAGTACCACGGGACCCGTTCCTACATCCATTCTGAGTAGCAGACATGATGGAGTTTGTCTCAATATGACTATTGATTTTACCTCTCAGAATAGATGTAAGAACTTTATAGACCGTCGGCAAGCACGTGATCGGTCTATAATTTTTAGGCTCCACAGTACTACCCGATTTATGGAGCAGGTGGGTTATTCCTGTCGTAAGGAACTGGGGCAGCGACCCTGACTCTAAGGCAGATTGGAATTGGGATGCCAAGCGAGCATGCGATCTTTGAAACCATTTAAGCCAGAAGTTGTGCAGCCCGTCCGGTCCTGGAGATTTCCAGTTAGGTAACGGACGGACTGCACGAGCTACGTCCTGGGGGCTGATGTTAATTGACCCCATTTCTGGTATAAGATCGCACGTTCGCTCGATCTCCCGAGTCCAATCACCCTCGGTGTGACTGACAGGCACCGACCAGATGCTGCGCCAAAATGAACACATGGCATCATCATCCGGTAGGCGCGTATCAATCACACCTTGGTCCGGTCGCTCCCAAGCCCTATAAACCCACCTTTCGTTTCTTTAGAACGTGCGATTCTGGGTGTACCGCTCCACTCGCCGCTTGTACCGTCGAATACGGTTTGCCCATGCATAGACCTTCTGCTTCAGGAAGTCGATACGCTCTGTGATATGGGGTAGATAATCTCGAGGACTAATATTTGTCCCCGAGAACGCCCGCCTCACAAAGCGCATCACCCTAGGGCGAGTGTTGCCCTCCCTGAAGCAGATAAGCTTGCCGATGAGTGCTCTGGCCTCACCAATACGGCGCTCGATCCTGCACTGCCAAGCTGGTACAGCTGGTCGTGTAACTCGGTCACTGTTAGGAAACTTGACTCGAGCTACACGACATGCCGCTACAGCAGCGCATACAAGATCGAGTGAGTATCAGTAAGGTCTTCGCTGCTACCAAAACAATTTGATAGCTGCGAATCCAGAGCACACACCAGTGCCCTATTTTTCTTACGCATGGGCAAACGTGGTAATCGAGGTCTAAGCTCAGCCGGTGTGAAGCGGTACTCCCGGAATGCATCCTCCAAAGCGCTCCTCAAACGTACATTGCACTGGTTACTCACGGATATAGCCCCGTCATCATCATCCTCTCCAACGTGGTCGGGTCGCAGTGAAACATTGGATTGCAGTTGCACCGCGGCCTGTGGCGAAGCAGGTGAGACACGGCTACTCCATGATTCGAGGCGAAGTCTATCAAGTACGGTATCATCCAGCATACGGTTACGCTGGATGACCCGCACCTGATCCGATAGTCGTTGGGCCGAAACGTTGACAGCTGGCTCAAGCACCTGAAACAGAGAGAGCATCCGACCACGGTACGCAGTCAGGTTACTTCCCCCCTCTGTAGCCCCAAAGTATGAGCGCATGACATTTTCGTTAATGGATTGTGTCCATCGCATGCGCTGCACACTTCCACCGGCAGCGAGGACCCTATCAGAGGCTTGTGGGCCTCGAGGTCCCAAACTGGCCGGAGGTCGGCCTCTTCCTCGCCGACGCGCAGGTGGTGGTGTCGTCGGCGGCGAGAAGTATTCGTCGCTCGAGCTCAACGCAACTGCAGCGATCGGGATCTCTGGACTCACGGTTGGCGCTGGTCCCGGCGGCTGCGAGGCGGAGCTGAGCGACGAACCCGAAGATGTTGGGTGTGTGTTTGATTTCTTTGCCCGGCTTCTAGTCAGCATATCAGTTTGTCATATTTCATAAAATGCGTTTTTTCATTCCAGATAATGATTTGACAAGTGCAAATGTCAAACTCCAGAAATATGTTGCCTGTTTTTGATAAAAGTGATGTCTCCAAATTCGATTTTTCATACCGGTTTTTTTAACAATAGAACCTTTAAGGAAAGTGGGACTAATACGGAAGTGTTTTTTTAGTCTAATATGAATTGAAAATTAAAATAATTGATAACACTCGGCCTTTTACTTAGGCTAAGATCTCACGAAGCGGTTTTCACCCATGTACGCCGCGGTTGCGGGCCTGCTACTTCAGTAGAAATAAGTAAAAATTAAAGCACATTGCACGACGCGTTTTACGGCTACAGTGTTCGCGTTTGTGGCTCCCGCTGCAACGGCGAGGAACTAGTAGATCACGCGGGCTGCGGTAACCCGCAGCCTCAGCGGGTAGCGCCCGTAAACTCTGTGGTCGGTTAGCGCCCGCAGTGGCCTTCAGGAGCTTAACCCGATTGAGTTAGTGTGGGCTCAAGTAAAGGGGTACGTAGCGAAACACAACACAACTTTTAAATTCAACGAAGTCCAACATTTAATAGTAGAAGAACTTCGTCAAGTATCCTCTCAGCAATGGAGTGACTGCATCTCACATGTCATTAAAGTATAAGACAAAATGTGCCACTTGGGTCATATCGCAGAAAATATAATTGAAAATTTTATAATTGGAGTTGGTAGCGATTCTGACAAATCATCTAGCTCAGACTCTTCAGATTCAGAATAAATACTCTTTGCATAGCTTAGCGACCGTGTTGATTTCTAGAACTTGTCATTCTCTCAATATTTTATTGAATTTTTTTTACGTAATAGACATATTTATCATTTATCTATTGAACATTGGCGACGACGAAGTCTGTTGAGCTATAGAATCTAAAACGGTTACGAGCATACTTCAGGTTGTGCCAGTATATTACAAAGTACTCTGTGGGTTGTGCTAACAAAGACGAAAAATACATTTCAATAAGATATTACGTTCATATTTTAAAAGACATCGAAGACAGATTGACAACTTTACTAAACTTGTAAGAATCTTTACAAAACTTACAAAAAAAAGATTGAACAGGAAACTGAAGATGATCAACTCGAAGTTAAAATGCAGTAGGTACAGGTACGAATGTGAAACCTACACTGAATTACGATCAAAAAATATTACGTAGGTACAGAATATACTTAGACCCACACCTAAAACTACTTCCTTTTACCAGGGAGTTACAGTTTAAAGGCGTCCTGTGTTATCCGGCGTCCGAATTTTATATCTCGTTTACAAGAGCAGGACGAGACAGTCGCAGTTTTAAATGCTTTAGAATTAAAAAAGTTATCATCATTGGTCGTCAAGCTGTAAATACAAATGGCTGCATTACAAGAAACTGACACACAATTCGTTTTTATCACTACAATACGAAAATAGTACAAGAATAGGACTTAGGTATGTTTTTACAATTATCTATTAGTTTTTAAACCGAAGTCATTATTAATAGTACTTAATAGTAGAGTCGTAATAATGTGTCGGCAAAAATATCAGCTTGAGTAATTCTATATTTTCGTCTGGATTATCACCAAATCGAGACAAAAAAATGTTTTTGCTAGTCTTTCAATTCTTAAGCTTCAATTATATTTTATTTTATGATAGTTGCATAAATTTAAAACGAAATAATTTTTACGAATATTTTCGGTTATTGGTTCAATATCGGTTGAGGTACATCACTATTTATGAAATGGAAAAAACATGCAACATTCGAATTGTCAAATCATTATCTTTAATTAAAAAACGCACTAGTCATTTTCGGATGTTATTGTTGCATTATGAATTGTAATTATGATTGATACGTATTTTTCGTTGTTTTATCTAGTCTTATTTGCACTATTGTTATCATGATTTAATATTTTAAATAAAATTGAAAAAATATCGGAAAAAATATGACTGACAGCTTGACAGGCGGGCCACAGATTATTATTATTTTTATATATTTTATTTATCTCAGGACCCTGAGGTCCTGGACCTTTGGGAGGCGTACGAGGAGCCGAAGCCAACTCGCAGAGGCCCTTTAGATAATTATAATGGAACATGATACCAACCGACGATTATCCCTGTACGCGCTATGCTAGTGCACCCAAGGACAACGGATTACCCCCGGTTATTGAAAAACTGTTGCGACATATGGAGAACAAAGATAATAGGGCTATAGTTTTTGGAGTCTTAAGTGGACTGGTAACATGGAACTATGTCAAGACTATGGCCCCTGCCTGAACAACGTTATTAATATGCATCGAAAAAAGGCAGGGGGTGACTTGCACACTCAATCGTTATTATTATTATTATACCATTTATTTATTTTTTATACATATCGTTTACATTTTTAAATATTTCTTTAAAAAAATATATAAAAAAAAACTTAAAAATATAAAAAATAGTTGTCCGGCGGTGTCGGGAACAGGGTCCAAGCTACCGGTGGCGGTGGTTAGGGCTCCAGAGACAGGAACCTCCTCACAATGTGAGCCGTATCGAGGAGTACTGCCTTCTATATCAGGCCCTTGATCCATTATTATTATTTCTTTATTCATTATTGTAACATATAAATTATATTTTTAAATATTTCAATAAAAAAAATAATAAAAAACATTTAAAAATATAAAAAACAGTGTCCCACCGGTATCGGTAACAGGGTAAAAGCTACCGGCGGTCAGGGCTCCAGAGAAAGAAACCTCCTGACAATACGAGCCGTGTCCAGGAGTACCGCTTTCTGGATCAAGCCCTTGATCCAGCCGCCTAACGCGAGCCTCCTAAGGTGTTGGTCGAGGCTCTTGGCTTTTAAGCCATTGGCTGACACGACTATCGGTACAATGATTATTATTACATTTATTTTCTATATATACATATTATTTACATTTTTAAATATTTTTTTAACAAAATCATATAAAAAAAAACATTTAAAAATATAAAAAATAGTAGCCCACCGGCATCGGGAACAGGGTCCAAGCTACCGGTGGTCAGGGCTCCTGAGAGAGGAATCTCCTAACAATGCGCGCCGTGTCCAGGAGGACCGCTTTCTGGATCAAGCCCTTAATCCAGCTGCCCAACGAGAGCCTCCTCAGATGTTGTTCGAGGCTCTTAGCTATTAAGCCATTGGCCGTTACGACTATCGGCACAATGACTGCTCTATCCACTTCCCACATGTCGACAACCTCGCGAGCTAAGTCAAGATATTTAGTTTGTTTATCTTTCTCAGCTTTCACGAGGTTCTCGTCATGAGGGACCGCTATATCAACAATCATTGTGCGACGCTCTAGTCGATCTATCACCACTATGTCAGGCTTATTGGCAACAATAGTCCTGTCAGTGATGATAGATCGATCCCAATACAATGTGACGCTGCCATTCTCGAGAACTGGGTCGGGCACATACCTATAGTACGGTACTTCCGATTCCACAAGATTGTATTTAAGAGCAAGTTGCTGGTGAATAATCCTGGCTACAAGGTTGTGTCTATGCAAATAGTCTCCGTTAGCTAAATGAGAACATCCAGAAATAATATGTCGGATTGATTCTCCGGGTCGGTGGCATGCCCGACAGATGTCAACCGTACCGTCCTTTACAATGTATTTCCGGTAGTTGTTCGTCATCATAACTTCGTCCATAATTGCAAAGACAAAACCTTCGGTTTCTCCAAAGAGATCACCAAAGCGCAGCCAGGATACGGACGCTAAAAGATCTACATCGGGCCCATGTAAGGCCCGGTAAAAACGCCCGTGAAGCTCCTTGCCCTGCCATACTGCCATGCGTTCATTAGTATCCATTACTGTAGGTTTGCGCCAGTTCTCGTTAACCAAGGAGAGCGGGGTGAGGCCTTTGTCTACCGCAACCACATCTCGGTGCATCCCCACGTCGGTTTTCAGGAAGTATTCCCTGAGACTGCATATCTCACGGTTGTGCAGGGTCTTAGCATTCATGAAAGCAGGCATGCAACATGCAGCAGGCATGCAGCTGCTTCTCAGCTCATGGGTCGCCCTACTCCTCTGCGCCTACGCGGGTTTGAATTACACTCAAGGGCAGACAAGACTGTGTGAAGTCGGTTTTGCATCGATTCGTTTCTGTCACTAAATTTTGTAGCACAACATTGACTTTTTAGGACACTATTATAATTTAATATTGAAAATGTTAAAATTCCATAACATGTTGTTTCGTTGTGATTTTTTTTTTAGATGAAAAAATCATCTGATGACAAATCACGCTCCTGGGCGGAGCGAGAGATAGTGTCAGGCTTTTACTGACTAAAAACCCACTCCTGTTCCTTCGTTGCCTTCGTCCCAGGGCCCCGGGTTTCGTTTTCACACTACCCATGGCCCCAGTAGGCTTCGACATGCCGTCCGCCATGCCGCGACTTGTCGCGCCAGCGGAGTTTCGCCCCGGCATTGCATCTCCATGCGCAGATCGTGTATGTGTGCAAGGACTGTTGCCTCCAGATCCCATGGTGGCTGGCCGCAAGGAGGCTCGCCGCTTCGCGGGAAATCGTCTGGTGTCCTCGCACCATACGTATGGCCATGACCCTATGGCATACGTTCAGCCAGGCCGCCGGCTGCTTCCGCAGCGCCGGCGCCCATACCGATGCGCCATAAAGGACCATGGACCGAACGATTCCCGCGTAGAGTATCCGACAGGAGGCGTCTGGACCCCCCAGGTTGGGCAGAAGCCGCCCGAGGGTAGCCCCAGTCATTTAGTTTGGGAGCCAGACGTCGGAAGTGCTCCTCGAAATCCCATCGGCTGTCGAGAACGTGTCCCAGGTACTTCATCCTCCACCAGGCCTTCCCAGGCCTTCCCAGGTAAGCCGTCGGGTCTATTTTTTGTGAAACCCAGACAACATTTGCTAGAAATTCCAAAGCTGTTATTATAAGCTTACTGTATCCTACTCCTCGTAAAGGTCTTCCTTCTTTCTTTTTACTTTTCTCTGTCGATGAATGCTATATCTGGCTAATCTTTCGGGTGGGAGTCTAAAAAGTACAGAGAGTCAGGTAGGTAAAGTGAGATATACCAGCAGTCGTCGTTTATCGAAACAAAACAGCAGTTCATAATTTTATTTTAAAAACGTTTATTGCAAACACCAAAAGGAGCAACATGAAATCCACGTGAATGTAAGAGAAACAATCGGTACAAAAGCAAAAATATGAGTAATTTAATGCAACCTCAATCTGTTAACCATACATATTTTCTATACAGTAGGTATTTTTTTTAAGAGAAAAAAGGTATTATACAGACACAAAGTTTATCATATATTTGCGATAAAGTGACCGAAATTCAGATCAAACAAGGTCAAACCGGGTCAAGTTCTCATTAAATATAAGAGAATCAACCACGGATATCGAATCAACCAAAATAATATAATATCAGTCAATTTTAAATAATAACCACGAATTACTCTGGTTTTCTATTTTTTTTAATTCTACTAAGTACAGAACATGATGGAGTTTCTCAGTAGAAATATAATGTTTCAACATATAATTGCATAAATAATTACTAATTAAAGACTAGACCAAACATAAGATTATTGTTTTCAAACAGCGAAATGACTTTAACCAAATAAAGTTATGTTTAAAAAATTATACAAAACAATGTATAATAAATAGCAAAAATATTTAAAAATACACTATTATATTCGAAGGTTTTATTAAAATCAACACCACGGCTACTAGTGTACATGATTATGAATTTCTTCAAAATTCTCGTTTGAAATACATTTTAAACTTCAGGAACCCGTGAAGGGTACCTTCCTGGGATATAGTCGGGATTATTAGGATTGTACTCCCAAATAAGATATTCCGGTTCGTTGAGATATAACGGTGGAATATCGTCACTTGGCTCTATCTCCTCTCCTACTAAGTTCTTGTTGCGCAGGAGCAGTTCTTCTACCTTAGCTTGACCTTCTTCAGAGATTTCTTTAAATTGAAATAAAAATATTAGTTTATTTTTACTAACTTTTTAGACTTCTGTAACAATAAATTTAAAAAGCAATCAACATTTCTCACTTGTTCTACGCAGGTCTATTTTGAGAATCTTCTTATTACGCTCAAGAGCACGTATGAGAGTCTCTTCAGCTTCACCGGACAAATCGTTTGCTGCTATATCTAGTCTAGTTAGGCCCCGATTCAAACAGAGAAGACCCGCCATCTAAACAGGCAGTAAAAACGCAGGTGTCACACCCGTAAAACAGAAAACCTTCAATTCTTAGGTCAAATGAATATTCATGATAAAGATATTTATTGTAGTATTTTTAATACCCTCAATAAACCAGAAACGAGTCATTCTTATACTTATTTTCTTCAGGGTGACTTAAGATGTGTTTTTGACTGATATTCTTAGTAGAAAAGATAAACGTACCTTCTCAGCCGAAGCTCCGCTGAACCCGCAAGAGTTAACGATCAAAGTTTGTGGTTTTTCCTTGCACCTGACGAAAGCTGCCGCGAACATGGTTGCACATTCTAGAGACATTGGGTTCAAGCTGAAATCTATTAAAAAGAAGATAAAATCAAATTTCTGAAAAATCTAAATCATGAACAAAATTCGTGATAAAATTGTTGTCTTATTTCAGAAAATGAAACAATAATTGGAACGTTCATTATAAGTACATTTACCTAAAAGCTCAATAGGTGCAGCTGGTTTCATCTGCAGAGCATAAGCTACTCCCTGAATTCCCTCTTCTTTGAATCTGTTGTTGGCAATTCGTACCACTTTCACGTTTTTGTGAAGGAAAATAAAACCGCCTAGTGCTTTCATTCCGTAATTACCGATCTGACAATGATTGAAATCTAGTTCCTCAATAGTTTCTTTCTTCACAAGATGTTGAAGGATTAATTTAACTTTCGAACAGTCTAGGTTACTGCGATTGATGCGAAATATTTTTAAATGTCTCAAATCTTCTAGTCCTCGGCAAATCGACTCACAATCGGCCAACGAAAATTCGAAATACCTTGTTAAATACCTATCGGTAAGATTGCTTATTCCAAACACTAGAGATATTTCTCGAAGGTTGTATAGTTTTGCTAAAACTGGCTCCATGGGAATATGATCATAAAGTTTAGTTACGCTGAATTCACAAGTGTCTTCCACAATCATTTCGGAAGGTAAAGCCGGTGTCGGTTGACGCACTATTTGCAGCTGATTCAATCCTAAGAAGTAGATGTATGGACTGACCTGAAGGATAGAATTATCTTTTTAGAATATGCACTGTTTCGTATAACACAATAATTACAAGATACGAGTAATAGTCCGGTCAATCTAGACCAAAAAATGAGAGTGAAGGTACATAAAATCCCAACAAGCTGAAAATCAGTAAAATTGTTCAAAACATAATTATAAATAATACCTATTTAAAAGTTCCCCATCATTCCCGTGTATGGAAAAAAAAATATTCAAGGTCAAAGGTCAAAAAAATGAGTTTTTCGCGATTTTCAGCAAAACGGTAAGTTTTATCATAAAAGTACCTTAGACAAAAATTGTAGATCATAAAATTATCTATAAAAAATTTATCAATACTTTTTTCCTACGAGCCACCGTTTCTGAGATATAACGATTCAAAAAGTTATAAAAGTTGTTATCGTCATAATATTCACACGTTGCCACGCCACCTATGAGGTAGTGTACTTAGCGCGTTTTTTTTTAACGTGGTTTCCCCAGTCGGCCTGCTCCACGGGTCAGTTGTGATCCTGTTTAATGTGAAACTTTGCAAAATAACGGAATTTTTCAAAGATTGGAAAAGATAAAAGCGATGTAAATTAAAAAAAAAATTGGTGAAGTTCATTCGCCTGATTCGTAAGTTTCAAATTCTTCTTGTTCTTCTTCTTGATCTTTCTCTTGTTCTTCTTTTTCTTCTCCTGCTTCTTCTTCATCTTCATTTTGGATGCAAGTAAATTGCGTCAATAGCGATGTATCGCATGACACATCGTCGGTATCAAACGAATTCTCCATTGTTTGTTATTCAACATTAGAGCACGACCGGCCTTGACAATTTGTGCATGCCAGAGAACAAAACAGTCCAACTTTTTTGCAACCACATTTAGCACTGCATCCCTTTTTGCAGTTGCAAAAAATTGTGTTTAGCAGTTTTTCCGGCGCAGGTGGGAGTAAAGTTTGGCTGGCTATAGTCTGTAGGGTCTAGCTGATAACCAAGCCACACTTGAACTTGGTAATATACCCGAAAAAGATGTTGATGAGCAGCAACTGAGGTTGGAAGAAGACAAGCTAATTGAACTTGTTTTTTATTTTTAGTATTTTTAACGAAACATGCATATCGATGCTTATCTAAACAGGTAGTTTTTTTAGGAGCTCCGTACATAGAAAGAAGAAAGCGGATGCCTAAAAACGCGCTAAGTACACTACCTCATAGGTGGCGTGGAAACGTGTGAATATTATGACGATAACAACTTCTTGAATCGTTATATCTCAGAAACGGTGGCTCGTAGGAAAAAAAGTATTGATTAATTTTTTATAGATAATTTTATGATCTACAATTTTTGTCTAAGGTACCATTATGATAAAACTTACCGTTTTGCTGAAAATCGCGAAAAACTCAGTTTTTTGACCTTTGACCTTGAATAATTTTTTTTCCATACACGGGAATGATGGGGAACTTTTAAATATTATTTATAATTATGTTTTTGAACCATTTTACTGATTTTCAGCTTGTTGGGATTTTATGCACCTTCGAATTTCTAAATTGACCGGACTATAAGTACCGATAGGAAATATTAAAACTGTATACCAGTGATGCTAGTTCTACTGCTTCGTCTTCTCTAAAAACGTCGGGATTTGCATATTCCAAGTAATCTTGAAGGCAAGCCGACAAAAATTTGCCCTTCCAAAAAATTTTTCCTAACTCTACCCTTGACGGGTATTTCGAATGGAATGATCTCTTCCAATATTGCTCGTCCTAAAATGAAATTATATTAAATAAAATGAATAATATCTAACGAGAGTGTGCAGCTTTATTCCTAAATTGTTTTACAAGGCGACGTTTTCGAACTAAGCTGCATAAATACATAATTGCATAAAAGAAAAACCTTTATATAAGGTACGCTGAACTTCAATTGAATGGTCGCAGGGTACAAGTCCATCAATATATCGACATCTTTTTGAAGAATTTTTTGAAGAGGATTGAGTCTGTCGAACATTCTGGAGAGAATAAGAGCAGCGCAGAATGTAAGTGGTTGTGGTGTGAAATCGGTATCCCATGAAAAGTCCTCGGCTCTAATTTTGCGAGGAGCTTCTGCTGCCGAGTTGCTCATCACTGCTGGTGTGGCATACGTCTGAAGCGTGTTCTTATTCACTACGTAAGGTATCTTCATGGTGACGCTTTCTTTGCTGCTCCTTGTTAATATGTACACTGAGTTATGATGGTATTATTGTACGTTGCTATCGTTGCTTTAAACACAGAGTATATTATCTTCAACTTCAACTTCAACTTCTACTTCAACTTCAACTCTTCATTAATGGCATTTGCGGTATATTATCTATTGGCTTGGCTATATCTGTGTCAATTTTGATTTGTAATTTGACAACAATATTTTTCTTATTATCAAATGCTTTTTTTTAGTATTTAATCGACCTCCTTACAGAGTATTATATTGAGATTAGAACTTTTTTTAACAACCGATTGTTCACTTAGAATATAATACGTAAACATTATTGCACATAAATCTAAACAAAATAGGCTAGTATTTTCTCATCATAACATAAAAATGTGTCTGAAAACCTTTTTGAATAAACAAAAAAAAATCTGGTAAAAACAAAAAAATACCAGATTTTTTTTAGCAAATATTCAATATGACGCACAATTTAACTAAACTATAAGAACAGTACATAAATAGTAGGTATATAAATAGTACAAAGTTCACCACAATATAACATAAATAAGAAGTCGGGTGTTTCCGTATATCTTCGTGCAAGCTCGGACCAAAACAAAGCTGAGCGGCGCGCCCGCGCCGCCGTCACTGTTTAGTTTGTTACCGTGTCATATCATACTGTATTATCGACCGGCGTGCGCGGCTCTGACATTGCTTACACATTTTTTATTTAAAATACAACCTAAAATAATTTATCTCTCATTTTAAAACATAAATCGTATTATAAAATGGATCCTAACAACAAAAATTCTCCCCAAAGTCGTAATACTTCGCAAGTTTCGACCTATAACCCGTGGAATTTGTTGTTTAGCCCAAGAAATCGCTCTAACAGTGAAACCAGTGTCGGTTCCAATACTTCTCAAAGTAGCCAACCAGGTAAGTCTGCTTATTTGTATGTACTTGTAATAGAACTAAAATTATTCGTTCTTTCAAGTTCTTTGTGGTCCTGTCGCACGTTATGCTGGTAGAGGACACATCCTCTACCAGCATAACGTGCAAGTGAATATTTATCCTGAGAGGATTCTCCTCTCTTTGTCGTTTTATCATAATAAATTCATCTCCGGCAGCCACACGGAGACAACAATAAAAAATAAAACGGCGTGTGGTGTGGGATGGGCTTGACGTCGGAGGCACGTCACGTAGTAACTATGCATATAAAAGTAAGGTTAGCCGGCGGAGAATGGAAACCGGTTGCCTTGTTTGTTTGTCAACTGTACGCTGATCTTAATGTTCAGGACAATCTAAACTACATAATAACACTCAAGGTTTATTATTGCTCTAATAAATGTGATTTAATTTGTGTAATAATGTTTGTAATGTTATCTACCGTTAATGACGAAGTCACTTGTCCGGATTCGAACATAGCTCAATAAGCTATGTTCGAATCCGATGTACGAAGTTCAACAAGATGATTACTTTTATGATAATGATTCATGGTGTAGGAAGCTGATAAAAACAGAAATATCAATTACAACATGATAAATATTGTTTTGTTTTTAATAACCTGAGCCGTGGGCATATGAAGCTGTCCAATTTATATAATTTCAAAAAGTCAAATCAAATGTTCATTCCACTTTTTGGAATGTACATGTTTTAAGACACAATGGAGTTACTTTCGAATTGGAACAGTGTCCATTGCTTAACTTACCTACCTACTGTGTTTCGGCGCTTATTATGCATATTTGACAGTTTCTGTACAAGACAAAGGATGCTTGTATTATTCTTTAAATTCAGTTATTTCTGTCCGAACGTTCGAAACATATGGTAATGTCATGTGTTTCGTGGCGTCATTATGGGATGTCATTGGCACGTCTTTGTGCCAAGGTTCAAGTAATTTTATGATACTAATCCTCTCCTCAATTAAAATCCTCTATGCTAATATAGATATTTATTCAACGCACGAATTCTCCATCATCGTGCCAGGAAACCTTATAATGGATTATGTTTTTTTTTTTCATTTACATTTAAATAATGTCGTCACGACAATCAGGTAAATTATTATGTAGTTTGCATATCGTTTTTGTCTTCCGTATACCATCGTTATTGAAGCTAAAATTACTTGTTTTTTTAATAAACAAGTAAATGGCAACTACAGCTCAAGTTAAGTCAATACTTTATATTTTAAGTCAGTTTTTCTATTTTGAAATATTTTATTCAAAATGTGATCATTTGAACAAAAGCACAAGGTTACAAGAACTGTTTAAAGGTCAACAGTCACTGAGCCAGATTTTAGAGTAGGTAGATATTATTCTTTATCAAATAAGTAAAACTAGTCAGGAGATACCTAGAGAGCTTATGTGCGAATTAAAAATGCAAACACTGCTACTAATTTGAAGTTTAAAACGATTTTCCTCAACGTTTCTTTTGAACAAAATATTTCCTCTAAATTTATAATCAGACATGCTCTAGACGAAAATACTGTTAATGCGTATTAAACTGAGATAAAAGAAACGATAAACACTTATCTGGAACTAACATGTGGAGTAATACTAATATTCAATGTCACTATCGAAATATCCGCACTCATAGCTGAGAATACTTACTCGTCAAAACATGATCAACAAACCGATAGCTTCTTGAAATCGATTTGATTTCCAAAAGCCTTTCTTGCTACTTAATGTCCAATAGGAAAACAGCCTGTGGCTAAACCGGGTAATCAAGCCTAGCTAGTTATAACCTTTTTACGTTCAAGTCTACCTCTAGGTACTTTGAGTGGTCCACTTGTCGCAAATGTTTCTCCTTAATCAAAATCAAATACCTACTTAGAAAGAAAATGTTTTTAAGTTTCAACTCAAAATTTTATTTTTTGTTGACTTACTGTATTTTCTGTGAAAACGCATTGTCTTTCGGTGGTCATCATTCCAGGCTTTACAAACAGTCTCATATTTTAAGTATTATTCAGTAGCTGGAAACATTATTAATTTGTTGTTTTTTTTTAAAACTTCTCGCAACACAGACGAGAATGAAAGAAATAAAAATGTAAACAATTAATGTACAGACGATGTTTCTGGAAATCTAAATATTTCAAACAACAAAGTTAAAAGAAACACTAGAACTCTAAAATACGGTTTTTGTTGACAGACAAAAACAAACGCATGACATCATTCTATGATTGCATATTATATACAACACTACTAATCATTTTGACCATGACAGAACAAAAGTTGAACGTTGGAACAGCCCACGAGCTCAATGCTACATTTGTATACAAATGTAGCATATAGCCGGAACATTATTATCCTTTCATTTTGGTATAGGAAATGAGTTAAAAGCATTAGCATAAATATACAAACAAGCAAGTGCATTCGAGCTAGAATTTTAGTTTAGACAAGTGACTACGTGGTCGATGTCAGGTTTCCTACCTGACATCGACCAGATATATGGTTTGCTGAATATTAGAAACCCGGATTGTTTTTTGGGGATCTTTACTCCTATGTTAAAAGTCAGAGATTTTTAATTTACATTTCTTCTTACCTATTGCAAAATGCTTATGAAACATCGTAGCTAACGAATGCTCAATCACTTCTATTCGTGTACGTAGAATTACTGCATGGAAAAATTCGGATTCTTTCATGTAAACAATGTCGTAAAAACGAATTTAATTATTTCGTATTCAAAAACAAAACAAAACAAAATAATTTATTCAATTAAAAATAGTTCGATACTATACCTGTAACGAATAGATATGCGGAGTCAATCATTTTTTTTTAGCAATTTATAATAAAACAACTAAGCTTACTCTACCAAAAAATGAATATCACACTTTTGAACGCACATATTATTATGTAGGTATATATTTTTAGACCAATAAAAAAGTATATTCATATTTATTTTACCTTCATGTCATGAGTTCATGTAAAGAGATACACGTAGAACTCGATGTTTGACAATAATGTTACAAGATAAGTGTTGCTAATGGAACTCTTATTACAGACAACATACATTACTACCCAAACGATGTTGAAATTGTATATTTTTACGTGATAATAACTGAGTTTTATTATTACAGGTACTCAATTCCAGACACTACAGAGGCGAACGAGCAAAAACGAAGAATATCTTTGGATGATGTAAGTGATATTTTACATAGCGATACGTCTTTTTTTCTTATTGTGATACGATAATGTAAAAACTAAAGTCACGCCACTTTTGAGTAATACGTTTCAAATTTTTGATCCAAGAGCGATAAAACGAGGCCTATACAACATTTTTTTCCCTACATTTTTAAAACTCTTAATGTAAGACAGAAGGCCTGTGATTTCCCTGCATAGTATTTAAGAGATAATCCATATCTTTTGCGTCATAAATTACGTCAAAAATATTTTATTTATTTATTTATTTATTTATTATTAAATATACACACACTATCTTCACAGGCGGAACCTAATACAATAGTGGTTTCCAAACCGAAAAAAAATATAATAATTGAAAAAAGTCATAATCATACACTAACATCCTAAAAAGCTAAAATAACACTAAACTCTATTACAATACTACTAACTATAAAAAATAAAAGAAGTACATAAAAAATAAATAAAAAACTTAACGTTAACCTATATGTAAATACAATATAAAATCAGACTTAGTACATACAGTAACAAATATTTAACTAGAACTAATAAAATTTAATAAAACTCTTGCGATTTCACTCTCATGGCTCGAAAATAGGTCCATCCTCTCATGCACTTCATTTAGTACACTCTATACATATATCAGCTCGTGTACTGTATTTTCGTTTGATTCCAAGATTAGATCAGAAATATATGAGTAGGTGATAGATAGATAGAAAACTCCGGAATTGGGATGTCGCCAATCGCTGAAACCGCTGACCAAATATGAAATGCATTCTCTATTAATAGATCATTTGCAGAAACGATTCAACATGACTGGAATTGATTGACCGACATATCAATCTGTATAATGTTTTTATTTGTATTTGCCTGATATAGCTTTTTAATGTACATTTGATTAAAAAATACCAATCAAGGCTCACCATGATTGCCCACTGTATAAATTAATTTGAGTATGCAACTTTAACTTCCAAGGTGAAGCAATAGCTAAAGAATTTTGTCCGCACCCGAGCGTTTAAAATTGAATGATGTATTTTTAAATGCTTGGTTTAATTTCATAACGGGTAAAGAAGATGGATGTTCTAGTGCTCACTTCTCGTTTGCCATTATATAGTTCATAGCTCACAGTATCAAGTTATCGGTATCAGGTATATCAGGTTTTTGCCACCGTTCTCCATAATGAGCCGGTTTTGTCGGGATTTTTATAATTGTAAGATTAGATCTTTATTTATAAATATTACTCACATGCGTTATGCACACTAAAAGTGAATTGAACAATATCAACCATAAAAAATAAAACTACGTGTACATAATACCAGTTCATAGCCACAGCAATGCCAATGTTAAAAAAGAAATAGAAAAAATAAAGGAATATATCATTTTAAAACTAGTTTCCTATTTGGATACTATAAGCAGTCATCTTTGAATTTTATATAATATATAAAAATGAATAGCTGTTTGTTAGTCTCGCTAAAACTCGAGAACGGCTGGACCGATTTGGCTAATTTTGGTCTTAAAATATTCGTGATAGTCCAGGTTCAAATGGTGAGAAAAAATGGAAAAAAACAGGAAAAAAAAATCCGAATACAATGCCGTCTCTAATTAAAATGTCATTATAAAATGAATTATGTTGTTCTGGTAATACATAATAGGTCTTACTATTAGACGGTACGAAGTTCGCTGGGTCAGCTAGTAATATTATAAATCAATATGCTGCTGTATTAAGCCATTATGAGATTATAGTTTGCAAGTATGAAACGATATGGTAGATGAAAGTGCGGCATCGAACAAATGTAGGTATATTCATTTAAAACCCTGCGTGCAGCCGTGCGTATCGCCAATGTAATTACATCTAACAAGAACACACAGCCTACTTTGAAAGCCGGTCAACATGTATGTAACTTTAGCGACAATGAACAAGTTCTTATCATTTTTATGGTGTGTCTGTATATGAAACGATACTAGTGGCTGTTCGACTACTCAAAAAAAACCAGGCAAGTGCGAGTCAGACTCGCATGCTGAGGGTTCCTTACAAACTTACCTATGAAAACAGTTCAATTCCCGAATTGAGTTACTAAGATTGTTCCGAATAGCAAAAAAAGTTTTTTTTGTCGTAACTACAAAACAGTTTTCAGATTTTTTCCTATATTGTGTTATGAGACCTTGTTTCATGTCAAATTTCAGGATTCTAGGTCAACGGGAAGTACCCTATGAATTTTGATTACCTTGAGAGTGTCGAAATACACGTCGACATAAACGGCCGTATCTTTTTTTTTCGTTAACTTAGAAGTTTGATTTTTTCACAGCTTTAAGGGACCGCAGACCTGATAATATAGTTTTAATTTCAACTCGCTACCTCTACGCATTCCCGAGATAAAGGGTCTTCACAGACAGACAGACAGACAGACAGACAGACGGATAACAAAGTGATCCTATAAGGGTTCCGTTTCTTCCTTTTGAGGTACGGAGCCCTTAAAACCACCAATCCTGTTTTATAAACATGTACCATAAGTATCGTTGGGGTGACAGAGACTACGTTTTGCTTTTTGTCTATCCATTTTCAGAAATCTATTTCTTTTGTAAGTAAGAGGAAATATCCTGTTACAAGCGTAATTTATTTGAAGTAAGTCGGACAAAAATAGTTCGAGATACTACACACAAACAAAAATAGTTCCAGTTTTGCTTTGTTTTGTTTTATTTTCTGAAAATGCATCAACTATACTGGTTTATTAACCGACTTAAAAAAAAGAGAATATTCCAAATTGAATTTAGTAGTATGAATATTCATGAGTGGCAGCATTCAATGAGACCATTGAGGGCAGATCGTAGGTCACCATTTTAGACAATGATATACTGATGCATTTAAATCGTTTTGATTGTAATGATGGATTATGTAGAATAGGTAAATTTTACCTATGCACGGCGTGTTCGCCTGATATTTTTGTAAGAAAAATACTGTTTATTATGTACTATAATAAACTTTTTACACCACCTGCTCGATAATGCCCTTTTATATGTAATACAACCATCACTTAAAGCAAGTCATTCAGTCCCTAGGGATATAATGTAGTATGGGTGATCCCTAGGGAATAATGAGATTTGAATTTAGAAGAACTTTGAAAAAAAGAAAATACATTAAGAGAATTAAAATGTAAGTACATCAAACAAGTATATTCAAAATTCAAACTGGTCACTGACGAGTCTCTAAATAAAAAACTTTTTACAAAAAAAATACTAACCGACTTCAAAGTAAAAAAAAAACACTGAAAAGTGCAAAATAACTTTAATTTCGGAAGTCGGTGTATCTATAATAGTTTTGTCTCTTCATTATTTAACACCGACTTCCGAAATTAAAGTTATTTTGCACTTTTCAGTGTTTTTTTTTTTTAATTTAAAGTCGGTTGTATTTTTTTTTTAAGTTTTTTATTTTACACTTTTTAATTATGGTACCACCACTAAAAAGTACCCCTCAGCCAAACTGAAATACCTTATAGCCAGAGTGCATCTCATGACAATTCTAATAATCCCAAACACGGTTAGATTACATTAATTTATTACAGAGTTCCGGTCACTTCCGGTGCCTAACTTCAGGCTTCATCATCAGATCAGTTCGATATATTCCCCTCTTCTTTCAGTCAGTCATCGACTATACGTATAAACAAAGCAATTTTACTTGTTATGACGGATCTGCTGTGATCCTATGAGGAGTTCAGTTCAAAAATTTCAAAATCGGTTCACAATTGACCGAGAAATCGGAGAACATACATAAAAAAAAACATAAGTACATTCAGCCGAACATAGAACCTCCTCCTTTTTGAAGTCGGTTAAAAAATGTAGGTTATGAAAGAGCGTTAAGAAAATTAAAACTATAGAATCTTAGAGTCGTGAATTTTATTTGTTTCAAATCTCAAAACATGTCAACTGATAGTTAGGATTAACTTGTAAGTAATACTTACACATATTTCTCTAATAGGTATATAATTTGTTTTCGTAAATTTTCTTTTAATTATCTCACAGATGGTGTTAAAAGTACAGTATTCAACACGGGGATAAAGCTGTCTTTGTGTTGGGCGGCTTGAATTCCTTACTTCACTCAGGTTTCTGTATTAACTCCCTTGCAATACTCGGGAGTTAATTATATAAATCCCTCACTGTCATTCGGGATTAAAACTTAGCAATCTTCGTTTTGTTCGGAATTCAACATGACGCCCGCGACTTAAAGACACTGCTTTATCCCCAACTCACATAATCCACTATAACATTGTAGAATACCTGCTTATCATCAATTTATAATCCTTACTATATATCCTATGTACTGCCCTCATAAGACAGTAACATCCATAACTCAGTAATAATCCCTTAGATAGCTGCCTGTCAATTGTGTCATAGAAATGGCTTTAGGATACAATTTATATCAACGATAGCGCAGCGATAATCTGCCCCCTAAACGACCGTAACACTAAATGACTCCCTAACCTAAATATCAGTCACCTGCGTGCTTCACAAATATTCCATCTCAAAATAAATCGTAAAGAAAAATCGCTGATTGCAAAAGACGAGCTTATTAGCAATAATGGTAGGTCTCGAAGGTCGTCCAGTTACGGCGGAGGCATTTCTGCAGTTGATATCGCTGTCTCATGCTGTTATGGTACGATTAGTGAGTGGGAAGGAGACGCGGTTAGTTGTTGGTTGGGTTCCCCTCTCGCTGATGTCGCAACTTTTGGTTGCATGCGCTCGCGCTGGGCGTTGCGCCGCGTAGCATTGCCGACGCTGCGCAAACGCCGAACGAACAGTTGAACCACAACACACAAAGAACAGTGCTCTTGTTAAAAAGTGACAGTGAAATGCGCGAGACACGTGTCCCGAGGTAGCCGGTGACACCCTGCGCCAGCGCTGATATCTGCTTCGGTTAGTTCTAGCGTTATTCAATTGTCTTCTGTAACGTTGTGTTATTTAAAATATTCTCTTTTTATATTTAAAAACAAAGCAATGTGAAGTAATGCCTGCTCATAATGATACGGTATAACCGGTTCGAATGACGTATGTTTTGATAGTTTTTTTGCTGGTTTTATGCGAGTTAAATTATACGAGTTCAGTTTGTTCAATCACTATAAAAGTGATTTTGAAATAGACACACGTGTACATACTGAGTGTTTGAAGAGAAACAGATTTTCTCTCCTTTTAAAAGTGTAATATCTAGTGTAAAAGGTGTATCTACGAGTACATGGCCATGTAGAAATTTGTGATAATTTATAAAATTCCAGTCGATGTTGGTGGTATAGTCTTTAAGCAGGGTGTTGTAATATTACACCGGTTCCAAAAAGTTTCCACACATATTCCTCGTTACGCGTTTATCTCAAGGTAAAACTGATACATTTATGTATATACCTCTCTGTCTACGCAGTTACCTATGTATATGCCGTTCTTGACACTGTTTTTATTTACCTTATGAGTTCATCTCTGTATACCACTCACGTTTGAATAAAATCTATCAAATAATAGAACCTAACTTTAACTTTTCAGCAAATAATGACTTTAGAACAAAAGTTTTTAAGTACCCACAGATTTAGTTAAAAAATTATTTATTATTAGATAATAAACTCTCAACTAAACTAAAGTGAGATTTTTATAATCAATTATAACTTGGAAAAAACCATTTACAAAATTATTTAATTGGATGTCAAACTGAAATCCCCCAAAGGTCTCTGAGATTAATAATTTACTTAAAGTTTGTATATATGCGGCTTCTTTGATATATTTTTGGAGATACTTAACATCATGCTTGTTGTACGTTTAAGAGCTGACAGTGTAGAGGTGGAGGTACATCTTCGTCTCTTCTCCAGTCTTTTCCAAATCCTTTCTACATAGGACATCGGTACATGGTGGGCATCCCACCCATACGTACAAAGCGTTTTGGGAACACATTCATAATACGTACGGCTAAGGAGTGGAATTCCCTGCCGGAGTCTGTTTCCTGATAGTTACAACCTAGGAGTCTTTAAGTCAAGAGTGAATAGGTTACTTCTAGGCAAGCGTGCTCCATCGTCGGCCGCATCATCGCTTACCATCAGATGAGATAGTGGTCAAACGCGAGCCTATCAATAATAAAAAAAAACTTGATAAAAACTGGAAGCGCATTTAGGTTCTGGGTATTGTCCATAACTAGGTACTTATCAGTCCATAATGTTGAAATTCAAATGTGAATTTAAAACACAGAACCTCATGAACATAATGTTCTATTTGTGGGTATGTTCGAAAGAGTTACCGTGGCTCTGGAACACAAAGGGCAACTGATAGAACACGGCGGTTTTTAGTCAGTAAAAGCTTGACATCCCTCTCGAAATCTCATGCAATAACTTCGGTCAACTAAAAATGACGTTCGTTTTTAAATAGGTCACAAATCTGTAAATTTAAAAGGAAAAAACTGACTGACATACCAACGCACAGCCTAGACTAGAAACATGAAATTTTTCACCCGGCTTTTTATGACGTAGGCGAGTACTTAAGGGGGTGAAAAAAGGGGAAATTGCGTTTGTATGCAAAATCTTATTTATTGGGCCCATATACTCGAAACTTAGCATAAATAATAACGTAAGTAAACAAAAAAGGTTTTCATTATTCGTTTTTTTTTAACTACCCCTACAAAACGATTTAGGGGGTGTTAAAGTTTGTATGGGAGAATCTTATTCCTTAGATCAATAAACTTAAAACTTGGTACAAATTCTAATCAAAATAAATAATAAAGACTATCATAATTAGTTGTTCAAAACTACCCTCAAAATACGGTTTAAGGGGTTATGAAGACTTTATGAAATCATTCTTGCAACCGAAGTCGCGGGCGAAGTGTTAGTACCTAGATATATACATAAAGATTTACCTACCCTGCTGTCGCTAACTAATTAACGACACGGTACGTTGAACTTGCGAGCTAATTCCAATTCACAACCCATAGTACTTATTTTTGTTAAAAATGGACACAATATATTTAAAAGTAAAACAAAATATAATTTAAAAAAATAGGACAACAAATGAAAGTAAAAATAGTTCGCTCCACAGATGTTCCATCACACTAATACCTATTATAAAGGTGAAAAGTTTGTATGTATGTGATGGTGTGTGTGTGTATCTTTGTTACTCCTTCACGCTGAAACAGCAAAACGGATTTTGATGAAATTTGGCACACGGGTAGCCCATGTTTTTTTTATCTCGTGAGTATGTGCTCTTGAAATAATTTTCTCTCATACGGGCAAAGCCGCTATTAGAAACTAGAGAACTATGAAACAAATTCGGCTGACATGACATTAAAAGTTTAAAATGATTATGTTTTATTTTATCGTGATTAGATATGACGTCTGCAGAATTTCACAAACTAATTTAATTTTATTCTATAGGTATTTCAGCACAAAAGAGATGAAACATCTTTTCTGTGTATTTCAGCAACTCGATCAATAATCTACTCGATTATTGCCAATAAACAGATCGGTTTCTTTCACTTAGGTACCTAATTGGGTACCTACGTACATTATATCTAACCACTTTGAAATGTGTAGGTGGGTAAGTACCGCCTAATTGGTTCTTTGAATAACTTCTAAAGGCAATCTTGCGTGTAAACGTTTCAAAAAAAGAAAACGAACGAGTTTTCTATTCAAGGTTATGAAGACTATGACTTGACTGCATTCTTCATTGTCGAAGTAATATTAAAAGATTGAAAAAAAATATTTGCAACCGATTATTTAGGATTCGACATCCTCCGAGGTATGTTAGTGCCATTGACTTACATCAGCATGTCAGTCCCTTCGACTGTCATACGAATAAAGATAATGAAAAAAATGACTTGACTGGCCTGTTGGTCTAGTGGTTAGTGGCCCTGACTGCTATGCCGGAGGTCGTGGGTTCGATTCCCACCCAGGTCAAATGTTTGTGTGATGAGCACGATCATTTGTTGTGTCTGGGTGTTATTTATCTATAATATGTATGTATTTAGAAATATATAAGTATGTTTATCAGTTGTCTAGTACTCATAACATAAGCTCTGCTTAGCTTGGGACTTTGAGACGGCGTTGTGGAAAATTATTATATATATTATGTGAAATATTATTCTTATTTTAGGGTTAGTTAGAGTTGTTACTGTTTTGGGTAAAACGGTTGAACGGATTAGCAAGACATCTGGCATACGGATAGACCATATCCAAGTATATTTATTTATTTAATACTTTATGCATAAAAAGGTACAGAGGTAGACTTAGGCATTTTCTACCTGGAACAACAACAGGATATTATTTTTATCCCGAAGGTATGTTCCCTTGGGACAATTTTACAGTTTCCAGCGGGCGAAGTCGCGGGCAGAAGCTAACAGGGCATAAATAGTTTCTAGACTAAGTACTTAAATGTAAACAATGTTTAAAACAGACGTCATGTAAATGTAGTTTTAACTGCTTCACATATTGCAATTTATAATTCTCGTCTCATTCATTATGTAATAATAAGTACTAGGTACTTATTTTTAATGCTTTGACGAGTCCAAAGTACATTAACGTCGTATACTTTAAAAGATCATAGCTATAAATAATAATTTCTAGAAGGATGTTTTTGATGTTTTGTTGTTTTGAATCGTGTAGACTAAATATTTTGTTTGCCGCGATGGGGCTCTTTGTTTGTTTAGTGCTCGCTTCACTTCGCCTGCGTAAAAAGTGTTTTGCTTTCCCAAGGGAACTAAAAAGGAATAAAAATTGCATGTACTAATAGGTCATATTCTATCCATATAACAAGTTTCATCAAAATCCGTACAGCTATCACGATGAAAAAACGTAACAGACAGACATACATGCTTTTGAAATTATAATATAAATTCAAAACAAATGGTTGCGCTACAAATATATGGCATACCATTCCAAGTAATCTTCGGCCATGGCCTGCTACGCGTTCAGTATCTGCTGTCATTAACAAACGTCATCAGCTGTCCACCATGACATTCTTCATATACAAGCCTACTTAAGTCATTTACCAATGAGACTAATAATTCAAAGCAATGCATCGTAATAAAAAATAATGGTAAACATGTACCTACCTAGTTGCACAATATTTGACCTTAACCCGTAACACCTCACATCTCAATAGGCTATAAAACACGTTAAAACTAACCTGTCAAATAGAAGCACGTGTTATGTGTACGTCATACTTTACTTTTACGATGTGAGTATGAGTCTTTTGAGCACATAAGACCTTGTGAAAATCGATGGCATTGAAGTTAAGTAATGAAATGAAATAGAAATGTCAATATGGTGTAATTTGACCATGAACCATGTGTTTCGGAGTTAGCAAGGTTGAAAGATTATTTTAAATGCGTTGTAATTGATAGTTATGAACTCAGACTAATACTTTATTATTGGTCTGAGGTTATGAAAAGATTTTTTTTATAACCTATAGTAACCAAAAGAAAATTGATAAACTAAACAGTCTTATTCCTAAGATAGTTTTAATAACGAAAAAAGTTTTAGTGAGAAATTAAAATAATGTAATTTTAAGTGTTACTCAGTTGTTATGATGAACATAACAACTGAGTAACACTTTAAATGTGTGTGCAATTTAAGAAGTGTGGCCGAGTTTACACAATGACACAGTAAACATCATGTAACTCATTTGTTATCTTAGAAATAGATAATAATTTAATTCCATGAAGTAGGTACTCAAAGTTTGTGCAATGATATTTATTATATATACGATAAGAAGATGAATAAAATAAATAAAAATGATAAAATAAAATAAGACACAATCAGCGTTGTTATATTCCTGTTTATTGTTATTCTTTTACTCAGGCCTCCCCTCTATGAGAGGTAAGGGGCTGCAATCCACCAAACGGGTCTGATGCGGTTTGGTGGATGTCATATCAAGACATATGACTCATACCTATGTCTTCAAATTTTTGGTTATAAGACATACCGGTTTCATCACGATGTTTTCCTTCACCGTTTTGAAAGCAATGGTGATGAAACAAATTAGGTACACAAAATAAATTGCCTGCCTGGGTAAGAACCCGCAACGTGTGACTTGTAAGTCAGGGCCGTTAAATTACTACTGCTCCACCACTGTTCCAGTAAACGAGCGGTACAGCATAATAAGTTACATACCTTGCAGCATTTACTTTTTTTGGATTGCTAAAGCAAGTTATCGTTACAGACCAACAAACATTGCGACAAACAGAGTATGACTCCTTATTTTATGACTTTTAATGCCAATTGTTTGATATCGTATAAATTATTCATGATAGAGTAAAATATCAATGAGTTTAACAGATAATGCCTGCACGACGATATCGCTCTTTGATAACTTTACTTAGGACATTGGAAACGCCTTTGGTAAACCCGTTCATAAAAAATAAATGAATTTTTTAAAGATATTATACTTATCTATCGAATTCTTGACAACCGATGCATTATAAGAAGTTTTATATTTGCACTCAGAAGATGAAAGGTAATCGCTTTTAAAACATTTCTTTCAAGACAAACAGGCAGAATGATAGATATGGCAGGGTTTTGACCGCTACTATCAGTACAAATAACACATAATCGACTTTAAACAATACTTAAGTGATCTGTTTTAACTGATAACGTCCATTTATGTTGTATCATCTTATTAAGGGACACAACTAAAACAAATACCGTATCCATTTATTCTAAAATTTTTAATAGGTAGCAATGACTTGATTTTTTCTGTTTTTACGCGTCTCAGGTCTGTGTTACTAATTTAATTCAATTCGCTACGGCTAACATTTGATTTGCATGCCTTTGACGTAGGTACATTAATGTAAACAAACTATGAAGGAATTCATGATTTCAACGTATGGTGATGAATATAAAACAATATTTATTTACCTTTGTATTGTTATGTTTTTCAAGAATAACGTAAGTACTTGCATTTATCTCAAATAGGTTCACATTTTGCTAACGCCTAATAATTGTAAGTTAAATTTGAAAGCTACCGCGGTCCTGTAACGCAAAGGACGAAAGGAGGAACACGGGGTTATAGACTGACGGTCACTACAATTTGTCTGACTAATGAAATATAACTTTGTAATAGTTACCATAATAACATATTTAAAATCAGACATTTAAAAAGAAGTACTTAAAGTTTATTTACTTTTTGTGGAGCTTTAAAGCGTCTGACAGAAGTTTTGGTCCATGGAAAGTGTCTGACACTTATGATACTACTTTAGAATAATATTCTATAAAACATATAAAAATCAGCCATAAAACATTAAGTTAAGTAACTCGTTATTTTTAGTTCCATTTCTCACCTCGTACCGGCCAAAGTTCCCCAAGGGGGAGCTCCACAAGTACATAGGTATTCAAAGCACATGAGACGCTACTGAGAACCTAAGGTTTCATCCATGTGAAAATAAGTTATGTCTGACAGCTCTGGGATCTTAGTATATTATAAAAAAAGCACGAGTTAAATTGGAACACACAGAAACACACACACACACTAAATTTAAAAAATGTAGGTCGGTTTTTAAAACCTTAGAAAGTATGAGCCAGTGCTCCAATTAAATTCCGGTTTCAAAAACATCGTTAATCGAAAGAAAATTTTAAAAAATCAACTTTAAATCGGCCAAATACCTACCAAATTCAAGTACGAAGCAATTTTAAGTCGTAATGTTTTGCGTGATCCATTGTAAAAATATCAAATAATTTATATTGAAGTATACCTATGCAATGATTATCTCGATGGCAAGTGTTTCTGGTCCAGGCCTACGGGATTGCTCAAGAAAGAGTTACCGAGGCCCTGAAACACAAAGGGCATTTGAAGGAACACAGTAGATTTTAGTCAGTAAAATTCTTACTCTCCAGCCAGAGCGGGAGAAATTATTTTATGATTTCTCATCTAAAAAAAGTGTTAAGCTGGTGTCTTAATAAACGGAACTTCCCACTGCCAACCTAGAGCCCTGCTGCATATATCAATTCAGCCTTTTAATTTTCCCACTGCTGGGACTCAGGCCTCCTCTCTTTAGGAGAGGGGATGAGCCGTAATCCACCACGCGGGCCCAGTGCGGGTTGGTGAATGTCACATGTCTTCGAATTTTTAGTTCTAGGACATGCCAGTTTCCTCACGATGTTTTCCTTCACCGTTTTGGGAGCAATGGGGATGAAATAAATTACATAAAGTAATGCTGCTGGCTGGGTTTGAATCCGCGACCTACAATTCGTAAGTCGGGGTCGGCCACTTGGCCATCACTGCTCTGCTGCTACATCGTTTCTATTTGAGAGCTTCTGGCTTCTGACTACTCAATAATTATCATTCTGAGAACTCGATTACGAATAATATGCTAACTTAGTGCTACTAGCTAATGTGGCTCTGTTCACAACGTGTGTGACTTCAGAATCTGCGGCCTCACTATGACGTGATGAAATGTCAAGCGTGCGAGCGACAAAGAGGAATGGAGCTAAACACCCTATATACACAGTATAGATATATGGAACAGTACGGAAACTACCTACAAATGTTCGAAACGGCTCACTCACACAAACATACGCACCGACGAGACTCCTAAGCGGCATTCGCTACTGACAGCCCCGCGAGAAACGCTTAGGAGTCTCGTCGATGCGTATGTTTGTGTGAGTGTGCCGTTTCGAACATTTGTAGGGGTAGTTTCCGTACTGTTCCATATATCTATACTGTGTTATATAGCTCCATCCCTTTAACAGTTCAGTTTAGGTCGTCAATTGTATAAATGTCGTCGTCCATTAATTTCTATTACACACATCATATTTATTCCAAATCCAACTACACTAACATTAAAGCACGAGAATAACTTTTTCTGTCTGTATGCCTGTTACTTTATCCCGTGCAGCATAGATTTAGATGAAAAGTGACACACGGGTAGATCATGTTTCCGAGTAACACATAGGATTTTATTCCTGTAGTAGGTACAGTCCCTTGAGATAATTTTCAACTTTCACGCGGGCGAAGCCATTGGCATCAAGTGTGTTAATAATATTGAATTGTTACTTAACGATGACGTTGATAGTACTGCTCAATGAACTCTATTGGCCGGCAATTTATTACTTAATAGAATTGGCTCCAGTCCACTCTTCGAGTTTTTCTCATGACCGGTGACCGGTGTGAGTACCTAACATTGCCAAATATTATTTCGTGTATCTGATTGAGTGTTTCGGGAAAGATATTCTCATCGGTATTTTCTTTGTTGGCCATGAGAATTACGTTGTTATTTTCTTGGTTTTTTTTTTTTGTTTACTTCTTGGCTCTTGTTCTTTATGTATTCGTTTGATACAGGAGTATTATCGCTAAATAATGTTTTTAATTTATTAAATAATTAGCGAAAAACATTGGAATTTAACAATAGTACCTAATAGTAGCATACCTCATGTATAAGACATTCATTAATTTAGAAAGTTTATTGTTTTTGTGGCGGTTTGCTGGGAGAAAACTCCACTTGGAGGTAATTTCGGCTCTGTGCATACTTACTGAGTAGGATTATATCTATTATACAATAAGAAAATAAAAATTTCGTAGCACCTGTAAATAGTAAGCCTATATCTTTGTCTAGACAAGTATGTATACTCAATACTCAAATTGTATTCTCATGGCAGATCTTCGCTCGTGGGAATAGGTATATTATATATAGCATGAAAAATAAATTAAATACGTACTAAAATAAATTCTTTGGCACAGTGGATCCCTACATCGTCACACCCAGTACTAATTCTGCTTTTAATAATACATCACTATTTAATTCGTCAGTAACTATATTCGTCACTTTCAATTTCTATTTCCTATTCAGCGTGTGCTTGTATTGTATTAGAAAGAAAGAAAGAAAAACTGTTTATTCACGCGAAATGACGCAATCTTAAAACTAGCAAACAAACATTGTAAATTGATAGGGAAGATATGCGTCACATCCGCGCAAAACGGCCTAACGCTCAGCATAAAGCTGTGGCCTCACGCATTATGCGTACAACAAAAACAAGCATATTACAATATTTTCTTTAAACGTTACCCCACACTAGGAATTATCTCCTGTATCGTGGGTGCATTCGCAAATATGTAAACTCATAATATATAATATATATATACCAGGCCATACAAATATTTATTCAGCGCAAGAGGCAATTGCTCTACCTCTTCATTTTTAGTCTAAACAATACATCGGCTTGGCTCTTTTTTTTTCAAAATTCAAATAATTTTATTTCATCCAAAAAAAAAATTAAAGGAAAAAAAATATATTTAATATATTTTTTTTTTACATTGGCCTACATGGGCACTTATAAAAAATCAGAAGCTAGTGCACGGTTCCAAATTGGTCGTTTCCTATGGAGAAGAACCGGCAAGAAACTCCATGATTACTCTTTTAATAAAAAATGTGGTTGATGTTACAATATTTCCATGTTACAGTATTATTAGAATAGTGTAGACCAGTCAATATTGTACCCAAAAGCACAATAAAAATAACTCTCAAAATAAAATTATAACTTTACTGACTCAAATAAAGAAATAAATCTTATCAACATAGGCCAAGGTTATGGAAAAACGAATAAATTTCCATAAGATTTTAACTGCGACTGTGAAGGTCGAATAGAACAAAATAAAAATAATGATTGTGTTATAAGAATGCGAGTTGCTTTTTGTGTTTTTATGTCTGTTTTTGTTTCAAAGAAATCTTTGCCCACTAACAGATGTTTTGTTTGTTTTATTACAACTTTGACACAACGCCATCTAGTTCCAAACTAAGTAGAACCTGTGCTATGACAACTTATAAATACACTTACTAATATATTTTTAAATGTATTTAAAACTATGCCTACATATTATAGATAAATTACACCCAGACACGGAACAAATGACCGTGCTCATCACACAAACAGTTGTCCTGAGTGGGAATCGAACCCACGACCTCCAGCATAATAGCAGTCAGGGCCACTGACCACTAGACCAACAGGTCTGTTCCTTAAAAAAGGAATTCGGTGTGAATTGTTATTGTGACCACGTTTTGCTTCGTCACTTTTACCTATTTATATTCCGGATTTTATAAGGTCCACTTATTTATTGAAGTATAATGTGAACATGTATTGATGGCTCTACGCTTTTTTTCACACCTACCGTCATCATCACCTATAGCTTGACACCGTACCAATCCCCACGCTCCAGGTATGGTAACACGCCGTCCAGCCGTCCGAATTGATGGTGCGTTGAGCTGACGCCTGCCAGGGCTGCGGATTTTTCAAAGGAGTTACCGCAGCCCTTGCAAAAAAGGGCAACTGAAGGAACACTGTAGGTTTTATTTCATGATTCCCCACGAAAAAGCCTCATCCAGGTTCTATCGGAGATGGTAACAATGTCGTTAGCCTCTAGAATAGAAAGGAAAACGTATTTGGTCTCCAGTTAACCGATTTATTCACACAAAGATCCTTTTAGGAGAAATTATGCAACCCTTCTCGAGGGACTGTTTACTTTTCATGACGGTATCGATAAGGGCAATCGATTTAAAACAATGATCCGAAATACAAAATAAACAAACATTGGATTAGGATGATGAGGCGTTGCTGTGTTATTATCCGAATATACTGTACGTGTGCTTCCATTTAATTAATGGACTAGCTACTGCTACCGGCTTCGCCCGTATTATAGTAGATAATTATCCCAAGGGAACATAAAATTCCCAGGATAAAAATATCGTACCTTTCGAGGGTGAAGAAGTAACTCACTTTCAGCATTATACCTACTATTAGTGTGATTATATTGTACAATTTTCGTTGATCTTTGGCTTCCCCACTAACTAGGTAGGTATAGTTAGATGAAGATCTAACAACATCCAACACAACAAACAACACAACACCCAACAACAACATCTAACTATATAGGTATAGTTAGATGTTGTTGTTGGGTGTTGTGTTGTTTACCACTAATTAGGTAGGCCTAATTAGTGTGGAACTAACAACCAAGGAATTAAGATACGAGTATATTAGAGTTCATTGATTGATCAATCCAAGATTTTTAAGACATTAAGTTACGATATTGTTTTAGTAGCCAACATAATTTTAAAATGTATTTCAGGTTTGAAATCCAATGAAAGCTTTAAGTGAAGCTATACGATATCTGACAAATGTTTGCATTGTCTGGACAGGTCCGCTCAAATCTGTGCTGTTTTCTTCAAAAGACCACCTCAGACCATAAAAAGTTTAGGTACCACATAAACTTTAAAAGAGACTAACCTCTGAGTGTGTTTTGGTGTTTCTTCTCAAAGTAGTCAGAAAATGCCCCTAGTTTAAATTGACGAAAAAAATGACGTCTAAAAGTGTTACTTAGTTACTTAATTTACACTTTTTTTTATTTTGAAAATTTGTCTTAACCAATTTTCAAAATAAATATAATTTACTTATGAGTGCTTTTTTTTCTTCAAACGTTTGTAAATTTAACCAGTGCTAAATCTGCAACCATTATATCAAATACCGGCTAATTAAGTGTGAAATCGTTAATTGGCTACGAACCGTACTTCTATTCAAATTCCAGTTCAGTAGTCACTCGATTAATGTGTAGATATATTATTTATTATTTTGAAAATATACTCACGTGTCGCGTACGACTTATAGGTAATCATCTCAAAATATTCGTAATTTAGATATTTTGAATGATAAATATTATAATCTGATATCGACATGGTACCTAATAAAAGTAATACATTCTTATCAATGCACGTCTATGCACCGGAACTCGACGAATATTCTCGTTTACCTATAATAATAAAATTTTGATAGCATTTAATCTCATTTACAGGTACAATCGTTGACAGGGAAAACCAAAAAAATGTATGAAAATGAGTAGGTAGATACCAAATTATCTTTCGTAGATAGGTAGCTACTTACTTCCATAATAATATTATAAAGGCGAAAGTTTGTGGGTGTGTGTGTGTGATTGTTACTTTGTAGAGACACTATGACGTCACATAAGAACTAAACGACGAAATCCTGCATCGCGCAACTACAGTTCTCCGCGCGACTTGAACATATACAACAGCCCGAAATCATCTATAGGGCAACTGCCCAGATCAGACAAAACGTCCGTCTGGTCGGAGGATCCTCTCTTTTCAATGGAGGTTTGAGGGACTACACCCTGTTCTACCTTCAAAACTTCTTCACGCTAGAACAGCTAAACGGATTTCGATGAAACTTAGTACACGGGTAGACCATATCCACAGAGATTAAGACATAGGGTACGTTTTATCCCGGGAGTATGTTCCCTGAGGATAACTTTCTGCTGTCACACGGGCGGAGGAGAGGCAGGCGGTCGCCTCCTTCTGCGAAGGAATAATGCTAGCAAAGGAGGAGGCCACACGTGCACGCGCGAGGGAGCGACCCTTTTCCGGCCACCGGTAGGCGCGGGCTTGCGGACGGCGAGCAATCCGACCGTCCAGTAACCGTCCGGACCGAGCCCAAGTCGTCGACGGCACGTATTGTTCCACGCGCGCCTCAAGGAGATGTCAGCTCCAGCAGGATCAAAGCCTACTGGGGCCACGGGTAGTGTGAAAGTGAAACCAGGGGCCCTGTGACGAAGGCAAAGAAGGAACAGGAGTGGGTTTTTAGTCAGTAAAAGTCTGACACACCCTCTCGCACCGCCCAAGAGCGAGAGATGTCATTGGATGATTTACCCACCTAAAAAAAAAAAACTGTCACACGGGAGAAGTCGCTGGCAACACTTAGTTAGGACACAATTCTGTGGCTGCATTAGCATTTCAATGGAGGGAACACTTCATTCAAATGCTAAATTTGTTCTCTTCGTTTTGCCACGTCGAGATCTTACAAGTCATCGCAACCAAATCATTACCCAAAATCGACTCACGTCATCGAGTATTTGATAAAATTCTCGAGTATGTTTTCTGACAAGTTAATTATTTTCCTGAACATATTTCGTAACTGCTACAAGTGCCTACAGTCAGTTTCAGACTTTCGCATATTGAGTATACAATTTTCCCTTCAATATTCACTGAATTTCCACAGTTTTAAAAACTTTAGAGAAATTGGATATTCTTAAGCTTATTTATTTAACAATTGCTGCTAAAAAATATTAATTAGTCAAAATTTTATCTAACAATAATTAGTTACATTGTTAGTGATATGACGTATGGTAAAACAAAAAATAAAATCCCTTAACTAAAAACCGGTCAAGTGCGAGTCGGACTCGCGCACGTTACACGTAGGGTTGCACCGGTCCATAGCAAAAAACGGCAAAAAAACAATGTTTTTAGTATTTGTTGTTATAGAGGCAACAGAAATACATCACCTGTGAAAATTTCAACTGTCTAGCTATCACGGTTCATGAGTAGCCTGGTAACAGACAGGCGGACAGCAGGGTGATAGCAATAGGGTTCCGTTTATACCCTTTGGGTTCCGTTTTAATTAGGGGTATATGTGTGTATGCATATGCTATGCTATGCCATTTCAAAACAGTCTAAAAAATAGCGTTAATTTTTTTTTTGTATCGTATCGCTATCCTATGCTACCAGTAGTTTTTTTTTAATACACTGGTAGCACAGAATCTGTTCTGTGACTGGTAGTGTGCCCAAAAGACTGGTTCGTATTGCCACACTGTATGGCAATGCTTATCCTCTGTTCAAGGTAAAAGCTAGCTCTGGATACACACGAAGTATTTGCTTCCTACAGTTCTGTTTAAGATTTTAATGTTAAAAGGAAAATTAGGCGTATATGTACCATCTATAAATAAAGCATATATCACAATGTGCCCAGGTTATCAGTAATAGATAAACTGTAACTTCTTATATATATACTTAAGAGAGTACTTTGCAGAGTTTTGTAAATATTGAAACGTACAGTCTATAGTGATAAGCAGATATTTGTAATAAGTAATGAACTAAAATATTTGACTAATCATCATTCATCAGATCCAGAAAAATATGTATTTTAATACGTATCCAAATCGGTTCAGTAGTTTTTGAGAAAATCGCTGACAAACAAACATATGGGTCCTCTTTTGAAGTCGGTTAATTAAAGATATGGGTGATGAGAATTCTTTGACTGAAAAAGGTGATAGGTACTAAGATAGTACAGAAGAGCAGTGGTGGTCGAGTGGTAACGGCCCCGACTTACAAGCTTTAGGTCGTTGGTTCAAACCCAACCAGGCGCATTTCTTTGTGTAATTTATTACATCACCACTGCTCTCAAAACTGTGAAGGAAAACATCGTGAGGAAACCGGCATGTCCTAAAACCAAAAATTCGACGACATGTGACTTCCACCAACCCACACTGGGCCCGCGTGTTGGATTACGGCTAAAGGTGGGAACATTATAAGGCCGACTATGATATATGCAATGCTAATCAAGGATTTTCCCTACTGGCCCATTTAGGTACAACTTGGGTTCAATTCAATCAATTATTACCATTCAATAATTTACTTGAATTTGCAGAATTTAAATATGACGTAAAGCTGTTTGACCCAAATCCCTTAAATCTGCTCAAAGTTTCACCTTATTCTGTAAAAAGTTCTAAATCCCGAAATAGTTTAAATATTAGCAAAATCTCTCGTCCAGTTGAACCTTGAACCGAAACTAAATCATTTGCAGACATCTCTGAAAGATTTGAATTATTTGAGAGATTCTTCCATTCACGTTAGCTATATTTTGTTACAGATTTAGCCTTGATTTAGGACTGTTTGGCAAATCTGTGATTAGCAAATTTTATCTCCACTAAACTTGATATAAAACAAAGTCTAATCAGTCTTTATCGGAGCTGCCACAGGTACCTTAGTAGACTTTATCCTGTAGATAAACTACCTAAGTAGATAATTACCATATCTCTTCTGAATCAAACGTGTTAGGTTATCAGTTATCATATTCATGTCGTCAATCAATTTTATTGCTTAGGTATTGAGAAAAACCTACGTCACAACTGATATGGATAACATAAGAAAGTTACTTATTTTGTCATAAAAGACTACCTATAAAGATTATGTGGCTTTTTTAGATTGTGGATGGATAAAGAGGGCTTTAGCTACAATGGACCTATACCTAAATTACCCTTCTTGACATATCCTTAAAACTAGAACTACATTAGACCGACGCACACGGGTAACACGCCTGATTTGTACCTAGAACGACGTCGCGTGGCGTGGATCAAGTGTAGCTCTACAAGTTTAGTTTCCATATAAAATGTATGGAGACCGATGCGCCCAGATCGGCGTGTGTGGCACACTATGCCTAGTGTAGTTCTAGCATTAATCTTTTCTTTACACATATTTTTATATTTTTAACTAGCTTGTGCCCGCGACTTTGCCCGTGTCCTATTTGTAAAAAATAGCACAATGTCATGTGATTACAATATCAAGAAGTCTTTTTTTGCATGTGGCCCTAATTCTTTTTCTAAAATATAAGTAATAGATACTCAGCCCAAGTTACTCCTAATAATATCCGCTATCTATCAGTGAAAGTCCTGATAAAATCGGTCCAGTCGTTCTGGAGATTAACCGTATTAAACAGACAGACAAACTAAAATTTCAAATTTTTTTGTTATAAGTATTTAAATACTTATTTACTTAAGAGTGTATGTATTTTGTAAAGAAAATATTTTTTTGGTATTACAAACAGACGCTTGAATTTACAGATGTACAGATTTCACATGAGATCGAAATAAATAGAGTATATTTATCTAATGTTCGAAGAAGTAAATAACTCCTCTAAAATCGATGTCTTGAAAATATATGTTTTGTGTAAATCAAAAGTCTGTCTGTTCGCGGGTCCTAAAAAAGTACTGAACGTATTTTCATACGATTTTCATCTGTAGATAGAATGATTCATGAGGAAAGATTAAATGTATAATACCTGTACAATATTATAGTAAGTATATCAAAGATAACACTCTTACAAAGTTTGGGCCGATCGCTAGTATAGACTGACAAATGGTAATGTGACCAAATGTTTTAAAATTTGCTAGACGATTTTAGTAAATCCATTCAGGGGCGCCGGCTTTTAGAAAATCTCATGGGTGCTCATGCTCATTTGATGGACTCGAAAAAGTGGCGAAGTGTAAGAACAGAAATGCACACTGATCGACCGACAAATAAATAAATGTCCTACTTACATACTGCGTAATTAATTAGGTTCGTAATTTTGTTTGATAAAAATATAAAATGAAACATTATACTAACCTAAGTAAGTATAAAAATGAAACTAGTTTTTAGTATCAAGAAATATTATAATTTATATGTAACATAAAAGGCGATTACTGATCTGTTTACTGATGCCTATTCTCAGGGGTGCTCGGCACCCACTGTATATTTCTCATAGGTGCTCGAGCCCCCGAGCACCCACGGAGTCGGCGCCCCTGAATCAGTTCTATATTTAGGTATTTCATCACCTTGTGTATCCTTTGACATTTCACTTTGGCATTTATCAAAAATTCACGTTTAAGTGTCCGGCTATCAATGGCTGCAAATGATAGCCGGACACTTATGTCCGGCTATCATTTGCAGCCATTGCCAGGGCTGCGAAGTTGGGAACTTATTTTTGTACAATATTTTATACTAAACAATAAATAATACTAATAAAAAGAAATCTTTTTCTAAAAAAAGAATTTAAATTGGTTTTTAAAATTGCTGCTTCTTTTATAATAAAACTAGCTTCTGCCAGCGGTTTCACCCGCGTAAAAGAAGTTTTCTCATACAAACTTCCAACCCCCGTTTTACCCCTTTAGGGGTGGAGTTTCGTAAAATCCGTTCTCAGTGGATGTCTACACCCTATAAGGAACCTACCTGCCGAATTTAAAGTTTGTAGGTGTTATAAAATTATCACTCAACGCTCTCCTTGAATCCAGTCCTAGACTAGATCTATTCGCTGATGAATGGAAGGAGATACTTACTAAATGTCTGGTGATTTGCGAGAAGACTGAGTGCGAGGTTTAGTTATTGTCTATGTTATATTTTCTTAAATGTATTTTACATTATTTCTAACTAATGTAATCAGTGTAATTGGCATTTTGTCGTTCTGGTTTAATAAATAATAAATAAAACAGTTTCTGAGATTTCGTGATTAATCAGTGAGTAGTATTTCGCTTTTATATAGATTAGCATTCCAAATATTGGTTAGAGGAAGAGTGGTGGTGGGAATATCTCCCTATATCTTTTGAGCACACATAACCTAATGGTGGTGCAAAGCAAAGCAAATAAATTATTTATTATTATTATTCTGACGTAACATTTCACCTGTTATTTGACAGTGTCCCCCTTCTACCAGATTTGAAAGGTTTCTAACTTGATTAATATTTAACGAATTTGAAAATTTCTTTCTATTTGTGTATTTGGATAAAGTTACTTTTTTTAAAACAATAAAAAACAATTCAGTCAAGTACTCAATTGTTCGAAAGAGTTATCGTGACCCTGGAACGCAAATGGCAACTAAAGGAACATAGGCGGGTTTCTGTCAGTAAAATTCTGACAGTCCCTCTCGCTCCTTTCAGAAAGTGAGAAGTTGTTTGATGATTTCCTTCCAAAAAAAGCATTTGCAGCCATTTCCTAAAGAGCTAGAATGTGTGTTACATTTAGCTGTGTAGAACGCCACTGATAAAAGGAAATAATATTAAAAAACGAGGTCAAGGATTTTTTTTAGGGAAAATGTGCCAGTGTACTGAACCCGCAGGCTCTATCATTTACGGAACGGCGAATTTTATATTGTTCTCGTTATTTCATTTTCATGTTATTTACTTTCGATATTTTAATGGCGAATCGATATTCGTAGAAAAGGCATTTTTTATTTATTCTAGAATATGTACCTACGTTTTTATTAGGTATTTTTGGAACACGTTGATCCCTTGTCCTTTCGAATACCGTAATTAGAGACACAATAGAAAGACAATGAGAGAGCGTTCGCTTGGGGTTTAATGAATTAAATTAATCTATTCACTCCTTACTTAAAGATAGCTAATAGTTACAACCTGGGGAGTGGGGGGGGGGAGCAGGAAACACAGACTCTGACAGGGAATGTTTCCTTAGCTGTACCACAGAATAAGAAATAGTCCAAGTAGCTGTACGTAAAATTAAAGTGTTCCCAAAACGTTTCAAGTACGTTTAGGTAGGATGTACAGGCTTATTTCCTTTATTGTTCGTTGTACACAAGTCAGCTAGGACCAAGGCATATAGTGACACTGGACGCTGCTAACTGATTATGTCTCAACGTGATGCATTTTAAATATTTATTGCACTCCAAAAAAGCTTATCTATAAACGAAATACAAAACAATAAATAATCAGTTCTCTTATCGAAAGCCCAGCTTTCAGTGTTTTTGTTAAACAAAAACAATATACATTGGCTGTCGAAACAAATTCAGAAGTCTGCCTTGTTGCATTACACATAAATAAATAAATAAGAAGTTTGACTGCGAGTTTGAAGTGTGCTCTTTTTGAGTAGGATATTATTAAATAGAACCTTCCGCTCTGGGTGGAGCGAGAGTGTCAGAATTTAACTGACTTAAAACTCACGCGTTTTCTTACAGTTAACCTTTGAGCTAGCCCGCAGCTTTGACAGGCTAGTTGGCTCCGTTCGTTTTGCTGACAGTGAAGTGGTCTAACAATTGTTTCTTTTTGTTTCAGGTGGCGTTCTTAAGTGCACGCAAACCGACAGCGGAGTCTGCGAATTCTGCGAAAGCGAGGAACTTGAACTACTTTAGCTATTACGTTTACTAGATATTGCATAATAATTATGTGTTGGGAAAAGCCTACATCGTACATTCTATAGTTTAGATCATGTTCGAGCACGTAGCACTCCTCCCGGCCTGGTTTCTGATGGCGTGGCTGGGAGCGTGTCTCCTCTTCAGCCCGTTCGCAATATTCTTTGTAATGTGCTTACCGCAACTACCCCTTCTCGTCGTCAGAAGGGCATGCCATATACCATTCGAGTATATTTGAAGTGAGTGGGTGATATGTGTGTGATAGTCATGTATTTTAGAGTATGAATAATGATAAGTTTGTATAAAGTGTAAATATTTTATAATGAATAAATTTTTATTTTACGATCATTTTTTGTTGACCTTGTTTCATTTGATGTGTACCTACCAGCTTGCATTTAAAATGAGAATAGGTTTTTTTTTAAAGAAACCTTGCCACATGCTTGGAATCTCCTGTACCATGGTTGTGTTCACACACAAAGCACCCAGACCTAGAACAAGTACCTATCTGTAGGTCATCAAAATGTTTGTTCCGTACGGGAATCGAACTCTCGACACGCAGCGTAGCAGCCAACTACACCAACCATGCCTCAAATTGGAATAGAATATACTTTATTATTCATCAAAATTTATTATAACTCTACTCTTTTACGGTTTTAACTTGAATGGGTATCTACCTATAGTTGCAGTCTTATCGCTGACAGTGATATCTCACAATAAAAATGAAAGAGCTAAGGTGCGATATAATATTTTTTACCTCCAACCGACCCGAGCGTGGTGTTATAAATTTCACGTGTCTGTCTGTGTATCTCGTTGTATGTCTGTCTGTGGCATCGTAACTGCAGAACAGATGAAACGAATAAAAAAAATTTTGTATGTTTGTCATGTGCCCCGCATTTGACAAGTAAACTATGTTCTTATGTTCTTGAGTAAGTAAGTAAACTATGGGGGAGGTTGTTCCAAGCGAACCCAGAAGATACGTATCCATTCTTGCTGTGGAGTCTGACGGATCATAATATTCGGTAAGGATCGCAAATGCTGGCGGAGAGTTCCAAACTTTGAAACCAACCCAATTACTTATTGAAGGTTGATTTAGTGATAATAAGGGTAATCGGACTGTGTATGAGATGGTCATAATCCAGCCCAGTCCATCCAGTCAACCCCAGAAAGTAAAGCCTTCGTACAACAAGTATCTAGGTACATACATTCGAGATATTAGCAAACTATCACCCAATTTTATCTCATTAAAAACGGCCTAAACCAAATAAAGGGTTCCAATGTAAATTGAACTTTATTGTGTTCGTATTCGTACACAATAAAGTTCAATTTACAATTAACGAATTATTACGAATTAATAGAAAAACAAACTCTATGTCGTCATAGAGTGTATATATTATATTTTTATATCACATTTTGAGTTTAATTATAAATTAATAAGACACAGTGAGCGTACCTGACAAAATTAGTTGTTACTCATAGAAAATGTAAATTCAAGAATTTATTATTGATTAATAGAATATGGTGCTTCTTAAGGGTACTTAGTTAATAACTATTTAACTGTTCCTCAATTTATTCCTGTTTTCTACTACAAAATATGCCTTTGTTCCACCAAAAATACCAATTGTCCTCTAAAATATGCTCCTAAAAAACCAAGTAAAATATTTTAGTGAAGAATAAGATTTTTGATGCACAGTCAAAAATATCCTCTTCTTTAATTATATGAATGTTTGTAGTAAGACAGCTTTGTGAGCTAAAATAGAAGGACCAAGTCTAAGAGTGTTCTCATTACCTACATCAATAATTAAGAATGCCACCACCACCGCTATAAAGAGTTCTGTAATTGCTTTACTGTTGCCGCCTACCTAAAATATTATGAAGACTAATCATCTACTGCTCTCATCTTTGGGATGGGTCTGCCAAATACCAGCTTGATGCCCTGGAGTCGATTGGGAAGCGAGCCAAGAGAATCATAGGTGATGATGCACTTGTCGAGTCAAAACTCCAAAGCCTTGAGCATCGACGCCGAGTTGCTGGCCTGTCGGTTTTCTATTAATTACATTTCGGGGAGCGTGCGTTAGAATTGCACAATTTAATTCCACCAAGTCAGTTCCATCATCGGACAACTAGACGTACGGCGTTGCGACATCGGTACATGGTGGACATCCCACCCATACGTGTAAAGCGTTTTGGAAACACATTCATTATGCGTACAGCTAAGGAGTGGAATTCCCTGCCGGAGTCTGTATTTACTGATAGCTGAAACTTAGGGGTCTTTAAGTCAAGAGTGAATAGGTTACTTCTAGGCAAGAAGCTAGCTGCTCCATCGTCGTCCACATCATCGCTTACCATCAGGTGAGATAGTGGTCAAACACGAGCCTATCAATAGTAATAAAAAAACTCCCTAATCCTAGCCAACTAGCTTGGATCCAGCTAAATACCCGTGTATTATGTGGAGCGACTGTCTATCATCCAAGACCTCCTTGAACTGGGCAACACGATACTCCTTCGATTCAAAGATTCAAAGCATTTTATTTCAAATTTTACGTCAAGAAGTCAGACAGTCAGAAAAAATGATGCTAATTGCACATTCCAAAGCGTAGATCTCTATGGAGAAGAATGTGCAAGAGACTCCATGGACACTCTTTTCAATCATGTTTTGTAATTACAAATATCTCTGTTACATGTTTATTGTCTTTATCATTGTGAGAACAATGTAAATAAAGTAAAAATAAAAACTAAATATAGATATTAAAAGGCTTATGTTTAACTTACCACCAGATATAGTAACATATAACAGACAGAAATAGTAAATGATCACCAAAATTAAACCCGCACTTTAATGTAAAATTATAACCAAAGTTTTAACATCTCGCTATCCTATTTAAGCAAAATGACTCCAAATAAATCATTGTTAACCCAAAAGTAGTAAATGATCACCAAAATTCTATGCATGGTTGATGGTGGGCTTGGTTGACGGAGCCCCGCTTCGCGGGGCTCCTACTTCTGTGTGGTTTATAAAAAAATAACCACGAAAGGGATGGCGGGGTCTATTCGCTCGCTTCGCTCGCTCACACGACCCCACCATCCCCTTCTAACCTAACCTATCCGAGTTGGAGTGCCCTAAAGTTCCGATTGCATCCAGTTTCTCCTGATGTAACAACCGTTACATACCCAATGTCAAATTCGGGCAAACGACGGTATACCGGCAGAAATAGCGCAGTAATTTGCTCGCTAAGATTTGGTGATCATTTACCACATTTGGTGTTCGAATACAATTTGAAGTGCAGTCGTGACTAAAATATCTAGTACTATTGTAATTTTAGACTTTATTTTTCTGGTGTCAAATATATATATTTTGGTAAAAGAACTAAGGGTATCAAAGCATTTTATGGTGGTCATTATATTTAACCCCATATTAAAATAGCAACTGGCAGCTAAGAGATGCGGTCTCAACTGACAGCGCCCGTTCACGGACATGACGCGAATATTAGCACCACTATTATCGAAATAGATTTCGATAGATTGATGGTCAGATTTTCTGGCGTTTGAATACTTGTAATGACCGTCAAAGATCTACGAATGACAACCGGGACCAACGGCGCTTTCCAAGACACGGAGTGTCAGTAATGTCCTATTAGATAAACTTAGAAAAGTACCTACATAAGAAACTAAAAAAATTACATTGGTACTTGCCCGGTTTTGAACCCGTCACCTGATGCATAAGAGGCAGGTGACACAATGTTGACCAAACGACCAGGTTGAATGAAGACCAGGTGGGAAAAATAAAAATGATAAATTGTAGAAATTAATCTTGGTTTTTTTGCACCCGCATGTGTCAATTTTTAAATTGCTATTATAGTACACACAAAAGCTATTATAGTTTTAATCAATTCTGATTACTGAATCATCATCATCATTTCAGCTGAATGACATCCACTGTTGGACATAGGCCTTCCCCAAGTGTCGACAAAACGACCATATGTCCTGTGTGTCTCGCACCCATGGGATTCCTGCGACTTCAGATCATTGGCCCACCTAGCGGAAGGCAAACTAACGCTGCGTCTTCTAATACGCGGTCGCCACTCCAGAACCTTTCACTGCCTCTTAAGTTTGGCGTTTATCGGGCTATGTCGATAAACTTGGTTCTCCTGTGGATTACTACATACACAATACTTGAACGAAAAAGCTAATAAATGGCACTTATCAGTTTAACATGAAAAAACTGGTATTTGTTTGAAACCGTGTTTATTTTCTATTACGAATGGATACCATTTTTTAAACTAATACTAAAATAAATTCAAGGATCTAAAGTACAGTCAGAAAAAATGCTTTTGTTTGAACTTTAATTGAAATGAAATTCAGTTAAATAAAATAAAAAGTTATTTCTTTTATTTACGTAATTATTTGCGTACCTATTAACCTATCTAATAATAACTATATTTAATTTTTTTATTATTGTCAAATATCACAGAAAATCAACTTTTTTTTTTTTATTTTAACTTATACGTATAAAACTTAAATAATCAAATCAGTCATTCGTCACTTCACACACACACTCGACTCTGATTGGTTGTTTCGAATTTTTCAACAATAGATCAAACTCACCCTTTTTCGCAGGTAAAAAAATTGGAAGATGATTAACATAGCACACACAGCAGACTGTCGACACTGTGAAAAGAGTAAATGAGGATTTGGATAGGATCACAGCCTGGTCTATGCGAAATTCACTGGTTTTGAACCCAGGCAAATCAAAATACTTGATTATAGGATCAAGAGATTTTTTAAATAAAATGGGTAACGGTACTTTGGATGTGAGGATTGACGGTTGTCCCATTGAGAGGGTGCAGGAAGCTCGTAATCTTGGAGTGGTGTTTGACGAGCACTTGCATTTTGAGACTCATATTACTGAAGCTGTGCGCAACTGCTTCTACCGTCTCAAGCTTTTATATCGTGTACGTCCCTACATAAGTGTGGATATGCGTATCATGCTCTGTGAGTCACTTGTTTTATCCAAGCTGAACTACGCTGACACTGTGTATGGGGCGTGCATTCTTGGTAGAAGCAAAAGGTTGATCCAGCGAGTACAAAATGCATGTGCTAGGTTCTGTTTCAATGTACCTCCGAGGTCACACGTAACACCATTTTTAAATAAAAGTAATCTGATGAGAATGTCCGATCGCAGAAAGCTTCATCTGGCTACCCTACTTTTTGGCACAATACTCACAAAAAAACCGGCCTATCTATATGATAAACTGACTTGGTCGCGTGAAATAAACAAAATTAAAACCAGAGCATCTTCATATCTTTTGTTGACCTTGTCACATAAAACTGCTGCCTTCCGTGGTAGTTTCAAATTCGCTGCTAGCAGAATCTGGAATGACTTACCGCCGCCTTTTCGTGTTATATAGACGGTTGGTAATTTTAGTTACAAATATAAACAACATTTATTACGAATCCAAAAGGAAACTACCTAGTTAACTCGTGCCCCCGGTAGTTAACTACCGGGGGCACTGCCGAAGGAGTTTTCGAAAGAAAACGAGTGAGTCCGATCGCGAAGACGCTTTAATCAAGACTAAAAATACTTAAAACTAATTTGAACACAGTGTTCTTAATTCTAGGGACTTATCGCTACCGACCTCGTGTCGCCGGGCGTTAGACATAACATCCCGCGACTCTACCACGAATGCTGTATCAGCGGCGGCCGCCAAGGCGCGTACCAACTAGCACGATGTTATAATATTAGGGCTTGATACAGCATGCATAACTCCTCCCCCCATAAGTTCGAAATTATCGGAGGGATGATTATCATTGGGATGATTATTGTCACTCCGATCATTTCGGCAAAAACAATGTTTTATGGTTCTTCCATACTTATGAACTATGAATACACAAATACTTAACACTATAATTAAGTATAACACTAGAGTGCCGACGCTAACACTTTTCACGATAATGAACTTTACACTGCCGTCTTTCACTTCACTTTTACTTACTTCCAATAAGTTGTTTAGGTGTTGTATATTTATTAAATCACTAGTGTCCAAGTTGATGGGTTTCCGTTGTAGGTGTGGCTCGAGGGCTGTTACATCCGGGAGATTGACATTAGGTAATTTCGAAGAGCCAATATTACTTATGGCAGTAGGATTCGATTTCAGGGTAATTTTTCCAATCTTGACATCGCAGTGACCATCTAAGTGAAGAGAGTAAGTACCCTTTATTTTTTCCTTTGTTATCTCGTTGTTGCAGATCTCTGACAGTATGCTTTTGGCTTTACTATAAATAGTCCAACGCTTTTTCCCCACAGATTCTATCTTAAGGGTGTGAAAGGGGTGAATTTCGACTGGAAGCAAGAGCTCGTGTTGTGAGAAAACCTCATCAATGCGGTTATGCAGGTATCTTCTTTTGGCAGTTGGGACTCGTCCTCGTAGCACAGGAACATAGCCTCGTAGAGTTCGTTGCAAGGCTGGGAGAGCGAGACTATTTCGGACCCTTTTACTAAGAGGTAGGGGTGTTTGGGAATAATGATTGTTGTCTGGTTAAAATGATTGGTAATGGGTATTGGAATTGCCCTGTAGTATGTTTAAATTTCATCTTTAATTATAGGTATCTCTGGGATGAATGTTATTTGACTTCCATTAGAATAAGCTTTTATTTCTATACACTGTTCCAACTTAACTAGGTTATCATAGCTTACTGGGTATACAAGTTTATTAGACCGTTCTATGGATTTTAATGATTTGAACAATTCATCAGGCTTTATTAGAGACTGGTGTAATATTTTTAATTTACTGAATGTGACGGAAGTTTCAATCTCATTGAATTGACTGCAAAATAGTTGAAAATTGTGTAAAAATAGATTATAGATATTTACAAAATTATGTATCGCAATGTTCATGCTGGTTTGATTAATTAATTTTGTCATCTCCCAAATTTCTTCTTCTATTTGAATGAAATTATTCTTAGTAGAATTCATTATTTTAACTAGAGTTTTAGAAATTTCAGTTATTAGCGTCACCTTGTTTGCTAATGCATCCTGGCGTGTTTTTATATTATCAATCATATTATCATATCTGGTAGCGTCGTCATGGTCTAGGTTACCGGTAATTACCTTAATAATAGATCCTAGAGGATTTAGAATTTCACGTTTAATCCTTATCTATGGGGCTAACTGCTTAAACCTTTCAATGCTACTGTTCATGACGTAATCCGTTTGGAGTTTTACATCAAGCAACTGATAATTCGAGGTTTCATTGCCCAAATGTTCCTGTATGTATTCATTAAAGTTTGCGTACCTTTTAATATTAAATTCTAAGTCCTAATGAATCAAACTTAAATCCAAAACCTTAATAATAGTCCACTTATTATAACTTACGCTAGCTTGACCTTGCTTCAGAATCAATACGCCTGGATTCTTATCTATCCTTTGAAGTTGAAGGGTATGTATCCTTCTTGTATATCGAATGATGTTTCGCCACCGCGTTTTTCTTTAATGTTTTCCTTGTTTGCCATTATGTTGTCCGTTAAGTATTGGTAGAGATATTTGGTTCGCTTCATATAATCGTTGACTAATTGTTGCGTATATTGTTTATTAAAGTTAACCGCAAAAGTGCTATTTGAATCAGTGTGTCTAAAGACCACTTCGAAAGGCGTAAGGCCTGTTGTTAAATGTATGGTTTGGTTGTAAGACATATCACATAACTGCGTACGTCATTACGTTGGCAGCATCAGTAATTCGACGCACATATTTTGCGATACGATATATTTCTAAGATGGTTGAGTGAAAACGCTCTATTAAACCCATGGAATTGGGGTTATGTGCCGTACCTATGTGTAGATCGATTTTATAAAAGTGTAGTGTTTCTTTAAACAAGGCGTTGTTAAATTCGATTCCGGGATCGGCACTTATTCGGTTTGGTACGCCATAGAACGAGAAAATTTTTATTAACGCACGAACTACTTCAGGGGTGGATCGGTTTGAGAGCATAAGAGCCTGTCCTAGTTTACTGAAAGCGTCTATTGTCGTCAAAAAGTATTTGCCTTCTATAGAGAAAATGTCTATAAATATTTCAGCAAAGGGTTTTGTTTGTGTTTGTATTAATTATAACGCTGGTTTCAATGGTTTACGATCGTATTTTAGTTTTTTACAGGTTTCACATGAATTAATTACTGTAGCAACAGTAACGTCCATATTTCTCCAGAAATAGTTTCGCTTTATTTTCATGAGGGTTTCTTTAATGCCGCGATGGCTAGTTTTACCTTGATGGTAGGTAAGTACGACTGAACGTTGTTCATCTTCGTCCTCCACGTATATAATCCTTGTCGTACATTCATAAATTCTAACGGTATCCTTTTTAAATAGTCTAATAACGGCGTCTGTAAACTGATTACGGTGTATTTGGTTTTCAAAATAAAAAAAATATTTTATTTTAGGTTGTATATATTCTAGAAGAAACTGTTTTACAAGGTCGGGATTATCTACGGGTAAGTGTATCTAAAAAATTTTTTGTTTGTCACGTGACAAATCTTTTACTGATAATTGATTTCTATTCCAGGTAAACACAAGAACTTGATGGGGCATCGTGTCTACAGCTTCGTTTACGATGGGGATGCCGTCTGTGTCGATATCTTGTGCTGAATGTATTGTTTCAGGTAATGAACCTGCTGTGAGAGTGCTGGATGAAGATGATCGGACTGGATAAGTTGAGATAATGTCTGAAGGTGATGAGGCGGTCAAAGTTTCTGAAGAGTCTGATATTGCTATTGGACTGTCAGGTCTTTCAGTATCACCTACATTACCCTGTATGGATGTGTTATTATCTGTATTGGGAAGTATATTTAATTTTATACGAGACAGGGCGTCTGCATTGGTATTTTGGCTACCTTTCTTATATATTATATTGAAATCAAATTCAGCTAACCTTAGTTTCCACCTAGTTAACTTATTATTCGGCTCTTGGATTGAATTAAGCCACGCTAACGGCCGGTGGTCTGTATATATTGTGAATTTGCGTCCGTATAAGTAGGGACGGAAGTGTTTTGTTGCCCACACTATGGCTAGCAATTCCTTCTCGATAGTACTGTAACGTGTCTCTGCATCATTTAATGTCCGACTGGCGTATGCAATGGGTTTATCATTTCCAATAACTCCTTGTGAAAGGACGGCGCCCATAGCGTAGTTTGACGCATCAGTGGTTAGAATAAAGGGCTTTGAAAAATCTGGAAATTGTAGAATAGGAGCATTGACTAGTAGTTCTTTGCACCTTTGGAAAGCGTCGATATATGATTGAGTAATTTCTATTTTATTTCTCTTTTTCAGGCACGAAGTAAGGGGTTGTGTGACTTTAGAAAAGTCCTTTATAAATTTTCGATAATAGCCAACCAGCTCAAGAAAACTTTTGATTTCAGTGGGTGTCGGTAAGGTCTAATAAAAATAGGCTCTTCGTTTGTAGGCTCGTTGGGAACAGGCTCCGCATTCTCTGAGTAGGAATTATTATTATACGTGTAAAAGGAAACGTCACTATCAGGGTTATTTGTAATCATGTTGTTTCTAAGAGGGCGGGCAGTTCACATAGAAACATCAGTGTCATGTGACTGGGCTAAATTACGCTGTAGTTGATGTTGTGGCGGTATACCGAATTTGAATTTCTGGTTTGGTGGATTAAAATTAGTTCTACCCTGTGCGTTATTCAATTGAGGTCTATTTCCTTGTTGAGGTAGACTACCAAATTTAAAATTATTTTGCGGACTGTCTGCAATGTACACTGGTTTATAACCTTGAGGCATACCCGGTTTAAGGTAAGTGTGGTTTGGTACACCAAACCCATAATTTGTATTGAAACCAGGCCTAAAAATATTTTGGGGCGAATGTGGAACTCCAAACTTGAAGTGTTGGTTAGCCGGGTAGCCGAAATTATTTAAAACTGGAATATTAAGTTTTATTTGAGGCTGCAATTTAAAACCTTGGAAGTTATTATTATTAGATAAAGGGTGCGGGGCTGGTTTCGTATTATTTTTATTTTTTGCATTATACTGAAATTGAAAATTGACCTCTTCCATGACGACACTGAGCGCACTTTCCAAGCTTGTACAATTTCTGAGTCGTACGATTCGGATTAAATCCTCTGACAGATTATATAAAAACACGTTAAGAGACAAGTTATTATAAATCACCATTTTTGCAGCTCTCATTTCCTCACTAGCAAGCAAATTTACCTTGGAGAACAGAGTGCTGCGTATTTGTTGTATTCTATTACAGAATTATAAGTGGGTTTCATTAGCTTTAATTTTTAAATTTTCTAGTTCAATAGCCACGCAGTCCTCTTATCTCGGGTCACCAAAATATTGAATAAAATAGATTTTAATTGATCCCATGTAATTATATCTTCCCTTTTACTTAATAGAGCTGCTGCTCTACCACACAATCTACTGGTGATAGCGTGGAAATTATAAGTTGACTGAACAGGATTATTGGGGCCATTAAAGTTTCTTAAGATATAAGTAGTTATTCACTTTTCTTTATAAACAAGTTTAAAATATTTTTGTAACCATCAAACTTTGGAATTAACTTAAAATATCTTTAGGAATCATTTGGACCGCTTTTCCAACTTGATCCGGCATTTTTGTCAAAATTAATTAATATACTTAAACAGTAAATGTATAGAATATTATCTATAGCTTAATAATAGGCCTGCCAATTTTCGTGCAGAAGTTAATTAATATACTTAAACAGTAAATGTATATAATATTATCTATAGCTTAATAATAGGCCTGCCAATTTTCGTGCAGAAGTTAATTAATATACTTAAACAGTAAATGTATAAAATATTATCTATAGCTTAATAATAGGCCTGCCAATTTTTGTGCAGAAGTTAATTAATGTACTTAAAAAGTAAATGTATAAAATATTATCTATAGCTTAATAATAGGCCTGCCAATTTTTGTGCAGAAGTCAAGTAACTTTCAACAATGTGAGTTTAAAAGTTACGAAATTAAGTCCTACAGGAGCAACACAGGAAATAACAAGGACGATACAGGATAGTAAAAAGGTCTACTTACAGTCTGCTCGATCCCATGCCTACCCGTAGAGCTGCTCGTGCCGTGGACAGGAACCTTCGACGCCAGATGTGTTAAATTTATTTATTTGGTTCGAGGATACCCGCGAGCCGCGCGCGATACCGATTTGTGTGTTCGCACACAGCTTATAGTCAGCGGATATCCTACCGGCTGCGCCAGTTAACTCGTGCCCCCGGTAGTTAACTACCGGGGGCACTGCCGAAGGAGTTTTCGAAAGAAAACGAGTGAGTCCGATCGCGAAGACGCTTTAATCAAGACTAAAAATACTTAAAACTAATTTGAACACAGTGTTCTTAATTCTAGGGACTTATCGCTACCGACCTCGTGTCGCCGGGCGTTAGACATAACATCCCGCGACTCTACCACGAATGCTGTATCAGCGGCGGCCGCCAAGGCGCGTACCAACTAGCACGATGTTATAATATTAGGGCTTGATACAGCATGCATAACTACCTTGTAGTTTACCGAGAGTCTGTACGGTTTGTATTGGTGACATTGTCGCTCGCACACAACATTATGTTCTTGCTTCCAACACAACATACCACTTACACTTCACAGTTAAACACAGTAACATTTTAGATACACCCGAATCACTTTTAAAATATATATACGTAATAATCCTAGGTATACCTACACACCTTTTGACAGTTGATTCACTGTACGCTCGCGTTCCTCCGTTTGTCTATGGTAATGACAAATGATATATGTTGGAGCGTCAGGCGTCGGTCGATAGTTTATTATTATTTATTCTTATAAGCACTATTTTTAAATATAATTGTTTATAATTTACATTACACACATAAATATAAATTCACGAATTTTATTTATCTCTTCATTATTTATATTTTATTTCGATAGACTACTTAACGTCTGTAAGTGTGTTCGTGACATCATAGTGGGCCCTAACAGAATACCAGCGCTGCGTTATTTATCGTTTTAAAATAACGCAGCATATGCTGAGTTAGGTGCCTTTTTGGTCTCGCACTGATCATACCTTTCTTTTTTTTTTATTGTGTATCTTTAGTTTATACGATTGTGTGTCACGAATAAACGTTTTTTCTTTCTTTCTTTCTTTTTTCTAACATAATTAAACTAATCTTATTTATAACTTAGTAAAAAATATTGGAATAAAGTGAATTTAGAAAGTTTTTGCATTATACAGGGTGATTCACAATTCTAGCGAATTCACAAAGTTGTAAAAAGGTTTCTATAGCGTGTGACATATCACTAGCAAGAGGATAGACTAGAGAATTTTTGAGGGAGTTGGAAGATTCCGGTCGCTTTTGGTTTTTTTTCTTGTAGCCATGATAATAGCTCTAACATGGACAGCTTTAATTTAAGTCCAAAACTTTGCGAGTAAATTTAAAATAACTACATGGCTAATGATACATTTTTAAAACTTGTAGGTATTTGAATGAAAAATTTGGGTCTTTTTTTCACAAAACAATAAAAAGTCAATGAAAAAAAAATCCATAGAGCATGAGGAGTGTTTAGGAGTCTAAAAGGATAGCAGATGACCCCTCCAGTTGATCATTTCAATATGCACATGATGCACCAACACCCTGTATTACGACTATATAAAAAACATTAGAAAACTAATTTAATTTCATTAGGTATGACTGAACTGACTGTACCGAATTCAAGTCACTGGTATTTGTTCGTACATTATATTAAATTATTTAAAGAGTGGTATCCGTTCAGAATAGAAAATAAAAATGCGTTCAAAATACTATTTGTATCAGTAGTATTAGTTGTTTGGTATTAAAATGGAATAAATAGTTATTAAATTTTGCTTGTGTATTTATTAAAGATAAACGCAATTTTATTACATAAAACATTTAATTGGCGATAAAGCGAAGATAGTTATTTTTCTTGCTTATTTTATATAGCCTCTTTTTTATAATGTGAATGTAGACTGTAGACTCCGCGAATTCTTAGGTTACTTCTATTACGACTCACTTTTTTTTTAATATGATTATTTTTATTGTGCTTTTGGGTACAATATTGACTGGTCTACACTGTTCTTACATAATGTCTAGTAATACTGTAATATGAAAATATTGTAAGCAACCACTTTTTTAAAAGAGTAACCATGGAGTTTCTTGCCGGTTCTTCTCCATAGGAAACAACCAATTTGGAACCGTGCACTAGCTTCTGACATTTTATAAGTGCCCATGTAGGCCTATGTGAAATAAAAACTTTTTGACTTTGACTTTGACAGTAGGGATGCGTTTGTTAGAATTATGGAGGAGGGTGGAATAACTACATTGATTTAATATATTTATATGTACCTACATATCATGCTAAATTGTCAAGATGGATAACGGTTATTTACTGTGTATCAAAGTTCCTATGACTGGTGTGTAGGGAAAGGGTTTTATGAAGAAAAGCACAGAAAGACAAGACCAAGTATTTATTTCAAATAGGCTTGTCAATTAATCGAATAACTAGTTGCTTGTTCCAAAACTAGGTCGTCATGGGAAAGAACAAGCAAGAAAACCCATGGTAGCTTCAATTATAGTATTTTATAGGCACATTTTACAACATCATTAATTATGGTTTATCACAATAACATCTATAAGAAATTCTATGTTCTATGTCTTGGGTTATTTCATAATAGTAAGCTGAATAAGTATTCTCAAATACCGTATAACATAATTAGAAACAAAAGCCATAGTAAGACACGTACACAGAATCAATACAATCAATAGCAATAATAACAATAATCAAGATATAATATTAATCAACTTACGTGAGCTTTGCTGGATCACAACTATTCCATCACCGAAAGGTCACAAACCCTTTTATAGTAAACTGTCGACGGGTGGATGGACATCTTTTTTTAAACGTCAAATAATAATATCCCGCCATTTTCCACCAATCACAGTTTACCATAATTTAACTTATTTTATAGGTCTTTAATTACAATTGTTACATATTTAAACAGTTTTAAAACATTATATAACACTTGATTTGTATTTCTTAGTTCTTATTTCAAAGAATATAATACCGATTGACAGTTCTGTACTAATCAACTCAAACAACTTATTACAATAAAATATCAATTTAAAATGAGAGATATAGCTTCATGATCATTAATAATTACGAAATAATTTATAGGATTATCATCAATACGTCTAAGTTTCAAGTTGTATATTTGTATACACAACAATATTACTCATTAATCTTGGTAGGTATTTTTAAATTTGATTTGAACTGCATAAATGTTACCAATGTAAACAATACAACAAACAATATTCGTGAAATATTAAAATTCGTGATTTAACTACGTCATATATAATGACATTCGTCATTATATATAACACGGCCTTTCTGACAAGTACTTCGTTCTCGAAGTACATTTAGATTAGTCTAAAATTACACGATGACAACATAACAAAAAAATTACACGTAGTAACATAAATTAAATTGTAATTTTATGTATAACATTGTTATACAGCTTATGTCCATTTATATGTTTATGTGTATATATGTGTGTATATATGTGTGTTTACATGTGTAGGTATATATGTGTTTATTCTGTTTATCGTGTTTATGTGTGTTTATCATGTTTATGTGTTTATCCTGTTTATATGTGGATATATGTGTTAATCCTGTTTATATAATGAGGTGTACAATAAGTATACAGTAAATAAATAAACAAATATTACTGGCACAGGCCAGCCACAGGCCACGCCACTTTTTTTTTTTTACAGCCACAGGCATAGCCACAGGCACATCCAGTTTTTTTTTTTCCGCCACAGGCATAGCCACAGGCACATCCAGTTTTTTTTTTTTTTTCCGCCACAGGCATAGCCACAGGCACATCCAGTTTTTTTTTTTCCGCCACAGGCATAGCCACAGGCACATCCAGTTTTTTTTTTGTCTTAGTCAAGTCAAAGTCAGTCTTAGTCAAAGTCTCAGTCAGTCTTAGTCAAAGTTAAAGTCAAAGTAACGGTCAAAGTCAGTCTTATTTATATATAAATATATACGGTTGGCAATAAAACTATCATATTCAGAAAAACATTGTGTAAAGTCCTTTTGAAGCGGAACATTTTATCTTTTCAGTTCTTTCATTTGATAGGTAGTTCTTTATAAACTTGAAAACATATAGGATAGCAACTTCGCCTATACCTATAGTTCAAGTTTTCACTCTGTAGTTGTACTCAAAACACTAATCCGTTTTCTTTAAATAAACAATAATACACCGCTCGGTCAATCTGACATTATTGCAAATTGTTCCGATTGTCGAATTTTCTGTCAATACTTTCATAGAAATCAGAATATTTGACAAGTTAAAGTCTATGTCACTGCGACTTCAGTTATTTACTTCAGATCCCAAATTAAGCACTTTCAAAACTAATAATTTCAAACGGAAAATTACTAAAAACTTCAATGACTGACCGACACAAAATTTTTTTTTTTTTTTTTTATATCTGCAGGTAACAATCACTGAATTCGACTAAAACCGAGGGTACACTTAATTCACTCTTTCAACTGTTACTAGTCATTTATTATTGCAATTCTTCTTAAAAACCATTTATATCATGAAACAATTACCAGTACTGTTAATTTCATCACTTTATAAATTTATTAAACAGGACAAAGCAAAGAAAAGTTTCTTGTAAATGAGAATATTTTTAGTTAAACTAGTATCCTACCCACACAAGCTAACGACTATATCACGTTAATCATTTGTTAGGCTTATTATACTTTGTAAAAATACCCACTTTTTTTTACGGTGGGAAACCACACAAATGACTTCTCGCGCTCTGGGCGGAGCGGGAGGATACCCACTGGTAATCAAAATATTTATGAACATTTTAAATCAAATAAAGACTTTAATAAATCTATTATCATTCGTGAAATGGCTTAAAAGAAAAAAATATCAAATATTCATGACGGTGAGGTAGCTTTAGCAAAGTGTTACTATTTTGTTTCACGTAAATAAATCTACCCTGTTATGTTCCTGATAAACGATTCGGAACTGTTCCTAGTACTTTGTATTAGGAACAATTTTACGTTTATCTATGAAAACTTTTTACAAAAATGTTGGGTATCTCATGCTCAACATTCACAGATATTTACATCCTCCAGATAAATAAAATGCCTATGAAGGTCTTACCGACTTTGCCAATTGCAAGTACTTCCTGTAATCCTTGACCAATGCTGATGCAGTAGCTTGAAGATCCACAGCTCGGTCAGATCCCAATGCTCGTGCAGCTTCTCAGGGGCGGCAGGGCGACAACGCGATCTTCACTTGCCGAAGCGTCGTCAGACGTCTTCCAAAGGTTCACACATTGCTCCAACGTAGTTCATGAAAATAACAAAATAAAATTCATCAGTTATGAACCAGGACAGTATGTCTATCCCACTTCTGATGTTAGAATTATGGAGGAGGGTGGAATAACTACATTGATTTAATATATTTATATGTACCTACATATCATGCTAAATTGTCAAGATGGATAACGGTTATTTACTGTGTATCAAAGTTCCTATGACTGGTGTGTAGGGAAAGGGTTTTATGAAGAAAAGCACAGAAAGACAAGACCAAGTATTTATTTCAAATAGGCTTGTCAATTAATCGAATAACTAGTTGCTTGTTCCAAAACTAGGTCGTCATGGGAAAGAACAAGCAAGAAAACCCATGGTAGCTTCAATTATAGTATTTTATAGGCACATTTTACAACATCATTAATTATGGTTTATCACAATAACATCTATAAGAAATTCTATGTTCTATGTCTTGGGTTATTTCATAATAGTAAGCTGAATAAGTATTCTCAAATACCGTATAACATAATTAGAAACAAAAGCCATAGTAAGACACGTACACAGAATCAATACAATCAATAGCAATAATAACAATAATCAAGATATAATATTAATCAACTTACGTGAGCTTTGCTGGATCACAACTATTCCATCACCGAAAGGTCACAAACCCTTTTATAGTAAACTGTCGACGGGTGGATGGACATCTTTTTTTAAACGTCAAATAATAATATCCCGCCATTTTCCACCAATCACAGTTTACCATAATTTAACTTATTTTATAGGTCTTTAATTACAATTGTTACATATTTAAACAGTTTTAAAACATTATATAACACTTGATTTGTATTTCTTAGTTCTTATTTCAAAGAATATAATACCGATTGACAGTTCTGTACTAATCAACTCAAACAACTTATTACAATAAAATATCAATTTAAAATGAGAGATATAGCTTCATGATCATTAATAATTACGAAATAATTTATAGGATTATCATCAATACGTCTAAGTTTCAAGTTGTATATTTGTATACACAACAATATTACTCATTAATCTTGGTAGGTATTTTTAAATTTGATTTGAACTGCATAAATGTTACCAATGTAAACAATACAACAAACAATATTCGTGAAATATTAAAATTCGTGATTTAACTACGTCATATATAATGACATTCGTCATTATATATAACACGTTCATTCATCGACTTTTTAGTCTAACACTATGTGTCCACTCTATACTACAATTGCTATAAGATGGTGCAGATGACAGCTAGGCTGTCAGATTCATACAATGTAGCTACACGAGCTACACCTTTTCTCTCATCTTAAGGATGTATATTTTTCTCCTGTCATCCTACCCTTGTAAAAAAAACCAACGCAGATCGTTCTAAGTTCACAAATAAACTACAATTGGAATTATTATCGTAACATATACCAGTTAGTACTGTAATAGCATCTCTCATTGAGTTAATAATAAAGTGAGCTTTATTGAAATGACCGGCCATGACTCAATGCTGTTCCAGAAGCTGTATTAGATGAAATTAGATCGTAAAGTGACTTCATTGATACTAGCGTTGGATCTTGGGTTTATTCTAGAATGTCGTTTATAATATTATAGGTATAAAAGCCAACCGTCATTGACAGACTGATTTACCCACACACAGCTCAAGCCACTGAACGGATTGCACTGAAATTGGACACGCAGATAGTTATTATAACGTAGGCGTGCGTTAAGAAAAGATTTTCTAAAATTCACCCCCGGAAACCTATTTTACTTTATCACATTTAACCTTTTGACGTGCGTAATTAGAGACACAATAGTAAGACAATGGCTTGCGGGCGCCGGCTTCCGCCTGGACGTTAATGAATTAAACTGTTCAGTTCCAAGCTAGAATATTAATGTCATGGTTAGCTGTGTCCATTTCCGAGCTATCAATATAAGGGTTAGCTGTCCTCATAGAAATATCTATGGCGGTCCTCATCCTTACTATACACTTTATTTATTTGTAGATTCGACACTGTTCTTTTTACTATTTGATTATGACAAAACTGTAGCAATTTTGATGTCGTCCACATGGGGTGCAAAAATTCTTGGTCCAAGGTCCAAGAGTTCTCCACGCGATTTAAAAAAATAATAATAGTAATATTATTACAACAGTCTGAAATCAACTATTAATTGGGCAGTTGCCCGGACCACACACAATATCCGTTAGGTCAACTTTACCCCATGTTCCGAATACACACTGCACGCACGCACGAACCTTTTGCAAGCAGCCTTTGTGCTGTTATTATCTCCCTGCTCTCGAGCAGCGAGCCATACAGCCAACATCCACGTCTTCAAAGGGATACCTGACCACCTGCATGGCTACCTGGTCACACCAGAACAATCCTCATTGTACATAGTACATCTACACTTAGAACCTAAGAGTAAATATTATTTTCAGCCTGTTCTGTTCCCCTCGAGTCCTTCCTTACATCATTCCATTCCTCCCGATTTTGGACAAACGGGAACAGTATCGTCGATAGGTTAAGCTCGTCCCGCCCGCGAAAAATATTATAGTAGATGATTGGTCTGAGTTATTAGGTAGAGAATATAGATATGGCAGTTCATTCAATAGATTTTTTTCAGAGTTCTTGAATCTTCATACGAGATAACCAGCTAAGCATGATTGCAATTAAATCATGACTGATATTAGGTAGTTAATTTTAGAAAAACGAAAGCAATCTGTCAAAAATATTTATTGTTTTTTTTTTTTATAAAAGAGTAATAAACCGTGGATTTTCTTCCCGGTTCTTTTCCTTAAGAAACGACCAATTAATTGGAATCGTAAATAATAATGTTAGAAACTAGTGAGTTTCTGACATTCTGTATATAATGCCCATAAAATATTTTAAATTAGATTTGAAAAAATCTGATTTAAGAAACAATAGAGACAAAGCAATCAACGGTTAATGTACAAATATTATTGTCATTCCAGCTACTGTTCATTTACATAGATACCTTTTAATATAACTCAATGACCAACAATATCGCTCTATTTGGCCTTGCAATAAAGTATTGGTAATTGAAAACAGCTTGGCACACGTGACAAGTGTTTACTAATTACACTTTTCTAGAAGTTTACATAAAGGTTCCTGCTGATAAATACCCAAGTGTACGACGACACACGACAGCGTTTATTATTAAGACACTTAACAAAGCATTGAAGAACCCATCGACGGGCACTTCCTACAAAAGGTTTTCATTTCAATATCATCGACTTTCATACTCCTAAACACAGTCACTGTAGCATCCAACTCGCATCAGTTATTGTATTTTAGTACAATCATCATACTTATTTCCGATTTAATTTCTAGCATTCTGAGATTACCAACTCTTTGTCTTTCCTATGAACCACTTCATATTTCAACTCAATGGGTTCCAACGACAGAGCGACAAAGCGTTTTATAAAAAATACTCGGGCAGAACCATTTTTATAAGTTGGATAGGTACCATAACCCAAAATAATAACGACAATAAAAACAATTTTTACAAATATTTTTTTAAGAACATCGTGTTTTTACTTGGCTAAAAAGGAGATTAAGGTCATGTCAGATATTGTGGTGACCACGGATATCTATGGAACTAAAGTGTACTTTAATTTTACCCAAAGATACGGCTTGACAGCTCAACGTGCCTATTGTTTGACGTTAGTTACGCGATTGACACGTTTGTAACGTTCGGCGCTCCGATTGGCCCAGTCCATGTTCTTAACCAATCAGAGAGCAAAACGTGGTAAAAGTTTCGGACGCGTTAACGTAAAAAGAATTCGCACTCAGCGCGTTGTTCAATATCATAGTTAACCCAAAAAATAGGGTTAAATTAACCAAAATTCGCATAGAGCTAAAAGTTGATACGTTTGTTCGGAACATTATTATAAATGAATTAAGAAAAGTCCCTGTGGATTCCACTTAAACAAAAAAAAATATTCAACGTCAAAGTAGCGAAAAATGGGATTTTTACGTTTTTCTGCTAAACGATAAGACTAATCATAAAATCCTTTCAAAGCTAAACATGTTGGATTCAATAGTATTATGTAGGTGTACGAGTACATTTTTAGGGTTCCGTACAAAAAACGGGACCCTTATAAGTTCACCGTCCGTCTCACTGTCTGTCAAGAACCTTTATCTCGGGATTGCGTGGAGGTATCGAGTTGAATTTGTAACCATATATTTAGGTCTGCGGGTCTTGAAGCTGTGGAAAAAAATCTAACTTTTAAGTTAACGAAAAAAAAAGATACGGCCGTGTATGTCGCAAAAAACGTATATTTCGATACTCTCAAAGGAATCAAAATTCATAGGGTACTTCCCGTTGACCCAGAATCCTGAAATTTGGCCTATAGCACAGATATAGGAATAAATCCAAAAAACAGTAAATTTGTTGTTACCTACGTCACAAAGAAAATACTTTTTTGCAATTCGGAAAAATCTTCGAGACTCCATTCGAGGATTGTAGTTTGTACGGAACCCTCAGTGCGCGAATCCGACTCGCACTTGCCCAGTTTTTTTTTGTTTAAACCAAAAAGTTTAACATTGAAAGACATGCCAGTTGGGTTAAATTTTAATGCAAAAGGAAACAATAAAAATAATATTACTTAGAAAACATTATAGAATTGAAAAATGGAAATATCGTAGTGTGTGTTCAAACGAAATTGTTACAACATACACCTACCTACCTACTGACACTGACATAACAATCGATTGTTGGTGCGGGCCCTAAAAAAACAAGATCATATTATCTTTTTGGCCACACAGTACAGTATTACTTAATAGAAAATGTAGAAATGGTAGGTTGACAAAGATTGTATGTAGCGGCAATGAGAATGTTGAAATGGATGTGTGGTGTAGTGACGTGAATGGATAAAGTGAGAAATGAAATTTATATTAGAGGAAGTTTGAAGTGGCGGTTTGAGTGGTTGGCTGAATATGGTTGCCTATAATATTTGAGGACTTCCCTCGATTCTTCATGGATCCCATCATCAGAACTGGATTCTGAAAAAAATGAGACCAATTGGAAAGCAACTCCTCTAAGAGGAAAAAAAAATTAGCAAATCGGTCCATAAACGACGGAGTTCTGAGGTAACACACATAAAAAAAAAACATACAACCGAATTGATAACCTCCTCCTTTTTTTTAAGTCGGTTAAAAATACAAATGTACCAAACTGTAGGCGACACTGTAAAAGGATTTGAATCGAGTTTCCCAAATTGCATCTAGGCCGTTTGCCATGCCTAGGTAAAATTTTACAACAAAATATAAAGAAGTAGGTACCTACCTACCTAAGCAGTAAATACTTGTCTAATTGTAAATATGAAAATTAGTCCTTCAGACTTCAGTATTAAACTGTCTAGCCTTTTTCCAATTCTGTTGGAATTAGTTACATCTAATGACAGTGACTTCAAAAAACGCCATCTATGAGCCCTTATCCAAACTAATATATGTACATTACTGCTGCAATTGGTTGGTCGCTTCATGTGCTTATATAGTTCTTTTGACAGTATGTAGATGGCGTTGAATAAAAAATCCTTTACGATTTTAGGAAATTGATTTTGCAATGCTCTTCGGGGACAAGAAACAAATTCGACATTACCAATTCAAACAAAAATGTTATAGAATTTTGTTTCGAAAGCTTCTAGTTACTAGTAGGTAGGTAAAATCACCTTACATTTTAACAAATACACAATTAGATGTTAAATCTTTAACGAATTTGTTTATAAATAATAATAATATTCCACAACTATCACTCAACGCTGTCTAGTCCCAAGCTAAGCAGAGCTTGTGTTATGAGTAGGTACTAGACAACTGATAAACATACCTCCATAAATATTTCAAAATACATGCATATTATGGATAAATTACACCCAGACACAGAACTAATGATAGTGCTCATCACACAAACATTTGTCCTGGGTGGGAAATGAACTTACGACCTCCGGCATAGCAGTCAGGGCCACTAACTACTACCACTAACCACTAAACCAACAGGCCAGTCCATTTTTTTTTGTTTATTGAGACAATAGTAAGTAGGTTATTTATTTATCACTGTTATCTATGCCAAAACTCTGCAACGAGGAGGCTAAGTGATCTCCATGGTGCATACAAATCAAAAAGGTACATATAGTAACCTACCTACAAAAAGATACCTACTCAAAACATGACCCTATTACCTACCAGTCATACACAAACCAACCAGGCAATAAAATTTAAAATATTTATTAACTCTAAACAAAAAAAAAGAAAAGAAAGAAAGTAAGAAAAAAACGTTTATTCGTACATCACATATACAGTAGAATTAAAATACAGTAGAATTAGGATCCATTACAATTAAAATACAGTAGAATTAAGTATGATTAAATAACTTTAAAATCTGTGTAAGGCCACAAAGGCACCTAACTCAGGATAATATGCTGCGATAAATAACGATAAAAAAGCGTATCTAGGTATAAACCTACACAAACGACCTCAGGCACGAAAACCTGACATATTATAAATTAAATATTGTTAATTAGCTGTACTAACAAGGCGTTAAGCCTTTGCTTTATTAACTTATTCAAAATGGACAATGGCGTGAGATAACTGTTTGTAACCGCTTTTGTAACTGCTCGTATTAGACCTTGATCTAAACTTTAAACTCCTTTTGAACGTTTCTAACTTGTGACTGCAGAGATAGGGGAACGTTGGTATGAATGGACCACCTAACTTTACAACCTCATTAAAAAAATAATTAGCTAAGTAATAAAATGGAACCAAATTATTATTTTTATTTCGTAGGACCGATATTTATAATAATTTAAAACACAAACAATTCAGATTTACACTTTTTGATATAACAAGGAAAATTAAGTGAGGATGGATGCTATCAATAAACTTCGAAAGATTTATTCTGGATATCCAATCACAACAACTAATTATAATTATCAATATTACTATAATAAATTATGGTATTTAAAAAGAGAAACTATAGAACAGTTACTACTTATTGAAACAAAAATTAATAAAAAAACTATTTACAAAAAAAGTACAACCGACTCCAATGTAATTGAAGTCGGTTGTATTTTTTTTGTAAAAAGTTTTTTATTTTACACTTTTTAGTTATGGTACCGCCACAAAAAAGTACTTCTCAGCCATACTTAAATACCTTATAGCCAGAGTGCATCTCATGACATTTTTAATAATACTGTTTGCTATTATTAAAAATGTCATGATTAAATTAATTTATTACAGAGTTCCGGTGCCTAACTTCAGGCTTCATCATCAGATCAGTTCGATATATTCCCCCTCTTCTTTCAGTCAGTCACTACACGTATAAATAAAGCAATTTTACTTGTTACGACAGTTCTACTATGATCCTATGAGGAGTTCTGTTCCATATCTTCGCAGTTCATGATCATATCATAACAATATTTCTATGGGACCAACTTGGAAGCATAACCGTTCAATCAAAAAAAATAATTCAAAATCGGTCCACAATTGACTGAGAAATCAGTAAACATACATAAAAAAAAATAAACATATTTTCAGCCGAACATAGAACCTCCTCCTTTTTGAAGTCGGTTAATAAAAGGTACAATTTTACATATGGAACTTTTTAAGATCAATTTTGCCAGAACTGGATAGATAAAACGTGGGCTCACACAAGAATCGCTCTTTATATAGTCAAAAATACACTTGGGAGCTAATCCGACATTTTAGAAAATCTATGATTGGACTGGTTTTATAGTGGAACCCTCTTGAGATTTATTGATAGCAACAAAGTCATTAAGAAAAGAAACTGGGCAAGTGCGAGTCGGACTCGCGCCCTGAGGGTTCCGTACAAACTACAATTCCCGAATGGAGTCTCGAAGATTTTTCCGAATTGCAAAAAAGGTTTTTTTTGTGACATAGGTAACAACAAATTTACTGTTTTCAGATTTATTCCTATACCTATGCTATAAGATCTTGCTATATGCCAAGTTTCAGAATTCTGGGTCAACGGGAAGTACCCTATGAATTTTGATTCCTTTGAGAGTATCGAGATATACGTTTTTTGCGACATAAACGGCCGTATCTTTTTTATTTGTTAACTTATAGTTTAATTTTTTCACAGCTTCAAGGGACCGCAGACTTAAGTATATTTTAATTTCAACTCGCTACCTCCACGCGTTCTTGAGATAAAGGGTCTTAACAGATAGACAGGCGGACGGACAACAAAGTGATCCTATAAGGGTTCCGTTTTTTTCTTATGAGGTACGAAACCCTAAAAACGAAAAAAATAAGTAAGTACAAAAGGACATAATTAGAGAAAATGGAATAACACACATGTATCACGATCAAATTGTCTAATATTCCATAAAAATGCATCCAAACAAATATGAATACAATGATGATACCGTCAAATTGTACTGAGTATGAGTAGAGCGTTCAAAACATCAGATTCTGAACGCTCTAAACACACTCTCATGCATCGTTGTCACTTGCTGCACAACGTCACTGAGGAAGGGATGCAATGCAACTGACACTGCCAAGAACTCGTTTCGATTTAAGGTGTTGCTAGCATGCACAATTTTTAATATACATTGATGGTCCATTGATGGTTGTGGTTGATGATGATGATGAATGTTTGTCCCGTATTTTTTGTTCATTTGTGGTGTACAATAAAGAATATAATAAATAAATAAATAATAAAGACTAGTGGGGTTACAATGACGTTTAAAGTAAGATTGTTTTATTCCTATTCCATTGTGGGTAAGAGATGGCGCTAGACAACCTGTATAGCTCTGTCTCTTACCTACACAAAAATAAGAATGAAACAATCTTACTTTGAACGTCATGGTACAGGGGCTTGTCCAATGATCGCAACCTTCCCCTAAGAGTATAACAGGCTTTATCCACACTTAAAATCTTTGAGATTGTGATCGCCCAAAACTTCTAGGCTATATAAGGGCTATTTAATGAAGCACATATGGCTGACAACTGACGGTGGTGTGTTTAAATAATTTAGTAGTCTAAAATAAATTTAGAATAAAATAAAATAGAAAAGAAAACCTTTTATTCGTTACAGATGTTTCCATTTCTATTTTCTATTATCATTTCATTTCTTTTCTACATAGGGTAAGTCATATAGGGTGACTGGCAATTAGTGTACTATACTTAAACACGTAATTGTGCTCATGATAACAAACAATTTTTATTATGGGAGCAAATCCGGAATCGCGAAAAAAATATCAGCTGTTCAGTACATTAGGCAAACATAAATGTACAAAACAGCTGATTTTTTTTCGCGATTTCAGGTTTGTTCCCATAGTAAAAGTTGTTGGTTATCATGAGCACAATCACGTGTTTAGGTATCGTACACTAATTACCAGTCACCCTATATAGAACTTTCAATCTGCTTTAGTAGGTAGGAATATCCAGGGCCACCAAGATAAAAAATGTTTCTAGTTTGGGGCTTCTAATGTGTTCTATGTGTGTTTTCATCTTAATTATATGAAAAAAAGCGTTTAATATGTTGAAATCGTTTACATATACCTACAAACATAAGTACTTCTGCCAAACTGTAAAGCAGTTTGTTTACAGATTTTACTCCCGTATAGGTACAATATTAAAATGCCCTTGTAATTTTTATCAAAAACAGAAAGATTTTCATCAAAATTTATGCGTGTTAATAAAATTATTAATTCAAATAATTAATTAATAATTTTATTAACACAAGTGACCGTACTGAAAGACAAAAAAGCACCTGCTCTACATTTTGGCAGGTTATGCGAATATAAATGCAACCGCCAATTCTTTTTTATACGTCAATTTCCATTGTGTTTTGACAAAAACAAATGCCTCAGAAGAACAGACCTGCAGGACTGTTCGAAAGAGTTACACAGGTGAGTTTTACAATAAAAGTCTGAAGATTTCTCACCTCAAAAAAGGCTTCAGAACAGATGATGATTTTTTTATATTTCAGAGTTGATTCAACGGCAAAAGTTGCTTACATATTCATAAGTACTTACCCACCGATTTTGCTTCATAAATGAAAAGTCATTCTAGATAAAGCGTAACTTAGAACCACACAAAATAAAAATAGAATTTATCTCTTCAAAGTTTAGTCAAGCCTTAAGTTGTGTACTTACTCTCAACTTACACTAAGTTAAGAATCCTGAGGTGGATTAACTTATTATTTTTAGTGACCATATAAAAATCTAAAGTTTGAAAAAAAAACGTGTTCCTGAAGCTTTAAAAAAGGTACCGTGGCCTTAGAACGCAAAGGGCAACTGAACGACACAGGTGGGCTTTAGTCAGTAAAAGTCTGACAGGCCCTTTCGCTTTTAGAACGGGAGAAGACATTTGATGATTTTCCACCTCAAAAAAACCTACATGAATAGAGTACCTCGCACGTCTGTAAAATTAGCATAGCATAGTCGGCCTTATAATGTTCCCACTGTTGGGACTCAGGCCTCCTCTCTAGGAGAGGGAAAATTATAAAAACAAAAAATTTTCCCTGGTATCAACACTATCACTGAGTGGATGACACGGAAGCGAAGTCAAAAAAAGCTAGTTAGTTACAAAAGGACATTGCAAATCTTTGTATGGAAGTTGGACCAAGTGCTGCCCAGAATGAACACATAGTGCATTTTGTTCCTCAGGCCAAAAATAATTAGTAAACTGAAGTGCTTCAAAATCTGTTCCAGAAGTCAAGAGAAAAAAAGTGTTTTGTTGTGAATTATTTATTTTCGAAAAGTTGCTTAATAATTGTTTTCAGTATGTATCAACATTATATATAATGTATGTATCAATAATATATCATTTATCAACAAAAACATTTCATAATCATACATTATTTAATGTGACACAATTATTCGATACAATAGGTAAAGTACAATGAATCAGTGATTTATTTATTTATTTATTTATTTATTTATTTACAAGCACTTGTACAACGTTACGGAGGAAGTCCGTAGTGATATACAAGTGATATACCTGTAACTAGTAACTAGTATTACTAGAATACTAGTGACGGTGATTGTTACAGTAATAATGCAACAATAAAAAAAAAGATATTTAGAGTTTACATAGGCACTTATATAACATCAACATGACGGTTCCAATTGGTCGTTGGCAATGGAGAAGAACTGGCAAAAACGGCATGGTTACTTTTTTTTTAAATTTATTTTATAATATTACAATGTTAATAGGTGTGGATCGTCGTGATGGCCCAGTGGTTAAGGTAACCGCCTCTCATGCATGAGGTTGCGAGTTCGAAACCAGACAAGGACTAATGTGAATTTTTCAATTTACTAAATATGTACCTACTTTTCTAAGTTTATCTAGGACATTACTGACACGCTGTGTCTCGGACAGCACGCAAGGCCGTTAGTCCCGATTGTCGTTCGTAGATATTTGACAGACATTAGGTATATGTACATAGTAAGTCGCCAGAAAGTTTGACCATCAGTGTATAGTGTGACCTAGTAGTGGAAATTGATTCTACATCAGCTGCGGATTCCTACAACAATATGCCATAAACCATAATGTTGTGAAAATAAGCATAGTAAACTAACCTAGCTGTGGCTATATCTGTTAATTCCCTTATTTTTCTTAATGCTTATTATGCAGCTGACCTTAATCTACCTGAGATTGTGCTAATATGAGCGCCGCACTGCTGTTTTCAATCGAAAGTTATACCTAAAAATACTGTTTCCGCAATGACATCAAGTTTTTTGCCGCCAAGGATTAGATTGAGGCCAACTTGAGGGATATTTAGCTACATTAGACTACTCACTATCCTCAAACAGTAACTCGAACGGTTTTGATAAATGAAACATGATTTAATCAAAATTATTAATTAAAAACAAAACTTGTTTTTATTTGGTTTTCCTGGTAACTACATTTTTAAATTCTTAATTCTTTATTGTACACAAAACGTAATATTAAACACAGTGATTTGACAATATTCATGTTTTCTCCCAGCAATCCTTTAAATATATTTTTTTAAATGTATTTTCACTCCTGGGCTGCACTTGGTCCAGACCCTGTCAACATTATATCTTTTCTAGTACTAATTTCTTCTTACGGGAACCTCTTTTACCTGTTCTGTGCGAGTAACTGACAATCACATAAAAAAAAAAAATTCTTAGTATGGACTATAATTGCTTTTCTAGCCATCTTGTTCTAGAAAGCAGCTGCAGTATCCTCATTGTACATATTGTCAAATTATCCGCCGAATTGGTTAAACGGGGCTAATTGTAAGTGTATCGAAGCTTATCAGTCGCGCGGTGGGACAAAGCACAGCCGTTGCATTCGCCGACAAGGACACAGCCAAAGATACAACCGCACTAGAAACGACACTATTGTGTCCGATTTTCTTGTAGGTAAGTAATTTTTCTGTGTGCCAATCCTAATTTGCACTGCAGTAAAATGATAACTATATAATGTTTACCAAAACTAAAGTTGTATTGGGATTTAAGAATCCTGCTCACAGCCTAAGCAAAATTTAAATTCTGAGTTAAGCTTGCCTTTTGCACATTAGCTATCCTTTTTTTGTTTTTAAGTGCAATAAAAAATAAGGATTAAATATTTAAAACTATCTCGGCCTATTTACCTCATATTATACAATCAACTAGGCGTAAAGTTGAAGGTAATACAAACTAATCTGCAACCTGTGAAGCGAAAATAGAACCAGCAAACAAAGATTCATTTACCTACACTGTATCATCGTAAGTATAGGTATTTTATTAAAATCGGTCACGGCCAACCTGTTAGATGTCTGCAATCAATGGACCAATGGACGAGGAGAATTTCACAAATTAATATGCAAAGGCTTTTAGCTAGAACGTGTCGATTTCGACTTATTCATTCATAAGACAATGATGATTGATCTTTTCGACACAATCAGACTGTCGATTTGAGATATTTTGGCGGGATTTTGACGAGTGAAGTTTAGTGGCAGTTTTAAATATACGCAATTTGATTCTTTGTGAATATTGTGATGTAAAATTGGTGTTATGTGTTTCAAGTGTCTACACAACTGGACAATATGTGGATTAATTGAAACAGGCGCCATATCAGTAAAATGCACCTGAGAATTTAATAATCACAGCGAAGCTTGGCGAGAAGACTGACTCGATACATTTGCTGCTGTATACCCTAAAACATGTTACATCATCGCATTCTAATGGAAAACAAAGTGACCGTATTTGGTATCAAAAACTAAATACCTTCTGAAGTTGACACTGTATTTTCTTTCTTATGGCTTCGCTTTATTTGTAATACACAAATAACGCGAATCCATAAGAAAGAAAATACTGTCAATCGGGCTGCCCGATCCTTATCTACCCTTATTCCTCTATTCAACTGACAGACAACAACCTTATCAGCTTATGCTAAATTAGATTTTTTTTAGTGTCCTATCACCTGTAGTAAAACAGGGTTCGACAGACAGCCTGCACTGCTGGACAATAATGAATGATAGATGATGATGAGTAATTTTCATTTAGTACCTACGGAATTTTCTGAAAAATTTTCAGTTTGCAGGTGGAGCTGCATTTACATTTTTTTTTACACCGTTAAAAAAATAGCCTTATTCACAGACTAAAACGATTCAACAAGTCGAACATGCTTGTAATACCTTCAACTTTGCTTGCTCATTTCTCACCAGTTAAGACGATTGTGTCGAGGTAATTAGCTCGTCAACGTAAACAACCAATGCACGCAATGTCACTTCCATACAGCTTGTGGTTCGTTGTCTGCGGGCAAGGCGCGCGTGCGCACTCCGCGCCGGCACTCCGCCACCACTCGCCGAAGCGCGCGCAACATGGCGACCCAGCTTCTTACACTGCTCGTGAGTATTCCTTGTTATTTCATTAGCATTTTATTACTTAAATATTTATCTGTTACCTAATATTTATATTTTTGCGGTCGGTTGAACTTTGATTGCGAATGTTAGGTAACTAATCATGTGTACTAACAGCTGAGCTGTATTGGTAGAGGGTTCGATTCCGTGATGTGAATGTCATTGAATGGGATTGTCTGTCTCAATGGTTTTTTGGTACCATTATGGTCTTGTCTTTAATAATCGATCGACTTGTTATGTTTGGGTCGAAGGTGTATTGTCATTGAATTTAAAGCGTTGATAAGTCAGAGTGTAATTAAGGTAGGTACTTTAGATAACTTTAACCGTCCCGAAACGTCTAATTAGTTATCTATGTTAAAATCTGTTTTACTTATGATTCAACCCTGTTCTTTAGACGCGAAATCTTGTACCTTTATAGGTGTTTTGTGTCCTTATTTTAACCGTGCCTTCTTCTGAACTTCAAACTGTCTTTTTTTGAGGTCGGTTATCAAGAAAGAAGTTACTCCATCCCTCTCGCTCCACCCAGAGCGGGAGAAGTCCTGCTCTAGGACGAGGAATAGTCAGACTTTTACTAACTAAAACCCACAGCGTTCCAGGGCCATGCAATGGTAACTCTTTCGAACAATTCCGTGGTCCTAGGACTTCAAACTGTCCTTAGGTTGGTTTGTGACTTAGCCATTGAACGGATCCTGGTGACTAATAACGTTCTCACAATCGAATGTCATTACTCATTCACGTAATCAATTTCTAATAAGTTAGGCTGGCAGTTACCTGACCTATAAAACTAAGCTGAAGCTAGACAGCGCAGTGGTATAGATAGCCTATCAAGAAGCAGTCATGCGTCACCCAGCGTGCTCTAAGCTATGCTCATTAAACTTACATGTTTTAGGTTTAGGACCAAACTTGAGCAATATATTAAGTAATTATACTTTTAAGCACAAACAAGGTCACGAGCATAAATATTTGACAATAAGCAAAACTTGAAAGGGTTTTCTCCTAACCCTTTAACCGCTTGCAGTTGCGTCGGATTCATCCGACAAGTGTTTTCGTATCCTATTCGCCAGGGTCGTGTGTGCGACTGGGTGTACATCTCGTTTAACTCTTCAGTCCCCATAGTTGACCGAAGAGCTGACGAGATAAACGCGAGGGCGTTTGTCGGATATATGCGACGAAGGTGGCTAATAGGTTAGGTAAATTTTAATAAAAATACGAACAGAGTACGAGCATTGTTAGAAACATTATTTTTCAACACACTTGCTCAGAAAGTGACTCTTATTGCACTGCACTTAGGTATATAATGGCACTCGTTACCAAACTGTGACATTTTGATTACCATTACGCACTAGTGCTATAATGTAGTTAAAACCTTTTTGTTCAACCTCTTTGTTCACAAAACAAATTTTGAATTCGAATAAAATTCCCATTAAGTTATTGCGTTCAATAGTATATAAATTAGTGTCTTACTTACTTATTTCATCCAATTTACAAGTTAAAATGGACAAATTTAACTTATACAAACGATTTATTTAATAAAAAACATATAGTAAATAAATCGTACATTCAAATAAATTTTGTTTTTTTTTTTGGGGTCTATGGCCACCATTTTAAGAAACGCGCGGTTTTTGACGTGATTTTTTTATTCCAGTGAAGTTCAGTGGCTGTATTAATTAAATAAAATTAAATACTACAAAATCATTAGAAAATGTTACATCTGTATTCTATTGTCACTGTAGGCAGTATGATAAAAATACCTTAGCCTTCATCTAGGGGTAAATGAAAAGAAAATGATGCGCGCGCTTATGAAAACAGATTTTTACCGCCATGTCACAGAATTTACTAGTTTTACTGTTGTTTTCTTCACAAGTGTATTGAAAAACGTCGTATGACACACGTGAGTAATTAATAATTAGCGTTCTTGGCTCTCTTAAGACCCTCGCCACGGCTTGGGTCTAAATGCCGCCTCGACGGTAATCACTAACATTACACACTTATATCATAATGCACTTATTCTCAATCAATGCACAACAACACACTCAACCGTACACTCTCCAATATTCCCACATAATACTAACCATACTAACTCTTTATATATAGAATTTACAACGTAAATATTGTTAATGTAATATAATTTATTAATAATATCATATATCATAATGATTGCGACCACTGTTTGTTAAAGCATTAATTAGGTAAATAAAATAATTTTAATAAAACCTAAGGGTGCACCTGCAAAGGGTCTTCCTTTGAGAAGTGGCTGGAGCGGTTACACGGCGTTCTCACCTTCCGCATGATGCAGGTCCTCACCGGACATGGCAAGTTTGGGAGGTTCCTGCATCGGATTCAGGTGGAAGAAACGTCCGGGTGTCATCATTGTGTGGCCCGCCTGGAGGACACGGTGGAGCATACGGTGGAAGTTTGCCCCGCTTAGGCCGAGCAACCACCGTGTTCTCATGGAGGCAATCGGCGGCAACGATCTTTCGCGTCGGGCCCTGGTTCGGGCTACGGTTCGGAGCGAGGAGGAATGTCAGGCTGTTTTGCTAGCGAAGGAGGAGGCCGCACGCGTGGGGGAACGAAGGTCCTCACGCCCCATTAATTCCCGCCGTAATTCCGACCCCGACTACCAGCCACGGTAGACGCGGGCTTGCGGACGTCGAGCAATGGGTAGCTCGCCGTCCGGCCGTCCGGTAATTAACCGGACCGAGCCCAGTAGTCAACAGCGCGTAGTGATCCATGTACTCTCTCTCTCAAAGAGATGTCAGCAAACCGTAGGAGCCCAGCAGGGCCGATGCCCGCTAGCTAGGACCGCGGGGAATTTCTGAAAAGGAAACCCGTATTCCTAGAACGCAAGAGGTAGTTTAAGGACACAGGTGTGATTTTAGTCAGTAAAGTTCTGACACGCCCTCTCGCTCCACCCAGAGCGCGAGAAGTCATTGGATGATTTCCACCCTTTTATTGTGTCTTGTGGCAAGAATAAAGAAGAATAAAATCTTATTATTATTATATAAAAAAACTTTTCCAAATAAAAAATATAACCGACTTCAAAATAATAAAAAAACACTGAAACGTGCATAATAACTTTAATTTCGGAAGTCGGTGTTTCTATAATAGTTTTGTCTCTTCGTTATTTAACACCGACTTCCGAAATTAAAGTTATTATGCACGTTTCAGTGTATTTTTTTTTTATTTTGAAGTCGGTTATATTTTTTTTGGAAAAGTTTTTTTATTTTACACTTTTTAGTTATGGTACCACCACTAAAAAGTACCCCTCAGCCAAATTTAAATACCTTATAGCTAGAGTGCATCTCATGACAATTCTAATAATCCCAAACACGGTTAGATTACATTAATTTATTACAGAGTTCCGTTGCCTAACGTTGTTGTTCAGGCTTCATCATCAGATCAGTTCGATATATTCCCCTTTTACTTTCAGTCAGTCATCGACTACACGTATAAACAAAGCAATTTTACTTGTTACGACGGTTCTGCTATAATCCTATGAGGAGTTCTGTTCCATATTTTCGAAGTTCATGATCAGATCATAACAATATTTCTATGGGACCAACTCGAAAGCATAAACTTTCAATTAAAAAAAAAATTTCAAAATCGGTCCACAATTGACCGAGAAATCGGTGAACATACATAAAAAATAAAAATAAAAAACATACATTCAACCGAACATATAACCTCCTCCTTTTTGAAGTCGGTTAAAAATAGGTCTTAGGGTTCCGTATCTCAAAAGGAAAAAACGGAACCTTTATCGGATAACGGATCACTTTGTTGTCCGTCTGTCTGTCTAGCAATACCCTTTATCTCGGGAACGCGTGAACGCACAAATCATATGAGAACCGTGCAGATTACTGTCTGAGATGGTCTTTAGAGGAAAGAACCACACAGATTCATTGGACCTGTCCAGTCAGCGCAAGCATTGGCAGTATTCGTGTAAGCTAAATATATTATCTTATTAGGTATTACTTCCCTATAATTTTTATATATAAGCATATTTTTGTTGTAAAAGTTAATGTTTAGTTAATTTACTGGTAGATAATTCACCGCAGGCTCTCCCCTTTTTTATTTAAAGTTCTTTCATTCCATTCAAAGGTTATTTGGATCGCTATCAGTGATAACACCGCCATTGTAGCATTGTATTTTGATGTAAAATAAAGTTAATTATATTATATTCTAGGTAACGCTCTCTTATTTAATCTTTAATTTAGATGCCATCTAGTATTACTGAAAATGTGTATAATATTTCTAATTAATAATATTATACTCTTCTCTAACTTATCGATGGACTTGGACATGAACTTATACAGCATAGGTAGTAGTAATGTGTACTCGCTATCATCTCTAGACAAAGTAACATGGACTATCTTCTTCTTCTTCCTGTCCTTATCCCATATTACTTAGGGTCGGCGCAACACGTTATTTTCTTCCATTCTGTCGTGTTACCCGTCACACTATCACTAACTCCCTTTTCTTTCATATTACTGCTCACACAATCTATCCATCTTTCCTTTCTTCTCTTCTCTTCACATAACCATACCAAGACAAATGATTTCATTGACATTGATTATCAAAAAGTCAAAATGGCTGGTTGCCAAGCACTACCGAAATAAGCATTTAAACGTGATATTTTTTTTATATTTTGGCATTTCAACAATCACTGTCGTTGATACAATTTAACTTTGGCGAATGTCATGGGTCCTACTATGACGTCTTAATATCGTCATGATTCATTTTTTGATTCATGATTCGGTGGAAGACAGGGATAGTGTTATACAACCTGTATAGCTTCATCTCTTTCTCACACCGGAATCACATTGAGTTTAAGACATCATGGTATAGGTTTCATGAGCCTCAGGTCAACAAAAATTAAGTGGTTACATAAATCGTAATAACTCTAAAGATGTTAAACTTTCTGGGCATTCTTCCAATTGGCAGCCAATAGGACCATGATTATGTGGGTATTGGCTGTTTGGATGTCTTATGTAGGTATGTATTATGAATGACGTTGCATAAGACGAAGCCTGACTTGAATCATAGCTTTTTATCTTATGTACTGTGGTTATGATTCACAGCGCAAAATTTCCTTTAAGTTCAGAGCCATTCATCGTATTTGAATGAGTTACAATTATAATGCAATCATACTTTTGGAAATATTCAAAAGCCATCTAATTAGGCATTCTACGTGTTTATACACAAGGAGGCAACTGCCTGCCACTCCTCCTCGCTCCGGACCATGGCCTGTACCAAGGCCCGGCGCGAGAGATCGCTGCCACCGATCGCCCCCACGAGGACACGGCGGTGCTCTGCCCAAGCGGGGCACACCTCTACCGTATGCTCCACCGTGTCCTCCGGGCGGTCCACACAATGTTGGCACCCGGGCGTCTCTTCTGCACGAATCCGGTGCAGGAACCTCCTGAACTTACCATGTCCGGTGAGGACCTGCGTCATGCGGTAGGTAAGGACGCCGTGAGATCTTTCCAGCCACTCCTCAAAGAGGGGACTTATCGCCATAATTATGGCGTGCCCACTCTCCAGGGTGGTGCGAGAGGGCGTGTCAGGCATTACTTAGTAAAACTCACTCCTATGTTCCATTTTTGCCTTCCTATAATGGTCATTGTTTGGGTCCAAATTGTTACATACTATATAAACAACGCAACATCAACCATCAAGTCGATTTCACGTCTCTGACTATACTTATCTGATTTAGTCCTATATTTGAGCTTGCCGCTTGTCGAAATCGAGTCACACTAACCTCTAAAATATTATCCTTAAAGAAACCCTTCTTAGGTAGGGTTTTGAACTATTTTCTATAAAAACTAGAGGAAAGATTTGTGTTTTGTTTGTACTATTGGACATATTTTTTTAAAATCCTTTATCTGTAGATACTCCACTGAGTAATCACAATGCTACTATATCACTGAGTGACATAGGCATTATATTTTGACGCGGGCGAAACCGTTGGCAGAGGCAGGTTTTTAATAAAAAACTCTAACTGGTAATGGCAAACTAATCTCGTTGCGACTTCGGTTTCATGCCCTTATCATACATATTTAATTATGACAGTTACCTACGTACCTACTTATTTTAGAACAGATGCAAATTGTAAGGTACCAAGGCATGCATTAAAGCACACGAAAAAAAAATATTTGTGTACCGTTTCGTTCACAAGTTAAGAAAGAATGTCTGGACCTCGGGTACTAATTTAAAATTGCAAGTATTTTATCTTGTCTGAGGCCACCACGAGCTCTTAACGCAATCCATTTGACGAACAAAACTGAACTGTTAAAGGGATGGAGCTATACACCCCTATTTTTTAATTAGTACAAAAAAATGGGGCTCTATCCGTCGTCCAACCGTCCGGTAACCGTCCGGACTAGGGCATTCAAACTCGGATAGTTATCAACTCCGGAGCTAGTTACGATGTTGAGCAATCAAATCCGGAACTCCGAAGTTGGCTCCGGAGTTGACAGCTTTTTTAGAAATTAATAAAAAGGCCCTATATTTTAATCAATAGAAGTTTTATTTGTTAAGGAATCAGTGTTGTTTAAAACATTTACTGTCTTACAGACAGAAGTTATAATAGACAACTAATCCGGACCGAGCCCAAGTCGTCGACGGCGCGTAGGTACTGTTCCACGCGCGCCTCAAGGAGATGTCAGCAAATCGTAGGGGCCCAGCAGGTCGAAGCCTACTGGGGCCATGGGTAGTGTGAAAGTGAAACCCGGGGCCCTGAGACGAAGACAAAGAAGGAACAGGAGTGGGTTTTTAGTCAGTAAAAGTCTGAAACTATCTCCCGCTCCGCCCAAGAGCGGAATTTGTCATAAGATGATTTTCCCACCTAAAAAAAACCCGTTACTGATCATATTTGTGTAAAGTAACAAAAAAAAACGAAATCCCAAAATGGTCCATTAAAATTTGTCATAACTGATAAATTCATAATTGAATCAATCATTCATAGCAACTGTTACTAGAAAATACTACACGCAGTGTTTTTCCATTTTTATCGCCATTCATTCATTCATAATCAGTAGCCTGTACAACATTTCCATAAATTGAGTGACATTTTGGGATATAAACTAACGCAAATAACTTTGATGTTTTTTAATAAAAATTAAGGTGTATAGCTCCATCTCAATCGCTCGCATGCTTGACATTTTAACTCGTCATGGTAAGGCACCAGCCCCTCTAGCCAAGTTACGATCGTTTCGTTTGCGTCGAACGCCTCGAGTAGGCCACGCCTCCGATTCCTTCGTTCTGACCACGTGACTGAGCGTTGTGATGACGTCAGAACAAAGGAATCGGAGGCGTGGCCTACTCCAGGCGTTCGACGCAAACGAAACGATCGTAACTTGGCTAGGGGGCAGATCTAAGCAGTTATTAGACGTCGGCATCTGTCGTTCGAGACCATAAGATCGTCAATTACTTGTTGCCACATCAACAAAGAACAAAGTTATTTGAGGTCATAAATAGACTCCTATTTTATAATTTGTAAGCAATCCTTTAAAATGTGATTACTATAAGCCATAATATATAACTTTTGTGAGTAATTTGCTGAAACAAATAAACCATTTTTTTTTTTAAATATATATATACCCTCTTAAAAACTGGCTTAGAAAAAAGATCAGCAGCCTATTTACACAAACATTTGTTACAAAATATAGCGTTTATAAAATATTATTTCTTTATTTTCTTAAAAACCATCGTGTGATATGCGTGGGTGGGCATTGCATTTGAGCCGGAATAATCGCTAAACCAAACTTGCAAAATCCAGGTATACAATGTAGCTACTTAATCTTAATGTAACTTACATTCAATTCAACATGATAAGAACCTTCGATAGAACCGAAGGATCTACAACATCGACTTATATTCTAGCGAGTACATATATATCTACCTACCACTTCACCTGCAAACGTTGGAGGAATATTTGTTGGCTTCATAAATTATATCCATAAAGTACAAATTTTTGACGTGAAACCAACAGATTCAGGTCATGCAGTAACATGGTCAGATTGCACAAAGGACCATTAGGGTAATGTTCACTTGACAACTTGATTGCATAAGCATGCATGGCACGAATCAAATTGAATAGCATTCATTCTTTTATCACATCTAATATTTCACATTTCCATTGCTTAATTTTTTTCAATCCTAATAATTTATGGTTTTGTTTTAAATAGAGTACTTAAAATAAAGCAGTAGGTAACGAGTTAACCACATTTTGATGAATATTTTAAATCGAATTCACGTTCTAAAACCTTATTAATACTTACAATAATAAAAAAAGCTTACTGCCTATATTGTTAGTAAATTTTAGATGTTAGAAATCATCTAAAACTCCTTCCGTCTGTACCCAGAGAGAGTGTCAGCTCAGAACACTCTCTGGATACAGAGCGGAAGGACGCGGGTGGGTTTCGACCCGTGTATCTTCTGTTACCTCTTGCGTACCAGGGCTGCGTTAACTCTTTCGGACAATCTCAAAGAAGCACCAGAACCCTACATTACAAGTAACAGAATTTGAATAAAATCCTTACATTTTATTAAATTTCACTCGATATCAAAAAAGGTTATAAAAAACCATAGCAAACTGACAACTTCCACGAAAGACGTACCAGTCAAAATAAATAAATATTGTGGAGGACAACTAATAAATATTCCAAGCAGAAGCACTCCATTCTCGACGCTTGCGATAAGTTACTGCAAGCCCTACATTAGACTTTTTGCGTTGCATAGGAGAAACTGGAGGCTTTTAGATTCAGCCCTGCGCATCGGCGCGGGCGTCAGTTCGTTGACCCCGAGCTGCATGAGAATGCACAATGATGTACCAACATCCATCGTTGCAAATGTCACTCGGTTTATCTTTCTCCTACGTTAATAGTAGAGTAGGTGACTAGGGGATAAAGCAGTGTCTTTAAGTCGCGGGCGGCATGTTGAATTCCGAACGAAACGAAGGTTGCTAATTTTAATCCCGAACGTCAGTGAGGGATTTATAGAATTAACTCCCGAGCACTGCGAGGGAGTTAATAAAGAAACCTGAGTGAAGTGAGGAATTCAAGCCGCCCAAGACAAAGACAGCTTTATCCCCGTGTTGGATACTCTACTTTTTACACCATCTGTGAGATAATTAAAAGAAAATTTTGTAAAACAAATCTTATAATAGAGAAATATAAGTATTATTTACGAGTTAATCTTAACTATCACTAAAAATGTTTTGAGATTTGAAACAAACAAAATTCACTACACAAAGATTCTATAGTTTAAATTTTCTATAACGCTCCCGCTTGTTCATTACTTTTTTTTAGATACTTTTTTTATTCTGTTTGTTTTTTGTTAGTGGCCAGTTTGAAATTTGAATAAACTTGTTTGATGCACTACATTTTAATTCACATAATGCTGATGGTTTTTCACGTTCCAAATTCAAATCTCATTATTCCCTAGGGATCGCCCATACTGCATTATCTCCCTAGGGACATAATGACTTGCTTTAAGTGGTGGTTGTATGACGTATAAAAGGGCATTATCGAGCAGGTGGTGTAAAAAATACATTTTCCTTGTTTCAATAAATTTGGTGTATTATGACGAATTGAGTATATGCATGTATTTATTTTTGTAGGTAATTTTTTTGGTATTAAACAACAAATATCTAACACTAAACCGAAATCTTTTTTTGAAAACTGCAAAAAAAATGAAGTAGCAATTAGCATTTCAAATATTGGTATGAGGAAAAAGTGGGGGCGTAGTGAAAACATCGCGTTGTCTTTTGCACACACATAACCTAATAGCGCTGACGTCAAATTTCAGTATGTGTGTCCTTATTCTGCTACTTGGCAATTTTCCCTTCCACTAGATTTGAAACTTAATATGGAACTGATTTAAAAACATATTTCTATTCGTGATTTGTCTACACTGTCCTCGCATATATGTATTATGGAAATATTATAAAAAAAAAAATTAAAAAGATTAATCATGCAGTTTCTTGACAGTTTTTCGCCATAGGAAACTACCCATTGAAACTACCCATTGAAACTACCCATTGAAACTACCCATTGAAACTACCCATTGAAACTACCAATTAAAACCGTGCACTAGCTTCTGAAGTTTTAATACGTATCCATAGAGGCTTATGTGAAATAAAAACATTTCGATTTTTATTTTATTTTGAACTACCTAATTAACAACCTTTTGTAGAGTTCAGTGGCGTGTTCTTCACCCGTACGCTGCGGTGTTGACGACCCTGCAGTGACGTCAAACCCATCAGACCTTTCTTTTATCAGTGTTCCCTTTGTTTGCTTTGTGTAATCTGCATTATCGAGTACCTGGTATTTATTTATAAAAGCGTAGTGAAAGTGCACATTACACATAGCGGAAGGGCACCCATCGGTAAGGGCAAATCGAGAGGCCATCACGAGTCTACATGAGTACGAACCTAGTTATAAAACAACGTTGATTCTTCTTCTACGAGTATATCTTTCTTTACGTTGAAGGTATAGAACCAAATCGCTTTCCGCGTATGTCTGTTTATTTGTTTACTCCTTCTAAACGGATATAAGGCTAATGCGGTTTTCACAGAACGAAGGATAAACGAGGAAGTAGTTATTTTTAGTTTAATAAAAAAAGTAATAATATTTTTAGGAGGTTACAGTATTTTTTACAGAAAAAATTATACAATTTATAGGTACTTTATAAGTATTGTAAAACATGTAACTACCTATATAATTTGGATCGGTGCGAAATCGGATCACTAGTAAATTCAGAAATGTAATAAAATTACAAAACCGTATTGTCAAGTTTCAATAGGTAGGTACCTACAGTTCATTGAAGAGATTGTAATACCAGATCAAAAAAAAAAACAAGCGTTTACTTTGTAAAGTTGAATTTATTTATTCCAAAATTATGAAGCTTTTGTTTTGTTTGGGAAAGCCGTTTTTAATAACGTCAACGAAAACTTGACTCATGTTCGCAAACTACAAAAAACGAACGTTCAAATTAATGCAGAACATTTAAACACGATCCAGATACGTAAGAAAGTTATTCACAGACCTTGAACTTTATAAAAGCGGAATTCTTTGTAAAAAAAACTTTTTTTTTCCTTACACAGACTCAATTTACTTCGAACTAGCGTTCCCCGCGGTTTCACCCGCCTCTTGGTTTACTGCTCTGCCTTCGTGGGTCGTATCGTGATGTTATTTGTAGCCTCATAGGTACTATTCATTATGAACCTGGCTATCCCATATACAAAGATTTTTTCTAATCCGGCTTAGTTCTAGATATATGTCAGTGTGTCAATCCATACTTCCATACTTAATATTATAAATGAGAAAGAAAATCTGCCTGTCTGTCTGCTTATCTGTCTGTTACGCTTTCACGGTTAAACTACTGAACCGATTTTGATGAAATTTGGTACGGAGGAAGCTTAAATTCAAAGGATGGACAGAGGCTTTTTAGACGTTTTATCTGTTTTCAACTTCGACTTCGCATCCGCAATAACCAACATTCACACGGACGAAGCCGCTGGCAGAAGCTAGTGGTTCTTTAAAGCTAAAGAGGTTATTTTCTTGTTTGTTTATTTGGACACGCTAATCTCAGGAACTACTGTTTCAAATTGAAAAATACTTTAAGTGTTTGATTACCCATTTAATTTTATAACATCATGCTACGAACAAAAGGAGCGGAACCGTAGCCAAAATGCGGGTGAAACCACAAAGAACACCTAGTTAGGTAGATCATTATTTACAGGCACTTTTGAATAGTCAAGATGTCGGTCAGTAAGAAAGATGAAGCTAATTGCACATTTCAAAACGTAGATCTCTATGGAGAAGAAAGTACATAAACGTTAGTATAAATTCTTCGTCTTAGCATAAATTATTATTGGTGGTCACTTAAAATGGGCCTCATCAGAAGGCTTAAAGTCACTCAAAGGGCAATGGAAAGCGCTATGCTCGGAGTTTCCTTGCGTGATCGCGTCAGAAATGAAGATATCCGCAGGAGAACCAAGGTTACAGACAGCCCGAAGAATTGCCAAACTTAAGTGGCAGTGGGCAGGGCACATTGCTCGCAGAACAGATGGTCGATGGGGACGAAAGGTTCTGGAATGGCGACTACGTACCGGAAGACGCAGCGTTGGAAGGCCTCCCACAAGGTGGACCGATGACCTGGTGAGGGTCGCGGGAATCCGATGGATGCGAGACGCACAGGAGCGGTCATTGTGGCGATATTTGGGGGAGGCCTATGTGCAACAGTGGACGTCTTTCGGTTGAAATGATGGTGATGATGATAAATTATTATTGATTATTAACATCACGGTTGGTGCAGCAATTGCAAGATTGACTTCAGTGCTGCTTATCACGGGTTCGATTCTCGCACGGATTCAATATTTGTATGGTCTACAGATAGTTGTACCTATATTCTAAGTTATACATATATCCAAACGCACCGACGATACAAGACTAATTCATAGAGCAGTATTTTAATGTGCAATAATTTCCTTCTAAAAAAATATGTATTTCAGTTTGAAACGGTTAGTAGTAACGGTAGTTAGGTACATTAAAATTAAAAGCAATTTTAATGGAGGTGCGAAAACAGCGGAAGTCCATTGTGTCTGAACTAATATGAATAATCAATTGGCTAATTCGACAGCCTTAGTGGGTGCCAGTTTTTTCTTCGCGTTTAATTTCTTAGACCTTGGTCCGTTGGGCGTGGTCAAGGCGGTGGCATTGTGGTCCAGTTCGATTTCCGGATCGCAAGCGGACACGACTGTCCATTCTTCTATCGATATTGTAATCACGGCCATGACATCTCGCTGACTGTATTGTACCTACCTACGTGATTTTTTGTCTGTATATTTTAAAGGGTTGTTTATTTTGAACGAAGAGTTTGCTAATTCATTTTGGCACATGAACTAAATTAAGTACTTAAGGCTGAACTAGTCGCGGGCTTGAACTCGCTGATGGGTGAGGCCAAAAATTGCGGATTCTCATCGGATATTGTGTCCGACAGCGATAATAGCAATTAGACGCTAAATTATATGCACATCATATGTTTCGCATGCACACAAACACCGTTCCGAAGTGAAATGAAATTAGACGGTGCGTAAAATCTGAGAGTAGTACTTTAGAAAATCGGTGTTTATGAAAAAACCACTGCATAAATCTAATACAAATTACTTGTATAGATCTCTTCGATAATAAAAGTTTGTCGGTACCGACTTCGTTTTTGAGATTTTATACGATTTTTGTTACTTTTTTACACTCAAAGTTGCGTTAAAATCATCAAAAAAACAGAAACTTTGTTGGCTCATAACTTTGTAACGGAAATTATATTTGTTTTTCTGTTTCCGTACAGACAAAATTAAGAATAAGATAAAACCATAATATCATGTTTTGCTTTGGATGTACAATGTCAAACTGTGGAGTAGGTAATACCCGCCCAAAATTTGTATGGAAAAAGTGTCGACTAGTGTAACTTTAATTTGAAAATATGAAAGTTTTGTGTGTATGTTTGTTGTATACTATTGGCTACGGCGGGGACGGAGGGAATCGCAAGCGGTCGTATTCTTGTGCGAAGCAGTAGTGCAAGCGAAGGAGCTGGCCGCAATCATGAGGGAATGGACATCGACACACACCAGATTTCACTAGCGTAGGAGACCCCATGGCAGAGGAGTCTCACGGCGATTTCCGGCTACACTAGGCATGGGCTTGCGTACGACGAGCATTGGGTTGCTTGCCGTCCGGCCGTCCGGTATGGACCAAGCCCGAATCGACGGCGCGTAGTGTACCACGCACGCCTCAAAGAGATGTCAACAAAACTAAAGGGGCCCATTAGAGCCGATGTCTGCTAGGGCTGCGAAATCATTTGAAAGAATTACCGTGGCCCTAGAACGCAAAGGGCAAATGATCCTTAAAACCACTATGTTCATAGGTGGGTTTTAGTCAATAAAAGTCCGACAAGCCCTTTTGCTCTACCAGATATTTGATGATTTACCAAAAAAAAAAAAAAAAAGAATTTGAAGTTTAATATTACAGTATTACAGTTATACTTATTTCGAAATTCTAAATTTAGGAACGGTCATATGAGTCGCTGACAAAAATGTGGCAGAAAGATAGTAGGTAAAGTAGTCTTAGTATAGAGTTGTTATAATCTTCTTTCTATAATAGCTGTTCGTTAGTCTCGCTTAAACTCGAAAACGGCTGGATCGATTTGGCTAATTTTGGTCTTGAAATATTCGAGATAGTCCAGGGAAGGTAAACGATGAGAAAAAATGGAAAAAATCAAGAAAAAAATCCGAATACAACGCCATCTATAATTAAAAAGTCATTATAAAATGAATTATGCTGTTCTGGTAATGCCAGTAGATGGCTTTATCCTTACTATTAGGCGGTACGAAGTTCGCCGGGTCAGCTAGTTTTTATTAATAAAACTATAAAGCTAGATCGTCATTATTAATAATGTAATTTTGTATTTAAAGGTGTTACAAACTGTATGTAGTTGTTCCGTGTACAGTAAGTGGTAACTCCCACTTTATCTTTCGTAGAATTATGCTTATTTGACATTCACAACAAAAAACAAAGAAGGCAAGTGTAACAGTGCGAATAATAGAGACATAATTAAAATAATTAATCTCAGCCCGCTTATCTTTTAATCTGCATATACCCTTGACTTTATTTAAAATATTTTTTTTTACCATGACAGTCGTTTGAGCGATAGTGGTGTGATTATAAACCAGTGTTGAAAAAAAGTTATCAGATTAACGATTAAAAGTTACTTATGATTGACTGTTGACCTTTCGCTTATCGATTTTTTTGTGATTATCATTATTAATCGTAAGCACGATTAAAAATATGTTGCATTCTAACATTTTGTGCGACCAGGTAAAAACATGGTTGAAATGAAAAACATTCTTAAAACTTAGGTGATCTATTTAATCAAAATAATGATTATTATTTTAATTTTGATTACGATTAACATATTATACCTACGAATCATGATTTATTTAATCACGTATAAAATTATGATTAAAATTAATGAAATTGAGTAGGTAATCGATTAACCTTTTGAGTGCGTAATTAGAGACACAATAGTAAGACAATGGCGCGTGAACGCCGGCGTTAATGCGGGGATCAACAGCTTAATGTCAACACCGTTACTAACACACCAGCGCGTCAGATCTGGCTGGTGATATAATGATCTGTATCATAGCATTGTAGGTGTTTAGGGTTGGCAAATCGGCAAGCTCACTAGCCAGGTGTTAAGGCTTTACTGGTATCGGCTCAAAGTATTAGAATTGGCCTTTTTAAGATTTGGCCAGTCAGCAAGGTATGGTACATAATATACTAGAACAAAATAAATATAGTGATAATTACAAAGAACTACACTACCAGAGGCCATTGATGCATAGTTACTAGCTTTACTTTCCTAATCCTCGTCTACATTTTTTATTCATTCTGATAGAAAAGGGAGGAAACGTGTTTTTACCCGACTGCGCGACGCAAAGGAGGGTAATTTGTTTATCAGTCTATGTATGTATGTATGTATGTATGCATGTTTGTTTCTATGTGGCGTTCTAGAGACCAAATGCGTAGGCCGATTTTGATCATTCTTACGTCAATCGATTCGTCTTAACCTTGCGAGTGTCACTAAAGACATGACAGTAATCAAAATTCACCACAGCTACAACCAAACGCCATATTGTCAAAATGAAAAAAAAAAAGTCGATGAACTATATCAAGTGGGGTGTCGTTGAATAGGTATTTTAAAATCATATTTAGGTTCCTTTTATCATTTTTCATTTTAAATAATAGTTTAGGATATATAACGATTTAAAGTTGTTTAACAAAACAATCATTCTCGCTAATTTTCTTATTTATTGATTGAAGTTTTCATTTCAAGTATAAACGATACACAAATAAAAAAAACAGTGAAAAAGCATGAAGAACAAATATTTTTGGTAAAAAAAAGTTTACCACCAAACTCGATAGATGGCGTTGTTCATTTGATGCACGTTTGTAAATCAAATCATTCGAGTTTTCCCATCTACTAGACAGGTCGATGAACATAAGCAAAAGATGACAACTATATTGGCAAAAACTATTAGGTTGTATAAATTACATGCAGTTGATATATCAGTAGAAACGAAAACATATGGTCAAAAACCGAAAGATGTAGGTATATGTTTCTGATGATCCTAACAAAACTGGAGGAAACGTTACATATTTAACAATCGGTTTAGGATCACGAGTTATGTTACGAAGAAATTTGAATGTTACCCATGGTCTTGTTAACGGAGCAATGGGTGTTATAAGGACAATTGAGTGGCCAGCTCTTCGGAGGGACCAATTGGAACCCGGAGAATTGCCACAAGCTGTTTATATAAAATTTGACGACAAAGCAATTAAAAACAATGTTCCTGGAGTATTAGTCAGAATCGAACCATCGACGACAGAATTCGATGCACTTCGCGGACAGGGTAAAATAGAGCGAAAAATGTTGCCGTTGATATTCTGCTGGGGTGTAACTGCTCCAAGGAACTACTTTGGACTTTTGGACCGAGCTGTGGTTGGCTTAAGTTCACGCATTTTTGCTAAAGGTCAAGCATATGTAGCTTTGAGCCGAGTTAGGTCTCTAGAGGGACTAATCATCAGTTGTTTAGACCACCGCAAGTTACTTAATAATCCCCACGATATTAACTCCCTCAATGAAATGACTAGATTGCGAAATTTTCCATCTTATAACGAAGTCAATGAATCGTAACTAAAAAGTATAAAATAAAATAAAAATATTTAAAGAAAAACAAAAAACCCGACTGCGTCGAAACTAATTTTAAAAAATACGTAAAAAAATTAACTTAAATAAAAACTAAAAAGAAACAAACAAGCCCAGTAGTTTAGAATTCTGTCATGTAATACAAAATAGCTACACAATTTAAATAGTTTTATAATCGATACACACATAAAACAAATCATACATTCTAATGCAGAACAGAACGACTCACAGTCGGGGCCCCTTGGGAAGATTTGTTTGGTAAAATTTGAATGGGCCCCGACTGTGAGTCGTTCTGTTCTGCATTAGAATGTATGATTTGTTTTATGTGTATATCGATTATAAAACTATTTAAATTGAGTAGTTATTTAGTATTACATGACAGAATTCTAAACTACTGGGCTTGTTTGTTTCTTTTTAGTTTTTATTTAAGTTAATTTTTTTACGTATTTTTTAAAATTAGTTTCGACGCAGTCGGGTTTTTTGTTTTTCTTTAAATATTTTTATTTTTTTTGCATATTATCACGCAAATCCGCTCTTTCCCCTACCCCTTTTAGGCTTGCAATGTAATGTATTTTGTTCTAGTGTGTAAAAGTGGAGGGACCAGGTACCCCCGTAATTTATCATATTGAGTGTATCAGGCTGGTCGCACGACAACCCACACCAATGCGCATGAAAAATATTGGCGATCCATTTCATACAATAATTTGTTAATAAATATTATGTTTCTGAAGTTTTACTATTTGTAATCGAGTAAAAAGTAGTGTTGAAAAACGTCGTTTGATATAAAGTCGTGGGCAATTATCATTGCATCTCATCCCCAAAATGACCTCGCCTTCGCCTTGGCCATGTATCCCGCCTCTGCTGCAATGACAAATTAATGACCCACGTGCATCAAAATGTACCAACTATTTTATTTACAACTAGCTTGTTGCGTGACTTGTTAACTTCTCCCGCTTTGGAGGAGGAGGAGTGAACGAGGAGTGACACACTTTTACTGGCTAAAACCCACCTGTGTTCTTTTAGTTGCCCTTTGCATTTCAAGTCACAGCAACTCTTTCGAACAATCTCGCAGCCCACCACAGCATTGCCTTAGAAGCGTCAAATGAAAATGGACCTTCACGTAATTTCTTTTAGGTTCATTTTGACTTAATTATTATAAATTATAGTTTAATAGGAACCCGAGGTATTATGCGTTAATAGCTCTGTGACAAGTGGACAAAAAGTCTTCTAAACTAGTACGACAGTTACGTCATGATGTGAAACTTTTTGCTAATGCAATGTACAACATTCGTCTCGATATTAGCTACCTTACATCGTGATTCAACTATTACTTTGCTCTGCGACTACTCTTGTTCGATCGCATCCCACGGTGTCTATCACTAATTGCATAATTAAATTAAATTATTGCCCGTTTAGTTTGTAGCAACATCTATGACGCTAGGGTTGCCAGGTCTTAAAAACGAAAAGCCGAACATATCGGTCAGTTTAGTCGGACATTTTGGGTAAAAAGTCCGGACGCCCTTTACTTTTTTTTTTAGTCTCAGTATAACACGACAATAAGTTTTCTCTAAAGTAAAACAAGTATTTTTTTCATCATATTATCTTTATGTATATAGGGTGACAGGCAATTAGTGTACGATACTTAAACACGTGATTGCGCTCATGATAACAAACAATTTTTATTATGGGAGCAAAGCCGAAATCGCGAAAAAAATATCAGCTGTTCAGTACATTAGGCAAACATAAATGTACTGAACAGCTGATTTTTTTTAGGTTTGTTTCCGTAGTAAAAGTTGTTGGTTATCATGAGAACAACCACGTGTTTAAGTATCGTACACTAATTACCAGTCACCCTATATATAATTCTTCTGTGCGTGTGTTTGTCACCGAACTTCTCCTGAACGGCTTGACCGACTTGGATGAAATTTTGTGTGTATATTTGAGTAGGTCCATGCATGGTTTGAAAATACAATTGAACCCGGTAGATGGCACTGTAAGCGGGGTCTCAAATTTTTATTCTAGCGAAAAGCGACAAGACCACTTTCGGCCAGGGCTTCTGTTGGGACCCCTAGTATACCATAAAATCAATATCATAAATTCTAATGAAACAACAATAAAACTAAATGAATCTGTCTTCTTTAGTATTAATCATTCACTACAATATTAATTGCAATTATAGTTAGCTGTAACTACTTTAGCAATTTGCAATTGTGGTTACAGTGCTAGTCCGCTCGCTTGCGCGATACAAGGTAAGGGTGGCGGATTGGAAACGCAGAAATGTAAAAAAAACTGGCAATTGCGAGTCGGACTCGCACACTGAGGATTCCGTACAAACTTACGTATGAAAATAGTTCTATGCCCGAATTGAGTTACGAAGATTTTTCCGAATCGCAAAAAGTTTTTTTTGTTAAGTACGTAACAATAGATTTACAGTTTTCAGTTTTTTTCCTAAACTTGTGCTATGGTACCTTGTTTCATGCCAAATTTCAGGATTCCAGGTAAACGGGAACTACCCTATGAATTTTGATTCCCTTGAGAGTGTCGAAATACTTATACGTTTTTTGCAACATAAACGGCCCTATCTTTTTTTTCGTTAATTCAGAAGTTTGATTTTTTCACAGCTTTTTATTTCCACGCGTTTTCGAGATAAAGGGTCTTGACAGAAAGACAGACAGACGGACAACAAAGTGATCCTATAAGAGTTCCGTTTTTCCTTTTGAGGTACGGAACCCAAAAATGGTCTAATTGAAAAGGCCTAACAAAAACCGGACAGGACAGACATCGTCTAATTTATCCGGACACGCAACCATAAAGCCTGACTGTGTCCAGATTTATGCGGACGCCTGGCAACGCTATATGACGCCATATAAGAACTAAAATTTAAAATCCTGCATCGCGGTATTAGTTTCTGTACGATTAGAACATAGTATGGCCCAAAATCGGGCAACTATCGGGCAGTTGCAAGGACCAGACGTAACACCCGTCTGGTCGGAGGATCCTCTTTTCAAAGGAAGTTTGTGGGACTTTACACTCTGTTCCGGATACATCTAAACTGTTCTTGCGGTCGGCCAGCTATGGGTAGCTCACCGTCCTGCCATCCGGTAACCGTCAGGACCGAGCCCGAGTCGCCAACGGTGCGTAGTGTTCCACGCACACTTCAAGGAGCTGTCAGCAAAACGTAGGAGCCCAGTAGGAAACCCGGGGTCCTGGAACGCAAGACAAAGAAGGAACATAAGCGTGGGTTTTAGTCAGTAAAAGTCTGACACGCCTAGAGCGGAAGAAGCCATTGGATGATTTCCCACCTAAAAAAAACCTCTAAACTGTTGACTAATGCGATGCATCGAGATTTATTGGAAAATTGGTTATGCGTCTAAACTTAGTCATAAACCAAACTTGGTAAAGGACCTCCCGATACTTTTATCGGGAGGTCCTTCTCCAATCACTTTGATATTTGGTTAAATATTTTATATTAAACAACAAATAACACTAAAATTAAATCTTTTTAAGGCAAATATTGATATGAGAAAGAGTTAAGACGGGCATGATTTTTTTTTAATGGGTGGGAAAATCATCTTTTGGCAAATCTCGCTATTGGGCGGAGCGGTAGATAGTGTCAGACTTTTACTGAAAAAAACACACTCCTGTTCCTTCTTTGCCTTCGTCCCAGAGCCCCGGGTTTCACTTTCACACTACCCGTGGCCCCAGTAGGCTTCGACCCTGCTGGGCCCCTAGCCCAGCAGGGCCGAAGCCTTTTGCGATGGCGAAGGCGATTTGCTGACATCTCTCTGAGGCGCGCGTGGAACAGTACGCGCCGTCGACGACTTGGGCTCGGTCCGGACGGTTACCAGACGATCGGACGGCGAGCCACCCATTGCTCGCCGTCCGCAAACCCGCGCCTATGGTGGCCGGAAATCGGGATCGGAATCCCGGCGGTGGTTGGGGCGTGAGGACCGTTGCCTCACGCGATCGGCCGCCTCCTAGCATTACGGCTTCGCAGAAGGAGGCGACCACCTTCCACTCCTGCTCGCTCCGGACCATGGCCTGTACCAAGGCCCAGCGCGAGAGATTGCCGCCGCCGATCGCCCCCACGAGGACACGGCTTTGCCCTGCCCAAGCGGGGCACACCTCCACCGTGTCCTCCGGGAGGTCCACACAGTGGCGACACCCGGGCGTGTCTTTCGCACGAATCCGGTGCAAGAACTTCCCGAACTTACCGTGTTCGGTGAGAACCTGAAGACGGGCGTGGGGGGAACATCTTACTAGTTCTTTTGTGCATTCGTGATCTAATGGTCATGACGTCACATTTCAGTGTGTGTATTCCTACTCTTTTACTTGACAGTTTCCCTTTCCATCGGATTTGAATGGTTTCTACCTTAATAATTTATGAATGAAATTAAATTAAAACTATTCTGTTACCTTTACATAATTATGTAAAATTATGATTCTGAATGTACTCACTTTTTAGAGCCCACGAGGTAAATAGAAGATTTTTAATATTACATTCATAAAGTGCATAGGTACGTATCAATATTCAGCGCATACTCGTAGATATCAATGCTAATCAATTACCTACCGATCAATAAAGCAATATACTCGTATCTGCATAATACATAAGATTTATTACAAAACAAAGCCAATATGTGTTTATGAAAATTATTATAATAGGCATTGGTATACGTAATACGACTTTTATAATAATTGTCATATATTACTCGTACCTTGGGCTATCAAGTTTTCCTCAATTGACTGCAGCTTATTAATGGGTTTATCATATTAAAACTAATCTACAAAATGGTAGATAAGTATGACCCATATGATATACGGGAAGGTTATTATGAATGGATCACTTAACTTTACAAGTGTAAAAATATAAATGATAAAATGGAATTAAATTATTATTTTTATTTTGTAGAATATTTATTAGTGCGCAAATAATTAGGGCTTACACTTTTTGATATAAATGAGGCAACTAAATCGCGGGCTGCTGTCTTCTTTGGACCATGGACACCTTCATTGAACCTCCAGGTTGCCACCAATAGACTTCGAGAAGTTTGTTGTAGAGGTACATTTAAGGAAACTAATTATAATTATTATCACACTAATGATAGGTCAAAACTAATGAAATTGACGTTTTTTAAAACGGATTGACTTGGAATTATAAGTTCAAATAAACTTTATATTAAAGGTGCGTTATCCTTTTTTCGAAATTAGCTATTTATTGGTTTCTTTTTGTTTTGTATTTTCTGTAAATAATAAATAGTTTCAATGATTAGTTCAGTTAATAATAACTAGTTTTTTGCAACCTTTTCATTTTATTTCATCCGTCCTCAGTTGATCTGAGTTGTTCCGTTTCTGTTTACCTCGCCAGCAAATCAAGGTACCTACTGAAAGTCGGAGTCGATCAGTAAGGTCGTTAAAAATAAAACAAATTCATTTTCCCGTACCTGAATGTTAACTAACGGAATTCTATTACTAATCTAGATTGGCATGTAGCCTGTCAAATTCGCCTTTTTGTCCTTTACCTGATAAAAAATCAGAACGGCAATATAATTATTATTTTATAACATACGCCACACAGGTTTTAAGTGTAACTTAAAACATAAATTGGTTAAGAACTACTTATGAAATTGGTCCCACATGTGTATAGGAAAGACATAGATTGGCTAGTTATCTATAATTTATATTGAAGGTAACGTTAGACGGCTATCGATTTTAAACTTTTATTTATTTATATACATTACTAGCTCCTGCTTAAAACTTTGGAACCCTGTTTCATCCCCTTAGGAGGCGAATTTTGGAAAATCCTTATTCTTATACATCGGGTCTAAGGATTTGGCCTGTGTGTTGATGAGTCAGTGAGAGTGAGTCAGGAATAGTCAGGATCAGGACTTTGCCTTTTATAGGTAACTAAAATACATAGGTACAGTCAGGGGTCAAAAGTGCAGTTCCGCTTTACCAATGCTAAAATGTCTAAAATTTCATTGTAGAAGAGAGTCAATGGTTCATGACTGATTTAATTGGTAGCACAGAATCTAAAGTATTGAATAAACCAGTTATGGACTATTGGACTTCTACAACAAAGAAATTTCAGTCAGGGATCAAAAGTGCAGTTGCAGTCTTCCAATGAGTGCAACTGCACTTTTGATCCCTGACTGAACGTATATGGATGTACGTGTATGTGTATGTGAAACTTTTTTGGAAGTTACTTTTTTATGGAGAAATAAACGAAACCAGCTTAAACTATTGATTGCATCACTGCTTACCATCAGGCGGGATCGTAGTCAAGAACTAGTTTATATCAATAATTAAAGATGACTTCTTTTTGTACTAATCTGTACTAGCGACCCTTCCCAGCCTCGCATGGGTGTTACAATTCTTTGTAATTCTCAACGTTATACCATCATAATATGCATGTATTATGCATTTTTAGGGTTCCATACCTCAAAAGAATAAAACGGAACCCTTATAGGATCACTTTGTTGTCTGTCCGTCTGTCTGTCTGTCTGTCTGTCTGTCTGTCAAGAGTCTTTATCTCGGGAACGTATGTAGGTATCGACTTGAAACTATAACCATATACTCAGGTCTGCGGTCCCTTGAAGCTGTGAATAAATCAAACTTCTTAGTTAACGAAAAAAAAGATACAGCCATTTATGTCGCAAAAAAACGTATACTTCGACACTCTCAAGAGAATCAAAATTGATAGGGTACTTCCTATTGACTTAGAATCTTAAAATTTGGCATGAAGCAAGGTCTCACAGCACAAATATAGGAAAAAATATGAAAATAGTAAATTTGTAGTTACGTAACAAAAATTACATTTTTGCGATTCGGAAAAATCTTCGTAACTCAATTCGGGCATTGAACATGTTTTCACAGGTAAGTTTGTACGGAACCCTCAATGCGCGAGTCCGACTCGCACTTGCCCGGATTTTTTTTTTATTATACATACGAGTGCTTGACTGCGATCTCACCTGATGGTAAGCAGTGATGCAATCGTTGAGGGTGAAGCGCACTAATTTGTTAAGAGCTTATATTCACTCTAGCCATGAAGACACCTAAATTATAAACGGACGGGAAGACCGCAGCAGGCACATTGTTCTAAAGCTTCCTCAGTTTTTGAGTTTATCGCCAACAGACAGACAGTGGTGCTATTTAACTAGTTTGGACAGAAGGAATCGCGGACAACCACTAGTTCAAAATATATTCCCAACCCTATAAATGACTGATTTAGGTTCACAAAAACTAGCAGTGGGTAAATGTCCAAGCGTGCAAGCAAATATATGAGAGCGCTATGTACTTATAAGTATATGAATCATTTATATAGCGTTCAAGGTAAAATCTAATTGCTCTCTTTACAGTCGACACTTAATGTAATTCATTCGTAATTCATAAACTGGTTTCCGATATAATAATATAGGGAAAATTATAGCTTTGAGTGGAACTGCGTAAAAAATATGCGCGTGAACTAGTATTGTACTTAAAGCGGGGTTGTTTGAGGAGGGAATTCATCAAATAACTTCTCCCGCTCCAGACGTAGGGGGAGGGTGTGCCAGAATTTTACTTACTAAAACCCACATGTGTTCCGTCAGTTGCCCTATGCGTTTCAGGGCCGCGGTGAAGCCCCCTTTCCGGACAATCCTGCAGGTTCTTAAGGCTCTCCACATACATTACAACTTTAAATGATGTAACAGTGAAGTTTTAAAAAGGTACCGATTGTCAGTTGCAGACACATGTATAATGTACAGATTCTATAATAATAATAATAATAATTTATTTCGCTCCAAAAGTACCTACAATCTTAACCAGTAGGTATACGTAAACATATAAACATACAATTCGCTGGTTGGTTGTACAGTAGCACACAGTAAATGATCTACTAACTCCCAAACTAAGTCAAGCTTGTATAGTATTTTGGGAGTTCAAATGTCAAGTTTGTGTTACATTAATGACGTCGACAGATAGTTGCGGGTTGCCAGAAATCAAAACACGGTCACTGTTTTGTCAAAATTTATACCAAGGAAACATACTCCCGGGATATAAGTACCCTATTTCCTACTCGATGAGTCTCTTCTTCAACGACACGGTTGCCACAATGCCACGGTTTAGCGATTGACTGCTGCGCGGAGTGTCACGGGTTCGATTCCCGTTTATATAGTTCCATTCCTTTAACAGTTCAGTTTAGGTCGTAAAGCTGACAATAATATAGGAAAAAGAAAGAAAGAAAGAAAGAAAATATGTTTATTCTGTCCAAATAGACGCACAATAAAATATAGCAATCTGTCGGGCCATGTGCAAACCGGGCATAACTATGCTGCACTATAGTGCGTTGAACGATATCGTGTTGTTACACCTACGTAAAAATGCACCACTTTTTACCTAGAAACGACGCAAAAACACCCCACTTCTGAACTGTGATAAGTTTTATCACCGTCATTTTTTATTGATTTGGATAAAGCTTAAAATACGTGTCCTCCAATATCTGTTGATAATATATAATTGATTGGTTTCGACGGTGGATATTTAATTATTTTTTTTTAACTATTTCAGTTGCTGAGTGTACTCTGGCTAGAGACGGCCGCGGACCCTGCGCCGGCGCCTGGGCGCGTGCCGAAGGTCTACAATGCGCTCATCACTTCTAACCAGAACCTGGAGCCAAGCAAGGCGTACCCAGTGTATCAGCCAGTGCTCCACGACGCATTCGCCTTTTCCTATCAACCCGCCATTTTCTACGGCGGAGATCTACTTGGTAATAATGTGAGTTGTCTTCAATTGTTAGAGTTCCGTACGCAAAAGGTGCCAACGAAAAATTACTACTAAACCATAACTTAATCATGGGGCTCTGTATCTTTTTGACAGGATTTGAGGTTCTAGGTAGATGAAGTGACATTCTAACAACAATGTATTATCAAAAAGTTCATAATGTAACGAACTCATATGTAAAAAAAAAATAAGTCGATAACTCAGACTGTCTCATTGTCAATTCTTTAAATGAATTTTCAAGGTTGACAATGGCCAATCGGGCAAAACATTTGTTTGCCAATCAATACGAAAACAAAATATCAAGTACTTACTGGATTATCTGCTTCTTGATTTTTCACAAGGCGTCTAGCCAATGCAAAAGGTAAGCCTATTGTTGAAGCTGTATGGTGACTCTAGCCTGCCCCTGACATAATAAAGATAGCAAAATGAGCATGTGCACCATAATGTGCACAATTTATTATAGATATTGTTGTTTTTTGAAGTTATACTTCTTTTGGCGCGATAGAGAAAAATGATGCGAGTGAATTTTTACGATGCGCGCGCACACCGACACCTAAATTCTACATCGTGAAGTTAGTTCTAGGTGGCATGCATGAAAATGGATAACTATGTTCAAGTTGTATATTCTAGTATTTTTATATTTAGAACACGTGTTTCTTAAGAGTACAATTAAACAGTGTGAATAAATAAATATTATTTTGGTGTTTTTATTGATTAATTTTAATATTTATCGTTAATCACTACTGCATTTTAGTTATTTTTTTTCATACGCCAAAGAAGTATAACTTCTAACGCGTGTACATAAGTACACACACTCTTTTTTTTATACTTCTTCTAATTATTTACGACAATATTTTACTATCTATTAATATTTTCGTAGACACGTGCAAGTATAAAGACCACCTCTACATTTGATACCTACCTATCATAGAAATCATAGCGCTTCCAAAAAATATTCGGTTCATTGTAAATGAGAAAAATGCCGAAAAAGTTGTGTATGACCATATCGTATGGCAATGTTGATTTTTTTGAAATTGGTTAATTCCGTCTCCGTTGTCTTGAAATGCTCGAGCAGCACTTGGACCATTGTTGTTTTTTTTTACATTTATCTACTTTTCTTGATTTCAGGGATTACTGCCTGCACCAGGGTTGCTACCGAAGGAACCTCAGCCCCAACCAGCTGAAGTTTCATCCGTTTCAACGCCCGGAACACCTGCTGAGCCGTCGCTTTCTACGGAAGCACCGACTACGACTGCAGAACCCGCCAAGCCAGCATCAGACAGTAGTGCCTCCTCGCCAGCACCTCCGCCAGCCACACAGTCCCCAATACCGCTCAATGAATTCGGTCTCCCGCCACAAGTTTTGCCACTAGGGCACATAGATCCCTTGTACAATGCACTACCGCAATTCAGTCCTTTCACCTATAGATATCCAGGTGTAAGATTCTACGATCCTTACGATCCATTCAGTTTCAGTCCTTACACAAGCCTCCCTATATATCGTCCCTTCCAAAATGTGCTGGGACATAGTCTTCCCGTTGTTGCTGAGAAACAGGTTAATAATTCTCCGGCTCTCGCGGAACAATCTTCACAAACCCCACCTCCTGAACCCAGTGATCTCAATATTCTGAACTATGCGTCCAAGGATCCTGCTATACCAAACGTCCCCCCACCACCCCTCCCACAAGGTGGACTCAAAACAGATAAATCAGAATAGTTTGTAAAAAATAAATATAATTTACCATGTGTAATTGAATTATTTTGTGTGATTATGTCACCATGACTGCCTAAAAGTTTCTAAACCTATTCCGAAAATCCATTACGGAAAAACCCGCGATTGATTGTCGATAAAGAGCGCCAGCAGTACCCATTCATCGAAGCTGAAATCACACTAACATTATAAATACAAAAGTTTATATTTGTGTGTCCGTATGTCTGACTGTCACGAAAAATATATTAGTTTCTTCTGGTAACACCTTTTTAACTTCAGCAATGGAACTGAAAGCGTTTTTAACGTCAACCTTGAGGATGACCCCCTTACTGAAATTTTAAAAAGAAGAAAGTAGAGTTTGAAACTACCCTATATACTCGTGGGGGAGATCGGTGTCAACGATCTCTCGCGCAGGGCCTTGGTACAAACCATGGTCCGCAGCGAGGAGGAGTGGCAGGCGGTCGCCTCCTTCTGCGAAGCAGTAATGCTAGCAAAGGAGGAGGCCGCACGTGCACGCGCGTTGGCGCAGCCCTCATGCTCCAGCCGCCGGGATCCCGATCCCGATTTCCGGCCACCGTAGGCGCGGGCTTGAGGACGGCGAGCAATGGGTAGCTCGCCGACCGATTGTCCGGTAACCGTCCGGACCGAGCCCAAGTCGTCGACGGCGCGTACTGTTCCACGCGCGCCTCAAGGAGATGTCAACAAACCGTAGAGGCCCAGCAGGGTCGCAGCCTACTGGGGCCAAGGGTCTGCTTCTGAAAGGAAGACTCGGCCCTGGTAAGAAAGGCAACGAAGGAACAGGAGTGGGTTTTTAGTCAGTAAAAGTCTGACACTATTTCTCGCTCCACCCAAGAGCGAGGGATGTCATTGGATGGTTTTTCCACCGAAAAAAAAAACCCTTTATGTCATTCGGCAGCCTATACTTACAATTATTTAATAATTTATTATTACTCTTTCATTAAAATGTTATATTTAGCAATGAAACAAATCGTCACATTACTACTACCAGCTTTAGCTTGATCGACTAAAGTATTATACTTTAGTTTTTCATAAAGATTTTTTTTATCATTGGTAAGCTATCTGAATACCATAATGACTCTTTTTAAATAAGTGAATAATAAACAACAATAAAGGTAGAACTACACTGCTCACACGTGTGTCATTACACGCCGATCTGGGCGTGTCGGTCTACATACATTTTATATGGAAACTAGATTTGTAGAGCTACACTTGATACACGCCACGCGCTGTCGTTCTACGTACAAATCAGACGTGTTACACGTGTGCGTCGGTCTAATGTAGTTGAAATACACTGCGCACATGTGTGCCACACACGCCAATCTGGGCGCGTCGGAATTCATACATTGTTTAAGGAAACTAGACTTGTAGAGCTACACTTGATCCAGGCCACGCGACGCCACGCGACGTCCGTTCTACGTACAAATCAGGCGTGTTATACGTGGGCGTCGGTCTAATGTAGTTCTAGCTTTAGGGTGTCCTTTCAGTGCTGTGAGAACGTTTGACAGAGCTACTGTGGCTCTAGAACGTAGTTGTAAGTTTAAGTCAGTAAAATACTTACACACCCTCTCGCGCCACCTTAGAGCGAGAGAAGTCGTTTAATTTTGATGATTTCCCACATAAAAAAGACTGTTCTTTCAGATAGTCGTGCACAGTGGCGTGCCTAGAGTTTCAAAATAAGGCAAGCCCAATAAAATTTTAACCGATTTCAAAAAAAGAAAGTTCAGTTTTCGACTGAGTATGTAGGTACCTACGTATGTATCATCGCAATTTTCTCATAAACTACTGATTAGGTACAATAAATTAAAAGCCCAAAAACAGTCATGAATTTCATTTTTATAATTATATCTGAGAATCAAGCACAGTTGTTTTCTATGACTAACATCGGGGGTTTCGTCAATAATAATTGAAACAAATTTTGTTTGCCTAACTTCGTAATCGATGCAAGTTCGCATCACATCGGCTACGGAATGAATAATATCGTTTTGAATTTTGTTAGATAAATAACTCGGCCCCGGTTTGTCACTTTCCTGATGCTGCTTATGCTTTCTAAAACGACATCGTATTTTGAAATTAACGAGACCAGTTCTAAAAAATTGCCTTTATTTTTGAATATTTAATTTCGTTATTTTAAAAAGTCGCTAGTTTTTATTGTTGCTAAATCTTAAAAAAAAGTCTCCAAACTCGTTAAAAATCTCCAAGATCTCACAACGTCGCTAAAACGGCAACACTGCAGAGTTGGCAAGGTGACAAGGTCACGCATACGCGAGCAACCGGAGCAACTTCATACGAATGCCCGGCTTAAATCTTCCATACTGATCGATTTGTAGACGCATAAGGTCCTAACTCGTTATACGGCACATCGCTATAACTGCGAAAGTGACAGAGATAGTATTTGAAAGCCCGGTAAAAGCCGGTACGTGTAAGCGAGATAGATATAGCTCTCGCGTAGATGCTGCTAATGCGAAACTCTGCGCGCGCTGTGTAGTAGTGTGGCATAGGTAGATACTTTGTGTTATTTTGATAAGAATTAAAGCGCGCGAACTTTTAAATAGTTCGGGTTTGATATTGATTCTCTATCGAGCGTTTTAGTAAGGCATGCCTGGCTTTTCTGCTTGTATGAAGGCACCGCCACTGACTCGTGCAGGACCAACAGGATTGTAACTTACAATTTGTAAGGAAGGTGAAGCACTAATTATCAATTAGCTCCAGGGTATATGTTTCGGAAGGGTTGGTACTACCCCCATTCAACCATTTTGTCTCCAAAGTCTCAATACAATGAAGATCAGCATATTACAATACGATTAGATAATACGTTTTGCCTCAAAAACTATTACTAACATAAAGTATGTGTGATACATAATAAATATAATAATACCTACACTGCGCCGCAAAAAATCCGAGTAGCTAATAAAGAGTGTGATAGTTTCTTAAATACATAAGAATAATTTGTGAAACTGTTGCATGTTGTAGATGTCTAATTAATACATATTAACCTTTTGAGTGCGTAATTAGAGACACGATAGTAAGACAATGGCGCGTGAACGCCGCCGGCGTTCGTGCGGAGATCAACAGCTTAATAAAACAAAATACATAAAATGCTTTATAAACTATTTCATTTATTTTTTTGTTATTGAAATGCTAAGAAATACTTTTAACTTATTTATCTACAACAAAAAGGGTAGTCTTTAAACGAGTGACTGTAAATTAAAGTTTTAAGTCACTAAAATAGTTAATATAAGTTATAGTATTACTAAGCGTGCGACTGACTGCGAGTGATGAGAAATCAACAGAACAGCAGCTTTTAAGGTTACTTAAGTCAGTCGCACACTAAAAATACAAAAAACACTTAAAATGCAAAATGGGAAGCTTTATAATATTTGAGCGACCGAATATTTGTTTGAGAGTCAACGTTACGTCCTGCATTTTTTTCAATATTTGGCAAATAATTTATTTATACTGAGCGGCATTTTATCTTAAATGAAATGTTTCGAATGTTCTAAATATCGAAAAACAGAGTATCGAATGTCCTAAATATCGATATTTATGTATTATGGTAATTTGGTGATTCAAATTTTGCGAAAACTTGGATAATTAGAAAATGGTGAAATAAAATATGCGAGCAATCAAATATGGACGTAGCGACGCGGTTGGTCACAGTTCTAACCTAACCTTTTTCACCCAGTTCAAAATGATGAATCTGTCTGCGACTTGATAATAAGACAATGGTGAAAACATTTCTTAAAGTGAACTTTTTATTATTAGTAGTTCGTTATGTAAAAAAAAATATTTCTAGTCGCTCAATTAGTAATTTAGTCGCTCACTTAGTAATTTTGTCGCACGGCTAGAATTTTAATATCTGAAACGGATTAATCACAACCCACATTTAGTAAGCTTGTTCTGGATTTTATTATTAATCAATATTAAATGTCGTTAGTTTTGTTAATTTTTCGCTTACTCAAATTCATAGCGCTCAAGTTATTAAAACAGTATCTCATCAGTCGCTAATTTTTTTAACCGACTTCAAAAAAAAGGAGGAGGTTATCAATTCGGTTGTATTTTTTTTTTTTTTTTTTTTTTATCATCATTTTTTTTTTTTTTTTATGTGTGTTACCTCAGAACTCCGTCGTTTATGGACCGATTTGCAAATATTTTTTTTCCCTTTATAGGATATGCTTCCAGATTGGTCCCATTTTTTTCAAAATCCAGTTCTGATGATGGAATCCATGAGGAATCGAGGGAACTCCTCAAAAATTATAGGCAACCCTATGGTAATTTTAGTATTTTCATCAAGAACTTAAGCATTTACAGTCAAAAAGTAACATTTGATGAAGTGGAACTGATGAAGAAGACCAGAAATGGTCAACGGAACTTCATACTCAAATAGATATCACATTGAAGATATAGTTAAGCCATTGGTCCAGATGGAATACCAGTTGAAGTGTGGAAGTTATTGCGAGTGGATGGATGGACGTGGTTAGCTTTGTTCTTCAATAAGTTGTTGCTGGAAGAAGCCATACCTGATGAGTGGTGCAATAGCTCTTTGGTGCCGATTTTTAAAAACAAAGGTGATGTGCTTGAGTGCAACAATTATAGAGGAATAAAGCTAATGTCACATACTATGAAAGCCTGGGAGAAAGTTATTGAAAGGCGACTGAGAGAAGAGAGTGAAATTTCACAGAACCAATTCGGTTTTATGCCGGGTCGGGGTACAGCGGATGCCATTTTCGCTATACGCCAGCTGTGCGAGAAATATAGAGGTGCGCATAAAAACTTGCACATGGTATTCATTGACCTCGAAAAGGCATACGACCGGGTACCTCGTGAGGTTCTGTGGTGGGCCCTTAAGGAGAAAGGTGTGCCTGGGAAGTATGTGCAGTTGATCCGAGCGATGTACAGTCGATGCAGTACCCAAGTCCGGTCTACAGTGGGCACCACTGGCAGCTTCAATGTGGCTGTCGGCTTACATCAAGGGTCGGCTCTCAGCCCTTACCTCTTCCTGATGATAATGGATGCTCTGACGTCGGACATTCAGGAAGAGGCTCCCTGGTGTATGCTGTTTGCCGATGACATTGTGTTGGTTGCCGAGAGTGGCCTAGAGGTCCAGAACAGATTGGAGGTGTGGTGGCACAGACTGGATAGTGTTGGCCTGAAATTGAGTAGAACCAAAACGGAATACTTGTTCTGCGATTTCGGCGGTCTCTCCAATCCAGTGCCTTTATCTCTCGCTGGAACACCCATACCGATCTGCTCCGACTTTCGGTACCTCGGGTCACTCGTCCAAGGGGATGGTGAGGTAGACCGGGACGTAACACATCGGATCAACGCAGGATGGATGAAATGGCGACAGGTCACGGGAACAACTTGTGACCCACGGATGCCCCTCAAGTTGAAGGGTAAAATCTACAAGTCCGTGATAAGGCCTGTCATACTGTATGGATCAGAATGTTGGGCTGTGAAAAAGACGGATGAAAAAAGATTGCACGTAGCGGAGATGAGAATGTTAAGATGGATGTGTGGTGTGACGAGAATGGATAAAGTGAGAAATGAGTATATTAGGGGAAGTTTGAAAGTGGCGCCAGTGACTAAAAAGTTGAAAGGGAATCGTTTGTCTTGGTATGGTCATGTGAAGAGGAGGGATGAAACGCATGTTACTAAAAGAGTTATGAGTTTACATGTGGATGGATGGAGAAGGAGAGGGAGACCAAAGAAAAGATGGATGGATTGTGTGAAGAGTGATATGAAAGAAAAGGAAGTTAGTGATAGTATGACGAGTGACAGGGCAGAATGGAAGAAAAAAACATGTTGCGCCGACCCCAAATAACACGGGAAAAGGGCAGGAAGATGATGATTGAAGATATAGTTAAGCGACTATGACAATACAAATAAATGAATGATTCTGAATAGTTACGTTGAAAATGGTATCATCGAAGTGATCTGATGATGATGATGGAGCCGGAAGGTAGGCACTGGAACTCCGTAATTAATCAATGTAACCTAGCCGTGTTTGGACTCATTAGAATTGTCATGAGATGCACTTTGGCTATAAGGTACTATCGAACTGATCTGATGATGGATCCGGAAGGTAGGCACAGGAACTTCGTAATTAATCAATGTATCCTAGCCGTGTTTGGGCTTATTAGAATTGTCGTGAGATGCTCTTTGGCTATAAGGTACTATCGAACTGATCTGATGATGGAGCCGGAAGGAGGAAGGTAGGCACAGCAACTGTATAATAAAACAATGTAACCTAGCAGTATTTGGGTTAATTGGAATTGTCATTAGAAATAGGCACTCTGTTTATAAGTGTATCGCAACTAAACAGTGTGAAATAAAAACTTTTTAGAAAAAAAAATAACCGACTTCACTAAAAAAAACACTAAAAGGATCAAAATAACTTTAATTTCGGAAGTCGGTGTTAAATAAGAAACAAACAATACCGAGAAACACCGACATCCGAAATTAAAGTTATTTTGATCCTTTTAGTGTTTTTTTTAGTGAAGTCGGTTATTTTTTTTTTCTAAAAAGTTTTTTTTTTATTCGCTCGTTTTATTATTTCCCCAACAAATATAAGATGTGTTTTTGTTGGGGAAATAATAAAACGAGCGAATAAAAAAACAGTTTATTCAAAAAAAGTTTTTTTTTGTGGTTATTATTTTGTATTTCCTCCACGATCCCGTATCCCTTTAATAATATGATGTGGTATGCTTTAACCAAACTTTAAATACGATTTTGGTCAACTTTTAACCATTCGTCTACTACCGCACTTTTTAACTCGTCCAAGGCATCTGTAGTTGGAGAGCGTTGTCTAGCGCATCTTCCACCGTCGTCCCATGTATGTTTAATAGGATTTAAGTCTGAGCTGCGAACTGGCCACTCTATACAGGCAACATCAACGTCTTAAAAATACGCATTGGCGAAAAGAGCAATGTGTGCATTATTGTGCATAAAAATGGAATTTTCGCCCATGTTCTCTAAGAAAGGACCAGCATAGTCATTTAAATTTCCTTTATGTATCTGAGAGCAGTCAGAGTACCCTTTTATATCTCCGTACAACTCTCTGAAGATATCCTAGCCTATGCCATTATTGATCCTCCACCGGATAGCACCTATACTATAAAACACACTGGATTGAACAACCGTTCGCCTGGTTGTCAAAACCGTGTGTAAATCTATATATATAAAACCGAAATACCACTCACTGATTAATCACGAAATCTCAGAAACTATAACACTTATAAACTTCAAATTTGGTAGGTAGGTTCCTTATAAGGTGTAAACATCCGCAAAGAACGGATTTTACGAAACGCAACCCCTAAGGGGGTGAAACGGGGGTCTAAAGTTTGTATGGAAAAACCTACTTTCACGCGGGCGAAGCCGATGGCAGAAGCTAGTAAAATATATAAATCTGGACCAATTTTCATCTGGCCATTGAATATGGACTCAAGGAAGTCATAACCTGGCAACTTGATATTCTCTGAGCAGTTTGGGACCCTTACTGGCCTATAAAGCTCTACAGTAGTTTCACAAAGTCATCGCAGTATTGTGTCAGACGAAATTTCTTGAATACTATTCTGGACCTGAATTGCCTTTAGATTTCACTATCGCAGGAGTCTCTCTGTATTTCTAAATAACTGTAAAAATGGGATCTTGGGCTGGCGAACCTTAATACAGGTTACTGTGTAACCTCCTAGCTAGGACGACAGGACTACTTTGTTCAGGTTCTTCTACTTTTAAATTGGTCATACCTATTGTAAACTGTTTAGACTGTACCTCATTTTTTGAAATAATTAAATAATATTTTTTATTATTTCGACTTCTTAGCATAGTGCTCACTGTTAATCGGCCTTCTTGAGTAGTTGTGCACCTTTTCCTGCCATTTCCTGGTCTTTTAGTGTTCCGGTCCCTTAAATACGCTCTCTAGACCGTAGATAAAGATTCGAGCTCCTACCGTAATACGCTGATCCTATCAGTATTACACTGACCACATCCTTCTTATACCGTGGTAATATTTCGTGTACATTCTTCAGGTGATATCAACATGATCTTGCACTGAGATACTGAGACCGAGTCAAAAATTGTTTATAACGACAGCTTGGTTTGAAGTAAAAATATTTATTTATTTTAGTTTCGAATTTTGTTATTTTTTAAATTCAGAACTCTGTTTTATAAGCTATAACTTGTATAAATGAAACATCTTTTGAGATTTATAATAAGCGTACTTATCTGCTTATAACATAATCATCATTTATACGACCTATCTATATTTATAACTTTGGAAGATATCGCAGTTTCTATGCGATATGTTATTTTTGCGGCCCAGTGTAAATATCAGGCAAAAAATTAATAAACGTAACTCGGAACATGGATATTGATAAGAAAATAGGTAAGTACTTAAATAAAATGGTAGTTACATTTTATCATGATAAAAATCTAAATAGAAATCAAGTTTTATGGAAACTACTTAAATATTAGGCGTATCTAGTATACTGTCTATACTAGATAAAAACACAAAGTTGATATTTTATTGACATAGCTAAAAGCAGTTCTTCAACTAGATAAGGGAAAACACCCGTTGTTACCCAATAGAATCCGCATAAATAAAGCCAAGTGCTGATCACAGCATGGCGTAAAATCAATGAATTCATAAAGATACCATATCGATGTGTACATGCCAGACGTGATGACACTGACGTTAATATATCCCGATTACGGCTGGATATACAGGCTGCGGATAAAATTATTGCCAATTTTTCTTCCGTCCATCATCAATAAATATGTAGTACTAGCGGATAGGTAGGTACATACCCGGCGCGGCGTGTGAAACCACGCTAAAAAAGAAATACTTTTTTTTTAATAATATAAACTAGTGCTTGACTGCGATCCCACCTGATGGTAAGCAGTAATGCAATAATTGATGGTGAGGCGCACTAATTTATGAGGAGCATATTCACTCTAACCTTGAAGATACCCAAATTATAATGGACGGGAAGACCGCAGCAGGCAAATTGTTCCAGTCCGTCAGTTCAGTTTGTGGGGGATGAACTGCTTGCGTCCGTAGGATTTACTTAGTTCTGAACACCCTACACGTGTCCCCTGGGTAGTGCTAAACGAGCAGTAAAGACGGTAGTAGGCTGCATATATAGCATCGGCTGCCGGCTTAAAGGTTACCACCCATCAGACAAAGCCATGCCGCCAAGCGATCCGTCGTGTTCCGGCGTGATGTCGGGTGAAGCCGTAGCCGTATGGTGGAAGATGGGTCTGAGCAGTTGTGTTGCGACGTATACCGGGTATGATGCGCCAGCTGTTGTTGTGTCGGACGTTTGATCGTGGAGGGTAGCGGGATCCGAAGCACGGTGCTCCGCTGGCCGACCGTAGATAGTTGGGGGCCCAAGTAGTGTGCCAGCCACACACGAAAGGCTGCCCCGCCAACTGCGAAAAATCCCAGGGTGGCCCCATCGTGCCGGTTGGCGACCGGGCGAGAGGATCCGATGGCGATCCCTGGGGGGGTTCGGGTGTCCCCGTAGTCTCCAGATCAACTCTCCATTGGCTCAACTGTCATCTTTCATCTCTCCTATTCACTCCACAAAAACCATGAAAGTTAAAAAGAAAGGCAAGTGTCAACAGCGGATGCACGTCCTCTCATTTCAAGTGCAGTCCTCTAATATTAGAGGGCTGCACTCCAATCTCGTTGCGGTCCACCACCATCTTGAGACTGACAAGCCACACTTGCTTTTCTTGACGGAGACCCAAATTAGATGTCCGTCAGATACGGCGTACCTCAACTACCCGGGATACTCACTGGAGCATCATTTCCTGTAGCGTGCCGGGGTCTGTGTGAACGTCCGTAATGACATCTGCTGCCAGCGTCTCCGTCACCTTGAAGACCCTAATTTATCTACGCTATGGCTGTTGGTGGACACTGGTACGGACAAAATTGTTTATGTATATTATAAACTTGGAACTTCAGATCACTGTCTGGTGAAGTCTGTTTCGTCCTTCTCCCCACCTGGCTGCGACTCACGCGGTGAACGGCAAATGTGGCGTTACAGGTCAGCAGATTGGGATGAGATGCGGCATTTCTTTGCATCTTATCCTTGGCAGCAGGTCTGCTTCTCTTCTGAGAGTCCATCGAGCTGTGCGGATGCTATATCCGATGTGATACGTCAAGCTATGGAGTTTTTCATCCCTTATAGTGACGTACCCATCGGAGGCTCAGCTCACCCATGGTTCAACGCCGATTGCGTTCAAGCTGAAGAGCGTAAGCATTCGGCGTTTCTCGCCTGGGTTGACGCTCGTGACCGCATGAAGCTCCGGATTTGAGCTCAAAGAAGAGAGCTTTCAACCGTGCTGCTAAGTCCTACAAAAAAGCACTGAAAAAGGCTCGGTTCGACCAAATTACCCATATTGGCACAAAGCTCTCTGCACAGCCGTCCGGAAGCAGAGCATTCTGGTCCCTTGCCAAGTCGGTCGAAGCGAACTTCTGTAGGCCCACATTGCCTCCGCTGGTTAAACCTGATGGAACACTGGCTCACTCGGCGAGAGAGAAAGCAGGTCTCTTTGCATCTATCTTCGCCCATAATTCTCGTCTTGATACTAGCAGTGCTACTCCACCGGCTCTACCTCACTGCAACACCTCGATACCTGAGGTTCGCATAAGAAATAAAGAAGTTTTGAGAGCACTGTGTCGTCTAGACGTGAATAAAGCTAGTGGACTGGAGTGGAGTTGTCTCCTGTATTGACGCGCTTGTACCGCCTCTCATTTAGGACTGGTATAGTGCCCAAGTCCTGGAAGCTTGCCAACGTGCAACCCGTGCCCAAAAAGGGCAGTCGTACCGATCCTGCCAACTATCGGCCGATTTCGATAACCTCCATACTCTGCAAGATTATGGAGCGTGTATTGAACTCGCGCCTCATGGCATACCTGGAAGGTAACGATCTCCTCAGTGACCGACAGTACGGGTTTCGCCACAATCAGTCTACTGGGGATCTACTAGTGTATCCCACTCACATGTGGGGCGAGGCCCTCGAGAAGAATGGAGAAGCGATTGCTGTCTCCTTAGACGTCTCGAAGGCCTTCGACAGGGTATGGCACGCCAGCCTTCTGAGTAAGCTTCCAGCGTACGGCATTTCCCCTGGTCTGATTAACTGGGTAAAAGACTTCCTGAGTGAACGGTCTCTCCGAGTTGTTGTCGATGGATGCTCATCAGAGCCCATGACCACTAATGCCGGAGTTCCTAAGGGGTCAGTTCTCTCTGCAACTCTTTTCCTGCTGCATATTAACGATCTGCTGATGCCCGGTATCTATGGGTATGCAGATGATAGCACAGTTGTAGAGAGATACCTTACAGGTGCTCGGGCTAGTAAGGAACTAATCCGGTCCGAACGAGAGGCTATGGTAGAGCGTACGAATGTCTCACTTCAGGCAGTCTCCAAGTGGGGCGAAACCAATCTAGTAGAATTCAACGCCACCAAAACACAAGCGTGTCTGTTCACCGACAAAAGGAGCCCGTTCACCTTGGCTCCTGCTTTTCGGAATGTATCCCTGGAGTGCACCGACCGCCTTCAGCTCTTGGGAGTTGAAATTTCCTCAGACCTCAATTTTGGGCGGTTCATTGAGTCCAAAGCCAAGGTAGCTGCTAGAAAACTAGGCGTTCTTGCAAAGGTCCGACGGTACTTCACACCGGGACAGCTTCTAATGTTATACAAAGCACAGGTCCGATCGTGTGTGGAGTATTACAGTCACATATGGGCTGGTGCTGCAAAATGCCATCTAGCAGCTTTGGAGTCAGTGGAAAGGCGTGCGAAGAGAGAGCTATTGGGGATCCAGATTTGGTTCAGTCCAATCTACAAAGCCTCGAGCACAGGCAGGGTAGCCAGCCTATCGGTATTTTTTACAGGTTGAATTTTGGAGAGTGTGCGCGGGAATTGCATGACTTGATTACGCCATCTCATTTCTACCATCGGACAACCCGACGTACGGCGAGTATCCACCCTTACGTTGTTGAAACTTCAACGGTCCGGACTAAGCGTTTCGCTTCGTCGTTTATACCGCGTACATCGATGGACTGGAACAATTTGCCTGCTGCGGTCTTCCCGTTCAACTATAATTTAGGTGCCTTCAAGGCTAGAGTGAATAGGCTCTTAATAAACTAGTGCGCCTCACCATCAATGATTGCATCACTGCTTACCATCAGGTGGGATCGCAGTCAAGCACTGGTTTATATCAATTAAAAAAAAAGTCCTTCGATGTACGCGGTATAAACGACGAGGTGAAAAGCTTAGTCCGGACCATAGAGGTTTCAACAACGTAAGGGTGGATACTCGACGTACATTTTGTTTATTTGTTGTAATAATAAAATCAAAGGAGACAATTTTTTTTGGGCCCACTATTAAACGGTTACGTTTATTAATCATATTACACATGGAAAAAGTGATCATCTTATTATAATTAACAGACCAAAAATTATATAGAAATCTAACCGGAATAATGAAATAATAGTAAAAAAGTGTTACGGCAAAAATTGCTTGTTTAGGAGCGTTTTCAAGTTTATTTTAACGTGAAAAAAAATATGTTACTACAGTGCGCAGCGGTGACATCGGATTTAAATGCGTTTCAAGAGATAATAATTAATTGGTACAGCGAACTTGTTTTTAATGATGTTATTAACGGTTAACACAAATATCAAGTAACGTACTTTAAAAATCACCGTGGAACGAAACGTAATTAATAGCCCGTTGCAGATGCTCTGTGGTCCAGTTTCAATCAGTTTGACACTGACAGACAACTAGTACTAGTGGTGGGTCGTTGTCGAATTTTAGATGGACGAGACGTAACCGTTTTGGCGACGACAAAAACGGTTTCAGAAAACGGTCGTCGTCGCAACTGGTTTCAAGACGATACTATCGTTGAGTGAAGTAGTTGCAGAAAACGTTCGTTGTCGCAACTAGTTTGAGGACGGTAATAAATTCTGTACTCGTCGCGTCGTCATTTCAAAACCAGTTATTACAATGAAAAATGAACTTTATGACTATACCCATAAAATTCATTTTTCATTGCAATAACTGGTTTTAAGAACGACGACGCGATGAGTGTGATAGTTGAAGCAATGGATTTTCGACCTTATTTTCTTAAAAGTAAGATAACAATTCGCATACAGTAATTCGAAGACTGGTTTGTGCAACGAAGACTGTTTGGTCGCAGGATGGAAAACGGTTGTTACGTTGCAGAACAAAAAACGGTCTTTAAAAACTGTTCGTCGTTGAAACGCCCACCGCTACAGACAACATTATTATTGTTTCCGATTACTAGATAGTTGCATGTTTCTTCTGTTCTTTTCGTATTTTTAATCGAAAGATTTTATGAAAATGGCATCTTGTAGATACATGCATAATCCACAAAGCCGTTGTATCAATTGTGCAGCACGATTTCAACGGAATGTTGAATACTGCTCTTGCTGGATACTGTTGTAATTGTTTAGTGGGCAGACGCACTGTTGGCTGCTGTGCATATGTGATGTGTATAGTGTGGTTTTTATCTTGGGCGCGGCATCAAGGTGAGGTTGAGCCACCTGCATCTTGTTTAGATGAAATACTGCTTTTAAGAGATGACTTTGAAAATGATGATGATGAACAGTAATAAATACTTGTGATGTAATGTGGTTTTTTTTTCTCCTTACACAACCAGCATAAAACACATCACCTTATTATTTTATATCTACAGTCAATGACCGGCAAAAGCCGCGCTATTTCGAAATGAATACATCTACGCATTTTCATGAATAAGTCTATCAAGTCGTGTAAATCACATCAAAGTCTGTCACGTAGTACAGACGTGACTTTGTTTTATACTGTCTATTATTGAACAGTGCACTATTTTAACTTAAAATACCAAGGAGACCTATCCACTTATTAGACAATCGCTTTTGTGAGATTTTAGGTTATTATGAGAGTCATGTTTTGACTGTCGTATTTCACGGTACTCCAGTTACATAAAGTTTTGCTAATATTACCAATGTAATCTAGAGATTATAAGGAATAAACTAACGTGCATTTCATTGCTATACGCCACAATTTGTGGTGGGCCTATTCACCAAACAAAGAAAATTGTCTCCTTTGCATCGTTTTAATGATCTAAAACTATATTCGCAATATTGTTTTTCTAATGAAACCAGTTTAGAGCACACAGTCATAGGCGACATAGGTAGGAACATTTTTTGTGTTTTATTGAAATATAGATTGATGATTGATTGGTTGGATTTGTTTTTTCACAATGATGATCTAAGTATCTACTTATTATTGTACTTATTTCTTTTCTGTTTGTCTTTCTATTAAGTTGGACTTGCTATTCTGTTTCTGCACCGCCCTAGGGTCGACTGGTAGAAAATGCCTAAGGCATTAAGTCTACCTTTGTATGGTGTTCTTTTTTTACTGGTGCATACAGTATTTTAGTAAATAAATTTGATGCTTAATCTTTTTTAAACATTACACTAAGGATATACCAACTTTTGAATTTAAGCGTATATCTGTTGATACAATTTTAAAAACATACAAAAGTCTTAACATAAAAAACACTGAAGACTTATGGGGTATATCCGTTAAGGTTCTTGGAGATAACATTGATACTATTGCTCCTGTCCTAACAGGCATATTTAATCAATGCTTAGACAGCGGAATGTTCCCTGATTTAATGAAACATAGTAAAGTAGTACCAATTTTCAAATCAGGTAGTAAGAGTGATCCCTCTAATTATAGACCTATATCTGTGCTTCTACCATTGAGTAAAATCTATGAAAAAATCATGCTCGACCAGATGTTGTCTCATTTTAATTCAAATGGGATTTTGCATAGTCATCAGTTTGGCTTCACGAAAGGAAGGTCAACGACGGATGCAGGAGTGAAACTCATCAGTCACATCTTGGAATCCTGGGAGAAGTTCCAGGATGCTATTGGCATATTCTGTGACCTCTCAAAAGCATTTGACTGTGTTGACCGTAATACTCTGATCCGTAAATTACAACATTACGGAATTCGTGGACGAGCTGCTGATCTTGTTTTTTCCTATTTATCTTACAGGCAGCAAAAAGTATCCATTAATGGGGCGACGTCCTCGGGGTCTTTAGTAAAGATGGGCGTGCCTCAGGGTTCAATTCTTGGCCCTTTCCTTTTTCTAGTTTATATTAATGACCTTCCTTACATGATGGCTAATTTATCCGATATAATTCTGTTTGCTGATGACACTTCTCTTATTTTTAAAGTAGATAGAAAAGATGGGGATATCTTGCATGTCAACGAAAGTCTGGCTGTTCTTTCGAAATGGTTCGCAGCTAATAATCTCTTATTAAATGCGAATAAAACTAAATGTATAAAATTTTCATTACCGAATGTCCCTCAAGTTGGCGTCAATCTAATTCTTGACGGCAACAAACTTGATATTACTACGGAAACTGTGTTTTTAGGTATAACTATCGATTCTAAACTGCAGTGGAGCGCTCATATTAGAACTCTTTCAGGTAGATTAAGCTCAGCCGCATATGCAGTAAGAAAAATAAGGCAATTGACAGATGTACCCACAGCTAGGTTAGTTTACTACCTACTCTTATTTCCACAGTATTATGTCTTATGGCATTTTACTGTGGGGATCTGCAGCTGATGTAGACTCAATTTTCATATTACAAAAGAGAGCAATCCGGGCTATTTATAAAATGGGTCCTCGCGAGTCCCTCAGAAATAAATTCAAAGAAATCGATATACTGAATCTGCCTTCTCTTTATATTTTAGAAAGTATTTTGTATGTTCGTAAAAACCTAGGACTCTTTAAAATGGGAAGCGATTTTCATAACATAAATACGCGTAGTAAACACGAAATTGTATTACCCAAATGGAGACTAGCTAAGACCAGCAAGTCATTTTTAGTAAACAGCATACGCTTTTATAACAAGCTGCCAAAGGCGGTGACTGAACTTAGCGAGGGAAAGTTCAAAACCCATATTACGCGTGTCCTAACTAAAAAAACGTATTACAAGGTTAAAGACTATGTCGAAGACACGCTTGTGTGGCAATGACTGCTTCTGCACATGTGGCCCCCTGGTAACTCATAATATTGTGTAAATGTATCTATTAACTGCTCCACATTTAATTTTGTTGTAATATATACTTTTTTTTTCACATTGCTTTTGCAGTATTTTTATATTAGACGCCAACCACCATAAATTCGTTAGTAATTTATTTTGTTGACATGTCATTTATTGATAATTTTAATTATTTATTATTCTTGCTTATTTTATATAGCCTCTTTTTTATAATGTGAATGTGAGAACACTGTAGACTCCGCAAATCCTTAGGTTACTTCTATTACAACTCACTTTTTTTTTAATATGATTATTTTTATTGTGCTTTTGGGTACAATATCGACTGGTATATGTACACTGTTCTAACATAATGTCTATAAATATTGTAAGCAACCACTTTTTTAAAAGAGTAACCATGGAGTTTCTTGCCGGTTCTTCTCCATAGGAAACGACCAATTTGGAACCGTGCACTAGCTTCTGACGTTTTATAAGTGCCCATGTAGGCCTATGTGAAATAAAAACTTTTTGACTTGACTTAACTTGAAAAATAAAACAAAGTCGCTGTCTGTGTCTGTCTATATCTTCACTTCTTCTAAGTATATCCATTTACAGGATGGTAACTGGCAAGCACCACGTGTTCATTTCGGTGTTAAATAGTGAGGTGAATAGACCACAGTGCTAATTTCATCATCATTAAACTACGGGGTGGCAAAGTAAAAGGCTACACCAAAGGAGACACCATTTTGGGAAATTCAGATTTTAATAGGATTTTCATAATAGAAGGAGCGATAAAAGAAGGTTGGTTTATATGAGGCAACAGCGTTAAATTAGCTGTAAAGCCATCATCGATAAGGTTTTCTGATAGAGGGTTCATGGCGTAGAATTAAAATAACAATTCACATCACAATCACTTTTATTTCACAGTAGAGATATAATTAGGTGATTACAAACGTAGGTGTATCGTAATCTGAGAAAACCAGTGTTTTCGTTAGGAGCATCTAAACTAGTCGACGGATCACTTATGACTGCCGTGCGTAACCGTCGCCCCTCCAATCGAATTCCGCTCACGCGACTCGTCTACAATGTCACAGCGGTTTCCGCACGCTGGTAGGTACTAAGGAATCAATTGAGTGTCTTGTTATCGCTAAATTGTCAAGATATAAATGAATCCGTGCGAAGACGGGGCGGTTCGCCAGTAGAGTATATACAGCACTCTTTTTTAATTATTACAAATACTTAAAGGGCTTATTAGAAAAGGTCTAGTTATTATTTAAATAAAGTCTCAATAAAGAATATTCATAAACAGCAAAATTATGAGCGTTTGTTAATATCCCAAAATACCACTCAATTTATGGAAATATTGTACAGGCTATTGATTATGAATGAATGAATGGAGATAAAAAAGAAAAAACAGTGCGCGTACCTAGTATTTTCTAGTAGCAATTGTTATGAATTATAATAAATAATTGATAAATTCATAATAGAATCATCTCTTATGAATTCATCAATTTTTTGGAAAAAAAATTCGTGAACAATTTTGGGATTTCGTTTTTTTTATTTTTGACTACACAAATATGATCAATAACGGGTACTGAGAGCCCCATTTTTTTGTACTAATAAAAAAGAGGTGTATATTTCAGCCAAAAGTGCTTAACACTTCTACTTAATACTTCTCAAACTTCACATAAACTAAGTATTTTATACATCAAACGACATTTTCTTGTTGGTGATGGAAATTATTGAACTTATCGCGCTCCAGGTGGATCGAGAGTGTTAGACTTATACTAACTAAAATCTACCCATCCTTTTATGTTCCGTTAGTTGCCTTTTATGTAGCAGGGCCACTGTAACTCTTTCAAATAATTCCCGTAACCTTGGCAAGCATCAGCCCTCCGAGCGGGTCCCGTCAATTATGCTTAGGTATATCTCTTTGCGGCGCGCGTGGACGCCGTGACACCTATCTAACTCATTTCTAACTACTCCAATATTACCAAACAGCTACGATACAAGGTAATTAAACTTGTTGTATTTGAATATCGTACTAAATTTTAAAATTATATTTTTGTACTCATCCTTTTTTCCTCCTTCATTTCATATCCCTAAAAAATACAGTTTCACCTTCCAGTTCTTGCCTTTAAAAACATACCTAACATCCGAAATAATATTATTATAACGACATATAATTTTTTTTTTGGTGTACAATACATTTTAAACTTACATCTCCTGTATCACATAGATCATATTGAAATATCAATTGACACCAAGGTCAAAGTGTCATTATAAGGTCGCTTTCAATTTATGCGTTTTTTGACGGCCTGCTGCGGTGCCGATGCGGTGCATTAGTCGTACTGCGTACGGACGATCGTATTTTTTTATACAAAGCGCGCGGTGCGGCAACAGTGCGGCGCCGGCAAAGATCTTTAATGATGATGAATACCCTACGGACTAAACGCCGATACGGCGAACGTCCGACGACACGACGGCAACGTCACTAGCACCACGTGTTCAATTCGGTGTTTAATAGTGCGGTGAATAATCCACAGAGCTAATTTCAATTTTAATTTTCATAATTAAATTACGGTTTGGAAAAGTTAACGGCTGACCCACACCAAAGAGGACACGATTTTGGGAAATTGCTCTGCAAACAAACATTGCGAAATCCTCTGTCAAATCGCAAAAAAAAAAAACATTTTTTAATACCAACCAAATTTAAATCTATGGAAAGGATACTTCTTAATATTATGTTTTATATTATTAGATATAAAAAAATACTGTGAAAATAATTGTAGTAATAAATAAAATACCAAATATAAGTAGTTTGCTAAATTTAACTTTTAACTAATTCAAGTAATTCGTAGAAACATTCTCTAGACATTCTCAGATAATTAAAAAAAAATACTTGATGGAAATCACCAGAATTAAATGTTAACAAAAACATCAGTGTTACTCTTTACACTGGGGCTTCGTTTTGTTTTTTCTTTGATGATTTTCAACATTAGCACTAACAGTCACGTTTCTTCGTCAGAATCCATGGCTTGACTGATGTCGCATCACTGGCATACATACGCACGGCAATCAGATACGCTTTCAATTTAGGCGTTTGTTGTCGGACTGCTAACTTCCTGCAAGCGGCCGGCTGCGGAACGTAACCAGCGGCACGGTAAACGTGCGGCAGCGGTCCGACATAAAAATTCTAAACTGAAAGTGCCCTAATAAGTACGTTGAGGCAAACAAACAACTACTAAACTGTAAAAAGAAAGATGGGTGGATTGCATCAACTAACTTTAACAATAACCAGTATCTCGACAGCTGTCATATTTCTGATTAAGGGCCCAAAACCCGAGACACATTTTTATACAACCGCTCTTACGTGATTATGATGTTATTACACATCTTTCTCCAGACAACACAAATATATTGTGGATATTATCTAAGTTTCTATTGAAATCAAAACATAAATCCAGCAACAACTTCAGAAAAATTGCTATTTTGTGTGATCTTTGGCCTTTCATAATGTATGCGTAAATGAAAAAAGTAATCCCCGTGTCAAAGCCCATGGCTTCGCCACCAGCGGTGTCTAACGCGGACCACGGTGGCGACGATGACGACAATGCTCCAGAGGTGACCGAGGTAGCGATGAGTGTACGAAGGCTGAGTGTCAAGAATACCGCCCCAGGACCCGAAGAAGAAGCTGGGGTGCCCAGCTCCGTGTATCGGCCCATTGCGCTACTCGACGAGGTAGGCAAGCTCTTTTAAAGAGTAATGCAGACCACCTCATCGCGCACCTAGCACGGGCGGGGCCGAACCTTGCGAACGGCCAGTTCGGCTTTCGCAGGGGGCGCTTCACGGTGGATGCCATCATGCGCGTGCGAGCCCTTACGGCGGGGGATGCGGTGTCCCAGGGCAGGTGTGTCGTAGTGGTGTCTTTGGACATCGCCAACGCCTTCAATTTCCTGCCCTGGAGCATTAGGAGGGCACTCCGGTATCACCAGGTGCCCGACTACCTCTGTCGTGTGATCAAGGTCTACCGATCGGACAGGTACATCAGCTACCCTGGTCACCAGGGAGAGTGGAAACGGCGGGAAATGTCGTGCGGTGTTCCGCAGGGATCGGTACTAGGACCGACCTTGTGGAACATCGGTTACGACTACGTGCTGCGCGGCGACCCCGTCAGGTTCAGGATCTGTTACGCAGACGACACACTGGTCCTGGCGCAGGGAGAGTCCTACCAGGTGGCGGTCGAATTAGCGCCACACGGGGTTGCGATAGTCGTTGATAGGATCCAGCAGTTGGGACTCGAGGTGGCGCTGCACAAGTCCGAGACCATGTGTTCAGGAGTGGGTTTTTAGGCAGTAAAAGTCTGACACTATCTCCCGTTCCGCCCCAAAGTGGGGGATGTCATTGGATGATTTTCCCACCGAAAAAAAAAGAAAAAGTAAAGAAAATATAAATAAACCGAGCACATTTTATCGAGATTCTGAATGCCGTAAAACATGAACAAGATTTGTGAAATATAAATAGTGTTGTCTCTTTATCAAACATTGCGTAAGATTGCGTTGGAATGAAACAACAAGCTTTTTAACCATGCTCACGTTGACGATAGATAGATCGGAAAAGGTCCTCTTAAGCGAAGATATAGATTGTATCAATATGACAATTGTTAAAATGACGTCACAAATAACGATAACTTTAACAGCCGGCATTCGGGCGGTTATAGTTATAGTTAAAAAAGATGACAAACAAAGACACAAGTCACTGTCTATCATCTGTTTTGTACTTTAACTTATTACGATATTATTAGATTAAAATAAACTTCTGTTTTTAGTAAAAAACACAAATTTTATAACAACACTTATGAAAACCCTTCACTTCCATCCATTGAGGAAATTGAGGTTGAAGTCAAACAGACATCTTCTGATCCTGAAGTGTAGGCAGCTGGCCTCAACCTTTACGTCTATTTTCCTGGCACACCCTTGTGGGGCTCCTTTAAACAAAATATAAATTTAAATTATTATAACAGTAACCAAATATTTATAAAGATTCGAACAATATCACATACAACCACATAAACGGAGATGTTTAAAGGTAGTGGTAGTGGACAATCATGTTAAAATAAGTGGTTTAAGGAAAAAAGTTTTGATGGTACCTTTTTTGCACTATTTCTTTTCTTTTCATATTTTCAAATTTTTATTTAAGTTACTTTGTCGTCCGTGGTATTTGTCCAGTGGCATTAAATTCCTTTTGAATGCTGTTCCATGCTTTTTCTTTTTATTTTGTACTGGAGATCCCGTCTGTTTTTTGCACGTCAAAAATTCTTGTACTTTTTATAAGGATTTGTAACTTAATAACTTCTTCCTTGATATAATTAACACTTCTTTCCTGAAAATGAAAATTTTATAATTCTATTAATATACTATTGATAATAAACATTAGCATAAGATTACAAACTTAGTTTTATTTATTTGCTTACTCATTTGTAAGTGCTGCCTAACAATGAAAGTTCGCTATACTTACTTTGTAATGAAGTTCTGTAAATTGGTATTATTGTGTTTGGTTTCTCCTAAACTCTTTGTATTTTCACTGAAATTTGTAGATTGAAAATATTTAAATGCTTTTGAGCCCCATCGTCAATGTTATTCGGATCTGTAACCTCGAAATGCGATTCGTAATAAGGCGTGGTTTATCGGGCGAAGAGCATAGACACTCGTTACAAATGAAATCAATTAATGTTAGCACTTCACTGTAATCTTACTTTTAGTTCTCATCTATTAATCACCGTGGATAAATCACCACACAATAATCATTACTACAAAATAGGCAATACAATTAAGACACTCCACTGAACGCGTAGTGGACACATGTGTCTACTACGCGTTCAGATAGTTCCTACCGGGGCTCAGTTAATATTGCGCCTCCGTAGTCCACCCACATCCCACCAGCACTCAGTGTTGCGCCAGAGTGCCGTGGTCAGTCACGTGACACACGTCACTCTAAACCACTAGTACCACTCTAAACAACTAGCGCCATCTCTGATATCTTTTGAAAACTAAACACGAAAGCGCCTTTATATTTTTATAGCAGAACGATTTGTAAACGTTGCAATTCATCCAAAAAAAAAACAATTTTGACTTTGGCACCTTTCAAGGAATAATGACACCCGGCTCGAAGTCTTGCTATTGCAAAAAAAAAATACCCACTTATATTTTGGGGAAATAAGTTATCTTTTCACAGGGCACCCTTACAACTTTAACAGGTCATTTTGATGCAATCCACCCTAAGGCTGCCTTCCATCCAAAACGAGTAAAGTACTCGTAAATAGTGAAACTAAGCTGTGAAACTAGGTATCTTTCTAGCTAGGTGATGTAGTTGAGTCTGTCCCTCACGGTTTCACCCACATCTTTGGTTACTGCTTCGCCTCCGAATGTCTTAGCATGATGTTATATAGCCTATTTACTGTTTATTATGACCCTGGCTATCCCATACAAAAAGATTTTTTCCAATGCGTGTTCCAGAGCTTAGTATATATCTACACTGTAGATTGGATGTTATCATATACATCCACCACTACGCTTAGGACACCTAAGGCGGAAAAGTACTCGTATTCCAAACACCATGTTTTTCAAACACCATGTTGATTTTTACCTATAATGTAATCTACGCTATAACAGTATGGTAAAAAAGTTTCAAATCGCGGTTGGATCCCAGTGAAAGTGCCCGTATTTTTACAACCTTCACACACGAGAGATAATGTTTTGTGACTATCATTTTGTGTCGCGAATAATATTCGTATTGACTGCGGTTCTCCCTTCGACATTGCAGGTAAAATTGATTTATTTTCACCTTTCCTCAGTTACATACTTTTAAGTTTTATACAGAAATATTTATTTTTTAAAACACAAAAATTTTATTTTTTATTCCAACTTGTTTTTTTAACGTTTACAGATTTGCCCCGAAGAAGTTTCTAATGTGGGAATAAGTGTTACATGGCATCAAACTCCAACAGCAAACAATATAGAATCGGATCCGCTCTGTTATCGTAATGAATCTTTAGTAACGAGAAACTGTTCCTACACCGGCTGGATACCTCCTCTGGACGATATCGGACCTTGTTTAAAAGTTGTTAAGTATTTTGACATTAATTCATGTCCACCTGGATATCACAAAATATCAAAAAACAACAATGATTACTGTTACCAAATCGGTCAACCAACAGTTTGGAATTCTCCATGTTTTACTAGCGGTGGAGCCTCAGTTATTACGGATTTATCTGCTGCCGAAGTGGAATATCTACTCAATTCCCTTAAAACCATGAATACATCCCGATATTTTTGGCTACCTGCAACAAGACAAAAACCTTTTCATCCCATAGTGTGGGCTATTCCAGGGCCTAACTGGGGCCGACGTGTTTCAGCGAGTAACTTTTTGAGTCTGTACACATCTTTCTCGAAAAATTGTTTATTGTTAGATATAGAACGTGGAGTGCTTGTAACAGAAATTTGTACCAAAAACTACCCAAGTTTATGTTTTTACATAAATGATCTATATTATCCAAGTAAATGTCCCGTTGGATATCACTCATTTAGGTTTAAACTTGACAATGGTACTTGTTATGGTATCGAAAAATCGACCCGACCAATGACATTTACTGAATTTCTTCAAGAAAAATGTAGTTCGCCTATGCTTAACAGGGAATATAATTTAACAAGATTTATTTTTAAAAAAATATCGGAAATCAATCAACTGCCAAATGATGTGTGGTGCTGGTTTAAAGCTCCTCAAGTTTCTCTTGAAACTAATGAGAATACAGAGTATTTACAATATAATAATTCCTTTGAAATTGAGAGTCCTTCATCTTTTGAAGGCATTATAAACAACGCTGGTGCTTTAGGTTTAATTAACTCTAGCGCATCACTGCCTTGTATGGCCTGTGAAATGGAAGTTGTTTATGGAAAAACAGAATTTATGTTTGAATACAATGAAATTCGGAACAAAATATTTCTCACAGTTTATTATCCTTCTGGTCTTTGGAAATATGATAGTGAGGACAAAGGAATCCAATGTTTTTCTGATGCAAAAGGATTTTTCAGAGTGGTGGATATTAATGATATGCCCTTTATCGAAGTAAATTCTTCTAGGCAAGTTGAAAATGAATTAAGTCAGGTTGAAAAAATTGTATATATTATAGACCTGGTGACTGACAGCTCCGCTCAATATTGGTGCGAAGCCCATACAGTTAACTTTTCATTTATTACTACAGATAAAATCATTGCCAATCCCAAAGGTAAAAAAGTTCATGTATTTGCACTTGTTATTAAACATTATATTTTACATGACGATGTTGAGGATATAGCAGACCTCACTACTTTAACAAATAACATAACAAACATATTCTCAGCTAAAAAGGTGTTGCTCATGGATATTTTCGAGTATTCTTTGGATCATATGATGATTTTATTACATTTGCACATTGACATTGAAGATGTCTATGAAGATGAAGCTCTTAATATACAAGACACATTTACTACACTAAATCGTACAGCAAACTTAGAATTATCGAAATATAATTATACGTTTTACAATTTATCCAGTGCAGTATATTGTTTGCCGGCAACTTCTACCGATGTTAAAACACTAGATTGGGAGATGACTCCTATTGGCCATATTTCGGCGCCAAAACAATTTTGCCTTCAAGCTAATGGTTTACCGGTAAAGAGACACTGCCAAGGATCTTATGTGTTGGGTGGAATCTGGGGAGAAGTTGAAGGCTCTTGTGATACCACTTACGAGCCTTCTTCAACTACAACTTTTCTATACAATTTTGTAAAAAGACAGATGCCTAATGATTACATTTCCAGTTTTCTTACTGATGGTCTTAATTTTGTTCTCGGTGACACAGATATCATAATTCCTGCTGATATTTATTACTTGTCAATGTCCCTGCAGCATATTTTAAATCTAGTTCAAGAAAACGCTACATCGGTAGAAACTGGTGACATAGATAACATTGCCTGGGCTATGGATAGAATGATGGTCCTTGATTGTAATTATTTACATTTAGCTCAAACACTTAATTCAACCAATGTTATATTAGATTCGGTGAGTGATATTATTGAACTGATAGCACAAAGAAGTTTAAATGAGTCTTCCGAGTTAATCGATGTGTCATATCAATTTGCATTACAACCACAATTTGTTGTTCAAATAACTTATCCAGAATACAATAATATCACTGGGATAGCTATTATAAGGAATTCGGACTCGGATAATTTTTCAGACATGTCAGTTAAACCATTATACAAAAATACTAGCCTTGAAGAAGTACTTTCTATAGATAACTTAGAAATTGCTACCTGGTTACCCGAAAAAGTTTTAGATACAATTCAAATAAATAAAAATGAAACTGAAAAAAACTCGACAAGGAATGTTTTTTTCCATATAATCATTACCATTTTCTATAACGATGCAATTTTCCAAGAATTGGCTACTGATAAACACGTAATCAACAGTCGAATTGTAGGAGTATCAATCCCCGAGTATATGTCTAATCTGGAATATCCGGTTCCACTTGTATTCAAACAAATTAATCGTACTGGCAATTCTGATTGCGGTTACTGGGATTTTCAACCTAAACAATCCAATAACATTCTAGGTTCTTGGAAAAAGAAAGGATGTTTTATTGTAAAAACTATAAACGATAAAACTGTATGTGAATGTTATCATCTCACTCATTTTGGTCAGTTGCTTTCTATACCAAATAATCCAAATGATTCTATTTTTCTTAGTAAGAAGCACTCTACAGCTTTAAATGTAATAACTTTGGTCGGGAGTTTCTTGTCGCTTTTGGGAATTATTGGTATTTGGATAACAGCTCTAGTGTTTGGTAACTGGAGAAAAAAACCCGGAACAAAGGTTCTCTTGCAGTTATCAACTGCTATAGCATTACCATTAGTGTTTATATTAATTTTTAATTTAGATTATTCTATGTTTATTCAAGTAAATGAAATGTATGTTGTTGCAGTTCACAAAAAAGTTGAATGTATTATTTTAGGTTCAATGCTACACTTTTCGATATTGGCCAGCTTCATGTGGATGCTGATAACTGCCATTTTACAATTTATAAGATATGTGAGAGTTTTAGGTGTAAGCAGACCATCCAGATTTATGTGCAAATTCACATTGATTGGTTGGGGAATTCCAACTTTGCCAGTTATTCTTACATTAGCTCTTGATGCTGAGAATTATATCCCAAGCCCTTCAATGGTCAGACAAATTTGTTACCCTAGTGGCTATTACTGTATTGTAGGTGTTATGTTGCCCATATGTATTATATTGTGTGTAAACGTTACTTTATTCATTCTCGTACTTTACGCTATTTCTCGAGGATCCGATCAGAAAATGAAATCGACGGATATGGATTTGGTCGGTGCGCAACTCAGAGTTTCCATATTCTTGTTTTTTTTATTGGGTTTGACATGGCTATTTGGAATATTTTCATTTTCAAATAATTTACTCTGGTCTTATCTATTTTGTCTCACATCAACGCTACAAGGATTTGTTTTATTCATATATTTTGTAATATGCGATCCAAATACAAGAAACCTATGGATAACATTAATGAAACCACAATTTATATCAAAATCTTCCAGAAATAGTATTACTAGTATAACTAATGGATAAATATAAAAGGGGATTGTATAACACGCTTATTTAGATTTAGCTTATATTTATTTTTAAGAAAAAACTATTATTTTAAGATTGTATCATAAAATATTCCTTGTGTAATTATTAAATAATTATTTCACTAAAGTTGTTGCTTATTTATTTTAACAGGTGCTGTTAAAATTTTTGCTTGTGTAAGTAAAAATTCCAACGACTGTTTGTAAACAGTTAGTAAACAAAGCAAAATGTGGTACCTTCGAAGTATTTAGGTTATTTCAAATAGTAAGCAAAATGGTCAACAAGACGATTTAACAAGGATTGTTTGGAGACAAACTTCTGTTAGTAGTACTTCACCTTAAATATTGTACGGTGCTTATCAAGTTCCAAGAATGACTAGTTTTATTCACTGTGTAACGTTCCAACTGTTACTGATTCGTAAGTTCTAAATTCAAGTTTAATTTATATATTACTAACATCTTCCCGTACTTTATTTTACCGAATTTCGTCCTTTAAACTAATATTTTTTTTTTTTGTGTTCAATTATGTAAGTATCAAGTTTATTAACTCAAGGAATAATGATTCTTGCTTAGAAACTTTGGCACCCCTAAACCAGTTTTTAAGAGCAGTTTTGAAAAAAATAAAGTAAAAAACTAAAACCCGACTACGACAAAAAACAAAACGACGCTGAAAAAGTATGAAACAAGATTTTCATACTTCGAACAGAACAAAAAGAAAAGCCGCAGTCACACGTTATAGGTATCAACCGAAACACTTTAATAACGTGTGACTACGGTTTTTCTTTTTGTTCTGTTCGAAGTATGAAAATCTTGTTTCATACTTTTTCAGCGTCGTTTTGTTTTTTGTCGTAGTTGGGTTTTAGTTTTTTACTTTATTTTTATTTAAACAATTTTGGTGACACATGACTTTTTGTCCGCTAGAGGGCGTCACTTAAAATTTGAGCAATATTTTCGAAATTTACAAATGTAGCCCTTTCAAATGATACCAAACACGGCGTATTTATCTCCATTTTTATTTTTTAACACATACTTTTTGTCCGCTAGAGGGCGCCATGTCGACTTTTGTGACACGTCAAGTAGCCTATGTTCAGCGGACAATGAAGACGGTTCTAACGATACCTCAGAGTGACTAAGATATAAAGATACCAGTAGATTAGGAGCTATGAGGGAACAGATGAACATACTCACATACATACATAGCCGGTCAAAATCATAACCCTCCGTAGTCGGGTAAAAACTACTAAATATAAAAGACGAACATTATTTCGTTTTTAGGGGTCCGTATCTCAAAAAGAAAAAATGGAACCCTTATAGTATCACTTTTTTGTCCGTCTGTCTGTCTGTCAAGACCCTTTATCTCGGGAACGCGTGAAGGTATCGAGTTAAAATTAAAATCATATACTCAGGTTTGCGGTCCCTTGAAGCTGTAAAAAAACAAACTTCTGAGTTTACGAAAAAAAAAAGATACGGCCGTTTATTTTGCAAAAAACGTGTATTTCGATACTCTCAAGGGAATCAAAATTCATAGGGTACTTTCCGTTGACCTAGAATTCTGAAAATTGACATGAAGCAAGGTCTCATAGCACAAGTATTGGAAAAAATCTAAAAACTGTAATTTTGTTGTTACGTCACAAAAAAAAAACTTTTTACGGTAGTTAGGATATCGTCCGAGTAACGTAATCGCTGACTAATGCAGCGGATGCGCCCGTGCGTCATGAATAAACTGCACAATTGCAGAATTGCAGATTTTAGTAATAAGTTTTTGTTAATAGAAATATTATAATTGTAAATTAGTCTTGTAGAACATTTTAATCAATAAACATTGTTTTAATTCAAATAAATATTTTTTTAATAATAATTTCGTTCGCCGTAACTTAACTGGCGCAGTCGGTAGGATCGCGACACTCTACTTCGAATACAACTCTTCGGTAAGAGTGAACGGTATTTATCGTTATCTTCGCGATCACAAATTCGAATCTACGAAGGCGAACAACCTGCGGGAGTTCTGGAGAATTGGGAGTCCTGCTGTCCTACAAGGCCCGGCTAGAGATGCAGAAGATACTGTGGTGAGTGCTTGTTGTATACCCAGTTTCCTATGCTATATTTCCTGCCGTATTCTATAAATGTTATCTGTGTTTTTGTTTATAGGCTAAAATCGCTATAGGCAAATTACATTAGTTTTAGGAGTTTATTATATTCATTGGAATTTAGGTGCTATGTATGCGTGCTAAAATCGCGGTATACATTTCGCATTTTGTAGCAATTCATTCTGTGTCATATTTACTTGTTTACGTATGCGCTATAATCACTATCCGTAAAACATAATTAAAGTAACTTCAAGCTAAGTTCTTAGAGAGTAGGCAGTGTCAGGTATTATACATAATCTCAATAATATCTTAGTGATTTAGAACTAATTTGTTTTGTATTCCTATTTTACAATAAAATCACGATGGCTATGGCAAGCATCGACCTAGCGACTTTCAGGTTCGTTTCAGAGCTGTTGCCAAAATACGATGGCAATCCTAAAACATTAAATTACTTTATTAGAGAAGTTGAAAATGTGATGCTATTACTGGATCCACAAGTTAGGGTGAATCCCGCTATTGTTAGTTTAATTAAAAGCAAACTAAGCGATTCGGCGATCAGTGCAATAGCCTCCGAAGAAACAGTTGATAGCTGGCAAACAATTAAGGCTGCGTTGACGCGTAGATTAGGCGAGCCGCGTAACGAAATACAGTTGATGCAAGAACTAACGCGTTTGCGTCGTAATAAAAATGAAGACGCCGAGGCGTTTGGTAAACGACTAAGGGAAATTCTAGACACTCTAAACGTAGTAGGTAGGCATACGGATAAGTCATACTATGAGAGTATGGTCATAGATCAATACGTTAATAATTTGGACTTTCACGTCTCTATTGGCGTGCGAATTGCACAACCTACGACTCTTAAAGCAGCCATAGTAACGGCTAGGCAGGAGGAGGCACGTTTGGCATTCAATAGACTCAATAATAGTTTTAATGCACTTTCGATCCAAAACAAACCAAAAGAAATACCCAAGCCAAACCAAACGGTACCCCAAAATAATAACTTTGCCCCGCGTAATAGCTGGAACATAGATCAGAGACAACAGAGGGGTCAAGGCACACCCCCGGGAAGACCCGCTTCAGGTAACGTAAGACCTAGTGGTTCCGGTACTCTCAGAAACCCAGGTAATTTTAGGCCTCAGCCGAATATACCTCGCCAGCAGGTGAACCCCCCGCAAAAGGTGTCTGACGTCACCATGAGATCGGTAAGCAAGCCCGAAACACCACGTTTCGCTTCCGAAGAAATGTTTTATACACAGCACAACCAAGACCAGTGTTACCCTGACCACGACGCCTACTATGAAGGTGAGTATAATAATAATTTACAACATAATGTTGAAGACTACAGCTACACTCAGGAGATGCCTGTGGAGGGACTAAACCATCAGGATTTTCCCCAGAACGAGGACCTATTGAACCACGGCTAATAAAGACGGTTCACCTCAACAACCAAGGTAAAGACCATCTTCCTTATATAGAATTGCCGGAATTTCAAGGTAAATTTTTATTAGATACTGGAGCTTCGCGTTGTATGATATCACCTGACGCAATAGCCGGTACTAATCTTGAACACTGCGTTGAGCGCGAGCCATTCCAAGTAAAAACCGCGCATGCTGTTACTCGCCATGAACATGTTGCTATTTTACCATTACCCCCACAGTTTAAGACAGACATATATCATAAATTCTTAATTTTCGATTTTAACCCAAAGTATAAAGGACTAATAGGGATGGACTTGTTAAAAGAATTAGGGTGTAACATAGATTTTAAAAATAAGCTATTGCGAACTTATAATACCGAAATACCAATTTATTTTGACTATCCAACAAAAAGACTAAAAATTGAACCCAATTGTGAAAAGTTCATAACAGTAAAAACGAATTGTATGGACGGTAACTGTATCTGCGACGACTTTAATTGGTTTAAAGGACTCAAGTCACCCGCCGCTGTAGTAACGGTAAAAAATGGAATTTAGACATCTGTATTAAGACATCTGTAATTAATTTAACTGACAAAGAACAAGTAATCAGTAATAATTGCCACTTACCCCTTGAGCCTTTACCACCACAATTGATAAATCAAAATAAAACACACAAAATTAACACCCTTCAAACTAAAACTGACATTGACAAAGAACTTTGCGAAAACTTAAAGAAAATTAGAACCAGCCATATGAATGAAGAAGAAAAACGTGAGATTACCAAAATTTGCTATCAATATCGTGACGTATTTCACTCTGAAAACATACCATTATCTTTCACACATACTGTAAAACATGAATTAAGATTAACTGACGACACACCTATTTTCGTTAGAAACTATAGACAAGCCCCGCAACAACGTACAGAAATTAAAAATCAAATAGACAATTTATTAAAACAGGGAATTATACGTGAAAGTATTTCACCCTGGTCTTGTCCTGTCCATATCGTCCCAAAAAAACCCGACGCTTCAGGAAAGGTTAAATGGAGACTCGTCATAGACTACAGACGACTAAACGATAGAATTGTTGAAGACAAGTACCCTTTACCGAACATCAACGACATACTTGATAGATTAGGGCGCGCACAGTATTTTACAACCCTCGATTTAGCAAGTGGCTACCATCAATTGGAAATGCACCCTAACGACATAGAAAAAAACTGCGTTTACTACAGAAAGAGGTCACTATGAGTTCCTAAGAATGCCGTTTGGGTTAAAAAATGCTCCTAGCACTTTTCAGCGACTTATGGACCATATTCTTAGAGGGATAGACAACGTATTCACATATTTAGATGACGTCATAATTGCAGCCACCTCACTGCAGAATCATAATGAAAAACTCAAGTTAGTACTTCAGCGATTCAGAATGCATAATCTCAAAGTACAATTAGACAAGTCAGAATTCTTACAAAAACATGTGAATTTTTTAGGACATGAATTGACTGACCAAGGACTACAACCCAACAAAGACAAGATAAAAGCTGTTTTAAATTTCCCCGTACCACGAACACAAAAGGACATAAAGTCCTTCTTAGGATTAGTAGGTTATTACCGAAAATTCATTAAAGATTTCGCGAAGCTTACAAAACCATTAACAGCCTGTCTTAAAAGGAACGCAAAAATTGTTCATAGTAATGAATTTTTAGACGCAGTTAACAAATGTAAACAAATTCTGACTAATGCCCCAATATTACAATACCCGGACTTTGACAAACCATTTATCTTGACAACTGATGCATCCGACTTTGCGTTAGGCGCAGTTTTATCGCAAGGCAATGTTGGTGCTGACAAACCAGTAGCGTTCGCTTCGAGAACTTTATCAGAAACCGAGACCCGTTACTCGACAATAGAGAAGGAATTACTTGGGATAGTTTGGGCTATCAAATATTTTAGGCCTTATTTGTACGGCCGCAAATTCACCATCTATACAGACCATAGACCTTTGACATGGCTGATGTCCCTAAAAGACCCCAACTCAAAGTTAACACGTTGGAAACTAAAGCTAGCAGAGTACGACTATAAGGTAGTCTATAAAAAGGGCAAACAAAACACTAACGCTGATGCATTATCCAGGGCCAAAATCTTTCACAACAGCATAGATTCTCTAGCTGTCAATTTTGACGATAACGACGACGATGACATTATAAACAGAATATTTGAGAACGCCCATAGACAAGCAGAGACAGATAACGACCGAGACAACAATAATGACGGACCTAGCAATAATAATAATGACGTAGAAGCAAGAAGTACTAACCATCCCCACACTGACAACGGAACGGACTCAATGAGCATTAATACAGTCGACCCTGACCAGTTAGTCTCGACAAATCATACTCAACCCGATAATGAAAACAACGGCATCCCGATTTTATCTGATGCAATAGACAAACAGCTAAAACAATTTCATATTAGGTCTACCCCGGGTTTAACATATAGAGTGGAAAATAGATCAACTAACTCTAGGACTGTTATTAAAGATGTTTGCATCCCCGTTAACAATACAGAATCCGAAACCATTAGGTTCCTAAAAGAGCACACAATAGCAGACCGTATCTTTCACTGCTATTTCTACGATGAAAATCTGTACTTTGCCTTCTCGAGAGTTTACATTACAATTTTCAACGACAGGGGTCCTAAACTTATAAGATGTACGTCACGAGTTACCCTTGTTGAAAACAAAACGGAGCAACAAGAACTCATTAAGCGATATCACGAAGGCAAATCGGCACATAGAGGTATTCAGGAAACGTATAAACAACTCCACAGAAACTATCACTGGCCTAATATGCTATTGTCAATTCAAAGATTCATTAATCAATGCGACATGTGTTTAAGAGTCAAATACGAAAGAAACCCTTTAAAACCCCCACTAACGTTAACAGAGACACCTACAAAACCACTTCAACATCTGTTTATGGACCTATATTCCACTGGAGGCGCGACGTTCCTGACAGTTATAGATAATTTTTCAAAATTTGCCCAGGCTGTACCGCTAAATGCTTCAAGCAGCGTTCATATCGCAGAAGCTTTATTACAAATATTTTCCATACTAGGATTACCTCTGAAAATCACCACAGACTCAGACACGAAATTCGACAATGACGTCATAAAGGAAGTATGCGCTTCTCATGACATTAACATACACTTCACAACCCCTTATAATCCGAATTCCAACTCACCCATTGAACGTTTTCACTCTACCATTGCTGAAATAATAAGAATCCAGAGAATGACAAACAAAGATGACCCTATACAACTACTAATGAAGTACGCCATTATTGCCTACAATAATGCCATTCACTCTACGACAGGTTATACACCGCGCGAGCTTTTATTTGGTCATACAGCATCCAGGAATCCACTAGAACTGTACTATCCTAAAGAGTTCTATCAGGACTATGTCCTTAACCATCGTAAAAATGCAGAAGCAGTACAGGATTGCATAGCAGCTCTCGTATCTAAAAATAAGGAGCAGGTGATAGAAAAGCGAAATCAGGCTGCTGAGGCGATCACGTTTAAGGTAGGTGAAACAGTATATAAACAGGTTGCAAAGACTACGAGGAGCGACAAAACGAAGCCAGTATTTAAAGGTCCGTATAAGATCATTCATCTTCATCCTAACAATGTTGCCGAAATCATAGGAAGTCACCCCAATTCTAAATCCATCAGAGTTCATTTTAAACTTTTACGAAGACAACATCTTGTTCCAGGACCCTCGTCACAGGAACCTTCCTGCTCTACGCAACCGCCAACCTGACTCTTAACCCCGTAGAGAACGTCAATGGTATTCTTTTATTAAAACAAGGTCAAATTTTGAAGCAAGTAGATACGTTTAGTTTGGCCTGCGTATATAACGTATCCTATTTACACGAAACGACTTTGAAACTTATGTCCTTATATGCCAATACTAAGGCTGCTGAAAATAACGAGCAATCAAATAGGGCATATAAAGATCAAATAGATAATAGCTTAAATTTAATAGGTAAGAAGATAGTGTTTATTGCACCGCACCATAGGTTTAGACGTGGTTTTATTAACGGCCTAGGTTCCATTGTAAAAACCATAACAGGCAATTTAGATTACGAAGATGCTATTAAATTCGAAAATGAAATATCAAAATTACGAAATTCAGTAAATAAAATTAATGTGTCTCAAAAGCAATCATTATTCATAGCAAAACACGCAGTTGAAGAGTATAGTAAACAGATTAAGCTTTTAGACGAAAATCAGAAAAAACTAAATATAATGTTAAGAAATACCACTTTTAACAATAATATTATAGTAAATAGATTGCACTTTCTAGATTTATATATACAAATAGACTTCAGTCTGCAATTGCTGTTAGATAAGCTAGTAATCTTAGAAGACGCCATGACCTTTGCTCAGTTAGAAGTTATGCATCCAAGCATCATATCCCCACACATTCTTATAAACGAAATGTTAGCTATTCAGAAATCATACAATTTTAGACCAGTGGATAGCATTACTATTAGCAATATACATAGCTTAGAGAAGTCTATTAGTGTAAAAGCTTATAGTACAGATCACACGTTAACATTTATATTGGACATTCCTTCCATTGATATAAACCAATACGACCTAATTCATCTATACTCCATTCCCGACAAACAAAACCTAGCAATCATTCCTAAATCCAAATACCTCGTACTGGGCACCAACGAGTACTCGTACCTAGAAGAAGACTGCAAACAGATCACACAGAATACACAACTCTGGACGTCGTTGAACACCCAGCCTGTTGATGAATCAGAAGACTGCATAATTTCACTCGTGAAACACCAAAACACAAACTGCACACGAGCCAAGATAGACCTCAAACAAGGAAGAATGCAGAAACTCCAAGACAACAAGTGGCTTATCATCCTGAAGGAAGAAGAAGTCCTAAGAACTAAATGTGGAACTAAATCTGAATACAAAAGGATATCAGGAATACATATCGCCAGTATTACAAGTGATTGCCAAATGCAAGTACTTAACCGAACACTAACGACAAACAGCAATACTGTCGCAGCAGACGAAATCATACCACTTCCCAGTAAAGCCGTGATCCCAGAGGAGAACACCCATTTCAACCTACAATTGGAAGATATATCACTGGACAGCATCCACGAGCTGATAGAACGAGCCGACAACTTACAAGAACCCACAATCGATTGGCAGACTATGATGGCTACGCCCAGCTGGTCAACATTAGGACTCTACCTCATCCTGATGACAATCGTTCTATGGAAGCTTTGGCAGTGGAAACAGCGACGACCGATACAGGATCAACCTCGCACCGAGGACGCTGCGGGAAGCTGCGGGACGCGCTTCCATCTTAAGGAGGGAGGAGTTAGGATATCGTCCGAGTAACGTAATCGCTGACTAATGCAGCGGATGCGCCCGTGCGTCATGAATAAACTGCACAATTGCAGAATTGCAGATTTTAGTAATAAGTTTTTGTTAATAGAAATATTATAATTGTAAATTAGTCTTGTAGAACATTTTAATCAATAAACATTGTTTTAATTCAAATAAATATTTTTTTAATAATAATTTCGTTCGCCGTAACTTAACTCGGTTCGGAAAAATCTTCGTAACTCAATTCGATTTAACTGTTTTCATCGGTAAGTTTGTACGGAACCCTCAGTGCGCGAGTCCGATTCACACTTGTCCGGTTTTTTATATATTCATTTAGAAAAATATTTTGTGTTACGTTTCCAGTACATTAATTCAAGAAATAAGATTCTCGTACACAGTTTTTAACATCCCCAAATCGTTTAATAGGGGTAGTTTTTAAGGGTTACCCATGGTCTTGGGACGCAAAGGGCAACTGAAGGATCATAGGTGTGATTTTGGTCAGTAAGAGTCTGACACGCCCTCCCGCTTCGCCCTAGAGCAGAAGAAGTAATTAGATGATTTTCCACCTTAAAGAAAGGGATAGTTTTGAATAACGAATTATTTATATGAAAACCTTTTTATTGTAAAACCAATTTTTTTTTAAAGAGTATCCATGGAAGCCTATGTAAAATAAAAAGATTTTGAATCCTTCTCAACCCCATATACAAGTTAAAAACTCTTTCCTACATAATAAAAGGAAGCCTTATGCAAAATTTCACGTTCTTAAGTCCAGCAGTTTCAGCTGTGCGTTGATAGATTCAGTAAGTTTCTCCTTTTGTACGTATGTACGTGTAGATTAGTTCTAAAAGTTTTCCAATAAAGATTTTTTTCCAAATTATATTACAAAGACAAGATCTTCTAGTTCTTCTAATTTTAATATTTTAAAGTCATTTAATATGGATTGCGAACAATGGGTAGCTCTCCGTCCGGCCATCCAGTAACCGTCCGGACCGAGCCCGAGTCGTCGAAGGCGCATAGTGTTTCACGCACGCCTCAAGGAGACTTCATCAAAACCGTAGGGGCCCAGAAGGGTCGAAGCCTGCTGGGGCCATGGGTTCGCTTCTGAAAGGGAAACCCGGGGTCCTGGAGCAAAGAAAGAACATAGGAGTGGGTTTTAAATAGTAAAAGTCTGATACGCCTTCACGCTCTGCCCTAGAGCTGGAGAAGTCATCGGATGACTTCCCATCTAAAACAAAATCTGTTTAATGTATTTTTCATTTATTTATGTTTTATTATTTCCTAGTACTACTAAAAATATACCTGCATTTCATATTCTTAAAATTCTCTTGAAGCGGTCGCTGTATATGGCTGGAAGGCGGTTCCAGCGAATCAAGCCATGTATTCGCTGCGTACCGCACACTATGGACCAACGGAAGGACTGACAGAGGACGAACTCCTTCCAAGAAGTAAGATCCTACACACACAACAATTATACAAATATGGAATCGGGTTAATATGTCATCGGAAAATTGCGTACTCCGATATTGTAATACCGCAATGATCTAGCAGATATTCTGCTGGATCAGCGTCAGGTATATTTGCCTGACACATGCTGAGCTGGACCCGTGGTGTGACATGGAGATGCCCACTGCACTAGGGCTCCTATCCATGTATTTCTTTTTTTTTGTATAAGTACCTTTATATGTTATTTTTTTTTTCTTTGTTATTGTATATTTGTACAAGTGCTTAATTTTTTAATTTATTTGTGTTTTGGTGTATTTAAGTCTTGTGTTGTAGCCAATAAGTGCTTCATCTATCTATCTAACTAATAAATCTTTATTACATACGTTATAATTATTCGATATATTATGAAAAAATCGTTTTGTATACGATAAATTACATCCAAATTCATTAGTTTCCAACAGAACCGTGTTTTATTTAGATAAATAGTTAACAATTTCTCGCAATATTTTACAATCTCACGGCGTTTGCAATTTTCCGGTGACATATATACATTCTGCTACATCCAAATAGAAAAGAAGATCTAAATAAAGACATGTTCCTAAAAAAATTGTTAAAGATGTCAGTGACGATGGTGACACAAAAATTATAATACATGTTAATTATCTTTTGAGATATAAGGACCTAATGTTGAAAGCAAACTTGTACTTGAAAGTAATATTATTGTGACCATAGGTTCACAATAATATTAGGCAAGCATGATTTTAAATTAAAGTAGGTTACTAACTACCTATATGTAGTGTTTTCCATTTTTTGACCCCCAGTGCAAAAAGATGAGTGTTATAAGTTATCTGCTATGTGTGTCTGTCTGTGGCACCGTAGCTCTTAAACGGGTGAACCAATTAGAATGCAGTTTTTAGCGATGATTCTTAGTTGTTTGAACTAAATCGGTATAGCCGTATACAATATATATTATGGAGCTATGAAAGTAATAATTTATTTAATAATAATTGATTTTAATAATAATTTATTTATCGACAAATACACAAGTTTTTAAAGAAAATAAGAGTATATATATACAGTTGAGAAGAAGATAAACCGATAACAAATTAGAAGAAGCCGTGGGCCCCAAACTAGGAACAGCCTATATCTTGGTAGCCCAAGACTAAATAGCAGGTTAGACAGATGGAAAGTTCTGTGTTTACACAACACATTTTACAATACGAAGAACAGGGACACAAAGCAATTATATTATAATAGAATACAGAAATTATAAATATAACAAATAAAACAAAAACTAAGAAAAAATAATTAAGAAACAAAACTCCAAATCACATTAGGATTAGAATACAAAATTCAATAGTAAATCTTATATGAATTGATTTATGCAAATTATGCCAATTTAAAAGTAATAAAAATAAAATAACGATAACCAATAAATAACAAAATAACAATACAATTAAAATTAAATGTCAATTTTAATTGTATTAGTGGAAATGAACTACCGAATATTTGCAAATATTGGCCATATTTAATGGGGTATCAAATGAAAGGATATAAGATATACATTACAAAACTGCAGGACGGGAATTTTTAAAATTATAATTTAAGTTTTTATTTTCAGATTACGTCCATAGCATTTACAAGTTTGGGTGGTGTACACCAGACGCGGTGCAAAAGGTGTACCTCCGCAAAACTGCCAATATAACTTTGTCGGATTGGCAATCGACACAAGCTAATTATCTTTACGTGAGTATCAGGGGCCAATGAGTTTTAAAGTATCTTAACACGACGTCGTCGTCGTCGTCGTCGTCGTCGTCGTCGTCGTCGTCTTTAAATATACACGGCGGTGGTGTGTGGTTTAGTTAAGGGAAGAGATGAATATATCTAAGATGCCATATTAAAACCGAATGCAATGGTGTATATATTACATAACATTATACAGGGTCCCTTTGACTACGTACCGCATTGAAGAAATAAAATTTAATGTTATTTTTATTTTTAAATTAGGCCAAAAAAACTTTTAGTTTCTTAAACGTTATGGGATCTAATAAGCCCCTTTCTGCCATATTGATAGTTATCGTCGTCATGTCGTTTTCGTTTGAAAACCGCAGGAATTTAAATAATTACAAAAATGCCTCTGTCAATGTGTCAATACGACACCAGTTACCAAGAGCAGACATCAAAGAACTAACAAAATTGACGGGGCCCTCTAGGGCTGATGTCTGCCAAGGTTGTGTGCGGGATGGGATTATTTAAAAGAGTTACAGGTCCGTGACAGTGAAGCGCAAAGGGCACCTGAACGAACACGGATGGGTTTTAATCACTAAAAGGTTGTGAACGTCAGAATGGCCGATCAAAAGTAATATTTAGCTTTGAAATTGTGCCTAAAAATTACTTATCAATTGCTTACATTTGCTTACCATGATGAGAAAATTGCTTATTTCATGAGTTAAAAAATTTAAAACATTTAAGGTTGACCATCCATTCTGATAACAGAATGGCTAGACAACCACTTGAAAAATATGTAAGAATATGCGCCTGTTAAAAATATGTGAGCAATAATACCTGATAAAATATAGACGGAACGTGTTAAAAACACATCACTTTGCTCTCATATTTTTAACTGGCGCAGGAATTTTTAAACTCGTGGCTAGCTATAGAAAGCTATAGAAAGAAAAAACAGGTTCTAAACGATAAATAGTGAAATAAGCAATTGATAAGCAATTTTTGGCCCATGAATATTTCAGCAATTTCTCATAGTTACAACTATACCGAGATTTTCCAGCCGTTCTGATATCAGAATGGACGGTCATCCTTAAATGTTTTAAATCTTTTAATTTATGAAATTGTAATAAGCAATTCTCTCATCATGGTAAAAAAAGAAGCAATTGATAAGTATTCTTTAGGCACGATTTCAAAGCTAAATACGACTGTTGACCGGTCATTCTGACGTTCACAAAAGTTTGACACCGTCTCGCTGTCTGCCCACAGCGGAAGGAGTCACTTGATTTTGATTATCCACTAAATACTAACAAAAAAAGAAAACCTAGCTAACTACGTACCTTTTTGTATTTTTTTTAGTTACTAGAAGATGGAGACACTATAGACCATAGGTTGGCTTGCATCGTGATGTACACATACGTGCCCAGGAGACATCTGTTCCGCAACAGTCGCCTACCAGTTTACTACTGCCAAGGAGACTTATTCTATGTTTTGAAAATGACATTTCAACGACTAGACCTACATGAATTTTATCTATACCATAAACTTAACATCCCAGCTAATTTCTTTTTTCAATTCTACCATCCTCCTCCAATATAGTTTAATTGCAAATATAATTATTTTAATAATATTATGATAGTATTCGTAGTAATAATATAAAAGTGTAATACTATCTCGAGTTTCGTAAAACATATAGTTACAAAAAATGGGATTTACAATTTACTTAAATTAATCTAACTAATATAATAAAGACGAAAGTTTGTATGTGTGTGTATGTTTGTTACTGCTTCACGCTCAAACGGCTGAACGGATTTAGATGAAACTTAACAGATGAACACCATGACCTTATAGGAGGTCATAAGATACTTTTGATCTGAGGAGTACATACTTTTGGGATAATTTTCGACTTTGACACGGACGAAGTCGCTAGCAGAAGTTAGTTTCTAAAAAAGGAGACTAAGGAAATGGTTTTTAGTATGTCATTACAATGGTTGACTCAATGACTTATATCTTTATATATTTATAAAAAGAAAGGAAAGTAATTTAGATAATCATAGAATTTATAAATGGTTATTATTTTTATAGTAATTCTTAGCATCATAATAATATAATAATAATATTTTTTTATAATAATAATATTTATTTATTTCACAAACCATCATATGTGTGTACAGTTCACATTGAAGTTTCGAAATCTAAACCTAGAATAGAACGTCTCAATTTCGTTCCCATCATTTATAAAAACAATTAACAAAACCAAAAAAACTAACGAATCCTTGATTTAACAAAACTTCTCATTTAGTCATATTTGGTGTAAGTACGTAGATGATTTTTTTACAAAAATGTATTTTGAAATCAAATAAATCACTTCCACGAACCTTGTGGTTTTATTTCACTTAGCTTAAAGTTTGTACCTACTCAACGAGTATATTTTACCAATCAACTTAGTTTGCATATCGTTTCGTTGCGCTGTGGACTCGTTGCATTTTTGCGTTGTGGACACGGCATTATGCTGAGCGTACGGCCGTTTTTAATTAATTATGTTTTTGTCTTGCAAAAAGTATGCAATATGTTAGTTATAAGTTTGCGTCTTTACCGGCAAATAAAAAGTTTTTCTTTCTTTCCAATGAACGGTATATCCTAATAAAAATATCATACGTTAATGCGCGAATCATCCGGTCCGGATCCGGTCATCAGGTCCGAGAATAAACTACTGTTTACTCTCCTACCCCAACCTCCCATATTTTTCTTTGATAATTTATATAGCCAGCTAGTAGTAGGTAAAATACACAAGTATATCCGGAACAAATTAATAAATTGTAATATTCTGTGCTGCAAGCATTATATTCATCCGTGATGTTATTTAATTAATAAAAAATATAACCAAACTTGAAATTTCTTGAAGTTTTTAACATATTATTAAAAAGCGACGCGCCCCAGGCTAGCTGCACACAGGTTTTAGAAATCTATGAAATTCTAAGTTTTTCTCTGCTATAATAGCTATCTGCGTACATACTCCATACATCTAAAACTATTTCATGAATAACCCCGTCTATTAGTGAAAACTGCATGAAAATTCGTTAAGTTTTTAAGCGTATCGCAAAGACAAACCGATGAAGGACTTTGTTTTATAATAATTATGTAAAATAATTACTAGGTATCTAATATGTAAGAATACGCATGTAAGGAAAATCTACCTACATTCCTCATTAAAGTTAAAAAGAAAAATAACTTTTAATAAACCTTGTTCAAACCGAGTGAAAGATTCTCGGTGACGATCACCGATTTCCTCTCGTTTATGTGATGGTATTTCTCAGAAAAGAAGTGTTATCACATTCCATTTGAGTAAACAGACAAATTAATACGACAACAATACAAGCCACTGAAAAAAATCATTAGTTTGTGGTCGTACGCACAGTATGTACGGTTGGGAGGCAGTAGCAGTTTGCACTTTATGTTTGTATCTAAGATTAGCTTAATTTCAATTAAACATTCCATTTTGTTTTTTTTTTTTAAATTTGATGACTAATCTTACTAAGGCAGTTTGTAAGCCAGCAGTGACGGTTTTAACCTAAAGTTACTGATGCAAAACCGACTTGCGAAAAAACGTTTTTTAAAGTGACAGTATAGACTGTATTTATTATGGTATAATGTACCCGTAGAAGGCCCACAGGCAGTGCTGATATAGTGAAACGGGGGTCGCGGTAGACCACGAAGATGGCGGGATGAATTATTCAGATTTCACCTGAAGTGATGGGGGAAGTGTGGACCCACCAAAGATAGAGGGAGTGGAGAGAGGCCTTTGTCTAGAAGTGGAACAACCAAGGCTAAGAAAAAATATTTAGAATGTGTGCATCCTAATAATAAATGTTATTGTCGTGTCAATAGTATGTGTGCGTTCGACGTTGTGCATTATTCGGGACTTCTCAATCTGCCACGATGACTTCGAGAACGAACCAGCCGATGGAGTGTTGAAGGAACATACATTCACCTGGCTTGGTTTTGTGCAGTACATACACGGTTAGTTCTATTTATTTTTAATGTGGGGCATACTGAAAGTTTCTAGATCTGGCCACTTACAATAAAAGAATGAAAAAACAATTATAGAAATCGAAAATGGAACTCTTTGCGAGCATGTTACTTTTTAATTTGCGAGACTGTCATTTGTTATTTCATTGTGGCGTCCTTTCGAAGATTGTGTGTCGCTATCAAAATTAATTTAACTCATGAACATTTTTGTTCAATGATTTTTTTATGATTTTCGTTGTGACTTAAGTCAACAAGAGACTTCAATTGGCATTTGGTAATGAAGCACCATGTCACAGCTCTGTGTATTCGTGGTTTGGAGAATTTAGACGTGGACGTGATCATCTCTATGACAAGGTACGTGAAGATCGGCCGGTGACTGCGGTTACAGACTCAAATATTGGCACCGTACGACAATTCTTATTGAAACTGACAAAAAACCTGTACTGCTTTGAACCCGAAAGAAAAAGCCAGTCGGCAGAGTGGGTCTTTCCTTTTGAAGATTTGCCGACGAAAGTTAAAAAAGTCGAAGTGTTGGTAAAATATGGTTGCTTCTTTTTTCGGCAAATCAGGACATTACACTACAGTATCGCTTGAAGATCAAAGAACAGTGACTGCAAATTGGTACGTTAACACTTGCTTGCCCAGAGTCAGAAAAAGTTCACGAAAAGCGTCCTCGAAGCAATTTACTCTTCCTCCAAGATAACGCATTCACACATTCCGCTAAGGTAACATAAGCCTATTTGAAGGCTCTAAATGATGAGCTGATGACGAATCCGCCTTACAGCCCGGAATTAGCACCCTGCGACTTCCATTTGTTTCCAACAAAGACATTAAATACATACTACCAATAGACAGGACATAGCGAACAAAATCGTGCTCCGATACTTATTACCTAGTGGTCATAAGTCGCTCAGTCTAGTATGACGGCCTTACACGTCAAGTCGTGTTTGTATCCGCTCTATGCATTAAAAGAAAATCATTTTCTGAGAAAATATGCCGAACTGCGCATTACGCTATTGCAAATCTTGTTATGATAAAATGACTGGACCTAACTTCGGTTTATTTTCGTAAATATTTTTGGTATTTACGAAGTAATTAATTAAAATTCAATAATTTTGAGAAATAGTTCTAGAACATTTGCTGGTTTTATGATAACGCCATCTATTGCTGAAAAGCTTAACCTTACCTTTATCATACACTGAGGCTCCACCACGAGCTCATAATGTGATCCCTTTTACGACCTAAACCGAACTGTTAAAGGGATGGAGCTATATAGGGTGTATAGCTCCATCACTCTTTTTCGCTCGTACGACTGACATTTTAACATTATCATGGTAAGGCCCCTGGCCACCTACCGAGCGATAGTTAAATAATTATAAATTTTGACAAATTTAATTCGCGTGTTTGCTATTCAAAGCCAGATGGCGTCACTGAGACATAGGATGACAGTTTATCTTAAGACATTTGTTCTGATAGCCGCTCTATTGTATCTCTTTAAATCTCTTTGGTTTCCAAAAATTAAAGACAAACTTAGAGGCACACGTTTTACGAGCCCTGAATCGGCGGTGAATGCGTTCCATAAAGCCATTGATGAGGTCCCTAAAGAAGTCTGGTCCAATTTCTTTGTACAGTGGTTTCAGCCAATGTAAAAAGGCATTTATTGCGAGGGAATATACTTTGAAAAACAATAAATGTATCGTAAGTATTATAATATCCAGTCTTATTAATCGCAATCCAGAAACTTTCAGTATGCCCTAAGTATTAGCAGCGGAGTAGTTAAATTGCACTAGAAAAGTATTATTTAAAACTGTGGAAAAATAAATACTTTAACAGTATTTATTTTTTTATAAATAAATACTTACTAAATACTACTAAGTAATAAATACTTTAACAGTATTTATTTTTTTAACAACAAGGATTAAATTAAAATAGAAGTCAGTTAAATAACTTCAGAAACAGGAGGAGGTTCTCAATAGGTTGTGTTATTATTTTTTTTACCTCGGAACTCCGTCAGTTAAACGGATTTTGTTTATTCTTTTTTTATTTGAAAGATTACATTCGTATTAGATCGAGAAAGAATAACGAGAACTCCTCAAATAATATTTATACCGTATAAATATTATAAATAGATCTTTAGGTATTTTCAATCAACACGTTAAGCGTTTGCATTCAGGGCACGCCACAATCGAGGCGATAAGGCTCTCTTCACTCGCCTTTGAAGAGTGGCTGGAGAGACGCCACGGCATAGGATGCCGTGGTCTATCTATCTATCACGTACATCCTCACCTTCCGCATGACGCAGATCCTCACCACGTATGGTAAGATCGAAAAGATTCCGGAGATTCTTGTTTTGGATTCCTGGGTGTCACCATTATGTGGACCGCCTGGAGGACACGGTGGAGCATACAGTGGAGGTGTGCCCCGCTTAGGTGGAGCACCGCCATGTTTTCATGGAGACAATCTGGGGCGGCGTCCTGCTGCCGCGCCCTGCTTCAGGCATGGTCCAGAGTAAGAGAAAGTGGGATTCGCTAGCATTACTTCTTCGCAGAAAGACGCTATTTCTGCGAAGAAGTAATGCTAGCGAAGGAGATGACTTCAGGAACTAGTGCACAGTTTTAGTCGTAGCTGTGGGGTACCACCACTAAAAATAAGAAACTCATTGTTAAAAAAATACAACTAACTTCCAAATAAAATACATAACAAAGTGCAATTAGAAGTCAGATCAAGAAACCAGATCATACCATAGGCATAGACCAGATAAGTCATCCAATGGCTTATCTAGGATTCTCTCATACTAAATCGAGATTGTTACGGGTTTTGTATACTTCATCATCATAATCATCATTATTTCAGCCGAAAGACGTCCACTATTGAGCATAGGCTTCGCTCAAGCATCGCTACAACGACCGGTCCTGAGAATTTTGTTCCCCGGGCCCTCGCGTCGGTCCACTTTATCGGTTGCCACTCCACAACATTTCGGCACCATTGACTAACTCTTCTGCGGGCAATGTGCTCTGCCCACTGTCACTAAAATTGGCAATTCTTCAGGCTACGTCGGTGATCTTATATACTTATTGAAATCATTTTTTTGATGACAGTGACGACTGGGCTGCCACACCATAGCAAAGCGCCTCGCGTGATCCTCGTTCACAAGCAGTTTGTCCTCGGCACCGCTACTGATATGATGCACCTTCCGAAGAACTACAAACTGTATGTCGATTAGATTTTACTTTGACCACAATAGTTTAGATTCCTATTATATCTATTACATTTGGTCTGTCTTCTCCTGTTACGTAAACAAAAAATGAAGATACAGTGCGTTGAAATTTCGCGTGACGTCATGTCTTAATACACTTTTTACCTAAAAGTGACGTCACAAGCCCTCACTCCTAATTTTGATGCGTTTTATCTTTGTAAATTTGTGTCCAATACTTTTTAATATTATATAACTGACGGACCAAATAAAAAAAATTTTATACAAAAAACTTCCTATTGGAGATTGGAAGAAAGTGCAGGAAAGTAATTATGTCTTTTCAAAAGGAGTGATTTCTGGTGAGCCACAGTTCATCGAATATTGTTGGGTTTTTGTGTACACAAAGGAATAGACAGACGGTCATATACCCCCTGTATACAGTAGCAATCGTTTACCAGACATGACACACGGAGTCCACTAGAGCCATTACCTTCCAGGGCTGAGGGATAGTTCGAAAGAGTTACCGCGGCCCTGAAACGCAAATGACAACTGAAGGAGCACGGGCGGGCTTTTGTCAAAAAAAGTCTAACACTCTCTCTCGATCTACCTAGAGTGGAAGACGATGATGACTTCCCACCGAAAAGAATACATAACACCTATTGCATATTGGGTAATGGGTAAAAAGAAGGATACAGATTTCAACATCTTTTTTTTTCTTTCTCTATTTATTTCTACTGAAGATTTTTTAGTGTTTCCTAACAGAAAAGAAAATTAAATACCTAATTTTATTTTTCAGAGGTAATATTGTATTTGGCGATTATGAAAGAGACGAAGAGGAGTGTCGCCTAACCCGACAGCAAGTTAAGTTTGGTTTAAAATGCCCACGCGCATATATTGAAATACCACCGCTAGACATAACACCCCATCCGGAATTTACAAGGTAGAGTTTCTTAAAGACAATTTAAATACTTGAAAAATAAACATTATTACGTAAGTCTATAAAAGATAATGTGATAAGTGATCCTGAATAATCCCCGTTTTTATTTCTTATAAGTATCTACCATAAAAACTTTTTACAAAAAAAATGCAACCGACTTCAATGTAAAAAAATCCTAAAGAGTGCAAAATAACTTTAATTTCGTAAGTTGGTGTTTCTAAAATAGTTTTGTCTCTTCGTTATTTAACTTCTCTTCGTTTTTAGTGTGGTACCACAACTAAAAAGTACCCCTCAGGCAAATTTAAATAGTTTTTAAGTTCTATATTAAGGTACCTGTAGAATTTAATCATTAAAACATTGCATGACAATTCGACGACGACGTACAACACGCGTACACTCCGGTCCGATGAGAAGATTGCCGAGCTTGAGGAGGAGTTGAGCAGGTTACGATGGAGTATTGTGGGATTATCCGAAGTCCGAAGACAGGGGGAGGACACGATAATCCTAAAATCTGGTAACCTGCTCTATTTTCGGGAGGGGGACCAGCAGTCCCAAGGTGGTGTCGGGTTTATCGTCCACAGGTCCCTTGTGAACAATGTGGTGAAGATCGAGAGCGTGTCGACCAGGGTGGCGTACCTTATACTCAGAATATCAGCAAGATATTCGCTGAAGGTCATACAGATTTACGCTCCGACCTCGACACACCCCGATGACGAAGTAGAGACCATGTATGAGGATGTATCCAGAGCCATACATGGTTATAAGACTCACTTCACCGTGGTCATGGGGGACTTTAATGCGAAACTGGGCAAACGAGACGGTGACGAGCTGCGAGTGGGGCAATTTGGATTTGGACGTAGGAACCACCGGGGACACCTACTGGCCAGCTTTATGGAGAGGGAGGGCCTCTACATGATGAACTCCTTCTTCAGAAAGCGTGAGCATAGGAAGTGGACCTGGCAAAGCCCTGATGGTGTAACAAAAAATGAGATTGACTTCATCATGTCGACGAAGAAGCAAATATTCAATGATGTCTCAGTGATCAATGCGGTGAAAACCGGAAGTGATCACCGCATGGTAAGAGGCACATTGAATATCAATGTCAAGCTTGAAAGATCTCGACTGATGAAGTCTACGCTCCGTCCTGCACAGATCCAGATCCAAAACTCCGAGAGCTTTCAGCTCGAACTTCAAAATCGTTTCGAATGCCTAGGAAGCTCTGTGGACGAATACAACGATGGGTTCGTGGAAACTGTCCATACGGTCGGGTCTAAATTCTATAAGACTCGTTCAAATAAGAGCAAGAGGCTCACAGATCGAACTCTCCAGCTTATGAAGGAAAGGCGTGAGATGATTCTGCAGTCTTCAGACGATGCGTGCACATATCGGCTGCTCAATAAACGGATCTCTAAGTCCTTGAAACGCGATATCCGTCACTTTAATACTGGAAAAATTAAAGACGCGATTGAGCGAAATAAGGGCTCCAAGGTGTTTGCAAGAGATCTGTCTATTGGGCAGAGCCAGCTCACGAAACTGAAGACCGAAGATGGCAGAGTCATATCCGCCAAATCGGAGCTTCTGGGAGAGATCGAGGCTTTTTATGGACAGTTATACACGTCAATCACAAAACCCACTACGAATCTAGCAAACGACCCAAGAGCTAGGTTGACCCGACACTATACCGAAGATATCCCGGACGTCAGCCTGTACGAGATTAGGATGGCTCTGAAGCAGCTTAATAACAACAAGGCACCGGGTGATGACGGAATTACAGCCGAACTCCTGAAGGCGGGTGGTAAACCGATCCTTAAGGCCCTTCAGAAGCTGTTTGATTCCGTCATATTCGAGGGAAAAACACCGCAGGCATGGAGCGGAGGTGTGGTGGTACTCTTCTTTAAGAAGGGCGACAAGGCCCTGCTCAAGAATTATAGGCCCATCTCACTTCTGAGCCATGTCTACAAGCTGTTTTCCAGAGTCATCACGAACCGTCTCGCGCGCAGGTTCGACGACTTCCAGCCTCCCGAACAAGCCGGATTCCGAAAAGGCTTTAGCACCATAGACCACATACACACGCTACGGCAGGTTATACAGAAGACCGAGGAATATAATCTGCCTCTCTGCTTAGCGTTTGTGGATTACGAGAAAGCCTTTGATTCGATCGAGACTTGGGCTGTGCTGCAGTCTCTCCAACGGTGCCAGATTGACTATCGGTACATCGAAGTGCTGAAGTGTTTGTACGAAAACGCCACTATGTCAGTCAGACTGCAGGACCAGACCTCGAAACCTATCCTCCTGCAGCGGGGTGTGAGACAGGGAGACGTCATTTCTCCGAAACTATTCACGGCCGCAATGGAGGATGTCTTCAAGGTTCTGGACTGGGGTGGATTGGGCATTAATGTCAATGGCGAGTACATCACTCATCTTCGGTTTGCCGACGACATAGTCGTCATGGCTGAAACTACGGAAGAGCTCAGCACAATGCTCAATGACCTCAGTAGAGCTTCCGAAAGAGTGGGTCTTAAAATGAACATGGACAAAACCAAAGTCATGGTAAATAACCATGTAGCACCCACTCCGATCAAGATCGGAGACTCTGCACTCGAAGTTGTAGACGATTACGTCTACCTTGGACAGACAGTCCAGTTGGGTAGATCTAATTTCGAGAAAGAGGTCAACCGTCGAATCCAACTCGGCTGGGCAGCGTTCGGGAAGCTGCGCGGTATCTTCTCATCCAATATACCACAGTGTCTCAAGACGAAAGTCTATGACCAGTGCGTGTTGCCAGTGATGACATATGGTTCCGAAACGTGGACGCTCACAATGGGCCTCATCAGAAGGCTCAAAGTCACCCAAAGGGCAATGGAAAGGGCTATGCTCGGAGTTTCCTTGCGTGATCGAATCAGAAATGAAGATATCCGCAGGAGAACCAAGGTTGCCGACATAGCGCGAAGAATCGCCAAACTAAAGTGGCAATGGGCAGGGCACATTGCTCGCAGAACGGATGGCCGTTGGGGCCGAAAGGTTCTGGAGTGGCGACCGCGTACCGGAAGACGCAGTGTCGGAAGGCCCCCTACAAGGTGGACCGATGACCTGGTGAAGGTTGCGGGAATCCGATGGATGCGAGACGCACAGGATCGTTCGCTGTGGCGACGTTTGGGGGAGGCCTATGTCCAGCAGTGGACGTCTATCGGCTGAAATGATGATGATGATGATGACAATTCCATTAAGCCAAGCCTAGGTCCACCTTCCGGCTTCATCATCAGATCAGTCCGATATATCCTCCTCTCTTCTTTCAGTCATCGACTACACGTCTTAGATACAAAGCAATTTTACTTGTTACGACAGTTCTGCTGTTTTCCTATGAGGAGTTCTGTTCTACATCTTCGAAGTTCATCATCAAATCATAAAAATATTTCTATGAGACCAACTTGGAAGCATAACCTTTCAATCAAAAAAAATATTTTCAAAATCAGTCCACAATTGACCGAGAAGTTGGTGAACATACAAAAAAAAAATACATTCAGCCGAACATGGAACCCTCCTTTTTGAAGTCGGTTAAAAACTAGATGCAACTGATAGTCTTTTTTTTGTCATGTGTTCTATCATTTTTGTGACCATCTAAATTGAGTGCTATCGATGTTATTTACTGGGACCATATAGAAGGGTTTACTTCCGAAAGGAAAATCCGTTGTTCTGGAACGCAAAGGTCTAAGAAGAACGTAAAAATCTGCAAGCAATCTACAAGTCATTAGATGATTTCCAACCTTAAAAGAAAAAAAATCGATGTTATTTATCACTGGGCCAAAACCTACAGTCTCAATTAATGAGCGACTTGCAACAGTGACTGCGTGCTTAGACCGCGATGGTCTATACTGCCCCCCTAGCCAAGTTGCAAACGATAAACGTGAACGCTTAGTAATCTCCAATAGATTTCAACTTTATACCTAAGTGCATAAAGTTGAAAATCTATTAAAGACTACTGAGCGTTAGCGACCGGAACGAACGAAAACACTATGTAATCTTCAATAGATTTTCAACTTTATATACAATAACATAAAGTTGAAAATCTATTAAAGACTACTGAGAGTTTACGTTTATCGTTTGTGACTTGGCTAGGGGGGCAGAGCATTAAACTTCAGGCATGTTAATTATACCTTCATTTCAGATTCGGAGTTGGCAATAGTCTTGCTCTCGTAAAACTTATTCGACCAATGAAGTCAAGTAAGAACCTAAATTTTTGTATTCTTGTTTTGATTTGTTCGTCAATAAATCTTTGGTATGTCAATATCATAATTTGAAACTGATTTCTTTCTTAAAATTTCCAATTAATTTACTGACATTACTGTACCTTTGATTTCAGACTACATGGTACCGATATGTTTACCGACGATAATAGAACGCACTAGGAAGAAGAAACTCCGAGCAGTTTACTTGGTTGATTATATTAGTAGTATGTTTAAATTTGTTTATACTGAAGCATTTTCAGAAGCAAATATTTATCTCATTTGTATTACTTAACTCGTCATCAAACGTTTCTATTTAAAATAAGGAATTTTTCTATATTCGTAATCTGTAAACATCCGTTTTATCCACAGATATGTCTTTGACATATATATTATGTTCTATCTATCCGACCGCGAGCCCGACAAAAGGTAGACAGCCAACCGTAGTAGATATTTACTGATTTCCCAAAATTACAAAGCATCAAAAACAAATTTAAACTTTACTTTTTTATTACTAACAACGAATTATTTAGTAAGTCACTACATATTTATTAAAAATCATTTCAATTTTTACAGCTGTACCAAGAGATTTCGATTCAGAAAGATTAGCCAAGAAGACGCTTAAATTATTCACCCATAGAGAATGTAAACGACATCGAATGAAGGGGGTAAAGTTGAAATTCATGTCACGTAATTTATTAATTAATATACCAACGAATTATTCATTAGTTCAATACATTATAAAAATTTAGTGCAAGTTTTGAAAAAAAAATTGGTGAATTTATCATTTATCGGTGTGCACAGCGCTTGTATTTATAGTTAATTATAAAAAAAAAGATCGTAATCGCATAAAAATAATTAAGTAAAGTTACATTGGAATAAATTAATAATTGCATTATAATCAAATCCTTTACACATTGCTAGACGAATGTAATAGAATATACACACTCCAAACAAAATCAAACAAAAAAAGAAGAATAATTATGTGAAATAAGAAAACATGGCTCTAGCTTGGCGGGCTGCTGGACAGTTCGAAAGACTTACCGCAGCCCTGGAATGTAAAAATCAACTGAAAGAACACAGGTTTAGTCAGTAAAAGTCTGACAGTAAAGTGGGAGTTTTGATGATTTCCCACCGAAAAAGAGACAACACCCATTGTATATTGCGTGATTTCAACAACTGAGTTAACCATACAATTGGAAACATTCGAACTGCATTGCACTCTGTGTCATTCCTGCCCTTATAAAAAAGTGAGTGAAAAAAAAACAAGCTATTTATTCACAAAATACGTTATAATTGTTTTATTTGTAAAAAAAAGCATTTGAATGACTCTGACTGGACTAAGATTTGGAACTTAGCGCCATATCTTATTCAGCTCAAAATTACCTATCCAACGATATATAGAATACAAATACCTATTTGGCAGGTTTTTTTTAGGTGGGAAATCATCCAATAATTACTCTTGCTCTAGGGTGGAGCAGGAGGGCGTGTCAGACTTTTACGGACTAAAACCCACTACTATGTTGGAAGATAGGACCAGATTTCATAAAAACCCTGACATCATCCATTGAAACACAAGACGTTTTAGAATATTTCTGTAGTACCGTATGATGTATTGAATTGTAATGATAACGTGAACATAATAATAGTGCTTTTCTGAAAAAAAACTCACCATGCAGACTTAAAGTGAAGTGAGCTGACAAACTTTAGGACGAATGACAATTCACTTTACGCTAATTTCACCTTTATTTTAAAAGTGAAATTACAGAATACATCATGATTATCTTCCTATCCTTGTCCCGTGTTATTCGGGGTCGGCTCAACATGCATTTTTCTTCCATTCCGTCCTGTCACCCGTCATGCCATCAGTAACTAAGAAATACTTACAGAACACATAGGTAGTAAAATCAACCTTTTCATGTGTACAGAAACTGGGCAGCGAAGGAGTCACTCACGTATTGTGTACCTCTGGATGCGGAGTCCGGGCCGGCGCGCCCATCATCAGCCATGCCATTGATGGACCCTTCGAGCTCATCGGCGTGACTGCGGGCGGAGCGCCCTGCCGCCGCCGCGCCATGCGTCGCCGCCTTAACAACGAGCCCCCCCTTTACATTGACGTGTTTCCCTATAATACCTGGATCATGAATGTCATTACTGCTCATCATCTTCCTAAACCCTACCCGCTGAATGTTATGCTGGCTGAGGGAGGCCCCGGTTAGTGTGTGTTGATTTTTTTTTCGGGTTAAGTTGAGCTGTTCTGTAAACTGTTTAACGAAAGCTAGAAGTGAGCTGTCAATCCATATCATCATCATCATTTCAACCGAAAGACGTCCACTGTTGGACATAGGCCTCCACCAAATGTCGCGATAATGACCGTTCCTGTGCGTCTCGCATCCATCGGATTCCCGCGACCCTCACCAGGTCATCGGTCCATCTTGTGGGAGGCCTTCCAACGCTGCGTCTTCCGGTACGTGGTCGCCATTCCAGAACCTTTCGTCCCATCGACCATCTGTTCTGCGAGCAATGTGCCCTGCCCACTGCCACTTAAGTTTGGCGATTCTTCAATCCATATATCTAAGTTGAATATCAGTTCACTTCACACTCTCTATACCAAAGTATTCGCGGTGACAACAACAGATCAGACTGGCATATAATTATTTTTTACTAAATTCTACACTATCCCAGTGCTGGGCAAAACCCTCCCCCAAATGCTTCAAAGTATAATTTCAAAACATTTGGTATCTAATAAGATGGCATAATAATATTTCAGGCAAAGGCATTAACAAATCATATTTGAGAAGAAGGAAGAAGCAGAGAGAAGGCTGGCGCGCTCGAACCTATTTGACTGGAAACTTTTGTTACAAAGGTCTATATGTACAGAAAAGGAAGGCTTCATTCTTCTATTCAGAAAGATTTGAAGTGCACGCTGATCCTCCTGCTAAGCTTAGTGTCACCATGAAGGTAGGTACATTTCTTTTACAGTTTTATAATGTGTGTACATAGACCTTTTTTTTTGTTAAACTATCCATAATTAGTTTACACTGGGTTTTCTACAGTTTCCACTATGCAAGGCGAATTAGATTACAGACTCAAAATAAATAGTGTTAGAGTCCAACTTGAGCAAATGAATTTGCTGGGACCTAAAACATCCAATGCCTGATATCGTTAAACAGTCACCGCGTACCTTTTTTATTATTTATTGATAACCTCGCGCTTGACCACTATCTCGCCTGAAGATAAGCGATGATGCGGCCGACATTGGGGCACGCTTGCCTAGAAGCAACCGATTCACTTTTGACTTAAAGATCTTTAGGTTTTAGCTATCAGGAAACACAGCCTCTATCAGAGAATTCGCAGCTAAGCTGATTGCCTTGAAGAGGACACGGCGGTGCTTCGCCGTGTCCTCCGGAGAGTCCGCACAGTGGTGACACCCGGGTGTTTTTTTCGCCTGAATCCAAAACAGAAACCTCCCGAACTGGCCACGTCCAGTGAGGACCTGCGTCAGGCGGAAGGTAAGGACGCCGTGGCGTCTCTCCAACTACTCCTCAAACATAAAAAATCATTTTCCATTTATGGTGTACCTACCTCCAAAATTTTCGAATTTCCTAGGTCTACCTTGAACACAAAAAAGTTTGCAGAACATTGATCTAGAACATACCTACCTACCATATCGTCAGGAAACGTTTTTTTCAGGAAACATAGACTCCGGCTGGCCAACCATGACAAACTTTATAATCGACGCGTTAATTGTTTTAGATATCTGCGGGCATAGAATGCACGATAGTTTGCGCTCGCATGGCGATGCCCAACCGACTGACGACGCCTGTCATAGACGGCGTTGGTGGCTACAACATAACAGTAACGTTCCAAACAGATTGGTTTCCATACTCCTTCTACTTCTCTTTGGGGCTTGATGGTAGAAATACAACGAAGAGAGATTGGTCTAAATGGATTCCCGAGCGTAGTCCTGGATTCTGGTAAATTGTCTCTGTGTATTAAAATACAATTTTTGGTTTATTCTTTTTGTTTTATTTCTAACTACGAGTAGCTACTACCAGCGGCTTTTCCCGCGTAATAGCAGAAGGGAACATACTCTGGGGATAGAAAGTATCCTATGTGCTATTCCCGTGTACCCAGTTTCATCCCAAACCGTTCAGCCATTCGAGCGTGAAGAAGTAATAAAGATACACACACTAAGTTTCGCCTTTATATTATTAGTGTGCTTCCATCATCATATTGATATGACAATTATAACTCTACAGGAAAGATCGTGTAGGGTAATGCTCGCGGCGCCGTACCCCTTACCCACGCTATCACATAAATTGGCTACTGCGTGTCGACTGCCATTAAGTTGGTGCAAGTCGCGTAAGACGCAATTGACAACAAAACACAAAAAAACACAATATCTTAATTTTTCTGTCATAAGTTCCAGTTCTGTCCAAATATAACAATAATAATAATAATCATTTCATTTCGAGGTTGCACTCCTATGGGTTAGTAACAATACATGGGACACTCAGAAAGTTTGGAGAAACTAAAAAAACTAACTTTTATGGATAAAACATTTTTATATTAATTATAATAAAAATATTTAGCTAAACTTGCAGATAGTAACAAATCCGTAATTATTTGTGGAGATTTTAATATTAACATTTTAGAAAATAATTCAAATAGCAGCAGATTTTTAAGTCTTTTTAAGTCATATAATTTGACTAATGTTTTTACAGAACCAACTAGAGTAACTCCAACCTCTGCAACTTGTATTGATAATGTTTTCTGCAATTGTGACTATTTAGATAAAGCTATAGTGAATTATCTTCTGTCTGATCATAGTGGACAAACGCACGTATATAATAAATTGGGCACGCCACAATTATGGTGGTAAGTCCCCTCTTTGAGGCGTGACTGGAAAGACCTCACGGCGTCCTTACCTTCCGCATGACGCAGGTCCTCACCGGACATGGTAAGTTCGGGAGGTTCCTGCACTGGTTTCGTGCGGAAGTAACGCCCGGGTGTCACCATTGTGTTGACCGCCCGGAGGACACGGTGGAGCACACGGTGGAGGTGTGCCCCGCTTGGGCAGAGCGACGCCGTGTCCTCGTGGGGGCGATCGGCGGCGGCGATTTCTCGCTCCAGGCCTTGGTACAGGCCATGGTCCGGAGCGAGGAGGAGTGGCAGGCGGTCGCCCCCTTCTGCGAAGCAGTAATGCTAGCAAAGGAGGCGGCCGATCGCGTGAGGCAACGGTCCTCACGCCTCAACCACCGCCGGGATTCCGGTCACGATTTCCGGCCATCGTAGGCGCGGACTTGCGGATGGCTAGCAATTGGTAGCTCGCCGTCCGAACATCCAGTAACCGTCCGGACCGAGCCCAAGTCGTCGACGGCGTGTACTGTTCCACACGCGCTTCAAGGAGATGTCAGCAACTGTAGAGGCCCAGCAGGGTCGAAGCCTACTGGGGCCAAGGGCCTGATTCTGAAAGGAAGACTCGGAACCGGTACGAAATGCAACGAAGGAACAGGAGTGGGTTTTTAGTCAGTAAAAGTCTGACACTATCTCCTGCTCAGCCCAAGAGCGGGGGATGTCATAAAATGATTTCCCACAGAAAAAAAAAAACCTATGTAACAAATAATTCGAGTGACGAGCTTGCTGATGCTACCTACGACTACCACTACACTAACGAGCTCGCTGATGCTGACGTTACGCACACCAGAGCACATGCGCGTACACATCACAACTAGGTAAGAGTACTACCCCCCTAGCCAAGTTGCAAACGATAAATGTGAACGCTTAGTAATCTCCAATAGATTTTCAACTTTATACCTAAGAGCATAAAGTTGAAAATCTATTAAAGACTACTGAGCGTTAGCGACCGGAACGAACGAAAACACTATGTAATCTTCAATAGATTTTCAACTTTATATCCAATAACATAAAGTTGAAAATCTATTAAAGACTACTGAGAGTTTACGCTTATCGTTTGCAACTTGGCTAGGGGGGCTGCTCATACGCCTTCGTGAGATAGAAACGACCGTGGCCGTGGTGGTCCATTTTCATGAACAGCAGGTGACACATAAAAATTATTACTTAAATAATGTATTGCATTGTTGTATTTTCAACTCGCATCTGTTCATTATTTTTTTTATAACCAAATAGCACAGATACAAAATTATCACCAGCTATAGTTAAAATTGGATCCTAAAGCTAGACAAGAAGTTACTGGCAGGGAAATAAAAGACAAAAGTTTATTCATTCAGTTTTATTTTTCCTCCTTAAGCCTACCGCCGGCAGATTAAAAGTTCTATCTCTTCCACTCGGCTGTTTCTGGTTAGTTTGTTTGTGATCCTACCGTAACGCCCGAATTCCCCTTTTCTCATTTTTAGGGTTCCGTACCTCAAAAACAAAAAGTAAAAAACGGAACCATTATAGGATCACTTTGTTGACCGTCCGTCTGTCTGTCTGTCTGTCTGTCAAGACCCTTTATCTCGGGAAAGAGTGGAGGTATCGAGTTGAAATTAAAACCATATCCTAAAATCTGCGGGCCAGAAATCAAACTTCTGAGTTAAGATACGGCCGTTTATGAAGCAAAAAACGTATATTTCGACACTCTCAAGGGAATCTAAATTCATAGGGTACTTTCCGTTGACCCAGGATCCTGAAATTTGGCATAAAGCAAGGTCTTATAGTATAAATATAGGAATAAATCTGAAAACAGTAAATGTTACGTCACAAGAATGTTTTTTGTTTTCGCGTCCGGAATAATCTTCGTAAATCAATTCGGGAATTGAACTGTTTTCATAGGTGAGTTTGTACGGAACCCTCAGTGTGCGAGTCCGACTCGCACTTGCCCGATTTTTTTTTTTGGTTTATTCAGTGGATCATCAACCCCTCATCATCATATCATTTTTTTTATATTACATTTTGCTAGTGTTAGGGAAAACAGACATTACTATAAAACACATAGACTTTTTATGACTTTTTAAATAAACGTACATGTTCATTATTCTCCGAATCTCACGTGGGAAAGAAGGAAGGTATCACGTAATTTTTTGCAGGTAAGTACTTAACAATGTTAGTGTGTGCAATGTGTATGTGTAGGTTCTGGAGTGGCGAAAACGTACCGGAAGACGCAGTGTTGGAAGGCCTTCCACAAGGTGGACCGATGACCTGGTGAGGGTCGTGGGAATCCGATGAATGCGAGACGCACAGGACCGGTCATTATGGTGACACTTGGGGGAGGCCTATGTCCAACACTAGACATCTTTCGGCTGAAATGATGTTGACGATGATGAACAATGTAAAACCCGTAAAAAAACTGTGTTGAATTAAGTAAAACATGTTTCTCTACTAAAATATAACTAAAGCTAGAACTACATTAGACCGACGCACACGTGTAACACACCTGATTTGTATCATCGGGCATCGCGTGGCGTAGATCAGGTGTATCTCTACAAGTTTAGTTTCCTTATAAAATGTGTGGAGACCGACTCGCCCAGATCGGCGTGCGTGGCACATATGTGAGCAGCGTAGATCTACTCGTAACTTAAATTCTACACAGCGACAGTTTGAGTTTTTTTTTTCACGAAGAAGTTTTTTTTTTATTTCCTAATTTAAAAGTATTTATTACAATATGTTAATAAGAAACTATTCCAATAGTGAAGTGGTTGTATAAATAACAACAAGATGTATAGATTAACATTATTTACACTAGAAATATGTATTTTGAACAATGTTACTTGACATATAATTACGAGTAAGCGGAAGGGCATGAATTTTTCGCAATTTCTTACTGTTTTGGATTCGACTATCCACGCTCACTTGAAAAATTTACTCTGTAGATATAATAAATAACCATGTCGGCATTGTCAATGCTTTATATTTAATGATCAGGCGAGAGGTTAGGGAATAGTTTCTTAATAATTGTGCTCTTAAATAGTTGTACAACGGGTTTTGGAACTGTACGAGACATTGGATGGACCCCACCAATAGGGTCAGTAGTAAAAATATTTCTGAGAAATGTGAAAAAGAGCTGCAGCGTTTTCATCGGCCCCATCGAGGCTGCCTCCGAGAATTTACCTAAAAAAAATCAGTCAGTAAACATTCACGTTTCAACGATTAATTTATAAATCCCTGAGAAAAAAAAATAATCGCTTTCAGAAATAAAGGAGTCTGCCCAGTACACCGTACCATACAATGACCATACTAGGAAAGGATCAAGCACGGAAAGAAACAACACGGACTACTATGCGCTCTAGAACGTATATAACCGTCATCATACGCTGATATAACCGGTATGCTCACGGTTTTACCACCTGCGTGCACTGGTATGGGATGTATGACGGTCTTGCCGTGTCTGGCACGCGAAGGTATCGGTTATAGTCTCATTCTTTTTAATACAAAGAATACTTTTTTGCCTGACACGTTCCTAGCATGGTCATGGTATATTATTAATGATAAGAATTTCTACAGTAATTTTTCATCGTATGTCAAAACTGAGTAGAATAAAAGAAAATAATTATGATTTATGCGAGAGCAGTGGTGGCTGAGTGGTAATAGCCCCGACTTACGAGTTGTAGATCGCGGGTTCAAACCCAGCCAGGCGCATTACTTTGTGTGATTTATTTCATCACCACTGCTCTCAAAACGGTGAAGGAAAACATCGTGAGGAAACCGATATGTCTTAGAACGAAAAATTCGAAGACGTGACATTCACCAACCCGCACTGGGCCCGCGTGGCGGCCCATTCCCTTTCCTAGAGAGGAGGCCTGAGTCCCAACAGTGGGAACATTATAAGGCCGACTATGCTATGCTAATCAATTTTCCAAAACTTTTCCAAACTGCTCAGTTTAGTCAGTTGCAGCTGCTCACCAGAGGCTCTACCAGGAGCTTTTAAAGCGATCCATTTTACGATCTAAACTAAACTGTTAAAGGGATGGAGCTATAGGGTAAGTAGCACCATCACTTTTTTTCGCTCGCACTACTGACAATTTAACAAGTCATGGTAAGACCCCAATATATTACATGGAGCGACGCTCCCAGTTCCTGGATGGTGGAGGTCACTCCCAGAAACTGAGTAACACAATACCCTTTGTCTAGATTGAAGCCTTTTCATAATTTCATAAATATGATAACAAAAAAATATAGTAAACAGAAAAGTTAATTTAAATAATGTGGGCATGGCCATGTTATCAATAAAAATAAAAATAAAAATGAAACATCCGAACCAGCGCCATTTCTTTTCACTCGGGTTTTGTTCTGGCCTCCATCGATATAGTCCACACCATCAAGTAGAAGTAACGCTGACATATTGTATTGAAACCAATTATTATCCTAAAAAAAAAACAATCTTGTATTTTTCTTCATAATAATAAAATAAAATAAGAAGCGTTAAGCATTAACGTTGCTGACATGAAGCAATCGTTGAAGAGGACTCCTTCAACGATTGCTTCATGTCAACAACGTCTTTGGCCGCCTGAAGAACGTATTAAACTGCCTTCTGTCAGGTGGAAATAAGGTGCGCGCCTTCAATGGTTGGGTTACTCAAATGGACTCAGAACGAGCTTGACGCTCTAGATAGGCAGGTCCGTCCACTGCTGACCTTAAACCGGATGCATCACCCACGGTCGTCGGAAATGAGACTAATCCCGCAGAAGTGTGGAGGTCGAGGTTTTTTAAACGCGAAGACCCTACACAATCGCGAAGTGTGCAGCCTCAGAGAATACTTTCATAAAACTGATGTCGGTATGCAACGAGATGTAGTCACAGTGGACAAGGGACTCACCCCGTTGTCCATGGCTAAAGAGAACTGGCGCTAACCTTAAAACTTACAACTGATGACCGCAAGGAAGTACGGAAAAGCAAGGAGTTACACGGGCGCTTTTATCGGACTCTTCATGAGTCTGATGTAGATTTTGCTGCGTTCGTGGCCTGGCTACGTTTCAGCAACCTCTTCGGGGAAACTGAAGATTTTATCTGTGCAATTATGGACGAAGTGATCTTGACGAATAACTACCAGAGATATATAATGAAGGATGGGACGGTGGAGGTGTGTCGGGCCTGCCATCGACCTGGTGAGTCCATTAGACACATTATCTCTGGTTGTTCTCGTCTGGCTAATGGCGAGTATTTGCACAGATACAACCAAGTAGCCAGGATTATTCACCAGCAACTTGCTTTAAAATACAAACTTGCAGAATCAGAGGTACCGTATTACAAGTATGTGCCCGACCCAATTCTCGAAAATTACCATGTTACGTTGTACTATTGTCGCCAATAAGCCGAATATAGTAGTGATAGGCTGATTAGCACGCCGGGATGGTGACATCAATGATAATCGATGTCACCATCCCGCATGACGAGAACCTCGTGAAAGCTGAGAAAGCAAAGTAAATTAAATATCTCGATTTAGCACACAAGGTTGTCGACATGTAGAATGTGGACTCGGCTGTCATTGTGCCGATTGTCGTTACCGCCAACAGCCTGATGACCAAAAGTCTCGACGGCCACCTGTCGAAGCTGTCGTGGCGCGGTTGGATCAAGGGCCTGATACAGACGGCAGTACTCCTCGATACGGCTCACATTGTGAGGAGGTTCCTGTCTCTGGAGCCCTAACCACCGGTAGCTTGGACCCAACTCCCAACTACAACTACTATTTTTTTATATTTTTAAATGTTTTTTTTTCTTAAGTTGTTTTAAGAAATATTTAAAAATGTAATTCATATGTTGAAAAAAATAAAAAAATAAGAAAATAAAATAATTAATAATACCTACATCATAAAAAGAAATAATAGCTTTAAATAACACGAACTCAGAAGGTTACGATGGAATTAGTACAAAAGTAGTTAAAAGTTGCAGTGCAGAACTAATTCCTATATTGACGTATTTAATTAATCTTTCATTTTCATCAGGAACTTTTCCCGATGCCCTAAAATTATCCGTCGTTAAACCTCTTTACAAAAAAAAACTATAAAAATGATGTTAAAAATTATCGCCCAATAACCCGTATGCACAAGAGACTTTCTGACTACTGTAGCAAATACAACATCATAACTAAAATAAAAAAGAACAGTATGGGTTTCAAAAGAACAAGTCAACCACACTAGCAATTGCTAATCTTTTAAGGCATATTCATGATTTCCTAAATAAAAATTACTTAACGACAGGTCTATTCTTTGACCTCTCACAAGCTTTCGACTTTGTAGCGCATAATATATTATTGAGAAAATTAGAAAAAAGTGGAATAAGAGGTCTAGCACTGCAGTGGATCGCGTCTTACTTAAGCAACCGAAAACAATACGTTGTTATTAATAGAGTAAATGAAAATTTATTAACCTCGTATTCATCTGACTATAGAATTAATAATTGCGGCGTCCCCCAGGGAAGTATATTAGGACTCTTATTGTTTCTAATATACATAAACGACTTACCGCTAGTGACTAATCATAAATGTGTATTATTTGCTGATGACATCTCGATTATCGTGACATCTGATAAAAAGTATAAAACTAAATCTAATCATGAAATGGACATTAATAATACTATCGACGACGTTATAAAATGGTTACAGACAAATAAATTAAAAATTAATCTAGATAAATCTAATTATATGCAGTTCAATAAATCTAAACACACTAAATACAATATTAAACTTAATATCAACAGGCTAAAAGAAGTTCAACAAACTAAATTTTTAGGAGTACTCATAGATCAAGATTTGAATTGGAAAGAACATCTGGATAATTTGTGCGGGAGGATTAACAAGTTTGTTTATACTCTCAGACAAATAAAGAATATTACCAATAAAAAAACAGCAATTATAACATATCACGCCTATATAGAATCTATTTTACGATACGGACTTATTTTTTGGGGTAACAGCACGGATAGGCACAGAGCATTTATTGCGCAAAAGAAATGCATCAGAGCCATTTGTGGTATCCGTCCTGATGAGTCATGTAAGCCTTTCTTTAAAAAGCTGGGTATATTACCACTTCCGTCACTATACATTTACGAAATCTGTAATTATGTTTATAATAATAAGGGATTGTTCAAAAAAGCCTATCAAATGAACTCTCGAAATAGAGACCCATGCAGACTTGCACTGCAGGATACTCCTAAATCGGCCAAGTATGCCAAAAGTTTCCTAGTCATGTGTATTCGAATTTATAACAAAATTCCAATAGAAATAAAATTGTTATATAATGTAAACTCATTTAAAAACAGACTATTGAAATGGCTGAAAGAACATATGTTTTATGACCTTAAAGATTTTTTTTAACCACAAACTTTAAATTTCTGGACTTTTGTGATTACGGACAATGCTGAGATAAAACTATTATATTATTGTATTGACTTTAAATTATGACATTGAATACTCATTAACTAATAATTATAATTTTGCATGCAATTGATACAAATAGCTAAACATGTGGACTATAGATTAATACCTGACTGTAACAACTTTATACCATGTTTAAGGCAAATAAAGACTTATCTTATCTTATCTCATCTTATCTAAAAAAAAATATATTTAATCATAATAATTCAATCGAACAAAAAGACTTTGGACACTAGGGCAAGGTGGCGTAGTACCTATTAGTTAGGTACAAGGCAGAAACTATAACTTCAACCTGTTTTTAGGGTTCCGTACCTCAAAAGGAAAAAACGGAACCCTAAGGGCTGAAACTACGTAAAGCGGGCGCCCACGCGGTTCCATACAAAAGTGCCCGCGTGGGTCCCCGCAACGGAGCACTTTTATATGGAACAGCGCGGGCGCCCGCTTTACGTAGTTTCAGCCCTTATAGGATCACTTTGTTGTCCGTCCTTCTGTCGGTCTGTCTGTCTGTCAGATCCTTTATCTGAGAAACACGTCAAGGTATCGAGTTGAAATTAAAACCATATAAAGTCTGCGGAAAAAAAAGATACGGCCTTTTATGTCGCAAAAAACGTACATTTCAACACTCTCAAAGGAATCAAAATTCATAGGGTACTCCCGTTGACCCAGAATCCTGAAATTTGGCATAAAGCAAGATCTTATAGTATAGATACAGGAATAAATCTGAAAACTGTAAATTTGTAGTTACGTAACAAAAAAAAACTTTTTTTTACAATTCGGAAAAATCTTGGTTTCTCAATTCGGGAATCGAACAGTTTTCATAGGTAAGTTTGTGCGGAATCCTCAGTATGCGAGTCCGACTCGCACTTGCCCTGTTTTTTTATGTGTTTAGCGGGCCAAGAAAATAACTGTAGTTGGTGACCAATCTGCGAATAAAATCCTAATTCTTTCACTGAAATAACTTTTATCATAATGTACCTAATAGTAACAATACCGTAAGAAAAATCAATAGGTCTCTAAATGAATCTAATGTACTGAAATAGTAGTTTTTTGTACACAATTTGATAAAACCTTACAACAATTAAGCAAATTTTAGGACTTTTGGCAGCCATAACAAATACCTATTTTTCGTTTCGCACATGGCATCTTTATGGACATTTCCCATAAAATTGTGCAGAATCATATTAAACAGTATTTTGGTGAAATCACTTAACAAAAAAACCGGCAAAAAATAAAACCGACGTTAATAAAAAAACACACAATAAAACGCAATATAACTTTAATTTCGGAAGTCGGTATTATAATACCTTCATCTCATGATAATTCCAATAAACTTAACAAACGTCTAGGATACATTAGGCAGGAGCCACTTTCCTGCTCCATCATCAGATCAGTTCGATGGTGCCTTATAGCCAGAGTGCATCTCATGATAATTGTAATAAGCCCAAACACGACTAGGATACATTGTTCTATTACGGACTTCTCGTACCTAACTTGCACCTTCCGACTCCATCATCAAATCAGTTAATTGGCACCTTATAGCCAATGTGCACCAATTCCAATAAGCTCAAACCTGGCCAGGATACATTAATTTATTATGGAGTCCTGGTGCCTACCATCCGGCTTCATCATCAAATCATTTCGATATACACGTATCAACTGAGCAATTTTACCTGTTACAACAGTCCTGCTATAATTCTGTGAAGAGTTCCGTTCCATATCTCCGAAGTATATCATCAGATCACGATAATATTTCTATGATACCAATAGGACTATACTTTTATTTAATAAATGAAAACAAAACTTTTTTAAAATCGGTCCACACTTGCCCCAGAAAACATACTTGATTGAGCACAACAATAAAGGTAGGAAGACATCAAATAACTACTCTCTCTCTGAGTGAAACAAGATTTCAGATTTTTACTGATTAGATTACCTTTGCCCTTTACGTTCCAGTTCCGTGGTAACTACTATGAAAAATCTCGCAGCCCAGGAACTAGACCTAATGTTATGGTAGGTAGGTATATTCTAGATAACGTAACAATTAAAATTATAATAAATATTGAAAGCATCAAACCTCTATAATATGCGCGACTTCTATAATTTCTGTAGGCGCAACGTACGTAAAATAACACACACTTAAAACAATTAAAATCACATAAAATAATGCCATAGTACTTGTGAACATTTTAATTGATACTTTAACTGTTCTAGTTAATTTAATTGTGTCCCGTTTACTTTGCGTATTCAAAAAGAAACTAACAATACACTAACAGCGCCACTATAGTAAGAATGCATGATATTCTCACATTAAAACTCACACGAGAAGATATCAATGTTTATATAAAACAAAACGATGTAGACAATTGCTTTATCTTTGACAATCATAAATCTCTAATAGATGAATTAGATTAGTCACGGTCAAAGTACACTGAGCTGGAAAAATAACGGGTCACGTAGAAATTTTCGATATTTTCCAGTTTTGTACGTAGATACGACCTATCGTATAAATTTATTATTATTATTATTAACATGTTACTTGTGTTCATTTTTACATGTTATACTTTTAATAATGATTAACAAATATTTTATTAATGTTGGAAAAATAATAAAATATTTTTTTCGCTTTTGGTTTACCTACATGGAGTGGCCAGTGCGCAGCCCTACATTTAAACAAGGTTTTTCACCTCTAGCTACCTGACAGAAGCTAAAGACTTGGTGCACTTGTGGAAGTAGACAAAAATTTTATTACAAATTTTGGTTTTTAGAATGTTTTCATCTTTTACTATAGGACCAACTCAGATACATAAAAATAAAATTACGAAACAATGCTAGCGAAGGAGACGGCAGCACGCGTGAGTGAACGGACATCTTCTCGTCCCTGCCACTACCACCGTGGGCGTGAGCTGCCGGATGACGAGTAATGAGTAGCTCGCCGTTCAGTCACCTAATAACCGTCCAGACCGAGCCCGAGTCGTTGACGGCGCGTAGTGTTCCACGCGCGCCTCATAGATATGACAGCAAAACCATAGAGGCCCAGCAAGGCCGAAGCCTACAAGGGCCATGGGTCGACTTCTGAAAAGGTTACCTGTGTTCCTAGAACACAAAGACAACTAAAGGAACATTGGTGTTGTTTTAGTCAGAAAAATTCTGACACGCCCTCCCGTTCCGCCTTAGAGCGAGAGAAGGCCTATGAAAAACAGTCATACTTCTGTGCAAAATCGACAAAAATGTCATTAGGAGTACGATAGGAGCTATCGCTTTAATGGCTTTAAGCCTTAAGAAATGGTTTCCTTTAGGCGCGAGACCGAACCAAACCTAAAGTAACACCTTTCCCAGGGCTTAGGTAGAAACTATATAACGTCACCTGCTTCGGTCCTTACACACCTCTTTTGATTTATTTACTTTGTCATACATTTTTTATAATTATAGATATAAGGGGAAAAACTAACTGACCAACATGTCAATGCACAGCCGAAGCTACTGGGTCTAGGAACGTGAAATGTATAAGGCTTTCTTTTATGATGCTTGCGAGCAGTAAGGAGAACCGATGATCTGGTGAGGGTTGCGGGAATCCGATGGATGTGAGACGCACAGGACCGGTCGTTATGGCGACACTTGGGGAGGCCTATTTCCAACAGTGGACGTCCTTTGGATGAATCGATGATGACAATGATGAACACTAAGTTGGGATTTTTTAAAACCATTTTATTTTGCTTTGGGCCAATAAAATTGAAATTTCACAAAAGGTGTCAGAGGTATACGGAACAGAGAGTAAAGTCACGCAAACCTCTACAGAAAAGTGAGAATCCTCTGGCCAGGCGGGTATTTTGTCTGATTTGGGCTCCTGCCCAAGAGATGATATCGGGCTGTTGTATATTACGCAGAGAGCTCTAACTGTGCGATGCAGAAATTCGTGGTTTATTTCATATGTGGCGCCATAGATGTCGCTACGTCACTCCCCTCCGGAGATCGATGGTTCTTGATGCGTCGTGAAGCGTGCCAAGCCAGTGGTAGGTTGGTTCTAGTGCGTCGGAACCGGAAGCCGCATAGTTCTCGGTGAGTCGGAACTGTCTGTGGTGATGCCCCAGTGAGTCAGGGTGATGTCCCAGTGAGTCGGGATGATGCTGCAGGCTCCGGTGGGTCGGAGTGGTGCTGTGCGACGTAGTGGCTTGAGTGCTGACGTCCGTAGCGTGACGTGGTGGTCGCTACAAGGTTTACACAGGTCTTCGACTAAAAAACTGTATAGGATTTTCTTATAGATTTTAACCTCCCAAAAACAGGAAAAATATTCAAAAAATTCTATCACATAGGTTTTTATGTGTTCTATGTTCATTAGTAAGAAACCTATGTGGATTTTTTTTTTTATTTAATAATTGCTAAAAAAATTACAATGTTAACTATTCTTTGTTATCACTTCCTGGCGGGAGTAGATTTTGTGTTAAAAAGTTCAGAGATCGTGTTTATTCACGTTGAAGCGCTTTATAGGTAAGGTACCAAGGAAGATGGGATGTCACTATGCTTGCAGACTACTGTTGGGTGCTTAAGCGGGAAACTAAAGATGGAAATCGGAAACGGACTCGGCAAAGTATCAAGGAAAAGAAAAAAAGGTTTCATAAAAAAACATGAATAAGTATAGTATGTCTCAAAATAATGTTTCATTGGTTGTAAAAAAATATTATGTTTGATAATTTTAAATAAACGAGTGCTTTTCAATTTTTTTTGTGTTTGAATTTGCAAAAAACCCATAAGTGATAGAAAAAAATGGCCATCACTTCTAAAACTTATAATTCAGTAAAAATATGTCATGCAGCTGACAAAAAAAAAATTTTGCTGGCCGGTGTTATTTGTTTTTCAAAACTAGAATCTTATTCCTCAGGTTAATAAAATTGAAACCTGGTACTAATTCTAATCTAAATGAATAATAAAGACTATTATTTTTTCAAAACTAGTCTCAAAATATGGTTTAAGGGGTGTTAAAGTTTTTAAGAAAACATTTTCGCAAACGAAGTCAGTGGCAAAGTGTAAGTCTAGTTAAATACGCACGCCGCCGGTTGTATTATGGCCGGTCTTTCTAAAGAACAATAGGGACTAAAGAAATTTTTGTTTTCTTTTTTATGCTGGCAAACCATCAAATATCCTCTCCCACTCTAAGTGGAGTGAAAATATTCGACTTTTACTGAAACGGGAATGTTTTAGCATTCCCGTTTTTCTTCAGTTGCCCTTTGGGTTCCAGGTCTGCGGTAACTCTTGCGAACTGTCCGGCAACTCGTGTATTTCTTTCTAAAGTCTTCTCTCAGAATTTCTAATCACGTTCTGCTCCAGGTACGTGAATTCCTAAAAATACAAAGGTTTTAAGAGCTACTGTTATCAGCCAGTTGACAATAAAACTTGAACAATGTTTCATTCAGTTTATTTAATTCTTGTATATCATAAGGGTTCAGAACTGTTTTTTAACTTAATATAAAATAAACGTTCCTATTGTAGGTAAATACATAAAAATCAGAAGACATCAATTTTCACTTTGAAAAGTCTATCATAAAAATAATGTAGGTATGGAAAAGTAATAATCACATTTAAAAACTCGTGAGTTTTTAAATGACATTTACGCGGACTCCACAGATATCGAATCTTCATTACTTAAAGTCCTGTCATCATTGGTACCTGCTGGGAAGTTTGATGGCGGAGAGGAAGGACCCTGGGGAAAAGGGTTTTGTGGGAAACCTGGGATTTGAGGGAACTGCGGGATTTGCGGGAAACCGGGAGCCTGGCCCGACTCCTGCGGTATTTGAGGAAAGTTTGGAAAATTTGGAAAGGTGTTGGAAGGTGGGTAAGGTGGGAACTGAGGAGCAGCTGGCTGAGTGGGTTCTGGGGCTGGGGGCTGGGAAGGTGATGGAGTTGAAGGTCCTGAATCTTGTCTTTGCTGATCCGCATTAAAATCTGCGGAGTCAATGACAGCTGAATCCGCATCACCGGCCTGCTGACTAGGGGGAGAATTTTGGGGGCCTTCCGGGAAAGCAGGTGCACTGGGATAAGCTGGAGCAGCTGGGAATCCAGATCCTAGTACAGGAGTAAAAGCGGGTGCTGAAGGGTAAAAGATGTTAGCCGCTGGGATGTATGAGTGTCCTGCTACGGGGTAGTATGCTGGATGTATAGAGGCGAAGCTGTTGACTTGAGGTACTTGGTGGAATGCAAATTGTGGCTGAGCGGCGAACGCGTAAGACGTTGGCACCTGTCGAACAATAAAATAAAATAATTTTATAATGCGCATGGGATATGGGTAGGTACTGTTAGGTGTTTAAAACATGATTTTATATAGATTAGTTAGTAGAACATGATAAACGCATATCCTGAAAGTAGTTCATCCAAAATCAGCTACTAAATCGATTTCAGCTATTAAAAAAAATATTTATTTTGATAAATTCTTGATAAATCTTGGTTGCGTCACCAGCTTTTGGTCCATCATCCACCAACCTGCACTGAGCCCGCGTGGTGGATTACAGCCCTTTCCGTTTCCTAGAGAGGAGGCCTGAGTCTCAGCAATTGGAACATTATAAGAACTGATTATGCTATTATATATGCTTGACTTTTTCATCAGTATCAAAATCTTGATTTTTTTTTTTCAGGACAATATGCAAACAAATCAATTGGCTCCAAAACCTTTAATCAAAACTTGTTGGACCAATTATCTAGTAACAAGTAACTAGGGAATCCGATGGATGCGAGACGCACAGGACCGTTCATTGTGGCGACACTTGGGAAGGCCTATGTCCAACAGTGGACGTCTTTCGGCTGAAATGATGATGATGATTAAGTAACTAGTAATACGACTTACCGCATTAATGTACTGTGTAGTGGAATATGCAGTGGTTTTGGTTTGCCCTGGGATGAAGGTCTTCAGTAGTGGTGAGGACACGGTAATAGCGCCAGGCCAGGACACCGCTCCACCTGCGGCACTGCTCGCGAACGCGCATAGTAAAGTAATTACTAGTACCTGCAATGTTTTGTTATTAATATCTACATTTTTTATTATATTCATAATAGATTTTTGACGGCACAGTTAATGCAGTGGTACTGCGATTGCGCGTGTCGCTGGTTCGATTCCTTCACTAAAGAAATATTTGTATGGCCTGCGGGTAGTTGTTCTGGGTGTCTTGTGTATGTGAGTTTACGTGTTGGTGAACGCACCCACGATACAGGAGTAACGGCCCGTTCACGACCTTGCCGCTGTGAGCGGTAGCTAAGCATGGGGTGGCGAGCGGTAAGATCAAAAGTATGAAAATAGTATATTATATATGTAATAGTTCATAGCGAACACGCGCGCGCTTACCGATGCCGCGCCGCTCGCCGCGCCGCGCGCCTCTAAGATCGAAGTCGTGACCAGGCCGTAATTCCTAGTGTGGTGCAATGTTTCAAAAAAAAAATATTTTATCAGTTACTTTTTTTTTATAATATTTCCCTCTGAGTTAAGTTTTGTCAGCCATTAATAAAAAAATTAAAAAAATTGCCCTGTGCGATAAGACCGCCCATTGTACACTTATTTTTAATTATGTTTGACCTTATTTTTGTTTATGTGATGTACAATAAAGAATATTATAAATAAATAATAAATAACTAGTTGCTGAAAGCGGTTTCACTTTCGTGTTGGTAGAGAATATTAACCTAAAAGAACTTACTCCCGGGATAAAACGTACCCTCAGGACATGATCTACCGAACGGATTTTGATGAAACTTGGCACCCGGGTAGATCATTTCCTGAAATATCACTTAGGGTACTACGTTTGAGCGTAAAGGAATACCAAACGTAAAAGGTTACAAAATTAGGAATCATGCAAAAATTACAAATGAAACTCTTCATGCGAATATTAAAGAAAAATTATAAATTGGGGGAAAGGAGGACGAGCCCTTGTCACAGTCAGCGTTCCGGCTGTTTTGGATCCTCATGGCATGGCACGCGACGATGGTAAGAGAAACTCTTGGGCCGTGGGGTCCGAGTGCTCATACGCTTTTTAAAAAAATAATTTCTTTACTACTTTTCCAAACGCTTAGTTGACACTTCGTGTGACCCAAGGGCTGACGTTTACCTCGGTCAGAGATTAAACACTGCCATACAACGTGACGATGCGGAAGAATTTTATGACGCTATATTTTAGCTAGTAGTTTTTGCCTTTAGTGTATTTAAAGTTTTAATTAAACATACAGATAAGTAAAAAAAAATGACTTGGGGAACAAATCGGATTTACCGTAATCTACAACGATAGTCAAACCGAAGAATGCTATCCACTGCATTCACTTTCTGATAGCATGAACATAAAACAAAATACACCCACTATACATGCATTTGATTGAGACATCTTGCTTGATCTAATTAACCAGCCGGTCTATTCCTGGCGAACTCAGGTGATGTGAGCGTGAAAAGAAAAACTATCATTTCACCCTGAAGCTCTTGAAGATTCACTAAGGTCTTTATGGTGAAAACCTCCGCTGAAAAGGAAGGATCCTCTGACCAGAAGGGTGTTGGGTCTGACTCGAGTAGTTAAAGATGATATCGGACAAATGTCTACCATGACCACGCTTACAGATGTCGATTCTTTCTTATAAAACAGCAGGTCTATTTCGTTAATCACCTCACGGATTTTGAGTTTTAAGAGGGTCCTTTTTCACTCGCCTATCGTCAGTTTAAAAGCTTGTAACTTCATCTAACGCAATCGAACGTGATGTTTGACAAAAGGCAACGCGAAAAAAGAGAGATAAGGCCTGAAAACTCTGTTAGCATTCCGTAATTTCGTGATTTACTCAAATATTTTACTAAACTTGTTCCAGGAAAAACTTTTAAGGTTTTAAAAAACAAGTTTTTTTTAAAACCTTAAAAGTTTTTGAAAAAAATGTCGTCATATAGAATCTTGATTAAATTTGCAAAGTTTCTATTGTTATACTTTTTGACTTTTTAAATTTTTGAGTAAATTATGAAGTGCAAAACAGCAGATTTTCAGAGGTCTTTACTGGATTAGTTTTACACAAATTTATAAATCGATTTCAATAGAAGCCTAGATAATATCCACAAGATACTGTGTTTCTAAAATGTCTAATGAAAAATGTGTAATAACGTCATTTTTATGATGTAATATTTCATGTTTATGCAGTTTTCAGAACAAAAAACACAAGTTTTAGTTGGTATTTTACGGTTGTATGAAAAACAGTGAAAATGTATGTCGAGTTACATCCCCTTTAGGCTGTAATCGATTCGATTGGCTTTGCACAAATGCCTTTAACATAACGTCACAAAAAATAAACTAACGGTGTTAAAATAAAACACATGATTGGTCGAGTCACTTAACATTTGAAGTTAGTGAAATTATGCGATCGGGAAATTTGATTTGCAAAAAGATCATTGTTTTGGTGGCTGTGTGACGTATTTTTTAAACCACATGTCATTAATATCCATATCATCAATAAAAGGGTTAAATTGAGTTAAGAAAAAAAAGATTGACCAAAAATGTTTCCAGTTTTACTAATTTTTTTTTCATAGTGATTTTTTTATTGTTTAAATTCGATTTTCGACCGCAACTGAATTCATTGCAACAATTGCCAAAACTTCTACTATTGATATTTCAAAATACTAAGATATAGTCCAGTCAAATTAGACCAAAAAATAAAGGTAAGGTTACAATAATTCGCACCCAACTAAAAATAGGTAGGATTGTTCAAAACACCATCATAAATGAAATCTAAAAAGTTATCATCGATCCGACACCAGGGAAAATAAATTCTTGGGTCAAAAGTCACAAAAACGAGTTTTTCGCAATTTTCAGAAAAACGTTAAGTTTTGTTATAAAATTAGCCCAGACAAAAATTTTACATCAGATACAATCAGCTACAAAAATGTCTAAATACTTTTTTCCTAAGAGCCACCGTTTTTGAGATATAAAGATTGAAATAGGAAATCGTCATAATATGCACACGTTTTCTCGCCATCTTTGAGGTAGTAAGCTTAGTACCTCAAAAGCAAAAAAGGAACTCGTATAGGATCACTTTGTTGTCTGTCTGTCTGTCAAGACCCTTTATCTCGGAAACGCGTGGAGGTATCGAGTTGAAATTATAACCATAAGTACTCAGGTCTGCGGTCCCTTGAAACTGTGAAAAAATCAAACATGTAAGTTAACGGAAAAAAAAGATGCGGCCGTTTATTTTTCAAAAACCGTATATTTCGGATCCCTAAAAAAACTCTCAGCTCTATTTTATCGAGATCGCGCCTGTTTCAATGATTCCATATTCTATTATCCGAATGTGGAGACACTTGAGATCCAAAACTACACCAATTTTATATCACAATATCCACTAGAAATCAATTTAATTAATCAAAACAATTCAATTAATATAGCAGTCACTAAATTTCATTCGCAAAAGTTCCGCCATAAACTCACAGTATACTTAATTAGAATTTTGATAAATTGTAGGTTGTCAAATAATGAGGCAACATTTTTAAATTACCAGAAACATACAAGACTATTTACTAAATAAGTAAAAAAAAATGTGACCTTTTTCTCAACACCTGGTTTTTCAGAGATGGTAGTTTGTTACAGGCTACGATTTGTTTTGAGAACTGTCTCCATAAAAAAGAAGTTACAAGATCACTAGAATTTTACAACGCTACGGCCGATATTCTAAGTCTTTTGGAGGAAACTAACTCCGCTCCGAAAGACTTCGTCGCCATTTTCTCGAAAACAATACAATTTGGACCCCTATTTATTGAGCTGGGAAATCATCCAAATAACTCCTCGCGCTCTGGTTGGAGCAAGAGGGAGTGTCAGACCTTTACTAACTAAAGCCCACCGTGTTTGTTCAGTTGTCCTTTGCGTTTCAGGGCCACTAACGCATACGAAGAACAGGTGGGTCGCTAGTATTAAAATGGATATTTTGAACTGCACATCAAACATCTTATCCTTCACTAAAAATACTAACTGTACACCAAATATTAATGGACTTTTTACAATTACCTATTCAGGGACTTAGACTCGACTCGGGCAGGTTGGTTTAGAAGGGGATGGTTTAGTGAGCGAGCAAAACGAGCGAAGACAGCCCTCGCCATCCCCTTCGTGATTATTTTAAAAGCGTGGTTTAAAGAAAAGTATTTTTTGATACACAGTTAGTATTTTTGGTGGAACAAAAGCAGAAAATGGAAATAAATTGAGGAACAGTTAAATACTACCCCTATAAATACCTATATAAATACTGTTAATCCTAATCCTGCGATCAGTTATAGTTATATACACTTACACAAGATACTATGGTTTTCTACTAGTTTCCTAAATGCAAACCTGCAGACCGTATCTATTCAAGAAGAGATGTTTTCCCAAAAATGAATTGTTGTACTTATTCACTTTTTTTACACACAAAATGTTGTAATTCTAAAAGTAAAACGAAAACAATGGGTATCTACAATATATAGTGTGTTACACCTTGGTAACAGTATTTTAAGCGATAAAAAAGACACCCAAAACATAACACATTAAGTTATTCTTTAAAAAAATTCACTCGAAATTCACATGTCGAATTATCACAAAATCACTTCTTGCCACTTGATATGTATTCGTAATATATTCCAAGGTTACACACGTACCTTCATATTGGAGGCACAGAAGCGTTCTCTGTAATACGCGCGTTAATCTCCAGGCGAGGCTTTTATACAATGTGTAGAACCCCGCCCACAGCTGAGAAAGAAAGGCACATACTAGATACGTCTCGCATAATATTTTATTATGCACTACAAATTAGTCGAAACTGTCCCCCGAATACGATCTTCAAGATCTTCCGTAATAATAACAAAGAAGTTATGTAGTTCTTACCAACTTAGTAGGTATCTATCTAAATAAATACACGCTAGCGACTGCCCCAGCTTCGGACGGGTATCCGAAAGCAAGACTGATATCCGATTTCCTGGTTGCTTAACTGCTGTTATAATTCAAAAATAATTCTAACCACGAGCTCTTCTAACCTATTTCTATATATATAAAAATGAATCCCTATTTCCCTTGGTCACGCCATCACGCATGAACGGCTGGACCGATTTCACTAATTTTTTTTTTGTTGTGTTTGTTATTGTCAGGAGAAGGATCTTATGAAAGAAAAAATTAAAAAAAAATTGTAGTAGGTTAAAGTAGGGTAGAGTTGGGTAGAGCAGAATAGAGTAGTCAGTTGACGGGAGCGAAGCCGCGGGCAAAAGCTAGTGGTTTATATAAAAGGCCAGAAATAATATAAAAACACACTAGCCCGTTGCTTTAGTGGTAAGTGGCCCTGACTGCTATATCGGAAGTGGGTTCGATTCCCACCAAAAACAAACGTTTGTGTGATGAGCTATATAACTAGCTTTTGCCAGCGGCTTTGCCCGCGTGAAAGTAGGTTTCTCCATACAAACTTTGGACCCCGTTTCTTCCCCTTAGGAGGTAACGTCATAAAAGGAAACCTTATTCTTCACAAATTTCACGCTTCTGGTCCCAGTAGTTTAGGCTGGGCATTGATATGTCAGTCAGTTTCTCCTTTTTAGGGTTCCGTAGCCATATGGCAAAAAACGGAACCCTTATGGATTCGTCATGTCTGTCTGTCTGTCCGTCCGTATGTCACAGCCACTTTTTTCCGAAACTCTAAGAACTATACTGTTGAAACTTGGTAAGTAGATATATTCTGTGAACCTTATTAAGATTTTTACACAAAAATAGAAAAAAAAAACATAAATTTTTGGGGTTCCCCATACTTAGAACTTAAACTCAAAAATATTTTTTCATCAAACCCATACGTGTGGGGATCTATGGATAGGTCTTCTTTTTAATACGTCATAAATCGTAAACCGCAATTTACCTTTCAAGTTTATACGGAACCCTCAGTGCGCGAGTCCGACTCGCACTTGCCCAGTTTTTTTTTATAATATAGATGATATGTATGTATTTAGAAATATACAGAGTGTAAGGGACAGGTCTCCGCAAACTTTAAGGGCTTGCTCAGTAGACTAAATGAAAAAAAAATCGGCCTCTCCATACAAACTGTCCAATCAAGTTTATAATTTTGTATGGTGAAGATCATTTTTTTTTTCGTTTCCTGAATAAATATCTTGTGGAAGGTTGTTCTGTCTCGTCTACTGAGCAAGTTTTTAAAGTTTGCGGAGACCTGTCCCTTACACCCTGTATAAGTATGTCTAGTACCTAGTCATAACACAAACTCTGCTTAGTTTGGGACTAGATGGCGTGGTGTGATAGTTGTGGAATAAAAAAAAACTTTTTACAAAAATAAATAACCGACTTCACTAAAAAAAAACACTAAAAGGATCAAAATGGTGGGGTCCGAGTGTTCATCGAGTTGTTCGAGACAAACAGCAAACAGCTAGTCGACTCTTCAAGTGACCAGATGGTTGGGCTTTTGACCAGCGAATCAGCATTGCCATTCAACGTGGCAATGCCACCAGTGTTCTGGGCACTGTTCCCGTTGATAGCGACGTGGATATTTTTTTTTTATTCTCTACCAGTCAACCAAGGGTAGTGAAGAGAAAACATGGCAGGTAACAGGCATAAAAAAGTAAAAGATTATTAAGAAAATAACGGTACAAAAATATGTATATACAAAATAAACATACATATATATATTTAATAATAATATATACCTATATATTTATATAAAGTAAGTTTTTGACGACTTCACTATTTGTGCAGAAAACAATTCCGCAACATCTGCTTAAATGCATACAGACTAGTGGCCGTCCTGATGTCGAGAGGAAGCGCATTCCACAGAAGTATGGACTGTATATGAAAGGAAAAATGAACAAAATCAAAAGTATGAGAAGGACACAGCAGTAGAAGATTGTTAGAAGAACGCAGATTCTTAGCATGAGAAGAACATAGATATTGAAAGTGTGATATAAGAGAAAAAGGAAGGGTGGGAGAGTTGAGCAGATAGTAAAGTGTAGTCAGAGTGCGCAAACTCCTCTGGCGAGTGGGCATCCATGGAGTTCCCACTGAGAAATTTAGAAGTGGATAACAGTCAGTCAGACTACAAGGGATCAAAATTGACACTTCACGCGCTTGTCATTGTAAGACCAACGAGACTAAAACGAAAAAGCTGCAGCAAAAGCACTATGAAAGTGTCTATTTCAAATAAGCATTTTTATTTTCTGGTAATTACCACAGATATATTGTTTGACATATCTGTGGTAATTGCATAAAAAAAAAACATGTAGCCAGTTAATCTAACCAAGCTATATATATAAAATTTTATATTGTGCTGGTTTAAGAGCAAAAATCAAAACATAGCAGAAAGGTTGACCTATTAGACGGTGGTAGTAATAAAAAGTACAAGTACTACTCTGTCAAGAAAGTACCGGGAAAAGATCAATAATACACAAAATGTTTGTTATTCATCCAAATTTATTTTATCACCTTCAAAGTATGCTCCTTCAAAAACGATACACTTACGCCAACGAATAATCCAATCATCAAAACATTTTTTAAATGCTGTTTCCAGAATTGAGTTCAGTTCTCGCTGCGAATTCTCCTTTATGTCTTCTGCCGATTGAAAACGGGTGCCACGAAGTGGTAATTTGAGATTTGGAAAAAGAAAGAAGTCGGCTGAAGCCATATCTGGTGAATATGGTGGTTGCTCGTTGGTATTTGTTGAATGTTTGGTCAAAAATTCGTTCACAATGATAGTCTTGTGCGAAGGCGCATTATCGTGGTGCAAAATCCAAGAATTTTCTTTCCACAAATATGGCCTTTTTCGTCGAATTTGCTCTCTTAAATGCTGCATAACGCTCAAATAATATTCTTTATTTACCGTTTGACCTTCCGAATTCCGAGTGCACAACACCGCGATAATCAAAGAAAACTGTCAACATGACTTTGACTTTTGATCGACTTTGGCGTGGTTTTTTCGGTTTCGGTTCAGTTAGAAGGCGCCACTCCGAAGCTTGTTGACTAGTTTGCATGTCAAACTCGTAAACCCACGTCTCGTCACCAGTAACAATGCTTTTCATGAATGATGGGTCGGAATTGACTCGTTCTAGCATGTCCTCAGCGACTCTCATGCGATTGAGTTTTTGGAGAAAATTCAGGTCTTTTGGGACTAGCCGAATGGTAACATGTTTCATACCCAAATGAAAATGATACGGATCGACTCGTGAGATACAGAAAGTTCGGCGGCTATCTCTCTCAAAGTTGAATGAGGATTTTCAGTCACTATTTCCTTCACTTTTGCGATGTTAACTTCAGTTGAAGACGTTGATGGCCTACCAGAGCGAGGCAAATCTTCCATCACATCTCGACCGCTTTTGAACGCTTTGTACCACTCATAAACACGTGTTTTTGTCTTCTGCAACATTTTCAGTGACTCCGAACACGAAATTCCATTGGCGATGCAAAATTTAAGACAAACTCTTTGTTCGATGTTTTTGTCCATTATGAAATTCGCAATACACACTAGATATGATATAACTAAAAATAGCACTGTATTTAATATAAATAACAGATGCAACTCAAACTGGAAAACAGTTGTGCCAATCTACCAACAACAAAAAAAAACAAAAATTTGATTTTGGAACCATAAACAAATCATCCATTCCCGATACTTTTCTGACTGAATGTATATTTGCGAATAGCCCCATACATTCAATTGAAAGATTAGATGTCTTTTCTGGCTGGCCTTTCTCAACAACCCGGACTGTTTTTCTCGCAGTGAATTTCTACTACCGAAAACCGAAACGTTCAGGAGGTTCATCTAATCGGCCATTCATTCTGCGAGCATCTTCAGCTCGACTTTTGTTATTTAATTCAGGCACTGACTATTGAATAGGCTTTTGCGTTCACTTTAAACAGAATTCAGTAAAGGCACACCTATGTTCCTTCAGGGAGATGTCAGCAAATCGTAGGGGCCCAATAGGTTCGAAGCCTACTGGGGCCACGGGTAGTGTGAAAGTGAAACCGGGGCCCTGGGACGAAGGCAAAGAAGGAACAGGAGTGGGTTTTTAGTCAGTAAAAGTCTGACACACACCGCTCCGCCCAAGAGCGGGATTTGTCATAAGATGATTTTCCCACCTAAAAAAAAACCTATGTTCCTTCAGTTGCCCTAAATGACAGTTTATTCATTAAATTAACCTAGCTATCATAAAACCTCTTCAACAAATTGCTTCTTCCAGTTTATTATTTAGATAAAAAAATACTATTGTCGTCTGCACTTGTTTGTAAACCTAAATATAATTTTTTAGTTGAGGATCTTAACAGAGGTGATCAGAGGTGTTACGATATATGATACAAAATAATTATTTACTAAATAAAGGCATTCCAATTCAAAGCAGTAAAGTATCTAACGAGAAATTTTGGAATTAGTATTTACTTTATTAGTTCACTTTTTTCCTAAAAATCTGTCTCATTGTAGGGGTAAACGACACTGCATTTTGTGGATTCGTGAATTCCATTCAAGAAAGCAATGGAGGAAAATTCAATGAAATCAAGGAAATTTCACGTCGTCTGATCGACACTTTAAGTGACCAGAGGGCGGGCTCGTTCTTTCGCCCAAAGAATTAGCATTGCTGCCAGCCTTCTGGGCACATTTCCGGATGACAGCGATGTGGAGGAGTACTTCGACGCCTGAGTGTATTTTGTGTATATGTATTATATCTATAAAAAAGAGTGTACATGTGTACTTTTACTTATGTACACGCGTTAGAAGTTATACTTTTTTGGCGTATGGAAAAAAAATAACTAAAATGCAGTAGTGATTAACGATAAATATTAAAATTAATCAAAAAGATTTTATTTAAATAAAAAAGGTTTTATTAACTTAATAATATTTATTTATTCACACTGTTTAATTATACTCTTACGAAACACGTGTTCTAAATATAAAAATACTAGAATATGCAACTTGAACATAGTTATCAATTTTCATGCATGCCACCTAGAACTAACTTCACGATGTAGAATTTAGGTGTCGGTGTGCGCGCGCATCGTAAAAATTCACTCTCATCATTTTTCTCTATCGCGCCAAAAGAAGTATAACTTCAAAAAAAAAAGTACATAGTTAGGTTTAGTATAATAGTATTTATAGTTAATATTTAAGTTCCCACTTGACTATACAAATAAATTGGCAATCTAATAAACCTAAAAAAAATGGAGGGTTAAAAATAAGTCGAAATGGGATTATAATTCAAATAAGAATAACTACGTCATTTGGTTTATCAAATAAAAAGGCTTTAAATGCACATCATAAATCAGACCTTTATTTTCATTATTGGCTTACACGCTTTAACTGTATTTACGATATATAAATGTCCGAATTGAACCATTGTCCATTAAACGATGTTCTTAACTGGCACAATTGTTGTAGTAATTAAACAACCCTTTAAAAAACTTTCTTTTGCAATCGCATTTTTTAATTTTACTTCGGAAATAGAAATACCGCAAAACTGAATCGAATATGTGGAATCCACATATTCGATAGTACATGAATAAACAGACAATAGGGAACATGCATGAAAAAAATATGTTATCGAATCAGTTTATCTTCATAAACATACAGAAATAGAATTATAACAGTGAAGACAATACAAAAATTGGGAGAAAAAGCAAACGAGATATAACAATTATAAATACAACGCCGTTTCTATGGCGGCCGCATGGGCGCCATGAAGTGTGACGTCAAAGAACACGTTGAACTTCTGCACCCCTAGCTAAGTTGATAATCTGCAATCGTTAACGCTAGTCGAAAACTAATCAAATGTATGGGAATGACATCATCTCAACGTTAAGTCACGTGGTCAGAACAAACGAATAGAAAATTCGTAGCCAAGTTCACATCGTTCAAAATGATAGAATGAATTGTTATCGTTTCTACAATGTTCAACGCTACATTCTTTGTTATTATATATATTGTAGAACGAGCGGCCGACTCAGGCGCGTCAACATGGCTACCAACTTATCGTTTTCTACAATTGCTGACACCGAGGCGTTACCGATTGGAGAACGGTATTCGACACGAAACGTTTGTAACTTGGCTAGGGGGGCTGTTTCTTATTAGCAGCTTTGAAGCTTTATAATTTCGTTAATGATAAGGATATTTTAAAAAATCTTTCATATTTGTTTATAAATGACAAAAATATTCTATTTAATTTGACAAATAAAAAAATTTCATGCATATTGCCTATTATGATTCGTACGAAGGTTTCATAAAACCACACTCCACGTGATTAAAGACGGAAACAACAAAAAACAATGTATGTTTTGGATCCAGAACTGATTCAAATTGATATATTATAAGAAAGGTTCTAGTTAGATTCTTTGTTTCTGTCCGATGTTTTCTTTCAATACCTCTAGTCCATGCCGAGTCATTTTTACGAAAGGTTCCACAGCAGCGTTAGGGCTTAGTGCTGGGTCTCCGCTAATGAGTTTTTTATACAATATATTGTTAAACACCAACATCATGAGGCCCAACAGTTTCTTTGGGGGCATTTTTGCTGCTTCTTGCGCTTGTTCTAAAACAAACACATCATTTTTCTATTATATATAAATAGTACATTTAAAAATAAAATGTGTCGACGACTTGATAACTTTATCCTGCATTAATTGGTTACAAATAAAATAAAATGCATAATCTTTGGTAAGAACACTGAAAGTAGGAACAGACAGACAGACAAATATTTAAAAAATGGTTTACAAGTTCAATATAAAAAAAAAATGTTGATACAAGGTGTCTCAAAAGAAAGTTCACATTTAAATCTTTTTTTAAAAGAAAAGTCTTAGCTTTATTGAAAAAATGTTTATTTTATATTGAAGTACACTGTTTGGGAATTTATTTTTTAAAAATAACATCGTCCAAATGTAAACCGTTGCGCTCTCGGCATTCATTTAGTCGGGCACTAAAATTGCCTATGACAGCTCGGCAGGTAGTCTCCGCTGCCCATACGGTGACTTTGGGTGAATGTAGCGGTTTCTGATGTTTTTGTTTTGGGTTGGTTGCACTCCAGTAACGACAATTTTGCTTGTTTACATGCCCATTCAGGTGAAAATGGGCTTCATCGGAAAACAAACATCGGAAAACAGAATTTTCTACGCGCTACAGTCGCCGAATTACCGTTTTTGTAAAACTCACGTACGCACAACGCACGGTCCGCACCAGAGAAACGCTCCATAGCGACTAAATTCCCAAGAGCCAGACTACCGACTGACATACCCCCCGCGCCCCTCAGAATAGTTGCTTTCGCGTAATAAGATAAGCAAATGTGAACTTACTTTTGAGACACCTTGTATAAGTACTGTGTAAACATTATTTTAAAATTACAAACAGACTTTTCAAATTATATTTTTTGTATAATATTATTTATATATACCATGTACAGTCACTGGCTTCCAAAACTTAGCATCTCACTATTAAAATTGCAATCCTTTTTTAAAATAATCGAAATATATATTTTTTTAAGCAACCGCTAAACGAACCCAAAGAAGCGCATTATAGTATTGAGAAGAAGACTTGCTGAAGCAAACTTAAAGCCTCAAAGGTCAACAAATAGCCACAAACTCGAGGGAAGGCATCGAATAGCCAGACTGTAGTTACTATGCCCATGACCACATACAGTGGGGTGAAGAAGAAGGAGTAAGTTTTTTGTTCACAGACGAGTCTCTTCTCTCTCAATATTCACTTCCAAAGGAAAGCAAGGAGTCTAGAGGCGACCTGGTAAGTGATACATTCAAAGTTGCTTCGAAGAAAAATTCCAATACGGTGGAGGTTCTTTTCACGTATGAGCTGAATATCTAGAGAAAGTCGCACATAGCTACTAACACAGGCCATAGAAAATGGTACCCTGACTGGGAACAATATGCTGAAGAGATCCTTAAAGAGCATGCAGGGACATATTTAGTAAATACGGGTGATGGATCGATGCTGATGTAGGATAACGCCCGGCCACACACCGCTCTGGTCGTACATGAGTGCATTAAGGAGGTTGGAATCAGCCTTGGCCATCAACTGATTTGACGCCGTTACCGCCTAGAGCGAGCTCGAGAGGCTAGTAAGAAGCCTCAGATCATCTCTTACCACCCTTAGGGCCTTGAAACAGGAACTGATGGAAGAATGGGAGAATATTCGCTAACATGACCTCCATAACCTCGTTTTCAATATGCTAAACCGGCTCGAAGCTGTAATCATAATATAGTTATTAAAGTATAAATGAGATTAAACCGTTTTTTTTTTTACCTTTTTTAAGTTAAAAACGTTACATACTAATACATATTAAACTATAGCATAGCATAGCATAGTCGGCCTTATAATGTTCCCACTGTTGGGACTCAGGCCTCCTCTAGGAGAGGGAATGGGTCATAATCCACCACGCGGGCCCAGTGCGGGTTGGTGGATGTCACATGTCTTCGAATTTTTGGTTCTAGGACATGCCGGTTTCCTCACGATGTTTTCCTTCACCGTTTTGAGAGCCGTGGTGGTGAAATAAATTACACAAAGTAATGTGATATTAAAGTATAGTTTCAAAGAAAGTTAATGCATAAAAAAAAATTATGTAACTATTTTTTTAAAACTACCTACTTCAATACGTAGTTTGCAATTTTAAAAGTGTGGTACTATGTTTTGGAGGCTAGTGTAATTATAAGCTAATAGAGGCTAACTAAGTAGCTAATAAGATAATAATTACCTAAAGCACATTATATGATGGATGGATGTAACATTACCCGTAGTTTTCTTCACTCTGGCTTTTATCTGAACTCCATCGATGCTATTCATTTTTAAACGACGGAATAAGGCTGCCCAAATGATGTTATTTATATTATTATCCTGAATGGGAAAATACAAGAAAAAATATAAATAATGAAACTACAGACAGAGCTTTTTTAACATAACATGATCTAGTCCCAAACTAAGAAGAGCTTGTACTATGAATACCTACTAGACAACTGATTAACATACTTATATATTTCTAAATACATACATTATTATGGTAAATTACACCCAGACACCGAACAAATGATCGAGCTCATCACACAAACATTTGTCTTGGGTTTTTTTTTCTAGGTGGGAAAATTATCCAATGACATACCCCGCTCTTGGGCGGAGCGCGAGGGCGTGTCAGACTTTTACTGACTAAAAACCCACTCCTGTTCCTTCGTTGTCTTTCGTACCAGGGCCGAGACTTCCTTTCAGAAGCAGACCCTTGGCCCCTGTAGGCTTTGACCCTGTTGGGCCCCTACGGTTTGCTGACACCTCCTTGAGGCGCGCGTGGAACATTACGCACCGTCGACGACTTGCGCTCTGCTGCGGTGAAAAAATTAGCTGTTCAGTACATTTATGTTTGCCTAATGTACAAAAATATCAGCTGTTCAGTACATTAGGCAAACATAAATGTACTGAACAGCTGATTTTTTTTCGCGATTTCAGGTTTGTTCCCATAGTAAAAGTTGTTGGTTATCATGAGCACAATCACGTGTTTAAGTATCGTACACTAATTACCAGTCACCCTATATGTCGTGGCCAGATCTTAGAATTGATCATTTCATGATATCGCCAAGTAAAACTGGCCAGATCGTTTAAACGTTGACGTTTGATGATGTCAATACTCGTTTGTTCATATCATTGATGTAGGATTTCTATGATAATAAAAGATCAAGAAAGTAGGCCAAACAAGGATTGACGTATCATCAAACTTTAACGTTTAAAACGAACAGGCCAGTTTTACTTGGCCATATCATGAAATGATCAATTTCTAATATCTGACTACGACTTGTCCTCCTGTTTCACCCCTAGGAAATATTATAACGGGTAAAAAATAAGGACTAATTGTCTCAAACCTTTCCAACACGTATGCTTCCTGTGACTTCAGTAGATTCAGTAGGTGTAAAAGACACATATGAAACAATTGTAATCATAAAAAATAGTGCAACACTACTCTGAATAAACGACATTGTAAAGCACAGTTTTTCTAGATAATTTAATTAATATAACAATATACTCTTTTGCTCTTCGTGTTCAAGAGAATAATGATACCAATTGGGAGTTGTGCTGTAATATATATCCATAGCGATTTGTTTTCCAATTCTCAAGTCATAATATCTATTGAAAAAGATCATGGACAAAGCTAATCTAAACAATAAAAAAATTAATAATAGTTTTGACTAGAATCGATGTTAAATGGATTATTATAAAATAACATGTTCATATGTTGCGTGTTATATTATGAACTGGACCAACACTATTTGACTTGTTTGCCTACTATATGTATAATATAGTATATTATTCTATCTAGACAAATCGATTAGAACATTCTTGAAAGGGTTAAGGAGTTAAGACTGAATCTTTCAAGGATATGATGCAAGAGCAAGCAAATACCAGTTCAACATTGGAAAACAGTTCCGGATCGATCACATGTCAGACTTAGAGTCTTCCCACTGGTCACAAAACACCACAATCCACTTTAAAGGAAGTTAGTCTCTAGACTGCGACACTGTTTAAGATGTCGAATAAAAAATCTGGCCTCTTAGGAGGTTTCGTCAGAAGCCCCGGTTCGGAAACTTGAATTTACTCACGTGTCCTAGCACTCGGAAGAACAGGAGACGAGCGTCTTCTACCTCATAGTAAACATTTAAGTACATATATATGCTTCCTGCAGGAGTTGGCTGCTTACTCGTAAGTTTATATTCATGAAAGAATGTCTAAATGATCGAAGCCTGGCTTACGATGACCTGCAGTTAAATATGAAGCAGTTGCCGGTCGGTGTAGAATCAAAACATTTTCGGCAAGTTTTCGTTTTGCAGTGCCAAAGCACTTATTAAGTGTCAATAATGTAGGACATTACTAAGATAAGCTTAGAAAATTACATATGATAAACTCATATTGGTACTAGCCCGATTTCAAACAAATAACTTCATACATAAGCCTTAACCACGATGCCATCTATCCTTAAGTAGTTCATCAAGAGATTCATGCATTATAAATATGGCTCGGATAGCTCTTTTCTGCAGTATACAAATAGACTCTATGTCTGCAGTAAGATATTTTTAATACATAACATGATTAAAATTTAAAAGAGTATCCATGAAATTTCCTTGCACATTCTTCTCCTGGAATGTGTAATTAGCATATTTTTTTCTGACTGACTGACTTCTTGACAGCTCAAAAGTAACTGTAAAGCTAGAATAGAACTACATTAGACCGACGCACACGTGTAACACTCCAGATTTGTACGTGCTACGTACAAATAAAGAGTGTTACACGACGTCACGTGGCGTGGATCAAGTGTAGCTCTACAAGTCTAGTTTCCATACAAAATTTATGGAGACTGACACGCCCAGATCGGCGTGTGTGGCACACGTGTGCGTAGTGTAGTTCTGCCTTAAATGTTTTATTTGAAACTCGTTTCTGCCACTAACTTTGCCCGAGTGAAAGTAGGTTTCTCCATACCAATTTTGGACCCCTATTCCATCCCTTTACGGGGTCAATTTAGGTAAATTGTCCCTTAGTGCTCGTTACGTCATATAAGGAAACCGTGTACAAAAGTTCATGCTTCTAGTCCCAGTAGTTTCGGCTGTGCATTGATATGTCAGTCAGTCAGTTTCTCATTTTATATATATAGATACTTTGATTCTTGATTCTTGTAGCCCGTCCCCATAACTAATTAATTATTAGGGCACTTCAAGTGAAGTAGACAACAAAAAAATTACAAGTTCTAGATTTTGTTCATAATTGGGTTAATTGTTAGTACATATTTAATGTCTTTGGGGTTAATTGCTTAAAAAGGTATGTAGGTGGTTCGCTAATAAATTTTGCGGCCCGTCATTGAACCAGTAGCCAGAGGCTAGGCTACTTGCTCCAGATTTCAATCAAAGTTGACATTTACCATCAGTTACTGGCCTTAACATAATCTCACACTGACATTTCTAGCTTACCAAACTTGTACTATGTATTTCATATCTACATGAAAGTAATGTCAATGTCCACATTGCAATAGAAGTGCTATAAATTTTATTACAATTTTAAAATAATTATAATTATAACTTTCATTTAAAAATAAACGGTGAAATGCACGTCGTCGGGCCACGCGCAATATAGGGATTCGTAGTGGTAGTGGTCCATTGCTATATGCGGACTTAGAAAGAGACTAGGTTTATTATTATTTATAACCACATTAATTGAGTTAACGGTCTAAAAGTTAATAACATTTAAACACAGAAGATTTTTATGTAAGTAATTATGTTTATGTATTATTTTATTCATATTATTTGTAATTTTAAAATTGTGCACTGGATCTTACCCTCTACTGTGATCTCTCTCTATCACTCAATGGTTTACTGGAAGAAAACTCAACTTTGAGTTAAGCTCGCCTATGTACATGAACGCTGATATCCACATATTATGAAACTCATGGTGTACAATAAAGAATAAAAAAAAGAAGATTAAAGAACCATGAGATTTTCTCGTTCTATCACCTAACCATCTGCCATCGGTAAGGTTCACGAAGACTGTAGAGGTGCTATGACCAGGACAAATTCTGGATTAGTAAGATTACAAAGAAAAGCACTAAATTGATTTAGACAAGGAGTTCAGAGTTTTGGAGAGGAAAGGCGAAATGTATACATGAAAGTATTACGTAAGAAAGTAGGATTTAATTTTTGGTTAATGGAGGGATTTTGACCTCTTTCCACATTGATGGATAAACTCCGGGGATGCCTATTGAGTAGTTTAGGATATAGAATAAGGGGGGCAAGAGTTGATCGAGGACATCGTGTGTAATTTTTCAACTGACACAATCACTACCAACATCGTTACACGTGATTTAAATTTATACTCTTTTCAACATCATAAACAAGGAATTGACTAAAAAACTTTTTACAAAAAAAAATACAAACGACTTCAATGTAAAAAAACACTGAAAAGTGCAAAATAACTTTAATTTCGGAAGTCGGTGTTTCTATAATAGTTTTGTCTCTTCGTTATTTAACACCGACTTCCGAAATTAAAGTTATTTTGCACTTTTCAGTGTTTTTTTACATTGAAGTCGGTTGTATTTTTTTTTGTAAAAAGTTTTTTATTTTTCACTTTTTAGTTATGGTACCACCACTAAAAAGTACCCCTCAGCCATACTTAAATACCTTATAGCCAGAGTGCATCTTATGACAATTCTAATAATACCAAACACGGTTAGATTAAATTAATTTATTACAGAGTTCCGATGCCTAATTTCAGGCTTCATCATCAGATCAGTTCGATATATTACCCCTCTTCTTTCAGTCAGTCATCGACTACACGTATAAACAAAGCAATTTTACTTGTTACGACAGTTCTGCTGTGATCCCATGAGGAGTTCTGTTCCATATCTACGAAGTTCATGATCAGATCATAACAATATTTCTATGGGACCAACTTGGAAGCATAACCTTTCAATCAAAAAAAAAATTTTCAAAATCGGTCTACAATTGACCGAGAAATCGGTGAACATACATAAAAAAAAAACATACATTCAACCGAACATATAACCTCCTCCTTTTTGAAGTCGGTTAAAAATAAATAGAAAATAATTCTGAATGATGATGAAGAGTTGGAAGGTTTGAAATATTGTTTATTTTCTCAGATTGCAAAACACATTGGGTACACTAACAAGAAAACGAGAAGTATTGATTCTTGACCTTGGTTTCCGGCCGTGGTCCAGAGCGAGGATGGAAAGAGAAAGAGAAATGGCATGCAGTCGCTTCCTTCTGCGAAGCAGTAATGCTAGCGAAGGAGGCGGCTGCACGCGTGGTGGAACAGACTTCCGTACACCGCAGCCGCCGGGATCCCGACCCCGATTTCCAACCGCCGTAGGCGTGGACGGCGAACAATGGGTAGCTCGACGTCCGGCCGTCCGGTAACCGTCTGGACCGAGCCCGAGTCGTGGGTGGTGCGCAGTGTTCCATGCGCACCTCAAAGAGATGTCAGCAAAAACGTAGAGGCCCAGTAAGACCAAAGCCTACTGGGGCCATGGGTTCGCTTTTGAAAAGAAAACCTGGGGTCTTGGAACGCAAAGCAAAGAAAGAACATAGGAGTGGGTTTTAGTCAGTAAAAGTCTGACACGTCCTCTCGCACCCCCCTTGAGTGGGAGAAGTCATTGGACGATTTCTCACCTAGAGGCCCACTCCTACGGTTTTGCTGACATCTCCTTGAGGCGCGCGTGGAACACTACGAGCCGTCGACGACTTGGCCTGCAAGCCCGCGCCTACGGTGGCTGGAAATTGGGATCGGGATCCCGGCGGCTGTAGCGTGAGGGCCGTTCCCTCGTGCGTGCTGCCGCCTCCTTTGCTAGCATTACTGCTTCACAAAAGGAGGCGACCGCCTGCCATTCTTCTTGGCTCCGGACCATGGCTTGTACCAAGGCCCGGCGCGAGAGTTCGTTGCAGCCGATCGCCCCCACGAGGACACAGCAGTGCTCTGCCCTTGCGGGGCACACCTCTACCGTATGCTCCACCGTGTCCTCCGGGCGATCCACACAATGGTGACCCGGGCGTTTCTTCCGCACGAATTCGGTGCAGGAACCTCCCGAACTTACCATGGCCGGTAAGAACCTGCATCATGCGGAAGGTGAGGATGCCGTGTTGTCTTTCCAGCCTTTTTTTACCTTACTAATCGACCAAAGTGCAAATTGCAAAAAAATATACGAAAATTTTAATTTCGCGCGGTCTATTTTGGAGCATCACCTCACTACTTAAATCTTAACCTGTGTTTCCTTACTTCTTCTATATAGTCAGTACTAAAACAAGTGAATAAATAAGTATCTTACCTACTTGGTTTATCCACGATTAAAAACTTTTTCGCCAAACACTGGCTGGTAGAGACAAAACATGAAAGTCAGTGAAAAGCAATAAGGCTCCTACATTTTTAAGGTTATAAACTAAGAAAAATCACGATTTGTTTCAAAAACTTTAATATACCTACAGTTTAAATCAGAAATGAAATAGAATGTTTATACGGAAAAGATAATACTGATATATAATATATCCTCACTCAAGTGATCTGTAATGAGTGAGAAATGTCAGGTAAGAACAAAATGATAGTAACTTACATATCTGACTTTTTTCTTATTGAGAAATCGTCCAAAAACTTTCGCGCTCTGCACGGAGCGAAAGGGAGTATCAAATTTTTATTGTCTAAGACCCAGCCATGTTCCTTCAGCTGCCCTTTGTGTTCCAAGACCGTGGTAACTCTTTCGAACATTATACGTACATACCTTCCTGTTTAAATGTTCCTTTAAACTTTTCATCTTTACTTTTAATTTATTATATTATATTTTATTCCATTTCATTTACTTACGCTTTTTTATATTGTTTATTTTCAGCCAATGATACTTCTGCACAAAGTCCAGAGACTCCCAAACCCAAAAGAAAATGTAAGTATCTTAATTTTTTTTGTGCCATAACTATTAATATTTATTTATTTATATATATACTTTATTGTACACCAAGATAATAAATGATATAGGTAATATGATAATGATAATGATATTGCGAGCATTTTTATTTTAGATTCATACTTTAGATCGATTTCTGACTAAAGTAGGTATTCGGATGTAGGTATCTTAAAATGATGGGCATCTCATAAATAGGTCGTTATCAACTATTTTCAATTTAGTATAGTTCCAGACTGCGACACAAAAAATAGCAAGGAAACCTGAGAACTTCCTATGAGAAAACTGAAAAATCTCCTCTGAGTAGGTATAATTGAATCTTTATTTGTAGGTCTAAGCCTAGATATTTTTATACCATCACCAAGAATGATTAAACCAATCATAAATAAAGAAAGTAATGAAGGTACTAAATTACAAATTTAATTAGACGATCAATACACTTTAACCAGCTCAATGATGCTCGCCAAGTATGTGATTGAAAGAATGCAAATTTGTGGCTACGGTAGTGGAAAAATATGCAATTGATCTATCAACAGGCATATTAATAATGGCTGCCAAGTATCGATATCAACAAAAAGGGGGTTATTATCAATGAGAGCGTAGAGGAAAAATCTTTCCCAGTTACACGGGTAACACGCCGCCCCGCGCGCTTCCCCGCCGGGTCGCGTCAGTCGGCCGGCACCCGCCGCGGAGCGAACAGCTCGGCACCCGACGCTCGCACTTCACACACTGTTTATTTACAAATATACCGTCACATTTGACAACAGCAGGGACAACACGCATTCACGTACGTTCGTAAAAGTCACATTCATTGTTCTAAATCATCTTTCAGTATAACATTTTGAAAAGCCAGACGTTTTCTAAGAATGTCAACACAAACACATTGTTATGTTCAGTCTAGGCTGCAATCATGATAGTGCGGATTTTCAGTTCGCTCTTTCTCTGTCTACAAAGTTTCATTCGCTAATTCGTACATTTTAATCAGTTGCATCCGAAATGAATCGCGTAGGTGGTTAATTAGCCAAAATAACTTTGACAAATGTAACCTTAGTCGCGGCTGAGTGTGTTTGGGCTGTAATCTTTTCTAATATACAGTAACACATTGCAAGATTAAGTAACAGTGTTCACACGTTACCAAGAGCGATAAATCGTTTGGAACAAAAGCCAGTGATTAACAGTGTTCATGCAAAAACACGCTGATGCAAACGTGTGCCAAACATTAATTACGGTTTCTAAATCATGCCTAGTGGAATAAAAGCTTGTAGCGTAGCGTACTACTGTCACATTTTCTTACTGATTCGATTATAACTGTAAAACCTAATTGTATCCACTTAAAACTTTATCGTCACTTTAATTTGATAACAAACTGTATCAACTTCACGTTCGTTTAAATCAAAATATTTGTTTTGAGGTGCCAACAAATACACAAATTCATTGGTGTACTCATTCGATTTGTCCCCGATTTGTTTGTTTACGCTTGATGCATCGCGCCCTCGCCTCGCATCCCATTGCAATAACATATTTCAATCGTAGTAAATTCCTGTGTTCGTTACAGCGATATATTGAATACATTTGAAAGAGCGGCTGACTCATGAGTTAGAATTCTCTAATGATCTTATTAACGATCAATTACCGCTTATGAGCTATAAATATAAACATGTCAACACATGTTTTCGATTTACTTCTAAAACTGTCTCTCCAACATTCTACTACTTTATCGAGCATCTGACTTAAGAAGCAACCAATTGACCTTGGACTACTTGTATTGTATTTTTCAACTTGACTGTATCACAAGAACCTTGTCTAATTGACACTAATATTACGAGGTCACGTGCATCCCATTACAAACGGCTTACAGTCTTAATACTATAGCCTGTTAAGCTATAGCATTAAAGCTAAACGAAGCCGCTGCTCTCAAAACGGCATGTCCTAGAACCAAAAAATCGAAGACATGTGACATTCAACAACCCGCACTGGACCCACGTGGTGGATTATGGCCCATTCCCTCTCCTAGAGAGGAGGCCTGAGTCCCAGCAGTGGGAACATTATAAGGCTGATTATGCTTTATTTATATGAAGCTGCAGAAAAAAAGCTAGTTTAGTTAATTTGTATTCCTCGAACACGATAGGATAGGCATATACGGTAATTCTTTTACAATGTATGTATATGCGAAATTTCCGGTCGAGTAATTAAGACGTGAAAGCGTTAAAAACAAATAAACAAATTCACATTTATGATATTATATTATACTAGCTTCTGTCAGAAGCTTTGACAGCGTGAAAATATGTGTCTAAGTCAATTAGTGATACAGTAGCATTCTGCTGGAGAAAAAATTTTTAAAATCGGTCCAGTAGTTAACCCTTTATCTCGGGAACGCGTGGAGGTATCAAGTTGAAATTAAAATCATATATTCAGATCTGCGGTCCCTTGAAGCTATGAAAAAATCAAACTTTTAAGTTACCAAAAAAAAAGATACGGCCCTTTATGTCGCAAAAAATGTATATTTCGACACTCTCAAGGGTTTAAAAATTAATAGGGTACTTCCCATTGACCTAGAATCCTGAAATTCAGCATGAAGCAAGATCTTACAGCACAAGTATAGGAAAAAATCTGAAAACTGTAAATTTGTAGTTATTTCATTAAATTTTTTTTTTTTGCGATTCGGAAAAATCTTCGTAACTTAATTTGGGAATTAACTGTTCTCATTGGTAAGTTTGTACGGAACCTTCAGTGCGCGAGTCCAACTAGGACTTGTTTCCCACTGCTGGGCAAAGGCCTCCCCCACGTCCTTCCAAACTTTTTTCTCCCGCGCCATCTCAAATCAGTCCTCGCGGTACGCGTCCAGATCATCCCGCCACCTCTTTCTAGGCCAGCCTCGACGGCGCTTTTCTTCTGCAGGAACCCATTGTGTGGCGTTTCTAGCCAAGCAGTCCCTATGCATGCGACTGAGTTTATTCATACAAAAATTCAAATATAATTATGTACTAGCTTTTGCCCGCGGCTTCGCTCCCGTCAACTGACTAATATATCCTACTCTACCATAATAAAAAAAAAAATTCCGTCTCCTGGTTCTAATCTACCTCCCCACCAACTTTCAGCCAAATCGGTTCAGCCGTTCTTGAGTTATAAATAGTGTAACTAACACGACTTTCTTTTATAATATATAGATGAAGAAGTAAGAAGTATGGATAAGTAAGGATTCAATAACCAGCCAGTCTGCTATAGACTGTCTTCCCCTACCCCATTTCGAAAGTATAAAATACTGATCAATGTATTTTGAAATAGGGTAGTACCCCAATTCGATCAATAGATCCGGTGCCAAGATACCGTCGTTAAGTCAACCTTTTTAAAAGAAAAAACATAACTTTGTTCATTGTCCAGGTTCTGGAGGAGGTCCCCTTGGACCTTCAGACCTTCTTCCTTTTTTATTTTGTAGGCGCGGGCTTGCGGACGGCGAGCAATGGGTAGCTCGCCGTCCGACCATCCGATAACCGTCCAGACCGAGCCCATGGCGTCAACGGCGCGTACTGTTCCACACGCGCCTCAAGGAGATGTCAGCTAACCGTAGGGGCCCACCAGGGTCGAAGCTTACTGGGGTCAAGGGTCTGCTTCTAAAAGGAAAACCCGGAGTCCTGGAACGCAAGGTAAAGAAGGAACATAGGAGTGGGTTTTAGTCAGTAAAAGTCTGACACGCCCTCCCGCGCCGCTCTAGCGCCTTAGAGCGGGAGAAATCATAGGATGTTTTCCCACCTAAAAAAAACAGGTATATGATGGAATATCACTTCGAGATTGGCTGGACCGATTTGGTAGTTTCTTTTTACACCTCGTACCTGCCCAGGTGCTCCAAGGGGGAGCTCCACAAGCACTCAGGTATTTAAAGCACATGAGACGCTACTGAGAATCTAAGGTTTCATCCATGTGAAAATAAGTTATGTCTTATCGCTCTGGGATCTTGGACTATAATTAGAGACACAATAGAAAGACAATGAGAGAGCGAACGCCTGCCGTTCGCTTGGGGTTTAATTAATTAAATGGGTATTAATTAATCATTTTAATTGAATTTTAATTTTGCAGCGTTTCGCATGGCGGACGAGGCGGCGGCCGATTGCCTGTTCGAGCGCTTGCGCCTGCATCAGCAGCGGGCCCCCGACTCCACAGAGGTGGCGCGCGCCATCACCGCAAAGATCAACACACGGCTCACATCACCAGGTTGCTATATCATATCTTTACGTTACACCATCATTATCTCATGATACTTGGGGTCGGCGTTCCACGTTTATTTCTTTCTTTCAGTCCTGTCAACCTACCACGCTATTACTGACTCCCTTCCTTTTCTATCACTCCTCACAAAATCCATTCATGTTTTCTTTGTCCTCCACACCCTTTCCATTCATCCACTTGTAATATCGTGTAATCCTGAAAATGCATAATTATTAAATTTGTAATTCTTAAATAATTTAAGTACCTTATTATTTTTCTTATCAAAATCCAAACGTAGTTTTAAGTTTTACGATATCTACCAGCTTATTCTCGCGATCTTGTTTCGGGTGGCCTGTGCCACAAAAATTGTATATTTTCTGGCTTATGACACTTAAAGTTACTTTAAACTTTTTATCACTAGAAGGACTTTCGAAATCTGATAAACGGATTTTTTTGAGATAACAATCATTATAAACAAATAATGTTGTTTCTTTGTAATATTATAAGCAGCTCAGGTTATTCCTGGTACTGTCTTGCCCCCCTAGCCAAGTTACGACCGTTTTGTGGCCATGTGACCACGTGACTGAGCGTTAAGATGACGTCAGAACAAAGGAATCGGAGGCGTGGCCTACTCGAGGCGTTCGACTCAAGGGAATCGAAACGAAACGGTCGTAACTTGACTAGAGGGACTGGAATGACCTGACCGTTATCGGAAGGCACAATATTCGACCTGGTGATGGCTGCGAGAATCCACTAAGTGCGAGACGCACAGAATCGACCGATGTGACGCCACTTGGAAGAGGCTTATATACAGCAGCGAACGCCTTACAGCAGAAATGATGATGAAAATAATTTTAATTGGTGAAAGAGTTAAGTATTTCAAAAATACTTGTAGGATCTGTTGATGTGGAGTGGGGTAGCAAGGTTCTGCCAGTGGGTGACTTTCTTCTTCTTCCTTGTCGATATCACTCTTGACAGAGTGGTCGTGGTCATCACTTCAGGTGTTGGTGGCAAGCTTCACAACACGCCGCCACTCTTCTCTGATGTCCGCCTTCCTCGTGCATTCGTGCAGTGATGATGAGCCATTTACTGCCGCTTTAATCTGGTCAGTCCACCTCATAGGCGACCTTCCTCATGGCCTGGTACCCTCAACCTTTCCCTGAACTACAAGTCGCTCAATAGCCACTTCCCCTCTGCGGCATACATGGCCAAAAAAGGTGAGAATACGAGACTGTACCAAAGATGATAAACGCTGCTTGATGCCGAGTTCCCGAAGTATAGACTCGTTGGTACGGAATTCAGTCCACGATACTAATACTAAGTGGGTGACTACTATGACCAAAAACATCAAACAATAAAAAAAAATTAGCTTTCACACAAAGCATTTGAGCCACAATCAATACCTACCAAGTGTTTGAAAAGCGGCTTTTATTTAACACAGTAAATAAATATAATTCAGTGCGGCTTAATAACCGGGCTCAGTATTACTCCAGACACTGGTTTATTTTAACTGTTTTATGAGCGGTTTACAAAAGGTCCATTTTTAGGGTTCCGTACCTCAAAAGAAAAAGACGGAACCCTTATAGGATCACTTTGTTGTCCGTCTGTCTGTCTGTCTGTCAAGACCTTTTATCTCAGGAACGCGTGGAGGTATCGAGTTAAAATTAAGAACATATACTCAAGTCTGCGGTCCCGTCAAGCTGTGAAAAAATCAAACTTCTAAGTTAACGAAAATAAAAGATCAGAGGTTTATTTCGCATAAAAACGTATATTATATTTCGATACAATCAAGGGAATCAAAATTCATAGGGTACTACTTCCCGTTGACCCAGAATCCTGAAATTTGGCATAAAGCAAGGTCTTATAGCACAGGTATAGGAATAAATTTAAAAACAGTAAATTTGTTGTTGCATCTGAGCTGGGAGGAGTGGATCGGAGGCCAATTCATGGACCACCCTGCTCTGCTCCGCTCCGCTGCGCTCTACCCAGCTCTGCTTCAGTGGAAGCGCACCCTAAAGCTCGTGTCATTTTTAAACCATTTCATTTATTTTCATTTCGACCAACGAATATGTACACAAGCCACCTGGAAAAGAATCGTAAACCGGCTGAACTACAGTATTTCTTCAATGTACTAAAAATACTACTCGTCTCATTCAATACGCATAAAGCTGATGGAAACGTTTTTATTGCTTATAAAAACTCCATTATATTACCGTCGATATTGTTCATAAAATAAAATGAATCTGAAATGTGACATACCATTCTACATATGGGTGTACTTAACAAAAAGAAATGAAAGACTTTAAAATTTTTGCACTGCCGTACGTTCTGTCCATATATGGGGAAGAAGATATTAATATGTTGAACATCACAGAAAATTATTTTCCTTAACTAAGATTATCTGTATGGAATTCCAAATAAAACCAACGTATCATGATCAGTATTAATTTATTCTTGATTCAAAATAAAGGAACGTAACGGGACCAGAGACAACGACGGCCCTCACAAACATGGTTACTTAAATTATATAACTGTATTTTTTTTCCCTAATAAATAAAATAAAATAAAATATGTTCTAAGTCACGTTACCTTAACGAGAATCTCGAAATCTCGGAATAGTTTATACACTTTATCATTCAAATTATACATAATACCAACTACCTTCTGTCAGCAGCTTTGCCCGCGTGATAGTTATTCATCACAAACAAAAATACAAATATATATTGAAAACTACAAATCATTTATATTTAAAATACTAGCTGACCCGGCGAAATTCATACCGCCTAATAGTAAGGATAACGCCATTTACTGGCATTACCAGAACAGCATAATTTATTATATAATGACATTTTAATTAGAGATGGCGTTGTATTCGGATTTTTTTTTTCGTGATTTTTTCCATTTTTTCTCACCGTTTGAACCTTCCCTCGACTATCACGAATATTTCAAGACCAAAATTAGCCAAATCGGTTCAGCCATTTTTGAGTTTTAGCGAGACTAGCGAACAGCTATTCATTTTTATAGAAGATAGAAGATTAGTATAGACTAGTAGAAGTATAGATTGCCACACTGAGCCTGAAATGCAATTGTTACAGTACCTACGTTTCTCCGGTGACAATCATATCGAGTAACATCTTTTCCCAAAAATGGTCACAGTTTCAATCTTTGGGCGGGACGTACTTACCGACAAAAAAGCTAATTTAGACACTGTCTGAAACTTCTGTCCTTAGAATTAACGTCGGTTGTTAATTACCAGTGCTGCGGATTGTTCAAAAAAGTCATCGTAGCCCTCGCAAACGGTAACTGAGGAAACACTGTGGATTTTAGTCAGTGAAAGTCTGTCACTCCCTTTCGCTCCACATAATGAAAGTCTGTCACTCCCTTTCGCTCCACATAATTTCTCATGTAAAAATAAAAATAAAATAGTTGACAGCCGTACACTTTATAATAGGGGTGTTCACTTGGTTCCTCCCACGATCTGCTATTTCTAGTCTGCTTATCTTTTTTCTCCTTCTCTGTCAAATCCATCCAAAGGTTGTGTGTAACAACCGACTTCAAAGTAAAAAAAAAAAACACTGAAAAGTGCAAAATAACTTTAATTTCGGAAGTCGGTGTTTCTATAATAGTTTTGTCTCTTCGTTATTTAACACCGACTTCCGAAATTAAAATTTTGCACTTTTCAGTGTTTTTTTTTTACTTTGAAGTCGGTTGTATTTTTTTTTGTAAAAAGTTTTTTATTTTACACTTTTTAGTTATGGTGCCACCACTAAAAAGTACCCCTCAGCCAAACTTAAATACCTTATAGCCAGAGTGCATCTCCTCCTGTATATGTTCATCAGTGTTCATTTCCACCCGTAAGCCAATGTGGTTGCTCCGATATTCAACCTGCGCAAAGTATTCGATATCTTGGTGTAACCATTGATAAAAGATTGTCATTTGAAGAGCACATTCATAATTTATCTAAAAGAGTACGAAAACTTATTTATATTTTCAAACAACTTAGACAGGTAGCCACTGGTAAAACGCTTAAAATGGTATATATTGCCCTAGTTCAATCTATCCTTACATATTGTGTGACAACTTTTTTTTTTTTTTTTATAGGTGGGAAATCATCAAAATGACTTCTCGCGCTCTGGGTGGAGCGGGAGGGCGTGTCAGACTTTTACTGACTAAAACCACACCTGTATCCTTCAATTACCCCTTGCGTTCTAGGACTACGGGTTTCCCTTTCAGAAATTCTCCGCGGTCCTAGCTACTGGGCATTGGCCCTGCTGGGCCCCTACGGTTTGCTGACATCTCTTTGAGGAGCGCGAGGATCACTACGCGCTGTTGACGACTGGGCTCGGTCCGGTTAATTACCGAACAGCCGGACGGCGAGTTACCCAGTGCTCGACGTCCGCAAGCCCGCGTCTACCGTGGCCGGTAGTCGGGGTCGGAATTACGGTGGCTAGGGCGTGAGGACCTTTGTTCCCTCACGCGTGCAGCCTCCTCCTTCGCCAGCATTACTGCTTCGCAGAAGGAGGCGACCGCCTGCCATTCCTCCTCGCTTCGGACCATGGCCTGAAGCAGGGCCCGACGCGAAAGGTCGCTGCCGCCAATTGCCTCCACGAGGACACGGCGGTGCTCGGCCCAAGCGGGGCACACCTCAACCGTATGCTCCACCGTGTCCTCTGGGTGCTCCGCACAGTGATGACACTCGGGCGTTGCTTCCGCCTGAATCCGATGCAGGAACCTCCCGAACTTGCCATGTCCGGTGAGGACCTGCGTCATGCGGAAGGTGAGGACGCCGTGTTGCCGCTCCAGCCACTCCTCAAAGAGGGAAATTACCGCCATAATTGTAGAAGAAAGAAAGAAAGAAAGAAAAACTGTTTATTCGCGCGAAATGACTGTAGAATAGATGAATGTAGCGTGCCCAGCACTGGGTTGCGACAGTCGCCGTCGCCATTCCACCATGAGATCCCGCCGGAACTCTGTCCGCCATGCCGCGACTTGGCGCGGCAGCGGAGTTTCGCCTCGGCGTTGCATCTCCACGCGCAGATCGTGCATGCATGCAAGGACTGTTGCCTCCAAATCCCATGGTGGCAGGCCAGCAAGGAGGCTCGCCGCTTCGCGGGAAATCGTGCGGTATCCCCGTATCATCCGGATGGCCATGACCCTCTGGCAAGCGTTCAGCATGGCCGCCGGTCGCTTTTGCAGCGACGGCGCCCACACCGGCGCCCCGTAAAGGGCCATGGACCGAACAATTCCCGCGTAGAGCCTCCGGCAGGAGGCGTCTGGACCCCCAAGGTTGGGCAGAAGCCGCTTTAGGGCAGCCCCGGTCCGTTCCAGTTTGGGAGTCAGACGTCGAAAGTGCTCCACAAAGTTCCACCGACTGTCGAGGACAAGTCCTAGGTACTTCATCGTCGACCCGACGTCGATGCGAACCCCTCCTACCGTTATTTGGGAACCCGGTGGTGGCGCATTCCGGGGGCCATGAAAACACATGGCCTCGGACTTGTGCAGTGCCACTTCGAGTCCCAACTCCTGGATCCTGTCCACGACTGTCGCAACCCCGCGTGTCGCTAGTTCGGCCGCCGCCTGGTGCGACTCCCCCTGCGCCAGGACCAACGTGTCGTCTGCGTAACAGACCACGCTGACCCCGTCGGGGAGGTCGCCGCGCAACACGTAGTCGTACCCGATGTTCCACAAGGGCGGTCCTAGTACCGATCCCTGCGGAACACCGCACGACATCTCTCGCCGTTTCCATTCTCCCTCGTGACCAGGGTAGATGATAAACCTGTCCTTCAGGTAGGCCTCGATCAAACGACGGAGGTAGTCGGGCACCTGGTGATACCGGAGTGCCCTCCTAATGCTACTCCAGGGCAGGGAGTTGAAGGCGTTGGTGATGTCCAAGGACACCACCACTACGACCTTGCCCCGGGACACCGCATCCCCCGTCGTGAGGGCTCGCACGCGCATGATGGCGTCCACCGTGGAGCGCCCCCTGCGGAAGCCAAACTGGCTGTCCGAAAGATCCGGCCCCACCCGCGCTAAATGCGTGACGAGGCGGTCTGCAATTACTCTTTCAAAGAGCTTGCCCACCTCGTCGAGCAGCACTATGGGCCGGTATGCGGACGGAGAGTCCGCAGGGCGCCCCGGCTTCGCGATAAGGACCAGTTTCCCGGTCTTCCAACGAAGTGGGAACTGGCCCCTCTCCAAACATGCGCTAAACAGCCCTCTTAGTCGAGGCCCGAGTTCCTTCATGGCCAGGACCCAGGCTTTCCCAGGCAAGCCATCGGGTCCTGGGGCGGTATTTTTTGCGTTTAGCCTTCGTACCGCCACACTCATCTCTACCTCGGCCACCTCCGGAGTAGTGTGACAACTTGGGGGGGTGCCGCTAAAACCAAAATGTTAAAAATAGAAAGGGCCCAAAGGCTGATACTAAAAGTTGGTCTTCGTAAACCACGTCTCTTTCCCACTACAGCACTATATCAAGAAGCCGATGTTTTGACTGTTAGGCAAATCTATATCCTTTTTACTGTGCTTCGACAACATTCAGATCCAACCGCTTTTGATCTTTCCAAATTAAATACTAGAAGGCCGTACGCGATATGCAAAACCATTAAATCTAGGACAGGCTTTTGCCAAAAATTTTATACTTCTAGAGGACCAGAACTTTATAATAAATTAAATAAAGAATTAAATATTTTCAATTGCGATAAAACTAAATGTAAACTAATAATATCTAACTACTTACTTAAACTGGACTACATAAAAACAGAAGAACTGCTAGCCATAAAAACATAAATTAACTATTCAACTAATATCATATTTTCTCTACCCATTCGCCTACTCGGACTTACACATACTCACACTCACATCTTCACACCTTTCCAATATCACACAAGCTTAATCACACCCAGACACACCACGACACACTACACACACACACACACACACACACATGCACCTAAAACCTCATTACACTTTACACAAATTTAACTTTTTTTTTGTTATAGTTTTTCTTTTAGCTTATTCTTCCAATAAATTAATTAACTTAAATAAACTGAAAAAATTGTTAACTTTCGTTAGATTTTCACCATCTATACAAAGGATATAATGTTTTTGTTTGCTGCTTACCCTGTAGAGAGGAGTCCCTGGTGTCCTAAAATACAAGCCACGGCTTAGTTTAGGCGCCAGTCTCCCACAAATTAACATTGTTATGTCACATCGATATTTTATGTTTTAGTTTCCTACTGATACCGTTATTTGTGGAAGATCAATAAATAAATATTATTATTTATTATTATTATTATTTTATCTCATGACAATTCTAATAATCCCAAACACGGTTAGATTACATTAATTTATTACAGAGTTCCGGTGCCTAACTTTAGGCTTCATCATCAGATCAGTTCGATATATTCCCCTCTACTTTCAGTCAGTCATCGACTACACGTATAGACAAAGCAATTTTACTTGTTACGACGGTTCTGCAGTAATCCTATGAGGAGTTCTGTTCCATATCTTCGAAGTTCCTGATCAGATCATAACAATATTTCTATGGGACCAACTTGGAAGTATAACCTACCAATAAAAAAAAAAATTTCAAAATCAGTCCACTATTGACCAAGAAATCGGTGAACATACATAAAAAAATAAATAAAAAACATACATTCAACCGAACATATAACCTCCTCCTTTTTGAAGTCGGTTAAAAAATCGTTTTTAGCGATAAGACCGCCCATTGTGACACCCTATTAATTTTAAGTTTCTAATATTTTTTTTATTTTAGGTGTACAATAAAGAATATATCTATCTATCTAGACTCTGTAGGATCTGCCAATGACAATAAGAATTAACCATTATTTTGAGTGCCCTCAATAATGTTAGCATATCGCTTCGAAGAGGTTCAGTATGATAAACTTCCATATCATGAACTGGCTACTGCCAGGCTTCGCCCGCGTGATGGAAGAAAATTGTCACAAGAGAACATACTCTCGGGATTAAATGTATTTTATTTGCTATTCCATGACATGGTCTACCCGTGTTTCTAAATTTCATCCAAATCAGTTCAGCCGTTCAAGCGTGAAAAGTAACAAATGCACGCACAAATTCAGAAACTTTTGTCCAATATGTATTTGTGTGATAGTGTAATAAAAAAAAGAATTAAATAAGTATGCTGAAAAATCGAGCAATCAAAAATGAATGAACAAGTAAAGCGAGCTCAAAAAAGTCAATGCAAATTATTGGCATGATTTGCTTTTTCCTTTTCGCCAGAAATGAAACCTTGATTATATGTTGAGGACAATACGAGGAATCAATAGCAAAAAGAACCAGGTCTTTAAACCGTAAGCGAACGAAGATACCTATAGAAGTACGAGTATTGCTAGTATCCGTTTTGTCAAGCGTTACCTATTTTAATGAAATGGAAATATAATACGTAATATTTTGAGGTTCCATTGATAAAATAGATTAAGTTGGTTATACTGTTATATTTTTTCACTTGAATAACTCTTTAGAGTTGCCATGAGGTATACTTAACAATGGGAAACTTAAAATATCAGACATGGAGTATAAAACTAACGCCTGATTAAAAAAATAATAGTAACCTACTGAATAGTCTCCAACTTCATTTGGTTACGGTTCATCATCTTCCTGCCCTTGTCCCATCTTATTTGGGGTCGGCACAACATGTTTTTTTCTTCCATTCTATCCTGTCAACCGTCATGCTATCACTAACTTCCTTTTCTTTCATATCACTGTTCACACAATCCATCCATCTTTTCTTTGGCCTCCCTCTCCCTCTCCACCCATCCACATGTATACTCATAACTCTTTTAGTAACATGCGTTTCATCTCTCCTCTTTACATGACCATACCAAGACAAACGATTCCCTTTCAACTTTTCAGTCACTGGCGCCACTTTCAAACTTCCTCTAATATACTCATTTCTCACTTTATCCATTCTCGTCACACCACACATCCATCTCAACATTCTCATCTCCGCTACATGCAATCTTTTTTCATCCGTCTTTTTCACAGCCCAACATTCTGATCCATACAGTATGACAGGTCTTATCACGGACTTGTAGATTTTACCCTTCAACTTGGGGGGCATCCGTGGGTCACAAATTGTTCCAGTGACCTGTCGCCATTTCATCCATCCTGAATTGATCCGATTTGATACGTCTCGGTCTACCTCGCCATCTCCTTGGATAAGCGACCCGAGGTACCGAAAGTCGGAGCAGATTGGTATGGGCGTTCCAGCGAGAGCTAAGGGCATAGGACCGGAGAGACCACCGAAATCACAGAACAAGTACTCGGTTTTCGTTCTGCTCAATTTTAAGCCAACACTCTCCAGTCTGTGCCACCACACCTCCAATTTGCTCTGGACCTCTAGGCCACTCTCGGCAACCAGCACAATGTCATCGGCAAACAGCATACACCAGGGAGCCTCTTCCTGGATGCCCGACGTCAGAGCGTCCATTATCATCAGGAAGAGGTAAGGGCTGAGGGCCGACCCTTGATGTAAGCCGACAGCCACACTGAAGCTGCCAGTGTTGCCCACTGCAGACCGGACTTGGGTACTGCATTGGCTGTACATCGCTCGGATCAACTGCACATACTTCCCAGGCACACCTTTCTCCTTAAGGGCCCACCACAGAACCTCACGAGGTACCCGGTCATATGCCTTTTCGAGGTCAACGAATACCATGTGCAAGTTTTTATGCGCACCTCTGTATTTCTCGCACAGCTGGCGTATAGCAAAAATGGCATCCGTTGTACCCCGACCAGGCATAAAACCGAATTGGTTCTGTGAAATTTCACTCTCTTCTCTTAGCCTCCTTTCAATAACTTTCTCCCAGGCTTTCATAGTATGTGACATTAGCTTTATTCCTCTATAATTGTTGCATTCAAGCACATCACCCTTGTTTTTAAAGATGGGCACCAGGGAACTGTTGCACCACTCATCAGGTATGGCTTCTTCCTGCAACAACTTATTGAAGAACAAAGCTAACCACATCCATCCATCCACTCGCAGCAACTTCCACACTTCAACTGGTATTCCGTCTGGACCAATTGCCTTACCATTCTTCATTCCATTTATAGCTATTCTGACTTCATCCATACTAATCATTCTCACTAAACCCACGTTCACTGGTTTGCTCTCTAACATCCCACTCCAGTTGTTTTCCTCATTCATCAGTCTTTCAAAATAGTCCTTCCACCTCTCTTTGATTTTACTATCTTCTGATAGAATCATTCCAGTTTCATCCCTTATACATCTTATCTGACAAACATCTCTCGCATTTCTCTCTCTTGCTCTAGCAAGCCGGTATAGATCTTTCTGGCCTGCCGGACTATCTAGTGTGTCGTATAGTTTGTCCTGTGCTTTTGCTCTCGCTATTGCCACGGCTTTCTTGGCTTTTTTCTTTAAAGCATCATATTCACTTTTTTTTGCAGACTTTAAGCTAGTGTTTTCCGGATCTATACGCTGCCATTCCTTAAATTTCCTCTTTTTTTCTTTCAACACATTCTGTATATCTATCGACCACCACCATGTATCCCTATCTATTGTACCCTTTCCTCTCGTCTCTCCCAAAATATCTTTCGCTGCATGTCTGATACACTCAGCAATCTCATTCCAGCTTTCATTTATACTTCGATCATTCATGTCTCCCATTTCTATCATTTTGTCCACCACTCGCTCTCTCAATTTCTTCGCACAGTCACTCTTCTCTAGCATATGCCATTTTATTTTAGGAGGAGGACGCTCTTTGCTTTTTTTGTTATGTGTCTTGACTACTGACACCATAACCAGGAGCCTGTGCTGTGAGACTAGGTCTTCTCCTGGCAGCACTTTGCAGTCTTTGACGTGCTTTAGTTGGTTACGCCTAACCAGGAAATAAAACGGTTGGTAGACATAATTCTTTTTGCTATTGCTTTCTCATACAGTGCTTTAAGATATGGCCTAGGTGGAAACCTAGGCCAACCAAATGAAGTTGGAGACTATTCAGTAGGTTACTATTGTTTTTTTGGCGAAAAGAAAAAAAGTACATGCCAGCTATGTATGGCAAAAGTTTCATACCCCTTTGAGCAATCTTTCTCAAATACGTTCGTTTTTTTTTTTTTGACATACAATAAGTTACAGGGCGACAAATAATAGAATGTAGTAGGGCTGATATCGCTAGCTATCCGCCACCTCGTGCCATAGCCCTCTTGACCTAAAAGTAAATACGCTATTGGTTGCCAAGATCGACCGGTAGGCCATCTTTGCTGTACACCAACACAAGGTCAATGATACAGTTTTATAAGCTTTCAATTCATTATATGACAAGAGTTATAGGTACTTACTTATGCCTTCTCGAAAATTACCACTTGATATCGTATCCAAATTCAATTTCGGGATAACATAAATTCATATGAAACGATTCAATGACACGAGACCCACTAAACTTGATGACATTTAGTTCGTCAGCGAGGTAAATAACTATTGAAATTCGAAGCCATTTCAACCTACTCTGAATTTAATCAGTGCGTTATGTAAAATTCACCACTTGACGTGTATATAAATTGTTACTTTGTTGGCTTCCCGACTATAATCTTCAAGGTTTCTGCCTGCTTTGATCAGATGTTACAATTCTTTAATATTGTCTGAATTTCTCTACTGTATGCATGTATAATATATACATCTAAACCTTCCTCATGAATTACTGTGTCTATTGAGGAAAACCGTTCAAAAATCCGTTCAGTAGTTTTTGAGTTTACCACGAACAGAAAGACAGACACGGTAAGGAAATTTATTTTATAATTTGTATAAGGATATTGTACTGATAAATATCCGTTGAAGTGGGAATAAATCACATATTGGTTATAACAAATAAATATCTAACGGTCACACTTGACATTCATAAAGGGGAAGCCATGGTCTAATGACATATGCCTTCTCAAAAGTTACGGTAGAATATAAAAATAAACCTTCACAACACACAAATTTATATTTGTTTTCTATCTAATATAGTTTGAACTCGTTCTTTACAAACCGACGGCGAGTTTCACGTTGAGATCTTTTCAGAAGCCCTTGGTAAAACTTTTTTTTTTTTTATTGATATAAACCAGTACTGCGATCCCACCTGATGGTAAGCAGTGATGTAATCATTGATGGTGAGGCGCACCAGGTCATTAAGAGCCTATTGACTCTAGCCTTGAAGACACCTAAATTATAGTTGGACGGGAAGACCGCAGCAGGCAAATTGTTCCAGTCCTTCGATGTACGCGGTATAAACGACGAAGCGAAACGCTTAGTAGTTAGATTCTATACCTGTATTGTGTTAAAGAAGTATAGCCCCTAACTAAATACCTGTTTGTAAACCAGTAGATCCTAACCTTTTTTGATCAGGGACTACTACGGTATCTTTGTTGATAGCAGGAAGTTCTGCCTAGAAGAAAGCTTAACTATCTCAATAAACAAAAAAAAAATATTCTTTAAGATTAAAAGTTACGAGCATTGTCACAGAAAACGCATCTGATCGTAGTTACAGCAGAGTAACTTTACAGTTATAAATTTATGCTATATTTAGACCTTTAGAGGACAAAGCTTTTTTTAAAAAAAAAATCTTGCCCTATACCAGAGATTCTCTTCTAAGAAACTCCTGTATAGTGGTGGGTGCGTTCACACACGTGTAAATTCACATACACGAGACACCCAGATCCGGAACAATCATCTGTAGACCATATAAATATTATCTCCGTAAAAGAATCGAACCCGTGACACACAGCGCATTAGCCAATCGCTTAAGCACTGCACCAACCGATTAGTCATGCTTTGGATCTTTTTTTTTTTAAGGGTGGAAATCAGCCAATGACTTCTTCTGCTCTGAGTGGAGCGAGATGACGTGTCAGACTCTTACTGACTAAAACCACACCTGTGTCCTTCAGTTGCCCTTTGTGTTCTAGGATTATGGGTTTCCTTTTCAGAAATTCCCCGCGGTTCTAGCTAGCGGGCATATACTTTGGTTCTTGCGGTCGCCCAGTGGTCCACGGACCACAGTTTGGGAACCACTGTTTTAAACTTATCATTCTCTAGTCTATACGACATAAATTGAAAATACGTTATGATATTTTGTTATCATGATTTTCAATATCATGCACTTAAATATACGAGTCTGTAAGTGGTTGTGGAAGGTAACGTGCTCGTTCGATAGATTGCTACATGTCCTTTAGATAGATCCAATGCATATCATTTGAATAGTTACCTTCCTGAATTTAATTCCGATCAGTAACTCTAATAATGTTTATTTATTTATATGTATACACTTTATTGTACACCAAGATTACAATATTTATAAAAGAAAATCTTATAATAAAAAAAAAACCTTTTTACAAAAAAAAATACAACCGACCTCAATGTAAAAAAACCGGGCAAGTGCGATTCGGACTCGCCTACTGAGGGTTCCGTACAAACTTACCTATGGGGTATAGGACTTATAGGTTACCGTATCATATACTATAGGTTATGGTACCACCACTAAAAAGCACCCTTCAGGTGCCTAACTTCAGGCTTCATCATCACATCAGTTCGATATTATTATATTCCCGTATAAATTTCGATAAATATTCGTATAAATAAAGCAATTTTACTTGTTACAGTTGTGACAGAACCTCCTTCTTTTTGAAGTCGGTTAAAAGCATACAATCGGCGTCCTTATCGCACTCAGCGATTTCTTCCAGGCAACCAGAAATAAATAGAGATTGCCTGGACACAAAATAGGGTTGCACTTGGTGCAAATATAAAAGTAAACAAAAGTTTTATAGGTACTTAATACTAAAATACTCGTAGATACATATATACATGCATGCAAAATATATTTAGGTAAGAGAATAATAATATGCGAGACGCACAGGACCGTTCATTGTGGCGACACTTGGGGGAGGCCTATGTCCAGCAGTGGACGTCTTTCGGCTGAAATGATGATGAAGAGAATAAGTGGTAAGACGAAAACAAGATCACAGTGACAAGTAATGTTCCTTCACAAGCCTTTTTAACATAGGCAGTGTTTGCGTACGCTTTACACTGCGCTGTCACAGGCAATGCATTGAAAATGGTTGAACGCATTGGCATTTTAAGTTTCAAATTAGCTGATGACCTAAGAACTTTCATGTGGGAGTCGCAAAGAAATTGGAACCGTTCTTTGAGATAAAGAGAAGAAAAAAGCACATTATACAAAAGGGAAAGAATATGAGCATTACGGCAAAGGCGAATTGTCGAGAAATTCAGAAACATGGCCATATTTACGCAAACCGAATATGAACCTTATACAAAAGTTTTGATGTCGCTCAAGTTTATCCAGCAGAGAATATTTTTAGTAAATTATAGCAATAATCAAAAAACTGAATTATTGCAGACTAGCTTCAGCCAGCGGCTTCGCCCGCGTGAAAGTTGAAAATATATAATTGTATGTCACTCAGTGATAAAGTTGCTTTCTACTGGTGAAAGAATTATTAAAATCGATCTAGTAGTTTTTTTATAAATAAAAATACAAAAATCTTTTCTCTTTACAATCTTCAAATATAATACAAAAATTTTGTGTCACAGTGTTTGTTATTGAACCCCTCCGAAACGGCTTGACCAATTTTTATGATTTTTTTAAGGAGGTCTGAGAATAGGTTGTAGGCTAATTTTTACCCTCCTACTCCCATTTTTTTATTTGATAATATAATTTATATGTGAGAACAACGACTGCTGAGTCATCATCATCATCATTGCAGCCGAAACACGTCCACTGTTGGACATAGGTCTCCCCTAAGTGTCGCCACATTGTACGGTCCTGCCAAGTCAGCTAGTATTAAGTATAGAACTTTTTTAGTTTACACACGTCGCCCTCGTCAAAATCCTGTCTTTTGTATGTTAATTCCTGAAGCTCCTTTTACGGCACAGCGTTCACTTTCTCCTGCATCTCTGTGGCATTGGTCTGCTTCAGTATGTTGTCGTAAAGACCTGCTGTATTGTAATCAATAAAATAGATTAATGTAATCCATCTGTCTAGACAAAGTTAGGCGGCTATACAGTTCCTACCTAATGTGTAAACATACGATTTCATTCAGTCCGAGTAGGTATTATTTTTGCGTACAAGCACCGGTACATACAAATAAAGAGTTGGGTATATGAGCTGGCAAAAAAAGAACAGTTACGCAAATTTATTCAATACATAAAACACGATTTCAAACGATGCCAAATACCACTCGGAGTAAGCATTTTTTGTTAATAACTGTCCATATTTATTTATTTTATTTAGTGGGAAATCATCAAACAACTCCACCCACTTTGAGTGGAGCGACATGGAGTGTCAGATGTTTACTGACTAAAACCCACCTGTGTTCCTTCATTTGCCCTTTGCAGTACAAGGCTGCAGTAACTTTTTCGAATAATCTCGTAGCCCAACTGGCCTGCACACTTATTTCTTTTGAACACTGTACACACCCACATAAACTGCATTTTGGCAAACTGCCCGACATCGGATTTTGACGGCATCTCTCGCTAATACCTACAAAAAGAACACAAAAGTGATAATTGAGGCGCACTCCGTAATGAAGGAACAAAAAAGTTAAAAGATTTACTCATTTGTATGTCAAAAAGAAGACATCATGACTGAGATAATACATATTTCGTTATGAAAGAATTTTGTTGTAGTATTTTGTGTAGGTACCTACATTATATACGAGTATATGCATTATATAGTGTTTTATTGATTGCATTCTTTCTCATAATTATTTCTATGAGCAAAAATATTAGACAAACACTTAGGTAGCTAAAACATTTTCACATTCCGCATCTCATTCTAAAAATAAAGTATCTGATTGGTAACGTGTTAACATTTCTTCGTTACAATAAAATATGTATACAATGGATTACAAATTATTCTTTCGTTATTATAAATCAAATAGTATTGCGTCCATAATTTTGTAGTAGGTTTTGCCGCCCTAATATTACTGCGTTTGGACTAATAAAAAAACTAATGGACTACCGACGGCCAATAAAGATTGTAATCTAATACGAAACTACAGTGAAAGGTCACTGCGGACGAACGATTTTCACAGACGTCTCTATCGATTGAGAAAAACTTGGAAACGCAGGTCCATTGAAATCCTCAAGAAAGATTCCTAAATCTTTTATTGTTATTATTATTAATAGAAGTTTTTATTTTTTAAATGGGAAAATCATACAATGACATCTTGGGCGGAGCGTAAAGGTTTGTCAGACTTTTACTGACTAAAAACCCACTCCTGTTCCTTCTTTGTCTTCCATACCAGGGCCGGGTTTTCCTTTCAGAAGCGAACCCATGGCCCCAGTAGGTTTCGATCCTGCTGGGCCCCTATGGTTTGCTGACATCTCCTTAAGGCGCGAGTGGATCACTACGCGCCGTCGACGATTTGGGCTTGGTCCGGACGATTACCGGACTAGCTACCCATTGCTCGCCGTCCGCAAGCCCGCGCCTACGGTGGCCGGTAATCGGGATCGGGATCGGCTGGGGCTTGAGGGCCGCTCCCTCGCGCATGCACGTGCGGCCTCCTCCTTTGCTAGCATTACTGCTCCGCAGAAGGAGGATTATTAATAGGCATGCGCTTGACCACAATCTCATCTGATGGCAAGCTATGATGTGATCGACGATGGAGTACTTACACTTGAAGTAACCTATTCACTCTTGACTTAAAGACCCCCAGGTTAGAGCTATCAAGAAACACAGACTCCAGCAGGGAATTCCACTCATTAGCTATATTCACAAATACGATCAGGTACGCATGTTTCTTACAAAAAAAATTCACGGAAACTCATAACAAAGTTAATGCCAAACAAATTCAAACTATTGGCGTGACAACGAAAGGTTAATAGCTTTTAGTTAAACGAAAGCACTTTAACTTTCTTTATACTCCGTCAATAGCCCCATCCAAAGTTCTTTAATGTGTTAAAATAACGTTTTGGCCTAATTTTCCTTTCAAAATTGCTTGATAGTTACTCACAAACTAAACGTAACTGGTACGGCGATACCATTAGGTTAGTCAGTTGTCCTTTATCTCGATGATTTACGAAATGGGTCGCGAAAACCTTCATTATCATAACGCAGGTGCAAAGTCGTTTCGGCAAAACTGATTTAAAGAAAGATAGTAAAAGAATAAACTTAATTGCTGAACGAACTTTGTATCGAATTAGAAGTTTAATCACACTAATATTATAAGGGCGAAAGTTTGTTTGTATGTTTGTTTACTCCTTCACGCTGAAACTGCTGAAAGGATTTGGATGAAATTCGAAATTGAAATTTTTGCACACGGGTGGAGGACCGACCATGTTCTAGAATAGTACGATACTTTTATCCCGAGAGTATGTTCTCTTGGGATAATTTTCTATTATCAAGCGGGCGAAGCCGCTGACAGCAACTAGTATTATTTAATAGATTTTTTTTTCTAGCCAGTTTATCAATAAATATGAAAAAAATATCCCATGAAAACGAAATCAAATTGAACGAAAAGCAAAGCTTTGAAGCTTTATGACTTCGTCGTTTATGAAGATATTTTTTGAATCCTTTCATATTAGTTTACCAAAAGTAATAAGTTAAATTTTATTTAGCACATAAAACATTGCCCATTGACAAAACCTATTTTATGAGCAGGCACGCGATTCTGAATGTATTATCCTATTCTGGGCGATTGACAATTCTTACATAAACGGTAAACATTGTGGTTTCCCTTAAGTAACATAGCTATAAAAATCCTGCAAATGTTTGATTTTTGTTTGTATGTTTAGTACTTTCTGCATAATTAATCATGCAGAAAAAACTAAAAATACAAACAAGTAGGCCAAAATCATTTTAAAATCCGTAGCTCACACATCAAATACACTGTAAGAAAAAACTGACGTAACCAAATAATTATACAAACATCGTCTTTCGTCTATAATTTTGTACGCTTCCAAGGTCACAAAAGTACGATATATAAAATAAACTAAATCCACTTTTACGACAACTTATAATAATTACGCGCCAGCGACTTGTCTCCATCATAAATAAAATAACTGTCAAAGCGGCTGGAAATTAAAAGTTGACATTAATCCAAATATCATATTTTCTAACATTAAAAAGTTTCTTCTATTAGATGTTTGTTTTATATAAATAATAATAAAGCGAAATAACATGGGTAAACCAACAGTACTTCAAAATAAAATAAAAAACCGGGCAAGTGCGAGTCGGACTTGCACACTGAGGGTTCCGTACAAGGGTACAAGGGTTACCTATGAAAACAGTTCAATTCCCGAATTGAGTTACGAAGATTTTTCCGAACCGCAAAAAAAAGATTTTCTTTTGTGACGTAACTACAATTTTACAGTTTTCAGATTTTTTATACTACTTATACTTGTGCTATGAGACCTTGCTTGATGCTAAATTTCAGGATTCTAGGTCAACGGAAAATAACGTATGAATTTTGATTTCCTTGAGAGTGTTGAAATATACTTTTTTGCGATATAAACGGCCGTATCTTTTTTTTTCGTTACCTCACAAGAAAAACTTGATGTATATTCTGAAGGAATGGGCTGTAACGGATCTGTCTGTAACCGGAAAAGGGTTCCGGTTACAGACAGATCGTAAAATAACTAGTATGTCCGGTTACAGACAGATCGTAAAATAACTAGTATGTCTGATTCCCTTGAGAGTATCGAAATATATGTTTTTTGCGATATAAACGACAGTATCTTTTTTCCCCTTAACTCAGAGGTTTGATTTTTTCACAGCTTCAAAGGACTACAGTTCTGAATATATGGTTTTAATTTCAACTGGATACCTTCACGCGTTCCAGAAATAAAAGGTCTTGACAGACAGACAGACGGACAACAAAGTGATCCTATAAGGGTTCCGTTTTTCCTTTTGAGGTACGGAACCCTAAAAAGGATCTGTTTGCAGAGATAGGTCCTTTTTTGAGGTAAGAAACCATCAAATAACTCCTCTTCTGAGAGATGGAGTTCCAGACTTTTACTGACTAAAACCCACCTGTGTTCCTTCAGTGGCCCTTCGCGTACCAGGGCCGCGGTAACTCTTTCAAACATTCCCTGTGTCCAAATATCCTATTTTACTCTGTATTTTAAATAGTCGTTGTTTAATGTTTAACCCTACCTTAGTTCAATTACCAACAACAAAATAAACAAGAGCCTGGTATAGAAACATCACTCAACTTTATTATGATAAGAAATCTTTGGATTTTTACGGCTCAAAGGTAAATAAAACACGTTGCGTGCGAGACTGAACTTACATGACTTATTTAGAAAACTCGCGAACGGGGCATAACAAGGTACCTTAGCTAAATAAGAGTACTCGGCTACGGCTCGTAGCGTGCGTGCTACGCAGGATCGCGAGCGGGGCATCGACTCCAATGGCCATTCTTTCGGAAAATTTAGCACCATTACATATTTATTATACATTCCTGAATGTTTGTATTTTCTTTTTTAAAGCTATTTTTAGGCGTATTTGCAGCCAAGTTTCAACAAAATTGTCGGCAATAAATGCAGTGTTTCTTTGTTTTTTTTTTTTTTTTTGATTCGGTGAACTCATTCCTACAGTTATTTTTGAGTCAATTGTACAAGTAAATATTATAACTACAACTTATGCTTTTAAATGGATCTTCAACTCATAAAGTTCATTCATTAACTAGAAGATCTGACTCTGTGTCTTGTTTTTGCGAAACAACTGCGAAACTAATCTTGTAAAATAGAGACAGTGAGTGCAATTTAGTTTGTAGGGAAATTTCTTAAAATATCCTTTCATATACATAAACCTAGTCCTAACAATTACGAATACTGCAAAAATAAACAGCCTATTCGATCAAGCCGTTGTCAAGTGATGCTCTGTCACAAATATATGGCATGGGCATTCATAGATAACTTGTAACGAAAAGGTGTGGCCATATTTTATTTTAAAAACTACTTCTATTAATAATAATAACCCCATCGCCGTATCTCTACGTTGACGTCGTGGTGGGGCTTGCGTGCTCCAATATACCCTAGGTCTGTATCGGTAAAGTTTGCTTTGCCGTAATATGCCTAGGGTGAGGGGCCAGACTAAGAGAGATACAATCCGCAGTGCAGTTTTGTGGCGAACTGTTGGGCATTAGCGACCCCACGGACCCGATCTCCCGGGAGAATTCTTGTTCTTCATCTCCGGCTTGCCTTTATTGGCCGGCCGTAGTGAACACTGACGAGGAACTGAGCTCCCACCTCTCTCTTGCCTTTATTGGCTGGCTTGAGTGGAGATTCGCAAGAGCAAACGTGCTCGGGAGAAGGATGTATGATCCAGTAAGGTGCTGGTAGGGATCTTGACCGTACTTCCGGGATTGTCCTGATAGCCGTGGTATACCTCTCCACTCCTCAAGCACCTCAGGATATGTTGCCCTCTTGTTGCTACGTCACTTCGTGCTAGCGGCCGTTTTTGGGGGCCCATTTATTGAGTGTGCAAGTCACCCCCTGCCTTATTTCGATGCATATTAATAACGTTGTTCAGGCAGGGGCCATAGTCTTGACATAGTTCCATGTTACCAGTCCACTTAAGACTCTAAAAACCATAGCCCTATTATCTTTGTTCTCCATATGTCGCAACAATTTGTCAATAACCGGGGGTTGTCCTTGGGTGCACTAGCATAGCGCGTACAGGGATAATCGTCGGTTGGTATCATGTTCCATTATAATTATCTAAAGGGCCTCTGCGAGTTGGCTTCGGCTCCTCGTACGCCTCCCAAAGGTCCATGACCTCAGGGTCCTGAGATAAATAAAATATAAATAATAATAATAAAAATATTTATTATAAAAACCTTTTACTTTAGTTTTTGTAATAGTTATAGTTAACTTAAGTACCTACTACATCATGAGTGACGGATAGAAGACTTTACAGCGAATAACGAAGCCTAAACCAGTCCCGTGCTAGGAGTTAACCTGTGTTAAAGACACTAGGAGATGCTCCATTACCACACTAGAAATATTATATTAAACATCTGTAGTAAAAAAAATATTGAAAAACTGGATTCCCAATTTAGGCGTACCTGTATGTAGGGACGTACTAAAATACAAGTGCGAATATGAACAACGATGTTCATAGAAGTCATAGATATTGCCAAAAATATTTTTTATATCCCTGGATCCAAATTTTTATTAGTTACTAAGTTTTTATGGAAAAAACAAGTTTTCAAGGTTCCGTACCTCAAAAGGAAAAAAACGTAACCCTTATAGGATCACTTTGTTGTCCGTCTGTCTGTATGTCTGTCTTGACAGACATACCTTTATCTCAGGAACGCGTGGAGTTATCGAGATGAAATTAAAACTATATAGTCAGGTCTACGGACTCTTGAGTGAAAAACTCAAACTTCTGAGTTTACGAAAAAAAAGATACGGCCGTTTATGTCGCAAAAAACGTGTATTTCGACACTCTCTAGGAAATCAAAATTCATAGAGTACTTCCCGTTGACCTAGAATCCTCAAATTTGGCATGAAGCAAGGTCTCATGTCACAAATATAGGAAAAAATCTGAAAACCGTAAATTTGTAGTTACAAAAAAAAACTTTATTTGCGATTCGGAATAATCTTCGTAATCCAATTCGGGAATTGAACAATTTTCATAGGTAAGTTTGTACGGAACCCTCAGTGCGCGAGTCCGACTCGCACTTGCCCAGTTTTTTTTTTTTCTTTATGACAGATTTTCATAGGTAGATTTTAAAATATGACCACACCTTACTGTTTCAGCCTGAGGATCAAAGGGTTGTGAAACACTTAATATGCTCGTACAATAAAGTAGGATATTCAATCTATCATTAGTATGACAATAATTGGTTTCACACGAAAGCACACCGCGTGTCTTTAAACCCATAAAACTTGAGCTTCGCTGGTAAACGTAAATCAGCCCATAAGGTGTCATCACTGCAGTAACATCGCGTGAGAGACCTGTATAAAACAAGGGTTTGGTGCATTGGGCCCTCCTCGACCAGAGCCGTCCGTGCCCCTACACCAATTGTTACCGTTAATTTATTCAACGATATCCAAAACTTATCAGCCTTTGTTCAATTACCAACAACTGGTACAAACAGTACCGACTGCTTCCCACACTTCGTTCCATTTCCCCCACAGCTTTTGTTCCGTGAACGGATATTAAGTGTTGCTTGCAAAGCGATACATTACTTTTATTTTGTTGTTTGCGTTATATTTCGCTTCGGCGATCGTAAATCAACATAAAACTCTTTACATCTAGAAACTGCTTTCAAACTATTTGCATGTCTTACACTTTTGTAAGCTGTTGATCCCCGCGTTCACGCACCATTGTCTTACTATTGTGTCTCTAATTACGCACTCAAAAGGTTAAATAAAATGGAATAAAAATTAGTATTGTAAGTATAAATAAATAAAAATTTGTCTTTATATAGATATATAATTCTACTGTACGTTTGTTTGTCACTTACCTCATAGTATTAGTATAAAATGTAATAAATAAATAGTATTATTAATACAGATAAAACGTGTAAAACAGTTTTTTTTTGTATTGTACCTACACGATGCTTTACAACAACGATGATAATAGCCAAGCGCTCGATATGTATAATGACAGAGCATATGAGTTATTTTTTGCAATGTAGGTCATAAGCACATATATAATCAGCCTTATATTATAATGTTCCCACTGCTGGAACTCTGGCTGGCCTCCTCCCTAGGAGAGAAAATCGGCTGCATAATCCACCACGCGGGCCCAATGCGGATTGGTGGATGTCACATGTCTTCGAATCTTTGGTTCTCTCTTCTCATACCGGTTCCCTCACGATGTTTTCCTTCACCGTTTCGAGAGCAGTAGTGATGAAATAAATTACACAAAGTAATGCGCCTCGCTGGGTTTGAACCCGCGACCTACAATAATTCGTAAGTCGAGGCCGTGACCACTGGGCCCACTGCACTCATTAGATAGTATTAGATTTGTGATCTAGATTTTCTTATTCATTATTAATACCTACTTTGTTTCTTTTAAAGAATTTTTTTCTTAATCTTTGCAAAATAAATGTTACATAAACCAAGACAAAGATTAAAAACAAGTTGTTTCCAAGAAAATTGTACATATCGAGTTTGTAAACTATAAAAAGTGTTCAAAGATTAACAATTAGAGCGAACTCTACGCAAGCAGATCTATTTCGGTAGTAGCGTAAATCAAGTTTCGCCTTGACATTGGTCAGACCGGCGGCACTCCCTGACAACATACGCTAAACTACATAATATCTACACAAATAAATGGTCTGTTTGTATTGCGAAAACAATAGGTTTTTTAATGTTTACACATTATTTATTTATCTATAATCGCACATATTACGGGATGTGTGTTTATTTCCGCTAATTTCGGAAATGGCAGAATCAATTTTGATTCGATATTCACTGGCAAATAACTGATGTTATAAGGAATAATTAAAGCTACTTTTATTCTAGGATAAAAAGTAGGGTACCGTGCAATTAAAACTCATGGAATGTTCGTTTATTTGTTTTCCTTTTATAACCTATTAGCTTTTGCCCGCGACTTCGTTCACGTGAATGTTGGTTATGGCGGACACAAAGTCAAAGCTGAAGCCAGATAAAAACTAGCCTATACCTTTCCTTGGAGTTAAAGATTATTCCGTATCAAATTTTAATAAAATGAGTTCGATAGTTTAACCGTGAAAGCGTAACAGACAGACAGAGTTACTGCCACATTTATAATATTAAGTAAGGAATAAGGATTTGCAAAATAAATATCATTATAACGATATATCAATAATAAATTTATATGGGTTTTTAGGCCTTAAATCAAAACCTTTTAAAATTGGGTAAATATTACCTTGTGTTTACATATTTTTGCATAATATTTTATACTTACTACAAATAACAATATACTTAAAGAAGTATTTTCTGAAAACAGCATCAAATATTGGTTTGAAGAAGAGTGGGGGCGTGGTGGGAATATCTAGCTATCTCTTTTGAGCACACGTAACCTAGTTGTCGTGACGTCACATTTCAGTATGTGTATACTGTTATTTGACAGCTTCCCCTTCCATCAGATTTGAAAGAAACTTAAATATTGAATGAATTTGAAAATTTCGTCCTATTTAGGATTTTGTACAGTTATCTTTTATATTAGTATAAAAAAAAAAACAATAAAAAAAAATTGAGTGAAGTACCCAATTATTAAGATTTGTAACATCAACATATTGTTCAATATTAAAACACGGATGTAAACACTAGGTCTAATAAAAAGTATTAACGATCCCACTAAATGGTCAATAAATCTTATTCAGTTCCGAATAATTAAGACCATCGTCTCTACAACCTCTACGTACAAGATATCACTACACGAGTTGAATCGAAGCCAAATTTTCTACAAATGTAACCAATTATCAGCATCCAGAGTTTGGACTTCTTTAAGTATTCCTGTCATGCCTATAATAAATAATTGCCATCAATCAAAATATGTATTACCATTAAAATTATATTGGCAACGATCTAGAATTTAGACGCTGCTAATTTAATCTAATAGCACAAACGAAAGATTTCAGCAACTGTCGGATTTGTTTGTACGGAAATCATGAAATGTAAATGTTTCGCGTAATTGCAACGTCATAAGCTCGAAGTGCTTCCGTGTTTATTATAAGACTAACACAGCCCCCCTAGCCAAGTTACAACCGTTTCGTTTCGATTCTCTTTTCGTTGATCGTTTCGAGTCGGCCACGCCTCCTATTTCTTTGTTCTGACCACGTGACTGAGCGTTGAGATGACGTCAGAACAAAGGAATAGGAGGCGTGGCTGACTCGAGGCGATCAACGAAAAGAGAATAGAAACGAAACGGTTGTAACTTAGCTAGGGGGCAGGCCCTACCACGACTCATCTTAACGCGATCCATTTGACGACCTAAACTGATCTGTTAAAGGCGTGGAGCTTTAACTCTACTTCTTTCTCGTTCGCAAGCCTGATATTTTAACACGTCATAATAAGGCCGCTTTCTTCTTCTCTTATAGATTTCGACTAATAGTCCGGTCAATTTAGACATCCAAGGTTACAATAATTCACACCCAGCTGAAAATTGGTAGGATTGTTCGAAACACCATCGTAAATGAAATCTAAAAAGTCCTCATCGATCCAAGGTCACAAATACGAGTATGGTAATAAGTTTTATCATAAAATTATCTCAAACAAAAATTGCAGATCAGATAATTAATTATCTACAAAAATGTCTTAATACTTTTTTCCTAAGAGCCACCGTTTTTGAGACATAATGATTCAAAAAGTTGAAATAGGTCATCGTCCTTGATATATTTTTTGTTCTATCACGCGAGCGAATCAGCTGGCAGCAACTAGTTAAACATAATCATTGATTTGTTTTGTAATTTCTGAAAATTACCGCATGCATATTTGATCAATAATTTATAGTTCTTCCTAACAACGCACACCTACGCGCTTGGTCTCCAACCGAATATTAACGTTTTTTGTTAAGTAATTAATATTGGACTATGGGCTCCTATAACCTTTCAGGAAATAAATTGATACACATCTAACTGGTTCTCAATCATACCAATGTATCCGCTTGAACAACTTAACAAAACTAATAATTTATGTAAAATGTATGAAAAAAAATGTGCTCAGCAGTATTTTAGACATATGAACAAATAAGAGTGACATAAGGACGGAGAGGCGAAAATAAATATAAAAGCGACGACACACTGTTTGAACGAGATTAATTAAATCGAGTGAATTAATGTGATTCTGTCATCAACACTTCTTCAATAAAAATAAACGTACGTAAATAAAAAGCGAATGTTTACTCGAAGTCGTATCTAAACCGAGGAGCGGATTTGGGTCGACACGTTAATGACGTTCGCCTCTCCGATTGGTCCGCCCAGAAGCAGTCAAGGCTCGGAACCGGTTTAAAAAATACCGGTTTTTACCGGTTTATTTCGGTTTTCCTCCGAACTTTTCATAAGAACGTAAACGTTTTAAGAACTTTATTTTAACCTAAATTAACCGGTTTATTCGACGAACGGCATGTCGGGTAACGCGTTGCAACTTGTGACTACTTGTAAGGACGCCGCGTATAGCGGCGTGGTATGTAGACGTACTTACGAATTTACGATATTGATCGGTGAAGATCGAGAGTGTGTCGACCAGGGTGGCGTACCTTATACTCAGAATATCGCCAAGATATTAGCTGAAGGTCATACAGGTTTACGCCCCGACCTCGACGCACCCCGACGACGAAGTAGAGACCATGTATGAGGATGTATCCAGAGCCATGCATGGTTTTAAGACCCACTTCACCGTGGTCATGGGGGACTTCAACGCGAAACTGGGCAAACGAGATGGTGACGAGCTGAGAGTGGGGCAATTTGGATTTGGACGTCGGAATCACCGGGGACACCTACTGGCTAGTTTTATGGAAAAGGAAGGCCTCTACATGATGAACTCCTTCTTCAAAAAACGTGAGCATAGGAGGTGGACCTGGCAAAGTCCCGACGGTGCGACTAGAAATGAGATTGACTTCATTCTGTCGACGAAGAAGCAAATATTCAATGATGTCTCCGTGATCAATGCGGTGAAAACTGGAAGTGATCACCGCATGGTAAGAGGTACATTGAATATCAATTGAAAGGTCTCGACTGGTGAAGTCTACGCTCCGTCCAGCACAGATCCAGATCCAAAACTCCGAGAGCTTTCAGCTCGAACTCCACAATCGTTTCGAGTGCCTAGGAAGCTCCGTGGACGAATATAACGATGGGTTCGTGGGAACTGTCCATACGGTCGGGTCTAAATTTTTCAAGGCTCACTGTACAAAAAAGAACAAGAAGCTGTCAGATCAAACTCGAGCTTATGAAGAAGAGGCGTGAGATGACTTTGCAGTCTTCAGATGATGCGTGCACATATCGGCAGCTCAATAAACGGATCTCAAAGTCTCTGAAACGCGACCTTCGCCCATTTAATACCAAGAGGATTAAGGATGCGATTGAGCGGAATAAGGGCTCTTAGAGTATTTGCACGAGATCTGTCTATTGGGCAGAGCCAGCTCACGAAACTGAAGACCGACGATGGCAGAATCATATCCGCCAAATCGGCGCTTCTGGGAGAGATCGAGGCTTTTTATGGACAGTTGTACACGTCAATCTCCGAACCCACTGCAAATCTAGCAAACGATACCCAAGAGCTAGATTGACTCGACACTATACCGAAGATATCCCGGACGTCAGCATGTACGAGATTAGGGTGGCTCTGAAGCAGTTGAAGAACAACAAGGCGTCGGGTGAGGACGGAATTACGGCCGAGCTCCTGAAGGCGGGTGGAAAACCGGTCCTAAAGGCACTTCAAAAGTTGTTCGATTCTGTCATACTCGAGGGAAAAACGCCACAGGCATGGAGCAGAGGTGTGGTGGTACTCTTCTTTAAGAAGGGTGACAATACCCTGCTTAAGAATTACAGGCCCATCTCACTTCTGAGCCATGTCTACAAGCTGTTTTCCAGAGTCATCACGAACCGTCTCGCGCGCAGGTTCGACGACTTCCAGCCTCCCGAACAAGCCGGATTTCGAAAAGGCTTCAGCACCGTGGACCACATACATACGCTGCGGCAGGTTATACAGAAGACTGAGGAGTATAATCAGCCTCTCTGCTTAGCGTTTGTGGACTACGAGAAAGCCTTTTATTCGATCGAGACTTGGGCTGTACTGCAGTCTCTTCAACGGTGCCAGATTGACTATCGGTACATCGAAGTGCTGAAGTGCTTATACAAAAACGCTACCATGTCAGTCCGACTTCAGGACCAGACCTCGAAACCTATCCTCTTGCAGCGGGGTGTGAGGCAAGGAGACGTCATTTCTCCGAAACTGTTCACGGCCGCAATGGAGGATGTCTTCAAGGTTCTGGAGTGGAGAGGGCTAGGCATAAATGTCAATGGCGAGCACATCACTCACCTTCGATTTGCCGACGACATAGTAGTCATGGCTGAGACTGCGGAGGAGCTCAGTACAATGCTCGGTGACCTCAGTAGAGCTTCCGAAAGAGTGGGACTTAAAATGAACATGGACAAAACCAAAGTCATGGTAAACATCCATGTAGCACCCACTCCTATCAAGATCGGAGACTCTACACTCGAAGTTGTGGACGACTACGTTTACCTGGGACAGTTCAACTTTTTTGTCTCAGCAGTTCAAGCGTTAAAAGGAATTGTACCAAGTGGACCAACTGGGAAAAATGTCTCACTTGTTCAACGATTAAACTATTGAGCTAGACTAGCGTATAGTTTTACTATTACTTTTAATTAAGCCACCTAATTGTACCTAATATGTAAACTAGAAGACTGATTACTGATAAACTGGAAACTGAAACTGATATATTGAAAAGCATTAAATTTTTCTTTTTCCATATATTTGTCATCATCATCATCTTCCTGCCCTTGTCCCGTTTTATTCGGGGTCAACGCAACACGTTTTTTTTATTCCATTCTGTCCTGTCACTCGTCACGCTATCACTAACTCCCTTTTCTTTCATATCACTTCTCACACAATCCATCCTTCTTTGGTCTTCTTCTCCATCTATCCACATGTAAACTCATAACTCTTTTAGTAACATGCGTTTCATCCCTCCTCTTCACATGACTATACCAAGACAAACGATTCCCTTTAAATTTTTTAGTCACTGCCGCCACTTTCAAACTTCCCCTTATATACTCATTTCTCACTTTATCCATTCTCGTCACACCACACATCCATCCAACACTCTCATCTCTGCTACGTGCAATCTTTTTTCATCCGTTTTTTTCACAGCCCAACATTCTGATCCATACAGATGACAGGCCTTACCACGGACTTGTAGATTTTACCCTTCAATTTGAGGGGCATCCGTAGGTCACATGTTGTTCCCGTGACCTGTCACCATTTCATCCATCCTGCGTTGATCCGATGTGTTACGTCCCGGTCTACCTCACCATCCCCTTAGACGAGCGACCCGAGGTATCGAAAGTCGGAGCAGATCGGCATGGGCGTTCTAGCGAGAGCTAAAGCCACTGGATTGGAGAGACCGCCGAAATCGCAGAACAAGTATTCCATTTTGGTTCTACTCAATTTCAGGCCAACACTCTCTAGTCTGCGCCACCACACCTCCAATCTGTTCTTGACCTCTAGGCCTTTCTCGGCAACCAACACAATGTTATCGACAAACAGCATACACCAGGGAGCCTCTTCCTGAATGTCCGACGTCAGAGCGTCCATTATCATCAGGAAGAGGTAAGGGCTGAGAGCCGACCCTCGATGTAAGCCGACAGCCACATTGAAGCTGCTAGTGGTGCCCACTGTAGACCGCACGTGGGTACCTACTGCATCGACTGTACATCGCTCGGATCAACTGCACATAGTTACTTCCCAGGCACACCTTTCTCCTTAAGGGCCTCAGAACCTCACGAGGTACCCGGTCGTATGCCTTTTCGAGATCAACGAATACCATGTGCAATTTTTTATGCGCACCTCCGTATTTTTCGCATAGCTGGCGTATAGTAAAAATGGCATCCGCTGTACCCCGACCCGATAAAACCGAATTGGTTCTGTAAAATTTCACTCTCTTCTCTCAATTGCCTTTCAATAATTTTCTCCCAGGCTTTCATAGTATGTGATATTAGCTTTATTCCTCTATAATTATTGCACTCAAGCACCACCACCACCATCAACCACCATCATCGTCATTGCACCTTTGTTTTTAAAAATCGGCACCAAAGAGCTAATTGCACCACTCATCAGGTAAAAATATCAAATTAACCGTGAGAAAAATTGTTCACCTTTATGTTGTAGGACGGTAAGTATATTTTGAAATGAACCAAGTTTAGAGTTGGACCGTTTCAAATCCGGTACGAAATTTAGTAATGGGGGGTGCGCGACATGGACACCGAAGTCAGGGTTTAGAATTTCAGTACAGCTTCGGATAGCCGCGAAGCGCTGCTTGATTGAACAACGCGGGACGTTTGTTTATCGTACGCCCGTATTAACCGGTTTTTATTGCTCTAAACCGTTTAATCCGAAAAAACCTTTATGTAAATACTCTTCCAAAAACCGGTTTAAAAAAAACGGTTTATGCGAACGAAACCTAATGTAAAGGTTTTTTTGCCAAGTACATAATAACGGTTTGAAAATTTAACCGGTATCCGAGCCTTGGAAGCAGTAATGTTAGCAAAGGAGGAGTCCGCACGTGCATGCGCGAGGGCGCGTCCCTCACTCCCCAGCCGCCGGGATCCCGATCCCGATTTCCGGCCACCGTAAGCGCGGGCTTGCGGACGGCGAGCAATGGGTAGCTCGTCGTCCGATCGTCCGGTAACCGTCGGGACCGAGCCCAAGTCGTCGACGGCGCGTACTGTTCCACGCGCGCCTCAAAGAGATATCAGCAAACCGTAAGGACCCAGCAGGGTCGAAGCCTACTGGGGCCAAGGGTCTGCTTCTAAAAGGAAAACTCGGCCCTGGTATGAAAGGCAACGAAAGAATAGGAGTGGGTTTTTAGTCAGTAAAAGTCTGACACACCCCGGGAGGGTGTGTCCGCCCAAGAGCGGGGATGTCATTGGATTGGTAAAAAAAGCTCTTAACGTAAAAACAACTCGCACTCAGCTCACAGGACTGCCAATAACTCTGAAGCCATTATAATGCAATGGTTTTGATGTTTACCGGAAACATACTTGCATTTTTTGCTCCTTTCTAAACTTTCAGGTTTTAAGTTTCCCTTTCAAAATTTTAACGTCTATGTCTAATTGTATTTCTTTTCGTTTATTATAATGTTTTATTCTATTTTAATTTTGTATATAATGTACCTAAGGACTACTGAAAAGGAAAAAAAGCAATCAACATAGTCCTCACGTTCACAATAATAAAAGGAAATATATAGTTTACAAAATGTAATACTTTTTAATTGAAAAAAAATAAAAATAATGTCAAATTGCAAAATAAAGATAATCTACAATGTCAGATTATAAAAAAAAAAAATACAATAAAAAGCACAATTGAAAATAAAACAAAAGATAGAGAAGAAAATAATAATAAGACAACAGTTGTAGTGCGTACTGGAGCAGATCAATCCCAAGCCTTTTCGTCCTCAACATAGTCCTTTATAGTGTAAAAAGCCTTTTGGCAAAGTTTACGCTTTGCAAATGATTTGAATTTATTAAGGCTTAGTTGTTGAATATGACTAGGAAGTTTATTATAGAAGTGTATACATTGGCATCTAAATGAGCCCCCTATTTTTTTGAGCCTAGTTGCAGGAACCACAAATTTGTGTTTGTTCCTAGTATTAAAATTATGAACATCACTGTATTTTTTAAACATGTTTATATTTTTATGTGCATACAAATTATTCTCGTAAATATACTGTGTATATTAATATAAGGAATTCGACAGTAAGCCTATTTTACCTTCAAGCAAGTATAATAAAAAATCGCCAGTCAAGCATGGTAGCGTCATGATGCACGAGTTCTTTGACATTAAGATCTCAAAACAAAAGCCTATTAATATCAGAAATTCTCAAATTTCAGTCAAGATCCGACATTCACGTGAACCAAGTCGTGGGTAAAAGATAGTATGTATGTTTAAATTATTATTATTCCACGACTTTCACACAACGTCATGTAATCCCAAACTAAACTGAACTTGTGTTATAAGTACTAGACAACTGATTAACATACTTATATATTTCTAAATACACACATATTTTATATAAGTTAAACCCTGACACAGAATAAATGATCGTGCTCATCACACAAACATTTGTCTTGGGTGGAAATCGAACCCACGACCTCTGGCATAGCATTCAGGGCCACTAACCACTAGACCAACAGGCTAGTCATATTATTAAATACCTGCCAGCTGTACACAGGGTTTTGGTTACAATTTTTCCTTTGGCAACGACTGGCATGAGATTATAATCGTCATAATTGAGCACACTGCAGAATCTCCAAACTTAAGAGGCAGTTTGGAAATTGGGCAGGGCACATTGCTCGCAGAGCAGATGGTTGATGGGGCCGAAGGTTCTGGAATGGCTAACGCGTACTGGAAGACGCAGCGTTAGAAGGCATCGTACAAGCTGAACCGATGACTTGGTGAGGGTCGTGGGAATCCGATGGATGCGAGACGCACAGGACCTGTCGTTGTGGCGGCACTTGAGGGTCTATCAGAAAACGTCTTTCGGATGCTATGATGAAGCACACTGCATGTTCAGTGAAGCACATCGTATACAAACATACGCATCTAGTGGTAGCAAAGCGCGTTTGCTGAGCGTAGGTTCCCGATTCGGGCAAAGTGTTTTTGGATTTTTCCATTAAGGAACTTCTCAGTAGCAGTTTGGAAGTCGGTGATGTGAAACCCTCGTGCCTCGGAGAGCACGTAAAGCCGTTGTTCCTGCGGCTTATCTCTCCCCGGTCGTGTCGGATTGCTGTCACATCAGACTATGAGAGGAAAGGAACAGAGTGCATCTGTGTTTTCGCACACACTGGTGCGCTATAATATCGCCTACGTACTTGGTTAATCTCCGTTGAGGTCGGTCACCGTAGCCGAAATTTGATCGGAAGAATTTACACACTAATATTATAAAGGCGAATGTTTGTATGTTTGTTCTTCCTTCACGCTGAAACTGCTTAAGGAATTCGAATGAAATTTGGCACATGGGTAGACCATATCCTGGAACAGGAAAATACTTTTTATCCTGGAAATAATTCCATTTGGATAATTTTCTATTTTCAGGCGGGGGAAGCCGCTGGCAGAAGCTAGTTTATTATATAACTAGCGGGAACATGCTTCCGGGATGATAAGTATCCTAAGTTCTATTCCAGGATATGGTCTATCGGTGTACCAAGTTTCGTCGAAATCCGTTCAGAACGTTTGAGCGTGAAGAAGTAACAAACATACACAAACTTATTATTATATATAGTACCAGCTTCAGCCAGCGGCTTTCTCCGCGTGAAAGTAGTTTTCTCTTTGCAAATTTTAGGACCCCGTTTCATCCCCTTAAGGGGTGAATTGTGGAAAATCGTCTTTTAGTGCTCGCTTACGTCGTAAAAGGAAACCTTGTGTAAAATTTCACGCTCCTACTCGTAGGCCCTGTAGTTTCGGCTGTGCGTTGATATGTCAGTCAGTTTCTCCTTTTATATATACTGATATAGCCTATACTGACCCAATGCTGGACAAAGGCCTCCCTCCATTCCTTCCATTGTTCTCGGCTCTGAGCCACTTCTTGCCAATTCCTAAGGAAGACATCTAAGTCGTCCTGCCATCCCCTTCTTGGCCGCGACCCCATCACACATACCCCACGTTAACTCCCGCCTTAATCATGTTAGTGTGACTATTCCCTAACCAAAAGGCTTTCGTGAAGAAGCTTAGTGTCAGAGAGGCCATACATTTTACAGCAATCAGTTGCGTTGCCAACCGCTAATACCTGTCAATACGTTTAATGAAGTGTGATGGCATGTATTGGCATACTGTCATGTAAAATTTAAAGCATCATTTATAATGATATTATGTCAACAAGAAATCAGAGAGTGAAGAATTTAATGTAGGTAGGAACCTACTGAATGTCATTTTTTCTTGTTATATTATAGTCTCTTTCTGATTCAATGCCAGATCGACCATATGCGAAAAAAAGATTGATGTATGTACACTGCATGATAAATTGATAAACAAATTTTCCTGGAGCGTGCAATCAAAATCACATTTTGCCGGGTACGTCCGGTGTGAGCGCGTTCGGTTGCTAAGTACGGTGTATTCTAGAAATGACGGCGTCCCGCGTATAGGCTCGGCGCAAACGGACCACCGACCACAACCACCGATGACTGTCGCGCGTTACCGCCACATTTGTAACAGTGTCAGAAGCGAGTGACAGCCACCGGTGTTCGGGAAGCCCCCACATTTTATAACCTGCTGCGCAGTCTTACGATAGACTATATAAATGTATTAACATTCATCGTGTGAACAGTGATATGAAAGAAAAGGAAGTTAGTGATAGCATGACCGTTGACAGGATAGAATGGAAGAAAAAAACATGTTGTGCCGACCCCAAATAAGATGGGACAAGGGCAGGAAGATGATGATGATGAACATTCATCGAGGCGTCGTGCTCCATGGTGACGAATGCGATACGTAGAATGTGTAACGGTTATTGCGTGGGTGGTGGAGCGGTGCGACAGTGGCGTGTGTCGGTGTTTTTAGCTACCACAAGTGGCGAGTCGCGGACACTGCAGTAGCGAGTGACCGCCACCGGCTACACCTGTGCGACGCGTCTATACAAAATATATATGAAAAAGTGTGTTAAGTCGCTGTCGCTGGCTACCAGTGGCTGTGGTCGGTGGCCCGTTTGGGCCGCACCTTATTGCCGACTGGACGCGGCAGCCATCCGCTCAGCCGTCAGCGTGACGACACCGCCACGCGCGCGCCCCGCTGGCGAGTCGCCAGCAGCGCCAGCGAGACGGCATGTCATTGTCACTACTGCCCCACTAGGCCATTTGATGCACACTTTGATACGACATAAACAACTGTGTACTTGAAATGAAGTATGCGCTTCCGTAGTCACCGGTCAAGATTTTTACACGGGTTAAAAATGGTATTTACTGTTGCAAGCCAAAAAATGTATAGTTACCTTTGGCTTTGTTTTTCTAAAGTCATCATTATCTAACTCTTAAACTTTCGCGTGCTTGACCCACGCTCGTAATAATTATGCCCGATGTATGCCCACGTCACCAGAATGAAACTATTTTTTCTTGCCATATCCGTGACGAATTCTTTTTTTTATTTTTTATTCTTATAGGTTCGCGCTTGACCGCTATCTCACCTGATGAAAAGCGACGAAGCGGTCGACTAACCTATTCACTCTTGACTTAAAGATTCCCGGTCGTCACAATGGAACTTTCAATCTAAACATCCAATGAATGAAATGAATAATTTACAAAATCATGTGGACCACGTAACCAAGGGTAAAAATAGTATCAGAACTTTTTAAGCGTCATTAGTTACCAAAGACAGTCCATAAAAACACCCGTCTGATTAGTGTTTATTAAACCTATTAGCAACCAATTATACTTCTGCCAGAAATTCTGAAAATGGTAATTGCATTGATAATAATCTTGGTAATGAGAATATAGAGCAACCATTCAAACTTAACGATACTCTTACTGTTGTTAAAGAGATGCTGTCCACATAGTATAATATTCCTTAATCTTTTTTTTTTGTACAAAAGTCAATTACAAACTTGTTCTCCTTTTGATATAATATGAACACTCATATAATAAGTTTTTGTTTAAATTACAGCTTAATGTTGCTAAGTAGGATATAATTAAAATACCAATAAATAATAATAATCAATAAAATTCAAACCAACGTCAATAACATTTGCATAACAGTCCCAAAGGACATTCGAAATGACTGTGCCCAATTACTTTAGCAAATTTTAATTAAACTTGTTGACGATTCGACAAACAAAATTGATTTAATGTACATTTATAGTTCGTTGTGAATTATACCGGAATGGCGGTATTAACCGGCTATAATAATACTTTTAAAGACCACTTGTCGGCCTCGGGTGCCGATGATCTGCTCCAGTTGTACGAGTGAGAACAAAGAGTCGCGGAAGCGATGGTATGGGCCAGGGATGTTGTGGATATGTAATTTCGGATCTGGATACAAATACGGATCATCATTTCAGCCGAAAGGCGTCCACTGTTGGACATAGGCCTCCCCCAAGTGTCGCCATAATGACCAGTCCTCTGTGTCTCGCATCTATTGAATTCCCGCGACCCTCACCAGGTCATCGGTCCATCTTGTGGGAGGCCTTCCGACGCTGCATCTTCCAGTACATAGTCGCCACTCCAGAAACTTTCGTCTTCATCGACCATCTGTTCTGCGGGCAATGTGCCCTACTCACTGCGACTTAAGTTTGGAAATTCACGAATACGGATATAGGAATAGTGTTATACCGTTTTCGGATACGGTTAAGAATATAAAATTAGTTCGGAAAATTCAACTTTCATTTACTTTTTTACGATAAACTTTCGTGTCATTATTTCTTTATAACTAATTTATAAAGGTCTCTAAGTAAAATATATTAAAGTCGTATGTATGTATTTCTTCAGATAAATTCATGTTTTGCAGATTCTTCCGTAAAGACATAAATGTATTGAGGGCCTTAAATAAAACGACATAAATCTGTAACGTCATTTAAGTAAATCTTAACTAAATTCCTTAATAAAAATTATTAACAAAGAGATAATACTTTCTGAAATTTAGACTATGCCTCTTTACGAACTCGTCTGAATTGATTTATTATATCACCCAGGTTATTTAATCATAACAGTTTTAATTCAAGTTTAAAAAAAATATGCTTTAAGTTTTAATTGATTTTTACTAGTTTCCCAGTAAATCTTATTTCGTTTCGGAAGGATTTAAAATATGGGCCCTCAAACCAGATACACGTGAAAGTTTTATATCGGTTCCGGTTACGATAACAGATATTTTTTTATATCGGATATCCCTGTTTCGGTTACGGTTACGGAGTTCCATAACATCCCTGGTGTGAACATGTGGTGGCACCGTGGCGGGACCGGGCGGACAGTCGGTGGCGGCGGATGCATGGTCACCGCACTGGCCGCACGCACTGTGAGGCCCCTCTCCGCATCCGCAGCGCTAACGACCCCACGTACTGGCATTCGCACCAATGTTTAAATGTCACTGCATTTATAAATACTATCAAATATTGTTTTAGTCGTCGGACACCTTGATTTATTTCCAACTGTTCTTCTTTTCAGACAAACATGTTCGCCAGAGCACACTGGATAAACTGTGGAACAAACAGTCGGGAGCCATACAGATGCTTCTTACCATATTGGAGGTAAATATCTTCGAATAGAAACGTCGATTAATCACTGTTGTAAAGCAATTTTTCAGATTTGTGTCAGGATTTTGTATGTTTATATTTTTACCGGCAAAGCGTACGAGTACAAGTCAGTCATTGTATAGAATACTCAGTCGTTCTATAAAATGTTGAACTCGTGACATTGTATATTTTTTTCAATCTATTATTTATTACTAAACTAACTAATAACTAATCATGTTTATTTCAAAAAATCGGTGCTGTCTTAAACTAGAATTAATATAATAATACTTACATATGTCTTTAGCTACGTCTTTTATCAATGGTAACTCTATTCTGGGCATCGACTTATATTCTAGCGATAGACAAGCACATTCATGGAAACTATTTGTCAAAATACTGAAAAGTTAAAACAAAAGTTCGCTGCAGCGCTAGATTGGCATTATGTCGTCTAACAAAACTATTAAACATACAGCGCCTAGATAGCTTTTAGAGATACTTTTTTCACGACCAAAATGTCTTATAGATTTTTATACCGCAGAAGTGACACAGCTTTTTGCCTACAATTCATTACAATAACACTCTATTTCAAAATTTAATAATAGTCCTCGTTAGTGTAAATTCAAAAACCACGTTCTACTACTTTAATAAATAAGTGAATTCAAAATCGCGTAAAATATTGAAACCCTTTATTGTAATCATCATTCTGAAGAACAGCTATACTGAGTGAATGAAGATCAGGACTGCGCCGCTAATATCTAGTAACAAAACAAACAACAACGGTAAATGTATCTTTAAATTTTTTAACAATTCCAGTTAAAGATTGTTTTTTTTTTCGGAGATATTTATTTTTCTGCTGTAATTTTATAACTTTTTTGCAGCTAAAACTTTTTTTTAATCTTTTTCAACTTAAATATCATCAGCACAAAATCACAAAATATTCGTTTATCTGCTCTGCACACTTTCAAGTGTATAGAGCAGATAAACGAATATTTTGTAGAAAGCCACGTGTTTTCACTTCTATCCTCTTGAAGAATTTTTATCCATTCTTCCCTTTTCGGCTGACTAGTGTGAACAAATCTAGAATATAATTATAGTGTATGAAGGACGAAATCTCAATATGAGTAATGCAATATCACACATAAGACTACAAATCCAGCTGAGCCTAATGTATATTTGAATACTAATCTGCACGTGATATCTAGGTAGATACGTAATACCTAAGTGCTAACGAATGACTGAATGCTTACCTAACGACAAAACTTACCGATGTAAACTGATACCCAATGATTTGCTGACATTCTTGCTGAGTTTTTACAGTATCTAAAAACACACGTCATAATTTTTGAATTTGACGGAATTCATTGATATCATTTATACAAAAAAGAAATAACATTAAATAAAATATTCAAAAAACAAAAAAAAAACAAACAAACAGGGAATAAAACACCATGCAAGTCACTGTTCACTAAACCAGTTGTAGGTAAAAATCTGGTTTTTGTGGGAGTTAACATCTGTATGTTTTAGTCTATGATTGTAAAATGGGAAGGCTTTTTAATAAAATAATATGTTTTCTAACATACTTACGATATTAGAAGCTAATAAATTGCTTGGACAACCAATAATTTTACTTAAATTACTACAGAATTATTATTTACGTCCAGATTCAATTTAATTTGAATTTATAAGCGCCGCTCTCACACTGCATGAACGTCAAAACTGTACTAACGTCATCAATATCAAGGTGCATAGAAGACACTGCACCTGAGTCGGTTGAAGTGAGTGTACGGCACGCGTAATCTAGTACGCAGTACATATATATCGATGATTCTGGGAGAGATTTGAGTACTGTTTTAATATTGAAATCATGATTAATAGCTGTAACTGCTATCAAAACTATTGCAAGCTTTATAATTATAATTAAGAAGTAGGTTGGGAATAACAGTGCTATCACGAGCACTTAACGCGATCCATTTTGAGGCCTAAACTGAACTGCTAAAGGGATGGAGCTGTACAGCTCACACATAGCCCTACATAGCCGCCCTATAGGGATATATATTTACGGCATATATCCCTATAGGGCGGCTATGTAGGGCTTTGTGTAAGCTGTACAGCTCCATCCCTTTTTCTCGCTAGCACGACGAACATTTTAATAGGTACGTCATGGTAAGACCTGGACAGGGCGTAAAGTTTATATTTTGAATAGAAACCCCTCTCACTCTTTCTCTTTGACAGGGTTTTAGCATTTTTTTTTCGGGAGGAGCGTTGTATTAAGTTATATAATAGATACCTAAATTATCGATCGACACATGGGCACGCCATAATTATGGCGATAAGTCCCCTCATTGAGGAGTGGCTGGAAAGGCAACACGGCGTCCATACCTTCCGCAGGACGCAGGTCCTCACCGGACATGGTAAGTTCGGAAGGTTCCTGCACCGGATCCGAAGAAACGCCCGGGTGTCACCATTGCGTGGACCGCCCGGAGGACACGATGGAGCACACGGTGGAGGTGTTCCCCGCTTGGGTAGAGCAACGCCGTGTCCTCGTGGGGGCGATCGGCGGCGGTGATCTCTCGCGCCGGGCCTTGGTACAGGCCAGGGTCCGGAGCGAGGAGGAGTGGCAGGCGGTCGCCTCCTTCTGCGAAGCAGTAATGCTAGCAAAGGAGGCGGCCGATCGCACGTTTCACGCGCGCCTCATGGAGATGTCAGCAACTGTAGGGGCCCATCAGGGTCGAAGCCTACTGGGGCCAAAGGTATGATTCTGAAAGGAAGACTCGGTCCTGGTACGAAAGGCAACGAAGGAACAGGAGTGGGTTTTTAGTCAGTAAAAGTCTGACACTATCTCCCGCTCCGCCCAGAGCGGGGGATGTCATAAGATGATTTTCCCATCGAAAAAAAAAATATCGATCGACACAAAGCATATACGTTCAATTGTGTCACAATAAAAAAATGACGAATTTTTGAAGATGCAACTCAGTTTTCGCTCTTCACATGCACAGGTCAATTTGGTTACCTATAGTAAGTTTGTACAATTACTCCAAGTTATTTTATAGATTTTGTATTTAGAAGAATTAAGCAATTACACTTTAATATACTTGATTCATACCCTGCCTAGTCAATGTACGGACTGACTAGGTATATCATAGAATGCCAGTAGAAAATAAGGAGAGTTATAAAAATCATTTTTACACCACCTGCTCGATAATGCCCTTTTATACGTCATACAACCATCACTTAAAGCAAGTCATTATGTCCCTAGGGAGATAATGTAGTATGGGCGATCCCTAGGGAATAATGAGATTTGAATTTGGAACGTGAAAAACCGTCAGCATTATGTGAATTAAAATGTAGTTTATCAAACAAGTTTATTCAAATTTCAAACTGGCCACTAACAAAAAAAAACAATAAAAAAAGTTTCTAAAAAAAGTAATGAACTGAAGCGGGAGCGTTATAGAAAATTTAAACTATAGAATCTTTGAGTAGTGAATTTTGTTTGTTTCATATCTCAAAACATTTTGAGTGATAGTTAAGATTAACTCGTAAATAATACTTATATTTCTGTATTATATGATTTCTTTTACTAAATTGTCTTTTAATTATCTCACAGATGGTGTAAAAAGTAGAGTATCCAACACGGGGATAAAGCTGTCTTTGTCTTGGGCGACTTGAATTCCTCACTTCACTCAGGTTTCTTTATTAACTCCCTCGCAATGCTCGGGAGTTAATTATATAAATCCACTATCGTTCGGGATTAAAATTAGCAACCTTCGTTTCGTTTGGAATTCAACATCCGCCACCCGCGACTTAAAGACACTACTTTATCCCCTAGTCACATAATCTACTATTTTTGTTAAGTCGAAATTAACTTGGACTAAAAGATTTGTAACCAAATAGAGCAATTTTTAACTAAACAAAATACTAAATATTTCAACCCATTGTCGAGTGTGTCAATTACTAATAGAATAAATACACATGAGTAAAGGATGTGTCTTAAATTATTAAGATTTAAAGGTGTGATACAGGATGTAATATAAAGGTGATCATTTTTTATTTATTTAAAAACTAAATCTGTCCATGGATATGAACAAATTTCTCTAAAAAATCATAGTCAATTCGCGAAATAAAAAAACAGAGTCCATACTATACATACAAATACCATGGAATGAGTCCATACTAAATATAAGACTTTTATGGAAAATAACCTTCGATTTCCTTGAAGAAAACTGTTAATTCAAAAGCGCAGAAGCAGTTTTTAAAATATGACCTAACTGTCGTTTTGTTACGCCAAAAATTGAATACCAAAAGCTAATATAAGACTAAACCTGACAGCTACAATCTAGGGATATTCAAATCAAGAGTGAATAGGTTACTTCTAGGCAAGCGTGCTCCATCGTCGACCAGGTCAGATCAGGTCAGGTGAGATAGTAGTTATATGCGACCCCATCAATAACGTAAACAAAACTCTCAACCAACATGCCGAGCGAGCGATCAAAACGAGGGAATTATCATCTTTGCCATGTTCGGTGCCTTTATTTATTTATACTCTTAATTTCAATATTCTATAATATCAAATTGTATACTTTGACTGAACGTTTTAAGCATTCTATAAAATACAGAAATATATCTATTTGTGTGGATGGCCTATAATATATTCACTTCATCATTTTCTATTACAGACCTGTAGAGATACAGCAACTTGCACGTATATTACATCAATACTAAGAGAAGTCTTGTGTTTGAAACAAGGGAAAGGAAAAAAATGTTCAGGTAAATATTTAAAAGTAAAATAAATGGCGCGGAAGTAATTTGTACCGAATTACGTCTGCCTACTTGCAATAAAAATGACATCCATCTAGGAATCAAGCTACAACCACTTTAAATATGTTAAAATTGGCAAATATAATTTTTCATTAAATGACTATCTTGGCTCACTTTTTATGAAATGTCAGTAACACTTGATATTTAAAAAATACCAACAAAATGCAAACTTGTATTTATAATTATTTTCAATAAATTAGTTCCCATTGAGCCATCGGGAAACAAGAAGAAAGAAAACAAAAAATCAGGCAAAGAAAATAAAGTGCCTGCAGTAAAAAAGGGTATGTTCCGTGTGCCGCTTATGTTGTAAATACGTTGGAAGTTACTGCCAATTAATAAAAATAAATAACGTCAAACTAATCAATATTATACGAAAGCGTTGTACAGCACTGCATGCATTAATCATTCGCTTAAGTAAATTAACAACAACAAGAAAAAAAAGAGATCGATATGACACGATTTATTTTAATTGCACTATTGCTTTTTAATTTGAAGTGTATATCAATGACCACACAGATATTAAGCAACACTGGCATTTCAATGATTGCTGTACTAGTACCCTTTATATTTGGTACCTCCTTATTGGCCTAACTACTGACATTTAAGAAGAGCTCACTTAGATGACATTGGACCAGTTAACAACACACAGCCTTGTAACGTGTAATATCAAAGCTATTGTCAATTCAATTGTCATTTCACCGCACTGCACTGTTCAATCAAATTAACATAATATTTCAACATTGTTTTATTTATGACTTAAAATTACATAAACAACAGCGACATTGTAAATGTCAAGATTGCTTTTTATTAGGCTAAATTACGATCGTTAATATTTTCCTATTAATAAACTAAACACCACAATTTAGAAACTTTAATAATATAAAAACCTATCCTTGTACAAAATTGTATTACAAAACCAGTCGATATCGACAATTTCAGCAAACAACCTCGCGAGGCAGCAGTGCTCACAGCACTTCATATCGATAAACGGCACACAGGTGGTGATCCGCACGATGATAGCAACACACGCCAAACGCGACGGCAACGTCGCCACCGAGCTCATACTGCAGGACCTTGTGTGGATCCTCGCCTCCCTAGCACCGAGAGGTACGGTCCCTAACGTCCGCGGTTGATTCCAGCTAACAACTTATCCCGGCATCAGTGCGCACAAGACTTCATTCAGATGAAAGGCACACAAGTAATCATACGCAGGGTGATCGGCACCATGCAGGACAAGCGAGACCGGCACGTAGGCACAGAGATGGTGATGCAAGATTTGCTCTGGATACTCGCACCTCTAAGCTCACGAGGTTACCATTATTCATTATGAAATACTAATAGCAACTCAGGTTTTATTCATGAAATTAATTATATCACCTGCAAAGCTTACATAAAAATATTGAACATAATTGTTTTCAGATACAAAGTTTGCGGTGAAATTAAGGATGCTCGGATGCGTAAGAACTATGCATCTCATTTTAAAAGGACACTTTACAGATAATAAACTGATTTTTCCATTACTTGTTATTATGAAACAATTGGCTAAAAATGGTAAGTTAAAATCGAATTTTCACTAGCCATTTTTTTCTACAGTAACGCCTTCTGAAGTCATGAGCGCTATATTTTAAACCACTCAATATTGTCTTTGGACTTGAAATCAATTACTGGATATTAATTTAATTTACGGTCAAACCCAATAACAAATCTGTCACTTATTTAGTTTAATAAAAATACGATTGTGTCATAAAGTCCAGATATCAAAAATTTTATCTCGAGTAAGCAAATGAACTGACAGAATCGTTATTGCGGGTTTCGCCGGTAATACAACAGAATATCAACTTAATGGATTACATGAAGTCATATTTCATGTTGGTTGCTTTTACGATTTCAGCCGTTACTACCTCTATTTTGATCCGAGATGGTGTAATAACAACTTACGAGCGTGTTTTGGTCAGCCTCGGCTTCATCCCGACGGCAAGACTGCGACTCTGCCTCGACGCCATTGATTATTTCAGTAAAAATAGTTAAGTGAACAAGCAATTTGTTATAAAGATGATTATCATTATGTGATTAATTGATCAAATTTATTATATGTTACAAAGACAATAGGTCGCACCTAATTTATTAAGTCACAATAATTTATCACAGTCGAATGATACCACAAATTATTCTTTTACGTGACACTCCTACACGCAACGCAGCCACATTTTCTACAACCTCAGAATATGTTTGTCGCTAATGAATTTCTGTTATGTTCTGTTGCAAGTTTGTTTGCATGCCAAATGCGCCAGTGTTTGTAACTTGATCACACGTGCGTAACTCACACAGAGGTGTGCTGCATGCAGATCGTGAAGACAGGCCTCTGTAGCGTGCTACTCAGGGTGTTCGACCGCTGGGATCGCTATGAAGGACGCATGAGGCTCAAGATATGCGCTCACATCCTCCAGACTCTGCAGCATCTTTGCAATATCAGTACGTACAATATGTCAATGTTTCTTAACTAATGAGATCATTATTTCCTGATTTCAGAAGATGAGAATAGGTAGATATTGCACACCAAAACATTAATGTCTAATAGCTTGCGATACCATCCCAAATTAGTTTCAAACCATGATATTAACCTATTTTCTTCGAAAACAACATAAATCAAACTGTGTATATTAATTTTGCAGAAGCAGGAAGAAGGGCTCTGTGTACGAAGAAACATGTCCAGACGCTGCACAGGTTCTGCTCACAATGTCCAGATGAACCTGAATTTGATGGACTATTAGCAAGAGTGTGTTCAGTCATAACTTTATGTTTAAAACATCAAGCTTTACCAGTACCAACCTCCAGTCCAGCTACGTTTAACCTGAACCCCATATTGAAAGGTGAACTCAATATGACTTAAATTATTCTATTAATAAAATAACGAATAGCCATGAATAACTGTAGGTCATTTTACAGGCACCAATACGTCATGGCCGTGTCACGAAGACGAAGAAGATGCAGCGAATTCTGATAGTAAAACAGTTAATTCAGATTTGGATGATGATGGTCCAGAAACTGATATTGACGGCATTGATGAGTTTCCAGACATGGATTTCGATGAAAATGACCTCAAAACTGAAAATCCAGAAGAATCAGACAAATTGCCTAACATTCTACAGTGCACAACAAAAAGTGGTGACAGTTTACAAAGTTCACTTTGGATAAATCCTAATGAGAGAGATATAGAAGACTTAAAAAAGTAAAGTATTAACAACAGTTTCCTAAAGATATTAGCTTGATTATTTTTAGTTTAAAACTAATGAACGGAAATTAATTAATAAAATAAAAAATAAAAAAAATAAAAAAAAAATATAAAATGAAAGAAAGAATGAATGTATTTTTGAAACGGGTCAGTAAGCAGGTACCTTAACCGTTATAATTACAGAAAAACGTTCCTTGGAGAGTATGATGATCTGATGGAGATAACTTTTTAAGATATTCTGAACTGCATGCACAGATTTTGGAAAAAAAGTACAGTCTGCAAAAAATGCTAAAATACCAACAAAAAAAATTATTCCTGTCGACCCCAATTCATTTAGGGATAAAAAGACTATAGGAATATTTACGGTATGAGTATTAGAAACAGTAGAAATCGTCAAAAACTTTTCTCATAGGTTTTGTGCGGAAAAATGATAAATCAACTCGAAATACTGACCCGTCTTAACCTTGTATGTCAGCAAATCGTAGGGGCCCAGCAGGGTCGAAGCCTACTGGGGCCACGGGTAGTGTGAAAGTGAAACCCGGGCCCTGGGATGAAAAAAGTCTGACACTATCTCCCGCTCCGCCCAAAGGCGTGATTTGTCATTAGATGATTTTCCCACCTAAAAAAAAAACCCGTCTTAACCTTTTAACCGCCTACGTCGGATATATCCGACAAACACTCTCGTGTTTATTCCACCAGGGTCGCAAATCCACGACCAAATACTCCATCTCGTCAGCTCTTCTGTCTCCTATGAGGATTGAAAAGCTAAACGAGATGAAGACCCACGAACGAGATGGAGTACCCAGTCGCAAACACACGACCCTGGCGAATAGGACTCGAAAATTCTCGTAAGATTAGTCTGAAAGATCGTCTGATTAGTCTTGCGTCGGATTAGTCCGACGCAAGAAGTTAAAAGATTGAAAATCCACCCTGTAACTCTTTTTTTTACTTCTTAAGCTAAATATTATCTTTTTATCTTTTTCAGATATTTTATTTATTATAAAGAATTTGGAACATTAAACAAGCAAGTAAGGCTTGTCAAAAGTCGGTCTAATTCAAGAGGCTCAATATTAGAAGAGTTTCTGAGCTCTCCATCCGGCGGAAATAGGAACACTGTTTCCAGCCTTAATCTAACGCTCACAGGCGTTTTAGGCAATACTGAGTATGACAACGGCGTTGGGCCTTCACAATCGCCCTCATTATCACAATATCATAAAATCCATGAAAGTGCCTGTAAGTATCTTTCAAATATTGGAAAAAAAAATGGTAGAAATTAGGTATATACTTATATTTAATTCTTCTGCACGTGTGTGTCACCTAACTCCTTCTAAATGGCTTGATCGATTTGGATGATATTTTGTGTTTTATTTGAGTGAGACCCTGGATTGTTTGAAAATACAATTTGACCCAATAGATGGCGCTGCAATCGGGTTCTTAATTTTTGATTCCGACCGCTAGTATAGATATAATTGTTAAAACGGCATATGCTCGTTAAACTGTAGGATTTATTAATATCAAATTCTCTACTATTTTAGATTTATTACTCGCGCCTATCGGCTTGATAGCCATCCTAGTCTCCTCAGACAATCTTTATTTTAAAAACTCTAATTAATGTTTATACCAATCATTTATGTAGAGGAATATACAAATACCTCTCGTATTTGTAAGTTCCCCCCTTACATACAAAACTTACAATTTTAATCTCTGAAACAACTGAATCTATTCTGTTTTTTTTTTTCAATAATAAGCATGTAACTGCACAATCCCTGAGTGCTTTACGTTATATTATTTTATTAATTATTTTCATATCATGAGGTTTAGTAAGTACTATACTCTATTCGCGACAGCTTTAGACAGAAGTTAAAAAAGGTTGTTGTAGTGTACACTCTGTAATTAAAGTACAATATATGTATAATGTGCTTTATTACAATTAAGATTGATGCTGAATATATTATAATCAACTTATATACTAACTGTTATACTTCAATGAATTCATTTGAACTATCTTCTGAATTTATAAGGCTTTTAATTAAATAAATTATTTAGTTTTCACTTATACTACTAGTGTCCTGTCCATGTTAAAAACCTGGGTTGTCAGTACCGGGACGTTTTTCATCTATATATAAAAGGAAAAACTGACTGACTGACATATCAACGCACAGCCGAAACTACTGGGACTAGGAGCATGAAATTTTGCATAGGGTTTCCTTTTATGACGTAGGTGAGCACTAAGAAAGGATTTTCCAGAATTCACACAATAAGGGGATGAAACGGGGGTCCAAAGTTTATATGGAAAAACCTACTTTCACGCGAGCGAGGCCGCTGGCAGAAGAATAGAATAGAATAGAATAAACTTTATTTTACACCAAATTAGTAACAAAACTTTACTTATACTATTATTATACATTTATTTATCTCAGCACCCTAAGGTCCTGGACCTTTGGAAGGCGTACGAGGAGCCGAAACCAACTCGCAGAGGCCCATTTAGACGCTTTTAATGGAAAGTGGTACGAACCGGTGATTATCCCTGTACGCACTATGCTAGTGCATCCAAGGACAACCCCCGGTTGGTGGGAAACTATTGCGACATTTGGAAAACTAAGATATAAGGCTATGGTTTTTGGAGTCTTAAGTGGACTGGTTACCAGGAAATATGTTAAGACTATGGCCCCTGCCTAAACAATGTTTTTAATATCCATCGACAAAAGGCAGGGGGTGACTTGCACACTCAATAAATGGGCCCCCATAAACGGTCGCTAGCACGAAGTGACGTAGCACCAAGAGGGCAACATATCCTGAGGTGCTTAAGGAGTGGAGAGGTATACCACGGCTATCAGGACAATCCCGGAAGTACGGTCAAGATCCCTACCAGCACCTTACTGGATTATACATCCTTCTCCCGAGCACGTTTGCTCTTGCGAATCTCCACTCAAGCCAGCCAATAAAGGCAAGAGAGAGGTGGGAGCTCTGTTCCTCGTCAGTGTTCACTACGGCCGGCCAATAAAGGCAAGCCGGAGATGAAGAACAAGAATTTTCCCGGGAGATCGGGTCCGTGGGGTCGCTAATGCCCAACAGTTCGCCACAAAACTGCCCTGCCTATTATTATTATTATTATATATTTTATTTCGAGTATCAAAGACTCATTTCAGTAACATAATCACATACAGACAATATATACCATAAAATTACATACAATTGAAATGTTAAAATTGAAATTAAATTAAATGGCATTGGATTATCATTGTTATTTGATTGGATAGTCATTACAATGCTATAAATAATGCCATTAATGTCATTATAATGCTATGTCTATATAATGCTTACTATATACTATATTATATAGTCTATACCTACTATATAATATTAGTTATTTATATTTGTATGAATGTTAAATAATTATCTTGTTGCCTTGTATTGTGTACAATTCATATGTTTTGTAAGAAGGAAACTTGTTGATACGATATTTAAAAAAAAAAATATTTCATTTACCTATCTAAGTTTTTAGTACTTACCTTACAATAATCAAATTTATCTAAGTAGGTAATGTAAATTTTTATATTGAAACCATTATTTATTAAAATTGTTTAAATTTATCTCGAAAAATAAATGTTGTGCACACCTGCTTCTATGAACCTCTTCTGTCTAATGCAGAAGTGAATGGAGTATAAATAAAGATGAAATTTGCACAACATTACTAAAACGCAAAATGTCGCTAAGACATGATTGTGTGGACGACTAATTTTCACAAATTTGTCGTTAGATTTACATTCACGAAAGTTGAATTGCTGGCATAAACTGAGCTTATGTCAGCGGTTGCTCTCTATTATTTATAACGTGTTCGTTGTAAACTTGATAAAAAAAAAAACAAAGTGTTTCTATAATAGTTTTGTGTCTTCGTTATTTAACACCGACTTCCGAAATTAAAGTTTAAATAACTTTAATTTCGGAAGTAGTACTATTCAGTGTTTTTTTTTTACTTTGAAGTCGGTTGAATTTTTTTTGTAAAAAGTTTTTTATTTTACACTTTTTAGTTATGGTACCATCACTAAAAAGTACCCCTCAGCCAAACTTAAATACCTTATAGCCAGAGTGCATCTCATGACAATTCTAATAATCTCAAACACGGTTAGATTACATCCTTATAGCCAGAGTGCATCTCATGACAATACTAATAATCTCAAACACGGTTAGATTACATTAATTTATTACAGAGTTCCAGTGCTTAACTTTAGGCTTCATCATCAGATCAGTTCGATATATTCCCCCTCTTCTTTCAGGCAATCATCAACAACTCGTATAAACAAAGCAATTATACTTGTTACGACGGTTCTGCTGTGATTCTATGAGCAGTTCTGTTCCATATCTTCGAAGTTCATGATCAGATCATAACAATATTTCTATGGGACCAACTCTTAAGCAAAACCTTTCAATCAAAAAAAAAAAAATTCAAAAGCGGTCTACAATTGACTGAGAAATCGGTGAACATACATAAAAAAAAAATACATTCTGCCGAACATATAACCTCCTCCTTTTTGAAGTCGGTTAAAAAGGCTTTACATTATTGTCAGCTTAAAGCATAATTTACAGTCAAATGGGGTGAACAGAAACTAAACTTTAAAGGGTATTTTCACGGCATTTGATTTTTTTTTGCAGCATTTAATTATATCAATTTATTAATGAATTGTTATTCTAAAAAGTCGATGCTTTGTTAGATGCCGAGAATATGGTATCAAAGTGAAAAACCAAACCAAAGTTTTGACCCCTGCGTTTCTTTCACCCCGTTTTACGATACGTTTAGGGCGGGTTATTGAATTTAATGTTTTGAGAACGTCTGAAACTTTACTTGCAGAATCAATTTACAGAGACAGACAGGTTTTTAGGCTAAAGTAGAATTTAAGAAATATTCAACTTCAAATGCTTAAATCAGAAATCGGGGGTTACTGCTAGAAATAGATCTCTCCATCTGCATACATACCTGTCATTTTGATACTCGGCCCCTTATGTAAGCAGTGCAAAGTACAGAGCCACTATAACGTCAAAAGATTTTCTGGGAATTACTATTTCAAGAATCTAACAATTATTTTTTTTTTATTACAGCTACAACATCATGTTCATCGCTAAAAATACATAGAGATATTTCTAAATACAGTACGTTTGAAAGCGTGTACTGCACTATATCGACAAGGGTGAGAAGCGTGATACCCTTCGTGAAAGTAGCGTTCCCTGACATGATGGGTGGTCAGGGACTCAACCAGCCAGAGCCCTTGAATAAGATGGAGCGAAGCGCCTGCAGGTTAGTATTAATACATAAACTTTTCGCCGTACCTATATGCTGTGTGAGATTATGAGCTACACATGAGAATGGAGTCAATAAGTATTTTTCAAATAATTTGTAAATTTTCAAAGGAATAATAAATATTTTTAATATATTTAATATAAAAACAAAAAAAAAACATTAGATAGATAGGTCTTAAAGTGCCCTATAAAAAATACAGTAGATGTTTAAAATTAAAAACTCTGTAACAAAGACCACCTTTATATACGCAGGTAGTCCGTGGTGTACTATTTAAATAATAGGGTTTAAAGTATGGAATTGCCGATTTGTACTAAAAAATTGAAATTCTTTTTTTTTTAATTTAACATAGGTATTTATTTAATCAAAATAATTACCATTATTATCTATACATTGCTGCCATCTAATAGGAAGGTCATTTATGCCTTTGCGATAGAACTCTGGTGATCTAGATTCGACAAACTGTGTGAAAGCATTTTGTACTGCCTCCTGAGAAGAAAACTTTTTATCGCGTAGAAAATTGTCCAAATCACGAAAAAATGGTAGTCCGTTGGAGCAAGGTCTGACGAATACGGAGGGTGACGAATAGTTTCTAATTGCAGTTCCTATAGAGTTAAAACGGTTTCTCGTGCTGTATGCGGTCTCGCGTTATCATGGAGCAATAATGGTGAAGATCGATTCATGAGTCGGGGATGTTTCACTGCTAGTTTTGCTACCATTGTTCGAAGTTCGGCACAGTAGTCATCTGCCGTTATTGCTTGACCAGATCAGAGAAAGCTATAGTGAATAAACACCATGCTGAGACCACCAAACAGTAACCATTACCTTTTTATTGGTAAGCTTTGCTTTAGGACACTGTTGCGGCGTTTGACCTGGGGTCAGCCATTGCATTTTTCGCTTACGGTTATCGAAAAGAATTCACTTTTCATCACATGTCACAATTCGATCCAATATTCATTCATTTCTGTATCGATTCATCAAGGCAACACAAGTCTCAACACGCGTTTCTTTCTGCAGATCAGTCAATTCATGAGGCACCCATTTTTATTTTTATTTTATTTTATTGATTTGACGAAAATGAGTCAGTATTGTTGGTAACATTAAAACATGCCGCTAATTCCTGGGTAGTTTGTCTCGGATCGGCTTCCACCATCTCTTTAAATTCATTGTTATTCATCTGTGTGGACGGTCTTCCACGTGGTTCGTTCTTCAAATCAAAGTTTCCATCACGAAAGCGTTTAAACCAAAATCGCACGGTCCGTTCATTAGCAGTCCCCTCTCCAAACGCAACATTGATATTGCGAGCTGTTACTGCCGCGTTAGTTCCGCGTCGGAACTCGTATTCGTAATTGCTCGAATTTACGAAGTATCCATCTTTCTTGTCTAAGCTGAATAAAAAAAACAACTGAAAGTTGATAATCGAATTTTGCACATTTTTTTTAAGAAGAACTTCATAGGTACCATGTGAAAAAAGTTTCATTCAAAAATCTCAAACCATGATGATTCCATGGCAATTCGAAGTATCTATTACAATAAAACGGCAATTTCATACTTTAACCCCTATTATATACAATTCATAATTACTAAAGTACAATACAAATAAATTGGGAAAGAAAAAAAGAAAGTTCGAGAATTATATATACTTATACATATAGTATAAAACGTTTACGGAGAGGTGACTTGATCATATTTTTTTAAAATGGTGGATGAAACACCATCCGTGTTTCATCCACCATCTTTAAAAAATATGATCAAGCCTCCTCTCCTTGAACGTTTTAAACGTATAGAAGCGTTGCTTACCTATTTTCTTTATATTATAATTAAATGGAAATATAATATGTAATATTTCGAGGATTGATAAAATAGATTAAATAAAATTGGTTATTACTCTTATGTTTTTTTAACAGTCGCAATTTTCCATCACTAAAACTAGTAAATAAAAAAAGTGATAAACGAATCGAAAAGATACGCATTAGTATTGCGATAGTGATTGACACTATTTAATGCGTACTCACCATAAAAACCGAAACTAAAACTATATTTAACAATGGGAAACTTAAAATATCAGACATTTACCCCCGATTTCTGATTTAAGCATTTGATGTTGAGTTTTTCTCAAACTCTACTTTAGCCTGCAAACCTGTCAAAATTTGGCATTTAAGTACGATTTGAGACATACTTAACTCGAAATACTCAATTCAGAAACCCGCCCACAGTATTTTTATTTAAGAAAAAATAACGCCTGATACCAAACTATAGCAATATACTAAATAGTCTCTAACTTCGTTTGGTTACGGTTAGTAGACATTATTCTTTTTGCTGTTGATTCATCATACAGTCCTTTAAGATATGGCCTAGGTTTCACTTATGGCGAAAAGAAAAAAAATTACATGCCAGCAATATATGGGAAAAGTTTCATTCCCCTTTTATACTTATACATAAAATCACTCATCTTAAAATATTCATGTTTTCAGAATGAAACTTCTATCCTGTGTAGACAGGGCTATAAACCCTGAATCTTACATGAATGAGACGGTATATGATTTAGATCAGCTATGCAGCGCAGTAACTTCTGAACCCAGCGCACAAAAGAGGTAACTATCACGCAATATATTTACTTATCTAACGTTCCTTGGAATTGATTTTATAAGCACTAGTGCTTGTCCAAAGGTAAAAAATAAACCTTCTGCATTGTTTCCTTGTCTAAATTAAAAAAAAAAAATATGTACAAAGCTTTAGATAATGCTGTAGGTACAATTGCCTTTCGCAGTCCAAGATTAGGCACAGTAATATTTAAGTTCCATTTGCGAGGGGAGTATTCTTTCCTCGCCCAAGGCTCCACCATGATCCAAGATTTTCTGACTTAAACATTTATTATACCTTAAAAAGAACAAGAGCAGTGGTGGCCGAATGAGTCACGACTTACGAGTTGTAGGTCGCGGGTTCAAACCCAGCCAGGCGCATTACTTTACTGCTCTCAAAACGGTGAAAGAAAAACATCGTGAGGAAACCAGCATGTCCTAGAACCAAAAATTCGAAGACATGTGACATTCACCAATCCGCACTGGGCCCGCGTGGTGGATTACGGCCCATTCTCCTAGAGAGGAGGCCTGAGTCCCAGCAGTGGGAACATTAAAAGGCTGATTATGCTTATATGCTATTATTACCTATTTAGTTTCAGCTCGGAGTGTATATGCTTGGGAAATACTGATGAGCAAGACATAACAAAAGTCAATAATTCCTCCTCGAAGCTTGGGTTCGAGTCAAGATTCGAATCTGGAAATCTGAGGAAAGCAATTCAGGTAATCGTTCTGATAAATACAATTCAAGTTCTCGAAAAAAAGATCACTTTTAGTCAGAAAATGCTCATGATATGTTTTCTTACCTGGGTTTTAACCTGATAAGAAAATATTTTATTGTTTTGTTTCTTCAGCTCATAACTGAGTTTAGAATCTTCATTTCTTCTCTTATATATATAGAATCTTCAATCTTCATTTCTTTACTAGTGTGTAATTTTATTTATCGGTTTCTTAAATTTAATTTCCTTCATACAAACCTTGTACTGATAATTACACACACAATAAAAAATAAAGCCAAATAGGTGCAGCCATTCTGTCATTATACATTGCGCGTTATGGTTATTATATACATTCGACAACATTTTTTATTTTTTTATTAATACAGATTATTTTATAAATATATGCATCGAATTAAAAGTAAAACAGGTGTTTACTGTAGATTTGTTGATGCATCATCAATACTTAATATAATGCTCCAATTCTTACACTGCATACATTTAAGAAATATCAGTCTAAAAGTGACACTATAATAATTTTATTGTATCGGCTTGATGTTTCCGATTTTCCTTTTAGCTCCAAAACTCTAAAAATAATACTTAAATAAAATCACTCATGAATCATTCAACTACCAACCACACCACCCATGTATAAGTATGATTTATCTGTGTTACAAAAAAAAATATCTACAAGATGAGTAACTTCAGGTAGGTCCGAGAGAGTATGAGCTGATCCTCATGCCAGACGTGAACTCGTCAAAGCGTCACCAGTGGTTCTACTTCGAGGTCCGCAACATGCAGCAGGGTCGTCCTTATGTCTTCAATATCGTTAACTGTGAAAAGTCAGACAGCCAATTCAACTTCGGTATGAAGCCAGTCATGTATTCAGTGAAGGAGGCTATCATAGGAAAACCAGGTACTATACAGATAGATGTAATTTCATCAATAAACTAACCTCTTCTATATTTAGCGTATGAGGATAGTATATTTCTCAGAAAAGGCTGGAGTTGAAATTGAATACATATACGAGACATGTCTGGAATGGTAAATCACCTACAATACGATAGGCTTTGTAAATGTAAATATCTAAAGTGGAGGCTAAATTAGCACGCCTGCTGGTTGCCCACAATTTTTTTTTTACTAACTGCTTCTAGCGGCTTCGCCCGCGTGTAAGATAAAAATTGCCCTAATGGAACATATTCCTGGGAAAAAAGTAGGTATTATTTGTGCTATTTCAGGGCATGGTCTATCTGTGTACTAAATTTCTTCCGGAGCCGTTCGAGCGTGAAGAAGTGACAAGCATACACACACACACACTCACAAACTTTGACCTTTATAATATTGGTGTGATTGGACTGACGCAGATCATGACTGTAGTACTACTTATAATAATTGCGTACAAGCACACAACGTCCTCTTAATTGATTTCTCCTTCCTAAGCTAAGCGAACCAGTTCATGGTTGATGTCAATTTTGAGTATTACTTTACATAGTGATTAACCCTAGGTTGGGTGCGGGCCGGCTCGGACATATGTTATTACCGGAACAGCTACCACTACGCGAACCAAAGGAACCACAACAAGTGCTACTTGACAGCCACATTCAACATCGACTTCCCGCACACCAACGATGTCGTCTACATTGCGTACCATTTCCCTTTTACGTATTCTATGATGATGGTGAGATACTTATAGTTTATTATAATTTAATTTATTTAAGTTCTCAATGAATTTTATGAAAATTTTAAACCTACGTAAAGTCTGTTTTTTAATTAGAGATAATGATTTGACAATTCGAATGTTGCATGTTTTTTCCATTTCATAAATAGTGAGGTACCGCAACCGATATTGAACAAAAAAACCGAAAATATTCATAAAAAGAGTTTCATTTTAAAATGCAACTAATTATGGTAAGTTTTTGTATTTTCTGAAGGTAATTTGAAAGATGCAAATGTCTAACTCATAAACTAAAATATAATTTAAGCCTAAGAATTAAAGACTAGCAAAAGCTGCGTCATTTTATTTTTTCGTCTCGATTTGTTATCACCAAACCCAGACAAAAATATAGAATTACTAAGTGATATTTTTGCTGACATTTTATTACAACTTTAATAATAGGTAATGATAGGACTTCGGTTTGAAAACTAATAATAGTTAAAATTAAACAATCATAAGTCCTCTTTTTGTACTATTTTCGCATGGATCTCTTATAAAATTGTAGCGATAAACGAATCAAGTGTCCGTTTCTTGTAATGTAGTCATGTGAATTCACAGCTTGACGACCAATGGGCACGCCATAATCATGACGGTCAGTCCCCTCTTTGAGGAGTGGCTGGAGAGGCGTCACGGTGTCCTCATCTTCCGCATGAAGCAAGTCCTCACCGGACATGGTCAGGTTCTAGTACAGGCCAAGGTCCAGAGCGAGGAGGAATGGAAGGGGGTCGCCTCCTTCTGCGAAACAGTAATGCTAGCGAAGGAGGAGGCTGCACGAGTGAGGGAACGAACATCTTTTCGCTCCAGTCGCCGAGACCCCAATCCCGACTACCACAATGTCAATACCAACGTCGAGCAATGGGTAGCTTGCCGTCCAGCAGTCCGGTAATTGCCGGGACTGAGCCCCATTCGTCGACAGCGCTTAGTGATCCACTCGCTCTTCAAAGAGATGTCAGCAAACCGGAGGAGCTCAGTAGAGCCGATCTGGTTTTAGGCAGTAAAAGTCTGACACGCCCTCCTGCTCCGCCCATACCGGGAGAAGTCATTGGATGAATTCCCATCTTGAAAAAATATTGACGACCAATGATGATAACTTTTTTAATTCTAAAGCATAAACTGAGACTGTCTCGTTCCGCTCTTGTAAACCGGATATAAAATTGTGTTGTGACTGGAGCTCCCTGGTAAAAGAAAGTAGCTAAGAATTCATGATTTTCAACCGGTTTTCAACCGCGCCCGCCACGGTGGAGCTAGTTTATTTCTAAACTCACGAGACCAGAGGTTATCGCTTGAAAACTTGGCAGATGACAATCGCAAGACGGGCGATTCATTATCAATTGAGCTCCAGACCACCGTGGACATACACCAGAAACGAGCTGTTGCGTTATACTTACTTCACAGAATAATTAAAAAAAGAAGGCCTATAAAGTTCTGGGTGCATCAATCGATTTTTGGATTTCGCATCGGATTTTTCTACCCCCTGAAGGCCACTACGGGTGTTAACCGACCGCAGAGAATGCGGGCGCAACCTGCCGAGTCTGCGGGTGACCGTGGCCCACACCATTCTACTAGTTGCCCGCCGGTGCAGCGGGGAGCGGGATACATATATCTCTAGCATTCTACAGAAGCTGCGGGCCCGCAACCGCAGCGGATGCGGGTAAAAACGGTTTTGTGAGTTCTCAGTATAAGTAAAAGTCCGATTGTAAAAAAATCTGGTAATATTTTTGAATATTTCTAATTATTTCAATCTTCAATTCATATTAGACTTTGTTATTAACAAACACTATCGTATTTTGGGCCTACTTTCCTTAGAGGTTGTATTATTAAAAGAACCGGTATAAAAAAATCGAATTTGGAGACATCACTTGTATCAAAAAGCAGGCAACATATTTCTGGAGTTTGACATTTGGACTTGTCAAATCATTATCTGGGATTAAAAAACGCACTTTAGACCATAACCCATCACCAAACAAATATCTACATATTTTTCGAAACTGCATGTGCATGTGCAAGGATCGTTCATATGTAAAGAATTAGTACTACAAAAGTTTTAAAAATCTAAAATTTATCTAATTTAGTTTTCTGGGGGCACGGCAGTAGGTACCCCCGCCAAGGCGAGCAAAAAGTGGCGCGGCTGTACCATCCTTTTCTCAAAGCAGTTTAGACCATTTTCGACCCCCTATAACTTAGTTGTGTATAAAACTAGAAGCCTGATTTTTTAGTAACCAAGCAGGCATTGTATAAACACGGTATATTTCAAATTTCATTCAATTTGAACCAGTCAGTTATAAATTGACTTAGCAATCGGACTCTAACAATCTAAGTAATTTAATATAATACGTATTACTAGTGAGATACATTTTATTTTCATGCCATTACCAAGCTAATCTATTTATTTAAAACATAAATTCATTATCGTTAACTTCCTTTAAAGAGAAAGCGTGTTAAATAAAATTAACTCATAAAACTAGACTAAAGGAAATGAGCTGTTAATATGTTTAGAATTAGTGACTTTAAGACAACTGAACGAGCAAGATTTTTTTAGAGCATCTATCACTTCTATAATCAGATAGTGAAATTGAATGTCGGGTTGCGAGATTGCTCGAAAGAGTAACTGCGAACCTGGAAAGCAAAGGATAACTGAAGGAACACTGGTGAGTTTTACTTAAAGTCTGACACACCGTCTCGCTCCACCCAGAGCTGGAGAAGTTATTTGATGATTTTCCAACTTAAGCTGTTGATCCCCGCACGAACGCCGGCGGTCGTGCGCCATTGTCTTACTATTGTGTCTCTAATTACGCTACTCAAGAAGTTAATAAAAGTTGAATGTCACAGTAATAACGAATAAGCGTCGTAGGTATATGTTGCTCGCAAAGATCGTTAGGTCCAACCGTTGTGAAGTTTCTATTTACTGGGTATTTTTGTACAAGTGGTCAAAAATAAACCCAATTTAAAAAAAAATACACTTAAATATTTTTCTTTTCACCAGACTCGAATATGGCATTGGAGCATGGAGATGCCGCCGGGATCCTACCTACGCGCGGAGCCTCTCTGCTATTCCCTCAACAACAACGAGATCCCGTTGCTAACGGTCTCCGCTGAAGATACACCTACCAATCCTATAGTGGTATGCGGTTTTCTTCCATAAAAATGCTTTAGAATCCACATGCTTTAGATTCCCGTACTTGTACAGAACAAGATATTTCAAATGCTTGTTGCGTGCGATGCGCATTTTAATGCGAGGTTCTTGCTAATTTTTATCGATCAATTAACTTTACCTTACGTAGCTACTGGTTGTTGTTATGGTTCTAGATAAACGGTTAACTTTCGAAATACCTTAATCCAGATTTTCATGCATGTAGGTATCCTTAGTGCACGACATTCCTAGCGGATCTCGATATGTAAGCTATGCTAAAAAAATATGATAAAAATGTATGGACATGAAGTTCTGCTAGATTATCGATTTCATGAGTTTTCCTTACTTCCACTGGATATAGATACACTTATTGGTCGAAAACAGCTACTAGTCTGATAACGATATACTGTGAACCTGCTTAATATTCATGAAAAATCTAAAACTAAATAATCTCCTCATTATTCTATATTTTTTATTTAACCTTCATGGTCAGTTTCTTCTTTATAAGCCGTCACACACAGTGTGAATACTTTAATATTTTATGTGAAGATAAAAATATATGATAATAGACTAAAAAGGAGTAATTTACTAATCTTCTTTCACTATCTTTAATTAAGGGCACATAAAATATGTCTATCTATGTTACCGGATAATTGCAAACACCGTTATATTATTTCTTGCGACACTGTTAACTCTCGTTATATTTCAAATACATATATAATAAATCTAATCCAAATGCGATCATTTACAATGTGTCGAACTATTTTTGAAAATATATTTTTTTACAAATTTACTTGACTTTTCATAAACTGGCGGTGTTTACAATTATTCGGTATATAATTATACTATCTTCGTCGTGTGTTTTGCTTAATTCAAATGTATGGCGAGCGATATTATGAAATATTTTCTAAGATATTATAAATATTGTAGTATTTTCATCGTGTGTTATGGCCGTAAGTGTTTAAGAGATGATCTTAAAGTATTGATTTCATAGCATAGCATAATATGCACTCGTAGACAGTTAGGGTCGCCACACACGGGCCACCGGCCACAACCACAAAACGCCGCCACCGGCTTATTTCCTGTAGGTTTCATACATTTTATATGGATTCGCCGCATACGGTAGACGCCGGCGGCCGCCACACGCAACAAATCGCCGCTGCTCGCTTCTTGTGGCTCGAACTGGCCCCTAAACGTCGATACAAAACGCCGCTTCACGACATTCGCGCATTTAAACCTTCTTCGTCAGAGTCCATTATGATACTGCGCACATGGGTTAAAAAAAGTAGCAGCCACCGGCCACAGTAGCTTGTGGCCGGTTCTAGCTTCTTGGGACGGCGTTTGTGGCTGTGGCATGTGGCCCATGTGCGGCGATTCTTATTGTTCAGTTCCTTGCAAACCTCTTGATAATGTTTAAGTTATAACAGTTCCGAACTGCTATTTTTGCCATTATATTACGATCATGAGATTCTTTTCAAATCGGAAAGCATCCTCGAGTCCCAGTATCACCCGTAATTTTCCACGTCATCTGCCAACGTCGAGATTGGCTCTGTACCGTTGCCAAAGCTATCTATTATGTTTATTACCTAAATCTTGCCAGCAAGAAAATTCTTTAAGAATTTTTGTTTTTTACTTGATTTTGGTATGCTAACAGGACCGTGAGATAATATTCCTGACGGCGCGCGTACATCCTGGTGAGAGTAACGCATCCTGGGTAATGGACGGCACTCTGGGCTGCTTGCTCGGCAACTCTATCGTCGCCGCCGCGCTACGGGCCAAATATGTCTTCAAGATCGTGCCTATGCTCAACGTAGAAGGAGTCATCAATGGCTGGTCAGTGATTTTATAACATTTATTTACTGAGTCCAAAGAAATTTTGTGATCTTACAGCCTAACGTTTGGTAACACACTGAGTGGGCGTTCCTGGGGTTGTGGTTTTGACTAAGTATGTTTAGAACTGCAGGTCTAACTTACACCTACTTTCCATAAACTGAAATCTTAGAAATCGCGCCGTAGCGCAGTTAGTAGTAGTACTTCAGTCGAGGTGTAACACTAATTAAACAACTGTTTCTTATTAAGTATAAACTTTATTAACTTCGCTACATCACTATTCTTTAAATTCTTGAGTTTCAACTTAATATACTTAACTAGGTATGTCACGTATATAAACACTATCTTATACCACTATGTATTTCAAATGATATGTCCAGACAATCAATATTCACTTAATTTTCTTACATTAAATTAATACATTTTACGGTTTATCATCAAAAATACCGGAGATCTGATGCTTCTACGTTATTTACCTTAGCGAAGTGTAGGTACTTATACGTGGAATACTCATTTTGTGATATTCGACATTACGAAGACGGAGGCAAGTCACACACAAGCGAGTCGCCAGCACCTTCAACCTAGTATAATAAATCATATTGCCCCAAAATATATACCTTCGAAATCCCCATAATCATTCATGTATAAGCTGGAAAATCTTACGTTACTAGAAATCTCATTTACATTACGTCATATCAATACAACAAGGCGTACAGTGCACCCTCAACACGCAAGCTTCTAAAGTAAAACACCTTAAAATAACGTATAAATGCCTCAAATTATTGAAATAATACTTTTGGTAGACTCAATACCTAATTTTCACAAAAATATATGTAGGGCCGCTCGGCCGGACACTAGTAGGCGGGGGGCGCCAGCATGCCGCTGGCGTGGACGGAGTGTTCGGTGGCGTCCGGCTCGGCGGTGGAGGGCGCGGCGTCCTGCGCGCGCGCCTCACTGCTCAGGTACGCGGCCGGGTCGTCGCCCGCCATGCCCTCGTCGTCGTCGTACGGGCCCTGCGTCGCCTCCTCCTTCTGCTCCTGCTCGTGCTCGAGCGAGTGCGCATCGGACGCGCGCGAGTAGTGGGAGTCGATCTGAGGCGACGACGGCAGGATGCCGAGCTTCTTGATGTGCGGCGACTGCAGGCCGTCGAGAGACGTGGGCCGCAGTTTGCCGATGAGGTCGTTGAGGGTGAAATGCGTCGGCAGGTGTTCGGAGCGTGGCGGCGGCGGCGACGACGACGTCAATGGGTGGGCAGTCGTCGTCGTCGTCATCGACAGCGGTTTCCTACCGGCAGATCATACCGACCCTCGTGTTAGAGAGCCGCTTGTAAAATGCACACATGCTAAGATACTATAATCCAGATTTTGATGTTAAAGTATTTATTATTTATATTCGAAATTATATATTATAAAGCCAAACATGTTAATTGTATTAGTAATTTTAAAACAACAAAAATGTTAAATACAAAATTCTATTGATAGGTAAAGTATCACTTAAACAAGAGATACCAAGCAAAGCCCCCTTCACCCACCCACCAAAAGATTTTGTCAATTTTGAATTTGTTTAAGTGACCATCGTAAATTATATTAAAAGAGCTAAAGACGAAAACGTCATAGATGCCAAATATTGTCTGCTGGGTGTAGGGCTCTTGTTTGGTGGTTGGGTTGGCGCAGAGGCCTGATCCCGCGGGCCCGCGCGCTACGAACAATCGTCGTGGTAGAGCCAAAGTTTAAACCTGGACTAGAATGTTAGCACACTGACTACATCGTAAACTAGTGTCCCAAAGGTTATTACAGTTAATCATGTCGTCTTTTAGACACGTTGTACACCGGCTGACGAAATTTGTGAACTCGAAACTCGGAACCTGTGCACAGAAGCCGCTATAGGTGTGAGAGGACAAATGGGGGAGCGCGCGGCTAGTCGGGGAGCGGGCCTCCGGAGGCGGCTGGCATCTCACCTGGCATTACCCCTGCGCGGAGGACACGGGGATGGAGCCGTAGTTGTAGTAGTAGCAGCGCGTCTGCTCGCAGATGAAGTCCTTGATCTCGCCGCAGTGCTGCGGCTCCCAGTGGAACGTGGGCGCCTTCAGGGACACGCAGCCGTTCGTCATCACGTGCTCCGTTCTGGAATACCGACTAGTTTTTATGCAATATTGCAATGTAAAACCGGTGCAGGGGACTTAAAAGCATTGCCCTTTAATGATACGCTATTTATAAACAAGTTAGCGCAACCAGCGGAGCGCATCGTGAGAAAAACCCGTAACCAGCAATTTTCAAGAAAAATTTGTTACACTGGTTGCTTCCTAACATGGGAACCTTTAACTTCCTTGGAATTGGATCGTGTAAAAATACGAAAAACGTGAACATCTTCATTACGTGATTTTTGCTTTGCATGATGTCGGGTGCTTGAATCACCTGTTAGGCATCCCAGTTTGGATACATAATCATCAGATAAAGGATCCCGTAGATAAGCTCGACGTGACTCGAAAAATATATGTATAGTTCGGGAATCATTTTACAGATGTACTACCCGTAGAACAATTGAAAATTTTGATGTCGCATTATCGCGTCTTTTCTATCTGCGGAGAAGAAGGATGAAGTCTAGAATAGTAACAACGTACCCGTGTCTAGCGGTGCGCTGCGGCGCAGTGCTACCCTGCGGCACGTCCAGAGGGTCGATGCTGTCGTCAGCGTGCTGGCTGGGCGCGTCCATCGGCAAGCGCCGCATATAGTTGAACGTGGCGTTGAATGGCAGCCCCGTGCTCATCCACAGATACATGTCCGTGCCTAAATTGTTGCCTGATGTCCAAAAGTCGTACTTATTGTAACCTGTAAATAGACAAAGTTTCATATTTATTTAAGGTAATTATTATTATAAATAATTATGTTTATTTAAGGATTGCAATGCATACTATAACTATAATATTTATTGGAAAAGATAAACTTTAACAAATTTCGTATCTTACCAGCATTAGTAAGATATGTCGTTATAGAGTCGGCCTTTTCTTTCGTTTCAAAAGATGCAAGCTGCAACCCTAATGATCTGCAAAAAAAAAATTATCGTTTAATCTCTAAGTATAAAATACTGTTAGGGTTTATACATGAAATAATAATCATACACCGCCCAACAGTACGAATTTCAAATCCAAATAAACATTAAAAATGCCTATGTTACCAGGACAACAAATTGTTGAGATTAAATAATTAAAGTCAGGATTTGATGACTTGTTGTTTATGACCACCGTGGGGTAGAAAACCATTCTCAACCAACAATAAATGATTAATACAGTTAATTGTCTTCGAAACCCGATCAACACATCAGACATGTAACGTTTACGATATTGTTCCGCGTAACACAAGACTTCACAGCAGTACAATTAACATGTGCCAACCATAAATGCGATTCCGCTTAACAACTATCGTAGAGAATACTATCGTTGCTGCTAATCGTATTCAGCTATTAGCTTGAACAGAGTACAAGTTGCACCAAAGCCTGTTTATCGAGATGCAATTTATTCGCTAAAGACAGCCCGTTCAGGCCACGGCCTTGCCACGATGGGACCACATTCCAAGTCCAAGTTCAGAAAACTCTGAGGGATTAAAAACCTCTACGATATCTTGGAACTGCAAGATTTGAACTGTATTAAAGCTTACTGTATGATGGAATATTTGAAGTATTTTTTAAATTTATTACGACATATGAGCTATGTCAGATCCTCAGGCATAAAAATTTAAAAAAAATCAACCATTTTTAGCTCACTATCACTGATTATTGCGTTACTGTTAAGCTTATATTATTGGAATTCAAATTATGACCATCCTTTCAAAGGATTGTAGATACTGTTACATCTTAATTTCCTATATCTTTCCCACATCGAATAACTGTAAGAAAATTGACTACACCCATTCAGAAATACGCATTCAATTCAATAAAACGATATGATAAATGGCATATTACACGCAATGCTACCTCTCTCCAAAAACAATTCACCATTGGAAGGCGAATCACGTTTCACTCGAAACTTTTTGTTATAAATTAAAACGTCATAAATTATTCTGCACTTGAATTTATCACGAACTTACTGCTACATATTTGCTCATCCATTAAAGCACCTTCAACATACTTTAGTACCATATTTCTTTTTGCCCCATCTCGTTTTGGATCTTGATGGATCCAGTTTTAAAATTGGTCATATATAAATAAATGTATTATATGTTTATTCATTTCGCTGTCAAGCTTCATATCCAGTTCTTAAGTTATAAATAGCTTTTAAATTTCATGTTGTCTATTAGATTCTTTAAATATTACGTCTATCAGACTTATTTATCTTTGGCCCACGGCTTCGCCCGCGCACATAAAATATAGCCAGCAAGATAAATATAATAATAAAATATAGCTAGCAAATTTTTTTTTCACCGATAGAAAGCTGCTTTATTCCTGAGTGGCATAACTCAGGAATAAAGCAGCTTTCTATAGGTGAAAAAAAAATTTTCAATCGGACCAGTACCTACTTTTAAAGATTACCTCCTACAAACAAAAAAATACAAAAACAAACTTTACCTCTTTATAATATTAGTGTAGATATAACCCTAGGATGATAACAGGGGTGCCCCAACACCCGACGCGAGCCATCTTGCGCCGATTTATTGAAAATTATTTACGGTCTTGTTCAAGAATTTTGTGTAAGTATTCTTTTATCTTACCGTGAGTCATCAGTAGCCGTTACGTGGTGGCAGCGGCAACACGTCAATTTCCTTCTGCAAGTATGTGTGGGGTGTTACGTCACCCCTGTTACTATTTGTCCGAGGCCATGTGCCTTCACGGCCCTCGGAATGCGCCACCACCGGGTTCCCAACTAACGGTAGGAGGAGTTGACATCGGCGTCGGGTCGACGATGAAGTACCTGGGACTCGTCCTCGACAGCCGATGGGATTTCGAGGAGCACTTCCAACGTCTGGCTATCAAATAAATCGGACTGGGGCTGCCCTTAAGCGGCTCTTGCCCAACCTGGGGGAGTCCAGACGCCTCCTGCTGGAGGCTCTACGCGGGAATCGTTCGGTCCATGGCCCTTTATGGCGCACCGGTGTGAGCGCCAGCACTGCGGAAGCAGCCGGCGGCCCGGCTGAACGCATGCGGGGATACCGGTCGATTTCCCGCGAAGCGGCGAGCGTCCTAGCTGGCCTGCCACCATGAGATCTGGAGGCAACAGTCCTTGCACGCATGCACGATTTGCGCGTGGAGATGCAACGCCGGGGCGAAACCCCGCTGCCGCGACAAGTTGCGGCATGGCGGACAGAGCTCCGGCGGGATCTCATGGTGAAGTGGAGACAGCGACTATCACGACCCAGTGCTGGGCACGCCACAATTATGACGGTAAGTCCCCTCTTTGAGGCGTGGCTGGAAAGACCTCACGGCATCCTCACCTTCCGCATGATGTCCTCACCGGACATGGTAAGTTCGGGAGGTTCCTGCACCGGATTCGGAAGTAACCACCCGGAGGACACGGTGGAGCACACGGTGGAGGTATGCCCCGCTTTGGCAGAGCAACGCCGTTTCCTTATGGGGGCAATCGGCGGCGGCGATCTCTCGCGCCGGGCTTTGGTACAGGCTATGGTCCGGAGCGAGGAAGAGTGGCAGGCGGTTGCCTCCTTCTGCGAAGCAGTAATGTTAGCAAAGGAGGCGGCCGATCGCGTGAGGCAACGGGCCTCACGGCCCAGCCGTCGCCGGGATTCCGATCCCGATTTCCGGCCACCATAGGCGCGGGCTTGCGGACGGCGTACAATGGGTAGCTCGCCGTCCGACCGTACGGTAACCTTCCGGACCGAGCCCAAGTCGTCAAAGGCGCGTACTGTTCCACGCGCACCTTAAGGAGATGTCAGCAAACCGTAGGGGCCCAGCAGGGTCGAAGCCTACTGGGGCCAAGGGTCTGATTATGAAAGGAAGACTCGGCCCTGGTACGAAAGGCAAAGAAGGAACAGGAGTGGGTTTTTAGTCAGTAAAAGTCTGACACTATTTTTCGCTCCGCCCAAGAGCGGGATTTGTCATTAGATGATTCTCCCACCTAAAAAAAACCCCCTGTTACTATTTACGTATGTTACTATATTTTTTATATGTTATTTTCAATACAATATTGCGTTTTGTAAAGAAGAAGAGCTTGTGCGGTACTTAAATAATATTACTGAGGATGATGATAGTGAAATACAGCCATTAGAGGCGGAGGAGACTTTCGAAGATGAAGATCATCATCACCATCATTACAGCCGAATGACGTCCACTGTTGGACATAGGCCTCCCCAAGTGTCGCCACATCGACCGGTCCTGTGCGTTTCGCATCCATCGGATTCCCGCAACCCTTACCAGGTCATGATAAGATGAAATAAAATGAAATAATAAAAATTGATTAATTAATCGAAATGAAGATAACGTCTCGGAACTATAAAGGCCATTCTAAATGTCCCCGAAGAAGTTCCAGCAAGTGAACCCCCTGTGCATTGTGTCCTCGAAAAAATGGCAAAAGAGTGAAATTTTTTTGTTCAAAATGCAAAAGACTTGCGTGCCCTGAACATCGTGTGGAAAGTATTATGTTTAATTTGCTATTTGCTAAAAACATTATTTTTTTAAATCTAATTTCATTTAGTTACTTCTTCATCTCAAGAAGAGTGTTCTTTTAGTTCATTTCAAGAATATATTTTTTTTTTTTGGTTAAACAAAAGTTTTTTATTAAATATATTATCATGGGATGATGTGGCACCCCGGTTACTATACGTGTTCATTTAAATTATGTTACCATCGAAGGGACATATTTTACTTTTGACGGTACAATTATTTAAATGATGGAGCAAAAATCAGCGACAATCATGCGTCTTCGTCACATCGTTACCGTTAGTATCTTTTTGTCATCGCGATCACAATGAACTGTAACACGACTCGGAGCAGTTCGTAAATTATCCACGGGTCCGGTGTTATTGCGACCGAGACGCATCACCATAAAACTTGTCGTCACGCAGCACCTGCTCCTGAACCTTATCTCGCTCGACACGCTTGTCATGCCGCGAATTCGAGTCATATTTTACAACAAGATTGTCGCGACCTTAATCGATTTCTCAATACCATTATTTTCCTTATAGATTCCGTTTACTTAACGATACGGATGTCACGGGGCGAGCTTTACCATCATTAACAATTGGAACCGTAAATAGGTCGTGACTGCGTCGAGTTGGAAGGACATCGTGACCGAGCTGCAGAGGCTACTGACCTTTCATAGCAATTTGAGCGTGCACGTGGTCGGATCTAGATCGCAGTATATGGCACCTCTCGAGCTCTCTAGTGGCGCTTGCGGCACAAAACCATTTTCAAGCAATAATGGAATCATTTACTCATATAGGAAATCATTCGGTACTTCAAAGATATTTAGTAACGGGACTAGTACAATCATAATTTATCAAACTTTAAGAAATAAGTAGGTACCTACATTTCAAAGATTTGCACGCTCGCTTAATATATTGATAGAGTGATCGGATGCTTCGCTCGCGGCTTCGCAAATTTATGAACGTGAGCTGTTGTATTGTTAGATTTCAATATATAATTTTCACGTCATTACTTGTCACTTCTATAAAAAGTTAACGAGATTGGCAATTTTGGAATTTTACAACTGAGTTCTTACGGCTGTAAGTTGGTTACCAACTAATATGGAGCCGATTTTCAAAGTGCTCTTCTCTTTTCCTAGTGTCTATTTTTGGTATTAACCACTTAATCCAATGGTTCACCGAAGTAGATTCTAAAGGCAACAAATATTGTACTCAGCTTTGCCTGAATCCGTAACGGTACTATACATGACCCTGCACTTCCTGGTGGCTAAGCGTCAGAGCACACCTAGTGCCGGCGCTTGTTAACGCTGGCCCAACTACCTATGGTACTATTCGAACTACAGGAACACGACACACCAGATAAGAACATACAGAGTCACGATTAAGGAATATTTATCTCACGAGAAACGCCTCGGGAGATGCAGATCTTGCGCTGAACTCTGAATACGGTATAATATGAAAGATAATACATACCTGCAGTACTGATAAGCGAGAAAATAGTTGAGTTCCGGGCTATAAGGGTTCATCCTTGAGATAAAGTATTGCACGCCATCTAGCTGTATAGTTGTTATCCTTTGCGCTGAAACAATAGGAAAAGAAACGTCATTATAAAGTTTAAAAGCAATAACTGCTAACAGTTGTTAAAGGGAAACACACATTAAATGCCTTATAGACAGAAACTGCTAATTGTCCAAAATTATATTTAGAATAAATTATGAATAATTAAATCATTCTCATATTAGTTTAACTAGGGGAGAATATAACAATTATCATGTTATAATATAAAACTTGATATTTGACATAACTGAGTGATATTCAGTCTAACAGGAATTGTCAAATAATCGTTAAAGAACAGTTAATAGAATAGGTGCACAATTGCCATAAATCTCTACACTGTATAAAACAGAGTCGCTTTCCGCTTCTATCTGTTTATGCGTTTATATTTAGGGTGTTTTTAATATCGTGCGGTTTTGATCACGCACTGCGGGATTGCCCCGCACGCGTAACCCCCGCAAATGTCCATTTCATACAGGTATTTATTGTAATGCGTGGAATACGCACGCGGGACGCGTTTTTTTGCATTTTCAAATCTTCTGCATGCGGAACAATCCTGCATGCATTATGAAATCCGCACGGTATTAAAAACACCCTAAGGAGTTATATTCTGTGTATAACTTATATTCTGTGTATTGCCTTCTAAATCACTTAACGGATTTGATTACTCTGTTTTCATTAACAAAAACAGCATTAAACGAGGAAGGTTTGTGCACCCATGTCAAGCCAGGGCGTGGGTACATACTAGTTTAATACGATTCGACCTATGAGTATCGTAAATCAAATTAAAATAATATTAGAATGCCAACATTAATTAAAATCAAATTATATTCGAAGTGGGAAACGTATCGTTAAGTTACTTGATTCAATATTTTGTGTCGGCGAGTTGAACTATAGATTGCTTTTTACGATAACGACGACTGTGGGCAATTTTAGTGAATTTTTTTTTTTCTCTTTACATTATAGCCACTTTTGAACAAGGACTTAGTTTGGACCAGCCTAAACGGCTACTTAAAAACACTAGATTCAAGTATATGGTCAAAAAGTAAACAAGGAAAATTTAGAGTTTAAATATTGTTGAAACTGAAATATGGGTTGAAGCAAATTTGGCGTATATTTCATGTTTGTTCATTTTAGGTATTTTCTTGTGTAACTGACTGGCATTACTTTTTACAAACATGCATTCCACAGGAAGACGCTTCTCTAAGTAGCAGGGTGAAACACAGCTTAAGTCGTTGAAACTTATTTAGGTATCGAGTTCTCAAAGAGATAGTGACAATGGATCTGACACAAAATGAATATAGCTGGGATAATGGCGCGCCCCTCATTTAGTTCATTCATTGCTTTAATGCGACGGTTATGAGCCGCCCGCGCAACTCGCTGCATTACCGCCTGATTTACATCGCACGTCACGTGCCCTGACATTGACAATGTACTCATCCAGATTATCATAAGAGTATTTCTTACGATATTCTCGTAATAGCAATGCTGATATTATTTTATCCCTACCGAGCGAATAATAACTTTTACACTCTGTACTTTATGCTGTTCAGTAATGTATTCCTATATCTACTATAACCACAATTTAATATGTACGGCATGAGGTCTGAACTTCATTGTCATAAAGTTCGCAGTTTTGCACGTCATTTTCGTACTACGATTGCAGTATTATACAGGGACGTGCATCACATACGAGACAAACTGTTTTGCGGTCGGGCCCCCCCGCTGCGCTGCAACGCCATAATTAATTCAATGTCCACTTCTTGCGGTTGACCGCAAAATTTTATTACTTCCTAATTTGGTTAGGTATTGATAGCAACGTATCTGACTTTCTTATGTCTTAATTAGTTCAGCTACTGAATAGAATTAACCAGATTAATATTCTGCATTTCTATCCCAAGAATAATGCAATTATAAATGTTGACGCCTGTGGCGTTTATAGTCAGTACTCCAGACAATAATTGAGGTAATTGTAAGAAATCAAGCAGCTTCAAAGCTAAAACTGAATAGGTAATATTAACTCCGAGTGAGGTGACTAAGTACACGTGCAAAGCGTAGATACCGGTCAATACTCCATGATAATAGATTAGAACTGCAGTGTCATCCACTTTAAGAAGCATCGACGCGAATCTCACGCTCGGCCGAGCACGAAATACTCCGGACTGCATCTTTACAACCACGACCATATTAAACAAGACCACGACTGCCTACAAACAAAAACAAGATTTTGTTTTCTTAAGAAAGTAATGACATAGCATTCAATGGCCTTCTATATAGCATGTCGTGCAGTACCCTGCGCAATGCAATTGTGAACCCATCGCGAACAATCCACGAAGACAACGAGATTAACATACCATCTTGGACCACGTACGTTTTATTCTACCATCCAGAAAAAGAAGATGATTAATAATACGTAATTAAATGTATCCTACTTCGGACGGTAGATGAACACACTAAGAAGCTTCATTTTGCAGATCTGAGTCGTAGTGGTAGACCATCAATTAGTCTCAAATTGATCGACGCCTTGTCATTCGTTCTCACGAAGGTTTGCAGAGGTACTAATGAATTTATTCTCGACGGCACAAGTATATACTTAGATACTATAACGCGTTATTTTTAATGGTTGCTTTATTATCCAAGATCAATTTCAAAATCACCGATCTGACAATAAATAAATATCTATAAAAGGGATTTATATATTCCGATACAAATGGCATGTAAATGCTAAAATAATCCGCCACTTAAATCTAAAAGTACACGGAAACGTATGCGGACACATGCCCGTAAATATCCTTATTGCTTTCCAACAGTTTATTGAGAAACTCAATAGTATATTGTGTACGTTGTCAAGAAACCTGAGTTCTACAACTCAGCTTCACTCGGTTAATAGAGGTCCTGAGTCTGCTATTGGAATCCATGCATAATGTAACCTCATGCATAAATGATGTCGCGCAATACTTGCTTACTTCGCTTTTACTTCTTGTCTGAGCTTTTCCTTGATGAATACCGCATTCTGCAGTCAGTTTAATAACTGCTAAATCTCTGTTCACTACTTTGTGGCTATTCTTTTCATGGTGTATTTTATCTTGCAATCTCATCAATACAAGTAATCTTAACGACCGCAATATCGTTTAGTTGGATAAATAAAATGGATTTTTCCAGTCAGCATTGGAAATCAAATATATCGTCTCTCGATGCTTCATAGAAGTTATAAGAGAATAAAATAAACTCCTTGAAATCCCGACATTTCCTGGTAGCATTAATGAACCTATTCAATTCTCATAATCGTAGACGTGTATGACGATTATATAGCGATATATGGGCATAAAAGGCGATAGTTAGGGACGTTTAGAAAGTGCTGGTTGACAGCGAGACGAGTGTACACGAGCAACAATGAGCGTCGGGGAGGCGGGTCACGTCGCGTGAGTCATGCGCGCGCGCCGCATACTGATGAAGAGCATCGGCACTCCCGACCCGACCACGTAGCGACGCTGCGTCGTCGGAACCAAGACGAGCATGGCACTGTTCCATATAGTACAGTGCTAGTTTTATAGGTGCGACAATGTGACCTAACCAGGGCTGTCGATTGTTCACTTCCTCATAATCATGATGCGGCTACGCTTTCTACATTTCAATTATCAGAAACGCCAAAACAGCTAGTAATAACCCCACGTCATACAATGCGACACCCCTATTGTAGGGGTGAGTGCACTCGCTCGCTGTGGCGTTGCGTGGATATCCGGCGCGCTCATCCACCGGACGCTAACGGACCTCTGTCCAAAACCACGACGCAAATGTCAAGCCCGCGATGTGCCGCGCAATCGCAAACAGAAATCGCGATTTGTGCACACGTAATTTTATTGATCGCAAATCGCGATAGCTCAGTTTAGTTTAAACGTGCACTCTCTGAAGTTACCGTATGACGAGTGCTAAAGGTCATCCAAAAGACTGCAGCAGCAAAAAATGTTCCAAAACTAAATGTTATCAAAATGATCTATTTTAATCAGTTCTGTGTAAATAAAACTGAGAATTTAGTACTGTGGATGGGTCATAGAGATAAACGCTTCATCAAAACGTAACTTGATATTTTTGAGAAAGAAACATTAGGACTCCCTACAAATGAAAAAAAATAAAGAGATTTTAATACATTGAATTAAATGAACGACGAAAGAGAGATTTACTTTGTTGAGATTCAATACAACGATCTCATCGCAGATGAATATGTTGGACGACCTGTACCATGACGCTTAAAGTAAGATTGTTTCATTCTTATTTCCAGTGTGGGTAAGAGATGGCGCTAGGCAACCTGTATAGCTCTGTCTCTTACCCACACTGAAATAAGAATGAAATATTCTTACTTTGAACGTCATGGTAACCCCGCAGTTTGTGTCAATAGCAGAAAAGAACACAACTTACGCCATGTCACAATTGTCTTGTGTTTAACCAGTACCCGCTTAGTTTTAATTTAGGCGTTGTTTCAGCGCCTATATTCTACTTTTCTTGTCGTTCGGCGACCTCCACCAAATGTAAAGACTGTGGGCGTGATAACTTCTGAGATCTGATGTGTATGAAGAGAAACTCCCAACAGTAATATTTTATACTAGCTGTCCCCCGCGGTTCCACCCGAGTCTTTGATTATTGCTATGCTCTCGTGGGTATCGTGGTATTATATAGCCCATACTATAAGTCTTAGATATGGAAAGATTTTTCTAATTCGAACGATAGCAGAAACAAACAAAAAAACCTTTCGCTTTGTTATATTAAATATGTAAATATAATATATATACCTACCGTGTCTCAGACTACGATGCACAAACGTGTAACATTGGTCCAATACATGATCCAGGAACCCCCAGTAGGATAAATATCATTGGGGTTGATTAGGATAAAAAGGAATCTTTCCTTTTTATCCTTTTTTTATCCTAATTTAATATTTTTAAACCGCCGACGAGTAATTCCAACACTGGGTCCTGAATCATGTGCTAAATCTATTGTACACAATTGTGCGTCGATGTTTGAGACAATGGGTTTTTCTTCCTAGCCATTACTGTCCCACTGCTGGTCAAATGTCTCCCCCAAGTCCTTTCAAACATTCTTCTGCCGGGCCGTCTCGAGGCAGTCCTCTTGTTACGCGTCTAGATTATCCTGCTACTTCTTTTTAGGCTGGCCTCGACGGCGCTTTTTCGGACACTTCTGTTACATGGTCTATCAAAAAACTAACTATCTTAAACAATTCAATTATTTTTATATCAATTTTATAATAATATTCGAAATTTTCACAACCCTTTAACCGCTTGCATCGGATTGGTCCGACGCCGACACTATGTTTTCGTGTCCCATTGGGCAGGGTTAAAAAAAAGAGTATCCAGTGGGCAAACTGGATATTCATTTTTTTTTTAATTGATATAAACCAGTGCTGACTGCGATCCCACCTGATGGTAAGCAGTGATGCAATCATTGATGGTGAGGCGCACTAGTTTATTAAGAGCCTATTCACTCTAGCCTTGAATACACCTAAACTATAGTAACTCAATCTCGTTTAGCTCTTCAATCCCGATGGTGACCGAGAAGACCTGACGAGATGGAGTATTTATCGTGGTTGTACAACCTCAGCGGAATAAACGCGAGAGTGCTTGTCAGATATCTGACGTCAGCGGTTAAAAGGGCCAGACTCTCTACTCCTTAGATGTCACAAATTTTACCCAAATATCACATATTGACTTTTAAAACCATTACGTGTTTTCCTAATCAATTCAGTGTACGTTTGAATATCGCGGATATCGTTACTCAATCACCCATCAACAGTCGGAAGTTAGCAGATGTAACCGTCGCGTGCGCAATCGCATACAAAACGCGATCCATAGCACACTACAAGTATTTCTCCTCGTTTCTTATGCCATTGACTCATTAAGATTCGTTTACGGGCTATCTTGTTGAGGAATCTCACGTCTCATTTAATAATAACAACTTCCTTCCATTCATTACTGTCGTTACATGGGTAGACCCATGTAACATCACTAAGAATCGATGAAGTAAGTAAGAATGGATGATATTTTTTTTTATTATTGTCTTTTCAGACATTGATGAATTACTGATTTGATTTTACATTCAAATAAATTATAACTATATAATAGCAGTTATTGATTTTGAGATTCAAGGGCAATTTTTAGAAAGGTTTTCCGCGGTCCTGCCCCAAGCCAAGTTACGACCGTTTCATTTCGATTCTCTTGCATCGAACACCTCGAGTAGGCCACGCCTCCGATTCGACGTCAGAACAAAGAAGACGTCATCTCAACGCTCTGTCATTTGGTCAGAACAAAGGAATCGGAGGCGTGGCCTACTCGAGGCGTTCGACGCAAGAGAATCGAAACGAAACGGTCGTAACTTAGCTAGGGTTGCTGGAATGCTAAGGGCCATTGATAGAACATGAGTATGTAGTCCAGTAAAACTCGAACATTCCCTCTCGCTTCACTGAGAGCTGGAGAACTTAAGTATTTGATGACTTCCCAACCTAAAAAAGTCTTGATTGATCTTTTATGATGAAATCTAAGCTAATCAGCTTGTTATACCCCACTACTAGGTCTAAGGCTTAACTCTTTGTTAACACGTGCCTGTTCTCTATAATTGCGGATCAGTCAATCTAGTAAGAGTCAAGTTCGCTTTCCATCAACCACATCAAAAAATAAAGAAATCAATCTTGTACGTAAAATAGATTCGAATACATAATACAACACAGTACAGTCACGAGAATTGTCATGAGATGCACTTTGGCTATAGTACTATTGAACTGATCTGATGATGGAGCCGGAAGGTGGAAGGGAGGCGCGGCAACTTCATAATAATGTATCCTAGCAGTGTTTGGGTTAATTGAAATTGTTGTGAGAAATAGGCACTCTGGTCATAAGTGTATATAGTGACTAAAAAGTATAAAATAAAAAACTTTTTACAAAAAAAATATTGTTTTTTTTAATATCTAAATTAGATTAGACAATGTATACATAAAGGTGCGTTCAGATCTGGCGAATGTGCCGCTCGCGAGCCGTTCGCGAGCCGCTTGCGAATTGCGCGCGCGTATTTCATGTTCGTAAGAAGCGCGTGCGGCGCAGGAGCTTCGTACGAGAAAGCCGCGCGCGAAATGTACGCGTAACGCGCGCCGTTCGCAAGCGGCTCGCGAGCGGCTCGCGAACGGCGCATTCGCCAGGTCTGGACTCACCATTACACATATTGCTTGTGACTATACAATAGGTTAAATACAATAGAAGAGAACAATCCATTACAGAAATATTTACAGATATATTTTCTAACAAGCACGCATATCTTTGCAATTCATTAAAAAAAAGTTTTATACGCCTGAGCAAGTCCCAGCGGGGAATGTTAATGTATTTATGGAGAATTGATAATTTTTGCGCCCTTCCCTGACACTGTAATTACTATTACTTATGCATTCGTGGAATTCTGCATAAGGTTTTGTAATTAACATGAGAATACAGTTACTGTTTATTACATCTAAAGAAAGATGCCTCCCTCACCAACTGCCGGAACACTAATTTGTTTAAATGAATATCATAAGACTTAAATGTAAATTATATTCCAACAATTGTTAATAAAACCGTCAAGCAGAAAATTACAGAATTTTCATTTAAAGCACAGTTTTCATGCTATATCTAATATCATCCGAGACAGAACTTAAACCAGTTAAAACCGGTTGAAAGACGCTGCAAATTATGCATTATCAGCTTCTAAAAATAACGCCAATTCCCTACGCGCAGGACGTAAGCTCTTTAAGGCTTAAAAGTTCATCATTATTCTAACGGACACATCCCCACGGGATATGAGCACCTCTTAGTTTTTATGGCAAACATTATTTATTGACTTAATGAATTCATTGGATAAAAACGCGACAAATAAGGATAAATACTGCAAGTACAGCTTGTATGTAGAGGCACGATTATACATACTCTTATAATTTAGTAACTATTTAGATAATATCTAAATAAATATTTTTAGAAACTATAGGTACTTAATAATACCTAATACAAAAGCAAAAATACGTGTGAAAAAAAATGAACTTTTTACAATTCGACAATGTACTTACACACTCAATATGAAAATTTCTCTCATAATTAAAAGCGCCTTCAAAGGGTGTGTCCCAAAAAAATATTTTTTTAGAAATAGGTAGCGTTCATGAAATATCATATTTCGAGTTTAAGTGGATTTGGGGAGAATTATAAAGACATTTGAATAGTTTTATTGCCCTCATCCCCCAAACGAATCAGGTACGCGACTCTACATTCCAAGTAACGTAAAATATCATGTTACTGCTTTTTACGACATCGTAAAGTTTCACATTAAACTAAACTTGCAACGAGATTATTATATTTTCAAATCGTTTACGAGTTTTATCCAAAAGTAGCAGATATGTTCTACTAAAAATCTTCAGATGTAAGCGAGATCTTCTGTCACTTAAACGTTGATTAAAAGCTGTGTAATCGTGTAACCGCAAACCGTTGGCGCCGGCGGCGGCGGTGGCGGCGGCGGCGGCGCGCAGGCAATGTGCGTGTGCGCAATGCAATGCATTACATAACGCGAACCAGTTGGCGCAGCGAGCGCAACCACCCGGCCTCGCGGCACACGCTCCATCCACTCCATGCATTACACGACGTGTATTTCACGGCCATGCCAAGTTCAATGTTAAATATTATACCTTTATCGGATATTGTAAAGTCCCCGTTCTCGATTAGATAAACTCTGCGAGAACATTTACATCGTGATACACTTACATATCCGCCTATATCAAACAACGCTTACCGTGCCGTTGAACTCTAGGCGGAAAATTAGTTAACGTCAATCCTCATTACGATTTCATGAATAATGATTGACGATCCGAACACCTGAAGCCACAAAGTAGTTATCAAATTACGGATTCTAAATTAATGTTTAGTAAAAAGTCCAATTTTGGCGTCTATCAAAATTTTTTGATTGGTCTTGTGCGTGGGAACATCGATCGGATTGTTCGTGGTCGGATAACGATCGGAAGGCAAAAAAGGGACCGAGATAATGGCGAACGAACGATGCGCAAGAGACGAGCCCAAGGACGGCGCGCGCGACTCCTCTCTCGCGCCCGCTACGGAATGCACCTACCAGACTATTTTTAGTAATCAAACCCGATGTCGACCCGGTCCTGGTCCCGGCGGCCGGCCACCGAGACAAACAAATGTCCGCGAACACCAGTGATTCCTCTGAAATTATATTGCTAACGAGCCCTCCACTGCGGCGCAATTACAAAAACATAGAGCAAAACAAAAACATTGTAGCAAGAAATTGTATCGTCAGCTCGTTTTTTACTGCAGCGTTTGGTAACTAAATCTCAAAATTACTTTTCTTTGAAGAACCAAAGCTCACGTCCGATAACTAATTTGATACAATCATACCACCTGGTGCTGTGGCCACATTACTTTGGAATTAGAGTGACAAAAAATGTTAAAGGTCGGATGGAGGATCACAATAAAGTATCAGTTAGAGGCCTTTCCGCACCCGGCTGGTAGACATAAACCTTGTGTGATCCTATTTCAGCCACGATTATTGGGCAGGATGGAATATTATGATTATTTAAATCCTCCATTATCGTACACAAGAAAAAAAATAATGACATGAATTATGTGACAATATTATTACACAATTCTAAAATATTATGTAAATACGTGTTCACAAAGCGTGGAATCATGATCCAAATTCTAGAAATGTTAATCATTATAATAATAATTCAGTGTGTTTATAAATTTACATAGACAATGGTTTACCTAAACATGTTCGAAATTAGCTTATTACGGTACAAATTGAATTATGATCAATTAAAGGGCCTATTACACTACGCGATATTCAGCACACGATATTCAGACTGTCTTATTTTTTGTTCCGAGTAAGACCGGTCTAACTCTTATTACACTACGCGATATGTCGAATCATAGACTAAAACTGTCTGAATATCGAATGGTGTAATAGGCCTTTAAGGTAACAATCAGAATTGAGCCTCATAAGTTTCAAAGCAATAAGTCAATTTAATTGATAGATAGCCATAACCCGGACAAGGGTCCATAATCCGAAATTTTCAATTTATGACTTTAGAAATTGAGGTTAGCGTGAAACGCGGATTCATCCTTATAGCACTTATAGTGATAAAATACTAGATAGATTATTAGGTATGGTAGTGGGTAAAATATTTTAGTAATATACATTTCTAATAACAATAATTCGTTTGAATTGGTTAAGAACTCTAATACGATTCACCGATACAGATTAAGAAAATGCACGAGTCGGACGGGGCAGGCGACTATCTGTGTATAATCTGGAGTCATTTACGGTACCGGTGCGTTCGCTACGACTGTTCCGAGTACTGGAAGAGGCGGGCTCCGGCGCACCATAATATTATTCCATGGAACTGCAGCGCTAGATGTCCTGGCCACGCGGCAGCTAGGCGAGGGCCGATGAACCCCGCACCTGTCGCCGCTCCCTCCGCATCCCCGCACTATTTTTTCCCAACGCCGACTTCCGTCGAAGAGTTTTTGCCGACCTGTCGATAACCTGTCCGATAGCTGCCGACACGCCTCATTAGCGGAATCACTCCCTTACTATGTTGATTGGATTAAATCGTCAATTGTTCTCACAGACTTTGCAATCCCAGAGACATCCTAGATGCGGTGCCGGTGGTGTGCTAATTCGCTGCATTCCTATAAATGCTAACCTACGTTGTCAAGTGTCATTGACATGAGATAAAAAGGATTTCCGAGAACTTCTAAGGTTCTGCGCATCTTTACGTGAAACTTACCATTACGTATTGTGATTTGGAAAAGTTCTCTCGAAAGATAAAAATAGATAATTAGGTCTTCTGCTTGAAAGAGTTATCGTGAGAAAAAAAATAGCTTAATATTACCAAGAGATAAAGCGATCGTCTCTACAATAAATATAATAAAATCTGGCTACTATAGTGTGCCCTTTCTAATACATTAGATCCGTAAACTTGTGACAGAAACATGGTGCCCGCGAGAGCAGTGTCGCATTGTTCCGGAGGCACGCGTGTGTGCGTATGTCGCGGCCGCACTTGAGTCAACACGCGAAACGCGCCGATCTGCTCCCGGCTTTATGGCTCACCTCAGTGTCGTAAGCTTTGTTGATATTTGCCACCGGTTACGACGGATTATACGAATTTTATTGCGTGTAACAAGCTGTAGAACATGAGCAATTTGTTTTTAGCATTTTTGGTTCTCATGAGCTGTAATTTCCTTGATGTATGGTCATTGCTCTACTTTTCTCTCTCTCTCCCTCCTTTTATGTTTCTTAGCGCTTTATTTGGAAATGTGAAAGATTTCACACTTTTGGTGACTGAGATTTGAAGATAACAATGGAATAAAATAAAGTGAAGGAGTAAAATGTATTAGAAGGGGTAATGGTGCGACAAGCTATTGTACTCTAATGAAACTCGAACAATGAAGGTCGAAGACCCGTAGGTCACAGCAACCACCTTGCTGCCAGCGCGCCGTGCTATTGTACCTCTTACATAAGTTATTACTTCTTCGAGTAATTTTATAGCCACATTTAATTTCCGCAAGGAGACTGTTGGAATGTATTGTAAAACAATTCGTTTTTAAGTCTTTGTTATTTTATTAAAACTTACAGCTGCACTAGCTGTTTATTTTATACCTACTTATTATGCTTTCATATCTTACATCATTTAGATGATGTATTTATGGAGATATATCTTGGAAGATTAGTATATAGTTTTGAGATGTGCTCTAGTTTAACCTGCATAAAGTATCGATTGTTTATATTATGTTAAAGCAAAATTGGGTTATGATGACGGCTGATGCTAAAGATAATATTTATTTAGAACAGGCTGAGATTAGAATAGACATAAACGGACGCTTCAGTGTCGCATCGCTAAAGCGCGCCACACACGCAGTGAATAACAACAACACAATTGAAACTCAAATTAACAACAATTTTTGAGGCGACTACGTGACGCAATGATGTCCTGTGAGCTGACTCTTTAGTTAGACGCACAATTTTTGTCTTTTTATTCTTTAGTAGGTAGGTACTTCACATGTTATTTTAGGGATAAATTAAAATTGCAAGATATCCAAACTTTTTCAAATTTCAACTATCAGTTCGCAACTTTTCAGATTTTTCACGAGATTGAGTCAGTTTTCGTCGTACTTAATCATTCATTAATATCAAATTAATATACCTATTATTCCTTGCCCCAAATGTAAATGCAACTATCACATACCTGCTGCGGGACCGAGGGTGGCTGCGAACAGCAAGAAGCAGGTGGCCAGAACGAGCTGCATGTTGATAGAGTCGAGCGATATCAGCGGGAAGCGACCTGAGCACACTCTGGAGTGCACACGCGCTACACGGGACACTCGGGCACACTGATCGCGCGCTGCCCGGGACCCCCCCTTATAACACAGACGCGTCCCGCGCGCACCACCGCATGGGACCGCTATTGCGGCCGCAACCTGTAGCCTCGCGTCCAATACCTCACCGCCCGCAGATCACTCCACCAGGGACATAGCTACCCAGCAATGTACTGTAGCGGAAGACCGGAGGTCGCGGCGGCGGCGCGGAGAGGCGCGGCGGCCAGCGCGGACGTCCGGCGGCCGCGCGGCTCGGCGGCGCCCGCGCGCCTCGACACGGGAGTTATCTCGGCAAATCGTACCGCACAATAGTTCGCGCTCAATTTGCTCTTGTTGCGGTCGACGCGAATTCTTCGCTTGTCCAAAGGGTTGTCGACGTTGTCGTAGTTTTTTCTCCACTGTCGATCCGATGCGGCGCGCTTCAAGGGTGTATCTTTGTTATATCTACCATTGAAGATCGACGTCGCAACCCGCCCAGTATTATTGAGATCTTACCAACCTACTTTAGTATCTACTTATATTAATTTGTACGACTCAAAATCCTAACGAAAACCGACCCACCATGCCTAACCAGTAATGTGGTTCCAGACCTCCCTCCAAGTTGTCTCGTTAGGGCCTAAGTTACCGCGTTACCTACCTTTTAGCTTATACCTAAGATATGCTAAGACTATCGCCACAAGATATCCTTTTTCCAATTATTATTTTCTTCTAGTGATATTGAAACTATTAAACAACATAAAATTATTTTTCTGTTTATACTTACCTAACAACTGAATAAGTAACTTCGACTCGCAGCTATTCCCATAAACGCGAACAAGTGCACGGCTAATAGATATTAATTAAGTGTATATTTGACCTCGCGGTGGACACAAACAAACGTGCACCGAGTTCAATATTAGATTTTTGCTGAAATAAAAGCAAATGGGGGAGACGCGGGGCACTTGAAAGCCGCCGCCGCAGCCTCACCACTTTAAACATGTTGCTTTGAAAGCCACGTTAATTGGTGGGACGCTATTTGCTTTGCACGCCAGGCGGCCCTCCCAGCTTTGACACAGCCATACCATACAGATGCTATTCCTATGCGTGCCTATTACAGGACACCTTAAACATACCCTCCAATTAACCGTTTAATAAAAAATCTAGTCTAAAGAATGAACGTGGATATTTAAATGTTCATCTCAATACAAAGCACTGCACTTAAACGATCCCACAAAAGTTGAAGTGCCCTAGAGCCTGCAGCTTGCAGAAACACTTTTGAAATTTCTTTTTTATCGCATTCATGCGATACCTATCAGTATTGTTTAACATCCGATGAATTACATTCGAGGGCGATACCAGTCGATAAAATAAAATTCACGGTTTTATTTTCATAAAAATATGAAGGTATTACTTTAATAGCTGCAAAATGAAAAAAAAAGCCTCGAAGTTTCAAGCGATACAATGTTTTTTGATCCGAAAACGTTACTCTGCTTCGGGGAGTATTTAATCGAACAGGAGCATGACTCCGATGTTTTGAATAATGGTAGTAATAGACCGCACATGCTCAAACAAAACTATTTATTATGCGCCATTCACTATGCGCGATCGCCTCGCGCTGTGCGTTGGGCTAACCGACACGACAATTTTGATAGGTATCAATTGTGGGCCAAATCTTTGGTGAATTTTCTGTATATAAAAAAAGAAATATCTAATCAAATCTTTAAAAAAATATTCAGAACAAAAAAAATTAAATCTTTTAACTTTTAGGATAAGTCAACATAACATTTCCTAAGCTAAGCTGAGGTGACCGCGGATGTTCTCGTATAGCTTCTTCGAAAGTGCCTACTCAGGTTGCCTTTGAATTTTACTGACCTGTCAACATATAAATGATGTTATGAAGGTTACTGAAACTACATAAAACATCCTCAGCAATATGCTGAAGAACTCATAAACAACGTGACAGCCGTGTAAAGTAAATTACTGAGCTGCACTTTGCTGCACCATTTTGCACTAAAAGAGGAAAGTTTAGCTGCACTTAGAAATTATGAGCAATGTTCGAAGTCGGCATATGTGTCGCCGGTCGCGCTCCTCAATCATAGCATTCATAGCATCGTCAACGTTGTGATTATTCTAATGTTGTCGAGTGCCGAGTGGCGTGCGATGGCAGCGCCTGCGGTGGTCGCCGCCGGCTACTCTGATTACCACGATTACGATAAAAATGCACCCACTATCGTTTAAATGCCGTTTTAAAAATAACCGCGTAATAGTCAACCGCAATACCAATGATCACTAAAAATAAAATATCACGTGGACGGTCCCCTTAACTTGACGTCCCTGAATAACATTGGGAATATTGCCCGATCATTATGCTGGGTGCTCGTCGCTAGTGGTCCGGCATTTACATAGAACCTACTATTAAATTATCCATTACGATCTGAATCTTCACATATAAAGTTTAGTGTTCTTGATGACTCATGCACGAATGTGCCTAGACGACATACCTTGATACGACTAAACTTGATATTTTATTTGGAGTGTTCCAACTTAGCTTTGTGGCCTCACCATCTAATACAGCAGACTGTGGCTTGCTCCGTGTAGACATCGCATCCAACCCACGTCGTGCAGTTTTATATGTAGATAGCTATAAACTTTGTCGTGTTCAGCTAGAACATAACGCACGATATTATTTGAAAATGTTTTACGGCACGTAAATGCCCTTTTAGGACCCAAGTCTTGGCTAAACTTAAATACAACTCGGTAGCAGGACTAAATTATTTTCTAGACATTTACAAGCAGAGAAAATAGACGTCCTAAGAATAATATTTACTTGTCGTTATATTCCAAAGAAGTACGTAGAGTTTCCATCCAGTTTCTGAAGTCCTACCATCCACCTGGATTCATTTCCAGAAAGAAAATGTATAAAAAAAAACAGTTTGCGTTCCATACATTAAATTCATTATATAATCTTCCAAAGTTGATACTCTATTAATCGCAGTATTCCTTATCCTATGTTGGTCTCGTTTCTCATTTCCTTTGTTTCATCTAAGTTAAAAGAAATCAATCAATCAGTGTGAACCATTACAGATAGCCATTTGATAAGTTTGAATTGTTTTGTGGTAGCCCGCACAGTAAGAGAAACAAATCCTGCCAATAAAGTTGTGGTAGCAATTTTCAAACGATCATCAAGGATGCAGAATAAAGTGGAAGTAATATTATAAAAAATTAAAATCCAGAGACGTTAAGATGAGGTCGAATGTAAAAAAAAAATGTCGTTACTATCCTTAAAGAATATTCTTGAAAGTCCTGCTCTTTAACGGGTACAATTAAGCCTTTATTCTCGATGACTGCGGACCGTAGACCTATTATGTATTTTAATCTATACGCAAGTATTTTTTCTGACCCCTAAGGGGATCTAAAAATAAATGCATCGCGTGGCTAGCTTGGAACAAAAGACCAAAGAGAGCAATTCTCGGGATCGCACCTATAAAGCTGTACGAGTGAATCCGTAACTAAATTGCATGATTGGCGCGCCTCGCTACTTATTTGCACAATTTCCATTACTTAATCAAATTATTACCTGCTTGCCGATCGTTCCGCGAGCTGCTCGCGGTTTTTCTTATTTCCCGTGGGATCCTCGGGTTTTCTAACGATTTAGATCGCACTTATCCATAGGAAATGAGCTTTTGAATAGAGTGATCCTATGTATATTTTTTCAATTACCTTGTTGAATAGTGAAACAGGATTGTTCATTGCTAAGTTAACAGTAAGTCATTATTTTCTACAATTTTCCTACCTTAGACGACTTTTCAACAGTGCCTTTTTATTAGTTTAATTGAAATAAATGATGTTGACTTTGACTTTAAGGGCACAAAAGTCTTTGTCGTCAGATTGTTCCCACGACCTCATCCGATATTGTTGAATAGTATTTATACAGTTATATCTAGGAACTAGAGCTTTTAAAATTTAAAGACCAGAGACCTTATGATTTAGAAAGAGTTACCGTGACTCTGGAACGCAAAGGGCAACTGAAAGATCGGGGGGTTTCAAGTCAGTAAAATTCTGACACTCCAAAAAAAATAATAATAATAACGATAAATTATATTTTCCACCAAAAAAAAACTTTTATTGATGACATAAACATTAGAGCTAGGTGCCTTTCGAAAACATTGTATTTAGAAATGAAAAGCTATTGTGAAAAGTGTTTCAAGAACGTAATAGTATTTTTCAAATTCTTCACTGAATGTACTTCTATCTTTATCTATATTTCTATCTAAAGCATCGCCTACTAAATAATGATAAACATATAAGATAACCTATCTAGAACAGAGAGATGTCCTTGAAAAGAAATGAAAAATAACTTTATTCCCTCGTCCAACATCTTTATGATCAATATAAATATAGATCATCGCAATAGATCTTACTTATGCTGCGCATACTTGAAGGGCTCCTAGCTTTATATATCACACAATACAAGTTTTTTCCGAGATAAGCAGCGCTGTTGATTATAATAAAATGGCCTATTATACGCCCGTCTACGGATATCCTTGGCACAATAATGTATTTATTCTATAAATCATTATCGCCCGTCGATGTAACACTAGATAAATCTCGAGAAAAGTTGAACGAACTAAATCTCATTTACTTTTTTTTTTGTTTCCAGCAGATGTTTATTGCTCCCCTCTAGTTTGGAATAGCGTAAAATTGACAGAACGAATCGGTATAATGTTGTCAGAACGATTTAAAGCGTGTTTTTTATTATTGTAATTTTCGATTCTGTGATCCCATAAGTATTGCCAGTACCTACAGGGATGGTGAACATCAATTGGTAACTGTCAATTTAAAAAAAATGTTGGACAATAAAAAATAATATCTATGAACTTTAATACTTTACTCGCAACCTGAAATTCGTTGAGCACAATCGTAATTTTAACGGTTTTTTTTTTCAATAAAACTAAACATAGTTGTGCTTTCTGTTTTAGCAAATTACATGCTAAGTAGTAACATTTTGCTGCGTATCACCACTGCATTGGTACACGTGCCATAGATTTACCATCCCTGATCTAGTAGAAATTTCAAGGATATGATGAACGAGTCAATCAACATATTCTTACGAACGTAAAACGCTTTTTCGAGACACGCGTGAAGGAAAAATTCTTTAAGCTCAAATTAAAAGTTCAGGAGCCTGAGATAAAATCGAAACACGGCCGTCTTTGATATTGGAATTAATATATCGGAGGAATTTGATTGATTTGGCTTAGCAGTCGGAATCTTAATCACTCATGACATCTCGGCAAAGAATACCGGTCGGACCCTCAATTAAAGTTTTTTGGCCCCGCGTGCGTCGCTATTAAGATGGCGAAGCATTTGCATGGCTGGCCCAGCTTGGCCGGCTGAACGCGGCGCCTGCGCACCGTGTCGTGGTGTCCGACGTGCCTTATACCTGAGAAGTATGCTACTCGCGCTCTTAGGAATTACTTTAATAAGGGCAGTACGTACCTACCTAATGTTTTGTAATGCACATTTTTAAAGTGCCTTCACATATTTTAGAGGCACAGCTCTACTAATGTTGTAGAGGTACCTGTTGGTCTAGTGGTTAGTGGCCCTGACTGCTATGCTAAGAGTTTGTGGGTTCAATTCCCACCCAGAACAAATGTTTGTGTGATGAGTAGGAACATAGAGCACCATCAGTTGATCAGTGTCTGGGTGTAATTTATCTATTATATGTATGTATTTAGAAATATATAAGTAGTTTATCAGTTGTCTAGTACTCATAACACAAACTCTGCTTAACTTGGGACTAGACGGCGTTGTGTGATAGTTGTGGAATATTGTATTGTATTGTATTTTCTTTTTTTAAGATTTATCTTGCGAGGCGTTTTTTAGAAACAGAACAAAACAGTGATTTGTTTCTAAGAACACTGGTCCTCCAAGGCCTAGTGCAAAAATATTAAAATTTTCAGAACGCGTGATAACAATTCTACGTTTGTATCTGTGCATGCCATCCCCTACCGCCAGTTATCGTATTTCATTTTGTTCTTGGTTTAATGTAGACACGGATAAGACGAGACCATCGCTTCTCTTTATGTGACTTATGTTATTATTAGCTTTAGATGCAGAGATATTTAAATTCAGCAGATGCATGCGAAGTCTCGCTAGAATCTTTCGCCATACTGTAAAGTTAGAGCCATAATTCATTTGTTGTTTTATCCTATGCATTTTAAATAGCGTCGTCTTAATATCCCGTGTGGCATAAGCCAACTTGGCTAACATCGTAATTTAGTAAAATACTAAGACAGTTATAAAATATAATGTGCGCCATGTATTTTCTATTATGGTGGGAGCACGTCCACGTGCAGATATTAGATTTGATAGCCTCCGATAGGCGTACTGCTACATTGATTCGCGTCGCACCGTCGCGCGTCGTCCTGACGTCAGTGGTTATGTGTTTAAGCAATTACTCCCTAGAGATTGAAGGTACAACATCAGTCTTGGCCGGCGTAAGATCGCTTCCCGTTATAATTGACGTACACACGAGGGCCTGCCGAGGTGTCAGAAGACTGGAGGGATCGCGAAGGCACGCCTCACACCTCCACTATAATTTACCCCGGCTGTGTACACGACAACCCCTAATCACGAATGTGTTTAGTAAAATCATCATTTTCAACACATTCGAAATTCGTATCGATAAATTACATGAAACACCGTAATTACATGAAATTCTGTCGTCGTTATTAAAAAGGACACAACAATATTTTTTTTCGAAATTGTATTTTATATCGGGATCAGAAAATGATAAATGATATTTATTTTGCAAATAGGGTTACACCGAAACAAACTCAGGGGTCAAAGTCTCTTTAAAAGTCCTTACAGTAAATTTGTAAAGGTCAAATCACATGAGGGCCATGCAGATTTGTCTGAGATGGTCTTTTCAAGAAAGAACCATACATATTTGAGTGGACCTGTCCAGTCAGTGCAAGCATTTGTCAGTATTCGCAAAGCTCAACTCAGGACAACTAAGGAGCTCAACGACTTGACGAACCAAGGGAAGGACATTTGGGTAGGCCGCAGAAAATACTCAAATTGACAGACATACGTTAAAATTACTGAAAAGGAAAAAAAAGCAATCAACATAGTCCTCACGTTCACAATAATAAAGGGAAATATATAGTTTACAAAATGTAATACATACTTAGTAAAGTACCAAAATATTTATGTCAAAAATTAATTGAAAAAAAAGTTCAAATTGCAAAATAAAAATAATCTACAGTGTCAAATTGTAAAATAATAATAAAAAGCACAATTGAAAATAAAAACAAAAGAAAAAAAATAAGACAACACTGTTGTAGTGCGTACTGGAGCAGGTCAATCCCAAGCCTTTTCGTCCTCAACATAGTCCTTTATAGTGTAAAAAGCCTTTTGGCAAAGTTTTCACTTTACAAATGATTTGAATTTATTAAGGCTTAGTTGTTGAATGTGATTAGGAAGTTTATTATAGAAGTGTATACATTGGCATCTAAACGAGCCACCTATTTTTTTGAGCCTGGTTGCACGAACCACAAATTTGTGTTTGTTCCTAGTATTAAAATTATGAATATCACTGTATTGTTTCTATTTTTATGTGCATACAAAATATTCTCGTAAATATACCGTGAAGATACAGTCATTATATTGATATTTTTAAATTTTTCTCTGAAGTATCTGGGACTTAATTTATAAATCGAACGAATAGCCCTTTTCTGCAAAATGAAAATTGCCTGGATATCGGCTGCATTTCCCCACAGTAGAAAACCGTACGTACGACATGACACCATGAAAATAGCTAAAGTAAACTAAACGGGCAATCTCTACATCAGTTAAATTTCGAATTTGTCTAACAGCGAATGCTGCAGAGCTAAGTTTTTTCGATAATATTTTGTCTATATGTGGGCCCCACTGAAGCTTAGCATCTAGAGTTATGCCCAAGAACACTCTAGTATCTTCAGGACTCAACTCTCAAAAAAAATTACGATACCGAAAAATTGAGTTAAATTTTGGATAAAATTATAGTTGTGCTCTTTTTAATAACGACGGCAGAAAATTATAATTGGGTCCACGTTTTAAATGACGGTAGACATTACCTACAAAAATAACCATATGTATTATCCATTTTATTTTTCGCAGTGATAGTTCATTATGTCAGAGATAAGGATATCTTATGAATATTACGTTGTATCTTGATGTAATCAATTATTAAGCCTTAAGTTCCTTGGCGTTGCTTGCAGCGAAGGACAACTTAGTCGTTTGGTCATATAAATATGAAAAGAGGTTTATTGCACCCAGTGAGAGGTTCTTCAAAGTGGAATAGGGTTGGCGCTGAATAAATCGTATCATCATAATACTGACAATTCTCAAGGGGGCCACGGGTAGTGCGAAAGTGAAACCCGGGGCCCTGGGACGAAGGCAAAGAAGGAACAGGAGTGGGTTTTTAGTCAGTAAAAGTCTGAAACTATATTCCGCTCCGCCCAAGAGCGCGATTTGTCATAAGATGATTATCCCACCTAAAAAAAAAAAGCACACCTTGGTAACCAATAAATATTAAACTCGACTTTCAGTAAAATGTGTTAAAAAACAACCCCTTTTTCAGCGACCATTTCATAAGATGTAGGTATAAAACAAATTCCTCTATTTAAAGTAGGTATAACGCATCCCGTATTTTTTGTTTAATTTAGATTTTTTTTTTCTAAATGGGAATGAAACTTTTGCCATACATTGCTGGCATATTACAACCTAGAGGGGTCTTTAAGTCAAGAGTGAATAGGTTACTTCTAGGCAAGCGTGCTCTATCGTCGGCCACATAAAGAAAGAAAGAAAAACATTTTATTTGCCGGAAAAGGCGCAAACTTATAACTAACATATTGCAAGACAAAAACATAATTAATAAAAAAAACATATATGTGCCACGTCCGTGCAAAGAACCCGCAAAAAAAAACAAAGCAAAAAAAAAAAAAAGCGGCTGTATGCTCAGCATAACATGTAAGTAACCGTGTCCACACGCAAAAATGCGACGAGTCCACAGCGCTGGTCCATCATCGCTTACCATTAGGTGAGATTGTGGTCAAACTCGAGCCTATCAATAATAATTAAAACAGAAATCTATTCGCCAAAAGTGAAACCTAGGCCATATCTTATAGGACTGTATGAGAAATCAATATCAAAAAGAATCGTAACCGTACGAAGTTGGAGACTATTTAGTAGATTACTATAGTTTTTGTTTTAGGCGTATAACGGCGCATTTTCCTTAAATAAAAATGCTAACCCCCGATTTCTGAATTAAGCATTTGAAGTTGAGTATTTCTCAAACTCTACTTTAGCCTGAAAACCTGTCAAAATTTAGCGTTAAAGTACGGTTTGAGACATACTTAACTCAAAATACTCAATTTAGAAACCCGCCCTCTGTCTAATATTTTAAGTATCCCATTGATAAATATAGGTTTGGTTTTTATGGTGGGTACGCATTAAATAATATCAATTCACTATCGCAACACTAACGCGTATTTTTTCGATTCGTTTATCATAATTTTTTTTACTAGTTTTAATGATGAAAAACTGCGAGTGTGAAAAAATATATATAACAGTATATTTATCCAAGTTAATCTATTATATCAATAGAAACCTCAAAACGTTACATCGGAACGAACAACGGAAAATAGATAACGCCTGACAAAAATATTGGCATTGCTTCTACAGGTATCTTTGTTCGGTTACGGTTTAAAGACCTGGTTCTTTTTGCTATTGATTTCTCGTATTGTCCTCTAAAATATAACCTAGGTTTCATTTCTAGCGAAAAGAAAACAGTAAATCATGCAAATAGTTTGCATTGGTTTTTAAAATCTTGTTATTATATGCTAAAGAAGTTTTTATACTTTTTTTCCTACAAATCATAATTCCTGAGACAATATAACCATTTGAAACAAAAAATATTAATTGCACGCTTACTTACTCTGGAAACCTAACTTTTTGGTTGGTAATAACCGTTATGTTGATTTATATTCATTTTATTTCGTTTACTTTATTTATGGTACATAGGCACTACGGTGGCGGAGCATACGTAAATTAAATATAAAAATACATATTACACACCTTTTGGGCGTGTCAGATTTTACTGACTAAAACCACACCTGTGTTCTTCAGTTGCCTTTTACGTTCCAGGACCAGATCCTAGGTCACGGGTCAGCGGGAATTGCCGCGGCTCATGCGGACATAGGCTCTACTGGGCCCCCACATTTTGCTGACCTCACTTTGAAGAGTGCGTGGAACACTGCGAATGTGCTGTCGACGACTTGTACTCGGTCCGAATAACTACCGGACGGCTGGACGGCGAGCTACACATTGCTCGTCGTCCGGAAGCTCGCGCCTGTCGTAGCTGGTAGTCGGGATCGGGGTCGCGGCGGCTGGCGCGTGAAGATTTCCGTTCCATCACCCGTGCGCCCGCATCTCCTCCGCTAGCATTACTGCTTCGCAGAAGGAGGCGATCGCCTGCCATTCCTCCTCGCTCCATACCATAACCTGAACCAGGGCCCGACGCGAGAGGTCGCCGTTGCCGATCGCCTCTACGAGGGCACGGCGCGCGGCGGTGCTTCGTCCAAGCGGGGCACACTTCCACCGTATGCTCCACTGTGTCCTCCGGTCGTTTCACAATGGTGATACCCAGGCGTTTCTTCCTCCTGAGTCCGGTTCAGGAACCTCTTGAACTTACCACATGTCCGGTGGGGACCACATAGATAACCATTCTTTATAAAGTTAGGTACCGTAAATGTAGTAACGCGATCGTAACAAGAAGTACCTATGGCTATTAGCCCAAATTCCATATCTAGGTAGGTACAGGATATTGAATATTTCCAACTATAGTATCCCTTACCTATACACCAGAAAATAGCGCGTTTTATCGTGATTATTTTAGTTTTGACGTGTGATTTCCTTCCCAAAGGTTCAAGGTTATGAACGTGATTTTGAAATATCGTAAAACCAATCTCAATGGCTCATCTGCGGCGCCGATCACTGCTTTCTCACGACATAATAGGGCTACCTGAACCCCAACTTTCGCCCCTATTCAAAGACTATAAGGGCTATAATCCCTTAATGATTAGAATAGTTGATTTTTTCTGTATTTTATATCATAAGTGTTTTGTTTGAAGGTCGTGGTTAGCATCCAGTTGTGCCGTTCTTTGTTATCTGTGTTGACTCTCAAAATATTGACACTAGATCAACACGTAGGGATGGAGGGACTTGTTTGCTGTATCAAATATACAAAATATCAAATCCTGCTACGAATCATCATAGAATATTACTTCAATAGAGTGGAACTGTCATAAATACCTACCAAAATATTGTTAAGCTAGCGACCCGCCACAGCATCCCACGGATGTTACAAATAATTATTGACATTCACGGTTTTTGTCTATTATAATATGCCTGTATTATACATTACCTTCCTCATGAATCACTCGGTCTAATAGTGAAAACCGCATGAATATCCGTTGAATAGTTTTTGATAAACTGGACACGCAATACAGACAGAAAGACAGGTAGGGTGTGAGATATGGTCACAGATGACTGTGTTTTATAAATATGCAAAGAAGATAGAGGTAGATACCTACAGCAGTTCCGAACACTACACAGAAACTCTGAAAAGAAGGCTTGGCAGCTGATTTGAGGATTTATTATCATCATCATCATTTCAGCCGAAAGACGTCCTCTGTTGTTATGATTAATTAGCGAAAAATAATGAAAATAAGACAACACTCCAAGTAATAAATTAACTGCTCTAATAAAAGTAAAAAAGAAAAACGAAAATAATGAAAACAAATAAAGGAAAAAGAAAATGCCCAAATCATTGAATCCGTCTTTGTACGGTAACTTACTTTTTAATATGTTCATTAATACATATAAAGAAATAAATAAAGTGACAAAAATATCGCTAACAGATACGAAACAAACTATATGGCCGCAAAATGATGTCCATGAGCAGTACCGGTTATAGACCTAAACCTTCGAGTCTCGATTACTGCCAACGAAAACTTTCAATGACTTCCGTTAGAATCGTTCACAAATACTCAATGTGGAAAATTCATGGCGTATCATTGTGTTCACATGACTGCAGCGTGCGTCGACGCAGCCGTGCGCCGTATCTAAAGCTCAATTGCACAATTAGTGCTGCCTCCATTGTGCTTCCGGATTCCCTCGGGATTGCTCTCAGCTCTCAGGACCAACATACATTTTCCTAACCGACACTACACTTATCATAATCTATAAACGTCGCCGTCATAGATGTTTCATGCTCATTATACATGATGACTATAAATTATTCCCATCGTAAAATTTTACACAATGTTATTAATAAGTATAATAGCTGCGTATTGATAGCGGTCAAGTATAAAACGGACGTTTCCGCTTGTAATGCGCAAACACGTCCCCAGCGCGATTTATATGCTCTATAGCAGCGGTATCACCTTGAATTAATAACCAGGGATATAGGCATCAACACCCGGTAATTAAAATATAATCCTTCCGGGAAACGAGCGCTGGATCCGCAGACACCTCCCGCTGCTCGTCAAACCCACGCAGCCGCCGTGAAAATACTTAACCAGTTTTTAATAATCATACACTTTTTAAACACTCAATTATTTTTCATTGTTTTTATAATAAATGCAGCTTGGCATTCAAAATTGTTCTAACATTCCTACCATAAATCAAAACTCTGAAGAAAAAGTAATATATTTCATCCATCAGGTCCATGAAATTTTATACAATGTCAAAGACTAATGACTTTACTAAGACTGCTAACACATTATAATCCTTGGACTTAGTAAATAAGTACGTACAGGATTTCATACTTCGTAAGACTATAAAGTAACAAAGCGTGGCTCGGTGTGAAAGCAGAAAAATGGTGGCTCTGAATGTGTCTGTTCAAATCGGTACTTGGAACTATTTTATGAAGCCTAACCTGCGCACAAACACTTTCTGGACATGTCATAAATCATGTGCATTGAGCAGTAAACCTATCAAAAAGAGTTGTGAAAAGAACATTGTATCATGCAAATCCTTGACCTCGGATATTCTATTCAGATGTCATTATTATTCCTGACTCGTATCGCCATTAAGAGGATACAACTTTGAAAGTGCCTACAAGGAAAGTATTCGCGTACAAAACCTAAGCGGTCATAAATAATCCGAGGCGAGCGGAGTCAGCTAATGAATTACGAGTGCGAGGCTCATAATAGCGGGTCGCGCAGCGCTAAATGCTGCGCACGCGGTCGCCGCCGCCCGCCGCGGGCAATGTACGCACAGCCTGCGCCCGCGCTGCGGAGCTACCCTCAGCTCGCCTCCTCGACCGCCGCCGCTAACAAAGAACGCCGATCTCGTGCGAATAGTTCACGCTCTGCCTCTTGCATCATTGTAATAGACGGATGGGCCGGAGTCAACGACACCCGTCGACGAGTCATCGCCGTCATCATTCAACTTGAACTGTCTTCCAAACGTAGCTGTGCACGGTCATAATGAATCATTACGAGTATTACGATGCACGTTCCGAGTTGATACTGATATAATGCGATAAGCTGAACAACGCGAACTGGAAGAGCAGAATTTATAGGAGGCTCCGGTGCGCCAAGGCCGCCCAGTCGTTGCTATTATGTAAATAATGCACTCCTATGTCGTGCCCTCCGTGGCACTCGCTTACTGACTAAGAGTGCTCATCATAGCGACCCTCCACATACCACAAACGCTCATTATTTTTATGCTTGTATGAACGTAGGTATAGTCATGGACAGAAAAAGAATACAATACGCTACGGGACTCTAAACCACAATTAAAAAATACAAGCAATCACCTCGGTAATATAGACCTTAATAACATCACTCCTGATGTATGCAGTCAGTGGTACATTTGAATTGATAGAACACGTAATAATTGCATACTGGTCCAGTTCTTTAGATAAAACAAGTGAGATGGTACAGGTAGCTTAGCAAATTGGAACAGTTAACTGATAAAAACTAATGAGTCACCATGTAGGTAGTAATCACGACCTGTCACTAGTAACGGTATTCCAATTTAATAAATTTAACTAGCGACCTGCACCAGCTTCGCACGGGTGTTACAAATCTGAAATTCTCAACTTTTGTCTACTATAATATGCATGTAAGTATTATACTTTTAAACCCTCCTTATAAATCACTATGTATGTTGGTGAAAACCACGTGAAAATTCGTTTAGTAGTTTTTGAGTTTATTGCAAACAGACAGACGAATAGACGTGTTGGATGATTTAGTTTTAAAATAAGTGCGGTAACATGAAAGGGTGACTGATAAATAGTGTCCGCCTATGTACCATTACTGTACATAAAGTTTATGAAAATGTGTAAAGATGTAAGGATGCGTAATCCTATCAGCTTAAAAGACGCCTACTAACATAATCGGCGTGAGAAAAAAATCTTATTCCAGGATATGTGTAAAACGATTGATTTCTTACTTCATTATTGTTGTTTTTAAACAAGCGTATTGGGACTAATTCAAATTCAAATTCAAAATATTTATTTCAGATAAACATCCATGTGTTAGTAGTGGTACTAACTAATGGCTTGGGAAGAAAGAAAAAAATTTTGCTACATACTTTAAATTCATCTTCATCGTTCATTGTCAGGTCGGTCATAAAACGAAAAGAGATTTTAATTCCCAATGCCTAGGTCGTTACTTTCTACAAAGAAATAACTAGCTTGATACACGAGCTGCTTGGTTTTATTTGCGCGAATGAATATCAGCGTCAAGTCGTGAGGCACGTCAAACTGACCACACTCGCGACTCCTAAATCAATAGCGGCCGATCGGTGCGGAAGCGTTGAGTGGTGCCCTCAACCCTGGTGAGGTGATGCCCCATGTGAGCTTATCAAGTGCATCACTGTCACACGCAGACACGATTCACAGTGATCACACTCGCGACTCCTAAATCAATAGCGGCAGATCGGTGCGGAAGCGTTGAGTGGTGCCCTCAGCCCTGGTGAGGTGATGTCTAATGTGAGCTTATCAAATGGTGCCCTCAGCCCTGGTGAGGTGATGCCCCATGTGAGCTTATCAAGAGCATCAAGGTAGAACTACACTGCGCACACGCGTGCCACGTACGCCAATCTGGGCGCGTCGGTCTCCATACATTTTATATGGAAACTAGACTTGTAGAGCTACACTAAATCCACGCCACGCGACGTCGTTCTACGTACAAATCAGGCGTGGTCCACGTGTGCGTCGGTTTAATATAGTTCTAGCTTTATTGTCGCGCGCAGACACGATTCGCACTTGAAAGGGATTGTACCAATCCAGCCTTAACACAAAATTCTACGAGGTTTTAGTTTATGTAGAACTTCATTATCTAAAAACTTTGTCAATTTGGAATTCCTATCTTTAAACGCTACCAGTTAAAGCGCCTATGGTGGGCACTTAAAACATTTTTGGCCTTAATCAGAGCTGTGAAAATAATAAATGCCTTCACAGGAGTGATTCTTGGCTAATGGTGACTGCATTCCGACAGTGAGGATTGTCGCCGGAGAACAGTTTCGTGTCATTGAACCCTTCTGTGGTGAATTGCTCCGCTTCCGCCAACACCCGGCAAATAAAATCAATTATTGTGTCGCCGTTACTGCGGTAATAGGTACGTACATACATACGAACTGTCGATTAACACCAAAGAACCCTATACCATTGGAAAGTTATTCTCATGAAAATATAATAACAAAGGTAACAACACAAATACATTTTCGTATCCACATTCTCTTGCATCTAATGGATGTACCTGTCATTCCTGGTAACTGATTCAGCAAGGCTATAAATACAAGCTAGGCACGTGTGTTAATTCCATAGAACGCTATTTAATAAAGATAACCACGTCATGTTATTGTCGCGGTGGCACCGGATAAGCGCTGCGACCGGCCGATTGTCTCGCGACTATCGTAAATAACTCGCGCTGTGTCCGGTGTCGACCACGAATACAGAGTTGCCGACGACGGCTAGCGAATCCCGGCGTCGCGGTCGCCGCGCAGCCCTCCGCGTCCCCTAACGTGGGCCACTCGGCCTCGCTTCCTCTCTAACGTTACAAGCGAACAAACACCGCCGTCCTTCGATCGACATCGCCCGGCGAGAACCACTGGTTGCGCGTGCTCTCGGTGCGCTCACAGGAAGCAGCCTCCGCGCTAGGAATACGGATGAGCGTGACGTGTGCCATGGGCCTGCCGACTTATCTAAACTGAACCTAGTCTCCGCGGTATCTACCGACGTTAAATTATTACTGTCTCAAGACGTCCATTTACAAAGCGTAAAGTGTCCCTATTTATCGGCGACGTGCAATTTGAGCAATATAACGACGATCTCGGGCCAAGGACTGGAATTGGCCGTCGGCTATGAATTCCAGCTGAGGCTGAAACAATGGACATATGATATAAATAGGTGGAATAAATATAAAATGGTAGTGTTTATTTGGTCTATTTACTGTCTGAACGATATGCGAAGGGTGCATAGAGGGCGGGCAGGGATCGAGCGAGCCCGAAGTATTGCCGAGGTCCGATAGCATCGGTGCTCAGCGCTATAAATAGATGAGCAAGCGGAGTGCGGACCCTTGAACCAGCCGCGGTCGTCACTACGCGCCCGAAGGGTTACTGCTTAATAACGTTGGTAATACGCACTTGTATTGTTACAACACTGGCGCAAAGACAGCAGCTAATTAAATACATACTACGTACTCTTATTCGATGGCATCGTATTTTAAGAACTGTGCGTTGTCAAGATACGGTAGGAAACCATTATTTAACGTTAAAGGAATTAACATTAATTTAGTAGAATTAGTTTGTAACCTACCTACTGCTCTATATTACGTTTTATTAATCGTACAAAATGAAGATTTATATTAGGCGATACAGCAAAATAAGTTAGCTAGAGCGCATTGAGTGCTGGCATGCGACATCCTTGTTCGTTGCTCCGGTACCGCAACAATCCACCATAAAACACGGTAGACGGGGTGCAGCTTCTCGCTTATTCGCTTTCATTCGCGCATGCGGACGACGCTTATTTTTTTCCCTGATTAGAGTAAAAGATGCACAACCGGTCGCGGAGCGAAGGCCGCGCCAGGGACGGCGTGCGCCGCGCCGCGCCGCGGCGCCTCCGCTCTCGCTAATGATGCGCCTCCACTGAACCACTCCTAATTGGACGAGCGCCCGACCGCTCCAGGAAAAAATATCCACCTACCATGCACACAGCACAAAATAATCAGAATTGCAAAACATCTCTCTACTTTGAATCATACGAATTATTGAATTCCAGTTAAACTCGCTAACATGCAATATAAGCACAATTTTATTGTAATATAAGTACAAGGTTACTTAATTATACCTAATATTGCGTCCTTACCTGGAACTGTTTTGTTAATACTTTGAACACCCTGCGCTTATTATCACTTATCAAGATATGTGAGGTGTGAATATAAAATCATTCAGTTCTGGGAACTATAAAGTTTCCGTGTCACATCACAGGGACACATTAATGACATAATAATATTCTTTAAACACACCATTACAGTTACTCGTATTCTTTTCTTAGTGTACCTTGGCGAATGCGATTATGTCAGAGGCACGTACTCTATAAGAATTGCCCTTTAATAACGGTAGAACTATAGTGAACAGTCGTAGATTGTAGACGTACTAAGTCTACCTAGCTGTAAGTAATGATACAATTGTCGTTTGTTATTTTCCATTTAACAGCAGCTGGTGGGATCCTGTGATTTTGTAAAAGGAAGTTAAGATACTTGTAATGCCAGGCAAATAATAAACTGTGCAACATTGGTAGATATTAATTACAAACTAGTTTTGCCTGTGCCTTATCGCAATAGATTAAATTTATCTATCACATTGTTAAGTAATAGATGTAGTAAGTCCAACAAAAATGTTTCAGAGATATCAATTGTAAAAACTTGATATTATAAGTAAGTTTTTTTTCTTTTTTGTTTTGGTAAGAAATCATCACATAACTTCTCCCGCTCTGAGTGGATCGAGAGTGTCAGACTTTTACTGACTAAAACCCACTCGTGTTCCTTTAATTACCCTTTCCCGCAGCCCTGGCAGGCAATATTTAAGGTAGTTGCCTAACCCATTAATTAATAAAATGTTAAGTATATAAAATAAATTATTTTTTAATTAAAACTGAAATGTACAAAAAGAAAAAGAAGCTGTAGGTACCTATGGACATTGGACATCTGAATGCAACACAAGATGTAAATTTTTAACCCCTGGCGCAAAAGGAAAAGGTTGATAACTTGGACTGCCGTCTGTAGCAGCCGGTATAGCGCTGAGTACATATATCTGTTAATCTGTAACTTCTACATATGTAGGTACATAGTACATGTGTGAACCAATCGTGATGCTGTTATTTGATATGGACTCGTAGAATGTAAAACTATTTACGTCTCTTAAATCTTGGAGGAATACACCTTATAAAAAAATAACCACCAGTGTACCTAGCGTTGTGAAAAAAAAAACTATGCGAGGCATAAAATCCCTTTATCAAATTACCAATATGATTTCTCTGTTAAAATTAAATTAACTTGGGTACTCGTATTCGAGCAGAAAAATACCTAAGTTTGAAGATTGCTCTAGCGATTATATTTTCCAATCAACCAGCCTGCTACGTCTCCTAGAACGCTAATTGCTCGTTATTTAGTGGTTACGGTTAAACCCCATATTAAGCACTATACTTGTACGGTATAAGAAATCCTGGGGAAATTAAAGCACTCTTGTAACTTGAGTTTATGTAGTGTTAATGACTGTTATTCACTTGTGATACTCGTGCTCTAGCGGAGATTCTTAGCCGAGAGACACAAATCGTTTATTGAAAATAAAATTAGATCCTTAAAAGGTACTAAGTCGCGTACCGCGAGGATTAGTTTGAGACGGCGCGGAGAAGAATGTCTGGAAGGACTTGAGGGATGCCTTTGCCCAGCCGTAAGACAGGCTAGGAAAAAACCACTTTTAAATTTCATGATTACAGTTAAAAAAAAAACTGGCTAAGTGCGAGCGTACAAATTCCGATCGAATCATATTTTTTGTACAATTGTACATTATCTACACATGTGCGATCCTACATGGCTTCCGTTTTCTAGTTGTCCATTCGCAAAAGTAGATTCTTATCGAGAAGAACGGACAGGAAACTCCACTCAGATGCTTAAATCGATACCTGCACATAGCTCCAATGTAATTTCGAGGTTATTAAAACCCTCCGAAAATTCTTAGACAAACCATTCACTGTTATCAACAAAGAGTGTGTCCAGAGGGGGGCTCTTGACATTATTCTGTTTTGCGCAAGCATGTAAGTACAGATTCTTTCCTACAATCTTGACTGAAGAGTTAAGTACGTAATCCCGATCCATTGGTATTCCTTCGCTCTGCGGGTCGCACTCTCAGTCAAAGGCCTACAGGACGACTCGTGTACGACTAAATCCCTTATACAGGAAGTCTTAGTCTTTATTATGCTTGCTTTTCCAAGTGTATGAATAGCGTAATATGCACAAGTGCCTGCCAATAACACATTCACGGTGGAACAGTTGATCGTAGTCAACGAGAAATGGTTTTTGACAGCTTTACAGAGCGGAGGCGCGTGCTCTGTACTGCGTAGACGCACCTGACAACATGTCACTACGAATTCCTACGTGGTCACCCATTTCATTCCATTTAATAGCTTGTCATATTAAACTGTCCCCGTAAAGATTTCTTTGTCTAGTGGGAGAGTATTATAACAGCCAGAATCGATTATATTATTATTTTATATACCCCCGGGGTTTATAGTTTTCCGTGCGTTCGTGTCCCGCATCTAATGAGAATAACCGCTACATTCGAAGCGTTTGTATGAAGTTGTAAAATAAACTGATTCGCGGCGACATCGTGTATTGTAAGGTGTCGGCGCCTGACTCTCGACCCACGGTCGTGTCATTTTAATTCAATGGACATGTCCTGGCGCGTTATCGGTGCTAACTTGTCGCTCATAAGATTTCCTGGTTATCTCGTCCTGTAAATTGTCATTTCTTATTGCAGCCATCGATGCGGCTTGACTAATGAAGATTTAAATCGACGGTGGTGTAAACCGAGTCCCGTTTTACATCCTTCTATTTATCATACTAAGGTGAGATAACGTTACAGGCCAATAGATATATAATTTCCTGAATTAATTACATATTTAATATACTACCTTGTCAAAAGGTAGCGGATGCTATCCTGAGTTTGATTCCTAGATGGTTAAACTGTAGATTTTATGTCAGATTGATTGTGAGATGTTAGAAGTTTTTTATTCAATATCACAACTTTATGGTAAAAGATGAACATGCCACGTGTATATGTATGTATGCTTGTATTTTTAACCAACTTAAGTGAATTTGGTGATATAAAAACTGTCTGTTATTAATTCTAATATTTTTTCAGGGGCTAATAGAATATCTTGTACGCGTCTGGAAGAAGCCACCGCTGGTGTACTGTGACTACCACGGGCATTCGCGGAAGAAGAATGTGTTCTTCTATGGTTGCGCGGGTGCAGAGAGCTGGTGCAGCAACGACCGGATAGTTCCAGATGAACCCGTCAAATACCTAGTACAGTGACATGAACTTACTTTAACTTGTTTTAACCCTCGCATCTATCTTAATATCTATAATTAGGTACCAAACGAAAAAAAGAAAACATCCTCCTACGCGTAAGGTCATAAAGCAAAAAGGGTATTTTTTCACTAGAGTCGTTTTTGTAATAGTTAATGATATAAGTAATTTGTGAAACACTTTTAACCTATATTTTTGCATTATTAAATTAGATCACAGTACCAAACGCTGAATATAATAAGAAATAATAATATTTATTTTATTTCGAACGAAGAAGGAGCTTTCGAAAGCATTTTGAAAACCTGCTGCTTATGAAGCTACGGTGTTCGGATGACGTTTCGAGCGTTGCCTTTTTGTTCTTACATTTAATAGAGTTAGATAATAGATGAAGATATATGCCATGTGACTTTTCATCGACTTACTTTACTAACGGAAACCTTTCTTAGAAAAGTATAGTATAGTAAAATTATACAGTGTCAACTATAAATTACAAAATAACTTTGAGAAGAATTTTAAAAGATTTAGATCTTCGATCGGAAAATTTATTGACCTCACAAAAACCTTTCGAAATCATGGAAAAAAACATTTGCAATATCAAGGATATCACACACAACATCCTTGGAAAACGTGTAATTAGCGTAAATGGCACGGATAATGGTAAATGGGTACTGTAATAAGATTGTTAGATGTTATCAATGCAACTACTGCGCTTCCCGATATTATCTAGTTGACTTTAACGACATTTAAGGAAAGTGTCGACCTCCTTCGTGTACACCTCACAGTCCACTCACAGTTTTTGACTACGTCTTTAATCTATAGATCGCAAATACGATTGCTTAGCAAGTGGGGTCGAAAAAGAGAGAAAAGTCGAAAATGTTTTGTTTCAATTTGGTGGTGAGGTCCGTTTTGGAATGACTGTTATAACTAACTTTATTTTTACTCGTTAGATGCTGCCAGCATTAATGCATCGGCTGTCACCTGCATTTGCACTCGGATCCTGTTCCTTCAGAGTGGAGCGAGAACGGGAGAGCACCGCCAGGGTCACCGTGTGGAGGCATCTGGGCGTTACCAGGTCCTACACCATGGAGGCGTCCTTCTGTGGATTTGACAGAGGCCCTTTCAAGGTATGTTTCGATGTCTACGTCTCTTTGTTTTCTGTTTAAATCGTCTAATATGAAGATAGATAAATATTATATTAATAATATAAAAATAATAATAACAATAAAATAATAATATTGATAATATTTTTTTTATTTTATCTTTTGTTTCATTTAGAATATATATCTAAGTATCTATCTATCTATATTTATCTTTGTTTTGAAACAAAAGTAACAGTTTTTCACAAGGTAAACCATTATAACCGTTCTCACCGTCCGGTCCCCGTCTCAATGTCCCCCAACATGAAGCGCAACGCTCGGTCTACGTGACGCTGCAACGTTGCCCAGTGTCCCGCAACTTGCCCCTCAATATTTTATACATTCTAGTGACGCAAGACATCTTGTTGGACAATTTAACAGTGTTGCGCGCCATGTTGGAGGATTTTTTGTCCCCTAGTGCATCAGAGGTTTAAAAACAACGATTAATCTACAATAATTATACGCATTCTATCACACTTACCTATACCTACTTCAATTAGAAATGACAGATTCTCAGATTAATGATAACGATACTTAGCTAGCCGCCATGTGGGCTAATACATCTAGCGGTGTCCATCCCATACTCGATACCAGATCCACTTGATAAGGGCTAGTCGCTACAAATCTTCCATCTACTTTATGTGGGAAGACAGCTATTCGTACGTTGTTTTATTAATGAATCATCCTTGTGAGAGTTCGGTGATTGCGAACGTTCCCTCGCGATCAGTTTGTGAAATTAAAGAAAGTAGCAGACCAATTAGTAGGTATAAAGCAGGTCAGGTAGTCGTGGACACAATCTTGTCACTTTATTAAAATAGTTTTAATAATGTGATTTGGATCCATTCACAATTAGTGTTTACTCGGCCAGAAGGTGCTTAAGCCTCAAATTTTTCAAGTAGCATTAGGTAGGATTATTGATTAGTTATTTAAGTTCAAACCAAGGATTTATGCTGTATCCTACTTAACTAAAAAGCGACGCTTTTTTGTTTTTGTGCTCACACCATTTTTAAAAAGCGAAGCTTTTTTGTTTTTGTGCTCACACCATTTTTAATGTATAGGGGAGGTTAGCTCATAGCGGCCATAGAAGGTAAAGCGGCCACGAATTCATATTTCAGTTATTTGTAATGGTAGAGCGATGTTACCACTCTGACACATATTAAGCTTCCCACCCCGCCCCGTGCAGTAAATAAGATGGCGATAGGTGAAGGCTGGCGGTTGTAGCGACATAAATATTGTTTTTGCACGTTTTGTTAAAAAAAGACAAGATAAGTTCATCCTGTTTTAATTAATTTTCTAAATTTTTAAAGCCGTAATACGTATTTACTTACGCAGTTATAGTCAAATAAATCATCAACACTAAACTGAGAGGGTCGATGATTTATTCGATTATAACTTGTTAAAAATATGATTTGCGACCATAAGATAATATTGCTTTATTATGTTATGGTCGCAAATCATATTTTAATGAGAAAAGAATCTGACACTGACCTGCAAAATGAAAAAAACTTAAGAAAATTTGGATTTCGATGGCTAGGGTAGCATTCACCTTAACAAATTTATAAAACTGATTTCACAATTTCCAAAAAAAAAATTACGATTTTTTTGGAAATTGTGAAAGCAGTCGAAATTATAAGGATGTATTATTACTGTTGGAAAATATTTTTTTATGTGTAATAAATAAATATCACTTGTCTAATTGTTATATAAACATGCATCATAGATGTATCGCATATTATTTTCATGAATAATCAAAAGTATCAACTCCGTTTAAGCAGCGTACAGCCAGGGTGAACTTCTTAATTTTTTTTAAATTTGGCCTCCTTGTTCAGACAGCTTTCGATGGCCAGACTCTATATTATACAGATTATTACTTTAATTCACTTAATTCTAGCTGTCCTGGTTTAAAAAACCTAGGTAAAGCTTTGCCTTACACACCTTAGTATCTAACTATCTTCTTAGATCCTAGTGATAACCCTCAGAGACAAATCCAATGAAACATGTTTTACTAAGTCTCTTTCCGTGTCTATCTGTGATTTTGTTAACGCAACGGATTTTCATGTGGTTTACACTAATATAAATATAATTAAACGAGGAATACGTAACTATAGTACGTTCCAAAAGTTAGTAGGTACCTACCGACAAAACGCCATCAATCAATACCTAATCATGGATTCAAGCAAAACTTTATGACTAATCGGTAGTTGGATTCGCAAATTCGTGGCACGAAGTAGGTATCATTTCTACATGACGTACACATGTATGAATAAAGCCGGTTGCAGACCAAGAGCTAAGTTAGGTTAGCTTAGCTCGCATAGCTGTCGCAGTTTTTCATACTTATGTACAGACTGCAAACTATACAAACTAAGCTATGGGTGCTAATTAAAATATGCGAAGCTAAGTTAGTAGTACATGTCGATGCGCATCTACAGCTAAGCTAAGCCCCTCCCACCTACCCCGCACCCCCTTTACAGTTCGCACATCCTTTGCCAGAGCTGTCCTGTGTCTTAACAAATATGGAGCAATTTATTGAAATTGTAAAACAATTTCCTATACTATGGGACACATAGTCGAAGGATTATCACGACTTAAATAAAAAGGATGTCGTATGGCACTTTCTTCATTGAATATATTCATGGTGAGCGTCGTCCGTCGAACTGAACTTCGCAACACTGACTGAGCGTGAGCTTTCGTTTAGTTCTTGATGTGCACGGGACATATTTTTAGTTTATCTTAGCTTTGCTAAGCTGCCTTTGTTTGGCTTCGGAGTAGCTTAGCTGTCGGTCTACAACCGGCATATTACCGGACAATCCATTACTATTTATAGTATTTACTGACTGATTGTTTAGATGAATAGAACGACCAAGCAAATAACATTGGCGCATAATAAAGGTTCTTTAACAAATTAAGCTCTAGTTATTTTTGCTATATCGCGAATTTACTCCTTTCTCTGTATTAAACTTCCTCTGTATTAAACCATGACTAGGAACTTACCCGTTTTTGAGGTTGTAAATCATCAAATACCTTCTCCCACTCTGGGGGTAGAACGAGGACTGTCCGACTTTTAACTACTAAAACCCACATCTGTTCCTTCAGTTACCCTTTGCGAGATTGCGTTCTAGGACCACGGTAACTGTTTCGAACAATATCGCAGCCTGTAACTAGGTAGATAGAGCCTGCATTAGGTACCTATATCTATACTAATATTATAAAGAGTAAAGACAAAAGATTTGAATTTTTAACCGACTTCAAAAATGAGGTTCTATGTTCGACTGAATGTAATTTTTTTATGTATGTCCACCGATTTCTCGGTCAATTGTGGACCGATTTTTTATATTATTTTTTTGATTGAAAGGTTATGCTTTCAAGTTGGTCCCATAGAAATATTGTTATGATCTGATGATGAACTTCGAAGATATGGAACGGAACTCCTCACAGGATCACATCAGAACTGTCGTAACAAGTAAAATTTCTTTGTTTATACGTGTAGTCTTGATGACTGACTGAAAGAAGTGGGGGGAATATGTCGAACTGATCTGATAATGAAGCCGGAAGGTAGGCCGTAGTCGGTGTTAAATAATGAAGAGACATAACTATTATAGAAACACCGAGTTCTGAAATAAAAGTTATTTTGCACTTTTGAGTGTTTTTTTTTTACATTGAAGTCGGTTGTTTTTTTTTTGTAAAAAGTTTTTTTATTGTTTGTAATAAATTATCTCAAAATGAATGGCCCGATTTTTTAAATTCATTCACCTGTATAATGTTACTTTATCACTAGCTGAAATAGACAGTAGGCATATCTTCTAGTTACACACGGGCAAAGCTGCTGGCAGAAGCTAATATTATATACACAGGTACCTATCAAGAGAGCTACAAATCCTAGATTTGTAGAATAATAGAAAACTGCACGACCAACAATAAGAGAAAGTTTGCAATCAATTTGCACCAACCTATTCGTGATCATTCTTGTTGTGTAAAAATATTATTGTCATCCCCAGGGCTTCCATTTAAACACTCATCATCTGCAGGGCGTGGGCAGCGACTTCTGCGAGGCTCTGAACGGCCTCAACGAATCGGCTACCAATGTTGATATACAACTCACCAAGGATCTGAACGGGTAAGTTAACTTGACACCATCCGTCATTCACTTTACAAAGTAATAATAATATTCCACAACTATCACACAACGCCGTCTAGTCCCAAGCTAAGCAGAGCTTGTGTTATGGGTACTAGACAACTGATAAACATACTTATATATTTCTAAATACATACATATATAGATAAATTACACCCAGACACAGAACAAATGATTGTGCTCATCACACAAACATTTGTCCTGGGTGGGAATCGAACCCACGATCTCCGGCATAGCAGTCAGGGCCACTAACCACTAGACCAACAGGCCAGTCAAAAAAAAAAGTAGCAAATAGCCACCCATTCCCACAAGTAAACTGATGTTGACAAGCGGTTTGCCAGTAATTTTACATCAGTAAGGCCTAAACCACACTTGAGTTTACCATAAACCTCAAGTTATCTACGAATTTTATTATTATAAATCTTGTCGAGAATGAAAATATGGTTACGAAATATTACGGTTCCAGTTTTGATGACCACATAAATGATGTTGATTTTCTTCAAGTATTGTCTATCCGAAGGCAACGTATTGATAAATAACTATTTGTTTGACAGAAATATCATAGAGATCAATTTAATCGGTGCAGAAAAGGACAGGCAAGTTACAAACACAAAAGATATTCTGAAAACTAACTCTTAACAGTTCAACGCAAAAATAATAATAATCATCATTAGATGTTACTTTCTCAGTCGTTAAATCTTCATAATCAACTCTCAATCAATCAATGTTTCAGTATTAACAAGTCCATTACACATAATTATGGCTTTAAATTCCATCAAACAAAATTCGACTAACAAACGAGCTAGCTTCACCGTTTATTTCTTTTGCGATTTTAATTTATCTACGAATTTAATGGTAAATTTTAGAAAAATCAAGAAGTTTTATTAAGTAGTTCTCATGTTCAAAATGCCATCGATATTATAACCTAGCAAGAATATTTCTACCTACGTATTGCATGAACGCATTATTTAAGCTTGTTTACACAAGCTCAAGGTACGAGAACAAGATACATAAACTCGTATACGCGGAGCGATAATAATCACATACAAGTTTCGCAACTATCTACCTGCTTTAAGTTAGTCATAAGTATCCCTTACAACCTAAAGAATGTACTAAATTATAGTGCGTGTGCTAAAAAGGGCTAGGGTTAACTAAAGCTTATGCCCGTTATCATGCGCAGGTTTAAGAGCGCCCAACCCGTGACGACTTCCCATACAACCGCTCTTACGTGATTATGACGTTATTACACATGTTTCTCTAGATATTTTGAAATCACAGATATTTATTTTGTGGTAATATCTTAAGTTTCTATTGAAAACAAAATATAAATTTGTTTAAAACTAATCCAATAAAGACCTCTGAAAAACTGCTATTTTGCGTGAACTTTAGCCCTTCATACTGGAGGTAGGTACTCATAAAGTAATGAAGTAAAGAAAATATAAGTATGGAAACCTTGCTCATTAAATCGAGATCCTGAATGACGAATTTTTTTTCCAAAAAAGATTTAAAAAAAAAACAATATTTCCTGGAACAAGTTTGGTGGAATATTCGAGAGAGCGACGGAAGTTACCGAATGCCAACCGAATGTTCCGTGTATTGTCAACGATACCGCTGAGTTGTCGTTTACAATTATTATTTTTTGCTAACGGCACCCGTAACTAGTGATATATAACATGTACCTAATGTGTGTACTATTAAAACAATTATTATGTTTTAACAATAATGTTAAAATTGACCAAGTTTATAAGGGATTCGTAAAACATAATAATTGTATCGATTACAATAAACATCACTAAATTTTAAAAATCTTGACCCGATATATACAATAACAATTTTTTTTAGTAACTTCAATAGATAAACATCGTTTTCTTAGTGGAAAATAGTTCTACAGAAAGAGATGTGTTGGTCGTGATCTTACCAATGATAAATATTGATAAATACGTTTTGTAAAGGAACTTAATTACTGTGGTGTGGCTACTAAAAAAATATTAACGACGCCACTGAACCACACCACTATGGTGTCGTATACGCGAAGTGCTCAGGCGCTTTCTTCTTTCGCGTTGCCTCTTTGTCTAACATAGCGTTGGATGAATCAAGAAGCTCATCAATGCTCATGTTGAAAATATACGGACCGGGAAGGGTTCTCTTAACATATTAATTTAGGATAACTTATTTGATTAATCTGGATAGGACATACCTTCTTACGAAATTATTTCTTCGAATATCTTCACCTTTGAAGAACTTGTATAGTCTAAGACCACACAAACTTATGTAGAAGTTAAAGCTTAGGCTATACTTGAAAATTATTTTGGAATATATATATTTTCTGTTATTATAACCTGACTTTTTTTGCGTGCAGTGAAATTGAAGTGGACAGCGAGGGTGGTTCCGGTACAGACAGCGTTTTGAAGACAGATTCTGATGAGGACTTCGACTAAATTCGTTTTCATATTCTTATAACCTTAGACTAAGTGCTTACTATGAAAGTAAAAAAAACAGGTGCGATCTGTGTCACGAGCTAGTGTCAGTTTTGTCGCCGATGGAGGGCCCAAGTGTTCGTGACGTTCAGCAGATCTACTTGTGATTCTAAAAAGAGTAATAGTAACAAAATTAGAGTTCATAAACAAATCTATGATTTACCAACATCGATTTTTTTATGTTCCTTTGTGAAGTCCAGCTGTTCCTACAACAAATGGGCAGCAGTTATTTAAAAAGTCGTCCTTTATAGTTATGAATTAACGTGGTATTCGGTTTTGCGATTTTAGTGGTTCCCTAAGTTATAATAAGTACAAAATTTGTAGGTTTATTTTAAGGCAGTGATCACATAGGTTGCCGAGTTTGTTTTGATGTGATATAAGTTAAATTTTAAGTGGCTTGTGATCTCAATTACAAATAAATTATGAAATCACTTTATCGAATTCGTTTTTTTTTTTTAAACTGCTTTCCACTCTTTCTGCTGATTTCTCTCAATCATAACAGTTGGCGTAGGTAACAAAAAAACAAAGAAAAATGCATTAAAAATTCCAAAACTATATTGTCATCATTAACAATAAATTACAATTTATACTTACTAAAATTAAATAAATAATTTGCACTGCTTCGCATTAGTACTTCCATTTTTTGAACTGGTTGGGTTACCAGTAAAATTAATGAAAATTTTACAATATTGAAGATGTAAATCGAGGAAAATTCTATTCAAATCGATACAATAATATATAATGTCTGATTACTAAAGTGCTAAAAATAATAGTTTATAAAAATTAACAAATAATAAATTCTGGGTAGACAAGACTTCGGTTACAACATTTATAAATATTAACAAAATACTGATATAAACGATGTTATAAAAATTATGATAATAATATTATCTTAAATTATTAGTGTAGTGCACAAAGCTTAGTTTTGTTCTAGGATCACACATACTTTTTTATCCTAACCTAACGTAAGGTAATTAACAAAAAAAAGAATATTGTCATTGTTCAAGAAATGTATCTTAATTTTATAAAAATGATGACGACATTAGCCAGTAATAATCTATATTACGACCGCTTAGCAGAGGGACGGGAGGAGATAAACCCATGGGCCATTTCTTAGTATCCCATAAAATATTGCAGTTGTGCACTGCGTCTCTCTCTCTAAATGTGAATAAGTGATGTCCTTCAGTAACGCCTAAACAGACTCGAACGTATAGAGTATTCGGGATAAGAAAATAGTGACTCATCATTGTCACTCAGCTTAGAGACGACCCTTGACTAATTAGATCATAGTAAATTAGAAAGTCGTGTTCACATTGACCAGTTGAAGAAAGCCCTTTAGACAGTACGAAAGCGTCTTTTGTCTATTTAAAAAACCGGCCAAGTGCGAGTCGGATTCACGCACGAAAGCTTGCGTATGTTTAAAACATTAGACACTACATATGGTCTTCTTTTTTAGTTTTTAAAATTTGTTGTTAAAATTGAAAAAAAAAAGTTGTTATAGCGGCAACAGAAATACATGATCTGTGAAAATTTCAACTGTTAGCTGTCACAGTTTATGAGACATAGCCTGGTGACAAACAGATGGACAGTGAAGTCTTAGTAAAATTCCGTTTAAGGGTAACCTTTGGGTACGGAACCCTAAAAATGAATACCTCGCCTATTCGTAAAAATAAGAGGAAATTCTGACAAATATGATTAAATTTTGAAATAATTATTTAAAATACCGTGTAATAAAAATTTTGCTTAAATATCAATAGTTTAATTTTTACCCCATTACGACTACGCCTTTATTTTGCAGTTGTACTGATGAGTCACTATTTTCTTAAGAGCTCATACACACGAGCGGTATGTTGAATTGGGGTGGCGGCAGCCGTCGGCGTCGACGTGTCGGTGGCAGCTGTCGACCTTGACACACACGGCGACCTTCATTTGTTAATTTTTCGACGCGTCAACAGCTGCCGTCGATGTGTCGACGGCTTCAGTTGCCGCTCGTGTGTATGAGCTCTAATGCGACAGTCAATATTTCCTTAACGCGTCTAGACTACAGGTTACATATTATATGGTACCACCCCTGAGTTGAAACGAGTAAAGCTGATACAAAATATCTCCTTCAAAGGGAGTCCATTTTTGGCTACTTCCAAATTGTTCTAACTTAATTTCTAGTGAGAAAGCACCATGAGACAAAAGTAATGTTTTTTTCCTGAATCAAAAGGCAACCTTCTATGCATCTTAACCACGAAATGTGTGTAAGTATTGATAAATGTGAATGTACCTCAAATAATACATTCCGTTTAATTCAGCAGCAGGTCAGTATCACCGAACACTGAATGCCGTTACTTCGCTACTCCAATTTAATCTCTAATATCGGTGTGATGTAAACTATGGATTCTTACACTGTATGAATAACAACCAAAATGGTGAATTTGAAATTTTGAAAGCAGTATATTTTCACAAAATTATTGCCCACTATGTGTCACTCACTATAAATAGGTACTTCAACATCATACATAGTATTAATGATACTAATGCTCGCATGTGCTAGAACTACTGCTCTTGTTGTCTTCTTTATGCGCTTTCACAAATAAGAGCAGTAGTGGCCCAGTAGTATCGGCCCCGACTTACCGAGTTGGAGGTCGTGAGTTCAAACTCAGGTTGAACTAAAGAAAAAAAGCGCCTGCTTTACTTTGTGTAATTTAATTCAACATTAGTTCTCATTACGGCGAAAGAAAATATCGTGAGGGCCCAAAACTTCGAAGACTTGTGACATCCACCAATCTGGACAGGGCACGCGTGATAGATTACGACCCATTCCCTCTCCTAGAGTAGAAGCTTAAGTCCCAGCAGTTGGAACATTATGCTATTATGTTATATTATCACATATATCCGAAGAGGCTCTGGCTCTAGAAAAAGCGATATTTCATCAGCAATAACGATTGTTGAAAATCGAAAATGGATGGGTTAGTGCTTGGTTGTACCGTCCATCTGCTTAACACGGCTCAACACCATATGATATCTAGACAAAGCGGCAACGTGCCGGTCAGGCGACACGAAGTTTCTCGTTACGTCGCCGCGCCTTGGTAATTTGGTTAGGCCCATAGGACGACTGCACGCGTTACCGAAATGTCACTAGATCCATCCCATATATTTAAGACATTTAATGATCGTTTGCGGACAGAATTTCACTTTAGAGTCCAATGGTATTTTCATTGCGCCAGGAGCGGACACAGGAGTGGAGCTCTCATCCAACATCTGTATACCGTTCCTTAATGTAAGAGAGGCGTCTTCTGGAATCTCTAGTTAAATCCATCACTTTCCATTAGGTGAAATCGAGCGAGCGTAAAGAATGAGAGCATCATGAAAAAAAAACATTTTTGGTTTCAAGGGGCCAGAATTTATAACTTCCTGTTAAAATAGCAAGAGTACACCCGATGCAAAAACGGTTTAGGAGCGCAACAGCTCGATTTTTCTATTTTACCCATTCCTGAAGGTCAAGAACAAGAAGAATTCTATCTGCAATAACGAAAATGTTTGAGACTGACATACAACACTGTTGACTCAACCCCTCAAATGTCACATGACACCGCTTAGGTTCATAAACAACGCTCGAAATGTCAGCCAAACACCGTAGTTTGAAAGACATTGTTTTTTTTTTCCTTTGGTATAAGGAGAGCCCTCGAGTGGTTTGGATGGGCTTACAATGTCGACAAGACACAAAAAAATACTATTGCCAGCATAACATTACAAAATGCAAATTTCATAAGGTTTTCATACAGATTATAATAAAATACAGCCAAGTTAACCAGGTGGTTACATTTCGTGCTTTCAAACTTAACCTAAATTAATTAACATACACATGAGCAAAATTAGTACTCGAAAGAATATCTTTTTCATAAAAAAAGAGACATAATTGATAAGATAATAATTGTAATAAAGTGTCTACTTAGGTCACATTACAAGTTAAATAATTACAGAATGGTTTTTGATTATATATTTATTTGTAATTTAAAACTAACGCCTAATACCTTTAGGGTCCCACGATTTTTGGGAAGGATTAGTCACTCGTACACATATACAAAAATCATATGTAATTTCAATTGACGTAGAATAAAATGAAATGTTAGGCGCCACCTCCACGAGCGAGCGTGCAGCGATATTATATTCCTGCCACTTTATTCTATAACAACTCTATAAACGTGTCTCCACACAGCGAGATTATCGCGGCGATACGAGGAGCGTCATTGTCGAGTCTAAACAACGAGACGCCGCCTCCCGCCACATTACACGACCATCTCGCAACGCGCTCGTCTCGTGACGCAACGTGCTTGAAGCGCACTCGCTGAAATTTTTTTTAAACCAAAGAACTTTACAAGGATCTCTTGCGGACACGTGGTGAACCGTCAGGGTGACGATAACCATACCGTTTCGTGGAGATCCGAAGACATCATGGCGATTCACTCGCTCGTTAGTTGTCAATACAGTTACACATAAGTATTATTTACAAAAATACACATATTTTTGCCAATCGAAAATCTACATAATCGTTTGTTCTATCAAACCGATGGGACGTGAAAGGATACAAATTGTTTCACCCTGAACACTTAGGTGTCATTCTCCGGAGCAGCGACCACACTGAGAGTATACGCAGCATGGATTTTATTTCACTAGGTTTTACCAGAGGTTTCATTCACGCAAAAATTTAAAATTATCCCATCGGGATGTAAAACCGTAAAATAAAAACCGTGGTTCAAAATGTATCTAAATTAGTTTGGTTGTTGCGACCGACGTGATTAATTGATTAACACAGACTTTCATATATACAGTGTTATTGGGAGGATTTACAGTAGGGTGTCGACGTTTTGACTCTTATAGTTTGTTTTGCAATGGAGGCACACCGGTACATACGCACAAGTACATTCGCGTACATGAGCACTGTCGTGCTTTTGTGTAAGCGTCGAGTCTTGCCGCAGATTTTCTTTATGTTGCTTTTGGGAGGCATTTCGTCTCCACTATTTAATAAGAACGATCATCGAATGAAGTAAGGCCGTACAGCACCTGAGGTGTCATTCCATCGCCAAGCCCATCGTCGCCGGCAGCAGTCACTGCGCGGGCGCGGGCGCGCGCGGCTGCGGCGCCACGGCGCGCGCGCGCGGCGGCTGGCGGCGCTGGCGCGCGAGGAACGAGTGTCCGGCCGACAGCAGCGTGAAGCGCGTGTCCACGGCGTCGCGGTGGCAGCGCGCACCCAGCGTGTACCACGCCGACGTGAGCAGGCGCTGCTCGCTGGCGCCGGCGCGCGCCTCCTGCTCTGCGCCGCCGCAGCCGCCGCTCCATCTGTAAAGTTACCCACTATTAAGTGACCTTGTTCGTTGTTCGGATCAGCATCACAGTCTAATTTGTGTAACATAAAGCTTAAAGTAAAAACTACGGGACCATCCGTGGCCATGTTTTCGTTAGATGTATTATTATTGTAGTGTACATATGACAGCATTGTTAAGTCAAGGAAGTGATATTTGCTAAAATCGAACCTTCCACTTTATTGGATTTAGTCAATTACTGCTTGAAAATCCACCTAATTCGCCAAAAATACCTAAAATAACATCCGACTATACTCTAGCACTATAGATACAGTCGGTTATCAATTTAGATTAACGCTACTTTAGCCACTGATAAGCATAATAATTTTTCTCATTTCAACCGTGCATATGACATTCGTCATCATCATCATCATCATTTCAGCCGATAGACGTCCACTGCTGGACATAGGCCTTCCCCAAATGTCGCCACAACGAACGGTCCTGTGCGTCTCGCATCCATCGGATTCCCGCAACCTTCACCAGATCATCGGTTCACCTTGTAGGGGGGCCTTCCAACACTGCGTCTTCCGGTACGCGGTCGCCACTCCAGAACCTTTCTTTTTTTTTTTTATTAGTGATAGGCACACGTTTGACCACCATCTCACCTGATGGTAAGCGATGATGTGGTCGACGATGGAGCACGCTTGCCTTGAAGTAGCCTATTCACTCTTGACTTAAAGACCCCTAAGTTGTAGCTATCAGGAAACACAGATTCCGGCAAGGAATTCCACTCCTGTACGCATAATAAATGTGTTCTCAAAACGTTTTGTGCGTATGGGTGGGATGTCTACCATGTACCGGTGGCGCAACGCCGTACGTCTAGTGGTCCGATGATGGAACGGACTTGGCGGAATTAGATTGTGCAATTCCAGTGCACACTCCCCGAAATGTAAACGATAGAAAACCGACAGGCTAGCAACTTGGCGGCGATGTCCAAGGCTTTGGAGCTTCGACTCAACAAGTGCATCATTGCCAATGATCCTCCTGGCTCGCCTCTCAATCGACTCTAGCGCATCAAGGTGGTATTTGGCAGACCCGTCCCAAAGATGAGAGCAGTACTCCATACACGATCGAACTTGCGCTTGATAAAGTTTTAGCAGCTGTTCCGGCGTGAAGTACAGTTTGACCTTCGCGAGGATTCCCAGCTTTTTTGCTGCCAGTTGAGCCTTTGCTTCAATGTATGGCCCAAAGTTGAGAGTTGACGTCAGCGTAACGAAGCGGTTATTGGCACGATTACACCTCGGAAAGATGGAGCCGGGTGGAATTGACTCCGTTTAGCGGAAAAAAGACACGCTTGGGTTTTAGTTGCATTGAACTTGACCAGATAGGCATCGCCCCAATCGGAGACCGCCTTCAAGGACGAGTTCAAGCGTTCAACCATAGCCTCTCATGTCCATAAAAAGCCTCGATCTCTCCCAGAAGCTCCGATTTGGCGGATATGACTCTGCCATCTTCGGTCTTCAGTTTCGTGAGCTGGCTCTGCCCAATAGACAGATCTCTTGCAAACACCTTAGAGCCCTTATTTCGCTCAATCGCGTCCTTAATTTTTCCAGTATTAAAGTGACGGAGATCGCGTTTCAAGGACTTAGAGATCCGCTTATTGAGCTGCCGATATGTGCACGCATCGCCTGAAGACTGCAGAATCATCTCACGCCATTCCTTTATAAGCTGGAGAGTTCGATCTGTGAGCCTCTTGCTCTTATTTGTACGAGTCTTATAGAATTTAGACCCTACCGTATGGACAGTTTCCACGAACCCATCATTGTATTCGTCCACAGAGCTTCCTAGGCATTCGAAACGATTTTGAAGTTCGAACTGAAAGCTCTCGGAGTTTTGGATCTGGATCTGTGGAGGACTTAGCGTAGACTTTCTACGCTCCGTCCTCCACAAATCCAGATCAGTCGAGATCTTTCAAGCTTGACATTGATATTCAATGTGCCTCTTACCATGCGGTGATCACTTCCGGTTTTCACCGCATTGATCATAGATACATCATTGAATTTTGATGTCATTTTGCACTCGAGGCATACAGACGTGCTCATCATTATAATTAAAAATAAATAAATTAACGGCTCTGCATAATTAGTGACCTACTTTTGTGTACCTACGTATTAGCGTGTTATTAATAAGTGCGGATAAGTTAGAATAATGATTGTGTAATTATTTACTTAATAAAATAAAAATGGAAGGCAGCCCCTTCAATCGTAGCGGGTTGACGCGACGCAGCCCTCCATCAACACCTACACCGACGCAGCCCCAACTACCAACACGTGACCAAGCCAAGGAAGGCGAGAAAATGGAGGCAATACCGACTCCCGAGATTCAGAACTGGATAAGCTCCATTGACCAGTGCCTACAAGATGTATGCAATATCGCGGCCGATGGTAAGCTTAACTCTGATCAGAAACTCAAAATAAATTCTCTTTGCCGTAAGGTTGGACATGGAGTCTCGCAAATGGCTGTTCAATACCAGTCATTAAAACAGTCTGCCTACAGGACCCATAACTCCCTAAGCCTTTTGTCTGAAGAACGAAATTTAATGGACTGTATTATGGAGATGAAAGAAGCGATCAACAAATCTTGTGCCCTACAGGCGTCAACTGCACCAACATCTTTTGCAGATATGGTGAAGAAAGGGTCCAATAGTTTTGTTCGTCCTAACTCCTTTAGCTCCGTGGCGATTTACCCTCGTGACCACTCAAAGACCAGTGATGAAACTAAAAACATTGTCCAAAAAATCATTTGCCCTGGTGAAATGAAGTTAAAAGTCCGAGGCATACGCAAAATTGGAAAAGGAGGACTCATCATCAGCACGGAGACCAAGGAAGACCTGGATAAGCTCAAGCAATCGGTCCAACTCGCCTCGCCATCTCTTACCGTTGACGAACCTCAAAAGCGCAAACCGCGCATAATAGTGATTGGAATTCCTTCTTCAATGGCTGAAAACGAGGTTTACAAATGTATTTTTGAACAAAATTTGGCTGACAAACTTCCGACTATGTCTAGAGATACATTTTTGACCTCAATAAAACTTAGCCACAAATCTGGCAGAAAAGACTCTGAGAATTGCAATTACATCTTAGAAGTTCCCGCCCATATCCGTAAGGCTCTCATCACACAGGACCGGTTATTCATTAATTGGACATCCTGCCCGGTACGAGACTTCACACTGGTAATAAGATGTTACAAATGCCAGCAGTACGGTCACGCTGCTAAGACGTGCAAAGTTGCAACCCCATCATGCGGCCATTGCGGTGAAGAAGGGCACACCATCCAAGATTGTACAAAAAAAGGCGACCCGCCTAAATGCGCAACATGTTTCCGCTTCAAAAAACCTGCCAACCACAAAACGGGAGATCCAGAGTGTCCTGCTAAAAAAGCTGCTGAACACAGGTATATAAATTCGATAGACTATGAAGGCGCCTAAGAGCGCCACATATATTTTTTTACACTTTAGACTTATTTTTTATTTTTTTTTACTGTTTTTAACTCTTCATATTACTTATTATTAGTGTAATGAATACTAACTTAATTACCGACATAGATAATTCATTTGTACCTGTTTCAAAGACATGTGAAGTTGAGGACTGCAAACAATATATTTCCGATTATGTAAAGCCACTAACTATACTAACTCAAAACATTCGCAGTATTTATAAGAATATAGATAGCTTTAACATTTTGCTTCAAAGACTTAGCTTAGATTGTGATATAATTGTGCTAACCGAATGCTGGCTATCTAATCGCCAAGATAACCTCCCGGAAATGCCGGGTTATAACTTATTCTGTACTAACATACACAATAATCAAAATGATGGTGTAGTTGTCTATTCCAAGGAATCATTAATGGTCACAGTAGAGGAACCTAACTTCCGAGACTGTATGTGTAATTGTTTGATAATTAAAATCGGTGCAAACACAGCAATAATCGCTATGTATAGATCCCCTGCCGCTAGAAACTTAGAATCGTTTCACGCTTCCTTGAACCAGACTCTTCAGGACCTAAGCTCTTTTAAGAATGTTATATTAACGGGTGACATAAATATAAACATTAACCCTGAAATCTCTGACTCAGGAACCCAAGAATACCTCAATATCTGCTCATACTATGGCTATCTTCCGGCACACACTCTGCCGACCCATCAAAGCGGTTCCTGCCTTGATCATATGATTATTAAATCCAGCCTACCGTATGTTACGCTTGTTACTAACTCGTCAATTACCGACCATCACGCTGTTTTACTAACCCTAAACTTAACGCTGCCTAAGCTAATTCGTCCCCAGACCAAAACGCAATTAAACACAAACAAACTCGAACATGATTTATGCAACCTTGACTTTAGCCCAGTTTACAATTCAACTGACGCGAATTTTGCTTTATCGTATCTAGTAAGAAATGTCCAATCAGCAATATTACATAGTACAGCTGTTATTAAACTAAACAAAAAACTTTATAATTTGAAACCATGGATTACTCCTGGCCTAATTCGGTGTATGCGGCAAAGAGATAAGCTCCATCAGAAAACGAGGAGATTTCCAGACGATCCGATTATTAAAATAACCTATAAACGCTACAGGAATTATTGTAACGATCTCTTAAAGAACTTAAAAAGGAATTACGATAAAAATGAATTAAAAAGTGCAGGAAATAATTGCAAACGTCTTTGGAAACATATTAAAAACGTCACTTATATGACAAAACGACGTGAATCAAATTCGAGTTTACTGCTTACTAATCCTTCGCCACTCTTGTCAGCTAACCATGTTAACAACTACTTCGTGAATGTTGGGAAAACTCTTGCTGAACAGATTTCAAAACATTGCTATGTTCAACCTGTTTCCCCAAATATGTGTGATAATTGTCCCTTAAAATCTTTTGGCTTGCTAGACACTGACGAAGACGAAATTACTCGAATAATTTGTGCTCTCAAGGATGACTGTGCGGTGGGCTGGGATAATATTAGCAGTAAGATCCTTAAACAATTTAAACATATCCTGGTACCTCCCTTAACTCATATATTTCGTCTCTGTTTTTCTGAAGGTATTTTCCCTAAATGCTTGAAAAAAGCAGTTGTAGTCCCTATCTTTAAATCCGGAAACAAAGACTTGGTTAATAATTATAGGCCAATATCGTTACTGCCATCTATATCTAAAATACTAGAGAAAATTATTAATAGCAGACTAGTTAACTATTTAGAGAAAAATAATCTTCTATCATCTTCGCAATTTGGTTTTCGCGCCAAGCTATCCACGGACGACGCGGTGCACAACTTGACCGATCATGTCTCCGAGGAACTTGCTAAAGGAAACCAGACCCTAGGGGTCTTTCTTGACCTCGCGAAGGCCTTCGACACGGTATCTGTTTCTATACTCCTAAACAAGTTAGAGGCCATGGGAATTAGGGGAACGCCGCTAAAACTTTTAAGCGACTATTTAGACGATCGATACCAATGTGTTAGAATTGACGATATCACAAGCGATGAACAAAAAAACACTAGTTTTGGTGTTCCCCAGGGAAGCATTCTGGGCCCAACCCTATTCTTGATTTATATTAATGATTTGTGTAATTTGAATATTAAACAAGGCAAAATTATTTCATATGCTGACGACACAGCCTTAATCTTTTCCGCTAAAACCAGGAATGAATTATACGAGTACGCTCAAGTAGGTTTAAACAATGTGACTAACTGGCTTCAAAGCAATTTACTAACATTAAATGCTGACAAGACTAAATATATTCACTTCTCCATGCGCGACCTTCAATCTAACACTACTAATTCTCATCTTTATGCCCACAAATGTGGATTCCACTCAGTCAGTACATGTAATTGTCCTTTTATCCTTAAAACAAGCGACATTAAATATCTCGGGGTTATAATTGACAAAACACTCTCCTTTAGATCACATATTGAACGTTTAGTTAAAAGAGTGCGAAAATTAATCTATATTTTTAAAAAATTGCGAGCAATAGCAGACTCAAAATTGATTAACCAAGTTTATCTGGCACTCGGACAATCTGTAATTCAATACTGTATTACTTCGTGGGGTGGAGCACCAAAAACCTATTTGTTACCTCTAGAAAGAGCTCAGAGAGCCATTTTAAAAGTAGCCAATTTCCATCCGTTCCTCTATCCCACAGATATTGCTATACAAGTCCTGCAACGTACTGACTGTTCGCCAGCTTTTCATCATGCGTCTGGTATTAAAACAGCACACCATGCTTCCCTTCTACCCTGAAATTACTAATAAGAGACGGAATGATATTGTATGCAATTCCAATACTTTTTCAAAATATGTCTTTGTAAAAAGGTATTTCACATTTTTAGGCCCATTTTTGTACAATAGATTAAATAGAAAATTAGGTTTGTATAAATTAAATTATTATAGCTGTAAAAAGAATATTGTGCAATACTTACTCAGCATCTCGTACGGAGAGACAGAAGATCTCCTTTTAGTTTGTAAATAAAACATGCTTTGCTTTTAGTTAGTTAAATTTAGGTTATTTAATATAGTGAATTTTAATGATTGTTAATTTATTATTTCTTAGATTCTTAGTACTTTTTAGCCTGACACACAGGTCCAACCTAGTTCAGGCAAAAATGCAATGTATGCGTTATAATTGTTTTTCTTAATATAAATGTGCCACTTTTATTAAATAAACGATATTCTATTCTATTCTATTGAATATTTGCTTCTTCGTCGACATGATGAAGTCAATCTCATTTTTTGTTATACCATCAGGGCTTTGCCAGGTCCACTTCTTATGCTCACGCTTTCTGAAGAAAGAGTTCATCATGTAGAGGCCCTCCTTCTCCATAAAGCTGGCCAGTAGGTGTCCCCGGTGGTTCCTACGTCCAAATCCAAATTGCCCCACTCGCAGCTCGTCACCGTCTCGTTTGCCCAGTTTCGCATTAAAGTATAACCATGCATGGCTCTGGATACATCCTCATACATGGTCTCTACTTCGTCATCGGGGTGTGTCGAGGTCGGAGCGTAAACCTGTATGACCTTCAGCGAATATCTTGATGATATTCTGAATATAAGGTACGCCACCCTGGTCGACACGCTCTCGATCTTCACCACATTGTTCACAAGGGACTTGTGGACGATAAACCCGACACCCACCTTGGGACTGCTGGTCGCCCCCCCCCCCCCCGAAAATAGAGCAGGTTTCCAGATTTTAGGATTATCGTGTCCTCCCCCTGTCTTCGGACTTCGGATAATCCCACAATACTCCATCGCAACCTGCTCAACTCCTCCTCAAGCTCGGCAATCTTCTCATCGGACCGGAGTGTACGCGTGTTGTTCGTCGCCAGGTCCAGTCGTCGACGGTTGATCGATCCCGCCCGGAGATTCTTAGCACCCCAGGGCTGCGCCAACGCCCGTCCACTCTAGCACAACCGCTGGAGTCGCCGGGCACTTGGGGCCTGTTTTTTGTTGCATTATGCATTTGGGGGGTTTGGACCATAACCCGCCACGCTGATCCAGTGCGTGTTGGCGGGTCGCCATAGCCTCGTTCGTTTGTCAGCAGGGTGCACGTGCAGGTGAGGTTGGCTTGGGTCCCGATAAGTGTTGATTGGGACCCCGTATACACCCTTGTGACATTACAACATGACATATTTATTATTTTACTATAAAATGTGACTTCACAAAATAAGTTAAATAAAATTATCTATTGGAGTAGAGACAAGCAGTTATAAAAATGATTGATACATAATAACCAGCGACATGTATTGAGAGTGGCCAAACCGAGATACATTTTCACACAACCGCTCTTACGTAATTTTGACCTTATTACACATCTTCCTCTAAATATTTTGGTAATACAGATATTTCTGGATATTATCATTTATTCAGTCTCGCTTGTGCCGCGTGCCGATGTGGACGTGATATTTACGTTTTATTTACACCGGTTAGCACAGCGGAAGCTGTCGTTTGTAAGTTCTCAGTCAGTTTCAAGGACTGACAATCTAGTAGCGAACGAGCTGTTGGCGTTCCTCTGGATGTGTTGGACGAGGTGTCCGCAATCCAGATCTGCGCAACGAACTTCAGGGAGGAGGATATAGCTGCTGCGAAGCAGTTGCTGTTCAGCGTGCTGAATAAGCGCGACCAGATGCCATCCCGCCAGCGTGACGTGACTAAGAAAAGCCTGCAGGATATTATCCCGATGTTCAAGGAGACGAACCTGACAACGTTTGTGGTAAAGGAGCTGCATAAGCTCCCTCCAGTTACATTTGACCATGTCGATGTAACAAGCCTTTTGGTGCAATGCTTGCCAAGTTCACATCCCAAATGTCGACAACCTCGCGAGCCAAGCCAAATATGTTTGTTGTTGATTTGTTTATTTTTCTCGGCCTTCACGAGATTCTCGTCATGCGGAACGGAAATGCCCACAATCATTGCACGCCTCTCGTTTCGGTCCACCACCACTATATGAGACTTATTGGCTACAATAGGCCTGTCAGTGATGATGGACCGATTCCAGTACAATGTGATATCGCCATTATCGAGAACTGGGTCGGGCACATACCTATAGTACGGCACCTCCGATTCAGCAGTGTATGGACCCGGCCGCCTATTCAGGGCGTCAAGTTCCGTTTGAGTCTATTCGAGTATACCGAAAGAGTAAAGCCTTCAACGATTGGGTTATCATCAATACCGGCATGACCCAATCTTTGAAGGCGCGCACCTTGTTTCCGTCTGAAAGAAGGCTAGTGAATACCTTCTTCAGGCGTCCAAAGAAGCGCTCGTTCAACGATTGCTTCATGTCAGAGATATTGATACCTAAAGACAAAGACATACCTACCCAAATACTTATTGGTTTCAGTTGGAGAGAGGGATCTCAGGTTTATAGAATCCTTGAGTTGAGTACCTACAGACTCCACAATCTCCCCTCGCTTTACATGTATGACCGCACATTTGTCCACACCAAACTCCATCCTGTTGGCACTACTGAAGGATTCAGTTAACTTCAGTAGCCATCAGTTGTAGGTTATTGGGGGCAAAAAGTTTCAAGTCATCCATGTAAAGGACGTGAGATATAACCTGACCACCTCTCTTCAACCGATAGCCTAGGCCTAAATTCTACAGCAGTGTGCTTAGAGGATTATTATTATTGTTTTCATACATTTGTATATATCAGGACCCTGAGGTCCTGGACCTTTAGAAGGCGTACGAGGGGCCCAAGCCAACTCGCAGAGGCCCTTTAGACAATTTTTATGAAACGTGATACCAACCAATGATTATCTCAGTTGGTGGGAAACTATTGCGACACATGAAAAATAAAGATATAATGGCTATGGTTTTAAGAGGCTAAAGTGGACTGGTTAACAAGAACTATGTTAAAATTACGGCCCCTGCCTGCCTGAACAATGTTATTAATATACATCGATAAAAAAGGCAGGGGGTGCCTTGCACACTCAATAAATGGGCCCCCAAAAACGGTTATACTAGCGCAAAGTGACGTAGTAACACAAGGGCAACATATCCTGAAGTGCTTGAGAAGTGAAGAAGGACAATCCCGGAAGTACGGTCAAGATCCCTACCAGCACTTTACTGGATTAGGGCGCTTTCAATTTATGCGTTTTTTGATTGCCTTACTGCTCGCGGACGATCGAATTTTTCATACAAAGCACGCGGTGCGGTAACAGTGCGGCGCCGGTACCACAAACACTCGACAACAGGACGGCAACGTCACAAGCACCACGTGTTCAATTCGGTGTTGAATAGTGCGGAGACTAATTCACAGAGCTAATTTCATAAAATGTTCATCATTAAACTACGGGGCGGAAAAGTTAAAGGCTGACCCACACCAAAGGGGACGCAATTTTGGGAAATTACTCTGCAAACAAACATTGTGGGAACCTCTGTCAAATCGCAAAAAATACGTTTTTTCATACCTACCGAATTTAAATCTATGGAAAGTTGATACTTCTTAATATTATGTTTTTTATTAATAGATTTTATTTAAAAATACTATGAAAATAATTGTAGCAATAAATAATATCCCAAATATAAAATATAAGTAGTTTGCTGAATTTAACTTATTATTATTATATAATTTAAAAAAAATGCTTGGATCTTGTTTTAACCGAGAGTAAAGATTATGGAAATCACCAGAATTAAATGTTAACGAAACAATCGGTGCTACTCTTTTACGGGGGCGTCGTTTTGGTTTCTCTTTGATGATTCTCAACAAGAGCACTAACAGTCATGTTTCTTTGTCAGAGTCCATGGCTTGACTGATGTCGCATTACTGGCATACATACGCACGGCAGTCAGATACGCTTTCAATTTAGGCGTTTGTTGTCGCACTGCTAACGTACTGCAACCGGCCAGCTGCGGGACGTAACCAGCGGCATGGTAAACGTGCCGCAGCAATACGACATGGAACGTCTAAATTGAAAGCGCCCTTATAGGTACATCCTTTTCCGAGCACGTTTGCTCTTGCGAATCTCCACTCAAGCCAGCCAATGGAGGCAAGACAGAGGTGGGAACTCTGTTCTTTCGTTAGTGTTCACTACGGCCGGGCGGCCGGCCAATAAAGGCAAGCCGGAGATGAGGAACAAGATTTTTTCCGGAAGATCGGGTCCGTGGGGTCACTAATACCCATGAGTTCCCCACAACACTGCCCTGCGGATTTATTATATTATTTAGGTTTCTACTGAAATCAGAAACAAAAATTTGTCTCAAAATAATATAATTCAGCAAAGATCTCTGAAAATCTGCTATTTTGAGTGAACTTTGGTCCTTCATAATTATAAAAGTAAAGAAAATATATTAATAGAAAACTTGCTTATTTAATCAAAATTCTGAATGACGAACATATTTTCCAAAAACTTTTAAGGTTTTTAAATAAACGCGAAGGTGTTTTCTGGAACAAGTTTTGTGAAATGTTCGAGTGAGTGAGTGAGTGAGTGACGGAATAACCGAATGCCAATAGAGCGTTCAGGCGTCACCTTTTTTTCGCATTGCCTATTTATCAAACATTGCGTTAGATTGCGTTGGATGAAACAATCAGTTTTTTAACCATGCTCACGAAGACAATAGATAGACGGGTCAAGGAAATGGTATTTGCTAAATTCATTTTACATTCTATTTTATTCAACTAATTTAGGTGTCAAGGCTAGAGTGAATAGGCTCTTAATAAACTAGTGCGCTTTACCATCAATGATTGCATCACTGCTTACCATCAGGTGGGATCGCAGTCAAGCACTGGTTTATATCAATTAAAAAAAAAACTAAGTCAAATTATTACATTTTTGTTGAATTAGGTGGATTTCGCTAAAAATACTAAACGCTATCTTCACATTGTTTACTTCGATTTTTTTTTAATTAAAGTACAGGTCGTCCATTGAGATTTCAAATTACAGATTCTACTTGACATTGACGAAAAACAGTATGGAATAACGCATTTTAATACAATTATTTTAAATAAAAAACTGGGCAAGTGCGAGTCGGACTCGCGCCCTGATGGTTCCGTACAAACTTACCTATGTAAACAGTTCAATTTCCGAATGGAGTCTCGAAGATTTTTCCGAATCGCAATTTTTTTTTGTTGTGACGTAACAACAAATTTACAGTTTTCAGATTTAATCCTGTAACTGTGCTATAAGACCTTGCTTTATGCAAAATTTCAGGATTCTGGGTAAACGGGAAGTACCCTATGAATTTTAATTTTCTCGAGTGTCGAAATATACGTTTTTTGAGACATAAACGGCCGTATATATTTTTTTTCGTTAACTTAGAAATTTAATTTTTTCACGACCGCAAACTTGAGTATATGGTTTTAATTTTTCAACTCAATACCTTCACGCGCTCCCGAGATAATGAGTCTTGACAGACAGACAGACAGACGGACGGACAACAAAGTGATCCTATAAGGGTTCCGTTTTTTTCCTTTTGAAGTACGGAACCCTAAAAATATAAACAATTAGCATAATGTATGATAAAATTAATGAATAATTTGCACAATAGTTTCGAATTAGCTCCGTGAACTACATTATCAGTAGCAGCGCAACGTATGACAATTAACGGCACATCCTCACAACGCGGAGGAATTTAAAATTGGTGGGATTATAGTGGTGTATAATATTGCGCATAATTAGATAACGTTCGTGCGATACTAATATCTCATATTTTATAACCTTAATTATGTGGAAGTGTCATACTACAAACTACTATTTCAATTTTTATTAGAATCGTCAGTCGATAGTCTGTCATTAAGGCGTCCCCAACACGGGCGAGAGCATTGCCGCGAGTTAATGTTTTGCTCGTCGATGTCACTCGTCGAATCACCGCGATAATGTCGCCGTGTGGGACGCTCTCATAGAATCGTTTTATGAAGTGGCAGGACGATAATTATTACCGCGACAGACTCGCTCGTCGAGGTGACTGACGCCTTAAATTTTCCGTTTTTATATTTAGAACATACGACAAATATCGAATAAGTACTCACTCATTTCTATTGCTAGCTGCGGGTGCGATCTCGGGTCGCGATGGTCCGGCAGCAGCTCCCGCTGCGCGCGAGTATCCCAACGTTATATCTGATAGGGACGGTTGAGCTGTATGTAACAAAAAAAAAAAAACAGTTTTATATGTTGCTTCCTCTATGATTCTTTTTTGAGAAGGAGCTAAATAAAACCAAAGACTTAAAGGTTTAGGGTAGCACGCGAAATTCAATTTTTCTCAAGTATTTTGCATTTGGCAGGTCAGCGTCAGGTTTTATGTTCATTTAAAAAATATTTGCGACCATACTACTTTTATTTTGTAGTATTTATTTACGCAATTATAATCATTAAAATCATCAATACAACGTTCTCAATATGTCTGTCTAAGCCTATAAAATGGCTATTTCAGGGGAAAAACATTCAATAAGGTTAACTAAACTAAGAGGGTTTTTTTTTTAGTGGGATATCATCCAAAGACTTTTCCCATCCTGCCCTGCGTTCAAAAATGAGGTTAGAGTGCTCTAATGACGTCATCAGGGTAGATACTCTCCCTCGCTCGCATTTCTTAACGCGAACGTAGAGTTCATCTGTCAAAGTCAAGCAGTGTCATTTATGGCCGCTTACACCAACCTACCCTGGTCGAAGTTAGATTTATTTGGGTTATCTCTAGGGTCGCTACTCGAGTTATATAAGAAAGACCCTGGGTTGCAGCTCGAAGCATTTTGAACGGTTGGAGTAGAGACTCTACTCTACTCTGGTTATTTTTGAACGCAGGGCTGAGTGAAGCGAGAGGGCGTGTCAGACATTTACTGACTAAAACCACACCTATGTCCTTCAGTTGCCCTTTGCATTCTAGGACCACAGGTTTTCTTTTTAGAAAATCCACGCGGCCCGCGGTTTGCTGACATCTCTTTGAGGAGCGCTTGAAACGCTACGCGCTGTCGACGATTTGGGCTCAGTCCGGATGATTACCGGACGGCGAGCTACCCATTGCTCGTCGTCCGCAAGCCCGCGTCTACCGTGGCTGGTAGTCGGGGTCGGAGTTTCGGCGGCTGGGGCGTGAGGATGTACTTTCGCTCAAGCGTCCGGCCGTCTCATTCGCCAGCATTACCGCTTCGCAGAAGTAGGCGACCACCTGCCATTCCACCTCTTTTCAGACCATGGCCTGTACCAGGGCCTGGCGCGAGAGGTCGCTGCCACCGATCGCCTTCACGACGACACGGCGGTGCTCCGCCCAAGCGGGATACACCTTCACCGCATGCTCCACCGAGAGAACTAAGAGAGTTGTATTGACGATTTTAATGATAAGAACTCAGTAAAGCCAAAGTTCGCAAGTTATCCTGGAGCCTTCACTTTAAAACGTACCAGAAGCTCTGGGGTCAAGCGACTTGATGACGTCTTTGGCTTTTTCGAGACACTTCTTGTACTTGTCCTCAGTAGCGAGTAGTTCCGCGTCTCTCGCCGCGATGGCTTCCTGTAGCTTAGTGGCGCGCCGCCGTTCCTCTGCTAAGGCCGCTTGCAACTCTTCCACTTGCAGCGCTGGAAACGAGGGACTTAAATGAGTTTTGTGAATTAAAAGATTGAATAAGTAAGTTATACAAGAAGTCATCAGTTCTAAGAAGATAAAAAAATGGCGTTAACTTGCTCCAATGCTTCAACTTTGATCTCGAAGAAAATATCAAAGTCAAAAACTTTTAGAGGTATGCGGAACAGGGCGTCTCGCGCACGGGGGAGTATTATTATTACGTAATTGCGCGTTTTTACATAAAAAACTCACCAAACAAAAACTTTTTCTGGATATTTCTAGCAAAAACAAAGACATAGCAACCAACATTTACGGCCAAATAAATTTCGTATAAACGTGTGTACAGTATGACAATTAAGCGATTTTCAAGGTCATTCAAGTTGTACAGAACGTATGTACAATCGGCGCTCGAGGGGTTAAGTTTGCGTGTTATGTCCCCCAAACCTCCTTTGAAAAGGGAAGATCCTCCAACCAGAAGGGTGTTGTCGGACCAGTCAACTGCCCAATACACGATGGCTGATTTCAGACTGTTCTATATGTTTTAATCGCGCGAACAACTCTAATACTAATAATGCAGGATTTTGATTTTTAGTTTCAATGTGGCATCATGGATATGTCACTAGAAACTGTTCAATAAATGTTACGGCACCCTTGGCATTTAAAGTTGACGTTCATCATCATTTCAGCCACAAGACGTCCACTGTTGGACATAGGCCTCCCCCGAGTATCGCCACAATAAACAGTCCTGTGCTTCTCGCATCCATCGGATTCCCGCAACCCTTACCAGGTCATCAGTCCTTCCAACGCTACGTCTTCCGGTACGTGGTTGCCATTCCAGAACCTTTCGGCCCCAACAGCCATCCGTTCTGCGAACAATGTGACCTGCCCATTGCTTCTTAAGTTTGGCGATCCTTCGTGCTATGTCGGTAACCTTGGTTCTCTTGCGGATATCCACATTCCTGATTCGATCACGCAAGGAAACTCCAAGCATAGCCCTTTCCATTGCCCTTTGGGTGACTTTAAGTTTTCTGATGAGGCCCATTGTAAGCGACCACGTTTCGGAGCCATATGTCATCACTGGCAACACGCGAGTGCATGTTGGCATTCGCCGAATGTAAATGGAACACTGACGCAGCATTTACACGATGGCAAATAACACCAAATGGGAAGATAGTTTACAAGAGCTAGGATAGTTTTAGAAATAATAAAATGAATCTGAAAAGTTACATTTCCTCTGGCTGTCCTCGATAGCGGCCGCGAGCCTTGGGTGCGGCGCCTCCAGCGTGGCCTCCAGCTGCATGATGCGCTGGTTCGCCTCGCGGTTCATTGCCCGCTGCTTCTCCAGCCGAGCCACGTAGTCCTCTAGGAGGGCCTGAACGAGTAATACTTCTTGTAAATGACATTTAGAGCTAGTAAGCGAGCTGACGGCTAACGCATTCGTCGAAGCTTTCAAACAATTTGTGGCCAGAAAAGGTAATGTAATGAGATTTGAAGCGATAACCCTTTTGGTGGTCGGGTAAAAACTGTCCCATTTAGCTATATACAAATGTATTTAAATTACTCATTCGTTAGTTCATAAGCAGTGTTTAATAAATCTATAAATAAACCACAGATCATCATTACATCGATAATCAGAACAAACAAACCTCGACCCCATCACGTTAACAGTTAATTTATAATAATTTTAAATCTTTTAGTTTTTATGAATTTTTAAAGCGTAAGGTAGAATTTAGCGGTTTCCAAATCCTGAGGTATGTACCAACTTACATCTATCTATATTAATGGCAAATAAATTATATCTGAATCTGAATTTAACTCGTTGAGTAGTGTAATTAGAGACACAATAGTAAGACAATGGCGCACGAAAGCCGGCGTTCGTGCGGGGATCAACAGCTTAAACCGAAAAAAAATAATATTTGATATAGATTTAATAACTTTCTTTCTAACAGCCAAAACTTGAGTTTCCTGTTAGGCAGACTCAACTGACACTAAAGAATAATAGCCAGTCTTCGTTCGTGTAATACACACCTGCACAGACGCCTGGTCCGCCTGCGCTCCTTGGTTCTGTCGAAGCAGCTTGTTCTCGTGTTCAAGCCGAATCAACTGCTCCTTCAGATCGTTGGGTATCAACTCCCGGGACACGTTGTCCTCACTGGCACCTGGAACGAAATAGCTTTGAATCAAAACGTTACATAGATATTTGAAGCAATCATCACTTCAACCAAAAGATGTCCACTGATCGATATAGCAAGTGTCGTCACAACGACTGGTCCTGTGCGCCTCGAATCCATCGGATTCCCGTGACCCTCAGGTCAGGTTCAGTCCACCTTGTGAGAGGCTTTCCAATGCTGCGTCTTTTGGTACGCGATCGCCACCCCAGAACCTATCGGCCCCATCGAAAATCAACCATGCCAATGCAATTCGGCCACGGTGCCTCGCAGCGTCTCACGTTCGTATAACAGTTGATCTGGCAGTATAGTTTGTACTAAGGACAACTTAAAGTTACCCGAAGTGACAGTAGAACGGCGCAGTTCTCCCACGATGTTCGGTAGCGTGTCACGTTTGTGTAACAGCGCGTCTCGCAGTTATAGCTTGTATTATATAAAACATAAAGTTAGATAGTAGCACAGCGCAGCTCGTCCACAATATCCTGCAGCTTGTCACGTTTATGTAATAGCGCGTCTAGTGTACTATGTATAACATAGTGTTACCCGTAGAACAGCGTAACTCGTCCACGGTGTCCCGCAGCGTCTCACGCTCGTGTAACAGCGCGTCTCGTAGTATAGCTTGTACTATGTATAACATATAGTAGCCCGCAGTGATTATAAAACAGCGCAGCTCGTCTACAATATTCCGCCGCGTGTCACGTTTATGTAATAGCGCGTCTCGTAATATAGCGTGTACTATGTATAACATATAGTTACCCGCAGTGATAGTAGAACAGCGTAACTCGTCCACGGTGTCCCGCAGCGTCTCACGCTCGTGTAACAGCGCGTCTCGTAGTATAGCTTGTACTATGTATAACATATAGTAGCCCGCAGTGATTATAAAACAGCGCAGCTCGTCTACAATATTCCGCCGCGTGTCACGTTTATGTAATAGCGCGTCTCGTAATATAGCGTGTACTATGTATAACATATAGTTACCCGCAGTGATAGTAGAACAGCGTAACTCGTCCACGGTGTCCCGCAGCGTATCACGCTCGTGTAACAGCGCGTCACGCTCGCGTTGCAAGGACGCTGCGCGACTGCTTAACTTTTTATTTTCTATTTCCAGCTTGTCCGCTTTCGTTATCTCGCCGTCTAACTTCTCGTTAAGGTCCATAACCTGAAATTTATTGTAAAAAAGAAAGAAAAGTTTTTAGATGTTTCAATGTACATTATCCGTCTTTATCTAGTGCTATGAAAACCCTCGACATACTTAAGAACTTGACAAATTATACGGAGCAGGAGGTGTCGCCAAAAATGGCACATCAACTAATTTAATAAATTGAATCTAAATCAATTGAAAAGTCTTCAGTTTAATGTAACTACAAAAAAAAAATACATACAGTCGAACATATAACCTCCACCTTTTTGAATTCGGTTAAAAATGCTCAATATTTAGGTAAGTTTATTTTTAATCTCAGTGTATTATAATAATTCGCAGGTCTTTACTCTTTAAGAACTAGTGGATCATAGCAAACACCAACAGTTTTGATTCTAAAAAAATGCCTCATTTTCCTTCATCAATTTTACAGTCATTTAGGAATACAATGAACATTATTATGATCAGAAATCGAAGTTAAAAGGACTGTAGAGCAGGTGATTTCATTTTAAGTATTAAAGATTGAGTCCGTCAACAGCGAGCAAACAAACAGGAAAAAGCAGCAAGCAACACAACTGGTTCCAATAAATTTTCTTTAAACTTGTATGAAGATAAACCTTCCGATAATGTCGCTATCGCGTTTTTTTACTGCTTGTCGTCAGTGACGTTACATTTCTGCAAGAAAAGAATGCGTATACGTTCTGTATAGCTCCATCCTTTTTTTGCACGGAAACAATAATGGCTCTAAGACCTCACCACACCAGCCTCGGCAGTAGTCCACTCACCTGTTTCTTATAAATATCAAGCTGTGCTCGTATCGCGTTAGCCTTGGCAGCCGCTTGCTCGTGCTCGATGGCGCGCTGCACGTGCTCGGTGTTGGCTCGCTCCAGTAGCTTCACCTGCCGCCTAAGATCCACGTGCTCTTCCATCCTCTTTTTGTAAGATGCCACTGTGGCTTCCAAAGCAGCCGCTTTCGCAGCAGTTTCTCGTAATGCGTCTAACTCATCTTTTAATGCTACGTTTTCAGAGGCTGCCATCTGCAATGAAGTATAAAATTGAAATTTTAATTATCATCATCTTGCCTTTAATAACCACTGCTGTAGAATCAGAGTAATTGTTTAAATAAAACAGTTTACGCTTACGTCAATCGTAGACAGATTGGTCACCAGTTCATACACATTCCTCATCTCTCTCTGATGACCAACTGATGGGAAGATAGATATATAATTATACTCTTTATTGTACACCATAAAATACAATTGCGAGTTTAAAATTTGGTTTCCCGTGCAAACTTCTATAGTTTTGTACCAACCCTAGTTGCACAAGTGTGCAAAATTTAGTAGCTACCTATTTTGGTAGGTCAAAATAGGTATAATTTTGCACGTTCTGTTTTGTCTCTGGTTACACTGTAGTACAACGTAAGTTTATGAACCATCACGCTCCTGTGATACGCCCTCTGGTCAAAACATCCCCTTGTATAAGGATAGAAGGGAATGTTTTGACCACAAAGTTTTGCTCAGAAAGTAAGCAGTAGAAACAAAAGGTTGTTTCTATTGCTTACTTTCTGAGCATTTTAACAAATTATATAATAAATGCAATATTTTATATAACAGCAACACGTGCCCATTCCTAACGTTACGCTGCATGGCCAGTAGCATGAATTTAATAATTAATTATGTCATATAATTAAAGGCTCATTATCAGTCATGCTCATTACGGGAGTTACTTAGCAAAAGACTAGGTTAATTATGGTAATTTCAGAGAAGCCAATTTGCATCTAGTTTGTTGAGATGTAGACTCTGTTCCGCAGTAGGTATATAAAATTATTGGTCTACTTTCTTATATATATATTTTGACTTCCTTTTTACGTAAGCCAGATAATGCAGATAACATAACAGTACCGTGCTAAAGTAAGGAAGCAGCCAGGTAAAAAAAATAAATACAAGAAAACAATGTAACTTTTTTTTGTTAATACAATAAAAAATTTAATCTACAATATGAAAATAAAATTTTAGCAGTATCAATGTATCTTTTTTTCTGTTCAAAATCGCAGTATATATCTACGTTTTTCTTTTATTCAAAATCTCGTACATTAATTAATTTCTGTTTTTTTTTTTTAAGACTTGACGCTCTTAAAAAGTTGCCAAATATGTTCTGAGCTTACTGGATACCGATTTTTCACCCTTCTGTCGAGTTCGTGGCCATTGCATGATTTTTTAAATCTTTTTATTGTTCTTCTTGTTAAAAAGTTCTGACACAGTTTCGACGAACGCTTAGGATCATTATCTTGTTGAAAAGTGATTCCAGGGCCAATGAGATCCAGTCTGCTGGTTATGGCGGAATCTTTAAGAATAATTATTGATATTTTGATATAACGTCATTTGAAAATGACGTTACCTTCACTATACTTGGTAGTAGACTCTCTTCTCTTGACCGGCGCACAAACACTTTTACTGGACTTGTAAATCTGAAATTATTTTCATAATTCCACAGGACATTTTCTTATTGATTTATTGTCCAATTTTTATGCGCCTTTGCCCATTCTAGTCTATTTTTATGTCGAATTATTAGTTTTGGTTTTGGAGGTCACATTAATACTACTAACTTGCAAACTGGCAAGATATACTTTAAGGTTTATGTTTTAAAAAGTTTAGGATTGATAGATGTTCAAACAAGAATAGATAGGGAGACGTCATACAAAAGTCGAGACGTAATTTTTATTTAGAATGTATTAGAAAGTGCTTCATACAATATAATAACAGTATTGTAGCGACATCTATGGCGTCACATAGGTAAGAACTAATCCTGCATCGCGCAATCAAAGTTCTCCGCGCGATTTGAATATATACGACAGCCCGAAATCATCTATCTGGCAGCTGCCCACCAGACAACATCCTGTCTGGCCGGAGGATCCTCCCTTTTCAACGGAGGTTTGCGGGACTTTACTCTCTGTTCCGCATACCTCCAAAGTATAATTGAACCAGAAGCTTTTCATTTGCGTCTCCCCTATAACAGTAGCGACACATCCTCGTAATGTCAGGGTGTTGCTCGTGTATAATTCAAAGCTGCTATTGCCATTAAGCGTCGATTCCGTTAAGAGTGCAGTCACGTAGAGAACTAATAACGCTTCACTGTTGAAGTCTTATTTGCTTGCGCTTTGTCCTTTTAGAAGAAAAGAGACAAGGACAAAGCAGTAGCCGAGATCTTTCGAATACAGACAATGTTAATAATATCAGAACCTTCACGTCTATGCTCAAAAGCGTCTAAATGGGGTCCAAAAATGGCAAAAACCACCAAAGACTTTCCATAAAACCACACCATTGCATAAAAGAAATCACCTGACAGATTTAGTCATAAGACACTGTGTTTCGTCAAAATCAATGACTTTTTTTTTGTAAACAATCATAGAGGGCCGTAACTTAATTTTATTACTATTTTTTTACCGCATATTGTCAGCGATGATTCGCTTGAAACAGCTATGTGCTTCCAAACTTTTGTACGGTAGTGTAATTAACACGCACTATTACCCAAAGCGCCAAGGACTTCACCGGTGCGAAAATTAACATTCCATATGTACAATATTCGAGTTATTTGTTATTAAGCTTATTTGTTATATGTGCATTTTTAGTGTTTATATTGCATTAAATCTGGAATAGCTATTACTGTTATACATAATTAGGTCTATCTACTAAAAGTGGACTATATTAAATTTTCCTGGGCAAGCAATTTTTAAGTGCGATGTTTTCAGTGGAAGCAGCCAATGACATCCCCCGCTCTTGGACAGTGCGGGAGGGTGTGTCAGACTTTTACTGACTAAAACCCATTCCTGTTCCTTCGTTGCCTTTCATACCAGGGCCGAGTCTTCCTTTCAGAATCAGACCCTAGCCCCCTACGGTTTGCTGACTTCAGTGGAAGCAGCTGGTCTTCGCTTCGGATTTAATAGTGACACTGCCAGCTCTTCGCTACCAATGTCGCAAATGATGATCGACGGCGCATGTACGAGTAAGGGTTTCGATTAACAACACAGAACTTCGCGCTATAACTAAATATTTACACCGAACCATGCTAAGTTTTGTATTTTTTTAGGTTTTTATCCAAATGAAAAAGGAGAACTATTCTGTATCACTTTTGCTATCAATGAATGCAATGAATGAGATATTTATGAGGGTAATTTTTTTTTTAAATATGGTTTTAAAGTTATCTAGGCAGATAGATAAAAAATTAATCCCATTCATTATCACGCTCACCCATTGACCATTCTCTCTGCACGTGTTGGCTTAAACTGTTAGTACAGAGAGACTGTAATAAATAAATAATAAACAGAGCCTAACATTTAGAAGAATTAAAACAGAAAATAGTTCTTTACTTAATGATTACAATACAACTCCTAAAGAATTGGTGGAATGGTATAACAAACCATGTTTTTTTTAACGTGTTATTTTAACACGTTAAAAAAAGCATGATTTGTTTGAAACTAGTAACAAACGCTTTTATCTCATTTCTTATCAAAATTGTTGACTGGGTATCATTAAAACACCAAGCCAACTATTTTTCTGCATAACATGACAGAAACAAACCTGCAGCTCTTCATTCCTTAGCTTCAACAACGCCAGCTCCCGCTCCAGCGCATCAGCGCGGGCATGTTGGTCGTCGCGTTGCAGCTCGACCTTGTCCAATTCGTCCTTGAGCACGTCGAGCTGCGCCCGCATGGTAGTGTAGCGTAGCGTGCCGGCGTGCGCGGGGCCCAGCGAAGCGCCTGCGTCGTCCAACTCCGCGTCCCCAGACTCGACGGCAGCCTCCCGCGCCGCTGTTAATCGAGCCACCTCACTCAGCAACGTCATCTTCTCTTCTTGAAGAATTTTCACCTGGAATTTTAATGATTCAACTGTGAATTTATCGTTTTAAATTAAAATCTTTATAATCAAGCCTATAAGACACGGGCACATACGAACCAGTTGCGAGACGTTAGTGCCGTAACTAGGGCTGTGCCAGCGGTGCCCAGGCACAGGGCGCAGAGCTTGGAGGGGCGTAGAAATTACCAGGGCCAAATTTTGGATCATGCTTGATAATTAATAGCAAATATACAATATCTATCGTATACCTAATGCGGTTATAGATGAGCCCTACTAGGTGAGTTGATTCCGTAGGTGCTCAGGCAGGGTTGACATGATTAAAACAAGTTGTTTTAAAACAGTTTGAATTTAAACCGTGTTTTTTATTACACGTTTATTTAAACACAGATTAAGTTTTAGGCATTGTATAAAACAATAAGAAAAAAATAAACTTTAAAACTACTTTTCACGATGAATGAATGGATATAAAATGAAAATAAATTAATATTTAGGAGTCTAAATAGCTTGACATATAGCCAGTTGAGTCTATGCTATTGCTATGTTATATATTTGAACTTTTATTGGCATTATAATTAAATAAAGCACATTTTATGATTATGAAGTGTTATCAGTCGCAAAATTAATAATGAAATATTAGAAAGAAAGGAACTCGTATTTACAGAATTCATAAGTTATTCTTCGCCGGTAAAATCCCGTTAGGAAAGTCCCTAATGTCGGCTGTCGAAAGAAAGTAATTCAATGAACTAGTGGTTATTCCCCTCATTTAAATATAAATATTGGTGTGTCCCCTATTCATAAAATAGAATTCGTAGCTCATAGGTAATTCCCCGCTGGTATAGTCCCGCTAGGATAGACCACAAGTCGCCCAATTTAAAAATCAACATTAGAACAAACAAGGTGAATGTAAAGCGTTCAGTATTGATTAGAGATATGCAAAATAAAATTAATGTTTATCCATTGATCGTTTTTGTAAATATTTAATTTGCTATGGCGAATTTAAAAATAACTAGTCTACAAATGAAACATTATATTTTAATGCCCTAAACTAAAAAGAACAAAAAAAACTGTTTTTTTTTTTCAACCCATTGCTCAGGGCGGGGGACCACAAGAGGTCAAATAGTGGGTAGTGATGGTGGGCGGTATATTTGAAGCATCAAGTCACACATACATTTTTATATTTAGTTTTTTTTTTATTGTTCAAGCCAGGTATACTTCCATATAAAGCATTCATGTTTTTAATTTGGTAAGTAATCTACAATATTTAACAAAAAGAAATTTAGTTAAGTGACAGTACGTGACATTATTTTAAAATACCATGATTAAATATTTTTGCGGTAGTGTTGTTCCGGGTTCTGGACCACTTGGTGATTTCTCCTTCGTGGTCTGCCGGGACCCCGTCGCATCATGCGATTTCAGGGCACCAATTTTGTGTTTGGAAGAAATAGAGTGAAGTCTTTGCCCAGCATCGGGACATTACAGGCTAGATATAAAAATTAGTGATGCAACTGAAGTGTCTTAACGGAAGCAGAAACGGAAACAGACGTAAAAAGTAAATCTTAACGGATGCGAAACCGGAAGCGGAAGTGTTAATACTATGAAGAAAAAAAAACAATTTTATTAAATTTGTATTTTGTAGTTTACTTACTACAGTACTCGAAATTAAACAGGCAAAATATATTTAATAAAAAGTAATTTAGCCGCTTTTACACCTTTAAATCTGTTTTGGTGTGCGTCATATAACCAGCTCCGCTAAATAATTAATAATAATAATTGTTTATTTCTCACCACAAAAATGTTTACAATAAAAAGGAGCTTAATTTAAAAGTACTCGATACAAAGCAAAATTTTTATATTGTACTGCAGTATATAATGTGGTGGCTGTGATATGCCTCAAACAGTTTTGACCCTATCCTCTCAACTAGGTGTTAACCTGTATCTCAGGGGATAGTGTTCAGCCATCAGTTTGCATGATATTTACCGAGTGTCACTCACTACTATATAGATGAGTCGGTATTGCGAGTGAGAGTGGTGTGTAATTGCAAAGATGTGGGAGAAAGAATGTAGGAACGTATGTAAATGTATGTGTGTGGAGTGTGTGCGTGGATATGATATTGGGGTTATGTAATAAAGGTAATGAGATTTTCTGTTTCTAAATAATCTAATTGTAATAACCAGCTCTTAACGTAATTGTAATAACCAGCTCTTGTGGGGAACACTGGGGACAGGCCGGTGAGATTCCACGCCTTCCAGCATCGGGCAGGGCAACCGTTCGATGCTTTCTTAGAATAGATTGGAGCACAAAGAGCTTTCGAACAGTAAGCACTTTACAGTCTTTGTACAGTTGTCCAGTAGGGTATCGAAATGGTTTTTTTATGATTAGCTTGAGAACAGCTCTTTGGGCTCTCTCCAGGGTAAGGAACATCGTCTTAGCTGCCCCACCCCATACCGGAACACAATAACTAATCACAGACTGACACAGCAATATGAATATTTTTATAAGAAGCTCTTGTGGTACTGATTCTCTAAGAGTTTTAAATAGGTATATCATAGTTCGCAACCTAGCATTGACTTTACTTAATTGTTTATCCCATCGTAATTGTTCATCAATTTGCACTCCTAGGTACCTAACTATGGCTGGCGTAAGAGTTTGACATTGACAGGTCTGTGTAGTATCCCAACATGTGTGTGCAGTTATGTTAAACTCATCCGATGGTTTGTTATAAATCTTTATCGTGAAGGTTACGTAATTAGTTTTTTGATATTTAGTGTCAAAAGGTTAAAGTTTAGCCACTTTAATATTTTTCTTAGGCAGTCTTCGGCTTTAGCTTTTACAAAATCCCAGCTTGGTCCGTGTACCACAATGGCAGTGTCATCTGCGTATGTAAATATGGTTGCGTTCGGAAGTGACATTTTACAAAGGTCATTGATATATATTTTGAACAATGTAGGACCTAGAACGCTTCCTTGTGGCACACCGAAAGTGACATATTGTTCATCACTAAGTAGAGAATTAACTATGACATTTAAAAATAGGACACAACTATTTTTTAAATAGCTCTTGAACATCAAAAGAGGCACACCCCTGATTCCTATTTGTTCAAGTTTGGTTAGAAGGATGGGGACAGAGACTGTGTCAAATGCCTTCGCCATATCCAGGAAGATACCAAGACATTTGTTTTTTTGTATCAAGTTGTCTTGCAACAAATTGTGTTAAATCTAGTATGGCGTCTTCGTTGGATACGCCGCGACGGAAACCATACTGGTTATCAGAAATAATATTGTACTTGTCCAAAATACTATTGAGCCTTGAGTTCAGATTTTTTTCTAGAATCTTGGACAGCGCGGGTAATACAGATATCGGCCTATAATTGTTAACACAGTCTCTATCCCCTCCCTTGTGGATAGGATGGACTAAGGCTTTCTTAAAAGCCTGGGGAAATACACCAGTTCTTATGGACTGGTTGCATATGTGTGTTATGGGAAGCGTTAAAAATTTTTTGCATTGTTTCAGTACACTTGTTGATATTTTATCCCAACCAGTGGCGCAGTCACTACGCAATTGTAGTATTATGGAATCTACTTCAGAAACATCAGTTTCTAGAAGAAGAAACGAATTAGCGGGAGATGAATTTTCATTGCTCACTGGCTACACTTCCGGGGGGAGCTGATAAGTATTGGCGAACTATTGGCAACAGAAGAACAAAAGAAACAACAAACATAAGAAAAAAACAACAAAAGATTTACGCGCTTACGATAAACGTCACGAGGCGCAGTGATGCGCAGAATGAAACAAAGAAAGGCGCAGTGGTGCGCAGAATGAAACAAAGAAAGTCAGTGCGACACGTTTGTGTAAACCCCGCCTGCCCGCCCCACGCCTTTTCCGTCGTGTCCATTAGTCTACGGGCGCCCCACCCCCACGCTCCTCGTTGTATTCTTCTGTTAAGAGTTTTGTTATAAGTTTGCAGAACCAGAAACGTAAACGGAAGTGAAAAAGTTTGCGGAACTTCTGCAGAAGCGGGAGCGGAAGCAGAGAACAGAACTCTGCTTAAAAATAATATTGTTTGCAACACTAATAAAAATAATATTGTTTGTAAGTAACTCTGTAAAAAGTATATCTTTCAGTTGCACGCGGGACGGCGGTACATACGCGCGCGTCAGTTAAACTGCTCCGTATTGCAATGTTTACTTATTCTTTTTCTAAGAATACCCCCAATTTTTTTAATCATGAGTGAAAGTAGTAGAAGTGTTACATCTAGTTTACCTAAGATACTAAGTGACTGCAGTGAAGATGAAGAGGAAATGGTACAGAAGGAGAATACATTAAATACAACAAGTAACAAGAGAGTGAGAAACGAAAGTGATGATTGTGAAGGATATGAAGATGATGAAGGGTTCGTAACTATTACTAGGAAGTCGAAAAGATTATTACGCAGCTATTCTAAGAATAGTGACACGCAAAATCAATCTGTAAACGATACACAATTGCAAGAAAACAGTTACGAAGTTTGTGTAACTTCTTTGGAGCCCCTACCGAAACAAATTGCTATGGCCAAATTATTAAGGAAATATAACATTCAAGATATAAACAGAATAAAGTATAAAGGTACCTATAAAGTTTTGATTACGTTCGATTCTCAAGAAAAAGCTGATAAATTACTGCAATGTAAAGAAATGTCAGATTTAGGTTTTAGATGTCAACTGACATCAGATATTAGCTTATCATACGGAATAGTGAGGCAAATGGATATGGAGACAGATATAGAAGAAATAAAAGATGTGTTGAAATGTGATTTTAATATTATTTCTGCTAGAAGACTCAAACGACAAAATGATGAGGGCAATTGGGTCGAGAGCGAGACCATACGATTGTGTTTTCAAAGCTCTAACTTACCGCCGTATGTTCATGGATACGGCTGTCGGTTTAAGGTGGAGCCTTATGTCTTTCCGGTCACCCAATGTTCCGGTTGTTGGAAATTTGGCCATTTGAGAAGATTTTGTCCATTGAAAAAAGTACTCTGTCCTAAATGTGGCCTAAATCATGTGAACTGCGAAACTACGAGTTACAAATGTTTAAACTGCAAAGGCTGTCATATGTCGTTTGATAAGTCTTGTCCAATATTCTTAAAAGAAAAACATATTAGGGATATAATGTCCAAAGAAAATCTTACATATAGAAAAGCCAACTTAATGTGCAGAACTCATCAAGAGCGTCAAGAAGAAATACATGATCAAACACTTCCTTCTGGGCCATCAAACTCGCCTCGTCCACGTACCTACAGGGATGTCTTAATGACAAGTAATGAAAATGAAGACGAAGATGATGCCGGCTTTAGTATATCAGACGAGGACAGAACAACAAATCGTTCGAAAGGAAAAAAAAAACACAAGAAAAGGCAAGAAAAGTCGAGTGCGGATACTCGTTCATTAATATTAGAATGTGAACCACAGCATAGTCGATATCCTGCAGGAAATGAGACTGCAGAAACTAGAACTTCGGAGAGAAAAATAAATAAATTTAGCTTTATTCGATTATATAAAAAAATAGAGGAAATAATCTGGTCTGAGAAAGCATTTGAGGAAAAGTTAAAATTATGTTGTAAGATGATATTTGAAGAAATTTATACGTATGTGTCGGAATCTATAAAGGGAATCGATTTTATGCAAAAATTAGGAACCTTTTTTAAAAATGGATAATAATCGGTCAAAGTATGTATATTTAAACATAGTACAGTGGAACGCCCAAAGTATGAGACCTAAATTAACAGAGTTAGAGTCCCTCTTGTTTCAAGATAAAATACATATTGCAATCATTAGTGAGACTTGGTTAAATGAAGATATTAGTTTACAAATATCAGGATACAATATTTATAGAAAGGATAGATTCGACTCTTATGGTGGAGTTGCAATACTGGTACATAAATCTGTAAAAGTTGAGCTTTGTCATATTAATATGAATAGTACTGATATTGAAATTGTGTGCGTAAAAATTCTGAACTGTAAATATTTGCAAAATTTAATAGCTGTGTACTGTCCGCCTTCCACTCGTACATCTCCTTCAGATTGGGATAAAATATTCTCACAGTTTAGGAATAAAACATTGGTAGCTGGGGATTTTAATGGTCATCACAGTAACTGGTCGTGCAAAAATGATACTAGAGGAACGCAGATAATGGACTCTGCTCTAGAATTTGGTTTCATGCCAATAAATAACGGGAGTGCAACTAGAGTCAAACTAGTTAATAATGTTCTTCAAGAAACATCTCCTGATATTACCTTCGTGTCTACTGATATAGCGGTTCATTTCACTTGGAATGTCCTAAATGAGAATCTGGGTAGTGACCATTTATTAATCAAAATTAAAATTAGCTACCAAGACATATTACACTTCAGTAAAATTCGTAATTTTAAAAAAGCTAACTGGTTAGGTTATCGTAGAGATATTGAGTTATCGTTAGATGAATTTCACGTTTTAAATAATGTACAGGAAATGTATGATGTACTGATAAACGCTGTTGAAAAATCAACAGAAACCAATATCCCCCTACTTAGAATTTGCGAGGACCCGCATAGCAATTTTAAATCTAAGCCGTACTGGAATTCCGATTTGTCCAAAGTAGTTGCTCAAAGGAGATTGGCCTTGAGTATTTTCAGAAGGAATCCTACTCCTCGAAACCTTGATGTGCTAGAGGAAAAGACCAAAGTAGCAAAACATAAGATAAATGAGGCTAAATCAAAGAATTGGCAAAATTTCTGTAATTCCATTGACGAGACTGTCTCTGTCTCTCAAATGTGGCAGCGAATGCGATGGATCAAGGGCTACAAGCAGTCTAGATGTTATGCTGCTGCGGAAAAAAAAGAACAACTTATTTGTAACTTAGCCCCTCATACAGTTCAAACCGCTAAGCCAATTTTCACATCATCCAATGATCTACTAGAATCTGACTTCACTATACAGGAACTTGAAGCTTGTTTAAAAAAAAAGGATACTGCACCTGGCGCCGATAATATTACTTACTCTATGATTTTTAATCTTCCGTATGTAGGTAAACGTTATTTACTCTCTATTTACAACCGAATTTATAATTCGGGATATATACCACACCAATGGCGTAATATTAAAATTATCCCAATTCCAAAAGGGGGGAGTGGCTCTAATTTAGACATCAAATTAAGGCCGATTTCGTTAATATCTTGTGTCTGTAAAATTTTTCATTTAATGATAACTAAAAGGTTAGAATGGTTTATGGAAAATACTAGGGTTTTCTCTCCTGGCACATCGGGATTTAGAAGAGGACAATCATGCTTGGATGCTCTTGTTCACCTTATTACAACAATACAAATCGGTTTTACGCATAATGTCCCGACTTTAGCTTGTTTCCTGGATATCGAAAACGCCTATAACAATGTCTTAATCAATAGTGTAGTACTAAAGCTAGACAATTTAAAAGCTGGTTATAAAATATGCAATTATTTATGGGAATTTTTAAGAGAGAGACATTTGTTAATTAAGGATGAAACACCCCAAGGGGGATATTGTGAGATGGACTGACAAAGGTCTGGCGCAAGGAGACCCGATCTCTCCACTGCTGTTTAATATTGTAACCTTAGAAATATGCAAAACTCAAATTGTACATATATGCCAATTATGATGATTTTGCCCTGTTTATCAGTTGCCCAAAAATAGAGGATAGTGTTAGGAATATGCAGAGCGCGCTGAATGTAGTAGCCACTATTTTATGTAATATAGGATTACAATTATCCACAAATAAATCTAAATTCTGTTTATTTAGCAGAGGGTATAGAAGGTATCAGGTTCAATTAAATATCAATGACACACCTCTAAGCACAGCTCAAAACGTTAAATACTTAGGACTATGGCTCGATCAGTCACTTCGATGGGGAAAACAAATTAATGAAGTATATGAGAAGACACAACGCTTTTTGAACCTTATGAAAGTTTTAGCAGGCTCTGGTTGGGGCCTTCATCCCATACACTTGAGACGGCTATACATTGCTGTAATTAGAAGTCGGCTTGACTATGGTAGCTTCTTGTATGATAACAGCGCAAAGTCTCGATTATGTAAATTGGAAAAAATCCAAAATCAGGCGTTGAGGATTACAGGTGGATTTATAAAATCTACTCCAATCCATGTAATGGAGAGTGAACTATCTTTACCTCCATTGCATTTGAGAAGAAAATTTTTAGCAATAAAATATTGTTTAAAAGCTAAGTCTTGGACTAATAGTGTGACGATTGATCGATTATCCGAGCTTGGTACTCTCTGCTCTAGCCGCTATTGGGCAAACAAGAAGAATCCAATGTTAATGACTACATTTAATATTATTAAAGACGAAAAAATTTACTCGAGTAACCCTTTGGAAATGTTTAAACTAGATATTTGGTCTACAAGTATAAATGTGAAAAGTATTATAAGAGATAATTTACAATCAGTCACCAAACCCAAATCTAACTATGAAACGAATTTGTTAAGAAGTACTATTGTAGAAGAAATAAATGTTACATATCATGGCTGGTATAAGCTCTTTACAGACGGTTCAAAAAGTACTCAATTAGGTGCGGCCTACTACGATCCAGAGAACAAACATGGGGAATGTTTTAAAATCACCTCAAATGTGTCAATCATGACGGCCGAATTATTTGCCATATTGCAGGCAATTTTTTATGTCATTACCTTACAGCCACAACGTGCTGTTATATTCTCAGACAGTAAAAGTGCCCTCCAGCATTTGGCTCGATGCGCCTCTGGACACAGAGGTGTATCGATAGCCTATTCGGTAATGAGGAAAATCAATGAATGCTCTCGAAATAATATCAACTTAGTTTTACAGTGGATACCGTCACACATTGGTCTGAAAGGAAACGAGGAGGCTGATAGATTAGCTAAAATTGCCACTACAATGGGCTCAGAAGTTTATATTAAACCGATTTACTCAGAAATATTGTCAAAATTTAAGGAACAGTGTCGTAAAGATTGGACGGTGTACTTTAGCGAGAAATCGAAAACTAAAGGTATCTGGTACAAAGTAATCCAATATGAGCCTCCTCGAGTGCCATGGTTTCTTAGTAATAGAATTAGTCGTCATCTACTAGTAACAGCATTTAGACTCCGTTCTGGACACATGCCGCTGAAAGTATTTGCTTACCTTATGAAGAAGGTTGATTGCCCTAAATGTGATGTTTGTGACAAGATAGAAGATGTACAACATATTTTAGCTGAATGTGTTAAGAATAAAGCCGAAAGAAGTAGAATTATAGATAAACTTAAGCTAAATAAATTAGATGTAGGTATTTTCCAAAGTCTCCTAACAAAACCATTTTCAGATGAAGCCAAGATGATTTATAATCTAGTTTTAATTAAGCAATCTTGATATTATTTACCTGTATGTGTATTTTGTACTTAAATGTAAGATTATGTACCTATTTACCGTATGTAATAATGGAACTGGCATGAACAAATGTTCAAAAGTTCCTAAACCAATAAAGAAAAAAAAAAAAAAAAAAAAGTAAGTATATCTTTAAAAAGTTACACAATATTTTTATGTCAGTGTGTTTATAACTTCAGAGGCACTTAAAAAATTGAGATGTTATTTATTTTCTTTACTAGATGATTTCTCAGGATATGTTTTAGTAGGGTATATTACACTACTCGAGTTGAGTCAGCAGGCGCAGTCAAGATTTTATCGCATTTAAGAATGGAACTTAAACACAAAGTAAACGATACCCGTAGGAAGCACAGTGGTCAAACTATGGTGACTAGCATACACCGGTAAATAAAGCATGTCGGGATTAAGGGATGATCACGCGCAGATGTCACGTCTTTCAATATAAGTACATACTTACCTAATGCATATGATCCGTCCTCATAACACCCAAATGATGCATAAATATGTAATGTTAGTTTCAACAAATAGAAATCGAGTAGAAAACAAAAATCGCAACAACGTTCTAAATAAAGTTTCACGTTATAATAATATTAATATGAATCATCAAATTACAAATAAACAAACTCAAACGCATGAAATTAATTGCAGTTTCATAACGCTTGTGTAAAACGGATCGCAAACCAACATAATTACGGTATTTAAATGTTAATAGGTGTAATATAAAAATAAACAAACCTGCGTGTCGAGTTCATGGCACCTCTGCGCGAGGGCTTCTCTCATGTCCACATCAGTCTGCTCCGCCGGCGGCGCGTCCAAGTGCACACTGCCACGATTCACACCCAGCGTTAACGTCTGCAGTTCCTAACACAAAATAATAATATTCTAAACAAACCACTCATACAGTTTCACACTACTTTTACTTTCAGGCAAACGTAAACACCGATGGAGCCAGCGGCGCCACATTCTACAACTGACAGACGATCAAGTACTGTCGTACCCACCACCAACAATATCGTGATCCAAGGACATTAAAAATGAGCGTTACTAAAATTGAATTTCTTTGCCGCTTCAAGTAACGAGCATGCAACTTTGAAAAAGTGAAGCAAGACCGTATGCTTGCTAAACTCTTGCGATGATGTGCATTACATTATTAGTGCGCTCATATAATAATGTAATACTGTAGTAGCTCAATTGAGCTCAATGCATGAAAATACTGAACTAAATCACTTAAGAATAGTTGACTACCTATTCCAAATTGGTTTCGGGTGGATAATATTACGTGTTTAATATTTATTTTATTAGTTGAGCTGACGGGGAATCGGTGCTTTTCATCTCTTTTGTAAATATGTTACGTGCTTGTATTTTAGTTTCATGTAACATTTATTATATGTGTGGTTTTGTGTCACATAGTTAGTTCCTGAAATATTCGGCTATGGTACACAGATGAAGCTGCATTTTAAGGGTTCCCGAATTTGTTACGGAACCAGAAGATATGCAAAATTTAATAATTCATCCATTTTTTAATAAAATACATAAAAGAGATAAGAATAGCATTAAGTTACAATGTGGCAGGTGAAAGACAATGTGGAGTAATTGTATTCGCAAAGTAATAGTGAACGTATAATTAGAGTGCAAATGTGAGTACAAGGTCAATTGTAATGACCATTAACATTATCCTAGATTTAATACAGTTCTAAGTACTAAAAATAGAATGCATGCCAACAAATAGATTAAGCATTAGCAATATTAACAGTTATTATACTTACATGTACGTGTATTGCCAGACATAAAAAATACATAAAATAAGTGAAAATAAAAGCATAACATATTTTTAATACAACGAATTTTAAGTGTGGTGGTATTACTAACTTGACTCGTTTGAATGAACAAGATTATTTTTGGCACTATCATCTTTTTTTTACGTGATCATATATTAGCTACAATTGCTATCACATATTTATATAGGTATGGAATTATACATATATACTTAAAAATGCTTAACTAATCTATATATATAAAAGGAGAAACTGACTGACTGACATATCAACGCACAGCCAAAACTACTGGGACTAGGAGCGTGAAATTTTGCACAAGGTTTCCTTTTATGACGTAGGCGAGCACTTAGAGAGGATTTTCCAAAATTCACCCCCAAAGGGGATGAAACGGGGGTTCAAAGTTTGTATGGAGAAACCTATTCTCACGCGGGCGAAGCCGCAGGCAGATGCCTAGTATAATATACATACCTACTTACAGACAACTAAACTAATAAACAACTTAATAGATACATATGTTACCGGCAATCTGTGTAATCCGGTATTCTATACAATACCTAGGCAATGTATAGAATACCTTAGGGCCAACGCTACGTTAAGCGGGCGCACGCGCGGGCACCCGTTGCGCGACTATGTGCGTGTGTCGTGTGCGGCGGTCCCAGTAGCGGAAACCGGATTATTACCTGCGCAGTGTCGCTAGTTCAACTTCAACGGTGTGCATATAGTCGTGTCGATGGAGAACTTTAATCTATTAATACGTAGCAAAAAGGACGCGGGGCGCGACTGCCCGCGACAGGTGCCCGCGCGGCGAGCCGCGACGGAGCACCTTTGTATGGGACCACGCGGGCGACCGCGTAATGCAGCATCGGCCCTAAAACGTGTAAATACCGAATGCGAAGCCGGTATTTTAGGGCATCTCGACACGGGCAGGTAGTTTTTTTTCGACACCACTCGGAAAGCGAAGCCTTACTTTAAACCCCGCAGACAGAAATAGGACCTGAGTAGTTGTAAGCAAATTACATTGTTACTTTTTACCTATTTCTTGTCCACGGGGTCTGGGTTGTTATAAAAAAATAACCCTCACGTCTTTTACACACATTGAGTTTAAGTAATAGAACATGTTTCATTTGCCCATCATTATCGGTACGTCGGTTAAAATTAATAAATATAGATCAAAATCTATTTATTTTACACATTGCCGGTGGACCAGCAGGTACTCTATACAATCCCTAGGAATTGTATACTGTATACATTACCTAGGTAAAGTATGTAATGGATAATAAATATCATACATTGCCTGGACGCCCCAGGTATTCTATACATTACCCAGGTATTGTGTAGAATACCTGAATTATACAGATTGCCGGTAACATTATATCTCATTCTTTGTCTCGTCTTTTAAAGGTCATCAAATCTATGGGCCTGTGCACACCACGTGTTTTAAACGCGCCGATGACACGCGTTTGTAGTAATACAGACGCCGTACGCACGCGAGTCAGACGCAGCCTGTAGATCTTTAATAGGACAAAAGCGCGCCGTAGACGCATGTTTCTAAAACAGGCATCAACGGCGCGTTTAAAAAACGTTATGAATAAATATCATACATTGCCTGGACGCCCCAGGTATTCTATACATTACCCAGGTATTGTGTAGAATACCTGAATTATACAGATTGCCGGTAACATTATATCTCATTCTTTGTCTCGTCTTTTAAAGGTCATCAAATCTATGGGCCTGTGCACACCACGTGTTTTAAACGCGCCGATGACACGCGTTTGTAGCAATACAGACGCCGTACGCACGCGAGTCAGACGCAGCCTGTAGATCTTTAATAGGACAAAAGCGCGCCGTAGACGCATGTTTCTAAAACAGGCATCAACGGCGCGTTTAAAAAACGTTATGTGCACAGGCCCTAAGAAATACCGTTTGACATTTCACACTTTTCAAGCCGAAATAACTTTATTTGTGGGTAACTTACACAATTTCAATTACCTTTTCCGTAAAACCATGAAATTATGAAGCTATTTTTATTTTATCATTGAGATCATAAGATATACAATTTTTAATCAACTTTAAATTAAAATCTCTCCAAACAACACACACTGTGTGTGTGTTGTTTATGTATATCGGTGTTTTGATGCCCCATGTCTGCGGAATGTCGAACGCTGGTATTTAGAATTCCAGCGTGGACATACTAGTGTTAGTGACAAATCTCGCGAAGGACGCCAAAAATCCGCCTTCACTGAAGATAACATCATTGCTGTGAGACAACTAACTCTCGAAGATTTTACCGAGAGATAGAGGCTCTATTAGGCATCTCGGGGACAACCATTTAGAAGATCTTGCATGAAGCGCTTGGTGTGAGAAAGCTAGTTTGCCGTTGGATACCGCATCTGCTTTGCGACGATCACAAGGCGGCCCGCGTCAGAAGGTGTTAGAAAACTGCAAAGGTTCAAATGAGGAGAGTCAAATCACGTCTACGACATCAGCAGTGGTGATGAATCTTGGATCTATGCCTATATCCTGATTCCAAACAATCTACAATCTGGGTCTTTCAAGACGAGCCAAAGCCGACTAAAGTTGTTCGTTCTCGAAGCACTTCAAAGAAGATGGTGGCCACGTTCGTTGGAAAAACCGGCCATGTTGCGACTATTGCACTTGAAGATCGTAGAACGGTTAACGCAGAGTGGTATACCACAGTTTGTTTACCACAAGTCATCGCCGAACTTCGAAAATCTAACTCAAAGCGACGCATCATCCTGCACCACGACAACGCAAGCTCACACAGCGCTCGTCAAACGATTGAGTGTTTGAAGCAGGAAAAAGTAGAAATTCTTGACCATCCTCCATACGGTCCTGACCTAAGCCCTAACGATTTCTTTACATTTCCTAATGCCTATGCCTCGTATACTCAAGATCAAAAAAAATTACAATGTCTGTTAGGTTAGGATGGAACTGAAAATCTTGAAAAAATATATCTCATAAATATAATTCTGACATTTACTTAAACATGTTGCTATATCCTAAAATTTACTAGTAATAATCCTATGATTGATATACCAATAACAGGCTTTAACAGTAATATATAAAACTGTAATCGATAAGTAAATACAAAGAAATGAAATCAATATCTCATAAGAATCGGAAATTAGAGTATTCGATTTCTTTGACCTCATCCCTCTTCTTCAATCTGTCAGAACTGTCAAACGATACTTCTTATGCCTCGTTTACACGTGGGCCCAGCCTCGGCCAATCGCCATCCCTAGCCATTGTGTAAAAGGGGAATCCCGTTTAAACAATGGCGATTGACCGAGGCTGGGCCCACGTGTAAACGCACCATTAGATTTGACGGGCTTTAATTACCAATTAAAAATTTCTTAAGCTGTTGTATATGAGACCATCAAAATATCAAACGTTATAATGAAGCAATATAGATCGTAATGCGTTGGTCGAATGAGCCACTTGCTTTTCAACGTGATTGTAAGCTTGTGCATCGGAAGGTGCAAAACTTAAGGAGATGTCAGCCTAAAAGTAGTCTTGCTTTTAAATTTTTTGTAGTAAAACCTATTGACTACGCGGCAACAGAAAAAATATGAGTATTTCAATCTAGAACATAGGTACTATCTGGCGCAGGTTCTGATTGCAAGCGTTCGATTTCTGTAACTCTGTTCATTAATATTATTAATCGAGTTTTCTAATGCTTTTTTTAATATGGAAAATCATCCAATGACTTCTCCCGCTCTAGGGTGGACGGGGGGCGTGTCCGACTCTTTTGCTGACTAAAACAACACCAGTGTCCTTCAGTTACCCTTTGCATTCTAGGACCATGGGTTTCCTTTTCAGAAAATTCCCGCGGCCCTGGCGCCCCTGCAGTTTGCTGACATCTCTGAGTAGCACGTGGAACACTATGTGCTGTCGATTACTTGGGCTCGGTCCGGACGGGCGGACGGCAAGCAACCCATTGCTCGCCGTCCGCATGCCCGCGCCTACCGACTTTTCTAATGCTTCGTTAGAGACTGACTTTATTATATTTTACAAACATCGAGACTAACTAAAAAGCTGCCTATAAAGCTGAACTACTGTTAAAAGATTGATACAACTATAGACACACTAGTTAATCCAATATTCTGTTGAACTTAAACGTAACAGCAAACTATAGTCCTGCTAAGCTTTCTAATAACTTTCTCAGGTACATAATTCCCACAGTCCCTAAAGAGACACTTATATTATTAACTTTGTGGTTTGCATACAAATTAATAGTTTCATATCGTACCTGGATTGCTTGCATTATCGATCTCTGACATGATAGCTCCATCTCCATTATCCTTGTGATGTACTCCTCTTTCTCTACACAATTGACTGCACAACCTATGAGGATAATTTAAATTAATGTTTTGCCGATCTTCGATTAACCATAATAAAGAGAATATCGTGTTATAAATACATAGGTATATTCGGCCTTTTTCCACAGGGGAAGGCAAACTACAGAATACCACTTACAATATTTTAAGCCACATTGTAATTGATGTTCTATAATTACTAAGGTTTAGCTCAATTCTCTTTCTAAATCCACTTTTTTTTTAAGTAAAGCATAATATTATAAGTAGCAATTTTTTTTTATTCTTGTTTTCTTAGTCTGTATAGTCTGTACAAAACATATGAATGAAAGTTAAACATTGATAAAAGTTCAGACATTTAACATCCAATTTCATTAGGAAAGCAAGAAGCCACTATACAACATCATTTCTAGTATATGCGAAACCTGAATATAGTTTGTTCAGAATCAGTAAGTGAATCAATTCCAATAATTTTTACACCATGTTATATTTGTTTCTAAGAATATTTAAAAAAGGTCACAAGTTGGACACCACCCACAATAAGTACAACACAGATCACGGCAGGTTAAAGCGAACATTAGACACTAGCGCACAGCTAGATGCGGAAGTAAAACAACCCATCAGTCGCCCGGGTGGCCCGGTGATCATGTATTTGTGCGGCCAATCAGGTACAAGGTAACATAACAAGCTTATTACTTCGTGATTTTTCATCACACAATTATGAAATTTTGTACACAGATTCTTTACATAAAAATACTAGACACGTGTTTCGGGTTTCGCATATACTAAAACTAATGTTGTATAAAACTCCAGTCAGAGATTTATATAGCATTCTTACATATTTCCCTCCTTTAATTAAAGACTTTATTTTAGGTGGGCAATCATCAAAAAACTCCTCCCCACTCTGGGTGAAGTGATAAGCATGTCAGACTTTTATTGACCCACCCACCTGTCTTCCTTCAGGGGCCTTACCATAACGTGTTAAAATGTCAGTTGTGCAGCAAAATAGGGATGGAGTTATACACCCCATCCCTTTAACATTTCAGTATAGGTCGTCAAAAGGATCATGTTAAGATCTTGTGGTAGGGCCTCAGTTACCCTTTGTGTTACAATCCCACAACCCAAAGACACATGCCTGTAAAACTATTTCAAATGAGCTCCAAATTAAACTTACTTAAAACGAGTTGAAGCAGTCGCCCCAAGTCTGAGGCGTCTGCAGTCTCAGCTATATTTACTACATCTGGCCTTGAAAACTCTTGTAAACTTAAATTTAGAATATCCTGATGATAATCTGGAACAAGCATTGTTTTTGTAACATTGACAGAGAAATATGACCACAGTGTTCAGTCAGTTCAGTTATTTCACAACGCTAACAAATTAATTTTATAACATCACATTAATTTTATTATCTTGACAGCTGATTAATATTATTATAAGTAATAGATAAAATATGACGATTTAAGCTTAGAAAGAGCATTTTAAATAAATTATGTTTGTGTGCATGTTTTAATTTGAGTTATGATAATGAACAAGACATTTCATTTTACAAGGTGAAACTTTGTTCTTGAAAATTTTAACAATGACTCAGAACATTTCGAACATGTTAAACAGACAACGAAACTCAAAGTATTTATTACAATTAAATCATTTACAGGCACTTTTCAGGTATAAATCTCTAAGGATAAGAATGAGCAAGAAAATTCATGGCCCACCTCTTTTAAATCAATAAAAGTTACAAAGTTATGGTTTCATCATTAATTTTTAAATTACATTTAGTAATGTCTGCTGAAAACTTAGCAAAACCATTTTGTCCGATATTTCATACCCATATATTATGTGCAGATCAGCATAAGTAAGTACTGTTATTATTTAATGCTAGTATGAAATAATAATAATACCTATCCCACAACAGACCCTGCTTCGCACGGGTATATGATACCTTGACAGTTTCGGCTTTTTCTGTTATAATATGCATTTATCTTAAATTTAAACCTTCAGAGAGAACCTTCAGAGAGATTTAGATCAGCAATCAGAAAGGTTTATTTCAAATAGACCAAATATAGGCACTTTTGAATTGTCAAAATGTTGGTCACTCAAAAAAAGTGAAGCTAAATTGCATGTTCCAAAGCGTAGATCTCTATGGAGAAGAAAGTGCAAGAAACTCCATGAACACTCTTTTAAATCATATTATGAGTTACATAAATCTTGATTACATTTTTTTTTTGTCGCTTTTAATAAGTGAGCACAATTAATAATAAGTAATAAAAAAGCTAATAAAAAAATAGAATTTGAATTAAAGCACTGGCAGTTAAGAGATGACCAGTCTATTAGTGGAAACTGCATGAAAATCTGTTCAGTAATTTTTGAGTTTATAACATTCATAGACATCCCAACGTGTCTTGTCTATCTTTGCTTTATAATTTGTTTCATAAACATTTTAACATACCTACAACACCCTCTAATATTTTCTTCAAATTGCTGACTTTTAACCTCCAGTTATGTCCTACATCTGTTTTTATTTTCAAGTTCCAACCTGGACTAAAATACTCTGGTGCGATTTGTGTGAGAGCTTCGGCAATTGCCACTCCATCAGACAGTTCTGAAAAGGAAGCAAATAAGATTAAAGAACTTTAGCTACTGTTTGTTTATACATATTTTGTTACATAAAAAAAAAACAAAGTTAATTGTTTTTATAGAGACTATGATTTGGGCAGTTTACTATTAGACAGTAATGTAGTCAATTTTTAGTAACCATTCTTGACATTCACATGGCAGTTCTTTGCCACCTGTTTTTTATAGCAGCATGTGCATAAATTTTATCATTATATTGTTGACTGACAGTGATGATAATATTGACTCTTTCCACTACAAGGGATGTAAAGCCATTTTGCAAAATTTGCGACTTTTTGATGCTTAATTAGTCATGGAGGTCTGATAGGCATTTACTTCAAGTAAAATACAGATATTCAGCCGCATAGACTAGCTGGTTAGACTGGAAGCTGATCCCAAGCTAGCGGGGGAAAAGGCTTGTGAGATGATAATGCATACTTACACAGTTTATGATGCTTTTTTTTAAACTATATATAAAAATGCTGAAAGGAACTATTTTCACTACCAAACATTTACTTGCCCAGTTATTTCATCACAAAACTTTTTAGTTTTTGATCATTGACTTTGTAATGGAAAAAGTACAAATGAATGCAAGGTTATTATTTATTAGACTATGAAATAAAGAAAAAATTCACCATGAGATCACATTCACTTTAGAGAATTGTATAAGACACACTTTGATAAAACACAATATTGAGACAAGACAACATTAGGTTTTTTAGAAACATGATTATACCTTTAAATCATTTTTTTTTAAATAGTTTATTATGCAGTTGAGAGTACTTGAAGGGTTTAAGCAATAATAATAATAATACTGAATGTAGCAAACCAAACAATACTTTCGCTGTTTTGGCTATTGATGTGGTCTTGATAACAATGATTTTGATGTTTTCTGATTAATTGATCATTTATAAATTTATAAATTTTATAAATAGTTTCACTTTTTCACTAGAGTAAATTTTGCTTCTAACTTTCATTACAGTATAAGACAGGATAGATGTGGGCAGATTTACAATGGCACTGCAAACTATCACCACTGATACATTGCATGAGCAGTGTACAGTGAACTTCGAAAACTATTTGAGACTACAATGGCGAAATTAACTGCAAATTAAGCAATACCGATACAAGAGTATGTCCCAATGAAATAAAAAGAAGAACAGTGACGAAATTATTCACTTAGGTACTGGTCGAATCCTAATAGGGATGTGAGCTGATTCACCAGATTTATAGGGTAAATTCTGATTATAACATAACAGATGTGGTGTAGGCAGTAAAAACAAAATTTACCTGATGGATTCCCATGTTTTGCTTTGAGATCTAAAGTCTGCAACCACTTAATCAGATTGTCACACAAAACCGCACCATTTGCCTCCATTCTGGGTACAATAATAATGTCAATCAGTAAACTGACAATGTTTATTTTATTTTTTGATTTCAAACATTATAATAATAGCAAAATAAGGTCTGATAAAGCTAAATTAAATAGAAATAATAAATATTTTTCGTAATGTAACGCGTGACGTCTGCTTGTGCGTTTACGAAGCAAGTCAAACAAACCAAACAAACTGTCAATGTCAGGTCAGCTAACTTTTTGTCAGCCCTGTATTAAAAAATGAGGTTTATTATTTTATTTTATTTTATAGGGATAACAAAGAGCATTAAATAATACAATAATATCTGCACTTAGTCAATAGAAGTAACATAATAAATAATATACCGACGTTATCCACAGATAATTAAATACAAAATAGCTGGCTGCTATAAGCCAAAATCGATTTTTAATTGTTAGGAAGAAAGAGAGAAAAAGGAAAAAAGTAATCTAGCTCTATATGGACTCCTTAGGCAGTTAAACGACTCACAAAGTTGACATGCCTATCCTCATTGACTACTGTTGGACTTTTAAGATGTTATAGATTTATTTTTTAAACGATGACTTACTAAGGAACATTCTAACTACGAACAAAATTGTTTAGTATAAGTGTGAACCAAGCGACACCGCGACGCAGCGGTGAGCGAGCTCCCGTATTTGTACGACAGAAAGGGGCAGCGTTATTATTTTGAGAGGGAGTCACGCCCATGTGCTGTGCGAGGGACCAGGGGGGCTATTGGCTAACTTTTTCAATAACAGTTGACAACTAGCATTCGTTGCACACTAAACTTAGTTGTCAACTGAAAATTTCATAAAATTGGTATTACGTATCACACAAGTGACTAACAAACTACGGTGGAAATGTGATGAATTATAAAAAATTACGGTGCCTATTGTGACCACTCTAAAATTTTATCGACTATTATACAGCTTCAAAAGCTTACACAATCGCAATTTTAAAAGTGTCGATACAATAACATCCTGTCAAAACGTGTTATGGTGGCTATCAAAGGCACCAGTGGCCAATGACGTCACTGCAGTTGGTCACTGAAGATAGGCAATACGAAACTAGCTGTTTGACAGTTCAATGATGCACATTGTTAACAAGTGATCATCACTTGAACAGAGTTACGCAATAGCCCCGCTGGTAACACAAACTATTTACCAGAATATTACAATCAAACTTGTTACGACATAATAATATGTTAATAAGCGTCATCATATCAAGGAGAGTGCGTCTAGAGAGTAAAGTCAAAAGGCCTTATTTTTTAAGTAGAGACTGGTATGATATTTTTTTTTACATAAGCATCTATAGTGCTTAACATAGAGGTTAGTTAACTCTTTTTTTTTTTCTTTAATGACGTCATCAGGGTAGATACTCTACGCTCGCATTTTTGAACGCGAACGTAGAGTTCAACTGTCAATGCCAATAAAAAGGTACTCTGTGGTCACTGCTGCCAAGCAAGTGTCATTTATGGCCGCTTACACCAACCTACACTCCTACCAACTTATCTGTGAAATGGCGAAAATTGGAACTACGGACGTCATGTTAAAATGTCATTCGATTGTCAGTGTATACTACATTCGGGTTCTCTGGTTGTTTTGTCGTGATATGGCTGAATTTATAAATTTAAATATGCCGAAAGCTATTAAAAGTGATGCTCGAAACATTATTCTAAAGGTTAAAACCTTTTTTGAAGATAAAGCTCGGGCGGGGTCTCCGATTTTTCAAATATACAAACGAATTTCGGCAGCGACAGGTTAGTGTTGTCAACTTTCTTGTTATAAATTACCCGATACTTAACTAATTATTTAAGTCCACGAAATATTCGTTTCTATTCTGCTGCAGGTTAGCGTAATGGTAATGTACATCTAATAGGTAACCTGCTAAGTGAGTGAGCAAACTAACCTGCCAGATTTCAAATTTCTACTAACATTTATTTTGTTATCTTATATTTCAGGTGTGAGTCAAGGACTAATTTCAAAAATAGTTACAAAGATATACAATTATGGTTAACCCAAAATAAAATTGACTACGGAGTGAATTTGACTAAACCTCAGCTTTTAGAAATAATTAAAAGAAACAAGCCTGAACCTGTATAAGAGATTGAAAAAATTTTAGAAGACAATAGACACAAATGCTTATATTTACCACCTTATCACTGTGATCTAAATCCCATTGAACTCATAAGGAGCACAAGGAAAAGAAAAGTTGCTGATGTAAATATTGAGCACAAAAATGCTGAAATTTCCCGCCTAGTTAGAGAAGCTTTTGACGCTATTACAGTTCATGAGTGGGCACAGCATTGTAAACACGTTCGCAGGTTAGAAGGAGAATACTTAAAACATGATTTGTATTTAGATAAACCTTTTATTATAGAAGTGGTAAGTGACACTGAAACCGAAAGCGATAGTGATAATGATGATAGTGGTACGGAAATAAGCGGAGTATGGCCTCACAACCAGGATGAAGTTGTGTATGCAGGTTCATCTAAAGATCACAATTACTGTAAACCTGGTTTTCAATAAATCATTGTAAAGCAATTTGTTTTTTTTTTTATTACACTACACTACCACTATGTACCACTGCTAATTATAATTAGTCAAATCTGGTGTTAGGGGTTAGGAACGGTCATAACTAAATGCTAAACATCCAGGTATCTCTTGCAAGGTAGGCACCTACTTAACTTCGCATTAAATGAAAGTTGTATGGCCGTGGAACATTTTATCTGCTGAATTTCCACTTCATTGGATTACTTTTTAGATAAAGCCATTGTTTATTGCTGAGAGACTAAACTGATAGCGTACCTACGTAACTATAAATTATCAAATTATTTTTATTTATTTTATTATTTTTATATAGGTATCTTTGTTTTTAATTGGTAAAAAATGTAATTCTTAATAAAAACGATTGTCTAATGTGAAATTTCCTTCTTGAAAACTTACTCAATTTTGGGCACCATATATTAATTAGCAACACTGAATCGACGGTGCCGTCCTCTTTCAGTTCACAGATAAGTTGGTAGGACTGTACCCCGCTTGAGTTAGTTGGGTTAATTCTAGGGTAGCTACTCGAGTTATAAAAGAACGAACCTGGGTTGCAACTCGAAGCATTTTTGAACGGTTGGAGTAGCGACTCTACTCTGGTTATTTATGAACGCAGGGCTGTGGTCAATTTCAAAAAAAAGGTCAAGCGAGAGTTGCTGGTCGCTTTCGAAGGGAGAAAGGTTTTCTTGTGTCAAATAGTTTGAATGGCCAGTTATATAATAGCCTATGAATCGCTATTCGGTAAATAGCCTAGGGCCTAGGCTGATATATATACGAATTATCGAGTGTTCGAAATATGAAATGGTTCGAAACGAGACAGTAACTGAAACATAACTAAACAAACCAATTCGTGCGGAAGTGTGTGTCAATCTAATGATTATAAAAACAAAGGCGAGTACGATGATACAAGTTTGAGCTTGTCTCAAAATGTACATAAATAGCTCTGCAAGTTCTGCAATCTTTCTCTGTTTCTCTCTCCAACTTTGAATTGTCGAGTGTTTGACGCCGATGAGTTCGAATTAACGCGTCGTTTTGTCACGTAGCGATGATTTTTTCGTTCGAATTACCAAGTGCATAAAAATATATTGATTTAGTTCGAAATATAAAGAGATTTTCTAGGGAAGTCATGATAACTTTGAAATATAGAGAGGTTCGAATTATCGCAATTTGAGATAACGAGAGTCGACTGTATTTGCAGAAGTAGATTATTGTAATAATTTATTTAATAATGAGACAAATCGATCCAGTTTAATCATGCGAAAAAAAAAATTGCAGTAGAAAACAAATTATTGTTCAGGGTTACTATAATTATTGCTTACTCACGTAATCAGAGATCAAAATCTCTACTCAAGCGTAGTTTCGTTTGATTTGAGTTTGAGGATAGTTCTAAAATAAACTGATCGCTCAAGCAGTAATCGGTTGAACGCAGTTTAAGTAGTACTTGAGTAAGGTTCTGTAATACGGGCCTAAGATAGTCTTATCTCTCAAGTGTGCACAGGCCAAGTACAATAGCGGAGGGGAGCGGGGATCGGACGGCGGGGTTGCTTGATGCGCTTGCGTCGCGTCGTACAGGGGAACACCCAAATACTCCGAAATATTTTATTCCGAATTTCGATATTCCGATTTTCAAAAGTCCGAATTTCATAATACCTAAAAGTTATAATGTCTATTATTAAAAATCACGAAATTTGTTTTACCGAAAGTCGTAAATGCGATTTGTTAGTTTTCCGATTTTCATACGTTCGAAGAATCAAATGCTCGAAGGGTTCTCGGTCCGAAAAACGATATTCCGATTTTCAATACTTCGAATAAACTAAAACTCAACATGTTGTGCTACAAAATTTAGTGTCAGAAACGAATCGCTGCAAAACCGACTTCACGCAGTCTTGTTTGCCCTACCCCTAGAGTGTAATTTAAACCCGCGTAGGCGCGGAGGGGTAGGGCGGCCCGCGAGCTGAGGAGCAGGTGGTTTGAAGGCCCGCCGCCGCGGCTGAGGCTGCCGAAGCTGCGGTGGTGAGCGTTAAAACCATCTGCGACGATAAGCTCGCGTGGGGCCGCCCAAACCCCGCAGCGCCGGAGCCGTGACAGAAACAATGCTTGCTGCATTTTGCATGCCTGCTTGCATGCTGCATGCCTGCTTGCATGTTGCATGCTTGCTTGCATGTTGCATGCCTGCTTGCATGTCGCATGCTTGCTTGCAGGCTGCATGTCTGCTTGCACGCTGCATGCCTGCTTGCATGCTGCAATAAATCCCCTGCATGCTGGAAAACGCATCTGTCATTAGTTTTTTAATTCAACCCCCTCATAATACGACCTCTGACGAACATTTACGTGTTTATTTGTCTTGCTATACAGTTTTATGAGGCGTTTTTATTTCGGAATTTTATTAATCGGTATTTTAATAATCGGAATTCGTATTTTTGATGTTTCGAATTATCATTAAGTCGGACTTTTCGTTATTCGATCTATTGAAACTCGGTATTTTGAGAATAGTAATTATAAAAGTTAGGAAACTTGAAATTTAGGAATTATAAAAATAGGAGTAATGATAAGTCGGAGTTGTTATATTCGGAATTTTGAACCATTCGGAATTATGAAAATCGGTATTTTGAAATTCGTATTTGTGACTGTCGGAATAAAGTTTTTCGTATTTATGTAGTGTACCCGTCGTACAGACGTGGGTACCTATGTATAGCAAAATACAGAGTTGAAATGTGTTAGATAGAACAACGAAATCTTGAAGGTTTGATTTTGGTAAATTAATTATGTTTTGTAAAAAGTCATAGAACAAAAGTTGTTGTTTATGATGTTAGTAATACAGTCCTGCAAGGTTGTTAGTGTTTTACAATTAACCCTGTCTACAGTGGTTAATTTTATTACTAAAAATGTCTAATAATTGTTGCGGTTACATACGTACCTGATTCGATTTTATTAACAACCTTTATATTTTTTGCAAAAATATTTTTTCTGACGTGTCCGGGGAAAGAACCATATTTCGCCCAAATGCCCGGGATTTTTGCCGTGTTTGTCCGGCGTCGGCAAATTAGGTGATGGTAGCCCCGCATACCTTCTGAAAGTTTCTGGATTCTGATAAAGATTTATGACGAGATATAAAACTTACGATACATTTATTGTTTTATGGCCGGAAGTCGGGATCGGAATCCCGGCGGCTGAAGCGCGACGGCCGTTCTCTCGCCGTGCTCGTGCAGCCGCCTCCTTCGCTAGCATTACTGCTTCGCAGAGGGAGACGACCGCCTGCCACTTCTCCTCGCTTCGGACCATGGCCTGTACCAAGGCCCAGCGCGAGAGATCGTTGTCGCCGATCGCCCCCACGAAGATACGGCGTTGCTCTGCCCAAGCGGGGTACACCTCTACCATATGCTCTACCGTGTCTTCCGGTCCACACAATGGTGACACCCGGGCTTTTCTTCCGCACAAATCTGGTGCAGGAATTGGAGGTACACTTAATGTCAATAAAGCAAACTTCATAACATTTGCACTAAAACAATGTATGCTCCCGCCATTGGATTCTTTTTATTTAAGAGCTCACACATGTGTAAGTTCTACAGCCAACTGTAGTTGCCCATTAATAGCAAGAGCTACTAAAATCAAATACCTTGGGGTTTACTTAGATCAGTCTCTTAAATGGCAACCTCATATTGATCATATTACTGCACGTTTATATTTACTATACTCTTTGCTGCACGTGTAAGTAGGTACCTATTCGAATTCATAGTTGCAAAAACAAAAAACATTAGGTTGTCAATATTTTTACTTTTTTAAAAAGTGCATTAATTAACCAGTCCTGGGACATGGTGTTTCCGAGAAACACCTTGCCACCATGCCATGGTTTACAAAAAAAAATCTTACTTGTACGTACTTGCGATTAATCGTGTTTCTTTCAAGGAAAGCAAAAGAATGTAGGTATTGAGCCGCTCGCATCCACAGAACCATTTCTTTTTATTGTACTTTTCACTTTTAATACTCCGCCTAGGTAAATAAATGTTTTTTTTTTTTTCGATTTATACTCTTGTTTCATATTAAAGTTAAAGCTCATTTTCACAGCTTTTTAGTATTTACACACTCCCACAACACAGTAAGTAAATCCTTGCAAAATGTAAACAAACACAAAAACACGCGCGTCCACGTTGAAGGGTTGCCAACCATACTTTATAATAAATTTATAATTTTGGTAATTAGATTTTATACTTTTGCATAAAAATAAAGTATATGAAAATACTCTATTTTAAATCTTTACTGTAATGCACAAAATGAAACACTGGCATGAATAATTACTGAACTATTTATCGATGCTTCTTGAAACACGAATACGTTTCCATAAATGTAAGGATACCTCATGGAAAACTGTTACTGTATTCTAGAAGCAAATAAAAATTGTCTTCAAGAGAAAAAAACAAACAAATTTTTTTTTTTTTTTTTTTTTTTAATTGATATAAACCAGCGCTTGACTGCGATCCCACCTGATGGTAAGCAGCATAATCACAAATAAACAAAATAAAAATTATTCTTTCAAATACCTACTTTTTTCCTACTAAAAAATATGATATGTTATTTTTGAAAATCAGTTGGCAACCTACCGCGATGTGACAGTGAGCCGGCCGGCGCGGGCGAATTTCGTCAAGCCTTCGTGCGCTCTCGGTAGCAGTGTTGCCAGTGGGGTCATGTCAAAAATTACCTGAAATATAAAAAAATGTAACCTTTTTGTATAAAAAATAACCTTTCATATGTTTTTACTGGAAAGGTAATTATATGTTGATAGAATAGAATATTAGTTGTATTGACTTACAGAAACATCGATGAGTATTTGAGCACTTGCCCCGTTGCCCACTTATAAAAGTATACAAGTACGATATTGTCGAAAATTATACCCGAATTCATAGCCCCGTAATCTTTCATACGAAGGAGCTTGGAAATTTAATAAATACACTACCACTTTTTGTGAAATCTTTTAATATACCTGTCACTTCGTTTTTTACTACTCCATTTACGACGGTATCATATTGATAGGGTATGTCTTTCCCTTCCTTATAATAATTAAGACATTGGATATTTTAATTTTAAATGAAAAATTATCCATTCGATATTGGCAATCGGTAATATAATTCTACATTACCATACTATTTTTGACATTCGATTCACTTTCGCTTTTTGTTCAATATATGGTTGGAGAGAGCCAACTTGAAGAAAAAAAATAACTGCCCTAGTTATTGGCAAAGTGCTCATACCCCTATGATTGTTCTGTTCATAAAGGTCTATAGTTTTACAACTACCTCTGCTAACGAAGCTTACCAACATGAAAAATTCTAAAACGAGCGTTCCGTTTCATGTTGCTATAAAAGCAAACGTGAAACGGAACGCTCATTTTAGTAAAAAATTTAAAGTTAATTCTAAAAATTCCGAAAAATCACCTAAAAGTAACCTTTTCATTCGTGTAACCTAAAAGTAACCAATGCAGTTCAAAAATCACCTAAAAGGTTACAAAAGTAACCTTCTGGCAACACTGCTCGGTAGCCTTCGGCTCGCTCGAGCGGCGCACGAGACCGGTCATATTTTGCAGTACCCCTACATTTTCTACTAAACTATCTCTGTCTCACGCGCCAGGCGTTTTATTTCGTATTTCATAGAAGTTGTATTCATGAGCATTTGCCGTGCGTTTTGGCTAGCGCACGAGAAATATTCTTTACTGCGAAAATAAGTCTAAAAGACTTTACTATAGAGTTCAAATTGTTTTGTTATAATTTTGCTAATAGATTATTGAACAGAAAGTTAATCAGGTAGGTATACATTGAGCATTTTAGGTTTTTTCTGAAACTATTAAGATCTGGTAGTTCGGCGCACGAGTGCACTTAAGGTACAGCCGCCCCTGGGCACGAATAACATAGCAGCATGGGAATACTAGTGGGTCCAATGGAATACTCGTGGGACCGCAACTACAGGAAGATATGAGATCACTCGTCATGAGATGGCGCCTGAAAAGGGTAGCATTTGTAGCTGATATTCAGAAAATGTATCGACAAATACTCGTGTCGAAAGAGGACGCAGATTATCAAAGTATTGTCTGGCGTAACAATCCTAATGAACCTGTGAAGGAATACCGGCTTCTGCGAGTCACCTTTGGCACGGCATGCGCACCATACCTTGCCGTCAAAACTCTGCACCAGGTGGCGAAGGATGAAGGCGAGAATCATCCCCAAGCAGCAGACACGATTAGACAAGACTTTTACATGAATGATTTAATGTCCTGTCAAGATACTGTACACGAGGCAGTTGGTATAGCTAAGGAGGTAAAGGCGATTCTTGACAGAGGTGGTTTCATCCTACAAAAATGGGCGTCGAACAATCCAGATTTCCTAAGAGAATTTCATCCAGCTGAGCTCAGCTCTCATGTTAATATCGATATCAAGTTAGACGGCTTGATAAAAACACTGGGTATAACCTGGAATATGGGAGAAGATGTACTTAAATACAACCTCAAGCTACCACCCTTATCAGAAACAGTCACAAAGAGGAAAATATTGGCCGAGGTTCAACGACTTTTTGATCCTCTGGGATGGTTGGCTCCAGCTCTGGTACCTGCAAAAATAATGATTCAGAAATTATTTCTTCTACGGGTCCATTGGGATGAAGAACTCTCACCTGAAACAAAAAACGAATGGTTAAATATTAGACAGAGTTTTGAAGATATCAAATTTATGAAATTAAAGAGATGGCTGTTTACGACACAAGAAACGTTGAAAGACGTTACTATTTACGGTTATTGTGACGCTTCAACTAAAGCGTATGGAGCTGTTGCTTACCTGAGGGTTCGAGGAGACAACGGAGGCTATCAGACCGGAATTATCGCTGCCAAGACAAAGGTAGCTCCTATCAAGGCATTATCTCTTCCACGGCTGGAATTATGCGGTGCAGTTCTGCTGTCTAAGTTACTAAAGCATATAAGTGAGGCGACGCGCATCCCAAAGAGTCAGATGTTTTGTTGGAGTGATTCCACGATAGTGTTGTCATGGCTGCGAGGAGATCCAAACAGATGGCACACATTCGTAAGAAATAGAGTAATAACCATACTTGACAATGTTGGAAACAAATGGTACCATATAACTAAAGTCACAACAAAATCCAGCTGATGTCGCATCGAGAGGAATGTTGGCTCCTGAATTGAGAAAGTACGCAGTCTGGTGGCACGGTCCGGAACATCTGAAACAAGAAAAAATACACATGGAAACATCAATTAATGAAGAAACAGACACACAAGAGAAAGCGAAGAAAATTCCTTGTACAAAAAGATGGAATCACTAGCGTCTATAGCAAAGAGTGTAAAATCACTGAAAGGGAAGTTTTATCGATCTATTCAGCCATCCATTCCTGTTAAACCTTGGTTTAGGAAGTACAAACTAAGCAAAATGATTTCATCGATATTCATACGTATGAGATTGGGTCATGTGTGCACTCCTGCTCACCTTGCCAGGCTTGGCATAGTGCAAAGCCCTGTGTGTGAATGTGGTGCTGAGGTGGGAGATCTGAACCACCTTATTCTTGCTTGCCCTCTATAAGACCACTCCTTACTTTTCCAGAGTCTTGTTTCCCTCCGAGTCCCTTTTCCCACTTCTATCTCATTTAAGTATCTTGTTTAATTTTAATGTTAATATTTATAAAATCATAGCACTTGTCTTTCTAAATAATAATATAGATAATTAAATGTAAAAATGAAAATGTTTGATACATGAATTACATATATTGTTGAATTGTATATATATTTATGTACATATTATTTATAATGTAGTTTTTAGACTAATGTAATATAGACGCACCAAGTTGGGCTTCTTGTTGGACCAACTGGTTGGACCAACTGGTTGCGTTAATTTTCTAATATACTTATTAGATTCCATATATACTGTTGTAATTTATAATTTTAATTCAATAATCCAAAACAACTAATCTCCTTTCCTTTTCCAAATATTCCTTTCTAACATTTAATCGTTTCGCGAGTAATCGATTCTTACGTTTTATTATAAAATATAAAATATTGTCAATGGCAATAAGCACGAACAGAGCAACGCCACATTAAAAAAAAAAACATGTCAAACTGTCAGTGTCAAGTGGTGTCAAGTAATAATTAAAATTGGAAACAAAACAAAATCCATTGAGAGTAAAATAAGTGTGGTAGTAAATTTACTATACTCTTTGGGTAGTAAGGTACTCTGTGAAACTGGTTCAAACGACACAATGACTGATAAAAAGATTGTGTTTACTAAGCGACGAAATAATGACAATGAGTGTTCAGAGTATTTAGGGTCACAATGTTTTCAAATCAACCCTAATGTTGTAGAAAGAGAAATACCTACTAATGGCGAAGAGTATTTATTGAATGTAATGAAGGAACGTGCGAAATGTGCTACAGTTTCCAGGTGTAAATTGGATGTACTATCCAAATTGAATAAAAGGCGTAAAATTGATAGCACTGAGGTAAACCAACATCTTAAATTAAAATGATTTCTGTTGTATTAGTTTCTAAGAGCCCGAACGAAATTAAAAAAAATATCCCAAGGGATCATACTCTTAAAAAGAGTCCCATATTTTATACCAGGACATGGTCTATTCTTGTGCCAAATCCGAATCTGTTCATCCATTTGATTGTGAAGCATGAACCAATACAAACATATACATACAAAATTACAAACTTAGGCCCATGTGTGATGTGATGTATATTTGTTGCTATAATTAGCTTATTAATCACATTTTTCTTTACAGCTGGCATCTGCAAATCCTGAAAATTCTGATTGTCATCATTTAGATACTCTTAAACCAACAATAGAATGGCAAAACATACAGATTGCAGATTTCTCAGAGCTTCACATGTACGTAATTCGTATGGCTGCACAAAAGAAAGAGTTATTGCCTTCCATTTTCCAGCAAACATACAATGGGTTTATGAATGAGAATGGAATACTATGGGAAAAAGTGTTTGAAAGAACTGAGCCTACACTCTCTCATGTGGTTGGATTGACACAAAGTGTTGTTGAATCAGGCTTGGTCACAATTCTCTCATTACTTCAAAAAGTGAAACCAGGAGAGTCAATTGATCGTAGAACAGGTAATTAATGAGATATATTTGCAATCCAGCTCTTGATCTACGTATGTGCTTGTGGCTAAAAATATTTTTTTTTTTTTAATTTTAAGTTTATTATAGAGTTAATGGGTAGCTCGACGTCTCACCGTCCGGTAATTATAATTGACCAAGCCAAAGTTGTTGACAGCACTCAGTGTTCCATGCTCCTCAAAGAGATGTCAGCAAACCATAGGGGCCCGGCAGGGCAGATCCCCATCAGGGCCGCTGGAATTTTCTGAAAACGAAACCTGTGGTCTTAATTCATTAACGCTCAGGCGGTAGCCGGCGTCCGCAAGCCATTGTCTTACTATTGTGTCTCTAATTACGCACGTCAAAAGGTTAAAATACGAAAGGCAACTGAAGGACACGGGTGTGATTTTAGTCAGTAAAAGTCTGTAGCGACATCTATGGCGTCACATAAGAACTAATCTTGCATCGCGTAATTAAACTTCTCCACGCAATTTGGACATATAGAACAGCCCGAAATCATCTATCGGGCAGTTGCCCACCAGAGCTAACACCCGTCTGATCGAAGGATCCTCCCTTTTCAATGGAGGTTTGCAGGATTTTACACTCTGATCCGCCTACCTCCAAAAGTCTGACACACCCTCTTGCTCCACCCAGAGTAGGCGAAGTCTAATGTATTCACACCATAAAAAAAAAATAAGGGTGGAACTACACGTGGGTCACGTATGCCGGTCTGGGCGCGTCGGTCTCCATACATTTTATATGGCAACTAGAATTGCAGAGCTACATTAGATCCACGCCACGCCACGCGACGCCACGCCACGCAATGGCCGCTACGTACAAATCAGGCTTGGTCCACGTGTGCGTTGGTTTAGTGAAGTTCTCGCTTTAGACCCTGGAGTGATTCTGCGAAGCAGTAATGCTAGCAAAGGAGGCGGACGCACGCACGTGGCAACGGCCCTCACGCCCCAGCCGCTGGGATCCCGATCCCGATTTCTGCCCACAGTAGGCCCGGGCTTGCGGACGGCGAGCAATGGGTAGCTCACCGTCCGACCGTCCGGTAACCGTCCGGACCAAGCCCAAGTCGTCGACGGCGCGTAGTGTTCCACGCGTGCCTCAAGGAGATGTCAGCAAACCGTAGGGGCCCAGCAGGGTCAAAGCCTACTGGGGTCATGGGTTCGCTTCTGAAAGGAAAACCCGGCCACGGCGGCCACAGCGGAACTAGGAGTGGCTTTTAGTCAGTAGAAGTCTGACACGCCCTCGCGCTACGCCCAAGGGCGGGAGATGTCATTGGATGATTTACCACCTAAAAACAAAAGCTAGTAATGTATAAAAAATTACATTGGCCATTGAATACTTATTGATGTTTGAGAGAAGAACAATACCAAACAATATCAAAGGTATATAATTATAATGTATCTTTTTTAGTACTAGGTACCTATTTAATTTTTGTTTACTTTATATTTGCACCAAGTGCAACCCCATTTTGTATCCAGGCAATGTCGGTCCATATCAGGTTGCCTGGAAGAAATCACCAAATTCGATAAGGCCGCCAATTGTATGTGTTTTTATTGTAAGGTTTCCACCCGTTTATTTATTTTTAATAATTATGGGTTGATGTAGGTATTATACGTTCAGTTTTATATAATCTTTGAAATGGTAACTGTTATGTCCATTAAAACATCATATTTTGGTAAATAGATTTGTTGTGTTAAGAAGCAGAATCAGTACAAAAGTGAACTGAGAAAACTCTTCTACCGACTACTTTATCAATTTTATTATGTCAATAAGATTTGACAAGTACCCGCATTAAGTATACAATAGTAATGATTATTTTTCTCTTTTCAGGTTTATGGCTGCATGCTCTTCTCACTGTTACAAGACATCCGCCACAGTCAGATGATAGCTTTATATTAAGAAATCTGTGCAGAAGGTGTGCAGAAATAAGGTAATTATCCACATTTTAAACCTATCATATAATTTGAATTCCATAACTCAATTTTTGGACCACTGAAAGGTTTAGCCTCACCAAAGACATGTATTCCTCTTTCACTATATACAGAGGGTATGGCTATAGTACAACAAGACTTCATAAAATTTCATGCTAAGAGTTTCAAAGAACATATTGGATTTTTTCCATATCAAATCACAAAAGGAAGGGTTGTGATTTGACCAATCATAACGCCTAAAGTACTACTGACTCAATTTTGATGAGGTGTCATTCCCTTTGTAATTACGATCGAAATTTTAAAAAAGAAATGACGGTGGGGTTAACACAGTGGTTGAGCGATTGGCTGCCGCGCTGAGTACCGCGGCTTGATTCCCGCTCGGAACAAATATTTCTATGGCTTTCAGATAGTCGTTCCGGGTCTGGATGTCTTGTGTATGTGAGTTTACCTGTTTGTGAACGTACCCACGATACAAGAGTAATTCTTAGTGAGGGAAAACGTTAAAAAACAAAGAATTATACGAACGATGAAATCAATAATTATGGATGTAACCTCCAAAAAAGTGCGGGTGTATGAATTTTTTTAGATGTTGAAGCCTTTTGAGATGTCCCGTCTCAAAAATTCCTCTGTATCTTTTATGAATAATTTAAACGCTATCTATCTGCAGGTTTTAATTAATCGAGGTCTTTGCAGTAGTTGGGTTTTAATTTCTAAAGAATGATAGGCAATTTAACCGTTCGATGTATACAGATCTAGACTAAGCTATAACACGCGTTAGAACTCTGGTCCCGGAAAAGTGAGATATTTATGTACATTAAGCACTAATAACTAATTTCATCTTAGCTTTAATTATAGGGCAGACATAAAATGAATTCGTCATAAATCTCCTTTTTTCTTTGACCTAAAAGGACCACCTTAGGACAAAAACAAGCCTATAACTACTAGACTTTTGTCGTGATAACATGTATAGGTACATAAGGCAAGTGCAAATATCTCACTTGCTCAATTTTGGCCATAAGATTATTCAGACAAAGGAGAAACTAAAAAAAAAAAAATACGACCGATTTTAAGATAAAAAAATCTGGCCAAGTGCGAGTTGGACTCGCACACGAAGGTTTCCGTAATACAATATTAAAATAGAGCAAAAAAAACGCCGACAAATTAACATTTCTTGTCGGGAACCTCCTTTAATTTTTAACTTTATTATTTGTTGTTGTAGCGGCAATAGAAAGAAATGCATATTCGGTGAAAATTTCTACTCTCTACCTGTTACGGTTAAAGCGGAGGCTTAGGGTCCCATTAGCACTCTAAACCTGAAAACTTGAAAGCAAAAGCAACGAGTCTCTAAAAAAAACACCCAAATTGCTGAATCGCTTCAAATCTGCCTATAAAAGACGATTTCCCTTAATATCTCCAGGATCCCATCATCAGATCTTGACCTGATGATCATGGGACCATTTGGGAAGTAGGTATAATCTTTCAAAATACTGCTACAAACTTCGACTAATGACAATAAAACTTTTTTTTTTTTTTAATTTCAGAGCTGGTTTAAATGTGGATGACGAAAATGCAAAAGAACTGGCAAAACCGTTGAATATATTTATATGTATTATAGCAAAGTATTTTGGACAGCATGACTTAGGTGACTATGAACTTTATGATTCTAAAGTAGGCCAAATTTATTATGATACAAAAGTAAAGCAGATAATTTACGAATAATTATGTTAAATCAACGAGAAAACATACTGGCGACCGCAAATACCGGTCCGGAAAGCACCTACCTAAAATACGCTCTATTTATTTTTAGCAAGGTGTTAAATTAAAAAAAAAAACAATTTGTCGCTATGCATGGTAGCCGGCTTTTGATTCGTTTGATCAAGTTATTTAGTTTCGCCAGAAGATTCACACGAGTCCAATATAAGAATTCATTATAAGCAAAAACAAGCGGGTGAGATGGGGTGGCATTCGTAAACAGTGCAGACCGCAGGGTCGGTTACAATATTTCGAGGAATTTGAATGTTAATGCCTAGTAAATAGAATACACAATCGACATTAAGGGTCGCCGCACACGAACCACCGGCCACCACCACAAAACGCCGCCACCCGCATATTTCCTGTAGTTTTCATACATTTAATGTGGACTCTCCGCACACGGTTGACGCCGGTGGCCGCCACAAGCTACAAATCGTCGCTACTCCATTCTTGTGGCTCGCACTGGCCACTTAGCGTCGATAAAAAACGCCGCCGCACGCCCTTCGTGCATTTAAACCTTCTTCGACCATTAGTCGAAGTCCAATATGATACTGCGCGTATGGGTTAAAAAAAGTAGCAGCCACCGGCCACACGACGGTGTTTTGTATCGGCGTTTAGTGCCCAGTGCGAGCCACAAGAAGCGAGCAGCGGCGATTTGAAGCCTGTGGCGGCCACCGGCGTCAACCGTGTGCGGCGAATCCATATAAAATGTATGAAACCTAAAGGAAAAAAGCCGGTGGCGGCGTTTTGTGGTTGTGGCCGGTGGCCCGTGTGTGGCGACCCTTACATGTAAAGAAGTGCTGCGACCAAAACAAAAACTTCCGCATTGTCCCGAGACCTTAAACTATAAAATTTTGTTGACCAAACCTTGCTGAAGAAATTATGTAGTAGCCAAGTAGCCCTAAAAAAACACGTTTTTGATTTTCTTAAATTAGGTACCTATTTATTTGACATCTACATGACTTTGATTATTTGTTTATATCGACAATCCATTGTTGTTCATAAAATAATATTTAATTATTTCGTGAAATGCTGTCCCCCGCGTCTTTAGTTACTACTCCACTCCTATTGGTCGTAGCGTGGTGATATAGCTTATAGCCTTCCTCCACAAATGGGTTATCCATCACTGAAAGAATTTTTCAATTCGAACTAGTAAAAATTATTAACTAGTATCTTTCCAAGATACTTTGTTTTTCTTCATGATTACCTACCATTTTTTAATACGTAAACTTTTTTATACATATTAGGTAAGCATAATTATTATCATATTTGTTTTCAAAACTTCATCCACAGTAACAAAAATACGAGGTTTTGATGATTTGGGCTCCCCAGGCATATGACTTTAAGTATCTACTGTATCTTAATCAATCGGTCGGACTTTAATAATTACGGTGAATGTTATCTGGGTACTTGTAACAAATCATGGAACTCAGACAATGTACACTAATTATTATAAAGCTGAAGAATTTGTTTGTTTATTTCTTAACTACTGGTTCAGATTAAAAAAAAATAAGTTTAAGATTGGATAGCCCATGTATTAAGGAAGGCTAAATAAGCTATAAAACGCTAAACTAAACGCTAAACGCTACGACTAAATGGAGCGAAGCAGTAACCATAGACCCAGGTGAAACTACGGGGGACAGTTAGTGTAATAATAAATAATTTGGTCGTGCAAAAAAAGGGTGTTCTCTTGTTGATGTTACTAGTTTAGTAGGTAATGAATAATGTATTTTTGATTATAACAGTGAATTTTACATTTATATTAAAATATACGAGTCTAAAGCCTTAATGTTGTTTTTTTTCTTGTTTAGTCCTTGTAGTGATTTATTCGGGTTTTTCATCAAAAGTCTTAATCATATCACCTACAAGCGGTAGGTACATTCTCCTACGGCTTTACGGACCACTTAATTATTAAGTGATCGTGGTTTCTAAATTATTTAGATTTAAATTTGTTTCAAAGATGTAGGAATGAAGCTCACTCAAATCAAAACTAAAGCCAGGAAAAACTTGCGAACAAACTTAATGTAGCCTACCTACATCAAGCTTCAGTGATTGGCCGAACTGTCTGCAAGTAACCGGTGAACATACATGAAAATAATGTAAATAGTTCTGTACCTTTAGTGAAAAGTGATATAACTCCACTTGTAGCAGTTTTGAGTTCTGTGTACAATCTTGAAGCTTGAATTTTATTTGATTTTTCTATCTAATCAGTTTAACTCTATCTATGATAGAACGGGAAATAAGTTTCGTGTTGAATAATACAAGTCGCATTCTTGGTTAATTTTGATGATATTTTTTGTGTATACTGATATGTCTTTAGTAATATTAAATTGAACTAAAGCTTATACTTAAATAAATAAGGCTATCTCGATTTATAATACTTGACACATTTAACATTAATTACATGAGCTTAGTGCTTGTTAATACAATACAATTTATATTATGTGACCTAAAAAATACCCTACAATTATCAAATGTGAATGATAATATACTTAACTCAAATTATATCTCATATGTATAAGCAGCATTAAATATCACCAACGTGTTAAGAACATTCATCCGTTAAAACTATGCAGAAGCCAAAATCAATGATTTCCGACGGACAATATAACATTAATGTGTTTAATTTCTAGATAAGATATTGACGTCATTATTGGGAATTTCATAATCTAGTGTATGTTCCATAAACATTTTCAAATGATCGTATAGTTTTCTCATTAGAACAGTTCTTATCCAAGCCGTTTTTAAAACTAGCGGTCGACGGTCTACGCAGATGCGAGATAGTAGTTAAACCGTGTATGGTAAACTTACAACATTTTACTTAAAAAAAAAAATGATAACATTGACTAGTACATGGCGCAAAAAAAAACACGATTGCTGTAAGTTTTCATTCAAGAAAAGTAATCTCAAAACTGTCATTTTTAGCCGTTTTTGGAGATATTAAACGTGTTAGTTTAGGATAATATATATGAGGCATTTTTGTTTTTTTTTTAGACTTATTAATTGAACGCATTTACGATCTATGACATGGTACAATAATTTTTTTAATAACTTATTTGTTTACACTACAATTAATTATTTAATATCACTATATAATAGACGCGAAATCGCGTCAGCGCTTTGTACCGGCCGAGGTCTTTCAGATTTTTAATCTTTCTATTCTACAGTGATACTAAATAATTAATTGTATTGTAGTGCACGTTATTGTTATATTTTCCGTCGGAAATCATTGATTTTGGCTTCTGCGTGGTTTTAACGGATGAATGCTCTTAAGTGATACAACTAAACCTCTATCAAAGTACACGTGTAATACTTTTAGTAACGCGTTTAGTTCTTAATAATATAAATTTATTTATATCGCTGTAGTTTAGGATTTTTATAAACCGGTCGATAGTGATAATTGTGTAAAGTGATCTATGCAGATTCGTCTTCCCACTTCTATCTCTTTCTGTCGCGGCCGTCTCCGCATTGAGAGAGCGAGAACGGCGATGATGGCGGGGGAGGTAATCGCGCTCAAATTACATAATTATTATACCTTTTTTTTGGTAGGAAATTATCTAATGACATCTCACATCCTTGGGCGGAGCGCGAGGGCGTTTCAGACTTTTACTGACTAAAACCCACTCCTGTTCCTTCTTTGCCTTCGTTACAGGGCCCCGGGGTTCACTTTCGCACAATCCATGGACATATTAGATATACCTACCTAGGAAATTATATTTTAAAATTCTTTTTAGTAGGTTTTAGGCAATATTAACTGAAATGCAGTATAATATGGTTGCATTAAGCAGGAAAAAACTATAATCTCGATTTTAAGTTTGTGAGATCGATTCTCGGAATCGAATCATTTTAAAAATCGATTTATAAAACCGTTTTCGAATCGCCATCCTTACATTAGAAAATGAAATCTTTATCGGGAGGTTACAAGAGATAAAACTATGGCAAGCGAGAGTTTAATTACTGTAGGCTTTTTTGCGTATTTAAGTATTCACACTGTTATCAAAAAATAAAGGATCGGCATGAGCACGTGTTGGAGAAGCGCGGCAGGATCTCAAGGAAAATCAAGCCGTCAGACGAGTACGATCCATGGTCTATGCTCCACGCTCCTGGATTGGGGATAGCAGGATCGGTGATCCAAAATTCATTCGTCGGTGTGGAATCCGGCTGTTGAGATATTATTAGGTTTAGGTCAAGCAAGGTAGGTAGACATGTAAAAGTGGTTTTACACCGGCGAGGCGAGGCGTGGATGGTATGGACGAGAATTGGAATATGTATGGCAAAATTTCTATTCACAACCGGCCCATCTTTGCCATCTTGTATTTTTACAAGTTTTGACAAATTTAAGTCTACGTTTTACAAAAAAATTCAGACCTCTGCGACGCTTTTTCAGCGAGATATCGGCGATGACGTGTTTTTCACCATTTCAATGGCGCGGCTATGGAGTTTTAGCCTTCAGCTCCTGAAATATAAACCTATGATACAAGGTGTCTCAAAAGAAAGTTCACATTTAAATCTTTTTTTAAAAGAAAAGTCTTAGCTTTATTGAAAAAATGTTTATTTTATATTGAAGTACACTGTTTGGGAATTTATTTTTTAAAAATAACATCGTCCAAATGTAAACCGTTGCGCTCTCGGCATTCATTTAGTCGGGCACTAAAATTGCCTATGACAGCTCGGCAGGTAGTCTCCGCTGCCCATACGGTGACTTTGGGTGAATGTAGCGGTTTCTGATGTTTTTGTTTTGGGTTGGTTGCACTCCAGTAACGACAATTTTGCTTGTTTACATGCCCATTCAGGTGAAAATGGGCTTCATCGGAAAACAAACATCGGAAAACAGAATTTTCTACGCGCTACAGTCGCCGAATTACCGTTTTTGTAAAACTCACGTACGCACAACGCACGGTCCGCACCAGAGAAACGCTCCATAGCGACTAAATTCCCAAGAGCCAGACTACCGACTGACATACCCCCCGCGCCCCTCAGAATAGTTGCTTTCGCGTAATAAGATAAGCAAATGTGAACTTACTTTTGAGACACCTTGTATTTTGTTGTATTAGCTTACTATTATTCTTAGAAAAATATAGCCGGCTTCTGGTATTAAAGTTGTTTTAGATTTTGTAGCGCTTTCATTTAGAAGTCCGTTGTACAAAAAAATATTTATCATAGAACGGTGGACAGGAGGTTGAAGATTTATGATGTTCTATTGTTGTAATAATTATTTAGTATAGCTGTTACCGGCAATCTGTATAATTCAAGAATTCTATACAATACCTAGGCAATGTATAGAATACCTGAGGCGTCCAGGCAATGTATGAAATATTATGAATATTATTGTCCATAACATACTTTACCGTAATGTATACCATTCCCAGGAATTTGAGTACCTGCTGGTCGTCTGGATGTGTAAAATAAATAGATTTTGGTCTATATTTATCAATTTTAACCGACCTACCTATAAAAAGTCGGACCAATAAAACATGATCTGTTGCAAAAAATAAATGTGATATTAGCCTTTATTAATTTGTTACGCCATTTTTGTTTGTTGCCCGGCATGTCCTAGAACCAAAAATTCGAAGTCATGTGACATCCACCAACCCGCACTGGGCCCGCGTGGTGGATTACGGACCATTCCCTCTCCTATTGATGAGGCCTGAGTCCGTCCCAACAGTGAGAACATTATAAGGCCGACTATGCTATGCTATGCTAATTTGTTACGTTTACCAAATGTACTTAAATGTATTGTCTATCTACACAATTGTTGGCCAGCTGATAAATAAATAAGGTCTATTAAAGGTAGGTACTTGGCAAATAGCTGTAGCTGTGTGTGCTGTGTGTACTGTTCTTATCTAATAAGAAGCCGTGATGAATACCTATCTTTGTGATGTAGATAGGTACTATGTGTCGCCTTAATCGCATCCCAGGGCAGGGAGTTGAAAACGTTGATATCCAAAGTTACCTTCAACGCCGATCACCCCGGCCGGGTAGCATCGCATTAACTATATAGATACACAGCGCGAGGTCCGCGGTTCAGAGCTCCCGTTTGTTTTACGACATGACACAGTACAGCTCGCCTTCTATTACTCTCTGTTGGAAGGCAACAAGAGCGATGAGGGCAGAGACAGCTCCTCACACTTAATCCCCCTTACACTTAATTGATCAATCAAAATCAGAAGCATTTATTTCAAATAGACCATTTACAGGCACTTTTGAATAGTCAAATGTTGTCAGTCCAAAAAAAAGTGAAGCTAAATTGCACGATCTGTTTGTAGAAGAACGTGCAAGAAACTCCATGGAGACTCTTTTAAATCATATATGAGTTAGGTACATATAATCTTGGTTAAATAGGTAGGTACATAAATTTCTTGTTGCTTCTTTATTTAAGTGAGCACAATGTAGATGGTAATGAAAAAAAATTGAAAAATAGGTAAGCCACTGGCAGCTAACATAAGCGTTCCTAGCTACCTATATGTCAAATCGTAAGGAACACTTCGTCTGTAGCACGGATATAATAGTCAAGGTCATCTAACTTCAACTTCAACTCTTCATTAATGGCATTTGCGGAAAAGACACCACAATTTTGCCAATAACACGTGCAAACTTGTTAATAGACTATCAAACGCTGGAGAGTATTTAGCGTGAATTAACAGTAAAATAAATATATAACTCTAAACATTACAGTTCAAAATAAAAGAATTTCTTCGCAGATCCAGAACGACATTATCAGACCACAGACTAGGTATGTGAAATGAAAGTTAAGTAGACTCGTAAGAGTGAAGAAAAAAAAAGTTACCTACAATTTAATTTTATTAATTTCAATAAATTTGCATAGTTTAAATATAAAACGAGTAAACACAAAAGAAAGAAGACATTTGACCGAGGTTGGACGAGGAATATGAGCAGGAATGATTTCATGAAAGGAGAAGCGTAATTTAGGACAGAAGAAAAATAAATGGTCCACGTTTCCTTCATCCAAACCGCATTCACAAAGAGAGTTATCTTTAATCCTAAGTTTGGCCAAGAAATGAGGAGTACAACAATGATTTAAACGTAAACGACAAATAGTTGAGGTAGTGATTTTTTTTTTCAATTGATATTTAAAAAACCAGGGTTTGTGGGGAATCTCGGGTTGTATATCTCCATAAAATTTACCCTTTATAGACTTAGAGGTTTGCCATGCCTTGGACCAAGATTTAAACAAAGTTAGAGGAAGAGTAGTACAAATGTCATGGGAAAATATCTCAGAGTGGGCAAGAGAGCCAGTGAGAACAGCATTTTTGGCGTATGAATCAGCTGACTCATTACCAAGAATACCAACATGACCGGGAATCCAAGCTATGACGACTTTAATACCAAGTTTATGACATTGAAATAGCAAATCTCTAATTTTTAAAATTATAGGGAATCTTGACTTAGATCTGAAAGGATTAGACAAAATGGCTTGAAGGCAGCTTTTTGAGTCAGAGAAAATTATGGAGTTATTTAACATAAGAGACAAAACAAATGAAATGGCTTCGAAAATAGCAATTGATTCACCTGTAAAAACGGATGTAACAGGAGGGCACTTATAATTTAAAATAATTTTTGTATGAGGAATCCAAACAGCAACTCCAACAGGGCTATCATCGGAGACTTTGGAAGCGTCAGTGAATATAGTATTCCAATTATTATAATTAGAGGAAACTTTTTGGACAAACATCTTATGCGGTTCTAAGGTATTTTTGTGAATTCCAAAGTCCAAAATGATCTCTGGGTGGAATACCAGGGCATTATAAGGCACCGAGTATAGATATAAAATAGGGTTTTGAAAAAGTGGGCTAGAAAGACGAGTGAATTGAAGGTAGGCACGAAGAAGACAAGGAAGTTCAATATTAGAACGACGACTACAAGAGTCAAAGATGGATGATAATTGGTCCAGCTTACCAATAGAGGGGATGCTCAGAATTTTGCACCAGTTCAAAAATAAATCTATTTGCCAGAAATTGTCTTCGAATCGAGAGGGGAGGTTCTACACACTCAACTTGCATGGCATTAATTGGAGACGACTTCATCGCCCCGAGAATAATCCGTAAACACTTTGATTGAATTTTATCGAGTTTTTGAAGACCAGATTTGTTACAAGGATCTAATAGGAACATACCATAATCAAAATGACTACGAACTATAGCATTGTAGATCAGTTTTTGAGTATATGGGTGAGCACCCCACCAAACACCAGAAAGAGAGCGAAGAACATTAACGTTTCTTTCACATTTTTGAGAAACAAAGTCTGTGTGAGCAATACCTGATAATTTTGAATCTAACCAAACTCCTAAAAATTTAACATTGTTCACCTGAGAAATATTTTCACCGTTAACTTTAATTTCAACAGGAGGAACAATCTTTTTTTTCGTAAACACAACTACAGAGCTCTTAGAGGCTGATAAGGACAGACCGTGATGTAGAAGCCAGTCAGATAGATATCCGAGGGCAGAATTTAGACAGATACTAGCCTCATCCAGAGATTTTTCAGAAAAGTATAAAGCTATATCATCAGCATACTGCAATATTTGACAAAATGAATCAGTAGAAAAATGTAAATCATAAGTATAAAGACTGAATAGGAGAGGACTCATAACTGAACCTTGTGGTAAGCCTTTCCAGATAGTCTTAGGGGAAAGAGAGGCGTTTTGAGTTTTAATAGAGATGGTTCTCTCCATCAATAAATTAGAAATGAAACGGACCAATTTTATAGGAAGATTCAACTGATGCACAAGTTTATCCCTGAGCACCGGGAGTAAAACATTATCATACGCTGAGGCAATATCCAAAAAAACTCCTACTAAAAACTGCTTACTTATCAAAGAAATACGAATATCAGAAATTAATATACTAAAACTATCCATTGTGCTCATACCTTTACGGAACCCAAACTGGGATGAGGGCAACAAGTTTCTATTTTCCATAAACCACTCAAGTCGATGCTTCATCATATGTTCTGCAACCTTGCACAAAACAGACGACAAAGCAATAGGCCTATAGCTATTTGGGTCTGACGGGTTTTTGCCAGGTTTCATCATCATCTTCCTGCCCTTGTCCCATCTTATTTGGGGTCGGCACAACATGTTTTTTTCTTCCATTCTATCCTGTCAACCGTCATGCTATCACTAACTTCCTTTTCTTTCATATCACTGTTCACACAATCTGTTTTTGCCAGGTTTAATGACCGGAATTATTATTTGATGTTTCCACGGTTGAGGAACCAAACCGTACTCAAAAAAGTTATTAACGAGATCCAGGTAATATTGCTTCGTGCTTCTTGAGGCGGTTTTCAAGAATGAGTAAGGGATCCCATCAGCACCAGGAGAGGAATCAACAAGACCGTCAAGTGCCATTCGAAGTTCAGAAAAAGAGAATGGGGCATCAAAATCATTCTCGGAAGTAAGAAAAGCCGGAGAAGAGGGAAAAGAGTCTAAATTTGGAACTGAAGGGGGAGCCAGTTTATCCGAGAAAAATTAGATCCAGGAAGAAGGATCGTTAGCTGTAATATCAAGAGTATACACACACATAGAGTACAGGAGCCTCTGTATCTTTTGACTTGCTTCCATACTAGGGAAGAAGGGGAACAGGGAGACAAGCTTTGACAGTAGCGAAGCCAACCATCTTTTTTCTTTTTGGAGAGAAGTCTTTTAGCAGTGGCCGCTTTTCTTTGGTACACTAAAAATTTTTGAAGAGTCATTAAATTCGAATAATTAACCTCAAGGTCATCTATACCTAAAAGGAGAAACTGACTGACTGACATATCAACGTACTGCCTAAACTAATGGGAATATAAACATGAAATTTTACATTACGAGCGAGCGGCGAGCACTAAGAGAGGATTTTCCAAAATTCACCCCCAAAGGGGATGAAACGGGGGTCCAAAGTTTGTATGGAGAAACCTATTTTCACGCGGGCGAAGCCGCTGGCACAAGCTGGTATATGTAATACGCGTTAAACATCAATTTGAAAAATAAAACTCATTTGCTTTAGATAACAAAAAAAAATTACGATAGTTCTCAAGTCTCAATCCTATCGGAGTCTGGTTCACAAATGACTGCCCTTTTTTCATAGTATATAAATAACTTAGTTTTCGGCCAAAAGTCGGCCTTCAGTAGCACAACAAGACCCATTTCAAGGAACGCTTCGAATTAACTCACCCTGCAGAATGTTTAGGTACATTAAATGCAAGTAGCTAAGTGAAATAAAATAACTTCGATCGGGAAAACCGAATTCAATACACCATAGCATAGTTACTTAGGTATGTAGGTAGGTACCTACATATATAGTACCTAGGCATAAAAATGTTGGTAAAAAAATACCAGCACTCAGAGCCTTAGGTTTAGATTGAAAAGATACCTTGGTAATAATTCTAGATATTTGAGAAACCTAATTGTTTTTGACACCGTTCTTACCTGTCTTACAGTCTTTATGTAGCACATCTATTAGTTCTATCCCGATGGTCATATCGCAGTGCGCATGACCGAAAATTCATTCAGACAAGTGCTTCAGTAACCCTCTGCCGATTGACGGGGCATCGCGACAACGATGACGCCTTATGCGCAGAATATAAATAGCTTTCATCTTTACTTTTAGATAAATAAACGTGTTGTACAATCATCGGTTGTATTAATGCAAAAAGCGAACACTGGGTGAGTCCGTTTAACACTCCACTGTTACGTTTTAGGTTTCAAGTCGATCATAATAACTAATTAAGTTTACTTGTAAATACATGCAAAATTTTATGTCGTGTTTGATCGCAGTCCTATTTAAAAAAAATACTATTGCACCTTACTGCATAGGTCATGTAGGTTACTACAATAGGCTAGAATAGCAGAAAGGTTAAGTTAAATTGTTAATATTTTGTAGATAAAGTGCAATGCGAATATACGATGTGTGATGGTGGAAGCAAGAAGGGCCAAGTGTGGCGATCCAGTCGGATCATGGTGAGCGTGGTGTTGTGGGCGCTGTCGCTGCTGGTGGCGGCTGCTGACTGCTGTTACCTGTTCCCTAGTGGTAAGAACTAGCCTGTGGACGACAAAATAGATTTAATAAAATTTACAAAAATGAAAGAAATATGCGTTATTTTTAGTACCTACTTACTTGGCTAACACGTACAGATCTATCATGATTTGACGATGGATGAAGAACAGAGTATTTTTAAAGCCTTGGTCGTGGTGTCATAATCGTGACAAAGACTATTAGAACAACAGTAGTACAAACTTTGTTATCGCACCCGAAACGGAATTAACGCTATGGAGCCGAGGTAGATAGCTATATATATTCTTTATTGTACACGATAACAAATGTCCACGTGTATCAAACTTTATTTTTTAACATAAAAAATAATAGTTTCTGTAAATGTCAGTAAAAGGTTATATGTGTTGAAAAACGTCGTTTGACACTCGTGGGCGATTTATTGTCATTGCAATATCTTGGCTTCAAATCAGCTTCAGTTCCGGTTTGGGTGCCTATTCTGACTCGGTGGTAGTGACGAAGTTTGTCCACTTTCTAAAATATAACTTACCTTTCATATAACTACTGGTCTAACAGAATATCTCTCCTAATTATTGAAACTCTGGAAGCGCTTAATATAATTTCATTGTAATACTCGTAAATATCTGGAGTTGCTACGGCCACATTGGCCACTTACCGGCTCCATCATCAGACCAGCTCCATAACACCATATTGTTGCATTGTTTCCAATGCTACATACTCGTAAGTATACCTTAACGTAACCTTTAATTGAATGCCAAAAAGTTCTTGAAAAATGGTTTTCTAATTTGTAACCGATAAAAAAGATTATAAATAAGAACAAATAGTTCTTATTTAGTGTTTTATTATTTTATCCAAAACTACTCAGATGTAAAATACATAATGGTTGGTCAATATAAATATAATAAGTATCTAAAGATTAAATAGCTGACCCGGCAAACGCTGTCTTGCCATTTAAAATAATCAAAGAAAAAAATTGGGATGGGGATGGGTAGAAGGGTAAAAAAAAGCTTAGAAAAATCATAAAACTCGGTAAAGCCGTTTCGGAGGAGTTCAATTATTCAACTATCGAATCTGTGATGCGCATCTATCTATAGCTATTACTCGTATAATAGCTAGCCAATAACTGACCTAACAATTAACTAACAAATTTTAGTGAGAAATGGCTAGTAGTTTTCTTTCGTACTTGGTCGATTTTTGTGGGGGCTGGCAGTTGCACTTTCCGCACTTTGTGCGTAAATGGAAAAATAGAAGCACTGCGCATGAAATACACTTCATTGCGATTGCAAGCCATAAGCAGGTGGAGTGGGATAGGAGCATATGGTTGAGTAAGTAGTGTACAATACACTATCATTAGATAAAAAAACTGGGCAAGTGCGAGTCGGACTCGCGCACTAAGGGTTCCGTACAAACTTATCTATGTAAGTAGTACAACTCCCGAATGGAGTCTCGATGATTTTTCTGAATGGCAAAAAAAGATTATTTTATTGTGACGTAGGTAACAACAAATTTGTACGTTTTTTGCGACATAAACGACCGTATCTTTTTTTTTCGTTATCTTAGTAGTTTGATTTTTTCACAGCTCAAGGGACCGCAGACCTAAGTATATGGTTTTAATTTCAATTCGATACCTCCACGCGTTCCCGAGTTAAAAGGTCTTGACAGACAGACAGACGGACGGACAACAAAGTGACGACGATTTTTCCGAATTGTAAAAAAAAGTTTTTAGTGACGCGACGTAACTACAAATTTACAGTTTTCTGATTTGTTCCTATATCTACACTATAAGACCTTGCTATATGCCAAATTTCAGGATTCTGGGTCAACGGGAAGTAACCTTATTTTTTTTTTTTCCGGTGGGAAAATCATCTTATGACATCCCCCGCTCTTGGGCGGGGCGGGAGATAGTGTCAGACTTTGACTGACTAAAAACCCACTCCTGTTCCTTCGTTACCTTTCGTACCAGGGCCGAGTCTTCCTTTCAGAATCAGACCCTTGGCCCCAGTAGGCTTTGACCCTGCTGGGCCCCTACAATTGCTGACATCTCCTTGAGGCGCGCGTGAAACAGCACGCGCCGTCGACGACTTGGGCTCGGTCCGGACGGTTACCGGACGGTCGGACAGCGAGCCACCCATTGCTCGCCGTCCGCAAGCCCGCGCCTACGGTGGCCGGAAATCGGGATCGGAATCCCGGCGGCGGTTGGGGCGTGAGGACCGCTGCCTCACGCGATCGGCCGCCTCCTTTGCAAGCATTACTGCTTCGCAGAAGGAGGCGACCGCCTGGGGAAGTACCCTATGAATTTTGATTCCTTTGAGTATTGAAATGTAAGTTTTTTGCGACATAAACGGCCGTATCTTTTTTTCTCGTTAACTTAGAAGTTTCATTTTTTCACAATTTCAAGGGACCGCAGACTTGAGTATACGGTATTAATTTCAACTCGATACCTCCACGCGTTTCTGAGATAAAGGGTCTTGACAGACAGACAGACAGACAAACAGACAGACAGACGGACAACAAAGTGATCCTATAAGGGTTCCGTTTTTTCCTTTTGAGGTACGGAACCCTAAAAAACAATAAAATGTGGTTACTGACGAGTCTCTGAAAAAAAGTAGGTAATGAAAGAGCGCGTTATAGAAAATTAAAACACTCAACTTCAAATCTCAAAACATGTTGAGTGATAAGTAGTTAATTAAGATTCACTTGTAAATAATATTTATATTTCTGTAATACATTTGTTTTACTAAATTGGCTTTTACAATTGTAGTTATCTCAAAGATGGTGTAAAAAGTAGAGTATCCAACACGGGGATAAAGCTGTCTTTGTCTTGGGCGGCTTGAATCCCTCATTTCACTCAAGTTTCGGGATTCAAATTAGCAACCTTCGTTTCGTTCGGAATTCAAAATTCTGCTTTATCCCCTAATCACATAATCTAATATTCTAATCTTGAGAGTTGGAGGTCGATGTCAAACTGTGTTATAATATATTATTTGCTGTCCGTTTATGTTTTCATTTCCTTTCACCAGACACACCAGATCCGTGCCGTGGTGTGACGTGCGGGCCGGGAGCTCTGTGCAGGCCCTCCGCCGATGGCCGCACGTATACCTGCGAATGCCCCACGGCGTGCCCAAGCTACGGTGATCACGAGGGCTCTCGACCCCTTTGCGCAAGCGACGCCCGTGATTACCCTGGCGACTGTGAGATGCGAAGAGCTGCCTGCGAATCCAACACCAACATAACTTTCAAGTATTACGGTAAATGTGGTAAGTATTTTGTACTGGTGACATGTTTTGGATCATTGAGAATTTAAAATAAGTAGGTACATAAAGAACATATTATTATAAGTAGCATCATGCATACCCACATTTCGACGACTCAGAAATTCCTGATGGATAAAGTCTAAATATCTCAGGGACCGCGTTTGCGACTTGCTACAGAATCAATGAGGCAGCTGAGTAAAGCTTCACAGCTAGTGGAATGTTACCTACTTTATCACTATATATTTTATATAATTAAAGGTAAGCACGACTCCGTCTCCCCAAAGCTAGGTTTATATTACTGGCTTATGTCGTTTCGTATGGGGCCATTCAAGTCTGGATGATAATTACGTCTGCAGTATATATTTTTTCAGTTTTTTAAAGAGAACGATGTCGCTGTTCTAAAATCACATGAAAGCGAGCAGACACACATCACATTGAAGATTTAGAGTCATGGATTTGTGTATCATGTAGGCGAATCATATATATATCAAGAATAAAAAAAAATGTCTTTTTAAAATTCAAATTTAAACGTAAATAGTGTAAATTTTAATGAACTGAACCAAAAACATCTGCTTTAAATTATTCTCAAATCAAAATTCAATTAAATAAAACTGTTGGTGTATATGGCACAACGTAACAGATCACGATTCATAACACTCAGTGTCTGTGTTTGAATATTATGAACCGTTGTTCCAAATGTTCCGTTTGTATCTTGTGAGGATGTTTCAAATGTTCCGTTTGTATCTTTTGAGCCGATGTTCCGTTTGTATATTGTGAGCCGATGTTTCAAATGTTCCGTCTGTATCTTTTGAGCCGATGTTCCAAATATTCCGTTTGTATCTTGTGAGCCGATGTTTCAAATGTTTTGTTTGTATCTTTTGAGCCGATGTTCCAAATGTTCCAAATGATACATATCACTGTTTCGGAACATTTCAGTGATTCAGATGCAAATGTTCAGATGCAAATGTCCCAATCACAAAAATGACACACTTTGCCCACGCCTAATATCATGGACTGAGGACTGTTAATTTGAATGAATATGCCAAATTTTTTAATGAAGTTTGTACCTCTATTTCCTTGCTACAGGCCATGGTCCGAAGTGAGGAGGAGTGGCAGGCGGTCGCCTCCTTCTGCGAAGCAGTAATGCTAGCAAAGGAGGCGGCCGATCGCGTGAGGCAACGGTCCTCACGCCCCAATCGCCGCCGGGATTCCGATCCCGATTTTCGGCCATCGTAGGCGCAGGCTTGCGAACGGCGAGCAATGGGTGGCTCGCCGTCCGACCGTCCGGTAACCGTCCAGACCAAGCCCAAGTTGTCGACGGCGCGTGCTGTTCCACGCGCGCCTCAAGGAGATGTCAGCAACTGTAGGGGCCTAGCAGGGTCGAAGCCTACTGGGGCCAAGGGTCTGATTCTGAAAGGAAGACTCGGCCCTGGTACGAAAGGTAACGAAGGAACAGGAGTGGGTTTTTAGTCAGTAAAAGTCTGACACTATCTCCCGCCCCGCCCAAAGGCGGGGGATATCATAAGATGATTTTCCCACCGAAAAAAAAAAACCTCTATTTCAAGCTCCTTATTTCTAGACTTATCTATAACTGCTGCCAGAATATAGTGAAAAATGCGTGTAGGTACCTACTAATGTTTATGCAGGCATGGAGGGGGGATGGAGCTTTGCTTACTTTTGCTGACGAGGGGGAGAGAGGTTCATATTTGCAAAAACTTTGCTTACGTAATACTTGAACGACCCCGTTTGATACATCTATCAAACGAATCTGTTCACGTTTACGTCACATCATAACGGAGTTCTGTAACCAATCAACTGCGCCAGAAGGCGCTACGACACGACACAATTATGTGAACTCGGTAAGGTTACTTCCCATGTGGTTCACATTAATAAAAGTCCAAAAAAAGAATGCGCTCATTATCATTTTAAATCTTGTTTCCAGATCCTTGTTCCGGAATCACCTGCCCCGACCCTGAAGTGTGTCAGCTGGACGAGCGTCGCTCGCCTTCTTGCCGTTGTGCTGAGCCGTGTCCACTAGAGTTCTCACCTGTGTGCGCTTCCGACGGCAAGACCTACTCCAACGAGTGTCAGATGCATCGGGAGTCCTGCCGAGCCAGGAAACAGTTAAAGATCATTTTCAAAGGACAGTGCAGTTCTGGTAAGTTGTAGTTAAAACTTAGTACTTAAGTTTTTTTTTCGCTTTATAGCCTTGATTTTATGTGTGCGATTAGGCAGTAGCGTGTTTTAAAATTTTATGCCCCGGGTCCATAAGATTTGTCGCGTTATAAATTAATAAATAAATAAGTAGGTTTGTTTCTCCAAAATATTGTATTGTTTGCAGACGAAACTTCACTTTTTAACCGACTTCAAAAAAAGGAGGAGGTTATCAATTCGGTTGTATCTTTTTTTTTTTTTTTTTTTTTGTCATCATTTTTTTTTTTTTTTTTTTTTTTTTTATGTGTGTTACCTCAGAACTCCGTCGTTTATGGACCGATTTGCAAAATTTTTTTTTCCCTTTATAGGATATGCTTCCAGATTGGTCCCATTTTTTTCAAAATCCAGTTCTGATGATGGAATCCATGAGGAATCGAGGGAACTCCTCAAAAATTATAGGCAACCCTATGGTAATTTTAGTATTTTCATCAAGAACTTAAGCATTTACAGTCAAAAAGTAACATTTGATGAAGTGGAACTGATGAAGAAGACCAGAAATGGTCAACGGAACTTCATACTCAAATAGATATCACATTGAAGATATAGTTAAGCGACTATGACAATACAAATAAATGAATGATTCTGAATAGTTACGTTGAAAATGGTATCATCGAAGTGATCTGATGATGATGATGGAGCCGGAAGGTAGGCACTGGAACTCCGTAATTAATCAATGTAACCTAGCCGTGTTTGGACTCATTAGAATTGTCATGAGATGCACTTTGGCTATAAGGTACTATCGAACTGATCTGATGATGGAGCCGGAAGGTAGGCACAGGAACTCCGTAATTAATCAATGTATCCTAGCCGTGTTTGGGCTTATTAGAATTGTCGTGAGATGCTCTTTGGCTATAAGGTACTATCAAACTGATCTGATGATGGAGCCGGAAGGAGGAAGGTAGGCACAGCAACTTTATAATAAAACAATGTAACCTAGCAGTATTTGGGTTAATTGGAATTGTCATTAGAAATAGGCACTCTGTTTATAAGTGTATCGCAACTAAAAAGTGTGAAATAAAAACTTTTTAGAAAAAAAAAAATAACCGACTTCACTAAAAAAAACACTAAAAGGATCAAAATAACTTTAATTTCGGAAGTCGGTGTTAAATAAGAAACAAACAATACCGAGAAACACCGACATCCGAAATTAAAGTTATTTTGATCCTTTTAGTGTTTTTTTTAGTGAAGTCGGTTATTTTTTTTTTCTAAAAAGTTTTTTGTTAAAACTTATACGTCAGCAGCCGGTTACTGACGATATAAATATCGCTCGTTCAAAAATAGTACACTGGTTTAATGTAAATAGCCTGCATCCTAATGAAAAAAGAAACTAAATGTACATAATTATTAAGTTTACCATGCCTAATGTTAGGCAAGTAGAAACTAGTGTGTTAATAAAAGGTAAAGAGTTGAGTCCTGAAGATACTAACTACATAGACCAAGATCCCAGAGCTGTCTGACGTAACTTATTTTCACATGGATGAAACCTTAGGTTCTCAGTAGCTTCTCATGTGCTTTGAATACCTGTGTGCTTGTGGAGCTCCTCCTTGGAACCCCTGGGCAGGTACCAGGTGAGAAAGGGAACTAATAAAAACTTTTTACAAAAAAAAAAAATAACCGACTTCACTAAAAAAAACACTAAAAGGGTCAAAATAACTTTAATTTCGGAAGTCGGTGTTTCTCGGTATTATTTGTTTCTTATTTAACACCGACTTCCGAAATTAAAGTTATTTTGACCCTTTTAGTGTTTTTTTTAGTGAAGTCGGTTATTTTTTTTTTGTAAAAAGTTTTTATTTTACACTTTTTAGTTGCGATACACTTATAAACAGAGTGCCTATTTCTCATGACGATTCCAATGAACCCAAACACTGCTAGGTTACATTGTTTTATTATAAAGTTCCTGTGTCTACCTTCCACCTTCCGGCTCCGTCACCAGATCAGTTCGATAGTACCTTATAGCCAAAGTGCATCTCATGACAATTCTAATAAGCCCAAACACGGCTAGGATACATTGATTAATTACGGAGTTCCTGTGCCTACCTTCCGGCTCCATCATCAGATCAAGTCGATAGTACCTTACAGCCAAAGTGCATCTGATGACAATTCTAATAAGTCCAAACACGGCTAGGTTACATTGATTAATTACGGAGTTCCAGTGCCTACCTTCCGGCTCCATCATCATCATCAGATCACTTCGATGATACCATTTTCAACGTAACTATTCAGAATCATTCAATTATTTGTATTGTCATAGTCGCTTAACTATCTTCATTGTGATATCTATTTGAGTATGAAGTTCCGTTGACCATTTCTGGTCTTCTTCATCAGTTCCACTTCATCAAATGTTACTTTTTGACTGTAAATGCTTAAGTTCTTGATGAAAATACCAAAATTACTATAGGGTTACCTATAATTTTTGAGGAGTTCCCTCGATTCCTCATGGATCCCATCATCAGAATTGGATTTTGAAAAAAATGGGACCAATCTGGAAGCATATCCTATAAAGGGAAAAAAAAATTTTCAAATCGGTCCATAAACGACTGAGATCTGAGGTAACAAACATTAAAAAAAAAATGATAAAAAAAAAAAATACAACCGAATTGAATAACCTCCTCCTTTTTTTGAAGTCGGTTAAAAATAAGAGTAACTTAACTTAAATTTTTATCGCTGATTTTTATAGATGTTTTGTAGAATATTATTCTAAAGTAGTATCATAAGTGTCAGACACTATCCATAGACCAAAACTTCTGTCAGACACTTTAAAGCTCAAAAAAAAAAAACATGAACTTTACTTATTTTTACATGTCTGTTTTTAAAATATGTTATTAAGGTAACTATTACAAAGTTATATTTCAGTAGTCAGACTAATTGTAGTGACCAAACATCTCATAAACACAAAAAATATTCAGCCGAGAGTATGAGCGCGAGAGCACGCATGCGTTTCAGAGCGAGTGAGACGATTTCATGCACTGACTGGATGTTTGGTCACTACAATTTGTCTGACTAATGGTATATAACTTTGTAATAGGGCGACAACGACTGTCGCGACCCAGTGCTGGGCACGCCACAATTATGGCGGTAAGTCCCCTCTTTGAGGCGTGGTTGGAAAGACCTCACGGCGTCCTCATCTTCCGCATGACGCAGGTTCTCACCGAACACGGTAAGTTCGGGAAGTTCCTGCACCGTATTCGTGCGGATGCGACGCCCGGGTGTCGCCACTGTGTGGACCGCCCGGAGGACACGGTGGAGGTGTGCCCCGCTTGGGCAGAGCAACGCCGTGTCCTCGTGGGGGCGATCGGCGGCGGCGATCTCTCGCGCCGGGCCTTGGTACAGGCCATGGTCCGGAGCGAGGAGGAGTGGCAGGCGGTCGCCTCCTTCTGCGAAGCAGTAATGCTAGCAAAGGGAGGCGGCCGATCGCGTGAGGCAACGGTCCTCACGCCCCAACCGCCGCCGGGATTCCGATCCCGATTTCCGGCCACCGTAGGCGAGGGCTTGCGGACGGCGAGCAATGGGTGGCTCGCCGTCCGATCGTCCGGTAACCGTCCGGACCGAGCCCAAGTCGTCGACGGCGCGTATTGTTCCACGCGCGCCTCAGGGAGATGTCAGCAAATCGTAGGGGCCCAACAGGGTCGAAGCCTACTGGGGCCACGGGTAGAGTGAAAGTGAAACCCGGGGCCCTGGGACGAAGGCAAAGAAGGAACAGGAGTGGGTTTTTAGTCAGTAAAAGTATGACACTATTTTACGCTCCGCCCAAGAGCGGGATTTGTCATAAGATGATTTTCCCACCAAAAAAAAGGTACCATAATAACATATTTAAAAATCAGACATGTAAAAATAAGTAAAGTTTATTTACTTTTTGTGGAGCTTTAAAGCGTCTGACAGAAGTTTTGGTCCATGGAAAGTGTCTGACACTTATGATACTACTTTAGAATAATATTCTACAAAACATATATAAAAATCAACCATAGAAAATTAAGATAAGTAACTCGTTATTTTTAGTCATAAGTTATGTCATGGTTATGTCAGACAGCTCTGGGATCTTAATAAAACAGTGTTTTTGGGTATAACGTTGGATGCTAAACTTCAATGGGACCCACATATAAACAAATTATCGAAAAAACTCAGCTTTGCTAATTATTTTTTACAATTTGACATTGATATTTGTTTTTATTTTACAATATGATATTATAGATTTTTCAAATTCAGTTTTGACATAAATATTTACTTTGTTAAATATTACATTTTTCTACACTTTATTTTATACATTTTCGTTTATAATTGTGAATATGAGGACTCTGTGGATCATTTTTTTTTCTTTTCTGTTATTTTGACGTAGATATTTGGTTTTTTTTTGTGTTTTGCCAATTTGAGTATTTCTACGGCCTACCCAAATGTCCTTTCCTTGGTATTGTTCGTCAAATCGTTAAGGTCCAGTTGAGCTATACGAATACTGACAAATGCTTGCACTGACTGGACCACACAGATTTGAGTGGACCTGCCACTCAAATCTGTGTGGTTCTTTCCTCAAAAGACTATCTCAGACACTAATCTACATGGTTCTCATATGATTTGACCATTACATGTTTGCTGTATAATGAACTTTAAAAAAGACTTTGACCCCTGAGTTTGTTTTGATGTTTCTTCTCAGGGTAGTTAGCTTGGAAACACCGGCCTCATCTAGTTTAAACTAACGAAAAAATTGACGTGTTTTAAAAAAACCTATTTGCTAAATAAATATCATTTACAGTATTTAATTGTCAATAAATAAAAACACCGACCCACCAAGCCCACCGAGGGTTACATACCTTGATCGGAATAATATTTTTCCATATACAAAGGTATTTTTGTTGTTGTTTTATACTCGTATTATCCCAGCCTGAAAGAATTCGTTTCCGTTAACCCTTTCACTGTTCCTTATTTACCTAGTTATGTGCAATATCATTATTCAGCTAAATTAATTCAGGTGTGAACCCTTGCGCGGAAGTGGAGTGCCGTCACGGCGCAGAGTGCCGCGTGGAAGGAGGTGGAGCAGTGTGCGCGTGCGCGGCGCCTTGTGAACCCGTACTGCGCCCCGTGTGCGGCTCGGACGCGCGGTCGCACGACAGCGAGTGCGAGCTACGGCGCGCCGCTTGCTTGCTGGGCAGGGAGCTGCGCGTGTTGCACGCAGGGGCTTGCGGTAAATACAGGGTGGATATTAGTGGTAAAAGGCAGTAAGGACAGCAAGCGTTGGAGCTAGAGGAAAACGAATTTTTGGAGTAACTGCTATTTTTTTTATTTGATATAAACTTGTGCTGGACTGCGATCCGATTCTGATTGATCTGCGAATGCAGACAGCAATTGCACAAAAAGTCGTTACTAGCCCATCACAAAAATCCAACCCGTCTATTTGCAATTTTATCTTGTCTTTTAATCATGTATTCTGCATTATTTTACATTCCAGGATCTAACGGCGTATGCGCCGACCGCGTGTGTCCTCACGGCGGCGAGTGCGTGGCGAGCGGCGGTCGTGGCGTGTGCCGCTGTCCACGCTGCTCCAACGAGTTTGCGCCCGTGTGTGGGTCAGACGGCATCTCCTACGGCAACCGCTGCAAACTACAACTGGAGGCGTGCCGGCACCGGCGGGACGTGCAGGTGCTCTACGACGGCCCCTGCAGTGAGTCTCATAATTTTTGCTAGCATGCCGTGGATGGCAGCTTATACTAAATGCATGCAATATTATACACAGCATGGGGAAGCACTTGCAGTCTCCCTTGATATCTCGAAGCCCTTGACAGGGTCTGGCATGATAGCCTTATTGCTAAGCTTCCTTCCCTCGGTCTGCCCACTGGTCTGTGTGACTGGATCGCAGACTTCTGGAAGGGGGCGATCCATGAGTGGCTGCTCGTCCGGTCAAATGGATATTAATGCCGGGGTCCCTCAGGGGTCGGTACTCTCGGCAACGCTGTTCTTGCTGCACATAAATGACCATCTTAAACCCGGTACCTTTGGGTATGCAGACAATAGCAATGTTGCTGAGAGATACGTGTCCGATGCACGTGCTAGTGGGTCACAGATCCAGTCTTTCCGAGAGGCTATGGTTGAATGCTTGAACTTATCCTTGAAGGCAGTATCCGATTGGGGCGATGCCAATCTGATCAAGTTCCATGCTGCTAAAACCAAGGCGTGTCTTTTTTCCGCCAAACGGAGCCAATTCCACCCGGCTCCATCATTCCGGGGTGTAACCGTGCCGATAACCGACAGCCCTCAATTTCGGCTCTTACATCGAGGTAAAAGCTCAACAGGCTGCCAACAAATTGGGGATCTTAGCTAAGGTGAGACGGTACTTCACGCTGGAACAGCTGCTCAACCTTTATCAAACGCAAGTTCGATCGTGTATGGAATATTGCTCTCATCTTTGGGATGGGTCTGCCAAATACCAGCTTGATGCCCTGGAGTCGATTGAGAAGCGAGCCAAGAGGATCATCGGTGATGATGCACTTGTCGAGTCATAACTCCAAAGCCTTGAGCATCGACGCCGAGTTGCTGGCCTGTCGACATTTCGAGGAGTGTGAGTTGGAATTGCATAATTTAATTCCACCAAGTCCGTTCCATCATCGGACCACTCACACAGACGTACGGCGTTGCGCTATCGGTACATGGTGGACATCCCACTCATACGTACAAAGCCTTTTGGGAACAAATTCATAATGCGTACAGCTAAGGAGTTTAATTCCCTGCCGGAGTCTGTGTTTCCTGATAGCTACTACGTAGGGATCTTTAAATCAGAGTGAATAGGTTACTTCTAGGCAAGCGTGCTCCATCGTCGGCCACATCATCGCTTACCATCAGGTGAGATAGTGGTCAAACGCGAGCCTATCAATAATAATAAAAAAATACTAGCTTCTGCCAGCAGCCTCGACCGCGCGAAAGTAGGTTTCTTCATACAAACTTTGGACTTCCGTTTCATACCCTTAGGGGATGAATTTTGGAAAATCTTTTCTTATTCTTTGTATACATCATAAATGTAAATTCTGTGCAAATGGAGATGTTTCATTTTCGGCCATCCTGGGGGGCTATTGGCTAACTTTTTCAATAACAGTTGACAACTAGCATTCGTTGCACACTAAACTTAGTTGTCAACTGACAATTTCATAAAATTGGTATTACGTATCACACAAGTGACTAACAAACTACGGTGGAAATGTGGTGAATTATAAAAAATTACGGTGCCTATTGTGACCACTCTAAAATTTTATCGACTATTATACAGCTTCAAAAGCTTACACAATGGCAATTTTAAAAGTATCGATACAATAACATCTGTCAAAACGTATTACGGTGGCTATCAAAGGCACCAGGCACCAGTGGCTAATGACGTCACTACAGTTGATCACTGAAGATAGGCAATACGAAACTAGATGTTTGACAGTTCAATGCACAGAGTACCTTTTTATGTATGTTCAATGATGAACATTGTTAACAAGTGATCATCACTTGAACTATCAACAGAGTTACGTAATAGCCACCCAGATGTACATTTATCGAAAAAGAGGAAAAAATACCACAAATTGGGGAAAATATTCTCTGGTGAATTTGAGCCTGATTTGTTGTGTATAAAAAAATAATAGTTTTTCAATTATTGCCATGTTTTAATCTACATGGCGTCTCGTTTGCTTGCAGACTTCATTCGTTCTGAAATCATGTCTCATCAAATCAATGTTACGTAGAAAATAATTAAAAAATGTGTGTATTCTTGTAGTGTTAAAAATAAATTACAATTATTCTCTTATACATATTTTTGAGTAAACGTAATTAAATGTGACCATTTCATCGTTACAAAAATCTTTATGATGACGCGTGTAAATAGCGTCACCTGAACGGGTGGTGTTTTAAGACTACCAATATGGCGGTGAAATTATGGTTATATTACACAAAGTTAAATCCCTGCTGACGACTCCCTGCGACACCAGAATCTGGCGACGTTTATAGCAATTGGGAAGCCCACGTACCTTGCTAATCCAGTGACCCCACTCGTCGTCAGGTAAGCGCTTCGCTCACGGACGCGTGGTCGGTGTGTGTGCTGCCGGCCGGCGAGCTAAATCTTCATCCATCCACCGGTGGGCTGGTCAGAACTCGTGAAACCAACACTGCACTATAAGGTCTCAATGTCTCACAGTAGCAGATACACTTATTACAGGAGAATTCTCAGGTTTTCAACAGATATGGGATTTTGATCGCGGAGCGGTTTTTATTCGACGCAATGTCGATTTGCGGAGCGGACAACAACTGTTTTGTTAGCGGGTTAGACGCCATCTAGCGGTCTTTAGCGAGCGTCTCAAGAAAGCATTCGATACGTCACCAGTGGGCGTTGCGGTCGTAGATATTGGTGAAGGAAATCGTCAACAGAGACTCAATTAACTTAGAGAATGCGGGAAAGGTAACTAATTTATATTATTTATTCTCTAAAAATACATATACCTTAAGAAAAGGCATTGACGCTTCACCATGCTCCCCCCCTTGGAAGGACGCAAGTGCTTTCAAAGGGAAAGGTTAAAAAGATTTACTAACCTAGATCATGATCGTAAAGTCTAAGCTTTATGACTAAATGCGGAAAATAAAAATCATTTAGAATACTAATCCTAAAAAAACTACGAGTATCGTTAAAATGAAATTTTATTGCGTTGGAATAGGATATAGTTTTGTTACAGAGCGTTTAAAATGACCGAACCTTGTCCTCACCATTGCAACGCGAGCGACATTGTCAGTCCCTTTAGAAAGATGCGTTTTTGATGGTTTTACATTGGCTTCCCACATAACGCCAAAATGTGGGGAGCGAGGTGGAATCATTTTCCACTTAATGCGGCGAGTTGATAACTCATTTGAAAGAGACGAATTGAGGTTTGACCTCATTAAGAAATTATAAAGTTCATCTAGCTGAGCTTTAGCACCAACGGAATTGGTAGCGTTATCCGAATAGAGACAGGATACTGGCCCTCGACGCGAGATAAAACGTTCAAACGCGGATAAAAAGGCGTCGGTAGTAAGTTCAGAGACTAACTCTACATGGACAGCCTTGGTTAACAAGCACACAAACAAGCATATGTAAGCCTTCTGAGCGTGTTGACCTCTGCGACGAGAGAGAGTTATGCGTATGGGACCAGCATAATCCACTCCAGTATGGACAAAAGCCTTTGATTCCGATACACAGTATTCAAGAAGGGCCGCCATCATTGGAGTGGGGTGCGTCGGATTAACTCTAAAGCATGTGTTGCATTGTCGCAACTTGGACCTAATGACAGTCCTGGCATCTAGTATCCAAAATCGCTGTCGTAAAATAGACATAAGTAGCCCTGGCCCAGTGCGACAATTCATCACATGGTAATGACGAATTATCAAATCCACAACAGAATCATGTTATAATAATAATAATAATAATAATATCTTCATTTCATAAAAATACAGATTTGACGTTTTACATAAAAACAATTTGAGTGAGCTTTGGTAGAAACACAATACAATACAATCTAGGGACTATAATCTGTACACAATAAGGGAAACCCTGCCTCTCAAACTAGGGTGGAACCTGTATCTTGAGAAACAGTGATTCAGCTTAAAAGGAGATGCTATAAGTATACAATAGTGGACTGTGCCGATCTACCTCAACGATTGATGTTAAATAAAGATCAGTTTATACAGAAATAATTAATTTTAGTAAAAGTAAAGTTAAATCTCTTACATGAGTGAGTATGTGTGTGGTAGTGTGTATGTGATGGTGTGTGTGTGATGGTGTGTGATGGTACGTTTATATGTATGTTTTATATGTTGTGTAAGTATATATGATGTGTGCTTTGTGTGAAGTGTGTGGGTGTGCGTGTTTGGAGATATATGTAGTTAGGTGACGTACTTAAGCAAGGACTCTGTTTGTAAATAGTCACGCTCCAGTAGCCATTCGGTTAATTTTGATTTTAATTCATATTTATTTAGGTTGACAATGTTTAAATTCTTGTGAACTTGTTTGTAGATATGTGTACTTAATGTGTAGTACTGGTGTCGAGCAAAGGTGGTTTTGTGAGGAGTACCTAATGGAAGTTTCTTTCTTTTTGTGGGGTCAGCTGGGGGAACGCTAGCATGCTTTCTAATAGTAGACTGGAGTACAAAAAGCTGGCGGACAGAAAGTACTTTGCAATCTGCATATAGTTGCGTAGTGGGATAGCGAAAAGGTTTACGCAACATCACCTTCAATACGGCTCTCTGCGCCCTTTCAATCCTCAGAAGACTGGTTATATTTGCACCACCCCATACTGTGATGCAATATCCGATAACGGATTGACATAATGCATAGTACACCATCTTCAGGGTTTCGGGCGCGGCCGAGTCTCTAAGGGATTTGAAAACATGCAGAAGTTTCATAGATCTAGTGGAAATGGCGTCAACCTGTTTGTCCCATCGTAAGCCTCCGTCAATTTGGACACCCAGATATTTCACATGGTCAGTTTTTGTAAGTGTTGGACATAAACATAGTGCGGATTGATTTGATCAGGTATGCGCTGATAGTGTAAAGAATTTGTCGGGCAAATTGTTACGCCGGATAGAGAATGGAATGAACGTCGTTTTATCGCAATTTAGGGTAAGTAGGTTTAGGTTTAGCCATTTCATTATTCTTGTTATTGCCTGTTTGGGAAGTAAAAAAGGATGCTTAGCATCAAAGGGAAGGCATGACTTTGAAAGTCTTCCCCCAATGCGTGATATACCCTCTTCATCTAAAAAGACAGATAAACTGCGAAGTTTCTTTGGTAACAATTTACCAAATTTAATGAGCTTAATGTCATCTGCGAAATGAACAGATTGCACAGCACGAATCATAACTCGTTCCGCCGCTGACAATCCCTGCGGCGATCGGGGTTCACAACGAACCTTCGGTCTAGCGAATTTAAGTATATAATAATGCGGACTGTCCGAGGCCAGCTGTCGCACAGTGCGCATAGCTATGTAAGGACTCGACTTCAGTCCAAAAGGTGAGCGGTTAAAAGCGAATGTCAACACAGGATCATTCACACTGAATCGACACAAAATGCGTAGGTACTTACGTTGCTCAACAGGTGCGCAAATTCGTAAGTACATCTGCTTAATATCAAAATTTATAGCGATAGGAAATAATCTAAAATTGATTAAAAGAAGAAACAAATATGTTTGTAAATTCGGACCAATATGGAGTACATCATTTAAAGATAAACCGGTGTGAGTCCTGGCACTCGCATCCAATACAACGCGCGGCATCGGCTTGTCTGGCCGAACGACAGCGTGATGAGGGATGTAGTATCCGTCATCCGAAATGGCGGATTCGTCGACTGGACTTAAGTATCCATTATCTATGTACTCTTGGATCACTGCGTTATAATTTTCCCGCAACGTCGGCGATTGGCGGAGTTTTCTCTCCAGCGCAACCAGTCGACGGTACGCGGCGGCACGGGAGTTACCCAACTCGCTGGGATCCTTACTAAAGGGTAACGCGACAGTATAACGTCCCGCATCGTCACGTGACACGGTCGCGGAAAAAATATTCTCACATTCGGTTTCCTCAGGAGATAAAAAACGTTTATTTTCAACTTCTTCCAATTCCCAGAACTTTTGTAATAAATCATTAAGGGCTAATGCTGTGAAAGAAGAGCTAGGTAAATTCAAATTATCCTTACTATGCGGAAAATCACCCATAAGGACATACCCGAATGTGGTCAATAATGCGGGTGGCGCATTTGAACCTAAGTCTACCCTATTCCCCAAATAAATATACGGAAACAGTTGAGCGCCTAACACTATGTCAATATCTCCTGAAATATTCCAGCTTAAATCAGCGAGCGGAAGCGAGTGGAAGTCCACATGACAATCCCACTTAATATGGTGCGAAGGTAGCTGGTCTGTAATGCACTCAAGTACTAACGCGTAAATAGTATATTTTTGATGCGGGTATACGCGAGACTCGATATCTAGATTCACATAACCTATTATCGGCCGCGACACAGAACCAACTCCTTTGACAAAAGAATTATTCAAAGGAATTATTACTAAGTTGAGTTTTCTACAACAATCTGTAGTTATTAAATTATTTTGCGAACCATTGTCAATTAAGCACCTAACTATTGTTTTATGGCCCGAACTATTATTGTTAGCGCGCGCATAAACCTGAGCGGTCGACAACAAGACTGCCGACTTAGCCCTCGTATCTGCAGCCAATAATACGGCCGTGTTATGGGTCGGACATGTTTGAGCGACGTCACCCGAACCACAAGACGCCGCGCGGGGCGGGAGGAACGCGGGGGGCGCAGTGGCCAGCGGCACAGCCAGGCTGGACGCGACGGCTACATTGCAATTCGTCGGTTTAACATCAGCTACATGCGATTGTTTATTATTTTTCTCAAAATGTAATAAAGTATGATGGCGTTTCTTACATACGTTACAGACTGAGGTCGACTTCCAATTACTCAAACCGTGCGACGTGCTCAGACAATTTACGCAACCATATACGGATTTAATAAACTCAAACCTAGTTCTAGGAGTCAACGCGGATTGAAACTTAGCGCACTTATACAAATGAACATGAGCGTTATCTTTACAATACGTGCAGACGGAGCGGGGCGGAGCGGGCGCGGTAGAATTAGGCGATACACTCACAACAAACGCTTTCGTTTGCGTGCGAGGCTCGCGAGATGCGGGACTATGAGGTTTATTATAATTATTTTTCGAATGAGATAAATTCGAGCGTGCTAATATCTTAGCCTGATCTTGAACAAAGCTAATTAACAATTTAGTTGTAGGTATTTCAACATCGCGAACGGAAAGTTCAAACGATTGACCAGTCTGTGAATCTATTTTTCTCATAGCGCAATGCAAGAGAATAAAATCCGCAAGATCCGGAATACCGAGTTGTTTCAAGGCAGAAATACTTGCACTAAATGTTTCAATGAAAGAATCGAGACCATTTGCGTTACACAAACAACTTTTTAAATCTAATATATTATTTAAATAGTGTATACCTAATGTACGTTTATCCTGGTATTTATTAACTAAGCTGTCCCATAGAAAATGATAGGTATCAGCCGTAGGCACAATACCGGCTGTAATCTTTAACGCGTTATGTGTAAGTCTACCTACCAAATACTGCACACGCTGCGAGTCAGTCAGCTGATCATTGTCATGAATATTCGACTTGAACGACTCATAGAAAACAGGCCAATTCTCAGGTTTCCCGTCGAAAGATGGCAATGCAATCGGAGGCAGCTTTATTTTTAGTGGTTCAAAAAGCGTTTTCGAATTACTACATTGAGATAACTGAGATTGACTACTGTCGATTTTATTCCTAATACGCTTAATGCGAATAAACAAATCTTCAAAGGATTCTAAACAAGCATAGTCGGGACTCGAACCAGGTTTCAAATTAATGTTTATGTGGTTAATTTGATCGACATAAGATTCAAATTTGTCACGAATGTCGTCAATAGTTTCCGATTCAGTCATAAAACTTTCACTATTTCTCGTATCGAACGACGAAATATTTTTCGATAATTCATATAATCGATTAAGGCGTTTGAATAACAATCCTTTCTTCTCATGAAGGATAGTCAGTGAATCTTCCGGCTTTAATTGTTTCTCAGTCATTTTGTTAAGTTAATATCAAGAGCAATATCTAAAAATATGCGCGGGTAAACTTATCAGGCGGTTAGCAATCGTAAAGTACCTTCCCGCTCTGTGGCGGTATCTGAATAAAAATCACTAATACGCACAAAGCCGAAATGATGTGAAACTACCTCCTATTATATGTTATCAAAGTGAAATACGTATCACATTAAATTCTATGAAACAATATTGACAGATTTACCAAAACCTACGTAGAATCTATTGTCAATTATGTTTATGTTATAGCGGAGAGCGGTTTATAGGCAAGAATAATTTACCAAAGGTTTACGTAAATATCTATAACCTATATATACCTATTATGATTTTCACCAAATATTACGTAAAAATCTAACTAGGGAGCGGTTACCTGGTTACCTATCCAGGCTCGAAAGGACCAAATAATTATGATGAGGCTTGTAAGTAGCCTCACCTAATAGGGTGGTGTTTTAAGACTACCAATATGGCGGTGAAATTATGGTTATATTACACAAAATTAAATCCCTGCTGACGACTCCCTGCGACACCAGAATCTGGCGACGTTTATAGCAATTGGGAAGCCCACGTACCTTGCTAATCCAGTGACCCCACTCGTCGTCAGGTAAGCGCTTCGCTCACGGACGCGTGGTCGGTGTGTGTGCTGCCGGCCGGCGAGCTAAATCTTCATCCATCCACCGGTGGGCTAGTCAGAACTCGTGAAACCAACACTGCACTATAAGGTCTCAATGTCTTACAGTAGCAGATACACTTATTACAGGAGAATTCTCAGGTTTTCAACAGATATGGGATTTTGATCGCGGAGCGGTTTTTATTCGACGCAATGTCGATTTGCGGAGCGGACAACAACTGTTTTGTTAGCGGGTTAGACGCCATCTAGCGGTCTTTAGCGAGCGTCTCAAGAAAGCATTCGATACGTCACCAGTGGGCGTTGCGGTCGTAGATATTGGTGAAGGAAATCGTCAACAGAGACTCAATTAACTTAGAGAATGCGGGAAAGGTAACTAATTTATATTATTTATTCTCTAAAAATACATATACCTTAAGAAAAGGCATTGACGCTTCACCACTTTAGTCTCCATTTTTGAAGTGTGTTTCTAAACGAATTCAAAATAACTGCCCGAACGCTCAAAGTGACTTTTGTCCCTTTTTATTTAAGAAATGATTCAAAATATTTGATCCGTGCTTTGGTGTGGTGAGCCACTTTTGTCTAATGTTCTGTTAGAAAGATCTGATCTTAGACTATTTATGAGTTTAGTTCTGATAAACAAAAACAAAACAATTCTATGGGTTATGTAAACGTCATCTCCACAGAGTACCTTTTTATGTATAGTACGTCATCTCTACAACCTGTCATGGCACTCTTAGGACAAACTTCAAACCTCTTCAAACATTTTTAATTTTTATTTTGTACATAAAAACCATTTGATATTATGAAAAAAATGTTACTTTATTCTATTCAGGGGTAATGTTTCCCAGCTTCGCTAAAATGTACATGTTATGGCCGGAGCCCCATATAAAAATGAAACATCTCCTTTCAGTGTTCCAAGTCCAAGGGTTTGGGCTGGGCGTTGATGAGTCAGTGAGTGAGTCAGGACTTTGTCATTAGGTATATGTACGATAAACTTCAAAGTTTACAAACTATGACTGTGGTTTGAAGAGAAGACCTTGGCAACTTTCTTCCGGCATCGGCGAACAACTATTTTTATATTTTTAAGTCAACATGACTAAATAATGTTTTTAAAAAATAAATATATTTAATAAGCTAAAAAAAAGTAAATGTTTTGTTTATTAATATTACAGACGGGTGTGAAAATAAAAAGTGCGAGTTCTACGCCGTTTGCGAGAGCGACGGTGTTTCTGAAGCCAGCTGCGTTTGCCCTAAGCACTGTGAAGAAGGCACCGTTAGTATTGATTGTGATCCTAATATAACAATTGTCCCGGAAATGTTTTTTCAATACAGTTCCTCAAAAACTGGTTAGGTTCAATATGCCATCTAAATCACCCTTGTGTTTTTTTTTAATTTATCACAACAACGGCTTTTTTCTTTCCCATTTCATCATGGTCAACGGTGATTATTTTTTTTTAAAGCAAAGAGGGCAGATTTTGTAGGTTTTAATATTTAATGAAAATTTAAATTGTGTTTATGAACAGAATGTCATAAATGACTAAGATTATTTACACAATAATTTGTTATTATCAACAAATTAACAATTATCTGTGTTCTAAATTAAAAAATATTTGAATTTCTATTTTTAATATTAAGTAGGATGTATAACGGTTTGATGATACCTTTGCTTCTCCTTCTACCTGCAAAGGTAAAGTGCGGGAAAAAAGTCTATTAAATATTATTTTTGATTTGTTTCATTTGTGAATAAAAATAAATAATTTAAAAAATTAAAAAACACGACTGCCATGTCAAAAAAAAAAAACTAAAAGGCAAAAAACAAGATGTTACTTGAACAGTATAAATAAAAATCAAAGTAGTCACTCGTTCACTCACTTATTAAATAGGTACAAAGTCTAGAAAACTACTTGATCTACAAAACAACATTTTTCATCGCCGTCGGGGGACTAGTCTGTAGAATACTTTCTTAAATAAAAAGTCCCCCGACTGCGATGAAAAATGTTGTTTTGTAGATCAAGTAGTTTTTTAGACTATGTACCTATTTAATCAGTGAGTGAATGAGTGACTACTTTGATTTTTATTTATACTGTTTTTTTGCCTTTTAGTTATTTTTTTTGACATGGCAGTCGTGTTTTTAAATTTTTTAAATTATTTATTCTTATTTTAAACCTTTTAGTGATAAATTTAATTTTAAAACATGTCATGCAACACAATATACTTAGTTTGTAAGCATTTATACGAACACAAGAAAAGATAAGGTTTAAGTGCATCCTATAGAATTGTTAAAGATTTCTGAGGCGATGTAATTCAGCAAGAGACTTCCTGTCGTGTGGCACGTGGATCCAAAACGCTGATTGCTAAACCTTCTAGTTGCTCACGCGACTAAGTGCAACATAAGCTTGCCCTTTGGCAAAAATTTTAGGGCCTAGGTCCACAACGGCTCTGTCCAGTGTTGTCTCTTGTAACTTGTGGACTGTCACGGCCCAACATAACATAAGCGGTATATCATGCGGCGCTCTACTTTGCCATGACCCCTTAGCCCGTCAAATTCGACTGTACCGGGTTCAATGTTGATACCCATACTAATAGTGTTGCCACGTAGACGTTCTGACTTGTCGTCGATCTCTACGAAGACGGCTTGTGGTAATTTTCCTGGTTCTAGTTGGTCACGGCGTAGCGATGGCCATTCGAATTTTCAGATGATCCCCATAGCACCATTTACTAAGCCGTTGAGCCTATTGAGTAGATAAACAACAATTGATTCACTAAACTGTCAAACACTCGGTAGGTTATTATTGTATGTAGTCTATGTTAGCCATTGTATAATGTTATGTTTTATGTAAGGTAATGGCATTGTAGTGCACCTAATTTTCATTAGGGTTCCGTACATCCAAAAGAAAAACGGAACCTTTAAAGGATTTCGTGTCATAAACGTCATCTATAACAGCCCATTTGCTTCGAACCTAGCTACTGAGGCGATTTTTTTTTTGTTTGAATTTGGCACACATGACTCTCTGAGACCCTTGAAACATGGACATGTAAAGTAAATAAATGGATTTAACTGTGGGGATCACTTTTGGTAAACTAGAAACCAAAATATTTTGCAAACTGTGTCGTCGAGTAGGTAATAAGGCTTGCTTTGATGGACTAATTTTTTATTTTTAAAATGAATTAGGTACATTGGAGTTTTATTTTAGTGTAGGTATTGGAAAACATGTTTTTTAATCGTCAAAGTCGGTTCTTGTTTGCATGTGCCTAGTGTTCATCGTACAATGGTTCGAAAATCCTTCACGCACATGACCGACTTGTATTTGGCTGGTTTTTTATATTAATTAATAATATTAGTTGGAGTTTCGTAACCAATTGGAAAAAAAGTTTTTTTTTTACTCGACAGTTTCGATTAACAATGTAACATATTTATATTTTTGGAATCCACTCGTCAAGTCCTAGAGGATAATCACATGCATTAACAGATTAAAAATTAAAAAAAAAACATAACACTCCTTTTTTGGGGCAGTTGTGTAAAAAAATTGGATGGGTGTTCATTTACGAGTATTTATCATACCCAACACATTGTATTTTTGGGGCCGTCGCGTCGTGTAAAAAAAAGTTGAATTTAAGATTTCAAGAGAATTCTTTAGATGGTACGCCGCCGCCGCCAGATATTGTGATTAAGGTAAAAAATACTCGCGATAGTCTGCTGCCATCTAAATCAAAACTAAAATGTATGGCAACTTTGGAAAATTTTCTTCATTACAAAATGAACAAAAATGCGTTGTAATTTTCAGATAAATTTCTTCGTAAGTGTATTGAAAAACACCCTCGGCTCCATAACACACTCGCCTACGGCTCGTGCGAATTCCGCCTCGGTCCCAAAGACAAACTTTCTGCACTTGTATCAAAATGTATTATTTCCAATGCCAATGTTTTATTATTGCAGGAAACAGAAGAAGTCTGCGGTACGGATAATAAAACTTACAGCAGCGTTTGCGCCTTACGTGACACGGCTTGTAAAGAGAAGAGGCGGCTTCATATTAAACACATGGGATCGTGCGGTAAGTTATAATGTCGTCTTAAGTCATAATTTAGCCAATTTTACCGATTTCTCCTTTTACTGGTCGTCAACACTTCTATTAGGTGAGAGAGATAAAACCGACGTACTATCGTCCAGATAAATAAAACATAGGTAGAGGACAAACCCTCAAAGCGTGGTGCGAGGGCAAGAGGGCGCGTGATAGGCATAGCGAAAAGCAAATGTTTGAATAAGTTAGACAATTTAAACAAGTCAAGACTTTATTAGTCTTGACTTGTTTGAAAAAAAAAAAACTTTTTACAAAAAAATACAACCGACTTCAAAGTAAAAAAAAACACTGAAAAGTGCAAAATAACTATAATTTCGGAAGTCGGTGTTTCTATAATAGTTTTGTCTCTTCGTTATTTAACACCGACTTCCGAAATTAAAGTTATTTTGCACTTTTCATTGTTTTTTTTTACTTTGAAGTCGGTTGTATTTTTTTGTAAAAAGTTTTTTATCTTACACTTTTTAGTTATGGTACCACCACTAAAAAGTACCCCTCACCCAAACTTAAATACCTTATAGCCAGAGTGCATCTGATGACAATTCTAATAATCCCAAACACGGTTAGATTTAGATTACATTAATTTATTACAGAGTTCCGGTGCCTAACTTCAGGCTTCATCATCAGATCAGTTCGATATATTCCCCCTCTACTTTCAGTCAGTCATCGACTACACGTATAAACAAAAGCAATTTTACTTTTTACGACGGTTCTGCTGTGATCCTATGAGGAGTTCTGTTCCATATCTTCGAAGTTCGTGATCAGATCGTAACAATATTTCTATGGGACCAATTCGGAAGCATAACCTTTCAATAAAAAAAAAAAATTTTCAAAATCGGTCCACAATTGACCGAGAAATCGGTGAACATACATAAAAAAAAAACAACATACATTCAACCGAACATATAACCTCCTCCTTTTTGAAGTCGGTTAAAAAGATGAATCTTTCTTAATTTCGGAAACATTTCGGGAATATTTAGTTTTTCAATGGAAATATTACCAGGAATGGGCACATTCCCAAGCGTACATGATTACACTTGAAATAGTTTTTGGTTTAACTTGAAATAAAGGTCAGAACAAAAAAAAATACTAATAAAAAATAAAAAACGAGTCGTAAGCTTTTGGAAATTAGGTAACTTTGCGTTCTGATCTTTTACAATATTGATTCACATCACACATAATGCCACATGGTGTTCCGATTAACGCGATTTAATAATCGCTTTCATGTCATTAATGGCGATATTACGATTCGGATCGGTTTTGACAATTCATAAAACGTCAAGCCAAGACTATCTCTCAACAAGCCAAGCTCAATAACCAAGACAAACTCAATAACCTCCGGTTATCAATGAAAGTTGATAAAACTTTTATTTTAATAAATAATACTTAGTTTATTAATAAAATAAAGAAGTAGGTATTGAAATCTTTATTGTTGATTTAGGCTTATTAAACATCTTAATTACGATTGAACAAACCAAACAAAATTGTTGAAATATCATTTTTGATAGGCCGCTCACAGTAATCAAAATTTGAAGCGTGCTCTGTTATTGTAATTGTAAGATATCATCGATGATGACTTCAAGAAATCGATTACTGTCGCGTTCACGTCAAAATGGAACGGCTTTTGACGCGCTAGTAGCAATTTTGTCGTGATTCGGAACGCAGCGTAATTGTTACTGAGAAATCGAAAAAAAAGGCGGGGAAAAAAAGCGCGGGAAACTTTGAGCGGTGCATTTTTTCTTGATAAAATATTCAATTTTAATTTTTCACTATATATGGATCAGTTTTGTATTATATTGTAAATTTTATTAATATTTAGTGTACATATATTAGTTTTAGTGTATATTTTGCTGGATTCGGAACGTTTTTTGAAATATTTCAATGAACGAGCCGCCTGACTTGGCGGACCCCGGGGGTCTTTGCACCCCCGGCTTCTAACTTTGTAATAGTTGCTTCGTCAACTTATCTTATCTTATCTTATAGTGGGGCTGGCCCTAAACCAGAGCACTTCGAACCTTCTGGATCTTTTGTGCTAATCCCCCTCCCTTCTACTCAACCCCCAGCTCTCCGTGCACTTTCTTCATGAGTCCCAGTATGGCCTTGATGGAGCTGAGCCTGTAGTCCTCTGGTCTTGGAAATGGTTGGCCCAGATACTCTAGTTTTTTGGAGCCTAGTGCTGCACATTCGCACAGTAAGTGTAGCATATTCTCCTCTGCCTCTCCACAGATCCTGCAAGTCGGGTCGCTTGCTAGTCCCATGTTGTGGAGCTGTTTGTTGGTGGCATAGTGCCCCGTGAAGACTTCTGTGATTGTTCGGAGCTGTGATCTGCTGTACCTCCATAATTTTTGGGTCCAGGCCTTATCTATGTCATTAAGAAATAGCTTTGCATGCTTCTGGCCTGTTGTGTTGCGCCAGTGTGTGCTGTGTATTTCCAACGCAGCCCTTTTTAATGCTTGGTTGATGACCCTTGGTGCTCTCACCAAGGGTCATCAACCAAGCATTAAAAAGGGCTGCGTCCTATGAAGGGTTCCGGTCCGTATAGGGGTGTCTCGGATCCTTTCCTTGCTAGAGTGTCGGCTCTTTCGTTGCCTTCTACTCCTGTATGACCTGGCACCCAGATCAATCTGACCTTGTTGCGCCTTCCTATCCGATTTAGTATTTTAATACAGTTTAGTACGAGCCCAGAATCCACTCTATTGGACGTGAGTGCCTTAAGTGTTGCTTGGCTGTCGCTTAAAATGTAGACAGTGTCCCCTTCGGTGCCTCTGTCTAGTATTTCCTGCGCACATGCGATTATAGCATAGGTCTCTGCTTGGAAGACCGTCGCCAGTTTGCCCATGCTTAGGCTGAGATTGCAGTTGTCGCTATGTACCCCCGCTCCTGTACCGGTATTCATTTTAGAACCATCCTTGTACCATACCTGGTTCTTCCCTTTGTGGGGTTTTATCCCACCTTTCCATTCCTCCCTACTCGGAATGTAGATCTTAAACTCCTTTTTGAGATTGTGAATGGTATGTATTTTGTCACATCCCATGTCCATCATCCAGTCAAGTTCCCTGTTTGGTCTTGTGTTCGTATGGTTTGTTTTACATCCGGAGTTCGTCCAGTGCCCCATACTTTTAAGCCTATGAATGGCCCTACTCGCCTCTAGTTCCACTTCAATGTGTAAAGGGGTGAGATTGAGCAGCGTTTCCATCGCCGCAGATGGCGTGGTCTTAAATGCCTGTAATGGCCATGCAGGCAGTCCGCTGTACTTTGCTTAGGGCCTGTCTGCAAGTTGCCAGCTTGGTTCTGGTCCACCATACGATGCTCCCGTATGTGATCAGCGGTTTCACCATCATGGTGTAGATCCATTTGATAACCTGGGGTCTAAGGCCCCATGTCTTCCCATAGGCAGAGCGACACATGCCAAATACTCTTAGAGCCTTGTTTGCTGTCGCTTCGGCATGGCTTTTCCACGTGAGTTTGCTGTCTAGGATTACTCCTAGATATTTTACTTCTGTGGACAACTCTAGTACAGTGTCGTAGAGCTTTATGGTACCCATTGTTGTTAGGTCCCTCCTTCTGGTAAACGGGATGATTACCGTTTTGCTTGGGTTGATGGATAGGTGGTTGAGTTTACACCACCTTTCAACCATGTTATTAATCTCTCCTGTATGATCCCCGACACAGTGTTGGGAAATTTTCCATTTACAAGTATCACGAGATCATCTGCATATCCAACCGTGTACGTTGGTCCTTTGTTAAATTCTATTAGCAGCTCGTCTATCACCAAACACCAGAGCGTTGGCGAGAGTACGCCTCCTTGCGGGCATCCTCTTGTGACATGCGCCCTTTTGTTTTCACCTAGCAGTGTTGATTCTATAACTCTGCCCTTCAGCATATTGTCCATCCAGACACAAATGGTAGGGTCTATGCCATGTTTCTCTGCAGCTGTTCGTATCGTTCTAAAAGTAGTGCGATCGAACGCGCCTTCTACGTCGAGAAAAGCTGCTAGGCATATCTCTTTGCATTCTAGCGCCTTTTCGGCACGGCTTACGACCTGGTGTAGCGTCGTTTCTATTGACTTACCAGGCTGATATGCGTTTTGCATCCTGTGAAGCGGTTGTTTCTTCAGCGCTCCCTCCCTGACATACTTGTCTACAAGCTTTTCCAGAGTTTTTAGGAAGAATGATGTCAGGCTTATAGGTCTGTATGACTTAGCGTCCTCGTAGTCCGCTCTTCCTGGCTTGGGAAGAAAGATTACCTTCGCCTGTGCCTCCACGCCTTTGGTATGTAGCTAAAGGCGATGCATGCTCTGTATAGTCTACCAAGATGCGGTTCTAGTATGTTCCCCGCTACTACTACCTTTTTCGCGGCGTCCCAGTCTGCTTTTGTTGTTTTTGACTTAATGTCATCTAAGCTTAATGAGTGAATTCGTCAACTTTATCAAATGAATCTGGAATGGAGACGGATGGTTCTAATGCCCAACGTGGGCGTAAAAGAAATAGACTGCATAAAATATGCAGTGTGCAATAAGATAAAAAGGAAGCACAGTCAGGCTATTGACGGTAAGACAGGATGTTGCTGTGCGAGTGCAGATAGTGAAAACAGTGACTCTGCCCCGGCTGTAAATATCAATCAACACTGTCACGCCAAGTTGTATTCCGAGCCCCCAGGGTTCAGTATCTGGGGTTGCAAGGAACAACAAGGGCCACTGACATCAGCTCACATCAGCAGCATTTATTGTTCATGTACAAAAAGAGGTCAAGTCACGTAATGATTATACCCCCTTAGCATAAGCATAATCAGCCTTTTAATGTTCCCACTGCTGGGACTCAGGCCTCCTCTCTAGGAGAGGGAACGGGCCGTAATCCACCACGCGGGCCCAGTGCGGGTTGGTGAATGTCACATGTCTTCGAATTTTTTGGTTCTAAGACATGCCGGTTTCCTCACGATGTTTTCCTTCACCGTTTTGAGAGCAGTGGTGATGAAATAAATTACACAAAGTAATGCGCCTGGCTAGGTTTGAACCCGCGACCTACAACTCGTAAGTCGGGGTCTTTACCACTCGGCCACCACTGCTCACCCCCTTACACCCGGTCACATTTGGTAAGTTTCTAAAGAGCCATGCCATTCATAACATTGTAGACGGATCGGTTAAGAGGATAGGCAGAGATAGAATTTCTTTGGCGTTCTCGAACATCAACAATACTAATTCATTTATTTCCAACACAGAATTGTCAAAAAGTAATCTAAAAGCTTCATACCAAATTTTTACATAACTCGAATGGGTCTTGTACGTGGTGTTCCATCAGATTGGTCGCCTAAAGAAATAATAGAAAAACATACATTCAACGGAACATATAACCTCCTCCTTTTTGAAGTCGGTTAAAAATGCTTTAGTGCCAGATAATTGTGAGAAAATTCTCAAAGTTAGGAGAATAAATTATAAAACTATCGTAGAAGGATCACCTGTTTGGAAACCAACGCAGAACATTGTGATTATGATTGATGGTCAGATTCTTCCTAAGCGTATATTTATGTGCTACAACTCATTACCTGTGGAGTTGTATGTGTATCCCACTATTCAATGCTACAATTGCTGTCGCTTTGGTCATACGAAAATTCAATGTAGATCAAAACCTAAATGTTATAAGTGCGGTCAGGAACATACTGGTGAATCTTGTGACGTTGAAGAGGGAAATATATCTTGCTGTCATTGCACTGGCAAACATTTTGCTACGTCTAAATTATGCCCAGAATTTTTACGACAAAAAGAAATTAAGACTTATGGTAGAAAAATATATTTCTTATGGTGAAGCTCAGACCAATAAAAAAGTATAGACAGAACATTGCGCTCCTAAAAGTGTGGCATGTAATATGAAGCCAATCGGCAATATGAAGCCAGCCGCTCGGTAGTCTGCCGCTAGCAAGCGAGTGCGCGTGACGTTGTTTTGTTGAGATAATAATTACGAAATTATGCCGTCCTGTGTGTCATAAACTGCTGCAAGAACAATTTCTTTTTCCAAAAAAAGGCGTGTGAAAGTGACAAGTAAATAACGTTTTTGCTGTATAAATTAAATAAAATCGTAAAAATATCCGATATAATTTCTCGGAACACGCCATTGTGTCGGTGTTGCAAGTTAAGAACATTATTTATTCCCAAAAATAAGGGAAGTCGTAATTTTTTACGGACACTACAACAAAGTGTTTTTTTATTTACTAGTACGGCGTCATCCAACATACGGTTACGCTGGATGACCCGCACCTAATCCGATTGTCGTTGGATATATATTATTATTATTATATGTAAGTTTTGTGTGTTTTTAAAATTAATAATTTCACTTAATATGAAAATAAATGATTTTCATTAAATGAAATTATCTTTCATTTCATACAACCAAGATACTACCTACACAATAATAAACCTTAACCATAGTATATCTCTCGCACTTGGGAGTCGCCGCGCAACGCTTGCAACATTTTTTCTCTAGCACACATGTGGAAATCTACGATGTCATACACCAAGTTACGCACACAAAACCAAAACTAGTCCTCACTTATTTAGTCGCTTTTGTTTACGACGACTCCGTCTATACTTTTTTATTCGTCTGAGTGGTGAAGTTGCTAAATTAATTGCGCCCATTTCGAAACCTTATGCCGATGTAGCTAGCACTCCCGTGACTTCTTGATCTTCGTATACACAACATTCTCCTACACATAGCTCACATAAAAAAAAAAAAAACAGTTTATATAACGTCGTCCTCCCCCAAAACCAGGTAAAGGTTACAATCGTGAAAAACATCAACAGATTCTTAATGAATATAGTTTACAGAATCCATAAAATGGCTATGCCTTAAACACAGATTCAGATCTTAAAATGATGTCAATATCAGATACTATTCAAATTCTAATTCAGACAGTGATACAATCTAATATAGAAATACCGTCCGTTCAAACTCAGAACATATTACAATGGAACTGTAGAAGTGCAGTTTCTAAAAAAAAAAAAAAATTATCTACTTGTTAAATAAATTTAATGCTTTGTTATTTGCAATATCAGAAACCTGGTTAAAGCCAGGCTCCATTTTCAAAATCAATGATTTTTTTTGCCTAAGAGATGTCTGATGGGTATGGCGGGGCTGCTATACTCATCAGAAATATAATATTTACTGTCCTCTATCCCATCCCGTATTTAATAATTTTTCTGTGGTAGCTGCACAAATAAACAATACTACATTCCTTCTCCTTCTTCGTCGGCCCTTCAACAATTCAACAATCTTGTATCTATACTTCCTCGTCCTTTCTTAATTTTAGGTGACTTCGACTGTCACCATATTTCTTGGGGCTCTTTTTCATATTATGGTGACATACTGTTAGACATATTTGACCAACATAATATTTGTGTTTTAAATACTGGATCGACGAACTCGACGTACAGGGCCAAAAGAAAATTTGAGTGCAATAGACCTTTCCATTTGTACCCCTAACTTAGCTTCATCTCAAATATGGCGCACTTTGCACTCTTCTTATGGAAGTGACCACTTTCCAATCCTTATATCGCCCACACATGTCAGCCACGTTTAAAATATAAACTTGGTGAGGATGGGTCATGGGATAGATTTAGAACTCTTGTAGAATTTAAGCTTTCTAATTTACAGAATAATATATCAAACGATCTTATTGATCCTTTATAAAATAGTCAGAAATAAATTTAACTGTACAAATCTAAACAACATGATCTATTACACTGTACCTAGAACCTTCCACCGGCGGCAGGTTCATGCAGGCACACTCTTCGCAACACACGCATGCCGCACTAATTCTGGCAAGCGGTCACCTGTCCGCCGTATGGTTGACTCTTGCAATAAAGATTTTAATAATATTGATATTTTCAACTGTACCATGAGTAAATTTAAAAGACTTATCTGCAGCTCTTTGTTCAAATAATGTTTTTCTTCAATCTTAATTCCCCTTTTACTGTCCCTATAATATTATTACTAACTGCATGTACTGTTACTAACACCCCTAGCGATTAAGCGAATAATAGTTTTTATACATTTTGTCTACCCGTGGGCAACGTTGTGGGTTGCATTATTGCCAAAAATTGTCTTTATTTTAATTAGTTGTAAGATGTTATAATGTGACTGTTAGTTGCTCCTAAAAAAATTGAGGGATGGAAAAAAAATTGCCTTTCGATCTCTCCTAATGTCAACGCTTTTATTGTGTGGCAAAATATAAGTGTGTCATTACAATATTTTATCTAAATTGGTCAGTGGGTTGTCTTAGGGGTGCAGGTGGATAAATTAAATAGAAATTTATAGGTAATTTATTTACACTGGTTTCAATACTCAATACTCAATTATTTATTGCATTTCACAATGTACATGATAAGGTGGTAGGTCAAAAAATTGGACACAATCGTGGACCCTGTTGGGCACAGCAAATACAATAGTTATTCTACTTAAAAATTAACTTATTCTAAGAACAATTTTATTAAAGATTTATTACATTATAAAATATTATTTACTACATTTCAAATTATTATTTATTACCTTATAAATTATTATTTAGTACATTACCAATTATTATTTATTACATTATAAATTAGTATTTATTATTATTATTTTATATTATTTTGCGAGCTGTATAGATTTATCATTTAAATAATCATTTACGCTATAATAACATTTACTTAGTAATAGTTTTTTTAATTTATTTATAAAAACAGCGATCTTTTTTTCGTTTCTTAGTGGCTCGGGTAATTTATTATAGATTTTTATCGACATTACAAGTGGGCCAGATGAATGCATTTTTAATCGAGATGTTGGTAGGTTTAGACGTGTTTTGTATCGAAGTGTGAATCTTGTTTGAATATCTTCTTGTTTCGTGTAAAAGTCTTGGTGTGTGTGTGCAAATTTACAGATTTCTAGTATGTAAATAGAAGGTAGCGTTAAAATATTTAGTTTTTTAAAATGAGGTTTGCAGCTATCGGTTTGTTCAATATTAACCAAAATACGGATTATTTTTTTTTGGGTTGTAAACAGCGCTGGTGCGTCTGTGCTATTTCCCCACATTATAACACCGTAGCTGAGCCATGCATGAGCATAGGCGTAGTACGTAACTAAAGCTGTCTGCAAGTTTGTGGTCTTTTTTATTTCGCGAAAAGCGTACAAAAATGTTGAAAGTTTTGTTTTTGTTTTCTGAATGTGAGATTTCCAGTTTATGTTCGTATCTATGGTTAAGCCTAATAGTGAAAACTCGTTTACTAATTCTAATTTGTGGTTGTTGAAAGAGAAATTTACATCAAGACGACTTTTTTGGTGGGGATGGAAAGTTATGTTTAGTTTTTTCAAAATTAATTTCAAGATTATGATCATTTAACCAGGTTATTGTTTTGGTGAGTATATTATTAAGTGCATTTTTTAGGTTTTTGCTATCATGACAATAGAAATGTCATCTGCAAATAAAACGCATGGTCCGGAGTCTTGAATTGTTTTCGGAAGATCGTTTATATAAATGAGAAAAAGAAGACGTCCAATCTCCCTTGTGGTATTGAGGCGTTTATTGCCTTGCTGTCAGATCGAATCTTTTGAAGTTCGTTAGTTCTATTATTGAAGAATTCTATTTCGACTAATTGCGCTCTGTTTGCTAAATAGGACTTAAACCATTCATGGGATTTGCCGCGGATTCCTACTCCATATAATTTATTAAGTAATATTCTATATTGGACTTTATCGTAGGCTTTACTCATGTCCAGTAGCGTACCAATTGCGTATTTTTTATTATTTGTTATATTAAGAGCTTCCTGTATAAATTTGTAAACAGCTAAAGTTGTTGATTTATTTTTACGAAAGCCATTTTGACTTTCGTCGAATATTTTATATTTCTCACAGAAGGCGTACACGCGATTACACATTGCTTTCTCAAAAATCTTTGAAGCCGTAGGCAGTAGAGCTATTGGACGATAATTGCTAGGGTCTGTTTTGTTATTTTTTTTGTGTAGAGGTTTCACTAGTGCAATTTTTAGCTGGTCAGGGAATACGCCCTCTTCGAAAGATTGGTTTATTAATTTATAGAATGGTAAAGTGAGCTCGTCTGCACATTGTTTGAATAAATTTGGTGGGAGTTCGTCTATTCCGTAACTATTTTTATTTTTTAGGCTTTTGATCAAAGAATTTATTTCATATGGGTCTACAGGGCTAAGAAACATTGTGTTTTGGGTAGGTGAGAGCACAGGGGAACCTTCCGGCTTATTTTTTCGTAAAGGGCTTCCCTCGCCGATAGATGCAAAATAGTTGTTGAAGATATTTGCAACTTCCTTGGGTTCCGAAGTTAGGCTATTGTTTTTTGTTTGTAGTTTTATATTTTTTTTCTCTTTTTTAATTATTTTATTAGTTCGTTCATTTATAATTCTCCACATTGTTTTGACTTTATTAGTAGATGTTTTAATTTTGTTAATGTATTCTAATTTTTTTGCTGTCGTAATTATTTTTTTTAATGTTTTCTCATATTTTTTATAAAGTTTTGTTAATGTTGGGTTATTAGTTTTTAGCGTTAATGTTTTCAATAATCTTTTATTTTTACAGGATATTTTTATACCTTTGGTTAACCAATATTTCTTGTAATTAGGTTTTATTTTTATTTTACGTATAGGTATGCATTTATTTAGGATGTTAGTTAATGTATCATGAAAAACTTTATAGTTGTCGTTCATATTCTGGTTTGTTGATATAATGGAGTTCCAATCAACGGTATTCAATGCAGATTTAAATTTTAATATATTTTCTTTATTAAATAGTCTCTTATTAGTGTACCAAGTTGTTTGTTTGCTGGGTGTATTTGGTATGGTGATATGTATTTCTGTTGCGCAATGATCCGAGAAGCCTAATTCCTCTACTTTAGTGTAAAATTTGTTAGTGTTCAGGTTTGTGAAAATCAGGTCCAAGCATGTTGATGTAGTTTGAGTAATTCGGGTAGGTTCTTTTATTTGTTGTGTAAGTTTGTATTCTAACATTAGATCTAGAAGTTGGCTAGTCTTCCTGTTGTTCTCTAAAATATTAACATTTAGATCCCCGCCTATAATAACATTTAGTTTTGAATACTTATCATTTATATAATTCAAAATTCTTTTTAATTGACTAATAAAAATATCTTCTTCTCTCTTATTCCAATAAATTGTTATTAATAAAATATTTTCTTTTGGGTAATTCTATTGCACATATTTCTAATATATATTCTATGGACATGTCTGAGATATCGTTTCTCTCTATACAATCGATATGATCTTTAAGCAGGATGCAGACGCCACCACCTCCGCGACTGCTACGGCAATATGAGGCTGCTATTTTGTAACCGTTGAATTGAATCATTGATAGTTTTTTATTTGATAGCCATGTCTCTGATATGCATACTGCGTTATAAATGGGATTTTCTTCAAGAAATGCCTCTAACACATACTGTTTATTATAAATACTTTGTATATTTTGGAACAAAATTTTAAATTGTTTGGCCGTTGGTCTCGAAAGGAATAGTTTTCGGTAGAGTTTTTCACTTGTTGTTTGTAAATTTGTGGTATATAGTTGATACGGTGTCTCGGTGTCTGTTAAAGATTTTTGCTGTTTTTTATGGAAACTATCAACCTCTAGTTGAACAGTATTCAGTACAGTTAAATCATGGATGAGGTCTTGTAAATCGGACATTATTATTTTTTGACCTTTATAATTTAAAGTCCCAGAAAGTTGACTATATGTATCGTTAGTAAAAGGTAAGTTTAAGTTGGAATCTAAGATAAAGGTATATTTATAGGTCTCGGCATCCATGTATAGTAAGTTATTAAAGGATTCCACTCTGCTATTAAACATCACATTAGTATTGTTCATGTATTTAAATGTTGGTAAACAGATTATAAAGTTAGTATGATTCAAAGGAATTAGATATTCATGAATATACATGACGAGATTTCTATAGTTTTGTGTCCTCCGAAAATCTTCTTCGCCAATATAAATAATGCAGAAGTCAGATTTAGTAAAATCACGAACTTTTCCATTTATATTTCTTAAAATATATTCTATTCCACAATTTGGTGTACGGTAGTGACAGACATCATAATTGCATAGTGGTGTCTTTTCAATTAAAGTGTACAGTCTGTTGGAGGTTTCACTACTTACAAGACATATTCTTTGCTTCGCGATAGCTACCGAAGCCGGCGATGAGGTATCCGGAAATGTGGTATGACAAATATTTTTATTGGAGACTGATATATTTGTGTAGTTCTTATTTTCACTTTCAGGCTGAATATTATATGTTGGTGTGTTTTCCGATTTACTCTGATTATTCTTTTTCATGTTCTTCTTTGGCGTACCTTTGTGTTTTACAGGACTACAGGCAATTTTTTTAAACATCTCGTTCTTCTTCATTAAATCTTCGTTTGTTTTCTTTAATTTATTATTTTCTAATGATAATATTTCAATTTCATTGTGAGCGCTATTTAGTTGTGATGTTAATTCTTCAACCTTATCCTTCATGATCTTAATTTGATGATCAGTGAGAAATATACTGCCCGGGGTACTTGATAGCAAGAAGCGAAATCAAACAACGTCTGGATATCACAGTGTATATTGACAGACTGGCACACCTTCACAATAATGACTATATCCTAATTTACCCGCTACCCACTTAACCTAATTATTAACTAACATACATCACACCTCCCTTCTTAAATTACAACATAATACATATATGAATACATTTAAGTACATTGGAATCGGACAACGGGCTTTCGAGTTCGCTTTGGGTGCTCTTGCTGATCTGACGAATCACGAGCATGATCAACAGGCTCACCGTACTCAACACTACCTGCTTGACTGTTCATTGATGGTTTTAATTCATCTTTTTCACACACGCTCTCATCCCTACAGTTATCCTCAATCTTCCCTGACTTTATAAGACTATCCCCCGCGTGTGCGACAGAGTTCTCATCATCTATAGGTTCGTCTTCTTCCGTGTTTGGTATACCGAAAGATGCACGAGATCTGCGTCGTATCTGATCCACATGTCTTTGAATAAATTGACCGTTATTCCTTGCTATTGAATACCTACGGGCACTATCTATGTCTGATATCGTACCTTTTACCCACTTATCCGAGGAACCGTAATCCCTCATCCAAACAGGATCGCCCTCGTCGAATGTTCGCACAATCCCACCAGCTGAATCGATTTGTCTTTGTTGCGTATCATGTACTCTAGCACGCACTGTTCGTTCCGTTCGTAATAAATCTAATCTAGATCGTAGTGTTCGTATCTGCAACAGCATTGCGGGCGTCTCACCGGTAGTGCTGTGCACTGTGTTCCTGTATGCTAGAAGAAATGTTTGTAAAGCTGTGTCTATATCCTCGCGATCCCTAATTGCTTTTTTAATAGTGCGTTTACAAATATTCACTGCATTTTCTGCGGCTCCGTTTGAAGACGGATGATAAGCAGGTGAAAAACATTGTCTAATGCCGTTATTAGCAAGAAATCGTTTAAATTCATTACTCGTAAATGGAGGTCCTTGATCTGATACCAACTGCTCCGGTAAGCCGAATCTAGCGAAAGTCGAACGTAAAACTTTAATAACATTTGATGCGTTAGTACGTGTCATTTCGAATATTTCGAAATGACACGTACTAACTAAGACGAATCTATCAGTACTAAGAATGTCATACCTCGATATGGGCCCAAAAAATCAATGTGAAGTCTAGTCCACGGTTGAGTACTGTACGGCCAGGGTTGAATGATGGCCCGCGGGGGTGCTTTCGCTTCCACCGCACACGTCTCACAGCTTTTACATAACACCTCAATGTCTTTGTCGATGTTGGGCCACCAGACGTAACTCCTAGCCAAACTTTTCATTTTTACGATACCCATGTGGCTGCTATGCAGTTGGTTTAATATTTGCCCTCTTAATAAATGTGGGATTACCATACGATAGCCCCACATTATACATCCACATTCTACATATAATTCATTACGCCTAGCCAAGAATGGTTTAATCTCATCATTATTCGGACCAATTGATGGCCATCCTGATTGTATATAGAACATCACCCTACTAAGTACCTTATCTTTTGATGTCATTCTTTTGACGTCACTGCTAGTGATGGGTAAAAAGTTTTCTACAAAGTTAACATACGTATTTTCTGTTTTTAGCCTACCTGAGTTATAATTCCTACATGGAAGGCGTGATAATGCATCTGCACTGTTCTTACTAGACGCGATATACTCAATGTTATAATTATATCCCGATAGTAGTACCGCCCAACGTTGTAGTCGCGAAGCAGCCATCACTGGAATACCTGTTTTATTACCAAATATGTGTGTTAAAGGTTTATGATCAGTTCTTAATATAAAGTGACGGCCATACAGGTACTGGTGGAACTTACGCACACCGAATACAATTCCCAGAGCCTCCCTGTCTATTTGCGCATAGGCGCGTTCGGTCGGTGAGAGCGAGCGCGACGCATACGCCACTGGGCGTTCGCCGTCCGCCGTTATGTGCGATATGACCGCACCAACGCCCACACTGCTCGCATCCGTCGTCAAAACCAGCGGTAGCTCTGGATTATAATGAATAAGTACTTCGCCTCCCGCCAAAAGTCGTTTCACTTTTTCGAAGGCATCCTGACAATCCTGACTCCAGATAAACTTAACACCTGATTTAAGAAGTTGGTACAACGGGGCGAGAACGGTACTAATATTTTTAATAAATTTTGCGTAATACATGATAAGTCCTATAATTGCTCTTAATTCAGTGACATTAGTAGGCGCTGGCGTGTCCATCACGGCCTTAACTTTTTCTGGGCATGTATGCACTCCATCTTTACTAATAGTGTGACCTAAATACGAAACAGATTTTGAAAAAAAAAACGCATTTTTCTTTCTTCACTCTAAGTCCGTAGTCTTGCAATCGTTGAAAGACTTTATGTAAATTGCTTATATGTTCAGATTTCGAACTTCCCGTCACGGTTATGTCATCTAGAAAGACACCTACGCGAGGCATGTCCGCGAATAATTGCTCAATTCGCCTCTGGAAAATGCCCGGGCTAGATGCCAATCCGTACACTAATCTATTGTACCTATACAACCCTTTATGTGTATTTATCACAGTGTACTTCTTTGTGTCATCGAGTTCAAATTGTGCGTAAGCTTGAGACAAATCGATTTTACTGTAATATTCACCCCCTCTGAGACGAAACAACAAATCTTCTACCCTAGGCAAAGGATAACGATCAATTTCAATAACTTTGTTTAAAGTGAGTTTATAATCGGCGCAGATACGAATGCTACCATCTTTCTTTACCACTGGCACTATCGGCGTTGCCCAGTCGGAACGCTCGACTGGGGTGAGAACTCCGTCGCGCACCAGCTGATCCAGCGTGCGCTCCACCGGCTCGCGCAGCGCATACGCCAGCGGGCGCGCGCGCATTAACACCAGCCGCGCGCCCTCTCGCACGTGTATGCTCACTGCGCCGCCCGTGAAGCGCCCGAGATCGTCCGCGAACACGTTACAGTATTTGGAACTGAAAGAGGATACATCAAAATTACTGTTTTCTGTCATATTATAAACATTATAATTAATATCAGGTAGTTGGATTTTTAATGCCGCTATCCAATGTCGCCCCAAAAGCACAGTTTTTCCTTTGTCTATTACTAGTAATTCTAAAAATTCACTTCTGTCTTTATATCGAACCAGGGGTCTTATAATACCTAAGGGTTTTACAGTCTCACCAGTGTAATATCTTAAAGTTAACTTACAGGGTTGTAATGGAAGATCGCTAAACAACTTATTGTAACATTCTTGACTAATACATGACACTGCACTACCTGTGTCACATTCCATAGATATTTCTCTGTTGTGTACATTCATTGGTATAATAATAGGTTTACAACTCGCTATCGACATTTGACAAATATCAACAAAAATTACCTCGTCACTGTCCTCTTCGTCACCACACCCGGTTTGCACATCTACCTGATATTGTTCTACTACATTAGGGCACATACGCCGCAGGTGTCCTTGACGATTGCACACCCTACACACGTAACGTGCGAACTTGCACCTCGACTCGTTATGGTCTGCACCGCACGCTTGACACGGCCGCTGCGGCCGAGCCCGCTCAGCCAACCGGGCCCGCTCAGCCGGCACCGACATTGCCGACTCGCGACCTGCGCGCCGCTCCCGCCTCTCGCGCACGTCCCGCCGCGCGACTCCCGCGCCTGGCTGCCCGCCGCGCTCCGCCATGCTCGTTGCTTGTCGTCTCACCGTCATCGCTTGGCACTCTACCGTCGCTGCACCCGTTCCAACTTGTGTTTTAGGCCCTTCGACTGCAGCGGCGTCCTTTTCTGCCGACTCCATGCTAGCGGCAAGCTTATAAGCCTTGGCGAAATCCAATGCAGGTTCTGCGAATAACCGTTGTCTGATATTTTCACTCGCTATTCCACATACTAATTGATCCCGTAAACTTTCCTCGAGCCAACTTCCAAACTCGCAGGTTTTTGACATTTTTTTAAGTACCGCCACGTACTCCGATATGGTTTCGCACTCCTTCTGCTTCCTATGTCGGAATTTATAATAATAATAATAATAATGCACGCCTACCACCTCGACTTAGCACACGAGGTTGTCGGCATGTGGAATATGGACTCGGCTGTCATTGTGCCGATTGTTGTGACTGCCAATGGCCTTATAGCCAAAAGCTTCGACGACCATCTGTCGAAGCTGTCGTTACGCGGTTGGATCAAGGGCCTGATACAAAAGGCAGTACTCCTTGATACGGCTCGGATTGTGAGGAGGTTCCTGTCTCTGGAGCCCTAACCACCGGTAGCTTGGACCCTGCTCCCGACACCGGCGGACTACTATTTTTTTATATTTTTAAATGTTTTTTTATATGTGTTTTTTGTAAGAAATATTTAAAAATATATAAAATATGTATAAAAAATAAATAAAGAATAATAATAATAATAATAATAATAATAATAATAATAATAATGTGGCTCGGCTGTCAACCAAGTGACAAGCTAAAATTTTCTCTGCACAATTTTTTTTATAACAAATTTACCTAATAAATCCCAAAACACCCTAAAATCATGAAATTAAAAAGAAATAGATAACTTCAGAAATAATAAATATGAGAGAAGAAAAAATTACACCAAAACAAACACATACAAAGATGAAATCATCAATAATAGAAACTATGGAAAATTGAAGCTGAAAAGTGAAAAGACCGCAAAAATGTTGACCAGAGCCGCAGCTCGCCGTGCACGCCTACCACCTCCGGCCTCGTCGCTCAGCTCCGCCTCGCCGCCGCCGGAATCCAGCCCCACCGTGAGTGCTGTGACACCGGCCGTGGCAGTTGCGTCGAGCTCCAGCGACGAGTACTTTTCTCCGCCCACGTCACCACCACCTGCGCGTCGACGGAGAGGACGCCGGCCGCCGAGTGGCTTAGGACCTCGAGGCCCACCGGCCTCTGATAGGGTCCCAGCTCCCGGCGGAAGTGTGCAGCGCATGCGATGGACGCAATCCATCAATGAGAATATCATGCGCGCATACTATGGGGCTACAGAGGGAGGAAACAACCTGACCGCGTACCGTGTTCGGATGCTCTCTTTGTTTCAGGTGCTTGAGCCAGCCGTCAACGTTTCGGCCCAACGACTGTCGGATCAGGTGCGGGTTATCCAGCGTAATCATATGTTGGACGATACTGTACTTGATCGCCTCCGTACGGAAATGAGTAACCATGCCATTGCTCCTTCGTCGCAGCCTGTGGTACCAGTGATGGTACCACCGTCCTACCATCTTTCCGACCATGCTGACGAAGAGATTACTGACATGGTTACACATGTAAGTACCCAGTGCAACAATGAATTGAGGAGTGCTTTGGAGTGTGCTATTCGGGAGTATCGCAACATGCCGCTCGAACTTAGGCCGCGCTTACCTCGTTTGCCCATGCATAATAAGAATAAGGCGCTGGTGGCTGCTCTGGATTTGCAGTTGTCAAACTATTTTGACGACTGCGAAGATCTCACTGATACACACTCGATAATGTACTGCGCAGCTGTTGCGGCATGTCGTGTAGCTCACGTCAAGTTTCCAAGCTGTGACGTATCTACACGACCGAAACCAGCCGTGCCGGCTTGGCAGTGCAGGATCGAGCGTCGTATTGGTGGGGCCAGAGCACTCATCGGCAAACTAATCTGCTTCAGGGAGGGCAACACTCGCCCAAGAGTGATGCGCTTTGTGAGGCGGGCGTTTTCGGGGACTGACATCAGCCCCCGAGACTATATGTCCCGTGTCACAGAGCGCATCGACTTCCTGAAGCAGAAGGTGTATGCATGGGCAAACCGTATCCGCAGGTATAAGCGGCGGGTGGAGCGATACACCCAGAATCGCACATTCCGGAGTAATGAAAGGTGGGTTTATAGGGCTTGGGAGAGACCGGACCAAGGTGTGACTGATACGCGCCTCCCGGATGATGACGCCATGAGTTCATTCTGGCGCAGCATCTGGTCGGTGCCTGTCAGTCACACCGAGGGTGACTGGACTCGAGAGGTCGAGCGTGCGTGCGATCCAATACCACAAATGGGGGCAATTGACATCAGCCCCCAAGATGTAGCTCGTGCAGTCCGTCCGTTGCCAAACTGGAAATCTCCAGGGCCGGATGGGCTGCACAATTTCTGGATTAAGTGGTTTACAAGATCGCACGCTCGCTTGGCATATCAGTTTCAGTCTGCCTTAGAGTCAGGGTCGCTACCCCAGTTCCTAACAACAGGAATAACCCACCTGCTCCATAAGTCAGGTAGTACTGCGGAGCCTAAAAATTATAGACCGATCACCTGTTTGCCAACGGTCTATAAAGTTCTTACATCCATACTGAGAAGCAAAATTAATAGTCATATCGACAAAAATCTGATCATGTCACCTTCTCAGAATGGATGTAGGAACGGGTCCCGCGGTACTAAGGAGCTGCTCCTCATTGATATGACCATTAGCCAACAGGTTCGACGTTTCCGAAAGGATCTGTCGACGTGTTGGATAGATTATAAGAAGGCCTATGACTCTGTTCCTCATACATGGCTCATGAGGGTGCTGGAATTGTATAAAATTGATACAACACTACGCACCTTCCTGATGTCGTGTATGAGGCAATGGAGTACGGTCCTCCGCTATCCAGGATGTCGACATATCCAGAGGAATAGCGAACCTGTAAGGATCGAGCGAGGTATATTCCAGGGTGATAGTTTGAGTCCACTTTGGTTTTGCCTAGCCTTGAATCCTCTAAGCACACTGCTGGAGAATTCAGGTCTAGGCTATCGGTTGAAGAGAGGTGGTCAGGTAATATCTCACCTACTTTACATGGATGACCTGAAACTTTTTGCCCCCAACAATCTGCAACTGATGGAGCTACTGAAGGTAACTGAAACCTTCAGTAGTGCCATCAGGATGGAGTTTGGTGTGGACAAATGTGCGGTCATGCATGTAAAACGAGGGGAGGTTGTGGAATCCGTGGGCACTCAACTCACGGATTCCATAAACCTGAGATCCCTCTCTCCAACCGAAACCTATAAGTATTTGGGTATGTCGGAAGCTCTAGGCATCAATATCACTGACATGAAGCAATCGTTGAAGGAACGTTTCTTTGGACGCCTGAAGAAGGTATTCAATAGTCTTCTTTCAGGCGGAAACAAGGTGCGTGCCTTCAACGGTTGGGTCATGCCGGTATTGATGTACTCTTTCGGCGTACTCAAATGGACTCAAACGGAACTTGACGCCCTGGATAGGAGGGTCCGCACACTGCTGACTGCATACCGAATGCATCACCCACGATCGTCGGTGATGAGACTGTCCAGGACGTCAAGTTCCGTTTGAGTCCATTTGAGTACGCCGAAAGAGTACATCAATACCGGCATGACCCAACCGTTGAAGGCGCGCACCTTGTTTCCGCCTGAAAGAAGGCTATTGAATGAATACCTTCTTCAGGCGTCCAAAGAAACGCTCCTTCAACGATTGCTTCATGTCAGTGATATTGATGCCTAGAGCTTCCGACATACCCAAATACTTATAGGTTTCGGTTGGAGAGAGGGATCTCAGGTTTATGGAATCCGTGAGTTGAGTGCCCACGGATTCCACAACCTCCCCTCGCTTTACATGCATGACCGCACATTTGTCCACACCAAACTCCATCCTGATGGCATTACTGAAGGTTTCAGTTACCTTCAGTAGCTCCATCAGTTGCAGATTGTTGAAGGCAAAAAGTTTCAGGTCATCCATGTAAAGTAGGTGAGATATTACCTGACCACCTCTCTTCAACCGATAGCCTAGACCTGAATTCTCCAGCAGTGTGCTTAGAGGATTCAAGGCTAGGCAAAACCAAAGTGGACTCAAACTATCTCCCTGGAATATACCTCGCTCGATCCTTACAGGTTCGTTATTCCTCTGGGTATGTCGACATCCTGGATAGCGGAGGACCGTACTCCATTGCCTCATACACGACATCAGGAAAGTGCGTAGTGTTGTATCTATTTTATACAATTCCAGCACCCTCATGAGCCATGTATGAGGAACAGAGTCATAGGCCTTCTTATAATCTATCCAACATGTCGACAGATCCTTTCGGGAACATCGAACCTGTTGGCTAATGGTCATATCAATGAGGAGCAGCTCCTTAGTACCGCGGGACCCGTTCCTACATCCATTCTGAGAAGGTGACATGATAAAATTTTTGTCAATATGACTATTAATTTTGCTTCTCAGTATGGATGTAAGAACTTTATAGACCGTCGGCAAGCACGTGATCGGTCTATAATTTTTAGGCTCCGCAGTACTACCTGACTTATGGAGCAGGTGGGTTATTCCTGTTGTTAGGAACTGGGGCAGCGACCCTGACTCTAAGGCAGACTGGAACTGATATGCCAAGCGAGCATGCGATCTTGTAAACCACTTAATCCAGAAATTGTGCAGCCCATCCGGCCCTGGAGATTTCCAGTTTGGCAACGGACGGACTGCACGAGCTACATCTTGGGGGCTGATGTCAATTGCCCCCATTTGTGGTATTGGATCGCACGCTCGCTCGACCTCTCGAGTCCAGTCACCCTCGGTGTGACTGACAGGCACCGACCAGATGCTGCGCCAGAATGAACTCATGACGTCATCATCCGGAAGGCGCGCGTCAGTCACACCTTGGTCCGGTCGCTCCCAAGCCCTATAAACCCACCTTTCATTACTCCGGAATGTGCGATTCTGGGTGTATCGCTCCACTCGCCGCTTATACCTGCGGATACGGTTTGCCCATGCAGATTTATTGTGAAGGACGGCACGGTTGACATATGTCGGGCATGTCACCGTCCGGGAGAATCAATTCGTCACATTATCTCTGGTTGTTCTCGTCTAGCTAACGGAGAGTACTTGCATAGACACAACCTTGTAGCCAGGATTATCCATCAGCAACTTGCTCTGAAATACTCTCTTGTAGAATCGGAAGTGCCGTACTATAGGTACGAGCCCGATCCAGTTCTTGATAATGGTCATATCACTTTGTACTGGGATCGGTCCATCATCACTGACAGGACTATTGTAGCCAATAAGCCTGATATAGTGATGGTGGACCGAAGCGAGAGGCGTGCAATGATTGTTGACATATCCGTTCCGCATGACGAGAACCTCGTGAAAGCTGAGAAAGATAAACAAATCAAGTATATTGACTTGGCTCGCGAGGTTGTCGACATGTGGGATGTGGACTCGGCGATCATTGTACCGAAAGTCGTGTCGGGCAATGGCTTAATAGCCAAGAGCCTCGACCAACACCTTAGGAGGCTCGCGTTAGGCGACTGGATCAAGGGCTTTATTCAGAAAGCGGTACTCCTGGACACGGCTCGTATTGTTAGGAGGTTCCTTTCTCTGGAGCCCTGACCGCCGGTAGCTTGGACCCTGTTCCCGATACCGGTGGGACACTATTTTTTATATTTTTAAATGTTTTTTTATTTTTTTATTGAAATATTTAAAAATATAATTTGTAAGATAAAATGACCAATAAACGAAATAATAATAATAATAATTCATTTATTTCTGAGCATACGGTACATACAAGATCTTAATATTAAAATGTTTCACGTACACTACCATTGCCGGTGTAGAAATTTTAAAAATTATATTTAAGATAGTTTTTTTTTATCTAATATCAAGACAGTACAATTTTGTTATATTATATTATTATCATGGAATAAAATGTCAAAATGATCACACAATTATACTTATCACTAATGTCAAGCACTTAAAAACAAACAAACAAGAAAAATAAAGTCAGTAGGTAGGTAAAATTATCATTAAAAAAAGTAATTAAATGTCAGTTTAAATAATGTCAAAAAAGAAATACAATGTCAAAAATTATTAAGTAGAATGTCTAAATAATAATAATACCAAAATACTAATAACCCACATTATTAATTACTGTCATTACTTCAAATATTTATTATCTTTATTAATGTCAAAAACTATGATTTAAGAATTCGCTAACCGAATAAAAGCACATGTCCAAAAGCCAGGCAAACATTTTACATTTAAATTTATCCATTTGTAGCATTCTGAATTCAGGTGGTAATTTATTATAAATTTTAATTGTCATACAACTGGCATTTCTACTATAGAGATGCAATCTCTGAGGAGGAACCAACAGTTTCCCAGCATTTTTTTTACTTAATCTTTCTGAGACTTGTTTATTCAATGAGAATAAATGAGGGTATTTTTTTTACAAATAAACAAACCTCAAAAATATACAGACACGGTAGTGGGAGAATGGTCTAAATATTCTGCTCCACTCATGGCTCCGATACACTTTTTTTGTACTTTGAACGCTCTTTCCACGTCCACTTAATTGCCCCATATCACTAGGCCGTAACGCAGTACTGACGAAACATACCCATGATAAGCATTTAGGACTGTTTTTTTACTGGACACTAGTCTTAACTTGCGAAGAGCATATACAAACTTGTCAAGCTTACTGCATACTCTGTCTACATGTTCCTTCCAATTCAGTTTGTTGTCAATTACAATACCCAAAAATAAAGCCGATTGTTCTGGTTGCAAAATTGTATTGTCATGCCGAATTGTTGTTGGTGTAGCTACCAAGTTGCATGTTTGAAATTGTACTACTTTAGTTTTATTAATATTAACATGTAGATTATTCTCCCCTAGCCATTTTATTACATTAATTAGTTCAATATTAGTATCAATTTCTATGTCAGTTTTGCTGGAACATTTTATCGTCAAAGTGGTGTCGTCAGCAAATTGGATACATTCACATTTTAAGCATTTGATGAGGTCATTTATGTATAATACGAATAGTGGCGGACCCAGTATGCTTCCCTGTGGAACGCCAGAATAATTAATTTTTAATTCTGAGCAATATGTCTTCCTAGTATTTTTTTCTATTCTAGAAATAACAGTTCTCTGTTGGCGATCAGACAAATAGCTTTTAAGCCAATCATGCGCTTTGCCTCTTATTCCGTATTTCTCTAATTTGTGGAGTAGTCGTTCATGTGAGACAAAATCAAATGCTTTGCTCATATCTAAGAATACCGACAATGCAGACATTTTTTTATTAAGAGCTTCAGTAATTAGTTTTACTAAGGAAAAACAAGCTAGAGTTGTTGAACAGTTTTTTCTGAACCCAAACTGACTCTCCACAATTAGGTTATGTTTAGTTACAAAGCTATTTATTTTGCCATGCATTGCTTTTTCAAAAATTTTTGCAAAGATAGAGATCAGTGTAATAGGCCTATAATTATTCATATCAGAGCAGTTACCCTTTTTGTATAGTGGTTTAATTATAGACTCTTTAAGTTTCTTTGGGAAAATACCTTGTTCAAATGAGAGGTTTATTAGGTAGCTAAGTGGGGATGCTATAATTTTTGCACTTAATTTAATTATTTTAGTGGTTACTTCATCATATCCAGTTGAATTTGTGTTATTCAATGAATTAATTATTTTAATAATGTCAATTTCATTTACAGGAGTCAAAAATAAAGTATTTGTGTTATTATCAATGTCAATGTTGTTTATGTTATAATTATTATTGTTAGATTTTTGTGTTAGTTCGATAAAATAGTCATTGAATTTGTTACATATGTCATCAGGATTAGTAATTATTTTATCACCGATTATAATTTCATTTATGTAGTTGTTGTTATTTAATTGATTTGAATTATTTTTTATGATTGACCATGTCGCTTTACATTTATTTTTAGCATTATTTAAAAAATTGTTGTTATTTATCTGCTGTGATTTTGATATACATTTTTTTAAGATCTTAGTGTAATTACGGTATTTTTTCTTGTACCTTTACTTAAAGCATCGTGTTGATATGCGTAATATAAAGCTCTCTTCTTTATGCATGATATTTTTAGACCCTTACTTAGCCATTTGTTTTTAATGGGTTTATTGGTCTTTTTGACGAGTATTTCGGGAAAACACAATTTATAGAAGAGCGTGAACAAGTCCTGGAACAAATTAAATGCTTTATTGCAGTCTGTCTCTTCGTATATTTCACTAAAACTTAAGGCTGCTAAGCAATCTAAAAATTTTGTTATGTTGCTCTTATCGTAATCTCTTTTCGTATCATACCAGAATTGAATAGCTTTTGATTTATTATTATTTATCTCTTCAACGTAAAAGGTTAATGATTGTCCGGTATCGTGATCGGAGAGAGCTAAATTATGTGTATTGCATTTTATGTCATGTGTGGGAACATTACTGGCTATTTGATCGATGCTAGTATTTTTTCTAGTAGGCATCCTAACATGTAGTGATATGTTATAGTTATTTAGTATCGATATTAATTCTTTTGAATATTTGTTATCTTTTAATATACCTATCTATGTTCCAATCCCCGCACAAAATAATATTTTTTTTAGCTTTGCGGGTTAGATTGCCTAACAATAATTCAAGATTATTAAAAAATATAGACACATCGGAATCTGGAATTCTATAAATGCACACTATAATTAAATTATGGCTCAATACTTCTATACCACAGCATTCGAAGCAAAATTCGATGGCTAGTTCATCAGTTATCGGTAACGGATTAAAAATTACACCTTTTTTCACTAAAACACATGTTCCACCGCGTTTCTTATCGTGTCTTGTGTAACTGGCAGCCAAGTTGTAGTGTGTAAGAGCTAAATTACTTTCATGTCCTGATTTTATAAAAGTTTCACTCAGACAAATAAAATCTATATCGCCCATCTGATTTGCCAAGTCGGTAATTGTGATCTCAAATATATCAATTTTATTTAAGATTCCAGCTATGTTTTGATGTAATAATATAAATTTTTGTTTTTTCTTAGAATTGTCATTACTACCAGCAACCTTTTTATGTAATGGGACGAAAAAGAGTTTTTTGGGTACTTTTTGGTGATTTTGGAGAGTCACAGTTATAGTCATAATCACATGGATAGGTCTCAATATCAACAAGTATGCGACGGAATATATTTTCATAAATGCGTTTTTGTCCTAGTTTGTTTAGTTTGCCCGTATTATATGAGAATGTTTCATCAGATAGGTAAAAATTGCTGTCAAAAAAAATAAGCATAATTATGATTTTCAATGACCAAGTGAAGTAATCTATTAAACATTTCTACTTTATAATTGTGTATCAGAGCTCCTTGTACATAAGTAGGGCAGCATATAATAACATTTGTGTTAGTTACAGTTTTAAGAGATTCTCTAATTAACCTGACGATTTCAATTGATTCCCCGGTGACTTTAAAATCTTGCTCCCCAATCATAATAATACAGTAGTCGTCCAAGCTATAATGCTGTAATTTATTATCTATATTAGAAATAATGTCTTTTATACTACTATTACGTGACAAATAATGACAATATTCAAAGTGTCGGCCAAAAGTGCTTTCCAATACTTCTAGTGTACCTCTGTGGTTGCAATTACTGAGAACGCATAGCTTTCTTTTTTTCTTACTGCATTTTGTTATTACTCGATGGTCTTGTAGTGTCGTCTTGTGTTTATTCATATCGTTTTCGTTATAATTATTATACTCAGTAGATTCAGATGCTTCGGTCTGCGTTTGTTTATCGGCGTATATTGGTACAGACACTGATCTAGGTAATTTATCAAAAATAGGTGACTAATAATATATTTGAGCTCTCAATGCAGTCTCTTTCATTGTTGCTGGATTCTGACTGTTCTTGGACTAGTGACGCAACACGTTGACTATCCGTGATAGAACGTCTATTTATTTTTCTCGCAGAAGATAATTTCAGTCTTTGCGACTTTGTAGGACTGGTACAAAGATCTTTCAATGTATTAATATAAATTTGCTGTCTTAATATTGTTTCTTTGAGTTCATTGTTATCACATATCACCTTATCCAATTCATTTTGTGTTAGTTCAAATTGTTCTTTTAGTTGTTGTATTTCAACCTTCATTTCGTCTAATTCATTTTTGCTTATACCAGTTGATAGATCAAGACTTCTTGTGTGTATGTCCGAATTTGTTTTGTCCAATGATGAATCATTACTCAATGAGTCTATTGACTTAGATCTAAACAGTTGTTTACGTCGTCGCAATGTAACATTGTGGTTTATTTCCATAGACATAGTTATGAAACAACTCCAAATAAGTTACAAAAAGAATCCCGCGTCGTGGGGATCGAACTCGAGTCACACCGTTTACTGAGGTGTAGATACCTTACTGACTGAGCTATTCTCACAGTTAAGTTAATTAGCGAAATAGTGCACCTCAATGTAAATACAAAATTTTTGAATTAAGTGGTGGCGGTTAAGATGATTCATGTATTCTAAATTTTTGCACTGTTTCTTTGTTCACTTGAGTATAGAAAATAACACTTATCAAGAATTATTCTATTCACTTTTTACTGTTGGTTTAAAGTTTATTGTTTATTCGAAATGTTTTTGTTGTGGATAATCACTTTATTTACTTTCACTGTACTTGTTTATTACTCTTTTGTTGTCACTATTATAAAGTTATGTCTTCACTTTTTTTCCTTGATAATACGCTCAGTTATAGTTTACACTTATATTTACACTTTAATACTTAGAATACGTCAAAAACAGTAATATAACTATTTTTAAATATTTATTTTACACGGAACTTCGCAAGGATCGAATCGAATCACTTTATATCTCTCTGCGAGCTCACTGGGTTTTGGTTGCAAGTGTTTACCCATGATTTCCGATAATTGGTCAAAACTTTTTGTTTTGGGTTTATGTGGTGTACAAAGATTGACTAATAACTCATAACTTTCAGCCCCCATTACGGTTATTAACGTTGGCACATGTAAATTCTCTGGTATTTTGTTAACTATGAAGTATTGTTCTAACCGTTCGACATATAAATTCCAATCGTCTTTGTGCACGTTAAACTCGGATATCTTCCCGATAGACATCGTAAGTGTAATATTGCACGCGAATTGTTCACTCTCGTCGCCACTGAGAAATATACTGCCCGGGGTACTTGATAGCAAGAAGCGAAATCAAACAACGTCTGGATATCACAGTGTATATTGACAGACTGGCACACCTTCACAATAATGACTATATCCTAATTTACCCGCTACCCACTTAACCTAATTATTAACTAACATACATCACAATCAGTTTCGTCATCTTCTGGCACCCCAGGCATACTATTTGATGTGTAGTTCAATGTTTGTGAAATTATGTCACTTTCACTTTGTTCCGAATTTTCTGATCGTGTGCGGGTGCGGCGGAAAGTAATGTTTTCCAAGAAGTTCATTTTCATATACTATTAATAGCAAATTTTTTTAAAAATAATTATGTCTCAGTCCATTGAACTTCCACTAGCTCCCTCTATATTGATTATGAGTATTTAACTTGAATCTTAACTATCTTGATCATGCATGATGCGTAGGCGCAGCAATTAATAGTCTTAGGTAATTTCGCAGTTTACCGACAGGTGTCGCTAGTAGACTCGATTTTCCTCTAATGAGATATTATGGTGTTACTAATTTGGTATGGTGGTTGGCATCGAGGTACTGCTATTTGATAACAGATGTCGCCTTGGGCTCTTAGTGCAAAGACACAAAGAGAGTGCTGCTATCTATAATTACTATACCGACAACATTTCACGTAACGGTTTGTTATCTCTTTAAAAATTTGCTACGGCTTTTCGTCACTAGAGGCAGCACAGTAAGGGCACATATTTTAGTTCAAATGCAAAAATTACATCCACTTTTTATCACGTTGAATGATTCTGTTTGATAAAGTTTAATATAGTTTTGATGTTGTACGAACGAACGAAGGTAAGTTTCTTTACTTATTTGCATAGTATGTCACCAAACTGTCAACTTCACTTCACCAGTAATAACTCGAGTTTCAGCGTGTTTGTAACAGAGATAACACTTTCACGTAGAGAATCCAACACTATGACCACTTCTAAGCAATCGTAAATACTAGATACACACAAATATAAACAAAACAAAAATATTTAGATCGATCTGACAGTAACAGATGTTTACTTAACAGCGCCACCTGGCGAATTCATTGTTGGTTTACCTTATTGTAGTTTTAGTAGAGAACACTATTGTTTTTTTGTTTTAAAATAAAATATAGCCTGTGTTACTCCGTGATAAAGTTACTTTCCATTGGTGAAAGAATTTTCAAAATTGGTTCAGTAGTTTTTGAGTTTATTCATTACAAACAAAAATACAAATTTTTCTTCTTTATATATAATATTAGTATAGACAAAAAATGAAATAGGTAATTTCCTTATTTGACAGTGGATAAATGCACAAAACTTTTTCCAAATACAAATCTTATTATTGGCTATAATGACTATGGTGTGCGACCTGTGTATTTGCCTAGCAGCGGTGGTCAGCTCGTGACTAGTTTTAATTATGTCACAGTAGTGTACTAGTTCGAGGTGGCCCAAGAAAAGAATACCTGGAAGAAGTTGGGGGAGGCCTTTGCCCAGTAGTGGGACAGTATAGGTTGTTAAAAAAAAAAAAGTGTGAAAAGGTTGGCACATGAACGTGGGGATTGGCACAAGAAAACAGAGCAGTGGGCGAAGTCCAACTATAGTTGATGACGATGATGGTGTGAAAAGTAAAGTACCTATTAAAGTAGAGGATAAAGGTGTGTTCCTGAGGCTAGCTATTTGAATACCTTGTTGCATTCAGGATTAGCATCGCTTCACTTGTCCTTAATTACGCTCAGGATTTATTATGGCGGACGTGACATTCTATTCTTCCTGAATTGTGCTAGAGTCATGTGCGGAGATCTTGTGCCCGGCTGGGTCGTGGTGCGCGCGCGGCGCGTGCGGCTGCCAGGCGGCGTGCGGCGGCGCGGCGCGTGAGCCCGTGTGCGGCGACGACCGCCGCACCTATGCGCACCACTGCGCGCTGCGCCGCGCCGCCTGCGAAGCGCGAGCGCGCGGGGACGCGCCGCCCCAAGTGGCCTACTACGGCGACTGTACTGAGCAGGACGAGAATGGTACTGCAGGTGAGGTGCTATCTTTAAACTGCGCGTGCGGCTGCCACTAGAAATAAGGGCCCAAACACCTAACTGCGATGCGACGTCGCATTATAAAAATTTGCGAGTTCGCTCGACGCATCACAAGAACATGCAAATTGATTCACATTGCTCATTGTATGATCACCTGAACTGAACCGATGCTTTGTCACACGAAATCGCATTGCAGGTAATACGCATCGTCCCCACCGAGAGTGTCCCCACGTTGTCGTCGTGGTGGGGCTTGCGTGTCTCAATGATCTTGGGGGCTTTGCCGGTAGAGACACTCATGCCGGAAGGTCCCAAGTGAGAGACCAAGAGGGACACGAGGCGGAGTCCATTATATCGGACTACCGTGATGGGCGCACCGTCTGGACTTAAAAGTGCGCGATTCACTCTAAAAACTTTTGGAGAGTGAGCAGTGAGGACTTTGGTATGCACCATACGTAGTGGGCTTATCGGGCGGTGTTGGTGATTTACTGCTCGAAGTCTTTGGGGCACAAATCAGGGTCGGAGTTTTTACTGTGTACCATGTGACCATGTCGAGATAGCAGCGAGTTTGCCTACTTGGCATTGCTGGTACACTGTGGAGAAGAGCGGGGAGATAGACCCCTTTATAAAAAAAAAAAAACTATCGAAAAACGATCTGGGGACCCCACCCCATAAAAAAGGAAAGCTGTATCCAGCAACAACAATGGAAGCGCATCATAAAGATAAACTACCCCAGGAGGGTACCTGCTGCTCCGCAGTAGGAGAATCCCTCACCGAGCAGAGCTCGGTCAGTCCCACGTATTCTGGGGGGGGACAATGATCGCTCAAAATCCCAATCGGATTTTTTCCCGTCTTTCAGGGGCGCATTGAGCCAGGGTGGCTCACGTACCGGTGGTCAGGAGTCGCTGGGATTTATTTCCAACACGTCCACAGCACCGAATCTTAACGAGAAAGCTACTGCTAGCCTACTCTCTGACAACAGCAGAGAGATTGGCTTGCTAGATGTAGCCAACGTGGCGGTATTGCTAAATTCACCTTCCACGAAGGTACAAAAGGTGTCAAAGAGAACATCAACTCGTGTACAATTTGTGCGCCCGCCTACCCCTGTTGCCGATGAGATGGCTAGTGACACCGGCGAGTCGTCCTGTTCGCAAATGTCATACGCCTCTGAGACGTCGACGAGATCGACTCGAGCCCGCACGCGCAAGCGCACGCAGACAAGCAAAAGAAGAGAGTCGATCACAACCAAGAAGAATTCTGTTAACCCACTAAACCTTAGCAAACCCCTCACTAGCGATGGACAGCAGGGTGGAGATTCAGAACCAGCGAGTCCACCAGCAAAGCAGGCAAAGACCCGGGCAACGGTAAGGCAGGACCTACCGGATTCAGAAATTCTGGCCAAGACGATGCAGGCGCAACCAACAGCAGAACTTAATACCTGCATTAATAATAGTCTTAAAACTATAGAGGAGGTTGCAAACGAATCACGCAACCTTAAAGGGAGCTACGTTTACAACCTCAAACTGGCGGCAGTCACTGTACAAGCTGCAGTGGCTGAGTTGGCCTCGCGATCAGCAGTTGAGGTTAATGTTGAGAGATTGGAGACTGAAAACACTGAGTTAAAGGCTCGGCTTGCCAGTCTATCAGCGCAGGTTGAGAAGTTGACAGCGCAGGTCAGCCTTTTAAGTCGCCAGGGTGGGCTAACAGAGAGCCCCATTGTGGCAACACCATCGATGGGACCAAGTCAGACCGCGACCGATCTGACGAGGTAGAGGCTCAGTTTCGGCGTTCTATAGCCCTAGAAATTGGGTTTATGGTAGACGCTAAACTAGCCGCTATAGAGAAGAGGTTGCCTCCTGAAAAGCACTTGCGGCCGCCACTCGCGGCAGATGCAAGAACAATATCTTCATCAGTTTCAAAGGAGCAGTCAATACCCGATCCGAAATTGATCCCTGATCCTACTGGGAAAAAGAAGAAAAGAAAGGGAAAAGGCAAAAATAAAGTTGTGGCCCCAGTAATGGAATTAACCACCGAGTCTGCGGCTACTAAGCAAGCCTCCCAGGCTTTGCGGGATGCGGCAAGTACTAGGACGGAGACCTGGTCTACTGTGGTAGGGAGGAAAGCAAAGGGAGACAAGACTCCTCAATCCATCCCCAAGTCCATCCCTGCAAAGGGGAAAAAGCAGCAAGTGAAATTGCCTAGGGTTCCCACCACAGCAGCTATAACGGTGTCGGTTAGGGAGGGATCGTCCACCAAACTCAGCGAGGTTATAACTGTGATGAGGCAGCGAATCCGTTTAGCTGATTTTGGTATTGACACTGTTGGCCAAAGGAGAGCTGCTAATGGTGGTATGGTGCTTACCATTGCAGGTACCGATTCGTCTACCAAAGCGGACAATCTCGCTAGCCGCATGCGAGAGGTCCTTGCCGAGTTTGATGTCAAAATTTCACGTCCAACCAAGAGAGCTGAGGCAAGGATCATGGATCTTGACGATGCCGTCACACCTGAGGATGTGGCAGCTGCTATCGCCGAAGTAGGAGGCTGTTCATCCGAAGATGTTAAAGTGGGTGAAATTCGTCGATCACATGCTTCTCTGGGGCACGTCTGGGTCCGTGGCCCATTGGCGGCAATTAAGAAGTTGGCGTCCGATAAGCATATGCGCTTAGGCTGGACGTCAGTGAGGGTTCAAGTTTTGGGAGCGCGTCGTATGATGTGTTTCCGTTGCCTTGAACCCGGGCACGTCCGGTGCCAGTGCACTAGTGCAGTTGATCGGAGTACTCAGTGCTATGCCTGTGGCGGAGCCCACAAAGCGAGAGAGTGCACGTCGCTGATCATGCGGTGTCCGTTGTGTGCGGACCAGGGTCTTCCAGCGGATCACAGGCTAGGTGGTAAAAAATGTACTCCACGCAAGACGCGTGTACTTACTTACTCCTGTCGCAATTCAGGGATCGATGCCAACACCATTGGGTGCTGGCACCCAGGAGGAAATGGAAACCTCGCCTTCCCAGCCCTAAAAGTTCTCCAGTGCAACCTGAACCACTGCCGCAATGCACAGAATCTTTTTCTGCAGACTGTTGCGGAGTGGTCGGTTGCCTTGTCGGTGGTAGCGGAGCCATACCGTCTTAGGGATCATCCTCGCTGGTTCCGGGACACTGTGGACTCCGTCGCCGTTTATTGGGCTGGTGGAAGAGGTGAGCCTCACTGCTCCCTACTCGATAGGGGGCATGGATTTGTTGCAGTGGAATGGGGTCCTTTGGCTGTAGTGGGCTGCTATGTGTCTCCTAACATCTCTCTCACCGAATTCGGGGAATATCTGGACAGGGTTGCATACTGCATTCAGTATAAATGCTTACCCCGTCCGGTGCTCGTCTTGGGTGACTTCAATGCTCATTCCAGAGCTTGGGGCAACACCCGGGACACGTCGAGGGGACATGCAGTACAAGACTGGGCGGAATTGCTTGACCTCCGACTTTTAAATCGGGGATCCGTATCCACATGCGTTCGGTGGCAGGGAGAGTCAATTTCTTCTGTTGCTCGCATGGTGTCGGATTGGAGGGTAGCGGAGGAGATGGTCACACTTTCCGACCATCGCCACATTGTATTTGATGTGACATTGCGCCCCTCAAATGAACTTAGCCGTCCAGTACAGTCCAGTCCACCGGCACGACGTTGGGCCCTCAAGCGGCTCGATCGAGATATGCTCATTGCAGCTGCCAACATCGTGGCATGGTCAGAGGATGATCGTTCCCAGGGGATCTCGCCCGATCCAGAAGAAGAGGCGGCTTGGTTCCGGGACAAGATGACGTCGATTTGTGACGCTTCCATGCCCCGGGTCAGATGCGTTCAACGTCCTGGTGCAGTTTACTGGTGGTCGGAAGACATTGCGCAACTACGAGTTTTCTGTCTTAGGTCCCGACGCCAGTATCAACGCACTCGACGCAGGAGGGAGCCAAGAGCTACAGATGAAGAGATTGCCAGAACCTATAGAGCGTACCGGGAGGCCACTATGAAACTTCAGCACGCCATCGCGGATGCTAGGTCAAAGTCTTGGGGAGAACTTCTTAAGGGGCTGGACAGGAATCCATGGGAAAAACCTTATAAATTGGTTATGGCCAAATTGCGTCCTTGGGTTCCCCCCATCACGGAAACTATGGACCCTGCTCTACTGGAAAGAGTCGTAAGCACGCTCTTCCCAGTAGCTAGAGACAGCCCCTCATCAGTTCGGTCATCCCCGGACTGGTCTGATGAGATGGAGGTGACTCAAGGCGAGCTGAAAGGGCCATAAGACGAATGGGAGCTCGTAACACAGCGCCAGGCCCTGAAGGTATCCCTGGCCGTGCGTGGGTTCTGGCTCTGGCTTCTTTGGGGGATCGCTTAAGACGGCTGTTCAACGACTGTCTTCGTGCAGGCGTGTTCCCTTCGGACTGGAAGGAGGCCGAATTGGTCTTATTGAGGAAAGCAGGCAGAGATTCGGAGTCTCCCTCTGCATACCGTCCCATTTGCCTGCTCAACGAGGTTTCTAAGCTATTCGAAAGAATAATTGCCGAAAGACTCGTTGGGCACCTGTCGCGGGTTGGTCCCGATCTTGCCGATTGCCAGTATGGTTTCCGGCACCAGCGTTCTACAGTGGATGCGATTCTACGTGTCCGCTTGTTGTCGGCACAGGCAGTGTCTCGGGGTGGGGTATCGTTGGCGGTAAGTTTGGATATCGTTAATGCTTTTAACTCGCTGCCCTGGGATGCAATAAGGGCGGCACTAGAACATCATAGAGTGCCCCCTTACCTGCAGTGCATCATCGGGGATTATCTACGCGACAGGCACATTCGCTACGTGGGCCGAGACGGTTGCGTTCATCGGAGGGAGATTACGTGTCGGGTTCCGCAGGGGTCGGTTTTGGGTCCCCCCTTGTGGAATCTTGCATACGACGCAGTCCTGCGCGTCGAGCTCCCCGCTGGCGTTAATATTGTCTGTTATGCAGACGATACTCTGGTGTTGGCCAGCGGGGACACCTTCGATGAGACGATCAGGCTTTGCGAGCTCGGGGTTGCAAGAGTCGTGGCCTCAATCCGTGAGCTGGGTCTAGAAATAGCACCTCATAAAACTGAGGCGCTATGGTTCCATAAATTGCCGAGGAGTAGAGAACCACCCAGCTCGTCAGTGACTGTAGGAGATGCGCAAGTCCAGGTGAGCCAGTACATTAAGTACCTTGGCTTAACCTTGGACAGCCGGTGGGGCTTCGAAGAGCATTTTGAACGCCTGGTCCCTCGCGTTGGAAGGGCTGTGGGTGCTCTGCACAGATTGCTGCCCAATCTAGGAGGACCTCGGGAAGAAGTTCGTCGCCTCTACGCGGGTGTCGTGCGATCGATGGACCTTTATGGGGCACCTGTGTGGTCAAATAGACTATCAGGTGTCCGTCGCTGCAGGGCTAAAATCAATAGTCTGCAGCGTAGAATGGCCATTCGCATCGCACGTGGATATCGAACGGTATCTTTTGAGGCGGCAACGCTCTTGGCACGCTTTCCACCATTAGACATCCTGGCAGATATGGACACGAGGGTCTATAGCCAGATTCGCGACATACGCCAAAGTGGTAATAGCGTGCCAGGAATCGTAGTAGTAAGGCTGAGGCGGCAGGAACGGCGACACGCGCTCGAGAGGTGGCGCGAGCGGCTACATCAGCCGCAATTCTCGCGTAAGCGCGTTGTCGAAGCCGTCCTGCCACACTTCGAAGCCTGGCTGAAAAGAGGAGAGCGCATCTCCTATAGGCTAACTCAGGTACTGACCGGGCACGGTTGCTTCGGTGAGTACCTGAATAGGATTGGGCGAGAGGCCACGCCATTGCTGAAGTGACCTTGATTCTGCACAGCACACGCTCGAAGAGTGCCCTGCGTGGGCCTCTGAGCGGCAGATTTTGGTTGCCAAGATCGGGCGGGATCTGTCTCTGCCAGCAGTAGTGAGGGCTATGCTGGCGGAGACAGATAATTGGAGAGAAATGGCGTCCTTCTGCGAGACCGTAATGGTCCAGAAGGAGGCCGCTGAGCGGGATCGTGAGAGGACCGATCCCACTCGTAGAAGGAGGCGTCAGAGGGCCAACCGCCTCGACGCCTAAAACGCTGAAACCCCGCTTGCAATATTTAAGGTAGGCGGGACTCCGAGGTCACGGGCTCTCAGAGTGGGGACTCTGTCCGCCCGCCAAGTGACTTCAGGAAAGACGGTGGCACAGTGATCACGTGCTACCGTGCACAACGAGGCTAAGGGGAGACCTCTCAGTCTCCTCAGGGATGTGTCCTAACAGGCGTTGTACAGAGGGGGTTCCGGGGTGGTCTTTTAAGAGGTCACGGGGCCCTCTTCCATGTGCGGATGGTGACCACCGGGGTGGTTTTAGTGAGGTATAAATCCCACACTCCCTGGTCTTTTCCCCAAAAGACCAGGGAGTGTGGGATGCAGTGCAATACAACGCCGCATCGCAGAAAGGTACGATGCGTATTACCTTTTTTTTTTATTGAGAATAAAGTTTCTTTAAACCAGGCCTGGTCTTTTAGCCAGGCGCCTTTTGAAGGTTTCCCCCAGAAAACAAAAAAAAAAAAAGGTAATACGCATCGTACCTTTCTGCGATGCGGCGTTGTATTGCACTGCATCGCAGTTTGGCTAAAACGGTTTGACATACGGAAACTAGGTAGATATTGGTTAAAGAATATGGGTAACAGTAGAGAAATAATGTCACCTAGTTCGTGTTGGTGATTACCAGAGGTTATTAGGTTTTTTTTTTGGTGGGAAAATCATCTAATGACAAATCCCGCTCTTGGGCGGAGCGCGAGATAGTGTTAGACTTTTACTGACTAAAAACCCACTCCTGTTCCTTCTTTGCCTTCGTCCCAGGGCCCCGGGTTTCACTTTCACACTACCCGTGGAGAGGTTATTAGATAGATTTATTCATTTAAGTACTACTACTACTGTTTTATACTTAAGCTGATTTCATACAGCAAAAGAAGAAAGTGGATATGCCTCATATCCCGAGATTAATTTTAATTTCTATCAGAAATATAGCAGAAAAAAATTATCTTTGTTTTATTTGTCTTATCCATGTCTGAGGTTTTTATTTTTATTTATTTCTAATATTGTTGGCCACATGGCATTTTTATTTAGAACTCCCGGGAAGATCTATATTAATATCAACATTTCGATGAAAATACATGAATAACTCTACCTAATTCCGACCTTTGGTGATAACAGCCATTCATTATGAAAGATTATTCTTTAGAAATCCCGGAAAGATCTATATTAATATCAACATTTCGATGCAAGTACATGAATAACTACCTAATTCCGACCTCTGGTGATTTCAGCCATTAATTATGAAGATAAGTAGGTATTATAAAAAGTTATCGAGAACCTATGAGTGAAACCATGCAATGTTGCAATTGATTCTCAAGTCTATCATACTCTTATCATTTGCAGATGGAAACAGATCATCAAAGTACACAGAGCTAACAAACGAGATCCGTGCGGGCGATGAGAACGAGAACTCCAGTGAGGTGACGTCGGGCGCGGCGGTGTGCGCGCGCGTGCAGTGCGCGTACGAAGCTACGTGCGCGGTTGACTCCAACGGACAGCCCAGGTAAATTCTATCATCGATCTCATTTTTCTTCTTTTTCAGCAAGCTTCACTAAGATAATACTACGATAAAATTTTCTTGTCCACTTTATCGAGATCGTGTTAATTTCAATTATTCCAAATCTAAATCCACTCTAAGTCGACATGCCAAACTAAAATGATGTTTCATAAAAATATCCACTAGAAATCAATTTACCAACCGCTGTCCTTCACTCACAAAAATCGCGGTAAAAAAAAAATCTTATCCTAATTAGTCAGCCGGGCCCGGAAGAGGTCCTCCGTCCTGCAGAGGCATGGCCACAACGATCGGTCCTGTGCTTTGAAAACTTATTATAAGATTTAGTTTACTCATACAGTAGTAAGTCTAAGCTCAGTAGCAAGATTCGCCTCGTTGTTTACACCGCGTACATCGAAGGATTGGAGCTCGAACAACTTGCCTGCTGCGGTCTTCCCGTCCGATTATAATTTACGTGTCTTCAAGGCTGGAGTGAATAGGCTCTTAATAAACTAGTGCGCTTCACTATCAATGATTGCATCACTGCTTACCATCAGGTGGGATCGCAGTCAAGCACTAGTGTCAGAAATGTATTCTGATGTTGTGTACCAGTGCTTTGTGCTATATCACTGCATTGTCGCGGACAATTTATAAAGAGTGATATTTTACCTCTAGCACAGTGTAAAGATGACGCATTTTGATACTGTACTGTAGGTATGCTAAAAAAATACCGTATGTGTAATACTCTACCTCAGGTGTGCGTGCCTCTTCGACTGCGCGGCCGCAGCTGCAGCAGCCACATCATCAGCTCCAGTGTGTGCGTCCGACCTGAGGCTATACCCCACACTTTGCCACATGAAGTTAGAAGCATGTCGCAGACAGGAGGACTTGAGGCTCCGACCGCTGCCGCTGTGTCGAGGGTTAGAGGTAACTAGAATTCTTCTCTCATAGATTTTATTTGTACGGCGTGGTAAAATGTTTATCTAACTATAAACATTTTACCACGCCGCCGCCGTACAAATGAAAATACTTTAAGAAGTTTAAAGTTGTATGAAAAAAGCCTAGAAAGAGGTGGCGTGTACCGTGAGGACTGGTTTGAGATGGTGCGGGAGAAGAATGCCTGGACTTGGGAGAGGCCTTTGCCCAGCAGTGGGACAGTAAAGGCTAGGAAAAAATATATACATATATGAATAAGTGTTAGGCATATTTGCAATTGCGACTCATAAGTCATCTACATCTAATCTATATATATAAAAAAAACTTTTTCCAAAAAAAGAAATAACCGACTTCACTAAAAAAACACTAAAAGGATCAAAATAACTTTAATTTCGGAAGTCGGTGTTTCTCGGTATTGTTTGTTTCTTATTTAACACCGACTTCCGAAATTAAAGTTATTTTGAACCTTTTAGTGTTTTTTTTTAGTGAAGTTGTTTTTTTTTTTGTAAAAAGTTTTTATTTCACACTTTTTAGTTGCAATACACCAGAGCCAGAGTGCTTATTTCTCATGACAATTCCAATTAATCCAAACACTGCTAGGTTACATTGTTATATTATGAAGTTCCTGTGTCTACCTTCCACCTTCCGGCTCCATCATCAGATCAGTTCGATAGTACCTTATAGCCAAAGTGCATCTCATGACAATTCTAATAAGTCCAAACACGGCTAGGTTACATTGATTAATTACGGAGTTCCAGTGCCTACCTTCCGGCTCCATCATCATCAGATCACTTCGATGATACCATTTTCAACGTAACTATTCAGACCCATTCATTTATTTGTATTGTCATAGTTTGTTTGTTTTGTTTGTCTTATATGAGTATGAAGTTCCATTGACCATTTCTGGTCTTCTTTATCAGTTCCACTTCACCAAATGTTGCTTTTTGACTGTAAATGCTTAAGTTCTCGATGAAAATACCAAAATCACTATATGGTTGCCTATAATATTTGAGTAGTTCCCTCGATTCCTCATGGATCCCATCATCAGAACTGGATTTTGAAAAAAATGGGACCAATCTAAAAGCATATCCTATATGGGGAAAAAAAAATCATAAACGACGGAATTCTGAGGTAACAAACATAAAAAAATAAAATAATGATGATGATAAAAAAAAATACAACCGAATTGATAACCTCCTCCTTTTTTTGAAGTCGGTTAAAAATGAATAGCTGTTCGTTAGTCTCGCTAAAACTCAAAAACGGCTGGACCGATTTGGCTAATTTTGGTCTTGAAATATTCGAGATAGTCCAGGAAAGGTTTAATCGGTGAGAAAAAATGGAAAAAATCCCAAAAAATAATCCGAATACAACGCCATCTCTAATTAAAATGTCATTTGAATTATGCTGTTCTGGTAATGCTGATGGAGTTATCCTTACTATTAGGCGGTACCAAGTTCGCCGGGTTTGCTAGTACGAGAAAAATCTCGTGTCACAGTGTTTGTTATGGAACTCCTCCGAAACGGCTTGACTGATTTTTATGATTATTTTTGTGTATATTTGGTACATAAGATAAGCTGGCTGTCCGTCCGTTCGTCCGTCTGTCTGTCTTTCCGTCTGTCAGCGGGCTGTATCTCGTAAACCGTAAGATATAGAGAGTTGACATTTTTACAGAATGTGTTATTTCTATAGCCGCTACCACAGCAGATAACAAAAATATAACTAATCCCGACTTGCACTTGGCGAATTTTCCATTATTAGTGTGGATCCCTTAGTCTGTGGTGTATTGAAACTCTCGAGTGGTTTCTCGCATGCGGAAAACAGGTAAAATTATGTTAATGTTTAGTTTGTCTCAGTTTAGGCCGTGTGGTGACGATGAGCCGTTGACAGATGCTGAAGGTAGGCCCATCGACTGTGGTGGTGGTCCTCACAGGAAGGACTGTCCAGTTGGCAGCTACTGTCATCACACTGCTAAAGAAGCTCGGTGTTGTAGAAAAGGTAACTTCTTGTTCTCTTGAATTTATAAATAAATATATGTATTTTGTTTGTAGTAGTAGGTCAGTACTTTTTCGAGGTACATTTTCATACAACCGCTCTTACGTGATTATGATGTTATTGCACATTTTTCTCTATATATTTTGGATACACAGCTATCTTGTGGATATTATCTAGGCTTCTATAGAAATTCAAAACATAAATATGTGTAAAACTAATCTAGTAAAGACCTCTGAAAATCGGATATTTTACGTGAACTTGGCCCTCCATAATGTACTCATATATTGAAAATATAATAATATAGTAAAGTACAGTCACCCATCAAAAGTGCTTAGATACCTTAACGCCTATTTTCCCTTGCACGTTAGAGTTCAAGTTTTCGAAAATTAAACTAGATGGCGTTGGTTTCTTCACAGCTAAGTGGCGAGCAAAGGCAATCTCACAAAGTATAAACTTGACTTTTAGTTTAACAAATAATAGACACATGCGTCATCATTGTCGTCAACAACTGATTGTAGTTCATAATTTCATCGTTCAAATTAGAGTCATGTTGACCTAGCGGTTTAGCATGTGCAGATAGATGCGTAAATCAATGAGCCATGAGTTCAAATCTCACGTAGTACTCACACTTTTTGTAAGTTTTTTTGTAAGTCTTTTTGTAAGTAACAAAAGAAGTTGGAAGGAATATTATATATATTTATTTGTAATATAATATTCAAGTGGGTAGTTACTCAGCAAAATGAAAGAAATGCAGGTAAACAGTTGACAAAAGGCACTATTAAAAAATAATATGTTTATTTCTTACAATTTCTTAATCAAATTTAACAATCACCGTTTATTAATCACCGAATAAGATTATAATATTATATATAATTTCTTATTGAGGCCATAGCTTAAGTATTCGTTTCCAAAATTGGAAAGAGTTTTGAAGCTTATGTAACCTTAACAAAAACAAACAAAATACCAGATAATTTTATCACAAAGGTCAAAAGGATTAAAAATGTAGGCTAAAAACTATAAAATTGCACAACAACACATCAAGTGTTCATAACTTTTTTAAGTTGTTTTAAATACGGATATTAAGTTAAACACACCCGCCCGTGTGTCAATCGAACTTCTAAAGATATCGAATAAAAAGCGTGTGTGTCACCAGACTTCTAAAGTTCGATGCGCATCCGGTCGTATAAATGTACACAAATGTCGATCAAAACTATATCTATCCTGTTTATATTGAGCAGAGTGTAAGAATATAGAACGAGACAGGCATAGAACATCATTTGCTAGACATCTGTTTACAATTTTCGGTGTAATGTCAAGTGGTTTGAGCCGCCCCGCACCACGGTCATTGCGCATTCGAAATTCAAAGTCAACGTAGAATAAAACAGTTTTTGTGGCCAGTGTTTCTTTGTTGAGTGTTTTAAACAATTGAAAGGTAAGTAATCAACAGTTTTAAACTGCTTCATTGTGTGTGTGTTATAGATTTTAGTCAAGATCTGATGATTTCATCAGCTGTAGTCGAAAATTTCGCGCGACTAGTCGGCACCATTTCGATGTGTTGTGTGTGAAAATTACGCTACAGACGGCAAAATGTCGTTAGAAACATGATTTAGATACATTCCTACGTTTGTACAAGACATTTTACTAGTGAAATTCGTATATTTTTACGTAAAATACTCAACGGAAGAAAAAAAAACGGTAAAATTGGCGCGTAAATCGCTGCCGTTGGCAGGTCATGACCTCAAAACCGCCATGTTTGTTGTGTCTTGTGTGCCACAGTAAAGTGAAACGGTCAGCTAAACAATTGTTTGTATGTTGGTGTGGTTGGTTGATGGGATGGTTTTTGGTATGTTGAATTTTTTTTTAATGTGTATTTGTGTGATGGTAGATGGGTGGGTTGTGGGTTTTTGTTTGTGTTTTGGGTTTTATGTTTCTAACTGCATGTGCATTCATAATTTTGGGGATTATCCCCCCGTCTGTGGCGCGGAGCCATTCAGACACCCTATAAAAATAAATATTAACTCAGACGAATCCAATATTGACTCAGACGATTCCTGGCTTGATCTCATGCTCGCGTCATCTGTGAATCTGGTTGCCAACCATGGCCAGATTGCAGTCCCCGGGTTATCGAGGCACGATTTGGTTTATTTATCCTATAAAATTAAGCCTCCAAAACAGCGTCCTGCCATTGTGTTCCTCCGTAATTTTGCGAGGTTAGACGGGGACAAGCTCAACAGTGATGCGAGTGGTGTTGGTTGGGCCGATGTCGAAAATGCAGCGACTGTGGATGAGAAAGTGGAGATTTTTAATAGGACTTTACTGAAGCTCATAGATGCGCATGCGCCGCTGAGGGCCGTCCGTGTTAAGCGCCCCCCGGCTCCATGGATTACCCCTGGAGTTCGAATGGCGATGAGACGGCGTGACAGGGCTTTTCGTAGATATAGAAGAGATCGCAGCGAGGAGTACTGGAACCTGTACAAGTTGGCTAGAAACCGCTGTAACCAGATGGTAAGAGCTTCAAAACGCCGATACATTTGCGAAAATGTTCTCAACTCTTCACCGGCTGATATTTGGAAGTTCCTCAAATCGCTTGGTATAACAAAGTCCTCCTCTCAAATTTTTCCCTCTAATATATCTTTGAATGATTTGAATCAACACTTCTCATCGTCGGCTATGCTTGCCATTCCTGTCAAAAATACTACAATTCTTGATATAACTTCCACGCCAATTTTACTTTTTCACTGCGATTAAGTCCAAGGCTGTCGGCTGTGATGGAGTCAGCAGAACTATGATAACTCTCTTGATTAAAAGTTTGCTCCCCACTATCACACACATCATCAATTCCTCCCTCCAAACTGGGGTGTTTCCAAGTTGCTGGCGTAAGGCTTTCATTATCCCTCTTCCTAAAATTCCCACTTCCACTTTATCAAATCACTTTAGACCAATTTCCATTCTTCCTTTCCTATCCAAAATCCTGGAAGCAGTTGCTCTTAAACAGATTTCATCCTTTGTGTTTAGGAATAAACTGTTATCCCCTTTTCAATCAGGTTTTCGACCTGGCCACAGTACAGCCACAGCCTTGCTTAAAGTCACAGAAGATGTCAGGAATGGCCTGGAGAAGTCGAGGTTAACGGTGTTAGTTTTAATAGATTTCTCCAACGCTTTTAATACCGTTGATCACGACATCCTTCTGGCTATCTTGTCTCAAATTGGGGTTTCTTCGTCGGCACGGGATTGGTTTTCATCATATTTTCGTGGACGTCAGCAAGCGGTACGTGCTGATCAGAAATTTTCTGACTGGTGCGACCTGCAAACCGGGATTCCACAAGGCGGTATACTCTCTCCACTCTTATTTTCTTTATTTATTAACTCTATCACAGCTATTCTCAAGTGCTCTTTCCATCTGTATGCTGATGACCTACAGCTCTACGCGCAAACTGATATTGACAACCTTGATGACTGCATCTCTCTACTAAATGCTGACCTCCTGGCTATTGCTGATTGGTCAAGCAGATTTGGGGTTACTGTCAATGTCAGTAAATGCCAGGCTATCCTCATTGGCAGTTCTTACTTTTTACGGAGTTTGGACTCTAGCCGACTACTGCCGCTTATTTTCGGCAATACAGTCATCCCTCTCTCGCCTTACGTTAAAGACCTAGGTTTATATATTGATGATAGGTTAAGCTGGAATAAGCAGATTGCTCAGGTTAGCCAGAGAGTCACCTTCACGCTGCGGTCTCTCTATAGATTCAAAAATTTCCTCCCTTCAAGCACTAAAACTACTTTGGTCCAGTCACTTGTGTTACCTATAATTGACTATGCTGATGTTTGTTACTCTGATCTTTCCCAGGAACTTCTAAACAAGTTGGATCGACTTCTCAACAACTGCATTCGCTTCATATTTGGCCTTCGTAAATATGATCACATTTCTTCCTTCCGTTCTCAGCTTAAATGGCTGCCTATCCGTCACAGGAGATCCCTCAGATCCCTCTGCATGCTCTTCACCATAATGAACGATCCTTGTGCTCCTGATTACTTAAAACAATATTTTAAAGTGTTGGGCAGTTCTCATTATCTTAACCTTCGTGCATCCAAAAACATGCTCCTTCATATTCCCTCTCACCGTACTGGCTTTATGTCCAATTCATACGCTGTTTCCACCATAAAACTCTGGAATGTGCTTCCCCTTGACATCAAAAAAGCTGAAAGTAAATTTTCCTTCAAGCGTAAAATTCGGAACTACTACTTGAAGTCCTCTCAACTTTAGTTTGGTCTTCGTCAGAATTATTATTAAGTTCTCTTAACGATTTGATATTTTTCATAGTATTTATTAGTTTATAATTTTAACATATATATGTATTTTATTACTATAATTTTTTTTATTTTATTTTTTCTGTTTGAAGTATCTGTTATTTGTTTATTGTGCAAACCTACCACAGTATTGTCTTTTTAACCCAAAGGTTGACTGGTAGAGAATGCCTTGTTGCATTAAGTCCGCCTATGTACCACTACTGTACATGAAGTTTAAATAAATAAATAAAAAAATAAATAAATAAATAAATAAATAAATAAATAAATAAATAAATAAATAAATAAATAAATAAATAAATAAATAAATAAATAAATAAATAAATAAATAAATAAATAAATAAATAAATAAATAAATAAATAAAAAATGTCTGTCTGTGAGAGAACCACTGTGGTCCACTTAATCTGTGCGTCACATTTGACGCTATGTCTTTGTATTATCTATATATTTTATCTATTTTTGGACCGCATCTTTGTTCGTTTCACCGGCGAATTGTAAAATGTTCATCCTAACAGCGTGAGCTTTGAATATTTTTAATTTTTTTTACTTCTGTTTTTTTTTAATATATATATTTAAAACAAAAACAGATTTCACACATTAAATTATGTTTGAAAGTCGTTTCATATTTTTTTCCTTTTTCTGTTGTTCAGATTTGACCCACTGGCTGTATTTTTACTGTGACCATCCATTTTTTACCTAAATTGTTCGATTTTTGTGATCTTCATTTGTTGATTTGGCAATGTTTTTGTTAGGCAACGTGCCTTTGTACTGTGTTTTTCCATTAGCAAATATCATAGTATTGTACGATGCAAAGTTAGATTTCAAATAAATGCAAAAATATTTACTCTGTGATTCAAAGTACGAGTGGGTCTTTTTTAGCCCGTTTTTTCTTGTGTGTGCATTGTTACTCAGATATCGTAAACCAAACGTTTCTAGACTCTGCAGCTTTGTTTGTATTATGTTCGTATACCATACTAAGTAATAAGACACTAACTCGAACCGCATGACTCACCGACTTCTCGGTATCGATGTGTAAACATACCTTTTTTTATGGCCGGCGCTCGGGTTGCCCACTTGACGACGGCTTTTGTTTCGCTTGTCGTATGTAAAAAATGTATAGAGAGGTCTGTTCTTTTTGTTTATTATTGTAAGATGATGTGTATAATAATAAATACAAAAGTTATTTTTGTTAAATATGGTTTTATTTTATAAATATGACGAATTTTGTACACAAAACTGGGAAATAGTCCATCAGACTACTTTCAAGTTCAAATTAGTAATACATTACAAGGTGAATCTACCCAAAACCCTACATAATCAGATAGCTTTCATAACAAGTTCAGTAACGTAAGGTTCGTTGAGCTAGGACTCGTATTTTCTGAGATATCGTCGTTTTAGCGAACGCGGGGAAGTCGTGCCGCGACTTCGGAAGTCAAGGACGGCAGTACGGTTTTAAGCAGACCGGGTGGCCGACTACGCAATGGTTAACAAGGTCTCCAGTTAATACAGAAAATAAGTATATATAAAGCATAGTGGTTCGTCGACCGACGTCCGTTTTCTTCGTACTCCCTTATCATGGTTTGATGCTGCAACATGTTTATTAGTTTTAGTCTGCCAGCTCTTTGATGGTGTTTCAAAGAACCCTCTTCTTCAAATCATCATATCCATAGAACAACTGTTTTTCTCTGCAACAATAAAACAGAAATATATAATATCCAATAATGATTATTATATAGGAGTTTTTTGTTTAAAAGCGTTAAAAAAAACTACTTACGTTTACACCGGTCTCTCTGGTTACTTCTGACAAGTTTTTACCTTGATTATGCATAGCAATTATTTGAGTTCTTTTTACTAAATCTATATAACAATGCATATTTACTCATTTTCGTAAAATAAGTAGACAATACACCTGGTTAAAAATAAAATTGAACGAAAGGCGCTGGAACGATATAATCGAAATTAACTTAGCGAACAACCAATTGAGCTTAGTCATAACTCTTTGGTCTAAGTATTATATATACTACCTACTAGTTATTTTTTATAAGTAAATCCATATTCAACCTACCCTCTCAAGTTTGAAAACTAACACATAGATAATCAAATATTTATAAATTGATACTTATTCAATTTTAATATCTTCATCTCTTTAAAAGAAATTATAAATTATTTCAATGTTTGAAGAAACAAAAAGAAAGTACAAAAATAAGCATTAATTAAGCATTAATCATTTGAAGCACAGCGGCGCCATCTATTAACGGCATAATGTAATGTTGTCGATAGCAACATTTCAATCAGGTTTTACGCTAGATGGCCTCATTTCTCGCTTCACACGATTTTATTTCTGTACTTCCTATGCACTTTTGCAGCAGACTTTACATCAATATGTAAGTTCCTAAAAAGTAAGTGTGTGTGTGTGTGTTTAAGTTCCTAATGTAATTTGTATTTTTGGTGTACAATAAAGAATATATCTATCTATCTATCTATCAATAGAAGCCCTGCACACTCCGAGATTTACTGGAATATTTCACAAAACTGGTTCCAGGTAATACGATTGTTTTTTTTTAAAACCTTAAAAGTTTTTGAAAAAAATTGTTGTTATTCAGAATCTTGATTAAATTTGCAAGGCTTCTATTGTTATATTTTTTTGACTTTTTTAATTTTTGTTGAGTATATTATAAAGTGTCAAAGTTCATGAAAAGTAGCAGATTTTCAGAGGTCTTTACTGGATTAGTTTTACACAAATTTATAAATTGTTTTCAATAGAAGCCTAGAGCCTCCAAAATATCTAATGAAAAATGTGTATTAACGTCATAATTGCGTAAGAGCGGTTGTATGAAAAACAGTAAAAATTTATGTCGAGTTGCATCCCCTTAACGCTTTAATGGGCAGAACCATTAAGTGGTAATCAATTTATGTAGGAAGGATTTATCGGTGGAGTACAAAACTTTTTTTTTTCTTAAATCATCAATGAAGAATTGAAATGTCTCCAAACAGCCATGGCAAAACAAAACAAACGTGATAAAAATATTCCTACTACACACATGTAAAAGGGTTAAGTAAGCAGTGGCGGTACCTTCATACAAGCAGAAATGCCTTACTAAAATGCTCGATAAAGAATCAATATCAAACCCGAACTATTTAAAAGTTCGCGCGCTTTCATTCTTATCAAAATAACACAAAGTATCTACCTATGCCACACTACTACACGCGCGCAGAGTTTCGCATTTGAAGCATCTACATATAGCTATCTCGCTTACACGTACCGGCTTTTGCCGGGCTTTCACATACTATCTCTGTCACTTTCGCACTTATAGCGATGTGCCGTATAACGAGTTAGGACCTTTTGCGTCTACAAATCGATCAGTATGGAAGATTTAAGCCGGGCATTCGTATGAAGTTGCTCGCGTATGCGTGACCTTGTCACCTTGCCAACTCTGCAGTGTTGCCGTTTTAGCGACGTTGTGAGATCTTGGAGATTTTTAACGAGTTTGGAGACTTTTTAAGATTTAGCAACAATAAAAACCAGCGAATTTTTAAAATAACGAAATTAAATATTCAAGCAATATCTTAAAAATAAAAAAATTGCGACATCTAGCTAGATTTTTCATATACCTGGCGACTTTTTTGCCTAAATGACAACACTGCAACTCTGCGTAAGTAGTTTCTGACACCCGTTTGCAACTCACTTCATTTTTATTTGCTTGAGTGGGAAAAGTTGTTTTGTTAAAGTTTTTTGTGTGTTTTCTTAGATTTTCTCAGTGATACAATTGTTTTGGTGACTTACCTACAACAATGGAGGTAATGTACCTTGTGAGGATTTAAAATGCGTTCTAGTTTTGATTGGCGAAGATAAGGTAATATCTTTAAACTTTGCTCAGAAAAAACAGTTAATTTCTTCATTAAAACCGACGCCTAATCTGTGTATTTCTCAGACTAGTAAATCGCATAAACGAAAATTTAATAGATGAGTGTATAAAACTAGTTGGATTGTGGGCTGTTCGCACACTAATAAGTTGTATTGCTGGTGCTGCATATTTTTTTCGAATGAATATTTCGTTTGGAATACATCTGGTTATAATGATTTAAATAACATATCTGGCGCCATTAAAAGGCACGCAATTCCCATAAACACCTGTGTGCAATGGTTTCTTTCGGTAATTTCGAAAACTGAACTTTCTTTTTTTGAAATCGGTTAAAATTTTATTGGGCTTGCCTTATTTTGAAACCCTAGGCACGCCACTGTACAGCTTTAATTTGGGAACACCCAAATACTCCGAAATATTTTATTCCGAATTTCGATGTTCCGATTTTCAAAAGTCCGAATTTCATAATACCTAAGAATTTATTTATTTTATTTATTTATTTATTATTGCATTCCATATGTACATAGATGGTATAAAACATTGTTAAGATCAATATGGACCCTGTCGGGCACAGCAAAGTTAGGAGAGAGGATGAAGGCCAAGCAACAATTCATGGAATTAATCATTATTATAGGTAGATTCAAGTATGTGTAAATTATTGTGTGGTTAATTATGTTACATATTTTAATTTATTTTTATCATTGTTATTATTAAATTATGTACCTATATATTTAAATAAAATTGTGTATGTATGTTATTTATTATGTATATGTATAAGTATTGGTAAATTTTGTAAATTTTGTCAGATATATTATTTATTTTTATCATCATCATTTATTATTAAATTATGTTAGTATTGAAATAAATTTATGTATGTATATTATTAGAATGTCTTAATGTAAGTAAATTATGTCAGGTGTTTTTATTTATTTTTATCATTATTAAATTATGTATTTATTTAAATTAATTATGTATATATATTTTTATTATGTCTGTGTATTGGTAAATTATGTCAGGTATTTTAATTTATTTTTGTCGTCATTATTATTAAATTATGTCAGATATTTCAATTATTTTTGTCGTCATTATTATTAAATTATGTCAGATATTTTATTTATTTTTGTCGTCATTTAATTATGTTATTATTGAAATTTATTTATTTATGTAATGTCTTTGTATAACTAAATTAAATGTCAGGTATTTTTATTTATTTTTATCGTCATCATTATTAAATCATGTATTTATTTTAATTTAATTATGTATCAATTTAATTTATATTTTATTCACCTTAGTACTCACATTATTTTTCACATTTGTAAATACATTTATTACAACGATACAGTATATAATTAATAGTTTTTATTGTAGTTGATGTTTATCGTTATAGTATTCCTCTACAGTGTAATAGCATTTGTCTATTAGAAATTGTTTTAGTTTATTGATGAACATATTATTACTTTCTGCATTTTTGATGAATTCTGGTAACTTATTATATATTTTTATAGACATAACAAATGCACTAGAAGAGTGCATTTTCAATCGTGAAGTGGGTATATTAAGCCTATTTTTATGTCTAAGTGCAATTTTAGTTTGGATGTCCTCTCTTTTGGTATAGAATTGTGGATATTTTCGAACAAATTTGCAAATTTCCAGTATATAAATACATGGTACGGTTAATATTTTTAGCTCTTTGAAGTAAGGTTTACAGGAGTCGGTATCTTTTATATTCATTAATATTCTTATCATTTTTTTCTGTAAAGTGAACAGTGTAGGCGCATCTGTGCTATTTCCCCATAACATAATTCCATACTTGAGCCATGCAAATGCGTATGAGTAATAAGTAACTAATGCTGTTTTAAGGTCTGTTGTTTTTTTTATTTCTCTGAGGGCGTATGTAAACTTAGATAATTTAGATCTTATTTTTTGAATGTGGGATTTCCAATATATGTGTGAATCTATGTCTAGGCCTAAAAGGGTGAATTTATTTACAACTTCCAAGTTGTGTCCATTGTAATTGAAATTGATATTTATGGGTATTTTTTGTCGTGGGTAGAAAGTTATGATTTTTGTCTTAGTAAAGTTGATTTCAAGGTTGTGTTCGTTCATCCAGTGTGTTGTAGTGTCAAGTATGGAAGTCAATTTTTGGTTTAAATCTATATTATTGTCACATGGTGTTAAAATAGAAATATCGTCGGCGAACAACACGCATGGCTCATTTATGTGGTTAGGGAGATCGTTGATGTAAATAAGGAACAGTAGACATCCTATCACTGTTCCTTGTGGTATTGATGCATTTACGGGTATTTTATGAGATCGAATTAATTTAATTTCTCTGGTTTTGCTATTGTAATATTCAATTTCTACGACTTGCTCTCTGTTCTTAAGGTACGAGGTGAACCAGTCATGACTTCTTCCGCGGATGCCAATTTTATATAGCTTATTTAATAATATATCAAACTGAACTTTATCATATGCTTTCGTCATATCTAATAGCAATCCTATAGCATATTTTTTGTTATTAATTATGTTAAGGGCTTCTTGCATATATTTGTAAACAGCCAAAGTCGTTGATCGGTTTTTGCGAAAACCATTTTGACTGTCGTTGAATATATTATATTTTTCACAAAAAGCATAGACGCGGTCGCACATAGCTTTTTCAAATATTTTCGAGGCCGTTGGTAACAAAGCAATTGGACGGTAGTTGTTTGGGTCGGTTTTTGAATTTTTTTTATGGATCGGTTTTATAAGAGCCTTTTTTAACAAATCGGGAAAAACGCCTTCTTCGAAAGATTGGTTGATGAGTATATAAAATGGTAAAGTAAATTCGTCGGCGCATTGTCTTAAAAGAGTGGGTGGAAGTTCATCAATTCCGTGGCTTCTTTTATTTTTAAGGTTTTTTATTATTCTATTTACCTCATAGGGATCTACTGGGCTAAGATACAAAGTATTTTGTGTAGCTGAACCTACCGGTAATCCTTTTGGTTTATTGCCGATAGGTTTTGTGCTATCCTCGCCTATAGAGGCAAAGAATTGATTGAATGTGTTGGCTACATCTTCGGGTTTAGAAGTTAAACTATTATTTATTTGTAATGTTATATTGCGTTTTTCGCTTTTTGTTATCTTGTTTGTGCGTTCATTAATAATTCCCCACATTGTTTTAACTTTATTGTTAGATTGCATCATTTTATTTTTATAGTGAAGTTTCTTTGCTGTCGTGACAGTATTCTTCAATATTTTTTCGTATTTTTTGTAATATTTTGTTAATGTTGGATTTTTTGCTTTTAATGTTAATGTTTTTAATAGTCTTTTATTTGTGCAAGATTTTTTTATTCCAGTAGTGAGCCAATATTTTTTATGTTTTGTTTTTAATTTAATTTTACGTAGCGGTATACATTTATTTAGAATAGAAATAAGTATGTCATTGAATTTTTTATAATTAACGTTAATGTCATTGTCAGTGGTAAGGATTTCGTTCCAATTAAGTTTTTGTATTTCTTCTTTGAATTTTAGTATGTTTGAATTATTATATAGCCTTTTCATAGAGTACCAGTGATTTTTTTCCGATTTTTCGGGTATTTTTAAATGTAAAATCGTGCTATGGTGGTCTGAAAAGCCCAATTCTTCTGTAGTTGCGTACATATCTTTGTAGTAAAAGTTAGTAAATATTAGATCTAGACACGTCGCAGTGTTTGATGTAATACGTGTAGGGCTTCTTACATGTTGAGTGAAATTATATTCCTGCATTACGTTTAAAAATTGAGTAGTTTTTAAATTGTCTGATAAAATATTAACATTAAAATCTCCTCCTATAATTATATTTAATTTGTAGTATTTATTGCTTATATATTTTAGAATTTGTTTTAATTGTTGATAAAATACTTCCTCCTCTCTTCTATTCCAGTACATAGATACAATTAATAAATTTTCTTTTGGTAATTCCGTGGCACATAGTTCTATCACATACTCTATAGACATGTCTGTAATATCACTTCTATGAATGCTTTCAATATGTTCTTGTAATAGTATACATACACCACCACCTGTTCTGGTGCTGCGGCAGTAAGAAGATGCACATTTATATCCACTAAATTTGATGAGATCTAGTTTATCCTGAGTGAGCCAAGTTTCTGAAATACATATTGCCTTATATATTGAATTTTCGTCGATAAATGCTTCAAGTATGTCTTGTTTGTTATTAAGGCTTTGGAAATTTTGGAACATTAATTTAAATGGTAGGTCGTTGTTTACGAAATGTCTGGTTCTCAGCTTCGTTAGTTACATTTGACGGGCAGGCTTCAGTCGTGTTATTTAATATAATGTAGTTTTCTTGAGTGTCGTGTACGCTTCGATGTTCATAGTTTTTTATTATAATTAATTTTCCATCAATGTATAGCTGGTTATTTTTTATTATTGCATGAGATCCGTTTTTTCTAGCCTTAAATAGTTCATCTCGCATTTGTTTTCTATATTTACGTGTGTTGGCGTCTAAAAATTCAGATATGAATATTCCGGTTCCTTGAAAATATTTACTATTGTTAGTTATATATCTAGACATTCTCTTGCTAATAAATTCAATGACGATTGGTCGGTTTTTTGAGCCACCAGGTCTTCCAATCCTGTATATATCTTCTATGTACCCTGATACATCTATGTTGACTATATCGCGGAATAATTCTATTAATCTATTGTAAAGAGAACTTTCAGGCTCTTTGTAGTAGTCGTCCAGGCCGTAGAGCACAACTTTCCTATGGTTGTTTTCCTGTAAATTTGGCATTTTAGACGCAGCTGTGGCTAGTTTTCTTATTTCTTCCTTCAAATTCTCATTCTCTCTTTGAAGTTTTTCTAATCTCATATTAGTGTTTTCTATTTCTTGTTTGTCTTTTTTTCTATTTCTTGAATTATAATGTCTATTATTAAAAATCACGAAATTTATTTTACCGAAAGTCGTAAATGCGATTTGTTAGTTTTCCGATTTTCATACGTTCGAAGAATCAAGTGCTCGAAGGGTTCTCGGTCCGAAAAACGATATTCCGATTTTCAATATTTCGAATAAACTAAAAGTCCACATGTTGTGCTACAAAATTTAGTGACAGAAACGAATCGCTGCAAAACCGACTTCACGCAGTCTTGTCTGCCCTACCCCTAGAGTGTAATTTAAACCCGCGTAGGCGCGGAGGGGTGGGGCGGCCCGCGAGCTGAGGAGTAGGTGGTTTGAAGGACCGCCGCCGCGGCTGAGGCTGGCCGGTGACGCCGACCAGCAAGCCGAAGCTGCGGTGGTGAGCGTTAAAACCATCTGCGACAATAAGCTCGCGTGGGGCCGCCCAAACCCCGCAGCGCCGGAGCCGTGACAGAAACAATGCTTGCTGCATGTTGCATGCCTGCTTGCATGCCTGCTTTCATGCTGCATGCCTGCTTGCATGTTGCATGCTTGCTTGCACGTTGCATGCCTGCTTGCATGTCGCATGCTTGCTTGCATGCTGCATGTCAGCTTGCACTCTGCATGCCTGCTTGCATGCTGCAAATCCCCTGTATTATTGATGAATCACTTAGGTTAGGTTAGGTTAGAACTATGACTAATAAAGCGCGAAGGCGAGCAAGCTAAGCGAGCGTGCCGCGGCAGCGGCAGTCGAGTGCCAGATCCCCTCTATTGTTGGTGAATCATTTAGGTTATGTTAGGTAAGAATTGTGACCAGGGAAACAAAATATTTTTATTGCACATTATATGGTAAAACAAGCAGTATGATACCTAATTAATTACTCAGGATATATATACACAAGGATAATAACTGTAACAATCTATTCAATTATGAGTAGGAAAACGCATCGGTCATTAGTTTTTTAATTCTACCCCCTCATACTATACATAATATTACACTTCTCTCTGATGAGCAAATAAGTGTTTGTCTTGCTATACCGTTTTACAAGGCGTTATTATTTCGGAATTATACTAATCGGTATTTTAATAATCGGAAGTCGTATTTCTGATGTTTCGAATTATCATTAAGTCGGACTTTTTGTTATTCGATCTATTGAAACTCGATATTTTGAGAATAGTAATTATAAACGTTAGGAAAATTGAAATTTAGGAATTATAAAAATAGGAGTAATGATAAGTCGGAGATGTTATATTCGGAATTTTGAACCATTCGGAATTATGAAAATCGGTATTTTGAAATTCGTATTTGTGACTTTCGGAATAAAGTTTTTCGTATTTATGTAATGTACCCCTTTAATTTATGTGACTTTATTTACAGATTCTGATCATTAAAATAAATTAAAGCTTGTCAAATCTAAGAAGTACCGTTTGACAGTTCTGACAGATTGAAGAAAAGGGATGGGGGGGTCAAATAAACCAATTAAGTACTAAAATTTCCGAGATACATTGATTTCATTTCTTTGTATTTACTAATCGATTACAGCCTTGAAGATTTATAAATATTTTACCGTATTATCCCGTTAAATGGTATATCTTAGATTTTACTAGTAAATGTTAGGATATAGCAACGTGTGTAGGTAAATGTCAGAATTATATATGAGAGATAATTTTTCGGATTATTCAGTTCCATCCTAACCTAACCGACATTGTAAATTTGATCTTGAGTTTCATAGTTTGAACAGAGGCCACATGAGTGACTTTACGTACAAAGATTTATTTAAAATAACAATAACTTAGGTACATATGTTTAATTAAAATTATACGTTTTCGTTGAAAGTTGTATATGATGATATACAACTTTCAACGAAAACGTATAGCTGAAAATTAACTAAATGACGCTTGGAATGAAAACGGCTCGTTATTACTAAGTTCGATTGTTCGGAGATTTTTAACGATTATTCGTATATAAGTGAATTTGAAGAGTCGCAACACTACGGTAAAGGACCTTGCTACGTGATTTTGAAACGAAGTCTAGAAAAAAAGCTATTGTATATATCGGTTATTTTGCTCTAAGTAATTAAAAGATTTAAATTTGTTCTTTAAAAATTGCATATCTTGTGATAAAATAAAAATGGCTTCATAATTCCATGGTTTTACGGTAAAAGTAATTGAAATTGTGTGAGTTACCTACACCTACACAAACTTATTTCAGCTTGAAAAGTGTGAAACGTCAAACGGTACTTCTTAGATTTGACGGCCTTTAGTGTATGCATTGCTATTATGCTCATTCAAATGATATAATTATCTTAATTAAACCATAGGCCGTTTGTCATTGATCGAATGGATGGAGAAAAACAAACATTATACTGCCAGAAAGTAACTACCACAAGGTACTGGTAGCTACACAAAGTACCTACCTATACACGGCTGATATCTAACTACCAATATACCTACTTGTTTGCATAATTTATTTAGAAAGTTGCATTGCTCACAAGACAAATACGAGTTATTTACATATTTGCCTGATCTATTTATGGTAGTCGAAGTGAAAGACATTACCGATCACGATGGTGCCGGCTGTTTGGAAATCACACATGATATTATAATTAAGTTACCTTGTGATTTCATTAGCAGAGTTCTGTCGTTCAATGCTTCATTATGTTGTCAGAGAATTATGTACCTACTTGGGACGTTCTATCTACTTATTGTAACGTACAAGTAAAAGTGGCCAACTGTTTCGAAAGATTTAGTTATTTGAAGGTAATTTGTACACATTTTGTAGTAGACCGACGCGGTTTTGGCTGCCGACGACGTTGACATGAAATAACGATATTTCTCACAAACTTGATGTTTAGATTAGCTGCGGAAACATAACTTTTTGCATAGATTCGATTGTCGCGTCTTGAACTTCGTGACGTTTGCAATATCCTGTCGAATCGGCATCATTCGTTAAATAACTTTTTATTACTCGTAGGTTCTCGGAAAATAGGTCTTAGGTTGCCTGAGGGATGGGTTGAAACACAGAACAGACATACCTTTTCAGCCCATTTTAGGGGTACCTCAAAAAAAGGGACCCTTATAGGATCACTTTGTTGTCCGTCCGTTGCTCTTAATTATACTCAGGTCTGCGGTCCTTCGAAGCTGTGAAAAAATCAAACACAATTCATTCATAGGGTAGGTACCTACCTGTTGACCGAGAATCCTGAAATTTGACATAAAGCAAGATTATAGCACTTGTAGGTATAGGAATAAATTTGAAAACAGTAAAGAACAATGGTCATTCTCCTAACATGCTTGGACCATAAAAAATTAGTAAAACGTAACTTGATGAAACATATATCGTTTGATTTGCCTGAATGAACATTACTAAGTACGGCATTCGATATATTTTTAAAAGTACGGAGAAACTAGTAAATAATTAAAATGTTTTTTTAAGGTTATGTGGTTTATTAATAATCTGTAGCATTTCAAAAAAGATGTCAAATATATAATTTCTCTATTTCGCGTTAAATAGGACAAACTACCTACTTTATAGACGTGGCGGGATGTTGCTTTCTGTTTTTAATGGACAGTACAGGTCACAGAGTAACTTTTTATGTATAGTAAGGTCGATGGCAACAATAGAGAGACCGAGAGAGACCTAAAACTTAGTAGAGCCTAGTAACAATTATGAAACTATCCTCTAGATTCACCGGAGTACCTAGTAAGCCTGCGCACGGACAAAACCGATGTATGGACCAAACTTATTGAGGTCAGATGTCCCACCGTTTTATAAACGGTGCATAGTTTATGAATATAAGTCATAAGCCTTTAGATTTAGCTGGTGGGCTGAGTGTGGGCACACTATATCTGTTCTAAAAACTCCTTTATTCATAAGAATTTTAATAACATCCTTACATAAAAATTAAATAAAGAATTTTTGAGAATTCTAGTTATCCCTTTCCACTTGCAAGATCACAATCACTAAGGTACTGATAGAAATTAGGAAAAAAATAAAAACAAATTAGGTACTTTCTTTATTCTTTATTATAATTCTCTTATGAATACGGCAAGAAATGAACGACTCACAGTCGGGGCCCATTCAAATTTTACCAATCAAATCTTTCCAAGGGGCCCCGACTGTGAGTCGTTCTGTTCTGCATTAGAATTTATGATTTGTCTTATGTGTGTATCGATTATAAAACTATTTCAATTGTGTAGTTATTTAGTATTACTTAACAGAATTCTAAACTACTGGGCTTGTTTCTTTCTTTTTAGTTTTTATTTAAGTTAATTTTTTCACGTATTTTTTAAAATTAGTTTTTACGCAGTCGGGTTTTTTGTTTTTCTTTAAATTATTTTTTTTATTTTATACTTTTTAGTTACGATTCATTGACTTCGTTATAAGATGGTAAATTACGCAATCTAGTCATTTCATTGAGGGAGTTAATATCGTCGGGATTATTAAGTAACTTGCGGTGGTCTAAACTACTGATGATTAGTCCCTCTAGAGAGCTAACTCGGCTCAAAGCTACATATGCTTGACCTTTAGCAAAAATGCGTGAACTTAAGTCAACCACAGCTCGGTCCAAAGTAGTTCCTTGGAGCTTGTGTACAGTTACACCTCGGCACAATATCAATGGCAACATTTTTCGCTCTATTTTACCCTGTCCGCGAAGTGCATCGAATTCTGTCGTCGATGGTTCGATTCTGACTCCTACTCCAGGAACACTGTTTTTAATTGCTTTGTCGTCAAATTCTATATAAACACCTTGTGGCAATTCTCCGGGTTCCAATTGGTCCCTCCGAAGAGCTGGCCACTCAATTGTCCTTATAACACCCATTGCTCCGTTAACAAGACCATGGGTAACATTCACATTTCTTCGTAACATAACTCGTAATCCTAAACCGATTGTTAAATATTTAACGATTCCTCCAGATTTGTTAGGATCATCAGAAACATATACATCTTTCGGTTTTTGACCATATGTTTTCGATTCTACTGATATATCAACTGCATGTAATTTATACAACCTAGTAGTTTTTGCCAATATAGTTGTCATCTTTTGATTATGTTCATTGACCTGTCTAGTAGTTGGGAAAACTCGAATGATTTGATTCACAAACGTGCATCAAATGAACAACGCCATCTATCGAGCTTGGTGGTAAACTTTTTTTTACTCTGCAACTTGGCGATGAATAAAAGTATTTTTTTACCAAAAATATTTGTTCTTCATGTTTTTTCACTGTTTTTTTTTGCTTGTATATCGTTTATACTTGAAATAAAAACTTAAATCAATAAGTAAGAAAATTAGCGAGAATGATTGTTTTGTTAAACAACTTTAAATCGTTATATATCCTAAACTATTATTTAAAATGAAAAATGATAAAAGGAACCTAAAGATGATTTTAAAATACCTATTTAACGACACCCCACTTGACATAGTTCATCGACTTTTTTATTTTCATTTTGACAATATGGCGTCTGGTTGGAGCTGTGGTGAATTTTGATTACTGTCATGTCTTTAGTGACACTCGCAAGGTTAAGACGAATCGATTGACGTAAGAATTATCAAAATCGGCCTACGCATTTGGTCTCTAGAACGCCACATAGAAACAAACATACATACATACATACATACATAGACTGATAAACACATTACCCTCCTTTGCGTCGCGCAGTCGGGTAAAAATATCGTTTTCTCTGAAATACTCTCTCAGAGGTAAGTTTTCATTTTCAAACAAGGAAGTCATTATTTCAGCATCTGAGGTAGTGGCTTTATATGGACCAAAACAATCTAAAATGTATCCGTCACATAGCACTAACATAAATGGCTTTAAAAGATTTCTATATTTGTGCAATGAATATGATTCTTTTTGGAACATATAATTAGCACTCTTATGTGCATAAATATATGTTCCATCACAAATAACAATGGGGTGATCTGTGATTGCTCCAGAATTTCCATATATTCCATTGGGAATTAATAAATTATGGTTAAGACTGTTTTGCCTACTTAAATGTCCAATTCCCAAGTTGTTAGGGACAAAATATTGCAAAAGTTTCTCTCTGACATTGTTCATATAACGTTCGAGAGATCTTCGTGATATCCCCATTAGGCTAGCTATCCTTTTATCAGGGTCCCCATTCCTTAATTTTATTAAATATGCTACAAGAGCAATAACTCCTTGATGCAGAGTTTGTATTTGAGGAACTTCAATCAATAAATTGTTGAATTTTTCCTTGGTTAATCCAAGCCAATATTGGAACAGGTGATCATCAATATTTAAAGGATCATTAAAATCAATAGAACTAGATTTGTTTGAATCAATAAAAGAAAACATATGTTCAACTTGTTCTACAGTGAAAACAGCACTACTATTTTCTAAATTGTACAAAGTGTCCCAACTGTTACTCAATAAATGGTCTGAACAGACTCTAACATGTGCAGGCAAGTAAAAATTATGGTCAATTATTATTTTTATGCGTAAATCATCAGAAATTCGATGTAAGTCCCGATTAGTGCAATAAGTAAATACACACTGTGTCGCAGTATTGGGTGCTCGTCTGTAGTTTGAAAGTGTAATAGTTGATGATGCCACATTTTCGGTAGCCACTGATGGTACTGCTGGAACCCAATCAGGTGATGATAAAGATGATATACTGGGATTAGATAACACAATATCTATTGCATCAGGTCTTTGTTCTGGGTTGACATTACCAGCCATCTCCGACTGCTCCATTGCTGAATGTAATTCAGGTATCTCAACATCATGTTCCTCTACTTCAAATGCTTCTACCATATTTGTTGAAGAAAAATCAACCAATACATTTTCTGTTTGTTCTTCTTGCATACGCAGAGCATTTCTTTTTGCTTTCATCCAGCAAGAATGACATACTCTTTCATTTGTAGTTAGCTAAAACAAAAGAGAGAATTGGTAAACTTATCTTAAAATACTTTTAAAACCCGCCTATTATTGTTCTATTGTCTTGTTCTCATACAAAAGAGGCACATCACTATGTTTGCTTCCTCAAGCAAAGATAGTGATCAATGCTTGTGCCTTACACTGCCAACAAACTGCCTCCAGTTGGGCAACTCCACTATATTAATTATAAACCCAGCCCTCCTCGAAAAATTGTTTCTTTTAAAAATAACCTTTAGGAGTTATAAACATCAAATGCAATTGATTACTATATAAAATAACAGCTAATCTTAGTATTAGGTGCTAAAAAATGTCTAAATTACCTCTTGTGATTGGATAGAGTTCATTATGCAGGTAGTAATCATTTGTTGCAGTTCTGAAGGATTGTTGCGTAATATTAAATCACTTTTTCTTCGAAGGATTGAACATCCACACACCAAGCAAACTCTAGAGTGACCCACAACCTGAGTTCAACTACTTCCGGGAAGTTGGTTGTCATGGCTTGATATTTCTCCATGGATAATTTGATTAACCCTCATCATCACAGCATCTAAACAGGCCTGACAGATATTATCACTGTCCTCAATCTGTAAAATAAGTTAATTGCTGAAGAATCTACATGGAAACTCGTCAACTTTTTATTTAGGCACCAAAACTTTATTATTTATTAAAAAGTAAATATGACTGTTTTCTGTGTAATTTGTATCGTACACAAATTACTCAGAAAACATTTAGACGATGTAGGTACTGTAATGAAATATCTTACGATGCGTTGTGGTGCTAGTAAATTAATATCTGAATACTTACGATACGAGGCGAAATCCTTTCAGCAATAAAAGACACCACTCTAGTATTTTGTTCTAGGACAATGTGTCGTGCAATGCGATTAACGCATATTCCACAGTTTACACACAGAATGCGCGAAGACATGACTACTTCCACTCCACTGACAAATCCTAAACCAGATGAAATCAAAGTCCAAAAAACGAATGCCAAGTTAACTAGAATAGAAGATTCGATCGGAGTCCGTAAGCAAAGCAAGATATTGTTAGAATAACAGGGAAAACACAAAATAGCACAGAACACAGTCATCGCCGAAACCACAACAACACTGCAGAAAATAACAATCTTTTGTTTGTGTGTCAAAAATAGGGTGGCTCCATATTCGATCGATTTACGGCATTATCGATTTTTAAATGCAAAATCATTTTTTAATTCATGACTTGATTCAATTAAATAATAAAAAACAAAAAAATCTGTTAGTGGCTTAACTTAGATTAAATAAATAACAAAATTATAAACAGTTGACATAACCTAGGATTTAATTTGGATTTAGAAATTAAATCGATATCGACTTTAGAACTGTCTACGAAAAGTATGGACTTCTCTAAGAATGTTAACATTACGGATGCGTTCATAAATAAGATATTTTCAAGCGTTCTAATAAACAAAAATAATTATTTTTAAAAAATGAATATCTTTTTTCCTCCTGCTTTTAAAAATAAACTGATGCCATCCGATAATTACATTGATAATATACTATGTTATGATGACAGTCTCATTTCGGTAACAACACTTTTTTTTCATGGTCCAATTTCACCATCCTCCGTTGTTTAATTCGGAAAAATCTTCGAGACTCCATTCAGAATTTATTGAACTATTTACTTATAGGTAACTTTGTACGGAACCCTCAGTGTGCAAGTCCGACCTGCACATGCCCAGTTTTTTTCATTTAGTTTCGCACGGTTTGTGCATTTAGTCAGTGTCAAGTTAAGAAAGTATTAAGTTTTCAGTCACTTTGAGTTCCATTACAACGCGGATGTAACACATTCTAATGTTTTTGCAGTATTTGGCAGCAAATGAGATCGCAGTCAAGCACTGGTTTATAACATTTAAAGAAAATGTACCGGGTCAGCCTGCTCGGCTGAGGTAGTCAATACTTCAATAATTCTCAGCTCCATTTTATCGAAATCGCACCTGTTTCAATGATTCCTGAATGCTCAGTTACTCTGATCAACCAGCCAGGCCACCCTGCGATGATCAAAGGGTAAATACTTATTTTGATAGAATAGAACATACTTGAGGAGTCTCTGGTTCGGACGGAGAATCAATAAGTAGACTGGGAAATGTTACTCGAAGTAGACATTATAACTATTAGTCAAGTCCGTAAACAATATCCCGGTCAGTAAGTAATTCAGGTCAATAAAGATTCCACATCTTGTCCAGTTCCGCAGAAATTTGAGATACAAAACTACATCAATTTCACATCACAATATCATGTGACTCAGGTTGGCTGGACAAATCTTCAAAATAGCTTGCATTTAACTAGGTCAATAGGTCACTTTATGTGACGGCTAAACACCCTTATTTCAGAATTTGTGACGCTACAGAATCTTAGATAATCGATCGAAAACGTGTCCAGCCATCTTGAAAAACCACTTTTCGCTGGTCTCTCAATCTCGGTAACGGAAGTGATTTTGACGACTTTTTGCATATCAACGGGCGTCACATAAATTTGTGACGGGCACCGAGCTAAAAGTTTTGTGATAAGTACAGTGGTTTAGTAGAAAAATGCAAAAATCTGTGTCCAGCCATCTTGAATTTACGTATAAAACTTATGGCTGGCACTTCCGAATCTCAATAACGGGGGCGTTTTCGAATATGGTTCCTTTACTAATACTTGGTGACGCAATGTGTGACAGTAATAACGTTGGATTTATGGCGTCACATGTAAGGGTTAACGAGAAATCAATAAAAACTTAATGTCCAGCCAACCTGAGTTCAAGATGGCTGGACACATGTATCTCCACTGCCTGATGATCTACGACCTTCGAAATGTGTTCAAAATGTTGTGACGGGGACGATAATGATAACCTGAAATTGTGACGGAGAAACTTTGCGTAGTTTCAAAGATATTGATCATTTAAATTTCCCCATACAAACACTGCAGTAGGGTAACCAATATTGTAGGTTTTATGTAGGACAAGTATATTTTAAGGTATTTTCTTTAATGGACGACAATCCGTGTATTGGCTATACTAATACGAACAACTGTAGATATTTAAATCAATGTAATTTTTAAATGTTATTGATTATTTACGTGCAGATATCTATTCTTTTTAGTAGGTATATATTATGTCAGGAGAACTAAACTAATGCTCTGAAGGTATTTAAATGAAGAAATAATGTTTGCTGTAAATAAAATCACATTTATTTATTTGTACTTATACAGCGTTTCAAATGGCGAAAATGACGATGATCAACTCGCATTTGCACTTCCGTAACCCCCGCCTTGTACCACAACGTTGTTTTACCGCCGTCCTAAGGCCGCGTACCGGACGACGGCGGGCGCTGTACACTGCCGGCTGTCGAGTTTAGTTCTCATTTTCAGTTACATAAGATAATGAACTAAACGCGAAATACAAGTGGGCTCTCTCTTGCAGCGCTGGTGGTCAATTATTATTTTGAATTAACACATACTTACTCTTTTCACTGCAGGAAAACCTTTTATTCCTACGGGGAAATCAAATACAAAGCAGGCGTGGATGCTACCGGCCAATTAATCGATTAAAAAGAAATCCTTTATTTAAGTAAAATTATGGTCACCTCACAATATTAATGGATGTTTGTATGGAAAAATTTAAATGGTCAATATCTTTGAAACTACGCAAAGTTTCTTCGTCACAATTTCAGGTTATCGTTATCGTCCCCGTCACAACATTTTGAACACATTTCGAAGGTCGTAGATCATCAGGCAGTGGAGATACATGTGTCCAGCCATCTTGAACTCAGGTTGGCTGGACATTAAGTTTTTATTGATTTCTCGTTAACCCTTACATGTGACGCCATAAATCAAACGTTATTACTGTCACACATTGCGTCACCAAGTATTAGTAAAGGAACCATATTCGAAAACGCCCCCGTTATTGAGATTCGGAAGTGCCAGCCATAAGTTTTATACGTAAATTCAAGATGGCTGGACACAGATTTTTGCATTTTTCTACTGAACCACTGTACTTATCACAAAACTTTTAGCTCGGTGCCCGTCACAAATTTATGTGACGCCCGTTGATATGCAAAAAGTCGTCAAAATCACTTCCGTTACCGAGATTGAGAGACCAGCGAAAAGTGGTTTTTCAAGATGGCTGGACACGTTTTCGATCGATTATCTAAGATTCTGTAGCGTCACAAATTCTGAATTATGGGTGTTTAGCCGTCACATAAAGTGACATATTGACCTAGTTAAATGCAAGCTATTTTGAAGATTTGTCCAGCCAACCTGAGTCACATACAATATCCACTAGAAAATAAAAACAATTAATACAGCCACTGAACTTCACTCGAAGAAATCCCGGCCAAAAACCTTTCAGCCCTCGCAAATCAAGAATCGTTTTAAACTGACAGCTGTCAAATTATTAAAAAAAACTAGTTCTATTTTCACATTTCTATTGGACATGTCCTAACTTTCTATGCAGCCACTCAATTATAGCGCGATGGAAAATTGAAATAACATAACGATAAGTATTAAATATAGAATATATTTTTATAAATGACTTTACTATAATTTACTTTTAACCATTTCTTTAAAATAACATAGATTTTGGAAAAATATTAACCATTTCTTTAATGATGAAAATGAAAAATAATAGATGATCAAACGAACTTACCTGTGATGTTCGATCATTATTATACGTAGCTTCGTTCGAAGATATATTATAATTAACCAAGCAGCTCCCGGCTTGCGCTAGGCGACCCAATTCGCAGCTTTTCAGAGCCTAAAAGCAGAAACAAAACGCACCGTATCCGAGCGAGTATCTGTCAGTAACGTCAAATGTCATTCTTTCAGAGTTAGAGATAAATCTTAAGTTTTGCTGGGTAGGGTAGGGAGGGTTCCCTATATCTTCGAACGAAGCTACGTATAATAATGATCGAACATCACAGGTAAGTTCGTTTGATCATCTATTATACTTCATTCGTTCGAAGATATATTATAATTAACCAAGCAGATGTTAAGAGTCAACTTAAAGCAAAATTAAGATTTTTAATATCAACAAATATACTTCAGGAACCAAAATCTCGGCACTTATCAGATTTTAATATAATGGTAATATGAGACAATCAGTCTTTTTTGACATACTTATACATTTTATATTATATAAGTATATATGTCTATTTTTTTTTTATATATATAATTATTTTAAACATATTAAGGCATTTATAAGCAAATATTTTGTTCAGCATTAAGCACAGCATGAGCAAATTCAGATGAATTGTTGGAAATAGGTATATTATAAAATTTTGCAAAAGTTGAAGAACTGTTTGTTCAGCCGTTTGCCTAATTACATCTAATGATACTCCCCTAGCTTTAGCAGTCGACGTGGATGCATGTCTTGTACTATGCCCTGAAAAAAAGCTAATATCTATGCCACACACAGAGAAAGTATATATTATATATATATTATTATTATTATTATTATCCATCTACTAATGGTAGACGAAGAAATTGGCTTGTGTGGGTTATTCAAAGAGAGTATTAAATGAGTATTATCTTCCCTAATACTCTTGAGTGTATCTAATGTAATAAAATAAAGTAGTGTCAGGGAAGATTTCAGGTTTTGCCGTGCATTTTCGTTACAGAAAATGGCTCTATTTTTGTATGTTGACTAAAACAATAAAAATAATAAAATAAAAACTAAAATAAAGGTAAATAAGAGGTTCGGTCCGCTGCAACCAGAACCAGATGTTTTTATAGTGTCTAGGATAGAAATGTTTACACCGGTTTCATTAACTATAATATTGGGTATTTTTATAAATGATAAATCTGTGCTACTTGGGCTCTGCTAAGTGCAAACCAATTCACTAACTTTTTAGACAATTTCATTTTTATAGAAACCTTAACATAATCTCTGGATGTGATCATTACGACCAATTTATGAGTCTATTAATTTATTAATTGGTATAGACTGTGTGAATAAGTGAGATCCTATAAGTAACATTGAATTGAGGCATTATTTGGAAGGTAACCTAATGTAACCTCTATGGCTGATGGAAGAACATCATGTCAATATTCTGGAAATTAGTGTAAGGAGGTGTGTAAGATGACACTCTTTAAAAAAGGAATGCAATAGTTTTTTATTGAGTACCTATAAAAACTAACAGCTTGAAAAAACTAACATTGTTTTCAATGGTGGACAAGCTTGTGAAGGTCAATATGACATTACCTTTTCATTTTTGCCTTCCCAATATTGGGCTAAATGGAGGAAAGAACACATAAAAGAAATAAATTATCATGTTCAAAGGCAGTAAAAAACATCTAATTAAATGTATTTTGAATCTGGTATCCAGGAAACACAGGCATCACATTTATGTATTACTTGTAGAAGGGAAAAGATCAATCAGTTTGACCAAACTGAGACACGATATACCTACTAAAATGTAGAGATATTCTGTTCCCACTCTATGTTAGATGTATGAGATTGTTAATTGCTCTCTTTGTTGTCTTTTGAATCCATATATGAAGCAAATAGACAAATCTAATTATTTTCACACCATATGTGCTCCATATTTCTGGCTATATTATTTAATTGTTGATACCGTATTCCTCCCATTCGGTTTATATAAGATACAGCAAACTATTATCAATCTCACACAAAATGTGTAAGTGCTCATGTTTAACAAAATAGAATTTTTAAAGGTAAAAAATGTGAAGCAGTTCTAAATAATTTATGTGATAATTATAATTTTTTATCCTTTTTCCAGAATCCATTGACTTCTGTTATCACTACAATTGCGCCCCCCCCCCCAGTTCTTGTTGCATCATTGTAGGTCTAGTTTGATGATTGGATGAATTTTTATTTTGAATCTTAGTTGCCTTTACTTATAACTAAGTATTTATGTTCTAATTTTAGTATAGAACCAACCAACAACAAATGTTGTTGCAACAAAATAATGCAACAGTTGATGTACCTATTAAGTGAGTAATCTCTCATAAGCTAAGAAATTTGTTTCTGTAAATATTTTTAAGGGATTTACAGAAACAACATTTTTTGTATGTGACATCAGTCATTGTGTGTCATATATAAAATCTAAATAATTAACATGATTGGGATGGCGTATTTTGTAAAAGGAGTAATTGTTCCTTGAATATTTTTCAACCTTTTATTATATAATAGTAGGCTAGTATGAATAGTGTAGTGTGTATAGTAGTAGACTATATAGTCTGAACCAATACACAAAAGGTCATCAAGATGATGATGTACATACTGATTTGTGAACTTTTGATCATAGATATACATGTAACTACCACTATCAAAAATGCAATAATAGGTATCTCCTGTGATCTGGATTCAAATTTTGCCATAAGATCTCCTGGGTACACTAGAGCTACCGCAGTGATCTTACATCTTATAAATTTGGATGTGTGAACCAATTTGTTCAGCGGTATAAAGGTTTCAATAAACCTCCCTTCTCCATCCCTGTTGGGAAACCAAAAAATATCTTGGATATAAGTTGATTCCCACACAGTTCAGGTTACCCAAAGGTGTGGGGCAAAAAACAATCTCGTATGTTTATCTCGTAAACATCCCGAGTCAGCTAAACGCGTCAATGCATCACGTGCACAACCCGCGTCAGTAGGTATAATCATATTTCGAAACCCATTTGATTTACAGTCTTACACTGTATAATGTACCATGGCAAAGCCTTTAAAGTTATGGAACAAGGAAACCAGCTCGTGTGTTCATCTCGTAAACACCCCGAGGAGTTTGATCGTGTCAATGCATACAATTATTTGGGTTAAGTACGTGAAACTCTTACTTCACTGAATAATCTAATAGATAAATCTATTACTTCACCTGGAATCAAAGAATTAAATAGAGATAGGACAGGTGACGTACTATGTTATCGTCGTTTCGTCCTTTTTTCAAACTTTTCATCATATGAAGATAGTATTTCATATCTTTTCGTTTTGGCATACTTCATTACAAATTATACAAGCACTATGCTCTTATTTAATTACTTAAATTGGTAAAAAAGCAAATAAAACACAACGTAAAACGTATTGGTTGCCGCGCAAACGTATGGAATGACATTTGACGTTACTGACAGATACTCGCTCGGATACGGTGCGTTTTGTTTCTGCTTTTAGGCTCTGAAAAGCTGCGAATTGGGTCGCCTAGCGCAAGCCGGGAGCTGCTTGGTTAATTCTAATATATCTTCGAACGAATGAAGTATAATGGCCGAATAGCTGGCAGACAACAAAAAAAAAAAAGCGGGAAGCGGCAGTTCGATTATCATTTGTTTTTCAAGTTTTAGAGTTTTGTGTAAACTTCCATAAAGCAGAGATTTGTATTATTATTAACATAAGTTCATCAGATCCAGTTATATGAATTTAACACCTGATTTCATAAGAGAAGAGGCGAAAGCAGTAGTGGAAAGCCTTTATTACACGGCTCGTGCTTTAATAAACGGCTCAGGTTTTAATTTTTACTTTCCTTGTATTCCGAATGAAAATCGCAGTGTTTACCTCGGTTTAAAGACTTATTTAGTCCCTCGAATTATTGGCCAAACTCCTTCTCGGCACTAAATACGAGTAAGTTACTTTCACTCCTAGAGTATCAATGTACTATTCCTACTCTGGGTGGATCAGGAAATGTCAGCCCAATTTTGCTAATGAAAACTTACTTGTGTTCCTTGAGTTACCTTTTGCGTTCCAGGGCCGTGTAACTCTTTCCACTTATTACTTTGATAACGCTTTGGATTCTCACTTAGTGGTAGCGTATCAATGAAATAATTTTCGTAATCAGATCAGTAGTTCAAAACATAAGTCTTGGTTTAGCTAAAGCGTCAGCACCAAAAGTACCTACCTACCTAGTTATGTAAAACATCATTTTAGATAACTGCGTAAATAGTGGGTCTGTCTCTGGGCTCATAAGAATGCAGGCGCATGTTTTATCAGCTATTTAAATATTATTAACAGTGTGATGAGATAAATGTTTAACTTATACGCAGATAAGGCAGTTGTTGAAAAGAAAGGCTGCCAGGAGTCATGGCACGGTTGCTGCGCGGACGGCGTGACAGCGGCTAGAGGCCCAGGCGGTGCCGGATGTCCGGCAGTTTGCGGCTGCCACCGGCTCGGATCCGCGAACGAACAGTGTGACGAAGAAGGACAGTGTGCTTGCAGGCCCGGCGTCGGCGGCCAGAAATGTGACAGATGCGAGCCAGGGTATTGGGGGCTTCCCAGGATTGGCACTGGACATACTGGTTGTATACGTGAGTATGGCAGGACTATGAGGCTTTTTAAGTATGTCATGTTGTGTCTTCTATTGGGTGAATTAGGTATATTGCGTAACCTGAATAGCACTGGAAATCACGAATCATTTCAAGGTTATTACACCACTACGGAATTCGTAGTTATGCTGCTAATCTTGCACCCTCACCGCGAATCCTTTAGGAACAAATTCAGAGAAATCACCTTTGCCTACACTTTATATCTTAGAAAGTATTAAATTGTATATTTGCAACAACTTAGGATTAAATAACAAATAGCGATATTTGTAATTCGCGCAGTAAACATGAAATTGTAGTTGGTAACCAATCGTTATAAACAGCAATAGGTATCTATATGCCTTTTATAAGAAGTTGCGAAAACAGGTTGTAGAATTTAGTGGCTGCCCTGATAGTTCAATGATTATTTCATCTTTGCCTTATTTTCTGTATTTTTTGCTTTGATTTTTGTGGGCGTTATATGCATACAGATTTATTGGTACTATAATCATGTTTAATCTGAAAACACTAGACTCCGTAGCCTCAATTTTTTTTTTATTATGATTCTTGTTTTTGTTATGTAATTATTAGATTCTATGTTAATTGGTCTACGCTGTCGTCTCATACCTATTAATAATGTAATAAAATATGGTAACACTGTGAAGCTTATAATTTTTCTTTATACTTACTCGAAAACCCGCTCTTATCCCTACCGCTTTCAGGAACGCAATTGACTATTTTTCGCACCAGTGCGGAAAAGTGCGCGAGCTCACCCCCGCCACAATTTTATTACATTTATCGTATCAGGCTCGGCATGGCGCGAGCACCACGTGTAAATAAACCCTTTTTATTTGTGTCTTTGTAAGTGTATTGAAAAACTTACTTAGGTACTTACGTTTTATAAGTGGTGGGCACTTATAAAAGTGATTTGTGTAGGCTTAATAAAATAATTTGAATTGGTCTGAAACCTTAAATGAAAAACCATTACTTGTTTACGACTTCAAAATAACTCTGTTAAGTTAGTCCAGAGTGTGATATTTTATTTCCTGGTTTACTTAGTATACTTATAATGATAATTAAGTATTTTTGTCTTATTCTCTTCCAGCTTGCGGCTGCTCGGCGTTCGGGTCAGTACGAGAGGATTGCGAGCAAATGACTGGTCGCTGCGTTTGCAAACCGGGCATTCAAGGACAAAAGTGCACTATTTGCTCCAACCATGAACATACTCTGGGCCCTAATGGATGCTTCGACCGTGAGTACTATTGAGTTTTACGCCACTACCTTACATCGAGGCTTTGCTTCCCTGATTTATTCAGGATCCACGCATTTTTCCAGGGCAGAATTCTTTTTAACGTAAAATAACGCCTTGACTCTCACTCAGCGATAGTGTAGGTTTTTATCAGTGAAAAAATTTTCGTTAACAGATCAGTAGGTAGTCAGGAACCAAACATAAACAGTTGTAGATCTTTATAATAATATGTATTACTTATTAGTTAAATACAGGAACTGATTTTTAGGGTTCCGTACCTCAAAAGGAAAAACGGAACCCTTATAGGACCACTTAGTTGTCCATCCGTCTGTCTGTCTGTCAAGACCCTTTATCTCGGAAACGCTTCGAGGTATCAAGTTGAAATTAAAGCCATATATTCAGGTTTGCGGTCCCTTGAAGCAATAAAAAAATCAAATTTCTAAGTTAACAAAAAACAAGATACGACCGTTTATGTCGCAAAAAACGTACATTTCGACACAAAAAAATCTGAAAACAGAAAATTTGTTATTACGTCACAAAAAAAAATTTTGCGATTCGGAAAAATCTTCGAGACTCCATTTGGGAATTGACCTATTTACATACGTGTAAATAGGTCAATTCCCAAATGGAGCGCGAATGCGCGAGTTCGACTCCCACTTGCCCAGTTTTTAAGCAGTGCAACCACGGAGGACAGAAAGTGTCAACAGAAGTTTTATTACCATATTTGTCAACAGCGGAATCGACACAACTGCCGGCCACCAGCTGTTCGCACATGACGTGCTACTTCGGCGCGCACTGCGTGGTGCGCAGCGGCCTCGCCGCTTGCGAGTGCGGCGCGGGCGCGTGCGCGGCGCCCGGCGGCCCGTCCGTGTGCGGCAGCGACGGCCGCACGTACCTGTCGGCCTGCCACTTGCGCACGCACGCGTGCCGCACGCAGGCGGACGTGGTGGCGCAGGCGTTCGGCCCGTGCAGTCCGGAAGCGCCTCACGTGCGCCGAGGTAGTCGCGCCAGTAGATCCGACCGCTCGTCCCTCACGCCGCAAAGTAACGTCCCACACACCGACATGCCCTTGGACCCCGACAGAAGGTCGCTCAGAGACTTCGACTACATCAAACAAAGCCCCAACACATTACAGTATACTGACGCTTCCGTAGACACCAGTGATAGCGGCAAACCCGACAGCCCTGAACCTGATTTGACGTGTATAGATATACTTCCACCGATTGGATATCGCTAGATTTGTAAGCTAGATTTGTTGTAGAATTCATTTTCGTAGTAGAATACTTGATTTAATCAATATAATTCAGAATTTAATATCCTTCAACTGATAATTCGCAGAAAAAACGTATACTCACTCTAGTAGTGGCATAGACCATAACGTCAACGGGAATTGTGATAAATATAGCAAAAATAAAAGCCAAAATTTTATTGATGATGTAGATGAATTTGATTCTAACGAAGTGGAAGATTATTCAATGAATGAAGAATATTTAGAGAAGAATAGCCATGACATGTATGAAGTGCCCTTGTTTGATGGAAAAGCGAGAATGACTGCTCGCACGAGGTTCCCTGCTAAACGCTTCGATATTTGGGCCGAGGTCTCTGCCGTTTGCAGTAAAGGCGCAATAGTAAGTGCTTCTGGTACGAGGGACCATTTATGGCTCGGATTTGTGGAAGATAGAGCCGTGTTACGGTGGGACGCCGGGAGTGGGCCATTTGAATTGCATACCGGCAAGGTTAAAATTGAGGGCAAATCCAAAGTGTCCGCAAGGAGATATAAGAAAGACGCTGTTTTGAAGCTTGGATCATCAGTGGCGAGAGGATCGGCACAAGGACGCATGAGCTCCTTGGATGTCGATCCCTACATCTACATCGGTCATCCACCGGACAACGTAACGAAGTTAGCATTTTTTCATTTATTTTATATGATTTTTGAAATAAGACCAAACCTAATGTTTACGTACATACCTTGGTGCAGATTGTCGGGTGCGTCAGGTATCCCGGGCTTCGTGGGCTGCGTGCATCGCCTGCGCGTGAGTGGGCGCGACGTGATCCCGCCGCCCCGAGGACTGACCATCACTTCGGTTGGACTTCGGGCTTGCACTCCACACAATCTAGCTCGACTGGTATGTCCATGACAACCCAACTGAAATAGTAAACTTCAGTTAATTGTTATTGGCATTTCGTGTTGCCCCAATTCGTTCAATTAAAGTTGCAGATGTTGCAATTGTTCGGTGATCATAATATTCAATACGTCCTATATTACATGTATATACTTAAATTTCGATATTTGATGAACTCTGTTGAAAGTAGTTTTCAATAACTGTGTCAGAATTTTATATAGAAATAATGTTATAATGTTTGAACTATTTCAACTGTACTGAAACTAATTCCTAAAACTATGCTATACCTTGCAATGTGATATTCGTGTTACTGTAACTTCATACAGATTCTAATACTGTAACATATTGTTATCTTTAACATATCTAATTCTATGCATTTTATAATAAATTATCTCCTTTTATATATTACAGTTATTTAAAATATTTATGTTTTTCATTGCTTATGCAAACAATGTTCACATTCACATATTTTTAACCATTCGCATTTGTATTCGTAAGAAAAAAAGCGAGTGTTTGGTGAATGTTTTGTATTTGTGTGTATGTGTTTGAGATGTTGTGTCATGGTGTGTGTATGTGTGGCGGTCGACGGGGCGCTTATGTTTGTTATGGATAGCGACTCCCATCCTAAGGACTGACCGCCTGAGTAAACCACCTCACTGCACATGCGGCTTACTTACTTAAACAATAACACTTTACAAATAAACACCCACCCCGATAAGCGTTGTGTTCTAAATTACACTTAACTTAATTCATAAGTTCATCAATAGGTAGGTACACACACAAATACTTAATATAAATGAATAATAATCACATAAATAATAATTTATAATATACCAATGAACTAACAAATGAAATGTATATTAATTAATGAATGAATTGTAAATGAAAAAATGAATGAATTGTAATTTCTAATTGAGAATAAGGCTTATATTAATGTTAGGCACTTTAACAAAAACTAGTTCTGCCTCAGTGTATTGAATGTTTAAACAATTATGTATGGGCTTGTACCACCACCCTTATTACTCGTAATACAAGTTATTATATAACTTAGTTAGGGTGCTGGTTGCATAACCTACCTGATTATGTTTAAGTGTAACTAACAAACAAATGGTTTTTTTAATGGTTAATTTAAACGACACTAATCGACCACACATTGGCCTCTAAACACACGCACTCAATAAGACAGCGGGAGCTGATTATTCGGTGCACATGCACTGAGCGATGTTACACAGTACAATACCGCTCACACACACACACACACACATGAATCGTCCCTGCGGTCTGAACCGTGACGGGCTCGCTCTGGAAGCGGGTTATATGAGGGTCACATTTCCTGTGGGTCCGTAACAAGTCCACATACTCGTCGCAGATCGTCTCCCGCCGGGCTTCCTCTAGGCAACTAGGGGTCTCACCTGGCGGCGACTGACCGCCGGTGTGTTGTGAAGAGTCAGCCCTGAGTGCACAGCGTCGTGACGTACCTACAGTACACACACACACACACAGATAAACACATACTGGACGCGACAGCGCCTAGCACTGCCATGTCAATCAGTGGCACCCAAATGACGGGCCTGTTTTTACGGGTCACGGTTGGCACCCGCGGTCAGAGTGTTAATGCCCTGACACCGCTCACCTGGCCCCTTGCGAGGGCGCCACGATCTCCACGACTCGCCCACCCATTGGCTCTGGAAGTAACCCAGGACACAAACCTTATAATATGCTGTACGCTGACGACGCCTCGTACTATTACAACCTCGCCGAATGCGGGACATGTGACCGCCGAAATGCAGCACGTACTCAATCTGTTTCAACCTGGGATGGCTGCCAAAATAACGACTCTCAGTTAACGTGAGTAAAACATAGGCGAAGGAGTCGACTACGAGTTGTCATCGAAGTTAAAGTATCCAGGGGTATCCATAGATGAGTCATCGCCATCTCATTATGAGCAGCCCCATCCGCCACGTCGCCGTCTAAGATAGACCAGCCTGCTCTTTGCTCTGCTCTTTCACTACAGGTGAAGATATGTGTGTGAATAAAATGTACATACGAACGACGATGGCCAATTCCACTTACACTCGGTTTACTTACAATACGACGACACACACCCTGAATAGTTATGACGTGCGGCGCGCGCTAAGTTAAACATAGGAAAGGCGCGCACCGAACACTTGCACGACTATAAGCGCCACACATGTTCTGAATGTCTGGCGCGAGCACACAATTCTGTTGCAACATGAGCGGTGTTGCATATATCACATCACGATTCATACATACAAAATGGCTCGGGCCCCAGGACTCGTATGCCGCGCTTCCTAACGTGAATATTTCGGCTGCTCTGTGACTGGTTTGTATTAGGTGTCGGTGTCCCAAACTTTATCATAATAATTCTGTCGTTACTATAGTTCTGAAAAAATATCGATAGTAGTTTTATTTGTCGTTATCGGATCTGATAAAAATAGTCGATGATGGTACTGAAAAAATGTTGTAAATAGGTTTGAACAAATTGATAGTTCTGAGGAAAATGTAAATAGTTTCGAACAAAGTTGTGTTTTATAGTTAAAAAAAAAAACGTTTTTAAGAATTTCGGTAATAGTTCTGATCAAAATGCTTGATAGCTTTTGCGACACCGACACCTTTGTATTAGGTACCGGTGTCGCAAAAATTGTCGATGATTTCGATGTTGTCGTTGTGTTTCCAGAGAGCTACACCCTAGGGTTTTTAATCAAAACTGTCGTTACTAATTCTGACCAAATGTCGATAGTAGTTTCAATTTGTCGATATCGCATCTAATAAAAATTGTCGTTGATAGTTCTGAAAAAAATGTCGTAAATGGTTTCGAACAAAATTGTCGTTAATAGTTACGAACAAAGTTGTCGTTCATAGTTCTAAAAAAATAACGTTGAGTTTTGAAAAAATATCGTTAATAGTTCTGAACAAAATGGTCGATAACTTTTGCGACACCGACATCTTTGTATTAGGTGCCGGTGTCGCAAAAATTGTCGATGATTTCGATGTTGTCATTGTGTTTCCAGAGAGCTACACCCTAGGGTTTTTAATCAAAACTGTCGTTACTAATTCTGACCAAATGTCGATAGTAGTTTCAATTTGTCGATATCGGATCTAATAAAAATTGTCGTTGATAATTCTGAAAAAAATGTCGTAAATGGTTTCGAACAAAATTGTCGTTAATAGTTACGAACAAAGTTGTCGTTCATAGTTCTAAAAAAATAACGTTGAGTTTTGAAAAAATATCGTTAATAGTTCTGAACAAAATGGTCGATAACTTTTGCGACACCGACATCTTTGTATTAGGTGCCGGTGTCGCAAAAATTGTCGATGATTTCGATGTTGTCGTTGTGTTTCCAGAGAGCTACACCCTAGGGTTTTTAATCAAAACTGTTGTTACTAATTCTGACCAAATGTCGATAGTAGTTTCAATTTGTCGATATCGCATCTAATAAAAATTGTCGTTGATAGTTCTGAAAAAAATGTCGTAAATGGTTTCGAACAAAATTGTCGTTAATAGTTACGAACAAAGTTGTCGTTCATAGTTCTAAAAAAATAACGTTGAGTTTTGAAAAAATATCGTTAATAGTTCTGAACAAATATCGATAGTAGTTTCAATTTGTCGTTATCGGATCTGATAAAAATAGTCGATAATAGTTCTGAAAAAAATGTAAATAGTTTTGAACAAAATGATCGATAACTTTTGCGACCTTTGTATTAAGTGTCGGTGTCGCAAAAGTTGTCGATGATGTCGATGTTGTCGCTGTGTTTTCTGAGATCTACAAACTAAGGGGTTTTTAAATCATAGGTGAATAGGTTACTTCTAGGCAAGTTTGCTCCGTCGTCGGCCACATCATCATTTACCATCAGGTGAGATAGGGTTAAACGCGAGCCTACACGTAATAAAAAAAAAACTGAAATAGCTGTCGTTACTAGTTCTGTACAAATATCGATAGTGGTTTCAATTTGTCGTCATCGGATCTGATAAAAATAGTCGATGATGGTACTGAAAAAAATGTTGTAAATAGTTTTGAACAAATTGATCGAAAACTTTTGCGACACTGACACCTTTGTATTAGGCGTCGGTGTCGCAAAAATTGTCGATGATTTCGATGTTGTCATTGTGTTTCCAGAGAGCTACACCCTAGGGTTTTTAATCAAAACTGTCGTTACTAATTCTGACCAAATGTCGATAGTAGTTTCAATTTGTCGATATCGGATCTAATAAAAATTGTCGTTGATAATTCTGAAAAAAATGTCGTAAATGGTTTCGAACAAAATTGTCGTTAATAGTTACGAACAAAGTTGTCGTTCATAGTTCTAAAAAAATAACGTTGAGTTTTGAAAAAATATCGTTAATAGTTCTGAACAAAATGGTCGATAACTTTTGCGACACCGACATCTTTGTATTAGGTGCCGGTGTCGCAAAAATTGTCGATGATTTCGATGTTGTCATTGTGTTTCCAGAGAGCTACACCCTAGGGTTTTTAATCAAAACTGTCGTTACTAATTCTGACCAAATGTCGATAGTAGTTTCAATTTGTCGATATCGGATCTAATAAAAATTGTCGTTGATAATTCTGAAAAAAATGTCGTAAATGGTTTCGAACAAAATTGTCGTTAATAGTTACGAACAAAGTTGTCGTTCATAGTTCTAAAAAAATAACGTTGAGTTTTGAAAAAATATCGTTAATAGTTCTGAACAAAATGGTCGATAACTTTTGCGACACCGACATCTTTGTATTAGGTGCCGGTGTCGCAAAAATTGTCGATGATTTCGATGTTGTCGTTGTGTTTCCAGAGAGCTACACCCTAGGGTTTTTAATCAAAACTGTTGTTACTAATTCTGACCAAATGTCGATAGTAGTTTCAATTTGTCGATATCGCATCTAATAAAAATTGTCGTTGATAGTTCTGAAAAAAATGTCGTAAATGGTTTCGAACAAAATTGTCGTTAATAGTTACGAACAAAGTTGTCGTTCATAGTTCTAAAAAAATAACGTTGAGTTTTGAAAAAATATCGTTAATAGTTCTGAACAAAATGGTCGATAACTTTTGCGACACCGACATCTTTGTATTAGGTGCCGGTGTCGCAAAAATTGTCGATGATTTCGATGTTGTCGTTGTGTTTCCAGAGAGCTACACCCTAGGGTTTTTAATCAAAACTGTTGTTACTAATTCTGACCAAATGTCGATAGTAGTTTCAATTTGTCGATATCGCATCTAATAAAAATTGTCGTTGATAGTTCTGAAAAAAATGTCGTAAATGGTTTCGAACAAAATTGTCGTTAATAGTTACGAACAAAGTTGTCGTTCATAGTTCTAAAAAAATAACGTTGAGTTTTGAAAAAATATCGTTAATAGTTCTGAACAAAATGGTCGATAACTTTTGCGACACCGACATCTTTGTATTAGGTGCCGGTGTCGCAAAAATTGTCGATGATTTCGATGTTGTCATTGTGTTTCCAGAGAGCTACACCCTAGGGTTTTTAATCAAAACTGTCGTTACTAATTCTGACCAAATGTCGATAGTAGTTTCAATTTGTCGATATCGGATCTAATAAAAATTGTCGTTGATAATTCTGAAAAAAATGTCGTAAATGGTTTCGAACAAAATTGTCGTTAATAGTTACGAACAAAGTTGTCGTTCATAGTTCTAAAAAAATAACGTTGAGTTTTGAAAAAATATCGTTAATAGTTCTGAACAAAATGGTCGATAACTTTTGCGACACCGACATCTTTGTATTAGGTGCCGGTGTCGCAAAAATTGTCGATGATTTCGATGTTGTCGTTGTGTTTCCAGAGAGCTACACCCTAGGGTTTTTAATCAAAACTGTTGTTACTAATTCTGACCAAATGTCGATAGTAGTTTCAATTTGTCGATATCGCATCTAATAAAAATTGTCGTTGATAGTTCTGAAAAAAATGTCGTAAATGGTTTCGAACAAAATTGTCGTTAATAGTTACGAACAAAGTTGTCGTTCATAGTTCTAAAAAAATAACGTTGAGTTTTGAAAAAATATCGTTAATAGTTCTGAACAAAATGGTCGATAACTTTTGCGACACCGACATCTTTGTATTAGGTGCCGGTGTCGCAAAAATTGTCGATGATTTCGATGTTGTCGTTGTGTTTCCAGAGAGCTACACCCTAGGGTTTTTAATCAAAACTGTTGTTACTAATTCTGACCAAATGTCGATAGTAGTTTCAATTTGTCGATATCGCATCTAATAAAAATTGTCGTTGATAGTTCTGAAAAAAATGTCGTAAATGGTTTCGAACAAAATTGTCGTTAATAGTTACGAACAAAGTTGTCGTTCATAGTTCTAAAAAAATAACGTTGAGTTTTGAAAAAATATCGTTAATAGTTCTGAACAAATATCGATAGTAGTTTCAATTTGTCGTTATCGGATCTGATAAAAATAGTCGATAATAGTTCTGAAAAAAATGTAAATAGTTTTGAACAAAATGATCGATAACTTTTGCGACCTTTGTATTAAGTGTCGGTGTCGCAAAAGTTGTCGATGATGTCGATGTTGTCGCTGTGTTTTCTGAGATCTACAAACTAAGGGGTTTTTAAATCATAGGTGAATAGGTTACTTCTAGGCAAGTTTGCTCCGTCGTCGGCCACATCATCATTTACCATCAGGTGAGATAGGGTTAAACGCGAGCCTACACGTAATAAAAAAAAAACTGAAATAGCTGTCGTTACTAGTTCTGTACAAATATCGATAGTGGTTTCAATTTGTCGTCATCGGATCTGATAAAAATAGTCGATGATGGTACTGAAAAAAATGTTGTAAATAGTTTTGAACAAATTGATCGAAAACTTTTGCGACACTGACACCTTTGTATTAGGCGTCGGTGTCGCAAAAATTGTCGATGATTTCGATGTTGTCATTGTGTTTCCAGAGAGCTACACCCTAGGGTTTTTAATCAAAACTGTCGTTACTAATTCTGACCAAATGTCGATAGTAGTTTCAATTTGTCGATATCGGATCTAATAAAAATTGTCGTTGATAATTCTGAAAAAAATGTCGTAAATGGTTTCGAACAAAATTGTCGTTAATAGTTACGAACAAAGTTGTCGTTCATAGTTCTAAAAAAATAACGTTGAGTTTTGAAAAAATATCGTTAATAGTTCTGAACAAAATGGTCGATAACTTTTGCGACACCGACATCTTTGTATTAGGTGCCGGTGTCGCAAAAATTGTCGATGATTTCGATGTTGTCATTGTGTTTCCAGAGAGCTACACCCTAGGGTTTTTAATCAAAACTGTCGTTACTAATTCTGACCAAATGTCGATAGTAGTTTCAATTTGTCGATATCGGATCTAATAAAAATTGTCGTTGATAATTCTGAAAAAAATGTCGTAAATGGTTTCGAACAAAATTGTCGTTAATAGTTACGAACAAAGTTGTCGTTCATAGTTCTAAAAAAATAACGTTGAGTTTTGAAAAAATATCGTTAATAGTTCTGAACAAAATGGTCGATAACTTTTGCGACACCGACATCTTTGTATTAGGTGCCGGTGTTGCAAAAATTGTCGATGATTTCGATGTTGTCGTTGTGTTTCCAGAGAGCTACACCCTAGGGTTTTTAATCAAAACTGTTGTTACTAATTCTGACCAAATGTCGATAGTAGTTTCAATTTGTCGATATCGCATCTAATAAAAATTGTCGTTGATAGTTCTGAAAAAAATGTCGTAAATGGTTTCGAACAAAATTGTCGTTAATAGTTACGAACAAAGTTGTCGTTCATAGTTCTAAAAAAATAACGTTGAGTTTTGAAAAAATATCGTTAATAGTTCTGAACAAATATCGATAGTAGTTTCAATTTGTCGTTATCGGATCTGATAAAAATAGTCGATAATAGTTCTGAAAAAAATGTAAATAGTTTTGAACAAAATGATCGATAACTTTTGCGACCTTTGTATTAAGTGTCGGTGTCGCAAAAGTTGTCGATGATGTCGATGTTGTCGCTGTGTTTTCTGAGATCTACAAACTAAGGGGTTTTTAAATCATAGGTGAATAGGTTACTTCTAGGCAAGTTTGCTCCGTCGTCGGCCACATCATCATTTACCATCAGGTGAGATAGGGTTAAACGCGAGCCTACACGTAATAAAAAAAAAACTGAAATAGCTGTCGTTACTAGTTCTGTACAAATATCGATAGTGGTTTCAATTTGTCGTCATCGGATCTGATAAAAATAGTCGATGATGGTACTGAAAAAAATGTTGTAAATAGTTTTGAACAAATTGATCGAAAACTTTTGCGACACTGACACCTTTGTATTAGGCGTCGGTGTCGCAAAAGTTGTCGATGATGTCGATGTTGTTGCTGTGTTTCCTGAGAGCTTATAACCTAGAGGTTTTTAATCAAAGTTGAATGGGTTACTTCTACGCAAGTGTGCTCCATTGTCCGCCACATCATCGTTTACAATCAGGTGAGATAGTTGTCGCAACACCGACATCTTTATGGGTGTCGCAAAAGTTGACATAATAATTCTGAAAAAGCTGTCGTTACTATAGTTCTGAAAAAATATCGATGATAGTTTTATTTGTTATAGGATCTGATAAAAATTGTCGTTGATAGTTCTGAAAAAAAAAAATCGTAAATAGTTTCGAACAGAATGTTCGATAACTTTTGTGACATTGACACGACACCATTGTATTAGGTGTCGGTGTCGCAAAGGTTGATGATGTGGATGTTGCCGCTGTGTTTCTTGAGAGCTACAACCTAGAGGTTTTTAATCAAAGTTAAATGGGTTACTTCTACGCAAGCGTGCTCCATTGTCGGCCACATCATCGTTTACCATCAGGTGAGATAGTGGTCAAACGCGAGCCTATCCATTATAAAAAAAAAAACTGAAAAAGCTGTCGTTACTAGTTCTGAACAAATATCGATAGTAGTTTCAATTTGTCGTTATCGGATCTGATAAAAATAGTCGATAATAGTTCTGAAAAAAATGTTGTAAATAGTTTTGAACAAAATGATCGATAACTTTTGCGACCTTTGTATTAAGTGTCGGTTTCGCAAAAGTTGTCGATGATGTCGATGTTGTCGCTGTGTTTTCTGAGATCTACAAACTAAGGGGTTTTTAAGTCATAGGTGAATAGGTTACTTCTAGGCAAGCTTGCTCCGTCGTCGGCCACATCATCATTTACCATCAGGTGAGATAGTGGTTAAACGCGAGCCTACCCATAATAATAAAAAAAAAAACTGAACTAGCTGTCGTTACTAGTTCTGAACAAATATCGATAGTAGTTTCAATTTGTCGTCATCGGATCTGATAAAAATAGTCGGATGATGGTACTGAAAAAAAGGTCGTAAATAGTTTTGAACAAAATGATCGGAAACTTTTGCGACACCGACATCTTTGTATTATTAGGCGTCGGTGTCGCAAAAGTTGTCGATGATGTCGATGTTGTCGCTGTGTTTCCTAGCTACAACCTAGAGGTTTTTAATCAAAGTTGAATGGGTTACTTCTACGCGAGCGTGCTCCATTGTCCGCCACATCATCGTTTACAATCAGGTGAGATAGTGGTCGAACGCGAGCCTGTCCGTAATATAAAAAAAAAAACTGAACTAGCTGTCGTTACTAGTTCTGAACAAATATCGATAGTAGTTTCAATTTGTCGTCATCGGATCTGATAAAAATAGTCGGATGATGGTACTGAAAAAAAGGTCGTAAATAGTTTTGAACAAAATGATCGGAAACTTTTGCGACACCGACACCTTTGTATTAGGCGTCGGTGTCGCAAAAGTTGTCGATGATGTCGATGTTGTCGCTGTGTTTCCTGAGAGCTACAACCTAGAGGTTTTTAATCAAAGTTGAATGGGTTACTTCTACGCGAGCGTGCTCCATTGTCCGCCACATCATCGTTTACAATCAGGTGAGATAGTGGTCGAACGCGAGCCTATCCGTAATATAAAAAAAAAAACTGAAAAACTTGTCGTTATTAGTTCTGAACAAATATCGATAGTAGTTTCAATTTGTCGTTATCGGATCTGATAAAAATAATCGTTGATAGTTCTGAAAAAAATGTAAATAGTTTCGAACAAAGTTGTCTTTCATAGTTCTAAAAAAACGTCGTTAAGAATTTCGGTAATAGTTCTGATCAAAATGCTCGATGTTAGGGTCTATACTTGGACTTAAATGAAAAGCAGTGGACTGTAAACTGATAAACGTATATCCAATTACAAGTGAGGAATTTACAACGCGCGTGTATCGTCGGTCGTTCTCGCTGGTGAAGTGATGGCGGGCCAGCCAGTCGCCCCGCATGTCTTGCGCGACGTCAACGATTCAGCCCGACGAGTGCCGAAGGTAGCCGACGGCGCCCGAACATCCTCCCCGGGTTGATGTATTCAATCAAGAGGAAGTGGGCAGAGGTTGTTGTAGGCCCGCAGTATGGTCCCCTTCTTCGTCTTCAGCTCGACTACGCGTGACGCTCCGTCGCCGCCTGGGAAGACCTTCGTGACTCATCCCAGTGGCCACACGAGTGGCGGTTGTCCCCGTTCCTTGATAAGGACAAGGGTTCCCACAGTCAGCTGCCCTGCTGAGGATGCCCACTTGGTATTTTGCTGGAGCAGAGAAACATATTCCATATGAAATCGCTTCCAAAAATGTTGACGTATGTGCTCAATTCGCTGGTAGCGCTCCAATCGGCTGATGTCAATTGCAGTCACCTGTGGATGTGGAACAGACATGAGTGGTCGTCCAATTAAAAAATGAGAAGGAGTTAGGACAGTGAAATCTAGAGGATCAGAGGAAAGTGGGGTAAGTGGACGAGAATTCAAAACAGCCTCTATTTGACTCAAGCATGTGGCCATCTCCTCATATGTGAAGTGTGCTAGAGCAAGTAGCCTTTTTAGATGATATTTGGTGGATTTGACAGCGGCTTCAGCAATGCCATTAAAGTGGGGAGAGTACGGAGGTGCAAAAGTAAATTCCATACCTTGCTGACTGACATCAAATTCAAGGTTAGAGTCTTTTAGAAATTTTCCCAATTCATTACATGCACCAACATAATTGGTGCCATTATCTGACAGGATGCTTTGGGGCTTGCCACGACGAGACACAAAGCGGTTTAAGGCAGCCAGGTAAGCTTCTTTAGTCAGATCTGTAACGAGCTCGATGTGAACAGCCTTAACGGCAAGGCAAACAAAAATGCACAGGTACGCCTTTATAAGCCTACACCCTCGCCCTTTGCGATCAGCTATCAGTACTGGCCTAGCGTAATCCACACTACAGTTCAAAAATGGGTGTTTCAAAAGTGTCCTTGATAAGGGCAGCTGACCTATTGTGGGTTGCACGATTTGACTTTTGAATTTGAAACATTTGATGCATTTTTTAACGATAGACTTTGACAGATTTCTCCCACCAAGAGGCCAATACATTTGACGTATATTTGCTAAGAGCAGCTGAGGGCCAGCGTGTAGGCAGTCGATATGATGTTTATGAAATATTATTTTCGCTATATGGTGCTTACCACATAATAAGATGGGATGCTTGACATTATAGTCATATGGTGAGTTGTCAAGTCTCCCTCCTACGCGTATAAGACCATTCGAATCTGTAAAGGGACTCAATGAAATAAGCCTATTCTTTTTCGGTAAAGACTTTCCTGATTTCAATAAGTTATACTCATCAGGAAACATATCCATTTGAGCATGACGTAAAATAAAATTTGTAGAATTTGTGAGTTCTTCACAGGAAAGGGAACCGAGGATCTTATTATGTGTATGTTTTAAATTGTAAATGAATCTTAATATATATGCGATGACTCTCAGTAAGCGATTATAATTAGAATATTTGTGAATAAGTGACTTAATGAATAAATGATTGTTATTGTGATGTGACAAATGATTTGAGATTAAATTATTGGATGACAGGTGATGAGATGAGTGATCAGTGAAGTGTGTTGATACAACTTCAGGTAGATCTTGCTTCAAGTTCTCATTTGGCATTTTTGGCCAATATGTTTCATCGTTTAACAAAAACTGAGGACCTGACCACCATAAAGAACACTCGCTGATAAGGTCAGCCTTCAGCCCGCGAGAAACAAGATCCGCCGGATTTTCCTTCGACGGCACGTAGTTCCACGTGTGCCCTATAGTGCATTCCTGTATTTCATTAATGCGATTACGAACAAAAGGTTTTAATAGATTAGGTGTCATGGAAAGCCAGCTTAACACTATTGTCGAATCACACCAATAGTAACATTTACTAACGGGTTTGGTGAAGGAATTCCGTACATTAGCACACAGTCTTGCTCCTATTAAAGCTCCACACAACTCAAGTCTAGGGATGGTTGTCGGTTTGATTGGTGCAACACGATTTTTAGAAACCAACAACTGTACTTTTATCAATCCATCCGTAGTAATTTATATAGATACATGCACCGTAGGCTTTTTCAGATGCATCTGTAAACACATGAATCTCATTAAATTTATAGTTAAATTGTCACATGAAATCCACCGGGGTATTTTAAGGGTATTTAAACATGGCAAACTATTCACGAACATTTGCCAGGAGGTATGTATATTATCTGGAACTTGCTCGTCCCAGCCACACTTAGCCATCCATAGACTTTGGATGATAATTTTAGCCTCGACAATGCAAGGACCTACCAGACCTGACCAACCACTGGTCAACTACCAGACTGGTCAAATATTTGACTAATGACAGATAAAATGTGGCGTTTTGTGATTGGTTTGCTAGTGTCGACCGATATTGAAAACTCGAGAGAATCTGATTTACAGAGCCAATACAGGCCTAACGTTTTAGATGACACGTTTCGATCCTCGGATAAGTTCAATCTTTCTGAATGCCCTGGAACACTGGTTATTTCTGTTAAAATCTCTAAACTATTAGATTGCCACTTTCTTAAATTAAAGTTAGCTGACGCTAAAATAGATGCAACTTCTGTACCCATCTGGATCATCTGATCAATCAACGAAGCGGTGACTCGGCGTAATTCGACCAGGGCAGTCGTTCTTGCACCACCGTCCTATCCAAAGACTCCAAGAAGATGTTTGAAGTTCTTTTCTTTGTCTTGATTGACCGTTGACTTCAAAAAATTGTCGTTACGAACAATGACACGGCGTTTTCAAACCGACGATGTAACGGTAAAATTCTTCTACTGTACGGCCAGTCGTCGACCGTTTTGTATGCTTCAAAACGCGACGTAGAAGAGGCTCGAAGGACCAAAATGTTAGGGTTTATACTTGGACTTTAATGAAAAGCAGTGGACTGTAAACTGATAAACGTATATCCAATTATAAGTGAGGAATTTACAACGCGCGTGTATCGTCGGTCGTTCTCGCTGGTGAAGTGATGGCGGGTCGCCCCGCATGTCTTGCGCGACGTCGACGATGCAGCCCGACGAGTGCCGAAGGTAGCCCACGGCGCCCGAACACTCGATAACTTTTGCGATACCGATACCGATACCTAATGTATCGGTGTCGCAAAAGTTGTCGATAATCATTTTGAAAAAGCTGTCGTTACTATAGTTCGGAACAAATATCGATAGTAGTTTTAATTTATCGTTATTGGATTTGATAAAAATTGTCGTTGATAATGCTGAAAAAAAATGTCGTAATTAGTTTCGAACAAAATGTTCGATAAATTTTGTGACACCGACACCTTTGCATTAGGTGTCGTTGTCGCAAAAGTTGTCGATGATGTGGATGTTGCCGCTGTGTTAAGTTTAATACTGACGATTCGCAATGTCACCTTTACACTATACGGTGCTACATATATGAGTGAGCGAGAAGCACATACACATCACTCCTCCAAAGTCTTGCAATACTCCTCCACACTAATTTTGAAACCTGTTGACAGAATACTTAATATTACAACTTGTTACATCACATATTAACTTAACTAACTTATATCTACATTTTTCCTGGCACGCTGAGAACGTGTACGTGACACTTGCATAGTAGCTGTATCCTGTGCGACGACCGAGGCTTGAGGAGCCTGGGCGTCAGATAAATTACTGGAAGACTGGCGTGCACTTTCTTGAACCTCAGTATCAGTTACCCTAGTTGCATTGCTAGCCGCTTCAACGCTAGTTGTAACAACCGGAGCTGCAACTGTTTCCTCTTCCGCCGGTTCCTCTGAAACCACCCATTGCCGTGCTAACTAAATTTGATGCATTTATTGATTCGGGTGTTGGTGACAATCTAAACGGAACTGGTGAAATCGGTGGACTAGAAACAGGCGGAACCCCCGAAGGTTTCGATTCAACACAATCTATTGATCTTGCAAAACCTTTTTTATTTTTAAATATATTGATACTAAGGGACGGTGATCGGTTTTAAGAACAAAAGCTTCGCTCCTACCGTATAAGTATTGATGAAAGTGTTTAACACCAAAAATTATCGCTGTCGCTTCTTTTTGTATTTGGCTATAATTGCGTTCGCTTACCGAGAGCGACCGTGAGGCGTAAGCCAGCGGTCGTTCGCCGCCATCGCTATCCCGTTGAGATAAGACTGCCCCGAGCCCGTGCGGGCCCGCGTCTACCGATAGCACTAGCTGCGCGCTCGGCTCGAAGTGCGCCAGCCAGCTCGCGCTCGGAGGCGAGCTCGGCGCACACGCGGTGACGCGGCGCACCGCGCGTCGCTGGCGCGGTCCCCACTCCCACCGCGCGCCACTGCGCAGCAACTCGTGGAGCGGGCTCATAATGCTTGACGCATTTGGAATAAAGTTTCTATAGTAGTTGACTACTCCTAGGAACCTCTTTACTTCTGTTATATTTGTTGGTTCTGGTGCATTTAATATTGCTTTAACTTTATCGCGGTTAATTCGTAATCCGTGTTTATCGATAACGCAACCCAAATACGTTACATTATCCTTAAAAAACTCGCATTTGTCCTTTTGAAGGCGCAAACCTGCCTCATTTAACCTGCTTAGAACCTGTGCTAATCTCGTCATATGAAGTGCTTTCGTTGGCGCAGTCAAACAAATATCGTCTAACCATATACTGACTCCCTCGATACCAAACAATAGTACTTCCATTGCCTTTTGGAACAGGGCGGGAGCATTCGCAAGGCCGTAAACTAGGCGTGTATATTTAAATAACCCTTTTGGTGTGTTGATGGTTATAGTTAACTCCTAAGAATCTTCTGAGAGACAAAATTGATTATATGCATTTTTTAAATCTATTTTTGAATAATGTTCTCGTTTTTATTTTTTTCATTCGAGTCTACTACAAATATCTTGATTTTTTTCTTTTGTGATTTATATTCGACAATAGCCTGGAAATACCCCAACGGCGAAATTTTATGTCCATTATATAAACATGTTTTGATTGTACAATCAGTTAAGTTGTAACGTGCAAACAATTCTGAGTACATTCTCATTGAAATAACCGAAACTCCAGACCCGGAATCTAACTCCATAGTTACATTTGTATCACCCACTTTAATGTTTAAATTCAACGGTTTATCTGTTACGTACCTTATGTTAAAATTATGACATTCTTTACACCTGCTGTCCTCCATGTCTGTTTCAGCCTCACTATTGTCGCTTCCGATATTATAGACGCGAACACGGTCGGTTTTGTTTTTTTTATTACACACTTTTTTAAATGTCCTACTTTTCCACATTTTTGGCACTTATAGTTTTTGTAACGACACATGTCCTTATCGTGACCCTTTAAACCGCATACTGAACAACGGGAGACTTCGCAACACTGATTTTTCGACGTTGATGAGCGCCCATCTCGTGACCCCGTACGAGCGCCGCCGGCGCCGCTGCCACCACCGCCACCACGTGTACCGCTGCCGTCGCTCGACCACCTGCCTTCACCTTTACATATTTTGTACACTGCTTCTTCTTTTATGGCAGTGACATCTGTGGACACCACGATCCTGGCCTCTCTAGCGCATTCCGCTCGCTCAGCTATCTCTAGAGCTTTCGTAAACCCCAACGTGGAAGCATTCTGCTCAAATAGCTTGTCACGCTCGGGCCCCGCTCCCAAACCAAGGACAAAACGATCCGTCAGGTTTGTGTCTAAAGCTGGATCCAAAGTTACAGTAGCTCGCCAATCCTCGCAGTCGTGCAGCCCAATCGCCCAACGAATCGCCTGAGCTCCTCTTCGCTCCGTAAAATTTGGCCTTGTCCGAAAATGAACATTGCTTCTGTTTGAAGTGAGTATCAAGCAGTTCCACCAGCTTCTTATAGTCCAGAGCTTCCAACTCGACAGGATATGCCAAATTACGCACCAATCGATATGAGTCATCCGATAGATGTGTAATTAAGATTGCACTTTTATTTTCTTCCTTCACATCGTTGACCTTAAAATTGGTTCAACCGCCCTTTATAAATAGACCACTCGCATGATTTATAATCAAACGTCGTTAAATTTCCCAAAAACGACTTCGCCATTTTTTTTTCTCTTGCTTGTGGGTAAGATCGTCCTCGTCGCCAATGATATGTTTTCGGGTAGAAGGTGCAGAAATAAGAAGTCGGGTGCTTTCAATGAACGATAGTTTAATACTGACGATTTGCAATGTCACCTTTACACTATAATGTGCTACATATATGAGTGAGCGAGAAGCACATACACATCACTTCCCCCAAATGTCGCCACAACGAATGGTCCTGTGCGTCTCGCATCCATCGGATTCCCGCAACTTTCACCAGGTCATCGGTCCACCTTGTAGGGGGCCTTCCAACACTGCGTCTTCCGGTACGCAGTCGTCACTCCAGAACCTTTCGGCCCCAACGACCATCTGTTCTGCGAGCAATATGCCCTGCCCATTGCCACTTAAGTTTGGCGATTCTTCGTGCTATGTAGGCAACCTTGGTTCTCCTGCGGATATCTTCATTTCTGATGCGATCACACAAGGAAACTCCGAGCGTAGCCCTTTTCATTGCCCTATGGGTGACTTTGAGCCTTCTGATAAGGCCCATTGTGAGCGACCATGTTTCGGAACCATATGTCATCAGTGGCAACACGCACTGGTCATAAGACTTTCGTCTTGAGACACTGTGGTATATTGGATGAGAAGATACCGCGCAGCTTCCCGAACGCTGCCCAGCCGAGTCGGATTCGACGGTTGACCTCTTTCTCGAAATTAGATCTACCCAACTGGACTGTCTGTCCAAGGTAGACCGAGTATAGAGTCTCCAATCTTGATAGGAGTGGGTGCTACATGCAGTGGCGTGCCTAGGGTTTCAAAATAAGGCAAGCCCAATAAAATTTTAACCGATTTCAAAAAAAGAAAGTTCAGTTTTCGACTGAGTATGTAGGTACTCATTGAAGGCATTCCCACTTACGTGAAAATACTCTTAACATTTCTGGTTATTTTTCGTTATTTTTTGTTCAGTGAAATTTGAGTAAAGAAAGATGAATAAAAAATGTAACTATTTTCTACAATAAATTCCCTTTCCAATGAGGTATCACACTTGTTATTCAATAATACAATATATTAATATTAATATTTATTAGTATCTCTAAATTAGGTTGGCCGCCATAATGGGTTCAATGACATTTTTGTTTTCGACTCTGAACTCAAAATATAATAAATTGCGATAGCATTCTGACAAAATTCTAGGTATCAGACGAGTGCCGTGATAGCCACACATTATACGTATTTTAAACTTACCCAGGTTAAAATCCTGTTGCACACACAAACTATATTCTAATTATTCACTAAATCAACACTTTACACAGAAACACTCACTCAAAACCGAAAATATTATTTTTTACTGTAAACCGCTACTAGAATCAGCTGGCGTTCGCGCGCGAAATGCAACGACTGAATTTGACATTTATTTTTTTTAAAGTGTGATTCGTTTTGGAACTGTTATCGTATTTTTAGCATGAAATAATGTATCGAGATTCGAGTAGAAAAGAGAAAAGGTTATAAAACATCGTGTGTTAGACAGAAATAGATATATTATGAGGTCGTATCGTATAGAAACGGCAAGGACGAATTTTGTTTGACAGTATAAAAAAGTTTGGGACTAGAGTCCCAAAGAGCGTTTGACCGGATAACTTCGTAATCGATGCAAGTTTGCATCACATCGGCTACGGAATGAATAATATCGTTTTGAATTTTGTTAGATAAATAACTCGGCCCCGGTTTGTCACTTTTCTAATGCTGCATATGCTTTTCTAAAACGACATCGTATTTTGAAATTAACGAGACCAGTTCTAAAAAATTGCCTTTATTTTTGAATATTTAATTTCGTTATTTTAAAAAGTCGCTAGTTTTTATTGTTGCTAAATCTTAAAAAAAGTTTCCAAACTCTTTAAAAATCTCCAAGATCTCACAACGTCGCTAAAACGGCAACACTGCAGAGTTGGCAAGGTGACAAGGTCACGCATACGCGAGCAACTTCATACGAATGCCCGGCTTAAATCTTCCATACTGATCGATTTGTAGACGCATAAGGTCCTAACTCGTTATACGGCACATCGCTATAAGTGCGAAAGTGACAGAGATAGTATTTGAAAGCCCGGTAAAAGCCGGTACGTGTAAGCGAGATAGATATAGCCCTCGCGTAGTTGCTGCCAATGCGAAACTCTGCGCGCGCTGTGTAGTAGTGTGGCATAGGTAGATACTTTGTGTTATTTTGATAAGAATTAAAGCGCGCGAACTTTTAAATAGTTCGGGTTTGATATTGATTCTCTATCGAGCGTTTTAGTAAGGCATGCCTGGCTTTTCAGCTTGTATAAAGGTACCGCCACTGGCTACATGGTTGTTTATCATGACTTTAGTTTTGTCCATGTTCATTTTAAGACCCACTCTTTCGGAAGTTCTACTGAGGTCATTGAGCATTGTGCTGAGCTCTTCCGTAGTCTCAGCCATGACTACTATGTCGTCGGCAAACCGAAGATGAGTGATGTACTCGCCATTGACATTAATGCCCAATCCACTCCAGTCCAGAACCTTGAAGACATCCTCCATTGCGGCCGTGAACAGTTTCGGAGAAATGACGTCTCCCTGCCTCACACCCCGCTGCAGGAGGATAGGTTTCGAGGTCTGGTCCTGCAGTTTGACTGACATTGTGGCGTTTTCGTACAAACACTTCAGCACCTCGATGTACCGATAGTCAATCTGGCACCGTTGGAGAGACTGCAGCACAGCCCAAGTCTCGATCGAATCAAATGCTTTCTCGTAGTCCACAAACGCTAAGCAGAGAGGCAGATTATACTGCTCGGTCTTCTGTATAAACTGCCGTAGCGTGTGTATGTGATCTATGGTGCTGAAGCCTTTTCGGAATCCGGCTTGAAGTCGTCGAACCCGCGCGCGAGACGGTTCGTGATGACTCTGGAAAACAGTTTGTAGACATGGCTCAGAAGTGAGATGGGCCTATAATTCTTGAGCAGGGCCTTGTCGCCCTTCTTAAAGAAGAGTACCACCACACCTCCGCTCCATGCCTGTGGTGTTTTTCCTTTGAATATGACAGAATCAAACAGCTTCTGAAGGGCCTTAAGGATCGGTTTCCGGATCGATCGGATCTCCTCCCGAAAATAGAGCAGGTTACCAGATTTTAGGATTATCGTGTCCTCCCCCTGTCTTCGGACTTCGGATAATCCCACAATACTCCATCGCAACCTGCTCAACTTCTCCTCAAGCTCGGCAATCTTCTCATCGGACCGGAGTGTACGCGTGTTGTACGTCGCCAGGTCCAGTCGTAGACGGTTGATCGAAATCGACCAGAGATTCTTAGCACCCCAGACCCCAGGGCTGCGAGCCTATCAATAATAATAATAAAAAAAAACTGAAAAAGCTGTCGTTAACAGTTCTGAAGAAATATCGATAGTAGTTTCAATTTGTCGTTATCGGATCTGATAAAAATAGTCGATGATAGTTCTGAAAAAATGTTGTAAATAGTTTTGAACAAAATGATTGATAACTTTTGCGAAACCGACACCTTTGTATTAGGTGTCGGTGTCGCAAAAGTTGATGATGTGGATGTTGCCGCTGTGTTTCCTGAGAGCTACAACCTAGAGGTTTTTAATCAAAGTTAAATGGGTTACTTCTACGCAAGCGTGCTCCATTGTCGGCCACATCATCGTTTACCATCAGGTGAGATAGTGGTCAAACGCGAGCCTATCCATTATAAAAAAAAAAAAACTGAAAAAGCTGTCGTTACTAGTTCTGAACAAATATCGATAGTAGTTTCAATTTGTCGTTATCGGATCTGATAAAAATAGTCGATAATAGTTCTGAAAAAAAATGTTGTAAATAGTTTTGAACAAAATGATCGATAACTTTTGCGACCTTTGTATTAAGTGTCGGTGTCGCAAAAGTTGTCGATGATGTCGATGTTGTCGCTGTGTTTTCTGAGAGCTACAAACTAAGGGGTTTTTAAGTCATAGGTGAATAGGTTACTTCTAGGCAAGCTTGCTCCGTCGTCGGCCACATCATCATTTACCATCAGGTGAGATAGTGGTTAAACGCGAGCCTACCCATAATAATAAAAAAAAAAACTGAACTAGCTGTCGTTACTAGTTCTGAACAAATATCGATAGTAGTTTCAATTTGTCGTCATCGGATCTGATAAAAATAGTCGGATGATGGTACTGAAAAAAAGGTCGTAAATAGTTTTGAACAAAATGATCGGAAACTTTTGCGACACCGACACCTTTGTATTAGGCGTCGGTGTCGCAAAAGTTGTCGATGATGTCGATGTTGTCGCTGTGTTTCCTGAGAGCTACAACCTAGAGGTTTTTAATCAAAGTTGAATGGGTTACTTCTACGCGAGCGTGCTCCATTGTCCGCCACATCATCGTTTACAATCAGGTGAGATAGTGGTCGAACGCGAGCCTGTCCGTAATATAAAAAAAAAAAACTGAACTAGCTGTCGTTACTAGTTCTGAACAAATATCGATAGTAGTTTCAATTTGTCGTCATCGGATCTGATAAAAATAGTCGGATGATGGTACTGAAAAAAAGGTCGTAAATAGTTTTGAACAAAATGATCGGAAACTTTTGCGACACCGACACCTTTGTATTAGGCGTCGGTGTCGCAAAAGTTGTCGATGATGTCGATGTTGTCGCTGTGTTTCCTGAGAGCTACAACCTAGAGGTTTTTAATCAAAGTTGAATGGGTTACTTCTACGCGAGCGTGCTCCATTGTCCGCCACATCATCGTTTACAATCAGGTGAGATAGTGGTCGAACGCGAGCCTATCCGTAATATAAAAAAAAAAACTGAAAAACTTGTCGTTATTAGTTCTGAACAAATATCGATAGTAGTTTCAATTTGTCGTTATCGGATCTGATAAAAATAATCGTTGATAGTTCTGAAAAAAATGTAAATAGTTTCGAACAAAGTTGTCTTTCATAGTTCTAAAAAAACGTCGTTAAGAATTTCGGTAATAGTTCTGATCAAAATGCTCGATGTTAGGGTCTATACTTGGACTTAAATGAAAAGCAGTGGACTGTAAACTGATAAACGTATATCCAATTACAAGTGAGGAATTTACAACGCGCGTGTATCGTCGGTCGTTCTCGCTGGTGAAGTGATGGCGGGCCAGCCAGTCGCCCCGCATGTCTTGCGCGACGTCAACAACGATTCAGCCCGACGAGTGCCGAAGGTAGCCGACGGCGCCCGAACATCCTCCCCGGGTTGATGTATTCAATCAAGAGGAAGTGGGCAGAGGTTGTTGTAGGCCCGCAGTATGGTCCCCTTCTTCGTCTTCAGCTCGACTACGCGTGACGCTCCGTCGCCGCCTGGGAAGACCTTCGTGACTCGTCCCAGTGGCCACACGAGTGGCGGTTGTCCCCGTTCCTTGATAAGGACAAGGGTTCCCACAGTCAGCTGCCCTGCTGAGGATGCCCACTTGGTATTTTGCTGGAGCAGAGAAACATATTCCATATGAAATCGCTTCCAAAAATGTTGACGTATGTGCTCAATTCGCTGGTAGCGCTCCAATCGGCTGATGTCAATTGCAGTCACCTGTGGATGTGGAACAGACATGAGTGGTCGTCCAATTAAAAAATGAGAAGGAGTTAGGACAGTGAAATCTAGAGGATCAGAGGAAAGTGGGGTAAGTGGACGAGAATTCAAAACAGCCTCTATTTGACTCAAGCATGTGGCCATCTCCTCATATGTGAAGTGTGCTAGAGCAAGTAGCCTTTTTAGATGATATTTGGTGGATTTGACAGCGGCTTCAGCAATGCCATTAAAGTGGGGAGAGTACGGAGGTGCAAAAGTAAATTCCATACCTTGCTGACTGACATCAAATTCAAGGTTAGAGTCTTTTAGAAATTTTCCCAATTCATTACATGCACCAACATAATTGGTGCCATTATCTGACAGGATGCTTTGGGGCTTGCCACGACGAGACACAAAGCGGTTTAAGGCAGCCAGGTAAGCTTCTTTAGTCAGATCTGTAACGAGCTCGATGTGAACAGCCTTAACGGCAAGGCAAACAAAAATGCACAGGTACGCCTTTATAAGCCTACACCCTCGCCCTTTGCGATCAGCTATCAGTACTGGCCTAGCGTAATCCACACTACAGTTCAAAAATGGGTGTTTCAAAAGTGTCCTTGATAAGGGCAGCTGACCTATTGTGGGTTGCACGATTTGACTTTTGAATTTGAAACATTTGATGCATTTTTTAACGATAGACTTTGACAGATTTCTCCCACCAAGAGGCCAATACATTTGACGTATATTTGCTAAGAGCAGCTGAGGGCCAGCGTGTAGGCAGTCGATATGATGTTTATGAAATATTATTTTCGCTATATGGTGCTTACCACATAATAAGATGGGATGCTTGACATTATAGTCATATGGTGAGTTGTCAAGTCTCCCTCCTACGCGTATAAGACCATTCGAATCTGTAAAGGGACTCAATGAAATAAGCCTATTCTTTTTCGGTAAAGACTTTCCTGATTTCAATAAGTTATACTCATCAGGAAACATATCCATTTGAGCATGACGTAAAATAAAATTTGTAGAATTTGTGAGTTCTTCACAGGAAAGGGAACCGAGGATCTTATTATGTGTATGTTTTAAATTGTAAATGAATCTTAATATATATGCGATGACTCTCTGTAAGCGATTATAATTAGAATATTTGTGAATAAGTGACTTAATGAATAAATGATTGTTATTGTGATGTGACAAATGATTTGAGATTAAATTATTGGATGACAGGTAATGAGATGAGTGATCAGTGAAGTGTGTTGATACAACTTCAGGTAGATCTTGCTTCAAGTTCTCATTTGGCATTTTTGGCCAATATGTTTCATCGTTTAACAAAAACTGAGGACCTGACCACCATAAAGAACACTCGCTGATAAGGTCAGCCTTCAGCCCGCGAGAAACAAGATCCGCCGGATTTTCCTTCGACGGCACGTAGTTCCACGTGTGCCCTATAGTGCATTCCTGTATTTCATTAATGCGATTACGAACAAAAGGTTTTAATAGATTAGGTGTCATGGAAAGCCAGCTTAACACTATTGTCGAATCACACCAATAGTAACATTTACTAACGGGTTTGGTGAAGGAATTCCGTACATTAGCACACAGTCTTGCTCTTATTAAAGCTCCACACAACTCAAGTCTAGGGATGGTTGTCGGTTTGATTGGTGCAACACGATTTTTAGAAACCAACAACTGTACTTTTATCAATCCATCCGTAGTAATTTATATAGATACATGCACCGTAGGCTTTTTCAGATGCATCTGTAAACACATGAATCTCATTAAATTTATAGTTAAATTGTCACATGAAATCCACCGGGGTATTTTAAGGGTATTTAAACATGGCAAACTATTCACGAACATTTGCCAGGAGGTATGTATATTATCTGGAACTTGCTTGTCCCAGCCACACTTAGCCATCCATAGACTTTGGATGATAATTTTAGCCTCGACAATGCAAGGACCTACCAGACCTGACCAACCACTGGTCAACTACCAGACTGGTCAAATATTTGACTAATGACAGATAAAATGTGGCGTTTTGTGATTGGTTTGCTAGTGTCGACCGATATTGAAAACTCGAGAGAATCTGATTTACAGAGCCAATACAGGCCTAACGTTTTAGATGACACGTTTCGATCCTCGGATAAGTTCAATCTTTCTGAATGCCCTGGAACACTGGTTATTTCTGTTAAAATCTCTAAACTATTAGATTGCCACTTTCTTAAATTAAAGTTAGCTGACGCTAAAATAGATGCAACTTCTGTACCCATCTGGATCATCTGATCAATCAACGAAGCGGTGACTCGGCGTAATTCGACCAGGGCAGTCGTTCTTGCACCACCGTCCTATCCAAAGACTCCAAGAAGATGTTTGAAGTTCTTTTCTTTGTCTTGATTGACCGTTGACTTCAAAAAATTGTCGTTACGAACAATGACACGGCGTTTTCAAACCGACGATGTAACGGTAAAATTCTTCTACTGTACGGCCAGTCGTCGACCGTTTTGTATGCTTCAAAACGCGACGTAGAAGAGGCTCGAAGGACCAAAATGTTAGGGTTTATACTTGGACTTTAATGAAAAGCAGTGGACTGTAAACTGATAAACGTATATCCAATTATAAGTGAGGAATTTACAACGCGCGTGTATCGTCGGTCGTTCTCGCTGGTGAAGTGATGGCGGGTCGCCCCGCATGTCTTGCGCGACGTCGACGATGCAGCCCGACGAGTGCCGAAGGTAGCCCACGGCGCCCGAACACTCGATAACTTTTGCGATACCGATACCGATACCTAATGTATCGGTGTCGCAAAAGTTGTCGATAATCATTTTGAAAAAGCTGTCGTTACTATAGTTCGGAACAAATATCGATAGTAGTTTTAATTTATCGTTATTGGATTTGATAAAAATTGTCGTTGATAATGCTGAAAAAAAATGTCGTAATTAGTTTCGAACAAAATGTTCGATAAATTTTGTGACACCGACACCTTTGCATTAGGTGTCGTTGTCGCAAAAGTTGTCGATGATGTGGATGTTGCCGCTGTGTTAAGTTTAATACTGACGATTCGCAATGTCACCTTTACACTATACGGTGCTACATATATGAGTGAGCGAGAAGCACATACACATCACTCCTCCAAAGTCTTGCAATACTCCTCCACACTAATTTTGAAACCTGTTGACAGAATACTTAATATTACAACTTGTTACATCACATATTAACTTAACTAACTTATATCTACATTTTTCCTGGCACGCTGAGAACGTGTACGTGACACTTGCATAGTAGCTGTATCCTGTGCGACGACCGAGGCTTGAGGAGCCTGGGCGTCAGATAAATTACTGGAAGACTGGCGTGCACTTTCTTGAACCTCAGTATCAGTTACCCTAGTTGCATTGCTAGCCGCTTCAACGCTAGTTGTAACAACCGGAGCTGCAACTGTTTCCTCTTCCGCCGGTTCCTCTGAAACCACCCATTGCCGTGCTAACTAAATTTGATGCATTTATTGATTCGGGTGTTGGTGACAATCTAAACGGAACTGGTGAAATCGGTGGACTAGAAACAGGCGGAACCCCCGAAGGTTTCGATTCAACACAATCTATTGATCTTGCAAAACCTTTTTTATTTTTAAATATATTGATACTAAGGGACGGTGATCGGTTTTAAGAACAAAAGCTTCGCTCCTACCGTATAAGTATTGATGAAAGTGTTTAACACCAAAAATTATCGCTGTCGCTTCTTTTTGTATTTGGCTATAATTGCGTTCGCTTACCGAGAGCGACCGTGAGGCGTAAGCCAGCGGTCGTTCGCCGCCATCGCTATCCCGTTGAGATAAGACTGCCCCGAGCCCGTGCGGGCCCGCGTCTACCGATAGCACTAGCTGCGCGCTCGGCTCGAAGTGCGCCAGCCAGCTCGCGCTCGGAGGCGAGCTCGGCGCACACGCGGTGACGCGGCGCACCGCGCGTCGCTGGCGCGGTCCCCACTCCCACCGCGCGCCACTGCGCAGCAACTCGTGGAGCGGGCTCATAATGCTTGACGCATTTGGAATAAAGTTTCTATAGTAGTTGACTACTCCTAGGAACCTCTTTACTTCTGTTATATTTGTTGGTTCTGGTGCATTTAATATTGCTTTAACTTTATCGCGGTTAATTCGTAATCCGTGTTTATCGATAACGCAACCCAAATACGTTACATTATCCTTAAAAAACTCGCATTTGTCCTTTTGAAGGCGCAAACCTGCCTCATTTAACCTGCTTAGAACCTGTGCTAATCTCGTCATATGAAGTGCTTTCGTTGGCGCAGTCAAACAAATATCGTCTAACCATATACTGACTCCCTCGATACCAAACAATAGTACTTCCATTGCCTTTTGGAACAGGGCGGGAGCATTCGCAAGGCCGTAAACTAGGCGTGTATATTTAAATAACCCTTTTGGTGTGTTGATGGTTATAGTTAACTCCTAAGAATCTTCTGAGAGACAAAATTGATTATATGCATTTTTTAAATCTATTTTTGAATAATGTTCTCGTTTTTATTTTTTTCATTCGAGTCTACTACAAATATCTTGATTTTTTTCTTTTGTGATTTATATTCGACAATAGCCTGGAAATACCCCAACGGCGAAATTTTATGTCCATTATATAAACATGTTTTGATTGTACAATCAGTTAAGTTGTAACGTGCAAACAATTCTGAGTACATTCTCATTGAAATAACCGAAACTCCAGACCCGGAATCTAACTCCATAGTTACATTTGTATCACCCACTTTAATGTTTAAATTCAACGGTTTATCTGTTACGTACCTTATGTTAAAATTATGACATTCTTTACACCTGCTGTCCTCCATGTCTGTTTCAGCCTCACTATTGTCGCTTCCGATATTATAGACGCGAACACGGTCGGTTTTGTTTTTTTTATTACACACTTTTTTAAATGTCCTACTTTTCCACATTTTTGGCACTTATAGTTTTTGTAACGACACATGTCCTTATCGTGACCCTTTAAACCGCATACTGAACAACGGGAGACTTCGCAACACTGATTTTTCGACGTTGATGAGCGCCCATCTCGTGACCCCGTACGAGCGCCGCCGGCGCCGCTGCCACCACCGCCACCACGTGTACCGCTGCCGTCGCTCGACCACCTGCCTTCACCTTTACATATTTTGTACACTGCTTCTTCTTTTATGGCAGTGACATCTGTGGACACCACGATCCTGGCCTCTCTAGCGCATTCCGCTCGCTCAGCTATCTCTAGAGCTTTCGTAAACCCCAACGTGGAAGCATTCTGCTCAAATAGCTTGTCACGCTCGGGCCCCGCTCCCAAACCAAGGACAAAACGATCCGTCAGGTTTGTGTCTAAAGCTGGATCCAAAGTTACAGTAGCTCGCCAATCCTCGCAGTCGTGCAGCCCAATCGCCCAACGAATCGCCTGAGCTCCTCTTCGCTCCGTAAAATTTGGCCTTGTCCGAAAATGAACATTGCTTCTGTTTGAAGTGAGTATCAAGCAGTTCCACCAGCTTCTTATAGTCCAGAGCTTCCAACTCGACAGGATATGCCAAATTACGCACCAATCGATATGAGTCATCCGATAGATGTGTAATTAAGATTGCACTTTTATTTTCTTCCTTCACATCGTTGACCTTAAAATTGGTTCAACCGCCCTTTATAAATAGACCACTCGCATGATTTATAATCAAACGTCGTTAAATTTCCCAAAAACGACTTCGCCATTTTTTTTTCTCTTGCTTGTGGGTAAGATCGTCCTCGTCGCCAATGATATGTTTTCGGGTAGAAGGTGCAGAAATAAGAAGTCGGGTGCTTTCAATGAACGATAGTTTAATACTGACGATTTGCAATGTCACCTTTACACTATAATGTGCTACATATATGAGTGAGCGAGAAGCACATACACATCACTTCCCCCAAATGTCGCCACAACGAATGGTCCTGTGCGTCTCGCATCCATCGGATTCCCGCAACTTTCACCAGGTCATCGGTCCACCTTGTAGGGGGCCTTCCAACACTGCGTCTTCCGGTACGCAGTCGTCACTCCAGAACCTTTCGGCCCCAACGACCATCTGTTCTGCGAGCAATATGCCCTGCCCATTGCCACTTAAGTTTGGCGATTCTTCGTGCTATGTAGGCAACCTTGGTTCTCCTGCGGATATCTTCATTTCTGATGCGATCACACAAGGAAACTCCGAGCGTAGCCCTTTTCATTGCCCTATGGGTGACTTTGAGCCTTCTGATAAAGCCCATTGTGAGCGACCATGTTTCGGAACCATATGTCATCAGTGGCAACACGCACTGGTCATAAGACTTTCGTCTTGAGACACTGTGGTATATTGGATGAGAAGATACCGCGCAGCTTCCCGAACGCTGCCCAGCCGAGTCGGATTCGACGGTTGACCTCTTTCTCGAAATTAGATCTACCCAACTGGACTGTCTGTCCAAGGTAGACCGAGTATAGAGTCTCCAATCTTGATAGGAGTGGGTGCTACATGCAGTGGCGTGCCTAGGGTTTCAAAATAAGGCAAGCCCAATAAAATTTTAACCGATTTCAAAAAAAGAAAGTTCAGTTTTCGACTGAGTATGTAGGTACTCATTGAAGGCATTCCCACTTACGTGAAAATACTCTTAACATTTCTGGTTATTTTTCGTTATTTTTTGTTCAGTGAAATTTGAGTAAAGAAAGATGAATAAAAAATGTAACTATTTTCTACAATAAATTCCCTTTCCAATGAGGTATCACACTTGTTATTCAATAATACAATATATTAATATTAATATTTATTAGTATCTCTAAATTAGGTTGGCCGCCATAATGGGTTCAATGACATTTTTGTTTTCGACTCTGAACTCAAAATATAATAAATTGCGATAGCATTCTGACAAAATTCTAGGTATCAGACGAGTGCCGTGATAGCCACACATTATACGTATTTTAAACTTACCCAGGTTAAAATCCTGTTGCACACACAAACTATATTCTAATTATTCACTAAATCAACACTTTACACAGAAACACTCACTCAAAACCGAAAATATTATTTTTTACTGTAAACCGCTACTAGAATCAGCTGGCGTTCGCGCGCGAAATGCAACGACTGAATTTGACATTTATTTTTTTTAAAGTGTGATTCGTTTTGGAACTGTTATCGTATTTTTAGCATGAAATAATGTATCGAGATTCGAGTAGAAAAGAGAAAAGGTTATAAAACATCGTGTGTTAGACAGAAATAGATATATTATGAGGTCGTATCGTATAGAAACGGCAAGGACGAATTTTGTTTGACAGTATAAAAAAGTTTGGGACTAGAGTCCCAAAGAGCGTTTGACCGGATAACTTCGTAATCGATGCAAGTTTGCATCACATCGGCTACGGAATGAATAATATCGTTTTGAATTTTGTTAGATAAATAACTCGGCCCCGGTTTGTCACTTTTCTAATGCTGCATATGCTTTTCTAAAACGACATCGTATTTTGAAATTAACGAGACCAGTTCTAAAAAATTGCCTTTATTTTTGAATATTTAATTTCGTTATTTTAAAAAGTCGCTAGTTTTTATTGTTGCTAAATCTTAAAAAAAGTTTCCAAACTCTTTAAAAATCTCCAAGATCTCACAACGTCGCTAAAACGGCAACACTGCAGAGTTGGCAAGGTGACAAGGTCACGCATACGCGAGCAACTTCATACGAATGCCCGGCTTAAATCTTCCATACTGATCGATTTGTAGACGCATAAGGTCCTAACTCGTTATACGGCACATCGCTATAAGTGCGAAAGTGACAGAGATAGTATTTGAAAGCCCGGTAAAAGCCGGTACGTGTAAGCGAGATAGATATAGCTCTCGCGTAGTTGCTGCCAATGCGAAACTCTGCGCGCGCTGTGTAGTAGTGTGGCATAGGTAGATACTTTGTGTTATTTTGATAAGAATTAAAGCGCGCGAACTTTTAAATAGTTCGGGTTTGATATTGATTCTCTATCGAGCGTTTTAGTAAGGCATGCCTGGCTTTTCAGCTTGTATAAAGGTACCGCCACTGGCTACATGGTTGTTTATCATGACTTTAGTTTTGTCCATGTTCATTTTAAGACCCACTCTTTCGGAAGTTCTACTGAGGTCATTGAGCATTGTGCTGAGCTCTTCCGTAGTCTCAGCCATGACTACTATGTCGTCGGCAAACCGAAGATGAGTGATGTACTCGCCATTGACATTAATGCCCAATCCACTCCAGTCCAGAACCTTGAAGACATCCTCCATTGCGGCCGTGAACAGTTTCGGAGAAATGACGTCTCCCTGCCTCACACCCCGCTGCAGGAGGATAGGTTTCGAGGTCTGGTCCTGCAGTTTGACTGACATTGTGGCGTTTTCGTACAAACACTTCAGCACCTCGATGTACCGATAGTCAATCTGGCACCGTTGGAGAGACTGCAGCACAGCCCAAGTCTCGATCGAATCAAATGCTTTCTCGTAGTCCACAAACGCTAAGCAGAGAGGCAGATTATACTGCTCGGTCTTCTGTATAAACTGCCGTAGCGTGTGTATGTGATCTATGGTGCTGAAGCCTTTTCGGAATCCGGCTTGTTCGGGAGGCTGGAAGTCGTCGAACCCGCGCGCGAGACGGTTCGTGATGACTCTGGAAAACAGTTTGTAGACATGGCTCAGAAGTGAGATGGGCCTATAATTCTTGAGCAGGGCCTTGTCGCCCTTCTTAAAGAAGAGTACCACCACACCTCCGCTCCATGCCTGTGGTGTTTTTCCCTTGAATATGACAGAATCAAACAGCTTCTGAAGGGCCTTAAGGATCGGTTTCCGGATCGATCGGATCTCCTCCCGAAAATAGAGCAGGTTACCAGATTTTAGGATGATCGTGTCCTCCCCCTGTCTTCGGACTTCGGATAATCCCACAATACTCCATCGCAACCTGCTCAACTTCTCCTCAAGCTCGGCAATCTTCTCATCGGACCGGAGTGTACGCGTGTTGTACGTCGCCAGGTCCAGTCGTAGACGGTTGAGCGAAATCGACCAGAGATTCTTAGCACCCCAGACCCCAGGGCTGCGAGCCTATCAATAATAATAATAAAAAAAAACTGAAAAAGCTGTCGTTAACAGTTCTGAAGAAATATCGATAGTAGTTTCAATTTGTCGTTATCGGATCTGATAAAAATAGTCGATGATAGTTCTGAAAAAATGTTGTAAATAGTTTTGAACAAAATGATTGATAACTTTTGCGACACCGACACCTTTGTATTAGGTGTCGGTGTCGCAAAAGTTGATGATGTGGATGTTGCCGCTGTGTTTCCTGAGAGCTACAACCTAGAGGTTTTTAATCAAAGTTAAATGGGTTACTTCTACGCAAGCGTGCTCCATTGTCGGCCACATCATCGTTTACCATCAGGTGAGATAGTGGTCAAACGCGAGCCTATCCATTATAAAAAAAAAAAAACTGAAAAAGCTGTCGTTACTAGTTCTGAACAAATATCGATAGTAGTTTCAATTTGTCGTTATCGGATCTGATAAAAATAGTCGATAATAGTTCTGAAAAAAAATGTTGTAAATAGTTTTGAACAAAATGATCGATAACTTTTGCGACCTTTGTATTAAGTGTCGGTGTCGCAAAAGTTGTCGATGGTGTCGATGTTGTCGCTGTGTTTTCTGAGAGCTACAAACTAAGGGGTTTTTAAGTCATAGGTGAATAGGTTACTTCTAGGCAAGCTTGCTCCGTCGTCGGCCACATCATCATTTACCATCAGGTGAGATAGTGGTTAAACGCGAGCCTACCCATAATAATAAAAAAAAAACTGAACTAGCTGTCGTTACTAGTTCTGAACAAATATCGATAGTAGTTTCAATTTGTCGTCATCGGATCTGATAAAAATAGTCGGATGATGGTACTGAAAAAAAGGTCGTAAATAGTTTTGAACAAAATGATCGGAAACTTTTGCGACACCGACACCTTTGTATTAGGCGTCGGTGTCGCAAAAGTTGTCGATGATGTCGATGTTGTCGCTGTGTTTCCTGAGAGCTACAACCTAGAGGTTTTTAATCAAAGTTGAATGGGTTACTTCTACGCGAGCGTGCTCCATTGTCCGCCACATCATCGTTTACAATCAGGTGAGATAGTGGTCGAACGCGAGCCTGTCCGTAATATAAAAAAAAAAACTGAACTAGCTGTCGTTACTAGTTCTGTACAAATATCGATAGTAGTTTCAATTTGTCGTCATCGGATGTGATAAAAATAGTCGGATGATGGTACTGAAAAAAAGGTCGTAAATAGTTTTGAACAAAATGATCGGAAACTTTTGCGACACCGACACCTTTGTATTAGGCGTCGGTGTCGCAAAAGTTGTCGATGATGTCGATGTTGTCGCTGTGTTTCCTGAGAGCTACAACCTAGAGGTTTTTAATCAAAGTTGAATGGGTTACTTCTACGCGAGCGTACTCCATTGTCCGCCACATCATCGTTTACAATCAGGTGAGATAGTGGTCGAACGCGAGCCTATCCGTAATATAAAAAAAAAAACTGAAAAACTTGTCGTTATTAGTTCTGAACAAATATCGATAGTAGTTTCAATTTGTCGTTATCGGATCTGATAAAAATAATCGTTGATAGTTCTGAAAAAAATGTAAATAGTTTCGAACAAAGTTGTCTTTCATAGTTCTAAAAAAACGTCGTTAAGAATTTCGGTAATAGTTCTGATCAAAATGCTCGATGTTAGGGTCTATACTTGGACTTAAATGAAAAGCAGTGGACTGTAAACTGATAAACGTATATCCAATTACAAGTGAGGAATTTACAACGCGCGTGTATCGTCGGTCGTTCTCGCTGGTGAAGTGATGGCGGGCCAGCCAGTCGCCCCGCATGTCTTGCGCGACGTCAACAACGATTCAGCCCGACGAGTGCCGAAGGTAGCCGACGGCGCCCGAACATCCTCCCCGGGTTGATGTATTCAATCAAGAGGAAGTGGGCAGAGGTTGTTGTAGGCCCGCAGTATGGTCCCCTTCTTCGTCTTCAGCTCGACTACGCGTGACGCTCCGTCGCCGCCTGGGAAGACCTTCGTGACTCGTCCCAGTGGCCACACGAGTGGCGGTTGTCCCCGTTCCTTGATAAGGACAAGGGTTCCCACAGTCAGCTGCCCTGCTGAGGATGCCCACTTGGTATTTTGCTGGAGCAGAGAAACATATTCCATATGAAATCGCTTCCAAAAATGTTGACGTATGTGCTCAATTCGCTGGTAGCGCTCCAATCGGCTGATGTCAATTGCAGTCACCTGTGGATGTGGAACAGACATGAGTGGTCGTCCAATTAAAAAATGAGAAGGAGTTAGGACAGTGAAATCTAGAGGATCAGAGGAAAGTGGGGTAAGTGGACGAGAATTCAAAACAGCCTCTATTTGACTCAAGCATGTGGCCATCTCCTCATATGTGAAGTGTGCTAGAGCAAGTAGCCTTTTTAGATGATATTTGGTGGATTTGACAGCGGCTTCAGCAATGCCATTAAAGTGGGGAGAGTACGGAGGTGCAAAAGTAAATTCCATACCTTGCTGACTGACATCAAATTCAAGGTTAGAGTCTTTTAGAAATTTTCCCAATTCATTACATGCACCAACATAATTGGTGCCATTATCTGACAGGATGCTTTGGGGCTTGCCACGACGAGACACAAAGCGGTTTAAGGCAGCCAGGTAAGCTTCTTTAGTCAGATCTGTAACGAGCTCGATGTGAACAGCCTTAACGGCAAGGCAAACAAAAATGCACAGGTACGCCTTTATAAGCCTACACCCTCGCCCTTTGCGATCAGCTATCAGTACTGGCCTAGCGTAATCCACACTACAGTTCAAAAATGGGTGTTTCAAAAGTGTCCTTGATAAGGGCAGCTGACCTATTGTGGGTTGCACGATTTGACTTTTGAATTTGAAACATTTGATGCATTTTTTAACGATAGACTTTGACAGATTTCTCCCACCAAGAGGCCAATACATTTGACGTATATTTGCTAAGAGCAGCTGAGGGCCAGCGTGTAGGCAGTCGATATGATGTTTATGAAATATTATTTTCGCTATATGGTGCTTACCACATAATAAGATGGGATGCTTGACATTATAGTCATATGGTGAGTTGTCAAGTCTCCCTCCTACGCGTATAAGACCATTCGAATCTGTAAAGGGACTCAATGAAATAAGCCTATTCTTTTTCGGTAAAGACTTTCCTGATTTCAATAAGTTATACTCATCAGGAAACATATCCATTTGAGCATGACGTAAAATAAAATTTGTAGAATTTGTGAGTTCTTCACAGGAAAGGGAACCGAGGATCTTATTATGTGTATGTTTTAAATTGTAAATGAATCTTAATATATATGCGATGACTCTCTGTAAGCGATTATAATTAGAATATTTGTGAATAAGTGACTTAATGAATAAATGATTGTTATTGTGATGTGACAAATGATTTGAGATTAAATTATTGGATGACAGGTGATGAGATGAGTGATCAGTGAAGTGTGTTGATACAACTTCAGGTAGATCTTGCTTCAAGTTCTCATTTGGCATTTTTGGCCAATATGTTTCATCGTTTAACAAAAACTGAGGACCTGACCACCATAAAGAACACTCGCTGATAAGGTCAGCCTTCAGCCCGCGAGAAACAAGATCCGCCGGATTTTCCTTCGACGGCACGTAGTTCCACGTGTGCCCTATAGTGCATTCCTGTATTTCATTAATGCGATTACGAACAAAAGGTTTTAATAGATTAGGTGTCATGGAAAGCCAGCTTAACACTATTGTCGAATCACACCAATAGTAACATTTACTAACGGGTTTGGTGAAGGAATTCCGTACATTAGCACACAGTCTTGCTCCTATTAAAGCTCCACACAACTCAAGTCTAGGGATGGTTGTCGGTTTGATTGGTGCAACACGATTTTTAGAAACCAACAACTGTACTTTTATCAATCCATCCGTAGTAATTTATATAGATACATGCACCGTAGGCTTTTTCAGATGCATCTGTAAACACATGAATCTCATTAAATTTATAGTTAAATTGTCACATGAAATCCACCGGGGTATTTTAAGGGTATTTAAACATGGCAAACTATTCACGAACATTTGCCAGGAGGTATGTATATTATCTGGAACTTGCTCGTCCCAGCCACACTTAGCCATCCATAGACTTTGGATGATAATTTTAGCCTCGACAATGCAAGGACCTACCAGACCTGACCAACCACTGGTCAACTACCAGACTGGTCAAATATTTGACTAATGACAGATAAAATGTGGCGTTTTGTGATTGGTTTGCTAGTGTCGACCGATATTGAAAACTCGAGAGAATCTGATTTACAGAGCCAATACAGGCCTAACGTTTTAGATGACACGTTTCGATCCTCGGATAAGTTCAATCTTTCTGAATGCCCTGGAACACTGGTTATTTCTGTTAAAATCTCTAAACTATTAGATTGCCACTTTCTTAAATTAAAGTTAGCTGACGCTAAAATAGATGCAACTTCTGTACCCATCTGGATCATCTGATCAATCAACGAAGCGGTGACTCGGCGTAATTCGACCAGGGCAGTCGTTCTTGCACCACCGTCCTATCCAAAGACTCCAAGAAGATGTTTGAAGTTCGTTTCTTTGTCTTGATTGACCGTTGACTTCAAAAAATTGTCGTTACGAACAATGACACGGCGTTTTCAAACCGACGATGTAACGGTAAAATTCTTCTACTGTACGGCCAGTCGTCGACCGTTTTGTATGCTTCAAAACGCGACGTAGAAGAGGCTCGAAGGACCAAAATGTTAGGGTTTATACTTGGACTTTAATGAAAAGCAGTGGACTGTAAACTGATAAACGTATATCCAATTATAAGTGAGGAATTTACAACGCGCGTGTATCGTCGGTCGTTCTCGCTGGTGAAGTGATGGCGGGTCGCCCCGCATGTCTTGCGCGACGTCGACGATGCAGCCCGACGAGTGCCGAAGGTAGCCCACGGCGCCCGAACACTCGATAACTTTTGCGATACCGATACCGATACCTAATGTATCGGTGTCGCAAAAGTTGTCGATAATCATTTTGAAAAAGCTATCGTTACTATAGTTCGGAACAAATATCGATAGTAGTTTTAATTTATCTTTATTGGATTTGATAAAAATTGTCGTTGATAATGCTGAAAAAAAATGTCGTAATTAGTTTCGAACAAAATGTTCGATAAATTTTGTGACACCGACACCTTTGCATTAGGTGTCGTTGTCGCAAAAGTTGTCGATGATGTGGATGTTGCCGCTGTGTTAAGTTTAATACTGACGATTCGCAATGTCACCTTTACACTATACGGTGCTACATATATGAGTGAGCGAGAAGCACATACACATCACTCCTCCAAAGTCTTGCAATACTCCTCCACACTAATTTTGAAACCTGTTGACAGAATACTTAATATTACAACTTGTTACATCACATATTAACTTAACTAACTTATATCTACATTTTTCCTGGCACGCTGAGAACGTGTACGTGACACTTGCATAGTAGCTGTATCCTGTGCGACGACCGAGGCTTGAGGAGCCTGGGCGTCAGATAAATTACTGGAAGACTGGCGTGCACTTTCTTGAACCTCAGTATCAGTTACCCTAGTTGCATTGCTAGCCGCTTCAACGCTAGTTGTAACAACCGGAGCTGCAACTGTTTCCTCTTCCGCCGGTTCCTCTGAAACCACCCATTGCCGTGCTAACTAAATTTGATGCATTTATTGATTCGGGTGTTGGTGACAATCTAAACGGAACAGGTGAAATCGGTGGACTAGAAACAGGCGGAACCCCCGAAGGTTTCGATTCAACACAATCTATTGATCTTGCAAAACCTTTTTTATTTTTAAATATATTGATACTAAGGGACGGTGATCGGTTTTAAGAACAAAAGCTTCGCTCCTACCGTATAAGTATTGATGAAAGTGTTTAACACCAAAAATTATCGCTGTCGCTTCTTTTTGTATTTGGCTATAATTGCGTTCGCTTGCCGAGAGCGACCGTGAGGCGTAAGCCAGCGGTCGTTCGCCGCCATCGCTATCCCGTTGAGATAAGACTGCCCCGAGCCCGTGCGGGCCCGCGTCTACCGATAGCACTAGCTGCGCGCTCGGCTCGAAGTGCGCCAGCCAGCTCGCGCTCGGAGGCGAGCTCGGCGCACACGCGGTGACGCGGCGCACCGCGCGTCGCTGGCGCGGTCCCCACTCCCACCGCGCGCCACTGCGCAGCAACTCGTGGAGCGGGCTCATAATGCTTGACGCATTTGGAATAAAGTTTCTATAGTAGTTGACTACTCCTAGGAACCTCTTTACTTCTGTTATATTTGTTGGTTCTGGTGCATTTAATATTGCTTTAACTTTATCGCGGTTAATTCGTAATCCGTGTTTATCGATAACGCAACCCAAATACGTTACATTATCCTTAAAAAACTCGCATTTGTCCTTTTGAAGGCGCAAACCTGCCTCATTTAACCTGCTTAGAACCTGTGCTAATCTCGTCATATGAAGTGCTTTCGTTGGCGCAGTCAAACAAATATCGTCTAACCATATACTGACTCCCTCGATACCAAACAATAGTACTTCCATTGCCTTTTGGAACAGGGCGGGAGCATTCGCAAGGCCGTAAACTAGGCGTGTATATTTAAATAACCCTTTTGGTGTGTTGATGGTTATAGTTAACTCCTAAGAATCTTCTGAGAGACAAAATTGATTATATGCATTTTTTAAATCTATTTTTGAATAATGTTCTCGTTTTTATTTTTTTCATTCGAGTCTACTACAAATATCTTGATTTTTTTCTTTTGTGATTTATATTCGACAATAGCCTGGAAATACCCCAACGGCGAAATTTTATGTCCATTATATAAACATGTTTTGATTGTACAATCAGTTAAGTTGTAACGTGCAAACAATTCTGAGTACATTCTCATTGAAATAACCGAAACTCCAGACCCGGAATCTAACTCCATAGTTACATTTGTATCACCCACTTTAATGTTTAAATTCAACGGTTTATCTGTTACGTACCTTATGTTAAAATTATGACATTCTTTACACCTGCTGTCCTCCATGTCTGTTTCAGCCTCACTATTGTCGCTTCCGATATTATAGACGCGAACACGGTCGGTTTTGTTTTTTTTATTACACACTTTTTTAAATGTCCTACTTTTCCACATTTTTGGCACTTATAGTTTTTGTAACGACACATGTCCTTATCGTGACCCTTTAAACCGCATACTGAACAACGGGAGACTTCGCAACACTGATTTTTCGACGTTGATGAGCGCCCATCTCGTGACCCCGTACGAGCGCCGCCGGCGCCGCTGCCACCACCGCCACCACGTGTACCGCTGCCGTCGCTCGACCACCTGCCTTCACCTTTACATATTTTGTACACTGCTTCTTCTTTTATGGCAGTGACATCTGTGGACACCACGATCCTGGCCTCTCTAGCGCATTCCGCTCGCTCAGCTATCTCTAGAGCTTTCGTAAACCCCAACGTGGAAGCATTCTGCTCAAATAGCTTGTCACGCTCGGGCCCCGCTCCCAAACCAAGGACAAAACGATCCGTCAGGTTTGTGTCTAAAGCTGGATCCAAAGTTACAGTAGCTCGCCAATCCTCGCAGTCGTGCAGCCCAATCGCCCAACGAATCGCCTGAGCTCCTCTTCGCTCCGTAAAATTTGGCCTTGTCCGAAAATGAACATTGCTTCTGTTTGAAGTGAGTATCAAGCAGTTCCACCAGCTTCTTATAGTCCAGAGCTTCCAACTCGACAGGATATGCCAAATTACGCACTCGTCGTCTTGAGACACTGTGGTATATTGGATGAGAAGATACCGCGCAGCTTCCCGAACGCTGCCCAGCCGAGTCGGATTCGACGGTTGACCTCTTTCTCGAAATTAGATCTACCCAACTGGACTGTCTGTCCAAGGTAGACCGAGTATAGAGTCTCCAATCTTGATAGGAGTGGGTGCTACATGCAGTGGCGTGCCTAGGGTTTCAAAATAAGGCAAGCCCAATAAAATTTTAACCGATTTCAAAAAAAGAAAGTTCAGTTTTCGACTGAGTATGTAGGTACTCATTGAAGGCATTCCCACTTACGTGAAAATACTCTTAACATTTCTGGTTATTTTTCGTTATTTTTTGTTCAGTGAAATTTGAGTAAAGAAAGATGAATAAAAAATGTAACTATTTTCTACAATAAATTCCCTTTCCAATGAGGTATCACACTTGTTATTCAATAATACAATATATTAATATTAATATTTATTAGTATCTCTAAATTAGGTTGGCCGCCATAATGGGTTCAATGACATTTTTGTTTTCGACTCTGAACTCAAAATATAATAAATTGCGATAGCATTCTGACAAAATTCTAGGTATCAGACGAGTGCCGTGATAGCCACACATTATACGTATTTTAAACTTACCCAGGTTAAAATCCTGTTGCACACACAAACTATATTCTAATTATTCACTAAATCAACACTTTACACAGAAACACTCACTCAAAACCGAAAATATTATTTTTTACTGTAAACCGCTACTAGAATCAGCTGGCGTTCGCGCGCGAAATGCAACGACTGAATTTGACATTTATTTTTTTTAAAGTGTGATTCGTTTTGGAACTGTTATCGTATTTTTAGCATGAAATAATGTATCGAGATTCGAGTAGAAAAGAGAAAAGGTTATAAAACATCGTGTGTTAGACAGAAATAGATATATTATGAGGTCGTATCGTATAGAAACGGCAAGGACGAATTTTGTTTGACAGTATAAAAAAGTTTGGGACTAGAGTCCCAAAGAGCGTTTGACCGGATAACTTCGTAATCGATGCAAGTTTGCATCACATCGGCTACGGAATGAATAATATCGTTTTGAATTTTGTTAGATAAATAACTCGGCCCCGGTTTGTCACTTTTCTAATGCTGCATATGCTTTTCTAAAACGACATCGTATTTTGAAATTAACGAGACCAGTTCTAAAAAATTGCCTTTATTTTTGAATATTTAATTTCGTTATTTTAAAAAGTCGCTAGTTTTTATTGTTGCTAAATCTTAAAAAAAGTTTCCAAACTCTTTAAAAATCTCCAAGATCTCACAACGTCGCTAAAACGGCAACACTGCAGAGTTGGCAAGGTGACAAGGTCACGCATACGCGAGCAACTTCATACGAATGCCCGGCTTAAATCTTCCATACTGATCGATTTGTAGACGCATAAGGTCCTAACTCGTTATACGGCACATCGCTATAAGTGCGAAAGTGACAGAGATAGTATTTGAAAGCCCGGTAAAAGCCGGTACGTGTAAGCGAGATAGATATAGCTCTCGCGTAGTTGCTGCCAATGCGAAACTCTGCGCGCGCTGTGTAGTAGTGTGGCATAGGTAGATACTTTGTGTTATTTTGATAAGAATTAAAGCGCGCGAACTTTTAAATAGTTCGGGTTTGATATTGATTCTCTATCGAGCGTTTTAGTAAGGCATGCCTGGCTTTTCAGCTTGTATAAAGGTACCGCCACTGGCTACATGGTTGTTTATCATGACTTTAGTTTTGTCCATGTTCATTTTAAGACCCACTCTTTCGGAAGTTCTACTGAGGTCATTGAGCATTGTGCTGAGCTCTTCCGTAGTCTCAGCCATGACTACTATGTCGTCGGCAAACCGAAGATGAGTGATGTACTCGCCATTGACATTAATGCCCAATCCACTCCAGTCCAGAACCTTGAAGACATCCTCCATTGCGGCCGTGAACAGTTTCGGAGAAATGACGTCTCCCTGCCTCACACCCCGCTGCAGGAGGATAGGTTTCGAGGTCTGGTCCTGCAGTTTGACTGACATTGTGGCGTTTTCGTACAAACACTTCAGCACCTCGATGTACCGATAGTCAATCTGGCACCGTTGGAGAGACTGCAGCACAGCCCAAGTCTCGATCGAATCAAATGCTTTCTCGTAGTCCACAAACGCTAAGCAGAGAGGCAGATTATACTGCTCGGTCTTCTGTATAAACTGCCGTAGCGTGTGTATGTGATCTATGGTGCTGAAGCCTTTTCGGAATCCGGCTTGTTCGGGAGGCTGGAAGTCGTCGAACCCGCGCGCGAGACGGTTCGTGATGACTCTGGAAAACAGTTTGTAGACATGGCTCAGAAGTGAGATGGGCCTATAATTCTTGAGCAGGGCCTTGTCGCCCTTCTTAAAGAAGAGTACCACCACACCTCCGCTCCATGCCTGTGGTGTTTTTCCCTTGAATATGACAGAATCAAACAGCTTCTGAAGGGCCTTAAGGATCGGTTTCCGGATCGATCGGATCTCCTCCCGAAAATAGAGCAGGTTACCAGATTTTAGGATTATCGTGTCCTCCCCCTGTCTTCGGACTTCGGATAATCCCACAATACTCCATCGCAACCTGCTCAACTTCTCCTCAAGCTCGGCAATCTTCTCATCGGACCGGAGTGTACGCGTGTTGTACGTCGCCAGGTCCAGTCGTAGACGGTTGATCGAAATCGACCAGAGATTCTTAGCACCCCAGACCCCAGGGCTGCGAGCCTATCAATAATAATAATAAAAAAAAACTGAAAAAGCTGTCGTTAACAGTTCTGAAGAAATATCGATAGTAGTTTCAATTTGTCGTTATCGGATCTGATAAAAATAGTCGATGATAGTTCTGAAAAAATGTTGTAAATAGTTTTGAACAAAATGATTGATAACTTTTGCGAAACCGACACCTTTGTATTAGGTGTCGGTGTCGCAAAAGTTGATGATGTGGATGTTGCCGCTGTGTTTCCTGAGAGCTACAACCTAGAGGTTTTTAATCAAAGTTAAATGGGTTACTTCTACGCAAGCGTGCTCCATTGTCGGCCACATCATCGTTTACCATCAGGTGAGATAGTGGTCAAACGCGAGCCTATCCATTATAAAAAAAAAAAAACTGAAAAAGCTGTCGTTACTAGTTCTGAACAAATATCGATAGTAGTTTCAATTTGTCGTTATCGGATCTGATAAAAATAGTCGATAATAGTTCTGAAAAAAAATGTTGTAAATAGTTTTGAACAAAATGATCGATAACTTTTGCGACCTTTGTATTAAGTGTCGGTGTCGCAAAAGTTGTCGATGGTGTCGATGTTGTCGCTGTGTTTTCTGAGAGCTACAAACTAAGGGGTTTTTAAGTCATAGGTGAATAGGTTACTTCTAGGCAAGCTTGCTCCGTCGTCGGCCACATCATCATTTACCATCAGGTGAGATAGTGGTTAAACGCGAGCCTACCCATAATAATAAAAAAAAAAACTGAACTAGCTGTCGTTACTAGTTCTGAACAAATATCGATAGTAGTTTCAATTTGTCGTCATCGGATCTGATAAAAATAGTCGGATGATGGTACTGAAAAAAAGGTCGTAAATAGTTTTGAACAAAATGATCGGAAACTTTTGCGACACCGACACCTTTGTATTAGGCGTCGGTGTCGCAAAAGTTGTCGATGATGTCGATGTTGTCGCTGTGTTTCCTGAGAGCTACAACCTAGAGGTTTTTAATCAAAGTTGAATGGGTTACTTCTACGCGAGCGTGCTCCATTGTCCGCCACATCATCGTTTACAATCAGGTGAGATAGTGGTCGAACGCGAGCCTGTCCGTAATATAAAAAAAAAAACTGAACTAGCTGTCGTTACTAGTTCTGTACAAATATCGATAGTAGTTTCAATTTGTCGTCATCGGATGTGATAAAAATAGTCGGATGATGGTACTGAAAAAAAGGTCGTAAATAGTTTTGAACAAAATGATCGGAAACTTTTGCGACACCGACACCTTTGTATTAGGCGTCGGTGTCGCAAAAGTTGTCGATGATGTCGATGTTGTCGCTGTGTTTCCTGAGAGCTACAACCTAGAGGTTTTTAATCAAAGTTGAATGGGTTACTTCTACGCGAGCGTGCTCCATTGTCCGCCACATCATCGTTTACAATCAGGTGAGATAGTGGTCGAACGCGAGCCTATCCGTAATATAAAAAAAAAAACTGAAAAACTTGTCGTTATTAGTTCTGAACAAATATCGATAGTAGTTTCAATTTGTCGTTATCGGATCTGATAAAAATAATCGTTGATAGTTCTGAAAAAAATGTAAATAGTTTCGAACAAAGTTGTCTTTCATAGTTCTAAAAAAACGTCGTTAAGAATTTCGGTAATAGTTCTGATCAAAATGCTCGATGTTAGGGTCTATACTTGGACTTAAATGAAAAGCAGTGGACTGTAAACTGATAAACGTATATCCAATTACAAGTGAGGAATTTACAACGCGCGTGTATCGTCGGTCGTTCTCGCTGGTGAAGTGATGGCGGGCCAGCCAGTCGCCCCGCATGTCTTGCGCGACGTCAACAACGATTCAGCCCGACGAGTGCCGAAGGTAGCCGACGGCGCCCGAATATCCTCCCCGGGTTGATGTATTCAATCAAGAGGAAGTGGGCAGAGGTTGTTGTAGGCCCGCAGTATGGTCCCCTTCTTCGTCTTCAGCTCGACTACGCGTGACGCTCCGTCGCCGCCTGGGAAGACCTTCGTGACTCGTCCCAGTGGCCACACGAGTGGCGGTTGTCCCCGTTCCTTGATAAGGACAAGGGTTCCCACAGTCAGCTGCCCTGCTGAGGATGCCCACTTGGTATTTTGCTGGAGCAGAGAAACATATTCCATATGAAATCGCTTCCAAAAATGTTGACGTATGTGCTCAATTCGCTGGTAGCGCTCCAATCGGCTGATGTCAATTGCAGTCACCTGTGGATGTGGAACAGACATGAGTGGTCGTCCAATTAAAAAATGAGAAGGAGTTAGGACAGTGAAATCTAGAGGATCAGAGGAAAGTGGGGTAAGTGGACGAGAATTCAAAACAGCCTCTATTTGACTCAAGCATGTGGCCATCTCCTCATATGTGAAGTGTGCTAGAGCAAGTAGCCTTTTTAGATGATATTTGGTGGATTTGACAGCGGCTTCAGCAATGCCATTAAAGTGGGGAGAGTACGGAGGTGCAAAAGTAAATTCCATACCTTGCTGACTGACATCAAATTCAAGGTTAGAGTCTTTTAGAAATTTTCCCAATTCATTACATGCACCAACATAATTGGTGCCATTATCTGACAGGATGCTTTGGGGCTTGCCACGACGAGACACAAAGCGGTTTAAGGCAGCCAGGTAAGCTTCTTTAGTCAGATCTGTAACGAGCTCGATGTGAACAGCCTTAACGGCAAGGCAAACAAAAATGCACAGGTACGCCTTTATAAGCCTACACCCTCGCCCTTTGCGATCAGCTATCAGTACTGGCCTAGCGTAATCCACACTACAGTTCAAAAATGGGTGTTTCAAAAGTGTCCTTGATAAGGGCAGCTGACCTATTGTGGGTTGCACGATTTGACTTTTGAATTTGAAACATTTGATGCATTTTTTAACGATAGACTTTGACAGATTTCTCCCACCAAGAGGCCAATACATTTGACGTATATTTGCTAAGAGCAGCTGAGGGCCAGCGTGTAGGCAGTCGATATGATGTTTATGAAATATTATTTTCGCTATATGGTGCTTACCACATAATAAGATGGGATGCTTGACATTATAGTCATATGGTGAGTTGTCAAGTCTCCCTCCTACGCGTATAAGACCATTCGAATCTGTAAAGGGACTCAATGAAATAAGCCTATTCTTTTTCGGTAAAGACTTTCCTGATTTCAATAAGTTATACTCATCAGGAAACATATCCATTTGAGCATGACGTAAAATAAAATTTGTAGAATTTGTGAGTTCTTCACAGGAAAGGGAACCGAGGATCTTATTATGTGTATGTTTTAAATTGTAAATGAATCTTAATATATATGCGATGACTCTCTGTAAGCGATTATAATTAGAATATTTGTGAATAAGTGACTTAATGAATAAATGATTGTTATTGTGATGTGACAAATGATTTGAGATTAAATTATTGGATGACAGGTGATGAGATGAGTGATCAGTGAAGTGTGTTGATACAACTTCAGGTAGATCTTGCTTCAAGTTCTCATTTGGCATTTTTGGCCAATATGTTTCATCGTTTAACAAAAACTGAGGACCTGACCACCATAAAGAACACTCGCTGATAAGGTCAGCCTTCAGCCCGCGAGAAACAAGATCCGCCGGATTTTCCTTCGACGGCACGTAGTTCCACGTGTGCCCTATAGTGCATTCCTGTATTTCATTAATGCGATTACGAACAAAAGGTTTTAATAGATTAGGTGTCATGGAAAGCCAGCTTAACACTATTGTCGAATCACACCAATAGTAACATTTACTAACGGGTTTGGTGAAGGAATTCCGTACATTAGCACACAGTCTTGCTCCTATTAAAGCTCCACACAACTCAAGTCTAGGGATGGTTGTCGGTTTGATTGGTGCAACACGATTTTTAGAAACCAACAACTGTACTTTTATCAATCCATCCGTAGTAATTTATATAGATACATGCACCGTAGGCTTTTTCAGATGCATCTGTAAACACATGAATCTCATTAAATTTATAGTTAAATTGTCACATGAAATCCACCGGGGTATTTTAAGGGTATTTAAACATGGCAAACTATTCACGAACATTTGCCAGGAGGTATGTATATTATCTGGAACTTGCTCGTCCCAGCCACACTTAGCCATCCATAGACTTTGGATGATAATTTTAGCCTCGACAATGCAAGGACCTACCAGACCTGACCAACCACTGGTCAACTACCAGACTGGTCAAATATTTGACTAATGACAGATAAAATGTGGCGTTTTGTGATTGGTTTGCTAGTGTCGACCGATATTGAAAACTCGAGAGAATCTGATTTACAGAGCCAATACAGGCCTAACGTTTTAGATGACACGTTTCGATCCTCGGATAAGTTCAATCTTTCTGAATGCCCTGGAACACTGGTTATTTCTGTTAAAATCTCTAAACTATTAGATTGCCACTTTCTTAAATTAAAGTTAGCTGACGCTAAAATAGATGCAACTTCTGTACCCATCTGGATCATCTGATCAATCAACGAAGCGGTGACTCGGCGTAATTCGACCAGGGCAGTCGTTCTTGCACCACCGTCCTATCCAAAGACTCCAAGAAGATGTTTGAAGTTCGTTTCTTTGTCTTGATTGACCGTTGACTTCAAAAAATTGTCGTTACGAACAATGACACGGCGTTTTCAAACCGACGATGTAACGGTAAAATTCTTCTACTGTACGGCCAGTCGTCGACCGTTTTGTATGCTTCAAAACGCGACGTAGAAGAGGCTCGAAGGACCAAAATGTTAGGGTTTATACTTGGACTTTAATGAAAAGCAGTGGACTGTAAACTGATAAACGTATATCCAATTATAAGTGAGGAATTTACAACGCGCGTGTATCGTCGGTCGTTCTCGCTGGTGAAGTGATGGCGGGTCGCCCCGCATGTCTTGCGCGACGTCGACGATGCAGCCCGACGAGTGCCGAAGGTAGCCCACGGCGCCCGAACACTCGATAACTTTTGCGATACCGATACCGATACCTAATGTATCGGTGTCGCAAAAGTTGTCGATAATCATTTTGAAAAAGCTATCGTTACTATAGTTCGGAACAAATATCGATAGTAGTTTTAATTTATCTTTATTGGATTTGATAAAAATTGTCGTTGATAATGCTGAAAAAAAATGTCGTAATTAGTTTCGAACAAAATGTTCGATAAATTTTGTGACACCGACACCTTTGCATTAGGTGTCGTTGTCGCAAAAGTTGTCGATGATGTGGATGTTGCCGCTGTGTTAAGTTTAATACTGACGATTCGCAATGTCACCTTTACACTATACGGTGCTACATATATGAGTGAGCGAGAAGCACATACACATCACTCCTCCAAAGTCTTGCAATACTCCTCCACACTAATTTTGAAACCTGTTGACAGAATACTTAATATTACAACTTGTTACATCACATATTAACTTAACTAACTTATATCTACATTTTTCCTGGCACGCTGAGAACGTGTACGTGACACTTGCATAGTAGCTGTATCCTGTGCGACGACCGAGGCTTGAGGAGCCTGGGCGTCAGATAAATTACTGGAAGACTGGCGTGCACTTTCTTGAACCTCAGTATCAGTTACCCTAGTTGCATTGCTAGCCGCTTCAACGCTAGTTGTAACAACCGGAGCTGCAACTGTTTCCTCTTCCGCCGGTTCCTCTGAAACCACCCATTGCCGTGCTAACTAAATTTGATGCATTTATTGATTCGGGTGTTGGTGACAATCTAAACGGAACTGGTGAAATCGGTGGACTAGAAACAGGCGGAACCCCCGAAGGTTTCGATTCAACACAATCTATTGATCTTGCAAAACCTTTTTTATTTTTAAATATATTGATACTAAGGGACGGTGATCGGTTTTAAGAACAAAAGCTTCGCTCCTACCGTATAAGTATTGATGAAAGTGTTTAACACCAAAAATTATCGCTGTCGCTTCTTTTTGTATTTGGCTATAATTGCGTTCGCTTGCCGAGAGCGACCGTGAGGCGTAAGCCAGCGGTCGTTCGCCGCCATCGCTATCCCGTTAAGATAAGACTGCCCCGAGCCCGTGCGGGCCCGCGTCTACCGATAGCACTAGCTGCGCGCTCGGCTCGAAGTGCGCCAGCCAGCTCGCGCTCGGAGGCGAGCTCGGCGCACACGCGGTGACGCGGCGCACCGCGCGTCGCTGGCGCGGTCCCCACTCCCACCGCGCGCCACTGCGCAGCAACTCGTGGAGCGGGCTCATAATGCTTGACGCATTTGGAATAAAGTTTCTATAGTAGTTGACTACTCCTAGGAACCTCTTTACTTCTGTTATATTTGTTGGTTCTGGTGCATTTAATATTGCTTTAACTTTATCGCGGTTAATTCGTAATCCGTGTTTATCGATAACGCAACCCAAATACGTTACATTATCCTTAAAAAACTCGCATTTGTCCTTTTGAAGGCGCAAACCTGCCTCATTTAACCTGCTTAGAACCTGTGCTAATCTCGTCATATGAAGTGCTTTCGTTGGCGCAGTCAAACAAATATCGTCTAACCATATACTGACTCCCTCGATACCAAACAATAGTACTTCCATTGCCTTTTGGAACAGGGCGGGAGCATTCGCAAGGCCGTAAACTAGGCGTGTATATTTAAATAACCCTTTTGGTGTGTTGATGGTTATAGTTAACTCCTAAGAATCTTCTGAGAGACAAAATTGATTATATGCATTTTTTAAATCTATTTTTGAATAATGTTCTCGTTTTTATTTTTTTCATTCGAGTCTACTACAAATATCTTGATTTTTTTCTTTTGTGATTTATATTCGACAATAGCCTGGAAATACCCCAACGGCGAAATTTTATGTCCATTATATAAACATGTTTTGATTGTACAATCAGTTAAGTTGTAACGTGCAAACAATTCTGAGTACATTCTCATTGAAATAACCGAAACTCCAGACCCGGAATCTAACTCCATAGTTACATTTGTATCACCCACTTTAATGTTTAAATTCAACGGTTTATCTGTTACGTACCTTATGTTAAAATTATGACATTCTTTACACCTGCTGTCCTCCATGTCTGTTTCAGCCTCACTATTGTCGCTTCCGATATTATAGACGCGAACACGGTCGGTTTTGTTTTTTTTATTACACACTTTTTTAAATGTCCTACTTTTCCACATTTTTGGCACTTATAGTTTTTGTAACGACACATGTCCTTATCGTGACCCTTTAAACCGCATACTGAACAACGGGAGACTTCGCAACACTGATTTTTCGACGTTGATGAGCGCCCATCTCGTGACCCCGTACGAGCGCCGCCGGCGCCGCTGCCACCACCGCCACCACGTGTACCGCTGCCGTCGCTCGACCACCTGCCTTCACCTTTACATATTTTGTACACTGCTTCTTCTTTTATGGCAGTGACATCTGTGGACACCACGATCCTGGCCTCTCTAGCGCATTCCGCTCGCTCAGCTATCTCTAGAGCTTTCGTAAACCCCAACGTGGAAGCATTCTGCTCAAATAGCTTGTCACGCTCGGGCCCCGCTCCCAAACCAAGGACAAAACGATCCGTCAGGTTTGTGTCTAAAGCTGGATCCAAAGTTACAGTAGCTCGCCAATCCTCGCAGTCGTGCAGCCCAATCGCCCAACGAATCGCCTGAGCTCCTCTTCGCTCCGTAAAATTTGGCCTTGTCCGAAAATGAACATTGCTTCTGTTTGAAGTGAGTATCAAGCAGTTCCACCAGCTTCTTATAGTCCAGAGCTTCCAACTCGACAGGATATGCCAAATTACGCACCAATCGATATGAGTCATCCGATAGATGTGTAATTAAGATTGCACTTTTATTTTCTTCCTTCACATCGTTGACCTTAAAATTGGTTCAACCGCCCTTTATAAATAGACCACTCGCATGATTTATAATCAAACGTCGTTAAATTTCCCAAAAACGACTTCGCCATTTTTTTTTCTCTTGCTTGTGGGTAAGATCGTCCTCGTCGCCAATGATATGTTTTCGGGTAGAAGGTGCAGAAATAAGAAGTCGGGTGCTTTCAATGAACGATAGTTTAATACTGACGATTTGCAATGTCACCTTTACACTATACGGTGCTACATATATGAGTGAGCGAGAAGCACATACACATCACTTCCCCCAAATGTCGCCACAACGAATGGTCCTGTGCGTCTCGCATCCATCGGATTCCCGCAACTTTCACCAGGTCATCGGTCCACCTTGTAGGGGGCCTTCCAACACTGCGTCTTCCGGTACGCAGTCGTCACTCCAGAACCTTTCGGCCCCAACGACCATCTGTTCTGCGAGCAATATGCCCTGCCCATTGCCACTTAAGTTTGGCGATTCTTCGTGCTATGTAGGCAACCTTGGTTCTCCTGCGGATATCTTCATTTCTGATGCGATCACACAAGGAAACTCCGAGCGTAGCCCTTTTCATTGCCCTATGGGTGACTTTGAGCCTTCTGATAAGGCCCATTGTGAGCGACCATGTTTCGGAACCATATGTCATCAGTGGCAACACGCACTGGTCATAAGACTTTCGTCTTGAGACACTGTGGTATATTGGATGAGAAGATACCGCGCAGCTTCCCGAACGCTGCCCAGCCGAGTCGGATTCGACGGTTGACCTCTTTCTCGAAATTAGATCTACCCAACTGGACTGTCTGTCCAAGGTAGACCGAGTATAGAGTCTCCAATCTTGATAGGAGTGGGTGCTACATGCAGTGGCGTGCCTAGGGTTTCAAAATAAGGCAAGCCCAATAAAATTTTAACCGATTTCAAAAAAAGAAAGTTCAGTTTTCGACTGAGTATGTAGGTACTCATTGAAGGCATTCCCACTTACGTGAAAATACTCTTAACATTTCTGGTTATTTTTCGTTATTTTTTGTTCAGTGAAATTTGAGTAAAGAAAGATGAATAAAAAATGTAACTATTTTCTACAATAAATTCCCTTTCCAATGAGGTATCACACTTGTTATTCAATAATACAATATATTAATATTAATATTTATTAGTATCTCTAAATTAGGTTGGCCGCCATAATGGGTTCAATGACATTTTTGTTTTCGACTCTGAACTCAAAATATAATAAATTGCGATAGCATTCTGACAAAATTCTAGGTATCAGACGAGTGCCGTGATAGCCACACATTATACGTATTTTAAACTTACCCAGGTTAAAATCCTGTTGCACACACAAACTATATTCTAATTATTCACTAAATCAACACTTTACACAGAAACACTCACTCAAAACCGAAAATATTATTTTTTACTGTAAACCGCTACTAGAATCAGCTGGCGTTCGCGCGCGAAATGCAACGACTGAATTTGACATTTATTTTTTTTAAAGTGTGATTCGTTTTGGAACTGTTATCGTATTTTTAGCATGAAATAATGTATCGAGATTCGAGTAGAAAAGAGAAAAGGTTATAAAACATCGTGTGTTAGACAGAAATAGATATATTATGAGGTCGTATCGTATAGAAACGGCAAGGACGAATTTTGTTTGACAGTATAAAAAAGTTTGGGACTAGAGTCCCAAAGAGCGTTTGACCGGATAACTTCGTAATCGATGCAAGTTTGCATCACATCGGCTACGGAATGAATAATATCGTTTTGAATTTTGTTAGATAAATAACTCGGCCCCGGTTTGTCACTTTTCTAATGCTGCATATGCTTTTCTAAAACGACATCGTATTTTGAAATTAACGAGACCAGTTCTAAAAAATTGCCTTTATTTTTGAATATTTAATTTCGTTATTTTAAAAAGTCGCTAGTTTTTATTGTTGCTAAATCTTAAAAAAAGTTTCCAAACTCTTTAAAAATCTCCAAGATCTCACAACGTCGCTAAAACGGCAACACTGCAGAGTTGGCAAGGTGACAAGGTCACGCATACGCGAGCAACTTCATACGAATGCCCGGCTTAAATCTTCCATACTGATCGATTTGTAGACGCATAAGGTCCTAACTCGTTATACGGCACATCGCTATAAGTGCGAAAGTGACAGAGATAGTATTTGAAAGCCCGGTAAAAGCCGGTACGTGTAAGCGAGATAGATATAGCTCTCGCGTAGTTGCTGCCAATGCGAAACTCTGCGCGCGCTGTGTAGTAGTGTGGCATAGGTAGATACTTTGTGTTATTTTGATAAGAATTAAAGCGCGCGAACTTTTAAATAGTTCGGGTTTGATATTGATTCTCTATCGAGCGTTTTAGTAAGGCATGCCTGGCTTTTCAGCTTGTATAAAGGTACCGCCACTGGCTACATGGTTGTTTATCATGACTTTAGTTTTGTCCATGTTCATTTTAAGACCCACTCTTTCGGAAGTTCTACTGAGGTCATTGAGCATTGTGCTGAGCTCTTCCGTAGTCTCAGCCATGACTACTATGTCGTCGGCAAACCGAAGATGAGTGATGTACTCGCCATTGACATTAATGCCCAATCCACTCCAGTCCAGAACCTTGAAGACATCCTCCATTGCGGCCGTGAACAGTTTCGGAGAAATGACGTCTCCCTGCCTCACACCCCGCTGCAGGAGGATAGGTTTCGAGGTCTGGTCCTGCAGTTTGACTGACATTGTGGCGTTTTCGTACAAACACTTCAGCACCTCGATGTACCGATAGTCAATCTGGCACCGTTGGAGAGACTGCAGCACAGCCCAAGTCTCGATCGAATCAAATGCTTTCTCGTAGTCCACAAACGCTAAGCAGAGAGGCAGATTATACTGCTCGGTCTTCTGTATAAACTGCCGTAGCGTGTGTATGTGATCTATGGTGCTGAAGCCTTTTCGGAATCCGGCTTGTTCGGGAGGCTGGAAGTCGTCGAACCCGCGCGCGAGACGGTTCGTGATGACTCTGGAAAACAGTTTGTAGACATGGCTCAGAAGTGAGATGGGCCTATAATTCTTGAGCAGGGCCTTGTCGCCCTTCTTAAAGAAGAGTACCACCACACCTCCGCTCCATGCCTGTGGTGTTTTTCCTTTGAATATGACAGAATCAAACAGCTTCTGAAGGGCCTTAAGGATCGGTTTCCGGATCGATCGGATCTCCTCCCGAAAATAGAGCAGGTTACCAGATTTTAGGATTATCGTGTCCTCCCCCTGTCTTCGGACTTCGGATAATCCCACAATACTCCATCGCAACCTGCTCAACTTCTCCTCAAGCTCGGCAATCTTCTCATCGGACCGGAGTGTACGCGTGTTGTACGTCGCCAGGTCCAGTCGTAGACGGTTGATCGAAATCGACCAGAGATTCTTAGCACCCCAGACCCCAGGGCTGCGAGCCTATCAATAATAATAATAATAAAAAAACTGAAAAAGCTGTCGTTAACAGTTCTGAAGAAATATCGATAGTAGTTTCAATTTGTCGTTATCGGATCTGATAAAAATAGTCGATGATAGTTCTGAAAAAATGTTGTAAATAGTTTTGAACAAAATGATTGATAACTTTTGCGAAACCGACACCTTTGTATTAGGTGTCGGTGTCGCAAAAGTTGATGATGTGGATGTTGCCGCTGTGTTTCCTGAGAGCTACAACCTAGAGGTTTTTAATCAAAGTTAAATGGGTTACTTCTACGCAAGCGTGCTCCATTGTCGGCCACATCATCGTTTACCATCAGGTGAGATAGTGGTCAAACGCGAGCCTATCCATTATAAAAAAAAAAAAACTGAAAAAGCTGTCGTTACTAGTTCTGAACAAATATCGATAGTAGTTTCAATTTGTCGTTATCGGATCTGATAAAAATAGTCGATAATAGTTCTGAAAAAAAATGTTGTAAATAGTTTTGAACAAAATGATCGATAACTTTTGCGACCTTTGTATTAAGTGTCGGTGTCGCAAAAGTTGTCGATGATGTCGATGTTGTCGCTGTGTTTTCTGAGAGCTACAAACTAAGGGGTTTTTAAGTCATAGGTGAATAGGTTACTTCTAGGCAAGCTTGCTCCGTCGTCGGCCACATCATCATTTACCATCAGGTGAGATAGTGGTTAAACGCGAGCCTACCCATAATAATAAAAAAAAAACTGAATTAGCTGTCGTTACTAGTTCTGAACAAATATCGATAGTAGTTTCAATTTGTCGTCATCGGATCTGATAAAAATAGTCGGATGATGGTACTGAAAAAAAGGTCGTAAATAGTTTTGAACAAAATGATCGGAAACTTTTGCGACACCGACACCTTTGTATTAGGCGTCGGTGTCGCAAAAGTTGTCGATGATGTCGATGTTGTCGCTGTGTTTCCTGAGAGCTACAACCTAGAGGTTTTTAATCAAAGTTGAATGGGTTACTTCTACGCGAGCGTGCTCCATTGTCCGCCACATCATCGTTTACAATCAGGTGAGATAGTGGTCGAACGCGAGCCTGTCCGTAATATAAAAAAAAAAAACTGAACTAGCTGTCGTTACTAGTTCTGAACAAATATCGATAGTAGTTTCAATTTGTCGTCATCGGATCTGATAAAAATAGTCGGATGATGGTACTGAAAAAAAGGTCGTAAATAGTTTTGAACAAAATGATCGGAAACTTTTGCGACACCGACACCTTTGTATTAGGCGTCGGTGTCGCAAAAGTTGTCGATGATGTCGATGTTGTCGCTGTGTTTCCTGAGAGCTACAACCTAGAGGTTTTTAATCAAAGTTGAATGGGTTACTTCTACGCGAGCGTGCTCCATTGTCCGCCACATCATCGTTTACAATCAGGTGAGATAGTGGTCGAACGCGAGCCTATCCGTAATATAAAAAAAAAACTGAAAAACTTGTCGTTATTAGTTCTGAACAAATATCGATAGTAGTTTCAATTTGTCGTTATCGGATCTGATAAAAATAATCGTTGATAGTTCTGAAAAAAATGTAAATAGTTTCGAACAAAGTTGTCTTTCATAGTTCTAAAAAAACGTCGTTAAGAATTTCGGTAATAGTTCTGATCAAAATGCTCGATGTTAGGGTCTATACTTGGACTTAAATGAAAAGCAGTGGACTGTAAACTGATAAACGTATATCCAATTACAAGTGAGGAATTTACAACGCGCGTGTATCGTCGGTCGTTCTCGCTGGTGAAGTGATGGCGGGCCAGCCAGTCGCCCCGCATGTCTTGCGCGACGTCAACAACGATTCAGCCCGACGAGTGCCGAAGGTAGCCGACGGCGCCCGAACATCCTCCCCGGGTTGATGTATTCAATCAAGAGGAAGTGGGCAGAGGTTGTTGTAGGCCCGCAGTATGGTCCCCTTCTTCGTCTTCAGCTCGACTACGCGTGACGCTCCGTCGCCGCCTGGGAAGACCTTCGTGACTCGTCCCAGTGGCCACACGAGTGGCGGTTGTCCCCGTTCCTTGATAAGGACAAGGGTTCCCACAGTCAGCTGCCCTGCTGAGGATGCCCACTTGGTATTTTGCTGGAGCAGAGAAACATATTCCATATGAAATCGCTTCCAAAAATGTTGACGTATGTGCTCAATTCGCTGGTAGCGCTCCAATCGGCTGATGTCAATTGCAGTCACCTGTGGATGTGGAACAGACATGAGTGGTCGTCCAATTAAAAAATGAGAAGGAGTTAGGACAGTGAAATCTAGAGGATCAGAGGAAAGTGGGGTAAGTGGACGAGAATTCAAAACAGCCTCTATTTGACTCAAGCATGTGGCCATCTCCTCATATGTGAAGTGTGCTAGAGCAAGTAGCCTTTTTAGATGATATTTGGTGGATTTGACAGCGGCTTCAGCAATGCCATTAAAGTGGGGAGAGTACGGAGGTGCAAAAGTAAATTCCATACCTTGCTGACTGACATCAAATTCAAGGTTAGAGTCTTTTAGAAATTTTCCCAATTCATTACATGCACCAACATAATTGGTGCCATTATCTGACAGGATGCTTTGGGGCTTGCCACGACGAGACACAAAGCGGTTTAAGGCAGCCAGGTAAGCTTCTTTAGTCAGATCTGTAACGAGCTCGATGTGAACAGCCTTAACGGCAAGGCAAACAAAAATGCACAGGTACGCCTTTATAAGCCTACACCCTCGCCCTTTGCGATCAGCTATCAGTACTGGCCTAGCGTAATCCACACTACAGTTCAAAAATGGGTGTTTCAAAAGTGTCCTTGATAAGGGCAGCTGACCTATTGTGGGTTGCACGATTTGACTTTTGAATTTGAAACATTTGATGCATTTTTTAACGATAGACTTTGACAGATTTCTCCCACCAAGAGGCCAATACATTTGACGTATATTTGCTAAGAGCAGCTGAGGGCCAGCGTGTAGGCAGTCGATATGATGTTTATGAAATATTATTTTCGCTATATGGTGCTTACCACATAATAAGATGGGATGCTTGACATTATAGTCATATGGTGAGTTGTCAAGTCTCCCTCCTACGCGTATAAGACCATTCGAATCTGTAAAGGGACTCAATGAAATAAGCCTATTCTTTTTCGGTAAAGACTTTCCTGATTTCAATAAGTTATACTCATCAGGAAACATATCCATTTGAGCATGACGTAAAATAAAATTTGTAGAATTTGTGAGTTCTTCACAGGAAAGGGAACCGAGGATCTTATTATGTGTATGTTTTAAATTGTAAATGAATCTTAATATATATGCGATGACTCTCTGTAAGCGATTATAATTAGAATATTTGTGAATAAGTGACTTAATGAATAAATGATTGTTATTGTGATGTGACAAATGATTTGAGATTAAATTATTGGATGACAGGTGATGAGATGAGTGATCAGTGAAGTGTGTTGATACAACTTCAGGTAGATCTTGCTTCAAGTTCTCATTTGGCATTTTTGGCCAATATGTTTCATCGTTTAACAAAAACTGAGGACCTGACCACCATAAAGAACACTCGCTGATAAGGTCAGCCTTCAGCCCGCGAGAAACAAGATCCGCCGGATTTTCCTTCGACGGCACGTAGTTCCACGTGTGCCCTATAGTGCATTCCTGTATTTCATTAATGCGATTACGAACAAAAGGTTTTAATAGATTAGGTGTCATGGAAAGCCAGCTTAACACTATTGTCGAATCACACCAATAGTAACATTTACTAACGGGTTTGGTGAAGGAATTCCGTACATTAGCACACAGTCTTGCTCCTATTAAAGCTCCACACAACTCAAGTCTAGGGATGGTTGTCGGTTTGATTGGTGCAACACGATTTTTAGAAACCAACAACTGTACTTTTATCAATCCATCCGTAGTAATTTATATAGATACATGCACCGTAGGCTTTTTCAGATGCATCTGTAAACACATGAATCTCATTAAATTTATAGTTAAATTGTCACATGAAATCCACCGGGGTATTTTAAGGGTATTTAAACATGGCAAACTATTCACGAACATTTGCCAGGAGGTATGTATATTATCTGGAACTTGCTCGTCCCAGCCACACTTAGCCATCCATAGACTTTGGATGATAATTTTAGCCTCGACAATGCAAGGACCTACCAGACCTGACCAACCACTGGTCAACTACCAGACTGGTCAAATATTTGACTAATGACAGATAAAATGTGGCGTTTTGTGATTGGTTTGCTAGTGTCGACCGATATTGAAAACTCGAGAGAATCTGATTTACAGAGCCAATACAGGCCTAACGTTTTAGATGACACGTTTCGATCCTCGGATAAGTTCAATCTTTCTGAATGCCCTGGAACACTGGTTATTTCTGTTAAAATCTCTAAACTATTAGATTGCCACTTTCTTAAATTAAAGTTAGCTGACGCTAAAATAGATGCAACTTCTGTACCCATCTGGATCATCTGATCAATCAACGAAGCGGTGACTCGGCGTAATTCGACCAGGGCAGTCGTTCTTGCACCACCGTCCTATCCAAAGACTCCAAGAAGATGTTTGAAGTTCGTTTCTTTGTCTTGATTGACCGTTGACTTCAAAAAATTGTCGTTACGAACAATGACACGGCGTTTTCAAACCGACGATGTAACGGTAAAATTCTTCTACTGTACGGCCAGTCGTCGACCGTTTTGTATGCTTCAAAACGCGACGTAGAAGAGGCTCGAAGGACCAAAATGTTAGGGTTTATACTTGGACTTTAATGAAAAGCAGTGGACTGTAAACTGATAAACGTATATCCAATTATAAGTGAGGAATTTACAACGCGCGTGTATCGTCGGTCGTTCTCGCTGGTGAAGTGATGGCGGGTCGCCCCGCATGTCTTGCGCGACGTCGACGATGCAGCCCGACGAGTGCCGAAGGTAGCCCACGGCGCCCGAACACTCGATAACTTTTGCGATACCGATACCGATACCTAATGTATCGGTGTCGCAAAAGTTGTCGATAATCATTTTGAAAAAGCTATCGTTACTATAGTTCGGAACAAATATCGATAGTAGTTTTAATTTATCTTTATTGGATTTGATAAAAATTGTCGTTGATAATGCTGAAAAAAAATGTCGTAATTAGTTTCGAACAAAATGTTCGATAAATTTTGTGACACCGACACCTTTGCATTAGGTGTCGTTGTCGCAAAAGTTGTCGATGATGTGGATGTTGCCGCTGTGTTAAGTTTAATACTGACGATTCGCAATGTCACCTTTACACTATACGGTGCTACATATATGAGTGAGCGAGAAGCACATACACATCACTCCTCCAAAGTCTTGCAATACTCCTCCACACTAATTTTGAAACCTGTTGACAGAATACTTAATATTACAACTTGTTACATCACATATTAACTTAACTAACTTATATCTACATTTTTCCTGGCACGCTGAGAACGTGTACGTGACACTTGCATAGTAGCTGTATCCTGTGCGACGACCGAGGCTTGAGGAGCCTGGGCGTCAGATAAATTACTGGAAGACTGGCGTGCACTTTCTTGAACCTCAGTATCAGTTACCCTAGTTGCATTGCTAGCCGCTTCAACGCTAGTTGTAACAACCGGAGCTGCAACTGTTTCCTCTTCCGCCGGTTCCTCTGAAACCACCCATTGCCGTGCTAACTAAATTTGATGCATTTATTGATTCGGGTGTTGGTGACAATCTAAACGGAACTGGTGAAATCGGTGGACTAGAAACAGGCGGAACCCCCGAAGGTTTCGATTCAACACAATCTATTGATCTTGCAAAACCTTTTTTATTTTTAAATATATTGATACTAAGGGACGGTGATCGGTTTTAAGAACAAAAGCTTCGCTCCTACCGTATAAGTATTGATGAAAGTGTTTAACACCAAAAATTATCGCTGTCGCTTCTTTTTGTATTTGGCTATAATTGCGTTCGCTTGCCGAGAGCGACCGTGAGGCGTAAGCCAGCGGTCGTTCGCCGCCATCGCTATCCCGTTGAGATAAGACTGCCCCGAGCCCGTGCGGGCCCGCGTCTACCGATAGCACTAGCTGCGCGCTCGGCTCGAAGTGCGCCAGCCAGCTCGCGCTCGGAGGCGAGCTCGGCGCACACGCGGTGACGCGGCGCACCGCGCGTCGCTGGCGCGGTCCCCACTCCCACCGCGCGCCACTGCGCAGCAACTCGTGGAGCGGGCTCATAATGCTTGACGCATTTGGAATAAAGTTTCTATAGTAGTTGACTACTCCTAGGAACCTCTTTACTTCTGTTATATTTGTTGGTTCTGGTGCATTTAATATTGCTTTAACTTTATCGCGGTTAATTCGTAATCCGTGTTTATCGATAACGCAACCCAAATACGTTACATTATCCTTAAAAAACTCGCATTTGTCCTTTTGAAGGCGCAAACCTGCCTCATTTAACCTGCTTAGAACCTGTGCTAATCTCGTCATATGAAGTGCTTTCGTTGGCGCAGTCAAACAAATATCGTCTAACCATATACTGACTCCCTCGATACCAAACAATAGTACTTCCATTGCCTTTTGGAACAGGGCGGGAGCATTCGCAAGGCCGTAAACTAGGCGTGTATATTTAAATAACCCTTTTGGTGTGTTGATGGTTATAGTTAACTCCTAAGAATCTTCTGAGAGACAAAATTGATTATATGCATTTTTTAAATCTATTTTTGAATAATGTTCTCGTTTTTATTTTTTTCATTCGAGTCTACTACAAATATCTTGATTTTTTTCTTTTGTGATTTATATTCGACAATAGCCTGGAAATACCCCAACGGCGAAATTTTATGTCCATTATATAAACATGTTTTGATTGTACAATCAGTTAAGTTGTAACGTGCAAACAATTCTGAGTACATTCTCATTGAAATAACCGAAACTCCAGACCCGGAATCTAACTCCATAGTTACATTTGTATCACCCACTTTAATGTTTAAATTCAACGGTTTATCTGTTACGTACCTTATGTTAAAATTATGACATTCTTTACACCTGCTGTCCTCCATGTCTGTTTCAGCCTCACTATTGTCGCTTCCGATATTATAGACGCGAACACGGTCGGTTTTGTTTTTTTTATTACACACTTTTTTAAATGTCCTACTTTTCCACATTTTTGGCACTTATAGTTTTTGTAACGACACATGTCCTTATCGTGACCCTTTAAACCGCATACTGAACAACGGGAGACTTCGCAACACTGATTTTTCGACGTTGATGAGCGCCCATCTCGTGACCCCGTACGAGCGCCGCCGGCGCCGCTGCCACCACCGCCACCACGTGTACCGCTGCCGTCGCTCGACCACCTGCCTTCACCTTTACATATTTTGTACACTGCTTCTTCTTTTATGGCAGTGACATCTGTGGACACCACGATCCTGGCCTCTCTAGCGCATTCCGCTCGCTCAGCTATCTCTAGAGCTTTCGTAAACCCCAACGTGGAAGCATTCTGCTCAAATAGCTTGTCACGCTCGGGCCCCGCTCCCAAACCAAGGACAAAACGATCCGTCAGGTTTGTGTCTAAAGCTGGATCCAAAGTTACAGTAGCTCGCCAATCCTCGCAGTCGTGCAGCCCAATCGCCCAACGAATCGCCTGAGCTCCTCTTCGCTCCGTAAAATTTGGCCTTGTCCGAAAATGAACATTGCTTCTGTTTGAAGTGAGTATCAAGCAGTTCCACCAGCTTCTTATAGTCGTCTTATAATCGATATGAGTCATCCGATAGATGTGTAATTAAGATTGCACTTTTATTTTCTTCCTTCACATCGTTGACCTTAAAATTGGTTCAACCGCCCTTTATAAATAGACCACTCGCATGATTTATAATCAAACGTCGTTAAATTTCCCAAAAACGACTTCGCCATTTTTTTTTCTCTTGCTTGTGGGTAAGATCGTCCTCGTCGCCAATGATATGTTTTCGGGTAGAAGGTGCAGAAATAAGAAGTCGGGTGCTTTCAATGAACGATAGTTTAATACTGACGATTTGCAATGTCACCTTTACACTATACGGTGCTACATATATGAGTGAGCGAGAAGCACATACACATCACTTCCCCCAAATGTCGCCACAACGAATGGTCCTGTGCGTCTCGCATCCATCGGATTCCCGCAACTTTCACCAGGTCATCGGTCCACCTTGTAGGGGGCCTTCCAACACTGCGTCTTCCGGTACGCAGTCGTCACTCCAGAACCTTTCGGCCCCAACGACCATCTGTTCTGCGAGCAATATGCCCTGCCCATTGCCACTTAAGTTTGGCGATTCTTCGTGCTATGTAGGCAACCTTGGTTCTCCTGCGGATATCTTCATTTCTGATGCGATCACACAAGGAAACTCCGAGCGTAGCCCTTTTCATTGCCCTATGGGTGACTTTGAGCCTTCTGATAAGGCCCATTGTGAGCGACCATGTTTCGGAACCATATGTCATCAGTGGCAACACGCACTGGTCATAAGACTTTCGTCTTGAGACACTGTGGTATATTGGATGAGAAGATACCGCGCAGCTTCCCGAACGCTGCCCAGCCGAGTCGGATTCGACGGTTGACCTCTTTCTCGAAATTAGATCTACCCAACTGGACTGTCTGTCCAAGGTAGACCGAGTATAGAGTCTCCAATCTTGATAGGAGTGGGTGCTACATGCAGTGGCGTGCCTAGGGTTTCAAAATAAGGCAAGCCCAATAAAATTTTAACCGATTTCAAAAAAAGAAAGTTCAGTTTTCGACTGAGTATGTAGGTACTCATTGAAGGCATTCCCACTTACGTGAAAATACTCTTAACATTTCTGGTTATTTTTCGTTATTTTTTGTTCAGTGAAATTTGAGTAAAGAAAGATGAATAAAAAATGTAACTATTTTCTACAATAAATTCCCTTTCCAATGAGGTATCACACTTGTTATTCAATAATACAATATATTAATATTAATATTTATTAGTATCTCTAAATTAGGTTGGCCGCCATAATGGGTTCAATGACATTTTTGTTTTCGACTCTGAACTCAAAATATAATAAATTGCGATAGCATTCTGACAAAATTCTAGGTATCAGACGAGTGCCGTGATAGCCACACATTATACGTATTTTAAACTTACCCAGGTTAAAATCCTGTTGCACACACAAACTATATTCTAATTATTCACTAAATCAACACTTTACACAGAAACACTCACTCAAAACCGAAAATATTATTTTTTACTGTAAACCGCTACTAGAATCAGCTGGCGTTCGCGCGCGAAATGCAACGACTGAATTTGACATTTATTTTTTTTAAAGTGTGATTCGTTTTGGAACTGTTATCGTATTTTTAGCATGAAATAATGTATCGAGATTCGAGTAGAAAAGAGAAAAGGTTATAAAACATCGTGTGTTAGACAGAAATAGATATATTATGAGGTCGTATCGTATAGAAACGGCAAGGACGAATTTTGTTTGACAGTATAAAAAAGTTTGGGACTAGAGTCCCAAAGAGCGTTTGACCGGATAACTTCGTAATCGATGCAAGTTTGCATCACATCGGCTACGGAATGAATAATATCGTTTTGAATTTTGTTAGATAAATAACTCGGCCCCGGTTTGTCACTTTTCTAATGCTGCACATGCTTTTCTAAAACGACATCGTATTTTGAAATTAACGAGACCAGTTCTAAAAAATTGCCTTTATTTTTGAATATTTAATTTCGTTATTTTAAAAAGTCGCTAGTTTTTATTGTTGCTAAATCTTAAAAAAAGTTTCCAAACTCTTTAAAAATCTCCAAGATCTCACAACGTCGCTAAAACGGCAACACTGCAGAGTTGGCAAGGTGACAAGGTCACGCATACGCGAGCAACTTCATACGAATGCCCGGCTTAAATCTTCCATACTGATCGATTTGTAGACGCATAAGGTCCTAACTCGTTATACGGCACATCGCTATAAGTGCGAAAGTGACAGAGATAGTATTTGAAAGCCCGGTAAAAGCCGGTACGTGTAAGCGAGATAGATATAGCTCTCGCGTAGTTGCTGCCAATGCGAAACTCTGCGCGCGCTGTGTAGTAGTGTGGCATAGGTAGATACTTTGTGTTATTTTGATAAGAATTAAAGCGCGCGAACTTTTAAATAGTTCGGGTTTGATATTGATTCTCTATCGAGCGTTTTAGTAAGGCATGCCTGGCTTTTCAGCTTGTATAAAGGTACCGCCACTGGCTACATGGTTGTTTATCATGACTTTAGTTTTGTCCATGTTCATTTTAAGACCCACTCTTTCGGAAGTTCTACTGAGGTCATTGAGCATTGTGCTGAGCTCTTCCGTAGTCTCAGCCATGACTACTATGTCGTCGGCAAACCGAAGATGAGTGATGTACTCGCCATTGACATTAATGCCCAATCCACTCCAGTCCAGAACCTTGAAGACATCCTCCATTGCGGCCGTGAACAGTTTCGGAGAAATGACGTCTCCCTGCCTCACACCCCGCTGCAGGAGGATAGGTTTCGAGGTCTGGTCCTGCAGTTTGACTGACATTGTGGCGTTTTCGTACAAACACTTCAGCACCTCGATGTACCGATAGTCAATCTGGCACCGTTGGAGAGACTGCAGCACAGCCCAAGTCTCGATCGAATCAAATGCTTTCTCGTAGTCCACAAACGCTAAGCAGAGAGGCAGATTATACTGCTCGGTCTTCTGTATAAACTGCCGTAGCGTGTGTATGTGATCTATGGTGCTGAAGCCTTTTCGGAATCCGGCTTGTTCGGGAGGCTGGAAGTCGTCGAACCCGCGCGCGAGACGGTTCGTGATGACTCTGGAAAACAGTTTGTAGACATGGCTCAGAAGTGAGATGGGCCTATAATTCTTGAGCAGGGCCTTGTCGCCCTTCTTAAAGAAGAGTACCACCACACCTCCGCTCCATGCCTGTGGTGTTTTTCCCTTGAATATGACAGAATCAAACAGCTTCTGAAGGGCCTTAAGGATCGGTTTCCGGATCGATCGGATCTCCTCCCGAAAATAGAGCAGGTTACCAGATTTTAGGATTATCGTGTCCTCCCCCTGTCTTCGGACTTCGGATAATCCCACAATACTCCATCGCAACCTGCTCAACTTCTCCTCAAGCTCGGCAATCTTCTCATCGGACCGGAGTGTACGCGTGTTGTACGTCGCCAGGTCCAGTCGTAGACGGTTGAGCGAAATCGACCAGAGATTCTTAGCACCCCAGACCCCAGGGCTGCGAGCCTATCAATAATAATAATAAAAAAAAACTGAAAAAGCTGTCGTTAACAGTTCTGAAGAAATATCGATAGTAGTTTCAATTTGTCGTTATCGGATCTGATAAAAATAGTCGATGATAGTTCTGAAAAAATGTTGTAAATAGTTTTGAACAAAATGATTGATAACTTTTGCGAAACCGACACCTTTGTATTAGGTGTCGGTGTCGCAAAAGTTGATGATGTGGATGTTGCCGCTGTGTTTCCTGAGAGCTACAACCTAGAGGTTTTTAATCAAAGTTAAATGGGTTACTTCTACGCAAGCGTGCTCCATTGTCGGCCACATCATCGTTTACCATCAGGTGAGATAGTGGTCAAACGCGAGCCTATCCATTATAAAAAAAAAAAAAACTGAAAAAGCTGTCGTTACTAGTTCTGAACAAATATCGATAGTAGTTTCAATTTGTCGTTATCGGATCTGATAAAAATAGTCGATAATAGTTCTGAAAAAAAATGTTGTAAATAGTTTTGAACAAAATGATCGATAACTTTTGCGACCTTTGTATTAAGTGTCGGTGTCGCAAAAGTTGTCGATGGTGTCGATGTTGTCGCTGTGTTTTCTGAGAGCTACAAACTAAGGGGTTTTTAAGTCATAGGTGAATAGGTTACTTCTAGGCAAGCTTGCTCCGTCGTCGGCCACATCATCATTTACCATCAGGTGAGATAGTGGTTAAACGCGAGCCTACCCATAATAATAAAAAAAAAAACTGAACTAGCTGTCGTTACTAGTTCTGAACAAATATCGATAGTAGTTTCAATTTGTCGTCATCGGATCTGATAAAAATAGTCGGATGATGGTACTGAAAAAAAGGTCGTAAATAGTTTTGAACAAAATGATCGGAAACTTTTGCGACACCGACACCTTTGTATTAGGCGTCGGTGTCGCAAAAGTTGTCGATGATGTCGATGTTGTCGCTGTGTTTCCTGAGAGCTACAACCTAGAGGTTTTTAATCAAAGTTGAATGGGTTACTTCTACGCGAGCGTGCTCCATTGTCCGCCACATCATCGTTTACAATCAGGTGAGATAGTGGTCGAACGCGAGCCTGTCCGTAATATAAAAAAAAAAAACTGAACTAGCTGTCGTTACTAGTTCTGTACAAATATCGATAGTAGTTTCAATTTGTCGTCATCGGATGTGATAAAAATAGTCGGATGATGGTACTGAAAAAAAGGTCGTAAATAGTTTTGAACAAAATGATCGGAAACTTTTGCGACACCGACACCTTTGTATTAGGCGTCGGTGTCGCAAAAGTTGTCGATGATGTCGATGTTGTCGCTGTGTTTCCTGAGAGCTACAACCTAGAGGTTTTTAATCAAATTTGAATGGGTTACTTCTACGCGAGCGTGCTCCATTGTCCGCCACATCATCGTTTACAATCAGGTGAGATAGTGGTCGAACGCGAGCCTATCCGTAATATAAAAAAAAAACTGAAAAACTTGTCGTTATTAGTTCTGAACAAATATCGATAGTAGTTTCAATTTGTCGTTATCGGATCTGATAAAAATAATCGTTGATAGTTCTGAAAAAAATGTAAATAGTTTCGAACAAAGTTGTCTTTCATAGTTCTAAAAAAACGTCGTTAAGAATTTCGGTAATAGTTCTGATCAAAATGCTCGATGTTAGGGTCTATACTTGGACTTAAATGAAAAGCAGTGGACTGTAAACTGATAAACGTATATCCAATTACAAGTGAGGAATTTACAACGCGCGTGTATCGTCGGTCGTTCTCGCTGGTGAAGTGATGGCGGGCCAGCCAGTCGCCCCGCATGTCTTGCGCGACGTCAACGATTCAGCCCGACGAGTGCCGAAGGTAGCCGACGGCGCCCGAACATCCTCCCCGGGTTGATGTATTCAATCAAGAGGAAGTGGGCAGAGGTTGTTGTAGGCCCGCAGTATGGTCCCCTTCTTCGTCTTCAGCTCGACTACGCGTGACGCTCCGTCGCCGCCTGGGAAGACCTTCGTGACTCGTCCCAGTGGCCACACGAGTGGCGGTTGTCCCCGTTCCTTGATAAGGACAAGGGTTCCCACAGTCAGCTGCCCTGCTGAGGATGCCCACTTGGTATTTTGCTGGAGCAGAGAAACATATTCCATATGAAATCGCTTCCAAAAATGTTGACGTATGTGCTCAATTCGCTGGTAGCGCTCCAATCGGCTGATGTCAATTGCAGTCACCTGTGGATGTGGAACAGACATGAGTGGTCGTCCAATTAAAAAATGAGAAGGAGTTAGGACAGTGAAATCTAGAGGATCAGAGGAAAGTGGGGTAAGTGGACGAGAATTCAAAACAGCCTCTATTTGACTCAAGCATGTGGCCATCTCCTCATATGTGAAGTGTGCTAGAGCAAGTAGCCTTTTTAGATGATATTTGGTGGATTTGACAGCGGCTTCAGCAATGCCATTAAAGTGGGGAGAGTACGGAGGTGCAAAAGTAAATTCCATACCTTGCTGACTGACATCAAATTCAAGGTTAGAGTCTTTTAGAAAGGAGACGGGCGGATCTGGGCCTAACAAGGCCTAACATTACACAAATGAAATATTTATTAATATTTTGTTTCAGTTTTTTTGTGGTCAATTATAAAATATTAAGCAGTTTTATCATGGGATAAGAAATTAAATATTTTTAATCAAATCAATACTGACTTCCCTTATTTTCATATTACAACAATGTTGCCATATGACATAGGTAAGTTAATAGATATACAATCGATTATTATTACAAAAATAGAATGAATAATTAATTAATTATTTAAAATATTAATAATTATTTTTTATTACATAAGTATAAATAAAACACATATATTTTTAAAATAATGGTATATATATATAATGGTATAGAATGGTGTATATAATTGTCGTAAAAATGAATTGCTTCATAAATCGATTTCACAATCGATTGTCAATGTTTTAATATACAGGCAACAAAGCGGAACTTATGTCAATGTCAGTGTCAGGTCAAAAACTCAAACGTCAATCACATCATTCGCTTCGTTCGTTGTCTTTGCGGCGGTACGTTAGTGGATATTTTCTGTTGTTTTCGTGTGCTATAATTATTAATATTCGATCAGTGATCTAACGATTTTGGCTACGTCGGTTATTGGTTTAACGAACGACACACGCATTTCTTACAACGGACTCGGATTACTTGCCTACTCAACATACTTCAGCTTCGTATACCGGATTTCGAAGAAAATCTGAATCTTCAATGTATCTTACAATAAATTCCGGTTAACTCTAGTCAACAATAAAGTCAAAAAGTTATTTTCTTGAAGTATTATGTGAGAGCTCAGTGTTTAACCTTAGGTTAGAGGTTGTTTTCATACAAACCAATGTCATCCTATATTTTCTTTCTCCCATGGAGCAGTCGTAAATAATTTAGTTTCTTTAAAATGGTATTAGGGTATAAATAAAATAATGCAATAATTGTTACTGTAACATCAAGCCCAACTTTCTAGGAAGTTTCGCCCGTCTCCTTTTCCCAATTCATTACATGCACCAACTTAATTGGTGCCATTATCTGACAGGATGCTGATGATATCAGAGTCTGCGATTATTATTGGCGTCGTTATTGTCAGCCAAATATAAGAGGATAAAGAGAATATTCAGAGGCATAACACCTGCTATAGGAGCATAATATATGGTCAGAGTTCAACTCCAATAGTTCTGATATGATGGCATTGGAACTACCCCCAGAATCGTAATGACAAGAAAATCGCAAACGTCATTTTTTGATGCATTTTGAAAGGCCATACTGAACGTAGTTTAATTCCTTTGTTCTGTAAAAAAAAATAAAAATATCCTCAGTTTTTTTTATGATATCGTAGGAGATCTTGGGTCTGTTAGCAATTACTACATCGCAATTTGGGCTTCGAGCATCGATAAAATGTATGACCTTTCTCGTTGCAATTAAAGCATGTTACGTTTTCAAACCTATTATCCTTCCGCGAAGTATTATTACTTAGAGTGTCATTACTACTAGCCGCAGCAGGTTTATTACGCCTATCCTTATTGACGTTATTGTCGGTCGAAGCCCTATCTTGACCAACCTTAATAGTTTTCAAAAATTTTAGTACTTGTTCAGGTTCGATAAAACCGGCTGATTGTGCTCCCAACCTAACACCCCTATCCTCTATACCGAATAACAAACAGTCTACTGCTCGTTTACCTGATATCTCGCACCTATTATGCAAGTTCATTTTCGAGTAGTAATATAATTCAAGCGATTCCCCAAATTTAACCCTCTTATTCAACATTTCTGTTTATAGGTTTGTATAATTGTCACGTGAAGGAAAGGATTCCCTTAGCTTAATCTTCCATTCAGCCCAAGAGTACAATAAAGTAGGCAACCCCTGGTACCTGGTTTTTGCAACCCCAGTTAGTTTTTGTAAGGCGTAATGAATTGTATGCTTGTCGTCCCAACTGTAAATCTCTGCACATTCTTCGATTTTGTTTATCCAAGTATTTACCGACTGTTCTTTACATAACGGATCAAAATCTGGCAAAACATTATTAAGTACCGGAATTTTGTCACGCTCGCTACTATTATTGCCCTTAAGGTCCTTTATCACATCTATAAACTTATCAAAGAAATTATTCTGAGATGCAGCATACCTGGATTCACGTCTTGAACGGCTTTCGACTTCGCTTGATGACGATGTAGGCCTGCGGTGATGTCTACTCCGACGGCTAGGTGTTAAACGCCGCGCCGTTGCTGGGAACCATCTCGCTCCACACGGCTTCTACTCCTAGTACTCCGCTTTGCTTTCTTCGAGCGACGCTTTCGACGCTGCGCGTCGCGTGTTTGCTGAGATTCACCAGAACTGCTTTGACTTCGCAATGGTTCGCCACTCGCTCTGTTCTCATTGCGTCTACGCTTTGGCATCTTGATATAACCTCGACAAAATAAAAATAATGATTTAGTTAAAAGGTAGGTATTTAAATACACGACAAAAAAAAACATAAATCAATCATTCACTTAAATATTGGAAGACTGTAAGCTATCACTAAATGCTATCACTAAATTACGTGCGTAATATACAGGGATGGTCATAAGAGAATAAGAAAAGCCAAAGACAAAGACAGAAATTGAAAGATAATGTACTGTAAAGCTTAAAGATTTAAATTGATTTACTAATGTAACGGAACACAGAAAAGGTATTTTTAAACAAAAAAGAAAAAAGTTTAACGTTTACGTACCTTTTACTGGTGGGCGCTATTATCTGAAATCAGTTTGGTTTTATCCCGCTTCTGAGATGTAATCCAACTCCAAAAAATCCTTTATCGGCACCAGTTTAGAAATAACAACTCACTAGAATATTTCTTAGTTTTATTGTTCAACACAATCATAAGTACAATACTTAGTTATACACAGTCTTATACTTAGTATGTAACTCGACGACGGTTGGAATACGAATGGCCGTTTGCAAGCAAAGCCTGTTACTTTTATAAACATGACGTTTAGTCAGTTGAGAGACTATATTTAAAGCAGATAGCAAAGTGACGTTTGCTAGCTGCAATCAAACTAGCGACTATTTATGCTTTAAAATATGAATAAATGGGGTAATTAAATATGTTTGCTTACAGTAGTAATTTAAGTAAAATTACTGGTTGTCCAAGCAATATAATAGCTTCTGATATCGTAATAGTATGTTAGAAAACATATTATTTAATTAAAAAACCTTCCCATTTTACAATCATAGACTAAAACATGCAGATGTTAACTCCCACAAAAACCAGATTTTTACCTAAACTGGTTTGGAACACAGACTTGCATTTTGAATATTTTATTTAATGTTATTTCTTTTTTGTATAAATGATATCAATGAATTCCGTCAAATTCAAAAATTATGACGACGTGTGTTTTTTGATACTGTAAAAACTCAGCAAGAAATGTCAGCAAATCATTGGGTATCAGTTTTCATCGGTAAGTTTTGTCGTTAGGTAAGCATTCTGTCATTCGTTAGCACTTAGGTATTATGTATCTACCTAGATATCACGTGCAGATTAGTATTCAAATATACATTAGGCTCAGCTGAATTTGTAGTCATATGTGTGATATTGCATTACTCATATTGAGATTTCGTCCTTCATACACTATAATTATGTCGGCGCAGGATGCCGATCATCATTGAAGCTCTGTCCAGAGACTATGTTTTGTGGGCGATGGCTGGGTATCGAGCAATAAACAAACTATTTTAGATCACACGACTGATTTATTATGATGCAAGCTTTAGGTATTCACTTTACACAACGAGCAGTGAGACAGTCCCCGAGACTAGACGTTGTACGCACGGCTGCCGACAGAGGAAAAAGCCGCGGACCTCTGCGGTCGGCACTTTTATCTGCTCGGTTCGTGCAAACGTCAGCGCGGATTCTGTCAAAGTGACATGTGTCACTTTTCACTTAGCTTTTTATTTTTATTTTTTATTAATGTTCGCTCGTTCATTCGTTCTCAAGCTTCCGTACTATTGACTTCACCGACACGGCCATCCTGCGGAACACACGTCCCTGTGTGTTAGTCATCATCGTCACCTCAGCTGGAAGATATCCATTGACGAGACGTCCCAACAAGACATCCGTCGCTGTGTTCATCATCACCAGTTCACCACCTCAGCCAGAAGACGGTCCACTGACGAGACTTCCAAACAAGGCGTCGGTCTCTGTGTGTTGCTCTGAAACAAAATACATCTCGCAGTATCATATAGCTCGGTCACTCCTGACAAACATCAGGAACTACTCTCGCACCGTGAGTGCGCTCCCAAACATGTAAACTCTCACACACACTAGACATCCTGATCATGAGTGACTATGTATAATGAAATTCCCAATCCAACCATAAATCCAAATCGTTTACGCACCAACGCAAACGTGGTTAACTCGCTACAGGCGTCGCACCAACGACTCATCTCGTTTACGCACCAACGCAAACGAGGATAACTCACTACAGGCGTCGCTACAACGACTCATCTCGTTTACGCACCAACGTAAACGAGGATAACTCACTACAGGCGTCGCTACAACGACTCATCTCGCTTACGCACCAACGTAAATGAGGATAACTCACTAATTGAGTCGCTACAATGACTCATCTCGTTTACGCACTAACGTAAACGAGGATAACTCACTACAGGCGTCGCTACAACGACTCATTTCGTTTACGCACCAACGTAAACGAGGATAACTCACTACAGGCGTCGCTACAACGACTCATCTCGTTTACGCACCAACGTAAACGAGGATAACTCACTAAAGGCGTCGCACCAACGACTCATCTCGTTTACGCACCAACGTAAACGAGGATAACTCACTAATCGTTCCTTAATTCTAAAGCAGCAGTGATTAAATAGTGCCATGATAACTTTCCCCACCTACTACCTATATATCTTATTCAACCGGAACCTCATGTTTTATTATCCCGCAACGCGCAGCGCAGCAGTCAATCGCTCAACCACTGCGCCAACCGTAAATTATGAAGGTTCAACAAAACTCGAGATGTATCGAAACTCTAAATTTCTTTTAACTAACCTACTAATTCTCACTACAGTTCATAGTACTGCTAAGTTCAATTAAAGAAAATAAATTAACATCAAAATTTCTACATCGTTTCAATATCAAAATCAATAATCAGAAAATTCAAAGCATAACCGTGAATTAATTATCATGGTAACTTCTCCACCAAATCAATCAAACTAATCCAAAACACTAATCATTAATCTCTGCACGTGATCTCTGGCTACTAATAGCCCAGTAACCTCTAGTCATTCAACCATTCCTGCGCATCCCTCCAGGATTGCCAAGTCTCTCACGACTTAATGGTTTCCCACATTACGTCCCAGGTTTGATCGCAATACCGCGTACTCACGGACTACTGTGACCACTAGATACCGATTTCTATTAAGCTACGGCTACAAATCAAATCTGGTATAGTCCGATCATCATGTAAACTTAATAATCTCATTATCTCTACTACTTTACTCTACCCCAATTTTATCAGTTATGCGCTGATTTTCTTTCTCTCTCTCTCTATTACTTTAAATTAATCTTTAAATGGATCTTACTCAGTTTACTTGCTCTGCTCGTATATGAAAAAGTCTCTTAACAAAAATTTATCAACTTCCGCCTTCGTCAGATTAAACTTACACTTTTCATAGGTTGCTACGCACTCTCTATATGGCGTAACGCATAATTTCTCACGGTACTAAAATTTAACTCTGAGTCTACATCGTCTTTTGTCATCAACGGTAGAGAAAAGGCAGCCTTGTCAATTAACAGTTCTAAGGGACCACCTGCCTTCGTCGTTTGGTTTAGCGTCCGTAACTGAACAATTAATCACGAGTTAGACTTCGCCTAATGAACCCTACCACAAACGGTTTTTGTCTCTACAGTCGTTATTAGCATTGGTTCTAACACGAATATCACACGTTTGTCACACGTGAAAATTCCGTCGCGGCCAAGTGTAAGATAATGTTAATTGAATCACAGAACTCTAAATTCTTTTAACTACCATTTATTTTAATCAGAACCTTAAAAGTTTCAAAGTCTCGTTTTTGTTGGTTCAGCACGTAACTAATTACCAGAGAGTTCTTTTTAGCTTTACCTTGTAACCGACTATAAACCGACTGTAAATTATCTTTATGATCAAGCAATGGGAGATAGTTTCGCGATAACTCACGTATGGTACTACTACAGGGCATCACCTGCTTTGAATCCAGCCTTATCTTATGGTTTCACTGACATCAGTATGCAATTCTACTACGTATTTGAGAGTCTTAAATCATTAAAACCGACTCTTTCATAAGAATTGAAATTATTTCTTAATCAATGTCTTCGTGGCGCTGTTGCCAAGAAAAATAAACTTTACTACACATCAAATCTTTAGAACGGACCCATAACAGGAGAAAACTTAGGCACAAACCGCCCGTAGTAAGCTACTAGACCTATAAACTGCCATAACCGAGCTAAGATAAACGGTGGAGGCAGAGTCGAATGTACCTGACCTGCTTTCTGCTATTAGGTCCTATTCCTCCTAACTTCACTACTTAATTTCATACCCTAGTAACTTGAGTTGCATTATCAAAAACAACAATTTTTCTCAAATTTAATGAAAATCCGGCTTTAGTCAACGTTTGTAAAACTACATTAATTCTCCCGACGTCCCTCTTAATAGTTTCCTAAATAATCAAAATATTGACAACTCAAACTACGACGTAGGCATTTACCGATTCGCCTAGAACAACAACAATCGTCCGTTGGAAAACTCAAATCGCATTTTGAAACTGATTGGCATGGCCAAATGTTTGTACCGGCTGTCCGCTATCGTACTACTGAAAGCTTGCTACACAATCTAATTTTGTAAAATAACGCGCACTATTTAAACGAGTTATTTTGTCTAAGATAAGTGGTATACCGGTTAGGCACATTGTTATTTAGTTCACAGTAATCTTTGCTCATTATATCTGACCGGTCGAGTTTTTAAGTCAAAAGAGCTAAACTAACAAACACCGAATTACTCGGTCGAATAATATTTGCCAGCAACAATCATCTACCCGCTCACGCATTTTTAATTTTTCCGCGCTAGACCGCTATGGTCATCTTTATACAGTCAAATACGAGTCAATCAAACGGATAAGTTTACTTTTTACAACACGTGTTTGTAGCATACCGACACACGTCACACGTCAGTGTCAATAACGTCAAAATTATCTATGGAGGATTTATCACTGTCATAAAAAAATCGAAACGGTATCTACTGGATCTAATGAGGGTAGTTGTAACTACAATTGTTTACGTCGTGAACTTTAGCAATTTTTACTATTTGAACTGAACCCTTGCAACAATATTTCACGGTCAAAATATCACTTCGCAATTAGATCTTAACACACTAAACTGACCCTTTAATGTAACAATACTGTGTTTTGTTTGCCGTGAAATAGTGATGACAGACTTTAAAGTGAAAGAGAGACAACACTCAGCACCAGAATTAAAACGGAATGTGAATACCTGACCTTGTTCCTGGTGTAGGATCGACAACACCCGTCAGTCAACCTCTCGCTCGCTACGTGATGCCTTGGCGTCACTCACCGCTGCGTCACTTTCATCAGGACACCGGAAGGAGATGTGACCTTGTTCTCCACATTTGCAGCATACGATGTGGCTGACCATGGGATTGAGTCTTGAAGCTTGAATATCACGTTATTCTGTCGGTTTCCTACTGTTTCTTGCTTATGAAAACACAGCCTGCTTCGTCCAATTTTTCCACAGTGGAAACATTTGACAGGTGACGTTTGAGATGTCTTCATACGTTTTGTGTCAAATATTTTCTGATCTGGTAGCGCACTTGACACACTGCATGTCAGGCATGCACACACACACGCACTGCACTTTGCATTTTACACTTCAGGTAACTAAAAGTTTGTAATTCTTGCTGTAATCACTGGTGACTTCGGATTATCAGCAAAGCACGTATCGGAAAATGGTACATCGTGAACATGCATTTGCGTCGGTCTTGTCCCGGTCACAATCTGGGTAGTACACGGTGCTTTAGTCAGTTCCTATTTCTTTCTGGGGAAACAATGTCATCATGGTCCGACATTCGTTGCTCAGGATTAGGGAAAAACCCCAGAAAAAACCTAATCAGACCAAAACTGATAACGACATTGATTAACGGAACTTTGAATCTTATTCGGTCCAGTGCTTCATTCTAGGTCTTCACTTTCTAATTTTCCATTTCAAATAATGACCGCTACTTGGCTCTTGCTATTTTCTTCGTGACCGGCGTTACGTAACCTTCGTGCTGCTCTTGTTTATTTGCTAGGAATCCCACTTCTGATGTCGGCGCAGGATGCCGATCATAATTGAAGCTCTGTCCAGAGACTATGTTTTGTGGGCGATGGCTGGGTATCGAGCAATAAACAAACTATTTTAGATCACACAACTGATTTATTATGATGCAAGCTTTAGGTATTCATTTTACACAACGAGCAGTGAGACAGTCCCCGAGACTAGACGTTGTACGCACGGCTGCCGACAGAGGAAAGAGCCACGGACCTCTGCGGTCGGCACTTTTATCTGCTCGGTTCGTGCAAACGTCAGCGCGGATTCTGTCAAAGTGACATGTGTCACTTTTCACTTAGCTCGTTCATTCGTTCTCAAGCTTCCGTACTATTGACTTCACCGACAATTATATTCTAGATTTGTTCACACTAGTCAGCCGAAAAGGAAGGAATGGATAAAAATTCTTTAAGAGGATAGAAGTGAAAACACGTGGCTTTCTACAAAATATTCGTTTATCTGCTCTGCACACACTTTCAAGCTGATGATATTTAAGTTGAAAAAGATTTAAAAAAAGTTTTAGCTGCAGAAAGTTATAAAATTACAACAGAAAAATAAATATCTCCGAAAAAAGAAAACTGAATCTTTAACTGGAATTGTTAAAAATTTTAAAGATAAATTTACCGTTGTTGTTCGTTTTGTTACTAGATATTAGCGGCGCAGTCCTGATCTTCATTCACTCAGGATAGCTATTCTTCAGAATGATGATTATAATATATGTCGGTGTCTGCCCAGAGGTCGACTTCTCTTGAGTTCTTCTGATTCACATTTCACCACGAACACATATGACACTGCACAAAGCACAAAAACAATAGTGATTGCGTTAATTAGTACAGTAAATATCGCATTGCGGCCCTATGAAATTTTGAATTTCCATTTCCACTCACACACTGTTTCGTCATAATGGCGTGGCGTCATAAGCTTTGCTAAGCGTCACATCCTTTTAGCTATACTTCATTGCGTCCTTATTACCCAGCATTCCGAACTGCGATAGAAGTGTTTGTGTCGCGAATCCGACCAAATTTAGTAGTCCCAATATATAAGGGGGATTAAGTTATAATTGTGACGATGCGCGTTGGTCGCATGATTTTTGGCTGTTGTCGCATCTCGGAACGCAGGTATAAATTTTGTTTCTTTTTTTGTAGTGATTTTGTCCTGGATACTGAATTCTTTAAGCCACCGCCCTTTTAAAGACGTGGCGTAATGTTGCCACTTTATACGTGTGTAGATAATTGTATTTCCTCAATATTTATTTATTTACTGTTATTTCCATTTAAGACTTTGTCCTAAAAATTTATTTATATTTAATTTTACTCAAATGTATTGGTATGTACACAATACCGTTGCCGACGTCAGTTAGTTGATAACGTCACCGGCCCACGCTGAAAACCAGCGCTGTGGACTCGTCGCATTTTTGCGTTGTGGACACGGCATTATGCTGAGCGTACGGCCGTTTTGCTCGGACGTGGCGCTATATGTTATTTCTGATTAATTTATGTTTCTGTCTTGCAAAATGTTTCAATATGTTTAGTTATAAGTTTGCGCCTTTTCCGGCAAATAAAATGTTTTTCTTTCTTTCTTTCTTTTCTTTCTTCTCATAAAGGAGTATGCATGGGCAGGGCACATTTTGCTCGCAGAACGTACCGCAAGACGCAGCGTTGGAAGGCCTGCTACATGTTGGACCGATGACCTGGTAAGGGTTGCGGTAATCCGATGGATGCGAGACGTACAGGACCGTTCATTGTGGCGACACTTGGGGAAGGCAAATGATGAAGGGAGTATGGTTGAGTCTGGTGAAGTAATTATCCTTTCATTGTCTTGTAAATTATTACATATCTGCAAAGAAGAATCTACCGACATCAAGTCTGAACTACCATCAGATTTTATATTGTCAGCTCATGCACATGTGTGGCGAATATAAAATCCATCATACTTCACATTTTCAAGTATCACTACATCGTCTCAAAGAGAATGAGTTGGTGGCACTAGCACCATGGTCCGCTCCCATCATGGCGTAACTTAAGAAAAGCAAATAAAAGCTACATTCACAAAATTCCTTAAAAAAATATAGAAAATTATATATAAAAATAGCAATTTATATTCAGTCTATAAGTCATCGACTTATATTCTAGCGACTATAAGTAAACTTTGTATTTACAACTAAGTAATTTGAGAATTAAACTAGCAAAATAACTTAGTGAGTCTACACGTTTACTGTTCACCATCACGACTACTCAGAAAGAAAAGCTAGCTGCCTCCTAGTAGCTCACCTACTATTTGTATCCACATATTGTGTCCGGAACGAGTGGTTTTTACGTTACGTTTGGCTCTCTGATTGGTTAAGAGGTTAGACCGGGCCAATCGGAGCACCAACCGTCATAAACGTGTCGATCGCGTTAACGTAAACTCGCACTAGGCACTCATCGCCTTTTACGTTCCAATCCAGATACCTCAATACCTAAACGTTATACGTGTTTATATTTTTGAACTCAGTTGGTTATGTTCATTGTGTTCGTATAAAGTGTAGCCTAGGTCACCCAGGTTAACCTTATGAAATCGATTAATGCCTCATTCATAAGAATAGTGTCAGTAGTTTAGGTACTACGGCGGAACATTAGTACATACTTTTTTTTTTTCTTTTTTCGGGTGGGAAAATCATCTAATGACATCCCCCGCTCTTGGGCGGAGTGAGAGATAGTGTCAGACTTTTACTGACTAAAAACCCACTCCTGTTCCTTCTTTGCCATTTTTTTTTCCCAGGGCCCCGGGGATCTCTTTCGCATCACTCATGGCCCCAGTAGGCTTCGACCCTGCTGGGCCCTTACGGTTGCTGACATCTCCTTGAGGCGCGCGTGGAACACTACGCGCCGTCGACGACTTGGGCTCGGTCCGGACGGTTACCGGACGATCGGACGGCGAGCCACCCATTGCTCACCGACCGCCAACCCGCGCCTACGGTGGCCGGAAATCGGGATCGGAATCCAGGCGGCGGTTGGGGCGTGAGGACCGTTGCCTCACGCGATCGGCCGCCTCCTTTGCTAGCATTACTGCTTCGCAGAAGGAGGCAACTGCCTGCCAGTCCTCCTCGCTCCGGACCATGGCCTGTACCAAGGCCTGGCGCGAGAGATCGCTGCCACCGATCGCCCCCACGAGGACACGGTGGTGCTCTGCCCAAGCGGGGCACACCTCTACCGTATGTTCCACCGTGTCCTCCGGGCGGTCCACACAATGTTGGCACCCGGGCGTCTCTTCTGCACGAATCCGGTGCAGGAACCTCCCGAACTTACCATGTCCGGTGAGGACCTCCGTCATGCGGTAGGTAAGGACGCCGTGAGGACTTTCCAGCCACTCCTCAAAGAGGGGACTTATCGCCATAATTATGGCGTGCCCAGCACTGGGTTGCGACAGTCGTTATCGCCATTCCACCATGAGATCCCGCCGGGAGTCTTTCCGCCATGCCGCGACTTGGCGCGGCACCGGAGTTTCGCCCCGGCGTTGCATCTCCATGCGCAGATCGTGCATGCGTGCGAGGTCTTTTGCCTCCAAATCCCACGGTAGTTGGCCAGCAAGGAGGCTCGCTGCTTCGCGGGAAATCGTGCTGTATCCCCGCACCATCCGGATCGCCATGACCCTCTGGCTTGCGTTCAGCTTGGCCGCCGGTCGATTTCGAAGCGACGGCGCCCATACCGGCGCCCCATAAAGGGCCATGGACCGAACGATTCCTGCATAGAGCCTCCGGCAGGAGGCGTCTGGACCCCCTAGGTTGGGCAGGAGCCGCTTGAGGGCAGCCCCTGTACGATCCAGTTTGGGAGCCAGACGTCGGAAATGCTCCTCGATTAGAACATACTTAAAATATATAATCATAAACCTTATTTTTGACTTTGCCGTAATCGGGAAAAATAAATCTTGAATAACGATTATTTCATTTATATTGGCTCTATAATGAAATACACCAACGAAAATGTAATTCCCGTTAATTCAGTCAATAACACGTCAATTAAAGAACGGAAACAGCACTTTATAATTCAAGTTGTTATACTTACTCCCTCAGTTTCATTGCTAGCCCATTAGTTCCTTATCAACGGTTCACCCTCACTTCCCTTCATAATCTGCCCCTTATCGCTGTATACCCATAAAAGCCGGGACTTCAAAATTTAGAACCATTATTCTGAAACAGAAACAAGTGGAAGTCGTAAAGTTATTCTATAGGTAAGTTCTCAACTACCTGCACTACAATTTTTTAGATCAGTTTGATTTTAAAAGTAAGCGGGATGACTTTTAACACATCGAGAATCCTTCAGGGGATGAAATACCTCATAAATTTAAAATTATAAATTAAACCATTTGCTCTAAAAATATGAAAAGAAAAAAAGAGCAGATATATTTCATCTACGAAGTAATATTAAATTAGTATAATTCAACAAAATGCTGGGAACAGCTGATACTTATCAGCCATTTTAGGGCTGGTCTAATAATAAAAGTAGATCTTAGTTATGTGTATTTACACCCCTAAAATATTGTAAATCATATAATTGTATTCTGGACCTAGATTAAGATTAGATTTCTGATGTTTTTTGTGTGTTTCAAAGAGAAATAAAACTTGAAAAAGACTTGTTTCATTATAATAAAACCGGCAGCGCGTACACTAAAACAAGTTATCTCTTTTGACTGCTTTCAACATTTTCAAAAAAACATTACAATTGTGTGGGTAAAAAAGGCCTCTGCATTTAATTGTACTAAATATTTATTTATTTATTTATTAAAACTTCATGCAACACAATGGTACAAAAGCGGAATTAAAATTAAAAATTAACTGCAGAGGCCTTTTTTAAAACACTAAAAAAGGTCTCTACAACTCTCTCTCTCAAAAGATACAGTGATTTTATAAGAGTTCATGTACCTACATAGGACTATTTTGAAAGACTGATGAATGAGGAAAACAACGGGAATGGAATTATAGAGAGTAAGCCAGTGAATGTGGGGTTAGTGAGAATGATTAGTATGGATGAAGTCAGAATTGCTGTAAATGGAATGAAGAATGGTAAGGCAATTGGTCCAGACGGAATAGCAGTTGAAGTCTGGAAGTTATTGCGAGTGGATGGATGGACGTGGTTAGCTTTGTTCTTCAATAAATTGTTGCGGGAAGAAGCCATACCTGATGATTGGTGCAACAGTTCCTTGGTGCCCATCTTTAAAAACAAGGGTGATGTTCTTGAGTGTGTTATATATAATGACGAATGTCATTATATATGACGTAGTTAAATCACGAATTTTAATATTTCACGAATATTGTTTGTTGTATTGTTTACATTGGTAACATTTATGCAGTTCAAATCAAATTTAAAAGTACCTACCAAGATTAATGAGTAATATTGTTGTGTATACAAATATAAAACTTGAAACTTAGACGTATTGATGATAATCCTATAAATTATTTCGTAATTATTAATGATCATGAAGCTATATCTCTCATTTTAAATTGATATTTTATTGTAATAAGTTGTTTGAGTTGATTAGTACAGAACTGTCAATCGGTATTATATTCTTTGAAATAAGAACTAAGAAATACAAATCAAGTGTTGTAAAATTGCTTAAATGATCTTATAATGTTTTAAAACTGTTTAACTATGTAACAATTGTAATTAAAGACCTATAAAATAAGCTAAATTATGGTAAACTGTGATTGGTGGAAAATGGCGGGATATTATTATTTGACGTTTAAAAAATGATGTCCATCCACCCGTCGACAGTTTACTATAAAAGGGTTTGTAACCTTTTGGTGATATAATTATATCTCGATTATTGTTATTATTGCTATTGGTTGTAATAATTCTGTGTATGTGTCTTACTATGGCTTTTGTTTCTAATTATGTTATACGGTATTTGAGAATACTTATTCAGCTTAATATTATGAAATGACCCAGATATAGAACATAGAATTTCTTAGAGATGTTATTGTGATAAACCATAATTAATGATGTTGTAAAAATGTGCCTATATAATACTATAATTGAAGCTACCATGGGTTTTCTTGCTTGTTCTTTCCCATGACGACCTAGTTTTGGAACAAGCAACTAGTTATTCGATTAATTGACAAGCCTATTTGAAATAAATACTTAGTCTTGTCTTTCTGTGCTTTTCTTCATAAAACCCTTTCCCTACACACCAGTCATAGGAACTTTGATACACAGTAAATAACCGTTATCCATCTTGACAACTTAGCATGATATGTAGGTACATATAAATATATTAAATCAATGTAGTTATTCTTCCTCCTCCATAATTCTAACAAGTGCAACAATAATAGAGGAATAAAGCTAATGTCACATACTATGAAAGCCTGGGAGAAAGTTATTGAAAGGTGGTTGAGAGAAGAGAGTGAAATTTCACAGAACCAATTCGGTTTTATGCCTGGTCGGGTTACAACGGATGCCATTTTCGCTATACGCCAGCTGTGCGACAAATACAGGGATGCGTATAAAAACTTGCACATAGTATTCATTGACCTCAAAAAGTCATATGATCGGGTACCTCGTGAGGTTCTGTAATGGGCCCTTAAGGAGAAAGGTGTGCCTGGGAAGTATGTGCAGTTGATCCGAGCAATGTACAGCCAATGCAGTACTCAAGTCCGGTCTACAGTGGGCAGCATTGGTAGTTTAAATGTGGCTGTCGGCTTACATCAATGGTCGGCTCTCAGTCCTTGCCTCTTCCTGATTATAATGCACGCTCTGACGTCGGATATCCAGGAAGAGGCTCCCTGGTGTATGCTGTTTGCCGATGACACTGTGCTGGTGGCCGAGAGTGGCCTAGAGGTTCAGAGTAGATTGGAGGTGTGGTGGCACAGACTGGAGAGTGTTGAGCTAAAATTGAGTAGAACGAAAACCGAATACTTGTTCTGCGATTTCGGCGGTCTCTCCGGTCCTGTGCCCTTAGCTCTCGCTGGAACGCCCATACCGATCTGCCCCGACTTTCGGTACCTCGGGTCGTTTATCCAAGGAGATGGCAAGGTAGACCGAGACGTAAAACATCGGATCAATTCAGGATGGATGAAATATGTTACTGAAAGAGTTATGAGCTTACATGTCGATGGATGGAGAGGAAGAGGGAGACCAAAGAAAAGATGGATGGATTGTGTGAAGAGTGATATGAAGTTAGTGATAGCATGACGAGTGATAGGGTAGAATGGAAGAAAAAAATGTATTGCACCGACCCCGAATTACATGGGACAAGGGCAGGAAGATGATGTACCTATATAGGTGAGCTTAACTCAAATGATCTTTCAAATATTTTAATTTTTTTTTTAATGTATTTATTTCTCTTTCACAAAGGTGCCTTACAAACTAACATTATTATATACACATATCGTTATTGGTATCTTCAATGCATCCACAAGAGAGAGCTACTGCCATAATATCCGCTCTCACAAGTTGTGTTTTAAAGCTGGATGAAAATGAATAGCTATCCGGACTATATCTCGAAATATTTGTCGCATTCAGTTTTTTTAAAAATCTGGTAGATATCCAAAGTAAATGCAGTTAAGAGAGCAGAGGTATAGGTATGGTAAAAATTAACAAATAATTTGTATTTTGTAAAACTTACTACGTACTTATTTTTCAACATGGTTTCTTCTCAGTTCAGTAGGTGCACTCTATTCAACACTTTTCCAATTTTCCGATTATTTTAATATTATAATTATGGCAAACCTTCAAGATAGGCATTGGTTTTGCGTTCTTTTTTCAGATTTTTTCATTTTTAAAATTTAAATAGAAATTTGAAAAATGAAAAAATCTGAGAAATCATTTCTTAAAATATCCAGTTTATCTTAAGAGGGATAAATTAAAATCAGTGAAGAATCTATTTAAACGAATTGTTGGTTGTTGAATACCTCGATTTCTCGGTCGATTGTAAACCAATTTTGAAAATTATATTTTTGTTTGAAAGGTTTTAGGTACTTCAGACAGAAATATTGTTATGATCTGATAATGAACTTCGAAGATAAAGAACATAACTCCTCATAGGATCACAGCAGAACTATCGTAATAAGTAAAATTGCTTTCTTTATACGTGTGGTCGATGACTAACTGAAAGATATGTCGGACTGATCTGACGATGAAGCTGGATGGCCTGGGCTTGGCTTATTGGAATTGTTTTAATGATTGAATTCTATAGGAATTTTACTGAACTTGCACACTATTTAAGTTTGACTGAGGGATACTTTTTAGTTATGGTACCAAAACTAAAAAGTGTAAAATAAAAAACTTTTTACAAAAAAAAAAAATACAACCGGCTTCAATGTAAAAAAAACACTAAAAAGTTCAAAATTAACTTTAATTTCGGAAGTCGGTGCTATATACTCGTAACAAAGAGTCAAAACTATTATAGAAACACCGACTTCCGAAATTAAAGTTATTTTGAACTTTTTAGTGTTTTTGGGGTTCCGCACCTCAAAAGGAAAAAAACGGAACCCGTATAGAATCACTTTGTTGTCCGTCCGTCTGTCTGTCTGTCTGATCAAAATTCATAGGGTAGGTACTTCCCGTTGACCTGGAATCCTGAAATTTGGCATGAAACAAGATCTCATAGCAAAGTATAGGAAAAAATCTGAAAACTGTAAATTTATAGTTAAATCACAAAAAAATAAATATTTTGGGTTCGGAAAAATCTTCGTAACTCGAATTGAATTGTTTTCATAGGTAAATTTGTTCGGAACCCTCAGTGCGCGAGTCGGACTCGCATGTGTTTGGTTTTTTTTTTACATTGAAGTCGGTTGTATTTTTTTTTGTAAAAAGTTTTTTCAAGCTAACAAAATATTTACGTATTAAAAAAAAAACAACAAAAAAACAACTGTTACTATGGCTAGGTAATAATAATAATAATATTTATTTCATAAAATAGGAACTCATTGCACATATACATTTATTAGCACAATATTATTGGCTCTATCCCTTAAACTAGGTCTAGTCTGTATCTTAAGAGATAGGGTTCAATATCTACTAACTTTCAGCGTGTGTCTGTTTACATCAAGAATGTTAGTACCTAGGACGTAATATTGGCGTTTGGCAAATGTAGTTTTATGAGTTACACCTGATGGGACATTTGTGCGTTTTTCTGGGTTGGATCTGGGCATGCATCTATGAGTTCTAAGGACAGACTGCAAGATGAAAAGCTGTCTAACTGTTAGTACCTTACATTCATCATAAAGTTGTTTGGTTGGATACAAGTACGGTTTCTTGGTCATTACTTCGAGAACAGCTCTTTGAGCTCGCTCTATCTTCAGGAAATTTGTTTTAAAATTACCACCCCATGCAGTAATGCAGTATCCGAAAATCGATTGACACAGTGCGAAGTATACCATTTTTAATGTGTTCACGTCAGCCGATTCTCTAAGGGATTTAAAAACATATATAAGACGCAGTGTTCTGCTGGTTATCGTTTCTACCTGCTTATCCCATCGTAGGCCGTCGTCTATTTGCAAACCTAGGTACTTTACACAGTCACTTCTAACTAGTGTAGGACAGGAACACATTGTTGTCGAGTTGAGACAGGAGTGAGCAGTTACAACAAAGCTCTGGGGCGGCTTTGTGTTTTGTCGGATTGCGTAAGGAATGAAGCTAGATTTATCCACGTTTAGCGTAAGGAGATTTTGGTGGAACCAGTTCATAACTATTTTTAGTGCTGTTTCTACCTTAGTTTTTACCTCTTCCCAAGTAGATCTATAGATAATAATTGCAGTATCGTCAGCATATGCGTAGATCTTGCTGTGTGGTAGAATCATCCTGCAGAGATCGTTGACATATATTTGGAATAATGTGGGACCTAATATGCTTCCCTGCGGCACACCGTAGGTATGTCACGATTTCCTCATTACTGAGATACGCATCAATTTTAACTTGTTGAGTACGATTTTTGAGGTAATCCTTGAAAATATCGAGTGCTAAGCCACGTATACCCAAAAGCTCCAATTTTGAGAAAAGATTGTGAACAGAAACTGTGTCAAAAGCTTTCGACAGATCCAGAAATATACCCATACACTTAGCCCCACTATCCAATTTTTCTGCTACGAATTGTGTGAGACCCAATACTGCATCTTCCGTCGAAACCCCAGGCTTGAAGCCAAACTGGTTCTCGGAAATGATGTTATGTTTGTGTAAGAAACCCCTAAGTTGTCTGTTAAGGATCTTTTCAAGAATTTTTGAAAGCAATTGCAGGATGGAGATTGGTCTGTAATTGTTGACACAGGTTCTGTTCCCATTCTTATAAATTGGATGGACTATAGCTTTCTTTAGTCTGTTAGGAAATGTTCCTGATTGCAAAGAAAGATTGCAGATGTAAGTGATTGGTGGTACTAGTACGTGGCGACAAGTTTTCAGCAAGTTAGATGATATTCCATCCCAACCTACAGCGCAATCATTCCGTAGTTGTAAGATGATTGTTTCTATTACTATATACCTATACTGGCCATCCCGGCAGGCGTCCTGCCCGAAAATTGGCTTATCGTTAGAAAAAAAATATGAAAACCTACCTACCGGGTTTAATTGTATTTTCAAACCATCCAGGGACCCATATCGAATATACACACAAAATTTTATCCAAATCGTTGAGGAAAAGTTGGTGACAAACACATGTACAAAAGAATCATATATATAAAGGTGTCACTAAATAAAAAAATAAAATCACATTGTGTCGAAAATTCACACAGTGAAAATCACACCCATTAAAAACATAAATGAACAGCATGGCTAAAATTCACAAGAATAAAATAACAAAAGAAGCATAATAAATGATAATGTTCATAACATAAAAATATTTCAGCACTGCCACAAACTCACCATGTATTATTACAAGAGAGAAAAGTCGTTGTAGTCATCTCGGCGAGTTATTATGAGAAAAATGAATAAATTTTTAGGTCGCGAGTGTTGCCCCTAGTCATTAAGATTGAGGTGAACCATATGAGCACTCACTTAGGCGGCAGACATTAATTTCGTCATAACAGTCATTTGGCCAACCGCCTGCGCCGCAGTAATATAGCTAAAAGCCTCTATTCATTATTTCTCCGTCCCCCACCATCGCTTAAACGCTATCGTATTGATGTGATTTTCTGCGAAAGATGGGATGATGGAAATTTAGGTGCCTTGAGCTACAGATTTTGATATTATCTCCCGCTAACCTGACGTAGTAACTAATCGGAATGTGATACGCAATGTTTGTATTCCTTTGGGAATATACGAGTATTAATAAGATTTTCTTTTGTTGTCAGCTTCTGTACGTAATGCGATGCGTGTATAAGAGTGCGTTTCCACTAAAGCGGAGCTGGGCGGAGAGGAGAAGAAAAGAGCAGTGAAAGTGGCAAGTGTTTTCATTGAAGTGGAGCGGGCTGGAGTAGATCTAAGCAACCCTCAACTTCGTGCTCTCCGCTCGGCACCTCTGACTCGACGACTCTGATCTGTTCTCCACTCCTCTCCACTTACACTATTTCCACTGAATGGAGATTTCGAGCACTGATTGGCCAATTCACGGTCCGCTCCTCTCCACTTCGTCCAGTTCCGCGTCATTAGAAACGCACCTTAAGTATGTACTTACTTATTTTTCCGATAGTGGAGCAGGATGAAAACAAAACGGAAGCAGTGTGTAAACAAGAATATAGAACTATATGTCAAACGCGTTCATTACACTGAATAATGAATGCATCTTGAGAGGCAAGTGTTCTCCGGAGTATCAGCCACCTATGTTTGTTTAGAGAACAGCATTACCGGCTAAGTGCTTATGAAGTATTTGTTAAGAATGACAATAGAATATATAGGCTATTTATTACCAACGGTTTAAAGAAAGGGTCGGGGTCGACCGGTTGAAACGACGTAACAAAAGGGAGTGGAAGTGGTGTTTGTGAAACCTGCCGCCCCTGTCTAGTGATTATCAGAGGTCGGAATTAGGTAGAGTTAAACATGTACTTACACCGATTTCATTTCATACAGCGAAAGCATAAAGTGGATATGCCTCAAATCCCGAGACTAATTTTAAAGTACAGATTTTATTATTATTAATTTTACACTATCAGAAATATAGCAGAAAAAATGTCTTCCTGCATTAATGACGAGGAGGAGGAAGTGTATAAATTTGTTAAGTCTCAAACAATCCACCAGAGGGCGTTACGAAATAAACACAGAAATCTGTGTGCTCCGTAATAAAATATTAGTTTTAAATAGTTTTCGTCAATTTTGCGTCGTGAAATAAGTCATACAGAGAACTGGTACTAGAGAAAATCGTTATAAACAAAAACTGTGGACATCTAATGACTTTGAAAGACAAAAACCAGTGTAAATAAGTGATTGACATCTTACACAATTAAAGTCAGTTTACCATTTTTTTACACCGCTAATGAGCAAGAAATCTCAAAAATCAAATTAAGGATTGCTCTTGAAGATATAGATGAACAAGTAAGAAAATATATTGCATCGTTTTATCGACAATCTAACCTCAAACCAAAATCTAATGAGTCATAGCAAAGAAATATCAGACCAAATCGATCCTACAGCGACATCTAACGGAGAAAAGAGGTAAATACAACGCCATCTATATTCTTTAACGGCAACAAATAGTATAATGCCATCTAGTATAGAATAGAAAGAAATATAAAAGTAAACAAACCGAATCAAGATGAGTACAGACACAAAAGTGCTAGAAAACTAAATAAAAAGTTTAAGAATGGATATTAAAAACAATGTCATCATCATCATTTCAGCCGAAAGGCGGTCACTGTTGGACATAGGTCTCTTCCAAGTGTCGCCACAATGAGTGGTCCTGTGCGTCTCGCATCCATCGGATTCCCGCAATCCTTACCAGGTCATCGGTCCACCTTGTAGGAGGCCTTCCAATGCTACGTCTTCCGGTACGTGGTCGCCATTCCAGAACCTAAGTTTGGCGATTCTTCGTGCTTTGTCGGTAACCTTGGTTCTCCTGCGGATATCCTCATTCCTGATTGGATCACGCAAGGAAACTCCGACCATAGTCCTTAAATATAAATTACCCTTTGGGTGACTTTAAGTCTTCTGATGAGGCCCATTGTAAGCGACCACGTTTCGGAGCCATATGTCATCACTGGCAACACTCACTGGTCATAGACTTTCGTATTGAGACACTGTGATATATTGGACGAGAAGATACCAAGTAGCTTCCCCAATGCTACCCAGCCGAGTCGGATTCGATGATTGATCTCTTTCTCGAAGTTAGACCTACCCAATTGGATCGTCTGTCCCAGGTAAACGTAGTCGTCTACAATTTCGAGTGTAGAGTCTCCGATCTTGATAGGAGTGGGTGCTACATGGCTGTTTACAAGGATCTTGGTTTTCTCCATGTTCATTTTAAGTCCCACTCTTTCGGGAGCTCTACTGAGGTCACCAAGCATTGTACTGAGCTCCTCCGTAGTCTCAGCCATGACTACTATGTCGTTGGCAAACCGAAGGTGTGAGTGTACTCGCCATTGACACGATTGACATCCTCCATTCCAGAACCTTGAATACATCCTCCATTGCTGCCGTAAACAGTTTCGGAGAAATAATGACTCCCTGCTTTACGCCCCGCTGCAAGAGTATAGGTTTTGAGGTCTGGTCTTGGCGTTTTTGTACAAACACTTCAGCACCTCGATATACCGACATTCAATTTGGCACCGTTGGAGAGACTGCAGCACAGCCCAAGTCTCGATCGAATCAAAGGCTTTCTTGTAGTCCACAAACGCTCAGTCAGTCAGTCTTCAGTATAACCTGCCGCAGCGTATGTACTACTCTGTTAAGAAAGTACTGGGAAAAGATCAATAATACACAAAATGTTTGTTATTCATCCAAATTTATTTTATCACCTTCAAAGTATGCTCCTTCAGAAACGATACACTTATGCAAACGAATAATCCAATCATCAAAATATTTTTTAAATGCTGTTTACGGAATTGAGTTCAGTTCTCGCCGGGAATTCTTCTTTACGAGTATGTCTTCTACCGATTGAAAACGGGTGCCACGAAGTGGTAATTTAAGTTTAGGAAAAAGAAAGAAGTCGGCTGGAACCATATCTGGTGAATATGGTGGTTGCTCGATGGTATTTGTTGAGTGTTTGGTCAAAAATTCGTTCACAATGATAGCCTTGTGCGAAGGCGCATTATCGTGGTGCAAAATCCAAGAATTTTCTTTCCACAAATCTGGCCTTTTTCGTCGAATTTGCTCTCTTAAATGCCGCATAATGCTCAAATAATATTCTTTATTTACCGTTTGACCTTCCGGCAAGAATTCCGAGTGCACAACACCGCGATAATCAAAGAAAACAGTCAACATGACTTTGACTTTTGATCGACTTTGGCGTGGTTTTTTAGGTTTCGGTTCAGTTGGAAGGCGCCACTCCGAAGCTTGTTGACTAGTTTGTATGTCAAACTCGTAAACCCACGTCTCGTCACCAGTAACAATGCGTTTCATGAATGTTGGGTCGGAATTGACTCGTTCTAGCATGTCCTCAGCGACTCTCATGCGATTGAGTTTTTGAGAAAATTCAGGTCTTTTGGGACTAGCCGAGCGGTAACATGTTTCATACCCAAATGATTAGTTAAAATGGTACGGATCGACTCTTGAGATACAGAAAGTTGAGATACAGAAAGTTCGGCGGCTATCTCTCTAATAATAATAATAATAGTCACTATTTCTTTCACTTTTGCGATGTTAACTTCAGTTGAGGACATTGATGGCCTACCAGAGCGAGGCAAATCTTCTATCACATCTCGACCGCTTTTGAACGCTTTGTACCACTCATAAGCACGTGTTTTTGATAAAGTCGATTCACCGTAAGCCTTCTGTAACATTTTCAGCGACTCCGAACACGAAATTCCATTGGCGATGCAAAATTTAAGACAAACTCTTTGTTTGATGTTTTTGTCCATAATGAAATTCGTAATACACACTAGATAAGATATAACTAAAAACAGCACTGTATTTGGAAAACAGTTGTGCCAATATACCAACAAAAAAAAAAAAAAAATTGAATTTGGAACCATAAACAAATCATCCATTCCCGATACTTTTCTGACTGAATGTTTGTGGTCCACGGTGTTGAAACCTATTCGGAATCCGGCGGGAGGCTGGATGTAACGTGTCTCTGCCTCACGGCCTGCTGCAAGAGCATAGGTTTCGAGGTCTGGTCTTGTAGTCGGACTGATATGGTGGCGTTTTTGTACAAACACTTCAGCACTTCGATGTACCGATAGTCAATTTGGCACCGTTGGAGAGACTGCAGTACAGCTTAAGTCTCGATCGTATCAAAGGCTTTCTCGTAGTCCACAAACGCTAAGCAGAGAAGCTGATTATACTCTTCAGTCTTCTGTATAACCTGCCGTAGCGTATGTATGTGGTCCATGGTGCTGAAGCCTTTTCGGAGTCCGGCTTGCTCGGGAGGCTGGAAGTCGTCGAACATGCGAGAAGATTCGTTATGACTCTGGAAAACAGCTTGTAGACATGACTCAAAAGCGAGATGGGCCTGTAATTCTTAAGCAGGGCATTATCGCCTTTCTTAAAGAAGGGTACCACCACGCTTCTGCTCCATGCCTGTGTTATTTCGTCGTTTTTTCCTCGAGTATGACGGAATCAAATAACTTCTGAAGAGCCTTAAGGACCGGTTTTCCATCCGCCTTCAGGAGTTCGGCCGTAATTCCGTCGAGCCTCACCCGAAGTCTTGATGTTTTTCAACTGCTTCAAAGTCATCCTAATCTCGTACAGGCTGACGTCCGGGATATCTTTGGTATAGTAACGAGTCAATCTAGCTCTTGGATCGTTTGCTAGATTTGCAGCGGGTTTAGTGATAGACGTGTATAACTTTCCATAAAATGCCTCGATCTCTCCCAGAAGCTCCGATTTGGCGGATATAGTCAAGTCAAAGTCAAAAGTTTTTTATTTCACATAGGCCTACATGGGCACTTATGAAATGTCAGAAGCTAGTGCACGGTTCCTAATTGGTCGTTTCCTATGGAGAAGAACCGGCAAAAAACTCCATAGTTACTCTTTTAAAAAAATTCTTGTTCTTACAATATTTCCATATTACAGTATAAGTAGATATTATGTAAGGACAGTGTAGACCGGTCAATATTGCACTAAAAAGTGCAATAAAAATAATCATAATAAAAAGTGAGTCGTAATAGGAAGTAACCTAAGAATAAGAAGATAAAGAATAAAAAAGAGGCTATATAAAAAAAAGCAAGAAAAATAAATAATTACAATTATCAATAAATCAGACGTTAACAAGATAAATCACTAACGAATTTATGGTGGTTGGGGTCTAATAATATAAAAAATATTGCAAAAGCAATGTTTTAGCACAATATTATGAGTTACCAGGGGGCCACATGTGCAAAAGCAGTCATTGCCAAACAAGTGTGTCTTCGACATAGTCTTTAACCTTGTTATACAATTTTTTTGTTAGGACACGCTTAATATGGGTTTTGAACTTTCCCTCGCTAAGTTCAGTCACCGCCTTTGGCAGCTTGTTATAAAAGCTTATGCTGTTTACTACAAATGACTTGCTAGTCTTAGCTAATTTATTTATTTATTTTATCATTTTTGTACACACATTATATTGCAGAAAATACAGTAATAAAAACAAAATGTACAAAGGTACTGCTTATTTCTAAAAGAAATTTCTTCCAGCAGACCTGCGAAAGGAGAGATAAAAAGAAATGTAGACAATAGTGTGTAGAAATAAGAAAAGAAGAGTTTGTGAAATCTTAAACTAATAAATACTTATATAACTATATATACCTTATACTATAAATAAACAAATTATATATATATATATACATATATAATTTTCCCCCAATGCGTAATATACCCTCTTCATCTAAAAAGACAGATAAACTGCGAAGTTTCTTTGGTAACAATTTACCAAATTTAATGAGCTTAATGTCATCTGCGAAATGAACAGATTGCACAGCACGGATCACAACTCGTTCCGCCGCTGACAATCCCTGCGGCGACCGGGGTTCACAACGAACCTTCGGTCTAGCGAATTTAAGTATATAATAATGCGGACTGTCCGAGGCCAGCTGTCGCACAGTGCGCATAGCTATGTAAGGACTCGACTTCAGTCCAAAAGGTGAGCGGTTAAAAGCGAATGTCAACACAGGATCATTCACACTGAATCGACACAAAATGCGTAGGTACTTACTCTGCTCAACAGGTGCGCAAATTCGTAAGTACATCTGCTTAATATCAAAATTTATAGCGATAGGAAATAATCTAAAATTGATTAAAAGAAGAAACAAATCTGTTTGTAAATTCGGACCAATATGGAGTACATCATTTAAAGATAAACCGGTGTAAGTCCTGGCACTCGCATCCAATACAACGCGCGGCATCGGCTTGCCTGGCCGAACAACAGCGTGATGAGGGATGTAGTATCCGTCATCCGAAATGGCGGATTCGTCGACTGGACTTAAGTATCCATTATCTATGTACTCTTGGATCACTGCGTTATAATTTTCCCGCAACGTCGGCGATTGGCGGAGTTTTCTCTCCAGCGCAACAAGTCGACGGTACGCGGCGGTACGGGAGTTACCCAACTCGCTGGGATCCTTACTAAAGGGTAACGCGCCAGTATAACGTCCCGCATCGTCACGTGACACGGTCGAGGAAAAAATATTCTCACATTCGGTTTCCTCAGGAGATAAAAAACGTTTATTTTCAACTTCTTCCAATTCCCAGAACTTTTGTAATGAATCATTAAGGGCTAATGCTGTGAAAGAAGAGCTAGGTAAATTTAAATTATCTTTACTAGGCGGAAAATCACCCATAAGGACATACCCGAATGTGGTCAATAATGCGGGTGGCGCATTTGAACCTAAGTCTACCCTATTCCCCAAATAAATATACGGAAACAGTTGAGCGCCTAACACTATGTCAATATCTCCTGGAATATTCCAGCTTAAATCAGCGAGCGGAAGCGAGTGGAAGTCCACATGACAATCCCACTTAATATGGTGCGAAGGTAGCTGATCCGTAATACACTCAACTACTAACGCGTAAATAGTATATTTTTGATGCGGGTATACGCGAGACTCGATATCTAGATTCACATAACCTATTATCGGCCGCGACACAGAACCAACTCCTTTGACAAAAGAATTATTCAAAGGAATTATTACTAAGTTGAGTTTTCTACAACAATCTGTAGTTATTAAATTATTTTGCGAACCATTGTCAATTAAGCACCTAAATATTGTTTTATGGCCCGAACTATTATTGTTAGCGCGCGCATAAACCTGAGCGGTCGACAACAAGACTGCCGACTTAGCCCTCGTATCTGCAGCCAATAATACGGCCGTGTTATGGGTCGGACATGTTTGAGCAACGTCACCCGAACCACAAGACGCCGCGTGAAGCGAGAGGAGCGCGGGGGGCGCAGCGGACAGCGGCACAGCCAGGCTGGACGCGACGGCTACATTGCAATTCGTCGGTTTAACATCAGCTACATGCGATTGTTTATTATTTTTCTCAAAATGTAATAAAGTATGATGGCGTTTTTTACATACGTTACAGACTGAGGTCGACTTGCATTTACTCAAACCGTGCGACGTGCTCAGACAATTTGCGCAACCATATACGGATTTAATAAACTCAAACCTAGTTCTAGGAGTCAACGCGGATTGAAACTTAGCGCACTTATACAAATGAACATGAGCGTTATCTTTACAATACGCGAAGACGGAGCGGGGCGGAGCGGGAGCGGTAGAATTAGGCGATACACTCACAACAAACGCTTTCGTTTGCGTGCGAGGCTCGCGAGATGCGGGACTATGAAGTTTATTATAATTATTTTTCGCGTTCGAATGAGATAAATTCAAGCGTTCTAATATCTTAGTCTGATCTTGAACAAAGCTAATTAACAATTTAGTTGTAGGTATTTCAACATCACGAACGGAAAGTTCAAACGATTGACCAGTCTCTGAATCTATTTTTCTCATAGCGCAATGCAAGAGAATAAAATCCGCAAGATCCGGAATACCAAGTTGTTTCAAGGCAGAAATACTTGCACTAAATGTTTCAATGAAAGAATCGAGACTATTTGCGTTACACAAACAACTTTTTAAATCTAATATATTATTTAAATAGTGTATACCTAATGTACGCTTATCCTGGTATTTATTAACTAAGCTGTCCCATAGAAAATGATAGGTATCAGCCGTAGGCACAATACCGGCTGTAATCTTTAACGCGTTATGTGTAAGTCTACCTACTAAATACTGCACACGCTGCGAGTCAGTCAGCTGATCATTGTCATGAATATTCGACTTGAACGACTCATAGAAAACAGGCCAATTCTCAGGTTTTCCGTCGAAAGATGGCAATGCAATCGGAGGCAGCTTTATTTTTAGTGGTTCAAAAAGCGTTTTTGAACTACTACATTGAGATAATTGAGATTGACTACTGTCGATTTTGTTCCTAATACGCTTAATGCGAATAAACAAATCTTCAAAGGATTCTAAACAAGCATAGTCGGGACTCGAACCAGGTTTCAAATTAATGTTTATGTGGTTAATTTGATCGACATAAGATTCAAATTTGTCACGAATGTCGTCAACAGTCTCCGATTCAGTCATAAAACTTTCACTATTTCTCGTATCGAACGACGAAATATTTTTCGATAATTCATATAATCGATTAAGGCGTTTGAATAACAATCCTTTCTTTTCATGAAGGATAGTCAGTAAATCTTCCGGCTTTAATTGTTTCTCAGTCATTTTGTTAAGTTAATATCAAGAGCAATATCTAAAAATATGCGCGGGTAAACTTATCAGGCGGTTAGCAATCGTAAAGTACCTTCCCGCTCTATGGCGGTATCTGAATAAAAATCACTAATACGCACAAAGCCGAAATGATGTGAAACTACCTCCTATTATATGTTATCAAAGTGAAATACGTAAATTCTATGAAACAATATTAACAGATTTACCAAAACCTACGTAGAATCTATTGTCAATTATGTTTATGTTATAGCGGAGAGCGGTTTATAGGCAAGAATAATTTACCAAAGGTTTACGTAAATATCTATAACCTATATATTCCTATTATGATTTTCACCAAATATTACGTAAAAATCTAACTAGGGAGCGGTTACCTGGTTACCTATCCAGGCTCTAAAGGACCAAATAATTATGATGACGCGTGTAAATAGCGTCACCTGATAAGGGGGGTGTTTTAAGACTACCAATATGGCGGTGAAATTATGGTTATATTACACGAAATTAAATCCCTGTTGACGATTCCCTGCGACACCAGAATCTGGCGACGTTTATAGCAATTCAGAGCCCACGTACCTTGCTAATCCAGTGACCCCACTTGTCGTCAGGAAAGCGCTTCATTCACGGATGCGTGGTCGGTGTGTGTGGCTGCTGGCCGGCGAGCTAAATCTTCATTCATCCACCGGTGGGCTGGTCAGAACTCGTGAAACCAACACTGCACTATAAGGTCTCAATGTCTCACAGTAGCAGATACACTTATTACAGGAGAATTCTCAGGTTTTCAACAGATATGGGATTTTGATCGCGGAGCGGTTTTATTCGACGCAATGTCGAATTTGCGGAGCGGACAACTGTTTTGTTAGCGGGTTAGACGCCATCTAGCGGTCTTTAGCGAGCGTCTCAAGAAAGCATTCGATACGTCACCAGTAGGCGTTGCGGTCGTAGATATTGGTGAAGGAAATCGTCAACAGAGACTCAATTAACTTAGAGAATGCGGGAAAGGTAACTAATTTATATTATTTATTCTCTAAAAATACATATACCTTAAGAAAAGGCATTGACGCTTCACCACATACAATATAATATATAACTTACAAGATAGTAGAGAGGTAATGTTCTTTGAATAGCTTTTTGAAGGCAGATATATTTTTAGCATCACGGATCTTAGCTGGAAGTGAGTTCCATAATCGTACCGCATGAAAAGAGAAGGAGTTAGAATAAAAATGGGTTTTATGGGTTGGGAAATTGAGATGGAATTTAAGGTGGGATCTACATGGGGCATGGGACATGTTATGACAATCGCTTCTAATTTTGAAGAGTCCTAGGTTTTTACGAACATACAAAATACTTTCTAAGATATAAAGAGAAGGCAGAGTAAGTATATCTATTTTTCGAATTTATAAATACCATTTTATAAATAACCCGGATTGCTCTCTTTTGCAATATGAATATTGAGTCTACATCAGCTGCAGATCCCCACAGTAAAATGCCATAGCACATAATACTGTAGAAATAAGCATAGTAAACTAACCTAGCTGTGGCTACATCTGTCAATTGCCTTATTTTTCTTACTGCATATGCGGCTGAGCTTAATCTACCTGAAAGAGTTCTAATATGAGCGCCCCACTGCAGTTTAGACAGACCTATAATAGTCTGTAATTAGAGGGATCACTCTTATTATCTGATTTGAAAATTGGTACTATTTTACTATGTTTCATTAAATCAGGGTACGTACCGCTGTCTAGGCATTGATTAAATATGCTTGTTAGGACAGGAGCAATTGTATCAATAATATCTCTAAGAATCTTAACGGATATACACCATAAGTTCTCAGTGTTTTATATGTTAAGACTATTGAATGTTTTTTTAATTGAGTAAACAGAGATACGCTTAAATTCAAAGGTTGGTACATCCTTAGTGAAATTTTCTTTCAAAAAAGATTCAGTTATCAAAGATGAAGAAGGGAGAGATTTCTGTTAAACTATAATTATAATAACTTCTATTGGGATGTTGGTGAAGAAGTTTTCTAACGTCTTAGCCACTTCAGTCTTATCTGAGATGATTTTGTTATCAATTCTAAGGGACAATTCATTCCGATCTCGTTGGTTTGTCTTTCCAGTTTCCTTGTTTATCACCTTCCAGACAGCTTTTATTTTATTATTAGAATATCTAATTTTTTTTTACTTACTGACTTAGATTTAGCTTGGGCGCAGACACTTTTGAATATCTTTGAATAGATTCTGACATGGTTATGCAAGTTAAGATCAGACGATAATGATTTTTCATGGTATAGCTGATATAAAGCATCTGCTTTTTCTAATTCCAACAGTAGCCCATTCATTAAATTTGGATTTCTTATTGATTTGAAGTTTTTTAATTGGACACGTCTTATTAAATTCATGACATACTGTAGAAAATAAAGTACCATAATTTACATTGGGGTCTTGCGAATCGAAATTGGCTGTTGAGAGACTACTAAGAACATATGAACAAAAAACATATATATATATATACAAACAAAGTTGAACCTAATTGTAACTTTTTGACTGACTCGAAACATACGAGTTGACCAGTATGGTCAGATCTCACGCTACTAATTAGGGATGAGTCTTTTATATCACAATTAGTAAATATATTATCTATGCATGAAGCTGAAGTAGGTTGTTATTCTTGTAGCTTAATTAAAAATATAGTTTTAGATTAAAAGAACTAAACGATGAGAGAAGTTTACATTTTTCTGGTGAATTTACTAGTAAATCAATATTTAAGTCCCCACAAACGAAAACTAATTTATTATCTCTAATAAGTTTATTTAGTATTTCTTCTATTATGATCAAAAAAAGATGTCAAGTTTGATGCAGGTGGTCTGTAGACACATAAGAAAGTTCGGCCTTCAACCTCTGCACATGCTACCACCTCACATAAGCGATCAACAGAGCAAGCAGTGATATCTTTCCTTTCCTTATATCTTAAAAGATTACTACATAATATTAAGGTACCACCCCCTATTAATGATCTGTTGTACGCACAGGCAAATGAAAAATTGTTTACATTAAAGAGCATTCTATCTGGTTTTAACCAGGTTTCACAAAAACATAGGATGTCAATACGATATTTATCTATTAACATTTCCACAACTAGAATTTTGCCAGAGAAGCGATTTATATTCTGGTGGTATAATGAAATATTATTATTAGGCTTCCCTTTTGTCGCTTCTAATAGTTTAAAGAATCTATATCAGTATTATTAGGTATACTATATACTACTGATTCATCACTTAATCTCAGTTAAAGTATCAATAACTGCGTGTATATTATAAGCTAACAAAGTAGCCAATAAATGTCGACTTTTTTTGGGAACAACACAAATATATGACTCTGCCATTGTCGGTCTTCAGTTTCGTGAGCTGGCTTTACCCAATAGACAGATCTCGTGCAAATACTTTAGAGCCCTTATTCGGCTCAATCGCATCCTTAATCCTGGCGGTATTAAAGCGGCGAATGTCGCGTTTCAGAGAGTTCTGTCTATTGAGCTGCCGGTATAAGTACGCATCGTCTGAAGACACCAGAATCGTCTCACGCCTCTTCTTCATTAGCTCGAGGGTTGGATGAGAGATCCTCTTGTTCTTATTTACTTAGACCCTACCGTATGGACAGTTTCCACGAACCCATCGTTATATTCGTCCACGGAGCTTCCTAGGCACTCAAAACGATTTTGAAGTTCAAGCTGAAAGCTCTCGGAGTTTTAGATCTGGATCTGTGCTGGACGGAGCGTAGACCTCATCAGTCGACACCTTTCAAGCTGAGAGGCACATGATACTCAATGTGCCTCTTACCATGCGGTGACCACTTCCAGTTTTCAGCGCGTTGATCACAGAAACATCATTGAATATTTGCTTCGTCGTCGACACGATGAAGTCAGTCTCATTTATAGTTGCATCGTCAGAACTTTGCCAGGTCCACTTTCTATGCTCACGCTTTTTGAAGAAGGAGTTCATCATGTAGAGGCTCTCCTTCTCCATAAAACTAGCCAGTAGGTGTCCCCGGTGATTCCGACGTCCAAATCCAAATTGCCCCACTCGCAGCTCGTCACCGTCTTGTTTGCCCAGTTTCGCGTTAAAGTCCCCCATGACCACGGTGAAGTGAGTCTTTAACCATGCATGGTTCTGGATACATTCTTATTCATGTTCTCTACTTCATCGTCGGGGTGTGTCGAGGTCGGGGCATAAACCTGTATGACCTTCAGCGAATATCTTGATGATATTTTGAGTATAAGGTACGCCACCCTGGTCGACACACTCGCGATCTTCGTCATATTTTTCACAAGGGACCTGTGGACGAATAACCCGACACCACCCTGGGACTGCTGGTCACCCTCCCGGAAATAGAGCAGGTTACCGGATTTGATAATTATTTATTTATTTATTAAAACTTTATGCATTACTAATAAACACTGTACAAAAGAGGACTTAATGCCTTAGGCGTTTTCTACCAGTCGACCTTATTATCGTGTCCTTCCCCTGTCTTCGGACTTCAGATAATCCCACAATACTCCATCGTAACCCGCTCAATTCGTTCTCAAGTTCGGTGATCTTCTCGTCAGTCCTCAGTGTCATCATTATCTTCCTGCCCTTGTCCCGTTTTATTTGGGGTCGGCGCAACATTTTTTCTTCCATTCTGTCCTGTCACTCGTCACGCTATCACTCTCCCTTTTCTTTCATATCACTTTTCACACAATCTATCCATCTTTTCTTTGGCTCCCTCTCCATCCATCCACATGTAAACTCATAACTTTTTTAGTAACATGCATTTCACCCCTCCTCTTCACATGACTACACCAAGACAAACGATTCCCTTTCAACTTTTCAGTCACTGGAACTTGAAAGTGTTCAAACTTCCCCTAATATACTCATTTCTCACTTTATCCATTCTCGTCTCACCACATATCTATCTTAACATTCTCATCTCCGCTACGTGCAATCTTTTTTCATTCGTCTTTTTCACAGCCCAACATTCTGATCCATACAGTATGACAGGCCTTATCACGGACTTGTAGATTTTACCCTTCAACTTGAGGGGCATCAGTGGGTCACATGTTATTCCCGTGACCTGTCGCCATTTCATCTATCCTGCGTTGATCCGATGTGTTGCGTCCTGGTCTAGCTCACCATTCCCTTGGACGAGCGACCTGAGGTACCGAAAGTCGGAGCAGATTGGTATGGGCGTTTCAGCGAGAGAACTGAATTGGAGAGACCGCCGAAATCGCAGAACAAGTATTCCGTTTTGGTTCTACTCGATTTCAGGCCAACACTCTCCAGTTTGTGTCACCACACCTCCAATCTGTTCTGGACCTCTAGGCCACTCTCGGCAACCAACACAATGTCATCGGCAAACAGCATACACCAGGGATCCTCTTCCTGAATGTCCGACGTCAGAGCGTCCATTATCATCAGGAAGAGGTAAGGGCTGCGAGCCGACCCTTTACGTAAGCTGACAGCCACATTGAAGCTGCCAGTGGTGCCCACTGTAGACCGGACTTGGGTACTGCATCGACTGTACATCGCTCGGATCCACTGCACATACTTTCCAGGCACACCTTTCTCCTTAAGGGCCCAGTCCTCAGTGTACGCGTGTTAAAAGTTGCCAGGTCCAGCCGTTTTATAAATGGGTAGCCGGATACCATCTGGAGATTGTTCGCACCCCTTGCCTCGCCGTGGCCTTGACCGCTACCGGAGTCAAGGGTAGACGAGCTGCCGGGCACTAGGGGCCATTTTTTTGTTTTGGTTTACATTTTTTGCCAAGCGTGGCGATTATGGCAACCCCCTCGGGTTGCCATAATCGCCACGCTTGGCAGGCGGGTTGGCGATCGCAGTGTGGTTGTTGTAATGCACAGAGGATGCTGCGGGCCATTTTCTGGTATGTCCCTTAGGCGCCTCTTACGACATCTACGGAAAGAGGTGGGATGGTGTTATTCTTTACGTCCGGACACCATACTGACGGTCTCATGTCAAGTCTACAAAATATTCTAGGCGACTTTTCTATGAAGGTTGACAAATATAATAAATGAAAATCAACCAATAGATCAAGCTGGATTTATGCGTAACTTCTCGACCATAGACCATATTATACAATATCTGAAAATGATTTTGGAAAAATACAATGTACGACAAACCACTTTACCTGTGTTTCATCGATTACAGTAAGGTTTACGACTCTATTTCGCATAGTTCTATGTGGCAAGCTCTATCAGTACAAGGAATAAACAAAGATTACATAGATCTAGTTCTAGAAGTATGCTCGAAAACCCTGGAACTAGTATCAAAATCGAAAGAGGAGTATTATTATATACTTTATATGGGTCTACCTTTTATAGCAGAACTTTTTATGTCATAATATTATTTTGCATAACAACGGATAGCATAAACTTCATTTTGCAGAAAATCGTTTCGCATACACTCATTTGTCATACATTCAAAACTCATAATTTTGTTAGTCAGAATCATCTCGAGGCATAATTTTAATATCCATAATAATTAAAAAGCAGAACCATCACATCGCAGAAAATTCAGTCAGAATCGTCTTTTGGCATATATTTTAAATCGATAGTCATTAGTTTTGGTGAAAGTAATATCAAATCGGTAACCTGAAGTTAATTAGAAAACACTGTTGGTTTTCAAAGGGTCAACGGAGGCCCCCTGCGGGTCCTCCTATTTCTGGGTGGTTATAAAAAAAATAACCACGAAATAACTTCTAACCTAACATGTCCGTGTCGGGGTGCCCTAAAATTCCGAGCTCGCTACGCTCGTTTATGACCATGTACATGCAAACAAGAATATACTATGAAATTACTATTAATATCAAAACGGTTACCTAATTACAAAACACTGTCAGCTTGAGTAGGATAGACGGAGGCCCCTTGCGAGGGCCTCCTATTTCTGGGTGGTTTAAAAAAATAACCACGGGGGCTATGGCGGGAGCGTTCAAGCAGGTATGCAGCATGCAGCATGCAAGCAGGCATGCAGCTTGGAAGCAGGCATGCAACATGCAGCTGGCATGCAACACGCAGCAGGCATGCAGAATGCAGCAGGCATGCAGCATCCAAGCAGGCATGCAGAATGCAAGCAGGCATGCAGCATGCAAGCAGGCATTCAGTAAGCGATCAGGCATGCAGCATGGGAGCAGGCATGCAACATGCAGCAGGCACGCAGCATGTAAGCAGGCAGGCAGTATGCAAGCAGACATGCAGCATGGAAGCAGACATGCACTTTGGAAGCAGGCATGCAACATGCAGCAAGCATTGTTTCTGTCACGGCTCCGGTGCTGCGGGGTTTGGGCGGTCCCACGCGAACTTATCGTCGAAGATGGTTTTAACGCTCACCTCCGCAGCATCGGCGTGCTGGCCGGCTTCGCCAGCGTGCCTCAGCCGCGGCGGCGGGCCTTCAAACCACCTGCTCCTCAGCTCGTGGGCCGCCCTACCCCTCCGCGCCTACGCAGGCTTAAATTACACTCTAGGGGTAGGACTGATGTAAGACTGTGTGAAGTTGGTTTTGTAGCGATTCGTTTCTTTCACTAAATTTTATAGCACAACATATTGACTTTTTATGACACTATTATAATTTAATATTGAAAATGCTACCAAGTCTATATATTTGTGACCAAAATTCCGTAAAATGTTGTTTCGATGTGGTGAAAATATAGCACAGTAAATCATTTGAAAGAAAAAGGTTTAAAAGAGGCTTCGGCCACTTCGATGATCTAAAAATATGTTAAATAATGCATGAAGCAAAAAAGACGTCGGTCAATAGTTTTCGGTAAAATGAAATCGAACAAAAAAATTCGGCAAAGTTATCGTTCCCCAAATCGTCATGATCGTAGAACAATGACGGATCTAACAAATGTTGAATTTTACAGGGCAGTCATTTGAAATATTTTTTATAGTTTTTTAGAAATAACTTTTTTAATACTTAATGTGTAATGTTGAAATTTTGTACATATTGTATTAAAAGGGTTTATTTTAGGATGGAACAAAAATATTAACAAATATTTACACGGTTTTCTAGAAAAATCACATGCGTCTATTTACTTCGGATTCAATACAGTCGTAAGGTATCATCCGACGTTGTTGTTGGGAAAGTTGCTGTTAATAAAATGACGGATATTATTTTGCGATTATATTCTATGGATGGTCTTAGAAATATTTGGACGGATGTGTTATCTATATTGAATCATGGGCTAGTAAAAGAGTAAATATGTAGTTGTGGATAAGATAGGAAGTGTAAATAAGCTTATTAGGTATATAAGGTAGGTACTAGGTAGTGTTTTAAAGCTTATCTTAAATAAAATTCAGACCATTATGCCGTACTCTCTTTAATTATTTTTTAAATTGAAATCACATTAATTGTTATAGCACATGAATTAGACTTCTAAAAAAGCTATCGTATTTAAGTGGTACTAGGGAAGAATCACAAAGACTTCTAAGATCCATATTTATCATTACTGCGTTACATAAAGTTGGACAATTATAATTACTCATCTCCTTCCAAAGTACAAGCGTCATGACGCGATCTTCAGAGAAATTATTATCTATATCAAATTATATTACTCTCATTTCAAAATCAAAATTCTTTTATTGCTGTCCAAGCAACTTTATTGTTATTCGTACTTTTAACCCAGTTCTTGTTTTTTAACAGATCTTAAAAATAAAATAAAACACATAAGAATCACCTGTTACTTTAGCCCACCGGGCAAGCAACTTCCATTCTTCTGGAGTGTAGATAGTTTTATGCTCAGCAGCCCTTTCTTCATCACACTGTTAACCGTTCCCTATTCGTTTTGAGCGTGACCTTTTTCAAGAAATCTGAATTCTTTAGAAGGATGAGCGTAAATATAGAACACTGGTTTCGGTTCTGGCCTGCACAATTGTCAGACAAGAAACGAAATCCTTTTGCACCCCTTGATACAGACTTCTATATGAAGTCATAGACGCAACTGGCTACTTCGTTAGCCCCACGTTTGGCAACCCCTTCATCTCACATGTAACAATAACATTGTTTAGTAACCATATCGTATATATATAAATTATAACATGACAGCTTGCTCTTATAATATAATACACTCATTAGCCCATGAGAGCAAGACAAAACCTTTTGAAAATCGAAGGTACCACAAATAATACGTCTATTAGAATTAATAGCGTCATTTTCATCATTTTGTTTGAAGGTCCTGGACAGTGTTTTGTTATTTTGGTGTTTTGCATAGTGTTCAACAAATGATTTACCTACATTAGACAGATTTTCTATTTGTTTGAAACTTTGACACTGGTCAAACAGGAGACTGGAAAAAAGAATACTTATATCCTTTTTGGGCATATGAAAACTTAAATTAAACTAAGGTATTTACAACGTCTATATAATGTCTGAAATAAGAAGCTTGGCTGCTAGCTGGGGATGGCATAGATGTGTCTCTGATGTTGTCAACAGTGTAAGTACCCGGTTGAGGGAAAGGCGACAAATCTGAGGTCAAGGCGTATCTAACGGAGTTGGAGCTGAGCTGATATTTAGGAGAGATACGGAACAATGCTGATCATACGTTGGGACTAAATATGAGGATGGATTTTGATCCACGGCCATAAAAGGATCTTCTCTTAAAACACAAGCAAGTGGTGACATATTCGGGTTCATGTTTTCCGTATCTGTTGACTGTATGATCTCCATTGAATGTTTACTGTGTGAAAAACATCCTCATAAATTTCGTGCATGTCTTCAATTACATTATGTGCTCATATAGGTTGTGGCGAATGGCATTCTGAAAAAAATATTAACTTATAAAAAAATCTTGAGAGAACTTAAAACTTATTATTAAATTCGAAAGGTCAATAGTAAGTTTTAAGAACGCATACAAGCAGAAGATGAAAATTATGTAAGTACAACAATAAATATAAATATACAGCTTTTTATCATCTGGAATAATTATGACTTAAGTTAGATCATAACTCAATTTAAAAAACATTAAATAAATAGGAGCTATTACTATTTTTTCAAAAGAAAAAAGGCGGATGTGAATTTTAATTCCAAGAATAAAGTAGGATTATCACATGCGACTCTTTGATAAACAAGCGGGTGCATAGAATAACGTCGGTTCTGATCAATCGTCGTTATCATGTCCATAGAAAAATGTAGTATAATCACGTACACCTTGAAAATTCAAACATCGTTAAATATACTACAAACACAATAATAATTTAACTGTCAGGTAGCAAACATTATTTTTTCATAAAAAATAAATTTTAAGTACATTGATAATATTCCGTAGAAAACAGACGGATAATTTGAACCGACGCTTTAATTTGTGTATTTTGTGAAATTTTGTATATATACAAGATTTAAGTGGAATAAATGGTTAAATGTAATTCAATAACTTACCTGGATTTCTTGGTATGAAGTCGTCCACATCATTGTAATCTTCATTTGTAAAATTAGTTTTTTGTGTATCCTTGTTTGTTTGCTCCACAAGTTTCAACATAAATTTTGATCTTCCTGACTTCATTGTGGTTCAATTTATAATATATCATGACAAAAACTAGGCACGAAAGAATTTAAAGTTCAACTAGTGCAATAAATTACGAAAATAAATAAATTCGATGCAACGCGTGCGCGATTTCAACGAACAATGACGCGTGTGTGGATCCGTCGGCGGCGGGAGGGGGCAGCGGCCGGCCACAGCGCCTCGTACAAAGACGAGTGCGCAAATCCGTCATTTTACTATGAGCGCTTTTCAAATCCGCCATTTTACCGACTGGTTATTTTGAAATCCACAATATGTATATTTTTTTTGTTGATGTAGTAATCAAGTATTCATTATGTAGTATCCAAATATGGTAAAAAGTGATTTTCGTATTTTTGTCAAATCCGACATTGTTCTACGATCATGACGAAATAATCATCTCTCTAACTAGACGTTATGCTAAACGAAATTATGCTTAATATTAATTATGGCAAAGGTAATTATGCCAAATAAATTTCTGCCATGTTAAAAGTATGCCGTTGTAAATTCGGACACGTAAACATTCTGCCAAACAATAGTAATGCTAAATATTTTTTATGCCTTAAAAATATTCGATTAAAGAAGATTATTCCAAGTGTGTCAAGCCAAATAAATTTCGGAGTATCAAGATTCTGCCAAATAGAAGGAACCCACTTTATATAGGTACTTTACCCTCACGTATGCCCAAACTTGGCCACTGACGAAACGTAATTTAGAAAAACCTAAATTATGCCAAAGAGGAATAGAAAGGAGTTATATGAACTACAGACTGAAGAACAAAATGAAGAACGCTATCATACGAAGTCAAACCAAAGCAAAAGATGTGGCCAAGAAAGTGCTTGGCTTGAAATGGAAATGGGCCGGACATATCCAAAATCACCACTAACTGGTAAGCGCAGATAAGGCAGACCACAAAAGAGATATAGTGACGACATTATAAAAACAGCAGGAAAAACATGGAGCAGAGAGGCCCGAGAAAGATCAAAGTAGAAACGACTGGAGGAGGCTTTTACCGCTGTATAGCAGTCCTTGTACAGGTCAAATATATAATTATTATCTATTAAAAAACAAGTTATAAAAAAAAAGAAAAAGTTTAAAAAATGACACTAAAGATAATTAAAATATACTCAAAACTTCAATAGTCAAGTAAAAAACAAAAAAAAAATTAGAAGGAAAATAAAGCTATTTTTTTATTTACGTTGACGTAGAGATCTATTTCAATGAAAAATACAAATAAAAATTGTAATTATCTTTGTTTTATTAGTTTTATCTATCTCTGAGGTTTAAATTATTATTTATTTGTAATATTGTTGACCACACGGGACTTTTCATTAGAAATCCCGGGAAGATGCATATTAATATCAACATTTCGATGCAAGTACATGAATAACTCTACCTAATTTCGACCCCTGGTGATTATAGGCTTATCAGTGTCGGATCTTTATTATTATTTAGAATCGGCAGATTTTCTAAACGGATCTTCCTTTTATTTGAATTGTTTGTTTTAATTATTTTTCAATGGAAATCCCATTATTCAGGTTCGCAGATCAAATTACATTTGCTGATTACAAGTTATTTCTGAGTTCTATTTTTCAATTTCCATCGTGAATATAATTTGTGTTTCATACTCGTACCTACCTACTATTTGGGACATGTTTTTGGACTTTCCAAAATATTAAAAGATTCAAAGATTCAAAGCATTTTATTTCAAATAAACCATTTACTGGCACTTTTGAAATGTCAAGAAGTCAGTCAGTAAGAAAAAAAATGATGCTCATTGCACATTCCAAAGCGTAGATCTCTATGGAGAAGAATGTGCAAGAAACTCCATGGACACTCTTTTCAATCATGTTTTGTAATTACAAATATCTCTGTTACATTATATATTAATAGGTTCCTATTGTAGTTCTAAAACCTACTAACTATTTAATTATCCATGATAAAATTCCTAACGGTATCTACCTACTGAGTTCTGAGTTAACAGTTTTCTATAAAGCTGATTTAACAAAAGACACTGAAGCTGTAATTACTTAAAGGAATTTAACGTTAAGGTATGAATGTATACAAAATGCTTATTTAGCCGGCGTTGGAACTGTATAATGTGTTGTTTATTACATAACGTTTTCATAGGAAGCGCCTAGTACACGACATTGTTAGAATTTTCAAACGGGTTAATATCAAGAGCGGCTGAGGAATGTTTAATTACCGCTGTGACATCCTACGAGGAGGGCGACGCGAGGAGACAGTTGGCACTGCGTGCCTCTGAAGGCTTTTCAACGCACGTCCTAAGTGGGATATAACTACGTATTCGCTGAGCGCTTGTTTGTTATCTCGGCTTAAGCTTTGTTTGAAGTTCCACCATGAATCAATTTAGTAATAGGTAGCTTGTCAAGGCAATATTTCGAAGAAAGTTTTCCATCCCCATATGCCTACTGTTTTTTTTAAGAGCAATAAATATTGAATACTTACATCAGCAACAGGTTATGAAGTCGCGGGCAATTTTTCATAAGAGCGCAACGCGAGCGTTCTCGTAGATTTCACTCTTGGCGAGGAATTAGCGCGAAAGCCACGACAATTATTTACGACGTTTCCAGTGCGGAATTACAGCCTACCGTACCGCCGCGGCCTTTTATGTTTATTCACGGGTTATAATTCCCCGGCGTAGAGGATTATTTGAAAACGTAAGCGTCGGTTCGGCCATATTTCACGCCAGCAGTAGCGTGGCAGTTGTGAAAGTAATCACTACAAACATGTCGAAAATGATCCCCACTGCACGCTTAGATGAGGGAGGTTAGCGAGGCCTTATTTGTAATGCACTGACAGAATGCATAATGGAATGCGGGCTTGTTTCAGCCCTGTTAGTAAGTTCGTTAACTGACTGCTTTGGTATTGTAATCGGCTCTACATATTGATAAATAGAAACGATATCTTATTTTATTTGAAATATGATGGTGTAATTATATACGTAGCTGCGCAGGTTGGCCTTGAAGATTTAGCAAGGCAGGCTGATGTTGGTCCGTAGATGGGTGACATCTATGCCTATATCGAGACTAGCTTCTGCCAGCGACTTCGCCCGCTTGAAAGTAGGTTTTCCATACAAACTTTGGACCCTCGTTTTATCCCCTTAGGGGGTGAATTTTGGAAATACAATGTTAGTGCTCGTTACGTCATAAAAGAAAACCTAGTTTTGGTCAGTCACTCAAGTTTCTCCCTTTATATATGTAAATTTCTCGGTTACCTATCATAAGTTCGAAAAATATTTGACCAATTTCATTTCACCTAAAACTTTTCAACTATTTTCGTTTCGTTTTTTTTTTATTTCATCGAAGTCACGTCTGCCACTGTATCAGTTGACCTATTATCAATTCGATTTTTTTCGTTACTCCGACGTTTCATTTGGCCGAAATACTTTTCACCGATGTTACACTTAGCCAAAATAACATTTGTTCGAAGTATTATGTTTCTGAACATTCATTAAACCACTGTTTTAATTACAGTATTTTCAATTCTCCTAACGCCTAGAAATGTAATTATTACACTGGCATGATTGAGGCAACAGAAGCTAATTTTAGATTAGTTTAACCTACTATTTTATTTAATTATTTAAACGTAATGGCACTTAATAATATAGTTGATTATGAACAAAAGTGGTTTTAATTGGTCCCAGTTAGAAGCTGCAAACAAGGATGCTTGCTTTAATCATGCAGCATGCAAGCAGGCATGCAGGCATGCAGTATGCAAGCAGGCATGCAGCATGCAAGCAGGCATTCAGCATTCAAGCAGGCATTCAGCATTCAAGCAGGCATTCAGCATTCAAGCAGGCATGGAGCATGGAAGCAGGCATGCAACATGCAGCAGGTATGCAGCATGCAAGCAAGCATGCAGTATACAAGTAGAAATGCAGTATGCAAGCAGGCATGCAGTATTCAAGAAGGCATGCAGCATGAAAGCAGGCATGCAGCATGCAAGCAGGCATGTAGCATGCAAACAGGCATGCAACATGCAGCAAGCATTGTTTCTGTCACGGCTCCGGCGCTGCGGCGTATTTACATTCTGTACATGGCCAGAACGCATCCATAGGAAACTGCTCGCGTATACATTGTTGTGCAGTTTTTAAATTAGCGATTACAATGTATACAAGAGTAGTCCGCAAATACTCGCGTATACTTTGTAGTAGCCAAAGTAACTAGCTTTGTTCCATAATATACAGTGCTAGTACGCATGCAAACTAATCGTGTATAGATCGGAATAGGCGCGAAAAACTCTAGATTCCAAACTATACGCGAGCAGTTGCATGCTCGCCATTTTGATTTGTTGACCTCCCTTTCTATTATATGGTAATCATATCTGCGTATTTATTCTAAATATCGCATCATCTTTCGGCACGTGCTGTTTGTTTTTATTAGCGGTTTTTTGTTGTCTCTGCATAATTTATTATAAAAAAGTGGTAAAAACGTTTGCTTACTTAATACAAATGTGAAAAATGATTACCAAAGACACTCTGCGAGAGTTTTTACTGAGTAAATGTGGTGAATTCAAAGAAAAACTGTTTAAATTTGAATCTTCGGAAAAGTTTGAAGTAATCATCAAGTGCAAGCTGGGAGCCCAAATGATTCACTAACATTAGAAGGGAATCTGGCGCTCGGCGCCCGCTACCGCGGCACGCTCGCTGCGCTCGCTCGCCTTCACGCTTTGATGGTCACTGTTCTAACCTAACCTAACCCACATGATCGCTTCGTTAGCTCGCCATCGTGTTCTAATGGTCACTATTCTAACATGACCTAATCCAGGCGCGATTTTAACCTTAACCTAACACAAATGATTCACTAACATTAGAAGGGGATCCCCTTCTAATGTTAGTGAATCATTTGGGTTTGGTTAAGTTAAAAGCCATTTTTTTAAATCTAATTCTACATTAATAATGTTAAAACTTCATTCCATTATATGCATAAATGATTTTATTAAACTATATCGCAGCTTTTGTCAGGCGTAAGTGAAGTTAACAGTAGTATAGTTTGGAAACACGTTACAAACTATACAAGACCAGTGAGCAGAATTCGTGTATACATTGTAATCGCAAATTTAAAAACTGCACTACAATGTATACGCGAGCAGTTTCCATAGGATGCGTTTTGGCCATGTACAGAATGTAAATACGTGGCGCTGCGGGGTTTGGGTGGCCCCACGCGAGCTTATCGTCGCAGATGGTTTTAACGCTCACCGCGGGCCTTCAAACCACCTGCTCCTCAGCTCGCGGCCCACCCTACCCCTCCGCGCCTACGCGGACTTGAATTACACTCTAGGGGTAGGGCAGACAAGCGGTGCGAAATCGGTGAAGTCGGTTTTGCAGCGATTCGTTTCTGTCACTAAATTTTGTAGACAACATGTTGACTTTTTATGACACTAATTTAATTTAATTGAAAATGGTACCAAGTAACCGTCTATTATTTGTGACCAAAATTCCGTAAAATGTTGTTTCGGTGTGGTGAAAATATGGCAAATAAATCATTTGGCAAATGAAAAAAGTTCAAAAGAGGCTTCGGTCAATAGCAAAAAGTTATTTTGTAAATCGGCGAAATATAGTTCGGTAAAATAATACTTATGACACATGATACTTCGATGATCTAAAAATATGTCAAATAATGCATATAGCAAAAAAGACGTCGGTCAATAGTTTTCGGTAAAATGAATTTCGAACAAAAAAATTTCGGAAAAGTGATCGGTTCCCAAATTTCTCCGTGCCTCAAAAAGTACGTAGAGTTTTTATCCTTTATTTAGAAGAACAACGCGGTCACACAAACAGAAAACAGTTTTGGTTGAAAATGGATTCCACTTATACTTGTACATTCCTAGTTATACATATTTATAATGATAAATGTCATTTATTTTGCAAATGGGTTTTGAAAAAAAACTTTAATACGTCAGTTTTTTTCGTTAATCTATCGGCTACATCTAAAGTATAAGTTGTAACTAGTTATCAGAAATCGATATATTATTATACTGTTGGGAAATACATAAACTATAATAGCAAATCGAAGGTTGTCGTCGTAATCATAAATAAAGCTCTTCACGAGTTTGGCTTATCGACAATAATAAACGGTGGCCATAACTACGTACCAAATGAGTATTTACAGGAAATGCAAATGATCAAGGTGTCAAATAGCAACCATTAAATTTGGATAACGCAGCTTACGTTTATATTTCGCACGTAATCCGCCCGACGTGTAAAATACGGCGCGTCAGTAAATATTAAACTCTGCAATAATTTCGCTTGTGTCAGTGTCATAAATATTGTCCAGAGATTTTCATATTAATTGCAGCTCCACTAGAGCACCTCTGTACGCATGAATTTTAATTTTATGACCCTTGTTTACATCGACCGTTGTAAAAATATCTCTAATTTGTTAATACAGAAAGTACCTACCTATTTCAAAACGACTTGCACTGCGTATTTCGATCTTAGTTTAAACTGTCCCTTAAAGTTTATTATTTTATTATTGCCTTCTAGTACTGTCTTCCTTTTATAAGTATTTACTTTTTTTTAACAAGTTCGAAAAATAGGTTTAGTTGTACGCACCGCTACGCTACGTATTTCCCGCGCAATACGCTAATTTGACTATATCCACACTTTTGTGGAAAGTGACATCGTCGTGCTATTCAATTACATACTTAAAATATTGTGCTAGAAGTCAGCCCCCACGAAAATTGAGTACGGCGAACAAAAATAAAATCCACGGACCATATCATATACCTATAACAGTTTTACAAAATCTAATGTTTATGAAAAAAGTCGTGTGATACACGCGAGCGTTTGTCATTGCACTCTCGCCCCATAACAGTGAACGTTTGTCATTGCAGCAGTGGCGGTAACTCGGCTAGACAAATAATCTGACGATCTTCACCCACTTGTATCAAAATGAAGGTTTCTCATATTGAATGCTATTTTTATTAAAGAAAAAATACTGTTTGAAATACAAGTTACCCGTAATAGTACATTATGATACAAGTGAGCAATGTTGGTGATTACCGCTAAGGCGGATCTTAAGGGATCTAAGGACGGTAACCACCAATAGTCACGTGTATCATGCGACGTTTTTCGACACACTTGTGAAGAAAAATAATTTTATTGACTATTTGTTCATCAGCTAAACTACATAGTAATTGTACTTTTTATGCGTTAAGACGGTAAAATATTGAATCTGTTTTCGAATGTGCGCGCATCTTAATTTTATTTCTTCTTTCTTCACCCCATTTGGGCAGGCTAAGGTCTTTAGACCATAGCGCGACGTCATCAGTTTCATATGTTAACCCGCATTAATATGTTACTCGAACATAATAAATATTATGTTCGAGTAACATATGAATGCGGGTGCAACACATTCTAATGTTTTTGCAGTATTTGGTAGCAAATGTATCATGTCATTCTCGCTGAAATAAGCAAGTAAGACACTAATTTATACAATTGAACGCAATAACCTAATGTGTTTTTTTCGGATTAAATCTCTTTTTTAGAACAAAGAGAAGAGTTTTTGGCGGGATTTCTTCGAGTGCAGTTCACTGGCTGTTTTAATTAGGTATTCGCAAATTGATTCCTAGTGGATATTGATTTGTGATGTAAAATTGGTGTAGTTTTGTATCTCAAGTGTCTGCACTACTGGATAATATGTGGAGTCATTGAAGCAGGTGCGATCTCGGTAAAATGGAGCCGAGAATTTTATTGTAGTGTTGACTACCTCAGCGAAGTTAGCCGAGAATTTACTGCCAAATACTACAAAAACGTTAAAATGTGTATCATCCATATCCATATCATGTAGTATAATCCATATTCTAATAAATTATAAAATTAACTATTCATACGAAGGCATGGCTTAAAGGACTTAGTATCCAAGCCAAAAACATTAACAATAAAAGAACAAAGAGGTATAACAAAAAGGTTTTAACTACATTATCGCACTATGCGTAAAGGTAATCAAAATGTCGCAGTTTGGTTACAAGTGCTATTATATACCTAAGTGTAGTGCAATTAGAGGCACTTTTTGAGCAAGTGTGTTGAAAATGACTTTTACAGATTATAATGATTGCAGCAAAGATATATTTTCAAAAGAAAACGACTTTCGATATGCAAGAAAACAAATTGAAAAACTTAACAATTTATTGATAAACTGTAATAACACATTGTAAAAGGATATTTAAACGAACGTTTATTATCACTGATTGATTGAATTAAGTTCACTGCTAGCTGATAGTTTAATTATTAATTATTATAATCGGGCCTCTGTCGTACGCACAGTTACGTGTGTAATTATGAGGTCCGGTTCAATGAGGGTGTTGGTCGTTGGCTACGAACACGTCATGCACAGTATAATTACGTAGGTACTGTGGCGACCATGCAGGTCCCACTAATAATTACTAACTTGCAAACTGGAATGTTATACTTTTAAGGTTTATGTGATAAAAAGTTTAGGTTTGATTGATGTTCAAATGATAGATAGGAAGACGTCATACAAAAGTCGAGACGTAGTTTTTATACAAAATGTATTTGAAAGTGCTTAATACAATATAATAATAGTTTAAATCTAACCAGAAGCCTTTCATTTGCGTCTCCACTATCACAGTACTGTCGCCTAGTGAGTGCGTGTGTTTACGGCAGACGCACGATTTTTTCATGTTAAAATTATATTACTAAGATAAATTAAAGCTTTTTCAGATGTGTATTTCCCACTCCAAACAGGCTCAAGTCATGTCCTTTCTAGACAAAGACATTAAATATATACTACCAATAGACAGGACATAGCGAACAAAATCGTGATCCGATACTTATTACCTAGTGGTCATAAGTCGCTCAGTCTAGTATGACGCCCCTACACGTCAAGTCGTGTTTGTATCATTAAAAGAAAATCATTTATTGAGAAAATATGCCGAACTGCGCATTACGCTATTGCAAATCTTGTTATGATAAAATGACTGGACCTAACTTCGGTTTATTTTCGTAAATATTTTTGGTATTTACGAAGTAATTAATTAAAATTCAATAATTTTGAGAAATAGTTCTAGAACATTTGCTGGTTTTGTGATAACGCCATCTATTGCTGAAATTAACCTTATCTTTATCACACACTGAGGCTCTACCACGAGCTCATAATGTGATCCATTTTACGACCTAAACCGAACTGTTAAAGGGATGGAGCTATATAGGGTGTATAGCTCCATCACTCTTTCGCTCGTACGACTGACATTTTAACATTGTCATGGTAAGGCCCCTGGCCACCTACCGAGCGATAGTTAAATAATTATAAATTTTGACAAATTTAATTCGCGTGTTTGCTATTCAAAGCCAGATGGCGTCACTGAGACATAGGATGACAGTTTTTCTTAAGACATTTGTTCTGATAGCCGCTCTATTGTATCTCTTTAATCTCTTTGTTTCTAGACAAGTAATTTTATTATTTTGAAACGGGTTAGTAATATTTTTTTTCATGTGTGAAATCAGAAAGTTCTTTATTAAGCTGTTGATCCCCGCATTAACGCCGGCGTTCACGCGCCATTGTCTTACTATTGTGTTTCTAATTACGCACTCAAAAGGTTAAAGGCATATACTTATATTTCAAATCACTTGTTCTATTTTATATTAATATAAACGTATATCACGATACATGTGCTGTAGGTACAGCACTACATTAAATTTTATAGAGACGTTTTGGTGACAAATGGGCTTTCTATAAAGACGTGGATAGGAAAACATTAGTTCGTTTCCTAGCTCGACAAATCAAGATAGTGTCGCGATAAACGTCGCATCCAATCACCTGGTGTCCTATTACCAGGTGCGTGGTGTTATTTACGCGGGACCAATCAGTATGTAAATATGTAGAGTAGGTGAATGTTCTGGAGTGAGTGGGCAGAGCCCTGTGCGCACAGCCTCCGCGTGGCTTGCGCTCGAGCGCACGCTTCGGGCACCGCTTCTAACGCTGCGTCCGCCGGGGACGAGCTAGCTTATCTGATAAAAGTAAACTGGAGCGCGGGAAATAAATGTGTTGACTTATCCTGACTTCATCCCATTTATAGTTTCTTTACTATTAGCTATGGCTCTTGGCTCGTTTATCGTGTTGATGTTTGCTCTGGACGTGTTCGCCGCAGACGTGCAGCCGGCGCTGGCAACCCCGTTTCACACGGTATCCGCCTGCAACACAACTGTCACTTACAACAAAGTCCTGCTGAAACACGTCACGTTGCTGTCAAAGTACGTGTTCACGGGCAAAGTGTTTGGTGTACAATCTGGTTATAATGGTACGAGAATATACAAAGTGAACATACGTCGGGTACTGAAAGGTGATTTAAATGATATAGATGTGATGGTGAAGTTCGGAACCGCAAAGTATTTACGCTTCAGCGACGCCACGATTTTCGTGGAAAGCTCTAGTATAACGTGTCCACCTCTACGTGTTTGCACATACGGTATATTCTTAACTGAAAAGAGACGAGATAGAGGCGCTTTGTGGCTCAGCTTGGTAATTGAACCTTTGATGTTGACTTTAAGAAGTATTGAATAATCGAAGCGGTGGTCAAAGGTAAGATTTATGTTAATCTGATTGTTGTGGCTAACCATTTTGTATTTACATAACTAATATTTAACAACAACTGTATTGCAACAGATATTATCGTCGATATAGCATAGTCCTTGGTTGTTTACGACTCGTTTTCACTGTCAGAAAAAGTAAAATTTCATAAATTTCTGTGTAATGCGTACTTGCGGGAACTTAAAGCTGACCACGTAAAATTAGCAACCAGTTTGTGTTCGCGTTGTTTTAATAGTGGTGCGTAAATAAACAAGTAGGCGGCAATTAGACGCGAGGCGTGGCAACGTCAGCGCAGCCGCTACGCCGGCCGGCGACTTATTGCTACCTGTTACTGCTTAAGCTCCAGACATCAGAGTATAGACTTACGATATCGATATTACCGGCAACTTTTCAGTCAATCAAGTTGCGAGTTTTATTTCAAAAAACGAATGATGATGCAGTGATCAGCTCTTACACCCCATTACTGGCGCATTACTGCCTATTTTTTTTTTGACTTGAGATCGACCCTCTGATCTTTATCGAGTGATATTTTTTTCAGAATAGAAATGTTGTGTAGACGTGTAACAATCTTGTTTTGTAAAGTCCTTTCGCGTTTGCGCAGCCTATTGTCTGGTATTAGGCAGATATCAAATAATTTTTTGGGGACACTATTATCTATCTTTTTTTTTCGGTGGGATATCAACAAAATACTTCCTCCCGCTCTGGGTGGGGTGGGTCAGACTTTTACTGACTAAAACCCATTTCTGTCTTTAAGGCCACATTGGGTTGCCCTTTGCTTTCCAGGATTATGGTAATTCTTTAAAAAATTCCCACGGCCTAGTAGGCATCAGCCCTACTGGCCCCATACTCACACACATCACATCATCATGACATCTCTTTAAGGAGCGTGTGTAACACACTAGGTGCCATTGATGATTTGAGCTCGGTCCTTACCGGACGGCCGGATGACGAGCTATCCATGGCTCGTCATCCGCAAGCCCGCACCTCCGGTGGCCTGGAATCGCCCAGTGACTCGTGACGTCCGGGGTGCCTCCATGGCAATGAATAATAATAATAAATAATAATAATAATAATATTCCACAACTATCACACAACGCCGTCTAGTCTCAAGCTAAGCAGAGCTTGTGTTATGAGTACTAGACAACTGATAAACATACTTATATATTTCTAAATACATACATATTATATTCAAATCCTTTCAAAATTCAAAAACTCTTGTCCAGTTTTAAAGCGAGTTCCCCGCGGCGCTAGACCTCTTGTGGCGCAACACCTAGCAGGGTGCGTTCGCCTTGCCGTACGGGAGAACTCGCAAAGTGCTTGGGAACATCTGCTCACCTTCACTTACAGAATTTTACATGTACAAAAAAAATTGGCTACAAAAAAGACCTTAACTGCACAAATTAAAGAAAACTGTAATCTTTCGGCCTGTAATTTAGATTCAAAATTACCGATTCAGAGGTTTACCTCTTCAAAAGGTTTATCCCATTTGGTTGAAATGAAGTTGGGGGAAGGTGACATTAGCGGAGCAGCCAGGATTCTTTTTAGTAGTGATGTGGTGGCTCCGTGTTCTCCAGATACTCTCGCAGATCTGGAGAGAAAACACCCTGCCCCAGTGGATGGCCTTTCTTTTCCCGACCCCCCTGATCCGGACATTCACACCCTCACCATTACAGGTCGAGAAGTGATCACAGCTGTTTGTTCTTTCCGGAGCGGCTCTGCTGGCGGCCTCGATGGTCTCAGTCCTCAGCACCTAAAGGACCTTATTTGATCAGGTGCCGGGGAAGCTGGTGAGTTGCTCTTGAAGGAGCTTACGGCACTGATTAACCTTATGCTCTCTGGCAATGTGAGCGAAACCGTCATCGACGTCTTGTACGGGGCTAATTTATGTGCCCTGTGCAAGAAGGATGGCGGTATTCGTCCCATTGCCGTGGGAACTACGTACCGTCGTATGGCAGCCAAGATTTGTTGCAAATTTTTTGGTGAGGTAGTTTTGGAAAAAAAATTTCAGCCCCTGCAGCTTGGTTACGGCTCCAAAGGGGGCTGTGAGGCTGCCGTACACGCGTTGTCGACCTACCTAAATTCTGGCAAAGGAGAGGCTATCCTTAAGGTTGACATCAAAAATGCATTTAATTCTGTTAATAGAGACACCTTGCTGGCAGAAACTAAAAAAGAAATACCTCAAATCTTTAGTTTTCTTTGGCAATGTTATAAACATCCATCTAAATTACTATATCGGGACAACCTTTTGGAATCTGCTGTTGGCTGTCAGCAAGGTGACCCACTCGGGTCAGTGATCTTTAGCTTAGCTATTCACCCAATCATTCGAAAACTAAATTCTAAATTTAACGTGTGGTACCTCGATGATGGAACCCTAGGAGGCGATGTAGACACCCTTTTAAATGATTTAGTGTTTTTTTAAAACCAACTCTTTTCTATAGGACTAGATCTCAACTTTTCTAAATGTGAATTATTCCTATCTGACAATACTGACAGACTTCTGACTCTTCCAAAATTCAATGCAATAGCCCCTGCAATCAAAATTATCATAATATTATATATGATAAAAGTTCTCTTCGTCTCCTTGGGACCCCAATCTTTGAGAATTTCTTTCCCAGTTTTGTGGAGGAAAAGATACAAAATTTCAATGACGTTTCGGAAAGATTGCTCCAAATTAACATGCATTCGGCCATTACCCTTATTCGTTATTGTTGTTTCGGCCCTAAATTAATATATTTCCTTCGTTCTTCCCACTTATGGAAGCACCCTCTACTTTTAGAAAAAATGGACCAAATTATCCGGCATAAGCTTACATTAATTTTAAATGTGACCTTGGACGATCGAGCTTGGGATCAAGTTACTCTTCCCATCCGTATGGGAGGCCTCGGCGTCTGCAAAATTATCAGTATTAGTTTACCGGCGTTCATATCTTCGGTCCACGGCACTGATAAATTAATCAGGAATATTCTAACTTCAACACTGATTCCTTTTGATGTGCCGTGCTTCATCGAGGCTATGGATGCCTGGAGACTCGCTTGCCCGAATATTAATCCGCCCGACAACCCCTCTTCCCAGAGGACACGGTGGAGCATACGGTAGAGGTGTGCCCCGCCTGGGCAGAGCAACGCCGTGTCCTCGTGGGGGCGATCGGCGGCAGTGATCTCTCGCGCCGGGCATTGGTACAGGCCATGGTCCAGAGTTGGTCCAGAGAAACTCGAAGTTGTAGACGAATACGTTTACCTGGGACAGACGGTCCAGTTGGGAAGGTCTAACTTCGAGAAAGAGATCAATCGTCGAATCCGACTCGGCTGGGCAGCGTTCGGGAAGCTGCGCGGTGTCTTCTCGTCCAATATACCACAGTGTCTCAAGACGAAAGTCTATGACCAGTGCGTGTTGCCAGTGATGACATATGGCTCCGAAACGTGGTCGCTTACAATGGGCCTCATTAGAAGGCTTAAAGTCACCCAAAGGGCAATGGAGAGGGCTATGCTCGGAGTTTCCTTGCGTGATCGAATCAGGAATGAGGATATCCGCAGGAGAACCAAGGTTGCCGACATAGCACGAAGAATCGCCAAACTAAAGTGGCAATGGGCAGGGCACATTGCTCGCAGAACAGATGGCCGTTGGGGCCGAAAGGTTCTGGAATGGCGACCACGTACCGGAAGACGTAGCGTTGGAAGGCCTCCTACAAGGTGGACCGATGACTTGGTAACGATTGCGGGAGTCCGATGGATGCGAGACGCACAGGACCGTTCGTTGTGGCGACGCTTGGGGGAGGCCTATGTCCAGCAGTGGACGTCTTTCGGCTGAAATGATGATGATGATGATGATGGTCCAGAGTGAGGAGAAGTGGCAGGCGGTCGCCTCCTTCTGCGAAGCAGTAATGCTAGCAAAGGTGGCGGCCGATCGCGTGAGGCAACGGTCCTCACGCCCTAACCGCCGCCGGGATTCCGATCCCGATTTCCGGCCACCGTAGGCGCGGGCTTGCGGACGGCGAGTAATGGGTGGCTCGCCGTCCGACCGTCCGGTAACTGTCCGGACCGAGCCCAAGTCGTCGACGGCGCGCATTGTTCCACGCGCGCCTCAGGGAGATGTCAGCAAATCGTAGGGGCCCAGTAGGGCCGAAGCCTACTGGGGCCACGGGTAGTGTGAAAGCGAAGCCCGGGGCCCCGGGATGAAGGCAAAGAAGGAACAGGAGTGGGTTTTTAGTCAGTAAAAGTCTGACACTATTTCTCGCCCCGCCCAAGAACGGGATTTGTCATTAGATGATTTTCCCACATACAAAAAAAAAAAACCCCTCTTCCCAGAGGTGGTGGGATGAGCCGCTCTGCAAAGTAGTTCAGGAAAACCTAATCTTGACATCTGCTACTACTGCAGAGCGTGCGCGCCTACTGGCTGTGGGAGAGTGGGAGTCGGGCCTCTGGCTTCACGCACTACCATCGTCGAACATAGGCACCTTGTTCGACGATACAACTTTCCGCCTAGCTGTTTCCCTACGCCTAGGCGCTCCTTGCTGTTCGCCTCATTACTGCCACTGTGGCGAAGTTGTCAACAGCCTCGGTCACCACGGCCTGTCATGCAGTCGAAGCGCGGGACGTATAGCACGGCACGCGAATATTAATGACATCACTCGACGAGCCCTTGTCGCCTGGCACGCGACGATGGTAAGAGACAGGACGGTATGTCTTTATTTTCATGGAAGATGGGTAGGCCTTTAGTATGGGACGCTACCTGTGTCGACACCCTTGCGCCATCCCATCTTCCTAGCTCGTCGCGCTGTGCTCGTGCTGCCGCTGCGGAGAACCTCAAGCGGCGGAAATATAACAACCTCGTCGGTAGTTATATTTTTGAGCCGTTTGGGGTTGAGACTCTTGGGCCGTGGGGTCCGAGTGCTCATGCCCTTTTTAAAGATTTATCCAAACGGCTAGTTGACACTTAGCGTGACCAAAGGGCTGACTTTTACCTCGGTCAGAGATTAAGCATTGCCATACAACGTGGCAATGCCGCCAGTCTTTTGGGCACACTTCCAGTCGACAGCGATGCGGAGGAATCTTTTGACGCCATATTTTAGATAGGAGTTATTGTGTATATATTATGTAATTTTAATTAGTTAAGTGTTTTTATTTTTCTTGTTATATCGTATGTTCATAATTTAATTAAATAAAAAGTTTTCTGATGATATTTGTAAATGTTGAATTAATTTTTCAGGTTCTCCCCTCAACTTGCTTTTGAGGTACTGTAGTTTTTGAGCGTTAGACAAAGAATAATTGGCGTGGATTGATTCGGTAAATAAGTCCTTGAAAGATGTCCATTGTTGATAGAATCCGCAAAAAATTTCGGAGTTGACTGTGCCTTGTGAGCTACAGACCATAACTTACTATTTATTGCTCTTTTTATGTTGTTATAGATTTTTTCCTGCTTGGAGTACGCTTGTTCGTAATCTTCGTCCATGCTTTCCAGTTCTCCATCTAGTTCCCAATGCAATGTATCAATTACAGACCATCTCGAATGCAAAGTCTTTAGAGCATCTTCCATTTCCCATTTCTCAGACATTTCGTCTAAATTAAGACTTCGTATGGTACGCTGTAGGGCATGCAAAACCGAAAAGTCATCAAAACCGGTTTTGAACATCGTTTTTTTGGGACCAAAACCGAAAACCGGAGCTAGGTCCGGTTTTAGCAAAAAAAAATCGAATGTAGTATAATTTAAAAAGAAACACCATTTTTTTTAAATACCCACTAAGTCTACAAATAAAACAAATTGTATGATACATTTCTTTTTAATCCAAACCATAATAATTGTACAGATAACAATGAACTTATAATAGTATAAAGATTAATTAACTGAGATCAAATCAACAAGTAAGTTTTTGGTTTCTTTGGTACCTATTAAGTCTGCTATCAAAAATAATATATTTTAAACATAGAAAACACAATCAGCATCTTCAAATATTAAACACAGCCACCCACAATTACCAAAAAAATCATTTTTGTAACTTTGAAGACGAACTACAAAATAACATTATTATAATATGATTCATATTGCCCTAAAAAAGAGATCAATAATCAACTATGTATACTAATTTAAATAAAGCATAAATCACTTGTTTTCAAGAGATCACTGTTCTTGATAATGTGATCTCAAGAATATAAGTGCATCCAACATTCGATCACAACAACGCAGGCGCAGGCTGGCAGGTTACGGGTGCGGGGTGCGGGGGTAGTGGAGGGAGGCGTGTAAGTGGGTGGATGCAGGCTGTGTTCGGTTCGGATACATTTGATGCCTCAAAATTAATTATTTTTTGAGTGTTCGAAAAAAATGTTGATAAAAATCAAAATGTTAATTGTTACTCAATAATGGGAAAACCGGAGCTGAGCTCCGGTTTTGGCTCTCAAAACCGGTTTTCAAAAATCGTTAAAATTTGGCCGATTTCCGGTTTTGCGCAAAACCGGAAAACTGGTTTTGCATGCCCTAGTACGCTGTAATGCTCTGATGTTGCTTGATTGTTTTTTGAGCATGTCATCCGTTTTGCTGGGTGTTCCTCTTGAAAATAATTCTGGAGATGAATATTCAATTTGTTCTTCATCTCGCTTGCTTGTTAGAGACGTACCTGATGATGATGGTTGACCTGCTTGCTGTTGAGGCTTTGTCTCCAACTCCGGTAATACTGACTGCCCTGTTTTCATCAGTACTTGTTGTTGATTGATTAATGATTTAACCGATTTGTACAGCTCTGCTGCTCGCTCATATTCATTCTGTATAAAATATGGGTGAGACCTGCTTTCCTCAGTACAAAGTCGATCATGATTATGCTGGAAGTCAGCCCAATACGCTTCCAATGTTTCTAAACGCCTTTTAAAGTAATCACCTACCTTATGGCTCGAACTGTCTTTCTTTATGTTGGAGGCTAGCTTGCTCATAGCCTCGTAGACTCAGCTTGGTTCGCGTGAATAGCTTCCATGATGAAGTTTTTTCACGAGGTGATAACTGAAACGGTCTTACTTGTATTTGCTGCTTAACTCTCGAATCCTCGACTCCCCGGATGGTGCTCCTTTCTTGCTAGTCGCACGCACCCACGGTTTTAGAGTTATCGAACACACCACTTGTCACTACACTGATAGAAGTTTTGTAAATTTTACTGATAATGTTACGCTGAAAGAAGTTTTGATAGTCACTGATATTTTTTGATTTGATAGTCACTGTTTGCAAATGCTCGAAGGACCAAACAGATGCATGGTTTGTTACCGTCTTTTGCTGATTGATACTGATTGATAGGGATGCTGAATGATATAAGTAAAACTATGTAATTCACTTGATACGTGTATTGAGTCCAAGACCTTAACTAATGATAAATGAGGTGTTGCTATGACGCGGTCCGAATGTGAACTGAAGTTAATGTAAAATGTGTGTTAATTAATTACAATTCAATTATGATGAGAGAGCATTTACGCAATGTGCGGTTGCGCCGTACAGTATGGGAACATTATGTAACTGCGAAAATCGGATATTTCACTTAGTCAAATTATTGCCTCAAAATCCAGCTGATTCTGATTATTGTACCATTTAGTATAACTGTAATGCTTAAGTATAGCGCTATAATAGGATCAATAAAATGGAATGCCCAATTTCCGTGGATACCATTTCCTTGACTTAATGATGCTCCCATAAACTAAAAACCAAATAAACTAAAAATTTTGAGTTTAGCATCATCTAGCGAGACCATGGCCACATTCAGGGCCGTAGCTTTCACCAGCTTTTATGTTGGCTGTGTGTTAAGCTGCTGTGCCCGGCGTCTAGACAGCATTTTCGTTGTTTCATGTTCCTATAGTCAATTGTCAATTTTAAAGTAGTTGTAATTTTCTCGATTAGCTGAACTGATCTGCAATCTTCTTGAAAAGCTGTAATACACTATTTTTTTTTCCTTGTTCGTGTTGTTGGTATATACATTTTGTTGTAAAATTATGTAATTATTTCGAAAATATTTAGAGGGAGAAAAAATTTTGCTGTCACACCTTGACAGTCGAACCAATTATTATTCTCTTTATTTGATCTTAACACTTAATAAATACATTATTGAACATTTCTTAAAAAATTAAAAAGTGGGGCGAAACTCCGCTGCCGCGCCAAGTCGCAGCATGGCGGGATCTCATGGTGGAATGGCGACAGCGACTGTCGCAACCCAGGTCTGGGCACGCCACAATTATGGCGGTAAGTCCTCTCTTTGAGGAGTGGCTGAAAAGACCACATGACGTCCTTACCTACCGCATGACGCAGTTCCTCACCGGTCATGGTAAGTTCGGGAGGTTCCTGCACCGAATTCGTGCGGAAGAAACGCCTTGGTGCCGCCATTGTGTGGACCGCCCGGAGGACAAGTTGGAGCATACGGTAGAGGTGTGCCGCGCCTGGGCAGATCACCGCCGTGTCCTCGTGGGGGCGATCGGCGGCAGTGATCTCTCGCGCCAGGCATTGGTACAGGCCATGGTCCGAAGCGAGGAGGGGTGGCAGGCGGTCGCCTATCTTTTCTTCGCCTATCTATTCTATGAAGCAGTAATGCTAGCAAAGGAGGCGGCCAATCGCGTGAGGCAATGGTCCTCACGCCCCAACCGCCGCCGGGATTCCGATCCCGATTACCGGCCACCGTAGGCGCGAGCTTGCGGACGGCGAGTAATGGGTGGCTCGCCGTCCGACCGTCCGGACTGAGCCCAAGTCGTCGACGGCGCGTACTGTTCCACGCGCGCCTCAGGGAGATGTCATCAAATCGTAGGGGCCCAGCAGGGTCGAAGCCTACTGGGGCCAGGGGTAGCGTAAAAGCGAAACCCGTGGCCCTGGGATGAAGGCAAAGAAGGAACAGGAGTGGGTTTTTAGTCAGTAAAAGTCTGACACTATCTCTCGCACCGCCCAAGAGCGGGATTTGTCATTAGATGATTTTCCCACCTAAAAAAAAAACCTTGACAGTCGAGCCACAAATATTTAGACAAAAACATCTAAACTAAAATTGTGGCTACATGTGACGTATAAGCGATGGACGGATTCCGATGTCTGCCACACTGATGAAGTTGCCACAGGATCTGAGTGAAACCGCAGGAAACAGCTTGGTTTCATCCGTATCATAGCTTTGGACGAGTCCATGTCTAAATTTACGAGCCAAAATTTAATTTAGGCTTGCGCCAATTTTTTACAAAGTCTGTTAAATAAAAAACTAATCTGAAAAATAACATAGCAAAATTATGTATGAACTGAATGGCCCTGCCTGTCGAAACATCATAAAAATAACAAAAAAAGTGGTCACAATTTTTTTAATAAATAAAAATCATTTTCCGTGTAATGCGGGTAACTACGGGAATATTAAATTTTATACGTGCATGTCTCCACAAAGTTCGTCATGTTTTGAAGTTTGCTTTACCTGCCCGCTGCAGCAGATATTAATATTATGAAAACCGCAACTCAACGGCAACTTTTGTCAATAAAAAGATGAATTTGACTACCTTGAGTCAACTTTGATGCTGAGATGCAAGTTGCACTTTTATTTATTTAGATATTCTTGTGTCATAGAGTGGCTTTCAAACTAATATTAGTAATGGAGGTAGTATGTTTTCAGTTAGTATTATGTTTTATTTACATGTTTAAAGTCGTTTCCTGATACTTGATGCTGACGTCAAAATCCATGGGTGCCTTTGCCGGAATAGGTAACAAAAGCATCAATATGGACTTAAATAAGTACCTACTTTATATTTTTTGGTCTGAACAAAGCAGGAGCAGCAAAAAAATTGTGCTAATTCGTCAAGGATTTTATCCCAAGAGATCCAATACCTACATCTACGAGGTAAAAAGGGTCTGGTAATGTCTGTCTTACCATTCAAATGTTATCCCTAATGGCCGCGCGTATCCCCGTATATAAAATACTAACTGTCTCCCGCGGTTTTACCAGCGTTTTTGGTTACTGTTCCCGTGATGCATTATATAACGTTCCTCGATAAATGGCCTAGTCAACACTAAATTTTTTTCGCAATTCGAGCCCTTTTCTCAATTAGTTCCAGAGATTATTAGCAGGTTTAAATAAATAAACAAACAAAAAACTCTATAGGTTAATAATATTAGTATAGATTTGCTTCCACATACGTCTGTCTTTTGTTATTGCGGCCCAGTCCTTCGACAAAAGTAATTTTCTTCTGGTGAAGGACTGGCCCGCAATACGCTCCATTGTCATCATGGTTTGCCGCAATGTCGTTTAGACTTTAATATGACTCAACCAGTGGTTCTTTTAGGCCACAGCTCACTTTAGAATGTTTGGTTACCAAAATTATTAATACAAACCAACGTTCAGTTTACCACCTGATTATGAAGAGTTAACTGGAGTTCTGACAATGACTTATTCACTGTTATAAAACTTGGTTCGTGAGGATTTTATGTTCATTTCGGCATTATATTTCACACATGGTCGTTGTTAAGATTATAAGAAAGCATAAAGTTTGACGGGCGATGTTTTATGTCGGCGCGGGCGACTGTCTGCTGGCAGGCATTGCGCCGAGCCTTGTAGAGATCCGAGTAGGAAAACCAAACGAGAATACACATATTTTGCGATTGTCATCGGATTATTGCAAACATCGTAAGATTTGTAAAAAATCTTGATTAGATAATAAAGTCTCGATATATTATGAACAGATTGTATAAAATACAATAGTTTACAACACATACGTGTTTTATTGAAAAGAATGAGTTTACAATTTTATTCGATTTTTCTAAACGGTATTTGCAATAACTCGGAGACATATCCAACATAAATCCATGTGTTATTGTGAAGAAAATGTTTATAATTTCACGTTTATTATAAATATTTAATGAGGCGTTGACTTATCAGAGTTAAAATAATATAATAATTATACAGGGTTCAAATAATACAATTATATATATATATGTGGCGAACTGTTGGGCATTAGCGACCCCACGGACCCGATCTCCCGGGAGAATTCTTGTTCTTCATCTCCGGCTTGCCTTTATTGGCCGGCCGTAGTGAACACTGACGAGGAACTGAGCTCCCACCTCTCTCTTGCCTTTATTGGCTGGCTTGAGTGGAGATTCGCAAGAGCAAACGTGCTCGGGAGAAGGATGTATAATCCAGTAAGGTGCTGGTAGGGATCTTGACCGTACTTCCGGGATTGTCTTGATAGCCGTGGTATATCTCTCCACTCCTCAAGCACCTCAGGATATGTTACCCTCTTGTTGCTATGTCACTTCGTGCTAGCGACCGTTTTTGGGGGCCCATTTATTGAGTGTGCAAGTCACCCCCTGCCATTTTATCGATGGAAATTAATAACATTATTCAGGCAGGGGCCATAGTCTTAACATAGTTCCTGGTAAACAGTCCACTTAAGACTCCATAAACCATAGCCTTATATCTTAGTTTTCCAAATGTCGCAATAGTTTCCCACCAACCGGGGGTTGTCCTTGGTTTCACTAGCATAGTAGGTACGTACAGGGATAATCACCGGTTTGTACCACTTTCTATTAAAGCGTCTAAAAGGGCATCTGCGAGTTGGTTTCGGTTCCTCGTACGCCTTCCAAAGGTCCAGGACCTCAGGGTCCTGAGATAAATGAATATATAAAAATAATAATATTCCACAATTTATCACACAACGCCGTCTAGTCCCAAGCTAAGCAGAGCTTGTGTTATGGGTACTAGACAACTGATAAACCTACTTATATATTTCTAAATACATACATATATAGATAAATTACACCCAGACACAGAACAAATGATCGTGCTCATCACACAAACATTTGTCCTGGGTGGGAATCGAACCCACGACCTCCGGCATAGCAGCCACTAACCACTAGACCAACAGGTCAGTCTAAATTATACATATTTTTCACAAAAACTTTTGTTTAAATACCTTTCAGGTTTTTAGTGTGGGCTTAAGTATGAAATTGCCGATTTGTACTGAAAAATTGAAATTCGTTTTTTTTTTTATTTAACATATTTATTTAATTAAAATAAAAAAAAAAACCATTATTAAATTACACATTGCTGCAATCTAATAGAAAGGTCATTTATGCCTTTGCGATAGAACTCTGGTGATCTAGATTCGACAAACTGTGTGAAAGCGTTTTGTACTGCTTCCTGAGAAGAAAACTTTTTATCACGTAGAAAATTGACCAAATCACGAAAAAAATGATAGTCCGTTGAAGCAAGGTCTGGCAAATACGGAGGGTGACGAATGGTTTCTAATTGCAGTTCCTGTGGAGTTAAAATGGTTTCTCGTGCTGTATGAGGTCTCGCGTTATCATGGAGCAATAATGGTGAAGATCGATTCATGAGTCGGGGCTGTTTCACTGCTAGTTTTGCTATCATTGTTCGGAGTTCGGCACAGTAGACATCTGCCGTTATTGCTTGACCAGATCGGAGAAAGTTATAGTGAATAACAGCATGCTGAGACCACCAAACAGTTACCGTTATCTTTTTATTGGTAAGCTTTGCTTTAGGACACTATTGCGGCGTTTGACCTGGGGTCAGCCATTGCATTTTTCGCTTACGGTTATCGTAAAAAATCCACTTTACATCATATGACACAATTCGATCATTCCTTCATTTCTGTGTCGATTCAACAAGGCAACACAAGTTTCAACACGCGTTTCTTTTTGCAGATCAGTCAAATCATGAGGCACCCTATTTTTCATATTTTTTTTACTTTATTGATTTGACGCAACTGAGTCAATATTGTTGGTAAGGTAACGTTAAACCATGCCTCAAATTCCTGGGTAGTTTGGCTCGGATCGTCTTCCACCATCTCTTTCAATTCATTGTTATTCACCTGTGAGGGCGGACTTCCACGTGGTTAGTTCTTGAAATCAAAGTTTCCATCACGAAAGTGTTTAAACCAAAATCGCTCGGTGCGTTCATTATCAGTCCCCTCTCCAAACGCAACATTGATATTGCGAGCTGTTTCTGTCGCATTAGTTCCGCGTCGGAACACGTATTCAAAAATCACTCGAATTTTCGAAGTATCCATCTTTCTTGTCTAAGCTGAATAAAAAAAACAACTGAAAGCCGATAATCAAATGTTGCACATTTTTTAAAAGAAGAACTTCATAGGTACCATGTGAACTATGTCAATTCGAAGTACTTATTACAATAAAACGGCAATTTCATACTTTAACCCCTATTATTTTATTTTTGTGTTGAACTGTAATTATAAAATAATATGCAAATACTCACATACTGCTTGCCTCTAAGGTTGTCTTTAATTTTTGGAAACAAATAGAAGTCTCAGAGTGTAAGGTCCGAGATGTAAGGTGGATGCGTCATCAGTTCCACATTTGAACCCTTCAAATAGGCTTCTGTTACCTTAGCGAAATGTGAGGATGTGTAATCGTGGCGGAGGAGTACATTGCTTCGAGGACGCTTTTCGCGAACTTTTTCTAAGACTCTGGGCAAACAAGTGTTGACGTACCAATCTGCAGTCATAGTTCTTTGATCTTCAAGCGATACTGTAATGTCCTGATTTGCCGAAAAAAGAAGCAACCATTTTTTTTACCAACACTTCTACTTTTCTTAACTTTCTTCGGCCAATCGTCAAAAGGAAAGACCCACTCTGCCAACTGGCTTTTTCTTTTGGGTTCAAAGCAGTACACCCAGGTTTCGCCACCTGTCACGATATTACAGACATTGATATAGACAGCCAATGACTGGCCTCTAAACTTTTCCTCCGTTAAGTCATGTGATATCCATCGAGTGCAAAGCTTCCGATTCTTCAGATGCACATGTAAAATATTTTGCACTTGGCTCATTCCAATGCCTAACAAAGCACGAAATTGCTGGCACATATTTTTTTTGTCAGTTTCAATAAGTTGTCGTACAGTGTCAATTTTCGAGTCTGTAACCGCAGTCGCCGGCCGACCTAAATTCTTCAAACCACGAATACACAGAGCTGCGACATGGTGCTTTATCACCAAATGCCAATTGAAGTCTCTGGCAGATCTCTTGTTGCCACATCAAAAATCATAAAAAATCATTGAACTAAAACAGTTCACGAGTTAAATTCATTTTGATAGTGACATACACACAATCTTCAAAAGGACGCCACAGTGAAAAAACAAATGACAGTCTCGCAAATTAAAAAGTAAAATGCTCGCAAAGAGCTACAATTTCGAATTCTATAATTGTTTTTTCATTATTTTATTGTAAGTGGCCAGATCCAGAGACTTTCATTATGCCCCATGTATTAAGTAAGGGCCGAGTCACACCAGAATGGCAGCGGCTGGTAGCGGCTGGCTTGGCTAGAACTATCGACAAGACGCACGTGGCGCGCGGCCGCACTAAACACCGCGGGCGGCCTCGCGACCTTTTCATGCTTTTCAAGCGATAGGTACTGGTGTTTTAAGTATGTAGATAAAGTTTAAAATTATTTCACACTGAAAATGCTAGCCACGTCGCTGCCATTCCGGTGTGACTCGGCCCTTAAAGTAGATAGTAAGCATTTAAATCTCAGATTTCATCTTTAACCATTCAAAAGATGGAGGTTACGACGCCCATAAATAGCAACGCCTCCGTAGTACGTGTAGTAACACAATTTGTTGAAATCAATCAAAGAAGAATTGATTTCAGTTCACCCTGTGAACACAAACCAAAACATATTCTAGACTATTAGACCATGATTGACTATCCTTCTGAACAAAATAAATTATTATAAAAGCTAACTTAAGACTGTCGGGACGTTTGAATAAGTTACTATGGCCCTAGAACGCAAAGGGCAAATGAAGGAATATATTGTGGTGTGGTTTTAGTTAGTAAAAGTCTGATGCGCCCCTCGCTTTACCTTTACAGTGGGCTTCTCATTTGACGATTTATAAACAAAAAAAAAATGTAAGGTAAAACATCTCCCCGATTTCTAAAAGCAATCATAGTTGTTGCTAGATCGCGCTAGATGGAAGTCGCTAGATGGCGCTGCATCTAGTCTAACACGAGAAATATCGCTCTGTGTTAAATATCTGTTTTAAAATAATATTTGTCTCCAAAAGTGAATAAAAAATAGTAAAACGATAAAAGAGTGACTAATGACTTAGTGACAGTTTTATCTACAATCTTTATACACAAACTGTGGAGATAAAATCAAAATACATAAAACAATAATAACATGAAAAATTTAAACAAAAACAATAAAATAATTAATTGGAATCAAATGCAGTGAACCCATAAATAGTGAAATATAATAAAAAGTACAAATGTCATATTTTTAACTAAACACTGAACCCATAAAAATCGAAGTCATTTTCAAAAGGCGAATTAAAATTAACAACCCAGAAACATAATTCCTGTAAACCGATGTTTAAGTAATTTCCAATACACAAACCAGCAAATAAAGTGCATAAATAGAATAGAAACATGTAAATATGAAACAAAAACAAAGCGATTCAAGTGTTTGACAGTGGAAAAAATTCTAATCGCATGAGTCATTTCAACCGTTCTTGTTTCATTCAAATATTAAAATTTATCGATGGGATGCACAATTTAATCAAGTTTACTAGCTCAATTAGATCGGTGGTATAAAGTGCTACACTTGCCACATAACGAATGATCGCCGGTTCGAACCTCAACGAGGATCCCGCCTCATTTTGTGAATTTTAAAATTCTATGATTGATTCACAATATAGCGCCAGACCGCAGAATCACATCTTCAAATTACCCACCAATTTGAACAACTGTCATTCGATAATTTCTCACCAGAGGGCGCTACGGTAACCTTGCCATAGAGATGGACTCTAGCAATGACAACATTACTTACCGTAAACCCTGTTGATCAATCTCGTTAAATGACCTTACTAAAAATATGACCAGCAACAGCGAGAAAACGAAACTTGATACGACAATGATGAGCATTCCGGATAGTTTCCAAGACACAATTGACGAAGTTCGCGAGAAAATAAAATACTTAAAAACTTTTTACTCTTTTTCTCGGTATTGTTTGTTTCTTATTTAACACCGACTTCCGAAATTAAAGTTATTTTGATCCTATTAGTGTTTTTTTTAGTGAAGTCGGTTATTTTTTTTTTTGTAAAAAGTTTTTATTTCACACTTTTTAGTTGTGATACACTTATAAACAGAGTGCCTACTTCTCATGACAATTCCAATTAACCCAAATACTGCTAGATTACATTGTTTTATTATAAAGTTCCTGTGTCTACCTTACTCCTTCCGGCTCCTTCATCAGATCAGTTCGATAGTACCTTATAGCCAAAGTGCATCTCATGACAATTCTAATAAGTCCAAACACGGCTAGGTTACATTAATTAATTACGGAGTTCCAGTGCCTAGCTTCCGGCTCCATCATCATCATCAGATCACTTCGATGATACCATTTTCAACGTAACTATTCAGAACCATTCATTTATTTGTGTTGTCATAGTCGCTTAACTATCTTCATTGTGATATCTATTTGAGTATGAAGTTCCGTTGACCATTTTTGGTCTTCTTCATCAGTTACACTTCATCAAATGTTACTTTTTGACTATAAATGCCTAAGTTCTTGATGAAAATACCAAAATTGCCATAGGGTTGCCTATAATTTTTGAGGAGTTCCCTCGATTCCTCATGGATTCCATCATCAGAACAGGATTTTGAAAAAAATGAGACCAATCTGGAAGCATATCCTATAACGAGAAAAAAAAAATTGCAAATCGGTCCATAAACGACGGAGTTCTGTGGTAACAAACATAAAAAAAAAATGATAAAAAAAATACAACCGAATTGATAACCTCCTCCTTTTTTTTGAAGTCGGTTAAATACCAATTACTAAGCGCACATAAAGAAATAGAAGATCTAAATACCGAGAACTTTCGCCTCAAATCTGACTTGCAAAATATGATCAAGACCGTCAACACTTTTAAGAAAATATGCTCGACTCCTGAGAAAAGAAGTACGACTCCAACACGCAAAAGCAAAACTTTGCATGGAATAAGCTCGCCGAAGAATACAATTAAGGAACATGAACAACAACCACGTCGAAATGAGTGCGCGGCTAGCAAACAAAATAAAGAGACACAAACGATTAGTACTTTTATACCTACCCCTACAAAACCATCAAATGTAATATCGAAGCCTATTCAAAAGAATAAACAGCCCCTTAAGAAGAATACTAGAGAGGATACCAAAAACAGAAAACTCTGCATACTCAGTAACTTCACACAACTAGGGATGCTGCAAGCTATTGAAGAAAATTTCGCAAGGGACTTTAATTATTGTAGTTACACTTCACCAAATTCGAACATGAAAATATTATTAGCGGGTATAAAATCAAAATTAGAACATTTTACAATGAATAATTACTGTATAATTATATTAGGGGAGGCTGAAATTAAGGAAAACGATAATCTTATTGATCTAGTAAAATTAATAAGGGAATGCTTAATTAATGTAACACACACAAACATAATAATATGCGTACCACATATATCTGTGGGGCACTTATTTATAATTACAAGGTTGAAATGTTGAATAACCTACTATGTTTGGACATCCAAAATAATAAGTATGGATATTTTTTGACTCCAACTATGGATTAACACTTGACATGTTTTCCGATTTATCAGGCAAATTAAATAAAAGTGGAATACAATGTATTTTTAGAGATATTATGAATAGAATTATAATTGACATGGAATTATTTCCCAATAACTTGACCAGTGACGCCAATGGACAAAATTCACAGTTTTTTCTTTTACAATAATATACGTATTCTCCACCAAAACATAGCAGGTCTCATAAACAAATCTGATATATTGACGGTACATTTAGACGGATTAGCACAAAGTAATAAACCTATAGACGTTATCTGTATAAGAGAACACTTTATGACGACCGACCAGGAAAACACACTTGACATACCCAACTTCCGCCTAGCAACTAGTTATTCTAGAGACGTAAAAAGGGGAGGGGCATGTATACTAACTAGAATTGGACATGAATATACAATACTTAAAACTAACTGTTCTATTAAAGGTGTTATAGAATGTAGTGCCATAGAGCTCAATGAACATGGTCTCATAATAGTCTGTATAAACAGAAATCAAGTTCACAACAGAAACCAAATTCAAGTATAAATCTTTTTACGATAATTTAGGGAAATTATCGGCCCCAACGGCCATCCGTTCTGCGAGCAATGTGCCCTGCCCATTGCCACTTTAGTTTGGCGATTCTTCGCGCTATGTCGGCAACCTTGGTTCTCCTGCGGATATCTTCATTTCTGATTCGATCACGCAAGGAAACTCCGAGCATAGCCCTTTCCATTGCCCTTTGGGTGACTTTGAGCCTTCTGATGAGGCCCATTGTGAGCGTCTACGTTTCGGAACCATATGTCATCACTGGCAACACGCACTGGTCATAGACTTTCGTCTTGAGACACTGTGGTATATTGGATGAGAAGATACCGCGCAGCTTCCCGAACGCTGCCCAGCCGAGTTGGATTCGACGGTTGACCTCTTTCTCGAAATTACATCTACCCAACTGGACTGTCTGTCCAAGGTAGACGTAATCGTCTACAACTTCGAGTGCAGAGTCTCCGATCTTGATCGGAGTGGGTGCTACATGGTTATTTACCATGACTTTGGTTTTGTCCATGTTCATTTTAAGACCCACTCTTTCGGAAGCTCTACTGAGGTCATTGAGCATTGTGCTGAGCTCTTCCGTAGTTTCAGCCATGACTACTATGTCGTCGGGCCGAAAGGTTCTGGAGTGGCGACCGCGTACCGGAAGACGCAGTGTCGGAAGGCCCCCTACAAAGTGGACCGATGACCTGGTGAAGGTTGCGGGAATCCGATGGATGCGAGACGCACAGGATCGTTCGTTGTGGCGACGTTTGGGGGAGGCCTATGTCCAGCAGTGGACGTCTATCGGCTGAAATGATGATGATGATGAGGGAAATTATTACGCCAGATATGTGACAACACGAACAAAATAATTGTTCTATGTGGTGATTATAACATAAATATACTCAAGCGAAACCGCCATGCTCTAGACTTTGAATACCTTTTGGAAAGCCACAATTTAAAGTTGGAAATTACCAACAAAAATAATTAATTATTACATCCTACTAGGCTCTGCAGTAACTCTTGACTAACTATCGACAACTTTGCACACAATATTCCCAGATGCAAAAGTAAAATAATTGAATTTGGTATGTCCGACCACACAGCTCAACATTTACAATGCCCCGTCAAAAAAACCTGTGTGATAAAGACGACGAGATTTTGGTACTGAAAATTTGAGTAAATTTAAAAAATGCATAAACAGCCTTTCTTTTTCTGACGTCTATAATACAAATGACCCGAACGAAGCTTATAATTATTTTCTAAACCTTTTCTTATGTTTGTACAATTTATGTTTCCCTTACAAAATAATAACAAAATCGCTAAATAAAAAATGTAAATGAATGTCCAAAGGTCTTAGAAACTGTAGTAGAATTAAAAGAAAAATGTTATGGCATTTTAGAATGCATCCAACAAAAACAAATAAAAACATATTTAAGCAGTATGCAGCTAGATTTAAAAAAGTTATATCACTAACTAACTCAGAGGTCACAAAACAATTATTTTTTTTTAGTGAAGTCGGTTATTTTTTTTTTTGTAAAAAGTTTTTATTTCACACTTTTTAGTTGTGATACACTTATAAACAGAGTGCCTACTTCTCATGACAATTCCAATTAACCCAAATACTGCTAGATTACATTGTTTTATTATAAAGTTCCTGTGTCTACCTTACTCCTTCCGGCTCCTTCATCAGATCAGTTCGATAGTACCTTATAGCCAAAGTGCATCTCATGACAATTCTAATAAGTCCAAACACGGCTAGGTTACATTGATTAATTACGGAGTTCCAGTGCCTACCTTCCGGCTCCATCATCATCATCAGATCACTTCGATGATACCATTTTCAACGTAACTATTCAGAACCATACATTTATTTGTGTTGTCATAGTCGCTTAACTATCTTCATTGTGATATCTATTTGAGTATGAAGTTCCGTTGACCATTTTTGGTCTTCTTCATCAGTTACACTTCATCAAATGTTACTTTTTGACTATAAATGCCTAAGTTCTTGATGAAAATACCAAAATTGCCATAGGGTTGCCTATAATTTTTGAGGAGTTCCCTCGATTCCTCATGGATTCCATCATCAGAACAGGATTTTGAAAAAAATGAGACCAATCTGGAAGCATATCCTATAAAGAGAAAAAAAAAATTGCAAATCGGTCCATAAACGACGGAGTTCTGTGGTAACAAACATAAAAAAAAAAATGATAAAAAAAATACAACTGAATTGATAACCTCCTCCTTTTTTTTGAAGTCGGTTAAATACCAATTACTAAGCGCACATAAAGAAATAGAAGATCTAAATACCGAGAACTTTCGCCTCAAATCTGACTTGCAAAATATGATCAAGACCGTCAACACTTTTAAGAAAATATGCTCGACTCCTGAGAAAAGAAGTACGACTCCAACACGCAAAAGCAAAACTTTGCATGGAATAAGCTCGCCGAAGAATACAATTAAGGAACATGAACAACAACCACGTCGAAATGAGTGCGCGGCTAGCAAACAAAATAAAGAGACACAAACGATTAGTACTTTTATACCTACCCCTACAAAACCATCAAATGTAATATCGAAGCCTATTCAAAAGAATAAACAGCCCCTTAAGAAGAATACTAGAGAGGATACCAAAAACAGAAAACTCTGCATACTCAGTAACTTCACACAACTAGGGATGCTGCAAGCTATTGAAGAAAATTTCGCAAGGGACTTTAATTATTGTAGTTACACTTCACCAAATTCGAACATGAAAATATTATTAGCGGATATAAAATCAAAATTAGAACATTTTACAATGAATAATTACTGTATAATTATATTAGGGGAGGCTGAAATTAAGGAAAACGATAATCTTATTGATCTAGTAAAATTAATAAGGGAATGCTTAATTAATGTAACACACACAAACATAATAATATGCGTACCACATATATCTGTGGGGCACTTATTTATAATTACAAGGTTGAAATGTTGAATAACCTACTATGTTTGGACATCCAAAATAATAAGTATGGATATTTTTTGACTCCAACTATGGATTAACACTTGACATGTTTTCCGATTTATCAGGCAAATTAAATAAAAGTGGAATACAATGTATTTTTAGAGATATTATGAATAGAATTATAATTGACATGGAATTATTTCCCAATAACTTGACCAGTGACGCCAATGGACAAAATTCACAGTTTTTTCTTTTACAATAATATACGTATTCTCCACCAAAACATAGCAGGTCTCATAAACAAATCTGATATATTGACGGTACATTTAGACGGATTAGCACAAAGTAATAAACCTATAGACGTTATCTGTATAAGAGAACACTTTATGACGACCGACCAGGAAAACACACTTGACATACCCAACTTCCGCCTAGCAACTAGTTATTCTAGAGACGTAAAAAGGGGAGGGGCATGTATACTAACTAGAATTGGACATGAATATACAATACTTAAAACTAACTGTTCTATTAAAGGTGTTATAGAATGTAGTGCCATAGAGCTCAATGAACATGGTCTCATAATAGTCTGTATAACCTCGTCCTGCCCATTGTGATTTCTAAATCACAAAATATACTTCACGGTTCCTGCCCAGCTAAAATATTGTAAAGTACAAAATTCTGCCCACTGTCCTTCAAAAATCACATATTCAAATTTTGCGCCTAGAATTTGTATTTTCTACTCAGCTGTCGTTTTTAAAGTTTCCTGTGATTGGTTAGGTTATAACCAATAAGTGAACCTTAAATCTATTTGGGTAATAGACAACAGATTAACGTCAGAAGCCATTCACGTGTTAAAAATGGAGTCTCGTCGGAGAAGAGGTATGTTTAATCCCTTACTATAATTTAAATCGGTGGCTTTTCTTTATTAAAAGTAAACAGGATTAAAGTTAAATAATAAATACTTTGACTATTGTAACTATTTTTGATTTTCGTTAATAATTGTATTTTTAGTAACATAAAATAATATTATGTGATGCAAAAATCACATTGGGCAGAACTTTTTGGTAAATTGTGATTTTTTTCGCAGAATTAGACGATGAAGCCATCGGCAATTTGTTAGAGAATTCCGATATTGGGGACTTCATACCTTCCGACGATGATAGTGATCTACAGACTAACCAGAACATTCAACGTAGAAGGGGTAGATCAACTATTTGGTACTCTTCCAAATAAGAGCCGCCGCACTTCTGAGGCATAACATTTGCCTATATTGGAAGAGAAACAGTCCAGGTGCAGGTCCTGCCATTACAACAAAACACACTTTAAATGTAGTTCATGTCATATAAACTAAATTCCAGGCCTAACTAATTTATTAAAAGGATTTGACTTTTTAAAGTTTATAAAAATTAAGAGAAAGTTTTGTTTTATTTTTTGTTTGAATTGTTTAATTATTTTTAAGTCCAGAGATGCTGCAATATAAGTAGATACATTAATTACTAAATAAAGAGATGAAAATTCAAGACTGATCAAGAATACATAATAAATAACATAAAATGTTACTTTTGTTTTATTTACCCAATTGTACCCAGTGTCTTTTATGAAGGACAAATAAAATACAGCTGATTTTGGTAATTCTGCCCAGTGTACTGTAAAAAGAACAAAATGTATGATTTCCAAAATAGCGTGAATCGTTTCATTATGATCTATTTACTGCCATAAAAAAATATAAAAAATATAAATCTTATGCATGACCTTTTTTTTGACCTAATTATTCTGGGCAGGAAGCACTTGTAAGATTTTGTACTTTGTAGGGAACAGTGGGCAGAATTACCAAACAGGTTCTAATTTGCTTGGGTAGGACGAGGATAAACAGAAATCAAGTTCACAACAGAAACCAAATTCAAGTATAAATCTTTTTACGATAATTTAGGGAAATTATCGGCCCCAACGGCCATCCGTTCTGCGAGCAATGTGCCCTGCCCATTGCCACTTTAGTTTGGCGATTCTTCGCGCTATGTCGGCAACCTTGGTTCTCCTGCGGATATCTTCATTTCTGATTCGATCACGCAAGGAAACTCCGAGCATAGCCCTTTCCATTGCCCTTTGGGTGACTTTGAGCCTTCTGATGAGGCCCATTGTGAGCGTCCACGTTTCGGAACCATATGTCATCACTGGCAACACGCACTGGTCATAGACTTTCGTCTTGAGACACTGTGGTATATTGGATGAGAAGATACCGCGCAGCTTCCCGAACGCTGCCCAGCCGAGTTGGATTCGACGGTTGACCTCTTTCTCGAAATTACATCTACCCAACTGGACTGTCTGTCCAAGGTAGACGTAATCGTCTACAACTTCGAGTGCAGAGTCTCCGATCTTGATCGGAGTGGGTGCTACATGGTTATTTACCATGACTTTGGTTTTGTCCATGTTCATTTTAAGACCCACTCTTTCGGAAGCTCTACTGAGGTCATTGAGCATTGTGCTGAGCTCTTCCGTAGTTTCAGCCATGACTACTATGTCGTCGGGCCGAAAGGTTCTGGAGTGGCGACCGCGTACCGGAAGACGCAGTGTCGGAAGGCCCCCTACAAGGTGGACCGATGACCTGGTGAAGGTTGCGGGAATCCGATGGATGCGAGACGCACAGGATCGTTCGTTGTGGCGACGTTTGGGGGAGGCCTATGTCCAGCAGTGGACGTCTATCGGCTGAAATGATGATGATGATGAGGGAAATTATTACGCCAGATATGTGACAACACGAACAAAATAATTGTTCTATGTGGTGATTATAACGTAAATATACTCAAGCGAAACCGCCATGCTCTAGACTTTGAATACCTTTTGGAAAGCCACAATTTAAAGTTGGAAATTACCAACAACAATAATTAATTATTACATCCTACTAGGCTCTGCAGTAACTCTTGACTAACTATCGACAACTTTGCACACAATATTCCCAGATGCAAAAGTAAAATAATTGAATTTGGTATGTCCGACCACACAGCTCAACATTTACAATGCCCCGTCAAAAAAACCTGTGTGATAAAGACGACGAGATTTTGGTACTGAAAATTTGAGTAAATTTAAAAAATGCATAAACAGCCTTTCTTTTTCTGACGTCTATAATACAAATGACCCGAACGAAGCTTATAATTATTTTCTAAACCTTTTCTTATGTTTGTACAATTTATGTTTCCCTTACAAAATAATAACAAAATCGCTAAATAAAAAATGTAAATGAATGTCCAAAGGTCTTAGAAACTGTAGTAGAATTAAAAGAAAAATGTTATGGCATTTTAGAATGCATCCAACAAAAACAAATAAAAACATATTTAAGCAGTATGCAGCTAGATTTAAAAAAGTTATATCACTAACTAACTCAGAGGTCACAAAACAATTTTTTTTTTTTAGTGAAGTCGGTTATTTTTTTTTTTGTAAAAAGTTTTTATTTCACACTTTTTAGTTGTGATACACTTATAAACAGAGTGCCTACTTCTCATGACAATTCCAATTAACCCAAATACTGCTAGATTACATTGTTTTATTATAAAGTTCCTGTGTCTACCTTACTCCTTCCGGCTCCTTCATCAGATCAGTTCGATAGTACCTTATAGCCAAAGTGCATCTCATGACAATTCTAATAAGTCCAAACACGGCTAGGTTACATTGATTAATTACGGAGTTCCAGTGCCTACCTTCCGGCTCCATCATCATCATCAGATCACTTCGATGATACCATTTTCAACGTAACTATTCAGAACCATACATTTATTTGTGTTGTCATAGTCGCTTAACTATCTTCATTGTGATATCTATTTGAGTATGAAGTTCCGTTGACCATTTTTGGTCTTCTTCATCAGTTACACTTCATCAAATGTTACTTTTTGACTATAAATGCCTAAGTTCTTGATGAAAATACCAAAATTGCCATAGGGTTGCCTATAATTTTTGAGGAGTTCCCTCGATTCCTCATGGATTCCATCATCAGAACAGGATTTTGAAAAAAATGAGACCAATCTGGAAGCATATCCTATAAAGAGAAAAAAAAAATTGCAAATCGGTCCATAAACGACGGAGTTCTGTGGTAACAAACATAAAAAAAAAAATGATAAAAAAAATACAACCGAATTGATAACCTCCTCCTTTTTTTTGAAGTCGGTTAAATACCAATTACTAAGCGCACATAAAGAAATAGAAGATCTAAATACCGAGAACTTTCGCCTCAAATCTGACTTGCAAAATATGATCAAGACCGTCAACACTTTTAAGAAAATATGCTCGACTCCTGAGAAAAGAAGTACGACTCCAACACGCAAAAGCAAAACTTTGCATGGAATAAGCTCGCCGAAGAATACAATTAAGGAACATGAACAACAACCACGTCGAAATGAGTGCGCGGCTAGCAAACAAAATAAAGAGACACAAACGATTAGTACTTTTATACCTACCCCTACAAAACCATCAAATGTAATATCGAAGCCTATTCAAAAGAATAAACAGCCCCTTAAGAAGAATACTAGAGAGGATACCAAAAACAGAAAACTCTGCATACTCAGTAACTTCACACAACTAGGGATGCTGCAAGCTATTGAAGAAAATTTCGCAAGGGACTTTAATTATTGTAGTTACACTTCACCAAATTCGAACATGAAAATATTATTAGCGGGTATAAAATCAAAATTAGAACATTTTACAATGAATAATTACTGTATAATTATATTAGGGGAGGCTGAAATTAAGGAAAACGATAATCTTATTGATCTAGTAAAATTAATAAGGGAATGCTTAATTAATGTAACACACACAAACATAATAATATGCGTACCACATATATCTGTGGGGCACTTATTTATAATTACAAGGTTGAAATGTTGAATAACCTACTATGTTTGGACATCCAAAATAATAAGTATGGATATTTTTTGACTCCAACTATGGATTAACACTTGACATGTTTTCCGATTTATCAGGCAAATTAAATAAAAGTGGAATACAATGTATTTTTAGAGATATTATGAATAGAATTATAATTGACATGGAATTATTTCCCAATAACTTGACCAGTGACGCCAATGGACAAAATTCACAGTTTTTTCTTTTACAATAATATACGTATTCTCCACCAAAACATAGCAGGTCTCATAAACAAATCTGATATATTGACGGTACATTTAGACGGATTAGCACAAAGTAATAAACCTATAGACGTTATCTGTATAAGAGAACACTTTATGACGACCGACCAGGAAAACACACTTGACATACCCAACTTCCGCCTAGCAACTAGTTATTCTAGAGACGTAAAAAGGGGAGGGGCATGTATACTAACTAGAATTGGACATGAATATACAATACTTAAAACTAACTGTTCTATTAAAGGTGTTATAGAATGTAGTGCCATAGAGCTCAATGAACATGGTCTCATAATAGTCTGTATAAACAGAAATCAAGTTCACAACAGAAACCAAATTCAAGTATAAATCTTTTTACGATAATTTAGGGAAATTATCGGCCCCAACGGCCATCCGTTCTGCGAGCAATGTGCCCTGCCCATTGCCACTTTAGTTTGGCGATTCTTCGCGCTATGTCGGCAACCTTGGTTCTCCTGCGGATATCTTCATTTCTGATTCGATCACGCAAGGAAACTCCGAGCATAGCCCTTTCCATTGCCCTTTGGGTGACTTTGAGTCTTCTGATGAGGCCCATTGTGAGCGTCCACGTTTCGGAACCATATGTCATCACTGGCAACACGCACTGGTCATAGACTTTCGTCTTGAGACACTGTGGTATATTGGATGAGAAGATACCGCGCAGCTTCCCGAACGCTGCCCAGCCGAGTTGGATTCGACGGTTGACCTCTTTCTCGAAATTACATCTACCCAACTGGACTGTCTGTCCAAGGTAGACGTAATCGTCTACAACTTCGAGTGCAGAGTCTCCGATCTTGATCGGAGTGGGTGCTACATGGTTATTTACCATGACTTTGGTTTTGTCCATGTTCATTTTAAGACCCACTCTTTCGGAAGCTCTACTGAGGTCATTGAGCATTGTGCTGAGCTCTTCCGTAGTTTCAGCCATGACTACTATGTCGTCGGGCCGAAAGGTTCTGGAGTGGCGACCGCGTACCGGAAGACGCAGTGTCGGAAGGCCCCCTACAAGGTGGACCGATGACCTGGTGAAGGTTGCGGGAATCCGATGGATGCGAGACGCACAGGATCGTTCGTTGTGGCGACGTTTGGGGGAGGCCTATGTCCAGCAGTGGACGTCTATCGGCTGAAATGATGATGATGATGAGGGAAATTATTACGCCAGATATGTGACAACACGAACAAAATAATTGTTCTATGTGGTGATTATAACATAAATATACTCAAGCGAAACCGCCATGCTCTAGACTTTGAATACCTTTTGGAAAGCCACAATTTAAAGTTGGAAATTACCAACAACAATAATTAATTATTACATCCTACTAGGCTCTGCAGTAACTCTTGACTAACTATCGACAACTTTGCACACAATATTCCCAGATGCAAAAGTAAAATAATTGAATTTGGTATGTCCGACCACACAGCTCAACATTTACAATGCCCCGTCAAAAAAACCTGTGTGATAAAGACGACGAGATTTTGGCACTGAAAATTTGAGTAAATTTAAAAAATGCATAAACAGCCTTTCTTTTTCTGACGTCTATAATACAAATGACCCGAACGAAGCTTATAATTATTTTCTAAACCTTTTCTTATGTTTGTACAATTTATGTTTCCCTTACAAAATAATAACAAAATCGCTAAATAAAAAATGTAAATGAATGTCCAAAGGTCTTAGAAACTGTAGTAGAATTAAAAGAAAAATGTTATGGCATTTTAGAATGCATCCAACAAAAACAAATAAAAACATATTTAAGCAGTATGCAGCTAGATTTAAAAAAGTTATATCACTAACTAACTCAGAGGTCACAAAACAATTATTACATATATACATCACAAAATAAATCAAAAGCGACATGGTTAATTATAAATAAATCCAAATTAAACTTTCCCAAAGAGCCTATTACAGAAATACATAAAGACGACATCAAGATTACACATCCTAAACCTATTGCAAATAATTTTAACGACTTCTTAATTGACCAAGCTTCAGAACTAGACCAAACCAATAATTTAAGAAATGATTTTCAAAATAAAACTAGACCCTCAATTCATAAAATCAACACTAAAATTAATTCAATTTTCCTTACTCCTACAACACCTATAGAGGTAGACAAAGAAATAAAGCAGTTGAAAAATACTCATAGCGTGGGCAATGATGGTATCTGCACCAAAGTCATAAAATTTGTATCCCCCGATATTTCAACCCATCTAAGCCACATAATTAACTTATGCATTTCTAACGGAATATACCCAGAAAAACTTAAAACATCCATTGTAATTCCTGTACACAAAAAAGAAGACAAACAAAAAATGGGAAACTACAGACCCATAGCGTTAATCCCCATTTTTTCAAAATTATTTGAAAAAATTATATATAGCCGGCTTTACAGTTATTTAGAAAAATAAAATATTCTAGTAGACGAACAGAAAGGCTTTCGCAAGGGAAAATCAATAAACATGACCATTTATGACCTACTCAAAACTGTTTTAGTCGCTATGGACCAAACAATACCAACATGTGCTATCTTTATGGATATGAGCAAAGCCTTTGACCGAGTTGACCATAGGATACTTAATGCAAAAATTAAGCATGTATGATATAAGAAGCAAAGCGCTAGATCTCATCTTTTCTTACCTGCATAATAGAAAACAAATAGTAGAAATAACACAAATATGTCAGAAAACACGAAATGAGATTAAACAAAAGTCACATTCGAAAATTATAAAATTTGGAGTTCCGCAAGGAAGTGTCCTAGGCCCTTTATTGTTCTTGATATATATCAACGATCTTCCTAACCATATCAATCAACCAATAGTGCCATTTGCAGATGACTGCAAAGTTATGATTAAAAGCGACAAAAAAAAAATGATTACGAGCACGTTTTCAACCAAACACTAAATAGTATAGTACAATGGTTAACTGAAAATAACCTTAAAATAAATATGGACAAAACGAAAATTATGCACTTTTACCAGAGAAGTCAACAGACAAATATAAACGTTAGCTAGCGTGGCGAAATAGTGCACCCGGTAACAGATACAAAGTTTCTAGGAATTTATATTGACAATAGACTGACATGGAAAACACATTTAGAATATGTTTGCAAAAGAATCAATAAATCCTCATTTGCACTGTACAAACTATCAAAAATTGTTAACAAAGAAGCTGTACTAGCTGCCTGCCATGGACTCGTTGCGCCTGTCCTAAGATATGGTATAATATCTTGGGGCAACTCAGTCGAAAAAGAATTTGTTTTTAAAGCTCAAAAGAAATGTATTAAAGCAATGTGTAATATAGACAACACAACCAGCTGTCAACCCTACTTTAAAAGCTTAAAAATTTTGACACTACCTTCGTAAGCTGCCTGACGATCTCAAAAAGTTGCCTGTTCATCAATTTAAGTCGAAACTGCATACATTTCTAGTGAATAAATGTTATTATAATGTCAAAGAGTACCTACAGGATAAAAATATAGATATTGACTTACAGTAAGGCTAATTTAGTGACATTGAATAATAGGACGATAAAAATAGCGTGGCATGAAATGATAATTTAATTTGACATCTCTATCTGGACCAATATTTTAATTTATTTGACAGTTAAGTTTATGACATATTTTATCTGACAATATTCTTTAACATTTGTAATAGTCCGAATTTATTATTTAATTTTACATATATTTCTTTTTTAATTTTTTCAATGTAATGTTAATATTTATGTATATAACTATATTAAAAGTAATAAGCAAAATATTTGCACACCTTATTAGGTAATGATGCAGTGTTCTCTATATTATTCTGTAACATCTGTCTACCTGTATTAAGCAAATAAATGATTTGATTGATTGATTGACTTTAGTATTTACTTATCTACCAGTGCTTTTTTATTTATTTAACAATTTATGTACACACAATAATAAATAGAAGAAAAGAAGAAGGAAACAGAAGAATAGTACAAAGGTGATGCTTATTTCTAAAGAAATCTCTTCCAGCATACCTGCGAAAGGAGAGTTGGAGATAATAGAGATGTAGACACTGTGTGTAGAAGTAAAAGGAAAATTGGTACATACAAAATACATATAACATCCAAAAAAAAAATAAAAAAAAAGATATACTATTATAATTATATACATACACATAATAAAATAAATATCACAAAAATACATACTAAATAATATAATAAAATAATACATACTAATATGCAACTATGACGAAATAGAAAGATAGTGTTCTTTCACTCTTCTTTTAAAAACTGCAATAGTTTGGCAGCCCCTAATGTCAGGCGGTAGTGAATTCCACAACCGTACCGCGTGCGCAGTGAAGGAGTAGGAATAGAAATCGGTGGAGTGGGGAGGGGATTTTAGGAGATTCTTTAGATGCGATCTGCAAGGTGCATCAGAAGGTCGTGAGTAGGAAAAGCGTTCCCGCAAATAGGAGGGCGTTTTAGGGTTGTGAAGGATGTTAAATAGCAGACATAATATCCGAGAGTTCCTGCGAAGTCGAATAGGGAGCCACTTGAGTATCTTGCGAAAGCCTGAGACATGATCATACTTTTTAAGATTGAAAACAAAACGAATACAAATATTTTGCAAACGCTCAAGTTTATTTAAAAGCTCCTCGGTGACATCCAAATAACGGGCATCAGCGTAGTCAATGATTTTTTTTTTTTTTTTTTTTTTTTTTTTTTTTAAGGTGGGAAATCATCAAAATGACTTCTCGCGCTCTGGGTGGAGCGGGAGGGCGTGTCAGACTTTTACTGACTAAAACCACACCTGTATCCTTCAATTACCCTTTGCGTTCTAGGACTACGGGTTTCCCTTTCAGAAATTCTCCGCGGTCCTAGCTACCGGGCATTGGCCCTGCTGGGCCCCTACGGTTTGCTGACATCTCTTTGAGGAGCGCGAGGATCAGTACGCGCTGTTGACGTCTGGGCTCGGTCCGGTTAATTACCGGACAGCCGGACGGCGAGCTACCCAGTGCTCGACGTCCGCAAGCCCGTGTCTACCGTGGCTGGTAGTCGGGGTCGGAATTACGGCGGCTAGGGCGTGAGGGCCTTCGTTCCCTCACGCGTGCAGCCTCCTCCTTCGCTAGCATTACTGCTTCGCAGAAGGAGGCGACCGCCTGCCATTCCTCCTCGCTTCGGACCATAGCCTGAACCAGGGCCCGACGCGAAAGGTCGCTGCCGCCAATTGCCTCCACAAGGACACGGCGGTGCTCCGCCCAAGCGGGGCACACCTCCACCGTATGCTCCACCGTGTCCTCTGGGTGGTCCGCACAGTGATGACACTCGGGCGTTGCTTCCGCCTGAATCCGATGCAGGAACCTCCCGAACTTGCCATGTCCGGTGAGGACCTGCGTCATGCGGTAGGTGAGGACACCGTGTTGCCGCTCCAGCCACTCCTCAAAGAGGGGAGTTACCGCCATGATTGTGGCGTGCCCAGCACTGGGTTGCGACAGTCGCCGTCGCCATTCCACCATGAGATCCCGCCGGAACTCTGTCCGCCATGCCGCGACTTGGCGCGGCAGCGGAGTTTCGCCCCGGCTTTGCATCTCCACGCGCAAATCGTGCAAGCATGCAAGGACTGTTGCCTCCAAATCCCATGGTGGCAGGCCAGCAAGGAGGCTCGCCGCTTCGCGGGAAATCGTGCGGTATCCCCGTATCATCCGGATGGCCATGACCCTCTGGCAAGCGTTCAGCATGGCCGCCGGTCGCTTTTGCAGCGACGGCGCCCACACCGGCGCCCCGTAAAGGGCCATGGACCGAACAATTCCCGCGTAGAGCCTCCGGCAGGAGGCGTCTGGACCCCGAAGGTTGGGCAGGAGCCGCTTTAGGGCAGCCCCGGTCCGTTGCAGTTTGGGAGTCAGACGTCGAAAGTGCTCCACAAAGTTCCACCGACTATCGAGGACAAGTCCTAGGTACTTCATCGTCGACCCGACGTCGATGCGAACCCCTCCTACCGTTATTTGGGAACCCGGTGGTGGCGCGTTCCGAGGGCCATGAAAACACATGGCCTCGGACTTGTGCAGTGCCACTTCGAGTCCCAACTCCTGGATCCTGTCCACGACTGTCGCAACCCCGCGTGTCGCTAGTTCGGCCGCCGCCTGGTGCGACTCCCCCTGCGCCAGGACCAGCGTGTCGTCTGCGTAACAGACCACGCTGACCCCGTCGGGGAGGTCGCCGCGCAACACGTAGTCGTACCCGATGTTCCACAAGGGCGGCCCTAGTACCGATCCTTGCGGAACACCGCACGACATCTCTCGCCGTCTCCATTCTCCCTCGTGACCAGGGTAGATGATAAACCTGTCCTTCAGGTAGGCCTCGATCAAGCGACGGAGGTAGTCGGGCACCTGGTGATACCGGAGTGCCCTCCTAATGCTACTCCAGGGCAGGGAGTTGAAGGCGTTGGTGATGTCCAAGGACACCACCACTACGACCTTGCCCCGGGACACCGCATCCCCCGTCGTGAGGGCTCGCACGCGCATGATGGCGTCCACCGTGGAGCGCCCCCTGCGGAAGCCAAACTGGCTGTCCGAAAGATCCGGCCCCACCCGCGCTAAATGCGCGACGAGGCGGTCTGCAATTACTCTTTCAAAGAGCTTGCCCACCTCGTCGAGCAGCACTATGGGCCGGTATGCGGACGGAGAGTCCGCGGGGCGCCCCGGCTTCGCTATAAGGACCAGTTTCCCGGTCTTCCAACGAAGTGGGAACTGGCCTCTCTCCAAACATGCGCTAAGCAGCCCTCTTAGTCGAGGCCCGAGTTCCTCCATGGCCAGGACCCAGGCTTTCCCAGGCAAGCCATCGGGTCCTGGGGCGGTATTTTTAGCGTTTAGCCTTCGTACCGCCACACTCATCTCTACCTCGGTCACCTCCGGAGTATCGTCGTCATCGCCGTCGTGGTCCGCGTCGGACACTGCGAGAGGCGGAGCCGTTGGCGCCTCTCTCGAAGGGAACAGAGCGTTCACTACACCCTCCACGAGCTGGGGCCGGAGACTCTGTGTCAGCGGAGGAGCCCAGGCGCGGAGCTTATCCCGCACCAAGCGTAGTCAATGATGGGCTGAATGAGTGTTTGAGCGAGGGAAATTTTGGTTTTCAAGGGCAAAAAATTCTGAAGGCATTTTAAGGAATGGAATGTGTAGTGCACTTTGCGACTGACTTCAGCGACATGGGCAGTCCACGATAAGTACGAGTCTATGATAACCCCCAGATTTTTAGCCGTCTTCGCGTAATCAATTTGAACTCTATTCAACCAGAGCGGAGACAGCGTCGCAACATCAAGCTTGTTCCGCATAAACCTGCCCTCGATGACCAAAGCCTGGGATTTCTTGGGGTTTATTTGCAGCCCAAAGGAGTGCTGTGTTATTTAAAAAAAAATATCGCAGCATATGCGTTTTTGACCTTGAGGAGTCATTTTTTCTTTTTTATGTTGTCAAATTATTGTAAATTAAGTTACTCGTTAGAGATTAGTTAACATTTTTATTTCCTTCTGTTGTTTGTCCTGTCTAGTCTCAATTTCATATTTATATTATATTATTACTAATGCTCTCTATTAGGGTTTGATGACTGTAACCTAAAAATCTGTTATACTTTGGCAATAAATTAAGGTTTAACACGTTCTTAAATCCCTATACTTACTTCAGAAACCGGCCTATAATCTTGTGACTATTTCAGTAAGTTCAAATCAAAAGCTTCACAGATTTATTCAGTTGTATGTGTTGAGTGAGTTTTGTTGCGAACCGTACCTCCAGCCACGCTAAAGGAACTGCGATCACTAGCTCGTTCGTAATCTATCTATTCCTACGACACTAACGACTTTCCTGTAACTGTGTAATTACTTGCCCGTTGTTGCCTGTGTGTTAGCTAAATGATTTAACTTAACGTACCAACAGCTAAAACACATTCACAATAAAAATAAGGTGCCCACTTTGACGGCATTTTGTTGATTTTATTCATGGCAGCGTCGTGCCAGGCGCCTTTATAGGGGCAAGCCACGGAACCTTGACCTATTTTTTACTTATTTATTTATATAATCTTCATGTAACGTAAAGTACAAAGGCGGACTTAATGCCTGACCTATCTACTACTTTCCTAATATTCCGAATAAAAAATATATAAGAGCCATCTATGGACAATTTTGCGGCAACTCCTGATTCTATTCGAATTGAATCGTTTGTGCGCCATCTAGTAGAGACTAACTACAAATTGTTTACGATGTTGATAATAAATATAACAAGTCCCTATTTACAATTTAATAAACGGACAGCTTTCTATTCTTTGCTTCTTTACCACAAACAGATAACAAAGCATTCAGAAGGCAAATGTTTTTTTAGTCTGATTTACATTAAACCTATAGGTACATGAATTAAAAAAATACTTTATGAATTCATAATATATATATCTTTAAAAATGATATTACATGAGCGTAAAAAGTTGGTGAACGTTTTAGATCATATTTATCTCTAAAACTCGAAAGTATTTACCTTGCCAAGTAAAATCTTTACTCACTCACATAATACACACACTTTGATTTTATAATGTCTTCACACATTAATCACATCGAACAACATGCATTTCCGAATTCATTTCGAAGATAATAAACTATAATCACTTCAAAACCAAGTAACTTACAGCAATAACTAATCACAAAACTTTAAATGACTGAAAACTAAAAAAATCTAATAAAACAATAACAAACAATAGCCGTTATAAGAAATTTGATCTAAATTGAAGTAAGCGTCATTTATTGAAAATCGCGATTTGCACAACTTCAATGCGCATATAAGCACGTCATAGAAGACATTCGTAATTTTCGTAAACTTAAACATTTCATTGATAAATTTCGAAAAACTGGGCTTTTTGTTAGAACAAATTTTCGAATTCGTACTTCCACACAGTATCAAATTTTACCCACACAGACTCCGGGGCCCTAGGACGAAGGCAACGAAGGAACAGGAGTGGGTTTTTAGTCAGTAAACGTCTGACACTATCTCTCGCTCCGCCCAAGAGCGCGATTTGTCATTAGATGATTTTCCCACCTAAAAAAAAACCCACAGACTCAGACGCATTTTTATAGAATAGAATAGAATAACATTTAGATGATTCACAGATCGGAGAGATTTTTCGTATTGAACACGAAATGGCAAGTTAGCGTAATCGCGAAGGCGCGCGAAGTTAAAAGTTTAGATTTTTATTTAATTTAATTCATTTGTTGTGTTCTATGATTTAGATTTAGATTAATTATAGATTAATAGATTTAGTATAATTTATTTTTACATGAAAGCCAAGTATGTATTTACTTGTATTGCTCGCACGTCCCTGGTCATTGGGAAGATTACCTTCGTATAATCGAATAGCTATACTATTACAAAAAAGCGGAAGATTTTTTTTGTTCGGTTAAACGTGTTACTTTTCGGAACTACCAGTCGGATAGTAAAAAACATCTTTTTGTATGGGATAACCAAATCCATGAAGATTATAATAGGTTATGTAACATCACACTTTAACCAAAGACGCGGTTGAAACCGCAGGAGACAGCTCGCGTATTTTATATAAACATAAAGAAATCATAATATTGACGTATCGGTTACATCATTGCATAACTAAATATTTTTGGAATTATACCGCCTTTATAGATAGAGGTTCTTGTAACTTAAGTAGTTCCAAGTTTATCATAGTAGGTTAAATGGTAATCAAAATATTAGTAACAACGTAAAAGTAGAAAGCTTAATGTCTGAACTTCGCAGATTGTTAAAGTTGATGATCGAGTTCGCTTGAACTCTGACTAACTTGGATCCTTTGGGATAACAACGCCAACTATAAACTCAGGACTCAGTCCAAATCGCAGGCGCCCGTGTGCGTGGCCACTGTTATTATTAATCCGAAACACCTTTAGGCGGTTTTAAATGAAATCGTCTGTATTCTTGTTACATAATTAACTTGTACTGGATATCATTAAAAAGGAGTGACGGTCCGAATGTTTGATTCGACGAATTTATCGGATATAAATCGGTCTTCCATAATTGTTTATGTGGGATTAATTGTTCCGTGTGGGTCGTTCGCCGACGGCAGCGGCCGGTTCTCGTATATCACTAAACTGACGCGCGATTCAATTATACCACCAACTGACAGAGCCTGGTTGAATGCATATAAAAATATCCATGCTCCAAGCCATCCAAACTGTTCCATATAGTCGTACGTGCGATTTGCATGCTCGTCACTCATCGTTCGTAAAAGCTTTTTGATTTTGTTCTTTTATTTTTCAACAAGGTACACGGATTTTCAATTGTTCTAATAATAACAAAACATTGGGAATATTGAATAATGATAAAAATACTAGTTTCTGGCAGTTTCTTCACCTGTGTGAAAGAAGGTTTCTCCATACAAACTTTGGAGCCACGTTTCACTTATGGAAAATCCTGTCTTATTTTTTTATGCATCATAAAAGGAAGCTTTGTGAAAAATTACTGGTCCAAGGGTTTGGGCTAGACGTTGATGAGTCAGTGAGTGAGTCAGAATTTTGCCTAATAACTGGAAATTCTAGGTATTCATTTGGAATATTTAAGTCTGTGTTCGATGTAATACCTACTTACTTACTTGTTGTAACACTGTACTTGTTGTAATACTTACTTGTTTTCGTTAATTAGCCAGCAGAAACCATAGCTCTGAGTGTGGTGACATAGCGAGATGAATTGCAGGTCGAAGTAAGTCTGTCGTTTCTGATGGTTCAAGTATATTGCAAGAATATACTTTAATTAGGGGGCACAGCGGTGCCCGCTGTGCTGCCCGCCGCCGGTTGGTGGGGCAAGGCGAGCAAAAAAGTGGCACGGCCGTACCATCCTTATCTCGAAACAGTTCAGGCCATTTTCAATCCTCTATAACTTCGTTGTGTATAAAACTAGAAGCCTGTTTTTATAGTAACCAAGACGGCATTGTATAAACACGGTATATTTAAAATTTCATTCAATTTGAACCAACACTTTAAGAATAACTAATAACTATAACTATAACTGGTCAAAGTTTCTTAAATTTGTCACTCACTGACTGACCGATCATCAAAACTCTAAGGCACTTCTAGCAGATATAGAAGCTTCAAATTATACAATTATCAAATATAAGAATCTATAAAAAGAAATGAGATGCCATCAAAAACATAACTTGTAAAAAAAACCAAGGCTTGCAACTCAGTTCTTCTACCGTAAAAAGTTGTGAGATCCATGTAATACCAAGTCGGTTAATTTATTCAGTCCATACTTAAGGGACCTCGATGACCTAGATTGACATGGTAATCGCATGTACATCACAAGTAATACGTATTTAGAATTAACGATAAAAAAGCATAAGCCAGGCCACTTCGCGCCTGCCATAACATAGTCCTATTATCCTGCTATCCTATTCCTAGTTTTTCCTGTCCTACTCGCTATTTGTATGCCTACTAATTGTGAAAGTCTGTGTTCGGATGACCTAAATGTTTGGTTTTTTTGTGTTTGTTGATCAAATTTTTATTCAACGGGAACCTAAAAATTAACAAGCCTAGATTATGAAATGGATTATAGCATAAAATACTTTTCTTCCAGTAAAAACAAAAACAAGTTCAATATAGTGGCTTCGCCTGAGTGAAAGTAGAGTGTCTATTTGTTGTTCCCTATACGCTATATTACTATAAAGAGTAGTTTTTGCGCGAAAGAGTAACAAATATTCATAAATTCTCTCCCACAAACTTTACTTATTATAATATTCACATTTAGAAGACAGGCATAGATTACGATTTCGAAACACTAAGAAACACTCACTAGATTATGAAGTAATTTGCGTTTCAATTAAGTGTCGAACCGTGCGATAGCAAGTTACTGGGTGTAACGTTAACGTCTCATCCGGGCGGCAGAGGGCGCTGTTAAATCTGGTGCAGATAATAAAGTGGACCGTATTTACGACAAGCTCGTAGCCAAGTTATAGGTCGATTCGATTAGTCCGATACAGAGTTTACGGAATGTGTTTACGGCAGCTGAGCAACTTGTGTATTTAGCCGCCACACGTTTCTACAGAACTATTCGTTGTCGTGTTTTACCTATTTCTAGTTTCTTTTGTCATGATATTACGAGTTATTAGATTTTACAGTGAGCGTTATACCTATTTACTGGTTGTCTTAAACCAACATCCGGTACGGATGCTGTATCTACTAATTTTCATTGTGCCTCCAGAAATTCGCAGGATCGCATAAAAAGGGCTGCATAGAAGCTAGAAAATGGCCCACGCCATCCGATGCGTAATTATAGTTGAGTGCCCCAGAGATTTAAAAGAAGAAAAAGTTTCCTTGGATTCGTGATTCCATCTGTTGGCAACACCATCTCAGCAAGGTGCAAGCTCTAGTGAGAGAAGTTGAAACCATCTGACAATTTCATCGAGCTATCGGATAGTACGTGATGCCGTGACTGAACTGGAAGATCTTAAACAGATGCCGCACTCGGGTTAGTTATAGTAAAGACAATTTGTACAACTGGGGGGTCTCGGATGGTTACGATCAACATTTCATGTGGCGTCATACCATAGGCCATGGCCCAACCATGATTTCAGACGCAACTTGCACACGTGAGGAAATGACTGCGTCAGCTTATTGGTGTTACAGCTAATGGTGTTACAGTAACGGATTTCGGGCCAAACTATTTTATTAGTAATCGAAGGGTTTTTTTTTTAGGTGGGAAAATCATCTAATGACAAATCCCGCTCTTGGGCGGAGCAGGAGATAGTGTCAGACTTGTACTGACTAAAAACCCACTCCTGTTCCTTCTTTGCCTTCATCCCGGGGCCCCGGCCTTCGCTTTCACACTACCCGTGACCCCAGTAGGATTCGACCCTGCTGGGCCCCTACGATTTGCTGACATCTCCCAGAGGCACGCGTGGAACAATACGCGCCGTCGACGACTTGGGCTCGGTCCGGACGGTTACCGGACGGTCGGACGGCGAGCCACCCATTACTCGGCGTCCGCAAGCCCGCGCCTACGGTGGCCGGAAATCGGGATCGGAATCCCGGTGGCGGTTAGGGCGTGAGGACCGTTGCCTCACGCGATCGGCCACCTCCTTTGCTAGCATTACTGCTTCGCAGATGGAGGCGACCGCCTGCCACTCCTCCTCACTCCGGACCATGCCCGGCGCGAGAGATCACAGCCGCTGATCGCCCCCACGAGGACACAGCGGTGCTCTGCCCAGGCGGGGCACACCTCTACCGTATGCTCCACCGTGTCCTCTGGACGGTCCACACAATGGCGGCACCCAGGCGTTTCTTCCGCAAGTAATCGAAGGGTTAAGCAAAGAATTTGATTTTAGCGGAAATGAGTACATTTATAAGCAATGGTAAGAAGATAGTTAAGCGTTTAAAAATTATAGCACTTCGTCTTGTCGTAGAATTAGAATTAAAGAATTCATTTATTTAGCAGAATGCATTTACATAGTCAGTGTATAGTATAGTGTTAGTTTTCAATCAAAAGTTCTTTACATTCTATCTACGTAAATGGTGTATGGTCATTAAAGTGTTAAATAGTGAATTCAAGACTAAGAAGTCTCTATATACTCCATTTGTTTAGGTAATTAACTAAACGTTAACAATCTTGATATGTCTTTTTATTGAAAAAAAAATTGTAACGACATACAAAGATTATTTAAAATTTAATTAATTACCAAACATCGGTATAGGTAAATAACAAATTGTAAACATTTTTAGTTTTAGACAACTTTTAGATAAAAGACATGTCGAGATTGTTTGCATTTACTTAATTACCTAAACAGATGGAGTCTAGATAAAAATATATATCTGTTGAAAAGTGATGTTTTACTTACTGTAATATAAGATACATAATTTGAAATTTGCCAGTCGGATGCTTTGTCTTTATTTGAGAAGAATCAAACTAGGACTTTCCTGAAAAGTTTTAATAGATAAGAAGAAATTGCTACTGACGTCGTCACTATTCCAAACACATCCTAAAAGGAAAGTATCATGAACTGACCTACATACTAATGCCATAAACAAACATTATTCTTGAATCACTATTGTTTTACTCAGTAATTTATTGCAAACATCTCTTCCAAAATTAGCTTCTGTTTGATGTTTACCATGTTATTTCCTCGACTCTTATTGTGACCAGGGAATCCTTTGACTGACCTTTATAAACAGCATAAGTAGGGTTTGGTTATTTGCAATTAATATGTTGTCCTGGTACAGCGTTGTTGTTGGCAGTGTCCTAAAATAACATTTTGAATATTTGGTCTGTGCAGTCGGGAACCCGGGAACACTGGTATCGTTGCTCTCGCCTACACCCTTATTATGCAAACTGTTCGACATTTGCAGTATTTGCCGCGGAGAAAATGTACATGTACGGAGTGTAAAAATACTATTTTAATAACTGTACGTACTTAATGCCACCCGCATTGTGTCAAGTTTGTGTTTTTGCTTATACTTTGTATTGAATTTGTTCCAGCTTGAAAGGGTTTACCCCAATCAATTATTATTACCCACACGAGTGGGAGTACTTTTACAAAATCATTGCTTACGTGTAAATAGGAACTATACCAGAAAAACAGTGGCATTAGGAAAAATATTATTGGGATCTTTGCATGCAGGTAGCAAATATTCAGCAGGTATTACAAAATTTGAATTCCGTTCTATGCTGTTGGTTTTATATTAGAGCCATCTGAAAAGCATCTCTTTTTATCTTTTTAACCGACTTCAAAAAAAGGAGTAGGATCTCAATTCGGTTGTATTTTTTTTTTATCATCATTATTTTATTTTTTTATGTTCTGTGGTAACAAAACCTCAGAACTCTGACGTTTATGAACCTATTTGCAGTTTTTTTTCCTTCTAAAAGGATATGCTTCCAGATTGGTCCCATTTTTTAAAAATCCATTTCTGATGCTGGGATCCACGAGGAATCGAGGGTACTCCTCAAATATTCAAGGCAACTATATAGTGATTTTGGTATTTTCATCGAGAACTTAAGCATTTACAGTCAAAAAGTAACATTTGATGAAGTGGAACTGATGAAGAAGACCAGAAATGGTCAACGGAACTTCACCTTTACAAAGATATCACAATGAAGATAGATATGTAACTATAAAAATAAATAAATGGTTCTGAATAGTCATGTTGAAAATGGTATCATCGAAGTGATCTGATGATGATGATGGAGCCGGAAGGTAGGCAGTGGAACACCGTAATTAATCAATGTAACCTAGCCGAGTTTGGGCTTATCAGAATTGTCATGAGATGCACTTTGGCTATAAGGTACTATCATCTGATGATGGAGCCGGAAGGTAGGCACAGGAACTCCGAAATTAATCAATGTATCCTTGCCGTGTTTGGGCTTATTAGAATTGTCATGTGATGCACTTTGGCTATAAGGTATTATCGAACTGACCTGATGCGCCCTGATCCACCTCTCGGCTCCATGCCGAGAGGTGGATGGGAACTTCATAATAAAATAATGTATCTTAGCAGTGTTTGGGTTTATTCGAATTGTCACGAGAAATAGGCACTCTGCTTATAAGTGTATCACAACTAAAAAGTGTGAAATAAAAACTTTTTACAAAAAAAATAATTACACATTTCACTAAAAAAAACACTAATAGGATTAAAATAACTTTAATTTCGGAAGTCGGTATTTCTCAGTATTGTTTGTTTTCTATTTAACACCGACTTACGAAATTAAAGTTATTTTGATCCTTTTAGTGTTTTTTTACTGAAGTTTTTTTTTTTTTTTAAAGTTTTATCATGTGAAGAAGAAGCTTATATCTAGTGAGATATTGTTTATATTTATTTCAGCCACGTGCCGCTATAAAATATTGGTTTTAAAGATTGCAGTTGTCTAAACGTGGATAGACTTGTTATTACATTGCAAATAGTTCCGGAATATAAGTCGTTCAACATTCATTCTTTATCTTACAGTTTAGATTTTTTAGATTTACCCGACTTTTTGGTTTATATTTAATTGATGAAACCTTTAAACGTTATTAAGAATTTTAATAGGTATTATGTTTAAATCAGTTTTCATTATTAATGTTAAAAATAACAATAAAGTGGGAGTCCGTATGAGAATCTGAGACGCTGTGAGAACTCATTAGTTTCTTAATTTAAGAGCGTTCACTCGAAATTACGCGATATTTGGCCAAAAAACATGATTTTCAAACCCGTTTATATCCATTAAAGATTTATTGTACAAACATGTGACTTACCAATAACATTAGGAAATATTCTTGTCTAAATAGTTAAGTAGGATTTTATTTAAATTAATAGCACGCTTGTGAACTATATTCACATATGTAAGTAGAGTTTTTTTTTTATTTTACTTTCAAAGCCAATTTCGAAGCTTGACAACTTCTACAGTTCTAATAGAATTAATAAACAAAAAATACTAACCAATAACTAAAATCCTTAACAAAATAGTTACAGAAAAAAAAATCATTGATTTAGTTTACTAATTAAGAAAATTAAAATAAAAACAATGTCAAATTTTTAAGAAATTATGGGTGAATAAAATGATCATTAGCACTGATGTAACTTCCTTTTATCATTAAAATAATAGCATAATCTAATAGAAGGACATTTTTTTCAAAATATACAATTTGAAATTTGAATTAAAATAGCTTTGTCAATTTTTAACAAATATTTAAAAAGGACCATAAATATCGGCACACAAGCGTCGCAAATTCAGTCGCCCAACAATATCATCATCACGCTCGCGCGCCGAGATTTGTGATATTTATTAAAAATTTACAAAGCTATTTTAATTCAAACTTTATATAGTAAGTTTTGAAACACATGTTCTTCTATTAGAATAAGCTATTATTATAATGATAAAATTAAGTTAAATCAGTGCAAATGATAATTTTATTTACCCATAATTTCTTAATAATTTGACAAAGTTTTTATTTTAATTTTCTTAGATTCTTTTTCTATAACTAATTTGTTAAGGATTCTAGTTACTGTTTTGTATTTTATGTTTATTAATTCTATTATAACTGTAGAAGTTGTCAAGCTTCGAAATTGACTCTGAAAGTAAAATTAAAAAAACTTTATTTACATATGTGAATATAGTTCACAAGCGTGCTATTAATTTAAATAAAATCCTACTTAACTATTTAGGCAAGAATATTTCCTAATGTTATTGGTAAGTCACATGTTTGTACAATAAATCTTTAATGGATATAAACGGGTTTGAAAATCATGGTTTTTTGACCAAATAGCGCGTAATTTCGAGTGAACGCTCTTAATAAGTTAGTTTGGGCGCAGACTTCGTTTGCGTCGCACGCATAAATTGAAATCAGCTCCTGTTATGGCTTTCATTAAAATCTTTATGATCCGATGGCAGTTCCCATTTCGCCTGTTCCAGCCGCGCATGTTAAATTATTATAATTTTAATGATACGTACGTAGCTACATATACATATGCAGAGTATATGGGTTCACCAAGCACTTTCAGTTGAATGAATTTTTGTTTTATCATTTTAAAATAACGTCGGTATAATCGCATTCACCTCATTATTACGATGAATAATGTATTCTGTGGCTTCATTTTTATATTCTTGGATACTACCAAAACATGGAAAAAGGCATATTTATTATCTTTTATTATTTGCTTAACATAAAGGATGATGACTTAATTCGCTTAGGTACCTGAGTACCTTATTATCAACGGTGTTATGAATTTAAAAAATAAATAAAATTCTTTCTTATTGTCAGTACGTATATTTGATAGTTTCGTCATTCTTTATTCGGTAGTTGAAAGGCGCTGAGAAAATGTATGGGCTTCAATGACTTTACACCAAATATTAAGAGGTTGAATTATCTTAAACGGGACAATTAAGATTGCGGCGTCGAAAGTGGTCGTAATGTCATTGCCAGCGCCCATTTACAACGCAAGGGCAAGTAACCATGAGGCTATCGGTTTTATTAGCTTTATTTATATTTACAAGCGTGCACTGCGGCTAATAATGTCTCATTCAAGAGGATGAATCACGACTATCACAACCAGTGAAAGACATGTCATTGAGTAATTTACTAATTAACTACATTCCAATGGGAGAGTAAGAGACAGGAATGCAGCGTCGTTAAAAGTGAAACTATTATGCTGTTGGTGAACACATTATATGTGCCCAAACATATTAAAATGAGTGATTATTGATTAGGCATAAATACAGGATCAAATTAAATTACTCAATGAAAGGAAGTGTACCGACTACAATAGATAATAGACGAAAAAAGAGCTGATACTAAAATATACAAAGTCCCGCTAAGCCAATCTGAAACGATTAGATTTACAAAAATCCTTTGTTTCAGAAGTTCAGTCCCTAGGCCTACTTCGATCATTCCTCGCAAATGGACCGAGGGCTTTTGTTTAGAGATCATTTATTATTTAGAGTGTCCTACTCTTTACTTATTGTCTGGCTAACGAGAGGTTAGCGTGTGGGCCAATGGCTACCGGATCTACAAATAGACCCATCTTGACTGTCTCTTGGGAATGCAAGGACAACGTTATCTTTATTTTAACTATCTTTGAACATTGAAACATGTCTTTTGCACTACGATCTTTTGAGATAGTAATATAAATAATGTTTTTGCGCTTACTTAGCGATATACCTACCGAAAATATCATCAAAGGCCCGCTTATTGGTAAGAATGTGAGTTCGCGGTCTCTTGGATCATACGTGAGCACAAGTCGCTTTGGTTGGGAATGTGCACGCTTCGCTCGCCTTAATCTCCACTAAATAAGTAAACGTTAGCTCACAATCGTTGCAAATTAAAAAAAAAAAAACGTTAAGAGACACATAGAATTTCACAACACTTTTTCACTATAATTCGACACGTGAAGGACCGACATATTACAAACTTTCACGTTTATAATATTATTGTGATTATTAATAGCACTACTAATAGCACTCTACTTATACCTTACCGTTATTATTTACTTCGAACGGCTTGCTTTCAGTAGAGCAAAAGCTAAGTAACAGTATATACTGTTACTTTAAAAGCTTTCGAGCATTTATTAAATATCTAATAACATGACGACATTATGCTCAAGGAATAATTTCTTATAATAATGAACGCATAATTTACTGTACAGTAGAGTATAGATTGAGAACAAAGTAAGACAGTAGGTAGGTAATATAGTATACGTAATACTATATTATTGTTTGAACCTCATCATCATCATTTCAGCCTATAGACGTCCACTGTTGGACATAGGCCCAAAAGTCATATATCCCCCAAGTAGAATTCCAGGAATTTCAGGTGTGTTTGTTTGTTTTTGTTGTTTGTTTGTTTGTGTTTTTTTTTGTTTGTTTGTTTGTAGGTGTGTTTGTTTTTGTTTGTTTGTTGTTTTGTTTGTGGGTGTGTTTGTGTGTGTGTTTGTTTGTTTGTCCTGGTTTGTTTGTTTGTTTGTGTGGTGTTTGTGTTTGTTTATTTGTTTGTAGGTTTGTTTGCGGTTTGTTGTTTGTTCTGTGCGCGAGTCCGACTCGAACTTTTTTCTTTATGTGAGAGATCATCGAATAACTCCTTCCGTTCTAGATGAAGAGAATTGGAGTGTCAGACTTTTTTACTAACTACCACATGTGTTTCTTGTAGGGTGGCCGAGTTGTTCCAAAAAAGTATCACTTTGTAAAACTACTTCTTGGCATTGAAAATCGATGTGTGCATCTGAGATAATGTAATTTAATCTGATTGTTACAATACACTTCAAAAATCTTTGCTAAGCTAATGTTAATGTTCTATAATCTTTTTAAGATATTTTCTTGTTGACGTACTAAACAGTGATCACAGTATGGTATTTAAGGACCCAGGTGAATGCTATTTTTCCTGTAATCTTTCCGCCTCCCCCTTATGACACCCATGGGATTGCCTTTCCGTAGGGGAAAAGAACCTCATAGTTATTGATAAAATACGATCGTAAAATGTTCAAAGGGAATGGGAAGTGGGGGAGTATTGTGTGGACGACGGACACGGGCTGGCGATGCTTTTTCGTAGTAATATTTTACTGAGTCTGCAGGCATCATATAGGATTATTCCTAACAGCCGGACTGTAGCTACGTTATGCTTTATTTTTTGGTAGTAAAAATACTTTTTTGAGTTCCATTTTTGCTTTGATTTGTTTTCACATAAATTAATTTAAAACGTGTTCGTTAAAAGTATGAGCACATTTATTTTATAATATTTGCACTGTTCAGCCGTATTTCTTTTCAGTTTTTATATTGGTGGCGTTTATGTAATAAAGTTTCTAAATAATCTACGCAGTTTCATCCTCAGAATTGTATTGATAAATGTAAGCTATTTTTGTTGTGGGTATACTATGTAACGGTTAGGTGGTATAAACACTTAGATGGTCACAAAGTCAGCTTGAACCCGAGTTTGAATAAAGACTCGTAGATAGCTGGAGGGTCTGAATAGAGTCGGTTTGATTCCAATTTATTATAATTTGTATGTCTCAGGAACTAATAGATTTTGGATTAAGTATCACAATGCTTCTTGATTGTAGGTATCAGTATTACCTACATAAAAGGAAAGAAGAATAAGGAGGTCGTTGTTGGATTTACTTTTATGGGGCTGGCAAACGAGCTTCTATTGTGCGAGAGCTATCGATTTAACAATGCAATATCGTAGACGAAAATAACCAAAGTTGATTGTGCTTTTCAGCTCACTCAATATTTTGTGTGTAGTGCTTAGGTCGGTACAACATCGCAAGTTACATGTTAACAACGTCGGCGACAGCTTGTTAATCTGCAGCGACATAAATCTGCCTCGTCTCATCTAGGGCACCTATTTTGAATAAATTCTAGTAACGATCCCATTGACATTGTCGGCACGGCAGCCGATGTTGCCGCGTCTGAAACATGCAAATGAAGACATGACGCCGACACCGGGATGTTTATGTTCGGCGCTCGGCTTTCGGCTCAGGCGAGGCAGGAGCGAGGCCCAGATGTTAACACTAGTGTCGTGTTATCGCCCTCGCCGCCGTCTTAAACACGTTTTACGTAACGCCGAGCACTCGATAGCTATCTACATAAATTTGCGGTTATTTGTAGTCTCATAACGGTGTAATTTGCGGGAACAACGTCCCAAGTGCTTCCATTCGCTTGATGTTGTATTCCGGCAATATAATCAAGGGTTTAACGGAGTAGAACACTGTTGATGGCTCTGTCTATAAAACGATTTTTGATAAGTGTAGCGGCGTTAATAAGATTCTTTCTCGGAATATAAATTGGTCCAACCTCGACAAAGTAGCGCGTGAAGGTTCACATTTTGTTGCTAACGAGTTTGAGGCTGTCTCGTCGATCATCGAACAGAACTGGCTTGGCATCGTCGTCGTATTGTTAATCGAGGTTTTTATACGTAGTTTACAACAGAAAATCATTAGGGGAAAACACTATTATCGAAGGATTACTTGCGTAGTACGTAATTATAGTAGAGCGGGTGGCAGTCATTTGCCTTTGTCTAAAGTGTAATTAAACCACGCGAGCGTAATGCCCACGCGCACCATTAGCTCGGCAGATTCCCTGTTCCCCGGCTCGGCTCCCCCTTTTTCCCCTCCATCCATTTCGCCGTGAAATAAGTGACAGCGGCGAGCAATTTATCTCATTGATCCCTTTGCATACGTCTCAGTCAATGCGCGCGCCGGCGACGCCAGCAGGGCCCGCCTCGAACGGATTTACGGGATTTCATACCAACAGAATAAGGGGATGTGGGACCGTTTATGCTAAATTACTTATACATTTTTGTTTGTCCCTCTGATCTTTCTCGAGTGACATTTGTTTCAGAATAGAAATATTGTACGGACGTGTACCAATCTTATTTTGTGAAGTCTTTTCGCGTTTGCGCAGCCTATCGTCTGGCGTTACGCAGATATCGTGAAAATGTCAAATGAGTTTTTCTATTCGGTACCCCAATTTCTACCTTTTAGTTTTTAGTGGGTTATAATATCAAAGGGGGAGTCCCCTACCACTGAGTAGAGGAAGACGGATCGTCAGACTTTTACTGACTATAACTCTCGTGCTCCTTTAGTTATACTTTGCGTTCGAGGGCCACGGTAACTTTTTCGAAAATTCCCACAGTCATTGCCAATTTTTACCTAAATTACATAAATGGCGACAGATCTACTTAATCATAACATACTCGTGGAGTGAAAAGACTATAATATATTATTTTACATATCAAATCGCACGCATAGTTTCTCTCTCGTCAACAATTTCACAAAGGAGAGGATGAATTTTATCTCTAAGTTGGGGCCCTAATGAATTCGTTCACTTACATTGATGTAATGTGTCGGAAAGTAAATTAAGTTTGCATGTGGTAGAGGCTTGCTCGTTTTACTATTAAAACAAGTCGACCAGTAGCATGCGCATTAGGAGGAGTTGCCGCAAATACGTCGTCAACTTAAGTGTCGTAAAACAGCTTTCGATTGCCATTTTTAGATTATTATTTTTCTAGCAGTAAAAATGTAGTGCCAGACAAAGTACTTTTAATTTATATGGTTAATAATTGTGCACTCACATTTTTATGATCATGAAATTGTCACATTGGGAATTACTTGCAACACTATGTTACACATGTAAGATAAGAAACACCATAAAGCCTTCAATTTATGCAATTTTTATCGGCTCTAAGCACGTCAGGAGATATTTTTAATCAACTTCTTCAAGTAAGTTATTTTACGTGGAGTAGGTATTCTTAGCTTCATCATAATTTACATGTTAATGAAATTTTGTTGTTCCAAACTTGTTTGCAACGTTCGAGCCACAATATTGCTCCTAACAAGAATTCAGTTTTGTTGCTGGGAACTGTTAGACAGAACATGATACGGGTACATCCCGCTACTTCAGAATGAATACCTAACTTTGTATATTACCTATGCTTTACCTACTTTATTAACCCCACCAACTGTGTTCCCACGTTGTCGTCGTGGTGGGGCTTGCGTGTCTCTGTGATCTTGAGGGCTATACCGTTAGAGCTACTCATGCCGGAAGGCCTCAAGTGAGAAACCAGACCAAGAGGGACACACAGGCGAAGTCCAGACGGACCGCCACGGAGGGTGCGCTATCCAGAAGCATCGGCACCAACAGCTGTTGGTGTTTTTGGACAGCAGGAAGGCAGGCAAGGCGGCTAGAGCGGCGAAAAAGCGCGAGCGGCGACAGCAGCGCAAGAAGCGGGCCATGGCAGCCAGACTTCGCGCCCCGAAATCCGCAGCTGTAGTGATTACACTACAGCCAGCTGCGGACCATGACATAGTTCACGCCCTTCTTGGGCGTGAACTATGTCATGCAAAGGCGAAGCAGGCGGTGGTAGAGCATCTCGACGAATTCGGAGCCTCTGAAGGCTTTCGAATGACGCGCACTGTAACCGGGGCCCGAATATTGGAGGTCCCTGGTGCGGACAGTGGCTCTGCCGTGGACGCCCTGGGTGCAAGGATCAGAGCGTCCCTGGACGTCGAGGAGGTCCGAGTGTCCAGGCCTACAAAGTGCGTAGACATGCGCATCATGGGCCTGGATGACTCCGTTAGGGTGGATGAGGTGGTGGCCGCCGTCGTCAGGACGAGAGGGTGCCAGGCCGATCAAGTGCGGGTGGGCACCATTCATCCTGACAGCACGGGCATGCGAGCCGTTACGGTTACCTGCCCCGTGTCGGCGGCCAAAGCCATCACGGGAGAAAGCCGAAGGCTCTTGGTGGGCTGGGTCTCCGCGCGGGTAAAACTGCTGGAGCTCAGACCTCTGCGGTACTACCGCTGCCACGTGGGGGTCTATTCCACCGCGGAGGTGGACCGCAGTGACCGCTGCTACCAGTGCGGTCAGGCTGGTCACAAGGCCGTCGAATGCCGTGCAACGCCGCACTGCTACGCATGTGCGGCGGCAGGCAAGCCGGCCGATCACCGGGCTGGGGGCAGGTCCTGCGACCACCCCGCCAAGGCCAAGGGCAAGGTACGAAAGCCCATCCACCCGGACGTACTCACCGCTGCAGCCGCCTCCTTGGCTGCCACCGCTGTCGCCGCCGCACCCGCCGCGGCGGGGCCCTCACGGGGGGCTCGGGAGGAGACTGTAATGGACTGTCAATAACGACTGCATTACGTCTCCTCCAGGCGAACTTCAACCACTGCGGCCCTGCTCAGGATCTGTTGTCCGACGACGTGGTGTCCGACGTGGACCATGATGGCGACAACGACAATGCTCCAGAGGTGACCGAAGTACAGATGAGAGTGGCGGTACGAAGGCTGAGTGCCAAAAATACCGCCCCAGGACCCGATGGCTTGCCTGGGAAGGCATGGGTTCTGGCCATGGAGGCTCTCGGGCCTCTACTAAGAGGGCTCTTCAGCGCATGCATGAAGAGGGGCCAGTTCCCACTTCGCTGGAAGACTGCGCCCTTCGGACTCTCCGTCCGCGTACCGGCCCATTGTGCTGCTCGACGAGGTGGGCAAGCTCTTTGAAAGAGTAATCGCAGACCGCCTCGTGGCGCACCTAACACGGGTGGGGCCGGATCTGGCGGACGGCCAGTTCGGTTTTCGCAGGAGGCGCTCCACGGTGGACACTATCATGCGCGTGCGAGCTCTCACGACGTGGGATTCGGTGGCACAGGGCAGGTGTGTCGTGGCGGTGTCTCTGGACATCGCCAACGCCTTAAACTCCCTGCCTTGGAGTAGCATTAGGAGGGCACTCCGGTATCACTGGACGCCCGACTACCTCTGTCGTGTGGTCGAGGCGTACCTGTCGGACAGTTACATCATCTACCCTGGTCACCAGGGAGAGTGGGAACGTCGAGACATGTCGTGCGGTGTTCTGCAGGGATCGGTACTAGGGCCGCCCTTGTGGAACATCGGATACGACTACGTGCTGCGCGGCGACCTCCCTGACGGGGTCAGCGTAGTCTGCTACGCAGACGACACGCTGGTCCTGGCGCGGGGAGAGTCGTACCAGGCGGCGGTCGAACTAGCGACACGCGGGGTTGCGACACTCGTGGGCAGGATCCAGGAGTTGGGACTCGAGGTGGCATTGCAGAAGTCTGAGGCCATGTGCTTTCACGGCCCTCGGAACGCGCCACCACGGGGTTCCCAACTAAAGGTAGGAGGAGTCCACATCGGCGTCGGGTCGACGATGAAGTACCTGGGATTCGTTCTCGACAGCCGATGGGATTTCGAGGAGCATTTCCGACGTCTGGCTCCCAAACTAAATCGGACTGGGGCTGCCCTCGGGCAGCTCCTGCCCAACCTGCCGAAGGCTCTACGCGGGAATCGTTCGGTCCATGGCCCTTTATGGCGCACCGGTATGGGCGCCGGCGCTGCGGAAGCAGCCGGCGGCCCGGCTGAACGCATGCCAGAGGGTCATGGCCATACGGATGGTGCGAGAATACCGGACGATTTCTCGCGAAGCGGCGAGCCTCCTTGCTGGCCAGCCACCATGGGATCTGGAGGCAACAGTCCTTGCACACATGCACGATCTGCGCATGGAGATGCAACGCCGGGGCGAAACTCCGCTGCCGCGACAAGTCGCAGCATGGTGGACAGAGCTACGGCGGGTTCTCGTGGAGAAATGGCGACAGTGACTGTCGCAACCCAGTGCTGGGCACGCCACAATTTTGGCGGTAAGCCCAGGTTAAGGCGTGGTTGGAAAGACCTCACGGCATCCTCAACTTCCGCATGACGCAGGTTCTCACCGAACACGGTAAGTTCGGGAAGTTCCTGCACCGGATTCGTGCGGAAGCGACGCCCGGGTGTCGTCTAGTTCTGGCTGACTCCATTTGAGTATGCCGAAGAAGTACATCAGAACCGGCATGACCCAACCGTTGAAAGCGCGCACCTTGTTCCCGCCTGATAAAAGACTATTTAGTACCTTGTTCAGGCGGCAAAAGAAGCGCACCTTCAACGTTTGTTTCACGTCAGCAGTATTTGTTACCTAACGCTTCCGACATACCCAAATACTTGTAAGTTACGGTTGAGCAGAGGGATCTAAGGTGTATGGATTCCGAGAGTTGGGTTCCCACGGATTCCATAATCACATGCATGACTGCACATTTGTCCACACCAAATTCCATCCTGATGGCACTACTGAAGGTTTCAGATTCCTTCAGTAGCTCCGTCAGTTGCAAGTTGTTGGGGGCAAAGAGTTTCAGATCGTCCATGTAAAGAGGTGAGATATGACCTGACCCCCTCTTTTAACCGGTAGCCTAAGCCCGAAACCTCCAGTAGTGTCCTGGGAGGGTTCAAGGCTAGGCAAAATAATAGTGGACTCAGACTGTCACCCTGGAATATGCCACGCCTCGATCCTTATCGGTTCGCTGTTCTCCGAATTTTTTCGACATCCTGGATAATGAAGGACCGTCCTCCACTGCCCCATACACGACATCAAGAAGGTGCGTAGAGTTGCATCAATTTTATACAGCTCAGCACCCTCATGAGTGAATCCATGTGGCACTGAATCCAACATGTCGCCAGATCTCTTCGAGAAAGACGAACTTGGCAACATCAATGAGGAGCACCTCCTTAGTATTGCGGGACCCGTTCCTACATCCATTCTGAGAGGGAGACATGATAGAATTTGTCTCAATGTGAGTATTAATTTTGCCTCTCAGTATGGATGTAAGAACTGGTCTATAATTTTTAGGTTCTGCAGTACTAACTGATTTATGGAGCAGGTGGGTTATTCCGGTTGTAAAAAACTGGGGCAGCAATTCTGACTCTAGGGCAGACTGGAATTGAGATGCCACACGAGCGAGCGACCTTTGAAACCCTTTAAGCCAGAAGTTGTGCAGCCCGTCCGGCCCTGGAGATTTCCAGTTAGGCAACAGACGAGCACGAGCTACATCTAGGGGGCTGATGGTAATTGCCCCCATTTCTGGTATACGATCGCACGCACGCTCGACGTCCCGAGTCCAGTCACCCTCGGTGTAGCTGATAGGCACTGACCAGATGTTGCGCCAGAATGAACACATCGCGTCATTATCTGGTAAGCGTGTATCAGTCACACTTTGGACCGGTCGCTCCCAAGCCCTATAAACCCATTATTATTATTATATATATTATACACAATAGTTTCTTTGATTTTTTAAATTTCTTTTGAGTCAAGAATCATAAAAGTCACAAATATTTGATTGATTGTGCACAGTTGAGAATAACTGTTATCTGTGGTTGGTATTGTTAAAATTCTTTAAAATGTTCTCTGCATGAGTATCTTTGTGAGATTAATACTAAAGTCCTTACGGCATGTTTTTGTACGATATAAGCTTTCTGAGAAGAGTGACTTTCTAAGAGCAGTGGTGGCCGAGTAGTAACGGCCCCGACTTACGAGTTGTAGGTCGTGGGTTCAAACCCAGCTAGGCGCATTACTTTGTGTAATTTATTTCATCACCACTGCTCTTTAAACGGTGAAGGGAAACATCGTAAGGAAACCGGCATGTCCTAGAACCAAAAATTCGAAGACATGTGACATTCACCAACCCGCAATGGGCCCGCGTGGTGGATTACGGCCCATTCCCTCGCTTAGAGAGGAGGCCTGAGTCCCAGCAGTGGGAACATTATATAGCCGACTATGCTAAGCTTTCTGACAGTTATATCTGTAGCTGTTGCCCCAAACTATAATGCTGTACGTTAATTTAGATTCTACCAGCGCATAATATATAGCCATTAGTTGCTTTAGATCTAAAACTAACTTCTATAGCATAATCTGTTAATATGTGCTGCCTGTGTATTTACCTACCTCGCCTTATGAATTATTTCACACTGACAGCTAATGAAGTTGCAAAGTGCATAACTGCCCACCGAAATGAGTCGGTGCCTAATTTATTTGCAGTTAGCAGGAAGATGGCCGCCACGCGTCGCCGGCAAGAAGTGCAACTCCGCCTTCAATTAACATAATTGAAAACATGACGCGTCCCGCTAAGCACGCAAACTAAATAAAATATGGTTACCACTATTAATGAGTACCGTTAGAATGAATGCCTTGTAATTGAAACAACAATGAGTTGTGACTTAAGTGGTAAATAAAGTTAAGCATAAGATGAGCGAAGTTTGAAATAGGAATCCGCCTCGTAATGAGACATAACGGGGACATATATATATATACTCATATTCATTGAAAAGTAATAATTTTTACCATATCATAAGGAAAATAGGTAGTTGAGTATGTACTTATATGACGCTCATGAAATCTTTGTAAGAAAATGTTAGCGAGTTTTCCTATAAACGTCAGTTTATGACCAGACGAACAAAATTTAACGATAGGAAAATTCAATGCGATGTCATAAACAAGGTAAATAATATTTATACAATTGAGTCGATTATCTTTTGACATCTTTCAAATATCTTCTTTCACCAAGGTAAGTAATGAAAAATAACGGGGTATGTCCCCGTTAAGTCATATTTATTTTAGTGAAAATTTATTTATAAATTACAGTTCATTTACAGTTTACATTAACATTAGGACAATAGATGCTTTGAAATTGTTAGAATCTACTTCCAACGCTTCATATGATAGTTAATGTAATTCATTATGTAATATTTATATTTCAAGGTACTATGAGTAACTATAAATTTATCTATTTAAGTTGCAGATATCCAATATAGGGGGTAGAATAAATAACAGAAAACACTGAAATACTTTACGAATTCATTTAATTTCATTGCATTATAAAACCAAATAATATACGCTACACAATCACATCTTTTATTCCTTCCATAACAATAATTACAATAATTCATGATTAACATTAATTTACCTGTAATATTACAGTAGATCACCACTATTCACCATATATCTCCAATGACACTCAACTCAGGTGCAGAGCACGTCGTTCTCCTATGACAGCCGGAACCCAAAGAGAGCGTTGGCGCGTGTTTTTTTCAAATGTCAGTTTTCGGTGTTGCCATTACAATAAAACTGATCTGCACTTATTTAATAATTTTATAAATGTTGCCAGTAAAATAAACGATTACTTTTGTTTTAAATTAAACCTAACACTCGACCATCCTGACTATGTGCATGTCCCCATGCACAATTTCAAAACAACAACCTAACACTTGGCTCTCTCTTGGTTCGACTTTCATGACAAACAATACTAAATAACAAACAATATCATATCAAATCAAATTATAATAAATAAAATGTTAATTTTACATCATAATTATGTTCATACAAATCATAAGTAACGGTGAACATTCAATCTTCATAACAATATCATTGTAATTACTCAATATGCAGCTGTTGTGAACTCTCAATTCTCACAAAGTTTAGCAATACTTGGTTTCAATTTTCTATTCTAGTGGCGTGAACCCTCAATTCTCACAACCAATTGCATAAATTCATAGTCATCTCAGATCATTACATAATTAAGCCAATGCAGACCCTCAATTCTCACAAAGACCTAATTATATATCTTATAGGTTTACTTAATTGGTGTAAACCCTCAATTCTTACAACCAATTAAATAAAATTCATCAGTTCTTTTATTCCATATTATATAAATAAGCCATTGCGAACCCTCAATTCTCACAAAAACTTAGTTATATATTCAGTTTGTCTATCCAATTGGTGCAAACCCTCAATTCTTGCAACCAATTTAATAGATTCAAAGTCATCTCATATCATTACATAATCAAGCCATTGCAAACCCTCAATTCTTACAAAGACTTAATTATATATCTTTTATGTTTACTTAATTGGTGTAAACCCTCAATTCTTACAACCAATTAAATAAAATTCATCAGTTCCTTTATTCCATATAAATAAGCCATTGCGAACCCTCAATTCTCACAAAAACTTAGTTATATATTCAGTTTGTCTATTTAACTGGTGCAAACCCTCAATTCTTGCAACCAATTAAATAGAATCCATCAGTTCTCAGTTCCCTATTTTAACAATATTCATCTCTTATTATTAATCAAGGTAACAATCGTTTCTTATTTGTGTCAATTTATCCATTCATGTAAAACCATTACTGTAAAATAAAAAACAATACTAAAATAGTCACAATCGTAATTAGTACACATTTTACAATTTCAATTTAATTAATATTGGTTTCTCTATAATCATCATTAGCATCATCAGTATCATCATCATTCATTCAAGGAAGTGTCCTTAGAAGCTATATGAATCCAAGGCGACATGCGAGCAGCAGTATTAGTTGTTTTACGTTTATTGTTACTACTGGTTAAAACCGGTACGACTGCGACTTTATAACGGTCATTGTCTAATACTTCTACTACTCTATATTAACCTATATAAGATGAGAAGAAGAGATATCGTTGTTAAAATTAGTTTTGCTAATTTTAACTAGATTTCCGTCACTATAGACGTGAAAAGGACGTTTGTTCTGTTGTTAACAGATTCTCTAATTACCGTAAAATTACGATTATTCTCTGGCTTAATAAAAGCTAATTTCGCGAAAGCATCTACTATAACTATAATATAACAATAACCTCGTTTAGACTAAACGCATGAACCCAAATGATCAATGTGAAGAGTAATAATAATAATAATATCTTTATGAAAGAGTGACTTTCCGTTGTGCTACTCTTTTTAGAATAAGCACACTGTGCAATTGTGCATGCCTGCTTGGTACCTACTTCTTGACGAAACGGGTAACTTTCGAGAACCAGTAAGTACTTTTGATTCGCTCCAGGTTTCCAACTCCAAAATGTCATTTTTCATCATGAGTTTTACGTAGATAATATCTGCCACCTTGCTCTTTTGGGTACTACCTTTTTTTACTATAGGTTTGCGCTACCTATTGTAATTGACTTTTGTCCCCATCTAAACAACGAAACAGTTTATTGTCCTTAATGCAATAGTTGTCCCTCGTATATTTTAAGCTACCTAACGTATCATGGATTCTACGCAATTCAGAATCGCCTAGCTGTAAAGTGGCTAACCAATCCTCACTACTCATGGACATTACAACGGGTAATTGTTCCAACTCTTCTAATTTTCCCACATCGCTAATGAGATTTCGGGATAGTGCATCAACATGTGCCATTTTTTTGTCCCTGCGTGATATTCCATGGTAAAAGTAACGACCATCTCGATATACGGTGTGTAAGATCGAGTTTGCTAAATGTTGAACGCAACGCACTACAATCTGTTATAATTTTAAAATTCTGACCTAACAAATACGCTCCAAATTCCTTATGTGTGTGTGTTTTACTACTTCTAGGATATCTAACTTGTACGTATGAAAGTTCTTTTCCTCAGGTGACGGTTGGCGACTATTTAATTCTATGCCTATTTCGGTAGCATTGGTACAGCCTAGATCTTTCAAAAACGCAGCGAAAAAAATGTTCATAATTTATCAAATTTCATCTTTTAGGATCGCTTATTGTATCGCCTATAATATATGAACGTTACTCTCATCAATTTTATCTTGCTCCAAAACCAACATTTCAACCGCTGTCGTGAGTATCCGATTAACTAGTTGTACCCTAGTACCCCCTTTCTATAACCATCCTTTTTTTGCAATAGAACAACATTCATCATAGGTATAATGTCTAGGTATAATAAACCATCTCTAGTGAACGCTTCCATCAACCAAAAATTGTTGATTAATCGCCCGATAATTTTACTATTGAGTATAATGTTCCCGATATAACAATATGAACCTGCTTTAACTTTGACAGTAATTGGACCAGAAGATTCTATGCCAGTCACTACTATTGAGACATAATTGCGTTATCTCGACCAATTTCATTTAAATCCAAATACCAACCCAATACTATTTTCATAAAAATTAACATCAACTACTACTAAAAATAGTACTATTTTTTTTCAACTATGAGCGACTGTTCGACAAACGATTGGCCCACTAACAACGAAACGATTAACAACACTGCTCCAACCACGTGACGTACGACTTTCACTCCTACATCGACTACACACAAATCGACCTCAACCCTACCCATTGAATGCACAATTTTGTTTCTAAAACATTTTAAGGATATCGTTACTAATGTAGATACCACATTTAATTTTAATGCCTCCACTATTGATAGTGTTAAAAACTAAGCTACCGAAATTCTTCTTTTATAACTTCTACACACTATTGTCTACATTTCTTCCTATTTCTCCTTTCGCAGGTCTGCTGGAAGAAATTTCTTTTAGAAATAAGCAGTACCTTTGTACAATTTTTACAATAATGTTTCTTCTCTCGTATATATGTGTGTACACAAATTATAAAATAAATAAATAAATAAATATTTCATAGAAACTCCATATATCTTACAATCTTTTATTTAATTTGTATTAGTGCGGTGGTTGATATTAGCATTGTCTTTGGCATTGTCAGCCTTGTGTTTTCTGGTCTGATTGAACATCCTTTTTGAAGGTACAGCTTTCAAGTTTATGACCATAACGATTGCATTTTGTACATTGAATTAGCGGCTTAGAACACTTTGAATAAGGATGACCCTTTTCCCTACAGTTAAAACAAAATATTTGATCCGTTAAAGTTCGATTCTGCAGTTTACGAGACGAATTATCATCAATATTACCGCCGTTCTGTTCATACTTCGACTTATTCCTATTATTGGGCTGAACGACTGTTTGTGAAACCTCTTGATTACTTATAAGAAACTGTAACAGCTGATCAGGCTGAGTATAGCGTAATGCATTAGCACTAGACCTCATAGTTTTGTCGCTTAAACCATGAATTAGACAATCAATTGCATGCTTGCCGGTAATGTCGCATTGGTTTAATAGGGCTAATTTTTCGTAGTAATAAACATCTAGGGGTTCATTGTATGTACATTTCCTCCGAAGCATGTCCTCCAGAGACTGACCATAATTTTGTTCGCAGGGAAAAGCACTTATAAGTTTTTCTTGCCATTCAGACCAGCTAAATAAAATAGAATTTTGGCTTTCGTACCAAACTTTGGCCAATCCCTGGAGTTTTTGCACAGAAAAGTGAATGGTTGTTCGTTCATCCCACCCATAGACAGATGCACATTCATTAACCTTCCTGATCCAAATATCCGTTCTCTGAGTCTTAACCGATGGATCAAAATCCGGTAAAATATTTTTATGATTAATGGTACTAGTAGGTAATGAAGTGCCTATTGTCACTGGTTGGGATCGCAAAGATTTTATAATTTCGAGAACATCTTTAGAATTAAAATTAGGGCTACGTGACCTTATAATCCTCGCGGTGACTTTGCTGTCCTCCTGATGTCGGTCATCTCGACGGCGAAGTCGGCTGCGCTCGACATCTTCTTCAAGCACACGAAGCCGCGCGCGTTGCCTGTCAAGCTCCTGTTCGCGTTCACGTAGACCCACGTCTACACTCTGCCTGCCTTCGCTGCGACTCTTCTCACGCCCACGCCCACTGCTAGATCCACGGTTGGTCCCGCTGCGACTACGCTCACACTCTCGTCTCCCGTGACGGGGAGTTCTGCTACGGGCGCTGGGACTTTCATGGCGACGGCTCCGACTACGACTCTGGTCTATCCGAGCACCTGCTCGGGTCGGTGTAGTTAGCCGACGCCGAAAGGATGTTTCGCTGTCGCGTGGCATTATCTGAAACTCGAACAAAAGGGCTTGACTCCTTTTCGAACAAATCCTATTAAAAAAGTTAAAATGACTAATATCTCTTAAACGGTAAGTCGTAGTTCAAAATTAACAAAATTTTGCATCCCCGTAGACGCCCGGTAGGGGCTCTCAAAATCAAATAAAAAAATAATAATAATATTGACCTCATGACCTCGGAAATTACCTGTACGGTATTTCAAATTTGCAGACTTTTTCGAATAACACTTACAAAAACATTTAAATTACCACGAGAAGGAACAAAAGATGTGATGTGGGTATATTTATATTTTATGATATCGAATGTTACTTTTATTAAGCAAAGCATGCGGGCTACAATCCCACTTCTGAAATGTTAGAATCTACTTCCAACGCTTCTTAAGATAGTTAATGTAATTCAATATGTAATATTTATATTTGAAGGTACTATGAGTAACTATAAATTTATCTATTTAAGTTGCAGATATCCAATATAGGGGGTAGAATAAATAACAGAAAACACTGAAATACTTTACGAATTCATTTAATTTCATTGCATTATAAAACCAAATAATATACGCTACACAATCACATCTTTTATTCCTTCCATAACAATAATTACAATAATTCATGATTAACATTAATTTACCTGTAATATTACAGTAGATCACCACTATTCACCATATATCTCCAATGACACTCAACTCAGGTGCAGAGCACGTCGTTCTCCTATGACAGCCGGAACCCAAAGAGAGCGTTGGCGCGTGTTTTTTTCAAATGTCAGTTTTCGGTGTTGCCATTACAATAAAACTGATCTGCACTTATTTAATAATTTTATAAATGTTGCCAGTAAAATAAACGATTACTTTTGTTTTAAATTAAACCTAACAAAATCTTAATTGGTTGGTTGGAAAAACATAAAAAAAAAATAACCCACCACTAAAAAAAAAACACTAAAACGATCAAAATAACTTTAAGTGTTAAGTTTCTTACTTAACACTGAATTCCGAATTTAAAGTTATTTTGATCGTTTTAGTGTTTTTTTTTTAGTGAAGTCGGTTATGTTTTTTTTGTAAAAAGTTTTTTATTTCCCACTTTTTAGTTGCGACACTCTTATAGCCAGAATACATATTTCTCATGACAATTCCAATTAACCCAAACACTGCTAGGATACATTGTTTTATTATAAAGTTCCCGTGTCTACCTTCTACCTTCCGGTTGCATCATTAGATCAGTTCGATAGTACTTTATAGCCAAAGTGCGTCTCATGACAATTCTAATAAGCCCAAACACGGCTAGGATACCAATGATTAATTACTGTAGTTCCGGTGCCTATCTTGCGGCTTCATCATCATCAGATCACTTCGATGATACCATTTTACTTACATGACTGGCCTGTTGGTCTAGTGGTTAGTGACCCTGATTGCTATGCCGGAGGTCGTGGGTTCGATTCCCACCCAGGACAAATGTTTGTGTGATGAGCACGATCATTTGTTCTGAATCTGGGTGTAATTTATCTATATATGTATGTATTTAGAAATATATAAGTATGTTTATCAGTTGTCTAGTACCCATAACACAAGCTCTGCTTAGCTTGGGACTAGACGGCGTTGTGTGATAGTTGTGGAATATTATTATTATTATATTATTATTATTTTTAATATAGCTTTTTAGAAGCATTTATTTATTAGTATTGTCATAATTAAAAAAAAAAACAAAATTCAAAAGTTTTTTATTTCACATAGGCATACATGGGCACTCATAAAACGTCAGAAGCTAGTGCAGATAGTCGCTTAACTATCTTCATTGTGATATCAATGCGAGTATGAAGTTCCGTTGGCCATTTCTGGTCTTCTTCATCAGTTCCACTGCATCAAATGTTACTTTTTGACTTTATACATTCAGTCAGAAAAGTATCTGGAATGGATGATTTGTTTATGGTTCCAAATTCAAATATTTTTTTTTGATGTTGGTAGATTGGCACAACTGTTTTCCATTTTGGAGCGGAGTTTGAGTGGCATCTGTTATTTATATTAAATACAGTGCTTATTTATTTATTTATTTATTTATTTTAGGAAACTCAACAGTTTATTTGTAAAGTTACATGGGTTAAGAAGGCCCACCCCACTATCAATGAACAGCCCAATGTAGCTGCGTGAAAGATCATGTAAAAGTGAGGTCTACACACGCTGCACATTGATAGCGAAATGATGACAATTATCACTTAAACCAATTACAGAGTTTCACGGCATTTATAAAACTAGGTTAACTAGAAAGTGGTGTAAGGAAAGAATAAAAAAAAAAAAGATTGAAAGGGTAAAAATAGACCATTAAGGAATATTATTACAAATAATCAGGTGAAGAACAAAATATTAAATCGTGAAATCTAAACAGTACGATTCAATTTACATTAGCTAGCGCGAAATGAGTTACGGTACAATTTGTCTACTAAACAATATCTGCTTAACTTGTTTCCGGTATGATTGTTTGGATAAAAGAAATATATCGACATTTTCAAAATAATCGGAGTATATGCGAGGCAGTCGGGTCATAACAGCGTTTCTCCCATATTTTGTACGGCAGCCAGGGATACTGAATAACTTGGTATGTCTGGTACGTGTTTTAGGGGTATATAAATTTATACATGACAGCAGATCACTGCTGTCCAAGTGACCTCGCAGAATATCAAAGAGAAAAAGCATGTCTAACATTTTACGCCTATCCACAAGGGGAAGTATATCGTAGTGTTTGCAGTCTAGAGCATAGGAATCATGACGTCTACGGGATTTGAAATTTAGGAACTTTACGAACTTTTTTTGTAGATTTTCTATTCTATTAGTATAAACCTCGTAGTGGGGTGACCATATTGGGCTACAGTACTCCAAAATGCTTCGCACGTAAGCAAAGTATATAATCTTTAGAGTATGGCTATTACTAAATGGCTTACTAATACGCATTACGAACCCAAGGTTACGAGAGGCTCTATTGGTGATGGTGTCAATATGCTGGTCAAAAAGCAATTTCGAATCCAGCAACATTCCAAGATCTCTGACTAAATCAACCCTTTCGATCTCATTATGATTGAATCCATACGGATACCTAGTTGGGTATTTGGAACGGCTGAAGCTAATGCATTGACATTTTGAGACATTGACAGTGATATTGTTTTGTCGATAATACCTGAATAATGCATCAAGATCACGCTGTATCAGTTCACAATCAACTCTAGATTTTACACACATGTATATTTTCATGTCATCGGCGTACATGAGATGTTCCGCGGATTTGAAACACGCTTGAATGTCATAAAGGTAAGCACAGTAAAAAAGAGGACCCAGTAAAGATCCCTGGGGTACTCCGGAGGGGATGTTCACAAAGTCTGATTTGAAACCTCCCATAACCACAGCTTGCGATCGATTCGATAAGTATGACTTAATCCATCTCAGTAAATCTCCATGGATCCCAAGCCTTTGCAGCTTTGCCAGTAAGATCACGTGATCCACACGATCGAATGCTTTTTCGAAATCCGTGTAGATAACGTCCACCTGGCCACCGGCTTCCATATTATGCAATACGTAGTTACAAAACGTGGCCAAGTTAGATGCTGTTGATCGTCTTCTAACGAGTCCGTGTTGGTTCTGGCCTATACCGTTTGAGATGACTTTGCTAATTGTGTTAAGAATAGATATAGGACGATAGTTTTTTATATCTATTTTGGGTCCCTTCTTATGTACTGGAACTATATGAGCTGTTTTCCACAGAGAGGGATAGACGCACTCGGCCAAAGACCTTTGAAATAGTAAAGCTATAGGATGTGCTAAACTTTCAGCGCAATTGTGCAAGAAAATAGGAGGCAATCCATCATTACCAGGGCCCTTAGTTGTATCTAACGCGCGTAAGGTTTTAAGAACGGTGTCTCTCTGTGCTGTTTTTAGTTATATCATATCTAGTGTGTATTGCGAATTTCATAATGGACAAAAACATCGAACAAAGAGTTTGTCTTAAATTTTGCATCGCCAATGGAATTTCGTATTCGGAGTCACTGAAAATGTTACAGAAGGCTTACGGTGAATCGACTTTATCAAAAACACGTGCTTATGAGTACAAAGCGTCCAAAAGCGGTCGAGATGTGATGGAAGATTTGCCGCGCTCTGTATATCACGAGTCGATCCGTACCATTTTAACTAATCATTTAGGTATGAAACATGTTATCGCTCGGCTAGTCCCAAAAGACCTGAATTTTCTCCAAAAACTCAATCGCATGAGAGTCGCTGAGGACATGCCAGAACGAGTCAATTCCGACCCAACATTCATGAAACGCATTGTTACTGGTGACGAGACGTAGGTCTACGAGTTTGACATGCAAACTAGTCAACAAGCTTCGGAGCGGCACCTTCCAACTGAACCAAAACCGAAAAAACTACGCCAAAGTCGATCAAAACTCAAAGTAATGTGGACTTGTTTTCTTTGATTATCACGGTGTTGTGCACTCGAAATTCTTGCCAGAAGGTCAAATGGTAAATAAAGAATATTATTTGAGCGTTATGCGGCATTTATGAGATCAAATTCGACGAAAAAGGCCAATTTGTGGAAAGAAAATTCTTGGATTTTGCACCACGATAATGCGCCTTCACACAAGGCTATCATTGTGAACGAATTTTTGACCAAACACTCAACAAATACCATCGAGCAACGACCATATTCACCAGATATGGCTCCAGCCGACTTCTTTCTTTTTTCTAAACTCAAATTACCACTTCGTGGCACCCGTTTTCAATCGGTAGAAGACATAAAGGAGAATTCGCGGCGAGAACTGAACTCAATTCTGGAGACAGCATTAAAAAAATGTTTTGATGATTGGATTATTCGTTGGCGTAATTATATCGTTTCTGAAGGAGCATACTTTGAAGGTGATAAAATAAATTTAGTTGAATAATAAACATTTTGTGTATTATTGATCTTTTCCCGGTACTTTCTTGACAGAGTAGTAATGCTTAAGTTCTCGATGAAAATATTAAGGCCCATATTAATAAACGTTCCTCAGCCCAAGATCTCGTACTTGATACCAATCTTGAGATCCTGATCGTATTGGTAAACGAGATTCACAAGCCTAAGCTCGAACTCAAGTTTCGGCTTAGGTTTACGTCATCAGCCGAGTGTTGACTGATAAATAAATAAAACTCAACACTTAAGTTTACAACAATCTGTGTACTTGAGATGCCAGATCATGAGTGCAGACCGACCGGGACTGGAGGTCGAAGTCAAATTAATTATTACGATAAAAGAGAGTACTATGATGCTATTTTATGGCCTTTGTGATATTATTGGACGCCAAGAAATCTACATCAGGCTCATGAAGGACCCGGTAAAAGCGCCCGTGAAGCTCCTTGCCTTTCCATACTTCCTTGCGGTCATCAGTAGTCAAGGTTTGCGCTAGTCCTCTTTAGCCACGGATAACGGGGTGAGTCTCTTGTCCACTGCGACCACATCTCGGTGCATACCCACATCGGTTTTAAGAAAATATTCTCTGAAGGCACACCTCGCGGTTGTGCATAGTTTTTGCGTTCAAAAAGCCTCGACCTCCACACTTCTGCGAGATGTACGGTTTGCGGTCAGCAATGTACGGACCCGCCTATCCAGAGCATCTAGTTCGGTCCGAGTCCATTTAAGTATGTCAAAAAAGTACATTAAAACTGGCATGACCCAACCGTTGAAGGCGCGCACCTTATTTCCGCCCGACAGAAGGCTATTTAATACCTTCTTCAGGCGGTCAAAAAAGCTAATGTCTAACGCTTCTGACATACCCAAATATCTGTAAGTTTCATTCGAGGAGAGGGATTTAAGGTGTATGGAATCCGGGAGTCGAATTCCCTCGGATTCCATAATCTCCCCTCGCTTTACATGCATGGCTGCACATTTGTCAAATTCCATCCTGATGGTGCTACTGAAAGTTTCAGTTACCTTCAGTAGCTCCATTAGTTGCAAATTGCTTAGGGGTAAAGAGTTTCAGGTTATCCATGTAAAGAAGGTGTGATATGGTCTGACCACCTCTTCTGAACAGGATTCAGAGCAAAGCAAAACCAAAGCGGACTCAGACTGTCGCCCTGAAATATTCCCCGTTTAATTTTTATAGGCTCATCATAACCCTGGATCGGTCGACATCCTGGTTAGCGAAGGACCGTCTTCCATTGCCTCATACATGACTCAAGGAAGGTGCATAAAGTCATATCTACGAGTATTTTGTAAAACTCCAACACCCTCATGAGCCATGTATGTGGAACAGAGTCATTGGCCTTCTTATAATCTATCCAACATGTCGACAGATCCTTGTGGGATCGACGAGCCTGTTGGCTTATGGCCATGTCTATGAGGAGTAGCTCCTTAGAACCCCGGGACCAATTCCTACATCCATTCTGAGAGGCAGACATAATCAAGTTATTCTCTATGTGTCGATTAATTTTTCCTCTCAGAATGGATGTAACAAGTTTACAGACCGTCGACAAACACGTAATCGGTCTATAATTCTTGGGTTCCGTGGGGTTACCCGTCTTATTGAGCAGGTGGGTGGCACTAGTTGTTAAAGCCTGAGGCAGCGACCCAGACTCTAAGGTTGACTGGAATTGCGATGCCAGGGGGCGTGTGTGACTTGCTATACCATTTCAGCCAGAAATTTTGCGGGTCCGTCCGGTCCCGGTGATTTCCAGTTCGGTAACGGACGAACTGCTTTGGTTACATCCGCTGGAGTAATGATAACTTTTTCCATTTCTGGTATAGCTTCACACACGTGCTCGACGTCACGCATCCAGTCACCCTCAGTGTGACTGACAGGCACCGACTAAATGTTTCGCCAGAATGTAACAGTGGCAAAATCATCCGGGCGGAGCCCGTCAATCACATTATGTTCAGGTCGCTCCCAAGCTCTAAACACCCACCTCTCATCGCTTTGGAACATGCGATTCTGCGTGTACCGATCAACCCGCCACTTATACCGGCGAATGCGGCTGGCCCATGCACAAACCTTCTGCTTCAGGAAGTCGATGCGCTCTGTAACACGAGACATATATTCTTGAGGGCTGATAGCAGTCCCCAAAAGCGTCCGCCCCACAAAGCGCATCACTCGTGGTCGTGTATTACCCTCCCTGAAGCAGTGTAGTTTGCCGATGAGTACCCTGGCCCCAACGATACGCCTCTCGATCCTGTATTGCCAGGCTAGTACAGCAGGCTTTTGTCGAATAGTTCCATCTGTATTAGGAAACTTGATGTTCGCTAAACGACATGCCGCAACAGCCCCACAATACTAGATTGAGTGCGAGGTAGGTACGAGGTTCTCGCTACTCTCAAAGATGCGACGATTTTAAGCAGCGAGTCCAAAGTACACACTAGCGCCCTATCTTTTTTGTTCATGGGTAACCGTGGCAAACGGGGCCTAAGCTCGGAATCGATCTGTACTCGCGAAGCGCATCCTCCAGTGCGCTCCTCAGTTGATCGTTACACTGGCTACTTACTGTGACAACCCTATCATTTGTATCATCTATATCATATCTGACCTTTGTATCATATCTGACAATCGTTGGGCCGAGACGTTGACGGTTGGTTCCAGGTCCTGAAAAAGAGACAGCATCCTGTCATTCCCTCTCCTAGAGAGGAGGCCTGAGTCCCAACAGTGGGAACATTATAAGGCCGACTATGCTTTGCTATGCTATCCTGTCACGATACGCAGTGAGGTTAATTTCCCACTCTGTAGTATGCGCGCATGACGTTCTCATTCATAGGCTGAGTCCATCTCGTGCGCTGCACATAACCACCGGCAGCGGGGACCCGGCTCGGAGCCGGTTGGCCCCCAGGTCCCAAGCTGTTCGGTGGCCGGCCTCTGCCCTGCCGACGTACAGGTGTTGGCGACGTCGGCGGGGAAAAATACTCGACGCTCGAGCTCGACGCAACTGCAGCCACCGCCGGTGACACTGGTGATCCTAGGTCCGGTGGTGGCGAGGCGAAGCTGAGCGGCGAGCCCGGGGGTGGATAGCGTACGTGACGGGCAGCTGCTCTAGTTAACATATTTTAAACCATTTCTTTCGATTCATTCCATTTCTTTCCAGTTTCCAATTTATTTTTGATTGTTTGACGTTGTCAATGACAGACGTCATTAGGTGTTTTTCTCTTCTTATATTTTATTTATTTATTTGGTGCGGATATTTATAGGTTTTCTTTGGTTTTCTTATTGTATTTTTATTAAGGCTTCTTATATGATAAATTGTATCACAGTTTTGGGTAAAAAGCACGAGTTTATCAAATTTAAAATGGAATAGAAAAAAATATGACTTATGTTGCTACAGTGTTGCCAGATTATATAAAACGTAATTCATTTATTTTAAATAAAAGAATAAAATAATAATAATAATTTCAAACAGTAACATTGACTCATATACAAATATAAAAAAAAAAAATCAAAAACAGTCACAATAAAACAATTAAAATCACAGTTTTTAAAATTGATAGAATTGATAATTGAATTATATTTTGTTTTTTTATTATTATTTATAATTGATTGTTTTTACAATGAATAGATACGATACTGAATCTTGGAAATTTAAAATTTATATCGTAAAGTCGTGATGCTCACAGGGAATAATAATAACACAGATAGAAAATAGAATTGCTGTTTATAGGTTATTGGTTGTTTGTGGTTTTACTAAACTACAACGTACCCTAAACACTAAAGATGCAGTGCAGGCACTAGCACTTTGTGCAAGAGAGATAACTACGTTCAGAGTGCTTAGTGCAAGTTTGTTTTACGTTAACGCGATCGACTTGTATAAAACGTTCGGCGCAGACGCTCCAATTGGCCCGGCCCAAATTCTTAGCCAATCAGAGAGCCACCGCGGTAAACTTTTCGATCAAGTTAACGTAATTCAATACCATTATTGTCGTGTGTTCAAAAAGACTCTAAGGTAAGAGAAGATGAGTTTGATTAGAATATCTTATAACTGGCGATCTACCTCGTTTTTGGTCGAGTGTAATTTAATTTTCGGTGGAATTCCCAAAAAAATCTTTAATACAAACCATGTCTCGACCAATGACGAACACAACTAAAATCCTGTCAAAACGGCTGTGCCGTTGTCAAGTGATGCTTGGTCGTACTCGTACATGTGGCAAATGATTTTTATTTATAATGTAGTTGTAGGAGATTATTTTAAAGTGCTAAAATGCGGTCCGCTTTTATTGAATTGGATTCTTGAATAGCCAATCGTATATTTTTACTTGTTTTATCGGACATAGAATATCATGCCATGAGATATCCGAAAATATTGAAAAACATTCTCACCCCTGGATGGCGCAAAAAGCTAATGAGTTGATGGATTATTCGATGTGCAGATTCTTAAAAATACGTTATATCTTAAAAATACGTTTATTAATTGCATATATATATATTGAGTTATAATACTTAAAGCCACCACAGCATCAGACAGTTGGATACATCAATTAATGTACAAGATATTGCGATGTTTCTATTAGCTATGATTCGATTAAGATGCAATTGTTATGCAAATACGTGTGCTGTGATACTTCATTGTCTGTTTGTTCGCCGAGTGGCCCCAGTGGGCTGCTAATTAATGGAATCTATATTCGGCCGAGACGGCAAGGCGCGCAGATTCGCTTCAAGCTTCACTCACAATGGACCGCTCCGTTCGATCCTCGGTACTACCGAGGGTCTATTATGTCTTCCTATCGCTTCCTAGTAGCGAATGCCTTTGATTTTGGAGCACTTCTTAACTTGATGAGAAATATTTGTGTGTTTTTGTGGTAGCGGCAGTAGTTACTATGCTTATTTCCGCAGTATTATGTCCTATGGCATTTTGCTGTGGGGATCTGCAGCTGATCTAGACTCAATTTTCATATTGCAAAAGAAAAAGCAATCCGGGCCATTTATAAAATGGGTCCTCGCGAGTCCCTCAGAAATAAATTCAAAGAAACCGATATGCTGACTCTGTCTTCTCTTTATATCTTAGAAAGTATGTATACTCGTAAAAACCTAGGAGTCTTCAAAATTAGAAGCGATTTTCATAACATAAATACGCGTAACAAACACGAAATTGTAGTACCCAAATGGAGATTAGCTAGTAATTTTTAGTAAACAGCATACGCTTATATAACAAGCTGCCAATGGCGATGACTGAACTTAGCGAGGGAAAGTTCAAAACCTATTGTCTACGCATGAGACACTGGAGCTATGCTCAATAAAACGAAAGTTTCAAGTACAGAAATGTAATATTTAACTTGTTCGTACAATAAGTATGAGTGCTACTTGCAAGACAAATTTCTTGGTATGTTGACGGTTTGAGTGAGCCGTTTTTCTCTGTTCGAATTTTTTGTAGAACGTGTCAACGTCTTCCGCGCGCTCTAGCGGGCGGATGGAGAAACTCTTGCGGGTTGCCAGCGCAAACCGCTGCGTTAATACTAATATATGTACTGATGAAGCGAAGCTCGCGGGCGCAGACATCTTCCCCCCTGTTAAAAGTGTCCGACTTTTAACTGTCGATGAGATGTTCCGTTGCTGGTAGAGGGCAGAGCCGCTTGAGAGGCCTGCGGTAACACCCTTGTGTGGTTCGTACATCTGCTACGCGGCATACTCCATCAGGGCCAGGGAAGAGTTTGGCGATTCGGCCCATTCGCCAGCATAATGGTGGTGAGTTGTCTTCCTGTAGCAGGACTAGGTCGCCGACGTTCAGTGGAGTATCGTCGGTGCGCCACTTTGACCTCTGCTGCAACTCGGCCAGGTACTCCCTCTGCCACCTCCTCCAAAAGTGCTGCCGGATTTGTTCCAGTCGTTGGAAGCGCTTCAGCTGGGAGGACTTGCAGTGCTCGAGCCTCGGTGATGGCAGCGCGGTTAGCGGCCGTCCAAGCAGAAAGTGCCCTGGGGTGAGGAAAAGGAGGTCATTTGGAGACGAGGACATGGGGTAAAGTGGGCGGCTATTTAAGATTGCTTCTACTTGGGCGAACAATGTGGATAATTCTTCAAAATTTAAATGAGTGTCGCCCATTACACGTTTAATGTGAAATTTTGCCGATTTTACCCCGGCCTCCCAGAGGCCACCGAAATGAGGAGCGTAAGCAGGTGAAAATAGAAATTTAATTTCCTCATCGCTGGAGAATTGTGTAATCTCTTGACGGTTACCCTTTAAAAATTCACCGATTTCCTTGGCTGCGGCCACGAAGTTGCGGCCATTATCACAGAAAATTTCAACAGGCTTACCCCGACGGGAGATAAACCTGCGCAAGGAAAGGATAAAAGCGTCCTTTGAAAGATCACTAACCGCTTCCAGGTGGACACACTTGAATCTTAAACATACGAAAATGCATAAGTAGCATTTAGTGACACGTGATCCGCGACCTTTCCTATTCGAAACATAGAAGGGTCCGGCAAAGTCTATTCCAACACTACGAAAGGGGAAATCCACCGTAACGCGCTGAGAGGGCAAGTATCCCATTATGGGCGATAAGGTCTTGCCCTGTACCTTGCTACATGTGATGCAGTTGTGAACAGTGCTCCGGGCGAGGCGCCGTCCATTGATAGGCCACACGTATTGCCTGACGCTAGCGAGGAGGAGCTGTGGTCCCGCGTGCAATTTGTGTATGTGTTCCCGATCAAAAATTAATTTTGTAAGGTGGTGAGACGAATGTAGTAGTATAGGGTGTTTGCTACCAAATGAAATGGCAGAAAATTCCAGCCGCCCTCCTACTCGTATCAACCCGTCTGTGTGCATGAAAGGGGTAAGTGCTATGATGGATGATTTTGTACTGATTGGTTTTTTCTTTGATAGCAAATCGTACTCAACCGGGAATGATTCCTGTTGAGCCTTGCGGCATAGAAGGAAAAATGAGCCTTGTAGTTCTTCTAAATCAATGGCATCAAAACGTTTGGTATTAGGATTGCGCAGGTTATGAAAATATCTTAGGGCATATGCATAGTCTAATTTTAATTTGTACCGTTTACTATATTTGTGGAATGGAATGATTGAGGAGCTGTCGAGATTGGCAGCAACATTTGATTTTATTTCAGGAATCTCAGATTCTTGTTGGGGCTCGTCTGGAAGGGTAGGCCAAGCAGACTCACCTTGGAGTAAAAATTCGGGCCCTGACCACCACAGACTACGATCCTTAAGCTCTTCAGGATAGACCCCGCGTGAGATGAGGTCAGCAGGATTTTGAGCGGTAGGTACATAGCGCCAACAAGAAACATCCGACTGTTCAAGAATTTCTGCTACTCGATTTACCACAAAGGTCTTCAATCTTCTAGCGCTTGTATGCAGCCAAGCAAGGACGACACTAGAGTCACACCAATAAGTTTTGTATGCTATTGGAAATCGCAAAGAATCGGCCACGGCCTTGCAAAGCCGAACGCCTAATAGGGCGGCACATAACTCTAAGCGAGGTATAGTGCAGGCCCTAGTAGGAGCCACCTTTGACTTGGAACACAAAAGGTTAACATATACTACGCCCTTTTCATTAATGGACCTTAAATAGATGCAAGCCCCATAGGCCTTTTGTGAGGCGTCACTAAACACATGAAGTTCAGTGACAACTGGTGAATCACAAAGAACCTGTCTCGGCAACGTGAATGAAGCCAGGCAAGGCAGATTATCGGAGAACTTGCGCCAAGCCTTACCTATCTCTTCGGAAACGGGTTCGTCCCAACCAACCTTGTCAAGCCAAAGTTGCTGCATTATTATTTTGGGAATAATAATGCATGGACTCACAAAACCAAGCGGGTCAAAAATTTTAAATGATGTTGATAGAATGTAGCGCTTGGTAATTGTCTCATTGAACGGAGGGACTTCAAACGAATAATGTAGACAATCCGTTTTAGAATTCCACCCTAATCCAAGAGCATTCGAGGACTCACTAATAATAAGCGTGTCTGTTGCGTTTTCAGAGCAGGCTTCAAGAACGCTAGCCGAGTTGGATTTATATTTTCTAAGGTTGAAACACCCTTCCTTAAGGGTTTCCGATACAGCCCTCTGGATTTGTTGTAGTTCTTTCTCAGAGTTACAGCCTGTAATTAGATCGTCAACGTATAGATCATGCTGAATTATTGTTTTAATGAGCGGATCATAGCATTCCTCGCCCAGCTGCCAAAGACACCTTGTGCTCAAATAACTTGCGCTTGCAAAACCATAAGTCACAGTATTTAAACGTAAGGTTTTAAGGGGCTGACGCTCATCTTCTCTCCAAATGATCAGCTGAAGATTTCGATCTGGCTCGTCTACTAATATTTGACGAAACAGTTTTTCTACGTCGGCTGCTAAAATATATTTGTAGAAGCGAGCACGAATCAATATGGAGAAAAGGGAGTCTTGAATTTGAGGCCCCACCATTTGTATGTCGTTGACAGAGAGGCCGGAAGAAGTGCTAGCCGATGCGTCGAACACGACACGAATCTTTGTCGATTCGCTTTTCTCCCTGAACACTGGATGATGGGGCAAAAAATAGCATGAATTAGAATTTAAGTCATTAATGGTAATTTCAGACAGGTGGCCTAACTCTGAATATTCTTTAATGAACTCGACATATTGTAATTTAACTTCCGGCTGCCTTCTGAATCGCCGTTCTAAATTGTAAAACCTTTTCTTAGCCATATTGTAGGAGTCACCGAGACAATCCGGCGAGTCAATGAGAGGTAGCTTGACAGAAAATCTGCCGCCTTCTAAACGACAGGTGTGCTGCAAGAAATGCACTTCACATGCCTGTTCACTCTCATTCAGGTAAGATTTGGTTGGGACTTCTTCAAGGTCCCAAAATCTATTTAGATTGAATGTTAAGTCTTCATCACTAGAAGAACTTGTAAGTATGTGATTGCACCTAATATTATCCTTTGGTTGATTATGTTGCAGGGGACCTCCAATCAACCAGCCCAGCCTTGAACTGTGCAACTTGGGGTAGTTAGGTCCTAATGACCGCTGCTCACAACCTATAATGTCCCAAAACAAATCTGAGCCTATCAGAATATCTATAGAAGACGGCTGATCAAATGTGGGATCTGCTAAGATAATATTATTGGGAATATTAAAGGATCTAATATCAATTACAGTGTTGGGAATCGAAGTTGTTAGTTCCTTCATAACATAAAAGTTTGAGATTACGTTGAATGTTGAATTTAACGATTTTAATTGGGCAATGCAATATGCAGTTATTGTACCTGCATCATTGTTACCAAAACCGATTACCTTCGCGGCGTTGATGGGGCAGTCCTCTAGTAATAACCGTTGTTTCAGGTCTTGACTTATGAAGGAGGATTGGCTGCCGCAATCAAGCAGCGCGCGCACTGATTCTGATGTACCAGTCTTAGGATTGACTATTTCAATCAACGCGGTACAAAGAAGAGAGTGTTTATTACCTTGATTGTTGCAGTTGACCGACGTCTTAGAAGAAAACGCAGTGCTAGTGGCAGGGGGATTGTCAGTCTCAGTAGGAAGGTGCAACATAGAATTATGCCTTTTATTGCATTCACGACAACGTCCTAAACGACATTTAAAAGCAGAATGCCCTGACCTTGAACAGTTCAAACACAATTTTAATTTTGTGGCCTTGGTTATACGCTCACTTATGCTCATTGATTTGAACGACGGGCAATCAAATATCTTATGGTTAGCACTACAGCACGGACAGAGTCCTTGTGAGGACGATTGTGCCTGAGACTGATCACTGCTGCTACCACTAACACATGAATACACCTTAGTGTGACGTCTGTGATTGAGTTTGTCAGATTGAGCTTCTGGACGTTGCTTATCATGCTTAGACTTACTACTATTTTCTGATCTACTGCTGTGTAAGGATTCAAGTACCGCTGAACGATCATTTAAGAACTTAAAGAACTGTTTTAAAGTAGGTGTGTCCGTTGACAACCCGTTACGGTGTTCCTCCCATCTCGCAAAAGTGTGGTTATCCAATTTTGAAGCAAGTAGGTGAATTATAATAACATCCCAATGTTCAGTAGCTTGTCCTAAATTGGAAAGGGCACGCAAATTTTTTGTCACGTGGTCAACCAAGAAGCGCAGCGATCTCTCAGACTCCTTAATTATAGAATTTATGTTGAGTAATGCATTAAGATGGTGGCTTATTAGCAAACGTTTATTGTCATAACGTTCAAGCAATAGATTCCAAGCTTCCCGATAATTATCACTGGATATTTCCAAGTTTGAAACAGTATGGGCAGCGTCTCCTTCTAAATAAGAAATTAAATAGTGAAATTTATTAACTGAACTAATTTTATTGTTTTCGTGAATTAAAAATCTAAACGTGTCGCGAAACTCCATCCATTTAAAGTATGACCCATCAAATTTAGAAACTTGTATCAAGGGAAGCTTGAAACCTATTTCGTTATGATCAGCTGCGGCAAGGGTTATATTGTGAGAACTACTTGAGTCGTGGACGCCCTCATCCCTGCCATATAATTGTAATAGCTCCTGAGCCATTACAATGTTGTTAACAAAGTCCTTTTCAATGTTTTCCCTTTGTTCGAGTTCATCTTGCAAATCACTAGAATTAAATATTTCAATTTGACTTTGTATGTCATCAAACTTTGACGATAAGGTTTCAAATTTACTGAGTTTAAGCGTAAGTTCCGCTCTATGTGTTGCGGTGAAAGTATCTAGTTGTGATAGTTTTTCCAAATAATTTCGAAACCTTGTGACTTGGCCCTTGACAGAGCTTCGTCTTACGTTTAATTCTGTCAAGCTGACATTGTCGCCTAAACCCATTGTGAACGTTCAATTCGACAAGACTCCCACGATAAAGAAATTAAACTTGCGAAAACTTGATAGTGACAATATGTAGGTAACTCAAGAAAACAAACAAATACGCTCACGCCCCTCTGGTCGGTGGTCTCTGCCGCACGGGAGGCCGAAGTCGCAGGCTCGGGTCTGCGCGCAGCGGTAGGCTGCACGGACTCGGCGCGGGAGCCGCACTGCGGCACGGCACTCGACAGCGTACGGGAAACTCGGGCAAGTCTGGAATGTTCGGCGGAATAATCACTTAATGCAAATAATTGGGCGCGGCGGCCTTGAAATGAACCCTAAAACAAACGTGATAGGTACCTACCTACATACAAAAGAAGACGGGTAATATCTTTAGGTACGTAGGTACTTTTAAAGTTGGAATGAACTCGAAGGTTCCATAAAAATTCTAACCCTACGGTTAAAAGTGAGGATTATACTACGTAAATATCCTTACGAATTGAAAAACACACTAAATAATAGTGTTTTACTGCGTTTATACGAGAAGAAAACGACTGTAGGTATGCCGATAAGTCGTGACCGTGGTGAAGGTCACCCCTAGAAAATATGAAATTGCACAAGTAGAAACAACGAAATATCTGGTTATGGGGTAGGTTACGTGAATAAAACGGAAGATTAGGGATTAAGGAAGGGCACTTAGCTGCAGGAAGGCTGCTGCGCTGCGGCGTGACGCTGCATATAACGTCTGTCCGGCGCGGGGCTGAGTCCGACTTCAATCCTTGATATTGTGCACGTAATTCTCCAAGGGTAGGAGGCGGCGCGGTGCTGGTCGACTGATGGTGGCGGCGCTGTGCTGGCCGACTCCAGATAGGCCCTCGTACTTCGGAATTCCTCTTCAGATTTTTCGTCCTGTCACGGTCGCCATTTATGTCTACGCATGAGACACTGGAGCTATGCTCAATAAAACGAAAGTTTCAAGTACAGAAATGTAATATTTAACTTGTTCGTACAATAAGTATGAGTGCTACTTGCAAGACAAATTTCTTGGTATGTTGACGGTTTGAGTGAGCCGTTTTTCTCTGTTCGAATTTTTTGTAGAACGTGTCAACGTCTTCCGCGCGCTCTAGCGGGCGGATGGAGAAACTCTTGCGGGTTGCCAGCGCAAACCGCTGCGTTAATACTAATATATGTACTGATGAAGCGAAGCTCGCGGGCGCAGACACCTATAATAAGCGTGTCTTAACCAAAAAATCGTATTACAAGGTTAAAGACTATGTCGAAGACACGCTTGTTTTTATTTTTCGGGTGAGAAAATCATCTAATGACATCCCCGCTCTTGGGCGGAGCGGGAGATAGTGTCAGACTTTTACTGACTAAAAACCCACTCCTGTTCCTTCTTTGCCATTTTTTTTCCAGGGCCCTGGGGATCTCTTTCGCATCACCCACGGCCCCAGTAGGCTTCGACCCTGCTGGGCCCCTACGGTTGCTGACATCTCCTTGAGGCGCGCGTGGAACACTACGCGCCGTCGACGACTTGGACTCGGTCCGGACGGTTACCGGACGATCGGACGGCGAGCCACCCATTGCTCACCGTCCGCAAGCCCGCGCCTACGGTGGCCGGAAATCGGGATCGGAATCCCGGTGGCGGTTGGGGCGTGAGGACCGTTGCCTCACGCGATCGGTCGCCTCCTTTGCTAGCATTACTGCTTCGCAGAAGGAGGCAACTGCCTGCCACTCCTCCTCGCTCCGGACCATGGCCTGTACCAAGGCCCGGCGCGAGAGATCGCTGCCACCGATCGCCCCCACGAGGACACGGCGGTGCTCTGCCCAAGCGGGGCACACCTCTACCGTATGCTCCACCGTGTCCTCCGGGCGGTCCACACAATGTTGGCACCCGGGCGTCTCTTCTGCACGAATCCGGTGCAGGAACCTCCCGAACTTACCATGTCCGGTGAGGACCTGCGTCATGCGGTAGGTAAGGACGCCGTGAGGTCTTTCCAGCCACTCCTCAAAGAGGGGACTTATCGCCATAATTATGGCGTGCCCAGCACAGGGTTGCGACAGTTGTTGTCGCCATTCCACCAAGAGATCCCGCCGGGAGTCTTTCCGCCATGCCGCGACTTGGCGCGGTACCGGAGTTTCGCCCCGGCGTTGCATCTCCATGCACAGATCGTGCATGCGTGCGAGGTCTTTTGCCTCCAAATCCCACGGTAGTTGGCCAGCAAGGAGGCTCGCTGCTTCGCGGGAAATCGTGCGGTGTCCCCGCACCATCCGGATCGCCATGACCCTCTGGCTTGCGTTCAGCTTGGCCGCCGGTCGCTTTCGAAGCGACGGCGCCCATACCGGCGCCCTATAAAGGGCCATGGACCGAACGATTCCTGCATAGAGCCTCCGGCAGGAGGCGTCTGGACCCCCTAGGTTGGGCAGGAGCCGCTTGAGGGCAGCCCCTGTACGATCCAGTTTGGGAGCCAGACGTCGGAAATGCTCCTCGAAATTCCATCGGCTGTCGAGGACAAGTCCAAGGTACTTCATCGTCGACTCGACGCCAATGTGAACTCCTCCTACCGTTAGTTGGGAACCCGATGGTGGCGCGTTCCGAGGGCCGTGGAAGCACATGGCCTCGGACTTGTGCAATGCCACCTCGAGTCCCAACTCTTGGATCCTCTCCACGACTGTCGCAACCCCGCGTGTCACTAGTGCGACCGCCACCTGGTCTGACTCTCCCCGCGCCAGGACCAGCGTATCATCTGCGTAGCAGACCACGCTGACCCCGTCAGGGAGATCGCCGCGCAGCACGTAGTCGTACTCCATGTTCCACAAGGGTGGTCCTAGTACCGATCCCTGCGGAACACCGCACGACATCTGTCGCCGTTTCCACTCTCCTAGGTGACCAGGGTAGATAATGTACCTGTCCGACAGGTAGGCCTCGACAACATGACAGAGGTAGTCAGGCACCCGGTGATACCGGAGTGCCCTCCTAATGCTACTCCAGGGCAGGGAATTGAAGGCGTTGGCGATGTCCAAACACACCTGCCCTAGGACACCGCATCCCCCGTCGTGAGGGCTCGCACGCGCATGATGGCGTCCACCGTAGAGCGCGCCCTGCGAAAGCCGAATTGGCCGTCCGAAAGATCCGACCCCACCCGTGTTAGGTGCGCGACGAGGCAAGACACGCTTGTTTGGCAATGACTGCTTCTGCACATGTGGCTCTCATATTATTGTGTAAATGTGTCTATTTATTTCTACACATTTGTTGTAATTATATAGGTACTTGTTTTTTTGTAACATATTGCATTTGCAATATTTTTTATATTATTAGACCCCAACTACCATGAATTCGTTAGTAATTTATTTTGTTAACGTCTCATTTAATCTTTTTTATAAAATTAATGTAAGAACAATGTAGACTCCGCAAATTCTTAGATTACTTCCTATTACGACTCACTTTTTATTATGATTATTTTTGTTGTACTTTTTAGTACAATATTGACTGGTCTACACTGTCCTTACATAATATCTACTAATACTGCAATATGGAAATATTGTAAGAACAACAACTTTTTAGTAACCATGGAGTTTCTTGCCGGTTCTTCTCCATAGGAAACGACCAATTTGGAACCGTGCACTAGCTTCTGACGTTTTATAAGTGCCCATGTAGGCCTATGTGAAATAAAAACATTTTGAATTGAATTGAATTGAATGAAGCAGTTGCTTCGATGTTACTTTGCTGCCATTATAATAACGAAAGTCGTCATATTCGTCGACAATGCCCTTAACCATCAAGAGTTACTTCTGCTGCCCACCTGCAAATAACGATGAAAAATATCACACCGTAATAATCTTTACGATGCACAATGTGGCAATAGAAATGCAGTCATATATTGTGGCACAATGGTAGCGTCGTTGTATAAACAGCCGCTCAGATTTATGATAACACCACATCATTTTGGTGTATATTCAAATAGCGCGTAGTCGACGCCAGCCCTACACTAGTTTTGGGGCACTTTCCATCCATTACCGCCCACATTAGTCGGGTAGTCAATATCTCAGTGCGGTATGCAATCTCGCCGGAGTAGGTGCCGTCCTCCGGGATCGCTCGCATATCTGCCATCGAAGCCTCTCCGTGTAGGCATGCTCAGCTCTTGTTCGAACGCTGTTGTCTATAAATCTATGTTCGTAAATTCTTCACGTCGGGGATTTAAGGTTTAGCAACTTGAAGAACTTTGTTATTGAAGTTGTTGTGATGGTTTTGAAATGTGTTGCACTGATATAGGTACTTTGATGTATTTACTTACAGTTATGAAAATAATTACGCAGATAAAAAGATTACAACAAGAAAATACTTTTTACTTCTCTCTTGTTGTGTGCAATTTCCTCCATGATAATTAAAATTTTCAGCATTTTTTTCGTTTGTTTCAGCTAGTGTGGCGCACGTAAGACCGTTACTGCGAAATTAAATTCATTTTGAGTGCCAGTAAGCCGTATATGGAAACCTCAAAAGCCTTATTACGTTGTCACATACGTTTTATACTTGTATATATCTACGTGCGTTACAGGATTACTGTAATTGCATACGATGCGGTTATGATCGTGCGATGTGCGCTCCGATTTTATTAATTTAATTAACATTTTTTTTTTTTAAATTTCGTTGTAATCATTCCAATGCCGCGCACCGGAAAACGCAGCGTTGAAAGGCCTCCCACAAGGTTGACCGACGACCTGGTTAGAGCCACGGGAGTGCGGTGGATGTGAGAAGCACAGGATCGGTCGTTGTGGCGACGCTTGGGGGAGGCCTATGTCCAACAGTGGACGTCTTTCGGCTGAAATTATGATGATGATGATTCCAATGCATTAAAATTACCGGCAAACCTTAATTGGTGTCGTGATTTTATTGAATTTTAAACTAAGTGGCTTCTCATATTATATCTTTGTCTATTTTATTTATAAATGGAACTAGCTACAAAATTAAGTAAAGACGTGTTACAATAAGTATTGAACTTAATTGACCTAGTCACCCATTTATTAATAGATATGTTTTTTTTTGCGGCACATATTGTTACTGTCATGCATAGGTACTAGACACTTAATAAAACAAACATACAATACCGGTATTCCGTGATCCCGTAATACTGTGATCACGGATATATATTGGTCTTTTTTAATCACGGTATTGACGAGCTAAATATCGTGATTACCGTATTACAAACAGTGTATATTATTGTGGTTTGTGATAAATGATAAATGATATTTGTTTGTTGTAACAAGTATAAGGAAATTCTATTATTTTTTTATTATATACTTTATTGTAGGTACATAAGAAACATAACAACGAAATCGCATTCCGCGAACTCTTCCAGGCAACCACGTATGGACAGTATTATGTGTCGTAGTTTACGATGTGATGCTACTCTCACACTTATATTTGCAAGCGCAAGTGCCTACTCTTATGTTTGGCTCTTCTTCTTGTGCCGGGCACGCCACAATCGCAGCTCTTTGAAAAGTGACTGTAGAGGCGCCACGGCATCCTCCCTTTCTACATTACGCAGGGCCAGGGATATGGAAGTTCGGGAGGTTCCTGTTTGGGATTCAGGCGAAAGAAACACCTTGGTGTCACCATTGTGGTTATCGCCCGGAGAACACGGTGGAGCATGCGGTATAGGTGTGCCCCGCTTAGGCGGGGAACCACCGTATCCTCGTGAAAGCGATCGGTTGGCCTTGGTTCAGGCTATGGTGTTAAGCGAGAGGGAATGGGATGTGGTCGCCTCCTTTTGTGGAGCAGTAATGCTAGCGAAGAAGATAGCTGCAAGTGTGAGAGAACGGGGATCCTCATGCTCCAGCCGCCACGACAGTAGATGCCCTGATTTATTTGATTAGATTTACGTTATTTTTTATTTCTTAAAGTTTTATGTATTTTGTACACTGAACAACTGTCTATTTATTTATTTGTTATCTACCACTTAATAAACATGTTTATATGTATGTAAGGTAAATAACCTAACACTAAAAACTATTATAAATAATCTAAATTTCTATCGTATACTCTCAATAAGGTTCAGTTGAAAACCAGCGTCAGGCAACTACCACAAAGTTGTGTGGCATTTTGGTAAACTGGACCTATTTGGTGCAGGCGCGAGACACAATGTTAGTTATTAATTTTATTTTCTTATTTTTTATCTTAAGTGTTTACATGTTGTTTCTACATGTGTGCGTGTGCCAAATAAAATATTTTTCTTTCTTTCTTTCCCTGGACGTTAGAAATAGCAGGGCAATCCCCGGCTACCGAATGTCTTTGGTAGCCGGGCTTGCAAACGACGAGCGTCCTTCCGTGCGGTAAGGACTAAGCCCAAGACGTCGATGCGCGTGCCTAAAAAATATGTCAACAAAACCGTAAGGGCTCACAAGGGTCGATGCCTGCTAGGGCAACGGGGAACTTCCGAATAGGAAACCTGCGACCCTAGAACAGAACGGAAGGAGCATAGGTGGGTTTTAGTCAGTAAATGTTTGACACGCCCGCTCGCTTTATCCTAGGGCAGGAGAAGTTCCAGCCCAGAAAAAAACCCTTTACGTCCCGCTTAAGCCGATATTCGAAATTGAGCCATACAACAACTATACATAACTTGCAAAAAAAAAAATACGTTTAAGTCTGGAAGTCAGTGTTTCTGGTATTGATTTTTCGTTTTTGGACACCGATTGTCGAACTTGAAAGTTATTTTATAATTATTTTTTTCGTTTTTCATCAAAATTGGATAACAATTGACTAAAATATCGCTGAACATTATCCGGAGTGATGAAGATAAAAATAAGATCAATTAGACGACTTGAGATCACGGTATTGATCACACTAATACCGGTATTGAAAAAATCTGGTATTTGAAATCCCTAGTGCTGATAGGGTTGCCACGCTTCTAAAGCGCATCAGGGATGCAGAAGTGCGTACTGATTGTAATAATGTGAATGCTCCAAAGTAACCAGCGAAATTCAAATTTTCTACATATTTTGCAGATCAGTGTCAATTTGCATGTTGATTAAAATATGATTAGCGACCGTAACACATATTTATTTACGTAATTATGATTATTAAAATCATCAATATCACCCTCTCAGTTCGTCTAACCTAATTAATAATAATATTCCACAACTATCACACAACGCCGTCTAGTCCCAAGCTAAGCAGAGCTTGTGTTATGAGTACTAGACAACTGATAAACATACTTATATATTTCTAAATACATACATATTATAGATAAATTACACCCGGACACAGAACAAATGATCGTGCTCATCACATGAACATTTGTCCTGGGTGGGAATCGAACCCAAGACCTCCGGCATAGCAGTCAGGGCCACTAACCACTAGATCAACAGGCCAGTCAAATTGAATATCTATTTCACGTAAAATTCGTTCATTAGGGTTAGCTGAACTGATATATTTGAATTTTGCGTGCTACTCTAACGCTTCCCTCTTAATGCGTGTAGAAGAAGTGCATCCTCGGTTCATTGGGTGCAAGCCCATTCTAACAGTATCCTGGCCATGATTGCCGACGAGTTGGACTGTTGAGTGATAAACAGAGGTCGGAATTAGGTAAAGTTAAACATATACTTACACCGATTTCATACAGCTAAAGAATAAAGTGGATATCCCTCAAATCCCAAGATTAATTTTAAAGAGCAGAAATTCAAAATTTAACGTATTGTGTTATCGAAAGGAGATCGCATGAGTTAGGTTTTGTATAGCTAACGAACTGGCTTGTAAAATATACTTTTAAGGACTTTGCAGTTCTAGAATAGATTTAAGAATTGAGAAGAACAAAGAAATGTCTAGTTTATGGAGTTCGGACATAACCATTGTAGCGAAAGGAGCTGATATCGAATCCTGAAGAATAGTATAAGTAAAACGTGATAGCTTCCCAAGAGTTTTATTAAAGTAGAAGATCCCTTACCGAAGTTCTACTGTCGCAGAGTGGCAACAGTATTTAGAAGATGAATAAATTCAAATCCCATTTTAGATTGCTATAATAAGTTTAAATATTATAACTAAACATTTAAACAAGATACAGAACGATACAAATACGATTTCCCTACTTCGGTAACATAAGAAAGTTTTAACTGTTTGGTTACATATATTAGACATCACAACCGCATTTTCAATGAAAACGTATACGTAAACAGTCAATTCCGGCGCACAGAAAAAGCGGGTAAAGTTTTGGTAATGTCCGAAGTGGCTATGAATAAGAGTGGTCAAAATTATGGTATTGTATTTCTACTGAACGGGTCGGTAATAGGCATAAATATTGATATCAGGAATCTATTGCTGGCGGGCACATTGTCTGAACACCTGCCGGCCGCGTATCGCCGCGGTGAGCAATATCCGCGGGCAACCCCGCATAAATATCCATGATGTTTCAATTTATATTCATGATATTAGTAAGTCAGACGGAAAGTACGTCACATTTGATTCCCTTTGTTGCAAGAATAAATATGGAACGATGAAAGTATTTGTCCACCTTTGTGTTAGACTGTAGGTACTCGTGTGTCCTAGGTTCTGATCCTCGTGCCATGTTTATGAACTTCATATTTCAGACGTATGTTTTTGCGCTTTTGAAGTTAGGGTTGCAAACGCCCCTGGCTTTTGCTATTATGTTTGTGGAAATATTTTAGATTTTACATTCTGGGATAAAATTCTCTTTTATCATAGATACGAATTTCCAGTGAAATTATTTTTAAAACGTCAAAGTTCTCCAGTAGTTTGAAAATAGAGAGAAATTTCAATAAAATTATAACATCTAAAGACTCTTAACAATACTGACCCTTATGTATATTGTTTATTTATTGCTATGAAAATAAAATCTGTCAAAAAACTTTTTTTTTAGAGGAATGTAGAACTTACTTTCATTGTATTTTAGATAAGATAAATTTTATTTGTCAAAAACATGTGTAGGATAGAAATCAGTTGGAATGATTACAAAAACAAAAAAGTTTCAACATGTTTTGCCTAGATAGGCGTACAAATATAATAAATTAAATTCAAAATACAACAATAATAATAATAAAAATCAATACAATAATAATTAAATCTTAAGAGCAAAGATCATAAAATTACTTCAAATTAATTAAAATAATAATAAAAATGTCTAGATTACATTATTTAAATACTCGTCAACATAAATTCAAAATACAATAATAATAAAATCCAGTGTCAAATCATAAAATTACGTCAAATTAATTAAAAAATAGTAAAGATGTCTAAATTACATCATCAACATAAATTTAAAATACAATAATAATAAAGTCCAAAGAGCAAAATCATAAAATTCGTCAAATTAATTAAAATAATAATAAAAATGTCTAAATAACATCATTTAGATACTCGTCAACACTATAATAGCATTTATTAACTAAAAATGTCTTCATGCTTTTATTAAAACTATTAATATCCAAATCTTTGAATGCCTTTGGTACCTTGTTATATAGTTTTGGGGCCATACAGAACACACTCTTACGCATGAGGGCTGTTTTAGCCCTAGGTATACGAAGCCTCCGATTATCACGTTGACTTCTTTCGGAGCCATCTGAAGTCTTCGGAAATAGTTGAGGATTCTTTTTAACAAATAATACCGTTTCTAATATGTACAAGGAAGGAAGTGAGAGAATTTGATGTTCAATAAAATATGGTTTGCAACTGTCTGTAATTTTAAGACCAAACATAGCTCTAATGCATCGTTTTTGCCTTCTAAATATTATGTCTTTATTTGTTGAGTTTCCCCAGAAAATTATGCCATATCTAAGGATCGATGCAACAAGTCCGTGATAGGCAGTAAGCAATGTATCCGTATTAACGATTGGGGCGAGTTTATGTAATGCGTAGGAAGAACTACTAATTTTCTTACAAATTTCCTCAATGTGATCTTTCCAGTCAAGTTTTTTGTCAATAAATAGTCCAAGGAATTTCGCACTACCAACTCTGCGTATGATGTTATTTTTATAAATTAAGTTAATGTCATTTTTTACTGGTATTCTTTGACTAAAATGTAAGATTTGTGTTTTATTTAAGTTAATTTTTAGATTATTACGATCTAACCAGTGAATTATAGATGCTAAAGTATTATTAATGTCAAGTTCATAGGTGTCAGTTTTCTTACATGCTATTGTGACTGTACTATCGTCTGCAAAAAGCGTCATGGGATGGTCAATAGATTTTGGAAAGTCGTTTATATATATGGTAAACAATAATGGTCCCAGAACACTTCCCTGGGGTACACCAAATTTTACTACACGTTCTTGAGACAAGTACATTTTCTCTTTTTTGGTATGATCTATTCGTGAGATTGCTGTGATTTGCCTTCTATTAGATATATAGGATTCAATTAGTTTGAGAACATTGCCTCTAACTCCATATGCGTAAAGCTTTTTCATTAAAATAGTGTGATCAACGTAGTCGAATGCTTGTGTCATATCGCATAACACAGAGCAAATGGGCGTTTTTTCATCCATCCGTAACATAACTTTGTGTAGAAAATCATATACCGCCATGTTAATTGTCTTATTTTGTCTAAAACCTTTTTGCTCACTACAAAGAATGTTATTTTTTTCCATAAATGTGTATAGTTGTTTATAAATATATTTTTCAAAAATCTTCGACATAATTGGTATCAGCGCTATTGGTCTATAATTTTCGATTAGGTCTCTGTTTCCTTTCTTAAATAGTGGTTTTATTATTGATGTTTTCATGCCATCAGGAAAAGTACCTGTACTGATACACAGATTCATGATGTGGCTTAAATGGGTGCATATTATATCACCGACAGATTTAATTACTTTGGTAGAGACACCGTCATATCCCACGCTGTTAGTATTTTTAAGTTGTTTTATAATATTTAAAATGTCAGACGGTAAACTTGGGGCCATGAACAAAGATTTTTGTCTATTCAAAATGCCTGATGTGGTATTTTCCCCCGACTTTTGTATAGGTACAACTCTGTCAATGAAATAATTATTGAATTGATTTGCTATTGATTCTGGATTTGTAATTGGGTGATTTTCAAATTTTTTGTACAATTACAAAAATGAAACAAAAATGAATATCGTTACAAAAGTGACCAACGTTACAAAAAATTACAAAAAAGAAATATTAGGGCTATTTCACAACGCTATTAAAATAATGAAATTAGAGCTTAATAATTTATTGATAACATAAGCAGTCTCTTTAATTACAAAATACAGTCTCAGAACAAATTGTGCATTCCGTTTGGTCATTAAGTGTTTATTAAAATGTTTAGCCTACAGAAAACAAACTGTGATGGAACTTACGGTTAAAAATTATTAATTACTTTTAATACGTTATTACAAAAATAGTAGTAAAGTTAGTTATTATTTATCAGCATTTTTTATTAAGAAAGAACTAGTAATAAACCAAATAAAAAATACTCATAGGTGCCGTATAGCTACTACGAGTAGTATCTATACGTCGCTTATATACTATAATTAATAAGGAAACTGTTATATCTACACCGCGAAATTTTGATCGTTTTAATCCCGTGGAGGGTCGATCCGGTACATGAAACACTATTGATTTGTACGTTAGCTGATCGAGTCCAATGATCTGTAAGTAAAAAAATTGCGCTCTAGTTAATACATTACCCTGTATGTAGGTAAGCATAATTAAAAAAATAATTCCATTATGAAATCGGCTTTCCTTCATATTTGTTACATCCTTTTTGGTACGCAATCAAAATATGTAACAAATCGTTACGAAAATGAAAATCAACGGTTTGTTGAATAACGACTTTCGACATTTGAAGGTTAAAAATAATGTTGTTGGACTTGTCTATCACCTTAATCAAATTGAATCAATATTATTCTTTGAATTTACGCAAAAATAGTAAAACAGAGACTTACCGTTGTTTTTATAGCTGATCAACTAAAATGAAAACTTTAGTGTGGAAAAAACACTACACCGCAAGAAACACACTTTTCACAACAATGACACCTGCAGACAAAATGGCGGAATAATATTTTGTTGCCATCTGATTGGATGTCTTTGACAAGAATGTGTTGCTAATAAAGAATCTCAAATATCTACTAATATTTGTGTTACAATAATGATCAACAAAATTGAATGAAATAGAAGACACATTTTGAAAGGCTAATATTATAATTATTACATAAAGATTTTTATTTCAATTTTGTATAATTTACATAATAATTACCCAATAAGATATTCCGCAAACAGAACTTACATTAAAATGAGTAGGTTAATCTTTATGATGGTTTTTGTAACGCGCTTTCGCTTAGAGACACGTAGTAGATGTATGGAAATATTATGACACTAAGAGCATGAATGTCCTATATTTCAGACTACTTATTTTTTTTTTAACTGAAATGTTGAAATCCTTCTCAATAAACTTTTATTCAATGATAATAACAATAATTTGATCGTTTAATATGTTATGTCTGGACAATATTCCGGGGGACGTTTTCACGTCCCAAAATGTACAAACATTTTGAAAATCACCCAATTATAGTATTATCAACATCAATTTTAAGTAAATAATCTCGAGGTACATTTAATTTTTTATTATTTGCCATGTCGATTTAGTTTTATTCTCAGACGTTTTGATTTTATAATTATTTTGAGCCTTTTGGGTAAGTCGTACAATTTTTTTAAATAATTTACTGTATTTCATAAAGTCTATTTTATTGGTTTCAGATGGTTTACGTCTATATTTCCATAGGAGCTGCCTCTTTTTCTTACTACAAATTTTAACACCACGCGAGATCCATTTAGCCTTTCTGCCTATGTTAGTAGTGATAAGTTTGCATGGAAAGCAAAGTTTATAAAATAGTATAAACTCCTCCATAAATGAATTATACGCGATATTGGGGTCATCTGTATTATAAACATTGGCAAATGTCAGATTTTCTAAACAAGATCTGAACTTCAATATATTATCTTTTGCATAATCTCTCTGTGTTTTTTTCCAGTATTTATTAGTGCAATATTTTTTTACAGGACATTTTAATAGTTGCGCCGTATGATCAGATAATGCAAATTCTATCACTTCAGTCCCACATCGATTTTGAAAATTATGTGCGAAATTGTCGATGCATGTCTGGCTTTTTAATCTAGTAGGTTCATTAATGGCTAATTTAAGATTGTAATTTAATAATAAACAAGTGAAATCAAGGCATACACTACTTTTTTTCATGATGTCAATATTGAAGTCACCAGCCAGTATAACGTTGCTATATTTTTTATTATTTACATTTGTTAATAATTGTTCTAATTTTTTAAAAAATAAACTTAAATTTGTAACTTTTGGGACACGATAAATACACACAATTAAGATGTTATAATTTGTCAGTTCTATTCCACAACATTCAAATGTATTAGCTATTGACAATCTCTTAACCTCAGGTACATCTTTCCAAAAATGACCATTTCTGACTAAAATACACGAACCACCTCTTTTACTATTTATTAGTTCTGCTAAAACATGAAGCTAAACTATAGTTTGGAATCACCAGATGTGTTTCATCGCCCTCTGACATAAAATGTTCTGTTATGCACAATATATCAACATTTAATTTCCTATCTATAAGTTCTTCTAAGCAGATTGTAAGCATGTCTGATTTGTTGATCAATCCTGCAATATTCTGATGTAATATTATTAATTTCTCATTACTCAAGAAAAAAACTTGTTTCTTCTTCTAAATTTGGCTGAAATTCATTGTTGTTGTACTCTTGTAAATCCTGAATATAGTCGTTTAGGTCTCTGAAGATGGCACGATAGCCTTTGTCGTTAATTATTCCAGTCTTCGTATTGTACAACGAATAGTCATAATATATATTTTTGTTAGAATCTAAGATATATGCATGCTAAGAGAATAAGAATCTAAGATATATGTCCAAGTTTATAAGGTTGTTGAAATTTTCAACCCTCCAGTTATGCATGTCTACATAATCTTTGCATTTATAGGTAGGCAAACAGATGATTACATTTGTATGTGTGGTATTTTGCAGCGCCTCGCGAATAAAAATAATCTGGTCGAAGTAATTTTTCGTCACTTTAAAATCTTCTTCACCGATAACTACGATACAATAATCTTGTTTTGTGAAAGTTGATATTTTTTTGTTTATTCCTGTAAATAATTGTTTGTTACCTGCGTGAGGTGATATATAATGGCATAATTCAAAATTGCCCTTGATTGTCGCTTCAGCAATCGATAAAATCCTATTTTTGTTATTGGTACTTATAAGACATATTTTATTTTTTGTAGTCTCTGTTTTAGCGACATTCCTTCGTGATTTCTTATTGTTCCAGTCCAGTTCAAAATTTATTTCAGTATCACTATTTGTATTTGTAGGAGAACTTGTTCTAATCTGCTTCGCAACTGAATTTAGGTTCTGGTCAGGTTTCCGTTTCTGTCGTTTTTTCTTGCTACTTAAACGGACAGATGATGGCGTAGGGGTAAACTTGACTTTCTTATAGTTTTCTATAATTGTTTTGTTGTGCTCTAATTCTGTTTTTAATTGTTGATTTTCGTCTAGCAGATTTTCTACTTCTTGGTGTACAGATGCTAATTCCATTTTTAATTCTTTTATTTGTTTGATGTAATTCTCATTATCATTCATAGTATTCTCTGGTAAACTCATTCCAGTAGTATCGAATATTGAGCTCGGAGAATTATCCAAAGAAACGGCTTTGTTAGTTTTACGGTATGTAATGTAATTTGAATCCATTGTTATGATATTTTATAAATATACAAATCACAAAAAGAGATCCGATATGGCGGGGTTTGAACTTGGTACCGCTCATGTGTGGCGGCCGATGCCAACGCTTTTCGCACCGAGCCAGTTGGTCTATGAGTATCTTGTTCGAAAATACGGTATAGATACTGTGTCATTCAAAAGTACGTTAAAAAAGTTTTGAGTTCAAATGTCTGTGAAGTGCAAAGGTCACTTTCTTTGTTTGATTTGTACACTGTTTAATTTTTTTTTGTTACTTTTTATCGCTTCTTAAAACTTTTTGCGCGTAACTATTGAGTTATTATTGTGTTTATTGCACATTGAACACTGTTATTATAGTTTGTAACATATTTTGATAGGTTTTTAGTATCGAGTTTATAGGAGGTCAACATACACTGTTCACTGCCAGATTTTATGTTTTTGTAACACTTGCACATTTACACAGCACAGTTTAGTTTGCTATCTCGCTAATTTTATGGCAGGTTCATTAAGAGCCACCTTTATTTATAAACATGTTCATCAACTGTATAAATACTATTATGGGAACCGTAAACTAGTTAAACATGTAATTGGCAGCCTTACTGTATTCCGCAATATCTTCCAGGAAACCTGGAATGGACAGAAATAGCCTGTACATAAAATGGGGTTGCTCTTGATAAATAAAGTGAATAATACTTAAATAAGTACAAAAAAACAAAAAATATATAATCAAGAAGCGAAATGAGAACTAAATTGAATACAGCTAAAATCGAAAACATGATCGCAGTGACAAGTAATGTTCCTAGCCTTTTAAATACAGGAAGTGATTGCGCGCGTTTAATTGACACTGACAATGCAATTCACAGACAAGTGGCCTGGACAGTAAAGCATTTATCCAGGAATGTAGTGAAATGTATTGGTATTTAAAGTTTTAAATTGTCTGATGACCCAAGATATTTTATGTGAGAGTCACAAAGAAACCGAATTTCTTGACGTAAAAAAGGATGAAAGGAAAAAGATCAACTTATAAAAAAGTGAAAAAATATGAGCATTTCGGCGAAGGCAAATTGGCAACCACTTGACTTCAACATGAAACTCGGAAACTTGGTCATATTTGCGTAAACTGAATATGAACATAATAAAAAAATGGTTACAATTTAAATGCTCACCAAAAACATTTTCACCCTAAGACTAAGTTTCATGTAATAGTTATTTGTTATGCAAGAGTGCAAAGTTGCTTTTTACCGCGTGCTAAATTTTGATGACCGAGCAAGCGAAGGATTCAAAAATTAGAATCCTGAGCGTTAGCGAGAGAATCAAAAAAGAGCACGAGGTGAAAAATCTTTGCACTCGAGTGCAACACGTAACTTATCATCCCACCTCATTACAATCACAAGACACTTTTATTTCAGTTTAGGTATTAACTACTACATTATGATAGGTAAGTATTACAGAATAATCTTTAAATTACTTATAACAAATAATACTTGGTATAATTAAGAAAAATTTAAAGTAACGTTGCTACAGTTACTTATGTTGAGTGTAATATTTTTGTTATTTACTGTAAAGTTAACATTACAGTAAATAACAAAAATATTACACTTACTAATAGTAGTACCGATTCAGCGGATTCCATTGGCGTAAATGTTGCCGAGAGAGGGCGATGGTTAGGTGTTTCGTAACGGCTCATTTTTGATGTAGAAGGGCCAGTCCAAGGACCTGACTGAGGCTCTTTTAGTGTAATGGCTCCTACGGTGCCTTTACATATTTTAGACTTATTTTGGATGAAATCCTCTATGTATCCCTCACCCATCATGTATCACCCATAGGCTCTTTGACACTTTAATTATTAAAGTAAAATAAATTGAACATTTTGTATTTAAATTCTTTTTGCTTATCAAAATGGACAAAATCTCACAAAATATGTACAAGAACGAGCGAAACGAATTTGAAATTTTAGGGTACCCCGACACGAACAGGTTAGGTTAGTAGGAGATAATGGGAATACCGTACCGTTAGGTTACTTTAAACCTTACAGACAGAAATAAGAGGCCCTCGCAGGGGGCTTCCGTCGACCCTACCCAAGCCATCTGAAAATAGCTTTAAAGGCGTTTCTATATTTTTATGTCATAGCATAAAAAAGAAAATTGCTACATTTCTGCAATACTTTATGAATCACAATTTGGTGATCCATTCGGGCAGGTATTTCAAATTTATTTAGTAAATAAAATAGGAGTATATCTGGTCAGCGTTTAAACACAACCACTTTTAGTCACTCAAGTTTTTCCAGTTTGTCCTCACCTTAGTGAGGTCAAGATAGCTGGTATCAAAAGAAAAATATTCCCAATTTTTCTTCTTATTTGATCCTTGATACCGTCCTGGAAATACCCACATATACAAGCTGCATTTTTATGGGGTTTACCATAAGTCCTGATTCTCTTGATCTCTTGTTTCAGTCGCATATACAGCACCCCTAGCCAAATTGATAATCTGCAATTGTTAACGCTGGCGAAATATGTATGGGAATGACATCATCTCAACGTTAAGTCACATGGTCAGAACAAACGAATAGAAAATTCGTAGCCAAGTTCACATCGTTCAAAAAGATAGAATGAATTGTTATCGTTTCTACAATGTTCAATGCTACATCTTTTGTTATTGTAGATCGAGTGGCCGACTCAAGCGCGTCAACATGGCTACCAGTTTATCGTTTTCTACAATTGCTGACACCGAGGCGTTACCGATTGGAGAACGGAATCTCAGGGTCATCTCAGTTTGTGGTCAAGATAGCTTTCGATATATTTCCGAGAGGAGCTCGAGAATAAAGGAGATCATCTGCATAAAGCTAGTAAGAACAAATTAATTCGTTATATAGATAGAGCTAATAAAAACTGCGAAGTTTTTTTTATTATTGATATACTCGTGGTTGATCACTATCTCACCTGATGGTAAGCGATGATGAAGTAAACAAATAAAACGCCACCCTACTATCTCCTGCACTTTGACGTAAGTTACCAACAACCGCGGCAAGTGCAGCAGTGACCTATTAGAATCGAAACAACATTATTCATACATCAAAAGTTAATTAAAACCGGCTTCAGTTGAAATGGAGCAACCTCGTGTGAAACTAAATGTTATTAGTAAGTTCTAAACATTTGTAATGCCTCGGGAACAGCGACCGTCATGTACAGCATGAGTTAGTGCCGCTATCGAGAGTAAACCGTTCACTGGTGACTTCTACTTAAGCTTATCTTACATCGCTGTTCACCTCTACGTAGTACCGTACCTCGAAGTAAAATTACATTCCATAGTTCATTTTATTAGTAGAAAACCCGTTTTTTCATTTTTTGTAGCGTAATTTCGAACTAGTAAATGGCACTCTCACCTAATGCTAATCGGTAATCTTCCTATGACAATCACTGTAATAATCTCTTAATTTACACCCATGTGAATACCATCCGTTATTATGCATATTGCGTCTGCCAACCAGAGAAAATCTTCAGTAGAAGAGTTGACTTTTTATAGCAGACAGCAAACCGATCAACTTCTTTTCTATGAAGTTCTACTCCTAAAGTCTTGCTCAAATTTTAGAAGCAGAAAATTAATTATTTATACTTGTAGGTATATTTATGAGCACTTCAGTGTAACCCTGTGTTTTAGGAAGTTTGGTCTTAAGAAATTAAATTGTAAACTAAATGGGAAATGTCGTGTTACCAAAAGCTTTATAGAAAGATTAATTTGTATTACACTTGCGATCGGCCCCTGCTTCGCACTGACGCAAATTGTATACTTATTATCTATATTAACCTTCTTCGTTAATGTTATAATAACATTTTACTTATTATCACTCTATTTACTGTGACTGACCTGTTGGTCTAGTGGTTAGTGGCCCTGACTGCTATGCCGGAGGTCGTGGGTTCGATTCCCACTCAGGACAAATGTTTGTGTGATGAACACGATCATTTGTTCTGTGTCTGGGTGTAATTTATCTATATATGTATGTATTTAGAAATATATAAGTATGTTTATCAGTTGTCTAGTACCCATAACACAAGCTCTGCTTAGCTTGGGACTAGATGGCGTTGTGTGATAGTTGTGAAATATTATTATTATTATTATTTATGAAAACCGTTTAGAAATCTGTTGTATGGTTTAGAAGCAGTAAACAGGCAGAGCTGACAGCGACTTGTCTTATACTATTTAGATATCTTAACATTATATTAACTAAGTATCTTCTTCCTTTTATCTAGTTGATTCTAGTAGGAACGATGCAGAAAAGGAAATTAGAGTTACCGCAAATGCAAGTATGATTAGAGGTTTTTAGGGTTCCGTAATTCAAAAGGAAAAAAACTGAACCCTTATAGGATCACTTTGTTGTCCATCTGTCTGTCTGTCGGATCGAATTGAAATTAAAACCATATACTCAGGTCTGCGGTCCCTTAAAGCTGTAAAAAAACCAAACTTCTTTTTGTTTCGTTCACTCAAACACTCTCAAGGGAATCAAAATTTATGGGGTACTTCCCGTTGACCTAGAATCCTGAAATCTGGCATGAAGCAAGGTCTTGTAGTACAAATATAGCAAAAAATCTGAAAACTAGTAGTTACGTCAAAAAAATAAAAATAAACTCGATTCGGTAAAATCTTCATACTCAATTCGGGAATTGAACTGTTTTCATAGGTAAGTTTGTACGGAACCTTCAGTGTGCGAGTCCGACTCGCACTTGCCCCGTTTTTTTTACTGTTTACCATATGGTAAGCGACGATGTGTTCGACGATGGAGCACGCTTACCACCAGCACTTATTCACTCTTGACATTAAAATCCCTATTTTGCCGGAGTCTGTGTTTCCCGATAGCTACAACTATCGGGAAACACAGACTCCAGCAAAATAAGCATAGAAAAATATGAGTTTAGGATTCAATCAAGTAAGCTTTATTGCATTTCAAAACGTCTAAAAAATAAAAATATTCACACTCTTGAAAAACATTATCCAAACATTGATAATAGTAAAATTCTATCAGGATTATCTGATTTAATATCATTTGCTGTTAACAAACAACGCATTTATCGCAGTTTACGCAGCGTCATGCCAAATAGTCTAAATGTAGTCGTCATACATAATCTATAGGCTAGCGAGTAGCGGTGCGGTGTATCGACGTGTCATTATTCCTTTATTCGCTCTGATATACTGATGTTTTATGCAATTTTTGTTCCCAATCCAAATAAATATTTTAAATCCGTTCAGTTCATGCATATTATGCGAGCGACTCTAGTATGATCCGTGTGTAAATATATTTTTATTTTTGTAACATTCCTACTGGTGCTGAGTCGGTACTGCAAAAAATTAATCTTGCTGTTTTATAGGCATATAAAAAATAAGTTTAGGTACGGTCCGAACTTCTCAAAATATCATTTTAGAATGTGTATGTTAAAACCCTGTATATTGTAGTTTTGCGCATTATCTAGATATATACAAATAAATAGAAATGAAGTATCTGCTTCTTATGTCAAAATAATTGCTTTTTACCCGACTGCAAGAAGGGTTATGTATTTCGCCCTGTCTTGTGTATATGTTTGTATGTATGTGTGTAATTATTATTATTATTATTATTATTATATAACTTTATTGCACACCTTAACATAATATAGGACAAACATTTATATAAATAAGTGTACAATAGGCACACAGGGTAGGGGGGTTAGGGTGTAGTGGGTAATATTCTTTATTACCTCATATCTTCCAAACCGCTGAACGAATTTACACAATTAAGGTATCGTTAGATTCGTCTTGATAACTCAAGTGTTCTTAGGTAGGTGACGTTAAAAAAACCAACATAACGACTGTGAGACGCTATACCATAGAGCAAAAAAAACATTTTTTTTTTGGATACTGCAGCATGGGTATCAAATTAAAGGGCTAATCATAAGGATTCTAAATGGTATATCATGGCCATATTTAAAAAAAATACAAAAGGAAGTATGTTATTTATTATCTACTAACCGTTACTCGCGACTTCGTTATTCCCCTTTTTTGGGCAATCGTGTAAAAAAATGTTATCCATTTCTGAGATATATACCCCCTAGGAATTAAGTCCCGCTCCCTCGGAAAAATGAAAAGTAGCTTAAGTTACTCCTTGTGACATCAACTATCTGTCAGGTGGACACGCCATAATCATGGCGGTAAGTTCCATCTTTGAAGAGTGGCTGGAGAGGCGTCACGGCGTCATCGTCTTCAGCAGGTCCTCACCGGACATGGTAAGTTCGGGAGGCTCCTGCACCTAATTCAGGCGAAAGAAACACTCGGGGGTGTCGCCATTGTGCGGACCGTCTGGAGGACAAGGTGCAGTTTACGGTGGAGGTGAGCCCTGCACGGGTGGAACACCGTCCTCGTGGGGGCAACCGATATCGGTGGCCTCTCGCGCCAGGCCCTGGTCCAGGCCATGATCTGATTGAGAGGGAATGGGTGGCAGTCGCCTCTTTCTGCCAAGCAGTAACGCTAGTAATGGAGACAGCTGCACGCATGAGGGAATGGACATCATCTACGACCAGCCGCTGACACCCCGACCTCGACTACTAGCCACCGTAGGCGCAGGCTTTCGGACAACGTGCAATGTGTAGCTCGCAGTCCGGCCGTCCGGCTATTGTCCGGATCGAGCCCAAATCGTCGACAGCGTGTCGTGTACTACGCGTTCCTCAAAGAGATATCATGGCCCAGCAGGGCCAATGCCTACTAGGATCATGGGAGGACTTCTGTTAAGGTAACCCGTGGTCCTAGAACGCAAAGAGCAATTGAAGGCACCTAGGGTGTGGGTGTGTTACTCAGTAAAAGTCTGGCACGGTCTCTCCCTATCCACCCTAGAGCGGGAGAAGTCATTAGATGATTACCGTAAAAAAAAAGCTTTCCGTCAGTGAAAGTCCCTCAATTCAACGATTTTACATCTCATGTAATGTAAAAAGAGAATTAAAGTACTCGATATAACATTAGCTACATCCCACATTGAAAATTCCGTCAAATTTTTTTTAACCGTTTCGAAGACTTATCCCATATTAAGAAATCCTGTACCCGCAAGAAAATGAAAAGTAGCCTAAGTAACTGCTTGTAATATTAGCTATCCGTTAGTGAATGCCTCATCAAAATAATACTTTGATATACATTTAGTAAACAAATGTTTTTTTCTGATATTACAAACAGACACTTCAATTTTATTTAAGGCGTATAGCCCCTTGAACATCAGGCTGGAGATAAATGCACAAAGAAAGTAAGTTCCTAATATAATTTGTAATTTTGGTGTACAATAAAGAATATAATATATCTATCTATCTATCTATCACATATTCGTACTGCCGCCAGTGCCCGCATAGTCCCGTTGACCTTTAAAACCTTTTCCTTTGCGAAATATTGATTGATTTACATATGTTCTGTACATTCTGAAGAACACTTAACCAGCAATTTTATAGAATATATATAAGGTGTAAAAAAATTAACTTTAAGAATTTCGAGGGGACATTGTACTCCTCATTATGAACAACTTTTACTATGGGACCAAACCTGAAATCGCGAAAAAAAAATCAGCTGTTCCCTATGTTTATGTTCGCATAACTCGTCAAAACGTATGGAGCAGCTGATTTTTTTTTCGCTATTTCAGGTTTGGTCCCATAGTAAAAGTTGTTCATAATGAGGAGTACAATGTCCCCTCGAAATTCTTAAAGTTAATTTTTTTACACCTTATATAATTTGCAAATTTTTTGTGTAAACATATTTCTAAAGATCAAACCCGTATGAAAGAAAAAGGAAAACCGGCGAAAAATATCATGTTGTTAAAAAATATTTTTCATTTTTTTTCATTTTTTTCGTCATTCTAAAAAACATAATAATTATGTTGATAATATATATTATTTTTCAGATCTATTAACCCAGCCGTTACCGAGAAGTAGGCTTCAGAAAGTCACTGTTTTATGGCACTAAATGGGAGTAAGGGCCTTAAGTTACAAAATAAGTGATCCGGATGAATATGTAGGTTTGTGAACTTTAAAGTGATAAATTTACGCCTAAAATAAAGTGAATAAATAGTGATATTAGATCATAATAACTAAAACGTGTAAAATAAAAAAAAATACATTTAAAAAATAAATAAAAAAAACCCGACTACGTAAAAAATTACTTTAAATAAAAACTGAAAAGAAACAAAAAACATGTTCGGTCCAGTAGCATAGAAACGAATTTAATTGCGTTCTTTTAAACACATAAAATAAAACAAATAATAAATTCGAATACGGAACATATTGACTGCAACAGTCGGGGCCCATTAAAATAATCTTGACTAAAATCATTCCATTTAATACGGGTTACGGTTGATAGTATACAGGATGTTGAACGTTGGTCCGATTTTAAATAGAGACTGTTATTGCTCCTAGAAATTAAAACTTTAAAGAGGTGAAATGGTGGGATGAGATATTTCATGTAAACAAATTATATGAAGTATCTCATTCTTTCAGTAAACTTTATGTGAAAAATATTTTAGATGCTGTTCGAAATTGTTGTTAAGTCAACCAATTCTTGAGTTAATCTCAAGAATTGGTTGACTAAACAACAATTTCTAAAGCCAACCCCAAAATAGGAAAGCATTTAACTGCGAGACTGGATTATTTTGAGTATTTGACTATATAGTATATAACTCAAATACCTAATGGAAACGATTTCTAAAATAAACGTAAAAACACGTAAACGTAAATATTTATAAGATTTAAACTTAGTCCGGACAACTGGTGTGTAAAGAATAAAATAAAAACTTAGGGAGAAAATACGTAATTCACGCGAATATAATTCAAAAACTGTTCCTTTAATCGATTCAAAAATAGAACTGTTCTTAATTCCATCAATACAGTTGAATGCCTATTTAGAGACACTAATTGTGTTTCCGCTATCGTGTTGCTTCGTCCCGAAATAGGTGCTGACTGAACTGTCGAGTAGGTAAGTAGAAGACGGTGTCCGTGCAGCCTCCCCGTCCTTCGTCCGATTAGATGATGGCAGCAGCGCTTCGGATAGCCGAGCAGCATTAATAATAGATCCGTTCCTAGGCACTGGGCTTTGAAAATCTTATAAATATATTTTAGCGATCAAAAGGTTTCTGATTTAATAAGGTTGATAAAAATGTACGTTTATAAAAAAGATGCTGAAAACACTGGTAGTCAATCAATCAATAAAGACGTTTTTATGCGCATTGTTTTTTTAGCGCATTGTTTTTTGCAACGTCTTTTGTAAAGGCACACGTTTATGTTGTTTCTTCAAAACGCTTTACAAATAACGATAGTCAAAATAAACAGTAAATGCACTACGTCAACTCGTTGCTAAATTCTACCAGCAATAAAGGCTCATGGAATTGTGGAACAAATAAAATATACATATCGGAGAGTAGTCGTATCTTCCGGAAGCGGCCGTGGTGGGCAGATAAATTGAATCATTGATGGAATGTCCTCGTGTCGACCGGTAGTTCCGGCAGCACCCGTCAATGTAAGTTCCGCCCGTGGTTAAGTTTCAGATTGACGCGCCCAATTTAGTCTAAATTTGTAACTAATCCATCCAGCCTGTGATCAGTTGACGTTAATTACATTCCAAGCAGGATAAACTGGGAGTGCCTGTCTAACTATCGAAGACGAGCTGACATTGTGGGTTATGTTCAATAATTACTTCAAGAACTTCGAGTATATGAAGAGAAATATCGTCATTGTATGAAGGATAATGTTTACGTAGGAATAAAGTTTACTTATTAGGTAGCCAGAGAGTATTATAGTCCAGCCCGAAGGTAGGGTAGTAATCAGCTGCAATCATACGAATACCGTATTAATTATGGCTGGCTGTCCGCTGCCGGCCCATCGGCAATGCCGCAGTAACCTGTTTCCGCATTCGACGTCGCAGTATCTCGTAGTATATTCCGGATTGTCATAAAACTGTGTCAGCAGCTCATAAACGCACGACTTAGTTGAGTGGAACTGAAGTGTTTAGTGTAGGCAATAAACCGTAGATCGAGCAGCTTTATAACAAAAAGGCGAGGTCTGGTGGACATTACTGAACAGTACATTTGGTCCGCATCGCCGCTCCCGCTCAAACGAACCCGAGAGCCGTCCTTCAGCGCTCAACACCTTTGTGCTCTAAGGAACTTCTGGTCTGTTGAACCGTGATTCGTAAAAGACTAATGATGTCCCATTTTCAGGTGTTTTTCTATTTGTATAAAATAAGGACTGTTATACCATTTTGCTGATACTTTTTCGGTAACTTAAGAAGGTTTTTTGCGATGACATTCCTCTTTGAAGTATTTTAATGATAGATGTAGCAGTATTTGTACTAGAACAGTGCTAGCCGAGTGGTAACAGCCCCGACTTATGAGTTGTAGGTCGCGGGTTCAAACCCAGCCAGGCACATTACTTTGTGTAATTTATTTTCATCACCACTGCTCTCAAAACGATGAAGGAAAACATCGTGAGGTAACCGGCATGTCTTAGAACCAAAAAATCGAAGACATGTGACATCCACCAATCCGCTCTGGGCCCGCATGGTGGATTACGGCCCATTCCCTCTCCTAGAGAGGAGGCCTGAGTCCCAGCAGTGGGAACATTATAAGGCTGATTATGCTTTATGCTATGTATTTGTACTTCTACGAATATCTGAGATCATTCAATAGTCAAAGGTTTGTAGCCAGCCCATGGGACAAAATTTAATTACTCATGAAAAATATGTTCCAGCACTGGAAAATGTACCTTAACTGACGTTAATTTATTAATGGCGCAAATGACCAATGCGACAAAACATTGTAATTTATTCATCACATTTTCATTATCAACGAGTAAATATCATTTTGTGGACGTGAATCTCATATAGTTGCTACAACATAATAACAACTGCTAGTATATGTCACAGGATTATTGCAAACTCCGTAAAATTGTAACATATCTTGCAATATTATGAAACTCTTAGTAGGTATTCTGTACTATATAATTTTGAATACAATGAAACTTAACAAATTCGATATTTTTTTTGTTAATGTTACGTGATTTTATAACATACTAACGGTGTTTGCAAGTACCCGCTGCCAAATTACAGTACTCGCGATCTCAATCGTGAATTCGACGGAGATGTGAAAAGATGACCGCTTTGACCGAAATGACTTTCGAGAGTATTTTATAAGCAGGAACATCATTATTTTTGTATAATATTTATTTATTTTATAAGTTTTTTTTCTTAAATATGTTTGAATATGTACAAATATTTATTAACAAACCTAGACTACTTATTGTAACACACCATTAATTTTAAACTCTTGCTGTATTTTTTATGGAGTGCAATAAATAGTAAATCTATCTATCGGTTTTTTTAAATCAATTTGAAGGAGTTCCATGAGATTCCTATAGGCATTCACATATAACAGGATTGATATGTCAATACCTGTAATATCCCTAGATATATATCCTTTTATATGTATCCTGATTCCTGTAATATCCCTACTGCCCTCCACCTCCATTTCCTTAATTGTTTTCGGCTCTGGGCCACATTTTAATCTAAGATAAAGAGATCTAAGTCGTCCCACCGTACTCTTTGTGAACTATCGCGACCCCGTCGTGCGATTTTAGAGCAACAATTTTGTGTTTTACGGGCCCATCGCTTGATCGGCATGCGGCAGAAATGCCTAGCCCAGACTCACTTAAGCTAGGCAGCCTTGCGAGCGACGTCAACGATCTGTGTTATGGAGCTCAGTAAAGTGTTTAGAACGCGATCCGTTACTTTAATAGTTGTACAAACTTTTTGTTGTAACAATTGATTGATGAAGAAAACGTAATGAATGACAGTTAAGTCAATTGTGAAATATAACAATTGTGTCGATTTAACGTATAAACTGGACTGTTTTGGCCTTCTTATTTACAAAGTATTGCTTCTATCTAACACAGTATACTTCACTGAATAAACATGCAACGGGTTACGGACAAAGGAGATTAAATATACACTAACATAAGGAGGTAAAATTTTTATTTTATTATTTATTTATTTAAACTTCATGTACAGTGATAGCACAGTTGTAGAGAGATACCTTCCAGGTGCTCGGGCTAGTAAGGAACTAATCCGGTCCGAACGAGAGGCTATGGTAGAGCGTACGAATGTCTCACTTCAGGCAGTCTCCAAGTGGGGCGAAACCAATCTAGTAGAATTCAACGCCGCCAAAACACAAGCGTGTCTGTTCACCGCCAAAAGGAGCCCGTTCACCTTGGCTCCTGCTTTTCGGAATGTATCCCTGGAGTGCGCCGACCGCCTTCAGCTCTTGGGAGTTGAAATTTCCTCAGACCTCAATTTTGGGCGGTTCATTGAGTCCAAAGCCAAGGTAGCTGCTAGAAAACTAGGCGTTCTTGCAAAGGTCCGACGGTACTTCACACCGGGACAGCTTCTAATGTTATACAAAGCACAGGTCCGATCATGTGTGGAGTACTGCAGTCACATATGGGCTGGTGCTGCAAAATGCCATCTAGCAGCTTTGGACTCAGTGGAAAGGCGTGCGAAGAGGCTAATTGGGGATCCAGATTTGGTTAAGTCCAATCTACAAAGCCTCGAGCACAGGCGCAGGGTAGCCAGCTTAACGGTATTTTACAGGTTGCATTTTGGAGAGTGTGCGCGGGAATTGCATGACTTGATTCCGCCATCTCCTTTCTACCATCGGACAACCCGACGTACGGCGAGTATCCACCCTTACGTTGTTGAAACTTCAACGGTCCGGACTAAGCGTTTCGCTTCGTCGTTTATACCGCGTACATCGAAGGACTGGAACAATTTGCCTGCTGCGATCTTCCCGTCCAACTATAATTTAGGTGTCTTCAAGGCTAGAGTGAATAGGCTCTTGATAAACTAGTGCGCCTCACCATCAATGATTGCATCACTGCTTACCATCAGGTGGGATCGCAGTCAAGCGCTGGTTTATATCAATTAAAAAAAAAAAAAAAACAGAATGCAACAAGGCATTCTCTACCAGTCAACCTTTGGGTTAAAAAAGACAACACTGTGGCAGGTTTGCACAATAAACAGATAACAGATACATGCTAAAAAATGCATATACTATATATGTTTTTTGTTTGTAGGAGGTAATCTCTGAAAGTACTTCAAGTCCGATTGCAAATTTTTTTTCACCGATAGAAAGTGGCTTTATTCCTGAGTGACATCTCATCACAAAAAAATCTGTTTGTCAAGTTGGAAAATTTTACCACTAGAGTTCTGATTGGTCATCTTGTAGGTGCGGAGAATTGGGCCTCTTAGAAGTATACAATTTTCATAATGCTGCGAGGCATGCACCTGTATATACACACAATACCATGGAGGCAGCAGAGGGTAAAATTGAAAAAGCCAATACTGGAAACAGCCGATGGCCTATAATACTGAATTATAAAGTATTGAAAGGCAGAAAGTAATGCCTTGCTAATTATCACGAGCATTATACCAATAGAGACTCTTAAGAAAGTCATGCAAGAACTTCAACGTCTATTTGATGGTCGGGCTGAACACAGAATATACACTCTTAGCATGCGAGTAATACTTTAATGCCGAAATTGAACTTATTTATTATACGGTTTATCTCTTTCAAGATGTACTTTCTGATGAAATTGGCTCTATATCAGCTACGGTCTTTAGTGGATAATATGGGGTACTATCATCATTTTACACACATGAGATCAACACCTATTAGCAGGCATATCTTGTTAGGTGTAATGACCTAACAAGATATGCCTGCTAATAGGTAGATATGGATTCACGTGGTGACGTACGATTCTCGAAAGTGAGCTTAAGTCATGGCGAATGATAGGCAATATTTACATAGCATCTACTAAATTACTATGCGCTAATCTGTGTTCACCAATGCTGTCATGCTTAAACGTCTCTGTAATAAAATCCTGAGAAAAGTCACAGCCAGTTTTTGTCTTAATCTAGACAAAGCAGAGGTTTAAAAACTATTATAAACTCTTATAATTACAGCTTTAACCTCTTCGGTCGCTTATGATGTCAGAGTTGAACATGCTCCCATAGCTCACTTTCAGAAAAATCATGAACTGTTAATCTGAAATCTATCAGTAATTCTTAAGCGCACTGTGGGATTTCAATGGTGTCAACTAGACACCATTTGCGGAGGCTATGCTCTGCTAGCAAAATCGGTATCAGCATCGACAGTGTATAATTCCTTTCACAAAAGCTATGCCACTCTGAAGCATGTTCCTATCTCACTTAATCGAAAAAACCGGGCAAGTGCGAGTTGGACTCCGCACTGAGGGTTCCGTACAAACTTAATAAAAACAGTTAAATTTCCGAATTTAGTTACGAAGATTTTGCCGAATCGCAAAAATTTTTTTTTTGTTACGTAACTACAAATTTACAGTTTTCAGGTTTTTTTCTAAAATTGTGCTATAAGACCTCACGTCAAGCAAAATTTTAGGATTCTAGGTGAATGGGAAGTACCCTATGAATTTTGATTCCCTTGAGAGTGTCGAAATATACGTTTTTTGCAACATAAACGGCCGTATCTTTTTTTTCTCAGAAGTTTGATTTTTTCACAGCTGCAAGGGACCACAGACCTAAGTATATGGTTTTAATTTCAACTAGATACCTCGACGCATTCCCGTAATAAAGGGTCTTGACAGATAGGCGGACGACAAAGTGATCCTATAAGGGTTCCTTTTTTTCCTTTTGAAGTAGGGAACTCTAAAAAACTTATTTTCCGCCGGTTTTCTTTGTCTTAATTTTTCTACAGTTGTGTCCCTCATTAAATTTGAACATGAAAACAAAAACTTTATGCCCTGCAGATTTTACAAAAATAATGCGGTGATATTATAAAATAAACGTGTTTTTTTTTTAAATGTTCTTAAAATGAAAAGTTTCCTAATTTTATAATTACTTTTTATAAATTATTTAAATAAAAACTATGGTTTCATAAAGTTATTATAAGAATGTTTATACTTTAAACAATTTTATAAATCGGGCACGATGAGAATCATCGTTATGGAAATTAAAAAAAAGAAACAAAACAAATGTAATAACTTATTTATTACCAGAGAAAGATGGGAAATATCCTTTATATTAATATTCAAAACCTTTCGCACTATCTCATTTGGTTCGTCCTAGAAAAAGTTTCGTCCAATCTCCTTTAGAAAAAAAAGTGAACTGTCATTTGTTTTACTGACAATTCAAAATGATGGCAATAATCGATGTGATTTTTATTTGATTCGTCATCCACATTGTGATTCTATCAAAAATATTATATTAGTTCTCTGAAAATAAAACTAGATGAAATTATAATTGGATTGGACACCAGCTACTTTATTTTATGCTTGTAATTTATAATCCAATCTCATCTTGTCATTGATTAGGCAGCTCAGGTCATTATTATAATCAAAGGTTTATTCTTTCATTTGCGGGTCATTGGATATCCGCAGTCTTTTCTTCTATGTTGTTGTTCGAATTAAACCAGTTAACTTCTTATACCTTATTTTCCCTTTGAGAAGCACTCTTTGGTATATATGGAAGGTATCAGTTGTCTTCATATATTGCAAGCCTCATGGACACGATCCTATAAGCCTAATTTACCAACGCCTCCACCAACATGTAAGTGTCTGCAAATGATCGGTGGTAGCAAGTCCTCGACGAATCTTGATTGTTCTGGAGGTTGTTTCAGATCTAGTTGACTATACGTTTTTCTGTTATTCTATTTCTCTCAAGTAATGTATAATACGCCTTTGCAACATAATTTAGACATTTATATATTAATTTTAGTCTGTCTGTCCCACTGCAGGAAAAAGGCATCTTTCGCTTCCTTCCAAACCTCTCTTTTTTGCGTTAGTGTGGGGAGGCTCTAAGCTCATCCCATAATTTTTTCCTGAGACTGTAGTGATGTCGTGGTGTCGTCGTGATGTCTAAACTTATATATTTAAAAAACGAATTTGGATTTAGCCAAAAAATAGGTTTCTCCTTTATTTTGGTTTCACTTATAAATGGGAATTGCATCGGAATTCGACGTGCTAGAGTTATGACATTTTGATTCACTGTGCTCAAATATATTAGGTACAATATAAGCATTTCGTTGCATTTATTTTGATACCAACCAGTTTAATTAAACATCACTTTTAGTATTCACAGACCTCCCATCTTTAACTACGTTAAACACCAACATCGACAACGTAATTTTACGATAATTCTCGTAGAAAATAGCTATCAAGGAGTATCCGGCTGTGACTATATGTTGCCTACGCCATAAAGAATATTTTTAATGAGAAAGTAATCTTAATAAGCTCAGTGCTGGTATCGATTTGCATTTTCAATTTAATACCTGCGTCTAACGTTCCTACGTGTGATCAAATTTTTGTTCTATTTCTTGTAGATAGAAGGGACATAGTCGAATGCTATTTCTTTTTCAAGTTATGGCGTTTTCCTTACTTTCATCGGTATATTAATTGAGTTAGTCAGCCGTAATAGGGGTGTATCGGTGTTTACTAACCGGGGCGGGCTTAATGAGCGGCTTGTTGCAGTTTGACAGAGTGATTTAATATCGCGGCGTGATCGTTTCAGTAAATCGGGATTAGTTTGGGGTGAGACCGAAGCGTGAATTATTGCGGGGAATATGCCGCGTTGTTGGTACCGAAATTATATTCTGCGTCAATATCATGTGTGTATCAGCTACGTTGATAGCTTTTGCTCTCTGATTTATTATGTGCAACAATAGACTCTGTGTCTAAGCATTAAAAGTGCTTTTCGAATGTAGAACTTAGGCAAATTATACAATTGGAGTGGGTGACCGTATTCCTACAAATATTTATCGTCGTACATAAAGTTCCGTAATGGTATTCTTAAGTAAAACTTAGCAAATCTGCGATTTGTAAACTATTTGCTTTAACATTTTTAGATTAGAGAATGACTTTATTATGATAACAAAATGTGTATGTATGTATGTATTAACTTTGCATAACGATCATCCTTTTTTTTTCTTATAGTTTTCAAATTGAAAACGAAATATCAGGTGGTAACCCACACACGGTAAGCGGTTCACAAGCACATCAATTACACGAGTGCGGGTGGTAGATTGGCGGAACAAAAGCATGCCAACAACTGGAATGAGTCCCGCGGTTCCGTACGAGGGCCGCATGTATGTAGTTATTAACACTAACCAAGCTGCATGTGTGGGAAGATATGCATTATGTGTACTTTTTATTCTTTGAACAATGGCCTCGGTTTGTTATTATTGCATTACCATGATGTTGTTCGTCGATATGCTTGTGTAAACACATTTATTTCGATATGACAATAATTCCGTATACATAAATATTGGAATATTATTTAAAGATATTGGAAATTACCCTTTATTTCAGTGAAACAGGCGGCAATAAAGATTATAACATCGTTATAAAAATTATAACGCATAAAATATTGACATAAATTATCGGCTCTTACTGGGGTACAGCGTTTCACCATTAGTGTTGTAGTTTGTTGCGGCGCAGATAACATTCCCGTTTTGCTGTTTCTGTATCAACGTAGGTATACTGCAATTACACTTCAAAGATTTGTTAGCATCGACTACAGATGTGGTACACGGTATGAACTGGGAAATTCTTGTGTACGATGTTTCGGTGTGTTCAAACCATGTCGCGGGGAATTTCTACAGTTAAATTGTTCTAATTAATATTAGCTGTTATACAACAATGATACCTATGAACTGTTTTACGAGTCTTGTCTTGTATTATGTAGATACCCCTCATTTAACAGAGGTGGGTGTTGTGTATTCGAAATATTATCAAGAAATTCAGTATTTACATACTCGTATCTATCTACTGAATACTTTTTAAGTACCCAGTATGCCCTAATTTCGTAACATACAAGTTCACACTTCATCTCATTCTTCAACTCATTGTTCAAATTCAACCGTATTCATTCCGTGTTGCGGTCATTTAAGTGTAGATTAGGAATTTCATTTAATTATGATTGAAACTGTGGAGAACGTCCACTGCTAGATATAAGCCTATCCTAAGTGTCGCCACATCATAGATCCTTTGCGTCTCGCAACCAGTAGATTCCCGCCGTCGTTATCAGGTCTTCGGTCCACTTTGTAGTAGGTCTTACAACTTACTCAGCACTTTCGTTACGCGGTGGCCACTCCAGAACCTTTCGGCCCCATCGAACGATTTGCTTTTACTTTTTCATCAAATAAATGGCCAATCCTCATCTCCTATATCTTGCACCATTCTCGGGTGAGCGGTCCGCGGCGCCACTTCCCGTCCGCCCACGCGCACACGCATCTCGATCGCAGCCTCGCAGGCTTTCACAAGCACGCTTGCGTACCACGGACTCCGGACCCGACGAGTTATGCACAACACTATCTAGCTCACTCCAGTCGGATTTATTTGCCTTCGACTGCCTTCCAGAGCATGCTAGTCATTTGGCACGTCGAAAATGCCTCTGCGTTCTTGTGATCGACCGCTTTGACTCGGTTGAGCTAAGCGTTCTAGTCTGGTAACTCATTTCTTGGAGCTTTAAAGTTCTATTAGATGAAGTCGTGAGTTGTGATTTTTCAAATGTAATATAAGTAAATATAATAAATAGAATAAAAAAATGTGAGATAGTTCTAACAACAGCATGCAACCATCTATAAATATTTAGAGCGGCCAACCCGAGGTACATTTTCATACAACCGCTCTTACGTGATTATGATGTTATTACACATCTTTCTCCAGATATTTTGGATACAAAGATATCTTGTAGATATTATCTAGGCTTCTATAGAAATCAAAACATAAATTTGTGTAAAACTAATCCAGTAAAGACCTCTGAAAATCTGCTATTTTACGTAAACTTGGGCCCTCCATAAAGTACTCATATATTAAAAATATATAGTAAAAAAGTACAACTATAGAAGTCTTGCACATTTAATTGATAATTTGAATGAAGTCAATTTTTTTCAAAAACTTTTAAGGGTTTTGAAAAAAACACGTATTTCCGGGAACAAGTTTTGTGAATTATTCATAGTAAATCACGGAATTACCGAATGCCAAAAGAGTTTTCAGGCGTTATATCTCTTTTTTCGCGTTGCCTTTTCATCAAACATCGTGTTGGATGAAGCTTTCAAACCATGCTCGACGTTGATGATAGGCGAGTGGGGAAGGGCCCTAAACCTTTTAAGGAAAGAAAACATAAAAAATAAGAGTGGTTTTAAAAACTTACTCAAGTCATTGTATTAAATCGATGGCTCAATTAAGAGCCCAATTAAGTATTTACGATGGCAGAGAATGAGTAGGTGCAGTACAGAGGCTTCCCTTGTTCCGTGGCGGGAGCGCGGGAGGCTGCGCGTGGCAGTCAGTCAGCGCCGGCGATTGCGCGCGCGCACGCGTCTCGCACCGGTCGACTCTGTCTCGCCTGCCGAGCTTGTTTACCAACAACCCGATCGATCGGCCGTGAGAGACTCCCGTCATACTCATTATGCGCATGTTTTCAATAAATGACTTTTATTTCTCGTATAAAAACTGATCCTACCAAGGCTCTAAATTTTCAATTTGATGACTTTCTGTTAGTAAGATGTCAACGCTCGACTCTTTAATAAGTTATCGCCGCCACTTTATACGCTTCTGTGGACATAAATAACGTGCATAATGTGACAGATACATTTGTAGTACCGCATTCACGAGTGTTAAGCAACGATTCTGCGACATGAGGCCCTCGATAGTTATTGTTTATGCTATCGCACTGGCGATCGTCGTCGGTGGCGAGATCAGGATCCGCGGCAAAGTAAGGAAAAGATACTCATCGCACAGGCGGCATCGCGCCGTGCTGCCGCCCTGCGACTTCAATGAGACGATTATCAACGACGAGTGGTCCTTGATGGAAGCGATAGGGCAATCAAAGTTTATTTTCACTGGCAAAGTTTTGAATGTGAAGAAATTTCGATCGGAAGATGGGTCAAGGAAAAAGTCAAATCTGTACACAGTGTATTTAAGGAGATTGTTGAAGGGAGATATGAGTGATTTAAGGACGTTCGTGAAATTGGAAGGGTCGCAGGAGACTTTGAGTGGTTCGACTTTGTTGGTGGAGCGGATGGGTGCGCGTGATGCCTGTGCGCCGGCGCCGCGCCCGCGCCTGTCCGCTATCTTCCTCAGCGACGGTGCAGGCGCACTCACAGGCGCGGCTAGAGCACCTGTACCTAGACTGCGAATCTTGACTGACCCGGTGCCGTTGACCCTTTATCATTTGGATAGAGTCAATGCTGCTGTAAAAGGTAAGTTATCAATCAATCTTTCTAGATTACTATTTAAATTAAAATGAATAATCTCTTGTCACAGACTGCAAAAAGACTATCATTCAAATTGTAAAATTAACACGAATCAATTACACCCAATAAAAATGGAAGCATATGTATACTTTACTCCATTAATCAAACAAATCTAAACGAAGTAATGTAATGCAATCGGTTTAACTTCATACAACTCACATCGAGTGGGTGTTGCATCCATAGCGTACAACATAACATTGGGAACGTATTAAAAGTCGATTTTGATCGACATCTTGACAACTGTTCGTTAACTTAATGGAGTGAATGCGATCGGAACGTTTGCTCGGCCGCCCGAGCTTAACATAAACATAGACGCACACCGACCACGATCAATCAATGTATACCGCACCAGGATTATTGTTCACACAAACGTATTCTAATTAACTAAGCAAACACTCCAAATGCCAATGGTAATTGTAAAATAACATTGGTTTTAATAGCAAAGTAATTCTACATTAAACAAATACCTATAGATACGATATCATGACTTATTTATTCATCTTTTGTAAACGATTTAAAGTAGATTAATTTGCAAATCTGCAATATTACTTCACGTTGAAATGCTACAAATTCCGCTTTTATTTATAATCCAATATCTTTTATACAATTTATAAAAGCGTTTGCCCAGTAGGAAAGAATGTAAATAATATTACGCTGAGATGCTCTTTAATTGAATTCGCTGTGGGTCACGAATAGACTTTATTCCGAGTCAAATACTCTGCAATAAATTTTATTGCGAAAGCCATTTTAACCTAAAAATTCCAAGAAGATCCAATTTAAGCCTCGCAAAATCCTGCGATGAGATGAGTATCGCGGGCCTCGCCCCGCCGCCGGCCGCTCGTCCTCTTGCCAGTCTCATAGGGATGTGAGTCGCACTCGCACACGTTGCACCTATCAGACACTCCATCGTAGGACCGCTGACACGTGACTTTTTGTTGCTATGTATGACTGCGCCATCGCCGTCGCCGGCCCTCGACCGAACGATCCGTATCAGACCAAAGGCCACACGATCCATGGGAATCCTTGCAGATAAACTAGAAGACCCACAAGCGGACGCGATTTAATCTGCTTCATTAGGCGTTTAAGGCCTATCATGCTACAGAAGATCACGTGACTCCAACTGAACCATCCACCTGACAATATAGATTCTTCAAAGATATTTTAATTTATTATGATGATACATCTATTGGTCGAGGCTTCACCGGCGGTTTCATATCTAAAACTCATCGCAGGAGGCGTTATAGACTAGAGAAAGTAATGCCCGAGTGTATTCGTCACGATAGGTAGGTATGTACCACACACGAAGTGGACATCTGATTGCATACAGCGTGCTGTAATGACTATAAAATTAAAATATCTTACGCTTGTAATCTGTTGGGAATATTCAATTATTATCTTGTTATAAACATGGCTACTAAGTTAATGCACTATTATGAGTTAGATATTGATCTGACGCCCTGTTCGTTCAATTGTGGTTAACGAAATAAAGTGTAACTAATTCGACCTTCGAACATGTTTATTGATCTTGCGTCTACTTACAACATTACTTGGTTTGAGTAGAATGGTAATTTTCAATAATCAAAAAGTATTGTGTACAAATTAATAATATTGTATGTACAATCGGCGCTCGAGGGGTTAAATATTATTGTGTCGTTATAAAGTAAACAAGTAAACAGACTTGTCTGTGAAAAATGTTACAAAATATAAAGTGCGACGTTGAAGATTCGTCAAGAAAGCGAACGAGCCGACTCGCCCGCCCACGCTCGTACCACTTTCCAAATTCCTCGTGTAAGCGCTTGCAATCACCTATGTACGTGCGACGACGACTAGCAACATTTTAAAAATCTTGTTTACAGTTACACTACATACATATATTCCATCCCTGCCATGATAGTGCAGTTAAACCTGGTTAAATGTGCCCTGGGTACATGAGGACCCTCTACTATTAATAAATAATTAAAATGAAGTTTTGTGCAACACTTTTGTATTGAAATGCCTTTGTGTCTGAGAAAAATAAACCGTAATACATGAAGATACTATTAGGGTTCCGTACGTAGAGATATTAGCAAAACTGAACGGGCCCAGTAGGGCCGATGCCGGCTAGGGCTGCAAAAAGACTTAGAGTGGCCCTAGAACGCAAAGGGCTCTCTCGTTCTACCCTAGAGCAGGAGAAGTCATTTAATGATTTCCCACCTCAAAAAAAGGTTCCGTACATGCGTATAAAAAAGGGATTCCTTATAAGACAACTCGTGTGTCTGTCTGGTCGTCTGTCACAGTCAATTTTCTCCGAATCTACTTAACAGATTCAGTTGAAAATACAACAGTCAGGACATGAAGAGGGAAAGAATCACGACTCATTATTTTAATGGTTTTAGTGATTTGAGCCTCCTTGTCAGGCAGATTTTGACCAATAACGTGACTGGCCACACGCTCTGACCAAAGATTTATTTATTACACCAAGACAATAATTTACAAGAAGAAAACCTAAAAAGTATGCAATTCAGGCAAGATGGAATTGTCATCTTGAAAGTCTATTGTTTTATCTTTCTTTTATGAAGACAGTATGTATGTTTTATCTTTCTTTTATGTAGACAGTATGTATGTTTTATCTTTCTTTTATGTAGACAGTATGTATGTTTTATCTTTCTTTTATGTAGACAGTATGTATTTTTATTTATAAAAGTATGCAGTTGATAGAATTTGTTTTCGTTTAATAATAGATTTGATGCCATCAACTGCATCAGACTGCTTAAAGTTCGTTTTTGCGGTCGATTTTTTTATTTCCTACGTTTTCACCATTTCTATTTCTTTATAATTTTGATGTAGGGTCACTTTCATTACTGAGACGAATCTAACAACAATCCAACAAGCCGTTTAGGCTCTACGGCGTACCAAGGAAATAATTATACATACATTCACTCGAAAAACATAACCCTCCTTCTGGTGCTCTCGGGTAAAAAATGGGTGGTCCTTTTTTGTTAATTTGATAAGTTAGAAACTCAAAAAGCAAATGAGGTATGACTTACTTTCCAGCAGCTCGTCCGTTGATATTCAATACAGCTACTGTCTGATGTCACCCAGGTTACTCCAGATTAATTATTATTAATAACCATTTTATTTTCAGGCATCGGAGGCCCATAGAAAAAAAATACATAAAATAATCTTAAAAAATAATAAACTATATATTATAAATACAAAACTTATACTACTACGTACTACTACTTATACTTATTTGTTTCTTACTTAGATTAATGGGTAGTACGAAGAGAGAAGGCTCCGTCCACCACTGAATGACTTTAAGCGCAGGGTAGCCCACGAAATAATTTTGTTTATTATGGTTTTTGCATTTTTCAGGTCAGTGTCAAATAGTGTATTACACTCATTTTTGAAAATTGTTTTAATTAGATTCTATAGTGCTAATAAACCACTAAAAAAACAACAAAATTTTTATTCAGTCGCCAAGTAGCCTAAAAATGCATTTAAAATTTACATTTTCAAATTTAGCGCGTATTTGACGAAAATGTAGAAAGCAGTGGACTCCATATTTACTCTGGTCGTCATGTCAGTTGGCTGTGTAAACAAATGCGCTCAGTATGGCCGATCAGTTGACAGTTGACAGCTGTAACTTTAGTTTACACAGCCGAGTGACGTAATAACATGGTAGCTACTATTTCAAGGCGTTATAGAACAGATAATAAAAACAGAAAACTTTGAATTGAATTTAAAAATTTATTTTGTTATTTTATGAACTAAAAGAAACACTTACCGACTGCATTTTACCTAAGCTATCTTAATAACATATTTTTAGATTTTTTCTCATATAGAGTAAAATACCCATGAATAATAAGTGTTGGTTAAAATATGATGAGCATCCGTAACACGGATTCATTTACGGAATTATAATCATCAATATTATCTTCTCAGTTCGTCTAACGCTATCAAATGGCTATTTTATAAAACAGTCATTCAATAGGCTACCCTAGAGCCTATCTTAAATCGAATCATCTGTTACTTTTATGATATCAACTAAAATTGGTCATCATTATTTTCCTGCACATGCTTGACAGTTAGTGGCGAAGAATAACTGAGTGTGTGACTGGTAGAAAATGCCTAAGGCATTAATTCCGCCTCTGTACTTTTGTGTGCATAAAGCATTTATATTAAATAAATAAATAAAATGAAGCTTATGATCTTTCAAATAACATATGGATCATCACAATCAGAATCACATAGCTGGTTACAGCTCAGAGCTCAAAAAGCCCATTCTCTGTTGGTTCACATAATTATGAACTTCTGTGACCCAAATGTGAACGCATACTAGTAACGTAACTAAATTAAACTTGAGTGTGTGGTCGACTTTGGAGGATAATTTATAAAATTTAGAAAAAAATCATATTGTACCGTGCGACATGTCAATTTAAAGGGTTTATCATGAGAGGCTTCAATATTTTTTTTCATAATGTTACTGTAAAAAGACATGTTACTGTAAACACTGTAACTACAGACACCATTTTTTTAAAAACTATTGTTCTTTAGTATAGATTACCTTTTGAAATCACATGTAAACATGTGGTGATTTTAATTACATTTTTTCTTCGACTTTTTTTGTCATTTTAAATAAATTTTTAAATATTTTTCTGTACAAGTTGCAACACGTTTTTTTTTTATAATCATTCGAATTTATTTGCGGGATCTATGGGATTAATGGGACAACTTCATTTTAAAAGCTTTCCCAAAAGTCTCTTTAAGTTATAAAATTCGTTGGGCCCTTAAGATATTAGTTACATAGGTTATACTGTATTATAAATTTGTCTAAAATATACCTACGCCTATAGGTAATATATACGCTTTTTAATTATGACATCACATGTTTAACTTAATTGAGCCGCATGTAACATATTCACCAAAAGAAATTCTTTAGTCAGCGACAGGCAATTTATGAACAAGGTTCCCTCTCAATAGTGCCTTAGGAAACAAAAATAAAATAAAAGCTGTCCAATTTTATTACACCTAACAAAAAACATTTCACCGCAATTATATCTCAGAGTACATTTGTTGTTAAAATTTTTAGTATGCAGTATGAAACACAGGGAAAGTTTCTCTGCTAGTTCACCCCCGAATTTGTACATGAATATTCAGAGGCGCAGGCGGGCGGCGCGGCGCCGTGGCAATAACTGTTAACTTGTGCCACGTATTGCTCTATCCTATCTGTTATCTGGAACCACGAATTCTCTATCACTGACGCCGCACTTCCAAATAGATATTCAAATTCTTTTGGTGTCAGATTGCTCAACTAACAGTTACCACCACTAAAAGGGAAAGCTTTTTGCTAACACTCACTACAGGAATATAGACATACCACGGCCACTTTCTATTTTAAGCCATGGTGCCAATTAGCACGGCCTGTACTAATTATCTACCGACTCGAGTCATAGTTTAACGTAACGTAAGTCCATGTTTGTTTACGTTGATGAAGGTTGTATCGAATTGCGAGGTCTTCCAGTCCGCGCGCGAGGCTGCGCCAGCGCACGCGTCTCGGAGGCGCCACGCCGCGCCATAGCTTGCGCAACTTTGTGCTCCAAGAAAGGTTACGAGCCACTTCTAAAGTTTTAACGTCTAAGCCGCTAAAATGGCTTCGATACAATTATAATGACAGCGAATCAAACAACTATATAACTATCAAAATGAAGCTAAAGATTTTAGTGTTATTGCTTTACTGCTGCACAATAATTTATGCCCATTTCCGTATAAGGGGTGAAGTGAGGAAACGGGATACGGTTTACCGCAAGAAAGACATAAACGGCTCCAAATGTGTTTTAAACGAGACGATAACTAATGACTACGAGATTCTGTCGTCAGCCGTGTCTGAATCTAAATACATTTTCACCGCCAGGGTCCTGAGCGTGAGGAAGATAAAGCGCGGCTCGAAGCCCACTGCGAAAGTATTTATGTTTTACAAACTGTACATCCGACTGGTCATAAAGGGGAACGTCGACGATTTGAGGAGTCACGTCGTTTCAGGAGACGAGAGGACTCTGAATGGGGCGATAGTGTTTGTTGACTGGCTTCGGACGAACAAGTGCGCTTACAAACTATACAGACATTCGTCGGGAATATTTTTGAGCGACGGATTTTTCGAAGACTCGAGCAACGGGAACAAGCCTCGGCTGCGACTGTTGAATGAGCCTCTTCCACTGTCACTTTATGATTTGGATAGAGTGAATGCCGCGTTGAAAGGTAAATATTTACTGTGTTCTAAGGTGTCGGCGTTTGTGACCACTTCGTATGTACACAACTTATAAAATTATGTGCTTTTATTGTTCCCTTGTATGCACTTATACTTACTTTTCTACAGTTTTACATCAATGGGACTTAAGACTCTCGTGTCAATTTTTATGCCTAGTTCTAAGAATTTTCGAAGGCCTATTATATATTCATCCGAAGTTTTATTTTGGTGAAATTTAAACGGGTAGCCTGAAGTTATTTTTATGAAAAGCTTTTACATTTATTCATAACATCGTGGCAACTGTCTCGCTCATGATTAACGCTGACGGTAGATAACAAAAATAAAATTGTGTATTTAACGAACGTAGGAAACAAAAGGCTGACAGATACTTTTGAAAATGTTCGACAGCGCAGTTTTTATCGGACGTTAACAATCGGGCGCATATCATACGTTTGTTTGTTGACGTGTGCGCGCATAAACTACTCGCATCTCTCGGATTACACGTCAGTCAGTTTATACGTCGAATTTCATATTGTATTTTTGTCTGCTTTCCGTGTTATAACTACGCTTTCGTTCATTACGTCATGGTGCTTAGGTAGGTATTAGTGTATTCTATTGAATATGATCATTTGTGGCAGTCTGAGTCAGGATCAGTGCAAGGTCGAGTGTCAGTGGCATTATACGCCTACTTAGGTTATTAAGCTTTTTCATTAGTCGTGTCGATTTCAAGATTGTTTTAAAAATCTCGCTTGGAGCAAAACATTTCTTAAAAAACAAAAGATGGGTAAACAAAACATTCACGCAGTAGCTACGTGTAGTGTTCACTAGAATCATTAGTTAGGGATTCGGGTTTATAATTAAAAAAATCAAATTGTCAGTAAGCAGCCACAACTCAATAATGACGTCTAATCGGTCCCTGGGACGGATCGGGACTGCCCACGATGTCACCTCTTGAGTTGCTTCACATTTAATGTGTATACCACATTACCTACTTGATTAAAAAATACCAATAATTAAATCAATTACAGCTTTCAAATATACGTCAAGTGAGCAATGAGCCTGCGATGAAGAAATAACATTACAGTCTGTAATACCTACGAATTGTATCTACTTAACAAAAAAACTTTTCCTATTTTTAAAAAGAGACTATACGATTTAAAATTAACTTTAACGACGTTAAAAATAAAATCACGTTATCCATTTGAGGCGCGGTCGGATAAAAGTTAAAATGGTTAATAGGACATTTGCAGTGTCATTATGGGCACATGCGAGGCCGTGGGCGGGGTTGGAACGCACTACACCATGCAATTTACTCATTCGAGGACGAAGCTATAATGTCTTATGGTCTATTAGGTACCATTACAGGTCTACCTACGTTTGAACGCGAATGGTTCCTAAACGGGCGCGGTAAACATCTATTGATATTTATACTAAGGTATATACAGAATTTAGGTGTTTACCTACAGTGCAGTTCTAAAATTTTGGTCGTTTGCCTCAAATGAGTGTTGATTTGACAGTCTCCATAAAATTTCCGCTCCTAATGTAATGCCCCTGAAATAATACGTTAATCGCACAAGAATCAAGAAAACCCTCCTTTTGGATTCAGATTGTCTGTAAAAAGAAATAAATAACTCTTTGCGCCTTATTCCAAAACGCGATCTAACTGTAGTGTAGTTCCGGGATTATTACTAGGTTTAAGACCATCATCATCTTCCTGCCCTTGTCCCATCTTATTTGGGGTCGGCACAACATGTTTTTTTCTTCCATTCTATCCTGTCAACCGTCATGCTATCACTAACTTCCTTTTCTTTCATATCACTGTTCACACAATCCATCCATCTTTTCTTTGGCCTCCCTCTCCCTCTCCACCCATCCACATGTATACTCATAACTCTTTTAGTAACATGCGTTTCATCTCTCCTCTTTACATGACCATACCAAGACAAACGATTCCCTTTCAACTTTTCAGTCACTGGCGCCACTTTCAAACTTCCTCTAATATACTCATTTCTCACTTTATCCATTCTCGTCACACCACACATCCATCTCAACATTCTCATCTCCGCTACATGCAATCTTTTTTCATCCGTCTTTTTCACAGCCCAACATTCTGATCCATACAGTATGACAGGTCTTATCACGGACTTGTAGATTTTACCCTTCAACTTGGGGGGCATCCGTGGGTCACAAATTGTTCCAGTGACCTGTCGCCATTTCATCCATCCTGAATTGATCCGATTTGATACGTCTCGGTCTACCTCGCCATCTCCTTGGATAAGCGACCCGAGGTACCGAAAGTCGGAGCAGATTGGTATGGGCGTTCCAGCGAGAGCTAAGGGCATAGGACCGGAGAGACCACCGAAATCACAGAACAAGTACTCGGTTTTCGTTCTGCTCAATTTTAAGCCAACACTCTCCAGTCTGTGCCACCACACCTCCAATTTGCTCTGGACCTCTAGGCCACTCTCGGCAACCAGCACAATGTCATCGGCAAACAGCATACACCAGGGAGCCTCTTCCTGGATGCCCGACGTCAGAGCGTCCATTATCATCAGGAAGAGGTAAGGGCTGAGGGCCGACCCCTGATGTAAGCCGACAGCCACACTGAAGCTGCCAGTGTTGCCCACTGCAGACCGGACTTGGGTACTGCATTGGCTGTACATCGCTCGGATCAACTGCACATACTTCCCAGGCACACCTTTCTCCTTAAGGGCCCACCACAGAACCTCACGAGGTACCCGGTCATATGCCTTTTCGAGGTCAACGAATACCATGTGCAAGTTTTTATGCGCACCTCTGTATTTCTCGCACAGCTGGCGTATAGCAAAAATGGCATCCGTTGTACCCCGACCAGGCATAAAACCGAATTGGTTCTGTGAAATTTCACTCTCTTCTCTTAGCCTCCTTTCAATAACTTTCTCCCAGGCTTTCATAGTATGTGACATTAGCTTTATTCCTCTATAATTGTTGCATTCAAGCACATCACCCTTGTTTTTAAAGATGGGCACCAGGGAACTGTTGCACCACTCATCAGGTATGGCTTCTTCCTGCAACAACTTATTGAAGAACAAAGCTAACCACATCCATCCATCCACTCGCAGCAACTTCCACACTTCAACTGGTATTCCGTCTGGACCAATTGCCTTACCATTCTTCATTCCATTTATAGCTATTCTGACTTCATCTATACTAATCATTCTCACTAAACCCACGTTCACTGGTTTGCTCTCTAAAATCCCATTCCAGTTGTTTTCCTCATTCATCAGTCTTTCAAAATAGTCCTTCCACCTCTCTTTGATTTTACTATCTTCTGATAGAATCATTCCAGTTTCATCCCTTATACATCTTATCTGACAAACATCTCTCGCATTTCTCTCTCTTGCTCTAGCAAGCCGGTATAGATCTTTCTGGCCTGCCGGACTATCTAGTGTATCGTATAGTTTGTCCTGTGCTTTTGCTCTCGCTATTGCCACGGCTTTCTTGGCTTTTTTCTTTAAAGCATCATATTCACTTTTTTTTGCAGACTTTAAGCTAGTGTTTTCCGGATCTATACGCTGCCATTCCTTAAATTTCCTCTTTTTTTCTTTCAACACATTCTGTATATCTATCGACCACCACCATGTATCCCTATCTATTGTACCCTTTCCTCTCGTCTCTCCCAAAATATCTTTCGCTGCATGTCTGATACACTCAGCAATCTCATTCCAGCTTTCATTTATACTTCGATCATTCATGTCTCCCATTTCTATCATTTTGTCCACCACTCGCTCTCTCAATTTCTTCGCACAGTCACTCTTCTCTAGCATATGCCATTTTATTTTAGGAGGAGGACGCTCTTTGCTTTTTTTGTTATGTGTCTTGACTACTGACACCATAACCAGGAGCCTGTGCTGTGAGACTAGGTCTTCTCCTGGCAGCACTTTGCAGTCTTTGACGTGCTTTAGTTGGTTACGCCTAACCAGGAAATAATCTATTTGCGTCTTGTGGTTACCGCTTTTGTACGTGACCAGGTGTTCGTCTCCTTTCTGGAACCAAGTATTGGCTACTGCCAGGTCAAATGCAGTAGCGGATTGCAGCAGCGTCTCCCCTTCACTGTTCGGACTTCCAAAACCCCATCCACCATGTACTCTTTCATAAACACCTCTCATTCTTCCTACATGTCCATTAAAGTCACCTCCAACAATCAATTCCTCATGTACAGAGATGGCCATTAAAGCTCTATCAAAATCCTCCCAAAACTTCTCTTTCACCGTTTCATCGCATCCTACTTGTGGTGCATACACACTAACTACATTCAACATTACATTCTCTAACATAATCTTCACAACTATGAGCCTATCATTAATCCTTTGTACTTCCATCACGCTTTCTTTCAATTTGCTGTCTAACACTATTCCTACACCATTTCTTTTACCATCACTTCCACAGTAATAAAACTTATATCCCTCACCAATTTCTCTCGCTTTTGTTCCTCTCCATTTAGTTTCTTGTAAACACGCCACGTTTATTCGTCTTCTTTTTAATACATCCGCTAACTCTCTGGCCCTTCCAGTCATTGTTCCTACATTCCAACTTGCATACCTCAATCTCATTTCCCGAGCTAGCTTCTTACGTTGCCCCCGCCCGGGATGGTGCAACAACCCTAGTCCATTTCCCACAGGAGCCGGGTGCTGCCCCTGCGCGTCGCCTGTGGGGTACGCCCTAACCCTATCGCGCATTCCATTTATACTCGTCATGTTGTAAGAGATATGGCTACTGTTTTACAGTCGGCCGCCTGCCTGACACTAACCCTCTTTGGGAATGCTGTTGCTGGTGGTTTACCCGCCACCACGCGGTGACCTGGGGTGCTTAACAGTCTCAAAAATGTCCCTTAGTCGCCTCTTACGACACCCACGGGAAGAAATGGGATGGTGCTATTCTTTACGTCCGACACCATACAGTACTACTAGGTTTAAGACCATGACTAAATAAATCGTTATTAAAAATAAAGTTTATCACTGGTTTCTAAACTATCTATGGTAGTAAAGTTATGTTACCAATTTCGATACTAATATGTATATTTAAGGTTAGCTTTGATTATTATTGTGTGTACTCCATATAAAAATCGTTAAAAATGGATATTAAGCTGTTGATGCATTAACGCCGGCGTTCACGCGCCATTGTCTTACTATTGTGTCTCTAATTACGCACTCAAAAGGTTAAGATTGACTTCATCGATATGGAAGATTTGAATATTTTGGAAACGTCTCTGTGATCTTACAGACATTGTTATCATGGGAATTCGTTTGAATTGAGTAACTAAAATTTTGCATTTAGGTTCAAGAAAAGTTTTGAAGAAAATACAGTGGTTCTTTTACAAAGCACTTTTAATCAATAAATTTTAATTAACTGTTTTATGCTCTTTGTAAGGAATTTCATCACTATCACTATCGTAGTCAATAACATTTTTCATATGTTCCACTTTTTACTGTAGCTTACAATCACGTACACAACAGCAACACAACAGACACGACTTATGTATAAACAAACCAATATGTAACACTTAACAGTATCAGTAATAAGAGTAATGAATAAATTATTAATTAAAAATCCGTCTAAATGAACCTTTACTGTAACAAGCCCAGAGCATTTACTCAAAAAAAAAAAAAAAATACAAAACAAAAATTGCTTTAGTACTGCAGTTCTAAAGCATTTTTTTGTAATAAGACGGTTTAGAGTGGCCATTGTAAAGTTCCTATCATTCCAAAAAGCAATGATGCAGTCGTTGACGGGGAATCGGTTTGGTTTATTAAGAGCCTATTCACTCTAGCCTTGAAGACTCCTAAATTATAATCGGACAGGAAGACCGTTGCAGGCAAATTGTTCCAATCCAAACTTCGAAATAACATAGCCGTGTTTATTAATATATTTAATATTTTGCAAACAATACATTAAGATTAACAATAAATACATTACAATACCGTGATAACATCTGATTTTTAATATGATACCATCCAAGGAGGTATATCACATCATATGAGATTGTCATACATTTAATATAATTAAGTACACCATCGCCCACGTTTATCTTGTTGCTGTGGTCATACAAGCCGACTTGTTCGTCAAATCGCGACTGCGTAACTCGCGAGTGCTCGCGAGTTGGCACCTTCCAATTTTACTTTTTTTTTGTCGTCAACTCTCTTCGAACGTAAAAATCTGCCCCCCTAGCCAAGTTACATCGTATCGTTCGCGTCGAACGCCTCGAGTAGGCCACGCCTACGATTCTTTTGTTCTGACGTCATCTCAACGCTCAGTCACGTGGTCAGAACAAAGGAATCGGAGGCGTGGCCTACTCGGGGCGTTCGGCGCGAACGAAACGATTGTAATTTGGCTAGGGGGCTGATGTATTTATGTACAGTACAGCTACGAAAACTTCTTATAAAATGTGTAATGTAGGTACCCACTTTAAATGTATTATAATTTTTATACGATTGGACTTTAAAATAAAACAAATATCGTTTATGAGAAAGATATTATTAATACTTACAGTTTTATATTAAGTTAATCAGAAGACGAAATAGTGGTCTACTGTGGTGGTGACTTCTTTTTATTATGGATAGGCTCCCGTTTGACCACTATATCTCACCTGATAGTAAGCGATGATGTAGCCGACGATGGAACACGCTTGCCTAGAAGTAACCTGTTCACTCTTGGTTTAAAGACCCCTAGGCTATAGCTATTAGGAAACACAGTCTCCGGTAGAGATTTTCACTCCTTGGGTGTGATTTTCCACACCTTTAAAAGTAACATTTTGACAAAAACTGGATAGCGTTCTCGGGTATCATACGTCATCGATGCATCCTACTTGCCTCATTCCGCACCTTTAACGTATCTTGAAATTTAAGTATATATAGTCAGTACTTAATCGAAAGCCGCAGCCAATAGCTAGATATTGGTTTCAATCTGGTTTTATTTGACTGTACTTAATACATGCGCGCGAGTTGATGACAAAAAAGTAGGTAAAATCGGAAGATACCGACTCGCGAGCGCTCGCAAGTTTCACAGTAGCGAATTGACGTTCAAGTCCACAAGCCACGCGCCACTGCCATAAAACGCTACCAACGCGTTATGTACTGCATTTTTTCGTTTATTAAAGATGGTAGCAGACATCAACATATTCAAATGGCATCGTCTCGCATCGGAACAAGCTCGCAATTGTCAAGCAATGTGTGCTATGCCAGCCGTCACCGAGCTCACGTCTCATCGTCCCCGCGTTTACATAAGGACTCCCCACTTGCCCCTTCTATTACCTACGCACCTTTGAAAAATGAACAACTACGGTTGACACCTAGACGTGTAAGCGCAGCGTTGCCTAGCCGTAACTTAGTCGATGTGGCTGAGGTTCTGATGCGCTCCAGTTACATGCATGCGTAAGGTTAACGGTGAGGTAAAAGGCGAGACGGTGACGATGAGTGTGTAACAATCTTTATTTTGAAGTAGTGGCCATCAATCTGAAAACGCCAAAACAAAATGCTGAGGTCTCGCCACTAGTACAATGCCTAGCGCCTCTCCCTTGTATCGCTTGATCCATTGATAACGGTGATAGTTACGTTGTCTGCGACGTCTTTTCATAAGCAGCAGTGCAGTCATCTTCTGCGTCTGACTCGATATAGTTGCAAGCAATGTAAGTATATGGTTTAAAAGCCTAGTGGCTATAGCTGCTTGTAGCGACCAATATCCACAAGTAGCTGGTATGGCTTTTTATTTGCCGCTTTATTTAAGTATTATTTATAATATATTAAAGATTTCTAGTTTAAGTTTATAATATGTACGCATAGAATAGAATAAACTTTATTGTACACCAAAATAGTAATAAATCTTTTACACTAGGTAACTACTCACTCACTCACTCTAGGTACTAGGTACGCATGTCCGATCTATGACAGTGAATACTATCATTCTTTTTTCCGGCTTCAGGTGGTGGCTGTATCGTGGTATATTTTTTGTCTATGAAAAATTTTGATAGTTTTAATCTCAGTGAAATTTCCATTTAAAAGGAATAAAATCTACGGTTACTTCGGACTTAAATTTGTCGGATTTTGATCGGAGACAGTGCCTCGTTGACAAAAGGCTCATCGAGTTTAAATATCATTTCTTATTAAATAAGATATTAGCAATGTAGGTAACTCAAATAATTTATAGTTTGCTAGCAGGTTTCTTAAGATAATCACGCAAAATTCTTTTCAATATTTTTCCGCTTGGAGTCTTCGGTATTTCTTCAACAAAATGGACACCGCCTCGCAGTTGTTTCCACGATGATACCTGAATAATAATTAAACATTCTGTCATTACATTCTTTCTTTGATTCTGATGAATAAGAGTGTAGTAATATAAATTTGTATTTTGGTGAGAAAGTCAGAACATTGTGGATTATTGTCTATCCATCTTCCGTAAACCATAAAAGAAAAGGTCTATCTGATATATGTATATAGACGATTTATTAGGTACATTTTAATGTGCAGTATTTTTAAATATAAGTAAAAAAATTGTCATCATCATCATTTTAGTCGAAGGACGTCCATTGTTGGACATAGGCCTCCCCCAAGTGTCAAGCCACAACGAACGGTCCTGTGCGTTTCGCATCCACCGCATTCCCGTGACTCTCACAAGTTCATCGGTCCACCTTGTGGGAGGCCTTCCAACGTTGCTTTTTCCGGTGCGCGATCGCCACTCTAGAACCTTTCGGCCCCGGCGGCCTTTAGCCCAATGTGCCCAGCCCAATGTGCCCTGCCCACTGCCACTTAAGTTTGGCGATCGCTATGTCGGCGACCTTGGTTCTCCTGCGGAAATCTTCATTCCTGATGCGATCACGCAAGGAAACTCTGAGCATAGCCCTTTCCAATGCCCATTGCAAAATTGTAATAACACAGATTATCTACGAAATTTTATTTAATATATATATAAATACGGGTGTACCGTAAGCCGCAAAGAAGATAATTCATATTTACTCAATACTCTTATCGTCGATACAAAATCGTGAATGAAATAATAACAATAAATCAATCAAATTCTTAATAAATAATATAATAATTCTTCTAGACTTAGCGACTTCAATATAACATAAAATCTTTCTATTAGTTTTCCTATAATATTCATATCATCATGGAATCTTGAAAATTCTGCATTTTTTTAATTACGATTGTTTCCACTGTACCGATTGTTTTTCAATTTTTTTAAGTTTCAGTATGTTTGTTGAAAGAATTTGAGCTCCTCAGTAGTCTTGAGTTGAGCTATATGAATACTGACAAATGCTTGCACTGACTGGATAGGTTTACTCAAATCTATGTGGTTCTTTACTTAAAAGACTATCTCAGACAATCTGCGTTGTTTTCATATGATTTGACTATTACATGTTTGCTGTATGGACTTTAAAAGAGACTTTATCCCTGAGTTTGTTTCGATATTACTTCTCAGGGTAAGTTAACTGGGAAACACCGGCCTCAACTGGTTTAAACTGACGAAAAAATTGTCGTGTAAAAGTGTCATATATTAATCCTTAAAAACTGTTTATACGTATTTACTTATGTTATCTTCATGATACCGCATTCGTGTGATCGAATTGATGATTACGGTATTACCTGCACTTTCATTGCCTTTCTATCTTATCTTTATTTTATCATGCCTACTACGTAATATTTTGATGCTTATATAGTAAAATATTACATAACTTTGTTTGACTATTTTACACTTAAGTTATTTATTGTGTATCTGTCTAGGTACGTATGAACTCAATACACGTGTATTCGATTCTTAGCTATTTTTTGTACCTACCTATCGATTTTAAACTCATTCCCGATTTATGTAGATGTTTTTGTTTGTTAGTTTATAATTTCTTACAGCTAGATAAAAGTCTCCCCTCTTATCTTTACAGACACTCTGTGTCTAGGTCATAATAGTGCTAAATATACTTTTCTGTGCTTGAAGTATTAAATAAACAAAATTATAAATAGGGATAAGAAAAACCTATAATTATAATTACTCCAAATAAAAAAATATTTTCAAATTTACCTTTCCAGCTACGACATCGATAAGTTCCTTGTCGGTGACTGTTGATTCTGGAGTTTTCACCACAAAAGCTGTTGGGAGTTCTCCTACAACGTGGTCTGGCTTACCAACTACTGCCGCATCTTTAACTCCTGGATGCTGGAGCAATATTGCTTCTAACTCCGAAGGGGCAACCTGAAATAATTTATTACATACTCACATATTCGAGAATAGGTACATTGATTTCTGTTTCCACCTACCTAGCACAGGAGTCAAGGTCTCACTCTATTTGTACATATATTTTGTTATTCAATTTTATTTTATTTTCGTATTGCGCCGACCCCAAATAAGACGGGACAAGGGCAGGACGATGATGATGATGTTGTTTAATTTTTAATAATCCATTCGCGCGGATAGTAAATGATCAAGTGATCAATTTAAAACATAAAACGTACATAACGAAAAAACATATCTGATCACTTGATCATCCTCTGTCGATCACATCATTGCTTGCCATCAGTTGAGATAATAGTCAAGCGTCAAGTGTATCAAAAATATTAAAATAAAAAAAACTTACTTGGCCAGCCTTATACTTAATCAGTTCTTTTATTCTATCTACAAAGTAAAAATAGCCATCTTCATCGTAGTAACATATATCCCCAGTTTTAAAGAATCCTTCTTCGTCTAGCTCATCTTTTATGTTTTTTCCAATGTAACCAGCAAACAACGTCGGACCTTTTACGCGAACTTCGCCTTCCTGATTAGGTCCTAGTGTTTTTCCAGTCTCAACGTCTGCTATCTGAAAGGCAATTTAATTACCTTTTGAGTACTTTCCAGATAATAACGTTTTCAATTGAATGGGCAATGTTTTTACCTTAACAATATTTCCAAGAACTACCTTGCCGACACTTCCTAGTTTGTATTCCGTCTCTGATTCTTCAGTTAATGTTCCTGTAGTTTCAGTCATCCCGTAGCCTTGTAAAACGTGTTTTAAACCCGTGAAACTGTCGAAAAATATTGAATAATTTATCTATTATAGATTCAAGTATTTAATAATGTAAATATCCTGATACCTTCGTTTAATTTCGTTAATGACAGCTACATCTAAAGGTGCTCCACCGCAGTATATTATTTCAACCGAACTAACGTCATAATTCTTCACAATTGGTGATTTTGTAAGCATAACTACTAGTGGAGGTACTGCTACTAAAGTTCCTGCCTGAAAAATAATGGCTACATTTCATTACCTACAAATATGTTCTGAAATTAAGTTTCAATTATATCATTGGGTACTTACTCTAAATTTTTGAATACATGATAAGTATTGCTCTTCTTTAAATCTAGCTAAGTGAAGAATAGTTCGATTATGAACAAGTTCATCCATAGTGCACATGATTCCAACGGTGTTGGACCACGGCGCGACTGACAGAGTTATTATATCTCTGGTGATGTGGCTGTTACAGAAATCTTGTTATTAGTTTTTGTTTTGTGCGGGAACCTATCACTTTTCCGAAAATTTGTTTCATTTTACCGAAAACTATTGACCGAAGGCTTTTTTGATTTATGCATTGTTTGATATATTTTTAGATCATCGAAGTATCATGTGTAATAGGTATTATTTTACCGAACTATATTTCACAGATTTACAAAATAACTATTTGCTGTTGGTCGAAGCCTGTTTTGAACTTTATTCATTTGCCAAATGATTTATTTGCCATATTTTCACCACACCGAAACAAACAACAACATTTTGCGGAATTTTGGTCACAAATATGTAGACGGTTACTTGGTAGTATTTTCAATGGTAAATTAAAATAGTGTCATAAAAAGTCAATATGTTGTGCTACAAAATGTAGTGTCAGAAACGAATCGCTGCCAAACCGACTTTACACAGTCTTGTCTGCCCTACCCCTAGAAAGTAATTCAAGTCCGCGTAGGCGAAGCTTGTTAAAACCATCTGCGACGATAAGCTCGCGTGGGGCCGCCCAAATCAAACAATGCTTGCTCCATGTTGCATGCCTGCTGCATGTTGCATGCTGCATGCCTGCCTCCATGCTGCATGCCTGCTTGCATACTGCATGCTTAAAGTAAGCATCCTTGTTTAAATATTTGGTAATTAAAATAGTGGTATAATGAGTGTTCAAAACATAATACTTCGAATAGAAGTTATTTCGGTTAAGAATAACATCAGAGAAAAGTTTTTCGACCAAATGAAACGTAGGAGTAACGAAAAATGTCAAATTGATAATAAGGTCGACTGATACAGTGGCAGACGTGACTTCGATGAAATAAGAAATAACGAAACGATAACAGTTGAAAAGTTTTAGGTGAAATGAATTTTGGTCAAATATTTTTCGGACTTATGATAGGTAACCGTTTTGTGCATATAATAAACAACAAAAAAAAAAAACATAAAATAAAATAATCCCACCAAGGTTGATTGGCCGCAGTGATCAAATTGAGGTGTGACAACTTAGCTCCTTTAGGAAGTCCGGTTGTTCCGGATGAGTATAGTATTAAAGCTGTTCGTGACAACCCTGTAAAATAATTAACTCTTGTAAAACATAATACTAATAAAAAACTAAAATAACTAGATAATTGGGTAACTAATAATAACATTGTTGCCAAAACAAACTTAACGACGGCATACCACATTATAGAAAAATACTATCATAAACATTTTTCTCATTTTAGGATCGAGCTAAATGAAATTCTTAAACATAGGTAATTGTGTCAATAAATGTTTAATAGATTGAAAACTTCCTAGTCGGGCTTGGATCAGTCGTCAAACCAGAAAAGGGTTTACTGTGGATTTCTTGTCCCAACTTGGACATAATCAAAGCCATCAATTAGCGTTATTTAAATTATTATTCTTACCATTAATAAGATCGGTTACGGGTTTGAAAGTATTTATATTTACGTATGTTTTAATTAGGTCGTTAAACTTCAATAGTTTGGGATCATTGACAGAATCACCAAAAATGAAGAATTTGTTGACCATATTTGTACCAATCATGGTTTGGTAAAAAGTATTGTAAGTCCCAGGTGAGAGAAACATATATTTTGGCTTTGAAATTTCCATCGAATGCACCAATTCATCTGCAAAAGGAAAAAAAAATGTATGACGAAGCGGCTTTAAAATTGTAAGTTATTATTCCATATCTCGTTAAAATTTAGAAGTAAATTTTGGGGTGTCAAGGTAAAAGGAAATGAGTCATTAAACAATAAAATGACACAACTACACTTATAACTCTGTGCTTTTAGTATTTTCCTGTTTATTTAACTTGTTTTGTTCTTTGACCCTCACTGAATAAAATACACTGAATTGACTCATCTCTTTTAAGGGTTCCGTACCTCACAAGGAAAAAACGGAACCCTTATAGGATCACTTTGTTGTCCGTTTATCTCGAGAACGCGTGGAGGTATCGAGTTGAAATTAAAACCATATACTCAGGTTTGCAGTCCCTTTAAACTTTGAAAAAATCAAACTTCTGAGTTAACGAAAAAAAAAATACGGCCGTTTATGTCGCAAAAACGTATATTTCGACATTATCTTGGGGATCAAAATTCATAGGGTACTTCCCGTTGATCCTGAAATTTGACATGAAGCAAGGTCTCATAGCACAAGTATAGGAAAAAATCTAAAAAAATGTTAATTTATAGTTGCGTCACAAAAAAGAATTGTTCCAGGCTTTCGATGTACGCGGTATAAACGACGAGGCCAAATGCTTAATCCGGACGGTAGAGGTTAGAAAGATATAATAACTCATTTTACACCACAGAATTATAACATGATGATTTAAAAGAGAAAGTAAACCAATCTCTTATAAGTATGTAAAAAGGCCTTACTTTACTAAATCTTAAGACTCACTTTTTCCGTAGCCAGCATTGAGTAAAGTCACGGTAGCACCACTACACCACGCCGCTATTGAAGTGACTAGGAATTCCATTCTATTCTCACTGCACACGCCGACCACTTCATCACGTTCCACACCTAAGCGAATAAGCGACGAGGCAGCATTTACCACTAGCTGCACCAGCTCACTAAACGTTATTTTTTCTCCTGTTACGCCATTGATCTTTGAAATTCAAACAAAACATTTTCAATTGACAACACTTTTCAATAAAAATAAATAAAAAGTTATTTCCACTTCTAGCCTTACCAAAGCAATTTTATCTTTAGTCCTCAACATGTTATCAATAGCCATTTTCCCATAATTCATATGCGAAGGTATTAAAAATGGTTCATCTTTATATATAATTCCACTCATATTTTTCGTTGAATAATTTTGTTTTGATTATTAACACTGTTGTCGATATGGAAGGCGTACACACACTCACACTTTAAGCAACGATACGATTTTTATATAACAAATGAGTTTTGTTAACACACATGATAAAAAAAAACGTAACCTTGGTAGATAACGTAGAAGATTTCAAAAGCAATGTCACAGAATAAGAAATAGTACAAGTAGCAATGTGCGAATTTTAAGAAATAGGTATGTAGTTACAATGAAATAATATTATGTATTTATTTAATATATAGCGGCATAATTATACTATTGTCAAATGAATGCAATGAAATATTATTTTGCAGTCATTTGACAAAAGTATGATAAATTTTAGTGTAATAGAGTGATCTACGAGTATCTATATGAGAATGTAGGAAGACCAAATCCGATTTTTTTTTTTGCATTATTTTGATTTTTGAATCTTGTTGTTATTTGCTGATTATTTATTAGGTAAAGGGTTGTAGTTTTATTTTGGTTAGTTATGAAGACCATAAACACTGTATTATTGTATTCTATGTTTCCAGCAAAATGGTCTAATTTTTATTAAAAATAAATTAAGTGATGTGCACTTAATTTTTTATTTTAGGATTAATCTGTCAGACCAATTGCCCCTCAAACTCACGAGATTCGATGGATCCTGAATTATTCTGTTGGTTTAGGTAAAGGTACGTCGTGGTTAATCTTGAATATTAAAAGCAGAATATTTTTTACTTTGATAGTAATACCTACTAAAGTATGAGAGAATTTGATGAACAACTTCTGTTTTTTATCAAAAGCTAATTAATGCAATCCAATCAGCAAAAAAGTGAAGATTTATAGTTGTTAATATTTACCTTTACACAATGCGGATTGCAACGCATGACTAATAAATATACTTATGAAAAAAATAATTATCGTTTTGTAAGAAAATAATCTTAATTTTTAAGTTGTATACATTCAATCCTGTTATAGTGGTCAATCTGTGAAATCTCCTATGAATATCGATGTTTATGACCGAATCGTTAACATGGTATATTCGGTCAAATCAACATTCGTAATTTGTCCTCACTTGAGTCACGACAAGTGAATAAAGGATTTGGTGAAAACCGTCGAATGACAACAGGGAGTGTCCATCTTTTACTGACTAGAGCCCATCTGTGTTCCTTCAGTTCCCTTTGCTTTCCAGGGCTACAGTAACTCTTTGAAACAATTCTGCAACCTTGGCAGGCATCGATCCTAGCGGCCCCTGTTACTTATGGTGACATCCCTTTGAGTCGCGCAACCCTAGCTTGCTTGAAATAGGTTTAAACCGAACATAGACTTAATGTGGGACGTAGCTGTCATATACACATCTAGAAATCTTAGTATTATTATTATTTGATGTGGGAACATCTTTCTAGTGTTAGCTAAATGAACATTTTTTTAAATGTGATCTATATTCATGGAAATTCTCTTTTTCTCTAATGTGTTTATTAGGAAAGTTAAATAAAATTGTTTTTTACTGAAGATATTATTTATAATTTTTGAAGAAAATATAATTATAAAGTAATGTAGAAAAATATGATTTTACTTAACATAAGCCACCATGTTTGATACTCAATTGCAGAGATAATACCAAAAAATATCAAATATATATAAGGTTAAAATTCAAAATTATAACTCAGTAGTTGGTTTTGATAGAAGAATTGTTGGCACATTGAACCTTAGCGGCAAAGGCATTCTTCTTACACGGAATTTTGAACTTGTGTGTGTTGCGAAATTCTGAATTATCTTGTGGGCGAATTAGTACTCAATTGATTGTCGCAATCGATTATTTTATGGTAATCTTATCTAATCAACAAACGAAAGTTACATAATAAATAAGGTATGTCGCCGTATAAGGCCCACTTAAATTTAAATCATGGTAAAAGAAATAAAAAAGTATTTAAGCTAAACAACTGGTTTCCAAATATTAAAGTGTTTACTAAAGAAACATTTTCAATAAATATATTTTCTTTTTATGTGATCGCAACAGAGAAAAATCTATTTTTTTAAACATAATCCATGAGCTATCTTAGGAAGCTAGCAAGAAAGTCCGTTATGAATTAAGGAATATTTAAGTAATATCAAGGTAAGTAAAATTTTTATTCTTATATTAAAAACGATTTTTTACTTTTTCCTTTATATTTTAAAAGTTAAAAAGTTTTATTTTCGTTTTATGCCATTTTACTATAAACTATTAGACATAGAAATGTATAAAACTTCTTATCACCTTTTTATTGCGATTCATTACATACAAAATGTAATATTCGATAGCCTAAAAAGCCTGGGAAATAAAACATTATCTAGCCATATTGAAAGTACTTATAAGACCGACGCTATCGTGGAGGATTAAGATTAGTCACGCAAATACAATTAATACTTATTGATTTTAATATGAACTATACTTCAGTACTTGCCCCTTGGGCACGCCATAATTATGGCGGTAAGTCCCCTCTTTGAGGAGTGGCTGGAAAGGCAAAACGGCGTCCTTACCTTCCGCATGACGCAGGTCCTCGTGGGGGCGATCGGCGGCGGCGATCTCTCGCGCCGGGGCCGAGGCCTACTGGGGCCAAGGGTCTGATTCTGAAAGAAAGACTCAGCCCTGGTACGAAAGGCAACGAAGGAACAGGAGTGGGTTTTTAGTCAGTAAAAGTCTGACACTATCTCCCGCCCCGCTCAAGAGCGGGGGATGTCATAAGATGATTTTCCCAACGAAAAAAAAAGTACTTGCCCCTGGAATAGCGAGATACATTCAATTTCTTTTGATATAGTATATTTTGACGAATGTAGGTGAAGTTTGTCAGTGTAACCGAGGCTAGAATAGTGACAAAACTATCAATAAAATCGAAAGTCAATGCCAAAAATAAAAATAAAAAAAGCAAATAAGAAAACAAATAGCAAGATGAATTATGGTTAGATATATAAGGATTGTGGTCTTTCAGTCAACTTGTTTTGCATTATTTCAGATGATTTCATGTTTGGTGATAGATTTATATCTGATAACTTATCGTTACTCAAGTCCGGGTCTATATTAAAAAGTTATATATAACTAGCTTCTGCCAGCGGCTTCGCTCGCGTGAAAGTAGGTTACTCCATACAAACTTTGAACACCTGTTTCACCCCCTTAAAATTTGAATTTCCAAAAATCCCTTCTTAGTGCTCGCCTACGTCATAAAAGGAAGCTTTGTGCAAAATTTCACGTTCCTAGTCCCAGTATTTTCGGCTGTACGTTGATATGTCAGTCAGTCAGTTTCTCCTTTTATATATACAGATCACAATATTTTTACTATAGGTACTTACCGATTTTAACAGGCTTATAAATTTAAGACTAACGCTTGTTACATAGAAGACATCTCACAATAATCTGTGATCTACGCACATATAGTGATTCTGAATGTGAACACGTGCGTGTGATTATAATCTTCGTGCTAAACCTATGGGGTACGCTTGCGCAGTGAGCACATTTATTTCATCGCGTAGTCCTAGATACTACACGGGTAGAGTTTCAATGTTTGTACTTGCTTATAACCTGTATAATTTAATTCCATGTTTAAATGCAGGATAGATAGTGTAATAAAGGAATCGTTTTAATTAGTTGCACAGACCACGATAATTAGAGAATATCTGACGCACCCCGGGCAGTCTGTAACGACAGATGTAGATACCTACTTTGCTTGCTGACTGAACTTGACGCTACAGCATAAACTGATCTTGTTTCGTTTTAGGTTACTAATTGTTTTTTTTTAATTTTTTCATCGATATGAAGATGATGTGATTAGCATTCGATACATGCCAGATAATCCGATTAATTTTCTCATTCTCAACGTCCAAAGCAGGATCGATTATTGAGGGCCCTTGCTGCCCCAATAAATCTTTTGAAGTAAATACCTCATTGCTTCGAAAGATTTTTGATCCTTCTTAGAAACAGGATTGATGGGCATTTTTTTTTGTGAAGTTACCTATTTCTCTATACTTTTTTTTGCAATGTATGTAAATGCAGATGAAAACTTTCTAAGGTCGAATCATTGAATCCATCGGTTTCATGAAGTTGAGAATTTAATTAATAAGGTACTTAAATATTATAAATATAATTATATAGAATATTCATAAAAAATAATTCATCAAAGGTACAGCAGTTTTAGAAAAAAAATTATAATGCATTTATTTCCAAAAAAAATAATTAGATCTCAGAAGTTTTAAATAGTTCATACAATCCTGATATGAACGATTATTTGTTTCCAAGAAGAACCGAAATGATTGTCATCACAGGTAACCTCAATGCGCAGATTTATATGCTGAAATGACTATAATAATTATAGTGTTATTATACCATTGCAGATCCAATTGTGGGCTTTGAGACAGCTGATGCCTTACACGTATTGCAAGTCCACACAACGCCTGAGTCGTTACGAAATATACTTGTCGAAGTTAACATTAGTATGTACCCAACCATGATCTACTTATTCGGTGAAGTAAGTCTCTTTGAGTATACATACTGTAAAGAAGATTTTTGGCGAGTATGGATACTTACGCCAGATTAAGTTTTTCATCTATTATAACAGACGTAGGCAGTATTCCACGAAGTGAAGTAAATGGAATTTTAAGCAATATATTAAATCAGTGCCACTATGTGAAACGAAGTTAAAAAGACAATGATCGTTTCTTTTTCACAATCCTAATTTACCCGACACATGTTTTGCAGTCTATTACTAAACGTAGGGGAACATGCGACTTGATCAATTCCTTATGAAGTTGTATCAGTAAAAAAAAAACTATATAAACTACTAATTTGATCCTTTTATACTTTTGATGAGAAGAATAGCACTGTTTGCCAGTTTTCTCTTACAGTTTTAGTTGAGTATTTATTATATTTCTGGTTCATTCCGCTAACAATGTATCCTCGAAATGTTTAAACTGTGTTTTCTGAACGTTCAGCAGATTGTCTGCTTAAGTATTTCTCACGCATTCAAATGTCCGTATTATCCGTATAATATAATCATTCTGAGTGTATCTACGGCTCCAGTGGATACATGAAACACGGTGCCTAGGTTGCTCGTAGACTTGGATTGTTGTAGGTAAACGTAATTTGTTAGTACGGTTGAGTGTGCGCACAGCGCAGGACTTGTTCGCCCACGCGTTGCGCCTGCGACGCGATTCTTCTCACGCCGTGAATCATACGCCGTGGTTGTTTTGTACCATATGAATATCGATAGCGGCTCAGCTTAAATAAAGACTACTCTCATTTAAACATAAGGAAAATACTGACCAACTTTAAGCGACGGGCTATTTTTACTAATATCAGTAGTTTTTATCATTCCCTGAAATTAAAACAAAATTGCGTTCTGTTACGGCATTGTCTTCGCACTAAACAAATAAATTCGGATTTTTCTTTTTAGGGCACAGTAAAATCAGATCACTTACGGATCACTTGTGTGCCTATCCGTTTGTCACAGACGATTATCTTCAAATCTACTGAACCGATTGAATTAAAATTTTGTGTGCAAATCAATATCGGAGACCCAAACAGATTGTGATATGTAAATAAATGATTTTGATTTTTTGGTGCAAATAGTAATAACTGTTAACTATTGTTTTAATAGAATCAATTTATTTTTTAAATTAATTAATTTTCATCCACCGTACTCACCAGTACAGTGGATGACGGAGAACTTCCAACCCCAGCTCTTGTAACTTGGAGACAGTCTGCTGTGCAGTATGAGGTCACGCGTTGTCGTGCAGGATCAGCGGAGCCGAACGATTGACCAAAGCCGGTTGGAGATGTGCGAGCTTCTCCATTATTGTGTTCAATTCTTCTTACTACACATCTGCAGTAATGCTCATCCCGTTTGGTAAGAAGCTGTGATGAATGACATCAGCGCTAGATCACCAAATAGTGACCATCAATTTATAAGGGGTCAGTTTTCGTTTAGTGCATTATTTAGGTGTTGAACCAGGATCTAACCAACCTGCTGAGCACTTGCGACTGTCGAACAGAATCCATTTTTCGTCACAAGTAACAATGCGATTCAATATGCCTTCGTTCGTGTGCCTGTTGAGTAGTGCAAGGCTCGACTCGACGCGTGCTTCGCGCTCCTGATCATTCAATTTTTTTTACCTTTTTTACCTTGCCAATTCGACGCAAATGGACCAATATTATTTTGATGCTAACATCGAAAGCTGCTGCTAATTAAGTAGTAGATTGAGAATCATCAGCTTCCACAATCGCCTTTAACTCGTCATTGTCGACTAAAGTTTTCGGTCGACCACGGGGTTCATTTCTTAGGTCGAAATCTCCAGAACGGAAGCAATCAAACCAATAACGGGTGGTGCAATCGTTAGTAATGTTCGCTCCGTATACGTCGTTGATGTGCGTGCCGCTTCTGCCGCTTTGCTGCCACGATGCTACTCATACTCCATAATCACTCGAATTTTTAACATATGGATACGTTGAAGACGAAAAACGTACAAATGCGAAGAAAACAGAACGCAAACCATTAAACTAATGACTTAACCATTAAATTAATTCATAGTTTAAAAATAAAAATAATTTGAACTTCCAAATCTTAGCGAAAAAAGAAAAAAATGGACTTGAAACAGCCAGTTTGGCAGAACGGCAATTTCATAGGTATTTATATATTACCTATTATTTAAAATTTTGGAACAATCAGCTCTATGTTACAAACAAAAGTTCGAATTACATTACATTGCATTTTTAGGGCCTTTTTCAGACAAATAGTAACTTAAAAATATTTTCAAAATACACAAAGCTTAAGTCAGTTCTTGAATTAGTGTTGTGCTTGATTAGTGCTGTTTTAATTTTTTGATTAAAATAATCCCGAATTACAAGTAAAATCCCAAGTAGTATCTTTCCAGGCGAGGCAAGACAAAGAGATCGCAAGATGAACTGAAAACACCTGGAAGAGCTACTGGTCCATGAAAGACGAAGATTGATAATAGGTCAACTGATACAGTGGCAGACGTGACTTCGATGAAATAAAAAAAAAACGAAACGATAATAGTTGAAAAGTTTTAGGTGAAATGAAATTCGGTCAAATATTTTTCGAACTTATGATAGGTAACCATTAGAAGATCGAGTTTGTAACACTACACTGCGCTCCAAAACCAGAATAGTTGATGTGACTCAAAAGGCTGCCAAACTGAAATGGGACTGCCGCATACCCGACAAACTGTGGGCCAGAATAGCACAAAGTTGGTGCACTGAAACAGTACGACGAGGTCGCGGCAGACCACGAAGGAGATGTAGAATAGAAGAATAGAAAAACTTTTATTCGGGACAGACACAGCACAACGGTTATAAACACAAACACAAAGTAAACAAGAACAAAGTACAAAATGCGTCGAGCGTGCCCGCTCCGAAAAGGTGACCACCTCAGCATTTGCTAGGCGTTAGACACCCAGCGCTGGTTTTCAGTTGGCACCCCGCAGTGACGCACGGACTAGGGCAAACATATATAAATATACTACTCGTATGTAATTAAAATAAATACTGATATTGTGATTTGTGATATCGCGATCCTGCGAAAGATGGAAGGAGTGAAGGGAGGCCTTTGCCCAGGTGTGGGACAGAACAGGCTAAAAAAAATCCGAATTTATTTTCAATAGTACACTGTTCAGTTGTAATTAAGGTAAGTACGTATCTATCGTACGGTACCTTATCCACGTGAGTCACAGTCACACGTGGCCCAAATATTAATCCAAACAACACACAGGTTTTTATTTATCTTTCCTCTTTAACATTATTTATCTTTCCTCTATAACATTATTTATCTGAGGAATACAAAATCTATTATTGTACAATACTACCCCAACGACGACAGATCTAAGTAAATAGCTGCTGTTTATACCTACAATTTTTATTAAGCAGGAATATAATGACAACGCTGCACGGACCACTAAGAAATAGGAATGTACACAGCACTAGTTTACGAGCGTTAATAGTTAGTGATCTCTTGGCTATATTTGAGGTCAGTCCCGCTAGGATAGCTCCACGTTTACTCAATAAAATGACCCCCTGTAGTGATGGGACAATTCATGGTAATGTCCGGAGACCGGTCCACTCCTCCAACATAATGTCCTGATTCATTAAGCTATCGGAAGATTACACTGCGGTGGTCGCTCTCAAAGTAATGACCCCGACTATTTAGAGCCCAAGTGAGCTTCATTGCAGATCAGATTAAAATTTTAATAAATACCTTGTTTGTTTTTGTTAGGAAATTAAGCATGTGGAAGTCTGAAAGTACACTGGTAACCGAAAAGTTGTCTGAAAATCGATTGCTTTGGTATGGACATGTAATGCTGAGGATTTTGGCATCGCAATAATTCTCATAAACTTTGATATGAATTTATAAAAAACTTTTTAGAAAAAAAAAAATAACCGACTTCACTAAAAAAAACACTAAAAGGATCAAAATAACTTTAATTTCGGAAGTCGGTGTTTCTCTGTATTGTTTGTTTCTTATTTAACACCGACTTCCGAAATTAAAGTTATTTTGATCCTTTTAGTGTTTTTTTTTTAGTGAAGTCGGTTATTTTTTTTTTCTAAAAAGTTTTTATTTCACACTTTTTAGTTGCGATACACTTATAACCAGAGTGCCTATTTCTCATGACAATTCCAATTAACCCAAATACTGCTAGGTTACATTGTTTTATTATAAAGTTCCTATGTCTACCTTCCTCCTTCCGGCTCCATCATCAGATCAGTTCGACAGTACCTTATAGCTAAAGAGCATCTCACGACAATTCTAATAAGCCCAAACACGGCTAGGATACATTGATTAATTACGGAGTTCCTGTGCCTACCTTCCGGCTCCATCATCAGATCAGTTCGATAGTACCTTATAGCCAAAGTGCATCTCATAACAATTCTAATAAGTCCAAACACGGCTAGGTTACATTGATTAATTACGGAGTTCCAGTGCCTACCTTCCGGCTCCATCATCATCATCAGATCACTTCGATGATACCATTTTCAACGTAACTATTCAGAATCATTCATTTATTTGTATTGTCATAGTCGCTTAACTATATCTTCATTGTGATATCTATTTGAGTATGAAGTTCCGTTGACCATTTCTGGTCTTCTTCATCAGTTCCACTTCATCAAATGTTACTTTTTGACTGTAAATGCTTAAGTTCTTGATGAAAATACTAAAATTACCATAGGGTTGCCTATAATTTTTGAGGAGTTCCCTCGATTCCTCATGGATCCCATCATCAGAACTGGATTTTGAAACAAATGGGACCAATCTGGAAGCATATCCTATAAAGGGAAAAAAAAATTTTGCAAATCGGTCCATAAACGACGGAGTTCTGAGGTAACAAACATAAAAAAAAAAAAAAAATAATGATAAAAAAAAAATACAACCGAATTGATAACCTCCTCCTTTTTTTTGAAGTCGGTTAAAAATGGAACTGGAAAATCACTCTACAATCCTGCATAACGCTTAAAACAAAAGTTCAGAAATATTCTTAGAATTAAAATACTCCGGTCAAAACACCGACAAAATGAGAAGACACATACAAGAAGACTGGTAGAAGTAGTATTCACAGGCGATCCATATTGCAGAAGATTGCATAACTTGGAGACATATTGTATGTAGTGTAAAGATATGATGATTCAACAACATTTTGGCGTCGTAAAGATTGACAATTTGACATACAGTTTGAATTAATATGGAAGTAGGAAATCACGCAACAATCCTGCATAACGTTAATGACTGAAGTTAAAGAAATGTTTTTATGATTAAAGCACACTCCAGTCAGTGCGTCGTCGGCAAGAAGGCAGCTTATGTATGAAAAGGCTGATAAATGCAGTATTTACTGGGTGGTCCGTACTCTAGAAGACGGCACCATTAGGAGACAAAATTAATTGTTGTATAAAGGTATAATAATTCCAACAAAATTTTGGCATCGTAAAGATTGACATAGAGTTTGATATGAATTAATACGGAAGTGGGAAATCACGCAACAATCCTGCATAACGTTAATGACTGAAGTTAAGAAATGTTTTTATGATCAAAGTTCCTCCAGTCAGAGCGCCGGAAAAATGGCAGCTTATAAATAAATAAAAAGGCTGTTAAAAGCAGTATTTACCGTGTGGTCCGTTCTCTAAAACACTGCAAAACTTTGGAGACGACACTAAGTGTTGTGTAAAGGTGTAATATTTCCAACAAAATTTTGACGTCGCAAAGATTGACATTGAGCTTGGAATTAATTGATAATTGAAGTAAGAAATCACACTACAATCCTGCATAACGTTAAAGACGGAAGTTTAGAAATTTTCAGTGTACCGGCAAGATTGACAGACTCCTTTAAGAATACTGTTTTGTAAGCTGTCATAATTTTCAGCTGTCGTTCCAAACACCTCTTTGACTATGTAAAGGTTTAATAGTTCCAACAATATTTTGGCGTTGCAAATATTGACGTAGAGTTTGGTATTAATGGATAATGGTCCACAGTTATGGTATGTTCTTACGGTCAAAGCACGTTCTGGTCAGAGTAACGGTAAGATGGACAGACGCTTATAAGTTTGTTGGAAGCGGTATTTACCGGGCGGTTCATGTTGCAGATGACTGCGAAACTTAGAGACACGGGGTCTGGTGTCACAATTCTCAAGAGTCAAGGAACGATAAAGGAGAAGACACCTTTTCGAGCATGTAAAGGTAACATTGTTCTAATATTTTTTTTGGGTTACAAAAATTTATGTAGTAACTTAGGGTGATTCTTTGATAAATAGTTTTGACAAAATTTTTCATCGAAGTACGCATGAAGGTAATGACCTACTAGACTATCCTTTGCAGGTGTAATGTAAATTTTTAATATCTATCGTGGTCTTCCATTGTTAATTGGATCAATTAATACAAACATTATTTAAGTTTGCGGATTCTGACGTTTTATGTGTCCATGTAGGCCTATGTAAAATAAAAATTTTGAATTTTTTTTTTTTTTAATTTTTAACAGTCAAATCTAATTAATCTAGTGTGTCCCGACGTCGCTTTTTTGTTGAATAATTTTATTTTGTGATGCCAAATGCCTAAATACAAAAATAATTGTTAATTGTAAATATTTGAATGAATATTTCTTCTTATTTTCATAATTAAATCCGCTATTGTTGTATACTTTTATAATTACATCACTTTAAAAATTGTCTCCGTCTAAATTGATAATTCATTTGGCGCATCTCTCTCATGCATGAATTCAACCTAAGACACTAAAATATATACCATTGAATAATATCGACGCGTGATTGGCCGCGCCAGTCATTATCGAATTATGATACAGAATGCTCGTCTAATGCCCGTCTTAGGCGAAAAAGGGTGATTGAAAACTCGTGGTCTGGCAATTGTAAAGTAAACGGCATAACTAATTTGTCTTAATTTATAGATGTACTAAATGATGATTGATGTACTGAATGATGATTTATAATAAAGGCAAAGTGTGTTATCAAATAAGCTAAGGGCTGCGCCAAGGGCAGAAAGACAAGAAAATAATAGACAGAGCTACTTACGTAGAACAAAAGAAATAACTTCCTATGAATGATATGCCTTCTAGACAACTACAGAGAAAAAGATGGATAATTTTGTTTAAGACTTATTATCTAAAACAACAGCAAGAAAAAAGAACAGCGGGTTTACTACCATTAGCACTTTCACATGCCGTTTATAATCGAGGAGTCAGAGTCACTTAAACCAGGGCCATCTAGAATTATGCGCAGTAATAATTAACAGACTCTAATATTTATGTTATACTCTGGTTTTGAGTTTAATACACTGGAAGAATCCTTTCTGTTCACCTATCTCCTTTCCTATTACAATAAAGAAAAATAAATAAATAATTTGAAACAAATAATAATAAAAATGATTTGACAAAGTACACCAAATAGTTTGAGATCATCTGAGGTAGCCGTTCGAAAACTAAGTTGTATTGCTCAAAATTGCGAATATCTAGCTATTACTTACAACCATATGATGCATCTTATCTTATCTAGCTTATTATCATCGCTTAGAAGAAGTCTCGTATATCTTGCCGATTTACCATACTACTGGTCAAACCAACAAGACAACTAAGAGAAATTGGACGTTCTGGATATTGAGTACGAAAACCAAGATACAATCAATAACAATACAATCAATGGGAAAATCATTCAACGACATAGTGTCAGACTTTTATTGACTAAAATCCCACTCCTGTTCCTTCGTTGCCTTTCGAACCGGGGCCGAGCCTTCCTTTCAGAATTAGACCCTTGGCCCCAGTAGGCTTCGACCCTGCTGGACCCCTACGGTTGCTGACATCTCTTTGAGGCGCGCGTGGGACACTACGCGCCGTCGACGAATTGGCCTTAGGCGGCAAGGTTGACGCAGTGGTTGAACGTTGCACGTTTAATTCCCGCTCGGAACAAAAATGTGTATGGCCTATAGATAGTTGTTCTGGGCTAGACCCAGCACAATTATCTGTAGTAACTATACACATTTTTACACCCAGGTGTCTTGTGTATGTGAGTTTATATGCTTGTGAACGCACCCACGATACAGAAGTGATGCCCAGTGTGAGGCCAAGCTTATAAAAAAAAATCGGTTGTCTGTAAAGTCGGTTTACTGACGATAGTTGAACGTGACAACGTGTTACATTTATTTGTACTCATAAATACAAATAAACAATTAACACGACACTCACTTTTCACTGCACTTTATACTTGACGAAAACATGTAAATGTATTATTCTATAGCAGTTGTCACAACGCAGACGCATCGGTCACTCAAGTAGGAGAGAGACAGATGTCGAATACTGCCGAACGCGGAGGCCGAACGCGCTCTCGCTTGCACTTCAAGCCTTAAATGGAACGCCTCAGAGCGAGGTAACGCTGCATGCGTCATACTTTTTCGTGCGTGCAGCCGGCTCCATCGAATTATAAGACGTTGTCACGTTAAAAATGTTGCAGCCTTAACTACCTCCAGGCGTGACAACAATTTCGGAACCATGAATTTATTGAAAATGTATCATATTAAATATCTATTATGAATGGCCAAGCTAAAAATAAGTAACTGCTATTTACGAACATCCTATTTTAGAGAGGGTGAACATTTTAGTCAACACCAGTTTATTAATATTTCGAACGACAGCATAACAAGGTTTCGCTGATACGATAAATATAGAATATATTGGTGGGTGTTCGTGGCATCGATAGTCGATTACGTCATAATTACCTCCTGTGTTCCACAGTGGCGGACTTAGGTATTCAGGGTCTGGAACATCAACATAAAATTGAGAAATAAGTAAAAAAAACTCAGCTAAGTAAGTCTTAGGCCACATATCGAATAGAGTCCTGTAGTTACTCATCCCGTTTGGCATGAAAATGTAATCTGTGTCGGAAAATAATTTTCATTCGACTTTCCTGTTGGTCTAGTGGTTAGTGGCCCTGGCTATGCCGAGGTCGTGGGTTCGATTCCTATCCAGGATAAATGTTTGTGTCATTTGTTCTGTGTCTGGGTGCTATTTATCTATATAAGATGTATTTAGAAATATATAAGTATGTTTATCAGTTGTCCAGTACCCATAACACAAGCTCTGCTTAGCTTGGGACTAGACGGCGTTGTGTGATAGTTGTGGAATATAATACTATATTATATATATTATTATTTCTGGAAACGTATTCGTGTTTCAACGTAGAAGTATTGACAATAATAGTTCAGTAATATTCATAATTATTAGTGTTTCATTGGTGCTATCTTCGGGTTTAATTTTGAGCCCATTTTCGTTATAAGCGAGCGACTCCCACAATGTCTCAGGACGAAAGTCAATGACCAGTGTGTGTTGCTAGTGATGACAATGGCTCTAACACGTGGTCGCTCATAAAGGCCTCATCAAAAGGCTTAAAGTCACCCAGTTAATGAAAAAGATTGTTATTCGCATTAGAAATGGAGATATCCGCAGGAGAACCAAGGTTACTGACATAGCTCGAAGAATCGCCAAACTTAAGTTTCAGTGGGCAGGGCACTTTGCTCGCAGAACAGATGGTCGATGGGGCCAAAAGGTTCTGGAGTGGCGAGCACGTACCAAAAGACGCAGTGTTGGAAATCTTCCCACAAGGTGGACCGATGACCTGGGGACGCGGGAATCTGATGGTTGTTATGGTGAACTTGGGGGAAGCCTATGACTAACAGTGGACATCTTCTGGCTGAAATAATGATGATGATGGACCCCCAAAACCAATGCAAGCAATTTCCGTGGTTTTTGGAAACATACATGACGTAAAATGTGGTAATTTTCACTGGCACCATTTTAGATTTAAATTTTTACACACATTTTCATATTTTTTTATTCAGCACGAATTCCTGAATCGAAAAATGAATTTTAGAATACCTTTAATGCTTTTAACTAGGGATGTTACGAAAGTGTATCGGAACCGAATTTGGAAACGGAGTTTTCAAATTTGGGTTATCGAAACCGGAATCAGAGGCGGAGGCAGAAACGCCAAATGAAAAACTACTAAAACTAATCAAAATTCGGGTAAGTATAAATGAAACGTGAATTCACAACATGCCAAATACAAAATAAAAGTGAAAGAGTAATTCTCATAAGGCGGGAGGGGGGTAAATTCAGAGTCCACGCCAATATATTTTTTAAATTTGTATTTGAATGAAAAATTTGGGTCTTATTTTCATAAAACAATAAAAAGTCGATGAAAAAAAAAATCCACAGGGTATGAGAAGTGTTTAGAGGTCTGAAAGGATAGCAGATAACACCCTCCGTCGACCATTTGAATTTGGCACACGATGCACCAAACACCCTGTATATAGGTAGTTGCTTAAAATATAAATAAATAACTGAAATTTGAATCTAATCTTTATTATTAATAATATCATAAATTTCAACAAAAATGGTAAATTTAACTTAGTGAACAACTATTATATTAGAAAAAAAAAATAATTTCTATACAGTGTTCTAATGTTATCTTTCCTTCCGAGAGCAGTTGTATCGATGTCTTGATTTCGTTATCAATGTCCATATAATTTTCGCTTCTGTTTTTTTTACTTATTTGTACTTCACTTTTTACATCTAGTACATGTGCTAGTGTGGGCTGTCGACGGGCAATGTACCTATTTATTTTTGAATGCCATCCTTCAAGAAGATTTGTGGTCTTGATTGGTTAATCGCTACAGCAACGAACTTTTGAAAAACCAATCTGGTCAAACCATTGTTTCTTGAAGTAAGTATATGTTGGATCTTCTTGCGAAACACTTCCAATATAACTTCAAACTCTTTGATTAGAAATAATTTTCTGGCCGCTTACAAGTATCTTAGGTACAATGATAAGGCGTCATCGTCATACTATCAGTAATGATAGATGTGAAGTGTATTGTAATTTAATCCTAAATTAATTGATTGTTTAAATATTTAGTTCGAGAAGTGGTTACTTTCTTAAAACCATATTAAAATGAGTACAGTAATAGAATTAATTTCTACAAAAAGAGGTAGGGTGGTTGCATTGTTAGTGGTCGAAAATATCACAGTAATTCATTTTGGTACAAGTTACAAGTATAAAATTGGCTGCAAAGGAAATTTCACTTTGAATAATAAAAATGAGATTATCAAACAAAAACCCAACGTTTCTTTCTGAGAAGCGAATATTACAAAAACTATATTTACGAAACAATTAGATAAACTCAAAGCCACAGTTAGTACAAATTTTCAGTCTGTATAAAAACAATATGAAGATATGATATTTGACATGGACAATGCAGAGATTAGTATAGATAATGATCTACCAAGATTTGAGAACGTAAAAAGCGACCTGTATAATGAACGCAATAAAGTATTGGGTGCAGCAAATTTAAGATTTAAATTGCCAAGTGATGTAGTTGTACCTAAAAAGTTTCAACATATGGTTTTAGCTGATTTTATGGATGAAGAAAATCGAATATTATTATTTTGTTCTAAAAATGCACGACATTACTTAATTTTTTAAAACATCCAGTACATGTGCTAGTGTGGGCTGTCGACAGCCAATGTAACTATTTAATTTTGGATGCCATCCTTCAAGATGATTTGTGGTCCTGATTTGTTCATCGCTTTAGCAACAAACTTTTGAAAAATCAATCTGGTCAAACTATTGCTTCTTAAAATATTTATTATAGTTTTCAATTTCAATACCTTTGGGACTCTTCTCCATAACATATTTAAATCTTTTGTCTATGTAAAACGAAGGTAAGCGGGTTAAACCTGCACAGCATGCTACGTGTCTTTTCTTGACTTGAGTTTTTTTGCCTTTTTTGATAGTGATCTGTTGTAATGGTAATAGCACAATTTTATTTCAATTTTCGAGGAAGGCATTTTAAATGCCTTGCATCGCTGCTCTCTTAAAGTCAAATTTTAGTTTTTCGGCGGTCCAAGATGGAAACTGCGATTTAATCATACTGAATAGAAATTCATACGTTTGCTTTTTTTATTTTCTAGCGCGGCAAAAATTTATTTATTTATTTATAATAAGCACACCAACAGCACAGTCACTTACAATTCAAATAAACTTATATCTAAAATTGGCATTTCAGTAACCATGCAAATAATAGGTATGCATGACATTTACCAAACCGGTAAATGGTTTATGGTATAACCGATTGTGTTTTTTCGTCATATCCATGTATAAAGTATAGATGTTTAAAAGATTGCGGGCAAGACTTGAAAGTACCATCGCACAAAATAGTAATTTTTTTACAACAACACTATGCCGTTTCAGTCGGAAGTGTGTAACACTTCCTGAGCCTACTAGTTCCGATGCCAGCTTATTGACGTGAGTCGATATTCTCATTTGATAGCTTTCACTATGTCTAGCAATCTCTTGTCTGACGGTGTTAATCTTTAGGTCCTTGTGTATGTATCGGTTGCTCACGTAGTATGGTATATCTAGCATGGCTCTCAATGTCTTACTTTGAAATCGTTCCAGAATATCGATGTTGCTATTGCTAGCAGTCCCCCACAGCTGGATTGCGTAAGTCCAGATTGGTTTGAGGATGGTTTTATAAATAGCTATCTTGCTTTCATGTGACAGGCTTGATTTGCGACCTATTATCCAATGCATTGATCTGACTTTCGTATCCAGCTGTTTGCGTTTGGTCCAAATGTGCTTTCTCCAGGTGAGTCTTCGATCAAGATGCATTCCCAAGTATTTCACATCTTTAGCCTGCGGTATTACTTCATTGTGTAGTTTTATTGGAGGACAGGTTTCCTTTCTCAGGGTGAAGGTCACATGGGCAGACTTTGCCTGATTAACTTTAATACGCCATTTGTCAAGCCATTTCTCCACTTTATGGACGTGGGCTTGTAGTTTGGCTGATGCCATGGCTGAGTCTTCGTTTACCGACAGTAGTGCTGTGTCATCCGCATAGGTAGCAGTTATCGTATCATCGTGCGTTGGTAGGTCTGCAGTAAATATCAAGTATAGTATAGGCCCCAATATACTTCCTTGTGGTACTCCTGACAGGATTTCATTTAGAGGAGCGACTTCATTGTTGAATTTCACTTCAAAACATCTGTTGCGTAAGTATGATCGTAAAATCGGAAAAAAGGAATGGGGCAGCAGCTTTTTAATTTTGAAAAGAAGTCCTTCATGCCACACTCTGTCAAACGCCTGGCTCACATCCAGGAAGACAGCAGAGCAGAACTGTTTGCATTCCAGTGTACGACTTATAGTATTCGTAATACGGTGTACCTGTTCAATAGTTCCATGTTGCTCTTGGAACCCAAACTGGTGAAGAGGAATAACTTCTGGTAGATAAGTGCGCATCCTGTTTAGTAATATTTTGTCCAAGAGTTTACCCAACACAGGGAGTAGGCTGATCGGTCTGTAGGAGTTTACCTCATGGAGTGGTTTACCTGGTTTGGGCAGCATTATAACCTGGGCGATTTTCCACTGAGAAGGATACATGTATTTTACGCAACTACCTATATACTATATTTTACTGTAATATTTGAATAACAGCTATCTTTCGAACAGTTTCGAAAGAAGATCCAACCCTCCGTGTTAGAAACCAGTTTCGAAAACAGAAATATATAAAATATTTCTGTTTTTAAAACTGGTTTCCAAAGTGACCGAAGTGCTCACTTATTTGAAGTTTCAGCTACCGATCCTGAATGAAGGCTTCCTTTTTTGATTTTCCTTGAAGCTCAATACATGACGGTCTTATAACATTTTAACATTGTTCTGCAACTCGCTGTTAAGATTTTCCTTAAATGTGATACGGAGAATTGGTTTTTTGATAAAGTTAGTTTTATTTTAATTCATTGAACAGTACTCAGATACAGTTACATTTTTAGATAATTCGAGTTGATAACGATTGTGACTAGTTTTGAGTGGGTGGTGTGAAAACCAGGGCCGATACCCTGAAGTGTCTGTTGGATACAGTGCATGGATTATTTAAGAGCAGTGCAACGACGTTGGCGGATACAACCTTTGGCGACAGCGACGGCACTTCAGCAGTTATTATAGGGCATCGTTACGCCCTATAATAACTGCTGAAGTGCCGTAACGACACATTATATCAAAGTCACGTGCTTGGTAAAAAAGATTGGACAGAAACAAAACGTAGAATAATGATTTTGCATTTATTTTAGACTTTGAACAAGTACAAAAGAAGTGTTGCGACTGGGATCTTATACATTGACTAGTTTCTGCCATTGGTTTCGCCCACGTAAAATTATAAACTCTTAGGGGATGGACCTCCGTTTCATCCCCTATGAGGGTGAATTTTGGAAAATCCTTTCTTATTCATTGTATGCATCATAAGAGGAATCTTTGTGTAAAATTTCTACGTTCTAGGTCCAAGGGTCTGGGCTGGGTGTCGTTGATGAGTCAGTCAGTGAGTCAAGACTTTGCCTTTTAAAATATGCTATTATAATTTTATATGTTGTAGATTTTTGAAAGAACCTAGTACAAAAAACGTTTTTTATTTCTATAATAATTTTGTCTCTTCGTTATTTAACACCCACTTCCGAAATTAAAGTTATTTTGCAATTTTTTGTGGTTTTTTTTTACATTTAAGTCGGTTGTATTTTTTCTTTTTTTAATATTTATCACTTTTTAGTTGTGGTACCCCTCAGCCAGACTTAAATACTTTCCACCTTTCGACTCCATCATCAGATCAGTTCGATGGTACCTTATAGCCAGAGTGCATCACATGATAATTCTAATAAACTCAAACACGCTTAGGATAGATTGATTTATTACAGAGGTCCGGTGTTATCTTCCACTTTCATCATCATATCAGTTCGATCTATAGGAAGAAGGGGCTTCCTTCAGTCAGTCATTGATTATACGAATAAACAAAGCAATTTTACTTGTTACGGCAGTTTTGCTATGATCCTATGAGGAGTTCAATTCCATATCTTCAAAGGTCATCATCACATCATAAAAATATTTCTATGGGGCTAATTTGGGAGTTCTTTCAATCAAAAAAATATTTTTCAAAATCGGTCCAGAATTGGCCGAGAAATCGGTAAACTAACATTAGAAAAAAAAATACATACAGCCGAACGTACGAGAATAAACTTTTTTTTGAAGTTTGTTCAAAAACCTTTATCACGCGCTTAAAAATGAACGATATTTTTCTGTTTCATTTGCGGTAATTAATTTTATTATATCTTGTTAACAGTTTCCTTAGGTATTGAATTAGAGATTAAATGACTAAAATCGAAGCGAATTAATTCTCGAGAGTATTTTTAATGCAAAATAAAAAATACTCTTTAGAATTAGGGCCCCAGGACCGGGCCCCTGGGGCGGACCTGACTCCCCCTCCCCTTCGTCCGTCAGTTCCGTTCAGTTATTAGTTTAGTTAATGCTTCAATATAATGGCTCGGAGTGTATTGATGGTTTAAATCAAATCGAAGCTATTGTTTGCGACCGTTAATATAACAATGAGATTAACCAACCTATCGTGATTATATCTAAGTATCGCTAACACGCCCGGTTAGCGCTTGTTTGTGAACATTCTTTATAAACACGTCCTTATTATAGGTATAATACATGCTACACCTATTGCTTATAATTATAGGGAAGAGCTTTTCTTTTATTTTTATGTACCTACAAGTATTATTTTTATAACTTTTTATTACATTATTTGTGAATTGTAAAAGCTTATTTCAGTTTTAAAGTTTCTTTTCTTTCTTTTTGTTTGTTTTTCTTTTCATTTTTTTTCTTTCTTATTTTTGTATCTACCTATATTAAATTTTTACGGTCATCATCGTACGATAAACTTCGCGTGTTGTTATGGCCCAGTGGTGGTGGCACCCACTTCTTATGTATAACATTGCAGGTTCGAAACTGAGAGAGTATGAATGTGAATTTTTCACTAGGATATTATTATTTATCTAGGATATTACTGACACTTGGGTGTCAGTGCTTTCCTAGGAAAGCACGGTATCGTTAATTTGTCATTCGTAGCAGTAAGTCGTTAATCTATTCAAGGAGTATCGTGATTAGAGGTTTTGATCGTGAGAGGATCACGGGATCCCAGTCGTATTCCAGACCCGCCATTTGCGGGATTCAATTTTACAAAACCCGGGATTATCGAGATTAATATATTTTTTTAAGTTTTGTTTAACAACAATTGAGCGACAACTTTGCTTTTCTTCTAGATTAATGTGTTAAGTGGAATAATTGATAAGCCCGAAATCTCGGGACTAGAAAAATGGTTCGGGATCGTAGGTATCCTCTAATCGTGATAGGCAGTCGCTCTATGTAAAACACAAGTATTCAGCAGCATCCAGTTAGACTGGAAGCCGACCCAAGCTTTTTTTTTTGTGGTTGTACAAATTGTGAATGCCGGATTTCTTGATCAGTCACGCGTAGGTTTAGCTCGGGGATGACGCAGACGACCAACTTTAAGGTCCGCCTGCTGCTATATAGTTCTAAGGAAATGACTAATGACGTTCACTCGCACACTTCGCACGATCCCGTCAAAGTTTTGAGTGAAAATTTATAGAATAGGTATTATACACCACGAAAGGTTTAGTGGCGTGCGTGGCGTCAACTAACAACATATCAATTTAGTAAAACAGGAAAAGCTTGTTAAAGTTTTCGGCTTTGTTATGAATATAAAAATGTTAATTTGTGTTTTTTATTTCTTGCAACTGATATTTCATCAGTCACGTGTACTAGGGATGTGCCATATTCTTCATTTCACTGCTTAACCAGAACAAATTGTTACAGAAGCGTAGTCTGATGTTTTTCTTTTCTTATAAAGACTTCATACTGTTTAATAAAGTAAGTTGTGAAATATATCGTCACGTATTATAATTATAATGTATTTTCATATGTTTAATAATTAATTCAGTCAGTTTTTATTAAAATAATACACACTTCCATTCCCATTCCATCCCACAACCGTTACACTGAAAAATTCACAGTAATTACAGCTAGCTTCCCGATCGGGTGCGTCACACCCATATATAGAAACAAGTAAAGCAAGATTACGACTCACTTAACAACGTTTAAAGAATATATTAACATCTTCTACCGATGCGACATTATTTATTAATGTGCATCTAAGTGGCCGCCACTTATGGTGGTCACACACGCACGTACGTACCCACGACTCACAAGTGTGAGCCCAAACGTCGTAACAACTTTGTTTCACAGTCCGGCTCGAAGCTTACCGCCGTTATTACGTGTCAATAATGGTAATAGAAATTAGTGCCTCAGTTAGAATCGGAAAGGAGGTGGGCGTCGCTCACACCAACACGCGATAGCCACGCCATCATCGACTTACAATTAAAAAGAATTCCTGCACAAGATTTATTACCAACATTTACCTTCGCGGCTTAGTGTGTAATTATGAAAACAATTATTAGGTTTCCTGCCCCTTAATGAGGGTTAGGCAAATATTTGGCGCGGGTTCGCTTTGACCCTTAATAAAACATCCTGTAATACTAGTGATAAATGGTGTTAAGATTACTTTTGAAACCAATTTTTACTTAAGATATTTCAATACCTCGAACACAACAGAAAATGTTCAATGAATTTAAATTTAATCGTGATATTTATGTAGATAGTTGGCTGCATCAATTTCAGAACATATCGTTAAGACAGCGATAAGTATATCAATAACAAGTGTTGTTATCTGGCATCTCTGTGGTTTACAAGTTTTACAAGACGCACGTTTGCACAGCGGCGCAGTGGGCGGGTGCGAGCGTGAGAAACAAATAGCTGGTCTCGCGTCCAGGGGCCCGGGCCCCTCCAACCTCACGAAGAGTCACAGCCCGTCTATGGCGACTACACCGCTGTTATAATTGCTTTTAGGCAATCACAATTTATTACTTGTCGCGTGTCGTTATGGAGTTTTACAGCGCTTGTTCTTTAGCGTTGAAATATTGAACAGCTTGTAAGGATACTTTTATCGAGCGAGCCAGGCTTAAATAAATTGGTTTCCCGGTTTTAATAATTAACTTTATGTCCCCTTATTTTGTTTACAGTTGTTGCAGTGACTTTTATTCGCAAAATAGCGAAGTAATGTATTTTTTTGTAAAGTATCTTTTGTAAATTACTTATGTAACATACTGTTGTAGTCCATTGTTCCCTCGCTGGTTTATGATGACTGAAACTAACAATATCCAATAAGTACTGGGTGATCGTTGCAATATTTTACGCAACATAATAATGCAGCGCGGTGTACCAATATCACTCTTAATTTAGTATCGCAGACCATTAATCAAAAATGCGCAAGGTAGAAATCATGATTTCACAACGAGTGAAAGGTAACAGTCATCAAGTACTTGTTATAAGTTAGGTTAGCAGGTTTTAAAAGGTTTGTTTTTTTGCTTAGTCTACGTTTTCCCATAGCTGGGCAAAGGACTTCTCCATATGTTTCAAGCTTCGTTTCCGGCCTCCTTTGGCCGATTTAGATTGTCCCGCCAGCATTTTTAGGCCTGCTTCGGTGACGTGGTCCGTCTTCAGGTATCCATTGTGTGACGATCTTTACCTATGTGTCCTCATGCATCCGAAAAGTGTGCTCCACTTAGTCTTACTTCAGCCGCCTTTCGTCTAGAGAGAGCTAGAAAGCTAGCTGTCTCCAACAACGGTGATGCCTATCCTAGAGCATATTATAGTGTTTCAGATTTGGTTGTCAGTTTGTTGTGTAGAATGCCATGCACCATTGCTCTTTGGCAAACCTTAAGTTTAAAAACCGGGCAAGTGCGAGTCGGACTCGCGCACTGAGGGTTCCGAACTAACTTAAATATGAAAACAGTTCAATTCACAAATTGAGTTACGAAGATTTTCCAAATACCAAAAACGTTTTTTCTTTGTGACGTAACTACAAATTTACAATTTTCAGATTTTTCCTATACTTGTGCTATGAGAACTTGCTTGATGCCAAATTTCAAGATTCTAGGTCAACGGGAAGTACCCTATGAATTGTGGTTCCCTTGAGAGTGTCGATATATACGTTTTATACGACATAAACGGCCGTATCTTTTTTTCCGTTAACATAGAAGTTTGATTTTTTTCACAGCTTTAAGGGACCGCAGACCTGAGTATATGGTTTTAATTTCAACTCGATGGCTCCCCGCATTTCCAAGATAAAGGGTCTTGACAGACAGACAGACAGACGGACAATAAAGTGATCCTATAAGGGTTCCGCTTTTTTCCTTTTGAGGTACGGAACCCTAAAAATGAAATGCTTTAATATAAGGGGTTAAAGTATGAAAATGCTGATTTCTACTGAAAAATTGATATTCGTTTTTTTTTTAATTTATCATATTTATTTAATCAAAATAATTACCATTATTATCTATACATTGCTACCATCTAATAGGAAGGTCATTTATGCCTTTGCGATAGACTTCTGGTGATCTAGATTCGACAAATTGTGTGAAAGCATTTTGTACTGCCAACTGAGAAAAAATCTTTTTATTACGTAGAAAATTTTCCAAATCACGAAAAAAATGGTAGTCCATTGGAGCAAGGTCTGGCGAATATGGACGGTGACGAATGGTTTCTAATTGCAGTTCCTGTAGAGTTAAAACGGTTTCCCGTGCTGTATGAGGTCTCGCGTTATCATGGACCAATAATGGTGAAGATCGATTCATGAGTCGGGGCTGTTTCACTGCTAGTTTTGCTATCATTGTTCGGAGTTCGGCACATTAGAGATCTGCCGTTATTGCTTGACCAGATCGGAGAAAGCTATAGTAAATAACACAATTCTGAGACCACCAAACAATTACCATTACCTTTTTATTGGTAAACTTTGCTTTAGGACACTGTTGCGGCGTTTGACCTGGGGTCAGCCATTACACTTTTCACTTACGGTTATCGTAAAGAATCCACTTTTCATCACATGTCACAATTCGATCCAATATTCCTTCATTTCTGTATCGATTCAATAAGGCAACACAAGTTTTAACACGCGTTTCTCTCTGCAGATCAATCAAATCATGAGGCACCCATTTTTCATATCTTTTTATTTTATTGATTTGACGCAAATGAGTCAATATTATTGGTAAGGTAACGTTAAACCATGCCGCTCATTCCTGGGTAGTTTGGCTCGGATCGGCTTTCACCATCTCTTTCAATTCATTGTTATTCACCTGTGTGGGCGGTCTTTCACGTGGTTCATTCTTCAAATCAAAGTTGTATCACGAAAGCGTTTAAACCAAAATCGCACGGTGCGTTGATTAGCAGTCTCCCCTCCAAACGCAACATTGATATTGCGAGCTGTTTCTGCCGCGTTAGTTCCGCGTCAGAACTCGTATTCAAAAATCACTCGAAACTTCGAAGTATCCATCTTTCTTGTCTAAGCTGAATAAAAAATACAACTGAAAGATAATCGAATGTTGCACATTTTTTAAAAGAAGAACTTAATAGGTACCATTTGAAAAAAGTTTCACTCAAAAATCTCAAACCATGAAGGTTCTATGACAATTCGAAGTACCTATTACAATAAAACGGCAATTTCATACTTTAACCCCTATTGTTACGGTGCAAATATTAACTTCAAATGTTATGAAAGGTTCCGCATACGTGCATTGGTCAGCACGAACAGTAGTGTATAAAGATGCGGCGACCATTGACATGGCATTTGCATGGAATGTGGCATCTATTGGCCAACTTCCGATGGCCATAACCGCTGGCAGAATGTGATAAGCTTCGTGGGTTTATGTATTGCAAAACAATTGTTTTACATCGATGTTTGTGAGGATATGTGTATAGACTAACTGTTCAAAACTCCGTTGCAGCAACAAATCGTAGCACGGTGGACTGAACTCGGTTTTTTTTAAGGTGGAAAATCAGCTAATGAGAAGGATCACGCTTCTCCACCCTAGAGCAGGACTTCCCCCGCCCTAAGGCAGATATACGCCGCCCGAGCGTGATGGCGTGTCAGACTTCTACTGACTAAAACTACACCTATGTTCCTTTCGTTGTCCTATGCGTTCTAGGACCACAGGTAACCTTTTCAGAAGTCGACCTATGGCTCTAGTAAGCTTCGGTCCTTCTGGGCACCTATAGTTTTGCTGACATCTTTTCGGATTGAGCTCCGGTGGGATCTCAACGCGGCATGGAGACAGCGACTATTGCAATAGGTTGCGACAGCCTCTGTAATGTTTCGTGGGTTTTTGTGTTGCAAAACAATTTGATGTTTGGGAGGATGTATGTAAACATACTATCTGTTCAGATCTTGAAATTTAAAGAGAATTCAAATTAAATAAACATGTTCAAGTAAGTACCTTTTTGTTTTTAATTACTGTTGAAGAAACTTTTGTAAATTTATTACACACGAAAAATTATTTCACCACACGAGTGAACAATTGGAATACGTCGTGAAACATTGTTATCTTTAAGTCGAAGGACTGCATTAAAGATTTCTAAAGCTAGCGTGACTAAATTGCTTTCCCCTCAAGATAACTGGACAAGATTAATGAGCGTAACGTGCAAAACGTTTAAACCCATTTCCAACTGAAATCCGACTAGTCAGTTCCATATATTAGCGGCAGCGAAAACGTTCCTGGCACAAATTTCCATCACTAACATTAACCAAATTAGTTAGCTTTAAACCGTCCCGTGAACTAGCCGGATCTCGCTCGTTATGCCAACGAATTGAATAAATTACATCTGCGCTTGAATCCAACCATCAATATTCTTGAGAATATGAAATTAAGAATCCTTTCCAGAACAAAAGCGAAAGCAAAAACGTTTAAGGCGATTTGCCGGACTTGCTCTGAGAGTTCTACAGCGAAGAAAATTAACAGGGACTGGAAATTCTACCTCCATACACTGCAGTGGAAAGTTGTATTAAATGTTGATCTCGTTGGTTATAGGCCATAAAATTATTTAAAAAATAATGAAAATAAATCAGAACGTTTTACATAAAAGTAGATGTTAAATTACGATTTACGATGTTACATCGTTTTGCCATTGCATCCTTATGGTATTCTGTTTCTCAGGTTATGAGTAGAGCTTCTCCGTGACGATAATAAACCCAAATCGTAGGTGGTCGCACATTGTGAACCTCATATACAAACAAACATATTTTTATTGAACTGTATAAGGTTTTATTGCTCCATCCAACAAATCTTTATGGCGCTAAGCATCAAGTCTTTTCTCGAAAGTATAATATTGTGCAATCAATAGTGAAACGTTTCAGATTTACTTCTTGGCAATAGTAATTTGATGCCGACAGTAAACATCAGTCGATTTGTTACTTTTAGTTTCTTCATTTTTTAAAGTAATTTATTTATAAGTATCCTTTATATAAATCGTTTCAACATTTCGTAGCTCTTTGTTGTTTGTCTGTTGCATTCCTAAAACGACGTCAAAGTTCTCTGAGATATATAAAGCTACTTATTTAAGACTGACTTGCTTTATGATCCATTCTCTTGGCCTGCAAACATATCAACTATATTCTTGTCAGATTTCTGCACCGTTTCTTTGAAACATATATTTAAATGGACTCTACATTTAATCTCGGAATAAAATTCTGAAATCAGTTTTTAACACCACACAATTGGTTTGTTACAAACCTTTGGACTTGCACTCCATTCTGTATAATAAATAATTTAGATAAATGTAACAGTCACAATAATGTACCTACGCACTCGGCCACTAACATGAATGGAAATTATATTAAGGTCACAGACAGGCAGTCACTTTCTAAAGTCAAATAATTGAGTCAATTTATCGAGCGACTCTGCGTCTCCAAGGATCGGTGACACTTTAGCGGGCACTGATTACCACTAAGTTGTAAGCGATTATGTATGCTATAGACGGACTGTATCCTGACCAGTCTTACCGGGTCAGCCTACTTGATGATGCCTACGACGCATAGATTCGTGGTAGAGGATTAAAACGGTAGGTAATTAGAATTTTAGCTGGTAGAATTACCTAGGAACATTATAGCAACTAGTAGTTGCCTACGCCCTTCAGCCAGTACCTCACTCATTCCGCTCAGCCAGCTTCAAATTGCTAGAACATATTTTTGTATTACACACATGTGTACCTTCGCAGGTAAACTTCGCAGTGAAAAAATAAAGGTAGTCAATTGGGTCCCTTTTTGTTTTACCTCATATTCACGACTGCTGTGGGCCGGGTTCAACGTCTAGCCTTCCCTTTAAATACAAGACGAAGGTTAAGTGGTTCGCTGTCTGTTTCACTTAAACCGTTGCCCGCAGCCCTGAAGTAAACGGTGGCCGCCACTTGTATTCACAACATTATATTATTATGACGGCAAACCCGCGGTTAAACCGAGACAAAACAAAAATGAAACGTTGACTTCACAGATTCTTATTGTACTTTACGACGGACTCTTTGTATATTGAAGTTTGCCAAGTGCTTACGTTGAATGGACTTTAAGTGAGTAGAGAATTAAATTTCGGATTTCGGTTAGCCACGGCTTATGAGTGAGAAAATTGTATTTCAGTATTCTTGAACTAGATATTCGTATGGAATAAATAGTTTTGTCGGTGCAAAAGTTTGCGGTTGAGGTGAGGGCCCTCGACGGCCCTTGTCTGGCGGTCAACTCAATACACACTCGTCCGCAATCGTTTTCGCCGGCGGCGTCGAGATTGCTTAGTTTGTTGCTTCTGATTGAATTCATCCGAGGAGACCGCCCGCCGCTTGCGCGCGCCTGACCTGGAAAATTAACCCGCCGAGATAAATGCCGATATGTGTCAAGTGGCTACCAGAAGGTATTCCACCACGACGATCACTTACGCCTCGTTAAAAGGTATAACGTATTTTTATTTCTACGAATATACCAAGTACAGAGAACTTAAATACAATGCGAAAATCTCGTTTGTTCTTCTGCGAGTTTCTGACTTACCTACCTGCTATTGTTGTGTATGCAAATGCATAAAACATGCTCAAATAACATGTCTTTGTCTTGCGTGTTCTCCACATTTCTACCTACGTTTGAGACGTAAAGCAGCCTAGTACCTACACAGTAATGATGACGTTATGATTTTGAAGAACAAAAGTAATTGGGTTAAATCAACCGTTAGGCAATTTGTTCACGACTGTACCTCGAGGGTAAACAGGGCCAGTGAAATTAAGTGAAATGTGCGGGAACTGACGGTTCATCATAAAAAGGTTGAGAAACATAAAAGTAAGGAAACTTTGTACAGTGACGTCATCACAAGTCCCAAATAATCTGGCGCTGAATCAGAGCAGCGCAGTGTAAAATCCGTGGGATTTTATTAGTGGTATAAATAAAGCAATTAACACCATGAGGATTTACGTTATCCAATTTAAAACGACTGTACCGATTATTGTTTCTGATGTCGTACATAATTGTTCGTAATTGATAGCTCGTAGCCTTTATTACTGTTTCATTATGAAGTGTAAAGTTAATGTGTGCGTGCGGGTGCAATCCGATTCTGTGCAAGTTTTAATGGAAAACCGGCCTCGAGAGCTCTTCAATAATTCTATGAAAAGCGCCGTTAAAAATGCATTTCATGTATGTTTTATTAACCAATTGCAAGATTGCATTTTCATACCTGCTGTTTAATTGACAAATGTGAAACTTCCTTCTAATGAAATTACTACATGTTTGATGTATGTCACTCTACGTTAAACTTATACTTATGGACCTATGCATACTGAATTAGTCGTACAAACAAAAGCAGTCGACTGCTGCACGCTAGTTACGTCCTAACCTAATTAAAAATGTTAATTAAGGTGTGTACATTAACTAACTTTGTAATTAAGACTAGTAAAGTCCTGGTCCTAATACATGTCAATGGTGATAGTTATTCCTCAAAGTTGTACGTTCGTTAACGCGGGGGATGTGGGAGGGGGTGTCGAGGGAAGCAGTGATGACATTTGTCACCTACACGACGACTGAACCTTTCATTTTGTCAAAGCAAGCGGCTTGTTCATAACTTGAAAGCCGCTTATATCGCAGTTTATGTCTCCTTTGCGGCGCGATGTCTTCGATATGCTTCAATGCTCGATTTATTCCGTTTTAATACCACTCAACTAATACCATTGGTATTTCTTTGAACCCGTGTTAATATTCTATTTCGAATGGATACCATTGTTGAAACTAATACTAAAATAAATTGAAAGATCTAAAGTACAGTCAGCAAAAATGTTTTGTTCCTTTAATTGAAATAAAATTCAGTTAAATCCAAAAAAATATATTTATTTAACAAATGTCTAGTTTAATAATAAAATATGGTTGAAAATAATAAACTTTGTTATAATTTTAGTTCTTCAAAAACAAATCAAAGTAAAACTTAAATTTATTTACAATTTAAAAATTATTAAATTGTAAGTATGTAACTTTTTACATTTGATTGGATTATAATAAAAAAAACAATCAAGTAATTTTTTAAATAACAAAAAACTGTAATAAATAGAAGCATGTTATACAAAAGAAGAAAAATATAGGTACTCAATAAATAAAAAACCGGGCAAGTGTGCGACTCACACTGAGGGTTCCGTACAAACTTACCTATGAAAACAGTACAATTCCAGAATTGAGTTACGAAGATTTTATCGAATCGCAATTTTTTTTTTTATTGTTACCAACTACAAATCTACAGTTTTCAGATTTTTACTACTCTTGTGCTATGAGACCTTGCTTCATGCCAAATTTCAGGATTCTAGGTCAACGGGAAGTACCCTATGAATTTTGATTCCATTGAGAGTGTCGAAATACACGTTTTTTTTTGCGACATAAACGGCCGTTTCTTTTTATTCGTTAGCTTTGAAGTTTGAATTTTTCACAGTTTTAAGGGACCGCAGACCTAAGTATATGGTTTTCTACTTAATACCTCCACGCGTTCCCGAGATGAAAGGTCTTCACAGACAGATAGACAGACAGACTAACGGACGGACAACAAAGTGATCCTATAAGGGTTCTGTATTTTTCTTTTCTGTTTTTTTTTACGGAACCCTAAAAATGAACTAAACCGTAGGTATCGTGTAATACCGGCTGGGGCAGTAGTTGAGCAATTGGCTAATACGCTGCGTATCGCTAGTTTGATTCCCGCACTGAACAAAAATTTGTTTGGCCTACAGATAGTTTTTTCCGGGTCTGTGTGTCTTGTGTCTGTGAGTTTATATGTTTTTGAAACGCACCAATAAAAAAGGAGTAATTTAGTGTGGCGCAACGTATTTTTTACAAAATAAAGAAAAAAAGGATAAATGTTATTTTTGCAAGCGCTATTTTGTAAAATCCAGGTTCTTTACCTCAGGAACGCGTGAAGTTATCGAGTTGAAATTAAAACCATATACTCAGGTCTGCGGTCCCTTGAAGCTGTAAAAAAAGTTAAACTTCTAAGTCAACAAAAAAAAGATACAACCGTTTATGTCGCAAAAAACGTATATTTCGACACTATCAAGAGAATCAAAATTCATAGGGTACTTCTCGTTGACCCAGAATCCTGAAATTTGGCATAAAGCAAGGTCTTATAACACAGATATAGGAATAAATCTGAAAACTGTAAACTTGTTGTTACGTCACAACAAAAAAAAATTGCGATTCGCAAATATCTTCGAGACGCCATTCGGGAATTGAACTGTTTACACAGGTAAGTTTGTACGGAACCCTCAGGGCGCGAGTCCGACTCGCACTTGCCCAGTTATTTCTGCTGGTTCAGATCAGAAATTTCTAGAAATGAAGCTTTTGTGTATCTCAGAATTTTGTATTCTTTTGACTAGACTGATTTTTTCATATAAGACATACCTACCAAATAGTTTTAGTCACCTGTAAAAACTGGGAAAGTGGAAATTCTTAGTTTTTTCACCAAGGGTAAAAAGGTCGTCATTTACATTTAAATGGTCCGAAAATATGTTTTGCGTTCGTCGTCACACCGTCTCGAAGACGCCTCGGGGGAGCCGTCACTACCTCAAATGGCACGCATTGCACATGTGGGTACAATGCGTGCCAGCTTCAAATAAATATCTACCAGACCCACTCATGTTTCTTTTGTAAGTAAATAAAGTTTTATGCAGCATCGATGTAGGTAATCATTTAAAAATCGAATAAAAAGTAAGAAGTAAATATACGACCTTTTTACAACGTCTACGAGTACAATGCTATCGTTATTTTTATATTGTGGTCGCCTATCACACCGTACCAGCTGGCGTATTAGACTAATGTTTAAACGGTTTACAAAGTTGATAGGGCATGTGGTCCGATAATGCGCTTAACTCGGCAGGGGGAGATGTTGCGCATAAATCATTGCTAAGTGAGATCGGGTCCGGTGTGTGAACTCGTAAATCACCCGTGTAAATGAGGCCCGGCTTGAAGCCGACGTTGATGGTGGCCTATCTTTAAAGCGCATTATATAAATTAATCGACTTCCAAGGTCGATTAATTCTGTAAAAGCTTATGATTAAGCTGAGCAGTATGAAACGGTAAATATTATTACGTTTCCGATTCTATTAATGACTTTCTTGATTAAGAATTATCTGTTTTATACTTTTTTGCGATGTAAGGTAGTTTTTTGTAATTTAAGAATTTGATTTGTTTTATTTGAACTTTCAAATCATATCGCCCAAAATTCGTATGTCTAAATAATAATGATGCGACATCAGCCGACATTTGGTTCGTGGATAGGTTCATTATACACGGTATGTCGTAGCCATACCTATAGTAATTGGCTATTTGATATTTCATGATATGACCGAGGTTAGATTAGGCTACTACTCTGAGGTGCCTATTTCATGAAGTGACTAATCTTTATGTTAAATGGCCGACTACATCATGAACTGGCCAATTCTATGATATGGCTATAACATGTAGGTATATCGAGACTCGTCTTAGCCTCGGAAATCACGTTAAAGGTATGTTTCCACTAACGTGGAGCTGGGCGGAATAGAGAAGAGTGGACGGGAATTGGCCAATAACAGTGTCCGAAATCTCCATTCCGCATCAGTGGAAACAGTGTAGGTGGACCGGAGTGGAACTGAGTGGACTTCTATATAAAACATATGAACTTGCGGCCACGAGAATGACAGAACGGAGTCGAGCAGGCTGTGGTGCAACTCCACTCCACCCCGCTCAGCTTCAAAGAAAACACTCTTTCCGTTTCTCTTCGCCCAGCTCCGCTTTGGTAGTTAGAACCAGGTATCATGCTACTCAGTTAGTGGGTTGTGGAGGTTAGATAGGCAGACGGTGGCTTCACATGGAGCTATCCATGTGAAAAGCTGCTACCTAGCCCCACTCGATTTAACTGGAAGCCGAACCCAAAATCGTAAGTAAAAACTTTTAAGTCCCAATGAACAATTCCAAAACAATCATTTATTTCGAATTGTTGAATTTCCTGTTAGAAAAAAACAGTAAGTACAATAATCTACATAATAATATTCTACAACTTTCACACACCGCCGTCTAGTCCCAAGCTAAGCAGAGCTTGTGTTATGAGTACTAGACAACTGATTAAACATACTTATATATTTCGAAATACATAGATAAAAGATAAATTACACAGAACAAATGATCGTGCTCATCACACAAACATTTGTCCTGGGTGGGAATCAGACCCACGACCTCCGGCATAGCAGTCAGGGCCACTAACCACTAGACCAGCAGTCCAGTCAATATATAACACTTAACTAGTCAAACCCAAAACCACTTCCAAGGGTGTTGGAAATGTCCCAGACGGAGAGGTCCTGGGCGTCGGGCGTCGTAGGACGAGTTCCGACCACCAAAGAAATCAGCGTGTTCACGGACGGCGAGCAATAGGTAACTCACCGTCCGGCCGTCTGGCAGGGGCCAAAAGCTCGGGTCGAATGACGGTGCGATATGTTCCATGCGCGCCGAGAGATGTCATCAAAATAGACGGGGCTAGTTAGGGTCGAAACCTACCAGGACTGCGGATTGTTCGAAGACCATAGCCGTCGCAAAAAGGGCAACTGAAGGAACACTGTGGGTTTTAATCAGTAAAAGTCTGATATTCACTCCCACTCCACCGAGAGCGGCAATTTGATGATTTGCTATGTAAAATAAAATAGAAAAAACCGGCCAAGTGCGAGTCGGGCTCGCGCACTGAGGGTTCCGTACAAACTTACCAATGAAAACAGTACAATTCCCGAATTGAGTTACGAAGATTTTACCGAATCGCAGAAAAAGTTTTTTTTTTGTGACCTAACTACAAATTTACAGTTTTCAAGTTTTTTCCTATACTTGTGCTATGAGACCTTGCTTCTTGTCAAATTTCAAGATTCTAGGTCAACAGGCAGTACCCTATGAATTTTGATTCCCTTGAGAGTGTCGAAATACACGTTTTTTGCGACATAAACAGCCGTATCTTTTTTCTTCGTAAACACAGAAGTTCACAGCTTAAAGGGTCCGTAGACTTGAGTATATGGTTTTAATTTGAACTCGATATCTCTATGCGTTCTGGAGATGAAGGGTCTTGACAGACAGACAGACGGACAACAAAGTGATCCTATAAGGGTTCCGTTTTTTCCTTTTGAGGTATGGAACCCTAAAAAACAGAGTGTTGTAAATATGCCAATAAATTCCTTCTGATACGGCTATTAGGTACCTACATAAAACATTGGCATAACAAAGGTTCCTGCAGCATACCGTGGAAGTCGTGGGCAAAAGTGTAATGACTGTACAGTCAGACTCGTTCAGCGTGATTTATATTACGACATAGCCTCATTAGGTAAATGTTATTTAGTGAGCACAGACGGAGATACTGACAACATTTATTTAGACCGTGGTTCCGGAAAATAAAGGGGTTTGGAATTAAAAGTTAATGTGTCCTACGATAATAATGAAAGATAAACTAATATAATAATAATAATAATACTAAATATAAAGCAATCATTGTCCCGATAGTCGTAACGGCCAATGTCTTAATAGCTAAGAGCCTCGAACAAAATCTGAGTAGGCTCTCGTTAGGCAACTGTATCAAGGGTCTGATCCAGAAAGCAGTACTCCTGGACACGGCGAGCAATGGGTAGCTCGCCGTCCGACCGTCCGGTAAGCGTCCGGACCGAGCCCAAGTCGTTGACGGCGCGTAGTGTTCTACGCGCGCCTCAAGACGATGTCAGCAAACCGTAGGAGCCGAGCAGGGTCGAAGCTTTCTGGGTTCGCTTCTGAAAAGAAAACCCGGCCCTGAAATGAAAGGCAACGAAGGAACTAGGAGTGGGTTTTAGTCAGTGTAAGTCTGTCGCCCAAGAGCAGGAGGTGTCATTGGATGATTTCCCACCTAAAGAAAAACGGTTGACACAGTGGTTGAGGGGTTGGTTACTTTGCTGCGTGTCAGTATTATGCGTACCTAGTATGGGGTTATAGCGTCAATACAAAATTATGCTATAGTCTGTATTATTCATCATCAAAGTCTTCAAAAAATTCATGTGTATGGGTCCGTATCGATGCCTTCAAATGTCTTCATTCAGGTCGTACAGGCCCTAGAAAACGCTCCGGGCGTCGGGAGTCAGAGGAAGATTTTGGCCACCGTAAGTGCGGGCTCGCGGTCGGCGAGCAATGTGTAGCTCGTCATCCGCAAAGGACCTAATCCAAGTCGTGGGAGCGTTATGTTCCTCGCGCGCTTCAAATAGATATCAGATAAATGGACGGGGCCCAGTACTGCTGATGCCTGCTAGGGCTTCGGGTTCGTTCGAAAGAGAGTTACCGTAGCCCTAGGCTGGACCGCAAGGGGTAACTAAACGAACACAGGTAGATTTTAGACGGTAAAAATCCGAGACTCTCCTCTCACCTTTCGCTACATCCAGAGTAGGAGAAGTTCTTTGATAATTTTCTGAATAATATGAAAAATGGTTACTTGGGGCACTCTGTCATGTGACTCATGTCGATCACAGGCACGGCACTCACATTGGGTATCCGATGGGTCTATAAAACCCTATTTCGCAAAATTGTGTTTGCAGCCTACCTGTGTGCGCCGCAACGGATTGAAACCTTTCCATATAGGTCACTGCAGTTCTCGTCTTAGTTTTAACAACCATTTGATAGCCTATTAAAGCTTTACTATTGTCATAGAATTTATAACATAACCATATACGCGGTTCCGTTTCCCTTCTACGCGGTATTCCAAAAAGAAATAACAATATAAAAAGCCTACGCGTCAGCATAATTCACGTCGACCTATAATCCAAAATAGGCATCTGCCATACCGTTTATCTCATGCTACGATCGTAGTATTAAGATTGCTTACCACTACGCGCACACATACCTTTATAATGCTATACAAATGTGCTGCGTTCCCAACGATGCAAGGTGTAAATGGTCGTGTAATGATCTATTTACATACCGGCAAGGTAATATCGAACCCACAGCTTCCCCATGTCGATATGCAACGCGATCACAAATAGCTTTTTAGCTCTTTTTCTCGTAATCCCAATCTTATTTTGATGTTCGTTCGGACATACTTTTCATCGAGATAACGAGGCCAGTTTTTATAGGAACTGGCTTTGCTACTTAGATCTTACTGAACTGGTTTGTGTAAATGATATTTTCATTACTTAATTTTATTTTAGCTGCTTTGAAACGACAAATCGACAGAATGTGTAGTAGTAGGTATGTAAAATGCATTCGTGCATTGACGACGAGCAATGGATAGCTCGCAGTCCGGCCGTCCGGAACTCTCGAGTCGACGGTGCGTAGTGTTCCACGCGCATCCTCAAAGCGATGTCAGCATATAATAGCTAAAGGGGCTCAATATAACTATAGGGCCGATTCCTGTTAGGGCTGCGAGAACGTTTCAAGAAATTCACCGGTCCTAAAACACAAAAGGCAATTAAAGGAACATTTGTAGGTTTTAGTCAGTAAAAGTCTGATACACCCTTTCGTCTCACACTAGAGCGGGAGAAGCCATTTGATGATTTTTCACCTTATAAAAATAAAAACATTTTATTCCCAACCGCAGTGATCTTACGACTTCAATGGTTTATCATGATTGATCTTAATATGGTGCTACTTCCTTGTGATTGTTAGGTACCTAATTGATTCAAATTAATTGACAGATGTTACAATCATCACTGTCTCAATGTGAAATTAATAGCCACTCTTGACATATGTACCATATGTCTTTAAATACATAGACCACCACAGCCATCACAGTTAATGCAAATAAAGTTAAGGAGATGATATTTTTCAGGCACCAAATATGTGATGGTTATTAACATTATTTATAGATAGGTTATGTTACTTAATTAACTGATTACTTAATTTTAGTATAGAATCGCATAATTCGTTGTTTTGAGATGGTAAAGCGTCAAATTAATCCTCCCGCACTAGCTGGAGCGAGACTTATTGAAAACGCACCTGTGTTCTTTCAGTTGCCCTTTGCGTTCCAGAGTCACGGTAACTCTTTCGAACAATCCCGCAGCCTAGGACATAATACGCATCTACAAAACTTATTTAGCGTAGTAGAATTAGACATAATTATTATAAAACGATGGCTCTAAAACTCATCATCATCAACTTCCTGCCCTTATCCCGTTTTATTTAGGATCAGCGCAACACGCTTTTTTCTTCCATTCTGTCCTGTCATTCGTCACGCTATCACTAACTCCCTTTTCTTTCATATCACTTCTCACAAAATCCATCCATCTTTTCTTTGGTCTCCCTCTCCCTCTCCATCCATCCACATGTAAACTCATAACTCTTTTAGTAACATGCGTAAAACTGATGAAAAAAATTCATATTTAAAGGCTTTAATTCCAAAATAAGCAAAAAGTTTTATGCTTACTTCTAACACCGAAAATTTGTGTTCTACTTATTTTCGGAATATGCTTTAAACTAATGTGCATGGTTAGCTATCCCGCTGTGAAGCCTTTATGCAGATGCAAGACAATGCTTGGTATGTTTTATAAGCTCGTCGAAATGCCGAAAATTACTGCAACTATACAAGCAATACACACGATCTATAGCAAGTTTATGAGAACAAGTATAAGGCAAACAAGAACCTTTTATAATATATCGGAGACTCGATCGTATGTAAAGTCTGGTCTGTGTTGCCCTTAACAAGAGCAATTAATTACGTAGGTGATCGTGTATAGAGGCAGAGTAACTCAACTTGTAAACAAGGCTTCTTGAGGGTTTGTCTGAGGCTTTACTCAATCCACTTGGGCCAATTTGAAGTCTATATCAAATAGAATGATGTCTTATGAACCGTTAACTACTATTTTATACAGTGTGGTGTGAGATGTTGTTATTGAACAAAGGGGCATCTATCATCACCATTTGAGTCGAGAGACGTCCACTATTGGACATAAGCCTCACCCAAGTGTCTTGTGCTTCTCGCATCCATTGGATTCCCGCGACCCTCACCAGGTCATCGGTTCACATTATTCCGAGGCCTTCCTTTAAACTGTCGCGACTACACAGCCTAAGGGGCATCTATGCCGCCAAAAAAGTAATTTTATTCAAGTAATTAAAAGATAGACGTAACATTTTCTTTTCTTTCCTACCTCACCTTTCGCAAGTATGTAAGAAGAGATTTCTTCAAAAATTAGCATCATTTTTGTGTTTCCTTTTTCTTGCCTGTTTATAATATATATGTTACCGGTAGTCTGTATAATTCAGGTATTCTATACAATACTTAGACGGAGTGTAGAATACCTGGGGCGTATGGCAATGTATGAAATATTGTGAATATTATTGTCTATTACATACTTTACCTAGGTAATGTATACAATTCCTAGGTATTGTATAGAGTATCTGCTCGTCCACCGGCAATGTGTAAAATAAACAGAATTTGGCTTTAGTGGTTTTTTTTTATAACCACCCGGAAATAGGAGCCCAACTTTAAAACCCGCTGACAGAAGTAAGACCTGAGTTAATTTTATTATACATAATAAAATTTAGTTTTGAGCCAGTTAAAGAAAAATTAAAAGTTCTTTTGGCTATAAGTAACATAATGTAATTTGCTTGCAAGAACTTAAGCGGGCCCTTCCCCACTCGTCTATCGTCAACCTGAGTATGATTTAAAAGCTTGCCGGTTCATCCAACGCGATTAAACGCAATGTTTGCTAAAAAAAACAACGAGGAAACAGAGAGATAATACTTGAAAACTCTGCTGACGCAGCCCACTCAGTAATATCGTCATTCACTCAAATATTTCATAAAACTTGTTCTTGTTCCGAATATTGATTAAATTTGCAAGGTTTCTATTGTTATGCTTTTTTAACTTTTTTAATTTTTGATTACATTATGAACGGTCAAAGTTCATGCAAGATAGCAGATTTTCATATGTCTTTACTGGATTAGTTTTACAAAAATTTATAAATTGATTTCTTTAGAAGCCCAGATAATATCCAAAAGATATCTGTGTTTCCAAAATATCTAATGAAAAATGTGTAATAACGTCATAATCGCGTAAAAGGGGTTGTATGAAAAACAGTGAAAATGTATGTCGGGTTGGATGCTTTTAAAATTCTAACCTAACCTGGCCTTGCCCTAAAATTACGTCACCTCCTTTCCTGCTCGTCTTTTACACACATTACCGGCTGCGCATTAATTATTGTATAGAATACCTAGGCAAAGTATAAAATAAATAATATTTCATACATTACCTGCACGTTTTAGGTTTTCTATAAATTGCCTAGGTATTATATAGAATACCAGATTATACAGATTGCCGGTAGCATACATACATTCATTCAAATATATAAATGTAATGTGTAATGTATATGTGTAAATTAATTGTTAAAAAAATAGTATATACATAAATGTTCTTTTTTAATATTTAGTATAGTTTAGCAACACTTGTAAAAATTTAATATTTTTAGAACAAGTTAACGGATTTCACTGTAATGGTAATTTATCAAATATTTTATTACTTTTAGTGAAGAGTTTTGAAGTTAAATTAACTTTATCTTTTAGGCTTAGTTTTAAACGAAGGGAATTAGGTAATTCTAATTATTTAATACTTTTGTGGTGGGTGTAGGTTAACTTTTGCTTTTAACTCCGTAGTTAAGATATTTTAGCCTATGTTATGACACTGTGTGGGCAGATTTGAATAATATTAGTCGGATACAATATCAAATTTAAAGGAACACTAATAAAATTGTTCTTCATATTAACTAACGCTCATACAATCATGAAGTTTATGATCTTTATATAATTACAGATATTATTGTGACCACATTAACGAGTATTTCGTTAGGTAGGTACCAACCCACGTTGCTATTTCTTCCTGCAAGAAATTGTGAAATTTCCTGTCAATTATACTCATACGTTAGCGTAAAGTTTGACCGACAACATTTTGCATATAATAATGTTATTCTAACTGTTATTGCTGGCGTTAAATTTATAATTGCGTGTGGTTAATGGGTTGAATGGGAAATAAATATTTTGATAGCATAACTTTCGCGCCCATGATGGTACCTACAGGTTGTGTAAAGAGAGCGCGCCTTAACACGGTGCACGTTTCAGTATCACGCGAACCACCTCATCATAATACACTTTCTGTTGCGTTTCAATATTCAATTTAGTTACTGCTTTGGAGGCAGCGCAAGCACGCGAGAACTTCGTGTTAGATCAGCGATTGAATTCTCTGCGTGAAGTAGATACTTATCAGAAAGACGATTGTAAGTAATTGCACGTTCCACATTAATAGAGTTAGTTAGCAATAATATCACCGTATCGGTATATAAGCTGGCATCATTAGCCTAATGATCGGATTTAAGGGGTGCTCTACTGTCGGTTTGTGGCAGATTTTGTGGATTCTAAACCCGCTTTGATAACAGGATAATACATAGATGCAATAGTATTATACTCTGTGCCGAGTTAATTAAGCTCCGTGATTCCACTGAATCCGAGGGAATTTGGTAATTCAGTCTGTAATCTTTAATCAGGGTTCATATAATAGCACCTGTGGTAGGTATATATCAGTATTATTATTAATGCAACATACCTTTAGACGTCTTGTTAAAATAATCCGCTTAATAGGTGTTTCGACAGCATCAGTTTTATAGATATAGAAATTATAAATCTTAAGATTAATGGGCGGTTAATATTTTTTTATTATTCGTTCAATACGTCGCCGCGTGTCTGTTCGACGTTTCTAATTATTTATTGGTTTGAGACGTGTTTATACCATATTTTATGAACGATTAAATGCGAAATGATATATTTATGAGGATGTACCGAGTTTTGCGTTGTGGCGCCATCTATATTTCAGCCAGAGTGCTGTGTTCGATTATGTTATGACTACGCGGGGTTGTGTAAGTACGCTGCTTTATAGCTCGTGCCGAGTCCAGTTGGCCGATAAATAACTTACTAAGCACCTAGATCATGTGACTACAGCCTTATTTATAGGAGAACATTACCGACGATTGTATGATATGTAAAACATCGGTATATATTGCGTAGTACCTAAGCAATTAGAACCAAGAACCAACTTTATAATAAATAGGTTTTTCGAGGAGGCAGCTCAAGTATCAATTACTTGAGGTATTTATGTTTTTGTTATTATAATATTTCTATGTAATTTGTAATATATAATATGGGAATAATTTCCTGAAATATAATTGTTATTATTTTATATCTTCGAAAACGTTAAACACTAGCTTTTATCAGCGGCTTCGCCCAGCTTGAAGTAGGAAATGTATAGCATTTAGTTAGGGGTGGTGCAGCACATAGTAGTGAAAGAATATTCAAAACAACTTCAAGAGCTTCAGAGATTACTCCTACATAAAACTTATAAAAATTACATAAAATCGCTTTTAGCGATAAGACCGCTCATTGTTACACCGTATTAATTTTAAGCTGCTACTGTAATTTTTTATATACTTATATTAATAAATAGTATATAATAGTGTATAGCTCTGCAATACCACCATCTTTCCAATATGAATAGACACGGCTGTGTCAGGAACCCCTAACATATTATTATAACGTGTCAGTAAGCCATGGAACTGATTACATTCATAATTAATATCGTTTCGGCTGTCCTGTGGCGTATGGCGGCCGGTCAGGATACGGCCCAAGCTGATTGACGGACAATTTGACGTCTTTTCATTAAGGTAATGGAGCCGCCGAGACTTTGCTCATTAATTAAGACAGATGTACTGTTGAGAAAGGTATGTTATATTTTGATGTTTATAGTTTTGGTCAGGATATGTGACAGCCTAGCAGTAAAGTTACACTTGGAGGAGTTATTAAATTATATATATTCGAATAGTAGGTCGCGAGAATCTGATTGATGCGCACAAAACCGGTCATTATGGCGACACTTGAGGGACGTCTTTCGGTGATGTGAGTAGGTACCCTAAAATAATATAAGTATATTCTTTTTTCCCTATTAGACTACACTGGACAAACTTTCCTTTTATATCAATCACATTCACAAGTGTTGAAAATTGGTTATAAATATTTTTTTACAATCGTATTTCATTGCAGTTTTGTATGATCAACCAGACTTGATTTTCAAATTTTTTTGTACTTACAGTTTGATGGCACTTTTATTTTTATGTGACATTAAATTACTTCTACTTTCTTTCTAAGTGAAACCGAATAATGTTTGGGACCATGTTGCTCCTAATATAATTATAACAGATAGGCAGATAGATATCACAGACACCAGAAAATATTTCATATTATGCTCTAATTTAAATGATTAAATAGCTTCTACCAGCGGTTTCATCCACATGAAAGCAGAAAATATATAATGGCCTATGTCAATTCTCCAGAAATGTTATACCTAGTATATATATATATGACAACACTGGACAAATCTAAAACACAAGTCCTATGGTTTTTTTTTTTTTTTTAGGTGGGAAAATCATCTTATAACAAATCCCGCTCTTGGGCGGAGCGGAAAGTAGTGTCAGACTTTTACTGACTAAAAACCCACTCCTGTTCCTTCTTTGCCTTCGTCCCAGGGCCCCGGGTTTCGCTTTCACACTACCCGTGGCCCCAGTAGGCTTCGACCCTGTTGGGCCCCTACGATAAGTCCTATGGTATGAAATGTATATGTTAATTGTTATAATTGTGTGTCTTAACAGTTTTGTGTGACCAATAAGGGCCAATGCTGCGTTAAGCGGTCGCGGGCGTCCGCGCTGGCAACCGTCGCGTGACGACGCGCGTGTGTCGTGTGCGGCGATTCCCGTAGCGGAAACCGGATTATTACCTGCGCAGTGTCACTAGTTCAATTTTAACGACGTGCATGTAGTCGTGTCGATGGAGAACTTTAATGCATTATTACGTAGCAAAAAGGGCGTGGGGTGCGGCTGCCTGCGACGAGAGCCCGCGATGTAGCACTGTTGAATGGAACCGCGCGGGCACCCGCTTAATGCAATGTCGGCCCTAAGACTAGCTTAAAATTTTCTAGATTTGTTTATTATTTACAGTTTTAGTTTGTTTGATTGCAATTTTGTGATGCTAAATTATTTGTTTCTCTCTTTATATGTAAGACCGAAGCACGCTTAGCGGCAAGCGCTTATTTTAGATAGAAGTAACTCGTCGCTTCTGCGTTAGATATCACACACTATAGACTTCTAGAGCATTCTTCATAATATGCTCTAATAAAAACGTTAACTGCTTAAAACTTAAATTATTTTGACAAAATCATTCATTCACAGAAACTTGTCGGAGTAACAATGGAAATTAATTTTGGTGGTTTCCTCTTTTGCAACTGTGAAAGTACTCATCGGCTGCAACGTCGAAACTTTAGTCACGGAGAGTCCAATTATCACTGTTATGATGGCGTAGGTACCTTCAGAATATCACGAAGTTTTTTTGCGTGTTGAAGGATTTCTTTTAGTTTAACTATGTTTACTATATTTAACTACTTAATAAATACATTATTAATAAAGATGAAACACATTATCGGTGGCTTCTGGTTCAATGGCTGACTTCAGCTCGCTGGGTTACTAACTATCTCAACACCACGGGATCTTAGATGGTAGGAGGTCAACACTGTTTCCGATAGTAAAAAGAACGTAATCAATATTTTTTCAAAAAAAATGTTATATAGTTTAGGATGTACCAAAGTGAAGAAGTAAAAATAAATTCTCGCGTTTTGTCGCATGCACCGCGAGCGTGAACGTGTATATTTTGCGACATAAACGGCAGTATCTTTTTTTTTCGTTAGCTCAGAAGTTTGTTTTTTTTCACAGCTTCAAGGGACCGCAGGTTTTAATTTCAACTTGATACCACTTTGCGTTCCCGAGGTAAAGGGTATTGACAGACAGACAGACAGACTGACGGTCAACAAAGTGATCCTATAAATATGGGTTCAGTTTTTTCCTTTTGAGGTACGGAACACTAAAAATGACAAAAATGTACAAAAAGGCGGAACCCTCTCTGATTTAATAATAATTTAATAATTGTTTTCTTCCTTACTATTTTTTAATATATTATTTATCACGTAAATGTCCCTGAATAAAAAAATAATATATATTTAACTATACAAAAGATTTAAAAATTGTCGGGAACGGAAACGTTTTTTAAGTATGTGATGGGGGAAAAATGAGGTTTAGGAGTTGTGTACTAAAACAGGAGGATTGATAAGAGAATCCTCCTTTTTAAGTACACAACTCCTTTCAATAGAGGTATAATATGCTTAAACTTAATATTAAAAAATAGCTGTCGTAATTAATTTTAGGTAATTAACCGTTTTTTTTTTACTAAAAAGAAACGCTTTTTTAGAAATAAAATATATTATCAATACTATAGATAATGTTATAAAACTAAATTAAGAGAAGATACGGGCTAAATTTTGATAAATTTTATGTAAATGCAATAACAAAATTACAGCATGTTTTTTTTCGTTTTTCAACAATTTTTTTTTGTTATTACAACTTATTGTTAGATACGTCTTTTTTATTATGGGGGGCAGAATATAATCAGACCCCACAGAATAACAGAATAGCTGCGTTAGGCGCCTTTTTGGCCATGCACAGGTTATAATTTTAAGTTTTTTTTTTATTATGTATTTTTTAATTTTAAACGTTTGTGAGAGGCAGAAACAAACCATTCTTTTTTTTTTATAAATAGGTATCCAATAAGAATTTCTATGAATTTTCACTCGATGTAGTGTGCAGATATTATTTTGTATGTAGTTTGATTCGCCGAATAAAACTGATTGATGTATGTATAATTAAAAGATTCGATTATAAAATCGATCATGCATTTTTTTCAGCAAACTCATTTAACGTACGTGATAGCTAAATTACCATAGGCTGTTGAAACTCGCCAATTTAAAATGTTTGATTTTGTTTTTTTCTGACGCAATGATGACATCAATATTGGGTAGGTAGCTAATTACTGTGGTTACTGACTGGAAAATTACATTAACCTTTTGACGTGCGTAATTAGAGACACAATAGTAAGACAATGGCTTCCGGGCGCCGGCTACCGCCTGAGCGTTAATGAATTAATATGGATATGATGTGATCTATGGAGGTAGAACCTACGTCGTTTTAAGTACCCATCAAGGCTTGTGTTGTGAGTTAGGGCATGCAATTATCCGGGCCATTTTAGTATTCGTATATTCCATATATTTTCGAATCACTATCCGGATAATTCAGGATGACATGGATATTTCAATTAATTGTCTCATATTATAATTTTATTGTGATAATTTGAATATTCGAATAGCATGTCCTACTAGTTGTCAGAAAGTAACTTGGGGGTATGAAATATTATAGATAATAATAATAGGCTAACCCGTCAGTTACGAAATGTAGGTGTAGGATTGAAGGTTCTATTGGTTCACTCGTTCGCCTGAAATATCGTTTGACCAATAAGGACTCGTGAGGAGTGATGACAGGTCGATTAAAGCACGCGCTAGTTCATTTGGAGTGACAGTCGGAAAGGCTATTGCCTATTGTAAAATAATACTAAACCCGTGCGTAGATTATTCGGATAAAATAAGTTATATAAACCCTTTTTAACAGTAGGTAATCACAGGTAAACCCATTTGTTATGGTGTATTATTTTGTAATTGAATTGTCTTAATAGCTGCAGTATGATCATAGGTGCGTAAGTCTGATGCACTTTCGCTTCACCCTAGAGCAAGATTAAGAAAAGACATTTCGACGATTCTGTGTAAATAATGGATGGACATAAGAACTGAAACTGAAAAAGATTTTTTTTTCATTTTTTGTTGTTGTTATGAGTTTTCTTCAGCAATTCTTAGTGATGATAACTGCAAAGTACATAATGATCACTCTACTTAATCGCTATAATCTATTAGTACATGGACTTGTAGGTACGTGAATAATTTGCAAGTTACGATCTACGGCGTTGCGCTATTGGTCGCTCATTATAAAATAAGTTCAAGTCAATGTATACAGGTGGTTCACTTTCTATTAGTATAGTGTCTATTGACTATTATGAACTTTAATGTTAATCGAGGTTTTTTATGTTGTTGCTTTAATATCGAATTTTATATAATTTTAATTAGTTTTGCTGCAGTGATCAATTGACAATGTATTATTTAATTTGTATTTGTGGTTTTTTTTTTTAATTTGTTTTATTTTGAAATTGGGACTTTGTGTCTGATTAGATAAATATTATTGTAACTATATTCAGAAATAATTTATAGTTAAGTTAGTTGTTTATATAGTCGTAATAGTACTGTTTATATGTTTGTTTATAATTTTTAGTATTTATTTCTTTTTTGATATTATTCGGGAGTTCATTAATTAATGTGGGAATCAAATATTTTATCGTTCGCCTTCCATAGAAGTTTCTATTCTAGTCCGAGGTACGTTTAATGTATTATTGGTGATACTTCTGGTGGTTATTTTATGAGATATCGATTTTTAATTGCTTTTATTAGTAAATTGTTCAATTAACAGCCATGTTAAGTCTAGTTTGTACTGGCAAAGTTTTACAGTATTTAAATAGTTCAATAACGTCTTGTTTGAATTGGTATTTAATTTTTCTAGGCACTATAAGTTTCAAAAGTATAACTTGTAGTTTGGAAATTCTTTCAACATACGATTTAAATGTTCGTCCATAGCTCGTAATGCCGTACGCTATTATTGACTCCGCTAAAGTAACGTACATGCTTAGTAAGATTTTAAACGGAACTTTAGGTTTTAAAATGTAGAACATTGCCAGAATGGCTCGCAGCTTATCACAGACTGAGTCCACGTGAAAACCCCAGTTGAACCGATTGTCTTCAAATAATCCCAGGTAAGTATGGTGTGTAACTTGCTCGATTGCCTCTCATTGACATATCCCTGAAGGAGTGGAGTGGAAACAGCTATGACTATGGGCGATTATCCTAACAGAGGCAAGTTGTTTTAAGTGGCTAGAGTGAACATGGATGATTTTTGTTTTACTTGCATTAAGAACCAGTCCAACATCGTGCGCCCATTTGGAAAGTTGAGTAAAATCATCCTGAAGCCATTGAACAGCTACATTTACGTCTTTATGGGCAGCTACAAGACATCTGTCATCAGCATACTGATAGATAGAACAGTGGTTGACCACATGTTCCATGTCATTAACATAAGTTAGGTAGTGTAATGTCCAAGTACTGAACCTTGGGCCGTTCCTTCAGTGACGTCAATGGCGTTACTGCTTACATATCGAGTATTATTAGTAGACTTTATTTCAAACAGTAAACTAGACACGGAAATCAATTTCACATAGGTAAGCTGATGCCGAGTTGGTTTTATTTGTCAAACAGATACGAAACCGTACAAATATGCAAGTACATACAATCCGGGCCGGATGCCGGTCGGAAGTCGGATCCCGGCCGCCCCGTGTCAGAGCGCATCACTTCCTACCGCTTGACCAAAAAATACCAGCATCATTTTTGATATTCATATTTTTTTTAGATCATTCGTGCGTGTGGACGGATGGGCGTGTTGCGTTTCAGGTTAGAAACAAAAAGTTTAGAAAGTATTTTTTAAAATTTATTTTAGCAGCTTTTTGTTTATATATTTGCAATGTTAAATAATGCTACAGGGAAATATTTAAAGCGCAACTGAAGGTTCGAATGGTTTGATGCCTACCATTGTCCGGAAAATGCGAAAAAATACGACAGTTTAAAACAATTTCGGTTTTACCTGTTTTCTAAAAGGGTCAAATTAACTTTAATTTCGGAAGTCTGTTTTCCTCGGTATTGTTTGTTTCTTATTCAACACCGACTTCCAAAATTAAAGTTATTTAGATCCTTTTAGTGTTTTTTTAGTGAAGTCGGTTATTTCATACTTTTTAATTGCTATACTTATAACCAGAGTGCCTATTTCTCATGACAATTCCAATTAACCCAAACACTGCTAGAATACATTTTTTATTATAAAGTTCCCGTGTCTAGCTTCCACCTTCCGGCTTCATCATCAGATCAGTTCGATAGTAACTTATAGCCAAAGTGTTTTTGAGAAAATAATGAAAACTAGACTAATGACCCACTTAAATTTAAATAGAGTAATTAATTTAGACAATTTGGATACCAAAAGGGGATAGGTACTTCAGATGCGATAAATAATCTTGTTAATGACATTATTAGTCAATTGAATGACAAAATGAAGGTAGCTGGTTTATTTATTGATTTAAGTTCTGCATTTGACACAGTAGATCACGAGCTACTTCTGGCTAAACTAGAGCATTAGAAGTAAAGCGTTAAAACTTTTGACATCTTATTTGAATAACCGTAGAATGTACCTACGTAGAAATAAAATACATTAACCATGTATTTTGTGTGTACCAATTTTCCTTTTACTTCTACACACAGTGTCTACATCTCTATTTTTTTCCAACTCTCCTTTTGCAGGTATGCTGGAAGAGATTTCTTTAGAAATAAGCATCAACTTTTTACCATTCTTCTGTTTCCTTCTTCTTTTCTTTTATTATTGTGTGGGTATAAATTGTTAAATAAAATAAAACAATAATAATACAAACAATGACGTAGTGTGTGAGTGTACTAGTCAAAAGTGACCAAAATAAGTCACGGTGTACCTCAAGGCTCAATCTTGGGACCAATATTATATTTAATTTTTACAAATGATTTACTCAATTTTATGAATAATACCCAACCCGACGCAAGGCTTGTAATGTTCGCAGATGATACAATCGCTTTAATAATAAACCCAAATAAAACCCAAGTTATGTTGTTTAAAACAACGTCACGTAACAAAGATAACATAAATGTCACGCTCGAAGGGAATAATATTGATCTAGTAAACGAAGTTAAATTTTTAGGAGTTTACATAGATTCCTTATTAAATTGGAAAAAATAGCTCATCGCCATTGATTCCTCAATATCTCTTGCTACGCGCTAAGAAACCTCAGAGACGATATTGATTTAAAGCAGCTAAAAGCAGTATATTATGCATTGGTAGAATCCAGGTTACGATACAGCATTATGTTTTGGGGGAGCAGTTACGGGTATAATTGCCGAAGAGCTGTGTTGAGTTCTGGAGTGTGAATACACTCCAGGAACGTGCATTAAGAACGATTATTATAATAAAATGGCAATTTCATACTTTAACCCCTATTATAAATAAAACAAAGTCGCTGCTCTCTGTCTGTCCCTATGTATGCTTAGATTTTTAAAACTACGCAACGGATTTTGATGCATTTTTTTTAATAGATATAATTATTCAAGAGGAAAGTTTATATGTATAATACATGCATAATATAGTAGAGAAACACTGATAATTTTAGATTTCTAATGTGATGTCGTAAATAAACACATTTTTTGCGCTTACATAGCAAACGCTGGCTGAACCCTACGAGATAGATCAAAATAATGTACCTAGTACAGTATTGTACACCTTAAAAAAATCTACAAAAAAATCCGCGATGGTATATGTCTATCTCTTAGGGATAACTCACAAAAACCATTTTTAATCCTTTACTTTTTACCCGACTGCGCGACGCAAAGGAGGGTAATGTGTTTATCAGTCTATGTATGTATGTATGTATGTTTGTTTCTATGTGGCGTTCTAGAGACCAAATGCGTAGGCCGATTTTGATAATTCTTACGTCAATCGATTCGTCTTAACCTTGCGAGTGTCACTAAAGACATGACAGTAATCGAAATTCACCACAGCTACAACCAGACGCCATATTGTCAAAATGAAAAAAAAAAGTCGATAAACTATGTCATGTGGGGTGTCGTTGAATAGGTAGGTATTTTAAAATCATCTTTAGGTTCCTTTTATCATTTTTCATTTTAAATAATAGTTTACGATATATAACGATTTAAAGTTGTTTAACAAAACAATCATTCTCGCTGATTTTCTTACTTATTGATTTATGTTTTCATTTCAAGTATAAACGATACACAAATAAAAAAAACAGTGAAAAAGCATGAAGAACAAATATTTTTGGTAAAAAAAAGTTTACCACCAAACTCGATAGATGGCGTTGTTCATTTGATGCACGTTTGTAAATCAAATCATTCGAGTTTTCCCATCAACTACACAGGTCGATGAACATAAGTAAAAGATGACAACTATATTGGCAAAAACTACTAGGTTGTATAAATTACATGCAGTTGATATATCAGTAGAATCGAAAACATATGGTCAAAAACCGAAAGATGTAGGTATATGTTTCTGATGATCCTAACAAAACTGGAGGAATCGTTAAATATTTAACAATCGGTTTAGGATCACGAGTTATGTTACGAAGAAATTTGAATGTTACCCATGGTCTTGTTAACGGAGCAATGGGTGCTATAAGGACAATTGAGTGGCCAGCTCTTCGGAGGGACCAATTGGAACCCGGAGAATTGCCACAAGCTGTTTATATAGAATTTGACGACAAAGCAATTAAAAACAATGTTCCTGAAGTAGGAGTCAGAATCGAACCATCGACGACAGAATTCGATGCACTTCGCGGACAGGGTAAAATAGAGCGAAAAATGTTGCCATTGATATTGTGCTGGGGTGTAACTGTACACAAGCTCCAAGGAACTACTTTGGACTTTTGGACCGAGCTGTGGTTGACTTAAGTTCACGCATTTTTGCTAAAGGTCAAGCATATGTAGCTTTGAGCCGAGTTAGGTCTCTAGAGGACTAATCATCAGTAGTTTAGACCACCGCAAGTTACTTAATAATCCCCACGATATTAACTCCTTCAATGAAATGACTAGATTGCGAAATTTACCATCTTAAAACGAAGTCAATGAATCGTAACTAAAAAGTATAAAATAAAATAAAAATATTTTTTTAAAAAATACTTACGTAAAAAAAATTAACTTAAATAAAAACTAAAAAGAAACAAACAAGCCCAGTAGTTTAGAATTCTGTTATGTAATACTAAATAACTACACAATTTAAATAGTTTTATAATCGATACACACATAAAACAAATCATACATTCTAATGCAGAACAGAACGACTCACAGTCGGGGCCCCTTGGGAAGATTTGATTGGTAAAACTACTGGGCTTGTTTGTTTCTTTTTAGTTTTTATTTAAGTTAATTTTTTTTACGTAAGTATTTTTTTAAATTAGTTTCGACGCAGTCGGGTTTTTTGTTTTTCTTTAAATATTTTAATTTTATTACGATAATTAATGGCTTATTTACGAAGCGATTGTAAGCAATAAAACACTAATCCTTATCCTTAAATACATTGTGCATTTAATAAAGATCAATGTTGCCCTTTGTAGCATGTAATTTAAATTAATATTTTCGAAGATATTACGGATTTAGGAGGTATAGTCCCGTGAATATCACACTCGTACTGCCGCCTACTGCCGCCTAGACGCTCGGCGGTGTACGAGTATAATGTGTGCATTTAATTCCGGCCAGCTGCGCCCCCCTGACCTTTAAATCCATTTTCTTTGCGAAATATTGATTGATTTACTTATTGAAGGACCTTAACCAGGATTTTTTTTTGTGTAGATATATTTCTAAAGATCAGAGCCGTTTGAAAGGAGCAGGGAAAACCAGCGAAAAAATATTATATTGTTAATTCTTTTTTTGGCAAAAATATTAGTCTTACGAATAAATCATATTATGTCGATAATGTTGTACATGAATCTATTGCCGAGGAGTAGGCTTCAGAAAGTCGCTGTTTTAGAGCACTGCTCGGGTGTTAGGGCCTTAAAATGTAGGGACATAGCGATTGCGGTAGTATTAGCATTGCACCCGTGCGAAGCCGGGGCGGATCGCTAGTAAATGATAACTATTAGAAAATAATAAAACTTGACCAAAGAAAGGGATTTGACTCAATTAAAGGGCAAGAACAGGAGGAGGTTTTAGTCGTAAAGAGCCCGGTACGGCCCCAACTGTAGCATTTTTGAGACAATCGGGGCCACTATGACAATTTTCCACACAAATTATGCTACAGCTGGGATACTTATTACTCTTATTTCCCACCTTAGACCGTGGCTGGCAGACTGACTCTTATCTCTTTAGACCAGCTTATGTAGTAACATTTTGTTACGTAGGTATACGAATATTCATTAATAAACAAGCAGGTCACAGAGTCAGGTCAGAAGCGTACTATTTGATCTGCACATTACCTTCGTAACCAGTTTCGCAAAACAAACTTATGAAACTATAGATCTATGCTATGACTCACGATTAACCACTAGCCTTTGACTGTGATTCATATCTGGAACCATTCATATAGTTGTAGGCTCAATTATTGTGACAACACAAGCCCTTTGAAATATTAGTGTGCCTAGTACTTAGTAGAATTGATGTTTATCTTACAGATCTTTACTGTCTTAGGTTTGTTACATTCTCTTAATGGCGATGATTTGTGTTGTACCTCGTATAAAGTAAGGCAAAACTAGTTCCTAAAATGTATGTTTCACTTTAATACGGTTATCTACCGATTAAATAGTTAAATAAAAATAAAAAAGAAACAAAATTCCGCACTCATCATTCAGATCTCCAGGCATACTATTATGACCGTCTTTCATTCCTCCATAAACAGTCAGAATTCGCGTCCAAAAGATTAGAGTGGAAGGACTACCACGCAACGATTACAGAGAAATGTTTAAAAGTAATATGACACAAAATAACACATACGTAAGCATTCGCTCAGTCGAGCACTGCATTCAGTATAGCCGAGCTTTTAGTCGATATATTAGAAAAGTTTTCAGATTCAATTACAGAGTACACGATCATCTCATAAAACATTCGAGATATACCAAACAGCTAACTAAATACTTGGAAAGTTTCTTAAGTCTTGTTAAAGTTGTTGTGATGTATTAAATCCGCAGTAAGCCAGCTTAAGATCGCAGTTGGCTGCTGAATTTCGATTAGAAATTAATATGTGTATGAGATAGTTGTTTAACTTCCAAATAGCCATAAGATCTTATGACTCTTATAATATAACCTATAAGAGCATATTGTGTTGTTTTAAATAAAATAGAAATGGATTCTGGGCTTTGTATTCAACGAAATGAAACCTTAGAGGTACCTAAGTAAATATAATTAGCTTCTACTACAAATAAGGACCCTAAACAAACTCATAGGTAACGGCTATCCGACCGACTATGTGGCCTAGATACGACGGTGTTCTTATTAAAAATACAAGGGATATTACTATACATTTTGTAACTTATATGTGCAATACTTAACAATTTTTTTCTTTAGGGTGGCCAACTTGGATGTATACAGTTTTTTTTTTTAAGGTGGGAAATCATCCAAATGACTTCTCACGCTCTGGGTGGAGCTGGAGGGCGTGTCAGACTTTTACTGACTAAAACCACACCTGTATCCTTCAATTACGGGTTTCCCTTTCAGAAATTCTCCGCGGTCCTAGCTAACGGGCATCGGCCCTGCTGGGCCCCTACGGTTTGCTGACATCTCTTGAGGAGCGTGAGGATCACTACGCGCTGTTGACGACTGGGCTCGGTCCGGTTAATTACCGAACAGCCAGACGGCGAGCTACCCAGTGCTCGACGTCCGCAAGCCCGCGTCTACCGTGGCTGGTAGTCGGGGTCGGAATTACGGCGGCTAGGGCGTGAGGACCTTCGTTCCCTCACGCGTGCAACCTCTTCCTTCGCTAGCATTACTGCTTCGCAGAAGGAGGCGACCGCCTGCCACTCCTCCTCGCTCCGGACCATAGCATGAATAAGTGCCTCCACGAGGTGGATGTATACAGTTGGACTGGGGAAATGTTTGAAAGAATTATCATTGCCCTGGAACGCAAAGATTGCTCTTTACTCCGCAGGAATACAGGTGGGTTTTAGTTAGTTATAGTCTGACACTTGCTCTCGCTCCACCCAAAGTGAGAGGAGCTGTTTGATAATTTTCCTCCTCAAAAAAATAAATGTAAGTATATAGTGTAGCCAGTGTTACTACCAGAGGCCAAAATTGGCTTTTCTTTGTACTTACTTATTCGATTATTGCTAAAGAACCGCAATTTTGTAGTAGAGCTTGTTATTGCATACATTTAAGTCATTGTGTGCTAAAAGCCTATCGAAACACGATGGACACTCTTTGAACTACATTTTTTTTGAGATACCTAACGAGTCCCAGAGGTCCAGTGGTAACAGCCTCGATTTAGTTGTAGGCCGTGGGATCATATTCAAGCAGGCGCTTTATTTCGTGTTATATATATTATTTCATCGTCACTGCTCTCAAAACGGTGAAAAAAAATCGTGGAGAAACCGGTATGTAAAAGAACCAAAAATTTGAAGGCGTGCCATCCGCCAATCCGCAATGGGCCCACGTGATGGATTACTGCCCATTGCATGTCCTGGAAAAGAAGCCCGAATCCCAGCAGTGGGAACATTGTGCTACCTAACCAGACCCGTTTCGATCACAAAGGATTATAAATATATAAAAAAAAGTATTTTTAAGGGCATCCCTTGTTAACCCCAAAATTCCTTATTCCATTTTTGTGAAACACTAATTTATCTTAAATATGTATCCTATATCTGAGTGCGCTACTCGTGTATTTATTTCATTTTATTCAGTTTATTGATTTCCTTTACTTGTCTAAGATAAAACATTCAGCTACCGGTCTTCAAGGCTTCAGAGACCCTAACCTTCTAAGGATATGAACCGCGTCTAGAAGTATCGCTTTTTGAGTCAACAAGCCCTTGACCCAGCCGGCTAACGAGAGCCTCCTAAGAGTGGTCGAGGCTAGTGCCTATTAAGGCATTGACCGACAACTATCGGTACAATGATCGCTCAGTCCACATCCCACATGTCGACAACCTTGCAAGCCAAGTCAAAATACTTGATTTGCTTATCTGTCTTGGTTTTCACGAGTTTCTCGTCATGTGAGATGGTTATGTCAACTATCATTGCACACCTTTCGCTTAGGTCCACCACTTCTATATTAGGCTTGCTGGTAATAATAGTCCTGTAAGTGATAGTGGACCAAACCCAGTACAATATGATATGGTCATTCAATTCAATTCAATTCATTTATTCTTTCTTCACAATAGTTTTTTTGACAGTTAACAATGTGACTTAAGGACTATAATTCCACTATTGTAAGAGTCTGGTGCCTGAAATAGGTTTTTGAAAAAAACCTGTGGTACAGGTCACCAGGCCCACAGCAAAAAAAAAGAACATTGTTAGACGACCTTGAGTGTCAGTAATACTATTTATGGTTACAGAACATCAGACCATAACAAGGAGAAAATGAAAATAAACAAAAAAAATATATTAATTATATAGAACCAAGGTAAAAATAAATAAAAACTAAAAAAAAATGTATATGCAGAGCAGGTTATTGGAAGTGTCCTGGGGATGTGTATGTGAGTGTAGTGTTTGAGAGCGAGTATGAGTTTTAAATCAGCCGTGGAGGAACGGAATGAAAGAATGAAAGTTTATTTTAGAACTGTTAAAAGATTCTCAGTTTCCTGATAGTTCAGGGTTTTGAGAAATGCCTATACTGTTTTGTGACAATTTGATTTGGTTTTAGGGTATAGATTGAGAGTGACATTTAATTTGTTGTATAAGAACTGACCAAGAAAGAAAAAGAATCTCTGAGGGAGTGTGGATTTGAAAGGCGACGAGGGTCAGTCATTATCGATTACTAGGTTGGGTACATACTTATAGTACGGCTATTCCGATTCCACAAGAGAGAATAACAGAGCAAATTGCTGGTGGATAATCCTGGCTATAAGGTTGTGCTTATGCAAGTACTCTCCGTTAGCAAGATGAGAACAAATACAATGTAACGGATTGATCTTCTCGGTCGGTTACATGCCCAATAGATGTGAACAGGGCTGTCCTTCACAACAAAGCTACGGTAGTTATCCGTCATAATACCTTTGTCATAAATTACACAGACAAAATCATCGGAAGCCCCAAAGAGGACACCGACATGCAGCTACAGATGCTAATTGCTCTATGTCGGACCCATGTAGCGCCCGAAAGAAGCGCCCGTGAAGTTCTTTACTCTACCTTACTTCCCAGTGATTATTAGTATCACGCACTAATGGTTTATGCCAGTTCTCAGTAATCTAGGAGAGCTAGGTGAGGTCTTTTATACATCGCTACCCCCGTCGGTATCTAGTAAATACTCCCTGAGACTGCATATCTCTCAAATGTCCAGTCTTACTAATTAAGAGGGTCCATCTCCACTCGCCTATCGTCAACGTCGAACATGGTTTAAAAGCTAGTTGCTTCATCTAACATCAATCAAATGCGATGTTTGATGAAGAGGCAAGGCGAAAAAAAGAGAACACCCGAAAACATTGTTGGCATTTGGTAATTCCGTGATTTACTCGAATATTTCACAAAATTTGTACCAGGAAATACGTGTTTTTTTTTTAAACCCTTTAAAATTTTTCAGAAAAATTGTCGTCATTCAGAATCTCGATTAAATGTGAAATTTACCTCGAGTTGCCCGTTCTTAATAAACCTTGACCATATCTGCGGGATATACATACAGTCTCGACCATGACCAGTCCAGTCCGACAACCATGGGTGATGCATTCAACATACGGTCATTAATGTACGGACCTGCCTATTCAGGGTGCAATTCCGTTTAGGTATATCAAAAGAGCACACTAACACTGGAATGACCTAACTGTTAAAGGTTCCTCTACCTGATAGAAAGCTATTGAATAACTTCTTCAGGTGGTCAAAGAAGTTTTATTTGATTTGTTTTAATCATATCAACGCGCAATAAATCATTACTGCACTATATTATACAATTATAATCCCAAAAATCACAAACGCGATATGCAATTTCCATCAAAATATTCAAATTTACCTCCCATTATCATATTAATATCATTATTAAGGCTTATATCTATATACGATTAGGGATTACAACAAATTGAAAACAATGTCTTGGTCTCAATAAAAGGCGCGGGTGAAAAGGTGGAGGGGGGGTGCCACCGGCGAAGCATCGCGCCGGCATCGGCATGAATATTCAAGCTCGCGGTACAACTAGGCACACAAAGTAACCGGTGTCAATTACCGTATACATTGTGATAACTAAACGAAACCAAATATTAGGCGAATTTAAGGAATCAGTTTAAAAGATTCAGGTGGTGTTTTTCGTAACTGAGCGTACGTACACCATAGCTTACCTTATATGTGAAGTAGACTCCGTAACCAACCATTCATTATAAATATTTATTATTGTATTAATTAGTTGTATAAGACACCTATAATTAGGTAGTGTAACTATGCACTGAACCGTTATGATGAGATCGAGTTATCCTCTTTTAAAAAGATTTATTTCTGTAAAACTGGCTGTAAGAATTAATGTGTTATATGCGCCCTCCATCACATAATGGCTTCCGGCGGGGTCTCATGGTGGAATGGCGACAGCGACTATCGCAACCCAGTGCTGGGCACGCCATAATTATGGCGGTAATTCCCCTCTTTGAGGAGTGGCTGGAAAGGCAACACGGCGTCCTTACCTACCGCATGACGCAGGTCCTCACCGGACATGGCAAGTTCGGGAGGTTCCTGCACCGGATTCGTGCGGAAGAAACGCCCGGGTGTCACCATTGTGCGGACCACCCGGAGGACACGGTGGAGCACACGGTGGAGGTGTGTCCCGCTTGGGCAGAGCAACGTCGTGTCCTCGTGGGGGCGATCGGCGGCGGCGATCTCTCGCGCCGGGCCTTGGTACAGGCCATGGTCCGAAGCGAGGAGGAGTGGCAGGCGGTCGCCTCCTTCTGCGAAGCAGTAATGCTAGCAAAGGAGGCGGCCGATCGCGTGAGGCAACGGTCCTCACGCCCCAATCGCCGCCGGGATTCCGATCCCGATTTCCGGCCATCGTAGGCGCAGGCTTGCGGACGGCGAGCAATGGGTGGCTCGCCGTCCGACCGTCCGGTAACCGTCCGGACCGAGCCCAAGTCGTCAACGGCGCGTGCTGTTCCACGCGCGCCTCAAGGAGATGTCAGCAACTGTAGGGGCCTAGCAGGGTCGAAGCCTACTGGGGCCAAGGGTCTGATTCTGAAAGGAAGACTCGGCCCTGGTACGAAAGGCAACGAGGGAACGGGAGTGGGTTTTTAGTCAGTAAAAGTCTGACACTATCTCCCGCCCCGCCCAAGGGCGGGGGATGTCATAAGATGATTTTCCCACCGAAAAAAAAAAAAAAAAAAAAAAAAAAAAAAAAAAAAAAATCACATAATGGCTAAAGTGACGTTATTATTGTTTACAAGTTAACTGGCTAATTAGAAGCGGTGATTAGGTCTCTCTGGAAACGTATTTGCGTCTAATTGAAATTTTATAGCTTTGAGAAAATTTGTGCTGCAACGGCGCCGTGAACGTTCAATGCAATTAAATTAAAACTATTGCTACTCACCTGCGTAACGTACGACATGATTGGCATGTAATTTCAATTATTAATTAACACTTTCCCTTCCCTATGAGTTGGGAATATAACCTTGATGCTCAAAGCATTCTTGCTGTGTACGTAGGTATTGCTTTGATCGTTTCGCGTATTTGTCCCTTTGACAGCAACATCCGACAATGACATGTAAGAAATTTTAATAAAATCTTGTAAGGCAAAACATAGATTGCAATGTTATTAGTTTGTTGGCTGAAATGATGATAATGAAAGCAAAACGTAGGTCTTTATCTAGCTATAATATTTATACCCGTATTTAACAATATACAAGTGACCAGATAAACAGCAACTACTAAAGAAACATCTGAACCACGTAAAAAACAGGATAGCAGCTTTATAAAAAACTTGCTTTCAAAGCTGACAAAAAGACCGCTGATAGAATATAAAATCATTGAAAGTAATTCAGAAGTTTTCAAAGATTTCCAGCAAGACTACGTCAACGAGTAAACTCTTTAACTGAAAACCTTTCGAACAAAGTTTTTATTACGAGAATATACTAAACGATTTTATATCGAATCTTTCTTATCGAAATACATTTTACCTATGGCGCTGCTTTTTATCGGCAATTGGTATATTTATTTGCAACACTTAGCAGAACAAATATGAGATGGCAAACATAATAATGCAAATACAGAGTTGATTGTTTAAGTTATTGTTGTTTGACTTAAAACGATCGTCAATGGGCTGGAAAGTGCTTTTGTTTCTACCTATAAGTTATTCAAGTAGTGTTGCAGTAGGGAGCCGTAGGCACTTCTGGGAATGTGAAAGGTAACAATATACCTATGTGAATTCTGTTCATTGATTCATATCTGAGCGTACGCAAGTACTCTTCAGGTTTTCAACCAGAAGGATCCTATAAATTAATTAAGTATTGGGATTGGGTTTTGGACCATATTTTTCAGTGCAGATATTGTATTTTATGATGTTATCTCTGAGTATTTAGAACAATATTCTAGTAGAAGGCCCGATTCCAATGTTTTCGTTACGTATACATATCACAGTAAATCAACAAACGTGTCATTTCTAGACAAGCTACACGTAATGTCTAGTGGCCTGATTTCCAAGAAATAAAATTAACTCGAAGAACAAATAATACGAAAACTAATAAGGTCAAGTCGTAGAAATAACAATCTTCATCGTAATATATTTTTCCAAAAACTACTTTCATCCAATTTTTCCTATAAAAATATTTTCGTTGAGTTGAATTTGTAACCTACGGGTTTGATAAGAGTTAACTTACGTCACAAAAGATAAATCAAGTTTATGTGACGTCCCCTGCCATAGCAGGATTTATGTGACTCCAGCGTTCTTTCTAATGTATTCCGTTAGTAAAAATAAAATATGTGTGATCGAAAATATCGTTTCCATTTCTATACGTCGATCTATGGTCGAGTTTGCGTCGTACAATATAACAATTATTAACCTTAACGACTCAATAGAAAGGATCATCTATTCAATTGTTTCGCCACAACGCCAACGCAACGTGACTTGATTTGAATAAAAAGTTCCCTTCGAATTTGAACACAAAGACCAATAATTAGGTCCGATAATAAGAACGAAACGTTTATCCCACAAGCTGGCTATGTAAATGAGTATGATAATATAAAATTTTACATAAATGGAGCAGAAATTGTGGAGTCATGGTGGTAGTGAGCGCTGATGCGGCGTGACGCGGGCGTGGGGCGCGCGGTGTGCTGCTCGCTATATGACCATTGTAGAACAACCGTGATGCAGCGAATACGTGCTGTTACAAATAACGAGAATATTCAAGACACTCCAATATGTAATAACTTACTTAACACATTTTATTTGATCAAATCCTTCATAGCGTCGCCGTCGAGTTCATACTGTAGGTAATTAATAAAATTAGTAAAATTTTTTTTTTCAATCCGTATTTTGACAGTTTGAAGCTGCAGGAGAAAAGAAAGAAATTGATAGTATTAGGTTACATAATATTTAAAAATTAATTTGGTGCACATACCTACGCAAATGCGCTTAAATATAACATAGGTAACATTTCTGAAGTCAGTGTTATAAATAAAGACATCCTAGCCAAAACTAAAGACGTGATATAAGTGGTAATAGAATATGGGCCTCGATAATATATTTATCTCATCTTTAAGATAATATACTACTTCCAATAACTTGAACTGTCTTCATATTTCAACGGGTCGTGGGCGTCAAGTTTGGCTCGCGATATCAACCTTAGTAGATACATGTATTTCTTTATTATATCTAACTACTTAGTTAATGTTCCTTGTATTATGAACGAAAAAATTGTATTTCATCAACATACGAAAGAATTTGTCCTCAATACTGTCAGACCGACCTCTACGGTTCATATCTGTTTTTATTATAATTAGATGCATAATGTTAAGAAATTTCATCGATCAAACTAAAAACGGCGCCTTCTCTTAGAAATCTATAATTAATGCTCAATAAATTGTTGATTTGAATTGTTTGTACATACATTTACGCATCAATTTATAAGTTATTAAATAATAACTACATTCTTTAATTGGCTTTAAATTGAAATCTTCTTCAGTAAGTGACAGTTTTAATATTTGATAAGAATCAAGAGAGAAAATCGAATTAATTAGTCGAATATATTCGAAAGCTTACTGTAAATTAATTTGTAATTCATGTCCATAAATAGTTCTACAAATTTTAGAAAATAAAAACGAAAACGATATTTTTGACACTAAATACGAGTCGATTACAGTTTATTTCATGTGAACTTATTACAGATTCAGTTTTTGTGTTATTATACCTTTAACGGTAAACAAGGTGTTTTTTGAAGTAGCCGTTTTAGAAAGACATAAGCTTAACAAATAATACTTAGGAGTGATATATGTAGAAAAAAATATAAACAGACTAGTGGATCATGCCGATTCAGACGCGAAAACAGATACAATCAAACAGCTTTAATACTGCCAATAGATTCTCCACAGTGGGCGGCGGCCTGAAGCTGATAAACAAAATAAACATCCACTTTATCTATTCAATTACTTGAATATTATACCTACAAGTATTTACGTCTGGCTCCCAAACTAAATCGGACTGGGGCTGCCCTCGGGCGGCTCCTGCCCAACCTTGGGGGTCCAGACGCCTCCTGCCGGAGGCTCTACGCGGGAATCGTTCGGTCCATGGCCCTTTATAGCGCACCGATATGGGCGCCGGCGCTGCGGAAGCAGCCGGCGGCCCGGCTGAACGCATGTCAGAGGGTCATGGCCATACGGATGGTGCGAGGATACCGGACGATTTCCCGCGAAGCGGCGAGCCTTCTTGCTGGACAGCCACCATGGGATCTGGTAGCAACAGGCCTTGCTCACATGCACGATCTGCGCATGGAGATGCAACGCCGGGGCGAAACTCCACTGCCGCGACAAGTCGCAGCATGGCGGACAGAGCTCCGGCGGGATCTCATGGAGAAATGGCGACAGCGACTGTCGCGACCCAGTGCTGGGCACGCCACAATTATGGCGGTAAGTCCCTTCTTTGAGGCGTGGTTGGAAAGACCTCACCGCGTCCTCACCTTCCGCATGACGCAGGTTCTCACCGAACACGGGAAGTTCGGGAAGTTCCTGCACCGGATTCGTGCGGAAGCGACGCCCGGGTGTCGCCACTGTGTGGACCGCCCGGAGGACACGGTGGAGCACACGGTGGAAGTGTGCCCCGCTTGGGAAGAGCAACGCCGTGTCCTCGTGGGGGCGATCGGCGGCGGCGATCTCTCGCGCCGGGCCTTGGTACAGGCCATGGTCCGGAGCGAGGAGGAGTGGCAGGCGGTCGCCTCCTTCTGCGAAGCAGTAATGCTAGCAAAAGAGGCGGCCGATCGCGTGAGGCAACGGCAACGGTCCTCACGCCCCAACCGCCGCCGGGATTCCGATCCCGATTTCCGGCCACCGTAGGCGCGGGCTTGCGGACGGCGGGCAATGGGTGGCCCGCCGTCCGACCGTCCGGTAACCATCCGGACCGAGCCCAAGTCGTCGACGGCGCGTATTGTTCCGCGTGCGCCTCAGGGAGATGTCAGCAAATCGTAGGGGCCCAGCAGGGTCGAAGCCTACTGGGGCCATGGGTAGTGTGAAAACGAAACCGTGGCCCTGGGACGAAGGCAACGAAGGAACAGGAGTGGGTTTTTAGTCAGTAAAAGTCTGACACTATCTCTTGCTCCGCCCAAGAGCGCGATTTGTCATAAGATGATTATACAACCTATAAAAAAAAAACCTACAAGTATTTCATATTTGCATGGCACGCCTAGGGTCACCACTTTTGGAAAGAAATATTGTTTTTTTTTTAATTGTGTTCGAATATAGTATCTCCTTTTGGAAAAATCTGATAAAAATATAACACATTTGTTTTTTTTTTATTAGAATTTTAATTTTATCATGATGTAGGTAATTGCTACTCATTTTAGAACTTGGTATTTATTTATTTTTTCTTCTAAAAACGCATGCGAGAGCCATCAGCATAACAAAATATGTAATGTTTTATTGATCAGGCGCAAAAAAAAAAACATAGACGTTTCAGTTTAACCAATACCAGAAAGAATAAGCCCGTCGGTAGCATTAGGTAGCCTTGGTTTTCAGGAAAACTTGAGAAAAGATAAATGGTGTACGAGCGCAGCGAGCCCGGCAATTCAAGCTCTACGAGTAAAAAGTAACATTTTTTTGGCTATCCATTCAGAAATATTTATGAATCAAAGTAGTGGATTTCTGCCGAAATGTGTTTAGAAATATGTATCTGTATTATGGTAACACTTTGTGTATTATTTAGCGAACTCGAAAATGTTGGCACCCTTTGAAATTGCGTTTATCTAAAGTGTTTAGGTGTTGTATGGGATATTTTTTAAAGGCTTTTCAAATTATAATGCGATATTATGTGATCCAATTTAATAGATTTTATTATTTTTAGGTATGTTTTATATGTAGTATAATTGACTAAAATATAGTACAATACTATATAAATAATTGAGTACTGGTAGCAACCCTGAGTACATTTGGCCAGGGCTACCCTCAACTCTGGTATGGTTCGAATTACAACGTGGTACTCGCAAAGAAAACCAATAGCCCAGTTTCACGCAACTGGTTTTATTGAAAAGCTCCATACGCGCATTTTACAGCCTTTTCTATTTTTATTTTGCGGTAACTACAGTATTTCTAGCTATTTAATGCTCACGATCTGGTTAGGGGCTAGCAGGTGTTTACATTAAAATCTTGTTATGGTTTGAGGCATTTAAAATTGTTACCGATTCTGACGGGAATAGGCAATAATCAATCGGTAGTAACATTAATCATCATTCGTTTGCAAATATGCATTGCTTATATTTTGTTTTCATCAAGCATCTGACATTACTGAGCACAGTGCCAACAATCACGTGAAGCGGATCAAAATTCAAATAAGGAAAGTGTGGTAACTTGAGGGTCTATGAACGTGAGTTAAGCTTGGCCACATCAACCGGATCATAGAGAGTAAAGTGGTTTTGACATCCCGTTATAGGACCAAAATAAAAGCATTTCACCGACTGCTAGCACCGTTAGTATTCTATCCGCATGGTAGTACTCACTACACACCAGACGCCTACGGGAAGTGTTGATAGAGGCACCCACGGAACGTCCCGAACAAGCCTCACCGCTGCACCGTCATGTCAACATGCTTTATAGACCCATAAAAGAATAAAAGATTCAGTGTTAACAATTATTGGACGTTTCAAATACGACCGCAATCATTTCAACTTCGACCAAAGAATTAAACTCTATTGACATAAAATATTTATTTTACTCTCCAACTTCAGGTAAATGTAAATATTTAGAAGATTTATTCTCACCGCTGTTATTTTATAGTTCAAAATAAAAACGTTCTTTATTGTTTCGAAAATCAAATTTGTTGTTCACCGGAGAGTGTTCACCATAAAACGTGCATTATTGTACTTATATGGCCTTGACATTTAGGGTTCGTAGGAGTATAAATTGTTCCAAAACAGGAAAGTAATTCGTACGTTCACTGTTTTTAAATTGGTCTATATTAAATTAAAATATTCTTTGACATACCATAAAAGCGCACGAGTACGGAAAATTTAGATACATGAGTGTTTGATTAAAATTGATGTGTTTGTTCAACATGAGTCAATTATGCTTTCAATATTTCTGTTAAAACGAAGCCTTCATCAAAGCGTGGGGCCAATTACAGTAAAATTAACACCCACATCCATTCCTTACATCTGCTAACGATTAATTAACTCCCACCGAGAAAATCATTAGTTAAGTGATAAGTGACGTCTGGTGGTGGATCGGTCCTTAGTATCCATCCGAGGACCAAGCTGCGTGGCTGGGTACATTAGCGTGTCGACCAAGCAACACGCCCCTTGCACGGACAATGCGACACTGACAGAAAGATCTATCTGTTTGGATTACGTGAGATCGTGACCGTGTACTCAGTGTGATTTGTTTTTTTTTTGTACTATATACTTGTCCTCTCCTAAAGGTCCTGGCTTTTGTACCGTCGAGAATCCAACCTCGGATAATTACAATGTTCGTCGTCGTTCAACAAAACGCTGAGTAGACGATGGCTTTGAATTTGGATTAAAGTAGACACATATCACCAGGTAGTGTATCAGCCAAGTTTGCGGAGCAGAAAGAGGATACACCGACTGAGAGTTACATGAACCATTATGGACTTTTGACCCCCTGTTACTTTAAATCTATTTAACCTCCACGCTTATAATTTTGCATTTTTAATAAGTCCTTCTTTAATTTAAGTTTGAGATTTGGTAAGAATCTCAAATTTAAATGGATAAAATTTGACTGCGTCCAGGAATTAGTTAAGTTATTGACATCACGTAATATTGAAAAAAATAAAAAATCTTCACTTTTGACTTTGTATATAAGACAAAGTTATTAATGAGGCTAGCCAGTATTGCAATATTATGTGTGGGTCTGATGAATACGAGAATTTTGCATTGTTATTTTTGAACGATTTTACTCTAAATAGTCAAGAAAGTGTTTGTAAACATGATGATGGCCCAAAACTCGAGAAATAAGTATGCTTTGCAAAAAACAATGATATCCCACCAAAAACATACCTAAATTCGAATGAATACCAAGTTCTCTATCTCGGTTGTTCTAACTGTTTACCAAGTCCTTTTGAAGTTTATTAAATTCATAGTTCCTGTCAAGCACAACTTTCATCAGTTGCTCTAATTGAAAATTTATCATGTTCTTTGTTATTAATGATGAAGGACATGACAATTCAATCAAAACGCAAATATTCAAGTTGGCGGGTAAAAACTTGTACAGGCACAGACAACTAGAGTACTTGGCATTTTTTCACATTTTTGTTTTTATTGAGATACCTATTATGAAAGGTAAAGAAAAATGAGAATGTAAAAATCTGACCCTCTTAATTAAAAAAAGTGATTGAAGGTCTCATTACAGATGAAGATATGGTAGGTATAGGCCTGTTTATTGCAAAAGCAGTGACAATAGGGAAATGACAAAGTGCGTTCCAATCAGAACTTTAGCATCAAACAATTAATTATTACATTGTAGACCTCAATGATTAATTATATGTTACGGTACCTTTTGATTGACGTTTGGCGGAAACATCAGTTCCAGTTAAGCAACCGTTTTCTATTAATTATGAATTGTATTCAATAATAAATTGCCTTTCTCAGAAACATGTAAGGCTGATGTTTGAATTTGGTAGGGACTCGTTATTATAGGGTCCAATATAATTAAGGATCGACTGATAAATAAGGAACTACATAATGACGTATTTAGTTTTGAAAATCAACACTAAAATTTTCTTGTTAGAAAAACAATGAGTTTAAAACCAATGAAGAATAGATTAGTCTACCACAAAATTAATTTGTGAAAATCTTTCCCTGAAGCAAAAATTTACGGTATCAAACCAAATAAAATTCACGAAATGATAGAATATTTTCAACAGGTGTTTCTTCGTTTTATCTTATTTATTCTATCTCCACATTACGTTTTATTATCTTAAGTTTCAAATCAGTGTGTTTGAGATCAATAGCGTATTGTTTCATAGCTAAGCCGAGCATTGTTCAGGCGACGGCGAGCGTAAGTACTGTAGGTAATGGAATTAAATTGTATGTCGGCTTAAAGGAAGCGTGCTGGTTGTTTGTTACCGTCTTTCACTACGATATATTGCTTTTCACGAAGGATATTTCAAGTTATAATATAAGTAAAGGAAACTACTTTGTGGATTACATTATGAACTGAAAATAAAGTTTTCACTTGAACATGTACCGGAACTTTTGAAAAGATTATAAGTAACTAGCTATCCGCCTCGGCTTTACACGGTAGAAATTATAGGTATATTCATACAATCTACCTTGTTTATCGCTCTTTTTATTAAGATAAGAGATACAATACTGGCAGAAAATTTTATTCACAATATCTTAGTAGAATGTAAACATTTTTAACTGAATGCATTTAAAAGTCTAAGTATAGGTATCGGTTTATGATATGGAGTTGTTACTGCAAGAAGAATTGTACATAATATTAGACAGGCTAAACATGCCCGAGACCAATGCCTAATCATCTTTTTCCTATTCATTTTAACAATGCTGTAAAACAATACATGACTGTGGCTCATACTTTCCTCCTGAATTCTAAATGGCTACAGTAACATAAAATAGAGTTGCACTCCAGTCCTCCCTGTTATCCTGCCATAAAGGATCATGTCCTTAACAAAGGTCTTACGTTACAGGAGACTCGGCAAATCTGATCCATACATAACATGACGTGTCTGCAGCAGCGGTGTCGTTTGGCAGTTCTTCGTCTTCTTACTTTAATATATTGAGTCGATACTTTATCGTATGCTTGAATTTATTTCAGTTTCTTTTAGTAAAATAATCATTTTAGATGTTTTAGAACGTTAGAAATATAACAGTTCAGACGAATTCATTACCTAATATTTCTCTTAGATTCGTTACTGGATTTTATAAGGTGGACCGGCTAACAACCTTCACTAGTGAACTAACAGCATTAAACTTCGATCACCAGATCACTAGCCAATTAGATTACACCGATATTCGCCCACAGCTTCAAAGTTGGCTTTCATCCGAGACGTGACGTCATAACTTATTTAGGCATAAGCCAACGACCCCTACCGTTTTACCTACAAATCCGAGCAGAATGTTTGAGAAAAAAATATATTCGTATCTAGAATATGAAGCTACAAGTTTCGTGCGACATACGTGCGACCTGCATACATTTTTGATTTACTGATAGAACATGAAACTAGATCTAGTTTTTTCTTGCCCTCTGTTCACATATCCTTGGTTGACGTTCTCTAAGGACGCATAACGTATGTAAGCGTAGAGTTTTCATATATTTTCATGCACAAATGGATGTTACAGCGAAGCGTTGCAGACTATGTACTGACTATATATCTGAATGTGTGCATAATAGATGGATTAAACTTTCGTTAAATTTTCGCTGGAGTTTTTTATCTGCTGGTTACTGACATCATAGTGCAATTGCAGTGGGCAGGGCACATTACTCGTAGAACAGATGGTCGATGGGGACGAATTATCAAATAACTTCTCCCTCTCTGGGAGCGAGAGGGACTGTCAGATTTTTACTGACTAAGACCCACCTATGTTCCTTTAATTGCCCTTTGCGTTCCAGGGCCACGGTAACTCTCTCGAATAATCCCACAGTCAAATTAAATTACCTTGCAACTATCAACGGTTTCTAAGTATCAAGTTGTAAGTTCCCGTATTGTCGTACTTAAACTTTAAATGGAAACCAATTAGCGGCGTCATGATGGGTATTCAGAAAACATCTAAACGTTTTAACGACCAATTTTACAGTCTGTAAGCTCTTTACTCCGCTAAGTGTCCGCTTGAAAGTAATTAAAATAAAAGTAAACATACTGCAACAAATTAGGAGAATGAGCTTTCCTGCCCTTCCTTAGCTGCCTTTAATAGTAAGTAACTGGTAAAATGGCAGTAAAATCATTGAAATTTATTGCTCGTGGAGTAGGCGATGGTTCACACGGACGTACGTACAATGCTCGAAGATTTAATAGTTTGAAAATGCTATCAAAAGACGCGATGAAGCATTAAGGACGTAGAAAGTTTTGTATTGTTGTAGAATTATGTTCAGTTTTATGTGAGTACGGCTGTTACTCACGCTCTGAGCGCTTTTATAACAATTTGTTCTGTGCTCAGTCGCGGCGCTTCATTTGAAACAGTTTTATGGTGCAGTTCACTATATATAATTGTGATCACCTGGCACTGCTAGCAAATCCCTTGCGTATTCATTTTTACGTTTTTACTTTGTCCTGGGTTTTTCTATCGAACTCCTGATAAGACACACCTCTGAAGCTGAAGCCCTGAAGGTGTATCATATTCATTTACTCATTTCGAATATTGCATCACGTCATTCAAAACTAACTTTTAGATATTTTAGTGAGGTCTGTGCTAAGCGTTTCAATATGAATGGAGGTTGCGTAAAGCTCGTAAACATATCGTAGGTGGTCGTTTTCAATTTCCAACCATTAAACATTTGACACAAAGGTTGTAGCACAATACCTAGGAGTGCTAATTCGCAAACGAATGCCCAAATCCGTAAATATTATGCCTAGTTAATGGATTCACCGAAATCTAAGGTTTTATGACAATGGTCTTCATATTTTATGGTCGTTTATACCCACGCTAGCATAAAGTAAGCGTTTCTAGAATATCTTTGACACGGTTCAACAAAGCAATTGCAGATAGACAATGTAATTCGAAATCATTTGTAAGATTAAAGTTCCCGATTTTGGTTAACTCCATCATAATATATCTGTAATGGCATATCACCTACCTTTAGAGTAAAACTAATCATGAAGTTCCCTTTCGTGGTTTGAAATACTAGTTAAGAAGCTCGAGATCGGAGGCGTTCTTCCATGGCGCGTACCCCATTAAGTCAGTAATAGGTGTTGTAACGGGGTAAGGCAAACGCCGTGTTTGCTGTGCACCATTACAACGTGCGAGTCTGCAATTACCGCCTTCAGAGGTAACAACAGTATTAATACACATCGAGTTAAACACAATTATCTACTTGTACAGTGCATATTTTCTTTCCTTCCAATATTTGTGCGAGAGATGTATGTAAATATTTTTCTGAGCGGCGCTTACTGATGTTGCGACGAGATGGCAATAACGCCGACAGACGTAATGAGGAAGCCTGCTTGTAAACTCGCGCCACACTCACCAATATTGCAACGAACACTTTTTAGTCATCATCATAAAAGACTCAAGGTTCAAAATCGTTTGTAGATTGTTTGGCGCAGGTGTATAATGTAAGTTTGCGAGGTTACCCGGCGCCGCGGGGCTCGCCATAACGAGCACGGCGCGGACGGGCGCCGGCGATCGCGACAAACCGCCTTCGAGTGAACCTCTTTTAAAAATTAGCTCTTGAATTTAAACTTCAAAGGTCGCTATCTTTTATAAAGCTGCATCCTTAGAAGGATCTATTAACAAAACATCGTTAATAAAAATACGAGAATATCACCGCGACACCCGAGGAAAATTCTTCTGCAATAAGTACTTGTAGGTATATGTTTTCTGACTAAGAGCTCTCTGTCTTGTTTAACTGGAACTATATTATTAATAGTCATTGCACAAACGGTGTAATACACAGTAATATATGTAATATGTGTAATATTAATATTACTAGAAGTTTAGTTTCTAGATTATACCTTTTTATGAGGGTTGTAGTATCTTGGTTAATTACAAGTAAGTAATTAATACACGTTTGAAATGTGTGTTCTTGTTAGTTTCCTTTGCTTATTGCGTTGTTAGGCACGCTTTGCGCAAAGTATCTAATTTACGATGTTTCAAATGTCTATCCCTTAACTTATCTATGACAAGTAAATAATGTGCGTGCAGATGGCTGAGATGGCAAGTTATAATTAAACTGACGATATGTTTGCGAGTAACAATTAATTAGGTCGTAACTGAGCACTGCAATAACGGCACACAACGACTGAGAGATGAGTAAGGATGAAAGAGGCTGCAAGTAACTTAGATTAGAAAGTAACTTGCCTTTTGCAGACACAGTTATACTAGACAGATTAATGAAAACTGTGGGCTTTAATGCCACAGACAGCCCACAGCCCACAGTTTACTCTACGAACTCGTAGAGTACACCAAGAAGAACAGGGAACTTACCAAGACACGTTAAAATGGCAGTCGTGCGAGCGAGAAAGAGGGATGGAACATATCTCTATTTAAAAGTTCACTTTAGGTCGTCAAATGGATCGCGATAAGATGTTGTCGTAGGGCTCAGTTGCAGTTAGAAACGTCTGCTCGAGAGACGACGCGACGGATGCAGCTATACGATGAGAAAAAGTTGTTACATCTCAAGCTCCATCTTTTAATAGTAATTTTATTGGGTCGCCATAGAATAGATATGTGTAACACCCACGGCATGTCAGTGAACAGTAATATTTCACGGATGGCAGCTAGAATTGCTCTCTGCTGCAGCAGTTATTTCCTCATTCAATAAACTCTTATAGCTTCTTCTTACTTTTCCCACGCTCACGCAAATCTATAACATTTTCGATTGAACCAAAACTGGTTTCGACAATGGTGTAATATTTCATATTTTTAACATTATGTCTCTCTGCCAGAATGCCTTTGTACATAAATGTGTTTATGTATAAAGGGATTCCGCGGTGCGTTGTTTTATTTGTGGACTGTAAAACTTTATGCAGGGTTACACAACAAAATAATGATACTGCAAAAAGTAATGCGACATTTATCCTCGCTCTACAAACAATTCATACCTCAGCTGTCAGATTAATCTAAGGCTTGGCGTGCATCGTTGATTGTGCGAATAATAATCCTACGGAGCGGAGTCTCGTATAGTTCACGAGAGCGTCAAAGCCGAGCGCAAAGGAACAAAGCCTCCAATTACCCGAGCGGGCACGCCGTGGGCTTTTAGTGAATAATGAGCCGCTTATCCCGGCGGATGACAGCTTCAGTAGAATTGTTCTTGAGTGGGTCTGCCCGCGGACCACCGGGCCACTCGCGGCGTGTCGTCATGTCGTCGACACTCCGTAGTGTTCCCGGTGCTCCTCACGCGCCCCGCTGCGGTCACTGCGTCAACACAATTTCGCGCCTGCCTCTTGCTTTCCCCCTTACTTTGACATTTTACACAAAACGGACGCGGTCACCGCACAAGTCCCTTTTCAATGCCGCACCCGCTTAGTGTTTTCCAGAAACGAATAAAATAGTACCTGTAAAATGTTATAGCTTATAAAACGTTGATAAAAGTTCGAATAGCCGAAACTGACAAGGGCTTTGCAATGTCATATTAGGATTTATTCACAGACTGTACATAATTAAACACCCTTATTTATAAAAAGCGCTAATCATTATACTGAGTTTAAATACTGATTAGTGGATTTTAAATTTAAAAAATCCATTATTTGTTTTTATTAAGAACCTGGTGACCGCCCGGAAGACACGGTGGAGCATACGGTGGAGGTGTGTCCCACTTAAGCGGAGCAACGCCGTGTCCTCGTTAAGGCAATAGGTGGCAGTGACCCCTCGCGCTGGGTCCTGATACAGGCCATGGTCCGGAGAGAGGAGGAATGGCAGGGGGTCGCCACCTTCTGTGAAGCAGTAATGCTAGCGAAGGAGGAGGCTACACGAGTGAGGGAACGAACATCGCCCCAGTCGCCGAGACAGCAATGGGTAGCTTGCCGTTCGGCAGTCCAGTAATCGCCGGGACTGAGCCTCAGTCGTCGACAGCGCTTAGTGATTCACGCGCTCCTCAAAGAGATGTCAGCAAATCGTAGAGGCTCAGTAGGGCCGATGTGGTTTTAAGCAATAAAAGTCTGGCATTAAGTCCGCCTTTGTACCTTTTGTTGCATGAAGATTAAATAAATAAATAATAAATAAATAAAGTCTGACACGCCCTCCTGCTCCGCCCAGACCTGGAGAAGTCATTGGATGAATTTCCATCTTGAAAAAATCTTGACGTCTAATGATATACTACTACTACCTATACTGGAGCTCCCTGGTAAAAGGAAGTAGCTAAGAACTCAAGAAGCGATTTTCAACCGCGCCCGCCACGGTGGAGGAAACAGCTGTTTTATTTCTAAACTGACGAGACCGGATTTTTGTGTGGTTACACAGCCGTCGTGGTTGCGGTTATCGCTCGCAAACTTGGCAGATGAAAATCGCAAGACGGGTGGTTAATTGTCAATTGAGCTCCAGACCGCCGTGGACATACACAAGAAACGAGCTGTTGCGTTGTATTTACTTCACAGAAGAATTAAAAAAAGATGGCCTATATAGTTCTGGGTGCATCAATCGATTTTCGGATTTTGCATCGGATCTCTCTACCCCCTGAAGGCCACTGCGGGTGTTAACCGACCGCAGAGAGTGCGGGTGCAACCCGCCGAGGCTGCAGGTGACCGTGGCCCGCTCGATTCTACTAGTTGCCCGCCGGTGCAGCGGGGAGCGGTATACATCTCTAGCATTTTACAGAAGCTGCGGGCCCGCAACCGCAGCGGACTTGGGTAAAAACAGTTTTGTGAGTTCTTAGTATAAGAAAAAGTCCGAGTGTAAAAAAATATGGTAATATTTTTGAATATTTTTAATTATTTTAATCTTCAATGCATATTAGACTCTACTATAAACAAACACTATCGTATCTTGGTCCTACTTTACTTAAGGGTTGTATTATTAAAAGAACCGGTATAAAAAATCGAACTTGGAGACATCACTTTTATCAAAAAGCAGGTAACAGATTTCTGGAGTTTGACATTTGCACTTATATATTATCTGGAATTAATAAATGCATTTTAGTCAATATTATAATACTACAAAGGCTGATTTATTAGTAAAATAAGTTCCTATCTAAATATTTTTGTAAATGGAAATAACGACAACTCTATAGTCTATAGGTGTCTGAGAACGTACGTAGAGAACATACGTAGGTATGTTTATATTAATAAATGAAACAGGACCAGAACAGCCCTTAGCATTTATAATTTTGCCTTTACTAATAAATTCAAAGACAGTACATAAATAACGATCATAATAAGAATAATAGCAAACACTTACTCGTTGCTCAGCGAAACATTTATTTGGAGAAAATGCCAACGTTGAATAGGTGCTCGGGAAATTGTACTGGCTTCGGAACAACAAGTATATTTTTAAGTGGCCGTGATTTCGCTCGTAACATTGAGTGAGACGGCTTTTATTTTCAAATAAGTACCACTTGCCCTTTTACCTCTCCGCAAATATTTTCTGTCTGTTGTAATTTGGTTCTGAAATGTATAAATATTGTGTTTGTAGTGTGTGTAGAAATAGTTATTACTAGTTAATAAAATGAGGACGTTGGAGGATGCATTTTGGAGAGTGTGCGCGGGAATTGTATGGCTTGATTCCGACATCTTCTTTCTACCATTGGACAACCCGACGTACGGCGATTTGCCTACTGTGGTCTACCTGTCCGATTATAATTTAGGTGTCTTTAAGGCTAGAGTGAATAGGCTCTTATAAACTAGTGCGCCCCACAATCAATGATTGCATCACTGCTTACCATCAAGTGGGATCGCAGTCAAGCACTAGTTTATATCAATTAAAAAAAAAAATAGCTTAAATGTTTCAATACTGTTATTCTTTCATCAGAGAGATATTGCAATTTTAACGAATTTAATTAAGTCAGTTGTACATCTGGCCATTTGTAACTTTTAAAAACGTTCCAATCTCCTTGCGGTCGTCACATCTAATGAAATAAGCTCACTTGTCTACCTCACAGCAGTAAGCATCATTGGCAATGCAGCAGCATTATGTTACCATTAGAAAATAAATCAGTTTGTATCGAAATTCTACAAAAACGTTGAATTACACAAATCATATTATAATTGTCTCCAATTAAAAATAAACTTGATTGTGGAACACCAATAAAACCTTACGAATATCTATGATTATTTAATTCGTGTTTCATATGAATTTCCTCCTTTGTTAGTAAATCGTTTCCCCACATTTTGCGTCCACCTAAGTTAAATAAAAAAGGATTCGAGTGCTTTCTTATGTAAAAGATTCGGTTTATTGACCTATAATTATTTTTTATGTTTGGCACCTAGCTTAGGTGTCACATTAATTCTCTTCGAACACATTAAACAAACTTTAATACCTCCCGTGAACGATTCGATCGCGACTCGAGACACGGCGCGACGTCCATGTTTTATTGTGAGTAGCTGTTGCCTGACACAAAATTGCGAATTAAATGAAAATTCACTTTTTATGGCGTCATAATATTGTCGCTGGCAATTCCAACGTTTACTGCTCTCGTTTTAAATGTTCCGTCTTTTGATATTTGATAAGAAGTAGGGGTCTAAAGATTGCTACTTTGACCGATACAGTTTTTTAAATAAGAGTATACTAAAATATTGGAAATGAAATAAGTTGGGGTTTTGATGTTTATAAAATGAATGTTTAAATGTTGTATTGCTAAAACATTCTCACATTGTTATAGTGCAGGTTAAGCAAGTCTGCAGAAGAAATACTACCTTTGATCCTATGGGTTAGGTAATCCAAAGTAAAGGAACAAGTTTTTCAAAATAAGTTCGCAGTAAGTATTCTACATGCTATAAAGTAAAAGAAAGAAAATATCAGAAAACGTTTTATGTATAACGTAAGTGAAGTATGTAGCCACATGCATAGCTGGTAGTGGAATACAATAAAGTTAATTTCTCGTCTATCAAATTTCTCTAGAATGGATAACTAATCAAAATTCAACTCCAACAATATTCTAAGTTAACTATGTGTACAGCAATCTAAATTCTATTTTAGTGAAGAATTTAATCAAAACACTTTTCGTCTAAACCAACATCTTAAACATACCGTGCTGTTGTATTGAACATAATAATGTCAGTTCTATGGAGACCTATAATCAGCAAAACTGAAGGGGCTCAGTAGGGCCGATGCCTGTTAGGGCTACGGGAATTTCCGAAAGAGACATGACCACATGATAAGCTCTCTCGCTCCACCTAGGGCGGGAGAAGTTATTTGATGAGATACCACATAAAAAAAATAACACCAACCATTTAATTTTGTTACCTGAACGTAAGACTTAAGACAATCCCGAGATGCTTTAATATGTAGAAAGTGAATACTTCGAGTACAAATCTGAAGGCTTTAAGACAACCTTGGGAGAAGTATTGAGGTTAAAGAACGCTCAGAACAGGCACCTAGCTTATATAGTTTTAGTTATTGTTATATATGTGGCGCGGGTGCGCGGGGCAGGCGGCGGCCCGGCCCAGTCAGGCGAACACAATTTGTAGACCATTTGTCTTGCATGCCGTGCGACACTTCTGCAGATTAGGGCGAAAGGAAAATATAGATACAGCTGCTTGATATTATTTACGCATATAAATTGCCGTTCGGTATTTGCATTAATTTGTTAGCCCCTTTGCTTTTCTGTAAATGGCGCGTAGGTACGGCGTAACGTAAAATACTCGTAGCGTGGTAAAACTGCAAACGAATTAGGGCGAAGTAAATAAGATCTAACAATTGTATGTAAGTATATTTATGTATTTTTTTTTTCGTATTATTTGTAATTTTAAAATTGTACACTGGATCCTACCCTCTATTATGATCTCTCTCTATCACTCAATGGTTTGCTGGAAGAAAACTCAACTTTGAGTTAAGCTCGCCTATGTACTCTGTCATCCACTTTTATTATAAGGTGGTGTAGGTACAATAAAGAATTGAAGATCTTAGGTCAACTAAGTACTACATCAAATTAGTTTTTAATCTCTGATATATGTTGATTTTACCCGACTTCGTGAGAGCTAAGACAGGGTTATGTTTGTCACGCATATTTACATATGTTTGTGGGATACCTTACAACCTCATAGTATCGTGCCGGCTGCCTCTGCTGATTTATCTAGGTTTAGGGATTGCAATCCGGTATATTTTTCTATCTAGGTTGTTTAATTTTACGGCCGGCTAGAAATAAAAAAACATTTGAAAAGCCCCAAAGACAAAACGTCGAAATGGTTTTGCGGGGCACATCTTTTATGTGTAAAGATTATTTTGAACGTTGTCTTTAATAACAGTATGCACATATTAATAAAGAAAAAAGTGAAACGAATAGAAAAATAAGAACAAAGGTTGGACACAGGCAGCCTGCGCCTGGTGGCGGGGACCATTACTGGACACTGCACACTGAAAAAGCACCTCCACACAACAGGCACCACGGACAGTCCCCAATGCAGAGCATGCTCGGACGGGGAGGAGACAACTGCGCATCTGCTCCTAGACTGCACAAGTGTCACTGAAACACGTACACGAACCTTAGGATTTCCGAACTCCCTCATTGACGCCCTGAAAAACCTGAAAGGCCTAATCAGTTTTTTTGGTCGGTTGGAATAAGCCCACCAAAGGCTATGGCCGTCATGGCCCACGTACAATGGTCCGTATAGGACTAAGTGTGGAAACCATAATAAAAAGATAGAAGATAGAAGTACAAATGTTGTTTCTAAAGAAATTTCTCCCAGTATACCTGCGATGCGAAGAAGATGTAGACAACTCATTTCAAAATCATACATAATAGGTATACATTATTTTGTAAAAAAAAAATATGTAGGAATGCAGAACATATATAATACATACATACATATTATATTATATGATTTTATATTAACGATATATCTAAAAAGATCGCCATCGGACGAGATCGGGTGGGGTATCACCGAATAATATGTTAATTAATGCATTAATCACTAAATCATGATTCGAAATGAACGTGAACCGTCTAAGTATTGCCTGGTACCTGAAAGTTATGTAGAATCTACATTACTGCCTTAGTCAAGGTCTACACTGTCCTCTCATATCTATTAATGTAATATAAAAATATCGTAAAATCAATATTTTTTTTAAAGAATATTCATGGAGTTTCTTGCCGGTTCTTCTCCATCGGAATCGACCATTTAGAACCGTCACTAGCTTCTGAAGTTTTCTAAGTACCCATGTAGGCCTATATGAAATAAAAACATTATGAATTGTCCAAAAAAAAATGGAAAAATTCTAGGTCCCCGCTAAAACCGTAGCTACTTATAAACAGGCACATATGTAGTGCCTGTTCATAAATAGTTAGTACGGTTTATTGGTAGCTCGACGGATTCTTAGCAGGAGGGATAGTGTGACCTATTTGTAATAATTAAGTATCCGAGAAATCTCTTTTGCTATTTTAGTTTTTTTCCTGAAATTGTTACTAAACATAATTTTTCTTTGAAACAGTTACCTAATTGCAATCTTAAATTTTCTCGACACATTTTGTTTTTTACCATAGTTGTCTAGGTGCTTAACTGTAAATATTAAAAAAAGTAGTTGAAAAAGAAATTAAAAAAAAATGTAAACTTGACTACATAAAAGGCCTCATCAAAAAATTTTTAAGTCTACTTTTTAGATACTAAATTAGGTTTTTTAATAAAGAGCTAAACTATCTACTAAGTCAGCATGGATACAAGATTATGGTAAATATCAATTGAATTTTCTTGTTATTTTGATTTTCAGTCGTCCATCAATTTTAAGGTACCAGTAAGTAAGTCAAGTAGATAATATTGAATATTCATGAGACATTTCAATGGTCAAATAACGACAAACACCAACCATTAAAATATAGAGAACAATGCTCATTTGCCCAAAGCAGTAGTATTTATATTAAGAGTTAAGTGTTGGTCACTTAACATACTTACCACTAGCTTAAAAGCGTAAAGAATTGTTGTGATTTTTTCTGGCTACATGCAATGACCATTTTGTCGGTGCGTCCTCCAGTTGGGCATAAAATAACAATTGATGCGAGCGGGCATTGTTGCCGCGCGGCGTCGGGCAGCGTCGGGAGGCACGCTACACTCGCACGACGCAATTTGTCGGGCGTTTCTCTTGTGTGTCGCCCTAACAAAGCTGCGAATCGAGCTGACGCGAAACTATCGATAACTCTGTGCGGAATTAGTGCTTTTGTTCTTATTGTCCCTTCCACCTTGCAAGCTTTTTTCGCTACATTTTCGCTACACGTTCCGTTAAAGAATAACCATAACTAGCGCACTCGTGAAAATTGTCTAGTTGGCTTAACTCGATAAACCTTGAGCGGTTGAAATATTCGAATTCTTCTGCTCCAACTGAATCGGATTAGCTTTTTTCTGTAAAAAATATTCGGAGAACTAGTTCCTTATTTCATTGTTCACGACATTTTATATGAAGGCTGGTATTTTATTTTAGTGCTGTTACAATGTAGTCTAATATGTTAGCGGATGTCTGTGGCAGGCGTCGACGACGGCTCGTTTAATCTCGCCGCTAGGCGTGGGCATCTCATTTTTGCGGCAATTGAAGAGCTTTTGTGGCCCTAACTGTCATATACTTGTGGACTTATAATGATATTAGACGTTCTCAGTCATGTGCGAATTGCACGGTCTGCCGCAAAGTCTGGCCGCGACATTAAAGTTACGTCCTCTCTGCTCGTTGTGATAATACGCTAATATGAACTTGTGGAGCGGACATTCTATTTCTGATGAGTTCTACAATGTTTAACTAATGGAGAGTGCCTATTATCTAAGTAAACGTATTAGAGACCGTAACACTTTTCTTTAATTTCCGTCTGTTTGCGCGTTATTACGTTTATCTATTTGTTTAAACAGAGAGCTTTTAAGTTATACGCACACAAACAGATGCGCTTCTCTTAAAAGCTGTTGGTCGAATTTTAACGAGGCTTTCACTATTACCATTGAAATGAAAACAAACATTAGTAAAGCACCAGTCGTTTAAAAATAAGCTGCCTCTAATATTTTGAGAATGATGAAGCAGAAAGAAGCTTCAAGAATGTGACTTGTTTGCAAAATTATTTCATTTTCTATTGAAAGTCCTTAAGAATTTTTCTAACATAAGTTGAACAAAAAGGAATCCCAGATTAGAGGTTATATTTCAAGGAATCAAGACATTTCAATGTGTTAAATGAAAAAAAAAACATCTCAATAGAGTCCCTGGCGGTAACAAGTCGCTCTCATTACTTTGTAACATTTTATTGGGGCGACTCCATCTTAGACTGTAAACTCCGCTACCAACATTATACAAGTAACTACAAGCGAGCCAATGATGATAAAATGGCATGCGCTATATACCTACTTAAATAAGTATTTTACCCATCAAAAATATTGATGAAATCATTTACCGAAACAGAGAAGCAAATCAGTCAGTTTCACTAACTGGGATAGTTGTTAAGCGATAGAGTTCAGCGCGCGACCCCGCGGAGGCACTTGAGGTTACCATAAACTTGACACTTTACAACTTAGTTACCATGAAATGTTCCGTCGGATCTCAACTCTATAACTTTATTCTTATTGAAAACAATTGAGTTAAGCTTAGACTTAACTTATTTTGAGTGTTAGCTAAACTGTGGGCAACCGTTCAGATATTATCGCTTGGGTAACGTGGGTATAAGGCCCAATACTTATGTAAACGCCATGAACAACTGGTGTTTGTAGTCTCGATTGCAGCAGCTGAGTAGGAACTCGTATTTTTTATTTTAAGTGGTGGAAAATCAGCCAATAAATTCTCTGGTTAAAGCGAGAGGGAGTATCAAACTTCTACTGACTAAAACCCCACCTGTGTTCCATCAGTTGCCCTCTACGTTCCACGATGACTTTTTCGAACAATCCTGCAGCCCAGGAACTACGTCCGGTCGCACTTTGCAGTGTGTTTAAACAGTTGAGGATAATCTAAAGCTATTTCTTAAAATATATATTTCCTCGTCGCGTAAGTCCCTAATAGATTTTTCCGGCACCCAATTCTAGTGTGTACTTACATGTTTTCTGTGCCCGGTCATTTTTTTATCCTAAAACCGTTATTATGAGGGTCAACCATAATGTTATACAGACTAACAAGGTTTGAACCAGGACGTGTTCACACCTTAATCCGCTGAAAATACATAGAAGTCTCTTGTAATATTGTAAACAAAAACCGGTTGCGGTGAAGTTTGCAGGGGACTGCAAAGTTCGCCGTGGTGAGGTATTGTTTATGCACCATTTGTATCTTAACATTCAATATGCAATTTCTGCGAATGTTCTCAAACGACATTTGTGCACTGTTTGATGTATCCGGACGTCGTAAAGGAAAGTATGTGATTTTCTGAGATTTGAAATTGCTTGGAACTGGTATTTTTTTAAGACGGTTTCTTTGATTCTGAGTACTCAACCTGCTATGTTACAATGTGGATACTTTCATTTCATCTACAGTTCCACTATTGTCCCTATCTACATACAATATGCTACGTAAACCTTATCAGCATTAATAAAAAAATAGTTTTAACTTTTGCTTGATCCCTTTATATTTTAGGATTCCAAACGCCCGAATGAAAAACCCTCATCGGGCCAATTGTCGTGTGTCGCCTGTCTTTCTGTCCGTTTGTTAGTCAATTAGCTCCGGATCTACTGCATCGATTAGTTTAAATTTGTTTCATACATGAATAACTGTGACCAAACACGGACGTGTATCGTAAATAAATTAATTTGTAATATGGGGCACAGTTTTGGGATGTTAATCGGATAATTTAAAAAGTAAGTTATTACAACTGTAACGTTTGATATATCAAGTAAAAGAGCATATGAAAAAAATATTGAGAGGGTTTTAATGTTTTAATAAGTAGTTTAAAGTTATATAAGAAAATAGGTTTATATTGACCATTTTTGCTTCCTATTTTATTTTAGTCGGTTATTTTTTTTTACTTCACACTTTTTAGTTTCGATACACTTATAACCAGAGTGCCTATCTCTCATGACAATTCCAATTAAGCCAAACACTGCTAGGTTACATTATTTTATTATGAAGTTCCTGTGTCTACCTTCCACCTTCCGGCTCCATCATCAGATCAGTTCGATAGTACCTACCTTATAGCCAAAGTGCATCTCATGACAATTCTAATAAGCCCAAACATGGCAAGGATACATTCCGGTGCCTGTCTTCCCGCTCCATCATCATCATCATCAGGTCACTTCGATGATACCATTTTCAACATAACTCTTCAGAACCATTCATTTATTTGTATTGTCATAGTCGCTTAACTATCTTCATTGTGATATTTATGTGAGTATGAAGTTCCGTTGGCCATTTCTGGTCTTCTTCATCAGTTCCACATCATCAAATGTTATTTTTTGACTGTATGTGCTTAAGTTCTCGACGAAAATAAGAAAATCACTATATAGTTGCCTATAATATTTGAGGAGTTCCCTCGATTCCTCATGGATCCCATCGCCAGAACTGGATTTTGAAAAAAATGGAATTGAATTTATATTTGATATTTATTAGTATATTTATTGATATTGTATGTATGTATTTTTATTATTGTGTGTAATTAATATTATTTATGTTTTTTGTGCACTGACTGCCCTAATCTATCTCCTTTCGTTCAGTCCATCCTAACGTTGTCTGTAAGAGATTGCCCTATGCGATAAGACCGCCCTATTTACACTTTGTTTTGTATAAGTTTATCCTGTCCACATTATGATGTGTACAATAAAGTATATAATAAATAATTAATAAAATGGGACCAATCTGGAAGCATATCCTATAAGGGGAAATAAAATTTGCATATTGGTCCATAAACGACGGAGTTCTGAGGTAACAAACATAAAAAATACAACCGAATTGATAATCTCCTCCTTTTTATATAGTCGATTTAAAAAAAAATACAACCGAATTGAACCTCCTCCTTTTTTTGATGTCGGTTAAAAATAATTATTTGATCGTAACCTTTTACGCGTGAGTACGACTCGCACTTTATCGTTTTTTTTTTCATTTCTGCCCTAACGTTTACCCTTTGCAAAACAGTTTTGTCATTTGCTATAGCGTTTTATTGGTTTTATTTTACAGAAATGAATTTGTAAAGACGCAGTTGTTTGTCACAATTATTCTGCTGTAAGCGAGACACTTCATTAAGTTTTCAACTGAATTTCTCTGAAAGGAGAATTTTATTGCTATGTTTACAGAATGTTGTATCTTCTGAAGTAAGAGTTATTGCTTTAAATTACAATTGTATTGTAAAGTTTTTGGAATGTTCGAGGAGTTTTAATAATTAACTTGTAAATAGTATTTTATCATTAATATCGCATTGAATAATTATGCAGAAGAAACAAAGAATTTCTTATAATAAAGTGCTTACGCTGCCTTAAATTTTCAGAATAATATGTTGCTAATACTAATAAATTGCGCGCTATATCCTCCTTAGGTGTGGATCCTTGATTTTATAATCATTAAACCAGTTACTCATCTAATCTAATACGAATATACCTCTGTATTTCATTAAGCCCAATTAATTCGGATCATGTTCCCTAATAGATTAATCAGAATCTTTCTACGCATGCGAATTTATTTGCTGATCTGGTACTTCTTCTATGGTATGTGTAACAAGTAAGGTACACTTTCTCACCACGAAAAGTAACACAAAAGAATGCACATAAACCAGCAAACTTTTTATTTATTTACTCGATACAACTAATTGAGGACTTTGATTACATTAGTGGGAAACCGTTTCGCAGCTCAACTTGTTTCTTGTTTATCCAACTGAAATTTGTTGAAGAAAACTGAAGTTTGTTTGCGCTCCGTCCGATCGCGCGTGTACTTCGCCAAGTGGAGCGCCGCGACCACAAAATGCAATTATCGACCGCTGTCTGCCGCAGCTATGCTCGAATTGCATTCCGATGTTCCAGTCAAGTATGAGCCCATACCTATGTAAGCAAGAGCCCATACCCGCCGCCCGCCGAACACGACAGAAAAGTGACACAAGAGCGCGAGGATGTAACAATGGAGGAATAATGGGATCTAAGATACGAGTATTACAACAGGAACCAAGAAGTGGCTACTGACGCCCAATACATGAATGTGATCCACACAGACACTAGTTCTCTTGGCTACACCGACTCTTGTGATGATGCCTAACGATTTGTTTATAGTGTTACTACCATTGCTTGGTGTCCTCCAACATTCTGAGCAACGTAAAGCAACTACCTTCTTGGAAGATTCTTCAGAATCCTTTAGACATCGTTATGGGTTTCTCGTTTCTCTATTGTGCCTCATAGAATCATTGCCGCAGAAATAATAAAAAAATAAATTAAAACTAGCTAGCTCTTTTTTTTAGGTGGGAAAAGTCATCCAAGTCAAAAAATATAAAAAAGACAGCCCGCGCTCTTGGGTGGAGTGGGCGTGTCAGACTTTCACTGACTAAAAACCTACTCCTGTTCCTTCTTTGCCTTCGTCCTAGGGCCAAGTATTCCTTTTAGAAACAAACCCTTGGCTCCAGTAGGCTTCGGCCCTGCTGAGGCGCGCGTGGAACAGTACGCGCCGTCGACGACTTGGGCTCGGTCCGGACGGTTACCGGACGATTGGAGCAACCCATTGCTCACCGTCCGCAAGCCCGCGCCTACGGTGACCGGATATCGGGATTGGGATCACGGCTGTTGGGGCGTGAGTGTCGCTCCCACGCGTGTGCACGTGCAGCCTCCTCCTTTGCTAGCATTACTGCTTCGCAGAAGGAGGCAACCACCTGCCACTCCTCCTCGCTTCGGACCATGGCCTGTACCAAGGCCCGGCGCGAGAGATCGCCGCCGCCGATCGCCCCCACGAGGACACGGCGTTGCTCTACCCAAGCGGGGCACACCTCCAACGTGTGCTCCGGGCAGCTCTATGTTCTTAGTGCTCCATTCCTTATATTGGTCATATTGTCAACTCTTATATCTTTATAGTCTACAACTCAAATATAAATTTCTCTATTGAAAATAACCTTGGGACTTACCGAATCAGTAGATTTATACCTGTCTCCTATGCTAAAATGAATTTCATATCTGTGATTTCCATATAAGCATTGTGTTTACGTGTATATTTGCTCGTTATTATTCTCATTCTCGGCTTATTGCACACACGACGCTCTTCCTGCAACTTTCGCAATATCGTCCGTAGAAGGCACTTCGATTATATTGGTAGATTAGGATCTAGTGTGCGTATTTTAGAATCGATATTACCTTTAAGTAAACGTCGATATTCAATGCCTTATTCTGGAGAGCACCATAGGGTATCACCGACAGCATGTGTAATTCGTGCAAGGATAACTAAACTTCTGCTTTAATTGTCAGTCCGATGTTGTAAATTTGCATAAATATTGCATGTACTTGTGTAGATATTATATGGGCTGGTTGTAGTTTTAATAAGTTTCCGCGGCTAACTATTTCACATGGATGTAACGGAGTTACGTTCAGTGCGAGCTGGCCTCGTGTTAATCAGCTAACTTGTGGCTTTAGTTGGAGCACGGATATCTATGAGTTGGAGTAAGCCGCACATCTTTAACAACCGTTATTTAAAGTATATAATTTTTACCTTGTTGTCCGTGTATTTACTCGTATACTAGTGAAATACTCCATTAGTAAAGAATCACCCAGAAGCACTTTAGGTATTGCCACATATCATTTCAAGTGTTTGTAATAATTTCGTCAAATCGGTAGATACAGCTATTACTGTGGGAATGTTCGAAAGGGTTACCTTGGCCCTGGAACGTAAAGGATAATTGAAGGAACTTATAGAGGGTTTTAATCAGTAAAAGTCTTACACGCCCTTTCACTCCACCGGGAGCGCGAAAAGTTATTTGATAATTTCCCACCTCATAAAAGAGTTCAGCTATTAAATCGTCATTAAGAAGAAAAAAAACGTTACCTATAAATTCCTTTTAATGTTAATGATGACGGTGATGGATGAGATAAAGGTACAAAAATGAAAGTAATAGGTACCAATCCTTTTCTATTTATGTGAGTAGAAGATTTTCGCGAAAGTTTTCTCGCTCGTTTTCCTCACTTGATCTGAAAGTCTCAAAGGGGATACAAACGCGCCACCTGTCACATAGAGCCCGCTTACTGATACATACATCCCCTTATCTATTGTTGTGATAACGTGACGATATAAGGATTTATCAAATAGAATTCTAACACATCGCTAATGATAATAAAATTCGAAAATATCCTATATAAATAGAATATTTGGTAATAAAATCAATATTACCAAATATTCTATGTTTAGTTATCAACTTGTACGAAGAGAGATTATGTCGCCTATACTGAGAAAAAAAAATTAAGTGAAATAAAAAGTTTCTGGAAATCAATTAAGAATTTAGAAGACTAAGATACTGTATTTTTCTACTTTAGAGAAACTAACGAACTCCATGGTGGTGAGGTTTTTTAAGGAGCAGTGGCAAAATGACGCATTTCACTTAAGAGGGCCCTTCTCCACTCGTCTATCGTCAACCTGAGCATGGTTTATAGTAAAAGCTTGCCGGTTCATCCAACGCAATCTAACGCAATGTTTAATAAAAAGGCAATGCGAAAACTGAGAGATAATACCAGAATGATCTGCTGGCACTCGGTAATACCGTCATTCACTCGAATATTTCACAAAACTTGTTCCAGGAAATACGTGTTTTTTTTTAAACTGTCAAAGTTTTTGGAAATATTTTTCGTTATTCAGAATCTTAATTAAATTTGCAAGGATTCTATTGTTATACTTTTTCATTTTTTTTTTCATTTTTGAGTACATTATGAAGGGTTAAAGTTCATGCCAAATAGTAGATTTTCAGAGGTCCTTAATGGATTAGTTTTACAAAAATTTATAAATTGATTTCAATAGAAGCCTACATAATATCCATAAGATATCTGTGTTTCCAAAATATCTAATGAAAACTGTGTAATAACGTCATAATCGCATAAGAGCCGTTGTATGAAAAACGGTGAAAATGTATTTCAGGTTTTTTTTTTAGGTGGGAAATCATCGAACGTCTTCCCAGACTTTTACTGACTAAACCCAACTCGTTTGTTCCTTCTTTGCCTTGAGTTCCAGGGCTCCGAGGTTCATTTTCACTTAACACATGGCCCCAGTAGGCTTCGACCCTGCTGAGCCCCTACGATTTGTATGTCAATTGTCAATTGTTTATATTGTCGATTTGAATTTGTTTTTGAAGGTACGAGTATGTCAGGTTGGCTGCTACCATCATCCAGAATTACGTACTCAAATCAACTTATTCAAACGAAGACATGGAGGAATTTTATGATTTTATCATAAATAAAACGTGTGAAGTAAGCTGTAGAATCTGGAACTTGACTTTTGGCGATTTCAATGTTAAAGTCATGGACTAAGACAAAAGCTAGATGACGAAGCAGTTCTAGGTTCACATGTTTCCTCCTCCTCCTCCAACCTTGCGTAATTCCATATTCACAGGAACATGGAATTACGCAAGGCAATAGGTATGTGTTCGGCTATTGCCTTTTGTTAGAATAAATACTGTTTATAAATATACTTATAAATGTTGCGCTAAAAATAAATTGCTAGTTACAAGAAGAATAAAAATCGACTGTCAAGAACTAAAATTCTTTGCTTTCTCTTCTTTTTTATTACACCATTGAAATTATTCCAACACCTTATCAGCACGAAGAAGTATTAATTTCTAAAATCATAGTTAGATTCTGATACTTGTCATACTTTCTACTTAAATTAAAATTGGGTAAAATTACTGAAGACGGAGGCAGCTCTAATCCGACCGTAAAATATTTTTCAAAAGTCTTCAACAGAATATTTATTACTACTGCCAATAGGTTTATATTTAATGTCTTTAAAGTAGAATGTAACAGGATAGTGCCCTGTAGGTATATGCAAAAGTAGCAATAGTATGAAAATATATAGGCACAGTAACAAGAAATTCATTTTTAGGGTTCCGTAGCTCAAAAGGAAAAACGGAATCCTTATAGGATCACTTTGTTGTCCGTCTGCCTGTCTGTCTGTCTGTCAAGACTCTTTATCTCAAGAACGCGTAGAGGTATCGAGTTAAAATTAAGCCATATACTCAGGTCTGCGGTCCCTTGAAGCTATGAAAAAATCAATCTTTTGAGTTAACGAAAAAGAAAGATACGGTCGTTTATGTCGCACAAAACGTATATTACGACATTCTCAAGGGAATCAAAATTCATAGGGTACTTGCCGTTGATCTACAATCCTGAAATTTGGCCTGAAACAAGATCTCATAGCACAAGTATAGAAAAAAATCTGAAAACTGTAAATTTGCCAGAAGCTAGTGCACGGTTCCAAATTGGTCGTTTCCTATGGAGAAGAACCGGCAAGAAACTCCATGGTTACTCTTTTAAAAAAATTGTTGTTTTTACAATATTTCCATATTACAGTATAAGTAGATATTATGTAAGGACAGTGTAGACCGGTCAATATTGTACTAAAAAGTACAATAAAAATAATCATAATAAAAAGTGAGTCGTAATAGGAAGTAACCTAAGAATTCACGGAGTTAAGTGTAAAACATAATTGAAAATAAAATTAGACATGAAATATGAACAGATCAACACAGCTTTATACAGAAACAGATAAAATTGGTTTTTAAATATGATGAACCTAAATACTTATTAGTACTTATAACTAAATACTCGACCAGCCAAAAAAATTCAAATCAATGGACAATAAACCAAATATTTTATAGGTCAACCATTGCAATTACATTGATATCAAAAATGTTTTCAATCATTCATGAAGTGAAGCCAATCAGCAATGCCTGCAAACGTTTGATTTTATACATATACAAATATACAGAGTTCGCAGGTACCAGTATATTTATTTGAATTTAACGAAGATTATTCAGTTAGTTTTGGAAATAATCCGGACGGTAAATTGTTATGTTGTTAAACGAAGCGACAGCAATTAATTCGGACATTAGAATCGTTAGACAAATTAGTAAATGGCTATAGCTGCCATTAACGCAGAAATTGTGTACTTTAAATATCAGCAACCCAGACTTCAGTGGGGTAAGTGACTTGGGCAAAGTTAACTTGGTTAACTTCGATAATTCGAATGGAAGATTGTTTTCGTCACCTACATGACGGTCTCTTTTTGGCCTCAACAGACATAGACAAATAACTTGTTTGTTAGTCTTCCCGCCAAACGCTAAGTACAAATTGTATGGAAATGACATTACCTGCGGAGAAGACACGTGACAGGGAGGTAATGTCTTTGCGATACATTTTAAACAAATTCAAAAAAAGGAGGTTCTCAATTCGGTTGTCCCTTTTTTATGTTTGTTACCTCAGAACTCCGTTGTTTATGGACCGAATTGCAATTTTTTTTTACAAATAAAAAGATTTGCTTCCAAATAGGTCCCATTTCTTAAAATCCAGTTCTGATGATGGGATCCATAAGGATTCGAGGGGACTCCTCAAATAACTTTTTGCTGATTTTCATATTTTTTTGAGAACTTGACTTGAGCATCTACAGTCAAAAAGTAGCATTTGATGATGTAGACTTTAATTTCGGAAGTCGGTTATTTTTATTGCAAAAAGTTTTTCATTTGGCGGAAACGTTAACAGAAAAGTTTTTTTTTTCTAAGCCTACTGTTCAAAAATCTTTTCCAGATTAAAAAAAAAAACGCAATAGACAATACCAAAAAAAAAACTGGGTTATTTTTAAACTTGTTGGAGGAGAGAAAATCTAGCATCTTCGCTTTGCATCTTGCAAGCTTTGTTACGCCCAACATATTTACGAGCAAGTAACTAAATATTCAATTTGCGGCTCGTATCTCAGTGTTAGTTGGCAGGGACACGCAAACGACACAAAGTGCGTAAATTCCGGGCGTTGTGGAGCATGTCGCCGTCACGGAGAGGTGCTGGGCCAGTGTCGGGGCCAGTCCGCCCACGCTGGGTCACGCGCAATCATGCACCGACACCAGTGCGACTTGATTATACTGCTGATCTACAATGCTACTTTATAGAAAAAAAATTGCCTTTTTTAAAAACCGGTTGCTTTAAAGTGTTATCTTTGGATTGACTTGGAATTATAAGTCCAAATAAACTTTATATTAAAGGTACTTACGTTATTCTTTTTTCAAATTAGCTATTTATTGGTTTCTTTGTGTTTTGTATTTTCTGTTTTAAAAAACGGCAATTTCATAGGTAAATACCTATTATTTAAGGAATTTTGCTATGTTCCTAAATGTTTCCATTGTATTTGCTATTAATGAAAAATTTATGAGTTAGTTGTTAGTTTGGAACATTTTTTTACCCACTGTTTATCTAATACTCGTATATAAAAATTTCATCTCAGTGTTTATTATCGAACTCCTCCAACTTCCAGCTTGACCGACTTTTTATAAAAAAATAGTGTAATTTGGTAAGTCTGACAATAGGTCGCAGGCTATTTTTACCTTCCTACCTCCACCCCCATTTTTTTCTTTGATAATTAATTTATATGGCAGAACAGCGTTTGCCGGGACAGCTAGTTTTTGTATATATTTTTTTCGTTATTCTATTATTGTTTATGCGGAAATGTTACAACATTATTGATGCGACTACATATTGGCAGTACTTAAAATCTATTTTTCACGAGTATCTACTTAAATAATAAAAATAAAATGTGGTTTAATAGTAAGTGCCATCACTTAAGCACACCTGGACTGATTTGGCCGATTCCATTATTTGGACTTGGCAAACATTAAATTGCCAAGTTTTGGACTTGGCAATCTAATGTTTATTAAGGTATTTAGAGAAAAACAAATATGATAAGGTTCACGGACAGTTGCGTAATGCGGAAAAGAGAAAACTAATAATGCTATTCCCTTGGGATTTTATTAAGAACTCACGGCAGGGTTACGTTCAGAGTGCCTAGTGCGAGTTTCTTTCACAATATAATAACGCGATCGACACGTTTATGACGTTCGGCGCTCCGATTGGTCCGCTCAAACCAACCAATCAGAAGAGCCAAACGAGCCAAACGTTTCGTTTACGAAAAAAAACTCGGACTCAGCGCTCAGAGAGCCTAGTGCGTTCGGCGCTCCGATTCACCCGTTTCAAGCTCTTAACCAATCAGAGAGCCAAACGCGATAAAAAAAACTTGCATTCGGTACTCAGGACTGCGAAATCAGGATTATTCGAAAAAGTTACCGTGGCCCTAGAACACAAAGGCCAACTGAAGAAACACGAGTGAGTTTTTAGTCAGTAAAAGTTTGACACTCCCTCTCATTCCACCCACGACGGGCTAATTACATGTTTTCCCATCTGTTAAATTAAAAGGGTCAGAATAACGTCTGTTGTGCTAGTCTATTCTACTTCTATACTATTATTATAAAGAGGAAAGATTTGCATTTTTGTTTGTAATGAATAAACTCAAAAAACCTGAACCTATTTAAACAAATTCTTTCATTAATAGAATGCAACTTTATCACCGAGTGACATAAGAACGTGGGCGAAGCCGCTAGCAAAAACTAGTATTGGTAGCAGTATAATAAAGAGGAAATATTTGTATTTTTGTATGTAATGAATAAACTCAAAAACTACTTGACCCATTTTGAAAAATTATGCTGCACTAAGGCTCGCTAAAGAAACTACCTGGCAGGGCGCCGGGAGGTTGAGACGCATGTCGGAATATGCAGCCAAAAGATTATCCGAGGAAACCAGTGAACAGAGAGCTAAGTGCTTATCAAGAACGTCTGCGTATGCAGCCAAGAGGCTGGCCAAAGTATCACCAGAGCAGAGGCAGGAACAGGAGGCAGGAGTTAAGAACGTTTCAAACCCAATAAGCCTCAGCGGCAGTCTTCTGGGCACATTTCCGGATGACAGAGATGTGGAGGAGTACTTCGACGCCTGAGTGTATTATATGTACATAGTTAGGTTTAGTACCTACTCGTATAGATACTTAATTTTTTTTTATATTTAAGTTTCTTATGTATGTATGTAAATTTAGGCCAAATTTTGACAGGTTTTCAGGCTAAAGTAGAATTTTAGAAATACTTAACGTCACCTAAATCAGTAATCGGGGATAGGCTATAAATTTTCTATTTCCACACGGGCAAAGGTGGCGGCAGAAGCTATTTTTAAATAATATAGCCGCATAAACAGCCATTTCTCTATTCTCATACCATTGCAGTTAAGAAAGCGAAAAAACTGCTTTTCTTTTACTTTTCCAGTTTTCTTAAAATAGTAACAACATACCTATACATGTTTACTATAAAACTTGAAGAGCTCCACATTCCATAATAGTCTAATTGCCTGTATACGATAATTACATCGTGGGTTTTATGTACGTAGAGATATGTTTATCTATTTACTCATACAACCTTTCAACTGTCCAATTAGCACCTTAACTTAAACACAATGTTCGTAATCTGGTCTTAGATCGTAAGCTACATGTATTCAGGTACATACAGCTCAATTACCACATACTATTTACAATTCTGTACGGAACCAGGTACCTAAACTTGCTACCTTATGTACCTACAGTAGTTTTCACTTATTCACGTCCAAACAACATTCTCACATATTTATACTCGTAGAATTGTATAATAAGTAGGTAACTCACGCATAATATGCATACGTCCTGTTGCGCCCGCGCTTGTCATCTACTCAGAGAATCAATATCCTCTTTTCCCTTCGTTGTACCAACTTATATATATGTATTTTTTTATTCACGTTCTTCTCGTCAAGGTAATCCAATATTCGATATGATTAAATTTCAGCACTTACTTTACTCCTACCTTCTAGCAAATATTTTATCAAAAATATTGTTCTCATCGTGCACCACTTAATGAAACTGCTTGATATTAAAATCTTGTAAATAAAAACAGCAAATAACAATAAAATATCTGAAACAACTTCATCTTGCTATAATATTGTATTACGATTACGATGTCTGTTCTTCTTGGAAATAAAAATGAAACAAGAAATATTATTTGAAATATCGCGAACGTATTGGTAGTAATGTGTTTACAAAAGCTGTAGTAGCTGGCTTAAGGATTAAAATACAACAGGTTGCAAGTTGCAGCGACTCCGATGAAGCCTCCAGTCGAGGCTGGCACGGCAGGCGGCGCGCGCGCTTACCTCGCCTACACAATAGTGCACAGCGTACCATTACCGTGCATCTTCACCACGCGATGTTTCTGCCAACATTTTCCAATAAAGTTCTCATCATACTTACAAAACCATAACCAAAGTCAAATAATGCTTGCATTTCTAAAAGTGCTGAGAAAACATTGTGACACAAAATGTTAAAACCAATTCTAATTATAGTGTTTGTGTTCATTTTTATAACAAATGCCGACTTTATTGTGAAGGGCCAAGTTAAAAAGCGGAACACAGTAATAAAAATAAACGACAATTTCTCACCGAGGTGCTTTGATAACAATTCTGTATTTAGAAACAATGATACCTTAAAACGGATTGTGTTCGCGTCTAAGTATATTTTTACGGGGAAAATTTCGAGTGAACAAAAACGGAAACGTGGAAAATTTAAAAGGAGCATATTCAAAGTGTTTGTGAGGCGAATACTGAAAGGTGACATTGGAGGGTTGAGTGAGATATTGAATTTTGAAACTAGGACGTTTAATTCGTCCAGTCGTGCGTACTTATTAGCAGAGGGCGGTTCGCTCAAGCAAGGCTGTGTCGGCAACTCACAAGGATGGGCAGCGCTGCTCTTCAGCGCTGAAGAGTTCACCTCTCCGCTGAAACTGTTGGTTGATCCTGTACCCTCCAACCTTGATGGCGTGAGACGGGTGAAAGCTCTGATAAAAGGTAAAAACATATGATCGTCAACAATAGTGATCATTACTGAAAATTATACGTTATCTAATATAGTATATTTTTGAAAATAGTGTAATCAACACATATACATAAAATATTGCAATTTTGATATTACCAAAAGACCCTCTGTTTGTAATATCTACTTTTATTTTAGAAAAACAATTAGAGAGCAAAAATAATCTTGAAGTTGTGACCAAATGTTATTCTGCTGTTTGTAGTGAACGAAGTCGCGGGCACCAGCTAGTTAATAAAATATTTGTATTTTTAGATTTAGGAATAATGAAGGAATTTTAATTTGAAGTCGAGTCTATAGTTTGAAAATACAAGATAGGAGGAGCTGTTTTTTTTTTTAAGATATAAGAAGTAAAGGAATATACCTAACATAAATGTTCGTAGAGAAACACGTCACATTTTAGACTAAACATGACTGTGTGCTACATACCTTTATGTAAATAAATACAAGCTGGATTTTCCTTGGTGTATTAATGTCTACTGGGTATTATTCGGTATTCTTCTTAGGCACAGATGATTAACGTAACACATTTCCTTCTTAACTTTCAAATTTTTTAATTTAGGAAATAAATTTCGTTTCTCAGAGAAAGTTTTATTTTATTCTAACAATCAGATTTCAAAATGATCATACAGTGCAATGAAAAATGCTCACATGTTTCAATCGATATTCAACAATCTTTTAATAAAGAATATGGCAAAAACGGCTCGACCATTTTTATTTCTTGCGTCTGCTATGGATGGAGCGAGAGAGAGTGTCAGAACTTTACTGACTGAAACCCAGTTGTGCGTTCCTGGGCCTCGATTACTTTTTCGAGCAATTCTGCAGCCAAAATATAATAAAATGATATACAAAAATCTTCCTTTTTGTGTATAATTTGCACCCATGCTAAGCTGGAGTGGGTTGGTAGTGGTCAATAATTATATATTATGTAAATAAAAGCATAGTCAGTCTTATAATATTCCCACTTCTGGGATTCAGGTCTCCTCTCTCGGAGAGGGAATGGGCCGTAATCCACCACGCGGCGATTTGGTGAATGTCACATGTCTTCGATTTTTTGGTTTTAGGATGATGTAGTTCCTTACGACTTCACCGTTTTGAGAGCAGATGAAATAAATTACACAAAGCCCCCCCCTTGACCCTGGCTGGGTTTGGGTTTAACTCGTAAGTCGGGACCGTTACCACTGGGTCAACACTGCTCTTAATCACTGCTCAATAATTATAATTCCCACAATATTTAGCCATAAAGCGACGGAAAGGCTCATAACTGAGGTTTAAAAAAAAAGCTTGTCGTTGACTGGCACAAAGTTATCTGTGGCACATTTTATCACGATAATGCAGAGCTACAAAGATGCAAAGCAAAGTAAAAAAGCACGCTTATTAAATTCATGAACCAAAGCAATACAAAAAGAGCCAGTTTTTGAATAAATGTGGAAAAGGTAATAATATTCTTCATTCCCTCATGCACAGAAAGAAGTCAATATACTCTCAAGTACTTACTGAGCACTGGGCAATTGTGCATGTAAACAATGGTACTTCTCTACAAGTTTTACGGAGATCTAATACCATTGTATACAAACCAATACTATTTACACAGAGTCCAGTGAATCTGTATGTTATTATAGATTTGCTTGTTCTCATAATACCTACTTTGTTTTTAGTACATTAAAGGGTGATATATCGGAATATGATCGGAATTTCCTTAATTCGAATCAGGAGTGCTGATATCTGCGAAAGAATTAAGTTTACCGACATATCCCGAAGAATAGTTAAACTTAAGTGACAGTGGGCAAGGCACATTACTTGCAGAACAGATGATAGATAGATGGGACCGAAAGATTCTGGAGTGGTGAACGCGTACCGGAAGACGCAGCGTTGAAAGGAGACTCACAAAGTGGTGCGATGACCTGATGAGAGTCGCTGGAATCCGATGGATGCGAGACGCACAGAATCGTTCGTAGTGGCGAAATTTGAGGGAGGCTTATATCCAACAGTGTAGGTATGTCTTTCGGCTGAAATGATGTTGACTATGGATAATATATAAAAACTTGGTTTAAAATCTGATGAAAGAAATAAATAAAATTCAATATGGCAGGATTTGTCGCGGACATCCTATACGTGAGAACGCGATCAATTGAAATATTTATGGTGATTTGATGGTGTCGTACCGGCGGCCTTTTATCTCACAGATGATTATCGGGTGTGAATTGTGTGGCCAAAGGTTGACTGCAGGAACCACGTAGAACTAAGAAACTCGGGAGTTGGTATTGTTTTCAAATATGTAGGTATATCTTAAACATACTCTTTTTGTGTTACTCTTGCCAGTAGTTACTTTTTAATAAAATTTTATAATTTTATAGTTCATCGAAGATTTACTGCGTGTGAACAGGTTGTTCTAGTAAATAAGCTTTCGTAATCGTAGCAATTAAACTTTTAATTTATAATGGTTTGCAGAGCTAATGTTGTAGGAGGGCAATAAAACCCAAGTTTCATGTCTATATTTTATACAATTTTAGTGGTTCTGCATCCATTTTTGTTGTTTACATTACACATCCACCTTTTATTATGATGAAGGCTTTATCGTAGTGTGTACCATCCACTTCATTGACATGTTCAAAATTGTGGTAATTCGATTATCTGTTTTGTAGCTAAATTGTGAACACAAAGTTTCACTCCTTGGTCCGAAACGTATTCGTAGAAGTGGTGGGCGTGGGTGACGTCCATCGTGGGAAAATACATCCCAAAATTGTACGTCTGTACCTTTATAACTGACAGGAAACGGGTTCCACATTATTCAACACAATTAGTGCCGTCGAATCCTTTGTTTTAATTTTAACGACGCAACATTTGCTTAAATTGTAGTTGTCGGTCTGTCTGTCCGTCCATTTTGTTACTTTGAAATACAGGCGAGTAAATTCTACATTTTCAATGCGGTAAGGTGCTTCAATTTGTTTAAAGCGTTCGCATTTTGTTTCATAAAAACCTAGTCAACTTAACAATGTTTTATTTATGTCTCTGAGATTACAAACGCGTTTAAATTATGGTTACCTAAAAGAAGGACAAGATACTGGCAAGATCACCAATCAGTGAGGAAAGATAAGTCCTTAGAAAGATATATTATAACGAGGACAAGGTCGGCGGCAGATAAAAACAAAATTGGTGGTCGGAACAAGGGTCGAATTGTCCTTCGGTCTCCGGGTGCGTCGCGCTCGGGGACGATCAAGTTTATCGGGACCACCGGCGGCGACACCACTGTTGGACAACTCCCTACAAATTTATTGACACTCTTTCAATTAAACCTATTGTTGCCGGCAACAGACACAGCGGTCATAACAGAATAAAACACGATAACTCGCCGCGTGTATTCGTAATGCGTTCCCATATCGACCTCCGCCCGTTTGGACCGCCGTAAAAGGAGATTTATTAAAACTATTTGGAAACTGATTCGATCGAAACCGAACGATTTGACATTTAGATAAAGAGTAAAATTTATTTTTCCCTCGAATACGCCGCTCCAGCGGAGTGACAATGGAATAAAAAGGTTATAAAATGCGACGGTTGCGGCCGCTGTCGCCCACGTCCCTCGGGTGTTGTCGCATGTGCTCGCGCGGGGCCGCAGCTGCCGCCTCACTCAGATAAAATGCGACGAGTGCGTTATTACGACCTGCCACGCAGCACCGCTGCCCTGCCGCCGCCGTCACTCGCAAGCACGTGTAAATTTTCAACGTGAGAACACGCGAGATAAGCCGCCGCGCGTGGGCGCCGAGAAAACTCACGGCGCCGCGGTCAGCGCCGGCCGCGAAAGTCGCAAACTCTGGGATTTTTGTGTAAATCGATGTAACTGTACTAATAGGGTCAAAACATTTTATTTATTGAACGTTTATCATTTCACAGTTAACCGTTTTATTTTGATGCATTGTGGTGTGGTTTATTGGTCTTATATAGTATTCTTGGTTGGTATAAAGGCTGCGTAGGAAAAAATGGGAGTCAAGTCAGGATCTATTACTTACGGTAATAATCTCGACTGGCCTGTTGGCCTAGTAGTTAGTGGCCTTATGCTGGAGGCCACCCAGGACAAATGTTTGTGTGATAAGCACGATCATTTGTTCTGTGTCTGGGTGTAATTTATCTATAATATATGTATGTATTTAGAAATATATAAGTATATGTTTATCATTAGTCTAGTACTCATAACACAAACTCTGCTTAGCCTGGGACTAGACGGTGTTGTGTGATAGTTGTGGAATATTATTATTATTATAATAGTTAACTTTTGTTTATAAATATTCTTTATTGGTACGAATACATATGTTATTGTTCCATAAAAAAAATATATATTTTAAAACTATACCATTATCTTAATAAGCCCTAAATTATTTAAACAATAAATTATGATAATCTTCTACGTTTCCGTTATATTTTTGAGAGATAGTGAGATCGTTCTCAAAACTATAAATTCATAATAGGAAATAAACGTTGCAATATTAAAGTCATAAAAGTACACCCACACTACTTATAGTTGCTTCTTGTTGTTATAATGCTAGCTTAGACAATCAAAGAATCATAATAAAATAACACGTCTTTGTTGGATCTTTATTGTCATTTCTCAAGACGTTTCGAAATGTTATTGTTTTTGTACGCGTTGAGGTAGATCAGGGCGACAGAGATAATCTTCTTGGGGACGTGACACAACAATGAGATATTTTTTTGCTGACGCATTGTTTTGGGAGTCGAATAACACACGACGTGCGAGTGTTCCGGGAACCGCGCCTCGCCTAGACACTGACTGTGAGCTGGCAAGCCGGGTCAACGGGCCCGCCCGACGACCACACCAACGGCTTAATCCCTCCGTTTTCTTATTTCACCCAACACCAATCTTCCATTTGCATCGAAGGATTCAAAAACATACAATATATACTACACAATAAACAACTACTTTTATTCCAGTAGAAGAGTTCAACATTGCTGTAAAATTTACATTATGTAGGAAGAATACTCACGGGTCTGCTATTTGCTTGCTTTTAGCTGAATAGAATATTGTGAATGTTAACATCACGACATGAATTTCAATTTAACGATGGTCTGCGTTCCGGCCATCGTCTGCCGGGATACGTTGCAAATGTTACAATCTTAGTTGGGAATAAAATCTATGATGTCGGCCGTCTCCGCATCGATTGCCCACTAACCGGCGAATTTCAAAAGCATCATACTGGGTCCGGTAACTTTAGACGTTTCCTTAATTTACATATCTCCATTGTATCCACTAGAGTTTCCATAAAATTTAACAACACTCGACTTGACGTGTCCTCTGAGCACCCAAGATGCTACTTTACGACGATTCTCAAGACCAAGTTAAGGTAATGGCTATAATTCAGTTTTATGAAACCCCTTTCAGGTAACAAAGTGTGTATTTGGAAAGTTCTCACATAACTTACATTAGGTTAGTGTATTAATATAATGGCTGTGCTGGAACACGCTCAATAAAACCTGATAGCATCTATTGAAATTACTTCAGTAACCTGTTTTGTGGTTAGTGATTCTTTTGTCTATTGTATCGAAAGTTGTTAGGACAATACCAAATATAAATTTTATGTTATTTCTATACCAAAAGGGGACCCAAACCAAGCAATGGGTACTTTAATTAAAATAAAACGTATGAGGCACTAGATTAAGGCTATACAAACACTAACATTTATGTTATCTCAGAGAGATTTTAAACCTAATAAACGATAATTTAGTTACGATAACAAAACAATGAGATAGCTGAGTTGGTCGAAAACTGTATAAAAACAGTTGTTAGAATAGTCGAGAATCCTAAGGTAATACCACCTTCATTAACTTACACTAATATTTTGCTTTCAAAGGAGGCACCGGTTTGTCGGTCGGCGAGATTCCTTTATTGGTCTGTTACGAGACGTTATAAAGCAATGAGAAATTCTCAACAAAAGGTTTATTGCTTCAATAACATACCTTACGACTTTCATTGCGCGAGAGCACGTGTCAAAAGTGTAACAGACATACACGACCAGGCTGGCGATAAAATTAAAAATTCAATAAATCTCGATACCCTTAGATTTCTTATAAATTACTTTAAAAAAAATATTTTTCTATTTTTGCTACATGGCCTTTCTTTAAAAATAAAGAAAACAACGATGAATTTCTCTTTCACGAAAAATAATCGGATTATTTTTTCTATGGCCTCTCACTTTTTGTGCTTATAATTTTTATGATACGATAAGAGGTATACATGGCTATTTATTCTTTAAAATTAAGCAGCTTATGAAGTCAAAAGTAGCTATTATATGATATAATAGAAACGTATAGAGCGTAATGGGGAGAATACGTGATAGACAAGATGTTGTTGAAATTTACACGAATCATTATGGTGGAAGAAGCTACCGCTCCGCTTTCGAACAAGACGACAGAAAGAAGGGGATGTAGATGTCATAAAGCGGTGTTACGGCGCGGGTGTTGGCGTCATAAAAGAGCCCGACTCCGCCGCGCCCGCCAGCAGTCGCTTAAGAAAGCTCAATTTGAATTGAAACGGTCCGGATGCTTTAGTGGCCGAGTGAATTTTATTCAAAACTCTCTGGTACCATCAGCTTGCGAAAACATCTGATGGTGACATATATTCGGTGAACCAGTTAAATCACTGAATTTCTGGATTGTAACTTTACTAACTCATTGTTATAAAATATCATTATAAAACATAATATATGTATATATAAGCATGAATGGGTTAATATAGCATAATAATGAATATAGCATTAAAATGTGTATATTATAATACGAGTATATATAAATTATTGCAAAATTAAGCATTGCGTTTTATATAGGTAGGTATAAAATTATTTTATGCATATGCTTATGCTTATTATTTGATTATTTTTTTTGCAATAAGCCGCAGACTACCCCGATAATATTTTAAATTCTTACGATCCTTCCTAAAGTTATCTGGTAGATATCGCTGTCAGCGATAAGACCGCCATTGTGCCCACAGATTCAAGTTTGTGTATAGGTTGTGCTACTTTTTTGGTGGTAAAATAAAATTTATTCTATTCTATTCTATTCATAGTTCATAGCAAATAACCTACCTAAATACTCCTAACGTTTATTCGCTTGAAGCAGAGAAATTTGGCTTTATACAGGTATGAATTCATAAACACAATCAATTTGAATATTAAACCAGTACAGTTAACAAGCTAAAGCTTGATTATTTCGCTGTACATCCATAGTTTAACATCAACTGCAAGATTGATATGACTAATTAATCATAAAATTATTCTGTTTTAACTAAAGGATTGCAGTGATCCATCAAGTTTATCATTTCACTGTTAAACGCGGCTCTTAAAACAGTTTTAGTATCTGATATTAACGCTTTATGCCTTTGTTTCTGTGTTAACGTATTGTTATATTTACTAATTGCAAATATACTCGTAGTAATCAACAGTTCGAACCTGATCTTTTAAAAACTTGTATATATACTTTTGGATCATATTTATCTATATATGTATATATTTAGAAATATATAAGTATGTTTATCAGTTGTCTAGTACCCATAACACAAGCTCTGCTTAGCTTGGGACTGGACGGCGTTGTGTGATAGTTGTGGAATATTATTAAATTATTATTAAATTATATATATACTACACTTTAAGCAGCATATCTACCAGGGCCTGATACTATCGAAGATTTGCCATTATGACAACCATGCAACACTTTTATGGCATAAGTTTGTAATCTCCTGAATTCGTGGTTGCATGATAATAATGTTGTTGGAATTATAGTCGAAAGATGTTATAGCCGAAATGATTGTCAAAATTAAAAACGAAACGGCTGAAGTTATAACTTTAAATATTTATTAATTTAGAGGATTGATTTTTTAAAACACAATGAGTGGCACGTCATACGATAACCATAGTGATGCTTATCAATTCCAAATACAAAATAGATAAAGTTGACAAATGATTCCTATAATTATATGATCGACCATTTTAGCACAGTTGCACAGCAGACATCTGTAATACATTTTGTAATACTACATAGACAGTCAGGTGTGTCTATACACGAATTTTAGACTTAGTACTCGAAGGATAATATGTTACAACAACATAAAGATGCCTTTTCATAAAGAAATAAGTCGGTGAATTGTTGTTTTGTATAATTAAATAATAACGAGCATAAGTAAAATGATAAATAGATCGTATCCATTCCTTGACATTTACATTTAAATTCCTTTTATCCATTTCTACAAGGACAATTATAATTCCATTCAGGGCCCTCTTTATTTCGCGTTATTAATCTGACATCACTATGTTACAATTTCTGCTTCTAAAAACTAAAAGCATTGGATTTTGGGACGTAAGGAGTACTTCATAAGGATTTATTGTTTATCGTTGTTGGGATACCAAAAGTGACTCGCGCGCAGGTAGGACCGACCGACATTCCTCAGCTTTGTTCGAATAACGATGCCGATGTGCCCACACACTTCCGGATGCGGTACAAATCTAAATTGTTGAATCTATTACACTAAAATCTTATTGGCCGTTAATTTTCAGTCACGATGACAATATTTATAAAGATTTCTAGGTAATACATTCTAGGGCCTTCAAAAAAAATGATTGAAAATATTTTTAGGAGCGTTTGTTAAGATTTATGTAAAAGGAGACAGTGCGAAATTACACCTGCCAAGTTTATGATGTTTGAAAGTTTCTAAATTCTTCTTTGGAATGCAGTACCTACTCATGAAGGTAAACGACTAAAGAACACCGCCTCAGTTGATATGAACAGCTAACTAAATGATTTTGTACCTAGTAATACCCATAAGTTTTTATTAAATACGGTCATTAGTTGCTTCAACTACATTCATATTCATTTTCATTTCCACGAATAGATATTTGATTAACCTAGCGGAGCTTATTATATGTTGTGTACGCTGTTCACAATACCATTTGTTTAATTTTAATGACTAGTCTGTTTAAGAATTAAAAACTAATGGTTATCGATTAACGAGATTCTTGCATCATTGTCCACCTAATAGCTAGTTAAGAGATGTTTACCGAGCGCCGTAGGTAGATAATTAATGTTTTTTTAAACGTCAACACGAGACAACTGGAATGGTGTGTACTATTCATCAAACACAATGATATATGACTTACGGTAGTGGTTTTTATTTTACTTCTAAAAGGCGACCTCGCCTCTTGTATCCTGATCAGTTTATTTTCGATAAGCATTCATTATTAATAGCGTATTAGTAAGATGACGCATTTTCTAAACAAAAATAAAGCGAGCTTGCACTTAAGAGCTCAAGGTGTTTCATGTAAATTTGAAAGTGACTATTCTTGAAAATTGGGTCATTCACCGATTTAAATGTAACTTGGTAAGTAAACGCAAGGAACTTAGGTCTAAAAAGTTGGTAATGTACCTTTATGAAAAAGCGTTTAAGCTATTTTAAGCTTTCTATAGAATGTTTACAATTTCTCATTCTTTTTTAGGGTTCCGTACCACAAAAGAAAAAAAATGGATCCCTTATTGGATCACTTTGTTGCCCGTCTGTCTGTCTGTCAAGACTCTTTATCTTGGGAACGCGTGGAGGTATCGAGTTGAAAGGACAAACCCAAACTCCATACATACTTGGGCCTGACTAGTTCCAGGGTTGGAATTTGCCCATAAACTAGAGCATATAGGAAGGTTTCACGAGCCCAAGTTTCACTGTTCTCAGCATTGACCAAATTGGTAATATCAGGCAATGTTTACATTTTAGGTTATTTTTAGTCTAATATAAATCTGGAACAAACATGGATAGTGCTAAACACAGTAGCCATAACACACCATGATGAGATTTTAGGCTCCCCAAGGCTCCGAAGTCACTTGCGCAAAATACGAAAAAAAGCGAATGACATCATATAACCACAACAATGTTTTTTTCCTTCGCCCTTTCTAGGCTAAGGTCTTAGAACATATCGCCTCATCATCAATATCCAAAATCCAAAAGTTAGGCCGAAGCCATAGCAATGACAGGCGTTGAGTTTGACGTTTACTTATTTTACGTTTATAACATATCGATTTCCACTAAATTAATTACATTCTTAGGATACACTCTAATGTCATAATGACAGCGTTTGTGAAGTTAGTGACTTAGTAAGAAATAAGTTCTGTAACAGTTTACAAAACTTGTTTAAAATTAAAAAAATATAAATCTACTTATTTTCTACATTTGGCCAATGCTAATGAGGTTAAGATTTAAATAGGTTAATTAAACAAATTAAACATTTTTTTGGTACATATTTCATTCGTGGAACGCTCAAGCCCAGAAACGGGTTTCTCCTCTAAATTATATACTCAGGTCTGCGGTCCCCTGAAGCTGTGAAAAAATCAAACTTCTGAATTAATGAAAAAAAGATACGACCGTTTATGTCGCAAAAAAAACGTATATTTCGACACTCTCAAGGGAATCAAAATTCATACGGTACTTCTCGTTGACCTAGAATCCCGAAATATAACATAAAGCAAGGTCTCATAGCACAAGTATAGGAAAAAATCTGAAAACTGTAAATTTATAGTTACGTCACAAAAAAAAACTTTTTTGCGATTCGGATAAATCATCGTAACTCAATTCGGGAGTTGAACTGTTTTCATAGGTAAGTTTGTACGGAACCCTCAGTGCGCGAGTCCGACTCATTAAAATCGGTTCATTCATTTCAAAGAAGGGCTTGTAAGTTTGTATGAAATACTGCGAAGAGTAAACGTTCTTATAATAGGTTCTTACTTATGATATTATTGTTTTATGAAACTGCTTACTTTGAACTGTGACTTTGAATTTAGACTGACTTCGAATTTTTAATTCAAAGACCCAATGGTTGAAGAACATACCTATATTGCATTGTTTATTCAACCCAATCCCATAAAAGCATTTTAGGCTCTTGTCTTTGTTAGCATAGGTATTTTCTTTTATTGTTCAAAGACTTGATTACATACAGATAAACAGAGTTGTAAAATAGTGTGTAATATCGCTGCTACGAGTATTTATTGTTGTTACGATTTGCGGTGGATGCCGAATGTAAACTACTAAAATTAAGATTAAATTACATTATGTTACCACAAATCCAGTTGACTTCTGCGGTGAAATAATGCTTTTAGAACAATAACCGATGGAATGTTGTAACACCCTGTAACGAACAACAATAAATGTATATACTGTAGATACTTACGAGTTTTAAGGCATTGAGTGACTTCTCGTGTTCGCAATAAAATTGAAATTTTTATGGCTATAAGTTTTTCCTTTTATTTCATTTGCATAGTTTATATGTTTAAATACGTTAAATCATAACACGGTTCCAAAAAAGTCGTATCGTAAAAATAAAGTCGTTTTTGTTGAGTGACTATTCAAAAGACTTGGTTTTTTCGAATAAATATTGTTTTTATGGGGGAACCTTCCGTTAAAGACACAATAATATAAATAAGGCACCCGGGTCCGTTCCGGTCGTGGGTGTAATATCTTGCGGTTAAAAGTTATATAATGATCGCGGTGTGTTGACTCCTCGCCCTTACATCGCGACACCCACTTTGATTTACTAACAACAATGATGCGGGGGCTCTGATATATTGTTATACAGTCAGATGAGGTAACACAGCTGTTTACTAATTGTTTTTATTCCTTATTGTTACAGGTATGGTAGTGTCTCGTCTGACAAGGTCGGGTGGTATGTACAATAATTTTGATTTGAATAAACAAGTTTTCAACAACTATACCGGTTCCAGTATTGATATATTTTTAAAACATGCTAATTGCTTTCAATAAGAACCTTTTGTTTCACGACTCACTGTGACATTTTGGAGACAACATGTCAAATAAGTGACTTATTACTTGTTTCTCAGTTTTAAAATTTTTTGAAACATTATCCTTAATATGATTTAAACATTTTTTGTAATACCTACTGAAGTTTTTTAGGAAGGATCGAGTGATGACAATGACAACGTCTCGACTTATTTATTTTAGGAATGAATTTAAAATAATGATAAGACTGCAGCCAAAACCTATCTACTACTTACTCGTACTTAAAGTTTTGAAAATCGTGTCTAAGCTTCACATTTCATTTAGGAGTGAAATATTTTTAAATACGCATATATTTTGTTTTCTCTGCCTATTGAATCTTTTTCTTTGGCTAACCCTCTTCCCAGTTTAGCTGGGTACGGGTCTCCTTATATGTTTGCGCCAGTGAACTCTGCCCTGGCTTGTCTGTGCATTCAGGCTTGCTTGCTAGACTTCTTTTTGTAAATTTGATCACCAGATGGGGCGGGTGGTCGTCCTCTTCTTCGTGGTCGGTCGGTGATGTGCCATAGAAAATAGCTGGCGCTTACACAGGAACGAAGTGTACATGAATCTACACACACATCCAAGATCCACACCACCACTTTCGTTGGATAGGACCCCCTAATACCTATAATATCTCCTGTCTTTCTTAAAAATTATCTTGACTGTGAAAAAAAAATCTATAAATTTCATGTTAAGAGAAGTTTAACAGGAAAGTAACTTTATAAGAGCGAAGTTTGATCTTAATTCATAATCTTAAATTGGAATATTGACTGTTAATATCAAAGTTAATTCGATTTTGTAGACACGATCCAGAGACTATTCATAGTTCTCTGGATCGATATAATCATGGAAATCTAACAAACCACGAACATTACTTAAGGATTGATTTTTTAAAAATTGTATAAAGTTTTTATTTAGTTAATATCAAATTATTTACTTAATTTATATGGAGCACGTTTGAAAGGAACTGCTCTTCAGTGGCCAGTTAATCGTAACTTAAGATGCTGGTTAATGTAAACTACTACTATAAGGAGATCACCTTCTCGAATTTAGGAAAACACAAACTTCAGAGTTTTAACGGATATTCAATTTACTGACCAGTAAAATGTAAATTTTTATTTAAAACTTAAAACGTAATTTGTCAATATCATCCGCAACTTCAATGTTGGAACCGCCCATTCTAAGAGCCGTCGAACTTTCTTCATAGCTTGGAAGTAATTGGATTCAAAGTGAGAAGAGGGTATTGTATTGTTTTTTTTTTTTTGTAGGAAACAGTTTGACAGTTTGAACCCCTTCCTGTCTCATTCATCCACTTTTCTTTTATTTTTGGATCCTTCGGATAGCTAAAAATTTAAAATAAAAGACAGATGATTGATAGTGATGTAATAAATGATTCAGGAGTATCTTAAGAAAATATATACCAATAGTTTCCTGCAACATTTATACGTTTTATCTGTTATTTAATGCCAGGTTCCTGAAGTTTTCAAATGTGTGTTTCAATAATATTAGTTTACAAGATTTTTGTTGTTAAAAAGAAACATGAGTTAATTATTTTAAGCCTACTGGGGAAAATATTATAAAAGCCCAGGACGTCGAATATTTGCGATATTTACTACGATAAAATACCTACAAGAAATAATGTAGAGGAAGAACAAACAAACAAAAATAATAAAGTTAGCTCTTTTTTTATAAATATTTTTTCTCCACATGAAAATTAATCCCAATCACATGAAAATCCGTTCAGTAGTTTTTGAGTTTATAGCAAATAGACCGAAATACATACGCGTGGGGGAAATGTTCTATAATAATATATCTATAAAAAATAATCATTAACATATTTTTTTATATTGTGCTAGGTAGGAATTTGCGAAATATTGATAACCACAAACAGCACTTCAGCTCTCTAACAAACAAAAGCCGGCAGCCGCCGCACCACGTAACTATCGTATGAGTAAGAGTATCTGTTAAATACTCATTCATTGCGCAACTAGTTTAGCTGATTAATTGCTCGATCTGTACTAAGCAAGCAATGATATTTTTTTCAATTCAAATAATTGACTTGACACATCATCGCGTTTTTTGGTATCAGGAAGTAATTTTTTAAAGAATTTACTGAGAAAATCCTTAATATATTAGTACTTACGTGTAAACTAAGATACTATATTTCGTGTAATTCACAATACAGCTGTTACTTTTGCAAACAACCACTGAACAATGCGGCATTTTGTAAAAAATCATAAGCAAAGAAGACGTCGCTAGTTGAATTTTGACTAATAGCCGAAAATTACATCAAGCACATTTAAGTACATATCCGACTTCATGCGTTCACAAGAACCACGCCCCCTTACCATATCTCTACCGTTTGACATATCTGTGGAAATACCTATATATGTCAAAAACATACCATTGTTTTATGTCAACATTTACTTAAAACAACAAATCTCATTTGACGGACTGAATCGAAAGAAAAATGTATGGAAAAGTTTTGAAGTCTTAAAGATATTCTAAAAAGTAAGAATAGAGTCATGGATACCTGCCTGCTGCCTTTATTAACATATGCTTGCCAGACATAAAACTGAACCGTCAATTGAAAAATAAAATAAAATCTTGTCAAGTAGCATGGAAAAGAGTATCGCGACAACCGTTAAAAGAAAAAAAATATAAGTAAATGGAAAAGTATTGAATAATTTTATTATATACTTAATATTAATGTATATTTTTAAATGAGTTTAATAATAATTAAGTAGGTATGTTAATTTGAATATAAGAATCAACAAAATAATAAATTACGATTATTTGCAGTCATCATCATCTCATCATCTTCCTGCCCTTGTCCCTTGTTATTTGGGGTCGGCGCAATACGTTTTTTTCTTCCATTCTGCCCTGTCACTCGTCATACTATCACTAACTTCCTTTTCTTTCATATCAGTCTTCACACAATCCATCCATCTTTTCTTTGGTCTCCCTCTCCCTCTCCATCCATCCACATGTAAACTCATAACTCTTAACGATTATTTGCAGTAGTATATTATATTTTGTAATTATTTTTTTGGCAAGAAATAAAATGTATTATTTTAGTCCAAGGCTTTGGACTAGAATAATAAAATTGTTAAGTAGTAGAAAGTAGAATAATAAGTTTGAATGTTTGTTAATTAATCCGCGAAATTTATTATTTATGTATAAAAGCTACCATGTCTCAAGACGAAAGTCCACCAGTGCGTATTGCCAGTGATGACATATGGCTTCGAAACGTGGTCGCTCACAATGGGATCAGAAGGCTTAAAGTCACCCAAAGGGCAATGGAAAGGGCTATGCTTGAAGTTTGCTTGCGTGATTGAATCAGGAATGAAAATATCTGCAGCCTTGGTTCTGTTGGGGAATTGCATGAAGAATAGCCAAACTTAAGTGGCAATGGGCAGGACACATTGCTCGCTGAACAGATGGCCGTGGGGGCCGAAAGGTTCTGGAGTGGCGACCGCATACCGGAAGACGCAGTGTTAGAATGCCTTCTACAAGGTAGACCGATAACGTGGTAAGGGTTGCGGGAATCCGATGGATGCAAGACGCACAGGACCGTTCATTGTGGCGACACTTGGGGAGGCCTATGTCTAACAGTGGACGTCTTTCTATTGAAATGATGATGATGATGATAAAAATCTTCCTATGCCGCCTCTTTTTCAAGAATTTGAGTTATGTTTACATGTTTTTATAATATTTTAATTACGAGCAAATAAATTTTTGAATTATCCTGTTTGGTCCTTTTTTTACGAATTTCAAATTTAATTAATTGCTGTTCATTACATGAAGCGGAAGTTTTAAAAGAAAATTCTGATTAACACGCCGTTGGATAGTAATTATTGTATTAGTTGCTTTGTGTACACAGTCGAGTAAACGCAGCCGTCCAGTCCAGAAGTTAGCTGGGTTAGTCTGCAGTCAAGTCTTCACTCCACAAATAACATAACTTAGAGGCTCGCCCGGGGCTGGTTTTGCCAACTCCTGTTTACATACGCAGACACAGTTGGGGGTAGTACCAATGTCGACTTGACCTCGCTGCGTGCCGTTAGTGCAAATATGACAGGTTTGAGTGAGATCAAAATTTGCGTAGAAATACTAGAAGTCTCACAGCCGACTTTGATTTGCATATTTAATTCTGTTTGGCGCTCTATTCGAGTTCAGTTCTAGTATTTGTACTGCCCACTTTAACTGAATTATTCTGGGTACATGTTATAACGTAGGTACAGCGAAACGAGAATACATTAACGGAATATTAAATTCACATTTGCTCGACGGTGACGATTTTTAAATAAATTACTTTGATGTTTGATGTGCCGACTTGTGATGTTATTTGGGGACGGACTGAGTTCATTTAAGTGTACGGTTGACTGTTGAAAAGGTTCGCTATAGCCCAAGTGTCAGCCCAGGTTTCTTATTTAGGACTTATAGGACGTCGTCTTGTATACCTTGTTAATTTAACATTGACCAACAAAAGTCTTGCGAAAGTTTTAAGTCTAGTTCTATCCGTTTAAGCACTCATTTACTTCAACGATGTAATCTTGTTGTAGAGGATTCCAAATAAAACTAGCAAATCTTGATCAATCTTGATTCACAAAAAGGAGCGCACGGGACCATAGACGACGACGGCCTTTACAAACATGCTCACTTACATTCTACGTAACACAATTTTTAGGCACATTTTGAACTGTAATTTTTACAGTTTTGACATCATTCTACTAGCTTAATTACAATGTTGCAACTAGTTTTGTTCTAATGTGATTCATACATGTCTCAATATGCTATCTTTGAGTAGATAATTATACAAACCAAGTTTCTAAAGTTATTAGATAATAAATTATGTGTAAAATACAACTTGTTCATGGGTAAAGTTGTTTTTATGGGAATATTTCAAATAGCTATAGAGTGTGATTATGAATCTGGTTGATTAATATTTCTAACAATTTTACCCGATGATACTTACAATTTTTAGTCTAATTCAGGGAAATATTTTGCTAATATTTACAATATTAAATTACGGCTAAAGTATTTACCAATGTTTGATTCGCTCACACATACACAATTCACTTACGTGTCCGTGTCTCTGATTTCCAATTGGACGATGATTCGCACTATTTGATTGGTTGTTTTAATCACTCGTTTTGATTGGTTTGATCACTTTGGACACTTGATTTACTTTAATCACTGATTTCACTACACAATTTCACTCGTCACCCAATTATATTTTTATTAATTTTTAACTTCTAATTATTATTTTTTAATTCACATTCTATGATTTTTAAACGAAAGTGAAATGTAATCTATTATATTATATAAATTATTCTTAGAGGGACACTGATTTCTTTTAAAGTCAGTGTTTCACTGTTTTTAATTGTAAACCTTACTTTGTATATCCTACCACCAAAACAGTTTCGATGAATAAAAAATATTACTTATATTATTTATTAATAAACTTTTCATACAAAACATTCTGGCCTCATTGAAAAATTTAGACATAATTGGAGTTACAACTTACCTGTTAGGAATTTAATTTGTTCTTCACATTATGCAGGTACTCTAAGTATTCAGGCATATAATTTTCTATAATTATATTATGTTAGAATAAACTTATATCTAAATATTATATTGCAATAATTCATCTCACAGTGACTATGTAAGAGTGGTTAATATTAAATAGTCGTACGCTACTCAATAAGTGTATATGTAAATACGCATGAATAGATATTAACTTTAAGTTGTTCCATAATTACATGTATTTAGGTGCCAACACTTCTATGTACTTCGCTTTGACTCTTTGTCAATCTAACGCAACATGTGTGAACGAACACCATCCATCTATGGTTAGCAGCGTATCTCTATATTCAATTATTATAGCAGTAAGTATGTGAGCAACTTCTGATGTGTACTGAGTACATTCCTTGCATAGGTGATGTTTACACGACATCAAACTTGCATACGAAATGCCATACAAAAGATAAACTTTTTAGCTACCAGCCGTCAACGGTCAACTTCAGCTTTTTTTTTATCTTTAAGACTTATTAAAGTGATTGATGCGTACTCCACGCATAATGTTGTAGCTATACGCAATCGAGCTTGTGTTAATGAATGAAGAAGATCACAAACGCCTATCATCAAAATTCACAGTCGTATGAAAATAAATAAACAAGGGCTTGCTCATATTGTGGGGTACTTGAAACATTTGTACAGTGAAGATGTGTGTCACGTATTAATTTTATGGTGTTTAATGCCGTAATATTGTGCGCGTTGTGAAGTTCTTCGTGGGGATGCCGCAAACATGCGATTGGCCACATACTATATGCGCCACCAACCTTTTCTTATTCCACGTCCTTTACTACTTTCCGAACTTTGAAAGTTTTATAACAAAGTTTTAAGTTGATTTCAATATTGGATTTTTTTTCAGTCTGTTATTTGATTAAAAGAAAGTTAAAATTTTAAATTTGTTTAAGTCTTCTTAAATAATTTATTATTATTTTAACTTAAAAACAAAAGTTAATAAATTGGATTATGTAAGTACATAAACTTTGTCTTTTTTTGCAAGTCATGTAATTTCATTTAATACATTTTTTAATAACTATTGCAACGTCGACAACCCTCATTTACGTAGATGACTGTTATCTTTATCTCCTCTCTATGCAAACCATAACTAGTGTAACATATTATGGGTGCCTAACTAGCCCATTCTCTACCGGTAACTACCTATCACCACAAATGATGGGATCATCTACAGCTACCAGAGTATCAACATTTGTATGTATTACGGTAGGTAGATGCTCCATGCGTGTCAATAATTTAACTGAGTTAACGCAATTTCACTTCGTAATTTATTACAAGCACAGTACTAATAACTCAAGTAAACTGCCGATTCGCCTATCGACCAGCAGTATCATAAAATCAACTGTGCATGAAGCTTGCAGAAAAGTTCATTACGTTTATATTTATTATTCTATGTAGGGTTCAAATATGACTGTGTTACGTCCACGTATTATGTTATATATTGAGTTATCTTCATACAACTAAATAAAGAGATATTTTGTCACATACACAATCTTAGCAGGATGCATTGTATGTTTAATAACTATTTAATGGATTTGCTTTGTGACCATGTGCAAATAAAGGATATATTATTATACTCGTCTCATGTATATATAAAAGTTCGGCTCCGGTTAAAACTGTAAAATTAACTAGAGGAAATGACTCATTGTTCCTCGAAGGCAATGTTCGACTATGCGCCAGGCTTGTTATGATCTAGAAGTCTTGGGTTCTGTTAAAGCCCAATGCGAATTGTTGACGTAGCCTGTGGAAAACGTTGAAGCTAAACTAAGCATGCCTACAATGTCTCAGTCTGTATTTTGTTGCAATAACCATTAAGTAATTGTCATTATTGACTTGAAATAAATGTATTAGAAATTCTTTAGCAAAGAGTACCTATATAACTTTCAGAATGTCTAATTGGCCTGTGGTATTGGAAAAACGATTGCTTAGGAATGATATCGCCTGTTTGTGGGTGTTGAGTACTGACTTAGAGCTTTAAGTTAAGCGCGTTAAGAGTTGCAGTTTGTTGGTAAATAATTTATTAATTTTATAGTTTTAAGGCGTCTGCGTCGTTGCAATGCACAGTTAATCAGCGCGTCGCGGCCGGCTCGCCCACGCTGGCCGGTCGTGGCCAGTCGTGGCGCCAGCCGCCAGACGGAGGCCCCACATCAATGCACCACTTACATTCGACCAGTTAATAAACTTCTATAATATTCATATTGTGATTAAAAAAAATATATAATATATGATATTCCACAACTATCACACAACGTCGTTTAGTCCCAAGCTAAGCAGAGTTTGTGTTATGAGTACTAGACAACTCATAAACATACTTATATATTTCTAAATACATACATATTATAGATAAATTACACCTAGACACAGAACAAATTATCGTGCTCATCACACAGACATTTGTCCTGGGTAGGAATCGAAACCACGACCTCCGGCATAGCAGTCAGGACCACTAACCACTAGACCAACAGGCTAGTCAAGAAAAATGCAATCAATAAGACATTATGGCTGACGCAATCATTTATTGGCTCTCTTTATTAAAGATGTATATTTATGAATACTTAAGACTCGTGCTATCTATGACTACGAGTATCTTAATTGGTTATATAATTGAAAGGTAATAAATAATATATATGATCGGTCTTGTCACTCGACTAATTTGCTGTTTAGTCTAGACATGAAGCAAATAACCAATAGAGAGCATCGGTACGTTTTTGTTTTAAATCAATGTCACTAAACAACGCCGGGGGCGAGTTTAGCTTCGCCCACTGTGATTGGCTGATGAATTGACAACCAAATGACAACTGTTTTTTTAAGGATTGCTAAATTATAGGCGGCTTCAAATTATAGGCGGAACAGTTATATCGTGCAAGTCGTAATTTCAATGACATATGCTAGGAATATGATTGGGATCCATTCACAATTAGTGTGAACTCGGCCAGAAGGTGTTTAAGCCTCAAATTCTTCAAGTAGCATTAGGTTTAATAGATTGTTTATTAGTTATTTAAGTGCAAACCAAGAATTTATGCTGTATCCTACTACTCTAAAAAGCGAAGCTTTTTTGTTTTTGTGCTCACACCATTTTAAATTTATACTAATTTCTATACGTGAGGACTTGTAATTGGCTTTCCAATAATTATGGTTTCCTTTTTTTTTTGACTGATTTTATTAGCTGTAAGTCCTCCATGTACTAAATAAATAAAAAAAGTAATTTACAAAATATCGATAGGTATCATTACTTGACTTATTAATAGTATAAGGCTTTATTTGCGATACAGTGATTATGGGTTATTTTTTTAAATAAAACAGGATTTTATTAAAAGGAGGCTTTATTAAAACAAAAAAAAAACAAAAACAAAGCACTCTGGCATGAAATGTCTAGAACATACAACACTGTTCTTTGTGGAAAAAAATCCTCTCTATGTGTACCTTTGACCCAATTTTTTTTCTTCTTCATGTCATTTTTGGGGAATCTGCAATTTTTAATGCATAAAAAATACCCGTTTCACATTATAATGATCTTATAATAATTGTATAACATTACTAAATACCAAATTGAATAAGTAGAGTAGAAAATCACTTAGATCTGTGAAATGTTATCGTGTCCCTTGAAGTAGTAGTACACTTTCCACACCATTAATCTAGGCATTATTTTTCATTTTATTTGCTTTAGAAACGGGAGCGTGTGACGTTCGTACGTAAACATACAACTGCTGCGAGTGACCAAAATTTCGCCGCGTACCTTGATATAGGTTACGTTGGGTGACCGCGGTAGCACCGCACGCGCTCTCCACTGGTTATTTGCTTCATGAGTCTAGACTAAAAGCATACTCAAACAACATTGATAACTACTAATACAATTCATACAAGTTTGTCTATGTTATAAATATGTATTATTATATTTATATTTATTTCCTGTTTGTCTATTAACTATTTATTAAGTTGCACCTGCCATGTTATGTTTCTGAACCACCCTATGGTCGATTGGTAGAAAATGCCTAAGGTATTAAATGTCTGCCTTTGTACAGTGTTATTTACAAGTGCATAAAGTTTTAATAAATAAATATCCCTAGATATATTAGAGATCCTGACACAGCTGGAAGTGCCGCGTGCGGCATCGTTACGATAACAAAACAAATTATTAATGATCCGAAGATATCACTCGGATCGTAATTGTTGTGAGGAATGTGACTTATTGATTCCTGTACTTCGGTAAACTGTTGACCCATTTAAACATAGATCGATTGTAAACTCAGAAGATTAATGTTTAGAAACCAGACAGTTTTTCGTACTAACAACGGTACTTTGTGTGGGTGATGTATGATTCTATTACGGTACAAAATGGAGCCTCGAAATGAAAAATAAAAATAATAACATAGAATAATTTATATATATTTTACAAAATATGTCGAATAAAATAACAAAGAAAACTAGTAATTTATGGAAATAAATTGACGAATGAAGTCATAAGCGCAGTCAGTAAAAATCATTACTACTCGTAAATTTTCCAAGAACATAAATAAGGAATGTGGTGTATCAATATCTAATAATAGTTGATTCTGATCTAGTAATAATTTATTATTTTCATTCATTTTTAATGGACGTAGATATCTACCTAATTGATAATATTGATTTATAATCAAGCTTCTAAACGATTCCTTGTAAAAGATATTTCGTTGAATACTTACGGTGTAAGATAGATTTTTAAAACATGACAATCAACAGTGACATGTAATCCCAGTTAGAGCTCCGGAATATTTTATCGAGGATGGTAAGAAAAAATCTGCAAAAAACAGTAATAAATATTTCTTACCAGGATTATCTTTAGTCTAGCATAAAAAAATACTGTGTGAAATGTCCACTGCGATAACATGTGAAAAAATGACTGACATGGGTCGCGAAAATCATTTGGGGTACCCCTAATAAGGATCTAACTATTTTATAAGCAAAAAACTTTCAATCATTCATTAAAGATCTGTTGAATACGGCCTATCAAATGCTCTGAAAAATTAAGAAAAGCTCGATTAACTTGCTGGACGACAGTTGGTGGTCCAGCTAGTGCATTACTGTTTTTTAAAACTATTATATCAATTAAAAAAAAATTGAAGTATTCAAGCATGACTGTGGCCACTCAAGTATAAGATTACACTATTCTTTAAAGTATCACTTTCGGTTAACAAAGAAATACAGATAGGTACGTATTATGTACCGGCTTCAGTTATATAGTAAAAAAATTGTTACTCACATTGATAAATTAAGATGGTTTGGTATTGGAGGCGGACTGTTGGAGTAGTTGTAATCATATCTGTCAAAAAAACTACCATTTGCCGTAACAGGTGATATGGGTCATGTTTCATGGTACACGTTTCTTGTTACTATTATGTGAGAACAATGTAAATAAAGTAAAAAAAAAAACAAATTCTAAACCTATATTATATATATAAAACAAGCGACTGGAAGCTAAGAGATGACTAGTCTCAACTGCCATGCTCATTTATGTTAAACAAGCATAATAGTAGTAACCTCAAACCTTAAATTGCTCTATTTCAAAGTTTGTAAATGTGAGTAACATTTATAAACTTTGAAAAAAAAAGAATGCTTCTACATTATGCAATACTCTAATAATAATATTTTACAAATTACAAAACAAAAAGTAATTTTCAAACTAATCAATTTGTACGCCCCCTAGTGGTAGCATTGAGCCAAATATTTTTATCTTGAATATAATCCTCCAATTTATATTAATTATGCTTGCCTGCATAGTGTGCGTTTAATACAAGATTTGAATTTCGTTTCATTGAGTTCTAATATGTGGAGAGGTATTTTATTACAATATTTCAAACAGTACCCCATGAAAAAATCCATCAAAAAAATATCCATGAAAAATTTTGGACTTCAGTAGTTTTAATTGGTATACTGGTAAAGAAATTTACAATTTTTTTGCGCAATTAGTTTGTTATCGCTAATAAGACCATGATGAGTCTCCAATGTGTAAACATCATTGTGTATTTTGTTCCTGTTGGTTTCATTATTTATAACTTTCTAAACCGTTTTTATTTTACTATCTGCTGATTTAACCTTGTTGCTAATGTATAAGGCATACAAGCACAATGCATTAAAGCGCAAAAAATAATAATAATAATAATATTTATGTTGCCTTTAAGCGGAAGTTGCGGCTTTATTTTCTACACAAATAGCGGAGTAGTGTAAAAAATCCTTTCATTTTTCCTTAAATAAATTATATTATATTTATATATTATGTAGGTTTATATTATATTAAATATATATGTATGTTTATTTATATATATAGATTTGTTCCCTTGTTTTCTTATTAATCTTTTTTTTTTTATGCACCTACCATGTTTTCTCTTCACTACTCTTGCCTTAGGCATTCTCTACCAATCAATGGTAGAGAATGCCTAAGGCATTAAGTCCGCCTTTGTACCTTTGTGTTGCATGAAGTTTTAATAAATAAATAAGGCCTTAGCTGCCTTGTTTTTAAACATTTTTGAACAGGTAGCAACATACTTAATAAAAGTTTTAGTGTTAATATAAAGCTTAAGGCCATACAGCTTGAAAAGTCTTTCCCTACTGAATGCTTTTGTTGTACAGTCACTAAATCTTGTTTTCTTCTCAAAAGTCTTATTAAAATGGTTTAAACTATTGAAAATTAATGGGAATGCAAAATATAACCATTGTCACTGTAAGGTTTCAATCACCTAACTTAATTAAAGTGCTGTTAAATTTATTTAGTTTTCTGCATGTTATTGGCCTGGAATGTATCTGCTTTTTGTATTGGTATGTTGGATTCTGAAGTTACCATTAGGCCACTATGTTTACAAGGCAGATTGTTTACAATGGCTTTTTCTAAATAGTAGCAGCAATAGTTCTATCGTTTGCACTAGCGTGACGACAGTAAGTATATGCCCAAATCTCACAAATTTACAACAGAATAAACAAGAATCTGTCAATGAGCTTATTGTGCATAAGGTCAAAACAAGTGTTAAGTCATGATTAATTTCCCTCAGTTACGAAAATATGGGGCATATTTCAATGAACAGTTTTAGTAAAATCTAATTTTAAATATATTAATTTGATATAACAGTGTAGAGAACGCCAGACCCTATTTACCCAAACCGTTATCAAATAATTGGGTCCGCCAGTGATAAATAGCGAATAGAGAGTATTAGCGTAGCTAAAAAAATAGAGTGTACAGTACTTTTCTGCTGACACCATTTATTATGACTTTTTATTTAATTTACACAAAATGTAGCGTACCTTATTACAAACAGTAAGAACTTATGCTAGCTAAGTACCTGTTTTTAAGCAACACTGTCGCTGCTTAATGACAGGGTTACTTGTAGTTATGAAGACATTCATATGAATGACCTTTCACTTCTAGTAACATTTAGATTTTATTTTTATGATAGGCCAGTGGATCAGCATGCATTTAATTTTACAGGTTGTTAGTTTTTTTATATATATTTACGATTTATTAATTAGACAAAATTTAAATTGATTTTGATTATCACTCATAATTTTATAAAATAAAATAAAATATATAATACAGATGTTTAGCAGGTTTTGAAAACGTCGACGGTAGAAATCCAAAAAACCGGCCAAGAGCGTGTCGAGCTACGCTCAGTGTAGGGTTCCGTAGTTTCCCGTCCGTCACAAGAGTTAATGAACGACAGACAACGAGCAAGAACAAATACCACCAATGCCAACGAGACACCAACCGAACAATTTGACAATATAATAGCTCATACCCGTCCCGACCCCATCAACTCAGGAAAAATCTTAACAGCGCGAAGTAGCCCAAAGTACAGCGCCATCTCTCGGGAAATTGGGTTACTAATTTATACAAACTAGACGGGTTATGTATGTTGGGTTTTCATTAGTAATTTTGGATTGCGTGACCTGACTTTAATAATTCTTTTTTATTTGAAAGAAAATATATTCAGGATAATAAAATATGTAAACTAAGTTAAAAAATGCTTGCATATACGGTTAAATTACAAACTTAGTTCAGAAATTATTTTGTACAACTTTTCAAAAACTGTTCAACCCATCAAGTTCAAAATAATTTTTCTAGAAAGTCTTTATAAAGTTCTACTTTTGAGATTTTTTTCATAATTATTTTCTAAACTTATGGTTCAAAAGTTAAAGGACACATTGTTTTTTACTTTTGGAGCGATTCTTTCCGAAAATATTAACATCATCAAAAAATGATTTTAGTACACCACACACCACCTATTCATTTTTAAATACCTATCCAACAATATATCACACGTTAGGGTTAAAATAAAAAAAAAATTACTCCCCACTTTACGTGCAGGGGGGGTACCCTAATAAAACATTTCTTTTCCACTTTTTATTTTACGACTGTCGGCGTGATTGATACCAAAATTGATATTGGTACCAAACAGCTTTCTAGTGCTGGATCACTGAGATTATCCGCAGACGGACGGACAGACAGACAGACAAACTTGGCAAAACCAGGCTTGGCGCACTCCTAACTATAGGTATAGAAATGTGCCTACGCCGTGCGGCCTTGCAAGGCTAAATTCGGTAGAGTGTCACACACGTGTTCTATTTGCCGCTTGACCTGCGCTAACAAAAATTATTTTCGAATTCTTTAAGTATTTGCGACATTTTTTACGTAAACGAGTCAATGACCTTAAAGCTCATTCAACATAAGTAGACCTCCCAGTACTACATAGTGAATACCTTACTAATGCCTTACAAAATGTTAATAATTATGTATAATATCAAAATTTTCCGTATTTTTCAATTTAAATCAATTACCTTTGAAAAACTCATCGAAAGAGCCTTCAAATTTAAAAATATCTTCGATATGGATTTGGTACATGTGGAATCCTGGAGGAGCGCTGACCTGATGCTGCGTAAGCGAGCGTACGTGACCCACCACCACGCCGCGCCTAAATAAAATAAATAAAATAAATAAAATAAATAAAATAAATAAAATAAATAAAATAAATAAAATAAATAAAATAAATAAAATAAATAAAATAAATAAAATAAATAAAATAAATAAAATAAATAAAATAAATAAAATAAATAAAATAAATAAAATAAATAAAATAAATAAAATAAATAAAATAAATAAAATAAATAAAATAAATAAAATAAATAAAATAAATAAAATAAATAAAATAAATAAAATAAATAAAATAAATAAAATAAATAAAATAAATAAAATAAATAAAATAAATAAAATAAATAAAATAAATAAAATAAATAAATAATAACGTCACGACCTACGTTTTAAAAATTACATATGAACGCAAAGCTAGCACATACAAAACGAACAAAGTTATATACACTTCATTTTAATTACCTATTTCATTCGTTTAGATACCTAACTAAATGTAAACAATCTCTTCACACTTCTATGAGATGACTTTTAACTACCTATTTCACATTTTTCAAAAACACACAAGTTTTAACCCTATAACAAGAGCGGCCTGATCAAAGGCGCATAGCGGGCATAATAAAAGAGACACCCGGTACGTGGACTTAAGGTGCATTTTGATTCGTTACGAGCGCTAATACCCCGGTAGGCAAATTATAATCAGGGTCAAGTCCGTGCCGTGCAATATTTTATGAACATTATTAACGTTGTTAGTAGGTTTATATTCGCACGTTTTCTTTCAAAGAGTGAAATTTCTGTACTTTTACTATTACTTATTCTGTGGCGAAACTATAAGGGTTCCTAGTTGACTACGGAACCCTAAAAAGGAATAACTATACAAATGTTTAAAATATATTTCTTTAATCGTAGGAGAACCAGCAGCTATAACAAATGGATAACAATTGTATTTGAGACATTGAACCAATTACAGGATCTCACGGGTAAAAACAGAAAAAGTAGTAGAAAACACTTAGGATCATTAACAAGCACTCACTTAACTATAGGTAGTTTACATAAAAACTCTGATAGCTAAATTTAAGTTACATCTGATACGACTTCAAACAAACATCTTAATCAAAGGAGACACAAACGTATACACAAAAGACATACTGTTTGTATTCATGCAATCTGGATGAGAGCCGTTATAAATTGCAAAAAGGCGAACCCCGCTTTTGAGAAAGCGATTTCTCGAAATGCTTTACAATACAATACGCTCCCGAAGCATTGTGTTGAGATCTGGGCGTATCCTCGCTTACACAGGATTTATATATTGTATCCCACTAACCCCTTTAATATCTTACATTTATAAGAGTTTGAAAACACGTATAAGTGACATGAAGCAAGCTGGGTTTTATGTCTTCAACAACAAGAAGTAGTTTTTTTTTTGAGGTGCGAGAAGGAGTTTAAAACTTTAGGTACCCGTATTCGTTTGCCAGGTAACTTTTAGTATATAGACACAGAAAGAAAAACATTAAAAATCATTCAGGTTTCACGATCAGTTTGAATACAAACTGTTCTGTACTTAACTTATTAACTGAACAAAAAATAATTGTACTTTACTTATTTTTACATGGCTGATTTTTATATATGTTTTGTAGAATATTATTCTAAACAAAACTTCCGGCCAAAACTTTTGTCAGACGCTTTAATTCCCCACAAAAAATAATTGTACTTTACTTATTTTTACATGGCTGATTTTTAAATAAGTTACTAAGGTAACTATTACAATCTTATATTTCATTAGTCAGACAAATCGTAGTCACCAAACATCCCCATTCAGCAGAGACTATGAGCCCGAGAGCACTACGCATACCTTGCAGAGCAAGTGAGACGTCTTTAATAACTCGTTTCTTCTTTTTTTTATTATTATTGATAAGCTCGCGTTTGACCACTATCTCACCTGATGGTAAGCGATGATGTGGCCGACGATGGAGCACGCTTGCTAGAAGTAACCTATTCACTCTTGACTTAAAGACCCCTAGGTTGTAGCTATCAGGAAACACAGACTCCGGCAGGGAATTCCACTCCTTAGCTGTACGCATTATGAATGTGTTCCCAAAACGCTTTGTACGTATAGGTGGGATGTCCACCATGTACCGATGGCGCAACGCCGTACGTCTAGTGGTCCGATGATGGAATGGACTTGGTGGAATTAAATTGTGCAATTCCAACGCACACTCCCCGAAGTGTAATCGATAGAAAACCGACAGGCTAGCAACTCGGCGTTGGTGCTCAAGGCTTTGGAGTTTTGATTCGACAAGTGCATCATCACCGATGATCCTCTAGACTTGCTTCTCAATCGACTCCAGAGCATCAAGCTGGTATTTGGCAGACCCGTCCCAAAGATGGGAGCAGTACTCCATACAAGATCGAACTTGCGCTTGATAAAGTTTTAGCAGCTGTTCCGGCGTGAAGTACCGTCTCACCTTAGCTAAGATCCCCAATTTTTTGGCAGCCTGTTGAGCTTTAGCCTCGATGTAAGAGCCGAAATTGAGGGTAGACGACAATGTTACCCCAAGAAGCTCAAGGCCGTCGGTTATCGGCACGGTTACACCCCGGAATGATGGAGCCGGGTGGAATTGGCTGCGTTTGGAAAAAAGACACGCCTGGGTTTTAGCAGCATTAAACTTGACCAGATTGGCATCGCCCCATCGGAAAGTGCCTTCAAGGAGAAGTGCAAGCGTTCAACCATAGCCTCTCGGAAAGACTGGATCTGTGACCCACTAGCATGTGCATCGGACACGTATCTCTCAGCAACAGTGCTATCGTCTGCATACCCAAAGGTACCGGGTTTAAGAAGGTCGTTTATGTGCAGCAATAACAGTGTTGCCGAGAGCACCGACCCCTGAGGGACCCCGGCATTAATTTCCATTTGACCGGACGAGCAGCCATCAATAACCACTCGGATGGATCGCCCCCCTCAAGAAGTCTGCGATCCAGTCACACAGACAAGTGGGCAGACCGAAGGAAGGAAGCTTAGCAATAAGGCTATCATGCCAGACCCTGTCAAAGGAATTCGAGATATCAAGGGAGACTGCAAGTGCTTCCCCATGCTTATCGATGGCCTCGCTCCAGATGTGAATGGCATACGCTAGAAGATCCTCTGTTGACCGATTTCGGCGAAAGCCGTATTGACGATCACTGAGGATGTCATTAGCTTCTAGGTATGCCAGGAGCTTATTATTGATCACTCGTTCCATACTCTTGCAGAGAATGGATGTTACCGAGATAGGTCTGTAATTAGCAGGGTCAGCCCGACTTCTTGGGCACGGGTTGCACGTTAGCTTGCTTCCAAGCCATCGGTATGTTTCCAGCCTCAAACGAAAGACGAAATAGGCGTGTCAGGATCCAAGACAGTTCAGGCGCACAAGTTTTTAAAACAATTGCCGGTATCCCGTCGGGACCGCTGGCTTTGTTCACGTCAAGGTTACGTAGCACCCTACGGACGTCCTTTGACGGATGCGTATGTCTGCCATAGACGTCTTGCATCGCTCAGGAAAGGCAGGGGGCCGCGCGTTACCGGAATCAAGACTTGAAGATTCCGCAAAAAGAGAGGCAAATAGATTAGCTTTCTCCTCAGCGGTGTAGGCCAGCGACCCTTCGGGTTTCAGCAGTGGTGGTAGTGAGGGACGGCAGAAATTCGATTCAACAGATTTAGCCAGGGACCAAAACGCTTTACTACCTGCTGGGTATGAAGCAAGTTTGTTCCCAATTCGGCTAATGTGGTCAAACCGAGACCTCCGCATCACCTTCTTGCAGGATTTGGCAGCCCTATTATAGGCTCTCTTCTTTTGAGTCACGTCATTTGCCTTGCGCCTACGAGCGTCGACCCATTCTTGGTATGCCGCATGTTTTAGCGCTTCAGCGCGATTACATTCGGCGCCAAACCAAGGTCGAACTTTGTCAGACATTGTTACATCAGAGAATGGAATGTAATATTCCATCCCCCGACGCAACACATCCGCCACTGCGTCCGCGCACAACGAAGGATCAGTGGAGGAGAAGCAAGTAGGCTGCCAAGGATAGCATGCGAAGAAAGAACGCATACCATCCCAATCTGCTGACTTGTATCGCCAAACCCGCCGGGTGCCTCTTGGGCTGGGATCGGGCGGGGAATAGACGGATACAGATTTCGATCACCAGACAATGGTCGGAACTACCTATTGGTGAAGATATCGACACAGAGTACCGGTCCGGATCTGTAGTCAACAGAAGGTCCAAGCAATTGGCCATGTGTGACTCAACATCCGGCACCCTTGTAGCCCCCTGGACCAGCTGGGTAAGATTTAACGCTAGCGCTAGCTTCCTCGTCTCTCGCCCAGCATGGTCTGTGCACTGGTATGGGAAGAGCCACTCCTGATGGTGGGCATTGAAATCCCCCAGTATCACCAATTGGGCAGAAGGGTACCGCTGCTGAGCCACATCCGCCGCCTCACTTTAACTCTTACTTTAACGCACAATCTGTTTCAGTCTAATGTGTATGTGCCCTTTACGTAAACGCGCAAGTGCGTAACGGGTATGTTAGAGCACATGTTTTTGTTGTTTACAATACGGCCGACGTAACTAGATGAGTTTGAATATAGACTCATAACTAAAAATTAAAGCCAATAACAGTTTTTTTACGAGTGTACATGCGCTAAAGTTCACAGAGTATTTAAAGCACATGAGACACAAGAGAACATAATGTTTCATTTATGTGAAAATAAGTTATGTCTTAACGCTCTGGGATCTTATTCTAGAAGCTTGAAGTAAAAACATTCAAAATTATTGTTTATATTAATAGGCATATACGAAAAGTAACGTCAAATATGCCTGCCTGTCTATCCTAACTTACGGTGTTCAGACCAGGTCACTCAATGAACTACAAAAGTTTTATCTTAGGGTTTGCTAGAGAGCTATGAAGCGGAGCATTCTGGGTTCAGAAAAAGAACAGACCGAATACGGAATGACACGCTGTGTTCCAAAACGGGCATAATAAACACGGGCATAATAGACGTGGGCAAAAAGACTGCCAGGCTCAAATGGAAACGAGAGGGTCATGTCAGCCACAACATACACAGAGACCGCGGGGCAAGCGCCGCCACGAGATGGGTTCCTGCAGAAGGAAAGCGCTGTCGAGGAATGTCTGGAAGGACTTGGGGGTGATATTTTCCCAGCAGTAGGACAGCAAGGGCTAGGGGAAAAAAAGTCAAATACTTTTCTTCTTTAAAATATACAAAAATTAAATGATAGTGTAACTAAAGTAACTTACATGGAAAGTGCACAGACGTGTAAATTAAAATAGCCACTTTTCACTAATATACATAGACTTAATCACGTTGCACTTAGACGTTCGTTTGCCTTTCGCGAATGTAACTTAACCGTTAAGTGTGAGTTTTGACTTAACAATGCTGTTTGCTATTATTTACACCGGGAATATGGAAAACCTATGTGGTGAAGCGTCAATGCCTTTTCTCAAGGTGTATATATTTTTAGAGAATAAATAATATAAATTAGTTACCTTTCCCGCATTCTCTAAGTTAATTGAGTCTCTATTGAGGATTTCATTCACCAATATCTACGACCGCAGCGCCCATTGGTTGACGTATCGAATGCTTTCTTGAGACGCTCGCTAAAGACCGCTAGAGGGCGTCTTCCCGCAAGAAACCAGAGTGTCCACTCCACCATATTCGACACGCGTCGAATTTTTATTGCTCCGCTATAGAAAATCCCATATATGTTGAAAATCTGAGAATTCTCGTGTAATAAGTGTATCTGCTACTGTGAGACATTGAGAACTTATAGTGCAGTGTTGGTTTCACGAGTTCTGACCAGCCCACCGGTGGATGAATCAAGATTAGCCCGCCGGCACACACCGACCACGCACCCATGAACGAGGCTCCTTCCTACCTTCAAGTGGGGTCCCTGGATTAGCAAGGTACGTGGGCTTTGATGCTGTAAAGAGATGTAGTAGGTATTGGTGTCTCAGGGAATCGTCAACAGGGATTTAATTTTGTGTAATTTAAATTTACTTTCACCGCCATATTGGTTGTCTTAAAACACCACCCTTTTCAGATGAGGCTATTTACACGCCTTATCACTATGTTTAACGCCATGATTAGGATTCCTTAGCTTTCAACGCATATGATTTAAAAAAAAAATTAGAAGATGCTTAAGGTTAAAGATGGAAAAGAACTTTCGGGTATTATCAAACAGCTTTTACACTCTGTCTCGTAGTCTATTCAGCATGAACAACATGAAGTCGGTTAAAAATAACTCACGCCACTCCAAGGAAAAATTATTTTGTGTAGAACTCTATACAACTCTGGAGTTGTTGCCCTAAACTCGGAAGCGTGATCCAACTGACGGCAATAACACCACTACAAAAAATGCATACTTTGGCAAGATAAGCTTAAATATCTTGACTATTTAATCGAGCCGTTCAAGACCCTTCGACCTGGGCACACATTAAAGATCAAAAATCAACAATGCTTAGCTCGCTGGTCAGCCACCGGAAAAAAAATCTCCACAAGTGTCGAAATACATTTGTGCGAAGCTTGTTTTTTCGAATTGTTTTCGTTTTCTATAAATATATAATTATATTTATATGTATTTCTGTACAATAGTAGTAGGTTGTGTAATTATAACCTGTCTCATAGAAAAAATCGGTCCCCCTCGGGACTTGCTGTGACTGTCATCCCAAGCATTGTGTAGCTAACGAATAACTAATGCTTATACCGTAAGCTGTTGATCCCCGCACGAACGCCGGCGGTCGTGCGCTATTGTCTTACTATTGTGTCTCTAATTACGCTACTCAAGCAGTTAAAACGGAACTGATTCACTGATGAGCATACCTAAAAAACCGAGCACTTCCGAAAACTGAAGAGGCAGCTCTGCAACCGGATTAAAGTACTGTGGGTTAATTACTTGCTTGCCAGATAACCTCAGAATCAAAATACTAAATTAGCAGAAAAAAAGGATCGACACTTTATCGACTATTTTTTACCCGACTACGGCAAAGCCAAAGGAGGGTTATGATTTTGACAGGCTATGTATGTATGTGAGTATGTTCATCTGTTCCCTCATAGCTTCTAATCTACTTATCGGAACTCGACATATGAGTTGTCGTTAGAACCGTCATAATTGTCCGCTGAACATAGGGTACGTGACCTGTCACAAAACTTGATATGGCGCCCTCTAGCGGACAAAAAGTAATGTGTTAAAAATAAAAATGGTGATAAAAACGCCGTGTTTGGTATCATTTGAAAGGGCTTCACTTGTACATTTCCAAAATATTGCTCAAATTTAAAGTGACGCCCTATAGCGGTTAAAGAGTCATGTGTTAAAATTAACACCAAAATTGTTTAAATAAAAATAGTAAAAAGCTAAAACCCGACTACGACAAAAAAAAACGATGCTGAAAAAGTATGAAACAAGATTTTCAGGATGCTGAAATAAACAAGGTACTGTGGCAACCGTATAGGTTTCACTACTAATTACTAACTTGCAAAACTGGCATGTTAGACTTTTAAGGTTTACGTAATAAAAAAGTTTAGTGAGGACTGACGTTCGGATGAATAAGAAAGGGAGACGTCAAGGGACGTCCATATATATTTTATAAGTAAAAACCTTAAATCATAATGAAAGTGCTATAAGATAAATATTAACATATAGAAGAACATAGCCTTTCATTTGAGTTTCCACCCCAACAAATGGTGGAGGCGCCGGGTAAAAATTTTATATTTTCAGAGATAAATATCTGACAGATCGAAAAGACGACTAGTTTGGCTACACGGAACCCCTCGCAGCCAAAGCGAATAAATACGACGAGTGAGCTAGCACAGCAAGCAGGAATATACGCCTGAAAATATATGAAAGCTGAGTGATTTTATATATTAGTAGAATAGTAATTTGTATAAAAAGAGAGATGATGTTCTCGGGCACAGACGAAGTGTGCTTCGAGGAATTTATCGCCGATTTTAGGCAGACCGCCAGGTCGAACAGTACTCGTAACTGGAAAAACAAGAACAGAACAAAAAGAAAAGCCGTAGTCACACGTTATTAAAGTGTTACGGTTGGTACCCATAACGTGTGACTACGGCTTTTCTTTTTGTTCTGTTCTTGTTTTTCCAGTTACCTTGTTTATTTCAGCATCCTGAAAATCTTGTTTCATACTTTTTCAGCGTCGTTTTTTTTTGTCGTAGTCGGGTTTTAGTTTTTTACTTTTAAAATTAGAAGAGAAGAAAAAGTATTTAAAATACAAGTAATTTATGTAGCCAAATCTGATGAAAATCAAATTGTAGGCGTCTTTATCTTGACTGGCAACTCTTGATTGCAGACCCACGGAGTAATGACTTAATACAATGCTCTTACGGAAATTGTACATTATTATGCAGCCATATGTCCGACCCTATCATTAAGGCGTCATCAACTTGAATAATAATCCGCGAAACATTGTTTGAAAATATTCATAATCGGTTATTGGAAACCCTGCGATATGCTCATTTAGTTTTATTGAAAAGTATACTCGCGCTTTGTTGTTGATTTTGACGCTTTTTATTTTGCAATGGTTGACGTTTTCTCTACTTATCTTCCATTCAACAAGACACTAAAAGAGACACAAAACATATAAACAACCATTGAGTAAGCAGGCGGGAAAATATGCAGGATGAGATTATACAGAACTTTGATTCAATGTTCCTACATGTAAAACTAGATATGTGATCAAAGAGACATGACACTTTTTAAATTATATTGTTCTCAGTTTTCAATTTAATTGAGAACCATTGAGGACATAATGGTGAAAATATCAAAACAATAGTTTGACGTTCCAAAACATCTGTGTTGATTTTGGTATGAACCGAGAGAGAAAGTGGATAAAATAAATAGTAAATGGTAAGTAAATGGCAGAGATTCCAAAAAGTCCCCTTAAGGCAAAATACTGGAAAGTTAATTAGACGCCTTCAATAAGGCTGTTAGACGTAACCGCCTATCTATGTGCCGTACCTGCTCTGGGTCCGGGAGGGTGGAAAAAAATAATCACATCAGAACCCTGCATAACGCTAATCACAGAAGGTTAAAAATATTGTAATAAAGCGCGTCAGAGCACTATAGTCAGATGTTTTTAAGAAGGTTCAGAATATACCAGGCTCTTTATACTGAAGAAAACCGCATAGCTCGGAGACGTGTTAAACATATGATGTCGCAGTTCTCAGGAATGTGGGAACAAAAAATAATACGACACCTCTTCGAGTGTACAAAGGTAAAATATAACAACAACATTTTGGCGTTGCAAAGATTCAGAGATAGCGTTGCAGAGTTTGGTATGAATAGCGAGTGGAAGTGGACAATCGTACTAGAATTCTGCACAACGCTAATGGCAGAACGTCGGAAAACCTTCATGACGGCTGCAGGCAAGTAAAATTTGGTAACAATGAAAAGTTGAAATGCATCATACTTGAATCACTTGTGTTGTAAGGAAAAAAATCCACTGGCATGACTCATATCTAACGACTTCTTATTATTTAAAAATCTTTCTCGCATAAACTGATCACCAATTTCAACATCAGCTGTAACAGTTTAGCTAGTAAGATAACTCGAACAGTCGGCTGCCGTACACGTAGTCGTGAGTTTGAACTCCGCCGGCTGGATCACTTTTGTAATAGATAAAATTAATTGTAATAGAAAATGACATGGAATATAATAAATGTAAATAGAAGCAACTCTCCACCAAAGTATATAAAAGTAATAAATTATGACGGAGTTACATACACTACTCCCAAAGACATAGCAAATACCTTTAACGATTACTTCATAAGCCAAGCAAAAAAACTTTCCACTGCTTCGACACAATTTACCACTGATAATAAAATATTTTTTTCTGCACAGTCAATGTTTTTGGCCCCTATCAAACCAGATGAAGTAAATAGAATTATAAAGATTTAAAAAATAAAAATAGTGTAGGATACGACGATATTTCAACAAAGGTTCTAATATATGTTTCAGAAATAGTATCACATCCTCTCAGCTACATATTTAATTTACGTATTGAGTCTGGAAGCTACCCTGATAAACTTAAACCTACTATCATAAAACCTTTATTTAAAAAATACAATGAGAAAGATATTAAAAATTACAGGCCAATAGCTCTCATTCCGGTAATGTCCCAGATATTCGAAAAATGGATCTATAGGTCTATAGAGACATATCTCAACAAACATAATATACTTGTAAAAGAACAAAAAGGATTTAGGAAAGATCATTCAATATATATGGTAATATATGACTTTCTTAATGATATCATAGCTAACATGAATGAAAGAGTCCCAGTATCAGCAATATACATGTGACCAAGGAATTTGACTTGGTCAACCATGAAATACTGCTGAGCAAGTTAAGCGTATGGGATAAGGGGAAATGTCTTATCACTCATAAAATCTTACTTAAAAAATAGAACACAACACACAGAAATAAGTCGAATTTGTAAGTTAAATAAAACTGTTATAAAATACACATCCAAAGAACGAATAAAATCTTATGGCGTGCCCCAAGATAGTGTGCTAGGACCTAGGTGTGCTAGGTTATTATTTTTTATATATATAAATGACTTTCTCCAGAATATACCCTATCCTATGACATTGTTTGCCGACGACAGCAGTTATCATTGTTAAACTTGACAAAAATAGTAAAGACTGAAGCTAAAATAATCAATGCATTACAACAAGCAGTAAACTGGTTGGAGCATAACAACTTAATTATAAATTTGAAGAAAACAAAAATTATGAACTTTCGGCAAATTCGGAAATCTGAAAAAATAATGTAATCTGAAAAAAAAAGAAAAAATTGAAAAAGTTGCAAATACAAAATGTTTAGGCTTAACAATTGACAATCAACTTAATTGGAAACAACATACTTCAATGTTAATAAAAAAAAGTAAGTTCGCTTTCGCTTTGTACAAACTAAATAAAGTAGTCAATCAAGCAGCGGCAGTCACTGCTATATATACCATGGATATGTCGATTCTTTACTACGCTACGGAGTCATGTTTTGGGGTTACTTCTGCAATAAGGACATCGTATTCAAATCGCAAAAAATATGCATTAGAGCTATTACCGGTATAAAAATAACTGATAGCTGCAAACCTTATGGTGTATTGTTAAAAATTATAACTTTACCTTGCTTGTACATATTTGAGACTGCTTTATTTGTTAAAAAGAACATGCATCTATTTAGAAAAGCATCTGAACGTCGCTACAAAATAATCAGACAAGAATATAGACATGAACTATGCATTCGACCATCAAATACCGCCTTGATACACAAAAACATACTTTGTATGGCCCTAAAACTATTTAATAAATTACCAAATGAAATTAAGGACTTAAATATTAATCAATTTAAGAGTAAATTAAGACATCTATTATTGGAGAAATGTTATTATAATATTGACGAATTCCTTAATGATAAATTATTTAAATTTGACATTGTATTATTATTTTTATTATAGTAAGTTCATTTACATTGATATTTATTTAATTTTGACATTGCATTGTTATTCTAATTTTTATTAATTGAGTTATGTTGTGTTTTGTTATAATTATCGTATTTTAATATGTTGATTAATTCTTATTTCTAATAATTACTAACTACGAGAAAGAGTGTACACCTTTAAGGTAGATTTTTGAGGAACTAATTAATTTATTATTAAGGTATCATGTAAAATGTACCAAAAATCACACCAATAAATGAATTTTGAATCATTGCATGAAAATCCAGCATACGTTAATAGCAAAAGCTCAGAAATATTGTTACGATTTAAGCGCGCTTTAGACAGAGCACCAACAACATGATCAGAAGCCTTTAAGAAAGCTGTTAGCAGAAGGTCAGAAATATTATTACAATTAAATCGCACTCAAGTCAAAGCACGGACGTGATGGTCAGATGCTGTAAAGATGGTAGAGGACCAGATAGCTTGGAAACTTGTTGTATGATGTCACAATCCTCAGGAGTGAGGAAACGACGAAGACGAATAGATATCTTCGAGTATATAAAGGGGAAATAAAAAAAAAATTGGTGTTGAAAAGATTCACGCCGAGTTTGGTATAAATAAAGCTTAAGACGGAGAGTTTAAGACGCAAGAGAACTTTCTAGTATTATTACACAGCTTCGATACTCGGTCTCGTAGCCTATTTAGCATGTAGAACTAGAACAAAATGACTCACGCAAATCAAAGCAAATCATTGCATGTATAACTCTATACAACTCTGGAGTTGTTGCCTCAAGTTTTATCGAATACGTGACCCAACTGACGGGAACAACACCACCACGGAAAAATGCACACTTTGACAAGATAAGATTAAGAGAGCCCTTTCCGATCCGTCTATCGTCAACGTGATCATGGTTTAAAAGCTTGTTGTTTCATCCAACGTAATCCAATGCAATGTTTGATAAAGATGTAACCTGAAAAAAGTTAAAAAGACTGTTGGAGGCAATATTTACCAAGCGCTTCGTGAAATATTCAAGTAGAGTTTGGTTTATAATAATAATAATAATAATAATAATATTCCACAACTATCACACAACGCCGTCTAGTCCCAAGCTAAGCAGAGCTTGTGTTATGGGTACTAGACAACTGATAAACATACTTATATATTTCTAAATACATACATATATAGATAAATTACACCCAGACACAGAACAAATGATCCTGCTCATCACACAAACATTTGTCCTGGGTGGGAATCGAACCCACGACCTCCGGCATAGCAGTCAGGGCCACTAACCACTAGACCAACAGGCCAGTCAATCGGTTTGAATGGAGAGTGAGTGGAAGTGGATATTCGCATTAGTCCTCGGCATAACGCTTATGATAGAGGTCCAGAAATATAGTCATGATTAAAACGTCCTCAAGGAAAAGCACTAACGACATGGGCTGACGCTTTTAAGAAGGTTGTTGGAGGTAGTGTTTACCAGGCGGTTCGTATTGTAGAGGACCGAGTACCTTGAATGAACGATATGCATAATTATGTTGTCGCAATTCTAAGGAGTAAGGAAACAAATAAGAAGAAAATGCCTTATCAATTGCATAAAACTGTTATATTAATTTTATCAAAATTTTAGCACTGTAAAGATTCACGTAGAGTATAGTGAAAGTTAGACGCACAGGACCGTTCATTGTGGCGACACTTAGGGGAGGCCTATGTCCAGCAGTGGACGTCTTTCAGCTGAAATGATGATGATAGTGAAAGTTGATAATCAGAGTACAATTCTGCATAACGCTAATAGTAGGACTTCAAAAATGTTCTTGTGATAAAAACGCACTCAAGGCAGAACGTCGGTCGGTAAGATGGCTAAACAACCTTTAGAAGGCTATTGGAGGCATTATTTACCACGTACACACTGAAACCCTTAAAGCTTAGAGACGCGTTTACATAATATGTAGTCGCAATTCGCAGCAATGAGAGAATGAAAATGAATATGACACTTCTTCGACAGCATAATGGTGAAATAACTACAAAAATAGGTTGGCGTTGCAAAGATTCACGTAAACTTTGGTATGAATGGAAACCGGAAGTCTACACTCACACTAGAACCTTGTATAACGCTAATGACAGAAGTTCTGAAATATTGTTTAGATTAAAGCCCTCTCACTCACACAGCTAACATTACTGCTTCGTAGAAGGAGGCCACCGCCTGCCACTCCTCCTCGCTTCGGACCATGGCCTGTACCAAGGCCCGGCGTGAGAGATCGTTGCCGCCGATCTCCTCCACGAAGACACGGCAGTGCTCTGCCCAAGCGGGGCACGCCTCTACCGTATGCTCCACTGTGTCCTCCGGGCGGTCCACTGGAAGTGAATATTCACACCATAACTTTACATAACGCTAATGGCAGAGGTTCTGAAATATTGTTTTGAATAAAGCGCTCATTCATCACGCTCCCACGATAGACTACCAAAAAGATGGTAAAATGCATTCAAGGAGGCTGTTGGAGGCAGATTTTACCAGGCGCTTCCTGAAATTGCATGAGAACTCTGCATAACGCTAATGATAGAAGGTCAGACATATTGGTAAATTATAGCGCGCTTAAGATAGAGCACCAACAACATAGTTAGACGCCTTTAAAAAATACTGTTAGGGGCAGTAATTACCAGGCTTTTGATCAAAAGAAGGTAAAATATGTTTATATGACTAAAATCAGCTCAAGACAGAGCACCAGCAAGATGATCAGACGTTTTTAAGAAGGTAGAGGACCACGTAGGTAGCAGACGCGTTATACATATGCTGTAGCAGTTTTTATAATTATATGTGGGAGCGAAAAAGGTCTTTACCAAAGCCCGGCGTGAGAGATCGTTGCCACCGATCTCCCCCACGAGGACACGGCAGTGCTCTGCCCAAGCGGGGCACACCTTTACCGTATGCTCCACCGTGTCCTCCGGGCGGTCCACTGGAAGTGATAATTTACACCATAACTTTACATAACGCTAATGGCAGAGGTTCTGAAATATTGTTTTGAATAAAGCGCTCATTCATCACGCTCCCACGACAGAACACCGAAAAGAAGATAAAACGCATTCAAGGAGGCTGTTGAAGACAGTATTTACCAGGGACTTCCTCTAAGACTCAAGTAGAGTTTGGTGTAAGTAAATGGAGAATGGAAGTTGATATTGCATGAGAACCCTGCATAATGCTAATGGAAGAAGTTCAGAAATATTTAATAGAGACTCCCACTGCCTCCCAACAGACTGGTCGTGTTCGGCACTAAATGTAACAAAGCTGATGGTTTACGACAATTAATATTGCAAAGGTGAAATATTTTTGGCTCTAAGAATAAACTAATGAACTAAAAGTAACGTGTAATAATAGAAAGTATTCGAATCTGATACTACTAGTTTCATTAAAATTCTACCAGTAATCCCAAAAACAAAGAAAAATAAACTTTTGTAAAGTTTTGACAGTTGGTTTCGGCGACACAGCCGAATTTAAACAATGTTCTGGCTATATCCTTGATCCACGGCACTGATAAATTAAACAGGTATATTCTAGATTCCACACCAATTGATATTGATGTACCATGTATCATCGATGCTGTGGATGCCCAGAAACTAGCTTGCCCGAAAACAAATTTTCTCGACAACTCATCTTCCCCGAAACGGTGGGTTGAGCTGATCTGCAAGAAAGTTTTCAGGAAAACCTAATTGCGCCTGATGGCTATGAGAAAATGGGAGTCAGGTCTAAGGCTTCATCCACTACCGTCAACGAACATAGGCACCTCGTTCGATGATACTACTTTCCGTCTAGCCGTTTCTCTTCACCTAGGCTCTCTCTGTTGTTCTCCTCATCGCTGCCAATATGGCCAAGTTGTAAACAGCCTCGGTCATCACGGTTTGTCATGCAACCGAAGCATGGCATAACGCGGCAAGCGAATATGAATATCATCCGACAAGCTCTTATCATCGTCAGTGTTTCGGCTGTTTAGGAATTTTATGACCTGGCACGCGACGATGATAAGAGACCGGACGGCATGTCCTTATTTCTTTGAAAGATGGGTAGTCTTAGTGACGGACACTACTTGTGTAGATACTCTAACGCTAACCCATCTTTCTAGCTTGTCGTTCTGTACTAGTTTTGCCACTGCGACTGCGGAGAACCTCAGATGGCGGAAATCTAACAACCTCATTGGTAGTTACATTTTCGAGCTGTTTGGGCTTGAAACTCTTGGCCCGTGGGGTCCGGGTGCTCATACACTATTTAAAGATTAATTTTTATTTATCCAAATGCCCATTTGACACTTTGCGTCACTCATGAGGTGATTTTACTTTGGTTAGAGATTAAATATTGCATTAGAACGTGGTAATACTGCCAGTCTTTTGGGCACACTTCCAGTCGACAGCAATCAGTATGCAAACATTAGGAGGAATTTCTTGACGCCATATTTTTAAAGTTTGGTTAGTATTACAGAAGCCATAGTTTATTTGCATTGGGTATGTTGAGTAGCTATTTAATAGTAACTATGCTAGACAAAATAAATTTATTGAATTAAATCTGACATTTATTATGTGTTTGTATAATATCTCAACATACTGCTGTCGCTACAGCCGAATCCCCAGTGTGTCGTACTTTAAAGATGGTTAACTCCTGAATGCTGACCCTGAATGTGATGTGTTTGCGGACGAATGTAATAAAATAAGAAGTGTTTGTTTGTGTTAATGTGTATTGTATTTAATCTTAAATTATTCATTTAATATTTTTTTGGTAACATTATGTATAATTGTATTTTTTTTTTTATGTATATAAGTTTTTAAATTCTATGTTAATTAATGTAAGTGGGCATTTACCGTTTTAATTAACTATAAATAAATAAAATCCTGGGGTACTGGAAATGAAAGGAGGACGAGGAGCTAACTTGCAGCGGCCCCATAAACGTACCTATCGAAAACAAAGATAATAGGAATATGGTTTTGAAAGGCTTAAGTGGACTGGTTACCAGGAACTATGTTTAAACTATGTCCTCTGAACGATGTTATTAATATCCATCGATAAAAATGCATGGGATGACTTGCACACTCAATAAATGGGCCCCCAAAAATGGTCGCTAGCACGAAGTCTGTCGAAGTCTGCAGCATACGCTGTTAGACAGATTCGAAATTTAACTGATGTAGAGACTGCCCATTTAGTTTACTTTAGCTATTTCCATAGTGTCATGTCGTACGGTATTCTACTGTGGGGAAATGCCGCCGAAATACAGTCAATTTTTGTATTGCAAAAAAGGGCTATTCGTTCAATTTATAAATTAAGTCCCAGATACTCCCTCAGAGATAAATTTAAAGAAATCAATATAATGACTGTACCTTCACAGTATATTTACGAGAACATTTTGTATGTACATAAAAATATAAACATGTTTAAAAAATACAGTGATGTTCATAATTTTAATACTAGGAACAAACACAAATTTGTGGTTCCTACAACCAGGCTGAAAAAAATAGGTGACTCATTTAGATGCCAATGTATACACTTCTATAATAAACTTCCTAGTCATATTCAACAACTAAGCCTTAATAAATTCAAATTATTTGTAAAGCGAAAACTTTGCCAAAAGGCTTTTTACACTATAAAGGACTATGTTGAGGACCAAAAGGCTTGGGATTGACCTGCTCCAGTACGCACTGCAACTGTTGTCTTATTATTATTATTTTTTTCTTTTGTTTTTATTTTTAATTGTGTTTTTTATTATTTATTACAATTCGATATTGTAGATTATTTTTATTTTGCAATTGGACTTTTTTTTTTCTATTAATTTTTGACAAAAATGTTTACTTTGCTTTTTATTATTGAGAACGTGAGGACTATGTTAATTGTTTTTTTTTTTCCTTTTCAGTAATTTTAATGTATGTCTGGCAATTTGAGTATTTTCTGCGGCCTACCCAAATGTCCTTTCCTTGGTATTGTTCGTCAAGTCGTTGAGCTCCTTAGTAGTCCTGAGTTGAGCTTTACGAATACTGACAAATGCTTGCACTGACTGGACAGGTCCACTCAAATCTGTATGGTTCTTTCTTCAAAAGACCATTTCAGACAAATCTGCATGGTTCTCATGTGGTTTGACCATTACATATTTACTGTATGGATTTTAAAAGAGACTTTGACCCCTGAGTTTGTTTCGGTGTTTCTTCTCAGGGTAGTCAGCTAGGAAACACCGGCCTCATCTAGTTTAAAAATGACGAAAAAAAAATTGACGTGTAAAAGTGTTTTTTAAACCTATTTACAAAATAAATATCATTAGAAGGGAGGCAACAATAACAGGGCAACATGTCCTGAGATGCTTGAGAAGTAAAGTTATAAAACGGCTATAAGGACAATGGACGGAAGTATGGTCAAGCTCCCTACCAGCACCTTACTGGATTATATACAACCTTCTCCCGAGCACGTTTGCTATTGTGAATCTCCACTCAAGCCAGCCAAAAAAGGCAAGAAGAGAGTGGTGGCTCTATTCTTCGTCAGTGTTCAGTTCAATCGGTCATTAAAGGAAAGCCGTAGATAAGGAACAAGAATTCTCCCAGGAGATCGGGTCCGTAGGATCGCTAAAAGTCAACAGTTCGCCACAAAATAGTTTTACTGCGCATTATATCTCTTTTAGTCTGGCCCCACGCCCTCGGTTTGTTACGGCAAAGCAAATGCTACCGGTACGGACCTAGACTTTATTGGAACGCGCAAGCCCCACCTCGGCGTCAACGCAGAGATACGGCGATACAGTATTCTATGAATATTAATTATGTAGCAAAGCATAGCATAGTCGGCCTTATAATGTTCCCACTGTTGGGACTCAGGCCTCCTCTTTAGGAGAGAAAATAGGCCATAATCCACCACGCGGGCCCAGTGCGAGTTGGTAAACGTCACATGTTTTCGAATTTTTGGTTTTAGGACATGCCGGTTTCCTCACGATGTTTTCTTCCACCGTTTTGAGAGCAATGGTGATGAAATAATTATACAAAGTAATGCGCCTGGCTGGGTTTCAACCCGCGACCTACAACTCGTAAGTCGGGGCCGTTACCACTCTGCCATCACTAATCTCAATTAATTATGTCATTAGAATCAATTTGGTTTTCCTACTACGAGTATGTCTTCAAATTGTAAATGAAATGAAATATAATTTCATCTTAATCTTATTTTAAGTATGGGTATTCCAAGCCTGAAATAAACGAATTTACTGTTATTATAAACAGAGCTCTCAAAGAGTACATACGCAGTCAAATATTTTCATAAGTGAGGTAGAATACTCACGTAGGTCTAAAACAAACTGAAAACATTTGCCCTCGATAGAGCTCCGCTATCCTTTTTACTTTTATCTACGGGTGTTACATCAAAATATTGCGTTTAAGTCAACAAAATAACCGAAGTTAATACCGCCCTAGTTTTGTTGCCCCCTCGTGTGTAATGTAATATGTCTACGCAAATTGTACCGCGTATTTTAATTTTATTCATAGCAATAATCTACTGTTATAATATAGGTACGTGTCCATTTGTGTAAATTAAAACCGTCATGAATAATTTAATAGGTACTATTGAAAAGATAGCGCCCCATAGACTAAGTCTCCATTAGACCGACGAAGACTTCTGTACTTGCACGACGATTAACTTTATCAAATCTGCAATTAATATGAACCTAAGTTGTGTTTGAACATCTCTAACTTAATTAAGACAGTCAGTTTACCTTATCCAAGTATTGCAGCGTCAAAATGTCCTAAGTTTGGGCGAGTTATCTCTAAAGTTCCGCTATCTACCTCGTAGGTCGGACCAATCTCTCTGCAAATGGCTCTCTAAGTAGCCTACAGCAGTGTCGGTCCCCTACAACTCTTAAACGTTGTTATGAAAATCCCTCCTGCATAATGAGGACTAACGGGCTGTACATGACGGACGCCACGAGCCGCAAACTTGACCACTAGCACTCCTCCCGCGAGGGGACTGCTCTACAAACGTAAACACATTTGTCTGTTTACCAATGCGCCCGTCTCCCGTTTTAATTCTAGAGTGTCAGTGTGGCGACCGAAATGAAACATTACAGGGAAATGTTATACAAACAGAAACTTTAAAATGCAATCTTTGCGGGAGTGAAAGATTAATGGTAGGAACGTTTAACCGACCCGGGGTGACAGTGCCAAAAATCCTTGTCACAGAGTATGGGAGCGGTAACAAAAACGTGTCTGAAGAGAATCCCTTATATTAACACTCTGAAAATTAGTGAGCGTTAGTTCGAGGCGCACTCACAAGAGGGTTGCCACATGCAAGTCATTATGCGGACGATCATTGAATTAATTACGTAGATGTTACGAGAGCAGAAGCGCAGCTGAGTTGTGTCGCTATAAGGAGCGGTGTCGTGTAATCAAAAAGAACTATGTCGTGTTACCGAGCTGTGTCGCGTTACGGAGCTGTGTCGCGTAGCGAGGACGAGCTGCGTAGCACAGTTCCGTGTACTCGCGGTTTCGTAGCAACACTCGCCCCACAGTACAAACGCTATTCTAATGGCAAATTAACTTTTTACTTTAATTTTGTTTTTGTTATAATTTTTTTTGTTGATATTCAGTTTTATCGAGCATTCAATGAAAACTATGTAAATCTCTAGACCAGTCTCCTCAAAAACACAAATAAAAATTTTATGGGTCGTTATAGAGTCACAAACACTGGATATAAATGTTGCTGGTACAAAATATATTTTCAATTTCATTTGAATGTTAGGGTTATAAATGTCTAGTAGGACTATAAAGTATACCATAGCAACTTGAAAATATAGCTGCAATTTTCTTAATAGGTGATGGAAATCATGCTGTGCAAAAATATATACGAGCACCTTACTTACAATAGGTTATTTCTTTAGAGATTGGAATTTTTATTGTATTTCAACCAAAAACAATAAAAAATGTTCCCGTGCACATGCATAACTGCAGGTTTTACTTATCAGATAAATCGTGCAACTCTGCCATCGTTCGTGCAGAAAAAATAGACCATAAATACAGGGATCGCTTAAAACAAAATTGCGAATTGATTGTCGTGATTCACAGTGGAGTTTGCATGTAACCCTAGATAAGGGTTGTAACATTCCCCGTTTGAGCACGGGCAGGCCGTGGGCGGCTGGACTTACGTAACAGGCTACTCACTCGCAGAGACATGACGCCGCTCTATATTTTTAAACCTGATACGAGTGTAACAGCACTCGTAAACGTAATAAAATGTATATTCACTTCGTATATTTGTTGATAAAGCAATTTAGTTACCGTTGAGAAGCATAGTGTCGGCAAGTGTCGGTCGCTGGTTACATAATAGTCCGTGGACTTGGCGGGAGGCGGGCAGGCGGACTGAAGCGGCTTGGCGAATCGAATTAGGTCGGGTGTGCGATGGTATCTCGCCTACTGCACCGCCCGCTCGTCCGTCCGCCCTCCGATAACAAAATGTCTGAATACCAGATAAAGCGCGTTCATTTGCTTATTGCTCTCTAGTTGATGACGTCCCGTTTAATAGTGTAGGGAAATGTTTTTCCGTGACCGTGTCTTATCTAGGCGAGGCGGTCGTTCTTCTTGTTTAAATAAACCAGGGACATTAATGACCATGTTTTTACGACGCCTCGTTGTTTAAGAGCTGAATAATCTTATATACATCGTAAATGGTGCTTCTCATACCCGCATTTCTTTAGTGAATGCTTTCAATACACTGTTATTTTTCAATTCACATAATAAAATATAAAACACATCTCTCACAGGATGATTGCTGTTACGATAATGTCGTGTTCGCTGCGCGGCAGCTGGAAGAAATGATGTTTTATTGGAGTGCTTCCGAAGCTCTTCCGCTGATATAAAACATTGTTCCCTTCTTGCAATAGTGGACAAGTGTTATATAACATCGGATTATGTGGCTTTACAACTCTATATTGTGTTGCAATTCTTTGCGATTGTACTGGTATTTCGACGGGCTTTGTGTTCACAAGAGATACCACTTTGGTAATGCTTTCAGTATTCGCCGTTCGTTCGTATTTACCCTCTATGTAGGGATGCAATTTTCAATGACGGTCTAGAATTACTTTGTTTGTGATCACTGTAATTGGGAGTCTGGTTACCTAACTGCGCACGCGCGAAAGTGGAGGGCATCCACGAGGATCTCAGCATGATAAAAAGGAATACTGGTTACCTTTCATAATAAATGAAAGAGATACCGAGTGGATTGATGTCAGTAATTTTTGGTTATATTATTTTTGGTGGTATCTTTTTGATAGTTCATAATGAGTGGACATTTTCTTGTAAGAATTTACAGATTACAGATCATGTTGTCAGTGAAAATACAGATCATCGAGTCTAGTTGAAATTTGAGCTGATCTGTAAGCATCCTTAGTTCAGCTAGATATTTTTTGTTGCTGTAGGTATGTTGGCTACGTAAACAGTAGTATATCTTAGCCCAGGTCACGTGTGCTTCTGTCCGGGGTTCGAGGCACATTTTAAAACTTTAACTTATTTCTAGCTATGTTGGGTCACGTTGAAGGTGCACGTTCCTCGAAGTTGCTAAGAAAATACAAGTTATGTTTGGTAAAACTTAGAGAAAATAAAAATAGGTACATGTGTTTTCTACGATGACAGGTGTCAGAACCGATAATTATACCAATCACTATTTGACAGCAAATAAAAGGGTATTGCGTAATGCGTTGCTTACATATCCCCACCCTGGTGCTTTTACTGCAGCACTTTCTACTCCAGCAAGATCTTAGCAACACAAGCCACAGATCTTTTAAAGCTATTTAGTTGTGTTTGGACTTGTACCGCTCACACTCCGTAGTCTTTCTCAAAAAATCTCCTTAATGATGCTTCGACACGTTACGCAGCGCATTAGGGCCGCTGATAAACGCCAAGTTTCCGATTTTAGAGAGTTCCTGCTGTCCATCTTCTTTCCACTTTTAAAGTGATGTAATCGTAGGCAACACATCTTTTAAATAACATATCAGACCACTACAATGCTCTGCTGCGACAAACTGCGCAGAAGTCGGTTTTAAACAAGAAATGGTTAGAAGACAGAGACTCTTAGGCTTGCTGATGACTGACGTAGATCCCATTCACTATGGCTTCCACTTCAGCCCACAAAGTGTAAAGATAAATAATGTTTTTTAATTAAGAATTTATTTCGACATACTTTGTTAGTATCATAACAACTTATAAAATTATGTTACTAAACAAATACACTAATTTTAGTAACATAATAACTTCATTACTATGTTAGTAGGTGTAGATAGTAATTATAGGAGCATGTAGGCTTATTTTTTTACTGGTTATTACCGGTAATCTAAAATTATTGGCTGACGTTTCAATTACGGGAATACGGGATAAATTGAACAAGAATGAAAAATAAAAAAAATTGGCTCCAAAACGACTTCACTTTCGGCTCGAGTGTGTGTTTGGCTTCGGCTGCTTTGACAAACTGTCCCTACTTGCATCAAAATGTAAACTATGAACTTAGAACTGCATTATTAGGTTTGTACTTATCTAATAATATTAAAGACTATCTTCTGCCAGCAGCTCCGACCGTGTGAAGGTAGGTTTCTCCATACAAACTTTGAACCCCGGTTTATCCTTTTAGGGGGTGAATTTTGGGAAATCTTTTCTAAGTGCTCGCTAACGCCATAAAAGGAAGCCGTGTGCAAAATTTCACGTTTCTAGGCCCTATAGTTTCGGCTGTGCGTTGATATGTCAGTTAATCAGTTTCTTCTTTTATATATAGATGAACTTTGTTCTAGAACGCCAAACTATTGTATTAACAATGGCTCAAGAGTAACATCTACGCGTCGCCTTTTCAACTTATAACTTATAGCACAAGAAAAAACGAGACAAGAAACAAAAACTTTACAGTTTTGCTTCAACAATATTAAGATAAAACTACCCCAATTTATTGTACCTAATTTTCACAAGCGAGGACTTAATGTTATGAAGCCAAGTAGCCATGAAACCTGAAAGCAAAGGTACGTAAATGACAAAACGGTCATAAAACTTCCCCCATCTACCGGACCAAAGTTTTCATAACTAGGGAGGCTCGGGGGTTCCGTGTCTCCATGAATTAGTAGCGACCTCATTAACCCACATGAGTCCGCTCCCACTTAGATCACTATGGCATTAACAATTAAATGAATCCCGGCGATGCGCGCGCTATGAGACACTTCCCCCTGCACGTGAAGGGTTAAAATGGGTAATTGCATCAGTCAGTAGGGTGAAAAGTTAGTGTGATAAATGTGTTAGTTCGTCATCTTGTTGTATCAAGTTTACAGTGCGGTTAAGATAGGACACCACAATTAGTCTCTTGTCGTTTGAACTTATACGATCTAAGGACTTGTCGTATTTGTAAATTTTATTTTACATCGTTATTTTTGAGGTAGGTAACAGGAGCAATACTTACAATGACTTCTTCCGCTCTTTGGTGGAACCGGATGTCATGTCAGACTTTTACAGACTAAAACACATCGTTGCGCTTTGACGCTAAGGCCAAGGTCACTCTTTCAAACGTTCCCGCAGCCCTAGCAGGCATTGATCCTACTGAGCCCTTTCAGTCTTGCGAACATCTCTTTGAGGGGCGTGTGGAACACTATGCGCTATCGACTAGGACCTGATCCTTACTGAACGAGTGGATGATGAGCTACACATTTCTCACCGTCCTCAGCTACCTGTGGTGGCCGGAAATTGCCCCACGTCTTCTGATGCCTGGGAATTGTTCCTTTGGCGGCGGCTGGAACGCGAGGATGTCCGATTCCTCATAGTTGCGACCATCTCCTTCCCTTGCCTTATTGACAGAGAAGGAGATGACCACATCCCGTTCTCTCTTACTCCGGATCATGACCTGAAGCAAGGCCCGGCGCGAGAGGTCTCGCCAGTATGTCTACCGCTAAAATTCGGAAATAGGGTTTCAATGATCTCTTAGGCTTCTGTCTGTCTGCCTAACCTTTTCCAAATTATGTTGGGTTCAGCTTCCAGTCTAACCTGATGCAGCTGAATTCCATTATTTTACATGGAGCGACTGCCTATCTGATCTCCATAAACCAGTGATTGAGTAACACGTTACGTCTTGACAAGATTGGTGTCAGATTTCTTGTCTTCTGATTATCCATAACGACTACCAATGAAGATTTACAAATAAAAACGGCGTAACGTGCATACCAAGACACGAAAAAATCTCGGTATGCTAAAACGGAAACAAACTGATCTTAGTTAGCGTTGCTTAGCCTAGGAGATTGACCCGACCGACTGATATTATTGTAACATTTGCGTATGTTTCTCTTTCGAATTTCTATGTATAATCACACTAGTATTATAAAGGCGAAAGTTTGCGAGTATGTGCAAGTGTGTATGATTGTTACTTTTTTACGCTTGAACGGTTGAACGGATTTCGATGAAACTTAGCGCAAGGGTAGACCATGTCCCGGAACAGCACATAAGATACTTTTTATCCCCGAAGTATGTTTAAGACTATTTACTACGAAATCCGCAGGAGAACTAAGGTCGCCGACATAGCCCGAAGAATCGCCAAACAAAGTGGCATTGGGCAGGGCAAATTGCTTGTAGAACGGATGGTCGATGGGGCCGAAAGGTTCTAGAGTGGCAACCGCGCACCGGAAAACGCAGCGTTGGAAGGCCTCCTACAAGGTAGACCGACGACCTGGTGAGAGTCGCGGGAATGCGGTAGATGCGAGATGCACAGGATCGGTCGTTGTGGAGACGCTTGGGGTAGGCCTATGTCCAACAGTGGACGTCTTTCGGCTGAAATGATGATGATAAATTTACTACGTTCATGCGGGCAAAGCCGCTGGCTAGCTAGTAGGTTTATAATTCTTGTGCAGATACTAAAATATTTCAGTAAGCTAGTGTTGAAATAAACCAACTTGAATATAAATGACTAACTTTAATCGCAAATACGAATGTACACAGAGATCTTTTAACAAGATATTTTAGAAACAATATTTCACCGTTTTAATTGAAAACGACAATACCCAATTAGAATATCCATGAGCCGGTTATGAAATATAGTAACGGACACGCCTCACGATAGAATGCCGACTTGGCAATAAGGTTTTAGCCAAGTAGAGTAGTGGCTGTGGTCATAAAATGGCGAAGGGAATGCCTCGGTTAGGGCGGCATGTGGCCATGGTCATAGAGCCGGCCAGTTCACCTAATGTGTCGCAAGTCTTTCCGGTTTGATAGTAAACTGCACATGTTACGTACGACCCGGCCGCAAAACCAAAAATATCCTTCACTAAACTCCATATCGGAAACACATCGAACTTATTGGAACATAGAACTCACAAGTAATATCAAACTAGATTTCTCTAACCACTTCACAACACAATAAACCGACATCTTCTCCATCATAAGCTGTCAACGATTTCCATGCATTTCCAATGTGAACAAGCTTCTTGTAGCATCATAGCGTACCCATTGAGAACCGGTTGCTAATTGAACTGTTATAAATACCGACTTTTGCATTCAGTTGGAGCTCATTTTTAGGATTCCGTACCAAAGGGTCCCCCTATTACTAAGACTCCGATGTCCGTACCCTGTACGGCTGTATCTCATGAACCGTGACAGCTAGATAGTTGAAAGTTTCACAGATGATCTATTTCTGTTGCCGCTATAATAACAAATACAATAAAGTAAATATTTAAGTGGGGCTCCCATAAAACAAACGTGATTTTTTTGCTACGGACGGTACGGAACCCTTCGTGCGCGAGTCCTACTCGCTTTTGGCCGGTTTTTATCATTCAAGCAACTACTTCGACAAATAAAAAACTTGGTTGTTAATGCCTGAAAGGTATATAATTTCAAAGGTATCGAATGCTACACTTAAAATGAATAATGATAATAATATAAATACCGCAGCCATGAAATAGCGTGGGCTGAAACCTTTACCTCCAGTGTTATGTGCCTGTGCGGTGTCTCAATAATAATGACAATCATTCGAGTGGCTCCTAAATATCATGAACTTTGTTGTTATTATTATTACTTGTGTATATTATCGCTTGGAAGTCGTTCTGACACGCAACCAGATAATTTAGTTCAAGGATGCACAGGTTAGATATAATACGTAGAACGAACTACAACTTACTATCCATTAGCTACAAAATTTGAATAGTTGATTAGATAAAAGCCTTTGAAATATTATCCAATCACAGAGGGAATTTGGTAAACGTTCAAAATAATAGTGCTGAACAAATTCCTTTCGCAATTTCGTAGCGTGTCGCGGTTCAATCCTGGTCTAATTACCGTAGGGTTGTGTTCGGTAAACCGTCCAGTGTAAACCGAACTCTTCTAGCTTTATCTTTTCAATTATCCTGTACGTGTTTTGTTGCGAGTCCTTGCATACATGCAGGTCAGGTGAGAACGGTCACCGTATAGCAGTAAAATAAAAGTGCGTACTGTCCGTACCACAGAGACCATGATATTATTGGGACTGAATTAAACAGGAAAATGACGAAGACCGTTATTTTTTATTGTATCTACGTAGTAATTATCCCGTTACTTAAATTATGTATCAATAAGGGGTAACAATAGAAGCCTTAACCGAATAGAACTGTATTTCATTACGTTTTTGTTCTCAAGTTGCTATTAAATAGGTGACAGCTGAGATATTACGTACAGATAGACATAGTGCCGTAGATATTAACTACTTCATATTCGTAAGAGTAGTATCATATTCAACAGTGGACTGCTAACTCCACAATTACTGGCGTTATTTGCAGATATTCTTCGAAAGCACAGCCTGCGGCTATAAATTCAAAACAGAAACAATATCGTAAAACAATTTCAGAAACATATAGCAAGAAAAATCGTCGGCCACCTCGAACCGTCAATAAATAAAAACAGTTTTTAATAAAACTGCTGCGTCCAAGTAGCGCGGGGCGGTGGCGGCGCGATCGGGCACCATATTGCATTCGTACAGTATAAATTCGCTAATATGCCTGAACTCGTACGATAAAGCCTAAAATCGCAGAAGTTATTTTACTGCTGGAATAATTCTTCGGATTTTTGACAGCGCAATCGAAGTTTGCCGCTAGGCTCTGCCGCCGGGTTTAATTAAGAGCTGGTACAAACTCCAATTGCTACGTATCGGAGCTACGCTGCGCTGCCGAGGAATTGTCGGTTACTTTATGCTATTACACGCAAACTTCATTGATACTTTAATTGCTCCTGACAAATTTATACCTTCTACTTATATTATTCCTTAGATATTTTCTTTTTGCTTGGAAAATGAAAGATAGTGGTCATTACACCAAATGACCACTATCTTTCATTTTCATGAAAGATAGTGGTCATTTGGTTCAAACAGTTCACATGCGTGTGACTGTAACGATTCAATATTTATAAAGACAGCCTAAGTGAGATTCAGTCAGTGTATTAGATACCATGATCATCGGTCATCAATGTTAAATAGTATCTGGTTTTAATCTCAAAATACTAAAATACAAACACTTAGGGTCACTATTTGAACCTATGCAGATGACACGGCAATATTAGCTTTCAGCACACATGCAGTAGAAGCCTCGACAGTACTTCAAAGGTGCATCAATGATATAAACCAATAGTTAGTCAAGTGGAAGATCAAAGCGAATGTCAACAAATTAAGTCACATTCACACTGAGAAGAGAAATATGTCCCCCAGCCTACCTGCGTGGTAGATAACTGTCCACAGCGATTCAGACAAATATCTATGAATATTTGCATTCATACAGAACCGCCGATTGACATGGCAAAAAAACATCGAGTCAAAACGAAATAAGATAAACTTCAAATACAAAAATCTGTACTGGCTACTGGGAAGGAATTCTAAATTGTCTTTAGACAACAAACTCCTAATTTACAAGTGTACCAGTTTGGACCTATTTTTTTTTTAACGTGGGAATCATCCAATGACCTCTCCCACCCTTGGGCGGGGCGGGAGGTCGTGTTAGACTTTTACTGACTAAAATCCACTTCTTTTTCTTCTTGCCTTTGTTCCAGGGCCCCAGTAGGCCCCTGCTGGGCCCCTACGGTTGCTGACATCTTCCTGAGGCGCGCGTGGAACACTACGCACCGTTGACGACTTGGGCTCAGTCCGGACGGTTACCGGACGGTCGGACGGCGAGCTACACATTGCTCGCCGTCCGCAAGCCCGCGCCTACGATAGTCGGAAATCGGGATCGGAATCCCGGTGGTTGGGGCGCGTGCAGCCGCCTCTTTTGCTAGCATTACTGCTTCGCAGAAGGAGGCGACCGCCTGCCACTCTCCTCCTCGCTCTGGACCATGGCCTGTACCAAGGCCTGGCGTGAGAGATCGCTGCCGCCGAGTGCCTCCACGAGGACACGGCGGTGCTCTGCCCAGGCGGGGCATACCTCTACCGTATGCTCCATCGTGTCCTCCGGGCGGTCCACACCATGGTGACACCCGGGCGTTTCGTCCGCACGAATTCGGTGCAGGAATCTCCCGAGCTGACTATGTCGGGTGAGAACCTGCGTCATGCGGAAGGTTAAGACGCCGTGTTGTCTTTCCAGCCACTCCTCAAAGATGGGATTTACCGCCATAATTGTGGCGTGCCCAGCACTGTATTGTGACAGTCGCTGTCGCCATTCCACCGTGAGATCCCGCCGGAACTCTTTTCGCCATTTGGACATGCAATTTGGACCTATGGAATCCAATTATGGGGAACAACCTGTGACTTTAATAAGAATAAAATCCAAAGAACCCAAAATTATATCCTGAAAAAAATCAGTAATGCACCTCTGGTTCATACAAAACTCGGAAGTATACAACCATACCAACATGCCAATAGCAAAAGAAGAAATAAGAGCATGTGCAGGGAAACATAAAACTAGATCTGAGAAACATCCAAATCAGCTACCTAGCCGTCCTGTTTACATTGCCAGATTGTGTGCACAGACTATAGAGAGACAGAATCTTGGAAATCGGCAGTTGGTATATGAGCCATTGTATTAGCATGGAGGATGCTTCTAATGAGAAATATCACTTCACCTAAATTCGTCGTTTAATACATCTGCTATTACTGAAGAACTGATTGAACGACAAGACTTGTTAAAACTCACTGAGAAACACACACTCACTGTACACAGTTACAAAAGTTTGCAAAATAAACATCATTTATCAAAAGTAAATAATATGTTGAGACAACCACACGACAAGTGTTGCGACGGACTAAAAATTATTAATAGGTATAAGTAACTTTAGAATACCTAAGCAAATATTTGCTATGACAGCTGCGTGCCAGAAAATTGCTTCTTCCTACTTACATTCCAAAACGATTTTTCGAAGATGGATGAAATATCAGCAAATTAGAAAATCACGGAAGACGTAACCCTATAACGTATTATCAACGAAGCAAGAAATTGTTTATTAACAAACCTGCAAAGTAGCGTTTACAATAATTGTGCAAATTCGGCAATCGTACGCAATCAGTACGAAGGAGAGATTTTTTCATCGATCGTCCGAAGCGTGTCCCGGCCGGTTCTAACGAGCTCATTGGAAATTCTAATGGAGCTGGACCGCCGCACCCGTAATCAATAATATTACTGTACGTGCTTCCTGAAGGCGCCGCGCCAAAACCCTTCACAGACATGAGAACACCATAGTACCTAACATGCTCATGTTAGCATACTGTACGATATCCGACAATAAAATTTGTCTCTTAAGATTACGAAATCGATATGCGATAGGTACTTTATTGCGTCGTTCTCGATGAACATTAATTAACGTAATTAGATTTTTATTGAAACAAACTTTCTGTTCTTAAGGCAATGAAATATAATATTATTAATAATAACGAGGAGGAACCTCTCAGTACTAACTTCTTATGAGTCTTGTTTATTCATAGAACAACTCACACGAGTATCTACGCGTAAAAGCTGACTTTGGTTATCTGCAAAGTGTAAATGAAGTGGCAAACCTCGCAGCCTACGTTCGCATAAAACGATGCACTTACTTACTTGATCACATTTAAATGAAAACGACTTGATAACGATAGCGTGTTCTACAAAAAACTTAATTCAATTACTATTTTGATAAAATGTAACGTGTATTATGCAAATAGTTGGTAAATGTTAACGAGTTCCATAATAGGTACGGGAATGAAATGAGACCATATTATTGCTGCAGATATCCATACAAATCGTCGAAGTCCAAGAGTCAGAGATGATGCTTAGTCGGATTTCCAAAGCAATTACAAAATATTATTCATTCGAAGCATATCTTACCCGATGATACCATTCGTGTAGTGGATGCGAAGAAAATTGCACTAACTAATGATCGTATCGTTTCTTGAATACAAATATAGGTCTTTCAGCACACGGCGGGCAGCGGCTGGCCTATTACAGCCATGTTACACTTGCTAAATTGAAACGGCGATATGATTTATAGTGATACTTCACGAGCAGGCATTACGACCAGCTTCCGACGCGAACGTGACGTGAACTTCAACAATTCTACACAAATTAACATTTCTTTCACTATTTCTGGCTTTAGGTTTTTGTGCGCCAATTTTGTCATGTTCTTTTTTCATTACCTACATTGTAAATACGAATGTTACTCAAATAAAACAGGAACCGTTTAAAATACAAACGATTCTTACCGGAATACAGTACTTGTAAAATATTCACACGGCGTTTTGCTCCGTGTGCGGCGCAAATCCAAAACACATTAATCTCATATAACAACATTTTAATGGAACGGTGTAAATTTCTTCAGTCCCAAATTAAATATCAAGCCAGGAATAGGATGTTCGCATGGAAATGTGCTCGTTTAGCAAAAAGGTTGGCGGAATATGGAGAGGCTCCTAACTGGGAGCTCTTAGTTTAAAAGTCATATTTAGCTAATTACGCTGCGGCTGCCGTCGTCCGGGTGGCGGTCTGGCATACTGTGGCCGAGGATTCTGTTCCAAACTGTATCTGAATATATTACGAACGCGGTGCATATTATGAAGATAATGTAAGACCGTCCATTTTTTTACGTCTGAAATCATTAACCTTTTGAACACGACGTCAAAAAATATAAAAACGTGTTCTCGGCGCAAAGCTACTTCTACTATTTTGTCCTTTATTTAGTCGTGACGGTGGGTGGCGTGCTGGACCAATTTTTCTTTGTCTTCTATACATAAGTGGTCAAAAGTTTAAATGACTTCTCCCACTCTGGGTGGAGCGAGAGGGGTGTCAGACTTTTCTGACTAAAACCTACAGTGCTGCTTCAGGTACCCTTTGTGAGGGCCGGGAAGAAAGTAAGTCTATATCAAACCATGTACAGCCCTGGCAGGCATCGGCTCTAAGTGGCATCGTAAAGCCGTACTTGAGACATATTTTTGTGTACACGTGATTCAAGTTTTGTTTGTTTTGTTATATTTTTTGAAACGTGTTTTGTTTGTTTTTTTTTTTTTGACATATTTTGTTACATTATGATTCGTACTTCTACACTAATTACTAATAATATTTTGGATGTTTTAAAATGGTTTTTTTTTGTAAGAAATAGTTGGGAAAGAAATCAATATTTTGAAAGACGTAATAAATAAACGGAATAATAATATTATAAAGAGAAAAGATTTATATTTTTTTTCGTAATGAATAAACTCAAAACTTCTGGACCGATCTTAAAAAATCTATCACCAATAGAATGCTACTTTATCACTGATTGACAGGATTTTTTTTTCTACTTTTTGCGAGCAAAGCCGCTGGCAGAAGCTAGTAACTAATAGGGTATACAATATTTATTAAATAAGAAATACATTCTGTTTCCTTTTTGTTCAAATAAAGTAGCCGTTTGTATACCCTTTATTATTTATTTATAACTTTATTGCAAACCTTAACTTGCCCTTTGTAATATATTCAGATATTTCGATGTTACAGTCGTGAGAAACGACTCGTTTCATGTAAAGTCATAAAGACAATATCTACACACGTCCTAAAAGTAGAAGCAGGCTAAAATATGTAGGTACTTAGCTACTGCATTTTTAGAATCAACAATTAGGTAGGAAAGCCGTTCATAGTAATTTAAACTTAGAGCAGGGGCGCTCTTAACCGTTGTGGGGCTCCGGGCGGCAAATCTCTGTGAGGCTTGTCCTTTTTGTAAAGTACGTGAATTAAAACTAGATATTTCTTATCATAGGTGAGAAATGTTACATTTATATAAAGGTTCTACATGAATTTCGAGTTAAAAATATTATTTCAGTAGATTTATAAAAATAAAATATCATAAATACGACAACAATGATAAACCTAGGTAGGTACTAAATGCCTTAAAAGATATTAACACGGATCTAAAAATTATTGTTACTGCTTTTCAATAATCTAGTAAATGCGCTATGGTATTTTCATTTGAAGAACAGCAAGAGCTGAAAACCAATCTCATGTCATCTTTGAGAAAATAAATACTTATCCTACTATTGATATAAACTTTACTATGAACGTTAAAGATAGGATAACAAAAGTTTTAAATATTAGCTATTTTTCTAATCCCGGTTGTTTCGTGAGGTCTCTTACAAGAGTGAGACCCCGGATGGCTGCTCTGCTCATCAGCTCCTAAGGCCTACACTGACTTATAGCAGTGGTAGCCCAGTAGTATAGGCCCCGACTTACGAGTTGTACGGCGTGGGTCTAACCCAGGCAGGTGCTTAACTTTGCGTAATTTATATTTAGACAGCACTATTGGTGCAATGGTTGAGCGATTGGCTGCTGCGCTGCTTGTCGCGGGTTCGGTTACCTAAAGGAACTAACATTTGTATGACCTACAGATAGTTGTGCCGGATCGAAGTGCCTTGGTGTTTACATGTTTGTGAGCGCACTCACGATACAAGAGTAATTCCTGGTGTGAGGCTTGGATAAAGTTACTTTTTAGAGATATAAATCTATCATAAATATATGTCGGCGAAGGTATAGCATAGCATGCTATGCAGGCGAAGGTATAGGTTTTCATTATTTTTGGCCATGATATTAATACTGTGGGCGCACTATAGGAAGTGTTGGTTGAGTACAAATAGAAAAACGGTTTCAATTTTAAATCAGATTATAATCCAAAGTACAATTTACTACAGCGCACAATATAAACACAACTACTCGAGACACGCGACAGTTTCTAAGACGTGTTCACTCTTCGACCGCTACGATTAACTGAACTGGCTCCGGACGAATGCGACGTTGTAGACTCTGTCGAGCGCCGCTAGGTGACGATGGTGTCCCGATTAGTCAGCGCAACATCTTATTTCCGACATATATAATTCTTCTGTACGTGTGTTTGTCACCTAACTCCTCCTAAACGGCTTGAACGATTTGGAAGAAATTTTGTGTATATATTTTAGTGGGTCCCTAGATAGTTTGAAAATACAATCGGACCCGGTAGGTTGCGCTGCAATTGGGTTCTCAATTTTTTTTCTGACTAAAAGCCAGTTTTCAGAAAGGACAACGTCTGTCTGAATGAGTCAGGTACCCAAGAGACTTTTATTCGATACTAGCTTTCGCCCGCGGCTTCGCTCCCGTCAACTGACTACTATATCCTACTCTACCCAACTCTATCCTACTCTACCCTACTCTACTCTACTCTACCCTACTCTACCCTACTCTACCCTACTCTACCCTACTCTACCCTACTCTACCCTACTCTACCCTACTCTACCCTACTCTACCCTACTCTACCCTACTCTACTCTACTCTACCCTACTCTACCCTACTCTACCCTACTAAAAAAAAAATCCTATGTCCGTCTCCTGGTTCTAAGCTACCTCCCCACCAACTTTCAGCCAAATCGGTTCAGCCGTTCTTGAGTTATAAATAGTATAACTAACACGACTTTCTTTTATATATATAATATAGATTTTTGCAGCGGTAAAAATATTGAGGCTCTATAGTTTCGTAACTATGCTACTCCAGTATGCAGAATGCTCAAAAAGTTCAGTGCAAATTATAACGAGTTGAGACATTATGCTGGATTAGCTTCCCACACACCTTTACTTTTCTTGAGCCTCTCCTTGGCCCACTGTACGTGGAAATAAAACGATTCAAACAGATAAGGAAGGATAAGGAAGCAGCTTTCCATATATTTGTCGTTATCAGGGTAGTGAGATTGTGGTGGGCGCTAGAGCTGTGTAAGCTACAATTTCGAGAGACCTTTTCTGTGAAAGAAGAAGTCTTATCTTCTTCAAGAATAAATAAGTCTTCCAAAATCTTTTCCAGTTAAATTATTTATAATTTTCGTTTTCCCACTTCAATATCCCTGTAACTCTTTTAGAAGGGTGGGTAATCCGACAGTATCTAAGCGAATGGAAATGTAAATAGGTAAGTTTTATTAAAATAAAGTAAGTACGTATACTGAAACAACCCAATCCATTGAATTACGGCCAACATCTTGGGCACGTCTGATGGCAAAGAGATTGTTATCTAAATATTGACAGAAGACCTTAAACGAGATCGAATCCCTTGTTACGAGCAGAGTTAATAAATTGATTCAAGATAAACACGTCCTTTGTCGTGTTTAAAGGATTAATACTATTTGAATATGGACCAGATTGCCGTTATATGATTACAGAAACTCCTTTCAGTTCAGATAACTATTTATAAACAGTTAAATGGCCTCGAGATTTTTCGGGTTCACTCGTTTGAACCACTTCGCTTTCCGGAATGAAATATTACAGTTTATTTCACCCCCGGGACACGTACCTTTCAATAGAGAATGTAATATCCAAATCGATTGAATAGTTACAGAGATTAAGGGTATAGTCAATATTAACAAGAATGTTATTTATATTTAATACTATTTTTAGTGGAACTGAGATATTTACGTCAGTAATGGCATGCAAATACAAAGTAGAGAGGTGCATTATTAGCATATAGGACCATTACAAGTCCGTCGATTTACAGCGAGACTAGGTTCCAACGTAGGTATAGTTTAAGTATTTAAGTATATAATGATTAAGGTGTACTCGTAGCCATCAAATTGACTCGCACTAGTATCTGTGTGACACGACCATTAGTATAGCGTATGTATTGGTGAGCATCGGTGTCGCCGAGGTGACCCGGTTACTATGCGCTACCTTATTACGGTGCTCTTACAAGTGTCTAGGGAAACTGTGAGCTGTTATTACACGAGAATTTATGAGGTGAATTGCCCCTGCTTAGTTCCAAGTTTGCCGTAAACAACAATATACAAGTTATCCAATGTTTGGTCGGCGCCGGCCTAATGTGACGCGCGGAATACAAAGAAATCCTCGCTGAAGAATTCGTGTAAAGCTGTGTTATGAGACTTTATTAGATGCTCAGCGCAACTTGGCTTGTTCTAGGATATGGTTACTGTAATTGTCGTTCTGAGAATTTCAGTATTTTATCCGTCTAATGGAAAAATAAAAACATTAAGTCAACATATTCTGTATTTAGTAAGTACTTACTAACGTATTCATGTAGGCACGTATAATAATATGTCACAGTCAAAACTGTTGATTAGTCAAAACTGGTAAGTGTAAATATTCTTTTGATAGGTAGCTAAAAGTAACAATTTTGATTTAGTGAGTCAACTATTTTGCAATCTAAACTCATTTATCTAGGGGTTGCCACAGTCGTGGAGAGGATCCAAGAGTTGGGACTCGAGGTGGCATTGCACAAGTCCGAGGCCATGTGCTTCCACGGCCCTCGGAACGCGCCACCATCGGGTTCCCAACTAACGGTAGGAGGAGTCCACATCGGCGTCGAGTCGACGATGTGGACTTGTCCTCGACAGCCGATGGAATTTCGAGGAGCATTTCCGACGTCTGGCTCCCAAACTGGATCGTACTGGGGCTGCCCTCAAGCGGCTCCTGCCCAACCTAGGGGGTCCAGACGCCTTCTGCCGGAGGCTCTATGCAGGAATCGTTCGGTCCATGGCCCTTTATGGGGCGCCGGTATGGGCGCCGTCGCTTCGAAAGCGACCGGCGGCCAAGCTGAACGCAAGCCAGAGGGTCATAGCCATCTGGATGGTGCGGGGATACCGCACGATTTCCCGCGAAGCAGCGAGCCTCTTTGCTGGCCAACCACCGTGAGATTTGGAGCCAAAAGACCTTGCACGCATGCACGATCTGTGCATGGAGATGCAACGCCGGGGCGAAACTCCGCTGCCGCGCCAAGTCGCGGCATGGCGGAAAGACTTCCGGCGGGATCTCATGGTGGAATGGCGACAGCGACTGTCGCAACCCAGTGCTGGGCACGCCATAATTATGGCGATAAGTCCTCTCTTTGAGGAGTGGCTGGAAAGACCTCACGGCGTCCTTACCTACCGCATGACGCAGGTCCTCACGGACATGGTAAGTTCGGGAGGTTCCTGCACCGGATTCGTGCGGAAGAGACGCCCGGGTGTCGCCATTGTGTGGACCGCCCGGAGGACACGGTGGAGCATATGGTAGAGGTGTGCCCCGCTTGGGCAGAGCACCACCGTGTCCTCGTGGGGGCGATCGGCGGCAGCGATCTCTCACGCCGGGCCTTGGTACAGGCCATGGTCCGGAGCGAGGAGGAGTGGCAGGCGGTCGCCTTCTTCTGCGAAGCAGTAATGCTAGCAAAGGAGGCGGCCGATCGCGTGAGGCAACGATCTTCACGCCCCAACCGCCAACGGGATTCCGATCCCGATTTCCGGCCACCGTAGGCGCGGGCTTGAGACGGCGAGCAATGGGTGACTCGCCGTCCGATCGTCCGGTAACCGTCCGGACCGAGCCCAAGTCGTCGACGGCGCGTAGTGTTCCACGCGCGCCTCAAGGAGATGTCAGCAACCGTAGGGGCCCAGCAGGGTCGAAGCCTACTGGGGCCATGGGTGATGCGAAAGAGATCCCCGGGGCCCTGGAAAAAATGGCAAAGAAGGAACAGGAGTGGGTTTTTAGTCAGTAAAAGTCGGACACTATTTCTCGCACCGCCCAAGAGCGGGGGATGTCATTAGATGATTTTCCCACCCGAAAAAAAAACTCACTTCTCTTGATAAATAAATATCGTTAAAATTATCTTATATTGTGTTTCGTAATCTCTGCACTAAATATAATTTTTTACTGCACGTAACTATCAAAAACCACTTGTAACTGCAAAAATTGGTCAGTTGTACTTTTGCTTAGTTAAAACTACTTTAAAATTACTGACATTTATCTAACAGCCTGCTAGGTTTTTTTTCGTGGCCACTAAAAAGAAACATTTTTTGTAGTAATTCTAATTACTTTTATTAAATCAATAAAACGTTTATATTTTTTTTTAATAATAAAACAAACGCGTTTTAACTGAATAAGATTATTGACTAAAGTCTGTCAAAACTAGTTAAGACTAATTAACAATCTTGTCTGTAACATACCTAACATATATCATACAATATACACAATATACATGTATCAATGTATGTTAGGTAAGAACGTAATATGAGTATGTCCTTTCCGTTCAAATAAAGGTGAATCCTATTATGAATACTTCTAAAAAGCTTTTAATGTTACACATCACGCAATAATATAATTAACAAGTTATTACTGTCATTACAAGGATATTTAGCGACATGTTATTAGTTTTTTGATGAATCAGTTCAAATATAATTGCTACTATAATTTTTAAAACATTTGTCATTTTTGTCGTTATCAGTATTTTTTATAAATCATTTTCGTTCATGTTTTTGAAATACTCGCAGCTAAACAAAGTACCTACACAAAATGGCGACATTAATAACCTAGTTACTTCACACTTCTGCTTTAAGTCACATTCTTTAGCCACCGACTACGGTTGATGGCCCAGTTATGCGGCTTCGTTCCCAGCTTATTTCTAAACGAAGAAAAGTGGGAACTATACGTACGTGTTATTCTGAAAATACACGGTGTGCTAGAGAAATTAATATAACGAATTTCCAGGTTAGGGGCTGAGCCCGCTGGCAATGGCCTGCTCCGAGCCATTTCACATGTGCCGTTCATTAAGTGAATATGATCGATAGTTGAGCAGAACCGGAGGTCGGCCGTAGCGCGCGCTAGATCATTACTGATATGCGAATGGCGCCTGCGGTTCGAAAACGCCCTTCTGTTCGTTATTAATTGCCCCACGAACAAAAGCAAATGACTCGGTAGAGGTGATCCTGCTAGGGTGGGTCGACGTTATCCATTCAGCCGGTGTAGACGTCCGCGAAGAGAAATGTTCATTCACGATAGCAGAATTTATGACTTTGATTTACGCGAGACTTTTCACGTGGCGCCCTCACGCCGTACTTCGTCCATAAATAGAGAAGGGTCTCGCCTGACGTTCGGAGGCACGTTATTATTGCATGTTAGGCTCGCGTCAGTGTCAAGCATCCAAGCCACCTTGACGCTCAATTGATACTGAGAGCGATCTGATTTGAATACTGACTAGATGATTTCTCACATTCTAAATCGATTATGATGTACAATCGACTGCGCTTTGAAGCAGAGCGACTCGAGCAGATATGAGGCCTGTAACGGCACAAGAGAAAATTTTGTATCTAGAACGGACTGCTTTGCACTTATTGTGATTTAGTAGACTTCAAATCCTGGAGATTTGTCCAGTTTAGTTCTTTATTCCATTGCTAGGCAGAGCCTGCCTTCCATTCCTTCAAACGATCACGATTTTTCGCTTCGTCTTTCTTCTAAATTCTCAAAGAGCACATTCACGTCTCGTGATCTCCTTTGCGGTCTGGTGCAGCCCCATGTCGCTGTCAGGGTACCAATTCTATGTTTTACTGATCCACAGCTCGTCAGTTATGCAGCAGTCATATCCTACTCAGTACCATTTAAGTAAAGCAAACCTTTGAGCCAGAACATCGATTAAAAAGAAAAATATTTAGTTTGCTGTTGTTAGATAATGCAAGAATAAGCGTGCCACAAGTCATTCATATTTATGTTCTTGGTTATGAAACTTGAAAAAATGGTTGTACTTAATATAAATAAAACACTTTAGAAATATGAGGTTAAAAAAATCCGTAGTGTCGTTGTTGTCGTCACATTGTTGGGCTGGCAGTGCAGCGGCAGTTAGGTAGTTTTATCTCACACAATTTCAATTTTTCATCTGCAGCTGTCAGCTCGGCGGCGGCAGATAAGTAACGTTCGCGTCGCGTCGCGTCCCCGCATAAAAGTTTGTTCCCCGCCAGTTTGTTCGCTCCACTTCCTTTTATAAACTTTTTGTATGAGCCGCCACCGGCGCGATATCAATAATTCTTACAATTTGTGCTCGTATTCAATCGATGGAAGCCCACTGCCGGTTCGAACCTTATTCACGACGACATAGCGATAAACATCTTTACTTAGAATTGGCGTTTGTATGAAATTGTAATCTACACTATTAATCAGCCGCGACGTGAATTGTGAGCCTTGACGTTGACATTCGTGATTCCAGCTTGATATTGCTTTCAAAAATATAATAATGTCAAAGTGCGTCATACTAATTAATGAGGCTTGCTTTCATACCCTTTATGTGGAGTCAGTACGCTGAAGGTCAATAAATACCTATGTCTACCTGTCGGCATGTAGGTACCTAATTTAGTCTTATTATGAACGTATAACATAGTTACTATAATCAGGTACTTTTAATAGCCTGTTATCGTTGTAGCGAAATAGGGCCCTCCAAACAGTAGGGAAGCGTAGTTTTCATAAAGTTTTCTTCAAATCGTACTGAATTAAACGAGAGGTTTGTACTGTAGATATCTACATAAATACTCGGCGGAAGGTGGCTTTATATTCTAGGCATTTGTATAACAAAGTCAATCAACTCGTTCCATTCAAAAAGTTTGACTATTGATAACTACAGTCGAAGGCTGTCGGATCGCCTCGTTTGTTTAGTGTTATTTTACGGACAGTTAATTAAAGCTGTGCTTCTTAGTTTGACTTGGTGGAACTTTTACACCGATAACAACATTAATGAAAACTCGCCTGGATTTGGGCGAAGAGTGGCGGTGACAGAGGCGACGTGCCGGAGGGCGGGCGGGGGTCGAGCCGGCAGTCCGCGCCGCGCTGCGCTGCCGATCCCACGCCGCCGCCGCCGCGCCGCCGCCACGCGCTGCACCCGCGATCGCGATCCTCGATTTCTTCAGACGGTTTATGCCGCGAATGATACGCGTGCGATGACGGCGACTTGCACCCTCCCGGGAACAGAGAGGCCTACGAATGTGTTCAGTGTACCGCTTGGATGTGTTTTCGTTTCATGTGACATGTGCTGAAGGCGAGTTCCGTTTATATGGGTGCACTGGTTCGTCGCCCGACGCGGTTTGTCACCCACTTTTGATGATTAGAATGAACTAGTTTGTGACGCACCGTTTACATGATGGCAGTACTATGATGCTATTTTGGTTAAACGAAGAATTATTAAGAGGTCCTTCACGCTATTCTCCTTTGATCAATACGAGACGTTAGTTAAATTTTATGTTAAATTTATACTACATTTTTAGAGCTTCATACCGTTCTATAACGAAAATCTTAATAAAGCCTACAAAATAGAAAATAAATAAAAATCTTTCAGAGCTATTCGAGGTTTAGTAACGCAATAATTAATGTTTAATTTTCGTTCGTTGACCTCTGACATCGTCATTTTTTCTGTGCACCATGTTTCAAATGAATTGAAAATATTTAAATGAGGTAGATACAGTCTTACACGCGATTCAACTTCCCCGGGTTAACTAGGTACGCGGAAAAACGTTTATCTAAATAATGAAAGTTCGTTAAATGTTCGCTTGCCGCAGAAAACAGTAAACTTGAATAGATGTAGAGAAGAACTTTATTTTCCTCCACCTTGCTTACCCGCATTTACGGTAGAAACAAGTTTTGAAGTCTAAGTACCTATCTAGCTTTCTCTGTACGTGTAAGAAGAAAATATTACACTAAAACTTTCAGAAACATCTGCTTTTAGTAGTGATCAGATGCGCAATGATTTGTCTAAAAATCAGTCTGGGAACGACAATAAAAAAAATGAAAGACCAAGTTGCAAAAAACTATACCACTGTCTCGTTAGGTACTAATGTCAGCTGTACATCATCTCAATTAGATACAATGATTGTTGGTAGTCGCCAATGTACCTAACTTATATGTAGAAACACATGTTCAATTAGTATTGAACTTAGCAATTACAGGAGGCTTTAAGTTATGCCGCAATTACCGCCGGGGCCGAGCTCCGTTACAAGTATAGGAAAGCTGCACTAGCAGCCATAAAATTTTATTCGTTGACAAATAACTGCCCTATAAAAAAAAACACTTCAAAACTTTTATTAAGAATCCAAACGACTGTTTTTAAAAGGGAATTGTAGAAAGTAGATTAAGCTAAGTTTATCCTTGACTGGAGACTCATTTGGTCTAAGTCTAGGACGTTATCGCGAAAGACGTCAGTCGAACGGCGAAATGCACTCAAGTGCATTTTATCGCTTGCAGTAATAAAATATCTTGCGTCGCTTCTTGATTGGCAGTAAATGTTCTACGTAAGTTATAAAGATTTAGTTTAAATTCTTACGTCTTGTGTATTCGTATCGAAATGGAATGGTTACACAAAACTAGATTGAATAAAACGCTCTGTGTGGAGCGTGCAGTAACATTCGATTGTTAGCTTTGAGCCTTCGCATATGAGAACGATTTTCCTTATTTTTCCTCTTCCAACTCACATGATTGAAACACATGGTTTAGATGTTTTGTTTTTTCCTTTAAAAAATAAGCGACCGAAAGATAAAATCTAAGTTGCTACGGCGGCGGCGGCGGCGTAGCACTCAGCTACGCGTAATGAGTGTTACAAATTCGTCGCATTATAATTTTTATTCTGAAACATTATAAGCCTTTGGATAATAAATCCATAAATAAAAAAAATTAGAGAGACAATAATTATAGACTGGGTAAGATGACTGCCATACTGAACTATGTGTTATCAAAATTCGTGTATCTAATTAAAATTAACTGTTGAATAAGCAATAGTTTAGAGGCCCGTATATTTTGGATTATCTAATATATAAAAATCTTGTGTCACAGTGTGTTATTGAACTCTTCAGAAACGGCTTGACCAATTTTTATGATCGTTTTTGTGTATATTTGGTAGGTCTGAGAACAGGTGATAGGTAATTTTTTACCCTCCTATTTCCACCCCCTATTTTTTTATTTGATAATTTATATGACAGAACAGCATTTGCCAGGTTAGCCAGTACTGCGATAAAGAGGATTCCGACTAATATTTTCTTATTTTGCTAAAACTTTTGAACTCGAACGCTAATTTTACAGTATTTCTTAGGAGCCAACTAGGTAGGTAGATACTACAAGTACGAATACATAAAATGTAGGCGGTTGATCATCAACCAGATCCAAATGTTGACAACTAAAATCTTTTTAACCGACTTCAAAAAGGAGCAGGTTCTATGTTCGGCTGAATGTATGTTTTTTTATGTATGTTCACCGATTTTTCGGTCAATTGTGGACTGATTTTGAAATTATTATTTTTGATTGACTGGTTATGCTTCCGAGTTGGTCCCATAGAAATATTGTAATGATCTGATCATTATCTTCGAAGATATGGAACAGAACTCTTCATAGGATCACAGCAGGAACGTCGTAACAAGTAAATTTGTTTTGTTTATACGTGTAGTCGATGACTAATTGAAAGAAGATGGGGAATATATCGAACTGATCTGATGATGAAGCCAAGTTAGGCACCGGAACTCTGTAATAAATTAATGTAATCTAACCGTGTTTGGGATTATTAGAATTATCATGACATGCACTCTGGCTATAACGTATTTAAGTTTGGCTGAGGGGTACTTTTAAGTGGTGGTACCATAACTAAAAAGTGTAAAATAAAAAACTTTTCACAAAACAAAAAAAAATACAACCGATTTCAATGTAAAAAAACACTGAAAAGTGCAAAATAATTTTAATTTCGGAAGTCGGTGTTAAATAACGAAGAGACAAAACTATTATAGAAACTACGACTTCCGAAATTAAAGTTATTTTGCACTCTTCAGTGTTTTTTTTACATTGAAGTCGGTTGTATTTTTTTTGTGAAAAGTTTTTTTATTTCTATAACCTCTAAAAATATATCTGCTGGTTTTAAACTCCATTATTTTTGTATTAGAACACTTATTCAACTATTATAGTAATTATCTTATTTCAAAATTATTAAAATAAAATAGATTTACATACATGGTCAAAATGTTTCTAATACAAATTACATACCCGACAACAGCCCCACCCTTACTATCATCTGTCTTGGTTGTACCACTTAACCCAATCTATTATCGCCCTTGTAATTTTCAATACAATAAATCGTGGAACCACATATGATATGTCTGGCGTTGATAGCCAAATGTAATTGTTATTGTTTACCTTGTTTCGTATGACGTCACAGAATCGAAGGCCCGAAACGTTTTATTTTATTTATTTTTATTTTATTTATTTTATTGTAATCGGAAAACAAACAGTATAACAACTAATAAAAACAACAAATTATGCAACTATAAACCAATGACATGTTTTCGCATATAAATAGCTATGAAGAGCATGCTTGAAAGAGAGAATTCAATTCAATTCTTTATTGCTATATCACATGTGTTACATAAGATCTTAAGAATATTTAAACAAGTGCACATGGACCCTGTCGGGCACAGCAATTTCAAACAATACATGAAACAGATAGAAGTACAATTTTAGAGAACGTCATAATTAGAAACAATGAAATCGGATACACAACTCATGAAATACAAATGTCACTAATATAGCAAATAAAAATAGTAAATGTCATAAATTCTTGAAATGTCAAAGAGAATATCGCGAATATTTATTTTATCGCGATTTGATTATCTAGGTATATATACTAGCTTCTGCCAGCGCCTTAGCCCGCGTGAAAGTAGGTTTCTTCATACAAACTTTGGACCCCCCCTTTCATCCCCTTAGGCGGTGAATTTCGGAAAATCCTCTCTTAGTGCTTGCCTACGTCATAAAAGGAAACTTTGTTCAAAATATAGTTGGCCAGTTTCTCCTTTTTTCTATATTTATAAAAGGAGAAACTGACTGACACATCTACGCACAGCCGAAAGTACTAGGACTAAGAGTGTGAAATTTTGCACAAGTTTTCCTGTTATGACGTAGGCGAGCACTAAGAATGTTTTTTTTTTTGGAAATTTACCCTTTAAAATAGTGAAAAGGGGGAAGTTCATTTGTAAGAATATTTTTATTCGTTGGTCCTCTAAACTTGTAACTTAGCATAATTAGTAACCCAAGTATATTTAAAAGGTTTTCATTATTCGCTTTTCAAAACCACCCCTATAAAACGATTTGGAAGGTGTTAAGGGTATAATAATAAACTTGAAACTTTTCACGAATTCTTATCAAAATTAATAATTTTATCATTATTAGTTTTTCAAAACTGCCCTCATAATACGGTGTAAGGAGTGTTAAAGTTTTATAAAAACATTCAAAGTGCTAGTACGTTCATATAGATACGTGAAGCGAACATTTATTAATACGCAGAAACAATTAGTTTAGGGTGTGGGTAGGTAAACCATATCCTCGCACTGATGGCTCCATATTGCCCGGTTAAGCACGGCTCGGGCCGGTCGTTATTTGGCTGGGTGAACCTTACTGTACAAGACATGATTTCTACTCGCCAAGCTTCATGTTAACCCGTACCTTTTTAAATACTTAACAAGAGTAACGTAGTAAACATAAACTCCCTCCGGGACTTTATGTTTCCGGCTACCTTCATTTTGCATCTCCTTTGCGCATTTCAAATGAAATAAAAATAAAAAATAAAAGAGGTACGGAACAGCTGATCCGTGGTTTCATGTTTTGATTCCAGCTGGTACTAAATATTTGACAAATACATGATTATTTCATTCAGGAGTAAAATTTACTCAGTTCGTATTTTGCTAAAAATACTCGTATAATGGCCTATTTATGTGAATTCTTTTTATCAATATCGTTGTGTTATTTAAATGAGGCCTTATGATAATTTGTTCGCAGAATGTTTGCTCTATTTCAATCATATTTGCAAATAATAGTATACATTTTCTGTAAATAGAACCTTGAATGAGAATAGTCCTAGCTAGCTGTTTTATTGACGTGCCGATTATAATTTTCATAAGGGTGAGTGGGATTCTATTTGCGTAAACTGTGGTCCTATCAGCGCGGGATGCGATGTTACTGAACGCCGCCGCTCAACAACGCTGACATCACTCTGACGTTTGCCAATCTTCACACTTGATGTCAAATAGATAGTACACGCATTTCTACTGTTGAAACTATTATTTTTTTACTTGCATGTTTTTTTATACGTATCGATTATTGACTATTTTTATTTTTATCCTTTACATATCGAGCAGTTTTATAAGGAGTGGAGTTCTAACGTATAATTTAAAGGGGTCATTTCCTAAAGTTGTCTGGCCTGTTGGTCTAGTGGTCAGTGGCCCTTACTGCTATGCCAGAGGTCGTGGGTTCGATTGCCACCCAGGATAAATGTTTGTGTGATGAGCACAATCATTTGTATTGTGTTTGACGTAATTTATCTATACCTACATATTGTAGGTATGTATTTAGAAATATATAAGTATGTTTGTCAGATGTCTTGTACTCACAGTACAAGCTCTGCTTAGTTTGAGATTAGATAGCGTTGTGTAATAGTTGTGGAATATTATTATTATTACATTATTATTATTATAGTTGGATTCCAAGGGGTATACTCAGACATGTAAGGAGTCTATGACACTAGAAAATGGTACATGAGACGTAAATGGCTTACGAGTGTGTTTCCCATTTAGGCAAGCTGTCATCAAAATATGGGCTGCCCGTAATAGACATTAATATTCCTCCTAAATAGTGAAAGTTTGAAAATATTTGAAGACCACCACCCCACAAAATAAGACTCCGAGATCTAAGAGATAATAGAGTAGAATTGGAGTATTAACTACTTATATTGAACGCTAAAATTGTTACAAATTTACACAAACTTAAGTGTATGGGTACAATACTCGCTCAAACGCTCAGAATTGTGTGGTTCTTTCTTCAAAAGACCTTCGCAGAATCCAACCTGTATGGTTCTCATGGTTGATTTGACCATTACATGTTTGTTGTATGGACTTTAAAAGAGACTTTAACCCCGGAGTTTGTTTCGGTGTTTCTTCTCAGCTAGGAAACACCGGCTTCATCTACTTTAACTTGACAAAAAATTGACGTGTAAAAGTGTTTTTAAAAAACCTATTTGCAAAATAAATATCATTTATCACTACCAGACAACTTTCGTATAGACACAAATAAATTAAAATGAAATAAGAGGTAGCCTGCTGCACCTATTAATCAACCATTAAATTTTACATTAAAAATATAATACTTAGATATAAAACTATACAAAAGACAATACATAAGCTTATCTACAAATATAGTGATAAGGAAGTGAAAAATAATAAAATAAGATACAACCAGGAATTAAACCATTAGAAATAAAGAAAATTAACTTTATATTACGTCACTTAATTTTCAAGTATAACTACTAAAAAGAAATATGAATCTGTTTTGTATCTGTGTCAAATAAAACAATTCATATTATTCCGTTTAATTCAATTTCTTAACTACATTTTAGATTTTTAAATAAATATTTCCTGTACAACACTGATTAAAAAAAAACCGGTATCAGGAGCCGGGTCCAGTCTACTGGTGGTCAGGGTTCCAGAGAAAGGAGCCTCCTAATAATGCGGGTTGTGTCCAGGAGTACTGTTTTTTGAATTAAGCTCTTGATCCAGCCCCTAACCTAACCTAACCTAACAAAGGCCTCCTAAGATGTTGGTCGAGGCTCGTAGCTATTTAGTCATTAGCTGACACAACTATCGGTACAATGATTGCCGAGTCCATATCCCACATGTCGACAACCTTATTATTGTTGTTATTTAACTGGATTTTTAAAAGAAGCAACGGCCATTTTTCCACAATCGCATGCTAGCGGAGGAGGCGGCTGCACGCGTGAGGGAACGGATTTATCCAGTCGTTGGAATCCCAAGCCCAATTTTACGCGAGCTACAAATTACGACAAGTAATGGGTAGCTCGCCATCCGGCCGTCCGGTAACCATCCGGACCGAGTCCGAAACGTCGAAGTCACGTCAACTCAAACAGAAGTTAACAAAACCGTAGGGGCCTAGCAGGGCCGAAACTGGGGCCATGGGTAGTCGGAAATGGAACCCCGGGGTCTAGGAACGCTAGCGCTAGCTAACGCAAAGAAGAAACATAGGTCTAGTTTTAGTCAGTAAAAGTTTGACACGATAGAGCTGAATGACTTCATTGGGTGATTTACCATCTTAAAAAAAACCGGTTGTAATGTAGGTTAAGTAATTGGCTTAGTTATCGTAAAAAACCCTATAGACACAAATAAAATGTGGCTAACTTCCAGCAACTGAGGACTCCACAAAAAGTCATTGTCCATAGAAATATCAAGGTCTTTCCCTGAGTCACTGTATGTAATTTTTGAGCTATCAAAAATAATCGAGAAGATCTTCGTCCAGTCGACCCTTGGACGCAATCTAGGCCTGCTGACAGCGAACATTGATTTTCTGACTATGAGCCACACTCCACTCAGATATGCGAGCTAAATCTTTGTTGACTATGTTAACCGCCTCGTTTAAGAATATATTTGCAAATTATCAGCTTGAAGGTAGTAGAATGGGAGAAGTTCAAAGTTGATAAAAATAACGAAAAAAAGTAAAGATAACCCCCCCTGTGGTACGCCAGCAATTCCTCTAACTGCACCATGACGGGGACAAACGGGGAATACGTCGCAAGTACCACACAGATGACTACGAAACCATTCAATCACCATTTGAGATATACTCGTAATAAAAGAGCTAAGACCGAGTAAGATATCAAAATCGATGATATTAAAAGTGTTTCTACCGTCGATAAGGAAAATATCGTCAGTTTTCTATTTTCCACACCACTAGACTTGTGACATAACTTTGACACTAAAGACTTTTGACACAACTATTAGAACATAAAAAAGAAAGTGTATACGAATTCCCAGCATAAGAGGGTCCTTTTTCACTCGCCTATCATAAACATCGAGCATAGTTTAAAAGCTTCCAATGCAACGCAACGCGATGTTTAACGAAAAGGCAACACGAAAAAAGAGAGATAACGCTTGAAAACTGTTAGCATTCGGTAATTCCGTGATTTAAGTACTCGAATATTTTACAAAACTTGTTCTAGGAAATACGTGTTTGTTTTTAAACCCTAAAAGTTTTTGAAAAAAATTGCTGTCATTCAGAATCTTGATTAAATTTGCAAGGCTTCTATTGTTATACTTTTTTGACTTTTTTAATTTTAGAGTAAATTATGAAGTGTCGAAAGTATATCTCGAAGTTAACGTCATAATCGCGTAAGAGCGGTTATATGAAAAACAGTGAAAATGTAGCCTATATTTAACCTGCAACATCAGTAAAAGTAATATCGATATAAAAAAAATACCGAGTGAAGAAAACGACATTAAAATGGCAAGGGTCTGCTCAAAATAGAAAAACCGAAGGGACCACAGAACACAAAAGTTTGGGGAACGTTAGGAAATTCTACTGTCAGGTGCTATAATTGCAGCATTCAAGCGGGTAATAATAGGTTGGTTCAGCTCGAATCAAAGATAATTATATTTCATTTACGTGTTATTAACCTATGTAACTGCTAGTTTAACCAAATAGGCAAGAGTAATATGCCTATTTGTTAAGTTCCAGCATACATAGTTATAGAATATCACTAACGCCACTTAATACTCAAATTGCTTTAACAAGAAGTATGTAGGTAAGTAGGACTTACAATTTACAAAATGACAATTGAGAGAAAGAAGAATATTTTTTATTTCATTATTATTTATTGTCTTAAGTTTATTGAAAAACGTCGTTGGATACACGTGGATGTTTATGACTGCAGTTCTCGACTCATAACGCCGTCGATATTGCCCGAACTGCAATGAGAATCTTTCCCTATTCACATACGCGGGTGCGTTTTTAAGTTCGCGGAATGACTATTCTCTCATTCCGCACGTAATAAAAATAGGTCATTATCGGGGTTTTTTTATGACATCCCCTGGTCTTGGGCGGAGCGTGAGATAGTGTCAGACTTTTACTGACTAAAAACTCACTCCTGTTCCTTCTTTACCTTCGTTCCAGGGCCCCGAGGTTCTCTTCCGCATCACCCATGGCCCCAGTAGGCTTCGACCCTGCTGGGCCCCTACGGTTTTGCTGACATCTCCTTGAGGCACGCGTGGAACACTACGCGCCGTCGACAACTTGAGCTCAGTCTGGACGGTTACCGGACGGTCGGACGGCGAGCTAACCATTGCTCGCCGTGGAAATCGGTATCGGGATCCCGGCAGCTGGGGCGTGAAGGCCGTTCTCTCGCGCGTGCGGCCATCTCCTTTGCTAGAATTACTGCTTCGCAGAAGGAGGCGACCGCCTGTCACTCCTCCTCGCTCCGGACCATGGCCTGTACCAAGACCCGGTGCGAGAGATTACTGCCGCCGATCGACCCCACGAGGATACGGCGGTGCTGGGCCCAGGCGGGGCACACCTCTACCGTATGCTCCACCGTGTCCTTTGGGCGGTCCACACAATGGTGGCACCCAGGCGTTTCTTCCGCACGAATCCAGTGCTGGAACCTGCCGAACTTACCATGTCCGGTGAGGACCTGCGTCATGCGGAAGGTAAGAACGCCATGTTGTCTTTCCAGCCACTCCTCAAAGAGGGGACTTACCGCCATAATTGTGGCGTGCCCAGCACTGGGTTGCGACAGTCACTGTCGCCATTCCACCATGAGATCCCGCCGGAACTCAGTCCGCCATGCCGCGACTTGGCGCGGCAGCGGAGTTTTGCCCCGGCGTTGCATCTCCACGCGCATTAGTCCGATCCAGTTTGCGAGCCAGACATCGGAAGTGCTCCTCGAAATTCCATCGGCTGTCGAGGACGAGTCCCAGGTACTTCATCGTCGACCCGACGCCGATGTGAACTCCTCCTACTGTTATTTGAGAACCCGGTGGTGGCGCGTTCCGAGGGCCGTTAAAGCACATGGCCTCGGACAGTGTGCAGTGCCACCTCGAGTCCCAACTCTTGACGACTGTCGCAACCCCGCGTATCGCTTTTTCGACCGCCGCCTGGTACGATTCTCCCTGCGCCAGGACCAGCGTATCGTCTGCGTAACAGACCACGCTGACCCCGTCAGGGAGGTCGCCGCGCAGCACGTAGTTGTACCCGATGTTCCACAAGGGCGGCCCTAGTACCGACATCTCTCGCCGAGGTTATTATCGGGGTGGCCATGACTTCAGCCTTTTAATATTAGTATAAATACCAGGTTTTATCTTAATTTGGTCATTAGTGTTTGAACTATCGTCAAGCAAACAACTCGATCCGGAAGAAAGTGTGAATTATGGAAAAAATCGAGTACCGTGCTGTAATAAAATTCCTTACCAAGCAAGGAAAGTCAGTTCACAACATACTGGAAGAGATGGAATCCGTTTACGGGGACTCTACCTCTCCGGGTAAAACCATGGTTTACAAGTGGCACAGTCTCTTTAAACAAGGCAGGACCTCACTTGAAGACGACCCACGGCCCTGACGGTCGATCGGGGTGACTATTCCGGAAATCACTAAAAAAGTCGAAAAAATAATTTTGGAAGATGCAGACTAAAGAAGAAACAATTTGCAGAAACGGTTGGAGTATCGGATACTACAATTTTCAAAATTCTATACGATCATCTTGGCATGACAAATGTCAGTGCAAGATGGGTGCCAAGAATGCTCACGCCGCCTCAAAAACAACGCCGGGTGGAGTGTTCTCGCACTTTTTTGGACATCAGTAGAAGATAAGGATGGACTATTGAGTCAATTTGTTACTGAAGATAAACTTGGGTTCATAGTTATGAATCTGAGTCAAAACAGGACTCTATGCAGTGGCACAAAAAAGGTACACCACCACCCAAGAAGTTTAAAGTGTCACAATCGGCTGGAAAAAATCATGGCAACAGTGATTTGGGATTCGGAAGGGATCCTGTTGACCGATTATAAAGATAAAGGCGTTTCTAATACCGAAGAATACTATGCTTCTATTCTCGAGAGGTTGAAAGAAAGCATTAAAGAAAAAAGGAGGGGAAAATTTGATCAAAGGTGTCCTTCTTCACGACAACGCGCCTGTTCTCAAAAGCGGTGTTGCGTTGATTACCCTGCATAAGGTGGGCTTCGATATTTCAGGCCATCCATCCTACAGCGTAGACCTGGCTCCCAGTGATTATTACCTCTTCCCAAAACTGAAAAAAGAACTTCGTGGGAAGAAATTTTCAACTGATGAAGAAATGAAGTACGCGATTTCAGCTTATTTTTCGGAAAAAAAGAAAAGGTTTTTTTATGAATTTTTAAAATTGAAAGATGAAAAATGTATTAGGGTAGATGAAAATATTAAAAAAGAAAAATAATTTAGTATTTTTATTTTCACTTCTTACCCTCCATTCCGCGAACTTAAAAACGCTCCCGAATAAGCACAGAAAATACAAACATGAAAAAAAGCTGTAACTAACAATTATAATAAAACAAATGTGCGAGACCGAAAAAGGCTGATTTCGATATCTACATTATAATTAATAATTTAATAACGATCATTATTAACAACAATAGTAGGTATTATTAAATGCGGTTTTCAATATCTTTAAAAAACTGGGCAAGTGCGAATCGGACTCGCGCACTGAGGGTTCCGTACAAACTTACCTATGTAATTAAACTATGTGAATTTTTTTGCAAAAAGTCCCGAATGGAGTTTTCGCAAAAATAGTTTTTTTTTGTTAAATTAAAGATTTGGGCATAAAAATCAAAAACAAAAATTGTCTTGGTATGGTCATGTAGGACATGGACTTGGAGGCATGAAGCGCATACTACTAAAAGAGTTCTGAGTATACATGGCCAAAGAAAAGAGGGATGGATTGTGTGAGGAGTGATATGAAAGTTAGTGATAGTTTGACGGGTGACAGGACAGAATGGAAGAAAAAAACGTGTTGCGACGACCCCGAAGTAATTTGAGATAAGGGCAGGAAGAAGAAGAAGATTTATGAACGATCTCTAACAAAATAGGCGATAAATTAAAGAATAAACCCGTCAAGTGCGTATCGCGCCACGCGCAGTTTAGGGTTCCGCAGTGGCCCGTTATAAAATATGGGCTTAGAAAGGTGCTTTATGTTTATTACTATGAACACATTAATTTAGTTACCAGTTGGGCAGGCGTTTAATATCGAGTCCTTATAGGATGATAGCAACTGAAGAAGGAAGAAAAATTATTAAATTTTCCAATTTTCACCGCGTATTTAAAACAATTAGGCCTACTGTCCACGGACGCGTAGCTTCATAGACGCGTATTCGTCATTGCCTGCTCACAGCTTATATACCAAAACTATGAGATTCTGTCGACGAAGCGGCAACGTCGTGCCATCGTGTCGTTACACCAGGTGTATAATGACAAATATGCGTCTCTGAAGCTACGCGGCCATGAAAGTACGCGTATATGAAACTACGAGTATATGAAGCTACGCTTCCGTGGACAGTAAGCCTTATTATTCATTTGAATTCTGCAGTTTCACCGTTTCGTTTTTTTGTTTTCGTTAAAATCTCCAAATAATAATATAATATTATATATATTAAATGTGATAACATAATATTTCTAAAATCTATTGCCACTATGTTGAGGCATTTTTATGATCTAGATATACATATAAGAGTAAAATATATAAACTTTTTATCTAGAAAAATTATATATCGCCGTCAGTATGAACCACTTCACTTTTTCAAAATAAAGACATGCATAGTCGTCACCGTTCATGTTATTTACCTTTACAAATAATAGCAAACAGGTTTGTTACGTGCACCGCTTTAATAGATCGTATCCAATATTTAGTCCCTTCTAAACTCTCTAGACATCCCCAAATTCCTTAGATATTCTTTTCCGTAAACCCATCCCTTAATAAAATGTGTATACAGCACAACAATAGTTTCTGTAAAACCTCGGATATTTATTTACATGGTGTCTTACTCACCAAGTTTAAAAGATCAATCTTGGAGGCAAGTAAGTGCGCTACTCTACCGATTTTATGTTAACATTTTCCGATTTAATTAAATTTTTAATTTTTGTATAGCTATATGTACATTATATATTTTTTTTAGTCGGGTTTTGTCTTATATACTCACACACCCAAATTGTTGGGAGCACACTTGATTAGAAATTAGTACCTTAAAGTTTAATATTTGGCAAACAGATCACTGAACCGAAGCATAGTCTCGTAGTCACCTGAATTAGCAAAATATATCCCCATTTTACCTAAAAGAGAGGTAGCATATTTTTTTTCATATTTTATTTTACCATTTTGTCGACTTACCGTAAATTGTGAATAAAACCGACGCAAAATTACAGCTTTTTATTATAAACAGTCTCTAAACTAAATCGTGGACAGACGGCTAGACAGACAGAGACTGCGAAACTATAAGAGTTCGTTGTTAAGACTACGGAACCCTTAGCTTGAAACTGTAATCTAGTGTTTACACTTCCAATATAGCAGGAAAAATCGGGAGCATTTTTTGTGTATTCTTTCTACACACCTATTTTTCATGCCCTATCGATGACAACCTAAAGGTACTTTTATGAATGGCGGACAAGTTACGGCCCAACCTTTCTTCGAGCAGAATCTCATTCAAATATTTTAGGGCAGTTTTTATTTTTTAGATACTGCTATGATAATTATGTGATTAATCTTTATAGATAATAATTACTTACTTGAGATAGATAAATAAGAACAATTACTAAATTAGAGCTTTATGTTAGTTTTAGTCCTTCTTAGATTTTTAAGTTCTTTATACGAATAATCAATTAAGAAATTAGGTCTCTAACAAGCGAGTCGGACTCGCGCAATCAGGGTTCCGCACAAACTGACCTATGAAAACAGTTCGATTCCCGAATGAGGTTACGAAGATTTTTCCGAATTATAAAAAAAGTTTTTTTGTGACGTAACTACAAATTTATAGTTTTCAGATTTATTCCTATATCTATCCTATAAGTCCTTGCTTTATGCCAAATTTCAGGATTCTGGGTCAACGGGAAGTACCCTATGAATCTTGATTCCTTTGAGAGTGTTGAAATGTACGGCCGTATCTTTTTTGCTGTTAACTTAGAAGTTTGATTTTTTCACAGCTTCAAGGGATCGCAGACTTGAGTATACGGTTTTAATTTCAACTTGATACCTCCACGCGTTTCTGAGATAAAGGGTCTTGACAGACAAGCAGACAGACAGACGGACGGACAACAAAGTGATTCAATAAACGTTCCGTTTTTGCCTTTTGAGGTACGGAATCCTAAATAAATAAGAGTTCAACCACTTCTTACGATTGATATATTTACTATTATAAAGAACATATTATAACTACTATTTTTTCTTAAAGTAGATGGAAAAGTTAAAGTAGCACTGGTGAAAAATTATGATATGTTCATAAAAACTTTTTAAAGCGCATAATTATTTTTTCTCATGGAGCCAACCACCCTCCATGAAGAAAAAGTTTAGTTAAAAAATATATAAATATATTAGAAGAACATTATGAAGCGTCAGATAAACTGGCGTCTTTCGAAAGTTTGTTAGGAGTTTTTTCACTATGAACAAAAAAATCCGCCTATTCTCCTAACCCCTGGTGTACTATATAGCGTTTCTAGAACTTTGTCACACTGGCACGCGTGGTTTACGAACACAACGTTCAAGAAAAAAAAATCAACCTAACTCTATCCACAACGGGATCTCTTTTCGTAGACGGTTGACGAAATCGAAAATCAAAATGTAATGATGAATATTTTCACGCGTATATAGTAATCATTTATGGCCTATATTTTAATATAAATCAGACAAGATATATTTAAAAAAAAGTAACAGATTATTTTCTATACTTTTTGTACCAACAAATCTTACTTATAGACGAAAAGACAAACTGACAAAATATATAAAAAAAAACTACATATATTATTATTTTTGCATCGAAATCACTAACAAAATCGGCGGTAAATACTTTCATTATGAAGAAATGATTTTATTATAAGTAAACCAGCTGTTGCTCGCGTGTTCATCCGTGTCAAACACTATAAATAGTTGAAACGCCACTTTGTTCACAATTTCATGGCTTTTATTTAATTTTGCGCATCGTCGGTATTCTTTTCTAAAATAAAGTAATCCTAAGTAGGTACTCCATAATTATCAGCTATCCGACAGCTATCCCTTCAAAATCGGTCCATTTCGGAAATTAGCTGGAACGAACAGACAGACATAAAAAAAAACATGACATTAGTTCATTGATATGAAAAAAAAAAAAAAATTCATACACATACGTGTAGGTAGTTAGTAAAAATCTGTTATTTTGAAATTGCAAAGAGACCCATCCTTCAATGGAGAAGCTATTTTAACGAATTTAATATAAAAAAAGTAAGTAGCACAAATATAAAAAAAAATCATTTAAAACTCTCAACAAATAAAAAAATAATATAAAAAAAAAAATATGTCTGATAGCTTTATATTTAATATAAAGCTATAAGACCTTGCTTTATGCCAAACAGGATACTAGGTCAACGGGAAGTACCCTATGAATTTTGATTCCCTCGAGTGTCGAATACGTTTAATAACGTAATAATACGTTTTTTGCGACATAAACGGCCGTATTTTTTTTCGTTAACTTCGAAGTTTGATTTCTCACAGCTTCAAGGGACCACAGACCTGAGTATATGGTTTTAATTTCAACTCGATACATCCACGCGTTCCTGAGATAAAGAGTCTTTACAGACAGACAGACAAACTGACAACAAAGTGATCCTATAAGGGTTCTGTTTATTTCCTTTTTAGGTACGGAACCCTAAAAACAAGCAGTTGTATGTAAAATAATTAGGAACGAACTGAGTTCGGTGAAAAATTCCCGTGCACGCGCTTGCGAGTTTCGTCTTATCTTTTTAACCATTTGTCTAATTAGTATACGGTATAAAGGAAAAATACAGATATATTTAGTAATTGTGCTGACAAACCTGCTTATTTTGATAAGGATTAATAAATTGTTGATAATATGACAGTTAAACATCATCTAACGATTTTAAATCATGATATCTCTCGAATGGAATGTCCAAATTTAATTATTCAAAAAGTAATATACAGGCACTAAACCAGACTTAATTATAAAGTAATTTGTTTTTATAAGGATCAATACCAACGTACCAATAAAGTTTCTTTTCTAGAGGCGGCGAATAAATTTAGTTTTTAAATTGAAAAAAGTAGATATTATGACATAACTATAATAGTTAGACATATGGTGTTGCGACTTTTTTTGTAGATAATAATGTGCTCTACGAAGTTTTACTACATCATTTTGTTCTATCATCAATCGTTTTTGCAGCGCACACGATGTAAGGAAATTTATAGGTAATCGATTTATACCTTGGGTTACCTTATTGCAGTTTTAGTAGAGAACCCTACTGTTTTTTAATATAAAATATAGCCTATGTCACTCAGGAATAAAGCAGTTTTCTATCGGTGAAAAAGTTTTTGCAATCGGACCAGTACTTTCAGAGATTACATCCTACAAACAAAAAAAATTGAAAACAAAAAAACAAAACTAACTCTTTATAATATTAGTGTAGATACAATCAGTAATTTATCCTAAAACTGAAAACATAAAAAAAAATATCGATATATTTATTAATTGTAGCTTCGGTTCATAAATAGGTATTACGTTGATAAAAGATTGTACTTTTTACTCCTGAAAAATAAAAAAAAAACGGCGTGCTGTTACTAAAGAAAAACGGAATTTTCCTGAAGGTGTGTGGACGCATATATTCACAAACCAGAAGCTTTTACATTTCTATTTTTTGACCAGTCCCATAAGTAGAACATTTGTACAGATGGTGACTTTTGTGGCCAAGGCAGATGTCCAATAATGAATAAGGGTACAGTAGGTACCTACCGTAAGCATTTACAATTAGTAGCTCCCTAATTTGAACCGGGTCGGCAGTCACGAGTCGTAACTTGCTGTCCCTCAACTTTTATGTAATTACTTTTGTTTGTTTTTAATTTAATTAATTCCAACGGATTATCTTAGTTATCGCAGGGATTCACAGAAAAGTTTATTATTGACTCCCTCGAAAGGTCAACGAACGTATCTATAATACAAGTATGTTTGGAACTTATCTGTATTTGTGTAACAAAGAGTGCTGATAAATTGAATCAGGACCCCTGTTGCGAATTGCGATACTTGCTTGTTACGTTCGTAAAGGTAGTTTGGCGGGTAATCAAGTTATACAACTCACACGTGTCAAAATCAGAGAAATAAATACGGTTAATTTAAGTTAGGGGAGTTTGTTTACTCACGTCGGTAGTTCTTTGTCTGCCGTCCTGTATACCGTAGCGGCGAGAGGCGCGGCGCGCGGGCTCTTGTCCTAACACAAAAGATAAATACTACCGTCGAACAAGACGAGTAATTGAGATAAACAGACGTGTATTCTACTACATAACTTTCAGCCTTCCGATGTAACGCATAATAAAATCAACCAAGTTACTTCACTAGCCTACTCGTTTTGATGAACGGGAATTATCGCCGGGCATACAATCCAACTATCCTTTTATAATATCATTAGCTGTTTCCGCAGATTGTATCTGCCCGTAAAATAGTATCAGAGTATCTGCCATCTCTTAATGGTTGTCTAATTCATTTACAGCGCCTTTAATGATGTTTTCTTCAGTGAAACATAAGCTCAAATGAGGCGATTAAACGTTGAAGATGAACAGGCCGGGCTACGACTATACCGTGCCTGCATCCACCACCTATTACGCGAGTAATAACCGGCCTCCGCAGTACGAGCGCGGCTACGGGCAGCTCACAGCCGGCCCTCTCTACAGCCCCTCCTCCCATCCCCTGTCCAATTACGCAGATGTGTATGAGGGCAACAACGATACCACTCTTAGAGCTGAAGAGAGGCATTGGTATATAGAAAATCATAAGAATTTACAACCCAGCTATGAAGTTAGTGTCGACGCCATACCTCAAGATGCCAAAGTTAAGAAAGAGGAGGAGAAGAAAAGTGAAGTACCAATCCGACGCAGTGACGCAGGACAGCCCCGACAGAGACGCAAGGAGGACCGGTGCTCGTGCGAGTGCTGGCCCAGCACCGACAACAACGTCGTACAGGACAGTGCGGGTCACGAGACCACGCGCTCGCTGTCGGGCGTCGACATGGTGGCGTCGTACGGGGTGTACGGGAACCCTAGAGATGATGATAGCTCAGGGTTCGCGCGGCTGTCGGAGAAGAGTGGCGTGTACGGACAAGGGAGCGATGCTCCAGTGCAGGGTGTGATAGTGAACCAGCAGGGCACCAGTGCGGTGGTGCGCGCGGCGTCGCCGACGCCGGCACGCTGCGGTTGTTGGCCGAGCTCGGCCGCCGCGCCCGCCGCCAACTCCGAAGACTACTGCTGGATACACTACTGCCGCCCCGCGCTTATAGTCTTACTACTATTGTTTTTTCTAGTCCTGTTGGGCGTTTCTACTGGTTTCTTACTGACGAATAACTGTAAGTATCTACATAAATTTTAATAATCCTATTTAGTCCACATTGACCTTGTTGTAATAGGTTGTAATGACCGCCGCATTGCGGTTCCTACTTTACGGTTGTACCTGCTTGGTTCATTATCCTGTTTTTGTAGACTATTGTTTTAAAATAAGGCCTGTAATCCGAGTTTTTCTAGTTTTATTCAACCCCTAAATATATGTTGTTATTTAGAGGTAAAAAAGAGATTTGAGATTTTATAGAGATAAAATATCTACTCATAATTTTATACGTAAAGTATTTAATAACCTCTAGCTGGCGGGTTTTGGCTGATTTTTAGGGTTCCGTACCCTAATGGCAAAAAACGAAACCCTTATGGATTCGTCATGTCTGTCCGTCCGTATGTCACAGCCACTTTTTTCCGAAACTATAAGAACTAAACTGTTGAAACTTGGTAAGTAGATGTATTCTGTAAACTGCATTAAGATTTTCACACAAAAATAGAAAAAAAAAAATTTGGGTTTTCCCCATACTTAAACTGAAAATGAAAATTTTTTTTCATCAAACCCATACGTGTGGGGTATCTATGGATAGGTCTTCAAAAATGATATTGAGGTTTCTAATATATTTTTTTTTCTAAACTGAACAGTTTGGGCGAGGGACACTTCCAAAGTGGTAAAATGTGTGTCCCCCCTGTAACTTCTAAAATAAGAAAATGATAAAACTAAAAAAAATATATGATGTGCATTACCATGCAAACTTCCACCGAAAATTGGTTTGAACGAGATCTAGTAAGTAGTTTTTTTTTTAATACGTCATAAATCGTAAACCGCAATTTACCTTTCAAGTTTGTACGGAACCTTCAGTGCGCGAGTCCGACTCGCACTTGCCCAGTTTTTTTATTAGTAAACTACGTCTGAATTAAAGTATTCGGCGTTGAGAATTTATCAAACCCTCCTTTAACCTTTTGAGTAGCCTAATCAGAGACGCTGGCGTCCGGGTTTAATGAATTAAAGCCAAAGTTAAGGTTACTTACAATTCATAATTCAGAAGTGGGTGTTAATTTCTAAATGCACTGTGGCTAATAGAGATATTATGGTCTCCATTAAAATAAATTATCCCTCCGCCATTAAATTCTAATGTTGGAAAAGCCTAACCATGGTTTTAAATGGACGCGCCTAGAAATAGTCGATGTGTGAACTGACAACTGCACTCACTCCTCGCTAACCCGATTAATACGATCAACTTGATCATTGGCGTCCATAAATAAAAAACCCGTCGACACTCGTGTAGTGTCACTCGATTCGCGCGCGACTATATTTTAGATTTTATTTCTATTTCAGCAATACAATCGGTATTAAAATAGATTATTTTCTCCTTTTTTATTGAGAGTAACAAGTCCAAACGCTCCCGCGACTAAAATTCCAGCTCGACCAGGAACTATACCGCTTAACAATCAAATTCTCCAAACAATTGTTTTTGCTCACTGGAAACAAACTGCCGTACGTTTTACGATCGCAATTGTAAATCAATGCATTCCTTATTTTTATTTTCCGTATCAAATGGTTTCTGTATGTACTTATACATTCACTGGAGTAAATAAGGTTACATAATTTCGTCTAGCGTATTAAAATTTTATGTTGATTTTCACAACTGGCTGGATAATAAAGTGTTCCCTCTAAAGTAGCGAAAACATAAAGCAAACAGTTTTAATTCCAAAGACATTAAAAAGTTTCAAGTATTCCAGTTTTCAGATGTTGAACAAATTATGATTTCGAGACGTGAAGTTGGAGTTGCACCTGGCCTGCAATCCCGCGGAGCGAGCTGTTACAAGACCACTTAACTATCAACAAATGTTCGGTGTTTAAATAAAATACTGGTAGAAAGTACTAGTTTGTTTAAACGAAACCCGGGTTATGTTCAAGTAACACAATTCCGATTAAACTATTGTTAAATTTTTGGCAGGTTTACTATTGAAAATTTTCACTTAACTGTCCAAACATTCGGTGTTTAAATAAAATACTGTTAAAAAGGACTAAACATTAAACAAACCCGGGTTACTCCCAAGTGACATAATTCCGATTCATCTATTGCTTTTTTTTGGCAGGATGATTTTTTGAAAATCTAAATGCTAAAATTATGCCAATAAGGTCGATTTCAATTATTCTTCAGTAAAAAAAATTGTGTCTCTTTCAAATCTAAATATTTAGGTATCATGGATACAACAAATCATAACCCTTAATTGTCTCACTACCTGCGAACACATACTGTGTTCGCGATATAAATAGTATTTAGATTTTCAAAATCCATCTAAATTAATTATATTGGAATGGATGCCACAAATTTATTTTTAGTTTTTTTTTAAGTCTTAATTGACTTGTTTGGGTTTACGGTTTAACCCTAAACCTTTTTAGAACTTTAGATTTAAATTATATTTGTTTCTACCTGTTGACATAATTAGTTTCAAAATTTAATTATAGCGCTGAATCACGTACCTACATTTTATTATATTTATATAGATTGAATAGCCATTGACATTTTAATCAAAGTAACCACAAAAAGTTAATAAAGGGACGTGTCCCTAAAATTTAACCTCGATTCAACTAAATCGGAACATATACACAGTTATATTGCCTGGTGTATGAATACCGGGTCCCATTCCGTTCCGCTCGTTTTTCTCTCTGGCAGAACATTAATTTTAGTGGCACTCTGGGCGCACACTCACAGTCGGATTTTCAAATTGCGGTGAAACCATTGGAATTAAGGAAGTAGCTTAAATATTCATAGAATGACAGAAAAACGTAAAAAATCAGAGCCTTACTTTAAAGTTAGTAGCATGTTTTTGTTAACAATGCAGTCTGACAATCTACAATGTTATGTTAAAACATAACAAACGGTTCCCAAATTACAGTTGAACACCTTATTTTTAACTCTCTACAACTTTTTCTTACAAAAGCTCTTTGACAGCAAAGAGCAGTTTGGTGTCGTCAGCCTTTTATGGTGCTTTGAAACCCCTTACACAATTCATTCCCCTTACACAAGACGGAATGACGTCAGGGACCTCGTCAACTCGTCTGCTCTTTCTGTTTTAATTGTAAACATTGCGATGAAGTAGAAATATTTAAAAGTAAAGTTCGGAAACGCGAAAATATTTTCAGACAAATATTTTTTTGCAAATCTTAAAAGTTGAACGTACAAAGTTGCTCAGTTATACCTGTAACATATTACTTTCGTCGCTTTTCATGACGTAAATTTTATTCCTGTATAAAGTTAGGTGTAGGAAGTACGTGTGGCGCAAAAAGTTTCCGTCGAACTTTGAGAGTCGTCGATTAACTTTTAATTAATGTAAGGCAGAGTTTGGTTCGAGAACAGTCCTCTAGATATTGATAAAATCGGTGGCAACATTTCGTCTAATAGATAAATGGAAAAAAAGTTCTACTATTGTCTACAAAATGCACTAAGTGAATACAAAATAAATGGTTGGTACAAATATTGCATTTCACGAAGCCGAAGTCGAGTTGGTCTTTAATGTGTGAGACACGTAAACATAATTTCTGTGTGCGTGAACTACTTGAACTACACACAACGAGCTTATGAACACAAAAAAAAGTAGATACGTGAACCTACACACAAATCCAAGACCAAACAACGCCATGGTAAGATAGTACAACTATTTGTTTGAATATTTTTTTAAATACTGTACCGTAGGGTAAAGTAATGCCCTACGGCATTGTTCAAATTGGCTTACCGCGGCAATGGAACGCAAAGAGCAACTGAAGGAACACAGATGGGTTTTAGTCAGTAAAAATCTGTCACTCCCTCTCATTCCATACAGAACGGGAGGCGCTATTTGATGATTTCCCATCGGAAAAAAAGTTTAATGTTCAAAGAAACTTTCAGGACGGGACATCAATGTCTACTGACCAATAAGGCAAGCATAACATCCCCTACAGATAGTCCAATCAATGCAACTGCTAGTAGCCACGAAAACCCCAAGTATACATACAAGATACAATAATATTCCACACATCCGCGTAGTGGTATTGGTTTACAATTCTCAGTTATTGGCTACAGAATGGTCGCCGATAAACGGAAATAGGTTTCTATACCACATACATAATTGAGACCTAATACCGTAGGGTTATTGGCTAATATCTACTGTAGATACAGCATTGAACAGGTAACTCATAAACTAACAGGATATTACGCGATTATTGAGAGTTTGTCATGCTCACTCAAATGTCTCACTGATGGTGGTGCGTGTGTTGGATCATTCGGTTTCCTTCAAAATGGTTGAGCTGAGTGGTGCTAATATTCGCGTCATGTCCCTGAACGGGCGCTGTCAGTTGAGATTGGTCATCTCTTAGCTGCCAGATGCTATTTTAATATATATATTTAGTTTTTATTTTTACTTTATTTACATTGTTCTCACATGATAGCGACAAGAAACATGTAACAGAGATATTTGTAATTACAAAACATGACTGAAAAGAGTGTCTATGGAGTTTCTTACATATAAATCTACGCTTTGGAATGTGCAATTAGTTAGCATCATTTTTTCTGACTGACTGACTTCTTGACTTTTCAAAAGTGTCTGTAAATGGTTTATTTGAAATAAAATGCTTTGAATCTTTGAATCTCATGCTTTTTATGGTTGCGTCTATCTGTCTGTCTATCTGTGTGTCTGTCTACCAGCACGCTGTATCTCACATTACGTAAGAGGTAGAGAGTTGAAATTTTCATAGAATGTGTATTTCTATTGCTGCTACAACAACAAATACAATTAAAATAAAGTTAAAAAAATTAAAGAACCCCTTTAATTTTTACCTATTTTAATTTTATTTTTTGGTATTGTATCAATATGGTAATAATAAAAATACACAATTTTTGAAAAATTTTTACTCTCTACAAGAAAGGTAATATTGTCGGCATTTTTTGCTCGATTTTAATATAGTACCTAATATGGAAGCCTTTGTGTGCGAGTCCGACTCGCACTTGACTTGTTTTTTTAAATGAGATACTTAAACAGTAGTCGAGTAGATACTTGAACAAAAAGATAAGCTGATACACTTTATGTTTCCTTTCGTTAAAAATCACCATGCAAATTAAGTAGATTACGTGAATATCATTAGGTATTATTGTTTAAATGAGTTTCTTTATAAGGTTATTTAGATGCTTCAGTTTATTGCGAAAATAAACAACTCACGATGTAACAGGAGGATATAAAGAATGCTTTTTTTAATGATATACATTTATAGTGTTTCACTGCGATCCCACCTGATGGTGAGCAGTAAAGCGCATTAGTTTATTAAGAGCCTATTCACTCTACTTTTGAAGACATCTAAATAATAATCGGACGGGATGGCCGTAGCAGGTAAATTGTTCCAGTCCTCCGATGTACGCGGCATAAACAGTGAGACCAAATGCTTAGTCCGACCGGAGAGGTATCAACAATATAAAGGTAGACACTCACCTTGCGTCGAATTGCCCGATGGAAGGTCCGATTTAAATTGCTCAATATTTAAGTTTAGGTTACCTACATGTTCATGTAAATTACTCATTTCTGCAGTTCAATCACAAGAAAAACACTATTTATATGTAGATGGGACGTATTCGTATGTATCAGAAATAACTTCACAAAAATTCCACCAAATATGGCGTTTACAAACAAAGTAAATCTGGTTCCGGCGAAACTTGTTTGTTTTGCAAATATTAATTTCAGTAACTGCTTTAATAGGTAGGCTTATTATTATACTTGTTTTTCTCTTCATCATCATTATTTCAGGCGAAAGACGTCCACTATAGGTCTCTCCCATGTGTCACCACAACAAACTATTCTGTGCGTCTCGCATCCATCGGATTTTCAGGTCATTGATTCACCTTGTGGGAAGCCTTTCAACGCCTTCTTTTTCGCCGAACTGGTTGAAATAATCAAAATATGGTGAAACTCCATTTATGTCAATTCCTGCTGCCTCAATTCAAGATTTTGTGGAAACATTTTATGATTACTTTTTCTTAGAAATATATATTTGGTGTTCCATTATGAACCGTTAGATTAGAAGTTCTAATCCTAATAAAAACCAAATCTTGTATAGTTAATGTTAAAACAATCGATATCAAAGAAAATAATTGAAATGGTTTCTATCTCTCGAGAAATGGTTACTATCTCTTGAGCAGTGGTGGCCCAGTGGTAACGGCCCCGACTTACGAGTTGTAGGTCGTGGGTTCAAACCTAGCCAGGCGCATGACTTGTGTAATTTATTTCATCACCACTGTTCTCAAAACGGTGAAGGAAAACATCGTGAGGAAACCGGTATGTACCAAAAATTCGAAGACATGTGACATTCACCAACCCGCACTGGGCCCGCGTGGTGGATTACGGCCCATTCCCTCTCCTAGAGAGGTGGCCTGAGTCCCAACAGTGGGAACATTACAAGGCCGACTATGCTACTATCTCTCGTAAGGCAGTCGACCGATTTAGCTAGTTGTATATTTTATTTTGTTAGGACAAGGTCAATTAAAACTTTTTTTTTTGGAAAATAGTATTTTCTGATACTACACAAACAAAAGTTATTAAAACATGTGTGTGAGATTATATTAGTATCTCACCAATGTTTCAATACCTACACTATGTGCAATTTATACACTACTTTATCTAATCTTAACGAAAACATGATTTAAAATACCGTATATATCCATGACGGGATGATGTGCCGCCAATTTACATGAGGTATTCCACTTTGGTACCCGCCGAGTGAATGGCACCTGTACTTTGGGCACCCATTGATATTTTTCGCAGGTGGTTACATGCGCTGCCGTAGATAATGTAGAAACGGAACTAGCCCAAATATTTTTTTTTCATCATCACTGTCCTAGTGTAGTAGTAAAACATCGTGAGGAAACCGGCATGTCCTAGAACCAAAAATTCGAAGACATGTGACATCCACCAACCCGCACTGGGCCCGCGTGGTGGATTACGGCCCATTCCCTCTCCTAGAGCGGAGGCCTGAGTCCCAACAGTGGGAACATTATAAGGCCGACTATGCTATGCTGTCCTAGTAAAACTTATGAGTTTAGAACTTCTATGGAAAATGTAAATTTGTATATTTTATAGCATTACGTACTGTTTTAGGGAAGGAGTATGTTATAAATGCTTATAAATTTTATTAGAGTTGTCTGTAGATACAAACTGTTTCATTATTAGAATTTAATGATATGAGAGTAGATAATATCTATATTTTTATAAACTAAACATATATATAAGACTGCAGGTGGTGTTTATCATATTATATAAGAATTGGCTGCTCAAAATTACAATTATATCTCATGTTAAATTAGCCTTAATAAAGTAGTCATTATACGTACATAATAAAATAATAAGACACAGGAAAGGTCCCAGAGTTATTAATATCGATGTCAATAATATATTAAACGAAATAAAGAACCACTGCTTGCGAGTACTTTTATTTACCAAAGAACATAGTATCTTCCTTTGTACAAATCTTCATGTCAGAACTGAGCTTATAATAACACCTTGATTACACAGAAGGTGTCCCTATTGTTGGCAATACATAGGTCGTGATAGAACAATAATTAACTATGTTCGACGCTAAATAAATTATGGTTGGAACATAGAACTGGCGACAGCTTACCTAAGTAGTTCCACAACTGCTATTAGATATTCATACGGGAAGGCCGAGTTTATGGGTTAAAGCGCTCCTCCAAGATTATTCTGTATTGCTAATTGCTAAGCAATGTGCATAATGTGGTAAGTTTGTCCCTCTTCCGAGGTTGAAATCCTTCGCAAGGTGGCACCTTGTCTCTTAGTAGGCTTATGAGGGTCAGACACACGGAGAGAATTTAAATCTTATGTTATGAAACATTTAGGAACCTACATGTTATACCACGCAGCGTTTAATAACATGTCAAATTAAAACGATGCATTTATTCTCTGCTGCATTTTGTTTGTGATATTGAAGCTCATCATAGTAATATTACCTTTGTAATAATAAACTCTTCGTCCATACTTCTTGCCACTGTACACAATTTATGTATTAATATTCTCATGTCAATATAACTAAAAATGAATAAGTACATACATATTAATGTCTGTAGCATTAGGCACTAAACGTTTTGCGTGTTGCAACAACTGTGCAGTTAGTTCGAATACTATGCAATAGATTATCGAAACTCGGAACGGATCGTTCTTTTTTTAACGGCAGAATTAATTTCCACCGGCGCCGGTGCGGCAGGGGACTGGTCCACAAGTCACGTTCAACTTTAGCTTTTGAAGCCGAGCGCGAATGGCTAATCGATCGATTAATTTTCACGCCGCTTGAACACGAATTTCTCCTGGTATGCAAGGATTGGAATCTCTATTACCTTAAAATACATCCTCTTATAGGACTCAGGTACTCACTATATTAAATAAAAAGGTTTTATAGACTAATTCAACCGAGATGACTATTTAATGGTTTCGAAGAGCTTTGTATTTCATTTCACAACTTCCATTCCCGAGAGCCCATTACACCCATACCAGCAGATAAAACCGTAACAGTTTATTGCCAACAGATTATTTCATCAAATAGCCCATCATAAATCTGCTTTATTGAATTTCAACGAACATGAAATTAAATAGATATCAGCTATAAACAGCAATGATTCCCGGTGAGCATTTCAATCGACCGATACGAGATTAAGTCCGATGCGAACGCAACAGGAAACTGGAGCGAAATCGATTCATACAACGAATCGAGCAGAGGCGGCTGTTATGGCGCCGCAACAAATTGAAATTGATACCATCGGTGGGCAGTAGCGAGCGGCCGGATATTACGGGTGTCAAGCGCAATCACGCACTCGCCTGTGAGCACTGGCCTGGTCACTGGCGCGGTGGACGCCGTATCTGAAGTTTTGTTAGATCTGCGCCACCTCCGTGTTGCTCCTGCGAGCTACGTAATTGCGCCATTCACTTGAATTTGGCGGTTGATGGTGTGTGGCATACGTGTTCATGAATCCACTTCGACGGATATTTCCATCGCTATTTTCGAAAGCAGTTAATAGAGCGTCCTTAATTGGGTCAATGCAAAACTTTAAGGACGAATGAATACTCACATTTTGATACTTAGTATCCTGTGTATAGTGTTTTGTGTTGTGAATGCAAAACAGGCTTACATAGAGGGTGTTATTTAAAAGCCTCTTCAGAGAATCTTCAGGATTTTCTTTGTTTTCCCTAAACAAAAATCAAGCTTGTAAGTTATAGGCTATATGATTCACTTAAAAATTAAAAATTAAACTTTTTGTGAATTCTTTTTTTTAAATTGATTGTTCAAAATAAAATCTAGAATTATAATCTTCTTAATAAACTGTAGCAATCGACACAATGGTCAACAAATTATACCTATTGCCTAACTTTCTATCTTGAAATACTTGAAACTTCAGATCTAGTATAAATTAATAATCACTTAGGTACTTATGACAAAGCTTTATTAATAAGATTTTAATGAAATAATAATATAAAGCAATGCTCGTTTTTGGTGGAAAAATTAAATGGCCAATAATGGCATTTTCGACAAAGAAAAAAGTGTAATAATAATAGATAGCGATCATCGCGCAAATACACCATCGTCGAGGTCATCTGTATGACAAACCAAAATGCGTGATCACACCAGCAGCGCCTTCTAATTTTGCCATTAGAATGAACGCGACGATGGCGTATTTTTATAAATTTCCAAAAATGGAGAGGCTCTCAATACGGTTGTAATTTTATTCTGCTTGTTATCTCATATCTTTATCGTTTATCAATCGATTTGAAAATGTTTTTATTGTGATTTATAGCAATGAGTTTTAAATCGGCCTCATTTTATCAAAATTTAGTTCTAACGACGTCGTTACAACTATTTTTTTTTAAACTTTCATGAAATTCACTGTAGTTAACAATGATTTGAATAGTAATATTATACACATCACACATACGACAGAGATGCCAGGGGCCCTGGAAAAATGGCAAAGAAGGAACAGGAGTGGGTTTTTAGTCAGTAGAAGTCTGACACTATCTCCCGCTCCGCCCAAGAACGGGGGATGTAATTAGATGATTTTCCCACACGAAAAAAAAACCTCTTCAATACATTTATGAAAATATTATGTCTGTTCGGAAAAATATTCATCTTTTTAACCGACTTTAAAAAAAAGGAGGAGGTTATCAATTCGGTTGTATTTTTTTTTATCATTTTTTTTTTTTTATGTTTGTTACCTCAGAACTGCGTCGTTTATGGACCGATTTGCAATTTTTTTTTTCCCTTTATAGGATATGCTTCCAGATTGGTCCCATTTTTTTCAAAATCCAGTTCTGATGATGGAATCCATGAGGAATCGAGGGAACTCCTCAAAAATTATAGGCAACCCCATAGTAATTTTAGTATTTTCATCAAGAACTTAAGCATTTACAGTCAAAAAGTAACATTTGATGAAGTGGAACTGATGAAGAAGACCAGAAATGGTCAACGGAACTTCATACTCAAATAGATTTCACAATGAAGATATAGTTAAGCGACTATTACAATACAAATAAATGAATGATTCTGAATTTGGTATCATCGAAGTTATCTGATGATGATGATGGAGCCGGAAGGTAGGCACTGGAACTCCGTAATTAATCAATGTAACCTAGCCGTGTTTGGACTTATTAGAATTGTCATGAGATGCACTTTGGCTATAAGGTACTATCGAACTGATCTGATGATGGAGCCGGAAGGTAGGCACAGGAACTCCGTAATTAATCAATGTATCCTAGCCGTGTTTGGGCTTATTAGAATTGTCGTGAGATGCTCTTTGGCTATAAGGTACTATCGAACTGATCTGATGATGGAGCTGGAAGGAGGAAGGTAGACACAGGAACTTTATAATAAAACAATGTAACCTAGCAGTATTTGGGTTAATTGGAATTGTTCCGAAAGAGTGGGTCTTAAAATAAACATGGACAAAACCAAAGTCATGGTAAATAACCATGTACCACCCACTCCGATCGGATACTGTGCACTCGAAGTTGTAAACGATTACGTTCACCTGGGACAGACAATTCAGTTGGGTAGAACTTTGAAAAAGAGGTCAATTGTCAAATCCGACTCGGCTGGGCAGCGTTCAGGAAGCTGAGCGGTATCTTCTCGTCCAACATACCACAGTGTCACAAGACGGAAGTCTATGACCAATGCGTGTTGCCAGAGATTACATATGGCACTGAAACATGGTCGCTTACAATGGGCCTCATCAGAAGGCTCACAGTCAAAGTTGCCCAAAGGGCAATGAAAAGGGCTGTTCTCGGTGTTTCTTTGCGTGATCGCATAAAGAATGAAGATATCCGCAGGAGAACCAAGGTCGCCGACATAGCCCGAAGAATCGCCAAACTAAAGTGGCAGTGTGCAGAGCACATTGCTCGTAGAACGGATGGTCGATGAGGCCGAAAGGTTCTAGAGTGGCAACCGCGCACTGGAAAACGCAGCGAAAACGAAGGCCTCCCACAAGGTGGACCGACGACCTGGTGAGAGTCGCGGGAATGCGGTGGATGCGAGACGTACAGGATCGGTCGTTGTGGCGACGCTTGGGGGAGACCTATGTCCAACAGTGGACGTCTTTCGGCTGAAATGATGATGATTTTATTTGTCTAATGAAGCTTGTGATCATTAATTACTTTTGTATTTGGAAACAATAGCATTGTATAATGTAGAAGCACTTTTTTCAAGTTTTGTGAATGTGAAGTACCACGTAGCATTTTGTACTAAGTTGCAACTTATTTGACATAAACGAGCACGGTAGTTGAGAGTTTGTCATGCTCACTCATATATCTCACTGATGGTGGCACGTGTTATTGGGTCATTTAGTTCCTTTCAAAATGGTTGAGCTGAGTGGGGCTGATGCATGCGGCATGCGTCATGCTCCCGAACGGGTGCCGTCAGTTAAGACGCTTGGCATTGATGCGGTCAATGCCAAGAACCTGGCTTGGGGTTCTCGGTTCACGAACCAGCGGGGTCGGACGGTAGAGGACTGGGCCCTGGAAACAGGCCTGGTCGTCCTAAACCGGGGTTCTGTCCCCACGTGTGTGCGGATGCAGGGCGAGTCAGTGGTGGACATATCGTTTGCCAGCCCTGCTCTGTCACCGCGTGTCGTCGACTGGCGCGTCATGGAGGGGGTGGAGACGTACTCAGACCACCAGTACATTCGGTTTGACATCTCCTCCCAGACCTCAAACGCGCCGGTCCAACAGACCCCGTGTGGTCCGCGTTGGGCGCTGAAGCAGCTGGACCGGGAGCTCCTCCTGGAAGCCGCGATGGTACAGGCCTGGGTGCAAGCACCGAACAGGCCTGTCGACATTGACATTGACGTCGAGGCAGAATGGTTCCGGGAGGCCATGTCACAAATTTGCGACGTGGCAATGCCCCGAGTTCGGCCAGGACGTGCCTGGCGCCAGGTGTATTGGTGGTCGCCGGAGATTGCGGTACTGCGCAATGCATGCAATGCCGCGCGGCGCCGGTAAGCCAGACACCGCAGTCGCCGCATCCGCCCGCCGGATGCGGAGGCCAGAGAGGCGGAGCTGTACGAGGGATACAGAGTGGCAAAGCGCACCCTCCGAGCGGAAATAAAGCGGGCCAAGTTGGAGGCCCGCAACGTGTGGCTGGGGACTCTGAACGGAGACCCATGGTGACGCCCCTACAAGGTGGTGCGGGAAAAACTCCGCCCCTGGGCTCCCCCACTCACGCAGAGTCTCCGGCCCCAGATTGTGGAGGGTGTGGTGAGCACTCTGTTCCCTGCGCGAGGGGAACACTCTCCCCCGCTCATGGCTCCACTACCAGCGGTGTCTAACGCGGATCACGATGGCGACGATGACGACAATGCTCCAGAGGTGACCGAGGTAGAGATGAGTGTGGCGGTACGAAGGCTGAGTGCCAAGAATACCGCCCCAGGACCCGACGGCTTGCCTGGGAAAGCCTGGGTCCTGGCCATGGAGGCTCTCGGGTCTCGATTAAGAGGGCTCTTCAGCGCATGCATGGAGAGGGGCCAGTTCCCACTTCGCTGGAAGACGGGGAAACTGGTCCTTATCGCGAAGCCGGGGCGCCCTGCGGACTCTCCGTCCGCGTACCTGCCCATTGTGCTGCTCGACGAGGTGGGCAAGCTCTTTGAAAGAGTAATTGCAGACCGCCTCGTCGCGCACCTAACACGGGTGGGGCCGGATCTGGCGGACGGCCAGTTCGGCTTTCGCAGGAGGCGCTCCACGGTGGACGCCATCATGCGCGTGCGAGCTCTCACGACGGGGGATGCGGTGTCCCAGGGCAGGTGTGTCGTGGCGGTGTCATTGGACATCGCTAACGCCTTCAACTCCCTGCCCTGGAGTAGCATTAGGAGGGCACTCCGGTATCACCGGGTGCCCGACTACCTCTGTCGTGTGATCGAGGCCTACCTTTCGGACAGGTACATCATCTACCCTGGTCACCAGGGAGAGTGGAAACGGCGAGAGATGTCGTGCGGTGTTCCGCAGGGATCGGTACTAGGACCGCCCTTGTGGAACATCGGCTACGACTACGTGCAGCGCGGCGACCTCCCTGACGGGGTCAGCGTGGTCTGCTACGCAGACGACACGCTGGTCCTGGCTCAGGGAGACTCGTACCAGGCGGCGGTTGAATTAGCGACACGCGGGGTTGCGATAGTCGTTGATAGGATCCAGCAGTTGGGACTCGAGGTGGCGCTGCAAAAGTCCGAGGCCATGTGTTTTTACGGCCCTCGGAGCGCGCCGCCTCGGTGCTCCCAATTAACGGTAGGAGGAGTTCACATCGGCGTCGGGTCGACGATGAAGTACCTGGGACTCGTCCTCGACAGCCGGTGGAATTTCGAGGAGCACTTCCGACGTCTGGCTCCCAAATTGAATCGGAATGGGGCTGCCCTCAAGCGGCTCCTGCCCAACCTCGGGGGTCCAGACGCCTCCTGCCGGAGGCTCTACGCAGGCATCGTCCAGTCCATGGCCCTTTATGGGGCGCCGGTGTGGGCGCCGTCACTGCGAAAGCGACCGGCGGCCCAGCTGAACGCGTGCCAGAGGGTCATGGCCATACGGATGGTGCGGGGATACTGCACGGTTTCCCGCGAAGCGGCGAGCCTCCTTGCTGGCCAGCCACCATGGGACCTGGTGGCAACAGGCCTTGCACGCATGCACGATCTGCGCGTGGAGATGCAACGTCGGGGCGAAACTCCGCTGCCACGACAAGTTGCGGCATGGCGGACAGAGCTCCGGCGGGGTCTCATGGTGGAATGGCGACAGCGACTATCGCAACCCAGTGCTGGGCACGCCATAATTATGGCGGTAATTCCCCTCTTTGAGGAGTGGCTGGAAAGGCAACACGGCGTCCTTACCTACCGCATGATGCAGGTCCTCACCGGACATGGTAAGTTCGGGAGGTTCCTGCACCGGATTCGTGCGGAAGAAACGCCCGGGTGTCACCATTGTGCGGACCACCCGGAGGACACGGTGGAGCACACGGTGGAGGTTTGTCCCGCTTGGGCATAGCAACGCCGTGTCCTCGTGGGGGCGATCGGCGGCGGCGATCTCTCGCGCCGGGCCTTGGTACAGGCCATGGTCCGAAGCGAGGAGGAGTGGCAGGCGGTTGCCTCCTTCTGCGAAGCAGTAATGCTAGCAAAGGAGGCGGCCGATCGCGTGAGGCAACGGTCCTCACGCCCCAATCGCCGCCGGGATTCCGATCCCGATTTCTGGCCATCGTAGGCGCAGGCTTGCGGACGGCGAGCAATGGGTGACTCGCCGTCCGACCGTCCGGTAACCGTCCGGACCGAGCCCAAGTCGTCGACGGCGCGTGCTGTTCCACGCGCGCCTCAAGGAGATGTCAGCAACTGTACCCCCCTAGCAGGGTCGAAGCCTACTGGGGCCAAGGGTCTGATTCTGAAAGGAAGACTCGGCCCTGGTACGAAAGGCAACGAAGGAACAGGAGTGGGTTTTTAGTCAGTAAAAGTCTGACACTATCTCCCGCCCCGCCCAAGGGCGGGGGATGTCATAAGATGATTTTCCCACCGAAAAAAAAAAAAAAAAAGTGTATGTGTATGTAACCAAGATTATATGTAACTCATAATATGATTTAAAAGAGTGTCCATGGAGTTTCTTGCACGTTCATCTCCATAGAGATCTACGCTTTAGAACGTGCAATTTAGCTTCACTTTTTTTTTTGGACTGACTGACATTTGACTATACAAAAGTGCCTGTAAATGGTCTATTTGAAATAAATGCTTTTGATTTGATTTGATCGATACCTGCGTAGAGCCTCCGGCAGGAAGCGTCTGAACCCCCTAAGTTGGGCAGGAGCCGCTTTAGGGCAGCCCCAGTCCAATCCAGTTTGGGAGCCAGACGTCAGAAGTACTCCTCAAAATTCCGTCGGCTGTCAAGGACGAGTCCCAAGTACTTCATCGTCGACTTGACGCCAATGTAAACTCCTCCTACCGTTATTTGGGAACGCCGTGGTGGCGAAAATAAACAAAACCAGAAAAACCCATTTCAAAGATCGTTTTGTTTTGTTTTAGGGTTCCGAACCTCAAAAAACGGAAAAAACGGAACCCTTATAAGATCACTTTGTTGTTCGTCCGTCTGTCTGTCTGTCAAGACCCTTTATCTCGGGAACGCGTAGAGGTTATGAGTTGAAATTAAAACCATATACTCAAATCTGCGGTCCCTTGATTGGAAGCTGTGAAAAAAATCAAACTTCTCAGTTAGCGAAAAAAAAGATACGGCCGTTTATGTCATAAAAAACGTGTAGGTCTCATAGCACAAGTATAGGAAAAAATCTAAAAAATTTAAGTTTGCAGTTACGTCACAAAAAAAAGAATTTGTTTTGCGATTCGGAAAAATCTCGTGACTCGATTCGATAATTGAACGGTTTTCAAAAGTAGTTTGTACGGAACCCTCAGTGTGCGCGTCCGACTTGCACTTGCCCAGTTTTGGAGAAAATGGCATTAGGTACCTACATGACACTTAAAATAAAATAAAAAAAACTCTTTGCTGGGATCACGTATTATTTTCACCACTAATGACCAGAGCCTCGTGTCTGCGTCAACCCCTTAAAAAAAAAATGCTTTCTTCGCCTAAAACACATTTGAATAGCCAAATTGATACCGCTTAAATTAAATTATTTATAAATACACGACAATTATGTCGTAAAAGAATATTTAGATGAACTTACTAGCAATCAGACAGTAAAGTCTAGATTAAAAAATATATATAATTGCGTAGGTAACCTAGATAGTAGGTATATGATGTACGATACCTAATTTGTACTACTGTGATATAATTTGCTTATTACTTTTTCTAATTTATTATGACGTGTTTTGTAATAAGGTACTTGTTACGGACACGAGCATGTAATTTAGAATCACTAAATATAATCAACATTACGTCATTCATAGACGCGTAATGTATGTACATAGGCGCTGTACATAATAGAGAGCAAGCCTATCAGAGGCCAGACTATTGTCCAATCAGCTACTGGGATAGTATATAAGGCTATGTACTGAGTTCTTAGAAGTACATAATGCGGTTCTTAGAAGTAAATAGTACAGAAAAACCGTTAAGAATAATCTGGGTTTCTATTGGTAGATTACAACGGGGAAAATCACGCCACTATTGATGACCAATGGTGTGCTTGCCGTATGCGGGGGGTCGGGAGGTGAACGTCAGCCGGCCTCAACAGGATTAGGAAATAGACTAGAGGAAAAGGGACTCTCTCCCACGACTTGCGACCGGCTGAAAAAGTACTTAAGCTGCACTTTCCGTGAAGACGACGTTCTCTCTCTGCAGTTCGACTCGAAGCGTCACTGCGACAGTTTGTCTTGGCACCCTACGCTCCTGGAGCGGCCCTAGATTTCCAGATTTCCTAAGTTATCTAACGTATTAGAGTCAGTGAAGCATTGTTAAGTAACTGTGAACTATTTGTGAGTTAGCGTCACGCGTATGTACGTAAAGGACTCGATATTTACACGTGTTATGTGAAGTCTGTATTTTTATACGTGTTAAATAAATTGGCTGAGGCCTTTCAAGCGTGACCATTGTGTTGTGTAATTATTTACATCCTCTGCCCCCAACAGAGGAACTTTGGTCCTTCGAGAGCCGGATATTGGTCCTTTGGTAAGGAATATCGAGCGGCTTATTGTGCGTCTTTGGGGAGACGTGAAGAAATACAGTTGGGTGTCGAAGATTGAAGAAGGGAACGCTTCAAGCTCGAACAGGAACGCTGCAAGTAAGAATAGGAACGCGGCAAGTTACGTTTCGAAGAAACCTATTTTCAAGAAAGAAGAGGAAAGCTTTCAAGATTGAAAAGGAACGCTTCAAGTGGGAAAAGGAACGCAGCAAGTCACGTTACGAAGAATACCTATTCTGAAGATTGAAAAGGAACACAGGAACGCAGCAAGTCCGACCCAGTAGGTGCTTAGGATTGTCGCCACGTCGGGAACTTCGAGCCGCCAGCGTCGTGTCGAGCCGTCGTGTCAAGTCATCGTGTCAAGCCGTCGTGTCGAGCTGCAGAGAGGGATCCACGGGTCCTTTACGCCGTCGCGTCAAGAACCTTTTAAGCGGGTGGACCGCGGCTCAGGTACGTGCCACCTAACGGTGTCAAAGGTGCGTGCCTGAGTTAACGCCGTTTCAAGGCGGTGCGACATATTGTGCGGTGTCGCCAACCAAACGTGGTTGAATAGCACTACTGCGCCTGTAAGGCTGCGCACGTTGCGAGGGCCGGACTGTAGGCACTGCCGAGGCAACCGGTCGTTCCCACCGGTTGCTGAGCACCTCGTAGCGCGTGTAGTTCTCTGCAGGGTAGTCCCCACCTTTCCATTTCCTGCACATTTTCCATCCCTGCCGGAGCATATCCCTCTCATAGGGCCCTCCGGTAGGTCTGATAGGGCCGCTAGGGCATTGATAGAGCTAGGGTGCCAAACGAGGAGGAAGGATGCCGACTACAAGAAGCCAGAAGAACGAAGATACGCAAGCCCGCGTGTTTGAAGACCCCCCCGCGTCACCGTCGTCCCGCGCGACAGTATTATCACGCGCTAACCCCCGCGTTACGATTCCCGCGTCTGTACCAGTTCCTGCAACAGTGCCTACGAACGCGCCGACAGCCGAGAACACTACGATGGATGCTATAACGTCAGCCGCCGCCGCGACCGCCATCCCAGCGCCCGCGCCCGCCGTTGATAGGATAAATAGTAGGTCGCCCGTCCAATCCGTACGATCGCGCCAATCCACCGCTAGTGCTGTACTGCGCATTAGGCAAGCAGAATTACATGCTGAGGAGCGCCTCGCCGCGATACGCCGCCAGGAATTGCAACTCGAAGCCGAGCTGGTTAAGAAGAGATTAGCGATAGATGTAGCTACCATTCGCGAGGAAACAGATCGAGATAGTGATATAGCCCAGGACGTCGCGGACACCGATAATCGAATCGATAATTGGCTGCAATGCGCGCAGCCTACGGGGGACGAGGAATTACCATCGCTGACTGCGATAGATCAAACGTCGTCAGCGATACGCGCACCCGCCCCGGTTCACATACGGGGGGAGGAAGCTGAGCGCGCCCGGGGTAGGCAGGAATTTACGAGGCCGCGTACGCCACAGTATGAGGAGCGAGAACACGCGTACTTTCCGAGAGAGGAGCCGCCCCGCGTAGAGAATAAGGAGCCCCGCGAACCTAGGTCGCGGTCACCGCCTAGGTCGCGACATAGATCTCGATCTCGATCCCGAGATATCGATAAGCTAGCCGACGCGTTAAATAGGATGACACGTTATCGACCGCCGCCGCGTCAAGCGATAGAGTTGCCCATTTTCACGGGAGCGCCGCACGAGTGGTTGCTGTTCAAGTCAGCAATGCGAGACTCGACACGAGAGTATGGATTCTCACGAGGAGAGAACTTAGCGCGCCTACGCAACAGCCTGAAAGGTGAAGCGAGAGAGACCGTGTCCGCGCTACTTTGCACCGCTGCTGACCCCGCCGTGATAATGCATACACTCGAACAGTGTTACGGACGTCCCGAGATTATAATCGACAAGTCACTCGACGATTTAAGGAAATTACCGCGACTCGGTACGACGGCCGCTGAACTCAACGCGTTCGCGATAAAGCTGCAGAACATCGTCAGCGTGCTATCGTGTCTGGATGATAGGGGGTACCTACAAAACCCAATGCTGTCCAGACACGTGGTAGAGAAGCTCAGCCCACACATGCGCGCGCGTTGGTGTGATTACGCCCAAGAGCATGGTAGTCGCGTGGAAGCAGAGATCGTTACGCTGTCGCGCTACCTAATGAGGGAAGCTGATCGGGCCGTAAGATACGCGTACTCGTCGACCGTGACTACGACTTCAAAGGAAGCGACGCGTCAGCAAGCTCCCGCCAGGGCACAAGCGGTCATTAGAAGGAACAAAGCGCGCGTACCCGCAACGTACGCCGCCGCCGAGCGACCTGGCGAGGACGAGAGAGAGAGGGCTAAGAAGACGTGCTTGTGCTGTGGCGAGGGACATGCCACGCCAAGCTGCAAGAAACTTGGTGACATGACGGTCCAACAAAGATGGGAATGGGCCAAGGAAACTGGAGCATGTTTCAAATGTCTGGCGAGTAAACATCGTCGATTCAAGTGTACCGCGAGGAAGTGCGGAGAGCAGGAATGTCGTAGATCGCACCATAGGCTACTCCACACCGCCGACCGAACGTCGGACGCGGCTAGCGCCTCCACCAACTGTGGGACCAGGAGCGTGAGGGAAGAATCGGCGACCACCGCATCTGCCCATGCCGGCAGCGAAATGAGCGCGGTGTTACTCAAAGTGTGCCCAGTAACGTTGCGGGGGCCGAACGGCAGGGAAATAGAGACGCATGCGTTACTGGACGAGGGCTCCACTGTTACGCTACTCGACGAAGAGATAGCTAACGAAATGGGCGCAAAAGGAATTAAGCGAGCGTTACGCGTCCACGGGATTACGGCCACGCGACAAGAGAACGACAGTCGTTGCGTGGAAATAGGAATCAAGGGAAAACGCTCAGAGTGTTTTAACATACGCGCGCGTACTGTTAAACGCTTAAATATAACCGGTCAGACCGTGAAAGCGAGCTATCTACGCTGCGAGCACATGAAACGTATACCTGCACGTGACGTGTGTTACGAGAATGCGAAGCCACGCCTATTGATAGGCGCCGATAATTGGCATTTGATAGTGTCGCGAACTTTGCTCACGGGACGGCAGAACGAGCCAGCCGCTTCACTTACGCAGCTAGGATGGGTGGTACACGGAACGGTACCACGGCGCGTAACTGAATTCGAGGCGAGTAGCGGGACAGCATTGCACATGCACCCACAGGAAATATCCAAGGATTGCGAAGAGTTAAAGGACCTCACCACATCGCATATCTCGATCGACGCTCAGGGGACAGTTTACCAGCCGAGAACAGTGCTGGCAGACGAACGGGCGCAGGATATTTTCACGAAGACTGCTCGGCTGGTCAACGGTCGCCATGAGGTAGGATTGCCGTGGCGGAGTGATGAGCCACACCTACCACCGAGTCACGATATGACCGTTCGTAGACTCGACACCATTGAAAGGAAAATGGATAAGTCAGCTGACTTCAAAAAAGCACACGTGTCACAGGTCAATGACCTCAAGGAAAAAGGGTACGCGAGTAAAGTAGCCGATGACGCAACTCGGCCCGAAATGATACAACTGGAAAGCGACAGCAGATGGTCCACTGGTCCCCTCTTCCTGGGCGGACCAGAACACATCTGGCCAACGGAGATCGCGCAGGGAGAGGGGGGTGATGAGATCGTCGCGCACATAGCGCGCATCACCAGCCTCGTCGACACGACTCGTTTCTCGTCATACGAACGATTACTACGAACGACTGCGTATGTCCTGCTGTTCGTCGACAAATGCCGCAAACGCGCTACCCAGTTGACGTTGCGTCACAAGCAGGAGGCCGAGCTGCTACTGATAAGGGAGGCTCAGAGGGAGTGTTTTCCAGCGGAAATAGCGCGACTCGCTGTAGGTAGGAGAGTAGACAGGACCAGTCGACTCTACCGATTGGACCCGATTTTTCAAGACGACGTCATTCGTTTAAACGGTCGCATAAATGCCGCGAACGTTTCTCAAGATAGGAAGTGCCCACCCATCTTGGAAGGCAAACATCCGATGACGTCACTATATTTACGTCAGATTCACGAACGGGATCATCACGCGGGACGTGAATATATAGTGAACAAAGCGAGGGAACGCTTTTGGATTTTAAAGGTTCGACCGACAGTGCGCGCACTGATAAGAGATTGCGTGACATGTAAGCGACGAAGGAAGCCGCCAATACGGCCCGTCAAAGGGAACTTACCTATTGAACGATTGGACACCCACCTGCGGTCGTTCACCCGTTGCGGAGTAGACTGTTTCGGCCCAATGACAGTCACAATAGGAAGACGGCATGAAAAACGATGGGGTATGTTGTTCACCTGTCTTGTCACGCGAGCAATACATATAGAGTTGTTGCCAAGTTTGAACATCGATTCAGCTATATTAGCGCTAAGAAGAATGGCGGCTAGGCGCGGATGGCCTAAAACTATGATGTCCGATAACGGGACTAATTTTCGAGGAGCCGATGTTGAAATCCAACAGGCATATAAGCAGTGGGCGAATGACCTCAATGAATTCGCAATTAAGCAAGATATGGAATGGCGGTTCATTGACCCCGGGGCCCCAAATCAGGGCGGCGCGTGGGAACGACTAATAAGAAGTGTAAAGTCGGCGTTGTCGGCCGTGTTAAAGGAACGCGCACCAAAGGAGGAGGTACTTTCCACGTTGCTAATCGAGATCGAGCACACCGTCAATTCGCGACCCCTCACACACGTAAGTGTTGAACCTGGCGACGAGGAGGCGCTCACGCCGAACCACTTCTTATTAGGCTCGGCTACTGGACTACCAACTACAGGGCAGTGCGACGTCGCCGATCGAAAGACATGGCGCGCAACACAGGCGCTAGCGGACAAGTTCTGGACTCGTTGGATAAACGAATACCTACCAACGTTGACACCGCGCGGCGACGTCCGAGATTCACGCACGCAACTCGCACCGGGAAATATAGTAGTCATTGCGGATGGTCAACTGCCACGAAATGTATGGCCATATGGGAAGATAGTGCGCACCATACAAGGACCTGATGGTGTCATACGCAGCGCTGAGGTACAGACGCGTGGAGGCGTTTTCAGACGCCCAGTTAGAAGGCTCGTTGTCCTGGCCGATGGAAGTTAGGCTCGCGTTGCTACGCCGGGGGGAGGCTGTTACGGACACGAGCATGTAATTTAGAATCACTAAATATAATCAACATTACGTCATTCATAGACGCGTAATGTATGTACATAGGCGCTGTACATAATAGAGAGCAAGCCTATCAGAGGCCAGACTATTGTCCAATCAGCTACTGGGATAGTATATAAGGCTATGTACTGAGTTCTTAGAAGTACATAATGCGGTTCTTAGAAGTAAATAGTACAGAAAAACCGTTAAGAATAATCTGGGTTTCTATTGGTAGATTACAACGGGGAAAATCACGCCACTATTGATGACCAATGGTGTGCTTGCCGTATGCGGGGGGTCGGGAGGTGAACGTCAGCCGGCCTCAACAGGATTAGGAAATAGACTAGAGGAAAAGGGACTCTCTCCCACGACTTGCGACCGGCTGAAAAAGTACTTAAGCTGCACTTTCCGTGAAGACGACGTTCTCTCTCTGCAGTTCGACTCGAAGCGTCACTGCGACAGTTTGTCTTGGCACCCTACGCTCCTGGAGCGGCCCTAGATTTCCAGATTTCCTAAGTTATCTAACGTATTAGAGTCAGTGAAGCATTGTTAAGTAACTGTGAACTATTTGTGAGTTAGCGTCACGCGTATGTACGTAAAGGACTCGATATTTACACGTGTTATGTGAAGTCTGTATTTTTATACGTGTTAAATAAATTGGCTGAGGCCTTTCAAGCGTGACCATTGTGTTGTGTAATTATTTACATCCTCTGCCCCCTACAGTACTAACATTGGAAATGTTACGAAACCTATTTAATTCTTTCTTGAAGCAATAGTTTGTCAGGTACTTACATAAAATAATGATATGAAATCACTAAAATGTAATCAACCCACTTTTAACCACCAGCTTTTTTATTTATTTTTATCACAAAAATGCGGATAAATGTCACCATTTATACTTATTATTTTCTTTGTATTATTACATGAATGAGTCATTACGAGCCGTGAGTTCACGAAAGGCTTCTCTTGAGACATAATTCAATACCTTTTGTGCATATTTTTTGTGACTCGTGGTACTTATTACGGTAAAAACCTTCGTGATATCAAACCGTTAGTCACATTCATTATCGTTGTATAAATTATACCCTCATACACAATTATTGTATAGTTCAGGATACGGCGGCGGTGTGGTGCGTGATCTATAAAACGTAAAACGTCGGCGACATTTGACAATCTGCCGCCTATATTGCATTGATTTTATGTTCCTAATTTCCATTTTGTTGATTAATGCTATTTCGGAAGCGAAATGGTCTTCGATTGAAAGGTTTCGTGATTTGTAATTAGGTTTGGAATCTGATTTCGTGTTTAACCGCTATCTAATTAGTGAATTTTCTGTTGTTTTGTGGTTTTACATCAGTTTGTTAGTTTCATAACACTAAAGCCTACTTACTGTCCATGGACGCGTAGCTTCATAGACGCGTTTTCGTCATTATACTCTTCATGTTTTGTTTATAAGCTCACAGCTTACATACAAAACTATGAAACTCGGTTGACAGAGTGGCGGACAAGCGTGCACCAAGCGTATAATAACGAATACGCGTCTATGAAGCTACGCGTCCGTGGACAATAAGCCTAAGCAGAACATAAAAGTTTTTGATATCATATAATCTAGTCGAGAAAAAGATTAATTTTAACCAATTACAGCGGGAGATAAATAGTTTATAAAGTTGGATTGTATTTTAATAATTAAATAATATAGCTTGGCTGGACCGACGACAGACTGAAGGTAATGATACCTATCTAAAGCGAGTTGGACTTTAATCGAGAAAGTTAGGACGAGAATTGAATGTTCTATCCTCCAAATTATAGATTTCTTACAGGTAATGAAAATATTCGAAAATTTTCTAGATTTTTCATTATTTTCAACAAATGCGATGGTAAAGTTTTGACGGCATGGTTGACTCAGTGGTTGAACGATTGGCTGCTATGCTGCGTAATGCCAGTTCGATTCCCATAGGGATAAAAAATGTATGGCCTACAGACAGTTGTTTCGGGTCTGAGTGTCTTGTGTATGTGAGTTTACATGTTTATGAACGCACCCACGTTACAGCTTAGGAGTAATACTTAGTGTGCGGCAATGTTTCTTTGTGAGTCGGACTCGCGCACTGAGGGTTCCGGACAAACTTATCTATGAAAACAGTTCAATTCACGAAGTTTTTCCGAACCGTAGAAAAGTTTTTTTTTTTGTGACGTAACTACAAATTTACAGTTTTCAGATTTTTTCCTTTACTCGTGCTATGAGACCTTACTTCATGCAAAATTTCAGGATTCTAGACCAACGGAAAGTACCCTATGAATTTTGATTCACTTGAACTCAGAGGTTTTTTTTCACAGCTTCAAGGAACTGTAGACTTAAGTATATGGTTTTGATTTCCACTGGATACCTTCAAGGGTTCCCGAAATAAAGGGTCTTGATAAACAGACAGACAGACTGACAACAAAGTGATCCTATAAGGGTTCCGTTTTTTCTTTTTGAGGTACGGAACCCTAAAAAAGGTACTATGAAAATCTCCACCATAGATAACGATACGGTTAAGTAGTACCTACATAACCTAATATCGGGTCGTGTTGAAAGGTTTAGGTGCCGAAACCTTACAGCACGATATTTGAAACGACCTACGTAATCTGATTTTATAAGAGATTTGTTCTATGAAATCCTAAGATATCTACATGTTCATAGGGTTTTAGATAATAAGGACACAATATGTAACCGGAATAATGCACACCACCCTTATACATCTCAATTACAAAATTAAGTTACAATAATAGTTGAAGCACTAAAATTTTACTTAAATGCACTTAGAGTTTTTCAAAAAAATTAATTATCCCAATTGTAGGCAAATAATACGGGAATCAAATGCATTGCATTTTTAGAGAAGTTTTTTTTATTGTGGCGTCCTTTCGAAGATTGTGTGTCGCTATCATGAATTTTACTCGTGAACATTTTCGTTCAATGATTTTTTTTTATTTTTGTTGTGGGTTAAGTCAACAAGAGAGTTTTCAAAAAGATCTTGAAAAACTGCAACGACTCGCCAGCGTAGCGATCACTAGCAGCATGAGAACCTCACCCACGGCTGCTCTGCAAGCGATGCTTGGACTGCCCCCACTGCATCTAATAGTGCAGGAGGAGGCGGCCTCTGCGGCCTTCAGGCTCAGCGCATCGGGCACCCTGAGTAAAGATTCCAGAATCAAACACATACACATAATGGAAGACGCTATTAAACGACAGCCTATGCTGGCAGCACCTAGCGACAAAGCTCCAAAGGCGTATCATTTCCAAAAGCATTTCAATATTCAACTAACAGAAGAAGAGCATGACTACTCAGGCTCAGCTGAACTGAGAGTCTACACGGATGGATCAAAGACAGATACTGGCACGGGAGTTGGAGTCTTCTCTAATGACCTCAATATCAGAATATCCAGAACGCTAGGAGAATTCAACACCGTCTATCACGCGGAATGTGTTGGTATAATCCTAGCGGCCCACGCCATAGAAACTAGGAATGTAACGGACACACACATTCGGATACTCTCCGATAGTGCCTCAGTCCTACAATCCCTAGGCAAAAACTCTACCACCTCGAAAATTATACAAGAATGCCACTCAGCACTGGAAAGTGTCACAGTGTCGAAACGCAATACGGTGACACTACAGTGGATTAAAGGTCATAGCGGCTCACTGGGCAACGACGCGGCGGACGAACTGGCCAAGAGAGGATCTGGAGCGCTGGCCTTCGGGCCCGAACCAATTGTGCCGGTCCCCTTTGGTCAGCTGCGTAGTTGGCTACGTGAACACCCGCATATACAAGCAGAGCGCTGGTGGTCCTCGACACTGGGATGCAAGCAGGCCAAGGAGGCCCTGCCACATCTCAATAAAGCCCTCACCAAAAAACTCTGGACAAAGACTGGACAGAGGTGGCCTGCGCCTGATGACGGGGACCATCACCGGACACTGCACACTGAATAAACACCTTCACACAATAGGCATCACAGACAGTCCCCTGTGCAGAGCATGTTTGGGGGGGGAGGAGACGATTGCGCATGTGCTCCTGGACTGTACAGGTGTCACTGAAATACGCACACGAACCTTAGGATCCCCGAACTCCCTTATTGATGCCCTGAAAAACCTAAGAGGCCTTATCTGTTTTTGGAGAGAGGTGGGCTGGTTGGAATAAGCCCACGTAAGGTTGTGACCGCTATGGCCCACGTACGATGGTCCACATAGGACTAAGTGCGGAAACCACACATAAATAGATAGATAGATAGAGTTTTCAGAGACTTCAATTGGCATTTGGTGATGAAGCACCATGTCGCAGCTATGTGCGTTCGTGATTTGGAGAATTTAGACGTGGACGTGATCATCTCCATGATGAGGTACGTGAAGGTCGGCCGGCGACCGCTGTTACGGACTCAAAAATTGACACCGTACAATTTATTGAAATTTGACAAAAAAATTACTTGCCAGAAAATTTTTGCTTTGTTAGCCATTGGAATGAGCTGAGTGCAAAAACGTTTTACATGTGCATCTGAAGGTTCGGAAGCTTTTCATTCGATGATACTACATGACTTAACGGGGGACCAGAAACGATTGCGTGTCTAGTGGTGCCTTAAAATGATAAAAAGTTTAATGGAGGACAGTCATTGGCTGTCTATAATATAGTGACAAGTGACGAATCCTGATTGTATTGCTTTGAACCGAAAGAAAAAGCCAGTCGGCAGAGTGGGTCTTTCCTTTTGAAGATTTGCCGACGAAATTTATGAAAAGTCGAAGTGTTGGTAAAAAATGGTTGCTTCTTTTTTCGGCAAATCAGGAAATTACACTACAGTATCGCTTGGAGATCAAAGGACAGTGACTGCAGATTGGTACGTCAACACTTGCTTAGAGAGAAACTTAGAAAAAATTAGTGAAAAGCGTCCTCGAAACAATGTACTCCTCCACCACGATAACGCATCCTCACATTCAGCTAAGGTAACAGCCCCCCTAGTCAAGTTAAAACCGTTTCGTTTCGATTCTCTTTTCGTCGATCGCCTCGAGTAGGCCACGCCTCCGATTCCTTTACTCTGACGTCATCTCAACGCTGTCACGTGGTCAGAACAAAGGAATAGGAGGCGTGGCCGACTCGAGGCGATCAACGAAAAGAGAATCGAAACGAAACGGTTGTAACTAGGGGCATCCGCCTTACAGCCCAGACCTCGCACCCTGCGACTTTTATTTGTTTCTAAAAACTAAAGACAAATTTAGAGGCACACGTTTTACGAGCCCTGAATCGGAGGTGAATGCGTGAACTGCTATGTATAGCGGTTACAGCAAATGCAAAAATGCATTAATTACGAGGGAATATAGTTTGAAAAACAATAAATGTATTGGAAGTCTTATATCTAGTCTTATTTATCAGAATCCAGAAACTTTCAGTATGCCCTAAGTATAAACAATTTCAGCTATATAAAACAGGTATTTTAAAAATACTTATTTAGCTGGAATCGCTTCAGTAGCCGATTCTGAACATACTACTTTAAGTATGTGCGTTTATAATATATCATGTTGTAGATATAGAGTATTGAATAAATGAATTTCCATAAATTATAATAATAAAACCATTCATATAATACATAGTTGTAGAACTTCCAGACCATTTACACACATGCAAAACAACAAACATATGTAAGATACAAAACAGACAAACAATGCTGCATAGCTTAAATTAATAACTATTATTTTTCTATCCAAAGACTAAAACTTCTTTTACTAGTGATTTATTTAGTTCCTACAAGGAACAAACTAGATGGAAACGCAAGTTACAAAGTTCTACTCTAGTGGATCATTAAATGACTATGAACAACGAGATAGTGCGAGGCGTTTCTTACAAAGAGCGACTTTAACAATTGCGACTAAAAGTTTTTTAACAACTTAATTTGGTTCGGGAGTAATGCCGCGATTTGTTCAACGTCGGCTCCTAAGGCTCAGTTCCACGTCAGAAGCATCGGGATCCTAACATTGTATGCAGCGATCGAATTCGTTTAACACGTGACTGGACACCGGCGGTAGTTTAATAGCCTCGTATATGTAAAGGACAGGCGCGGTCTACGTCCAACCAATTTGCAATAAAACAATATGGCGCGCCGCCCCAGCACACCCCGGCTTGTGGCCGACCGGGCGACCGTTCTGCTAGCCCCTCTGTTGTATTTTATTTAGATGTATTTATTCTTCTCTGAAGCCATTAGTCGCCAACTTTTGCCGCATTACTGATATTTATTTGTCATCTCTTCAAGCGAAATTAATCCGAGAAGACTGTAATATCTCTTTGCCTACCTTTTCGACTTTTTTTTGCGATGTACTCGTTACAAGTTCGACGGAAGACAGCACGATAAACTAATTAGAATGCAACGGAGGGAAATCGGATTAAAATAACTTTTAATGAACCTCTATCCTTTAATATTCATGAAACCGTAGCTACGTACCTACTTAATAAATGACGTCTCAGTAGCTTATTAATTAATTTAATACTTTCTTATCTTTTGTATAATTATTTAAGTAATATAAAAGAATATTTTAAGTAACTATAAGTAGTTACTATCAAGTTTATTTATCTTATTATAATGCTATATATATGACGAAGACATTGTATGGTTGATTGCGTAAGCAAGCCTTACAACATTTCCACTAATGGGACTCACACCAGGCTACTTACAAACAGGAGAGGAAATAGGATATAATCCACCACGCGGGCCCAGTACAGTTGATGGATGTCACACATCTTCGATTTTTTAGTTCCAAAACGCGCTGGTTTCCTCTCGATGTTTTCCTTCACCTTTTTGTGAGCGGTGGTGATGAAATAAATTATACAAAGTAATGCACCTGGCTGGGTTTAATCTCACAACGTTAATCTGAGCTGTTTCACTCTTCTACCATGGCTCAATCTTTGTCAAATCATCAGCTCAATCTTTCATATAGCTCATTTCATGTAATAATTAATATTTTTGATGGTATGAAATGTAAAACAAGGATATTCAATAACAACGTAAATACCTATTGACTCCTGAATTATAAATGCCATCCAAAATTGATTTATTCTGGTACCCAAAAATTTCCAATCGAGATGCAATTTTAAGAAATAAAGCTTGCAATCTACAAAGCGGAATTCAATGGCACATTCAAAGACAATTGCAGCTATTTTCGAACTTGGACTCACCAGCTGATTCATGTAGTAAATTATGTAGCGTATTTTCATAGGATATCCAAGGACAGTTTCAAGAATAGGTCGAGGACTCTTATCTAAGGCTTGAACACCGAAAATTCTGTTACGATGTCGTCATGTTTGCCAAGCAATCCCTTTGAAGTCCAATTTCCCGAGTGTGTTTGTACTGTCAACGTACTTGTATAGATACATTAGGTGCTCTTTTATTTTTAATTATGACGGTACTGAATTGAGCACGATTAAAGGTATAAGGGTGATTTTAAACAAGTCTCCTAAATATTTTTGAACGGTGTAGGAACAAAGCCGTGTAAAATCAATAAAGGTAAAGTAAACCCGTATAACTGCCGGCTCCGTTTTGAATTGGATTTCAAAGTAGCAGTACGACGTACATTTTTGTGGACACTAAAGCGAATGTGACGGTTGAGGAACGTAAAAATAAAAGTATTGGTTTTTATTATGTTTACTGTGAAGCAATTCATTGCGTAAAGATAGAGTAAATAGGGACTTTTGAAAAAAAAAACTGGGCCAGTGCGAGTCGGACTCGTGCACTGAGGGTTCCGTACAAATTTACCTATGTGAATAGTTTAATTCCCGAATGGTGTCTCGAAGATTTTTTCGAATCGCAATTTTTTTTTTGTGACCTAACAACAAATTTTCTGTTTTCAGATCTATTCCTATATCTATAAGACCTTGCTTTATGCCAAATTTCAGGATTCTGGGTCAACGGCAAGTAGATACCCTATGAATTTTGATTCCTTTGAGAGGGTCGAAATGTACGTTTTTGCGATATAAACGGCCGTATCTTTTTTTTTCGTTTACTTAGAAGTTTTATTTTTTCACAGCTTGAAGGTATCGCAGACTTGAGTATATGGTTTTAATTTCAACTCGATACCTCCACGCGTTTCGGAGATAAAGGGTTTTGACAGACAGACAGACAGACGGACAACAAAGTGATCCTATAAGAGTTCCGTTTTTTCTTTTTGAGGTACGGAACCCTAAAAAACACCTTTGAAAAAAGCGATACAATATTTACGATTTACATTGTAATTACATTGATGCAAGTAAGCTAACTAGTTGTGGCAAGAAGGATACCAAAGCTGAACACTATTATAAATGCCCATCTATATTAAACGATGTTTTTAACACACTTTGTCGAAAAAAAAAAGATCATAAACATATTTTGAGTCAAAATGTTTGTGGCTGGATGTTTCGCAGATTTTTTCTTTGTGTGTCGTGTTTGTTTTTTGAAAGAGAAGCAGGCTGCTTATAATATATGTAAAGTTTACATTAGTATCAAACGAATGTAATACCTAATTATATACAGTTCATAAACTACTTTATCTAATCTCATCAAAAGCAATTTATAATATCATATGGCGCTAAAATCAAACAATTCTCCGCGAGGTTAAGGGTAGGTGCAGTCGACAATGCGACACGTAGAACCACGCTCCGAATATGTAATTAAAAAAAAACACTCATGTGTTAACGTGTAATTTATGAGCAATTAACATAATAAACGTCATTATTTGTTTATAATTTCGTTTCGAGCATGTTTTCATAAAAACTCTTTCACGGATATTTATTTATCACAATATACTTACTCTGTCATATTGTCACGTCTTTTTGTTTTCCCTTTTATAAATAACACCAACCGATCAGCTGTTTATGGTGTGCCGACATTTTTGTAATGTGTATTGCCACCGATAATGTAGAAACGAAGCTTGTCCGCAACTATTATGCTTATTATTAATTAATTCTGGATTTGATTATAATTATGTTGGAAAAAATGCTTTTCTATCCAACTCTTTGATCGATTTATTTATTTTTAACGTGACAACATCTTATATTCGATGGAGCCGGCTGCACGCACGAAAAAGTATGACGCATGCGGCGTTACCTCGCTCTGAGGCGTTCCATTTAAGGCTTGAAGTGCAAGCGAGAGCGCGTTCGGCCTCCGCGTTCGGCAGTGTTCGACATCTGTCTCTCTCCTACTTGAGTGAGCGATGCGTCTGCGTCGTGACAACTGCTATAGAATAATACATTTACATGTTTTCGTCAAGTATAAAGTGCAGTGAAAAGTGAATGTCGTGTTAATTGTTTATTTGTATTTATAAGTACAAGCAAATGTAACGCGTTGTCACGTTCAACTATCGTCAGTAAACCGACTTTACAGACAACCGATTTTTTTTGTTAGGGAAGGTGTGTTATAAAATAACTTTTTAATTTAATTTGAGTATTGCGTGGATAAATTTTGTCAATAAAGTATTTCTTTTAATTTTGTAATTGAAACTTAATAATAGGAAACTAGATAATTATCACACTAATGTTATAAAGACAAAAGATTGTGTGTGTGTGTGTGTGTATGTTTCTTCGACTTGTCTTTTTATTTCGAAAGTATGTTCCCTTGGGACAATATTCTACTTTCACACAGGCGAAGCCGCTGGCAGCAGCTAGTAATATATGAAAACACCATTTTTTATTTTATTCAGTGTATGAAATATAAAATATCAATTTTATTTCATCTATCTACCGAATCTGCCGAACAAAAAAATTTGTAAGTAATTCTTCAAGATATCAAGCAGTTTTATCTCCATATTGTTTATATTTTCAGTTCCCAAATGCAATGCTATTTGTTTAGCTTTTGACAAAATAAATATTATACTTTCTAGCTTCGCAACGCAGACGTCTGTGCCGTAGATGTACTTCGCATATAAATAAAACCCAAAGTTTTAGTTAACATTTTCACCGGGAAGAAACCTAATATATTCTTTTTGTTATGTCTAATAAAATACTTCGTATGGAGACATTTGCATGACAAACTATATTGCTTTTACGTTATGGATTATAGTAAATTTTACCTATATTTCAGTGTGCTGCCTAAGAAAAACCTTCTTAGTTAATAAAGTATGAAATATCAAGACAACCTAAGTATAAGGACATATTTGGTATTTCCAGACCGTTTATCGGTTTAGTATTTGAAAACATCATATTTTAAAAAAATTAAAAACAAGTTTATAAATGCGTACATGCCTTTCCAGTATGGAGCCGCTGCACCCACTCCAACTTAGTAGATAGGTACAGCACTTAATGAGACGTGCCGTATTTCCACTGGTTGCCTTAAACCGACTCCGATACGAATGCTGTATTCACTATTCGGCATTGCACCCTCAGAAATTCACAGAACTGTGGCTAGCCGCATAGAAAGGACGAAATAACAAAACGACCCTCGCCATCCAATACACAATTACACCTCGCTGCCCCTTAGACTTAAAAGTTGTAAGTTTTGTTGCAAGCGTGAGCCCATCTCAAAGTAACACCACCTCAGAGAGATGCGACCTCTGGCGGGAGAAGTTTAAACCACCTAATGATCTGTAAAGCTCTAAATAGGCTTCGCGCCCAGGTTGGGCGAAACAAAAACAATCTCCACAAATTGCGGTCCTCGGACGGTTCCAATCTTCAGTGTTTGTGCGGCATCTCTCCGCAGACCATGTCCCGCCTTCCACCCTGCATCACGTGCCTTGTTACATCTTCACGTAGGGATCTAATAACAGCATCAGTGGACGGCATTGCCGTGGCCGAATACAGGGCCAGGCAAGGAATTTAAGTTTTGCCATCAATACGCTAAGAAAGAATAGGAATGCACCATTACGTTTCTGTTGAACGTTGAAGAGTTTATTTATCTGGAGTTAACCCTGGATATCGATTCTTTTGCTTTTATAAAAATAGATTGTCATCAAAACTGAATCAATATGTAAAAAATCATTTCCGTAGAACAAGAAAAAGTGCTTCTAATTCAGCTAGCAAGATTTGACCCGAACAAATAAATATTGCAAGTTTTTGTTTAACTTGTAATGTAAAAAAATATATATTTATTATTATTATAAGCCCGTTGTGTCCCACTGCAGGGCAAAGGCCTCCCTTCTGTTATTCCACTCTTTTCTGTCCTTAGCCACCTCTGGCCAATCGTTAAGGTTTTGTTTCTGTGGGAAAATCATCCAACGATATCACCAGCTCTTGGGCGGAGCGTGAGGGTGTGTCAGACCGCCGATCTCCCCCAAGAGGACACGGCGGTGCTCTGCCCAAGCGGGGCACACCTCTACCGTGTGCTCGACCGTGTCCTCCGGGCGGTCCACACAGTGGTGACCCCCGGGCGTTACTTCCACACGAATCCGGTGCAGGAACCTCCCGAACTGACCTTGTTCGGTGAGAATCTGTGACATGTGGAAGGTGAGGACGCCGTGAGGTCTTTCCAGTCACCCCTCATCCTTAAGGTAGGAGTCGGAATCGTCACACCATCTCCTTCTGGGCCTACCGCGTCACCGGCTCCTGCTGTTCAGAATCCAGTCAGTAGTTGCTTTCGCCCAATTTTGTTGCGACATGCGGCAGATGTGACCTGCCCAGTTCCATTTTAGTTTAGCGGCTAAGTTACCTACGTCTGCGATTTGTGTTTTGGAACGAAGTATACTTTTGACCCCGAGAATACTTCGTTCCATTGCTCGCTGGCAGACCCCGAGTGCGGACTTTTGACGTTTCGTTAATGACCACGTTTGCGCTCCGTAGGTGAGGGTGGGAAGGATGCACATGTCCATGAGTTTCCTTTTAAGGGAAAGTGGATGTGATCCTTTCATCAGGTGTTTCATCGACCAATAGCTCTTCCAGGCGTTCTTGGTACGTCTAGCGACTTCAATATTTTCATTGAATCTAGTGTTAAATAATTGTGAATGAACAATGTTCTAATAGCTCCTATCAGTAGCAAAATACAGATAATGAGGCATAGTGACCGGCAGTGCTCTGTTAACCTTGTTGCGGTGTGCTAATAGTTTGGTTTTACAACATTACGTTATTTGGTTTTGTAAACAAAATGGTAGCGTAGTTATAAGCGGTTAAATGGATGGACGTTGTAATGAGATTTTGTTATTTTACATACATTAATATAAAATTAGGTTAACTTACATTATTAGGATGATAAAACTTTTACAATGAACAGTTTTTTATTTGTTTCAGATTTACACTATCAGCCTAGACCTCCAGCCCCAGAAGGTAAGAGATTAAGTCAAGCCTTGTATAATAATACTATAAAAAATAAGAGGTACCTTAAAGATATTAATGTTTTATATTTTGATTCCGATGTATTTATTTGTAAATATAGGTTACAGATACACTGGTGTGTGAGATGTTACAATTTTGTTAGTTCTCAATGCTTTGGTATTAGGCATACTTGAAAGAGCTACAGTAGATCCTTTTACATCATCATCTCCATATCAGTCGAAAAAACGTTGAATAACGGACATAAGCCTCCCCTAAGTGTCGCCACTGCGACCGGACCTGTGTATATTACTTTCATCGAATTCTCACAACCTTCTCTAGGTCATCAGTCCACCTTATGGAAGGCCTTCCAACTATGCATCTTCCGGTGCGTGGTTGCCCTATCCATTTGTGTAAGCAATATGTCCTCTCCATTGCCATTTAAGTTTGGCGTTTTTCGGGCTATGTCGGTAACAGTGGTCTTCCTGCCGATATCTATTCCTAAATCGATCTCGATAAGAAACTCTGAGTTTGGCCCTGTCCATTGACCTTTGGGTGACCTTCTGATGATCGATTTATACCTACGAGCAGACGAACTTATTATAAGTTATTTATAACTAGCTGACTCGGCAAACTTTGTTCTGCTATATAAAATATCAAAAAAAAAAAAAAATTGGGGATGGGGTTAGGAAGTTAAAAAAATAATAGTTTAAAAAACTAAAAAACACGCTTTTAGCACGCACCAAAAATTACAAAATAATTCGGACATTTAGTTTGATGACTCAAGAGTTTTCCCTTTGCCAAATTTTCAATAGATAGATTAGATATTTACTATGATTTATTATGAATGAAAGCGTGGAGCGTTTATGTAATCTTTACTCTTTTTGGACAAAACGCTCCACGCTTTCTTTATTTTATTATTATTTTTATTTTGTACTTTTTAGACTTCTTATTATTCAAACTAAACCCTTTCATTTTATAGGTACCTAAATCATAGGGCTGCACTTCAAATAGCCAATCCGCCACCTTGGGACGGCCGCCACGTTGGATTTAGGTCACGTGATTATTTTTTTCGTATCCCATTCAGCAAACCCTTTCATTTAATACCCATATCATGGGGGTGCATTTCAAATAGCCAATCCACCATCTTGGATGTCTGCCATGTTGGATTTAAGTCACGTGACTATTTTTTTCGTATTCCTGACAGCAAACCTTTTCATTTGATACCCATATCATGGGGGTGGATTTCAAACAGCCAGTCCGCCATCTTGTTGACGATTTGTAATGACGTTTCTTAGCTAGTCATGTATTGTCATCAGAACCCAGAGCGTGTGCAAAATTTCATCCTAATCGAAGACCGGGAAGTGGGTCAAATTAAGATTCCAAGATTTTCTTACATACATAGTTACAAGTAAAGCTAATATATAAATAATAATAATAAAAGCGTGTTAAAAATAGCTTACGGCCGGGGCTCAGACCAACTACACAAAAAATACACAAAAAAAACATAAAAACCGGTCAAGCCGTTTCGGAGGAATTTGATAACAGACAGTGTGACACAAGATTTTTATGTAATGTACTAGCTTGTGAGTCAAATCAATATGTTCAGATAGAATATAAGAGTGCAATATTAATATTTTACGTGTACAATTCGTTGACAATGTTCGGTTTTAATTAAATTAATTTGCACCACACCAGTAAAACCAAACAATTTTATAGCTGCAATATAATAACAATATATTTAATTATACTAACAAACTGATAACACTAACATCGTGCTTAGAATTTTGTGATACATTAAATTAAATAGATGATTTATTTATCTGAATACCGCATTGATAAATATTGATGATTTAACTTTTATATCACACCAGCGTTATTTAACTTATTTCAATTAAAAACGGAAAATTGTTTTAAGAGCCCTGTGATAAAGAGCGCTTGAAAAACTCAACATCCTCTATTAGGCGGAATGTGTTGGAATCATCCTAGTGACCCACGCCATAGCAGCCAGGAAAATCACGGATGTGTATCCGTGCCTTTCCTGGAGTATGCGGCGAGTATATAATATAATAATAATAATAAACTTTATTGTCAGACCAGAGATCCATATTTTCATTACATTAGACTGATAATTACTAAAGAAAAACAAAAAGACATACAATACAATACAACACAACACAATACAATGAGCCTACTTCACATACCTGAAAGACTAAAGATATGTACACTTGCATAATCACCACCGATAGTGCCTCAGTCCTTCAATCCTTCCGGAAGAACTGCACTACCTGGAGACTCATACAAGAATGCCACTCTGCATTAGAATGCGTTAAAGAGCGCAACCGCAACACTGTGATTCTGCAGTGGATAAAAGAACACAATGGTTCACTAGACCATGACGCAACTGATATTGAGACCACGAATTAAGCGCGGAAACAAAATAATAAAGATAAAAAAGAGCCCTATGACATTCCAAATGCTCAGCTAATTCCTTGCTACATTAATAATAGGTCTTTATCTATAAAATTGCCGTTTTTTAAAACGGGTTGCTTTGAAGTATTATATCTTTGGATTGACTTGGATTTCGAATAAGTTTAGTTAATAAGAAGTTCAAATAAGTTTCATATTAAAGGTACGTTATTATTTTTTCGAAATTAGGTATTTATTGGTTTCTTTGTGTTTTGTATTTTCTGTAAAAAAAGTTTTTTATAGAAGATATAAAACACAAATTTACATAAGGCCGTCCGCCTTATGTAACTTTAGACAAAATACTTTTTTTAAAACAGTACGAAAAACGAGAGAAATAAGAAGAAACAGATAAGCAGCATATTGTGTTTCTGGAAAAGTCGATCAATTTTTCTTTCCAGTTAAAACATTAGAAAGTGATATCGGAGCGCGTTTTGTAGTGACTCATGTTTTTTAGGTGGGAAAATCATCTAATGACATCTCTCGCTCTTGGGCGGAGCGAGAGGGTGTGTCAGACTTTTACTGATTAAAACCTCACTCCTGTTCCTTCGTTGCCTTTCATACCAGGGCCGAGTTTTTCTTTCAGAAACAAACCCTTGGCCTCAGCAGGCTTCGACCCTGCTGGGCCCCTACGGTTTGCTGACATCACCTTGAGGCGCGTGTAAAACAGTACGCGCCGTCGACGACTTGGGCTCGATCCGGACAGTTATCGGACGATCGGACGGCGAGCTATCCATTGCTCCACCGTGTCCTCCGGGCGGTCCACACAATGGTTGCACCCGGGCGTTACTTCCGCACGAATCGGGTGCAGGATCTTCCCAAACTGACCATGTTCGGTGAGAACCTGCGTTATGCGGAAGGTGAGGACACGGTGAAGTCTTTCCACCCACTCCTCAAAGAAGGAACTTACCGTCATAATTATGGTGTACCCAGCACTGGGTTGCGACGGCGTGCCTCATCCTCAACTTTAATATTCAAAAATTATTTATTCTCCACCTGATTTGAATAAATGACTTTTATTTTTTATTCTTCTTTCCAGTCAAAAGTAGAGTAGTAGTAGTATTATTAGCTTAAATTTATTTCTACAGTAAAAAATAAATCATCATCATCTTCCTGCCCTTGTCCCGTTTTATTTAGGGTCGGCACAACACGTTTTTTTCTTCCATTCTGTCCTGTCACTCGTCACGCTATCACTAACTCTTTTTTCTTTCATATCACTTCTCACACAATCCATCCATCTTTTCTTTGGCCTCCTTCTCCCTCTCCATCCATCCACATGTAAATTCATAACTCTTTTAGCAACATGCGCTTCATCCCTCCTCTTCACATGACCATACCAAGATAAACGATTTCCTTTCAACTTTTCAGTCACTGGCGCCATTTTCAAACTTCCCCTAATATACTCATTTCTCACTTTATCCATTCTTGTCACACCACACATCCATCTTAACATTCTCATCTCTGCTACGTGCAATCTTTTTTCATCCGTCTTATTCACAGCCCAACATTCTGATCCATACAGTATGACAGGCCTTATCACGGACTTGTAGATTTTACCCTTCAACTTGAGGGGCATCCGTGGGTCACAAGTTTTTCCCGTGACTTGTCGCCATTTCATCCATCCTGCGTTGATCCGATGTGTTACGTCCCGGTCTACCTCACCATCCCCTTGGACGAGCGACCCGAGGTACCGAAAGTCGGAACAGATCGGTATGGGCGTTCCGGCGAGAGCCAAAGGCACTAGATTGGAGAGACCGCCGAAATCGCAGAACAAGTACTCTGTTTTGGTTTTACTCAATTTCAGGCCAACACTCTCCAGTCTGTGCCACCACACCTCCAATCTGTTCTCGACCTCTAGGCCACTTTCGGTAACCAGCACAATGTCATCGGCAAACGGCATACACCAGGGAGCCTCTTCCTGAATGTCCGACGTCAGAGCGTCCATTATCATCAGGAAGAGGTAAGGGCTGAGAGCCGACCATTGATGTAAGCCGACAGCCACATTGAAGCTGCCAGTAGTGCCCACTGTAGACCGGACTTGGGTACTGCATCGACTGTACATCGATGGGACCAACTGCACATACTTCCCAGGCACACTTTTCTCCTTAAGGGCCCACCACAGAACCTCACAAGTTACCCGGTCGTATGCCTTTTCGAGGTCAACGAATACCATGTGCAAGTTTTTATGCGCACCTCTGTATTTTCGCACAGCTGGCGTATAGCAAAAATGGCATCCGCTGTACCCCGACTCGGCATAAAACCGAATTGGATCTGTGAAATTTCGCTCTCTTCTCTCAGTCGCCTTTCAATAACTTTCTCCCAGGCTTTCATAGTGTGTGACATTAGCTTTATTCCCCTATAATTGTTGCACTCAAGCACATCACCTTTGCTTTTAAAAATGGGCACCAAAGAGCTATTTCACCACTCATCAGGTATGGCTTCTTCCTGCAACAACTTATTGAAGAACAAAGCTAACCACGTCCATCCATCCGCACTCGCAATAACTTCTACTCTTCAACTGGTATTCCATCTGGATGAATGGCTTTACCATTCTTCATTCCATTTACTGCTATTCTAATTTCATCCATACTAACCATTCTCACTAACCCCACATTCACTGGTTTATTCTCTAAAACCCCACTCCAATTATTTTCCTCATTCCTCAGTCTTTCAAAATATTCCTTCCACCTCTTTTTGATTTTTTCATCATCCGATAGAACCATTCCAGTTTCATCTCTTATACATCTTACCTGGCAAACATCCCTTGCCTTTCTCTCTCTTATTCTAGTAAGCCGGTATAGCTCTTTTTGGCCTGCAGGACTGTCCAGTGTGTCATATAGTTTGTCCTGGGCTTTTGATTTTGCTATTGCCACGGCTTTCTTGGCTTTCTTCTTTAAAACGTCATACTCATTCTTTTTTTCAGCTTTTAAACTAGCGTTTCCAGGCTCTAAACGCTGCCATTCCTTGAATTTTCTCTTCTTTTCTTTCAATACATTCTGAACTTCTGTCGACCACCACCATGTATCCCTATCTATTATGCCCTTTCCTCTCGTCTCTCCCAAAATATCTTTCGCTGCATGCCTCATACACCCGGCTATTTCATTCCAGCTTTCATTTATACTTCGATCATTCATGTCTCCCATTTCTATCATTCTGTTTACCACTCGTTCCCTGAATTTCTTCGCACAATCATTCCTTTCTAACATATGCCATTTTGTTTTAAGGGGAGGACGCTCTATGTATTTGTTAGACATTATTTTGACCACTGATGTCATAACTAGGAGTCTGTGTTGTGAGACTAGGTCTTCTCCTGGCAGTACTTTGCAGTCTTTGACGTGCTTTAAGTGGTTGCGCCGAACTAAAAAGTAGTCGATTTGGGTCTTATGATTACCACTTTTGTACGTGATCATGTGTTCGTCTCTTTTCTGGAACCACGTATTGGCTACTGCCAGGTCAAATGCAGTAGCTGATTGCAGCAGCATCTCTCCTTCACTGTTCGAAATACCAAAACCCCACCCCCCCATGTAATCTTTCATAAACACCTTTCATTCTTCCCACTTGTCCATTAAAATCCCCTCAAACTAACAATTCTTCATGAACAGGGATGTTCATTAAAGCTGTGTCAAAAACCTCCCAAAACATCTCTTTCATCGTTTCATCACATCCTACTTGTGGTGTATACACACTAACTACATTCAACATCACATTCTCTAATATAACTTTCACAACTATAAATCTATCACTAATCCTTTGTACTTCCATCACGTTTTCTTTCAATTTTACTGAACACTATTCCTACACCATTTCTTTTTCCATCACTTCCACAGTAGTAGAACTTATATCCCTCACCAATTAGTCTCGCTTTTGTTCCTCTCCATTTGGTTTCCTGCAAGCATGCTATATTTATCCGTCTTCTTTTCAATACATCCGCTAACTCTCTGGCCCTTCCAGTCATAGTCCCAACTTGTATACCTCAATCTCGTTTCCCGAGCTAGCTTCTTACGTTGCACCCGCCCGAGGTGGTGCAACAACCCTGGTCCATTTCCCACAGGAGCCAGGTGCTACCCCTGCGCGTCGCCTGTGGGGTACGCCCTAACCCTATCGCGCATTCTATTAAAACCAAACATGTTGCAAAGGGAATTTGGATAGTTTTTTTTTTTAAAGTCGGCCGCCAGCCTGACACCAACCCTCCTTGGGAATGCTTTTGTTGGTAGTTTACCCGCCACCACGGGGTGACCTAAGGTGCTGTAGTATGCACAGTCTCTAAGTATCCCTTAGTCGCCTCTTACGACACCCACGGGGAGATATGGGATGGTGCTATTCTTTACGTCCGACACCATACAGTACCGGACTTACTTTTACTCATACAGTAAAAAATAAATACAGAAATAAATTTTCAGCTTGAGGCTCGCAAATACCTGCTTTAGAAATAAATATTAAATCTTTAAATTGTATTATGTGGTGACTATAGCGCGTTTTGGACTGCCTCATTGACGTTCAAAAATAATTAAGTAGCGGTGAGAGCGCTTTTTGGGCTGCTTCATGTAATTTTGACGTTAAACGATGATTAATTCTCTAAGATTTAAGTAGTGACGGGAGCGCGTTTTATACTGCCTCATGTCACTTTGACGTTCAAAAATTGTTAATTCTCTACGTGAATTAAGTAGTGACGAGTGCGCGTTCTGGACTGCCTCGTGTAACTTTGACGTTAAAAATTATAAATTCTTTACGAATTAAATTAAGTAGCGGTGAGAGCGCTTTTTGAGCTGCTTCATGTAATTTTGACGTTAAACGATGATTAATTCTCTACGATTTAAGTAGTGACGGGAGCGCGTTTTATACTGCCTCATGTCACTTTGACGTTCAAAAATTGTTAATTCTCTGCAAATTAAGTTAAATAGTAGCGAGAGCGCGTTTTGGACTGCCTCATGTAACTTTGACGTTCAATAATTGTTAATTCTCTGCAAATTAAGTTAAATAGTAGCGAGAGTGCATTTTGGACTGCCTCATGTAACTTTGATGTTCAAAAATTGTTAATTCTCTGCAAATTAAGTTAAATAGTAATGAGAGTGCGTTTTGGACTGCCTCATGTAACTTTGACGTTCAAAAATTGTTAATTCTCTACGAATTAAATTAAGTAGTGGCGAGTGCGCGTTCTGGATTGCCCGTGTAACTTTGACGTTAAAAATTATAAATTCCTTACGAATTAAATTAAGTAGCGGTGAGAACGCTTTTTGGGCTGCTTCATGTAATTTTGACGTTAAACGATGGTTAATTCTCTACGATTTAAGTAGTAACGGGAGCGCGTTTTATACTGCCTCATGTAACTTTGACGTTCAAAAATTGTTAATTCTCTGCAAATTAAGTTAAATAGTAGCGAGAGTGCGTTTTGGACTGCCTCATGTAACTTTGACGTTCAAAAATTGTTAATTCTCTGCAAATTAAGTTAAATAGTAGCGAGAGTGCGTTTTGGACTGCTTCATGTAACTTTGACGTTCAAAAATTGTTGATTCTCTGCAAATTAAGTTAAATAGTAGCGAGAGCGCGTTTTGGACTGCCTCATGTAACTTTGAAGTTCAAAAATTGTTAATTCTCTGCAAATTAAGTTAAATTCATGCTAAGGTTGTCTGGTAGAAATCGCTGTTAGCGATAAGACCGCCATTGTACCCATAGATTAAGTTAGTTTATAAGTTTGTGTTACTATTTTGGTGTACAATAAAGTTTTATTCTATTCTATTCTAATAGTAGCGAGAGTGCGTTTTGGACTGCTTCATGTAACTTTGACGTTCAAAAATTGTTGATTCTCTGCAAATTAAGTTAAATAGTAGCGAGAGCGCGTTTTGGACTGCCTCATGTAACTTTGAAGTTCAAAAATTGTTAATTCTCTGCAAATTAAGTTAAATTCATCCTAAGGTTGTCTGGTAGAAATCGCTGTTAGCGATAAGACCGCCATTGTACCCATAGATTAAGTTAGTTTATAAGTTTGTGTTACTATTTTGGTGTACAATAAAGTTTTATTCTATTCTATTCTAATAGTAGCGAGAGTGCGTTTTGGACTGCCTCATGTAACTTTGACGTTCAAAAATTATAAATTCCTTACGAATTAAATTAAGTAGCGGTAAGAGCGCTTTTTGGGCTGCTTCATGTAATTTTGGCGTTAAACGATGATTAATTCTCTACGATTTAAGTAGTAACGGGAGCGCGTTTTATACTGCCTCATGTAACTTTGACATTCAAAAATTGTTAATTCTCTGCAAATTAAGTTAAATAGGTAGTAGCGAGAGTGCATTTTGGACTGCCTCATGTAACTTTGACGTTCAAAAATTGTTAATTCTCTGTAAATTAAGTTAAATAGTAGCGAGAGTGCATTTTGGACTGCCTCATGTAACTTTGACGTTCAAAAATTGTTAATTCTCTGTAAATTAAGTTAAATAGTAGCGAGAGTGCATTTTGGACTGCCTCATGTAACTTTGACGTTTAAAAATTGTTAATTCTCTGCAAATTAAGTTAAATACTAGCGAGAGCGCGTTTTGGACTGCCTCATGTAACTTTGACGTTCAAAAATGAGTAATTTTCCGCCTGATTACAATAAATGGCTTTTGTTTTTAATAATAGAAAAAAAATAGGAGAAATTGAACAGAGAAGTAGAGCATTATGCTACTAGGGAATTGGTTGCATCAATTTTTTTTTAAATTAAATTAATAGAAAGAAATTACGGTGGCGAATCAAAAATCACTAATTCTGAGCCTTTTGTGGATTTGGAAATCATCCAATGTCTTCTCTTGGAGCAAAAATAAAAAATAAAATAAATAAAAATTGTTTATTGACACAAAAATTTACATTTGTATTTAAGTATGCATAGTCTAAGGATATTTGTTACAATGTAAATGTACTGATACTGGTTCCCAAACTAGGCCAGGAGCCTGTATCTTGGGAGACAGTGTTCAGTCGCAAAAAAGGTAAACAATACTGTTCGTACAATGGGTCACTGTTTATACTTAAGTTATTGAACGCTAGCAATTTTATATCTGAGGGTGATTGAAAGTATGTCATGGTGTGTGTGTGAGTGTGCGCGCACGCGCGCGCGTGTGTGTGTGTGTGTGTGTGTGTCGTGAGAAAGAGAGTGTATGTATGTGTGTGTGCATGCGTTGGAAAGTCGGATTTATATTATATAATTAAGAAGGTCTTCGGTTGATAGATAGTCCAGTTGTTGAAGCCATTCTGTAACTTTTACTTTAACTTTACGTCTACTTATTGAAACGATGTTAAGTTTCTTATTTAAATCATTATATAGTTTAGCGCTTGTACTACGCGTTTGCCTTTTTGCGAAAGAGGTTCTACAGGTCACACTAGGGCATACAGACGATAAGCTGCGTTTGTTTGGGTTTGGGTTGGGCACATCTCGATGTTTTCTGAGGACAGCCTTCAAGATGAACAGCTGACGGACTGTGAGTACCTTACAGTTTGAATATAAGCTCACAGTCGGATATCTGTAAGGTTTATTGGTCATTACTTTAAGCACGGCTCTTTGTGCCCTCTCCAACTTAATGAGGTGCGTTTTAGCAGCTCCACCCCAGACCGTGATGCAGTATTGTATGACAGACTGGCATAGAGACAGATAGACTAGTATTAGTTTGTCATGTGGTAGGACATCTCGTAGGGATTTAAAGACATGTATCAATCTCCTTACTCTTGTTGTGACTAAGTCTATCTGCTTGTTCCATTTCAGTCTGTGATCAATCTGTACGCCCAAGTATTTAACATCTTTGACTCGCGTAAGTTCTAGGCAGTTGCATTCGTTGCAATTTGCATGAGTGTGAGCTTTAATATAAAAGTTTTCTGGAGGATCGGTAATTTTGCTGAGAGAAAAAGCTATGTAGTTGGTCTTTGTTAAATTTAGTGTTAGGAGGTTATTAGTTAGCCAGTTCATAACTCTGGATAATGAGTATTCGGCACGCTCCTTTACAGTTTGCCAGTTTGGACCCCAAACAAGGATAGCAGTATCGTCTGCGTAGGTGAAGATGTTAGTATGAGGTAATTGGAGAGTGCAGAGATCGTTAATATATAAGAGGAATAGCGTGGGGCCCAAAACACTGCCCTGGGGCACACCGTAGCTCACTGTTTCCTCATCACTATAATAGCTCTCAATTTTAACTCGTTGTCTCCTATTTGTAAGGTAGTCTTTAAAGATTTTATGGGATAAACCTCTTACTCCTAGCTTTTGTAATTTTTTTAATAAAGTAGGAACATATACCGTATCGAATGCCTTTGAGAGGTCAAGAAAGATGCTTAAGCATCTATTTTTTGCGTCTAAGTTGTCGACAACGGTATTGGTCAAATCTGTTACAGCGTCCTCTGTGGATAGATTTGGGCGAAAACCATATTGATTTGGTGCCAGTATACTACATCTTTCCAGAAATGTTTTTAGTGCTCGATTAAGTATTTTCTCTAAGATCTTCGATAAGGCTGAGAGCACTGAAATAGGGCGATAATTATTAAGGCAATCCCTATCACCATTTTTAAAGATAGGATGTATAATCGACTTCTTAAAAACCTCTGGGAAAACGCCGCTATTCAAGGCAAGATTACAAATGTGCGTTATTATAGGTGTTAGTACCTGGCAATTTTTTCGGAGGACTTGAGAGGGAATATTATCCCATCCTGTAGCGCTGTCAGAACGAAGTTCTAACATTAATGCTTCAACATCGGTGTTCGTTACTTCTAAGATGACCAAAGAGCTGGATGGACTGTTTGGATCGAGTTCTTGTAGAGAGGTAGTTTTTGTATTAATGGTATCAGCGTTACAAATTTTCTCAGCTAAATTTTTACCAATATCTTTAAAGTAGGTGCAGACATGATTAGTAGACATTTTTGGGTTGTCCGATAATTTCAAAAGTTCTTTTGCACTGCTTTTTGTCTTCTGAGTGGTTGATATGTCTCTAACGGCTTTCCACAGGGCCTTTGGATCATTACCGGCATTTTGGATTTGTGATTTTTTATAAGCAAGCTTTAATTTACAAAGGAGGTTATTGCAGAAATTGCGATATCGCGTGTAAGTTAATTTTAGGATCATATTATCCGGTGCTTTTTTAGACTTCGAGTGGAGTCTATCGCGATTTCTAATACATTTTAGTAGTCCTGGTGACATCCAGGGTTTTAGAACTCGTTTGCTTCTGGAGACTGTAGATGTACTAGTGTGTTTCGCAATTGTGTTTGAGAGTAGTGTGACCAACATGTTAGATGCAACATTCGCGTCGGTAACTGCTAGAATGTCAGTGAAGTTGGTGTTTTCTAAATCCGCTTTGATACTTTCATAACACGTGCATGTTCTAGTATTAAGGTGTCGGTTGTGTGAAATGTTTTTATTTAGATATAAAGTAATGGGCTGATGGTCAGTTATGTGGGATTCCAATATGAGTGTTGTAGTGGGAAAATCTGATTTTATGAAAAAGTGGTCGAGACACGACTTAGCTCTAGTAGGCTGAGAATGCGTGGGAAAAAGGCCATGACTGGCATTAAGCGTTAGATATTCTTCACAGAATGGATCAGTTGAGGTCGTGCTTATGTCGATGTTCATGTCCCCTGCTAAAATAATGTTTTGAGTTTTTATATTATCGTATACGTCATTGAGACTGTTAATGAAGTTATTAAATTTTTCTTTGGATGCTGAAGAAGGGGATCGGTATATGGCTACCACACTGATACTGCGATCTATTTGACAAACGAGACAGTTTCCATCCTTGAATATTGGTTCGTTTACTTTGCACGTTAGATCTAATTTGGTGTAGATGATTATGCCATCATTCTGGTTTTGATTCAGTGTGGTATAATGAGACGTATATCCTTCAATGATAGGTAAGTTATTTACTTTTTGCAGCCAGCATTCCGTAAGTATTATTATATCTAAATTAACGTTAATGTCGGATATTAACATGCAGAGTTGATCAAAATTTTTATTTATACTTCTAATGTTTAAATGGAGTAGTGTAATGCCTCCTTTATTATTTATAAACAGTTTGCAGTCTTTCGGGAGACAAGTATATGACGTTGATGCCTCCAACGAGTCCAGGTCATTATTTATATTGTTTATGTTAGCTATTTATAACTTTGAAAAACCCAAAACCTTAGCGAACTACAAAGTGAACTCCTTGTAAAAGAAAGTGTAAGCTGGTCATGGCATGTGAGAAGCCAACTGCGAGTGGGAATAGCATAAGAGTAAGAAAGGTTCCGTTGAAGAGAGTTTTTTTGTACATAGTGTGTGTGTGATGAGTGTAAGTGTAGAGATGTAATTATAGTTAAGTTTGTAAGATATTTGTGTACACGATTAGTAATATAAAACTTAAACATTATTATAAAGAAACTGTATATAAGTTTAAACAAATAAAAGCGTATACTAGTGATCAGTGAAGAAATAGGAACTAGTCACTGTTTTGGTTTCAGGTCCAACAGTGATTGTTCAGAGGAAATGAGTATCTGCTTTTCACCATGAGCTTTTCGAACAAAAATGTTGCCGTTAGAGGTCCAGCAGAACTGGTAGCCATGCTGCTTAGCAAATTCACGAGACTGGAAGAACAATTTTTTCAAGCTTGCCGGGAGATGATCGGCTAAAAACACTGGCTGTCTCTTACCGACGACGTTTATTTGTTCCGTGTTCAGTTTGTCCTCCACAGTTTTCTTGCTGTTATTATAATCACGCACGGCTGATATGATTTTTTGCTTCATTTGGACCGATTGAAACTCTGCGACTATGGGTCGTGTCAGTCCAGGTTTTCCAGGTATACGATAAATGTCCCGAAGATCAGATGGAGTGATGCTGGAGCCAACAACATGTCCAATTGCACAGATTGAGTTTGTAAGGTCCTCACTGGTCTCTTTTTCGGTGTGCGGAATGTTTCTTATTTCTATAGAAGAAGATCTTGATTTGAGTTGCAGATCCTGCACTTTCTTTTCGAGATTTTCAATACATTTTCGTTGTTCTAAACGCTCCTTTTGCAGGTTTTCTAGTCCCAACCTGATTTCTTCATATTGATTATTTATGAAAGCCATAGATTGTACAATTTCGTCATTCGAGGTCTGAATTTTTTTTGTTTGTGTCTTCAAATCACGGATATCTGTAGAAATCTTTGTGATAAGGGAGTTCTGTTTATCACATATCTCATTTAACTTGGCATCTAAATCGGTTTTAAATTTATTTAGCATGCCCATAATTTCTTCTTTGAGGTCTAGATTATGCGTTCTTGGCGACAAATCCGATCGGAGGCGCTTATGTCTAGTCGTGTTTACGTAGGAAACCTCACTTAGTAGATTTAAATCGGTATCCGACTGCGTGTGCTCAATAGTGGAGGTAGAAGGATTTGGTGGAGTGCGTTGCAACGACATATTGAGAGTTGAGTTGTAGTTGGTAGCAGGTATAATACGAGACTCGGAGCGTAGCTCGTAGCAGATGTCCTTCGCAGCTCGTAGCAGATGTCAGTGCGTAGCTTGTAGCAGATGACGTCGGCGCGTAGCTCGTAGCGGTTCCGCTGGCGTCCGTAGCTCGTAGTAGTTGTGATATTGGCGAGGTACGTCACTCGTTCCTTGGCGCAGTGGATTAGAACGCGGTCTCCCACGCAGTCACAGCCCGGTTCAAATCACGTCGAATCAGAGTTCGTGTTTTTTCATTTAATTGTGTTAAAACTGATAAAATTAGCACTGTCTCTGTCTAGTACTGCCCACTGGGCGGGATCAACAGGTATAAACGCTTTAAGAGTAACAAGGAATCATAACACCAGCGCAAGAGCCAATCAGAAAGAAGATAGTTAGGATCAGCGACACGCGTCCGCTCACAACCAGTGTCACGACTAAACTGAAAACTGAAAAGGGGGTGTCAGACTTTTACTGACTAAAACCCACCTGTATCCTTCAGTCGCTCTTTACGTTCTAGGGTCACGGTCACTCTTTCAAACGTTCCCGCAGCCTTAGTAGGCATCGGCCCTACTGGGCTTATTCAGCCATGCTGACATCTCCTTGTGGTGCGCGTAAAACACTATATGCCGTCGACTCGAGCCTGGTCCTTACCGGACGGGTGGACGTTAGGTTACCCATTGCTTGTCGTCCGCAAGACCGCACTTTTGGTGGCCGAAAATTGCTTTGCGATTCCTCACACCCAGGGGGTCTCATACGGGGGCGGTTAGGGCGTGAAAGATCTCCTTCGTGCACGTTATTGCTTCGCAGAAGGAGGCTACAACTTCCCATTTCCTCTAGCTCCGGATCATGGCTTGTACCAGAACCGGGCTTGAGAGGTCGCCGCTACCAATAGCCTCCACGAGGACTCGGTGGTGCTCCGCCTAAGCGGGGCACACTACCACTGTATGCTCCACTGTGTCCTCTGGACGGTCTGCACAATGGTGACCTCCGGGCGTTTCGGATCTGAAACAGGAACTGCCAAACTGGCCATGTCCGATGAAGACCTGTGTCAGGCAGAAGGTGAGGACGCCGTGGTGCCTCGTCAGCCACTACTCAATTAGGAGACTTACCGCTGTGATTGTGCCATGCCCAACTAATTCCGAGCCCGATTTGAATAATTAACTTTTGTATTTGACGTTTTGAAGTGCAACACAAAATTAGACGGACTTATTTCAATTTTCCAACTTTCTCAAACATTTTCACCAAAATTGAATAAGAACGTTAATTGCAGAGTTCTTACCAATAAAATCCTGAAGTAATTGGACAGAGAAGTACCTAATTGTGTATATACGACAGAGGGCTGCCAAGCAGAAATAACACGAAAAAATAAACAAAATACCGTAGACAAAAATGCTGGATTACTATAGTTATGACATAAAATATGTGTGTATTGCGTGTTTTAACAGAACCTAAGCCACGTTCATAAAATTATTGTATCATTTATATTACAGCCGATACACTTAATCGACCGCTTAAAAAGCTTTTCAGTTTGATTAAATTTATAGTTTTTACACGCTCATAACTTCGTAAAAGCCCAACATCAATAAAATTAATGAATTGAAAACGTGGATTACATTTGAAAATTAATTTCATGAGCTTTACTTTTGCGTAACCCGTAACGAATAATCTGCAATATGTGTGTATTGTGTTTAATGCGTGGGTCCCGAAAACTGGATTACTTTTCCAATGTTCCATTACTTTTTGTACAGGAAAATAGAGCAACGTTTTAAAAGTTCATTACAACTAGCTACTGCCAGTGGTATCACGCGTATTTGCGCCCCGGGATGTTAAAAAATCTTATTTGCTATTCCAGGATATGATCTACCTTTGTACCAAATTTCATCTAAATTCGCTCAGCCATTCGAGCGTGAAGAAGTAACAAACATACTCATACACACACTCACAGACTTTCGAGTTTATTATATTAGTGTAAGTAATTTAATAAGGCTATCATACTTATTGGTTATGAATCACTTTTTCTTTTGGTTAGGTGTTCAACGGATATGATTTGTGAAACTTATCGAAACGACGACGTCTACGATTTCCGCTAAAATCATAATATCTCTCTTTAAAAAGATCAGCTTTTAATTTCGTATATACATATATCAGCTGAGTAATAAGTGCTTCGGTACATCTTCAAAGCTTATCCTTAGCCCACAATCCACATGTGTAGGTACTGTGCGAGTGACATGCCAACTACATCGGTGTCTCGAGCCAACAAAATTGCTTTGTCTCAGAGACTTTAGGAGGGTGCGTCCCAAATTATGTGGGTGACAGTCAGCTCTTACATTATATCGTATTATTATTTTACGTTGATGTATTTCTCACACAAAAATAGTCCTAATGAATATCTGTTTTGTTTGATTCTGTTCATTCAATCGACTTGACAGATAAATATCTAATAGAAATGTAACTGAAGAAATTTACGGATGGGTGTAACAAACATACCTAAGTATCTATATTGCGTCCCGCTCACTCATGAATTATAAATATCTGTTATTTTTATTACGATATATTTTAATTTTAAGAAATTTATCTCGACATTCTGCCATTAACAAAAATTCAACGTCGTATTTTTTATATTCTACTCGCATGAGTAGAATTTTATTTGTACACAGATAATATGGATAATTTAAACAGCTCTCGCGCCTGAAAAAGCGCCGCGGTGAATTTCCTAATTTTCTTCCATTCACGAGGCATCCGCCATCATTTTTATCTCCCCTCCCTGTCTCCATTTATCTCGGGCTTCTCCAACAGCGATTCGCGTTCTTACATTTTGTTTGTTTCTTACAAAATTGTTATTTCCGACTGCTTTCTTTTCTTAAGCGGATTCGTCTGTAACCTTTATATGAAAGCTAAGGAAATGAATTTGCCGTTGAATTCTTATACTTGACCTCTTTTCAAAAGACAAATACAATAATAGAAACAATTTGTTTTCTTCAAAGTCAGGTTAGTTATATCTCATGATATCATTCTACTTATATGGCCTACCTATCTATATTATTATAGAATTTCAATCAAACTTGAAATAAGTTGCAACTTTACAAAATTGTAAAGTCAAATATTTGTGTTATTACATAAACACGTTGGTGTTAAACAATTCTGTGTAAGTGCTTGTGCACTTCAACCAAGTGTATTATATTCCTGGTCGTCGCGTGTTACTCGTTGTATAATTAATTGTGAGTTAGGTTTAGCTTCGCACACAAAGTTCATTTGTTAGTTAGAATGCGAACAACTGAGTTGTACAGTCACTACAGAGTGCTGAAAAGGCTAAACTAACAGCAAGCTGTAGCGACGAAGGTGCATACGTGAAATCAATGAGTTCTTGCTCAGCTGCTATCTAGTCAGCTTTTCAAGCATTCGCACCATCTTATGAGCGCAGGTGTTCACACGGCTGCTTTATTTCTTACCGTTATTAAAATTTTTGATCAAATTTCTTTAACTCGGTTGCATGAATGATTCATAATATGAAAAATTGGTTTGGTATTTTTTCTGTACCTACTTAAATCCTATTAAAAATCGTTGAATCTGGAGAAATGGAAATACCAAAACCTTTTCGAATCACGTTCTTTTTATGGCTTTCGGGTCTACTCAGCTAGATGCGATTAGAATGATTGTAGTAGAAAAACGTGCAAATGTAATATACACCACTAAATTTTAATTAGTACAAATACTTATATGGCTTATTAGGAAAGGTCTTGTTATTATTTAAGTAAAGTCTCAATAAATAATATTCATAAAAACCAAAGTTATGAGCGTTTGTTTTATATGCCAAAATATAACTCAATTTACGGAAATATTGTACAGGCTATTGATTATGAATGAATGAATGGCGATAAAAATGGAAAAACACTGCACGTAGTATTTCCTAGTAGTAATTATAATGAATGATTGATTCAATTATGAATTTACAAATTATTACAAATTTTTGTGGACAATTTTGGGATTTCGTTTTTCTTTTTTTACTTTTGACTAGTCAAATATGATCAGTAACGGATAGAACCCCATTTATTTTGTATTAATAAAAATAATAATTAGAACTTTCGTTGTAAATTCATCCAGTTAAATTTTAAAAAATCGCTTAGGTACCTATGCACTTTTTTGCAAATCATCTTTACCAATTTCGTTTGTTAACTTCAAGTATTATTGGTTCACAACTGCCAAAATTTACAAGTCTCCGATCAAGAAGAACCTTCTGTTGTGTGACTTTGCGGCCAGTAGGCACATAATATCTGCTTAGAATTTTAACAAGGCGATAGGCGGTAATCTTTAAAGCTTGTTCTAACACAGTGCTGTGGCGAAACGGAACTGGCATCTTATTTTAGCCCGCCTTAATAATTTAGTCACGCTTCTGACTCCCCAGGTAGAAAATTGGAAATTGTGTCATCCGTAGCCAACTTCGCTAAAGAATTATATCTTGTTCAAAGAATTCGCCGCGGCTTGCGGTGAGAATAACAGTGTTATTAGCGCTATTCACGGCCGGGCCTGACGACTGACATACTAACCTTAAACAATTCTGCCACTTTCTGCATTTTTATAATATGGATCAGTTCAATTGATCGTGTAAAATTCTACGACAAACGAGTCCTAACCATCGTGAAGGCAAAAATAACATTTACTAGACTGGAGGAGTTTCCTGATAGCTACAACCTGGGGGTCTTTAAGTCGAGAGTAAATAGTTTACTTCTAAGTAAGCGTGCTCCATCATCGACCACATCATCGTTTACCATCACGTGAGAGAGTGGTCAAACGCGAGCCTAGCCACATAAAAAGATGTCCTTTGCGGTAAAGTTCTAAATACATTTTTGGACAACAACACAAAGTTGATATAGTACCTAATGACTTTTACAGCCACTCGGCAACACTCATGCATAATAAATAACCAAGTAATATTGCGAATACTGTGTGTACTTCCACTACATACCTGCTATTTGCATATGTTAAATACAATTAACTCTGTTAATTCATATGAATTTAAATCTTTTTGCAATCCATTGCATTTTTAATTTAAATACGCCATGGTCACGGATGTGAATGCCAAATTGCTGAGTAACTTTTCATTTTTCAGAAGCGTGTGAAAAAACATTTTGTCGTTGGGGCGCGGAGTGCGTGTCTCTGGGGGACGGGCGCGCGCACTGCGCCTGCCCCGCGGCGTGTCCCGCGGCGCCGGCGCCCGTATGCTCAACCGCCGGCCGCACCTACCGGAACCACTGCTACCTACGCAAGGAAGCCTGCGAGCGTCGGCTGAACCTCCGCGTTAAGCATGAGGGCGAATGCGGTGAGTGTTGCTGTAACCTGCTTTTTAGGGTTCCGTACCTCAAAAGGAAAAAACGGAACCCTTATAGGATTACTTTGTTGTCCGTCTGTCTGTCTGTCTGTCTGTCTGTCTATCTGTCTATCTGTCTATCTGTCTGTCTGTCTGTCAAGACCCTTTATCTCGGGAACGCATAGAGGTATCAAGTTGAAATTAAAAGCATATACTCAAATCTGCGGTCCCTTGATGCTGTGAAAAAATCAAACTTCTAAAGTTAACGAAAAAAAATATACGGCTTTTTATGTCGCTAAAAACGTGTATTTCGACACTCTCAAGGGAATCAAAATTCATAGGGTACTTCCCGTTGACTCAGAATCCTGAAATTTGGCATAAATCAAGGTCCTTATAGCACAGATATAGGAATAAATCTGAAACTAGTAAATTTGTTGTTACGTCACAAAAAAAAAAAAACATTATTTGCGATTTGGAAAAATCTTCAAGACTGCATTCGGGAATTGAACTATTTACACAGGTAAGTTTATTTATACGGAACCCTCAGAGCGCGAGTTTTTTTATATTAAACTCTCCTTCTAAACCTCTTCATTCTGCGTAAGCTTTGCGTGCTTTTGATCCAAAAATAAGTGTGGCACTCGGGGACTGCCGCGGTAAAGCTATTGCATAGCATTTTGTATCAACTTATGTAATTATACGTATTTATTTATTTTATTTATGCAGTATTTCTTTTTCTTTGATATTAATTCAAGTTACACTTTTTGAGCGTGGTGACCGATAAGAAAACAATTTTTTTTCTTTCTTGTTTACTTCATAAATTGCTACAAGTATGTTCAGTTGTTATCATAGAACATTACTATAATCTATTATAATACAAAAAGACTATTTTGTTTGACCGTGATTTGAACTCGAGGCACGATGATAACATAGGTAGAACGCTGTACCAATGCGCCACACAGGTCGTTAACGACTTTTCTAAAATAGGTGTTCGGTCTCTGTCGGCCTTCAAGCCACACCTCCCGTCCGTGCCCGTCGGAGTGGGGAGCGTGAGGTTTTTTTCGTTACGGAATTTCTGGATTCGGTCCCCGCGCTCAAGGCCCTCGATAGAAGCTATGCAATAGCTTAAAAACATAGAATGATAGTCGCACTACCTTCACAAACGGCCCAACTGAACGGTAATGACCTCCCCTAAGGCATCCAGTGGGTTACGATCTACGTCCATCTCCCCGGATGCGTTTGTGCGACGTGGCCAGCCTGCTCCCACTTCAGCCTAACTGTTTTTAGGGTTCCGTACCTCAAAAGGAAAAAAAACGGAACCCTTATAGGATCATTTGTTGTCCGTCTGTCTGTCTGTCTGTCAGTCTGTCTGTCTGACAAGACCCTTCATCTCAGGAACGCGCGGAGGTATCGAGTTGAAATTAAAACCATAAACTCAAGTTTGCGGTCCCTTGAAGCTGTGAAAAAATCAAACGTCTATGTTAACGAAAAAAAAGATATGGTAGTTTATATCGCAAAAAACGTATGTTTCGACACTCTCAAAGGAATCAAAATTCATAGGGTAGGTACTTTCCGTTGACCCAGAATCCTGAAATTTGGCATAAAGTAAAGTCTTATAGCATAGGTATCGGAATAAATCTAAAAACAGCAAATTTGTCGTTACGTCACAAAAAAACTTTTATTTACTATTTACATGGGTAAGTTTGTATGGAACCGGGAAGTCCCAAAGATTGCCCAGTTTTTTTTTCACATGCGCTACTTGAGCTATGTACTTAATGATGATAATGTAGATTTTGAGCTGAAACGTGGACTCTCCAACAAAAGCATCGTAAATGATTGACGCTCTTGAGATGTGGTGCTGGAGGCGTCTACTGAGGATAAAATGGTTCACCGATGGTTCCATTCTGAAAGAGTTGTTGGATCTTATTTTTATTGACATCCTCAATGAATTTATTTCGACATTTGTAATGATTTTTCTTTCTTTTTTGACATTTGTTATGAATTTATTTTGACATTTGTAATGATTTCCTTTTTCTTTTTTGATTTTTGTATTAATTTTTTTGGTATTTCTAATGAATATTTATTTTTACTGGTTTTTATCTTGTTATTGACATTTCTATTTTATTTAATTTGATTTGTATAAGTATCAGATTTATTTTTCTATTTTTATTTTCAAATTTTTCAATTTGTTCCCTTAAATATGTAATTCTACCTACTTACCTTTACGATATTGCTGTGCCCGACAGGGTCCATGTGCACTTGTTTAACTATTTTTAAGATCTTATGAAAATACATGTAATCTAGAATTGAATTGCATTGAATTGAAGAGCTTCGCGTCAAACAAAGACTTTCATCGTTTGTGCAACTGCGATTGCGAATCTTTTGGAACGTTTAGTAGTACAGGGCGAAGGGCCAAAACGTTCTCGCGGTCGATAACCTTCAGATGGACAGACCTCATTAAATCATCTTTGAAGTGTTTCCTCATTAAATGTACACGCAGTGCCACAAATAGAGAGAGATGCCGCAACCTACCAGCCAATCAATAACCACGATCACTCCGCCAGGATTGTACGACTGAGAAGAAGAAGAATGTAAATTTTGCTCATCTAAATATGAAATTCTATTCCGGAATCGGTATATAAGTATGAGATAGCATATTCATTCGTTCATTAATTTAATTAGGCTGCATATGTATATTCAGCGTATGCCATATATTACAGAGTTCGTAAAATAATAACACAAAGCTTATTTATCAGAAATTACTAATCCTACCCGAACAAAAGTAATTTATTACGCAGATTCGTGACATTGCCCAGCTACTCAAATGCCATTATCAATTTTCATTGCATGCATTTCAACGCGAAAAATATCTGTTTAATTAATTTATGGCGTACAAGCGCAGCCATTTGGCTAGATATTTTTGATAAATTACACAAGTTAAGTCATATAACAGTAACTATGGAAGCGCACCTAATGTATCATTAGACACCAAACTTTCCAAATTAATGGTTAATAATTGGTATTTGCCTGATCACCGAAATGCCATTCATAGTTTATTTTTACACGAAAATTTGTTAAGTAAGTTTTTAGTATATGCATTGTATTTATTTATTTATCTGTGAATCATTTTTTTCTATCAAATCCATCCAAAGGTAGTCTAGTTTATTTTTACACGAAAATTTGTTAAGTAGGTAAGTTTGTAAGTATATGCATTGTTTTTATTTATTTATCTGTGAATCATTGCTTTTTTCTATCAAATCCATCCAAAGGTTGTCTGTAAAAAATTGCTTTAAGCGGTGAGACCGCCCATTGTTACACCCCATTAATTTTAAGCTACTACAGTATTTTTTATGGTGTACAATAAAGAGTATTTATCTTTTTAATACTACATATTACAAAAAAAAATACGGGCTAATATTAGGCTTTATTATTCGGTCTTGTGTTCCAGTAAAATAATGAATAGGTATTTAATTTTCGATACATAGTTATTTTTACCGTCGTCGATACAGCCGGCCCTTACTAAGACCTTTACACAGTAAACTAACATTGTTATTGGGTCCTTACCAAGTCAAGTGATTTTCACTTGTCAATGTTTAAGGGGTTTCTTTTATACGATCTTACCTTTTTGGCAAAGTGTGCGGCCCTCTTTTCCGTTATTTTAGCGGGAAATAAAGACAGTGCAATCCCGTAATTTTTCCGATTCTTCTAGTTAATTTAGGCATCTATCTAAATGGATACAAGACGTTCGAGTGTAGAAATAAGTTAGTTTCCAAACTGAAATTTCCGACGCGCATGTATGGTATGTTACAATATATAAGTTTGTATCCTTATTTTTACATATTATGTACATATTATAAAACTAATTCCCTCACTACGTCTGTCTGTTCCCAATAAACTCGTAAACTACTGTACGGATTTTCGTGCGGATTTTTCGAATAGGCAGAGTAATTTATGCATAATATTACATAGCAAAAATGAGAATTTCAAAGATTTTAACACCCGTGCTAAATTCGAGCGGCACACTAAGTAGTAAAAAATATTACAGAAAAACAAAACAGAGTTGAAATATAAAATTTTATGCGGATAAATAAACGTCCATAAGAAAAAATAAAGGTTAGTAGTAAAGTGTGTACTCAAGATTGAGGCGCCACCCGTCGTATGGAGTATTAACAGTGTCAACCGTTCACTATGAGGACAGACACTCGATAAGATAAAGCATCTTTCTGTCCTTAATCTCGTCACATTTCAAATGAATCCTCATGACTTCGCAATCGACACTCAATTTGCTGCCAATACAATGTATGTCTTTAAGTGTTTTTATTAGTTTTTTTCTTTATTTATGAATGATGAGATGAGATAAGATACATTTTATTTGTCAAAAACTTGTGTAGGTTATCAATCAGATTGAAAGAATGATAGTAAAAAATGTTGTTAAAGGGTTACTTAAAAGAAAAAATTAACGATTTTTAAAACATTTATTAAAAGTGATAGCAAACATAGTTTGCAGGTTTGCGAGCTATTGAAATTTCCTCGTGAAAATTTTAACGGAAAAGTTTTTTTGATTTGTGGCTTTTCTAGTGCTCAAACCTTTGTTGGTTAAAAATACCTTTTGCTCCCATTAGGTGAAATAGGTATCTCATTTTTTTGTTGACTGGACTGTTTTTCAAATCTGTGAATGCAGATAGCAATGACTGAAAACGACAAGAACCAGTTTTCTAAAATTATTTTGTCGTAGCTAAATATAATTCAAAATATTCAATATACCTATCATTGACCCTCACTAAGAAAACATCACAAGCTAGTGCATGGACCCAATTAATCGTTTCCTAAAATGTTTTTAATGTTTCCATATGACAATAATAATAGGTGTAAAAAGTAAGTAATTATTTATTTATTTCTTTATTGCACACCTTAACTTATTATAGGACAAACATTTATAAAAAAATAAGTGTACAACAGGCGGTCTTATTGCACAGGGCAATTTCTACCAGACAACCTTTGGATGGACTGAACGAAATGAAAAGATTTGGAGGGCTGTCAGTGTACAAAAACATAGTGTACAAAAAAAGAAAAGATAATAAAAATAAAATATATATACATATAATACATAAATAGGTACGTTACAAAATAATTAACTAATAAATATTAAAATATATGATAGAGAAAGGAGAAGAAAAATTAAAGTGATAGGTAATGCTCCTTCACCATCTTTTTTAAAGTCAGTAACGTTTGGGCACGCCTCACTTCTAAGGCATTGTAAGTCAGTCAACATTGTACAATGCGTTCCAAATAAGAATAGGATCGATTGACAGGTAGTGACGTCACGTCATACTGTCAAATCGAAGAATTATTATGGTGAGCAAAACAAGAAAATTTTTAAATTTAATTTATTTACGAACTGTGAACGAAAATAGTTTAATCAGAATCCAGTTCTTCAATTTTGCTCATCTCTGAGTTCTTCAATTTTGCCCAATTTCTTGCGATTTGACAGTATGACGTGACGTCACAACATGGCATCATTCCTATTCTTATTTGGAACGCATTGTACCAAATAAGTACATTTAAAAACCAGGATTGAAATAGAATGATGACATTATTATAGGTATATGACACTGAAATCGTTAATCAGTGTTCTAAATAATGTAACATCAATGCAATATCCATATCATGAATAAGAAAAGTAAAATAAAGTTGAAACAACTAATAGACATTTACACGATAATATACCAGTAAATGAGCTACCAGTTAAGTCACATCTGCAGAAGAAGTCATTGCCAAAAGAGTTTGTCTTCAACGTAGTCTTTAATCTTGTGATACAGCTAAAGTAACCTGGGGTAGGTTACTTTAGCTATATCACCGCTATGTCACGAAAAAAAAACCATCCCGTGTACTTTTCCAGGCAGCTCAGTGCCGTAGGGTTATGGTGTTATGTATCTTGATTTGTATACAGTTATAGAAATTTTTAAATTAAACAAAGGAATAACTGCACGACTAGACTGCACCTAAATATCATTTTTTTTACACAGACGCTGGCGATCCATGTACGGGAGTGTCGTGTCCAGTCGGGGCGCGATGCGTGGCAACCTACGGCCAGCCCGAGTGCCGATGTCCCCGAAGTTGTCAACGTCGCAAGCCAGTGTGTGGGACCGACGGCAGGGAGTATCCATCCGTGTGTCATCTCGACAAACATGCCTGTGACAACCAGCTCAACATAACCATTAAATACCATGGCAAATGCGGTAAGTTACGTTTATATTTTTGTAAAGGTATTTATTTTTATTTTTCGAGATTTTTTTTTTTTTTTCGGGTTGGAAAATCATCTAATGACATCCCGCGCTCTTGGGCAGAGCGAGAGATAGTGTCAGACTTTTACTGACTAAAAACCCACTCCTGTTCCTTCTTTGGATGGACTCGCATTTGTCCTGTCGCCTAATTTATAAGCGATGAGGTTGTCGACGAAAACTACACCAACCACCAATGAAATGTCTCAAGTTATAGCTTTTAGGAAACACGAGACTCTGGCAGCGAATTCTACTCCTTGTAGACATGATTTGTTCATATACAACATAAGTTTTCGTAACACTTCACTGATCATTATAATTTATTATAATTTCTAGTTAATAACTGACTATTTATTTGACAATTGACATATGTATACGATTTTTTTTTTTTTTTTTTATGTATAAGTCGATTATATTGAATGTATTGTAACTTCCAAAAATAATGATTTTGCATGCCGTAAGGCAGAATGTAACGGAAACACCCAACTCTGTACCATCTTATAATTATACCTACATTGCTCGCAAATAAATAATTCTGATTCTGATTCTAAACAATCATCAAATTGTTACACTACCTATTGCAGTTTACATAAGCTACTTACAGTAATAGAATGGCACGTGTCTGTGGACTATTTGCTTGTAGTTTTGTTATATTCATAAACGCATATTTTGTTGTACCGAACTAAAAGTTGCATGTCGGTCTGTTCCAAACAGAGTCCATATACCTAGTTACAACATAAACAAGTTATGCTACGGACTTGTTTGTTGATATTAGCTTTCCATATGTTAATTACGGAGTATTTACTCTTTTATTATCTCATACTGTTTGCACGAGTAGGTTCGGTTTTTTTTATTTTTTGGTGGGAAATCATCAAAATACTCCTCCCTGTTTGGTTGGAGTGAGAGGCAGTGTCCGACTTTTACTAACACCTACCTGTATTCCTTCAGTTACACTGAAACTCACAATCCCTTAACCTTGACAAGAGTAGGTTACTTCTAGGTTATTAAGAATAATTGTTTCTCCAAGAAGGTCGTAGATACTTCATTTTTGTAACCATTAATCATTTCTTAATAAAAGTCTCCTTTTTAGCGTCAGCTCTGCAAGCCACAGTTATTTTAATGAGGGATTATTAATTAAAACATAATGGCCTCGTATTGTTAGTGTCGATCTTTGAGAGCATAAAAGGAACTCGTTAAAAGGAGGTCTTTTCTTAATAATAGACGCGGAGCACACAAAAAGGGTCAACATTTCATTTTGCCCGTGTCAGATGACGTGCCTGCCCCGGAATAAAACCGGGCTTTCTTTAGAAACGTGCGTAGAAAGGTGACACGCTTTCTGTCACTCTCCTTTTATTGAAAAAGATCCACCCAGTCAGTAGATATCAGTCAACACGTTTTCAAGGTAAAGCTGTTTCGTTAACTACTTAATAACAGGTACCAAAATAAATTCATTCGAGAAACAAATTAAAGTAACGCTGTACCTACATATCTACAAGTAAAATAAATTTTCAATGAAAAACAATTTTTCGTTACAAGAATTTATGATGCGGTTTAGTACCTACTAATCAAAATCATTTCTAAGAGCTCAAACACGATGTGGTAATCTTGTAGCATTCAGTAGTTCCTATGGCCACTATCCGAATTCATCATCAGACCAGCTACATGATCCCATACTATTGCATTGTCATGAAAGTTACACATATACCGAATTTCAGCTCGATCGGTTAGAAGTAACTGTTTTAAAACCCATTTTTAAGATTTACCCTAAACAAACATACATACATTATACATTGCAATTTGAATAAAAGTTTGAAATAACCTGCCTACCTATCTACTAATGCTTAAAAAGCTTCACATTTAACAATAAATTGCCTACCCTCCAAAAAGTTAGACCAACTCGTAATATGTAAAATTATTTCTTCTTCGTATCGTTATACATATTTTAAAACAACGTCTCCCATCGCGTCTGTCTGTATGAACACGATTAACTTCAATCAAAAACTACGGAACGGATTTTGATCTGGTTATTCCAATAGACAGAGTGATTTATGAGGAAGGTTTAGATACTTGCATATTATACATAGTAGAGAAAAAAACCGAGAATTTTAAAGCCATGTACCACCCATGCGAAGCTGGGGTGGGTCACCTAGTCTGTATATATAAAAGTCAAAGTCCTGACTCACTCACTGACTCATCAACGCCCAGATCAAACGCTGAAATTTTGTTTCTTTTATGATTTATATAAAAAATAAGAAAGGATTATTCAAAATTCACCCCCTAAAGGGATGTAACGGAAGTCTAAAATTTGTATGGAGAAACCTACTTGGGCGAAGCCGCTGGCAGTAGTTAGTAACGCATAAACTGGGTCGTCTGTTTTCTTTTTCGAAAAAGTAATCTAATCTATTTTATTCTATGTATGAAATGTAAGTACATTTCGTTAACCCTTTTCACTAAACTTGTCCCAGTCCAGCATATTCGATCTGAAGTACATTTGTACAAGACCGAATGCCCGCACATTCCAAAGTCCTTTGTAAGATTCTTTATTTACATTACTCTAGCTTGCTTCGGAGCTTTTATTAGATTGTTTCAACATAGTCTGTACTCTTTTATAAAACAGAATTGCTTTACCTAAGATGAGAACTTTTCCACTGACAAAATTACGAGTAGTCTTCTTCTTGTAGTCTTATTTAGTTTACATCGCGTTCTTTGATAGTCTTAATATAAACGTTTGAACTTATCCTGTACAAACGTTAAAAGTAGAAAATGTTTAAACAGGATACTTTTAGGATACAGAAAAAAAACTGTTTCGGTTGCACATATTTTTCTTTATTTTTATATTTGTTATTTCAATTCTCCGTCATTTATAACCCGATTTGGACAATTCATTTTATACTTGAAAGGATACACTTTCATATTGGTCCTTTTACTATCAAAATGGGATTAATATGAACTGACGAGATGAGATGCAAGAGCCATATCTCAATTATTATAGTAATTTATAGTGATTATTTTTATCAAGAACAATTACAGTATTTACATTTAGAAAGCATTACTTGATAAAGTGCAACAGATCAAGATGACCACAGTCAGTTGGCCACCGGAACTTCACAAACCTTTAGAAATTTCGATTAAAATAGTTAAGCAACTATGACGATATAAATAAATAGATAATTCTGATGAAAATAGTACCACCGAACTGATCAGATGATGAAGCCGGAAGGTAGGCACGGGAACTCTGTAATTAAACAATCATCAAATCTCTGTAATCAAAACATGTTTCAGTTTATCAGCATTTTCTTGAGTTGCACTTTGGCTATAAGTAGTTTTAATGGGTATATTGTATTAGTACCTTAATATACTAAAATCTAGGTTTAGCTGTTGGATTCACAACCAAAAAGTGGAAAATAAAAACATTTTACGAACCTAAGTGCTTTAAATTTTTTTTAGTGCTTTAATTTTAGTGCTTTCTAAGTGATTTAAATTTATTATAATTAACGAATTAATAAAACCAGAAACAAAACGACTTCCGACTTCGACCAACTGAAAGTCGGGTGAGTTGTCGTAAAAAGTTTTGCAAAAGAATTTTTATCACAGATCCATGTTCGGAGCATGAATGCGCTGACGGTGGCGTGTGTCAATTAAATGAAGCGCGGGCGCCGGTGTGCAGATGTGGTCCACCGTGTGACTTGCTAGTGCGGCCTGGCTCCGCCGTATGCGGCTCGGACTACAGGGACTACCCCAGCGAATGCGCGCTGCGCCGGGAATCGTGTCGGACACGGCAACAGCTTACCATCGCCTACAGAGGAGAATGTGCTTCCGGTAAGTTTTATAGCTTTTCATAAACAACAGCTTAAACTTGCCTCTTATGCTATTCAAAAGGTCATTTCACAATAAATAGTCGTTTACTCCAAAACCTAGTCTTCTAATCTAAAATTGAATCTTTATTTGGAAATGTAAAGAGCCAGCTTATTTGTATCCGTGTTGAAGAGACATTTTGTCCTTAGGAAATTAATTGGGTACGAGCATCGAGGCGTCAAGTCGCCTCAGAACAAATTGTGGCAGGAATAGAATAATTTCGTTACCTATGTAGTATTAAAGTTTTAATATTACAAGTGCTACTTTCTCTCGCTTTCTATCCATCAGAGTTAACTAACTTTTGTGTTAAATTGTTCGTAATAAATTTATGTCAGGGTCTTTGAGATTTAATAGATTTGAAAGCTGTCACAAGCGTGTTTAAATTGATTGCTGGAAATATTTAGTTGAATTTGTAATAGCGCAACACCCGTGCGAGTCGGTGAAGTGCGGCGCTCGCGAGCACTGCTCGCTGGACGCGCGGGGCGTGGCGGAGTGTGGCTGCGGGCCGCCGTGCGAGCCGGCTGTGCGACCCGTGTGCGGTTCGGACGGCCGCACCTACGACAGCCGCTGCCACTTGGACCGCGCCTCGTGTCTAGATAACCGAGATGTACGAGTTGCTTACACAGGACCCTGCGGTGAGTTGGATGTTTTGAAACGTAAAATCGTGCTCGTGAATGTGTGACGCGGTTTAGCCAAGTTTGTGGTTAGCTTTGACTTTGAAACTGTATGAACTTCGGCTTAGGTTGAACAGTCAGCTTACTGACCACTTTTAATGCTTATAATAAATATGAAAATTCTGTTCGCTATTTCGTTTGTAATCTACCTACTACTACCCTTTTAAAATGTTAAGTATCTCCAATGGTTTACTATTTATATAGATTTGCCGTATTATTAGTCTTTTACAAGGATATGCCGTCTTAAAAAACGTGTCATCGACGTAAAACGACGAAAAAGAAATAATTGATTCATTGCCCTACAGGCGTGGAAAACCCTTGCGCACGTGCATCGTGCCCATGGGGCGGCGCATGCGTCGCTCGTGGTGGCGCGGCGCAGTGCGCGTGCCCCGTGTGCGACGCTGCACTGGCGCCGGCGTGCGCATCCGACCGCAACACGTACGGCTCCGAGTGCAAGATGCGCATGCACGCCTGCCAGGAGGGCCTCGCTGACGGACACCTGCGCGTGCTCTACAATGGCACATGCCGTAAGTGTTATCTGCACCTATTATATAGCTGCTTGTACAATTAAATATGCGTGATTTTGGGATCGTTTGCAGTTTCTTCATTTATTTATTTACTTAAAACTTTATGCACTAATGAAACACTGTACAAAGGCGGACTTAATGCCTTGGGCATTTTCTACTAGTCAACCTTAGGGTCAAAAAGGTCCCTTGTTTATTTTGTAGGTACCTTAGGCCTTTAGCTACAAAATAAATAGACTGTTTGTTATCCGTCTCAAAAAACATTTTTATTTTCGTTACAGTGGAAACAAACTGGGCAAGTGCGAGTCGGACTCGCGCCCTGAGGGTACCGTACAAACTTACCTATGCAAACAGTTCAAATCCCGAGTCTCGAAGATTTTTCCGAATCGCATTTTTTTTTTTTTGTTGTGACGTGACAATAAATTTACAGTTTTTAGTGCTATAAGATCTTGCCTTATGCAAAATTTCAGGATTCTGGGTCAACGGGAAGTACCTTTTGAATATTGATTTCCTCGAGAACACTCTCGAGGAAATCAATATTCAACTCGAAATAAAAGTTTTTTGAGACATAAACGGCCGTATCTTCTTTTTCGTTAACTTTGAAATTTGATTTTTTCACAGCTTTAAGAGACCGCAAACTTGAATAAATGGTTTTAATTTCAACTCAATACCTCCACGAGTTCCCGAGATAAAGGGTCTTGACAGACAAACAAACAAACATACAAACAGACAGACAGACAGACGAACGAACAACAAAGTGATCCTATAAGGGTTCCGTTTTTTCTTTTTGAGGTACGGAACCCTAAAAAAACAATTCACTAGTTGAAACTGGTATAGACTAAATTTTTTTGATAGAACTAGAGTTTACTGCTAGTAAAAAAAAATATTCGGGTTAAAACTAGTTGTAACTAGGTAGAACCGTTTTTAGGAACTTAGGGCACTCTAACAAAAGTTACGAGTAAGTTCGAGGACAATGCAGGTGATGACGGCATTTACGAGTGAGTGAGTAAAGCAAGTGGAAGATCACGTGCCCCACGTTACCTAACCGTCAACCAGACATAAATAGCGTAGAATGACCCGTCGACCGTAACATTTTTACTCGAGTACGGCAAAGTCAAAAGAGGGTTATGTAAAAATGGTTTCAGACTAGCTGGGTTTAGTTTTGACTTACATTATTTGTACTTACACCAGTTTTATATTAGTTTCAACTAGTAAAAACGGATCATTCGAATGAAATACGGGTTTTATTGTAACATTTTTTAAAGTCAAAAGCCAGTCATGTTCACAAGAATAAAAAAAAACCTCATAACAACTTTATTATACATATGTCATACCCACATCTTATACTCGTAAGTCGTACCTTACTAGGTCGCGTCCTGGTAGCGATCCGACTCCCTAGGCGCTTACCGGAACGCTTCTGTGAACTAATTTATTAGAAGAACTTTACTAATTAAATATAGCCAACCTGAATAAAACTTTGTACTAAGTGTTGTTGAGAATAAAGCTTATCTTTTCAAAAGTATAATATTAATTTAGGATTTAACAAATATGTTCGCTGGTGATTTATTTCTTCTGTGTTTTCGTCCCAAAGGAGGATAAAATGATTTCACAGGTCATTTAAATTAAAGTCTCCTCACCGCACCGCTGAATTCGGAGATGAAATATATTTCAGAATCTCTTCAACAAAAATTGCTATCAATTTCCCGTGATGAAAGTCTTTTTCTTTATGGAATTGTCAATAAAAAGCGCCCAAAATTCTTTTGGAATAAAAATATGTTTTGTGGAGCTGAGGCTTTTGCCTAAATTATTGTGTTAGGAATAATAAAATACAAAGTACCAAATTCTTGCTTTTACCATATTTTATATCAACCCTGAAGCTTAAAGTCATAGTACAGGGCAATCTTCTCAACAAAGACAGTGCGAAAGATCTCGACAGCAGACATTATGCGAGTTATTGACTATTTGGACACAATATATTAGGACATAGTGTCTGAATCGACATCATTATTTTATTTTTAATATTTTTATTGACGATTCGGACACCACCAAATTTAATGAAGCTAAGTTGCCGCCTTAAATCCAGCCTAAAATAGTTTTGGTAACGTTTTTTTCCTCATATATTTTAAAACTTTTTATCTGACTGTACTAAAAAGTCAGTGAGTGTCCAATATTTTTTTTACTGACGATCAGTGATATAAATATTGAAATACAAATGTGTCAATTCAGACACTATGTCCGAATATATTGTGCAACTCCATTTTGCGACCTAATACTTATACTAGCTACCAAACACAGTGCAGCATGGCGTCGCATCACGAGAAAAGTGGTGGCACAAAACTCGACCGAGACATGACCACGACCACTGTCAAGAGTGCTCGACTAAGGAGAAGGAGTTATTAAGTCTCGTTTTCAAATAGATATTTATTACTGAAAGTTCTCGAGTACGCTTATTTGATCACTATTATATTATATATATCTATTTTTTATATTTCTTTTTATTTTTTTATATTCTATCTAATTTTTTTTTCATGTTAGCAATATGAAAAAAAAAATACAACTTCGTTGATATTAAAAACCATTTTAATGAAAGAAGTCCAAGTGCTTGCTGCATCGTGGCCACTCAACATTTAATAAACCCGTGTACTTTTACATGAACACTCATTTATTTCCGCTGAAACTCATTCAGTTCAATTTGTTCGTGGGACTCAACACTGTAATATATTGTACGTTACTCTATCATTGCAGACTGAAATGTCAATTAGAGATTAAAATGGCTCAATGGAAATTGAACGCGACGCGGATTGATGAACGGAGAATGCGGATTAATTTTATTATTAAAAGGCGCCCGAGCGTAGCTATTAATTTATTGAAACAATATTTGATAGAGCCGTTCACCGGCGCTTAGTCACAGTTTAATGGAAATTCTTTCAAAGGGTTCCAAGCTACCACTTGACGATAAATCACAAAGGCCACTTTATACAAGATTACAGCTAATCAATCATTTTATTAGAAAATTACGTTTAAACAGAATTTATGAACTTTTTTTGATTAACGTGTTATTGAGTTTCGTTTGCAAAAAAATTTTGGTGTGTTTATGGATTAATATTAAATTCCATTCCAATTACAATAGGGTCTGTCTAGAATAAACACGTTAAATTAATATTGTCTACTTTACTGTTGTTGAAAATCATCTATTTAATATTGTGGATAACTGGATATAGCCCAGAGGCAGAAGTTAAGTCCTAACTTTAAAGTAAGTATATATTTTATAGAGCATGCTGTATTATTCAAGTGTTCGCCACATTTTATGGGTTCCATACCTCAAAAGGAAAAAACGGAACCCTTATAGGATCACTTTGTTGTCCGTCCGTCTGTCTGTCTGTCTGTCTGCCTGTCTGTCTGTCAAGACTTTTTATCTCGGGAACACGTAGAGGTATTGAATTGAAATTAAAACTATGTACTCAAGTCTGCGATCCTTTGAAGCTGTGAAAAAATGAAACTTCTAAGTTAACGAAAAAAAAGTTTACGTCGCAAAAAACGTAACTTTCGACACTCGCAAGGGAATCAAAATTCATAGAGTACTTCCCATTTACCCAGAATCCTGAAATTTGGTATAAAGCAAGGTCTTATAGCACAGGTATAGGAATAAATCTGAAAACATCGAATTTGTTGTTACGTAACAAAAAATTTTTTTTGCGGTTTGGAAAAATCTTCGAAACTCCATTCGGGAATTGAACTATTTACATAAGTAAGTTTGTACGGAACCCTCAGTATGCGAGTCCGACTTGCACTTGCCCAGTTTTTAGTATTTGACATAACTTTGTAACGCTAGGGTAACAAATATGGACTGCGAGCTTGTTCGAAAGAGTTACCGCGGCTCTGGAACCCAAATCGTACTTCACTGAAGGGTCACTTTTCTTCAGTAAGACACACTCTACACACACACACACACTTCTGACTTTTGTCTCTAGACACTTTCTATTGCTCCACTCAGAGCTGAAGAAGTTAATTGATTATTGTCCAATTAAAAAAAAGTAACAATTATAGTCTTTACTCATTTTTATTATTCGTTTAGTGACCAATAAAACATTTTATTAGATTAATGTGTTTTTATAACTTGAACCACAAGGATCTGATTTACTCATAATAATGATGAAATGGTCAATAATTTTGTTTTTGTTTCATCCAAAAGTATTGGCATATTTGAAAAACACTACCTATTAGAAAAAAAACCACCGATATACTCGATATACATCGTATCATGTCGTTGAATTTATTACCCTGTATCTATAGTGTGTGTGTGTAATATTCTGATTGTGTGCATTGTTCAGAGACTTGCTCGGACATCACGTGCAAGGGAGGTGGCGACTGCGTCGTGGATGCCGACACTGGCCGGCCCATCTGTCGCTGCAACCACAACTGCACCGAGGCACAGGTACTGTAGCTTACTCGATTTACTACACCAATATTTATTACCGCTTCGGCTAGCTTTCCTATTTTCGTGACATAGGATACAAAAACTTGCGATCCGTCCCCCAACCATCAAGCTAACCAATATAGAAAACAACCCCTAATACCTCGCATCCAACACTGACCCAACTCGACATAGGAAAAAAGTTTTTAAGTCAAGTCATATCTAAAAAATATCAATATAAGAAATTCTGCAAGTGTACAACTCATAAAAAGTTTGCATAACACACAATAACATTAAGAGGGAATGTCTTAATGTTTCTCACTAGCCTATCGTCAAAATCGAGCATGGTTTAAAAGCTTGCTACTTCATCTAACGCAATCCAACGCGATTTTTGACCGAAAAGGCAACGCGAAAAAAGAGAGATAGCGCCTGAAAACTCTGTTAGCATTCAGTAATTCTGTGATTGAAAGTTTTTGAAAAAAAATGTCGTCATTCATAATTTTGTTTAAATTTTCAAGGCTTCTATTGTAATACTTTTTTGACTTTTTTAATTTTTGAGTAAATTATGAAGTGTCAAAGTTCGTGCAAAATAGCAGATTTTCAGAGGTTTTTACTGGATTAGTTTTAGACAAATTTATAAATTGATTTCAATAGAAGCCTACATAATATCCACAAGATACTGTGTTTCCAAAATATCTAACTAAAAATGTGTAATAACGTCATAATCGCGTAAGAGTGGTTGTTGTATGAAAAACAGAGAAAATGTATGTCGAGTTGCAGTTCCTTTAAAACACGAATTTTTTGCCAGCGGTAAAGAATAAACCGTTTTGGGTTTGCCATAAAACAATAAAAATGTTGTTTATCATTTGGAACTTAAGCGAAATACATATGTTAGAGGGTCCTACGTCAACGCCGGGGCGAAACTCCGCTGCCGCGCCATGTCGCGGCATGGCGGGAAGACTTCCGGCGAGATCTCATGGTGGAATGGCGACAGCGACTGTTGCAACCCAGTGCTGGGCACGCCATAATTATGGCCATAAGTCCCCTCTTTGAGGAGTGGCTGGAAAGACCTCACGGCGTCCTTACCTACCGCATGACGCAGGTCCTCACCGGACATGGTAAGTTCGGGAGGTTCCTGCACCGGATTCGTGCAGAAGAGACGCCCGGGTGCCACCATTGTGTGGACCGACCGGAGGACACGGTGGAGCATACAGTAGAGGTGTGCCCCGCTTGGGCAGAGCACCGCCGTGTCCTCGTGGGGGCGATCGGCGGCAGCGATCTCTCGCGCCGGGCCTTGGTACAGGTCATGGTCCGGAGCGAGGAGGAGTGGCAGGCGGTCGCCTCCTTCTGCGAAGCAGTAATGCTAGCAAAGGAGGCGGCCGATCGCGTGAGGCAAAGGTCCTCACGCCCCAACCGAAGCCGGGATTCCGATCCCGATTTCCGGCCACCGTAGGCGCGGGCTTGCGGACGGCGAGCAATGGGTGGCTCGCCGTCCGATCGTCCGGTGACTGTCCGGACCGAGCCCAGGTCGTCGACGGCGCGTAGTGTTCCACGCGCGCCTCAGGGAGATGTCAGCAACCGTAGGGGCCCAGCAGGGTCGAGGCCTACTGGGGCCATGGGTGATGCGAAAGTGACCCCCGGGGCCCTGGGAAAAAAATGGCAAAGAAGGAACAGGAGTGGGTTTTTAGTCAGTAAAAGTCTGACACTATCTCGCGCTCCGCCCAAGAGCGGGGGATGTCATTAGATGATTTTCCCACCCGAAAAAAAAAAAGAAAAAAAAAAAAAAAAGAGGGTCCTACGTGGAAACAAATGGACAGCAAAATGTTATATGCTTGAAGTCACGTCCACATTTCTAACTACGTAATTCTATTGGCGAAGCAAAGCATTACCGACGTACCTAATGAAAAGTAAATACCTACCTTAAAGTTCTGGTTATGCAAGTATGTATTAATTACTGGACGGCCACAATTATCACATCACACCACAACGAGGGTTAAATGGATCAGCATTCCCATAGTTCGGTGCTTCAAGCATGTCGGTTAAAATCCCTTCATCCAAGCGTTGAGGTTCATACTCTCGGAGGGTAGTGATAGGACCGAGATCAGAAGGAATTCGAAGCTTCCTCACGTGGGTAACTAACGGGTATATCTATTATAATTAATACATATGAGGTCCTTCAGAATTTCATAGCTGAACGGTATTTCAAGTGGTATTAAGGTACAATATATTGAGCAATTATGTATTAAGTTATGGCAGTTATCAGCTCAAGTTGTTATTATTTCAAAACTACGTGTCATGTAATGTGTGAACTTTCGGAGAGAATTTGGTCTCTTCATTTCTCATGTTTTCGGCTTTACTTATAGATGCTTTCCGCTAACGACATTGTTTAGGATACAAGTCTTATTATATAAAAAAAAAATACCTACTTATCAATCAATCGACGAACGAAACGAATATTTAAACTTTTTTTTTCAACGTTTTCGAAACGTTTACTGCATTAGACTCTCTGGTTCATAGCTTGTAGCGGGCCAACTTGAGCGCCGAAAGTCATAAATGTGACGACCGCGTTAACATAAAACAAACTCGCACTAGACACACTGGTCATAAATAACAATAACAACTCAAAATAAAATAATATTTACAAAGTACCTCAAACACTTTGATAAATAGTCAATCTAATAACCTTTAAAGCTACTGTTTCAAACCAATCAAGTAAAGCCGATTTTAAAACAATATACCGAAATAAGCTACCAAACAATAAATAATTGGTGAAACAGAAGCTGTGATTATACTGCTTCGGTTTAGGAGTTGGATCATAATAAGTGTAACAATAATATCGCGCAGATATCCCCATCATTTGTTAATTAAGATGCTCACCTTGTCGCCGCTTAAAGTTGCCAATTAAAGCTTTGATGTTATGGCTATAAATACCTTTGAGAATTCATAACAAACTTGCTCGAGTCAAACTGTCGCGGAAAGATAAATTAAAGTCAGACGGGCTGTCCGCGATAAATAATAGATTTCTGAGCCGTGAGATTATTCTAGCTTATTTTCTTATTTCTACGGGAAGATGCTCAGATGGGTGGGTGGTCCTGGTTTCTGTCCTAAATTGCCTTATAAGTTACGTTTCTGGTGACTTTAGTAGGTTATGGATGGTGCCTCTTACATTACGAAAATTAATGCCTTAGCGAATATTACGGCCCGGTTTTTCTACGTCCGTCTTTTTGGTGAAAATTATGTGTATATTTCAGGAAAAAAGACTGCTCAAAAGAAGATCATTCTTTATCTCCTAAAATATTTTCGATAGTTACTGAGTGAAAACCATCCCGAAGCAAATCAGAATGCCTGTATTTGTTAAAGCTTATCGTAAATTTGTTGGTTGGTGGCAGGAATCAGACGTGGTATGCGGGAGCGACGGGCAGACGTACCCATCACAATGCGAGCTGGACTCAACAGCATGTCGAGAACAAACTGATCTGCGGCTCGCGTACAAAGGCGATTGTGGTGAGTCTAATAACAATCTCATTTAAATGTCACCATCGCGTTTTCAGTTACGTATGTATTTTATTTTGTTAGATTGTATGAACAAATCATTTAATTAAATCAATACGTTTAATTTTCATATATTCGCATGGTTTATATGCCAGGATACTGAACTATTAAACCTCTAAAAGCTTTTAACATTCAATCATGTGGAATTAAAGCTTACCAACTCCCTACTTTATCACTATTACGTAGATTCAAAGTTTCAACTCCAAATCGTTAAATTGATATTGATAGCTGGTCAATTAGAATTTATCGACCAGCCAAGCTTCCATACATTAGGTACTTAGCAAAGGTTTCTTCTATTTCTGTACAAATAACACAATATAATATATGTATAGTGCTAAAGGCGTACGAACTTATTGTAAAAGATGTTTCTAAGTGTTTAATGTTCGAATCAGTTTTCAAAATGTTACTTTAATGTAATATAACCATATAATATTATATTTGTGGTTACTTGTGAAATTTTATATACACGATTCAATCAATAGGTCACCAAGGCTCACCGCGTATACACATTTGAACACACAGAATTAGAATATTTATAAAGATTAGTATAAATGATGACAAACTAACAATACCTCAACGTTAGATTGGGCCAGCAAAGTTCAAATAAATGTTTTCTTTCTTTCTTTCTTTCTTTTTCAGAATTTATGTATTCTATTTTAACCAAAAGCCTTATATTTATAACGCTCACACTTTTAATAACGTTGAAACATTACACGTGTCAGCCCTACAGACTAGTGTCATTGAAAGCTTTGTAATTTTTCATAGAGTCAGAGTGTAGGCGCTTTATAGGAAGGAACAAAGAGTTTTTTATAAAGCCGTGATAGGCTTAGGTATTGCGCAGAGGGATTAGAGATCGATAGCGGATTGTCTCCCTATAACGGGCGTACCCGAAACAGAGTGAGATTAGGTAAATCGCCTTTGTGATGTGCATCCTCGGGTTACTTTATTAATCGCGGGAGGGCTTCGTCGGAATTTATACTGTAATCCGATTTGAAAGTGTAAAAAGAAAAGTTAAAAACCTGCCACTAAACTCGAAACGATGTCTTAATAACAAAGTATATATCTTATTTTAATAATACATCAACCTTCAACATAATATGTACGTAACACATCTAAATTATGAAATTGATTCTCGGAAAATTTTATTCTCGAAAATATACGCTTCTGAAGTAAATACCGATATATCAGAGAGATATTGAAAGAGGGCTGTGAATCTATTGTTAAATTTAATTTCCGGAGGCAACTTTAATATGGGATTCAGCAATTTAAATGGCTTCAAATCTCGACAGTAAAGATTTATAATATTTTTTCTCATATGTTTTTATAATTTCGTATATTTCTTTAATAATAAGGGTTTATCTCGAATTTGATACTTCATTTTGATTTGCGTCATATTCCTCAAAGCTGAGGGTTGTGACCACCCTGTTTCATCAATTTCCTTCCTTTTCCTTTCCTTCATCGTTCCTCCATCTATTCCTGTCTTTGGCGGTGTGTAGGGCCTCGTATACCGCGGAGACAAGAGTATTCAGTCATTTTGATTCACACAGCTGAAAGACGTCCATCATTGGACATAGACCTCCTCCAAGTGTCACTACAACGACTGGTCCTGTGCGTCCCGCATCATGAATCATCATCGGTGTACCTTGGACCACTCGCCCATTGAAACTTAACTTTGGCGATATCCTTGATTCTCCGACGGATCTCTTCATGTTTGATTCGAAAACGCAAGGAAAGTCCCTGTCCATTATGTTTTAGGTGATTTAAGCCCTCTGATGAAGCACATTATAAGCGACCCGCTTCAGAGCCATATGTAATCACTGGCCATACGCACTGGTCATAGACTTACTTTAAGAAAGAACTAGCGACAATAGGTTTTTTCTGTAAACTCATTAAATCATTAGAATATAGTCCAAGAGATCATAGTATTAAAATGAGTTGCATTCCACTGTCGCATTTGACATATCTCGGTTGTCGAATGAAGGAAGGCCAGTCTTGGTAGCGGCTATAGATCTTTAATGCATGTCGTGCATATTGTATCCGAGTGCTTAAACAACTTTAACCATACAAATAAGGCGTTCTAAAAATTAACGACGCGCGACGATTAAAAAATGTTTTAAAAAAAAAATATTAATAACTATTGTGTGTATGTATTTTCTAATAGAATGTCTACGTAATACTTATTTTTAATATTCGTGCACAGACTATTCCAAAATTTTTCTCCGTTCGTTTATCTCCCTTGGCAAAAACACCAAGACAATATTATGTGCTTATTATGAGGCAAGCAATAAATTATAAAAGTAATAAATAAATAGGTCTTGTCCTAAACAGACCAAACCTTGGGCTGAAGTCACGTACAGCTCGTATCATTTGTATTTAAGTATTGTACAAACAATCATTTTGAAAAATTAACACTATTAAAAGGTGAAACTATAAATGACGAAGCTAAAAATAATAAAATTTAAGATATAACCTTTACTATTCATTGTAATAAGCGACCCATTAATTTGCGGGTTGTTGTTAAAGATTACGAAACTTTAAGTCCTTACCAATTTTAGTCGAAGATATATTTGTGTCTACAGAGTTCTTACTTTAAAATTTTATTACAAAACATCTTCAATTTCCCGTCCGGCATTAATCGACCGCTTTCACAAGACTTTCATTTTGCGGAGAAGTGGTAAACAATCGTTATTAAATTTACACGGGTGTCTTCCCTCATCCCTCAATAAGAGGACGAGGAAGCCTAATTTTCCTTAGCGGTGGAATGAGAGTACTACAGGAAGCACACAATTGTCCAAAGTAATGACATTATCTGTTCAGCCATTCGTTTCTCGGAAAACTTCAGTCGGAGGGCTCACAAAGTCGTAACCTTGCAAGAGCAGACGAAATAAAACTCGTGCTTCTATTATAATTTATGACTTACGCGACTTGAGACTCGCTTGTAGCGACTTCCTGAAACCCCTTTTAGAGTTCAGTAAAAAACGGTAAATGGAATACTATTACATACCGAGTCTGGTCAACGATAGATGAACACGAATTATTTATATTAAATTGTATTTTTGGCAACATTTAAGAATTGTCAAAATTGTGTCATTGACGATTTGTACTTAACTCATCTAATGTTTACGTGCATCTTATTTTATTGAAAATAATGCTAAAAACAATCACTAGTTGGATGAAAAGGCTTCATTTAATATTGTTAAAAAAATTGAAAACGTAAAAAGTTAATTAAATTATAAATATGCAGATAAAATGAAACGGTTGGATTCAATCATTTCATTTCTAGGTTTTTTTTAGGTGGGAAATCATCTACTGACATCTCTCCCGCCCTTGGGCGGAGCGGAAGGGCATGTCAGACTTTTACTAACTAAAACCCTCTCGTTTGTTCTTTATTTCCTTTGCATTCCAGGGTCCCGGGGTTCATTTTCACTTAACTCATGGCCACAGTAGGCTTCATTTCTAGGTTAATTTTTTAACCGACTTCATTAAATATCTATTATAACAGCTTGATACTTTTGGCTATTAAAAACAATTTGCAATATTGCTCACGGTGAGTTATACTTTTAAGGAAGTATCGACTATGAGTAGACGAAACTCCAAATTGTGAGAATAGTAAAGGACATGAAAAATTGGACATTTCGGATGCGCGCTGTCCAGCAAAGCTGCAGCGGACATTTGAACAATATTATATTCCATAGATAAGGGCATCGATCGGCCTTTGAAATGAATAAAAACATTTCGACGCTATTTCACACACAATTTGGGTTACGGGACATCCTCGCCCAAGCACAAACTGGTCTGCGGGCCAAATTTCAACGTTTTTTACTCTGTATTTTCTTTGGTAGAATAAATTGTCTATTACAGATTTATGAGCTATTTAATAAATAAATATACGATTTGCTGAAATATCCCTTTAATTTTTAATAGGAAACAATTATGGTTTGTTCTACTAAACTGGTCCGGGCAACTCTACCCATTTTAAAAAGTTATCATTTGGCCCACAGGCCAGTTTTTGCTTGGGCAAGATGTTCCATAACTCACAATTTGTTTTATTAAAATGTAAAGATAATAAATAGGAAGCGCTTATTGAAAGTCCCTTTATTTTTATTTTTTTGACGTTGTAGACTAGTGACTTGACTGCGATCTCACTTAATGGTAAGCAGTGCGGCAAACGTTGATGGTGAAGTGGACTAGTCTATTAAGAGCCTACTCACTTTCACTCTAGCCTTGAAGACACCTAAATTATAATCGGATGGGAAGACTGCAGCAGACAAATTGTTCCAGTCCTTTGAAGTACGCGGTATAAAGGACGAGGCAAAACGCTTAGCCTGAACCGTAGAGGTGTCAACAATGCCTGGCTGGACACCTGCTGTACGTCGAGTTGTCCAATGGTGGAATGGTGATAACGGAATCAAGTCATGTAATTACTGCGCACACTCTAAAATACATCCTGTAAAAAACCGAAAGGCTGGGTACTATACGCCGGTGCTTCAGCCAAACTTGAACCCTTGACCTCAACCAAATCACTAATTAGCCATGCCTCTCCACTGAGTCCAAAGCTGCTAGACACACGATTGGACCTGTGTTTTGTGTAACATTAGAAGCTGTCCTGTTGTGAAGTACCGTCGGGCCTTTGCAAGAACGCCAAGTTTTCTAGCAGCTACCTTGACTTTGGACTCAATGAACCACCCAAAGTTTAAGTTTGAAGAAAGGTTATATTCTGAAAAGGAGCCAAGATGAACGGATTGACTTCACCCAACTTGGAGACTGCCTTAAGCAAGAAATTCGTTCGCTCTACGGCCTTTCGTTCAGACTGGATTAGCTCCTTACTAGCATGAGCACTCGGCAGGTCTCTCTACAATAAACTTACTAGTTTTTTTATTCAACCTTTTCTTAAGCCCAGGAAAGTTAAGTGGTAAACGTTAATGCGCCCCAGTCAAAAACAAACGCTAGTTTCGTTCATTGCTGAACTATGATACTAGTTGTACGATCACGTTGCATTAGACAAATACATAAAGGTGACCTAATAGTCAGTTTCATGGCTATTTACGGAGACTGCTCCAGGGTAGCCGTAACACGTATTTACGTACGGAATTATATTCAAATAAATCATCAACACATCTCTCTCAGTACAGCTGGGTTAGCTATTGAATGACTTTTTCATGAAATAGCCATTATAATTAAATTATTTTAATCTTATATTTTTAAGATAAGTATAACATATTCTTAGCTTTTGCCTATCATTATCATGATGAAACATACAAACCGTTTTCTTACCTATTTTTTTATAATCATAGATTTAAAGACCAATGATGGAAAATATTCGAAATAAAAACCTTCCACAAAGAATAAACGATATTTCTTCTTGGTATCTTTTGCGATAAAAGGTAATGAGGATGCGGAAACCTCACTTATTAGGTTTAAAAAAATAACTGGTAATAATAATAATATTGCCGGTTAATTGACATGTTTATGTACGTATATATTATAGCACCGTGTATATTTGGCGTTCTTTAACAGCTCTATGTGAAGGTGTTCAATGTGCGTTTGGAGCGCATTGCTCCGCTGGCGAGTGCGTATGTCCCACGGACTGCGCTGGCGCGGCCCGGGAGCCTGTCTGTGGCAGTACCATGCAGACCTTCCCCAACGAGTGCGAACTGCAGAAGGCAGCGTGTAGACTACCTCCACCAGCCACACTACACGTCATCTTTTATGGAGACTGCAAAGACAGGCTAGCCGTAGTGCCACCTATTGCTATGAGTACGTATCTTTTGAGTCTCGTAACATAATATCTTTTATATTTCCTAAATAACACCCACTAACTTCTTCTAACTGTACTATACAAGTTCATTACGTCTCAAAGGTACATCAAATTGCTGGTCCGATTTCCATAAAAACGTTTGATCCAAGTGAAAATATTTACTATCAGACCTACATCAACCCAGTTGTTAGCAGTAATTTTCAATAAAGCGACCCATCGTCAATCAATTAACTAACTTTCCGCTTTATCGCTCGACTAACACGCAAATATTTGGGCGGGGGTGTAGCCACGACCGCGATGAGCACGACTCAGGCGGAGGACGGCTCCACGGAGGCGTGGGCTGAGCCGGACGGGGCCGGGCCCGCCGCCTGCCGCGACATCCGCTGCGACTTCGGCGCCAGCTGCGAGGTCGGATCCGACGGCTATCCACGCTGCTCCTGCCTATTCGAATGCCCACACGAAACCGAATACTTTCCTGTCTGCGCCTCAGACTTCCGCCTTTATCCTAGCCTCTGTGCCATGCGCAAAGAGGGCTGTCAGAAACAACTCGAATTAAGACTTCGACCGCTGGATCTTTGCAAAGGTTCGTCTTCATGCTTACTAACAAATACTAACAGCCTTCTCTTAGTTTGTAAATAATAGTAGAACATAATTCACATATCTGTCTCGGCAATGAATTGTTGTTAACCGCAGGTATGGAAGTAAGACCGTGCGGTAATAATAAAGCAATGGTTGATCCCACCACTGGCCTCGAAATAGACTGTGGTAACGGGCCGCACCGGCAGGATTGCCCTGTTGGCAGTTACTGTCATATCACGCTGACTGCGGCTCGGTGCTGCCCTAAAAGTAAGTATTACGTATCCAGATAGAGATATAACAATAGCAATTTACATATGTTATCCTGTTTACATACCTTCCGCTTTTATATTTGATCACATTCTCCGAATCTATGTCACTAAACCTAATTGTCTGTATCGACTTTCTATCGTTATTTCTATTCAAACTCATTAAGTCTCAGCGTCCAATACCCTAATTGAATACACTATCCATTAAGAGCAAACTTTCTAACATTTAACATTTAAGTGTAATAACCATTTGTATTGTACAAATGTACCTTATAAATTTACAGCTTTTATAATTATATCTGTGCCAGACAAATATTCCATTCAGATAGTTGATTTTAATTGTTTGTTCGGTTACAATTAATCTATAGTAATTAAAAGCGAATCTGATTTGTAGTGGCCATCATATTTGATTATATAGTTATAACTTACTAGTCTACGATATTTCCACAAAGCAAACCTTGGTTTCATGCATATAATATGATGCCTAACTGGTGATTTGTCAGAGTGAAAATACTAAGGGTACACGGCACCAACAGTAAATTGGATACAATCACGCTAGCTGGTGCCGCTTCGGATCCTTTGTCTCTATCTTATAAAATAGGGTATTTTATTCACTTGTATGTAACTGGTGGCACATGCAAGGAAAAATTTCGTTATAATTTCAGTGATAAATTTTTTGTACAGACGATTCAAGACAATTTGAGGAAAAGAAGATATCTCACTGTTCGGAGTCGTCGTACGGGTGCTGTTCGGACGGTTCGACCGCAGCCACAGGTCCTAATGAGGAAGGGTGTCCAATCACGAGTTCGACTTGCGGTTGTAACCGGCTCGGATCCGTGTCGGAGCGCTGCGACGAGGACGGCCAGTGTGTGTGCCGTCCCGGCGTGGGCGGCCTCAAGTGCGACCGTTGTGAGCCGGGCTACTGGGGGCTACCGCGGATTGGCTCCGGCCACACTGGATGTATTCGTACGTATACTAGGAAATGATTATTTACTACGTTTTACTTTTAAATATTTGGGTCATTTATATAAGCACACAATTTATTGATTTTTCCAACCACCAATCCATTAGTGAACTACCTTCGAGTGAAGTTGTACCTTTTCACGAATCTAATGTTCTATTTTAGCGTGTGGGTGTTCAGCTTTCGGTTCAGTTCGAGAGGATTGTGAACAAATGACTGGTCGATGTGTTTGCCGAACCGGGGTTCAAGGACAAAAGTGTACCGTGTGTGCCGACCACAGACGCAGATTAGGACCCAACGGGTGCTCCGACCGTAAGTCGTATTTTCTTTAAAAAAAAAAAACAAACCCACTCTTCACTGAGATTTAGGGTCCTCATTACAAAGGTACTTACAACAATGCCATGCCTGACCCATGTCAAGATGTTTTCGTATTAACCGTTTTTCTTTTTTGTAGGTTATTTAAAGCACGGCCGTGTACTTAATTTTTTTCTTTTTGTACGAAGTCAATATACAATTGTATGTACTGTATTAGCAATTTAATTAGGCCGACTAGTTATTTGATTTGGGGAATCAACCTACGCAGTTCGCCTAATCAAAATCTCCCTTTTCAGAAGTGTTTTGTGTGAATATAACGAATTCCCAGAAGATAGGTAAAAGCCTATATCTATTTACAAATGGAGCTTAATGTGCTCTGGTTCTTATTACCACGGACGTATCATAATAAAGTACATTCAAGTAGAACACACGTAATAAATTATAGTTTTTTAATTACTTTGAGACATATTATTTGACTAGTACAACATACGTATTTCTCATCTCTTTGTCAATGATATCGTCGTATATAAGACACTCTTATGCAGCTGAAACTGGCGGAGTGGTGTCGTCTTGCGCGGAACTGTCTTGCTACTTCGGCGCCGTGTGCACTGAGCGTACCGGCGGCGCGCTGTGTGAGTGCGCCGCCGCGCCCTGCTCCGATAGTGACGCCAATATGCTTGTGAGCACACTTTTTTACACTTACGATTTACATAGATATAAAAGATAGGGTTGATCGCGCGGTTTTTTGACGCTATCACTCTTTGAGAGAAGTCGGCAATTTTCGAGAGCAATTAAATGTATGAGACATAAAAAATGCTGCATTTCTTGTAAAGCGTATAAAAGCAAACGTTTGGACGATCCTATCTTTATTATTTAAATCTATGCATGTAACTTATCACATTTTGAAACCAAAACATTGTGATTTATTAAGCTTATGAGTTATTACCTAATAGCCGATAATTTATAACAACTAAGTTTTCTGTGTCAGGAATTTGTAACCCATTTGTATTCACATTGAAGAACACGACCTTGTAACTTTACCTTCTAAGTTTAATCAAAACCAACAGGTATGCGGTAGCGATGGCAAAACTTACGAATCTGAATGTCACCTTAAGTTGCAAGCGTGTCGCACGCAAGAGGATATTGTAGTGCAAGCCTTTGGGCCGTGCAAGCTGGGCGAGGTGGCGGGCACGGCCGGCCCGCCGCGCCCATCGTCACCAATACAGTTTACGCAGCAGGATGACGGCGCCGCTTCCAAGTCCACCAGACACCTACTCAACCCCGACAAATACTATAATAAGTATGATTGGACCAGAAAAGAAACACCCAGTGACTTCGACAGCATCCTGTCCGGACAAAAATTTAAAGGTGAGTCTGTTCAATAAATAAATATATATTATTATTTTATCTAATCCTGAAAACTATCTACGGATCAAAATGTTTTGCTATCAAATATTTATGTATCGTGTTAAAATTTAAAAAATGTGCAAAAATATATTTGGTAACTCCTCCTATACGCAAACACTAAGACAGCATACGAAAGGTCGCTGATTTTGGTAAAAAAAAATTTTTTTCAGTTTTGCAAAATATAACAAATTCGACTTTTGCTATTACTGACATTAATATTATTGACTAAAAAAATGAAGATATTCATATAAATAAATATCATCATCTTCCTGCCCTTGTCCCGTGTTATTTGGGGTCAGCGCAACATGTTTTTTTCTTCCATTCTGCCCTGTCACTCGTCATACTATCACTAACTTCCTTTTCTTTCATATCACTCTTCACACAATCCATCCATCTTTTCTTTGGTCTTCCTCTCCCTCTTCATCCATCCACATGTAAACTCATAACTCTATTAGTTACATGCGTTTCATCTCTCCTCTTCACATGACCATACCAAGACAAACGATTCCCTTTCAACTTTTCAGTCATTGGCGCCACTTTCAAACTTCCCCTAATATACTCATTTCTCACTTTATCCATTCTCGTCACACCACCCATCCATCTTAACATTCTCATCTCCGCTACGTGCAATCTTTTTTCATCCGTCTTATTCACAGCCCAACATTCTGATCCATACAGTATGACAGGCCTAATCACGGACTTGTAAATTTTATCCTTAACTTGAGGGGCATCCGTGGGTCACAAGTTGTTCCCGTGACCTGTCGCCATTTCATCCATCCTGCGTTGATCCGATGTGTTACGTCCCGGTCTACCTCACCATCCCCTTGGACGAGTGACCCGAGGTACCGAAAGTCGGAGCAGATCGGTATGGGTGTTAGAGATAAAGGCACTGGATTGGAGAGACCGCCGAAATCGCAGAACAAGTATTCCGTTTTGGTTCTACTCAATTTCAGGCCAACACTCTCCAGTCTGTGCCACCACACCTCCAATCTGTTCTGGACCTCTAGGCCACTCTCGGCAACCAACACAATGTCATCGGCAAACAGCATACACCAGGGAGCCTCTTCCTGAATGTCCGACGTCAGAGCATCCATTATCATCAGGAAGAGGTAAGGGCTGAGAGCCGACCCTTGATGTAAGCCGACAGCCACATTGAAGCTGCCAGTGGTGCCCACTGTAGACCAGACTTGGGTACTGCATCGACTGTACATCGCTCGGATCAACTGCACATACTTCCCAGGCACACCTTTCTCCTTAAGGGCCCACCACAGAACCTCACGAGGTAGCCGGTCGTATGCCTTTTTGCGGTCAATGAATACCATGTGCAAGTTTTTATGCGCACCTCTGTATTTCTCGCACAGCTGGCGTATAGCAAAAATGGCATCCGCTGTACCCCGACCCGGCATAAAACCGAATTGGTTCTGTGAAATTTCACTCTCGTCTCTCAGTCGCCTTTCAATAACTTTCTCCCAGGCTTTCATAGTATGTGACATTAGCTTTATTCCTCTATAATTGTTGCACTCAAGCACATCACCTTTGTTTTTAAAAATCGGCACCAAAGAGCTATTGCACCACTCATCAGGTATGGCTTCTTCCAGCAACAACTTATTGAAGAACAAAGCTAACCACGTCCATCCATCCACTCGCAATAACTTCCACACTTCAACTGGTATTCCATCTGGACCAATGGCTTTACCATTCTTCATTCCATTTACTGCTATTCTGACTTCATCCATACTAACCATTCTACTAATCCCACATTCACTGGTTTATTCTCTAACACCCCACTCCACTTATTTTCCTCATTCATCAATCTTTCAAAATATTCCTTCCACCTCTTTCTGATTTTTTCATCATCCGATAGAACCATTCCAGTTTCATCTCTTATACATCTTACATGACAAACATCCCTCGCCTTTCTCTCTCTTATTCTAGTAAGCCGGTATAGCTATTTTTGGCCTGCAGGACTGTCCAGTGCGTCATATAGTTTGTCCTGGGCTTTTGATTTTGCTATTGCCACGGCTTTGTTGGCTTTCTTCTTTAAAACGTCATACTCACTCTTTTTTTCAGCTTTTAAACTAGCGTTTCCAGGCTCTACATGCTGCCATTCCTTGAATTTTCTCTTTTTTTCTTTCAATACACTCTGAACTTCTGTCGACCACCACCATGTATCCCTATCTATTATGCCCTTTCCTCTCGTCTCTCCCAAAATATCTTTTACTGCATGCCTGATACACTCAGCCATCTCATTCCAGCTTTCATTTATACTTCGATCATTCATATCTCCCATCTCTATCATTCTGTCCACCACTCGCTCCCTGAACTTCTTCGCACAATCATTCCTCTCTAACATATGCCATTTTATTTTAGGGGGAGGACGCTCTTTGTATTTGGTAGACAGTATTTTAACCACTGATGTCATAACCAGGAGTCTGTGTTGTGAGACTAGGTCTTCTCCTGGCAGTACTTTGAAATCTTTGACGTGCTTTAAGTGGTTGCGCTGAACTAGAAAGTAGTCGATTTGGGTCTTATGATTACCACTTTTGTACGTGATCATGTGTTCGTCTCTTTTTTGGAACCACGTATTGGCTACTGCTAGGTCAAATGCAGTAGCGGATTGCAGCAGGGTCTCTCCTTCACTGTTCGGACTACCGAAACCCCATCCCCTATGTACTCTTTCATAAACACCTTTCATTCTTCCCACATGTCCATTAAAATCACCTCCACTATCAATTCTTCATGAACAGGGATGTTCATTAAAGCTGTATCAAAATTCTCCCAAAACTTCTCTTTTACCGTTTCATCACATCCTACTTGTGGTGCATACACACTAACTATATTCAACATCACATTCTCTAACATAACTTTCACAACTATAAATATATCACTAATCCTTTGTACTTCCATCACACTTTCTTTCAATTTACTGTCTAACACTATTCCTACACCATTTCTTTTTCCATCACTTCCACAGTAGTAGAACTTGTATCCTTCACCAATTTCTCTCGCTTTTATTCCTCTCCATTTAGTTTCCTGCAAGCATGCTATATTTATCCGTCTTCTTTTCAATACATCCGCTAACTCTCTGGCACTTCCAGTCATAGTCCCAACAATCCAACTTGCATACCTCAATCTCGTTTCCCGAGCTAGCTTCTTACGTTGCACCCGCCCGAGGTGGTGCAACAACCCTGGTCCATTTCCCACAGGAGCCGGGTGCTGCCCCTGCGCGTCGCCTGTGGGGTACGCCCTAACCCTATCGCGCATTCTATTTAAACCAAACATGTTGCAAATGGGATTTGGCTAGTTTTTTTTTTAAAGTCGGCCGCCAGCCTGACACCAACCCTCCTTGGGAATGCTTTTGTTGGTAGTTTACCCGCCACCACGGGGTGACCTAAGGTGCTGTAGTATACACAGAATCTAAATATCCCTTAGTCGCCTCTTACGACACCCATATAAATAAATATGTAGGTATTTATTTATATGAATATCTTCATTTTTTTATAATATAATCAATAAAAATTTGCAAGTTAGTTTAGGAAGACTGGATAACGATTAAACTTAGAGACATATATTTAATTAAGTTATTCAAAGTGCATAGCTGTTCAATTTGATTTTGGGAGTTGCACAAGCAGACTTCCACAGAAGGCTTTCCATCAATATTCAATTCCCTTAGGAAACAATGGCCTTTAAACAACTCCTGTAAAATACATACAACACTGCTGCTATCAAATTAGAGAGTCTTATGTATGAAATTTTTGAGTGAGTCAAACGAGGTGATCTATTGTCCTCGAAGTTGTTCACCAACAGGATGGTGTACCCTGGAAAAAATCTTTCAAATATTGGCAGTCAAATGAGAAGAGAGTGGTATTATGCCATCAGCGAATAGATGTTAACTTATTTACGTTTCGCTGATGATAATGCCCTTTTCTCTCGCACAGCCACAGGACTAAAACAAATGCTACCAGATTTAAGAGATGCGAGCCTTAAGGTTGGACTAAAGATAAACATATTATTGTTGTCGACCAAAATCATAACCGACAGCTCCAAAACATACACGTTGGTAGTGAAAATATGCAAATATGTCCAAGAATATAATTATCTCTGTGCCAAATAATATACTCTTATACAGGCAAGGCAAAATAAAGAACACATAGAAAGTAGCTCTTTTTCCCATTGTGTTTGAGTTCATTTGAATCAGTTGACATGGCCCGAAGAATCACCAGGCTAACTGGCCAGCGATGGGGCCCAAAAGTTTTGGAGTAGCGACCGCGGACTTTCGATTGAAATGAATGTATGAACAAAAAAAAATTCCTCATTATGTCTGATGATCAACAGTAGGAAGATAGAGTTGTTCAGATACCTAGACCCGACAGCAATTAAACTTCGGAGGCATAGAAGAGACTCAACATTGCAAGTTTTCCTCTTAGCTACCACCGCTACAGTGGGTTCAGGCGCTGTGGGCGCTCTGCTAGGTGACTTGTGTGCAGACGACGGCGACTGCGCGGCTCTGCCGGGTGCGGAGTGCGCGCGCGCTGCCTGCGTGTGTCGCGCCGGACACGTGCCCACACTCCACCGCAAGGCATGTATTGGTAAGTCCTATGTTGTTATTCAGATGTTATTAGGCCTACGCCTCAATAGGAAACTAGTGGCAGCGTAACCAGCCAGTCAAGGTATCATCAAAATGTACATAGCTTTCTGGAGGGTATCTCACCTGGTGTCCACAGGATTGCGGAAGACTGTAAATATACCTATATCCAGTCGACAGCGGGGCTGGCAGCGCCTCCACTTCTCAGTGAGGTATAGGCCTTATTGCAATGCGCTTCCAATCTCCGGATTCCCACGCTACACTTTTTTGCTCCTATTTTTACATATTTGATTTAAATAATACCCACAGGAAAAATTCGAATCTATAAAATTAAACACATTTTCAGTATATTATACATTACTTTGCTGTCAAGCATATTCTTTAAAGAGGCACTATTTTACTTAGTGAGGCACATTTCAGGATTTAGTTGCAAAGTAGCTCTTTCTCTCATAAGATTATAAACTTGACAAGTTGGAGTGGCTTGTCTGTCCCGGGAATATTCTCGCATGAAAGCTTATCTTCCTTAGTCATGTGACTCGGAAAGCAAACTCCTTTCCGGTGACTTAAGACCATTGGCTGATTAGCGCTCTTAGGACGATAAGTGCCGCATGACTGGCCTCGCTTTGCCCGAACGGTAATCCACTGAAATAATACCTAGATGTGTCAATGAAATCGTGATCATCACTAATTGCTAGATAAGCTGCTTAGATAATTTAATGCGTTTGAGTGCTTTCTCTGTATGGTCCAAGGTTGAGCACGCTAGTCATATATTTCATATAGATCACAAGTCTTATTTGCTACGAGTAAATTATTTTTATACGGCTACATCTTATTTTGCAACTTTTTCTCTTCTGAAAAAAGTTTATGAATAGGCGCTACGCTGCCTACGAGTCCACCACAGATTAGGGCGGATTAGGATTTTCATTTACTTATTCAATTTAGTATTTTTATCTTAACTTTCTTATTTTGAAATGTGTACCTACCTTAAACACCGTGTTTGTTTCAAGAGAACAATAGAACCTTTTTCTTTTCACAGAACAAACGCCACAAGAGACGACTGAAGAATATAGCGCTTGTTTGTCAGAGCCATGCTACAACCTCGGCACATGTATTGATTTGCCTGGATCCACTTACACGTGCTTGTGTGCCGGTCCTTATACCGGATTGAACTGCGAGTCTCTCGCAAAAGACGGACTTCTGGGTACCTACATAGAGACCCCGTCGTTCGACGGCACTTCTTACATAAGACTAAAACCCTTGAAAGCTTACCACAAGTTGAATATCGATATCGAATTTAAAGCCTTTTCCGAGAACGGCATTATATTGTACAATCAGCAGAAACCAGACGGCACCGGTGATTTTGTTTCACTCGCTTTAGTAAACGGATATTTAGAGTTTAGGTAAGCAAAATTTCTTTGCATCAGTGAGAATGTAATAAAATGCTAAGATTATTAGATTTGATAAATCGACGAACTGCTTTTGAATTTTACTTACATTTTAATCTCATTCTCAATGCAGGTATAATCTTGGAAACGGAGTGTTAATACTTACTTCACTAGAAAAGATAACGTTAAACGAGTATCACAAGGTGTCAGCGAAGAGATACCATCGCGACGGGATTTTATCAGTTGACGATATGGAAGATGTGGTCGGCCAATCCAGTGGCCATTTGAAAGCACTAGATTTGAATGAAGACGCTTACATCGGTAGCGTGCCTACTAACTATTCTAGGTACATTTCAATCTTACAAATCCATAAACCCTTTTTTAAATAATATTTGTAAGTTGCGTAGTTTATAAAGTGTCTAATAATAAATGTTTGCACACAGAGTCTTCGATAATATTGGCACACGGAGCAGTTTTATCGGCTGCGTAAAATACTTGAGGATAATACGTCATCAAGTGACAAAGAAATTAGGCCGCCCGGACTCATTAGTTGTAGCTATAGAAAACGTTCAAGAGTGCCAATCTAATCCGTGTATGAGTATGCCATGCAAGAATGGCGCCACGTGTAACTCTGTAGACGGGTCGGCGACCGAGTATACTTGTAGCTGCCCTATCGGATTTCAAGGAGCCAATTGTGACGAGAGATTAGATCCGTGCGAGTCGAATCCCTGCGGATATGATGAAGGGCTATTGTGTGACATTGGATCCGACGGCGGACACGTCTGCCGTTGTTTGTTTGGAGGTGAAATTGGTTCCAATGGAAATACTTGCAACAATGGTCAGTGATATACCGTACAAGCATCCATTATTCAAGATAACATTTAGTTCTGTTTAACGCACCTTATATTGGAGCTACTACATGCTCAATTTGTTCACAGATGTAAATGTGGTACATGAGACTTGGTCTCCTCAGTTCAACGGGACGAGCTATATTGAACTGCCGACACTCGAGGGGCTGGGCAAAGCATTTCGTATTGAAATTTGGTTTTTAACGAACCGATTCTCCGGAATGCTCCTTTACACCGGCCAGTCTAATAAAGCCAAGGGGGATTTTATAGCGATTAACCTGGTTAATGGTTACCTTCAGTTTAGATACAATTTGGGGAGCGGTATTGCTAATATAACGTAAGTACCGTATTTTAATTGAAGGAGAAATTTATTTTACGCGACAATCTAAACGGTCTACATATTTTTTCGTGTTTAAAATATTGAGCTTTAACGTAATTTTTGTTGTGTGTAGGTCACCAGTGCCTATAACAAAGGGTCGTTGGCATCGAGCACGGGTTTCTAGGTCAGGTCGACACGGCAGTCTCCAGTTAGACCACCATCCTACTCAGAGAGGACACTCCTCACCTCCACTGACACATCTAGAACTAACTCTACCTCTTTTTATTGGATCTTTGCCGTGAGTATGAGAATTCATATTTGTATTGCAAAACTTATGAAATTTTTCTCAAAGTATGATTCCAGTTAATATTCGACTTAATATTTCTTTTAATTGCCGACCGATTTTATTTTGCTCATTCAAACGTGGTTTGGCAACTTGCCAAACATGAAAATGGACAACGATTCCAGTTTCGCCATTTCACCGTGACTATTCTTTCAATCGGAATCTTTACCTTCCGTAGATCTTACATTCGCCCGCACAAGATGTCTGGCGTGACCAGCAGTTTCATAGGCTCGGTGCAACAGGTCTTTGTGAATGGGAACCCTTTGTCTTTATATGGGGCTGAGACAGCGAAGTGTGCCATAGTGCAAGATGAAGATCGCCTCCCCTGCGCTACTAGTGGGGTTACTAAGTACACCGGACCACCATGCGGGGATGGTAAGTCTTCAGAAAAAGACAGATTTATATTATAGATAGAATCAGCTAATTGGTATGAGAGAGATTATTTTGAATAACATTTTCACACAGACAATTTATTGAATTTGTAACTTAAAATTATTTATATATTTTTATGTAATTTTTCGTAAAAATGCATATATGATTGGTAACCTTGCTCACGTGTCACGCAAGTAATTTAACACTTCATTATGTTTTAATTATTCCATTACTAAATTATAGGTACTCATTAGTAAAATTAATCGTTTACAATAGATCTGACTCCATGCAAAAATAACGGTACCTGCATACCTTTACTGAACGAATACAAATGTACCTGTCGCGACGGGTACCAGGGCAGGAACTGCGAAGTTCAGATCAACGTGGAAATGCTCAACGAGAGGACCCCGGTCAACTTCGACGGAAACAATTACTTCTCCTACCGAAGCAGGGGCAGTCGCAGGTACCCAACGATAATAGCCACATTCATTAAACAACTTATGTCTGTATAATATTCCCTAATGTGTAAACTTTATATTACTTAACAAAACTTAACTTTGCCATAATAATACAGAGTTGTAAATTTTCCAGTTTACGAATATGGTTCTCTTAACTTACTTGTCTAACTTACTTACAGATGTTGTTGTATAAAGGTGTTATTGCTAATTCTACTAATAATATCTTCGATTTATAATTTTAATTTTAGCAAGATACGGTAACGAATACCGGGACATGAAAGCCATATTGTGATTTGTATACTAATTTGTTGTTATTATAACTGATACTAATTTTCTATATTTCTAGCTTACATACTAACACAGACGTCGGTGAGGGCCACTATGGTGTGAGATAACATTAGAAGGAATCACCATATAATTACATAAATTAGTCGTAATGCGTCACAGCAGTTAGTTTAGGTAAAACTTTATGTATTTATTATTGCCTCGTAGTCGTAGTGAAAGTGGGGACATTTAGCAATCGTGTGGTTTCAGTAACATAAATACTTAAAGCGACACGTGGAAATTTCTCCACTTAAAATGTAATTTGAATAGTTGGCTGAATTTAACGATACGTTGTACCAGAATTTATTTATATCTAAGCGTGTTGCTTTGTACTTCCCTTGTAATTGTTTTTGTTTTTTTTTTTCGTGAGTACCACCATTAATACGTAATGACCATGTTTTCGTGTGACTTGTGTTTAGAGTTTGCGTGACCTATATATTCATTTTGCTGATTAGCAATAACAGTTTACGTTATAGATTAGGAATATAATTCTACGCTAAAGTTCTGAAAACAGTATAGTGTAATTAATGATTTTGGATAGTTGGTAAAAAACCATAAATCTTTAGATTTTTTTACCTATGCAAAACTAATTTATAACCTAACTACGTACATATCTAGGTTAAAAGACAAAACAAAATACCCTTTTTTGGTGGGAAATCATCTCATATCATACCTAATATCATAATTCCTCCCGCTCTGGATAAAGCAAGAGAAAGTATCAGATTTTTACTGATTAAAATCTACCTTTGTCTCCTCAGTTACCATTTGCGTTTCAAGATCGCGGTAACCCTTCAAAATAATTTCGCAAAAACAAAATGCCTTGGAATTTCAAACTTAACTGTAAATTATAATAGTGAAAAGACTTTTCTCAGTTTAGTATCCTTATTTGTCTAGAGTTTTATAGACAAGTGCTGTTAACGCGCATCAATAATCTTTCCTTGGCCTCCGCTCCAAATGTACAAATTCACAGAAAGTCAAATAAGTTACATCGAAGTTTACGTATTTACATAAACACGTTACCGTAACAACGTAGATTGTAAATACTGCTTCCAGATAGTGTCTCTGTGTACTTACAGTCTGCTATTTTATTTGTCTTTTGTATTTACGTCTTATATTATCGAAACTTTTGGTGGAATTGAGTTGTTCAGCAAACAACTGTTTTTCATTGTTTTGTCTTTCAGTCTGTAAATATAGGTTTATTCCGTCACGCAACGTGATAATTATTTTGGACGTTTTTTAATGAATTACTGTAATTACCTACCTAACAAGTAAACTGTAGGAACTTAAATACGAAATCGCTAGTTCAGGCGTGCTATTAGAAAATGATTAGTCTAAATTTAAGCCCTTTGAAATAATATCAATGAATTGAGTATCTTACGCGTGTTTAACGCGATTATAATAGTACATTATGATATATGTGTGTAATGTTAGTGATTACCGTCGAGGCGGTATTTAGACCCGAGCCGTGGCGAGGGTCTTAAGAGAGCCAAGAAAGGTAATAATTAATTACTCACGTATGTCATACGACGTTTTTCAATACACTTGTGAAGAAAACAACAGTAAAACTAGTAAAATTTTCTGTGACATGGCGGTAAAAATCCATTTACATTTTTTTTTCTGTTTACCCCTTAGGGAATGCTATAGTTCTTCGACCATATCGCCTAGTTTTCGTCTATGTTTTCTTGCGTAATAAGTCTTCGGCAATAGTTGTTTCTTTTTGTTTTACATTAGAATGCAGGTGTAACACATTTTAATGTTTTTTGAAGTATTTGGCAGCAAATGTATCGATTCAGCCTTCTCAGCAAACTTCGCTGAAGTAGCTAAAACTACAATAAAATTCTCAGCTCCATTTTACCGAGACCGCGCCTATTTCAATAATTCCACATATTATTCCAGTTGCGCAGACACTTGAGATACAAAACTATACCAATTTTACATCACAATATTCACTAGGAATCAATTTCCGAATAATTAAAACAGCCACTGATCTTCACTCGAAGAAATCCCGCCAAAAAAAAACCTGTTTACATAAGCGCGCGCATCATTTTTTTTTATTTACCCCTAGAGGAAGGCTAAGGTATTTTGATCATACTGCCTAGTCTTACGTTTATGTTTTCTTGCGTGAAAAGATTTTTCCGATAATGTCTTTCGTAGTGACAATAGAATACGGATGTAACATTTTCTAATGATTTTGTAGTATTTAATTTTATTTAATTAATACAGCCACTGAACTTCACTGGAATAAAAAAAAAACATGCCAAAAACCGCGCGTATCTTAAAATGGCGACCATAGACCAAAAAAAAACAAGTTTTATTTGAATGTACGATTTATTTAATAAATGTTTTTTTATTAAATAAATCGTTTGTACAAGTTATATTTGTCCATTTTAACTTGTAAATTGGATGAAATAAGTAAGTAAGACACTAATTTATATAGGTATTGAACGCAATAACTTAATGGGAATTTTATTTGAATTCAAAATTTGTTTTGCGAACAAAGAGGTTGAACAAAAAGGTTTTAACTACATTATAGCACTAGTGCGTAATGGTAATCAAAATGTCACAGTTTGGTAACGAGTGCCGTTATATACCTAAGTGCAGTGCAATAAGAGTCACTTTCTGAGCAAGTGTGTTGAAAAGTAAATATTTCCGACCGAATTTCGATCACGGTGGCCATAGCCAACTAGAAGTACGCAGGAGATATTATAGTTTAGAGGTAACTGTGGCTGTGACTAAAATCACACATATTTCCATTGAAAAGGAAGGATCCTCCAATCAGACGAGTGTATCAACACTCGTCTGATTGGAGGATCCTTCCTTTTCACATCTGGTCTGGGCAATTGCCCAGACCAGAATCAACACTCGTGCAATTGACACACAACGCAATTGCACAACGATCGGGCAATTGCCCGATCGTTGTTTTCAGACTATTGTACATGTTCTAATGAGGAGAACTCTGATAACGCTGTTCAGGATTTTGTATTTTGTTAATAAAGCGATATAGTAGTCGCTGTTGCTACATCAGTACACCAGTGTGTGCAACACAGGTGCACTCTCTGTTCACTTCTGTTTACTTTCATAGTCCGATGGGACGGCAATGCGTCACGACCGGGAAACTATGGCGCAGGGCCAACGTCTTAACGCGCTTTCCAAAATCACGGGAGTATCACTCACTACCTTACAATTTCCGGGCTGCTACTGGGCAACAATTCCTAATGGAAAAACCCAATAACACTTTTTAACCCACTTTTTAGACTTGAGAATCGTATCTAGGACCCCTCGCACGATGTCAGCGAAGCAGTTAAATGAGTAAAGTAAATAAGAGCCTAATAGTGACTTGTTACTACAGATTATTTTTCTAATATTAGATTAAACATAAATATATTTCTTTTTAAGGTTTCGTACCTCAAAAGGAAAAATGGAACCCTTATAGGATCACTTTGTTGTCCGTCCGTCTGTCTGTCTGTCTGTCAAGACCCTTTATCTCGGTAACGCGTGGAGGTATCGAGTTGAAATTAAAACCATATAGTCTGTGGTCCCTTGAAGCTGTGAAAAAAATCTTTGAGACTCGATTCGAAAATTGAACTGTTTTCATTAGTAGCTTGTACGAAACCCTCAGTGCGCGAGTCCGACTCGCACTTTCCTGGTTTTTTATTAGGAATCCGACCTCTGTTATCTTACGCCCACGTAACTGTTCATTCTTACAGCGACAGTGAGAACAAAACGAACGTGCCTTTGAAAGTATTTAGGGTATCAAACTGTTTATTTTAAACACGCTCCTGAAAATACATGCAGGATACGTAATTAGGTGCTTTTAACATTCCACGCTTACTCCTTCTCAAGGTTATAAGATGGGAAAACCGAAATCCAGTTATTAATTCCGAGTTACTTTTTGGCTAATCTATAAAATTACATTAAGGACATGACGAGCATTCAGACTGGTGGATAAACATTGAAGAACTCGAAACATTATAACTGTGTTTATAAAATATCGAGCCTTCTCAGGAAGACCACCGACGGTTTGACTTTTTTGCAAAAAGATTTTTTGCCGTCGCTTACGACATTCTTCCTAAAAAGGGTCGATATAATCTTGTATTAAAAAAGTAACGGGTCAGTAAACATAATATGTCCACAGAATTGTATGTCTATATTAGGCCCAAAAACGTCTACCTTTAATAAATAAGATCTCTCATCGCAGTCTAATTTTCCGACTGATAGGTCTGTTGGACTTGTTACACAAAAACGGTAAAAGAGATTTTTTAATTACGTTGGCATACAAAAGGCATCTTTTTGAGAAGTCTCATATATTGTTTGGTCTTATCTTTTTGATTGCTATAAATAACAGAGAAGAAAGGAAAATATGTGGAGACAGCTAATTAGTAGTGACCTTTTTCTTCGTAATACACAATATTATTAGTAGATTGTAGGTACCTATGTAGCGCCAAATCAGTTTTCTACATTAGATTGGTACATTTCGAGGGGACTTTCGTAATTAGATTTCGTTAATGCTGCTCTTTTTTCTCATAAGATATCTTCTTATAATGGCCAAACGGAATACTCGGTACTTACAACAGGTGAAGTATTTCGGTATGAGTATTTTTTAAGATTGAGATCAAAAGGAAAGGTAGTTTACACAACTTAGATGCTTATAAAAAATGTTTTTTGAAAATGAAAATATTACTCAAAACTTTGTGTTTTGAATTTACTACTTTTACTCAGTACTAACGACATAAGCTCGCAATGCATGCAATGTTGATTTAGAGTAGGTACCTACTAACCATAAAGACTACGATTAGTTATTTATTTAAAATCAACTATTTTAGGACCAGCGGCACCCGCGGCATAAGATATGAAATAAAATTCCGAACTTACAACGATTCTGGTCTCCTAATGTGGAGGCGTAAAATCGGTATACGGCCTCGAGATTTCATTGGTCTAGGCCTAAGCGACGGGAAACTGCAGCTTATTTACACGGACACTGACATAAAGGAGATGAACTTGGCAAACCATGAGGACTGGTTCCAATGTGTGGAGTCTAAGGCAAGGGTGGATGATGGGAGGTGGCACACGGCTACCGTCAGGCGGAGGAAGAGGCTCGCCATGCTACAAGTGGACGATACTCCGCCTGTTAGAGGATACTCACAGTCACTGTTAGTGCCCTCGAAGGCAAATCCCAAGCTGTGGATTGGTATGTATTTTTTTCGCTGACCAAATATTTCTTTTGAATTATCGTATCAATCGTATTTATGTTCAATTTAAAGTTCAACTATTGTCTGTAAACGGTAAAAGCTTCCATTCGTTTAATTTATTTCCAATACGTTAACTGTTAAAATAAATATTGCTCGTTTGTATGTACAACGAGTCAAAACAAAGAATTATACTGTACATTTTGTCCCATAATCTGTTTTGCCGTATAATGACTTAGTTTAATTATTGTTTGTTTATAGGAGGATCTCCATCACTGCCGCTAGGCTTGCCAGCGGCGCTGTACACGGGCCTACGAGGCTGCGTCGCCAGCGTGAAGGCGAACGGACGACATATTGATCTCAGCGCACCCATACGACCAGCGACCACGGTGCGACATTGTGACTGACGATGCGACTTTGTCGTGCGACACACGCACGATTGTCAGCGTACATTGCCAAGTGGATTGTGAGATTTAAAAAAGTATTATTTTGTAGTGGTTGTGTTGAATAGTGTTTTAAATGTACCTGTCTAATAATGTACCTACCGATACATATCCGTTCCGATATTATGTTCGTATTATTTCAACTTTACAGCTGTTTAAAGAGTCCATGAACATACATATCTCTAAAGAGATAAATAATAATTTCATATCGCCTCGTATAAGAAGTATTCATATATATTTAACCAAAAGAGTTTGTTGCCATAATACGTTACGTTGTAGTTTTAGATTGAATAGAAACTATATCAATTACTATCGTTTTTACATCGGTGCTCGGATTACACATCAGAGGTATAAAGAAAAAATATGAAAATATTAATTATGCGAAAGTACTGAATTAATAAAAAAGACTCTTGATATTTTGTTGTTAAAATTAGCAGAAATATATAATCTAGTTAATAGATTAGTCAATAATACATAAGAATAGTTTATATGATAAGCGAGAGCAAAAATATCATGCAAGAAATTATTAAAAAAAAGTTTCTAAAACTTTATTGGTATAGAAAAATATTATGATCAGGCTCTAATGGTGAATCTAGCCTCTGAACTATGTCTTTAGGGCATGATAATATTAATGTTTCAAGAATAAGCAATCATAAATTAATATTTTCACTAACATTTTCAGACTTTATTATTTGATAATGAAATTATCATTTTGATTCCATTTTTGCCATTCCTTTTGAAAGTAAAGTATGATATTTAGCAATTATTTATAAATGACAGTGCCATAGTAATTGTACAGTAGCTGTTTTAGGATTTTTATAATTACACTCAGCGTTTAAAGCATAATACTAGGTTGTGTTTGTAATTTCCTTTTGCATAGTAACCTACCTATTTATTTGTAGAATTACTTACTTGTGTTATCAATGCATTATTTTCAGGGTATCTTTTGACCCAAGGGCTAAATTAGCACATTTAAAAAAGAAATTATTATTTTAATTGTATTTGAAACAGTGTAATTTTTTAACTGTAGAGATTTGAATTTTCTTTGCCATATTTTGTTTCCAAGAATTGTCTTTGCTTAAGCTGCGAAGCTGGTGCAAACGTTTTTTTTTTATGTGATGCATTGAATAATACCTTTTAAATAATTTTACATTACTTAATTTTTTGTATCACCTGAGATTATTTTGATACTTTAATATTAGTACAGACATTTTGTAATATATGTACATATAATATTAACTATAGACTAGAATTTTTTAACAAGCCGCTTTACTGTTTAATCGAGATATCTAATAAATGTTACGAAATGTCCGTTATTCTAGATTTTAAATTCCATGTGAGTAATCTGTGAGTATGTTCAGCCGAAGTAAGTACATTCTAAGTAAATTGCTCGGGGGTTAACGTTCGCAGTTGTAGGTGTGAGTGTCACGAGGGCCTCGCAAACTTCGGGCACTTGACCTACAATTGTGACTTATCTTTAACTCCTTCATAAAAGCAGCATTCTATTTCAGTTCAACATTCTTGAACTCTCTAAACGTGGCATATGTAATCGATCTTCCTAACTTTAAGAATCATACATTACTCTTGCTGCAAAATCAACTATCAATTTAATATAAGGCCGGTTGTAGGCTAGTTACGTTACGAACTAATAAATAACGAATTTCAATTTTGTTTATAAGCCTGTACATTTTAAAAGTAACTACATACGTAATGTAATGCATAGACGATTGGTATGATAGCCTAGAATCAATTACCTAAGGTAACTTTCAGTTAATTTCTTTGAAGTAACGCTAACTCAAAAACTACACTCTTTTACTAAAAGCTAAGTTCATTTTTCTACGTTTCGTCTAGCGAACTACTTGTAAAGTATTATACTTAATACTAATTAAAATAAAACAATGACAATATTAAAATATATATATCAAATGGCATTTAGAGTTACGTTTTTCGTGTTAGACATGCTTCGTGGTCGAACGAAACACTTCACTTTTTAGATGAAATTTTAGGACAACCCTATCGCTGTTTGTTCGGGCTTAGTGATGAACAAGTACATTCCTCTATTGTACTTATTATTATGTACTTAATTACAGAGATAAATATAATATTAAAGAATATTGTGTCCGAATGAACGCAAGATATGAGGTTATCAGCAGTAACCTACCCTTAGGCATCTACAGTATTGTCACTGGTTCGTATATATCTTCCAGTCCCGTTTGTTACGCAATGTGTGTTTTGATGTAACTGTCTTAGTTTAATAATACAAAACCATAAAATAAAATGAGACTGCAATCCGTAATAATGTGTTTATTTTCGAATCCTTTCCGAAACGAAATGTTCCTACAAAAATATGAGAAAATATACTTTAGCGTTCACATTGTGGAGGAAAATACAGTCGAATGAAAAGAAAACGATAGTGAATCATCGGTGATAGCAATTTAGTTTAAATGAGTTTCTTGCTTATCATTGAAACGATTTACGCTGCGGACCATCGAGCTAGAACTAACAGTCAGTAGCTCAACTCAACACGAATACCTACATTCAAACATTTTCAATCTCCAAGCCGATTAAGCGCAAGCTAAACTCGTAAAACCCTGAGGACGTGTCTTATCAAATTCTTGATCGAAATTTATGGATAATAAATTAGTTAACTGTTTAGCCAACCGTGCCCTTGTGCCGATGGGGCCTGAGGTGCCGCGAATATTACTAATGGCCTTCAAACACGAAAGCTTTTAATTTAATGATGTAGACAATTGTGGGACTGGCCACAAGTGTATACAATGTGCAGACAACCGCCGATAGCTATTAGGCGATTGGATTGATGAGCGGAACTTGTTTATTTATGTTTGGACAAGCCCCGCGATTGTTTCACTGTCCATTATCAATGAAGTGAAACAAAGTTTTGGGAATCGGCGAGAAAAAATATTTATTACTACTAGCTTCTGCCAGCAGGTCCGCCCGCGTGAAAGTAGGTTTTTCCATACAAAATTTGGACCCATGTTTCATCCGTTTACGGGGTTAATTATGGGAATTCCCTCTTAGTGCTTGCCTACGTCATGAAAGGAAGCCTAGTGCAAAATTTCGTGTTCCTAGTCACAATAGTTTCGGATGTGCATAGATAATCAGTCAGTTTCCCTTTTTATTTTAGACTAGCTTCTGCCAATGACTTCGCCTGCGTGAAAGTAGGTTTCCCTATACAAAATTTAGGCCCTCGTTTCATCCCCTTAGGTAATAAATTTTGGAACTTTTTCTCTTAGTGCTCGCCTACAACATAAAAGGGAATCTTGTGCAAAATTTCACGCTTCTAGTCCCAGTAGTTTCGGCTGTGCGGTTGTTATGTCAATCAGTTAGTTTCTCCTTTTATATATATATATATAGATAGATAAGCTATTGTTTCGCTCACGTTACCCAGTATCCCGCAAGAACTCCTTATCGGGATAAAATTACCCTATATGCAACTCTTCTAGGTCTCCATTTAAGAAGGCGGTTGTCACGTCTATATGGTGAACTACACTGGTCTTATCTCTCTACCAAGTATTTAAGAGTAAGAGAAGTACGAGTTATAAATGGTATAACTAACCCGATCAAATTTTTGACACGTAGCACTTGCAATTTTTCCATATTTTCTCACCTTTTAAACCTTCTCTGGACTTTCATAAATCTTTCAAGACCAAAATCAGCCAATTTGGTCCAGTCGATCGGAAGTGATGCGAGTACATAGTTTTTGGTGATTCATTTTTATTTACACAGATTTATATAACAGATAGAAGAAAGAAAAAGAATAAGATAGAAGATTACAAAATTAATAACGTAAAAACACAAATTAAAAATCCTATTAGAACCATTTTCGACATCTACGTGGACGAAGTTGCGGTCAAAAGCTAGTTTCAATAAAATACGTAACACGTCTTTCATCAATTCTGTGTTAAAGAATGTTTATGCAAAATTTTGATTTCATCGAAGATATGGCGTGTTCAAGTTTCACGGCGTAACAATAGTTTTACTAGCGAGAGATATGAGGGAAAACAGTCTATAGTTATTGCACTTCTTTGTTGATCCTTTCTTATGGAGTGCAACCAATCACTCGGCCAAACTTCAGTGACCCAAAGTCGTCGATAGATGGTCTGCAGTATGTCTACTCCGATTTCCCCCATGGCTTTAATTATTTCAATCGGGATCTCTTCGAAATCTACAGCCTTATTCTGCTTAAGGTGTTTAATGGCTGCGTGCACGTTAATCTTTCAGTGGTATTGGCTCTTGCTCTAGCTTTTCATCATGGGTCGTTGTGATGTCGTTGGTCACGTCAGCGAAAAGACCCTTAGGTACAGTATTCTTTCCAGACGTCAACAATCTCTCTTATCTCTGTGATGGTGTTAACTAAGTTTGATTTTCATGTGTAAATCTTTCATTTCAAACTTATGAGAATGTCGTTCAACCTCTTCACATATCGATTACAGGGCTGTATTGCGGTCGCACATTGCTCGTATAACAGATGGTCGATAGGGACGAAAGTTTCTGGAGTGGCGACCACGTACCGGAAGATGCAGCGTTGGAAGGCCTCAATACAACAAGGTGGACCTTGATCTGGTGAGGGTAGCGGGAATCCGATGGATGCGAGGCACACAGGACAGGTCGCTATGGCACTTGAGGAGTCCTATGTCTAACAGTGGACGTCTTTCGGCTGAAATGATGATGATGATGATGATTGCGGTGGCGAATTAAGTGTGTGTATTAAGTATCTATAACACAAAGAATTATAATGCCCCAAAAAGGCAGGCGGCGGCAACTGCTTACAGTGGTTAGATCAAATCAGATCCCGGGGCTCTCAAGCTCTCTCTCTTTTAATTTTCTATCAACAAATGTATGTGATGGAAACCTTTACAGGATCACTTGAGTATCCCGCCTATCTGACTGTCTGCCTATTTACCACAGCCGAATTGCTCCAAATCAGCATTCAGACAAAGAGAAAATCAGACTTCCGAAACTGAATTGGCATTGACATTGTAGTATATGGCAGTTTTTTTTAAGTTGGGAAATAATTTAATGACTTCTTGCACATTAGGGCAGAGCAGGAGGGCGTGTCAGACTTTTACTGACTAAAACCACACATAGTAGGCTTCTGCCCTGCCCTGTTGTGCCCTTACAATTTTGCTGACATCTCTTTGTGAGGCATGCGTGGAACACTAAGCGCCGTCGATGACTCGGGCTCGGTCCGGATGGTTATTGGTCGGCCGGATGGCAAGCTGCCCATTGCTCGTCGTCCGCAAACTCGCGCCTACGGTGGCTGGAAATCAGAGTCGGGGTTCCGGTGGCTGGGGCGTGAAGAAGTCCGTTCCCTCACATGTGCGGCTGCCTTCTTTGCTAGCATTACTGCTTCGTAGAAGAAGGCAAACGCCTGCCATTATTCGTTGCTCCGGACTATGGCCTGTACCAGGGCCCGGCGCAAGAGGTCGCTGCCACCGAGGCAGGAGCTGGTGTATATTCAAATTGTACATAAATGAGGCTGAGAAAAAAAAATCAAGGTGATAATGCTGCCAGTCTTCTCGACACGTTCTTCTTCTTAGCGTGTTGATGAGACAATGGAGTCTGGCCCAATATGCAGGTATGGCCACATCAAAACGCCGTCCACCGAAGTAGTCAACAGGTTTACACGTAAACAGCTGTATGTATCAGATCATGTGGTGCGGGATCAAGGGTCAGCCATTCTCCGGATCAGGTCTCCGGATTTCCGGAGAGATTCCGCACAAACTTTGAAAATCAGATCCAACCGGGAACCTTCACCTGTGCTGATTGTCTTTACTGCGGTCGACCTGACAGCAAAGTTTAAAGTTTTTCAGGTCAGCCACGGTAACCCATGCCCAGGCAGAAGGCTCTCTGGGCACATTACTGGATCACCGCGAAGTAGTTAGTTCGACGCCAAATGTTCTCCTTTTCTATTTATTTTGGTTTAATAGTTATGTAATAGTTATCAATTTATTTTACATTTATAATTGTAATAAAATAAATTGTACTCAATTACTGCTTATTCTAGGCTTATAAAATATAATACTATGATCAAACTCACTATACTCACAAGCACTGCGTTTCGCTCATAAATATTCCCATTAGTAGTTAATGTCTTCTGTTAACGTATAAATCTTAATTTCTTATAATTTTATTATTACATTATGTCTTATTACTTCTGTTTGACATGACGTTGTTTACCTTTTTACTGAACGTGTATCTGTTGGTTGATACTGAAGAGTGTTGATTCTAGTTTTAAGCGTACGATTCGCTAAAACTCTTTTACAAAACATCATCATTTTCACGTAAATTCTATTTTCTAAGTATTAATCTATACTATTTAAAAACAAGTAAAAAGTGTTCAGACCTCTAAAAATTACGTGAGACATGTTGAGGGATCCCTAGAATAGAAACCAAGAAGTCTATGAGAGACTGCCGTGTGCGATTGGATCACTTATTGTATATTTGTTTTTATAAATGATTGTCCAGTGTAAATATAAGGTGTACAATAAATGATCATAATATAAATCCAACAAGCATTTGATACGGTATGGTACAATACACATCATTCTCTGCAAAAAAACATCATCACACAGCTTCCACACGGTGATGAAATGATATCGCTAAGACTAGAGTGATTTATCTTGATATGAAGGGACTGGGTATTTAGTAATACTTTGTAATAATCTTCTAGCGAAATATACCGCGTTGCATCGAAGTGCTACGACTTTACGCTCATAAGTTATACACCGTAGCCAAGAGCAATGACAGCGTAGCACCCAAGTGCTACGCAACCTAGCACGCATTTGCGCGCATTACTTAGAACATATATATGTTCTCCATCGCTAGAGCTATAAAATGTCAGATTTAATTTAATTTTTGGATCCTATCGCTTATCGATTTTCATAAATGTTATTTTACAAAGTTTCAAAAAGCGTTGTTTACGAAATATTAAGTAAAAAAGGTTATTTATTACAAAAATATATCATTTTCCAGATAGGATTAGATAAAATCACTCGCAAATAGTAAAAACGTCAACTCTGTCTATATTGCTATGATATTTATCACATCTTACTATTAGGTGAGTTGTAACAAAGTTAGTATCACATAAATTCGGCAAGTACCGGAGGTATCAACATTTCTTTATTTATTTGACAATAGTGTGTAATATACGACGGCATAAAAAGGCGAAACGAACAGATTGATATATCATCCTCCACACAAACCCGCCTCTAATCTCAACTAGCCTGAATTATGGTGTAGAAAATATCCTCTCATTCTTTGCATAAGCCATAAATCACGTGAGCCACCGGAATCCCTGGAGGCATTATGAACGAGGAAAATAAGCAATAGGTAGATATTAACCAGAAAGTGAAACGCCGCTTAGGGTGGATTTCTGAGATATGTGCGAAAGAAAACAGTCTCGCCGAGAGGCAATTTAAGAATATGCCGCGAAAATTCTCATGTGTTACCAAACGTGCTATTAGAGTTTATAATAATACGGCAATAATATTATTTTACATATAACTTACCTACTCAACGAAATAAAAATCACAAAAGAAAGTTCAAAACTCCTGCGAGACGTACTACAAAAGTAGAAAAACTAAATTGGGAATTCAGCAAATTTATATATTACATGAGAGTATTTCAGCTCATTACGTTTTCATTTAGTTTCTTTCAACTTTTGTCCCTCGATACAATCAGAAAATCGGGTACACATTTTATTTATTCCCAGAAGTTTCAAGTTTATTAAGGTTATACGAAAAAAGCAATAAAAGGAATGGAATCATAAAAACATTGCGTGTTTGGCGCAAGCATTTTATCACTTTATTAAATGTTTGGGTCTTTGGTGCAGGTAAAAAAGTTTTCTAGGTGTTCAAGAAGTTCATTGTAACATGTTACAAGTGGTAATTGCATTACGGAAAGTAACAATCGCAACTTTATTGCATTTCATCATCATTTCAGCCAAAAGACGTCCACATTTTAGACATAGGACTTGCCAAGAGCCATAACGACCGGTCCTGTGTGTCTCGCATCCATCAGATTCCCGCTACCGTCACCAGATCATCGGTCCACATTGTTATATTGAGGTCTTCCAACGCTGGGTCTTCCGGTACGTGCAGCCCCATCGACCATCTGTTCTGCAAGCAAGCTGTAGTTGCCCACTGCGTCTGTCACTTAAGTTTGACGATTCTTCGGGCTATGTCGCATTTTGCATTTGCATCAACTGGTAAAAACTATAATATGTATCTACTAAGCTTTAACTAAATGAACGCTAGTTTTTAACATTTAAAAGTAAAGAATCACCAATCAAGAAGAATAATGTAAGTACTTTTTTTTTTTTAGGTGGGAAAATCATCTAATGACAAATCTCGCTCTTGGGTGGAGCAGGAGATAGTGTCAGACTTTTACTGACTAAAAACCCACTCCTGTTCCTTCGTTGCCTTCGTCCCAGGGCCCCGGGTTTCGTTTTCACACTACCCATGGCCCCAGTAGGCTTCGACCCTGCTGGGCCCCTACGATTTGCTGACATCTCCCTGAGCCGCGCGTGGAACAATACGCGCCGTCGACGACTTGGGCTCGGTCCGGACGGTTACCGGACGGTCGTGCGGCGGGCTATCTATTGCTCGCCGTCCGCAAGCCTGCGCCTACGGCGGCTGGAAATCGGGATCGGAATCCCGGCGGCGGTTGGGGCGTGAGGATCGTTGCCTCACGCTATTGGCCGCCTCCTTTGCTAGCATTACTGCTTCGCAGAAGGAGGCGACAGCCTGCCACTCTTCTTCGCTCCGGACCATGGCCTGTACCAAAGCCCGGCGCGAGAGATCGCCGCCGCCGATCGCCCCCACGAGGACACGGCGTTGCTCTGCCCAAGCGGGGCACACCTCCACCGTGTGCTCCATAATGTAAGTACTGAAATAAAAGGTAAGGGTACTGTAAGTTTATCGGCATGCAACGAACACTCGAGGACTTCGTTTAAGTGACGTGACGTGACGCACTGTATGTTTCGGATTTATCAGTTGCCAATTTGACCAACGATGGTCATGAAGTTATATTCAAAGACAATATAGCTCATGTTATTGATAATGGAGGTGCAATTAAAATGACAGGATAACGTAGGAATAACTTATACTGTATAACTAAGTCTAAAGATACATTTATCTGCGCTTACGCTGGCCAGGGATCGCCTTCTACTCTCGATGCCCAGGGTACTGGATAAGCCTCATGTAGAGAAATACTTCAGCGCCTAAGTGTCCTGGGGTTCTTCCTTTCCTATTTTATTTTGGTTGTATTTGTATCTACTTTTGTACTGTACCTAAGTAAATAAAAATCTATTGCCTTGGAAGTTGGGTAGGCCTTTGGTGTGGGCCAACATGTTTCGACACCCTTGTGCCATCCCATCTATTGAGTACGGTGGGCTGTACTGGAGCGGCTGCTGCAGGTGCCAAAAACCCCAAGCAGCGCAAATATAACAACCTTATTCGGAGTTATATATTTGAGCCGTTTCGGGTTGAAACACTAGGGATGTGGGTTCCCGAGTGCTCATCTAGTTGTTCGCAAATAGCTAGTCGACTCTTTACGTGACCAGAGGCCAGGGCTGGGCTTATTTTGACCAACGAATCAGCATTGCCATTCAACGTGGCGCCCTAGCGAAAATGTTCTACGGAGCTGTGGCTACAGAATGTCAGGTGTAATTCAATTTGTGAATCCTATTTGCTCATCGATTTTTGTAAATGTTATTTTACAAAGCTATAAGCTTATTGTGTCCACTAATCGTTATTATTACATATTATTACAGCGAATATTTTCCGGCTAGGATTTGGCAAAATCACTCGCATTTTATTATTTGTAAAATGTCAACTCCTTTTGTATTGCAATGACATGTGAGGGTCTGTGAGGCGGAGACAGGCCTCACCACCCGATGCCTGTTTTCCGAACCGCAGTTCAGAAAAGAAAGAAAGAAAAACATTTTATTTGCCGGAAAAGGCGCAAACTTATAACTAACATATATTGCAAACATTTTGCAAAACAAAAACATAATTAATTAGAAATAACATATATGCGCCACGTCTGAGCAAAACGGCCGTACGCTCAGCATAATGCCGTGTCCACAACGCAAAAATGCGACGAGTCCACAGCGCTGGTTTTCAGCGTGGGCCAGTGACGTTATCGACTAACAGACGTCGGCAACGGTATTGTGTACCAATAGATTTGAGTAAAATGAAATATAGATAAATTTTTAGGACAAAGTCATAAAAAGCCGGATACGAACTGTTTTAAAAAGTAACATTATTTAATTTAAATATCACCACAAAGTAGGTACCATTACTTTTTTGTCGTATTATAAGTACTGTTTCACTTCAAACCCGTCCTCATTTCTTGCTAGATAGAGTAGAAGTTGAATGAATTTAAGTCCCACCTTTTATTTCTCACACATTAAGGAATTGTTTATAGTATTTTTCGCAGTTCATATCAGTAGTGTTGGATACGGAGGTTGTATTTTTTTATTATTGTTATTATTTTAATTTTTATTCCTCATTACATTTCATTATGATTAAAGTCATTGATCATGTCACGCATTGTAATAAAAATGATGTACGCAAATTACATGAGTATTTATTAAACACATAATAAATACGCAAAATTGGCGACGGGGACAGATAAAGAACTGACGCGATTGACACAACAAGAATTGAACATAAACCGTCTCAATTATCTAATATGTCAGAATTGGAAGTAAGTCATTCAGTACACTACTGTCAAATATAATAAATTAAGAATAAAAATATGAAAACATACATAACGACGTTGAATCGAACACAGTTGAAGAAATGCTGGAAGCAGAAATAGAGCAATAACTTACGACATAAGAGTTCATTTTATAATTAAAACTAAAGTTGTATGGCTTACGTCCTACACCACAGACCGAATCGTAGACTAACGTCACAGTATCACAACTATTTTTGAGTACCGGAACCAGCAGCGACACCAATAATTAACTTTCAAACACCACTCCAACACCAAGCGAGCCGGCGTCCGCATAGATTATAAAATATTGAGCGTTTTATTTATAGGGTATTTATCCAAGAACGTAAATAAGAAGTTCATCATAAATTAGTCTGTAAATATCGAAAATAAGCAAACATTTCCGTTATCTATATATATAAAAGGAGAAACTGACTGACGACATATCAACGCACAGCCGAAACTACTGGGACTAGGAGCGTGAAATTTTGCACAAGGTTTCCATATACGACGTAGGCGAGTACAAAGAAAGGATTCACTAAAATTCACCCCCTAAGGGGAATTAACGGGGGTCCAAAATTGGTAAGGAGAAATCTATTTTCACGCGGGCGAAGCCGCTGGCAGGAGCTAAGTTCCCTATATAGACCTGCCTATAATACTAGCTTGAACAGTTAAGAATGGGAAAGTTTCAATAACTTTGTTCAAAGCTTAAAAACTTATATGAAACTAAATGATTGCCACAATCCATAAACTCAAACTTTGACGCTGCTGAGTTTATTGCCACCAGAGTTATATCAGAAAATCTACAACTTGTGCGCACCGAACGATCTTATTGAACTAGAATTCAGAAGCTTGGTTCTTTTGCAACGTTATATTCACCCAAAACCGAGTATTCGGCTCGACAACATAAATTTATCTCGCGACATCAAGGCTCCGACGAGACGGTCATGTCGTCTTCTTCTGTGTTGAAACAACTATTCCAAGATTGTAAGTTCACTTGCAATAACATTCCATCTGTGGCAATATTCTCATTTTACAATATAAAAGAGGAACAAAATGTCACCGACATTCAAACCAAAACATTAAAGGAAACAACGGTGACCGTTTTCTCTAACTTACTAATAAATACAGCGAATGCTCGGATCGGGCAACAACTAAATATATCATCGGCACATTTCTCAAATCGAGGCCTACACTTGAAAACCATTCAAGCTAACACCAAATACCACAGTCAGCAAGATCAGTAACACTTTGGCTGAAAACTTAAAAGGAAAATGATTTCGCTACGGAAGTCAAGACCACCGATCAAATAAATGCTGAAGCGTCAATGATACCTGCTATAAGCGCAAACGAGTAGGTCACCTAGCACGCGTTTGCTTAAGATCAATACCGGGAAATGGCCGCTAGACGGGCCTTGCTCTCGCTCTCCCAGCTGCCAACTTGACTTTTTATACCTAGCTGCCAACCTGACTTTTTATACCTAGCTGTTAATCTGACTTTTTATACCTAGCTGTTAATCTGACTTTTCATACCTAGCTGTTAATCTGACTTTTTATACCCTAACTATTAATCTGACTTTTTATACCTAGCTGTTAATCTGACATATACCTAGCTGTTAATCTGATTTTTTATACCTAGCTGTTAATCTGACTTATACCTAGCTGTTATTCTGACTTTTTATACCTAGCTGTTAATCTGACGTTTCATACCTAGCTGCTAATTTGACTTTTTATACCCTAACTATTAATCTGACTTTTTATATCTAGCTGTTAATCTGACTTTTTATACCTTTTTATCTTTTAGGTTTTATAATTATATTGTAACTTTACCTCACCAAGAAAAGTACGGGGTGCTATGACACAAAATCTCCACGAGTATCCGCAGGCTGTAGTTTCCTCCGAAGTGAAGGCGGGACGGTGCACCCTAGGAGGCGGCTAACGGCTCCCCTTGGGTACTTTTGCCTAAGGGGTCTCGATGTCCGCCTGCGAACATTCTGGCCAAAGGAACACTTCAACGCGTGCCTCTCTGCTATAGCAGAGGGCACAGTGGTGAAGTAAGAGCGGGCTAGGTGTACACTTACCCTGCCACCGGGCAGGCAAGTGGAAGTCTTGCTCCTCCTTCTGCCACCGTTAGTCTCGTAGCCCCAGATATTGTCCAAAGTCATGTTTCTGACTTTTTATGGGGGTCGAGGGTCTTGGCTTAACCACCTGAGCCACGAGGAAGACATCCTCTATAAAAAATTATCCCAAACCTCCAAGCGGCGGCGCACCGTGAGAGAGGTTGTTAGCTTGACTAATGGGTAGCTAAATTAGTCTAGTGCGAACCACGTTATTTGAGCCAGTACCCGAAGTTTAATACTCGTGGGAACAAAATGGAACACTCTAAATTCTATACAAACCCAATGGAGAGCGATGCGCGGTCGAAGTCCGACGCGGCATCCGGAAGAAGCTCGGAGGGCTCGGAGATTGAGGAGGTGGTGGGCAACTCCGGTGGAGACTTGCGTCCCTATCTGAAACGCTCCAAATCGGGGGACGGATCGTCCTCCGATGCAGAGATGGGATCGGGCCGAAAAATCCCCACCAATGGGCGGGGTGCGGGTATGGCGCGAGGCAAAGGGAGGGGACTCACCGCCCAAGAATCCTCCAAGAGCACAGGCCAGGACCTCTCTCAAGGACCCCATCCGCAGGGGGCTCACCAAGCTTCGGGCCGACTACGCTCGGCTCAGAAAGGTCTCGGTCCAGCAAGAGTTGCTAAAGGGCGACTCTTGCAGACAGGCAGGGGGGCGCAAACAGGGGCAAGAGCCAAGTCAGCTCAAGCCTCATCCCGAGCCGGAGAACCAGCTGCTGATGCTGGTGCGGCAAGAACTGGCTGCCTTCCGGCAGCAGCAGCAACAGCAGGAGCAGTTCCAGCAAAGGATGCAGCAGCAGTTCTCCGTGCTGGAGGGCATCGTGCTGCATCTGGCGGCCTCCGGCCAGGGATAGGTGGCGTCTTATGCTGCCGCCGCGACCACGGCGGGCCTGTCGGGGCAAGTCGGGCGTGGGGCCGTGGCGTAGGTGCCTGCGAGGCCGGCCCCGGCGACCAAGCAGCAGCGGCAGCAGAAAGGTAGGGCGGCGCCTGCCGCTAAACCAGCAGGACCTCCTGCTGCGGCGGTGACCAGGTCGCGCCTCCCGCCTCTCCTGCCTGAAGAACCCTTGGCTGGAGCCGAATGGACGCGACAAGAAACATGCAACTCATAATATCATTTAAAAGAGTGTCCATGGAGTTTCTTGCACGTTCTTCTCCATAGAGACCTACGCTTTGGAACGTGCAATTTAGCTTTACTTTTTTTTGACTGGCCGACCTTTTGACAATTCAAAAGTGCCTGTAATTGGTCTATTAGAAATAAACGTTTCTGATTTCTGGTCCTTTTCGTTATACATAACGGTGACAGTATGCAATCTTACGGCGCCGTATGTACAAAGACGAATCATACAAAACTCCTGCAGCATCTACACTGTCCAGTTGAATTAATTTTTTATAGAAGATAATTTCTGGAAGTAGATTAATCATTCTGAACTTTTCCATACAAACAGCATTGCTATCGCTGAGCTATTTTACTTTTCGTTACTTTTTAAGGAAAAGAAATAAATAAAAAATGTCTTAAGGTTTTTTTTTTTGACGTGGCTCCAGTGGGCTTCGGCCTTATTGGGCCACTACGGTTCCGCTAACATCTCTTTGAGGCGCCGTCGACGACTTGGGCTCTGTCCAGACGGTTACTGGACAGCCGGACGGCTACCCATTGCTCGCCATTCGCAAACGCTCGCCTACGGGTCTTAAGGTGGGAGTAACTACGACTCTCTTTTGCTCCCGTAAGAGGTCTGGTTGCTCTAGTATGTGTACCCAGTGGCTGCCGCAAACAGCTGCTGGGAGGATTACAGTCCGCATACGACATGATCATAGTTATGTATCGTGAACAGCTGGCACTGTTTGATCAACTCTTACCCTTGGTCTGCTCGTGGCGCCGCTGCTTTGCTAAAAAGGCAGAGGTGGGCAGCCATGGTACGGTGTAGACGGGTTTGCGTTGGACCGTCGAACTAGAAGCGTCTCTTATTAGTGTTCTTGGTTCATCGAGCGCTCAGGTGTACCGCATATACCACCCCGTCTTGACCCTTAGGGGGCCAGGGGACTGGTAAGCCCAGAGTATTAACTTAACCGTGGTGCGCGGGAACACTGATGTGGGGCAGTGTTAAATCTGGGCTGGCTCAGGGTATGGGCCATGAGTAGTCCCGATGGGCAAATCCAAATCTATCAGCCCCAAATCTAGCAGCTTGCTTCGGCTGGGACATACGAAATCTGTAGGTAAACCTTGTGGTGGGGCTAGCACCTTCACCACATAAGGAATAAAAGGGCGCTTTCGATGATATAAATAAGTATGGTCGAGCTTCTGGCCTCCCACAAGAGTGGGAGGTAGTGACCCTTAAACCTTCTGGTCCGAGCGCTCAATCTCCGTCCCCGTCGGGGCGAGAGGAAGTTGATTGGACGTGTCTGGAATGTGGTGGGTCATACCGGTCCCGCAACCGCTCTACCCCGGGTGAAGAAGAGATGTCACGAGGAAAAGGTGGAGCTTCTTGCTCAGACGAAGGCGCGTTTGGTTAGAGTTGTAGGCAGTGCAAGCACAATCAATCAACTTTTGGTTGCCGAGTTCCCCAATTTTGGGAAAACTCTGGATGCCATTAATGGTTATTGGAGGAAGGAGGTCTATAAGAGCCGCGTACAAGCTTGCCTGGCAGATCTGGCTCGGTCTCCCGAGTGCGCGTGAGGTAGAGGAAGTGCTAAGTGACGGCACCCCCTATCGCTTGCATTGCCGAAGGCTCGACACCGGAGCAGCAGTCGGTTGTAGGGGTAGAGGCCCCCTCTGAAGATATGTCGGTCCTCGTAAACCTGCAAAGCCCAAACCAGTCCAGCTATATAAGACATGCAGGTCTCCGGGTCCTGACGAACTTCTCCCAGGGGCCTGGAATACGGTGTCCACTACAGCTCAGGCGGAAATATTTTGCGCGTTGATGAGGACTGGGAAAATCTCCGAGAAACTCCGTGGATACAGTATGGTCTTCGTACCCAAGACGGAGAATCCTGCTGGGATAGGGGAGTACCGTCCGATTTTGATCACGTCGGTGCCCCTTAGGCTCATACTCTCTGTCCTGGCGAGAAGACTTGAGGCTTGATGCCCTCCCCCAATGCACAACAGCATGGATTTATCTACGCCGAAGGCACACTCCACAATTCGGCTGTGCTGGATGCAGTGCTGGAAGACTGTTGGAAGAGTTGCATGAATGCCATGTAGCGATGCTAGATTTTGCCAAGGCGTTCCATACGGTGTCGCATGCGACACTTATTGATCTGCTGAGGAAAAGAGGCCTACCTGAGAGTCTGTGACTACGTTGCGAGGCTGTATGCCACTTCCGAGACTGTCTTGGGTGTTAATGGAGCCCGCAGTGGTTCTACAGGAGTGGGTTCGCTAGGGTGACCCGTTATCGTTACCGGTGCTGTGTACAGCATGGGCGATAACGGGTAACGGGTAACGTGGCGATGGATGCGATTTTAGCGGCTCTACCGAGAGGAGTCGGTTATGGGCTGGAGAGCGAAAGTGTCTCAGCTCTGGCTTATGCTGACGACCTAGTCCTGCTCGCAGGTTCAAAGATGGGCATGAAGTCCTCAATCTACAGTGTGTGGCGCACGGGGCAGATGATAGGGCTCTTCTTCAGTCACGCGAAAAGCGCTGTGCTTTCGATGGTGCCAGATAGAAAGCGCAAGAAGATGCACTACCTGACCGATTGCGCCTTTAAGGTGGGGTTACGATGGTTGCGGCAGGTCTCGAGTGTGAAACGATGATGCTATCCAGGAGTAGACTTTAAAGCGTCTAGATGCGTGACATTAGAACATGACCTTAAAGTAGCCTTAGAGAACTCGTCGAGAAAGTTGCTGGCATACTAGGACTGCCTTGTGTGATGAATCATAAACTTCAAGCTTCAGTTATATAAATATTTTATTCACATTGATCAACACAATTTCATATTTATCATTTCTATTAACAATCATTTACAAATACACGGATTGGTAGAACATGTTCACTGTTCAACAACTAAAGCAGACTGACTCTGTCCAGAATGACAGTTACAAACTCAATGTTTCCCCACCACAAACTTTCAGAAACACTCGGTCCGACCAATCAGAGCAAAGTAAACAGTACGTAACATCAATTGACTAACTAATATACATTAGGTTTTATCTATAATTATTAAATATTTCATTTTAACAAAATAAATACATAAACTCCAATACTATAAATTGTTACTTAATGTCTACAACGAATGCCTTAAGTTCATGTAACCTCTAGCGCCATCTGTCGCTTATAGATGGAAGTTGAACGATTTATGAATATTTTCTTTAAAAATCATTACACTTGTAAGGAGAGCGTCCACTCGACCTCTTGCACGTTGTTCTGAAGAGGTATGTGTAGACTAGCTTCCTATAGGGAGCTGAAAAGGTTCGTCATGCTGGATGAGGGAGTGTTGGCCAGCGTCCCGTCGTTGGTACCGCGTGGTTCACACATGAACTGGACACGGTTCAATCGCATGACTACTCAAGCCGACTGAGACGGGAAGCGAGTGCTCCGGCTTCCTGTGTTAGGGGCTGACGTCGGGCCCAGAGGTTGAAAGGCTCCCCTTTGTGTCTTCCCTTACAAGTTTATTTTGTAACAATTACAACTGACTCAACCTCGCCTATGATCCCACCGGCAAAATACTTGGTTTCGTGTGGTGACGGTGGAAGGACTCCTACGTCGGGAGTCCCATCACGACAATCCGTGATGATTAAGATAGTTGTCACTAAAGACGAAGGCACGTGACCGGGCTAAAATATGCTAAACATTTAGCTGCTAACCCCAATCAAAAACCACAAAAATGAAAGTTTAAACCATTAGCTTTTATTTTGCATGTGGGTTTAGTTCCCAGAGGCTAGATTGTTCTACGCAGTTTTGAATTTTCAGTTGAACATTTTCGTAGTGAAAGCTTGGCACTCGTTGCATGCCCGCTACGCCAGTGATTCATACGCGACATGATTTGTCGCACCCCTATCGGCGTTGTCATGGTTTGGTAAATACCATGTCAACTGCAATGCAATTGATTAATAAAATGAAAAATTACAACTAGATTAATTAGTGATGATAATGGAAATTAATAAAACACGCAAATCTAGATTCAATTTGCATTAACACAAAGTGTTTATTTACAACGAAAATCTTTATTTTAGTGTATACGTCTGTACAATCAGAAACAATGCTGAAACAATATATTTGCTTTCATATATAGGAAAATATTTCGTGAAAGAGTGATAGAACAAAACTGTGAAGTGCTTTTGTATGGCTCACAATCATGCACGTATTTTTCTTTCAATCGTGTATAAATAAGGCTAAGGTGAACATGAAGGTATACAGATTCTCGCCGCCTCCCGGGATTTGTATCTCGTCTCCCGCAGCGAGAGACGTGTCCTGAATACGGACACCATTCTTGGTGATACACGCCACCCGGCAAACCTCCTGTTTGAGAACTCGTTGAAGGAAATCCAAACGTTACTGTGGACATATCTGTACAACTTTGTCTTACGTCAATGATACACCACAATGCATTTCCAACGTGATTCGGGCTACGAAATAGTTTAAACTCAACATATTGGCTGCAAAATTACTAAGAAAGAAAAGTCTTTGATTAGCAATGGGAAATGAAATAGGCTAATTAGATTAGTTTATCCATTACACAAAACTTTCTAGTCAGTGTTTGTTATAGAACTCCTCTGAAAAGGGTTGACCGATTTTTATTAAATTTGTGTACATTAGGGGGGTCTGAGAATAGGTCATAGGGTATTTCTTACCCTCCTACCCTCACGCCCAATTTTTTTCTTTGATAATTTATATAGCAGAACAATGATTTTCGGGCCAGTTACTATTTATATTCTAGAAGTTTTGAAGAAAAATCAAAATAGCGATAATTGACAACCACAATTGAGTGCAACTTATTATATTTTTCTTCACAAATGCGTTAAAACATCACACATTAATATTTAATATTTTAACTTATCTCTGGGTTCTATTGTGCTATTGTCTTCGTTTTGGGGTGTATTACCACCTTGAGCGCAATGAATAACTTACACTAGTAGGTATCAACATGTTATTCACAACATTCAACGCATTTGGAGCGCAAAGCAAGCCCACAACGTGTTGGCTCGCAACCTAGAATTTTATCATGTCTTCTTATCATGTATGACTATGTCTGCCGTTCCCACATATGACACAGCCTGTATACCGTAGATTGTATTACGAACGTACATTTGTACGTAATCTCCCTCTTTGAACACAGACGGGACTGCAAACGAACTCAAAAAGTATATTATCTCCGTAACTTAGTAATAAGACGAAACGAATAAAACTGTTTGTGAATCAAAAAGAGAATCAAAGATAATCGTATTACTTTATAGAAATGTGATGACATAGAATAAAAAGTAGGAGCTTTGAAAGGTGGGAGAGAAAATAAATTAGGGTTGATATAAATTGTCCCTGTGGAGTAAGAGTAGGCCCATGTGATATGAAGTGCCATAATATATTACCACCGTAAGCTTGTTACGATATAAGCAATAGAATAATAATTGTGTAAGTGTATGTGTAGATATACACTGAAGATTAAAGGAAATGAATTTCCTGTTTCAGTAGTCGGTAGGTGGCGCCCACCAAGTACATATTGGCGCAGTGTATATTTTTAGCTCAAAAATTGTGCAGATCTAGTGTCTGCATAATATTATGTTGTTTACTTGTTCACTTCGCCTTTTTAACCTAACAAAAAGGCGAAGTGAAAAACATAAACAGTCTTTAAACAGTGGCACAAATTGGAAAAACTGCAGAAAAAAAGTACCAGGGAGGTCTTCATCATTATTGTCACAGTGAATTTAATTGAAATATTTAGGATCCTGAAAGTTTAAAAAACCAAAAAGTTTAATAATTGTTAGATTTTGATACATAATCAGACTAATAATTCCGTTTTTAGGGTTCCGTACCTCAAGAGGAAAAAACGAAACCCTTATAGGATCACTTTTTTGTCCGTCTATCTGGCAGTCAGTCTGTTTGTCTGTCTGTCAGAACCCTTTATTTTTAGAACGCGTATAGGTGTCGAGTTGGAATAAAAACCATATACATAACTCCGGTCCCTTGAAGCTGTGAAAAAATGAAACTTCTAAGTTAACGAAAAAAAAAGTTACGGCCGTTTATGTCGCAAACGTGTATAACACTCTTAACCTTTTGAGTGCGTAATTAGAGACACAATAGTAAGACAATGGCGCGTGAACGCCGGCGTTAATGCGGGGATCAACAGCTTACGGGAATCAAAATTCATAGGGTACTTCCCGTTGACTTAGAATCCTGAAATTTGGCATGAAGCAAGGTTTCATAGCACAAATAATAGGGGTTAAAGTATGAAATTGCCGTTTTTTAAAACGGGTTGCGTTGAAGAAATATAAGTTCAAATTAACTTTATATTAAAGGTACGTTATTCTTTTTCCGAAATTAGGTAATTATTGGATTCTTTGTGTTTTGTATTTCTGTAATATCGCAGTTCTTATATCCATGAAAGCTAATAAAAAAACGTTTTTTCATATGAAGAGTTCCAACGTAGAAACTATGCATTTCAAAGGGCAAGTAATATCAATTACGTATACCTACGACTTTCTTCTAACAAAAGAACTTTGTGCTCTTGGTATAATAGCTTTCGTTTTGGAATTTTTTTCTTGTTGCCGCACTGAGAAGAAAAGTTATTCGTGAGATGCAATTTCCCACGTGAAAGTGATTGAAACAAAAATAGACATCCCATTCATTAGCAGTTTTAAGTCCACATACATCATCAATATTGCATACCGCTTGAGTGTGTCTCACTCTTGTTTCCACGGTAGAACTCATATTACAAAATAATGTGAGTTTTCTTATATTTCATACAAAAATAGTTACAAGTTCTGCGATATCACAGAAAATACAAATCACAAAAAAAAACAATAAATACCTAATTTTGAAAAAGAATAACGTACCCTTAATACAAAGTTTATTTGAACATATAATTCCAAGTCAATCCAAAGATATAACACTTCAAAGAAACCCGTTTTAAAAATTGGCAATTACATAGTTTAACCCCTAATTTAAGAAAAAATCGGTTTTTTATAAGCAAGAATGTTATTATATAATTTTGTATTCGATTTTATTGCAATCGACTAATTGTGGGGGCAGGGCACATTGCTTGCAGAACAGATAATCGATGGGGACAAAAGGTTCTGGCGTGGCGACCATGTACCGAAAGACGCAGCGTTGGAAGGCCTCCCACAAGGTGGACCGATGACCTGGTGAGGATCGCGGGAATTCGAAGGATGCGAGACGCACACGACCGGCCATTATGGCGACACTCGGGTGAGGCCTATGTCCAACAGTGGATGTATTTCTGTTGAAATGATGATGATGATGAATTGTGCTGTTGCCAGGACAATTCATCATTATCATCATTTCCGAAACGTATTTGTGATTATTTGTAATAAAGCTGCCAATGTAGCATAATGGCGAGCGACAGCTCTCTTGTTCGGTTGGCGATCGTTGAGATCGGACGCACAATTTGTCTCTTGCATTATTGTAGCGGCAAGAAATACGTAACCGAGATATTTGTAACACATAACATAGTTTAAAAGAGTGTCCATAGAGATTTTTCTACATTCTTCTTATGTAAAATTAGCATCATTTTTCTAACTAACTTGATTGAGTAATAAATATTATTTTATACTAAAGTGAGCGATTTTATTACATTATAAAGTTTTAAATACAATAAAATATTGTCCGATACAAGGACTGAAGGTAGAAATAACATTATCTAGAACTAACTTCGCACACGAAAATATGACATTATTTTGCCAACTTCTGTTAAAATCGTACAGCGCCTTGGAACCACACGAATTCTTTTCAAATGAATGGTATACTCCTTAAAAAGTTTGGGCCCAGTAGATGGCTATGTTAACCTCAGCATCGGTGGCACTCATTAAGTCCTCCAAAATGCAGGTCCATGGGCACTTGAAGCTCATAAACAGGGCTGCCGTGCACATTTTCACCAAGTTGTGTTTGCAACCTACAAAACCACAAATCTAAAAGTCTTTTTGCAAGTTTTTTTTATGACGTCCACAGATCACAATACAGATTTGCAACGTACATCACCACATGTGAACAAGTTGAATAACTACATAACAACACGTTACAGTTGAAGTTAGTTCTAACAAACAGATTACCTGAATTTCAATAGTTAAGAGGCAACCATCTATTTTCTAAAAATATGCAAAAAAGCTTGAGAGCTGAGCTAAAGGAAAACAGTATAGATTTAAGTTTTTTGGACTTTACAAGCAAGCTACATATATGCATACTATTTTTGATGAAAAGTCAAACATCAAGTAGAGCAATTACAAAAAAATGCATGATTCATGCTCTTCAAGATTACCTCAGATGGAACAGTGTGAGCAATCTTGTTACATAGAAATCCTATCTGTGCCTGAGTACAATAGTGTGATTAAAATGTTACAGCATTTATGTAAAGTCGCATCACGTCTCTTAAACGAAAACGACATTGTCCAATAGGATTGCGAAACAAAATCTTGAGTGAACGCGTCCTAGGTCTATGATTGTTGGCATGACAGATAGAGTCCCGACTCTCGCAACCCAGCTCTGGCCACAGCACGACCGCTGCGGCAAGTCCCCTCTTTGAGAAGTGGCTAAAAAGGCGTCCTCACGTTTCACCTGATGAAGGTCCTTACCGAATATGGGCAGTTCGGGGGGTTCCTGTTTAGGATTCAGGTGGAACAAACACCCGGGTCTCACTATTGTCCAGATGGGTCTGGTCCTGGTTTTAAACCATGGTCCAGAGTGAGAGGAAACGGGAAACGAGTACTTTCTTCTGCGAATCAGTAATGCGAGTGAAGGAGATGGCTGAAAGCATGAGAAAACGGACATCCTCGCGCCCCAGCCGCCACCACAGGAGACGTCTGGCTCGCAGTCCGGCTGTCCGGTAAAGGCCGTGCCCGAATTGACAGCGCTTAGGGTTCCACGCGCGCCTTTGAGAGATGTCAGGAAAACCGTAGGGCCCCAACAGAAGCCCAGGCGCTGGCCGTGGACTATAGCCCTGGAATGCGAAGGAAAACTGAAGGACACAGGTGGGTGTCCCTAGAATCTCCCTAGAACGGATAAAGTAATTTGATTATTTAATTAAGATTATTTAACTAGTAATTTGACTTTGGTAGCAATTTTTTTTCATGTCAATAAAAAGGTCTATAAATGTTAAACTAACTTCACCAAATGAAATCTTAAAGTAAATATAATATTTTAATCAATGAATATGATATTATTATAATATAATATGTTTAGGTAGATATATTAATTAGATTGGAGATTAGAAAGATCAGTTGAGTGTTTTTTTTTTTTAAATCATCTAATGACATCTCCCTTGGCCGTGGCGTGTCAGACTTTTACTGACTAAAACCTACTCTTGTTGCTTCTTTGCCTTGCATTCCAGGGCCCTGGGGTTTACTTTCGCACAACCCTTGGCCCCAGTAGGCTTCATCCCCGCTGGCCCTACGGTTTTCTGACATCTTGAGACGCGCGTGAATCACTACGCGCTGTCGACGACTTGGTCGACTTGGTTCAGTTGAGTCACCGCTATGAACAATAGAATGAGCCTCAATTTAGACAGAAAAGTAAATACATCATCAAATTCCTAGAGAAATACACAACGAAGTAAATAGTATTAGAGTAGCATCTTGACGCACAACAAATCGACCTACCATTACCATTATAGATAAGATAATAATTATCAAACGTAAACAAAGTCAATCAACAAGTACTCCGAAACCAAAATCATTCTATAGATAGACATTGGCTCGCAGTAAGAGAATACTGCTCACAGGTGTCACCTTGTCACGTACATAAGCAGCGCATAATTCTGTACTTAATGCATTTTTTGAAAATTATTTTATACTAGCTGATCCGGCGAACTTCGTGCTGCCTAACAGTCAATAGATAGATAGATAGATAGATATATTCTTTATTGTACACCAAAAATACAAATTACATTAGGAACTTAAAATTAATAGGGTGTCACAATGGGCGGTCTTATCGCTAAAAGCGATTTTTTACAGACAACCTTTGGATGGATTTGACAGAGAAGGAGAAAAAAGAAGTCAATGAATGTAATATATCTTTTGTTATAGTCAGCACACAATTTTAATGGATACAAGTTATCTACATAGATTTCGTACATTATACGTGATGCGCGCATAACTAAAACATTCTACAGATTTATTATATGTATAGACGATTTAGAAGAATTCGTTATGTATTACATAACTGAAATAAAAATAGTTGTTCGTTAGTCTCGTTGAAACTCAAAAACGGCTGGACCGATTTAGCTAATTTTGGTATTGAAATATTCGAGATAGTCCAGGGAAGATTTAAACGGTGAGAAAAAATCACGAAAAAAAAAAATCCGAATACATCGCCATCTCTAATTAAAATGTCATTATAAAATGAATTATGCTATTCTGGTAATGCCAGTAGATGGCGTTACTATTAGGCGGTACGAAGTTCGCCGGGTCAGCTAGTCTGAAATAAAAATCGAAAATTAACTACTTCATTTACAATTTTTATTCCTTTAATTTGTATATTCGTTGGTAATAGGTACTTAAAATAAATTAGCAATGAAATAATAATTTATTTTTAAATGGCGCAATATGTTGATACATACTGAAGATTAATGGAAACGAATTTCCTCTTCACGCTCCGTCAGATAACGAAAGCTGCGTATTCTTTTTCTCGGTGACAACGACGACGTTTGAGTAGACTACTTTACAAGTATATATTTGCAAAGAAACTGCTTTCAGGTAGGTAATTTTATACTTACTATGTAAGAAAGAAAATCTGAACGAGAATATTTTCTACATAGCTAGAAATAGGACATGAAAATATATTCAACAGAATATAAAGTACCTCAGCAAACGTCGCAGAACTACCGTCTTACAAGTAAAGTTACAACATTACCCATCTGCACGTCAGAAAGACCCGTGTAACAACAATATTGGTACCCGTGACAGGGATCCGTGGAAATCGGACTCCGTGACTACGATAAATCGTTTAATTCCACCCCGGTGACTCGGCCGATTGCGAGAGGCCAAAACGCCATCACAATTTACTGCGATCCAGTCCCAACGTGCTAGAAATAACCTGCTGCTTCGCCAGCAATTGTGTACTATTTGAATAGACTTAATAGTCAATCGATCGTATTAGTAGATACCAATAGGAATTACAGCACTTGTATCGCAATTCGAAACAGAGCGGCTGCCGGCGCCTCGTTTTGCTTCATTTGAACAATTGTAAGAGTTCTCGCATGAGCACCCTCAATCAATCAATATGCAGCTAATTAATATAGGTACGGTATACTCACAAACTGCGTATATAAACATATGCTAATGCGATCGTTACGAGATAGCTGTGTTAGGAAATATAAATAGAATTTCCGTCTCGTACCTAAGGCCCGGGAGCAGATATTATCACGCTTGAGTTATTATATGCAAAACCTCAACAAAACTCGAGCGTTTCAAGAATGTTTAAAGCTTTGTACCAGGACAAACGCTTGAATACCACCGGCTAATGAAATTAAGGCGCGAAAGGAATCATGAAATATTACGAAACATTTGAGGGGAAGTGCTTTGGATGATTCAAACAATGTACATATGAGTTTTATGAGTGAAATTTAATTTTTACTCATAGGCTTGGCTTAAGTCAATTTGCGATATATTGCAGTGGTAACGACATGTAATCACTTAATATTATAGTGTATGGCTCGAAACTCTGGCATAACGGCACGTTTTCCCTGATGAGGAAAACGTGGGGGATATTGTGTTATATTAAATATATCTAAAACTATGGCAACCCCGATCATGATGTTATAATGTTGGCAGTTATTAATAAGAATAAAATAATATTTGAAGGCTTTTATCAAATTGAAGACGACGCTTTACATGAAGAGTTTATAATAATTTTATTAAAGGTTTTAATTGTTTTCTATATTTTAAATTTTGTATTTTATTATTTTAACTGATAAATATTGAATTAAAATGTTAAGTTTAAATATAATTTGTATCACGGAGTAAACGATTTGAAAATATTATGTACGCCGTTTTGTTACATACATCAGACTACCTATTATGATGAAATCGGTTTTTATTTTTGAATGATAAATGTAGTGCAATGTGTCTCTACTCAATAAATAAATAAGAGTGCGGATGACAGTAAAATTCTATCGTAACAAAACTGACAACCAAAACTCTATTGGGATCACCACTCCCTTCTGGCATGCCTGATGAATGAACGCGATAATAACGATTAACAATATTATAAGTTTATATTATATTAAATATTTATGTATGTTTATTTTATATAATATATACATTTGATCTCTTGTTTTCTTTTATTAATCTTTTCTTATTTTTATGAATCTACCATGTTTTCTCTTCACTACCCTTTTTTTTTTAAGGTGGGAAATCATCCAAATGACTTCTCGCGCTCTGGGTGGGGCGAGAGGGCGTGTCAGACTTTTACTGACTAAAACTACACCTGTATCCTTCAATTACCCTTTGCGTTCTAGGACTACGGGTTTCCCTTTCAGAAATTCTCCGCGGTCCTAGCTAACGGGCATTGGCCCTGCTGGGCCCCTACGGCTTGCTGACATCTCTTGAGGAGCGCGAGGATCACTACGCGCTGTTGACGACTGGGCTCGGTCCAGTTAATTACCGAACAGCCAGACGGCGAGCTACCCAGTGCTCGACGTCCGCAAGCCCGCGTCTACCGCGTCTACCGTGGCACGCGTGCAGCCTCCTCCTTCGCTAGCATTACTGCTTCGCAAAAGGAGGCGACAGCCTGCCATTCCTTCTCGCTCCGGACCATAGCCTGAACCAGGGCCCGACGCGAAAGGTCGCTGCCGCCAATTGCCTCTACGAGGACACGGCGGTGCTCTGCCCAAGCGGGGCACACCTCCACCGTATGCTCTACCGTGTCCTCTGGGTGGTCCACACAATGATGACACCCCGGCGTTGCTTCCGCCTGAATCCGATGCAGGAACCTCCCGAACTTGCCATGTCCGGTGAGGACCTGCGTCATGCGGTAGGTAAGGACGCCGTGTTGCCGCTCCAGCGACGCCTCAAAGAGGGGACTTACCGCCATAATTGTAGGGTGCCCAGCACTGGGTTGCGACAGTCGCCGTCGCCATTTCACCATGATCACTACCCTTGGTTGTACCTTTGTGTTGCATGAAGATTTAATAAATAAATAATTTTCAAAATAATATTATGTACGAGTACTTAGTTTTCGTTTGGAAACCTTTTTCACGGTGGAAAATCGTCAAATAACTTATTCCTCCCTTTCTGAATGGAGCGAGAGGTTAGTTTTACTGTATAAAACCCACCTGTGTTCCTTCAGTTGCCCTTTAAATATCAGGGCTACGGTAACTCTTTTAAACAATCCTACAGCCCTAGATCAATCTCACAGCCCTTTTGGAACCCTTTGTTTTAATTATAAAACTGGCTTATAAATATTTCGTTAAATTTGATTAAAGAAATTCATAATGTATACCAACAAAAGTTACCTACCAACAATTACGATGATCTAAAAAAAAAATGCATCGACTTTAATGTTAGAAAAAGCTAAAAAGTGAAAAATAAAACTTTTTATAAAAATATACAAATCTGTCTGGTTTGTTTCTTCATTATTTAACACCGACTTCTGTAATCAGTTATTTTAATTTTGTCTTCTGCATTAGTTTCACTACATCAAGAAGTTACTTTCTGAATGCAAAACCTACAGTTCGTGATGAAAATAACAGACATATTCATATAGCCTTTCATTTCGTGGTACTGTATAAAGCGTGAGTCGTGTTAACCTATCATCGTATTTATTTTTAGTTTAGTTTAACCTTTAACCACGAAAAAAATTAATCTGGCATAGGGTCTACAAATTATTCAGTTATGTTACGAAACTCAGCGATAGATCGCTGAGTTTCGTAACATAACTGAATAATTGTTTGAGTACTTAACCGATGTGTTTTGAGTACTTAAAAATAAAAATTTATAATCTTCAGGACCCTTGGTACCAACAAGACGGCGCCGTTCAGCATACGAACCATTGTTTTAATGCAAGATAGATTTGGTAAATAGATAATTTTGAGCTTTGGATTGGTGCGTTGGCCATCTAGATCCTGTGGCATCACAACCAAGATTTTTACCTTTGGGGCTATATCTAAGGATACGATTGAAGAACTAGAAACCAACATTACTCGCGTTATTTGCAAAAATACTACTCGAAATGCTCGGACATGTCATCGAGCTCGGAACTGCAGAACGGATTAAGAATAATCTTTAAAAATTTGTAATGTTTTTAATGTTTTTTTAATGATAATAAAAATAACCCGATATGTTGTTACTTTTTACTGGTTTTGACACCTACTGATATTTTGATAAAATTTGAACAAACAAAAATAAGAATTTTCCAGATCGGGTCATTGGGGAATTTTCCAGATCGGGTCATTGGGGAATTTTCCAGATCGGGTCATTGGGGAATTTTCCAGATCGGGTCACTGGGCACGCAACAATTATGGCCGTAAGTCCTCTCTTTGAAGCGTGGTTAGAAAGACCTCACGGCGTCCTCATCTTTCGCATGACGCAGGTTCTCACCGAACACGGTAAGTTCGGGAAGTTCCTGCACCGGATTCGTGCGGAAGCGACGCCCGGGTGTCGCCACTGTGTGGACCACCCGGAAGACACGGTGGAGCACACGGTGGAGGTGGGCCTCGCTTGGGCAGAGCAACGCCGTCGTGGGGGCGATCGGCGGCGGCGATCTCTCGCGCCGGGCCTTGGTACAGGCCATGGTTCGGAGCGAGGAGGAGTGGCAGGCGGTCGCCTCCTTCTGCGAAGCAGTAATGCTAGCAAAGGAGGCGGCCGATCGCGTCAGGCAACGGTCCTCACGCCCCAACCGCCGCCGGGATTCCGATCCCGATTTCCAGCCACCGTAGGCGCGGGCTTGCGGACGGCGAGCAATGGGTAGCCCGCCGTCCAACCGTCCGGATATCGTCCGGACCGAGACCAAGTCGTCGACGGCGCGTATTGTTCCACGCGCGCCTCATGGAGATGTCAGCAAATCGTAGGGGCCCAGCAGGGTCGAAGCCTACTGGGGCCATGGGTAGTGTGAAAACGAAACCCGGGACCCTGGGACGAAGTCAACGAATGAACAGGAGTGGGTTTTAGTCAGTAAAAGTTTGACACTATCTCTCGATCCGCCCAAGAGCGGTATTTGTCATTAGATGATTTTCCCACCAAAAAAAAAAAGATCGGGTCATAAATAACACGAGTTAAAATACAACCAAATTGCGAACCGCCTCCCTTTTTTCGGTCTGTTGGTAGTAAGCAGCCATATTGTACTCATACATTTTCTTCATAAATGAGGCCAATATGAAGCGAGCCCAAAGAAAAGAAAAGAAATAATTGCTGAAAAGGAGATCTTGGGAAATGATAATAGAAATCAAATTAAGAATACTTAGGGGAGTTACGGCTTCAAATAATACTATTAATAGCGATAAATTTGAAAGATAAGAGAAACCCTGTGGTATGATCAAAAGAAAACCAGAAGCGATGAAGACGCCTGTAACTTACAAAGGGATTGAAATGAACCACACGATATTTCATTTATTCTGGAAACAAAAAATCTCTGGAGAAATTCGGGGCAGAGTATTTTATTTAGTTTTATAACTGAAAGTATTGCAGCCTATCTCTTCGCAGAAGTGCTATCACAAGGATTTGAATACCAAGAGGCAGAATAAGACGTCTATCTTACTTATTATATCCGTCTTTATAGGCCACTTTTAAATATATTTATCAACTTTCATAAACATCCAATGATGAAATAAATAAAATAAATACTTAGATGTCAGACTTTCTCCATAGACAATGTAGTAAAATTAAAACTTTCATAACAAAACGATGCTTAAATACTTTTTTCTAGCCTTGACAGTGATCTAAGAGTTATCAGCTCAATGTAGCTGCATGATAATTTAAATTATGTTTTTATTATAACACTATATAGAGTGTGATACCGCACATAATTAGATATAAAAACATTTGTGTGATGTACTTAAACCTCGTTTGCGGCTCGGCTTATATACTTATACTCATATTTTAATAACCTCTGTTATATGACAGCACCATATACAGCGAAAGAGTAAATAAACACCAAGTTATAAATGCGTTTTAGTGCCGTGTGTGTTATTACGTTTTATTACATTTGTGAGTTACTAAAATAATCCAATACAATACAAAATATATTATTTCATTAAAAATGTATTATCAGTTTTCAAATGATACTAACGACTAAATAATCACTATTCTCGGCACAGCAGATTAAAGCATAAAAACCATACTAAATCCCTTGAAAACAAAGGTCAAAAACGGTATAATCCTTTTGCCAAGAACAATTACTCAACTTCAATTAATAAAAACGTTTCAAAGGACTAACCATTTGTAGGTCATGTAAATAACTGCAATTAAAGGTCAATCTGTGAAAAAAATCCTAGTTAAGAACTTTTTACCTGTAATAATTTTTATGCTAGTAATTTTGCTATGTGAAGATTTCATAACGTTCCCAAGTGCGAAAGAAAACGGTTTCTTTTTTGCTCAATTTGTTCACCTGCAATTGATTCCATGGTAGGTATCTAGTAGTTTATTTTAGTGTTGCCCAAATTCAGTCTTGGTATTGCAGTCTTGGTCTTGTTCTTGCGTTTTTGCAAGACCAAGACCAAGAACAAGACCGCGTATTTTTAGCAAGACCAAGACCAAGACTGACCGTGCAAGACTTGAGCAAGAACAAGACATAGCCTGTAAGACTCTTGCGTCTTGCAGCTAGGACTTAGCGCTATTTCACTGAGTAGTTAGGTGTAACAGTTCGGTGTATAGGTAGACGCTTAGGAATTCTATGAGACGCAAAAAACTGTATCAAAGAATATGAAAAACTGGACCTATGCGCATTACGACTAATACCATAAACATAGCGAATAAAAAAATATCTATTAAAATCAAACTGAGTGCATGCATAGTTATGTTTTAACCATCGGCACTTTGATAATGCGGCATCAAAGGTTTTGTACTTACTTCTCAAAGAAATTTGCCGCTTTTCGGAAGTACATGGTTATGATACACGCGCCGGCGGCTTCTTTTGAAATCTTCAGTTATTTATTAATCTGCTTGATCTTTACTATGGCTATGTTAATTCAAGCTCACAATGTTCCAATTCTAATACGTTTTTCTAAGATTTAAAGTAAACTTTAATAAATAGTAATAGACTAATAGGTAATTGCAAGACTTGCAAGACTCTTGCTGCAAGACCAAGACCAAGACCAAGACTGGGAGCGCAAGACCAAGACCAAGACCAAGACCAAGACCAGGTGTATTGGCGCAAGACCAAGACCAAGACTGGCTAAGTCTCGTCTTGTTCTTGCATTTGGGCAACACTAGTTTATTTGTAGTTAAAGCATACACAAAGTCTTTCATAAGATTCACTAATGGAGTTTTTGAAATTATAAGGCCTTTGCCTTATTCTAACTTCTCCTCCTTATAACTTCTTTAAGTTATAATAATAATTTTGTTTATTTTTGCCATAAAATTTACAGAAACATTTTAAAAATTATGGTAGCATCTGCATACACAAAGTCTTACATAAGATTCACTAATGGAGTTTTTGAAATTATAAGGCCTTTGCCTTATTCTAACTTCTCCTCCTTATAACTTCTTTAAGTTATAATGATAATAATAATGTTGTTTATTTTTGCCATAAAATATACAGCAATTTTTAAAAAATTATAGTAGCATCTGTAGCCAAACTAGGCAGCCTGTATGTTGGCTATAAGAAAAATTCCTCTCGAATATTATGAATAAAACGCATATACCACACATACTGGCCTGTTGATCTAAAATCTGTTTTTTAACAGATAATGGTTTGACAATTCGAATATTGCATGTTTTTTCCAATTCATAAATAGTGAGGCACCGCAACCAATATTAAACAAAACCAAAAATATTCGTAATTTTTTTTATGCAATTAGAGTCAGTTTTTGTATTTTCTGAAATTCAAACCTAAGAATTGAAAAACTAGCAAAAGCTGCGTCATTTTATTTTTTCGTCTCGATTTGTTATCACCAAACCCAGACAAAAATAAAGAATTATTCAAAGTGATAGTTTTGCTGACACTTTATTACAACTTCACTAATAGATAGTGTTAATAATGACTTCGGTTTGAAAACTAAGAATAGTTAGAAATTAAACAATCATAAGTCCTCTTTTTGTACTATTTTTGCAAGGATCTGTTATTAAATTGTAGCGATAAGGAGGAGCAGAGTACCGACAAAAAATGTTGCAAAAACGGGGAAAAATTATTCCATTTGACAGTTTCCGTTGCATGCACTGCGTAAACGGTTAAAGTTACACAAAAATTATGTACTACAAAATTGTTTCCCTTTAAAAGTTCTAAAAAAGAAATCCATGACAGTATATGTCTATCTTTTAAGATTGGCTCACTATAACCTTTTTATGGTAATCAAATTTGTCCTATAATAAATGCATTATTTGGGAAGGTGTTTTTATAAACATAATATTAATCCTTATCCAAATAAGTACAATATTCATCAATAATATCGGTAAATATTCGAAGATATCATAGTTTTAAAATAACGCCGTAGCAAAATACACACGGCCGCGGCCGTCGCGTCGCGGCTTTCGTGTATCGCTGCGACTCTACGTGGTGGACAAATGGCTCACTCAACTTTTGAACTGACTCTATTTTTTTTTTGTGGAAAGATGACGTGTGCTCGATCTGTAAAAATAGCCCTTTGGGAAAAATTTGCAAGACATCAGTTTAATCATATGGGATGAATGCATTCATGGATCTTAATTATAGACTGTGATTTCTGTTTGTTTGCTGGTGATTTATCATCGCCAGTTATAGTTAGGGAAACTAGAGCTGACATTGTTGAGTCTTGAATTAAGAGCACATTTGAGTGGAGGTACAATTGTAAAAATGAAAACAAAATCGAAATTGATCGTGATTTAGGTGAAAAAGTTAGCAGCATTGAAGATCTAATCTCCAAAGTCTATCCAGATGCAGACCAAATAGAAAATAAAGACTACTAGTGGATGTGTCACGGGCAATATTCACGGCCTGAAATAGTAGCGAGTAATAAAATGGATATTTTTGAAACACAGATATCTCGATTATCTAGGCTTCTATTGAAATCAATTTATAAATTTGTATTTGCATAATAGCGTATGGGCTACACTGAAATAATTTTTCAAATCGCATGGTAGTGCCTGAGATTAGCGCGTTCAACCAAATAAACAAACAAACTCTTCACCTTTATAATAATATTAGTATAGATGATATACCACCCAATTTGAAAATGGACTTAGAATCAGTCGGTGTGCATCATGTTGTAGTTCAAGAAACTGAATTCTTTGATTGATCTTTTTGATTGCTTTGATCTGATCGATTGATATTTGCATATCAATCGCTAACACGGTGTTTATGGGTTTTTTAATGGTATTGCAATGACTATGGTGAAATCGGTCTCAGGAAAATCTGAGGCGATTCTTTTATAGCTATTTTTTTTTTAATTTAAATGTTTTAAGAAATATTTAAAAATGAAAACAGTATGTGAAGAAATCAAATAAAGGAAATAATATCTAATTAATATATATAAATATGTCTCACTTTACCAATACACGTGAAGTAATATTTATAAGAATTAGTACATATATGTGCTTTGGAGAAAATGAAATTGGTTTATTGTAACATTAATGGTTAAAAGGTCAAAGGCACTTAATGGGAGGAGAATGGTTTAACGAGATAGTACGAGTACTAGAAACATTTTCTACATCGCGGTGTTAAGATAAAGTAACGCTATATATAATCCCAATTAATTAGAATAATGCTCTTCGTGCGAATATATACCATTAGAACAGGGTTGCCATCTTGTATTCCTGTGGGGCTTCTCGGCTCCAACCGAAGCCCATCGCAATGTTAAGGATCTCTATAAGAATTTCGTATATTATAAACCCTATGTAATTAGAATAATGCTCTTTCTGCGAATATATACTATTGAAACTGTGTTGCCATCTTTTATTCCTGTTGGATTACCTGGTTCCATCCGAAGCCCTGTGCGGACCCTGGCTGGTCATCATAAAGTCGAAAACGCAGAGACCCCATAGACTCTTTCCATGGAACGTGGTACCAGCCGACAATTATCCCTGTACGCGCTATGTTAGTGCACCCAAGGCCACGCTCGATTGGCGGGAAAATATAACGACATTAATATAAAAAACGAAGATATAGGGCTATGGATTTTGAAGTTCTTTAGTGGACTGGTTACAAGGAACTATGCTAGGACTATGGCCCCTGCCTGAGCAATGTTATTAATATGCATCGATAAAAAGGCAGGGGGGGGTGACTTGCACACTTAATAAATGGGCCCCCAAAACGGCCGCTAGCACGAAGTGACGTAGCAACAAGAGGACAAAATATCCTGAGGTGCATGAGGAGTAGAGAGGTATAACACGGCTATCAGGATAATCCCAGAAGTACGGTCTAGATCCCTACCAGCACCTCACTGAATTATACATCCTTCTCCCGAGCACAATTGCTCTTGTGTCTCCACTCAAGCCAGCAAATAAAGGCAAGAGAGAAGTGGGAGCTCTGTTCCTCGTCAGTTTTCACTACGGCCAGTCAATGAAGAACAAGGATTCTCCCGGGAGATCGATCGGGTCCATGGAATCGCTAATGCTCAACAGTTCGCCACAAAACTGCCTTGCGGATTGTATCTCTGATTGTAGTCTGGCCCCTCACCCTTGCTATTTTATGGCAAAGCAAACTCTACCCGTACAGACCTAGGTAGGTTTATTCGAGCACGTTAGCCCTAACATAACGTCAACGTAGAGATAAGTCGATAGTACAAAGCCATCGGTTTCTCATTCGGTTTTCTTAACTTTTACTACCTGCGGGATCATAAGCTGTCCGATTGCCATGGCTGCTTTTAGCTTGCTCAGTTATAAGTTAAGGATCCGTATTAGGGCCGTTTTAAATCATAATTAATGATCATATCGCTAAGATTGAGTTTGCGAAATGCCTACTATATGCTGACAACCTAAAACTGGTTGCGTAAATCAGAACAGACTGGGATTACGAACTCCTACAAAGGAATATTAACGCAATCTATGAACAGAGCATTGCGATAAGAAACAAGTGCTACGTCATGACATCGCTCGGTTGGGTGTTGCGACCTATTCGTTATGACTATAGGTTAGGTAGTAAAGTAATTACTCGTGTCACCAACATAAAGGACTTGGAGAGTGACCTTCGACCGCTGCCCGACATTTAGAGATCACGTTTCTACCCTTACAAAGGAATCTTTCAGGTGCTTGGGATTAGTTTTGAGAAACGCTCTTTACTTCCACAATCCCAGCGAGAGTTATTTAGCTTTTGTACACCACTTTGGCTACACAATTAAACTCGGGTTTAGTGTCCACGTTTGACTTCCATATATCGCAACTGATATACTGATGCTTGAAAAGGTGTAAAGTAATTTCCTGAGATTTCTATTTCAACGGTTGAACCATTTTTTTCCCTACATTCACCCTACCAATTTTCTTTTATGGATGCTGCAGGTGAGAAGGGGCTTCAATCAGTTCATAAGCCTGTAAAACTCTAAGTGGATGTATTGCCTGCTCCAACGACCACGACCTTTTCTGCAGACTCTTTGTGCCCGACAAAAACATCAAACACCATCAGAACCGCCCCGTCAGAATCTGTTTGTACCGCAGTCGTGTAGAACTGTTGCCAGAGTCGAATCCCCAGTGAGTCGTACTCTAAATATGCTTTATGCTCGACTGCTGACCATGTATGTTATGTGTTTGCCGACAAATCAAGTAAAATAGTTTGCTAGATTGGAGTGCTTATCTTGTGTTTGATAAGAGAAGGTAGGCGAGGATGTCCACAATTTCATTTTAAATTGATAATTAGGTATATTATATTCAATTTCGAATTATTTATTTAAAATTATATGTTTTTTGAATAATTGAATTATAGTAATACGATCAATTAATTATATTCAAAAATTCTATACTGTCAACATTATGTAGATATTTTCATATATATATCTATGTTAATTAATGTAGTTGGAATTGTATCGTTTTAATAAAGTATAAAAAAAAAATTTAAACACAAATTTATTTTTGTCTCTGAATATCAAATTCGGGTATTAGTCTCAAAACCTTATCGCAGTTAAATTCCAGCCCACTTGGGGAAGTACGACGGGAATTATATCAGGTAGTACGGTTGAAACAAAGTCAACTAGTTTCGCAGCCAAAACTGGCGTCTTAGTCTAGTTCGGTATGTCGCAGAAGTTCGCCTAAGTCGTATTTAACTTCACTGAACACAGCTTGTGTTGCAACCGCATACCAACAAATTTTGACACTGTATACTTGAAGTATAATCACGAACAGTCAGCAACTAAGTAGAGCGGTTACTTTAATTTACTTTCAACTTACCTGTAGGTACTACTCGTAATTCGAACCAAACGGTTTGCTTATCAGATTTCGGGATCTGCTTTGTAATTAAACTTTTACTAGATGGAAAACCGACAACCATGTACGAGAAGCGCACAAACGTTTCACCGACATACGGATAGGCTTGTACTCAAAAGATTTATGGCAGTACTTTGAATTATTCAACATCCATAGTTTTACCTACTTACATAAATATTGTAATAAGGTGAACCAATTATATTAATATTCATGTTATATGCATACATTAGCATTTACCAAGGGTTTTCAAAAGGAAAATATGATCGAGGTTCCGTCTTTGGCGTACTTGTCATGACTTTTGTGATAAAATTAACATTACCAGGAATGATAATTAACTGCATAGCTCAGGAACATTGTAATAGAATGTTTATGAAAGAAACAAAAATCATCAGAAAACTCAGTGAGTAAAGTATCTAGATACAGTAAACAATAACGGTCTGCATGGCTAATGATACCGCAATAACGGCCGTTCTCTTATTCCAGCTAAGGTATGATCTGTGGAACGCATCCGTCTAATTAGATTAGATTATCTGTAGGTCGATATTAATTACGTCTCGTTAAGGCGTAACGATCAACACTACATGCCTATCAAATCACTAGTGATTTTCTCAAGTCATTACCGAGCGAAAATCAAGTCGAACTTACGACGCCCAGCCACGACAGTAGCTTTTAATACCGCTGAACATGCAACTATTCAATCACTACCGCGAACCGTGTTTCTGTTGTAAATAGCTTGCCTATTTAACAAAATGCCATCATTAATCTTTGTTTTGATAAAGTGTTTTCGTAAATTCTAATGGGAATTTGGCTTGGACAGGAAAATGGCATATTGGTACCTGTCTTCTCAGACTTCTTTGTCTATGTTGTTTTGTTTTTATATCGCAGAAATCTATTACTCGGAAATCGTAAAGTAGGCTTAGCTGAAGAAGCACTAGTGATAATTGAGGCAAGTTATTAATGGAAAAAATAAAACTGTTTTCAGGCAAAAGATTTTAAGGCTATAAAATATTCATACAGGTTTCGTTAAAAGTCAGAACTTAATTTTACGATATTTTTCTTTTACGATGTTTAATATTTTCTTTTACGCGGTTCCGTATTTTCTTTTACCTGAGAAAAGCATTACAAGCGAGTAATAATTTATAAGCGCCTATTCTTTAATTTGAAATAAAATTGAAATAAGGAGGCATAGCAACAATGGTACATCCATTGTATATTGTGCTAAATACTTCCATGAAAAAAAATTGAAAACATGTTTTTCGAATTTAGTTCATCGGATCTAATAGAAAAAACAAAACAACTAATCCTGCATCGCGCAATTAAAGTTCTCCACGCGATGTGAACATATAGAACAGCCCGAAATCATCTGTCAGGCAGTTGGCCACCAGACATAACACGCGTCTGGTCGGAGGATCCTCCCTTTACAACGGAGGTTTGTGGGACTTTACACTTTGTTCCGCCTACCTCCAAACTGGAGTACGTTTTGCCAAGCCTACCGCCTAACGTATATCTTTCCGAATATTTCGCCGCACGTAATTTACATTGTATGTTTGCTTACTTTCGTCTTACCATCTTACTAACACTCCTTCTATCTTTTCTTGGTGGAACTCTTGTGTGAATGTGAACAGTAACCTGTGCCTGTGTAAAATACACTTTCTTCTTCTTGTGTACTTTGGACTTTTACTCTTCTCTTCACACTATCTTCCCTTTTACACTTTCTCACACACATCAAGATCCCTAAACTGTCTTCTGCATGTTGGTGGCTTAATGCGGAAAATTCTCAATCCGACAATAATTATGAAAGGCGGAGTATCTGCATAATAAATGCCATGTGCATAATAAAAGCTTCTAATACTAAGGTACACTAAAACGAAGTGTTACAAAATGTGAAAGAGTTTTACATTTAAATTCTAGAGAGCAAGGTTGGTCTCACAAAGTCAGAAACAGTAGGTCGCGGCGTCACGCCTGGCTGCCTGCACCTCTACGACAATATGCACTCACGCCTCCGCCGCGCCGGCCCGCCTGCACTCACGAATGCATTTACATATTGATCTCCAAATCACAGTAGCCGAGAGAATCGCAAATAAAACGCATATTTGCGAATAGAACGCTGATTTTCAAATCTTAGGAAATATTCTCTGTGAGTTCTGGTCTGCACTGTAATTTATGAACGCTTTTTATTTTTCGATCACAAGTGAAGCAAAATGACCACTTCGCGTTTCAACTATCGCAACGGCCTTCTAGATGCACCTTAAAATCCAATCAGGACTTCTTCTTTGTTCATATTGAAACCAACCTTAAAACTGACGGACTTTAGCTTGTTTTGCAACAACACAAAACCTGTTTGAAGTTTACAATTGGATAATGTAGACGTCTTGTTCAACTGTGACTCAAATCATTATTTAAATTTGTATTGTTTCCGTTTCCAGGAAATCGAATTATTTGTGAATTGGTACAAACTTTAAATCCACTTTTGTATGGAGAAAACTTTCACATAAACGCTTTCGGTTGATTTAAAGTAATTATATTGCCTATTGTTAAAATCAATCACAACAGTGTTTTCAGAGCACGCCGCTTGGGGTATGAAAGCCATTGCTCCAACATGACCGTAATTGCCGTCACTGATAGTAATTGGCCTACTTCAACAAAGGCAGCATTAAAAGCCAGAGCATTTATTGACATAGAGCATGACGCAGCTGATCCATTAGTGGTTTGCTGCCCATCACCTGCACAGCCCGAATTGTACCCTGCACTATGCACTATTACAATTTCTTGTAAAAACGTAACAAGCGTTTTTATCACGAGTTTTTTTTTTGTAAAACTTGTACGATGTATCTGTCAAAACATGACGCAGCTGATCCATTAGTGGTTTGCTGCCCATCCCCTGCACAGCCCGAAGTGTACCCTGCACTATACACTGTTACAATTTCTTGTAAAAACGTAACAAGCGTTTTTATCACAAGATTTGTTTGGAAAACTTGTACGATGAATCTGTCAAAACTTGAATTTTAATATACTGTGGTAAGTAAGCTAGATTAGCGATAGCATCGAACAGTTTATGGGCGGTGGAATTATAAATATCCCGATGCTGCGATCGATTTTAGCCTTTTAGCAAATTAGGCTTGAAACATTTCAACATAATCAGATACTTTTTACTCAGGATTTCTTCAATGTATTTTCGTCGCGAATAATAACATTTCTTGGAACTAAAGAGGAAAACTTATCGTCAGAATTATTGATCTAATTTAAATACATTTTTCGTAAACGTTAGCGTCTTATTAGATTGTCATTATATTTTTCACGTGCTGGAAACAAAATAAAGAAAAAGTGAATATTTTTTCTTAGAAACACTTTAGTAGTTACTGTAAAACGGGAGGACCTAATCTTTTTTCACCATCATTATCATCATCACCAATTCTGCCGAAACACGTCACAGCTAAACATATTATGTAGACCTCCCCCAAGTGTCGTCACATCCATCGGATTCCTGCGACCTTCACCAGGTCTTTGGGTCACCTGGTAGCTTTCCAACGCTGTATTTTCCGTTACCCTTTAACCACTCCAGAACCATTCGGCAGCATCAATCATCTGTTCTGCAAGCAATGTGCTCTGCCCGCGGCCACTTGAAGTTTGGCGATTCTTCGGGCTATGTCGGTAACTTTGGTTAACCTGCGGATATCTTAATTTTTTTTAATATTGATAGGCTCGCGTTTGACCACTATCTGACCACTATCAATCATTTCTGATTGATCACGCAAGATTTCGACTATAGTACTGTCCTTTGCTTATTGGATGACTTTAAACATCTTATGAGACCCATTGTAAGCGACCACGTGTCGTATGTCATCACTGGCAACGCGCACTTTTGTCTAGAGATACTGAACTACCGTAACTTGTCGTAACCAACCTTGCAATAAAACGTATTCAATAAAAATAATCATTCGTACAAATAAAACCCTGAACAAAGTCTATCATGAACAGTTGGGAGTTTACCGAGTGTAACGTTAAAATGGCAACACGTAGCCATACGTTACACCGGCTGATAGTATTACATACAGGAGGCCGTAGATATGCTGAACATAATTATTGTTAGCGACCGCAAAATTTCATGTTCGGGTGAATTACACAACGCAATGACGCTGTAGGAAGGATGTTTACGAGACTTAACTTTGATGATTATGAAGTTATACAATTACGAAATTGTCTTCTGGTTTACTTTACTTTGGCACTTCAAATGAACTTAGGGCATTTATAAAGTCATTCTGTATTTCAGAGTGCATGGCAAAGGCGTCGGTCGGTTGCTACATGTAAGTCTAGATACAGCCACATTTCTCCGGTTAAGTTTAAGTCTCTTGTCACAGGAGAGCCCATCGTCACAAATTGGGTTCAAATCCAGATTTCAAAATACGACATAATTATAGGAATTCGAACTCGAATGCGAACAATGGATCAATGAGACTGAAGATGTTTTTGAAGATAAATTGGATTAATCACAGATTATTTCATCACTGACATTGATTGTATACCCTAGTTATCCGACAGATTCATGGTGCTTTTCTACCAGAAATTGATTTTCTAAATTTAACAGCCCTGAAGAAGCTAGCAGAGCTAGCAGTAGTTTTAATCATTTGGTGCATTAAAGGGATATCTGGAAAATTTAGCAGAAGTTTTGGAAATTAGTGATTTTATAGTTTTTTGACGTGCTCTTTTCGAAGTTATCACTTTGCCACTACGTGCCACTACTTTTCCACACATATCGGAAAATTCAAGCTGAAAATAAGTTTTGGTCAATTTTTTCTTTTGAACTAATTTTCCCATGAAAATTAATCTAAAGTTTCCTATAAGTAGCTATTTATGTAAAAAATTTTTACAAGACAGAAATACTGATGGCGACGAAACTACTCAATGATAAATATTTCATGGGTGCCGATAACATGTAGACATAAATCTCGATTAACGCAGCTATGCGACTATCATCATCATCATTTCAGCCGAAAGACGTGCACTGTTGGACATAGGCCTCCCCCAAGTGTCGCCAGTCCGACGACCGGTCCTGTGCATCTCGCATCCATCGGATTCCCGCGACCCTCATCGGGTCATCGATCCACCTTTTGGGAGGCCTGCCAACGCTGCGTCTTCCGGTACTTAGTCGCCATTCCAGAACCTTTCGTCCCCATCGACCATCTGTTCTGCGAGCAATGTGCCCTGCCCACTGCCACTTAACTTTGGTGATTCTTTGGGTTATGTCGTAACTTTGGTTCTCTTGCAAGTATCTTCATTTCTGATGTGATCACACAAGGAAACTGAACATAGCCCTTTGAGTGACTGTAAGCCTTCTGATGAGGCCCATTGTAAGCGACCACGTTTCGGAGCCATATATCATCACTGGCAACACGCGCTGGTCATAGACTTTCGTCTTGAGACACTGTTTTATATTAGACGAGGAGACATAGCGCAGCTTCCCGAACGCTGCCCAGCCGAGTCGGATTCGACAATTGACCTCTTTTTCGAAGTTAGACCTACCCAACTGGACCATCTGGCCCAGGTAAACGTAGTCGTCCGCAACTTTAAGCTATGCGACTATATATAAGAAAGGAAATTGAAGTTAATGGTTCTAATGAAAATCATTCCATCAAACTAGTCTGACGATAAAGCCATAAACCTAGGTACTGGAACTCCATAACACAATGAAGTATTCTAGCCGGGTACGTTAGGTAATTGTACCTAACGTACCCAGCTAGGATACTTTCATAATTGTCATGAAATGTACTTCGATAATCCTCGATTTTGATGGTAATTATCTTATCTAATAGTATTACATAGGATAATACATAACCTAAATAGTGTGTCTAAGTTCGATTACTAAATATTTTTATAGACTAAATAGTGAAAATTAAACAACTGACTTTTGTAATGTTTTTTATTTAGAAGTTTATTTACTAAAAACTGGGCAAGTGCGAGTCGTACTCGCGCACTGAAAGTTCTGTACAAAATTATCTTTGAAAACCGTTCGATTTCCGAATTGAGTTACGAAGATTTTTCCGAATCGCAATTTGTTTTTGTAACGTAACTACAAATTTACAATTTTTAGATTTTTTCCTATACTTGTGCTATGAGACCTTGCTTCATGCCAAATTTCAGGATTCTAGATCAACAAGAAGTACCCTATGAATTTTAATTCCCTCGAGAGTGTCAACGGCCGTTTATGTCGCAAAAAAAGTGTATTTACGTTTTTCGTTATCTGAGAAGTTTGATTTTTTCACAGCTTCAAGGGAACGCAGACCTGAGCATATTATATGGTTTTAATTTATTTTAGCAGAAAAGACTTACTGAAGCTTGATAGATAGGGTTCGTCTATTTCAGACTGATAAATATTTATCTAATGTATTATTCAAAAGCAAGGACTCGAAAATTAATTCTCAAAAAGGATTTACTTACCTTTTAAAGTGCGTAAATACGACTTGAGACAATTTTGTTTTGGTCAACTATAAGTACGGTGACCTTATGAGTGAAGTTGATGGATCTAACTTGACTGGTCTGTTGGCTATGCTAGAGGTCGTGGGTTCGATTCCCACCCCAAACGAATGTTTGTGTGATGAGCACGGTCATTTGTTCTGTATCGGGATGTAATTTATTTATAATACCTACGTATGTCTTTAGAAATATATAAGTAAGTTTATCAGTTTTCTAGTACTCATAGTACAAGCTCTACTTAGTTTGGGTCTAGATGGCGTTGTGTGATTGTTTTGGCATATGTCCAGTCAAATTAGACCAAAAAATAGGGGTAAGGTTACAATAATTCGCACCCAGCTGAAAATTCGTAGGATTGTTCAAAACACCATCATAAATGAAATCTAAGAAGTCCTCATCGATCCGACACCTGGAAAAAAATACAAGGGGTCGAAGGTCACAAAAACGAGTTTTTCGCAATTTTCAGCAAAACGGTAAGTTTTATCATAAAATTAGCTCAGACAAAAATTGAAGATCAGATCCGGCGAAGCCGGCCAGCAAGCCGAAGCTGCAGTGGTGAGCGTTAAACCCATCTGCGATAATAAACACGCGTGGGACCGCCGGAGCCCCGCAGCGCCGGAGCCGTGACAGAAACCATACCTGCTGCATGTTGCATGCTTGCTTGCATGCTGCGTACTTGCTTGCATGCTGCATGCTTGCTTGATTACAAAAACCACATGTTCACAATCAACTGCTATATTGAGTACATGAAAAATAATGAAGTATTCTAGCCGGGTACGTTAGGTAATTGTACCTAACGTACCCAGCTAGGATACTTTCATAATTGTCATGAAATGTACTTCGATAATCCTCGATTTTGATGGTAATTATCTTATCTAATAGTATTACATAGGATAATACATAACCTAAATAGTGTGTCTAAGTTCGATTACTAAATATTTTTATAGACTAAATAGTGAAAATTAAACAACTGACTTTTGTAATGTTTTTTATTTAGAAGTTTATTTACTAAAAACTGGGCAAGTGCGAGTCGTACTCGCGCACTGAAAGTTCTGTACAAAATTATCTTTGAAAACCGTTCGATTTCCGAATTGAGTTACGAAGATTTTTCCGAATCGCAATTTGTTTTTGTAACGTAACTACAAATTTACAATTTTTAGATTTTTTCCTATACTTGTGCTATGAGACCTTGCTTCATGCCAAATTTCAGGATTCTAGATCAACAAGAAGTACCCTATGAATTTTAATTCCCTCGAGAGTGTCAACGGCCGTTTATGTCGCAAAAAAAGTGTATTTACGTTTTTCGTTATCTGAGAAGTTTGATTTTTTCACAGCTTCAAGGGAACGCAGACCTGAGCATATTATATGGTTTTAATTTATTTTAGCAGAAAAGACTTACTGAAGCTTGATAGATAGGGTTCGTCTATTTCAGACTGATAAATATTTATCTAATGTATTATTCAAAAGCAAGGACTCGAAAATTAATTCTCAAAAAGGATTTACTTACCTTTTAAAGTGCGTAAATACGACTTGAGACAATTTTGTTTTGGTCAACTATAAGTACGGTGACCTTATGAGTGAAGTTGATGGATCTAACTTGACTGGTCTGTTGGCTATGCTAGAGGTCGTGGGTTCGATTCCCACCCCAAACGAATGTTTGTGTGATGAGCACGGTCATTTGTTCTGTATCGGGATGTAATTTATTTATAATACCTACGTATGTCTTTAGAAATATATAAGTAAGTTTATCAGTTTTCTAGTACTCATAGTACAAGCTCTGCTTAGTTTGGGTCTAGATGGCGTTGTGTGATTGTTTTGGCATATGTCCAGTCAAATTAGACCAAAAAATAGGGGTAAGGTTACAATAATTCGCACCCAGCTGAAAATTCGTAGGATTGTTCAAAACACCATCATAAATGAAATCTAAGAAGTCCTCATCGATCCGACACCTGGAAAAAAATACAAGGGGTCGAAGGTCACAAAAACGAGTTTTTCGCAATTTTCAGCAAAACGGTAAGTTTTATCATAAAATTAGCTCAGACAAAAATTGAAGATCAGATCCGGCGAAGCCGGCCAGCAAGCCGAAGCTGCAGTGGTGAGCGTTAAACCCATCTGCGATAATAAACACGCGTGGGACCGCCGGAGCCCCGCAGCGCCGGAGCCGTGACAGAAACCATACCTGCTGCATGTTGCATGCTTGCTTGCATGCTGCGTACTTGCTTGCATGCTGCATGCTTGCTTGATTACAAAAACCACATGTTCACAATCAACTGCTATATTGAGTACATGAAAAATATATTTATTTATGTATAATTTGTTCTAAGAATATTATTATTATAAATAAACATGTAATTTGAATTTAGGACTTATAACTTTTATTGAAAACGGTTTTATGTCTTTTGCATATTATTGATTGTAATATTTATGACAAACGGATTTAGGGCATATTATATTTAGGGATTTCAATTTTATGGCATGTGATATTGAATTCAGGTAAGTTCCAAAAAGGTTATGGCACTTTAAATTATGGACAAAAAATTTAGGTGACACAATGGAGAACCGTTTTCACGCCACCTCAAAGGTGGCGTGAAAACGGTTCTCCATTGTGTGTGTTCTCTCGGTAAACCTTATTATATTATGGTTTTAATTTCAACTCCACTCTCTCTTGTGCCTCCACGCGTTCCCGAGGTAAAGTGTCTTAACAGACAGACAGACATACAGACAGACAGACTGACAGACGGACAACAAAGTGATCATATAAGGGTTCCGTTTCTTCCTTTTGAAGTACGGAACCCTAAAAATGCGCTAGGTGCACTACCTAAAAGGCGGCGTGAAAACGTGTGGATATTATGACGATTAAGTCTTTCAACTTTTTGAATCATTATATCTCAAAAACGGTGGCTGTTAGGAAAAAAGTGTTTAGACATTTTGGTAGATTATCTGATCTAAAATTTTTATCTGAGCTTATTTTATGATAAAACTTACCGTTTCGCGGAATATCGCGAAAAAATTGTTTTTGTGACCTTTGACCCCGAGTATTTTTATTTCCAGGTGTCGGATCGATGAAGACTTTTTAGATTTCATTTATGATGGTGTTTTGAACCATCCTACCAATTTTCTACTGGGTGCGAAATTTTGTAACCTCGGATGTCTAAATTGACCGGATAATTATCTGTGACTGAAGTTGGTGGTCTTGAGATTGTATGGTTTGCTATTGTCTCTTGTTTTATTTTATAAGCTTTTTGTACCGTATCAAATCTGTTTTCGCAGAAAAGTTTATACCTATTACAATTGGTTATGAAATCTCATTACAGTACTAATAGGGTAAGCAACAATCAAACATTTCCATTACCGTCAGAAGCACTGGGTACTGCGGTCACAAAAAGTGAAACGCTACTGTGAAAATAAACTGACGGCTGTTCGGAAGGCGACGAAAGTTAATTTCACGGGTTGTGAATGCTTCTTCAGAACTCATCCCGCTCGAACAATCCGCGACTGGCTTGCCATTAATCACCGCGCAGACAAATATCATTAGTTCCCTACTCCGTACTATGCTGCCGTACGTAGCGGTTTTTAAACCATTATTGATTACGTTTGTTTTACATTACATTAAGAACTAAGTTTTCCGTTTAAGTATGAAGTGGAAAATTATGACAATTCTTTCGGTAGGTATATTTGTTGTGAACTTCTAAAAATATTACCTAATAAAATCTTGAATGTACTTAACTTTATTTTTCCTTTTGCTACCTAGGCAATCTTTTTGTTTTGTTTTTCTAATAGGAACAAGAACAACATGGAAGTTATTTTTTCCCTTATTTCAAAAAAGAAACACTTAAGTAATATATAAAAAATAATGTATATTACCTAGGTTAGTCACCATCATCGTGCTAATGTAAAAAGTTTAAAGTTTCTTTAGAAAATTTCGCAAAGAGCCAGTGGATGACATGCAGAAGTTCCTCAACTTGGCCTATAAATCATACGAACGTACCGTAATGTTGATATATTAGGTAGATATAGAAAATCTTAATCCACTTTTCCTGTAAAAACGCGGAGAGGGCACAACTTTGTAATCTCGAAAGAGTTTGAGATATATGAGTTAGGAAAACTCTGCAACGTGGTCTTGTTACAGAATAAATGCATCTTTGAGGAAATAAATCACTGCTTTCACGCTTTATCTTAGTTTCAACCCACTACAAAACTAGCTTACTCATATGCTGAAAGCTTAAAAAGCTTATTTACAAAAATAAGTTTAACTGTAAATATTTGCATCGTTCCCAACTTTATATTTCTCATGCAACTGGACCGGTTAAAAATTTAGAAATTTATGAACTAAATTAAAATTTTAAACTTTGTCGGGACCCACAACCCACACTCTATATCATGACGAAACAGTGTCGGAACAAAATTAATTATTATGTCAGCTATATCGCAAGCTCTTGAGTCGGGGAAAAGAACAGTGAAATTGTCTTTGAGGAAAGTAGAAACTCGAGTGCTGAGTGAACGCTACGTGTCTGCCTCATCCCCGAGGGATTGAACCAGGGACGCTTAACCGGCTACATTCCTCCAAGTTCAGTTTAACGACTTGCCATGTTTCATTTATTCTCGGTCGTATCGTTCCTACGTATGTTATTGGTGTTAAATAACCTTTTTGAACTACTACGTGAGATACAAATGTGGTGAAAGATTTGCTTGAACTTTTGCGATCTACTTACTTCGAATCTTGACATGGATTTACTAGTGAAACTTTTTTCACAATAAAAAAAATTCTAACATTATGATAAATATTTTTACAGTTCACGGTATCAGTTTGTGTACATAACTATAACTAGCCTAAAACAAAGAATTTTAAAATCATAATAGCTTTTGCCTGCGGCTTCGCCCGCGTTCATAAAATATAGCCTATGTCACTCAGGAATAAAGCAGCTGTCTATCGGTGAAAAAATTTTAGCAATCGGTCCAGTAGCATACTCGGCCTTATAATGTTCCCACTGTTGGGACTCAGGCCTCCACTCTAGGAGAGGGAATGGGCCGTAATCCACCACGCGGGCCCAGTGCGGGTTGGTGGATGTCACATGTCTTCGAATTTTTGGTTCTAGGACATGCCGGTTTCCTCACGATGTTTTCCTTCACCATTTTGAAAGCAGTGGTGATGAAATAAATTACACAAAGTAATATGCATCTGGCTGGGTTTGAACCCGCAACCTACAACTCGTAAGTCGGAGCCGTTACCAATACAAATCGAAATACAAATACAAATCGGTCCAGTACTTTCAGAGATTACCTCCTACAAAAAAAAAATCTCTTTATAATATTAGTGTAGATATTATAATAATAATATTCCACAACTATCACAACACGCCGTCTAGTACCAAGCTAAGCAGAGCTTGTGTTATGGGTATTAGACAACTGATAAACATACTTACATATTTCTAAATACATACATATATAGATAAATTACACCCAGACACAGAACAAATGATGGTGCTCATCACACAAACATTTGTCCTGGGCGGGAATCGAACCCACGACCTTCGGCATAGCAGTCAGGGCCACTAACCACTAGATCAACAGACCAGTCAAATATATTTTTTGACCTCTCTGTGTTTCCTATAATTTTAATGAACAATGTCAGAATCATAACACATCATCGGCGAACATTCCAAGCTCATGATTGTCCGTTTGTGTGTCAGTGAATATGCTCAGCAACGATCCTCGATTACGAGCCGCGCTAGCTAATCACGCTTCCTTTGCAAACTGCGTAATTATGCAGTGATTTAGGATAGCAACACTATTATTAGTTATGGCTTAGGTGGGATTAGAATTGGTTTTGATAACTGTACATGATTGGGTGGTAGAGTATACTTTACAGGAAACATATTTGTAGGATCAATAGTAAAACAAAAGTTAAAAAAGGGACTACATCTTCGATGATGACTTTTTTTAGTAAAGACTATAAAAAACGGACCATTTGACCCGTAGGAGAAATTATTTTGGAAGTATGTAAAGTAACCAAATAACTTTTCTGAATGTAAAGACTTAGAGGGTCCTTTTTCACTCGTCTATCGTCAACATCGAGTATGGTTTAAAAGCTTGTTACTTCATCTAACGCAATCCAACGCGATGTTTGACGAAAAGGCAACGCGAAAAAAGAAAGATATCGCCTGAAAACTCTGTTAGCATTCTAGACCAAGATCCCAGAGCTGTCTGACATAAATTATTTTCACATGGATGAAACCTTAGGTTCTCAGCAGCATCTCATGTGCTTTGAAAACTTGTGAGCTCCTCCTTGGAGCCCCTGGGTAGGTACCAGGTGAGAAAGGGAACTAAAAATAAGAGTAATTTAAATTAAATTTTTATGGCTAATTTTTATAGATGTTTTGAAGAAAATTATTCTAAAGTAGTATCATATGTGTCAGACACTTTCCATGGACCAAAACTTCTGTCAAACACTTTAAAGTTCAAAAAAAAAAGAGTGTGTGTACTTATGTACACGCGTTAGAAGTTATACTTCTTTGACGTATGGAAAAAAAATAACTAAAATGCAGTAGTGATTAACGATAAATATTAAAATTAATCAAAAAGATTTTATTTAAATAAAAATTATACATACCGACAATTAACCTCAAATCTGTAAATGCACTCAAAACAGTTTATTCAAATCAGTTTTATCACTAATATTCAATATATACACGCTGAAATTTTAATGGTTGTTTTCTCGCGGCAGGACGACTACCCATCAGTAGTACTATCGAAACACAAAGTTAAACTTAAAAAAAGAATGTTTTTTTTTTCAAATCATTAAAAAAGTATTCATAAACTCGATAGAGCGAGAATCAATAGTAGTTCACTAGACATAAAGTAGGTACCTACACGAAAGGCACGCGCCGCCGGCGCCGCGCGCTGCCGGCAAACTACAAAGGAAGAGTGAATAATAAATGTTCAGAGCAAAATAAGCTCTCGAGCATTGTGATACAGCATTAACTAGCCTGCACGCTCGCGGCAAGCGAGACACCCCGCGCCATCGCCGCAACATAAAAGAATGCCGCCAAATGTTGCGCTCTGCGCTTAGTCCTTCCGCGAACGTCATACGTGCAATACGTTATCGACATCTTTTCAAAAAAGAATCGGCATTTCAATTTTTCTAATTGAAAGTTTGTCGGACTTATTAGACGACGTTCCGCTAGCGGTGCCGGTAGACGATTTGTATTACCAGCATGATGGGTGCCCGGCTCATTATCAGCGCGCCGTGCGACAACACCTGGACTCGGTGTTTCCTCAGCGCTGGATCGGACGTGGCGGGCCATACCCTTGGCCACCGAGAAGCCCGGACTTGACTCCGTTGGACTTTTATTTGTGGTCTGAGCTCAAGCGCCTGGTGTATCGTGAGGAACACCAAACACGCGACGCGTTGATAAGTGCGATAGTGGACGCTTTTAATATCGTGAGACGTGACAGAGATACTCTAATCAAACTGAAAGACAATCAGTTAAAACGTGCTCGTTTGTGCATTGACGTAGTGGTTTGCATTTGGAACAATTACTCCGCTACCGGGAAGTGTAAGTAGGTACTTACTCGTACCTTGTAAATAAACATTTAAAAGTAGTTTAGGTAATCAAAATCATTGTAAATAAGTTGATTCCATTTTTTTAAATACGCCTTAATTAATTAATCATCTAATTCAGACTTTTTTTAAAGATAACTATCTTGATTTTTATTAGTTTCTCAGTGATCTGTAAGTTGTAGGCAAAAAAGTATTTACGACGGTCCTAAGCCCGTAAAAGTATGAAGGGAAAATTGGAATAACTTATTGGGTTTTGTGTTTTATTAAGTCACGAGTAGTGATCAGCTGATTTATACGCGAGTGCAACGACCGCGCGGCCACTCGGGGCAACCGCGCGCCCAGCCCGCGTTCCGCGTAGATATCGCACGATGTATTACCATTGGTTCAAGTCGCTTTCGAGTTTTGTGTATCACAATTGTTAATCTGCCATTTATTGAGTCTAAATTTTTTTTATATATATTAATCGATTGTATTACCGACACAAACTCATTTCGCTTCGGGAAAACAACCACTAAAATTTCACGGTGTATATATAGATATACTAATAAATAATAAATTATTAGTATCACCGTCGTATATGAAATTGATTTAATAAAAACACCAAAATAATATTTATTTATTCACACTGTTTAATTGTACTCTTACGAAACACGTGTTCTAAATATAAAAATACTAGAATATACAACTTGAACATAGTTATCAATTTTCATGCATGCCACCTAGAACTAACTTCACGATGTAGAATTTAGGTGTCGGTGTGCGCGCGCATCGTAAAAATTCACTCTCATCATTTTTCTCCATCGCGCAAAAAGAAGTATAACTTCAAAAAATAAATGAAATTTTCTTATTTTTACATGTCTAATTTTTTAATATGTTATTATGGTAACTATTACAAAGTTATATTTCAGTATTCAGACTAATTGTAGTGACCAAACATCCCCTAAACACAAAAAAATTTCAGCCGAGAGTATGAGCGTGAGAGCACGCATGCGTTTCAGAGCGAGTGAGACGATTTCATGCACTGACTGGATGTTTGGTCACTACAATTTGTCTGACTAATGAAATATAACTTTGTAATAGTTACCATAATAACATTTTCAAAAATCAGACGTCAAAATAAGTAAAGTTTATTTACTTTTTGTGGAGCTTTAAAGCGTCTGACAGAAGTTTACTTTAGAATAATATTGTACAAAACATATATAAAAATCAGCTATAAAAAATTAAGTTAAATAACTCGTTATTTTTAGTTCCCTTTCTCACCTGGTACCTGCTCATTGGCCCCAAGGTGGAGCTCCACAAGTACACATGTATTCAAAGCACATGAGACGCTACTGAGAACCTAAGGTTTCATCCATGTGAAAAAAAGTTATGTCAGACAGCTCTGGGATCTTAGTATATTCGGTAATACCGTGATTTACTCGAATATTTTACAAAACTTGTTCCAGGATATACGTGTTTTTTTAAAACTCTTAAAATTTTTTGAAAAAAATTGTCGTCATTCAAAATCTTGATTAAATTTGCAAGGCTTCTATTGTTATACTTTTTGACTTTTAAATTTTTGAGTAAATTATGAAGTGTCAAAATAGCAAATTTTCGGAGGTGTTTACTGGATTAGTTTTTCACAAATTTATAAATTGATTTCAATAGAAGCCTAGATAATATCCACAAGATACTGTTTCCAAAATATCTAATGAAAAATGTGTAATAACGTCATAATCGCGTATGAGCGGTTGTATGAAAAACAGTAAAAATTTATATCGAATTGCATCCCCTTAATATCAGCGCCGACATTTACATTATTATATTATAACTTGCAGAAGTCACGTTAATTAGTCTTCAGCCTGAACGATACAGGATTCCAAATAATTGTCAATTCGAACGTCGGAATAACTTCATGAACTTTCCTTATAATTAAATTAGCAACATGAAGTCCTATAATTAATTAAAAGTTCTAATTTGTATGCAAAAGGTAGGAACAAGTTTGCGTCTGAAGTACTGATGTTTCTCGTTCGTGGAACATTGTTGTTTTATTTGATTTCTACTTCATTTCTGGTAAATAAATAAAGGCTAAATTATCAAGTTAAGGCGCCCCGTCGCTTGTTTGTGAAGAAAATTGAATCTCTCCCTTAGATTGTTTAATCTAGACATATTAAATGAAACTGAAGTGTCGGTCTGTGATAGTAAAAACGGCTGTAGAAAAACCAAATTGCTTTTTTGGTATTATTTTACTGTTATTTTACTGAACGGTTTGTAAATTTAATTGTTTTTTTTTTATCTGTTTGTCAAGACCCTTTATCTCGGGCACGCGTGGAGGTATCGAGTTGAAATTAAAATCATATACCCGGGTCTGTGGTCCCTTGAAGCTGTAAAAAAAAATTATGTCGCAAAAAACGTATAATGATAAATGATATTTATTTTGTAAATAGGTTTAAAAAAACACTTTTACACGTCAATTTTTTTTTTTTCGTCATTTTTAAACTAGATGAGGCCGGTGTTTCCTAGCTGACTACCCTGAGAAGAAACACCGAAACAAATTCAGGGGTCAAAGTCTCTTTTAAAGTCTTTACAGTAAATATGTAATGGTCAAATCACATGAGAACCATGCAGATATGTCTGAAATGGTCTTTTGAAGAAAGAACCATACAGATTTGAGTGGACAGTCAGTGCAAGCATTTGTCAGTATTCGTAAAGCTCAACTCAGGACTACTAAGGAGCTCAACGACTTGACGAACAATACCAAGGAAAGGACATTTGGGTAGGCCGCAGAAAATACTCAAATTGCCAGACATACGTTAAAATTACTGAAAAGGGAAAAAAAAGCAATCAACATAGTCCTCACGTTCACAATAATAAAAGGAAAAATATAGTTTACAAAATGTAATACTTTAGCAAAGTAAACATTGATGTCAAAAATTAATAGAGAAAAAAAAAGTCAAATTGCAAAATAAAAATAATCTACAATATCAAATTGTAATAAATAATAAAAAGCACAATTAAAAATAAAAACAAAAGAAAAAAATAATAATAATAAGACAACAGTTGCAGTGCGTACTGGAGCAGGTCAATCTCAAGCCTTTTGGTCCTCAACATAGTCCTTTATAGTGTAAAAAGCCCTTTGGCAAAGTTTTCGCTTTACAAATAATTTGTGCGATCCAGCCCGTCCCTTGCTGCCCCCCCCCAGCGACGCCCTAAGCCGAGGTCCGTACCCCACAGGGGGTGCCCTTAGCGTGTAGTCGCTTAGTTTTTAAGTTAGTTAAGTAAGCCCTGGCTGGAGGCTTTGATTCTCGAATCGAGGCCGCCACAGGCAAGACCGGTTAAGCAGCCGACAACCTCCTAGGTTGACCTGCGAGAGGCCACACACAAAAAAAAAAAAAAAATTACAAATAATTTGAATTTATTATGGCTTAGTTGTTGAATATGACTAGGAAGTTTATTATAGAAGTGTATACATTGGCATCTAAATGCGCCCCCTATTTTTTTCCAGCCTGGTTGTAGGAACCACAAATTTGTGTTTGTTCCTAGTATTAAAATTATGAACATCACTGTATTTTTTAAACATGTTTATATTTTTATGTGGTTGCAAAATATTCTCGTAAATATACTGTGAAGGTACAGTCATTATATTGATTTCTTTAAATTTATCTCTGAGGGAGTATCTGGGACTTAATTTATAAATAGAACGAATAGCCCTTTTTTGCAAAACAAAAATTGACTGTATTTCGGCGGCATTTCCCCACAGTAGAATACCGTACGACATAACACTATGGAAATAGCTATAGTAAACTAAACGGGCAGTCTCTACATCAGTTAAATTTCGAATCTGTCTAACAGCGTATGCTGCAGAGCTAAGTTTTTTTGATAATTTGTCTATATGTGGGCCCCACTGCAGCTTAGCATCTAGAGTTATGCCCAAGAACACTGTATTATCTTCAGGACTCAACTCTTTACCTTTTATTAGCACAGTAGTTTCTACTTGCCTAACATGAGGCATGGTAAACTTTATAAATTTAGTTTTTTTTTTCATTAAGAAGAAGGTTATTTACATCAAACCAGTGTACTATTTTTGAAAGTGCTGTATTTATATCGTCAGTAACCGGCTGCTGACGTTTAAGTTTAAACAAAAGTGAAGTGTCGTCTGCAAACAACACTATGTTATGGTTATATTTTATGAGGAAAGGTAAATCGTTTATATAATTTAGTTTTTTTTTCATTAAGAAGAAGGTTATTTACATCAAACCAGTGTACTATTTTTGAAAGTGCTATATTTATATCGTCAGTAACCGGCTGCTGACGTTTAAGTTTAAACAAAAGTGAAGTGTCGTCTGCAAATAACACTATGTTACGGTTATCTTTTATGAGGTAAGGTAAATCGTTTATATATATAAGAAACAAAAATGGGTCAAGAATTGAGCCCTGAGGGACACCCATTTTTACTACAGATCCAGGAGATCTTTTTCCGTTTACATCAACTCTCTGAATCCTTTCACTCAGATAAGATGTAAGAAGATCCAGGGAGGAGTTCCGGATTCCGTAATGGTGTAGTTTCCTGATTAATGTTTCATAGAGAACGCAATCGAAGGTCTTTGTCTTTTTAGCAAAAGAGGCGATAGACATAATTATGTTACAAGAAATAGGGACCAATTAGTTCAACCAGGTTTCAGACTGGCTAAAGTGGCGTCTTCTTTCATGGGGTACTGTTTGAAATGTTATAATAAAATACCTCCACAAATATTAGAACTCAATGAAACAAAATTTAAATCTTGTATTAAACGCACACTATGCAGGCAGGCATATATATGTCTTGAAGTTGGAGGATTATATTCAAGATAAAAATGCTTGGCTCAATGCTGGTCCAGCTCCACTACCACCGGGGTGAACAAATTGATTAGTTTGGAAATTATTGTTATTATTTTTAAATGTTTTTTTTTTTAATTTTAAATAATAAAAGTATTGTATAATGTAGAAGCATTTTTTTCAAAGTTTGTAAATGTGAGTACCATGGAGCTATTTTATGGTTTTTTATGTTACTATTGGACTTGTTTGACATAAATCAGCATGGCAGTTGAGAGTTTATCATGCTCACTCAAATGTCTCACTAATGGTGGCGCATGTGTTGGATCATTCGGTTCCCTTCAAAATGGTTGAGCTGAGTGGTGCTAATATTGGCGTCATGTTCGTGAACGGGCGCTGTCAGTTGAGACTGGTCATCTCTTAGCTGCCAGTTGCTATTTTAATATCTATATTTAGTTTGTATTTTTACTTTATTTACATTGTTCTCACATGATAGCGACAAGAAACATGTAACAGAGATATTTGTAATTACAAAACATGATTGAAAAGAGTGTCCATGGAGTTTCTTGCACATTCTTCTCCATAGAGATCTACGCTTTGGAATGTGCAATGAGCATCATTTTTTTTTTTCTGACTGACTGACTTCATGACATTTCAAAAGTGCCTGTAAATGGTTTATTTGAAATAAAATGCTTTGAATCTTTGAATCTTTGAATCTTTGAATCTTTGAATCTTTGAATCTTTGACAAATCGCAAAAAATGCCCAGGGCATCGCATTTGTCTTCCCATGCATTATAAATATGTCCTAAAAGTTCAACACCGGCATCGGTTGTTGAACGACCCCTTGTAAAACCAAATTGTTTGGTATGCAATAATTTATGTCTGTTAAAAATCTTTGTAGTTGCTCTAAAATAAGTGTCTCAAATATTTTACAAAAAGTGGATAGCACTGAAATGGGTCTGTAATTCGTGGGGTCAGATGTACTGCCCGTTTTGAACAATGGAATTATTTTACTATTCTTCATTAGATCAGGAAACTCACCGCGATCAATACAATTATTAAAAATAAAAGCTAAAGAAGGAGCTATAATGTGGATTATAGACTTAACAACGTCCACAGAATTACCCCATAAATCTGCAGTCTTTTTTACATTCAAGGAGTTAAACGTCTTAATAATATCTACATAAGTCACATGTTCGAAATTAAAATCAGAATCGCAAACTTTAACATTTTCTTTAAGCAGAGACTCTGCAGCAGTGGGTGACGAGTTCAGAGATTTTGTTGTTGATATGGGGATCTCTGAAAAGAAGTTCTCAAAAGCCGCGGCAACCTGTGAGTCCGATGTGATCACATTGTCATTAATTACAAGTTTATAGTCACTAGATGGTCTTGTAGACTTTCCAGTTTCACTATTTATAACATTCCAAGTAGTTTTAATTATATTATTACTATTTTTAATTTTGGAACTCAAATAACGCGATTTCGCTATAGAACAATTTTTTTTTTAAAAATTGAATAATTTCGCACATATGAACTAAATTCGGCATTCGTATATTTCGACGCTCTCAAGAAAATCAAAATTCATAGGGTACTTCTTCCCGTTGACATAGAATCCTGAAATTCGGCATGAAACAAGGTCTTAAAGCTGTAAATTTGTCGTTAAGGCACCAAAAAAATCTTTTTTTACGATTCGGAAAAAAATTCGTAACTCAATTCGGGAATTGAACTGTTTTCATAGGGAAGCATATGTACGGAACCCTCAGTGCGCGAGTCCGACTCGCACTTGCCTAGTTTTTTTATATTTCAAATCAACAGAATCCATTGAAGTTATTTATAGGTATTGAAAAGAAAATGGATGAAGATGAATGAAGCACAGAAGAACGCTGGCTATAGAAGTACGGAGAATGTAAATACCACATGTTAAGACTGCACCTGTAACCAAAGGCGGGGTATAAAAGTTCTTGGCCTGACCCGGAGATAGTACTCTAATCAGCAAAATTTTGTTGTTCCTGCCTGGGTATACTTCTAATTTGTTTATATGAGAAGTATCAACTTGTTCTCTCAAGTAGTTTGTGTGCAGGAATTGTTACAGTACAGGTCTTGCATGTTATTTGTGAAAATGGATAAACTTGAAATCGTGCGGTAATCAAATTCTTCTTTTTGGATGGATGAAACCAAAATTGATCCGAAGCTGACACAAAGTTTCGGGGACTCTGCTCCTTCTATGTCAACCATTCTTCATCTGAGTTTAAACGTGGTCGCACATCTCTCGAAGATGACCCACGTGAAGGAAGGCCGAAAACTGCTACCACACCGGAAACTATCGATAAACTGCGTCATTTCATGTTAGATGACAGACAAATGAAGGTGAATGAGATAGCTGAGAGTGTGAGGATCTCGGAGGAACGAGTGCAAAACATTTTGCAAAAAGAAATAAGGATGTGAAAACTTTGCGCAAAATGCGTGCCACATTTGCTGAATGCCGTCCAAAAACAAATGCGAAAACGATTTTCATTTTAATCTTTGGACCGTTTCAAAATGGATCCGACCGAACGAGACATGGGTCCACCACTATACGCTAAAATTTAAACAGCAGTCCAAGCAGTGGGTGGAAGCCTGTGGTGCAGCACCAAAGTAAGCGAAGACGATCGCACTTGCTTGACAGGTTATTGCCAGTGTATTATGGGATTCGAAAAGGATACTTCCCTGTTAATTTCCTCCGGTTAATTGATTACCTTGCAAAAGAGAGAACGATTAAAGACGAATATTACTACACAATCTTCTTGACCAGCTGGATGCCAAAATTCGTTAGAAGAGACCAGGCTTGAAGAAGAAGAAAATCATCTTTCATCAGGATAGCACACCTGTGCGCAAGGGAGCGTTAGCGATGGGAAAACTGCAGGATTTGGGGTACGATTTGCTTGGCCATCCCCCATATTCTCCTGATTTGGCATCATCAGACTTCTATCTGTTCCCAAACTTAAAGAAATTTTTTTCTAGGAAGCGCTTCACATCGAATGAAAAAGTTGAGAGGACGGTGACTATTTTCATAACCTTCCAGACTCATACTTCCGGGAAGAAATAGTGACGTTGGAGAAACGCTGAATTCAAGTATATTGATGTTAAGAAAGATTATGTAGAAAGACAAAATCACTTTTAAACTGAAATTTGTAGTCTTTCACTATCAGGTCGAGAACTTTTCATCCTGCCCTCGTACTTCTTCTCATTTAAAATGGCAGTTAGTTTGTTCAATCCGAGCTAGGATAAGTTTATCCGAAACACTATTAACAAGGCTTAGGAACACATCATGAAGCTGTCTGAAACAATAGTTAATATACGTCTAATTGTGTCAACTGGCTTTGAGCGTGTCGATTAATTATAAATATAAATTCATCAAAACCAAGATACAAAGTATGGAAGCTTTTATTATTATTGATTATGCCTTGTTTGCATTAGAAGAGGCTTCGGGTCACTCAACTTGCTGGTGAATTAACTGGGCCAGAGCCCTGAGTTATCTTAGCTTGAAAACTTTTAGGAATCAAGGACATTGTAAAAAATTCTGGTGTCACAAGATACGTTTCAAAATGAAAAGCAGAAAAAATATTCATAGCACAAGCATGAGATTAGCGTTGTTGAATAAAATCGAAATATTTTCTTCACCATAAAGGTGAAGAAAATATAGAAACGTAACAATGTGCTCTCTTTGCATTTTAATGGTTAATTATTTAAATAAATATTACGGCAAACCGTTTTTATACTCAAATCCGACAATTTAAAGTTTTAGATACGGAAACCCAAATTTTGACGATAACACTGGCTGAAACACTCAAGACGAATCCTGTGATACAGAGCCAAGTAGAGCCAAAAAGGGCTTACAACTGTCGCCATAATACATTCTTCATTATGTCCGTGTAAGCTCATAAACCCATTGAATCTGTCCACATCCTTGTAAGCGAAGAACGATTATTATTATTTTAGGACTTTAATAACAACAAAGTGCTCGGGATTGTAAGGAGCTAATCCAGTTCGAAAGAGAGGCTATAGTAGAGCGTACGAATGTCTCACTTCAGCCAATCTCCAAGTGGGGCGGTGTCTGTGGAAATCTTCAACGCCGCTTAAACACAAACATGTGTGTTCACTGCCAAAAGGAGCCCGTTCACCTTGGCTCCTGCTTTTCAGAATGTATCTCCGGCGTGCACTGACCGCCTTCAGCTCTAGTGAGTTGAAATTTCTTCAGACCCTAAATTTTGTGCGGTTCATTGAATCCAAAGCCAAGGTAGCTGCTAGGAAACTCGCCATTTTTGCAAAGATCTAGTGTTACTTCACACCGGGACAGCGTCTCATGTAAAACAAAGCACAGATCCGATCGTGTCTGAAGAACCACATATGGGCTGGTTTTGGAAAATGTCATTTACCAATTCAATTCAATTCATTTATTCTCTTTTCACAATAGGTTTTTTTGACAGTTAACAATGTGACTTAAAGACTTTATTCCACTATTGTAAGAGTCTGGTGCCTGAAATAGGATTTTGGAAAAAACCTGTGGTAAAGGTCACTAATGCCCCCCACAGCAAAAAAAAAAGAAAGTACATTGTTAGACGACCTTGAGTGTCAGTAATACTATTTATGGTTTCAGAACATCAGACCATAACAAGGAGAAAGTGAAAATAAACAAGAAAAAAATTAATTATATAAAACCAAGGTTCTAAGAATAAATAAAAACTAAAAAAAAGCAGCTTTGAACTCAGTGAAGAGGCGTGCGGAAAGGCTAATTGGTGATCCAGATTTCGTTAAGTCTAATCTACATAGGCTGGAGCACCGGTGTAGGGTAGCTAGCCTCTCGGTATTTTACAGGATACTTTTTGGAGAGTGTGCGCGGGAATTGCGTGACCTGATTCCGCCATCTCATTTCTATCATCGGACAACCTGACGTACGGTGAGACCCTTACGTTGTTGAAATCTCTACGGTCCGCACTAAGCGTTTCGCCTTATCGGTTATACCGCGTACGTGGAAGGACTGGAACAATTTGCCTGATGCGGTCTTCCCATCCGATTATTATAATTTAGGTATTTAGTGCACCTCACCATTGACGATTGCATCACTGCCTCATCAGGTGGAATCGCAGTCAAACACTAGGTTACATTATTTTAAAAAAAGTAACCTTTCCAGTCTTTGTTTAAGCTTGTGCTAGAAAGCCAAAACTTCATTTTGCATTCACGTATTTCGTGACAAAGGTTTTGGCGCATCAAACTAGCAATCTGTCTGAACATACTTGTAGACGTCGCATACTAAAGTAATAGCGGCCACAAGTTCAATAATAATGCCTACGTTCTCCGTTTCAGTAAATTTTGCAGTAAAAATAAGTTGTATTTTTTTAGTGTGGAATGGCATGGAATGGAATGGAATGGATGGAATAGAATAGAATAGAATAGAATAGAATAGAATAGAATAGAATAGAATAGAATAGAATAGAATAGAATAGAATAGAATAGAATAGAATAGAATAGAATAGAATAGAATAGAATAGAATAGAATAGAATAGAATAGAATAGAATAGAATAGAATAGAATAGAATAGAATAGAATAGAATAGAATAGAATAGAATAGAATAGAATAGAATAGAATAGAATAGAATAGAATAGAATAGAATAGAATAGAATAGAATAGAATAGAATAGAATAGAATAGAATAGAATAGAATAGAATAGAATAGAATAGAATAGAATAGAATAGAATAGAATAGAATAGAATAGAATAGAATAGAATAGAATAGAATAGAATAGAATAGAATAGAATAGAATAGAATAGAATAAACTTAATTACAGCTTCTGAAAGCTAAACCAATGAATTTAAAAGTCACGTGTATAAGGGAATTCTCAGAATTCAACCTGTAAGTACATGTTCTATAGTTTTCTACCTATAAGCATAAAAAAATGTAAACTGGCATACAACTGTCACCTGTACCGCGTTGTGCGAAATATAATAATGCACCAATAGGTTTGTACCTAATAGAAAGCTATCATCGCGCAAATATGCAATCGTTGGTTTATTTGTTTGGTTGTTGGACCGAATGGAAACTGAAAAATAATCAATCGATATAATTTAACGTAAACCGTTCAAGTGCCAAAGGACAAGGAAATAAATCGGTGTGGTGAAGATTACTCCATCGCTATAAATGATATTCACAAAATATTATAATAGCAAGACATCATAATAAGACAATAGATTTGCAATTGTTCAGATGATGCGTGCATATATCGGCTGCTCAATAAACGCTCTCCGAGTTCTTGAAACGCGATCTCCGTCGCTTTGATACCGGAAAGATTAAAGATGCGATTGAGCGAAATAAGAGCTCCAAGGTGTTTGCAAACCTCCCGGAGATCACGGTGGAGCATACAGTAGAGGTGTGCCCCGCTTGGACAGAGCACCGTTGTGTCCTCTTGGGGGCGATCGGCGGCAACGATCTCTCGCGCCGGGCCTTAGTACACGCCATGGTCCGAAGCGAGGAGGAGTGGCAGTCGGTCGCCTCACCGTAGGCACGGGCTTGCGGACGGCATTGAAAAAATGCATGGCTTAATTTGTTGATGTCACAAAAATTTCCTTGACAATCACAAGTCACGAGGTTTTTAGGAAAGACTTAAATTATTTTAAAAACATATCACAAGCTAGGATGTAGTGATGAACACAATGAAAGATTTCATCAAAAAATTTCAGGGTATAAGAAGTGTTATCAAGGTAGATGAGAGCGAGCCATGCTTGTGGACTACCGTAGGATCCTTCAGAGGGACACTGCTACTAATGACTATAAGAGGAAAGCCTATCCCCGACCGGTTGGCTTTCTTCTAGATAATAATTAAAGCGGAATCATTGGTTAGTTTTCATATGTCAGGAGCAATGAAAACGTCATTGAATTTTGCCACACTTAGCGCTTGAGAAATAAAGATTTAGGTCCGTCTTTGGAGAGTGCTTTTACAATTTTTTTATCAAACCAACTTCAATGAGAGATAATGGAGCACAATTGCTCAATGACCTCTGAGTAATGTGCTAGCCACACATGATAGGCTGCTTCGCCAACTGACGAAAAATCCCGGAATGCACCATTGTGCTGGTTGGCGACCAGATGAGAGGGCCCGATGGTCATTTCCGGTGGGGCTCGGGCGTCCCCGCAGTCTCCAGATTAGTACCCCACTGATGCTGTCCTGCCAGTGCGTGACTGAAGGTTAGCAGCGTGGGACTCCATTTCACTTCCTTCTCCTCTCCTACCTCACCCTTAATATGCCAGGGTTGAAAAAGAGAAAAGTTAAACAGCGGCTGCAATCCCTCTCACTTAAAGTGCACCTCAGCAATATTAGAGGTGTGCACACATGATGACGCGGCTTTGGAGGTAAGCGGAACAGAGAGTAAAGTCCCACAAACCTCCGTTGAAAAGGGAGGATCCTTCGACCAGACCAGAGGGTGTTATATCTGGTGTTTTTCGGGCTGTTCTATATGTTCTAATCGGAGAACTTACCACCGAACAAAGCGGAGAACTTTAATTGCGCGATGCAGGATCAGTTCTTTTGTGACGCCATAGATGTCGCTACATCACTCCCCTCCGGAGATCGGAGATCAATGGTTTTTGATACTTCTTGATGCGTGCCAGGCCAGTGGTAGGTTGGTTCCAGTTGGTCGGACGCGAATGCCGCATGCCCCAGTGAGTAGGGGTGGTGCTGTCCCAGTGAGTCGGGATGATGCCCCAGTGAGTCGGGGTGATGATGTCCCAGTGAATCGGGATGATGCTGCAGGCTCCAGTGAGTCGGAGTAGTCTACTTGCTCCAGTGAGTCGGAGCAGTGCTGTGCGATGTAGTGGCTTGACTGCTTGCGTCGACCAGGAGAGGTTCTTTGTGGCTCTTCATGTGACTGGCCGAAGGTGCAGTGTACTTCGCCAAGGTCGCTGATGAGGCTGAGGGTGATGACCAGGTAGGCATGCTGGTGGTCAGGAATTATCCTTTAAAGCCGTGGGTGCTGGCTGGATGGCTCGCTGCTCGAAAGCTTGAAGCGATGATGACGTCACGAAGTAGTAGCTGCACGAAGGCTGCGCTGACGTTCATTGTCGAGGGATGCGGAACAGAGAGTAAAGTCCCGCAAACCTCCTTTGAAAAGGGAGAATCCTCCGGCCAGACGGGTGTTATGTCTGGTGGGCAGCTGCCTGATAGATGATTTTCGGGCTGTTCTATATGTTCTAATCGCGAGGAGAACTTTAATTGCGCGATGCAGGATCAGTTCTTTTGTGACGCCATAAATGTCGCTACACGGCTATATCTGTGAATACACAATGCAATGAACGATTGAGAAGCGCTTTGGAGGACGCATTTCGGGTGTATCGCTCCACACCGCCAGGGCTTAGACCTCGTCTACCGCGTTTGCCCATGCATAAAAGAAATAAGGCGCTGGTGTGTGCTCTAGATTCGCAGCTATCAAATTGTTTTGATAGCAGCAAAGACCTCACTGATACCCACTCGATCTTGTACTGTGCGGCTGTAGCGGCATGTGGTGTGCTCACGTTAAGTTTCCTAACTGTAACAGAGCTACACGTCCAGCCGTACCAGCTTGGCAGCGCAGGACAGAGCACCGTATCGGCGAGGCTAGAGCTCTCATCGGCAAGCTTATCTGGTTCAGGGAGGGCAACACTCACCCTAAGGTGATGCGCTTTGTGAGGCGGGCATTCTTGGGGACTGATATTAGTCCTCAAGACTATCTGCCCTGCGTCACAGAGCGTATCGACTTCCTGAAGCAGAAGGTTTATGCATGGGCAAGCCGTATTCGACGGTACAAGCGGCGAGTGGACCGGTACACTCAGAATCGCACATTCCAAAGCTACGGAAGGTGGGTGGGTGTACAGGACTTGGGAGCGACCGGACCAAGGTGTAACTGATACGCGCCTACCGGATGATGACGTCATGTGTTCATTCTGGGGCAGAATCTGGTCGGTGCCTGTCAGTCACATCGAGGGTGATGGGATTTGAGAGGTCGAGCGAACATGCGATCTTTTACCAGAAATGGGGGCAATTACCATCAGTCCCTAAGATGTAGCTCGTGCAGTCCGCCCGTTGCCTAACTGGAAATCTCCAGGGCCTGACGGGCTGCACAATTTCTGGTCAAATGGTTTCAAGGGTTGCACGCTCGCTTGGCGTCTCAGTTCCAGTCTGCCTTAGAGTCAGGGTCACTACCCGAGTTTTTCACGACTGGAATAACCCACCTGCTCCATAAATCAGATAGTACTGCAAATCCTAAAAATTATAGACCGATCACGTGTTTGCCGACGGTCTATAAAGTTCTTACATCAATTCTGAGAGCTAAAATTAATTCTATCATGTCTGCCTCTCAGAATGGACGTAGGAACGGGTCCCGCGGTACTAAGGAGCTGCTCCTCATCGATATGGCCATTAGCCAACAGGTTCGACGTTTCCGAAAGGATCTATCGACATGTTGAATAGATTATAAGAAGGCCTATGACTCTGTTCCTCATACATGGCTCATGAGAGTGCTGGAACTTTATAAAGTTGATACAACTCTGCGCACCTTCCTGATGTCATGTATGGGGCAGTGGAGAACAGTCTTTCACTATCCGGGATGTCAACAGATTCAGGAGAACAGCGAACTGATAAGGATTGAGCGTGGCATATTCCAGGGTGACAGTCTGAGTCCACTGTGGCTTTGCCTAGCCTTGAACACTCTCAGCGCACTGCTGGAGAGTTCTGGCTTAGATTACCGGTTGAAAAGAGGCGGTTAGGTCATATCTCACCTTGGACGAACTGAAAATCTTTGCTCCCAACAACTTGGAACTGGTGGAGCTACTGAAGGTAACTGAAACCTTCAGTAGTACCATCAGGATGGATTTTTTGTGGAAAAATGTGCAGTCATACATGTAGAGCTCAGAGAGCAATTTTAAAAGTAGCCAATTTCCTTCCCTTTCTCTATCCTACAGATCAGTTATACAAATCCTGTAACGTGCTTACTGTTCGTCAGCTTTTCATAATGCACTTAGTAATAAAACACACACCATGCTTTCTTACAACTGCAACGCCGAAATTACTAATAAGAGACGGAATGATATTGTCTACCATTCTAATGCATCCTCAAAATATGTATTTGTAAAAAGATTTTTTACTTTTTAGGCCCATTTCTGTACAATAAATTAAATAGAATATTAAGTATCTACAAATTAAATAAGTATAACTGTAAAAAGATGATTTTCCAATATTTTGACTGGCCTGTTGGTCTAGTGGTTAGTGGCCCTGACTGCTACGCCTTATCTATAATATGTATGTATTTAGAAATATATAAGTATGTTTATCAGTTGTCTAGTACTCATAACACAAGCTCTGCTTGACTTGAGACTAGACGGCGTTGTGTGATGGTTGTGGATTATTATTATTATTATTTCCTAAGCATATCTTATGTAGAGACAGAAAACCTACTTACTGTTTGTAAATAAAACTCGTATCGAGTGTTAATTTATTATTTTTGTACTTAAGCACTCTCTCGCCTGAAGCACAGGTTCACCCTAGTTCAGGCATATAAGCAACTGTGTTCTTTTTAATATTTATTATACTTTATTGTAAATGTGCCCTATGTTATAAATAAATGATTTTATTATTATTTATGTAAAGAGAGGAGAGATTATGGAAGCGGTGGGAATTCAACTCTCGGATTCCATACACCTTAGCTCCCTCTGCTCAACCGAAACTTACAAGTATTTGGGTATGTCGGAAGCATTAGGCATCAATACTGATAACGTAAAATAATCGTTTAAAGAGCGCTTGAACGCTTCTTTGGCCGCCTGAATAAAGTATTGAATAGTTTTTTATCAGGCGGAAACAAGGAGCGCGCTTTTAACGGTTGGGTCATGCCGGTATTGATGTATTCTTTCGGCATACTCAAATGGACTCAGACAGAACTTGACGCCCTGGATAGGAGGGTCCGTACACTACTTACCGCAAATCGGATGCATCACCCACGGTCATCGGTGATGAGACTGTATATCCCGCGGAAGTGCGGGGGTCATGGCTTCTTAAATGCTAAGACCCTGCACAACCGCGATGCATACAGTCTCAGGGAATACTTCCTAAAAACCGACGAGCGTATGCACCGAGATGTGGCAGCTGTGGACAAGGGCCTCACTCCGCTCTCCTTGGCTAACGAGAACTGACGCAAACCTATAGTACTGGATACTAATTACCGCAGGGAAGTATGGCAGAGCAAGGAGCTTCACGGACGCTTTTACCGGGCCTTACATGGGCCCGATGTAGACCTGTTAGCGTCCGTATCTTGGCTGCGTTTTGGTGACCTCTTCGGGGAAACCGAAGGTTTTGTCTTTGCGATTATGGATGAAGTTATGATGACGAACAACTACCGGAAATACATTGTGAAGGACGGTACGGTTGACATCTGTCGGGCATGCCACCGACCCGGGGAATCAATCCGACACATTATTTCTGGGTGTTCTCATCTAGCTAACGGAGACTATTTGCATAGACACAACCTTGTAGCCAGGATTATCCACCAGAAACTTGCTCTTAAATACAATCTTGTAGAATCAGAAGTACCGTACTATAGGTATGTGCCCGACCCAGTTCTCGACAATGGCAATATCACGTTATATTGGGATCGTTCTATCATGAGTGACAGGACTATTGTTGCCAATAAACCTGTTAGAGTGGTGATAGATCGACTAGAGCGTCGCACAATGATTGTTGATATAGCGGTCCCTCATGACGAGAACCTCGTGAAAGCTGACAAAGATAAGCAAACTAAGTATCTTGACTTAGCTCGCAAGGTTGTCGACATGTGGGAAGTGGATAGAGCAATCATTGTGCCGATAGTCGTAACGGCCAATGGCTTAATAGCCAAGAGTCTCGAACAACATCTGAGGAGGTTCTTGTTAGACAGCTGGATCAAGGGCCTGATCCAGAAAGCAGTACTCCTGGACACGGCGCGCATTGTTAGGAGATTCCTCTCTCAGGAGCCCTGACCGCCGGCAGCTTGGACCCTGTTCCCGATGCCGGTGGGCTACTATTTTTTTATATTTTTAAATGTTTTTTATATGTATGTTTTAAGAAATATTTAAAAATATATAAAATACGTGTAAAAAATAAATAAAGATAATAATAATAATAAATCTGTGGCTTGGCTGTCAACCAAGTGGCAAGCAAAAATTTTCTCTGCACATTTTATTACAATAAATAATCTAATAAATCCCAAAAGATCCTAAAATAATGAAAATAAAAATAATGGAATAACAAATATATAATGATATACATAATGAAATCATAATGACAACTAAATAATAGAAACTGAAGTACACACATGCATACCCATAGATATCGGGCATTAGCTGGCAAATTGTTGATATGGTGCAAGAAGAGAGTTGCAGAGAGAACAGACCCCTGCAAAACTCCGGCATTATTCGGCGTAGACTCCTATGAGCATCTGTTGATAACAACTCGGAGAGACCGTTCACTCTAGAATACTTTTAACCAGCTTGTTAGACCAGGGGAAATGCCGTACGCTGAAAGTATTCTTTTCGAAGGCCTCGCCACACGAGTGAGTGTCATACACAAGTAGGATTTTGGCGAAACCCGTACTGACGGTCACTGAAAAAGTTGCTATCTTTCAGGTATGACATGAGGCGCAGGATCAATACGCGCTCTTTAATCTTAAAAAGAATGAAGGTTATTAATAATCAGCCGGTAGTTTGCAGGATCGGCACAACTGTTCTTTTTGGCCACGGGTTGCGCATTGGCAAGCTTCCAAGATTATGGGACTTTGTGGACCATTGCTGGTATACTCTGATCCACTAGCTTAATTCACGTCTAGATGACACAGGCTCTAAGAACTTCTCTGTTCCTTATGCGAACCTCAAGCATCGACGCGTCGCATCGAGGTGTAGCAGTAAGGCAATATCGGTGGAGTAGTATTGCTAGTACCTATCACGTGACGTGAATCATGGGTAAAGAGAGATGCAAAGAGACTTGCTTTCTTTCTAGCCATTTGAGCCAGTGTTCCATCAGACTTAACCAGCTGACAAAAGTTCGCTTCGACCAATTTAGCAATTTAGCAAGGGACCAGAATACTCTGCTACCGGACGGCTGCGCAGCTTCGTGCTTATGTGGGTAATGCGGCCAAAGCGAACCTTTTTTAGTGTCTATTTGTAGGACTTGGCAGCATGATTAAAGGCTCTCTGCTTTGAGCTCGGATCTGAAGCTTAGCGCTTATGAGCGTCAACCCAGGTGAGAAAGGTTAAATTCTTTATGCTCTTCAGCTAATCCAGATTGTGGAGATGGTTAAGTAATGTACAAAGCCACAGCAATGCAATGCAGCAGCAATGTAATGTGCGCAGGCGTAGCCAGGAATTATTTGACTTGATACCGCCATTACCTTTCTACGATCGGACAACACGACGTATGACGAGTGTCCACCCTTACATTGTAAGCACCTGTATGGTCCGGACTTGCTAGCAGCGGTCTTCTTGATTATAATTTAGCTGTCTTCAAGGCTAGTGTGACTAGGCTCTTAACAGACTAGTGCACTTCACCATCAACAATTGCATCACTGCTTACCATCAGGTGGGATCGCAATCCAGCAAAAATCTACATTATTCAAATAAAAAGGACCCTGTACAATGTATAGTGACAAACACACACATCGCATCTCTATAGCGATATGTAAATAATATGTTCCACGCTTAGAGACTTCACAAAAGTAGTGTCGAACTCATTTGAATAACTCACACACCCAAAAGAATAGCTTTAACTTTCCTACTACATGTTTTCTAATTATTTCAATAAATAGTTATTAATTTATGATTGAACCTTATTTTTCTAAATTCAAGGTTATTCCGCTTGTTGCTGTTGTGTTTTGGTGGCCCATTGTATATCTGTGGATACGGTTCGAGATAAAGCATTTCGGCATTGTGTTCTGTCGGGCCACTGCAGATCGGGATGACATTCAGTCGGTCAAAAGTTAGTCGATCTAGTGTTTTGTCGACCAAATGACTGTCGGGATAGCGTTCAGTCGAGATAAACTCCATCGACTTAGTGTTCTGTGTGTCAGTCTACTGCAGGTCGGGATAGTGATCTGTCGGAATAGTGTTCATTGGGATTTTGTTTGTCGGAATAGTGTGGTACAATCCAACAAACCACGCCTTATTAAGAATCGCATTTCGAGGTTACAGATCAGATTCACATTATTGATGGGGCTCAAAAGCCTTCATATATTTTATTATCTATTTATTGAGTTTCTAGTATTTACAGTACAGGTTATCACAATAATATTATCACTTTACTTCATAAACCTACACATTATCTGTCTTGGCCTCATTTGCTACCTATACGAAGGTGTAATTATGTAACCAAGCATAAATCAGGTCACCGATTTAAAAGTGTATTTGCAATGATCTCGACGCTCTTCACTCCAAACCCGGATACTTTGAGGTGTTAATTACAACGCCTCACAGAAATTGCTCCGGGCAATTGGCGTGCCCCCCCCCCCCACATTTACAGGGATACCGCGGAACACCACGAACCAACGTAATGGCCACAACACAGCCCCATTCAACAAAGAAAACAGAAAAATAACTAATTACTTCGCTACCCGCTTCGTAAATGCGTGGTACGTTCCCGCGTTTTTACAAGCTTTTTATTTGAGACTGTTTATAAGATTTGTTTTTATTTTATTTTTTAACACGATTCCGGTTGTCGAAACAAAAGTTAATATAATTGTTTTGAGCTTTTGGTGAATGCAGTTCACGTGAACGTGATTTAGCAATCAAAGAAAGAGTGTGGCGATGTTTAAGATTGAATGTCTGACAGATTAAATTGAATGACTGCCACTAAATCTGATGTACTTTATAAAGAAAATTTGTGAAAATTCAATACATAACAATTATTCATGACTTATGTACCCTTCCCACCCTCACCTACGGAGCGCAAATGTGCTCATTAACGAAACGTCCAAAGTCCAGACTCTGGGTCTGCCAGCGAGTAATAATAGAACTCTCGGGGTCAAAAGAACAGACCGCATAAAAGTATACCTCGTTCCAAAACACAAATCGCAGACGTAGGTAAATCAGCCGCCAGACTAAAATGGAAAGGCAACCACTGACTGGATCCCGAACAGCAAGAGCCGGTGACGTGGTAGGCCCAGAAGGAGATTGCGTAACGAGTTCGACTCCTACCTAAAGGATTGGCCAGAAGTAGCTAAGGACAGAGAAGAGTGAAAGATAGGCCTTTGCCCCGCAGTAGGACACAACAGGCTTATAATAAATAATAAAATAACTTTCACTCCTTGAATATTTGCTAATAACTCCCCTTGGATAACCTCAGTTATGTCTATCGATCTAAAAAGATTCTATTTACAAAAAGAAATTGATTGTCAATAACTCTCCTTGAATAATCAACTGAGATTATGTTAATCAACCTTAAGATTCTATAAGTATATTACCAAAAGTACTTATTCAATTTCTTTTTTCAAGAAAATTGTTTGGTAGGTACTCAGAATCCAGACCTTAAACGTGTTCAGGGGAAAACGGGTTAACATTACTTAGATGAACTGAAAGGTTAAAAGTTTCAACACCACTCGGAATTATCAAACTGGCACTTATCCTGAATATTTGGCCATCTTATTGGAGTGGGAAAACCTTTGAGAGCTTCGCGCTTTTCTCACAAATCGCTTACGGCAAGAGACCTTTTTTACGAAAACCGCAGGCGAATATTCCCATTCTGGTAAAAAGCAACATTTTTCTTACGTTATAACTTTTGTGAATTATATTATTAAATCAGAAGAAATATTTCTCACCTAGAAGATTTTACCCTAGGTATCTTTGGAGGAATGAAACGGTTATTTAGGACCGCTTTTACTAAAATCGATAGGTATAACTTTATGTAGGTATTTAAATTCATGATTACACAGGGTAACTATCGCTAGGTAGGTACCTAGCGGACGGCGAGCAATGGGTGGCTCGCCGTCCGATCGTCCGGTAACCGTCCGGACCGAGCTCAAGTCGTCGACGGCGCGTAAAGTTCCACAGGCGCCTCAAGGAGATGTCAGCAACTGGGGGCCCAGCAGGGTCGAAGCCTACTGGGGCCATTGGTAGAGTGAAAATGAAACCCGGGGCCCTGGGACGAAGGCAGCGAAGGAACAGGAGTGAGTTTTTAGTCAGTAAAAGTCTGACACTATCTCAAGATCGGGATTTGTCATCAGATGATTTTCTCACCTAAAAAAATAAGGTGACTTTTTAGTTTTCAAAAGAAATGAAATAAGAAGTAACGTGATTTAAAATGGCTAGCGATGAACTCAAACGTGCATCGAGTTTATTTAGAGTTAAAAGTTGTACTAATATTATAATAATTAATTGACATCTCTGTCCATGAAAGTCATAATTAAAGGCTTTATTACTTCGACATAAGGTCATAAAATGTTTATATCTGCAGCATCTGTTTTGTCTACTATTTACTGTCGACTGTAGTAAATACTTGTTTCACGGAAAAATTAAAATCAAGTTTTATTTTTCTTTCGCTAAGTTGAAAGATTTCTTTTCTTAAGTGGTAAAATGAAAAACTTGCTTTTAATAAAGTAAGCACTCGTTACTTGCATAAGTATCTACTTTGTTATTACCGGCACAACATCAGCAGGTTTGCTTTTAAATAATAATGTTGACGGTATTTCTATGATATTAATTTTCACATAGCTGACAGTATATATCTATGTCGTGGATTTCTCAGTAATGTATCCGATAATACCCTGTAATTAAATCTCGGATATGTTAGATGGAAACTGTGGTACATGTACGAGTAAATGGAAAGCGTTTACTTTAGTTTACATTCACATAATATGATTGTAGCAATAGGTATTATAATAAATTTCAATCCGTATTTAAAACATATGTACCACAAGTAATAAGAGACAAAATCTGTTCTAAGTAATTTGTCTCCATCACAAAACAACGGGTCCCTGCCGGCTAAACTTTGTGATTTAGTTCACTCATTGCGCCTGTTCCAATGTCGTAAAACATTTTCGCTTGGAAGTGCTCTCCATCTAGAAATAATTCGAGCATCACTAAAACTGTGGCGAGGACACGGCTGGTTTCACAGTTTCACTAGTGTTTATACAACATCAATATTCAAAGCCAGTAGAAAAATCGGGCGTTGCGTCGCGGCCGGGGGCGGGTGGCGAGGAGCTTAGCTGTTCGCTTCTAGGCATGTGTTTATGCAGCGGGTACGCTTCACTGGTTTCTTCGACGACAAAATGCACTCACGTCTCGTCCCGCGTGCACTCAGCTAGGAATTCAAGATGTACTTATTGATCACGGGATCAATCTGTTTCCGCTGCCCTAGTTTGAAAGAACGTATCGTTAAAAAGTTCATTTTTGTGTAATGAATTTGGTATATATATATGCGACTTTAATTGAAATACTTACTATAAACACATAGGTACCCGAAGTTTAAATAAGTTTACTTACTTATGTTAACTTACATAATCATTAAAAAAAATAACAGGGCAACCTTCACATTAACAAGTCCTCGTCCAGTTCTTTTAACGATAACAGGTCCAACGCAAGCCTGAAAATACTGCATACACGATAGCTTGGAAGATTACAGACTAGGATCATTTTCGACACGATCAAAAGACCCCTCTATTTCATTGTAGCAAGCAATCAATGCCGGTCGCAGCTAAGCTGAAGTGAACTAGATAGTGCGTATTTACCGCGAGCGTAATTTGTCGTGGGGTGCGTCGAAGCTCGGCAGTTCAAAGGTATTTTCCATTCGCAGGCGAATCGTTGAGCTCGGGACGTGAGCACTTATCCTAAATTAGTAGAGGCTCCATTCTGCGAGGATCTTCAGGCGCGTTACGCGATGGAGCGTGTGATCCGCTTGCGCTAAGTTAAACCGATGCTTGTAAACGGGCGCGCTTTTACATCCGTCGTGGCAGCTACCGAACATTATTTTGGAATAAGCCTGCAGTAAGTGCTCCATAAAATAGGGAGTCGTTCATTATTTTTAGCTTTGTGATCAAGGATTTATAATGCTGCAATTGCATGAACAGGTTAACTATTTTCTAAAGTTTCTTTATTCTTTCTCTCTCTCTCTCTCTTGCTACCTGAAACTCGGGTTTTAAAGCATTTAATTTAAAGTAAATCGTGGGTGAGTTTTCCAAATACTGCTTTCGTTTATTCAATTCCTTGAAAATAAAACATATAGGAACTTCGGAAAAGACGTTGAGTAAGAAAAGGATGTGAATAGATACTAATTCAACTTCTTACTCAATGCACGTACTGTTCCGTGGGTCGTTTTGTTACACTATGTAGGGATAATGCGAGATCAGAAATACTTTTTCATCAATGAATCGTTTGTTGGTCCGAACAATAGTCTTTAACGTTGCGAACTCTAAAACCCTGTTGTGAGCGCTGGGAGCGTTCAAAATAAAACAGATCCGACGGACGCGTACGAACGTACTACAATAGCTCATTCTGCCCCTAATGCTGCAATTAGAACGAGCAATACCAGTGAAAGGATTTGTCTCCGCTAATGAAGGACTACTAATTGTACTCGGGCTTTTGTTTCTTTTCAAGAAAACATCGGAATACTTAATTGATATTTACGCTCTTTCCCCGACAGACCTTTTTACGAAATTAAAACAAATATTGAAACTTTTTATTTTCGTCCTAATGTCTCCTAGACCTTTTTTCTCATTGTTATTGTTATTTGAAGTGTTCATATAACGTTGGAGACATAAGAATATATTTTTATGTTTATTGTAGACTAAAATTATCCCAGGCAGGCTTTATACCACTTACATAATGTTTACTGAAGTAATAACAGACGTTTTCCTCTTTTAGTTTTAAGGCTGCCGTAACGAATTTGTTTACTTTGCGTATTTTCTTGGAAAAAATCCTCTTAGTAATTAATGTTTACTTTTAAAAAGTACCTTTACTTTACCTACCGGTAAAGTAAAGGTGGAAGTGGGTCAGCTGTTTGCAGTGAAGCACGAGGCTCGTGCCCGCATATTGTGCGGACACTAGCTAATTCGTGCACAATGCACACAGGCGCACTGGGCATTCTGTAATTATGACAGACATAAATATATATGCACATGTTATGTTTCGGATGTTAAATGTACAATTGGTGGATTCTGCTAACATAGTAGAATAATTCATGTATTCTAAATTAAGACCGGTGTGTGGTCCTTGGCGAGATGTAACTTAACAGTTTCTGTAAATGTTGTTAAGTTTGTTTACGAACATCAAGTCCAGCTCATAAAAAAACTTGTCCAATTGTGAAAGTGATGATTAGGTTACCTATAAACTCTACTCAAGCGTCCTTCATAGGTTCAGCTTAGGTTATGTTCCGACGGATTTTGAATGAACTAGGTACTAGACAGTAACGAGTGAGATATTTGCTGGTTGATATGATTGTAAGTAAGAAATATATAAACACAACATAAGTTAGATATCATACGCCATCGTCTACAAACAATTTATGCATCGCAGACATGTGAACAAAGTATTAAAAAAGTAGTACCTACACTTGATAAATATGTGTGTCTTGGTTTTCAAATAAATAAACCCGCGTTAATGCAAATAAGTTTGCTGTGACGACACGGCCACTAGCAAAAACTGAACTTTGCATTTAATTAAAAGTCTTAGCAATTTATTTGCTTATTCAATAATGGAAACGGCAGAAAGGATGCGAAAAAGACAACCATTATTAACCTATTTCTGAAAGTGGAGAAAAGCGACGGGTAGGATGATTAATTAACAGAGAGCCGGCCGCAAGCGAAGCTCTACGAAGGAAAACTTAATTACTTTTCTCGGCAGAATCATAAAGCTGAATAATTCATACACTAGCTGCAAGGACAGTCTTGAATGTGTGACGTAGGAGCACTTCCCGCCACTCGGCTAAAATTGAATTGCCTCTTACGCCGCGCGACTTACTTTAAAGATTATACGTATTTGTGTCTACGACGCAACTGTTCTTACAATTTGTGCCGAGTATCAGAACCAAAGCCATTCACTTCACCCCCAAAATACATACAATTTCATGCTATTGCGAAGATTTGGTTAATGGTATTGCAATTGCATATCCCGAAGCTAAGCCTTATATGTAGGTGTATAAACTCATATGTTCTATTGCTATTGTTGTAGAAATTATATAACAGAGTGAATATGCAATGTAGTGTGTTTCAATTTTAAGGCTTCACTGAAATGTTAAACTAAACAGAACATTCTAGATTTCAACGAAAACAAGCTAAATCCATTATCTATAAAAAATATAAAGAGACCAGATTTTTATTTTAGTTTGTAATTAATAATCATCAATTTCCGAAATTCTCATACCAGTAGAATTAGTAGTAGTTTTATTTTGCCACTGAGTGATTTAGGCATATTATATTTTGTTTTCTCAGCGGGCGAAACTGCTAGCAGAAGCTAGTCCTTATGGTTGTCCTTATGTGCAACATTTCTATATTTCTATTTGAATATTTAGAGAACTCAAACTTACATTAATTAATACGACCTAAAAATAAGCGAAATAAATACGAGTATAACACACAATACGTTAACATAATACCATATCTACAATACGTAAATAAAAACTTATACATCCACAATTTTATCATAGGTCAAAAACCTTCAACGAAGGGCTATCCCTTATTGTGTGTGGAAGCAAATTCCATAAGCACTCAGCACGAACAGTAAAGGAGCCGTAACGACTTGAGGAGTGGAGACGAATACAAAGTAGAAGGGAATCCCATACTAAATTAAAAGATGGGAAATTATCAAATAATTTTCCCTCCACCTAGGAGGGAAAAAGAGAGGGAGTGTCAGACTTTGACTGACTAAAACCGACCTGTGTTCCTTCAGTTGTCCTTTATGTTCCAGGGCCACGGTATTTAAAATATTTCTGATTTCAAGTTTGTAATCAGTTAAACCATCAACGACTTTAAGGTAAAGCATAATAATTACGTCTCTATTTACCTACTACGGCGTGATAAATTTGTGAAATTTAAAATAAACCAAATCTAAGACTCAATGAGTACCTACATATATTTAGCTTTTTTTTCAAAGCAGAACTGTCTAAGAAATCAACGAAACTGTAGACTCCGTTCAGCAAACTATGCGGCAACTGCTTAAGCTCAACAAATCTAAGTTGCATTTAGTACGAGAAACTCGAGGAGTCGAGACTCGAGGTAGAAGCCTCGCCGTTATCCATCACCTTGTCCTGTTATTTATACGTGTAACCAAGTTAAACTAATTTGTCATAACGTCCATTTACTTACGTCGAGAAAGTTGTACAACAACTCCAAACAAGTCTCTCACTATAAAGTCATTAATTATTATCATCAGCAATGTGTTGTTGGCCAGATTGCATTGTTAAAAGTGAGGACATCAGAGATAACGTGTCTGTTCAATCTATATTTTTGAAGACAAATATTGACCTCATAATAATCGTTTTTTTACGCCAAAATATTCTTTGTCTTTAAACTATAGGCTTGAGATTTTTTTTTATAGAGGAGGATACGAATCCGGGGCTCACCTTCCAATACCTAGTTGTGTGTATTGTGTTGGATTTTATTTTAGAACTGAATAAAAGTTACTATGACACCAAATTCCAAATTTAGTCCCATCAAAGTTATTCTTTGTTTTTGGGGACGTTTTTCCCCAATATTGAAAATTGGTATCTTTTGGGCATTAAGTATCTAGGCTCCTATTGAAATCAATTTATAAATTTGTGTAAAACTAATCCAGTAAAGACCTCTGAAAACCTGCTATTTGGCTTGAACTTTGACCCTTCATAATGTACCCAAAAATTAAAAAGGCCAAAAAGATAGAACAATAGAATCCTTGCAAATTTAATCAAAATTCTAAATGACGAATTATTTTTCCAAAAACTTTTACAGTTTTAAAAAAAATCATGTTTTTCCTGGAACAAGTTTTGTGAAATATTCGAGTAAATGATGGTATTACCGAGTGCCAGAAGAGTTTTCTGGTATTATCTCTATCACACAACGCCGTCTAGTCCCAAACTAAGCAGAGCTTGTGGTATGAGCACTAGACAGCTGATAAACATACTTATATATTTCTAAATACATACATATTATTGATAATATTATTTTTATATAATATAGATAAATTCGCATTGCCTTTTTATTAATTATTAAACATTGGGTTGGATTGCGTTGGATGAACCGCAGGCTTTTAAACCATTCTCAGGTTGACGATAGACGAGTGGGGAAGGGCCCTTTTAATAACAAAATACATTATCATTATTTTATATGTAATGAAGAAAAAATTAAATAACTCTGAACGGACTAAGATTTGGAACTTGGTGCCATAGTAACTTTGATTCAGCACAAAATTACCTATCCAACGATATAACAGACATAGCTATTGGAAGGTGGACCCAGATTTAATAGAAACCCTGGCATAATTCTTTGTTTTATGTTAATAGAAGGTAAAAAAACCCGTTTTACGATTGTGGTATATCTTGCTTGGCCAGCATTATGATTTAGCAAATGACAATAGTATATCAATTGACTTAATTTAATCTACGTAGCCATCTAAATTTATACCAAGAACAAGGTAAGTGTAATTATGAAAAGCCAATAAACCATGATTACCCTTGAAAAAGTGCTGCGTAATTAAACGTCTAAAGTACAAAAGTAAACTCGGTAGGACCAAACTTCATTAATTCAGAATCAAGGACGAACGTTGACTTTCTGAATTCAAGGAATAAGGTAACAAAGTTTTTCGGGACGTTTTTATTAATTTAATTCTTTACGTAAGTCGAGATTTATTTAAGATGATGCAAAATTAGAAAGTCGGACATCTGAGAAAACGATTTATAAAATTTTTGGACCACAGATTTTAAATAGGACTAGATTAGTGATGCGTGAGTGTCGGGTAAAAGCGTGTTCTTCTTTACGTCTTACAAAAGAAGCAGAATAACAAAACACTTGTACTTATTTTAACAAATTACAACTCAACTATTTTACGAACCTATTAAAATTACGTATATAAATTATACAGAATTACGAATAATATCTATGCGAAAATTTCGCATATAGGTATATAAAATTTTAAATAAAAATTACACTCTATAACGTTAAGCAAATCATATAATTAGAAATAATTAATAATAATATAGTACACAATTCAAGTTGGCTTTAACTTATAATCTTTTTATATGCGTTTGTCCATGTCTACACTTATATTATAAAGAGGTTTTTGTTTGTAGGAGGTAAACTTTGAAAGTACTGGTCCGATTGCAAAAATTTTTTCACCGATTTAAAGCTGCTTTATTTTTGAGTGACATATATTTTTGTATGCAGGCAAAAGCCAAAGGGCAAAAGCTAGTCATTAATACAGGGTTTGGTTTAAAAATGTTTTTTTATCCGTTTTAGAAGTACACCACAATGATAAAACTTGTCTTAAATAATTGTAGGACTAAAGCACAACCAATAAATAACAAAATCATTCCTGGCCGCGGACCGCCCACGCTCCATACTAAATTGCCCATTGTCCTTTATGTTATTATCATAATTGATGCAGTAACAGATCTTTTTTTGTAATTAGAAGTCTAAAAAATACTAAAACTTTGGCAAATATCACTAATCAAAGATTAAATTTTTTGTAACTTTTGCTAATAGTTTATACAAAATGTTGGAAAGACCTCACGGCGTCCTCACCTTCCGCATGACGCAGGTTCTCACCGAACACGGAAAGTTCGGGAAGTTCCTGCACCGGATTCGTGCGGAAGCGACGCCAGGGTGTCGCCACTGTGTGGACCGCCCGGAGGACACGGTGGAGCACACGGTGGAGGTGTGCCCCGCTTGGGAAGAGCAACGCCGTGTCCTCGTGGGGGCGATCGGCGGCGGCGATCTCTCGCGCCGGGCCTTGGTACAGGCCATGGTCCGGAGCGAGGAGGAGTGGCAGGCGGTCGCCTCCTTCTGCGAAGCAGTAATGCTAGCAAAGGAAGCGGCCGATCGCGTGAGGCAACGGCAACGGTCCTCACGCCCCAACCGCCGCCGGGATTCCGATCCCGATTTCCGACCACCGTAGGCGCGGGCTTGCGGACGGCGGGCAATGGGTGGCCCGCCGTCCGACCGTCCAGTAACCATCCGGACCGAGCCCAAGTCGTCGACGGCGCGTATTGTTCCGCGCGCGCCTCAGGGAGATGTCAGCAAATCGTAGGGGCCCAGCAGGGTCGAAGCCTACTGGGGCCATGTGTAGTGTGAAAACGAAACAGGGGCCCTGGGACGAAGGCAACGAAGGAACAGGAGTGGGTTTTTAGTCAGTAAAAGTCTGACACTATCTCCCGCTCCGCCCAAGAGCGAGATTTGTCATAAGATGATTTTCCCACCTATAAAAAAAAAAAAATCTAGTAAAAAAAAAACTACGCCTGATGTACAAATTACTAGAAAAATATCCTTGTCAAATATACTTTTGCATAATGTGACAGGCAAGATGAGATTTTGCATAAAGAATCTAAATGTCTTACTAACTCAAAAACTACTGCATATCAGTAAAATATTTGGTGGCTCAATTTGTTGCATTATAGTCCTACCATGACGACTTGCAAGGAATAATTCGAGTTACTAGTAACCCTGTATAAATTTTTACATACTAAATTATTTATTAGCTCATATTATAGTTGCTACGAGACTGATTGAAAGAGTTACCATGACCCTGAAACGCAAAGAGAACTGAAGGAACACATTCAAACGAAAGTAATGGAACGTAAGTCTGACATTCCCTCTCACGCTACCCAGAGCAGGAAGAGATATTTGAGGATTTTACCACCACAAAGAAACGCATGCATGCATCATTTACAAGAGGATTTTATAACCAAAAAAAAAAATACGTGCAATGTTTACAGTTTGATTTCTTTCAGCCCATAAAAATTAACAAATTTCATCAAGAAACTATTTATATAATATTATTTGGACTCCCCTTACCAATTTTGATCAGATGCTACTGCTGATGCTACAACTTATTATTATAGGAAATTCTCTACGACTTTCTTGAAAAAAACGATGTCAATTTTCATCGCCAGAAGCAGTATTAAAATATTATTACCTATTTCTGCTGCAGCCTGTATACTTGTAGTTACTTGTAGTACCTTTGTATATTATATAATTTTGTTGTAGTTATAATATTATATATATGTACATCTTTGTATTTAAATGAAATATGTATTTAACATTCAATATTGTACCTGCCACAATATGATTCTGCATCACTCAGAGGGTGATTTAACGACGATACGATGTAGACAAAAATGAGAATGCTTTTCTGTCATTTCTACTTTTATTTATTTATTTAAACTTCATGTATAGTGGTCGCATATAGGCGGACTTAACGCAACAAGGCATTCTCTACCAGTTAACCTTTGGGTTAAAAAAGACAACACTGTGGTAGGCTTATTGAAGTAAACACTCGATCATAATATAGTACAACAGAATATTCGCTTCACATTCGGCCGAATTAAAAGGCCAGTTTATCGTGTTAAAATTAGCTAGTGACTAGACTTGCGATTTCATTTTAGCTAGCTAAAATATATTCTGGGAAATGAAGGTGTCAGGACTGATAAATCACTGTTGTTAAAACAGGCTTTGATTTCGCTTTATTAATGTTCTAATTACTTATTCATTCAATAGCTCAGAAGTAGATACTTCAAAGTATCCATTGATAGAATCAAAGTTTGTTTAATATGGTCGGTAATTTTGAGCTAAATTGATAGCGAAATACGTTTTAAAATCATTTTTATTCGTTTATTATAGTAGGAGAGCCCAAGTGGGGAATTTGCGCGTTACTCGAAAGCATCAGATTAAGATAAGGTAAGTTAAGTACATGGAGAAGTGTTTGACAATTTGAGCGTGGCATGTGCAAGGAAATGGGCGAGTCACAAAGTTAGTAAAAAAAAAACGTCCCCTCTATTTAGAAGCAACGTTTTATTTTTTTGAAGGAAATCCTATCAGAATTTCCTTCAAACAACATATAATCTGACGGTTTTTATGGGGCGATGTACCTGAAACCATCGATAAAGGATGAAGCGTACAGATACTGCGAACTGTGTATTCCCCACTCCGCGCTTCTCTTTCCTTCTCACTCTGTCTTTATCTCTCACTTTCCCGCACAGACCCACCATGGGAAATATGGGTCATTTAAGACTCTGCCGACCAAAATAATTCAAATCGGTCATCACAGTTCATGTGATATAATCAATACCATAATTATCATAAAAATGTGTAATGAGAGATTACAGATTACATTAAAGTTGGACAAAAATCTTCAAATAGCATGCTCGCGTTTAGTTGAATTTTGATAGTAAACTGTTGATTGTTTTTTCACAAACTTCAATTCGTATTAATCTTTATGCCCAATCTACAATGTACCATTTTTACATTTTCGAAATATTGCTTGGTTATTTTATTATTAATTTTTTGCTTTTTTTCCGAATTGTCAGATTAACAATACCTCTCCATTATAATTGTCTAATTAATCATTTAGGACGACTAAGACATCAAGTTTAACCCTCTCTATAAAAATCTGATGCGCTCGAGTATCTCAAGGTCATATCCGACGTCTTTATGTCGATACCGTTACCGGCCCACGCTGAAAATCAGCGCCGTAGACTCATCGCATTTTGCGTGTGGTCACGGCATTATGCTGAGCGTTCGGCCGTTTTGCGCGGATGTGGCGCATATTTCTTTCACATCTCACACTTATAATTTGTTAGTTCTAAATTTGCGCCTTGTTCCACCAAATAAAATGTTTTTCTATCTTTTCTTTCATATTTTTTTTTATATTTTCAAAAATCAGTCATGACTTTGGTGAAAGTGAAAGGAAGAAGAAGTGAACGACTGACGTCCAAATCGTCAGTCGTTTGCATATGACACTTTCTGAGTTTACTTAACATTCACTCCAAATATATACTTTTTTTTTGTTTTTTTTTTACCCCTTTTTACGACCACACCCCACTAGTTAATCGTCAGATTAATTATTACCTATCAGTTGTCAGAAAGAGATAGCGCGTATGTATACACTATAAATGTCTGACGCGCTCGAGTATTTCCATGTGACTATTTTTTTTATTTTTCATTTTTGAAAATTCTTATAAGCTCTTCCAACTGAAATGGAAAACTTGTCATAGACTTTTTTCGTTTAAGAACCTAATTTTCACCATTCAGTACGTCCCCATGACGCTTTAGTAACTGCAAGATTAGTATACTGGGCTTCCCTACTATTAGCTATTTTATATTCAGAAGCAGATCCCCAGGGTCAAATTTATACAAAATCACTAAAATTTAAAATTAATAATCTGCTAATCAAATCAAAATAAAATAATGGTGAATGATAGATTTTTTTATGAAGGACACAACAATTGAACAACAAATATAAAAATCACAACACAGGCGCGCCATTGCCTTAATTCATTTGGTCTTTATTTATTTATTTGCTTAAAAAATTGGATTCAATGAAAACGATCAATATATTATGTGTGAACGAGAATAAAGGGATATTCCGGAAGAAATTAAACTCTGGATGCTCAATGCAACTTAGATGAAATTTAATTGGGTGTTAACAGTAAGAGGAATTTTGAACAACTGAAATGTCATTGAGGCCGGACACATTACAAACTAATTAAGACTAATTAGACGCCTTGCTGCTATGTGATGTTCATCAGGCGTTCCAAAGTTGAGAAGTGCTTGTCCAGCATTGGATTGACGCAGGCTGATGGTGATGATGATGACGACGCTCCAACAATGTGAAAGAATTATATATTATATAAATTCTTCTTTATGATCTTCAGAAATCTGGTTTTCATAACACATTTTACATAGATGTCATGGAGCTTGGTGCAAAATAATTTACTACATAAAAAACATGCTTAAAGTGGCTTTTGTAGACCATAACGAATTTGACTATTGCACTGTCAATTTTATTTGATATTTAAGCTGAAATTATAATAGTACATTATGATACACAAGTGTGTAATGTTGGTAATTACCGCTGAGGCGGTATTTAGACCCGAGCCGAAATCGAGGGTCATAAAAGAGCCGAGGACGGTAATCATCCGATATTTACGTTTTTCAACACTTGTGAAGAAAAATAAATTTAATTATTTATTCAACAGTAAAACTAGTAGTTGTGATTTTTTGTGATATGGCGGTAAAAATTAAATCTGTTTTTTTCTTCACATCTTAATTTTTTTTTCTTCACCCTATTTGGGCAGGTCTTACCATACCGCCACGTCATCAGTAATAAATATCTTTTTTGAGTTATATTAGCATGCGGGTGCAACTCATTCTTGTTTTTTAGGGTTCCGTACCTCAAAAGGAAAAAACCAAACCCTTACAGGATCACTTTGTTGTTCGTCCGTCTGTTTGTCTGTCTGTCTGTCAAGACCCTTCATCTCGTAAGTTACGCGTGGAGGTATCGAGTTGAAATTAAAATGATATATGCAGATCTGCAGTCCCTTGTAGCTGTGAAAAAATTAAACTTCTGAATTAATGAAAAAAAAATATATATACGGCCGTTTATGTTGCAAAAAACGTGTATTTCGACATTCTCAAGGAAATCAAAATTCATAGGGTACTTCTCGTTGATCTAGAATCCAGAAATTTGGCATGAAGCTAGGTTATATAGCACAAGTATAAGAAAAAATCTGAAAACTGTAAATTTGTAGTTAGGTACGTCAATTTTTTTTTCCGATTCTCAGAAATCTTCGTAACTCAATTCGGGAATTGAACTATTTTCATAGGTAAGTTTGTACGGAACCCTCAGTGCGCGAATCCGACTCGCACTTGCCCGGTTTTTTATAGTATTATTTGGCAGCAAATGTAGAAGGCTGATTCAATACCAGCCTTCTTGGCAAACTTCGCCGAGGTAGTCAATACTACAATAAAAATTGTAGCTCCATTTTGTCACTGGGAATTGTGAATAATTAAAACAGCCACTGAACTTCACTTGAAAAAATCACGCCAAAAACCGTGCGTACTTTAAAATGGGGGCCATAGACTAGCTAGACTGTTTTAATAAAAAAAAGAATGAAGAAGTTGCTTATTTACACAAAAAAAAACCTAATTAACCAACTTCAAAAAAAGGAGGAGGTTATCAATTCGGTTGTATGTTTTTTTTTTATATTTGTTACCTCAGAACTCCGTCGTTTATGGACCGATTTGCAAATTTTTTTTTCCTCTTATAGGATATGCTTCCAGATTGGTCCCATTTTTTCAAAATCCAGTTCTAATGATTGGATCCATGAGGAATTGAAGGAACTCCTCAAATATTATAGGCAACCATATAGTGATTTTGGTATTTTCATAGAGAACTTAAGCATTTACAGTCAAAAAGTAACATTTGATGAAGTGGAACTGATGAAGAAGACCAGAAATGGACAACGGAAATTCATACTCACATAGATATCACAATGAAGATAGTTAAGCGACTATGACAATACAAATACATGAATGGTTCTGAATAGTTACGTTGAAAATGGTATCATCGAAGTGATCTGATGATGATGATGGAGCCGGAAGGTAGGCACTGGAACTCCGTAATTAATCAATGTAACCTAGCCGTGTTTGGACTTATTAGAATTGTCATAAGATGCACTTTGGCTATAAGGTACTATCAAACTGATCTGATGATGGTGCCAAAAGGTAGGCACAGGAACTCCGTAATTAATCAATGTATCCTAGCCGCGTTTGGGCTTATTTGAATTGTCATGAGATGCACTTTAGCTATAAGGTACTATCGAACTGATCTGATGATGGAGCCGGAAGGTGGAAGATAGACACAGGAACTTCATAATAAAACAATGTAACCTTGTAGTGTTTGGGTTAAATGGAATTGTCATGAGAAATAGGCACTATGTTTATAAGTGTATCGTAACTAAAAATTGTGAAATAAAAAAATATTTACAAAAAAATTAATAACCGACTTCACACTTCGGTGTTTCTCGGTATTGTTTGTTTCTTATTTAACACCGACTTCCGAAATTAAATTTATTTTGATCCTTTGTGTTTTTTTTAGTGAAGTCGGTTATTATTTTTTTTTTGTAAAAAGTTTTTTATTTTATTTGAATGAACAATTTATTTATTGAAAATGTACAAATTTTAGTGGATAGATTGTGTGAGGAGTGATATTAAAGAAAAGGGAGTTAGTAATGGCATGACGTAATGGAAGAAAAAACATGTAATACTGACCGCAAATAACACGGAACAAGGGCAAGAAGATGATGATGATTTAATTCAAGAATATTTCAGTAGATGAAAACAAAAATAAAAATATTCCACGTGTGTAGATGTGTGATGAGCAAAATGCCGCGTTTTAGGACAGTCTCCAAAAATCATGCATTACGCGATCCCTGCGGTACTGAGTGATGCGTGAGCTGTATTAGGGAGAAGTAAGAATTTACTGAGAAGCTTGGTATGCCAAGGTGTTTCTAAATTTGAAAACAACTGCAATATGTTTTTGCGCGAGCCAAATGCTCTTAGCGTGCCCTGTCATGGGTCACGGGCCCAAACTGGATTCGAATGTAGTTTATATGGCAGCCAGCCAACATTAAACATATTATGTCTGTGGCATCAACTATAAAACAGTGTTGCTTCGAATTATTTTTTTTCTTAAATAATAATATATAATATTTATGTCATTAAACGTCATGTCTTTTAGTCGTGAATTGTTCACTCTGACCAAACTTTGTTACCAAAACAAAATTTGGCTGAATTTCTCTAAAATCAGATTGGTCGCTACGACGATGTGCACAATACAGACCTGCTATAAAATATATTACAACAGTATAAGCCTTTGATACTGCTAATAGGAAACTGGAAATGTATGTTGATTAGATCCTTTGGTGTTCCTGTATACCTAATGCCTCTATCAATAGATTCACTCACGTTCGGCTTAAGATGTGGTTATGGAACTACAATATATATTAGATAAAGAGAAATTGCAACATATTAGGCAATATGTTGCAATAATAATACGTAGGCAGAAACGATATATCGAGTAGCAAACTACTTCTAAATTAGGTTACTATCAGCAATGAAAAGATACACGAAAATGAGCGATAGGTACGAATCAGAATTACGAAAGTTAAAATATTTAAAGTAAATAGTATTTTAACAAACGCGGTACGATGGATTTGGCCCGTCGTAGCAAGTTTGGGTGAATGTTAATACTAGTCAGTATTCACTCAGGCTAAGTCACTCTCGAACTTAAAAAAAAAAGTACGGACGGACCAAATCCATCGTACCAAAGTTGATCGATCAGTTAATTTAACACCCAATATACTGCGCTCCATTGCCCGTTGGCAAACCTTAAGTTTGGACTTCTGGATATTAAACAAAGAAAAAGGTTTGTGCACCATAAGTCAAGACAGGGAGAATACACAATATGTCCATGAGCTTTTGGTTTAGTGCCATAGGCAACTTACCTTTGCAATAGGTCTTTCATGGACCAGTAGCTCTTCCAGGCGTTTTCAGTTTATCTTGCGATTTCTTTGTCTTGCCTCGCAGGAAGAGAGACTGTTTGGTCCAAATAAAGTTATTCCTGGACATGTTGTATTGTCTCCCCGTGTATTTTTATGGTTTTTGGTCCTTCGTTGGTCATATCTTGTAGTCTTCGATACATTCTTCGTCAGTCAAACTTCAAGATTTGCAAGGCGTTTGCAGCAGTAGCATTAGCTACTATCGCGCGGCGGCGGCGGGTAGCGTTAGCTATTGGACATTAGTCCAGGAATAATTTTATCTGGACTAAATAGTCTTTTCACAGGCAAAGCAAGACAAAAAAATCACAAGACGAACTGAAAACGCCTGGAAAAGCTACTGGTCCATGAAAGACCTATTTCAAAGATGAGTTGCCTATGGCATTAAAACCAAAGCTCATGGACATTTTGTGTATTCTCTCTATCTGGACCTATGGCGCATGGACTTTTTTCTTTGTTCAACATCCAGAAGTCCAAACTTAAGGTTTGCCAACGGGCAATGGCACGCAGTATACTGGGTGTTAAATTAACTGATCGAATTCGAAACTGTGCTTCAAAACCAGGATAGTTAAAGTGGCTCAAAAGGCTATCCAACTTAAAAAGGATTGAGCAGGATATATTTGACGCAAGCCCGACAAAATGTGGGCAAAGTGGCACAAAGATGGTGCCCTGAAGTAGTACGGAAAATGATGCCCTGAAGTAGTACGGCGGGGTCGCGGCAGACTACAAAGGGAGATGGCGGTTTTTGGCCAGGTGTGGGATAGAATGTATTTAGCAACCCCTCCAATTTGTTAGGATATTTGATATCGTTTTTCTGTAGTTGCCACGATTAATGCAGGTGTCCTTATTTTCATATCTCAATTAAAAATTAACAGAATGGACCAATTTTTTATGTTTTTTAGGGTTCTGTGCCTTAAAAAGAAAAACGAAGCCTTTATAGGATCATTTCGATGTCTACACATGCATCAAGTTGAAATTAATAACAACAAATAGTCAAGTCTACAATCTTTTGAGCTATGAAAAAATCAAATTCTTAAATTATAGCAATGCAGTCGAGCCATTTTTGAGTATTTGCAAGACCACATGGTATTTAATTAATTAAAAAAACACACCCCAATATAGACAAATTACATTTAAAGGAGAAAGTGGGGCCAATCGAGCCTCGCCAACGTCATCGTCTGTATGTTAGGTTTACTTGAACTCGACAATATTGATAATCTATTTATATAAAAATGAATAGCTGTTCGTTAGTCTCGCTAAAACTCAAAAACGGCTGGACCGATTTGCCTAATTTTGGTCTTGAAATATTCGAGATAGTCCAGGAACGGTTTAAACAGTGAGAAAAAATTAAAAAAAAATCACGATAAAAAAATCCGAATACAACGCCATCTCTAATTAAAATTTCATTATAAAATGAATTATGCTGTTCTAGTGATGCCAGTAGATGGCGTTATCCTTACTATTAGGCGGTACGAAGTTTGCCGGGTCAGCTAGTATTTTATAATTCGGAATTTTGTAATAGTCCCAATTTCGAATGTTAGGGGAATACTACGCAATGAAACGGACAGACCACTCAAACCCCAAGCGAACGCCGTGATTTCGCACCATATCGGTTAAACGCATAGTCCACATAGATTATAAAATATTGAGTGTTTTATTTATAGGGTATTTATTTAAAGTAGTCTGTAAATATCGAAAATAAGCAAACCTTTCCGTTATTCCCTATATTTACCTATAGACATCTACAGGTTAAATAACTAAACCTTCAGGAATATCATTATCTAATTATGTGAACTAATTAGAAGGATGCCCATTTATTTTAGTAAATTATAAATAAGTACAGCTAAACCTAAAACACAAGCATTGATAAAATCAACTACGTCTCTATAATTATATTTCCAGATAGCCACTTATGTCATTTTCTGCTTCACCGAGCTACAACGTCAGCAGACAGGTCCCACAGCCTTCGCAACATGTATAGCTACCATATCAACGCAATAAGCTATTCAGATAATTGCACACTAGTTTCTGCCAGCGGCTTCGCCCACGTGAAAATAGGTTTCTCCATACAAACTTCCAACCCCCGTTTTACCCCTTTAGGGGTTTTTTTTTAGGTGGGAAAATCATCTAATGACAAGTCCCGCTCTTGGGCGGAGCGGGAGATAGTGTCAGACTTTTACTGACTAAAAACCCACTCCTGTTCCTTCGTTGACTTCGTCCCAGGGTCCCGGGTTTCGTTTTCACACTACCCATGGCCCCAGTAGGCTTCGACCCTGCTGGGCCCCTACGATTTTCTGAGGCGCGCCTGGAACAATACGCGCCGTCGACGACTTGGGCTCGGTCTGGACGGTTACCGGACGGTCGGACGGCGAGTCACACATTGCTCGCCGTCCGCAAGCCCGCGCCTACAGTGGCCGGAAATCGGGATCGGAATTTGGCGGCGGTTAGTGCGTGTGGACCGTTGCATCACGCGATCGGCCGCCTCCTTTGCTAGCATTACTGCTTCGCAGAAGGAGGCGACCACCTGCCACTCCTCCTCGCTCCGGACCATGGCCTGTACCAAGGCCCGGCACGAGAGATCGCCGCCGCCGATCGCCCCCACGAGGACACGGCGTTGCTCTGCCCAAGCGGGGCATACCTTCACCGTGTGCTCCACCGTGTCCTCCGGACGTTCCACACAGTGGTGACACTCGGGCGTCGCTTCCGCACGAATCCGGTGCAGGAACTTCCCGAACTTACCATTTTCGGTAAGAGCCTGCAGATTCAGATTCAGATTCATTTATTCATTGTAAAACATAGGTAGGTACATTACAAGTTCTTATTTAATACATTGAGGGCGCTATGTTTTGCCTCTAGGGCGTACAAAGTAATAATACATGCAATATAATTAGACCAAGACATTAATATAGATTTATGAATTACAAATAAAGAATTAAATAATTTAGATCATTAAAATTAAAAAATAAATAAATTAAACAATGTAAATAAAAAAATGTCCGCAGTTATTATAATGAAATAAAAAAATTACAGCACTCATTTAAAAAAACATAAAAGAATTTGAATGATGTCATAACTTAAAATTGAATGCTAAAATGTAAAATAAAATGTCAAAATGTAAAAATTTAGTGTCAAAATGTAAAAATTAAGTGTCAAAATGTAAAATTTAAACGTCAAAATGTAAAAATTTAGTGTCAAAATGTAAAAATTAAGTGTCAAAATGTAAAATTTAAACGTCAAAATGTAAAAATAAATGTCAATATAGAAAATCAATAATTATTACTTATGAAATGTCATTCAAATAATCGGCTATTGAGTAATAGCATTAATTTTTCTATTAAAAAATTCTTCAATTTCCTTTTAAAGTTATGCAAATTTTCATTCTTAATGCTATTAGGTATTTTTAACCGACTTCAAAAAGGAGGAGGTTATATGTTCGGTTGAATGTATGTTTTTTTTTTATGTATGTTCACAGATTTCTCGGTCAATTGTGGACCGATTTTGAAAATTTTTTTTTTGGTTGAAAAGTTATGCTTCCGAGTTGGTCCCATAGAAATATTGTTATGATCTGATCATGAACTTCGAAGATATGGAACAGAACTCCTCATAGGATCACAGCAGAACCGTCGTAACAAGTAAAATTGCTTTGTTTATACGTGTAGTCGATGACTGACTGAAAGTAGAGGGGGAATATATCGAACTGATCTGATGATGAAGCCTGAAGTTAGGCACCGGAACTCTGTAATAAATTAATGTAATCTAACCGTGTTTGGGATTATTAGAATTTTCATGAGATGCACTCTGGCTATAAGATATTTAAGTTTGGCTGAGAGGTACTTTTTACTGGTGGTACCATAACTAAAAAGTGTAAAATATAAAGTTTTTTCCAAAAAAAATACAACCGACTTCAAAGTAAAAAACAAACACTGAAAAGTGCAAAATAACTTTAATTTCCGAAGTCGGTGTTAAATAACAAAGAGACAAAACTATTATAGAAACACCGACTTCGGAAATTAAAGTTATTTTGCACTTTTCAGTGTTTGTTTTTTACTTTGAAGTCGGTTGTATTTTTTTTTGGAAAACTTTTTTTATTATAAATGTTTGGAGCAATACCAAAGAAACTCTTTTTCAGTAAAGCAGTTTTACACTTGTTTTGACATAACACATTTTCATATTGAGCGCGAATTGGAGTTCGCTTAACTGCTGAAAATTTTTTAAATAATTTAGATTTGTTTTTACAAATAATGCTGTTTCAAATATGTATAATGATGGAAAAGTTAATATTTTAAATTTTTTAAAGTAAGGAACACAACTATCCGTTGTTCTTAGGCCACACATTGATCGTATGCATCTTTTTTGCATCCTGAAAATAAGTTCTCTATTAGTTGATTGTCCACAAAAAACAACAGCATATCTCAAAACAGAAGCGACTAATCCATGATAGGCTGTTATAAATGTGTCTGTGTTTACTTTTTTAGATAATTGGAATAATAGATATGCAGATCTACTCAGACGCTTGCAGATTTCTTCTAAATGAGGTTTCCAGGTTAATTTATTATCTATAGTCACACTCAAGAATTTTTGCGTCATGCGGAAGGTGAGGACGCCGTGAGGTCTTTCCAACCACGCCTCAAAGAGGGTCTTACCGCCATAATTGTGGCGTGCCCAACCCCCTTAGGGGTGAAGTTTCATAAAATCCGTTCTTAGCGGATGTCTACACCCTATAAGGAACCTATCTGCTAAATTAAGTTCGTAGGTCCTATGGTTTCTGAGAATTCGTGATTAATCAGTGAGTGGTATTTCGCTTTTATATTTAAAGATATAATGATGATATTCAATTTCATGCTTGTTGAAAAGGGGGTATTTTTATTACGGATAGCAGACTTAGAAACTAACATGATTATTACAAAAGGGCTTAGAAACATGCTTACGTAGGTTGTTGCATTATACATAGATGCTTACTCACATTAAATAGTACAAACAAATTATTATTATTTTAGGTTTCCCATACACAATCTATACACTGCATGTAAAATATTGATAGTACGCCAACTATGTAAATTGCTCACCGTACTTTATCAGCACTCTGAACTTCCTTTTGACCCAGTACCTTCAACCAAGAGGAGAAAAGATTTGGTTTGCACTAAACCACAGACGAGACATGCATTTGCACATGGATTTTATATATTTTTAGGGCCTTTTTTGTATAACAAGCTCGAAAAATTATTAGATATATAGCGTAAATTATATTAAATGTAGTACATTGATATCGGAGTATCTACTGAATCATAATTACACAGACACAGAAACTATTGGAAGTTTTAGTATGATTGTAGGTTTAGTTTGTGTTGTTATTCTGTAATTTCTTTATACATGCACCCGTAGTCTTAAGTGATGACCCGAAACATAGGTTTTATAAACCTAGCTCGGGCAAGTCGCTAATTATACATAATTCTAGGTTAATAAAGTCAATTTTTCTTTAGTTCTTTAATATTGTAAGTTAATTATAGCCATTCCTTCGGCACTAGTATAATTATTTGTTTAAGATTTACTTGTGGCTGTTCATGTAACTATTTTGTGTAAAAGATGAAATAAAGATTATTATTATTATCTAAACAACTCCTCAAAATAGTGACTTATCCTTTCGATACCATTAACTAATAAAAACGACACCAAATAAGATGTTCCACATTCATCTGTGCGTAACATACATATATATAAAGAAATCGGAGGGATTTTTCCTAACAAAGAGGCATCTGCGGTATTTATCTGCTTTGTAAAGATTCCTCGGGTCCCGTAACATTGGAATGCGCCGTATTCTCACGCCTTTTTCCTCTATCGCTCATTTGCAAATACGTGAAGTGAGAATGAAACTAACCCCAACGGAGATTTTATCAGCCCTCGTTGTGTTGGCTTAGTCGCAAATTATCGATACGCACAAAACGTAAAGACTGCCTGTACAACTTTATTTTTAGGAATCCCTTTGAACCGGTACTTGACTGATTCTGACGGCCTTTAATCTGATAGAAATGGAGCGGTACCATTTACTAATGGACTTAGTTAACTAACGAATTGTTGGGATTTTTGGAACGCTACCGATCTTTACTTAGGAGTATCTATCTTTCTATTTGATTCTTTCAGATTTGTTGACTCATCCCAAGCTCTGAGAAACAGATTGACAAGTTACTGACTCAGAAAAATAAAAAAGTGCGTGTTTATTAACAAACCAAAGCCTTCATAATCTTTGTGTAATTAGCAACAACGCCAGTTGAAAAAATTGAAATTACGAAACAAAAAGTTGAAATTCAGTTTGGATAATGTGGGGACTCTAAGAGAGGAAATTAATTAGGTTTACTGTTAATAATTATTTCGCAGAAGGGTAAGAACGGGATAGTGGATAATTCTGAGAGCAGCGCCCCCTAGAGGCCAGTGATGTTAATTAATCGCTCAACTAGCCGGGTCTCCGTCTACTCCCGTTACACAGCGGTATTGCTTGTTATGAAAAATTTATTTAAAAATTTCTGTAACGAGTTATGAAGTAGTTTCTGTGTCTTGTATTTTTATCTAAATCTTTAATTGTTGTGCTCATTGTTTGTTGGGTCTTTAGGGACTCTGATTTCATTTTGTTTTACAATTATTTGAAATTAAAAACTTTCGGTGTTGTTTATTAAAGTCGCGAGGGTTCACCAGATTTATGAAATTTGGAACTGAAGGTTGATATTTCGGTTGAGTGCGTCAGTAATCAGTAATAAAATTATTCGTAGATAGATACGATATAATACAAATTTATAAGCACACAATTATTAGTATGATGATTGCACGTATTTTTAACGTTTATTTTTAATCAACACAATTTTAATTAACGTTTTTAATTAAAATTGTGTTGATAAATACATAAAATGTATAATTATATATTAATTTTTATATCATCATCATCATCATTTCACCCAAAAGACGTCCACTGATGGACATAGGCCTCCCCAAGTGTCGCCACAATGAACGGTCCTGTGCGTCTCGCATCCATCGGATTCTCGCAACCCTTACCCGGTCATCGGTCCACCTTGTATTAGGCCTTCCAACGCTACGTCTTCTGGTACGTGGTCGCCATTCCAGAACCTTTCGGCCCCAACGGCCATCCGTTCTGCGAGCAATGTGCCCTGCCCATTGCCACTTAAGTTTGGCGATTCTTCGTGCTATGTCGGTAACCTCCTGCGGATATCCTCATTCCTGATTCGATCACGCGAGGAAACTCCAAGCATAGCCCTTTCCATTGCCCTTTGGGTGACCACGTTTCGGAGCCATATGTCATCACTGGCAACACGCACTGGTCATAGACTTTCGTCTTGAGACACTGTGGTATATTGGACGAGAAGATACCGCGCAGCTTTCTGTACGATGCCCAGCCGAGTCGGATTCGACGATTGATCTCTTTCTCGAAGTTAGACCTACCCAACTGGACCTTCTGTCTAAACAGAAACTTGTTTTAAGAGCGGCCAACTCGAGGTACATTTCTATACAACCAACCGCTCTTACGTGATTATGATAAATGATATTTATTTTGTAAATAGGTTTAAAAATACACTTTTACACGTAAATTATTTTTTTTCGTCATTTTAAACTAGATGAGGCCGGTGTTTCCTAGCTGACTACCCTGAGAAGAAACACCGAGACAAACTCAGGGGTCAAACTCTCCTTTAAAGTCCATACAGTTAATATGTAATGGCTAAATCATATGAGAACTATGCAGATTTGTCTGAGATAGTCTTTTGAAGAAAGAACCATACAGATTTGAGTGGACCTGTCCAGTCAGTGCAAGCATTTGTCAGCATTCGTAAAGCTCAACTCAGGACTACTAAGGACCTCAACGAATTCACGAACAATAACAAAGAAAGGACATTTGGGTAGGCCGCAGAATATACTCAAATTGCCAGACATACGTTAAAATTATTGAAAAGGAAAATAAAGCAATCAACATTGTCCTCACGTTCACAATAATAAAAGGAAATATATAATTTACAAAATGTAATACTTAGTAAAGTAAATATTGATGTCAAAAATTAATAGACAAAAAAAAAAGTCAAATTGCAAATATAAAAATAATCTACAATATCAAATTGTAAAAAATAATAAAAATAAAAAGCACAATTGAAAATAAAAACAAAAGAAAAAAAATAAGACAACAGTTGTAGTGAGTACTGGAGCAGGTCAATCCCAAGCCTTTTTGTCTTCAACATATTCCTTTATAGTGTAAAAAGCTTTTTGGCAAAGTGTTCGCTTTACAAATGATTTGAATTTATTAAGGCTTAGTTGTTGAATATCACTAGGAAGTTTATTATAGAAGTGTATAGATTGGCATCTATTTGAGCCCCCTATTTTTTTGAGCCTGGTTGTAGGAACCACAAATTTGTGTTTGTTCCTAGTATTAAAATTATGAATATCACTGTATTTTTAGTAGTGAAAAGTGTTATTTTTTATTTATTTTGCTACAAAATGTAAAGATAAATGAATTACTCCGCAAAAGAATACCATATACAGACAACGAAATAAATAAATAAATAAATGATCATCATCATCTTCCTGCCCTTGTCCCGTGTTATTTGGGGTCGGAGCAACACGTTTTTTTCTTCCATTCTGCCCTGTAACTCGTCATACTATCAAAAACTAAAAAAAAAAAGTATTCTGTTAAATACACTTACTTTTTAAGGACCATGGGACAAATTGGGCTTATTATCCAACAGAGTTACAGCCTATGTTATTGTAAAGGATTCGTTTCATACTTAAATTATTAATATTGGAGAAAAAAGATATGCACCTAAATATGTTTTGTAGGAAAAAACAATTGGTTAGGTACCAATTTCTTGGTCAATTGTAGACAGATTTTGAATTATTTATTTTTATTTGAAAAAGTATACTCCCGAATTGATCCCATAGAAATATTGTCAGCATCTGATGATGAACTTCTGAGATATGGGACCGAACTCTTCATAGGATCATAGCAGAACTATCATAAATAGTAAAATAGCTTTGTTCGTACATGTAGTTAATTACTATTTAAAGAAAGGAAGGGGATACATACAAATGATCTGATGATGAAGTTGGAAGGTAGGCCGGATCTCCGTTATAAATCAATGTATCCTAGCCGTGTTTGGCTTGTTAGAATTGTCATAAAATGTACTTTGGCTATAAGGTGCCATTGATCTGACCTGATGATAGAGCCAGAGAGTGAAAGGTAGGCGGGGGAACTCAATAATAAAACAATGTATGCTTACCGTGTCTTGCTTACTGGAATTGGTGATGAGATGTAGTTGTAAGTAGTTTTAATGATTACATTCTCTAAGTACTTTAATTTATAATTTGCCCATAATGTAGGTTTAGCTGATATAAAAAAACTTAAGGAACACAACAGACAACGAGTCACATTTGTTACAATGGAAGCAAATCAGTTGGAAAACTTTCCTCGGCTAACAGTAAATAATATTTTTATGATATCAGTTGGGTCATATCAAATCAAAATTGCTAAATCTTATTGCAACGAACATTTACGCAATGTTTTATATACAAAAGAAATATATCGCGAAAATGAATTACATGATTTAGTAGCATGCAATATCCAGTCCCAACATATGTGGCTATTAAAAAGAAGAATAAGACATGTTCGACCTCGTATATAATATAATACACGTATATAATTTCAATTATATAGTAGCTAGGGTAAGGTTAGGTATACATAATTTAATCCACCGATAGGTCATAGGTCATCTAAACGATATTATTATTGATATTATATATTTTTAGCTGATAATATTACATTTGTGGGGCGACGTCCTCGGGGTCTTTAGTAAAGAAGGGCGTGCCTCAGGGTTCAATTCTTGGCCCTTTCTTTTTTCTGGTTTATATTAATGACCTTCCTTACATGATGGCTAATTTATCCGATATAATTCTATTTGCTGATCACACTTCCCTTATTTTTAAAGTAAATAGAAAAGATGCGGATGTCTTGCATGTCAACGAAAGTCTGGCAGTTCTTTCGAAATGATTCGCTGCTAATAATCTCTTATTAAATGCGAATAAAATTAAATGTATAAAGTTCTTATTACCGAATGTCCCTCAAGTTGACGTCAATCTAATTCTTGACGGCAATAAACTTGATGTTATTACGGAAACTGTGTTCTTAGGTATAATTATCGATTCTAAACTGCAGTGGGGCGCTCATATTAGAAATCTTTCAGGTAGATTAAGCTCAGCTGCATATGCAGTAAGAAAAATCAGGCAATTGACAGATTATATAGATATTGATATGCTTATTTCCACAGTCTTATGGCATTTTACTGTGGGGATCTGCAGCTGATGTAGACTCAATTTTCATATTGCAAAAGAGAGCAATCCGGGTTATTTATAAAATGGGTCCTCGCGAGTCCCTCAGAAATAAATTCGAAGAAATCGATATACTGACTTTGACTTCTATTTATATCTTAGAAAGCATTTTGTATGTTCGTAAAAACCTAGGACTCTTTAAAATTAGAAGCGACTTTTACAACAAAAATACGTAAACACGAAATTGTATTACCCAAATGGAGATTAGCTAAGACCAGCAAGTCATTCTTAGTAAATAGCATACGCTTATATAACAAGCTGCCAAAGGCGGTAACAGAACTTAGCAAGGGAACATTCAAAACTCATATTAAGCGTGTCCTAACCAAAAAAGCGTACTATAAGTTAAAGACTATGTCGAAGACACGATTGTTTGGCAATGACTACTTCTGCACATGTGGCCCCCTGGTAACTCATTATTATTGTGTCTATTAACTGCTCCATCTTTGTTTTAATATATATATTTTTTTAACAAATTCTTTTGCAATATTTTTAAATTATTTGGAGTTCAATTACCTTAAATTTGTTAGTAATTTATTTTGTTAACATCTCATTTATTAATAGTTGTAATTATTCTTTTTTTTCTTGTTTTTTTTATATATAGCCTTTTTTATAATGTGAATGTGAGAACACTGTAGGACTCCACGAATTCTTAGATTACTTCCTATTACGACTCACTTTTTTTTTTAATATGATTATTTTTATTGTGCTTTTGGGTAGGTACAATATTGGCTGGTCTACACTGTTCTTACATAATATCTATTAATACTTTAATATGAAAATATTGTAAACAACCACTTTTTTTAACCACGTTTTGAAATAAAGTAACTGCCCCCCTAGCCAAGTTACAATCGTTTCGTTCGCGCCGAACGCTTTGAGTAAGCCACGCCTCCGATTCCTTTGTTCTGACCACGTGACTGAGCGTAGAGATGACGTCAGAACAAAGGAATCGGAGGCGTGGCCTACTCGAGGCGTTCGGCGCGAACGATACAATTGTAACTTGGCTAGGGGGGCTGTTTTCTCTACCGCGGCGGGCGCAGGTAAAAAACGCTAAGCCTTAATCGAGAGTCTGAATGATGAAAATTTTTCTGAAAAACTTTTAAGGGTTTAACAACACGTATTTCCTGGAACAAGTTCTGTGAAATATTCGAGTAAATCACGGAATTACCGAATGCCAACAGAGTTTTCAGGCATTATCTCTCTTTTTTTGCATTGTCTCTTCATCAAACATCGCGTTCCATTGCGTTAGATGAAGCAACAAACTTTTAAACCATGCTCGACGTTGACGATAGGCGAGTAGAAAAGGACCCTCTTAATCATAAGGAGAAAAAAGATACGCAGGTAGTTCGTGGTGTACTATTTACATATATACAATACATAAATTGCTTAAAATACAAACAATATATATATATATTTAATTATGAAAGCTAAGAAATGTTGTACTTAATGACGACGTTCAAGAGGAAAGGTAGTGATCCTTAACCATATTTTAAAAATAATTATATAATTATTATATTTATATAATATATTTTTTTGATAAATTCGTAAATTTCACCCAAAACTGTGTTATCATTTAGTTTTTATTCTTACTTATCTACATTCTGCTCACATATTATTAGAAGCGACAAGAAATATGTAACTAAGATTTATGTAACTCATAATATGATTTAAAAGTGTCCATGGAGTTTCTTGCACGTTCTTCTCCATAGAGATCTACGCTTTGGAACGTGCAATTTAGATTCACTTTTTTTTTTTGACTGACCTATATTTTGACAGTTCAAAAGTGCCTATAATTGGTCTATTTGAAGAATTTGAAGCAATAAAAATACAGAAAACCAAAGAAAACCTATATCCGCACTAAACAAATAAATTAATTTATGAAGAGAAAACACCGAATGACGTTTCACAACGTCAAACAAACCACATTAAATATTGGAAACTGGAAATGGAATGAATGAATGTTAACTAGAGCAGCTGCCCGTCGCGCACGCCATCCACCCCTGGGCTCACCGCTCAGCTCCACCTCGCCGCCACCGGACCTCGGATCACCAGTGTCACCGGTGGCTACAGTTGCGTCGAGCTCGAGCGACGAGTATTTTTCCTCGCCGACGTCGCCAACAACTGTAGGTCGGCCGGGGAGAGGCCGGCCACCAAAGAGCTTGGGACCTGGGGGCCAACCGGCTTGGAGGCGGGTCCCCGCTGCCAGTGGTTGTGTGCAGCGCATGAGATGGACTCAGTCTATTAATGAGAACGTCATGCGCGAATATTACGGGTCTACAGAGGGGGGAACTAACCACACTGCGTATCGTGATAGGATGCTGTCTCTTTTTCAGGACCTGGAACCAACCGTCAACGTCTCGGCCCAACGATTGTCGGATCAGGTGCGGTTTAACCAACGCAATCACAGGTTGGACGACGCTGCACTTGATCGGCTGCGCTCAGACGTACTGAGCAACCAAATCGTCTCGACATCTATACAAACACAGACCGCGGCATGGCCGACTATTAACGCAATCTCACCGCGGTCCATTCCTAATAATAATGATTATGCAGATGATAGGGTTGTCACAGTAAGTAGCCAGTGCAACGATGAACTGAGGAGCGCACTGGGGCGCTAGATGCGCTTCGCGAGTACAGATTGACTCCGACTGAGCTTAGACCCTGTTTGTCACGGTTACCTACCCATGCACAAAAAAAATAGGGCACTGGTGTGTACTCTGGACTCGCTGCTTAAAAACATCTTTGAGAGTAGCGAGAATCTCGTTGATACGCACTCAATCTTATATTGTGGGGCTGTTGCGGCATGTCGTTTAGCGAGCATCAAGTTCCCTAATACAGACGGAAGTATTCCACCAAAGCCTGTTGTACCAGCCTGGCAATGCAGGATTGAGAAGCGTATCGATGGGGCCAGGGTACTCATTGGCAAACTACACTGCTTCAGGGAGGGTAATACGCGACCACGCACTTTGTGAGGCCAACGTTTTTGGGGACTGGTATCAGCCCTCAAGAATATATGTCTCGTGTCACAGAGCGCATCGACTTCCTGAAGCAGAAGGTTTGTGCATGGGCGAGCCGGATTCGCCGGTATAAGCGGCGGGTTGATCGGTACTCGCCGAATCGCATGTTCGAGGTGGGTGTATAGAGCTTGGGAGCGACTTGAACAAAATGTGATTGACGGGCTTTGCCCAGATGATTTTGCCACTATTACATTCTGGCGAAACATTTGGTCGGTGACTGGATGCGTGACGTCGAGCGCGTGTGTGAAGCTATACCAGAAATGGAAAAAGTTATCATTACTCTAGCGGATGTAGCCAAAACAGTTCGTCCGTTACCGAACTGGAAATCACCGGGACCAGACGGACTGCAAAATTTCTGGCTGAAATGGTATAGCAACTCCACGGAGCAAGTACAAAGAGGAGATGGCCTAAACAACTGTGCACTGTGATTCTCAACTAGGTCCTGACGTCATCATGGTGGGCGTGGCTTAAGTCAGTGTATTGTTGGCATTCGTCCTGTGCACTTAAAAAAAAAATAATAAAAATAGTTTATTGTCACAATCAGCGTAATATTACAAGTTTGTATTTGCACAACTTCGTAAACGTACCGATTTTACAGCATATTCGCGATAAAAGAAAAAATGAATGAAATGTAGTGTTTTATCTTGTAAAAACTACTCGGATAGACGTTCTGATGCTATGGATGGCATCACATTTCATTTGTTAGTTATTTTATGCGTAATTTATTAAAATGGTTCTAGAAAAATCTCTTAGCGTCAGCGTTTCCAAATATAATTCTACCCGACATTAGATGGCGACACTTTTGTGTCATGATGCGATTATTGGTAGATCGGAGATTTTTACTATGAACAGAGCAAAGAAATTGAATTTGAGAAGTCAAATAGGAAGGAGAAGAAGGTTTATCCGGTAAAGAAAACAGCTTTGTCAAGGCTCTTAGCGCTCTACGCTGACGGATGGGTAACCATTTTAAAAGTGATCGTTGTTCAGATACATGGGTCATACTTACAAAGGTTGAACACAAATCGAATGCAGTTATTCAGAAGGCGGTCAAGTTTATTGAGGAGGTCTGCATTCAGGTCATAGTAGCACACATGTTTTTCTGGACAATAAAAGGATTATTATTATTATTATTTTATTTATCTCAGGACCCTGAGGTCCTGGACCTTTGGGAGGCGTACGAGGAGCCGAAGCCAACTCGCAGAGGCCCTTTAGATAATTATAAAGGAACATGATACCAACCGACGATTATCCCTGTACGCGCTATGCTAGTGCACCCAAGGACAACCCCCGGTTATTGAAAAACTGTTGCGACATATGGAGAACAAAGATAATAGGGCTATGGTTTTTGGAGTCTTAAGTGGACTGGTAACATGGAACTATGTCAAGACTATGGCCCCTGCCTGAACAACGTTATTAATATGCATCGAAAAAAGGCAGGGGGTGACTTGCACACTCAATAAATGGGCCCCCAAAAACGGCCGCTAGCACGAAGTGACGTAGCAACAAGAGGGCAACATATCCTGAGGTGCTTGAGGAGTGGAGAGGTATACCACGGCTATCAGGACAATCCCGGAAGTACGGTCAAGATCCCTACCAGCACCTTACTGGATTATACATCCTTCTCCCGAGCACGTTTGCTCTTGCGAATCTCCACTCAAGCCAGCCAATAAAGGCAAGAGAGAGGTGGGAGCTCAGTTCCTCGTCAGTGTTCACTACGGCCGGCCTATAAAGGCAAGCCGGAGATGAAGAACAAGAATTCTCCCGGGAGATCGGGTCCGTGGGGTCGCTAATGCCCAACAGTTCGCCACAAAACTGCACTGCGGATTGTATCTCTCTTAGTCTGGCCCCTCACCCTAGGCATATTACGGCAAAGCAAACTTTACCGATACAGACCTAGGGTATATTGGAGCACGCAAGCCCCACCACGACGTCAACGTAGAGATACGGCGATAGGGAATCCTCTTAGCACATTGCTGGAGGATTCAGGACTGGGCTATCGGTTGAGAATAGGTGGTCAGGCCATATCTCACCTTGTTTGCATGGATGACCTGAAACTCTTTGCCCCCAGAAATTTGCAACTAATGGAGCTACTGAAGGTAACTGAAACTTTCAATAGCGCCACAAGGATGGAATTTGGTGTGAACAAATGTGCAGCCATGCATGTAAAGCGAGGAGAGATTATGGAATCCGAGGGAATTTAACTCCCGGATTCCATACACCTTAAATCCCTCTCCTCGACCAAAACTTACAGGTATTTGGGTATGTCAGAAGCGTTAGGCATTAACAATGAAGCAATCGCTGAAGGAGCGTTTCTTTGGCCGCCTGAAGAAGGTATTAAATAGCCTTCTGTCGGGCTGAAATAAGGTGCGCGACTTCAACGGTTGGTTCATGCCAGTTTTAATGTACTCTTTTTTAACCGACTTCAAAAAAAGGAGGAGGTTAATCAATTCGGTAGTATTTTTTTTTTATGTTTGTTACCTCAGAAGTCCGTCGTTTATGGATTATTTGCAAAATTTTTTTTCCCTTTATAGGATATGCTTCCAGATTGGTCCCATTTTTTTCAAAATCCAGTTCTGATGATGGGATCCATGAGGAATTGAGGGAACTCCTCAAATATTACAGGCAACCAAATAGTGATTTTGGTATTTTCATCGAGTACTTAAGCATTTACAGTCAAAAAGTAACATTTCATGAAGTGGAACTGATGAAGAAGACCAGAAATGGTCAACGGAACTTCATACTCACATTGATATCACAATGAAGATAGTTAAGCGACTATGACAATACAAATAAATGAATGGTTCTGAATAGTTACGTTGGAAATGGTATCACCGAAGTGATCCGAAGTGACCTTCCGGCATCATCATCAATGATGATGGAGCCGGAAGGTAGGCACTGGAACTTAATTAATCAATGTAACCTAGCCGTGTTTGGACTTATTAGAATCGTCATGAGATGCACTTTGGCTATAAGGTACTATCGAACTGATCTGATGATGGAGCCGGAAGGTAGGCATAGGAACTCCGTAATTAATCAATGTATCCTAGCCGTGTTTGAGCTTATTAGAATTGTCATGAGATGCACTTTGGCTATAAGATACTATTGAATTGATCTGGTGATGGAGCCGGAAGGTGGAAGGTAGACACAGGAACTTTCTAATAAAATAATGTAACCTTGCAGTGTTTTGGGTTAATCAGAATCGTCATGAGAAATAGGCACTCTGTTTATAAGTGGTTCGCAACTAAAAAGTGTAAAATAAAAACTTTTTACAAAAAAAAAATAACCGACTTCACTAAAAAAAACACTAAAAGGATCAAAATAATTTTAATTTCGGAAGTCGGTGTTAAATAAGAAAAACAAAAAATACCGAGAAACACCGACTTCCGAAATTAACCTTTTGAGTGCGTAATTAGAGACACAATAGAAAGACAATGGCGCGTTAACGCCGGCGTTAATGCGGGGATCAACAGCTTACAATTATTTTGATCCTTTTAGTGTTTTTTTTAGTGAAGTCGGTTATTTTTTTTTTGTAAAAAGTTTTTGACATACTCAAATGGACTCAGGCCGAACTAGACGCTCTGGAGAGGCGGGTCCGCGTATATTGCTGACAGCAAACCGGTTGCATCACCCACGATCATCGGTGAAGAGACTTTACATCTCACGGAAGTGAGATGTGCAGGTCGAGGCTTTTTGAACGCAAAGAATCTGAATATTTTCTTAAAACCAATGTGGGTGCACCATGGCTAAAGAGGACAAGCGCAAACCTGCAGTACTGACTACTGATGACAGCAAGGAAGTATGGAAAGACAAGGAGCTTCAAAAGTGCTTTTACCGGGCTCTTCATGAGCCTGATGTAGATTTCGTGGCGTCCGTGGCCTGGCTACTCTTTGGGGAAACTGAAGGTTTTGTCTGTGCGATTATGGACGAAGTTATCTTAATGAACAACTACCGGAGATATATAATGAAGGACGGGACGATTGACATGTGTCGGGCATGGCCACCGTTCGGGTGATTCTGTCAGACATAATATATTATCTCTGGTTGATCTCGTTTGGCTAAAGGCGAGTATTTGCACAGACATAACCAAGTAGCCAGGATTGAATAATCCTGGGCTCTTCATGAGCCTGATGTAGATTTCTTGGCGTTCGTGGCCTGGCTACTCTTTGGGGAAACTGAAGGTTTTGTCTGTGCGATTATGGACGAAGTTATCTTAATGAACAATTACCGGAGACATATAATGAAGGACGGGACGATTGACGTGTGTCGGGCATGGCCACCGTCCGGGTGATTCTATCAGACATATTATCTCTGGTTGATCTCGTTTGGCTAAAGGCGAGTATTTGCACACTAACCTAGATTGAAGCCATTTTAAACTCTCGTCCACTGACGCCGTTGTTCCTGCAGATTATACGCCGCTCACGCCAGGACATTTTATTGTGGGGCGGTCACTTACTTCCTTACCGCAACCTGATTACCAGGATAGCTCTATCAATCATCTGTATCGTTACCAAAGGATCGAGCAGCTCCGCCAGCATTTCTGGAGCAGATGGAGCAAGGAGTATGTTGCGGAACTACAACAACGGTCGAAATAGCGTTCCTGCAAGGATGGCTTGACGCTAAACTCCTTGGTCGTGATCAAAGAGGACAATCTTCCTCCTTTGAAGTGGAGACTTGGACGGATCGTGGCAGTTCACCCAGGAACGGATGGTATCGTCCGTGTAGCTGACATTCGGACGTCAACTGGAGTAGTTAGGTGGGCATTCAACCGAATCTGCCCATTGCCTGTGCCTTCAGAATCTGGTTGAAACCGTTGATTTCAACGCCCGGGGAAATGTTGGAGCGTCGTCATCATCATCACCATCAGCTTGCGTCAATCCACTGCTAGACAAGCACTTCTCAACTTTGGAACGCCTGATGAACATCACATAGCAGCAAGGCGTCTAATTAGCTTTAATTAGTTTGTAATGTGTCCGGCCTCAATGACATGGCACTTGTTCAAAAATCCTCTTACTGTTAACACCTAATTAAATTTTAACTAACTTGCATTGAGCATCCAGAGTTTAATTTCTTTCGGAAAATCCCTTTATTCTCGCACACTTAGGATCTTTTTCTATTTTTATGTGAGCGAAACCGAGGACAGAAGCTATAAAAAATAAAAAAGTTTTCACGTTATTATTTTCTTTTTCTTCGTTAGTGTAAACGTCGTTTAATACACGTGGGCACTTATATCAATTTTCGGCTCCACCGCCCAGGGTTTCAATATTTTTATCCTATAAAGTTTTCTTTATATGAAAGTTGTCAAAGAAATCTAAAGCGAAATGCAGTATATTAGCATTTTCTATATTGCAGTATTGAAAAAAAAGCTCTTTTTGCAATCAGAAAAGGCTAAGCTCATCCTTTTTATCAATGCGGGTAGCGTTCTACGTCGATTTAATTTAAGATCTAGGTAGCTAGTATAAAAATCTGCTTTTTATTTATATCAAAAAATTTATTAAGCTAAAGGGTGCATTTGCAAGTACGTTTATAAGACTAGCTTTTATCCAAAACATCGTGCGCATCAACACGCGCAGCACGATGAAGTCGCCCCGAAAATCGTGTAACCGCGCGACGCTGCCAAAAAAGTACATCGAACTAAAATTATTTTCTGAATTATAAGTTTTTTATATAATGGACATAGTGCTTGAGTACGATCCTATCTGATGGTAAGCATGATGCAATCGGTGAAGGTGAAGCGTACTAGTCTATTAAGAGCCAATTCGCTCTAGCCTTGAAGACACTTAAAATTATAATCGGGAGACCACAGTAGGCAAATTCTTCCAGTCCTTCGATGTGCGCGGTCTAGACGATGAGGTAAATCGCTTAGTCCAGACAGTAGAGATCAACAATACATTTTGCTGAGCTCTAGCCATTTTGCGTGGATGTGATGCGTATCTTCCGAATATATTATAGTTGCTGTTTTTGTTATTTTAATTTTTTTTATGGTATGCGCCATGTTAGATGCTAATAAACTCTTTTTCTTTCTTTCTTTCAAGGGTGGAGTCTTGCCGTACGTCGTGTTGTCCGATGGTAGGAAGGTGATAGTGAAATTAAGACGTGTAATTCCTGCATACAGTCTCCAAAAAACAGTGTAAAATAAAAAGTGAAACCTTGCTTTAACTTCCACCAGGTATTTGGGTGTAAATCCCAATTATTCCATTCCACGATGCACGGAATGCATTTGCATAACTATACCTGTATTAACTCGCACTCGCAAAATTGTATGTTATACACTCATTAACGGAGATGCACAACCATGCTTGTATTAACTCGCACTCACAATATTGTATGTTACACGCTCATTAATGGAAATGCATAACTATGCTTGTATTAACTCGCACTCACAAAATTGTATGTTACACACTCATTAATGGAATGCATAACTATACCTACCTGTATTAACTCGCACCCGCAAAAATTTCAAAATTTTACATTATTTTGTTGTATCATCAATAATTTCCGCAGCACATGCAAAATAATGACTTTTATACTCAACATTTTGATACCTTGGGTATTGTTCCAATTTAGGTAAGAATCACTATTTTTTTTGAAAATGTGATATGACCTATGTTACTCTGTAAAGATGTTGATAAAAGATTAAATCAATCTAGTAGGAGTTAAATCGTAACATGCAAACAAACAAAAAATCTAATCTTTCTTCATTATTAGTTTTATAAAAATGATATTAATCCTTATCCAAACAAATACAATATTGTAAGTATTTCATTTTGAACACATTTGCCTTGTACATCATTTGATTTCAATAAATATCTTAGGAGATAATATCATGGTTTTAAAATAAGCCCGCAACAAACTTAATGATCAAGTAGGTACTTACTACACGCGCGCATTTACAATGTGCCAGGCGAGCATGAGAGGGGAGGGCACTTTAATATAGTGTACGCAGAAGTACTTTAAAATGTTGAATACTAATTATTACCTATATAATAGTTACCTACAATATAATATTGTAAGACAGATTACTTTCACCCAACGTTCTATAGTTTGGCATCTATACTTCCCACGCCGGGCCCTAGTTCAGGCCATGGTATGGAGCGAGAGGGAATGGCAGGCGTTCACCACCTTCTACGAAGTAGTAATGCTAGCGAAGAAGACGACCGTACAGGTAAGGAAACGGGCATCGTCACACTTCAGCCACGGTGACCCTAACCCCGACTACCAGCCATGGCAGCAAGTCGTCAATTCTCAGTTTTCTCATAAAAATGGGCAAGTAGGAAGTACCTTCTCAACAGTAACTCCACCAGCAGAATAATTAGAATAGTTAGAAAGTCATGGACACGCACATTTGGATACTCTCTGATAGTGCTTCAGTCCTTCAATTCCAAGGTAAAACTTCTACCACCTCGAAACATACAAGAATGCCACTTTGCGCTAGAAAGAGTCGCAGTGCCGAACTGCAACGCTGCAGTGGATTAAAGGACACAGTGGCTCATTGGGCAACGAGGCCTAATCTGTTTCTGAATACAATTATTTTAATGTTAATTATTTTATTTCTTATATAAGTTAACCAGACTGACTGGTCATTTCTATTGTCTTTAGATTTTGAAAAATTAAGTTATGAATTCTGTGTCAGCCTAGTTGTCAATTACAAATTTTTGAGAACGTCAGTTAATGAGTTGCTGTTGAAGTAAAAAATTTTGTTATGTGAGCGGAAAAAGTGCTCCTAGCTCGCTCGGTATTTGACGGTTGTTAAGAGGCCCTTTTCTGCTGCTCCGATCCTTGCAAGCCTCGTCCAGCCGTGTGAGACCTATCCACCACGCCGTGTGGATCTTTTCTGCTACTCCGGTCTCTACAGGCCTCAACTGGCCGTGTAAGACCTGTTCGCCCCACCATGCAGAACTTTCTCCGGTTTTTCTTGTCTCTGGAAGCTTCTACTGGCCGTGCGAGACCGCTGCATCCCTGCGAACTTCTGAGAGGCCGCGTGGCATCTTTTCACTCGGCTGCTGAGAGAACCACGCCGACTCCGCGTCTACTGACTCTTTTCCACGTTACATAATATGTGCTGCATCGGTGCTAATTGTATTGCGTAGATAAACTCCACCAAACGCAGTTTTTGTTTAACTTTTTTTTACGTGAACTTTTTCGATTTTTGAATAGATAATAGAACGATTTTTTTAATAATTATTAGAATGTTGTCAATAGTGGAATGATCAACCGAATAATGGAAATAATGGGACCAATTTATTTGACAATTGCAATCATTTTTCGATGTGTTTGGGTATTTCGTATTTTTAAGTAAATTTCGACTTTGATTTATATATATAAATATACATATTATTATATATAGATAATTTACTTCAACATGTACAAAAGACACAACCAGATGTGTTTTTCTTTTTATTTATGTCTCTAAGCATTGGCTGTGGCATTAATAAACGCGAAAGGGCAGATAAAACCTCGGCCATTCGAGTAAATTGAGCACTTTTTTACCTTTACAAAATTTGTAACGTCTTTCAGTGAAATCGTGGATTATTCAGTAATAATGTTCGGCCAGCAGCGCCCTGTTTCCTCCACGAGGGGTCGTAATGAAGGTTGCTGCGTCAGTGAATTTTCTACGGCATATTACCCACTAATAGTAACCGGGTTTATCCCATCCTTTACTATCATGAAAAATGTGAGGGAGACACAACATTCAAAAGTAAATACTGTGTCTAATACCTACGCTTGTGGATCGTAGATTATTATAAAACCGGTCACGTGCGTTGCCGATCTAATTTACCGTTCCCAAAAAGTGCTACTAGAATTTCAACGGCCGAAATTAGTTCGTATATTTGATGACTTCGACGGGACTGTTTCCGAATATTATTATTTAGTTGAAAGATCACTTTAAATACTGAATTTTGCGATGAAAAGAATTTCGTTTATTTTAGGAACCACTTTCCCTTGTCTTCACAGATTATGCAAAAGACTTTACTCGATTAACTTCTATTTACTACAACAGCTAAAACAAATAATAAACAATGTACCTAAATATTGAGAATTAATTACTTACAAGCATAATATTTAAATACCAACAGACGTCTTAGTTTGAAATCAAAGAAAAAGCCACGTTGTATTTCCTGAAATAAATGATTTCTGTGAACAGTTCTGCAATTTCACTGAAATATTGACGCTATAAAGTTTGCAATTTTAAAAGAGTAATGGTAGTATCCAGGTGCCTGCAATCACTATTGGGAAATAAAAAGAAGCGAGATAAGCAAATAGGATTTCAGAGTGCAATTGAAAGAAAAATATATATTTACTTGGCTTTTTCATGCCCTCTGCATTTCAAGGAGCGATTATTAAGAGGGTAACTAGTTGACAAGTTCTTGTCATATATCGTTATTAAAGTCAGTTACAGACTTTTTTTTAATAAAGTCAAATAAGGTGTCAGCCAAAGTAATGATGCAAAATAGTGATTGGTTGGATTTGTTTTTATGTGTATGTAAATTTTCAATAAATAAATAAAACAGCAACAGAAAGGCATTCATTATTTAATACAGTCAAAAATACTCAGAAAACAATAGATACTTTGAAAACAGCAAGATTAAAAAAGGGCATCAAACTATTTTTCTCGGTACTTCTCTTTTTTATATTCCTTGGAATACAAAAAAATAACCCTGAAACTTTTCCATAGTTATTTTAACGATGAATTTGAATTAAAATCTGTGAGGAAAGAGAACACGCTGTACAGTATCTCATCTCAATAATGAATATTAATGAAATATAACAACTACAAATCTAATACTTTAGGTATTGAAGTGTTTTCATCTATATAATTTTGTATTTTATTTGCTTATATAAAGGTACAAACGCACTATAAAATATAAATAAGGTCAGCAAGGTTTTAGTATAATTAACATATAAACTTAAACTTATTTTTTTAGAGTTTAGTTGACTAAACTAAAAAAAGGGAGAAATTGAATGTATTTGCCGAAAGGGAGTGGTCCAGATACGGCCAGAAGTTTTCAATCCCGTGGACAAGATAATAATTTATACTAAAAATTTTAATAATTACTAGAAATAATTATTAAAATAATATCACGTCAGTTAAAGTTCGGAAAAATAATATTAAACAATAAGTACATTCATTTATTCAGTGTTTCCTTGGTTCTTGCAACCATTTTGAAGTTATTTTTTCAATTATTTCTTGACCATGGATACAAAGTCCTTAAGGCGGAATAATATAAATAAAGATTGCATAGAATTTTCATTTTAATAATCGACCAGAACATCATTTTTTTTTAAGAGCATTCATCCGTTAAAACTACGCAGAAGCCAAAATCAATGATTTCCGACGGACAATATAACAATAATGTGTTTAATTTCTAGATAAGATATTGACGTCATATTATTGGGAATTTCATAATCTAGTGTAAAATCCAAAAACATTTTCAAATGACCGTATAGTTTTCCCATTAGAACAGTTCTTATCCAAGCCGTTTTTAAAACTAGCGGTCGACGGTCTACTCAGATGCGAGATAGTAGTTAAACCGTGTATGGTAAACTTACAACATTTTACTTAAAAAAAAAAATTATAACATTGACTAGTGCATGGCCCAAAAAAAACACGATTGCTGTAAGTTTTCATTCAAGAAAAGTAATCTCAAAACTGTAATTTTTAGCCGTTTTTGGAGATATTAAACGTGTTAGTTTAGGATAATATATGAGGCATTTTTGTTTTTTTTTTAGACTTATCAATTGAACGCATTTACGATCTATGACATGGTACAATAATTTTTTTAATAACTTATTTGTTTACACTACAATTAATTATTTAATATCACTATATAATAGACGCGAAATCGCGTCAGCGCTTTGTACCGGCCGAGGTCTTTCAGATTTTTAGTCTTTCTATTCTACAGTGATACTAAATAATTAATTGTATTGTAGTGCACATTATTGTATTATTTTCCGTCGGAAATCATTGATTTTGGCTTCTGCGTGGTTTTAACGGATGAATGCTCTTAACATAATTTATTATATCAATAATATGCATTTGGTCCATTGATAAAAATGCAAATGTTTGGGTGTTTTTGGCGGGATTTCTTGAGTGAAGTTCAGTGGCTGTATGGTCTTAAGACCTTAGCCTACCCAATTGGGGCGAAAAGTGACGGCAAAAAGTGTTACATTTTGCCGCGTAGCATTTGAATTGCGACTATTTGTTTCAGTATAAGACTATTTGCTATTATTACTATTCGCTTTCATTTTATTATTATTCGAACTCTGCACTCGCTTTTCCCAACGACCCCAGCCTGCCTATGGATTCTGAATCTGCTATATACGACAATGACCCCGGCCGCTCTATCTCGGACTCTGTTTCTACTTTTTTGAATAACTCCAGCGTCCGACAGATGGAAACCGACTCGTATGTACCATATTTTGACCCGCAGAAGCCAACGCTGTGTTAATTGTGCTTTAAATATTACTCAAATGAGACGACATTCATTGGAAGTTGCTGAAATCCGTGATCTGTGATACAAGAATGGGTTTATCCACGGCAGGTAAGAACTATTTAATTTGTACCAATACTTAGTAACAAAAATAAAAATATGTAAATAAAATACTACAGATGTTGACGTTGAATTATACTTGTTGATGAATAACTATGCTAATACGACTTAGAAGTCACTTACATAATGTTTTCAGACGTTGTTCTAATTTTAAACGACGAAGAAAATGATTAACCAAATGAATAAATAAATGTGTGTTTATTTTGCTGTGTTACAGCCGCCATTTTGACTCTAGCAATATAAAAATTAAAACTGATTTAACTCATTTCCCCCAACTTTTAGATAAACCTGTAATAGCTGCAACAGGTTTATTATTTCATAAACTATGAATTGAAGTTGTCTTAATATATGTCCACTGGTGGCCAAATTTTGTATGAATAGTGGTCCATACCCTTTCAATAGTTTCTTTAAACAACAACAATAATATAGATCCCAATTTCTTTCTTTCTTTCTTTCTTTCTTATATATTGTACATAATGTCCATCTAGTGGCAAACAATATGCCTATTACCACTATGTTTAATCTGTGGATAATGCAGTTGGCTGCAACATTATCACCTATTTAATGTTATTTATATGCATGAGCTTTATACGTTATAGCTGTTTATTATCCCTCAATAAATAAAATAAAATAAAAAAATAAAATAAAAAAAAATAAAATAAAAAAATATTGGCACGGAATAAAAAATAGTACAAGTACACGCCGCAATCACGGCGGTAAATTCTCTGTCCCCACGAATTTCTACTTGACGCTGGTCTCGCTCTCCCAGTAAGCGATTATTATCAACATGGTACAGTTTAGTCGTAGTTGATTTCTAACTTTCCGTGTTATCCAAAAATACTTTTTTGAAAAATGTTCATAGATACTAAAATCGTTGTTAGTTTAGTACCCATTGGGCACGCCATAATTATGGGGGTAAGTCCCCTCTTTGAGGAGTGGCTAGAGCTGGCTCATCATTGTGTGGACCGCCCGGAGGACACGGTGGAGCACATGGTGGAGGTGTGCCCCGCTTGGGCAGAGCAACGCCGTGTCCTCGTGGGGGCGATCGGCGGCGGCGATATCTCGCGCCGGGCCTTGGTACAGGCCATGGTCCGGAGCGAGGAGGAGTGGCAGGTGGTCGCCTCCTTCTGCGAAGCAGTAATGCTAGCAAAGGAGGCCGTCCTGTATCCGTCCGGACCGAGCCCAAGTCGTCGACGGCGCATACGCGCGCCTCAAGGCAACTGTAGGGGCCCAGCAGGGTCGAAGCCTACTGGGGCCAAGGGTCTAATTCTGAAAGGAAGACTCGGCTCTGGTACGAAAGGCAACAAAGGATCAGGAGTGCGTTTTTAGTCAGTAAAAGTCTGACACTATCTCTCGCTCCGTCCAAGAGCGGGGAATGTCTTAAAATGATTTTCCCACCAAAAAAAAAAGTTTAGTATCTATGAACTATGAACATCATTTTATATACTGCGGCAACCCGATTTTGAATTTTCATTAAATTTTTCCTACTACTTAAAACATTTATATGGGCCACAAGTTCAATCAGAATAAAGCACTATTTTTGAAATTTTCACATGTAAGCCAAAAATTTATGATGAAAACCGGATTTATAACGGGTTATACATATAAATAAATTTAATATTTATTTATATGTCAGGTTTTTTAAAGATATTTTATTCTTGGTAAAAATAACGTGACAAAAACGCCAGACCATCACAATCAGATTACAGACATTCCCCGTCTCACAAAGCAAGGGTAGGGTAACATTTGGGTAGAGCAGTCCGATGAGTTATGCGAAGCACATATAACGCAAACGATCGGGCACGCTCCGGCGCATACGAGATGCGCAAATTGATGGAATACAAATGTACGGAATGTTCAGGTGTATCGTAAGAAGCTGATATAAATGGTTCGGATAATAGGTGATGATGCTGCGAATTTTCACGGTATTGCAAAATTTTTCGGCTTTGAGTTCGATAGGAATTTACATTTTATCAAGACTGTAAACAAATTTTGTTGAAGTGTAATGAAAAAAGTAAAGTAAAAATTTATTTGCATACATTGTAGGTACATGAAATAAAATATAACAATAATTGAGTGAGCCTTGTACAATCTAAGTCAAATAACGCTATGTGGTTAGAAATAATCTTATAGAACTTTAAAACTCTACTTACTACAATTGGTTAAAAAAAATAAAAACAATAAAATCAGCTGAAAAAAAAAATCATTAGGTATGTCAATGAATAAGAAAAAAAATGAATCATTAGGTATGTCAAAGAAATATATATAACACTTTGAGCTGAGCAACGTTATAATACGTAAAATTTGATAAACGCTATTTGACACAACGTTTAATCACGTCAGTAAAAAATATGTCTTTCTTCAAAGAACGTGTATAAACGGCTGAGGCTTATACAAATTCCTTCAAGCTACGTCATCGCGCCGTATCACTTTAAATTTTGGGACTGCTAGCGCCACTCCACGTTAGATTTTTTGTGCACTTTATAAAGCTACTCGCACACATACATTCTAGTTACGCATACATTCGCAACGTCATAATACGTCCCTCGATGCCCCCGCTCCCATACTTCAGTCGTCCCGTGCGCCATGAGCGGGAGAGTATTCAATTGTAGTGCCGTGGCCGTGGTTTTGCGAAATTATACCTTCGAATTATCGTAAGTATTTCATTATTTGGTGTAAATCTTTATCGTAAAGTTATTTATGCTTATTGTTTGTGTCTATATTTGTAAAAATAATAAGTATAATCATGATTTCATTATGATAAATATAGGTAATATTATATAGGTATGTAAATCGTACGTTACCAATTTATTGATAGAATGGTACTTATTGTTTTAGATGAATAAAAAACAAGGTAAACAAAGATCGATGTGGATTTTCGATGAGGCATCGGCGTCACGGGAATCTACTCCAGATCCTTTCAGTGACGATAGTGAACATCGGTCAAGCGCGAACCTATCAAGAATAAAAAAAAAAAAAAAAACATGGATCTGATGCAGATTATGATCCGGAGCCAGGACGGTCAGATGGGAGCGATAGTTCAGCAAATAATGAATTACTATTTCACGGAAGACCGATCAGTCCAGTTCCGAGACTTCAGATCACAGTGCAAGTTCTGGAAGTATTTTTGACATCAGAAAATCAAAACGGCCTAGAACTATGTCAGAGCATTCCAATAGTGCTGATCGCGATACGGAAACAATGAGCTCACCTGAGCCACAGTCGCGTCAAGAGAACGAACTTGAAAGTCCTGACCCGCCACCACTACTAGATATAGCACCACTACTCGAAATGCCTAACCCACTGCCGCTTCTAGATATAGGGAGAAACCCCGTAATTCTCGAGCTGCTGCCCCGTCTAGACGTAGAAGGTAGAGTCGGAAATCCCGAGCCACCACAGCTTTTAGACATAGAAGGCAACCCGGGAAATCCTGACCCACCACCGCATCTAGACACAGAGAGCTAACCCGGCACCCCAACAATTCCTGAGCCACCGTTGCCTTTAGATGTAGTGGGCCATTCCGTAACTCCTGATCCGGCGCCACTTATAGTGCTAGGCGGTAATTCAGCTTCTCCTGTCTTCCGTCCACCTGCTACGATAGAGGACAACCCAACACCAGGCCCATCTCACGGTCGTGCTCGAGATACTTCGAACACCGCGCGACAGCAGCGAAGATACCGAACACCGTCTCCAGTAGCAGATTGGACAGACTCTATAGCAGATATACTAGAATTTGATTTTGACGACAGTTCTGTCGGTGCTGTCGGACGGACTTGTTTAGACGTTGTTCCCCAATTTTTTAATATATATGGACAGTATATGACACATCGGTTAAGAACGTCAACGTGGTTAGACGCTGTGCTTTATTTATGTACTATACGTGGATTGCATATGACACAACATGGATAAACGTCGACGTGTAGTAACGGTTGTGTCACATTTCATATTATCTTTGGTTGTATGAAAAACAGAACGTCACTAATCGTCATTTATTTTGTATGAGAAAATAGTGCGCCGCGCAACAAACATTTGAATACCCAGATGCTCAGCTGAAAGTGATAATCATTACATACGTCAAGGATTAGTAAAAAATAATAATAACAAAAAAAAATGAATTATTAGGTAAGTATGTCAAAGAAAAAATTAAATAATTATAATTATGTCAAAGGAAAAAAAAATACATCATTAGGTATGTCAATTAATTAATAATATTAAATTACACAATTTATTAGTTAGCGTCATTTATAAAGTCAGTTACAGAATAATAACATTTTTCAATCAATAATAAAGTCAGCCTCTTTTTAAAGTTTGTAGTTATGTCATTTTTAAAGATATTGGGTATTTTATTGTATATTATAGAGCCCATATTAATAACACTTTTTTTGAGCAAAGCAGTATTACAACTTTCAACATGTAGTAAGTATCTATACTGACTTCTCAAAGGTCTTGTCCTAGTTTCTGACATAGTACTGAAAAGGTTCTTATTAACTTTAACGAAAATTGCGACTTCCAAAATATTCATGCATGGGAAAGTTAAAAGTTTGAGGGACTTAAACACGGGAACGCAACTGTCCGTCACATTCATATTAAGTATTGCCCTTATGCAGCGCTTTTGGGCTTTGAACACCTGTTCTCGTAGGGTACAATTTCCCCGCAACTAGACCATGGTATGCAACCACTGTTGTAGTGTACCTTTTTCGCTAAGTAGTAAAGGACATACGCGGATACACTTAGTTTTTTGCAGTCTTCTTCTGATTGAGGTTTCCAAGTCAACTGGCTGTCTATTACCTAGAAATTTTGCAACTTTTACTTGTACTGTACTACATTTATCATATTCTATCACTATATTCGGGATTGAAGCGCGTTGATAAAAGTGCATTACGTTGGTTTTTTGCAGGTTAATTACTAAATTATTTTCGTCAAGCCAATTCATAATGTCTTTAAGCGTAGTATTTATATCTTGTTCATATTTATCTAAGTCTGTACATTTTATTAGCGCGGTACTGTCATCAGCGAATAAGACCATAGGGTGTTTAATGTGGTGGGGTAGGTCATTTATATATAATAAGAATAAGAGTGAGCTAAGAACTCCGCCCTGAGGCATGCCATATCTTATAACTCTTGCTTCGGATACATATATTTTTTCACGCCTCGTGTTAGTGCAATTTTTTGAAATTTTCGTGTATTGTTTACGGTCACTTAGATATGACTTAAGAAGATTAAGCACGTTTCTTCTTATTCCATACATGTTTAGCTTATCAATCAGGGTTTTGTGATGAACACGGTCGAAAGCTATTGACATAACTGTAAGAATTGCACAAATCGGTAGTCTTTTATCGACGGGAAACGAATGGGGAACCATTATATTGTTAAGCAAGTCGTAAATGGCAATATTTATACCTTTGTTTTTTCTAAATCTTTTTTGTTCATCACCTAAAATATTATATTTACATAAAAACTTATCAATTAATTCATAAATTATCTTTTCAATAATTTTTGAAAATATGGGAATTAGGGCAATGGGTCTATAGTTAACTAAAAGTCGCTATCGACGTCGGGTTGACGATGAAGTACCTGGGACTTGTCCTCGACAGTCGGTGGAACTTTGTGGAGCACTTTCGACGTCTGACTCCCAAACTGGAACGGACCGGGGCTGCCCTAAAGCGGCTCCTGCCAAACCTTGGGGGTCCAGACGCCTCCTGCCGGAGGCTCTACGCGGGAATTGTTCGGTCCATGGCCGTCACTGCAAAGGCGACCGGCGGCCATGCTGAACGCTTGCCAGAGGGTCATGGCCATCCGGATGGTACGGGGATACCGCACGATCTCCCGCGAAGCGGCGAGCCTCCTTGCTGGCCTGCCACCATGGGATTTGGAGGCAACAGTCCTTGCACGCATGCACACGATTTGCGCGTGGAGATGCAACGCCGGGGCGAAACTCCGCTGCCGCGCCAAGTCGCGGCATGGCGGACAGAGTTCCGGCGGGATCTCATGGTGGAATGGCGACGGCGACTGTCGCAACCCAGTGCTGGGCACGCTACAATTATGGCGGTAAGTCCCCTCTTTGAGGAGTGGCTGGAGCGGCAACACGGCGTCCTCACCTACCGCATGACGCAGGTCCTCACCGGACATGGCAAGTTCGGGAGGTTCCTGCATCGGATTCAGGCGGAAGCAACGCCCGGGTGTCATCATTGTGTGGACCACCCAGAGGACACGGTAGAGCATACGGTGGAGGTGTGCCCCGCTTGGGCAGAGCCGTGTCCTCGTGGAGGCAATTGGCGGCAGCGACCTTTCGCGTCGGGCCCTGGTTCAGGCTATGGTCCGGAGCGAGGAGGAATGGCAGGCGGTCGCCTCCTTTTGCGAAGCAGTAATGCTAGCGAAGGAGGAGGCTGCACGCGTGAGGGAACGAAGGTCCTCACGCCCAAGCCGCCGTAATTCCGACCCCGACTACCAGCCACGGTAGACGCGGGCTTGCGGACGTCGAGCACTGGGTAGCTCGCCGTCCGGCTGTTCGGTAATTAACTGGACCGAGCCCAGTCGTCAACAGCGCGTAGTGATCCTCGCGCTCCTCAAGAGATGTCAGCAAACCGTAGGGGCCCAGCAGGGCCGATGCCCGCTAGCTAGGACCGCGGAGAATTTCTGAAAGGGAAACCCGTAGTCCTAGAACGCAAAGGGTAATTGAAGGATACAGGTGTGGTTTTAGTCAGTAAAAGTCTGACACGCCCTCTCGCTCCACCCAGAGCGCGAGAAGTCATTTGGATGATTTCCCACCTTAAAAAAAAAAGCTATACCATCATATCCAACGCTTTTTGTATTTTTCAGTGCCTGTATTACTCTTATTACGTCTTGAGGCAACACTGGAGACATAAACATTGAATGTGTATTGCTAATCAAACCAGTTGGCACATGTGTTGATGGAGTATTAGAGTATTGAGGCACTAGGTTTTCATTTACGAAGACATGGTTAATAAAGTTAGTGGATATTTTTAGTACAATCATCCTTCAAAGGCATCAAATCCTTCAAGGGAGTAGGGTTGCCCAATCAAATGCTGTCAGATACATAATGCGATGAGATATTTTCTCCCTGTCAAGGTTATTTGAGATATCGCTATACAAAACGTATCTAACCAAGATTAACATAATATATTACTAGTAGCGTATTCCTCTTAATCAACAACTAGCTACCTTTGAGTTACTAGACACTATTTATTTCATTATCCTGACACAGAAGTGGTGGAAAAGTTTTCAGTCTATTAAAATGACTGGCTTGTTTAGAGTGTGTTATTAATTTTATATAGCAAACTAGCTTCTGCCAGCGGATTCGCCCGCTTTAAAAAAGTTTCTCCGTACAAACTTTGGACCCCCATTTCATCCCCTTAGGAGGTGAACTTTAGGAAATCCTCTCTTAGAGCTCGCCTACGGCATAAAATGAAACAGTGTGCAAAATTTCACGCTCCTAGTCCCAGTAGTTTCGGCTGTACGTTGATATGTCAGTCAGTCAGTTTCTCCTTTTATATATGTAATATATATAGATAATAAGAATTTAGGACTTATAAACAGCTACATTCGAATCATGTTCAGATTAAAGATATTATAAATTGACTCTTAGATTAGTTAATCAGCATTTACATTTCCAATCAAAAATCATAACGTATTGCGTGTCTTCCTGGGACGATTCTTTGAAAACATTAATAAAGCCTGTTGAAATCAAACCTACCAAAACATTATGCCAGTTCTGTGGGGTTTTAACTGCCGAAACCTATTAATTCTAAGTACTACTCTCCTGCAGCATAGTAAACAGACATATGACCCGTAGCTCTTACAAAAACGTAGGAAAGATATAATTTGTTACAGACCGGCTCTTTTTAACAGTAAGTTTAGCAATTGCTTTACTAAATTTATTGGACCACACATTTATAATAAAATTAACAGAATTTTACTATTAATTTGTATAGACAACAATTTTACTAATTAATCAATAAATAAAGTAGGTACTTTTACATTTGATTTGAACTTCATAAATGTTACCAATGTATACAATACAACAAACAATATTCGTGAAATATTAAAATTCGTAATTTAACTACTTCATACATAATGATGTTCGTTATTAATATAACACGTGCAAGGACTGTTACCTCCAGATGAACTAGTAGTAAGTTTAGTATCTATGAACATCTGTGTAGTTTTTTTTTTATTTTTCATACTGCAGCAACATGATTTTGAATTATCATCCAATTTTTTTCTCCTACTTAAAGAATTGATAGGAGACACATCAGACTAAAGCACTATTTTTGACTATTTTCACATGTAAGCCAAAAATATGTGATGAAAACCGGATTTATAACCGTCCGGACCGAGCCCAAGTCGTCAACGGCACGTAGTGTTCCACGCGCGCCTCAAGGAAATGTCAGCAAAACCATAGACCCAGCAGGCCCAGCAGGGTGAAACCTGTTGGGCCATGGGTGATGTAAAAGAGAACCTCGGGGCCTTGGAACGAAGGCAAAGAAGGAACAGGAGTGGGTTTTAGTCAGTAATTCTGATACGCCCTCTCGCTCCGCCCAAGAGCGAGGGATGGCATTAGATGAGTTCCCACATAAAACCACTCTCCTCTTCAATGTATTAATCAGACAAAAAAAGTAAAATCTGGTCCCACCTCCCAATAGGTATAAGTGTTATTCAATAACAGTTAAAATAGTAGTAGTATAAATAGTAATCTTGAGCTGAATAAAAGTTACTATGGCCTTACGTTTAGGGCTTTCAATACCGATATTTCGGGAACCCGTAATACCGTGATCACGGATATATATTGGTCTTTTTTTAATCACGGTATTGACGAGCCAATACCATAATTACGGTATTACAAATATTAGTATATAGGGTGTATTTGCCCTTGACGCACAAACAAATACTATGTATACTTATAAAATCGTTTTTTCACTCGTTTTTTTGCAAGAAGGGGGGGGGAGATAAATAATGCACAGGAGCGGTTACGAATGTTTCCAAAATATTGTATGATTAAACTCAGGGCAAAATAAAAATAAAAAATACTTTGAATCACGCACGTCACCTCTAACATGCATCCGCATCAGCCGCACGTAGTGAACGAGACGAACCGTTGGTCGATTCGTCTCGTTCACTCGGTGCGGTACGAGTGGGACTCGCGCAAGAAAGGTTGCGATCCGTTCGTTTTTTGCTAAAAACGAGCATAAAAATCACGTTTGTTGTAATGGACTGGCCTGTTGGTCTAGTGGTTAGTGGCCCTGACTGCTATGCCGGAGGTCCTGGGTTCGATTCCCACCTAGGATAAATGTTTTTGTGATGAGCACGATCATTTGTTCTGTTTCTGGGTGTAATTTATCTATAATATGTATGTATTTAGAAATATAAAAGTATGTATATCAGTTGTCTAGTACTCATAACACAAGCTCCGCTTAGCTTGAGACTAGACGGCGTTGTGTAACAGTTGTGAAATATTTATTTTCATTATGACATCCAGAACTCCTTACTGATTCTTAACACTTCATACTCGAATAAATAATATAGTATCCAGGGTCATACATGGTTATAAGACTCACTCCATCGTGGTCATGGGGGACTTTAATGCGAAACTGGGCAAACGAGACGGTGACGAGCTGCGAGTGGGGCAATTTGGATTTGGACGTAGGAACCACCGGCCAGCTTTATGGAGAAGGAGGGCCTCTACATGATGAACTCCTTCTTCAGAAAGCGTGAGCATAGGAAGTGGGCCTGGTAAAGCCCTGATGGTGTAACAAAAAATGAGATTGACTTCATCATGTCGACGAAGAAGCAAATATTCAATGATGTCTCTGTGATCAATGCGGTGAAAACCGGAAGTGATCACCGCATGGTAAGAGGCACATTGAATATCAATGTCAAGCTTGAAAGATCTCAACTGATAAGGTCTACGCTCCGTCCTGCACAGATCCAGATCCAAAACTCCGAGAGCTTTCAGCTCTAAGGTGTTGTGCAAGAGATCTGTCTATTGGGCAGAGCCAGCTCACGAAACTAAAGACCGAAGATGGCAGAGTCATATCCGCCAAATCGGAGCTTCTGGGAGAGATCGAGGCTTTTTATGGACAGTTGTACACGTCAATCACAAAACCCACTACGTATCTAGCAAACGACCCAAGAGCTAGGTTGACCCGACACTATACCGAAGATATCCCGGACGTCAGCCTATACGAGATGAGGATGGCTCTGAAGCAGCTTAATAACAAGAGGGCATCGGGTGATGACGGAATTACAGCCAAACTCCTGAAGGCGGGTGGGAAACCGATCCTTAAGGCCCTTCAGAAGCTGTTTGATACCGTCATATTCGAGGGAAAAACACCACAGGCATGGAGCGGAGGTGTGGTGGTACTCTTTTTTAAGAAGGGCGACAAGGCCCTGGTCAAGAATTATAGGCCCATCTCACTTCTGAGCCATGTCTACAAGCTGTTTTCCAGAGTCATCACGAACCGTCTCGCGCGCAGGTTCGACCACTTCCAGCCTCCCGAACAAGCCGGATTCCGAAAAGGCTTCAGCACCATAGATCACATACACACGCTACGGCAGGTTATACAGAAGACCCAGGAGTATAATCTGCCTCTCTGCTTAGCGTTTGTGGACTACGAGAAAGCCTTTGATTCGATCGAGACTTGAGCTGTGCTGCAGTCTCTCCAACGGTGCCATATTGACTATCGGTACATCAAGGTGCTGAAGTGTTCGTACGAAAACGCCACTATGTCAGTCAGACTGCAAGACCGGACCTCGAAACCTATCCTCCTGTAGCGGGGTGTGAGGCAGTCTTCAAGGTTCTGGACTGGAGTGGATTGGGCATTAATGTCAATGGCGAGTACATCACTCATCTTCGGTTTGCCGACGACATAGTAGTCATGGCTGAGACTACGGAAGAGCTCAGCACATTGCTCAATGACCTCAGTAGAGCTTCCGAAAGAGTGGGTCTTAAAATGAACATGGACAAAACTAAAGTCATGATAAACAACCATGTAGCACCCACTCCTATCAAGATTGGAGACTCTATACTCGAAGTTGTAGACGATTACGTCTACCTTGGACAGACAGTCCAGTTGGGTAGATCTAATTTCGAGAAAGAGGTCAACCGTCGAATCCGACTCGGCTGGGTAGCCTTCGGAAAGCTGCGCGGTATCTTCTCATCCAATATACCACATAGTGTCTTAAGACGAAAGTCTATGACCACTGCGTGTTGCCAGTGATGACATATGGTTCAGAAACGTGGTCGCTCACAATGGGCCTCATCAGAAGGCTCACCCAAAGATCAATAGAAAGGGCTATGCTCGGAGTTTCCTTGCGTGATCGAATCAGGAATGAGGATATCCGCAGGAGAACCAAGGTTGCCGACATAGCACGAAGAATCGCCAAACTTAAGTGGCAATAGGCAGGGCACATTGCTCGCAGAACAGATGGCCGTTGGGGCCGAAAGGTTCTGGAGTGGCGATCGCGTACCGGAAGACGCAGTGTTGGAAGGCCTCCCACAAGGTGGACAGTGAAGGTTGCGGGAATCCGATGGATGCGAGACGCACAGGACCATTCGTTGTGGCGACATTTGGGGGAGGCCTATGTCCAGTAGTGGACGTCTATCGGCTGAAATGATGATGATGATGATGATCATCCAGAGTTCATGTGAACGAAAATAGAACTCCTAGGTCTGTGATAACAATAGGTGTCCCCCAAGGCTCAATCCTTGGCTCATTTTTGTTTCTAATTATGTATTTACTCCTTCAAGTATAATCATAAAATATCATGATATGTCATGCAGCCGAAGTGCGGGTCGCATACATAGCGCGGCACGCAAATATCAACGACATTATCAGACGCGTTCTTGTCACGAAGATCCTCAAGCGGCGGATATATAATAATCTTGTTGGAAGTTATATTGTCGAACCGTTTCGGGTTGAATCTCTCCGATCGTGGGGTCCAAGTTGTATAAAGCAGCGTGGCAATGCCGCCAGTCTTTTGGGCACATTACCAGTTGACAGCGACGTGGAAGAGTTTTTTAGACACCATATTTTAGTTTGTTTTTTGTTAGTCGTAATTAGTTTAGGGTTTTTCATATTATTTTTTTAATTTATAGTAATTATAATTGAGTATTTTTTTACATGTTTAATTATATATATATATATTTTTTTTTTACAGTGAAGGGCTATTTATACATGAAAAATAAAAACACTTAACTAATTAAAATTACATAATAAATATACACAATAACTCCTATCTAAAATATGGCGTCAAAAAATTCCTCCGCATCGCTGTCGACTGGAAGTGTGCCCAAAAGACTGGCGGCATTGCCACGTTGTATGTTGTATGGCAATGCTTAATCTCTGACCGAGGTAAAAGCCAGCCCTTTGGTCACGCGAAGTGTCAACTAGCCGTTTGGATAATTCTTTAAAAAGGGCATGAGCACTCGGACCCCACGGCCCAAGAGTCTCAACCCCAAACGGCTCAAAAATATAACTACCGACGAGGTTGTTATATTTTCGCCGCTTGAGGTTCTCCGCAGCCGCCGCGGCAGCACCAGCACAGCGCGACGAGCTAGGAAGATGGGATGGCGCAAGAGTGTCGACACAGGTAGCGTCCCATACTAAAGGCCTACCCATCTTCCAAGGAAATAAAGACATACCGTCCGGTCTCTTACCATCGTCGCGTGCCAGGCCATGAGGTTCCAAAACAGCCGGAACGCCGACGGTGACAAGGGCTCGTCGAATGATGTCATTAATATTCGCGTGCCGCGCTATACGTCCCGCGCTTCGACTGCATGACAGGCCGTGGTGACCGAGGCTGTTGACAACTTCGCCACAGTGGCAGCGATGAGGCGAACAGCAAGGAGCGCCTAGGCGTAGGGAAACAGCTAGGCGGAAAGTTGTATCGTCGAACAAGGTGCCTATGTTCGACGATGGTAGTGCGTGAAGCCAAAGGCCCGACTCCCACTCTCCCACAGCCAGTAGGCGCGCACGCTCTGCAGTAGTAGCAGATGTCAAGATTAGGTTTTCCTGAACTACTTTGCACAGAGCGGCTCATCCCACCGCCTCTGGGAAGAGGGGTTGTCGGGCGGATTTGTATTCGGGCAAGCGAGTCTCCAGGCATCCATAGCCTCGGTGAAGCACGGCACATCAAAAGGAATCAGTGTTGGAGTTAGAATATTCCTGATTAATTTATCAGTTCCGTGGACCGAAGATATGAATGTAAACTAATACTGGTAATTTTGCGGACGCCGAGGCCTCCCATACGGATGGGAAGAGTAACTTGAGCCCAAGCTTGATCGTCCAAGGTCACATTTAAAATTAATGTAAGCTTATGCCGGATAATTTGGTCCATTTTTTCTAAAAGTAGAGGGTGCTTCCATAAGTGGGAAGAACGAAGGAAATATATTAATTTAGGGCCGAAACAACAATAACGAATAAGGGTAATGGCCGAATGCATGTTAATTTGGAGCAATCTTTCCGAAACGTCATTGAAGTTTTGTATCTTTTCCTCCACAAAACTGGGAAAGGAATTCTCAAAGACTGGGGACCCAAGGAGACGAAGAGAACTTTTATCGATAATTTTGATTGCAGGGGCTATTGCATTGAATTTTGGAAGAGTCAGAAGTCTGTCAGTATTGTCAGATAGGAATAATTCACATTTAGAAAAGTTGAGATCTAGTCCTATAGAAAAGAGTTAGTTTTTAAAAAATACTAAATCACTTAAAAGGGTCTCTACATCGCCTCCTAGGGTTCCATCATCGAGGTACCACACGTTAAATTTAGAATTTAGTTTTCGAATGATTGGGTGAATAGCTAAGCTAAAGATCACTGGCCCGAGTGGGTCACCTTGTTGACAGCCAACAGCAGATTCCAAAAGGTTGTCCCGATATAGTAATTTAGATGGATGTCTATAACATTGCCAAAGAAAACTGAAGATTTGAGGTATTCTTTTTTAGTTTCTGCCAGCAAGGTGTCCCTATTAACAGAATTAAATGCATTTTTGATGTCAACCTTAAGGATAGCCTCTCCTTTGCCAGAATTTAGGTAGGTCGACAACGCGTGTACGGCAGCCTCACAGCCCCCTTTGGAGCCGTAACCAAGCTGCAGGGGCTGAAATTTTTCCGAAATTACCTCACCAAAAAATTTGCAACAAATCTTGGCTGCCATACGACGGTACGTAGTTCCCACGGCAATGGGACGAATACCGCCAGAGCACATAAATTAGCCCCGTACAAGACGTCGATGACGGATTCGTTCACATTGCCAGAGAGCATAAGGTTAATCAGAGCCGTAAGCTCCTTCAAGAGCAACTCACCAGCTTCCCCGGCGCCTGAACAAATAAGGTCCTTTAGGTGCTGAGGACTGAGACCATCGAGGCCGCCAGCAGAGCCGCTCCGGAAAGAACAAACAGCTTTGATTACTTCTCGACCTGTAATGGTGAGGGTGTGAATGTCCGGATCAGGGGCGTCGGGAAAAGAAAGGCCATCCGCTGGGGCAGGGTGTTTTCTCTCCAGATCTGCAAGAGTATCTGGAGAACACGGAGCCACCACATCACTACTAAAAAGAATCCTGGCTGCTCCGATAATGTCACCTTCCCCTAACTTCGTTTCAACCAAATGGGATAAACCTTTTGAAGAGGTAAACCTCTGAATCGGTAATTTTGAATCTAAATCACAGGCCGAAAGATTACAGTTTTCTTTAATTTGTGCAGTTAAGGTCTTTTTTGTAGCCAAATTTTTTTGTACATGTAAAATTCTGTAAGGGAAGGTGAGCAGATGTTCCCAAGCACTTTGCGAGTTCTCCCGTACGGCAAGGCAAACGCACCCTGCTAGGTGTTGCGCCACAAGAGGTCTAGCGCCGCGGGGAACTCGCTTTAAAACTGGACAAGAGTTTTTGAATTTTGAAAGGATTTTCCAAATGCACACTCAGACCCCGCTTACCTTTAAAAAATCGTGCCTGGGTGCACAGAGGGCACCTCTCCAGGATGTTTAGAGGTTGACTGGCACTATTTTCCACCACTTCACTGGTCCCCAAGGGTAAATGTGGATATTAGATATAATCTGATTACCTATATCCTTGTATCGTTTACCGAGGTAAACGAATCCTCCGTATTAAGGATTGAGGGGGGTCCGTTTGGCTTGCTATGTTTTTATTTTGCAATTTATATACAAATTCTAGAAAAACTTTATAACAATCCGATCAAATCTTTCATAATCCCTACGCGTATGTTTAAAATTACAATTTCAAACGTTTTGGAATAAAGGCCAACGTTTAAATTACTTTATTCTCGTAACCTAGGAAAAGCAACAATTCCAGTCCAATTGTTGACTTTTTTAAATCAATTTCAAAAGTAAATCGACTAGCTTATTCTGTAGAATGACAATTTGTAAGCCAAAACTTGAAAGAAATATTGTAAATAAATATAGTTGGTTTCCGAGTAACCACGCAGTCAGCGCTGGTTTTTCAAAGCTAAAAACTTGGTTTGACACATTGGTCACATCTTTACAACATCCTATAAATGCAGCACTAATTGGCTTAAGAAGACCAAATTAGTATTAATATCTTATTGTATATGAGCCCATATATAGTGTAATCATTTTTATAAGGCGCTCTCATCAAGGTTATCTAAAGTTGTATAGATAAAAAACAACAATTTCAGAAACTTGTAACGTCTTTGTTCATAAGTAATAAGTATAAGCGTTGTTAACATTAAGCGGTACGCAATATATTTCGATTGAAGTAAGATTTTGGAAAATAGACAACTTTTAACATCCTAATCTCCCAAAAAACCATATTATCCCAAAACTTCGCCGTGGTTGATTAAAAATCAATACACGCACCAACTTATTGTTTATGAATGACGGGCGAGTTGTTTTCCAACTTTTACCTCCTGTATACCAAGGGTAACTTTCTATGTGCGGGATTAAGATCCAACCGGGTTATGATAGCCGGTGGCCGACGTCACATCCACACCGGTAATTCAGCTGGCAACCGGATCTACGGTGGCTTAACCTTGCTGATCGAGTGATCCGACCTCACACGGTCCCAGACCTTTCATTTACGTGCCTGAGATATTTGATTCAGGCCTTTGTTGTGTTTAAATTAATTAAAATGTTAGTGATACTCATTTTCGCTTGGCCTTGCCAGCTTTTACAGCAATATAATAAACATTTTCGTTCTCACAGTGGTATAACCCCTTTTTTACAGTCTACAAAACACTGTACAAACTATGATGACAAACAATAGAATAGTACAGACGTAATAACAAAAGCAAAACACAGTTTTTGGGGTGTACATTACACATTTATTATGTACATATACTCGTACATGAAACAATAAACGGCCATAATTCAAACAGGCGAGGTAACAAAACAAATTAGAATTAACAAAGCTAATTCCGTCCGGCGGCCTGCGCGCGACTTTTATGATTTATCCGTTGAATTTACCGGACGAGTGGCTCGTAGATATGAATATATATGTTACTGACAGAACTGCGGCGATTCAGGACACTGATAAAGCTCAAAAATCAGGAAGTGCAAAACGGCTATATGTTACCAATTGGCGAATAGTTACCAATTATGATTTTAGCCAAATTAAGTACAAAAACTTTCTAAAGGATCAAAAGCTCGCTTTTCATGTTAAATAATTTAGTAGCCCTACATTATATTATATAAAAGAAAACGGCGACACTATTTTTTTTATTAAACCAGTTAGCAACTATCGTGTGATTAGGTAGGTACCTAACTTATCCATGTCACGGATATGGATATTGGCGTAGGGCGTAAAATAAGTCTCAGGTGTGGTTGATAGCAGGAACGTGCGAGCAATACAAGTATATAAGCTCAGCTTGATGTGAAAATAATACCTCACCACAAACCTCATCACACCACACTCATCTATGTCATAGAACACAACAAATGAATTAAATTAAATCATAATCTTCCTGCCCTTGTCCCGTGTTATTTGGGGTCGGCCGAAAAACGTTTTTTTCTTCCATTCTGCCCTGTCAGTCGTCTTGCTATCAATAACTTCCTTATGAATTAAATTAAATAAAACTAATTTTTAAACTTCGCGCGCTTTGCGGTTACGCTATTTTGCCATTTCGTGTAAATTCGTGTTCATTCACGATACGTAGGACATGCACACTATGCAATGTTGCCGCTCTGAGCGCAATCTCTCCGATCTCACTTTAACACTTAACAAAAAAAAGAGATGAACACTAGTGTGTTGCTGCCTCTTTCTGTCGCAGAGGCTTTGTACTTGGCTTGATCTGCCATCTCACTTTTCGCTATAAAAACATAAAAATGTGAGTCTGTGTGAGTAAAATTTGATACTGTGTGCAAGTACTCATGGAACGTTTTTCTATTAAAATCATATAAAAATAAGCCCAACTTGTTATTTTTATTCAATGAACTTTTACTACGCAAACTACGAGGCGCCTTCTATCTATGACGCGTGTAACAGTTCCGCAAACAAATTAGTTCAAATTTGCTTTGAGCGGTTATCGTGTATACGTAATTTTTTTGAAAGTTTGTTTTTGATTTCTGTCATTTAAAGTTAAAGTTTTATGATTAGTTATTGCTATAAGTTAACTTACTTGGTTTTGAAGAGATTAAAGTTTATTTGAAATTTATTTATTTTATTATAAATTTGAAATGAATTCGGAAACGATACTTGTGGTTGTGGAATGTGGTGTATGTGTGGATAATTGGCCAGGTAAAGAGTTTGAATTTTAGAGATAAATATGATCTCGTAACTTATTCTAATCAGGGATAGGTTTACCTATCCTTGATTAGAATATTTCTCAGAAAATTAAATCACATAGGCAGTTTTTATTTTTCGCAAACAATACATCAGGCTATAATGACTTGGGGTGCTACGACAGAAAACCTCCTCGAGTGCCCGCAGGCTGTAGTTCCCTTGCGGATATGTCCGGAGCGAAGGCCAGTCTGCGGGACGGTGCACCCTGGGAGGCGGCTAACGACTCCCCTTGGGTACTTTGCCTAAGGGGTCTCGATGTCCGCCTGCGAATATTCTGTCCGAAGGAACACTTCAACGCGTGTCCCTCTGCTATAGCAGAGAGCACAGTGGCGAAGTAAGAGCGGGCTCGGTGTGCACTTACCCTGCCACCGGGCAGGCAGGAGGAAGACTTGCTCCTCCTTCTGCCACCGTTAGTCTCGTAGCCCCAGAGATTGTCCAAGGTCATGTTTCTGACTTTTGATGGAGGTCGAGGGTCTTGGCTTAACCGCCCGGGCCGCGAGGAAGACAACCTCTATAAAAAATCACCCCAAACCTCCAAGCGGCGGCGCACCGTGAGGGAGGTTGTTAGCTTGACTAATGGGTAGCTTAATTAGTCTCTAGTGCGAACCACAAATTTGAGCCGGTAAAACTTGATACATATACTCGTGGGAACAAAAATGAGCAAATTTTTTAAAACCAACGATGAGGAGAAGGAGAGTGATGCGCGGTCGGAGTCCGACGCGGCATCCAAAAGGAGCTCGGAGAGCTCGGAGGTGGAGGAGGTAGCGGGAGACCCTGGAAGAAATACAAGCTTCTTCCGGAAGCGCTCCAAAGCGGGGGACGGATCGTCCTCCGAAGGAGAGTTTGCGTCGGCTCGCAAGATCCCTACCGCGAGCCGAGCGAGAGGAAGAGGGAGAGGGCTTACCTCCCAGGAGGCTGCTGAGAGAGCCGAGAGGCTCTCCGCGGAGGGGCGCCATCCCGTAGTGACTGGTGTTAGGTCTGACCCCTCGGGGCCGCCTGGCAGCAAGCCAGACGCCGGGGAAGACTCCGCCGAGGAGTCACGCAGGTTGCTCGGGGTACTGGTGGTCGACATCTTGACAGCCATGTCAAGGAAGAGAGAGAAGGGCTCCAAGAAAAGGGGCATCGCTCAGTTCGCGACCTCTATCTTGGAGGCCATGGACGCCTACTTCGAAAAAAGGGTTGCGAAGATCCGGGCTGAGCTCTTGGATGCCCGAAAAGTCGACCACCAGGAGGAGGCACCAAAAGGGGCAAGCATGCAGGAGCAGGGACAAAACCAGCCCCAGCCCCAGCCCGAGTCAGAGGGCCAGCTGCTGACGCTGGTGCGGCAGGAGCTGGCTGCCCTCCGGCAGCAACAGCAGCAGCAACAGGAGCAGTTCCAGCAGCGGATGCAGCAGCAGCTGTCCGTGCTGGAGGGCATCGTGTGCGTCCCCCGCTCGCGGCCTCCGGCCAGCGGAAGGCGGCATCATATGCCGCCGCCGCCGCGGCTACGGCTGCTGCGCCCAAGGCGGGCCCGTCGGAGCAGGCCGGGCGAAAGGTCATGGCGTCGGAGCCTGTGAGGCCGGCCCCGGCGGCCAAACAGCAGGAGCGGCAGGGAGGGCCTGCTCCACCCACAAAGGGTAAGGCGGCGAGGGCTCCTGCCATGACGGCGACTGGGCCGCCCCTGCCACCCCCCGCCCCGCCTGCAGAATCCTCGGCCGACACCGATTGGACGGTTGTCGGTGCCAAAAGGAAGGCAGGCAAGGCGTCTAGGGCGGCCAAAAAGCGGACACGGCGACAACAGCGCAAGAAGCGGGCCATGGCGGCCAGACTTCGCGCCCCGAAATCCGAGGCTGTGGTAATCACACTACAGCCAGATGCGGAAAAGAAGGGCGTGACGTATGACGCCGTCATGGAAAAGGCGAGGCAGGCGGTGTTGCCCCACCTTGGCGAGCTCGGAGCCTCTGGGGGCTTCCGCATGAGGCGCACCGTAACTGGGGCCCGAATGCTGGAGGTCCCTGGTGCGGCCAGTGGCCCTACCGCAGATGCCCTGGCCGCAAGGATCAGGGCGTCCTTGGACGCGGAAGAGGCCCGAGTGTCCAGGCCCACCAAGTGCATTGATATGCGCGTCATGGGCTTGGACGACTCTGTCAAGGTGGACGAGGTGGTGGCCGCCATCGTCAGGGCGGGAGGATGCACCGCCGAACAGGTTCGGGCGGGCTCCATCCGCGCTGACAGCATGGGCATGCGAGCCGTGACGGTTAGCTGCCCCGTGTCGACGGCCAAGACCATCACCGGGGAGGGCCGACGGCTCCTGGTAGGCTGGGTCTCCGCGCAGGTGAAACTGCTGGAGCCCAGACCTCTGCGGTGCTATCGCTGCCACGTGGGACACCACGTGGGTGCCTATTGCGCCGCGGAGGTGTACCGCAGTGACCGCTGCTTCCAGTGCGGTCAGCCCGGTCACAAGGCGGTTGAATGCCGTGCAACGCCGCACTGCTACGCATGTGCGGCGGCAGGCAAGCCGGCTGAACACCGGGCTGGGAGCAGGTCCTGCGATCCTCCTGCCAAGGCCAAGGGAAAGGTCCGGAGGCCTATCCACCCTGATGTCCTCACCGCCGCAGCCTCGTCTTTGGCTGCCGCCGCTGTCGCCGCTGCAACCCCTGCGGCAGTCAGCCCTCACGCGGGGCTCGGGAGGAGACTGTAATGGACTGTTAAATACGGCTCCATTACGTCTCCTCCAGGCGAACATCAACCACTGCGCCCCCGCTCAGGATCTGTTGCTCCAGAGCATGGCGCAGTGGTCGATCAACATCGCCGTGGTCTCCGAGCCGTACTATGTCCTGCCCAGGGGAGACTGGGTTCAGGATCTGAACGGCTCGGTGACCTTAATTTCGTCGGCCGCCGCCGGTACTCCGTCCCTCGAGGCCGTCACGAGGGGGCGGGGTTGCGTGGCAGCACGGTTCGGGGACATTGCAGTGGTAGGCGTCTACCTGTCCCCGAACAGAACTCTCGCCGATCTCCACATCTCCCTTATGGAGCTGAATGCCGTCGTCGCTGGATTTGGTTCCCTCCCCATGGTCGTTTGCGGGGACTTCAATGCCAAGAACTTGGCTTGGGGTTCCCGGTTCACGAACCAGCGGGGTCGGATGGTGGAGGACTGGGCTCTGGAGATAGGCCTGGTCGTCCTAAACCAGGGTTCTGTCCCCACGTGTGTGCGGATGCAGGGCGAGTCAGTGGTGGACATATCGTTCGCCAGCCCTGCTCTGTCACCACGTGTCGTCGACTGGCGCGTCATGGAGGGGGTGGAGACGTACTCAGACCACCAGTACATTCGGTTTGACGTCTCCACCCAGACCTCGATCGCGCCGGTCCAACAGACCCCGTGTGGTCCGCGTTGGGCGCTGAAGCAGCTGGACCGGGAGCTCCTCCTGGAAGCCGCGATGGTACAGGCCTGGGTGCAAGCACCGGACAGGCCTGTTGACATCGACGTCGAGGCAGAGTGGTTCCGGGAGGCCATGTCGCAAATCTGCGACGCGGCAATGCCCCGAGTCCGGCCAGGACGTGCCCGGCGCCAGGTGTACTGGTGGTCGCCAGAGATTGCGGCACTGCGCAATGCGTGCAATGCTGCGCGGCGCCGGTACGCCAGACACTGCAGTCGCCGCATCCGCCCACCGGATGCGGAGGCCAGAAAGGCGGAGCTGTATGAGGGATACAGAGAAGCAAAGCGCACCCTCCGAGCGGAAATAAAGCGGGCCAAGTTGGAGGCCCGCAACGTGTGGCTGGGGACTCTGAAGGGAGACCCGTGGGGACGCCCCTACAAGGTGGTGCGGGAAAAACTCCGCCCCTGGGCTCCCCCACTCACGCAGAGTCTCCGGCCCCAGATTGTGGAGGGTGTGGTGAGCAATCTGTTCCCTGCGCGAGGGGAACACTCCCCCCCGCTTATGGCTCCACCACCAGCGGTGTCTAACGCGGATCACGATGGCGACGACGACGGCAATGCTCCAGAGGTGACCGAGGTAGAGATGAGTGTGGCGGTACGAAGGCTGAGTGCCAAGAATACCGCCCCAGGACCCGACGGCTTGCCTGGTAAAGCCTGGGTCCTGGCCATGGAGGCTCTCGGGTCTCGATTAAGAGGGCTCTTCAGCGCATGCATGGAGAGGGGCCAGTTCCCACTTCGCTGGAAGACGGGGAAACTGGTCCTTATCGCGAAGCCAGGGCGCCCTGCGGACTCTCCGTCCGCGTACCGGCCCATTGTGCTGCTCGACGAGGTGGGCAAGCTCTTTGAAAGAGTAATTGCAGACCGCCTCGTCGCGCACCTAACACGGGTGGGGCCAGATCTGGCGGACGGCCAGTTCGGCTTTCGCAGGAGGCGCTCTACGGTGGACGCCATCATGCGCGTGCGAGCTCTCACGACGGGGGATGCGGTGTCCCAGGGCAGGTGTGTCGTGGCGGTGTCATTGGACATCGCCAACGCCTTCAATTCCCTGCCCTGGAGTAGCATTAGGAGGGCACTCCGGTATCACCGGGTGCCCGACTACCTCTGTCGTATGATCGAGGCCTACCTGTCGGACAGGTACATCATCTACCCTGGTCACCAGGGAGAGTGGAAACGGCGAGAGATGTCGTGCGGTGTTCCGCAGGGATCGGTACTAGGACCGCCCTTGTGGAACATCGGCTACGACTACGTGCTGCGCGGCGACCTCCCTGACGGGGTCAGCGTGGTCTGTTACGCAGACGACACGCTGGTCCTGGCGCAGGGAGAGTCGTACCAGGCGGCGGTCGAATTAGCGACACGCGGGGTTGCGATAGTCGTTGATAGGATCCAGCAGTTGGGACTCGAGGTGGCACTGCAAAAGTCCGAGGCCATGTGTTTTCACGGCCCTCGGAGCGCGCCGCCTCGGCGCTCCCAATTAACGGTAGGAGGAGTTCACATCGGCGTCGGGTCGACGATGAAGTACCTGGGACTCGTCCTCGACAGCCGGTGGAATTTCGAGGAGCACTTCCGACGTCTGGCTCCCAAACTGAATCGGAATGGGGCTGCCCTCAAGCGGCTCCTGCCCAACCTTGGGGGTCCAAACGCCTCCTGCCGGAGGCTCTACGCTGGCATAGTACAGTCCATGGCCCTTTATGGGGCGCCGGTGTGGGCGCCGTCACTGCGAAAGCGACCGGCGGCCCAGCTGAACGCGTGCCAGAGGGTCATGGCCATACGGATGGTGCGGGGATACCGCACGGTTTCCCGCGAAGCGGCGAGCCTCCTTGCTGGCCAGCCACCATGGGACCTGGTGGCAACAGGCCTTGCACGCATGCACGATCTGCACGTGGAGATGCAACGTCGGGGCGAAACTCCGCTGCCACGACAAGTCGCGGCATGGCGGACAGAGCTCCGGCGGGGTCTCATGGTGGAATGGCGACAGCGACTATCGCAACCCAGTGCTGGGCACGCCATAATTATGGCGGTAAGTCCCCTCTTTGAGGAGTGGCTGGAAAGGCAACACGGCGTCCTTACCTTCCGCATGACGCAGGTCCTCACCGGACATGGTAAGTTCGGGAGGTTCTTGCACCGGATTCGTGCGGAAGAAACGCCCGGGTGTCACCATTGTGTGGACCACCCGGAGGACACGGTGGAGCACACGGTGGAGGTGTGTCCCGCTTGGGCAGAGCAACGCCGTGTCCTCGTGGGGGCTATCGGTGGCGGCGATCTCTCGCGCCGGGCCTTGGTACAGGCCATGGTCCGGAGCGAGGAGGAGTGGCAGGCAGTCGCCTCCTTCTGCGAAGCAGTAATGCTAGCAAAGGAGGCGGCCGATCGCGTGAGGCAACGGTCCTCACGCCCCAATCGCCGCCGGGATTCCGATCCCGATTTCCGGCCATCGTAGGCGCGGGCTTGCGGACGGCGAGCAATGGGTGGCTCGCCTTCCGACCGTCCGGTAACCGTCCAGACCGAGCCCAGGTCGTCGACGGCGCGTGCTGTTCCACGCGCGCCTCAAGGAGATGTCAGCAACTGTTGGGGCCTAGCAGGGTCGAAGCCTACTGGGGCCAAGGGTCTGATTCTGAAAGGAAGACTCGGCCCTGGTACGAAAGGCAATGAAGGAACAGGAGTGGGTTTTTAGTCAGTAAAAGTCTGACACTATCTCCCGCCCCGCCCAAGGGCGGGGGATGTCATAAGATGATTTTCCCACCGAAAAACAAAAAAAAAAAAAAAAAAAAGGCTATAATGACTTACATACCTTTGCTGTTGCTACGAAAAGACATCAGAATTCTCAAAAGCACTTGAATGCTGTTATTTCATTTTGTAGTTTTGGTAAACCGGGAAAGAAGTTGATCAGAATCTTGTGTTTTTAAAGAAACGAAGACCGAAAAACTATGGCTGTTTAAATTGTATACAACTACACATTAATTACTTTAATTTATACTTACATTAATTTAAACGAATTATTGATTACTACAATCTTTTGTGCGCCATCTAGAGGATTCAGAAGTAAACAGCAATAATACAATGTAGTGAGCGAGCAAGAGTTGCCAAAAAAAACAATAAATGGCTCTTATCTATTTTACGTTATTTATGATACACGTATGATGTTTACATAATTCTATATTATTATTAATAAATGAAAATGTAGCAATTAAAATCAGCATTAAAGCAAGAAATTTTGCACTGATGATACGTGTTAGCTAATGTGTTAACTTTAGAGACAGATTGGATAAGAAACTTATTTAGTGTACCTAGATAAGTGTAGCGGGAAGGTTTTTAAATAAAACGACCAAAACGGGTAACACACCCTCTATACTTTTGCCTTGACAGCACACAATTATTACAAATATCATAAATCAATACCATTTAAAATAATAATAATTATATAGTAGCACTTACTCTGAGATGTTGCTTACCCCAAAAACTGGAACGGAATGTGTCAGGACAGCGCAGCGCGTTATTTTATAACCTTGTCAACTGTCATAGCGCTGAGCTGTCAAATCGCATAACGTTCCAGTTCTCAGTGCAAAATAAATACATTTTAATGTTGCCAATACAGAAAACAATCATAGTGTATGTAACTAATCATAAAAATCGCTAACAGTCGGCCATCCGTATTACAAATACGACCTCGTATGTGAAAGAATACAGAAATTGGTTTTATACACAAAATAATGAGAGAAGAAAAAAAGAATTACAGCAATAAAGCAAACAGATATCTATTACAGTAGCGAATAAAACTTTAGATTATTCATACACTGGTTGCTGTACCTAGGAACGAGACTAAACATAATTATCAATTTACCAATTACTATTTAGACACAATTGATTGCATTATTTAGTTGTTATGTAAAAGTAGCTTATAAGCAATTGTGTATACATGATTTTACTTTGTTGCTCAATAAATATATATTATTATTCTTACAAATCATTATCTTATTCTTTATACAGTCATTCAAAAACAGGTCTCTAAAATGTCCTGCCTCTACGGATTCAAAGCATTTTATTTCAAATAAACAATTTACAGGCACTTTTGAAATGTCAAGAAGTCAAGTTACAAATCTATGTTACTTATTTCTTGTCTCTATCATGTAATTACAAACGTACAGGCCCCTCAAATATCCTGCCTCTAATGAAAAACAAACAGGCCCCTCAAATGTCTTGCCTCTAATGAAAAACAAACAGGCCCCTCAAATGTCCTGCCTCTGAAGAAAAACAGGCCTCTCAAATGTCCTGCCTCTAATATAAACAGACAGGTCCCTCAAATGTCCTGCCTGTAATGAAAAACAAACATTAGTAAATAAACAATTGCCTGATAAAGCCAATTGGTTTATCCTGAACAGGCCCCTCAATGGTCCTGAACAGGCCTCTCAATGGTCCTGAACAGGCCTCTCAATGGTCCTGAACAGGCCTCTCAATGGTCCTGAACAGGCCTCTCAATGGTCCTGAACAGGCCTCAATGGTCCTGAACAGGCCTCAATGGTCCTGAACAGGCCTCTCAATGGTCCTGAACAGGCCTCTAATGGTCCTGAACAGATCCCTCAATGGTTTCTGTAAATACCCTTTTGATTTTGATATGACCACTCAGGCCAGGTACATGATAAGTTTCAAGTGCATGTCACAATAACATCAATGATTTACCTCAACCACAAAATTTCACCCGTTATTTGTGAATCATTGACCAACAATGACTGTTTGTTTACATTTGATATCAGTTGTAATCACTGACCCGACTAAAACGTGAGGGTATATATTTAATTTACTCTTTTGGCTCTGATTAGTTTTTATTGAAACTCCAAATTTCGATACAATAACTAATCAAAATGCGAGATCACGAACTATGAAATTGTTTCGTCTATTTTATTTCATTCATTAAAATTACCAACTATTAATTACCAGTAGGTACGCTGTAAATACCATCACTTTTAAGATACTCAAGGCAAATTCAGTCTAGACTACTTTCTCTTAATGTAAGAATAATAGGTTTTACGTTAATCACTTATTTCGTTAACATACTCGTAATTTTAGATGTGGGAAGTCAGGTACACTTCCGTAAAAATAACCTCTGGTAATCAAAATATTCATAGACATTCTATACTAAATAAATTACAGTGAGACATCTTTTGGATGTTACCATTTTATTTTAAATAAATAAATCATTGTATCCCTCCATGTCCCTAGTGAACAAATTGGGAGTTATTGTATTATATTTATCCACAATAACTCTTTACCATACCTAAAATACTCAACATTTACAGATATTTAGGTACATCTCCCTGATAAGACAAATCTCTAAAAACAAATCAAAAATGCCTACAAAAGGCTTACTGACTTTAGCAACTACTTTTTGCCGCACCATCTGATTTTCCATGAAAATTACTTCCTATAATTCAATCAATGCTATCCCCTAAGTTGGTACACTAAAATTAGTAATTCATGAATATAATTTGGAAGTGCTCTGGGAGTCATTAAATAGAATTCACATTACATTGCAAATTCTGCAGGACTAAAGTCCAAATCAGACATTCGAGTTATTTACGAAGCTTAGCGATCATGTCCTCAGATGTCTCTGCACGAATTACAATCTCATACGAAAATTTATTACGCAGAAGGTATTGAAAATATACTTTCACTAAATCCATTTCGATAGTTATATTCAAAGTCAATCTTATTTATTTGGTCTTCTAACTTTATATAGAAGATAAAACCGTTATGAAGTTTCAAACTAATCTCAAAAGGCAAGTATCCAAGTTCGGTAAAATTCATGAAACGTTTGTTTGACGGCAGTGTTACGTCAGTGACATGAAACTGCTGTCATGTCACCACTTTTATTGTAGGTCAATATTAGGCGTGGAAAAAAGTGTGTCATCTTTGCGATTGGAACATATTATTTGGAACATTGGCTCAAAATATACACACTGAGTCGTGATCTGTTACGTTGCGTTATATACACTAAAAGTTTTATTTAATTGAATTTTGATTTGAGAATAATTTAAAGCAGAGGTTTTTAGTTCAGGTCATTAATTATATGTACGCCATTTACGTTATAATTTGAATTTTTAAAAGACTGCTGGTCACTTAAAGTAAAGAGTGTCTCAGAGTTCCAATTGTTCCAAATGATGCATTAAAATTTAAAACATTACTGATGTTCCAATCTTTCGGAACACTAAAATATTTCGGAACAGTGAATCGGTTCAGTAAAGAGTTACACGCCTAGTCAACATTAATTTGTCCACAAATGCCATTTTATGAACAATGACTTCCGAGCATGAAAATAATGTTAAATTCTACAATGTTTCGTTCAGAAACGTGGTTTATTGAACAACATGAGCTACGGTGTTTTCCTGTTAAACTGTATATAAAATCACAACTTTTCATCAGTGTAGGTAGGTATACTTAAAAAAATAAATTGCGTGTGGCTATTCCCTTGAAAGTACACAGTACATACTCAGTATGTACTCCTTTTAAACCAAAGAGATTTAAAGAGATAATTATAATAGAGCGGCTATCAGAACAAATGTCTTAGAAAAACTGTCATCCTATGTCTCAGTGACGCCATCTGGCTTTGAATAGCAAACGCGCGAATTAAATTTGTCGAAATTTATAATTATTTAACTATCGCTCGGTAGGTGGCCAGGGGCCTTACCATGATAATGTTAAAATGTCAGTCGTACGACCGAAAAAGAGTGATGGAGCCATACACCTTATATAGCTCCACCCCTTTAACAGCTCGGTTTAGGTCGTAAAATGGATCACGTTATGAGCTCGTGGTAGAGCCTCAGTGTGCGATAAAGGTAAGGTTAAGCTTTTCAGCAATAGATGGCGTTATCACAAAATCAGCATATGTTCTAGAACTATTTATAAAAATTATTGAATTTTAATTAATTAATTTGTAAATACAAAAAATATTTACGAAAATAAACCGAAGTTAGGTTCAGTCATTTTATCATAACAAGATTTGTAATAGCGTAATGGGCAGTTCGGCATATTTTCTCAGAAAATTATTTTCTTTTAGTGCATAGAGCGGATACAAACACAACTTGACGTGTAGGGGCGTCATACTAGACTGAGCGACTTATGACCACTAGGTAATAAGTATCGGATCACGATTTTGTTCGCTATGTCCTGTCTATTGGTAGTATATATTTAATGTCTTTGTTTTAAACCAAGAACAAACACACTCTTGGTACCCTACATAGCACAATTGATAGATATTAATAATTGAACAAGAACTTTGTCTAAACCTAGCAGTTGTCAATAATGAAGCTATCCCAACAGCATAACATGGCACTGCGCTCTCGTGTCTCATTTGGTGTTGTATTTTGTAACGGACCTTCTTTTAACCTATAGAGTATACGAGCCCCTTGGTGTAGCACCACATAAAAATATTGTGTAATTACTTGTGTCACTTCTCCATTTCCATTGATACCCACATCACTTTACAAAATCAAAAATATTTAATCAACAACAAAGATGCATTAGGGTAATATTTGGACTCAACACTATCGACAACTGCCAACCATATTTTATTAAATATAATATTTTTATTCTGCCTTGCTTATTTAACTATGAGTATTATTATTTATTGTCACTGTTTCAATTGAGCCAACAGCGTTGATGCATATATGTATCATACGCCTGGCACCTATAAAATTAAACAAAGTGCTGAAACTTTTTTTTTACACTTTTTTTTTTTGTATAGTAATTTAATTACTTGCTAGATTTTCTCTTACTGTGTGTTAACTCCTTCATTAGACAAAAATGTAATTTTGTCACAAACAGTTTCTTTTTTTTAACTATGTTAAACTATGTATTTGGCAACTACTTGTGTTCAATTGGATAATATGCAATTGTATATTCTTCGCACCACTACCTATGGCAAATTATATAGGCCATCACCTTAGACATAATGTTCTACTGTACTTACTATTCCGATTTGCAACTACAAGCTCATGTTTTACAGAATACCTATACACATTAAAAGGAGTTTCACGGAAACAAGATTTGACTATTAATATTTCTACATCTAGAGTTTTTCCAGTAAAGCGATTTACTCTGGTGATGTAATAAAATGTTATTATTAGCCTACTCTTCTGCCGCTTCTAAGAGCAAAGAATCTATTTCAGCATCATTAGGCATACTAGATAATACTCTTCGTCACCTGGTTTCAGTTAAATGGGTAATACTAGTAGGTATGTAAAATCGCTTTAACTCGTTGAGTAGTGTAATTAGAGACACAATAGTAAGACAATGGCGCCCGAAAGCCGGCGTTCGTGCGGGGATCAACAGCTTAAACTGTAGTAAACAGTAAAGCATAGGTATACGAGCACAACGCCAGTTCCAGCATATGTGAAGCCTGATACACGTGGGTAGCATTTTTATGTAAAGAAACTATGTACTAAATTTCAAACTGTATCATGTAAAATCACAAAGTTATAAGCTTGTTATGTTACTTGGTTGTCCGAAAAATACATGGTCACCGGGCCATCCAGGTGACTGAGGGGTTGTTTTGCTCCCGCACCCAGCTGTGCGCTGGTGCCTAATGCCCGCTATGACCTGTGTCGTACTTAGTGTCGGTGGTGTCCAACTTTATACATTGGTGTAAAAATTGTTGGAATCGATTCAGTTACTAATTCTGAACAAACTATATTCAGCTTTCGCATATACCAAAAATAAAGCTGTACACAGATACACCCTTTTGTTTTATTTGGAAATACCAAGAAGTTATATTTGCATTCAATGTTTGCATAAAACTCGGTAAAGTCACGTGACCGCGTGTGACGTCATTTTACTACGCTCCGCTCAGCCGCAATTCGCCAGCTGAAGTAGAACTGTTTACTCGCGCAGTATTTCGTTTTATTTTATCATACAAGGATTCAAAAAAGGGACAATCAGATAACCTACCTAAAATACATTAGAATGGTTACTCATTATTTAGTGACAGATAATGTTTTCTTTGCCGTTGAAATGTAAATCTGTACACTTTGGCACAACGCATGATTTTCTAGTATGAATATTAGACATTTAGGAAAAATAATAAATTTATAAGTTATAGTGAAACGCAAGCACAGGATATCTAATAACGCAAGGCAGTGGGAACGGACTGAGCGAGCGCTGCACTATGAAACCAAGGGTCAAATGATCGGTCATCGCACGCTCACTTTAAAAATCTATAACTTGGAATCTAAAGGTATCAAAATATTGATTGAATCTGAAAGTACTGGTCCGATTGCATTCACACATAGAAAGCCACTGTATCCCTGAGTGACCTAGGCTATATTAATATGTACGCGGGCAATGCCGCGGGCAAAAGCTAGGAGGCAAATGTAATAAATGTCAGACTATCTGTCAAAAGGCAATCCATATAATATTAATTTACCTAATTTTAATTTCATTGACTGTCCTCCTTAGTTGCATTTAGATTATTCCTATTCAAAAGTATTACTGGTCTGCTCATTTACTTTATAAGTAAGCTCAAAACGCAGGTCATGGTAACAACGATTCATAAGTTGGTAGATAATATGTTTGCTACGGTCATTTAACAATGATCCAAAACCGGTCCCTAATCCATCTGAACACACCCTGAGTTGTCCTTAGGTATTCAATAGATTAACATACGTGTGGTATGGTAATACCTCCAGGGTGTAGCCCTGGCAAGGCACGTGTGGTGGTGTGGTAGTACCTCCAGGGTGTAGCCCTGGCAAGGCACATGTGGTGGTGTGGTAGTACCTCCAGGGTGTAGCCCTGGCAAGGCACGCGTGGTGGTGTGGTAGTACCTCCAGAGTGTAGCCCTGGCAAGGCACGTGTGGTGATGTGGTAGTACCTCCAGGGTGTAGCCCTGGCAAGGCACATGTGGTGGTGTGGTAGTACCTCCAGAGTGTAGCCCTGGCAAGGCACGTGTGGTGGTGTGGTAGTACCTCCAGAGTGTAGCCCTGGCAAGGCACGTGTGGTGGTGTCAGAAGAAACTCATATTGAATAAGGTAGTACAACAAAAGCGATAAGCCTGAATATTTTAAAGTTCACCATTTTAAAGTACACATCACTATGCCCGCTTAGATAGGTACTATTTTATCAACAACATTGTAACGGTGCCTACATACGTAGGTACTTTCAAAGCAAAAGTAGAAGATGCAGTTTAGGAAAAAAAAATCGCTTGTGGGCGGGATAAACGAATGCATTTAAATAAACGACTCGTTTATCCCACTTCTGAATTGTTAGCTAATGTGTTAACTTTAGAGACAGATTGGATAAGAAACTTATTTAGTGTACCTAGATAAGTGTAGCGGGAAGGTTTTTAAATAAAACGACCAAAACGGGTAACACACCCTCTATACTTTTGCCTTGACAGCACACAATTATTACAAATATCATAAATCAATACCATTTAAAATAATAATAATTATATAGTAGCACTTACTCTGAGATGTTGCTTACCCCAAAAACTGGAACGGAATGTGTCAGGACAGCGCAGCGCGTTATTTTATAACCTTGTCAACTGTCATAGCGCTGAGCTGTCAAATCGCATAACGTTCCAGTTCTCAGTGCAAAATAAATACATTTTAATGTTGCCAATACAGAAAACAATCATAGTGTATGTAACTAATCATAAAAATCGCTAACATACGTGACGGCGGATTATAGCGCAAGTTTTTTTTATTTGGAATATTAGGTAAGTGATTAGTACTGGGTTCCTTGGTTTGCTCCTATAAAGGTATCTGGCACGCCACTGGTTGGGATTCGCCAAAACTGATAAAATATGCTTTTCGCTCAAGCCTACGTTATCGTTAGTTTCTGTTGCAAAATTTAAACTTTCTGGTTGTGACCATTACTATCTAAATTTTAAAATGAGGGTTATGTTGTAGTCATTATATGACGACCATAGCTACCATGGCGCTAAATACAATATATAAAAAATAGTAAAACAAGTATGTTAAAAAAGCCAACTAGTTTTCCGGGTTATTATTATTCCATAACATGGCTGATATTACACAACACAATAACATTTTAGATGCATCACAATATAATTTTTATGTTTGTACAATTTATGTATAGGGTCCTCAAAAACTAGTGTGCCTCACTAGCAACGATTGCATCACTGCTTACCATTAGGTGGGATCGCTCATCGCAGTCAAGCACTAGTTTATATTATATGAAAAAAAAAACCATAACTTTTATTAATGTAAAAAATAACCCTCTAACAGTTTTGAAGTTGTTCACACGCAGTTAATTTACTCAAAATAAAATATCTTCACACAAAAAGTAATCGCATGGAGTCTAGCAACGCGTATTTAAAATTTCTATGAACAATTTTCTAGAACGCGTATTTCAAAATGCTCTTTAAAAATAAACACCTAATACAAAATCCTTTTAAAGTGCATCTAAGTAAAAATACGTATTATTCTATACACTTGCCGCCGCGCCGGTGTAGTCTACTGGAAGCGAGCCCATTTCTATGCGCCGCCGTGCTATGCTCCGTTATCAGGCACTATCTACTTCAGCTCAGCGTATAGAATGCTACACACGATAACAGACTTCGATTTGGATTTCGTTTCCATGAAATCAAGTTCTTATTTTGTTCTTGTTGCATTTTGTTTGGTGACTATTGGAAGAATAGTTTAAGGTCCTTTGACACCAGCATGTCCCTAGTGTTCGTTTGTAGTTTCCTGCTTGGAAAGAAACTATTAACGGCTCATAGAATCGGAAAAATACGATAAGCTCTATGCATATCTTTTCAATCCCAATTTTTTACAGTACTTTATATAATGTTTGCAAATGTATAAAAAATTTTTTACAAAAAAAAATACAACCGACTTCAATGTAAAAAAACACTGAAAAGTGCAAAATAACTTTAATTTCGGAAGTCGGTGTTTCTATAATAGTTTTGTCTCTTCGTTATTTAACACCGACTTCCGAAATTAAAGTTATTTTGCACTTTTCAGTGTTTTTTTACATTGAAGTCGGTTGTATTTTTTTTTGTAAAAAGTTTTTTATTTTTCACTTTTTAGTTAAGGTACCACCACTAAAAAGTACCCCTCAGCCATACTTAAATACCTTATAGCCAGAGTGCATCTTATGACAATTCTAATAATACCAAACACGGTTAGATTAAATTAATTTATTACAGAGTTCCGGTGCCTAATTTCAGGCTTCATCATCAGATCAGTTCGATATATTACCCCTCTTCTTTCAGTCAGTCATCAACTACACGTATAAACAAAGCAATTTTACTTGTTACGACAGTTCTGCTGTGATCCCATGAGGAGTTCTGTTCCATATCTACGAAGTTCATGATCAGATCATAACAATATTTCTATGGGACCAACTTGGAAGCATAACCTTCCAATCAAAAAAAAAAATTTCAAAATCGGTCTACAATTGACCGAGAAATCGGTGAACATACATAAAAAAATAAAATAAAAAACATACATTCAACCGAACATATAACCTCCTCCTTTTTGAAGTCGGTTAATAAAAGAACTGATCATATAACAACAATAAAGATACAGATGAGACACGAAGTACATGCATACTTTTTCTGAACAAGGAAAAACAGCGTTATGCTTAGGAATATTTTGACGAAACGCGCACATGTTGATACATATGCAATATGACGGCTCCAGCTTTTTATTTATAGACCCAATTTCATCAAACGGAAAAGTTTTTGCGCAAACCTCCGCTCCCCAGCTCCGCCTGACCATACACATTGATATACTCATCTAAATTCAGTTTGTTCGTGACTAGAAACCCAATCGACGGACTTGGCTCGTAGTTAATTTGTACTGAAACTGCCACTTGAAGACGCTCACGAATTCCCCTTAATTGGCTTAGAAGTTACGACAAACAAGCAATATTGTCACACCAACCATAAATATTGGAAACCGAACTGGGAACAAAACGTCTCGATAGTTAGGAAAATGGGGCACGGATGTTACGTACGATATTTAAAAAGTCGTAATAAGACTGCGATTATGTATTATGCTGATAGAAATAAAACGAATGAAATAGCTAAGTTATCTATAGCTATAGATACCTATATTTTGCTAACGTTTAATCTTTTAGATTTTATGATGTAAAAAGCAACAGCTTTTCCTCTTGTATCAACAATTCATATCGACAAGAACCAATCGAGATGATTGCTCAAATAATGAATATCAGTTACTTATATCAACATCATCATCATTTATCAGCTAACATAATACGTTTTAGGACCACAGAAGAAGCCTAGGCTGTTCCTAAATGATAAAAGTGTCAAGTAAAAGTACATAAAAATCCAGCAATATTTCGTTGTAAGTAGGTTATTTTTAAAGATTTAGTACAGTCAGTTGAATTTGTAGAGTATTACAGGGTTCGTTGTAGGGGAGATCCAGTTAAAGCTGCGCTCGGCTCATTTTGATCCGGTTTAAGCGTAGGATTCAGTTTCCTAGCTAGAGAAATAATAAGACTAGACAACACTGAGCGCAACACTTAACTTACATTACGTGTGTATTATAGTAGCTTCCATTATATTTAAAACGAATAAAAACGTAGATACATATACCTAACTTTACCAACTTAAAATATTTTCTAAGCTGGTAATGATATCCTTGATTTTATTGTTAACCGACCACTTGGACGTTACAACCGTTGGTTCAAATCCTTAGAATTTATGAGGTGTAATTTAGAGTCACAGCCTGCTGACACTTATCGTCCTTTGATCAAGCAGACATGAAGGGTGGAAAGCTCTATGCGGTATATGATCGATTACTAGCTTTTTCCCGCGACTCCGTCTGCGTGGAAGTCGAAAAATTTTCTAATAAGTTTTTTATTGATTTTGTTTTATAATGATATATTATTATTAGCTTCATTCGCATAGTAATTGGAAATATTTGTAAAGTCAGTATTAATAAGCTGTTGTATGTACATCACGCTAATACAAGTAAGAGTAGAACTATAGAACGTTGGGTGAAAGTACTGGGTCTTATAATATCCCATTTATTTATCAATATTTACTTATAAAATAAAATTATATTTTTAAATATTTCAATAAAAACATAAATATAATAGTATCCCACCAATATCGGTAACAGAGTCCAAGCTACTGGAGGTCAGGCCTCCAGAGAAAGGAACCTCCTAACTATACGAGCTATAAATAATTTTGTTAGTCGACAATTTTATATAACATTTTAACTTATATCTACTACTACTGTATCTTATGAGCTATTGTGTACTTGTACGTGTAGTACTTGATCGCTAATTTGTTGTGGAATTATTTAAAACTACTATCATATCTTCCAAGATATTTATTAAAATTAAATTATGTAAAGGGCATTTGTGTTCAAAATTAAATACTTTTAATGTACATATAATGTATTCATTTGGATTTATCATGTTTGTTTAAAGCAAACAAATAAACTCGTCATCTTTATAATGTACTGGCTTCTGCCAGCGGCTTTGCCCGCGTAAAAGTAGGTTTTTCCATACAAACTTTGGACCCACATTTCATCCCCTTAGGGAATGAATTTTTAAAAATCCTCTCTTATTGCTAGCCTACGTCATAAAAGGAAACATTTTGCAAAATTGGACGTTCCTGGTCCCAGTAGTTTCGGTTGTGCGATGATATGTCAGTCAGTCAGTTTCTCCTTTTTAACCGACTTCAAAAAAAGGAGGAGGTTATCAATTCGGTTGTATTTTTTTTTTTTTTATCATTTTTTTTTTTTTTATGTTTGTTACCTCAGAACTCCGTCGTTTATGGACCGATTTGCAAATTTTTTTTTCCCTTCATAGGATATGCTTCCAGATTGGTCCCATTTTTTTCAAAATCCAGTTCTGATGATGGAATCCATGATGAATCGAGGGAACTCCTCAAAAATTATAGGCAACCCTATGGTAATTTTGGTATTTTCATCAAGAACTTAAGCATTTACAGTCAAAAAGTAACATTTGATGAAGTGGAACTGATGAAGAAGACCAGAAATGGTCAACGGAACTTCATACTCAAATAGATATCACAATGAAGATAGTTAAGCGACTATGACAATACAAATAAATGAATGATTCTGAATAGTTACGTTGAAAATGGTATCATCGAAGTGATCTGATGATGATGATGGAGCCGGAAGGTAGGCACTGGAACTCCGTAATTAATCAATGTAACCTAGCCGTGTTTGGACTTATTAGAATTGTCATGAGATGCACTTTGGCTATAAGGTACTATCGAACTGATCTGATGATGGAGCCGGAAGGTAGGCACAGGAACTCCGTAATTAATCAATGTATCCTAGCCGTGTTTGGGCTTATTAGAATTGTCATGAGATGCTCTTTGGCTATAAGGTACTATCGAACTGATCTGATGATGGAGCCGGAAGGAGGAAGGTCGACACAGGAACTTTATAATAAAACAATGTAACCTAGCAGGATTTGGGTTAATTGGAATTGTCATGAGAAATAGGCACTCTGTTTATAAGTCTATCGCAACTAAAAAGTGTGAAATAAAAACTTTTTACAAAAAAAAAAATAACCGACTTCACTAAAAAAAAACACTAAAAGGATCAAAATAACTTTAATTTCGGAAGTCGGTGTTAAATAAGAAACAAACAATACCGAGAAACACCGACTTCCGAAATTAAAGTTATTTTGATCCTTTTAGTGTTTTTTTTTAGTGAAGTCGGTTATTTTTTTTTTGTAAAAAGTTTTTTATATAATTAGATTTATACATATGTATATGATTCTTTTGTACGTGTGTTTGTCATTTAACTCTTCCTAAATGGCATAAAAGATTTACAGCAAAAAAATATAACTTAATTCAGGGGTTTTTTTTAGGTGGGAAATCATCCAATGACCCTATGTTCCTTCTTTGCCTTGCGTTTCAAGACCCCGGGTTTTCCCTTTAGAAGCGAACGTAGCCCCAGTAGGCTTCAACCCTGCTGGGCCTCTACGTTTTTGCTGACATCTCCTAACTCCATTTAAAAACTAACCATACGTGAATTATTCACTTAAACCAGTTAAGCAACTTGGCTATATTCACTAAAATTGATTTATTAAAAATGTTTTTTTTTTTTTTGCAGGTTTCAGGTCATTTCAAAATTATAAAAAAGTACGTTACTTGTCCCAAAAAGGTGGCATTAAAATTAACTATATTTCGTAGCTATGCACAATAATTATAGACTGTTGGTAAGCGGTTTGTTAAAATGAAACAATTTGGCCACGAGCCACTTTTGATAACCTAAGTAGGTACGAAACCACTGCGTTACTCATTTAAAATCTGGTTAATGTAATTTAAAATTTTAAAAGTTATACAAGATTATACTAGTTGAATAAAGTTGCGTATATTGCCATATTCTGTACTTAAAAAAGTTTACAAAATAAAATGCCATATTATTTATTACAAAAAAAAAGAATACTTAGGAGCCTACCTAAGTATTCTTTAGCTACAAAAACAGCAAACCAAAACTCTCTATTGAGGTATTTTCGATCCCTTTCGATTATAAATTTGAGGGCGATGCTGACATTCGGCACACTCATAGAAACTGGGGACGCGTGATCAGAATTTTGATGACGGGATTAAAGCGTCCCGGTGCGACCAACTTAGCTTTAGAGATCTTCCCTGATGGCTCCTAATTAAGACAGAGCTAATGGAGAGACATGCTACTACGTAATTTGGAGCCGCTTCGGATTCCGATATGGTAACACAGTTTATATTAGCTGCGGTGAAGAGTTCGGTAGCTACGAGTTCTGGTAAAAAGGAAGTCTGTATGCCGTAGAATTGAGTACTTATAAAAAAAAAAAATCCTACAACAAAAGAAGGAAATATTTGAAAGTACAGATTCGATTCCGATCATCACTGAGTGACATGATGTATTTGTACTTTTTCTCGAAAAAAAAACACTGTAGTAGATGAAGAAAAAACTAGTATTAATACTTAATACAAAAATAATGAAAAATAAGACATTATTTTCGTTCTCGGACATTCATGAAACTTACTAAAAGCTCAGTTTAAATACTCGACTTATTTATAAGTTTTCAAAACTTGTGTTTTTTTGGTAACAAGAGACCCAATATCTACTCAGTTCACTATTTTATTTGTGAAAATAAAAGCCTGATGAAGAATCATTAAGAGCTAATGTAAACGTGTATGTATATAAATGTTTAAACTAACCTATTGTCCATATTGCGGCAACCTCATTGAGATTTTTACTCTCAGTAAATATTCAATCAGTACGAAAACTGTAGGAAATAACCATTGCAACATCAATTTGTATTTATTATTTATTTCCTAAATAATCATTTCAAAATTAGCTACAAAATTATCATTTTAACATCAGCTCATTTGGCTAAGAAATATCTGTTTCAACATCAGCTTATTCAGCTAAGAAATAACCGTTTCAACATCAGTAGGATATGACAGTAAGACGTGACGTGAGAGAGGCGGGGGCTTCGCCTTAAATACGTTTGCCCTTATACTCCTTCGCATTTGGTGGCACTTACTCCTTCGCATTCTGGCGGCACTTGATCCTTCATTATGACCGGGGCATTCAGAAGTTTCCATGGATTATTCGAAGATTTGTAGCAGTCTTCTTTGAGGGACAGAGTAAAATGAGGAACACAGTAAAATGATGAACTAAATGAAGTACATGATGAGTTATGGAGCGATTCTCAAGAATATTCGGTAGTATCGAATGGAATCATTAAAATATTCATCAACATCTTACAAGAATCATGAACGCTTGATCGATAAGATGATCAACAAAGATGGATAAAATTAAATTGTAACATACTTTATAAGGTATTCTACGAAGAAAACTGTTCCCTAATATGTAATAATTATCAATACGTATGGTTTTCGTGGACTAGTTGTATTGCCAAAATTTGGTCTGAATCAAGTGTATAATATATGCCCTAAATCCCTCAATTTTTTTGTCAGATTTAATTGTCAGCATAATATGTACAATTTAATGAATTTGAGAGTCTATTGATTTGTTACTCAAAAAAATATGTGCTGAAGATAGGGCAAACCTTGAATTGAAAAGCTGTTGCTATAAAGATTTAGTTTAGTAGTAGAAGTTGTAAAAAAATTGTTAAACCGATATTTTGTTGGACTATGCAATTGGATGCCAACAAGGAGACCCAAATAGACCACCATTACCAGTCATTCCCCCTATTTTTTTTTTGTTGCCGGTGTAGAAAATCCTGGCGAAGGGGTCAGTCAGACTCTTACTGACTAAAAACCACCTCGGTGTTCCCTCCCACACTTGAACCGGGGATTCCGCCTCGGGTCTTGCTGGATGGGGGACGGCGGACGACCCTGAGTCCGCCGTCCCTCCGGACCTCTTTATGGGGGCTGGAAGAAGGCGTTGTCTGCCCTCCGCTGACGCCTGGTTCGCCAGCTGCGGCACGGAAGAGTGGCCACGGCCTCCCTCTCCCTCTCCGCAGCCTCCTTCTGCGAAATTACGGCTTCACAGAGAGATCACGGCATCCCACGGCTCGGCGCCCCCGACCATCGAACGAACGACGGCCGGCAGCGACAGGTCGGGGCCCACTTCAGATACAAGGACACGGCGCTGCTCCTCCTATGCGGCACACTCTGCCAGTGTGTGCTGCGCCGTGTCCTCCCGACAGTCGGTGCAGTGATGGCACCGAGCGTCCGGCTCCCTGTTTATGTGACACAAGTACTTCCCGAAGCAGCCATGCCCCGAGAGCACCTGCGTCGCCCTAAACTACAGGGAGCCGTGATTCCTCCCGAGGCCATTCATTCCCCCTAAGCTAACCCAACAACAATTTTTAGGATATGTAAAATTTAATCATAAAAAATATGTGCGTGAATTGAAAAACCTGTTGCTGTAAAGATTTACTTTGTAAAACCGGTAATATCGAAATTTTGTTGGACCATGCAGTTGGATGCCAACAAGGGGTTTGAAGGCCAATTTATTCGTTACCCAAAAAATATGTGCTAAAGATCCCAGTCTGTAGCACATATTTGAATTGAAAAGCTGTTGCTATAAATATTTAGTAGAAGTAAAAAGAAAGAAAACAAACAAAATGAAACCGGACAGATGGGTGAGGTAAATAATTTATAAAGCATAACTTATACACTATTTATATTTACAAAGGTAGTGAGATTAAGATATATACCAAGAATTGTGTCATAATAAGATGAGAGAAGTTGACTTTCCTGTTATATTTCATTAATGCTGTGATAATATGTGCCACAATCTGGAGACTGGATATTAGACTACATATATTATAGATAGCTTGTTTAGCACTGTTATTAACATATTAAGTGAGTCGTCAGCGGCGAGTTGTTTGTATTAGACTAAATCGAAGCGAAGGTATGTCACAGGTTGGAACAAACATGTGAAGTAGGCACACACGTGAGATTTCAGCTTTGGGTGCAGTATGGAAAACCTGGTGGGGGACCCATACAGCCAAATGCGTGACTCCCACAAAGCTTTTAAGGTAAAGCTAAGTGATGTCAAAATAAAATCAAATTAAAATTAATATTATTGCTTCTCACCACAGCGAGGAACTTTAGAAGTTTTTGGAGAGCAGCGAAAAGGTTGAATCATGAATCGAGTCTTCCCTCGAGTGTTGAGGGCAAGAGTGAGTCAGTCGATATTGCAAACTTATTTCGACAACGTTTCAAAGTTGATTCGCCCCTAGGTCCAGCGAGGCAAACACCGAATGTAGCTTATATTAATGTAACGACCTTAGTGTTCGTTTCGTTTTCGTATCTTCCGTCGTTAAAAACATGTCCAGGATGTCCAGGGGGTAAATCACCTGGTCACGATAGCCTGAGTATTGAGCATGAGCATATGCAGAACGCAGGTGTTCATCTTCCAAGGGTTCTTGCCTTACTGTTCAACCTATATATGTGAGTCATTTTTACCTGCCGGTTGATCTAGTGAAAACAATTGTGGTGCCCGTGCCTAAGAATAAGACTAGTGATATTATGTCGGAAGTAAGTAATAATAGACCCATTTCTTCGGCAAGAATTACAGCTAAAATTTTGGATAGTTTACTTGACCGATGTTTAGGTAAACATTTAAAAAACAATGACAGACAGTTTGGTTTTAGGAATAGGTTATCAACCGAGACTGCTATCATGACAATCACGAGTACAGTGCATTATTACACTGGGAGGAGGATACCTGTGTATGCATGCTTCCTAGATTTATCCTGTGCTTTCGACCTTGTCTCATATAGTTGCCATACTGACGGGAATGAGCACGAGGTGAAGGAATGATTGAAGATATGCTTGAGAATAGGAAGTAATGAGGGAAGGATGAGAGTAATCATTCTAGAGCATAACTTATCATAGCCAACTGCAGAAGAAGTAATCACGAGAACAGATTTCTTAACGTCATTCTCAGTAACATCGCTAAAGTTAAAGTGAGGATACTGTGGCAACGGCAAACTAGAAAGATCATCCAGTGTCGTAGCTTTAACACAAGGATCTCAACAAGCATTTCTCTTTCCTTCCCTTTACTCTTGTAAAGGGAAGGAAAGAGAAATGCTTGTTGAGATCATTGAGGTCCACATCCTTACACTGGTTAGTAGGTGATTTGCCTATGCCAACAGATTTAAGAAATTTCCATACGTCGGAAGAACTACGGTTATGGAGTTGTTCGTGGAAATAGCGTCTCTTAGCAACTTGACACAGATGTCTGCAGCAGTTACGTAGCGAAATAAAGTAAGAAAGATTCAACTCAGAAGGTCTACGCTTATACCTACTCTTAGCTTTATCCCTGCAAGCCATAAGATCTTTAATTTGAAGAGTTACCCAAGGTGCTGGATTATGTTTTACCTTGACACGTCGTAAAGGGGCATGCTGGTCAAACAAGTCTAGGACGGTAGTGTTAAAATAGTTCACCTTTCCATCGATGTCATCGATTTCAACCAGAGGGGACCAGTCGACATCGCTAGCATCACACCGCAATGCCTCCAGGTCTATGCCCTTGAAGTTACGAAGATATAAAAGCTTGGGAACACGGATGCGATAAGAAAGATAAATAAGATCATGGTAAGAAAAGGAAGCCGTAAGTTGACCGTGGTTAGATACATTATTGGGAGAGGAGACAATCATAAGATCTAATAAAGAGGGTGTACAATTCGGAGAATAGTGAGTAGCAGAAAGGGGCAAGACTTGAAGATTGAAAGAAGAAAGTACCGAAAGGGGTTTAAGGGAGCGATAGTCATTTTTAATTAGGCAAGTGTTAAAATCGCCCATTAAAATAACGTGCTCATACAAGGGGCAAAGATTACTGAGAGTGCAGTCAAGGGAATCAAAGTAGTCAATGCGAAGATTAGGGCTGTAGAGCACAGCAAGCAAGACTTTTGTGTGATGGATAGACATTTCAATAAACAAATATTCAGCCGACTCAGAATATAGAGAAGGGGATGAGCTAACCACCTTGTGGGGTAGATCAGCGCGTAAATACATAGCTACACCACCTCCACCCTTTGGGCACGCCACAATTATGGCGGTAAGTCCCCTCTTTGAGGAGTGGCTGGAAAGACCACATGGCGTCCTTACCTACCGCATGACGCAGGTCCTCACCGGACATGGTAAGTTCGGGAGGTTCCTGCACCGAATTCGTGCGGAAGAAACGCCTGGGTGCCGCCATTGTGTGGACCGTCCGGAGGACACGGTAGAGCATACGGTAGAGGTGTGCCCCGCCTGGGCAGAGCAACGCCGTGTCCTCGTGGGGGCGATCGGCGGCAGTGATCTCTCGCGCCGGGCATTGGTACAGGCCATGGTCCGGAGTGAGGAGGAGTGGCAGGCGGTCGCCTCCTTCTGCGAAGCAGTAATGCTAGCAAAGGAGGCGGCCGATCGCGTGAGGCAACGGTCCTCACGCCCTAACCGCCGCCGGGATTCCGATCCCGATTTCCGGCCACCGTAGGCGCGGGCGGGCTTGCGGACGGCGAGTAATGGGTGGCTCGCCGTCCGACCGTCCGGTAACTGTCCGGACCGAGCCCAAGTCGTCAACGGCGCGTATTGTTCCACGCGCGCCTCAGGGAGATGTCAGCAAATCGTAGGGGCCCAGTATGGCCGAAGCCTACTGGGGCCACTGGTAGTGTGAAAGCGAAGCCCGGGGCCCCGGGATGAAAGCAAAGAAGGAACAGGAGTGGGTTTTTAGTCAGTAAAAGTCTGATACTATCTCTCGCTCCACCCAAGAGCGGGATTTGTCATTAGATGATTTTCCCACCGAAAAAAAAAAAAAACCTCCACCCTTACCGGTCCTGTCGTTACGGATCAAGCCAGGTAGAGAATATTAAGTAGAGAGAAGAGAAGGCTTCAGAAATGATTCCGATATCAACAGGGCATCAAGGTGAGCACAGTTCACTATATCGCTATATTATGACAATGCACTCGTTTCCTCACCACAAAGCAAGGCGCGTTTTTTTTTTACATGGTTTCCCCCGTAGGCATAATCCATGACATGTAATAAGAGGTTTATTTTTTATTTAAGAGTGAATAATTTTTTATTTGAATACTGAAAAATACAGAAAAAATTGTATATAATTCTTTTTGTCGTTCATTGTCGATATCTTCAGTTTCTATATCATTAACAATTGCTGACAAAACGTCGAGTGGACTTATTCCACTATATTTAAATCGACATCTTCATCATTTTCGTCATTGGTTGACTCTGCGTTTAAGCATGACTGGTCACGGCAATGTCCACAAACTTTTTAACATCTTAATCCATTTTTTTTGCATCCAAATTTGCCGCCACAAACTTTTGTACAATTACAAAAGATTGTTTTTAGTAGATCATCGGAATATAATATATAAAAAAAATATAAAATATCAAAGCGATGGAGCAACTAAGAAAAACCGCTACCGTTTCTTTATCTTGTAAAGTGCACTTCAATGAATTGATGGAAGTTCCTATCAGTCAAGAAAAATTCTTATCTAATCGATTTAACAAAAGAAAATTATTGGAAAGGGTTATTGAAAAGTTCGAAGAAGTTGATATTGCTACAAGACAATCACGTGATGATGCTGACGTCTTAATAGTTTAAACAGCGATTGAAAAATCAATAAATAATACTACAATAATTGTTGGCGAAGACACAGATCTGTTGGTACTTCTCATAGCAAAAACACAAATACTTGATCAACCTAAATCAATTTTTTTTTAAAAACCAGAAAAGAACAATGTTGAAACAAAAATATACTCGACTGATAGCCTCAACAAGTATCCACATTGCAAGAAAAATATTCTGTTTCTACATGCCATGTCCGGATGTGATACAACTTCAGATAGACCCGATTTAAACAATTCTGGAGAAATATTCCAACAAGAAAAATTGTCTCAAGATGTCATTGTCAATGCTGGAACACATTTTCTACTAGCAATGTACGGTGCTCCAATATCAGAACTTTCGATAGATATATAATTACAGATACTGTAGCTTTGCTAAACCAACAAGACAAAGCACAGCTGTGAAATTTCCTTTATTACCACCTACTTTTTCATTAACTCAACAGCATATTTATCGAGTGTATTATCAAATACAAACCTGGCTAGGAAGAGAAATTGATCCAGAAAAGTGGGGTTGGGAGTTAAAAAATATATAATATTTACATAACTTATGAAAATTATAGTGTGTAACATAAGTTATGAAAATTATAGTGTGGGTAGTTGTTTTAACCGTAAATCAATGCTGCGTGGTGGTTCCCTAATCTTAATAAAAAAATGCTTAAAATTTAAGCAACGTAATGACATAGTTAACTTGTCAACGGAACATTGCATTGAACTGTCCTGTGTTGAGCTAGATAAGCATGTTATAGTGTGCGTGTACAGACCCCCGAACCCTCAGAACTTTAATCTTTTTGAATCAACAATGGAAGATATTTTAGCCAAACTTGCAGATAGTAACAAATCCGTCATTATTTGTGGAGATTTTAATATTAATATTTTGGAGAATAATTCAAATAGCAGCAGATTTTTAAGCCTTTTTAAATCATTTATTTTGACTAATGTTTTTAAAGAGCCAACTAGAGTAACTCCAACCTCTGCTACTTGTATTGATAATGTTTTCTGCAATTGTGACTATTTAGATAAAGCCATAGTAAATTATCTTCCGTCTGATCATAGTGGACAAACGGTAGCTTTTAAGTCTCACGCAGCCTTGGAAAAAACTTTAATTCAATTTAGGCCAATTACAATTGGCAAATTAACAAAATTTAATAGTAACTTAGAAAATAAGTTAAATGTTCTGGGCCATGATATTGATGATGCAAATAAATTTTACGATAATTTCTTTTCAGTGGTACTCAATGAATTTAATACAGCTTTTGAAAAGAAGTCGAAAAATATTTTCCCTAAGTTTGTATTTAGTGACTGGGCGACTAAAGATATTAGGGTAAGTAGGGAAAAACTATATGAGCTGTACGGCCTTAAGCCATTTTTCAACACTGAAACCTTTAATAAATATGTAAATAGATATTCTAAACTTTTCAGAAAGATTTGCAAGGTAGCGAAAGCCCTGTACATTAGCAATAAGATCAAATCGGCAGACAATAAAATAAAGACTGTGTGGAAAGTTATTAATAGTGAAACTGGTAGGAATAAAGTACGCAATACGGATTTTTTATTGGAGACTTCACATGGTCCCAAAAGCTCTAACATAGAAGTAGCCCAAGAGTTTGTGAATTATTTCACCGATATACCTCTTAGGACTACGGAAGCTCTAAATTCCTCCCCTGAAGCTTCAGTTGCTTTATTGAAAGTAAGCTTGCCAGGCTGTCCGGTTGAATTTCAATTCAAACATATAAACCCTTTGACAGTCATAAAGGCTTTCCGGCAAATAAAAGTCAAATTAACCGAAGACCTATGGGGAATGTCTGTTAAAGTATGCACATCTATAATTGAGACCATAGCACCGTACTTAGCTTTAATATTTAATTTGTGTGTGGACCAAGGAGTCTTTCCAGATATAATGAAGTACAGTAAGGTTATACCACTTTTTAAATCCGGTGACCATAATGACACTAATAATTACAGACCTGTATCAGTATTGCCGGTTTTCAGTAAGGTGTTTGAAAAAGTTATGCTTAATCAAATGCTTTACCATTTTAACAGCAATAAAATCTTTCATGATCAGCAGTATGGTTTCACCAAAGGACGTTGTACGACTGACGCTGGTGTCACTTTATTAAAACATATATTTGCAGCGTGGGAAGAAGCCCAAGATGCGATAGGAATTTTTTGTGACCTCTCAAAGGCTTTTGATTGTGTTAATCACGAAACCTTGCTTTTAAAGCTAGAACATTATGGACTAGGTAAACTTGCACTCAGCTTGGTGAAATCTTATTTAATTGACAGGCAACAGCAAGTTCAGATAAACGGTGTCAATTCTCCGGGTTTGAAAGTCAAAATGGGTGTACCACAAGGCTCAATATTAGGTCCTTTCCTCTTTTTAGTATATATAAATGATCTACCGCATCTATTAAAAAAACAACCACATATTGTATTGTTTGCTGACGATACGTCGTTAATTTTTAAGATCAATAGACGTTCCACTAATCTTGATGACGTAAACGATGCTTTACAGCAAGTCCAAAACTGGTTTACTGTTAATAATTTAGTATTAAATGGAAAAAAAAACTAAGTGCATAAGATTTGCGTTACCGAATGTTAAAAGTAATTACTCCGACATAGTATTGAACAAGGAGAAACTTGAATTCGTCGAGAATACGGTTTTCCTAGGGATCACGCTTGACTCGAGGCTACAATGGGGTCCTCATTTAAGATCTCTGGCAGGTCGGCTTAGTTCAGCAGCATATGCTGTCAGAAAAATCCGTCAATTTACTGATGTGGATACTGCGCGACTAGTTTATTTTAGTTACTTTCATAGTATCATGTCTTACGGTATTTTGCTATGGGGACGGGCTGCAGATATAGAGTCTATTTTTATTCTGCAGAAAAGAGCTATCAGAGCCACATATAATCTTCGCAGACGCGATTCTCTTAGGGAACTATTTAAGGAAATAAACATCCTGACGGTCCCTTGTCAATACATTTATGAAAACATTATGTATGTTCGGAAAAATATTCATCTTTTTACTAAGATAAGTGACAGGCACAATTTTAATACTAGGAACAGGAACAAATTAGATCAACCTCGGTTCAGATTGGCTAAAGTACATAGTTCTTTCATGGGGTACTGTGTAAAATTTTATAATAAAATACCAGCTGAGATTCTACAACTAAATGAGTCCAAATTTAAAGCATGCATTAAACGCACACTATGTAGACAAGCGTATTATAAACTGGAAGATTATATCCTTGATAAAAACGCTTGGCTAAATGCCGGTCCTGCTCCGCAGCCACAGCCACTTTTACCTTCAAATTAGTTTTTTTTTTATAATTTTGGAAGAGATACTGTTCCCCTTTTTGTATTGTTGTTTTCGAAATGTTTTTTTTTTTATTTTATTTTATTTGTTTATTTCAATAGAGCTTATGATAATTTATTACCTTTTGTATTTGGAAACAATAGCATTGTATAATGTAGAAGCACTTTGTTTTTCAAGTTTTGTAAATGTGAAGTACCATGGAGCATTTTTATTAGGTTACAACTTGTTTGTCATTACGAGCATGGCAGTTGAGAGTTTGTCATGCTCACTCAAATGTCTCGCTGATGGTGGCACGTGTTATTGGGTCATTCGGTTCCCTTCAAAATGGTTGAACTGAGTGGGGCTGATGCACGCGTCATGCTCGTGAACGGGTGCCGTCAGTTGAGACTGGTCATCTCTTAGCTGCCAGTGACTTAATTCAATTTCTATTTTTTTTTTAATTAGTTTTTATTTTATTCTTTTAATTATTATTACTTATCTACATTGTGCTCACATATTAGAAGCGACAAGAAATATGTAACAAAGATTTATGTAACTCATAATATGATTTAAAAGAGTGTCCATGGAGTTTCTTGCACGTTCTTCTCCATAGAGATCTACGCTTTGGAACGTGCAATTTAGCTTCACTTGTATTTTTTTTTTTAATGACCGACATTTTGACAATTCAAAAATGCCTGTAATTGGTCTATTTGAAATAAACGTTTCTGATTTCTGATTTCTGAACTACAGCTAATAACAACTTTTTTACCACCAGCACCCGATGATCTACTGAAAACAATTTTTTGTAATTGTACAAAAGGTTGTGGCGGCAAATGTGGATGCAAAAAAATTGGATTAAGATTTTCAAAAGTTTGTGGACATTGCCGTGGCCAGTCATGCTTAAACGCAGAGTCAACCAATGACGAGAATGATGATGTCGATTTAAATATAGTTGAATAAGTCCATTCGACGTTTTGTCAGTAATTGTTAATGATATAGAAACTGAAGATATCGACAATGAATGACAAAAAAATTATATACAATTTTTTATGTATTTTTCAGTAATTAAATAAAAAAATATTCACTCTTAAATAAAAAAAACCTCATATTACATGTCATGGATTATGCCTACGGGGGAAACCATGTAAAAAAAATCATCTATTTCATTCTACCTCGATGGTGGTGAGGAAACGAGTGCATTGTTATAATCTAGTCGCTTTCTCAGCGCTCTACTCTGAAAACGGTTAATTTTACAGAAAAATGCTCAAGGCATTTTTTGTAGGTAATTTCACAACAAACAATTTTGTAATGACTTCTATTGACCTCCGAGCTATAGGTCGTGAGATATTTGCGAAAAAAAAAAGATTTTCGTAACCTTTTGACCTTTATAACTTTTTTAGCCGGCACGATATCAATGTCGATTTTTCACATCTTCATTCATCATTCATCATCATCATCATTGCAGCCGAAAGACGTCCACTGCTGGACATAGGCCTCCCCGATCTTCATTACAACGCCGTAATAAAGGTGTATACAAAAATTCAGCTCACTAGGAATTTTTCCGCAGATTGGGGTTTAAAATGCCTAAAATGACTGGACTAAATATTCATAAACAGCAGAGTTATTAGCATTTGTTTATATCCCAAAATGTCACTCGTATTTATGGAAATATTGTACAGAAAAATTGGAATATTGTATTGTTGTTGTTGTTTGTTGTATTGTATTGTTGTTTGTTTTTGGTTGTGTTGTATTGTTTGTTTGGATTATGAATGAACAACAATGGAAAAACACTGCGCGTAGTATTTTATAGTAGCAATTGTTATGTATAATTCATTCAATTATGAATTTACCAATTATGACAAATTTTCGTGGACAAGTTTGGGATTTCGTTTTTATGCTCTTGCCTACATAAATATGATCAGTAACGGGTACGGATAGAGCCCATTTTTTTTGTACTAATTAAAAATAGGGGTGTATACGTGTACATAGTTTAATATAAATTACTTCGGTAAATATTTAAGTTTCTTATGTCCGTAGTCACTAGATTTTTATCAGATCAAGAAAGCGAATCTAAGCAATACGACAATACACAGTAAATTCAGGCAAACTATATTTTGTGGCTAAATAGAAATCATTTCTGTATCTTTGCAGCAATAAGCCCGCTCGATACAAGAAGGCCATGTTTTCCAGTCTGAATAAAAGCAAAGGCCTAGCGATCCCTCGGGCGCTTGCAAGAAATTACTTTCAGTCAATTGGAGCTCATTAACTTGTATTATTTCTTAATCAACTGCGAGGTGCTGGTAATTGAAACTAAGCAATTTTGCTTGTCTACGCGCTAGTGGGTACCTAAATTGGAATCTTCGCTCAACTCTACATGAGTCTACATAAATACGGGGCGGAATGTTATTTCACTTGTCTGACGTCATGCGTAACTCTTCCATGAGGCATGTGCGCTTTTTATTGGACATCGTATAAACATAAGTACGACGGCCATTAATGGATGAGGGGGGATGTTAAAAGCGATATTTTCCCATCGTGATGTATGAGAATCTTGCTTGTAGTTGTAATGAGAAATTCCGATGTCACAGTTTCTGAGCCGCTATTTTTGAACGTGGTATGTTTTGATACGAATTGTTCGCTTGTCAAGTGGCGACGTAAGGTCAGAAGTATGACGTAGCAATATTTTGTGTGACTTAACCGTTACATATTTAATACCTATCTACGTTATAATTAAACCTTCTCCTTGTTCGGTAAAAAATGGTAGGTAGCACATAGGTACGACATACAGATATTGGAGTTTAGGATTACATTAAACGTTGCAGATAACCTCGGTTTGACTCCAAAGCGCAAAGTTTGTCGGTGTTATGTGTAAAAAAAATTCTAACTGACCAAACAAGTATCTGCAATACTTGGATACAACAGCACATAGGTAGGCAAGTAGGTAAATACTGAATGTCAACAAAATTTTACACCAAGATGGCCCCAGTATAAATAATATTATAGTTACATTAAACACCAAAACTTTTATGAACAACTTCATAAACCCAAAATCTACAACATTATATTTTATGAATCTACTAGTTATGCATAGAATCTCATATTTTGTTATGCCGTCAAAGCGTGTAAGTGGATAGCCGTGATGTAATATGAAAGAAGGTATCTTCAAAGTATTACCATGAAAATGTTATCGCTTCATACAGAATTGAGCCCTTTCGCGGGAAATAACTCGCACTACAATGAGATCTTGAAGAGCGGATCTTTCTCTCCCAAAGGGAATACAGTGACACTGACGACATTTTCTTATAATATTTTAAACATTTTCGAGGGCTCGATAGGGCCTAGATAGATGTATAGATTCAGCTATAAAACTGTACGTACAAATAAGACGCATAAGAAATTAACCTAAGTATGTATATGTACAGTGACAGTTAAAAAAACCATCAAACAGATTATTTAGAACCAATTGTCATACACATAAGTGTACTTAATTGGTTCTTAACTTCTGCCATTCAAGAAATAATTATTGAATATAAAATACGAGTATCATATTGTAATGGACGCCGAGCCTGCGGACCTAATATGTGTCAAAGTGACAATAGACTGATAGGACAGTGAGTGATTATGTGAATAATTAGTGTTTTCTAAGTGAACCTAATTAGTTTTTAGTGAGGAACTCATAAAATGAGCCCTAATTGTGTAGTGATAACGTGTAATTATATTACGTAGTGATAAGGACTAAGGTTTTGTTATGGTGACTTTTATGGTTTTTATATTTTTGTAGGATAGATTAGTGAATTCTAAGTCGAATGATATAAGGTTTTATATGTGAAATATGGATATTTCTATGTAAAAAGCATGTTTAAAGTGTAAAGGCTCTCGTTAAGGTAAAGTTTCGCGATACTAAAGGTTTTTGCATGCAATTTCGAGATTATTCCGGGCTTGATTCTGATTGGTTGAAATATTCGTGAGCATTCCGGAATGTTCCTTAATGGTTAAAAGGCTCCACCTCCTGACCGTTCGACCAATCAGCGATCAGCTGCGTAATGTATAAATTGGAACCGGTTTTGTCCCTAGACACAGTCGTTTCCGAATATTCTAATAAGAATACCTGAGAAGAAATAAACTTGGAAGAAAGAAGCCTTGTTTTATTTCAAGTTCAAGAAGAACACACACAAGAAGAAATTATACCGTCAACTACAGCCTAGTCCTTCGAGCCGGATTAAGATCGGAAGAATCAGCGACGAAGTACCTACAGCCTGGTCCTTCGAGCGCCGGATTAAGATCGGAAGAATCAGCGACGAAGTACCTGCAGCCTGGTCCTTCGATCGCCGAATTAAGATCACCACAGATCAAGACAGACGCACCTACGGAAACGACGTGTGAACAACGAGTCTGCGTAACGAAGATTGAACCAACATTTCAAGATCACGCCAAGTGAGTGAAGAAAAAATCAGGATCTGCTAGTCTCGCTTAGAAGAGGGCTCCGTTGAAGTGGAGACGAAGAATTCACCGGTTCCTAACGTGTTGGAGGGGCCCCGTTGAGGTGATATTCGTTAACCACTGGTCCTAGAAGAAGAGGGACATTTGATCAAGGGTGGATCCAGATTATTCAGGGGCGGATCAAGAAGAGGATCGTTGGGCTCGGGACTCGTCAGGGGCGGATCAAGTGAGCCGCTAATAGTGAACATTTGGGAACGATTCCACATACATTCCACAATGAAAATGGTGGTCACCCGAAGCCAGGGAGATGCAGTGGAAGTGGAAGAACAGCGACGCGCCCAGCTACAGGAAGCAGCGCGTATTGAGAAGGAGCGACTACGAAGACTGTCGATGGAGCCGCCGGCGTCACCCTTTTCAAGGGGAGCGGACGCTAGCACGGCAGGACCTTCTGGGGTCGCCACAAGAACCGAAGATCTACAGAGACCAAGGTCGCCTACAAGATCAGTAACGTCGATACGCTCAAACATCAGCGTCACGACACGACTACGAGTGGCGGAACTGGAGGCAGCAGAGAAGTTGGCCGCCATAAGAAGAAGGGAATTAGAGTTGGAAGCAGACTTGATTAAGAAGAGGTTAGCAGTGGAAGTGTCGGTTATCAACGACGAAGCGAGTGTGCATGAAGAGCAGCTAGCAGAAGCCCTCCCACGGGAAGAACCTCTACGTAAAGTAGATGACTGGCTAATGAAGAACCCGCTCACTTCACGGGGGGAGGAAGCTCCCAGAAGAGAGGAAGCCAAGCAACTCCGGTTCGACACAGCACGAGGAAGATCACCGACACCCACCAGGATCAGGAACAGCATAAAACACCTGGCAGCTACCCTAGAGAAGATGGCAAGACCAAGACTGCGACACACGGACCTTCCAACTTTCTCCGGCGCGACCAACGAGTGGCTTCCATTCAAAGCATCGTATCGGGACTCGACACAGATGTACCAGATCTCGGCAGCAGAGAACATCCAAAGACTGAGGAGCTGCCTGAAGGGAGAAGCTAGAGACGCAGTAGCCGCCCTACTCCATACGGCCACGGTTCCGAACGTCATAATAAAGACATTGGAGCAGTGTTTCGAAAGACCAGAAGTCATTATCGACAAGGCAATAGAAAACCTGAAGAAACTTTCGAGACTGGGGGCCTTAGCGACGGAGCTAAATAGCTTCGCCATCAAGCTGCAAAATATAACCTGCGTTCTCAAGACTATCGACCAGAGAGGGTACCTGTACAATCCGATGCTGAGCAGAGAGGTGCTAGAGAAGATGAGCCCGCACCTGAAGGCAAGATGGTGTGACTACGCGTACGACCACGAAGGCACCGGGGACCCAGAGATCATCGTAATGTCTCAGTTTTTGATGCGGGAAGCGGACAGGGCGTTACGATACACATACGCCCCTGCATCGTGCGCCTCTAGTATAAAGAGAGAGGCGAGACCTGCTGTGACACTTAAGAAGAAAGCGACGGTGTACGCCAAGGTAGAAGACACAGAGGAGAAAAAGGACTTGTGCCCAAAGTGTGATCAAGATCACTTGCTAACAGCGTGTCCCAAATATAAGGCGCTTTCGGTTGACCAGAGATGGCGTCTGATTCGCGAGAAGGGAGTCTGCTTCAAGTGCGCCCAGAGAAGACATCGACGCATAGTGTGCAAGGCGAAGCCGTGCGGTGTAAACGACTGCCGCCGCCCACATCACTCTTCCCTGCACAATGACGAGAAGACAGAAGCCAGGAAACCCGAAGAAGCGAAGACCGACGAGTCACCGAAGCAAGAAGCAGTACTATCGGTAGCAACGAGACCTGCTCCCGGACCCAAGACAGTGCTGCTGAAGATGTGCCCTATCATCGTGACGGGACCACGGGGGGAGGCAAAGACCTACGCGCTGCTGGATGAGGGAGCGACGATCACCCTCATTGATAAGGAACTAGCAGCCAGCATTTGGGCGGAAGGACCATCACAACCGCTTCACCTGAACAGAGTGAACATGTCACAGCAGGAAATGGAAAGTCAGCTCGTATCCGTCGAGGTTAAGGGGACTAAGGGAACAGATGGACATCGGATCAGAGCAAGAACGATAAAAGATCTGAAGCTGTACCAGCAGGCCTTTCCGGAGACCTTACTGGACTACGAGCACCTGAGGGACTTGGACCGAGACGAGGTGTGCTATGGAACGGCGCACCCTGGACTCCTGGTAGGAACTGATCATTGGGAGTGTATCATTTCAAGAGAGTTGCGAGTCGGCAGCCCGACCCGCCAGCTGCTTCAAGGACTCAACTCGGATGGGTGGTGCATGGGACCGCGCCACGCGGCACCATCTATCGAGAGGGAAACGTGCTATACTTATACGAGCCTGCCAGACCCACCAGTGCGGGCGATCAGGAGCTCCACAACTTGGTTGAAACCCACTTCAAGATCGAGTCTCTTGGTATGCAGAAGAAGCCAAGAGTCAGCGAAGCGGACAAGCGAGCCATCTCTATAGTCGAGAGAACGACAAAGAAGATTGACAGAGGCTACGAGGTGGGATTGCCATGGCGACGGGACGACACCGCCATGCCCTCTAGCTACAATCAAGCGTTTCGTCGACTGCAGAAGATTGAGGAGAAGATGGACTTGGACCCCGCCTTTGAAAAGAACTACTCCAGCCAGATCGAGAACTTGTTGAAGAAAGGGTATGCAGCTCCGTGCGACGGCTCTGAGGACGCAAGTGCCATCAGCTGGTACCTGCCACACTTCGCGGTGCAGAACCCCAACAAACCGGGGAAATACCGTTTGGTGTTCGACGCGGCTGCTAGGAGCAACGGAGTGTGCCTCAACGACGAGTTGCTGGAGGGACCAGATCTGCTGTTGTCGCTGCAAGGGATCATCTTCAGGTTTAGAGAGAAGGCCGCCGCGATCACAGCAGATATCCAAGAGATGTTCCTGCGGGTGAAGATAAGACCTCAAGATCAACCGGCTCAGCAATTCTTGTGGAGAGGAAAGGACCGAGAGAAGCCTCCACAGAAGTACAAGATGACCAGTATAATCTTCGGCGCCGCTAGCTCCCCGTATATGGCCCACCACATTCGCAACCACAACGCGGAAGTGTATGGGCAGGAGTTCCCGCGCACACTGGAGGCAATCAGGAACAATCATTACATGGATGATTGGGTGGCGAGCTACGAAGATGTAGAGGAGGCACGGAAGGCGGTTGAAGAAACACGGACCGTACACGCACACGCCGAGTTCACCCTACGAGGATGGAGTGCCAGCGATAAGGCGGTGCTGAGCGACGTGCCCTCGGAGCTACACGCCACTACCCCTACACCACTGGGGGGAGAACAGCCAGAGAGCAAGATCCTGGGGCTGTTCTGGAACGCCGAAAAGGATGAGCTCGGGTTCAACACATCGATGAACCGGGTCCCAGAAGAAGTGAGGTCAAGAGCACGTGCGCCGACCAAGCGGGAAGCACTCAGCGCCGTTATGTCGATCTACGACCCGCTGGGACTGCTGAGCCACTACACGATCCGTTCCAAAATTATCCTGCAGAACTTGTGGCGCCTACAGATAGCCTGGGACGAACAGATACCGGAAGAGGAGAACGAACTCTTTGCGTCCTGGCTTGCGCGCCTTCCAGAGATAGCCATGCTGAGATTGCCGCGCTGCTACATTCTGGGGAAGTACGAACGAATCGATCTCCACGTGCTGTGTGACGCCAGCGAGCAGGCCTATGCGACCGCGGCATACTGGCGCATCAAGAGGAGCGACGGGAGTATCGCAGTCGTGTTGGTAGCAGCGAAGGCAAAGGTGGCGCCGAGGAAGACACAAACCATACCTCGGCTAGAACTCCAAGCGGCGGTCATCGGAGCAAGACTCGCCGACACGATCAAGAGGGAACATCGAGTGGAAATCAGCCAGACAACATACTGGACCGACTCCTCGACGGTCGTGCACTGGATACGACACAACATGCGACGCTACACACCGTTCGTAGCACATCGACTTGGGGAAATCGCCGAGTTAACGCAGAGAGAAGAATGGCGATGGCTCCCTACTGACCTGAACGTGGCTGACGATACCACACGTCTGACTGACGCGTCGATCAGCTCAACGGATCGGTGGTTCCAGGGGCCGAGTTTCCTGTACTTGCCAGAAGACCAGTGGCCCGGGACGTCGACAGGTGAAGAGACAGAAGAGGAAGTCCTGCACGTGAGCGAGACATCGGGACGAGTCGAGCGCACGCATCCAGGACCGGACGGCGGCGTCAGGATCGTCGAGGTGAGGACCAGGACCGGCGTCTTCCGGCGGCCAGTTAGCAAGCTCGTCGTCGTGTTGAGGAAGGAAGCTACGCAAGCTGCGCTGGGGGGAGAGATGTAATGGACGCCGAGCCTGCGGACCTAATACGTGTCAAAGTGACAATAGACTGATAGGACAGTGAGTGATTATGTGAATAATTAGTGTTTTCTAAGTGAACCTAATTAGTTTTTAGTGAGGAACTCATAAAATGAGCCCTAATTGTGTAGTGATAACGTGTAATTATATTACGTAGTGATAAAGACTAAGGTTTTGTTATGGTGACTTTTAAGGTTTTTATATTTTTGTAGGATAGATTAGTGAATTCTAAGTCGAAATATATAAGGTTTTATATGTGAAATATGGATATTTCTATGTAAAAAGCATGTTTAAAGTGTAAAGGCTCTCGTTAAGGTAAAGTTTCGCGATACTAAAGGTTATTGCATGTAATTTCGAGATTATTCCGGGCTTGATTCTGATTGGTTGAAATATTCGTGAGCATTCCGGAATGTTCCTTAATGGTTGAAAGGCTCCACCTCCTGACCGTTCGACCAATCAGCGATCAGCTGCGTAATGTATAAATTGGAACCGGTTTTGTCCCTAGACACAGTCGTTTCCGAATATTCTAATAAGAATACCTGAGAAGAAATAAACTTGGAAGAAAGAAGCCTTGTTTTATTTCAAGTTCAAGAAGAACACACACAAGAAGAAATTATACAGTCCACTACAGATATTGTATAAATATCTTATTGCTTATGAATGTGTGTGCAGAAAGGGTATTGTATTGCCCCCAAGGCAGAGGATGTAAATAATTACACAACACAATGGTCACGCTTGAAAGGCCTCAGCCATTTATTTAACACGTATAAAATACAGACTTCACATAACACGTGTAAATACTTTCACATAATCGAGTCCTTTACGTACATACGCGTGACGCTAACTCACAAATAGTTCACAGTTACTTTACAATACTTCACTGACTCTAATACGTTAGATAACTTAGGAAATCTGGAAATCTAGGGCCGCTCCAGGAGCGTAGGGTGCCAAGACAAACTGTCGTAGTGACGCTTTAAGTCGAACTGCAGAGAGAGAACGTCGTCTTCAAGGAAAGTGCAGCTTAAGTACTTTTTCAGCCGGTCGCAAGTCGTGGGAGAGAGTCCCTATCCCTCTCGTCTGTTCCCTAATCCTGTTGAGGCCGGCTGACGTTCACCTCCCGACCCCCCGCATACAGCAAGCACACTATTGGTTATCAATAGTGGCGTGATTTTCAACGGTTTTTCTGCGCTATTTACTTCTAAGAACCGCATTATGTACTTCTAAGAACTCAGTACATAGCCTTATATACTATCCTAGTAGCCGATTGGACAATAGTCTGGCCTCTGATTGGCTTGCCCTCTATTATGTACAGCGCGTATGTACATACATTACGCATCTATGAATGACGTAATGTTGATTATATTTAGTGATTCTAAATTACATGCTCGTGTCCGTAACAGGTATGGCCCACCATTCATATAAATTTTGGCCCACAGTGGACATAATATATAGACTACTTATGTTCATAGTTTATGAACTAATAAACCTGTTGCAGCTAAAAATCTATAAAAATCGCTGGTTCTATTAAAAATCGGAGGAAATGAGTTAAATAAATTTTTTCTGTTGGATGCTGGAGTTATTGAGAAAAATGGAACAGAGATAGAGCGGCCGGTCTCATTGTTGTACATAGCAGATACAGAATCCATAGGCAGGCTGGGGTCGTCGGCAAAAGCGGGTGCAGAATTTATTATGAAAGTGAATAGTTAAAGTAGTCACAAACTGTTTCGCAATTTAAATGTAACTGAACTAACCAATGACAATAAAAGCAAACGCAGCAAATATGACACCAGTTTTTTTTCTTCACACCGTTTGGGTAGGGCATACGGGCCGGCTACAAGTGACTGTCGCACGCTTCAGCTTCCTTTTTGGCCGCTTCTAGCTTCTCGTGGCGGCGTTTGTGACTGTGGCATGTGGCCCATGTGCGGCGACACTTAGACCATTCGTCAGTAATAATAGTACATTGTTACCATAAGGGTGAGTAACTTATTTAGTCCCGAGAAGGAGTTTGGCGTCCGAGCGTAGCGAGGTCGCCTATAGTTCGAGGGGCTAAATAAGGCTTTAACCCGACGTAAACACTATGTGTTTTCATTACGAATACAAGAAAAATAAAAACCTGAGTCGTCGTATGATTTTAAGTATCTTTCTTTTGATTTAGGCGGTAAAAGATTTTCCACTACTACGTTAGCATTTTATCTTATAGAATAAGATCCCAGAGCGATAAGACATAACTTATTTTCACATGGATGAAACCTTATGTTCTCAGTAGCGTCTTGAAAGAAAGAAAGAAAGAAAGAAAAAACTTTTATTCGTACCGCACACATACAGTAGAATTACAAAAAAAAAGTATAAAAAGAATAACATAAAATCTGTGCAAGGCCAAAAAGGCGCCTAACTCAGCATATGCTGCGATATTTAAAACGATTTTAAACGATAAATAACGCAGCGCTGGTATTCTGCTAGGGCCCACGGTGATGCCACGGTCACACTCACGGAGGTTAAATAAACTATTTAGGTAGGTATCGAAACAAAATAACAAATACAAACATTGATAAAACAAACATTGAAAAAATAATAAATACATAAAATAAAAGGTAAAAAGCGTGAAATTATGTTAATACGTGTAATGTGTTAGAGAAATTTATAAAAATGTAATAAATAATGAACCATAGACAGACACCTGATGCCGCGCTCCAAAATCATTTGTCAGAACCATAGACAAACGGACGGACGCGAGCGCATGGTTCACGGATATTATAGTTATCTATGGATATTTGTGTTCTGTGGCACGATATATTGACTGTCAGAAGAAAAATTAGGTGGGTCTATATTATACAAATAAACAAAAGCTGAATACGTCTAAAAACAAGTGATTCGGGAGTATCTGAAATGTTATTGTGTATGACTGTGAAGTGTAATGTTGTGTAGTGTTGGACGCAAGAAAAAGATGCCAAACTAGCCGAGCGACAATGTCACCAACTTTTCAAAGGTCACCATTGCAAACCGTGCAGAACTCTGGAATGTTATTGTGTATGACTGTAAAGTGTAATGTTGTGTAGTGTTGGACGCAAGAAAAAGATGCCAAACTAGCCGAGCGACAATGTCACCAACTTTTCAAAGGTCACCATTGCAAACCGTGCAGAACTCTGGTTAAATTATGTGGTGGCTTCCTTTTGGTTGCGTAATAAATGCTGTTTGTATTTGCAACCAAAAGCACCAACCGCCTTTAAAGCACGAATAGGTGGTGGCAAATTATTCCAGATTTTGCTAGCAGCGTATTTGAAACTTCCACGGAAAGCAGCAGTTTTATGGGTCAAAGTCAACAGAAGGTAAGAAGATGCTCTCGTTTTAACTTTGTTTATATCACGTGACCAAGTTAGTTTCTCATAGAGATATGTAGGTTTTTTAGTGAGAATTGTGCCAAAGAGTAGGGTAGCCAGATGGAGTTTTCTGCGATCTGACATTCTCATCAGATTACCCTTATTTAAAAATGGTGTTATGTGAGATCTTGGAGGGACATTAAAACAAAACCTAGCACATGCATTTTGTACTCGCTGGATTAACTTTACACTTCTACCGAGAATGCACGCCCCATACACAGTGTCAGCGTAGTTCAGCTTGGATAAAACAAGTGACTCACAGAGCATGATACGCATATCCACACTTAAGTAGGGACGTACACGATATAAAAGCTTAAGACGATAGAAGCAATTGCGCACGGCTTCTGTAATATGAGTCTCAAAATGCAAGTGCTCATCAAATACTACTCCAAGATTACGGGCTTCCCACACCCTCTCAATGGGACAACCATCAATCCTCACATCCAGATTACTGTGGCCCAATTTATTTAAAAAATCACGTGATCCTATGATCAAATATTTGGACTTGCCTGGGTTCAAAACCAGTGAGTTTCTCATAGACCAGGCTGTGATCCTATCCAAATCCTCATTCACTCTCCTTACAGTGTCAACAGTCTGCTGAGGATGAAAAGACAGATACATCTGTAAATCATCAGCATAAAGGTGGAACTTCGTGTTGAGCAGGCAATTGGTGATGTCAGCACTGTACAGAATGAAGAGAAGAGGACCAAGGATCGATCCCTGGGGCACACCCCTGGTCACGCACTTAGGACTAGAGGACTCAATGCTTCCATCACTTTCACTTGTCACCTGGACAAACTGAGAACGGTGAGTCAAGTAGCTTTTAAACCACTGAACCGTCTCAGGCTGACATCCATAGTACGACAGCTTAGAAATGAGGAGTGACGTATTAATTGAGTCAAAAGCGCGTGAGAAGTCCAGTAGGACCAGCATGGCACCCATTCCCTTGTCTCTGCCCTCAAGGATATTCCCAACCACATCAAGTAGGGCCGTGGCTGTACGAGGGATGCCTTTTAAGTTTTGTCGTTTGAAGAAAAAAACACAACTAGAAATTTATAGTACTTTTTATTGTTTTTTAAAGTATTCACCACGTAGCTTAATACACTTTTCCATTCGCTCAAACCAGTTATTATAACATTTATTCCACTCTAAAGTGGGGGTGTTCAAAATGGCTGACTTGAAAGCGTCGACTGCTTCTTCACCGGACTGGAACCTTTGACCACGAAGACTTTTCTTAATTTTAGGAATTGAAAAGAAATCGTTAGGGCTTAGGTCAGGACTGTATGGAGGATGGTCAAGAATTTCTACTTTTTCCTGCTTCAAATACTCAATCGTTTGACGAGCGCTGTGTGAACTTGCGTTGTCGTGGTGCTGGATGATGCGTCGCTTTGAGTTAGATTTTCAAAGTTCGGCGATGACTTGTGGTAAACAAACTGTGGTATACCACTCTGCGTTAACCGTTCTACGATTTTCAAGTGCAATAGTTGCAACATGGTCGGTTTTTCCAACGAACGTGGCCACCATCTTCTTTGAAGTGCTTCGAGAACGAACAACTTTAGTCGGCTCGTCTTGAAAGACCCAGATTGTAGATTGTTGTTTGGAATCAGGATCGTAGGCATAGATCCAAGATTCTTCACCACCGATGATGTCGTAGACGTGATTTGACTCTCCTCGGTTGAACCTTTGCAGAGTTTTCTTACACCATCTGACGCGGGCCGCCTTGTGATCGTCAGAAAGCAGATGCGGTATCAAACGGCAAACTAGCTTTCTCACACCAAGCGCTTCATGCAAGATCTTCTGAATGGTTGTCCCTGAGAAGACTAATAGATCCTCTATCTCTCGATATGTCACATGACGATCTTCGAGAATTCGTTGTCTAACAGCAATGACGTTATCTTCAGTGAAGGCGGATTTTGGGCGTCCTTCGCGAGATTTGTCACTAACACAAGTATGTCCACGCTGGAATTCTAAATACCAGCGTTCAACAGTCCGCAGACATGGGGCTTCATCACTGAACACAGATGTTACTTAGCTCTTCAAAACACAGACGCCGTGTCAGGCCTCTTATAAAGTTGTAGAAAATTATTGCACGAACATTGTCCTTAGAAAGATTCATTTTCGTACGTAACCTGACAGATTCCAATCGACGCTGTGACTAAACAATAGCATTAATCCTAATACTTTCAACTGTTTTGAGATTCAAAATTTTAACACATTCGAATATAGAACAGTTCCAAATTCAAAATTGCCGGGAAATATGGAAACGACAGAACTTAAAAGGCATGCCTAGTACTATGTCCCTTGCGAAAACCAGACTGAGCAAGCGGCAATATGTTGTGCTCCTCGAGATATGCTCGGAGCTGGTTGGAGACAACCTTCTCTAAGACCTTGGAGAGACATGGCAGTAGGCTAATAGGGCGGAGATCTTTTACGCTGGTAGGATTACATACTTTAGGGATGGGTCTAACTATAGCCAATTTCCACAGATCCGGAAAAGAGGACGAGGAGATAGAACGGTTGACGATGGCCGTAATAGCTGCAAGGGTACGAGGAAGAGTCATCATCATTTCAAGCGAGATATGGTCACAGCCCTGAGCATTGGACTTCAAACCACGCAACAGCCTCAGCACCACATCCTCCCGAACGGGCTCCAGCTGGAAATTAGTGTTACTGAATTTGTTTTGCTCATAATATTCTAAGTCGGCAGCTGTGACTGTACCATTACCTGGTACATCCAAAAAGTGTGCATTAATTTTTTCAGGATCACTACATAAGTTTGGTAAACTGTGCTCTGATGTTTTAGAGATAGCTATAGAGGATTTAATATGACTCCATAGCTTCTTAGGTTTTTTTATATTTTTATTTATATAAGTTTTAAAATATGCACGCTTCTCACTGTCCAACGCCGCCCTAACAAGATATTTAAGTTCTTTATATGAGTCAATATGATGTGATGCTTTAGTAGCTTTTGCCCTGTTGTGGCTTCTGTCACGCAGCTTCATCATATCCCTTACAGTATCAGTTATCCATGGAGGGGACTTATCCCTGATGAGGACCTTTTTAAGGGGAGCATGTAAATCAAATAAATTTAAAATATACTCATTAAAAGTTTCCACCATGGAATTGACATCCTCCAGGCTTTCAATATATTCCCAGTCCATCTTATTAAGGTCCTTGGTGAAATGGTCTAGCAGTATATCCTTAAGGGGCCTGAAAGTGACCCAGCGCGGAGAAGGCTTATCTAATTTAAAGTTAAATTCAGCGGATATCACTGCATGCTGGCCGAGCTCTGGAATATGTGAAACTGATACCTCACGCACACGGGCATCAGTGCATATAACATCAATTAATAACTCGCTGTGGTCTGTGAAATGGGTTGGCTGAGATACAATTTGATTTAACTTGCAACATAGCAGAAAATTGTTTAGGAGTTTTGTTTTGTTATTTGTATGACTTAACATGTTAATATTGAAGTCGCCCAACAAGATAATTTTATCCGCGCTAGCAAAAGAGAAAAGAGACTCGGTAATTGCATCTAGAAAGACATTGACATCGAGCCACGGTGGCCTGTATGCTGTGCCGACGATGACAGAATGGTCTTATGTGCTTTAAATACCGTGTGCTTGCGGAGCTCTACCTTGGGGAACTTGGGCAGGTACGAGGTGAGAAAGGGAACTAAAAATAAGAGTTACTTAACTTATTATGGCTGATTTTGATATATGTTTTGTAGAATATTATTCTAAAGTAGTATCCATAAGTGTCAGACACTTTCCATGGGCCAAAACTTTTGTCAGACGCTTTAAAACCACACAAAAAATAATTGGACTTTACTTATTTTTACATGGCTGATTTTTATATATGTTTTGTAGAATATTATTCTAAAGTAGTATCCATAAGTGTCAGACACTTTCTACGGGCAAAAACTTTTGTCAGACGCTTTAATGCCCCACAAAAAATAATTGAACTTTACTTATTTTTACATGGCTGATTTTTAAATATGTTATTAATGTTTAAATATGTTATTTCATTAGTCAGACAAATTGTAGTGACCAAATATCCCCTAAACACAAAAATTATTCAGTTGAGAGTATTAGGGCGAGAGCACTTTTGACTGGCCTGTTGGTCTAGTAGTTAGTGGCCCTGACTGCTATGCCGGAGGTCGTGGGTTCGATTCCCACCCAGGACAAATGTTTGTGTGATGAGCACGATCATTTGTTCTGTGTCTGGGTGTAATTTATCTATATATGTATGTATTTAGAAATATATAAGTATGTTTATCAGTTGTCTAGTACCCATAACACAAGCTCTGCTTAGCTTGGGACTAGACGGCGTTGTGTGATAGTTGTGGAATATTATATTATATTATTATTACTATGCATGCGTTTCAAAGCGAGTGAGACGTCTATAGTAACTCGTTTTCTCTTACTTTAACTCAAAATCTGTTATTATTATTATTATTTTATATCTTATTTATCTCAGGACCCTGAGGTCCTGGACCTTTGGGAGGCGTACGAGGAGCCGAAGCCAACTCGCAGAGGCCCTTTAGATAATTATAATGGAACATGATACCAACCGACGATTATCCCTGTACGCGCTATGCTGGTGCACCCAAGGACAACCCCGGTTATTGAAAAACTGTTGAAAGAAAAGAAGAAAAGAAAGAAAAACATTTTATTTGGCGGAACAAGGCGCAAATTTAAAACTAACAAATTATAAGTACGTGTGAAAGAAATATGCGCCACATCCGCGCAAAACGGCCGAACGCTCAGCATAATGCCGTGACCACACGCAAAATGCGATGAGTCTACGGCGCTGGTTTTCAGCGTGGGCCGGTAACGGTATCGACATAAAGACGTCGGCACGGTATTGTGTGCTAATAGATTTGAATAAAATAGATAAATAAAAATAAATTCTAGGGAAAGGAGAAAAAAAAAGAACAATGAATAAATAAAGTGGAAATACGAAATCATAATATATATAAAGTGGCAACATTACTTTTCGTCTGTACCAAAGTACGTGGTTCTGTTTTCGCGTACCTATAGTCTATGGACGCGATGACGTGCGTGAAAAGGATATGATGCATGCTATGACGCTACGCCATTAATTGTGACGAGTGTTTCTACGGAAATGGTAATTGAAGTTCAACATTTCAAAAAGATGCGATGCGAAATCGTTGAATATGTTTGTGTTTTATTGCTTTGTACAGTGTTCTAAGAGTCCGCGACGAAATATGAATCACATGGACTCATGAGAAGCCGAAATCGGGGCAGACAATATGTTATTTAGTGTTTTTATTCCGATTGCTTTATCTTGTGGAAATAATTTCTCAGAAAAGAGGACAAAACAAACAAACTGAAAAAGTGATTAATACAGGTATTGTTGCTAATAATGAAATGAATTGTAATAAATAGAAAATTAAAAAATTATAAGCATTGTCAAATGATTGTGATTATTACATATAAGTATGAATAGTATAAATTAAAATTAATATATTTACGTTCTTATATAAAGGTATCCTGTATGACGTGGGAAATTAATGTGTAAACACGCTGAAAGCAGCGAGCCAATACACAGGGACAAGTCTGAATGCCAAGCCACAACACTGCTGAATAACAAGCCAAAGACTAAGAGTCAAGCAAGCCAATACACAGGGACAGGACTGAATGCCAAGCCACAACGTTGCCGAAAACCAAGCCAAAGACTCAAGAGTCATAACCATGAGGTGACACTTGTTTATTGCTGTAAGAGTTGCGCGTTCAACAGTAACTTCTTAAGGTGATGAGGAGGTGTTGCGACATATGGAGAACGAAGATAATAGGGCTATGGTTTTTGGAGTCTTAAGTGGACTGGTAACATGGAACTATGATAAGACTATGGCCCCTGCCTGAACAACGTTATTAATATCCATCGAAAAAAGGCAGGGGGTGACTTGCACACTCAATAAATGGGCCCCCAAAAACGGCCGCTAGCACGAAGTGACGTAGCAACAAGATGGCAACATATCTTGAGGTGCTTGAGGAGTGAAGAGGTATACCACGGCTATCAGAACAATCCCGGAAGTACGGTCAAGATCCCTACCAGCACCTTACTGGATTATACATCCTTCTCCCGAGCACGTTTGCTCTTGCGAATCTCCACTCAAGCCAGCCGCCAATAAAGGCAAGAGAAGAGAAGTGGGAAGAGAGGTGGGAGCTCAGTTCCTCGTCAGTGTTCACTACGGCCGGCCAATAAAGGCAAGCCGGAGATGAAGAACAAGAATTCTCCCGGGAGATCGGGTCCGTGGGGTCGCTAATGCCCAACAGTTCGCCACAAAACTGCACTGCGGATTTATTATTATTCTTTCTTTATTGTCAGGCAACAAAGGCCCATAGATAAAATACATAATATTACAATCTTTTAAACAAAATAAACTAATACATATTAAAAATAACACAAACAATTAACTATAATTATACACGTAACATCGGCGTCGTATTCCGCTGCTTGGTGTCGCGTAGCCTTTCTCGGAAACGTCGATACACGACACCTTTCGGCCAAAAGTCCTCTCTCAAAAATAGTAAATAGTTATGCGTCTAGTACACGGTCATGCAAGCGTCAATCAATTCCATCAATCATGATTGATGGTTTTTGTCAGTCAGTACAAAATAACGTCAATCATCGCATTAGACGGTAGGTTTTCCGTCAATCAAAAAATTTACCGTGGCAAAAATGACAGCAAAACCTATCGTGTAATATTCGCTTTATAGTATAGTGTATGTTAGGGTGGAGTGAAATTGGAAAGAAAATTTTTTTTTTGGAAATTCACTTTTCCTGTGTCATTAATCGATGACCGTACATAAAATCTTTATTCATGCTAAAAATCAAAACCCTACGGCTTTATTTTGAGGTGGCGCGCTATGAGGGTAATTTGAAAAAAAATCCAATTTTTACGTCTATCGTGTACCTGCATTGACATGTTATTGTGTATCTATATGTAATAAAACTTATATCTTACGTTACTTTAGAGGGTTAACTTGTTCGTCTTTGCATAGTTTTCTTAAACTTTCTCATTTAAGTGGTAACGACAAGTATAAAATAATTCTGATTATTCGACAATAAAATGCCGAAAACTCGAAAAGACTTGCGATGCCCCTTGTTTGGCGATCCAATAAAACTAAGTGATAATGTGTTACCAACTTATTGTGATATTATAAAATATTACTTGTGGTTAAGAAATGACTTACTGGAACTGAATAATGGTAAAGATCCTGTAGTGAAAGATTTGTGTGAAATGATAGCTGCTGATATTGAAAAAATTTGGAACAAGGCGTCAATTCCCATTATAATTCATCAACAAATAGTTGCCAGATTGATTTCCTACTATAATAAATACAAGAATGTGAAGAAATTACGCAATGAAAAGAAAAAGCAAATGTTCTACGAAGAATCTGAATCAAAATTATTTGACATCGCTACTTGTAAATGTGAATCTAGAGAAGTTTGTAAGTGTGTGATTAAAGTCCCTGTTGCGGAAGAAACCTTTTTGAAAGACCAAAGAAATGAACGAAAATGTATATTGGGTCTGTTGATAAAGTGTCTACTAAATCTATCTGCCGTAAAGAGAAAAGAAAGAGAAAGTATGATGACTTTTTAAAAAAAGCCAGTAGTATTCCAAGTACTTCTTCTGATCCAGTTCTTATGTGGTCTTCTAGTAGTTCGTCCATTGCAGCATCAGACGAGGATGAAGATGTGATTTTTAGAACAGAAATAACGACTCAATCAACCAGAGAAACTGAACAAATAACAGAACCTCCGATGACCATAAAATATAGTGACGCAGAAATTTCAAGCGTGATTTCCTCAGGTGGCAAATTATTTGAAATCGATAAGTATCCTTGCCACACTCAGGCAGTAGAGCGGTGCGTCAAGCTCGTTACTGAAGCTTCTTCGTCTGTTTGTGGGCCAGAGGCAAGAGATGGATTCATTCGCACGAGGATAAAGGCAAGGCAAGACATACCAGTATTTGACACAAAATCACAATTTTTTAAGCTAAAAGAAGAGTCTGTAGCTTCAGCTTCCGAATGTTAAAATGCTTTTATTTAATATATTTTGTATATTTATAAGTACAATACTTAATTTCAAGCTTCAATATTTTCATTTTGATAAATAGTTTGTCTCAAATAAAAACTTTATAAACAACAAATTTTGTTATTTTCTTTAACTTTTAAATTTGATGCGACACCTTAAGATGTAAACGTAAGAACTTGAAATTTTATTTTTAAATCTCTGAGAATGTCGATCATCCATTGGTGATACAGGAGTAACAAAGTTTAAAAGAAAATTTTTTCGCTCCACCCTAGTGTATGTGCCATTTTACGTTTACGCGCAAGCTGGTCTGTTAGAGCACATGTTTTTGTTGTTTACAATACGGCCGCAGTTTCGTCATTTTTTAAGGTGGAAAATCATCTAATGACTTCTCTCGCTCTTGGGTGGAGGTCAAATTTTTACTGACTAAAACCAACTCGTTTGTTCTTTCTTTGTCTAGCGTTCCAGGGCTCCGGGGGTTCATTTTCACTTAAGCCATGGGCCCAGTAGGCTTTGAACCTACTGGGCCCCTTCGATTTACTGGCATCTCCTTGAGGCGCGCGTGGAACATTACGCGTCGTACAATACGGCCGAAGTAACTTGACGAGTCTGAACATAGATTTTGCGAACTTTAGCGCATGTACACTCGTAAAAAAACTGTTATTGGCTAAAATTTAAACCAAACGTCGACGTCTCACACGCTCTGAAATGTATAGTGCTCTCGCCCTCATACTCTCGGTTAAATAATTTCAGTGATTAGGGAATGTTTGGTCACTACAATTTGTCTGACTAATGAAAGATAACTTTCTAATAGTTACCTATAACATATTTAAAAATCAGCCATGTAAAAATAAGTAAAGTTCAATAATTTTTTGTGGGGCATTAAAGCGTCTGACAAAAGTTTTGGCCCATGGAAAGTGTCTGACACTTATGGATACTACTTTAAAATAATATTCTACAAAACATAATAAAAATCATCCATGTGAAAATAAGTAAAGTCCAATTATTTTTTTGGCGACTTTAAAGCGTCTGACAAAAGTTTTGGCCCATGGAAAGTGGTTGACACTTATGGATACTACTTTAGAATAATATTCTACAAAACATATATCGAAATCAGCCCTAATAAGTTAAGTAACTCTTATTTTTAGTTCCCTTTCTCACCTCGTACCTGCCCAAGTTCCCCAAGAGGGAGCTCCACAAGCACTCAGGTATTTAAAGCACATGAGATGCTATTGAGAATATAGGTTTCATCCATTTGAAAATAAGTTAATGTCTTATCGCTCTGGGATCTTGGACTATTATGAATCAAACGTTAAATCCATATCTAAATTTGATGATTTGATGAACTTATCGTGTTAATAAAATTCTTTTATAGCTGAAATTTAGTAAAGAGAGAGTAAAGGTCAGTTGTAGAGTTTTGTTTAGGTATCTAAACAAAACTCTACAACTCGAAAAACAAATGATGATTGGATTGCCGCTTTCCCACCTATTTTTTTTTCTATTCAGCCATTATTTTTCATTCTCATCATTAAAAAACTGATAATAAGTTGTCTCAAATCTGTTATTTTGTCCCTAGGGAGATAATGTAGTATGGGCGATCCCTAGGGAATAATAAGATTTAGATTTGGAACGTCAAAAACCATAACATTGAAAAAAAAAAACTCAATTGTACCTTTATCTCTATTTGCGATAGCATTAGACAATAAGTTAAAAAAGGTTGTTTTAGGGTACACTTTGTTTTAAAAGTACAATATAATTATGTATATTGTGCTTTATTACAGATAAGATTGATGCTGAATTTATTTTAATCAACTTACATACCAACTGTTATACATAAATGAATTCATTTGAACTATCCATCTTCTGAATTTATGAGGCTTTTAATTAAATTATTTAGTTCTTACTTATACTACTAGTGTCCATGTTAAAACCTAAAAGAAGCAGGGTTTGTCAGTACCTGGAACGTTTTTCATTATACTTTTTAATATAATTATCTTGCTGCCTTGTGTTGTGTACAATTCATATGTTTTGTATGGAGGAAACTTGTTGTTGACACTGCTTTATCCCCTAGTCCCATAATCAACTATTAAAAATAATTATATTCTTTAAACTTATTATATTTATATATTTTTTATATTTGTACATCGTGAAGTAATTGAGTGGCTGTATAGAAAATTGGGACATGGTTCATTAAAAATGTGAAAGTCGAACTAGTTTTTAACCGACTTCAAAAAAAGAAGGAGGTTATTCAATCCGGTTGTATTTTTTTTTATAATTTTTTTTATGTTTGTTACCTCAGAACTCCCGTCGTTTATGGACCGTTTTGCAAAATTTTTTTTTCGCTTTATAGGATATGCTTCCAGATTGGTCCCATTTTTTTCAAAATCCAGTTTTGATGATGGGATCCATGAGGATTCGAGGGAACTCCTCAAATATTATAGGCAACCATATGTGATTTTGGTATTTTCTTCGAGAATTTTAAGCATTTACAGTAAAAAAAAAAACATTTGATGAAGTGGAACTGATGAAGAAGACCAGAAATAGTCAACGGAACTTCATACTCACATTGATATCACAATGAAGATAGTTAAGCGACTATGACAATACAAATAAATGAATAGTTCTGAATAATTACGTTGAAAATGGTATCATCAAAGTGATCTGATGATGATGATGGAGCCGGAAGGTAGGCATTGGAACTCCGTAATGAATCAATGTAACCTAGCCGTGTTTGGGCTTATTAGAATTGTCATAAGATGCATTTTGGCTATAAGGTACTATCGAACTGATCTGGTGATGGAGCCAGAAGGTGGAAGGTAGACACAGGAACTTTATAATAAAACAATGTAACCTAGCAGTGTTTGGGTTAATTGGAATCGTCATGAGAAATAGGTACTCTGTTTATAAATGTATCGTAACTAAAAGGTGTAAAATAAAAACTTTTTACAAAAAAAAAAATAACCGACTTCACTAAAAAAAAAACACTAAAAGGATCAAAATAACTTTAATTTCGGAAGTCGGTGTTAAATAAGAAACAAACAATACCGAGAAACACCGAATTCCGAAATTAAAGTTACTTTGATCCTTTTAGTGTTTTTTTTAGTGAAGTCGGTTATTTTTTTTTAGGTGACGTGATATTATTTTAACAATTAATTCTAGTAATCATTAAGATTTTTATTAAGTATAAATAACAATCTTGTCCACGTCTTGTCAATCTTGGGCCGTATTTTGGCCTCTACGTTCATCACGTGGACAATACCAAAAATGCATCAAAAAATCCAAACTATCACGAAACTTACTCATCCAAAACTCATCCAAAACTGGCATAGAAAATATTCACTAGGACTTGATCACTAAAATATAGATTGGCTCCCAATTTCTGAATTAAGCATTTGAAATTGAATATTATTTTGTCGAACTCTACTTTCGCCTGAAAAGCTGTCAGAATTTGACATTAAAGTAGGGTTTTGAGTAGTTCATAAACCAAAATGTTCAATTCAGTAATCGGCCTTCAATCAAATGGCCGGTCTTGTGCAATGTGTCTTAAAATGGATATCCCAAAAATTGAAAAGTTATTCATAGGAATAACTTTTCAAAGATGTTGTTTAGGTTAAACAATAGGGAACGGAATCATAGCGATCAATATTAATTCAATACTGGTCAATTAGTACCCACGACCTCGATAGATGGTGTTGGCGTCGAATTAGAAGTCGTTATGGTTTCGTTACCGCTCGTAGTATAGGTTAGATGTATACAAGAATGTTGTTTGAAGAGAGCAGTACATATATACTCAAACATTGAGATTCGGGGATGAACTGCTCGCGTGACTCGCGTCCGTAGGATCTACTTGTTTTGACCACCCTACGTGTCCCCTGGGTAGTGCCAAACGAGCAGTAAAACACGGTGGTAGGCCATAGTATAGATAATATTACCATGGCCATATCGGCTGCCGGCTTAGGAGTTACCACCCACCAGAAAAAGCCATGCCGCCAAGCGACTTGTCGTGTTCCGGTGTGATGTCTGGTGAAGCCATATGGTGGAAGATGGGTCTGAGCAGTTGTGTTGCGGAGGGTAGCGGGATCCGAACGCAGATAGTTGGGGGCCCAAGTAGTGTGCCAGCCACGCACAAAAGGCTGCCCCGCCAACTGCGAAAAATCCCAGGGTGGCCCCATCGTGCCGGTTGGCGACTGGGCGAGAGGCCCCAATGGCGATCCCTGGGGGGGTTCGGGCGTCCCCGCAGTCTCCAGATCAGACCTCCATTGGCGCAGCAACTCTGATCGCGTTGTTGGATTTACATCGCATCATCTCGCTCAACTGCCATCTTCCACCTGCCCTATTCACTCAAAATTATAAAAAATAAAATGAAAGGTACTCGTAAAAAGAAAAGTAAGTGTGTACAGCGGATGCACGTCCTCTTACTCCAAGTGCACCTCTCTAACATTCGAGGACTGCACTCCAATATCAATGCGGTTCACCACCACCTTGAGACTGACAAGCCCCACTTACTTTTCCTGACGGAGACGCAGATCAGATGTCCGTCAGATGCGGCGTATCTCGACAACCCGGGATACTCATTGGAGCATCATTTCTTGCAGCGTGCCGGGGTCTGTGTGTACGTCCGCAATGACATCTGCTGTCAGCGTCTCCGTCACCTTGAGGACTCTAATTTCTCAACGTTGTGGTTGTTGGTGGACACCGGTGTGGACAAAATTGTCTATACTTGTGTCTACCGATCGCACAGCGGTGACCAGGAGACGACTCAACTGTTTGGCCACCTCAGTGAGGCCGCCGATAAGGCTCTGCATCGGCACCCTGATGCGCAGTTTGTCGCTCTGGGGGACTTTAACGCCGTTCACAAAGACTGGCTTTTCCCGTACCAGAGGACCGACCACGCTGGGAGAGAAGCGCGAAACTTTGCAGTATCGATGGGCCTCTCCCAGTTGGTAAAGCAAGCGACAAGGGTGCCTGATGTAGTTGGTCATACTGCCAATTGTCTGGACCTTCTGCTGACCACCGATCCGGACAGATGTATCGTAACAGTTTCCTCACCACTTGGAACTTCAGATCACTGTCTGGTGAAGTCTGTATCGTCCTTCTCCCCACCTGACTGCGACGCGTATTTACATTCTGTACATGGCCAGAACGCATCCATAGGAAACTGCTCGCGTATACATTGTAGTGCAGTTTTTAAATTTGCGATTACAATGTATACACGAATTTTGCGTACTACTCGTGTATAGTTTGTAACATAGACGCGCACATTCGTATTTTCATTGTATACAAGGCCAGAACGCAGCCATAGGAAACTACTCGCATATACTCGTACTTCGTATTGCTATTTTTAAATCTGCAATTACAATGTATACACGACTTCTGCTCACTGGTCTTATAGTTTGTAACGTGTTTCCAAACTATACCTACTACTGTTAACATCACTTACGCCTGAAAAGCTGCGATATAGTTTAATAAAACCATTTGTGCATATAATGGAATGAAGTTTTAACATTATTAATGTAATTAGATTTAAAAAAAAATGGCTTTTAACTTAACCAAACCCAAATGATTCACTAACAGTAGATGGGGATCCCTTTCTACTGTTAGTGAATCATTTGGGTTTGGTTAAGTTAAAAATCGCGCCTGGATTAGGTCATGTTAGAATAGTGACCATTAGAACACGATGGCGAGCTAATGAAGCGATCATGTGGGTTAGGTTAGGTTAGAACAGTGACCATTAAAGCGTGAAGGCGAGGGAGCGCAGCGAGTGTGCCGCGGCAGCGGCCGCCGAGCGCCTGATTCCCTTCTAATGTTAGTGAATCATTTGGGCTCCCAGCTTGCACTTGATGATTACTTCAAACTTTTCCAAAGATTCAAGTTTTTCTTTGAATTCACCACATTTACTCAGTCAAAACTCTTGCAGAGTGTCTTTGGTAATAATTTTTCACATTTGTATTAAGTAAACAAACGTATTTACCACTTTATTATAATAAATTATGCAGAGACAACAAAAAACCGCTAATATAAACAAACAGCACGTGCCGAAAGTTGATGCAATGTTTAGAATAGATACGCAGATATGATTACCATATATTAGAAAGAGAGATCAATAAATAAAAACGGCGAGCATGCAACTGCTCGCGTATAGTTTGGAATCTAGAGTTTTTCGCGCCTATACCGATCTATACACGATTAGTTTGCATGCGTACTAGCACTGTATATTATGGAACAAAGCTAGTTACTTTGGCTACTACGAAGTATACGCGAGTATTTGCGTACTACTCTTGTATACATTGTAATCGCAAATTTAAAAACTGCACTACAATCTATACACGAGCAGTTTCCTATGGATACGTTCTGGCCATGTACAGAATGTAAATACGCGACTGCGACTCACTCACGCGGTGAACGGCGAATGTGGAGTTACAAGTCAGCAGATTGGGATGAGATGCGGCACTTCTTTGCATCTTATCCTTGGCAGCAGGTCTGCTTCTCTTCTAAAAATCCGTCGAGCTGTGCAGATGCTATATCCGATGTGATACGTCAAGCCATGGAGTATTTCATCCCTTATCGCGACGTACCCATCGGTGGCTCAGCTCACCCATGGTTCAACGCCGATTGTGTTCAAGCTGAACAACGTAAGCATTCGGCGTTTCTCGCCTGGGTTGACGCTCGTGACCACAAAGCTCCAGATTTGAGTTCAATGAAGAGAGCCTTCAACCATGCTGCCAAGTCCTACAAAAAGGCACTAAGGAAGGCTCGCTTCGACCGCATTACCCATATTAGTACAAAGCTCTCTGCGCAGCCGTCCGGTAGCAGAGCATTCTGGTCCCTTGCCAAGTCGGTCGAAGCGAACTTCTGTCGGCCCTCATTGCCTCCACTGGTTAGACCTGATGGAACACTGGCTCATACGGCGAGAGAGAAAGCGGGTCTCTTTGCATCTCTCTTCGCTCATAATTCTCGTCTTGACACTGGTAGTGCTACTCCACCTACTCTACCTTACTGCGATACTTCGATGCCCGAGGTCCGCATAAGGAACAAAGAGGTTCTGAGAGCGCTGTGTCGTCTTGACGTGAATAAAGCTAGTGGACCAGATGGTATACCAGCGATTGTTCTCAAGGCTTGTGCACCCGAGTTGTCTCCTGTATTGACGCGTTTGTATCGCCTCTCATTTGGGACTGGTATAGTGCCCAAGTCATGGAAGCTTGCCAACGTGCAACCCGTGCCCAAAAAGGGCAGTCGTACCGATCCTGCCAACTATCGGCCGATTTCGATAACCTCCATACTCTGCAAGATTATGGAGCGTGTATTGAACTCGCGCCTCATGGCATACCTGGAAGGTAACGATCTCCTCAGTGACCGACAGTACGGGTTTCGCCGCAATCGATCTACTGGGGACCTACTAGTTTATGCCACCCACTTGTGGGGCGAGACCCTCGAGAGGAATGGGGAAGCGATTGCTGTTTCCTTAGACGTCTCGAAGGCCTTCGACAGGGTATGGCACGCTAGTCTATTGAGTAAGCTTTCAGCGTACGGCATTTCCCCTGGTCTGATTAACTGGGTAAAAGACTTCCTGAGTGAACGTTCTCTCCGAGTTGTTATCGATGGATGCTCATCAGAGCCCATGACGACTAATGCCGGAGTTCCTCAGGGGTCTGTTCTCTCTGCAACTCCCTTCCTGCTGCATATCAACGATCTGCTGATGCCCGGTATCTATGGGTATGCAGATGATAGCACAGTTGTAGAGAGATACCTGCCAGGTGCTCGAGCTAGTAAGGAGCTAATCCGGTCCGAAAGAGAGGCTATGGTAGAGCGTACGAATGTCTCACTTCAGGCAGTCTCCAAGTGGGGTGAAGCCAATCTGGTGGGATTCAACGCCGCCAAAACACAAGCGTGTCTATTCACCGCTAAAAGGAGCCCGTTCACCTTGGCTCCTGTTTTTCGGAATGTATCCCTGGAGTACACCGACCGCCTTCAGCTCTTGGGAGTTGAAATTTCCTCAGACCTTAACTTTGGGCGGTTCATTGAGTCCAAAGCCAAGGTAGCTGCTAGGAAACTCGGCGTACTTGCAAAGGTCCGGCGGTACTTCACACCAGGTGATGTAAACTCTTTGCTACAACTCTATGTTCTATGTTTCTCTATAAGCATTGATTGTCAAATACTTCGTATTACTTACTAAACTGAATTTTTAGCATATTAAAACCTGTTATTCAATTAAAGGTTTTGTCTATCTATTTCAATTTAATATGCTAAATGGTTAAATAATATAATAACATAAAATGGATAAATATCTTCGACCAGAAAAATTGGATGCTGATCATTGGAGGAAAACTTTTGAATATTTCTTAGCAGCACAGAAGGCGACCACAACCTACATTAACCAAAAATGAATGGGCTGAAGTAAGCTATCAACTTCTCATAAACCATATTTCCCCGAACGTTTTCACTTATGTCAGCGAAGTCGACAAATATGATGAAGCTATAGATATTCTGTCTAGGCTGTATGTGAAGCCGAAAAATATCATATTTGCACGACACATGCTTGCTTCAAGAAAGCAACGTCCTGATGAAAGTATAGATACTTATCTACAAGCTTTAAAACAATTATCTAAAGACTGTGGCTTCACTTCCGTCGACGCTGAAACTTATAAAAACGACTGTATACGTGACGCCTTTATAGCAGGAATCTTATCAAACAAACATAGACAGCGGCTTTTAGAAAACCTAACTCTAACGCTAGATGAAGCTTATAATCAAGCAATTTCCCTAGAAACTGCTGAGGCCAACTCAAGTTGCTTTAATATTCTACCTGTGAACGCAACTCAAAAGGAAACTGCTCAAGTTGTCTTCGATGTTCCTGATCATCAAACTATGCAAGACGAGAACTTCTCTGCTGCTGCTCGCTCACGTCGACGTAGATGCTTTTTCTGTGGAGGGCAAGTACATCTCCGTAAAAACTGTCCAGCATTAGAAGAAATCTGTCAACTTTGCAACAAAAAGGGACATTTTGCCACAGTTTGCAGAAGCTCATCTAGAACTGCTAATCCAACAACATCTAACAAAAATCATTCAGCCTGTATTATTATGGCAGCATCACCTTCATCTCTAAGAAAAGCTACTGTACCAGCATATATCAAAGGCGTAAGAGCAGAAGCGCTCCTAGATACGGGAAGTTCTGTTTCCTTTATAAATGAGAGTTTCTCCAAACTTTGCGGACTTAATACAAAGCCTTGCAACCAAACAATTTCAATGGCCTCACTTAACCATGTATCACAAGTGGAAGGCCAAACTTTTCAAACAATTAATATCGGTATTCACAAGTATGAAAATGTGAATTTCCTTATCGTCAAAAATCTTTGCGCTGATATAATAATCGGTCATGACGTCCTTGGGGAACATGCATCACTAGAGTTCTCATTTGGTGGACCAAAGAAACCACTCCATGTGTGTAATGCGGCTGCAGCATCTGTACCGGCTGTACCACTTTTTGCAAACGTCTCTCCTAAATGCAGACCTATTGCTGTTAAATCCAGAAAACACAGCAACGAAGATACCAAATTTATTAAGAACGAGATCGATAATCTTTTGATTGAAGGTGTGATCGAGGAGAGTAAATCACCGTGGAGAGCCCAGGTTCTCGTAACCAAAAACGAAACGCATAGAAAACGGCTTGTCATTGATTACTCTCAAACAATTAATCGTTATACTGAGCTCGACGCCTATCCATTGCCAAATATGGAGGATTTAGTAGCTAAAGTAGCCAAAAACACGATGTTCAGCCTGATAGACTTAAAAAGCGCGTACCATCAAGTGCCTATTTTACCCGAAGAAAGGAAGTATACTGCATTTGAAGCTCTAGGTAATTTATATCAATTCAGGCGCATTCCTTTCGGAGTGACAAATGGAGTCTCAAGCTTCCAGCGAACAATCGATTGGATAATTAGAAAGGAAAAGCTTGAGAAAACATACGCTTATCTTGATGACATAACTATATGTGGCATAACCCAAGAAGAACACGACCAGAATTTAGAAAACTTTATGACGGCCGCTAAAAAGTACGGTCTTACGTTGAATATGCAAAAATGTAAATTTTCTCAAGAATCTATTAATATTCTTGGCTATAATATTCACAATCGCACTATCAAACCTGACAGTGAGCGTCTCAAGCCACTTATTGATTTACCTCCACCACAGGACATACCAACCCTCAGGCGTACTCTCGGAATGTTTGCGCACTACTCAAAATGGATTCCTAACTTTTCAGAACGAATTCACTCACTTGCTAAAACAACAAAGTTTCCCCTTACAAATGAGCAAAATCAATGTTTTGGGAGCTTGAAAAATGATATCGCAAAATCTTCTATTCATGCTATCAATGAAAACATACCTTTTACTGTCGAAACTGATGCATCTGACCACTCTATCGCAGCAGTGTTGACGCAAGATTCAAGGCCAGTAGCATTCTTCTCAAGAACCTTAAACCCAACTGAACAAAATCATTCTGCTATTGAGAAAGAAGCCTATGCCATTGTAGAATCGCTAAAGAAGTGGCGTCATTATCTTATCGGCAAGCAATTTCGTATTGTCACTGATCAACGTTCGGTTTCTTTTATGTTCAATATGAAACACTCAAGCAAAATTAAAAATGAGAAGATTCAGAGATGGCGCCTGGAACTTGCTTCTTATAAATTTGAAATCGTATACAGACCTGGCAAAGAAAACTACGCTGCTGATGCTCTATCAAGGGTTTGTGCCTCCATAGAAAATCACACAGCCAAACTGATATCACTCCATCAAGATCTCTGTCATCCTGGCGTTTCACGTATGTTCCATTGGATTCGTTCCAAAAATTTACCTTTTTCACTCGAAGAAGTCCGAAGAATGACTAGCTCTTGTCGAATTTGCTCAGAAGTAAAGCCCAGATATTTACGTAATATCAGTGATGAGCATAGAAGACTTATCAAAGCAACTGCACCCTTCGAACGCTTGAGTATAGATTTTAAAGGCCCAGTTCCAACAAATACGCCTAACAAGTATATATTAACTATGATTGATGAATTTTCTCGTTTTCCTTTCGCTTTTCCCTGCTCGGACGTCAGCTCTAAAACAGTGATCAAACATTTGAACAATCTATTCATGATATTCGGCTTCCCATCTTATATTCATACGGATCGCGGTACAGCTTTTCTTTCTGCTGACGTACAAGAATTTCTTCATGAGAGAGGTATCGCTACAAGTCGAACCACGGCCTACAATCCACAGGGTAATGGACAAGTGGAGAAATTGAATGCCACACTCTGGAAAACGATACTTTTGGCATTAAAAACTCAAAACTTTTCAGTAGAGAACTGGGAGAAAGTTTTACCGCAAGCCCTACATTCAATTCGTTCTCTACTATGTACGACGACAAATTGCACGCCGCATGAGCGAATGTTTAAACATCCACGCAGATCCTTGAATGGAACTTCCATTCCGACTTGGCTCAACAATTCCGGACAAGTTTTAATAAAGAAACAGAACAGGAATAACAAATATGAACCTTACGTTGAAGAGGTAGAGTTACTGCACAGCAACCCTGACTACTCCTTCATTAGATATCCCGACGGAAGAGAAACAACAGTTTCTAATCGGCACCTGGCACCTCTGGGGTCTGAGGACATGGTTCCACAGGAAATTGAAAACCAGGATTCTACATTGCCTGATTCACCTGCAATTTGTACAGATCCAGAAGAGTCAGTCCCTGGTTACAGTAAAGTGTCGCAAGAACTGCCGCCATCATCGCCGCCTACAGAAACAGTTCGTAAATCCTGTCGCGTGCGCCAAGCACTTAACAGAGAAGTATCGCAAGAACTGCCACCATCATCACCGCCTACAGAAACAGTTCGTAGATCCTGTCGCGTGCGCCAAGCACCAAAATTTTTAGATGAGTATGTTCTTGACTAGTGCGGGAGAATGATGTAAACTCTTTGCTACAACTCTATGTTCTATGTTTCTCTATAAGCATTGATTGTCAAATACTTCGTATTACTTACTAAACTGAATTTTTAGCATATTAAAACCTGTTATTCAATTAAAGGTTTTGTCTATCTATTTCACCAGGACAGCTTTTAATGTTATACAAAGCACAGGTCCGTTCGTGTGTAGAGTACTGCGGCCACATTTGGGCTGGTGCTGCAAAATGCCACCTGGCAGCTTTGGACTCGGTGGAAAGGCGTGCAAAGAGGCTAATTGGTGATCCAGATCTTAATTCCAATCTACAAAGTCTTGAGCACAGGCGTAGGGTAGCCAGCCTTCCGGTGTTTTACAGAATGCATTTTGGAGAGCGTGCGCAGGAATTGCATGACTTGATTCCACCATCTCATTTCTACCATCGGACAAGCCAACGAACGGCGAGTATCCACCCTTACGTTGTTGAAACCTCTACGGTCCGGACCAATCGTTTTGCCTCGTCGTTTATACCGCGTACATCGAGGGACTGGAATAATTTGCCTGCTGCGGTTTTCCCGTCCGATTATAATTTGGGTCTCTTCAAGGCTAGAGTGAATAGGCTCTCAATAAATTAGTGCGCCTCACCATCAACGATTGCATTACTACTTACCATCAGGTGGGATTGCAGTCAAGCACTAGTTTAAACCAATTAAAAAAAAAAAAAAATCGGTGTCGGACATGTTGCATTATTTATTATACGCGATAAATTATCAGTCCAGTGTTTGATTACACCACCCGCTCCAAGTCGACCCACGGGTATCGTACAGATGTATTATAATAAAAATATACTACTGATGGTAACTGAAACCTTCAGTAATGCCATCAGGATGAAGTTTGGTGTGGACAAATGTGCGGTCATGCATGTTAAGCAAGGGGCGATTGTGGAGTCTGTGGGTACTCAGCTCTCGGACTCCATAAACCTGAGATCCCGCTCTCCAACTGAAACCTATAAGTATTTGGGTATGTCGGAAGCTTTATCGTTGAGGGAACGCTTCTTTGGACGCCTGAAGAAGGTATGTTGCATTATTTATTATACGTGATAAATTATCAGTCCAGTGTTTGATTGCGCCACTCACTCCAAGTCGACCCTCGGGTATCGTACAGATGTATAATAATAAAAATATACTACTGATGGTAACTGAAACCTTCAGTAATGCCATCAGGATGAAGTTTGGTGTGGACAAATGTGCGGTCATGCATGTTAAGCGAGGGGAGATTGTGGAGTCCGCGGGTACTCAGCTCTCGGACTCCATAAACCTGAGATCCCTCTCTCCAACTGAAACCTATAAGTATATAGGTATGTCGGAAGCTCTAGTCATGAATATCACTGACATGAAGCAATCGATAAAGGAGCGTTTCTTTGGACGCCTGAAGAAGGTATTCAATAGCCTTCTTTCAGGTGGAAAGAACGCAAGGTGAGCGCCTTCAACGGTTGGGTTATGCCGGTATTGATGTACTCTTTCGGCGTACTCAAATGGACTCAAACAGAACTGGACTCCCTGGATAGGCGGGTTCGTACACTGCTTACTGCAAACCGAATGCATCACCCACGGTCGTCGGTGATGAGACTGTATATCCCGCGGAAGTGTGGGGTTCGAGGCTTCTTAAATGCTAAGACCCTGCACAATCGCGAGGTTGCATACCTCGCATTTCAAGGAATATTTCCTAGCCGCCGACGTGGGTATGCATCTTGATTTAGTGGCAGTGGACAAGGGACTGCTTTCCTTGGCTAACGAGAACTGGCGCAAACCTGTAGTGATTGACTCTGACGATCGCAAGGAAGTATGGCAGAGTAAGGAACTTCACGGACGCTTTTTCCTAGCGTCCGTAGCCTGGCTGCGCGTCGGTGACCTCTTTGGGGAAACCGAAGGTTTCTAATTATCTGTGCAATTATGGACGAAGTTATCATGACGAATAATTACCGGAGATTTATTGTGAAGGACGGCACGGTTGACATCTATCGGGCATGTCACCGACCGGGTGAATCAATCCGCCACATTATCTTTGGTTGTTCTCGTCTAGCTCACGGGGAATACTTGCATAGACACAACTTTGTAGCTAGGATTATCCATCAGCAACTTGCTCTGAAGTACTCTCTTGTGGGATCGGAGGTGCCATACTACAGGTATGTGCCCGACCCAGTTCTCGATAATGGCGATATCACATTGTACTGGATCGGTCCATCATCACTGACAGGACTATTGTAGCCAATAAGCTTGATGTAGTGGTGGTGGACCGAAACGAGAGGCGTGCAATGATTGTTGACGTATCCGTTCCTCATAACCTCGTGAAAGCCGAGAAAGATAAACAAATCAAGTACGTATATTGGACTTGGCTCGCGAGGTTGTCGACATGTGGGATGGGGACTCAGCGGTCATTGTACCGATAGTAGTGTCAGCCAATTGCTTAATAGCCAAGAACCTCGACCAACACCTTAGGAGGCTCGGGTTAGGCGGCTGGATCAAGGGCTTGATTCAGAAAGTGGTACTCCTGGACATGGCTCGTATAGTTAGGAGGTTACTGTCTCTGGAGCCCTGACCACCGGTAGCTTGGACTCTGTTCCCGATACCAGTGGGCTACTATTTTTTATATTTTTAAATGTTTATTTTTTATTGAAATATTCAAAAATATAATTTATGTGTATATACAAATGAATAAACGGAATAATAATATATTTATGCAGAGTTAAAATTTGTATATGTTTGTATGTGTGTGTAGATCGAGGTGCCACCTCTACGAGCGACTGAATTGCTGCTGTGAGTTGACGTTTTGTTCATCTATGTCATACATCGAAACGCCGGGATTACAATAGGGGTTAAAGTATGAAATTGCCGTTTTATTGTAATAGGTAATAATAATAATAATAATAATAATATCGATTTATTTCTCTCAAAAGGTACAGACATTGGTTCATAACATATTATTTCAATCAAATTGTAACCTTTGTGAGAGCTGGATAATGGTAATGGCTGGATAATAGGTACTTCGAATTGACATAGAACCTTCATGGTTTGAGATTTTTGAGCGTAACTTTTTTCACATGGTACTGTGATATCGAAAGGAGATCGCATGAGGTAAGTTAGCGAGCTGGCATGTAAAATATATTTCTAAGGATTTTGTTGTTCTAGAATAGGTTTGAAAATTGAATAGAACAAAATAATGTCTAGTTTAAGGAGTTCGGACGCGACCATTGTAGAGTGAAGTCATTATCGTGAAGCAATATAAGTATTCAATGAAATAAGCGTTTCATTGCTACAGCCCTGAATTGAAGATCCTGGTACTGTCGCACAGAGAGTTGCGACAGTACCTATGAAGTTATTTTTAAAAAAATGTGCAACATTTGATTATCGACTTTCAGTTGTTTTTTTTTATTCAGCTTAGACAAGAAAACTCGAGTGATTTTTTAATACGAGTTCCGACGCAGAACTAACGCGGCAGAAACAGCTCGCAATAGAAATATTTCGTTTGGAGAGGGGACTGCTAATTAACGCACCGTGCGATTTTGGTTTAAACGCTTTCGTTATGGAAACTTTGATTTGAAGAACGAACCACGTGGAAGACCGCCCACACAGGTGAATAACAATAAATTGAAAGAAATGGTGGAAGCCGATCCGAGCCACTACCCAGGAATTAGCGGCATGGTTTAACGTTACTGTAAGGGACGCCGAGCCTGCGAGACCTAATATGTGTCAAAGTGACAATAGACTGATAGGACAGTGAGTGATTATGTGAATAATTAGTATTTTCTAAGTGAACCTAATTAGTTTTTAGTGAGGAACTCATAAAATGAGCCCTTATTGTGATGTGATAACGTGTAATTATATTACGTAGTGATAAGGACTAAGGTTTTCTTATGGTGACTTACTATTTTTATATTTTTGTAGGCTAGATTAGTGAATTCTAAGTAGAATGATATAAGGTTTCATATGTGAAATATGGATGTGTAAAGGCTCTCGTTAAGGTAAAGTTTCGCGATACTAAAGGTTGTTGCATGTAATTTCGAGATTATTCCGTGCTTGATTCTGATTGGTTGAAATATTCGTGAGCATTCCGGAATGTTCCTTAATGGCTGAAAAGCTCCACCTCCTGATCGTTCGACCAATCAGCGATCAGCTGCGTAATGTATAAAACCGGTTTTATTCCTAGACACAGTCGTTTTCCAAATATTCTAATAAAAATACCTGAGAAGAAATAAACTTGGAAGAAATAAGCCTTGTTTTATTTCAAGTTCAACAAGAACACACACAAGAAAAGAAGAAAAAAATATACAGTCCACTACAGCCTGGTCCATCGTTCGCCGGATTAAGATCGGAAGAATCTGCGACGACGTACCTACGGAAACGACGAGTCTGCGTAACGAAGATTGAACCAACGTTTCAAGATCATGCCAAGTGAGTGAAGATAAATCAGGATCTGCTAGTCTCGCTTAGAAGAGGGCTCCGTTGAAGTGGAGACGAAGAATTCACCGGTTCCTAACGTATTGGAGGGGCCCCGCTGAGGTGATATTCGTTAACCACTGGTCCTAGAAGAAGAGGGACATTTGCTCAAGGGTGGATCCAGATTATTCAGGGGCGGATCAAGAAGAGGATCGTTGGGCTCGGGACTCGTCAGGGGCGGATCAAGTGAGCCGCTAATAGTGAACATTTGGGAACGATTCCACATACATTCCACAGTGAAAATGGTGGTCACCCGAAGTCAGGGGGATGCAGTGGAAGTGGAAGAACAGCGACGCGCCCAGCTACAGGAAGCAGCGCGTATTGAGAAGGAGCGACTACGAAGACTGTCGATGGAGCCGCCGGCGTCACCCTTTTTATTAAAACTCGTTGGGTATACGCAACACACTAACTTTATTGAACAACCAACAATATCTTCATAGGTTAGTTACAGACTTACTAGATGGCGTTAGTAGTAACGTAAGCAGAGGTGTAACCAAGACAAGTAAATGACTTTATTTTGATACAGACGTATATAATAACACCCCCACTTATCAAAATAAGCTAAACATTATGCACTTACAATACCTAACATGTTCATGAACTTATAATGTTTTAAATGACACAAACCCTTAGTCAGAATGTCAGCAGGCATTTCTTGAGTAGGAACATATTTAATATTAATTAGTTTTATGATCAATAACATTTCTAATATAATGGTAACGCACATCTATATGTTTCGACCTGTTATGACACTGTTGACTAGATGCCAATTTCATGGCACTGTGATTATCACAATGTAAAATTACATATAAATTCCCAGTAATCTCATAAATTAAATTTCTTAAATAAACAGCCTCTCTAGAAGCTTCGGACATAGCTGTATACTCAGATTCAGTACTAGACAGACTAACTGACTTCTGTTTACGGCTTTGCCAGGAAATTGCTGACCCTGACATCATAAAACAGAAACCAGTATAGGATTTCCTGTCTAAGGCATCAGATGCCCAGTCATTGTCTACAAAACCTTGCAAATCCATATCATTACTGACATACTTTAAACAATAATTTTTAGTACATTGTAAGTATCTCAATATTCGTTTTGCATAATTATAACAATTTTCATTATAACAAGAATTAAATTGACTGAGATAGCTAACAGCATAGACAATGTCTGGCCTGGTTAAAACTGCCAAATACATTAAACTACCAATGAGTTTTTGAAAAGGAACATTAGGTAAACATTCTGTAGATTTTTCTACATTTCATTTTGGTTCTATAGGAGTACTTTGAGGTTTACAATCTGACATCTGGAATTTTTCAAGTAATTGTTCAATATACTGTGTTTGATCAATAGTAATTACATTTTTATCTTTGTTTACATTTATTCTCATTCCTAGATACTGTGGAACATGACCCAAATCCTTTAACTTGAACTCTGAAGCTAATATATGCTTCAATTTTTCTGTTTCTTTTTCATTATTTAAAAATATCAAAAAAATCGACATATAACCTTATTATCATTTTTATCTTACCTTTACTTTTTGCAAACAAACATGGTTCATATTGGCTGTTGTTGAAACACAATTTACAAAGATAATCTTTCACTCTCTCATACCATGCTAAAGATGACTGTTTTAATCCGTAAATAGCCCGTTTTAATCTTAATACATTTCCCCCACTTTTGTTTGCAAAACCTTCAGGTATTGACATGTATATTTTTTCTTTTAAAATACCATTAAGAAATGCAGTAGTTACATCTAAATGTGTTATGCTCATTCTCATTTTAACACTAAGAGCAAACAATAATCTAAGAGTGGAATGAATAATTACAGGCGCAAAAGTACGAGTATAATCTACACCTGGCTTTTGCGTAAAGCCTTTGGCCACAAGCCTTGCCCGGTACCGCACATTATTGTCCACATCATACTTTTTAACAAACACCCAACGACACTTCACTATTGACACATCACCAGGGTTTTTAACAAGCTGCGCCATTGCCTTCTGACTCTATGGTAACTTCCATGTCAAGCAATTTTGATTTAATGACGTCAGTGGCTATCGAAATAACCGAATGTTCTATAGCGATGATCATCGGAGAATAACGATCAGACAAACCTGCCAATAATAATGATCCCACCCACTCGTCGGTGATTGTAAATCCTGTGCCATTTAGCCTTTGAGCTGTTTCGACGATTTGTGTGACAGGTTGCCATCGAGTCACAACTATCCAGTCTTATGGAAATCAAATGTCGAAGCAAGGTTATCTTTCTCGAGAAACCGGAGTTGTCAAACATGGTCTTCAATTTAGTCCATAATGCCGCTGAACTTTCCGTGTTTCTGATGTGCACGTACAATGCTGGATTTATTGTTAATATTAATTTTGCCTTCGTTTTTGCATCTTCCGCTGGCTTAACTTCGAAACCGGTTGGTGGTTTGATGTATTTTTCCATCCCATCCAAGACCAATAAGTTTTCAGCCGCAAAAGGCAGGGAGAATTTTGACGAGTGGTGTACTCGTCAAAATTCTCCCTGCCTTTTAACTTCGGCACACTAGCTATAGAGTTCGAGTTCATGTTTCCGCGTATCAACAAGCACAATTTATCTATTTTAAACTTAAAATAACTGATAAATTCGGGATAAGCCCATAACCTATTAAAACTCGTTGTGTATACGCAACACACTAACTTTATTGAACAACCAATAATATCTTCATAGGTTAGTTACAGACTTACACATAACACTAATAAGTAAATAACTGCCGTTCACTCTCAATAAGGTTCAGTTGAAAACCAGCGTCAGGCAACTACCACTGACTACCATGTAGTTGTCTGGCATTTTACTGAACTGGACCTATTTGGCGCAGCCGTGAGACACACATTGTTTTTTTTTCTTTTTTTCTTAGTTGTCTTAATTTTTGTTTTTACAGTGTGTATATCCATGTGTGCCAAATAAAATATTTTTCTTTCTTTCTTTCTCTTGCTTACTAGATGGCGTTAGTAGTAACGTAAGCAGAGGTGTAACCAAGACAAGTAAATGACTTTATTTTGATACAGACGTATATAATAACACTTTTCAAGGGGACTGGACGCTAGCACGGCAGGACCTTCTGGGGTCGCCACAAGAACCGAAGATCTACAGAGACCAAGGTCGCCTACAAGGTCAGTAAGGTCGATACGATCAAACACCAGCGTCACGACGCGACTACGAGTGGCGGTTACTGGAGGCAGCAGAGAAGTTGGCCGCTATAAGAAGAAGGGAATTAGAGTTGGAAGCAGACTTGATTAAGAAGAGGTTAGAAGTGGAAGTGTCGGTCATCAACGACGAAGAGAGCGTGCATGAAGAGCAGCTAGCAGAAGCCCTCCCACGGGAAGAACCTCTACGTAAAGTGGACAACTGGCTAATAATGAAGAACCCGCTCACTTCACGGGGGGAGGAAGCACCCAGAAGAGAGGAAGCGAAGCAGCTCCGGTTCGACACAGCGCAAGGAAGATAACCGACACCCACCAGGACCAGGAACAGCATAGAACACCTGGCAGCATCTTAGAGAAGATGGCAAGACCAAGACTGCGACACACGGACCTTCCAACTTTCTCCGGCGCGACCAACGAGTGGCTTCCATTCAAAGCATCGTATCGGGACTCGACACAGATGTACCAGATCTCGGCAGCAGAGAACATCCAAAGACTGAGGAGCTGCGTGAAGGGAGAAGCTAGAGAGGCAGTGGCCGCCCTACTCCATACGGCCACGGATCCGAACGTCATAATGAAGACATTGGAGCAGTGTTTCGGAAGACCGGAAGTCATTATCGACAAGGCAATAGAAGACCTGAAGAAACTTCCGACACTAAATAGCTTCGCTATCAGGCTGCCAAATATAACCTACGTTCTCAAGACTATCGACATCGACCAGAGAGGGTACCTGTACAATCCGATGCTGAGCAGAGAGATGCTAGAGAAGATGAGCCCACGCCTGAAGGCAAGATGGTGTGACTACGCGTACGACCACGAAGGCACCGGGGACCCAGAGATCATTGTCATGTCTCAGTTTTTGATGCGGGAAGCGGACAGGGCGTTACGATACACATACGCCTCTGCATCATGCGCCTCTAGTGTGAAGAGAGAGGCGAGACCTGCTGTGACACTTACGAAGAAAGCGACGGTGTACGCCACGGTAGAAGACACAGAAGAGAAAAAGGACTTGTGCCCGAAGTGTGATCAAGATCACTTGCTAACAGCGTGTCCCAAATATAAGGCGCTTTCGGTTGACCAGAGATGGCGTCTGATTCGCGAGAAGGGAGTCTGCTTCAAGTGCGCCCAGAGAAGACATCGACGCATAGTGTGCAAGGCGAAGCCGTGCGGCGTAAACGACTGCCGCCGCCCACTCTTCCCTGCACAATGACGAGAAGACAGAAGCCAGGAAACCCGAAGAAGCGAAGACCGACGAGTCACCGAAGCAAGAAGCAGTACTATCGGTAGCAACGAGACCTGCTCCCGGATCCAAGACAGTGCTGCTGAAGATGTGCCCTATCATCGTGACGGGACCACGGGGGGAGGCAAAGACCTACGCGCTGCTGGATGAGGGAGCGACGATCACCCTCATTGATAAAGAACTAGCAGCCAGCATCGGGGCGGAAGGACCGTCACAACCGCTTCACCTGAACGGAGTGAACATGTCACAGCAGGAAATGGAAAGTCAGCTCGTATCCGTCGAGGTTAAGGGGACTAAGGGAACAGATGGACATCGGATCAGAGCAAGAACGATAAAAGATCTGAAGCTGTACCAGCAGGCCTTTCCGGAGACCTTACTGGACTACGAGCACCTGAGGGACTTGGACCGAGACGAGGTGTGCTATGGAACGGCGCACCCTGGACTCCTGGTAGGAACTGATCATTGGGAGTGGTTTCAAGAGAGTTGCGAGCCGGCAGCCCGAACCAGCCAGCTGCTTCAAGGACTCAACTCGGATGGGTGGTGCATGGGACCGCGCCACGCGGCACCATCTATCGAGAGGGAAACGTGCTACACTTATACGAGCCTGCCAGACCCACCAGTGTGGGCGATCAGGAGCTCCACAACTTGGTTGAAACCCACTTCAAGATCGAGTCTCTTGGTATACAGAAGAAGCCAAGAGTCAGCGAAGCGAACAAGCGAGCCATCTCTATAGTCGAGAGAACGACAAAGAAGATTGACGGAGGCTATGAGGTGGGATTGCCATGGTGACGGGAAGATACCGCCATGCCCTCTAGCGTTCGTGTTTCATCAAGCCTTTCATCGACTGCAGAAGATTGAGGAGAAGATGGACTCGGATCCCGCCTTTGAGAAGAACTACTCCAGCCAGATCGAGAACTTGTTGGCAGGGGGGGCTGCAAGGGGTATGCAGCTCCATGCGACGGCTTTGAGGACGCAAGTGCCATCAGCTGGTACCTGCCACACTTCGCGGTACAGAACCCTTAACAAACAACCTACGAAGAGTGGCTCCCCGCATTGAAAGACGTAGGGCTACATCATCGGATGGAATGACGGTTCATACCACCTGGTGCGCCAAATCAAGGTGGCGTATGGGAGAGGATGGTACGCTCCGTGAAGGCAGCTCTTAGCGCAACTCTGAGGGAGAAGGCGCCAGCTGAAGAAGTCCTGCAAACGCTCCTGACCGAGGCGGAGTTCTCCATCAACGCACGTCCACTGACCCACGTGAGCGTGAACCCAGCGGATCCTGAGGCTGTCACGCCCAACCACTTCCTGTTGGGATCCTCCATCGGCCTACCATTGACGGGGCCCTGCGACGAGGCTGATCGACGAGTGTGGCGAGCAAGCATGGCGCTCGCAGACCATTTCTGGAGGCGCTGACTCCGGGAGTACCTTCCTACTTTGGTACCCCGAGGTGAGCCACAGAACGACGTGCGTCCTCTGCAAGTTGGTGATGTGGTCCTCGTGGTCGACAGCACACTGCCCAGAAATACGTGGCTGACGGGACGAGTCAGCGCACGAATCCAGGACCGGACGGCGGTGTCAGGATCGTCGAGGTGAGGACCAGGACCGGCGTCTTCCGGCGGCCAGTTAGCAAGCTCGTCGTTGTGTTGAGGAAGGAAGCTACGCAAGCTGCGCTGGGGGAGAGATGTAATGGATGCCGAGCCTGCGGACCTAATATGTGTCAAAGTGACAATAGACTGATAGGACAGTGAGTGATTATGTGAATAATTAGTGTTTTCTAAGTGAACCTAATTAGTTTTTAGTGAGGAACTCATAAAATGAGCCCTTATTGTGATGTGATAACGTGTTATACTACGTAGTGATAAGGACTAAGGTTTTCTTATGGTGACTTACTATTTTTATATTTTTGTAGGATAGTTTAGTGAATTCTAAGTAGAATGATATAAGGTTTCATATGTGAAATATGGATGTGTAAAGGCTCTCGTTAAGGTAAAGTTTCGCGATACTAAAGGTTATTGCATGTAATTTCGAGATTATTCCGTGCTTGATTCTGATTGGTTGAAATATTCGTGAGCATTCCGGAATGTTCCTTAATGGCTGAAAAGCTCCACCTCCTGATCGTTCGACCAATCAGCGATCAGCTGCGTAATGTATAAATTGGAACCGGTTTTGTTCTTAGACACAGTCGTTTTCCGAATATTCTAATAAGAATACCTGAGAAGGAATAAACTTGGAAGAAAGAAGCCTTGTTTTATTTCAAGTTCAACAAGAACACACACAAGAAGAAAAAAATATATTGACTCATTTGCATCAAATCAATAAAATAAACATATGAAAAATGGGTGCCTCATGATTTGACTGATCTACAGAAAGAAAGTGTTGAAACTTGTCTTGCCTTCTTGAATCGATACAGAAATGCAGGGATATTGGATCGTTTGACATGTGATGAAAAGTGGATTCTTTACGATAACTAGCGAAAAATGCAATGGCTGACCCCAGGTAAAACGCCGCAACAGTGTCCTAAAGCAAAGCATGGTAAATGTAATGGTAACTTTCTCCGATCTGGTCAAGCAATAACGGCAGATGTCTACTGTGCCGAACTCCGAACAATGATAGCAAAACTAGTAGTGAAACAGCCCTGACTCATGAATCGATCTTCACCATTATTTCTCCATGATAACACGAGACACCATTATTTCTCCATGATAACACGAGATCCCATTATTTCTCCATGATAACACGAGACACCATTATTTCTCCATGATAACACGAGACACCATTATTTCTCCATGATAACACGAGACACCATTATTTCTCCATGATAACACGAGACCTTATACAGCACAAGTAATCATTTTAACTCTACAGGAACTGCAATTAGAAACCATTCGCCACCCTCCGTATTCGCCAGACCTTGCTCCAACGGACTACCATTTTTATCGTGATTTGGACAATTATCTACCTGATAAAAAGTTTTCTTCTCCGGAGGCAGTACAAAATGCTTTCACACAGTCGAATCTAGATCACCAGAGTTCTATCGCAAAGGCATAAATAACCTTCTTATTAGATAGCAGCAATGTATATATAAAAATGGTAATTATTGTGGTTAAATATGTTAAATTAAAAAAAAAAAACGATTTTAATTTTTCAGTACAAAACGGCAATTTCATAGTTTGACCCCTAATATTACTATGCCGAGACACATTCATAAGAGTTGGTATGGAATGAAGTAGCAGGACAATAATGCTATGAGACAGGACCTCCTCAGGAAGACACCAAGCACTAACAAATAAGGGAAACTGCAGTCAGAGAAAAAGGCGCCGTATATCTGGTCAGGTGATACGTCGATACGTCTACGACTACGTTTATTAGGAACAAATTTCTTAATAATTGATTACAATATAACCTACAACACTAAAAAACAATTCAACTCCGTTATAGATTATGTTAAAACAAAAAACAGCGTCTTCTTGCACTTTTACACAAGTCCATAGCACTTTTTATGGTTTAATATTTAATTAAAACAATTCGTTCATGTGTTACGAGTATATGTATAGCAAAGCATTGATCACTGTTATATACTAACTTTAATTACTGCACTAACCCAAAAGGTTTAATTCCCTTCAGTCTATGCTTTAAGTCCGTGTTGTCTAGTAGCTGGATTGCCTCAACGTGATAAAGATATATGAGATAATTATCACTACCCTCCGCGGGCAAGAGCGAGTGAACACTTAAACTTATAGTGCTTGCACATATTAATTCGCGGTTCGTAATAAAGCACTTATTTAACTGCAAACTGAACTTAATTGTGAGTCTAAGTCTATGGTCTTCCTAGTTCATAAAACAGTTTTTGAGTATGAGAAGTGATCACTGAGTAAACACAGTTTCAAAAAACTCGGGTTGCGAAATTTAACTTGTAATCATCGCGTCTACGAACATAACGTGCGGTCCGAGGTCAAAGTCCGTCGGTCGCGCTCACACATCGACGCCTCAAGGACGACTACGCTCAGCTGTGACGATCGGCTGCCGCTTGACTGTAGCTCGGGAACCGAAGATTCACGAAGACGGACGGGACTGTGTGCCCGATACTCGTGCGCAACAAAATAAGATAACGCGATCGTGTGAGTACGGCGTTCCATTTGTTTAGTAAACAGTGTACACTGCATGATATTATCCGATCTATTGCTAATAACTGGGTTTAGATCTAATAACAAAAATGATTCGTTCGCCTTCTAAAACTACATCGTCGCCCTTACACAACTCTGAACCTGATTTGAGTACAAGTTCCAATAATGAATCAAAGGTGCATATTACACAGAGGAAAAGGAAGCGAGGTGATGAGGTCGAGTTGCAACGCCTAGAAACTATGATGCTGGATTTGAAGGGCATGTTCACTGATTTTGTATCTGATCAAAAACAACATAATAACAAAATAGACACTTTACAGTCTGCCCTTGAGGATATAAACAGCATGATACGTAGTCAAAATATAGAAATTCAAACACAGTATGATGAGATCCGAACCCAAAATGTACAAATCCAAAACTCGGTTCAATTTTTATCGGATAAGTATGATGATGCCATGATCGAGATAAATAACTTACAGGCGGAGTGTCGTGACAACCAAAAAATTATAAAAACGCTTGAGCTTAAGGTGGACTATCTGGAGAGGAATCTAAAAGCTGCAACAATTGAAATAAGAAATATCCCAGCTTCAAAACCAGAGACAAAAACAACACTAATAGATCTAGTTCAAAAACTCGGTAGTATTGTTAATCAACCTATTCCACCGTCAAATATCAAAAATATTTTCCGTCTGAGAGGTAAAAAAGAGACAGTAGGCACTGTCATTGTAGAATTTACGTCGACATCAATAAAAGAACAATTTTTGCAATCTACTAGAAACTACAACAAGGAAAATACAGGAAATCGTCTTAACACTACTCACCTGCAAGCTGCTGGACCTCTGAAGCCAATATTCGTATCGGAAGCGCTAACTACGGCATCAAAACGACTCCACTATCTCACCAGAGAGTTCATAAAAACCACGGAGTATGAACAGTGTTGGATCGCGAACGGGAAAGTTTACGTACGCGAAAGAGAAGGGATGCCCAGTCGGCTTATAAAATCCGAAGAAGATCTAGCTAAGCTACGTAAGGAAAAAAATAAATGACTATTATTCTTCTCACGGTGGCAAACCAAATTGTTTGAAAATATTGTTTTTTGTATGTTAAAACCTAATACTAACCTACTTGTTTACTTACACTTAGTTATCTGTCTTGGACACATTATGTTTACAACACAAATAACAAGGCGCACACATACTTTTTGCACACTATTTATACTACAAGCTATATACACGCACGTTTCGAAAATTTATGCAATTGATTACACACCACAATTACTATTTACAATTAACATTATTACACAATACAAATACATGATGGGAATGCGTAAGTTATTTGACCCAGTATCAATGTTTCTTCTCTCTATAATATTAATCCATAATTGCAGTACTAATGGCTTATCTCGGCAGAACGTTAACCTCACTCGCACAAATCTCAGTAGTACAAAAAAAAAAGCACATAATGATAGCTATTAAAGATAATTCGATACCACACAAAATAATATAATCAATATAGATTCTGTCTCTGTGTCGGACGCATCCACTTGTGACTTAGATAACTGCAAACCACCTAACTTGGATCCTAATCAATGTCTCAAAATCCTTAACCAAAATATCAGAAGCATATCAAAAAATATGCCAGGGTTACATACCATACTTGCAAGAACGAGGGTTGAGTGGGATCTAATAACGTTGACTGAATGTTGGCTACCAAATACTCACTTTATTCCAGACCTCCAAGGATATAATTATTTTAAAACTGAAAACAATTTGACGCAAAATGAAGGTGTAGTGGTATACATTAATAAAAATCTTAGGGTAGTCGTGGAAGAACCGTCAATTGTGGACGCAAACTGCCTAATAATCAAAATTGACGTGAATACCATTCTATTAGCCATATATCGCCCACCAGGTTACAGAGATATTACAAATTTTCTCAACTCACTAAACACAATATTAATGAGCATTGCACACTATAAAAATATAATTATCACCGGTGATATAAATATTAACATTCATGGCCAATGTCTTGACTCAACAAAACATAGCTACTTAAATCTATTAGCCACACATGGTCTACTTCCCGCACATACGTTGCCCACGCGACATCAAACCTGCCTTGATCACTTCATTCTAAAAACCACCCTACCTGCGTCAACTTTGGTAGCCCACTCATCACTAACTGACCATGAAACGGTCTTATTGTTCCTAGGCAAAAAAAATCCAAAAACAGCTGCAAAGAAAAATGTTGTCCGCATCAACTACGATCACCTAGAAGCTGATCTGAAACAGCTTGACTTCGCACAAGTGTACTGCTCCCAAGACCCTAACATAGCAGCAGAGAAAATGATCAGCCTTATAACACAGGCGATTGAATCCAATTCAAAGCGAGTTAAAGTACCTAATCGGAAAAAAATCATGAAGCCCTGGCTTACGCCGGGACTTCTTCGATGTATCCGGCATAGAGACAATCTACACAAAAAACTAAAAAAGTCACCTGAAAACGAAATTCTTAGAACATCCTTTAATAGATACAGAAATTTCTGCAATAAGCTACTGAGAAAGACCAAATTAGAATTTGAAAGAAAAGAGTTAAATGATGCTGGTAATAATACCAAACAAATCTGGACAGCTATAAACTCTATAACAAATCGAACTAAAAAAAGGGACGACACATCACATCTTCTACATATGACAGATACTCCGCTACAATCTGCAAATCTAGTCAACAAATTCTTTGCGGAAGTAGGCAAAAATCTTGCAGAAAAAATAGCAAGTGGGCCAACAATAGATCCATCCCACACAGTCACCGATGGACTGTCACAATCCATGGCACTGCTACCGACAGACGAAAATGAAGTGACTAAGCTAATAATGTCCCTACGCAACGACTGTGCGGTAGGATGGGACCGAATATCTAGTGTCCTCCTAAAAAAACACCTGGATATAGTGGTACCTCCTCTTACTTACATTTGCAACCTCGCACTCACTACTGGTAAATTTCCGAAAGCCTTTAAAAAATCTATCATACATCCTATCTTTAAGAGTGGAGACAGAAGCCGTGTCAATAACTATAGACCCATTGCAGTTCTTACTGCCCTATCCAAAGTACTGGAACGGATCATGAGCAGCAGGCTCGTGGGCTACCTAGAAAAGTCAAAAATACTATCACCCTCGCAATATGGTTTTCGGGCTGGAAAGTCCACGTCCGAGGCGGTTCATGATCTGACAAACTATGTAGTCAAAAACTTGGATAGTGGGCAAAAGGTATTAGGCATATTTTTAGACCTCGCCAAAGCTTTTGACACGGTTTCTGTCCCCATCCTAATTCAGAAGATGGAAAAGTTGGGAATAAGGGGGGTACAACTTAAACTGTATGAGGATTATCTGAGTGAGCGTACCCAATGTGTTAAGATCGATGACGTCGTTAGTGAGGAACGCGCTGTGTCCTATGGCGTGCCACAGGGTAGCGTACTTGGGCCGACCCTCTTTCTGATATACATCAACGAGCTGGGTTCGCTCACTCTCCATAAAGGTAAAATCATAACTTTTGCCGATGACACTGCCCTTCTCTTTAGCGCTAGCACATGGCATGAAGTATATGCACATGCCCAGGCAGGCTTTAACGTTGTGACAGAGTGGCTGCACCGAAACGTTCTCACACTGAACGCTGATAAAACGAAGTACATTGCCTTTTCCTTAAAAAACTACATGCGTACAACTACAGCAACGCACTCCATTATAGCCCACTGCTGTTCTAAGCAAAATGACAGTACATGTAGCTGCACACACTTACAAAAGGTAAACAGCGTAAAGTACTTAGGTATTATTATAGATTGTAACTTAAGATTTCAGGAACACATCGACACCCTTAGCAATAGATTGCGTAAATTAATTTATGTCTTCAAGACTCTGAGGCATGTAACAGACGAAAAGCTGCGGAAATCAGTATACTTCGCCCTCGCCCAATCGCTTTTGACCTACTGCATAACATCTTGGGGTGGTGCGCCTAAATACACAATCCTAGTACTGGAAAGAACGCAGAGAGCTGTTTTGAAGGTGTCTTTCTTTCTGCCATTCCAATATCCCACAGCACTCTTATACAAAGAGACTAAAGTTTTAACTGTCCGTCAGCTGTTTATATTGCAAACGGTCCTAAAACAGCATGGACTCACTTCATTCAATCCCGTACTGTCACATGGTAAAAGAAGATTTGATCCCATAGACCGCCATCATGAAAGACTCACTACTGTTTTTTCTAAACGCTTCTTTTGCTACCTAGGTCGCTTTCTATACAATAGCATAAACAGGAAGCTGTCTTTTTATAGTCTCACCAGCAAAAAGTGCAAAATTAAAGTAAGGAATTGGCTCCAGGAGTTAAACTATGACGACACAGAAAAACTTCTTGCAACTCAGATGTAACTTGCTAATAAAACACTATACCATTTTCCGGTTATTAAATTACCATTGTTATTCTCTTTTAAATTAATTCAATTGCATCCTGTTCATAAATCAACCCACTATTCGAACAATAATTTTCCTAATCGCAGTCATATTCCCTCATAAACACACATACACACACCCTCACCCTCTCACACACACGCACACACACACCCTCACATACCATCACACACATACACCCAAACACAACTTATATTCACTTAAATACTAACACTGAATTAAACTATTTTATTGTAAACATGATCTGTTATAAGTAACCTACCGCATTTAATAATGTGAGAGTACATTATGTGTAAAAATGTATCTCCGAATGAGAGGGAGTCCTGGTGTCCTGAAATACAGGCCTTACGTCTAGCTTAGGCACCAGTCTCCCACAATATAACATTATAATTGTAAAACTGCAGTAATGTATTGCTTTCTATAAACTATGTAAATGTACCTTATATTGTGGTGAGAAATAAATATTATTATTATTATTATTATTATAATTGGGCGGCCAAGTGATATCAATTTATAGGAATGAAATTAATAATAGGCACACGTACGCGAGAATAACTAACTTCGGTTTCTTCAAAGTATCGACTAAGAAGAAGAAGAAGTGTTAAAACTTACTGGTTTAAATTGAAAATGTACCAGTAGAGAAAATTAATAACCTTCAAAACACGCGGTATGCGTGTTTTAAAGGTTATTAATTTTCTCATTTAGATTAATTGAGTTACTATTCATTATTAAACATTTTACTAAAAATTACGTTTGAACACATATAAACCCAGCAAAACCCATAAATAATACAGTGGGTAAACGAACGAAAGAAAAATTTATTTACTAAATGTCCAAAAAATGTACAAATGCGTGGGGTGTAATTATTACACAATACGGGTCAGAACACAAACCAGCGTAGCTGGAACGCAAAAATTATACAGTTTAACCGTTTCGCAACACGCGAGGGGGCGTAAGACACGAGCGGTCTCGCGTGACCCTAATCACAAGGAAGTTTGTAATTTTTAATTTTAGAAATGGTTACATTTATTTGCTAACCGAAGACATAGTTTTCTTTGTTTAGGTGTAAAATATAACAAATAAATTTTCTTTATAGTAAGATTTGGGTAAGTAATATATGATATAATAACAAAGTCTCTAATATTTACAAGACTAATAACTAAATCTATAATTTTATTTGATATAACGATCAGTTAATGTAATAAATGATTGATATAATTTTCAATTAATTATTATTATAAGTATAACGTTCATTGAATATAAAATCTTTAGATAAACCATTCAAAAGATATAAACCCTATTTGATCTAATGTGATACCACAGAAATATTTAGAGGATATTAAATAAAATAGAATAAAAAAATTATTTAGAATGTAAATTTTTGCGAGTTTTAGCTTCTAATTTAAGCTTAAAACAATTATTTTTAACGTAACAAATAATTTAAAGTTATTTTTGTAATTTCTGTCATTGTTAGTACCATCATCATCATTTCAGCCGAAAGATGTCCACTGTTGGACATAGGCCTCCCCCAAATGTCGTTATAGTGATCAGTCCTGTGCGTCTCGCAAAAGAATCCACTTTTCATCACATGTCACAATTCGATCCAATATTCCTCCATTTCTGTATCGATTCAACAAGGCAACACAAGTTTCAACACGCGTTTCTTTCTGCAGATCAGTCAAATCATGAGGCACTCATTTTTCATATTTTTTTATTTTATTGATTTGACGCAAATAAATCAACATTGTTGGTAAGGTAACGTTAAACCATGCCGCTAATTCCTGGGTAGTTTGGCTCGGATCGACTTCCACCATCTCTTTCAATTCATTGTTATTCACCTGTGTGGGCGGTCTTCCACGTGGTTCATTCTTCAAATCAAACTTTCCATCACGAAATCATTTAAACCAAAATCGCATGGTACGTTCATTAGCAGTCCCCTCTCCAAAGGCAACAACATTGCGAGCTGTTTCTGCCGCGTTAGTTCCGCATTGGAACTCGTATTAAAAAATCACTCGAATTTTTGAAGTATCCATTTTTCTTGTATAAGTTGAATAAAAAAAGTATAGTGTGGCACTCGGGGACTGCCGCAGTAAATCTATTGCATAGCATTTTGTATCAACTTATGCAATTATAATTATTTATTTATTTTATTTATGCAGTATTTCTTTTTCTTTGATATTAATTCAAGTTACACTTTTTGAGCGTGGTGACCGATAAGAAAAAAAATTTTTTCTTTCTTGTTTACTTCATAAATTGCTACAAGTATGTTCAGTTGTTATCATAGAACATTACTATAATCTATTATAATACAAAAAGACTATTTTGTTTGACCGAGAATTGAACTCGAGGCAAGATGATAACATAGGTAGAACGCTGTACCAATGCGCCACACAGGTCGTTAACGACTTTTCTAAAATAGGTGTTCGGTCTCTGTCGGCCTTCAAGCCACACCTCCGTGCCCGTCGGAGTGGGGAGTGTGAGGTTTTTTTCGTTACGGAATTTCTGGATTCGATCCCCGCGCTCAAGGCCCTCGATAGAAGCTATGCAATAGCTTAAAAAACAACTGAAAGTCGATAATAAATATATACATTTTGTTGTATTTTTAATTTTTAACATTGATTATGATTTTTATTGTATCATTATCTTATACGTAAAATGTGTGAGACTTATATGGCTTATATATGCCTGAAATAAATTAATTGAATTGATAATCGAATGTTGCACATTTTTTAAAAGAAGAACTTCATAGGTACCATGTGAAAAAAATTTTCACTCAAAAATCTCGAACCATGAAGGTTCTATGTCAATTCGAAGTACCTATTACAATAAAATGGCAATTTCATACTTTAACCCCTATTAATAATGTTGAATAAATCTCTTCTGACAGGAAGTCGTTAATTTAAGTATATAACAAAGTAGCCGGAAAGATTGTACTGAACCAGTTAATCGCCACGATTCAAAAATAGAAGAAAAAAAATAAAAAAACAGGAAACGGGAAATCTCTTTGTTATTTATTAATTTTAGAGAGCTTAATAAACAAAATCGAATACTAAAATAAATATATCGGGCCGTTTTTTAAATAAAAACAAAACATGGTTTTAGACAAGAACAAAAAAGGTTTTTTTTCTTTGCAGCAAGTTCCTAGCGGGATTTAGCAGGATCAATCACGGGACTCTCATGAAACTGGTGGGTAATGCACGGAACAATTCGATTTATATTGTAAGAGAGCTCCCAACTGCGCGTGGTAACCTTTATACCTACCAGTGTACGAGTAGGTAGGGGAGATGTTACTAAGCAAACACTGTTGTGTACGGGGAATTTTTGAAAAGGAAACCCGTGGTCCTAGAACACAAAAAGCAACTGAAGGACACAGGTGGGGTTTTTAGTTAGTAAAAGATTGACACGTCGTCTCGCTCCATCCTAGATTAGGAATGTCATTGAATGATTTCCCAGCTCAAAAAAGGGTGGTACCTAATATCAGTTGCTGGTCGTCTATCAGTTTAAGCAAGTGTTATGCTAAGTCCTCTTTTTGCCTTCCTGCTTTAACCTACTACTCATTATTCAAATATTTTATATGTGCTATTATAAATTACATCATGCTTGAAAATTGCTGAAACATGCAATAAACGAATCCTTTTATAATAATATGTCTTTAACATGCCTACGTGGTAAAATATGGCTGAACCTGTTACCTATATTTTTCTGTCATCTTTCACTGCTAAATATGGGTATATTTGTAAAATATAATTATATCTTTATCTTTATCCTACTAACAGGACTTTTACCTATGCAGCTATGTATCAAAACACATGTTTAATTGTAAATAACGAAGGTACGTCCCTATAGGCTAATCATTAGAAGAATAACTTACACACTGTTTTGTTGATGTTGATTCAACTCTGGCCTTCCAACGCCTCAAAGTTGTTTTACGTAAAACGCTGATTTTTCACTTAAAATAAAACGACAGAGACCACGTTTATACATTTCTTTTGCAGGCGCAAAGGTACGAGAATTACCCTCTCTTTGTAATGCTAATTTAAAAACCAAGGAATTCATTTTTTATTCATAAGTTTTTCTGCTCTAAAGCCAGCAGTCGGAGCATCCTACTCGTTTGTGATGAGTTTGAAGTTAAAAAATAAAATTCCCATAAAATGCTTTGTAGGTGTGCTTGTTTTAAAAGCGGGTTAACATGAGCCCGCCTGGTATTTTTTTACTGAACGACGTAACTCCGTCAACGTCGACGTTTCAGATTTATGTATAAATCGCACGAATATTTTTTTGATCAGAAGTAAGTAGCAAGCACGTAAGCAGTCAAGATGAAAAATGACAACAATTTGTACAAACACTCAGATAGCTTTTCATCATCAACAACGCCTTAGACATTTTTCGTTATAAGAGTTAAATTATATTTATGTTTTAAGCTATAAACGTTAATTTACGTAAAACATATTTTTCAATACACTTACACTTGCTCAGAAAGCGACTATAATTTCACCACACTTAGGTACATAACGGCGCTTGTAACCATACTGTATTTTTGATTGTCATTATGCACTAGTGCGATAATGAAGTTAAAATTTTTGTTACCTCTTTGTTCTCAAAACAAATTTTAATACGAAAAAAAAAGTGTCTTACTTGCTTATATCATGCAATTTCGTGTTTAAATAAACCATTTAAACTAGTACATGTTTAATAAATAAATTGTAATTCAAATAAAATTTGTTTTTCTTTTTCAATATCAACCACCAATTCTACCTCAAATAGTAAATGAACGAAATGATTTTTTAATAATAATATTTGAGCACTTAAAGATATCTTGTACTAAATCTGATGATTGCATATGCTATTCGATTAATGTTTAGGGCCGTCATGTGGAACATACACTGAGATATGTTTTGCTGCAGCTAGCAAAATCCGTGAACTAACCAACTCTTCAACAACTTATGGCAAATAGCGTGCTTGGGCTTATTCAGACACAGCAATGATGAATATAGGCGGTATCAGGATTTCGGCCTTACTAACCGTAGACGTAGACCTGCAGACTTAGAAGTCACCCTATAGAGTTAGAACTCTACAGAACTCTCCGCTAGACTCCGCTCTGCCTGGCTCAGGGCCGTGTGTTCATTTGTTTTATTTCAGATGCCCCTCAGCTCCACTCCTCTTCACTTACACTGTTTCTACTGATGCGGAGTGAAGATTTCAAGTACTGTGATTGGCCAATTCACTATCCGATCCCTTCCACTCTGCCCAGCTCCACGTCAGTGGAAATGCACCCTTACGTATTTTGCAGGTACACAAACGGCAAAACGTCAAATTTGACAGTCATTATAGCATCGGACGTTACGTGTCTGTTTAAAAAGTTGTACTCACTGTTTAGTACTTCTAAATAAATACTTCCTACAACCATTTTATGTACTCGTAAGTCTTACAAAATGAATGAAGAACATAATAAAATATAGATGGGAAGACGAAATAAAAATTATAATTGAAAGAGTCGGAGGAGGCGTCTGAGATATATTGATATATGACAGATATTTTATAACATCATTTGTACAGTAGTTTTAAGTTTTAAATAATATATTCAAAGGATGTTTGTTATTTTGGCGGTTATGTAACTATTTTTATTTTATTTACATACATAGATTTGCACGAAATTTGATCGATTCACAGTCTGATGGGAAAGGGTTGGTTGTTGAAAAAACGTTTGATCCGTTTCCTTTGCATCATTTTAAGGTGTTTTATACTATTTTTAGAGTTCCGTACCTCAAAAGGAACGAACCGGGCTTTGGTACAGGCCATGGTCCGGGGCGAGGAGGAGTGGCAGGCGGTCGCCTCCTTCTGCGAAGCAGTAATGCTAGCAAAAGAGGCGGCCGATCGCGTGAGGCAACGGCAACGGTCCTCACGCCCCAACTGCCGCCGGGATTCCGATCCCGATTTCCGGCCACCGTAGGCGCGGGCTTGTGGACGGCGGGCAATGGGTGGCCCGCCGTCCGACCGTCCGGTAACCATCCGGACCGAGCCCAAGTCGTCGACGGCGCGTATTGTTCCGCGCGCGCCTCAGGGAGATGTCAGCAAATCGTAGGGGCCCAGCAGGGTCGAAGCCTACTGGGGCCATGGGTAGTGTGAAAACGAAACCGTGGCCCTGGGACGAAGGCAACGAAGGAACAGGAGTGGGTTTTTAGTCAGTAAAAGTCTGACACTATCTCCCGCTCCGCCCAAGAGCGGGATTTGTCATAAGATGATTTTCCCACCTATAAAAAAAAAAAACCTCAAAAGGAAAAAACGGAACCCTTATAGGATCACTTTGTTGTCCGTCTGTTTGTCAAGACCCTTTATCTTGGGAACGCGTGGAGGTATCGAATTGAAATTAAAATCATATACTCAAGTCTGCGGTCCCTTGAAGCTGAAAAAATATTAAAATTCTGAGTTAACGGAAAAAACGATACGGCCGTTTATGTCGCAAAACACGTATATTTCGACACTCTCAAGGAAATCGAAATTCAAAGGGTATTTCCCGTTGACCTAGAATCTTGAAATTAGGCATGAAGCAAGGTCTTCTAGCACAAGTATAGAAAAAATCTGAAAACTGAAAATTTGTAGTTATGTCACAAAAAAGACTTTTTGCAATTCGGAAAAATCTTCGTACCTCAATTCGGGAATTGAACTATTTTTATAGGTAAATTTGTACGGAACCCTCAGTGCGCGAGTCCAACTCGCACTGGCCCGGTTTTTAACCGACTTCAAAAAAAGGAGGAGGTTATTCAATTCGGTTGTATTTTTTTTTTATCATCATTTTTTTTTTTATGTTTGTTACCACAGAACTCCGTCGTTTATGGACCGATTTGCAACATTTTTGTCCCCTTCATAGGATATGATTTCAGATTGGTCCCATTTTTTTCAAAATCCAGTTCTGATGATGGAATCCATGACGAATCGAGGGAACTCCTCAAAAATTATAGGCAACCCTATGGTAATTTTGGTATTTTCATCAAGAACTTAAGCATTTACAGTCAAAAAGTAACATTTGATGTAGTGGAACTGATGAAGAAGACCAGAAATGGTCAACGAAACTTCATACAATACAAATAAATTAATGATTCTGAATAGCTACGTTGAAAATGGTATCATCGAAGTGATCTGATGATGATGATGGAGCCGGAAGGCAGGCACCGGAACTCCGTAATTAATCAATGTATCCTAGCCGTGTTTGGGCTTATTAGAATTGACGTGAGATGTTCTTTGGCTATAAGGTACTATCGAACTGATCTGATGATGGAGCCGGAAGGAGGAAGGTAGACACAGGAACTTTATAATAAAACAATGTAACCTAGCAGTATTTGGGTTAATTGGAATTGTCATGAGAAATAGGAACTCTGCTTATAAGTGTATCGCAACTAAAACGTGTGAAATAAAAACTTTTTCCAAAAAAACAAAAACGATTTCACAAAAAAAAAACACTTAAAGGATCAAAATAACTTTCAATTTCGGAAGTCGGTGTTAAATAAGAAACAAACAATAATACCGAGAAACACCGACTTCCGAAATTAAAGTAAGTTTGATCCTTTTAGTGTTTTTTTTTAGTGAAGTCGGTTATTTTTTTTTTTGGAAAAAGTTTTTTTTTTTAGTCAGTTGAAGGACGAGGATTTTACTGCTTTTAAAATCCTCGTTTACAATGTATATCGCCTCGTCTCTCTCCCTTAGGGGTTGATTTTCAGTAATTCAAAAACATGTAATTCTGAATTACTTCTACTACTACTTACGCCGTTTTGCTAACGGCGTAAGTAGTAGTATCTCTTTGAATGAGTGAATGGTAGGTTCGGCGAGCCTTAAGTGTATGGTAGTACGCAATCCAAAATTACCAACGAAAACCCAACATACATAACCCGTCTAGTTTGTATAAATTAGTAACCCAATTTCCCGAGAGATGGCGCTGTACTTTGGGCTACTTCGCGCTGTTAAGATTTTTCCTGAGTTGATGGTGTCGAGACGGGTATGAGCTATTATATTGTCGAATTGTTCGGTTGGTCTCTCGTTGGCATTGGTGGTATTTGCTCTTGCTCGTTGTCTGTTGTTCATTAACTCCACTTATTGTGACGGACGGGAAACTACGGAACCCTACACTGAGCGTGGTCCGACACGCTCTTGGCTGGTTTTTAATTAGTACTAAGACTTAAAGGGCGTATCGGATGGATATAAATCGGAGGAATCCTCCATTTTATATATTAAGTTGATGTAGTTTGAGCACGACATACATTCAAAACGCTTACCTAAATTATAAACTTTCCTTCGGGCTTTTCTGTAGTCAGGACTAGGAACGTGAAATTTTGCACAAGGTTTCTTTTTATGACGCAGGCGAGCAATAAAAGAGGATTTTCCAAAATTTACCCCCTAAGGGAACTTTTTTTAGGTGGAAAATCATCTAATGACATCTCTCGGACTTGGGCGGAGCGCGAGGGCGTGTCAGACTTTTACTGACTAAAACCCACTCCTAGTTCCTTCGTTGTCTTGCATTCCAGGGCCGAGTTTTCCTTTCAGAAGCGAAACCATGGCCTTAGTAAGCTTCGACCCTGCTGGGCCCCTACAGTTTGCTGACATCTCTATGAGGCGCGCGTGGAACACTACGCGCCATCAACGACTTGGGCTTGGTCCGGACGACTACTGGACGGTCGGACGGCGAGCTGCCCGCGCCTTCGGTGGCAGGAAATCGAGATCGGGTTCCCGGCGGCTGGGGCGTGAGAGCCGTTGACTCGCGCGTGCGGCTGCCTCCTTTGCTAGCATTACTGCTTCGCAGAAGAAGGTGACTGCCTGCCCCTTATCCTCGCTTCGGACCATGACCTGTACTAAGGCCCAACGCGAGAGATCGTTGCCGCCCACGAAGATACGGCGGTGCTCTGCCCAAGCGGGGCACACCTCTACCGTATGCTCCACCGTGTCCTTCGGGCAGTCCACACAGTGGTGACACCCGGGCGATTCTTCCGCACGAATCCGGTGCAGGAACCTCCCGAACTAACCATGTCCGGTGAAAACCTGAGTCATGTGGAAGGTAAGGACGCCGTGAGGTCTTTCCAGCTATCAATTAGCAATTTCTGAGAATAGGCTTCGTACACAGCGCGCCAACAATACGTATGGCGAGCGAACTACCGGGTATATTGTACCGAGACTTATTAATAGTCTACCCTCAGAAAAAAAAAATATTGCACACAAAAATATCAAATGCAGTTTGCATTTGATATTTTTGTGTGCAATATTTTTGTGTTGTGCAATATTTTTCTCGCTTCGGACCAAGACCTGTACTAAGGCCCAACGCGAGAGATCGTTGCCGCTCACGAAGATACGGCGGTGCTCTGCCCAAGCGGGGCACACCTCTACCGTATGCTCCACCGTGTCCTTCGGGCAGTCCACACAGTGGTGACACCCGGGCGATTCTTCCGCACGAATCCGGTGCAGGAACCTCCCGAACTAACCATGTCCGGTGAAAACCTGAGTCATGTGGAAGGTAAGGACGCCGTGAGGTCTTTCCAGCTATCAATTAGCAATTTCTGAGAATAGGCTTCGTACACAGCGCGCCAACAATACGTATGGCGAGCGAACTACCGGGTATATTGTACCGAGACTTATTAATAGTCTACCCTCAGAAAAAAAAAATATTGCACACAAAAATATCAAATGCAAACTTAAGCAATATTACTTAAGTATCATTTAAGAATGTTTTTTACTTGTTTGCGGGCCTAAACATTTTATAAATTGTTATCGACAATAACGTACAAATATAAAAAACTCATTTTGTATAGTTTCGATGTTAAGATGGATTCGTGATAGCACAAGTTTAAACCTTAGTGGTTTTTGGTTGCTATTAAACTTAGACTATCCTGTATTCTTTTGTATTAATAATAAATAAATGAAAAAAAAAGCTACTCCTCAAAGAGGGGACTTACTGCTATAATTTTTGCGAGGCCAGCTACCACTGGGCTTTTTTTTTTTCCGGTGAGAAAATCATCTTATGACATCCCCCGCTCCTGGGCGAGGCGGGAGATAGTGTCAGACTTTTACTGACTAAAAACCCACTCCTGTTCCTTCGTTGCCTTTCGTACCAGGGCCGAGTCTTCCTTTCAGAATCAGACCCTTGGCCCCGGTAGGCTTCGACCCTGCTGGGCCCCTACAGTTGCTGACAACTCCTTGAGGCGCGCGTGGAACAACACGCGCCGTCGACGACTTGGGCTCGGTCCAGACGGTTACCGGACGGTCGGACGGCGAGCCACCCATTGCTCGCCGTCCGCAAGCCCGCGCCTACGGTGGCCGGAAATCGGGATCGGAATCCCGGCGGCGGTTGGGGCGTGAGGACCGTTGCCTCACGCGATCGGCCGCCTCCTTCGCTAGCATTACTGCTTCGCAGAAGGAGGCGACCGCCTGCCACTCCTCCTCGCTCCGGACCATGGCATGTACCAAGGCCCGGCGCGAGAGATCGCCGCTGCCGATCGCCCCCACGAGGACACGGCGTTGCTCTGCCCAAGCGGGGCACACCTCCACCGTATGCTCCACCGTGTCCTCCGGGCGGTCCACACAGTGGCGACACCCGGGCGTCGCTTTCGCACGAATTCGGTGCAGGAACTTCCCAAACTTACCGTGTCCGGTGAGGACCTGCGTCATACGGAAGGTAATGACGCCGTGTTGCCTTTCCAGCCACTCCTCAAAGAGGGGACTAGGCCAGCACTGGGTTGCGACAGTCACTGTCGCCATTCCACCATGAGATCCCGCCGGAACCCTGTCCGCCATGCCACGACTTGTCGCGGCAGCGGAGTTTCGCCCCGGCGTTGCATCACCACACGCAAATCGTGCATGCGTGCAGGGACGGTTGCCGGTTGACGGTTGGTGGCAGGCCAGCAAAGAGGCTGAAACCTTGCGGTATCCCCGCACCATCCGTATGGCCATGACCCTCTGGCATACGTTCAGCTTGACCGCTGGTCGCTTTCGCAGTGACGGCGCCCACGACGGCGCCCACACCGGCGCTCCATGAACCAAGCGATACCTACCTGCGTAGAGCCTCTTGCAGGAGGCATCTGGACTCCTTAAGTTGGGCAGAAGCCACTTGAGGGCAGCCCCAGTCCGACCCAATTTTCCAAATTCCACCAGCTGTCGACGAGTCCCAGGCACTTCATCGTCGACTCGACACCCCCTAAGGGTATGAAACGGGGGTCCAAAGTTTGAAGGAAGAAACCTAATTACACGCGGGCGTAGCCGCTGGCAGATGCTAGTTAGTTATAAAAACAATTCTTACCTAATAAATACATAATATATTGTACTTTATATAATCTAAAAATAAGGGAGAAAATTATAAAATTGCTGTTATTTTTATTATTAGAGTTTCTATTGTAAGTTGTAACATTGGTGTACTATAAATTAAATATAAATAAATAAATAAATAAGTGACACAAAATCACCAAAAAAACTTACTAGTTTTAAAATTTATACTTTACAATGATAATGACGTATTTCAAATGTATTTGTCTTTGTTTAATATACTCGTAACAAAAAGAAACATTTCAAAGGTCATTACAAAAATAATAAAAATACTTACAATTAATTAACAAGGGTTTATATTACTCGGTAAAGTGTAAACTATTCCAACTTCTTTTAATTGCTTTCAAAGTTGAAATTAAAAGAACGCAACAAATAAAGGAGTTCACAGAGAATGTTTGCAAAACAAATTAAAGTAATATACTAGAATGTAAAAAGTTAATGCCTTTGCGGGTACAGAAACGCGATACAAAAAATGAAACATTTTATATTTTACCAACCGCTGCAGTTTAAATACTTTTCAGTTTTTCAAAAAAATTAAGTATGTGTATGTGTATTTAAAAAGACGGCTTTGGAAAAAGAGCACAGCCAAAAACAGACAAAATTTTAGTAAAAACATAGGATGTATGTAGGTGTATTTTGTGGAGAATGTTTACTTAGAAATTATGGGCTTCGATTAAGGTACCAACTTCAAAAACATCGTCTTACGAGTCGCGTCTCTCCTGCTCAGTGTTAACCCGTGAGAAGGCGCGCCTTAGCTTGTTACACGGAGAGGCGCGCGCGAGCAAATGACTCACACTACTTTAAATGCTCATATTTCAACTTTAATAGTACTTATTGACTTACTATGAATTTATATGAATAAAACAAGGTTTAGTAAGTAGGAAAATAAGTATTTTAATTAAAACTAAGAAAAATAAATGTAACTTCTAAAACTAAAAACGAAATAACTTATTTTTATTTTCTAATTTGGTCAGTCTCCATATAAATCACAATAAAAAATCTTACATAATAAAAACTTTAAAAAAATATTCTTCCATGAGATCTTGATGAGTGTGCCTCTCAAAACACATTGAACACATATATGTAATATGTTCGGTGCAGAGTAATTCCTTGCATGAAGTGCAAGCTTTTTTTGAGCGTCTTTTCTTACGTCTAGGACATATAGAACAGAATCCGCTTGGCCTAGGCTCTGTACTACCGCCGGCCGTTTTGCTCGGATGTGGCGCATATATGTTTTTTTTTTATTAATTTATGTTTTTGTCTTGCAAAATGTTTGCAATATGTTTAGTTATAAGTTTGGAGCAGTGGTGGCCGAGTGGTAACGGCCCCGACTTACGAATTGTTGGTCGCGGGTTCAAACCCAGCCAGGCGCATTACTTTGTGTAATTTATTTCATCACCACTGCTCTCAAAACGGTGAAGGAAAACATCGTGAGGAAACCGGCATGTCCTAGAACCAAAAATTCGAAGACATGTGACATCCACCAACCCGCACTGGGCCCGCGTGGTGGATTACGGCCCATTCCCTCTCCTAGAGAGAGTAGGCCTGAGTCCCAGCAGTGGGAACATTAAAAACGCTGAATATGTATTTATGTATGTATAAGTTTGCGCCTTTTCCGGCAAATAAAATGTTTTTCTTTCTTTCTTTCTTTCTTTACTAGGTCTAGGAGCCGGTACAAATCGCTTCATATGATATTTGAGATCCATTGATATGTTTTCCGTGCAAATCCGGCGTGAAATATGTGGTTTTACCAGGGCGAGCGCCACATTTTTTAGGAATGTCCGTCTTTCAATCAAAGTTGTTGTGTTAGCTTTATATATTATTTGGGCATTGATCCCAGTTATTTTCAAAATGGAGAAAAATATGCGCATTGGCCATCTTGAAGTGATTCTGGCAACGGAATAGTCATAGTCTACTACATCCACTCCCCCTTTTGTGGAATTGTAGAATGTTACAACCTCAGGTTATCTTCACTTCCAGTTTCTTCATCTATTTTGTCATCATCGTGAAGAGATGATAACACAAGAACAATTTTCTTTGTTTTCTTCTTTGGTACATATGATAATCATCATATCTTCACCGAAACCAGATTCCTCTTCCAACCACGAACAAATTTGTACTTCACGTCGATCATCCATTTTACGTGTGTGTTTGTACCTAAAAACGAAAAATATTGTTATATAAATATTACTATAGAGTATTTACGTACAATTAGCCAATATAATATAAATAAATAAGCCAATATATTCCAGAAACTACAATAATACTTTTTTTTATTAAAAAAATAAATACTTACACGGATGGGCGCGTGATGAGCAAATTGCCGTACGATGGTATACGGCTTCCACAAACCCTTCGCTGCGCAGTCACAGACGGACTGACCGGCATGAAAGTTTCACCAGGGGAGAGGGGATGAATATTTAGGAAGGTACCTAGGCGTTTAAGTCGTTACGGCGTTGGCATAATCAAAAATTTTTGCTTTTAATTTTTGTGTGAGCAAATTGCTCATAGCGCGCCTTCTCACGGGTTAAAGTGTTAATACATGCTCCAACTTAGTACGACGGTTTTGGTCTGTCATGTCAATATCCGTTTCAAGGTTGAGCGTGACACACGTTCAAACTTGGTACGATGGACCAAACTTACGCTGTCACGCTCGACTTCGGCACAGAACGGACCAATTCCGTCGTACCAAGTTCGAGCGTGTGGCAACACTATAATAAATAAGAATAAATCAAGTAGCACTCTTGGTACGCGGACGTATGAGACAAATAAATACCACCACTATTTATCTCTGCATCACCCTAAGGTTGACTGGTAGAAAATGCCTAAGGCATTAAGTCCGCCGCTGTCGTTTGTGCATAAAGTATTTAATAAATAATAAATAAATAAATAAATATTGTGACAAAGTAAACATACTGCCCGTTAGGACTCAGTTAAGCAACTATTTAAGACAAAGTTGTCGGGTAGTTTCAACGAGTAAGGAGAATTACAAATAGATACTGATCTCATTCAGGGCCGGGTTTTCATCGCGAAGAGTCAATATTCGATACTTTTTCCCCGAGTGGCACACTTTCACATTTGGACTGCGTTCCTCATTGACAATTCAACCCTTGCGCGGTCGAACAAACTGGATTAGCTCGGGACATGTTCGCTCACAAGGGAAATAAATTGATTTTTTTATTTTGTTCTGTTTCCAACTCGCGTCCGCAATAACGGACCACAATGAAAAATAATAATACACGGGAGATTGAACAGCGCAAATGTTTAATGTGAAGCAATTAAATTATAATGTGGAGGTGGGAGCGTTCTAAAATGTACTGCCAAGTTATTTATGCTACCCAAACTTTGTTGGTCTCAGTAATTTGTTTCTAATGCTCTGCTGAATTTGTGCTATAATAATATTTTTAATCATACTACTCGTACTAGAACACAGTCAGCTCAAATATAAATTGATTGGATACTAATAATAGCGACAAATCAGATTATTGTTTTCCCCGAACTACGTACTTTACCTCAAAAAACCGGCTGATTGAATAGTTAGTTTGGAGGGTCTTCAAAATAAGGTTTCAGCTTTTTCCAATATTTTCCAAATCTAACTCGAAAAGGACAGTCCAAACTTTCGTTATTGGCTGACCACACACTGTTGTATTTTTTACTAGGGCTATGAAAAATCCATCAAAACTTTTTCATGTCGTTAGCGAATCTCGGCTTAGTGGCAAAATAGTCTGACGATGTTCCCTACACATATGGCGATATCGATTTAGCTTATAAAAATACACATGAATAAAGGAGTATATCATTTAGCCGAGTACAATGGAGTCCCTTGCAGGACTTTACCTGACAAAATTAGGAGGATGAGGAAAGCGAAGAAGCGGTTTGTCCCTTTTTGGGATTTACTGATGTAGCTCTCTCTGCTTATCTTTAATAAACAGAGCTAACAAAGTGAAGCGTTGCGGTTGTAGTTTCAGTATATTTATGAATAAAATATCTAAATCATATGATAGATGTTTATAAATGGTTACCTACAGTTATGATTAAATAGTAAATATTCATTGTAGCAAGTTTAGATACTCCTTTCAAAACCACCAATATACCTACATAAAATACTTAAGATAGGAAGGCAAACATTTAAAATAATTTTTGTATTACGTTTTATATTTTCTACACAGAGCAGTAAACAAAATGGCATATCAATTGACACGTCGATGTCAACGTTTACTTTTTAAAAGCTGACGCGCCATTGTGAATTATGATATCGGATCCGGCTGTCCGTATCTTTGTTTCGGTCAATTTCACCGAGTTACAATATTAGATAATCGGATATTTGCTATCGGAGCTTCAAAAATCAAAAAATATTGCTGTAAAATTCACCATTACAGGTAGCATATTGAATAATATTTAATGCGTAATGCAGGGTAGACTACGATAAATTAGCGTTGCGTATCATCGTTCGTATGAGTCAGCATAAACACAGGTTGGGGCCAATATCGGTTCTGCAATGACCAAAACGTTACTAATCTCACAAAACAATCTACAATGTCAGGATTCTGGCATGTTATACAGTACATGAGTCATATTCCTGAAATGGAGGCACTTCACTATTTTATCGGGAAACATAAATAGAAACGTTTAAACACATAAAGTGGCCGGCAAACGGCAATACAGACATGCCTACGCCATTCGCTGCTATATCAAAATAAACAAGACCCTTTCTGTAGGTACAATTCAATTTTCTGTACGACTTTCATCGTAGTTCGCAGACTCATGAGTGCATATTTGCTCAAGGGATAGAAAATCCTTGTCTGAGGAAATTGCCTAGGATCGGATCGGATTGGATGACGGTGCCGAGTCGCCGCGCCCGATTGTCATTTGTTTAGAGCTCAGCCCACAATCCAAGCCGGTTTCCATTATCGACACTTTATCGATAAGCAGTAAAAATATACACGTGCCCGCATTCTACGTAAGTTATGTCGGATGAGATGCTTTATTTTGTTTACATTACGTTTGTGTTCCCCAACATTTCTTGTTTACGTATTTATAATGCAATATGTATGGCGGTGCGCGGGTTCAGTTTCGGGGTGACACGTACTCCGCAAAGGTTAGAGTGTGCAAGCAGCACTAACTTTTATACCTTATGGAGTAGCCGTCCTCTGCCGCACTAAACTTCGGGAGATGTGTTCGTAATTTATACGAGAAATATTCGGAGCACAAATGCTAAAATGTACCTAATTTGCTTTGGTTTTCCGTCCCGCTGCGCTCTGTAATGCAAAAAAGGGAATGTTCCTGTGAGGAAAGTTCGATCAGGAAAAAAGATGATAGGGACTTAAAATCCTCAATATTGGGTACTTGTGCTCCAAAAGAGTTACCTTCGTCAGCGTTTCATTACATACATGTCTTATCATCTACTTTCGAAAGTTTTATACTTCCTACTTCAAGCAAAATCAAGCCACCAGTTCAAAGAAGTCCTGCCGTTTTTTCTTTTAAGCCAACAGTGAAAGGAGTTTTATGCATATTTTATAGTGGGATCCGCCTGATAGGCAAGTATGATAAATCAATAAGGATGTATTTGACTCTAGAGAAACTCCTTGACCAGAAATGATCTTACAAAACTTCAGAAAAACAAACCTGCAACAATGATCACAACAGAAATTATTATCAAGATGGTCCATAAGCATGCCAACAAACTGAATCATCTGAATTTATAATGTACGAGTACTATCATCTAAATGCAAAATAGAATAGAACTGTGAGCATTTCTGTCTACACAATATAACAAATTCAAACAAATTCAATTTTGAAAACCGTTATCTTTTAACGAGCCAATTCTTCCAGTAGTCTTACGTTTTTGAAAACCCATCAATAGTAGTCCTACCAAAGATACCTTCCGTGTTAGCAGTCAACTAAAAGGGCGATAAACAAGCAATTTGTGAGGGCACATTCAAATCCGTTCCACGAAACTCAATTTCCTGTGGAACTGATGTTAATATAACGGTTTTTTATAGAATGAATGACGACTAATAAGCCACAGGTAGGGGTGGCCGTAATTTTCCGCGTTCCAAACAAATTAACCGTGCGCCAGTGAGCATTATTACAGTTAATAAACGATTTAATGGCTGACCTATTTATAACATATTAGATTGGCGCGTGACAGTTTTGTTCGCGCTGGATATTTGTAATTTGCGTATTAAGCTCGCCGAGTGCTAATTTGAATTTCGGTTACAGTATAAAATCACTTATTTGTAATCTATGAACTGGTAGTACCAAATATAATAGGCATTGCCGTATAAAAGCACTAATCTCTCATTTGGTCAGAGAGAACTATATCTAAAACACCTTGTAGGACAGCTGTAAGCGCTCCAGTTGTAAAGTTACACTCTAACAGACTTCAAAAAAGAGGAGTTTATATGTTCGGCTGTATGTCTATTTTATGTATATTCACCGATTTCGCAGTAAATTATGAATCTGTAACTTTTTATGAACGATCGAGTTACAGAGAGTTACAAACAAATTGGCCCCAAAGAAATTTTGTCATGACCTGATGAACTTGAAGAAATGGAACAAAACTCATCAGAGGATCATAGCAGAACTATTTTAACAAGTTCAGTAAAATTGTTTTGTTCATACGTGTAGACGATGACTGACTGTAAGAAGAGGGAGAGGGAATTGCACTGATCTGATCTGATGTACGAAAGGTAGGCACAAAACTCCATTACAAAACAATATAACCAAGCTATATCTTGGTTTATTGGAATTTTCATTTCAAGATGTTGGCTTTAAGTGGTTATAGCCAGAATATATATCTCATGACAACAATTCCATCAACGTCATCAACTTCTGCAGATAAGCTTCGGAACTATGACAATTGTGGATGTGTCAGCTAAGCTAGCTCGAAAATTGTAGTTTTGTTGACCATACTCCTGTTGTGAATAATCATTGAAAAACCAGCAAACTTTTATTTATCTCTCAAACCAGCAAACTTTTATTTATGTATTAAACTAGCAAACTTTTATTTATGTATTAAACTAGCAAGCTTTTATTTATCTATATAAAAGAAACGGTCACAAACCTAGAATACAAGGATCATCGAAGTAGTCTCACCAACGTCGTTCATAAAAGCAAGCATTACACAACAATCCAGCAATATTTACCAAACTAAAAGCGAGATCACACTGTGTGCCGAACAACCTACCCAGATATTTTATTAAAATCCAACAGAAAACGTATGAAAATATGTACGAAGAATTTTGCATATGATATAGACGTGATCTGAATGCTGAATACATTACTATCGCATTACAAACATATTTTGTTTGATCTACGAAAATAAAGACAACACAAATATCTTCGGAATACACTTTGGTTACAAACATTGTTTAGCACAAGATTATGTCTGGGGGTTGTGTTTTCTATTTATTTTATGTGATTTAGAATGAGTGACAACGATTCACTTAATGGAGGTAAATATTTTATACTGAAGTGAGCGGATTTATTACTTTTGGCCACAGTGGCATCTAGGCGTATTCAATGTTGCAGTATGATGCTGTCCCACCAATTTTTAGGATGTTGTTAGGGCTGACGTTACTCTCCTCGCGATGGAAGTGTAACGTTTGCGCATGATGGCGTCAAAGTCATAATTTTCCACCCGAATGTACATTTCAGACGCACTGCTGTAGCGCAGTAACCCCATCAACACACTGACTACATGAACTCGGTAGTGGTCGCTCACAATCTGGGCCTCATTAGAAGGCTTACAAGTCCCTCAAAGGGCATTGGAAAAGGCTATCTTTAGAGTTATCTTGCGCGATAAATTCGGAATTCCGCAAGAGAGCCAAGGTTAATGACACAATCCAAAGAAGTACCAAACAAGTGGCAGTGGGCAACGCAAATTGCTCGCAGAATGTGCCAGTGAGCTGCGCAAATTGCTCGCAGAATGTGCCAGTGGGCAGCGCACATTGCTCGCAGAAAGTGCCAGTGGGCAGCGCACATTGCTCGCAGAAAGTGCCAGTGGGCAGCGCACATTGCTCGCAGAAAGTGCCAGTGGGCAGCGCACATTGCTCGTAGAAAGTGCCAGTGGGCAGTGAATATTGCTCGCAGAACAAATGGTCTAGGGGGCCGAAAGGTTTAGAGTGGCACCCGCATATCGGAAGACGAAGAAACGGAAGACATTCCACAAAGTAAACCAATGACCTGATAAGGGTCACAGGAATCCGATGGCTGTACACCATCCGCGTGTTGTTGAACCATAGATTGCATCTATAGAACGACTGACACCAGTCCCTACTCTCCAAACAACGTACCTAGGTCTTTTGCCAGTCGAAAAATTTACAAATTTGCAAAGCAACATATTGTATCGGACAGGCAACGCTCTGTGCTCACGTTCAATATTGTGGCTGTCTTTCAGGTCTTGGAAGGAACTTATTTTCTGAAAACCAAGCATCCAAAAGTGCAATGTTGACAATATGGAAATATTGTAAAATCAATCATTTTTTTAAAGAGCTACCATGGAGTCTCTAGCCAGTTCTTCTCCATAGGAAACGACCAGTTGGACGTGTGCACAAATTTGCAAAGCAACATATTGCATCGGACAGGCAACGCTCTGTGCTCACGTTCAATATTGTGGCTGTCTTTTAGGTCTTGGAAGGAACTTATTTTCTGAAAACCAAACCAAAATCCAAACGTGCAATGTTGACAATATGGAAATATTGTAAAATCAATCATTTTTTTAAAGAGCTACCATGGAGTCTCTTGCCAGTTCTTCTCCATAGGAAACGACCAGTTGGACGTGTGCACTGGTCTTTCGACGTTACAAGTGCCCATGTAAGCTTAAGAGAAATGAAATTATTAAAGTTTTTTTTTTTATAAACTTCCTTTTTTTAAAGAAAAGTCCTACATAATAACTGCAATTTGTTGTTTAATAGCTTTTGCCCGTGACTTCGTCCATTTCACTTCGTCAATATAAAATGTAAACTTAAGCAATATTACTTAAGTATTAATAAGACAGCCTATTGTACACTTATTTATATAAATGTTTTGTCCTGTATTACGATAAGGTGTGCAATAAAGTTATATAATAATAATAATAATAACCCCATCGCCGTATCTCTACGTTGACGTCGTGGTGGGGCTTGCGCGCTCCAATAAACCCTAGGTCTGTACCGGTAGATTTTGCTTTGCCGTAACATACCTAGGGTCAGGGGCCAGACTAAGAGAGATACAATCCGCAAGGCAGTTTTGTGGCGAACTGATGGGCATTAGCGACCCCACGGACCCGATCTCCCGGGAGAAATCTTGGTCCTCATCTTCGGCTTGCCTTTGTTGGCCGGCCGTAGTGAACACTGACGAGAAACGAAGCTCCCACCTCTCTCTTGCCTTTATTGGCTGGCTTGAGTGGAGATTCGCAAGAGCAAATGTGCTCAGGAGAAGGATGTATAATCCAGTAAGATGCTGGTAGGGATCTTGACCGTACTTGCGGGATTATCCTGATAGCCGTGGTATACCTCTCCGCTTCTCAAGCACCTCAGAATATGTTGCCTTATTGTTGCTACGTCACTTCGTGCTAGCGACCGTTTTTGGGGGCACATTTTATTGAGTGTGCAAGTCATACCCTGTCTTTTTATCGATGGAAATCAATAACATTGTTCAGGCAGGGGCCATAGTCTTAACATAGTTCCTGGTAACCAGTCCACTTAATACTACAAAAACCATAGCCCTATATTTTAGTTTTCCATATGTCGCAATAGTTTTTCAACAACCGTGGGTTGTCCTTGGGTGCACTAGCATAACGCGTACAGGGATAATCGTCGGTTGGTACCATGTTCCATTATAATTATCTAAAGGACCTCTGCGAGTTGGCTTCGGGTCCTCGATTGCCTTCCAAAGGTCCAGGACCTCAGGGTCCTGAGATACATAAACATAATAATAATAATTTAGGAATGTTTTTACTTATTTAAAGACCTAAAGATGTTGTAAATTGTTATCGACGCTTACGAACACATATAAAATGTATTTTGTATAGTTCGATATTGAGATAGACTAATGATAGCACAATTTTAAACTTTGGTGTTTTTGTGTGCGAATGTGAAGTCAATCAGTCAGAAAAAAAAAAATAATGCTAATTGCACATTTTTGGAATGTGCAATTAGCATCATTTTTTTTTATAGATCTCTATGGAGAAGAATGTGCAAGAAACTCCATGGACACTCTTTTCAATCATGTTTTATAATTACAAATATCTCTGTTAAATGTTCCTTGTCGCTATCATGTTTTTTTTTTTGGTGGGAAAATCATCTAATGACAAATCCCGCTCTTGGGCGGAGCGAGAGATAGTGTCAGACTTTTAATGACTAAAAACCCACTCCTGTTCCTTCGTTGCCTTCGTCCCAGGGCCCCGGGTTTCGTTTTCACACTACCCATGGCCCCAGTAGGCTTCGACCCTGCTGGGCCCCTACGATTTGCTGACATCTCCCTGAGGCGCGCGTGGAACAATAAGCGCCGTCGACGACTTGGCTCGGTCCGGACGGTTACCGGACGGTCCGACGGTGAGCCACCCATTGCTCGCCGTCCGCAAGCCCGCGCCTACGGTGGCCGGAAATCGGGATCGGAATCCCGGCGGCGGTAAGGGCGTGAGAACCGTTGCCTCACGCGATCGGCCGCCTCCTTTGCTAGCATTACTGCTTCACAGAAGGAGGCGACCGCCAGCCTGCCACTCTTCCTCGCTCCGGACCATGGCCTGTACCAAGGCACGGCGCGAGAGATCGCCGCCGCCGATCGCCCCCACAAGGACACGGCGTTGCTCTGCCCAAGCGGGGCACACCTCAACCGTGTGTTCCACCGTGTCCTCCGGGCGGTCCACACAGTGGCGACACCCGGGCGTCGCTTCCGCACGAATCCGGTGCAGGAACTTCCCGAACTTACCGTGTTCGGTGAGAACCTGCGTCATGCGAAAGGTGAGGACGCCGTGAGGTCTTTCCAAGCACGCCTTAAAGAGGGGACTTACCGCCATAATTGTGGCGTGCCCAGTCGCTATCATGTGAGAACAATGTAAATAAAATAAAAATAAAAACTACATATAGATATTAAAATACATACATATACTGGCAGGTAAGAGATGACCAGTCTCAACTGACAGCGCCCGTTCGCGGACATGACGCGAATATTAGCACCACTCAGCTCAGCCATTTTGAAAAGAACCGTGATCTGATCCAACACACGCGCCACCATCAGTAAGACATTTGAGTGAGCAGGCCAAACTCAACTTAATAGACACACACACACACTCAGTTTTTAATGTCGAATGTTAAGAAAAATCCAAAATTTTAGAAGTTTAGAACTACTGTGACGGATATAGAATGGGAACCGAAATGGGTTCTACAGAACACTGATCAATAAAACCATCAAACACTGTCAAAGGTGCCAATAATGAAACGACGTCACCATATTTGAACTAAGGCAAATAGATAGAAGAAGCAGAAGTCGGAAGCATTTACTTCCCGACTTGTTTAAATAATTCGCTAGCTTTCTCCGCCGTCTTCGTCTATGTGTGGAGGCGCGGTATTTTCCAAGGTCCTACGGGAACTACAACTGTTTACAGTCTTATCATGTAAAGTTTCTACACTCACTAATTTATTCAAATGTTCTAACAAAAACTCATTGGCTTTATGACTAGAGTTTTCTGAACGAAATGTCATTTTTGGTATTGAATTCTTCTGTAAATACAGTTAACCACAAAAGATGAAGATTAAAAAAGAAAGAAGAAAAACAGTAAAAATCTTAATTTACGTGCGTGTTTTTGATTTATACCCGATTTAAAATTGGATAGTGATAAAAAATCAGGCAGTACAGTAAAACAATGCATAAGAACGCAGAAGTATGTCAAGGACTAAAATAAGGCAAGTCCAGTTAAAAAAACCGGGTAAGCACCATCAAACACTGTCAAAGATGCCTGCCAATAATGAAACGATGTCACCATATTAGAAATAAATCAAATAGATACACAAGTCGGAAGCATTTATTTCCCGACTTGTTTAAATAATTCACTAGCTTTATCCGCCGCCTTCGTCTATGTGGGAAGGCACCGTATTTTCCGCGGTCCTACGGGAACAAAACTGTTTACAGTCTTATCAAGTTTCTACGCTCACTTATTTATTCAAATGTTCTAACAAAAACTCATTGGCTTTATAACTAGAGTTTTCTGAACAATTGAATTCTTCTGCAAATTCAGATAACCACAAAAGATGAAGATTAAAACAGAAAGAAAAAAAAAAGAAAAGATGTTAATTTACGTGCGTGTTTTTGATTGATGCCCGATTTAAAATTGGATGGTGATAAAAAATCAGGCAGTACAGTAAAACCATGGATAAAATTGCAGAAGTATGTCAAGGACTAAAATAAGGCAAGTCCAGTTAAAAAAACCGGGTAACCACCATCAAACACTGTCAAAGGTGCCAATAATGAAACGATGTCACCATATTAGAAATAAATCAAATAGATACACAAGTCGGAAGTATTTATTTCCCGACTTGTTTAAATAATTCACTAGCTTTCTCCGCCGCCTTCGTCTATGTGGGAAAGCACCGTATTTCCCGCGGTCCTACGGGAACAAAACTGTTTACAGTCTTATCAAGTTTCTACGCTCACTTATTTATTCAAATGTTCTAACAAAAACTCATTGGCTTTATAACTAGAGTTTTCTGAACAATTGAATTCTTCTGCAAATTCAGATAAACACAAAAGATAAAGATTAAAACCGAAAGAAGAAAAAAAGTAAAAATCTTAATTTACGTGCGTGTTTTTAATGGTGCTCGATTTCAAAATGGATGGCGATAAAAAATCAGGCAGTACAGTAAAACAATGGATTACAACGCAGAAGTATGTCAAGGACTAAAATAGGGCAAGTCCAGTTAAAAAAAACCCGGTAAGCACCATCAAACACTGTCAAAGGTGCCAATAATGAAACGATGTCGCCATATTAGAAACAAGGCAAATAGATAGAAGAAGCACATAAGTCGGAAGCATTTACTTTCCGACTTGTTTAAATATTCACTAGCTTTCTCCGCCGCCTTCGTCTATGTGGGGAGGCGCCGTATTTTCCGCGGTCCTACGGGAACTAGAACTGTTTACAGTCTTATCAAGTTTCTACGCTCACTAATTTATTCAAACGTTCTAACAAATACTCATTGGCTTTGTGACATAAAGTTTTCTGAACGAAATGTCATTTTTGGTATTAAATTCTTCTGCAAATTCAGATAACCAGCAAAGATGAAGATTAAAACCGAAAGAAGAAAAAAAGTAAAAATCTTAATTTACCTGCGTGTTTTTAATGGTGCTCGATTTGAAAATGGATGGCGATAAAAAATCAGGCAGTACAGTAAAACAATGGACAAAAACGCAGAAGTATGTCAAGGACTAAAAAAAGGCAAGTCAAGTTAAAAAAAACCGGTAAGCACCATCAAACACTGTCAAAGGTGCCAATAATGAAACGATGTCACCATATTAGAAACAAGGCAAATAGATAGAAGAAGCACATAAGTCGGAAGCATTTACTTCCCGATTTCTTTAAATAATTCACTAGCTTTCTCCGCCGCCTTCATCTATGTGGGAAGGCACCGTATTTTCCGCGTTCCTACGGGAACTAGAACTGTTTATAGTCTTATCAAGTTTCTACGCTCACTAATTTATTCAAATGTTCTAACAAAATCTCATTGGCTTTATGACTAGCGTTTTCTGAACGAAATGTAATTTTTGGTATTGAATCCTTCTGCAAATTCAGATACCCACAAAAGATGAAGGTTAAAAAAGAAAAGATCTTAATTTACGTGCGTGTTTTTGATTGATGCCTGATAAAAATTGGATGGTGATAAAAAATCAGGCAGTACTGTAAAACAATGGATAAGAACGCAGAAGTATGTCAAGGACTAAAATAAGGCAAGTCCAGTTAAAAAACCTGGTAAGCACCATCAAACACTGTCAAAGGTGCCAATAATGAAACGATGTCACCATATTAGAAATAAGGCAAATAGATAGAAGAAGCACATAAGTCGGAAAAATTTACTTCCCGACCTGTTTAAATAATTCACTAGCTTTCTCCACCGCCTTCGTCTATGTGGGAAGGCGCCGTATTTTCCGCGGTCCTACGGGAACTACAACTTTTTACAGTCTTATCAAGTTTCTACGCACGCTCAGTAATTTTTTTCAAATGTTTTAACAAAAACTCATTGGTTTATAACTAGAGTTTTCTGAACGATTGAATTCTTCTGCAAATTCAGATAACCACAAAAGATGAAGATTTAAAACAGAAAGAAAAAAAAAGAAAAGATCTTAATTTACGTGCGTGTTTTTGATTGATGCCCGATTTAAAATTGGATGGTGATAAAAAATCAGGCAGTACTGTAAAACAATGGAGAAGAACGCAGAAGTATGTCAAGGACTAAAATAATGCACGTCCAGTTAAAAAAAACCGGGTAAGCACCATCAAACACTGTCAAAGGTGCCAATAATGAAACGATGTCACCATATTAGAAATAAGGCAAATAGATAGAAGAAGCACATAAGTCGGAAGCATTTACTTCCCGACTTGTTTAAATAATTCACTAGCTTTCTCCACCGCCTTCGTCAATGTGGGGAGGCGCCGTATTTTCCGGGGTCCTACGGGAACTAGAACTGTTTACAGTCTTATCAAGTTTTTACGCTCACTAATTTATTCAAATGTTCTAACAAATACTCATTCCCTTTGTGACAAAGAGTTTTCTGAACGAAATGTCATTTTTGGTGTTGAATTCTTCTGCAAATTCAGATAACCAGAAAAGATGAAGATTAAAAAAGAAAAGATCTTAATTTACGTGCGTGTTTTTGATTGATGCCTGATAAAAATTGGATGGTGATAAAAATCAGGCAGTACTGTAAAACAATGGATAAGAACTCAGAAGTATGTCAAGGACTAAAATAAGGCAAATTCAGTTAAAAAACCGGGTAAGCACTATCACACACTGTCAAAGGTGCCAATATTGAAACGATGTCACCATATTAAAAACAAATGAAATAGATACAAAAGTCGGAAGCATTTACTTCCCGACTTGTTTAAATAATTCACAAGCTTTCTCCGCCGCCTTCGTCTATGTGGGGAGACGCCGTATTTTCCGCGGTCCTACGGGAACTACAACTGTTTTCAGTCTTATCAAGTTTCTACGCTCACTAATTAATTCAAATGTTCTAACAAAAACTCATCTGAACGATTGAATTCTTCTGCAAATTCAGATAACCACAAAAGATGAAGATTAAAAAAGAAAAGATCTTAATTTACGTGCGTGTTTTTGATTGATGCCTGATAAAAATTGGATGGTGATAAAAAATCAGGCAGTACTGCAAAACAATGGATAAGAACGCAGAAGTATGTCAAGGACTAAAATAAAGCAAGTCCAGTTAAAAAAACCTGGTAAGCACCACCAAACACTGTCAAAGGTGCCAATAATGAAACGATGTCACCATATTAGAAACAAGGCAAATAGATAGAAGAAGCACTTAAGTCGGAAGCATTTACTTCACGACTTGTTTAAATAATTCACTAGCTTTCTCCGCCGCCTTCGTTTATGTGGGAAGGCACCGTATTTTCCGCGTTCCTACGGGAACTAGAACTGTTTACAGTCTTATCAAGTTTCTACGCTCACTAATTTATTCAAATGTTCTAATAAAATCTCATTGGCTTTATGACTAGAGTTTTCTGAACGAAATGTCATTTTTGGTATTGAATTCTTCTGCAAATTCAGATAACCACAAAAGATGAATATTAAAACATGAAGATTAAAACAGAAAGAAAAAAAAGAAAAGATCTTAATAATTTACGTGCGTGTTTTTGATTGATGCTAGATTTAAAATTGGATGCTGATAAAAAATCAGGCAGTACAGTAAAACAATGGATAAAAACGCAGAAGTATGTCAAGGACTAAAATAAGGCAAGTCTAGTTAAAAAAACCGGGTAAGTACCATCAAACACTGTCAAAGGTGCCAATAATGAAACGATGTCACCATATTAGAAATAAGGCAAATAGATAGAAGAAGCACAAGTCGGAAGCATTTACTTCCCGACTTGTTTAAATAATTCACCAGCTTTCTCCGCCGCCTTCGTCTATGTGGGGAGACGCCGTATTTTCCGCGGTCCTACGGGAACTACAACTGTTTTCAGTCTTATCAAGTTTCTACGCTCACTAATTAATTCAAATGTTCTAACAAAAACTCATCTGAACGATTGAATTCTTCTGCAAATTCAGATAACCACAAAAGATGAAGATTAAAAAAGAAAAGATCTTAATTTACGTGCGTGTTTTTGATTGATGCCTGATAAAAATTGGATGGTGATAAAAAATCAGGCAGTACTGCAAAACAATGGATAAGAACGCAGAAGTATGTCAAGGACTAAAATAAAGCAAGTCCAGTTAAAAAAACCTGGTAAGCACCACCAAACACTGTCAAAGGTGCCAATAATGAAACGATGTCACCATATTAGAAACAAGGCAAATAGATAGAAGAAGCACTTAAGTCGGAAGCATTTACTTCCCGACTTGTTTAAATAATTCACTAGCTTTCTCCGCCGCCTTCGTTTATGTGGGAAGGCACCGTATTTTCCGCGTTCCTACGGGAACTAGAACTGTTTACAGTCTTATCAAGTTTCTACGCTCACTAATTTATTCAAATGTTCTAATAAAATCTCATTGGCTTTATGACTAGAGTTTTCTGAACGAAATGTCATTTTTTGTATTGAATTCTTCTGCAAATTCAGATAACCACAAAATATGAAGATTAAAACATGAAGATTAAAACAGAAAGAAAAAAAAGAAAAGATCTTAATAATTTACGTGCGTGTTTTTGATTGATGCTAGATTTAAAATTGGATGCTGATAAAAAATCAGGCAGTACAGTAAAACAATGGATAAAAACGCAGAAGTATGTCAAGGACTAAAATAAGGCAAGTCTAGTTAAAAAAACCGGGTAAGTACCATCAAACACTGTCAAAGGTGCCAATAATGAAACGATGTCACCATATTAGAAATAAGGCAAATAGATAGAAGAAGCACAAGTCGGAAGCATTTACTTCCCGACTTGTTTAAATAATTCACCAGCTTTCTCCGCCGCCTTCGTCTATGTGGGAAGGCACCGTATTTTCCGCGTTCCTACGGGAACTAGAACTTTTTACAGACATGAAAGTTTCTAGGCTCACTAATTTATTCAAATGTTCTAATGAAATCTCATTGGCTTTATGACTAGAGTTTTCTGAACGAAATGTCATTTTTGGTATTGAATTCTTCTGCAAATTCAGATAACCACAAAAGATGAAGATTAAAACAGAAAGAAAAAAAAGAAAAGATCTTAATAATTTACGTGCGTGTTTTTGATTGATGCTAGATTTAAAATTGGATGCTGATAAAAAATCAGGCAGTACAGTAAAACAAAGGATAAAAACGCAGAAGTATGTCAAGGACTAAAATAAGGCAAGTCTAGTTAAAAAAACCGGGTAAGTACTGTGATATCGAAAGGAGATCGCATGAGGTAAGTTAGCGAACTGGCATGTAAAATATATTTCTAAGGATTTTGTTGTTCTAGAATAGGTTTGAAAATTGAATAGAACAAAATAATGTCTAGTTTTTGCAGTTCGGATGCGACGATTGTAAAGTGAAATCATTATCGTGAAGCAATACAAGTATTCAATGCAATAAGTGTTTCATTGCTACAAGACCTGAATTGAAGATCCTGGTACTGTCGCATAGAGAGTGCGACATAGTGGCGGAGGTGCCGGGTAGAAAGCACCATTACTGGAATAAAGCTAAGTGAAAATTTAATAAATTAAACATAAAAAGGGGCAAATATGGCACAAGCAATTTTGTTTTCGGGCGTAGGATCGAATGTAACATTCGACGATTTTCTAATGCAATTTCGCCGTATTGCGGCAATAAATAAATGGCCAGAAAATGATTTGGCACTTATTATGGGAGCATACTTAAAGGGTCCGGCCCTAGCTTATTTCAAATACATATATAATGAGAAAATGTCTTTCAAAAACCTATGTGAGCACATGAAAAATGAATTCCCGTGTGGAACAAATTACGTAGAGAAGTTTTACAATGCCCGACAAAACGATAAAGAGGACGTTGTAGCTTTTTTTTATAGGCTGTCGGAATACAGCCAACAAGCCGGAATAAAAGAAGATAACATTTGTATTAAAATATTCTTAAAAGGGATCACCTTACATAATAAATTATAATTAGCGACACGTGTTTATTCCTCAAAGGCAGAGTTACGAGAAACCATACAACAAGTCAAAGAGATCTTCGAAGAGGCGCCACAAGATATAATAAATTTACCATTGCAGCCTCCACGAGTTAATTTTGATCTACCAACAGCAAATCAAAGGTTCCAGTCGACACCGAGACCATCCGGCTCAGCGATGCCAGCTGCCACGCCAAGAAGCGCAGGCGACGCTGATACATTCCACACGCCTAGATACAACTTACGACCTAGGCATTATCGTAATAATAGAAATAATCGGTCTCCTATTGCCCCCAGCCGTGAAAGCCCATCGTTGCCCAACCACCCAAACGAGCAAGGGCACAGCCATTAGAGGAACGATCGGAGTTGCAAGCTGTGTCCGTGAGGGAGCAACTCCGGACAGAAAATACAAAAAAAATGCGTAATATGAACCCTTACATTAATATTTTCATAGCGGAGCAGGCCTATAGTGCGCTGATAGACACCGGAGCATCCATTTCGTGTATATCAGAGCGAGTAGCGTCGAAACTCGAGTTGAAAAGTACCAGTGACGGGACGAATCATTTTGTAAAATCGATATCGGGATCACTTCTAAAAGTCGTTGGGAAAGTGAAGATCAGCTTTATGGTAGATTCACGCGTTTTTGTTAATGAATTTGTGATAATTAAAGACATTAACCAAGAAGTAGTCCTGGGTCAAGACTTTTTGTATAAATATAAAGCAGTTATAAATTTTTCAAATAATTGTATTAGTTTAAATGGGTCGTTTCATATAAAGTTTTGTGAATATTATGATCGAAATGTCACGTCGATGTCACATCCTATGGTACATCATGACCATTTTGACGAAACAAATAAAAATAATGTCATAAATGGAAATGGAGAGGAAAGAAGGTTAAATTACATTTCCAAGAATAATTATCTTTATTTTTCGAAGCTAGTGACAGAACATGACGAGGATTTTATTTCGAATGTATCTAAAAAATATAATGATATAAATGAACTCCGCATATCGAGAGAATTTTGCTTTTACGGCCTCCGAGTTAGGTAGATGTAGCTTAGATGAAATAGCTATTAAAACGGTAGATAATATTCCCCCACCCTATAGGGCTTCTCCAAAGCAGCTTGATATAATAAACTCACAAGTTGAAGAAATGTTGAAGAATGGAGTTATCCGTGAATCTAAGAGCGCGTATGCTTCCCCAGTAGTGTTGGTACAAAAACCTGACAATAGGAGATTTTGCGTAGATTATCGAAAATTAAACAAAAAAGTAATTACTGATAGCTATCCTTTGCCAATTATAGAAGATATTATGATATATTTAGCAGGGGCGCGTTACTTCGCAGATTTAGATTTAAATTCTGGCTATTGGCAACATCGTTTATGCGAGAAAGATAAGCATAAAACGGCATTTATTACGTCTTCAGGGTTATATGAATTTAATGTATTACCCTTTGGACTCAAGACGAGTCAAGCTGTTTTTCAGAGGGCCATGGATAAAGTATTAGCTGGTATTAAATATAAAAAAGCTATATGCTATGTAGATAATATTTTAGTTTGGGGTAATAATTTCACAGAATTTATAGATTCATTAGAAGATGTCATGAAACGATTAAAGAAAGCAAACCTTACTTTGAAGCCAAATAAATGCAGTTTCGGCTATAATACAATTTCGGTGCTAGGACACGAAATTTCGGGAGATGGTGTCAGACCAGACAATAAAAAATTACAATCGTTAAAAACATTGAAAACTCCGACGAATGTGAAACAAGTAAAATCTATATTGGGTTTGTTTTCTTATTATCGTAAATTCATTAATAATTTTGCAGAAATAGTATTGCCCTTAACAAAATTATTAAGGAAAGGTGTCGCGTTCAAATGGACAGCCAAGCAGGAAGAAGCGTTCCAGAGCATAATAAAAATTATGGAGTCACCACCTATTTTGCATTTTTATTCTACTGATCCAAAAATAATTACACGTTTATATGTAGACGCATCTGGTGAAGCGGTAGGTTGCTGTTTAATGCAAGGTGGAGAGTTGATGTATCCCGTTTCGTACGCGTCGAGGAAGCTGAGCGATGGAGAGAAGAAATATTCCACTACGGAGAAGGAGTGTCTCGCGTTGGTGTGGGCTCTGAATTATTTCAAGCATTTTCTTTGGGGTCTGAAGTTCCAGGTCATGACGGATCACAAGGCGCTTTGCTGGCTGAGGAAGAGAAAAGATATGAATGGACGTTTAGCTAGGTGGTCGCTGTGCATCCAGGCTTATGATTTCGATATTGTTCATTGTGCAGGGAGAGATAATGTCATTGCTGATTTTTTGAGTAGGAATCCATTATGCCAGGGAGATGAAGAGCAGAGGAGTATAGCAGAGCAGCAGGAAGATGGCATGCAGCTATATAGAATAGAAGTTGTAAAGATGCGCGAGGAGCAAGAGAGAGATGATTTTTGTAAACTATGGTTAGATAGGATTGCTGCTAATAGGGGTAATGATACTAAGGGTTTTAGTGTTAAGGAGAATGTGCTGTGTAAGAAAGCCAGGAGATTGACTGGTGTTTGTGAACTAGTAGTGATTCCAAAAGGGCTTCTGTATGAGATTTTGAAAGAATTGCATGATGATCCATGGTCAGGAGGTCATTTAGGATTAGCTAAAACATTAGCTAAGTTTCGAGCAAAGTATTTTATCAGGGACGCGGAAAAAGAGATAGAGCGTTATGTGAATAGTTGTGTGTTGTGTCAGGAACGTAAGAAGTTTAATCGGTTAGCTCAATTGCAGCCTGTCGGGGTGAATGGTTTGATGGAAAAAGTAGGCATCGATATCTTAGGTCCCTTTAGAAAATCATTGAATGGCAATAGATATATTATTGTTAGTTTAGAATATGCTATGAAGTATGCGGTCTGCAAAGGGTTCCCAGAGCGACAGCCCAGAGGATCAGCAATTTCTTGATAGAGGATATTTTTTGTCGATTTGGTGGTGTCAAGGAAGTGGTGTCTGATAGGGGGTCAGTTTTCACTTCTCGTTTAGTCAAGGAAACAGTAAGTTATTTCGGAGCAAAATCCCGCTTCACCACGGCGTTCCACCCACAATCGAACGGCTTGACAGAGAAATTTAATAGAACCATTTGCCAAATGCTATCCATGTATGTTAGTTTAGATCAGCGTAATTGGTGTAGTTATGTGCCACTCGTGTGTTATGCATATCGCCTCTTTGCGAGAATACTGTAACATCTCAAAAAAGGCAATTTTACAGGACGCGTATTTTAAACTTTCGAAATGTTATAAAATCTAAAATAATAGAGCTAAAGCAACAAAACCTTCTAGTGATTTATAATTTAACTATTAATTCATCTAAAACTATAGTAATTGTTGCGCTATTGGCTATTTTTCGGTATAAATTAACAGGATTAAAAAAAAAGGGATATTTTGTCACACTATTACTGAAAAAGTTTTCAAGGATCGATGTGACAATGAACTTGTCACATTGTTGATAATATATTTTTTTGTGTTGTGTTAGGTTATATGATAAAAACACATTTTAGAAATAAAAATGTTTATTAAATCAATGAAAAATTTGTAGGAAAAGAAAATCAAGCATAAACATTAGTCATTATAACGTAGGTAGGATATACAGTTACCTACTTAAATACAGTAATTCAACAGTTAACAATCAACAAAGTTAACAAAATGAAACTATAGCTATCAGTTCTTAATTAAAAGTATACTGTTATTACTAAATTTGTTATTATTATTTTAGATCTAGCTAACCAATCAGTCTCTTCGTAACATTAGTCTTTGTAAATAATCACTAGGTTTATTCTAAACCTACTTTAGGTGGACCATAATCTATATTTTAACTAAAACAAAACCATCTCAATAAGAATAATAATACATACTAAAAATATTTTTATTCATATTGAGATAGGTTTTAAAAATAAGTATCTAAAATTATAAGTATTATATACTTGCAAAATGTATTAAAAACTTGAGTATTTATCATTAAGTACTATAAAATTACGACTTAGGAACTTTTCATTATAAAATATCACATAGGTATTGTACTTAAAGGAACCGACGTTTCACTTATCTCACATAAAGTAATAAAAAATAATTGTTATAAAAATTACAAAAATAGTATAAAAAATAAAATAAAAACATTCTTAGAGCGATTCGTAAAAGCTCCTATGAACTCCGGGAATTAATTTCTTATTAATCAAATCCATTAGGTCCGATTTTTTTCGTTCAGCTATCCCGGGTTTATTATTATAGACATTTTTTATTTCTATATTGTTGTTTCTCTTTTTTCTCAAAACGACGGCTTTTTTAAAGTCCGTTTCAGCATAAGAATTTTTATAAAATATAGCATTTGTATCATCTTTACTAACTCTTATTACTCTTACTTCTGATAGTTTAACTACATGGTTATCTTCATCTTTTGTTAAGTTAAAATTAATTTGATTACACACACTTTTCCAATCATAAAAATCTTCGAAACACATTTCATTGACGTGTATTGGCTCACTCTTTTTCCTGGCTGTTTTTATAGCACCGATAAATCCGTCGGGAGTGTATATAGGACCGGATCTTAATAGCCTCTTTACTTGTCTCTCAATCTGGGAATGGGCAGAGTCGCCTTCGTTCTGGGTATGGCCTTTTACAAGATATTTGTGTGTTATGGATTTCAGGTTAGGCAAGGTCTGTACGGCATATAAATACAGGGCAATCATGAATTTGTTTTTATTTTGCCCTGCGCAGTTGTCTGAATAGAAGACAACCTCTAAATCTTCAGCTGAATTTGACATTTTGGTAAGGTAATTAAATACACAAGTACCTATTTCATTTATGCCTCTATTTGCATGTGACTCGTCCCATACGTAACTTTCAACAACATTATTCTGAATATTATAAATTGTTAGATTAAGAACATTAAGTTTGCATTTGTAGTAAAATACAGAAATATCGCCCTTAGGGCACTGGAATACAGCTTGGAGATCGTAAACAGCAACTAAAATATTTTTATTGTTCTTGTCATTTGTCTTTTCAATGCGTGATAATTCTTTTTCTCTGATATGTTTTTCGTAGTCTTCTTTTTTCAATTCTTTTTCTTCGGGCGTACTATTTTTATAAACTTCGCATGTATCGCACAAATCTTTCTTCGGCACAAAAAACGATATATTAAATTCTTGTGTAAATATACGATAAAACATTAAATAACTTGCATAGGGTATATTTTTAGATTTACATTGTTCAACGTAGTCTCTATGCAGGTCTGTAATTGCTTTGCTGCCGTCAATGTAATGTCTTTTCGAGTTTGCTCGAATATAGTGCGATTCTATTTTTGGTATCGCTTCTATAAATTTTCTTATGCTTTCTTTAATGTTTTCATCAACTTTACTGTGATTTAGATGAGTGCCACGGTAATCTTTCATTGACGAGATATTAGTGTCATTATTTTTCTTTTTCAACGCGGTCTCTATAGGGCGGTTATTGATAGCCAAAGTGTTTTTGAAAAACAATTTACATACTCTGATCTTTGCACCAGAAATAGTCAAAAAGAAAGCGTTGTTGTTTTCACGCTTTGCAGCAATATTTCCGTCTGAGTCCACTTTCACATATCGCTGTTTTGGAATAACTAAATCGACATTATTAGCTATAAACGTCCATTGTTTCTCAATTTGTCCTAAACCCCAATATTCGTTTAAAATTTTCTCACGTTCAAGCTCTGAGAAGTTAGAGCTACATTTAAATTTACAATTTTCTCTGCAAGGTGGTTTAAGCTGGCGTTTTGGAAAGGGCTTATTAGTTTTTGTTGAAATATATGATAGTCCACTATTTCTTAATCGCTTAGCGATGTTCTTCTTCCAATTTAACTCTTGCCTTGGTCTTTTTTTTCCTACTTTAGTTGGGGTGATGTTGGAAGTGGTTGGCTCTATTGGCATAGTGGTATCATTTCCAACTACAAGCGAATTATTCTCTGTTGCGACCAGATCTATCTGATTTGTATGGTTAACTATTATGTCTCGATTTTCTGCTGAATTACTTACCAATAACATGTCAACTTGCTCTATGGTGTCAACTGAAGCAATATTATTATTTAAATTAAACAAGTCTTGGTCTTTTGAGAAGTTGTAGTTAGTGCTGGCACCTTCTTCTTCAGAGTCTGAAGTATGTATATTATTACTTTTTGACTTCTCCTCTTGATAATTGGGATCCTTTACGGAATCATCACTATCTGGGGAAAAGTTAAAAGAAAATTAGTCCCAAATAATTACGTTGCAAACGTTCGGCATCCGAAATGCACAGAATTGAACACAAATTATTACATAAATTGAATAAGTGCATTTATTAAGAAATAGTAGTCTCTGCCTACCCCAATGGGAAAAAGGCGTGACAATAATAATGTATGTATGTATTAAGAAATATAATAAATGCATTTATATAAAAACTTACTACCTTCATAAAAAGATGGTCCACTGCTTGAGGAGGAACTCGAAGAAGAACTCGAAGAGCTACTTGAAGAGCTACCGGTACTACTAGTTGACTCACGTCGACGATGTTTTGAGTCATCGTTACTTTTGTCTAAAAGAAATATAAATAATAATAACTTAAACAATAGAAAAACTTTATGAAACATAAGTACCTAATAGTTTAAATTTTTGTTTTAAATTCTTAATTTAAAACAAAAATTTAAACTAAAATCGAGGTGTTTACATAATTATCTGTAGAAAACACACTAAGACTCCTTATAATGTTGCTCAATTTGTTTCTTCTTCTCAGCCGATGGACGTCCACTGCTGGGCATAGGCCTCATGTATGGATTTCCAATATTGGAAATCCAATTTGTTTAAAATCTATGAAAATGTAAGCACCTAAGTTCGTTTCGTATTAATAGGTACTCATTTTAAATAACTACATGACAACAGGCTCGCCCCTTGTTACATGGGACCGAACATAGGTGGCATTTAGTCTTTACAAAAATATTCTTTAAAAAACAAAATTATTAAGTCTTACCTTCTGGAATCATTGCGTTTATATTAGAGTCATCAACTTCCTCGGCTTGGATACTGGAACTATCATTTACGTTACTATCAACTACGTTTTGCATAGTTGCTAATTGTACTAATTTTCTGGACCGCGATCCCATCTGAAAAAATAAATATTTATAATTCATTTGTTTTAGTATTTACAACGTGACATAACGATTTAATTTACAAAAAAACTTATAATTTATCTAGAAAAAAGTAACATTACAAAATACTCCGAATCCATTTTATGGTTTGTAAAATATTTCATTGTCAACAACGCGTCATCTTATGATGTTACAAAACAAAAACGATATCTTTTCAACGAAAACGTGATATCAAAAGTAATAACAAGTTAAAATTGCATACTATTTTCAACAAAACTGTGTCAATTCAACATATCACATTACTTAATAAAAAAATATCAAAGAGTTCAAACTTACCTTAGCAATCGTAATGTGGTATCTTCGTGATGTCACGTTTTTGCACAAATACGAGAGCTCCCTTCCCTCCAAATGGCACGCGCCGACTGATGGGACACGTTGTCGAAACAAATCACGAGGCAGAAAGAGACAGCGCGACAACACAAAATATTGCAGTTGTCTTGTCTCTTTCGCTCATAGACGCACCGTTATTGTCGAAAAAATACCTCGTTTTTATCGAAAATAAAGTTCAATACGGCGGTTTTGATTATGGAATAAAAAAAAAATCGATTTTTCTGAAATATCACAGTATTCTTGCAAAGAGGCGATATAATTCTAGTAAACAAGCAAGCACTAGAGTTTCGCCGCACATGTTGTTATATGCTAGGGAACCATCATTTCAAACAGATTTGACAATAAATGTTGGAAATCAAAATCAATTAGATTATATAGGACGTCATAATCTGAAAAGTCAGCTGTCACGATGTGCCATAGATAATATTAAAAAAGCACAAGTCAGACCTTAGATTATTCAGACAGAAAGCAAGGTATGACAAGAAGGCCAAAATAATAAGGTTTATACCCAATCAGTTGGTTATGGTCTACACTCCTAGACGAGCATCGCATAAAAGTTCAAAAGTATGTAGATTTTATAAAGGACCTTATCAGATAGTTAGAAGAATGTCAGATGTGAATTATGTAATTAAAAAACTAAATAATAGGCGATTTAGGGATATAGTACATGTAAATAGATTAAAACCATTTCATATCCGAATGTAAATAAGTCAAGGCTCAAAAACCGAGTAGCCAATTTGTATAAAAAATATGTCTATAGAATATGTCATTGTCAAATTTGCTAATGTCAGATTGTTCATCGTGGTGTTATCATAACACATTAAAATGTTTTAATGAAAAATGTGTTAATTAGGTGTTTTGTTTCATGAACTTTGGATAAATGCTGCCGGGCGAGCACGCCCAGCGAGCACGGCCAGGTGTATACGCAGCCGGGCGCCTTCGGAGGACAGAGCCAGATAATCCAAATATAAAAGTGTTTACTTATGTTAATTTAGGCTAGATTTTACTCCAGAAATAATACATTAGTGTTATTAGTGAGAGGAAGATTCCCTCCGGGCCTCTGTTATGAGAGGATAGCTCAATAATCAGTTTGAGCTAATATCAACTTTGCAAATGAGGCATAGCCTTTGCAAAGAGAGTCTAGTTGACTCTAATGATTTAGCCGTGATGAGTTGTTTAATTAATTTTTATTGCTTATAGATTCTGGAGTAAATTCTAATAATGAGATCCTATAGGTGGTCCAATACAATTATGGCTCTTTGTCCTCTGGCCCGATAAGCGTCTGTTGGAACTAAAGTCATGACGGTATTGAGTCTTAGAGTGTAATCCCGGTCTGGGAGGTTGTCACTTTGGCATCCTAGGTGAGCAAGGGCGGTGCGCTGTGGCTTTTAGTGCGGTTTTGCTGCAGCGGGGCTTAAGTCAAACCAAACCAACGTTGATTAATGAGTGTGGATTGACACACAGTAATCAAGTAAGAATTTTATGATAATTATTTACCGTTGGCTCTGACTTAAGCTCGCTTTATAAAGACGTACGCCATTATATAAGTTTTCATCCGCACAAAGGTAGGGACATCTGTGTTAGGTAATAGGTAGGTCATGCTTAATCCTTCGAAAGTTTTCTTTAGAATATAAATGTTTGTTGCTTCCACATTTCTATTCATTAGGGCGTAGCTCATGTGATATCGAAAGGAGATCGCATGAGGTAAGTTAGCGAACTGGCATGTAAAATATATTTCTAAGGATTTTGTTGTTCTAGAATAGGTTTGAAAATTGAATAGAACAAAATAATGTCTAGTTTTTGCAGTTCGATTGTAAAGTGAAGTCATTATCGTAAAGCAATACAAGTATTCAATGCAATAAGTGTTTCATTGCTACAAGACCTGAATTGAAGATCCTGGTACTGTCGCATAGAGAGTGCGACAGTACCATCAAACACTGTCAAAGGTGCCAATAATGAAACGATGTCACCATATTAGAAATAAGGCAAATAGATAGAAGAAGCACATAAGTCGGAAGCATTTACTTCCCGACTTGTTTAAATAATTCACTAGCTTTCTCCGCCGCCTTCGTCTATGTGGGAAGGCACCGTATTTTCCGCGTTCCTGCGGGAACTAGAACTTTTTACAGTCATAAAAGATTCTAGGCTCACTAATTTATTCAAATGTTCTAATGAAATCTCATTGGTTTTATGACTAGAGTTTTCTGAACGAATTGTCATTTTTGGTATTGAATTCTTCTGCAAATTCAGATAACCACAAAAGATGAAGATTAAAAAAGAAAATATCTTAATTTACGTGCATGTTTTTGATTGATGCCTGATAAAAATTGGATGGTGATAAAAAATAAGGCAGTACTGTAAAATAATGGATAAAAATGCAGAAGTATGTCAAGGACTAAAATAAGGCAAGTCCAGTTATAAAAACCGAGTAAGCACTATCAAACATTGTCAAAGGTGCCAATAATGAAACGATGTCACTATATTAAAAATAAATCAAATAGATACATAAGTAGGAAGCATTTACTTCCCGACTTGTTTAAATAATTCACTATCTTTCTCCGCCGCCTTCGTCTATGTAGGAAGGCTCCGTATTTTCCGCGGTCCTACGGGAACTACAACTTTTCACAGTCTTATCAAGTTTCTACGCTCACTAATTTATTCAAATGTTCTAACAAAACCTCATTGGCTTTATAACTAGAGTTTTCTGAACGAAATGTCATTTTTGGTATTGAATTCTTCTGTAAATTCAGTTTACCACAAAAGATGAAGATTAAAACAGAAAGAAAAAGAAAGAAAAGATCTTAATTTACGTGCGTGTTTTTGATTGATGCCCGATGAAAAATGGATGGTGATAAAAAATCAGGCAGTACAGTAAAACAATGGATAAAAATGCAGAAGTATGTCAAGGACTAAAATAAGGCAAGTCCAGTTATAAAAACTGGGTAAGCACCATCAAACACTGTCAAAGGTGCCAATAATGAAACGATGTCACCATACTAGAAATAAGGCAAATAGATAGAAGAAGCACATAAGTCGGAAGCATTTGCTTCCCGACTTGTTTAAATAATTCACTAGCTTTCTCCGCCACCTTCGTCTATGTGGGAAGGCACCGTATTTTCCGCGTTCCTACGGGAACTAGAACTTTTTACAGTCATAAAAGTTTCTAGGCTCACTAATTTATTCAAATGTTCTAATGAAATCTCATTGGTTTTATGACTAGAGTTTTCTGAACGAAATGTCATTTTTGGTATTGAATTCTTCTGCAAATTCAGATAACCACAAAAGATGAAGATTAAAAAAGAAAAGATCTTAATTTACGTGCATGTTTTTGATTGATGCCTGATAAAAATTGGATGGTGATAAAAAATCAGGCAGTACTGTAAAACAATGGATAAAAATGCAGAAGTATGTCAAGGACTAAAATAAGGCAAGTCCAGTTATAAAAACCGAGTAAGCACTATCAAACATTGTCAAAGGTGCCAATAATGAAACGATGTCACCATATTAAAAATAAATCAAATAGATACATAAGTCGGAAGCATTTACTTCCCGACTTGTTCAAATAATTCACTAGCTTTCTCCGCCGCCTTCGTCTATGTGGGAAGGCTCCGTATTTTCCGCGGTCCTACGGGAACTACAACTTTATCAAGTTTCTACGCTCACTAATTTATTCAAATGTTCTAACAAAACCTCATTGGCTTTATAACTAGAGTTTACTGAACGAAATGTCATTTTTGGTATTGAATTCTTCTGTAAATTCAGTTTACTACAAAAGATGAAGATTAAAATAGAAAGAAAAAAAAAGAAAAGATCTTAATTTACGTGCGTGTTTTTGATTGATGCCCGATAAAAAATGGATGGTGATAAAAAATCAGGCAGTACAGTAAAACAATGGATAAAAATGCAGAAGTATGTCAAGGACTAAAATGAGGCAAGTCCAGTTATAAAAACTGGGTAAGCACCATCAAACACTGTCAAAGGTGCCAATAATGAAACGATGTCACCATACTAGAAATAAGGCAAATAGATAGAAGACGCACATAAGTCGGAAGCATTTGCTTCCCGACTTGTTTAAATAATTCACTAGCTTTCTCCGCCGCCTTCGTCCATGTGGGGAGGTGCCGTATTTTCCGTAGTCCTTCGGGAACTAGAACTGTTTACAGTCTTATCATGTAAAGTTTCTACACTCACTAATTTATTCAAATGTTCTAACAAAATCTTATTGGCTTTATGACTAGAGTTTTCTGAACGAAATATCATTTTTGGTATTGAATTCTTCTGTAAATTCAGTTTACCACAAGAGATGAAGATTAAAACAGAAAGAAAAAAAAAGAAAAGATCTTAATTTACGTGCGTGTTTTTGATTGATGCCCGATAAAAAATGGATGGTGATAAAAAATTAGGCAGTATTAAAAAACAATGGATACGAACGCAACAGTATAACAAGGACTAATAAGGCAAGTCCAGTTAAAAAAACCGAGTAAGCACCATCAAACACTCTCAAAGGTGCCAATAATGGAACGATGTCACCATATTAGAAATAAATCAAGTAGATACATAAGTCAGAAGCATTTATTTCCCGACTTGTTTAAATAATTCACTAGCTTTCTCCGCCGGCTTCGTCTATGTGGGGAGGCGCCGTATTTTCCGCGTTCCTACGGGAACTAGAACTGTTTACAGTCTTATCAAGTTTCTACGCTCACTAATTTATTCAAATGTTCTAACAAAAACTCATTGCCTTTATAACTAGAGTTTTCTGAAAGATTGAATTCTTCTGCAAATTCAGATAACCACAAAAGATGAAGATTAAAAAAGAAAAGATCTTAATTTACGTGCGTGTTCTTGATTGATGCCTGATAAAAAATGGATGGAGATAAAAAATCAGGCAGTACAGTAAAACAATGTATAAAATTGCAGAAGTATGTCAAGGACTAAAATAAGGCAAGTCCAGTTAAAAAAACCGGGTAAGCACCATCAAACACTGTCAAAGGTGCCAATAATGAAACGATGTCACCATACTAGAAATAAGGCAAATAGATAGAAGACGCACATAAGTCAAAAGCATTTGCTTCGCGACTTGTTTAAATAATTCACTAGCTTTCTCCGCCGGCTTCGTCTATGTGGGGAGGCGCCGTATTTTCCGTGTTCCTACGGGAACTTGAACTGTTTACAGTCTTATCAAGTTTCTACGCTCACTAATTTATTCAAATGTTCTAACAAAAACTCATTGGCTTTATAACTAGGGTTTTCTGAACGATTGAATTCTTCTGCAAATTCAGATAACCACAAAAGATGAAGATTAAAACAGAAAGAAAAAAAATAAAAAAAGGTTAATTTACGTGCGTGTTTTTGATTGATGCCCGATTTAAAATTGGATGGTGATAAAAAATCAGGCAGTACAGTAAAACAATGGATAAAATTGCAGAAGTATGTCAAGGACTAAAATAAGGCAAGTCCAGTTAAAAAAACCGGGTAAGCACCATCAAACACTGTCAAAGGTGCCAATAATGAAACGATGTCACCATACTAGAAATAAGGCAAATAGATAGAAGACGCACATAAGTCGGAAGCATTTGCTTCCCGACTTGTTTAAATAATTCACTAGCTTTCTCCGCCGCCTTCGTCCATGTGGGGAGGCGCCGTATTTTCCGTAGTCCTTCGGGAACTAGAACTGTTTACAGTCTTATCATGTAAAGTTTCTACACTCACTAATTTATTCAAATGTTCTAACAAAATCTTATTGGCTTTATGACTAGAGTTTTCTGAACGAAATATCATTTTTGGTATTGAATTCTTCTGTAAATTCAGTTTACCACAAAAGATGAAGATTAAAACAGAAAGAAAAAAAAAGAAAAGATCTTAATTTACGTGCGTGTTTTTGATTGATGCCAGATAAAAAATGGATGGTGATAAAAAATTAGGCAGTATTAAAAAACAATGGATACGAACGCAACAGTATAACAAGGACTAAATAAGGCAAGTCCAGTTAAAAAAACCGAGTAAGAACCATCAAACACTCTCAAAGGTGCCAATAATGAAACGATGTCACCATAATAGAAATAAATCAAGTAGATACATAAGTCAGAAGCATCTATATCCCGACTTGTTTAAATAATTCACTAGCTTTCTCCGCCGGCTTCGTCTATGTGGGGAGGCGCCGTATTTTCCGCGTTCCTACGGGAACTAGAACTGTTTACAGTCTTATCAAGTTTCTACGCTCACTAATTTATTCAAATGTTCTAACAAAAACTCATTGCCTTTATAACTAGAGTTTTCTGAAAGATTGAATTCTTCTGCAAATTCAGATAACCACAAAAGATGAAGATTAAAAAAGAAAAGATCTTAATTTACGTGCGTGTTCTTGATTGATGCCTGATAAAAAATGGATGGAGATAAAAAATCAGGCAGTACAGTAAAACAATGTATAAAATTGCAGAAGTATGTCAAGGACTAAAATAAGGCAAGTCCAGTTAAAAAAACCGGGTAAGCACCATCAAACACTGTCAAAGGTGCCAATAATGAAACGATGTCACCATACTAGAAATAAGGCAAATAGATAGAAGACGCACATAAGTCAAAAGCATTTGCTTCGCGACTTGTTTAAATAATTCACTAGCTTTCTCCGCCGGCTTCGTCTATGTGGGGAGGCGCCGTATTTTCCGTGTTCCTACGGGAACTTGAACTGTTTACAGTCTTATCAAGTTTCTACGCTCACTAATTTATTCAAATGTTCTAACAAAAACTCATTGGCTTTATAACTAGGGTTTTCTGAACGATTGAATTCTTCTGCAAATTCAGATAACCACAAAAGATGAAGATTAAAACAGAAAGAAAAAAAATAAAAAAAGGTTAATTTACGTGCGTGTTTTTGATTTATGCCCGATTTAAAATTGGATGGTGATAAAAAATCAGGCAGTACAGTAAAACAATGGATAAAATTGCAAAAGTATGTCAAGGACTAAAATAAGGCAAGTCCAGTTAAAAAAACCGGGTAAGCACCATCAAACACTGTCAAAGGTGCCAATAATGAAACGATGTCACCATACTAGAAATAAGGCAAATAGATAGAAGACGCACATAAGTCGGAAGCATTTGCTTCCCGACTTGTTTAAATAATTCACTAGCTTTCTCCGCCGCCTTCGTCCATGTGGGGAGGCGCCGTATTTTCCGTAGTCCTTCGGGAACTAGAACTGTTTACAGTCTTATCATGTAAAGTTTCTACACTCACTAATTTATTCAAATGTTCTAACAAAATCTTATTGGCTTTATGACTAGAGTTTTCTGAACGAAATATCATTTTTGGTATTGAATTCTTCTGTAAATTCAGTTTACCACAAAAGATGAAGATTAAAACAGAAAGAAAAAAAAAGAAAAGATCTTAATTTACGTGCGTGTTTTTGATTGATGCCCGATAAAAAATGGATGGTGATAAAAAATTAGGCAGTATTAAAAAACAATGGATACGAACGCAACAGTATAACAAAACTAAAATAAGGCAAGTCCAGTTAAAAAAACCGAGTAAGCACCATCAAACACTCTCAATGGTGCCAATAATGAAACGATGTCACCATAATAGAAATAAATCAAGTAGATACATAAGTCAGAAGCATTTATTTCCCGACTTGTTTAAATAATTCACTAGCTTTCTCCGCCGGCTTCGTCTATGTGGGGAGGCGCCGTATTTTCCGCGTTCCTACGGGAACTAGAACTGTTTACAGTCTTATCAAGTTTCTACGCTCACTAATTTATTCAAATGTTCTAACAAAAACTCATTGGCTTTATAACTAGAGTTTTCTGAACGATTGAATTCTTCTGCAAATTCAGATAACCACAAAAGATGAAGATTAAAAAAGAAAAGATCTTAATTTACGTGCGTGTTCTTGATTGATGCCTGATAAAAATTGGATGGAGATAAAAAATCAGGCAGTACAGTAAAACAATGTATAAAATTGCAGAAGTATGTCAAGGACTAAAATAAGGCAAGTCCAGTTAAAAAAACCGGGTAAGCACCATCAAACACTGTTAAAGGTGCCAATAATGAAACGATGTCACCATACTAGAAATAAGGCAAATAGATAGAAGACGCACATAAGTCGAAAGCATTTGCTTCCCGACTTGTTTAAATAATTCACTAGCTTTCTCCGCCGCCTTCGTCCATGTGGGGAGGCGCCGTATTTTCCGTAGTCCTTCCGGAACTAGAACTGTTTACAGTCTTATCATGTAAAGTTTCTACACTCACTAATTTATTCAAATGTTCTAACAAAATCTTATTGGCTTTATGACTAGAGTTTTCTGAACGAAATGTCATTTTTGGTATTGAATTCTTCTGTAAATTCAGTTAACCACAAAAGATGAAGACTAAAACAGAAAGAAAAAAAAAAGAAAAGATCTTAATTTACGTGCGTGTTCTTGATTGATGCCTGATAAAAATTGGATGGAGATAAAAAATCAGGCAGTACAGTAAAACAATGTATAAAATTGCAGAAGTATGTCAAGGACTAAAATAAGGCAAGTCCAGTTAAAAAAACCGGGTAAGCACCATCAAACACTGTCAAAGGTGCCAATAATGAAACGATGTCACCATACTAGAAATAAGGCAAATAGATAGAAGACGCACATAAGTCGGAAGCATTTGCTTCCCGACTTGTTTAAATAATTCACTAGCTTTCTCCGGCGCCTTCGTCCATGTGGGGAGGCGCCGTATTTTCCGTAGTCCTTCGGGAACTAGAACTGTTTACAGTCTTATCATGTAAAGTTTCTACACTCACTAATTTATTCAAATGTTCTAACAAAATCTTATTGGCTTTATGACTAGAGTTTTCTGAACGAAATGTCATTTTTGGTATTGAATTCTTCTGTAAATTCAGTTTACCACAAAAGATGAAGATTAAAACAGAAAGAAAAAAAAAAGAAAAGATCTTAATTTACGTGCGTGTTTTTGATTGATGCCAGATAAAAAATGGATGGTGATAAAAATTAGGCAGTATTAAAAAACAATGGATACGAACGCAACAGTATAACAAGGACTAAATAAGGCAAGTCCAGTTAAAAAAACCGAGTAAGAACCATCAAACACTCTCAAAGGTGCCAATAATGAAACGATGTCACCATAATAGAAATAAATCAAGTAGATACATAAGTCAGAAGCATCTATATCCCGACTTGTTTAAATAATTCACTAGCTTTCTCCGCCGGCTTCGTCTATGTGGGGAGGCGCCGTATTTTCCGCGTTCCTACGGGAACTAGAACTGTTTACAGTCTTATCAAGTTTCTACGCTCACTAATTTATTCAAATGTTCTAACAAAAACTCATTGCCTTTATAACTAGAGTTTTCTGAAAGATTCAATTCTTCTGCAAATTCAGATAACCACAAAAGATGAAGATTAAAAAAGAAAAGATCTTAATTTACGTGCGTGTTCTTGATTGATGCCTGATAAAAAATGGATGGAGATAAAAATCAGGCAGTACAGTAAAACAATGTATAAAATTGCAGAAGTATGTCAAGGACTAAAATAAGGCAAGTCCAGTTAAAAAAACCGGGTAAGCACCATCAAACACTGTCAAAGGTGCCAATAATGAAACGATGTCACCATACTAGAAATAAGGCAAATAGATAGAAGACGCACATAAGTCAAAAGCATTTGCTTCGCGACTTGTTTAAATAATTCACTAGCTTTCTCCGCCGGCTTCGTCTATGTGGGGAGGCGCCGTATTTTCCGTGTTCCTACGGGAACTTGAACTGTTTACAGTCTTATCAAGTTTCTACGCTCACTAATTTATTCAAATGTTCTAACAAAAACTCATTGGCTTTATAACTAGGGTTTTCTGAACGATTGAATTCTTCTGCAAATTCAGATAACCACAAAAGATGAAGATTAAAACAGAAAGAAAAAAAACAAAAGATGTTAATTTACGTGCGTGTTTTTGATTGATGCCCGATTTAAAATTGGATGGTGATAAAAAATCAGGCAGTACAGTAAAACAATGGATAAAATTGCAGAAGTATGTCAAGGACTAAAATAAGGCAAGTCCAGTTAAAAAAACCGGGTAAGCACCATCAAACACTGTCAAAGGTGCCAATAATGAAACGATGTCACCATACTAGAAATAAGGCAAATAGATAGAAGACGCACATAAGTCGGAAGCATTTGCTTCCCGACTTGTTTAAATAATTCACTAGCTTTCTCCGCCGCCTTCGTCCATGTGGGGAGGCGCCGTATTTTCCGTAGTCCTTCGGGAACTAGAACTGTTTACAGTCTTATCATGTAAAGTTTCTACACTCACTAATTTATTCAAATGTTCTAACAAAATCTTATTGGCTTTATGACTAGAGTTTTCTGAACGAAATATCATTTTTGGTATTGAATTCTTCTGTAAATTCAGTTTACCACAAAAGATGAAGATTAAAACAGAAAGAAAAAAAAAGAAAAGATCTTAATTTACGTGCGTGTTTTTGATTGATGCCAGATAAAAAATGGATGGTGATAAAAAATTAGGCAGTATTAAAAAACAATGGATACGAACGCAACAGTATAACAAGGACTAAATAAGGCAAGTCCAGTTAAAAAAACCGAGTAAGCACCATCAAACACTGTCAAAGGTGCCAATAATGAAACGATGTCACCATACTAGAAATAAGGCAAATAGATAGAAGACGCACATAAGTCAAAAGCATTTGCTTCGCGACTTGTTTAAATAATTCACTAGCTTTCTCCGCCGGCTTCGTCTATGTGGGGAGGCGCCGTATTTTCCGTGTTCCTACGGGAACTTGAACTGTTTACAGTCTTATCAAGTTTCTACGCTCACTAATTTATTCAAATGTTCTAACAAAAACTCATTGGCTTTATAACTAGGGTTTTCTGAACGATTGAATTCTTCTGCAAATTCAGATAACCACAAAAGATGAAGATTAAAACAGAAAGAAAAAAAATAAAAAAAGGTTAATTTACGTGCGTGTTTTTGATTTATGCCCGATTTAAAATTGGATGGTGATAAAAAATCAGGCAGTACAGTAAAACAATGGATAAAATTGCAAAAGTATGTCAAGGACTAAAATAAGGCAAGTCCAGTTAAAAAAACCGGGTAAGCACCATCAAACACTGTCAAAGGTGCCAATAATGAAACGATGTCACCATACTAGAAATAAGGCAAATAGATAGAAGACGCACATAAGTCGGAAGCATTTGCTTCCCGACTTGTTTAAATAATTCACTAGCTTTCTCCGCCGCCTTCGTCCATGTGGGGAGGCGCCGTATTTTCCGTAGTCCTTCGGGAACTAGAACTGTTTACAGTCTTATCATGTAAAGTTTCTACACTCACTAATTTATTCAAATGTTCTAACAAAATCTTATTGGCTTTATGACTAGAGTTTTCTGAACGAAATATCATTTTTGGTATTGAATTCTTCTGTAAATTCAGTTTACCACAAAAGATGAAGATTAAAACAGAAAGAAAAAAAAAGAAAAGATCTTAATTTACGTGCGTGTTTTTGATTGATGCCCGATAAAAAATGGATGGTGATAAAAAATTAGGCAGTATTAAAAAACAATGGATACGAACGCAACAGTATAACAAAACTAAAATAAGGCAAGTCCAGTTAAAAAAACCGAGTAAGCACCATCAAACACTCTCAATGGTGCCAATAATGAAACGATGTCACCATAATAGAAATAAATCAAGTAGATACATAAGTCAGAAGCATTTATTTCCCGACTTGTTTAAATAATTCACTAGCTTTCTCCGCCGGCTTCGTCTATGTGGGGAGGCGCCGTATTTTCCGCGTTCCTACGGGAACTAGAACTGTTTACAGTCTTATCAAGTTTCTACGCTCACTAATTTATTCAAATGTTCTAACAAAAACTCATTGGCTTTATAACTAGAGTTTTCTGAACGATTGAATTCTTCTGCAAATTCAGATAACCACAAAAGATGAAGATTAAAAAAGAAAAGATCTTAATTTACGTGCGTGTTCTTGATTGATGCCTGATAAAAATTGGATGGAGATAAAAAATCAGGCAGTACAGTAAAACAATGTATAAAATTGCAGAAGTATGTCAAGGACTAAAATAAGGCAAGTCCAGTTAAAAAAACCGGGTAAGCACCATCAAACACTGTTAAAGGTGCCAATAATGAAACGATGTCACCATACTAGAAATAAGGCAAATAGATAGAAGACGCACATAAGTCGAAAGCATTTGCTTCCCGACTTGTTTAAATAATTCACTAGCTTTCTCCGCCGCCTTCGTCCATGTGGGGAGGCGCCGTATTTTCCGTAGTCCTTCCGGAACTAGAACTGTTTACAGTCTTATCATGTAAAGTTTCTACACTCACTAATTTATTCAAATGTTCTAACAAAATCTTATTGGCTTTATGACTAGAGTTTTCTGAACGAAATGTCATTTTTGGTATTGAATTCTTCTGTAAATTCAGTTAACTACAAAAGATGAAGATTAAAACAGAAAGAAAAAAAAAAGAAAAGATCTTAATTTACGTGCGTGTTCTTGATTGATGCCTGATAAAAATTGGATGGAGATAAAAAATCAGGCAGTACAGTAAAACAATGTATAAAATTGCAGAAGTATGTCAAGGACTAAAATAAGGCAAGTCCAGTTAAAAAAACCGGGTAAGCACCATCAAACACTGTCAAAGGTGCCAATAATGAAACGATGTCACCATACTAGAAATAAGGCAAATAGATAGAAGACGCACATAAGTCGGAAGCATTTGCTTCCCGACTTGTTTAAATAATTCACTAGCTTTCTCCGGCGCCTTCGTCCATGTGGGGAGGCGCCGTATTTTCCGTAGTCCTTCGGGAACTAGAACTGTTTACAGTCTTATCATGTAAAGTTTCTACACTCACTAATTTATTCAAATGTTCTAACAAAATCTTATTGGCTTTATGACTAGAGTTTTCTGAACGAAATGTCATTTTTGGTATTGAATTCTTCTGTAAATTCAGTTTACCACAAAAGATGAAGATTAAAACAGAAAGAAAAAAAAAAGAAAAGATCTTAATTTACGTGCGTGTTTTTGATTGATGCCAGATAAAAAATGGATGGTGATAAAAAATTAGGCAGTATTAAAAAACAATGGATACGAACGCAACAGTATAACAAGGACTAAATAAGGCAAGTCCAGTTAAAAAAACCGAGTAAGAACCATCAAACACTCTCAAAGGTGCCAATAATGAAACGATGTCACCATAATAGAAATAAATCAAGTAGATACATAAGTCAGAAGCATCTATATCCCGACTTGTTTAAATAATTCACTAGCTTTCTCCGCCGGCTTCGTCTATGTGGGGAGGCGCCGTATTTTCCGCGTTCCTACGGGAACTAGAACTGTTTACAGTCTTATCAAGTTTCTACGCTCACTAATTTATTCAAATGTTCTAACAAAAACTCATTGCCTTTATAACTAGAGTTTTCTGAAAGATTCAATTCTTCTGCAAATTCAGATAACCACAAAAGATGAAGATTAAAAAAGAAAAGATCTTAATTTACGTGCGTGTTCTTGATTGATGCCTGATAAAAAATGGATGGAGATAAAAAATCAGGCAGTACAGTAAAACAATGTATAAAATTGCAGAAGTATGTCAAGGACTAAAATAAGGCAAGTCCAGTTAAAAAAACCGGGTAAGCACCATCAAACACTGTCAAAGGTGCCAATAATGAAACGATGTCACCATACTAGAAATAAGGCAAATAGATAGAAGACGCACATAAGTCAAAAGCATTTGCTTCGCGACTTGTTTAAATAATTCACTAGCTTTCTCCGCCGGCTTCGTCTATGTGGGGAGGCGCCGTATTTTCCGTGTTCCTACGGGAACTTGAACTGTTTACAGTCTTATCAAGTTTCTACGCTCACTAATTTATTCAAATGTTCTAACAAAAACTCATTGGCTTTATAACTAGGGTTTTCTGAACGATTGAATTCTTCTGCAAATTCAGATAACCACAAAAGATGAAGATTAAAACAGAAAGAAAAAAAACAAAAGATGTTAATTTACGTGCGTGTTTTTGATTGATGCCCGATTTAAAATTGGATGGTGATAAAAAATCAGGCAGTACAGTAAAACAATGGATAAAATTGCAGAAGTATGTCAAGGACTAAAATAAGGCAAGTCCAGTTAAAAAAACCGGGTAAGCACCATCAAACACTGTCAAAGGTGCCAATAATGAAACGATGTCACCATACTAGAAATAAGGCAAATAGATAGAAGACGCACATAAGTCGGAAGCATTTGCTTCCCGACTTGTTTAAATAATTCACTAGCTTTCTCCGCCGCCTTCGTCCATGTGGGGAGGCGCCGTATTTTCCGTAGTCCTTCGGGAACTAGAACTGTTTACAGTCTTATCATGTAAAGTTTCTGCCTTATTTTAGTCCTTGACATACTTCTGCAATTTTATACATTGTTTTACTGTACTGCCTGATTTTTTATCTCCATCCATTTTTTATCAGGCATCAATCAAGAACACGCACGTAAATTAAGATCTTTTAGAAAGAAAAGAAAGAAAGACAGAAAGAAAGAAAGTGTAGTTTGTTATATATGTATGTTATTATTATTATTTTTTTAAGTTATGTGTCATGTTTGTGCAAATAAACTGTTTTTCTTTCTTTCTTCTTTTCTTTCTTCTTTTCTTTCTTTCTCACTAAATTATTCAAATGTTCTAACAAAATCTTATTGGCTTTATGACTAGAGTTTTCTGAACGAAATATCATTTTTGGTATTGAATTCTTCTGTAAATTCAGTTTACCACAAAAGATGAAGATTAAAACAGAAAGAAAAAAAAAGAAAAGATCTTAATTTACGTGCGTGTTTTTGATTGATGCCCGATAAAAAATGGATGGTGATAAAAAATTAGGCAGTATTAAAAAACAATGGATACGAACGCAACAGTATAACAAGGACTAAAATAAGGCAAGTCCAGTTAAAAAAACCGAGTAAGCACCATCAAACACTCTCAATGGTGCCAATAATGAAACGATGTCACCATAATAGAAATAAATCAAGTAGATACATAAGTCAGAAGCATTTATTTCCCGACTTGTTTAAATAATTCACTAGCTTTCTCCGCCGGCTTCGTTTATGTGGGGAGGCGCCGTATTTTCCGCGTTCCTACGGGAACTAGAACTGTTTACAGTCTTATCAAGTTTCTACGCTCACTAATTTATTCAAATGTTCTAACAAAAACTCATTGGCTTTATAACTAGAGTTTTCTGAACGATTGAATTCTTCTGCAAATTCAGATAACCACAAAAGATGAAGATTAAAAAAGAAAAGATCTTAATTTACGTGCGTGTTCTTGATTGATGCCTGATAAAAATTGGATGGAGATAAAAAATCAGGCAGTACAGTAAAACAATGTATAAAATTGCAGAAGTATGTCAAGGACTAAAATAAGGCAAGTCCAGTTAAAAAAACCGGGTAAGCACCATCAAACACTGTTAAAGGTGCCAATAATGAAACGATGTCACCATACTAGAAATAAGGCAAATAGATAGAAGACGCACATAAGTCGGAAGCATTTGCTTCCCGACTTGTTTAAATAATTCACTAGCTTTCTCCGCCGCCTTCGTCCATGTGGGGAGGCGCCGTATTTTCCGTAGTCCTTCGGGAACTAGAACTGTTTACAGTCTTATCATGTAAAGTTTCTACACTCACTAATTTATTCAAATGTTCTAACAAAATCTTATTGGCTTTATGACTAGAGTTTTCTGAACGAAATGTCATTTTTGGTATTGAATTCTTCTGTAAATTCAGTTTACCATAAAAGATGAAGATTAAAACAGAAAGAAAAAAAAAGAAAAGATCTTAATTTACGTGCGTGTTTTTGATTGATGCCCGGTAAAAAATGGATGGTGATAAAAAATTAGGCAGTATTAAAAAACAATGGATACGAACGCAACAGTATAAAAAGGACTAAAATAAGGCAAGTCCAATTAAAAAAACCGAGTAAGCACCATCAAACACTCTCAAAGGTGCCAATAATGAAACGATGTCACCATATTAGAAATAAATCAAGTAGATTCATAAGTCAGAAGCATTTATTTCCTGACTTGTTTAAATAATTCACTAGCTTTCTCCGCCGCCTTCGTCTATGTGGGAAGGCACCGTATTTTCCGCGTTCCTACAGGAACTACAATTGTTTACAGTCTTATCAAGTTTCTACGCTCACTTATTTATTCAAATGTTCTAACAAAAACTCATTGGCTTTATAACTAGAGTTTTCTGAACAATTGAATTCTTCTGCAAATTCAGATAACCACAAAAGATGAAGATTAAAACAGAAAGAAAGAAAAGAAAAGATGTTAATTTACGTGCGTGTTTTTGATTGATGCCCGATTTAAAATTGGATGGTGATAAAAAATCAGACAGTACAGTAAAACCATGGATAAAATTGCAGAAGTATGTCAAGGACTAAAATAAGGCAAGTCCAGTTAATAAAACCGGGTAAGCACCATCAAACACTGTCAAAGGTGCCAATAATGAAACGATGTCACCATATTAGAAATAAGGCAAATAGATAGAAGAAGCACATAAGTCGGAAGCATTTACTTCCCGACTTGTTTAAAGAATTCACTAGCTTTCTCCGCCGCCTTCGTCTATGTGGGAAGGCACCGTTTTTTGCGTGTTCCCACGGGATCTAGAACTGTTTACAGTCTTATCAAGTTTCTATGCTCACTAATTTATTCAAAGGTTCTAACAAAATCTCATTGGTTTTATGACTAGAGTTTTCTGAACGAAATGTCATTTTTGGTATTGAATTCTTCTGCAAATTCAGAGAACCACAAAAGATGAAGATTAAAAAAGAAAAGATCTTAATTTACGTGCGTGTTCTTGATTGATGCCTGATAAAAATTGGATGGAGATAAAAAATCAGGCAGTACTGTAAAACAATGGATAAGAACGCAGAAGTATGTCAAGGACTAAAATAAGGCAAGTTCAGTTAAAAAACCGGGTAAGCACTATCAAACACTGTCAAAGGTACCAATAATGAAACGATGTCACCATATTAAAAATAAATCAAATAGATACATAAGTCGGAAGCATTTACTTCCCGACTTGTTTAAATAATTCACTAGCTTTCTCCGCCCCCTTCGTCTATTTGGGAAGGCACCATATTTTCCGCGGTCCTACGGGAACTAGAACTGTTTACAGTCTTATCAAGTTTCTACGCTCACTTATTTATTCAAATGTTCTAACAAAAACTCATTGGCTTTATAACTAGAGTTTTCTGATTGATTGAATTCTTCTGCAAATTCAGATAACCACAAAAGATGAAGATTAAAACAGAAAGAAAAAAAAAGAAAAGATGTTAATTTACGTGCGTGTTTTTGATTGATGCCCGATTTAAAATTGGATGGTGATAAAAAATCAGGCAGTACAGTAAAACCATGGATAAAATTGCAGAAGTATGTCAAGGACTAAAATAAGGCAAGTCTAGTTAAAAAAACTGGGTAAGCACCATCAAACACTGTCAAAGGTGCCAATAATGAAACGATGTCACCATATTAGAAATAAGTCAAATAGATAGAAGAAGAACATAAGTCGGAAGCATTTACTTCCCAAATTGTTTAAATAATTCACTAGCTTTCTCCGCCGCCTTCGTCTATGTGGGAAGGCACCGTATTTTCCGTAGTCCTTCGGGAACTAGAACTGTTTACAGTCTTATAATGTAAAGTTTCTACACTCACTAATTTATTCAAATGTTCTAACAAAATCTCATTGGCTTTATGACTAGAGTTTTCTGAACGAAATGTCATTTTTTGTATTGAATTCTTCTGTAAATTAGGTTTACCACAAAAGATGAAGATTAAAACAGAAAGAAAAAAAAAGAGAAGATCTTAATTTACGTGCGTGTTCTTGATTGATGCCTGATAAAAATCGGATGGTGATAAAAAATCAGGCAGTACTAAACAAGAATGGATACGAACGCAACAGTATAACAAGGACTAAAATAAGGCAAGTCCAGTTAAAAAAACCGAGTAAGCACCATCAAACACTCTCAAAGGTGCCAATAATGAAACGATGTCACCATACTAGAAATAAGGCAAATAGATAGAAGACGCACATAAGTCGGAAGCATTTGCTTCCCGACTTGTTTAAATAATTCACTAGCTTTCTCCGCCGCCTTCGTCCATGTGGGGAGGCGCCGTATTTTCCGTAGTCCTTCCGGAACTAGAACTGTTTACAGTCTTATCATGTAAAGTTTCTACACTCACTAATTTATTCAAATGTTCTAACAAAATCTTATTGGCTTTATGACTAGAGTTTTCTGAACGAAATGTCATTTTTGGTATTGAATTCTTCTGTAAATTCAGTTTACCACAAAAGATGAAGATTAAAACAGAAAGAAAAAAAAAAGAAAAGATCTTAATTTACGTGCGTGTTCTTGATTGATGCCTGATAAAAATTGGATGGAGATAAAAAATCAGGCAGTACAGTAAAACAATGTATAAAATTGCAGAAGTATGTCAAGGACTAAAATAAGGCAAGTCCAGTTAAAAAAACCGGGTAAGCACCATCAAACACTGTCAAAGGTGCCAATAATGAAACCATGTCACCATACTAGAAATAAGGCAAATAGATAGAAGACGCACATTAGTCGGAAGCATTTGCTTCCCGACTTGTTTAAATAATTCACTAGCTTTCTCCGCCGCCTTCGTCCATGTGGGGAGGCGCCGTATTTTCCGTAGTCCTTCGGGAACTAGAACTGTTTACAGTCATATCATGTAAAGTTTCTACACTCACTAATTTATTCAAATGTTCTAACAAAATCTTATTGGCTTTATGACTAGAGTTTTCTGAACGAAATGTCATTTTTGGTATTGAATTCTTCTGTAAATTCAGTTTACCACAAAAGATGAAGATTAAAACCGAAAGAAAAAAAAAAGAAAAGATCTTAATTTACGTGCGTGTTTTTGATTGATGCCAGATAAAAAATGGATGGTGATAAAAAATTAGGCAGTATTAAAAAACAATGGATACGAACGCAACAGTATAACAAGGACTAAATAAGGCAAGTCCAGTTAAAAAAACCGAGTAAGAACCATCAAACACTCTCAAAGGTGCCAATAATGAAACGATGTCACCATAATAGAAATAAATCAAGTAGATACATAAGTCAGAAGCATCTATATCCCGACTTGTTTAAATAATTCACTAGCTTTCTCCGCCGGCTTCGTCTATGTGGGGAGGCGCCGTATTTTCCGCGTTCCTACGGGAACTAGAACTGTTTACAGTCTTATCAAGTTTCTACGCTCACTAATTTATTCAAATGTTCTAACAAAAACTCATTGCCTTTATAACTAGAGTTTTCTGAAAGATTGAATTCTTCTGCAAATTCAGATAACCACAAAAGATGAAGATTAAAAAAGAAAAGATCTTAATTTACGTGCGTGTTCTTGATTGATGCCTGATAAAAAATGGATGGAGATAAAAAATCAGGCAGTACAGTAAAACAATGGATAAAATTGCAGAAGTATGTCAAGGACTAAAATAAGGCAAGTCCAGTTAAAAAAACCGGGTAAGCACCATCAAACACTGTCAAAGGTGCCAATAATGAAACGATGTCACCATACTAGAAATAAGGCAAATAGATAGAAGACGCACATAAGTCGGAAGCATTTGCTTCCCGACTTGTTTAAATAATTCACTAGCTTTCTCCGCCGCCTTCGTCCATGTGGGGAGGCGCCGTATTTTCCGTAGTCCTTCGGGAACTAGAACTGTTTACAGTCTTATCATGTAAAGTTTCTACACTCACTAATTTATTCAAATGTTCTAACAAAATCTTATTGGCTTTATGACTAGAGTTTTCTGAACGAAATATCATTTTTGGTATTGAATTCTTCTGTAAATTCAGTTTACCACAAAAGATGAAGATTAAAACAGAAAGAAAAAAAAAGAAAAGATCTTAATTTACGTGCGTGTTTTTGATTGATGCCCGATAAAAAATGGATGGTGATAAAAAATTAGGCAGTATTAAAAAACAATGGATACGAACGCAACAGTATAACAAAACTAAAATAAGGCAAGTTTAGTTAAAAAAACCGAGTAAGCACCATCAAACACTCTCAATGGTGCCAATAATGAAACGATGTCACCATAATAGAAATAAATCAAGTAGATACATAAGTCAGAAGCATTTATTTCCCGACTTGTTTAAATAATTCACTAGCTTTCTCCGCCGGCTTCGTCTATGTGGGGAGGCGCCGTATTTTCCGCGTTCCTACGGGAACTAGAACTGTTTACAGTCTTATCAAGTTTCTACGCTCACTAATTTATTCAAATGTTCTAACAAAAACTCATTGGCTTTATAACTAGAGTTTTCTGAACGATTGAATTCTTCTGCAAATTCAGATAACCACAAAAGATGAAGATTAAAAAAGAAAAGATCTTAATTTACGTGCGTGTTCTTGATTGATGCCTGATAAAAATTGGATGGAGATAAAAAATCAGGCAGTACAGTAAAACAATGTATAAAATTGCAGAAGTATGTCAAGGACTAAAATAAGGCAAGTCCAGTTAAAAAAACCGGGTAAGCACCATCAAACACTGTTAAAGGTGCCAATAATGAAACGATGTCACCATACTAGAAATAAGGCAAATAGATAGAAGACGCACATAAGTCGAAAGCATTTGCTTCCCGACTTGTTTAAATAATTCACTAGCTTTCTCCGCCGCCTTCGTCCATGTGGGGAGGCGCCGTATTTTCCGTAGTCCTTCCGGAACTAGAACTGTTTACAGTCTTATCATGTAAAGTTTCTACACTCACTAATTTATTCAAATGTTCTAACAAAATCTTATTGGCTTTATGACTAGAGTTTTCTGAACGAAATGTCATTTTTGGTATTGAATTCTTCTGTAAATTCAGTTAACCACAAAAGATGAAGATTAAAACAGAAAGAAAAAAAAAAGAAAAGATCTTAATTTACGTGCGTGTTCTTGATTGATGCCTGATAAAAATTGGATGGAGATAAAAAATCAGGCAGTACAGTAAAACAATGTATAAAATTGCAGAAGTATGTCAAGGACTAAAATAAGGCAAGTCCAGTTAAAAAAACCGGGTAAGCACCATCAAACACTGTCAAAGGTGCCAATAATGAAACGATGTCACCATACTAGAAATAAGGCAAATAGATAGAAGACGCACATAAGTCGGAAGCATTTGCTTCCCGACTTGTTTAAATAATTCACTAGCTTTCTCCGGCGCCTTCGTCCATGTGGGGAGGCGCCGTATTTTCCGTAGTCCTTCGGGAACTAGAACTGTTTACAGTCTTATCATGTAAAGTTTCTACACTCACTAATTTATTCAAATGTTCTAACAAAATCTTATTGGCTTTATGACTAGAGTTTTCTGAACGAAATGTCATTTTTGGTATTGAATTCTTCTGTAAATTCAGTTTACCACAAAAGATGAAGATTAAAACAGAAAGAAAAAAAAAAGAAAAGATCTTAATTTACGTGCGTGTTTTTGATTGATGCCAGATAAAAAATGGATGGTGATAAAAAATTAGGCAGTATTAAAAAACAATGGATACGAACGCAACAGTATAACAAGGACTAAATAAGGCAAGTCCAGTTAAAAAAACCGAGTAAGAACCATCAAACACTCTCAAAGGTGCCAATAATGAAACGATGTCACCATAATAGAAATAAATCAAGTAGATACATAAGTCAGAAGCATCTATATCCCGACTTGTTTAAATAATTCACTAGCTTTCTCCGCCGGCTTCGTCTATGTGGGGAGGCGCCGTATTTTCCGCGTTCCTACGGGAACTAGAACTGTTTACAGTCTTATCAAGTTTCTACGCTCACTAATTTATTCAAATGTTCTAACAAAAACTCATTGCCTTTATAACTAGAGTTTTCTGAAAGATTCAATTCTTCTGCAAATTCAGATAACCACAAAAGATGAAGATTAAAAAAGAAAAGATCTTAATTTACGTGCGTGTTCTTGATTGATGCCTGATAAAAAATGGATGGAGATAAAAAATCAGGCAGTACAGTAAAACAATGTATAAAATTGCAGAAGTATGTCAAGGACTAAAATAAGGCAAGTCCAGTTAAAAAAACCGGGTAAGCACCATCAAACACTGTCAAAGGTGCCAATAATGAAACGATGTCACCATACTAGAAATAAGGCAAATAGATAGAAGACGCACATAAGTCAAAAGCATTTGCTTCGCGACTTGTTTAAATAATTCACTAGCTTTCTCCGCCGGCTTCGTCTATGTGGGGAGGCGCCGTATTTTCCGTGTTCCTACGGGAACTTGAACTGTTTACAGTCTTATCAAGTTTCTACGCTCACTAATTTATTCAAATGTTCTAACAAAAACTCATTGGCTTTATAACTAGGGTTTTCTGAACGATTGAATTCTTCTGCAAATTCAGATAACCACAAAAGATGAAGATTAAAACAGAAAGAAAAAAAACAAAAGATGTTAATTTACGTGCGTGTTTTTGATTGATGCCCGATTTAAAATTGGATGGTGATAAAAAATCAGGCAGTACAGTAAAACAATGGATAAAATTGCAGAAGTATGTCAAGGACTAAAATAAGGCAAGTCCAGTTAAAAAAACCGGGTAAGCACCATCAAACACTGTCAAAGGTGCCAATAATGAAACGATGTCACCATACTAGAAATAAGGCAAATAGATAGAAGACGCACATAAGTCGGAAGCATTTGCTTCCCGACTTGTTTAAATAATTCACTAGCTTTCTCCGCCGCCTTCGTCCATGTGGGGAGGCGCCGTATTTTCCGTAGTCCTTCGGGAACTAGAACTGTTTACAGTCTTATCATGTAAAGTTTCTGCCTTATTTTAGTCCTTGACATACTTCTGCAATTTTATACATTGTTTTACTGTACTGCCTGATTTTTTATCTCCATCCATTTTTTATCAGGCATCAATCAAGAACACGCACGTAAATTAAGATCTTTTAGAAAGAAAAGAAAGAAAGAAAGAAAGAAAGAAAGTGTAGTTTGTTATATATGTATGTTATTATTATTATTTTTTTAAGTTATGTGTCATGTTTGTGCAAATAAACTGTTTTTCTTTCTTTCTTCTTTTCTTTCTTCTTTTCTTTCTTTCTCACTAAATTATTCAAATGTTCTAACAAAATCTTATTGGCTTTATGACTAGAGTTTTCTGAACGAAATATCATTTTTGGTATTGAATTCTTCTGTAAATTCAGTTTACCACAAAAGATGAAGATTAAAACAGAAAGAAAAAAAAAGAAAAGATCTTAATTTACGTGCGTGTTTTTGATTGATGCCCGATAAAAAATGGATGGTGATAAAAAATTAGGCAGTATTAAAAAACAATGGATACGAACGCAACAGTATAACAAGGACTAAAATAAGGCAAGTCCAGTTAAAAAAACCGAGTAAGCACCATCAAACACTCTCAATGGTGCCAATAATGAAACGATGTCACCATAATAGAAATAAATCAAGTAGATACATAAGTCAGAAGCATTTATTTCCCGACTTGTTTAAATAATTCACTAGCTTTCTCCGCCGGCTTCGTCTATGTGGGGAGGCGCCGTATTTTCCGCGTTCCTACGGGAACTAGAACTGTTTACAGTCTTATCAAGTTTCTACGCTCACTAATTTATTCAAATGTTCTAACAAAAACTCATTGGCTTTATAACTAGAGTTTTCTGAACGATTGAATTCTTCTGCAAATTCAGATAACCACAAAAGATGAAGATTAAAAAAGAAAAGATCTTAATTTACGTGCGTGTTCTTGATTGATGCCTGATAAAAATTGGATGGAGATAAAAAATCAGGCAGTACAGTAAAACAATGTATAAAATTGCAGAAGTATGTCAAGGACTAAAATAAGGCAAGTCCAGTTAAAAAAACCGGGTAAGCACCATCAAACACTGTTAAAGGTGCCAATAATGAAACGATGTCACCATACTAGAAATAAGGCAAATAGATAGAAGACGCACATAAGTCGGAAGCATTTGCTTCCCGACTTGTTTAAATAATTCACTAGCTTTCTCCGCCGCCTTCGTCCATGTGGGGAGGCGCCGTATTTTCCGTAGTCCTTCGGGAACTAGAACTGTTTACAGTCTTATCATGTAAAGTTTCTACACTCACTAATTTATTCAAATGTTCTAACAAAATCTTATTGGCTTTATGACTAGAGTTTTCTGAACGAAATGTCATTTTTGGTATTGAATTCTTCTGTAAATTCAGTTTACCATAAAAGATGAAGATTAAAACAGAAAGAAAAAAAAAGAAAAGATCTTAATTTACGTGCGTGTTTTTGATTGATGCCCGGTAAAAAATGGATGGTGATAAAAAATTAGGCAGTATTAAAAAACAATGGATACGAACGCAACAGTATAAAAAGGACTAAAATAAGGCAAGTCCAATTAAAAAAACCGAGTAAGCACCATCAAACACTCTCAAAGGTGCCAATAATGAAACGACGTCACCATATTAGAAATAAATCAAGTAGATTCATAAGTCAGAAGCATTTATTTCCTGACTTGTTTAAATAATTCACTAGCTTTCTCCGCCGCCTTCGTCTATGTGGGAAGGCACCGTATTTTCCGCGTTCCTACAGGAACTACAATTGTTTACAGTCTTATCAAGTTTCTACGCTCACTTATTTATTCAAATGTTCTAACAAAAACTCATTGGCTTTATAACTAGAGTTTTCTGAACAATTGAATTCTTCTGCAAATTCAGATAACCACAAAAGATGAAGATTAAAACAGAAAGAAAGAAAAGAAAAGATGTTAATTTACGTGCGTGTTTTTGATTGATGCCCGATTTAAAATTGGATGGTGATAAAAAATCAGACAGTACAGTAAAACCATGGATAAAATTGCAGAAGTATGTCAAGGACTAAAATAAGGCAAGTCCAGTTAATAAAACCGGGTAAGCACCATCAAACACTGTCAAAGGTGCCAATAATGAAACGATGTCACCATATTAGAAATAAGGCAAATAGATAGAAGAAGCACATAAGTCGGAAGCATTTACTTCCCGACTTGTTTAAAGAATTCACTAGCTTTCTCCGCCGCCTTCGTCTATGTGGGAAGGCACCGTTTTTTGCGTGTTCCCACGGGATCTAGAACTGTTTACAGTCTTATCAAGTTTCTATGCTCACTAATTTATTCAAAGGTTCTAACAAAATCTCATTGGTTTTATGACTAGAGTTTTCTGAACGAAATGTCATTTTTGGTATTGAATTCTTCTGCAAATTCAGAGAACCACAAAAGATGAAGATTAAAAAAGAAAAGATCTTAATTTACGTGCGTGTTCTTGATTGATGCCTGATAAAAATTGGATGGAGATAAAAAATCAGGCAGTACTGTAAAACAATGGATAAGAACGCAGAAGTATGTCAAGGACTAAAATAAGGCAAGTTCAGTTAAAAAACCGGGTAAGCACTATCAAACACTGTCAAAGGTACCAATAATGAAACGATGTCACCATATTAAAAATAAATCAAATAGATACATAAGTCGGAAGCATTTACTTCCCGACTTGTTTAAATAATTCACTAGCTTTCTCCGCCCCCTTCGTCTATTTGGGAAGGCACCATATTTTCCGCGGTCCTACGGGAACTAGAACTGTTTACAGTCTTATCAAGTTTCTACGCTCACTTATTTATTCAAATGTTCTAACAAAAACTCATTGGCTTTATAACTAGAGTTTTCTGATTGATTGAATTCTTCTGCAAATTCAGATAACCACAAAAGATGAAGATTAAAACAGAAAGAAAAAAAAAGAAAAGATGTTAATTTACGTGCGTGTTTTTGATTGATGCCCGATTTAAAATTGGATGGTGATAAAAAATCAGGCAGTACAGTAAAACCATGGATAAAATTGCAGAAGTATGTCAAGGACTAAAATAAGGCAAGTCTAGTTAAAAAAACTGGGTAAGCACCATCAAACACTGTCAAAGGTGCCAATAATGAAACGATGTCACCATATTAGAAATAAGTCAAATAGATAGAAGAAGAACATAAGTCGGAAGCATTTACTTCCCAAATTGTTTAAATAATTCACTAGCTTTCTCCGCCGCCTTCGTCTATGTGGGAAGGCACCGTATTTTCCGTAGTCCTTCGGGAACTAGAACTGTTTACAGTCTTATAATGTAAAGTTTCTACACTCACTAATTTATTCAAATGTTCTAACAAAATCTCATTGGCTTTATGACTAGAGTTTTCTGAACGAAATGTCATTTTTTGTATTGAATTCTTCTGTAAATTAGGTTTACCACAAAAGATGAAGATTAAAACAGAAAGAAAAAAAAAGAGAAGATCTTAATTTACGTGCGTGTTCTTGATTGATGCCTGATAAAAATCGGATGGTGATAAAAAATCAGGCAGTACTAAACAAGAATGGATACGAACGCAACAGTATAACAAGGACTAAAATAAGGCAAGTCCAGTTAAAAAACCGAGTAAGCACCATCAAACACTCTCAAAGGTGCCAATAATGAAACGATGTCACCATACTAGAAATAAGGCAAATAGATAGAAGACGCACATAAGTCGGAAGCATTTGCTTCCCGACTTGTTTAAATAATTCACTAGCTTTCTCCGCCGCCTTCGTCCATGTGGGGAGGCGCCGTATTTTCCGTAGTCCTTCCGGAACTAGAACTGTTTACAGTCTTATCATGTAAAGTTTCTACACTCACTAATTTATTCAAATGTTCTAACAAAATCTTATTGGCTTTATGACTAGAGTTTTCTGAACGAAATGTCATTTTTGGTATTGAATTCTTCTGTAAATTCAGTTTACCACAAAAGATGAAGATTAAAACAGAAAGAAAAAAAAAAGAAAAGATCTTAATTTACGTGCGTGTTCTTGATTGATGCCTGATAAAAATTGGATGGAGATAAAAAATCAGGCAGTACAGTAAAACAATGTATAAAATTGCAGAAGTATGTCAAGGACTAAAATAAGGCAAGTCCAGTTAAAAAAACCGGGTAAGCACCATCAAACACTGTCAAAGGTGCCAATAATGAAACCATGTCACCATACTAGAAATAAGGCAAATAGATAGAAGACGCACATTAGTCGGAAGCATTTGCTTCCCGACTTGTTTAAATAATTCACTAGCTTTCTCCGCCGCCTTCGTCCATGTGGGGAGGCGCCGTATTTTCCGTAGTCCTTCGGGAACTAGAACTGTTTACAGTCATATCATGTAAAGTTTCTACACTCACTAATTTATTCAAATGTTCTAACAAAATCTTATTGGCTTTATGACTAGAGTTTTCTGAACGAAATGTCATTTTTGGTATTGAATTCTTCTGTAAATTCAGTTTACCACAAAAGATGAAGATTAAAACAGAAAGAAAAAAAAAAGAAAAGATCTTAATTTACGTGCGTGTTTTTGATTGATGCCAGATAAAAAATGGATGGTGATAAAAAATTAGGCAGTATTAAAAAACAATGGATACGAACGCAACAGTATAACAAGGACTAAATAAGGCAAGTCCAGTTAAAAAAACCGAGTAAGAACCATCAAACACTCTCAAAGGTGCCAATAATGAAACGATGTCACCATAATAGAAATAAATCAAGTAGATACATAAGTCAGAAGCATCTATATCCCGACTTGTTTAAATAATTCACTAGCTTTCTCCGCCGGCTTCGTCTATGTGGGGAGGCGCCGTATTTTCCGCGTTCCTACGGGAACTAGAACTGTTTACAGTCTTATCAAGTTTCTACGCTCACTAATTTATTCAAATGTTCTAACAAAAACTCATTGCCTTTATAACTAGAGTTTTCTGAAAGATTGAATTCTTCTGCAAATTCAGATAACCACAAAAGATGAAGATTAAAAAAGAAAAGATCTTAATTTACGTGCGTGTTCTTGATTGATGCCTGATAAAAAATGGATGGAGATAAAAAATCAGGCAGTACTGTAAAACAATGGATAAGAACGCAGAAGTATGTCAAGGACTAAAATAAGGCAAGTTCAGTTAAAAAACCGGGTAAGCACTATCAAACACTGTCAAAGGTACCAATAATGAAACGATGTCACCATATTAAAAATAAATCAAATAGATACATAAGTCGGAAGCATTTACTTCCCGACTTGTTTAAATAATTCACTAGCTTTCTCCGCCCCCTTCGTCTATTTGGGAAGGCACCATATTTTCCGCGGTCCTACGGGAACTAGAACTGTTTACAGTCTTATCAAGTTTCTACGCTCACTTATTTATTCAAATGTTCTAACAAAAACTCATTGGCTTTATAACTAGAGTTTTCTGATTGATTGAATTCTTCTGCAAATTCAGATAACCACAAAAGATGAAGATTAAAACAGAAAGAAAAAAAAAGAAAAGATGTTAATTTACGTGCGTGTTTTTGATTGATGCCCGATTTAAAATTGGATGGTGATAAAAAATCAGGCAGTACAGTAAAACCATGGATAAAATTGCAGAAGTATGTCAAGGACTAAAATAAGGCAAGTCTAGTTAAAAAAACTGGGTAAGCACCATCAAACACTGTCAAAGGTGCCAATAATGAAACGATGTCACCATATTAGAAATAAGTCAAATAGATAGAAGAAGAACATAAGTCGGAAGCATTTACTTCCCAAATTGTTTAAATAATTCACTAGCTTTCTCCGCCGCCTTCGTCTATGTGGGAAGGCACCGTATTTTCCGTAGTCCTTCGGGAACTAGAACTGTTTACAGTCTTATAATGTAAAGTTTCTACACTCACTAATTTATTCAAATGTTCTAACAAAATCTCATTGGCTTTATGACTAGAGTTTTCTGAACGAAATGTCATTTTTTGTATTGAATTCTTCTGTAAATTAGGTTTACCACAAAAGATGAAGATTAAAACAGAAAGAAAAAAAAAGAGAAGATCTTAATTTACGTGCGTGTTCTTGATTGATGCCTGATAAAAATTGGATGGAGATAAAAAATCAGGCAGTACAGTAAAACAATGTATAAAATTGCAGAAGTATGTCAAGGACTAAAATAAGGCAAGTCCAGTTAAAAAAACCGGGTAAGCACCATCAAACACTGTCAAAGGTGCCAATAATGAAACGATGTCACCATACTAGAAATAAGGCAAATAGATAGAAGACGCACATAAGTCGGAAGCATTTGCTTCCCGACTTGTTTAAATAATTCACTAGCTTTCTCCGCCGCCTTCGTCCATGTGGGGAGGCGCCGTATTTTCCGTAGTCCTTCGGGAACTAGAACTGTTTACAGTCATATCATGTAAAGTTTCTACACTCACTAATTTATTCAAATGTTCTAACAAAATCTTATTGGCTTTATGACTAGAGTTTTCTGAACGAAATGTCATTTTTGGTATTGAATTCTTCTGTAAATTCAGTTTACCACAAAAGATGAAGATTAAAACAGAAAGAAAAAAAAAAGAAAAGATCTTAATTTACGTGCGTGTTTTTGATTGATGCCAGATAAAAAATGGATGGTGATAAAAAATTAGGCAGTATTAAAAAACAATGGATACGAACGCAACAGTATAACAAGGACTAAATAAGGCAAGTCCAGTTAAAAAAACCGAGTAAGAACCATCAAACACTCTCAAAGGTGCCAATAATGAAACGATGTCACCATAATAGAAATAAATCAAGTAGATACATAAGTCAGAAGCATCTATATCCCGACTTGTTTAAATAATTCACTAGCTTTCTCCGCCGGCTTCGTCTATGTGGGGAGGCGCCGTATTTTCCGCGTTCCTACGGGAACTAGAACTGTTTACAGTCTTATCAAGTTTCTACGCTCACTAATTTATTCAAATGTTCTAACAAAAACTCATTGCCTTTATAACTAGAGTTTTCTGAAAGATTGAATTCTTCTGCAAATTCAGATAACCACAAAAGATGAAGATTAAAAAAGAAAAGATCTTAATTTACGTGCGTGTTCTTGATTGATGCCTGATAAAAAATGGATGGAGATAAAAAATCAGGCAGTACAGTAAAACAATGTATAAAATTGCAGAAGTATGTCAAGGACTAAAATAAGGCAAGTCCAGTTAAAAAAACCGGGTAAGCACCATCAAACACTGTCAAAGGTGCCAATAATGAAACGATGTCACCATACTAGAAATAAGGCAAATAGATAGAAGACGCACATAAGTCAAAAGCATTTGCTTCGCGACTTGTTTAAATAATTCACTAGCTTTCTCCGCCGGCTTCGTCTATGTGGGGAGGCGCCGTATTTTCCGTGTTCCTACGGGAACTTGAACTGTTTACAGTCTTATCAAGTTTCTACGCTCACTAATTTATTCAAATGTTCTAACAAAAACTCATTGGCTTTATAACTAGGGTTTTCTGAACGATTGAATTCTTCTGCAAATTCAGATAACCACAAAAGATGAAGATTAAAACAGAAAGAAAAAAAATAAAAAAAGGTTAATTTACGTGCGTGTTTTTGATTGATGCCCGATTTAAAATTGGATGGTGATAAAAAATCAGGCAGTACAGTAAAACAATGGATAAAATTGCAGAAGTATGTCAAGGACTAAAATAAGGCAAGTCCAGTTAAAAAAACCGGGTAAGCACCATCAAACACTGTCAAAGGTGCCAATAATGAAACGATGTCACCATACTAGAAATAAGGCAAATAGATAGAAGACGCACATAAGTCGGAAGCATTTGCTTCCCGACTTGTTTAAATAATTCACTAGCTTTCTCCGCCGCCTTCGTCCATGTGGGGAGGCGCCGTATTTTCCGTAGTCCTTCGGGAACTAGAACTGTTTACAGTCATATCATGTAAAGTTTCTACACTCACTAATTTATTCAAATGTTCTAACAAAATCTTATTGGCTTTATGACTAGAGTTTTCTGAACGAAATGTCATTTTTGGTATTGAATTCTTCTGTAAATTCAGTTTACCACAAAAGATGAAGATTAAAACAGAAAGAAAAAAAAAAGAAAAGATCTTAATTTACGTGCGTGTTTTTGATTGATGCCAGATAAAAAATGGATGGTGATAAAAAATTAGGCAGTATTAAAAAACAATGGATACGAACGCAACAGTATAACAAGGACTAAATAAGGCAAGTCCAGTTAAAAAAACCGAGTAAGAACCATCAAACACTCTCAAAGGTGCCAATAATGAAACGATGTCACCATAATAGAAATAAATCAAGTAGATACATAAGTCAGAAGCATCTATATCCCGACTTGTTTAAATAATTCACTAGCTTTCTCCGCCGGCTTCGTCTATGTGGGGAGGCGCCGTATTTTCCGCGTTCCTACGGGAACTAGAACTGTTTACAGTCTTATCAAGTTTCTACGCTCACTAATTTATTCAAATGTTCTAACAAAAACTCATTGCCTTTATAACTAGAGTTTTCTGAAAGATTGAATTCTTCTGCAAATTCAGATAACCACAAAAGATGAAGATTAAAAAAGAAAAGATCTTAATTTACGTGCGTGTTCTTGATTGATGCCTGATAAAAAATGGATGGAGATAAAAAATCAGGCAGTACAGTAAAACAATGTATAAAATTGCAGAAGTATGTCAAGGACTAAAATAAGGCAAGTCCAGTTAAAAAAACCGGGTAAGCACCATCAAACACTGTCAAAGGTGCCAATAATGAAACGATGTCACCATACTAGAAATAAGGCAAATAGATAGAAGACGCACATAAGTCAAAAGCATTTGCTTCGCGACTTGTTTAAATAATTCACTAGCTTTCTCCGCCGGCTTCGTCTATGTGGGGAGGCGCCGTATTTTCCGTGTTCCTACGGGAACTTGAACTGTTTACAGTCTTATCAAGTTTCTACGCTCACTAATTTATTCAAATGTTCTAACAAAAACTCATTGGCTTTATAACTAGGGTTTTCTGAACGATTGAATTCTTCTGCAAATTCAGATAACCACAAAAGATGAAGATTAAAACAGAAAGAAAAAAAATAAAAAAAGGTTAATTTACGTGCGTGTTTTTGATTGATGCCCGATTTAAAATTGGATGGTGATAAAAAATCAGGCAGTACAGTAAAACAATGGATAAAATTGCAGAAGTATGTCAAGGACTAAAATAAGGCAAGTCCAGTTAAAAAAACCGGGTAAGCACCATCAAACACTGTCAAAGGTGCCAATAATGAAACGATGTCACCATACTAGAAATAAGGCAAATAGATAGAAGACGCACATAAGTCGGAAGCATTTGCTTCCCGACTTGTTTAAATAATTCACTAGCTTTCTCCGCCGCCTTCGTCCATGTGGGGAGGCGCCGTATTTTCCGTAGTCCTTCGGGAACTAGAACTGTTTACAGTCTTATCATGTAAAGTTTCTACACTCACTAATTTATTCAAATGTTCTAACAAAATCTTATTGGCTTTATGACTAGAGTTTTCTGAACGAAATATCATTTTTGGTATTGAATTCTTCTGTAAATTCAGTTTACCACAAAAGATGAAGATTAAAACAGAAAGAAAAAAAAAGAAAAGATCTTAATTTACGTGCGTGTTTTTGATTGATGCCAGATAAAAAATGGATGGTGATAAAAAATTAGGCAGTATTAAAAAACAATGGATACGAACGCAACAGTATAACAAGGACTAAATAAGGCAAGTCCAGTTAAAAAAACCGAGTAAGAACCATCAAACACTCTCAAAGGTGCCAATAATGAAACGATGTCACCATAATAGAAATAAATCAAGTAGATACATAAGTCAGAAGCATCTATATCCCGACTTGTTTAAATAATTCACTAGCTTTCTCCGCCGGCTTCGTCTATGTGGGGAGGCGCCGTATTTTCCGCGTTCCTACGGGAACTAGAACTGTTTACAGTCTTATCAAGTTTCTACGCTCACTAATTTATTCAAATGTTCTAACAAAAACTCATTGCCTTTATAACTAGAGTTTTCTGAAAGATTGAATTCTTCTGCAAATTCAGATAACCACAAAAGATGAAGATTAAAAAAGAAAAGATCTTAATTTACGTGCGTGTTCTTGATTGATGCCTGATAAAAAATGGATGGAGATAAAAAATCAGGCAGTACAGTAAAACAATGTATAAAATTGCAGAAGTATGTCAAGGACTAAAATAAGGCAAGTCCAGTTAAAAAAACCGGGTAAGCACCATCAAACACTGTCAAAGGTGCCAATAATGAAACGATGTCACCATACTAGAAATAAGGCAAATAGATAGAAGACGCACATAAGTCAAAAGCATTTGCTTCGCGACTTGTTTAAATAATTCACTAGCTTTCTCCGCCGGCTTCGTCTATGTGGGGAGGCGCCGTATTTTCCGTGTTCCTACGGGAACTTGAACTGTTTACAGTCTTATCAAGTTTCTACGCTCACTAATTTATTCAAATGTTCTAACAAAAACTCATTGGCTTTATAACTAGGGTTTTCTGAACGATTGAATTCTTCTGCAAATTCAGATAACCACAAAAGATGAAGATTAAAACAGAAAGAAAAAAAATAAAAAAAGGTTAATTTACGTGCGTGTTTTTGATTGAAGCCCGATTTAAAATTGGATGGTGATAAAAAATCAGGCAGTACAGTAAAACAATGGATAAAATTGCAGAAGTATGTCAAGGACTAAAATAAGGCAAGTCCAGTTAAAAAAACCGGGTAAGCACCATCAAACACTGTCAAAGGTGCCAATAATGAAACGATGTCACCATACTAGAAATAAGGCAAATAGATAGAAGACGCACATAAGTCGGAAGCATTTGCTTCCCGACTTGTTTAAATAATTCACTAGCTTTCTCCGCCGCCTTCGTCCATGTGGGGAGGCGCCGTATTTTCCGTAGTCCTTCGGGAACTAGAACTGTTTACAGTCATATCATGTAAAGTTTCTACACTCACTAATTTATTCAAATGTTCTAACAAAATCTTATTGGCTTTATGACTAGAGTTTTCTGAACGAAATGTCATTTTTGGTATTGAATTCTTCTGTAAATTCAGTTTACCACAAAAGATGAAGATTAAAACAGAAAGAAAAAAAAAAGAAAAGATCTTAATTTACGTGCGTGTTTTTGATTGATGCCAGATAAAAAATGGATGGTGATAAAAAATTAGGCAGTATTAAAAAACAATGGATACGAACGCAACAGTATAACAAGGACTAAATAAGGCAAGTCCAGTTAAAAAAACCGAGTAAGAACCATCAAACACTCTCAAAGGTGCCAATAATGAAACGATGTCACCATAATAGAAATAAATCAAGTAGATACATAAGTCAGAAGCATCTATATCCCGACTTGTTTAAATAATTCACTAGCTTTCTCCGCCGGCTTCGTCTATGTGGGGAGGCGCCGTATTTTCCGCGTTCCTACGGGAACTAGAACTGTTTACAGTCTTATCAAGTTTCTACGCTCACTAATTTATTCAAATGTTCTAACAAAAACTCATTGCCTTTATAACTAGAGTTTTCTGAAAGATTGAATTCTTCTGCAAATTCAGATAACCACAAAAGATGAAGATTAAAAAAGAAAAGATCTTAATTTACGTGCGTGTTCTTGATTGATGCCTGATAAAAAATGGATGGAGATAAAAAATCAGGCAGTACAGTAAAACAATGTATAAAATTGCAGAAGTATGTCAAGGACTAAAATAAGGCAAGTCCAGTTAAAAAAACCGGGTAAGCACCATCAAACACTGTCAAAGGTGCCAATAATGAAACGATGTCACCATACTAGAAATAAGGCAAATAGATAGAAGACGCACATAAGTCAAAAGCATTTGCTTCGCGACTTGTTTAAATAATTCACTAGCTTTCTCCGCCGGCTTCATCTATGTGGGGAGGCGCCGTATTTTCCGTGTTCCTACGGGAACTTGAACTGTTTACAGTCTTATCAAGTTTCTACGCTCACTAATTTATTCAAATGTTCTAACAAAAACTCATTGGCTTTATAACTAGGGTTTTCTGAACGATTGAATTCTTCTGCAAATTCAGATAACCACAAAAGATGAAGATTAAAACAGAAAGAAAAAAAATAAAAAAAGGTTAATTTACGTGCGTGTTTTTGATTGAAGCCCGATTTAAAATTGGATGGTGATAAAAAATCAGGCAGTACAGTAAAACAATGGATAAAATTGCAGAAGTATGTCAAGGACTAAAATAAGGCAAGTCCAGTTAAAAAAACCGGGTAAGCACCATCAAACACTGTCAAAGGTGCCAATAATGAAACGATGTCACCATACTAGAAATAAGGCAAATAGATAGAAGACGCACATAAGTCGGAAGCATTTGCTTCCCGACTTGTTTAAATAATTCACTAGCTTTCTCCGCCGCCTTCGTCCATGTGGGGAGGCGCCGTATTTTCCGTAGTCCTTCGGGAACTAGAACTGTTTACAGTCATATCATGTAAAGTTTCTACACTCACTAATTTATTCAAATGTTCTAACAAAATCTTATTGGCTTTATGACTAGAGTTTTCTGAACGAAATGTCATTTTTGGTATTGAATTCTTCTGTAAATTCAGTTTACCACAAAAGATGAAGATTAAAACAGAAAGAAAAAAAAAAGAAAAGATCTTAATTTACGTGCGTGTTTTTGATTGATGCCAGATAAAAAATGGATGGTGATAAAAAATTAGGCAGTATTAAAAAACAATGGATACGAACGCAACAGTATAACAAGGACTAAATAAGGCAAGTCCAGTTAAAAAAACCGAGTAAGAACCATCAAACACTCTCAAAGGTGCCAATAATGAAACGATGTCACCATAATAGAAATAAATCAAGTAGATACATAAGTCAGAAGCATCTATATCCCGACTTGTTTAAATAATTCACTAGCTTTCTCCGCCGGCTTCGTCTATGTGGGGAGGCGCCGTATTTTCCGCGTTCCTACGGGAACTAGAACTGTTTACAGTCTTATCAAGTTTCTACGCTCACTAATTTATTCAAATGTTCTAACAAAAACTCATTGCCTTTATAACTAGAGTTTTCTGAAAGATTGAATTCTTCTGCAAATTCAGATAACCACAAAAGATGAAGATTAAAAAAGAAAAGATCTTAATTTACGTGCGTGTTCTTGATTGATGCCTGATAAAAAATGGATGGAGATAAAAAATCAGGCAGTACAGTAAAACAATGTATAAAATTGCAGAAGTATGTCAAGGACTAAAATAAGGCAAGTCCAGTTAAAAAAACCGGGTAAGCACCATCAAACACTGTCAAAGGTGCCAATAATGAAACGATGTCACCATACTAGAAATAAGGCAAATAGATAGAAGACGCACATAAGTCAAAAGCATTTGCTTCGCGACTTGTTTAAATAATTCACTAGCTTTCTCCGCCGGCTTCGTCTATGTGGGGAGGCGCCGTATTTTCCGTGTTCCTACGGGAACTTGAACTGTTTACAGTCTTATCAAGTTTCTACGCTCACTAATTTATTCAAATGTTCTAACAAAAACTCATTGGCTTTATAACTAGGGTTTTCTGAACGATTGAATTCTTCTGCAAATTCAGATAACCACAAAAGATGAAGATTAAAACAGAAAGAAAAAAAATAAAAAAAGGTTAATTTACGTGCGTGTTTTTGATTGATGCCCGATTTAAAATTGGATGGTGATAAAAAATCAGGCAGTACAGTAAAACAATGGATAAAATTGCAGAAGTATGTCAAGGACTAAAATAAGGCAAGTCCAGTTAAAAAAACCGGGTAAGCACCATCAAACACTGTCAAAGGTGCCAATAATGAAACGATGTCACCATACTAGAAATAAGGCAAATAGATAGAAGACGCACATAAGTCGGAAGCATTTGCTTCCCGACTTGTTTAAATAATTCACTAGCTTTCTCCGCCGCCTTCGTCCATGTGGGGAGGCGCCGTATTTTCCGTAGTCCTTCGGGAACTAGAACTGTTTACAGTCTTATCATGTAAAGTTTCTACACTCACTAATTTATTCAAATGTTCTAACAAAATCTTATTGGCTTTATGACTAGAGTTTTCTGAACGAAATATCATTTTTGGTATTGAATTCTTCTGTAAATTCAGTTTACCACAAAAGATGAAGATTAAAACAGAAAGAAAAAAAAAGAAAAGATCTTAATTTACGTGCGTGTTTTTGATTGATGCCAGATAAAAAATGGATGGTGATAAAAAATTAGGCAGTATTAAAAAACAATGGATACGAACGCAACAGTATAACAAGGACTAAATAAGGCAAGTCCAGTTAAAAAAACCGAGTAAGAACCATCAAACACTCTCAAAGGTGCCAATAATGAAACGATGTCACCATAATAGAAATAAATCAAGTAGATACATAAGTCAGAAGCATCTATATCCCGACTTGTTTAAATAATTCACTAGCTTTCTCCGCCGGCTTCGTCTATGTGGGGAGGCGCCGTATTTTCCGCGTTCCTACGGGAACTAGAACTGTTTACAGTCTTATCAAGTTTCTACGCTCACTAATTTATTCAAATGTTCTAACAAAAACTCATTGCCTTTATAACTAGAGTTTTCTGAAAGATTGAATTCTTCTGCAAATTCAGATAACCACAAAAGATGAAGATTAAAAAAGAAAAGATCTTAATTTACGTGCGTGTTCTTGATTGATGCCTGATAAAAAATGGATGGAGATAAAAAATCAGGCAGTACAGTAAAACAATGTATAAAATTGCAGAAGTATGTCAAGGACTAAAATAAGGCAAGTCCAGTTAAAAAAACCGGGTAAGCACCATCAAACACTGTCAAAGGTGCCAATAATGAAACGATGTCACCATACAAGAAATAAGGCAAATAGATAGAAGACGCACATAAGTCAAAAGCATTTGCTTCGCGATTTGTTTAAATAATTCACTAGCTTTCTCCGCCGGCTTCGTGTATGTGGGGAGGCGCCGTATTTTCCGTGTTCCTACGGGAACTTGAACTGTTTACAGTCTTATCAAGTTTCTACGCTCACTAATTTATTCAAATGTTCTAACAAAAACTCATTGGCTTTATAACTAGGGTTTTCTGAACGATTGAATTCTTCTGCAAATTCAGATAACCACAAAAGATGAAGATTAAAACAGAAAGAAAAAAAACAAAAGATGTTAATTTACGTGCGTGTTTTTGATTGATGCCCGATTTAAAATTGGATGGTGATAAAAAATCAGGCAGTACAGTAAAACAATGGATAAAATTGCAGAAGTATGTCAAGGACTAAAATAAGGCAAGTCCAGTTAAAAAAACCGGGTAAGCACCATCAAACACTGTCAAAGGTGCCAATAATGAAACGATGTCACCATACTAGAAATAAGGCAAATAGATAGAAGACGCACATAAGTCGGAAGCATTTGCTTCCCGACTTGTTTAAATAATTCACTAGCTTTCTCCGCCGCCTTCGTCCATGTGGGGAGGCGCCGTATTTTCCGTAGTCCTTCGGGAACTAGAACTGTTTACAGTCTTATCATGTAAAGTTTCTACACTCACTAATTTATTCAAATGTTCTAACAAAATCTTATTGGCTTTATGACTAGGGTTTTCTGAACGAAATATCATTTTTGGTATTGAATTCTTCTGTAAATTCAGTTTACCACAAAAGATGAAGATTAAAACAGAAAGAAAAAAAAAGAAAAGATCTTAATTTACGTGCGTGTTTTTGATTGATGCCCGATAAAAAATGGATGGTGATAAAAAATTAGGCAGTATTAAAAAACAATGGATACGAACGCAACAGTATAACAAGGACTAAAATAAGGCAAGTCCAGTTAAAAAAACCGAGTAAGCACCATCAAACACTCTCAATGGTGCCAATAATGAAACGATGTCACCATAATAGAAATAAATCAAGTAGATACATAAGTCAGAAGCATTTATTTCCCGACTTGTTTAAATAATTCACCAGCTTTCTCCGCCGGCTTCGTCTATGTGGGGAGGCGCCGTATTTTCCGCGTTCCTACGGGAACTAGAACTGTTTACAGTCTTATCAAGTTTCTACGCTCACTAATTTATTCAAATGTTCTAACAAAAACTCATTGGCTTTATAACTAGAGTTTTCTGAACGATTGAATTCTTCTGCAAATTCAGATAACCACAAAAGATGAAGATTAAAAAAGAAAAGATCTTAATTTACGTGCGTGTTCTTGATTGATGCCTGATAAAAATTGGATGGAGATAAAAAATCAGGCAGTACAGTAAAACAATGTATAAAATTGCAGAAGTATGTCAAGGACTAAAATAAGGCAAGTCCAGTTAAAAAAACCGGGTAAGCACCATCAAACACTGTTAAAGGTGCCAATAATGAAACGATGTCACCATACTAGAAATAAGGCAAATAGATAGAAGACGCACATAAGTCGGAAGCATTTGCTTCCCGACTTGTTTAAATAATTCACTAGCTTTCTCCGCCGCCTTCGTCCATGTGGGGAGGCGCCGTATTTTCCGTAGTCCTTCGGGAACTAGAACTGTTTACAGTCTTATCATGTAAAGTTTCTACACTCACTAATTTATTCAAATGTTCTAACAAAATCTTATTGGCTTTATGACTAGAGTTTTCTGAACGAAATGTCATCTTTGGTATTGAATTCTTCTGTAAATTCAGTTTACCATAAAAGATGAAGATTAAAACAGAAAGAAAAAAAAAGAAAAGATCTTAATTTACGTGCGTGTTTTTGATTGATGCCCGGTAAAAAATGGATGGTGATAAAAAATTAGGCAGTATTAAAAAACAATGGATACGAACGCAACAGTATAAAAAGGACTAAAATAAGGCAAGTCCAATTAAAAAAACCGAGTAAGCACCATCAAACACTCTCAAAGGTGCCAATAATGAAACGATGTCACCATATTAGAAATAAATCAAGTAGATTCATAAGTCAGAAGCATTTATTTCCTGACTTGTTTAAATAATTCACTAGCTTTCTCCGCCGCCTTCGTCTATGTGGGAAGGCACCGTATTTTCCGCGTTCCTACAGGAACTACAATTGTTTACAGTCTTATCAAGTTTCTACGCTCACTTATTTATTCAAATGTTCTAACAAAAACTCATTGGCTTTATAACTAGAGTTTTCTGAACAATTGAATTCTTCTGCAAATTCAGATAACCACAAAAGATGAAGATTAAAACAGAAAGAAAGAAAAGAAAAGATGTTAATTTACGTGCGTGTTTTTGATTGATGCCCGATTTAAAATTGGATGGTGATAAAAAATCAGACAGTACAGTAAAACCATGGATAAAATTGCAGAAGTATGTCAAGGACTAAAATAAGGCAAGTCCAGTTAAAAAAACCGGGTAAGCACCATCAAACACTCTCAAAGGTGCCAATAATGAAACGATGTCACCATATTAGAAATAAATCAAGTAGATTCATAAGTCAGAAGCATTTATTTCCTGACTTGTTTAAATAATTCACTAGCTTTCTCCGCCGCCTTCGTCTATGTGGGAAGGCACCGTATTTTCCGCGTTCCTACAGGAACTACAATTGTTTACAGTCTTATCAAGTTTCTACGCTCACTTATTTATTCAAATGTTCTAACAAAAACTCATTGGCTTTATAACTAGAGTTTTCTGAACAATTGAATTCTTCTGCAAATTCAGATAACCACAAAAGATGAAGATTAAAACAGAAAGAAAGAAAAGAAAAGATGTTAATTTACGTGCGTGTTTTTGATTGATGCCCGATTTAAAATTGGATGGTGATAAAAAATCAGACAGTACAGTAAAACCATGGATAAAATTGCAGAAGTATGTCAAGGACTAAAATAAGGCAAGTCCAGTTAAAAAAACCGGGTAAGCACCATCAAACACTGTCAAAGGTGCCAATAATGAAACGATGTCACCATATTAGAAATAAGGCAAATAGATAGAAGAAGCACATAAGTCGGAAGCATTTACTTCCCGACTTGTTTAAAGAATTCACTAGCTTTCTCCGCCGCCTTCGTCTATGTGGGAAGGCACCGTTTTTTGCGCGTTCCCACGGGATCTAGAACTGTTTACAGTCTTATCAAGTTTCTATGCTCACTAATTTATTCAAAGGTTCTAACAAAATCTCATTGGTTTTATGACTAGAGTTTTCTGAACGAAATGTCATTTTTGGTATTGAATTCTTCTGCAAATTCAGAGAACCACAAAAGATGAAGATTAAAAAAGAAAAGATCTTAATTTACGTGCGTGTTCTTGATTGATGCCTGATAAAAATTGGATGGAGATAAAAAATCAGGCAGTACTGTAAAACAATGGATAAGAACGCAGAAGTATGTCAAGGACTAAAATAAGGCAAGTCCAGTTAAAAAACCGGGTAAGCACTATCAAACACTGTCAAAGGTACCAATAATGAAACGATGTCACCATATTAAAAATAAATCAAATAGATACATAAGTCGGAAGCATTTACTTCCCGACTTGTTTAAATAATTCACTAGCTTTCTCCGCCCCCTTCGTCTATTTGGGAAGGCACCATATTTTCCGCGGTCCTACGGGAACTAGAACTGTTTACAGTCTTATCAAGTTTCTACGCTCACTTATTTATTCAAATGTTCTAACAAAAACTCATTGGCTTTATAACTAGAGTTTTCTGATTGATTGAATTCTTCTGCAAATTCAGATAACCACAAAAGATGAAGATTAAAACAGAAAGAAAAAAAAAGAAAAGATGTTAATTTACGTGCGTGTTTTTGATTGATGCCCGATTTAAAATTGGATGGTGATAAAAAATCAGGCAGTACAGTAAAACCATGGATAAATTGCAGAAGTATGTCAAGGACTAAAATAAGGCAAGTCTAGTTAAAAAAACTGGGTAAGCACCATCAAACACTGTCAAAGGTGCCAATAATGAAACGATGTCACCATATTAGAAATAAGTCAAATAGATAGAAGAAGAACATAAGTCGGAAGCATTTACTTCCCAAATTGTTTAAATAATTCACTAGCTTTCTCCGCCGCCTTCGTCTATGTGGGAAGGCACCGTATTTTCCGTAGTCCTTCGGGAACTAGAACTGTTTACAGTCTTATAATGTAAAGTTTCTACACTCACTAATTTATTCAAATGTTCTAACAAAATCTCATTGGCTTTATGACTAGAGTTTTCTGAACGAAATGTCATTTTTTGTATTGAATTCTTCTGTAAATTAGGTTTACCACAAAAGATGAAGATTAAAACAGAAAGAAAAAAAAAGAGAAGATCTTAATTTACGTGCGTGTTCTTGATTGATGCCTGATAAAAATCGGATGGTGATAAAAAATCAGGCAGTACTAAACAAGAATGGATACGAACGCAACAGTATAACAAGGACTAAAATAAGGCAAGTCCAGTTAAAAAAACCGAGTAAGCACCATCAAACACTCTCAAAGGTGCCAATAATGAAACGATGTCACCATACTAGAAATAAGGCAAATAGATAGAAGACGCACATAAGTCGGAAGCATTTGCTTCCCGACTTGTTTAAATAATTCACTAGCTTTCTCCGCCGCCTTCGTCCATGTGGGGAGGCGCCGTATTTTCCGTAGTCCTTCCGGAACTAGAACTGTTTACAGTCTTATCATGTAAAGTTTCTACACTCACTAATTTATTCAAATGTTCTAACAAAATCTTATTGGCTTTATGACTAGAGTTTTCTGAACGAAATGTCATTTTTGGTATTGAATTCTTCTGTAAATTCAGTTTACCACAAAAGATGAAGATTAAAACAGAAAGAAAAAAAAAAGAAAAGATCTTAATTTACGTGCGTGTTTTTGATTGATGCCAGATAAAAAATGGATGGTGATAAAAAATTAGGCAGTATTAAAAACAATGGATACGAACGCAACAGTATAACAAGGACTAAATAAGGCAAGTCCAGTTAAAAAAACCGAGTAAGAACCATCAAACACTCTCAAAGGTGCCAATAATGAAACGATGTCACCATAATAGAAATAAATCAAGTAGATACATAAGTCAGAAGCATCTATATCCCGACTTGTTTAAATAATTCACTAGCTTTCTCCGCCGGCTTCGTCTATGTGGGGAGGCGCCGTATTTTCCGCGTTCCTACGGGAACTAGAACTGTTTACAGTCTTATCAAGTTTCTACGCTCACTAATTTATTCAAATGTTCTAACAAAAACTCATTGGCTTTATAACTAGGGTTTTCTGAACGATTGAATTCTTCTGCAAATTCAGATAACCACAAAAGATGAAGATTAAAACAGAAAGAAAAAAAACAAAAGATGTTAATTTACGTGCGTGTTTTTGATTGATGCCCGATTTAAAATTGGATGGTGATAAAAAATCAGGCAGTACAGTAAAACAATGGATAAAATTGCAGAAGTATGTCAAGGACTAAAATAAGGCAAGTCCAGTTAAAAAAACCGGGTAAGCACCATCAAACACTGTCAAAGGTGCCAATAATGAAACGATGTCACCATACTAGAAATAAGGCAAATAGATAGAAGACGCACATAAGTCGGAAGCATTTGCTTCCCGACTTGTTTAAATAATTCACTAGCTTTCTCCGCCGCCTTCGTCCATGTGGGGAGGCGCCGTATTTTCCGTAGTCCTTCGGGAACTAGAACTGTTTACAGTCTTATCATGTAAAGTTTCTACACTCACTAATTTATTCAAATGTTCTAACAAAATCTTATTGGCTTTATGACTAGAGTTTTCTGAACGAAATATCATTTTTGGTATTGAATTCTTCTGTAAATTCAGTTTACCACAAAAGATGAAGATTAAAACAGAAAGAAAAAAAAAGAAAAGATCTTAATTTACGTGCGTGTTTTTGATTGATGCCCGATAAAAAATGGATGGTGATAAAAAATTAGGCAGTATTAAAAAACAATGGATACGAACGCAACAGTATAACAAGGACTAAAATAAGGCAAGTCCAGTTAAAAAAACCGAGTAAGCACCATCAAACACTCTCAATGGTGCCAATAATGAAACGATGTCACCATAATAGAAATAAATCAAGTAGATACATAAGTCAGAAGCATTTATTTCCCGACTTGTTTAAATAATTCACTAGCTTTCTCCGCCGGCTTCGTCTATGTGGGGAGGCGCCGTATTTTCCGCGTTCCTACGGGAACTAGAACTGTTTACAGTCTTATCAAGTTTCTACGCTCACTAATTTATTCAAATGTTCTAACAAAAACTCATTGGCTTTATAACTAGAGTTTTCTGAACGATTGAATTCTTCTGCAAATTCAGATAACCACAAAAGATGAAGATTAAAACAGAAAGAAAAAAAAAGAAAAGATCTTAATTTACGTGCGTGTTTTTGATTGATGCCCGGTAAAAAATGGATGGTGATAAAAAATTAGGCAGTATTAAAAAACAATGGATACGAACGCAACAGTATAAAAAGGACTAAAATAAGGCAAGTCCAATTAAAAAAACCGAGTAAGCACCATCAAACACTCTCAAAGGTGCCAATAATGAAACGATGTCACCATATTAGAAATAAATCAAGTAGATTCATAAGTCAGAAGCATTTATTTCCTGACTTGTTTAAATAATTCACTAGCTTTCTCCGCCGCCTTCGTCTATGTGGGAAGGCACCGTATTTTCCGCGTTCCTACAGGAACTACAATTGTTTACAGTCTTATCAAGTTTCTACGCTCACTAATTTATTCAAATGAGACTCTTCCAAACAATATTATTTAGACTTAAAAAAACAAACTTGTGCTGCACTGATGCAGGAAAAGAAGGTGTACTTTGACGGGCACATTAATAATCAGTTGAAAAACCCAAAAAAACTATGGAAAAATCTCAAGTCCGATGTGCTTGCAGATCATAGTGATGGTATGCTCCCTGAACAATTTAACGACCCAGATGAAATTAACAGGGCATTTCTTGATGTGCCTGGTCAGAACATACTGTCAACATCACAAGTGACATATTTTGACTCGAATCGGTATGGGAACACTCTTTTTAAGCTGCAAAATGTAAATGAGGCTGAAGTTTCTAAAATTATCAAGAGTTTGGGGTCAAATGCTAAGGGAATAGATGGGTTGAGTCTAGATATGATAATGCTCACATTACCAACCACCCTCCATGCTATCACAACAATAGTAAATAAGTCTATTGATACCAACTCTTTCCCTGACTCATGGAAATGTGCTATAGTGCGTCCGTTACCTAAAACCAGCAATCCAGGTACTGTTAAAGACCTACGACCAGTAAGCATTCTTCCATGTTTATCCAAAGTCTTGGAGAGGGTAGTCTACAACCAAATGCTGGAGTATCTTGAAGCTAATGACATGCTACCTGACCTTCAGTCTGGTTTTAGGAAAGGTCGTGGGACGGCCACAGCCCTTTCGGATGTAGTGGGAAACATCTTGGAAGCACGTGACCGAGGGGAGGGAACCATACTTGCTCTTCTTGATTTTTCACGTGCCTTCGATGCAATTAACACCACTCTATTACTTTCCAAGTTAGCGTACTATGGTTTTTCTACGGAAACAATAGAGTGGTTCAGAAGCTACTTACAGAATAGGTCACAGCTCGTGGAAGTCCAGAGGGAGGATGGATCAACTAGCTCATCCTATCCTCGGCATGTGTCACGTGGTGTGCCCCAGGGTTCAATTTTGGGGCCCCTTTTGTATATTCTCTATAGTGCAGATATTGTTAATTCATTCCAACACTGCATGTATCACATGTATGCCGATGACATACAGTTATATACTTGTTTTAAGCCAGCAGATCTAAAAGAAGCAGTGGACAAAATGAATGCAGATCTCAATAGAGTGGTAGAATGGTCGGATGCTAACTCACTGGTTTTAAACCCACTGAAATCTAAATTCATGGTTTTAGGAAGTAGGAAAATGATCAATGCAATACTGTCGGCCAATCCAGAAATTTTTATCAAGGGGAATAAAATAGACAGGGTAGAATTGGCATGCAATCTGGGTTTGACTATGGACCCGGAACTGAGATTCGAGAAGCACATCAGTAATGCCATGCGGAACTGCTTTTATAGGTTAAAGCTACTTTATAAAATTAGAGCCCATCTGAGTGTTGATCTTCGTAAGCAACTGGTTGACAGCCTAATTTTATCACGTCTAAACTATTGTGACACGGTGTATGGACCTTGTCTGTTAGCCAGAACTGAAAAGCTGATTCAACGTATTCAGAATGCATGTGTAAGGTTTTGTGTAAATGTACCACATAGGAGTCACGTGACTCCATATATCAATGACAATAACATCCTGAAAATGGCAGCAAGGAGAAAGTTGCATTTGGCTGGTTTACTTTTTGGAATTGTTAATACACAGAAACCAAAATACCTATTTGACAAACTACGTTGGAGACACAGCAAATATGATCCACGTTCCTTCACATACCCTCTTTGTACTCCACATCACAGAACAGCAGCATTCAGGGGTAGTTTTAGATATATGGCTACACATTGTTGGAATGTCATTCCTCCACCTGTAAGAGTCCTGAAGACAAAAAAACATTTCATTGACATTTTAAAAAAATATTTCATGCACATTCAACTATCCACATAATCATTACAATTTGACTATATTAATTATTTTTAGACGTTACCTCTTCGGTTATGGACTTCAGGCAATGGATATGGTCTTCCATAGTGGTCATGGTCTCTGTTTTGATCCTACCCTCTTTGGTCACAGGTTTCTTGGCGAGATAAGAATTTTGGGGGTGATGAGACTTTGAACGCTACTTGTTACATTATTTCAAACAGTTGTTTTAAGCAATCCATTTGGCCTCTCGGCATCGCTTTGGTGCAATTAGTATACACTTACACCTCTTCTCATATTGTGAACACATTATCTTCATAAATTTTTAGTTTGTCTTTCTTAATTTTTTCAATGTAACACAAAAATTTACTAAAGGAGGATATTTTCAGCGTTTCTGGTTTGCTCTTGCCAGGTCGTCTTATGCGAGTGGTCGTCATCAGGCCGCCTCCCCATAATATGGTACAATTTTCGGCTTGTTGTATCTACCATAAAATGATATCTGTAAGAAAAATAATTTGTGAGTGGGTCATCCAGTTTCGGTTTATTTTTGTAATTGTAGGAATGTGATAAATGTCGTACATTTGTGTAATAATAGTTAAAAATTTAGTATTGTCTAGTGTTTGTAATGTTGTTTTTCTTGATTAGTAATGTATAATAATGTATGTATGATGACATAAATTGATATATATTGATGTAAAAGGTATGTGTATATGTAATAATACGTACTAACCTGCCTTGGATTTATATTTACTCTCGGAGGGGACGCCAAAATTGTCACTCGAACGGTGGTTGCTGAAAACCAGCACCGTAGATGGCTAAATTTGCCTAGCGTCACGGTATATGCTGAGCAACGGCCTATTCTTGCTAAAATGCGACGCACAACTTTGATTCATAGTTTTTATTGTTTAAAATTATGATATTTTCTTTTATTTTTTGGTTTATTTTTGTTTATGTTTGTCTCTGTTGAGGCCGGCGTCAAAATGCAACAGATAACCTAGACAGCTGTGTTGTCTATGGTCCTAGTGGTGCAACTCAGTTATGCCCGATACACACATGGCCTGTCAGGGAACTTGGTTTTTTGTATTTTTGAAACGAATTGTGCGTCTATTCAGGCAGAATAAACATGTTTTCTTTCTTTTCTTTTCTTTCTAAATGTTCTAACAAAAACTCATTGGCTTTATAACTAGAGTTTTCTGAACAATTGAATTCTTCTGCAAATTCAGATAACCACAAAAGATGAAGATTAAAACAGAAAGAAAGAAAAGAAAAGATGTTAATTTACGTGCGTGTTTTTGATTGATGCCCGATTTAAAATTGGATGGTGATAAAAAATCAGACAGTACAGTAAAACCATGGATAAAATTGCAGAAGTATGTCAAGGACTAAAATAAGGCAAGTCCAGTTAAAAAAACCGGGTAAGCACCATCAAACACTGTCAAAGGTGCCAATAATGAAACGATGTCACCATATTAGAAATAAGGCAAATAGATAGAAGAAGCACATAAGTCGGAAGCATTTACTTCCCGACTTGTTTAAAGAATTCACTAGCTTTCTCCGCCGCCTTCGTCTATGTGGGAAGGCACCGTTTTTTGCGCGTTCCCACGGGATCTAGAACTGTTTACAGTCTTATCAAGTTTCTATGCTCACTAATTTATTCAAAGGTTCTAACAAAATCTCATTGGTTTTATGACTAGAGTTTTCTGAACGAAATGTCATTTTTGGTATTGAATTCTTCTGCAAATTCAGAGAACCACAAAAGATGAAGATTAAAAAAGAAAAGATCTTAATTTACGTGCGTGTTCTTGATTGATGCCTGATAAAAATTGGATGGAGATAAAAAATCAGGCAGTACTGTAAAACAATGGATAAGAACGCAGAAGTATGTCAAGGACTAAAATAAGGCAAGTCCAGTTAAAAAACCGGGTAAGCACTATCAAACACTGTCAAAGGTACCAATAATGAAACGATGTCACCATATTAAAAATAAATCAAATAGATACATAAGTCGGAAGCATTTACTTCCCGACTTGTTTAAATAATTCACTAGCTTTCTCCGCCCCCTTCGTCTATTTGGGAAGGCACCATATTTTCCGCGGTCCTACGGGAACTAGAACTGTTTACAGTCTTATCAAGTTTCTACGCTCACTTATTTATTCAAATGTTCTAACAAAAACTCATTGGCTTTATAACTAGAGTTTTCTGATTGATTGAATTCTTCTGCAAATTCAGATAACCACAAAAGATGAAGATTAAAACAGAAAGAAAAAAAAAGAAAAGATGTTAATTTACGTGCGTGTTTTTGATTGATGCCCGATTTAAAATTGGATGGTGATAAAAAATCAGGCAGTACAGTAAAACCATGGATAAAATTGCAGAAGTATGTCAAGGACTAAAATAAGGCAAGTCTAGTTAAAAAAACTGGGTAAGCACCATCAAACACTGTCAAAGGTGCCAATAATGAAACGATGTCACCATATTAGAAATAAGTCAAATAGATAGAAGAAGAACATAAGTCGGAAGCATTTACTTCCCAAATTGTTTAAATAATTCACTAGCTTTCTCCGCCGCCTTCGTCTATGTGGGAAGGCACCGTATTTTCCGTAGTCCTTCGGGAACTAGAACTGTTTACAGTCTTATAATGTAAAGTTTCTACACTCACTAATTTATTCAAATGTTCTAACAAAATCTCATTGGCTTTATGACTAGAGTTTTCTGAACGAAATGTCATTTTTTGTATTGAATTCTTCTGTAAATTAGGTTTACCACAAAAGATGAAGATTAAAACAGAAAGAAAAAAAAAGAGAAGATCTTAATTTACGTGCGTGTTCTTGATTGATGCCTGATAAAAATCGGATGGTGATAAAAAATCAGGCAGTACTAAACAACAATGGATACGAACGCAACAGTATAACAAGGACTAAAATAAGGCAAGTCCAGTTAAAAAAACCGAGTAAGCACCATCAAACACTCTCAAAGGTGCCAATAATGAAACGATGTCACCATACTAGAAATAAGGCAAATAGATAGAAGACGCACATAAGTCGGAAGCATTTGCTTCCCGACTTGTTTAAATAATTCACTAGCTTTCTCCGCCGCCTTCGTCCATGTGGGGAGGCGCCGTATTTTCCGTAGTCCTTCCGGAACTAGAATTGTTTACAGTCTTATCATGTAAAGTTTCTACACTCACTAATTTATTCAAATGTTCTAACAAAATCTTATTGGCTTTATGACTAGAGTTTTCTGAACGAAATGTCATTTTTGGTATTGAATTCTTCTGTAAATTCAGTTTACCACAAAAGATGAAGATTAAAACAGAAAGAAAAAAAAAAGAAAAGATCTTAATTTACGTGCGTGTTCTTGATGGATGCCTGATAAAAATTGGATGGAGATAAAAAATCAGGCAGTACAGTAAAACAATGTATAAAATTGCAGAAGTATGTCAAGGACTAAAATAAGGCAAGTCCAGTTAAAAAAACCGGGTAAGCACCATCAAACACTGTCAAAGGTGCCAATAATGAAACGATGTCACCATACTAGAAATAAGGCAAATAGATAGAAGACGCACATAAGTCGGAAGCATTTGCTTCCCGACTTGTTTAAATAATTCACTAGCTTTCTCCGCCGCCTTCGTCCATGTGGGGAGGCGCCGTATTTTCCGTAGTCCTTCGGGAACTAGAACTGTTTACAGTCTTATCATGTAAAGTTTCTACACTCACTAATTTATTCAAATGTTCTAACAAAATCTTATTGGCTTTATGACTAGAGTTTTCTGAACGAAATGTCATTTTTGGTATTGAATTCTTCTGTAAATTCAGTTTACCACAAAAGATGAAGATTAAAACCGAAAGAAAAAAAAAAGAAAAGATCTTAATTTACGTGCGTGTTTTTGATTGATGCCAGATAAAAAATGGATGGTGATAAAAAATTAGGCAGTATTAAAAAACAATGGATACGAACGCAACAGTATAACAAGGACTAAATAAGGCAAGTCCAGTTAAAAAAACCGAGTAAGAACCATCAAACACTCTCAAAGGTGCCAATAATGAAACGATGTCACCATAATAGAAATAAATCAAGTAGATACATAAGTCAGAAGCATCTATATCCCGACTTGTTTAAATAATTCACTAGCTTTCTCCGCCGGCTTCGTCTATGTGGGGAGGCGCCGTATTTTCCGCGTTCCTACGGGAACTAGAACTGTTTACAGTCTTATCAAGTTTCTACGCTCACTAATTTATTCAAATGTTCTAACAAAAACTCATTGCCTTTATAACTAGAGTTTTCTGAAAGATTGAATTCTTCTGCAAATTCAGATAACCACAAAAGATGAAGATTAAAAAAGAAAAGATCTTAATTTACGTGCGTGTTCTTGATTGATGCCTGATAAAAAATGGATGGAGATAAAAAATCAGGCAGTACAGTAAAACAATGGATAAAATTGCAGAAGTATGTCAAGGACTAAAATAAGGCAAGTCCAGTTAAAAAAACCGGGTAAGCACCATCAAACACTGTCAAAGGTGCCAATAATGAAACGATGTCACCATACTAGAAATAAGGCAAATAGATAGAAGACGCACATAAGTCGGAAGCATTTGCTTCCCGACTTGTTTAAATAATTCACTAGCTTTCTCCGCCGCCTTCGTCCATGTGGGGAGGCGCCGTATTTTCCGTAGTCCTTCGGGAACTAGAACTGTTTACAGTCTTATCATGTAAAGTTTCTACACTCACTAATTTATTCAAATGTTCTAACAAAATCTTATTGGCTTTATGACTAGAGTTTTCTGAACGAAATATCATTTTTGGTATTGAATTCTTCTGTAAATTCAGTTTACCACAAAAGATGAAGATTAAAACAGAAAGAAAAAAAAAGAAAAGATCTTAATTTACGTGCGTGTTTTTGATTGATGCCCGGTAAAAAATGGATGGTGATAAAAAATTAGGCAGTATTAAAAAACAATGGATACGAACGCAACAGTATAAAAAGGACTAAAATAAGGCAAGTCCAATTAAAAAAACCGAGTAAGCACCATCAAACACTCTCAAAGGTGCCAATAATGAAACGATGTCACCATATTAGAAATAAATCAAGTAGATTCATAAGTCAGAAGCATTTATTTCCTGACTTGTTTAAATAATTCACTAGCTTTCTCCGCCGCCTTCGTCTATGTGGGAAGGCACCGTATTTTCCGCGTTCCTACAGGAACTACAATTGTTTACAGTCTTATCAAGTTTCTACGCTCACTTATTTATTCAAATGTTCTAACAAAAACTCATTGGCTTTATAACTAGAGTTTTCTGAACAATTGAATTCTTCTGCAAATTCAGATAACCACAAAAGATGAAGATTAAAACAGAAAGAAAGAAAAGAAAAGATGTTAATTTACGTGCGTGTTTTTGATTGATGCCCGATTTAAAATTGGATGGTGATAAAAAATCAGACAGTACAGTAAAACCATGGATAAAATTGCAGAAGTATGTCAAGGACTAAAATAAGGCAAGTCCAGTTAAAAAAACCGGGTAAGCACCATCAAACACTGTCAAAGGTGCCAATAATGAAACGATGTCACCATATTAGAAATAAGGCAAATAGATAGAAGAAGCACATAAGTCGGAAGCATTTACTTCCCGACTTGTTTAAAGAATTCACTAGCTTTCTCCGCCGCCTTCGTCTATGTGGGAAGGCACCGTTTTTTGCGCGTTCCCACGGGATCTAGAACTGTTTACAGTCTTATCAAGTTTCTATGCTCACTAATTTATTCAAAGGTTCTAACAAAATCTCATTGGTTTTATGACTAGAGTTTTCTGAACGAAATGTCATTTTTGGTATTGAATTCTTCTGCAAATTCAGATAACCACAAAAGATGAAGATTAAAAAAGAAAAGATCTTAATTTACGTGCGTGTTCTTGATTGATGCCTGATAAAAATTGGATGGAGATAAAAAATCAGGCAGTACTGTAAAACAATGGATAAGAACGCAGAAGTATGTCAAGGACTAAAATAAGGCAAGTCCAGTTAAAAAACCGGGTAAGCACTATCAAACACTGTCAAAGGTACCAATAATGAAACGACGTCACCATATTTAATTCTCTAGAAGTAAGGCGCAATTACTTTTTGCTTATCTTCGCTTGTCAAGTTCTTCGTGGTGAATCTGATTGTCCTGAATTAGTTGCTCAGCTGGTGAGATTGTTTGTTCCTCTCGTACCTAAACAACACCTAAGGCCGCGAACACACCGATTGTTAGCTGATCCTTTATCGCATACAGTGTCACGAGCTAACTCGCCGCTCGTTCGTGCGCTTTCTGTGCTTAATGCTCTCCTGACTCTAACACCGGAGTGTGACTTGTTTGCTGGGAGATGGATAGATGTGTGTCGTGAATGTCTAAGGTTTTGTGAGAAGATGGATAAAAAATAAGAAAACATTGTTTCATTTGTTTTTTGGGATATTTATTATTTTAGTGGTAATGTATATGTATTTTCTTTTTATTCTTCAATGTGATATTATGGTTTTTATTTAATGTAATTTTTTAGTTTGTAAGTTTCTACTTTACAACACCTTGGACTTGCTCCGTAACGTTGTACAAGTGCTTGTAAATAAATAAATAAATAAATAAATAAATAAATATTAAAAATAAATCAAATAGATACATAAGTCGGAAGCATTTACTTCCCGACTTGTTTAAATAATTCACTAGCTTTCTCCGCCCCCTTCGTCTATTTGGGAAGGCACCATATTTTCCGCGGTCCTACGGGAACTAGAACTGTTTACAGTCTTATCAAGTTTCTACGCTCACTTATTTATTCAAATGTTCTAACAAAAACTCATTGGCTTTATAACTAGAGTTTTCTGATTGATTGAATTCTTCTGCAAATTCAGATAACCACAAAAGATGAAGATTAAAACAGAAAGAAAAAAAAGAAAAGATGTTAATTTACGTGCGTGTTTTTGATTGATGCCCGATTTAAAATTGGATGGTGATAAAAAATCAGGCAGTACAGTAAAACCATGGATAAAATTGCAGAAGTATGTCAAGGACTAAAATAAGGCAAGTCTAGTTAAAAAAACTGGGTAAGTTCCATCAAACACTGTCAAAGGTGCCAATAATGAAACGATGTCACCATATTAGAAATAAGTCAAATAGATAGAAGAAGAACATAAGTCGGAAGCATTTACTTCCCAAATTGTTTAAATAATTCACTAGCTTTCTCCGCCGCCTTCGTCTATGTGGGAAGGCACCGTATTTTCCGTAGTCCTTCGGGAACTAGAACTGTTTACAGTCTTATAATGTAAAGTTTCTACACTCACTAATTTATTCAAATGTTCTAACAAAATCTCATTGGCTTTATGACTAGAGTTTTCTGAACGAAATGTCATTTTTTGTATTGAATTCTTCTGTAAATTAGGTTTACCACAAAAGATGAAGATTAAAACAGAAAAAAAAAGAGAAGATCTTAATTTACGTGCGTGTTCTTGATTGATGCCTGATAAAAATTGGATGGTGATAAAAAATCAGGCAGTACTAAACAACAATGGATACGAACGCAACAGTATAACAAGGACTAAAATAAGGCAAGTCCAGTTAAAAAAAACCGAGTAAGCACCATCAAACACTCTCAAAGGTGCCAATAATGAAACGATGTCACCATACTAGAAATAAGGCAAATAGATAGAAGACGCACATAAGTCGGAAGCATTTGCTTCCCGACTTGTTTAAATAATTCACTAGCTTTCTCCGCCGCCTTCGTCCATGTGGGGAGGCGCCGTATTTTCTGTAGTCCTTCCGGAACTAGAACTGTTTACAGTCTTATCATGTAAAGTTTCTACACTCACTAATTTATTCAAATGTTCTAACAAAATCTTATTGGCTTTATGACTAGAGTTTTCTGAACGAAATGTCATTTTTGGTATTGAATTCTTCTATAAATTCAGTTTACCACAAAAGATGAAAATTAAAACAGAAAGAAAAAAAAAAGAAAAGATCTTAATTTACGTGCGTGTTCTTGATTGATGCCTGATAAAAATTGGATGGAGATAAAAAATCAGGCAGTACAGTAAAACAATGTATAAAATTGCAGAAGTATGTCAAGGACTAAAATAAGGCAAGTCCAGTTAAAAAAACCGGGTAAGCACCATCAAACACTGTCAAAGGTGCCAATAATGAAACGATGTCACCATACTAGAAATAAGGCAAATAGATAGAAGACGCACATAAGTCGGAAGCATTTGCTTCCCGACTTGTTTAAATAATTCACTAGCTTTCTCCGCCGCCTTCGTCCATGTGGGGAGGCGCCGTATTTTCTGTAGTCCTTCCGGAACTAGAACTGTTTACAGTCTTATCATGTAAAGTTTCTACACTCACTAATTTATTCAAATGTTCTAACAAAATCTTATTGGCTTTATGACTAGAGTTTTCTGAACGAAATGTCATTTTTGGTATTGAATTCTTCTGTAAATTCAGTTTACCACAAAAGATGAAGATTAAAACAGAAAGAAAAAAAAAAGAAAAGATCTTAATTTACGTGCGTGTTTTTGATTGATGCCAGATAAAAAATGGATGGTGATAAAAAATTAGGCAGTATTAAAAAACAATGGATACGAACGCAACAGTATAACAAGGACTAAATAAGGCAAGTCCAGTTAAAAAAACCGAGTAAGCACCATCAAACACTCTCAAAGGTGCCAATAATGAAACGATGTCACCATAATAGAAATAAATCAAGTAGATACATAAGTCAGAAGCATCTATTTCCCGACTTGTTTAAATAATTCACTAGCTTTCTCCGCCGGCTTCGTCTATGTGGGGAGGCGCCGTATTTTCCGCGTTCCTACGGGAACTAGAACTGTTTACAGTCTTATCAAGTTTCTACGCTCACTAATTTATTCAAATGTTCTAACAAAAACTCATTGCCTTTATAACTAGAGTTTTCTGAAAGATTGAATTCTTCTGCAAATTCAGATAACCACAAAAGATGAAGATTAAAAAAGAAAAGATCTTAATTTACGTGCGTGTTCTTGATTGATGCCTGATAAAAATTGGATGGAGATAAAAAATCAGGCAGTACAGTAAAACAATGTATAAAATTGCAGAAGTATGTCAAGGACTAAAATAAGGCAAGTCCAGTTAAAAAAACCGGGTAAGCACCATCAAACACTGTCAAAGGTGCCAATAATGAAACGATGTCACCATACTAGAAATAAGGCAAATAGATAGAAGACGCACATAAGTCAAAAGCATTTGCTTCGCGACTTGTTTAAATAATTCACTAGCTTTCTCCGCCGCCTTCGTCCATGTGGGGAGGCGCCGTATTTTCCGTAGTCCTTCGGGAACTAGAACTGTTTACAGTCTTATCATGTAAAGTTTCTACACTCACTAATTTATTCAAATGTTCTAACAAAATCTTATTGGCTTTATGACTAGAGTTTTCTGAACGAAATATCATTTTTGGTATTGAATTCTTCTGTAAATTCAGTTAACCACAAAAGATGAAGATTAAAACAGAAAGAAAAAAAAAAGAAAAAATCTTAATTTACGTGCGTGTTTTTGATTGATGCCCGATAAAAATTGGATGGAGATAAAAAATCAGGCAGTACTGTAAAACAATGGATAAGAACGCAGAAGTATGTCAAGGACTAAAATAAGGCAAGTCCAGTTAAAAAACCGGGTAAGCACTATCAAACACTGTCAAAGGTACCAATAATGAAACGACGTCACCATATTAGAAATAAATCAAGTAGATTCATAAGTCAGAAGCATTTATTTCCTGACTTGTTTAAATAATTCACTAGCTTTCTCCGCCGCCTTCGTCTATGTGGGAAGGCACCGTATTTTCCGCGTTCCTACAGGAACTACAATTGTTTACAGTCTTATCAAGTTTCTACGCTCACTTATTTATTCAAATGTTCTAACAAAAACTCATTGGCTTTATAACTAGAGTTTTCTGAACAATTGAATTCTTCTGCAAATTCAGATAACCACAAAAGATGAAGATTAAAACAGAAAGAAAGAAAAGAAAAGATGTTAATTTACGTGCGTGTTTTTGATTGATGCCCGATTTAAAATTGGATGGTGATAAAAAATCAGACAGTACAGTAAAACCATGGATAAAATTGCAGAAGTATGTCAAGGACTAAAATAAGGCAAGTCCAGTTAAAAAAACCGGGTAAGCACCATCAAACACTGTCAAAGGTGCCAATAATGAAACGATGTCACCATATTAGAAATAAGGCAAATAGATAGAAGAAGCACATAAGTCGGAAGCATTTACTTCCCGACTTGTTTAAAGAATTCACTAGCTTTCTCCGCCGCCTTCGTCTATGTGGGAAGGCACCGTTTTTTGCGCGTTCCCACGGGATCTAGAACTGTTTACAGTCTTATCAAGTTTCTATGCTCACTAATTTATTCAAAGGTTCTAACAAAATCTCATTGGTTTTATGACTAGAGTTTTCTGAACGAAATGTCATTTTTGGTATTGAATTCTTCTGCAAATTCAGATAACCACAAAAGATGAAGATTAAAACAGAAAGAAAAAAAAAAGAAAAGATCTTAATTTACGTGCGTGTTTTTGATTGATGCCCGATAAAACATGGATGGTGATAAAAAATTAGGCAGTATTAAAAAACAATGGATACGAACGCAACAGTATAACAAGGACTAAATAAGGCAAGTCCAGTAAAAAAAACCGAGTAAGCACCATCAAACACTCTCAAAGGTGCCAATAATGAAACGATGTCACCATAATAGAAATAAATCAAGTAGATACATAAGTCAGAAGCATTTATTTCCCGACTTGTTTAAATAATTCACTAGCTTTCTCCGCCGGCTTCGTCTATGTGGGGAGGCGCCGTATTTTCCGCGTTCCTACGGGAACTAAAAGAAAAAAAGAAAGAAAGAAAACATGTTTATTCTGCCTGAAACTACAATTGTTTACAGTCTTATCAAGTTTCTACGCTCACTTATTTATTCAAATGTTCTAACAAAAACTCATTGGCTTTATAACTAGAGTTTTCTGAACGATTGAATTCTTCTGCAAATTCAGATAACCACAAAAGATGAAGATTAAAAAAGAAAAGATCTTAATTTACGTGCGTGATCTTGATTGATGCCTGATAAAAATTGGATAGTGATAAAAAATCAGGCAGTACTGTAAAACAATGGATAAGAACGCAGAAGTATGTCAAGGACTAAAATAAGGCAAGTCCAGTTAAAAAACCGGGTAAGCACTATCAAATACTGTCAATGGTACCAATAATGAAACGATGTCACCATATTAGAAATAAATCAAGTAAATACATAAGTCAGAAGCATTTATTTCCCGACTTGTTTAAATAATTCACTAGCTTTCTCCGCCGGCTTCGTCTATGTGGGGAGGCGCCGTATTTTCCGCGTTCCTACGGGAACGAGAACTGTTTACAGTCTTATCAAGTTTCTACGCTCACTAATTTATTCAAATGTTCTAACAAAACCTCGTTGGCTTTATAACTAGAGTTTTCTGAACGGTTGAATTCTTCTGCAAATTCAGATAACCACAAAAGATGAAGATTAAAACAGAAAGAAAAAAAAAAGAAAAGATCTTAATTTACGTGCGTGTTTTTGATTGATGCCTGATAAAAATTCGATGGTGATAATAAATCAGGCAGAACTGTAAAACAATGGATAAGAACGCAGAAGTATGTCAAGGACTAAAATAAGGCAAGTCCAGTTAAAAAACCGGGTAAGCACCATCAAACACTGTCAAAGGTGCCAATAATGAAACGATGTCACCATATTAGAAATAAATCAAGTAAATACATAAGTCAGAAGCATTTATTTCCCGACTTGTTTAAATAATTCACTAGCTTTCTCCGCCGGCTTCGTCTATGTGGGGAGGCGCCGTATTTTCCGCGTTCCTACGGGAACGAGAACTGTTTACAGTCTTATCAAGTTTCTACGCTCACTAATTTATTCAAATGTTCTAACAAAACCTCGTTGGCTTTATAACTAGAGTTTTCTGAACGGTTGAATTCTTCTGCAAATTCAGATAACCACAAAAGATGAAGATTAAAACAGAAAGAAAAAAAACAAAAGATGTTAATTTACGTGCGTGTTTTTGATTGATGCCCGATTTAAAATTGGATGGTGATAAAAATTTAGGCAGTACAGTAAAACAATGGATAAAATTGCAAAAGTTTGTCAAGGACTAAAATAAGGCAAGTCCAGTTAAAAAAACCGGGTAAGCACCATCAAACACTGTCAAAGGTGCCAATAATGAAACGATGTCACCATATTAGAAATAAATCAAGTAGATACATAAGTCAGAAGCATTTATTTCCCGACTTGTTTAAATAATTCACTAGCTTTCTCCGCCGGCTTCGTCTATGTGGGGAGGCGCCGTATTTACCGCGTTCCTACGGGAACTAGAACTGTTTACAGTCTTATCAAGTTTCTACGCTCACTAATTTATTCAAATGTTCTAACAGAAACTCGTTGGCTTTATAACTAGAGTTTTCTGAACGATTAAATTCTTCTGCAAATTCAGATAACCACAAAAGATGAAGATTAATACAGAAAGAAAAAAAAGAAAAGATGTTAATTTACGTGCGTGTTTTTGATTGATGCCCGATTTAAAATTGGATGGTGATAAAAATTTAGGCATTACAGTAAAACAATGGATAAAATTGCAGAAGTTTGTCAAGGACTAAAATAAGGCAAGTCCAGTTAAAAAAACCGGGTAAGCACCATCAAACACTGTCAAATGTGCCAATAATGAAACGATGTCACCATACTAGAAATAAGGCAAATAGATAGAAGAAGCACATAAGTCGGAAGCATTTGCTTCCCGACTTGTTTAAATAATTCACTAGCTTTCTCCGCCGCCTTCGTCCATGTGAGGAGGCGCCGTATTTTCCGTAGTCCTTCGGGAACTGGAACTGTTTACAGTCTTATCATGTAAAGTTTCTACACTCACTAATTTATTCAAATGTTCTAACAAAATCTTATTGGCTTTATGACTAGAGTTTTCTGAACGAAATGTCATTTTTGGTATTGAATTCTTCTGCAAATTCAGATAACCACAAAAGATGAAGATTAAAAAAGAAAAGATCTTAATTTACGTGCGTGTTCTTGATTGATGCCTGATAAAAATTGGATGGTGATGAAAAGTCAGGCAGCACTGTAAAACAATGGATAAGAACGCAGAAGTATGTCAAGGACTAAAATAAGGCAAGTCCAGTTAAAAAACCGGGTAAGCACTATCAAACACTGTCAAAGGTACCAATAATGAAACGATGTCACCATATTAAAAATAAATCAAATAGATACATAAGTCGGAAGCATTTACTTCCCGACTTGTTTAAATAATTCACTAGCTTTCTCTGCCCCCTTCGTCTATGTGGGGCACCGTATTTTCCGCAGTCCTACGGGAACTAGAACTGTTTACAGTCTTATCAAGTTTCTACGCTCACTTATTTATTCAAATGTTCTAACAAAAACTCATTGGCTTTATAACTAGAGTTTTCTGATTGATTGATTTCTTCTACAAATTCAGATAACCACAAAAGATGAAGATTAAAACAGAAAGAAAAAAAAAGAAAAGATGTTAATTTACGTGCGTGTTTTTGATTGATGCCCGATTTAAAATTGGATGGTGATAAAAAATCAGGCAGAACAGTAAAACCATGGATAAAATTGCAGAAGTATGTCAAGGACTAAAATAAGGCAAGTCCAGTTAAAAAAACCGGGTAAGCACCCTCAAACACTGTCAAAGGTGCCAATAATGAAACGATGTCACCATATTAGAAATAAGGCAAATAGATAGTGTCACCATATTAGAAATAAGGCAAATAGATAGAAGAAGCACATAAGTCGGAAGCATTTACTTCCCGACTTGTTTAAATAATTCACTAGCTTTCTCCGCCGCCTTCGTCTATGTGGGAAGGCACCGTTTCTTGCGCATTCCTACGGAATCTAGAACTGTTTACAGTCTTATCAAGTTTCTACGCTCACTAATTTATTCAAAGGTTCTAACAAAATCTCATTGGTTTTATGACTAGAGTTTTCTGAACGAAATGTCATTTTTGGTATTGAATTCTTCTGCAAATTCAGATAACCACAAAAGATGAAGATTAAAAAAGAAAAGATCTTAATTTACGTGCGTGTTCTTGATTGATGCCTGATAAAAATTGGATGGTGATAAAAAATCAGGCAGTACTAAAAAACGATGGATATGAACGCAACAGTATAACAAGGACTAAAATAAGGCAAGTCCAGTTAAAAAAACCTAGTAAGCCCCATCAAACACTCTCAAAGGTGCCAATAATGAAACGATGTCACCATATTAGAAATAAATCAAGTAGATATAAATAATTCACTAGCTTTCTCCGCCGCCTTCGTCTATGTGGGAAGGCACCGTATTTTCCGCGTTCCTACGGGAACTACAATTGTTTACAGTCTTATCAAGTTTCTACGCTCACTTATTTATTCAAATGTTCTAACAAAAACTCATTGGCTTTATAACTAGAGTTTTCTGAACAATTGAATTCTTCTGCAAATTCAGATAACCACAAAAGATGAAGATTAAAACAGAAAGAAAAAAAAGAAAAGATGTTAATTTACGTGCGTGTTTTTTATTGATGCCCGATTTAAAATTGGATGGTGATAAAAAATCAGGCAGTACAGTAAAACCATGGATAAAATTGCAGAAGTATGAATCAGGCAAGTCCAGTTAAAAAAACCGGGTAAGCACCATCAAACACTGTCAAAGGTGCCAATAATGAAACGATGTCACCATATTAGAAATAAGGCAAATAGATAGAAGAAGCACATAAGTCGGAAGCATTTACTTCCCGACTTGTTTAAATAATTCACTAGCTTTCTCCGCCGCCTTCGTCTATGTGGGAAGGCACCGTTTTTTGCGCGTTCCTACGGGATCTAGAACTGTTTACAGTCTTATCAAGTTTCTACGCTCACTAATTTATTCAAAGGTTCTAACAAAATCTCATTGGTTTTATGACTAGAGTTTTCTGAACGAAATGTCATTTTTGGTATTGAATTCTTCTGCAAATTCAGATAACCACAAAAGATGAAGATTAAAAAGAAAAGATCTTAATTTACGTGCGTGTTCTTCATTGATGCCTGATAAAAATTGGATGGTGATAAAAAATCAGGCAGTACTGTAAAACAATGGATAAGAACGCAGAAGTATGTCAAGGACTAAAATAAGGCAAGTCCAGTTAAAAAACCGGGTAAGCACTATCAAACACTGTCAAAGGTACCAATAATGAAACGATGTCACCATATTAAAAATAAATCAAATAGATACATAAGTCGGAAGCATATACTTCCCGACTTGTTTAAATAATTCACTAGCTTTCTCCGCCGCCTTCGTCTATGTGGGGAGGTGCCGTATTGTCCGTAGTCCTATGGGAACTACAACTGTTTACAGTCTTTTCATGTAAAGTTTCTTCACTCACTAATTTATTCAAATGTTCTAACCAAAACTCATTGGCTTTATGACTAGAGTTTTCTGAACGAAATGTGATTTTTGGTATTGAATTCTTCTGCAAATTCAGATAACCACAAAAGATGATGATTAAAATAGAAATAAAAAAAAGAAAAGATCTTAATTTACGTGCGTGTTTTTAATTGATGCCTGATAAAAATTGGATGGTGATAAAAAATCTTGCAGTACTGTAAAACAACGGATAAGAACGCAGAAGTATGTCAAGAACTAAAATAAGGCAAGTCCATTTAAAAAACCGGGTAAGCACTATCAAACACTGTCAAAGGTACCAATAATGAAACGATGTCACCATATTAAAAATAAATCAAATAGATACATAAGTCGGAAGCATTTACTTCCCGACTTGTTTAAATAATTCACTAGCTTTCTCCGCCGCCTTCGTCTATGTGGGGAGGCGCCGTATTTTCCGTGGTCCTACGGGAACTACAACTGTTTACAGTCTTATCAAGTTTCTACGCTCACTAATTTATTCAAATGTTCTAACAAAAACTCATTGGCTTTATAGCTAGAGTTTTCTGAACGATTGAATTCTTCTGCAAATTCAGATAACCACAAAAGATGAAGATTAAAACAGAAAGAAAAAAAAAGAAAAGATGTTAATTTACGTGCGTGTTTTTGATTGATGCCCGATTTAAAATTGGATGGAGATAAAAAAATCAGGCAGTACTGTAAAACAATGGATAAGAACGCTGAAGAATGTCAAGGACTAAAATAAGGCAAGTCCAGTTAAAAAACCGGGTAAGCACCATCAAACACTGTCAAAGGTGCCAATAATGAAACGATGTCACCATATTAGAAATAAAACAAATAGATACGTAAGTCGGAAGCATTTACTTCCCGACTTGTTTAAATGATTCACTAGCTTTTTCCGCCACCTTCGTCTATGTGGGGAGGCGCCGTATTTTCCGTAGTCCTACGGGAACTAGAACTGTTTACAGTCTTATCATGTAAAGTTTCTACACTCACTAATTTATTCAAATGTTCTAACAAAAACTCATTGGCTTTATGACTAGAGTTTTCTGAACGAAATGTCATTTTTGGTATTGAATTCTTCTGCAAATTCAGATAACCACAAAAGATGAAGATTAAAACAGAAAGAAAAAAAAAGAAAAGATCTTAATTTACGTGCGTGTTTTTGATTGATGCCCGATAAAAAATGGATGGTGATAAAAAATCAGGCAGTACTGTAAAACAATGGATAAGAACGCAGAAGTATGTCAATGACTAAAATAAGGCAAGTCCAGTTAAAAAACCGGGTAAGCACCATCAAACACTGTCAAAGGTGCCAATAATGGAACGATGTCACTATATTAGAAATAAATCAAATAGATACGTAAGTCGGAAGCATTTACTTCCCGACTTGTTTAAATAATTCACTAGCTTTCTCCGCCGCCTTCGTCTATGTGGGGAGGCGCGGTATTTTCCGTAGTCCTACGGGAACTACAACTGTTTACAGTCTTATCATGTAAAGTTTCTACACTCACTAATTTATTCAAATGTTCTAACAAAAACTCATTGGCTTTATGACTAGAGTTTTCTGAACGAAATGTGATTTTTGGTATTGAATTCTTCTGCAAATTCAGATAACCACAAAAGATGATGATTAAAATAGAAAGAAAAATAAGAAAAGATCTTAATTTACGTGCGTGTTTTTAATTGATGCCTGATAAAAATTGGATGGTGATAAAAAATCAGGCAGTACTGTAAAACAACGGATAAGAACGCAGAAGTATGTCAAGAACTAAACTAAGGCAAGTCCAGTTAAAAAACCGGGTAAGCACTATCAAACACTGTCAAAGGTACCAATAATGAAACGATGTCACCATATTAAAAATAAATCAAATAGATACATAAGTCGGAAGCATTTACTTCCCGACTTGTTTAAATAATTCACTAGCTTTCTCCGCCGCCTTCGTCTATGTGGGGAGGCACCGTATTTTCCGTAGTCCTACGGGAACTACAACTGTTTACAGTCTTATCATGTAAAGTTTCTACACTCACTCATTTATTCAAATGTTCTAACAAAAACTCATTGGCTTTATGACTAGAGTTTTCTGAACGAAATGTGATTTTTGGTATTGAATTCTTCTGCAAATTCAGATAACCACAAAAGATGATGATTAAAATAGAAAGAAAAATAAGAAAAGATCTTAATTTACGTGCGTGTTTTTAATTGATGCCTGATAAAAATTGGATGGTGATAAAAAATCAGGCAGTACTGTAAAACAACGGATAAGAACACAGAAGTATGTCAAGAACTAAACTAAGGCAAGTCCAGTTAAAAAACCGGAATTTTCATGCAAGTCCAGTCTGATATAAATAAATGCATAACGGAGCATCAGGCGTATGTATGAATGGTTAAATAGTGCTTTTATTTTACACTTTTTTGTAGTTTTTTTATTTGTCTATATGTTTAGTATATTTTATTTTAATATTTTATTATCTATATAATATTATCTTATTTGTCTCTGTGTTCCGTGAGTGTGTCCGTGGCATCACCAGGCCGTATCAGAATACCAGCGCTGCGTTATTTTTACTTTTTAGTTTAATATCGCAGCATATGCTGAGATAGGAGCCTTTTTGGGCTCGCACAGGTCTTTTATTTTTATTTTATAATATTGTTTTTTCCATTATTTTTAAGTTAAGTATTTATAGATTAAGTAGTTACATTTTATTTTATTGTTGTTTGTCCTGTGCGAGTCTCAAATAAATGTTTTCTTTCTTTTCTTTCTTTCTTTCCAGTTAAAAAAACCGGGTAAGTACCATAAAACACTGTCAAAGGTGCCAATAATGAAACGATGTCACCATATTAGAAATAAGGCAAATAGATAGAAGAAGCACATAAGTCGGAAGCATATACTTCCCGACTTGTTTAAATAATTCACTAGCTTTCTCCGCCGCTTTCGTCTATGTGGGGAGGCGCCGTATTTTCCGTAGTCCTACGGGAACTACTACTGTTTACAGTTTTATCATGTAAAGTTTCTACACTCACTAATTTATTCAAATGTTCTAACAAAAACTCATTGGCTGACTAGAGTTTTCTGAACGAAATGTCATTTTTGGTATTGAATTCTTCTGTAAATTCAGTTAATCACAAAAGATGAAGATTAAAACAGAAAGAAAAAAAAAGAAAAGATCTTAATTTACGTGCGTGTTTTTGATTGATGCCCGATTTAAAATTGGATGGTGATAAAAAATCAGGCAGTATTGTAAAACAATGGATAAGAACGCAGAAGTATAGTAGTAAAGGACAAAATAAAAAAAAAGGTAAGGTAAAGGAGTGGAGTAGTCAAGGACTAAAATAAGGCAAGTCCAGTTAAAAAAATCGGGTAAGTACGAGTCGGACCCTCGCACTTAGGATTCCGCACGAACTTTCCTATGTAAATAGTTCAATTCTCGAATGGATTCTCAAAAATTTTTCCGAATCGGATTTTTTTTTTTTGTGACGTGACAATAAATTTACTGTTTTCAGATTTATTCCTGTTGTGGGTATGGGTATCATTATTATCTTCTATGTACATAAAACCTTCAACCTTTAGATATAATAAAGTCAGTCGACTTCGGTGTTTCATTACATTACATGGTGGCAGCGGTTATAACAAAATCTGTATAATATACCTACGTAATAATCGAAAGTTGTTAAGTGTGTAGAAGTATTGTTCGAGTATGGAACACGCGCGACCACCGTTGGAACTGAGTTTGGAAGGCAGCTCCGTTAGCCGGGCTTCTTCTATTTCTTTTCGCGTGGAAGAAATGGAAAACGCAAATCATGTTGTTTTTAAAAGCATGAGGGGTACATAAAGAAGAGCATGGTGTGCAAACCGGTTCACTGGCCAACTTAATTGGACCCGAGGGGTTCGATATTTATGAGACTTATACATTTGACAAAGAATGTATAAGTCTCAATCGTAATGGAAATGTTTGCTACAGTGGTTTCGTGTGAAAAGTTTCATCAATATATTTACGGTAAAAATGATGTAATTGTTGAATCTGATCACAAACCTAGCTAGTTTGGGGTCCAAATGGTCTCAATTAAATTTATGGACTAACTAAACTAAAAGATACAACAATTTTGTACACAAGATTCTGTTCAGTCTATATTTACTATGTACCTACCTATAATCCGAGATTGTTAGCTCTTGTGTTAATTGGATGTTTTGGGATCAAAAAAAAATTATTATTATTATTTATTATTATTAAACCACTAGAGAGTATTTTTAAAAAACCTTTAGATGCGATCCCAGCACGCTTACAACGTATGATGTTGAAAATTCAAGGCTATGACTTATTGGTTTCTTATAAACCTGGAAAATTTATGTATATAGGTACCTGATACATTGTCATGCGCACCTCTTCCGGATTTGTATAACGATAATATTAGTAAGGACATTCTTTTTCAAATAAAAATTATTGTTAGTAACGATCCTATGTCACATAATAAGTTTACTCATGGGAAACGGGCAACAATGAAAGATAAAACTTTTAAGTTATTGCTACAGTATATTAAACAGGATTGGCCTGATAAGTTATATGTATCAAAAGATTTAAAATATTATTGGTCTATTAGAGACGAACTATTGTATTATATATTCTGTGGATGGGGTGATATTTAAAAATAAACAGGTCCTCAGTCGATTCAAAATGAGATGTTGAAACTAATTCACGAAGGTCATTCATGTATTGATCGTTGTTAGAGACGTGCCCGTGAAGTGTTATTTTGGCCGGGTAAAGCAAAATACATCGAATTTTTTGTAAAAAAATGTAAAGTGTGTCAGGAGAATTCAAACAAGCTGAGTAAAGAACCAATGATACCTGTGTCCATACCAGAGCTACCACGGAAAAAAATTGGGACAGATATATTTGAGTACGTGAAGAAAAGTTTTTTAATCTTAGTTGATTATTATTCAGGTTTTATAGAAGTAGCACAATTAAGAGGGATACTTGCTCTAATTCGGTGATTTAATGAAGGAAAATTTTGCGCGATATGGAATACCTGATATGGTCATTAAGTGACAATGGTCCACAATATTCTGGTCGCTCTTTTAAAACTTGCGTTAGAATGGGGTTTCGGACACATCACCATCTTTCCCGTTTTATGTGCAATCAAATAAAAAGAGTGAAGGAGTAGTGCAGACTATAAAGAGGATGTTAAAAAAATCTTTACAGAGCAATACAGATTTTTATTTAAGTTTACATAGAAACCACCGCGGGAAAATTTAAATTCTCCTGCGCGACTAATGATAGAAAGGCGATTAAATTAACGAAACAATTAATTGTAATAACGACATACAACATAAAATATTATTAAAGCAACAAATAAAAAGTAAAACATATTACGATCAACATTGTAAGTCGCTACCTGAATTAAATGTGGGCGACGACGTTATCATTTGAAAATAATAATGAACAAATCCATGGCAAAGTAGTAGCAAAGGCACCTACATTGCGTTCATACGTTGTGAAAAATAAAAAGGGTATCTACCGCCGTAACCCGCCGACATTTCATTAAGAGTACGTTAGTGAGGAAAAAATTAAAAATAATGAATGATAATGTTGCTGTGTTATCGGATTATGATGACGACGATATCAGATAATGAGGATAATGAGGACTATGTGCCCAGTGATAAAATAAATGAAAGAATGCAAGGTTCTTATTCACCACCACACACGTGGCAAGAAACAAAAAAATATAACAAGTTTTTAGTTTTATTGGTTTATTTTTAAGTAGGAAACAGTCTATTTGATATTATTAATAAGTTTGTTTCTATGGGGAAGATGTTGTGGGTATCATAAATATCTTCTGTTTACATAAAACCTTCAATCTTTAGATATAATAAGATCAGTCGACTTACTATACTTTTTGGTCCGTCTTTAACCAAACCGCGGTGTTTTATTGCATTATAATTTCTATATCTGTTCTATAAGACCTTGTTTGATGCCAAATTTCAGAATTCTAGATCAAAGGGAAGTTCTCTATGAATTTTGATTCCCTTGAGAGTATCGAAATTTACGTTTTTTGCTACATAAACGGCCGTATCTTTTATTTTTGTTAACCTAGAAGTTTTATTTTTTGACAGCTTTAAGGAACCGCAGATCTAAGTATATGGTTCTAATTTCAACTCGATACCTCCACGCGTTCTCGGGATAAAGGGTCTTGACAGATAGACAGACGGACAACATACTGATCCTATAAGAGTTCCGTTTTTCCTTTAATGAATGCCGTCAAACGTGGTGAATAATACCACAGGGATATCTCAAGAATTTAATAAGGCAAGTCCATTAAAAAAAAGTATAAACATTGCTTTTTTTTCTCTGTTTTTATATTGATTTCTTGCATGCGTAAGTCGTGTTTTTATATTGATTTCTTGCATGCGTAAGTCGTGTTTTTAAATGCAGATAGGTAAAATAATTAATGGTGATTAAAAATCAAGCAATGCCGTGAAACGGAGTGAATGGAAAAAGAACGCAAAGACATGCCAAGAATTTATTAAGGTGTGTAAAGAAGAATGTGTAAATAAAAATTTCAAGTGGATGGCGGGGTCTAGTAAAAGAGCGAAGAGAGCGAACACAGACTTCTTTATCCCCTTTGTGGTTGTATTTTTTAAACCACCCAAAAGTAGGAGCACAGCGAAACGGGGCTCCGACTACCGGTCCTCCAGAAACACAGGAGAGGGGGGAATCTTCCTTGCAACCATAAACAATTAGTATTTTTGTTGGAACAAAGGCATATTTTACAATAGAAAACAGGAATCAAATGAATAATAGTTAAATACTACCCATTTTTCATACAATATTCGAGGAACTTTTCTAAAATGCAGTTGAAAATCTAGACGTGTTTAAATTTTTTTTTCTATCAAATTATACAATGAAAAATGTATAAATGAATAAAATATCATCTGAAACATTTATCAAAGGAAGCATTCACTGAATGAATTGTTTGTGAAATAAATAGTATACGAAACGTTGATTGTTAAGTGAAAATTTGTCAATGGAGTTTTGGTGAAACATTAGTGAACCTTAAGTATGCATAACTTGCATAGACACGAAAGAATTTATTCAGAGATATTAAAGAGTCTACGCCCACGCTTAATTTTAAGTCAATTAGTAAATTGTTTTTTTCTCTGTTTTTGTATTGATTTCTTGAGTCGTGTTTTTAAATGCATAAAATTTTAAATGGTGACTAAAAATCAGGCAATACCGTCAAAAGGGGTGAATAAAAACGCTAAGGTATGCCAAAAATGTATTAAGATGTGTTCAATTAAGAAAGTTGAAATTAAAAATAAATACAAAATTAATGAATGGGCCACTGCTGGAATTAGAAAAAGCAGAGATACATATCAGTTACGCATAACTTGCATAACCTCGTAAGAATCTTATATGTAAGAATTTTTCTTCCATATGATTTTTTTTTATTTAAATTTTTTATTGATTTTTTTTATATATTTCTGTATTGATTTATAGTTAATTTATGATGAGCACAAATCCTGTTTTTAATTAATCCCCGATTTAACATTGGATGGTGGTAAAAATCAAGCAACACAGTATCCAGAACTACAAGTTGTAATTACGAATATGATTCATAAACCATGTAGTGGTGCCATTAACCCTTAATCACCGTGCATGGTCGACGAAATGTTCTAAACGTTATCCACAAAAATTGACAGCGGAGACCATCTCTGGAAATGATGGTTATCCATCCACTTTATCCACAGAAGACACTACCTCATGTGCGGCAGTTTGTTACGTTAAAAATGCTGCACCAGATCGTGGAATGAACGACGCATTTAAATGAATATTGGAACGTGAATAGGATGGAAAAATTAGACTAATGAGTTCAAACGAATGTAACCCTGAACCCCCAAAAGAAGATAGTCTACGATCGTTAATGAAGGCTGTTTGATGATAAAAATGATGGTTTATTTTTTCTGGATGCCCCTGGTGGAACTAGAAAAAACATTCCACATGTCAATGACTTTGACAACTGTTCGCGCGATATTGCGGTAGCAGAGTTCTTCTAGAATAACGGTTATATAGTTAAAAGGATGCCGTATGGCTCATTCAGTGTTAAAATTGCCGTTAAACCTTCAAACTAGTGAACAACCGATATGTAACATTGCGAAACACTCCGCAATAGACCTTAGTCGCATCTAAAATGCACAATGGTGCACAAACGCGCATTGAAAGCACTTGACAAAACATTGAGAGCAAGCTATGAAGGTGAAATGATTTTACTGTCTGGTAATTTTCTCCAAACACTGCCAGTCATCCCAAGGTCTAATGTGATTTACGCGACGATACTCAAAGGAAAATTTAAAGATAAAGAAAGAAAGAAAACACATTTATTTAGCACATAGAAACACACAACGAAGGAAGAAGTACATAGAAACTTAAATAAAAATAACTTATGTGTCTCGCGGCTGTGTTAAATAGGTCCAGTTCAGCATAGTCCGCCTTCGCGCCTTTGTGTTTCATGATCTTTTAATTAATAAATTATTAATGCCACACAACTACGTAAGTAGCAGTTAGTTGACGCTGGTGAGGCAGTTCCCATTCCGAACACTTCGATTAAAATTTAGTAGAGCTTCATTGATTGTTACGAAGTGGTACCTACGAAGTTCGCCGGGTCAGTTAGTACATTTAGAATCAAAATTAGTATAGGTACCTATAACTCATGGCAATAACAATCGTATTCAAACAAAACAATCACACCCATCCCCTCTATACATTTCATGCATATGGGCAAAATAGCCTGTTAAACAAAGACCTTCATACATAACATGTTGGTCGTGACTGTCATTCATACGTATAGTTTAAAGCCTCTCGGTTGTAAAGGCGAAATGAGTTGAACTTAGTGAAAACTTAGTACTAAATAAGTTTTGATGTTTGCACTGTTCTCTTGGGTAGCGTATACTTAGTGATTAGAGCTCATCTTCTCTTTACTGAGATTTCCAGGGAGGCATATTATACTTAGAAAGTACGGAAATATAGGGGTCGTTCTCAAAAAAGTGGTTCTGTAACCTGTCAGGCAGTTTTTAGTGGAAATGTGTGATTTTAAAAATGATTCTCATTAAATTCTGTACAGTATTGTACTTAAAGAGGCTTTTCACACATAGGCTGAGTAATATTAAAATAACCGAAGTGATATTCTTAGAACAAAATAAAATTGCAATATCTGTTTCTCAATAACCTGCCGTGTCCAAACTCAGAGGCACACTATCATAAAAAAAATATATTTAAAAAATGGGTTCAAAATTATCAAAATACTAGTCTGTACATTAGTAAATTAAATTTATTTGACACGGTAGATTAATAATGAACATAATTTGCGAGTTATTTATATTGAAATTGTGTCCGGAGTGAATTTCTCTATAACTTGTGCTTGCACACTGACGCACATCACACGATCACTATTACTTACTCAACATCCCACCCCCGCGCAAACTGACCAGGCAGTGTCGGACTAACCGCTGCCATGAAAAGAAATATCAAAATAAGCGTCATTTTTTTTAGAAATAACGACGAATTGCTCGAATCGTAGTTTGTAACAGGTATGTTCTCTGTAATCTAACTTTCATATTTTTTATTTACGGATGAACTACTTTGCGAGTATAACGTTAGATTATGTAATTTACTGCCTTTTTATTATTCTATAGTAAACTCCAAAAACGTCACCGTTTTGTTGTTCTTATCAAAACCATATTTTTTTCATTAACCTGTGTCTCTTTAACCTGTTTGAAAAGCACAGGTTATTGAAACTATTACCAGGTAAAGAGACTTTACCAGTTATGGTTTAGAAAAATCTAGTTCCGATTTAGTGCTTTTTAGGGTAGAGCGAGAGGGCTATCAGACTTTTACCGACTAAAACCACACCTGTGTCCTTCAGTTGCCCTTTGCAAACTAGGACTACGGGTTTCTTTTTCAGAAAATCCCCGTGGTCCTTGCGAGCATCGACCCTGCTTGGCCCTTTCGGTTTGCTGACATCTCTTAAGGAACGCGTGGATGACTACGCGGTGTCGATGACTAGGGCTCAGTCTGGTAGATTGCCAGAAGGCGAGCTACCTATTGCTCGATGTCCGCAAGCCCACGTCTACCTTAGCTGGCAGTCGGGGTCGGGTTCTCGGCGGCTGGGGCGTGAGGATGATCGTTACCTCACGCGTGCGGCCTCCTCCTTCGCTACCATGACTGCTTCGCAGAAGGAGGCTCCAGACCATAGCCTGAACCAGATCTCAGTGCGAGAGGTCGCTACCACCGATTACCTCCACGAAGATACGGCGGAGGTCAACCCAAGCAGGGTACACCTTCACCGTACGCTCCACCGTGTCCTCCGGATGGTCCACACAGTGGTGACACCTCGGCGTTTCTTTCCCCTGTTTCCGATGCAGGAACCTCTCGAACTTACCATGTCCAGTAAGGTACTGCGTCATGCAGCAGGTGAGGATGCTGTGACGTCTCTCCAGCCACTTCCCAAGAGGGGCCTTACTGCCATGATTCCGGTATGCCCAGTACTGGGTTGCGATAGTCGTCGCCATTTAACCATGCGATCTCGACAGAACTCGTGTTCGCCATGTCACGGCAAAGGAGTTTTGCCCCGGCGTTGCATTTCCATGCGCAGATCGTCCATGCGTCCAAGGATTGTTGCCTCCAGTTCTCATGGTGGCAGGCCAACAAGGAGGCTCGCCGATTCATGTGAAACCGTGCGGTATACCCGCACCATCGGGATGGCTATGACCCTCTAGGATGCGTTCACCTTGGCCGCAGGTCGTTTTCGTAGCGACGGCGCCCTCACCAGCGCTCCGTGTGGGATAATGCACCGAACGATCCCCGCGTAGAGCCTCCGATGGGAGGCGTCTGGATCCCCTAAGTTTGATAGTAACTGCTTAAGTGTAGCTCTGGTCCGATCCAGTTTGGGAGCCAGACGTCGGAAGTGCTCCTCAAAATTTCACCGGCTGACGAGGACTAGTCCCAGGTACTTCATTGTCGACCTGACGCCGATGTGAACCCCTCCTACCGTTATTTGTGAACCCGGTGGTGGCGCGTTCCGAGGGCCATGAAAACACATGGCCTTGGACTTGTGCAGTGCCACCTCGAGTCCCAACTGCTAATCCTCTCAACGATAGTTGCAACAAATAGTTGAAAACTTTTCTCATTAACCAGTACGGTATCTCTTTAACCTGTAAAGATTTTTTTTTTGAATAGCTGTATTTTGCCTATTTATGTATTTTTTTATTCCCTTAAAACAATTAAACATTAGAGAAATACCCCGAATGACTTTTTATTAAAAAAAACTCAATAAATAATAAATTTTCCTCAATTGGTAAATTTATTTTAAGCGGTGCCACTTTTTTGAGAACGACCCATAGCTAGATCAGCTTAGTACTTTTATTATCCAGATAATTCGTAAATGTATATGTACGATTTTAATCATATTATACTGAACCGGTGGGTCACTACCCACCCCGACTTCGCACGGGTACAATGCTGATACTAAATCTTCTACAGAATGTCTTTATATACAACGTTCGTAGCTTTTTTGTCATTAAACAATACAAACATGTTTTCTTTTGAGGTTACTCTTAAAAGAGCGACATTTATGATTGGCCATGTGAAAAACACTCAACGCTCAAATCTAAGCCTGCAATGTGGAAAGTTTGACTCTGCGATTTATTAATGTTCTTTATGGTATAATGGTATTAATAATTGCAAAAGATATCTTTACCGGAAATTGTAGGCGTTTAAATTGATACAGTAAATCCGATGGTATCAGAGGAATTCGGGAAATCTATTCATCTTCTCTGGTACCACAACCGGTGACTATTATGCACTCTATTATGAAAGTTTTTAGAAATTTCCGGCCACCCGGCACTACCAGCAAGCGCGTGCTATTGCAAAGTTTAGGTGGATTCAGGTTTCTTAATAAAATAATAGGAAAACCTACTTTCAACACCATTTTATAAGGAAGAAGTCCAGACAAGTTCAAAGAATTAAGAAATTCTGTAGCAAAATGAACAGCTTCTTCCAAATCCAGAACAGTATCAATCGAGTAGTATATTTGCATCGGCGCAACAATCTTTGAAAAAATAAAGTTATTTACGTTATCTACTTGTTCGTTAGTTGGTAACAGAATCGTTTTTTCTTTAAACCAACATTATAGTCTTACAATTTAAGCTGGGTATTCATTAGGCAACATTTACTAATAAACAGTTTATAAACAGTATTTCAAATTGTTTCATGAAACATTATTTAAGAAACATGTTGCCGTGTTCCCCACTTGGAATGGAGAGCAAGACAAAACATTTAGCAAACATGGAAGTATTGTGGTCCAACAACCAGTTTCGATGCTCATAGAGTTTTATCAACAGCATCATGACTGTACTTTGGGATTCTTCAAATAAATAAAATAAAAAATGATGCTTGGGCCGACATTGCTGCAGATTGAATATGTAACTTCTATTTAAGAGATAGTTTCGAATTCACCACCTTTTTGTCTTTTATTGGGTTCCGTGCCTCAAAAGGAAAAACACGGAACTCTTATAGGATCACTATGTTGTCTGTCTGTCTGTCATGACCCTTTATCTTGGGGGCTCGAGGAGGTATCGAGTTGAAATTACCAAGAAACCATCTAAGTACTCAGGTCTGCGGTCCCTTGAAGCTGTGAAAAAATTAAACATCTGAGTTAACGAAAAAAAAATATACGGCCTTTTATGTCGCAAAAACATACATTTCGACACTCTCAGGGTAATAAAAAATCATAGGCACATGCCGTTGACCTAGAATCCTGAAATTTGGCACGAAGCAAGTTTTCATAGCACAAGTATAGGGAAAAATCTGAAAAGGTAGTTACGTCACAAAAAAAAACATTTGCGATTGGGAAAAATCTTCGTAACTCAATTCGGAAATTGAACGTTTTCATAGGTAAGTACGGAACCCTCAGTGCGCGAGTCCGACTCGCACTTGCCCGGTCTTTTCTAGTAGCACTCTTATGAATTATTATTTAAGCAGCACAAAACATCACTACTTCCTCGGACGACATCCTAGCAATAACTGGCAAGTGTGGACGGCCAAGTTTCAGAAACAGTGTTTACAGTAAACTTGGTGATAAACACGTCGTAAACAGTTTATCAACAAATGTTGCCTAATGAATTAATACCCGGCTATGTTATCAATGTCGGGTTAGACATTTTTATAGGCACGCACCTCCGGCTGTATCTGTAATATCTTCGAAAATATTCATTTAAATTACATGCTGTAAAGGGCCATATTGATTTATATTAAATGCACAATGTGTACTTAAAATTGGATAAGGATTATTATTTTTTTACTCTTTTCGTTTATTAAACAACAACATTAATACATTCATGCTCACGTATTTACATACCAGCACAAACCATGCTATATTGCTTAAAATAGCTTCGTAAATAAGTCATTATTTATTGTAAAAAGTAAAGGATAAAAAATGGTCATTGTGGGTTATCCCTAAGAGATAGACATATACCATCGCGAATTTTTTGTAGACCTTTTTTAGTGTCTAAACACACTATGCTGAAGGTACGCGACCGAAGTTCCGCGCCTGATTTTACGTTCCGACGTATTCAGCTGACATGACACACCATAAGTGCCGAACTTACGCGGCATAAATTCAGTAGCGCAACTTTGTGTATATTCAGTGTCTCGAACGCTGTCGTGGCGTCGTGTCGTGTTATATAAACAGCCGGACAGACAGACACAAAGTGATCCTGTTAGGGTTCCGTTATTATTTTAATAAACACAACGGGCGGACACGCGAGGCGCGGGCATGCCTGCCTCCCGCTGCTCCCCGTCCCGGATCTTCATTGGCAATTGAACCGAACTTCGGTCGCATATAATGTGTGCTCTACAGAATACGTTGCCGCTGAATTGCCGCTGAACTTACGCCGGACCGAAGTTCGGCTGTAAGCTTATAGCTTACGCAACGTAATTTCGGCATAATGTGTCGTCAGTAGTTCAAATAGCATTGCAAGCGTAATCATGCCGAACTTCGGTCGCGTACCTTCGGCATAGTTTTTAGACACTAAGGTGTACAATATTGTAGAGTACATTATTTTGATCTATCTCGTAGGGTTCAGCCACCATTTGCAAAGTAAGCGCAAAAAATGTGTTTATTTACGACAAACCTCTAAAATATCAGGGTTTCTCTACTATATTATGCATATATATATTTATTTATTAAAAATTTTTAAAACTTACATACATACAAATTAACAACGAAATTATGAGAAACGAATTCCACAAATCAACGCTGTGATGGTTACACCAACTTCCTGCGAATGTGTTCACGTGCCTTCACCTTAAAAGTGAACTGACTAGGCGCCATCCTGATGTTCAGCGGAAGCGCATTCCAAAGAGAGATCGCCTGTACAAAGAAGGAGGACTGGAAAAATCCAGAGCGATGTGTGGAACATCGTAGAACAATGCCGCCAATGTTGCAAAAAAAAATTCATTATTTGAAATAAAACTCAACAAATAAAACTCGATCGTAGAACATAAAACAAATAATCAGCACCAAACCAAACCAAAACCAATTTATCTATCAGTCTATGTAAGCAATTAAATAAACTAATTCTATTAGTATCCGCTGATGAATTCGTAGGGCGTGGGCCATCCATCAGCCTCAAGAACACGCGGTGCGAAGACGTATCGTGTTACTTATTCCTCTCACTGACACCGTGTTGACCAACATCCCCCATTTACCACCCATCATCCCCCATCTCCAAGGGGGTATTCAGTGAACACTGATACTGACAATGTAGTTATCGTCCAAATAATTGCTATGATTCAGCCCAAGGTTGTTTAAAAAAAACCTTTTTCTCACATTATACCCAGTTATGCGAACCAAACTATACTAAACAACTGTTTTTTTTTTGGACTCTTGTAATAAATTATAAATCGTTTCTTTGTTTGATATTATCTATGGACTTTATAAAGAAATTGCCTAGTCATTGAAAGATAACCCTGTATTACTAATATATTATATCCTGTATTGTTGTTACATGATGTGGAAGTATAAAAGTGGCGCCAGTAAGTAACAGTAAAGTTGAAAGAGTATTGTTTGTCTTGGACACCAGAGGAGGAGGAAAGAACATGCTAGATTACTTATTATATTATTATATTATAATAAGTAATCTAGCATGGCTCGTCGACCACATCATCGCTTACCATCAGGTGAGATGGTGGTCAAACGCGAGCCTATCAATAATAAAAAAATAAAAAAATGATATCTTGAATTTTCATTTCTCAAGAACATTGTTCATTGTATTTCATACCTTGTTGTGTGTACAAAAATATAAAGCACTAAAGTTATAACGAGTCGATTTAGCCTCGCCACATGTTTAGTTCGTTAGGCGATTTCCGAACTATTCATATGAAGGCATTCCTAAAATGACTTGGTGTCGAAGTAAAGAAATCGATTAAAAAGTGAGCTGTAAGATTTTGACGTTTTCACTTTTCGACCCGGCGCGTTGCATTAGCAAGCAGCTATTTTTTGCTTCTACTAAAATTTTACTAAACCCTCTTCCATCGCCGCTAATTTGTGATCTAAAATGGCCTAAAGGGATTAGAAGCAATCCAACCTCTATGTCATAAGAGGATTGCAACATAATTTTTTCCTTCAAATGATTTCTCACCTACTAGACCTGTAAGTTTCTTTTGACGTTGTATTTGGCACACTTGACATTTTTTCAAGGAAAAAACGCTTAATGGCGTTTTTTTTCCTTTCCTGTATTCTGAATCTTTTCTCTTGGAGTTTTGTTTTGGAGTTCCTCGCCTGAAGTCTCCGTGAGGAAAAATCTGTTCGTCGGAATGTTCCTGTAACTCATTTTTTTTTATTATACAGCAAAGATGCAACAATATTACCTTAGGTACTGAATCTAGTCATAAACTGCAGCCCGGAAAATAAAAGACAGAAGTTAAATTCATAGTTTTATTTTTTCCTACATTGCCCCCTGCCGGCAGATTAGAAGTCCATTCTTTTCGAATTAGAGTAATTCTGAATTTTTTTTGCTTGATGTAGTACCTGTCGCCCGAATTCTTTACCTTTTTCTCATTTTTTTGGTTTATCAACGACCACCTAACTTATATTATCACAATGTCGCTTTAATAATATTCCTTTAAATTATAACGTTTCTAATGACCTAATGCCGTATTTTGGAATATATTTGTTCAAAGTGATGTCAGTTTATTTTAATATTTTTTGTGTATCAACTAAAAATTACAAAGTAAGTGATATTAAATAGCTTAAATGATTTTATTCAGCTTTCAAATAGTTTGAATTAATAATAATGCCTTATAATACCAGATAATTTAGGACATTTTCTTCCAATCCCAAATTGATTGGAAGAAAATGGCGAATAGAATATTTGACGTTACATAAAATAATCGATATACAGGTCGCCTCGTTGCTATTTAAAGATATATTTACTAGTGAATTGGATTTCTTATACAACTACTAGCATAAGTTAGTATAGACATACAGACACCTCCCATATCCATACATTTGTAGAGTTGATGAAAATGATATGTCTCGTAAACCATAACTGTTAAGATGCTGTGAAAAAATCGACTAATAAGGCTCACGTAAGTTAATTGTTATGCAATGAGACCCACTCTCACCAAAATTTTACTGTAGTGCTTGAGGAAGTTTTTTTTCCCAATGGTCGGGTTGTGGCCTAAGAATCAATGGTTTTTGATTCTTAGGCCTGAATTGTTTGCAAACTGTTCACAAACTTTAAAATATGCTAATAGATCTTGATACACACAGAAAAAAGTGGGCTTAAATATGAACACAACAAAAACTAAGGCAATGACAAATAGAGAGAAAAAAGCAACCACAGTTAACAATATAACCATTGACTATGTGAAGGGTATACATAGTTGGTTTAAATAATCAAGACAAATGATATGTCTAACACGCTTAAGAAGAGAAACTGGGTATATAGAGAAGTAGTTAATGAAGGACAAAACAATACCCCTGCATACGGGGAGTAAGTAGTCCTAACATACGATTGTCATAAAATTGCAGCAAACCAGACTCCAACTTTGTCAACAAAATATAGGACGTAGTATGACGGGAAAAAGAAAAATAGCTAAAATCAACCACAGCATAATCAGAAAAGCTACAAAGATCCAAGATGTGGTGATTATGCGGGAATCGTTCAGTCCATGGCCCTTTATGGGGCGCCGGTATGGGCGCCGTCGCTTCGAAAGTGACCGGCGGCCAAGTTGAACGCAAGCCAGAGGGTCATGTCCATCCGGATGGCGCGGGGATACCGCACGATTTCCCGCGAAGCAGCGAGCCTCCTTGCTGGCCAACCACCGTGGGATTTGGAGGCAACAGTCGTTGCATGCATGCACGATCTGCGCATTGAGATGCAATGCTGGGGTGAAACTCCGCTGCCGTGCCAAGTCGCGGCATGGTGGAAAGACTTCCGGCGGGATCTCATGGTGGAATGGCGACAGCGACTGTCGCAAACCAATGCTGGACACGCCATAATTATGGCGATAAGTCCCCTCTTTGAAGAGTGGCTGGAAAGACCTCACGGCGTCCTTACCTTCCACATGACGCAGGTCCTCACCGGACATGGTAAGTTCGGGAGGTTCCTGCACCGGATTCGTGCGGAAGAAACGCCCGGGTGCCACCATTGTGTGGACCACCCGGTGCACACGGTGGAGCATACGGTAGTGGTGTGTCCCGCCTGGGCGAGCACCGCCGTGTCCTCGTGGGGGCGATCGGTGGCAGCGATCTCTCGCGCCGGGCCTTGGTACAGGCCGGAGCGAGGAGGAGTGGCAGGCGGTTGCCTCCTTCTGCGAAGCAGTAATGCTAGCAAAGGAGGCGGCCGATCGCGTGAGGCAAAGGCGCCCAACCGCCGCCGGGATTCCGATCTCGATTTCCGGCCACCGTAGCCGCGGGCTTGCTGACGGCGAGCAATGGGTGGCTCGCCATCCGATCGTCCGGTAATCGTCCAAACCGGGCCCAAGTCTTTGACGGCGCGTACTGTTCCACGCGTGCCTCAAGGAGATGTCAGCAACCGTAGGGGCCCAGCAGGGTCTACTGGGGCCATGGGTGATGCGAAAGAGATCCTCGGGGCCTTGGAAAAATGGCAAAGAAAGAACAGGAGTGGGTTTTTAGTCAGTAAAAGTCTGACACTACCCCCCGCCCCGCCCAAGAGCGGGGGATGTCATTAGATGATTTTCCCACACAAAAAAAGTAGTGATAAAATTAAAAACACGTCGATGTGATCTGAGTTTAATAATTAGAAAAGAAACCTTTTTGCGCAGATTTTTCTCATCTCCAATTCATCATTGGTCAAAATCTGATGACTGTCAACCGACGATCTGAAAGTACCAGATTCTGTCGACATTTTCATCGGTTTTTGAAGATGAAGGCTTTTCGCTTTGTGGTTCATCTTTAATCGACTCTCTTCCTTCTGAAAATGCTTCATCGTTTATGGATCGATTTGCAATTTTTATTTCTCCTAAAAGGAAAAGGATATATGCTTCTAGATTAGTCCTATTTTTCAAAATTTAGTTCTGATGTTGGAATCCATGAGGGATCGAGGGAACTCGATAGTATTATAGGCAACCATATAGTGATTTTAGTATTTTCATCGAGAACTCAAGCATTTACAGTAAAAAAGTAACATTTGATGAAGTGGAACTGGTGATAAAGACCAGAAATGGCTAACAGAACTTCACACTTACATAGATATCACAATGAAGATATGTAGAAAACAACTAGGACAAAACAAATGAATAAATGTTTCTGAATAGTTATGTTGAAAATGGAATCATCGAAGTGATGAGTGAGTGAGTGAGATGATGATGATGGTGCCGGAAGGTAGGCACCGGAACTCCGTAATTAATCAATGTATCCCAGCCGTGTTTAAGCTTTATCTTGAGATGCCCTTTGGCTATAAGGTACCATCGAACTGATCTGATGCTATCATCAGATCAGTTCGATGGTTCAAGATGGATGGTAGTTTGACGGTAGTCGATGCCGACTCTATAGTCGGAAGGTGGAAAGTAGGCACGGGAACTTTGTAATAAAACAATGTATCCTAGCAGTGTTTGGGTATTGGAATTGTCATGGGATGTTGTTACTCTGGCTATATGTGTATCACAACTAAAAAGAAAAAATAAAAAAAAGAGTTAAAGGATAGTTGCACTACAAAAAACACTAAAACGTTCAAAATAACTTTTCATTTCGGAAGTCTGTGTTAAATAACAAACAAAACCAGTAACTTTGATTTTCAAAATAAAGTTTATATACAGCATCTTCGAAATAGAAAAACTTTCGACAAAGACATATCGAGTCGTACTCATTTTGCAAGACTTTTTGTCGAATCCTACCTTCCACCATCGCAGAGAGGGAGCGCTTTCATCCCCCCATCTCATACGAGCAGGAGTCCCTCAGGGCTCCGTGCTATTCCCCTTAGTTTACACGCTGTTCCCCAACGATAACCAAACACAAATTTGAGGTACCTGCAAACAGGCTCAAAAAAATTGGGGGCTCATTTAGATGCCAAACTTCTATAATAAACTTCTAAACTAAGCCTTGATAAATTCAAATCATTAGTAAAGCTAATTAGACTTTGCCAAAAGGCTTTTTACACTATAAAGAACTATGTTGAGGACGAAAAGGTTTGGGATTAACCTGCTTCAGTACGCACTACAACTTTTGACATTGGTTATTATTTTACAATTTGACATTTTTTTTTAAATTAATTCTTGACATTAATATTTACTTTACTAAGTATTACATTTTGACAACTATAGTCATAGTCATCGTAATTTATTGGTAAGGGATTCTTACAAGTCATATGCAGAATGTTACATAAAATTAGTTAACAAATGATTACATTTATACGTACGGCGTTGCGCCATCGGTACATGGTGGACATCCCACCCATACGTACAAAGTGTTTTGGGAACACATTCATAATGCGTACAGCTAAGGAGTGGAATTCCATGCCGGAGTCTGTGTTCCCTGATAGCTACAACCTAGGGGTCTTTAAGTCAAGAGTGAATAGGTTACTTCTAGGCAAGCGTGCTCCATCGTCGCCCACATCATCGCTTACCATCAGGTGAGATGGTGGTCAAACGCGAGCCTAACAATAATAAAAAAAAACATGTCAAATAATAAAAAATGTCAAACACATAAAAGAAAATACAAGAAAACAAAATAAATCGAAGTCAAATCACAAATTAAAATAAAAACAATCCTATTAAAAGTCAAAATATTTTTAATTCCAAATTAATATTCGTGTCAAAGTTAAATTAAATTAAATCATAAATTCATTAAACGAATAAAAAGCTTGCTCGATAAGCCATTTTTTCAAACGAGCTTTGAAGCTAGGTTAGCAAGTTAGGGCACCCGAAATAGTTACAGGCAGCTGATTATAAACTGTCGGGTCATGAGTCGTCTTGGAGGATTTGGTGAGCGTTCTCGAGACCGTTGATAACTGACCCCTGCTTCTGGTGCAATATGAATGACGGCTGCATACCTTTGGGTAAAGGTCGAGGTTCATCCTCACGTACAGTGCGACCTGATATATAAGTATAGCAGGTAACGTGAGGATGCCTAGTCTAGTAAAATGATATATATTTCCTTTTATTATTGTGAACGAATGTGAGGACTACGTTGATTCTTTTTATTTTCAGTAATATTAAAGTATGTCTGGCAATTTGAGTATTTTCTGCGGCCTATCCAAATGTCCTTTCCTTGGTATTGTTCGTCAAGTCATTGAGCTCTTTAGTAGTCCTGAGTTGAGCTTTGCGAATACTGGCAAATATGCTTGCACTGACTGGACAGATCCACTCAAATCTGTATGGTTCTTTCTTCAAAACTGCATGGTTCTCATGTGATTTGACCATTAAATATTTACAGTATGGACTTTAAGAGACTTTGACTCAGGGGTCAAAGAAACTCAGGGGTTTGTTTCCGTGTTTCTTCTCAGGGTAGTCGGCTAGGAAACACCGGCCTCATCTAGTTTAAAATGACAAAAAAAATGACGTGTAAAAGTGTTTTTTTAAACCAATTTGCAAAATAAATATCATTCATCATTTGATACCTCAAAAAGTAAAAAGGTCTCGTTGGCTCTTTTTACTGACGACACGGTCATTTACTAAAACAGTCAGAGACCCTGGCGCTATCGCTCGCAATATATAATCTTCCGCAAATATTTTGGGCAAATAGTTCTGGAAATGTAGAATCGGAGTTAACCGCGTTAAAAGTCAGGCAGTCCTCTACTCGAGACTTCAAAAAACCCTCCCACCTCCCTCTTCGATCACCATGTACGGCAAACCGATCTCTTAAGAGATGCAAGCTGAATACTTCGGTGTGATGGTAGACCAGCATCTGACTTTCACTGGATACATAAAGCAAGCTCGTTTGCGTGTAGCTTTCGCCCAAAGTGGGTTCCACGACATCATGACCGCCCACAGCAAATTGACTTTCAAGTACAAATTGCACATTCTCACGGCGGTCATCCCTACGATTGTGACATTCGCTTGGCCTGTCTTTGCACACGTAAACCCGTCACTTCCATGGGATGTAATAGGTCCAAAACCGATAGCTCCAAAAATCCTTGGAGCTCCGTATTATGTCTGAAAAGAGAATTTTTTTTATTTTATTTATTTAACGATTTATGTACACACACGCACACACAAAAAAGATTAGAAGAAGGAAACAGAAAAATAGGTACAAAGGTGATGCTTATTTCTAAAGAAATCTCTTCCAGCATACCTGCGAAAGGAGAGTTGGAAGAAAAAAGATATGTAGACACCGTGTGTAACAGTAATAGGAAAATAAGTACATACAAAATAGTTAACAATAAAATAATATAACAAGCAAAAAAAAGATATACTATTATAATTATATACATACACATAGTAAAATAAATATCACAAAAATACATACTAAATAATATAATAAAACTAATACATACAGACTAATATGCAACTATGACGAAATGGAAAGATAGTGTTCTTTCACTCTACTTTTAAAAACTGCAAGAGTTTGGCAGCCCCTTATGTCAGGCGGTAGTGAATTCCATAACCGTACTGCGTGCGCAGTGAAGGAGTAGGAGTAGAAATCGGTGGAGTGGGGAGGGGATTTAAGGAGATTCTTTACATGCGACCTGCAAGGTGCATCAGAAGGACGTGAGTAGGAAAAACGTTCCCGCAAATAGGAGGGCGTTTTAGGGTTGTGAAGGATGTTAAATAGCAGACATAATATCCGAGAGTTCCTGCGAAGTCGAATAGGGAGCCACTTGAGTATCTTGCGAAAGCCTGAGACATGATCATACTTTTTAAGATAGAAAACAAAGCGAATACAAATATTTTGCAAACGCTCAAGTTTATTTAAAAGCTCCTCGGTGGCATCCAAATAACAGGCGTCAGCGTAGTCAATGATGGGCTGAATGAGTGTTTGAGCGAGGAAAATTTTGGTCTTCAAGGGCAAAAAACTCTGAAGGCATTTTAATGAATGGAACGTGTAGTACACTTTCCGACTGACTTCAGCGACATGAGCAGTCCACGATAAGTAAGAGTTCATGATAACCCCCAGGTTCTTAGCCGTCTTCGCGTAATCAATTTGAACTCCATTCAACCAGAGTGGAGACAGCGACGCAACATCCAGCTTGTTCCGCATATACCTGCCACCGATAACCATGGCCTGGGACTTCTTGGGGTTTATTTGCAACCCAAAGGACCGTGACCACTCCCCAATCAACTCCAGGTCACTGTTCACGGCGGACACGGCGGCTTCTGCATCTTCTCCACGAAAGTGATGGTAAAGCTGCAAGTCGTCGGCATAAAGATGGAAGTTAGAGGAAATTACTCTAGTGACAGAGTTAATGAAAATAGAAAAGAGAAGAGGAGAGAGAACGCCACCCTGAGGCACACCCGCAGTAAGACAACACCAATCTGAAGAAGACTCATCAAGGCGTACCCTCTGCGAGCGGCCATTTAGATATGAGTCAAACCATCTAATAGTGGAGGAGGAGAAGTTAAGGGATTTAAGGATTCCAAGAAGAATATCGAAGTCAACAGAGTTGAAGGCACTGCTGAAATCAAGAAGAACAAGTAACGTGAGAGATTTGTGATCCATAGCCCAGCGGATGTCATCAGTAACCTTTAAAAGAGCTGTGACAGTGCTGTGACCAGGCCGAAAACCAGATTGGAAAGGGCTAAGAAGATCATTACTAGAGAGAAAGAGAGAGAGTTGCTGATGGACAATATGCTCAAGAACTTTAGAGAGATAAGGAAGGATAGAAATTGGTCTAAAATCGGACAGTGAGACCGGGTTAGGGATTTTGGGTAACGGGATAATATGGGCTTGTTTCCAGGCATCAGGAACAGCGCCCGAAAACAAGGAGAAGTTAAAAATGTGGGTCAAGACGGGAAGTATTGCGGAGAGAATAGGAGAAATCATTCTTGAGCATACGTTATCATTACCAACAGCGGAAGAGGAAATGGCAAGAATAGATTTCTTGACATAATTTTCACTCACAGGATTAAATTCGAAAGAGGAACACCGTGGTAAAGGCAAACATGACAACTTATCTAATGTAGCTGCCTTGACGTGTGGATCTATATTAAAAGGAGGAAGTGAGAAATGATTGTTAAGAGCACACACGTCAGTATCTTTATTAGAGGTGACAGGGGATTTACCAATACCGACAGTTTTCAGAAACTTCCAAACCTCAGAGGAGTTCCGGTTGTCAAGGGAGTTATGGAAGTAGCGTCTCTTTGCATCTCTACACAAACGACTGCAGCGGTTACGCAGCTCCTTAAACAAGCTCTGGTTGCGCTCGGAAGGACAGCGCTTCAACCTCATTTTGGCCCGGTCTCTACTTGCCATCGCATCCTTAATGGCGGGGGTGAGCCAGGGAGCCGGAGCATATTTAACTTTAACTCGACGAATAGGAGCGTATCGATCGTAAAGATTTAGAATTTTACTGTTAAAAATATTAACCATATCGTCAACAGAGGAGCTATGGAAAACATCAGTCCAGTCAATGCCAACAGCATCACGCAACAATGCCTCCAGATCTATGCCCTTGTAATTCCGAAGGAGAATATATTGTGGCTTGCGTTAAGGAGGGCGAATCTTGTAAGACATGAAAATAAGATCATGATAGGAAAAACAAGCGGTAAGCTGGCCGTGCATTATCAGGTTTAGAAACGAACATAAGATCCAAAAGAGAAGGGGAGCAATTAGGAAAATGATGAGTAGCAGAGAGAGGCAGAATACTGAGGTTAAAAGAAGAAACGAGAGATTGAAGTTTGTGAGAACGAGAGTCATTTTTAAGAAGGCACGTGTTAAAATCACCCATCAAGACCACGTGATCATAGGTAGGACAGAAATTGTTTAGAAGAGTATCGAGAGAATCAAAGTAATCGATAGTAAGGTTAGGACTATACACTACTCCAAGAAGCATCTTCACATGATGTAAGGAAATCTCCAAGAAAAGATGCTCTGCTGACCCCGAGTAGGAAGATGGTGATGCACTGATAATTTTATAAGGAATACCAGCACGCAAGTATATAGCAACACCACCACCGCCCTTCCCCGTTCTATCGTTACGAATGAGAACAAAGCCAGGGAGGGAAAAGTGAACCGAAAGAAGAGATGGTTTCAGAAAAGACTCTGAGATAAGTAAAACATCTAAATGTGCACAGTTAATGGATGCCAGAAGATCAGAGTAATGGCGAGGAACACTCTGAGCATTGATGTGAGCTATGTTAAGGTTGTTGGGATAGTGAGAAAACAGAGAGGAAATCTGATCACCGAGAACCAACGGAGAGGAATCGCTACTCGCCGCACTAAGGAAGCTGCTGGAAGAGGAAGAACAGGAGAAGAAGTCATCATTAAGATTACCATCGTGCATAGTCTGCAAAAATACTAAATAATAAATATAAAGTTGAATATAAAAATAATATTAAAACAAAATAAAACTAAAAAAAAATAATTACTAAACACTAATAAAACCACCCATACGCTGTTGTTGGAAGAGATTTTAACAATAAATATTGATAAAAAAATAAAAAGTGTACACGAACACAAACTTGCCAAATCAGATTAAAAAGTAAGCTAACGAGAATAACAACTACGGAAGCACGGTACAACGAAACGTTTTAATAACATTGCCTATTTTACGATCTGACAGATGTCAAATGTCATGTCAGAAGAAATAAAAAAGTAGAAAAAGAAAACGAAATATATCTAGCGACCCTAACGTTGTTACAATAAATAAATAAAAATTAAGTAAAACTGAAGAAACCATGGGTAGATACATAAGTGAAAAACAAAATGTACCGACAGTATTAAGTACAGTAGAACAAAACAAACAAACTTAAATAAATGAACGACCGTGGGTCGCTTCGGACAGAAAACTTAGCGGCGGGCTTTCCTCAATAATTTCCCTTTAGGGGTTGCTGCAACAGGCAAAGTAGCCCCAACTGCTGACGAGGATGAAGTAGCAGGCCCATGGTCGATGGATGTAGCAGCGCCGGCGGCGGTAGGGAATAGCGCGATTAGAGAACGAAGCTCACCCATAGTCGTTATCTTCCGGCGAGACTTGTCAGGCGTCAAAACGACAATCTTTCCCTCAGCAGACCAGCAGCTATTGATATTGAAGTGCTTGCGGGCGGCCATAAATACATGATGGCGTGTTTTGGTCAAGAACTCCGATATGGTGATCCCGCTACCCTTGAGAGACGTTTTAGCATCCCATACCAACCGACGATTCTCCATTTCGTTGAAACGCACCAACACAGGTCTGGTTTTACCTTGGGGGGCTCCAAGTCTGTGGCACACATTTAGGTATTCCAGTTTGAAGTCCTCAATCTTAAGCTGCTTTGAGATTGTTTGTAGCACAGCATCACTCAACTTTTCACCGGTCTTTTCGGGAATACCATGAAACAGCAAAACTTTTCTTCTCAATGAAGTTTCATGGCTGTCCAAACTCAGTGACAAGGATTCAATCTGTGTCTTGAAGTGAGATAGTGTTTTACAGACGAAAGACTTGAAGTCAGAGAAATCGTTTGAAAGGGAAGCAAGATCAGAGTGAGTGGTACCTGTTGCTGTAGCTCTCTGCAGCTTATCTTCATACTCACTCATGCGGGAGATAAACAACTTCTCTAGTTCTGCCATGCTGTGCACAAGCTTGCTGTCCATTCTTATTAAAAATTGAAGTGTTGTGGTTGTGATGTAGAGAAAGTTGATAGATAATATGAAGCGAAGGTGGGTTTAAAAGTTATTTAGCTCATAAATACTGTTAAAAATATCAAAAAACTATTTTAATTAATTATTTAAATAAAGAGCTATAAAAGTATGTTTACTTGTCAAGCCTACCCACGTAGAAAAAGTTAAGCCTCAAAATCCCGACGATAAGAGTTAACACAAAACGCGAAATATGAAACGGAAAAATATTTTTGAATTGAATTGACGCAGAAATAATGCACCAAATCATATTTTTGATTATAGTATTGAAAAATAATTAAACGATCATATTTTTAAATCAACGCCTGAAAAATAAAACTAGCAATTTTTATAAATTTGCAAGTAAGGATGACGATCAAAACCGGTTATTATTTTATTACGTATTGATAACGATAATTTGAGATAAATTTATTTTCCGCCTGAACTGGTTTTTTTTCTTTGACAAAAATCCAAACGAGCGACGAAAGCCTTTGCCATAGTAAGGTATCAGATTATCGAGTTTTCGGATAAGCTAAGATATAGTTATTCACAATTTGAGATTCGGGCCGTTATTTATAAAACATTTTGCTGTAGTGACACCTAAATGTGTTATGGTTGACGACGAAAAATATAAGTCGAGATTTAAGAATAATAACAAACTTATGAATAAGCTAGCTAATATTATATTCAGTAACAAAAAAAAAACCAGCGCGTAGACTACGTCTGTTTATAGTCCGTACTTTTTTATGTAAATATTATTTTTCTGTTTACCATATAGCGTGGACTATCTTTTATTTTAAGGAAAAAATAAAAGTAGGTATACAGTGCGAGTCTTTATAATGTGCACATATCGAAATGAGGAAATCTATGCTTAATTTTATCGACGGAAAGAGTATTTAATTTTAAAAAAATCTAAATATTTATTTATATTATTTATTATAGATTTTTAAAAAAAAAATTGTTTGCTTTTGTGACCCCAGTGTATACAAAGCTGTGTAACTGTTAAACTAAACGATCTATCATGATAAAACAAACTCCATAATGATCGGAAGTAATTAGGCGTTGTCATAAAATGAAAATTGTAGAAAAAAAAACTGAATTAAAACTAAACAATTTTTTTTGGCATAAATATGATTTTCTTTCATTCATTTTTACAATAATTGTAAAATTTCTCAATAACACGCCCCATCACCTCCCTTTTTTATTACTTTAAGTTATTCTTCATTGTATTAGGAACCTAACGGTAAAAATTGCATGTTTTTAACGCAACCCCAACGTTTTTTATCAACTGTCAAAGAAATTAACTGTCAAAGTATTTAGTTTTTTTTAAATATTTTTTCCGTCGATAAAATTAAGCACAGATTCCCTCATTTCAATATGTGCACATTATAAAGACTCACACTGCATATTATATTTCAGCAAGCAAAATATAATAAATATAAAAAGGTAAAACTACGTACCTTTTCAGTGAAACTAAAGTAAATAACGGCCACATTTAATTTAACAAAATGAATAACGTCCACAAAACGAGTAAGCGGCTCGATTACACATTCAAAAGAGCCCAGTATAAACGTAGCTTGGTTTTAATAAACCGAGCACCGCTAGCGGTGTCAGTTACGAATGTTATGTTATTATGCATAGTGTAATAAGACGCAGCAACAATGCTCACGGTACCTACAGCGTCTGCTGTAAAGCATAATGTGAACGTAGTTTCAGAAGCAGAAAGCCCATTTACCTTTTGTAGTGGCTTTGTGCTCGCAGACTGCGGGTTAAGCGGCGTGGCGCAGCGGGGACAATGGCTCGGACCTTTTTTAAAATGCCTCTCTCATTTCTTGCTGCCAGCAATTCCCGAAACGGAATGGTTTCGAGTTGATCAAATTGGTTCCGTACGGTTAAAGAAATGTTTAAAGACAGAATGAATTCGTTTTGCTGATGTCTTCTTTGTTTTATCTATCAAGAACTTCAAAGTTTACACGAGATACCTCGTTCGTGCTGTGTAAACATTATGTGTGAACAAAAGTTTATGATAGATGTATTCATAACGTGTATGGCACGAAAATGCGACTTTATTACATATTTCAGTGCAAATATTGTGTGTAGCTTCTTTATTACTTTTGGACTAACATATAAAACAGACTGAGAAAATATTATTTTAGGTCTGTTGGTTTATTTGCGCGTTATATGAAATAGCTATTATACGGTCTGTCGGCAATGTTATATCTATATAATTGGATTTAAGAGTTTTATTTGATCGTTTTTGAAAGTAATATTTATTTTACGATGATTTATAAATATTAATTTATAATATGGGTCAAAACGTGTCTTTGTGCAGAAAGAAAGACGATTTTAAGGTCAATGTTTAATTTGTTCACACTGATCTTAATCTTATTAAACTGATCATTTCACAATAATATAGTAAAACAGACTACAAAAGAGATTTACATAAACAATATACTGCAGAGCTGTGAGAAAACCGTTCTACATAAACTTACGACTCACATAACTGTAAAAAAGAAAAAACTTTTCCGCGAGAAAATAGCACAGATTACTAAAACAAGTGTACTAAATACATAACCCGTGCAAGTGTAATACCACGTAAGAGCTGGTAACGTTGATAAAACTTTAATAACGCTAAACTTTGCTTCTGTCTCCGTTCACTTAGAGCACACTAAATTGTTGCAGTTGCGGTCTCATCGCTAAACTAATCCAATATTGGAATTAGACCCTTATCTCGTCTATTAAGTTCAGTTCGCTTGTTAGTCTTGTAAATTACGAATAAACAATGGCACGGATTTTATGAATGCTTGTAAGAGGAGCTTGGAAAGTCATATCTACTGTTACCTAATCTGGCTGTGGCCGTTGGTGCGGAGATTGCAGGTCGTTGACAGGTCGTGGACATTGTAGCGTGATTCTTTGAAACCGAGAGAACGTCTCATTCAAAGAGGAGCTTGGGTTTTTCTTTATAATATGATATTTTTATTTGCATATTCTTTTTCCCCGATCACTAAATGTATCAAAGGCACTCATTTGCGCCTAGTGGCTTACGACACAAAATAGATAGGTACGAAAACTAGGCCAGATGAATGAGATACTCTCTCAGTTTCAAAGAATCACCCTGTAGCGGTTGATTGGTGGACGAAAGAACAAGAAAAAAACTTTCATTTGGTACAAACAAAGGCACACAAATACAAAGAGTTTGATAATAAAAACGAAAAGAATAAAATAGTTAAAAACAGTAAAATAATTCTGTACTTGCCTAAATTTCGCAAAAAAAACTGTACATCTGCAACTAAAAAAGTTTTTAAGCTAATAAATAACTTATTTTATCCGTAATAGAGACAGTTTTATTATCTAGTTTTGACAAACGGAACGTCCGTTGAATGATATAGACGTGTTACGAATTGCTCTTGGATTTTTTAATCAAAAAAGTACGTCAAAAGTTACTGTTTATTGTGGTCCTATATATCAAAGTACAGCCTTTTAAATAACCTAACTACTGGTGAAAAGTGCAAAGCGATACATCAAACCAAGATAAAGTTATAAGGGAAAACATTTTTAAAAGTAACCTAACGAATTGTGTACCTGACCTACGACAACTCGCGCAGAGCCCGCTGAGGTGAGTCACCAAGAAACGCACTTAGTAACATTTTATTCATTGCATACCCACAAAAATGAATTGTGCTGGATGTAAACAAGCAATAGCTCGCGGAGAACTGCTAAGATGTTGTACTTGCCAACAACTATACCACTATCGATGCATCAACATGACATCATCGTATTATATCGAAAATAAAAATAAAATAATTAATTCATGGCGCTGCCCATCGTGCAAAACCTCTACAAAACAAATACGAAATGATGACACACCTATTAGGAGACAATTTCCGCCGACACTCGACGACACGATTATGTCCATTGACGACCAAATACAAGATGACCCAAGTATACTAGCAACTATAGAAAAATATGACGCACCACCAACAAATACAGATAATTCTTCAGTCTTATCACCGATCTTACTACGACCAGAGCCAATCAAATTAGAACAAATTAGTCAACTATTAGACCAAAAATTGGAATTACAAGAACAATCTATTTTGGCAAAAATCAAAAGTACTATCCAGTCAGAAATTAATATAGCTTTATTAAAATACCAACAAGAAATATACCAGAAAACTGAACAACTTTCTCTAGAGCAAACTAAACTAACCACCAGTATTAGTTATATAAACGAAACCATACAAAATCTTGAGATTAAAAACGCAAAACTTAAAACAGAAATAGCCGAGCTTCAAAATAAAAATATGCATCTGTACACGAACGATACCCCTATGAACACTTCGAACGATAATAATAAAATACTTGTTATCTACGGCCTAAACGAATATTATGACGAAACAGAAACAGACCTCGAAGATAGAATTATATTTGCGTTTCAAGACACCTTAAATGTCGACCTCACTGGCTATATCGAAGAGCTAAGTCGGATAGGACGGCCACTACGGGTGGAACTGATCAGCAAAAAAAATGACTAAATACATCTTAGAACATGCGGATTATTTGAAAAGTCTAGGTTTATATGTGTCTAGTTTTCTTGATAGAGAATATTTACAGAAAAGACGAAAACAAAGAGAAGAACGGTATTCGATACACCAAAAAAACAAAAAGGGATACTATAATCATCTAAATACAAACAACATAACGCTAAATAATACAACTAGGCCACCTTCCCCCACCCAGAGCATCAATAATAGGCCAATTGAACTTTGTTCCTTTCGCCAAGAACTTTGAAATTCTATTCCAAAACATACGCAGCCTTAAAAATAAAAATTATTTGCTACAATCAGTCATTGAAGAAAGAAAACACGTTAATGCTATATGTTTGACAGAAACATGGATTACTGAAAATAAAATTGAACTACTACACTTAAATGGATATAAAGCAGCTTCCAGTTACAGCAGGAAACACCACGAGGGTGGAGGTGTATGCATTTTTGTTCAGGAAAACATCGAAACCTTAGAGCGACCAGATATAACTTCGCTATCTGTTGAGTTTATATTCGAAGTTTGTGCAACAGAAATAGTTCGGCAAAATACTGTTATTGTAGTAATATATTGGCCCCAAAAAAATAGGGAGACAGATGTATTTTATGGTTCTCTTAAAAAACTTTTGCGGTTACTAAGAATCAAAGACAGTAAAAAAAAATATTATTATCGGTGGAGATTTCAATGTTAACATGTTAGAGAATTCAAACAGTACTACAGATTTACTTAACACTATGACTAGCTATAATTTTGACCAAATGATTAACGAACCTACCAGAATCAGTAAAACAAGCGCCACATGTATAGATTTGGTATTTACAAATTTTAAATTAAAAAACTTAAGGGCCTCTGTTGAAAACTTCGGACTTTCTGATCATAAGGGAATAATATTATCAGTCCCTAAAAAAACAGACATAAATGAACGGAAATCGTGGTATAAAAATAAAAGAATATTTAATGAAAAAAATATGGATAACTTTAAGACGCAACTGAGTAAAGTAAATTGGCAATCAATATTTAAAGATGACAAAGACGTAAATTCAAACTATGAATCTTTCCACACGAAAATAGTAAGCATTTTAAATGACTGTATTCCAAAAGTAAAAATTAAAAACAAAACCAAAAAGTCATGGCTAACTACCGGTTTCATTAACGCTCAGGCGGTAGCCGGCGCCCGGAAGCCATTGTCTTACTATTGTGTCTCTAATTACGCACGTCAAAAGGTTAAAAGTGTCTTGCCAGCACAAACGTTTACTCAAAGCATTTCTGACACAAAATGAAGCCCCTATCTTGTTAAAATATTATAAAAAATATGAAAAACTCCTAAAAAAAGCAGTTTATAAATCTAAAAAAAACATAAATATTAAAAGGATACAAAATAGTACCAATATTTCGAAAACTATGTGGCAAATAATAAAAGAACACACCAATAAAACAACTAAACGCACAAAGAAAAATATAAAATTAAAGATACAAAATACGGTAACGGAAAACCCCACGATTGTTGCAAACGCATTTAACGACTTCTTTAGATCAGTTGGTGGAAAGTCCAGTCATCAAACTGGTCGACCGGTCATAACAAAAAATGATAAGTCCTTATTTGTCAAACCTGTAGATGAATATGAAATACTCTCAATTATAAGAAACCTTAAAAACAAGAGAAGCTATGGTTTTGACGAAATTCCACCCTCATTAGTTAAAAAATGCGCAAATGTTCTAGCCATGCCACTCACTTTCTTAATAAATCAATCCTTTACTGAACCGTCCCACATTTACTTAAGATCTCGGTAATCAAACCAATCCATAAAAAAGATTTGCAGACTGACTGTAATAACTATCGCCCCATAGCACTTCTGCCTACCTTCTCAAAAATTTTAGAAACTGCTATGTCTTCACGCCTGTATTCTTTCTGCGAGACATTCAATATATTTAATGACAGCCAAAATGGTTTCAGGAAAAATAAATCAACAACAAATGCGGTTTATAGATATGTGCAACAGATCTTAAATATAATTAATGAAAAGAAATACGCTATAGGTATTCTTCTAGACATGAGTAAAGCATACGATAGAGTTCAATATAACATCCTCTTGAATAAACTGGACGGGATAGGAGTACGTGGTTAGCTCATAAATGGTTTACTTCATACCTCGAAAATCGTTCACAATATGTAGAAATTGAGCACTACAATCATTGTACTGGGGAAATCGCTAATGTTAAATCGGGAGTGACTACTGTAAATAAATCAATCCCACAAGGTAGCGTACTCGGATGCATATTATTTCTTATTTATATAAATGATCTCCCTAAAAAAATAGATGCCGTAAGCGTTTTATTTGCTGATGACATTTCCGTTGTCTTTCCTTGCTCAAATAATCTGACCCTTCACAATGACATTCATCGAATTCTATCTGACATATATACTTGGTTAAATGAACACAATCTCGAACTAAATTTTGTTAAAACAAAAATTATGCAATTCAGACCTTACCAAAAACGACCCCTTGACATAAAATTTACCTTTAATGATATTACATTAGACTGCGTGGATAATTTCAATTTATTGGGACTTAACATTGACACGAACCTAAACTGGAAATCTCATATAGCACACATAAGTAACAAAATTTCTAGGTTTACTTATGCGCTATCGGAACTGAAAAGATCTACGGATTTCAAATCTGCAAAAGCAGCCTATAGCGCATACGCGCACTCTTGGCTCCGTTATGGTATAATGCTATGGGGTAATAGTACGAACGCCGATAAACTGTTCAAGCTACAAAAGAGATGCATACGCATCTTAACAAATATAGGATGTATGGACAGCTGTAGACCACACTTTATAAAACATAATATCCTTACGCTCACATCTCTGTATATCTTTGAAATATGTCTTTTTGTCAGGAAAAATATGTCACTTTTCCCCTTAAGTAGGGATCATTACACCCAGCCACGAAATTTGCGACACCAAAACGATCTAGCATTACCGATTTCAAAGCTATCTATTTTCAATACAGGCCCTTATGTAATGTGTATCAAGATATATAATAAAATTCCAAAGTCCTTAAAAGAAATTAAAACACTCAATTTATTTAAAACAAAATTGTTCACTTATTTGAACGAGAAGTGCTACTACACACTCAAAGAGTTTTTTGACGAAAAAAAAAACAAATAAATAATTAAATAAGCGCAGGTACATATTAAACTATACAAATTCATTATTACTATTTTTATTATTATTATTTTCGTTTTATTTCCATTTATTTTGACATTTATATTTATTTTGACATTAAATTGATTTGACATTATTTTGATACTTGTAATACCTACTAATAATTTTTGCTTTTCCTTTTTAAATGTGTGAATCTTGAAATGTATTTTATTTTGTTTTATTGAAATTTGTTTATTTGTTTTGCAGTGCCCTTACAGGGTGCATGTTTGAAACTTTAACTTTTATTCCAACTACTGTACAACATGTTTGCAATAAACTGATTTGATTTGATTTGATTTGATTTGACAATAGCTCTCTCTATTTTAGCTAGAGCTTTTTACAGACTAAAACTTTGTAGCTTTTATGATTGAAACCATTTGATTAGACGTTGTATTTGTTTCTAAATAACTTTCGCTTGCACTTATTATTAATAATAAGTAATACCAATATCACTTCAAACTCTTTGATTACAAATAATTTAAGAGTTTCGCAAGAAGAGTCAACATATAATTACTTCAAGAAACAATGGTTTGACCAGATTGCTTTTTCAAAAGTTTGTTGCTGTAGCGATGAATCAATCAAGACCACAAATCATCAAGAAGGATAGCATTAAAAAATAAACAGGTACATTGCCCGTCGACAGCCCATACTAACACATATACTGGATATAAAAGTGAAGTACAAATAAGTAAAAAAAAGAACCGAAAATTTTATGGACATTGATAACGAAATCAAGACATCGATACAACTGCTCTCGGAAGGAAAGATTATAGTAGAACACTGTATAGAAATAATTTCTCCTTTTTATTAGTTTTTTTTTTCTAATATAATAAGTTCACTAAGTTAAATTTACCATTTTTGTTGAAATTTATGATAATATTAATAATAAAGATTAGATTCAAATTTCAGTTATTTATTTTGTAACTGAACACATGTCATGTATTTTAAACAACTACCTATATACTATATTTTACTGTAATGTTTGAATTGAAGAGTTTCGAAAGAAGCAACCCTCTGTGTTGGAAACCAGTTTCGAAAACAGAAATATATTTCTTTATTGGAAACGGGGGTTCCGTTTCCAATAAAGAAATATATTTCTGTTTTCGAAACTGGTTTCCAATAACTGGTTTCCAAAGTGGCCGAAGAGCTTCTATCGTCTATGGGGATTGAAGAGCTAAACGAGATGGAGTATCCAGTCGCAAACACAAGACCCTGGCGAATAGGACACGAAAACACTCGCCAAGCGGATTAAACAAGCTTAATGAAATGTACAATCTTGTGCTATTGTGTATAAGTAGGGTACAATCGGTCAGTATTAATTATTTTTCTGTTTCTATTGATAAGCAAATCATGTGTGAAGTTTAGTGACATTGATGTGATGGACAATACTGTGTCTCTCAAATCGTAAAGCATATTCTATTTGATCGTGCACAGAGCAAACAAAAACAGATTTTAAGGTGCTGCGGGATTGTTTGAAAGAGTAACCGTAACACTGGAACGCAAAGGGCACCTGATAGAACACAGTGAGTTAGTCAGTAAATCTCTCTCTCTCCCTCTCAGTAGATCTCTCTTACTGCACCCAGACCCAAGAATAATTTTATGATTACCCACGTAAAATAAGGTGACGAATCTATGTTTACTCTTTCTTATTAACTTGCGGAAATCCTTGTGGAAATCGCCCAACGGCCAGGGGCAGAACCACATAGTGTTCCCCGCAGCTACCTTTTGCCGGGGCGAAAGAGTGCTTGCGTATTTCGTCACGCACACTCCGTCAGGTATATATTGCTCACATGAATTTTATTCAAATTCTGTCACTTTTTGCAGTTCCATACAGCTGCAATTTCTCTAGGGAAGTGCACTTGGAACACGCTGCACCGCCGTCTTGGGCTTTTCACTGCTCAGACTCAGACCTGCAGGTCACAGCCTATAGCGGCTGGAGATCGTTCCACGCCCTCCAGTGCCCAATGCGTTAATTACAGATAACTTGAAAAGATATTTTAAAAAGAAAAGTCAAAATAGCATATAAAAAGAAAAGTCAAAATAGCATATAAAAAGAAAAGTCAAAATAGCATATAAAAAGAAAAGTCAAAATAGCATATAAAAAGAAAAGTCAAAATAGATAGAGAATAGATTAAGAATCGAACTCATTGTATTCCAATGTCAGTATCCAACTTTTGACTAGCAACTTGAGAGATGTTCAGTGACGTTTATCTATCAAATCTAAAAGTAAATTCTATTATTTCGTGCACAGAGTAAACCAAGTAATATGATGACCCGATAAACACATTCTTAGTTATGACAATCTAAAGTACTCTTCATGCCGAGAGATGACATAATTGAAAATTTCATTTATTTTATCCTCTTGAAATAAATTCCAAAAAGCATCATGCCCTACCTGTAACCAATTTTATCATTCGACTTCAAACTAACATAAATGGAGACATGAATTTTGGGGCCTGAATGCATTAGGTTTAGACATAGTTCTAAAAATGCGTTTCTCTATTTCAACATAATTATAAAAACAATCTCGATTCCCAGTCTAGAAGGTGAGATATTTAAAAATAGGGTTTATTGTGTTAGCTAATGTGTTAACTTCTAAAGATTGCATCAGAAACTTATTTAGTGTCCTTAGATATAGTGTAGCGGGAAGGTTTTAAATAAAACGACCAAAACGGGTAACACACCCTCTATACTTTTGCCTTGACAGCACACAATCATTACAAATATCATAAATCAATACCATTTAAAATAATAATAATTATATAGTAGCACTTACTCTGTGATGTTGCTTACCCCGAAAACCGGAATGGAATGTGTCAGGACAGCGCAGCGCGTTATTTTATAACCTCTGTCAACTGTCATAGCACTGAGCTGTCATCGCATAACGTTCCAGTTGTCAGTGCAAAATAAATACATTTTAATGTTGCTAATACAGAAAACAATCATAATGTATGTAACTAATCATAAAAATCGCTAACAGTCGGCCATCCGTATTACAAATACGACCTCGTATGTGAAAGAATAAAGAAATTGGTGTTATACACAAAATAATGAGACAAGAAAAAAAGAATAACAGCAATAAAGCAAACAGATATCTATTACAGTAGCGAATAAAACTTTAGATTATTCATACACTGGTTGCTGTACCTAGGAACGAGACTAAACATAATTATCAATTTACCAATTACTATTTAGACACAATTGATTGCATTATTTAGTTGTTATGTAAAAGTAGCTTATAAGCAATTGTGTATACATGATTTTACTTTGTTGCTCAATAAATATATATTATTATTATTCTTACAAATCATTATCTTATTCTTTATACAGTCATTCAAAAACAGGTCTCTAAAATGTCCTGCCTCTACTGATTCAAAGATTCAAAGCATTTTATTTCAAATAAACAATTTACAGGCACTTTTGAAATGTCAAGAAGTCAAGTTACAAATCTATGTTACTTATTTCTTGTCGCTATCATGTAATGACAAACGTACAGGCCCCTCAAATGTCCTGCCTCTAATGGAAAACAAACAGGCCCCTCAAATATCCTGTCTCTAATGAAAAACAAACAGGCCTCTCAAATGTCCTGCCTCTAATATAAACAGACAGGTCCCTCAAATGTCCTGCTCTGAGATGAAAAACAATTATTAGTTAATAAACAATTGCCTGATAAAGCCAATTGGTTTATCCTGAACAGGCCCCTCAATGGTTCTGAACAGGCCCCTCAATGGTCCTGAACAGGCCTCTCAATGGTCCTGAACAGGCCCCTCAATGGTCCTGAACAGGCCCCTCAATGGTCCTGAACAGGCCCCTCAATGGTCCTGAACAGGCCCCTCAATGGTCCTGAACAGGCCCCTCAATGGTCCTGAACAGGCCTCTCAATGGTCCTGAACAGGCCTCTCAATGGTCCTGAACAGGCCTCTCAATGGTCCTGAACAGGCCTCTCAATGGTCCTGAACAGATCCCTCAATGGTCCGATTGCATTCACACATAGAAAGCCACTGTATCCCTGAGTGACCTAGGCTATATTAATATGTACGCGGGCGATGCCGCGGGCAAAAGCTAGGAGGCAAATGTAATAAATGTCAGACTATCTGTCAACAGGCAATCCATATAATATTAATTTACCTAATTTTAATTTCAATAAGTGTCAATACTATTAACTGTCCTCTTTAGTTGCATTTAGATTATTCCTAATCAAAAGTATTACTGGTCTGCTCATTTACTTTATAAGTAAGCTCAGAACGCAGGTCATGGTAACAACGATTCATAAGTTGGTAGATATGTTTGCTACGGTCATTTAACAGTGATCCAAAACCGGTCCCTAATCCATCTGAACACACCCCGAGTTGTCCTTAGGTACTCAATAGATTTACATACGTGTGGTATGGTAATACTTCCAGGGTGTAGCCCTGCCAAGGCACGTGTGGTGGTGTGGTAGTACCTCCAGGGTGTAGCCCTGGCAAGGCACGCGTGGTGGTGTGGTAGTACCTCCAGGGTGTAGCCCTGGCAAGGCACGCGTGGTGGTGTGGTAGTACCTCCAGAGTGTAGCCCTGGCAAGGCACGTGTGGTGGTGTGGTAGTACCTCCAGGGTGTAGCCCTGGCAAGGCACATGTGGTGGTGTGGTAGTACCTCCAGAGTGTAGCCCTGGCAAGGCACGTGTGGTGGTGTGGTAGTACCTCCAGAGTGTAGCCCTGGCAAGGCACGTGTGGTGGTGTGGTAGTACCTCCAGAGTGTAGCCCTGGCAAGGCACGTGTGGTGGTGTGGTAGTACCTCCAGAGTGTAGCCCTGGCAAGGCACGTGTGGTGGTGTGGTAGTACCTCCAGGGTGTAGCCCTGGCAAAGCACGTGTGGTGGTGTGGTAGTACCTCCAGGGTGTAGCCCTGGCAAGGCACGTGTGGTGGTGTGGTAGTACCTCCAGAGTGTAGCCCCGGGCAAGGCACGTGTGGTGGTGTCAGAAGAAACTCATATTGAATAAGGTAGTACAACAAAAGCGATAAGCCTGAATATTTTAAAGTTCACCATTTTAAAGTACACATCACTATGCCCGCTTAGATAGGTACTATTTTATCAACAACATTGTAACGGTGCCTACATACGTAGGTACTTTCAAAGCAAAAGTAGAAGATGCAGTTTAGGAAAAAAAATCGCTTGTGGGCGGGATAAACGAATGCATTTAAATAAACGACTCGTTTATCCCACTTCTGAATTGTTAGCTAATGTGTTAACTTTAGAGAAAGATTGCATCAGAAACTTATTTAGTGTCCCTAGATATAGTGTAGCGGGAAGGTTTTAAATAAAACGACCAAAACGGGTAACACACCCTCTATACTTTTGCCTTGACAGCACACAATCATTACAAATATCATAAATCAATACCATTTAAAATAATAATAATTATATAGTAGCACTTACTCTGTGATGTTGCTTACCCCGAAAACCGGAATGGAATGTGTCAGGACAGCGCAGCGCGTTATTTTATAACCTCTGTCAACTGTCATAGCACTGAGCTGTCAAATCGCATAACGTTCCAGTTGTCAGTGCAAAATAAATACATTTTAATGTTGCTAATACAGAAAACAATCATAATGTATGTAACTAATCATAAAAATCGCTAACAATTGTAATTGACACAAAGAAACAAACGGTTTATTTTTAAGTAGTTTTCTTATCTGTGTTGACACTGACAGTTCGTTACTTGAGTTTTTGCGAGTAGTTCAGTGGTAGTTTTATTCGCAAATTGAGTCCAAGTGGATATCCTGATGTAGAATTAGTGTAAAATGTTTGATACTTCACTTGCTAAAGCATGTGAAGTATATACGCAACTGGACAATATGTTGAATCTTTGAAACAGGCACGATCTCGGTAAAATGAAGCTAAGAAATTTATTGCAGTGTTGACTACCTCAGTGAAGTTTACAGAGAAGGCTGACTCCGAGATATTTGCTGCCAAATACTGCAATAATCTTAAAATGTAACAACAATCACATTTAAATGGCCACGAGTAAGTATGCATTTAAGCGAAAGTTGCGGAATTACTTTCTACACAAATAGCAGAATCATTTCAAAACCCCTTTACTGTGTATATATATAATTATATGTATGTATGTATAGGTATATATTTTATTAAATATGTATGTATGTTTAGTTTTAGTTTTATATATAATTTTGTAATACTTGTTGTCTAAACAATATTTTCTTTTTTTTTATGCACCTGCCATATTGTCTCTCCACTACCCTAGGTTGACTGGTAGAGAATGCCTAAGGCATTAAGTCCGCCTTTGTACCTTGTTGTTGCATGAAGATTAAATAAATAAATTTAAATGAAACTCAAAGTGATAAGTCTATACAAAGTCCTTTAAGCTGTATCAGCTTAAAGGACTTAGTATCCAAACCAAAAGCATAAAAAACCACTACGAGTATGATCACTCGTCTTATATTCGAGCGTTTGAGTGTATTTTCCATTGTGAATTATAATGAATTGAATTATATTTATGTTATTTGTGAGATGCCTCATAGACCAAGATCCAAGAGCTGTCTGACATAACTTATTTTCACATGGAAGAAACCTTAGGTTCTCAGTAGTGTACCAAACATCCCCTAAACACAAAAATTATTCAGCCAAGAGTATGGGCGCGAGAGCACGCATGCGTTTCAGAGCGAGTGAGACGATTTCATGCACTGACTGGATGTTTGGTCACTACAATTTGTCTGACTAATGAAATATAACTTTTGTAATAGTTACCTTAATAACATATTTAAAAATCAGATATGTAAAAATAAGTAAAGTTTATTTACTTTTTGTGGAGCTTTAAAGCGTCTGACAGAAGTTTTGTTTCATGGAAAGTGTCTGACACTTATGATACTACTTTAGAATAATATTCTACATAAAATATATAAAAATCAGCCATAAAAAAATAAGTTAAATAACTTTCTCACCTAGTACCTGCTCAGGGGCCCCAAGGGGGAGTTCCACAAGTACACAGGTATTCAAAGCACATGAGACGCTACTGAGAACCTAAGGTTTCATCCATGTGAAAATCAGTTATGTCTGACAGCTCTGGGATCTTAGTATATCATATTCTCCCAGTATACATCAATAAAAACTAAATATATATATTAAAAAAATCATTTGTTGGTTGTCTTCTTGCGTAACCTTACTTTTATTTTAAATCTGTTATAACTGGAGAGATAATAGATTTTGTCGAATTTTCAGTAAAAGTTTGAAAATATATAGCTGTTAACTGACACTTCTTATTTTTTTCATTGTTGATAAATGATGAAAAGATGGAAAATTTTATAAAAGCATGTCCAGCTGCATGGAGAGCAGTGGTGGCCGAGTGGTAACGGCCCCGACTTACGAGTTGTAGGTCGCGGGTTCAAACCCAGCCAGGCACATTAGCAAGCATAGCATAGCATAGTCGGCCTTATAATGTTCCCACTGTTGGGACTCAGGCCTCCTCTCTAGGAGAGGGAATGGGCCTTAATCCAGGCACATTACTTTGTGTAATTTATTTCATCACCACTGGTCTCAAAACGGTGAAGGAAAACATCGTGAGGAAACCGGCATGTCCTAGAACCAAAAATTAGAAGACATGTGACATCCACCAACCCGCACTGGGCCCGCGTGGTGGATTACGGCCCATTCCCTCTCCTAGAGGAGGCCTGAGTCCCAACAGTGGGAACATTATAAGGCCGACTATGCTATGCTATGCTATGTCCAGCTACTTTTATTGTACTGATAATTTAATAAGTATATATTTCATTGTACATTAAATTGCAGTGTAACGTTTTTTGAAAAATATAAAAGGTTTTGAAACGTAGGTAAGTATAATTGTACCGTTAATATAAGTGTACCGTTTATTTAATTAAAACAGATTTATTTCGTAAAACTTTTTTCTAAAACATACAAGTTCTCAGGAATATAGTCACGATAAACCTGTTTTTCCGCATCTACAAGCGTTAAAATACAAAACAAGCTAATAATTTATTATGATTAAGGTGTTGGTTGCATTGTCTCATTGCTTTCGATATTTATTTATTTTCCATATGATATTTAAAACTATTTCTTGACTACGATCCCTCCTGATGGTTAGGGAGTGATGCAAACATTGATGGTGAAGCGAACTAGTTTATTAAAAAAGTCTATCAACTCTAGCCTTGAAGGCATCGGTAAGAAATTATAATCGGACGAGAAGACCGCAGCAGGCAAATTGATTCAGTACTGATGTACGCGGTATAAATGACGAGGCGAAACGTTTAGTCCGGACCGTAGAAGTGTCACCAACGTAAGGGTGGAGACTCACCGTACGTCGGGTTGTCCAATGGTAGAAAGGTGATTGCGGAATCAAGCTATTTCTGGGAATCATACTACCTATATTATTTATATTTGGGTAGTCAAACCTATGTTAGAATAAGCAAATTATAGTCCATATTAAGTTTATCATCATTGGGTTATCTAACATTACTTTGGATTATTTTGGTAAACCGAAGTTTTAATCGTGCACCTGCACTGCTACTCTAAAAGGTAACGTACAAAGTTAATTGATGGTGTACTTGTAAAAATTTCAGCAAAGAAAAATAAAATATACAAGAGTCTGAATACTGAGTCTGCAATACTTTAATACAGAGATAATTTTCTATCTTTGAACTACAAATGTTTTGAACACAAGCTCAAAATCACGAGCTTGTGTTCAAAACATTTGTAAACGAGGCGTACAGACGTAAATGTCACAAGCACATAGTACCTACAATGTTTTACGAAAAAATCTAAACACACAGCCTCTTTCCAGAACCATTTTTGCAACTCAACAAAACAAATACAAAACTGTTCTAAAGATCAAGGCAATAAATTATGCTCTCTCTACTTCGCGCTTTTTAAATTGTATAAAATAACAATGACATTCTTTTAGTTAAAAACCGTTACTTCCCGTTTCTTCTTGGAGAACAATATTTTCCAATTTAAGTGACAAAGTGCACTTAGGTCGGCTTGTCTGAAACCAAAACTTTGCCATTTGAACCACAGACCAAGCTGCAACTAAGGGAAACTTTTTTTTAAACTATACGTTTTCTTCCGATAGTTGTGCTGCCGACTCAATGATTATTGTCGACTGTTTCCAGTTCAAGTAATTCATATTTTAGTAAAAAAATAAATTACGAACAATCCTGTATTCTGTAGAAAACCTATCAGACGTATGAAATATTATTTTTTCTAGTCTGTGCCAAAAGCATTTTATAATTAAGAAAGCAAACAACACGCCTGTCGGTCTAGTGGTCAGTGGCCCTGACTGCTATACCGGAGGTCGTGGGTTCGATTCCCACACAGGACAAATATTTGTGTGATGAGCACGATCATCTGTTCTGTGTCAGGGTGTAATTTATCTATAATATGTGTATGTATTTAGAAATATATAAGTAGTTTATCAGTTGTCTAGTATTCATAGCACAAGCTCTGCATTGTTTGGGACTAGTTGGCGTTGTGTGAAAGTTGTGGAATATATAATGTTGATTGTTCAGCCAGTAATGTGTAGTAGTAAGAAAAACCGACGGAGCCTCGCTGTTCTTAGTCTGCTGGGCTTAAAGGAACCTAACACGACAGATAAACAATTGGGGGTTATGACGGGTAAACAAGATAACGGGGTCTAACGACGGGGATAACGGGGTATTACCAAGAATAATGGGGGCTAGGACTAGTATTGCCAGGCATCCCGTTTTGCGCGGGATATCCCGATTTTCAGGGGTCTGGGGACGCGTCCCGATTTGCACCTAGTCGGGACGCTAAATGTCCCGATATATCAAAATAATGATTAAAGACATTATTATTACTATAAATTAGCTAGTATCGAATTCGCATAGTGATGCTATATATATATATGTGTTATATGTTGACATAGTGATGTCAAATGTGTTCAAAATGACACACGGCCATCAAATGTCTCCCTCGTTTAGAGCCGCGTCGTCTTCATCCGTCACACGAGTCCATAATGTCTTCTGCTTCATTCAATTCTCATAATTATAAATAATCTGACTCAATCATATAAATGTATAGCAATATAAATGTTGCTGTGCCCTACCCGGGTCCATGTTTGAGACAATACAATAATGACAATATGAGTGCAAAATAAATAAATAAATAATCGATGTTTGTTCATCCTGTAGTGTATAAGCATGTACCTATTATAGTTGATCGATGTAACCTATATATTCAATGTTTATCCACAATAAAGTTAGTATCAGTTTGAATCTATTCTCAATCCTAACATTATAATCCATTCCATTCACATGCAGTAAAATGTAACTAACAATACAATTTTAATATAAAAATATTTAAACTTTTAAAACAGCGGTAATTGAAATCTACACTAATATTATAAAGATGTAAAGTATGTTTTCATGTGTTTTTGTTTGTAGGAGGTAATCTCTGAAAGTACTGGTCCGAATGCTAATTTTTTTTCACCGGTAGAAAGCTGCTTTATTTTAGGTGAGTGATATAGGCTATATTTTATGTACGCAGGTGGAGCCGCGGGCAAAAGCTAGTCATCCATAACTTCAATTTATTTTTCGTTTTTGTCTTTATTAACACGGTGGAGCTTACGGTGGAAGCGTGCAAACTGTGCCCAGTTTGGGCGGAGCACTGCAGCGTCCTTGTGGAGACCTTTGGCGGTGGCGAACTCTCGCGCCGTAGCCATCATGGTCTGGAGCGAGAGAGAATGGGAAGCGGTCGCCTCCTTCCGTGAAGCAGTAATGCGAGCGAAGGAGTTGATCGCAACCGTGAAGGAACGGACACCCTGATGCCCCAGTCGTTCTCGAAGGAGATGTCCCGGGTGTCGGGAGTCGCACAGTGATTTCCAGCCACAGTAGGCATGGGTTTGCAAATTTTCACCCGTCCAATGAGGACCAGGCCCGAGTCGATGGCTCGTCGTGTTGCACACGCTCCTCAAACAGAACGCAAAACTGAAGGGGCCCAGTAAGACTGATGCCTGCTAGGGTTGCAGGAACGTTTGAGACAGTGACCGTGGCCCTAGAACACAAAGGACAACTGAATATGGTTTTAGTCAGTAAAAGTCTTACTCACCCTCTCGTTCCAACCTAGAAATTAATTGAATGATTTCCCAACTCAAAAAAAACATTATTAAGAAGAAATTGTCCCGATCTAAAACCCTAAATCCTGATTTATTTTACCATCTGTCCCGATTTTTTCCAATCGGACCTGGCAACACTAAATAGGACAGAGATAATAGGAGCAATGCTTTAAAGTAGGGGCGCCCAAGTGGGGATTTTGCGCGATACTTGAGAGCGTCAGAAAATCATATGGGGAGAAACCTTGCACCCTGTAATGTACCCCTACTTTATAGGAACCATAGTGGGGTGCGTTGAGGGCAGTCCGTCAGATTAGTAAAAAAAAAATCGATTCTCGGAAAAACTCGAGCTCATCAGATTAAGACAAGTTGAGTACATGCAGAAAAGAGTATATTTCAATAATCTGACAATTTGAGCGTGGCATAAGGAAATGGACGAGTCACAAAGTTGTAAAAACAAAACGTAACCTCGAAATGTGCGATTGAAAGATTACGAAAAACATATAATCTGACGGGTTTCATGGGGTGAAGTAGCTAAAACCATCAATAAAGTATGACTCGTACATATGCTGAGAACTGTGTATTTCTCACTCCACGCCTAGAGTGAGAAGGAATGACCTTCTCACTCTTTCTTTACCTCTCACTCTCGCACCGTCCCACCATGGAAAATATGGGTCGTTTAAGACTCTGCCGACCAAAATAATTGAATTTAGTTGAATTTTGATAGTAAACTGTTGAATTTTTTCGCAAACTTCAATTCTTATCTTTAATGACCATACTACAATGTACAATTTTTACATTTTTGAAATGTCGCTCGGTTGTTTCATTATTAATTTTTTGCTTTAATTATTTTATACAAACTGTCAGATTAACAATACCCCTCCATATAATTGTCAGATTATCATTTAGGACGACAAAGACATCACGTTGAAAACCCTCTGTATAAAAATCTAACGCGCTTGAGTATTTATTATTATTTTTTTGCTTTAATTATTTTATACAAACTGTCAGATTAACAATACCCCCCTCCATATAATTGTCAGATTATCATTTAGGACGCCAAAGACATCACGTTGAAAACCCTCTGTATAAAAATCTGAAGCGCTCGAGTATCTCAATGTCATTTTTTTTTTTTTAATTTTCAAAAATTAGTCATGGCTGTTGGTCACGTCCCAATCGTCAATCATTTAAATAAGACACTTTTTGAGTTCACTTAACATTCACTCTGAATATCTAACACGCTCGAATAACTATTTTTGGTATTTTTTACCCCTTTTTACGGCCACGGACTAGTTAATCGTCAGATTAATAACTATTGGTAATCTGAAAGAAAGCGCGTTTACACTATGAATGTCTGACGCGCTCGAGTATTTCCGAGTGACTGTTTTATTTTTACATTTTTTGCAAATTCTTACCACTAAAATGGAAACTTGTCATAGATTTTTTTCGTTTTAGAACCTAATCTTCACAAATGAATAGGTCCTCTTAGCATCTCGGCCTCCCATACTGTTACTCACTCACTAGCCCCAGTTATCCCCTTCAACACTCTAACCTAACCTATCTGTGTCAGGGCGCCCTTAGTTTTTGAGATCAACCGATCTCAAGAACTAAGGGCGCTCGCTTTTTGACTTAATAATTCAGGAGTTGTCAGAGCCGAGTGGTCACCCACCGCCTTTTACATTTTAACAAAAGCTACCTAACTAAAAATTGTATTTAATAAAATACAATAATGGGGGGTCCCTTATTGTATTTTATACAATTTTTAGACTTATATAAAACGATAAATGATAGATAAAATATTTTATGCACTGCCTTGTTGAGCTCGACATTGTATGAAATTGGTGCAGTGACTGAGCAATCGGCTGCTTTGTTGCATGATGTGAGTTTGAGTTCCCACACGAAACAAATATTTATTCGTATGACGTACAGATAGATGTTTTGGGTCTGGGTGTCTTCTGTAATGTAAGCTTACATGTTTGTAAAGGCATCCACGATACAAGAGTAACAGTACAGTAAAATGTACTAAACCAGCAACTTTTTAAAACGTATTCTCCAGTTTACCAGAATCTTTGCCGTAGAGTCTTGCATTATGGTAATAATTGTAATATTTTTGACATTGTTATTAGGTGCTAATTTATTGACATTACTAATGATTTTTGTAATAATGTTATGTGGTTTTATTAATGGTGTAACTCAAATCTCAAATCAAATATTATTTGTTAAAATGAATACACTCAAATACACAGTCATAAAATTCCGTGTTTTGGGATCGATTTTGTGAACCCTTAAGGAAATTTGTTTTAAGTCGACAGAAGTTTACGGGGACTTTGCTTTTTCCATAATATCAACCGTTAAAAAGTGAGCAGCTACAACCTAGCAACCAACACTGAAAAACCCGAGCCACGGCGTAATCCACGGCGTAATCCACGCCGAACCAACGTACCCGAATACAAATGTCTTCTAGCATCTCTTTTAAAAAGGGGACAAATAGACATAACTATTATAACAAATCCCGAGCAACTAGGTAACACGGTGACAAAAATCACAGACAACATAATTGAGGCACACCCACTGTAAACCAAAATCTCCACACACCAAGAGCAGGGGAAACCCCTGGTGGAACGTAGAACTTGATAAATTTAGAGACACCCTATGCAAACGGTTCAACAGAGTCAAAAATACAAGACTCCTAGAGGACTGGGAACTATACAAAGAAACCAAATACATATACGAGAAAGAAATCAGAACCGCCAAGAAAACTGCCTGGCGGAATTTCTGTGAGGACATCCTCGTAGAATCAAACAATGAAGCCGTACGATCCTATCGAAGGAACAGGATGTACGATGTATCGTACCTCGGCGCGCTGAAAAAGCCGGACCTATACACGAACAGATCTTGAGACTAGCAACCTTCTACTGGAGACGTACTTCCCGGACTGCAACCTTCTACTGGAGACGTGCTTCCCGGAATGCAACCTCCTTGAGGATAGGACGTGGGGATGTGAACCAATACCGACTCCCACCGATTTGGACTGATCCAGAGCACAGAACATAGTGACAGAAGACCGAATACTCTTACTCTGGGCAATTAGAGCCTTCCAACCTTACAAGTCCGCAGGACTGGACCGAAATTTCCAGCCCTACTTCAATGGGGAGATAGCTCTCTAACACCATGGCTGCTGGTAATATACCGAGCATGCATAGCACTAAGTATGTACCACTTGCGTGGCGCGAGGTGAAGGTTATCTTCATTCCCAAACCCAGCAAGACTAACTACATACAACCTAAAGCGTATAGACCCACAAGCCTGACACCTTCCCTACTGAAGACCCTAGAGACCCTCTGTGACAGACAAATCCGGGATGATTCTCTTTTAAAGAGACCACTCCACAAGCAGCAACACGACTACTCCACGGGCAGGTCAACAGAATCTGCGCTATACAGTGTGGTGTCCAAAATAGAATACGCAATACATCAAAAATGCTTTTCGTTAGCTGCCTTTATCGACATTGAAGGTGCTTTCGACAAAGCCATGTTTCAAAGTATCAGCACAGCCCTTGAAAGACACGGCGTCGATCTGACCTTAAGTGGCTGGATCACGAACATACTCAAACAAAGAGCAGTGCAAGTCACCATAAATAGCACAACAAGGGCCACTTTAGCAAAGAGCTGCCCCCAAGGAGGTGTCTTATCATCTTTGCTATGGAACCTAGTCGCAGACAGCCTCGTCAAGAGACTCAACAATAAAGGTTACTTTACCGTGAGGTACGCCGACGACATAACCATAATAGTAAAGGGCACTCATGTAAACACACTATGCAACCTTATGAGCCAGGCCTTGAAAATAGTAGGCAAGTGGTGTAAAGAATACCATCTAGCCGTGAACCCCACTTAAACCGAACTGGTTCTATTTACAAAAAAAAAGGAAGCTATCAGTACTGAACCTACCACGCTTCTTTGGAACTACCCTTTCAACTGAAGCCAAAATACCTGGGCGTCTACCTGGATAAATAGTTGAACTGGGCAAAATACATGGAGTACACAACTAAAAAAGCCAGTATATACATGTGGCGACGCAGACGCATGTTGGGACGAAACTGGGGTATAAGCCCAAAAGTCACCCACTGGCTATATACCACAGTCATGAGACCAATCATCACATATGGCTCACTAGTCTGGTGGCCCAGGACCGACTTGAGCACATCCCAAAAAGAACTCTAAAAATTACAGCAACTCACCTGCGTAGCAATCATCAGTAGTATGAAGACGCTGTTAAACGACAGCCCATGATGACGGCTCCCAACGACAAAGCTCCTAAGGCCGTGCACTTCAAAAAACATTACAGCATCCAACTCACAGAAGAATCGTACTATTCAGGCCCAAAAAAACTGAGAATCTACACTGACAGATCAAAAAAACGAACACCGGAACAGGAGCCGGAGTCTTCTCCAACGACCTTAATATAAAGATATCCAAACTGCTAGGAACACTCAACTCTGTCTACCAGGCAAAATGTGTTGGCATCATTCTAACGGCCCACGCCATAGAAGCCAAGAGAGTTACGGACACATATCCGCATAATCTCCGACAGTGCCACAGTACTACAATCACTGGGGAAAAGATCAACAACTTCAAAACTCATACAAGAATGCCACTTTGCACTAGAACGCGTTACAGTGCCAAACAATAACACCAACGCCCAAGTGGGAAGGTGGTGGTCCCTGGCACCGGGCTGTAGGCAGGCTAAAGAAGCCATGTCATACTTAAATAAAACCCTAACCAGCAACCTTTTGCGTTTGGACAGAGGTAGCCTGCGTCTGGTGGCGGGGACCATCACTGGACACTGCTCATTGACCAAACACTTCTTCACAATGAATATCACGGATAGTCCTCTGTACAGAGGATGCATGGAGTCAGAGAAAACTGTTGCGCACTTGCTCTACGAGTATACCGCCGTCAGCGAAATAAGAACACAAACCTTGGGAGCACCGAATTCACTCATAGACACCCTGAGCAGACCGAAAAGACTCATCTACTTCTGAAGTCAGGTGGGTTGATTGGAGTGTAGACCGCCATGGCTCACGCACAATGGTCCACCAAGGACTAAGTGCAGAAACCAGACCACTAGATAGATAGAAGTAAGCAGCTGTATTTAAACGTGGTCATACGTCCATTTCCGATCACCCTCGTGAAGTATAGTTAAACACATTAACCACACCGGACACCATCAAAAAAATACTTTTTTTTGGTTAAGGTGGAAGTCATCCTATGACTTTTTCCGCTCTAGGGCAGAACGGGACAGTGTTTAAGACTTTTACTGACTACAATCACACTTAGGTTCCTTCTTTGCCTTTATGTTCCAGGATCATGGGTATTCTTTTCGAAAGTCAACCCATAGCCCTAGTAGGTTTCACCCCTGCTGGCCAACTACGATTTTTGCTGTCATCTCTTTGAGGCGCGCGTGGAACTCTACGTGCCGTCGTTGACGACTTGGGCTCGGTCCGAACCGTTACCGGACGGCCGTACGGCGAGTTAATCGAAAAAATACATGATATCGAAAAAATGAAAGCGAGTGAAACAAATTCAGATAGTTGAGGCTATTTAATATTGAGGCTATCAGAAATAAGGCTGCGAAATATCTTACACACAGAATTAGGAAAGCAAAAGCTCTGCACTAAGGCCTTGCGCGCACTGCCTTGCGGTGGAATGCGGTGCGTTTATTCTACCGTGCGGTAGAATAAACGCATTCACAGGGCCGCGCACTGCGGCGAAACTAACGCACGTTTTAACCGACTTAAAAAAAAGGAGGAGGTTATCAATTCAGTTGTATTTTTTATCATCATTTTTTTTATGTTTGTTACCAGGAATATAGGAAAAATCCAGTTCTGATGATGGGGATCCATGAGGAATCGAGGGTACTCCTCAAAAATTATTATGAACTTCCTGTGTCTACCTTCCACCTTCCGGCTCCATCATCATCATCAGATCACTTCGATGATACCATTTTCAACGTAACTATTCACAACTATTCATTTATTTGTATTTTCATAGTCGCTATCTTCACTGTGATATCTATGTGAGTATGAAGTTCCTAGATTTTTCCTTCATGGGAAAAAAAAAATTGCATTTCGGTCCATAAACAACGAAGTTCTGAGGTAACAATCATAAAAAAAAAATGATAAAAGAAATACAACAGAATTGACAACCTCCTCCTTTTATTGAAGTCGGTTAAAAACGTGCATTTTTTTCGCCGCATCATCATCAGATCACTTCGACGATATCATTTTCAAAGTAACTATTCAGAACCATTGATTTATTTGTATTGTCATAGTTGCTTACTATCTTCATTGTGATATCTATGTGAGTATGAAGTTCCGTTGACCATTTCTGGTCTTCTTCATCAGTTCCACTTCATCAAATGTTACTTTTTGACTGTAAATGCATAATATTTGAGGAGTTCCCTTGATTCCTCATGGATTCCATCATCAGAACTGGATTTTTAAAAAATTGGGACCAATCTGGAAGCATATCTTATATGGGAAAAAAAACTGCAAATCGGTCCAGAAACGACGGAGTTCTGAGGTAACAAACATAAAAAAAATGTTGATAAAAAATATTAAAATACAACCGAATTGATAACCTCATCCTTTTTTTTAAGTCGGTTAAAACGTGCGTTTTTTTCACCGCAGTGCGCGGCGCTTCCTAGATCTCTATGCGATACAAAAATATTTGCGGTAGATTCACCACAAATTTGCAGCGAGAAGCCAACGGTGATTCTACCGCATGCGTTTATTTCACCGCAGTGCGCGCACTTCTATGAGACTCCATACTTCACAGATTATGCGTTAGAAAAACGTAAGGCAGTGCGCGCAAGGCCTAAAAGATGGGTCGTGCCGCATTTGCTGAACGCCGATTAAAATCAAACTCATGTACGATTTTCGCAACAGTTTTGTACCGATTCAATAGAGATTCGATCCATTTTGAGCGGCTATTTGTCATCATTTTTTTCAGTCATCATTTCAGTCCTAGAAGCTAATGACATCCTAAGTGACCGACAATACGGCTTTCGCCGAAATCGGTCAACTGGTGATCTTCTAGCGTATGCCATTCACATCTAGAGTGAGGCCATCGAGAAACACGGGGAAGCGCTTGCCGTCTCCCTCGATATCTCGAAGGCTTTCGATAGGGTCTGGCACGAAAGCCTTATTAGTAAGCTTCCTTCTTTCAGATTACCTGCTGGTTTGTGTGCTTGGATTGCAGACTTCCTGAGTGACCGGTCCATCCGAGTGGTCATCGATGGTTGCTCGTCCGATCAAATGGCCATTAATGCCGGGCTCCCTCAGGGGTCAGTGCTCTCGGCAACATTGTTCTTGCTGCACATAAATGATCTGCTTAAGCCCGGTACCTTTGGGTATGCAGACGACAGCACTGTTGCTGAGGATTACATATCCAGCGCACAGGCTAGTGGGTCACAGATCCAGTCTCTCCGAGAGGCTATGGTCGAGCGCTTGAACTTGTCCTTGGAGGCAGTCTCTGAATGGGGCGATGCCAAAAGTTCAATGCTGCTAAAACCCAGGCGTGTCTATTTTCCGCTAAAAGGAACCAATTTAGCCCTGCTCCAACTTTCCGGGGCGTAACCGTGCTAATAACCGACCAACTTGATCTCCTTGGTGTTACGCTGACGTCAACACTCAACTTTGGGCCATACATCGAAGCAAAGGCTGAACTGGCAGCAAAAAAGCTGGGAATCCTCGAGAAGGTCAGACAGTACTTCACGCCGGAACAGCTGCTCAAACTTTATCAAGCGCAAGTTCGATGGTGTATGGAGTACTGCTCTCATCTTTGGGACGGATCTGCCCGATACCAGCATGATGCACTTGAGGCAATTGAGAAGCGAGCCAGGAGGATCATTGGCAATGATGCACTCGTTGAGTCGAGGCTTCAAAGTCTTGAGCATCGACGCCAAGTTGCTAGCCTATTGGGGAGTGTGCGTCGGAATTGCATAACCTAATTCCGCCTAGCCCGTTCCATCATCGGACCACCAGGCGTACGGCAATGCGCCACCGGTACATGGTGGACATCCCACCTATACGCACAAAACGTTTTGGGAACACATTCATAGTGCGTACAGCTAAGGAGTGGAATTCCTTGCCGGAATCTGTTTTTCCTGATGGCTAGAACCCGGGAATCTTTAAGTCAAGAGTGAATAGGTTGCTTCTGGGTAAGCGCGCTCCATCGTCGACCGCATCGTCGCTTTCCATTAGGTGAGATAGCGGTCAAGCGCGAACCTATCAAGTATAAAAAAAAAATATGAGACTTGGGATTTACTAGTATTACACGCCAGAACCGAAACAGGACAAAAACAACGAAGCCTGTGGTTCAGCGCCAAAGAAAGTAAACTTTAGTTTTCATAAATTTTAACTTTTGTGATGCTATAAGGTTGCCTACTTACAATACTAATTTGTGCACCTAAAAACGTGAAAATGCCATACTATATGATCTGCACTTAGTTTAAAAAAGTATATTTGATACATTTTACGTGCGTTATATTTTAGGGAAAAAGAGTTTGTTACAATCAAACATTGAAAAGCTTTCAGCGGATTTCGTAGCTTGTACAAAACTGTATAAAGCTATGTAGTCTGTATTAGTATATGTGATTTTGTTTCTTAATTGATGCAACTTTCGAAAAAAAAAGGTTGATATAGCAAAAAGGATATTATTCGTTAATTTTGCTACCTTTTGTCTCTTTTTACGTTAATACTTTTTTTGTGAAACCAAAAAATAATAGCAATAACTCTAAGTGCCCAAAAGATTGGCGGCATTGCCACGCTATATGGCAAAGCTTATCCTCTGTCCAAGGTATAAAAGCCAGCCCTTGGGTCACGTGGTGTTGATTACATTACAACTGACAGCAGAATGGGGTGATTACTAGGTAAAAATAAAAGATTGGGTTAATTACTTTCGTTATTTTTCTTAACAATAACATTTTTTAAACGCTCATAGGTACCTACATTTTTCTACTATTTTCAAATTCCAAATAGTGGTTACTGCAATTTGGTGAGGAAGATACGAGTACCTCCATGTACTTAACGTATTTATTGTCGTAGATTGTAGATTGAAAAAGATAACATTGCACTGAAGGGCTCTATGGCACTTTAAACCTGATTAGAGATATTGAATTATTCCTTTGTATTGAATTATACTTATGATCGCAGTATCCGTACTGCATCGGTGCACGAAAAAGGCCTTTACCATGAATAAATATATGTTTTTCGAGATTTAAATTACACCTCCATAACAATTTTGACAGGCCTGTTGGTCTAGTTGTCAGTCACCCTGACTGCTATGCCGGAGGAAGTGGGTTCGATTCCCACCCAGGACAAATGTTTGTGTGATGAGCACGATTATTTGTTCTGTCTGGATGTAATTTATCTATAATATGTATTTATTAAAAAATATAATAAGTAGATATGTTTATCAGTTGTCTGGTACTCATAGCACAAGCTCTACTTAGTTTGGGGCTAGATGGCATTGTGTAAAAGTTGTCAAATATTATTATTATTAATAGATAGTTAAATATGGGTGTACAGACAACTGTACAGGTTTGTTTGTTTTATATACATAATTATATTCGCGGCGCGCGTCAGCACTTTTATACGGTATTTAAACAGTAACTTTAGCACTATGTATCACTGCACTTTATCATTTGTATCAATAAAGGTATCAATTAAATACTCGCCGCAGAAGGTTGTGTTATTTATCATCTAATACGCGATCTTCCTGCCCTATCAACGAGAAGCAGTCATATATCATTTATCATCAAAGTGTAGGCGTGAATCAAAACCCCTACATTTTTTGGTCCTTCGAGCCGGATAGTTATCAGTGTATCATTATCAGCCGTGCTATTCTGTAAATGGTAAATCATTTCGAAACTCATTTCACAAATCATCTCGAATGTCACACTCAGCGAATTGTATTTCAGAATACCAAATCCTATAGACAAATTTGTAGACAAATGTCAAAACACTCAACCGTTTTAGTTCCTCTCACTTTGATCATCACTCGGTGGCGCCAGTGTCGAATTCACTCCATTTCAGAATACGAAACTTTAATTTCACCATGATTTCACTGCGGATTCAGAAGTGATTTCGCAAATAAACTTTTCAGAATAGCAAGGCAGATTTGTGTTCGGAAGATTTCTGGTACGATAGCGAATCGGTCTGCTGGCCTCCCACAAGCGGGTCTCACCAGTTAGATTGAGAAGGCGCACATATCGTACTGGAGATTACAGAAACAAGCATCAAACAAATCAATCAACAATAATAATTTATCATCATCAGCATCGTAGAATCTTCTCATATCAGAAAGAGCATCAGGATATTCTTATATCAATATCCGGTATTTATCATTTAACCTTTATCAATTATCATGGAGAGCATACAATCAATGTTAGAACGTCAGAGCTTCCTGACCAAGGAAATTGAGAGTGTAAATACCAATTTCCGTAAGGACAGTTCAATCAGGAAGACACCTGAATATCTTATCAGCCGTTTAGCCGCGCTGGATAAATATTGGAAAGAGTTTGAAGACAATCATAGCAGGCTGCTGGAGTTTGAAGACGATCAATATGAATACTTCTCTAAAGGGATTCATGGGTACATGAAGGAATATTATATCAAAACCAAAGAAATGATATCATCGTATAAGGAGACTTAAGTTACGACCTTCTCCTTACCCACTTTTGAAGAATACACCTATCACGGGGATGACCTACTTGGTCAGCAGGATACCAACTTTAGAGCATTAGAACGAATACTGAATAGAATCAGCGTTCAAGACTTAGAGGAAAAATGGGAACTTCAGGATGAACTGAAGAATCTTCAACATCTCTGGAAAGTTATTGACACCGTTCACCTCCGTCTCGATAATCAATTGAAAGGAAACAACGATGAATATGAAGCCAAGTTTTTGCAGATTGAAGAACGCTACCTTGCCATCAAAAGGGAGCTGAACAGAAAATTAAACTCTACTGCTCACCTGGAACAAGCCACACCTAAATTAGAAGTCCCTACATTTTCCGGAAAATTTACTCAGTGGCCGACCTTCTTTGATTTATTCATGGAAACGATTCATAATAACAAATGTATCACGAAGGCGCAGAAAATGCAACATCTGAAAGGGAAGGTCAAGGGTGAGGCAGAAGGTTTAATCCAGCATCTCCATATATCAGCAGAAAACTACGAGACAGCATGGGATATCCTCACTCATCGTTATAATAATCCACAGATTCTGTTTTCAACGCAGATGGATATCTTCCTAAATCAACCGCTGATCACGAAGCAATCATCATATTATGCTTACAAGAAGTTTCATGATACCACGACACAGTGTATCAACAGCATTCGGAACCTAGGCATTGACATCACAACCTGGGACCCAATATTAGTTCATCTACTATCAAAGAAGCTGGATGAAGAAACGCGTACTGACTTCATGGAGTCGCGTGAGTCGCCGCGAGACCTACCATCATATACAGAGTTCCTTCATTTCCTTGAAAATAAATTTATGGCTCGAGAACCTGTAGGTAAGAAGGAGAAGCCTGCAACTTCAGATTCGTGCAAGTCGAACTCGTCATCCCAGGCCTCAAAATCATAACAACTCCTCAAAAAACGCATCGTTTTACAAGAAATATCAATCAAACGCCACAAATAATAAGAGATTTTGTCCAGTATGCAAGGCGCCTCATGATTTGTTTCTATGCAAACGTTTTCTTGCGCAATCATCGGACGCGAAATTGAGGACAATTTCTCAACATAATATTTGTCGTAATTGTTTATACAAGCATTATGACAAAAAATGCATTTCTACAAGAAGGTGCAAAGAATGCAACGGTGATCATAATTCAATAATGCATGACGCATTTTCAACGATGCGAGGTGGCCTACCGGAACAAACTCAAACTCAGCACTCTCAAACGTCATCGGACTCAGCTTCAACGACTTGTAATCACAATGTTAACTACGTTGCCAATGACAATGAAGAAGTCCTTTTGACTACTGTAACATTGAATATCGGAGCTTCAGACGATAGCATTATGAGATTCAGAGCTCTACTGGATCAGGGGTCACAAATATCCCTTATATCAGAAAATGCCGCCCAATTATTAGGGTTAAAGAGGCAAAATTATCAAGCAGCAATATCAGGAATTGGTTCGACACAAAAACAAAGCAAAGGCTTAGTGTCACTTGAATGCATATCAATTTACGAAGACTATCATTTTACAACGGAGGCTTTAGTCGTATCACGAGTTATAAATAACTTGCCTAATGCCTCGTTTAGGAAACGAACTTGGCCCCATTTATCACACACCAGACTGGCAGATCCTGAATATAACATTTCAAGGCCAATTGACTTGCTCTTGGATGCCAGTGTCTACTCAGACATTATCATGAGTGGTCTTATCAAAGGACCAGTCCAAGCTCCTATCGCTCAGCAAACAAAACTTGGGTGGATATTATCAGGCAACGTGAAGACGTTTGCATGTCACGTCGTCGTCAACGATGTAGACAGCATCTCCAAGTTCTGGGAGGTCGAAGATATACTCGAGACCACATCATCATTATCATCTGCAGATCAATATTGCGAGGAGTTTTATCAATCAACCACTAAGAGATTGGAGTCTGGCCAGTATGAAGTAGCATTACCCATGAAACCTAATTTCGAACAAGAGATGGGTGCATCAAAATCAAGGGCTGTCGCTCAGTTCATTCAACAGGAAAAGAAGATGGGCAAAGATCCAGCACTAGCAGAAGGTTATCGCAAATTCATGCAAGAGTACGAAGAGCTAGGTTACATGAGAAAAGTCAAGCAACAAGATCACACAGCATGCTACTTACCGCATCACGGCGTGCTGAAATTAGACTCTACAACAACAGCTCTCCGTGTTGTGTTCAACGCTTCGTCTAAGATGTCATCTGGACGCAGTTTGAACGACTTGATGTATAATGGACCGAACCTTCAACAAGACCTTCAAAATCTCATCCTGAGGTGGCGACAATATAAGTACGTAGCCACAGCGGATGTGGAAAAAATGTTTCGAGCAATCTTAGTGAGACCTCAAGATCAGCATCTTCAATCTATATTGTGGAGAAGTCAACCTCGTGAATTGCTCCAAGAATATAATCTTACCACTGTTACATACGGCACAAGAGCGGCTCCGTTCTTGGCGATGAGAACGCTGAAGCAAATTGGCATCGATCATGCTGAATAATATCCAATAGCAGCGTCTGCCTTGGAGTCATCTTTCTACATGGATGATTATATGGGGGGAAGCAATACCATCGAGCACGCCAGACAATTACAACACGAAGTAATATCGGTGTTAAAAGATTCTGGAATGAACCTGAGGAAATGGTCTAGCAATGAACCTCAGCTTATCGAAAATCTACAACCAGAACAAATAAACGCTCCATTCGAGTTCAAGGACACTGAGTCTCGAAAAACATTAGGCCTGCGATGGATTCCTTCCAGTGACATGTTTACCTTCGACACAAAAATTGAACCTCAAGACAGCGATAAACCATACACGAAACGGCAATTATTGTCAGCTATTTTTAAAATATTTGACCCCCTTGGCTGGTTATCACCGCTCACAATCAAGGCAAAAATATTATTCCAGAGCACTTGGACTGCGCATCTACCATGGGATGAAGAATTACCGCCCAACATATCATTAGAATGGCAAAGGTTGCGAAGCGACCTAAGAAATATCAACATTTATCAAATACCTAGACATCTAGGTCAAACTGAAAAAAGCATACAAGTACATGCATTTTGTGACGCCTCGAAAAAGGCTTATACATGTGCAATTTACATAGTAACAAACAATCATAAGGGCGAGCGCACATCGATGCTAGTGACTGCAAAAACAAAGGTGGCACCAATTAATAAATCGGTCACACTACCTAGGCTAGAGCTACTAGGTGCATTATTATTAGCACAACTGATGGAGAAATTTCTTCAGACACTATCTTCGGAGCAAATAGAAATCTTCGCCTGGACTGACTCGATGGTAGTACTTGGCTGGCTAAACGGAGACATATCAAAATGGAAGCAATTTGTGGCTAACCGTGTACAAAAAATTACGGAGATCATCCCAGCATCAAATTGGCGTCACGTCAGGTCTTCTGACAATGCAGCAGACTGTGCTACGCGTGGATTGAGCAATGAAAGCTTATCAGGAGCTCGCTTGTGGTGGCAAGGGCCAGAATGGCTTCTTAATTTTAATTCATATCATATCACCACAACCGAATATCAAACTCCAACAGAAGAAATGAAAAAAAACATTGTACATACATACAGCCTTATGCCAAACGAGTTGGACTTTGGTAATTGAATTATTAAATAAATTCAATTCATTAACAAAGATTGTGCGAATAGTGGCATGGGTGTCACGTTACATCGCTAGCCGGCGCAATAAAAAATCACGTGCAGCGAGAAGTGCACTGACCGGTGTAGAAATACAAAGCGCACTATGTCTTATAGAACGGACGGATGGATGACCCCTGTAACACAGGTTTACCTAGCGCAGGGGTCATTGATCATTTATCTTGTACCTCGCCAATTGTACCTTAAATTAAGTGTCACCTGTAATTGTGTACTTTTTTGAAAATAAAATTATTATTATTATTATTATTATTATCAAACATGCACAAAGCATAGACTATAAAGAAGATATATACCATCTAAAGAAAAAGGGCTTCGTCCGCAGCAACGGCAAATTGTCCTGTTTACGACCATTCTTAGACGATCACGGGATACTAAGAGTCGGAGGACGCCTGGAGCAAGCAAATATCACATACGCGGCGAAACATCCCATCATCATATCACCTGGAAGTCGCTTGGCAGAGTTAATCATTCAGCAGGCTCATATCACTACGCTTCACGGTGGACCGCGACTTACCTTATCATTCATCCGGGAGAAATATTGGTTAACCATCGGCGTCAGCAGCGTCAAAAAACATCTAAGATTGTGCGTAAAGTGTCGCAGATGTAACCAAGAATCATATCAACAACTCATGGCTGACCTCCCAAAGCCTAGAATCACACCATCTCGGCCCTTCACTAATGTCGGAATTGATTTCACCGGACATGTGGAAATAAAATCCAACAAGGGACGAGGCATTAAGACTACCAAAGGATACATTGCTGTATTCGTGTGCCTGGCAACCAAGGCTGTGCATATGGAATTGGTATCTGATCTCAGCACAGCATCCTTTCTAGCAGCTTTAAGAAGGATGTGTTCCAGGCGTGGAGTACCCAAGAATATCTATAGTGATAATGGTACGAATTTTGTGGGCGCTTCACGACTTTTGAATCAAGAGTACAGAGAGATCATGGCTTCAATCAACCCGAATGCTATCAATGACGTCCACAACATGGAAATACATTGGCACTTCAATGCTCCTGTCTGGCCAAACGCAGGAGGATTATGGGAAGCAGCGGTGAAGAGTTTGAAATATCATTTAATTCATTAACGCTCAGGCGGTAGCCGGCGCCCGGAAGCCATTGTCTTACTATTGTGTCTCTAATTACGCACGTCAAAAGGTTAAGGCGCGTGCTAGGTTATCAAAAATTAACCTATGAGGAGTTCACCACGTTGCTGTGTCAAATAGAAGCCTGCCTCAATTCGAGGCCTCTCTGCGCACTCACTGAAAATCCAGACGATACCTATCTCACCCCTGGGCATTTCCTTATTGGCGGATCCTTGTTATCACGACCACAGACAGATCCTGACCATATGAGCTTGACTATACGTTGGCAATTGATTCAGGCAATTAACAAACAGTTCTGGAAAAAGTGGTCCACGGAGTACCTTCAACAGCTTCAGTCAAGAACAAAGTGGCGTGTTACTAAAGAAAACCTTAAATTAGATGATGTGGTTCTTATCAAAGAAGATAACATGCCGCCTGGCAAGTGGGCGATGGCACGAGTTCAAGCTCTGCATCCCGGTCAAGATGGCTGTGTAAGAGTTGTGACGTTGAAAACTGCCAATAACATTATCAAGCGGCCGGTCAACAAACTTATTCCATTGCTAATACAAGGACATAATATCATAAGGGAGCCCACTTCGAATAGTTCCCATCAAGGAACATCCCACAGGCGTCGCGATCGGTCGAAATTCAACATGAAAACATTATTTACATCAGCACTTCTTATGCTAATGATGATAATATCGCCTAGCATGCAGCAATCATCAATATCATACAATATCACGCTACTAGACGGTCAAAGGAATATGCTTTTCGACAAGGTATCAAAACTACAGCACATCAAGGACGAATGGAAGTTAATAGTCTACTACAACATGTCTACATATTGGTCTGGATTCGCTGACTTAGAAACATATGTTCGGCATTTAAATCAATTATGTCAGCAATCGTGCCTACCGCAATCAAGAATGCCGCACAGAGCTATCATATTACAACTGCAATACGAGTTGAGCGAACTCCAAAACTACAATTCTTTACTGCGGAACCCCAACAAAAGATACAAGAGAGGACTAGTAAACGGAGTTGGCAACCTCGCTAGATCGTTGTTTGGGGTGTTGGACGACAAGTTTGCAGAGCAGTATAAAAAAGATATTGAGCAAATATCACGCAATGAAAATCATTTACAGAGCCTTATCAAAAATCAAACTCTTATTATTGAATCTGAGTACAGCATTATTCGAAGAAATGAGGCCATAATGAATCAACAATTTACGTCGTTACAGATGAAAACCTTATTGAAAGAAGTAAACAACGTGAAATCGGAAGCATCGGAAGGCCTTTATTTAACGTCGTCAGCACTATCAGCCTACACCATTCTATCAAACTTACGACGTGTACAACAAGGTCTCATCGATGTGATCACTGATATCTACCATGGGCGCATAGATACTCACCTGTTACCGCCTGAAGAATTAGAGGCTCAAATAAATATCATAACACGCGAGGTACAGGATGATCTCAATGTGCCAGTAGACCAATCCAGTATCAGAAGTCTTTATAGATTACTGCGAGTGTTTGCTCGAGTATATAACGACTATCTTATTATGGAAATCAAGATTCCTCTAGTTACTACGGAAAAATATGAGCTAGATAAAATTATACCCCTACAAAGGGAAGAATCAGGAAAAAGCTATCAAATTACATCGACTTATCCATATTTGGCATTTAATTTGAGAAAGGACTTGGCTTTATTCTTCACAGAAAACGACCTACAACAGTGCCTTCATGCAAATCCAGAGAAGATATTATGTTCCATTGACAAGCCCATCTATGAAATTAGAGAAAAACAATCCATTTGTGATATTAAGATCAATGATATAAACACATCGCCCTGTATTTATAAACAGTCGAAGTGCGAAAATAAGTGGATCAAGTTACAGCGCCCGAACGACTGGCTGTATCAATGTTGTCAGCAATGCACTGTCCGCATTTTTGGCACACGGAATACGGAAGTGAAGACTTTATCAGGCAATGGCATAATCACCTTATGTCCAGGATGCACGCTCAAAGGAGACTCTTTCAAGATTTATTCCCATAAGAATTTCATCAATCACTTGGACCACTACGCAGAAGAGATGGAACTTCCACAGATATCTATTGTAAATGACATAGTCAACACCAGCACCCCCTCGGTCGAGACTTTTGTACCCGAGGATCATCACACTATGTGGAACCAGTTGAGATCAGAAATAGACGATCTTAAGCAGCAGTCGACACAGACACTGAGTGTCCACGACGTGCATCAGTACAGCGTGCTATACTCGCTGGTGGCCGGAGCGATCCTGACGGGCTTTATCTTAAGCATCATATGGATCCGACGAAGGCGGAGACAGCAGCCGGCATTGGAGCCAAGATTGGAACCTACCCCTCGAAGGATCACCGAGAGCACATCAACCCCTAACTTGCATTCAATCAAGTTTGATATTCCCTTAAGTGAAAGTTAGAGGAATAGAATTTTTGTAATTAGTATTTAAGTTGAGATTTTTAAGTTGGCATTTGTTTCAATTTGTTATTAATGTAATGTATTTTTCTTTCCTGCACCCTCGGCAGCATGTACAGACAACTGTACAGGTTTAATTTTGTTTTATATACATAATTTTATTATATTCGCGGCGCGCGTCAGCACTTTTATACGGTATTTAAACTGTAACTTTAGCACTATGTATCACTGCACTTTATCATTTGTATCAATAAAGGTATCAATTAAATACTCGCCGCAGAAGGTTGTGTTATTTATCATCTAATACGCGATCTTCCTGCCATATCAACGAGAAGCAGTCATATATCATTTATCATCAAAGTGTAGGCGTGAATCAAAACCCCTACAAGCATACTTCGGAAAGAAAGAATGTGATACGCTAAGATGACATGTAAAATGATATTTTAATACAAAGATAATAATTTACTTTATTTACTTTGGGAATCGCAGTAAGAAAAACGCAGTAAATAAGTCCCTCGTTTAACATACACTACCTTACTCTACCTCGATTTAGTTAGTCTTATGTAAAGACTAACTAAACCATACACCCGCGTACAAAGGCTCTTTAAATTTTGATCGAAACGTAATATTAGGAGCTAACTGTATTCATAAACGAATTTCATGTTAGATCGATACCTCCACACATCGCAAAGAAAATCGATTGTGACGGACGGACAGACGAGTAACTGATCGCACACCGGTTTTCTCATTTTCCTGCATGGCACATGACATTTATCGATCAATAAAACGTAGATGTTGTAGGATAGACGCAAAACGCTAATTCGAAACTTGCACGCGCGCATACGCTAACTGAAATTATTAATTCCGTTTGCGAAGGAAATAATTTTGCAGAATACTTGCGTTGTTTGAGTTTAATTAATTCGAGGCTTGTCAACGGTGGTTGTAATTTCTACTGCGCGCCTGTCTGAGGCATGTATATCGTTACTGTAATCACCTAACGTTCATTTAGTGTTGATATCTCGAGGAAAGTGTAACGTTTCCATACTGACAAATTAATTAGGCACTATTGTCAGTTACAAATGGGAAGCTTTAACTACGCTTTGAGTTTAATACCATTTCAACCCTTAAATACGAATATAGTAACTATAAATAAAATATTATGGTCCAGCTTGGAATAGGAAACAAATACCAAATAAGTTCGATGCTTTCCGAGTCGCGAAAACCGATAGGTAGACTCCCCAACGCACGCTGAGCCAAACGGAATCCGTACCATATTTCATGTTCTCTACGTTATGCGCTTTGTGAAAGAAAATACATTTTTCACTATCTTTAGAGCTTTCACAGTATATTTTCTTTATTTGTTTCATTCCGTACCCGATAGTTTTTATGGTGCGAAACTGTTTAAATTGGGTTCGAGGTTGTTGAATTTATAGTTCTATTTTGTGTCTTAAGTGTACTTAATTAATTATAGGTAAGCTCGCTTTTAAATAACGCATAGTTGATATTCGAGTGAAGGGTCATATCGACGCGTGTAACTGGAAAAACTCAATGTACGAAATTGGAAAGCATTCAAACGAGTTCCGCAGAATGATTTCTCGTTTGCCGACACTTGGTAACGATTCATTTGAGAAACTCATTTGCGCGGAGCCTCCGGAGAACGAGCCTCATTTGCGTTTGTAGTGGAACTGGAACGTGCTGCTTACTTAGATTGTTACATATCGAGTGGTAATGTAAACATGCCATTATTTCTAATGAGATCGTCTTATTAGTCACATAATATCCATCTCAGTTAGTTTCACATTCTTTATGCACATAACAAAGTAAGAAATATTACATCTACCGTCCACTGTGCCATGTCTTGAATGAAACAATCTTTACACAACGCTGCGTAACAACAAAAGACTGTTGAAATCTGCACTCTGCTTGCATCACGACTCGTGAAGAATGCTCGACTTTTAGAGTATGCAGGGGAGCAACGGAACAGTGACATCTTCCCCACTTAGCGTTCTCGACTGGCGAAGACGACTCCTCGTCATTTAAAACAAAGGGTGAAATTGCCCGCGGTAGCATGCATTCTACAGTCGTTCTCTCTTGTCCGTTGACCGCAGTCGAGGGCACTGTGGGCACACGTTACATAATATGTCGCTCAACGAACTTTTTGCTGTTTTGCTAAAAGGGTTTTATCACAACGAAGGGTTTTATCACAGCACAATTTTAAAGTCACAAACCAGAATTTTATTTTACTTTATTAGAGACATAGAATACCCAAACAGTGTGAGCTCGAAGCTTTCAGTTCAACTAAACGCTAAGCGCAAGCAGAAGGTAACTGTAAGTAAAAACTGATATGAAAACAATAACTTTGGTCCGTTTGCGCGATGAACCACCAATTTTTAGAACGAAAGCTAATTAACGAGGATGAAAGGCAACAAAAATAGGTGTTTTGTAATATTTCAACGTTGATTAAAAGCGGACTGACGTCAACCCATGGGTCGCTATGAATATTCAGACGTTTATCCCGACGTTGACGTTTCATTTAAAGAGCGGCCGATGACTTTGTAATTTTTTAAGTAATATTAACGTCAACAAAAAGGCCTGAAGTGACCCAGCATTAAAGTCAGCTTATGACTGAGAGCGTGATAGATTGCCGACCGCCCGTCGCTCTCGTTTATTTTTTATTAAATGCCTCGGCATCTGGCTTCAATTGCGGTAACAGCTTTTTATCGTATCTCACCGTTTGATATTTGTGCAACTTTCTTAAACAACAAAATGTTTCCAACCGTTGAACGTCCGTATTAAAATGTTTTTGAGCAAGTCTCAGTCGAAAAATGGTCAATGACTACAACTTGGCTTAAATATCTGTAAAAAACAATTGTGTGCGTATTTAAATAAATAAACAAGAATGGTTTTGGTCCATACTTTTTTTTTTTAGGTGCGAAAATCATCTTATGACAAATCGCGCTCTTGGGCGGAGCGAAAAATAGTGTCAGACTTTTACTGACTAAAAACCCACTCCTGTTCCATCTTTGCCTTCGTCCCAGGGCCCCGGGTTTCACATTTCACACTACCCGTGGCCCCAGTAGGCTTCGACCCTGTTGGGCCCCTACGATTTGCTGACATCTCCCTGAGGCGCGCGTGGAACAATACGCGCCGTCGACGACTTGGGCTCGGTCCGGACGGTTACCGGACGATCGGACGGCGAGCAATGGGTGGCTCGCCGTCCGATCGTCCGGCAAGCCCGCGCCTACGGTGGCCGGAAATCGGGATCGGAATCCCGGCGGCGGTTGGGGCGTGAGGACCGTTGCATCACGCGATCTGCCGCCTCCTTTGCTAGCATTACTGCTTCGCAGGAGGCGACCGCCTGCCACTCCTCCTCGCTCCGGACCATGGGCTGTACCAAGGCCCGGCGCGAGAGATCGCCGCCGCCGATTGCCCCCACGAGGACACGGCGTTGCTCTGCCCAAGCGGGGCACACCTCCACCGTGTGCTCCACCGTGTCCTCCGGGCGGTCCACACAGTGGCGACACCCGGGCGTCGCTTCCGCACGAATCCGGTGCAGGAACTTCCCGAACTTACCGTGTTCGGTGAGAACCTGCGTCATGCGGAAGGTGAGGACGCCGTGAGGTCTTTCCAACCACGCCTCAAAGAGGGGACTTGCCGCCATAATTGTGGCGTGCCTAGCACTGGATCGCGACAGTCGTTGTCGCCATTTCTCCATGAGAACCCGCCGGAGCTCTGTCCGCCATGCTGCGACTTGTCGCGGCAGCGGAGTTTCACCCCGACGTTGCATCTCCATGCGCAGATCGTGCATGTGTGCAAGGACTGTTGCCTCCAGATTCCATGGTGGTTGGCCAGCAAGGAGGCTCGCCGCTTCACAGGAAATCGTCCGGTATCCTCGCACCATCCGTATGGCCATGACCCTCTGGCATGCGTTCAGCCGGGTCGATTTTGGTCCATACTGAACATATCTACAATTTTTTACAAAGTTTATATTTATTAATCTAAATTATAGAAGTATACCTATCAGAACAAATCAAACGAGCCCAGAGACGATGGGTTTACAAGAACCCGTTTAAGAGATTCAGCATCCATCTTTCTGCTCCCCATCATCAGATACTTGATACCCACAGCATCAAATAGTTACTCATCAGTACGATTCAAGTGAACTCAAAACAGACAAGTATACTTATAAGAGTGAATTAAAGGCATATATAAATTCCTTAGCCAACAAAATCGAAAAAAATATAACATTCTTTTTCTACTGCAGATGACAAAATACGACATTAGGTCTCAAAACTGTTGGAGTTTGGTTCAGTAATTATTATTTATATCAGATACATCCATATTATGTTAGTAGAACTTAAAACTATGTTAGTAACATTTCTCATTAAAATAAATAGAATAAAATTAAATCAATTCATAAACTTATACATTTTTTAACTGTGCCCGCTTGCCGCTGCACCAGACCTACAATGATCAACGATGAACGATGACGTTGATGAGTAATGATCATGCATGCATGCCATATACTTTTTACCCGGCAAAATTATCTAGGTAAACGTTAGTTAAACCTATTAAAGTATTTTAACTGTATTTGAACAAACAAAGCGTCTCGGTATTTTTTTCACCTCTTATAAACAATTTATTTGTGTATACAAATATAATATTTGTAATACACAACTAATCTGATAACTTACAATACAAAAATAATCGGTAAACAAGTACATTGTGGGAAATAAAAGATGAAAACCGCGAAATTTTTTAACAAAACAAACTGAATCCAAATCTAAAACATGCTTGAAACCACACTATCGTAAAGGACACGACTAAACACAAAACTCAATGAACCAGAAGAGAATGATGCGCACAGATTTTTCCAGACTCAGGCTTTTACATAGTTTACTGAGCCAATTTTATACTTCACGTCGAGAAATGTATATTTCAGTATTTTTGCATTACATTCAAGTCAGTGTAAGCTCAGTTGTATTTTGAAAAGAAGCAAATTTCAACTGGTCGTTCTTGATGTAGATACCTATGTATAGGTATCATTTGTTTGAAGTTGATTATTGTAGCGTATGAGAGAAAGAGAAGGCTATAAAGCATACGGCGAGAATCCACCCTTACGTTGTTGAGACCTATACGGTCCGGAATAAGCGTTTCGCCTTGTCGTTTATACTGCGTACATCGAAAGATTGGAACAAGTCGCCTGCTGCGGTGTTCCCGTCATTATAATTTGGGTGTCTTTAACCTTGAAGGAATATAGACTTCAAAGCTAAAGTGAATAAGCTCATCATAAACTAATTCGCCTCACCATCAACGATTGTATCACTGCTATAAGCTCATCATAAACTAGTGCGCCTCACCATCAACGATTGTATCACTGCCTACGATGGTAATGTATGATGATACAGGTGGATTCGCAGTCAAGCAATAGTTTATATTTTTTTTTTTTACATACTGTCGTCTCGTTATACACACCACACAGTTTAGGTGCATCGTTCGTCAGTCTAGCATTATAATAATAAATTATAATAATAACTGGCAAACAACAGGAGTTTATTGATTTCTGGACCCATTTTAACCCAAATTCTACAATAAAAATAACAAGAAAGATACTACATAATAAAAACTTATAAAACCATAATAAATCAATTGAAAACCATATAGAAGAGAAAAAATGCATTCATCAGACAGATGACATAATTATGTCACCAGCATGGATTATACAATAAAATAGACAATACCTAGCCGGAATAAAAATACATTTACAACCATGTTGACGAGAGCCGCAGCTCGCCGTGCACGCCCACCACCTTCGGCCTCGTCGCTCAGCTCCGCCTCGCCGCCGCCGGAACCCAGCCCCACTGTGAGTGCTGTGACACCGGCCGCGGCAGCTGCGTCGAGCTCGAGCGACGAGTACTACTCGCCGCCCACGCCACCACCACCTGCGCGTCGACGGAGAGGACGCCGGCTGCCGAGTGGCTTAGGACCTCGAGGCCCACTGGTCTCTGATAGGGTCCCAGCTCCCGGCGGAAGTGTGCAACGCATGCGATAATAATAATATAATAATAATAATAAATCGTTTATTTATAACATAGGGCATTTACATTTACAATAAAGTATATTAAATATTAAAAAGAACACAGTTGCTTATATGCCTGAACTAGGGTGAACCTGTGCTTCAGGCGAGAGAGTGCTTAAATACAAAATAATAAATTAACTCTAAATATGACTATTAAAAAAACTTAACTAAATTTAGATATACGGCGAGTTTTATTTACAAACAGTAAGTAGGTCTTCTGTCTCTACATAAGATAAGCTTAGGAAATATTGGAAAATCATCTTTTTACAGTTATACTTATTTAATTTGTAGATACTTAATATTCTATTTAATTTGTTGTACAGAAATGGGCCTAAAAAAGTAAAAAATCTTTTTACAAATACATATTTTGAGGATGCATTAGAATGGCAAACAATATCATTCCGTCTCTTATTAGTAATTTCGGCGTTGAAGGAAAGCATGGTGTGCTGTTTTAATACTAAGTGCATTATGAAAAGCTGGCGAACAGAAAGCACGTTACAGGATTTGTATAACTGATCTGTAGGATAGAGAAAGGGAAGGAAATTGGCTACTTTTAAAATTGCTCTCTGAGCTCTTTCAAGGGGCAGCAGGTGAGTTTTAAGTGCTCCACCCCAGGAAGTGATACAGTATTGGATTACAGATTGACCTAGGGCTAAGTAAATTTGTGTCACCAATTTTGAATCTGCAATCACTCGCAATTTCTTAAAAACATAGATTAGTTTGCGTACTCTTTTAATTAGACCTTCAATGTGTGGTCCAAAAGAGAGTGTTTCATCTATTATAACCCCGAGATATTTGATGTCGCGTGTTTTAAAGATACAGGGACAATCACACGTGCTGGATGATCGGAATCCACATTTATGGGCATACAGATGAGAGTTACCAATGTTAAATTGAGGCTTGCGCATGCAAAAGTGAATATATTTTGTCTTGTCAGCATTCAATGTTAGTAAATTGCTTTGAAGCCAATTAGTCACAGTGTTGAAACCCAATTGAGCGTATTCATACAGTTCGCTGTTGGTTTTAGCGGTAAATATTAAGGCCGTGTCGTCGGCATATGAAACAATTTTGCCTTGTTTAATATTTAGGTTACACAAATCGTTAATATAGATCAAGAATAGGGTAGGGGCCAGGATACTTCCCTGGGGAACACCATATCCAGAACTTATTTGCTCATCACTTGTAATATTGTCTATTTTGACACATTGATATCGATCATCTAAGTAGTCAGCAAAAAGTTTAAGCGGTGTTCCTCTTATTCCTATGGCCTCTAATTTGTTTATTAGCAAAGGAACCGATACTGTGTCAAAGGCCTTCGCTAGATCAAGGAACACCCCCAGGGTCTGTTGTCCTTTGCCTAGTTCTTCAGAGACGTAATCTGTCAGGCTGTGCACTGCATCAGCTGTAGATAATTTGGCTCTAAAACCAAATTGTGCCGATGATAAAAGTTTATTTTTCTCTAAATATTTGACTAGTATACTGTTTAATATTTTTTCTAGTATTTTTGAAATTGAGGAAAGTATCGATATTGGCCTATAATTATTTACTAAGTCTTTGTTTCCGGATTTAAAAACAGGGATTACTACAGCTTTTTTCAGAAGTCTAGGGAAAATTCCTTCGGAAATACAGATACGAAATATATGCGTCAAAGGTGAAACAAGGATATGCTTACAGAGTTTAAGGATCTTATTACTAATATTATCCCATCCTACTGCAGAGTCATCTTTTAGTCCACAAATGATTCGAGTAACTTCGTCTTCGTCAGTATCTAGTAGGCCAAAAGAATTTAGGGCACACCTGTTTCTTAAATCAAGTGGAGGTCTTTGGACACAGTCTTGTGTTGGAATCTGTTCGGCAAGAGTTTTCCCAACATTTACAAAAAAGTTATTAACATGGTTAGCTGATGAAAGAGGTGAGGGATTAATATGCAATAAATTCGAATTAGATTCATGCTTTTTTGCCATATAAGTGACATTTTTAATATATTTCCAAAGTTGCTTACTGTTGGTTCCTGCTTTATTTAATTCAGTTTTATCGTAGTCATTTTTTAAGTTCTTTAGGAGGTTATTGCAAAAATTCCTGTATCTTTTATAGGAGATTTGAATAATAGGATGGTCAGGGTTTTTCTTAGCTTTCTGATGAAGTTTATCTCTCTGTCTTATACACCGAATCAAACCCGGAGTGATCCAAGGTTTAATGTTATACAGTTTCTTGTTTACGGAAGAAATAGTCGTGTTACGTAATATTGCAAATTGAACATGTTTTATTAAGTACGATAAAGCAAAATTAGCGTCAGCAGTATTGTAAACTGGGTTAAAGTCAAGATTGCGTAAATCATATTCGAGTCCATTTGTGTTTAATTTCGTTTTGGTCCGAGGTCGATTTTGCTTAGGCAGCGTTTGATTTAGGTGCAGTAGGACAGCGTGATGGTCAGTAATTGTCGAGTTAGTAACAAGCGTTAAGTACGATAAGCTAGATTTGATCATCATATGATCGAGACAGGAACCACTTTGATGAGTAGGTAAAGTATGTGCGGGGAGAAAACCATGGAATGAGCAGATATTAAGATAGTCTTGGGTCGCTGCATCGAAGCATTCAGAGTTAATATTTATATTAATATCACCTGTTAGTATAACATTCTTAAACGTGCACAGTTCTTGAAAAATTTGGTTTAAGGAAGCGTGAAAAGTGTCCAAATTTCTAGCGGAAGGCGATCTATACATAGCTATTATTGCTGTAGTTGTACCAATTTTGATGACCAAGCAATTACACATACAGTCTTTTAGGGTAGATTCTTCAACTGCGACCTTTAATGATGCTTTACAATAAACAACCACACCGTCATTTTGATTATTGTTAATTCTGGTATATGATAAATTATACCCCGGTATTACTGGGAGGTGGTCCTGACGATTACACAGCCAGCACTCAGTTAGTACCACTATATCACAGTCAAAGTTAAGTCTATGAAGAAAAATGTTAAAGCTATCTATGTTCTTATAAATACTGCGAATGTTTTGTGTTAGTATGGTAAGTGACTTTTGAGTATCGGAAAGATATTGTCTGCACTCCTCAACCTTACATTGTTTTGAAACCGTTACAAATGTGTTATCTATATCGGTCAATAAGTAATTATCCATAATTTAAAAAATATAAAGACAGTAACTAAGTCTAAAATATAAACAAATATGTGACGCTCTTAGGCGCCTTCATAATCAATCGAGTTAATGTACCTGTTCTCGGCTGATTTTTTTAGCAGGACACTCTGGATCTCCCGTCCTGTGGTTGGCAGGTTTTTTAAAACGCAAACATGTTGCGCATTTTGGCGAGTCAGCTTTTTTTGTGCAGTCCTGGAGTGTGTGTCCTTCTTCACCGCAGTGTCCACATGTAGGAGAAGCGACTTTGCACGATTTGGCCGCATGACCGTACTGCTGACACTTGTAACATCTCGTTACTAGAGTGAAGTCTCGTACAGGACAGGAGGTCCAATTAATAAATAATCTATCCTGTGTGATGAGCGCCTTTCGAATAGCGGCTGGAACTTCTATTATATAGTTACAGTTCTCAGCTTCTTTCCTACCAGATTTGTGGCTAAGTTTTATTGAGGCCAAGAATGCATCTTTGGTTATTGTTGGCAGTTTGTCGGCCAGGTTTTGTTCATAAATGCATTTATAAACCTCAATTTCAGACATGAATGCCGGAACCCCCATAACTATAATGCGAGGTTTGCGCTTTTTAGGGTCATCGATGGTAAGCCCTGATGAAGCGAGTTGGACTGTTTGTTTGAGCTTGTCTAAATCCTCTTTAGTCTCTGTGCTAATTATCAATCCTCCTTTCCCTATCTTACGTACTCCTCTGACTTTAAGCTTCATGTCACCAGGGCAGATAATCTTCTGGACGATGTTCTTCGATCCGTCACTGGTCTTCGTGTTGTCGCGGGGGTAAATCGCCACGGAGCTAAAAGTATTTGGACGAACAAAGCTGTTGGACCCTTTCTTAACCATATCTGCAAAAGATGCGCTGCAATGTGCAACACACAATCCTTTAGGTCTCGGTCTTCGGTTAATATTTTCAGCGAGTTATGGTTCTTCACGGCATTATGTTTTAATGACTGATATTGAACAGCCAGTTGCGAAACTCCATAACTAACTTTTCGGCAAAGATTACTTATTTTTAACTTCTGATCCGAGTTTAGTTTTCCCTCAGAAGAGATAACACATACCTCATTCAAGTGCTGCTCAATAGACCCCAACCAGTTTTGGATCTCAGGAGTCGAAACTACCTCCATTTTCTCTTCTTCTTGGGCTCGTTCACGACTAGGTTGCTGGGGCTGCATCGGTGTAGGTGTTGGGGGAGGGCTGCGTCGCGTTATACCGCTCCGGTTGAAGGGGCTGCCTTCCATATTTTAGATGATATTATTATAATCCAATCAGTCCATGTTTCTTAATTTGTCAGCACTTTTAAAAAACGTGTCTGTATGAAACGCCAGTACACTAAAAACTAGGTCACTAATTACGCGAATATTAATTTATTAGATATTTATTGCATTGATGAGCACGACTGAATCATGTGATCCTATTGAAGGTATAATCCGCGATGGACGCAATAAGAACTTCATGCGCTCATACTATGGGGCTACAGAGGGAGGAAACAATCTGACCGCGTACCGTGTTCGGATGCTCTCTTTGTTTCAGGTCCTTGAGCCAGCCGTCAACGTTTCGGCCCAACGACTGTCGGATCAGGTGCGGGTCATCCAGCGTAATCATATATTATGTTGGACGATACTGTACTTGATCACCTCCGAACGGAAATGAGTAACCGTGTCATTGCTCTTTCGTCGCAGACTGTGGTACCAGTCAAGGTGTACCACCGTCCTCCTACCATCTTTCCAACCACGCTGACGAAGAGATTACTGACATGGATACACATGTAAGTACCCAGTGCAACAATGAATTGAGGAGTGCTTTTGAGTGTGCTCACCGAGGGTGACTGGACTTGAGAGGTCGAGCGTGCATGCGATCCAATACCACAAATGGGGGCAATTGACATCAGCCCCCAAGATGTAGCTCGTGCAGTCCGTCGGTTGCCAAACTGGAAATCTCCAGGGCCGGATGGACTGCACAATTTCTGGATTAAGTGGTTTACAAGATCGCACGCTCGCTTGGCATATCAGTTTCAGTCTGCCTTAGAGTCAGAGTCGCTGCCCCAGTTCCTAACAGCAGGAATAACCACTTAACTACCTGACTTATGGAGCAGGTGGCTCCATAAGTCAGGTAGTACTGCGGAGCCTAAAAATTATAGACCGATCACGTGTTTGCCGACGGTCTATAAAGTTCTTACATCCATACTGAGAAAAGCAAAATTAATAGTCATATTGACAAAAATTTGATCAGGTCACCTTCTCAGAATGGATGCAGGAACGGGTCCCGCGGTACTAAGGAGCTGCTCCCCATTGATATGACCATTAGCCAACAGGTTCGACGTTTCCAAAAGGATCTGTCGACATGTTGGATAGATTATAACAAGGCCTATGACTCTGTTCCTCATACATGGCTCATGAGGGTGCTAGAATTGTATAAAATTTATACAACACTACGCACCTTCCTGATGTCGTGTATGAGGCAATGGAGTACGGTCTTCCGCTATCCAGGATGTCGACATATCCAGAGGAATAGCGAACCTGTAAGGATCGACCGAGGTATATTCCAGGGATCATCCTGGATGCCAAAGTGGACTCAAATTATCAAGTTTCAGTCCACTTTGGTTTTGCCTAGCCTTGAATCCTCTAAGTACACTGCTGGAGAATTTAGGTCTAGGCTATCGATTGAAGAGAGGTGGTCAGGTAATATCTCACCTACTTTACATGGGTGACCTGAAACTTTTTGCCCCCAACAATCTGCAACTAATGGAGCTACTGAAGGTAACTGAAACCTTCAGTAGTGCCATCAGAATGGAGTTTGGTGTGGACAAATGTGCGGTCATGCATGTAAAGCGTGGGGAGGTTGTGGATCTCAGGTTTATGGAATCCGTGAGTTGAGTGCCCACGGATCCCATAAACCTGAGATCCCTCTCTCCAACCGAAACCTATAAGTATTTCGGTATGTCGGAAGCTCTAGGCATCAATATCACTAACATGAAGCAATCGTTGAAGGAGCGTTTCTTTGCACGCCTGAAGAAGGTATTCAATAGCCTTCTTTCAGGGAAACGGTATTAGTATAATGTACTCGGGTATTGATGTACTCTTTCGGCATACTCAAATGGACTCAAACGAAACTTGACGCCCTGGATAGGAGGTTCCGCACACTGCTGACTGCATACCGAATGCATCACCCAAGATCGTCGGTGATGAGACTGTATATCCCGCGGAAGTGTGGGGGTCGAGGTTTTTTAAATGCTAAGACCCTACACAACCGCGAGGTATGCAGTCTCAGAGAATATTTCCTAGCTGCCGACGTGGGTATGCATCGAAATGTAGTGGCAGTGGACAAAAGAGTCACCCCGCTCTCCCTGGCTAACGAGAACTGGCGCAAACCGGTAGTATTTGACACTAACGATCGCAGGGAAGTATGGCAGAGCAAGGAACTTCACGGATGCTTTTTCCGGGCCCTTCACGGGCCCGATGTAGACCAATTGGCATCCGTAGCCTGGCTGCGTTTCGGTGACCTCTTTAGGGAAACCGAAGGTTTTGTCTGTGCAATTATGGATGAAGTTATTCTGACGAATAACTACCGGAGATTTATTGTAAAGGACGGCACAGTTGACATCTGTCGGGCATGTCACCGTCCGGGAGAATCGATTCGTCACATTATCCCTGGTTGTTCCCGTCTAACTAACGGAGAGTACTTGCATAGACACAACCTTGCAGCCAGGATTATCCATCAGCAACTTGCTCTGAAATACTCTCTGGTGGAATCGGAAGTGCCGTACTACAGGTACGAGTGCGATCCAATTCTTAATAATGGTCATAGCACTTTGTACTGGGATCGGTCCATCATCACTGACAAGACTATTGTAGCCAATAAGCTTGATGTAGTGGTGGTGGACCGAAACGAGAGGCGTGCAATGATTGTTAACGTATCCGTTCCTCAAGACCTCGTGAAAGCCGAGAAAGATAAACAAATCAAGTATATTGGACTTGGCTCGCGAGGTTGTCGACATGTGGGATGTGGACTCAGCGGTCATTGTACCGATAGTAGTGTCAGCCAATTGCTTAATAGCCAAGAACCTCGACCAACACCTTAGGAGGCTCGCGTTACGCGGCTGGGTCAAGGGCTTGATTCAGTAAGTGGCACTCCTGAACACGGCTCGTATAGTTAGGAGGTTCCTCTCTATGGTGCCCTGACCGCCGGTAGCTTGGATACTGTTCCCGATACTGGTGGGCTGGGGATCCCGGTGGGTGGGATTTTTTATATTTCTAAATGTTTTTTATTTGAATATTAAAAAATATAATTTTATATGTTATGTCTAATGAATAAACGGAATAATAATAGTATCTTTATTTCATAAAATGTAATTTAAATAGTTATCGCAATGACGTGCCCTATACCCAGGCGGAGCAAACCTCTACCGTATGTTCCACCATGTCCTCCGAGCGGTCCACACAATGGTGACACGCGGGCGTTTCTTCCGCACGAATCCGGTACAGGAATCTCCCGAACTGACCATGTCCGGTGAGGACCTGCGTCATGTGGAAGGTAAGGACGCCGTGTTGTCTTTCCAGCCACTCCTCAAAGAGGGGACTTACCGCAATAATTGTAGCGTGCCCAGCACTGCGACTGTCGCTGTCACCATTCCACCATGAGAACAAACAGAATACATGGCAATCTCAGCAGTTATACTCGTTTTATGAAGTGCATTTTTTTATTATTATTATAAGCTTTATTTTTTATATCCCTTACATGAACCAATATTTTATGTGTGTGTACCTACATAATTGTTTGTTAGTGATGTTAGTTTGCGTGCTTAAAATAGGATTAGTATTGTTAGGTGTAAGGGCCACTTATTTAGCAACAGGCCTTGCTCACATGCACGATCTGCGCATGGAGATGCAACGCCGGGGCGAAACTCCGCTGCCACGCCAAGTCGCGGCATGGCGGGAAGAACTCCGGCGGGATCTCATGGTGGAATGGCGACAGCGACTGTCGCAACCCAGTGCTGGGCACGCCACAATTATGGCGGTAAGTCCCTTCTTTGAGGCGTGGTTGGAAAGACCTCACGGCGTCCTCACCTTCCGCATGACGCAGGTTCTCACCGAACACGGGAAGTTCGGGAAGTTCCTGCACCGGATTCGTGCGGAAGCGACGCCCGGGTGTCGCCACTGTGTGGACCGCCCGGAGGACACGGTGGAGCATACGGTGGAAGTGTGCCCCGCTTGGGAAGAGCAACGCCGTGTCCTCGTGGGGGCGATCGGCGGCGGCGATCTCTCGCGCCGGGCCTTGGTACAGGCCATGGTCCGGAGCGAGGAGGAGTGGCAGGCGGTCGCCTCCTTCTGCGAAGCAGTAATGCTAGCAAAAGAGGCGGCCGATCGCGTGAGGCAACGGCAACGGTCCTCACGCCCCAACCGCCGCCGGGATTCCGATCCCGATTTCCGGCCACCGTAGGCGCGGGCTTGCGGACGGCGGGCAATGGGTGGCCCGCCGTCCGACCGTCCGGTAACCATCCGGACCGAGCCCAAGTCGTCGACGGCGCGTATTGTTCCGCGCGCGCCTCAGGGAGATGTCAGCAAATCGTAGGGGCCCAGCAGGGTCGAAGCCTACTGGGGCCATGGGTAGTGTGAAAACGAAACCGTGGCCCTGGGACGAAGGCAACGAAGGAACAGGAGTGGGTTTTTAGTCAGTAAAAGTCTGACACTATCTCCTGCTCCGCCCAAGAGCGGGATTTGTCATAAGATGATTTTCCCACCAATAAAAAAAAAAAAAAAAAAAAAAGGGCCACTTATTGAAGTGAAAGCCTCCTCCAAACTGTGCCAGGTGATCTATCTTTTTCCAGATTTACTTTATACCTACCTACAATTGTTTTAACAGGTATAGACCCAAGGTAACAAAAGTAGTCGCAAAATTATATCGTGCAACAAACTAACAAAAAAAAGGTGTAAACCTATTTTTTGCAATTTTTTGCAACTTGATTTGATTATGATTTTTCATGGTTCTATCACCGTGAACGAAGACGCGAAAAGATTCTTACGAGGTTATGCAAGTTATGCGTAACTGATATGAAATATCTCGGTAATTCCAGCAGTGGCCCATTCATTTAATTTGTATTTATTATTCATTAGAGATCAAGATAATTTAAGAGCTTTAAAATTTTGTAAAAGACAACAACGTCCAACTCATTAGTTGCATATACACGCCCCTATTTTATAATCAGTACAAAAAATGGGGCTCTATTCGTACCCGTTACTGATGGGGTGCTACGACAGAAAACCTCCACGAGTGCCCGCAGGTTGTAGTTCCCTTGCGGATACGTCTGAGGTGAAGGCCAGTCTACGGGACGGTGCACCTTGGGAGGCGGCCAACGACTCCCCTTGGGTACTTCTGCCTAAGGGGTGTCGATGTCCGCCTGCGAATATTCTGTCTGAAGGAACACTTCAACGCGTGTCCCTCTGCTATATCAGAGGGCACAGTGGCGAAGTAAGAGCGGGCTCGGTGTGCACTCACCCTGCCACCGGGCAGGCAGGAGGAAGACTTGCTCCTCTTTCTGCCACCGTTAGTCTCGTAGCCCCAGAGATTGTCCAAGGTCATGTTTCTGACTTTTGATGGGGGTCGAGGGTCTTGGCTTAACCGCCCGGACCGCGAGGAAAACAACCTCTATAAAAAATTACCCCAAACCTCCAAGCGGCGGCGCACCGTGAGGGAGGTTGTTAGCTTGACTAATGGGTAGCTAAATTAGTCTCTAGTGCGAACCACCTTACTTGAGCAAGTACCCGAAGTTTAATACTCATGGGAACAAAATGGAAAAATCTAAATTTTTTAAAAACCACATTGAGAGTGATGCGCGGTCGGAGTCCGACGCGGCATCCGGAAGGAGCTCGGAGGGCTCGGAGGTTGATGAGGTGGCGGGCGACTCTGGTAGACGCGCGAGTGTCTACCGGAAGCGCTCCAGACCGGGGGACAAATCCTCCTCCGACGGGGAGATGGGCTCGGCCCGAAAAATCCCCACCTGTGGACGAGGTGCGGGTCGAGCAAGCGGAAGAGGGAGGGGCCTCACTGCCCAGGAGTCCGCTAAGCGAGCCGACCGACTTGCCACGGAGGGACGTCACCCCGGAGTGGCCAGCGCTGTGGTGGACCACTCAGGGCTGTCTGGCAACGAACGGGATGCTAGGGAGGACTCAGCCGAGGAGTCCCGCAGATCGCTGGGGAAGCTGGTCGTCGCCGCGCTGCGCGACATGGGCCGTATGAGGGAGAGGACCTCCAAGGAGAAGAGCGGTCCACCGGCATGCCGCCTCTATCGAGGAGGCTATCGATGCCTCTCTCGAGAAGAGGGTGGTGAGACTCTGGGCTTAGCTCCGGGCCGAGCTCCGGGCCGAGCTTCGGGCCGAGCTTCGGTCCGAGCTTCGAGCCGAGCTTCGGGCCGAGCTTCGAATCGAGCTTCGGGCCGAGCTTGAAGGAGCCCAGGAAGTCAGCGGCTGCCAGGAGCGACTGAAGGGGGGCGCAAGCAAGGGCAGGGGCAAAGTCAGTCCCAGCCGGAGCCGGAGAGCCGGCTGCTGACGCTGGTGCAGCGGGAGCTGACTGCCCTCAGTAGCAGTTGCAACAGCAGCAGCAGCAGTTTCAGCTGCGGATCCAGCAGCAGTTGTCCCTGCTGGAGGGCATCGTGCTGCACCCCCCATTAGCGGCCTCCGGCCAGCGAAAGGCGGCGTCTTATGCCGCTGCCGCGGCCACGGCAGCTGCACCCAAGGCGGGCCCGTCGGGGCAAGCTAGGCGCGGGGCCGTGGCGTCGGGGCCTGCGAGGACGGCCCCGGCGGCCAAGCAACAGCAGCGGCAGATGGGCGGGGCGGCGCCTGTCACTAAACCGGCAAGACCTTCTGCCGCGGCGGTGACTAGGCCGCGCCTGCCGCCTCCCCTGCCCGAAGAACCCTCGGCTGACGCTGAGTGGACGGTTGTCGGCGCCAGCAGGAAGGCCGGCAAGGCAGCTAGGGCGGCTAAAAAGCCCGCGCGACGACAGCAGCGCAAGAAGCGGGCCATGGCGGCTGGACTTCGCGCCCCGAATTCCGAGGTTGTAGTTATTACACTACAGCCAGATGCGGAAAAGAGGGGCGTGATGTACCACACCGTCATGGAAAAGGCGAAACAGGTGGTGGTGGGCCACCTCAGCGAGTTCGGAGCCTCTGGGGGCTTCCAAATGAGGCGCACCGCAACCGGGGCCCGAATATTAGAGGTCCCTGGTGCGGACAGTGGCCATGCAGCAGACGCCCTGGCCGCAAGGATCAGGGTGTCCCTGGACGTCGAGGAGGTCCGAGTGTCCAGGCCCACCAAGTGCATGGACATGCGCATCATGGGCCTGGACGACTCCGTCAGGGTGGACGAGGTGGTGGCCGCCATCGTCAGGGCGGGAGGGTGCAACGCCGATCGGGTGTGGGCAAGCACCATCCGCGCTGACAGCACGGGAATGCGAGCCGTAACGGTGAGCTGCCCTGTGTCGGCGGCCAAGGCCATCACTGGCGAAGGCCGAAGGCTCTTGGTGGGCTGGGTCTCCGCGCAGGTAAAACTGCTGGAGCCCAGACCTCTGCGGTGCTACCGCTGCCACGTGGGGCACCACGTGGGTGCCTATTGCACCGCGGTGGTGGACCGCAGTGACCGCTGCTTCCAGTGCGGTCAGCCCGGTCACAAGGCTGCAGAATGCCGTGCTATGCCGCACAGCTACGCATGTGCGGCGGCAGGCAAGCCGGCCGATCACCGGGCTGGGAGCGGGTCCTGCAACCCCCCCGCCAAGGCCAAGGGCAAAGTCCCGAGGCAAGCCCACCCCGACGTCCTCTCCGCCGCAGCCTCCTCTCTGGCTGCCGCTGCTGTCGCCGCCGCAACCGCCGCGGCAGGGCCCTCACGTGGGGCTCGGGAGGAGACTGTAATGGACTGTCAATAACGGCTCCATTGCGTCTCCTCCAGGCGAACATCACCCACAGCACCCCCGCTCAGGATCTGTTGCTCCAGAGCATGGCGCAGTAGTCGATCAACATTGCCGTTGTCTCCGAGACGTACTATGTCCTGCCCAGACTGGGTTCAGGACTTGAACGGCTCGGTGACTCTAATTTCGTCGGCCGCCGCCGGTACCCCGACCCTCGAGGCTGTCACGAGGGGACGGGGTTGCGTGGCAGCACGGTTCGGACATTGCAGTGGTAGGCGTCTACCTGTCCCCAAACAGATCTCTCGGCGATCTCTACATCTCCCTAATGGAGCTGAAAGCCGTCGTCGCTGGGTTTGGTTCCCTCCCCGTGGTCGTGTGCGGGGACTTCAATGCCAAGAACTTGGCTTGGGGTTCTCGGTTCACGAACAAGCGGGGTCGGATGGTGGAGGACTGGGCTCTGGAGACAGGCCTGGTCGTCCTAAACCGGGGTTCTGTCTCCACGTGTGTGCGGATGCGGGGTGACTCAGTAGTGGACATCTCGTTTGCCAGCCCCGCTCTGTCGCCGCGTGTCGTCGACTGGCTCGTCATGGAGGGGGTGGATACGTACTCAGACCACCGGTACATTCGGTTTGACGTCTTCGCCCAAACCTCGACCGCGCCGGTCCGACAGAACCCTTGTGGTCCGCGATGGGCGCTGAGGCAGATGGACCGAGAGGTCCTCCTGGAAGCCGCGACGGTACAGGCCTGGGTGCCAGCACCGAACAGGCCTATCGATATCGACGTCGAGGCAGAGAGAGTGGTTCCGGGAGGCCATGTCGCAAATCTGCGACGCGGCAATGCCCCAAATCCGTCCAGGACGTGCTCAGCGCCAGGTATACTGGTGGTCGCCGAAGATTGCGGCACTGCGCAACGCGTGCAATACCACGCCACGCCTGTATGCCAGATACCGCAGGCGCCGCATCCGTCCACCGCATGCGGAGGCCAGAGAGGCGGAGCTGTACGAGGGATACAGAGAGGCAAAGCGCACCCTCCGAGCGGAGATAAGGCGGGCCAAGCTCAAGGCCCGTAACGTGTGGCTGGGGACTCTGAATGGGGACCCATGGGGACGCCCCTACAAGGTGTTGCGGAACAAACTCCGCCCCTGGGCTCCCCCGCTGACGCAGAGACTCCGCCCCTGGGCTCCCCCGCTGACGCAGAGACTCCGCCCCTGGGCTCCCCCGCTGACGCAGAGACTCCGCCCCTGGGCTCCCCCGCTGACGCAGGGTCTCCGGCCCCAGCTTGTGGAGGGTGTGGTAAGCACTCTGTTTCCTGCGCGAGGGGAACACTCTCCCCCGCCAATGGCTCCGCCACCAGCGGTGTCCGACGCGGACCACGATGGCGACGACGACGACAATGCTCCAGAGGTGACCGAGGTAGAGATGAGAGTGGCGGTACGAAGGCTGAGTGCCAAAAATACCGCCCCAGGACCTGATGGCTTGCCTGGGAAGGCCTGGGAAGGCCTGGGTCCTGACCATGAGGCTCTCGGGCCTCGACTAAGAGGGCTCTTCAGCGCATGCATGGAGAGGGGCCAGTTCTCACTTCGCTGGAAGACGGGGAAACTGGTTCTCATCGCGAAGCCGGGGCACCCTGCGGACTCTCCGTCCACATACCGGCCCATTGTGCTGCTTGACGAGGTGGGCAAGCTCTTTGAAAGAGTAATTGCAGACCGCCTCGTCGCGCACCTAACACGGATGGGGCCGGATCTGGCGGAAGGCCAGTTCGGCTTTCGCAGGAGGCGTTCCACGGTGGACGCCATCATGCGCGTGCGAGCTCTCACGACGGGAGATGCGGTGGCCCAACGCAGGTGTGTCGTGGCGGTGTCTCTGGACATCGCCAACGCCTTCAACTCCCTGCCTTGCATTAGGAGGGCACTCCGGTATCACCGGACGCCCGACTACCTCTGTCGTGTGGTCGAGGCGTACCTGTCAGACCGGTACATCATCTACCCTGGTCACCAGGGAGTGGTAACGTCGAGAGATGTCGTGCGGTGTTCCGCAGGGATCGGTACTAGGGCCGCCCTTGTGAAACATCGGGTACGACTACATGCTGCACGGCGACCTCCCTGACGGGATCAGCGTGGTCGGCTACGCAGATGACACGCTGGTCCTGGCGCAGGGAGAGTCGTACCAGGTGGCGGTCGAACTAGCGACACGCGGGGTTGCGACAGTCGTGGGCAGGATCCAGGAGTTGGGACTCGACGTGGTATTGCACAAGTCCGAGGCCATGTGCTTTCACGGCCCTCGGAACGCGCCACCACCGGGTTCCCAACTAACGGTAGGAGGAGTCCACATCGGCGTTGGGTCGATGATGAAGTACCTGGGACTCGTTCTCTACAGCCGATGGGATTTCGAGGAGCACTTCCGACGTCTGGCTCCCAAACTAAATCGGACTGGGGCTGCCCTCGGGCGGCTGCTGCCCAACCTGGGGGGTCCAGACGCCTCCTGCCGGAAAGCTCTACGCGGGAATCGTTCGGTCCATGGCCCTTTATGGCGTACCAGTATGGGCGCCGGCGCTGCGGAAGCAGCCGGCGGCCCGGCTGAATGCATGCCAGAGGGTCATGGCCATACGGATGGTGCGAGGATACCGGACGATTTCCCGCGAAGTGGCGAGCCTCCTTGTTGGCCAGCCACCATGGGATCTGGAGGCAACAGTCCTTGCACACATGCACGATCTGCGCATGGAGATGCAACGCCGGGGTGAAACTCCGCTGCCGCGACAAGTCGCAGCATGGCGGACAGAGCTCCGACGGGTTCTCATTGAGAAATGGCGACAGCGGCTGTCGCGACCCCGTGCTGGGCACGCCACAATTATGGCGGTTAGTCCCCTCTTTGAGGCATGGTTGGAAAGACCTCACGGCGTCCTCACCTTCCGCATGACGCAGGTTCTCACCGAACATGGTAAGTTCGGAAAGTTCCTGCAACGGATTCGTGCGGAAGCGACGCCCGGGTTTCGCCACTGTGTGGAACGCCCGGAGGAAACGGTGGGGCACACGGTGGAGGTGTCGAACGCCCGGAGGACACGGTGGGGCACACCGTGGAGGTGTGGAACGCCCGGAGGACACGGTGGGGCACACGGTGGAGGTGTGCCCCGCTTGGGCAGAGCAACGCCGTGTCCTCGTAAGAGCGATCGGCGGCGGCGATCTCTCGCACCGGGCCTTGGTACAGGCCATGGTCCGGAGCGAGGAGGAGTGGCAGGCGGTCGCCTCCTTCTGCGAAGCAGTAATGCTAGCAAAGGAGGCGGCCGATCGCGTGAGGCAACGGTCCTCACGCCCTAGTCGCCGCCGGGATTCCGATCCCGATTTCCGGCCACCGTAGGCGCAGGCTTGCGGACGGCGAGCAATGGGTGGGTCGCCGTCCGACCGTCCGGTAACCGCTCAAGTCGTCGACGGCGCGTATTGTTCCACGCGCGCCTCAGGATGATGTCAGCAAATCGTAGGGACCCAGCAGCGTCGAAGCCTACTGGGGCCATGGGTAGTGTGAAAACGAAACCCGAGGCCCTGGGACGAGGGCAACGAAGGAACAGGAGTGGGTTTTTAGTCAGTAAAAGTCTGACACTATCTCCCGCCCCGCCCAAGAGCGAGATTTGTCATTGGATGATTTTCCCCCCGAAAAAAAAAACCCGTTACTGATCATAGTTGTGTAAAAGTAAAAAAAACGAAATCCCAAAATTGTCCAGGGAAATTGGTCATAATAGGTAAATTCATAATTGAATCAATCTTTCATAGGAATTACTATAGAAAACACTACGCGCAGTGTTTTTTCATCTTGATCGTCATTCATTCTTCATTTTCATTAGCCTGTACAATATTTCCATAAATTGAGTGACATTTTGGGATATAAATAAACGCTAAAACTACTTAACCTTTTGACGTGCGTAATTAGAGACACAATAGTAAGACAATGGCTTCCGGGCGCCGGCTACCGCCTGAGCGTTAATGAATTAAATAATAACAAGACTTTTTCTAATAAGTTCTTTAAAGAATTTGTACTTATTAAAAATTAGTGGTGTAGAGCTTATGTTAGCCGAAAACTGTCTCTCAAAATACAGGTAGCCCTAGTTTGAGAAGCAGGGTTCGTTAACTGTATGGTTACAATTAAAAAGGCAAGAAATAAGCATTTTATATATCATCTTTTTAATAAAATAATGAACACAAGCAAAAACAACGATCGTTGCCAGTTACTATTTGATTACTTATTAACATAAATCTAACTAATAGAGAGTCTTAAGATAAGATAAATCTCTTATTCGCTGAGCTTTTTTTTAATGGAGCCAGAGCATTCTTCTTTGTATTTATTACTTAATTCAACATATTCTATTGACCAAGCCTTATTAAATTCTTGACATACTTCTGCGTTGTTATTTACACCGTTCGACTGTATTGCCTGATTTTAAACCACCATCCAAAATTTTACAAGCTGCCATTAAAAACACGAATTATGCAAGTAATCAAGAGAAAAAAGAAACAATTATTGACTGACTTAAGATTTAGCGTGGGCGTAGACTCTAAAATATCTTTGAATAGACTATAATGTGTCTATGCAAGTTATACATATTAGATTTAAATTATCTCTGCTTTTCTAATTCCATCAAAGGAGATTGGGCAAGTTACTATGACACTTGGTTGCGCAACTTTTGACACAGTATAGCGGTGCAAATTAGAAACAAAAAAGGGGTAGTGTCATGCTTTAAAACAACGATAAATTCAAAATTATATATTGTGGGATTTTTGAAAAAAAAAAAAATGAGTATTGAGGTTATGTTACATCTCAAAACAATTCGTTTTGAATTCCTGCCTCCTGGCCATGGAATCAGTTGCCTCTCTGATTTGGCGGCTAGGCAGTGGGTGTGCTAATATAAAAGAGAACAATTACACAGCATGCCATATTATTTTAAGTCTAGATTAAATCACCATAGACGTAAAAACGTTCTAATAATTCACTTCACAGCACACACAAAAAGAGTCAAATCGCTCGATGTGGTAAATGAACGTGTAAGAATCCTAAAACTCAACACGAATTTATATTTGTTAGCAGAGAAAAGCTAAAAACAATATTCTCGGCTTGCCGGCAGTTAACACGGTAAACGAAAATCGTTTGACATTTCATCGAATAGTGTTGTGACACATCAATTGACTACGGCGTTATAGCATTATCGATTATATCTTAATTGTTTTATTTTTGGCCAGAAATTGCTTTTTAACGAAAGAAATATTAACATAATTAAAGAAAAATAATAATAACAACTCTTAATATTTTTTAGTTGCGAATGTAGATTGTTTTGTTAATCCACGATTTACGTTAATGTTTAATCGATCGATTATAATTGAGTAAGAAGTCGCTTCACTATAATGGAACGAATGACGTATTTATTATATTAAATACTAATTAAAGTGAAAATAGAAATCCCACAAATGATTTCAATGAATTTAAGTAAAAAATCAATATAAATAATAGATATGAATTATACAATAACTCAAATGGCCATACGCGTCAAAAAGTGAATCTATAAGTGCCTAATCTCCTTTGTTGTTATTACTAATTTTAACTCTGCGTTCTTATTCACCCCGTGTGAACTGTACTGCCTGATTAATTTTAAATCGGGCATTAATTAAAGACACGATTTATGCACATAGATTAAAAGACAGAAATAAAGAAAAAAATATATAAAATCGAATTTTCTTATAGAAATAAACATCTTTGAAAAAATTCATACAAAGTTATGCGTAACTGCTATATAAAGGATCTTTTCTGCTTTTTGTAATACCGGCAGTGGCCCATCCATTAAATTCTTTTTTTATTACTTATTTGTTGACATACCCCTTGCGTTCTCATTCACCATGTTTGACTCAACTGCCTGATTATTTATCACCATCCAATTTCATATCGGGCATCAATTAAAAGGCACGATTTACGCACATTAATTAAGATCAAAATCACTACAAAAAAAGAACACACAAATAAAAAGAAATAAGAAAATATACAAAAATATCGAATTTTCTTACTTATTGACTTTCTTATTCACCCCGTTTGACTTAACCGCCTGATTATTTATCACCATTCAGTTTTATATCGGGAACTGATTAAAAGACACGATATAATTTACATTAATTAAGATAAAAATCAATACAGAAATGAAGATAAAAATCAATACAGAAATACAAAAAAAGAACACACAAATAAAAAGAAATAAGAAAATATACAAAAATATCGAATTTTCTTACTTATTTTCTTTCTTATTTGACTTAACCGCCTGATTATTTATCACCATCCAATTTTATATCGGGCATCAATTAAAAGACAAGTTATGTACATTAATTAAGATAAAAATCAATACAGAAATAAGATAAAAATCAATACAAAAATACAAAAAAAAGAACACACAAATAAAAAGAAATAAGAAAATATACAAAAATATCGAATTTTCTTACTTATTTTCTTTCTTATTCGCCCCGTTTGACTTAACCGCCTGATTATTTATCACCATCCAATTTTATATCAGGCATCAATTAAAAGACAAGTTATGTACATTGGGGTGCTACGACAGAAAACCTCCTCGAGTGCCCGCAGGCTGTAGTTCCCTTGCGGATACGTCCGAGGTGAAGGCCAGTCTGCGGGACGGTGCACCCTGGGAGGCGGCCAACGACTCCCCCTGGGTACTTCTGCCTAAGGGGTCTCGATGTCCGCCTGCGAATATTCTGTCTGAAGGATCACTTCAACGCGTGTCCCTCTGTTATAGCAGAGGGCACAGTGGCGAAGTAAGAGCGGGCTCGGTGTGCACTCACCCTGCAGGCAGGCAGGAGGAACACTTGCTCCTCCTTCTGCCACCGTTAGTCTCGTAGCCCCAGAGATTGTCCAAGGTCATGTTTCTGACTTTTGATGGGGGTCGAGGGTCTTGGCTTAACCGTCTGGGCCGCGAGGAAGACAACCTCTATAAAAAATCACCCCAAACCTCCAAGCGGCGGCGCACCGTGAGGGAGGTTGTTAGCTTGACTAATGGGTAGCTAAATTAGTCTCTAGTGCGAACCAGTATCTTGAGCCAGTACAAAAAGTTATCTACTCGTGGGAACTAAATGGAAAGAAAATCTAAATTTTTTTAAAAAACCCCTAAGGAGAGTGATGCGCGGTCGGAGTCCGACGCGGCATCCGGAAGGAGCTCGGAGGGCTCGGAGGTTGAGGAGGTGGCGGGCGACTCCGGTAGAAACGCGAGTTTCTACCGAAAGCGCTCCAGACCGGGGGACAAATCGTCCTCCGACGGAGAGATGGGCTCGGCCCGAAAAATCCCCACCAGCGGGCGGGGTGCGGGTCGAACAAGCGGAAGAGGGAGGGGCCTCACTGCCCAGGAGTCCGCTAAGCGAGCCAACCGACTTGCCGCGGAGGGGCGTCACCCCGGAGTGGCCAGCGCTGAGGTGGTCATCTCGGGGCAGTCTGGCAGCGAGCGGGATGCCAGGGAGGACTTCGCCGAAGAGTCCCGTAAATCTCTGGGAAAGTTGGTCGTCGCCGCGTTGCGAGACATGGGCCGGAAGAGAGAGAGGACCTCCAAAGAGAAGACAGTCCACCGGCACGCCGCCTCTATCGAGGAGGCTATCGATGCCTCTCTCGAGAAGAGAGTGGCGAGACTCCGGGCTGAGCTCCGGGCCGAGCTCCGGGCCGAGCTCCGGACCGAGCTTGTGGGAGCCCAGGAAGTCGGCGGCTGCCGGGAGCCGACTGAAGGGGGGCGCAATCAAGGGCAAGGTCAAAGCCAGCCCCAGCCTGAACCGGAGAGCCAGCTGCTTACGCTGGTTCAGCGGGAGCTAGCTGCCCTTCAGCAGCAGTTGCAACAGCAGCAGCAGCAGTTTCAGCTGCGTATCCAGCAACAGCTGTCCCTGCTGGAGGGCATCGTGTTGCGCCCCCCGCTAGCGGCCTCAGGCCAGCGAAAGGCGGCGTCCTATGCCGCCGCCGCGACCACGGCAGCTGGGCCCAAGGCGAGCTCGTTGGGGCAAGCCGGGCGCGGGGCCGTGGCGTCGGGGCCTGCGACCCCGGCGTCCAAGCAACAGCAACGGTGGAAGGATAAGACGGCGCCTGCCGCTAAACCGGCGGGACTTCCTGCCACGGTGGCGACTAGGCTACGCCTGCCGCCTACCCTGCCTGAAGAACCCTCGGCTGGCGCCGAATGGACAGTAGTCGGTGCCAAAAAGAGGGCGGGCAAGGCGGCCAGGACGGCCAAAAGCCGCGCGAGGCGACAGGAGCGTAAGAAGCGGACCATGGCGGCTAGACTTCGCGCCCCGAATTCCGAGGCTGTAGTAATTACACTACAGCCAGATGCGGAAAAGAAGGGCGTGACGTACGACACCGTCATGGAGAAGGCAAAGCAGGCGGTGGTGGGCCACCTCAGCGAATTCGGGGCCTCTGGGGGCTTCCGAATGAGGCGCACCGCAACCGGGGCCCGAATATTAGAGGTCCCTGGTGCGGACAGTGGCTCCGCCGCGGACGCCCTGGCCGCAAGGATCAGGGCGTCCCTGGACGTTGAGGAGGCTCGAGTGTCCAGGCCCACTAAATGCATGGACTTGCGCATCATGGGCCTGGACGACTCAGTCAGGGTGGACGAGGTGGTGGCCGCCATTGTCAGGGCGGGAGGGTGCCACGTCGATCAGGTGCGGGCGGGCACCATCCGCGCTGACAGCACGGGCATGCGAGCCGTAACGGTGAGCTGCCCCGTGTCGGCGGTCAAGGCCATCACGGGCGAAGGCCGAAGACTCTTGGTGGGCTGGGTCTCCGCGCAGGTAAAACTGCTGGAGCCCAGACCTCTGCGGTGCTACCGCTGCCACGTGGGGCACCACGTGGGTGCCTATTGCGCCGCGGAGGTGGACCGCAGTGACCGCTGCTTCCAGTGCGGTCAGCCCGGTCACAAGGCTGCAGAATGCCGTGCTACGCCGCACTGCTACGCATGTGCGGCGGCAGGCAAGCCGGCCGATCACCGGGCTGGGAGCAGGTCCTGCGACCCCCCCGCCAAGGCCAAGGGCAAGGTCCTGAGGCAAGTCCACCCCGACGTCCTCTCCGCCGCAGCCTCCTCTCTGGCTGCCGCCCCTGTCGCCGCCGCAACCACCGCGGCAGGGCCCTCACGTGGGGCTCGGGAGGAGACTGTAATGGACTGTTAAATACGGCTCCATTACGTCTCCTCCAGGCGAACATCAACCACTGCGCCCCCGCTCAGGATCTGTTGCTCCAGAGCATGGCGCAGTGGTCGATCAACATCGCCGTTGTCTCCGAGCCGTACTATGTCCTGCCCAGAGGAGACTGGGTTCAGGACTTGAACGGCTCGGTGACTCTAATTTCATCGGCCGCCGCCGGTACCCCGACCCTCGAGGCTGTCACGAGGGGACGGGGTTGCGTGGCAGCACGGTTCGGGGACATTGCAGTGGTAGGCGTCTACCTGTCCCCGAACAGATCTCTCGGCGATCTCCATATCTCCCTAATGGAGCTGAAAGACGTCGTCGCTGGGTTTGGTTCCCTCCCCGTGGTCGTGTGCGGGGACTTCAATGCCAAGAACTTGGCTTGGGGTTCCCGGTTCACGAACCAACGGGGTCGGATGGTGGAGGACTGGGCTCTGGAGACAGGCCTGGTCATCCTAAACCGGGGTTCTGTCCCCACGTGTGTGCGGATGCGGGGTGACTCCGTGGTGGACATCTCGTTCGCCAGCCCCGCTCTGTCGCCGCGTGTCGTCGACTGGTGCGTCATGGAGGGGGTGGAGACGTACTCAGACCACCGGTACATCCGGTTTGACGTCTCCGCCCAAACCTCGACCGCGCCGGTCCGACAGAACCCTTGTGGTCCGCGATGGGCGCTGAGGCAGATGGACCGGGAGCTACTCCTGGAAGCCGCGACGGTACAGGCCTGGGTGCAAGCACCGGACAGGCCTGTCGATATCGACGTCGAGGCAGAGTGGTTCCGGGAGGCCATGTCGCAAATCTGCGACGCGGCAATGCCCCGAGTCCGTCCTGGACGTGCTCAGCGCCAGGTATACTGGTGGTCGCCGAAGATTGCGGCACTGCGCAACGCGTGCAATACCACGCCACGCCTGTATGCCAGATACCGCAGGCGCCGCATCCGTCCACCGCATGCGGAGGCCAGAGAGGCGGAGCTGTACGAGGGATACAGAGAGGCAAAGCGCACCCTCCGAGCGGAGATAAGGCGGGCCAAGCTCAAGGCCCGTAACGTGTGGCTGGGGACTCTGAATGGGGACCCATGGGGACGCCCCTACAAGGTGGTGCGGGACAAACTCCGCCCCTGGGCTCCCCCGCTGACGCAGAGTCTCCGGCCCCAGCTTGTGGAGGGTGTGGTGAGTACTCTGTTCCCTGCGCGTGGGGAACACTCTCCCCCGCCCATGGCTCCGCCACCAGCGGTGTCCAACGCGGACCACGATGGCGACGACGACGACAACGCTCCAGAGGTGACCGAGGTAGAGATGAGAGTGGCGGTACGAAGGCTGAGTGCCAAAAATACCGCCCCAGGACCCGACGGCTTGCCTGGGAAGGCCTGGGTCCTGGCCATGGAGGCTCTCGGGCCTCGACTAAGAGGGCTCTTCAGCGCATGCATGGAGAGGGGCCAGTTCCCACTTCGCTGGAAAACGGGGAAACTGGTCCTCATCGCAAAGCCGGGGCGCCCTGCGGACTCTCCGTCCGCGTACCGGCCCATTGTGCTGCTCGACGAGGTGGGCAAGCTCTTTGAAAGAGTAGTTGCAGACCGCCTCGTCGCGCACCTAACACGGGTGGTGCCGGACCTAGCGTACGGCCAGTTCGGCTTTCGCAGGAGGCGCTCCACGGTGGACGCCATCATGCGCGTGCGAGCTCTCACGACGGGGGCTGCAGTGTCCCAGGGCAGGTGTGTCGTGGCGGTGTCTTTGGACATCGCCAACGCCTTCAACTCCCTGCCTTGGAGTAGCATTAGGAGGGCACTCCGGTATCACCGGACGCCCGACTACCTCTGTCGTGTGGTCGAGGCGTACCTGTCGGACAGGTACATCATCTACCCTGGTCACCAGGGAGAGTGGGAACGTCGGGAGATGTCGTGCGGTGTTCCGCAGGGATCGGTACTAGGGCCGCCCTTGTGGAACATCGGATACGACTACGTGCTGCGCGGCGACCTCCCTGGCGGGGTCAGCATGGTCTGCTACGCAGACGACACGCTGGTCCTGGCGCAGGGAGAGTCGTACCAGGCGGCGGTCGAACTAGCGACACGCGGGGTTGCGACAGTCGTGGGCAGGATCCAGGAGTTGGGACTCGAGGTGGCATTGCACAAGTCCGAGGCAATGTGCTTTCACGGCCCTCGGAACGCGCCACCACCGGGTTCCCAACTGACGGTAGGAGGAGTCCACATCGGCGTCGGGTCAACGATGAAGTACCTGGGACTCGTTCTCGACAGCCGATGGGATTTCGAGGAGCACTTCCGACGTCTGGCTCCCAAACTAAATCGGACTGGGGCTGCCCTCGGGCGGCTCCTTCCCAACCTTGGGGGTCCAGACGCCTCCTGCCGGAGGCTCTACGCGGGAATCGTTCGGTCCATGGCCCTTTATGGTGCACCGATATGGGCGCCGGCGCTGCGGAAGCGGCCGGCGGCCCGGCTGAACGCATGTCAGAGGGTCATGGCCATACGGATGGTGCGAGGATACCGGACGATTTCCCGCGAAGCGGCCAGCCTCCTTGCTGGACAGCCACCATGGGATCTGGTAGCAACAGGCCTTGCTCACATGCACGATCTGCGCATGGAGATGCAACGCCGGGGCGAAACTCCGCTGCCACGCCAAGTCGCGGCATGGCGGGAAGAACTCCGGCGGGGTCTCATGGTGGAATGGCGACAGCGACTGTCGCAACCCAGTGCTGGGCACGCCACAATTATGGCGGTAAGTCCCTTCTTTGAGGCGTGGTTGGAAAGACCTCACGGCGTCCTCACCTTCCGCATGACGCAGGTTCTCACCGAACACGGGAAGTTCGGGAAGTTCGGGAAGTTCCTGCACCGGATTCGTGCGGAAGCGACGCCCGGGTATCGCCACTGTGTGGACCGCCCGGAGGACACGGTGGAGCATACGGTGGAAGTGTGCCCCGCTTGGGAAGAGCAACGCCGTGTCCTCGTGGGGGCGATCGGCGGCGGCGATCTCTCGCGCCGGGCCTTGGTACAGGCCATGGTCCGGAGCGAGGAGGAGTGGCAGGCGGTCGCCTCCTTCTGCGAAGCAGTAATGCTAGCAAAAGAGGCGGCCGATCGCGTGAGGCAACGGCAACGGTCCTCACGCCCCAACCGCCGCCGGGATTCCGATCCCGATTTCCGGCCACCGTAGGCGCGGGCTTGCGGACGGCGGGCAATGGGTGGCTCGCCGTCCGACCGTCCGGTAACCATCCGGACCGAGCCCAAGTCGTCGACGGCGCGTATTGTTCCGCGCGCGCCTCAGGGAGATGTCAGCAAATCGTAGGGGCCCTGCAGGGTCGAAGCCTACTGGGGCCATGGGTAGTGTGAAAACGAAACCGTGGCCCTGGGACGAAGGCAACGAAGGAACAGGAGTGGGTTTTTAGTCAGTAAAAGTCTGACACTATCTCCCGCTCCGCCCAAGAGCGGGATTTGTCATAAGATGATTTTCCCACCTATAAAAAAAAAAAAATCCTATAAAAAAAAAAAAAAAAAAGTTATGTACATTATTTAGATAAAAATCAATACAGAAATGAAGATGAAAATCAATACAGAAATGAAGATAAAAATCAATACAGAAATGAAGATAAAAATCAACACAAAAATACAAAAAAAGAATACACAAATAAAAAGAAATAAGCAAATATACAAAAATAACGAATTTTCTTACTTATTGACTTTCTTATTCACCCTGTTTGACTTAACCGCCTGATTATTTATCACCATCCAATTTTATATCGGGCATCAATTAAAAGACAAGTTATGTACATTAATTAAGATAAAAATCAATACAGAAATAAGATAAAAATCAATACAAAAATATAAAAAAAGAACACACAAATAAAAAGAAATAAGAAAATATACAAAAAAAACGAATTTTCTTACTTATTGACTTTCTTATTCACCCCGTTTGACTTAACCGCCTGATTATTTATCACCATCCAATTTTATATCGAGCATCAATTAAAAGACGATTTATATACATTAAATAAGATGAAAATCAATACAGAAATGAAGATGAAAATCAATACAGAAATGAAGATAAAAATCAATACAGAAATGAAGATAACAATCAACACAAAAATACAAAAAAAGAACACACAAATAAAAAGAAATCAGCAAATATACAAAAAAAAACGAATTTTCTTACTTAATGACTTTCTTATTCACCCCGTTTTACTTAACCGCCTGATTATTTATCACCATCCAATTTTATATCGGGCATCAATTAAAAGACGATTTATATACATTAATTAAGATGAAAATCAATACAGAAATGAAGATGAAAATCAATACAGAAATGAAGATAAAAATCAATACAGAAATGAAGGTAAAAATCAACACAAAAATACAAAAAAGAACACACCAATAAAAAGAAATAAGCAAATATACAAAAAAAAAAACGAATTTTCTTACTTATTGACTTTCTTATTCATCCCATTTGACTTAACCGCCTGATTATTTATCACCATCCAATATTATATCGGGCATCAATTAAAAGACACAATTTATGCACATTAATTGAGATAAAAATCAATACAGAAATACAAAAAAAGAACAACACAAATAAAAAGAAAGAAGAAAATATACAAAAATAACGAATTTTCTTACTTATTGACTTTCTTATTCACCCCGTTTGACTTAACCGCCTGATTATTTATCACCATCCAATTTTATATCGGGCATCAATTAAAAGACAAGTTATGTACATTATTTAGATAAAAATCAATACAAAAATACAAAAAAAGAACACACAAATAAAAAGAAATAAGAAAATATAATCGAATTTTCTTACTTATTTTCTTTCTTATTCACCCCGTTTGACTTAACCGCCTGATTATTTATCACCATCCAATTTTATATCGGGCATCAATTAAAAGACAAGTTATGTACATTAATTAAGATAAAAATCAATACAGAAATAAGATAAAAATCAATACAAAAAAAAGAACACACAAATAAAAAGAAATAAGAAAATATACAAAAATATCGAATTTTCTTACTTATTTTCTTTCTTATTCACCCCGTTTGACTTAACCGCCTGATTATTTATCACCATCCAATTTTATATCGGGCATCAATTAAAAGACAAGTTATGTACATTATTTAGATAAAAATCAATACAAAAATACAAAAAAAGAACACACAAATAAAAAGAAATAAGAAAATATAATCGAATTTTCTTACTTATTTTCTTTCTTATTCACCCCGTTTGACTTAACCGCCTGATTATTTATCACCATCCAATTTTATATCGGGCATCAATTAAAAGACAAGTTATGTACATTAATTAAGATAAAAATCAATACAGAAATAAGATAAAAATCAATACAAAAAAAAGAACACACAAATAAAAAGAAATAAGAAAATATACAAAAATATCGAATTTTCTTACTTATTTTCTTTCTTATTCACCCCGTTTGACTTAACCGCCTGATTATTTATCACCATCCAATTTTATATCGGGCATCAATTAAAAGACAAGTTATGTACATTATTTAGATAAAAATCAATACAGTAAAAATCAATACAAAAATACAAAAAAAGAACACACAAATAAAAAGAAATAAGAAAATATAATCGAATTTTCTTACTTATTTTCTTTCTTATTCACCCCGTTTGACTTAACCGCCTGATTATTTATCACCATCCAATTTTATATCGGGCATCAATTAAAAGACAAGTTATGTACATTAATTAAGATAAAAATCAATACAGAAATAAGATAAAAATCAATACAAAAAAAAGAACACACAAATAAAAAGAAATAAGAAAATATACAAAAATATCGAATTTTCTTACTTATTTTCTTTCTTACTCACCCCGTTTGACTTAACCGCCTGATTATTTATCACCATCCAATTTTATATCGGGCATCAATTAAAAGACAAGTTATGTACATTAATTAAGATAAAAATCAATACAGAAATGAAGATAAAAAGCAATACAAAAATACAAAAAAAAGAACACACAAATAAAAAGAAATAAGAAAATATACAAAAATATCGAATTTTCTTACTTATTTTCTTTCTTATTCACCCCGTTTGACTTAACCGCCTGATTATTTATCACCATCCAATTTTATATCGGGCATCAATTAAAAGACAAGTTATGTACATTAATTAAGATAAAAATCAATACAGAAATAAGATAAAAATCAATACAAAAAAAGAACACACAAATAAAAAGAAATAAGAAAATATACAAAAATATCGAATTTTCTTTACTTAATTTCTTTCTTATTCACCCCGTTTGACTTAACCGCCTGATTATTTATCACCATCCAATTTTATATCGGGCATCAATTAAAAGACAAGTTATGTACATTAATTAAGATAAAAATCAATACAGAAATGAAGATAATAATCAATACAAAAATACAAAAAAAGAACACACAAATAAAAAGAAATAAGAAAATATAATCGAATTTTCTTACTTATTTTCTTTCTTATTCACCCTGTTTGACTTAACCGCCTGATTATTTATCACCATCCAATTTTATATCGAGCATCAATTAAGAGACAAGTTATGTACATTAATTAAGACAAAAATCAATACAGAAATAAGATAAAAATCAATACAAAAATACAAAAAAAAGAACACACAAATAAAAAGAAATAAGAAAATATACAAAAATATCGAATTTTCTTACTTATTTTCTTTCTTATTCACCCCGTTTGACTTAACCGCCTGATTATTTATCACCATCCAATTTTATATCGGGCATCAATTAAAAGACAAGTTATGTACATTATTTAGATAAAAATCAATACAAAAATACAAAAAAAGAACACACAAATAAAAAGAAATAAGAAAATATAATCGAATTTTCTTACTTATTTTCTTTCTTATTCACCCCGTTTGACTTAACCGCCTGATTATTTATCACCATCCAATTTTATATCGGGCATCAATTAAAAGACAAGTTATGTACATTAATTAAGATAAAAATCAATACAGAAATAAGATAAAAATCAATACAAAAAAAAGAACACACAAATAAAAAGAAATAAGAAAATATACAAAAATATCGAATTTTCTTACTTATTTTCTTTCTTATTCACCCCGTTTGACTTAACCGCCTGATTATTTATCACCATCCAATTTTATATCGGGCATCAATTAAAAGACACAATTTATGCACATTAATTGAGATAAAAATCAATACAGAAATACAAAAAAAGAACAACACAAATCATAAGAAATAAGAAAATATACAAAAATAACTAATTTTCTTACTTATTGACTTTATTATTCACCCTGTTTGACTTAACCGCCTGATTATTTATCACCATCCAATTTTATATCGGGCATCAATTAAAAGACAAGTTATGTACATTAATTAAGATAAAAATCAATACAGAAATGAAGATAAAAAGCAATACAAAAATACAAAAAAAAGAACACACAAATAAAAAGAAATAAGAAAATATACAAAAATATCGAATTTTCTTACTTATTTTCTTTCTTATTCACCCCGTTTGACTTAACCGCCTGATTATTTATCACCATCCAATTTTATATCGGGCATCAATTAAAAGACAAGTCATGTACATTAATTAAGATAAAAATCAATACAGAAATGAAGATAAAAAGCAATACAAAAATACAAAAAAAGAACACACAAATAAAAAGAAATAAGAAAATATACAAAAATAACTAATTTTCTTACTTATTGACTTTCTTATTCACCCTGTTTGACTTAACCTTCTGATTATTTATCACCATCCAATTTTATATCGGTCATCAATTAAAAGACAAGTTATGTACATTTAAGATAAAAATCAATACAGAAATGAAGATAAAAAACAATACAGAAATACAAAAAAAGAACAACACAAATAAAAAGAAATAAGAAAATATACAAAAATATCGCATTTTCTTACTTATTGACTTTCTTATTCACCCTGTTTGACTTAACCGCCTGATTATTTATCACCATCCAATTTTATATCGAGCATCAATTAAGAGACAAGTTATGTACATTAATTAAGACAAAAATCAATACAGAAATAAGATAAAAATCAATACAAAAATACAAAAAAAAAGAACACACAAATAAAAAGAAATAAGAAAATATACAAAAATATCGAATTTTCTTACTTATTTTCTTTCTTATTCACCCCGTTTGACTTAACCGCCTGATTATTTATCACCATCCAATTTTATATCGGGCATCAATTAAAAGACAAGTTGTACATTATTTAGATAAAAATCAATACAAAAATACAAAAAAAGAACACACAAATAAAAAGAAATAAGAAAATATAATCGAATTTTCTTACTTATTTTCTTTCTTATTCACCCCGTTTGACTTAACCGCCTGATTATTTATCACCATCCAATTTTATATCGGGCATCAATTAAAAGACAAGTTATGTACATTAATTAAGATAAAAATCAATACAGAAATAAGATAAAAATCAATACAAAAAAAAGAACACAAATAAAAAGAAATAAGAAAATATACAAAAATATCGAATTTTCTTTCTTATTTTCTTTCTTATTCACCCCGTTTGACTTAACCGCCTGATTATTTATCACCATCCAATTTTATATCGGGCATCAATTAAAAGACAAGTTATGTACATTATTTAGATAAAAATCAATACAAAAATACAAAAAAAGAACACACAAATAAAAAGAAATAAGAAAATATAATCGAATTTTCTTACTTATTTTCTTTCTTATTCACCCCGTTTGACTTAACCGCCTGATTATTTATCACCATCCAATTTTATATCGGGCATCAATTAAAAGACAAGTTATGTACATTAATTAAGATAAAAATCAATACAGAAATAAGATAAAAATCAATACAAAAAAAGAACACACAAATAAAAAGAAATAAGAAAATATACAAAAATATCGAATTTTCTTTACTTAATTTCTTTCCTATTCACCCCGTTTGACTTAACCGCCTGATTATTTATCACCATCCAATTTTATATCGGGCATCAATTAAAAGACAAGTTATGTACATTAATTAAGATAAAAATCAATACAGAAATGAAGATAATAATCAATACAAAAATACAAAAAAAGAACACACAAATAAAAAGAAATAAGAAAATATAATCGAATTTTCTTACTTATTTTCTTTCTTATTCACCCTGTTTGACTTAACCGCCTGATTATTTATCACCATCCAATTTTATATCGAGCATCAATTAAGAGACAAGTTATGTACATTAATTAAGACAAAAATCAATACAGAAATAAGATAAAAATCAATACAAAAATACAAAAAAAAGAACACACAAATAAAAAGAAATAAGAAAATATACAAAAATATCGAATTTTCTTACTTATTTTCTTTCTTATTCACCCCGTTTGACTTAACCGCCTGATTATTTATCACCATCCAATTTTATATCGGGCATCAATTAAAAGACAAGTTATGTACATTATTTAGATAAAAATCAATACAAAAATACAAAAAAAGAACACACAAATAAAAAGAAATAAGAAAATATAATCGAATTTTCTTACTTATTTTCTTTCTTATTCACCCCGTTTGACTTAACCGCCTGATTATTTATCACCATCCAATTTTATATCGGGCATCAATTAAAAGACAAGTTATGTACATTAATTAAGATAAAAATCAATACAGAAATAAGATAAAAATCAATACAAAAAAAAGAACACACAAATAAAAAGAAATAAGAAAATATACAAAAATATCGAATTTTCTTACTTATTTTCTTTCTTATTCACCCCGTTTGACTTAACCGCCTGATTATTTATCACCATCCAATTTTATATCGGGCATCAATTAAAAGACACAATTTATGCACATTAATTGAGATAAAAATCAATACAGAAATACAAAAAAAGAACAACACAAATCATAAGAAATAAGAAAATATAATCGAATTTTCTTACTTATTTTCTTTCTTATTCACCCCGTTTGACTTAACCGCCTGATTATTTATCACCATCCAATTTTATATCGGGCATCAATTAAAAGACAAGTTATGTACATTAATTAAGATAAAAATCAATACAGAAATAAGATAAAAATCAATACAAAAAAAAGAACACACAAATAAAAAGAAATAAGAAAATATACAAAAATATCGAATTTTCTTACTTATTTTCTTTCTTATTCACCCCGTTTGACTTAACCGCCTGATTATTTATCACCATCCAATTTTATATCGGGCATCAATTAAAAGACACAATTTATGCACATTAATTGAGATAAAAATCAATACAGAAATACAAAAAAAGAACAACACAAATCATAAGAAATAAGAAAATATACAAAAATAACTAATTTTCTTACTTATTGACTTTATTATTCACCCTGTTTGACTTAACCGCCTGATTATTTATCACCATCCAATTTTATATCGGGCATCAATTAAAAGACAAGTTATGTACATTAATTAAGATAAAAATCAATACAGAAATGAAGATAAAAAGCAATACAAAAATACAAAAAAAAGAACACACAAATAAAAAGAAATAAGAAAATATACAAAAATATCGAATTTTCTTACTTATTTTCTTTCTTATTCACCCCGTTTGACTTAACCGCCTGATTATTTATCACCATCCAATTTTATATCGGGCATCAATTAAAAGACAAGTTATGTACATTAATTAAGATAAAAATCAATACAGAAATGAAGATAAAAAGCAATACAAAAATACAAAAAAAGAACACACAAATAAAAAGAAATAAGAAAATATACAAAAATAACTAATTTTCTTACTTATTGACTTCCTTATTCACCCTGTTTGACTTAACCTTCTGATTATTTATCACCATCCAATTTTATATCGGTCATCAATTAAAAGACAAGTTATGTACATTTAAGATAAAAATCAATACAGAAATGAAGATAAAAAACAATACAGAAATACAAAAAAAGAACAACACAAATAAAAAGAAATAAGAAAATATACAAAAATATCGCATTTTCTTACTTATTGACTTTCTTATTCACCCTGTTTGACTTAACCGCCTGATTATTTATCACCATCCAATTTTATATCGAGCATCAATTAAGAGACAAGTTATGTACATTAATTAAGACAAAAATCAATACAGAAATAAGATAAAAATCAATACAAAAATACAAAAAAAAAGAACACACAAATAAAAAGAAATAAGAAAATATACAAAAATATCGAATTTTCTTACTTATTTTCTTTCTTATTCACCCCGTTTGACTTAACCGCCTGATTATTTATCACCATCCAATTTTATATCGGGCATCAATTAAAAGACAAGTTATGTACATTATTTAGATAAAAATCAATACAAACATACAAAAAAAGAACACACAAATAAAAAGAAATAAGAAAATATAATCGAATTTTCTTACTTATTTTCTTTCTTATTCACCCCGTTTGACTTAACCGCCTGATTATTTATCACCATCCAATTTTATATCGGGCATCAATTAAAAGACAAGTTATGTACATTAATTAAGATAAAAATCAATACAGAAATAAGATAAAAATCAATACAGAAATAAGATAAAAATCAATACAAAAAAAAGAACACAAATAAAAAGAAATAAGAAAATATACAAAAATATCGAATTTTCTTACTTATTTTCTTTCTTATTCACCCCGTTTGACTTAACCGCCTGATTATTTATCACCATCCAATTTTATATCGGGCATCAATTAAAAGACAAGTTATGTACATTATTTAGATAAAAATCAATACAAAAATACAAAAAAAGAACACACAAATAAAAAGAAATAAGAAAATATAATCGAATTTTCTTACTTATTTTCTTTCTTATTCACCCCGTTTGACTTAACCGCCTGATTATTTATCACCATCCAATTTTATATCGGGCATCAATTAAAAGACAAGTTATGTACATTAATTAAGATAAAAATCAATACAGAAATAAGATAAAAATCAATACAAAAAAAAGAACACACAAATAAAAAGAAATAAGAAAATATACAAAAATATCGAATTTTCTTACTTATTTTCTTTCTTATTCACCCCGTTTGACTTAACCGCCTGATTATTTATCACCATCCAATTTTATATCGGGCATCAATTAAAAGACACAATTTATGCACATTAATTGAGATAAAAATCAATACAGAAATACAAAAAAAGAACAACACAAATCATAAGAAATAAGAAAATATACAAAAATAACTAATTTTCTTACTTATTGACTTTATTATTCACCCTGTTTGACTTAACCGCCTGATTATTTATCACCATCCAATTTTATATCGGGCATCAATTAAAAGACAAGTTATGTACATTAATTAAGATAAAAATCAATACAGAAATGAAGATAAAAAGCAATACAAAAATACAAAAAAAAAGAACACACAAATAAAAAGAAATAAGAAAATATACAAAAATATCGAATTTTCTTACTTATTTTCTTTCTTATTCACCCCGTTTGACTTAACCGCCTGATTATTTATCACCATCCAATTTTATATCGGGCATCAATTAAAAGACAAGTTATGTACATTAATTAAGATAAAAATCAATACAGAATTGAAGATAAAAAGCAATACAAAAATACAAAAAAAGAACACACAAATAAAAAGAAATAAGAAAATATACAAAAATAACTAATTTTCTTACTTATTGACTTTCTTATTCACCCTGTTTGACTTAACCGCCTGATTATTTATCACCATCCAATTTTATATCGGTCATCAATTAAAAGACAAGTTATGTACATTTAAGATAAAAATCAATACAGAAATGAAGATAAAAAACAATACAGAAATACAAAAAAAGAACAACACAAATAAAAAGAAATAAGAAAATATACAAAAATATCGCATTTTCTTACTTATTGACTTTCTTATTCACCCTGTTTGACTTAACCGCCTGATTATTTATCACCATCCAATTTTATATCGAGCATCAATTAAGAGACAAGTTATGTACATTAATTAAGACAAAAATCAATACAGAAATAAGATAAAAATCAATACAAAAATACAAAAAAAAGAACACACAAATAAAAAGAAATAAGAAAATATACAAAAATATCGAATTTTCTTACTTATTTCCTTTCTTATTCACCCCGTTTGACTTAACCGCCTGATTATTTATCACCATCCAATTTTATATCGGGCATCAATTAAAAGACAAGTTATGTACATTATTTAGATAAAAATCAATACAAAAATACAAAAAAAGAACACACAAATAAAAAGAAATAAGAAAATATAATCGAATTTTCTTACTTATTTTCTTTCTTATTCACCCCGTTTGACTTAACCGCCTGATTATTTATCACCATCCAATTTTATATCGGGCATCAATTAAAAGACAAGTTATGTACATTAATTAAGATAAAAATCAATACAGAAATAAGATAAAAATCAATACAAAAAAAAGAACACAAATAAAAAGAAATAAGAAAATATACAAAAATATCGAATTTTCTTACTTATTTTCTTTCTTATTCACCCCGTTTGACTTAACCGCCTGATTATTTATCACCATCCAATTTTATATCGGGCATCAATTAAAAGACAAGTTATGTACATTATTTAGATAAAAATCAATACAAAAATACAAAAAAAGAACACACAAATAAAAAGAAATAAGAAAATATACAAAAATATCGAATTTTCTTACTTATTTTCTTTCTTATTCACCCCGTTTGACTTAACCGCCTGATTATTTATCACCATCCAATTTTATATCGGGCATCAATTAAAAGACAAGTTATGTACATTAATTAAGATAAAAATCAATACAGAAATGAAGATAAAAAGCAATACAAAAATACAAAAAAAGAACACACAAATAAAAAGAAATAAGAAAATATACAAAAATAACTAATTTTCTTACTTATTGACTTTCTTATTCACCCTGTTTGACTTAACCGCCTGATTATTTATCACCATCCAATTTTATATCGGTCATCAATTAAAAGACAAGTTATGTACATTTAAGATAAAAATCAATACAGAAATGAAGATAAAAAACAATACAGAAATACAAAAAAAGAACAACACAAATAAAAAGAAATAAGAAAATATACAAAAATATCGCATTTTCTTACTTATTGACTTTCTTATTCTTTTTTCTTTTAATTGATATAAACCAGTGCTTGACTGCGATCCCACCTGATGGTAAGCAGTGATGCAATCATTGATGGTGAGGCGCACTAGTTTATTAAGAGCCTATTCACTCTAGCCTTGAAGGCACCTAAATTATAGTTGGACGGGAAGACCGCAGCAGGCAAATTGTTCCAGTCCTTCGATGTACGCGGTATAAACGACGAAGCGAAACGCTTAGTCCGGACCGTTGAAGTTTTAACAACGTAAGGGTGGATACTCGCCGTACGTCGGGTTGTCCGATGGTAGAAATGAGATGGCGGAATCAAGTCATGCAATTTCCGCCCACACTCTCCAAAATGCAACCTGTAAAATACCGATAGACTGGCTACCCTGCGCCTGTGCTCGAGGCTTTGTAGATTGGACTTAACCAAATCTGGATCCCCAATTAGCCTCATCGCACGCCTTTCCACTGAGTCCAAAGCTGCTTCCCTTTGACTTTTGACTTTGATTCACCCCATTTGACTTTACCGCTTGATTATTTATCACCATCCAATTTTATATCGGGCATCAATTAAAAGACACAATTTATGCACATTAATTGAGATAAAAATCAATACAGAAATACAAAAAAAGAACAACACAAATAAAAAGAAATAAGAAAATATACAAAAATAACTAATTTTCTTACTTATTGACTTCCTTATTCACCCTGTTTGACTTAACCGCCTGATTATTTATCACCAGCCAATTTTATATCGGGCATCAATTAAAAGACAAGTTATGTACATTAATTAAGATAAAAATCAATACAGAAATGAAGATAAAAATCAATCCAAAAATACAAAAAAGAACAACACAAATAAAAAGAAATAAGAAAATATACAAAATAACTAATTTTCTTACTTATTGACTTTCTTATTCACCCTGTTTGACTTAACCGCCTGATTATTTATCACCATCCAATTTTATATCGGGCATCAATTACAAGACAAGTTATGTACATTAATTGAGATAAAAAATCAATACAGAAATGAAGATAAAAATCAATACAGAAATACAAAAAAAGAACAACACAAATAAAAAGAAATAAGAAAATATACAAAAATATCGAATTTTCTTACTTATTGACTTTCTTATTCTTTTTTTTTAATTAATATAAACTAGTGCTTGACTGCGATCCCACCTGATGGTAAGCAGTGATGCAATCATTGATGGTGAGGCGCACTAGTTTATTAAGAGCCTATTCACTCTTGCCTTGAAGGCACCTAAATTATAGTTGGACGGGAAGACCGCAGCAGGCAAATTGTTCCAGTCCTTCGATGTACGCGGTATAAACGACGAAGCGAAACGCTTAGTCCGGACCGTTCAAGTTTCAACAACGTAAGGGTGGATACTCGCCGTACGTCGGGTTGTCCGATGGTAGAAATGAGATGGCGGAATCAAGTCATGCAATTCCCGCGCACACTCTCCAAAATGCAACCTGTAAAATACCGATAGGCTGGCTACCCTGCGCCTGTGCTCGAGGCTTTGTAGATTGGACTTAACCAAATCTGGATCCCCAATTAGCCTCTTCGCACGCCTTTCCACTGAGTCCAAAGCTGCTTCCCTTTGACTTTTGACTTTGATTCACCCCGTTTGACTTAACCGCCTGATTATTTATCACCATTCAGTTTTATATCGGGCATCAATTAAAAGACACGATTTATATACATTACTATCTCACGCTCCGCCCAAGAGCGGGGGATGTCATTAGATGATTTTCCCACCCGGAAAAAAAAAAAAAAATATATACATTAATTAAGATAAAAATCAATACAGAAATGAAGATAAAAATCAATACAGAAATGAAGATAAAAATCAATCCAAAAATACAAAAAAAAGAACAACACAAATAAAAAGAAATAAGAAAATATACAAAAATAACGAATTTTCTTACTTATTGACTTTCTTATTCACCCTGTTTGACTTAACCGCCTGATTATTTATCGCCATCCAATTTTATATCGGGCATCAATTAAAAGACACAATTTATGCACATTAATTGAGATAAAAATCAATACAGAAATACAAAAAAAGAACAACACAAATAAAAAGAAATAAGAAAATATACAAAAATAACGAATTTTCTTACTTATTGACTTTCTTATTCACCCCGTTTGACTGAACCGCCTGAATATTTATCACCATTCAGTTTTATATCGGGCATCAATTAAAAGACACGATTTATATACATTAATTATGATAAAAATCAATGCAAATATGAAGATAAAAATCAATTCAATAAAAAACTTTTTACAAAAAAAAATACAACCGACTTCAAAGTAAAAGAAAAACACTGAAAAGTGCAAAATAACTTTAATTTCGGAAGCCGGTATTTCTATTATAGTTTTGTCTCTTCGTTATTTAACACCGACTTCCGAAATTAAAGTTATTTTGCACTTTTCAGTGTTTTTTTTTACTTTGAAGTCGGTTGTATTTTTTTTTGTAAAAAGTTTTTTATTTTACACTTTTTAGTTTTGGTACCACCACTAAAAAGTACCCCTCAGCCAAACTTAAATACCTTATAGCCAGAGTGCATCTCATGACAATTCTAATAATCCCAAACACGGTTAGATTACATTAATTTATTACAGAGTTCCGGTGCCTAATATCAGGCTTCATCATCAGATCAGTTTGATATATTCCCCCTCTACTTTTAGTCAGTCATCAACTACACGTATAAATAAAGCATTTTACTTGTTACGACGGTTCTGCTGTGATCCTATGAGGAGTTCTGTTCCATATCTTCGAAGTTCATGATCAGATCATAACAATATTTCTATGGGACCAACTCGGAACCATAACCTTTCAATCTAAAAAATTTTTTTCAAAATCGTTCCACAATTGACCGAGAAATCGGTGAACACACATAAAAAAAAAACATACATTCAACCGAACATATAACCTCCTTTTTGAAGTTGGTTAAAAATGAAGATAAAAATCAATACAAAAATAAAGAAAAAAAAAACAACAGAAAAATAAATAAGAAATTATACAAAAATATCGAGTTTTCTTACTTATTGACTGATTTAGCCTGGGCGTATACTTTTTTAAATATCTTTGAAAAGACTTACTTACGTGTCTATGCAAGTACAACAGTAGTAGTGTTATATGCATAATAATATATACTATCTCTGCTTTTTGTAATGCCAGCTGTAAACCCATCCGTAAAATTCGTATTTATTAACTACTAGTAATAATTGTATCTTTTTTAACTGGATACTACTTATGTTTATTCTTGACATACCACACCTACGGGGACTAGTATTCAGGTCGTGGTCCTGGCGGCTGGGGCCTGAGACACGCGTACTTCTACAGAACAATTTGAAAAAAATGTTGGAATGTGAAATAAACACAAAAAGCAAAGGCTTTAAAATATATATACACAAACCAAAGCAAAACAATAATAAAAATTAGGACTCTAAATGTGTCCATTGTTCAAGCGCTGCCGCAAATTCTTCCACTTAAGTTGGGCGCGTGACTAATGTTAGGGGCGGTCCTACTGTTACTTTTCGTTTTAGCCCCGGCGACCGTAAACCGACGTTGATAAGTGTTCAATGCGACACGTCTCTATTTGGACCGAATGCGAGATAAGAGCTGAAATAACTCAGGAAACTAACCTCAATATGCCTTCTGTATAAGTTCGGAATACTCAATGTAATATCTTTTTGTAATTCGCGAGTGTCCGACAATGTTTTTGCTGAGACTGTTGTTTTATTACCTGTCTGTGTTATGTTTTATGACCGAAGCTATCTAAGGATGACCATCGTGTGTTTTATTTCTCGAAAACTGCCCTTTATAAAAATAATATGCTTTTCTACATTTTATATAATAATAGTATAGTGTATACTTCATACTGCCACACCTAGGCCTAGAGTTATCTTCCAATAATTTCTGCGAAAGAATGCGATTAATTGCGTAGTCGTTTTGTTAACGATATACATAATTGTCGTCAGTTATATTATTTTACTCTAAGACTCCAAATTTCTATAAATTTGGAGTCTTAGTACAACGGTAACTTACTGCGATTAGCCTATTCTATAACACAATTAATCAACGGAAGATAAACTTTAACCTACGGTTAACCAATTTACCCCCTGATAAAAAGCTTCTAATAAAACAATTCGATAGAGTAAAAATCCCCTGCATAAATGAAATAGGTACACAAATCAAGCGCACGCTGGCCGAGCAAGAGAATTCCGTCACCACTAAAGCGTATGCCTTCCGTCTAATCGAGTAAATGTTTCCAAACCAATGGCTCGGACACGTCGCGTAGAGCTGCTACGAGCCGTAGCCCCGGCGTAGCACCGGAGACGTAGCGCTACGTTCAGACTTAAACAAACATTTACGTAGCTCTCCCCCAGCTAAGTTTGGTACTTGCAATCGAAATATTTTATGGATTACGTTACTTTGTTACGTTAGTCGATATTCTAAAATCGAACTAAAGTTGCCTTCATTACTAATTAGTTCATAATATTTAAACAACTGAGCACAATAAAATTGACAATCGCGTTTTGTTTTAATGATTGCACAGAAATTATGCGGCATGAGAAAGCCAAAATTAATGTCATCGTTAGGTGATTAAGGTTTCCCATATGGAAATAATAATCGGAATTGGAATTTTGTACTAATAAATCGAGATTAACAAATAACTGTGCACCCGACAACAGAATTTGGGACTATAGGATTTTTTTTTTCAGGTGGGAATCATTCGATGATATCTCCCGCCCTTAGGTGGGGCGAGAGGGCTTTTCAAACTCTTACTGACTAAAACTCACTCCTAGTTGCTTCGTTGCCTTTCATACCAGGGCTTTTCCTTTCAGAAGCGAATCCATGGCCCTAGTAGGCTTCATCCCTACTGGGCCCCTACGGTTTGCTAACATCTCCTTGAAGCGCGCGTGGACTGTTAGCCGTCTGGTAAGCATCCGGACGGTTACCGGACGGTCGGACGGTGAGCTACCCATTGCTCGCCGTCCGCAAGCCCGCGCCTACGGTGGCCGGAAATCGGGATCGAAATCCCGGTGGCTGGGGCGTGAGGGCCGTTCAGTAGTGCGTGCGCGTGAGGCCGCCTCCAAAAAAAAAACAACGCAGTTTAATTTTGATTCAATATAATTAAAAAGTTCTAACTATATGGATAGTTATAATAATAGTATGTATACGCACATATCTATAACAATAACAGCTGCTAGATTATTCTTGATGGTAACATTTTATATTTTCCAATATGCCTAATAACTGTATTTACAGTTTTCGCATAACGACTACCAGTTTTGGTGATATATGCCTATATACAACCATAATCGATTATAAACAAGAATATCACAGACTTGGTTCATGCATTTTATAATATGTTATAATATGCAAAAAAAAAACAGGTATTAATACTCTACCTATTTTATGTGTATAATTATCAGTGTTTGCCTTATAAATAAATAAAAATAGATATTTTACTGCATACTTATTAAATAAAATTTTCAACTACGTCGTGAAAAATAAGACTAGGCCGATAAGAAAAACCAGAGAAAACAAGCATAGAGGCTTTTATGCAGGGTAACACTGCAGCAGTGTTCTTAAGACATGAAGAGTCACTGAATCATGATACTCAGTCGTGACAAGGCACTAAATCATGATACTCAGTCGTGACATTTTACTGAAAAAACTGCTGTAAATAAAATAAAAAGCCGCTGCAAATTAAATAAAAAGCCGCTGCAAATTAAATAAAAAGCAGCTGTAAATTAAATAAAAAGCCGCTGCAAATTAAATAAAAAGCCGCTGCAAATTAAATAAAAAGCCGCTGCAAATTAAATAAAAAGCCGCTGCAAATTAAATAAAAAGCCGCTGCAAATTAAATAAAAACCCGCTGCAAATTAAATAAAAAGCCGCTGTAAATTAAATAAAAAAGCGCTTTACGAGTTGTAGGTCGCGAGTTTAAACCCAGCCAGGCGCATTACTTTGTGTAATTTATTTCATCACCACTGCTTTCAAAACGGAGAAGAAAAACATCGTGAGGAAACCGGCATGTCCTAGAACCAAAAAATCGAAGACATTTGTGACATCTACTAACCATCACTGGGCCCGAGTGGTGGATTACGGCACATTCCCCTCCCCTAGAGAAGAGGCCTGAGTCCCAACAGTGGGAACATTTTAAGGCTGACTATGCTATGCTATCCGTACTGGCTGCAAACGAACTTGGAGTAACTTAACTAGGTGCCATTCCACGGTTTGTCTGTTTTATATTAAAAAGATGTCAGTAGTCGATCAACAACAGTTGTCATGTAAGCACATCGATAAAATTTCTTGAGTACGTTAATCAGTACTATATGCTCTCTCTGTGTTAACACATCTACTTTTACCCCCATACTATAGATACTGAAATAGAGGCCAGCCATGGATAAAACCATCGTAAGATATACAGCTAGTACTTCGGTGTCTATAACGATACGGTTTAATGAACTGTGCGTTACGTTATGCTGACCAGGCACTGACGTCACCGCTGACTTGGCGTGTCTCTTACCCGTAAGGCATTTCTACGTAGGTACATTGTAAACAGTGTACGTAGTAGGGAATACGTAGATGTGTGCGAAAGATACGACCTCTCTGCTTGGGTTCGCTAGAATTCTGTTACTGTTTATCTTGCAGTATATTTTAGTTTGTTAAAGTATCGGTGGTCTTAATTTTTTTTTTTTTATCCTGAACCTATGAAGCTTGTGACGTCTCTCTTTGAAAAATTCTCACGCTCGTGGCCAGTGAGATTATTTTTAAAATTCAAAGACCAATAAATTTAAGCACCCATATTTTCAATAATATTGCATCTAGACCGGGCGCTAGTATGCAAAATATGGAGACCGCATTCTGTGTATAGTTTTGAATTGTGTATATCATAGTTTTGAACTCAGAAAAGCATGCAGATTGTGATTCTGGATGTTGCCAAGAGGCTCATTGGTCCATTTCTTTTACACCCCCCACCCACCTCCTTAGTTATTAAGTAAATGGACTGAACAAATGCTTTGAAATAATTTTAATAATAGTTTTAGTGACAATAACCAATTGTTTCTTATGAATACAGATACTTATGGTTACTTAATCAACTGAAAAAACACTAAAATGCTAAAAAAAACATTTTACAAAGAAATACAATCAACTTCAAAAACAATCTAAAAATGTAAAATAGCTTTAATTTCGGAAGACGGTGTTATTGGATTTGTTTACACATTTTTTGGCACCGACTTCCGAAATTAAAGTTATTTCGCTCTAGGGTAGAGCGAGACAAACTTTTACTAACTAGCAACCACCTATGTTCCTTCAATAACGGGATTCCTGCAGAGTTATAACTTAACACAAAAGTAATCATAAAAATCATTTCATAAGCAAAAAGTTATGCGCGAATTAATAACCCCAATAACATTGAATTTGAACATGATATTGGTGAAAGAAATTAGGGTTTACCAGTGTGAACTTTACACATCTGTGGCATCTCTACAGAGCATACTGGTGTGATGTTATGTTATGAAATGTTGTTAATAATAAACAGACATGCAATTGCAGCAATCTCAGAAGAATTTCTATTATTTATTAAAGTGTTCCACATGGTCTATCTCCAAAGTCCTTCATCAGGTCTTCACTAAATTTAAACGAAACAACCTGGTAAAAATACTCTTTTAAACACAAAAATAACCATTAAGATCGGTCCATAAACAAAAATTTGTGCCCGAATTGATAAACCCAATATCTTGGAAATTGAACATAATTGGCGAAACCACCAGTGTGAATTTACACACCTGAGGGACCCCTTCAGAGCCTAGTGTTGTAATGTTACATGAGGGAATACTGTTATTACCAATCCGGGAAGATTTGCTATTATTTATTAAAGTGTTTCATGATCCGTCATTTATCAGATCTTTACAAAATTTAAATGGGACTGGACCACCCGGCAGATAAATTCTTCGAAACAGAAAAAGAATCGTCAAATTCAGTTTATATGCGAAGATATCGCTGAACAAGATACAAAAAAGTAATCAGATGACTTGAGAACCTCCACTTTTCTTGGCAGTCGGTTAAAAAGATTAATTATCTGAATTTTTGTTGGATCATGCTGAAATTTGCTTTTTCGTATTAAATATTTTTTTGCTTTTTTTTTCTGAGTTTAAAACTATACACAGAACAAACTATACTCATATTTTGCATACTCAACTCCTTTGGCGCCTGAACTATTTGTTCTCAAGGAGTATTCTGGATTCCATGTCCCAATTGTGGACAACTTTTTGATCCCTCCCAACAAAATTTTGGAACGGAGCAACCTACCTCACATTTTTCAATTCGTTTCAAATTATTAAAATCTGCCGGTGAGCCCGACGCTGTCGCGCAGCACAAACGCTAACCGTTCGGTATAAACTTTTTTGATATTACTCAGCAGCCGTTGCACGTAAATCTGCCCTTACAGTGGTCCCGGCAACTTTTTCAATTTAACAGGTAAGGATAAATCGTTCATTCTTTTTATTTGAACATAGAACTGATATAAACTCCCCAAAAGTTTAGAAGGTGGAGCCCGATATTGTTTGCTTCCTGTTAACTTTGCGAAATCTTTTGCTGAGAAAGATTTGGCTCGGACGCGTCGGTGGGCTCACTATAGTTGGTAGAGGCACCAAAAGATTGTATACCTTGAAATAAACCAATAAGAAATCTTTCTTCAGAGTTTCTTCTCTTATTTTTTTATTTTCTCTATAGTAGTAATCAATCTAGATTTTTTCCTTTACTTCCCCTTGCTGGTTGTGAAAAACAATTGAGGGTAATAATGTCCGACTCCATAAATGCTCATAATAGGTAGAATGACAGTTGCCATGATTTTAACACGAGTTTTTTTTTATTGTATGCATTAATATTCATGTTTACCCAGTAAGTTTGTACGTCACAACAAAACACACAGTCCAAACAAAACACACAGTCCAAACAACAGGAAAATGTAAATAAATACCAGGCACATTTAAATTATACATTTGCACTAATTACAGAAAGCAAACAGCACTGCATACAAAATGATCCACTAGAAAATCGCAGGTTCATTTGTTCTATTAACAGAAAAACACAGTAATTTTCTATTTAGCATTCAAATTCAGAAGCAAAACTCATAATTATGACAATTTACGATCAAAACGATTGAGTTTTATAATTGACAGAGTTCACGACACATTTCGATGCTAAATCGATTAATAGGTGAGGTACATAAAAGTTTTTCAATCGAAAAGTTTTATCGATTACCTCGTCGGCGACGTTACTGTCATCTAGATGAAGAAGCAGGGAGCTGTTCAAATCGCATCCTTTATACTCGAATGCTCAGAGTCATTAAAACTTTTATCTGGCACAGATGCACTGGCTGTGTGAGTTTATTGTTGTCTACGGGGATGCTTTCAGTGAGCAAAGCATTTGAAATTACGCTTCAGAGTGCATACATATCCTACGAGGATAGTTCGACGCCTTATTTTTTATGTTCAGAAACCTACACGAGATCTAAATAAATAAAAAAACAATAAGCTACAGCCATGTGAAGGTTTTATGGACGGAAACGTAATCATTAAATCAAAGTCGATTTTGATGATACGGATGACGCGGTGGAAGTGATTGGCAGCTGCGCTACGTACCTATCTCGGGTTCGATTCCCGCACGGAACAAATATTCAAATGGCCTACACTACAGATAATTAATTATTATGGGTCTGGGTGTATTGTGCAAGTGAATTTACATGTTTTTATACACAGAGAAGTAATAACTTGTGTGGGGTAATGATTATTTTTAAATAAAGAAAGATAATTTTCTGGCTTTTAGGCCAGGTCTAGGTCATGTTCTAATAGTTAATCAGAAACTAAAACATAATTCATGGCTCATTAAAGGTACAAGCCTAATTCCGAGAACCTCAGTTAAATGACTATCTACTAAAACTATTCATGCCATGTGTAGCAGTAATACGAGCAAAGAAGGCGATGGAAAAAGCGTGAGGAAGACCTCAGGCTCCCAGCCACCGCAGGAGACGTTCTTGGCGACAGGAGTTGCGGGTCGATTCGCGGACGCGGACGGCAAGCAACGGGTAGCTTACCATCCTGTAAGGACCAAGCCCAGGACGACGGTGCCATGCGCGCATTTAAAAACTGTCAGCATAATTGATGGGACCCGCTAGAATCGATGCCTACCAGAGATGCAAGACTGTTCGAAAAAATTACCACGACGCTGGAACGAAGAAGGTAAGTGCAGGAGCACAGGTGGGATTTGAAACTCCCTCTCGGTCCACCCAGTGTTGTGTGAATGATAAAAAGGCCTAATCTAGGTGCTATAATAAATTTAAATAGAAAAACCACTTAGTCCAGTGGATCCACCCTACTAAAACTAGAAAGGAATGAAAGTACAAATTGCAATGCATGCAGTCCATTGAATATTTTGAATTACTATCCAATATTCCCCGTTATCACAGTATTGATTGGTTGGATTTGTTATTTTTACAATTACATTTTTTATTTAGGTCATTTCTTTTTTTGTTTGGTAATTTCTGTTTTTGTGTGTCTTTGTACTAAGTTGTGCCTGCCATGTTCTATTTAAGTACCACCCCAAGAATATGCCTAAGGTCGCCTATGCACCATTTTTTTAAATCGTACTAGTGATAGTTTTAATCAATGAATAAATATGAATAAAACTTAACTTTTCAAGAACACATCTCTAGCAGTGACACGTCTCACGGCTGGATAACAACACCAACAATGAAAAGCAAAAGCGAACAATACGATAAATCGAAAATAAGATCGACATCACACCATTGTTATATTTTAATCCCGAGTCAGTTAACAGCATTGTAATTGCTCAAACATCCGCAGATGAGATTTCAATTACATCGTATATTTAAAAAGAGACTTGTCACTCTTCAATGGATAAAAGCAAATGATTCGAGGAGCCATTTTCCACTGGCAGGGCACCTATTGAGAGGCGATGACAATGCTGTCTGTCGGTGGACGGAACCCTATTGTTATACTCGGAAGCCGTTATTGACGTTTTCAAAGGGCTATTAAAATATTTTTATTGAAAATCGTTTACGAACTTTTTTGGCAAAAAGCAATAATTCATCAATATACCGTACGAAAATAATGTTAAATATTACCACAAAGGAATTCTTGATAGATTGCACGTTTGAATATGGCAAATAAATGGCCAGAACGTTTGAAAGCGAAATCGTTTAATTCTGTGATTTATAGTGTTTTTTGTATAGAAATATAATGGTCTTAATAAAGGTGAACCATAATCGTTTAACGACTACGAGTATAATACCATAAACATAATGTAACTTATCTCGCCGTACAAAAAAATAATATCTCTGAGGAGGTTCCTGTACTTTTAACCAAAAGGCAAATTGTATTTAAGCCCGCCTGGGAATTGTCATGACGCGCATTGTTGCTTAATTATCAAAAAGAGGAAATAAAAAGTTTCGAAGAAACAAAGGCTTAATTAGCAGAATTTTGCCGGAGGGCGAACAAGCTTATAGCTAAAGAAAGATATACTAATTAATAGACACACTCCTTCCATGCGGCAACGAATTTTAGGGAGATTTTTTATGGGAAAAGTTAAAAATTATATACCTACAGTGGTACTACTTTTTGCGAGATAAACCCACAACTTTATGTAGAAACCTCAGTAGGAAATTGTACTATGATTTTCACTTAAGCCTCTTACGTGTACCCCTACATCGTAAGTCGTGCCTACGTGGGCACTTACCCAAAATTAGTCACACCGGTCCACAGGTTACGGTCGGTGAAATCCTCTTATAAATATACATTACACACTCTTATGTGATCGACCTTCGAATTTTACTCAGTCACTTAAGGCGGTACTGTATTACCTTCAGTTTGACTATTAAATCGTAAATGTTATGGTCGAGTCGAATAAGATGTTACAAGATTAAATACGTGGGAAAATATTTCCTATTAGAAAAGCAGCCCTTTTGAAATGCTACTTCGGCACATCATAGACACTTCCTGAAGACCCTCGAGATTTTCACACTTCCACCATTACATTGTAAAAACGTAACGTAAGAAAGAAACGGTTTTTAAGAGTACAATCCTCAGGTTAAGTAACTTTTGGTAGGTTTATGATTTAAAACATTAATATCCTATACCTGTCATAACACTGGCTGACGCTCCATAGAGGCCTACAGGCTGAATAATTTCAGACTTGGGAGTGTTCACCAGTCAACAAGCAAACGTCTGCGTCACGTGATTAATGAAGGTAGCCTTGATGCAGTGTAGTGATGCAAATGACTTGTGTCAAACCATGTGATGCCATGCCTACATATTGTAGTGTTATTTTTATTCTCACACTTGTATTACTTTTAGCCCAAGAGCCCACGACGGCCAGACCTTCGTTATTTTATAAAAGCTGAAAGTTTTTCAGTGCGTGTCCCCTATACAGGTAAGAACGACCAGCGACTATAGGAGTTTGGGTTGTGGTTACTTGGGCAGGTAACTGGTAGTAAAAGTGTATAAAATAGTACCTTAATTTCGTTAAAGTATAAAGCTCGATTTTTTTATATTTTCTTCGAGATAACTATAGAAATCTCATCAACCATTGCCGGACACTTATGACAGTTGCTACCCCCTGCCAGACACCGCTGAACTTAGTAAATTATAATTATACTTTCATTATATTATAAAAGCTAAATTTTTATATATGTTGGTTACCTATCATAAGTTCGAAAAATATTTGACCGAATTTCATTTCAACTAAAACTTTTCAACTATTTTCATTTCGTTTTTTTTTTATTTCATCGAAGTGCCACTATATCAGTTGACCTAATATCAATTCGATTTTTTTCGTTACTCCGACGTTTCATTTGGTCGAAAAACTTTTCACCGATATTACACTTAGCCGAAATAACATTTGTTCGAAGTATTATGTTTCCGAACATTCATTAAACCACTGTTTTAATTATTTTCAATTCTCCTAACGCCTAGAAATGTAATTGTTAGAATAATAGGATGAAGGCTCGTAAATATAAAGGATTTGTAAATAAATAAGAGAAAATATGTTACTGTCATAAGTGTTTATAAGCAAGTAACATATTTTCTCTTATTTATTTACAAATCCTTTATATTTACGAGCCTTTATCCTATTATTCTAACACGTTATCAGCACGAATTTAAGGATATGACTCTATAAAGTATAATTTGTGATAAATAGTGTGTACATGTTTTCGGTGTCTGACAAAATATAAGTTGAAAAATGTCACATGAATCTGGAAATATGTCAAGTGTGAACAAGTCGAGTTCTTCGTTGAATTCATCTTCGATTCCATGGTTTTGCCTGAAAAATAAAGATGGGTATCCTACTTGGAAATTCAAGATGAGAAATTACCTTTTACACGAGGATTTATGAGAAACAATAAGTGGTTATCCGGTTGGTGATATGACCCCCTCCTCGATCAAGGTAAGAAATGATGCAAAAGCTCTTGCAAAAATTTGCCTTACGGTAGACGGTGCAGCACACATGTCAGATGTGCAAAAAGTGCATCAGAAGCCTGGAATTCTCAGCAGAAAGCTTTTGAGGATAAAGGAATGGGACGAAGACTAGCTTTAGAACGTAAACTGTACAGATTGAGTCTTTCAGATTTCAATAACATTGAACAGTACATTAATGCAGTTATGTCAACCGCACAGGATCTTGCGGATATTGACAAGGTCATAGAAGATACGTCAATTGCAGCTATACTTTTAGGAGGACTCACCCCAAAATATGAACCTCTCATAATGGCGTTAGAAAATTGTAATATTGACGTAACAACCGTTTTAGTAAAAGCAAAACTGCTTAATGAGATGTCCAAAGATGAAGCAACACCAGTAGACTCAGTTTATAGCACCAAATCGAAACTTAAAATAAAAAAGAAGAACGTGATATGCTACGAATGCAAAGTACCCGGGCATAAAAGACCAGACTGTCCACTGAGAAACAAGAAGGAGGAGGCTAAAGCGGTTAAAAGTAATGATACCTCTTTGATATCCCTAAATACTTCTGGTGTCTCAAACAAGGATCGTTGCTACGTAGATTCCGGATGTACAAAACACATGACTTCTAGACTTGATTGGTTTCAAAATATTGCTAGAATAGATAAAGGCAGTGTTACCGTCGCAAACGGAGAACAGATAAAATGCTGTGGAATGTTTCAATAAATACCCCAGAAGATGTAATCAACAGGATCAGTGATGTTGCTTTCGTACCTGAATTGAAAGCAAATCTGTTATCTGTACAAAAAAGAGTTTTGTATGTGTTTTGGATAAAAATGGTTGTAATTTTTATAAAAATAATTCTTTTCGTTTTACAGGTTATTCTGTTCTTCATGCCTCGCCCTATGGTGGACTGTATGTACTTTATGGTACTGTGAATGTTCTCGATTACGTGGCAAACAATTATTTGACACAAGATGAGCTCTCTGGTTGTCAGAATAGTTACCAACTTTGACACAAGATGAGCTCTCTGGTTGTCAGAATAGTTACCAAACTTTGGCACAAGAGGTTAGGACACTTGTGTCGTATAGGCATGAATAAACTGAAGAATCATGAGGTAGGCGTAGAGTTTAAGGTTGTAGATAAAAATAATAACATATTTTCTCTTATTTATTTACAAATCCTTTATATTTACGAGCCTTCATCCTATTATTCTAACAGTAATTATTACACGGGCATGATTGAGGCAACAGGTGCTCATTTTAGATTAGTTTAACCTAATATTTTGTTTAATGATTTAAACGTGATGGCACTTAATAATATAGTTGATTATGAACAAAAGTGGTTTTAATTGGTCCCAGTAAGAAGCTGCAAACAAGGATGCTTGCTTTAATCATGCAGCGTGCAAGCAGGCATGTAGCATGCAAGCAGACATGCAATATGCAAGTAGGCATACAGCATGCAAGAAGGCATGAGCAGGCATGCAGTATGCAAGAAGGCATGCAGTATGCAAGCAGGCATGCGGTATGCAAGCACGCATGCAGTATGCAAGCAGGCATGCAGTATGCAAGCAGGCATGCAGTATGCAAGCAGGCATGCATCATGCAAGCAGGCATTCAGCATTCAAGCAGGCATGGAGCATGGAAGCAGGCATGCAACATGCAGCAGGTATGTAGAATGCAAGCAAGCATGCAGTATACAAGCAGACATGTAGTATGCAAGCGCCTCATGTAGTATGCAAGCGCCTCATGTAGTATGCGAGAAGGCATACAGCATGGAAGAAGGCATGCAGCATGGAAGCAGGCATGCAAAATGCTGCAGGCATGCAACATGCAGCAAGCATTATTTCTTTCACGGCTCCGGCGCTGCGGGCCTTCAAACCACCTGCTCCTCAGCTCGCGGCCCGCCCTACCGGCTAGAATTACACTCTAGAGGTAGGGCAGAGAAGACTGTGTGAAGTCGGTTTTGCAGCGATTCAGGCAGGACGGCTTAGTTTAGCTGCATATGCTGTTAGAAAAATCCGCCAATTTACGGATGTTGATACCGCTAGACTAGTCGTATTTTAGTTATTTTCATAGTATCATGTCATACGGTATCTTACTATGGGGACGGGCTGCAGACATCGACTCAATCTTTATACTACAGAAAAGAGCCATCAGAGCTATTTACAATCTTCGCCGGTGCGATTCTCTAGGGGAACTGTTTAAAGATATTAACAACATGGCGGTGCCTTGTGAGAGGCGATAGACATAATTATGTTACAAGAAATAGGGACCAATTAGTTCAACCAGGTTTCAGACTGGCTAAAGTAGCCTCTTTTTTCATGGCGTACTGTTTGAAATGTTATAATAAATTACCTCCCCAAATATTAGAACTCAATGAAACGAAATTTAAATCTTGTATTAAATGCACACTATGCAGGCAAGCATATTATAAGTTAGAGAATTATATTCAAGGTAAAAATGCTTAGCTCAATGCTGGTCCAGCTCCACTACCACCGGGGTGTACAAATTGATTAATTTCCAATGTTTTTTTTTAATTGTAAAATATTATAAGTATTGTATAATGTAGAAGCATTTTTTTTTTCAAAGTTTGTAAATGTGAGTACCATGGAGCTATTTTATGGTTTTTAGGTTACTATTGGAATTGTTTGACATAAATGAGCATGGCAGTTGAGAGTTTGTCATGCTCACTCAAATGTCTCAATGATGGTGGCGCGTGTGTTGGATCATTGGTTCCCTTCAAAATGGTTGAGCTGAGTGGTGCTAATATTCGCGTCATATCCGTGAACGGGTGCTGTCAGTTGAGACCTCTCTCATCTCTAAGCTGCCAGTTGTTTTTATTTTTACTTTATTTACATTGTTGTCACATGATAGCGACAAGAAACATGTAACAAAGATATTTGTAATTACAAAACATGATTGAAAAGCGTCCATGGAGTTTCTTGCACATTCTTTTCCATAGAGATCTACGCTTTGGAATGTGCAATTAGCATCATTTTTTCTGACTGACTTCTTGACATTTCAAGTGCCTGTAAATAGTTTAAAATGCTTTGAGTCTTGAATCTTAAAAATAGCCTGTCAAAAATATGATTACAATTAAAGCGCGATCAGGTCTAGGCACCGACGTGATTGTCAGATTCTTCAAAGATAGTAGAGAACCACATAGTTAAGAAAGGGTTGTAATGATGGAATGATGAAAATATCGCAATTCTCATGAATGAGGGAATGACAAAGACGAAGAGATCTTTGACAGCATAAAGGTGAAATAACCACAACAAAATAAATAACGAGTTTTCAGGAGTGAGGGAACGATAAAGACGATATATCTTCGAGAGTATAAAGGTGAAACAGAGTAGTTTAAAAAAAAAACAACAACATTTTGGCGTTGCGTAGATTCACACAGAATTTGGTATAACAGCGAGTGCAATAATAATTGTAAAACGTACACACGTATAAGAAATAAATTAATAAAACCAAAATAGTTGTACGATGACGTACTTCTCAGGAGTGAGGGGACGGCAAAGCAAAGACCAAAATATATCTTCAAAAGCATAAAGGTGAAAATAATCACAGGAAAATTTTGCGTTGCAAAGATTCAGACAGAGTGTGGTATAAATAGCGAGGAGAATAATTTGAAGAATTTACACACATGTAAAAAATAAAGGATTAGAACCTTTGTTAAAATGCTCTTTCAAAAAATGAGGGCACAAAAATTGAAATAAAAATTGAGCGTCGAACTCTGACTGACCTAGACAATTCAAAGGTATCTTCGAGTGCATAAAAGTGAAATAATTTACGATAAACTTTTGGCTTTGCGGCGATTCACCACAGGTATAAATAGCGAGTATGCACGCGTACACTCCAGTCCGTCGACACCGAACTTGAGGAAGAATTGAGCAGGTTACCATGAAGTATTGTGAGATTATCTGAAGTCCGAAGACAAGGGCAGGACACAATAATTCTCAAATCCGGCAATCTGCTTTATTTCCGGGAGGGTGACCAGCAGTCCCAGGTTGGTGGCGGGTTTATCGTCCACAAGTCCCTTGTGAACAATGTGGTGAAAATCGAGAGAGTGTCGACCAGGGTGGCGTACCTTATACTCAGAATATCATCAAGATATTCGCTTAAGGTCATACAGGTTTACGCCCGGACCTCGACACACCCCGACGACATGTATGACGATATATCTAGGGCCATGCATGGTTCTAAGACTCACTTCACCGTGGTCATGGGGGACTAACGCGAAACTAGGCAAACGAGACGGCGATGAGCTGCGAGTGGGGAAATTTGGATTTGGACATCGGAACCGTTGAGGACATCTTCAAAAAGTGTGAGCATAGGAAGTGGACCTGACAAAGCCCTGATGGTGCGACCAGAAATGAGATTGACTTCATCATGTTGACGAAGAAGCAAATATTCTATGATGACTCTGTGATCAACGCAATGAAAACTGGAAGTGATCAACGCGATGAAAACTGGAAGTGATCAACGCGATGAAAACTGGAAGTGATCAACGCGATGAAAACTGGAAGTGATCAACGCGATGAAAACTGGAAGTGATCAACGCGATGAAAACTGGAAGTGATCAACGCGATGAAAACTGGAAGTGATCAACGCGATGAAAACTGGAAGTGATCAACGCGATGAAAACTGGAAGTGATCAACGCGATGAAAACTGGAAGTGATCAACGCGATGAAAACTGGAAGTGATCAACGCGATGAAAACTGGAAGTGATCAACGCGATGAAAACTGGAAGTGATCAACGCGATGAAAACTGGAAGTGATCAACGCGATGAAAACTGGAAGTGATCAACGCGATGAAAACTGGAAGTGATCAACGCGATGAAAACTGGAAGTGATCAACGCGATGAAAACTGGAAGTGATCAACGCGATGAAAACTGGAAGTGATCAACGCGATGAAAACTGGAAGTGATCAACGCGATGAAAACTGGAAGTGATCAACGCGATGAAAACTGGAAGTGATCAACGCGATGAAAACTGGAAGTGATCAACGCGATGAAAACTGGAAGCGATCACCGCATGGTAAAAGGCACATTGAATATCAATATCAAGCTTGAAAGATCTCGACTGATGAAGTCTACGCTCCGTCCAGCACAGATCCAGATTCAAAATTCCGAGAGCTTTCAGCTTGAACTTCACAATCGTTTCGAGTGACTAGGTGGCTCTGTGATCGAATACAACGATGGTTTCGTGGAAATTGTCCATACGGTCGGGTCTAAGTTCTTTAAGACTCATCCATCGTACAAAGAAGAAAAGGATCTTTTATCAAACTCTCGAACTCTTGAAAGATAGGCGTGAGATGATTCTGCAGTCTTCAGACGATGCGTGCATCTACCGACAGCTTATTAGACGGATCTCCAAAACTCAATCTCCGCCTATTTAATACCGAACGAATTAAAGACGCGATCGAGCGGAATAAGGGCTCAAAGGTTTTCGCAAGAGATCTGTCTATAGGGTAGAGCCAGCTCCAAAAACTCAGTTCAGCTCAGTCGCGTACGCAAGCGCTAGCGTGCGAACGTATCCTATCTACTGTCGCATCGGTGTCGGTCATCGCACGAAGATGACGTCTAATAATATTGTAAAATGCAATCAGTGCAATTTAGTAGTTAGTGAGTTATTAGCCTTTATTCAAAATAAAGTAGACATTATGAACGAAGAAAGTTTGGTGAATCTGTGTGTGTCGAGCTTTTCTTCGGAGGAGATCGAAAGTGCAAAGAGCTTGCTATTCGAATCAGTGCCTACCTCGAAGAAAAGGATAAATAGGAGGAAGGATGGACGCTCGAAGAGAGATTTATTTGACGTTGTAAGCCTTTTGAAAGAGACCGATCCGGATTTAATTCCAGTTTTTGTTGCAAGAGACTTACAGAAACTACCTCCAATTCACTTTGACCATGTTGATCCGACAAAGCTTTTAAAGGATATACTGATCATTCAAAATGAATTAAGAACGATTAAGGAGTCGTACGTTACTGAACAAAAGTTTAACGAAGTCAAAAATGAACTTACTAAGTTGAAAAATGCATCTTTGGTGAACAATAACTTTGATTGTTATATTAGTAAAAAGAGAGGTGGAAGTAATAATTTATCAAATAGTTACTTTTTGGATAGCGGACCGGCCGGCCTTCCCCCCGTTTCGGTCGTAGAACAAAATACATCACAAAGTATAGCTGAGCGATGTGAGTCATTGCCGAGATTTACGTGTGTCGCTGAGGCGCGAGTAACCGCGCCGGCGCCGCCAGTGGTGTCGGGATCCCCAGCGCCCGCGCCCGAGCCCGTGCGCCCCCCTACGACGCCCAACCGGCAAGCTCCAGCGCTAGTGAATGACTGCGCGCGTACCGTGACTTCGATTGGGAATGCGCCTCCACTGCCGTCGCCGCCTGAGTCATCAGCGACAATTTATCGGACGAAGTGTAGTACGAATATGAATACGTGTTTACATAATTCTTTTGCGAATGTCATTAATACAGAAAAGCAATGGAAGGTCGAGAAACCGAATGAGCAGTGGGTTTTAGTACAACAAAAGAGATTAAAAAATCGTTTTAGTACATTGGAAGGCAAAGCACGAAAGTCAGGCAGTGAAAAGTTCAAAGCTGCAGATATACAAGTGCCTTTGTTTATCAATAATGTTGACAGAAGCACTTCAGAGACCGACATTGTTGACTATATATTAGAACAAACCCGAGTTCATGTCACTCTGCAGAAGATAAAAGCGAGGGTGCAGAGGCAGTACAGTTCGTATAAAATGCAGGTCCCTAGTGCAAAGCTCTCACTGTTTCTAGATGACACTTTATGGCCTGAAGGCATAACTGTTAGAAAATTTATTGAATTTAAAAATAAGGATAATGGACCACAGTACAGACAAGAGAATAAACAGAACTAAGTTTGTGAGTTTTAACTGCTATTCTGTTAAGAACTCCATTGAATACGTCAGGACATTGTGTCATACGGCAGACTTTTTAGCTTTGCAAGAGACATGGCTACTACCGGACGACATTCCATACCTAGGAGAAATTGATCAAGATTTTGCGTACACCGGGAAATCTTCAGTGGACACTTCGACGGGTATGCTGAAGGGCAGGCCATTTGGCGGAGTGGCTCTTCTATGGCGTAAAAGTGTGTTTCAATCGGTTTCGGTCGTAGACTGTGTTAGTGAGCGTATAGTGGCCGTTAAGGTAGTGTTTGATGAGCGCGAGTTATTGGTGATGTCGGTATATATGCCAACGGATAGTCCTGACAATTTTGAAATTTTTGTGAGTTGTCTCGGCGAGATTAGTGCGATTATAGAGACCAGTGGTATTGACACAGTATATATACTAGGGGATTTTAACGCTAACCCGGGCAGCTTGTTTGGCAATGAGCTTTTCAAGTTCTGTGCTGAGCAACAGTGGACGTGTGCAGACGTGGAATGGTTGGGACTAGATTCAGGTACTTATACTTTCCTTAGTAATGCTTACGGGACTACGTCTTGGTTGGACCATGTCATCATTACCGAAGTTGCAAAGGAAACCGTTCTTGGCACAAGTATCCGATATGAGGTTTCATGTTCCGATCATTTCGCTGTCGAATTTTTATGTGACCTTAATATTTTGGTACCAAAAGTGCAGATGAGAGGCTCATTGCCGGATAAAGCTATTTGGGGAGAAAGAGATAAAGAGCAGATTAATAAATATTTGTACCATTGTTCAACTAAGCTGCGTGATATCAACTTTCCTTGTGAATTCCATAACTGCGCAGATGTGATGTGTAATAACATAGACCACAGACAAATAATAGATAAATTGTATCATAATGTGGTGAATGTGCTTAGGGACGCGGCGTTGACGTGCTCTAAGAGTAAAATAATTAAAATTAAAAAGAAAAGAAATGTGGCAGGATGGAATAAACATTGCAAAAAGGCATATGAGGAGGCTAGGCTTCGGTTTCATGAGTGGGTCGACCAGGGTAAAAATACGTCAGGGCAAACATATGACCGGATGCGTAAATCACGAAGTTGGTTTAAACATAAGCTTAAGTGGTGTAGGGATAATGAAACTCAGATTAAGATGGACAATCTTGCATCACAACATGCCACAAAAATTTTTTGTAAATTTTGGAAAGAGACCAACAAATTGAATCCGAGGCCGAGTGTTCCAGTCAGTGTAGAGGGGGTTAGTGACACCGACCTAGTTGCCAACTTATTCAGGGAGCATTTTGAGGTGCATTCTCCATTGTCGCCCTCGACGATGGCTTCTGAGGTGGGGGGTAGTATGGTGAAACCACCTGCTCGGATCACTGCAAAACAAGTTGCCAAAGTGATCAGAAACATGAAGCGAGGAAAATCCCCGGGCCATGACTCGCTTAGTATAGAACACCTGCAGCATGCAGGTGGGCATCTGTCGAGGGTGCTCGCTATGTTATTTACATTCTGCATAAGGCATTCATACCTCCCTGAGGCAATGATGAGAACTATAGTTGTCCCAATAATAAAGAGTAAGACTGGAGACGCCTCCAAATTATGTAACTACAGGCCTATATCACTTGCGACAGTCATTGCTAAAGTTTTGGACGGTGTAATTGATATTCAGTTAAGACAACACCTACAATTTCATGATGCGCAGTTTGGCTTCCGTCCTGGTTTGTCAACAGAAATGGCTATACTGAATCTCAAGCATACCGTCCAATACTACACTGATAGAAGCACACCTGTCTATGCCTGCTTCTTAGATTTATCCAAAGCATTTGATCTTGTGGCATATGACAGGTTGTGGCAAAAGTTGTCGGATGATACGGATCTTCCGTCTGGTTACATACGTCTCCTTGAGTATTGGTATGGCAATCAGAGCAATTATGTGCGATGGTCGGGGTCACTATCTGTTGAGTACCGGTTGGAATGTGGGGTGAGGCAAGGTGGGTTAACCTCACCGACTCTTTTCAACCTGTATATTGACCGCCTGATCCGTGAGCTCAGTAGTGCCGGTGTCGGATGTTCGATTGATGGTGTTGTTGTCAACAACATCAGTTATGCGGACGACATGGTGCTGCTGAGTCCTTCGATCAGTGCCCTTCGAAAACTGATCTCTATCTGCGAGCGGTATGCGGTGGCCCACGGGCTCAGATATAACGCCACTAAAAGCGAGTTCATGGTGTTTAAGGCGGGCTCTAAAACTTATGACACTGTCCCACAGGTCATGCTGAATGGCAGTGTCCTTAAAAGAGTATCGCAGTTCAAGTATCTGGGCCACTGGGTCACCGAGTCGCTTGTAGATGATATGGATATAGATAGGGAACGCAGGGCTTTGTCTGTTAGAGCTAACATGCTGGCTCGTAGGTTCGCACGTTGTACTGCGGAAGTAAAAGCTACGTTGTTTAGGGCCTTCTGCCAATCGTTTTACACGTGCAGCTTATGGGTCAAGCATACGAAAAAATCGTATGACACCCTGCGTATCCTCTATAATAATGCCTTCAGGGCGCTGATGAAGCTGCCTCGCTTTTGTAGTGCGTCGGGCATGTTTGCGGACGCAAACATAGATGGTTTTGCGGCGATAATTCGCAAGAGAGTTGTGTCTCTAATGCGCCGCATACGAGGCAGTTCCAACAGCTTCCTTCAGTTGTTCGCCTGGAGGATGGATTTGGATCTGGATTGCCCGATAATGCGGTACTGGACCAGGCTGCACGTTGAGCACTCCGGAGCCAAACCCAAATTTAGGCTAAGATAAAACATATTTTATTTTATTATTTTCTGTATTTTATTTTATTTAATTCTGATTGACTTATTGTAATTGATTGTGTTTTATTATTATTGTTTATTTATTAATGACATTATTGAGTTTTTGTAATGCATATAATTTTTAATTTTTATTTTATTAATTTTTTTAAATTCAATATTTTAATTTCAAATGTAATCAATATGGACTGGTTTCCGAAATAAATGAATTTTAATTTAATTTTTAATTTAAAAACTGAAGACAGACGATATCAGAGTCATATCCGTCAAATAGGAGCTTCTTGGAAAGATCCGAGGCATTCTATGGACAGCTGTACACGTTTATCGCAAAACCCACAACGAATCTAGAAAACGACCTTAAAACTAGATTAACCCGGCACTATACCGAAGATATCCCGGACGACGTCAGCCTGTACGAGATAAGGATGGCTCTGAAAAGAAGCTTAAAAACAACAAGACGTCGGGTGACGACGGAATTACAGCCGAACTCCTGAATGCGGGTGGAAAACCGGTCCTAAAGGCCCTTAAGAGGTTGTTCGATTCCGTCATACTTGACGGAAAGACGCCACTAGCATGGAACAAAGGTGTGGTGGTACTTTTCTTTAAGAAGGGCGACAATGCCCTGCTTAAGAATTACAGTCCCATCTCGCTTCTGAGCCATGTCTACAAGCAATTTTCCAGAGTCATCATGAATCGTCTCGCACGCAGGTTTGACGAGTTCCAGCTATTGTAGATAGTTCTAATCTCTGTTGTGCAGACCTATTTCTTAGTTTATTTTATTTTACTAGGTAAGTCATTTTGAAATGTTCTATATTTTAAAATATTTATATTGCCTAGTTACTTGCTTATAAACACTTATGACAGTAACATATTTTCTCTAGATTAATTTAAAATGAACATGAACAACAAAACCAGTCATGGTAAATAACCATGTTCAATATCGGAGACTCTACACTCGAATTTGTAGACGATTACGTTTACCTGGGACTGACAATCCAGTTGGGTAGGTCTAACTTTGAGAAAGAGGTTAATCGTCGAATCCAAATCGGCTGGGCAGCGTTCGGGAAGCTGCGTAGTATCTTCTCGTCCAAAATACCACAGTGTCTCAAGACGAAAGTCCCAGTCCCACCAGTAAGAGTTGCCAGTGATGACATATGGCACTGAAACATGGTCACTTACAATGGAAGGCCTATTGTAATCAGAAGGTTTACAGTCACTCAAAGGGGCTGTGCTCATAAAGGGCTATGCTCGATGTTTCCTTGCGTGATCTCATAAGGAATGAAGATATCTGCAGGAGAACCAACGTCGCCGACATAGCCCGAAAAATCGCCAAACTAAAGTGGCAGTGGGCAGGGCACATTGCTCGTAGAACGGATGGTCGATGGTGCCGAAAGGTTTATAGAGTGGCGATCGCGCACCGGAAAACGCAGCGTTGGAAGGCCTCCCACAAGGTGGAACGAAAAACAGAGTCGCAGGAATACGGTGTTGTTTGAGATACCCAAACTTGTTGTATGATGTCGCAATTCTCAGAAGTGAGGGAACGAAAAAGACAAAGAAGACAAAGATACATCTTCGAGAGAGTAAAGGTGAAATAATAACAAAATTTTGGCGTTGTGAAGAACCACACAGAGTTTGGTACTAATAGCGAGTCTTCAGGAGTGAGGGAACGACAAAGACGAAGATACGAGTATGTCTTCGAGAGTGCAAAGGCAACAAAATTTTGGCGTTCCGAAGATTCACATAGATTTTGGTATAACAAGCGAGTGGAATTGGAGAACGTATACTAGGAAGAAATAAAAGTTAAGAACCTTTGTTAAAATGGCCAAAATTGTTGTACGATGTCGTAATTCTCAGGAGTGAGGGAACGGCAAAACCAAGAAATATCTTCGAGAGCTTAAGGTGAAATAATCACAACAAAATTTTGGCGTTGTAAAGATTCACACGGAGTGTGGTATAAATAGCGAGGGGAATAATTTGGAGGATTTACACACATGTAAGAAATAAAGGATTAGAACATTTGATAAAATGCCCTTTCAAAAAAATTAGGGCACAAAAATTGGAAAAAAAAAATTAAGCGTCGAACTCTGACTGACCTAGACTATTCAAAGGTATCTTCGAGTGCATAAAAGTGAAATAATTTACGATAAACTTTTGGCGTTGCGATGTTTCACCACAGGTATAAATAGCGAGTGGAAATGGAGAACGTACACCTGTAAAAAATAAAGGATTGGAACCTGTGTTTAAAATACCCAAACTTGTTGTATGATGTCGCAATTCTCAGGAGTGAGGGAACGATTAAGACGAAGATACATTTTCGAGAGCGAAAAGCTGAAACAATAACAAAATTTTGGCGTTGTGAAGAATCATACACTAACTGTACAACACTGACTAACTTTGCTTGAAATCAATCCAATTCACCGGCAATTAACCTCCACTGCACGTGAATGTTACTTTTATCTTTTTTCTTGACCGCTGATCTTTAGATTATTTCTTTTGCGACGGTGCACTCGTTACTCCAATACGGCGTTGAGCTATGGGGACGTGCAGCCGATTGGCAGCGCGCTTTCCGAATGCAGAAGCGTGCCGTGCGGTCCATCGTCGGGATACCGCAGGACATGTCCGCTAGACCCCATTTTATTAGACTAGGCATCGTCACGTTACCTGCTATACTTATATATCAGGTCACACTGTACGTGAGGATGAACCTCGACCTTTACCCAAAGATAAGGAAACCGTCATTCATATAGCACCAGAAGCAGGGGTCAGTTATCGACGGTGTCGAGAACGCTCACCAAATCTTCAAAGACGACTTATGTTATGGGCCCGACAGTTTATAATCAGCTGCCTGTAGTTATTTCTGGTGCCCCAACTATAGGAAGCTTCAAAGCTCATTTGAAAAAATGGCTCATCGAGCAAGCTTTTTATTCTTTTGACAAATTTATGATTTAATTTAATTTACCTTTGACGCGAATATTAATTTGGACTGAAAATTATTGACTTTTAATAGGATTGTTTTTATTTTAATTTGTGATTTGACTTCGATTTATTTGTTTTCTTGTATTTTCTTTCATTGGTTTGACATTTTTTTATTATTTGACATTGTTATGTAATTATTTGTAGACTAAGTAATTATAATGTAACATTCTGTACATGACTTGTAAGAATCCCTTACCAATAAACTACTATGACTATGACTATGAAACACTAACAAATAAATTTTGGGCTTGTGAAGAAACACTGAGTTTGGTACAAATAGCGAGTCTTCAGAAATGAGGGAACGACAAAGACGAAGATAGAGTATATCTTCGAGAGCGTAAACGTGAAATAATCACAACACTTTGGCGTTCCGAAGATTCGCACAGAGTTTGGTATAAACAGCGAGTGGAGTGGAATTGGAGAACGTACACTAGTAAGAAATAAAAGTTAAGAACCTTTGTTAAAATGGCCAAAATTTTTGTACGATGCAGATGTCGTAATTCTCAGGAGTGGAACGGCAAAACCAAGATAGCTCTTCGAGAGCATTAAGGTGAAGTAATCACAGCAAATTTTTGACGTTGCAACGATTCACACGGAGTGTGGTATAAATAGCGAGGGGAATAATTTGAAGAATTTACACACATGTAAGAAATAAAGGATTAGGACCTATGTTAAAATGCCCTTTCGAGAAATTAGGGCACAAAAATTGAAAAAAAATATGAAGCGTCGAACTCTAACCATTCAAAGGTATCTTCAAATGCATAAAAGTGAAATAATTTGTGATACCTTTTGGCGTTGCGACGATTCACCATAGGTATAAATAGCGAGTGGAAATGGAGAACGTACACCTGTAAAAAATAAAGGATTGGAACCTGTGTTTAAAATACCCAAACTTGTTGTATGATGTCGCAATTCTCAGGAGTGAGGGAACGATTAAGACGAAGATACATTTTCGAGAGCGAAAAGCTGAAACAATAACAAAATTTTGGCGTTGTGAAGAATCATACACTAACTGTACAACACTGACTAACTTTGCTTGAAATCAATCCAATTCACCGGCAATTAACCTCCACTGCACGTGAATGTTACTTTTATCTTTTTTCTTGACCGCTGATCTTTAGATTATTTCTTTTGCGACGGTGCACTCGTTACTCCAATACGGCGTTGAGCTATGGGGACGTGCAGCCGATTGGCAGCGCGCTTTCCGAATGCAGAAGCGTGCCGTGCGGTCCATCGTCGGGATACCGCAGGACATGTCCGCTAGACCCCATTTTATTAGACTAGGCATCGTCACGTTACCTGCTATACTTATATATCAGGTCACACTGTACGTGAGGATGAACCTCGACCTTTACCCAAAGATAAGGAAACCGTCATTCATATAGCACCAGAAGCAGGGGTCAGTTATCGACGGTGTCGAGAACGCTCACCAAATCTTCAAAGACGACTTATGTTATGGGCCCGACAGTTTATAATCAGCTGCCTGTAGTTATTTCTGGTGCCCCAACTATAGGAAGCTTCAAAGCTCATTTGAAAAAATGGCTCATCGAGCAAGCTTTTTATTCTTTTGACAAATTTATGATTTAATTTAATTTACCTTTGACGCGAATATTAATTTGGACTGAAAATTATTGACTTTTAATAGGATTGTTTTTATTTTAATTTGTGATTTGACTTCGATTTATTTGTTTTCTTGTATTTTCTTTCATTGGTTTGACATTTTTTTATTATTTGACATTGTCATGTAATTATTTGTAGACTAAGTAATTATAATGTAACATTCTGTACATGACTTGTAAGAATCCCTTACCAATAAACTACTATGACTATGACTATGAAACACTAACAAATAAATTTTGGGCTTGTGAAGAAACACTGAGTTTGGTACAAATAGCGAGTCTTCAGAAATGAGGGAACGACAAAGACGAAGATAGAGTATATCTTCGAGAGCGTAAACGTGAAATAATCACAACACTTTGGCGTTCCGAAGATTCGCACAGAGTTTGGTATAAACAGCGAGTGGAGTGGAATTGGAGAACGTACACTAGTAAGAAATAAAAGTTAAGAACCTTTGTTAAAATGGCCAAAATTTTTGTACGATGCAGATGTCGTAATTCTCAGGAGTGGAACGGCAAAACCAAGATAGCTCTTCGAGAGCATTAAGGTGAAGTAATCACAGCAAATTTTTGACGTTGCAACGATTCACACGGAGTGTGGTATAAATAGCGAGGGGAATAATTTGAAGAATTTACACACATGTAAGAAATAAAGGATTAGGACCTATGTTAAGATGCCCTTTCGAGAAATTAGGGCACAAAAATTGAAAAAAAATATGAAGCGTCGAACTCTAACCATTCAAAGGTATCTTCAAATGCATAAAAGTGAAATAATTTGTGATACCTTTTGGCGTTGCGACGATTCACCATAGGTATAAATAGCGAATGGAAATGGAGTACGTACACCTGTAAAAAATAAAGGATTGGAACCTTTGTTTAAAATACCCAAACTTGTTGTATGATGTCGCAATTCTCAGAAGTGAGGGAACAATTAAGACGAAGATACAGATAAACTAGTGCGCCTCACCATCAATGATTGCATCACTGCTTACCGTCAAGGAACAAACTTGCTTCATACCCAGCAGGTAGTAAAGAGTTTTGGTCCCTGGCTAAATCTGTTGAATCGAACTTCTGCCGTCCCTCACCACCACCACTGCTGAAACCCGATGAGTCACTTGCTCACACCGCTGAGGAGAAGGCTAATCTATTTGTTTCTCTTCAAGTTCAATCGAGTATGTAAGCTAAAGCGAAGCCTGTACGGATTAAAGCAAGCTCCACGATGCTGGAACAGATGCATCGTGGACTACCTGGGAAGCATAGGCTTTCCACAGAGTAAAACGGATCCACACACGAAACATACACGAAAACGTGCGCAGACCAAGATAATCCTAGTGCCTTACGTAGATGATGGATTAGTGGCTGCTACGAACGCAAAAGATGCTGGAAAGTTCATGTCTGAACTCAAACGGAGGTTCAAGATCACGACTAAGCCTGCAGACTATTATTTGGGATTACAGCTACACCATAATGACGATGGGTCCATAAGCATTAGTCAAAAGCTGAAAGCTGCACTGAAAAGGTCTTAGCACATTTTGGCATGGCAAACTGCAAAACAGTTGCTTCACCGATGATAAGGGATGGTGAACAAAGGAAAAATGACAAAGAAGTCATAGACGAGAAGTCATTCCTTTATAGGCAAGCGGTAGGAGCACTTGACTACCTCATGGTCGGTACGAGGCCAGACATAGCATATGCTGTTGGAGTTGTATCCCGAAGCTTAGAAAACCCTTCAAAGGAGGATGTTATTAAGGTGAAGCGGATATTACGCTACCTTCAAGGTTCTTTTTGTATGTTATCGCATACATTGAGGTGTATGCGATAACATACAAAAAGGGACATATGAGTGGAATACTAGAAGCATACAGTGACTCTGATCATGCAGGCGACCTGAAAGACGGGCGTTCTACGAGTGGCATCCTATGCCTTTATGCAGGAGGAGCTATTGCTTGGGCTAGCAGAAAGCAGTCCTCAGTTGCGATCTAAGCAGGCCATCGATCCAATCAATCCTGGACCGGATAGGATTAAGTTGTACATAGTTTATCTTTATACATGCATTTACTTTTCATAGACTTTACAAAAAGGGAGGATGTTAAAGAAGGTTCAACGTAAGGTCCTACTGAAAAATAAAACTGTATAGAATGCACATGTCAAAATTAAGGAAAAATAAAAGACAAAGTTGTTGGTAACTCTGTTTGGTTTTATACAAATCTTAACCATTTCAAGCATCGAGAATTGATGTGATCTTTGATCAATACTTTACTCCATCGATCAAATATTACGCGCATTCCCAACGGTTAGAAACCGCTCAATTGGAGTACTCTATAACTGGGCCTGAACAAATTCGATTAAGTGATATCGCGAAACATTTTATAAAATTAAATTTTAAAGAAACTTTTGGTAAATTTTTTTATTTCATATTGGGCTACCGATAAAGTAGTGCCATTTATTGGCAACAAAACGATATACATCAATTTCAGAAAATGTTTTTCTTTCACTGTTGATAATTCCAACAAAGTTATCAAGGGTTGATGAAGAGATGTCATGCCCAGCGCACACGGATACGAAGATAGTATAACGCAAGTAACACTAACTATCCAGCAGAAATAGTAATAAGAAGAAAGTGATTCGGTTGTTTGGATACTTAAACCCGTAAGCATCCGAACAACCGAATCGCTTTACTGGCTACACTGGCAATAATTTAAGATATGTGGACCTAATAACCACGCTACATGAAGAGTTGGGACAGTTAATTTGTCAGAGCTTATCTGGATTTCATGCCATCACAGGTTGTGATTTTAATCCTGCGTTCTTCAGAAAACGAAAATTAAAACCATATAGGACATTAAAAAAATATAATTTATATTATATTTTATTATATTTAGATCATCAACAAAACATCTTTATTATTCAAGAGATTTATATGCAATGTTTACAATGTCCCTAATGATTTTGATGTTGATGCCGCTAGACTTCAAATATTCATCGACTCGTATAGTCTCCGATGTAAACGAAGCTTTTGACCGAAAGAAAAGTTGCAAAATTTTGACGCTAGCAATCTACCACCTTGCAAAAACGAGCTATAGCAGCAATTTCTGCGAGCAAATTATATAATATGTACCATTTAGAAATAATGCTCATCAAACATGTTCGCGTTTTGGAATTGTGACCGCTATAAAAAACAACGTATAGTAAAAGGCAATTTTTAACACACTTTTATCGAAAAAAAAATGCAATGCTCGTAACAAGTTTGCAAAATGGAGTTGAATGAACTGCAATGGTAAACGTCTACTACAATCGAATTTTTCAATACAGGCAAAAACAGACATTTTGATACAGATGTGTAGAGCACGCATTTATGGTGCATTTGCCATCTGGCAAATGTACCCCGAATGCGTGCTCTGGATGCGCCACAAATGCGTGTTCACAACTGTGAACCTATGACTTATGCAGCTATGACTGCTATAAAAAACGCCATATTATTGAAGAATTGCTTTCAGGCATTGACCGCAAGCTTAGCTCAGGTTATGAATAGTTCATTGGAAGAAGGTGTAGTGCCTGTTGGCTGGAAAGTAGCAAATGTAGTGCCGATCTACAAGAAAGGGAATAAATTATTACCCGTAAACTATAGACCTATTAGCCTGACTAGCGTACTATGCAAAACCATGGAAAAAAATATTGTAAGTAAAATAAGAGAATTCCTATCGCAAGAGCAACTTATCATGAAGGAGTATACCCAGAGTACCATACGACACTAACAAATATTCGTCATGGTAGTCAAATTTCAAATTCGTTAAATTCATCAAATTCGTCAAATTCGTCAAATTCGTCATGATAGTAGAACAATGTCGGATTTACGAAAATCACTTTACAATATTTGGATAATGATGTTACGAAAATCACTTTACAATATTTGGATACTACATCATGAATACTTGATTACTACATTCAACAAAAAAAATATATACATATTGTAGATTTCAAAATAACCAATCGTTAAAATGCGTCGTAATTCGAAAAGCGCTCATAGTAAAATGACGGATTTACGCACTCGTCTTTGTACGAGACAACTATGGCTCACCCGCGCTCGTGAGATAAAAGAACTGTAATGTTTTCTGCTTTTGGTAACAGTTTTTTGGGGGCAAACTTGTTTGTTCATCACAGTCATCACTGCCAAATACTCGAAAAAGTATTGCCATTTTAATATGTTCATTGTGATGAACAGTGCCAAATAGGTATAAATTTTATTTGAAAATAATATGCTTTTATGTGGTGGGCTTTTACTGAGCTTGTTGTTTTTTTCTGCTTGTTAACAGAATAAAAGACCGCACGCATAGAATACTAGCACTGGTTCCTGTCGAGCATGCACCATCCGACACTAGTGATAAATCTGAAAATAACAGTGACAACGAACTACCACCACCTTCTTCAAACCCTGTTTCATCTTCTGCGCCTTCCATTAATTTTTCTTTGGAACGCTTAGACATCAATAGTAGTCCCGAACCTGAACATACTCAAAATGATGATGAACAGTCGCTAGAACTATCCGATTTATACCACTCCGAAGCTCTCCAACTAACTCCAGTTTTGCAAGAAATTTGCCCTAATACACCGTCCAGAGAATCAAACTATGATAATGTTCCATCATTATCTTCAATAATATCGCTTCCATCTGAGACACAAGTACCAACACCTGCAACACCTGGTACGTCTTATACCAGAAAAACTAGAGCAAAAAAGCAGATAGCCCCAGCTGCCAAGAAATCGAAGAAAATTCCGAAATTTGCTCTTTCTTACAAATGGAAGAAAGGTATTTTTCGTCACCGTGCCGTAATCGAAGAAAGAACCGAAACCTATGTCGATTTTCCAGATGATGACCCCCTTGATTACTTGTATTTATTTTTTTCTGAAGATATATTTACCGATTTAGTGGACCAGACCAATCTTTATTCCGTTCAACAAACCGGAAGATCCATAAACACATCGGAGAATGAGATGAGGGATTTTGAGGCATTTTATAAGCATTCATATTCTGATGGGAATTGTTGAAATGCCATGCTATCTGGACTATTGGAGCAATAGGTTTCGATACGGCCAAATAGCAGACATAATGACGTTAAAACGTTACCAACAAATCCGCAGATTTCTACACTTTACCGACAATAGCCTGCAAGATTCTGACAGATATTACAAAATAAGACCCATAGCCGAAAAAATTCGAAGAAATTGTCTAAAGCAAGAAAACGAGAATAAATTTAGTATAGACGAGATGATGATACCCTACAAAGGCAGGAAAGCAGGAAACAGAAAACAGACAAACCAAACAAATGGGGTTTTAAAAATTATGTACGTGCTGATGTAAGTGGAATGATTTACGATTTCATTTTATATGCAGGAGAAGATACCTTTCGTTTACATAAGTTTACAGAACAGGAAGCTTCACTTGGGTTTGGGGCACAAATAGTTACTAGTCTTGACTCAGACTATTCAAAAGAAACCAGCAACCATATTTTGTGATAATTTCTTCTCATCTCAGAGCTATTTTACGTATTGAAAGAAAATTATGGTGTATTTGGTCTTGGTACGATACGTAGTAACAGGATAAGAGGAGCTGAACAGTTTTTACCAGATGAAAAGTCTATGAAGAAAAAACAGAGGGGTGCGTTTTCACAAGTTGTTTGTGATGCAAACAAATTAGATATTGTACGGTGGAATGATAATAAACCTGTTACTCTTATATGTTGGATCTGAACCAGTACAAAAAATAAAAAGGTATTGTAAAGAGAAAAAACAAAAAATAGAAGTTGATTGCCCGCAAATTGTTCGCGAGTACAATAAACATATGGCGGGTGTAGACCTGGCTGATATGTTAATATCTTTATATAAAGTTCCATTTAAAACTAGACGGTGGTACATAGGAATATTTAGTCAATTACTAGACATATGTATAAATAACGCATGGCTATTACATAAACGTAACTGTTATAGAAATCACCAAGTTTAACAAAGGAAAACAAATCTATAAAAATGCAGGAATGTAAAATTATAAACCCTCGATCAGCCAGGCCTACAAGCCCCATAAGATTCAATAAAAAAGAAGACATGGGATCGCCCCATGTCTTCTTTTTTATTGAATCAAGTTTTGCCAAAAAAATACAACAGTATATTGTATAAAATGCAATATGAGACTGCTTTGTTAACGGAAAAAATCCTCGCAATTGTTTTTTTAAATTTTCATAATAAATAATTTTATTTTGACATACATAGTTTATTTTTATTTTGACCTATTTTAATGACACTAATTTGGCAAGATTTACCACAGTGAACATTACAAATTACTTATTGTTCTCAACGTATTTCGCAGTGTTCACTGTGATAAACATTCGATTTCCTGAAAACCTGTAAATACAACATTTTTTTGTCTCTTTTTCCTAAGTTGTATTTAACACTAGAACTTCATAAATACATCTTATTTCATAAAATAAAACAATTTAATTACGCGTGCCCGTCTTTGTGTTGATATAGGTGGTTTTTTTTTTTTAGGTGGGATAATCATCTTATGACAAATCCCGCGCTCTTGGGCGGAGCGGAAAATGTTCCTTCTTTGCCTTCGTCCCAGGGCCCCGGGTTTCACTTTCACACTACCCGTGGCCCCAGTAGGCTTCGACCCTGTTGGGCCCCTACGATTTGCTGACATCTCCCTGAGGCGCGCGTGGAACAATACGCGCCGTCGACGACTTGGGCTCGGTCCGGATGGTTACCGGACGATCGGACGGCGAACCACCCATTGCTCGCCGTCCGCAAGCCCTCGCCTACGGTGGCCGGAAATCGGGATCGGATTCCCGGCGGCGGTTGGGGCGTGAGGACCGTTGCCTCACGCGATCGGCCGCCTCCTTTGCTAGCATTACTGCTTCGCAGAAGGAGGCGACCGCCTGCCACTCCTCCTCGCTCCGGACCATGGCCTGTATCAAGGCCCGGCGCGAGAGATCGCCGCCGCCGATCACCCCCACGAGGACACGGCGTTGCTCTGCCCAAGCGGGGCACACCTCCACCGTGTGCTCCACCGTGTCCTCCGGGCGGTCCGCACAGTGGCGACACCCGGGCGTCTCTTCCGCACGAATCCGGTGCAGGAACTTCCCGAACTTACCGTGTTCGGTGAGAACCTGCGTCATGCGGAATGTGAGGACGCCGTGAGGTCTTTCCAACCACGCCTCAAAGAGGGGACTTACCGCCATAATTGTGGCGTGCCCATTGATATAGGTGGTGGACATTTTGAAGGACAGTTAAAATACCTGTAAGTTTTTAAATACGTAAATTCTAAAATTACCCACTGACCAATTTTTTTAAATATGCTGATTCAAACTCCAAAATTACTTTTTTATTTACAAGTTTTGAAGCTTTAATTTAATTTGATTTCTTTTTAATTTAGATACTTAATTCATTTCTTAATAATTCAATCCCAATTAAAAGTTTGAATTGAGTAAATGCCTATTATTTTTCCGTAAACTGTTTATTTTACTTTTTCTTAGTTTTTAATCGTAAAGCATAAAGATGCGTTTTAGTTACCTGCAATTACGTTAACAGCTGTTGGAAGCAGGGCAAGTTTGAGCGAGAACACACGAATGCGAGAGCGAGAGAATATGATCAATGAATACTCCATAAATTGAGTGACATTTTGGGATATAAACAAACACTAATAACTTTGCTGTTTATTAATATTAATCATTGAGACTTTACTTAAATAACAACAAGACCTATTCTAATAAGCCCTTTAAATATTTGTACTAATTAAAAACTAGTGGTGTATAAATAATATATAGGGTGACTGGTAATTAGTGTACGATACTTAAACACGTGATTGTGCTCATGATAACCAACAACTTTTACTATGGGAACAAACCTGAAATCGTGAAAAAAAAATCAGTTGTTCAGTACATTTATGTTTGCCTAATGTACTGAACAGCTGATATTTTTTTCGCGATTTCGGCTTTGGTCCCATAATAAAAGTTGTTGGTTATCATGAGCACAATCACGTGTTTAAGTATCGTACACTATACCAGTCACCCTATATATAGGTTCATATTATATTAAATATTTATATATGTTCATTTGATCCCTTGTTTTCCTATTAATCTTTTCTTTTTTTTATGCACCTACCATATTTTCTCTTCACTACCCTTGGTTGACTTTGTACCTTTGTGTTGCTTGAAGTTTTAATAAATAATAAATAAATAAGTCAGGAAGATCAAAATTTATGTTGTAACTTGTGGAGCGAACAAACAAGAATACACAAAAAACTAAATTTTACAAATCACGATTACAATGATGAGGACGACTTTATACCAGGAAGTCCAGGTAAGTTAATGAATTACATTTAGCCATTTATTCCACTTAAATCATGTATTTAAACAAAACTTCACAAGATACACAAATTAAAGCGTCGGTTCAAATTATCCGTCTATTTTCTACGGAATATTAATAAACGTCATAAAGGCGGAACCAACTCTTGTATCCGAATGATTCTACCACGTATATTTAGTACGTTTTAGTACTATTTTGTATCCTTCCTGAAATTTTTGTACCTCACACGGTGTAAACGGAATGTCATGATATTGTTGGCCCCGCCGTTATAACGCGTTATAATGGCGGGACCATGCTTGTACGCCAAAACTATAATGAATTTCAGCATTCTGATAAAACTAGTATTTAGTACGCGATTTAGTACCTCCGAAAATCATAAGTGACGAAGATATTATGAGTTTCTTTACAAAATCATTTTTTTTATTTTTGACATTTTCTACGCCTGAATAATTTGACGACCAAAAATACGTCAGGTAAAAAGTTTTAGTTAAATTTCGTGCAGGCGCCTTATTATTATTTATGAATTTTATTTATACTTTTACATAACACTATGTTATTAATAAATATTGAGTAGTTCACACAGGAAAATTATTATTGTACGTTTTATATATTTCAGTTTTAAGTATAAATTGTAAAAAAGGGTACACATCATTAAAAAGTAGGATGTACAGATTATTTATTGTAATAACTTTATAAAATATATTAAAACGTACAATAATAATTTTCCTGTGTAGCCTACTCAATATTTATTAATAACATAGTGCTATGTAATAGTATCAATAAAATACATAAATAATAATAAAGCGCCTGCACGAAAAAACAAGAACTGGGTTAAAAATACGGATAACAATACGTTGCTTGGACAGCAATAAAAGAATTTTGTGTCGATGGAAATGAGAGTAATTTAATCCGATATAGATAATACTTTCTCTGAAGATCGCTTCATGACGCTTGTACTTTGGAAGGAGATGATTAATTATTATTGTTCAACTTTCATAAAGCTTATTTTGGTCCGATTTTAATCAGTAATGGAACACACATACAAGGAACATCATATATGGAACTTGAAGTCTTTGCGATTCTTCCCTAATACCACTTAAATACCATAGCTTTTTAAGTCTAATTCATGGGCGTAATGTTATGAATCCGACTGAATATGTTTTGTTATGCAATTGCATTGTTTTCTACTTTTTATTCTATGAAAATAGTAGGTTTATTATTTTGATCTCTGATTTAGTGATTGTTGAGAATTTACTAATTTAAATCAACGTTGTTATATTGATTAAACCGAGGAGGCCTTTCGTTTTATTAAAAATTATGGATATAAAACACTACCTACCCTATTTTCTACTTTTTATTCTTTATTAATTGTTACCTACTATTTTCATTGTTTTTTGGACAATTTTTATTTGTTAGTACCTAACCCACTTACAACTATAGCAATTAATGTGATTTCAGTTTAAAAAATAGTTCAAGAGAGTGCAGCGTAATGGTCTGAATTTTATTTAAGATAAGCTTTAAAACACTACCTGGTACCTACCTTATATACCTACTAAGCTTATTTTTACCTCCTATCTTATCCACCACTACGTATTATTCTTTTACTAGCCCATGGTTCAAAATAGATAACACATCTGTCCAAATATTTCTAAGACCGTCCATAGAACATGATCGCAAAATAATATCCGTCATTCTATCAACAGCAACTTTCGGAAGAACAACGTCGGATGATACCTTATGACTGTGTTGAATCCGAAGCAAATAGGCGCATGTGATTTTTCTAGAAAACCGTGTAAATATTTGTTAATATTGTTATTCCATCCTAAAATAAACCCTTTTAATACAATATGTAGGTACAAAATTTCAACATTACACATTAAGGATTAAGAAAGTTACGTCTAAAAAACTATAAAAAATATTTCAAATGGCTGCCCTGTAAAATGAACATTTTTGTTAGATCCTACACTGTTCTACGATCATTACGACTTGTAACGAGTTTGCAGCATGAGAGTTAAGACTTCAATGTAAACACACCTGCGTGTACGCAACGGAGTTTTTGATACACTTATGCAAAAACAGCAATTTTCATATTTAATTAATATTTTCATAAATTAAGTATTTTTAAAATGCGTCTGTTTTGGAACTGAGACAACAATGAAAAATGCCCATGTATGGCAAAAGGCGTTTTTCAATACACTTACGCAAAAACAATAAACATATTATTTATATCGAACATAGAACATTTTCTAAAATGATCTCAATATAGAATTGAGTAGCCAACGGAGTTTTTCAACACTTATGCCGAACACAAACTTTCATAAATAAAATATTTACAATGTATGTAATTTATGAAGCTGAGACTAATGAAAAACACCCACGGACTCTTAAATTCAAAGGCGATTTTTAACATACATAATTATGCGAAAAAACTAACATGACAACACACAGTATGACGTAACATGTTAGCAATAATAGCAATATGAAGTTTTGAGACAGCAATGATAAACACCCTCTTGTATCATACGACGGTGTTTAATACATATCACACACAAAACAATAAACGTTCATAAATACAATAAATACGTATATTTGAAACACGTTTGCAACATGGAGTTGAGACTTCAATGGAATACGCTCACGTGTTTACAACGAAGTTTTTCGATATTCAAAAACAAAAAAAAAACAAGATATTTTTATAACGTGTCTTGGAACTGAGACTGCAATGACGAACGCCCACGTGTAGCCAGCAGAGTTTTTCAACACAACTTATATAGAAACACAAACTTTCATAAAGAAAATATATAAAATGTATGTATTATGAAGCTGAGACTAATGAAAAACACCCACGGACTCGTAAATTCAAAGGCGATTTTTAACATACATAATTATGCGAAAAAACTAACATGACAACACAGTATGACATGTAACATGTTAGCAATATGAAGTTTTGAAACAGCAATGATAAACACCCACTATCATACGACGGTGTTTAATACATATCACATACAAAACAATAAACGTTCATAAATACAATAAATACGTATATTTGAAACACTTTTGCAACATGGAGTTGAGACTTCAATGGTATACGCCCACGTCTTTACAACGAAGTTTTTCGATATTCAAAAACAGAAAAAAAAACATAAATAAGATACTTTTATAACGTGTTTGTCTTGGAACTGAGACTGCAATGACGAACGCCCACGTGTAGCCAACAGAGTTTTTCAACACAACTTATATACAAACACAAACTTTCATAAAGAAAATATATAAAATGTATTTGTGTTACGAAGCTGAGACTGCAATAACGGCCACGTAGGTACTCGTAAATTCAAAGGCGACTTTTAACATACATAATTATGCAAACACAATAAACTTTCATTAATACAAAACTGTGTAACATGTTTGCAATATGGAGTTGAGACCAATGATACCTCTGTTTGTTTTGAAGCTGAGACTGCAATTTTATAAATAAAATATATCCTAAGGTAAATTTGTATAATAAAAACTGAGACTGCACTAAAAACACCCACGTACATACATACGACATTCAAAGGCGATTTTTAACGAACATAAGTAAACACAGTATATAAACTTTCATAAATACAATAATAACATGTTTGCAACATGAGGTTGAGATAGCAAAGCTAAATACCCATATGTATCACTAGCGACCCACCCCGGCTTCGCACGGGTGTAATGCTGATACCACCGCTACCGCTGTGTCCCTGCATTGCATTTTAAATCTGTAATATCTTCGAAAATATTCATTCAAATTACATGCTGTAACGGGGGTGCACTGTATAAACCTCGTTTGAGTAATGCTAAAGAAGTGCACCAAACAATAGCAGTATCAGCACGCGTACGCTGCGAGCACCCACTATGTATACCATGTCTGAGTTGCGCTAAGAGATGTGGTGCGCCTCTGTGTGGTAACTGCACACGTGCAGAGTACGCATTCATGGTGCATTTGCCATCTGGCAAATGCGTACTCTGAACGCGCCACGAACGCGTGTCCACAACTATGAACACGCCCTTATAACTGTGAACACGCTCTTATGGAGCTATGACTGCTATGAAAAACTCTCATGTATAGCCAAACGCGATTTTTATTATACATTGATGTAAAAAAAAAAATTAACAAAAAATACAACCGACTTCAAAGTAAAAAAAACACTGAAAAGTGCAAAATAACTTTAATTTCAGAAGTCGGTGTTTCTATAATAGTTTTGTCTCTTCGTTATTTAACACCGACTTCCGAAATTAAAGTTATTTTGCACTTTTCAGTGTTTTTTTTTTACTTTGAAGTCGGTTGTATTTTTTTTGTAAAAAGTTTTTTATTTTACACTTTTTAGTTATGGTACCACCACTAAAAAGTACCCCTCAGCCAAACTTAAATACCATAAAGCCAGAGTGCATCTCATGACAATTCTAATAATCCCAAACACGGTTAGATTACATTAATTTATTACAGAGTTCCGGTGCCTAACTTTAGGCTTAATCATCAGATCAGTTCGGTATATTCCCCCTCTACTTTCAGTCAGTCATCGACTACACGTATAAACAAAGCAATTTTACTTGTTACGACGGTTCTGCTGTGATCCTATGAGGAGTTCTGTTCCATATATCGACTGGCCTGTTGGTCTAGTGGTTAGTGGCCCTGACTGCTATGCCGGAGGTCGTGGGTTCGATTCCCACCCAGGACAAATGTTTGTGTCATGAGCACGATCATTTGTTCTGTGTCTGGGTGTAATTTATCTATATATGTATGTATTTAGAAATTAAGTATGTACCCATAACACAAGCTCTGCTTAGCTTGGGACTAGACGGCGTTGTGTGATAGTTGTGGGAATATTATATTATATTATTATATATTATATTATATTATTATTATATCTTCGAAGTTCATGATCAGATCATAACAATATTTCTATGGGACCAACTCGGAAGCATAACCTTTCAATCAAAAAAAAAAATATTTCAAAATCAGTCCACAATTGACCGAGAAATCGGTGAACATACATAAAAAAAAACATACATTCAACCGAACATATAACCTCCTCCTTTTTGAAGTCGGTTAAAAACAATAAATAAACTTTTATAGTAGCAGAGCTATGAATCATGTTTGCAATATGGAGTTGAGACAGTAATGGTAAACACCCACGAGTACCATACGACACTAACAAATATTAAACGAATTAACGTTCATAAATACAATATTTGTTACGCGTTTGCAGCATGAGAGTTAAGACATCAATAGTAAAACACACCTGCGTGTACACAACGGAGTTTTCGATACACTTATGCAAAAACAGCAATTTTCATATGTAATTAATATTTTCATAAATTAAGTATTTTTAAAATGCGTCTGTTTTGGAACTGAGACAACAATGAAAAATGCCCATGTACGACAAAGGCATTTTTCAATACACTTACGCAAAAACAATAAACCTATAATAAACCAATAAATAACCTATATGGAACATAGAACATGCATCAAACGCACACTATGTAGACAAGCGTATTATAAACTGGAAGATTATATTCTAGATAAAAGCGTTTGGCTAAATGCCGGTTCTGCTCCACAACCACAGCCACTTTTACCTTCAAATTAGTTTTTTTATTTTTTAATATATTTATAAATATTGGAAGAGATACTATTTCCCTTTTTGTATTGTTGTTTTAGAAATGTTTGTTTTTTATAATTTGTTTGTTTCAATAGATCTTTTTATAATTTATGGGTTAAACGACATTAGTCAAGTCTGATATTCGTCAAATCGGCAGTTCGTCGAATTTGATATTGGTCAAAGCTTTAGTTCGTCAAATTGTCTGTTTGTCTAATTATGAAATTTGCCAAATACGCTATTGGTCAAGTCCATGTACAGTCGATGAAAACATGCATTTTGAATTCACATAACTTACTTGTAAGAACTTACAAAAGGAAAAGACCAGTCAAATTAGCCCAAAAAATAGGGGTAAGATTACATACAATAATTCGTACCCAGATGAAAATTGGTAGGATTGTTCAAAACACCATTATAAATTAGATCAAAAAGTCCTCAACGGTCCGACACCTGGAAAAAAAATACTCGCAGTCAAAGGTCACAAAAAGTTTTAACGATTTTTAGCAAAACTAAGTTTTATCATAAAATTAGCCCACAAAAAAATTGTATCAGATAATTATCTACAAAAATGTCCAAACACTTTCCTAAAAGTCACCCTTTTTGAGATAATATAATGATTCAAAAATTGAAAGAAAGTAATCGTCATAATATGCACACGTTTTCACGCCGTTTGGTGAAATAATAATAATGGCTTCTAAAGTGCGTTTTTTAATCCCAGATAATGATTTGACAAGTGCAAATGTCAAACTCCAGAAATGTGTTGCCTGCTTTTTGATAAAAGTGATGTCTCCAAATTCGATTTTTTATACCGGTTCTTTTAATAATACAACCTCTAAGGAAAGTAGGACCAAGATACGATAGTGTTTGTTTATAGTAAAGTCTAATATGAATTGAAGATTGAAATAATTAGAAATATTCAAAAATATTACCATATTTTTTTTACACTCGGACTTTTACTTATACTAAGAACTCACAAAACCGTTTTTACCCGCGTCCGCTGCGGTTGCGAGCCCGCAGCTTCTGTAGAATGCTAGAGATATATGTATCACGCCCCCCGCTGCACTGGCGGGCAACTAGTAAAATCGTGCGGGCCACGGTCACCCGCAGCCTCGGAAGGTTGCGCCCGCACTCTCTGCGGTCGTTTAACACCCGCAGTGGCCCCTCAGGGGGTAGAAAAATCCGATGCGAAATCCAAAATCGATTGATGCACCCAGAACTTTATAGACCTTCTTTTTTTAATTCTTATGTGAAGTAAGTATAATGCAACAGCTCGTTTCTGGTGTATGTCCACGGCGGTCTGGAGCTCAACTGATAATTAACCGCCCGTCTTGCGATTGTCATCTGCCAAGTTTTCAAGCGATAACCCCAACTGCGACGGCTGTGTAACCACACAAAACTCCGGTCTCGTGAGTTTAGAACTAAACCATCTCCACCGTTTTCTCGTGTTTCCTCCACCGTGGCGGGCGCGGTTGAAAACCAGTTGAAAATTATGAGTTCTTAGCTACTTTCTTTTACCAGGGAGCTCCAATATATGGGCCTCCCAACACCATTTTATATCTTGTTTACAAGAGCGGAACGAGACAGTCTCAGTTTATGCTATAGAATTGTGAAAAGTTATCATCATTGGTCGTCAAGATGTTTTCAAGTCGGAGCAGGAGAGCGTGTCAGACTTTTACTGCCTAAAACCAGATCGGCCTTACTGGGCCCCTACGATTTGCTTACATCTCTTTGAAGAGCGCGTGGATCTCTAAGCGCTGTCGACGACTGGGGCTCAGTCCCGGCGATTACCGGACTGCCGGATGGCAAGCTACCCATTGCTTGACGTCGGTATTGACATTGTGGTAGTCGGGATTGGGGTCTCGGCGACTGGAGCGAAAAGATTTATTTATTTATTTATAGATGTTCGTTCCCTTACTCGTGCAACCTCGTTCTTCACTAGAATTACTGTTTCGCAGAAGGAGGTGACCCCCTGCCATTCCTCCTCGCTCCAGACCATGGCCTGTACCTACCAGGACCCAGCGCGAGAGGTCCCTGCCAACTATTGCCTTCACAAGGACACGGCGGTGCTCCGCCCAAGTGGGACACACCTCCACCGTATGCTCCACCGTGTCCTCCGGGCGGTCCAAACAGTGGTATCTGAAGTAGGAACTTCCCGAACTGACTATGTCCAGTGAGGACTTGCTTCATGAGGAAGATGAGGACGCCGTGACGCCTCTCCAGCTACTCCTCAAAGAGGGGACTGACCGTCATGATTATGGCGTGCCCATTGGTCGTCAAGCTGTGAATTCACAGGACTGCATTGCAAAAACCGACACTCGATTCGTTTATCGCTACAATTTTTTATGAGATCCATGCGAAAATGGTACAAAAAGAGGACATAGAATTGTTTAATTATAACTATTATTAGTTTTCAAACCGAAGTTGTAATAAAATGTCAGCAAAAATATCACTTTGAGTAATTCTATATTTTTGTCTAGATTTGAAAAATGGCGCAGCTTTTGCTAGTCTTTCAATTCTTAGGCTTAAATTATATTTTATTTTATGAATTACACATTTGCATCTATCAAATTACCTTCAGAAAATACAAAAACTGACCATAATTAGTTGCATTTTAAAACGAAACTATTTTTACGAATATTTTCGGTTTTTTTGTTCAATACCGGTTGCGGTACCTCACTATTTATGAAATGGAAAAAACATGCAACATTCGAATTGTCAAATTATTATCTTTAATTAAAAAACAGACTTTACTAGTAAAGGCCGTGGTTCTGTATTTACATTTACAAACACTGAAAAAGGCAAAAAAAAAAGACTATTACGTCCAAGACAAATTCCATTTTAACTCAACAAACAAAAACGGTACTACAATCTGGCGTTGCGTAAATAGAAGCGAGTGCATTGGCTCCAAAACTTTAAGCAGTGATTCTGGGTCGATTCTGAGGGAAAGCGGACATACCTGTAAGCCTAACTTTGATAAGAATTTGATTGACGTTAAGATGAATAAATGCAGAGAAAGAGTAAAGAAGGAATGGAAATCAGCAAGTAAAATTTTTGAAGAAACAATGGCTGAGCTTGAGGAAGATGATATTGTGGACATACCAAATTTGAAATCAAAGCGTGACGCTTTATACACTATTCAAAAGAAAGCAATTAGCATACAAACATGCCAGTTCCCAACGGTAGATACGGTTAAATTTTTAGGTATATTTTTAATGATTTTTTGGTTTATGAAAGCAAAGACATTCTACCGAAACTTCATCTTTACTACCGCTGACGGTATAGAAATAGCATCAAATACGGATTAGATTTTTGTAGATGGCACATTTAAAACTGTACCGCGACCTATTTTTCAACTGTTATCAATACATGTAGACGTGGGCAGTACAAGAGCAATATTATTCCCATATTTTTTGCCTCATGCCTAATAAAACTCAGCAAACCTATGAGAGAGTATTCTCGGTTTTGCGTTTCCCATACAAGCTTGCTGTGAATTTTCTAAAATGTGATTACGAAATGGCAATCATTAACGCTGCGAAAAGCATTTTTCCTGATGTTCTTGTCAAACTTTTGCTTTTTTCCAAGCAATTTATAGAAAAGCAGAAGCTTTTGAAATGATGGCTGACAACAGTTGTCAGCCATCATTTCCAAGAGCTTCTGACATTTTTTTTATGATAGTTACTATCATAAAAAAAATGTTAGACTAACTACAAATTTAGCGTTACTGCTCGTTCAGTGTATTCCTGAAGGATGGTTAGCAATACTTGAGATGATGCCAGAATATTATTTAGGGCGGAAAATTTTCAAAAATATTTTATTCAGTAAAATATTTTTTTAAATATCATCAATGGCAAAAAGGATTTTTCAGGACATGTGATGTTGTGCAAATGAACGCCATCGTACCACCAACGCAGTCGAGGCTTGGCATCGGAGATTAGAGATTAAAGTACAAGAAAATCATAATATATTTTCATGTAAATGAGTATTTTAAAAAAAGAAGCGAAATATTATTTAAATAAAGTTAAATGAGAAGCAAAGAAAAACACCCAGCATCATAAAGATGCCAAAAAAGAAAAAATAATAGAAAAGTTATTGAGTGGAAAAATTGATACGTTACAGTGTTTAAAACAGTTGTGTTGGATATGATTATGTAAATAAATATGAAAATTGAATAGATGAGCTAATAAAAACTACTACGGTATTTTAAATCATTTAATCTATAGCGTATTTGGCAAATTTAATAATTGGACAAACAAACGATTTGACGAACTACAGCTTTGACCAATATCAAATTCGACGAATTGCTGATTTGACGAATATCAGACTTGACCAATGTCGTTTAACCCATAATTTATTACCTGTATTTGGAAAAAATAGCATTGTATAATGTAGAAGCCCTATATTTTCAAGTTTTGTGAATGTGAAGTACCATGAAGCATTTTTATTATGTTACAACTTGTTTGACATTACGAGCATGGCAGTTGAGAGTTTGTCATGCTCACTCAATGTTTCGCTGATGGTGGCACGTGTTATTGAGTCATTCATTGGTTCCCTTCAAAATGGTTTAGCTGAGTCGTGCACGCGTCATGCTCGTGAACGGGTGCCGTCAGTTGAGACTGGTCATCTCTTAGTTGCCAGTGGCTTAATTCAATTTCTATTTTTTATTTAGTTTTATTATTATTATTACTTATCTACATTGTGCTCACATATTACAAACGACAAGAAATATGTAACCAAGATTTATGTAACTCATGGTATGATTTAAAAGAGACATTTTGACAACTCAAAAGTGCCTGCAATTGGTCTATTTGAAAAAAAAGTTTCTGATTTCTGAGAACATTTTTTAAAATGATCTGAACATAGAATGAGTAGCCAACGGAGTTTTTAAACACACTTATGCAGAAACACAAACTTTCATAAATAAAATATATGTATTTTATTGCTGAGACAAATGAAAAAAACCCACGCACTCGTAAATTCAAAGGCGATTTTTAACATACATAACTATGCGAAAAAACTAACATGACAACACACAGTATGTAATGTAACATGTTAGCAATATGGAGTTTTGAGACAGCAATGAAAAAACACCCTCTTGTATCATACGACGGCGTTTAATACATATCACACACAAAACAATAAACGTTCAAAAATACAATAAATACGTATATTTGAAACACTTTTGCAACATGGAGTTGAGACTTCAATGGTATACGCGTATTTACAACGAAGTTTTTCGATATTCATAAACAGATAACGTGTTTGTCTTGGAACTGACTGCAATGACGAACGCCCAAGTGTAGCCAACAGAGTTTTTCAACACAACTTATGTCGAAACACAAACTTTCATAAAGAAAATATATAAAATGTAAATATTTGTGTTACGAACGTAAGTCTCAGCGACTGCAAAAACGCCCACGTAGGTACTCGTAAATTCGAAGGCGATTTTTAACATACATAATTATGCCAAAACAATAAACTTTCATTAATACAAAACTGTGTAACATGTTTGCAATATGGAGTTGAGACCAATGATAAACACCCTCTGAGTGTTTGTTTTGGAGCTGAGACTGCAATGAAAAATAACCAACGAATAGCAAAAAGCGTTTATCAACACATAAGTATATGCAGAAACAAACTTTTTAAATAAAATATATCGTAATGTATTTGTGTAATAAGAACTGAGACTGCAATAAAAACACCCACGTACATACATACGAAATTCAAAGGCGATTTTTAACGAACATAAATAAGCAATAAATAAACTTTCATGAATACAATAAACTAAGTAACATGTTTGCAACATGAGGTTGAGATAGCAAAGCTAAATACCCATATGTATCACTTGCGACCCGCCCCGGCTTCGCAAGGGTGCAATGCTGACACCGCCGCTACCGCTACGTCCCTGCATTTTAAATCTGTAATATTTTCGAAAATATTCATTTAAATTACTTACATGCTGTAACGGGCCATGTTGATCTATTTAAATGCACAATGTATTTAAGGCACTTAATTGGATAAGGATTAAAGCTGTATTGCTTAAAATTGCTTCGCAAATGAGCCATTATTTCTCATAGAAAGTAAAGGATAAAAAATGGTTATTGCAAGTTAGTGCAAGAACTGCGCAGAACCCACAGATATACAGTACAGCCCCCCTAGCCATGTTACTTACAATCGTATCGCTCGCGCCGAACGCTTCGAGTAGGCCACGCCTCCGATTCTTTTGTTCTGACCACGTGACTGAGTGTTGAGAAGACGTCAGAACAAAGGAATCGGAGGCGTGGCCTATTCGAGGCGTTCGGCGTGAACGATACGATTGTAACTTGGCTAGGGGGGCAGATATCGGGACAGATCTTGAGCGCTCGGCGAAAGAGTGGGGATCGCTTTGCGTACGCGTTTTTTTTTTTTAAATGTACATTTTATTTTATTATTTCTTAAAAAATAGGTGTACATTTAATTTTGAATTCCAAACTACAAGTATGGAATTCAGATGAAAATTTACTAACTATAAGAAGTTTTCTATCAGATGGTTATTTTGGAATTGAGACTGCAATGGAAAATGACCAACATATACCTAGCACAAGGCGTTTTAACGCACTTATTTATTTATTTATTTATTTAAAACTTTATGCACTAATGAAACATTGTACAAAGGCGGACTTAATGCCTTAGGCATTTTCTACCAGTCGACCTTAGGGTGGTGCAGAGACATAACATGGCAGGTGCAACTAAATAGAAGACTGACAGAGAGGAAATAAGAACAATAATAAATATATACTTAGATACATACATACAAATAAAAAATGATATTGAGAGAAAAACGAATACAACAAATCAAGAGTGTGATGAATCTACCAACTTCTTGCGAAAGTATTCTCGTGCTTTCACTTTAAAGGACAACCGACTGGTTGCCGTCCTGATGTTCAGAGGGAGCGCATTCCAAAGGAAGATCGCCTGGACAAAGAAAGAGGAATGGACAAACCCAGAGCGGTGTGTCGGGCATCGTAGAAGAAGATTATTTGTAGATCGAAGATTTTTATTGTGCGCAGAGCAAAGAAATTGAATTTCTGAAGTCAGATAAGAAGGAGAAGGGTTATCTAGAAAAGAGAACAGGGTTGTCAAGGCCCTTAACGCTCTACGCTGGCGAATGGGTAACCATTTTAAAAGTGATCGATGCGTTGATACATGATCATACTTACGAAGGTTGAAGACGAATCGAATGCAGTTATTCAGAAGGCGGTCCAGTTTATTGAGGAGATCTGCATTCAGGTCATAGTAGCACACATCAGCATAGTCAATTATAGGAAAGATTAGGGACTGTACAAGCATTGCCTTTATGTGAGCTGGGAGAAGATTCTTCAGTCGATAGAGCGACCGTAACGTTCCGGTGACTTTCCGACTGACACTTGAGACCTGCTTCCGCCAATCAAGACAAGTCAAGACCAAAATCCTTAACCTCGGAGCTAAACGGAATCACTAAACTGTTAAAAATAATGGGTGGTACGGTGAGGCCATCCAGCTTCCTCAGACTATAGGGGCTACCAACTATAATAGCCTGACATTTTGTGGGGTTAACCGCTACCCCGAATCTATCTGCTCACTCCCTAATCACCAGAAAATCCCGGTTCAGCTCCGCGATCGCATCCGCAATGTTGTCAACACCTGACAGTACAGCTGCAAATCGTCAGCGTAGAGATGATACGCACACTGAAGTTTAGTAGTTATAAGGTTTATAAAAACGGAGAACAAAAGAGGAACGGAGAACACTTATGCAAAAACAATAAATAAACTTTCATTAATACAATATCATTTTGTATCAAAATTTCAAAATGGAGTTTAAACTGCAATGGTAAACGCCTACATGTATACAACGGAGTTTTTCAATACACGCAGTGACGATATATATTTTTGTAACGTTTTTGTTTTGAAACAACTGCAATGATAAGCGCTCACGTATACCCAACGGAGTTTCCCAACACTTCTGCAGAAACACAAACTTTAATAAATGAAATACTTTTTACAAAAAAAAAATACCCGACTTCACTAAAAAAAAAAACAAAATCGATCAAAATAACTTTAATTTCGGAAGTCGGTGTTTCTCAGTATTGTTTCTTATTTAACACCGACTACCGAAGTTAAAGTTATTTTGATAGTTTATTTCACACTTTTTAGTTGCGATACACTTATAACCAGAGTGCCTATTTCTCATGACAATTCCAATGAACCCAAACACTGCTATTTTACATTGTTTTATTATGAAGTTCCCGTGTCTACCTTCCGCCTTCCGGCTCCATCATCATTTCAGTTCGATAGTATCTTATAGCCAAAATGACAACACAATCAATGAATCACAATGACATGACAATTCTAATAAGCCCAAACACGACTAGGATACAGTCATTGATTAATTACAGAGTTCCGGTGCCTTTCTCATCATCAGGTCACTTCGATGATATCATTTTCAACATAACTATTCAGAACCATTTATTTGTTTGTTTTTTCATAGTCGCTTAGCTATCTTCATTGCGATATCTACGTATGTGTATAAAGTTCCGTTGGAACTTCATCAGCTCTTTTTGACTGTAAAAAGTTCTCGATGAAAATACCAAAATCACTATATGGTTGCCTATAATAATTGGAGGGGTTCCCTCGATTCCTCACGGATTCCATCATCAAAACTGGATTTTGAAACAAATAGGACCAATCTGGAAGCATATCCTTTAAGGGGATTTTTTTTTTTGCGAATCGACGGAGTTCTGAGGTAACACACATAAAAAATAAAAAAAATAATTTAAAATACAACCGAATTGATAAGCTCCTCCTTTTTTGAAGTCGGTTAAAAATAAGATAATTGTGTCATGAACGTATTCGTAAATTCAAAAAGGCGATATTTAAACAATTATGCAGAAACAATAATCCACGTCGCTGTCGAAGGGAACAGTGCCCAGAACGCTGGTGGAATTGCCACGTTGAATGTCAATGCTGATTCGTTAGCCAAAAAAAAGGCCGGCCCTCTGATCACGTGAAGAGTCGACTAACTGTTTAATAAACTTTCATAAACACAAAACTGTAACATGTTTGTGATAAACACCCTCTTGTATTATATGACGCTGTCTATTACGAATCAAACAGAAAAAAAATAAACGCTCATAAATACGATAAATATTTGTAACACGTTTGCTACATGGAGGTGAGACTTCAATGGCATACGCCCACGTGCATACAACGAAGTTTTTCGATATTCTTATGCAAAAACAATTTGTTCCTAAATAAAATATTTTTATAACAGACAGAACAGTTTGTTTCGGAACCGGGACTGAAATAAAAAAATCCCACGCATAGCAAAATGCGTTTTCTAACACACGCAAAAACAATGTTCATAAATACAATATTCGTAATTAATTTGCAACATGGAGTTGAAACTGCATTGCTAAACATATACGTGCTTATACAACGGAGTTTTTCAATACATTTACGCAGAAACAGAAACTTTTACAAATACAAGCCATGTAACATACCTATTTGCGTTTTAGAACCAAGACTGAAATGACAAATGCCCACAAAGTTTTTCCACAGACGAATTTCATCAACTAGCTGTAACGATAACCGGCAATGCCTCATCAGCTGTTATATTATGTATCATTAAAATTGTGATACAAATAACGACTAACTGTTCAAACTTTACCAGTTAAGAGCTATAGTTATGGCAAAAGCAGATGACAAACAATGACACTCTTATTGTTTGTCACCTACTTGATAATTCGAAGCTATAGAACCTTGCTATTGAGCTCTTCGTGACACGATGAATCTTTGCAAGTTAGGAAAAGTTGATAACATTATAGGATGAACAAATTTTTTTAGACTGATTCCGGGTGTCTCAAAACCTTGGTAGGGGCACTGGCTTCTGACTTAGCACCTTTGCTGAAAACAAGAACCATGTGATAGTACCTACTGTACATAATTATTCTCAACATTTTTTTTGAGGTAGTTGTAGTAGTACCTATCATCAAATAACTCCTCGTGCTGTAGGTAGAGCGAGTGTCAGACTTATACTGACTGAAGTCCACCTTTTTTTAGTTTTAGGGAAATCATCCAATGACTTCTCCCACTCTATGGCGGATCTGGAGGGTGTGTCAGACTTTTACTGACTAAAACCCACTCCGATGTTCCTTCTTCGCCTTGCGTCCCAGGACCCCGGAGTTCCCTTTAGACAACCCATGGCCCCACTGAGGCGCTCGCGGAACACTACGCACTGTCGACGGCCGGAAGGCGAGCTACCTATTGCTCGTCGTCCGCCAGCCCACGCCTGCGGTAGCTGGGAATCGGAATTGTAGTCCTATCCAAGCTGTGATGCGAGAAAGACCGTTCCCTCACGCGTGCGGCCATGTTCCTACAGTTGCTCTTTGCATTCCAGGGCCACGGTAACTCTTTCAAACCATCCCGCAATTCTAGCAAGCAACGATGATATAAAGATGTCAGCAAAATGGATGAGGCCTACTAGAGCCCTAGTGGGCCCCGTCCATTTTGCTGACATCTCGAGGAGCGCGTAGAAAACAACGCCACCCATTGCTCGCCGTCCGCATGACTGCGCCTTCGATGGCTGGAAATAGTCCTGTGACACTCGACGCCCGGGCCGTCTCCTGTGGTGATAGTTAGGGCTTACAGATGTCTTCTCCCTCACGGTTTCCACCACCTCCTTTGCTCGCATTACTGCTTCGCAGGAGATGACTGCTTCCAATTTCCCGTCATAAACTTCTGTTTTTTTTTGTTTAGTAGATAGCTCTGAAACAAAAATAATAAATAAGCTAAATCACTTACCTACACTCTTTGTTCAATACTAATGGTAAAAGCAAACACCTTAGCCTATCATTTCAATAAATCTAGTCGGGAAACTAAATCATCATATAGCCCAAGAGTCTGTAGATACCACACTTTCGTTAATTTATAAAACCTGATAGTTTGTCAGTTTATATCTCCAAGGAAAGTTGCCGTATTTATTATAGCACCCCTAGATCAAAACTCAAAAAAATCAATTTTGAGATAGTCTCATTTTCTGATCCGGGGATTCGATTACCCATAAATATGCCAATTAAACATATTTTTTTTCTTATTACTGTGCCCTACATACCAGTGGACATACGGTGGAATTCAGTGTTGTTGAATGAATGCATTCCTCGCGCCCCCAATTAAACCGCAATATTTCTTGACAATTACTAGTGCTATCAGACCTTGCTTCATGCCAAATTTAATGATTCTAGGTAATAGTATGAGATCCGGTAGAGGAAATACCTTCCCTCATCTGTTATTTGATTATGATAAATATTATATTATGTAAGATAATTCATTTATTGATACATTGCGAATAGGTTGCCTAGCTTAACCTTTTGAGTGCGTAATTAGAGACACAATAGTAAGACAATGGCGCGTGAACGCCGGCGTTAATGCGGGGATCAACAGCTTAAGCTGTTGATCCCCGCATCATCTGGTACAAAAGATGTTAAACAAAAAAAATTTTTATTACATTTTTGTCCCTACCCTGATTTGTTATTTATGAAAGTCAAGTATCAGCTGAAAGAATGTGCCCCACCCAAGGAACTGAAAAAACTAAAAAGCTTTGATAAGAATTTGATTGACGTTAAGATGAATAAATGCAGAGAAAGAGTAAAGAAGGAATGGAAATCAGCAAGTAAAATTTTTGAAGAAACAATGGCTGAGCTTGAGGAAGATGATATTGTGGACATACCAAATTTGAAATCAAAGCGTGACACTTTATACAATATTCAAAAGAAAGCAATTAGCATACAAACATGCCAGTTCCAAACGGTAGATACGGTAAAATTTTTAGGTATATTTTTAATGATTTTTTGGTTTATGAAAGCAAAGACATTCTACCGAAACTTCATCTTTACTACCGCTGGCGGTATAGAAATAGCATCAAATACGGATTAGATTTTTGTAGATGGCACATTTAAAACTGTACCGCGACCTATTTTTCAACTGTTATCAATACATGTAGACGTGGGCAGTACAAGAGCAATATTATTCCCATATTTTTTGCCTCATGCCTAATAAAACTCAGCAAACCTATGAGAGAGTATTCTCGGTTTTGCGTTTCCCATACAAGCTTGCTGTGAATTTTCTAAAATGTGATTACGAAATGGCAATCATTAACGCTGCGAAAAGCATTTTTCCTGATGTTCTTGTCAAACTTTTGCTTTTTTCCAAGCAATTTATAGAAAAGCAGAAGCTTTTGAAATGATGGCTGACAACAGTTGTCAGCCATCATTTCAAGAGCTTCTGACATTTTTTTTATGATAGTTACTATCATAAAAAAAATGTTAGACTAACTACAAATTTAGCGTTACTGCTCGTTCAGTGTATTCCTGAAGGATGGTTAGCAATACTTGAGACAACAATGAAAAATGCCCATGTACGACAAAGGCATTTTTCAATACACTTACGCAAAAACAATAAACCTATAATAAACCAATAAATAACCTATACGGAACATAGAACATGCATCAAACGCACACTATGTAGACAAGCGTATTATAAACTGGAAGATTATATTCTTGATAAAAGCGTTTGGCTAAATGCCGGTTCTGCTCCACAACCACAGCCACTTTTACCTTCAAATTAGTTTTTTTTTTTTAAATATATTTATAAATATTGGAAGAGATACTATTTCCCTTTTTGTATTGTTGTTTTAGAAATGTTTGTTTTTTTAATTTGTTTGTTTCAATAGATCTTTTTATAATTTATGGGTTAAACGACATTAGTCAAGTCTGATATTCGTCAAATCGGCAGTTCGTCGAATTTGATATTGGTCAAAGCTTTAGTTCGTCAAATTGTCTGTTTGTCTAATTATGAAATTTGCCAAATACGCTATTGGTCAAGTCCATGTACAGTCGATGAAAACATGCATTTTGAATTCACATAACTTACTTGTAAGAACTTACAAAAGGAAAAGACCAGTCAAATTAGCCCAAAAAATAGGGGTAAGATTACATACAATAATTCGTACCCAGATGAAAATTGGTAGGATTGTTCAAAACACCATTATAAATTAGATCAAAAAGTCCTCAACGGTCCGACACCTGGAAAAAAAATACTCGCAGTCAAAGGTCACAAAAAGTTTTAACGATTTTTAGCAAAACTAAGTTTTATCATAAAATTAGCCCACAAAAAAATTGTATCAGATAATTATCTACAAAAATGTCCAAACACTTTCCTAAAAGTCACCCTTTTTGAGATAATATAATGATTCAAAAATTGAAAGAAAGTAATCGTCATAATATGCACACGTTTTCACGCCGTATGGTGAAATAATAATAATGGCTTCTACTAGTAAAGGCCGTGGTTCTGTATTTACATTTACAAACACTGAAAAAGGCAAAAAAAAAAACTATTACGTCCAAGACATAAATTCCATTTTAACTCAACAAACAAAAACTGTACTACAATCTGGCGTTGCGTAAATAGAAGCGAGTGCATTGGCTCCAAAACTTTAAGCAGTGATTCTGGGTCGATTCTGAGGGAAAGCGGACATACCTGTAAGCCTAACTTTGATAAGAATTTGATTGACGTTAAGATGAATAAATGCAGAGAAAGAGTAAAGAAGGAATGGAAATCAGCAAGTAAAATTTTTGAAGAAACAATGGCTGAGCTTGAGGAAGATGATATTGTGGACATACCAAATTTGAAATCAAAGCGTGACGCTTTATACACTATTCAAAAGAAAGCAATTAGCATACAAACATGCCAGTTCCCAACGGTAGATACGGTTAAATTTTTAGGTATATTTTTAATGATTTTTTGGTTTATGAAAGCAAAGACATTCTACCGAAACTTCATCTTTACTACCGCTGACGGTATAGAAATAGCATCAAATACGGATTAGATTTTTGTAGATGGCACATTTAAAACTGTACCGCGACCTATTTTTCAACTTATCAATACATGTAGACGTGGGCAGTACAAGAGCAATATTATTCCCATATTTTTTGCCTCATGCCTAATAAAACTCAGCAAACCTATGAGAGAGTATTCTCGGTTTTGCGTTTCCCATACAAGCTTGCTGTGAATTTTCTAAAATGTGATTACGAAATGGCAATCATTAATGCTGCGAAAAGCATTTTTCCTGATGTTCTTGTCAAAGGTTGCTTTTTTTCATTTTAATCAAGCAATTAATAGGAAAGGCAGAAAAGCTCTTGAAATGATGGCTGACGGCAACCTTAAAAAAAATGTTAGACTAACTAAACTAACTAAAAAATGTTAGAAAATTTAGCGTTACTGCTCGTTCAGTATATTCCTGAAGGATGGTTAGCAATACTTGAGATGATGCCAGAATATTATTTAGGGCGGAAAATTTTCAAAAATATTTTATTCAGTAAAATATTTTATTAAATATCATCAATGGCAAAAAGAATTTTTCAGGACATGTGGTGTTGTGCAAATGAACGCCATCGTACCATCAACGCAGTCGAGGCTTGGCATCGGAGATTAGAGATTAAAGTACAAGAAAATCATAATATTTTCATGTAAATGAGTATTTTAAAAAAATAAGCGAAATATTATTTAAATAAAGTTAAATGAGAAGCAAAGGAAAACATCCAGCATCATAAAGATGCCAAAAAAGAAAAAATAATAGAAAAGTTATTGAGTGGAAAACTTGATATGTTACAGTGTTTAAAACAGTTGTGTTGGATATGAATATGTAAATAAATATGAATTGAATAGATGAGCTAATAAAAACTACTACGGTATTTTCATTTTTATGGTTGGTTGTACTTAAATCATTTTACCAATAGCGTATTTGGCAAATTTAATAATTGGACAAACAAACGATTTGACGAACTACAGCTTTGACCAATATCAAATTCGACGAATTGCTGATTTGACGAATATCAGACTTGACCAATGTCGTTTAACCCATAATTTATTACCTGTATTTGGAAAAAATAGCATTGTATAATGTAGAAGCCCTATATTTTCAAGTTTTGTGAATGTGAAGTACCATGAAGCATTTTTATTATGTTACAACTTGTTTGACATTACGAGCATGGCAGTTGAGTTTGTCATGCTCACTCAAATGTCTCGCTGATGGTGGCACGTGTTATTGGGTCATTCATTGGTTCCCTTCAAAATGGTTGAGCTGAGTGGGGCTGATGCACGCGTCATGCTCGTGAACGGGTGCCGTCAGTTGAGACTGGTCATCTCTTAGTTGCCAAGTGGCTTAATTCAATTTCTATTTTTTATTTAGTTTTATTATTATTATTACTTATCTACATTGTGCTCACATATTAGAAGCGACAAGAAATATGTAACCAAGATTTATGTAACTCGTGGTGTGATTTAAAAGAGACATTTTGACAACTCAAAATTGCCTGTAATTGGTCTATTTGAAAAAAACGTTTCTGATCTCTGAGAACATTTTTTAAAATGATCTGAACATAGAATTGAGTAGCCAACGGAGTTTTTCAACACACTTATGCAGAAACACAAACTTTCATAAATAAAATATATGTATTATGATGCTGAGACAAATGAAAAACACCCACGCACTAGTAAATTCAAAGGCGATTTTTAACATACATAACTATGCGAAAAAACTAACATGACATGACAACACACAGTAAGTAATGTAACATGTTAGCAATATGGAGTTTTGAGACAGCAATGAAAATACACCCTCTTGTATCATACGACGGCGTTTAATACATATCACACACAAAACAATACACGTTCATAAATATAATAAATACGTATATTTGTAACACGTTTGCAACATGGAGTTGAGACTTCAATGGTATACGCGTATTTACAACGAAGTTTTTCGATATTCATAAACAGATAACGTGTTTGTCTTGGAACTGACTGCAATGACGAACGCCCAAGTGTAGCCAACAGAGTTTTTCAACACAACTTATGTAGAAACACAAACTTTCATAAAGAAAATATATAAAATGTAAATATTTGTGTTACGAACGTAAGTCTCAGCGACTGCAAAAACGCCCACGTAGGTACTCGTAAATTCAAAGGCGATTTTTATCATACATAATTTCGCAAAAACAATAAACTTTCAAAACTGTGTTTACATGTTTGCAATATGGAGTTGAGACCAAAGATAAACACCCTCTGAGTGTTTGTTTTGGAGCTGAGACTGCAATGAAAAATAACCAACGAATAGCAAAAAGCGTTTATCAACACATATATGCAGAAACAAACTTTTTAAATAAAATATATCGTAATGTATTTGTGTAATAAGAACTGAGACAGCAATAAAAACACCCACGTACATACATACGAAATTCAAAGGCGATTTTTAACGAACATAAATAAGCAATAAATAAACTTTCATAAATACAATAAACTAAGCAACATGTTTGCAACATGAGGTTGAGATAGCAAAGCTGGGTTGAGATACCCATATGTATCACTTGCGACCCGCCCCGGCTTCGCAAGGGTGCAATGCTGATACCACCGCTACCGCTACGTCCCTGCATTTTAAATCTGTAATATTTTCGAAAATATTCATTTAAATTACATGCTGTAACGGGCCATGTTGATCTATATTAAATGCACAATGTATATAAGGCCCTTAATTGGATAAGGATTAAAGCTGTATTGCTTAAAATTGCTTCGCAAATGAGCCATTATTTCTCATAGAAAGTAAAGGATAAAAAATGGTTATTGCAAGTCAGTGCAAGAACTGCGCAGAACCCACAGATATACAGTACAGCCCCCCTAGCCATGTTACAATCGTATCGCTCGCGCCGAACGCTTCGAGTAGGCCACGCCTCCGATTCTTTTGTTCTGACCACGTGACTGAGTGTTGAGAAGACGTCAGAACAAAGGAATCGGAGGCGTGGCCTACTCGAGGCGTTCGGCGTGAACGATACGATTGTAACTTGGCTAGGGGGGCAGATATCGGGACAGATCTTGAGCGCTCGGCGAAAGAGTGGGGATCGCTTTGCGTACGCGTTTTTTTTTGAAATGTACACCTATTTTATTTTATTATTTCTTAAAAAATAGGTGTACATTTAATTTTCATCTGAATTCCAAACTACAAGTATGGAATTCAGATGAAAATTTACTAACTATAAGAAGTTTTCTATCAGATTGTTATTTTGGAATTGAGACTGCAATGGAAAATGACCAACATATACCTAGCACAAGGCGTTTTAACGCACTTATTTATTTATTTATTTATTTAAAACTTTATGCACTAATGAAACATTGTACAAAGGCGGACTTAATGCCTTAGGCATTTTCTACCAGTCGACCTTAGGGTGGTGCAGAGACATAACATGGCAGGTGCAACTAAATAGAAGACTGACAGAGAGGAAATAAGAACAATAATAAATATATACTTAGATACATACATACAAATAAAAAATGATATTGAGAGAAAAACGAATACAACAAATCAAGAGTGTGATGAATCTACCAACTTCTTGCGAAAGTATTCTCGTGCTTTCACTTTAAAGGACAACCGACTGGTTGCCGTCCTGATGTTCAGAGGGAGCGCATTCCAAAGGAAGATCGCCTGGACAAAGAAAGAGGAATGGACAAACCCAGAGCGGTGTGTCGGGCATCGTAGAAGATTATTTGTAGATCGAAGATTTTTATTGTGCGCAGAGCAAAGAAATTGAATTTCTGAAGTCAGATAAGAAGGAGAAGGGTTATCTAGAAAAGAGAACAGGGTTGTCAAGGCCCTTAACGCTCTACGCTGGCGAATGGGTAACCATTTTAAAAGTGATCGATGCGTTGATACATGATCATACTTACGAAGGTTGAAGACGAATCGAATGCAGTTATTCAGAAGGCGGTCCAGTTTATTGAGGAGATCTGCATTCAGGTCATAGTAGCACACATCAGCATAGTCAATTATAGGAAAGATTAGGGACTGTACAAGCATTGCCTTTATGTGAGCTGGGAGAAGATTCTTCAGTCGATAGAGCGACCGTAACGTTCCGGTGACTTTCCGACTGACACTTGAGACCCGCTTCCGCCAATCAAGACAAGTCAAGACCAAAATCCTTAACCTCGGAGCTAAACAGAATCACTAAACTGTTAAAAATAATGGGTGGTACGGTGAGGCTATCCAGCTTCCTCAGACTATAGGGGCTACCAACTATAATAGCCTGACATTTTGTGGGGTTAACCGCTACCCCGAATCTATCTGCTCACTCCCTAATCACCAGAAAATCCCGGTTCAGCTCCGCGATCGCATCCGCAATGTTGTCAACACCTGACTGACAGTACAGCTGCAAATCGTCAGCGTAGAGATGATACGCACACTGAAGTTTAGTAGTTATAAGGTTTATAAAAACGGAGAACAAAAGAGGAACAAAAGAGGAACGGAGAACACTTATGCAAAAACAATAAATAAACTTTCATAAATACAATATCATTTTGTATCAAAATTTCAAAATGGAGTTTAAACTGCAATGGTATACGCCTACATGTATACAACGGAGTTTTTCAATACACGCAGTGACGATATATTTTTTGTAACGTTTTTGTTTTGAAACAACTGCAATGATAAGCGCTCACGTATACCCAACGGAGTTTCCCAACACTTCTGCAGAAACACAAACTTTAATAAATGAAATACTTTTTACAAAAAAAAAAAATACCCGACTTTAATAAAAAAAAAAACAAAATCGATCAAAATAACTTTAATTTCGGAAGTCGGTGTTTCTCAGTATTGTTTCTTATTTAACACGGACTACCGTTAAAGTTATTTTGATAGTTTATTTCACACTTTTTAGTTGCGATACACTTATAACCAGAGTGCCTATTTCTCATGACAATTCCAATGAACCCAAACACTGCTATTTTACATTGTTTTATTATGAAGTTCCCGTGTCTACCTTCCGCCTTCCGGCTCCATCATCATTTCAGTTCGATAGTATCTTATAGCCAAAATGACAAAACAATCAATGAATCACAATGACATGACAATTCTAATAAGCCCAAACACGACTAGGATACAGTCATTGATTAATTACAGAGTTCCGGTGCCTTTCTCATCATCAGGTCACTTCGATGATATCATTTTCAACATAACTATTCAGAACCATTTATTTGTTTGTATTTTCATAGTCGCTTAGCTATCTTCATTGCGATATCTACGTAGGTGTATAAAGTTCCGTTGGAACTTCATCAGCTCTTTTTGACTGTAAAAAGTTCTCGATGAAAATACCAAAATCACTATATGGTTGCCTATAATAATTGGAGGGGTTCCCTCGATTCCTCACGGATTCCATCATCAAAACTGGATTTTGAAACAAATAGGACCAATCTGGAAGCATATCCTTTAAGGGGATTTTTTTTTTGCGAATCGACGGAGTTCTGAGGTAACACACATAAAAAATAAAAAAAATAATTTAAAATACAACCGAATTGATAAGCTCCTCCTTTTTTGAAGTCGGTTAAAAATAAGATATTTGTGTCATGAACGTATTCATAAATTCAGAAAGGCGATATTTAAACAATTATGCAGAAACAATAATCCACGTCGCTGTCGAAGGGAACAGTGCCCAGAACGCTGGTGGAATTGCCACGTTGAATGTCAATGCTGATTCGTTAGCCAAAAAAAAAGGCCGGCCCTCTGATCACGTGAAGAGTCGACTAACTGTTTAATAAACTTTCATAAACACAAAACTGTAACATGTTTGTGATAAACACCCTCTTGTATTATACGACGCTATTACGAATCAAACAGAAAAAAAATAAACGCTCATAAATACGATAAATATTTGTAACACGTTTGCTACATGGAGGTGAGACTTCAATGGCATACGCCCACGTGCATACAACGAAGTTTTTCGATATTCTTATGCAAAAACAATTTGTTCCTAAATAAAATATTTTTATAACAGACAGAACAGTTTGTTTCGGAACCGGGACTGAAATAAAAAAATCTCTAAAAAAATGCGTTTTCTAACACACGCAAAAACAATGTTCATAAATACAATATTCGTAATTAATTTGCAACATGGAGTTGAAACTGCATTGCTAAACATATACGTGCTTATACAACGGAGTTTTTCAATACACTTACGCAGAAACAGAAACTTTTACAAATACAAGCCATGTAACATACCTATTTGCGTTTTAGAACCAAGACTGAAATGACAAATGCCCACAAAGTTTTTCCACATACGAATTTCATCAACTAGCTGTAACGATAACCGGCAATGCCTCATCAGCTGTTATATTATGTATCATTAAAATTGTGATACAAATAACGACTAACTGTTCAAACTTTACCAGTTAAGAGCTATAGTTATGGCAAAAGCAGATGACAAACAATGACACTCTTATTGTTTGTCACCTACTTGATAATTCGAAGCTATAGAACCTTGCTATTGAGCTCTTCGTGACACGATGAATCTTTGCAAGTTAGGAAAAGTTGATAACATTATAGGATGAACAAATTTTTTTAGACTGATTCCGGGTGTCTCAAAACCTTGGTAGGGGCACTGGCTTCTGACTTAGCACCTTTGCTGAAAACAAGAACCATGTGATAGTACCTACTGTACATAATTATTCTTAACATTTTTTTTGAGGTAGTTGTAGTAGTAGTATCATCAAATAACTCCTCGTGCTGTAGGTAGAGCGAGTGTCAGACTTATACTGACTGAAGTCCACCTTTTTTTAGTTTTAGGGAAATCATCCAATGACTTCTCCCACTCTATGGCGGATCTGGAGGGTGTGTCAGACTTTTACCGACTAAAACCCACTCCGATGTTCCTTCTTCGCCTTGCGTCCCAGGACCCCGGGGTTCCCTTTAGACAACCCATGGCCCCACTGAGGCGCTCGCGGAACACTACGCACTGTCGACGGCCGGAAGGCGAGCTACCTATTGCTCGTCGTCCGCCAGCCCACGCCTGCGGTAGCTGGGAATTGTAGTCCTATCCAAGCTGTGATGCGAGAAAGACCGTTCCCTCACGCGTGCGGCCATGTTCCTACAGTTGCTCTTTGCATTCCAGGGCCACGGTAACTCTTTCAAACCATCCCGCAATTCTAGCAAGCAACGATGATATAAAGATGTCAGCAAAATGGATGAGGCCTACTAGAGCCCTAGTGGGCCCCGTCCATTTTGCTGACATCTCGAGGAGCGCGTAGAAAACAACGCCACCCATTGCTCGCCGTCCGCATGACTGCGCCTTCGAGATGGCTGGAAATAGTCCTGTGACACTCGACGCCCGGGCCGTCTCCTGTGGTGATAGTTAGGGCTTACAGATGTCTTCTCCCTCACGGTTTCCACCACCTCCTTTGCTCGCATTACTGCTTCGCAGGAGATGACTGCTTCCAATTTCCCGTCATAAACTTCTGTTTTTTTTTGTTTAGTAGATAGCTCTGAAACAAAAATAATAAATAAGCTAAATCACTTACCTACTCTTTGTTCAATACTAATGGTAAAAGCAAACACCTTAGCCTATCATTTCAATAAATCTAGTCGGGAAACTAAATCATCATATAGCCCAAGAGTCTGTAGATACCACACTTTCGTTAATTTATAAAACCTGATAGTTATATCTCCAAGGAAAGACGCCGTATTTATTATAGCACCCCTAGATCAAAACCCAAAAAAATCAATTTTGAGATAATCTCATTTTCTGATCCGGGGATTTGATTACCCATAAATATGCCAATTAAACATATTTTTTTTCTTATTACTGTGCCCTACATACCAGTGGACATACGGTGGAATTCAGTGTTGTTGAATGAATGCATTCTTCGCGCCCCCAATTAAACCGCAATATTTCTTGACAATTACTAGTGCTATCAGACCTTGCTTCATGCCAAATTTAATGATTCTAGGTAATAGTATGAGATCCGGTAGAGGAAATACCTTCCCTCATCTGTTATTTGATTATGATAAATATTATATTATGTAAGATAATTCATTTATTGATACATTGCGAATAGGTTGCCTAGCTTCGAGTGCGTAATTAGAGACACAATAGTAAGACAATGGCGCGTGAACGCCGGCGTTAATGCGGGGATCAACAGCTTAATCTGGTGCAAAAGATGTTAAACAAAAAAAATTTTTATTACATTTTTGTCCCTACCCTGATTTGTTATTTATGAAAGTCAAGTATCAGCTGAAAGAATGTGCCCCACCCAAGGAACTGAAAAAACTTTAAAAAGCTTTGATAAGAATTTGATTGACGTTAAGATGAATAAATGCAGAGAAAGAGTAAAGAAGGAATGGAAATCAGCAAGTAAAATTTTTGAAGAAACAATGGCTGAGCATGAGGAAGATGATATTGTGGACATACCAAATTTGAAATCAAAGCGCGACACTTTATACAATATTCAAAAGAAAGCAATTAGCATACAAACATGCCAGTTCCAAACGGTAGATACGGTAAAATTTTTAGGTATATTTTTAATGATTTTTTGGTTTATGAAAGCAAAGACATTCTACCGAAACTTCATCTTTACTACCGCTGACGGTATAGAAATAGCATCAAATACGGATTAGATTTTTGTAGATGGCACATTTAAAACTGTACCGCGACCTATTTTTTAACTGTTATCAATACATGTAGACGTGGGCAGTTTAAGAGCAATATTATTCCCATATTTTTTGCCTCATGCCTAATAAAACTCAGCAAACCTATGAGAGAGTATTCTCGGTTTTGCGTTTCCCATACAAGCTTGCTGTGAATTTTCTAAAATGTGATTACGAAATGGCAATCATTAACGCTGCGAAAAGCATTTTTCGTGATGTTCTTGTCAAACTTTTGCTTTTTTCCAAGCAATTTATAGAAAAGCAGAAGCTCTTGAAATGATGGCTGACAACAGTTGTCAGCCATCATTTCAAGAGCTTCTGACATTTTTTTTATGATAGTTACTATCATAAAAAAAATGTTAGACTAACTACAAATTTAGCGTTACTGCTCGTTCAGTGTATTCCTGAAGGATGGTTAGCAATACTTGAGATGATGCCAGAATATTATTTAGGGCGGAAAATTTTCAAAAATATTTTATTCAGTAAAATATTTTTTTAAATATCATCAATGGCAAAAAGGTTTTTCAGGACATGTGATGTTGTGCAAATGAACGCCATCGTACCACCAACGCAGTCGAGGCTTGGCATCGGAGATTAGAGATTAAAGTACAAGAAAATCATAATATATTTTCATGTAAATGAGTATTTTAAAAAAAGAAGCGAAATATTATTTAAATAAAGTTAAATGAGAAGCAAAGAAAAACATCCAGCATCATAAAGATGCCAAAAAAGAAAAAATAATAGAAAAGTTATTGAGTGGAAAAATTGATACGTTACAGTGTTTAAAACAGTTGTGTTGGATATGATTATGTAAATAAATATGAAAATTGAATAGATGAGCTAATAAAAACTACTACGGTATTTTAAATCATTTAATCTATAGCGTATTTGGCAAATTTAATAATTGGACAAACAAACGATTTGACGAACTACAGCTTTGACCAATATCAAATTCGACGAATTGCTGATTTGACGAATATCAGAATTGACCAATGTCGTTTAACCCATAATTTATTACCTGTATTTGGAAAAAATAGCATTGTATAATGTAGAAGCCCTATATTTTCAAGTTTTGTGAATGTGAAGTACCATGAAGCATTTTTATTATGTTACAACTTGTTTGACATTACGAGCATGGCAGTTGAGAGTTTGTCATGCTCACTCAAATGTCTCGCTGATGGTGGCACGTCTTATTGAGTCATTCATTGGTTCCCTTCAAAATGGTTGAGCCGAGTCGTGCACGCGTCATGCTCGTGAACGGGTGCCGTCAGTTGAGACTGGTCATCTCTTAGTTGCCAGTGGCTTAATTCAATTTCTATTTTTTATTTAGTTTTATTATTATTATTACTTATCTACATTGTGCTCACATATTACAAGCGACAAGAAATATGTAACCAAGATTTATGTAACTCATGGTATGATTTAAAAGAGACATTTTGACAACTCAAAAGTGCCTGCAATTGGTCTATTTGAAAAAAAAGTTTCTGATTTCTGAGAACATTTTTTAAAATGATCTGAACATAGAATGAGTAGCCTACGGAGTTTTTCAACACACTTATGCAGAAACACAAACTTTCATAAATAAAATATATGTATTATGATGCTGAGACAAATGAAAAACACCCACGCACTCGTAAATTCAAAGGCGATTTTTAACATACATAACTATGCGAAAAAACTAACATGACAACACACAGTATGTAATGTAACATGTTAGCAATATGGAGTTTTGAGACAGCAATGAAAAAACACCCTCTTGTATCATACGACGGCGTTTAATACATATCACACACAAAACAATAAACGTTCATAAATACAATAAATACGTATATTTGAAACACTTTTGCAACATGGAGTTGAGACTTCAATGGTATACGCGTATTTACAACGAAGTTTTTCGATATTCATAAACAGATAACGTGTTTGTCTTGGAACTGACTGCAATGACGAACGCCCAAGTGTAGCCAACAGAGTTTTTCAACACAACTTATGTCGAAACACAAACATAAAGAAAATATATAAAATGTGAATATTTGTGTTACGAACGTAAGTCTCAGCGACTGCAAAAACGCCCACGTAGGTACTCGTAAATTCGAAGGCGATTTTTAACATACATAATTATGCCAAAACAATAAACTTTCATTAATACAAAACTGTGTAACATGTTTGCAATATGGAGTTGAGACCAATGATAAACACCCTCTGAGTGTTTGTTTTGGAGCTGAGACTGCAATGAAAAATAACCAACGAATAGCAAAAAGCGTTTATCAACACATTTATGCAGAAACAAACTTTTTAAATAAAATATATCGTAATGTATTTGTGTAATAAGAACTGAGACTGCAATAAAAACACCCACGTACATACATACGAAATTCAAAGGCGATTTTTAACGAACATAAATAAGCAATAAATAAACTTTCATGAATACAATAAACTAAGTAACATGTTTGCAACATGAGGTTGAGATAGCAAAGCTAAATACCCATATGTATCACTTGCGACCCGCCCCGGCTTCGCAAGGGTGCAATGCTGATACCGCCGCTACCGCTACGTCCCTGCATTTTAAATCTTTAATATTTTCGAAAATATTCATTTAAATTACATGCTGTAACGGGCCATGTTGATCTATATTAAATGCACAATGTATTTAAGGCACTTAATTGGATAAGGATTAAAGCTGTATTGCTTAAAATTGCTTCGCAAATGAGCCATTATTTCTCATATAAAGTAAAGGATAAAAAATGGTTATTGCAAGTTAGTGCAAGAACTGCGCAGAACCCACAGATATACAGTACAGCCCCCCTAGCCATATTACTTACAATCGTATCGCTCGCGCCGAACGCTTCGAGTAGGCCACGCCTCCGATTCTTTTGTTCTGACCACGTGACTGAGTGTTGAGAAGACGTCAGAACAAAGGAATCGGAGGCGTGGCCTATTCGAGGCGTTCGGCGTAAACGATACGATTGTAACTTGGCTAGGGGGGCAGATATCGGGACAGATCTTGAGCGCTCGGCGAAAGAGTGGGGATCGCTTTGCGTACGCGTTTTTTTTTTTTAAATGTACACCTATTTTATTTTATTATTTCTTAAAAAATAGGTGTACATTTAATTTTCATCTGAATTCCATACTACAAGTATGGAATTCAGATGAAAATTTACTAACTATAAGAAGTTTTCTATCAGATGGTTATTTTGGAATTGAGACTGCAATGGAAAATGACCAACATATAGGTACCTAGCACAAGGCGTTTTAACGCACTTATGCAAAAACAATAAATAAACTTTCATAAATACAATATCATTTTGTATCAAAATTTCAAAATGGAGTTTAAACTGCAATGGTAAACGCCTACATGTATACAACGGAGTTTTTCAATACTCGCAGTGACGATATATTTTTTTGTAACGTTTTTGTTTTGAAACAACTGCAATGATAAGCGCTCACGTATATCCAACGGAGTTTCCCAACACTTCTGCAGAAACACAAACTTTAATAAATGAAATACTTTTTACAAAAAAAAAAATACCCGACTTCACTAAAAAAAAAACAAAAACGATCAAAATAACTTTAATTTCGGAAGTCGGTGTTTCTCAGTATTGTTTCTTATTTAACACCGACTACCGAAGTTAAAGTTATTTTGATAGTTTATTTCACACTTTTTAGTTGCGATACACGTATAACCAAAGTGCCTATTTCTCATGACAATTCCAATGAACCCAAACATTGCTATTTTACATTGTTTTATTATGAAGTTCCCGTGTCTACCTTCCGCCTTCCGGCTCCATCATCATTTCAGTTCGATAGTACCTTATAGCCAAAATGACAACACAATCAATGAATCACAATGACATGACAATTCTAATAAGCCCAAACACGACTAGGATACAGTCATTGATTAATTACAGAGTTCCGGTGCCATTCTTCCGGCTCCATCATCATCAGGTCACTTCAATGATATCATTTTGAACATAACTATTCAGAACCATTTATTTGTTTGTATTTTCATAGTCGCTTAACTATCTTCATTGTGATATCTACGTATGTGTATGAAGTTCCGTTGGAACTTCATCAGTTCCATTTCATCAAATGTTACTTTTTGACTGTAATATTGTGCTCAAGTTCTCGATGAAAATACCAAAATCACTATATGGTTGCCTATAATAATTGGAAGAGTTCCCTCGATTCCTCACGGTTTCCATCATCAAAACTGGATTTTGAAAAAAATCAGACCAATCTGGAAGCATATCCTTTAAGGGGATTTTTTTTTGCGAATCTGTCCATAAACGACGGAGTTCTGAGGTAACACACATAAAAAATAAAAAAATAATTTTAAAATACAACCGAATTGATAACCTCCTTTTTTGAAGTCGGTTAAAAATAAGATATTTGTGTCATGAACGTATTCGTAAATTCAAAAAGGCGATATTTAAACAATTATGCAGAAACAATAATCCACGTCGCTGTCGAAGGGAACAGTGCCCAGAACGCTGGTGGAATTGCCACGTTGAATGTCAATGCTGATTCGTTAGCCAAAAAAAAGGCCGGCCCTCTGATCACGTGAAGAGTCGACTAACTGTTTAATAAACTTTCATAAACACAACACTGTAACATGTTTGTGATAAACACCCTCTTGTATTATACGACGCTGTCTATTACGAATCACACAGAAAAAAATAAACGCTCATAAATACGATAAATATTTGTAACACGTTTGCTACATGGAGGTGAGACTTCAATGGCATACGCCCACGTGCATACAACGAAGTTTTTCGATATTCTTATGCAAAAACAATTTGTCCTAAATAAAATATTTTTATAACAGACATGTTTGTTTCGGAACCGAGACTGAAATAAAAAAATCCCACGCATAGCAAAATGCGTTTTCTAACACACGCAAAAACAATAACTAAATGTTCATAAATACAATATTCGTAATTAATTTGCAACATGGAGTTGAAACTTCATTGCTAAACATATACATGCATAAACAACGGAGTTTTTCAATACACTTACGCAGAAACAGAAACTTTTACAAATACAAGCCATGTAACATACCTATTTGCGTTTTAGAACCAAGACTGAAATGACAAATGCCCACAAAGTTTTTCCACAGACGAATTTCATCAACTAGCTGTAACGATAACCGGCAATGCCTCATCAGCTGTTATATTATGTATCATTAAAATTGTGATACAAATAACGACTAACTGTTCAAACTTTACCAGTTAAGAGCTATAGTTATGGCAAAAGCAGATGACAAACAATGACACTCTTATTGTTTGTCACCTACTTGATAATTCGAAGCTATAGAACCTTGCTATTGAGCTCTTCGTGACACGATGAATCTTTGCAAGTTAGGAAAAGTTGATAACATTATAGGATGAACAAATTTTTTTAGACTGATTCCGGGTGTCTCAAAACCTTGGTAGGGGCACTGGCTTCTGACTTAGCACCTTTGCTGAAAACAAGAACCATGTGATAGTACCTACTGTACATAATTATTCTCAACATTTTTTTTGAGGTAGTTGTAGTAGTACCTATCATCAAATAACTCCTCGTGCTGTAGGTAGAGCGAGTGTCAGACTTATACTGACTGAAGTCCACCTGTTTTTAGTTTTAGGGAAATCATCCAATGACTTCTCCCACTCTATGGCGGATCTGGAGGGTGTGTCAGACTTTTACTGACTAAAACCCACTCCGATGTTCCTTCTTCGCCTTGCGTCCCAGGACCCCGGAGTTCCCTTTAGACAACCCATGGCCCCACTGAGGCGCTCGCGGAACACTACGCACTGTCGACGGCCGGAAGGCGAGCTACCTATTGCTCGTCGTCCGCCAGCCCACGCCTGCGGTAGCTGGGAATCGGAATTGTAGTCCTATCCAAGCTGTGATGCGAGAAAGACCGTTCCCTCACGCGTGCGGCCATGTTCCTACAGTTGCTCTTTGCATTCCAGGGCCACGGTAACTCTTTCAAACCATCCCGCAATTCTAGCAAGCAACGATGATATAAAGATGTCAGCAAAATGGATGAGGCCTACTAGAGCCCTAGTGGGCCCCGTCCATTTTGCTGACATCTCGAGGAGCGCGTAGAAAACAACGCCACCCATTGCTCGCCGTCCGCATGACTGCGCCTTCGATGGCTGGAAATAGTCCTGTGACACTCAACGCCCGGGCCGTCTCCTGTGGTGATAGTTAGGGCTTACAGATGTCTTCTCCCTCACGGTTTCCACCACCTCCTTTGCTCGCATTACTGCTTCGCAGGAGATGACTGCTTCCAATTTCCCGTCATAAACTTCTGTTTTTTTTTGTTTAGTAGATAGCTCTGAAACAAAAATAATAAATAAGCTAAATCACTTACCTACACTCTTTGTTCAATACTAATGGTAAAAGCAAACACCTTAGCCTATCATTTCAATAAATCTAGTCGGGAAACTAAATCATCATATAGCCCAAGAGTCTGTAGATACCACACTTTCGTTAATTTATAAAACCTGATAGTTTGTCAGTTTATATCTCCAAGGAAAGTTGCCGTATTTATTATAGCACCCCTAGATCAAAACTCAAAAAAATCAATTTTGAGATAGTCTCATTTTCTGATCCGGGGATTCGATTACCCATAAATATGCCAATTAAACATATTTTTTTTCTTATTACTGTGCCCTACATACCAGTGGACATACGGTGGAATTCAGTGTTGTTGAATGAATGCATTCCTCGCGCCCCCAATTAAACCGCAATATTTCTTGACAATTACTAGTGCTATCAGACCTTGCTTCATGCCAAATTTAATGATTCTAGGTAATAGTATGAGATCCGGTAGAGGAAATACCTTCCCTCATCTGTTATTTGATTATGATAAATATTATATTATGTAAGATAATTCATTTATTGATACATTGCGAATAGGTTGCCTAGCTTAACCTTTTGAGTGCGTAATTAGAGACACAATAGTAAGACAATGGCGCGTGAACGCCGGCGTTAATGCGGGGATCAACAGCTTAAGCTGTTGATCCCCGCATCATCTGGTACAAAAGATGTTAAACAAAAAAAATTTTTATTACATTTTTGTCCCTACCCTGATTTGTTATTTATGAAAGTCAAGTATCAGCTGAAAGAATGTGCCCCACCCAAGGAACTGAAAAAACTAAAAAGCTTTGATAAGAATTTGATTGACGTTAAGATGAATAAATGCAGAGAAAGAGTAAAGAAGGAATGGAAATCAGCAAGTAAAATTTTTGAAGAAACAATGGCTGAGCTTGAGGAAGATGATATTGTGGACATACCAAATTTGAAATCAAAGCGTGACACTTTATACAATATTCAAAAGAAAGCAATTAGCATACAAACATGCCAGTTCCAAACGGTAGATACGGTAAAATTTTTAGGTATATTTTTAATGATTTTTTGGTTTATGAAAGCAAAGACATTCTACCGAAACTTCATCTTTACTACCGCTGACGGTATAGAAATAGCATCAAATACGGATTAGATTTTTGTAGATGGCACATTTAAAACTGTACCGCGACCTATTTTTCAACTGTTATCAATACATGTAGACGTGGGCAGTACAAGAGCAATATTATTCCCATATTTTTTGCCTCATGCCTAATAAAACTCAGCAAACCTATGAGAGAGTATTCTCGGTTTTGCGTTTCCCATACAAGCTTGCTGTGAATTTTCTAAAATGTGATTACGAAATGGCAATCATTAACACTGCGAAAAGCATTTTTCCTGATGTTCTTGTCAAACTTTTGCTTTTTTCCAAGCAATTTATAGAAAAGCAGAAGCTTTTGAAATGATGGCTGACAACAGTTGTCAGCCATCATTTCAAGAGCTTCTGACATTTTTTTTATGATAGTTACTATCATAAAAAAAAATGTTAGACTAACTACAAATTTAGCGTTACTGCTCGTTCAGTGTATTCCTGAAGGATGGTTAGCAATACTTGAGACAACAATGAAAAATGCCCATGTACGACAAAGGCATTTTTCAATACACTTACGCAAAAACAATAAACCTATAATAAACCAATAAATAACCTATATGGAACATAGAACATGCATCAAACGCACACTATGTAGACAAGCGTATTATAAACTGGAAGATTATATTCTTGATAAAAGCGTTTGGCTAAATGCCGGTTCTGCTCCACAACCACAGCCACTTTTACCTTCAAATTAGTTTTTTTTTTTTTAAATATATTTATAAATATTGGAAGAGATACTATTTCCCTTTTTGTATTGTTGTTTTAGAAATGTATGTTTTTTTAATTTGTTTGTTTCAATAGATCTTTTTATAATTTATGGGTTAAACGACATTAGTCAAGTCTGATATTCGTCAAATCGGCAGTTCGTCGAATTTGATATTGGTCAAAGCTTTAGTTCGTCAAATTGTCTGTTTGTCTAATTATGAAATTTGCCAAATACGCTATTGGTCAAGTCCATGTACAGTCGATGAAAACATGCATTTTGAATTCACATAACTTACTTGTAAGAACTTACAAAAGGAAAAGACCAGTCAAATTAGCCCAAAAAATAGGGGTAAGATTACATACAATAATTCGTACCCAGATGAAAATTGGTAGGATTGTTCAAAACACCATTATAAATTAGATCAAAAAGTCCTCAACGGTCCGACACCTGGAAAAAAAATACTCGCAGTCAAAGGTCACAAAAAGTTTTAACGATTTTTAGCAAAACTAAGTTTTATCATAAAATTAGCCCACAAAAATTTGTATCAGATAATTATCTACAAAAATGTCCAAACACTTTCCTAAAAGTCACCCTTTTTGAGATAATATAATGATTCAAAAATTGAAAGAAAGTAATCGTCATAATATGCACACGTTTTCACGCCGTTTGGTGAAATAATAATAATGGCTTCTACTAGTAAAGGCCGTGGTTCTGTATTTACATTTACAAACACTGAAAAAGGCAAAAAAAAAAACTATTACGTCCAAGACATAAATTCCATTTTAACTCAACAAACAAAAACTGTACTACAATCTGGCGTTGCGTAAATAGAAGCGAGTGCATTGGCTCCAAAACTTTAAGCAGTGATTCTGGGTCGATTCTGAGGGAAAGCGGACATACCTGTAAGCCTAACTTTGATAAGAATTTGATTGACGTTAAGATGAATAAATGCAGAGAAAGAGTAAAGAAGGAATGGAAATCAGCAAGTAAAATTTTTGAAGAAACAATGGCTGAGCTTGAGGAAGATGATATTGTGGACATACCAAATTTGAAATCAAAGCGTGACGCTTTATACACTATTCAAAAGAAAGCAATTAGCATACAAACATGCCAGTCCCAACGGTAGATACGGTTAAATTTTTAGGTATATTTTTAATGATTTTTTGGTTTATGAAAGCAAAGACATTCTACCGAAACTTCATCTTTACTACCGCTGACGGTATAGAAATAGCATCAAATACGGATTAGATTTTTGTAGATGGCACATTTAAAACTGTACCGCGACCTATTTTTCAACTGTTATCAATACATGTAGACGTGGGCAGTACAAGAGCAATATTATTCCCATATTTTTTGCCTCATGCCTAATAAAACTCAGCAAACCTATGAGAGAGTATTCTCGGTTTTGCGTTTCCCATACAAGCTTGCTGTGAATTTTCTAAAATGTGATTACGAAATGGCAATCATTAACGCTGCGAAAAGCATTTTTCCTGATGTTCTTGTCAAAGGTTGCTTTTTTTCATTTTAATCAAGCAATTAATAGGAAAGGCAGAAAAGCTCTTGAAATGATGGCTGACGGCAACCTTAAAAAAAATGTTAGACTAACTAAACTAACTAAAAAATGTTAGAAAATTTAGCGTTACTGCTCGTTCAGTATATTCCTGAAGGATGGTTAGCAATACTTGAGATGATGCCAGAATATTATTTAGGGCGGAAAATTTTCAAAAATATTTTATTCAGTAAAATATTTTATTAAATATCATCAATGGCAAAAAGAATTTTTCAGGACATGTGGTGTTGTGCAAATGAACGCCATCGTACCATCAACGCAGTCGAGGCTTGGCATCGGAGATTAGAGATTAAAGTACAAGAAAATCATAATATTTTCATGTAAATGAGTATTTTAAAAAAATAAGCGAAATATTATTTAAATAAAGTTAAATGAGAAGCAAAGGAAAACATCCAGCATCATAAAGATGCCAAAAAAGAAAAAATAATAGAAAAGTTATTGAGTGGAAAACTTGATATGTTACAGTGTTTAAAACAGTTGTGTTGGATATGAATATGTAAATAAATATGAATTGAATAGATGAGCTAATAAAAACTACTACGGTATTTTCATTTTTATGGTTGGTTGTACTTAAATCATTTTACCAATAGCGTATTTGGCAAATTTAATAATTGGACAAACAAACGATTTGACGAACTACAGCTTTGACCAATATCAAATTCGACGAATTGCTGATTTGACGAATATCAGACTTGACCAATGTCGTTTAACCCATAATTTATTACCTGTATTTGGAAAAAATAGCATTGTATAATGTAGAAGCCCTATATTTTCAAGTTTTGTGAATGTGAAGTACCATGAAGCATTTTTATTATGTTACAACTTGTTTGACATTACGAGCATGGCAGTTGAGTTTGTCATGCTCACTCAAATGTCTCGCTGATGGTGGCACGTGTTATTGGGTCATTCATTGGTTCCCTTCAAAATGGTTGAGCTGAGTGGGGCTGATGCACGCGTCATGCTCGTGAACGGGTGCCGTCAGTTGAGACTGGTCATCTCTTAGTTGCCAAGTGGCTTAATTCAATTTCTATTTTTTATTTAGTTTTATTATTATTATTACTTATCTACATTGTGCTCACATATTAGAAGCGACAAGAAATATGTAACCAAGATTTATGTAACTCGTGGTGTGATTTAAAAGAGACATTTTGACAACTCAAAATTGCCTGTAATTGGTCTATTTGAAAAAAACGTTTCTGATCTCTGAGAACATTTTTTAAAATGATCTGAACATAGAATTGAGTAGCCAACGGAGTTTTTCAACACACTTATGCAGAAACACAAACTTTCATAAATAAAATATATGTATTATGATGCTGAGACAAATGAAAAACACCCACGCACTAGTAAATTCAAAGGCGATTTTTAACATACATAACTATGCGAAAAAACTAACATGACATGACAACACACAGTAAGTAATGTAACATGTTAGCAATATGGAGTTTTGAGACAGCAATGAAAATACACCCTCTTGTATCATACGACGGCGTTTAATACATATCACACACAAAACAATACACGTTCATAAATATAATAAATACGTATATTTGTAACACGTTTGCAACATGGAGTTGAGACTTCAATGGTATACGCGTATTTACAACGAAGTTTTTCGATATTCATAAACAGATAACGTGTTTGTCTTGGAACTGACTGCAATGACGAACGCCCAAGTGTAGCCAACAGAGTTTTTCAACACAACTTATGTAGAAACACAAACTTTCATAAAGAAAATATATAAAATGTAAATATTTGTGTTACGAACGTAAGTCTCAGCGACTGCAAAAACGCCCACGTAGGTACTCGTAAATTCAAAGGCGATTTTTATCATACATAATTTCGCAAAAACAATAAACTTTCAAAACTGTGTTTACATGTTTGCAATATGGAGTTGAGACCAAAGATAAACACCCTCTGAGTGTTTGTTTTGGAGCTGAGACTGCAATGAAAAATAACCAACGAATAGCAAAAAGCGTTTATCAACACATATATGCAGAAACAAACTTTTTAAATAAAATATATCGTAATGTATTTGTGTAATAAGAACTGAGACAGCAATAAAAACACCCACGTACATACATACGAAATTCAAAGGCGATTTTTAACGAACATAAATAAGCAATAAATAAACTTTCATAAATACAATAAACTAAGCAACATGTTTGCAACATGAGGTTGAGATAGCAAAGCTGGGTTGAGATACCCATATGTATCACTTGCGACCCGCCCCGGCTTCGCAAGGGTGCAATGCTGATACCACCGCTACCGCTACGTCCCTGCATTTTAAATCTGTAATATTTTCGAAAATATTCATTTAAATTACATGCTGTAACGGGCCATGTTGATCTATATTAAATGCACAATGTATATAAGGCCCTTAATTGGATAAGGATTAAAGCTGTATTGCTTAAAATTGCTTCGCAAATGAGCCATTATTTCTCATAGAAAGTAAAGGATAAAAAATGGTTATTGCAAGTCAGTGCAAGAACTGCGCAGAACCCACAGATATACAGTACAGCCCCCCTAGCCATGTTACAATCGTATCGCTCGCGCCGAACGCTTCGAGTAGGCCACGCCTCCGATTCTTTTGTTCTGACCACGTGACTGAGTGTTGAGAAGACGTCAGAACAAAGGAATCGGAGGCGTGGCCTACTCGAGGCGTTCGGCGTGAACGATACGATTGTAACTTGGCTAGGGGGGCAGATATCGGGACAGATCTTGAGCGCTCGGCGAAAGAGTGGGGATCGCTTTGCGTACGCGTTTTTTTTTGAAATGTACACCTATTTTATTTTATTATTTCTTAAAAAATAGGTGTACATTTAATTTTCATCTGAATTCCAAACTACAAGTATGGAATTCAGATGAAAATTTACTAACTATAAGAAGTTTTCTATCAGATGGTTATTTTGGAATTGAGACTGCAATGGAAAATGACCAACATATACCTAGCACAAGGCGTTTTAACGCACTTATTTATTTATTTATTTATTTAAAACTTTATGCACTAATGAAACATTGTACAAAGGCGGACTTAATGCCTTAGGCATTTTCTACCAGTCGACCTTAGGGTGGTGCAGAGACATAACATGGCAGGTGCAACTAAATAGAAGACTGACAGAGAGGAAATAAGAACAATAATAAATATATACTTAGATACATACATACAAATAAAAAATGATATTGAGAGAAAAACGAATACAACAAATCAAGAGTGTGATGAATCTACCAACTTCTTGCGAAAGTATTCTCGTGCTTTCACTTTAAAGGACAACCGACTGGTTGCCGTCCTGATGTTCAGAGGGAGCGCATTCCAAAGGAAGATCGCCTGGACAAAGAAAGAGGAATGGACAAACCCAGAGCGGTGTGTCGGGCATCGTAGAAGATTATTTGTAGATCGAAGATTTTTATTGTGCGCAGAGCAAAGAAATTGAATTTCTGAAGTCAGATAAGAAGGAGAAGGGTTATCTAGAAAAGAGAACAGGGTTGTCAAGGCCCTTAACGCTCTACGCTGGCGAATGGGTAACCATTTTAAAAGTGATCGATGCGTTGATACATGATCATACTTACGAAGGTTGAAGACGAATCGAATGCAGTTATTCAGAAGGCGGTCCAGTTTATTGAGGAGATCTGCATTCAGGTCATAGTAGCACACATCAGCATAGTCAATTATAGGAAAGATTAGGGACTGTACAAGCATTGCCTTTATGTGAGCTGGGAGAAGATTCTTCAGTCGATAGAGCGACCGTAACGTTCCGGTGACTTTCCGACTGACACTTGAGACCCGCTTCCGCCAATCAAGACAAGTCAAGACCAAAATCCTTAACCTCGGAGCTAAACAGAATCACTAAACTGTTAAAAATAATGGGTGGTACGGTGAGGCTATCCAGCTTCCTCAGACTATAGGGGCTACCAACTATAATAGCCTGACATTTTGTGGGGTTAACCGCTACCCCGAATCTATCTGCTCACTCCCTAATCACCAGAAAATCCCGGTTCAGCTCCGCGATCGCATCCGCAATGTTGTCAACACCTGACTGACAGTACAGCTGCAAATCGTCAGCGTAGAGATGATACGCACACTGAAGTTTAGTAGTTATAAGGTTTATAAAAACGGAGAACAAAAGAGGAACAAAAGAGGAACGGAGAACACTTATGCAAAAACAATAAATAAACTTTCATAAATACAATATCATTTTGTATCAAAATTTCAAAATGGAGTTTAAACTGCAATGGTATACGCCTACATGTATACAACGGAGTTTTTCAATACACGCAGTGACGATATATTTTTTGTAACGTTTTTGTTTTGAAACAACTGCAATGATAAGCGCTCACGTATACCCAACGGAGTTTCCCAACACTTCTGCAGAAACACAAACTTTAATAAATGAAATACTTTTTACAAAAAAAAAAAATACCCGACTTTAATAAAAAAAAAAAACAAAATCGATCAAAATAACTTTAATTTCGGAAGTCGGTGTTTCTCAGTATTGTTTCTTATTTAACACGGACTACCGTTAAAGTTATTTTGATAGTTTATTTCACACTTTTTAGTTGCGATACACTTATAACCAGAGTGCCTATTTCTCATGACAATTCCAATGAACCCAAACACTGCTATTTTACATTGTTTTATTATGAAGTTCCCGTGTCTACCTTCCGCCTTCCGGCTCCATCATCATTTCAGTTCGATAGTATCTTATAGCCAAAATGACAAAACAATCAATGAATCACAATGACATGACAATTCTAATAAGCCCAAACACGACTAGGATACAGTCATTGATTAATTACAGAGTTCCGGTGCCTTTCTCATCATCAGGTCACTTCGATGATATCATTTTCAACATAACTATTCAGAACCATTTATTTGTTTGTATTTTCATAGTCGCTTAGCTATCTTCATTGCGATATCTACGTAGGTGTATAAAGTTCCGTTGGAACTTCATCAGCTCTTTTTGACTGTAAAAAGTTCTCGATGAAAATACCAAAATCACTATATGGTTGCCTATAATAATTGGAGGGGTTCCCTCGATTCCTCACGGATTCCATCATCAAAACTGGATTTTGAAACAAATAGGACCAATCTGGAAGCATATCCTTTAAGGGGATTTTTTTTTTTGCGAATCGACGGAGTTCTGAGGTAACACACATAAAAAATAAAAAAAATAATTTAAAATACAACCGAATTGATAAGCTCCTCCTTTTTTGAAGTCGGTTAAAAATAAGATATTTGTGTCATGAACGTATTCATAAATTCAGAAAGGCGATATTTAAACAATTATGCAGAAACAATAATCCACGTCGCTGTCGAAGGGAACAGTGCCCAGAACGCTGGTGGAATTGCCACGTTGAATGTCAATGCTGATTCGTTAGCCAAAAAAAAAGGCCGGCCCTCTGATCACGTGAAGAGTCGACTAACTGTTTAATAAACTTTCATAAACACAAAACTGTAACATGTTTGTGATAAACACCCTCTTGTATTATACGACGCTATTACGAATCAAACAGAAAAAAAATAAACGCTCATAAATACGATAAATATTTGTAACACGTTTGCTACATGGAGGTGAGACTTCAATGGCATACGCCCACGTGCATACAACGAAGTTTTTCGATATTCTTATGCAAAAACAATTTGTTCCTAAATAAAATATTTTTATAACAGACAGAACAGTTTGTTTCGGAACCGGGACTGAAATAAAAAAATCTCTAAAAAAATGCGTTTTCTAACACACGCAAAAACAATGTTCATAAATACAATATTCGTAATTAATTTGCAACATGGAGTTGAAACTGCATTGCTAAACATATACGTGCTTATACAACGGAGTTTTTCAATACACTTACGCAGAAACAGAAACTTTTACAAATACAAGCCATGTAACATACCTATTTGCGTTTTAGAACCAAGACTGAAATGACAAATGCCCACAAAGTTTTTCCACATACGAATTTCATCAACTAGCTGTAACGATAACCGGCAATGCCTCATCAGCTGTTATATTATGTATCATTAAAATTGTGATACAAATAACGACTAACTGTTCAAACTTTACCAGTTAAGAGCTATAGTTATGGCAAAAGCAGATGACAAACAATGACACTCTTATTGTTTGTCACCTACTTGATAATTCGAAGCTATAGAACCTTGCTATTGAGCTCTTCGTGACACGATGAATCTTTGCAAGTTAGGAAAAGTTGATAACATTATAGGATGAACAAATTTTTTTAGACTGATTCCGGGTGTCTCAAAACCTTGGTAGGGGCACTGGCTTCTGACTTAGCACCTTTGCTGAAAACAAGAACCATGTGATAGTACCTACTGTACATAATTATTCTTAACATTTTTTTTGAGGTAGTTGTAGTAGTAGTATCATCAAATAACTCCTCGTGCTGTAGGTAGAGCGAGTGTCAGACTTATACTGACTGAAGTCCACCTTTTTTTAGTTTTAGGCCGCTGCAAACACAACTTGGCAAAATGGGGTTTTATAGACCCGTCGGATACTCAATGTGAGTGCGGTGCTCCTGTTCAAAACATGAGCCACATACTAGAATGCCCCAAGTGCCCATACACCTGCACTTTGGAGGATTTGATGAGTGCTACCGATGCTGCTATTAATGTAGCCACCTATTGGGCCCAAACAGTTTGACGAGTTTACCATCGAATCGATAAGAAGAAGAAGTTTTAGGGAAATCATCCAATGACTTCTCCCACTCTATGGCGGATCTGGGGGGTGTGTCAGACTTTTACCGACTAAAACCCACTCCGATGTTCCTTCTTCGCCTTGCGTCCCAGGACCCCGGGGTTCCCTTTAGACAACCCATGGCCCCACTGAGGCGCTCGCGGAACACTACGCACTGTCGACGGCCGGAAGGCGAGCTACCTATTGCTCGTCGTCCGCCAGCCCACGCCTGCGGTAGCTGGGAATTGTAGTCCTATCCAAGCTGTGATGCGAGAAAGACCGTTCCCTCACGCGTGCGGCCATGTTCCTACAGTTGCTCTTTGCATTCCAGGGCCACGGTAACTCTTTCAAACCATCCCGCAATTCTAGCAAGCAACGATGATATAAAGATGTCAGCAAAATGGATGAGGCCTACTAGAGCCCTAGTGGGCCCCGTCCATTTTGCTGACATCTCGAGGAGCGCGTAGAAAACAACGCCACCCATTGCTCGCCGTCCGCATGACTGCGCCTTCGAGATGGCTGGAAATAGTCCTGTGACACTCGACGCCCGGGCCGTCTCCTGTGGTGATAGTTAGGGCTTACAGATGTCTTCTCCCTCACGGTTTCCACCACCTCCTTTGCTCGCATTACTGCTTCGCAGGAGATGACTGCTTCCAATTTCCCGTCATAAACTTCTGTTTTTTTTTGTTTAGTAGATAGCTCTGAAACAAAAATAATAAATAAGCTAAATCACTTACCTACTCTTTGTTCAATACTAATGGTAAAAGCAAACACCTTAGCCTATCATTTCAATAAATCTAGTCGGGAAACTAAATCATCATATAGCCCAAGAGTCTGTAGATACCACACTTTCGTTAATTTATAAAACCTGATAGTTATATCTCCAAGGAAAGATGCCGTATTTATTATAGCACCCCTAGATCAAAACCCAAAAAAAACAATTTTGAGATAGTCTCATTTTCTGATCCGGGGATTTGATTACCCATAAATATGCCAATTAAACATATTTTTTTTCTTATTACTGTGCCCTACATACCAGTGGACATACGGTGGAATTCAGTGTTGTTGAATGAATGCATTCTTCGCGCCCCCAATTAAACCGCAATATTTCTTGACAATTACTAGTGCTATCAGACCTTGCTTCATGCCAAATTTAATGATTCTAGGTAATAGTATGAGATCCGGTAGAGGAAATACCTTCCCTCATCTGTTATTTGATTATGATAAATATTATATTATGTAAGATAATTCATTTATTGATACATTGCGAATAGGTTGCCTAGCTTCGAGTGCGTAATTAGAGACACAATAGTAAGACAATGGCGCGTGAACGCCGGCGTTAATGCGGGGATCAACAGCTTAATCTGGTGCAAAAGATGTTAAACAAAAAAAATTTTTATTACATTTTTGTCCCTACCCTGATTTGTTATTTATGAAAGTCAAGTATCAGCTGAAAGAATGTGCCCCACCCAAGGAACTGAAAAAACTTTAAAAAGCTTTGATAAGAATTTGATTGACGTTAAGATGAATAAATGCAGAGAAAGAGTAAAGAAGGAATGGAAATCAGCAAGTAAAATTTTTGAAGAAACAATGGCTGAGCATGAGGAAGATGATATTGTGGACATACCAAATTTGAAATCAAAGCGCGACACTTTATACAATATTCAAAAGAAAGCAATTAGCATACAAACATGCCAGTTCCAAACGGTAGATACGGTAAAATTTTTAGGTATATTTTTAATGATTTTTTGGTTTATGAAAGCAAAGACATTCTACCGAAACTTCATCTTTACTACCGCTGACGGTATAGAAATAGCATCAAATACGGATTAGATTTTTGTAGATGGCACATTTAAAACTGTACCGCGACCTATTTTTTAACTGTTATCAATACATGTAGACGTGGGCAGTACAAGAGCAATATTATTCCCATATTTTTTGCCTCATGCCTAATAAAACTCAGCAAACCTATGAGAGAGTATTCTCGGTTTTGCGTTTCCCATACAAGCTTGCTGTGAATTTTCTAAAATGTGATTACGAAATGGCAATCATTAACGCTGCGAAAAGCATTTTTCGTGATGTTCTTGTCAAACTTTTGCTTTTTTCCAAGCAATTTATAGAAAAGCAGAAGCTCTTGAAATGATGGCTGACAACAGTTGTCAGCCATCATTTCAAGAGCTTCTGACATTTTTTTTATGATAGTTACTATCATAAAAAAAATGTTAGACTAACTACAAATTTAGCGTTACTGCTCGTTCAGTGTATTCCTGAAGGATGGTTAGCAATACTTGAGATGATGCCAGAATATTATTTAGGGCGGAAAATTTTCAAAAATATTTTATTCAGTAAAATATTTTTTTAAATATCATCAATGGCAAAAAGGTTTTTCAGGACATGTGATGTTGTGCAAATGAACGCCATCGTACCACCAACGCAGTCGAGGCTTGGCATCGGAGATTAGAGATTAAAGTACAAGAAAATCATAATATATTTTCATGTAAATGAGTATTTTAAAAAAAGAAGCGAAATATTATTTAAATAAAGTTAAATGAGAAGCAAAGAAAAACATCCAGCATCATAAAGATGCCAAAAAAGAAAAAATAATAGAAAAGTTATTGAGTGGAAAAATTGATACGTTACAGTGTTTAAAACAGTTGTGTTGGATATGATTATGTAAATAAATATGAAAATTGAATAGATGAGCTAATAAAAACTACTACGGTATTTTCATTTTTATGGTTGGTTGTACTTAAATCATTTATTCTATAGCGTATTTGGCAAATTTAATAATTGGACAAACAAACGATTTGACGAACTACAGCTTTGACCAATATCAAATTCGACGAATTGCTGATTTGACGAATATCAGACTTGACCAATGTCGTTTAACCCATAATTTATTACCTGTATTTGGAAAAAATAGCATTGTATAATGTAGAAGCCCTATATTTTCAAGTTTTGTGAATGTGAAGTACCATGAAGCATTTTTATTATGTTACAACTTGTTTGACATTACGAACATGGCAGTTGAGAGTTTGTCATGCTCACTCAAATGTCTCGCTGATGGTGGCACGTCTTATTGAGTCATTCATTGGTTCCCTTCAAAATGGTTGAGCCGAGTCGTGCACGCGTTATGCTCGTGAACGGGTGCCGTCAGTTGAGACTGGTCATCTCTTAGTTGCCAGTGGCTTAATTCAATTTCTATTTTTTATTTAGTTTTATTATTATTATTACTTATCTACATTGTGCTCACATATTACAAACGACAAGAAATATGTAACCAAGATTTATGTAACTCATGGTATGATTTAAAAGAGACATTTTGACAACTCAAAAGTGCCTGCAATTGGTCTATTTGAAAAAAAAGTTTCTGATTTCTGAGAACATTTTTTAAAATGATCTGAACATAGAATGAGTAGCCAACGGAGTTTTTAAACACACTTATGCAGAAACACAAACTTTCATAAATAAAATATATGTATTATGATGCTGAGACAAATGAAAAAAACCCACGCACTCGTAAATTCAAAGGCGATTTTTAACATACATAACTATGCGAAAAAACTAACATGACAACACACAGTATGTAATGTAACATGTTAGCAATATGGAGTTTTGAGACAGCAATGAAAAAACACCCTCTTGTATCATACGACGGCGTTTAATACATATCACACACAAAACAATAAACGTTCATAAATACAATAAATACGTATATTTGAAACACTTTTGCAACATGGAGTTGAGACTTCAATGGTATACGCGTATTTACAACGAAGTTTTTCGATATTCATAAACAGATAACGTGTTTGTCTTGGAACTGACTGCAATGACGAACGCCCAAGTGTAGCCAACAGAGTTTTTCAACACAACTTATGTCGAAACACAAACATAAAGAAAATATATAAAATGTGAATATTTGTGTTACGAACGTAAGTCTCAGCGACTGCAAAAACGCCCACGTAGGTACTCGTAAATTCGAAGGCGATTTTTAACATACATAATTATGCCAAAACAATAAACTTTCATTAATACAAAACTGTGTAACATGTTTGCAATATGGAGTTGAGACCAATGATAAACACCCTCTGAGTGTTTGTTTTGGAGCTGAGACTGCAATGAAAAATAACCAACGAATAGCAAAAAGCGTTTATCAACACATTTATGCAGAAACAAACTTTTTAAATAAAATATATCGTAATGTATTTGTGTAATAAGAACTGAGACTGCAATAAAAACACCCACGTACATACATACGAAATTCAAAGGCGATTTTTAACGAACATAAATAAGCAATAAATAAACTTTCATGAATACAATAAACTAAGTAACATGTTTGCAACATGAGGTTGAGATAGCAAAGCTAAATACCCATATGTATCACTTGCGACCCGCCCCGGCTTCGCAAGGGTGCAATGCTGATACCGCCGCTACCGCTACGTCCCTGCATTTTAAATCTTTAATATTTTCGAAAATATTCATTTAAATTACATGCTGTAACGGGCCATGTTGATCTATATTAAATGCACAATGTATTTAAGGCACTTAATTGGATAAGGATTAAAGCTGTATTGCTTAAAATTGCTTCGCAAATGAGCCATTATTTCTCATATAAAGTAAAGGATAAAAAATGGTTATTGCAAGTTAGTGCAAGAACTGCGCAGAACCCACAGATATACAGTACAGCCCCCCTAGCCATGTTACTTACAATCGTATCGCTCGCGCCGAACGCTTCGAGTAGGCCACGCCTCCGATTCTTTTGTTCTGACCACGTGACTGAGTGTTGAGAAGACGTCAGAACAAAGGAATCGGAGGCGTGGCCTATTCGAGGCGTTCGGCGTAAACGATACGATTGTAACTTGGCTAGGGGGGCAGACATCGGGACAGATCTTGAGCGCTCGGCGAAAGAGTGGGGATCGCTTTGCGTACGCGTTTTTTTTTTTTAAATGTACACCTATTTTATTTTATTATTTCTTAAAAAATAGGTGTACATTTAATTTTCATCTGAATTCCATACTACAAGTATGGAATTCAGATGAAAATTTACTAACTATAAGAAGTTTTCTATCAGATGGTTATTTTGGAATTGAGACTGCAATGGAAAATGACCAACATATAGGTACCTAGCACAAGGCGTTTTAACGCACTTATGCAAAAACAATAAATAAACTTTCATAAATACAATATCATTTTGTATCAAAATTTCAAAATGGAGTTTAAACTGCAATGGTAAACGCCTACATGTATACAACGGAGTTTTTCAATACTCGCAGTGACGATATATTTTTTTGTAACGTTTTTGTTTTGAAACAACTGCAATGATAAGCGCTCACGTATACCCAACGGAGTTTCCCAACACTTCTGCAGAAACACAAACTTTAATAAATGAAATACTTTTTACAAAAAAAAAAATACCCGACTTCACTAAAAAAAAAACAAAAACGATCAAAATAACTTTAATTTCGGAAGTCGGTGTTTCTCAGTATTGTTTCTTATTTAACACCGACTACCGAAGTTAAAGTTATTTTGATAGTTTATTTCACACTTTTTAGTTGCGATACACGTTTATCCAAAGTGCCTATTTCTCATGACAATTCCAATGAACCCAAACATTGCTATTTTACATTGTTTTATTATGAAGTTCCCGTGTCTACCTTCCGCCTTCCGGCTCCATCATCATTTCAGTTCGATAGTACCTTATAGCCAAAATGACAACACAATCAATGAATCACAATGACATGACAATTCTAATAAGCCCAAACACGACTAGGATACAGTCATTGATTAATTACAGAGTTCCGGTGCCATTCTTCCGGCTCCATCATCATCAGGTCACTTCAATGATATCATTTTGAACATAACTATTCAGAACCATTTATTTGTTTGTATTTTCATAGTCGCTTAACTATCTTCATTGTGATATCTACGTATGTGTATGAAGTTCCGTTGGAACTTCATCAGTTCCATTTCATCAAATGTTACTTTTTGACTGTAATATTGTGCTCAAGTTCTCGATGAAAATACCAAAATCACTATATGGTTGCCTATAATAATTGGAAGAGTTCCCTCGATTCCTCACGGTTTCCATCATCAAAACTGGATTTTGAAAAAAATCAGACCAATCTGGAAGCATATCCTTTAAGGGGATTTTTTTTTGCGAATCTGTCCATAAACGACGGAGTTCTGAGGTAACACACATAAAAAATAAAAAAATAATTTTAAAATACAACCGAATTGATAACCTCCTTTTTTGAAGTCGGTTAAAAATAAGATATTTGTGTCATGAACGTATTCGTAAATTCAAAAAGGCGATATTTAAACAATTATGCAAAAAACAATAATCCACGTCGCTGTCGAAGGGAACAGTGCCCAGAACGCTGGTGGAATTGCCACGTTGAATGTCAATGCTGATTCGTTAGCCAAAAAAAAGGCCGGCCCTCTGATCACGTGAAGAGTCGACTAACTGTTTAATAAACTTTCATAAACACAACACTGTAACATGTTTGTGATAAACACCCTCTTGTATTATACGACGCTGTCTATTACGAATCACACAGAAAAAAATAAACGCTCATAAATACGATAAATATTTGTAACACGTTTGCTACATGGAGGTGAGACTTCAATGGCATACGCCCACGTGCATACAACGAAGTTTTTCGATATTCTTATGCAAAAACAATTTGTCCTAAATAAAATATTTTTATAACAGACATGTTTGTTTCGGAACCGAGACTGAAATAAAAAAATCCCACGCATAGCAAAATGCGTTTTCTAACACACGCAAAAACAATAACTAAATGTTCATAAATACAATATTCGTAATTAATTTGCAACATGGAGTTGAAACTTCATTGCTAAACATATACATGCATAAACAACGGAGTTTTTCAATACACTTACGCAGAAACAGAAACTTTTACAAATACAAGCCATGTAACATACCTATTTGCGTTTTAGAACCAAGACTGAAATGACAAATGCCCACAAAGTTTTTCCACAGACGAATTTCATCAACTAGCTGTAACGATAACCGGCAATGCCTCATCAGCTGTTATATTATGTATCATTAAAATTGTGATACAAATAACGACTAACTGTTCAAACTTTACCAGTTAAGAGCTATAGTTATGGCAAAAGCAGATGACAAACAATGACACTCTTATTGTTTGTCACCTACTTGATAATTCGAAGCTATAGAACCTTGCTATTGAGCTCTTCGTGACACGATGAATCTTTGCAAGTTAGGAAAAGTTGATAACATTATAGGATGAACAAATTTTTTTAGACTGATTCCGGGTGTCTCAAAACCTTGGTAGGGGCACTGGCTTCTGACTTAGCACCTTTGCTGAAAACAAGAACCATGTGATAGTACCTACTGTACATAATTATTCTCAACATTTTTTTTGAGGTAGTTGTAGTAGTACCTATCATCAAATAACTCCTCGTGCTGTAGGTAGAGCGAGTGTCAGACTTATACTGACTGAAGTCCACCTGTTTTTAGTTTTAGGGAAATCATCCAATGACTTCTCCCACTCTATGGCGGATCTGGAGGGTGTGTCAGACTTTTACTGACTAAAACCCACTCCGATGTTCCTTCTTCGCCTTGCGTCCCAGGACCCCGGGGTTCCCTTTAGACAACCCATGGCCCCACTGAGGCGCTCGCGGAACACTACGCACTGTCGACGGCCGGAAGGCGAGCTACCTATTGCTCGTCGTCCGCCAGCCCACGCCTGCGGTAGCTGGGAATCGGAATTGTAGTCCTATCCAAGCTGTGATGCGAGAAAGACCGTTCCCTCACGCGTGCGGCCATGTTCCTACAGTTGCTCTTTGCATTCCAGGGCCACGGTAACTCTTTCAAACCATCCCGCAATTCTAGCAAGCAACGATGATATAAAGATGTCAGCAAAATGGATGAGGCCTACTAGAGCCCTAGTGGGCCCCGTCCATTTTGCTGACATCTCGAGGAGCGCGTAGAAAACAACGCCACCCATTGCTCGCCGTCCGCATGATTGCGCCTTCGATGGCTGGAAATAGTCCCGTGACACTTCGACGCCCAGGTCGTCTCCTGTGGTGATAGTTAGGGCTTGCAGATGTCTTCTCCCTCACGGTTTCCACCACCTTCTTTGCTCGCATTACTGCTTCGCAGGAGATGACTGCTTCCAATTTCCCGTCATAAACTTCTGTTTTTTTTTTGTTTAGTAGATAGCTCTGAAACAAAAATAATAAATAAGCTAAATCACTTACCTACACTCTTTGTTCAATACTAATGGTACCTAAAAGCAAATAGCCTATCTCATTTCAATAAATCTCGTCGGGAAACTAAATCATCTCATAGCCTAAGAGTGTAGATACTAGACTTTCGTTATTTTATAAAAGCTGATAGTTTGTCAGTGTGTCTCCAACACAGATAGGAACGATGCCGTATTTATTATAGCACCCCTAGATCAAAACTGTTGCTACTCAAAAAAATTTTGAGAGTCATTTTCTGATCCGGGATTCGATTACCCATAAATATGCCAATAAAACATTTTTTTTTTCTTATTACCTACTGTGCCCTACATACCGGTGCAAGTCAGTGTTGTTGAATGAATGCATTCTCGGCGCCCCCAATCAAACCGTAATATTTCTAGTGCAATAAAGTGCTATATGACCTTGCTTCATGCCAAATTTAAAGATTCTAGGTAATAGTATGAGATCCGGTAGAGGAACCTTCCCTCATCTGTTATTTGATTATGATAAATATTATAATATGTAAGATAATTAATTTATTGATACATTGCGAATAGGTTGCCTAGCTTAATCTGGTGCCAATGATGTTAAACAAAAAAATTTGTTATTACATTTTTGTCACTACCCTGGTTTTGTTTTGGTACTTTTTTTTGGTGCATCATAATTAAGCTGTTGATCCCCGCATTAACGCCGGCATTCACGCGCCATTGTCTTATTATTGTGTCTCTAATTACGCACTCAAAAGGTTAAATAACAGATGACGGAAGGTATTTCTTCTACCGGATCTTATGGATTATAATGGGAAAAACCCTATGAATTTAGATTCCCTTGAGAGTGTCGAAATATACATTTTTTGCGACATAAACGGCCGTATCTTTTTTTCGTTAGCTCAGAAGTTCGATTTTTTCACAGCTTCAAGGGACCGCAGACCTGAGATACCTTCACGACCGATACCTCCACGCGTTCCCGAGATAAATCGTCTTGACAGACAGACGGACGGACAATAAAGTGATCTTATAAGGGTTCCGTTTTTTTCGGAACCCTAAAAATCAGCCAAATTGGTTCTCGAATGATGCACTTACCTTGCGGCCGCAAACCGACTCAATCATAATATGGTCTCATTGCCAATTATTCACACAAGCGCAGCTTTTCCAACACTTACTTTAAGTTTTGGTCTAGATGAAAATCGTATTTATTTTAATAATTGTAAATAACAGAATTTTGATCAAATTAACATAAAAAAAACTGCGTTTTCTCCCTGACACTTAAATTTTGTTCTATGCAGTCATTTATTTCGTTTTGTTTTTTTTCGTTCTTTCATTAGCTGCCAGTTATATTGACTAAATGAAAAGGTTGTACTAAGAAGGTAATGCTAAATAGCAATTTTATGATTTTGGATTTTTTTTTATTGACTAGTTTACAGGAACCAGTATGAGAGTGCACTTTTCGATCGATACAGTAAAATTACAATTTTTTTTTTCACATTCATTAGATTCGCTTCCAGGATCAGTCACGCATTTTTTTTTAATGCAGTTCGTATTGTTTCTGGAATAGAAATGCAATCTTTAATTAAAATTAAACAGTTATTATGGTCAACAATAATAATTATTGATTTTACTACCAATTACCTAGTACTTTTATGTACAAGAAAATCATAAATCTATTTTAAGTTAATTCCATCAATTCTTGATAAGATCCAATATTTTTTACCGACTTCAAAAAAAGGAGGAGGTTATCATATTCAGTTGTTTTTTTATGTGTTACCTCAGAACTCCGTCGTTTATGGACCGATTTGCAAATTTTTAAAAGATCCAATATTTTTAACCGACTTCAAAAAAAGGAGGAGGTTATCATATTCAGTTGTTTTTTTTATGTGTTACCTCAGAACTCCGTCGTTTATGGACCGATTTGCAAATTTTTTTTTTCCTCATAGAGGATATAGGTACTTTCCGATTGGTCCCATTTTTTTTCAGAATCCAGTTCTGATGATTGGATCCATGAGCAATCGAGGGAACTCCTCAAATATTATAGGCAACCATATAGTGATTTTGGTATTTTCATCGAGAACTTAAGCACTTACAGTCAAAAAGTAACATTTGATGAAGTGGAACTCATGAAGACCAGAAATGGCCAACGGAACTTCATACTCACATAGATATCACAATGAAGATAGTTAAGCGACTATGACAATACAAATAAATAAATAGTTGTGAATAGTTATGTTGAAAATGATATCATCGAAGTGACCTGATGATGATGATGGAGCCGGAAGATAGGCACCGGAACTCTGTAATTAATCAATGCATCCTAGCCGTGTTTGGGCTTATTAGAATTGTCATGAAATGCAGTTTGGCTATAAGGTACTATCGAACTGATGATGGAGCCGGAAGGTGGAAGGTAGACATAGGAACTTCATAGTAAAACAATGTAACCTAGCAGTATTTGGGTTAGTTGGAATTATCATGAAAAATAGGCACTCTGGTTTAGTGATGTGTCGAGTCGGTGTTGTCTAGAAATTCAAATCCAGAAGAGTTCGTTATTGATACTTTTTAGAACAAAAAGGAAAACTTGACAGACAGCATGTAGTTTCATCAGCCGAAAGACGTCCACTGTTGGACATAGGCCTCCCCCAAATGTCGCCACAATGACCGGTCCTCTGCGTCGAGACACACATGTAGTTTAGGTTTAGGATAATGACACTACGATAAATAAATCAACCATTTTTAATGTAATCAAATATTTCTATAGATTATATTTAAAAAAAACATAGAACATACCTCCTTAGGTATCTAGAAACTAGAAATGAGATCAAGTTTTATTTGTTTTATTACAAATCAAAAACAGATCCTTTTGCGTGTAATTATACCTACGCTTATAAAAAAATGTAGGGTCAAACTTATGTAAAAGTAAACACAGATCGAGTACGAGCGAGTCAACTTAACTCGAACACTAGACTCGAGTTGCCTGGACTCGCGTAATAAAATCGAGTCTGCGAGTTCAGAATCGATTCTTTCTGACTCGAGTCTTGTGTAGGTACTCGAGTCCTGGAATCGAGTCTTGCATACTCGAGTCCTGGAAAGGAGTCTTGCGTACTCGAGTCCTGGAATCGAGTCTTGCGTACTCGAGTCCTGGAATCGAGTCTTGCGTACTCGAATCATAATAAATTAGTATTCGAGTAAGCGAATCCAAAGCAGGAATCAAGTCTGACTCGAGTCAAGCCGTACTCGGCTCATCACTACTATGGTTATATATTATTTAGATGTGTATCGCAACTAAAAAGTGTGAAAAAAAATCTTAAAAAAAACCAACTTCAGTAAAAAGAAAACACTAAAAATAAAAATAACTTTAATTTCGGAAGTCGGGTGTTAAATAAGAAACAAACAATACCGAGAAACACTGACTTCCGAAATTAAAGTAATTTTGATCCTTTTTTGTGTTTTTTTTTTTTGTTTAGTCGGTTACCTAAGTATATTTTTTTTTGTATACCTAAAGTTTTTTTAATGATTCTATTAGGTACCTATGTACCTAATCTATTTTGCTTTCAGATCAATGAACCAATGCCATCCACCTCCTGGTTAATCAAGCCAACCTTCTAAACTTTTCTCAGCCTGAGGTAGCTGTGGTCCTAGAACCCACAGGTGTCACAAAAATACCTGATTTCCACACTTTGTAAGTATTTGTTGCTGTGGTTTTCTCTATATTGCAGTGTTACAGAAATTTTTATAGGTAGGTAAGTACATAGGTAGTAATAAAACATTCAATTTGTGATTTACCTATTTGTGTGAAATAATCCTTTAAAATGATGATAATACAGAATAACTTACAACTTTGAGTAATCCTTATTAGCTACTTTACCTATATCACAGAAAATCATAAATAATTATTTACTGCAGGGAAATAAGTCATTATATTACCACAAGACTTTCGTGTTTCAGGCCACAAGCTAGCAAATAATATCTATATTGTCTTATGAATGTAAATAACAAGAGATGTTTATGTCCATCTCTAATATTAAATGTGTGTAAAATTTACCTGATACTTCCCTAGGTACATGGCATTGGGATCGAAATAGATCTCGCTAAGGTTACGTTATTGAGCAAACCATAATTATATAAATAATCTAACAATCTCCGCAAATACGGAAGCGATTCGTATTTTAGGAATTTTTATATGCATGATTCCTTGCGATTCCTTGTAAATAGATTGTCCCGGATGAAACAGTGTGTTTCATTAGGTTTTCTCGCCTTCGGATCTTGAAATCCTGTTCATGGTCCTACAGAGTCAGATTGGTGCAAACACTGCTACAGAATCCAGCTGGCTGTTGAAGGAATGATGTTGCATGGAGAGGTAGAGGAGCTCGTGGAGTGGCCACTAGAGGGATTGTGAGCACATTTTTTACCTTATAAACAGGAAGAATTTAACTTTAACATTTCAAGAAAGTGCATTGTTTGAACCTTAAATTCACTAAGAATTAATTGTTAATAATTTTTGTTTGAACTTTCACTAATTCTAATCAAAAAGTGGTTCAGACAGGGAAACCAGATTTCACCCAAAAGTACAAGTTTTGCACTTGTAAAATTTTAAGTATTATCTGGGAATTAAAAACAAAATGTAAGTACTTAATTTGGACTAAGAAAAATATCAAAGTACTTCAAAGAAACTTCGAATTTTTGTGGTGTTGTTGAATGTGTTTACTGGACAATAAGTTTATTTATAGTTAATTTTAGAGCAAGTTTGTGTATTTTATTGTTGTATAATGTATACCTAGGTTAAAATAAACTTTTGTTGTACACCAAAATAGTAACAATTAAAAATGGAGTCACTTAACGACATGCAGGAAGTCTAAGAAGATATTAAAATACTCAAGTCAAAATTTTACTTTAAAAAATGTCCTAGACAGTGACTTACTGTTTGTTACTAGAATTGAAAACTTAGAACAGCAATGTCAATTATTCTATAAAACACATGTAAAAATAATTAGTGGGGTAAAAAGTTTGATTAATTCGATTCAAATTATCGTAGGAATAACATAAAAAAACTACAATACAAAAATATTTATTTCAACTATATTACTATAACATTGTAAGCATAAATAAATTGAGGCAGCCCCATAGTCCAGTTCCTAGGGGTTTTTACTGCGGATTTTTTTTCTGTGGATGATTTAAAAAGTAATTATATGATTTGTATAGCTAATAAGATGAAACGCTGGTAGGTGTAGAATAAATATAGACATATCTACGAAATTAATTTTATATTTTACATACAAAAGAGTTTTACAAATTTTGCACCACCTGCTAGTTCATCATCAGCACCATCACAAATATCACTATGTCACAACTGGAAGAAATTATATTGGCACAGAAAATTCTCGAGGACAGCTTTGTTCGGAAGATGAGAAATCTTGAAGCTCAAATCCAGAGTGCTGGACCTGCCAAGGACACTGGCAAGGGTTGCTGATGAGTTCCGTACCTTCAGAGAACTAATATTCAGCATTCTCAACCTGCTTCGGAGTCAGATCAGTGAGTGTGCTAAGCAGATAGACGGTCTGGAGACCAGACATCGGCGGAAGGCGCTGATTTTCCAGGGCATTGAAGAGGTTGACGGCGAGATGTGTAAGGATGTCATCATGGGTTTGATAGTCAAGACGCTGGCCCACAATTCATTGTCAGGGTCCTCCAGAAAGGCTTGTCACCGACTTGGCGAAGCCAATAGAAATCATCACAGGCCCATCCTGGTGTGATTCTCCACTCATGATGATAAATCTGCAGTATAGAGATCTAAGAAAGGCTTTGAGGGTACGTCTGTCTCAGTGAAGGAGTTCTTGACAAGAATCCGACAGAGTATCTTTGGGAAGGCGAGGCTTCATTTCGGCATGCGATCGTGGTGGACTCAGGACGGTGTTATTGTAGTTAAGGCCCCGACGGGAGTAGGCACAAAGTTACAGCGTTCGATAATCTGAGTCTTCTACTGGCGAAGTATCTGAAGGCTCTAGGAGGCCATGACCTGCAAAATAGGACGTATTAGTTTTGTTATTTCGTTTATTTTTATCTTGTTTTGGCATCCACAGCAGTCGTCGTGACTTACCATAACAATTTTTACTGTTTTTAACTTCTGTTCTATTACTTTCCTCTTATTTTTTCACTTTCCCTTTATTTGTTTAATAACGAATGAAATTCATAGTTTGTACATTGACCTCCGTAATTTTAGTTTGCGTAACTTAGCTACTGGGTTTACCCTCAATACCTTACCTTTCTTTTCTATAAAGATTTAATTAATTATTTTTGTCACCGTCAATAAAAATAAAGATTAGCTTATTTTTGTTGACGTTACGTCATCTGACGTTTACAGAAAATATTCGGATGCGTTCACATTCCTTCGCGTAATTTTCTTTTATAGTGCATTCCGAATACCAAATTAGTTAATTTTAAACATTTGTTTTTTTCCTAGTATTGTCGTGATATAAAACGGTTTCATTGTGCATTTTATCTGCTATGTTTTTATTTATAGTTTATGTTGATGTCAGCTGGCGGGTGGTGCAGAAATGCAAGCGCCTTACTAGCGCGTGTGTAATTTTAAATTTTTAAGTATCTATTTATTTGTATTTTAGTATGTCACCTGAAAACGAATCGTTTTTTTCTGCAAACGAATCAACTGCCTCTTCTTGTTATGATTGCTATAACTCTGTGAAGGATACTCTAGGTGATCTATTGCGTCAAAGGTTCGACTCATATCCCGGCCGACTGTTTAAAGTATGCCACATCAATGCCCAAAGCATACCCAGCCATCATAGTGAACTTTATGATGCGTTCTCTGTCAACAACATTCATGCTATTCTGATTTCCGAGACTTGGCTCACACCTGGGGGGCTATTGGCTAACCTTTTCAATAACAGTTGACAACTAGCATTCGTTGCACACTAAACTTAGTTGTCAACTGACAATTTCATAAAATTGGTATTACGTATCACACAAGTGACTAACAAACTACGGTGGAAATGTGGTGAAATAAAAAAATTTACGGTGCCTATTGTGACCACTCTAAAATTTTATCGACTATTGTACAGCTTCAAAAGCTTACACAATCACAATTTTAACAGTATCGATACAATAACATCTGTCAAAACCTGTTACGGTGGCTATCAAAGGAACCAGTGGCTAATGACGTCACTGCAGTTGGTCACTGAAGATAGGCAATACGAAACTAGATATTTGACAGTTCAATGATGCATGTCGGCGTATGATCGCCATCGGTGTCGACGTCACACAAAATACACAGTCACAATAATATAGATTGGCAGGAAGTAATAATAAAGAAATACCTTACTCCAGTTCAAGGTGTTTATTCCATGGGCGGCGAAAGAGTGCCTTTCTAATCACATTACATCGGTTTTTATACACAGAAATTGACAAGCATTAAAAATTCACTATGAAGGTAGAAAAATATTTAAAATAAATAAACGAAACGGAAATTGTCACAATAAATTCTTATTTAAATATGACCGGATGCTCTGATATTTTAAAGAAATAAAAAGGAAGTGGTCAGGTTAAATCCTCACAAGCTTAACCGGATGCTACAATATTTTTAAGAATTAGAAAGGAAGTCGTCATTTAATTTGACATAATTAGGATGTTGCAATATTTAAAGTAATTCGAAAGGAAGTTATCAATTGAAATCCTTGTATAAATTCAACAGGATGTCGTAATATTTTAAATAACCGAAAGGGAAGTTATCAAATTAAATCCTTAAATACATTCAACAGGATGTTGCAATATTAAAATAAATAAACAGGAAGTGATCAAATTAAACACTTATCAAATAATGGTTTTGCGCCCATACGGCCATTCTGATCTCAGCGCGCTCTCTGCGCTGTACAGGAATTTACATCAATTCAGATCACTCACATTAGGTTTAATCTTCATTATAGAGCATCCGATATTCAGAAATCAGAAATAAGAAACGTTTACTTCAAACCGATCAATTACAGGCACCCTTGAACAGTCAAAAAACAAGTGAATCTAAATCGCACGTTCCAAAGCGTAGGTCTCTATGGAGAAGAACGTGCAAGAAACTCCATGGACACTCTTTTAAATCATATTATGAATTACATAAATCTTGGTTACAACTTTGTCGCTTCTAATATGTGAGCACAATGTAGATAAGTAATAATAATTAAAAAAACGAATTAAAAAATAGAAATTAAACTAAGCCAAAGGCGGCTAAGAGATGACCAGTCTCAACTGACGGCACCCATTCACGAGCATGATGCGTGCCCCACTCAGCTCAACCATTTTGAAGATAACTGAATGACCCAATAACACGTGCCACCATCAGCGAGACATTTGAGTGAACATGACAAACTCTCGACTGCACTGCTCATAAAGTCAAACAGTTGTAACCTAATAAAAATGCTTCATTGTACTTCACATTGACAAAACTTGAAAAAAGTGCTTCTACATTATACAATCATTTTACATAAAATCGGCGTCACCCATATCGGGTTAGCCATAAAATTACACAGCATCAAACATTTTATCGGCGTCACCCATATAGGGTTAGCCCAAAATCAAACAGTAACAAACATTTTATCAGCGTCACCCACATAGGGTTAGCCAAAAATTACACAGTATCAAACATCTTATCGGCGTCACCCACATAGGGTTAGCCCAAAATCAAACAGTATCAAACATTTTATCGGCGTCACCCACATAGGGTTAGCCAAAAATTACACAGTATCAAACATCTTATCGGCATCACCCACATAGGGTTAGCCCAAAATCAAACAGTAAGAAACATTATAACGGCGTCACCCACATAAGGTTAGCCCAAAATTACAGTATCAAACATTTGGTGTGAATTGGCTGATTGGCATTACACGGCATCACTCGCTTTCTAGCCCTAAATCGGCATCACCCACCTAGGATCTAGCCATACCAAATGGCATCACCCGCCTTGGATATAGCCCCCTAACTAGCATCACCCGCCTTGGATCTAGCCATACCTCATGGCATCACCCGCATTGGATCAGCTCTTAGACAGGGAAAAAGGATACGCATGGTGGCCAGCCAGCGTAATAGGTGGGAAAGGGACTAATTAATCTAATAAATCTAAGATCGCGCTTAAAGAATGGTTAATGGTTTGAACAGATTCGAAAAAGAAATCAATATAATTTATTTCATAGCAATAAGCCAATTCACATTTAAAAAAACCTATCAACGGCATCACCCGCCTTGGATCTAGCCATATTCCTTCATGGCATCACCCGCATAGGATATAGCCCCCCTAACAGCATCACCCGCCTTGGATCTAGCCATCTCTTATGGCATCACCCGCATAGGATCAGCTCTAGACAGGGAAAAAGGATACGCTGGTGATCAGTCAACGTAATAGGTGGGAAAGGGACTAGTTAATGCGATAAATCTAATTCACAAATTCTCCGCCCATACGGTCGGTTCATTATAATCAAAAACTCAGATTCATGAACAGCGATTTTTCGGAACATCTTAAATAATAACTGTAACCATGCTTCACTTTATAGCACTGTTTAGCAATGCTTGAAAATTTTAATAGAAACTTCTAAATCTTTGATCAAATTTTGCCATTGTCTTTCGTGCCGATACAGTAGTCCTTTTTAAAAAAATCTCATTTCATCTTTGTTCGTATCAAATCTTAACTTGTCTCGAAATTATCGCGCGTCCATCCTTAATTTACATGAAAGCTTAAAACACAGTGGCAATACGTTAAAGCAACACAAACATGGGAAACTCACGTACTTTTTGACGTAAAATAAGTATAGTCAACTGCAAATCTCTAATTGCCACTGTTTATGAAGCTCTTCAAATGTCAACCTGACAGTTTGCCCGACCAGCATCGTTAGCTATTTATTAGGTGTGTGGATTGCGAGAGGGTCTTTTTTAATTAAATGGGACTAATTTGGTCTGATTACAACTATATAGTTATCAACACCAATTCAAACGATTACCGTTTATTTGTAAGGTTTACCGATACTTTTTCTAATATTATTTCGTTTAGAAGGCTATATATTCAACTAATATTGCAGATGTGACGCAATCATGTTTAAGAGTTTTTATCTTCGATTTGAATTTTATCAAAGCGCAACGCAATTACCAATCCTATCAACAAAACTAAGTTGCTCAATTGTGTTTCACAATTGGATTTTTAAAAAATTAGCTTCAGAAAAATAGAGGTTTTGAACGTTTGCAAATTAATATTGATTTTAGATTCGATTCAATTGCTCTAACAATCGATCCAACAATTGATCCAACCCCAACAATCAACCCAACAATCCATTCAGTCGATCCTACAACCCAACAATGTTTGAATCGAACTATCAAACCCAGTACTTACAAAAACAAATTTACACAGGATTGAAATCAATTCAATTTTGACAGATGTTTTTACAAAAAAACTCTAAATTTCATTTTCAGGTGGTTGATTTCAATCTTTCGTTATTTCGTTTATGGAAACAAGAATTCTTTCTAGCAATATTTAAAATCGACTAATTTGCGGTTTTTCGGAGCCGCCTCCGTGAAAACTTTGCGGAAATACTACGTTCAGAAGCATTGAAAACGAATGGAACACTGACCCGACGAGTCAGGACTAAGAATGTCATTTTCAAATGACAGTTACAAAAAACGACAATGACAGCCATTAAAATCGACAATGACAGCTATTAAATTCGACAATGACAGCTACTAAAATCGACAATGACAGCTACTAAAATCGACAATGACAGCTACTAAAAACGACAATGACAGCTATTAAATTCGACAATGACAGCTACTAAAATCGACAATGACAGCTACTAAAAACGACAATGACAGCTATTAAATTCGACAATGACAGCTACTAAAATCGACAATGACAGCTACTAAAAACGACAATGACAGCTATTAAATTCGACAATGACAGCTATTAAATTCGACAATGACAGCTACTAAAAACGACAATGACAGCTACTAAAAACGACAATGACAGCTACTAAAACCGACAACAATACCTACTATAAACGAAGGTTTTTTGGTTTAAATAATTTATGTTTGTACCGTTAGCTTTTGATTGGTCACGTTTACGGAAAGTTTTGAAAATGGAGACTAGTGTGGGCAAAGAGTCAGGAGTGTTAAACTACATGATACACATTTCATAAAATCAGGATAAATACCAGTGACAAGAGAATCAATTACCTCACCAGCTGTTGCTTCTAGCTGCACTCACTTGAAGAGCGTCCATACCTTGGTTGCGTAAACCGCGTGGCTGCTCGCCTGCTCCAACGTGCAGTCGCGCCACCACTGGACGTCGTCAGCATACCGGAACTCTTCGCCAAACGTCTGAATCAGGTCCTGCTTGACTTGCTCCCATCTGGTATATTGCAGAGACCACGTGTTAGCCCGGGTCTTCGGTCTTCCTTTCAGTATGCCAATAGTTGTAATGGTTTCGTCAACATTGGCACACTAGTCCTTGATGTGAGCGCGCACCTCGGAATCGAATGGCAGTAGGTAGGAATTGCCATAATCCCGAGAAGGCACAAGGGTAGCGGACAGTGCTGCAGTCACGGCGCTTGACCCGGAATCCAGAGGACTTCAGTAGGAGCGGGCTGGATCCCACCGCTGCTGTCGGCGTATGATCGCCATCGGTGTCGACGTCACACAAAATACACAGTCACAATAATATAGATTGGCAGGAAGTAATAATAAAGAAATACCTTACTCCAGTTCAAGGTGTTTATTCCATGGGCGGCGAAAGAGTGCCTTTCTAATCACATTACATCGGTTTTTATACACAGAAATTGACAAGCATAAAAATTCACTATGAAGGTAGAAAAATATTTAAAATAAATAAACGAAACGGAAATTGTCACAATAAATTCTTATTTAAATACTAGCTGAGCCGGCAAACGTTGTTCTGCCATATAAATAAAAAAAAAAAAAAAATAGAAAAAAAAAAAAAAATAGATGTTGGCCGATTCTCAGACCTACTCAATATGCTCACAAAATTTCATGAGAATCGGTCGAGCCGTTTCGGAGGAGTTCAAGTTCGAACACCGTGACACGAGAATTTTATATATTAGAAAGAAGATGACCGGATGCTCTGATATTTTAAAGAAATAAAAAGGAAGTGGTCAGGTTAAATCCTCACAAGCTTAACCGGATGCTACAATATTTTTAAGAATTAGAAAGGAAGTCGTCATTTAATTTGACATAAATTGAACAGGATGTTGCAATATTTAAAGTAATTCGAAAGGAAGTTATCAATTGAAATCCTTGTATAAATTCAACAGGATGTCGTAATATTTTAAATAACCGAAAGGGAAGTTATCAAATTAAATCCTTAAATACATTCAACAGGATGTTGCAATATTAAAATAAATAAACAGGAAGTGATCAAATTAAACACTTATCAAATAATGGTTTTGCGCCCATATGCACATTGTTAACAAGTGATCATCACTTGAACTGTCAACAACGTTACGCAATAGCCCCGCTGAACTGCTTTCTACCACTTACTCTCTTTTAATTTTAATTTTTTTTAATTTTCAGGTTTCATTTTTCTTCGGCATGATAGGATCGGGAAGAGAAGGGGTGGTGTTGTTATTTACCTTCGCGCTGATTTTCCCTACAAAATTCTTACTACAGAAAAAGAAACTCAGCCAAGTCGTTAGAATAAGAATCTAACGACTCTGCTGAGTTTCTTTTTCTAGAGGTTTGTGTCAAAGGAGCTAAAACCATTCTAGGAGTCGTCTATCGTCCTCCTACTCTTGATTATTTCACTAAATTCAAATCAGTACTCGAAACTTTGGGTTCAGATTATGTTCATCACATCATCATGGGAGATTTTAACACCAACCTCCTTGTCCACAATTTCCCTCGGTCCCGTAAACTCCAGCATATTGTCGAGTCAGCCAATCTGCATGTATTGCCTCTCCAACCCACTCATCACAATAAAATTGGTGATGATACCTGGCTTGACCTGATCCTTATCTCTAACCTTTCCCTAGTCCCTTACATGGTCAACTTGATGCCCCTGGTTTTTCTCATCACGATCTTATTTACCTGTCCTACATCCTTGAACCCCCTAAACCCAAGCCCATATTTCTGTGTTTCTGTGTGTGTGTGTGTTGCTGACTATTCATACCTGCAAAGGTATGAGTAGTCAGCAACTCCAAAAAGACGCATTGAATATTGATTGGACGCCTCTTCAGGAAGCTGCTACAGTTGACGAGAAAGTTTGCGTCTTCAATGATGTTGTCACTAAATTATACGTAACACATTCTCCTATTAGGAAATTCAGATGGCTATGCGACGGAGGGATCGTCATTTCGGAGATTTAAAAAGGATCGTTCAGAGGTAAATTGGGCCTTCTTCAAGACTGCTAGGAACCAGTGCAACCAAATAATACGCAACGCAAAACTCCGCCACATTCTTGATAACATCACTATTTCTTCTTTTGCCGATATCTGGAAATTTCCTAAAACTCTAGGTATTGGTAAATCGCAATATTCAGACCCTCATAACACAATTGACTTGGACGAGCTAAACTGTTATTTCTCCACCGTTCCAATGCTAGATAGTCTAGTCAATTATCAAACTATTGACTACCTTAATGGTGTGACGCGTCCCAATATTGACCCCTTTGTTTACACCCCAGTCGATCCGGGAGAGATCAAAAAGATTATTCTATCCATTAAATCCAAAGCCGTTGGTGCGATAATATCAGTCGTCATATGATCGTGACGGCTTTGGATCAACTTCTTCCTGCCATATCCCATATCATCAACTTTTCTCTTTTCTCTGGTATGTTTCCTTCCCTGTGGCGAAAAGCTTATGTTCGGCCTTTGCCTAAGATTCCTAATCTCACTCTTTCCTGTCACTTTCGTCCAATTTGCATCCTTCCGTTTATGTCCAAAGTACTCGAGGCCTGTGTTCATAAAATATTCTCCAACTTCATATACCACAACTCCCTTGTCAGTTTATTTCAATCCGGTTTTAGACCCGGGCACAGTACTATGACGGCTCTCCTTAAAGTGACTGATGATATAAGGCGCGGAATGGAAGACACTAACTAAAGTTACCACTTTGGTGTTAATCGATTTCTCCAACGCATTTAATACCGTCAGCCACGGAATCCTCCTGTCTATCTTATCTTAAGGCCTCTCACGAGGTACTGAAATGGTTTTCCTCTTATCTTCAGGGACGTCAGCAGTCGGTTCGTGTTGGAGACTCTGCGTCAAGGTGGTACGACCTTACAGCTGGCATTCCTCAAGGTGGTATTGTATCTCCTCTTTTGTTATTCGTTTTTATAAACCTTATAACTACTAAACTTCAGTGTGCGTATCATCTCTACGCTGATGATTTGCAGCTGTACTGTCAGTCAGGTGTTGACAACATAGCGGATGCGATCACGGAGCTAAACCGGGATTTACTGGTGATTAAAGAGTGGGCAGATAGATTCGGGGTGGCGATTAACCCCACAATGTGTCAGGCTATTATAGTTGGTAGCCCCTATAGTCTGAGGAAGCTGGATGGCCTCACCGTACCACCCATTTTTTTTGACAGTATAGTGATTCCGTTTAGCTCCGAGGTTAAAAATCTTTTTCTGCATGTCGACACTTGTCATGATTGGCGGAAGCAGGTCTCAAGTGTCAGTCGGAAAGTCACCGGAACGTTACGGTCGCTCTATCGACTAAAGAATCTTCTCCCAGCTCACATAAAGAAAATGCTTGTACAGTCCCTAATCTTTCCTATTATGACTATGCTGATGTGTGCTACTATGACCTGAATGCAGATCTCCTCAATAAACTGGACCGCCTTCTGAATAACTGCATTCGATTCGTCTTCAATTTTCGTAAGTATGATCATGTAAGTATCAACGCATCGATCACTTTTAAAATGGTTACCCATTCGCTAGCGTAGAGCGTTAAGGGCCTTGACAACCCTGTTTTCTTTTCTAGATAACCCTTCTTCTCCTTTTTATCTGACTTCAGAAATTCAATTTCTTTGCTCTGCGCACAATAAAAATCTTCGATCTACAAATAATCGTCTTCTACGATGTCCGACACACCGCTCTGTGTTTGTCCATTCCTCTTTCTATGTCCAGGCGATCTCCCTTTGGAATGCGCTGAACATCAGGACGGCAATCAGTCGGTTGTCCTTTAAAATAAAAGTACGAAAACATTTTCGTAAGAAGTTGGTAGATTCATTACACTCTTGATTTGTTGTATTCGTTTTTTTTATTCTTCATTTGTATGGTGTATCTAAGTATATATTTATTATTGTTCTTATTTCCTCTCTGTCAGTCTTCTATTAAGTTGCACCTGCCATGTCATGTCACTGCACCACCCTAAGGTCGACTGGTAGAAAATGCCTAAGGCATTAAGTCCGCCTTTGTACAATGTTTCATTATAGTGCATAAAGTTTTAAACAAATAATATGTAAAAAAAATTTTACCTATAAAAAAATCGAGATGATTTTGAAAAAAAAGTGAGGCTTGCAATGGTTCAATTAGTATCTCAGGACCTACCAGTTCGAATTGAAAAATTCTTTAAATATTGGATAGCCTATTTATTCAGGAAAGCTATACCTAAGCTATATAACATTACGCTACGACTTATAGGAGTGGAGTAGTAACCAAGGACGCGGGTAAAACCGCGGGGACAGCGAGTTATGTACGAGTATATTAGGCTGTAGAATGTTTTTGTGTATCAAAACTAACTTAACGTATATTTTTAAATAAGCAACATTTTTTGGTTTACATTTTTGTCCACGACTAATATTTTCTTCGACTTTAGATTTTTTTTATAGTAGAAAATCATCCCAAGAAAACCTACTCCCAGGCTATAAAGTATTCTATATGCTAGTCCAGGACATGTTCTACCCGTGTACCAAGTTTCATCGAAATCCGTTCAACAATAAACAATTCACTTCACAATTTCAATCCCACTTAATATTATAAAGGCGACAGTTTGAGAGTTTGAATAAATATATTACTTCTTCACGCTCGTACGGTTGAACGGATCGCATTGAAACTTGGTACACAAGTAGACCATGTTCTGGAATAGCACATAGGATACTTCTTTACCCTGCTCTCTCTCTGTAGTATGTTCACGTGAGAAAGTGAACCGGCACGCAGCGGGGCAGTGATCGCGTATTATAAAAGATGACTATAAACATTTAAGAAGAAAAGGACTTTTTTATGGCAGGTGGGAAATCATCCAATGACTTCTACCGCTGTAGGGTGGAGCGCCCTTTCGCTCCGTGTCAAACTTTAACCAACTAAAACCCCCCTATGTTCCTCCAGTTGCTTTTTGCGTTCTAGGACCACGGGTTTCCTTTTCAGAAATTCCCCATAACGAGCATCAGCCCTACTGGGTCCCTACCATTGCTCGTCGTCCACAATCCCGCACCTACGGTGGCCGGTAGTCGTTCTGCGACTTCCGACGCCCGAGGCGTTTCTTGTCGCGGTGGGTGGAGTGTTAGAATTTCCGTTCCCTCACGCGTATGGCTGTTTCCTTCGCTAGCATTAGGTACAGCTCCGCAGAATGAAGTGATCGCATCGCATTTCCCTCACAGAGGCCAGATCTCACACCGCGATTTTATCCTCTGAAGAGTAGGGTGTACAATTACAGTAATCCATCAACCATGTCTGAATAGAAGGAAAACATTAGACAAGAAATCAACAACAACTCACTGACTCAAAACTACTCAACTTCTGAAGGCGCGTTTTTATGAATGTTAGAGATCGCTTTGAAGAGTGGTAGAACCACGAAGGACGACATTTGAATAATATTTATACAATTTTTTTTTAATTGATATTAAGTTTCTATAATAGTTTTGTCTCTTCGTTATTTAACACCGACTTCCGAATTTAAAGTTATTTTGCACTTTTCAGTGTTTTTTTACATTGAAGTCGGTTGTATTTTTTTTGTAAAAAGTTTTTTATTTTTCACTTTTTAGTTATGGTACCACCACTAAAAAATCAAATTGACCACCTTGCCATTAGTTCCAAGTGGCGTTCTTCATTGCTCGATGTCCGTAACCGCAGGGGCGCCGATATTGATAGCGACCACCATCTGGTTGTTGCTGAAGTCCGGCTTAAAATTGCAGTGGCCCGTAAAGTTGGAGGACTGGGTAAAATAGGAAGAAGGTTCGATGTGAGCAAATTGTATGACCCCGACATCCGAAAAGCTTTTCAACTCGAGTTACGCAATCGTTTTTCGGTACTCGAAGCTGCTACGGACTCACTGGACGAGGAGTGGAACCGTATCAAAGTGGCCTATACAGAGACCAGCGCCGTTGTTTTGGGACACAAATCGAACAATTCTCGCGAAGACTGGATGTCACAGCGTACGTGGAGCCTGATTGAAGACAGACGAAACCTTCATCTGAGACTGCTTGAGACACATAATGATACCGTAAGAACCGACCTTAATATGCAGTACCGCCAAAAGCGCAAGGAAATTTATCGCAGCACCCGCAAAGATAGGAGACAGTGGGCTGATGGTATTGCGGATCGTGCTCAACAAGCTGCGAACTCCGGTAACCTAAGGGAGTTATATAACGCTACCAAAACCTTGACAGGAAACAATAAGTCAAAAAAGAAGCCACTGAAGTCCAAAGATGGTCAGCTCATTGTGACGTCAGAAAAGCAGCTGCTTCGCTGGCGTCAACACTTTGAAGAGGTCTTCCGTCCATCCGCAGCATTGACCCCGGACTCATTCCAGACTGTATCTCCACCAGCCCGGTTACTCGACATCGATACGGAACCACCATCGGCCTCTGAAGTTGCTAAAGCAGTCCACTCTTTGAAGGCAGGTAAAGCGCCAGGACTTGACCTGATTACGGCGGAAATGCTACAAGCTGACATATCCTCTGCCGTCGATGTTCTGACGCCCCTTATTGAAAAGATCTGGACCGCCGAAGAGCTCCCGGACGAATGGAACAAAGGTCTTTTAATCACTGTACCCAAGAAAGGTGATCTTAGTCAGTGCAATAACTGGAGAGGTATTACGTTACTCTCAATTCCCTCAAAAGTGTTCTGCAGGATTATCTTGGATAGGTTGTCTAGGGCCGTGGATCCTCTCCTACGCAAGGAGCAGGCTGGTTTCCGCTCTGACCGCTCGTGCACGGACCAGATCAACACTCTTCGTATCATACTTGAGCAGGCAGCAGAATGGCAGAGGGAGATTTATCTGACTTTTGTCGACTTCGAAAAAGCCTTTGATACGCTGAAGTGGTCCAGCATCTGGTCTCGCCTACTGAGCATTGGAGTACCACCGAAAATTATCCGTCTTCTGGAGGCTATATACAGGAAGTATTCTTGCAAGGTTACGCACGACGGCCTCATCTCTGATGACATCGCAGTTCACGCTGGTGTCCGCCAGGGCTGCCTACTCTCGCCGCTTCTCTTTCTTGTGGTTCTTGACGGAATAATGCTTCGCATCTCCAATAACAGGCGCCGCGGGATTGAGTGAGGTTTGTCCGACGTCTTGGAGGACCTAGATTACGCCGATGACCTATGCCTCCTGAGTCATACCCACGCCAACATGCAAGCAAAGTTGGAAGATTTAAGTCGGGAAGCTGCAGAAACTGGCCTTAAAATAAACATCCGGAAGACACAGGAGATGAGAACGGGTGTGAGGAATCCCGCACCGTTAATGTTGAACTCAGAGGTAGTGGAACGCGTACACAAATTTACCTACCTGGGAAGCGTCGTTTCAGAAACCGGAGGTAGTGAAGAGGACATCACTTCACGGATCGCCAAAGCTCGAGCAACCTTCGCGCAGCTGAGACCTGTTTGGCAGTCGCGGAAATTGACCCGAAGGATAAAACTTAAAATCTTCGGGTCAAATGTCAAATCTGTACTGCTCGGGTGGGAAACATGGAAGGTCACAAAGGACATCTCACGCCAAATCCAAGTTTTCGTCAACCGCTGTCTCCGTCGCATCCTCGGAATTTACTGGCCCGAGACGATATCCAACACGGAACTGCTGGAAAAATGCCACGAGAGCCCGATCGACCGCCAGATCAAGCATCGCAAGTGGAGGTGGATTGGTCACACGCTTCGAAGGAATTCCGATCACATACCCAAGCAAGCTTTGGACTGGAATCCGCAAGGAAAAAGAAAGCGTGGCCGTCCCCGTCAAACCTGGCGTCGCACCGTATTGGCAGAAGCGGCAAGCAACGGAATGACGTGGAGCGAGGTGAAGCGTGAAGCTCAAGACCGTTCGCGATGGAGAATTACTGTGGACGCCCTCTGCCCCATCTAGGGGACATAGGACATTAAGTCAAGTAAGTCACTAAAAAGTACCCCTCAGCCATACTTAAATACCTTATAGCCAGAGTGCATCTCATGACCATTCCAATAATACCAAACACGGTTAGATTAAATTAATTTATTACAGAGTTCCGGTGCCTAACTTCAGGCTACATCATCAGATCAGTTCGATATATTACCCCTCTTCTTTCAGTCAATCATCGACTACACGTATAAACAAAGCAATTTTACTTGTTAAGACAGTTCTGCTGTGATCCCATGAGGAGTTCTGTTCCATATCTACGAAGTTCATGATCAGATAATAACAATATTTCTATGGGACCAACTTGGAAGCATAACCTTTCAATCAAAAAAAAATATTTCAAAATCGGTCTATAATTGACCGAGAAATCGGTGAACATACATAAAAAATAAAAATAAAAAACATACATTCAGCCGAACATATAACCTCCTCCTTTTTGAAGTCGGTTAAAAATCAATCCGTTCACACGGACAGCGTTGCAGGAATGGAATGAAAACATAATTTTGCCATTCTACAAAATAAAAGATAATTAATGGTAAAACGAAATATAGTGACTTCGAAATTTTTGGAAAATAATCTACATAATTTAATGTAAGAAGTGGCTACAATAGAAATTCAATCAATTAAGATTATAAAACAATGCTAAAAATCATGTGTGTACCAAGTTCAAACTGAGTCTATTCAGTACATTCGGAGCAAAGCTGTGACAGACAGACAAACCACGAGTGATCCTATATGGGTTGTTTTTTTTTTAAATCGAGGTTTCGGAATCCTAGTTGCATGTTTAACGGTTCCGTACACATTCTGCCCTGCTTGTGTTTTTTGATGAGTAAAGGGAAAATTAATGCACCATAAGAAGCCTAAAATGACTGATATTTAAGTATTATAAATAAAGTCCTAGTGAGAGTAAAGTAGATACACAAAAGTAGATTTTTCACCAAGGGGATAAAGCAGTGTCTTATGTCACAGACATATTGAAACCCTGATCGCAGCAAGGAAATTAAGTGTTAACTCCTGAGTAAAGCGAGGGTGTTAAGTTAAGAATCCTAGGTATAGCAAGGGAATCAAGCTAGCCCAAGACGAAGCCAGCTTTATCCAAGTAAATATTAAAAGTAAAGTATATTTATATACTTTTAACATTTACTTTGAAAACAAACCAGTATCAAAACCATGTAATAAAGTATTATAGTGTGTTTGCTTGTAGAGGCCAGTTCGATTTCCGAACAAGTTTTTGTTTTTGATACCTCTATGTAATTTAACATACAAATTTTTATTTATGGTTCCAAATACAAATCACATTATTATCCAGCGGGCAGTAATGAAATTCAATGCCTACAATATTACCTACTACCTGGCTGGAGCCTAGGGCATTAATAACTTGCTTTACTTTAGGTTTGCATGATATAATTTGACATTTGCAGGTGATGTGAAAACAAAATTAATGGTATCATGAAACCTGCCTAGGTACCTACCCATAAGTGGATACACTACGCCTACGTATTTGTGTTTTCCACACAGCAGGCTCATACTCCTGTTGGATTTAGTGATTGATGACACTTTATAATGGGATTTGTTCTGATTCCTATTTAATTTCCTGTACGGATATTTAGCTGTCGTTTTATTATAAATTCAACGGAATCGTTTACTTTCGTCTGTAACCTTCATTTTGATATTTGTTGTGGTAGATTTATGTTCCACTTGGAAGTTTTCTGTAGAATTAAAGTGTAGTACTAAAAGTTGCTTCTTTTCTATTGTTGACTGCAAGTTAATCGCCCTATTACTCTGATATTTCAATTAGGGGTTAATGTATGAAATTGCCGTTTTTTAAAACGGGTTGGTTTGAAGTGTTATATCTTTGGATTGACTTGGAATTATAAGTTCAAATAATGGTACGTTATTCTTTTTTCAAAATTAGGTATTTATTGGTTTCTTTGTGTTTTTTTTTTATTATTTTTTATTCTTGATAGGTTCGCGCTTGACCGCTATTTCACCTGATGGAAAGCGACAATGCGGTCGACGATGGAGCGCGCTTACCTAGAAGTAACCTATTCACTCTTGACTTAAAGATTCCCGGGTTGTAGCCATCAGGAAACACAGATTCCGGCAAAGAATTCCACTCCTTAGCTGTACGCACAATTAATGTGTTCCCAAAACGTTTCGTGCGTATGGGCGGGATGTCCATCATGTACCGGTGGCACATTGCCGTACGCCAGGTGGTCCGATGATGGAACGGGCTAGGCGGAATTAGGTCATGCAATTCTGACGCATACTCTCCGAAATGCAACCGGTAGAAAACCGACAGGCTAGCAACTCGGCGTCGATGCTCAAGACTTTGAAGCCTCGACTCAAAGAGTGCATCATTGCCAATGATCCTCCTGGCTCGCCTCTCAATTGCCTCAAGTGCATCAAGCTGGTATCGGGCAGATCCATGCCAAAGATGAGAGCAGTACTCCATACACGATCGAACTTGCGCTTGATAAAGTTTGAGCAGCTGTTCCGGCGTGAAGTACCGTCTGACCTTCGCGAGGATTCCCAGCTTTTTTGCTGCCAGTTGAGCCTTTGCTTCGATGTATGGCCCAAAGTTGAGAGTTCACGTCAGCGTAACACCAAGAAGATCAAGATGTGTTTTGTATTTTCTGTAATATCGCAGTACATAGTTTCTACGTTGAAACTCTTAATATGAAAAAAACCGTTTTTTTTTAGGTTACATGGTTGTAAAAACTACGATATTATAGAAAATACAAAACACAAAGAATCCAATAAATACCTAATTTCGGAAAAAGAATAACGTAAGTACCTTAAATATAAAGTTTATTTGAACTTATAATTCAAGTCAATCCAAAGATATAACGCTTCAAAGCAACCTGTTTTAATAAACGGCAATTTCATACTTTGACCCCTATTATTTTCCCAATTAAAATGTTTGGAAAGTTTATATATTCTATAATTATATAATATTTAGTATCTAACATTGTTTAAGATTTTTTCGTTATTCGTTGAAATTCGAATTAATATATTTCGCAGGTAGAGTAATAAATTAATAGAAATTAATCGAGTGTGTAGTAATAATTTAGAAAAGCTGTCTATGCTGTATTTATTCATTTATAGTTGTTTAATTAAACAAATCATTAACAAAGTTATTGAAAACGGTAACAAAACACCTGTTTTCATTTGACTGTCACCATAATTGATTTAAAAAAGGATTGATTTTAATTAACAGATATCGAAACTCGAGCCATTGTGTTTTTCGGTGGCTTGATTAGATTTTCGCGAAACAATGTGTAAAGGGACAGATAACAAATTGAATCGCGAGTTTATTAAAATTTGTTCGTGTTTACGGCAACATAATTCTTTTGGTCCCTATTGGAGCACAATGAACAGAAATGTCAACAAAACGCCGAGTCACAATAACGAATGTAATGAAAAACAATAACGATATTTATGGAATCACAACATTGTCGATACCAAATGTGCCACTCACTTCATACGACATACTTAGTGTTTTTTCAGAACTTTTCACATTAACGTGGTTGCCAAAGCTAGGCTTTTATTAAATTATAAAAAACATTTTTTGGAAAGAATAATAGGTGTTAATTACCTAGATGAGTTTTCGTATGAAATGAAAACATAAACAAACTCATAGGTAATTATTCAAACTTGAACTTGTTTTAAGCACAAAAAATTACGAGTACCTACTTTTAAAATTAAAACGCAAAAAATTCGTTTCATGAATTCATGATACGGAACAAAACAGAGGCAGGTATGCAAAAACTCCCACATTCTAAAAAAAGTTTATAATAAAACAATCTGAAGCTCCGAGTGTAATACGGTGAAAAATGAGACGAAAGAATTTAAAATGGCCAACATTTACGGAATATTTTGTGCAGTAAAAATAGGATATAAAAGAGTCAGATATGTTACGAGAGTGTTGTTCATAATTATTCCATTATATTATGTGGGGGATGTAGAAGGAGGAATGAATGCAAACAATGAATTTGTTGTGTGTCTAGCTTCTGAATACACAGTGTTCGGTAAAATAGTGCAGTTGAATTTTCTTCATATTTATGTGGCACGTTCACAGCAACAGGCGAGTTACAGCGAACACATAGCGTTGCGAACGCAAGCCGCAAACCCCTGGAGATTCAGACGACTCGCTTGGAATAGCTTTGTGTCGTATTCCTTTGTCTTTAACTGAGCATCCTACTATCTCTCTAGACCTGCTTATATATTCACAACTTAGCCCCGAGCCCCTCAATACCACTCCGCGCATATGTTCACTCACTTGATTGTTTCGATAAACACGCATAGCAATGCTCCCTCATGCAGAAATGAAAACGAAGTAGCATAACATTATTTTTCTACAGTTATTAAGGAGATCCCATTTTTCATATGGAATTTTAATCTTCATGATATGATGTAGGTACTCACAGGGTAGGTATTATTACTAGAAATATGACTGCTATAAATTACGACCATTGAACGTTATCGGTGGATCATAAAGAAGTCGTAGACATTTTTCATCGTAGGTAGGTACCTACTTTCTGTAAATTAAATTCTTTTAGGTACGCAAAATATTTAAATATGTAGGTCCAAACCATAAAAGAATATCGAATAAAATGTCGCAAAATTGAATACCTATTTTGGAATTGGGAAAGTTTGAAGCAAGCAAACAATTCGTTAGGAAAGATTTGCTTGAATAATTTCACGTAAATACAATCTTTCGCTCGATTTGCAATTCACATAACGACCGTCGGCCTAAATTATTCATTTTATTTTTAGCGTTCCGTATTCAGGTAGCGGTTTTAAATCATTTTTCTACAAAAAATGTTTCAATTCAATTGATTGATGTTTGACTGCACTTAATAACAATGTGCGGAAAAGATAGAATTAATGGAATCGAGGAGATTTGTCAATACGTGTGCATTTTTATCAGCTATTTTATTCATATTATGTTATGTTATATAAAGCTAGCGTGCAATTATTATGCTCATTTGAGCCTTGAGCTTATATTATTATAATTTTCCTTTTGGGTGGTAACTATTCATTTGGATGCAAAATTATTATTTTTGTTTAAAAATGAGTGCTCATATCCACATGAGTTAGGTTAATTAACAGGTACCTGGTCATTTTCATTGTAGCATAAGTACCTACCTATTTCATTCGTTGCGAAGCAATTACGACATGAAATGATTCATTATGATTTGACGAGCCTTTGCCAAATTTGCAAATGAGTGTTAGTGTTATCATTTTACTATGTATTAGTAGGTTTTTACCTATGAAATTGCCGTTTTTTAAAACGGATGGATCGACAGATATAATAGATGATAGATATAAAAAGTTCAAATAAACTTTATATTAAAGGTACGTTATTCTTTTTTCGAAATTAGGTATTTATTGGTTTCTTTGTGTTTTGTATTTTCTGTAATATCGCAGTACTTAAAACTATTTTTGTATGATATAGAAAACTCTCTGGGCTTTTTATAATATTTTTCCCAAGGTCAGTATGCTTAAAATAATATTATTTTTCGACACACTTGCTCAGAAAGTGACTATTATTGCACTACACTTAGGTATATAATCACGCTTATAACCAAACTGTGACTTTTTGATTACCATTATGCACTAGTGTGATAATGTAGTTAAAACCTTTTTGTTAAACCTCTGTTCCCATTTTTTTTGGATTTTAATGACCTGGTCACTTGGAGCTTTAAGTCAAGCCTCTGTTCTCAAAACAAATTTTTAATTTGAAAAAAAAAAAACACATTAGGTAAGTATTGCGTTCAATAGTAAATATTAGTGTCTTGCTTATTTTATGCAATTTTGTGTTTAAATAAACTATTTTAACTTTTACATGTTTAATAAATAAATATTTCATTCCAAAAATTATTTTTTATTTAAGCAACCTCATTCTTATTTTTAAACACTCTAGCTAGAGTAGCTAGTCTATGGCCGCCATTATGAATGCGCGCGCATAAGAAAACAGAACAATTTTTTGCCGCCATATTACAAAAAAAATACAATAGTTAATTATTATTTTATAAAAATGTCTACAACTACTATTTATGAGGAAAGTGATTTGTGCTGTACACCTCCCGATATAAGATGTGAAGCCCTTAACGTTATGGAAAGTTTACTACCAGAATACTCAAAGCAAAAATATCTGTTGGCATACCAAAATTTCATACAATGGAAAATCAATAAAAATACTTACACAGTCTTTTTCCGAAAATGTATTCATGGCGTACTTTAAAAAATTATCGTCTAGGTACAAACCTAGCTCTTTATGGTGTATTTACTCAATGTTAAAAAGTACAGTGCGAACAAAAAATGGAGTGGACTTAAAAACATACTGCAATTTTAACAGTTTATCTAAAGAGACTGTCCGATGGATTTCGAAGTAAAAAATCTAAGATTTTTATTGGTTCATAAAGGATGCTCCAGATAACCAATATTTGGCTACTAAGGTTAGTTAAATTCGTTTTCGGTATACTCTGTGTAAAGTACGCGACTCCAGTCGTATGTTGTGTGATAAAAAACTTATTTAATGATTGTTCCTTCTTTATACTAAATAAAACTGATTTTTAATTTTTTTTTCTTCTCAAGTGTGCCGAAAAACGTCGTATGATACACGTGAATATTGGCGATTACCGTCCTCGGCTCTCTTAAGATCCTCGCCTTCGGCTCGGATCTAAATACCGCCTCAGCGGTAATCACCAACATTATACACTTGTATCATAATGTACTAGTAACACATATTTAGGAACTTCAGGAACCGGGCATTAAATACCTAATAAAACGTATAAATGTTGTTGGAAACTATTGGTTTATATTTTCTTATGATACTCCGGCATCATTCATTTCATCACTATCAATCATATCATCTGTCTTTTATTTTAAATTTTTAGCTAACCGAAGGATCCAGAAATAAAAGAAAAGTGGATGAATGAGACAGGAAGGGGTCCAAACTGGTTTCCTACAAAAAACAGTACACTATGCTCTTCTTACTTTGAACTCAATTGCTTCCATGCTATGAAGAAATCCAATTAAGATTACTTTCAGTAAAATTTAACGTAAGTATAGGTAATACATAGTTGAACTTGATTATAATAAGATATAATTTATTTGTAACTATAAAATAGCAACCCGCCTCAACTTCGGATGGGTGTTACAGATCTTTGTAATTCTATGGCTTTTCTCTAGGTAGGTACTATAATATGATGAGGATACAGACATTGCCCTAGATATTAAAAATGTGTTATGACATCCACAAAAATAAGTTCAACAGTGGACAACAAAGCGTGCAAGTACATTTTTCCTCAAGGAGTCGTTCTTACCTAAAAAACAACTTCGCGTGTAAGAGAGGCCTTTTTTCCTGGTTGTCAAGGAAAACCTGTACAAAATCTCGGCATTTTTGTGGCCGACTATAGTCCGTATCGCAACAATTCCACACAATCAACGCTAATTAATTAAGGTAGTTGAATGGAAAATATTATCTAGAGGGAAATCTCGACAAAAAAGTCATACACATTTTGTTCTTTTTTTCTCCTGCCATGAAAACATGTTTTCATTGGAAACGCAAGGGTTTTGTTATCGTGTGGTCTGTAACTCGTGCATAAGCGGGATTATCAACGAATTAACCCGTTAATGTATATTAGCCTGCTGTGGACAATAATTAGGTATTAATAGGTTTAAATCTACTTCGCAAATTAGGCTAGTGCAATTTCCAAAATTGCTGATTTGCCTACAACATATAACAATTTCTATGACCAAAAATAATAATAATTCTCAGCATAGAACAGACAAAAGTAAAATTTCGCAATGTTTTTGCCTCCTTATAGGGCACCTCAGCCCTAGATTAAGTTATAGTTAAGTATTTAACTAAAACCCAACTCAAAAACAAAGGATACAAAAACAATAATCCTTTACGCCTTAATACACTTACAAAATCAACCTGTAATTGAATATTAAATAAAAGTAAATTAAACCCATCATCCGTGGCCCAGAATATTTGTAATCCTGTTGCCTCCCTGAATCGGACCCTTATAATCCAACCCTTCAGTTTCATCCTTGGTTCAACCCTCGTGTGATTGACGTTTCGCTAGCGATTATTACGGGGGTCTCTCAGACCCCTCTTTGCGGACCTCAGATTACGACCACAGAGTTTTTTTACTGTATCTGTGACAGGTCAGCGGTCATACGACTTTGTGCAGTAATATTTTAATTATGGCAAGGATGTACAATAGTCCTGATACCTACTTGATCTCGTAGAAAACTGTTTTTTTTATATTGTCTACTACCTACTCGGATTGCAGTATCTAAAAACATCAATTCTCGATCTTACTTACAAAGTACCAGGGTCCCATAACGCTAATATAGTCTCTACTAAGCACAGTAGTGTGTACAATGTGACCTGCCATCGGGTCGTTAAAGGAGCACGGAATAAGCAAACATGCGTAGTCTGCAAACCTACTGAGGATCACACGCGGCGAAGATAGTTTTGCATACGAAGCGCTGCAAAACACGAGTGTAGAAATATAGGACGTACCAAGTTCTTATTTAACTGCTTTTCTTGTACCATGTTCTTATTTATCTGCTTTTCTTACCCTTAGAATAGATCTCCACAATGAAGCTCCATATAAGTGTTATGCAAGGGCTGTTATGTAAAAAAATATTTACAAAACTTACTACGACACTGTTAAAGCATTTGCATGGTCTGTACAAAAGCTACTATTTTCATACGAAAAATACTCTTACACAGTGCTCAACTCCAGCAATATCACTATAAGATTGCCAGTTGAACTATTCAATATTAGGTTTTGCCCAAGCACACACACCGTTTCTGTGACCGAAACCGAAGTACAACGTGGCGCTGACGACACGACATTAAATTAAAACACTTAATACTTAGGAATATTATTAAATTACCAAAACATTACTACCTGTTTAAAACAAGCAACAAATTCATCAAGTCATTTTTTTTCTTAGGTTGTCCAACGATATCCCAGACAACGGAGTACGCGAGAAAATTTATTTTTGCCACTTTTCGGATACACCTTCTGTACCCTAAAAATAACATTGGCTTGATTACTAAACATACAAGTACCTATATACCCATGCAAAATTACTACTTTCCAGTAGGTATTAACAGTCTCTACCGAAGCCTCGGACGGACAGACAGACGGACAAGGCGACACAATATGGGTTCCTTGTTAGAACTACGGAACTCTAAAGAAGAAGTTCTGTTTGACTAAGTACCTACCTATTCCTGTAGAGTTCCGTACCTCAATAGGAAAAAACGGAAGCCTTATAGGATCACTTTATTGTCCTTCTGTCTGTCTGTCTGCCAAGACCCTTTATCTTGGGAACGCATGGAGATATCGAGTTGAAATTAAAACCGAGTAGTTAAGTCTGCGATCCCTTAAAGCTGTGAAAAAATCAAACTTTTGAGTTAACGAAAAAAAAAGATACGGCCGTTTATGTAGCAAAAAACGTGTATTTCGACACTCTCAAGGGAATCAAAATTCATAGGGACATACTTCCCGTTGAGAATCCTGAAATTTGGCATGGAGCAAGGTCTCATAACACTGAATCTGAAAGCTGTAAATTTGTAGTTACGTCACCACCTTTTCGTCTTTTATTGGGTTCCGTGCCTCAAAAGGAAACACATCTATTTCTGGTTTAAATCTAGCATTAACCAACGAACTAACCATTTGATTAACGAGTTGTCGCCACCGCGACTACACGGAGTCTGTCATGACCCTTTATCTTGGGGGCTCGAGGAGGTATCGAGTTGAAATTACCAAAAAACCATCTAAGTACTCAGGTCTGCGGTCCCTTGAAGCTGTGAAAAAATTAAACATCTGAGTTAACGAAAAATAAAAATATACGGCCTTTTGTGTCGCAAAAAACGTACATTTCGACACTCTCACGGGAATAAAAAATCATAGGGTACATGCCGTTGAAGCAAGGTTTCATAGCACAAGTATAGGGAAAAATCTGAAAACTGTTTTGTAGTTACGTCACAAAAAAACTTATTCGATTCGGAAAAATCTACGTAACTCAATTCGGGAATTGAACTGTTTTCATAGGTAAGTTTATACGGAACCCTCAGTGCGCGAGTCGCAACTCGCACTTGCCCGATTTTTTTTATGAATGTTTTTTTAAAGGTGTTACATCATCCAATGACATCTCTCGCACTATAGTGGAGCGGCATGTCAGACTTTTACTGACTAAAACTTCACCTGTGTCCTTCAGTTGACCTTTGCGTTCTAGGATCATGAGTTTCCTATTTTTAAGAAATTTCTGCGGCCCTAGCGGGTAATGGTCCTGCCGGGCCCCTACAGTTTGCTAACATCTCTTTGAGGAACGCGTGGAACACTACGCTCCGTCGACGACTTGGGCTTGATCTGAACGATTACTGGACGGCCGTACGGCGACCTACCCATTGCTCGTCGTCCGTAAGTCCGCACCTACCGTGGCAGGTAGTAAAGGTCAGGGTCACGATAGCTGGGCGTGAATGTCCGTTTCCTCATGAATGCGGCCGTCGCCTTCACTAGCATTACTACTTCGCAGAAAGAGGCCGCCACCGATCGCCACCACGAGCGTGGTACACCTCCACCGTGTGCTCCACCATGTCCTCCGGGTGATCCAAACAGCGATGACACCCAGACATTTCTGAATCCTTCCGCATGACGCAGGTCCTCACCGAACCTCGCGAACTTGCCATGTCCGGTGAAGACCTGCGTAATGCGGAAGATGAAGACGCCGATTTAATCGTTATAGGCATATATCGTTATAGGTCCAGCGCATTGACATAAAACTTACTCTCCGTTTAGTTTTGGTACCTTGCAATAAAAAAAGCGATAAATGAAAAACATTTGAAAAAAAAACTTTTTACAAAATAAATACAACCGACTTCAAAGTAAAAAAAAACACTGAAAAGTGCAAAATAACTTTAATTTCGGAAGTCGGTGTTTCTATAATAGTTTTGTCTCTTCATTATTTAACAACGACTTCCGAAATTAAAGTTATTTTGCATTTTACAGTGTTTTTTTTTACTTTGAAGTCGGTTGTATTTTTTTTTTGTAAAAAGTTTTTTATTTTACACTTTTTAGTTATGGTACCACCACTAAAAAGTACCCCTCAGCCAAACTTAAATACCTTATAGCCAGAGTGCATCTCATGACAATTCTAATAATCACAAACACGGTTAGATTACATTAATTTATTACAGAGTTCCGGTGCCTAACTTCAGGCTTCATCATCAGATCAGTTCGATATATTCCCCCTCTACTTTCAGTCAGTCATCGACTATACGTATAAACAAAGCAATTTTACTTGTTACGACGGTTCTGCTGTGATTCTATGAGGAGTTCTGTTCCATATCTTCGAAGTTCATGATCAGATCATAACAATATTTCTATGGGACCAACTCGGAAGTGTAACCTTCCAATAAAAAAATAATAATTTCAAAATCGGTCCACAATAATTGACCGAGAAATCGGTGAACATACATAAAAAAATAAATAAACAACATACATTCAACCGAACATATAACCTCCTCCTTTTTGAAGTCGGTTAAAAAAATTTAACCATCTTCCAAAAAAAATTTAAACCTTTTTCATTGCTCTTTGTTACGAGTAGTTATAAACTCACAATATCTTATGTCAACACTCATCAAAAGCGAGTTCGTGGGGCGTTACTTTTCTCTAAACGTTGGAAATTTAGTAAACTAATCTAAAATAAAATTGTTTTAATTTAGTTTTTTTGTTAGATACTGTGACGATATTATAATTCCGTAACAATTTTAAACTACCACAATGTATTGCAGTAAGTTATTTTTTTATATGTAATGAGTTAATTACAACTAATTACTTAAATGGAAGCTACACGCTTTCGTACTCAGAAATGACCTGGATTGCTTTAAATATGAATGAGTAGGTAGGTACGTCTGCTCTCTACATACTTTCAAAATAGCTGGTTTGATTGGTTTAAAAGTAAACTGTATATTTAATGACAACGTACGGTCTAACAATGTGACCATTTTGTTGGGACTATGTGAAATATAAAGAAGAATGAATAAGTTTTGTAAACGTTTAAAAAACACCCACTTTTTTTTATTCTTGATAGGTTAGCGCTTGACCGCTATCTCACCTGATGGAAAGCGACGATGCGGTCGACGATGGAGCGCGCTTACTTGGGGTTTGCTTTCCATATTATGTGTTTTACATTCTGCTGACTAAGTATCTAAAGATCGTTTCGTATTTACAATACAAGGAAGCTATATAATTTACCCGTATAGTCATCATAATAAAACCGATAACCAGAATGTTCCAGAACTAAATCTGCGGAGGCAGTAATGTCAGTTCATTCATGTTGCTTCACGGAAACCACAAAACAGTAATCTCTAATCGCACATTGTCAAGACAGAGCAAAATATTCATAAGACTACATATTCTTATTACGTGCGGATGAGGGTGTTAGGTCGGCGCGGCAGCGCATAATGTGGTACAATGTGTTCCGAGGTAACAACCTGGCTTATGAGGCTCTTGTGGTACCACAGATAAGGCACGCCGGAGGCTTTGTGAAGGTACTTGTACAATGTAATAAGGCGGCCACGGTAATACGGGGACGCCCGTCTATTTCGCACCTTTTATAAACAATGTTTACGTTGAGCTAGCGGGGTCGTTGTATCAAGGACGCAATTAGTTTTCAGGTTCATTGTTGTTTTTCTAGGAACGTATGAACCCAACGCGCCAACAAAACTCTCTCGACAGACGCACCACACCGCTCGTAGACTCGTGACGCATCACTTGTGGTCTCAGCATCACAATCTTTACTGTTGAAAATGTTGTACATATTTTACGCTTTGTTTTTTTCACATTACACGTCTGAGCTTCAAAGATAATATGAATTATTCATAAAAACGCTCTACAAAATTTCGTTTACACTATTTGAAGCTTCAATTCCTAAGTTCTCTTTTACGTGTTCCACGAACGCTGTAATGTATGATGCTATTGTACTTTTTAAGTGGCTTTCATGTATTATTATTATATGACAGCACTCATCGGTACCTGGTCTGTAACATAACATGGCTCGACGAAGACTCGTGCGTGATGGAACGATCCAACGTACATACGTGTAGACTAACGAGGTCGTTTGAGCTCTTCAGGTATAATAAAAGTGGCCTAAAAAGTTTGCCAGTCCAAACTAGAAACGTGAAACTAGTGCACAAGCTGGAAAATTCCGGGAGATAAAATCTCAACGCCTCTCCAATTTTCACTGTGATGTTTTTTTATAAACGAAATTATTTCAAGTCTATTCGAGATGCGCGATTCATTATGCTCGCAGTTGCAAGAGTGGAGCGCGGTGGAGTAAGAGGCAAGTTTTAATAATGTAGGGCGGTTGGCAAGGCTGCTGCCGTTTCCTTCCATTCATCTCTCCCCTTTCCGGTTGGCGCAATTAAAACGGCGGCTTGTTCCGGCACTTAAAAAACTTTTAAAGTATAGGCACAGACAATTTGAACAGTAGCTACCTACGGGCACATTGTTGCGAATTACACAATAAATTTAATTTAGGAGATTGTATTAATTTCTGCTTGTTAAGGTGATAATTGTGTTGTTTTAACTTGTTCTTGGTTTAATTTGTGTTTCCTGAGGAGGTTGCACCGAAATTAACGTGTTCAACACAATGCATGGTGTGATTTATTATTTCGTCGTTTGAACATCATCGGGGGTGCAGTAAAATGAAACTTTGGATCTGAGACGTCCTCTGACGAGGTCGACCCTCGCAGTTTGGTATAAATGCAATACATGACGTCATGGTTGTATGTATAATCAGCGGGGAGGCCGGTGTCGCAAGTCGCGATGACACGACTGCGGCGGTGACTTGCCTTCGATCGGGCAGCAAAACGTCTGAATCATTCGCGTGTGGTTGAAGCTATTCACCGCTGTGCTGAAGTTCCGCTACGCGTGATTAATGGTCTCGCGTTCCCTCGACATTGTGTTTTTGTGATGCAAATAACTCGAGCCGTCGGAACAAGGAAAATTGAGTGGGAGGACCGAGCACCACCACAGTTTCAATTGCTTCGCCGCTGAATACTGATGAACCGTTTCGGTTAAAGGCATTATCTCGGATGCAATGTTTAAGGTGAAAAGCAGTTGACGTAAGCGATGCGATTTGTACCAGGACTCGGATCACCTTCAATCAATTTAAGCTGGATTTAGAAGACGTTGTAATGCTGAACCTATTTTATCTGATTACGATTAATACGACAGCAGGGTTTTGCCATCTTAGCCCGTGTTGTGCGCAAAAAGAAGTAATAAGTAAAGTCGAAACAAAAACCGCTTTAAAGATTACAGTCAAGAATCATGCCATCATAAATGTTATTTGACAGAATCAGGTTGGTGTGAGTGAGTAAATTGACACAAAACAAACACTGAACATTACCTAACTTTTCAGTAAATACATCCTATTTTAATTTTGTTTAATGCTATAACTATTTAATATATTTTACATAAAGTTGACGTCTGTTTAGTTAATCCATATCTTGTATGTTTACTGAACTTTATTGTCATAGTAAAACTTGGTTCGCCTCTGAAACCGTAGTTAGAAGTCAACGTCCGCTTCAAGTTATGTTCGGTACAGAAGTCAGACTAAACACATTATGTAAAGTTAGTCTTAAGCGTTTCTCATCACAATAGAAGTTGCCATATCATGTCTGATGTTCTATTTGCACATTTTGGTAGATATAATAAAACTTAATATTGCACACAAGTCTGGTAAGCACAAAAGGTACCTACTATGTATATAATATTTTATTTAAATCTTCAATAAGAAGTAATCGGTAGCGGCGACCTCCCGCGTCCGGCCCTGGTCCAGATCATGTGACAAAGCGAGTGGGAATGGAAAGCAGTCACCTCTTTCTGCGAAGCAGTAATGCGAGCAAAGGTGGAAGCGGAAAGCGTGAAGTGAAGACAATCTTTACGTCCCGGCCTCCGCGGGAGACAGCCTGGGCGGCGGGAGTCGCAGGGCAACTCCAAGTTACCATAGGCGTGGAGTTGCTTTAACGACCAGGCTCAAGTTGTCAGCAAGATTAACATGGCCCATTAGAACCGATTCTTGCCAGGGCTGCGGGATCGTTCGAAAGAGTTACCATATACCTGGACCGGAAAAGGCAACTGAAGGAACACAGGTGGGTTTTAGTCTGCAAAATTCAAACACTTCCTCTCCATCAGAGTGGGAGGAGTATTTTCATCATCATCATTTCTGCCGAAAGACGTCCATTGTCGAACATAGGCCTCCCCCAAGTGTCGGCACAACGAACGGTCCTGCGCGTCTCGCATTCATCGGATTCCCGCGACCCTCGCATCAGTCATCGAACAACACTGCGTTTTCTAGTACGTGGTCGCCATTCCAGAACCTTTCGACCCCAACGTCCATCTGTTCTGCGAGCAATGTGCCCTGCCCACTGCCATTTAAGTTTGGCAATTCTTTATGCTATGTTGATCGGTATCTTGGTTCTCCTGCGGATATCCTCATTCCTGATGCGATCACTCAAGGATACTTCGAGCATAGCCCTTTCCATTACCCTTTTGGTAACTTTAAGCCTTCTGATGAGGCCCATTGTGAGCGACCACGTTTCCATAAATCATCACTGGCAATACGCACTGATTATATGATGACATAGACTTTCGTCTTGAGACATTGAGATAATATGTTGGACGAGTAAATGAGGAATGTAAATGACATTCCTCATTTACTCGTTGTTTATTTATAACTTTCTATCAAAAAAAACTGGGCAAGTGCGACTCGGACTCGCGCACTGAGGGTTCCGTACAAACTTACCTATGTAAATAGTTCAATTCCCAAATGGAAATTCGAAGATTTTTTTATTATTTACGTTTTTTGCGATATAAACGGCCGTATCTTTGTTTTCGTTAATTTAGAAGTTTGTTTTTTTTTTCACAGCTTCATGGAACCGAAGACTTAAGTATATGGTTTTAATTTCAACTCGATATCTCGACGCGTTCCCGAGATAAAGGGTCTTGAGACAGACAAACGATCAACCAAGTTATTTTTTCCTTTTGTGGTACGGAACCCTAAAAAGCATCAAAACTATTGGATTTAAGGTAAACTTTTTCTTCAATTCAGTCCTTGCATGATTAAATTAGAAATGAAGAAATCCGCAGGAGAACCAAGGTGTCCGACATAGCCTAAAAAATCTCCAAACTTAAGTGATAGTAGTTAACTTGACGCGTGATTTTCTTAGATGTAATTGTCATCATCACAATCCCCACGCTCATACAAAGCGGCTGCCGAATAATGATTTTGTAAAAAATGTCTAGTCATCTATATATTATATCTATATAAAAATAATAGCTTAAAAAACTAAAAAACACGCTTTTAGCACGCACTAAAAATTACAAAATAATTCGGACATTTAGTTTGATGACTCAAGAGTTTTCCCTTTGCCAAATCTTCATTAGATCGCAGGTAAACATAAACAATTTCAGTTCGTGATGAACGATAAATAATTACCTAGGAGAAATGGTTATAAGTAGGTAATCATCTTTATTGAATATTTACTATGATTTATTATGAAAGAAAGCGTGGAGCGTTTATGTAATCTTTACTCTTTTTGGACAAAACGCAATAGCAAAGAACCAAAACGCTTGAAGTCTCACAGTTTCTGCACCCCATGAATAGTTAAAAAAAAATTAACACATTTCACACATGACAAATTTCAAAGATGATATCGCTATCATCTTTGTGTGTGTGAGACTTTAAGCGTTTTGGTTCTTTGCTATTCGATATTGCTAAGAAATCTCGAAACCTATGGTGTCAGAGGTCCGCCCTTAGAATGGTTCAACAGCTACTTATCTGATCGACATCAGCTTATAATGCCTGTTCGTCAAATAAATTAAAAAGCACATTATTTTACCCGTAAAAATACATTTTAAATACACTTGACACTCGAAAACCCGCTCTTTTGCCTTCCGCTTTTAGCCACGCAATATACTGTTTTTCGCACTAGACCGGAAAAGTCGCCCCCGCCACAATTTATTGTATTTATTGTTTCAGTTGGATCGCTAAACGACCCCCACGATACGCGTCAACCCCCGTTTTATTTATTTCTTCGTAAGTGTTTAAAACCTCTTTTTATACACTTGGAAATTTGTCACTGCAGCACTCCCATAACACCCTCGCCTGTGGCTCGTGCGAATTCCGTCTCAGTCGCAATGACAAACTTTCTCCACTTGTATCAAAATGTACTATTGCAATCTGAGTATGGAAACTAGTAACGTCCTTTTTGTTGGAAAACTGCTTTCATCATACATATCTGCAAAAGTGGCACCAAGAATACCTCTAATAAATACAGGCTAATTTAATGAAATTTTTGAGTTGAGGGCTTTGGATGACATCAAAAATCCTTGAATAGTTAACGCTAACTAGCCACCTCTTAGGCTTTCTAGAAGAGAATTATCTTTTCTTGGAGTTGCAGTATGACTTTCGTCGAAGGAAATCTACTTCACAAGCAGTGAGTCTGCTAACAGCCATTACCTCAAACACTGACGGATTTTGTCGTTCAGATTACGTCTTCCTAGACCTCGCCAAGGCCTTTGATACAGTCTCTACTTCTACATTGGTAAAAAAACTCGAAACCTTTTGTGTCAAAGGCTTGCCCTTAGAATGGCTCAACTGCTTCTTACCTGATCGACATCAACTTTTCGAAATAGGAAAGTACCCATCAATGCGATTTTGTCGATTGCCTACGGGGTCCTCCAGGGACGTATCTTGAGACCCACCATTTTCATCACGACATAAATGACATCTTAAAACTCAATATTGCAGTCACAACATATGTAATATGTTATGGTGATGATATCGCCATCATTTCTCATATAACTACTAGGCCACAGGCTTTGGACGTATCTAACTGAAAAAGGATGTGTGTAGGTACTATGTAGGTTAAACTGATCAGAATTAATCTTTCAAAGCAAACATCCGAACACTATAACTCGCAAAAAAGACTCGCCAATGTATTCACGCCGCGAAAATCTTAAGATTAAGAATATCTGCATCCAGATGTACATTTTTCTATACCAATTTGTTCTGCAATACTATATTGGTGTCGCTGCCAAGACGTGCATGCTCTAGCATGCATGTATTACCAGCTCTAGCTGGAACGGGCTCGGCGTGCTATCCTCAAGACTACTCTTGGGAAAACCACGGCGTTTTTCTACAAAAGTAAAGACCTCATATGCGACGCGGCTCTCCCCGCATCTGTCTACGAGTTCAGCGCTGTAAGTAAAACGTTCACGATTCGAAATGAGAACTCTTTTTATTGAGGTGAGAAATCATCATCAGTCAGTAGAGTGCTCGAAGGCCAAAACTAAATTAAAGAAATAAATAAATAATAATGAAATAATAGAATTAAGTTTTGGCTTCAGAGTCAAAGAAATTGCTGCTGAACCGAACTCATGAAGAAACAGAAAGTAAACCTACACACCAACGTCATAATACGTCAGTGCATAAAAATCTCAAATTATAATATAAAATCGAATAAAAAACCGATTTTACTATCGGCATGCGTTTATTTTGGCCGGAATCGCGTCGCGAGTGCAGTTACGCAGTTTTTAATGGATAGTGATCAAGACCAATATGAGAATTATGATGCAAACTTAAACATTGATACATTAGATGACCAAACACAATTGAATAACGTTATAGAAATGAATATAATAATATCAGCGGGAAAACGCCCAAGATCTGAGAATAATCTAGAATGCTGGCAAACTGTAAGTAAAAACAACTCTAAGAAGAAGGCAAAACTTAGCAAGGATATGTCTGTGGAATCACCAATACAAGTTACTGTAACTTCCAAAGAAAAGATGCCCAAACAATTTGCGCTTGCAAAATTACTAAAACAAAATAAGATAATGGATATTGACAAAATTAAATATATTAATCCATATAAGTTGCTGGTAACGTTTAGTAACAAAAATAGTGCAGAAAATTTTCTTTGTTGTCCGGTATTTAGTGACCTTGGTTGGCGAATACAAAAAACCTGGGAGGTTGGTCTATCGTACGGAATTATTAGAGATATCGAATTGGGCTTATCTGAAAAAGAACTCGTGGATTATATGAATTGTGAGAAGGAAATTGTATCAGCTACACGACTCAATAAAAAAGATGGAGATGAATGGGTTCAAAGTGAAACTTTCAGAATAACTTTCAAAGGTTCTTCCTTACCTTCACATGTATGTCTATTTGAGTTGAAAATAAGAGTAGAACCGTATACGTTTCCTGTAACGCAATGTTCCAAATGCTGGAGATTTGGGCATATTGCTAAAATGTGTCCAACAAGTAAAATAGTATGCCCAAAGTGTTCTAACTACCATAATACTTGTGATACAACTACATTCAAATGCCCTAATTGCTCAGGCAATCACGTGGCAATGTCGAAACAGTGTCCTCTGTATAAAAAAGAAAAACGTATCAGAGAATTGATGTCAGAGCACAATTACACTTATCAAAAAGCCTTATCAAAGTATTGGGAGTCTCCCTCATTCCATACACCAAGAGTTGTACGTGATCCAAGTCCAATCCTGGAATCTAGAAGTATTCAGGCATCCGAAAGAAGCAAGCAAGACTCAGTATCTTCTTTACAAGAAGTTTACATGGAAACAATCGATACTAATATTCCTTCAGGTTCAGACAAGATAAAAAACAAAAAGAAAAGTACCAAGAAGAAGAAAGTACCTTATAAAATAGCAAATAATGTAATTGCGGAACTGGAGACTTCAGATTCAGAAAAAGCAGCTGAAGGCTCTACTGGTCAGTCGTTACGGTCAGAAAATAAGGATCAGACACATTGGAAATCATGGTCATTTAGTGAAGTTATACAAAGAATTAAGGACTTCATTAAAGAAAAGAAGGATAGTGTAGTCGTTAAGCTTAAAGCCATTATTAAGATTTGTATAGACTGGTTTACCTCACTTTTTACTAACCTTTTGCCAGACTTACCAGTAATAGTTAAAATGTTTTTGAGTGATAATGGTTAATCACTCAAAAACTAATGTTGATTTAAACATGATACAATGGAATGCTCTCAGTCTTAAACCTAAATCAAAATTATTTAATCTTAATATATTGCAATGGAATTCGCAAAGTATTAGACCCAAAATCACCGAGTTTGAGTCACTGTTGTTTAAAGAACAAATACACATAGCTGTCATCTGTGAGTCATGGTTAGAACAAAATAGTCCTTTAAATTTATCCCAATACAACATCTATAGAAAAGACCGAGCTGACGGATATGGCGGAGTAGCAATCATTTTACATCAATTTATTACTTCTGAATTAAAAGTATCTAGTATTAATAATACTGGCATTGAAATATTGCATGTAAATATCAAAAATTGTAAACACCTGGAAAATATTGTCTCAGTCTACTGCCCATCCTCGATCCAAACTAAGCAATGTGATTGGGATGAACTATTTTCGTTGTGTTCTCACAAAACTCTCATAGCCGGTGACTTTAACGGACATCACTCAAATTGGTCCTATAAAACCGATGTAAGGGGCAATCAAATTATAGACGCAGCACTAGAATACGGTGGCAGTGCCACTAGGGTAAAATTTGTTAATAATAATTTACAACAGTCATCTCCTGATATCACCTTTTCTTCATCCGATATAGCAATTTACTTTTCTTGGCGAGTCTTAAATGACAACTTGGGGAGTGATCATCTAATCATAAAAATTAAAATGAATTATAAAGATACTGTTCATGCAATTAGTAAACGTAATTTTAAAAAGGCGAAGTGGTCAGGTTATAAAAAAGACGTAGAACGGTTATTCTGCGATATTAGTGCTAATATAGTATCAGGCGATATTCAGACAATGTATAAGACCTTTATCTCTATAATTGATAAATCTGCTGATATTAATATTCCACATACTAAAATTTGTAAAGACCCACAAAACAGTTTTAAGCCTAAACCGTATTGGAACCCTAACCTTTCTAAAATCGTGGCACAAAGAAGACTTGCATTAAAGGAATTCAGACACAACCCGACGCCGTCGAATTTGGCTGTGCTGGAGAATATAACTTTAAAAGCTAAGAAGGAAATTCAAAAAGCTAAGACAAATTGTTGGCAAGAGTTCTGCACTTCGATTGATGGCACCGTAACTTCATCGGAGATGTGGCGCATGAGATGAAGTGGATTAAGGGATACAGACAAGCTGGGACCTACGTTTCTATTGAGAAAAAATGAGAGCTTTTGCATAGTTTGGCCCCAGATTCAACTCTTACTCCTAAACCCTTGTTTACTTCAAATAATGTGACATTAGAATCAGAGTTTACATTACGAGAATTGGAGGCATGTTTAAAAAAAAAAGATACAGCTCCTGGAGATGATAATGTCACTTATTCCATGATATATAACCTACCTAACGTTGCAAAAAATTTTTTACTCGATATATATAACAACATTTTTGTATCTGGATGTATCCCTGATGAATGGCGTAATATTAAAATAATTCCGATACCTAAAATTGGGAGTAACTCAAAATTAAGACCAATTTCATTAATATCCTGCCCTTGTAAAATATTTCATTTAATGCTAACTAAAAGGATAGAGTGGTTTATCGAACATTATAGTATATTATCTCCTAGTACAACCGGGTTTAGGAGGGGTCGATCATGTTTGGACTCTCTTGCGCAGTTGATAACTAATATACAGTTGGGTTTTACTAAAAACACACCCACCTTAGCGTGTTTCTTGGACATAGAGAACGCGTACAACAACGTATTAATTGACAGTGTAGTTAAAATGTTAGATAAGTTAAAAATAGGCAGTCGAATATGTAATTATTTATGGGAATTCCTTAAAGAAAGACATCTAATTGTTAAAGATGACACGGATGAGAAGGGTGGTATCGTTAGGTGGACTAATAGAGGGTTGGCACAGGGAGATCCAATCTCTCCGTTATTATTTAATATTGTAACACTCGAAATTTGTTACTCAATTAATAATACCAATAACGTTAAAGTGTGTCAACACGCTGATGACTTCGTCCTCTTTATTAGTTCGGAAAAAGTAAATGATAGTATTAATGGAACACAATTGTCATTAAATCACATTGTGGCGATGTTATCTGCTATAGGTTTAGAATTATCAACGTCTAAATCACAAGTTTGCTTATTCAGTAGAGGATATAGAAGGCAACAGGCTCAATTATATGTAAAAGAAGTCCCTTTAGTAGCAGCTGATTGTATAAAATATTTAGGTGTTTGGCTAGACACTTCACTTCGATGGGGCAAACATATCAATGAACTTAATGAACGATGTCAGAAAATGTTGAATATTATGAAAGTATTAGCTAGTTCTAACTGGGGAATGCATCCACAACAACTAAGACTTTTGTACATATCCTTAATTAGAAGTCGATTGGATTATGGCAGCATATTTTATGATAGTAGTGTTAAATCTCGATTATATAAATTAGACAAAATTCAAAATAAGGTTATGAGAATTATTGGTGGATTCATTAAAACTACCCCTATTCATGTGATGGAAAGTGAGTTGTGCTTACCCCCATTACATATAAGACGTAAATATTTAGCATTTAAGTTCTGTCTTAAGGTTAAATCGTGGACCAATTGGGTGACGAGTAAATGTTTGTCTGATCTAGGAAGTTTTACTACCCACAGATACTGGACAAACAAAAAAATACCTTCGCTAATGAATACTTATAATATTATTAAGGAAGAAAAAATGTACTCGACCAATCCATTAGATATGTTTAAATTAAATACTTGGTGTAGCAATATCTCAATTAAAAATGTAATTAAAATTCATCTATATAGTGTCAATAGGCCCAAAAGTTCATACGAAAGTAATTGCTTGAGAAATGATGTCTTACAAGAATTAAACTGCACATATAGTGGGTGGTACAAATTGTTCACCGATGGTTCTAAGAGTTCTAAGATTGGGGCGGCTTTCTATGATCCCGTCACCAAAACAAGTGGATGTTTCAACATTGTATCTAAAGTTTCTATCATGACAGCAGAGTTGTTAGCTATTTCCGAAGCGTTATCCTACGTTGCCACATTACAACACACTAATATAGTAATATTCACGGATAGCAAGAGCGCGCTCCAACATTTGGCTCGGTGTGCCTCTGGACACAGAGGTGTACCGATAGCCTTTGCTGTTTTGCGCAAAATACAAGCATCTCTTTTAAACAATGTTAATTTAATCTTGCAGTGGATCCCGTCACATATTGGTCTACAAGGAAACGAGGAGGCTGATAGATTGGCTAAGATAGCAGTAACGTCAGGTATAGAGATTTATGTTTTACCAATTCATTCGGAAATTTTATCAAAATTCAGAAGCTATTGTTATGAAGAGTGGAAAGAATATTTTGTTGATAAATCGAGATATAAAGGGATATGGTATAAAACAATCCAAAATGAGCCTCCTCGAGCCCCATGGTTTAGTAGTTTTAAAGTTAGTCGAAAAACATTAGTAACTTCTTTCAGGATTCGTTCCGGACATATGCCTTTAAGAGCCTTTGCATTTTTAATGAAAATGGTGGACTCTCCGAATTGTTTAGTTTGTCATAATAAAATAGAAGATGTCCATCACCTTCTGTTGGAGTGTGTCAGGAATGAGTCTGAAAGAAGTTCGTTAATTAATGAATTAAATATAAATAAGCTAGATTTAGGTATATTTAACGTTATTCTAACCAAACCAATGTCGCCAGAAGCTATTTTAGTTTACTCACTAGTTACTCTGTAATTGTGATGTATTTGGATAAGGGATGGAACTGATATAACAATTTGTTAAAAGTTCCTTAAATAAATAAATTAAAAAAAAAAAAACCTACACACACCCGGATAAAATACACACTTACATACACTTCACACCTAGAGTAGGTGTTAACTAGGTATTACTTTTGCGTTTTTGTCTATTTTAAATTACCACGTATCGCACCAGGCTACGTCAAATTATTAACTTTGCCTAATGTTTGGTTTACCAAGATGCAAGATGCACTTTGAAACCCATTTCTAATTATTCAAGGCCATTTTTAGTTTTAAATTCTTTTCAAGTTGATCTAATTATGTCTCATAAACCGTGTATGTTATATATATATCTAAAATACATTTTGATACAAATGGAAAAGTTTGTCATTATAGACCGAGGCGGAATGTCGTGGAGCCGAATGCTGCAGTGACTTTCTTGGCGTTTTTCAATACACTTACGAAGACTTAATTAAACGGGGGTTGACCGGCGACTCGCGGGGGTCGCTTACCGCCCAGCCTAATACGATAAATACAATAAATTGTGGCGCGGGCGAGTGCTCGCACTTTTCCACACTAGTGCGGAAAACATTAAATTTCGTACCTAAAAGCGGTAGGGATTCAAAACTGCGAAGATGTGGTTTATTAAACTTAATAAACGTATTTACTATTCAGTTACAGCTTTAATAAGAAAATGCCGAATGCAATATTTACTTTGTGAATTGTATGCTTTTATTTATTTTACCTGTAGTGTTGGTCATTCAGCGTTATGAAGGTTTGTTTCTGTGTTTTTAGGTTGAATTAGGGAATCGGTTTGAAGGCACTATGTAACTCGTGTAGTTGTAGGTACTCACATGTTATAATATAGAGACCTATCGCGTGAACCAAGGGCAAGTTTTTACCATTGCCATATTTTTTTTTTACGTGTGTATATCATCCATTGACATCCCTCGATCTTGGGCGGAGCGAGAGGGCGTGTCAGACTTTTACTGACTAAAAACCCACTCCTGTTCCTTTTTTGTCTTCGGCCCAGGGTTGAGTTTTCCTTTCAGAAACAAACCCTTGGCCCCAGTAGGCTTCGACCCTGCTGGGCCCCTACGGTTTGCTAACATCGTGACAGACTTGCTCGACACCGTGCAAGTGCAGCCTCCTCCTTTGCTAGCATTACTGCTTCGCAAAACGAGGCTACCGCCTGCCACTTCTCCTCGCTTCGGACCATGGCCTGCACCAAGGCCCAGCTCGAGAGATCGTTGCCGCCGATCTCCCTCACGAGGACACGGTGGTGCTCTGCCCGAGCGGGGCACACCTCTACCGTGTGCTCCACCGTGTCCTCCGGCCGATCTACACAGTGGTGATACCAGGGCGTTCCTTGCGCATGAATCCGGTGCAGGAACTTCCCGAACTGACCATGCTCGGTGAGAACCTGCGTCATGCGGAAAGTGAGAATGCCGTGAAATCTTTCCAGCCACTCATCAAAGAGGGGACTTACCGCCATAATTATGGCATGCCCAAGTATTGCCATATTGCGTGGCAATTCCGCCAGTCTTTTAGACAAATTATTAATCGAGAGATATGAGTGAAGGAGTTTTTCGACAAAATATTTGAGATTGTTTTTAATAATTTTTAATTAGTAGTGAAGTATTTTATTATTTTTTTCAACACACTTGCTCAGAAAGTGACTCTTATTGCACTGCACTTAGGTACCTATATAATGGCACTCGTTACCAAACTGTGACATTTTGATTACCATTACGCACTAGTGCTATAATGTAGTTAAAACCTTTTTGTCCAACCCCTTTGTTCGCAAAACAAATTTTGAATTCGAATAAAATTCCCATTAAGTTATTGCGTTCAATATATAAGTTAGTGTCTTACTTACTTATTTCTTCCAATTTACAAGTTTAAATGGACAAATTTAACTTGTACAAACGATTTATTTAATAAAAAAACATTTAGTAAATAAATCGTACATTGAAATAAAATTTGTTTTTTTTTTTGTGGTCTATGATGAGATGATAAGATGCGCGCGGTTTTTGGCGTGATTTTTTTTATTCCAGTGAAGTTCAGTGGCTGTATTAATTAAATAAAACTAAATACTACAAAATCATTACAAAATGTTACATCCGTATTCTATTGTCACTACGAAAGACATTATCGTAAAAACTTTTCACGCAAAAAAACATAAACGTAAGATTAGGCAGTATGATCAAAATACCATAGCCTTCCTCTAGGGGTAAATAAAAAAAAAATGATGCGTGCTTATGAAAACAGATTTTTACCGCCATGTCACAGAAAATTTTACTAATTTTACTGTTGTTTTCTTCACAAGTGTATTGAAAAACGTCGTATGATACACGTGAGTAATTAATGATTACCGTTCTTGGCTTTCTTAAGACCCTCGCCACGGCTCGGGTCTAAATACCGCCTCGACGGTAATCACTAACATTACACACTTATATCATAATGTACTATTATTTAATTATAGTTACTTAACTATTTTATAAGTATTTTAATATTATGTACCAATTTTTAAATAAATAACTAATTCCACAAAAACAAAAGACTATTGATTAACTTGGGAATACCTTCCTAAATATTTTTTCACTTTTATTTTATTTGAAGTAAGTATTTCATATTATTATGTTATGTAATAAGAAAAGGTCAAGGAAGGCAAAGTTGACACTTTTACAATAAGGAGCTGCCAAATTGTTCAAATAACATCACGTTCGCGCTCGTTCGCAGATAATACTGGCACGCACTCAAAGTTAGTCGTTACTGTGTATTGTATAATATATGTAGGCTACAGTTACACGGCACAACACCTCCTCTGATACAAATTAGATCAAACAAGATTAAAGAAGTTTCAACGAGATAATAATATCATTCTCCAGCGAAAACATTTCGTAAACTTTCATGTTAAAGTTTTTTGCAGCGAACGTTAACTATGCAAACTTCTCCTGTCGCTCCTCCACTTTGAAATGTGAAAACAATTCGTATCTACCCTGGTAAGGCGGTCGCTACAAAAAACCCTTCGTAAGTAATTAAGAAGTTTCAGAACACCGGCTCATTGGCATACTTTCGGCTTGTAATACGCAGTTAATCTCGGCGCAAAAACTTGGCGTTCTATGTTATAATTCACGAGGGCCCGCCCTACGCCACCGACAAGGGTGAATTTCTTATGAGTGTGACGCGTATTCGTCACAAAAATCTATATGTTCCTATGTGTATTAAACGTAGAACTATAAGTAAGTACCTATATTAGACGCACGTAACTACGTTCACGCGTTCTAACCGGGGTAACGGGATACTAGCATAGTTCTTCGTTGCTCATCGTCCGGCTACATTACCATTCATTATTTTCTTTACCATATAATACTCTACAGAGTAATTTATGCTCACTTACAACCCTTAAAATGTAATAAAGTTGGTAATAATGTCTGCCACGCTCGTCGTAGCTGGGTCACTGGGAACATTTCATTACGATTATTGTCGAGTTAATGATGTCTTACTAACTTCACTTGAGGCAGGCAAAGTATGCTGTGAATTTGAATAAATTCATACTTACATGTGACATCATTTGTCCGTAGCGTCGGATGAAGTGCGCCCTATGTCGCACAAAGAAATGACGGTAATTCGCCAGCTTAGCGCGATCCACTCTTATCTCTTCCAGTTGTGCGAGCGACGAAGCTCTTAAATCTTACCGAGGCTCGAATACTACTCAAGAATACTTACAAGCCTTTAATTCGAGACAAATTATTGCATAATTTAGGAGCGCCTATTTAAATCCCTGGCTGTGCGCTTCCACTGTGACAGTTGTCATGGCTTAGCTTTGTTTCGGATTCAATTACATTCTTAGAAAAAGGATTCTGTGAGCACGAAAGGGTACGGTGTTAACGAGAGCAAGTGTAACAGTTTTAGCTTTTTATTTTGAAAGTGAAAGTTTATCTTTAACTAACAAAATCACAGCTCAACCTATTCGGCTATTTTATTTTATAGATGGTGCAAATCATAAAGTCATTAGAGTTTTACTGTGCATCATAATCATCAACACAAAGCTTAGCTTGACTAAAATGTAACAAAAAGATCATATTCTAGATCAAAAACCTTTAAGTTAACCTAGCTATGAGCTACATTTATCGATGAATTCAGATATAGATTTACATGTTACGCATTGGTCCACACCAAACTCTATCATAATATCAAAAGTTTCAAGTCATTCAGGAGAGATATAACCTGAATAGCACAGGCGTGAATTTTCCAACAAAGTTTTTTTAAGAATCAAGGCTAGACAAAACCTCACTAACCTCAAAATATTACCCTGAAAAATACCTTGTTTGATCCTTATCGGATTTGCTATTTCTCTGAATACTTATATTGACATCATAAACGGAGAGATAGTCCTTCTTTACCCCATACAAGACATCAGAAAAGTAGTGTTACATTTTTTTTTTATTTTTTTTTTTACAATACAGTACGTCGGGTACATTACCAGTCGACAGCGATGTGGAGGAGTTTTTCGACGCCGTACTTTAGATTGCTTTTTTTAGTACTTTATGGATTTTATTTTTATTTTGTAAGTTAGTTTTAATTACGTTATTATTAGATTTAAATGTATATACAATGTAAAAAAAAAACCGTTTGTTACCTCAGAACTCCGTCGTTTATGGACCGATTTGCAATTTTTTTTTTCCCTTTATAGGATATGCTTCCAGATTGGTTCCATTTTTTTCAAAATCCAGTTCTGATGATGGGATCCATGAGGAATCGAGGGAACTCCTCAAAAATTATAGGCAACCCTATGGTAATTTTAGTATTTTCATCAAGAACTTAAGCATTTACAGTCAAAAAGTAACATTTGATGAAGTGGAACTGATGAAGAAGACCAGAAATGGTCAAAGGAACTTCATACTCAAATAGATATCACAATGAAGATATAGTTAAGCGACTATGACAATACAAATAAATGAATGATTCTGAATAGTTACGTTGAAAATGGTATCATCGAAGTGATCTGATGATGATGATGGAGCCGGAAGGTAGGCACTGGAACTCCGTAATTAATCAATGTAACCTAGCCGTGTTTGGACTTATTAGAATTGTCATGAGATTCACTTTGGCTATAAGGTACTATCGAACTGATCTGATGATGGAGCCGGAAGGTAGGCACAGGAACTCCGTAATTAATCAATGTATCCTAGCCGTGTTTGGGCTTATTAGAATTGTCGTCAGATACTCTTTGGCTATAAGGTACTATCGAACTGATCTGATGATGGAGCCGGAAGGAGGAAGGTAGACACAGGAACTTTATAATAAAACAATATAACCTAGCAGTATTTGGGTTAATTGGAATTGTCATGAGAAATAGGCACTCTGTTTATAAGTGTATCGCAACTAAAAAGTGTGAAATAAAAACTTTTTAGAAAAAAAATATAACCGACTTCACTAAAAAAAAAACACTAAAAGGATCAAAATAACTTTAATTTCGGAAGTCGGTGTTAAATAAGAACAAACAATACCGAGAAACACCGACATCCGAAATTAAAGTTATTTTGTTCCTTTTAGTGTTTTTTTTTAGTGAAGTCGGTTATTTTTTTTTTCTAAAAAGTTTTTTGTATACCTAATTCTTGCACCATCATGAGCTATGTAAGAGGCACAAAGTCATAGGCCTTCTTATAGTCCATATATCTTGTCGACAGATCCTTTTGGGAACCTCGAACCTGTTTGCTAATGAACATATTGATGAAGAACTTAATACCGCGGGACTTTTTATCTTAAAATATCCAACAATATGAAATTTATTGAAATTGAAATTAAATACATACAATTAATACATTAATTTATTTAACCTAATAAAAACTAATTTACAAAATAAAAATAAAAGCCCTAAAGAACTAAAAAAGCAATCTAAAGTACGGCGTCGAAAACTCCTCCGTATCGCTGTCGACTGGTAATGTGCCCAAAAGACTAGCGGCATTGCCACGCTGAATAGCAATGCTTATTCTTTGACCGAAGTAAAAGCCAGCCCTTAGGTCACGCGAAGAGTCAACAAGGTGTTTTGAAAGTTCTTTAAATAATTTTTGAGCACTCGGCCCTCACGATCCGAAAGTTTCAACCCCAAACGGCTCGAAAATATAACTACCAACAAGGTTATTATATTTCCGCCGCTTGAGGTTCTCTGCAGCCACTGCGGCAGAACCGGCACAGCACGACGAGCTAGGAAAATAAGCTGGCGCAAGAGTATCGACACAAGTAGCATCCCACACTAAAGGCCTACCCATTTCCATGGAAATACCGTCATACTGTCCGGTCTTTTGCCATCGTCACGTGCCAGGGCATGAGGTTCCAATACGGCTGGAACGCCGACGGTGACAAGAACGCGTTGGATGATGTCGTTGATATTCGCGTGCCGCGCTATGCGACCCGCACTTCGGCTGCATGACAGACCGTGGTGTCCAAAGCTGTTGACAATTTCAGCGATGAGGAGAGCAACAAGGAGTGCCAAGACGTAGGGAAGCAGCGAGGCGAAAGGTAATATCATCGAACAAGGTGCCTATGTTCGACGACGGTAGCGCATGAAGCTGCGGGACCCATTTCTACATTTATTACGAGACGCAGATATAATAGAGTTATTGTCTATAAGGTTATTAATGTTCTCTCAAAATGGGTGTAAGAGTAATAACCTTTTATACTGTAACGTGATTTATCAATAATAATTTATGAGTTTCGCGATGCTACCAGATTTGTGGAGCAGGTACTCCTGCTATAAGGAACTCGGGTAGCAAACGATTCCAAGGCAGCCTGATACTGAAGCAGTGTAGTCCGACCTTGAAGATTTATAATCCAATTCAATCGGATTAGGAAACGATTAATTGGGCTATATCTTTGAAGCTGATTGTGATTGCTTCCATTTCTGGTATTGAAAACCTTCGATGTGACTGATAGACACTGACCAGATGCTGCTCCAGAATTCACACATGCCATCATCATCCGGTAGGCGCGTTTAGTCATAATTTAGTCCGCTCACTGTCAAGCTCCATATACCTTCATTACTCCGGAATGTGGGTCCATCACTCCACCCGCCACTCTAGCCTCACCAATATGACACTCGATCCTGCACAGCTAGGCTGGCACGGCTGACTTCGGTCATGTAGCTCTGTCATTAGCAAGTTTGACGTTAAGTACATATAACATGTCGCTACAGCAGCTCAGTATATTGTTGAGTGTTTATCGACGAGGTAAGCATGTCCTAAGTTCGGGCGGTATGTTGCGTTATTCCTTTACACTCCAAAGCACTCCTCAATCCCTTATTGTAATGGGTATGTACTTATGTTTTTTAACCTTGTCACTACTCTCCTCGTCAGCGTGGTTGGAAATATGACTGAAAGGTGATGCCACAGTCCGACAGCGGGGGGCTACCGATTTAAGATCGGAGGCGATCAAGAAAGTACAGTATCATCCAACATCATGATTGACAACATATGATACGTAGCATTTGAGCTGTTGCTCGGGTCAACATTTTTCTAGTATCAATCGAATTTAACCATTCATCAACTCGTCGTTTTTCATTATTGTTTTATTACAGTTTTTGTTAATAGTTTTTCCCGCGTGAAAGTAGAAAGTTATCCCAACGTACACATTTAATAGAGTGCAATTACGGTTTTAGTTCTCATTTCGGGGAAATGTATTTACCATTTCTCTTGTCGAGACCTTATGCCGATAAATATATCCACACACAGAAATGTCCTCAACTGTATTACTTATCTGCCAAAGATACGTAAGTCGTCACGTGGAAGACCAAAATAGGTAGACTTCAGTTTCATTGACTTATAAACTACTTATAAATGTGACTGAAGTAGATCAACAAACTCACGTGTTTGGACCGAAGACCGAATAAAATTACACAGAAACAAATATCGACTACTAGAACCCATAAGTTGGTTTCTACCATGAGTGTGAGATTGACTATACTGTACTCTTTTTACTTGAATTCATGAAACAATAACATCCTAACATTATCACAAAAAGTAATAATCATCCGTATTTTAACTTGTACATTGTTTTGGTTTCACATTTATTCCAGCAACAATTATTCGGGTACGTAACAAAGGCAGGTTTTGCGCGAGTAACCTGAGTTATAAAAAGGGTCTCGACTCGACCCAACTAATACCCTTGTCATGTCGAGATGAAATTAGTTCAACTCTTGCAGCTGCGCCGAAACCCCGCTGTTTGTCCAAAATTTATGTAATCTATAAAATATAGTACCTAAGTGTGACTAAAAAGAAACTTTATGGCTGTCTATGTGTGTGCATAGTTTTTCTTCACCACAATTTAAAGAAAGTATTCGTTATCCTGAAAATATTTCGATTCATTTTGAATCAGTGCATCATCTTCCTCCATACTCAACACCTAAAGACTTTTTTTTCACAACGTATATCTATACTAGTGTACAGTTTATATACATGCTTAAAGTATATTTAGCACAAAAGTCTTCACGTTTTTTTGCCATCGCCACATCAGATCATCCCCACCATGCGAGACATGGGCGCATTGCTAGTCCGATAAACTATATAATGTGGATGTAGGCGCAGGCGTCAGACATACTGCCTCAAAAACCGCCATGTTGGTTGTGTTTCCTCTATATTGAGTTAATTAATTGATGGCTATTAAGAAAATGGGTCGGATGGTAGATGAATTGGAATTAAGTGTTAGTAGTTTTTGGGTCTTCATTTGATTACAAAGATTTTTGTACGAGATAACTCTGACCCATTAAGCTGCTCACCAGGGTATGCTCACGCTAATATAAAGGCGTTCAAAATACATACTGAGTCAGAAAACTATATTATCTAATTACAGGTCACATCAAATAACTGAGTTTAAGGTTACATCAATCATTCAAACTTACCGTTACTCACAATCAAAACATTACATTAAATTATGTAAACGAACGTCACAGGAAAGTTGTAAAAAATTTAAAAATCCCAATTCCGACGGCAATCAGAAAAATATTAATGTCACAGTCCTTGTAAATTATTACCGAAACAGATGTTACAAGCAAACAAGAGGTATTCGTAACAAAGATTAACGAGACAGAGGACTTGGATAAAAAACGTACAAAACAATGAACGCGAAGCGGCAATAAACTTATTTTATGATAAACATACGAGTACCACCATTTACAATAACGACTAAGAGTACTTAAATGTACATAGATGTGACGGGAACAGGCGTAGTTAAATGTGTATCGTTAATCAAGATACATAAATCGGTCATTTACCACGTTTACTTGCGCTGAAAACCGCGATTCAATTGAAACTCGCGGTCTATGAACGATAATTGTAAATTGTTCTCGATTGGGTTTTGATAGGACTAAAGATGTTGCTCTGTAGTTTAATTAACTCGTGATTAACTAGGTAAGCAGGTGTGCTTTTGTCAATTGCATTATGTATATGGTATAAAAGCATGTAGTAGTAGGTATAACCTTGGTAGATGGAGTTGTTAAACTACTATAACATATAAATGCTAAAGCTTAATTTGTGTTTGTCATGTTAAATAATAATTATTACATATTTACGTCTCTGCCATAATTAATAACCTACTACCTAATTAACAACAACATGTATTTTATTTCATTCGAAACAAAACGCAAACATTATTAGTCCTGGGAAACAAAAGACAAATGATAATTGTTCCTAAATAACTTAATCCGAAATCGTCACCGACCGCAAATCGAACAAATTATTCGCAATCAAACAAGTTGCAATAGCGTGGCACTTGTGTGGGTACCGCTGTATAATTTTGCATTTAAAATCGTGTTCGGTTGACGTGACATGAATTTATTATAAAACTTGCTGACTGTGTTCCGTACTCCAGTTGGCTGAGAATAGGCATTTCGACTTTTTGATATACGATTTTTAAACACGATGTCCAAAATTCCCACAAAACACACTTTGTTCAAGTGTCTTACGAGTATGTCAAACTCCATGCAAAATATCATGTTAACAGTCTTACGCTTAGCCTTTTTTATATTTTTTAAGTTAGGAATGATCAAATAATTCCACCCGCTCTGGGTGGGGCAAGAGAGAGTGTCAGACTTTTACTGACTAAAGCCGACCTATGTTACCTCAGTTTCCTTTTGCGTTCGAGGACTGCGTTAATACGAAAAATCCCGCAGTTCATGCTTAGAATAAATAACAAACACAATTTTGTGCTACAAAAGAAAAATTTTATAGACGTATATCTAATGGTATAAAGGACAAAGTCCACACCAAAAGCAAAAAAAAGGAAAACCTTTTATCTCTGTATGGGATAATTTATAGGCTGAAAGTAGCATTAGGTCAGACTGTAGTAAACCACTGATGACTTTTACTGCTTGATCAGACAGCGGAAGCAGTAAAGCTTTTATATCATTAGAAAATATTGGGTTTAAGGGAACATAGGGATCGGAAATTAGTTGAAAATTCTTTATAGAGTTACACTATAAAGATAGGATAAGTTTCGACATCATACTGGCCTTGTCAAGGGTAGCTTGACAAAGTTGGTACTAAAAAGACAAGAACAGCTTAAACAAGTCCTATGGAAAAAACAAGAACGTCGTGGACGATTATGATACACAAAGAAAGAAAGCAGTAGCAAATACCGATAGATGAGGACTTAATATACCTAGGCTTCTAATATTTTTTTTCTATTTCATGCATCTTCTTCTTCGTCCCTAACTGCTCCCATTATCTGTGTGGGTCGGGTCTCCTCACAATTCTGCACCAGCACAGTCTGTCCTGGGTTGTCGATTTTGCCAATTGGGCTTTTTTGAGGTCTCTGTTGATGTTAGACCACCAGGTTAATGACCGACGCCCCGACGGCCTCTCCCTCTCTTTTGTTCGGCTAAATTTAAGGCTGAATTTTTCTGTTTCATCAAAACAAATGACCTCAGACTTGTGTAGGGCCACCTCGAGTCTAAATTGCCGGATCCTCTCAGCTATTTTCACAACCACGCGTATCGCCAGTTTGACTGCTGCCGCCTGATGCGAACCCCCTACGCCAGGACCTGCGTGTCGTTAGCGTAGACTTAACACCGGCCAATCAGAGGCCGCCATCTAAGAGATTCCCAGATAGAACTAGAAATTTCTAATACTGTAATTGAAACAGACTTTGTAGATACTCAGAGAGAAAAGGGAAGCGCTTGATCAGTACTCAATACATAATGTACGTAGCTCGTAGATTTATGTGTTACTTTGAGTAACGAACGACAACTATTTAGCTCTCCCAATAAATACGCCAACGAACGAGCTGAGATGTAAATTGCATCTTCCTAACGACGGTGATATATCGTCGAAGACACATTCGAACTGAATTATAGATCCGCGGTCTGGCCTTATACGTCTTCTTAAAATTTATTGAGTGAGGTTGAACAATTTCGGGGATTAATTTCTATTAACGTGATCTGCATTTAGAGAATTTTGATATAGTTTTCCAGATATTCGCCGATTGTTCGATTGTGTAAACTACCTATATCAATATTACATTTGTTTTTTTTTTGTATTTCTAACATTCACCTAGGTCAATCATGCATGCATGCATGTATGTAAATACAAATTTTCCTAGATGACAATAATATCGGTTTATAAGTTTCTGTGTATTTATTTGTTAACTCAAAAGTGAAAAAGAAAAGCCTTTGCAAAAATAATATACTGCTCAAATTACTATGACGCGGAAGGATTACAAACCTTGAGTAAAAATTCTGTAGGGAAATGGCTGCGTTCGCTTCAGTCGTTATTAATATCATCTGAGAAGTATGCCTCCCCAGGGAAACATTACAGTAACGGCCATATAAAAGACAAATGAGCCAAGAATACGATCGTGAAAAGCCTGTAATTTTTAAAATATATTTTCTTAAAGCCGCTTACTTCCATTTTTTATCCATTATTATACTCTTTAACTGTAATATCTTTTGTTTAAAAACATAATAAAAACGTTTTACTCCATCTTATCTTAATCGCAGTGTCTACAGACGAGTCGCCCTATATCTTTGCTATTCAAAAACGGTCTTATTCAAAAAAGTGTGCTTATCTCCCTCCCCAAATGATTTGAAAGTATGATTGATGATACATAGAAATGAGATAGCTCCTTATACTTTACTGATATTTAAAAGTATGATAGATACTTAGCGGTAGTTTTTTATGGATAATTTAGGTTTTAATTCTAACGTCAAAAGTAACTCCTTTTATGTTTAAAAAAGCTATTTGACGCGGTTCTAGATAAACTTTATCGCATCGTTATTGTAGAGACAAGCCCGTCTTTGTTAAGTTTAAACCATTAAACTCTGGAAATATAAAATCTGATTAATGATTGTAATTAATCATAATGTAATAACTCTTCATAAAGCTTGTTAAGTTTTTATAAGGTTAGTGCTGCCTTGAGTACTACCACTACCTAATAATTTTAGGATTGTTAATGTTAAGTTTTATAATATGGACTAGAAAAAATAAAAAGTAATATATAGGCTACAAAACTTTTCTATCTATCTAGGCACACCAATATTTAAAAGGAATAAAGTTTACATTTAGGGTAATTTACTCATTTGATTTAAAAAGTTTTTCACTGTTAGAAAAAATATATTATAATCTCTGAATGTTTTAGGGATACATTTTGTCCCAGAATATGCCTAATTCCTGTAGCACAGGTTACTGGAAAAAGCTAGTCTACACTACATGAATTAGATACCTGTCTTTTCAGTCAAGGTCACATTGCTCAAGTATTTAGACAATTTAAATGTGTTCAGTGACTTTTGTAGTCAAAACTATTACACGATTGAACGATATGTTGCACAATTTCCTTCAATATAACTGTTCGGTCATTCTACTTCATAAAGTTATTCAGTAGATACGCAAGCATGAATAATTTGGTCTAAATTAATAAATATTTTTGAGATGGCAATATTAAATGTTGTAGCATATTTAGTAACATAAAAATACCGTAGAATTGAAACTCCTAACCCTGTACCTATATGTATATCACTAGCCCCACTCAGATTCACATTTCTTTCATATTATAAATCTATTTGAAGACGACAAAGGTCGGGGTATGAATAACTAGTCCCGAGATTTGGGATCTCTAATGTTGCTGCTCTAAAAAGAAACATTATGTACAAAAATTTCAAGTACATATCATTGAAATTTATTTTTAAAATGTCGTTATTTTGTAATATGTTTTTTGCTAAAAGTCATTCTCTTACGAGTATTACATCTTCTAATATATAAAATTCTCGTGTCACGGTGTTCGAACTTGAACTCCTCCGAAACGGCTCGACCGATTCTCATGAAATTTTGTGAGCATATTGAGTAGGTCTGAGAATCGGCCAACATCAATTTTTTTTTTTTTTTCTATTTTTTTTTTTTTTTATTTATATGGCAGAACAACGTTTGCCGGCTCAGCTAGTTGTTATATACAATTTTATTAGGTTACATTACGAAACAACTTTTTCATTTGTTACTTTTTTTGAGGTAATTATAAATCCTTCAAAATATAATAATTATATTATTATTATTTTTTATTTTAAATCCTTCGTAATTATCAATTAATTTCTCCCGCTCTGGAGGAATGGAGCAAATAGGCGTGTCAGACTTTTACTGACGAAAACCTACTTGTGTTCCTTTAGTAACCCTTCACGGTCCAAGGCCATGGTCTCTCGAGCACTCACGTGAATCTTTTTCGAACATTCCCGCAGTGTAATATAATAGTGATACTAGTTATTTCATAATAATTAGAGCTTTAAGATTTGAGAGTACTCTTTTTGAGATGACTTCTGCCTTTCTAATCTACTAACTAATCCCTTCTCTAAGCTGGAGCAGGAGAGCGTGTTAGACTTTTATTGATAAAACCATACCTATGATTTTTCTTTGCCTGTTCCAGGACCCCGGGTTTCTTTTTCAGGAGTCAGCCCAAGTAGGCTTCGGCCCTGCTGGGCCCCAACAGTTTTGCAGACATGTCTGAGGCGCGCGTGGACCAAGCACCGATGACGTCTCGGCCTCGGTCTGGACAGTCACCGGACGACCGTCTGTGAGCTACCTATTGCTAGTCGTCTACAAACCCACGCCTAAGGTGGCTGGAAATTGGAATCGGGATCCCGGTGGCTGGGCCGTGAGGATGTCCGTTCGTGCACCCGTGTGGCCACGTCCTTCACCAATATTACTGCTTCGCAGAAAAAGGTGGCCGCCTGCCATTCCTCCTCGCTCGCGGACTCATCTGTACCAGGGCCCGTCGCGAGAGGTTGCTGCCACCAATCGCCTCGAGAACATGGCGGTGCTCCGCCTAAGCGGGGCACACTTCCACGATATGCTCCACCGTGTTCCCCGGGTAGTCCGCACTATGGTTACACCCGGACGTTTCTTCAGAACGAATTAGGTGCAGGAACCTCCCGAACTTACCATGTCCGGTGAGGACCTGCGTCATGTTTAAGGTGAGGACGCCGTGACGTCTTTCCAGCTACTCCTGAAAGAGGGGACTTACCGCCATGATTATGGCGACCCCGCGCAGAGTTGTGACAGCTCTGTCAACATATCGCCATGAGATCCTGCCGGAACTTTGTCAGCTATGCCGCAACTTGTCGCGCCAGCGGAGTTTTGCCCCGACATTAACTCCATGCGCAAATCGTGCATGCGTGCAAGGACTGTTGACTTAGATAAAGTAATATTTTGTTCTGAAGCATTTCAGTTAAATGAAACTCACACTTGGAACAACAGAATATAGATTACGATGTCGATATGTTTAGTTACATAAGCTGGTCGGTACATATACATATAGGAAGGTACTAACACTGCCTAGGGACGGCTGTGCGCAAGTGTCTCGTGATGCCGCTCTCTACGGAATCCGTCGAAACCAACGTTTTTTAATGGAAACTTTTGGCACAACGAGGCCATCTCAGAGCACTATCTCTGTTAAATTGGAATATATTTTTCTTGGCGAGACTTTACAGTGGCGTGCAAATAGAAAGAACATCCACCGACTTTCTGAGATTTGAGACATTCGCCCCACAGCTATTTGTTCAGTGTCACAGAATCAGAAAAATAGTACAACCTTGCATTTTTCATGCACGAAATACACGTTGAACAGCTTTATGTCATCGAATCCATACGCGCTCATGTGTAAATGCCCATCTCGGCACTTTTATGCACGTGTGGTTATTTATTCTTTACCTTTTGTGACAACATCAGGAATTTTACGTTCGATGAAGCGCAATTTTATTTGCAGCCCGTGTAATGTAATTGGGAAATGCCGAAAATAGAAACATTTTTTAAAAGTGTTTGTTTATCTTATAAATAACGAACGACTTTTTTAATTAAAAAGTTTTGAACGTGAAAAAAATGGGCTCGTGAAATCAACGGCTTTGCCTTGTACAAACATTAAGCCTATTTAGTCTAATTCGAACCAAACAATTTCGTTTTGTTGTATTTGTTTTTACTGTAATTAGTTATTCAATAAATAATGTTGGGTTCAAAGATGAATGTTGGTGTAGTAGTATATAGGTACACATTAAATTATTACACACATGATTGTATAAAAGATTTATGGGTAAAAACCAGAAAAATTAATGAATTTTTCAAACGGACGTGAATAGCCAAATCCGAAACTATGAAAAATATCAAAAATATTTAAAAAAGTTTCGCGTCCAAGTTTTGATGAAAACTAGAAGTGCATCATTGGACTCGTATTTAAAATTAAATATATTTAAATATTTATGTGAGTTTATAAAGTCAAAATTTATTTAATATAAGTTGTATTGTATAATAATTAAACTTAAGTTAAAATTAGATACTAAATCGAACCCTATAACTGTCATTAAAAAATATCCAACATAACTATGAATAACAAAATAACACTTATATCATTGTACATTTTAAAACACTGCCCTTTGCTATTGTTTGTAATGATGCTAATAATGTGCTGTTCAGATTTGCCTTCAAGAAATTCTCAAGGGTTTTCTACAACATGAACGAAAAATCCTGGTCAAAGGAAATAGTGTCTTTATGCGGGATCTACGAAATACACCGTCATTGCAATTGTGCAGGTTTGTTCCGTTTATTTCTTTGGATTACCAAGACGAAGTAAAGACTCCCTTTATAAATTAAAAGTACCTGGAAACATGACTGGTCTATAACTGTTTACAAACCACAGCTCTAAAAGCGTTTAGTTACAAACCAAAATTAGCGATGTTTTTGTGCCATCAACCTTAAAATCAGCACGCCATCCTAACATTTCAGTCCGCCAAATCACGTGATCTACATTAAAGCATGAAAGAATTCATTTAACGAGCGTAGTAATATTAACTTCTAATTTAGTTCTCATCGCGGACCGAACAAAAGGTATTACACCTTGTATTTGTGTAAATATCAATTTAGATTACACACAGAACAAGCGGGAATGTTCGCAATGGCCGGTGGCTACACCGGCGGGTATTAAGGAGAAATATGTAGTACGTGACTACGTGGACTGAAACACAAATGTAAGTGAAAGTTACTGTTAAAGCTTGCACAATTATACGAGTAGCGTTTGGTTTGGCTTGACTGAACGTACAGTGGCGGACTGAAAATATTTGCAAAACTTCCAAACATTTACACTAATCTTTATATACTACTCTTTCAAGAAAGTACGGGGAAAATATCAATAATACACAAAATGTTTGTTATTGATCCAAATTTATTTTATCACCTTCGAAGTATGCTCCTTCAGAAACGATACACTTACGCCAATGAATAATTCAATCATCAAAACATTTTTTTAAATGCTGTTTTTGCGAATTCTCCTTTATGTCTTCTACCGATTGAAAACGGGTGCCAGGAAGTGGTAATTTGAGTTTAGGAAAAAGAAAGAAATCGGTTGGAGCCATATTTGGTAAATATGGTGGTTGCTCGATGGTATTTGTTGAGTGTTTGGTCAAAAATTCGTTTACAATGATAGCCTTGTGCAAAGGCGCATTATCGTGGTGCAAAATCCAAGAACTTTCTTTCCACAAATCTGGCCTTTTTCTTCGAATTTGCTCTCATAAATGCCGCATAACGCTCAAATAATATTCTTTATTTACCGTTTGACCTTCCGGCAAGAATTCCGAGTGCACAACACCGCGATAATCAAAGAAAACAGTCAACATGACTTTGACTTGTGATCGACTTTGGCGTGGTTTTTTCGGTTTCGGTTCAGTTGGAAGGCGCCACTCCGCAGCTTGTTGACTAGTTTGCATGTCAAACTCGTAAACCCACGTCTCGTCACCAGTAACAATGCGTTTCATGAATATTGGGACGGAATTGACTCGTTCTAGCATGTCCTCAGCGAATCTCATGCGATTGAGTTTTTGGAGAAAATTCAGGTCTTTTGGGACTACCCGAGCGGTAACATGTTTCATACCTAAATGATTAGTTAAAATGGTACGGATCGACTCGTGAGATACAGAAAGTTCGGCGGCTATCTCTCTCAAAGTTGAATGAGGATTTTCAGTCACTATTTCCTTCACTTTTGCGATGTTAACTTCAGTTGAAGACGTTGATGGCCTACCAGAGCGAGGCAAATCTTCCATCACATCTCGACCGCTTGCATGTGCATGTGTTTTTGATAAAGTCGATTCACCGTAAGCCTTCTGTAACATTTTCAGTGACTCCGAACACGAAATTCCATTGGCGATGCAAAATTTAAGACAAACTCTTTGCTCGATGTTTTTGTCACACACTAGATATGATAATTATATAACTAAAAACAGCACTGTATTTAATATAAATAACAGATGCAACTCAAACTCCGTGCCAAAATGGAAAACAGTTGTGCCAACCAATAACAAAAAAAAAAATTGAATTTGGAACCATAAACAAATCATCCATTCCCGATACTTTTCTGACTGAATGTATAAAATAAAGTCGTGTTAGTTACAGTATTTATAACTCAAGAACGGCTGAACCGATTTGGCTGAAAATTGGTGGGAAGGTAGCTTAGAACCAGGAGATGGACATAGGATACTTTTTTTTATCGCATTCCAGTGGAACGTGACATAAAACGTAGTATAACAAAACGCAACTGACATGGAATAACAAACCGCAACTAACAGCTAAACGTAATGTTGTCTATGGTTAAGTATGGTTGAAAATTTGAAACTTTGAAGTTGACTGCTTGATGTGCTTAATATTAAATTAATATAGAGTAGGGTAGAGTAGAGTAAAAGTAGGGCAGAGTAGGGTAGAGTTGGGTAGAGTGGGGTAGAGTGAGGTAGAGTAGGATAAGGTAGGGTAGAGTTGGGTAGAGTAAAATATAGTAGTCAGTTGACGGGAGCGAAGCCGCGGGTAAAAGCTAGTAATATTATAAAGAGGAACAATTTGTGTTTTTGTATATTTTTATATTGGCATCATTTCATGATACTCAAAAACTACTTGACCGATTTTAAAATTTCTTTCACTAATAGAATGCTACTTTATCACTGTGTAACATAGGAAAGCAGACGATGCCGCTGGCAGAAGCTAGTAACACATTTGAAAAGTATATATTTTTATATATTCGGAAAACCAACAATATTTACATAATATATGATGTTGATATGACACGTTTATCCTACTGGGTAAGATTGCATCGTAAAAGTCAAATAAAAAATCTGTTTAATTATACAAGTAGCATTTGGCTTGGCTGAATGTACAGTCGTGGTCTGAAAATGTTTGTAAAACTTCCAAACATAATTCATATAAAAATAAATAATTTTATATCTTCGAAAAACCAACAATATTTATATCTTATGTCGATGTGACATGTTTATGCACAGGGTCCGGTTGCGTCATATAAATCGAATAAAAATCTGAGTAACATTTTTAGTCCGAGACTGTTCCTACCTTCGTTCGGTGAGTCGTGCGCGTACCTTTTGTTACGGGTTTTTTATACTCAAGTTATAGTTGTTTCGGTATTTCCGAAAGTAAGAGGTAGCCTAATGGCAGTTAAGTAGATAAGTTTTGTAGCTGTTGGAAGATTTGAAAGGAAAGTCTTGTATATTTACTAAAAGAAATTGATTGCCGTTTCCTTCCTTGAAAAAGTTTATTTATTCAGAAAAACTAAAGAAGAACAATTTATAAATCTATATCACTAATTAATGACAAATTACTCTTTCGTCTCTTCAATTTTGAAAGTTTTAAGATCATCAAAACTGAAACATAGTTTATCTCTAAACTAAACCTAGCATGACCTCATCGACCCTCCTTTACAAAGAAATTTTAGCCACTTTAGCATTAGTAGAATACAACTGCACTTTCGATCCTCACAGTACCTATGTAAGGAGTACAAAAGAGACGCACTAACTACATCCAATGAATCAATCATTATTACACCCCTCTTGACTAGTGTGATTAGCATACAACAGTGGAGGCTGGTAATCTTGTGAGCCAACTTAAACAGCTACTACGGTTTTAATGAACCATTCGGACCGCTCAGATACTTGGTTTAATCAGGCTTCTTAAATACATTACTTGTAATGCAATTACATAAATGCTACTTTTGTTTTCACAATTGCGTTTAATTTTCATTAAAAATACGAGCGTAGATGAAAGAGATAAAGGGTATCGTTTGCTTTTGTTTTGTTTTCGTGTTTAGGTATTTTGATTACTATTTAATTAGAATTTCTGCTTGTTTAATATCCTAATAGCAGTACAGCGATGGCATATTTCGTGAACTTCAAAGAGCTGTCAGCAAAATTGACGGATCCAGCTAGGGCCGATGCCAGCCAGGGTTGCGGGATTATTCGAAAGAGATACCACGGCCCTGGAACGCTAAGGGCAACTGAAGGAACACAGGTGGATTTTAGTTAGTAAAAGATTGACACTAGAGTGTTAGGAGTCAAAAAAAGGTTAAATTAATGTTACACTCAAATAAAACGCACTGAAGCATTTTTTTTTCATTTTATATAAATAAGTAGAATAATGCAATAAGTGATACTTTGTGGTAAAGTATTTTAGTATTAAATTAGCTTTTACTTAGCGTTAGACATAAGTAACTTAAAATTTATTGTAATTTGATTTGATATTACATTAAAATCCACTTTGAGTTTGAAATTGGTTTTAAATTATAAAATTACAGCTTTCAGTCGTAAAAGTGTTCGAATATTTTTTATTTCTAAAAGGCCGCAGAATTTTTTATCCCCAGCGTTGACAACCTCTGCTTACAATGTAGCCGACAAAAATGCCCGACGCAATTTTTCAATAAATTCGGTTAAAGATTAAAATCATTTTTACTGAGGCCACCTCTGTTACAAAGGCATTTTTGTGGAGAAAATACTTATTTTCTATATTTTTTATTTTATAGACTACGATTACTTTTTAGCTTTATTTCTAAAATTTGAATTTCCATGTTACGTTGTTATGTGATATTATTTTAACAAGCTTTTGAAGCTTTTCCCACGTTAAAGTTGAAAATCATCCCAAGATAAACATACGCCCGGCATAAAAAGTATCCTGTGTCTTATTAAAGGACAGTGTCTACCCGTACACCAAATTTCATCAAGTCAGTTCAGCCTTTAAGACGTAACAAACAGACATACAGCATTTGTAATATGAATATTAATAAATATCAATACTTCATAGTTTTAGCTACCTACTATGATAAAAGCTAACAGATATTGTTGACATGTTAATTTCAGGTGGTTTATTTGTCGGTCGCTTTGTGTAAAGCCTGAATTTTCGGTAACACCCAAGAGTAATTTGTACTGGACTTACCAACGGACATTAGAAGATGCATGATCACTACGCTATGTTTTAAATAAGTTTTCATTATACTATTTTTTTTAAAAAGACTGTCGATAATCGTTATTCTATGGGTTCTTGACTATGAGTTCTGTCGTTCTTTAACGTAACTATTTTTTTTTTCGAGCGCAGACCTTCAAAAGGGTCCTGAATTTTGATAGACCATTCCGGAATCACTCGATGGGCGAGCAAAGTCCCCACTCTGAACGCCCATGGTTCCAAAGTCCAACCTGCATTGGATGACGCAAGCGGGCTTTCAGCGTGTTAGGCATTGAGGCGGTTGCGTCCCCGACGCCTTCTTCTCCGAATTGTCGTCGTCTTTGACAGCCTATTTAGATCCTATTAAATTCAACGTCATCCAGTCCAAAATATTATTATAATTTCGCGTTAATAGTTAATTATACTGCTACAGACGAGTTTGATAGACGAATACTGTTTTGAGTTACAAGTACCTATTGGACTGCTAAGCTTTCTCTTATTTATTAGAAATCTGAGATTATTTAAAACAGAATAGAATAAAATAAACTTTGCTAGACACTATTTTTTTTTAAACTCTACTTTGAATAACTACATTAGCTTTTCAGACAACCTTCGAGTGAACCGAAAAACCTTAAAATAAAACGGGTTACGTAGTCGTATACTGCAAGTAAATTAATAATAATAATACTGTAATTTCGGGTACACATTGTCACAAATACCTTATAGACTAATTTTGTCAGAAATAGTAGATTATGTGACTAGGGGATAATGCAGTGTCTTTAAGTCGCGGGCGGCATGTTGAATTCCGAACGAAACGAAGGTTGCTAATTTTAATCCCGAACGTCAGTGAGGGATTTATATAATTAACTCCCGAGCAATGCGAGGGAGTTAATAAAGAAACCTGAGTGAAGTGAGGAATTTAAACCGCCCAAGACAAAGACAGCTTTATCCCCGTGTTGGATATTCTACTTTTTACACCATCTGTGAGATAATTAAAAGAAAATTTAGCAAAACAAATCATATATTAGAGAAATATAAGTGTTATTTACAAGATAATTTTAACTATCACTCAACATGTTTAGAGATTTGAAACAAACAAAATTCACTATTAGATTCTATAGTTTTAATCCATACTTCCATACTAATATTATAAATGCGAAAGTAACTCTGTCTGTCTGTCTGTTTTTTTTTTTTTTAAATTCATATAAACCAGTGCTTGACTGCGATCCCACCTGATGGTAAGCAGCGATGCAATCATTGATGGTGAGGCGCACTAGTTTATTAAGAGCCTATTCACTCTAGCCTTGAAGACACCTAAATTATAGTTGGACGGGAAGACCGCAGCAGGCAAATTGTTCCAGTCCTTCGATGTACGCGGTATAAACGACGAAGCGAAACGCTTAGTCCGGACCGTTGAAGTTTCAACAACGTAAGTATTTTGTAAAAACTAATCAAAACACATAATAAAATCAAAGCGGCGAGTAAAATCACGTACTATTTTGTTACATTATTCTATTTACCTGCAAATTTAACTTCTGAAAAGAAAATCATCACGCTAACATCGATAAGGAGCCAACCTGGCTATTATATATAACGTTTATATAAGAACGTCTATTTTAAAACACAATCATCAGAGGCCTCAGCACAGTGGTTTTGTATCTAGACTTGCGTGTAATATAAAGATGGTTCGAGTCCCATAATATGGCTCTCATATAAGAAATTTTTATTTTATTTTTTCACCGTAAATATGATTTTTTTATATATTTTTGCATGCTTACATTTTTTTTTATATCTACACACAATATATCTGTAGAAGTTTTTAGTTGTGTGCGTATCACGCAAAATGTTAATAATATAAAATGTAGATAACTTTTAAACATTAAAATTGTGTGTCACTTAAAATATTACTTAGGCTTTGTTTCATCGCAATCGGTTGACTATATCGAAAGTATATAGAAATATATGTATAAATTTAAAGTTTTCAAGAAGTAAAATGTAACACTAGACGCAATTCAGATACTCGCAACGCCATCTAAAGACTCAAAGTAGAAATAATGATGACAATGGCATTTGAAATTCTTATTAAATTTGATAGATAGATGGCATTGTGTAATTTATGTAATTTTCTGAGTGGCGGAAGAATGACCATCGCCCACGTTTGCAGACAGTTCTATTTTTTTTCCCCCGTGGTTGTAACAAGCTAATTGACCTATATAGTTTTTAATTATTGACTTTAAAATAACACGGCCAAATTTTTGGAAGGGGTTACATGGTACCTTGCGTTCGAAGGCCCCCAGGTGGACGTTACCGATGACCTGGTGAGGGTCGCGGGAATCCGATGGATGCGAGACTCACAGGACCGGTCATTATGGCACTTGGGGAGGCCTATGTCCAAAAGTGGACGTCTTACGGCTGAAATGATAATGATGGCGATGGCACCTTTTATTCTTTTTTTAAGGGCGAAAATTATCCAGTGACTTCGCCCGCTCTGGTTGGGGCGGGAGGGCGTGTCAATCTTTTACTGGCTGAAACCACACCTGTGTCCTTCAGTTGCCCTTTGCGACATCTCTTTGAGGAGCGCGTGGATCTACGCGCTGTTGACGACTGGGCTTGGTCCAGTCAACTACCGGACGGCCGGACGGCTAGCTACCCATTGCTCGACGTCCGCAAGCCCGCGTCTACCGTGGCTGATAGTCGGGGTCGGAATCTCGGCTCGGCGTGGAGCGGCTTCCTCCTTCGCTAGCATTACGGTTTTGCAGAAGGAGGCAACCTCCGGCCATTTTTCCTCGCTTTGGACCATAGCCCGAACCAGGGCCCGGCGCGAGAGGCCACTGACGCCGATTGCCTCCACGAGGACACAGCGGTGCTCCGCTCTTGCGGGGCACACCTCCAATGTATGCTTCACTGTGTCCTCCGGGATGATGGCACCTTGCGGCCTAATAATAGCGTGTTTTATTATTTGCAGTCACTGCTTCATATAAAACGAGGTCGAATGTGTTTTTCTGATCACAGTTCGACAACGTATAATGTATCTCAGATTCCTTGCAGCCTTACGTCGACATCTGGACATTGCCTCCTTGCAGTGAGTGGTGACCAACACTGGATTATGGTAGGTATTGGTACTGGTATTTCGATCGGTTTCTGTTCCGGATTCGGTGGAATTACCCTGATAATACCATTTTGCGAATTGCCCGAAGCTCCCGGTGTAGCATGTGGTGGAGGTCTATCCAGCTTGGGTGAACCGCCGTGTCCTCATAGAGGCAATTGGCGTCAGTAATTTCTCGGTTTGGTCATCAATATGCGAGTTCGATTGGACGGGGATACACGCACTCAAGATTTCGCCGAAATTCATTCAAAAGTTGGAGACTCTTTATATAGGGTAGTTCCCACTATGGAAAAAACATTTGTCTGATATACGGGGACGTCAGTTAAATACACACCAAAAATCCTAGGTACATGAACCACCACGCCCAAAAGGATCAAGCTGCAACAACCAATGCCATACTTGCATTCTTCATAAGTACTGTTGTGGAGGAAGATAGTTGATGATGATGGTAGTTTTTGGATTCACTTAAGGCTTTGCACTATCAGTGCACGTTATCCACCTGAAGGTCGGTGTTCCGATTATGCTCCTTCGTTTACCTCTACTAAAGCTGTCTAACTGCTTAAACTCTTCAGTGAAATATTATTCAGGCGAAATGTATTACACGAGGTAACTCTTTCAAACAATCTCGCAGCCCCAGCAGACATCGGTCCTAAAGGGCCCTATACATTTGCTGAAGGAAGCTACTGGTTGTCATTTTCTCCATCAATCGCCTCCATGAGGACACGGCGGCGCTCCGACCAAGCGGGAACGACTTCTACCGTATTCTCCGGGCGATCGGCACAATGGTGAGATTCGAGTGTTTCTTCCCGCTGAATTCGATACAGATACCTTCAAAAATATCCAAATCCGATGAGTCCTGCACAAAGAGAGTATGCCGTGACGCCTCTGTAGTGACACCTCAAAGACAAGCATTACCGCTGCGATTGTGGCGTGCTCACTGTGGCGAGGGATTAAAATCATACAATATTGTTTTACCAGAACATAAACCAGAAACATACATAAACTAATGCCTTTTCCCTTGGGATAGGCAGAAATGCCAACTGCTACGACCCATACATACTCTTTCTATTCATTGACGTTCATACATCTGGATCTGGACGTTTACATAACATGTTTCCTGAAGGAAATTAGCGTTTTTACCTTTAACCGTTTTATGTTAAAGTACAATAAATAATTGCGATCCTTTCGGAATGAATTGCAAGCACAGAATGTTTGTACAGTTTTACGAACTTAACGCGGACGAAGTCGCGGGCAACAGCTAGTTTTCTATAAAGCTGGGAACTCTTTCATTACTTTTTTTTTGTTAGTGGCCAGTTTGAATTTTGAATAAACTTGTTTGATGCACGTACATTTTAATTCACTTAATGTTGACGATTTTTGACGTTCCAAATTCAAATCTACAACCATCACGTAAAGCAAGTCATTATGTCTTTAGGGAGATAATGCAGTATGGGCGATCCCTAGAGAATAAAGAATAGAGAAGAGAAGAAAAAAGAAGAAAAGAAAAAAAAAGAAGAGTAGTGAATTTTGTTTGTTTCAAATCTCAAAACATGTTGAGTGATAGTTAAGATTAAGATTGTAAATAATATTTTTATATTTCTCTAATATACGATTGATTAATGTATTTTAATTATCTCATAGATGGTTTAAAAGGTAGAGTATCCAACACGGGATAAAGCTGTCTTTGTCTTGGGCGGCTTGCATTCCTCACTTCACTCAGGTTTCTTTATTAAGTCCCTCGCAATGCTCGGGAGTTAATTAAAAATTAAAACAACCTTCGTTTCGTTCGGAATTCAATATGCCGCCCGCGACTTAAAGACACCGCTTTATCCCCTAGTCACATAATCTACTATTAGAACTACGAGTATGTTAGCATCACGTCACTATATTATCTTGGCACTGTCCTGTTAGTTTTTTTTATCTTGCTGTTGTTTGTGTGTTCGTGGTGTATTAATAAACCATAAACGTAACTTGGTGAGGTGGCATGTGCACTTGTTTCGTGGCCAACAAAATTTCTTTTTAATCGACTTAAAAAAAAGGAGGAGGTTATCAATACGATTGTATTTTTTTTATCATATTTTTTTTATGTTTGTTACCTCAGAACTGCGTCGTTTATGGGCCGATTTGCAAAATGATTTTTTTCCCTAATAGGATATGTTTCCAGATTGGTCCCATTTTTTTCAAAATTCAGTTCTGAAGATGGGATCCATGAGGAATCGAGGGAACTCCTCAAATATTATAGGCAACAATATAGTGATTTTGTTATTTTCATCGAGAACTTAAGCATTTACAGTCAATAAGTAACATTTGATGAAGTGGAACTGATGAAGAAGACCAGAAATGGTCAACGGAACTTCATACTCACATAGATACTTATCACAATGAAGATAGTTAAGCGACTATGACAATACAAATAAATGAATGGTTCTGAATAGTTACGTTGAAAATGGTATCATCGAAGTGATCTGATGATGATGATGGAGCCGGAAGGTAGGCACTGGAACTCCGTAATTAATCAATGTAACCTAGCCGTGTTTGGACTTATTAGAAATTTCATGAGATGCACTTTGGCTATAAGGTGCTATCGAACTGATCTGATGATGGAGCCGGAAGGTAGGCACAGGAACTCCGTAATTAATCAATGTATACTAGCCGTGTTTGGGCTTATTAGAATTGTCATGAGATGCACTTTGGCTATAAGGTAATAGAGAACTGATCTGATGATGGAGCCGGAAGGTAGGCACAGGAACTCCGTAATTAATCAATGTATCCTAGCCGTGTTTGGGCTTATTAGAATTGTCATGAGATGCACTTTGGCTATAAGGTAATAGAGAATTGATCTGATGATGGAGTCGAAAGGTGAAAGGTAGACACAGGAACTTCATAATAAAACAATATAACCTAGCAGTGTTTGGGTTAATTGGAATTATCATGAGAAATAGGCACTCTGTTTATAAGTGTATTGCAACTAAAAAGTGTGAAATAAAAAACTTTTTACAACAAAAAAATAACCGACTTCACTAAAAAAAAAACACTAAAAGGATCAAAATAACTTTAATTTTGGAAGTCGGTGTTAAATAAGAAACAAACAATACCGTGAAACACCGACTTCCGAAATAAAAGTTATTTTGATGCCTTTAGTGTTTTTTTTAGTGAAGTTGGTTATTTTTGTTGTTGTAAAAAGTTTGTTATTGTAATGGGAAATCATCAAATGACTTCTCCTGCTCTAGGGTGGAATGAAAGGAGACTTTTATTGACTAAAATCCACCTGTACTTATCCTTTTGTTACAGAGTGTTCAACCTGAGATACATTTATCATATAACCGCACTTACGTGATTATTGATGATATTTTGGTAACACAGATATCTTGTGGATATTATCTAAGTATCTGTTGAAATCAAATCATAAATTTGTGTAAAACTAATCCAGTAAATACCTCTGAAAATCTGCTATTTTGCGTGAACCTTGGCCCTTCATAGTGTACTCATACATTAAAAAAAATATAATAATCATTAAAATTTAATCGAGATTTTAAATGACAACTTTTTTTCCAAAAATTTGGAATGTTAAAAAAAAGACACGTATTTCTTGGCACCAGTTTTATGAAATACTCGAGTAAATGACGGAATTGCCGAATACCAACAGAGGGCTCAGGCATTATCTCTCTTTTTTTCGAGTTGCCTCTTTATCAAGCATTGCGTTGGATAAACCAACAAGCATTTACACCATGTTTAGATTGACGATAGACAGGTTGGGATGGGCCCACTTAAGAAGAGGCTGGAGAGGCCGAGAGAAAGATGGTATGTGTCTAAACTCCGGCGTTTTGAGTATGCACGGGTACCGTTTATATATATATTTCTGATAAATATCCCAATCAATCAATTCAAAGATCTGGTACCTTGGGATCATAGGCTGTTAATTACAACAGATGGGGTGAGCAAAAGTTCACCACTTCAATCGTTGCCCCTTGCACTAATATCAATATTTACAAAATACTCTAACACATAATCACAAATGTAATCAAACAATTTACAGGAACAGTTTCATTTGACTTCGTAAAGTACACCAAATATTAGTTAGTAAAAAACTTTCTACTGAAATCTTTTTTCTTTGGGACTCAATTTCAATAACCTGCTAATGAGTGTTAATGAAAGCGAGCGAAGCTAATAAAAAGAAATGCCTTTAGAAAATGCTTAATTATATATTTTTTTTTTTTGGAGATTAGTTTCTGTAGATGCCATGCTATTCGAATTAAACTCTTAATATTGCAATAAAATAATGAATGTTGATTAACGCGGTGGAAACTGGAAGTGATCACCGCATGGTAAGAGGCACATTGAATATCAATATCAAGCTTGAAAAATCTCGACTGATGAAGTCTACGCTCCGTCCAGCACAGATCCAGATTCAAAACTCAGAGAGCTTTCAGCCTGAACTTCATAATGGTTTCGAGTGCCTAGGTGGTTTTAGTGGACTGCAATGCAATGATGAGTTCGTGGAAACTGTCCATACAGCCGAGTCTAAGTTCTTTAAGACTCGTCGTACAAAGGAGAAAAGGCTCTCTGATCAAACTCTCGAACTCTTGAAAGAGAGGCGTGAGATGATTCTGCAGTCTTCAGACGATGCGTGTATCTACCGGCGGCTCAATAGGCGGGTCTCCAAGTCCTTAAAACGCGATCTCCGCCTCTATAATAGCGAACAGATTAAGGACGCGATCGAGCGGAATAAGGGCTCCAAGGATCTGTCTATTGGGCAGAGCCAGCTCACGAAACTGAAGACCGACGATGGCGGAGTCATATCCACCAAGTCGGAGCTTCTGAAAGACGCCACAGGCATGGAGCAGAAGTGTAGGTTTACTTTTTTTGAAGAAGGGCGACAATGCCCTGCTTTAGAATTACAGTGCAATTACATGTCTACAAGCTGTTTTTCAGAGTCATCACGATCGAAAAGGCTTCAGCACCATAGACCACATACATACGCTCCGGCAGGTTATACAGAAGACCAAAGAGTATAACCTGCCTCTCTACTTAGCGTGCCTGGATTACGAGAAAGCTTTTGATTCGATTGAGACTTGCGCTGTACTGCAATCTCTCCAACGGTGCCAGATTGACTATCGGTACATTGAAGTGCTGAAGTGTTTGTACGAGAACGCCACAATGTCAGTCCGACTTCAGGACCAGACCTCGAAACCTATCCTTCTGCAGCGGCTGGGTGTGAGGGAGGGAGACGTTATTTCTCCGAAACTGTTTATGGCTGCAATGGAGGATGTAAACACATCTTCCATGGTTCTGGACTGGAGTGGACTAGGCGTTAATATCAATGGTGAGTACATCAGTCACCTTCGGTTTGCCGACGATATAGCAATCATGGCTGCAACTACGAAGGAGCTCAGTACAATGCTCGATTACCTTAGTGGAGCTTTCGAAAGAGTGGGTCTTAAAATGAACATGGACAAAACCAAAGTCATGGTAAATAACCATTGTAGCACCCACTCCGATCAAGATCGGAGATTCTACACTCGAAGTTGTAGACGATTACGTTTACCTGGGACAGACAATCCAGTCGGGTAGGTCTAACTTTGAGAAAGAGGTCAATCGTCGAATCCGACTCAGCTGGGCAGCATTCGGGAAGCTGCGCGGCATCTTCTCGTCCAACATACCACAGTGTCTCAAGACGAAAGTCATGTTCACCAGTGCGTGTTGCCAGTGATGACATATGGCACTGAAACATAGTCCCTTACAATGAGCCTCATCAGAAGGCTAGTACGGCCACCCGAAGGGCAACGGAAATGGCTATGCTCGGAGTTTCCTTGCGTGATCGCATCAGCAATGAAGATATCCACAGGAGGACCAAGGTCGTCGACATAGCCCAAAGAATCGGTGTAAACTAAAGTGGCAGTGGGCAGGACACATTGCTCGTAGAACGGATGGTCGATGGGGCCGAAAGGTTCTAGAGTGGCGACCGCGCACCTGAAAACGCAAGGTGTGGAAGGCCTCCTATAAGGTGGATCGATGACCTGATGAGAGTCACGGGAATGCGGGGGATGCGAGACGCAAAGAACCATTCGTCATGGCGACACTTGGACCCGGGAGGCACTCAAAACAATTGACGTCCGTCGGCTGAAATGATGATAATGATAATGAATGAATGTTATGCAGAAATTACCAAGAAGATAATAAAGTGTAATAATATAATAGTGAAAAAGAAAACTGGCTAAACTATGGTTGCAAGTTATACATAAATAAATCGGACATGCTCGTGGACTCGCGCTTAAAGGGATTGAACACTGACCTCTACTATTTATCGCGGTCAGTGGTATTGAATCATAATTATATTAGAAACTATTATATGACCTTATTATATAGGTTTGCTTGTAATTTACTAGTAAAAAGAACTATTTTTTGGTTTTTTATTGTCCAATTGCCGTCAAATAGACGGCATCATTTAAAATTATGAAATAAATATATTTCACTCCTTTACAATTTTGGGCACGCCACAATTATGGCGGTAAGTCCCCTCTTTGAGGCGTGGTTGGATAGACCTCACGGCGTCCTCACCTTCCATATGACGCAGGTTCTCACCGAACATGGTAAGTTCGGAAAGTTCCTGCATCGGATTCGTGCGGAAGCGACGCCCGGGTGTCGCCACTGTGTGGAACGCCCGGAGGACACGGTGGAGCACACGGTGGAGGTGTGGCCCGCTTGGGCAGAGCAACGCCGTGTCCTCGTGAGGGCGATCGGCGGCGGCGATCTCTCGCGCCGGGCCTTGGTACAGGCCATGGTCCGGAGCGAGGAGGAGTGGCAGGCGGTCGCCTCCTTCTGCGAAGCAGTAATGCTAGCAAAGGAGGTGGCCGATCGCGTGAGGCAACGGTCCTCACGCCCTAGTCGCCGCCGGGATTCCGATCCCGATTTCCGGCCACCGTAGGCGCGGGCTTGCGGACGGCGAGCAATGGGTGGCTCGCCGTCCGACCGTCCGGTAACCGTCCGGACCGAGCCCAAGTCGTCGACGGCGCGTATTGTTCCACGCGCGCCTCAGGGTGATGTCAGCAAATCGTAGGGGCCCAGCAGGGTCGAAGCCTACTGGGGCCATGGGTAGTGTGAAAACGAAACCCGAGGCCCTGGGACGAAGGCAACGAAGGAACAGGAGTGGGTTTTTAGTCAGTAAAAGTCTGACACTATCTCTCGCTCCGCCCAAGGGCGGGATTTGTCATTAACTCCTTTACAATTTCATTTGATATTTCACACTACACAATTTTGCAATCTTTTTGGTTTTCTAAATTGTCCCCAAAAGTGACCCAACATTCAAATACTTTTATTTTCTTTCACGTCCATGTTTGGGTCACAGAATTTCAGTACTAAATTTCAACTGAATCGATTCAGTACAATAAAGTAATTTTTATTCATTCAAACGTTAGCACAATACATAATAATATTATACACTAAAGAGGTACATCAGTAGACTGAGTTAGACACTATAGTCAGGTCAATTTAGACATCTGAGGTTACAAAATTTCGCACCCAGCTGAAAATTTAGGTTAAAAAAACCCGGGCGTGCGCGAGTCCGACTCGCACTTAGTCGGACTCGCGCACTGAGGGTTCCGTACAAACTTATCTATGAAAACAGCTCAATTCCCGATTTGAGTTACGAAGATTGTTCCGAATTGCAAAAAAAAAGGTTTTTTTGTGACGTAACTACAAATTTTCAGTTTTCAGATTTGTTTCCTATACTTGTGCTATGAGACCTTGCTTCATGCCAAATTTTAGGATTCTAGGTCAACGGGAAATAACCTATGAATTTTGATTTCCTTGAGAGTGTTGAAATATACTTTTTTGCGATATAAACGGCCGTATCTTTTTTTTTTGTTACCTCACAAGAAAAAATTGATATATATTCTGAGGGAATGGGCTGTAACAGATCTGTCTGTAACCGCAAAAGGGTTCCGGTTACAGAAACATCGTAAAATAACTAGTATGTCTGCATATTAGTTATTTTACAGTGGTTTCAATTTTTCATTCGGTTGTACGGAACCGTAATAAAAACTTTTTACAAAAAAAAAAATAACCGACCACTAAAAAAAAAGCACTAAAAGGATCAAAATAACTTTAATTTCGGAAGTCGGTGTTAAATAAGAAACAAACAATACCAAGAAACACCGACTTCCGTTCCAGCCCATCCGTTACAGCCCATTCCCTAATATAAAAGTTTTTATTTCACACTTTTTAGTTGCGATACACTTATAAACAGAGTGCCTATTTCTCATGACAATTCCAATTAACCCAAATACTGCTAGGTTAAATTGTTTTATTATAAAGTTCCTGTGTCTACCTTCCTCCTTCCGGCTCCATCATCAGATCAGTTCGATAGTACCTTATAGCCAAAGAGCATCTCACGACAATTCTAATAAGCCCAAAAACGGCTAGTATACATTGATTAATTACGGAGTTCCTGTGCCTACCATCCGGCTCCATCATCAGGTCAGTTCGATAGTACCTTATAGCCAAAGTGCATCTCATGACAATTCTAATAAGTCCAAACACGGCTAGGTTACATTGATTAATTACGGAGTTCCAGTGCCTACCTTCCGGCTCCATCATCATCATCAGATCACTTCGATGATACCATTTTCAACGTAACTATTCAGAATCATTCATTTATTTGTATTGTCATAGTCGCTTAACTATCTTCATTGTGATATCTATTTGAGTATGAAATTCCGTTGACCATTTCTGGTCTTCTTCATCAGTTCCACTTCATCAAATGTTACTTTTTGACTGTAAATGCTTAAGTTCTTGATGAAAATACCAAAATTACCATAGGGTTGCCTATAATTTTTGAGGAGTTCCCTCGATTCCTCATGGATTCCATCATCAGAGAACTGGATTTTGAAATGGGACCAATCTGGAAGCATATCCTATAAAGGGAAAAAAAAATTTTGCAAATCGGTCCATAAACGACGGAGTTCTGTGGTAACAAACATAAAAAAAAAAATGATGATAAAAAAAAAATACAACCGAATTGATAACCTCCTCCTTTTTTTTGAAGTCGGTTAAAAAGAAAACAGAAAAGCAATATAATCAATATAATCACGAAACAATTTCTTGATATACGTTACATGCATAATTATTAATTAGCCTGCTTTTAAATAAAACTTACACTTGCACGTTCGAGTTATACCCTAATTACAATTTTAAATTTTCTGCAGTGTTGTTAATAGGTACTAAAATAATTTTGTATAACACCTGATCCTTAAATTATATTGTTTAATGCTTATTATTATTCATTATACATATAAATAATCCTTATTTCTTTTGTTTCCAAATTCAAGTCCCCTTCAAATGCCGATTATTTTAAGTACGAGTAGGTAGTTCTCCATAACTGATATAGTTCAGACGTATCCACGGAGACACGAATATAATCCTCTGCCTACGCATAATATGATAACCCGCTTAACCTAGATAGTTCGGTCAATTTGGACGGAGTCCACGAAGTATATTGTTTTGTTTGTTTGTAGTCTTTGTCACGTGTGACGATACTTGAAGCATCTCCGGCGTATCCTTTAGTCAGTTGAACTACTATCTGAACTTAATTTTTTATGACTTCTCCCACTCTAGGGTGGAGCTAGAGGTCGTGTCAGACTTACTGACTAAAGCCTACCTGTGTTCATTAATTTACTCTTTGCGTTCTAGGACCACGGTAACTCTTTCGAACATTGCCGCACCAGTAATAACTGAGAGCTGATTACTGAATTTGTTCAAGTGCATTCATTCGATGGAATTACAATATCTAATACAAAACACGTTTACTAAATCTCTTTTAAACCCTAACAGTGTACATAGTTGCAGTTAATTAATTAAAGGAAACCTCGGAGGGTAAACAGCGTGTCTCGATCACGGGCGGGCGTTGGGCAAACAATGGTTTAGCCAGCAAAGCTGTTGCGTCAGAACCGCCTCATCAGGTACACGCCACGGCGACGGTGAAAGCCCTGCGCTGCGTCCAATCACTGTGAGGTCTGGGGCCGCCTGTCACACCGCGATCGAAGCGTCAGTAAATTGTTGTTGCTTTTGTATACCTGCAAGTAATTGCTTCGATCGTTCGTTGTATTATTTTAGTAGGTAATACTAGTGTAGTAGTAACTGAAGTGTGTGGACTCAATTTTTCACCTTTTGACTTGTATTCGGTCCATTGTGCGTGCGTGTGTCCCTGGTTAAAATAACCAGAGTAGCTCCTCCCAGAAGCACAGAAGCCTCCTTTTTTTACGTGAGAATTCACAAATAGCTTCTCCCGCTTTAGGGCGGGGCGTGAGGCATGTTAGATTTTTACTGACTAAAACCACACTTGTGTCTTTCAGTTACCGTTTGCGTTTTAGGACCATAGGATTCCTTTTCGAAACTCCCTTACGGTTTTGCTGACATCTTATTGAGGCGTGCGTGGAACACTACGCTCCGTCGACGGCTCGGGCTCGGTCCATACCGGACGGCCGATCTGCGAGCTACCCATTGCTCGTCGTCCGCAAGCCCGCACTTATGGTGGCTGAGGACTAACAAGCGAGGCCAGACGCCCAGGGCGTCTCCTGTCACGGCCGCTGGGACGTGAGGAGGTCCGTTCCATATCCTTGACGTCGACGCACGTTTCTAAAACGTGCGTCAACGGCGCGTTTAAAAAACGTGGTGTGTACAGGCCCTAAATACAATCCAATACAGATCTCTAATGGGAATAAATAGATTGCAGTTATTTATTTTGTATTATATTTTGGTAGATAATGTTGTTTTAAACACGATTCCAGTAGGCCTGTTAGATGATGCCTATATTCGGCCGGCCGACCTCAAAATGCTCGGTTTATTTGGTTTATGTAACAATTAGAGAGGCAAATAGCAGGAAGGGGTTACGCATACTCCGTAATGTTAGCCATTTGGGTACCCAAAATTAAGCTTCACTCCGTACGTCGCGTCGGTCGTCGAACATTTTTGTTTAATTTTGCCGATGTTTTATTTTGTCAACGTGGAAATTTGTTTCAGAAACCTCTATAATACTAGAATATTGTAATATAATTTTTGTTTATTAATTGCATCGATGACGGTATTGTTCGCTTCCTGAGTTTGTTTTTTATTTAATGACGTGCATTAGGTATGCAAAAGAAAGTATTAACATTCTTTTTTTTATTGATTGATAGAAGCAAGCTTCGTTAATATCTCACCTGCCCCCCTAGCCAAGTTGCAATCGTTTCGTTCGCGCCGAACGCCTCGAGTAGGCCACGCCTCCGATTCCTTTGTTCTGACCACGAAACTGAGCGTTGAGATGACATCAGAACATAGGAATCGGAGGCGTGGCCTACTAGAGGCATTCGGCGCGAACGATACGATTGTAACTTGGCTAGGGGGGCAGCCCCTCTAAAAAAAGAATAAGAATAGTAAGAATAAGAAAAAAAGAATAGAAAGATAGTTTTTTTTTTTTTTTTATAGGTGGGAAAATCATCTTATGACAAATCCCGCTCTTGGGCGGAGCGGGAGATAGTGTCAGACTTTTACTGACTAAAAACCCACTCCTGTTCCTTCGTTGCCTTCGTCCCAGGGCCACGGTTTCTACGTCGCGTCGGTCGTCGAACATTTTTGTTTAATTTTGCCGATGTTTTATTTTGTCAACGTGGAAATTTGTTTCAGAAACCTCTATAATACTAGAATATTGTAATATAATTTTTGTTTATTAATTGCATCGATGACGGTATTGTTCGCTTCCTGAGTTTGTTTTTTATTTAATGACGTGCATTAGGTATGCAAAAGAAAGTATTAACATTCTTTTTTTTATTGATTGATAGAAGCAAGCTTCGTTAATATCTCACCTGCCCCCCTAGCCAAGTTGCAATCGTTTCGTTCGCGCCGAACGCCTCGAGTAGGCCACGCCTCCGATTCCTTTGTTCTGACCACGAAACTGAGCGTTGAGATGACATCAGAACATAGGAATCGGAGGCGTGGCCTACTAGAGGCATTCGGCGCGAACGATACGATTGTAACTTGGCTAGGGGGGCAGCCCCTCTAAAAAAAGAATAAGAATAGTAAGAATAAGAAAAAAAGAATAGAAAGATAGTTTTTTTTTTTTTTTTATAGGTGGGAAAATCATCTTATGACAAATCCCGCTCTTGGGCGGAGCGGGAGATAGTGTCAGACTTTTACTGACTAAAAACCCACTCCTGTTCCTTCGTTGCCTTCGTCCCAGGGCCACGGTTTCGTTTTCACACTACCCATGGCCCCAGTAGGCTTCGACCCTGCTGGGCCCCTACGATTTGCTGACATCTCCCTGAGGCGCGCGCGGAACAATACGCGCCGTCGACGACTTGGGCTCGGTCCGGATGGTAACCGGACGGTCGGACGGCGGGCCACCCATTGCCCGCCGTCCGCAAGCCCGCGCCTACGGTGGCCGGAAATCGGGATCGGAATCCCGGCGGCGGTTGGGGCGTGAGGACCGTTGCCGTTGCCTCACGCGATCGGCCGCCTCTTTTGCTAGCATTACTGCTTCGCAGAAGGAGGCGACCGCTTGCCACTCCTCCTCGCTCCGGACCATGGCCTGTACCAAGGCCCGGCGCGAGAGATCGCCGCCGCCGATCGCCCCCACGAGGACACGGCGTTGCTCTTCCCAAGCGGGGCACACTTCCACCGTGTGCTCCACCGTGTCCTCCGGGCGGTCCACACAGTGGCGACACCCGGGCGTCGCTTCCGCACGAATCCGGTGCAGGAACTTCCCGAACTTTCCGTGTTCGGTGAGAACCTGCGTCATGCGGAAGGTGAGCACGCCGTGAGGTCTTTCCAACCACGCCTCAAAGAAGGGACTTACCGCCATAATTGTGGCGTGCCCAGCACTGGGTCGCGACAGTGGCTGTCGCCATTTCTCCATGAGATCCCGCCGGAGCTCTGTCCGCCATGCTGCGACTTGTCGCGGCAGCGGAGTTTCGCCCCGGCGTTGCATCTCCATGCGCAGATCGTGCATAGAAAGATAGTAAGAATTGATCGATGATGTGTCGATGACGCCACGCCAACCGCGATTTTCTGGAAGTAATGTATTCACAAAGACCTTCAGATAATAGCTATCAGGAAACAGATTCCAGCAGTGAATTCCACTCTTTAGCAGTACGTACGATGAATGTGTTCTCAAAACGTTTTGTGCGAACGGGTGGGATATCTACCATCCAGTGGTAGATTGGCTAAGTCGAGTGTTCGACGAAGGAATGGGTTAAGCGGAATTAAACTATACTATTCTAAAGTTCACTCTCCGAAATTTAATCGATAGAAAACCGACAGGCTATCCACACGGTGTCGATACTCAAGACTAGAGTTTAAAATTGACGAGTGCATAGGTCTTGTACAAATGAGATATTTTTGCTTTAAGCGTCAAGCTAACCAAGAAATGCTTTGCACAAAGGGGATGACATATAATAATAATAATAACTCTTTATTTCAGGCTACTAAGGCCCATAGACACTATAAAAATAACAATCTTAAAAATAATAAACTGGTACATAATAATAACATTCTATTTAGGTATTTATTATTAAAACTACGTTGGGTCGGCGACGTATTGCGCTGAGTCTTGGTGTGTTAGAATAATAGGATGAAGGCTCAAAAATATGAAGAATTTGTAAATAAATAAGAGAAAACTATGTTACTGTTTTAAAGTATAGAACATTTCAAATGACTTACCTAGTAAAATAAAATAAACTAAGAAATAGGTCTGCACAACAGAGATTAACACTATCTACAACAGTATTGAATATTCACTTAAAATTTTGCGATTATCAAGGGTTTCGTAAAGTCTGAATAATAAAACAGAATCTTTATAGGGTCACTCGTGTTTCCGTCTGTTTATCTGACGCAACCCGATTGCCCCGAACGTACCTACTAGCTGATTCGTTTGTAATTTTTGTGATGAAATACGTGTGGTTTTTAATCGTTTAGACTTTAGACACGATTTTGTTAGTAAGTCCGTATATAACGTTAACGAAAATTTATAGGCCACGAAACTTAATTTGTTGTCGCATGTTTTATCAAAATGGGCAATCCACGGCCACTGTAGGCGTAGGTTGGCGTTTACGTTAGTTAGTTACCCATTGCCCGTCCGCATGGGTAGCTCGCCGTCTGGTAAGGACCAAAGTCCGATTAGTCCGTTAAGGACCAATTAGTCGACGGCGCCTGGTTTTCTACGCGCGCCTCAAAGAGATGTCAGCAAAACCGTAGAGGCCCAACAAGGTCGATGTCCGCTAGAGCCACGGGAAAATTCTGATAAGTAAACCCACGGGTTTCTAGGACCACGGTCCTAGAACCCAAAAGAACAACTGAAGGACACATATGTAGTTTTAGTCAGTAAAAGCCTGACACGCCCTCCCGCACCACCATAGAGTAGGAGAAGTCATTGGATGATTTCCCACCTCAAGAAAAAATGTCTCATCAAAATATCTATTAAAGCTATCTAAGTAGGTATTCTAAGTACCTGCTTACCGACTCTCCATTTAATGATTTTGCACTCTACACAAACCCTAGAGTAAGATCTCATAAACTGTTCTTTTTTTGTCGGTAACGACAAAACTGCTTTCAACCTAAAAACCTTTTAATATTTCATACTTACCAGAAAAAATCCTGAGACCTCTAATTAGCTCTGAATTTTTAAAACTTTTCTCAAGTTTTTCTTTTAGGTCCCGACTTAGCACCTAGTATATTTTCTACAGAACTAGCTAACCCGACAGACGTCCTGTCTTAGCAACAAAATGTCAAACGCGAGAACTGTCTAACGCTCAAAGGTTAAATAGTCACAGTTTTCTGTAATTTTCTAATTTTCTGTACAGTTTTCTTATTTTTTCTTTCCCTAAGAAACTGCTTTTACTATAACAAACACAATAGAAAAAGAATTAGCGAAATTGGTCCAACCGTTCACGCGTGATGACGTGACCAAGGGAAATAGGGATTTATTTTTATATACATAATAGAAGATAAAACGTATAATTGCCACTATTTATTTAGGCAAATAGTCCTTCAAAGAAAATTTTGAGTGTGAGACAATCAATAACCGAATCTATCCAGAACAGGTTAGACCCAACCATTAATATCACCTTTTAACAACCATTGTGACCCAAAGTCAACATGCTTCAACAAACTTAGCTAGCCACAAGAGGATTAAAGTATCAATCAGAGTTCTAACTGTACACAGAAGTTACATTACCTCAATGACAGGTCAACATTTACTATCTGATAAAGCTTTGACTGGATTAGGCCTTTCACTAGAATTTATCGTTAAGTATTGCTAGTTGTCATCGTTTTCACCCTAGCAAAATTTGTATTTCATACCTTTAAGAGGCGATACTCATAAAAATTTATAACTTTTTTTTTAATTTTTCGTAAATTTTATTCGTTTTCCCTTTTTTTTCTTTTAAACCACCCTTGTATTTGAGCGATTGAAACAATGAAAAGATCGGTGAACCCGAAGTTTTACCGAGCCTAACAAATAGCAATTCATTTAAATCTTATACATGTAAAATGATTTGTCCTAAATGACTGACGGATCAACGCACAGTCATAAACCGCTGATCGTAAAGACCTGAAACTTGAAGGGTATATTCTTTGTAAGACGTAGGCATCCGATAAGAAAGGATTTTTCGAAATTCTAACCCTAAGAGGGGGCAAAGTTTGTATGGGACAACGTGATTCCTTGGTCCAATCTACTTCAAATTTTGCATGAACATTCTTTAACAGAATTAATGGAAGACAAGTTACGTATTTTATTGAAATTCATCCCCTAACGAGGTTAAAAAGGGGTAGAAAGTTATTTTGGGGGTTGTTTGCTTCGAAGTTGATATCAATAGTCCTTAGTACTTTTGATTTACATTACGTTTTATTTTGACACATGTTTGAAAACTCAATCTTATTTTATTTAAAAAAGGTTGAACTCACATAAAAGCTTAGTGCAATACAAAAACTCTTAAAAAAGCAGAATGTTTCGAAAGTTCGAGAAATGGTAGGGACTAGAACATTTTGGTAATATAATAAACGATGATTGGTTTATTTTCAAAAAAATATTTAAAATATGGACTTAGAATATTATTTATCTATATAGGTATATAAAAATGGACCCCTATTTCTCATGGTCACGCTATAACCTAAGAACGGCTGGACCAATTTTAATCATTCTTTTTTGTTTTGTTCACCAGCATACAGGGAAGGCTGTAGGGTAGGTAGGTAGGTAGGGTAAGTAGGTAGGTAGGTAGATAGGTAGTTGGGTAGGGTAGGTAGGTAAGTAGCGTAGGGTAGGCAGCGAAGGGTAAGTAGGGTAGATAACTAGGTATGGTAGAGATAGGGTAGAGTAGGGTGGAGTAGGTTAGAGTAGGGTAGAGTGGGGTAGAGTAGGGCAGGGTAGGGCGGGGTAGAGTTGGGTAGAGTAGTCAGTTGACGGGAGCGAAGCCGCGGGCAAAAGCTAGTATATATAAAAAAACAGAAGAAAATATAAGCTATCCAACACTAAAAGAATTTTCCAATTCGAACCAGTGGTTCCTAAGATTAGCACTTTGAAACATAAGAATAAACTGTCCAGCTTTATAATTATATAATATAATAATATTTTAGTATAAATTAATGACGAACCTCTGTGAAATGTGTATGTGTACCGTCTTGCTGCTATCGAAGACCCTCCAATTTTGTTAATAGGTATACTACTGCCCTCAAAAGAGAAAATTTTGAAAATTCTGTTTGTTTCTTGCATCGGGAAGCTTGAAACGTTATTGGAACAAGGAAAAAAAAACACTATCCATAATTACCTTCTTATTTTATAATTGCGAAAGTAAGTCTGTACCATACATATACTGTTGGCCATAGGCCCAAGTATCGCCGCAATGACACAAGCTCTGCTTAGCTTGGGACTAGACGGCGTTGTGCGATAGTTGTGGAATATTATTATTATTAATGAACGATCCTTTGCGTCTCGCATCCATCGAATTCCCACAACCCTCTCCAGTTCATGGTCCACCTTGTAGGAGGCCTCTCAATGCTGCGTCTTCCGGTACGCGGTCGCCACTCTAAAACCTTTCGGCCCCAATGGCCATCTGTTCTGCGAGCAATGTGCCCGCCCTGCCCATGGCCAGTCAAGTTTGTCGATTCTTCGTGCTATGTTGCGCAACCGTGGTTATCCTGCGGATATCAGCATTCCTGATACGATCACACAAGGAAACTCCGAGCCCTTTCCATTACCCTTTGGGTGACTTTTAACCTTCTTATGAAGCCCATTGTGAGCGACCACGTTTCAGAGCCATATGTCATCACTGGTGACACGCACTGGTCATAGACTTTCATCTTGTGACACTATGGTATCTTGGAAAAAATACCGCGCAGCTTCCCGAACCCTGCCCAGCCGAGTCGAATTCGACGGTTGACCTCTTTCTCAAAATTTGCCGGTAAGCCGATCTAAATGAAATTAAACATAGATGTAGTATTTAATTGGACCCAAGTCCAACGCTATATCTACCAGTCTATCTTCAGAGAAAGACTCAAGATAGTTTTTATCAATATTCCAAGCGGGTGAAGCCGCGGCCAAAAGCTATTTTTAAATATAGGTCATTATGAAGAAGGAAATTATTTTCTATAATTTCCCTGTTTTCCCGAACCCCACTTTTTAACTAATTCCCCCGAATTAGTTCTTGCTGCATGCATTAAAGGTATTTCAAGACATCTTTCTAGACCACGTCCATACAAAGGTACAAAAGCGGACTTACCTTAGGCTTCTCTACCAGTCAACCAAAGGTGGTGGAGAGGCAACAAGGCAGGTATACAAAAAAGGAAATATTATTAAGAAAATATGAGTATGCAACTAAAAAATGATATTATTAAAAAAACGTACATAAGGAATTATTTAATATTTTTTGAAACATCCTGCATGCAGGATCGGTCATAATATATATAATATACATGTGGCTTAGTGACACGCCTGGCCCATTTTAACCTGACAGCCTTTTAATATAAGTCACATTTTTCCATACAGCTGTATACGACAGTTGACATCTGAAATGGTCAGATGGGAACGACACGTCGTGTCGTGATAAATAAAGATGAAGAAATATGTAAATAATATCTCCAGAAGGTAGGAATTATCATATCAGACATACAGAACACGTAGTCATTTCTACTTAAAATTTAAGAGCTGTTAGCAATTTGAGGAGACATTTTATGAGAGCATTAAAAGATTCGAAATAGTCTTAAAATATTAATATACTTATTACAACCATGCATACCATAATCTACGTCGTTTTTATTTAATTGCCAAAAAGGGTTGTATTGTTTGTTGTATGATTTATTCTCAATAGGAATTATTTTGATAAGGATCTTACAGGCTGACGATAAATAGATATATCCAATGAAACCAAAATGATGGTAGTATTTAAATTTTTGATCAGAAGTCTACTGTCAATAGATGGAGTGTCAGCAAACCGTAGAGGCCCAGCAGGGTCGAAGCCTACTGGGGTCAAGGGTTTGCTTCTGAAAGGAAAACTCGGCCCTGGTATGAAAGGCAACGAAGGAACAGGAGTGAGTTTTTAGTCAGTAAAAGTCTGACACTACCTCACGCCCCGCCCAAGAGCAGGAGATGTCATTGGATGATTTTTCCACCTAAAAAAAACTATCAATAGGGATGGTGTCTTCATTTTTTAAGTGCGATATCATCAAATAAATTCTCTTTCTCCAGGTGGAACGGGAGGGAGCGTCAAATTTTTACTAACCAAAACCCACCTGTGTTCTTCCAGTTACAATTTGCATTCCAGGGCCGCAGTAACACTTTCGAACAATCCCGCAACCCTGGCAGACTATATGCTGACATCTCTGTGAAACGCACGTGGATACGATGCGCCGTCGATCCGGGCCTAGTCCTTATCGGATGGTGAGCTAATTATTGCTCGCCATCCACAAGACCGTGTCCCTTTCTGCGGTGGCCGGATGTCACACAGTGACTCCCGGTAGCTAACCAGCTAAAACACCAATAATAAATATAACCTATCGCGTCAAGTAATATACGTCATAATGTAAGTGCCGATTATCTGTTCCGAGACATAAATAGGCATCTAATAAAGACCGGTTATTACATGTTGAAAATATAATATGTTATTTTAAAGCAAAACATGTAGGTAAGCCGTCTCACAAAATTAAGTGATCATATCTGTACATGACATGCTTTGATGTTTTGGGCATGTCAAAACAACACCAGCGGAAAGAATGAAATGAAATATAATGGTACTAAACGAACGAAGAGATTAGGATGATGGGAAAAAACATGTTCAATTTGATGGCGCAATTTTCAAGCACAAGCTTACATGAAAAAAAATAATAAAAGATGAGGGGAGGGTATAACAATCATAGCTCTCCCTGATTACACGCGTTGCTCTCAATGCTTGTTATATTAAAGAACCTCGCAAGGGGACGCTGGGGAGATGTACGCAAGTACAAAATGGAACACCCTATCATGCGTGACTCTTGTTTACATATCCAATTATAGCACGAGAAACGTAATCAAATAAAGGACGAAACTCGTAGCGAGCATTCGCATGCTGAACTTGATCTGTAACCATTCGTTGCGCGAGCGTATGTCACAAAACGAACATTTGTTCGTAATACGAACGGTATGGTAACTAGCAGGTATATCCGTGAATATGAACACGACGAATAAAAAATAATATTCATTTGGCTAGTGAATATTAGTTCTTTTTTCATCGTGATCGGATTTATTGCGTTAGCGTTTAACCCTCCTAAATGCGATTTGTGAGTAATGTTACATAACCGCTCACAATTCGTAATAAAATGTATTGTACAATTTTTCGAAGGCACTGTCGAGCCTTTAAACGGTAACTGTTAGTATAACATTATATTAATCAACATTAAATTATAATCTTTATTTCTATAATTCTTCTGTACATGTTTTTGTCACCTAACTCGTCCTAAACGGCTGGACCGATTTGGATGAAACTTTGTGTGTTTATTTGAGTGAGCTCCTGGATGGTTTAAAAATAAATTTGAACCCGTTAGATGGCACTGCAATCGGGTTCTCATTTTTTTTTCTGCCAATAAACCAGTTTTCGGGGATGACGTCTGTCATGACCGCTAGTTACTTGTAATCAATTTCTTATTTAATTATGTTTGTTTTTTTTTTTTTCTGTAACTTGATTTATTTTATGTTTAATATTTTGATTGTTTATTCCTAATTATTTTAATTTAAGGTTCAAAACAGAATTTACGTTCCTATCATGAATCAAAAACTAAATGCAAGACATCAAAATCAAATCCACAATCCAACCAATAACGTAGGATTAAGACAAAAATATATTACCTAATAAACGTTTAAGTTAACTGACTCCTACCCTATTCTAGTTTCGTCCGTAACTACGGGCGGGTGACCGGCTTAATGTGCTCTCACAAACATAGAAGTCAAGCATCTAAGCCCGTCCAGTTGCCGACTAGTGAATTTTGATTCCGACCCTAGAGACAAACTAAGGAATAATAATATGGTTATATAGTACGGGGTACCCTAAATGAAAATCAAACTGTTTGCTTACAAAACGTTAACCTTCCTATTAAGAAACGTGGTTTAACGGTAGACTTGGTTTCTGTGTATTGTTAGTGGAATTGAACAATAGCTAATGGCTTTTAACCAAGGTTATGTTTAAACAATGTTTTGTAAAGGGTGATAGACTTGACTTCTGCAACTATCTATCGGACTCAGGCAGAGTTTTCTTTTTAGGGTTCCGTACCTCAAAAGGAAAAACATATGTCTGTCTGTCTGTCTGTCAAGACCCTTTATGTTGGGAATGCGTGAAGGTATCGGGTTGAAATTAAAACCATTACTTAGGTCTGCAGTTCCTTGAAGTTGACAAAAAATCAAACTTCTGAGTTAACGAAATAAAAAGATACGGCCGTTTATGTCGCAAAAAACGTGTATTTCGACACTCATGGGAATCAAAATTCATAGGGTACTTCCCATTAACCTAGAATCCTGAAATTTGGTATGAAGCAAGGTCTCATAGCATAAGTATCTTATCCTATCATAAGTTCGAAACATATTTGACCGAATTTCATTTCACCTAAAACTTTCAACTATTTTCGTTTCGTTTTTTTTTATTTCATCGAAGTCATGTCTGCCACTGTATGGTTTTAACGCTCACCATCGCAGCTTCGGCCTCAGCCGGAGCGGCGGGCCTTGAAACCACCTGCTCCTCAGCTCGCGGGCCGCCCTCCGAGCCAACGCGGGTTTGAATTACACTCTAGGGGTAGGGCAGACAAGACTGTGATGTCGGTTTTGCAGTGATTCGTTTCTGTCACAAAATTTTGTAGCACAACATATTGACTTTTTATGACACTATTTTAATTTAATATTGAAAATGCTACCAAGTAACCATCTATATTTACTTGTGACCAAAGTTCCGTAAAATGTTGTTTCGGTGTGGTAAAAATATGGCAAATAAATCATTTGGCAAATGAAAAAAGTTCAAAAGAGGCTTCGGCCAATAGCAAAAATTTATTTTGTAAATCGGCGAAATATAGTTCGGTAAAATAAAAATTACGACACATGATACTTCGATGAACTAAAAATATGTCAAATAATACTTTTAGCAAAAAACTGGGCAAGTGCGAGTCGGACTCGCTCACTGAGGGTTCCGTACAAACTTGAAAGGTAAATTGCGGTTTACGATTTATGACGTATTAAAAAAAAATACTAATTAGATCTCATTCAAACCAATTTTCGGTGGAAGTTTGCATAGTAATGTACATCATATATTTTTTTTAGTTTTATCATTATCTTATTTTAGAAGTTACGGGGGACACATTTTACCACTTTGGAAGTGTCTCTCGCGCAAACTATTCAGTTTAAATAAAAATGATATTAGAAACCTCAATATCATTTTTGAAGACCTATCCATTGATACCCCGCACGCATGGGTTTGATGAAAAAATTTTTTTTTTGTATTTCAGTTCTAAGTATGGGGAACCCCCAAAATTTATTGTTTTTCTTCTATTTTTGTGTGAAAATCTTAATGCGGTTCGAAGAATACATTTACTTACCAAGTTTCAACAGTATAGTTCTTATAGTTTCGGAAAAAAGTGGCTGTGACATACGGACAGACAGACAGACACATGACGAATCTATAAGGGTTCCATTTTTTGCCATTTGGCTACGGAACCCTAAAAAAGACGTCGGTCAATAGTTTTCGGTAAAAATAAATTCGAATAAAAAAATTTCGGATTCGGAAATTGAACTGTTTTTATAGGTAAGTTTGTACGGAACCCTCAGTGCGCGCGTCCGACTCGCACTTGCCCAGTTTTTTAATTACCATCCCTGTTTAATTACTATCTTTTTTTTTACATAATTTACACTGAATCTACTTTTACGGGAAAAGTTACTTAACAGTATATGGCAAACCTGCTCTTTCCAAATATACACAGTACCTATACTTATGTACGTAACACTAATATTTTAAAGGCGAAAGTTCGTGTGTATGGTTGCTACTTCTTCACGCTTGAACGGCTGAATTAATTTCAATGAAACGTGTAGACCATGTCCTAAAATATCACATAGGGTACTTGTTATCCTAGGAGTATGTTCCCTTGGGATAATTTTCTACTATTATGCGGACGAAGCTACTGTCATCAGCTAGTTCTTTAATAAAAGTGACTGCGGCATGATATCATTTTATTGCGTTTTTATTTCTAAACTTGCCAGGACTGCAAGTTTGTTCGAAAGAGTTAGTGTGGCTCTCGCAAAGGGTAACTAATGGAACACTGGTGGGTTTTAGTCAGTAAAAGTCTAAAATTCTCTCTCACTCCAGAATAGGAGAAGTCCTTTGATGATTGAGAAGCTCATAGCTAAGTAATAACATCCGCACGGTTTGGTCGTCAAGGCTCGCTTCGAGGTCAACACGGAACATGTCATTGTGACATAATAAACTCGCATTCTGAAAGGTAGTATGTTCAAAACCGGCCACTAAATCGATTCCAGCTATTTTTAAAATAGGTATTTTTTTATCTTAAAATAATCAAAAATTATTATATGTTTCAAATTAATCAAGACTATTTTAGGATTCAGAAATAAGATTTTAACATTAAATTGTTGACAAGTCTTGATTGTATCACTAGCATATTTATGTGTGCTTGCGTGTGTGGATGCCAATATGGATGCGCTACTACTGTAGTGCGTCGATGCCCATATTATTTACCAACTATTAGGAAATCTTTTTTTTTTATTTCTTGAAAAAAAAAAAACAGTACCTACACAACAACAACAGTGCATTTAAGTAAAATTTCAATTTTTGAATTATGATTGTAACTTAATTTTCTAAACGAGGTGTATAAAGGTGTGTATTATTCTAATTACATGCTATATGCATATATCGAGGTTCCTCCATGGCTCGGATAGAATGTTAAGCTGTGGTCTTGGCTGTCATTTCTTGATCTTGGACAATCACTAGGGTAGCCAAAAGCCAGAAAATCTGACACTAGTCTTGCTATAGGATATCGTATTACCCAGTTACTGGGTTATGCAGGTCAGATAGGCAATCATTCCCTGTAAAATAAGCTGCATTTGGGAAGACTGAAAGGCGACCCCAACATACAGGGCAAGGGCTAGAGAGATTGATTTATTTCGCAAGAGTGAGTTTTATTTTGCCTATGTCTATGTTATTTCTTAATGAGTTTAGAATAAAGGCCTAGTCTGCTAATGATTGCAAGTACAATACACAAAACGACACAAACATTCTACCACTCCAACCATAATTGCAAAATAATTCAAGAGACAGGGTGTGAAACCAATTGTGAGACAAATCATTGTCGCCTCCCGCATCGCAGTCGCTGCCTAGCGCTACAACGAGGCATTATTTGTAAAATCTGCTGCTCTATGTATTCATATACATATTTCACTGCACCAGCTGATTGAAAACCATTTGATTAATCCTGACTATTGAAATTGTCACTGTGATTTAACTACACATATTTAACTTTTAATTTTTCTAAGTTTAATTTTTACAATAAAAACAGTGTTTAAAAACAAATAAAAGGCGAAATTATCAAAAGGCACTTCCTAATCATCATAACGTAATCAGAGCCCCCAACAGCAATTACTTACTGCCTGCCTATTAACCCGTTTTTTATTTCAATTACAATATAACTCAATTTGTCTCATAGCATTTCCCCTAAGTGTAATTGCGTTTCGTAATACGTAATTTGGGAAATTCTCTTCGCTGGGAGCTCCACGATGGTATAATTAGATACGTCGTTAATTAGACGGTAGCTCCACAAGAGCACTCAGGGGCTGCTTTCGTTTACTTTCGAACAAGAACTAGGCACCAACCCTTCTTTGCTAACGGCTAAAATTAAATCACTTTACTTGTAGACACTTCAAAAACAGACAATAAAACTCACTATCCAACATGATATCAGCTTATTTTACGACCCAATAACAAGACAAAGACTGCTCAAATGCTATTGTTATTACGAAGTTGATATCGTCTGACAAGTTGCTCCCAGAAATACTAAAATAATAGCCAGCCGTCAAATGGTATGATAGCAATCTATTATTTCAAGACTTATCGCAGGTAGAGTAATCAATAACAAAAAATAAAAGCCGAAAATCTCTGTCAGCTGTCTATCTCAAGACGCAAGAAATATTGCTGATATAATTTTCCTCGAACACATGGCGTCCCCCGGGGAGCATATTATAGGAAAAAGCTATTCTGTTAATGGAAGTACAATGGAAAAGAAAACTCAATCAAGCGCACGAGTCGCCGTGATTTCTGCGCCTAACTACGAGAGATATATTGTGGGCCGGGACTCGTCATTAGCCGTGAAACGCCGCATTGCCCGCACAGCGAGGAAATTCCACCAAATAACCTCTGTGTAACTTTTCATATGTAAGCCTGATTTAACGTCTGACATCACTCCCCTCCGCTTTTTTTTTACTTGTTTATATCGAAATTAGAGACCAACTGCCCTGATCTTTGTTAAATGGGCGCGCCATTTAATTAACACGGCCTAGGGCAGTTTTATTTCTCTTCAGAGAAAATTTTAAATCAATGTAGCCCACTTTTGTTCCTTTTGTCACTCTTCAGTGAAAATTCAATTAAATCCTTCTCGGCCTTTTTGTACTTCGTCCGTTCTGTTCAGATACAGGATAGTAAACGGCAGCAGTTTTTCATTGTGTGATTGTCGTTTTAAATATTTCGCCATCGAATAACCATAAGCGTTTATCATATCGAATGCCGTAAAAGTTCCGCTCATATTATAATGCCGTCGTTACGGCATGCGCAAGGACGTGTTATATACATATTTATAGCAACGGTAATGTCTGTACGGTTGTCAGGCCCGGCACGTAACCAGCGCGTGCCGGATGAATTGAAAGGGATGCTGCCTACACTCGTGACCGCAACATTACAAGGTAAACTGCAATCATTTATGGTAATTAATGGAGTTTAGATTTACTTAACAATGGCAAAAAAAACGCAAAAACGTAAAGTATCAGTCTGCTTACGTAAAAGTTAGGTAACAACCGACTAACTACAGCATTGCAGTCTATAAAACCAAACATTTTGCTTTGCACAGTGATGTTAAATATTCATGAAGTATCTGATGTTATTATCACATTAAAACGCTATAAGCCGATGAACAAAGAACTCCAGTTAAAATGCAGAAGTTAATCTAAACGAAATGCTTCCGACGATTATTTGTTTTTAGTGTCATTTGAGCTATCTTTATTACTACGAGTTGTATCAACTCGCCGCGGTCTTGTTACGATGATACTTATCTATAGAACACCGAAAGGGACCAATTCTAATATACTTGCGGAAAAATAAAAAGCAACTTTTGAGTTGTTACAAAACTCGTAATCCTAAAAACGTCTGTTCCTAATTTCTTTTCCGATTTTAAAAGAGCCATCTTTCATTTACGACGACATTTAGAACAAGAAAATTTCAGGCTTCGACACGAAGTTTTGGCAATTTCCGTACTTGGCGTCGTTTTTTTTGTGACCCATACTTTGTCGTTAATCTTGCGAACAAAAAGTCGCCAATGCTCGGCGAGTCGTTGCTGGTAACTGTGTGAGGCGACAGATTTAAATTACCGGATTAAATTGACCGCAGGCGTTTTACTTTTTGACCAAAATCTCCTAAAAGCATTAGACAAGTTTGTTTGAAATCCAAAGGCTTTCGAGTCTAAACAAAAAGAAGCCTCTGTGAAAATATGCGGTGTAGGTAATTTCATTACAGTACGGAAATAAATGGCTCCAAGGCACTCTTCCTATCAAAGGCCGTACTTTGATAGGTAGAGTGCCTTGGCGCATACTTCTGAAAGTACACATCATGTAGAGCCTGGCTATAGTAATCTAAAAAATATGTAGGTATGTAGGTACTTTTTATATTGTCGTAAGCAATACTCTTATCTGTCTACCCATTTTATAAAAATATGTCAAATAGAGATAAATAATTAATTATGTTAATGTGTTTGTTTGTCGAAGATAATCCCAGGATATCTCACAGACACCTACCCTATAGGCTGAGTTGCAATGGTTTTTTTTTTATTTTTATACGGGAAAATGTTCGAGCCTTTTAGGAAAGACTACTAGAGCACCGCTGCAGAAAAACGTCAGTTTGAAACAATAAATCAAAGTCAAATAATTTATTCCAATTACCTATACCAATAAATATTTCATTTGAATGTTAAGAGTTTTAATAGCATAAAAATTATAATAATGTTAGGGTAGATTTATATTATAAAGAAAATCGGACAAGAAACTCCAAGTCTATTTTCAAAAAATGTTTTTGAATAACTTAATTAATTATACGTTAAGACGTTATATCTAGAATAACACTACTATACCTACCACTAATTAGTACAATAAGCTTGTCTCTGAGTGTTCCGATTCTAATTTTTGGCGGTTACGGATAGATCAGTAAATTGATTTGCAGCATATTGTTTGCAATTAGGTCATCGTATCTATCTATCATCGTATCCTACCTATATTTCACTCGCTTATTTCATGTAGGTAAGCATTCAATAATGTAAAAAGGTATTCACTAGATTTTATATTACGGTTGTAAGGGATCGTTCAGTCTCTCCATTCGAGGTTATATTCGACCCAAATTTGTCCAAATGCGGACACATTTTCGACGTCTCCCAGAACACTTTTCTTTTTATTGGAATGTATATTTCAGAAATTTCATCGGCACACCCGAGGGCATTCCCGAGTTTTATTGCAAATGAAAACATGTTGATAGGTTGCATCTCGTAACATTCGAGCTCGTCATTCCATCATAACAGGAGACGCGCTTTTACTACATTCAGTTAAATAACGTAATTTATCTAAATAAGATTTATTTTAACACTTTATTTAGGCAGTCGCTCAGTGAAAATGTTTGGCATTTTATTCATCGCTTTTGCCCTGTAGCAGTGCGGCGCAAATGAATTTTTTAACAGCTCGATCGAAAATAGTTACCAGTTATTGAGTATAAACTTTTAAACACATTAAACTGCTGAAAAAAATTATCGATGCCGTAACACCAAGTGCTGTAAGCTACCATATCGGAAATTGCTAGTATATTACATGGAAAATTTTATATTTCCGTGGTTTTTATAGACTCATATATTGAGCTTTTTCTATACTGAAACCATTTTTACGGCTTTAACGACCATAAGTACATGTTTTACGATGGGCTAGTGAAACCGAACGTTTTCATCATAAAAATGATAGTTTGAATTAAAGACATCTGTATAAAAACCACAAGGTGGACAGTGATAAAGCTATAAAATTTTATCTGCGAGTAAGTGTGGTTGCATTACATTTATGACCAGTATTGTACACTTCACAGACATCAAAAAGTAGTAACAAAATTGATGAGAGCAAGTCTATAAAGTTAGGAAGTAACGCGGAAAAAGCAAGACAGAAAAATCGTATAAAATATTTTAACTAAGAAAACACATTCCCAGTTCGCCTTTATCTTTATATTCATACAAACGTTTTTTATATAAACTTATTACGTTGGAATATTGATCTTAACCACACCCATTCTGGGGTGCTACGACAGAAAACCTCCACGAGTGCCCGCAGGCTGTAGTTCCCTTGTGGATACGTCCGGAGTGAAGGCCAGTCTGCGGGACGGTGCACCCTGGGAGGCGGCTAACGACTTCCCTCGGGTACTCTTGCCTAAGGGGTCTCGATGTCCGCCTGCAAATATTCTGTCCGAAGGAACACTTCAACGCGTGTCCCTCTGCAATAGCAGAGGGCACAGCGGCGAAGTAAGAGCGGGCTCGGCGTGCACTTACCCTGCCACCGGGCAGGCAGGAGGAAGGCTTGCTCCTTCTTCTGCCACCGTTAGTCTCGTAGCCCCAGAAATTGTCCAAGGTCATGTTTCTGACTTTTGATGGGGGTCGAGGGTCTTGGCTTAACAGCCCGGGCCGCGAGGAAGACAACCTCTATAAAAAATTACCCCAAACCTCCAAGCGGCGGCGCACCGTGAGGGAGGTTGTTAGCTTGACTAATGGGTAGCTAAATTAGTCTCTAGTGCGAACCACTATTTTGAGCAAGTACACAAAGTTTTTACTCGTGTGAACAGCAATGGAAACACCAAAAACTCAGAAAAGAAATAACGAACGGAGGGAGAAAGATGGGCGGTCGGAGTCCGACGCCGCATCGAAGGGGAGCCCAGAGAGCTCCGAATGCGAGGGAGAAGTAGTTTTCGGTGAAAACTCACGTTTTTACCGGAAACGCGGCAAACCGGGGGACGGATCGTCTTCCGAAGGAGAGTTTGTGTCGGCCCGCAAGATCCCCACCAGCAGTCGGGGTGCGAGCCGAGTGGGAGGAAGAGGTAGGGGGCTTACCTCCCAGGAGGCTGCTGAGCGAACCGAGAGGCTCGCCGCGGAGGGTCGCTACCCCGCAGCGACCAGCGTCAGGGCTGACTCCCCGGGGCCATCTGGTAGTGTGCCGGACGCCGGGGAAGACTCCGCCGAGGAGTCGCGCAGGGTGCTCGGAGAGCTGGTCGTCGAAGCCCTAACGGCCATATCAAGGAAGCGGGAGAAGGCCTCAAAGAAGCGGGGCATCGCCCAGTTCGCGGCCTCAATCTTGGAGGCTATAGACGCCTCCTTCGAGAAGCGGTTCGAAAGAAGGATTGCGATGCTCCGGGCCAAGCTCACCGGAGCTCAGAAAGTCGGCCCACAGGAAGAGGCATCAAAAGGGGGTCGCATGCAGGGGCAGGAGCAAAAGCAGCCCCAGTCCCAGCCCCAGCCAGAGTCGGAGAGCCAGCTGCTAATACTGGTGCGGCAGGAGCTGGCTGCCTATAGGCAGCAGCAGCAGCAGCAGCAGGAGCAGTTCCAGCTACGGATGCAGCAGCAGCTGTCCGTACTGGAAGGGATTGTTCTGCGTCCCCCGCTCGCTGCCTCCGGCCAGCGAAAGGCAGCGTCGTATGCCACCGCCGTAGCGGCCTCGGTTGCTGCGCCCAAGGCGGGCCCGTCGGGGCAAGCCAGGCGCGGGGCCGCGGCAGTCAAGCAGCAGCAGCGGCCGGGGAAGCCTGCTCCTCCCAAGAGGGTCGAGGCAGCATCTGCCGCTAAAGCGGCGAGGGCTCCTGTCGTGGCGACGGCTGGGCCGCCCCTGCCGCCTCCCCCGTCTGCAGAACCTTCGGACGAGGCCGGGTGGACGGTTGTCGGCGCCAAGAAGAAGGCGAGCAGGACGGCTAGGGCGGACAAAAAGCGCGCAAGGCGACTGCAGCGCAAAAAGCGGGCCATGGCGGCTAGACTTCGCGCCCCGAATTCCGAGGCTGTAGTTATCACACTACAGCCAGATGCGGTAAAGAAGGGCGTGACGTATGACGCCGTCATGGCGAAGGCGAAGCAGGCGGTGTTACCCCACCTTGGCGAGCTTGGAGCCTCTGGGGGCTTCCGCATGAGACGCACCGTAACTGGGGCCCGAATGCTGGAGGTCCCTGGTGCGGCCAGTGGCCCTGCCGCGGATGCCTTGGCCGAGAGGATCAGGGCGTCCTTGGACGCGGAAGAGGCTCGAGTGTCCAGGCCCACCAAGTGCATTGATATGCGCATCATGGGCTTGGACGACTCCGTCAGGGTGGACGAGGTGGTGGCCGCCATCGTCAGGGTGGGAGGATGCACTGCCGAGCAGGTTCGGGCGGGCCCCATCCGCGCTGACAGCACGAGCATGCGAGCCGTGACGGTTAGCTGCCCCGTGTCGGCGGCCAAGACCATCACCGGGGAGGGCCGACGGCTTCTGGTAGGCTGGGTTTCCGCGCAGGTGAAATTGCTGGAGCCCAGACCTCTGCGGTGCTATCGCTGCCACGTGGGGCACCACGTGGGTGCCTGTTGCACCGCGGAGGTGGACCGCAGTGACCGCTGCTTCCAGTGCGGTCAGCCCGGTCACAAGGCGGTTGAATGCCATGCAACGCCGCACTGCTACTCATGTGCGGCGGCAGGCAAGCCGGCCGACCACCGGGCTGGGAGCAGGTCCTGCGACCCCCCCGCCAAAGCCAAGGGCAAAGTCCGGAGGCCCATCCACCCCGATGTCCTCACCGCCGCAGCCTCGTCTTTGGCTGCCGCCGCTGTCACCGCTGCGACCACCGCGGCAGGGTCCTCACATGGGGCTCGGGAGGAGACTGTAATGGACTGTTAAATACGGCTCCATTACGTCTCCTCCAGGCGAATATCAACCACTGCGCCCCCGCACAGGATCTGTTGCTCCAAAGCATGGCGCAGTGGTCGATCAATATCGCCGTGGTCTCCGAGCCGTACTATGTCCTGCCCAGGGGAGACTGGGTTCAGGACCTGAACGGCTCGGTGACCCTAATTTCGTCGGCCGCTGCTGGTACTCCGTCCCTCGAGGCCGTCACGAGGGGGCGGGGTTGCGTGGCAGCACGGTTCGGGGACATTGCCGTGGTAGGCGTCTACCTGTCCCCGAACAGAACTCTGGCCGATCTCCACATCTCCCTTATGGAGCTGAATGCCGTCGTCGCTAGGTTTGGTTCCCTCCCACTGGTCGTTTGCGGGGACTTCAATGCCAAGAACCTGGCTTGGGGTTCTCGGTTCACGAACCAGCGGGGTCGGATGGTAGAGGACTGGGCCCTGGAAACAGGCCTGGTCGTCCTAAACCGGGGTTCTGTCCCCACGTGTGTGCGGATGCAGGGCGAGTCAGTGGTGGACATATCGTTTGCCAGCCCTGCTCTGTCACCGCGTGTCGTCGACTGGCGCGTCATGGAGGGGGTGGAGACGTACTCAGACCACCAGTACATTCGGTTTGACATCTCCACCCAGACCTCAAACGCGCCGGTCCAACAGACCCCGTGTGGTCCGCGTTGGGCGCTGAAGCAGCTGGACCGGGAGCTCCTCCTGGAAGCCGCGATGGTACAGGCCTGGGTGCAAGCACCGAACAGGCCTGTCGACATTGACGTCGAGGCAGAATGGTTCCGGGAGGCCATGTCACAAATTTGCGACGTGGCAATGCCCCGAGTTCGGCCAGGACGTGCCCGGCGCCAGGTGTATTGGTGGTCGCCGGAGATTGCGGTACTGCGCAATGCATGCAATGCCGCGCGGCGCCGGTACGCCAGACACCGCAGTCGCCGCATCCGCCCGTCGGATGCGGAGGCCAGAGAGGCGGAGCTGTACGAGGGATACAGAGTGGCAAAGCGCACCCTCCGAGCGGAAATAAAGCGGGCCAAGTTGGAGGCCCGCAACGTGTGGCTGGGGACTCTGAACGGAGACCCGTGGGGACGCCCCTACAAGGTGGTGCGGGAAAAACTCCGCCCCTGGGCTCCCCCACTCACGCAGAGTCTCCGGCCCCAGATTGTGGAGGGTGTGGTGAGCACTCTGTTCCCTGCGCGAGGGGAACACTCTCCCCCGCTCATGGCTCCGCCACCAGCGGTGTCTAACGCGGATCACGATGGCGACGATGACGACAATGCTCCAGAGGTGACCGAGGTAGAGATGAGTGTGGCGGTACGAAGGCTGAGTGCCAAGAATACCGCCCCAGGACCCGACGGCTTGCCTGGGAAAGCCTGGGTCCTGGCCATGGAGGCTCTCGGGTCTCGATTAAGAGGGCTCTTCAGCGCATGCATGGAGAGGGGCCAGTTCCCACTTCGCTGGAAGACGGGGAAACTGGTCCTTATCGTGAAGCCGGGGCGCCCTGCGGACTCTCCGTCCGCGTACCGGCCCATTGTGCTGCTCGACGAGGTGGGCAAGCTCTTTGAAAGAGTAATTGCAGACCGCCTCGTCGCGCACCTAACACGGGTGGGGCCGGATCTGGCGGACGGCCAGTTCGGCTTTCGCAGGAGGCGCTCCACGGTGGACGCCATCATGCGCGTGCGAGCTCTCACGACGGGGGATGCGGTGTCCCAGGGCAGGTGTGTCGTGGCGGTGTCATTGGACATCGCTAACGCCTTCAACTCCCTGCCCTGGAGTAGCATTAGGAGGGCACTCCGGTATCACCGGGTGCCCGACTACCTCTGTCGTGTGATCGAGGCCTACCTTTCGGACAGGTACATCATCTACCCTGGTCACCAGGGGGAGTGGAAACGGCGAGAGATGTCGTGCGGTGTTCCGCAGGGATCGGTACTAGGACCGCCCTTGTGGAACATCGGCTACGACTACGTGCTGCGCGGCGACCTCCCTGACGGGGTCAGCGTGGTCTGCTACGCAGACGACACGCTGGTCCTGGCTCAGGGAGACTCGTACCAGGCGGCGGTCGAATTAGCGACACGCGGGGTTGCGATGGTCGTTGATAGGATCCAGCAGTTGGGACTCGAGGTGGCGCTGCAAAAGTCTGAGGCCATGTGTTTTCACGGCCCTCGGAGCGCGCCGCCTCGGCGCTCCCAATTAACGGTAGGAGGAGTTCACATCGGCGTCGGGTCGACGATGAAGTACCTGGGACTCGTCCTCGACAGCCGGTGGAATTTCGAGGAGCACTTCCGACGTCTGGCTCCCAAACTGAATCGGAATGGGGCTGCCCTCAAGCGGCTCCTGCCCAACCTCGGGGGTCCAGACGCCTCCTGCCGGAGGCTCTACGCAGGCATCGTCCAGTCCATGGCCCTTTATGGGGCGCCGGTGTGGGCGCCGTCACTGCGAAAGCGACCGGCGGCCCAGCTGAACGCGTGCCAGAGGGTCATGGCCATACGGATGGTGCGGGGATACCGCACTGTTTCCCGCGAAGCGGCGAGCCTCCTTGCTGGCCAGCCACCATGGGACCTGGTGGCAACAGGCCTTGCACGCATGCACGATCTGCGCGTGGAGATGCAACGTCGGGGCGAAACTCCGCTGCCACGACAAGTTGCGGCATGGCGGACAGAGCTCCGGCGAGGTCTCATGGTGGAATGGCGACAGCGACTATCGCAACCCAGTGCTGGGCACGCCATAATTATGGCGGTAATTCCCCTCTTTGAGGAGTGGCTGGAAAGGCAACACGGCGTCCTTACCTACCGCATGACGCAGGTCCTCACCGGACATGGTAAGTTCGGGAGGTTCCTGCACCGGATTCGTGCGGAAGAAACGCCCGGGTGTCACCATTGTGCGGACCACCCGGAGGACACGGTGGAGCACACGGTGGAGGTTTGTCCCGCTTGGGCAGAGCAACGCCGTGTCCTCGTGGGGGCGATCGGCGGCGGCGATCTCTCGCGCCGGGCTTTGGTACAGGCCATGGTCCGGAGCGAGGAGGAGTGGCAGGCGGTTGCCTCCTTCTGCGAAGCAGTAATGCTAGCAAAGGAGGCGGCCGATCGCGTGAGGCAACGGTCCTCACGCCCCAATCGCCGCCGGGATTCCGATCCCGATTTCCGGCCATCGTAGGCGCAGGCTTGCGGACGGCGAGCAATGGGTGGCTCGCCGTCCGACCGTCCGGTAACCGTCCGGACCGAGCCCAAGTCGTCGACGGCGCGTGCTGTTCCACGCGCGCCTCAAGGAGATGTCAGCAACTGTAGGGGCCTAGCAGGGTCGAAGCCTACTGGGGCCAAGGGTCTGATTCTGAAAGGAAGACTCGGCCCTGGTACGAAAGGCAACGAAGGAACAGGAGTGGGTTTTTAGTCAGTAAAAGTCTGACACTATCTCCCGCCCCGCCCAAGGGCGGGGGATGTCATAAGATGATTTTCCCACCGAGAAAAAAAAAAAAAAAAAAAAAAAAACCACACCCATTCTCAAGTAAGTAAAATATGTGCCACCACGCGCCATATAGAAATACAATCTATCTATAAACTATCACATAATAGTGCCCGTCATTCTAACTCCGTCCATCATACTCGAGCAGAATACATCAAAGTTTATCGGCGTGCCCCTGTTTACATTCAGCTCGAGCGCGTTACATCAATATTTGTGCTCATAACGTAAAAGAAGAGTGACTATTACACGGACAGCTGCTTATATTGGTCGCAACATCCCTTCGTTCCATTTGAACGAACGAATGGTGGAGGTCGTAAAGTTTCACGGCACGCCGCCTTAGCCGCCCGCGAGCTCCTCCAGCATCACAAACCATTTACCACGATCAATCACGGCCTGAGCCGCCAACGTCTCCGGCGCCTATATCACTTTACGAAATTGACTGAAATTTTTGCTGAGCACCATTATTGGCACAAGAGACCCGCACTTTAGGAAACTTTTCAGATGTTCCCAAAGTTTCAAAAGTAAGCATCAAACAAATTGATGGCTATAAATATTGCAAGATTACGCAAGCGTAACACTGTAGTGCTGCCGAACTACGACAGAGATATTTGAAATTTCAAATACCTAGACTGTATAAAAGTAGGAACGAGTAAGGACACATGCCCACACGAACCAGTTGTTACAAATGGTACCCGGACCGAGCTATCAAAAGTACTTGCACAACAAGTCAATAAAATCTGTCAAAAAGAAAAATAATTTCTAAAGTACAATGTAAGTTTAGCGTTCGGATACAAGAACATATTTTTGACTTGGTACTAATATATTTAAAAACTTTGTCAGTACTAACCTGTGCTAACATATTTATGATCCGAATATATCGGTACCAACAGTATAGCCGGTAACATACGGGGATATCGATCACAATTAGTTTAGTGGAACTCTCGTCAGTCATCAATATTCTTTAGGTACGTACCATTTGTCAACTCCGCACTAAAGTCCCATAATGATTGTTTTTATTAAATTTACTGGGCTTACTCAACTTTAAAGGGAGTTTTAGTTGCAAATCTTGATTGATAGCTAGTACGAGAGCTCATCAATTTTCTGCCGAAAGCCGTATTTGCACTTGGGTACAAGTAGGTAAGTACTCAAATATATGTACGTACAGCTTTTGTAATGTGAATCAATAGGCAGCCAAGCTCATAGCAAGGTTAAAATTTTCACGTTATCATTACACCGTAAGCTCGTACCTGATTGAGGAGGGTCTTACGTCTTTATCAGCCGCATAGAGCCTGACTTAGGGATTTCGATCCGCACACGCGTTGATACAAAAGATTAATTGTTTATTATCTTCGTTAAGTTTACTTAATCCGCTTAATTAAGACGGATTATATGTGATGTGCTGCGGTGAGAATTGGTTGATAAGCTGTAAATTAAACATAAGTCGAGGCTTTGTGTATCACTCTTCTGTAATTCAGGCTAGACTGCTTTAATCGAATTTAAAGATTTTTCGTCGACGTAAATATTAATGGAGTTGTTAACGAACTTTTTATGAAAGTATTTTTCTTGTTAATGCGTACCATTAATATTATTTAAAATAAAACTTAAATATTCATTATTCCGTCGCTGCTTTACGAGGTCGAAGAAAAGCTTCCAGTTAATTCAGAGTTAATTAGGAATTCTATCGCAAGGCTGAGTAGGCTAATACTAGGCGACTAAACAATGCCATTTGACGTCGTTTGTTCCACGATGCCGGAGACAGGCAACCCTTCCCTCTCATTAAATATGAACTTACATGCCGAGGTGTCTAAGTAACATTGGCAGATTACTAGCGATCTTAAAACGTGGGTGGAATAAGTAAAATCACACACACACACACCCTTGTGACAAGGTATGCCTTTGTTTACTAAAGTGGAAGATATAACACTACATTTAAGTATAAAATATATTTCAAAGGATCCCATATATATTCCTACTGAAAAAGCTTTAGTTTTATTTTTATATTGCATGAAACTGTGCTGAAATTAGGATGCACGCATAGGTAGATAAGCTTTTTGAAGTATTAGAAGGTATACAGTCCTGCATTACCACTGTCGCATGCGCATCAACCAACCTATCTTATTTTAAAGAGGTTTTATTTTATTTTTTCGTAGTATTCCAAATTATTTTTGAAACCCCTAACCTGTTGTGCTGAAATTGTACACGTATGTTTAGTTCGGATAACAATGCATGATTACTTGGGTGACGTCATTTTAAATCCAATATGGTGGACTCTTAAAATATAAAATTAATTAGTCTATAATTAATTTTATATGCGACCCTATGATATGGCTATCATGTCGCCAAATTGTTTGATCACACAATAAAATCTTGCGACAAACTGTTACATCATATAAATTATATAATGTAATGAATTGATTGGTTTGATAGAATTCAAAGTTTTTTTTTTTGTTTTAGAGTATTTAAATAAAAGCTTATTTGAAATGTTTTTTTTACTAATATTATATTATCCTATGACTATCGAATACTTAAAGCAACGTAAACTTATTTATTAATTAAAGAAGATTGAACCTAAACAAAGCCGTTCTGAGAAAACCATTTAACAACTCAAGACAGCCTAAACAATAATTTACATTCACTACCGAAAACCAATTACCGTCATCGTTCTTAAACGGCGTAATTTGACGGTAGTTGTAGACGGTGGATTAGTAACCGCGAGTAAATAGTAACCCTGGCTCGATGACTTTAAACTAATTGTACGGGAATACTGACAGCTGTCTCTGTTTTTCTTTAATTTGCCCAGACATGGCAAAACTATTGGTTTAAGTGAAACTAGCGAATACTGTGACATTGTCTGTTGTTTAACTCTTAGTTTTCATAGAAGAGATGATGTTTGAACGTAAGAAAGCAATTAAGAGAATGAAAAGCTTGTGTTTTTTTTAAAGGGTAGCAAATCATCCAATGACTTCTCCTGCTCTAGGGTGGAGCGCGAGGGCGTGTCAGACTTTTACTGACTAAAACTACACGTAAATTCCTTCTTTACCTTGCGTTCCAGGACCCCGGGTTTCCCTTTCGGAAGTCAACCTATGGCCCCAGTAGACTACGGCCCTGCTGAGCCCCTACGGTTTTGCTGACATCTCTTTGAGGCACACGCAACACTACGCGCCGTGGACGACTAAGGCTTGGTCCGGTTAGGTACCGGACGGCTGGACAGCGAGCTACCCATTGATCGTCGTCAAGCTAACGCCTACGGCGGCTGGTAATCAGGATCAGGGCGCTTTGCGGCTGGGGCGTGAGGATATACGTCGTATACCTCACGCGTGCGGCCGCCTCCTTCGCTAGCATTATAGCTTCGCAGAAGGAGGCGACCATCTGCCATTCCTCCTCGCTCCAAACCATGACCATTACCAGGGCCCAGCGCGAGAGGTCGCTGCCGCCGATTACCTCCACGAGGACACGGCGGTGCTCCGCCCAAGCGAGGCACACCTCTATATGCGTATGCTCCACCGTGAAAAAGTTACCATTTTTTTTTTCTTTTTAAAGTTAAACACGTGTACATTCCACTGATTCCACACTGTTTGTAGACCTCGGTCAGGAAAAACTACAAACTCGACTTACTATTAGGAATCATCTAACAATTAATAATTAGTCCACAATTGACCAATAAATCGATGAACATACATAAGACAAACATATCTCCTCATCATCATCCTACAGCCGAACATCGAACCTCTTCCTCTTTGAAATTGGTTATAAATTACGAAACACAGGAACGGCAAAAAGCCAAGGAATGAAAATTCCTACTGCAATTTGTCGAGCTATTTTCGTAAAATATTTATAATATTGCCTTAGGTTATGCACGTATGCATAACCCACGCGAACGCTAAGCAGAACCCAAAACTGCTTGTAATTTCAGCACCCTGAAATCCGACGTCGTACATGTTGAAAGTGTGCGGAACTTTGCCAACTAATAACAGTTAGTCGCCACGTATAATAAGCTAGCATGAAAGAGACCCTGGCCAAGTATTCAGAGGTAATTTTTATGTAGCTATAGGTAGATAGCGTAGCCCGTAGGTACCTACAACACCGCATGTCGCGCGCACTTGTTTCACGTAAATTATGGGTCGCGCAGACGCGCCGCGACCAAACTTGCTGTTTTTGTTTCCAAGATTAACGATGAACAACGGCCCTCGAAAAAACGTGTCACAGAAAACGGATATTGCCCAAAACTTTGCCGCATAAATTTTCTTTGTTCGGTTTTATAGCGTTTATGTAAATAATGATACAGCCCTTTTATGAGTTTCGTTTTCTTCCCTTGATGTTTATTAACTACTTGTGGGTTCAATCTGCTATAAATAAGATGGGATGCGAAACTGCGGCAATAAGAAAGCACTTTAGATTAGCATGTTATAAAAGGAGTTGAATTTAATCTGGCGCCTTTTATGTAGTAAATAAATAATTTGCAGAAGTTTGCTGGCTTTGAATTAAATGTCATCAAAGCTTGGAACAAATAAATGAAAATAAAATACGCCAGCCTCCGAGACGGTTATGTAGTTACTAACAAAAAGTTATGAAAGAGGAATTAGGACAATCTTGGGAAGAAAAACAATAATCCCTTATCCATTCCCGCCTATAAATGTTGAGATAAACCAAGTTACAAGGTACCTATAAATTGCAAACGGTTGGGTAGACGGTACGTATACTTACTGTCGATGAGAAAGCCTGTACTAACCACTTTACCTTTCTTTAGGACAGACCTCTGTTTTACTGCCCAGGTCCCGACACAGTAAGTGGTAGTATTAGAATAAAATATTTACGCAAAACTTTTCGTTCCATTTAAGCCCCTTCTTACCTAAAATGTGAAAGTTTACGACATAATAAATTTTATTTATAAACAAACATCGGTATCTTACAGAACTTGTAAATACGTTTTACGGTTTGCGATATTTAAACATGATAAGCCTATTTAAAATACAATTTGCTAACGCAATTATTAATGTCATTCTTTTGATGAAGGTACTAAAAAAACAAATGTAATACAACAGTATAGTTACTCTCTTTAAATATTTTCCTTAGAAAGTAGAAAACGTTTGCACATAGATTTACACAATTATGTACATATTATATAGGTAGATATGTATCTAATTATTTTATTTAACAGTACGTCATAGCTTTATACCACTGCACTTACTTATAAAATAATAATGAATATGGTTTTCCAGTAGTCGTAATTATAAAGTCTGCATGCTCTTCATAACTTCTTAGTTCATTCAAGATTAAATTTTTTTTTATACACGCTGCGTCCACATCCAACTCTCCTGTCGCAGGTTTGCTGGAAGAAATTTCGTTAGAAATAAGCAGGACCTTTGTTCTCTTTTATCTGTATTTGTTCTTTTCGATTTTAAGTGTTTGTGTGTACATAAATAAATAAAAAAGATTTTATACGGTGGCACTGGTTTTTAATAACAAGACTATAGTGCAGATTTTCCAAGACGCGAAAATGATCGTGGTCTAATCTAGCCAATGCACAGAAATAATATCTAAGTCGATTGGGAAACATCCATAGTTTTCGAGTGGGCATTTTGAAGAACATTGCTTTAATACAAGTTGGTAAGTAACGCAAACATACTATTTTGAAGGTCCCAAAGTTTCAGCATTGTTTCAAGTATCAGAAGCAAGGCCATAGGGTTCGTATCTGCTTAAACAGAATCATATTTCCTGTTTTGAGTAATCATGACTGAGTCTACTTTATAGTAAGCACTATGCTTACTATAAAGTACCAGCCACCATCCGGCTTTATGGCTTTTAGGCTTCTAATCAACCTTAATTGGTATAGGTAACTATTATACTTTAAAGGGAAAGGTACTTTAAAAAGTTAGTACCAAGCTCATTTCAATTTCTTTCTCACGTTTCAGGGTATTCTTCTTGCGCGTTTGATTTGTATTGTGTTATAAGTGAGGTAATACAATATAAGCGTGACAATATTTTTTTTCTGATAGTCTTCTTAACATTTGACAAATTTATCAAATGTTAAAGAAGACTATCAGAATTTGAATATCCTTGCCATGACGTCATTGAGAACCTTAAAGATTAGGTAGACTTGGAAGTAGGGCGGGCGCTAGCTGCTAAGTGTAACATGTCTTTTTTTTTCGGGTGGAAAAATCATCTAATGACATCCCCCACTCTTCGACGGGGCGAGAAGGCGTGTCAGACTTTTATTGACTAAAAACCCTCTCCTGTTCCTTCTTTGCCATTGTTCCAGAGCCCCGGGGATCGCTTTCGCATCACCCATGGCCCTAGTATGCTTTGACCCTGCTGGGCCCCTACGGTTGTTGACATCTCCTTGAGGCGCGCGTGGAACAGTACACACCGTCGACGACTGGGGCTCGGTCCAGACGGTTACCAGAAGGTCGGACGGTGAGCTACCCATTGCTTGCCGTCCGCAAGCCCGCGCCTACGGTGGCTGGAAATCGGAATCGGAATCCCAGCGCTGGGGCGCGAGGGCCATTGCCTCGCACGTGCGGCCGCCTCCTTTGCTACCATTATTGCTACGCAGAAGGAGACGACCGCCTGCCACTCCTCCTCGCTCCGGACCATGGCCTGTACCAAGGCCCGGAAGTGTAACATGTTTGTCAGCTGTATTAAAAAAGCTAAAATGACATTGCCTGCAGTCAGAATTTTTACCCGGGTTGCCTGTGGATCAACTATACGCGTAAAGCGCTAGACATCCTATGTATGCAATATAATAATGCTTTCAGGCTAGTTTGGCCGTTAGGGTTGCCGCATTATTATAGTGCATAACGCGATATAACGACTTTTACGGGATTTGTAGAAAAAAAGACTGTTTCACTTTAGCCCTTGCTGATCAGCTGGTTGTGTCAATTCTAAGACTACCACACTAGTTGTATTTAATCATGGCTCTACATGGTGGGTATCTTATTCATACTTACAAAAACGTTTTCACAGTCGTTAAACACGTGATTGGTCTATAATTTGTACGTCCCGTCTAACAGATATATGGAGCTGGTGGGTTATTCCTGTCGTTAGAAACGACGGCAGCGACCCTGACTCTAAAACAACCTGGAACTAAGATGCCAAGCGAACCTGTGACCTTGTGAACCAGCTGATTTAAAAGTCGTGCGGCCCTTCCGACCCTGATGATTTCCAGTTAGGTACCGGATGGACAGCACGAGCGGAATTAACTGTTTCCATCTCTGGTATTAGATCAAACTCGCGCTTGACAAGCAACAAAGTCTTTGCTGTATTAAAAAAAAATATATAACTGCGAATCTAGAGTCCACACCAACACTGTGTGCATCTAGATTGAGGGCCCATTTTTTTAAATCCTTATGAAACGAAACAAGATGTATAGGGAATTTAGTTAAAAATTAGTAAAACTTAATGCAATGACTCATAAATTTGTAAAACGTAAATTAAAACTGTTATGATTAAATAACGTGGGCCCTCAATCCAGACGCTTGCAGAAAGAGGAATAGTCTTAATCTCGAAAAGTACGATGTCTGGGTTAATAATTATTATTTAGGAATTTAGTTACAGTAACCGTAATCCGAGGTTTTATGTTACTAAATAGACAATAATAGCATAGCATAATCAGCCTTTTAATGTTCCCACTGCTGGGACTCAGGCCTCCTCTCTCCAGGAGAGGGAATGGGCCGTAATCCACCACGCGGGCCCGGTGCGGGTTGGTGAATGTCACATGTCTTCGAATTTTTGGTTCTAAGACATGCCGGTTTCCTCACGATGTTTTTCTTCTTCACCGTTTTGAGAGCAGTGGTGATGAAATAAATTACACAAAGTAATGCGCCTGGCTGGATTCGAACCCGCGACCTACAATTCGTAAGTCGGGGCCGTTACCACTCGGCCACCACTGCTCACAAACAAATAGACAATATTCAAATAATATAGGTACTTACATCGATATCGCAAAAATAAAATACTGATAATAATAATATTTATTATACCATAAAATTATTGCATCACACAAAGCAGTATTCCTTCTAAAATTCAAGCAACAAATATTTACTCAGTCGCTTAAAAAATGGCTTGTAACCTCATAAATCTATTTTTATACCGATCAGACCAAAAAAAATAATACTAAATTGTCTGCTATACAATGAGATATATAATAGTATCATCTGCAAATAAATGAATTTTAGTCTGTGCTTTACGAAATGTACCTATAGGTATGATAAACACAGCATTTAGAAGAATGGACGATACGTTAAAATTTAGTTAAAAATAGTAAGAAATCTTGATCTACTTGCCGTTTGGGCACGCCACAATTATGGCGGTAAGTCCCCTCTTCGAGGCGTGGTTGCAAAGACCTCACGGCGTCCTCACCTTCCGCATGACGCAGGTTCTCACCGAACACGGTAAGTTCGGGAAGTTCCTGCACCGGATTCGTGCGGAAGCGACGCCCGGGTGTCGCCACTGTGTGGACCGCCCGGAGGACACGGTGGAGCACACGGTGGAGGTGTGCCCGACTTGGGCAGAGCAACGCCGTGTCCTCGTGGGGGCGATCGGTGGCGGCGATCTCTCGCGCCGGACCTTGGTACAGGCCATAGTCCGGAGCGAGGAGGAGTGGCAGGCGGTCGCCTCCTTCTGCGAAGCAGTAATGCTAGCAAAGGACGCGGCCGATCGCGTGAGTCAACGGTCCTCACGCCCCAACCGCCGCCGGGATTCCAATCCCAATTTCCGGCCATCGTAGGCGCGGGCTTGCGGACGGCGAGCAATGGGTATGGGTATGTCAGCCAATCGTAGGGGCCCAGCAGGGACGAAGCCTACTGGGGCCACGGGTAGTGTGAAAACGAAGCCCTGGGACGAAGGCAACGAAGGACGCATTTCAAACGTATTTCAAATAGACCAATTACAGGCACTTTTGAATTATCAAAATGTAGGTTACTTAAAAAAAGTAAAGCTAAATTGCACGTTCCAAAGAACGTGGAAGAAACTCCATGGACACTCTTTTAAATCATATGAGTTACATAAATCTTGGTTACATATTTCTTGTCGCTTCTAATATGTGAGCACAATGTAGTTAAGTACTAATTAAAAAAAAAGACTAATTAAGAAATAGAAATTGAATTAAGTCACTGGCAGCTAAGAGATGACCAGTCTCAACTGACGGCACCGTTCACGAGCATGACGCATGCATCATCGACCAGTCAGTGCAATAACGAATTGTAGAGTGCTTTGGAGTGCACTATTTGAGAATATCGCAACAGGCCGCCTGTACTTAGTCCACGCTTACCTCGTTTGCCCATTTATAACCATTATAGATTTTTTGTAAAAAGTTTTTGTGGTAGTTTTCTTTCTATTCTGCGCTGGCATCAAGAATAAAAGAAAATATTATGAAATGTGTATGTATGTTGCTTATCTTTCCGGGCAAGTAAAGCTGACTGAGGAGATTCGCGAACAGCGCCATAATTTTATTGTGTTTACTCCTTGACGCGAATTCCGACGTATTTATGTATGAAATATATTTTTGTGGCTAAACGTTATTATGGGTTATTTTTGCCAGACTAGCAGAGATGAAGAGTTATAAATCTTATGACTCTGTGTGTTTGTGAGATAGTTATGCGTCCCAAGAGGTTTTATTTTTATCTAATATTATTTTATTATCTCTTGTAACTCATTTAAGCGTTGAATTACTAATTAAGATTTAAAAAGACATATTATTTAAGTTAATAATTGGCCCTGTCCAGAAGTCTTTGAATTGTTTTTTTTTTATTAAGTGAAATCAGTTCTTCCTACGCTTACACAACCGCACATAAACACTGTCCTCACTAATAAACAAACTCTGAAAGAAAGCAAAACATATTTTTCCAACTGCTGTTTTTCATAATAACGTCATGACGCACTAACAAGGGAAGTGTCACCCCGGGGATGATAACAAAGCGGCTTCCTCCACTAATTGCGATACTTAATACACATCTGGAAGTAAAGGACTTTATTAGTAATCAATATCCTTATACCACGAGGTTACATGCCAGAAAATAATTAATTATAGTTTGCCATTAATTAGTGTTGTTGGTTAACGTTACAAGATTTTTCTTATAGCTTATTAATTTGTGTCTTTTTTTCTTTAACATTTCTACTGAAAACTGGAATAGCTTTCGATCATGACAGGACATGATAACAAGATAATGTTAAAGCGATTTTGTTTTTACTTTTGTACGTTTTACGGTTACTTACGGCCGTCCCGACGCTGGCCACGGGCGACAAAAAGGAATCAAATATTATATACCAATTTTTTAACACACTTTATAATCTCCTTTCCTTCATGATCATGATTATTATTGATTTCTCTTCTAAAGATTTTATGGATAGAAATCATCAAGTAGATATTAAGGAATAGGATGTTAAATCCCGCTAAACTCTGTTAAAAAGACCGGATCCTCCGACCAGAAAAGTTTTGTGTTTCGTCCGGGCAACTTATCGGGTAGTTGCCCAGACCAGACCAAAACATTGATTTCGAACTATTGTATACTTTCTAATCGTGCGGAGAACTCTGATACCGTGATGCAGACTTTTGAATGTTTAGTTCCTTCGTAGCGACATACATATATCTTTCTGACCGACCGATACTTTGACAGTTAAAAATTGCCTCTTTCTTTCTTTTCTTCTTCTTTCTTTCTTAAATAAGTTTTATATGATACATATACTTAAACATCCAAACCTATGACGCAGGTTCTCACCAGACATGGTAAGTTTGGTTGGTTATAGCACCGGATTCAGGCGGAAGAAACGCCACAATGGCGACACCCGGCCGGGTGTCACCATTGTGCAGACCGTTCGGAAGACACGGTGGAGCAAATGATGGAAATGTGCCCTGCTTGGACGGAGCACCACCGTATCCTCGTGGAGGCGATCGGCGACGGTGATCTCTCGCGCCGGGCCCTGTTTCTGGCTATAGTTCGGAGTGAGAGGGAGTGGGCTGCTGTCGCCTCCTTCTGCGAAACAGACGAAAGCTAGCGAAGGAGATGGCCACACATGTGAGAGAACGGACTTCCTCACGCTCCAACCGCCGAGATCCCGACCCTGACTACCAGCTACCGTAGGCGTAGGCTTGCTGATGACGAGCTATTGGCAGCTTGTCATCCGGCCGTCCGGTATCCGTCCGAAACGAGCTCGAGTCGAGAGTATGTTCCACGCGTACCTCAAAGCAGAAGGGCCGTTGCCTGCTAGGGACATGGGAAAACTTTTAAAAAGGAAACTCGTGGTATTAGTACGCGTGCGCAAACGTTATTTGAAGGAACATAGGTGTGGTTTTAGTCAGTAAAAGTTTAACACGTCCCCACGCTCCACCTTAGAGTGTGAAAAGTCATTAGATGGAGTTTCAACCGCAAAAAGAACACTCAAACTTAGATAAAACTATCGACCTACTTAATAAATTTCGTGCACCAAATCCTTTTATTCCTATAAAAATTCCAAAAACATTTCTTGGTTGTGAAAATAAATGTTATGGCTCAAGCTATGTCTAGAGGCGATTTGTCTCTGAATGGTACTTAAGGCCCGTTTGAATGTCTTTTATGAATTTTTAAAGAGCGCAGTAAAGATTATAGGGATATTTAAATCTTTGAAACATTATAAAACTTGTTTTAATCTTTTATATATATTTTTTTTTATTCAACGCTTTGTACACATTTATGTGATAGATAGATATACTCTTTATTGTACACCAATAATAAAATTACACTAGGAACTTAAAATTAATAGGGTGTCACATTAGGCGATCTTAACGATAAAAGCGTTTTTTTACAGACAACCTTTGGATGGATTTGACAGGAAAAAAAAAACGCAGGTAGTTCGTGGTGTACTATTTTATTTTTTATTTTATTTAGTGTGGGCCAAACGATGTTTATTTCTATTCTATCTAGCAGGCTTGCGATTAAAACACTCTGTGCACAAAATAATATGAATTTGTGATCAATGCAAAAATAATGATTATGTACCTATCATTTATCAAATTCGGTGTCGATAAATTGCTTTTTAATTGGTGAACAAATGGTTAAATGTGTTATCGATAGGATTGTTACTATGTATTTTATGTCTCATTTAATGTTGGTTAATAACTAAGGTTTTCAGCATGTGTATTTCTATGTAGGTACTTAGCAACTCTTTTAATTTTCTACAAATAGCATCCCAAAATATATCTGATATTACGTGTGGGTGTGTGTGTGTGGGACAGTTTTCTGAAGCAATAACAGCTCGGCCACGACGTCCGGCACCATTAACTACAGCATTATCTCGTTGCAGCTCTTTTCAAATATTTGGACATTTTATTTTTCCGGCGTCAGACCGCTGCCCGTGTTTCATAAAAGATAAAATGATAAAATTGTGTCATTTCGCCCGCGACACGATTCAATTTGATAAACCCGTCACTCGATACTCAGAAGCTTGTGTACTTCTGTGTTAGCCTTTGTTTTATCTGATTACTTTGAAAGGAACATGTTTGTCTACTGTTTTCATGAGATAAAGGTATTGTTGGAAAATTGAGAACCGAATAGATTGTACAATAATTTTCTTAGCTACGCATCTTATGAATACCTAAACCTAAATAATAAATAAGTTACCTACTTACATTTGACACTCCGTCCCACATCCCAAGACTTAAGAATATTACTTATACTATGCAACACAATATCACGTCTGTATTCTTCGAAGGATTGAGCAGAACAATCTTAGGGTGTTTTAAATATCGTGCGGTTTTGATGACGCATGCGGGATTGCCCCATACGCGTAACCCCCGCCAATGTAATTTCATACAAGTATTTATTGCAATGCGTGGAATACGCACGCGGGGCGTGTTTTTTTTGCATTTTGATATTTTCTGTATGCGGAACAATCCCGCATGCGTGATGAAGTCCGCATGATATTAAAAACACCCTTAGTAGGTACAACAACATTTCATCCATGACAGCATTAAAAATATTTTGAACGCCTTTACACCATAACAGGCATAAACAAATAGGTTAAAGTGTAAATTCTGAAAACCATTTAACATGAAAAAGAATCCAATTATGGCGAATAACGAGTCGCGTCCGTTACACGTACTTCTCTGCAGTTTTTTTTTTTTAATTGAGTAAATATGACTGCTCAAAATCACAGACTCACCATGAAGCTATTGCAATTAAGGATTGAAGCACTAAGAAAACATATGGTAGCTATATTTGGTTTCAATATACCCTTCGCGCATAAATACGGAAAGGGTCATCGCGCGTTTTTTTTACTTAAATCCCCAAAATGGCAAAGTTTTTGTAAAAAAAAATGTTTTGGGTAGCCCTAAGGAAAAACGAAGATATAGAAATCAAAATTTTCGGTCAATTGATTTCGTAAACCCGTGTGTACAGTACGATGCTTAAGCATTTTCCAAGTTGTACAGACGTGCGCGAGGAGATCACCCTGGTTACAGGTAGGAAATCAATGAATAAGTTGTCCAGCTCTGGGTGGAACGAGAGGGTGTGTCAAACTTTTACTGACTAAAACCCACCTGCGTTCCTTCAGTTGCCCTTTGCTTTCCAGAGCCTCGGTTACTCTTTCAAACATTTCCGCAGCCCTAACAAGCATCGACCCTTATAGGCTTATAATTTCTTTATTTTAACTCGTTGAGTAGTGTAATTAGAGACACAATAGTAAGACAATGGCGCCCGAAAGCCGGCGTTCGTGCGGGGATCAACAGCTTAAACGAAAGTGCATATATAATTATGTGGCATAATAAAGTATCTTTCTGTCAAATTTCAACAACTTCAACTTCAACTCTTCATTAATGGCATTTGTGGAAGAAACACCACCGTTTTGCTAATAACATTACTACCTACGTTTTACTTAACTTACAATAGGAGACTAAAAGCTATGACAGGCAAACACACGTGAGTGATTTTAAAATGGTTCAATTTTCCTTAATGACGTTTGGAATCTAAAACACTATTAAAGGTAATGAATACTATATAAGAATGAAAAACTTTTTAATTTTAGCTTCTGACCAAAACCAACACTAAACGGTTAAAATAACGCACAACTTATTCAGGCTTTTCTTTTTAGACCAGAAAAATCTTTTACATAACAAGAGCAAAAATTTTCTCAATTATACAAACTGCAGACAACAATTAACTGGATTAGCACTATCTTGTTACACACGTAGAACAACGCAGCTGTTAAAACAAACTTATAATTATTTAGCACTTCTTGCTAAGCAATTGTACAACAAAGGCAGCTACACTCGGAGCACTCGTATTGTTCTTGCAACGGATAGTTTTCACCTGTAATTAAAGTTTGCGGCGCGGATTATATTGGTTGTGATTGCAGGCAACTACTTAATTACGGAGCAGGGCAATCCCTAGGGAAGTGATCGGATCACGAACGCCTCCCAAGATTTACTGCTCTTGACCTCACTTGATCCAAGTCTCGCCAAACAATTTGTAATTATAACATCGATTACAATCACTGTAACAATTACCAAGTTTAATAAAGCTATAATGTTTGTCGCTTTACGACTTTCACAATTGATGACCCCTGTTTTAATGGGCACGAAAGTAATACACCCCTAATGTTTGTCATAGCGTTTGTTCGTCGGTAATTTCGGCGACTTTCTAAACTAATTATACATTCGTTCGTCGTCTCCACGTCTCAAGTGCCCCCACTGGAAAATTGGAATTTTATACTGTCGTTTTTGTGACAGGATATTAAAATGTGCACGAAACATTTCAAATTGATTTTTTTTATATGTAGTAGGCACCTGCAGTGTTTCATTGATTTCATTTTGACCTGCAATTGGTTATTCATCATCATCATCATCATTTCAGCCGAAAGACGTCCACTGCTGGACATAGGCCTCCCCCATTATTTATTGATAAACAAATACTTAGAACGAAGTGAAATATCACGCAAATAAATATCTTAATACAGTTTGAATAAAATAGGAAACTTTTCAATAAAAAATATATATATAAAGCCATACATATTTATTAACATTGGACAGGAACAAATAAAAGGCAAGCCATTAAGTCCTTATAGTGAGAAATTAATAAAGTTTAAGCAAACTATATTTTATTTAACAACAGACCTAGCCGAGGATGTCACATTTTATAATTCATTTATTTTTTTTGCTGTTCCTTGAGACATGTCTGAAGTCCATGTCCGGGCTTGGGGGGGCAACTCAACAAACTTGTCAGGCCACATATAGGCTCAGCAGCGTATCTTCCGTTCCTGTAACGAGCTCATGCAATAAGTATTTAATATTTGGCTGTGCAGACCAGAGAGTATAGTGAGACTGCAAAAATTCTACAACACGTAAATTGTCAAAAATAAGTAAAATAAATTTATAATTCACTGTTAATTGTTAAAGTCATCTTATGTGGATTATGATAGTTACAAACATTTATGTGTGTATGTAAATTGTGTGTAGGTATGTTAAATACTAATTTGAGCGTAGACAAAATATGAGTAAATAATCAATAGTCTCTAAACAATACTAATCTATATATGAAGAGAATTGGCTACTTGATTCATTTTTTTAAATTGTTTATATCAAAAAGTAACTTTATCCAAAAATCGCAATTAGAAAGAAATTTTCAAATTCGTTCAATATTAATCAAGTTCAAATCTGGGGCCCCTTTCACTACCTTTCACAAACTGTCAAATCACAGTAAGTGGGACACTCAGAAAGTTTTGGGAAACTAAAAAACTAACTTCTATGGATAAAATATTTTTATTAAATCTTTTCAAAGAACTCTCCACCAGTCTCTATGCAAAGTTTCATGCATCTGAACCAATTTTCGAAACATTTTTTCCAGTTCGCCGGAGACACCTCTGCCATGGCCTTCTCGAACGGTGCTAGCGCATCTTCCGGCGATGAAAACTGTATCCTTTTCAGCTGATTTTTTATTTTAAGAAATACAAAGAAATCACACGGTGCCAGATCAGTACTGTAAGGAGGGTGCCCTAAGATTCTGACCCCGGTGTGGTGTCCAGGAAGTCCCTCGTTTCGAGCGCTGATTGCGCGAGTGCGTTGTCTTGGTGAAGCAGTATCCCGCGAAGCCCGGTGTTCGGTCGCTTATTTAGACAAAACTTCTGGCAGGCATTTAGTGGTATACCATTGCTAAAGGTTAAGGTAAGGTTGTCCGTAAAAAATGGCTTTTAGCGATAAGACCACCCATTGTACCTTATTCTACCTTATTAATTTTATGTTCCTAATTTAATTAGTATTTTTGATGTACAATAAAGAATATATCTATCTATCTACCATTCGGTGTTGATGCTGCTATGGTCTTGTAATGGAATTAAAATCAGATACACCATAAAAATGAAGAAACTAGCGATCAAAATTTTCCCTGCGCTTCTTGATCGCTTCACTTTCGTAGGCGTTGGTTCGTTTTAAAATAGCCAAACTGTCGATTGACGCTTTGTTTCTGGATCGTATTAATATATCGATTCGTCACCTGTCACAATATCGTAAACGTGCCGAGACGAGGCTGCTTCAAATTTTTAAATCATATCACGGCACCACTCCACACGGGCCTGCTTCTGAGCTTCGGTGACGTTGTACGGCACCCAGCGGCAAACTATCCTCCTCACGCGAAGGTGCTCGTTTAGAATCTTGTAAACGCTTCCCAAACCAATCTGCAGTGTATGCTGAATCTCTTTGTATGTAATTCGCCTATTTTCTTGAATTAAATTTTTACTGCCAGCACACTTTCTTCAGAGAAGTGGTGGCCGAGTGGTAACGGCCCCGACTTACGAATTGTAGGTCCCAGGTTCAAACCCAGCCAGGCGCATTACTTTGTGTGATTTATTTCATCACCACTGCTCTCAAAACGGTGAAGGAAAACATCGTGAGGAAACCGGCATGTCCTAGAACCAAAAATTCAAAGACATGTGGCATTCACCAAGCCGCACTGGGCCCGCGTGGTGGATTATAGCCCTTTCCCTCTCCTAGAGAGGAGGCCTGAGTCCCAACAGTGGGAACATTATATGGCCGACTATGCTACACTTTCTTCCGTGACAGCCGTCGTAGGACGACCACTCCTTTGTTCATCCCCCAAAGTAAGACGACCGCGCTTGAACTCGCTATACTAGCGGTAGATAGGTGCTTTTGAAGGTCCTTCATACATAAAAGCAATTTGAAGTCGATCAAATGACTCATCAGGTTTTAGGCCACATTTGAAATCGTAGAAAATCATCACACGAAAATGTTCTCGATGCAGATCCATTTTTAAATGAGACACGATAATTTGATTTGGCTTTTGAAAAAATGTGGAGGGAAATTAGAAATTCGAACAATGGTATTTTTACTTTTTAATAACCAAAGTTTTCAAAATAATTACAAGTGGCCAGTGCCATATTATGCATAAAAACTTTTTTTCGCAAAACTTTCTGAGTGCCCTGGTATAAGGACGCATACTGAAATGTGACGACACTGCCATTAGGGTACGTGTGCACAAAAGAGTTAGTAAGATATTCCCACCACGTCCCCACTCTTCCTCATACCAATATTTAAATTGATAGTTGCTGCCTTATTTAGTAATTTATTTTGATGCTGTTTTCAGAAAAACATTTCTTATTAGGTACATATTTGTCGTTTAATATATAATATTGTACAAAAATAAGCACCGGCAAATATCCAATTTTAGATGGATACACTTCTGGTAAGAGTAAACGATAAGAAATTATATACTTAATATTTTTTATCACGTTGGCATATGTAAACTTTTTTTCTACTCAGACAAAAAGTTTGTAGGGCCCCCAGTAGCTAAATATACTCATATTTAGCCATTGGGGCCCTACAACCATTAGTAACGGTACAATATAGTAACTAGAATCCCTTAGATAGTTTACTGTACACTGCTATGTGACAATAAGACTATCGCTATTTTATCAGATACCTATACAGTGACTGTAATTCTATACTATACTCAAATCCACGAATTTTGCATAATTTATACACAAATAAATTAAAAAAAGTAACTGCAAAAGTGACACTACACCTAAGTGCTAAACATTTTGTAAGTAAATTCAAAAGAGATTTTTTTCGACTGTGGAAGAAAAGATGCGAAGGAAACAGAAACGAACGTATTTTTAGCAGTTTGAGTACTTTATACGGCCTCTCCAAATATCCTTTCTTTGGTATTGGACCGGACGGGTCCACCCAAATCTGTGGTTTTTTCCTCAAAAGACAATCTAATCTGCATGGTGAAACATGCATGCATGCATGGTCAAATCATATGATTTGATCATTACATATTGTGTATGTAAAATCCGTATGGACTTTAAAATAGACTTTGACCTCCGAACTGTTTCGGTGTTTCTTCTCAGGGTAGTTAGGAAATACCAGTCTCATCTAGATTAAATTGACGAAAAAATTGACGTCAAAAAGTGTTTTTAAAACCTATTTGCAAAATAAGTATCATTTGTAAGGCGTTATGCGTATTTTCGCGGTATAAGTACATATACAAAAAAAAAAACATTAACAAATTATAAAGGGGAATGAAGCTTTTGCCATACATTGCTGGTATGTTTTTTTTTCTTTTGGCCAATAGTGGCCAGTCAGGCCAACGATTTTTTAACGTAAAAATATTTTTTTACGATATGAAATCGTTGGTAGAACCTAAACTAAAGTATTAAAACGACAGTGACTGGACCGTACTATGACGTATTGCTACCGTATTTTCGTTGTTAAATAAAGACGGAGCCGTACAAGATGCATAGTACCATCTCTTTTTCACAATAGATTTGTGATAGCACTTTATAGTACCTACTAATAGCACTTGACTGGCATATTGGGCTAATAACACACTCAGGTTAGGTGGATATAAGAACAACATTGAATATATCACTTACTGCGGGCCACTCGGTGGTATCATTCCACATCTCAACGTTTGGATAATGTTATACACGTCATATACATTTATGTCCTCCTAAAAATATACAATGTTGATTAGTTTCATGTTTATTGCTACTTTAGTTTTGTATAGTTTTACACAGTTATGTTCAGTTTTATTTAGTTTGCCTAAAGTTGTTTAGTTTTGTACTAAATTATATTTCGAAATAATATTAATTGAATATTAATTTAATTTATAATACAAATAAATATTCTAGTAGGTCTGGAGGAAGGTGACAACATTCGTGAGACAGGGTAACCCTAGTACGAATGCCTAAGCACTCCTCACCGTATGTGCACGTTTACTTTATATGTCAAAATATGTGTTATGGTTTTCTGTACTATTTTCCATAATATAATTATATTATGAAAAATATTATTATTATTTCTATATTTGTCTTATTTGCATTTTCTTTACATTTTTAAATACTTATTTAAAAAAAGAACCTGGTTCGGGAGCAGGGTCCAAACTATCGGTGGTTAGGGCTCCAGAGAAAGGAACCTCCTCACTATGCGAGCCGTATCGAGGAGTAATGCCTTCTGTATCTTGGCCTTAATTCAACCGCGCAACGATAGCTTCGACAGATGGTCATCGAAGCTTTTGGCTATAAGGCCGTTGGCGGTGACATTTTACGACTGATCACGACTTTGTATATACTCGAAGCTAAAATAATTACTGCCACATGGATCGATCTCCAAAGTAAAGCAACGCTTGCAAAGGTGCGTCTGTGGATAGGTGATATTGACATAAAAAAATCCTGTATGTCTTGAAAATCACATTAAGAGCATTCATCCGTTAAATCCACGCAGAAGCCAAAATCAATGATTTCCGACGGAAAATATAACAATAATGTGCACTACAATACAATTAATTATTTAGTATCACTGTAGAATGGAAAGACTAAAAATCTGAAAGACCTCGGCCGGTACAAAGCGCTGACGCGATTTCGCGTCTATTATAAAGTGATATTAAATAATTAATTGTAGTGTAAACAAATAAGTTATTAAAAAAAATATTGTACCATGTCATAGATCGTAAATGCGTTCAATTAATAAGTCTAAAAAAAAAAAAAAATGCCTCATATATTATCCTAAACTAACACGTTTAATATCTCCAAAAACGGCTAAAAATGACAGTTTTGAGATTACTTTTCTTGAATGAAAACTTACAGCAATCGTATTTTTTTTGGGCCGTGAACTAGTCAATGTTATCATTTTTTTTTTTAAGTAAAATGTTGTAAGTTTACCATACACGGTTTAACTACTATCTCGCATCTGCGTAGACTGTCGACCGTTAGTTTTAAAAACGGCTTGGATAAGAACTGTTCTAATGGGAAAACTATACGATCATTTGAAAATATTTTTGGACCATACACTAGATTATGAAATTCCTAATAATATGACGTCAATATCTTATCTAGAAATTAAACACATTATTGTTATATTGTCCGTCGGAAATCATTGATTTTGGCTTCTGCGTAGTTTTAACGGATGAATGCTCTACCACTGTAATTTTGTAAATTTTTAAAATCTAGTAATTACGAATTGCCCGGATATCTGATAACACTATTGTCAGAAGGTACCGAGTTAGCACACAATACAATTGAGGTTAAACAGACAATTGCTGCATATAAATAACTGGTATTCAACTTCATCCGATTAGGTTAAAACAGACCCCAACATAGTAAAGAAATGGTAAACGTCATAATGGCGGGACCAAATCTTGTATTGAAATGATTCTACCATGTATATTTTGGGCACGCCATAATTATGGCGGTAAGTCCCCTCTTTGAGGAGTGGCTGGAAAGGCAACACGGCGTCCTTACCTTCCGCATGACGCAGGTCCTCACCGGACATGGTAAGTTCGGGAGGTTCCTGCACCGGATTCGTGCGGAAGAAACGCCCGGGTGTCACCATTGTGTGGACCACCCGGAGGACACGGTGGAGCACACGGTGGAGGTGTGTCCCGCTTGGGCAGAGCAACGCCGTGTCCTCGTGGGGGCTATCGGTGGCGGCGATCTCTCGCGCCGGGCCTTGGTACAGGCCATGGTCCGGAGCGAGGAGGAGTGGCAGGCGGTCGCCTCCTTCTGCGAAGCAGTAATGCTAGCAAAGGAGGCGGCCGATCGCGTGAGGCAACGGTCCTCACGCCCCAATCGCCGCCGGGATTCCGATCCCGATTTCCGGCCATCGTAGGCGCGGGCTTGCGGACGGCGAGCAATGGGTGGCTCGCCTTCCGACCGTCCGGTAACCGTCCGGACCGAGCCCAGGTCGTCGACGGCGCGTGCTGTTCCACGCGCGCCTCAAGGAGATGTCAGCTACTGTAGGGGCCTAGCAGGGTCGAAGCCTACTGGGGCCAAGGGTCTGATTCTGAAAGGAAGACTCGGCCCTGGTACGAAAGGCAATGAAGGAACAGGAGTGGGTTTTTAGTCAGTAAAAGTCTGACACTATCTCCCGCCCCGCCCAAGGGCGGGGGATGTCATAAGATGATTTTCCCACCGAAAAAAAAAAAAAAAAAAAAAAAAAAAAAAAAAAAAAACCATGTATATTTAGTACGTAGTTTAGTAGTGGCTTAACAGGTTGATTGATAATTCTGGAATGTGCTTCCCCTTGACATCAAAAAACCTGAAAGTAAATTTTCCTTCAAGCGGAAAATTCGGAACTACTACTTGAAGTCCTTTCAACCTTAGTTCGGTCTTCGTTATAATTATTATATTTTAAGTTCTCTTAATGATTTGATATTTTTCATAATATTTATTAGTTTAGAATTTTAGCATATATCGTCGTATCCTACGGATAGGGGCGTAACTGCATAATAGCAACTTTTGAGGAGACACTTTTTTGTGTTTAATTAAATTAAATATTATCAAATATGTATAAGTGATTTCAGATAATGTGTATTGATATCTTAAGATTCGGCTACGATTATTTTCAATAAATTATCTTTATATTTTAAACGCATTTTGTCCCTTAAATCTTTATTCTCTGTTGTGTTAATCAATTTTCAATATTGGGTACGTAAAAAAAAACATAATTGTGATTGTGGCCGTGTTCTATGGAATGGCTATATTGCTTTTTTTATTTTTTGCTTTCAAATTATGTTTTTGTCTTTTATTCTTCCGCAGATAAAAGGCATAATGTAACTTATTGCTCAAGTCCAGCACTACTTCGCATTATGTAATTAGAATGACTTAATTAAGTACGAACTCGTTGATGTTATGATATTTGAACTTATTGAATACTACAATTTAACAAAACGCGTTCCGCCGACTTGTGGCCGAGCGGCGCTAGTACACTCTCTTCGCGTCCGCGCACCCCAACAACTCGCGAAGAAAGAGGGCGCGACGTCAATTGTAGCTTATTTCTTCGATGAAAACGTAGTATTTAAAATTGTGGCTTTTTAGAAAACCTAATTATTTGATAACGTGTACCGTTTTTAATTGTTTTGTTGAACTAGTTATATGTGGTATGATGAGCAGACTTGGATTATGCAATAAAAAAAGTAAGCCCCTATGTTCGTTAGGGCACTATTTGTAGGATACGACAATATGTGTATTATATTATAAATTTTGTAAAATATTATAATTTTTTTTATTATATTATAAAATTTGTTTTTTTTTTTGTGGTCTATGGCCGCCACTTTAACATGCGCGCGGTTTTTGGCTGTATTAATTAAATAAAATTAAATGCTACAAAATCATTAGAAAATGTTACATCCGTATTCTATTGTCACTACGAAAGACATTATCGTAAAAACTTTTCACGCAAGAAAACACAAACGTAAGACTAGGCAGTATGATCAAAATACCTTAGCCTTTCTCTAGGGGTAAATAAAAAAAAAATGATGCGCGCGCATAAGAAAACAGATTTTTACCGCCATGTCACAGAAAATTTGATTAGTTTTACTGTTGTTTTCTTCACAAGTGTATTGAAAAACGTCGTATGACACACGTGAGTAATTAATGATTACCATTCTTGGCTCTCTTAAGACCCTCGCCACGGCTCGGGTCTAAATACCGCCTCGACGGTAATCACTAACATTACACACTTATTTCATAATGTACTATTTTTCTGAACTGAGGCAAGTTTTAATAATTAATTTGCTGAAGGTGATCCTTTCGCTTTGTCCCATATGATGTAACAAGGAAGATTAAGATTTCTAATTATTACTTTTATCCTTTAGTTTATTGTGGAGAGGGATGATCTTTTATGTTGCATTTACAAATGTATATTTTACAACAAGAGGGCTACCCTTACACATAGGTAGTAAGTAATTCTATCGCGCGTTCTTAAAAGCAAACACGATTGCGCGCGCGACTATTTAGTGTAAAGAGCACTGAATGCGTGGGCTTTCTAGTCCCCTTTCAACATCTTCACAAGCGCACTCTTTCGCACATGATTACTGTTTCATGTTCGAAAGAGTGACTGTGTAAAGTCCACTATTGTCAAGTACATTCCGCATAAATTAAAACCAAAAAATAACAAAAAATAAGTATATAAGCTTCTTTCCACTTACATAGTAATCATCATCAATAGCGATGACAGGAGCATTCGCGCACGCGCCCTGACACTCTACCAAGTCCACGGCAAACAAAGAGTCTTTGGATAAACCACCCACGCTGCAGCATGTGGCATCTTCAACAGCACGGACAATTATGTCAGACCCTCGCAGCATACACGGCAGGCTCTTACAGACCTTGACGTGGAACTTGCCCCTGTAAATTCTGAAAATATTTTTACGACTGTAATCACAGAGAGCCTTAGCCAAATCGAATAATTCATCCACTTTTCACCAATATTATGATTTATTTCCATAGGCTCGCCCGTTCATTTAAATATAACTAGTAAACTCAAGTAAAATGGTTATACAGACATTATGTTAAGTCACACACACACACACAGGGCTACAGGGTGGTGGGGGTGCACAGAGTTATTTTCAACCATCAAATAGGGGATCGATTGTTGAAGACAACACTATTGAAGTTTTCATTGAATTAAGTAGCCATGAATAGACAAAAAATACAAATCTAATAAAATTCTGTCATATTATAATTATTAGTTATCTAATGATTATTTCACATTACGAAATTACAAACTGTCAGGCAAAGGATAAGTTCACTTTTGTTTGGACTCTGTAGAGGCATATTCCGTGTGAATGGGCATAATAAAACCTTTAATTACCATAAGCTATCATAATCATCATTTCAGCTGAAAGACGTTCACAGCTGGACATACCTCCTCACCCAAGTGTCGCCACAACGACTGGTTCTGTGCGTCTCGCATCCACCGCATTCGCGTGACATTCTTTCAACGCTGCATTTTCCGGTACATGGCGACCACTCCAAAACCTTTTGGCCCCATCGACTATAATGTTCTGTGAGCTATGTGCTCAACCCATTGCCACTTAAGTTTGGCGACTTTTCGGGCTATGTCGGTAACCTTGGTTCTTCTACCGATATCTTCATTCCTGATTCAATCACGCAAGGAAACTCCAAGTATCGTCCACGTTTCAAAGCCAGATATCATCACTGGTAACACGCACTGGTCATAAACTTTCGTCTTAACACACTGTGGTATATTGGATGAAAACATATCGCGCAGCTTCCCAAAAGCTCCCAAGCCCAGTCCGAATCGACGATTGACGTCTTTCTCGGAGTTAGACCCATGTACTCATAACTGGACCGTCTGTCCCAGGTAAACGTAATCATCCACAACTTTGAGTGTCTGATTTTGATAGGAGTGGGTGCTACATGGTTGTTTACCATTCCCTTGGTTTTGTCAATGTTCCTTTTTGGACTCGCTCTTTCAGAAGTTCTACTGAGATCGTCGACCATTGTACTGAGGTCCTCCATAGTCTCAGCTATGATTAGGTAATATACCGCCGGCAAATCAAATGTGACTGATGTACTCATCATTGACATTAATGCCCACCCATTAGGACAAAACCTTAATGTAAATAGATGGGTAGACCCAAAAAAATATTTGTTTATTTTGTTATAGTAGGAGTCAAAATGGAATTTGAAAATTTAAATCGGAGAAATGAAGTCACTAGCACAAATGCACATTATAAATTACATTTTTGTTAAATCACAATGACTTAAAATGAATATTAATAAAAAATATTGGAAAAAATATTACTGTCCCCATGAATATATATGTTCCTTTAGTTGGCCTTTGCGGTATCTCTCTCTCTGGATCTCGATTTATTTAGTTGATTTTACTGTTTTTTATTTAAATTAGTACTCACCTTTTACACATAGAATAAAAAGTGACCCACTCGTAGACTCTAATTCGTGGAATACGAAGAAGTTGTGCGACCTTATGCTGGGCTGTTATCGGGATCCAGCCAATTTGTCTCTGGACAATGTCCATGACCATTGATATTGCGGACCTTTCTGAGCCAGCAGGATAATTCTGTATAATCGCCTGGATTCTCTAGAAAAATAATTAATTGAAATAAAAAAAAAAGTTAAATAATAGATACACACATCTTCTCGTCGCGTCGCATCTCAGTGTGACCTGATACTAAGGGCTTGGCCACATTATGACATCAGTTCGGCATCGTTTACATTAAACTACGCGGTACCTGAATGCGACACGTCGGGCAAACCTACGGTGTCAAGTCAAGTTGAGCAGTAGCACGGTACGGTGCCTCGTTGTATAAGTATACAACAAGGCAACAGCGCAAAACCCTTTGGTTGAAGACTGATTGCGATTTTTGACGACGCAGCGCTTGAACAAAACTATGTCGTAATAGGACGCGACACCATACCGTGTCGAGGTAATATAGCCAGGCCTTAATAAGAATGCTAGATATAAAATAAAACTGAGAAATAGCATGAGAGCTGATAACTACACCCATAGATGACAGAAATACAGCCAACCCCGTGCAAATCACGACCACCATCGGATCAGGCAATCCTGAACTTGAATAGTTAGACGCAGCAGTCAAAGGCGTCACAGCCTTTCGGGATTTATTTCTGCTATATCAAACAATTGTATATTTATTTGTACGATACTTTTGATTTTAAGAATGTATGTGTCATTTTGGAAGCAAAGTCCTTAAATAGCAAGTGTCACATTATTCATTACAATGTAGTCAGAGTATTTGATAGAGAAACATTTCAAATAATTTTTAAATGATCCTGCTCAAATTCCATTTTTATGCCCGATAATGTGCGGCCACGTCATATGCAGTGCTTATTTGGTCAGTGTGTATATTCAAAACGTTGGTATTAACTGCATTAAGTGGCCACTACCATAAAACATCCATAAGAGAGCTCGGGAGATGCTCTAACGCAACGCCCTCCAATTAACTACACGAGTTAAAGAAGCATATTTTTTTAAAAGAGTGTAGATAAATACACAAGTTAAAACAAGTACTTTTATTTAAGAGTACTTTTTTTAGGTGAAAAAGTCATGAAGAAAATAACAGCAACATAATATAGCAACTAAAGGTACCTCTCTCAGAATATAAACATATAAAACAAAGTTCACAAAACACTGAAACAAATCTTCCAAGCCGGCTGGTCACCGAGGAGGATTATGACCATAACCTTCCAAAGGATACACCAAAGGTCCACAACCCTTTTAGAACACTATCGAAATACGCAAAAAGCATGGAACGGAATCAGCTCTACTTATGTACTTACAATGTTAGAACACTATCATCACACGAACGAGTAATTGAACTAACTGAAGCCCTATCAAATATAAAATATGATATCATTGGAATATCTGAAGCACGACGCCTTGGCAACGAAATAGCAGAATATGAGGATTTTATTCTCTGTCACACAGGTGAAACACCTGGCATGTATGGAGTTGGCTTCATGATTAAGAAATACCTCAAACAATATTTGGCAAGCTATATCGGCATTTCTGAACGAGTCGCACTGGTACACTTGGAATTACCAAGTAAAAAACTTACAATAATTCAGGCTTACGCCCCAACTGAAGCTGCAAACGAAGATGAAGTCAATGCTTTTTATGAAAACATCTATAAAGCTATGGATTTGGCGTATAAAGATTTCATTCTAATGGGAGATTTTAACGCCAAAATAGGTCAACCATTAAGAGACGAATACCTAGTAATGAAACAGAACGGCTACGGAGAGAGAAACGCCAGAGGCCAGATGCTTATAGACTTTGCCTTGGAGAACAAGTTAGCGATTATCAACACTTTTTATAAGAAAAACTTAAAAAAAAGATGGACATGGCGCTCGCCGAATGGCAAATATAAAAATGAAATTGATTTTATACTTACCAATCGTCCAAATATAATCCAAAATATTGAAACTTTCAGTTTAAACTACTCATCAGATCACAGACCACTCAGAGCAGTAATTACACTCAAGAAGCCAATTCGAAGTAGAGCAAGCTATAATAATAAAAATAGCACACTTAAAACCGAAAAAGAAATAGCATTGTTAGAGTCGCTAAGAAAGGATTTGCCTGCGCTACTTGAGGAAAACTTAGGGGACACGGTACAGAATTATCATGATAAACTAATAAACTCTATCCAAATTAGCTTACACAGAGCACGAGACACAAACCTACAAACAAAAAACCGAAACGTACTATCAGAACGCACAATAAACCTCATGAAAAGAAGACAAGAGTTACAGAAAACCAGCAATAAAACCCGATCAATGAAAAACGAACTTAAAGCTTTATACAAACTAATAAGCAAATACATAAAAACCGACTACAAGAAACACAGAACCGTAATCATACAGATACATCTAGAAAAAAATGGAAGCTTGAAAAAAGGGTATAAAGAATTGCGAGCTAAGAAAACATGGATGGAAGGGTTGAAAGTTGCGGATAAAATTACTTATAGTCGTAATGACATTATAAATATTGCTACAGATTTCTACAAAAACCTATATGGCGCCGCAAATAAGCCCAATATTAGATATGACACATCTGTAACACATTCATCAACACAACCTTGTATAAAACCGATAGACTCTGAAGAAGTAATAGAGACCATAAACAAGCTAAAGTCCGACAAAAGCCCAGGGTCAGATAAGATTACCAATGATGCCTTAAAGACCGCCCAATTCGTACTAGCTGCCCCATTAGCGAAATTGTTTAACATGATCTTAGAAACGTTCGAAACTCCGGCTCAGTGGTCTGAATCCAACATTACTTTGATCTACAAAAAAGGTGATCCCAAAGACATAGGACTACAGGCCCATAAGTCTACTACCAATTTTGTATAAACTCTTCGCTACAATAATAAACCACAGAATAAGCATAACATTAGAACAAAAATAACCCATCGAACAAGCTGGTTTTAGGAAGGGGTTCTCAACTGTAGACCACATACATACTTTGGAGTTGATAATTGAAAAATATCAGGAATATCAAAGACCATTATACATAGCTTTCATTGATTATCAAAAAGCTTTTGATACGGTTTCACATGAAAGCATATGGGAAACTCTGAAAGCTCAGAATGTTGAAGAAGAATACATAAAGATCCTAACAAATTTTACAGAGTTAAACTAGAAACCATTGGCCCAAGCTTCCCAGTCCAAACAGGTGTACGGCAAGGGGACCCTCTGTCCCCCAAAATCTTTATTGCAATACTAGAATACATAATACATAAACTAGACTGGAAAAATAAAGGGTTATCAAAGGAAAATACCTAAGTCACCTCAGATTTGCAGACGACCTGGTTTTGTTTTCTGAATCGAGCTCTCAACTCCAACAGATGATTGATGCTCTTCACAAAGCTAGTAGAACAGTAGGACTCGAAATTAACATCTCTAAAACCAAAACTATGTCCAACCACGTTAAAACAGACATAAAGATAGGTTGTGAAACATTAGAATATGTGGAACAATATATGTACTTAGGGAAACAAATTGGTTTTAATAGAGACAGTAATGAGTTGGAAGTAGAGAGAAGAGTCAAAAACACATGGTCAAATACTGGAGCTTCAAAGAGGTATTTAAAAGTGATATGCCCATAAAGCTAAAAAAGAAAGTTATGGACTCTTGTCTTATCCCATACCCTTTACCGCATTGTGGTTCATAAGTGAACCAAACCATATTATCCTAAATATTTTTAAGTTCCAAACTGATTTCCTTGTTTTATGCATACTGTGTCAAATTCGTCCCATACGAGCTTCATTTTATTTATAAAACCGCCATCTATGAGCAAGTTGTGTGAACTACTTTCTTCGTCAAAGTCAGTTAGCAAGTACGAACCGGTCCGGAGCAAGTTGTTGATTTTCAAAATTGTGTAAAAAATACAAATCTCGGTGATAGTGCTTGAAAATAAATACTACAGGAAAGAAAATAATCTAAATATTGATAATTAGGTAAGTTTTTATTGTTTTATCAAATAATAATTAGTTTTAGGTGGTTCTAACTGAATGGAACAAATTTGGTACAACATGCAGAAATATTCTTTCTTCCTTTGTACCACATTAGTGCCAACATGCACCAATGCTATGTAAAATTGCTTAGCTTGTTTTGTGATGTACCGTCTTATTTTGTTATTTACGTGGTTTTATGCTTATTTAATCGAACATCTATTTACAGGAAATTTGCTATATGGATCCACGTCGATTTTACGGAGGCATTCATACAATTATCCAGGATTTTCCTGTAAATAGTAGTGACGAAGACCTTTCCGAAGATGAACATCGGGTAAGCAGAGCTCATCATTTACCTCCTCGGTATATTCCTGAATCTGACGAATCCAACTCAGAATCGGACGATAATACACCTTTGTCACAATTGCCGTCTTCATCAAATAGAAGCGCAAGATATGAAAAACCTCGATGGAGGGACGGATTTCTTGAAAAAGATGAGACCGAAACAACTTTCAGTGGTAATGTAGATTTGCCTGCCGAAATCATGAGCTTAGAAACCCCTATTCAATTTTTTAAGTACTTGTTTACTGACGAAATGTTCCAGCACATACAGCAAGAATCCATGAGATATGCAATAGAAAAACGTCCAGAAAAGATTTTTTGTACCACAGCAAAAGAAATGGAGCAGTTTGTAGGTATTTGTATTTACATGTCTATTATACAATTGCCATCAACAAGACATTATTGGAATGAAAGCTTGGGACACCCAAAAATAAATAATGTTATGGCATGCAATAGGTTTGAGGAAATAAAAAGATTTATACATTTCAACACAAACTCGATGCTAGTACCCAAAGGTCAACCAGGACACGATCCTCTTCACAAAATACGACCTTTTTTGGAGCAACTCAGACTGAGACTTTTGAGAGTACCTAAAGAAGAATACATGGCCGTAGACGAGCAAATAATACCTACGAAAAGTAGGTCAACTATGCGACAGTATAATCCAAAAAAGCCTCACAAATGGGGGTATAAAAATTTTGTGCTGAGCGGTAGTTCCGGCTTCAGTTACGATTTCGAAATTTATACTGGAGCTCAAGGGCCTGTACAAGTCACCAATTTGCCAAAAATTTGTATTTCTAGTGATGTAGTTGTTCGTCTTGCAAGAACTATTCCCGAAGGAGTCAACTATAAACTGTTTTTTGATAACTGGTACACTTCTCTGCCGTTGCTGACTTATCTTACTAAGAAGGCTATTTTACCGTTAGGCACAATAAAAGCCAATCGTGTTCCGGGGTACAAAGTTCCAGTAGAAAAAGATTTGAAAAAAAAGGGGAGAGGTGCAACTGTTGAGAAACTGACCACTGTAGAAGATATAGATGTTTCTGTGGTAACTTGGTATGACAACAGAGTCGTGAACTTGGCTTCGACCTACGTCGGAAGCAAACCATCTTCTGAAGTTCAACGTTATAATAAAAAGGAAAAGATTTACCAAACTATACCATGTCCAAAAGCAGTGATGACTTATAATAGACACATGGGAGGAGTGGATCTGTTAGACGCACTTCTTGGTTATTATAGAATCCAAATTAGATCCAAAAAATTTTATCACCGCATATTCTTCCATATGATAGACATGACTGTAGTCAATGCATGGCTTTTATACAGGCGCAGATTTGAAAATGCTGAGTCGTGGCTTCCTTTAGCCGATTTCAAGTGCGCGGTAGGTGAAGATTTGTGCTATGCCTATAAACCTGCAACAAGTAGTAAACGTGGTCGACCATCTTCCAGCGTCATGGAACAATCCATTCAACAAAAAAAAATGAGAGGGCCCATAGCAATAATGCCATCTCAGGACGTTCGTTTAGATAAGATGGATCATTTGCCTGTCTGGTCCACTAGACAGCGTTGTAAGGTCCCTGAATGCAATGGTAGATCTCACGTGGAGTGCCGAAAATGCAAAGTCAACCTTTGCCTCAACGATAAAAGAAATTGTTTCGAAGTATTCCATACTACATAATTTTTACGATTATATTTTATAAGATTATTTTTATATTGATTTTTGCTCAATGTACCAAATGTGATCCAAAGTAAAAAGTGTTAAACTTAATTTTCTGCTCAATGTACCAAAAATGATCCAAAGTGGAAAAGTGATTTTTTTTCTAAAACTGTTCAATAAAAAGAAAAATCCTGAAACACGTGTCCATTTATTTAGTGTTTCCTACCATATATATTTTTTTCAAACTTAAAGAAAAAATCATGCAGTAAAGGGTACATATGTTTGCCAAACCTGGAAGTTTACCAACAGAACAAAAAACAAATTAGTCACATGTCAAAGGGGTATGGAGCGTAGTATGTTGAACATTAAAAGGGTGCCAAAAATAAGACACGCAGTTATAAGATCAAAATCAAAAACAATTAAGTCAAGAGTGAATAGGCTACTTCTAGGCAAGCGTGCTCCATCGTCGACCACATCATCGCTTACCATCAGGTGAGATGGTGGTCAAACGCGAGCCTATCATTAATAAAAATAAAAAAAAAAAAATTGACGCTCTAAACCAAGCACAAAAATTAAAGTGGAAATGGGCCGGACATGTGGCGCGACTTAAGGACAACCGATGGTCAAAAACAGTAACATCGTGGCAGGGACCTTTAGGCAAACGTCATAAAGGTAGACCCTACGCACGCTGGGAAGATGACATCAGAAAAATAGCTGGACCGCAATGGCAACAGATAGCCCAAGATCGTGAGAGATGGAAATCCTTGGAAGAGGCCTTCACCTGAGAGGAGTTCCTAGAGCAAATCTATAAATATAAATTATTAACAATAAACATCAATTTATTAATTATCGTTATCAATTATTATTATTATGAATTATTGGTTGTCAAATATTAATTACCTATTATTATTATTATTAATTGTTGATCAATTATCAATTGTTATTAATTATCAATTATTATTAATAGAATTCATCAATTATTATTATTATTAATTATCAACTGTTAAATGTTAGTTTATCAGTTATTAGTGATTGTAATTAATAATCAATTTATACGAGTATAATCTAAAACAAAAATGTAAACGTGAACATCCTATTGAATTGATTTTATTGTAATTTAGCACAATTTTAGGAAATAAAAGGCTTTTTATTTTATTTTATTTATTTTATTTTATACTTTTTTTAGGTGGGAAATCATCTAATGACATCTCCCGCAGTGTCAGACTTTTACTGACTAAAACCCACTCCTGTTCTTTCTTTGCCTTCGTTCCAGGGCCCCGGGGTTCTCTTGCGCATCACCCATTGCCCCAGTAGGCTTCGACCCTGCTGTGCCCTTACGGCTTTGCTGACATCTCCTTGAGGCGAGGAGATGTGCCCCGCTTGGGCAGTGCAACGCCGTGTCCTCGTGGGGGCGATCGGCGGCGGCGATCTCTCACGCCGTGCCTTGGTCCGGAGCGAGGAGGAGCGGCAGGCGGTTGCCTCCTTCTGCAAAGCAGTAATGCTAGCAAAGGAGGCGGCCGATCGCGTGATGAGGCAACGGTCCTCACGCCCCAACCGCCTAAACCGTCGGCGCGGGCCAGCGGACGGCGAGCAATGGGTAGCCCACCATCCGGTAACCGTCCGGACCGACCCCAAGTCGTCGACGGCGTGTATTGTTCCACGCGCGCCTCAGGGAGATGTCAGCAAATCGTAGGGGCCCAGCAGGGTCTAAGCCTACTAGGGCCATGGATAGTGTGAAAACGAAACCCGCGGCACTGGGACGAAGGCAACGAAGGATCAAGAGTGGGTGTGACTAAAATCAGTAAAAGTCTGACATTATCTCCATCTTCGCCCAAGAGCGAGATTTGTCATTAGATGATTTTCCCACCTAAAAAAAAACCCTTCGCCGAAAATTCGTATAACTCTTCAAAAGCAGCCATAAGTGTTTTCTGCCAGCCTGCATGTTGTAATAAGGCGAAATCTATTTGATATGGAGCTACATATAACTTTTTTGAGTAAACCTTTTAAGAAATGAAAATATAAAAAAAATAAAAATTTGTTTTAAACTACCCGAAAATCTTCAAAGTAAAACTTGCTCTTTTGAACTCTGGGATTTAAAACTTTTGCAAACACTTTATTTTAAACCTTTTTTATTTTATTTAAACGTTTTAATGTTAAGAACCATCTCCCTCGTCTGGACAGCATTTGGATCAACCTGGTCAATAACCTTTGATAATATTCTCGAATTCTAACGAATTCTCAATACAAATAGAACCAGATTGATTAATTGATTTAACTTGTCCAAATTATATCACTTGTAAAAGCATAAAATTTGCATGATTTTGATTTGGTAATTTTTCATATATGTAACCAGCTAAACAATAGCACCAAAATAATTGACAAAAGAATACAAGGTAATACATAAAGACTACAGAAATACAGAACATGGCAGCAGCTGGTGCCTTCGAACTCCTAAGACCAGACTCGGTGAACTTGACACTATTTAATAGACTATCAAAACTTGGAACTTAGCTCGTTTCGCTATCTTACATAACTAGAATGCTTAGAGCACCGCTTAATTTCGGAAAGATAAAAATATTTAGATATAATTAGAATTGGGTTCGCATTTAAAAAGCAAGGGTATTACTAATCGATTATGTAAGGCAGTAGAGTGTGAAAGTGTCAATATAAATGGAAAAAGAATATTAAAGCCTTGTTCGTAAACATCCACTTTTAACCTACCTTCAGCTAAGCAACTTTCCCAAAAAAATTTAGTGTATGATACAAGTTGATGCGAATATTAAATTAAATGCTTGACATATTTGGAAGGAAAAATTATTTTAAATATCATCACGTTCATAACATCCAATAAATATAATCAACCGATACGATCAGCAAACGAGAAAGTCCCCCGACAAACGTAATTAAAATAATTGGAACGACAAACTCATCGGTAGATTCCCTACACACATATCTTTACAAAATGGCGCCTCAATTTTATAAATTGCCACTCAACATTAACGTCAAATAACACGTCATGTTAATGGTAACACCAGCATGTCGACAGCTCATTATAATTTAATTAAGCATTGATCATTTCAATCCCATAGTTAATTAATCATCATGTTTTTAAGTATCGCGTTCCTCTTCGTTCGTGTCTATTTGACGACTACCAATGAAAATCGGACCTTGAAATCGCCTATCCCACCAAAAACATTTTGTAAAAAACTAGCCAAGTCTCGATGGAGCTGCTTGTTTATCTCTAAAAAGTAATGAAATCTTGACAAAGTCGTGTCAATTCTAAGGTTCCTTACTGCGATTTCTTTATTATTATAGTTAATGTTGTGTGACTTGGCCGTTGACCTGGACCTGGTTTTGTACCCTTGTGTACCCTTGTACACAAGGGTACAAAACCAGGTGCTCCATGACAACTTTGAACCAATCTGTCGCCAGAACCGCTACCCATTAACGATGGAAAATTGCCATTTGGAAAACGTATTGTTCAACGGCCAAGTCACACAACATTAACTATTCACTACTCCACTGCTTCCCACTGCACTCCACACTCACTCACTCACTCTGTGCTTCTGCTTTGCACTGTTTTCTACTGTTTTATTTCACTACTTTTTAGAGGTAAACAAGCAGCTCCATCGAGACTTGGCTAGTTTTTTACAAAATGTTTTTGGTGGGATTTCACTTCTTTTTGTAGAAACGTGGGCATATTGATTTTTGCAATGACAGTCGATTTTTTATGTAACAATAGTAGAAGGGGGCATTACCATATCTCTAATACAGCTGAGACCAGCTGAGGGTTCTTCACCAGATACTTCAGACTTTCGATTTTTGACATCAAAAGAAACGGCCCACCAAGTTGAATATTTTTTTGTAAAGGCGGTATGTCGATCTCTAATAGTTTGGTTGGGCTCTTGTGTTTTGTAATCAGGGTCACCAGGTACTCCAGATCTTCGATTATCCTAGTTTTTATAGTTTTCCCTTTATGAGGTCATTAAACCCTAACTCTGTACCAAATTTCAGCTCTCTGAGTTTATGGGAAGTACTAGTTCTATTCTGATGATCATGAGTGAGTGAGTGTCATAAATGCGAAACTTTGCTTTCGCTTAACTTCGGAACTAAATGACCTACAGACTTGAAATTTTAGATTTTAAGTATGTGATTATAGCTTACTAGATGACGAAAATTTCTGCGTTCTGGTCTTATCCAGAGGTTCTCTAATAGGGGCCTGAAAATGCGGCGAAATGGTACCAGTAAAGGATGGTACGGCAGTGTTTGCTTCGCGCTCGGCTTGGCGGGGGCCCTGCCGTGCCCCCCGATAATGAGATTGTCAAATACGACATGTCCTTATTCGTTGTGGTAATTCAAAGATTGACATCTGCTGTTAAACTAGCACTGAAGAAAAATACACAACAACACTAGAACAAAGAATTCGAGATAATAGGCTATGTGATTGATTTTTGGAATCGAGTTCATAATATTATTAAGTATTGTTAAAAGAGTCCAGAAAAAGTGTTTTATTTCAATTCTTGTCAATATTAACATAAAAAATAGCATGTAAAGTTGTATTATTCAAATAAGCCGAATAGTCGACATCGGCTCAGTTGCCAAATTTAAAAAAAAAAAAAAAAAAAAAAAAAATAAGCCGCCAAAACGCCATATTTGACAATACGCGTCAAATTGTATTCGTAGACGTCACGTACGCCAGTAAATAAACATTGCAGTGAACTAGTTGACTTAGTATTTTGCTGTTTGTGTTCATTTTAACAGTGAGTTCCCCCGAAAATGAGTTACAAATGGTGTGTAGTGCCAGCTTGTACAAACACGTCGATAAAAACGCCGGAAAAACTATTTGTATGTGTTCCGAAAATGTCAAAATGCGCAAAAAGTGGTTGCAACTGGCTCGCAAGTTAACACATGAGTTGATAAGGGGTACTTACATTGCTGTCTTCATATTTCTAAGCTCGGCGGCATAAAAATCGGGGTTATTCTTAAAGAAATCACCGACTATAAGAGCATCAACTTTAGGAAGGTCCGCTGTCTGTTTTAACGTAGTTGCTCTCCATTTTATAGTATTACCTATATATTTGGTATCCAAATATTATCACAGGTAACGTAAGAAATCATAAATTAATCAGCAAAATGTCATTAATAGCATAGCGTCAAAATTGAATCATAGGCACTCAAAAGAATAGCAGTCAATGACAAACATATTTACAGACTTGTGACGTTAAAATAGATTCAGCCAATAGCGATCGTTTTTAAAAACATGGCGCTAGGTAAAATAAAATAAAGTTTATTTCGTATTTTTGTTATAAATATTTTATTTTTTTTATTCTTGATGGGTTCGCGCTTGACCGCTATCTCACCTGATGGTAAGCGACGATGCGGTCGACGATGGAGCGCGCTTACCTAGAAGTAACCTATTCACTCTTGACTTAAAGATTCCTGGGTTGTAGCCATCAGGAAACACAGATTCCGGCAAGGAATTCCACTCCATAGCTGTACGCACAATGTGTTCCCAAAACGTTTCGTGCGTATGGGCGGGATGTCCACCATGTACCGGTGGCGCATTGCCGAACGCCTGGTGGTGCGATGATGGAACGGGCTAGGCGGAATTAGGTTATGCAATTCCGACGCACACTCTCCGAAATGCAACCGGTAGAAAACCGACAGGCTAGCAACTCGGCGTCGATGCTCAAGACTTTGAAGCCTCGACTCAACGAGTGCATCATTGCCAATGATCCTCCTGGCTCGCCTCTCAATCTCAATTGCCTCAAGTGCATCAAGCTGGTATCGGGCAGATCCATCCCAAAGATGAGAGCAGTACTCCATACACGATCGAACTTGCGCTTGATAAAGTTTGAGCAGCTGTTCCGGCGTGAAGTACTGTCTGACCTTCGCGAGGATTCCTAGCTTTTTTGCTGCCAGTTGAGCCTTTGCTTCGATGTATGGCCCAAAGTTGAGAGTTGACGTCAGCGTAACACCACGAAGATCAAGATGGTCGGATGGCAATAAATATGAACTTATTTTTCGTACTGTCAACTAGCCTATTGTCAAAAGACAAACTCACTCCTACATTATAACGTTCATTCATAGAAATGGTGACTTAAAATGCACAAAGCTTTTTTTGAGAAAAAAAAACATCTAATGACTTCTTACGCTCTACGGCAGAGCATCTAGGGCGTATCAGACTTTTACTGACTAAAACCACTCCTATGTTCCTTCAGTTGCTTTGCGTTCTAGGACCACAATTTTCCCTTTCAGAAGTCAAGCCATAGCCCCAGTAAGCTTCGGCTCTGCCGGGCCCCTTGCTGACATCTTTTTGAGGCGTGCGTGAAACTCTACGTGCCGTCGATGACTTGGATTCAGTCCGGACGGTTACCGGACGGTCGGACGGCAAGACACCCATTGCTCGTCGTCCGCAAGCCCGCGCCTACGGTGGCTGGAAATCGGAATCGGGATTCCGGCGGCTGAGGCGAGAGGGCCGTACCCTCACGCATGCAGCCTTTGCTAGCATTACTGCTTCGCAGAAGGAGGCGACTGCCTGCCACTTCTCCTCGCACTGGACTATGGCCTGTAACAAGGCCCGACGCGAGAGATCGCCGCCGCCGATCGCGCTTATGAGAACGCGGCGGTGCTCTACCTAGGCGAGGCATACCTCTACCGTATGCTTCACCGTGTCTTACGGGCGGTTCAAACAATGTTGACACCCGGGCGTTTCTTCCGCATGAATCCAGTCCGGAGGGAAAGTCTTCTCTCCTTCTGGACCATGGCTTGAACCAGGGCCGCTGCCATTCGCCCCCACAAGAACATGACGATACTCTGCCCAAGCGTGGTACACCTTCACCTTATGCTCCTCCGTGTCCTCCAGACGGTCCACACAATGGTGACACCCGGGCATTTTTTCCGCCTGAATCAGGTGCAGGATTCTTCTGAACTTACCATGGCCGGTGAGGACACGCGACATGCGGAAGATGAGGACGTCGTGACGCCTCTCCAGCCACTCCTCAAAAAGGAGACTTACCGCCATGATTATAGCGTTTCTGTATGTAGTCTAGGCGTTCTTAAATAAAACTCTGTGCTAGGTAACTATACTTATTCGAAATAAGAAAAAAAAAAACTAGCAGTTAAATGGAATTAAGCACATCAACAATTAAAATTTTTGAATGCCAGTGACTGCACTTTGCACTACTGCAAACAAATCCGTCAACACTGAATTTACTAAAGTTTAGCAGATAATAACTGTAACGTGTTAGTCATAAATTAAATTATTCATTGGCAAAAGCAATATGAATAATGAATAACAATTAATGCGCAAACAATATGATTTATATATTGAGAATTTTGCCTGAAACAAATGTCAATTATTTAAATATGACTTTAGGTTTAATCATAATTTACGTGAAACGTTATCTGTAGGTATATGGCTATATGCATCTCTTACAGGCACAGTCAGATGCTGAACGGGCACGGATGCTTCGGGAAGTATTTGAATAGGATTGACCTTCACCCAAGCCACGACAATTGCCACTATTACGGGAGCTATTGTCAGCACAGCACATGCTCAACGAGTACCCTGCATAGACCTCTAAGCGGCAGGACTTGGTCGCCAAAATCGGGTAAGCCTTGTCACTATATATAAACAGTAGTGATGCTGACAAAAACAGAAAACTGGAGGAAAATAGTAACCTTCTTTCTTTGAAACCGTTATAATCCAGAAGAAAGACGCTGAGCACCGAAGTGAGAGGACCGATTCCGTTCAGAAAAAAAGAAGTCGAAGAGGCAACCGTCTCAATACCTAAAACACCTAAACTTCCCTCTTGCTTGCCTCCCGCAGAACTCTTAGGTCGCGAGCGACTAGATTTTGGACTCTATCCACCCATTTAGTGACCCCAGAAAAGACGGTGCCATAGTGATTACGTGCTGCCGTGAACAGCGAGGCTCAGGAGATCCTTTTCAGTCTCCCAAGAGATGTGCCATAAGAGGCGTTGTACTGATTCGATTCTGGGGTAGTCTTTTAAGACATTACAGGACCCGTTCGATGTGCTGATGGTGTGGGATCACTGGGATGGTTTCAGTAAGGCAAAAATCCCACGCTCTCTAGCCTTTTTCCAAAGGCTTACTCGCTTGTATAGTCCCTTGTTGAAGGTTTCCCTCAATAGCAAAAAAAGGTTTGTGATTGGAATACTTAAAATGTAACTCCTTGTTTCCAATAAAATGACTTTTATTAGTCGATAATTGGATTTTTTTTAAATTTCTTTTTCAATATAATGGTACAGTAAAATAAACATGCATCAAATAAATATTTAAAAAGAACTTTTAAAGCATTATCATTATCTAAAGTGGGAACAATAATAATAAAAATGGTAACCTTCATATTGGCGTCAGTAAAATGAAAGGGAATTTTCGTACTATTTTCATCACTATCTCTGTGTACCAGTAGTAGATCGGAAAAGCAATGCGGTGTCGTATAAAGTTTTCTAGAGTAGATGACCTGTTGAGTAAACATAAAAAAAGCAGAGTTCATGAAAAATACTTAGTTTAATTCTAATATACTTGCATAATTTCTAAAAAGCATTGAGGACTTTGTCTGTTAATTAAATGATGGAATAACTTCTCTAAAAAAATGTTGTAGCAATCAAACAAGAGTACAAAGCAGACTGATTATTGAGCTCTGGTACAATTAAATAGCTTAAATAAACTGGCAATTTTATAGTAGGTAATCGTCGATGATATAGGTAGTGACTAGTTCTATTACTCCGTCGTATGAGCTACTTTATTTGTCTTTAACTGTCTCTCAAAAGAGAGAAGGCAATGCTACAAAATATATAAATGTATATGTGGCAGCCAGCTAATTCGCCCTTCAATTAACAGCCTTATTTTTTTGCTAAACGGCGCAGCTCAACTAGCGGCCTGAATAATATTCAGCCGATGCGCCTAATAATTTAGTTACCTGACTATTATTTGGTCAGTAGGATTATATAATTCGGGAAATTACCTATACCTCGATATGGACAGGTTAGAGTTATAGGAGATAGCAGAAGAGGATGTGCCGTCATCCCCTTCATTATAGACTTATCTTAATTGTGACCTTTGTCAGTACATTATCAGTTGAACATTAGCAAATTAAAATTAAATTTACACAGTTACAGCCCCACTCAAATGTTTGGGCTAGGCAAGTATGTAGTTAAACGTTATCGATCAAGTCATTTGCCTAGCTGATTGATTCAATGGCTCAATATCATTCGGGCCGCTAGTTGAGTGACACCGTTTAGTAACTAAGCTTGGCTGTTAACTGAAAGGCTTTATTAAGTTAGTAAACTGTGACATATATTACTAGCTTCTGCCAGCGGCTTCGCCCGCGTGGAAGTAGGTTTCTCTATACAAACTTTGGGCCCTCGTTTCATACCTTGAGGGGGTGAATTTTGGAAAAGTCTCTTTTAGTGTTTGCCTACGTCTTAAAAAAAGGAAGCTTTATGCAAAATTTCACGCTCCTAGTCCCAGTAGTTTTGGCTGTGAGTTGACATGTCAGTCAGTTTCTCATTTTATATTATATAGATATAATAGCAGCACGCCACAACCTCTAACCTACCCAAGCCAGACCTACGTGAATACTACCATCAATTAAAGATTCTTGTTATGACATATTAAATGGATTTTTTGTCGGACTTAGGACCACAAGCTCGATTGTCTGTACTATGTAAGGAACTATCGTCATATTATGTAAATGGATAACGGTGATACAGATTAAGGGCAAAGGCAAAAATAAGTAATTTTATTAAAATTCTGGGCCATTATAATTTTATTATAATGGCTCAGTATTTTTGTGGGTAAAAACCAAATTAAATTAAACTACTTTAAATTTATTTTCAATAAGTTCTATGTTTTCTATGTATCAAAGTTCTTTGGGACTGAAACAAATCTTCATATTGTAAAAATGTTTTTATTTTATTCTAGCAAATATTCATATAGTGTATATTATGTAGTACTTACATTCGGCAGACTGGTTTTCATATTTAAAATCTTACGTTGTAATAAAGACATTGTTAAAATAAAAAATGATTTGTTTTTAACAATATTGTAAGAGTTTCTGATATCATAAATCAATATGACAATGACAGATTGATTATAACTTAGTATCTTCAGTCATAAGTATAAATCATGCCATAAAGAATATCAGATTGAATTGTATTAATACCTCTTTTTACCCGACACTTCAATTTTATAAGCCAGGCGGATGACTAAGTAGGTTTGTGAACTTTAAAGTGATAAATGTACGCCTTTAGAGTGAATAAATAGTGATATTAGATGATAATAACTAAAAAGTGAAAAATAAATAAAAATAAAAAAAACCTCGACTGCGTAAAAAATAACTTTAAATAAAAACTGAAAAGAAAAAAAAAACAAGTTCAGTCTAGTAGTGTAGAAACCAATTAAATTGCATTAATTTAAACACAAAGTAAAACAAATTATAAATTATAAAACAGAACACATAGACTACAACAGTCGGAACAGTTTTATTTTGTGTTTAAATGAATGGAATTAAATTGGTTTCTACGCTAATGGACTGAACTTGTTTTTTTTTCTTTTCAGTTTTTATTTATAGTTATTTTTATGCAGTCGGGTTTATATTTTTTTTTTTTTTTTTTCACAATAGGTAATATTGTCAAAGATATTTATTTTCAGAGTAGTCAGGTAGATAACACCGGCCTCATCTTGTTATTATATATACGATTTCTTAAATAAAAATAATTTATCTACTTACCGCTTATCAATAAAAACGGTTAAAAAAGTACCTTACATATCTATTTTATTAAAATATTGTACAAGTACCATAGTACCATATTGTAATAACATGAAACATACCCAGCGGTCCCACTTTCCTCTTGCCAAAATCGCAAAGAAATTTAATAACTATTATCAAAATATACGTAAACGTCCCAGCCATTACCCGAAACGATGTCACAAACTAATGTACGAAATATTCTAAATATTGCCCACCCGAAATACTCGGGCAAGTTCGTAACGCCGCAAGAAAACATCGAGGAAAGTGATTCCAACAAACTAAAAGTTGTTACCAGCCACCCAATATTAACGGATATTGGAAAAAGATGGTAAAAGATGGCAGTTGCCGGATCAAGGCTAGTAGGCACTAATATTCCCTGGATGCAATATCGGGGTTCATTGCCATAAAACCGCTCGAGGCGAATATCTTGGGTACGATATTGACCTTATAGCATTTCGCCGAGAAAGCAGATATCTGAGGCAATTTCAACATCGTAAATGATGTTTATCGTGGTAACCCAGTGACCCTCGGCCCACCACTCCCGCTACCTATGAACACTTGTCAAATGGCAGTGTATCGCTTTCTGCACACGTCTCGGTGGCACGTGTAACTAAGCTGTTCTCTTGTATACCTTTGTTATGTACAGAGGTACGATCGTACGATCAGAGGTATTCAAGCTTCATGATAGATAGATAGATATATTCTTTATTGTACACCAAAAATACAAATTACATTAGGAACTTAAAATTAATAGGGTGTCACAATGGGCGGTCTTATCGCTAAAAGCGATTTTTTACAGACAACCTTTGGATGGATTTGACAGAGAAGGAGAAAAAAGATACGCAGGTAGTTCGTGGTGTACTATTTATATATATACAATACATAAACTAATAAATTTCATATAATACAAACAATATAATATATATTTAAATATATAATTATGAAAGCAAAAAGAAATGATGTACGTAATGACGACATTCAAGAGGAAAGGTAGTGATCCTTAACCATATTTTTAAAAATCGTGAGTGTTTGTGCTTGCCTTACCGACACGGGCAAAGCATTCCACAGCCGCACTGCTTGAACTGTAAACGACTTGTCATAAAAATTGGTGGAATGGCTTGGCATCTCTAGCCCCAAGTTTTCCGATGACCTAAGATATCTAGTATGTGTGTCATGAAGGAACTTGAAACGTTCTTTAAGATATGCGGGGGTTTTAGGATTGAACAGAACACTGTAGAGCAGAGACAAGATGTGTACGTTCCGGCGAAAACGTATTGGAAGCCACTTGAGTTTCGTACGAAAATCGGATATGTGATCATACTTGCGCAAGCCAAATATAAATCGTATGCAAACATTTTGAAGTCTCTCAAGTTTATCAAGTTGTGCCTCAGTGAGATCGAGATAACTGACATCAGCGTAGTCAAGGATAGGGAGTAAGAGGGACTGAGCAAGTGCAATTTTAGTGGCAGTTGGCAGAAAGTTACGCAACCGTCTCAGGGACTTGGCAGAAGCAAATACTTTGCGACTTACCTCTTGTAATTGGGGACCCCAAGAAAGATGTTTGTCTATCCAAACGCCTAAGTTCTTAACCTTCTCGCTTATTGGAATAGCAGTACCGTTGAATAGAACCTGAGGCAGCTGGGACCAGTTTATCCTGGGCATCAACCTAGAGCTGCCAACAACAATGACTTGAGTCTTCGATGGATTAACCTTCAAACCGTGTGCCTCACTCCACTCACAAATTGAAGCCAAGTCTTGGTTAATGATGTTAATAGCGACATCCAAATCCATATGGGGAGTTTGTCTATAAACTTGCAAATCATCAGCATAGAGGTGGTAGAAGGAAAGAAGTTTTTTGGAAATAGAATTTATGAAAATTGCGAAGAGTAAAGGAGATAAGACGCCACCCTGAGGAACACCGGCAGAAGTATAACACCAAGAAGAACAGGACTCATCTATGGAAATACGTTGCCGGCGGCCATACAGGTAACTACGAAACCAGTCAATCACCGTTGGAGATATGTTAAGAGAGCGAAGTATGGCGAGTAGGATATCGAAATCAACGGTATTGAAAGCGTTGCTAAAATCTAGTAAGCAGAGAACCGTCACATTTCCTCTATCCATACCTAGACGTATGTCATCAGAAACGTTTACTAGGGCTGTGGTGGTGCTATGACCAGGACGAAATCCGGATTGTAATGGATTCAGCAGACTATTCTTGCAAAGAAAAGCACTGAGCTGATTGTGGACCAGGCGTTCTAGGACTTTAGAGAGGAAAGGCAGTATGGAGATTGGTCGATATTCTGAAAAGGAAGTAGGATTTGATTTTTTGGGCAAAGGAGTAATTTTGGCCTCTTTCCATATTGATGGAAAGACACCGTTGGAAATGGAATAGTTAAGGATATAACACAGGATAGGAAGGATTTCATCAAGGACAGGGAGTATCATTTTCCGACTGACACAATCACTGCCAACTGCGTTAGACGTGATTGAAACTATGCTCTTCTTAACATCACAATCAGAGAATTGACTAAAATTAAATGGCGAATGATCCGGAGTTGGAAGATTAGAAAGATGGTTTAACGTTGAAGCCTTCGAGGTCCCATTATAGTAGGAAGAAGATGAGAAATGTTGATTAAGAAGATCTATGTCTAAGTCTTTAGGAATCGATTCTTGGCGTGATTTTCCAACTCCCATAGATTTAAGAAATTTCCAGACTTTAGCTGGATCACCGTTTTCAACAGATTCATGAACATGGTGGCGTAGTGCATCCCTACACACCCCATTGCTGCGATTGCGTGCTTTGACGTAAAGGTCCCGGTTCGATGATGTGGGCCGGCATTTAAATTTAGATTTACACACTGCCTTCTTGTGCATGACATCCCTTACGTCATCTGTTAACCAAGGCGCTGGTAGATGTTTGAGCCTTACTGCACGGATGGGAGCATGAACGTCGTAAAGCTGTACTAGTGCGTCCGTAAGCAAGTTCACTTTTTCATCGATCGACTCAGCAGTAATAAGAGGGTTCCAATCAATGCTGCTTGCATCCTCATGCAGATTGTCAATATTCATACCACTAAAATTGCGAAGCAGGAGAGTTTTGGGCTTGAGCTTAGGTGGACGAATTTTGTAAGAGAGGAATATTAGGTCATGGTAGGAAAACATGTCAGCTGCGCATTGGCCATACTTGCTGACATGTTGGGGAGAGGAGATAATGGCAAGGTCCAAAAGTGAGGGATTACAGTTGGGGAAGTGGTGTGTGGCACTTGATGGAAGAATGGACAAGCTTGACGACTGAACTATTGATAGAAGTAAGGAAGAGCGAGAATCATTTTTCAGTAAACAAGTATTGAAATCCCCCATGATAATCGTATGACTGTAAGAAGGTGTTAGATTTTCTAGGATCTTATCAAAGGAAGGAAAGAAATTTACACGTGATGAAGGGCTGTAATAAACACCTAGAAGTACTTTCACATGGTTCAGGTTTACCTCTAAAAAGAGATGCTCGCCTGCGTTCTGCAGGGGAGGCTGTGCTGACATATCAATAATTGAAAAAGGAATTTGCGGACGAAGGTATATAGCAACACCACCTCCTCCGCCAGACACACGATCATTTCTTATCAGTTGAAAACCTGGCAAAGAATAGGAAGTTGAAGGGAGACATGGTTTTAGCCAAGACTCTGAAACAAGGATAGCGTGGATGTTCTTACAGTCAAAGTTTGCTAGCATGTCAGAGTAACGAGCCGGAACACTTTGGGCATTTATATGGACTACATTAAAATTCTTAGGCACATCAGAAAAATGAGAATCAAGAGTGTCGGCAAGGGTCGGGAAACCAACAAAACTGTCATTACTAGAAGATGAAAAACTTTCGGTGTCGCTGTCAGTGTTTACTGACATCGACAATAAATAATAATAAATAAATAAAAAATAATAATAATAAAAATTATAGTAAAATATAAAAAATGTAATAAATCAAATCCACCCGCCAGTTGAGTGCTAACACTCTGTATACGGGCTTTAAAACAACATAAATAAAACATAACGGTTGACTTTCGTCGTCCGGGCAACAGAAAGATACTACAATAAAGTAATTGCACAATTCAACTAAATACACTGGGCGCACTGTGAAAAAATGATTTCTGAACGTAACCGATTATGACATGACATTAAATTTGACAGAACAAACAGAACAGCTGACAGGTAGAAAAATATCAGAAATAAAATAAAAATACTTGTCGAATTATGAAGGGTAGAGGATTTAAAGTACCTATTTTACTGTAGTGAATTGAGAGGGTATCGAGCTATGCAGAAAAGAAATAAAATTGTTACCCGGACGGTGATACTACCTAAAATGTGCACAAAAATACTACTTCCTCGCAGCGGCACGTCGGGCCTTCTTCGGTGCTGGCGATGGAGACGGCGACGACGACGGCGCTGACGCTACGGGCGACATGACCTTCTCACTAACCTGCTCGATGTTATTGAGGTCGTTAAGTGAATTAACTCGATGCCGGGAGCCGTCGGGGCCGAGAACATAAATAAGACCTTGCTTAGTCCAGCAGTTGTTAACACCAAGCTTCTCACGCGCAGACATAAACAGTTGATGCCGCGATCTTGTCAAAAACTCGGACACCGTAATGCCAGTCCCCTTCAACTTTGTCTTTGCAAACCAAACACTGTCCCTGAGATTAACATCCCGCAGCTTGCAAAGTATCGGCCTGGGCTTACTGGTACCTGCCTGTCTCCCCATCCGATGGCACCGCCTGATATCAGCAATAGCGAAGTCTGTCAGCTTCAGATGACACCGCACAACTTCAGCCACTACCTGTGCTGTGTCCTCCTTGGCCTGCTCCGTGACACCATGAAGCAACACCATCTTCCGACGCCCACGCATCTCCAGATTGTCCAGCCCAAGTGCCAGCAAATCCATTTGCTTCTGAAGACAGTCCAGTGCCTCAAGAATAAACTTCTTGAAAGAAGTGAAGTCCGACACCAAACTGTCACTGCTGGTTGTAGTTCCCGAAGGGTTTTTGTGCAGCTCGGCTTCAAAGTTCGACATCCTATTTTCAAATAGTGTCATCATTTCTGTCAGTGTGTCCTTAAGTGCTTCCATGTTGTTAATTTTGTTGTTATTTTTGTAGTTGGAAATGGTGGTTTTTGGAGATAACACTGTACTGGCGGGTATGCTATGTTAGCATGTATATGTATACATTAAATAGTTGATATATTAATATTTTGAATTTAATTTGGTTTTTTAAAAATAGAGCAAAAAATTTTAACACCTGTCTCCTACCTGCACTTTTTTTTTTTTTCTTCATGGTGCCTAATCTACTAATTGAATAAGAAGATTAGCTTAGGACAAAGGCTATATTATGATACTATAGTTTATTTATTTTGTAAGACGATAACAGAATATAAAACGCCGAGAAAGAACTAAAAAATATCATACGCATGACGTCATCCTAATAACTATAACATTTTCAAAAATATTGTACGTACTAACAATTCAAAAACAAGATTTTTAAACACGAATTAGTATCTATTATCTAACCGACTGGCTAGCTGGTTAACGCCACAACTTAAGGCAGAAACAGAAGGTTTATTAACCTTAAAAAAAAAAGTTTTTTTTTAAATCAATTAATTATTAAAATAATTTGCTTTTCAAAGTTTATGTTAACTAAATCTTCATAAATTATGAGGTAATTTAAATGAGGTACCTTGCAACTAGTTAGGACAAAATAAAATAATATTGGTTTGATTTGGTTATTAACTAGCTATGACGGACAACCGACCTTACCTACTTCCGTACCTTGTCAATTTCATTGCGCTTTCGCGTATTCGTTACCGTTCGTTCAATTTCGGCATTTTCTAGAAACCTTCTTGGCCGAGGCTTGGTCGAATATTACAAATTAGTCACCTCTCTGGACAAAACTAACTGGCAGACATTTTGTCTTATTGCAGATACAGAATAAATATCTGTGGCATTTTGAGCATGTGTAGACCTAAGTTGGTTTAGGTTCTACTAAAAGTACAGTTTATGATCACAATTATCATCAAGTGATCCTCGCGCTCCTCAAAGAGATGGACCGATGCCCGCTAGCTAGGACCGCGGAGAATTTCTGAAAGGGAAACCCGTAGTCCTAGAACGCAAAGGGTAATTGAAGGATACAGGTGTTGTTACGGACACGAGCATGTAATTTAGAATCACTAAATATAATCAACATTACGTCATTCATAGACGCGTAATGTATGTACATAGGCGCTGTACATAATAGAGAGCAAGCCTATCAGAGGCCAGACTATTGTCCAATCAGCTACTGGGATAGTATATAAGGCTATGTACTGAGTTCTTAGAAGTACATAATGCGGTTCTTAGAAGTAAATAGTACAGAAAAACCGTTAAGAATAATCTGGGTTTCTATTGGTAGATTACAATGGAGAAAATCACGCCACTATTGATGACCAATGGTGTGCTTGCCGTATGCGGGGGGTCGGGAGGTGAACGTCAGCCGGCCTCAACAGGATTAGGAAATAGACTAGAGGAAAAGGGACTCTCTCCCACGACTTGCGACCGGCTGAAAAAGTACTTAAGCTGCACTTTCGTTGAAGACGACGTTCTCTCTCTGCAGTTCGACTCGAAGCGTCACTGCGACAGTTTGTCTTGGCACCCTACGCTCCTGGAGCGGCCCTAGATTTCCAGATTTCCTAAGTTATCTAACGTATTAGAGTCAGTGAAGTATTGTAAAGTAACTGTGAACTATTTGTGAGTTAGCGTCACGCGTATGTACGTAAAGGACTCGATATTTACACGTGTTATGTGAAGTCTGTATTTTTATACGTGTTAAATAAATTGGCTGAGGCCTTTCAAGCGTGACCATTGTGTTGTGTAATTATTTACATCCTCTGCCCCCAACAGGTGTGGTTTTAGTCAGTAAAAGTCTGACACGCCCTCCCACTCCACCCAGAGCGCGAGAAGTCATTTTGAGGATATTCCACCTTAAAAAAAAATTATCACAATTTAATACATGTAACTAATTGACCTACCAACCTAAAATTTTAAAAAGTCCAGCTTCACCAACCATTAATAAACCTACATAACTATCCTACCTACATAACTTTCTGTGTAGAACAGTAGATATACCCAGGCTTTTCTGTTAAAACTTTGCTTTCAATGCGGTTAAGATTAAGTTAAATAGCAAATGAAAATATTCCACACTCAATTTAGCCCACAAGTCAATAAGAAAGTACGAGTAATAACAACAAATGCTTCCAGTTGAATGAAAATAAACATTCGAATTTCCACGTCAAATTTAATTTCTTGTTGACTGCGGTGGCGTTCGTTAGATTGAAACGAAATTTCAATCGAGCGACAAAAATATTCGGCGCAATTTTTTAAACGCAACTCGGTGATTCGTTAACACGTCTCTGCCTAACTTTTGAATCAAGAATATTTAAATGAGCGCTTCCTTAAAAAAGCTTTAGAATATTTTTTCGCGGAATTGCAAATTCGAATTTCTGATTTTCGATTCGCAAAAAGATCTAATATTTTTTTGAAGGCTTTGATCAACACGTAACTGCCAACACATAAACGACAGAGGATCAGGAAGACTCAGAAGTGTAGTAACGTTTCGGAATGTTTTATTTTAAGGAACTTACACTCTTCTCCACCATATCTGCTTAAAGACGGTCAGACCAAAAGGATAAATGCAAAAGAAAATGTGTTAAAGCAAACACAAATAAAGGACTTTTTTGTGAAAAAGAAAAATAAAGTGGTACACTTACAAAGTTTCGGTGTGTTTTAATAGTAAAGTAACCTGACAGACAAAAACTACCAATTCAATAGATCTGAAAATTTTAAAAGCCCTTTCATATACTCGTACAATGAATAGTTACGAGTACGAGTATAAAAACATTTATTTGACCTGGATTGTTTCTCTTCATTTACATTATCTCTCAGGATAGAGGGATAAGGGGTTTATTTTAATTCAATATAGAATACAAATTAACGACAAGCTGTCGAATTTCTGAAATAATTTCAAGGAAATCCAAAGTGGAACTATTACGTCATACCACTTTGATGCATTGCATTGGATTCATGACGTGAACATAACGATACGAGGAGTCCAAATTCATGCCAATGTTTTTATTTTAACCGATTCTATAACTCCAAAATAAATAGTGCTTGTCGGGTCAACTTCACAAGCAGGTTCAGATTTCATTTCAAGAGAAGCAGTATCACACAAGTACACTAAAAGTTATAACACAAGTGACCAAGTATCTGGTAGCATTCAAGTCACAATATACGGAATTCAATTTCAGTGTGGTTTTGTATTTCAAATAAATTGGTTATTGTAGATTCCATAGCACTTGCACGGCTTGGCATTTGATACGGCGATACCAAATAAAAATATTACATAAAGAAAACCGTAATCGATGTATTTAAATTGTTACAATAAAAAAAAATGATATTAAAAATATGTAATTTGAAAAAGCGGTTTGGACGATCAGTTTTAGAAAAATGCTATAATATTTTTACTCAATGGCAGAATTAGATTTTTAAGTTGCTGTAAAAGTGTTATTTCCACAGGTTATTCTCTATTTTATTTGTTTGGTTACATAAATACACATGACGATAGTTCGTCGACTGGCCCTCAGTTTATATTGACGGCCAGTCGACAGTAACATAAAAATCGATATCTGGCATCACATCTGACATCGAGTAAAAATTGTTATATATATTTTACTTAAAAATGAGTAGGCACTGATCAAGTATTTTTAAATAGATTTTACACATCACTACTTTTCATTTAATAAAAATCGAAACAAATAATCCATTGTTATGATAATTATTGTCATAAATAGTTTCAAGTTTAACAAAAACTGGAATTAATAAATATAAATGTTAAAATTAACTTTAACTGAGCATCTAGTGCATAATCAGTCAAAGCGTCGCACAAACTACCAATTACCTTTTGGATGGTGGTATCGCTATTTTTAGAATCACTTTGAATGTCATAAATCTCACCTCATGTTTGGTTTCTTCTAAAATAAAGATCATTCAATCGTCGAATATTTTACCCAAACATGAAACTTTTGGCCACAAAACTTAAAACTATATTTCTATACCTCGGCAGACGAAATGCTCTCCAATTCGAAAAAAGAAATATATTCTTGTTCTACTTCAGAATAGAATACAGCTGCAATAGGCTTCAATTCTGTTCTAGGCTGGGTGAGAAAAGGTCATTCTTCTTTGGCTTAATTTTTTTATGTTCTTTCTACCAAACAAAAACAACTAGTCTAATCATCAGATTCCAATAGCAGGCAGCAATCATGCATACTAAATAACCACCAACCACCGATCAAATATTATCGAACATACATATATTATGTGAGGAAATAATGAACAAGAGTATATAGGTACCTAGTTTCGTTAAAGTAGGTAACGAAGTACAGTGTACTGAATACTAGTTTGCATGTTTAGAGCGCGACATTTCGAGCAGAATGCCACGCTCCAGCCAGGATAATGTCAATCTGTGTGACTGGCGACGCAGCCACTACTGTGGGTGCTACGAAAGTCAGGTTAGTCGCCAGTTGAGTTATTCCCAGCAGCCTAATAAGAGCTGTAATTTTATAAGCCCGGTGAATTCATTTTTATTTTCGTCTGGTCGTAACCAAAGCAGGGCTAAGAAACGCTGATGTAATGACTAAGACGCGTTCCTGACCGACAAAGATACACGAGTATAATACTCTGGTCTCACTAGCAGGTCAGTTTGGCTTAAGTACCGTTGATGGTCATATGAAGAAAAGCATTCACCATTTACTTTGCAAGGAACAACATGGATAGACAATTTGAATTTGACGGATACAGAAGCCCAGTTACTGACTAGCTCATTTTATATTTTTTATTTATCCCGATACTTATACTTTTTATTTCCCGATATAAAGAAAGCATAATGTTAGTTTGCCCTAAGTGGTTAGTTCTTATTAAAACTTATGATTATTTAATTCCAAACTTAATTCGCAAAATGTAATTTAAGAGATTGCCCAAATTTGAATGTGGATCCGTACCAACTTGCCTCAAACCAAATTTACTCTCAAGAGTATAGTTGTTACTTAACTTTTCACTACTTAAAATATTTTGTTAATATTTAACCACATTTTTGAAATATTAAAAAAAAATTAGAAAACGCCTGATCATATTTCTTAGCAATTTTTAACCGTGGTGATTATTATAATTTGCATTCTATACATATAGGTATGAGTTTTTGGCCAAATTGCTGAGTAGTTTATTGCATTATTATTGATATAATACAGGTGCGTGATAAGTTAGGACCCGGATTTCTTCTCTCCTATATTGTGGCGTTACTTACGCTCAGGTTTTTATCGCGCATGGGTAATATATTTACGCTATACCTAGGCCTACACTAAAGAACACGACCTTAAGACTGTTAAAAGTCGTAAGTCGTAATGGTTTAGTCTTTTATTTACTTATTTATTTATAAAGATATCAAGACCTAAACAAACTTACTACGTGTTTTAGTTCGATTTCTCGAATCAAAAAACGCAGTACATCACGTACAGGTACCAAAATGTACAATAAGGGGGTTGACTGTAGCCTATGAACAACCTTAGCTGCACTTAACAACCTAGCCCTAACTATATAGCAATAGTTACAATATAGGTAAACGTATATATGTATAGTGCGGGAAGCCTGTAGCCATGAGATCTAAGACAACAGACGGAAGGTGGGAAGGATGAAGGGTGTATAGGACGGGATTTTCTCACTGCCGATCCGCAATCTCACGGACCAACCAATAACTAAGGCATGATAAGACCAGAGCTATCGGTAACCATTTATAGGCGCAGTAACAGTAAGAGGAGTCAATGGTCTCGTTGTAATGAAACAGCGTTGGAATCGTTAATCATTTATTCATTTTCATATTATTTAATGTGGTTAAAAAAAGTGGTTAAAAATTAGTACATTGTACACATAAATAAAACATTATTTTTGGTATTAATAAATATGGTACAGGGTATGGGCATTCTTCTTTAAATATAGTACCCAAACAAAACCATCAGTAAATGTCTAAGCCCCAACGACTTACTACCTTCTCCCGAAATTCTGGCAGAATTTCTCATTATGCGGCAATGATACAGTGTGGCACATAGCTGTAACTATAATATACAGACACACTTGAACAACACTAGCTTGATGGCTACTTGTGCGGAGAGCTTTGGAGCTCGACGTACTAACTTACTGAGAGCATACATAGTATGTATTACTAGTTTATTGCCTCCACTACCTGTGGAACTAATTATTTCTGCATACATATAGGTACAAACCTATGCTTTGTATTTTCGCAAAATACAAATTAATACTCTAGTTAAATAGATTGATTGAAGTTAAGTTTTCATAAATTAGGAGACAAATCACTCAAAAAAAAACATCATAATGTCAAGAAGTTTTATTATTTACAGACTTTCAATAAAGCAACTTAATTAAAAATATTTCGTCGGCATTTGTCATCACAAAAAGGGTATATAGAATGTTAAAAGTCAACTGAATAACCGAGTTGAAATGGTATAAAAGTCTTACTTGAAGCGGATTCTATTCCAGGAGAATGTTTACGACGGCTTAGTGCCACTGTGAATGCGACTCGGAATATTGAAGATTTAAAAAAATACTAAAAAGAATTCTCAAGCAGTTCGTAACCTCGAATTCCAACCAAATTCCATACCTTCTAGAATTCAAAGGGAAGCTCTTCAAATCCAGGGTGAAATAATTTATGCCAAGGATTAAGTTGACGGAATGAAAGATAATCTACTAAAAGAGCCTCGACATCAGAACCTTTGGTCTTATATGGACACAGCCCATACTCCCGTTTCGTATTCTGGTTTCGCAACTAAACTTTGATTAATAATAAAATAAAACAAAACTACGACAAAACTTCAGATATCTAGCACACACAAGTGTCTGAATATAATAACAAGAATACAGATAAAACTGTAGTTTCAGTCAGCTATTCTAATGTGACAAAGCAAAAAAAGCCAAAACAATTCGGAGCAACTTGTACATTTCTTAGCAACTGCGATAGTAAAACTCTACGATATTCCGAGCTCTAGTCAAGTAAAAAAATCTTGAAACATTATTCGGAGACTGAACTGGTTACGAAACTCTCTTGCAAAATGGGAGTACTGGGGACGCAAAACGGTTCATTCCCTTTGTTTTATGAGACAATTAAGAAGCGAAGGGACGTCGGGGTGGCGCGAAGAGTAAATTTTTGTTCCTCGTAATAAAAGAAGCGAGAGCATTTAAATAGCAGATTGAAAACTCCTAACGATCTATGTTAAGTTCACGACGTAACAAGGATTTTTCGGTAAAAAAGGTTACGGCGCAGTAATTTACATTTTATTTTCTTGTGGTCGGATTTATTTAAAGGTGCGTCCACACTACCCTACTGTTCTGCATTACGTAACGCCAGTCCGGAGTCAGAGTGAAGTTTATTACCCGTGTATTTTATTTGAGGAAGCTTTGCATGTGTCATTTACCTCAGTAAGTGAATATATGGCGTGACAAATAGAATTGAGTTACGAAGGTTCGACTACAGGGACGAACTATGTATGTATTTAAAAAAGATTTATAAAATTTGTGTAAAACAAACAATTGAATTCTGTTCTTTTATAATTATTTATTTAATAGTAAGAGAACCAACGACGAAACGAGAAGAAAACTAAATATAATAAATGTATAACAATTGTACTAGCACTTTGCACGCGACTTCGTTTGCTAGAATGTTTTCATAAAATTTTTAACTCTTGATTTTGTTTATTGATTCTTTGTTGTATTTGATTTCTTGGTTGTATTTTGATTGAAATTTTAAGTTTATTAACCCAAAAAAAAGAATCCTACATATAATCTTTAAAACTCCCTAAATTGTTCTATTAAGAGTTGTTTTGAAAAACCAACAATGACAACCTTTATTAACCCCTCGAGCGCATACGTCTGTTAAACTTGAGTGTCCTTGAAAATCTCCTAATTGTCGAAATAATAATAAAAGAAATAATGCCCGGTTTACATTATTCCAGTCCAGCGATCGAATCCAGTGCTGGATTGCTTACTGGAAAAATGTAAACCGGCACTGGAATGCACTGAATCCAGTAAGCATTCCAGTCCAGTAACTGGATTGGCGGTCTACTTTTGAATCCAGTGCGACCAATCCAGTGCAACTGGAATAATGTAGACGGCCAATCCTGTGCCATTCCAGTGCTGACACAGTAAACACGTATTGGTTGTTTTTGCGGATTACTTGAATTAATGGAAACTAATGATAACAGTTCCTCAAAGTTTTCTGCTGTCATTCTCAATGCTAGTCTATATTCAGTGGGATCTTCCAACTTCAGTTGTTGCAAAAGCATTACTGACCCTCCTTTTTGATCTCTTTCGCTGATCCAATTTCTCACCCAAATCCGTTCCTTTTTTCTTAGTTCCTTATCAACCTCATTAATAACTTCTTGTAAGCAAGAGTAATTGAGCACGTTTGAAATATTTTCGAAACTGATCTTTTTTTGAAATCATTGTCACTGTAGTGTTCACATTTCAACGGCTTCTAAATAACTGGAATAATGTAGACGTTACAGATCCAGTCCAGCACTGGACTGGATTCTCGCTGGATCACTAGACTGGAATAATGTAAACCGGGCATAAGGTTAAATCTCTGAAAACCTCTTTTTAGTGCTCGCCTGTGTCAGGAAAGGAAGCCTTGTGCAAACACTTTCCTAATTCCAGTAGTTTCAGCTGTGCGTTGACATGTCAGTCAGTTTCTCCTTTTATATAACACCTATGTATAAAAGACTAGCTTTTGCCCGCGGACATAAAATATAGCCTATGTTGCTCAAGAATAAAGCAATTTTCTATTGGTGAAAAAATTTTAGCAACCGGACCAGTACTTTCAGAGATTACATCCTACAAACAAAAAAATAACATAATACTCATGCACTGTATTTCAAATTTATTTATATTTCTTTCACTTTAGTGGAACTAAAGCCTAAAACCTCAACTATTGACTACGATTTGCATTAGGCTTTTGTTACAAAAAGTTTTACCGAGGAAAGGGGAAGGAAAAACATTCTGCTTCACTTGCCCGGGCAATATAGACAAAGCGAGTTTTTTTTTGTGTTTTCTAATATTATACTTGTTATTAAAATATTTTTTCCGATTAAGTACTATTTATTACGCTTTAAAAGTACACCCAGAGACCACCTTCGTAGTTCACCGTCCGATAAAGACCAGCCCCGAGTCGATGACGTTGTTTCCACACGTGCCTCAAAGAAATATCTACAAGACGGACGAGGCTCATTAGCACTGATGCCCACCATGGCCTGCGGAATTTTTTTGAAAAAGATACCACAACTGAATTAACCTAGGCTGTTTTAAGCCATTAAAAAACTGACAGTCCCTCTCGGTCCGCCAGAGAATGAAGAATTATTTGATGATTTACAGCTTAAAAAAGGGTGGTGGTAATTGGTGTGGAACTATTGCAGAACATGGTAAACAATTATATTGGAGTATTGGTAGGCTAAAGTAAACTGTTAACCAAGAACTATGTAAAGCCTCTGCCTGAACAATGTTATTAAAATACATCAATGATATTAAAAATGCTGACTTGCACACTCAATATATAAGCCCCCAAAAACGGTCGCCAGTGTAGTACGTATATTACGTAGCAACAATGGAGCGTCTTAGGGTTCACTAGGGCACGCAAGCCCTATCACGACATCAACGTAGGGATGCGGTGGTGGGTGGGGTTATCATTATTATAATACCCTAGTATCCCTCTGCAAAGCAAAGGCTTCCCTTCCTTCTGGTAAGGTTAGTCCAGAGCTTGAAATACCAGGCCACTCAGAAAGTTTTGCAAAAAAATGTTTTTATGTATAAGCCACTGGCCATCTGTAATTATTTTGAAAACTTTGGTTGTTTAAAAGTAAAAATACCATTGTTCGAATTTTGAATTTCTCTCCACATTTTTTCGAGAGCCAAATCAAATTATCGTGTCCCATTTACAAAAGGATCAACATTAAGAACATTTTCGTGCGATTCCTATGATTTTAAATGTGGCCTAAAACCTGATGAGTCATTTGATCGACTTCAAATTGCTTTTATGAATGAAGAAACTTCAAAAGCAACCATTTACCGCTGGTATAGCGAGTTCAAACGCGGTCGCCTTACTTTGGAGGATGAACAAAGGAGTGGTTGTCCTACGACGGCTGTCACGGAAGAAAGTGTGCTCGCAGTAAAAAAATTAATTCAAGAAAACTGGCAAATTACATACGAAGAGATTCAGAATACACTGCAGATTGGTTCGGGAAGCGTTCATAAGATTCTACACGAGCACCTTCGCTTGAGGAGGATAGTTTGCCGCTGGGTGCCACACAACCTCACCGAAGCTCAGAAGCAGGTCCGTGTGGAGTGGTGCCGTGATATGATTAAAAAATTCGAAGCAAGCTCGTCTCAGCAAGTTTACGACATTGTAACAGGTGACGAATCCTGGATTTATCAATACGATCCAGAAACAAAGCGTCAGTCGACAGTTTGGCTATTTCAAAACGAACTGACGCCTACGAAACTAAAGCGATCGAGAAGCGCAGGCAGAATTTTGATCGTCAGTTTCTTCACTTTGACAAGGTATCTGATTTAAATTCCATTACGAGGCCAAGGCAGCATCAACGCCGAATGGCATACCACAAAATGCCTGCCAGAAGTTTTATCACACAACGCGCCCGCGCACTCGGCGCTCAAAACGAGGGACTTACAGTCCTGATCTGGCACCATGTGACTTCTTTTTATTCCCTAAAATAAAAAAAAACTGCCGAAAGGGATACAGTTATCATCGCCGGAAGCCGCGCTAGCAGTGTTCGACAAGGCCGTGGAAGAGGTATCTGCAGCGGACTGGGAAAAATGTTTCGAAAATTGGTTCAGACGCATGAAACTTTGCAATAAAATCTTTTCAAATAAAAATATTTTATCCATAGAAGTTAAGTTTTTAGTTTCTCAAAACTTTCCGAGAATCTCACGTAGAATAAAAATAAAGCTTTGACTTTTAATACTCGTAGCCAATAAATAGAAATGTGAACCACTCCATTAGTAAATGCATCAATTTTCCAGAGTGAGAGATGAGTTTTGGAAAGGGGACTGACGCTCTATACAAACTTTGCAGGACATAATATTCCAAACGTCGCCTTGTTTACTCCGATTCTTTAAAGATAAACTAGCACTTCACCAGCCACAAAAAACATACTTTAACAATTTAACAGTGCACTCCAACTGTGTATTGAACTAAAAACTTTTCCATTATAGTTTCCTACAGCTCCTTTGTGTATTCATTTAGAAAATGTTAGTATTTTTTTATTGTATGTTCATAATTACTTAAAAAAATAAGGTCTGTTTATAAAAAAGTGCAGACCTCGCAGGATTCTTTTCTGAATTAAAAAAGTTATATTTTTTGTTTTAAAATTATCAAAGCTTATGGAACTGGTGTGTGGTGGTGTCGTTTGTAACACTAATATTTTAAAAGCGAAAGTATGTATGTGTGTATGTTTGTTACAGTCAAACTGCTAAAGGGATGTAATTGGCGCACGGGACCATCAGACCATGATTTGAAATAGCTTAATTTTATGTTGGAAGTATATTCCCTTGGGAAAATTTTTCACTTTCACGTGGACGAAGCCGGTGGTAGAAGCTGGTTTCAAATAAATACCTAAGGTTATCATGTATGTCTACTTACAGAATATAATAATATATTTTTCTTAAATTGATTTACTTATGTAATTTCATCATATTACTTATGGTTGTAATCCAAAAACTTAAATAAAATTCTCAAGTGTAAAATATAAAACATTAAAACTACGAAGTTCACCGGCACCACTCAGCTGGTTTTTTGTTACACAACAAGTTATTAAACCTGAGCCAACCGGTAAACAAATTCATACTCTATTCTATATAAAGTTGCTGAAGTCCTATTAGGGTTATTAGAGTGATGTTGTATGTATATTTTATTACTATTTCAATATTCCCATCTGTTTTCGGGTCGATGTAATCATCGACCCTAGTTTTTTAAATACTTTGGACCCAGAAGCTGACCACAATAATTTTCAGTAGTGGTTACCAGGTCTTCTACAATGCAGATGTATCGGTACTTAGGCATTCCATATTATATGTTACTTTGATTGTCCGAAGTGCAGTGTATGTTTAGATACTCTGGTGAGTGGTGCCTGTTGAAATCCATCAAGATAACTGGTGAATGACCGTTATTTTACCCTTTTCTGAATGATTTCTGTCATTAGTCGGGGGGATTGTTATCATATACCTCAACGACTTGGTATATGGGAAATAAAGAAATTGTTTATACAAAATCACTAAAAACAACCTGACCTGTTAAAAAAACAGTAATTATGACTTTCTCGCTTTTCGAACTAACCCTGGTGTTTGTTAACATCCATACAATTTGTAAATCGCTGATTCTAAGATTCACTGTGTCTTTTCTGTATAGATATATTAACATTCACCGGTGTATGTCCGATTCAAGCATAAATCCATACTAGGCATGCCTTTTAAGTTCTGTCGTTTCCATATTTCCCGGCAATTTTGAATTTGGAACTGTTCTATATTCGAATGTGTTTAAATTTTGAATCTCAAAACAGTTGAAAGTATTAGGATTAATGTTATTGTTTAGTCACAGCGTCGATTGGAATATGTCAGGTTACGTACGAAAATGAATCTTTGTAAGGAAAATGTTCGTGCAATAATTTTCTACAACTTTAGAAGAGGCCTGATACGGCTTCAGTGTTTTGAAGAGCTAACATCTGTGTTCAGTGAAGAAGCCCCATGTCTGCGGACTGTTGAACGCTGGTATTTAGAATTCCAGCGTGGACATACTAGTGTTAGTGACAAATCTCGCGAAGGATGCCCAAAATCCGCCTTCACTGAAGATAACATCATTGCTGTGAGACAACTAATTCTCGAAGATCGTCATGTGACGTATCGAGAGATAGAGACTCTATTAGGCATCTCAGGGACAACCATTCAGAAGATCTTACATGAAGCGCTTGGTGTGAGAAAGCTAGTTTGCCGTTGGATACCGCATCTGCTTTCCGACGATCACAAGGCGGCCCACGTCAGATGGTGTTAGAAAACTCTTCTCGTCTTTCAAGACGAACCAAAACCGACTAAAGTTGTTCATTCTCGAAGCACTTCAAAGAAGATGGTGGCCACGTTCGTTGGAAAAACTGGCCATGTTGCGACTATTGCACTTGAAGATCGTAGAACGGTTAACGCAGAGTGGTATACCACAGTTTGTTTACTACAAGTCATCACCGAACTTCGAAAATCGAACTCAAAGCGAGCATCATCCTGCACCACGACAACGCAAGCTCACACAGCGCTCGTCAAACGATTGAGTATTTGAAGCAGGAAAAAGTAGAAATTTTTGACCATCCTCCATACAGTCCTGACCTAAACCCTAACGATTTCTTTACATTTCCTAAAATTAAGAAAATTCTTCGTGGTCAAAGGTTCCAGTCCGGTGAAGAAGCAGTCGACGCTTTCAAGTCAGCCATTTTGAACACCCTCACTTTAGATGGAATAAATGTTATAATAACTGGTTTGAGCGAATGGAAAAGTGTATTAAGCTACGTGGTGAATACTTTGAAAAACAATAAAAAGTAGGTACCTACTATAAGGTTCTAGTTGTGTTTTTTTCTTCAAACGACAAAACTTAAAAGGCATGCCTCGTACTTTTAATATTATAAATGTGAAAGTAACTTTGTCTGTCTGTCTGTTACGTTTTCACAGTTAAACTACTAAACCGATTTTGATGAAATTTGGTGCGGAGTACTCGTAAGCTTGAACTTCAATGATGGACATAGGCTACTTTTTATCCGTCTTCGACCTCGACTTCGCGTCCACAATAACCAACATTCACGCGGACATAGCCGCTGGCAGAAACTAGTTAAGAATATGTTTGAGTTACACCGTTAAAATTGGTAATTAATTGTTGACATACACCGGTGCGTCTTAACATTCACTAATATCAGACATTCATAGTAACATAAACATACAGTTTCGTCACTTTGGCTGTTCTCATTTCTGTCCAGACACCACCTTAAAAGAGCTTCAAAAGAGAAGAGACCTTGGATTATTTAACCTTCCCACTGTCTCAAAAAAACCGACAGGTGTGTATTTCAGATGCCATTTTATGGTAAGTCCAAGGTTTTGCCCACCTTAGTCCCACATTTTTCATTAGTAACCAGCTTTTACACGCCCTTCATAACGTGTCACAAATTATATCGCAGAAGCTTACCATTAACGCTCTCGTTAAAAGGTTTTCGGTAAAAGGACATTGTTTTTTTGTAACCCTCGTCACGGGTAATTTTGTTACCAACTAATTAATTTATATTTTCACTAGCCGCTTGCTCTGCGGCGGGGCGTGTTTTTTACGTCACAACTAGATTGCTTATATCTTTTCCGGACGCACGGAGTAAGCCTTGTCCAAACGAGGCCACGTTCATATCAACACATTGTTTTGAAACTATGGCGCCGTTTTTTTTTTTGACGCGAATTTTGACAATGCTAACCATCTGCTACACGCCACGTACTATACTTTAGTATGATGTTAACCATAACTAAGTAATATACGCCTAGCTGTTTTAAAAACGAGAATTTTTATTTTATTTCTCGTCATGTTGCTTCAAAGTTTCGTTTTGTTAGTGACAGTGGAGTAGTCACAAAATCTTACTTTTTCATTATTTTGACTATGCTAATATTATAAAACTGAAGTGGTTTGTTGGTTTGTTTATTTGAACGCGCTCATCTCAGGAACTACAACTTCGAATTGAAAAAAAATTATTATGGAAATTATAATTATAAAAAATTATAATGTTGGATAGCCTATTTTGCGAGGATTTCTATATTATAGGCTACGCGCATCACGCTAAAACCAATAGGAGCGGTACATTAACCAAAGACGCGGCTGAAACCACAGCATAAGTAAAAGTCGTTAGCTGTTACGACAGTTACTATTTGCTTAAATGTTTTTTTCTCTGATCCCTGTTTGCGTAGGTTTCCTAGAATCTTTCATATAAAATATGCTTTGTAATCATAAGTATTTAGTAGTGCAGTAAAAAAATGATAATAATGGACACAAAGGAATTGCTTAATTTGTAAAAATTTAATTTTAAGAAACAAGGCCGAACTCCGACCCAGATACATTCACAAAAACTCGACTCATCAACGTTTCAACAAAGGAAGTAGGTGGGTACGAAATTAGGCTTCAGAAAATAAGCTTATCTTAGACCCTTATAATCCGTACCCGGAACTTTGATCCCCTCAAAATGGAGCAGACCTACAGAGATTGACATTTACAACGTTATCTGTCCCAACAGGCAGCTAGCTCGCTTTGAAACTAGCGCACGCCGAAATATGATCACCATACTGTAGACGTAGTGGCACACATCAAACGTCACACCGTCTCAGTCACAAAATGTTGTACCAGTCTTCTTTTGTACTCAAAGTATTATTTCACTCGTATCTTTCATAAACTCTTTGTTACCTAAGTACTTCGTACAATAAACTTTACGCCGTACAAGTAAGTAATTCGGGGCAATGTGATATGAGAGTAACTTTTTGTACAAGACATTTGCGTAATTACCTCTCCGTCATTATTTCATGGAAATAAAGAGGGTATTAGGGAGAGAGTAATTTGTTAAAATATAAAAGCATCCAGCGATACTTTATCGGGTTTAATTGATGTTTTACATTAAATTATTCATGATATTATTATTTAAACAGCGTGGGCGTTATTTTAACGTCATTTCTACCTAAAATTTTGAGGGTAAGGCAATTAATTCCATTTATTTCTAGTTTATAATTGAATGTGTACCTATAATTTAAAAAAACTTTTTAGAAAAAAAAAATAACCGACTTCACTAAAAAAAACACTAAAAGGATCAAAATAACTTTAATTTCGGATGTCGGTGTTTCTCGGTATTGTTTGTTTCTTATTTAACACCGACTTCCGAAATTAAAGTTATTTTGATCCTTTTAGTGTTTTTTTTAGTGAAGTCGGTTATTTTTTTTTTCTAAAAAGTTTTTATTTCACACTTTTTAGTTGCGATACACTTATAAACAGAGTGCCTATTTCTAATGACAATTCCAATTTACCCAAATACTGCTAGGTTACATTGTTTTATTATAAAGTTGCTGTGCCTACCTTCCTCCTTCCGGCTCCATCATCAGATCAGTTCGATAGTACCTTATAGCCAAAGAGCATCTCACGACAATTCTAATAAGCCCAAACACGGTTAGGATACATTGATTAATTACGGAGTTCCTGTGCCTACCTTCCGGCTCCATCATCAGATCAGTTCGATAGTACCTTATAGCCAAAGTGCATCTCATGATAATTCTAATGAGTCCAAACACGGCTAGGTTACATTGATTAATTACGGAGTTCCAGTGCCTACCTTCCGGCTCCATCATCATCATCAGATCACTTCGATGATACCATTTTCAACGTAACTATTCAGAATCATTCATTTATTTGTATTGTCATAGTCGCTTAACTATATCTTCAATGTGATATCTATTTGAGTATGAAGTTCCGTTGACCATTTCTGGTCTTCTTCATCAGTTCCACTTCATCAAATGTTACTTTTTGACTGTAAATGCTTAAGTTCTTGATGAAAATACTAAAATTACCATAGGGTTGCCTATAATTTTTGAGGAGTTCCCTCGATTCCTCATGGATTCCATCATCAGAACTGGATTTTGAAAAAAATGGGACCAATCTGGAAGCATATCCTATAAAGGGAAAAAAAAATTTTGCAAATCGGTCCATAAACGACGGAGTTCTGAGGTAAAAAAAAAAAAAAAAAAAAAAAAAAAAAAATAATGATGATAAAAAAAAAAAAAAAAAAATACAACCGAATTGATAACCTCCTCCTTTTTTTTGAAGTCGGTTAAAAATAAATAGGTAATATGGTCTGTGTGTTAAAGTTCTCAAATAAACTATTCTATTTAACAGCTACCCTTTGGGAAAGCAAAGAAAACTTCAAAATTGACTAATTTTCAACAAAGGATCTATTTTCAACTATTTGAAACGAGATACATCCCAAAAAAAATCTTATAGAAAAGAAAGCTTTATACGCTTACCAACGAGCAGTATTTCATTTTGATTTGTATATATAAGCTTGTATCTTTTGCAAAAGTTAAAAATAATATACTACGTATCAAATATCAACGAAGAAAAAAAACAGTGAACAATGTCTCTAAATTGACACTGAATTCGTTTTCACGCTGAGTATTATCGACTAACCCCCCAAGCGGCACGCTATTCTTTTCAACAAAACAAAAAATCTTTATTCGATTGCTAACTCGTTTATTTGTTCACCTCTCCACTTAATAGGCACTGCACCTCGCTCACTATTTTACGACTTAAATAAACATTTGTTTTGCACATACAGCCGGCAGCAAAAAGCGGGTTGACTATTGTTTTTCATATCTGCAACAATAGGCGCGTACGTATCGGGGTTTTTAGTGAATTCATGGGTTTCAGAATAAAGCAAACACTGGTGGTTAAAAATAAATTATGCTCCAAAATACTATTTTAATAATCCAAGATAAAATACAAACTTTTTGAAATGTATAATCCTTGATATTTACAAATCTCTTTTTTAACATATTTTACACTTATCATTTTTACGTTAAAAACTGGGCAAGTGCGAGTCGGACTCGCGCCCTGAAGGTTCCATACACAACTTACCTGTGTAAAGAGTTCAATTCCTGATTGGAGTCTCAAAGTTTTATCCAAATCGCTAAGAAAAAAAAAATTTGTGACGTAACAACAAATTTTATGTTTTCAGATTTATTCCTACTTGTGTTATAAGACCTTGCTTTAGCAAAATTTCAGTATTCTGGGACAACGGGAAGTACTCTAGAATTTTGGTTTCCTTGAGTGTCAAATATACGTTTTTTGCGACATAAACGGCCATATCTTTTTTTTTTTTATTCACAGCTTCAAGAAACCGCAGACTTAAGTATATGGTTTTAATTTCAGCTCGATATGTCCAAGCGTTCTCAAGGTAAAGAGTCTTGACAGACAGACAGACAGACGGACGGACAACAAAGTGATCCTATAAGGGTTCCGTTTTTTCCTTTTGTGGTACGGAACCCTAAAAAGTGAGCAAATTGTAGCCAGGGGTTACGATTTAGATACGATTAGCAATACTGTTTCACGAGTATTCGTATACTACTACTTAAGTAGGTATGTATGTATAATTATACATACATACTTAAGTGGTAGGGGTACCTTTGTACATATTTTCATAAAAGTTGCTATATTTGAAGAACTAGTTGAAAGTTTTTTTTTTTTGGTAAGTAGGAAATCACCAATGACTTCTCCCACTCTAGGGTGGAGAGGCAGGGCATTTCATACTTTTACTGACTAAAACCCATCTATGTTCTTTCAAACCTGAGACCTGTGTTTCTAGAACGCAAAGCGTAAGTAATTCCTTTGCGTTCTAGGACCACAGGTTTCCTATTCAGAAATTCCCCGTGGCCTTAGCAGGCCTGCTTAGCCTGTTAGCTCTGCTGGGCCCCTACGATTTTGTTGACATATATTTGAGGCGCGCGAAGAACACCGTGCTCTTTCGACAATTCGGCCTCGGTCCTTACCTTACGGCCGGACGACGAGCTACCCATTTCTGGTCATCCGCAAGCCTCCCGCCACGGTTGAGGCGTATATGGTACGAATAAAGGTTATAGATACTAATTTCAGTAAGTAGGAATTTAGCAATTTTCAATGACTCAATCACCAAGAGCTTAAACTTGTCTTAAACTTACAAATACAAACTAGTCAGTAGAGCAATATTTTTTGCTCTTCTGACTATTAAATAAGATTCCTGTAGGCGTATTCCTTCATTATAATGCATAATAATAAGAATATTATTGGACTAGCTTTTGCCCGGGGCTTCGGCCGCGCACATAAAATATAGCCTATGTCACTCAGGATTTATTCCTGAGTGACATAGGCAGCTTTCTATCCGTGAAAAAATTTAAGCAATCGGACCAGTACTTTCAGACAAACAAAAAAAACAAAATTTACCTCTTTATAATATTAGTATAGATGAGAAACATCCGACACTATTAACTGTATTCGCTATTTAATTTTATTTCAGTAACTTTTGCTCACGGCTTCTCTCGCGCATGAAACATTTACACAACACAAGCATTGCTGAAATTTATGTTTTATTTTTTTAATCCAAAAAAAAGCATAGCCTCTTTCACCTCCACCGGGTGTTAGTTATAGTCGTATTCTTCCTTATTTCTTTAAAATAATTGTGTGCTTGTTTATACCATTAATAAAATTTTATCTTTTTAAATCCAACAATTTAGCCTGACCGTCTAAGGGTCACTGAATCAGGCCCGTTTTTTCATATAAGTACATTATACAATAGAATTAAGTCAGTTCTTTTTATTTACTTAATCAAAATATATTTAAACATCCTTTTTGCCGTATTATTTCACAAAATTAATTTATATAAAAAGAATGAAGAGTAAATTAAATAATTCTGAATTTAAACAAATAGACACGGTTTCTGAAAAAAAAAACATAATAATTTCACGATTCACTATTATTTTCGACGCCGTACTTAGATTACTTTTAGTTTGTTCCTAAGTTTTTATTTATTTAGTGTAAATATTTGATGTAAATAATTTCTGCATTAATTTTCAATTACCTACACGAGATTATTCGCTCGTTATCTTTCCTTTTAAATAGATTTTAATGGTACTTATATCTATACGAAAACCAGACAACGAAATCATCATGACCCTAGTATAATTATTGAAAATTTAAAATAACTTTATGAACCTTAAATCGATCACAATTCTTCATTCAGTTGAAAACAGTATGAAATGTCGGATCGGACCGGTCTGTTCAATAACTGACACCACAACACATGGCCCTGAATGGAAGCCATTCAAATTCCCAGCACACTCAAAATTGCTTTGAAATTCTAAAACCGGGTGTATAAACCACAGCTATGAACTAACATCAAAATATTCAATTACAATATCTAAAGGACAATATACTTGAAGTGAGAATATTATGGATAAGAGTCAGCTCACACCGGGACGCAGCAGCGATACTATGCTGCGCAAACTTTTCAAAATAACGATAAAATATGGACTATTATTTACTACTCACATACGTACCGTAAAGCATATTTCTGAGAGAAAAATAAAATGAGTATCGATTTCTGGAGATTCGAGGTTTGAACCTCGAATCCTATTCTGCAGCGGAGTCACAACCACAATGGAGTATGTCTAATTCTATACTGGGGTGGGCTAGACATTGACGTCAATGAGTACATTTGAGTGGTAGTAGTACATAGTAGTAGTGTATAGTAGTCGTGGCTGGGACTGGAGGACCTCAGTACAATGCTCGATGACCTCATTAGATATTCCAAAAAAATTAACATAGACAAATCCAAGGTTATGGTAAATAGCAGCCACTCCTATCAAGTACAGAGACTCCACACTCGGAAGTTTTTGACGAATACATTTACCAGAGAAAAACGGTCCAGTTTGACAGGTGTAACTTCGACACAGAGGTCAACCGTCGAATCCGAATCGGCTGGGCAGCGTTTAGGAAACTGGACGGCCTCTACGCGATACGCGTGTCTCAAGATAAAAGTCCGTGACCTTTGTGTGTTGCTTGAATATTGCCAGTGAAGACAGATAGCACTGAAACAGGTTCGCTCACAATGGGCCTCATTAGAAGGTTAAAGTCACCCAAAGGGCAATGGAGAGGGCTATGCTTGGAGTTTCCTTGCGTGGTCTAATCAGAAATAAAGATATCCGCGGTAGAACCAAGGTTACCGACATAGCCCGAAGAATCGCCAAACTATCGCGATTGGCCGTTGCGCTGCGTGTCGCAGGTTCAATTCTCGCACCGAAAAATTATTATATGGCTTACAGACCCGGGTCTGGGTGTTTTGTACAAGTAAGTTCACATGTATGTGAACACACCCACGATACAGGAGTAATTTCTGATTTGGAGCACACTATACAACAATAATTCCTAGTTGTGGAAACGTTTTTTAGGGTTCCGTACCTCAAAAGGAAAAAATGGAACCCTTATAGGATCACTTTGTTGTCCGTCTGTCTGTCTGTCAAGACCCTTTATCTCGAGAACGCGTGGAGGTATCGAGTCGAAATTAAAACCATATACTCAGGTCTGCAGTTCCTTGAAGCTGTGTAAAAATCAAACTTCTGAGTTAACAAAAAAAAGATACGGCCGTTTATGTCACAATTTTTTTTTTTGCGATTCGGTAAAAGCTTCGTAACTCAGTTCGGGAAATGAATTGTTTTCATAGGTAAGTTTGTACGGAAACCTCAGTGCTTGAGTCCGACTCGCACTTGCCCAGTTTTTTTATTTAATTAAAATAATCAAATCAGATATGGCCGGTGATGTTGCACTACATCAAGAGACATCTCGAGACGCAGCGAGACACCGCTTGGTGAAACAGTGATATTTCGTCTGTACTGCGCATAGCAAATTCGAATACGCGTAGATCTTCACGATTATACTTTGTGGCGAGATGATGCTTTTCGAATTCATATTTGTGTACTGGTACAAGTAGAATTAAACATAATGACTGCTCAAAAATCATATGTTGATATTGTTATACACAAGTCAATGTTTTATGGCACCGCTCGAGAGCTAGAGCCTTAAATTGACTAACAGCTAGTACCTACATTGGGTTCAGTTGCGCGTCAAAGCACTCGCCATCCGTATCGGCCGCGCAAATTATGCGCGTCAAACCGGCTCCGCAAGGCGCATCGCGGTGACTCGTGACACGCTGTATGATTCTTCTATTTGTATCCTCCACGGTCACTGTCACAAGACACGCGTTGCTTGAGCATATAAGTAACAGTGGAGGCAGCTGTGGGTTGTAGTTAGGAGGATGTAAAAGAGCTTATGTTGGCCATATCGTCACCTGTATGATAAAGTTGCGAATGTGCGTAATCATAAATATAGGAGAGCAAAAAAACTCTTTTTTTCTTATTTTATTAAAAATAAAGCGGACCATTTAAAACTCTTTTTTCCTATTTTTTTAATGGGCATCTTTATTAAACCGCTTTCTTTAAAAAAAATAAGAAAATGTAGTTTTGTTGCTCTCGTGTAAATTTTGTAATTACGCACATTCGCAACTTTACCATACAGGTAACGACACTGCAGGTTGATGTTTGAAATGTCTTCGAACATGTAATGAGATTATAAGATTAAGCTATGTTCAGTATCTATAATATTAGTAATAGTCAATCCGAGATGAGTAGTTGTTGATATTAATTAATATTATGTAACACCAGGTCAGTGTTAATCGAGTTAATTGCTGCCTAGCTTAGGGTGGTGTATGTATATGTTTAATTTTAATGAAGTTGAAAATTTATCTGCAAGACTGCAACTAAATTGACTCGAACTTTTTTTTTGACAAGAAACAATAGAAAAATAAGTCACAAAACTAAAAAGGTAAAATCTACAATCTTAAAGTTCTTCAAGCAGTGATATATGAAAGTATCTTATAAATCTTATAAAGAAGATATAAGCAGTGTGGAAATCAGTAAGTAAATGTAAATTACATCATCCTGAACATTCACAAGAAAGCACCAAAATTGGGACAAACGAAAATAAATCCATTACCGTTTCTTTTGACTTCGCCGTAATCTATTAACGGAATGGATAAAAGCGAAAAAGGACCAAGAAAGTGTGTTGTCCAATCGTAAATAACAGCTCATGTGGGCAACGCAGGGCCCCGCGACGCACCCGCTTTCCTTATGGCCCTTAAAAAGACAATTTTGGCTCACGCTACATTAGAAATGCCCGTAAAATACGCATTGAACTTCTTGTTTACCATTACCACGAACTGCTGGCCAATAACTGTTAAAAATGTACAGAACATTAGCTCCTGTAACGAGGAAATAAGATAATGTTTTTCAAGCTTTCTGGGAATTTTCGATACTAAGCCAACTAAACGACTAAATGATATTTACCTAATAGTGGTTTATATTATATTCCTATTTTAGGAATTACATATTATTATAATCCGTTTAATGACTTTTGACTGGCCTTCTGTCAGGGCCACTAATCAATAGACTAGCTGACCCGGCGAACTTCGTACCACCTAATAGTAAGGATAACGCCATCTACTGGCATTACCAGAACAGCAAAATTCATTTTAAAATGACATTTTAATTAGAGATGGCGTTATATTCGTTTTTTGTTTTTGTGATTTTTTGTTTAAGTTTTAACCTTCCCTGGACTTTGACGAATATTTCAAGACCAAAATTAGCCAAATCGGTCCAGCCGTTCTCGAGTTTTAGCAAGACTAACAAACAGCTATTCATTTTTATATAAGTATATAGATTATTTATTAGAAATCACACTAATTTTACAAAGGTGAAAGTTTGTAAATGTATGTTTGTTACTGCTTTACGCTCAAATGGTTGAACAAGTTTTGACGAAACTTTACACCTTAGTTTTTAACCCGGTGTTGAGCTTATAGTAAAGATTCGCACACTAAGTTTGTTAGCGACTTTAGAATACCAACATAGTCGTAAGGAATTAATGTTACTAACATTTTCAGTCAAATAACTAATACTTGACTTAAAATGTTTGAAAATTTAATTAAAACTGTAATCTAGTTATATAAGCTAAATTTCTGTAAATTTAATTTATTTATTTGAATAACCGAATAACATATAAGCTATAATTTATAACAGGAGGATAGTACAATTTCCGCGTGGACGAAACCCCTGGCAGAAGCTAGTCACATGTGATGTGATGATTCCGTGTTTGGGGACAATGGATTTTCTTGTTTGACACCTCTGGTAATAAGTCTTTCGATTCATGCTAGTATGCCTACATCGTGATGTTGGCATTGGCTACACCTTGACTAAAAGTATTTGTGGTTCAAACTGTCAAAATAATGATTTCGAATCCATATATCTGTAAAAGAAAGTCGTGTTAGTTACACTATATATAATAACTCAAGAACGGCTGAACCGATTTGGCTATATATATTTAGTGGGGAGTTAGCTTAGAACCAGGAAACGGACATAAAATACTTTTTATCGAGTGAGGTAGAGTGGCGTAGCGTGGGGTAGAATAGGGCAGAGTAGGGTAGGGTAGGGTAGGGTAGAGTTAGAGTAGAATATAGTAGTCAATTGATGGGAGCGAAGCCGCAGGCAAAAGCTAGTAGTATAATAAAGCTAAAAACGATATAAATGGGTTAATGGTATAATGGGTTGTGGGTGATTGGTGGTATTTCTTGCATCTTCTAGTTTTTATTTGATAGATGGATGTGTGTCATCAATCGCGCTGTACTTTTTTCTGGAATCTCTGGTTATGGCGGTAAGTCCCCTCTTTGGCTGGAAAAACCTCACGGCGTCCTCACCTTCCGCATGACGCAGGTACTCACCGAACATGGTCAGTTCGGGAGGTTCCTGCACCGGATTCATGCGGAAGAAACGCCCGGGAGTCACCACTGTGTGGACCACCTGGACATGGTGGAGCATACGGTGGCCATAGAGGTGTGCCCCGCTTGGGCAGAGCACCGCCGTGTCCTCGTGGGGGCGATTGGCGGCTACGTTCTCTCGCGCTGGGCCTTGGTACAGGCCATGGTCCGAAGCGAGGAGGAGTGGAACGCGGTCGCCTCCATGTGCGAAGCAGTAATGCCACCCGCCGAGCTCCCGATTCCGATTTCCGGCCAGCGTAGGCGTGGGATTGCGGGCAGTGAGCAATGGGTAGCTCACCGTCCGACCGTCCGATAACCGTCTGGACCAAGCCCAAGTCGTCGACGGCGCGTAGTGTTCCACGCGCGCCTTAAGGAGATTTTAGCAAACCGTAAGGGCCCAGCAGGGCCATGGGTTCGCTTCTGAAAGAAAATCCCGGCCCTGGAATGAAAGGCAACGAAGGAACTAGGAGTGGGTTTTAGTCAGTAAAATTCTGACACGCCCTTACGCTCCGCCCAAGGGCGAGAGATGTCATTAGATGATTTCCCACCTAAAAAAAAAGTAGGATCCAAAAAAAATCAAACTCTACGGGTTGATTTTCATCTATGGTTTTGTGATTCTCTCTAGAACTGCCATACTTTTGTGAACACTATAAATGTACCTAGTATAAGTTTGAAATCAGAATAATTGCTCTATAGTTTTCAATTACTTCTGAATGATAGTGTGTCAAATGACTGTGTGAAAACCGAAGACTATAATAAATTTAATCTTATAAATTTAATCTTATATCTTAACTTAATGCTACTTATTTAGAAGTTGGAAACGTCTAAATACTACCTAGATACGACGTCTAAACTGCCACAACGCGACGCTCCAAATCTTCTCGGTGTAACAAAATAAAAATAAAGTACAATTGAAGGAAAGAAAATACCTCTGTTAACTTTTCTGGATAGGTCGGAAAGATAAGCTATTGACGTAACATGTTATTTTATTTTCCTGTTCTATTTCTGAATGTGTAGATATAAGTAATTGGCCATTATTATAATCGATTTCAAAAGAGTGTTGCGTAAGTAAATATTCAACCAGTCTCACTTTACGTAGGTAAAGAAAGAAGAAGACGTAATAAAAATTCAGTTTGTTTTAATTAAATTAAAAATGATTATTGTTTGTCTGTGGAATCTTTCTTTACATTGAAGAAGTTAATTAATTTTCAGGCTAATAAAACAGAAACGGCTGTAACTAAAAATGTAATTGACGAATAAGTATATATACGTACATTCTCACTTACAGTCAACCATTACATTTGCTTTAAATCATCAGCAGTGTTTATACATTTTAATATTTTGCATCACATTTCGAGTTCTGCGAATTTCATCAATGTCCTCCTATTTTCCATTTATGAAATATCCTCTTAAATGACAATTTTTGCTCAATTTGCTTAAAATCATTGTAAAATGGTGGACCAAGTAATCAAAATAAATTCTCTCGCCTAGTTCACCCATGTGACGGACCGGCCCTAACTATAATCCGCCGAAATCAGTAATCCACTGTTGGATTATGTTGTATGTACGTATTAACGTCAGAACGTTGTATCTGAAAGCTGAAAATTGTTTCTAAGAATAATAATCAATTTATTTAAAGGTAAAGGTTACATGGTGTGTGGTATGCCAGAAGTTTTGTTTTCGTTGAAAATTAAACATGACAGAGTGAGAATTTTCAAAGACTTCCTGTACTTGTTCGAAATTGGCTTCATAAGATTTTTTTATGAAGTTACAAATTATAAATGTGCAGAGTAACAGAACTAAGGAAGATAGATTATAACAAACATTGCAGAAATTACAATTAATAAGTACAAACCTCTAAGAGATTTTATATAATACTAGCGGATGCCTGGCGTGTGCTACTTAACCTTTTGAGTACTGTAATTAGAGACACAATAGAAAGACAATGTGCGAGCGAACGCGCTCGAGGTTTAACGAAAAAAAAAACAAATATTTGTTGGAATGAAAAGGACAATCTATGACGTTGCATAGGAACTAAGATTTAAAATCCTGCAGCATGATTGGAACTTAGATAACAGCCCGAAATCAATTATCGGGTAGTTGCCCGGATCAGACACAATACCCGTCTGGTTGGAAAATCCTCCTTTTTCAATGGAGATTTGCGGAAATGCTTGGTAGAATATGTCTCTTGAAGCGGAAAGAGTCAATATGGTAAATAAAAGATTACAAAAGATTTGACTTGATGTGAAAGAAACAATTGCTTAAGAAGGGTTTTTCATGCACGTTTGGTTCTTCAAGTATGCTTTCCACTATGCGCACGAATACGATTAGGATTTAAAGAGACATTGATACCTACCAATTTAGTATTAAATCCCGTTTCAATAGCTTATATAGTAATTATTAATTTCTATTATTTCAATACAATCCATTGAATCTTCTATCAATGCCTTTAAGGGTCCTATAAAGGCCAATATGCGACTGCTTCTAAGCAGCGCCTCGTAGCTGAAAGGATTGACTGTTTCAATATGTGCTCTCGTCCCATTGGGAGAGCACTTTAAGCCGCCGTTTGATTGAACGGGTCGTTAGGACGTGTCAAAAGCCTGCAGCATTAATAACGACGACCAAAAAATTTTGAAAGTGTTAGGCAATCGGTCACAGACGAAAAAGTGTTTTTAATTTTGTCTGGATGCAGTTCTCTGGAACTATTTAAGTTTTAATTAAAAAGGATATTGAAATGTTCATTCTTCTTTACTTTCATAAATTATGATAAGTTGATTAAACTTTTGCTTTATCAACTATAGTTTGTGTTTTAAGAAATTAATAATGATTTCCTATAGGAAAAGTTAAAGATACGTTTTCCGGTGCAAGCATCGAACCCAGACGCTATGTTCAACAGTTACGTGTTCGACCACAAGACTAGATACAACAAGAACTAGTTTACAAGGGTAGCTACTAAACGTATTTATTTAATACAAATTACAGATAGCATAGCATTTTAAAGTTTTAAAATACATTACTCAGTAAAACAAATTAAAATTGGATTGCCTTCAAATATCTTAATTCCATAAAATAGTTAGCATGGCTGCCGCAATGGTTTAGACACTATGCCTGCTGATCAACAATGAAACTCGAATGAAACTCAAACTATCTCTCTCTTTGTATAATTTGTTATATATGTATGTTATTATTATTATTTTTTAAGTTATGTGTCATGACACATAACTTAAAAAATAATATTAACTTATTTGCACAAACATGTTTGTGCAAATAAACTGTTTTTCTTTCTTCTTTCTTAAACTAATATTTGTAAGGCCTAAAGGTCTGAGTGTCTTATACACGTGAGTTTACATGTTTGTAAACGCTCCCACTAAAGGAGTTATTCCTAGTGTTAATAATAAAAAAAACTGACCAAGTGCGAGTCGGACTCGCGCACCGACGGTTCCGTACAAACTTACCTATGAAAACAGTTCAATTCCCGAATTGAGTTACGAAGATTTTTCCGAATCGCAAAAAAAATATTTTGTGACAAAACAACAAATTTACAGTTTTCAGATTTTTCCATATAATATTTGTGCTATGAGACCTTGCTTCATGCCAAATTTCAAGATTCTAGGTCAACGGAAAAGTACCCTATGAATTTTGATTCCCTTGAGAATGTCAAATTCACGTTTTTTGCGACATAAACGGCCGTATCTTATTTTTTTCGTTAACTTAGAAGTTTGATTTATTCACAGCTTCAAGGGACCGCAGACCTGAGCATATGGTTTTAATTTCAACGGAAACGCGTGAAGGTGTCGAACCTTCACGCGTTTCCGAGACAAAGAGTTTTGACAGACAGACAGACAGACAAATTGACGTACGGACAACAAAGTGATCCTATAAGGGTTCCGTTTTTTCCTTTAGAGGTACGGAACCTTAAAAATTGGTAATTTGAATCTAATTTGTAAATCTATATCTCTAAACATATATAAAAGGAGAAACTATTAGAAGGAAGGTATTTTACAGGTTGCATTTTGGAGAGTGTGCGCGGGAATTGCATGACTTGATTCCGCCATCTCCTTTCTACCATCGGACAACCCGACGGTACGGCGAGTATCCATCTTTACGTTTTTGAAACTTCAACGGTCCGGACTAAGCGTTTCGTTTCGTCGTTTATACCGCGTACATCGAAGGACTGGAACAATTTGCCTGCTGCGGTCTTCCCATCCAACTATAATTTAGGTGTCTTCAAGGCTAGAGTGAATAGGCTCTTAATAAACTAGTGCGCCTCACCATCAATGATTGCATCGGTGCTTACCATCAGGTGGGATCGCAGTCAAGCACTGGTTTATATGAAATAAAAAAAAAAAAAACTGACTGACTGACATATCAACGCACAGCCGAAACTACTGGGACTAGGAAACTGAAATTTTGCACAAGGTTTCCTTTTATGACGTAGGCGAGCACTGAGAAAGGGTTTTCCAAAATTCACCCCCAACCTATTTTCATGCAGGCAAAGCCGCTGGCAGAAGCTAGTGCCTACATATATTTTTATTAAATAATTTGGGCTACGCCAATTACGGCATTAGTGGCGTTGTATTATAGATCCTAACAATGCAGTTGTGGGAACACTTCGGACTTGGTTTAAAGTTTTGAACTTCGTATTGATGATTAAAATCATTACGATTTTAAGGCCTACAATTGTCAGTAAAAGTCTGACACGCTTTCCCGCTCCAATCCCACCCCAAAAATAAACCAGCCATAAAAGAATTAAAAACAAATAGTAGCTTAATTACTTTCAAAGTTTCCTGCAACAGTGAAAATTTATTGGAGGACGAGGAAGATCGGAATATTTAATTCGATAAGAGGAATTCTAAGTGGCTTGGCGACTGTAGCGCGAGGTCAAATAAATAGCGCCATATTCTCTTGAGCTTGAAATTGTAAGAAAGCCATCGTACAAACAATTGTCCACAGTGAAGCTGGAAATATCTTCTTTGTTAACAAAGGAACTTATTAAACTTAGTGACTGAAGACTTAACATTCGAACTTTTACTACCTTTAAGTAGTACATATTAAATTTACAACAACAGTTCCAGAATAAGGCATAAGGCTTTTAAATTATGAAACTGCTCAAAAGCCATCACCTTTTTTGTCTTCTAATAATCATTCTTTAAGATACTTTTTATTTTTTAATTGAGTTGGAAAATCATGCAATGGCTTCTCCCGCTCTAGGGTGGAACAAGAGGGCGTGTCAGACTTTACTGACTAAAACCCACACACTGTGTCCTTCGGTTGCTCTTTACGTCCCAACGTCGCAACGATCTCTCGCGCCGAATCTTGGTACAGGCCATGGTCCGGAGTGAGGAGTGGCAGGCGGTCGCCTCCTTCTGCGAAGCACTAATGCTAGCCAAGGAGGAGGCCGCAGGTGCACACGCGAGGGAGCGGTCCTCATGCCCTAGCTGCCGGGATCCCAATCCCGATTTCCGGCCTCCGTAGGCGCGGGCTTGCGGACGGCGAGCAAAGGGTAACTCGCCCTTCAACCGTCCGGTTACCGTCCGGACCGAACCCAAGTCGTCGACGACGCATATTGTTCCACGCAATGGAGATGTCAGCAAACCGTAGGGGCGCAGCAGGGTCGGAGCTTAGGGTTCCACGGGTAGTGTGAAAGAAACCCGGGGCCCTGAGACCAAGGCAAAGAAGGAACAAAGAACAGTAAAAGTCTGACACGCCCTCCTGCTCCGCCCAAAAGCGGGGGATGTCATTGGATTTGTTTTGTATTAGTTGGATGAATTTTCAACCTAAAAAAAGGCCCTCAGTATCCCTTTCAGAAAATCCCCATGGCCCTAGCGGGCATCGGCCCTTCTGTGCCCCCACGGTTTTGTTAACATATCTTTGAAGCACGCGTAGAATACTACGCGCCGTCTTTGACTTGGGCTCGGTCCTTACCAGACGTACTTTTGGCAAGTGTGATGATCAGTTTATAACAATCATAAGAATATTCTGTTAATAGTAATTAGGAGACCCATGTCTGGCTTGCTATCCACCTACGTAGACATAACACTGTAGTATTAAAGAAAACGACCCACCCTACTGTTCTCGAATAGTACCTAGGTATCTTCACTCCATTGCTTTAGTTCTAAATGCACTTTCAAACTCGCACGCTACACGTATTCTACACCATCTATTTCGTTAACGCTAAAAGTGTCACGTTCGATATAAACACGTTTATTTTTCGCGTTTACAAATCCAGTAATGGTGAAAGTCGCTTAGCCAACATGGCTGCAACGGCACTCCATTAACGACGCATTATCTCCCTCTGTTGCGAGCACTCCTCACTTTAAAATATCTCTCATACCTAATACTAGAACGCTTTTACCGCACGACGTTTTATACTCGATTATAATGTTGTTTAGATGTGGTGGACATTTTTGTTTTGAAGGAATCTTTTGTTTTTCTTTTCACACTGTGTGAGAATAATGGTTTGGTTTTTAGAGCAAGGAATCGCCACCCCAACAACTACTACAGATGCCATTATGTAAAAATGATAAAAAAAAACAATAGCTATCCGTGGTCTAAGCTTCTTCTAAGCCTCTTCGTCTAAGCCTTTGGCTATGGTAGTCACACCCGATTTCTAAATTAATAATCCAATTATTATTTGTCAAATTTTACTTTAACGTGACAAATTTATAATCTTTGGTTATAGCTACAGTAGGGCTTTGACCTATTCCTAAAGACAAATTTTCAATCATAAAGCCGATTAGTCAGAATTGCAACGGGACGGCAATATTTTTATGATTCAATGGAAATATTCACCAAATTCTTGATTACTACGATTTTTTGACGATGACAGCTGCCGAGGAGTGTCTCTGTAAGTTGGTACGTCTTATATAATGGAAATTGATAAATAAAAATTATACCATAAAAACCATAAAAAATACGAATTATTCTAAAAATTACTTCAAGCCATACAATGTAAAAACAAATTACAGAATATATATAATTTTTATAGAATAGATCATAATTTTTCTGGAAAATACGACCAACTAGAAGTGCCCTAAACTTTACTTTTGCCTTTGTTGATTGTTTTGTCATATATTTGTTTGGTTTAAACTTTATGCACTAGTAACAATCTATTTTCAAGGGCAGACTAAACACTGCCTTGGGCATTTTCTATTAGCCGAACCTATGGTGATGCAGAACTCGGGCAAAACTCCACTGCCACGACAAATCGCGGAGCACTGCTGACAGTGCTCCAACAGGATCTCATGGTAGTACGGAGACAGCGCTCATCGCAACCCAGCGCTGGGTATTCCAAAATCGCAGAAGTAAGTCCCCACTTAGAGGAGTGGCTATAGAGGCGCCACGGTGTTCGTACTTTCCGCCAAACATAAGTTTTCGTAAAAAAAACGTTCAATATTAAATACATACTTAGATTCATAAACAAAAATTATTATACAATGTTATTGTGAAAAAATAAAATCCAACCAATCAATGCTACCACGATTCTACCAACTTCTTGCGAATATGTTCTCGTACCTTCAGCTTAAAGGAGAACTGACTGGTTGCCGTCCTGATAATTAATCAGAGGTAGCGCATTCGAAAGAGACTGATTATACTGTAAGAGTCCGAGCCATCGGACAAAAAAGAGGAGTGTATAAACCCAGATTGGTATGAGGGTTTTCGTAAAAGATGATTATTGAGACCAAAGTTCTTTACTGTGCGCAGATCCAAAGAGTCAAATTTCTGATAAGAAGTGGAAGAAGGTTTATTCAGAAAAGAAAAGAAGGTAGTGTAGACCCGTAGTGCTTTACGTTGACAAATGGGTAATTATTTTAAAAGTGATCGATGCTCGGATACTTGATCATAATCACAGACGTTGAAGACAAATAGATTGCAGTAATTCAGAAGGTGATTATGTTTATTGACGAGATCTGCATTCGAGTTTTAGTAGCAAACATTACCATATAGTCATTTATGGGAAAGATTATGGACTGTACAAGCATTTACGTAGACTGACCAACAGGCCAACAGGTCTAGTGGTCAGTGACCCTGACTGCTATGCCCATCGATTCCCACCCAGGACAAATGTTTGTGTGATGCGCACGATCATTTGTTCTGTGTCAGGGTGTAATTTATCTATAATAGTTATGTATTTATTTAGAAATAGGATATAAATATGTTTATCAGTTGTCTAGTATTCATAGCACAAGCTCCGCTTAATATGGGAGTAGATGGTGTTGTGTGAAAATTGTGGAATATGAAAACTTTATGCACTAATGAAACATTGTAAAAAGGCGGACTATTATATTATTATTATATTTATGTGAGCTAGGAAAAGATTGTTTAGTGAATTGAGTGTACTTTACCGTCAAACTTTGGCGACTTTACGACTGACATTTAATTTTGATATCTGCTTCCCCCAATAAAGATAAACGCCGACATGTACACCAAGATCTTTAGTCCAAGAATCATTATGTGGTTGAAGAATACAGGGCTACACTAAAAGTATCGGGAATGGAATATTTCCACTGTTCCTGTCATATTGAAATCTTTTTAATTGAAAACTCCTTGGTTTTAAAAATCGAATACCATTTATTTATTTTAAAAAAATTCTCGGTCTTGTCACAAGGTCTTGTCAAACTTGTTTAGTCGTTGAGAAAATGGAATTGACTCGAGAAAATTCAAGAGCGATGATTTATTATGACTTTCGAAGTGGTTTAACACAAAAACGAAGTGTTGACCGGATGATTTCTGCATTTGGTGATGAAGCCCCATCCAAAACCACAATTTACCGCTGGTTTGCTGAATTTCAACGTGGACGTGTCAAGCTCAGTGATGATCCCCGTCAAGGTCGTCCAAAAACTGCAATCACCCAAGAAAACGTTGATGCTGTGCGTAAGCTGATTGAGGAAGATCGACATGTAACATACCGCGAAATTCAGGCAACTTTAGACATTGGCATGAGTCAAATACAAATAATCTTGCATGAACAATTAGGTGTAAAAAAGTTGTTTTCCCGATGGATACCGTATTCGCTCTGTGAAGAGCAGAAAGTGGCTCGCGTTACTTGGTGCGTCAGAACTCTCGAAAGATTCCACGCATAATCCTCAAATGCTGTATACAACATCTATCAGGTGACGAATCCTGGATATACGCGTACGAACCCGAAACAAAAAACCAGTCACGAGTTTGGGTGTTCGAAAATGAGTTAAAGCCAACAAAAATTGTTCGTTCACGGAGTGTTGCAAAAAAAAAATGGTGGCCACGTTTGTCTCCAAAACCGGCCATGTTGCGACTATTCCTCTTGTGAGACAAAGAACGGTTAATGCAGAATGGTATGCTAGCAATTGTTTGCCACAGGTCGTTTCTGAACTCCGTAAAGAGAACTGCAACCGCCGCATCATCCTCCATCACGACAATGCGAGTTCTCACACCGCGCACAGAACAAAAGAGTTTTTAGAGCAAGAAAACATAGAATTATTAGACCATCCGCCGTACAGCCCCGACCTAAGCTCTAATGATTTCTATACTTTCCCTAAAATAAAGAATAAATTGCTTGGTCAGAGATTTTCATCACCTGAAGAAGCTGTGGACGCCTACAAAACGGCCATTTTGGAGACCCCAACTTCCGAATGGAATGGTTGCCTTAATGATTGGTTCCATCGTATGGAAAAATGTGTCAAATTTCGCGGAGAATACTTCGAAAAACAATAAATACATTTTTAAATTGTAATGTTGTGTCGCTTCCTTGATTCCCGAAATTTTCAGTGCCGCCCTCGTACGAGCAGTACGGTTAATAATAGTAATAAATAATTTATTTTCAGGCATCTTGGCCCGTAGACCTTACAGACTAACATATATAAAGTAAATTCAATACAATTTAAACCAATTTTTATGATAAACTATTACTACGACTACTACTATGACTGGTTAAACTATGATAGCTTGACTTTATAGGATAATCCACCCTGGATCGAATTGACCAGTTTTTAATCACTTGTAAGTCCCAGAACAGCACTTCGATCGCGTTTGATAAGTTGCCAACACCTGACCGACAATAGAGTTGCTAATCGTCAGTGTCTCAATGATCCACACACGGAAGTCTAGTAGTTATAAGATCTATAAAATAGGAGATAAAATAACGCCTAAGGCTACGTCGCACCACCTTTATGAAAGCCTTTCCAGATAAGAGGAAAATCATTCCAATTCCTCGTGAGAGACCATACGGTAAGGAAAGATAGACAAACGGTATCAAAAGCGTGAAATAATCAATTAACACTAAAATAGTAACTTTAGTGATTTCCATTATTTTTTACCTTATACCACCATTGACTTTAGGAAGACCTGACACAATATCGTACCCGAGCCTCACACCGGATTAAAATAAGCTGATGAGGGAGTTGTGGTAAAAGGTTGGACAATTTCAATTCACGGTGTCTTACAGATGAGGAATCCGATACCCTACTGATAAGTTATATCGAGAAACGCGATTGTTTACGGTGCGCCAATTGTACATTTTGGCAGTGGTACTAAGATTCCACAAAACTGCAACTATCACAAAAGTAACTGATCAGCACATGCGTAGTTTAAAGCCTAAGTGGAACAGAGCTTTTTGCAAACATAAATTCGGCAATAAAGTTTTCTCATGTATAGGACCATACTTGTAGGAAAAGATTAACAAAAAGTTAAAAATCTTCCCCTTGACGAAGTTTGGGTGCGAAAAACAGGTTCAAGATTGGCTGCTCGGGCATAGTTATACTGATACGGAAAACCTGCTATCAATTATTAAATAATTAATTAAACCGTTCGTAAACACATACACACCTACACTCATCTTAACTTGTAATATAGGTACACTTAATTTCCTGTTTGTCTTTAGCATGGCTTAGTGAATGGTGCTAAAACTCATACTGGTTACCTATTTATCTTATCCCTAAGTTTTAAGACTAAGAGACTGGATCCTGCGACACAGGGTATCCTAGTGCAGGATCTAGTGTCCCATATTAGTGTAAAACTGTACTTAGAACAACAAAGTATCATTATTATTCTCCTTTATTACTTTTAAATACCTACAAATTAGATTTTTAAATATTTTTTAAACCTTATCACAAAAAAAAAAACATTTAAAAATATAATAAATAGTATCCCATCGGTATCGGGAACAGGATCCAAGCTACCGGCGGTCAGGGCTCCAGAAAAAGGAACGTCCTAACAATACAAGCCGTGTCCAGGAATACCGCTCTCTGAATCAAGCCCTTGATCCAGCCGCCTAACGCGAGCCTCCTAAGGTGTTGGTCGAGGCTCTTGGCTATTAAGCCAAGTCTCAACAATCATTGCCATTTCTCAACATTCAATTGTCAACAATCATTGCACGCCTCTGGCTTCGGTCCACCACCACTATATCAGGCTTATTGGCTACAATAGTCCTGTCAGTGATGATGGGCCGATCCCAGTACAAAGTGATATGACCATTATCAAGAACTGGGTCGGGCTCATACCTGTAGTACGGCACTTCCGATTCCACAAGAGAGTATTTCAGAGCAAGTTGCTGATGGATAATCCTGGCTACTAGGTTGTGCCTATGCAAGTACTCTCCGTTAGCTAGACGAGAACAACCAGAGATAAGGTGACGAATTGATTCTCCCGGACGGTGACATGCCCGACAGATGTCAACCGTGCCGTCTTTCACAATAAATCTCCGGCAGTTATTCGTCATTATAACTCCGTCCATAATTGCATAGACAAAACCTTCGGTTTCCCCAAAGAGGTCAGCGAAACTCAGCCAGGCTACGGACGCCAATTAGTCTACATCGGGCCCGTGAAGGACGCGGAAAAAGCGTCCGTGAAGTTCCTTGCTCTGCCATACTTCCTTGCGATCGTTAGTGTCAAGCACTACCGGTTTGCGCCAGTTCCCGTTAGCCAGGGTGAGCGGGGTGATTCCCTTGTCCACTGCCACTACATCTCGATGGATACCCACGTCGGCAGCTAGGAAATATTCCCTGAGACTGCATACCTCCCGGTTGTGTAGGGTCTTAGCATTTAAAAAACCTCGACCCCCACACTTCCGCGGGATATACAGTCTCATCACGGACGATCGTGGGTGATGCATTCGGTATGTAGTCAGCAGTGTGTGGACCCTCCTATCCAGGGCGTCAAGTTCCGTTTGAGTCCATTTGAGTACGCCAAAAGAGTATATCAATACCAGCATGACCCAACCGTTGAAGGCGCGCACCTTGTTTCCGCCTGAAAGAAGGCTATTGAATACCTTCTTCAGGCGTCCAAAGAAACGCTCCTTCATCGATTGCTTCATGTCAGTGATATTGATGCCTAGAGCTTCCGACATACCCAAATACTTATAGGTTTCGGTTGGACAGAGGGATCTCAGGTTTATGGAATCCGTGAGTTGAGTGCCCACGGATTCCACAACTTCCCTTCGCTTTACATGCATGACCGCACATTTGTACACACCAAACTCCATCCTGATGGCATTACTGAAGGTTTCAGTTACCTTCAGTAGCTCCATCAGTTGGGGCAAAAAGTTTCAGGTCATCCATGTAAAGAAGGTGAGAAATTACCTGACCACCTCTCTTCAACCGATCTAGCTATCTAACTGAGCCTAGACCTGAATTCTCCAGCAGTGTGTTTAGAGAATTCAAGGCTAGGCAAAACCAAAGTGGACTCAAACTATCACCCTGGAATATACCTCGCTCGATACTTACAGGTCCGCTATTCCTCTGGATAATAATATGACGACATCCTGGATAGCGGAGGAGCGTACTCCATTGCCTCATAAACGACATCAGGAAGGTGCGTAGTGTTGTATCAATTTTATACAATTCCAGCAGCCTCGTGAGCCATATATGAGGAACAGAGTCATAGGCCTTCTTATAATCTATCCAACATGTCGACAGATCCTTTTGGGAACGTCGAACCTGTTGGCTAATGGTCATATCGATGAGGAGTAGCGCCTTAGTACCGCGGGACCCCTTTCCTACATCCATTCTGAGAAGGTGACATGATCAAATTTTTGTCAATATGACTATTAATTTTGCTTTTCAGTATGGATGTAAGAACTTTATAGACCGTCGGCAAACACGTGATCGGTCTATAATTTTTAGGCTCCGCAGTACTACCTGACTTATGGAGCAGGTGGGTTATTCCTGTTGTTAGGAACTGGGGTAGCGACCCTGACTCTAAGGCAGACTGAAACTGATAATATCAGTTTCAGGCATATTATGCCAAGCGAGCGTGCGATCTTGTAAACCACTTAATCCAGAAATTGTGCAGTCCATCCGGCCCTGGAGATTTACAGTTTGGCAACAGACGGACTGCACGACCTACATCTTGGAGGTTGATATCAATTGCCCCCATTTGTGGTATTAGATCGCACGCACGCTCGACCTCCCGAATCCAGTCACCCTCGGTGTGACTGACAGGCACCGACCAAATGCTGCGCCAGAATGAACTCATGGCGTCATCATCAGGAAGGCGCGCGTCATTCACACCTTGGTCCAGTCGCTCCCAAGCCCTATAAAGCCACTTTTTTTTATTCCGGAATGAGCGATTCTGGGTGTATCTCTCCATCCGCCGCTTATACCTGCGGATACGGTTTGCCCATGCATACACCTTCTGCTTCAGGAAGTCGATACGCTCTGTGACACAGGACATATAGTCTCGGGGAGTGATGTCAGTCCCCGAAAACGCCCGCCTCACAAAGCGCATCACTCTTGGGCGAGTGTTGCCCTCCCTGAAGCAGATTAGTTTGCTGATGAGTGCTCTGGCCCCACCAACACGACGCTCGATACTGCACTGCCAAGCCGGCACAGCTGGTTTCGGTCGTGTAGCTACGTCACAGTTCGGAAACTTGACGTGAGCTACACGACATGCCGCTACAGTGTGTATCAGTGAGATCTTCGCAGTCATCAAAATAGTTTGACAACTGCATATCCAGAACAGCTACCAGCACCTTATTCTTATTATGCATGGGCAAACGAGGTAAGCGCGGCCTAATTTCAAGCGGCATGTTGCGATACTCCCGAATAGCACACTCCAAAGCACTGCTCAGTTCATTGTTGCACTGGGTACTTACTTGTGTAACCATGTCAGTACTCTCCTCGTCAGCGTGGTTGGCAAGATGGTTGGACGGTGGTACCACAGTCTGCGACGAAGGAGCAATGACATGGTTACTCATTTCCGTTCGGAGGCGAAGTACAGTATCGTCCAACATATGATTACGCTGGATGACCCGCACCTGATCCGAAGGTCGTTGGGCCGAAACGTTGACGGCTGGCTCAAACACCTGAAACAAAGAGAGCATCCGAACACGGTACGCGGTCAGATTGTTTCCTCCCTCTGTAGCCCCATAGTATGAGCGCATGACGTTCTCATTGATGGATTGCGTCCATCGCATACGCTGCACACTTCCGCCGGGAGCTGGGACCCTATCAGAGGCCGGTGGGCCTCGAGATCCTAAGCCACTTGGCGGCCGGCGTCCTCTCCGTCGACGCGCAGGTGGTGGTGGCGTGGGCGGCGAGTAGTACTCGTCGCTCGAGCTCGACGCAGCTGCCGCGGCCGGTGTCACAGCACTCACAGTGGGGCTGGGTTCCGGCGGCGGCAAGGCGGAGCTTAGCGACGAGGCTGGAAGTGGCGGGCGTGCACGGCGAGCTGCGGCTCTCGTCAACATGGTTGTAAATTTATTTCCATTTTAGCTAGGTATTTCATTATATTAATCATCCATCCTGGTGACATAATTATGTCATCTGTCTGGTGTATGCATTTTTCTCTTTTATCTGGTATTGTATTGATTCATTTGGGTTACAAAAGTTTTTATACGAGTATGTAGGAGAATGTTTCTTGTTATTTTTATTGTTGAATTTGTGTTAAAATGAGTCCAGAAATCAATATTTGAAAATTTAAAACTTCGTGATGGAAAAAATACAACTCCTGTTGACATCGGGTGTTGCCAGTTATTATTATAATTAATAATTGTTTATAAACGGAACGGAAGGATGGGAATAAGACGAAATTGACTGAAAAGAGTAGGATTAAGAATTTTAGATAGAGGCTGAACATAGGCTTTACGCTACAGGAAGGAAAACATACTAGAGTAAAGAGAAAAGTAATCGTTTTAGGATATAGCAGGAAAAAGTTGATCCAAAGCCGACACGATCATAATGACGACTGATGTTATCACCGCCCACGGCTTTGGATTTAATGGATAGGATTATCTTTTTGATCTCTCCCGGATTGACTGGGGTGAAAATACAGGGGGTAGTATTGGGACGCGTCAGACCAGTAAGATAGTAGACAATAGTTTGACAGTTGGTTAGAATATCTAGCATAGGAATAGTGAACAAATAGCAATTTTGCTCGTCCAAGCCAATTGTGTTAGGAAGGTCTGTATAAATTATACTGTGCTGGGGCAAATTAAAACAGTCTTGCAATGAAGCTTTAAAACAAAACGTAGAAGATGCTGCAAACGGGTACACTACATAAATACGAAAAACTTTATTCCGACAGTCACAAATACGAATTTCAAAATACCGATTTTCATAATTCCGAATAATTTAAAATTCCGAATATAACAACTCCGAATTATCAATACTCCTATTTTTATAATTCCTAAATTTCAATATTCCTAACGTTTATAATTACTATTCTCAAAATACCGAGTTTCAATAGATCGAATAACAAAAAGTCCGACTGAATGATAATTCGAAACATCAAAAATACGAATTCCGATTATTAAAATACCGATTAATACAATTCCGAAATAAAAGCGCCTTGTAAAACTGTATAGCAAGACAAATAAACACATAATTGCTCGTCAGAGAGAAGTGTAATATTATGTATAGTATGAGGGGGTAGAATTAAAAACTAATGACAGATGCGTTTTCCTACTCATAATTGCATAGATTGTTTACAGTTATTATCCTTGTGTATATAAATATCCTATAAATTTCTAACCTAAGTTCTAACCTAACCTAACCTAAGTGATTCATCAATAATACAGGGGATTTGCAGTATGCACGCAGGCATGCAGCGTGCAAGCAGGCATGCAGCGTGCATGTAGACATGCAGCATGCAAGCAAGCATGTCACATGCAAGCAGGCATGCAACATGCAAGCAAGGATGCAACATGCAAGCAAGCATGCAGCATAATAGCAGGCATGCAGCATGCAAGCAGGCATGCAACATGCAGCAAGCATTGTTTCTGTCACGGCTCCGGCGCTGCGGGGTTTGGGCAGCCCCACGCGACCTTATCGTCGCAGGTGGTTTTAACGCTCATCACCGCAGCATCGGCTTGCTGGCCGGCGAAGCCGGCCAGCCTCAGCCACGGTGGCGGGCCTTTAAACCACCTGCTCCTCAGCTCGCGGGCCGCCCCACCCCTCCGCGCCTACGCGGGTTTAAGTTACAATCTAGGGGTAGGGCTAACAAGACTGCGTGAAGTCGGTTTTGCAGCGATTCGTTTCGTAGCACATGTTGACTTTTAGTTTATTCGAAGTATTGAAAATCGGAATATCGTTTTTCGGACCGAGAACCCTTCGAGCATTTGATTCTTCGAACGTATGAAAATCGGAAAACTAATAAATAGCATTTACGACTTTCGGTAAAATATATTTCGTGATTTTTAATAATAGACATTATAATTCTTAGGTATTATGAAATTCGGACTTTTGAAAATCGGAACATCGAAATTCGGACTAAAATATTTCGGAGTATTTGGGTGTTCCCGCTGCAAATTACCTAATAAGAGTGCTTCAGGACTTGATCACTAGGAACTCCACTACAAAAACAATTTCCAAAAAGAAACAGCCACTAAAACCTTGGATGACGCCAGGTGTTGTTAAATGTATTAGAAAAAGAGACAAAATGCACCTTAATCAAAAGAAGTCCCTTTAACAACGAAGATTTACGAAAAGAATACACTAAGTATAGGAACACTTGCAACAAAATTATCCAATTTCTTCTTTTTTTTTTCTTTTTTTTATCCAAGAATTCATACTATCGAACAGAATTAGAAAAGAACCATCACAATATCAAAAGAACATGGAATATCATTAAAGAAATGTGCTTTGTGAAGAATGACGCTAAAAGTGCCTCGGAACTACTGCGAACATAGCATAACTGGACTGTGATCTGTGAGCAGCTCAAACACGAAAGTTTTGACTCTATTACGTGTTTTAATCATCAAGTGGTCAAGGCAATTATCAAGCCTCGTTGGCTTATCATTTCCCTGCTTTAGACCGTGTGAGGCTAGCATGTATAAATGTCAAAATTAAAGGATTTATGTCAAATTTACAAGATAATGTCAAAATACAGAAACCATGTCAAATTCACAACCGAAAGGAATCAGGAAAAATGTTAATTCAAAAAACTTTTTCGGCTAGAAATTCGGAGATACTATAATATGATCACATTTCTTCTTTTCGTTCTCAGCTTAAATGGCTGCCTATCCGTCACAGGAGATCCCTCAGATCCCTTTGTACACTCTTCACTATAATGAACGATCCGTGTGCTCCTGATTATTTAAAACAATATTTTAAAGTATTGGGCAGTTCTCACAATTTCAACCTTCGAGCATCCAAAAACATGCTTCTTCATATTCCTTCTCACCGTACAGGGTTTATGGCTAATTCTTACGTTGTCTCTACCATAAAACTCTGGAATATGCTTCCCCTTGACATCAAAAAAGCTGAAAGTAAATTTTCCTTCAAGCGTAAAATTCGGAACTACTACTTGAAGTCCTCTCAACCTTAGTTTGGTCTTCGTCATAATTGTTATTTTTAAGTTCTCCTAGATATAATGTATTTATTAGTTTATAATATTAGCGTATATAAGTATTTTATTATTGTAACTTAATTTATTGATACTACTTTTCATTTGATATTTATCTGTTATTTATTTATTGTGCACACCTACCACAGTGTTGTCTCTTTTAACCCAAAGGTTGACTGGTAGAGAATGCCTTGTTGCATTAAGTCCGCCTATGTACCACTACTGTACATGAAGTTTAAATAAATAAATAAATAAATAAATAAATAATAGCCACACCCAAATACTCCGAAATATTTTATTCCGAATTTCGATGTTCCGATTTACAAAAGTCCGAATTTCATAATACCTAAAAATTATAATGTCTATTATTAAAAATCACGAAATTTATTTTACCGAAAGTCGTAAATGCGATTTGTTAGTTTTCCGATTTTCATACGTTCGAAGAATCAAATGCTCGAAGGGTTCTCGGTCCGAAAAACGATATTCCGATTTTCAATACTTCGAATAAACTAAAAGTCAACATGTTGTGCTACAAAATTTAGTGACAGAAACGAATCGCTGCAAAACCGACTTCACGCAGTCTTGTTTGCCCTACCCCTAGAGTGTAATTTAAACCTACGTAGGCGCGGAGGGGTAGGGCGGCCCGCGAGCTGAGGAGCAGGTGGTTTGAAGGCCCGCCGCCGCGTCTGAGGCTGGCCGGCAAAGCCGGCCAGCAAGCCGAAGCTGCGGTGGTGAGCGTTAAAACCATCTGCGACGATAAGCTCGCGTGGGGCCGCCCAAACCCCGCAGCGCCGGAGCCGTGACAGAAACAATGCTTGCTGCATTTTGCATGGCTGCTTGCATGCTGCATGCCTGCTTGCATGTTGCATGCTTGCTTGCATGTTGCATGCCTGCTTGCATGTCGCATGCTTGCTTGCATGCTGCATGTCTGCTTGCACGCTGCATGCTTGCTTGCATGCTGCAATAAATCCCCTGCATGCTGGAAAACGCATCGGTCATTAGTTTTTTAATTCTACCCCCTCATACTACGACCTCTGACGAGAATTTATGTGTTTATTTGTCTTGCTATACAGTTTTATGACGCGTTTTTATTTCGAAATTTTATTAATCGGTATTTTAATAATCGGAATTCGTATTTTTGATGTTTCGAATTATCATTAAGTCGGACTTTTCGTTATTCGATCTATTGAAACTCGGTATTTTGAGAATAGTAGTTAGGAAAATTGAAATTTAGGAATTATAAAAATAGGAGTAATGATAAGTCGGAGTTGTTATATTCGGAATTTTGAACCATTCGGAATTATGAAAATCGGTATTTTGAAATTCATATTTGTGACTGTCGGAATAAAGTTTTTCGTATTTATGTAGTGTACCCACTATAATATGCTTTTTGCAAAAGGAACGTTTTTAATTGACGCTTGAATGCTCTACTATCCAACTCTTTCCATCGTTTAGGTAATGTGTTAAATATAGTAGGAGCCATGCAGACGATACTTTTGCGCATGAGAGCCATTTTTGCTGGGTACGCTACATAAATACGAAAAACTTTATTCCGACAGTCACAAATACGAATTTCAAAATACCGATTTTCATAATTCCGAATGGTCCAAAATTCAGAATATAACAACTCCGACTTATCATTACTCCTATTTTTATAATTCCTAAATTTCAATTTTCCTAACTTTTATAATTACTATTCTCAAAATACCGAGTTTCAATAGATCGAATTACGAAAAATCCGACTTAATGATAATTCGAAACATCAGAAATACGAATTCCGATTATTAAAATACCGATTAAAAAAAATCCGAAATAAAAACCCATCATAAAACTGTATAAAAGACAAATAAACACATAAATGCTCGTCAGAGGTCGTAGTATGAGGGGGTAGAATTAAAAAAACTAATGACAGATGCGTTTTCCAGCATGCAGGGGATTTATTGCAGCATGCAAGCAGACATGCAGCATGCAAGCAAGCATGCGACATGCAAGCAGGCATGCAACATGCAAGCAAGCATGCAACATGCAAGCAAGCATGCAACATGCAAGCAGGCATGCAGCATGAAAGCAGGCGTGCAGCATGCAAGCAGGCATGCAAAATGCAGCAAGCATTGTTTCTGTCACGGCTCCGGCGCTGCGGGGTTTGGGCGGCTTCACGCGAACTTATCGTCGCAGATGGTTTTAACGCTCACCACCGCAGCTTCGGCTTGCTGGCCGGCTTTGCCGGCCAGCCTCAGCCGCGGCGGCGGGCCTTCAAACAACCTGCTCCTCAGCTCGTGGGAAGCCGCCCTACCCCTCCGTGCCTACGCGGGTTTAAATTACACTCTAGGGGTAGGGCAAACAAGACTGCGTGAAGTCGGTTTTGCAGCAATTCGTTTCTGACACTAAATTTTGTAGCACAACATGTTGACTTTTAGTTTATTCGAAGTATTGAAAATCGGAATATCGTTTTTCGGACCGAGAACCCTTCGAGCATTTGATTCTTCGAACGTATGAAAATCGGAAAACTAACAAATCGCATTTACGACTTTCGGTAAAATAAATTTCGTGATTTTTAATAATAGACATTATAATTTTTAGGTATTATGAAATTCGGACTTTTGAAAATCGGAATATCGAAATTCGGAATAAAATATTTCGGAGTATTTGGGTGTTCCCATTTTTGCTGGTTAGATGCGAAGAATAGTCATATCTCTTCTGGTACGCGGTACAGCATCTTCCAGACGTGGAAACAGTTTTGGGTTTGTTTTAACAAACATTGCGGTTTCGAGAATATACAGATAGGGAAGAGTTAATATTTTGTACTTTTTAAAATATTGTTTGAATGTATCAACCGTTTTTAACCCAAACATAGATCTAATGCATCTCTTTTGGGCCTTGAATGCCATATTAGCGTCGGTAGAATTTCCCCAAAATATGATGCCGTATCTTAGGTGAGACGCAGCTATGCCATAGTAGGCTGTAATCAAGGTATCTACATTCACAACTGCAGCTAGAGAGTGCAATGCAAATGCAGAACTAAATTTTTTTTTTACAAAGGTAGGTACTCTAGTTGCAATTTCCAATCAAGTCTTTTATCAATCATTATTCCAAGGAATTTAGTAGCATTTACGATTTCAATAGTTTTATTATCTATGTTTATGTCCATATTTTGCATAGTCAAACGTTGACTAAAATGTATGATTTTAGTTTTATCTAAATTAATTTTTAAATTATTGTTTAAATAACAATAATTTAAAATTAATTTAGATCCTATAATTTAGACCATTTTATTATTGATGACTAAGTATTGTGAATGTCAAGTTTATATTGTATCATGTCACTGTTATTACTAGAAATTGTCACTGTGCTATCATCTGCAAATAAAGTCATAGGATGTGAAATTGATTTATGTCACTTCCTTGTGGAACACCAAAAGTAGTAAGACCTTCCTCTGATAAGTAAATCTCTTCCTTTTTTGCGTTCGTATTAATTCTAGTGATTTCCGTCTTTTGCTTTCAATTGCTTAAATAATTTAAGGACATTACCTCTAATACCATATGTGTCAAGATTTTTAATCAAAATGTCATGATTTACGTAGTCAAATGCTTGAGTCATATCGTAGAAGGTAGCACATACAGGTGTTTTTTTTATCTATTTTTGTCAATACAGTATATAAAAAGTCATAGATCGCCATATTTATAGTCTTATTTTCGCGAAATCCCTTTTGCTCATTACGTATTATATTATTTTTTTCTAAGTAGACGTTTAATTCCTTTTGTATGAATTTCTCTATTATTTTAGAGAAGATAGGAATCAGAGAAATAGGCCTGTAGTATTCCATAAACTCTCTATCTTCTTCCTTAAATAATGGCTTGACGATAGCTACTTTAGTGCGTCAGGAAACCTGCCAGCGACAATACTGAGATTTATAATGTGAGACAAATGGTGGCATATTTCAGATGCTACAGCTTTTATTATTTTAGTTGAGATGCCATCGTAGCTCACGCTATTTGCGTTTTTTAAACCCATAATAATTTTTTTATGCCCGTTGTGGTGTACAGGGTGCCATAAACATCAAGTTTTTGTTATTGAAGATGTGTGATGTAGGTAGAATAGAATAGAATAAACTTTATTGCACACCGAAATAGATGTAGTGTGATGTAGTTTTATTTCCAGACTGTATTGGTTGTATTTTGTTAATAAAATAGTTATTAAATTGATTGGCAATGTGCTTCGCGTCAGTAATTTTGTCATTATTGATTTTAATTTTCGATATATAATTTTTCGGTAAATAAAATTTACCTCGATTTGATATTTGCCAGGCAGTTTTGCATTTATTGGTTGATTTTAAGGTGTACAATATTGTAGTACATTATTTTTATCTATCTCGTAGGGTTCAGCCAGTGTTTACAATGTAAGCGCAAAAAAATGTGTTTATTTACGACATCAAACACTAACAGTGTTTCTCTACTATATTATGCATGTTTATATACATATAAACCTTCCTTTTGAATCACTCTATTTTTTTTTAATAGATAAGAGTGATTCAAAAGGAATTCCACATCAAAATGCGTTGCGTAGTTTTAAATATCTAAGCATACATAGGGACAGCGAAAAGCGACTTTGTTTTATTTATACTATGTAGTGATGTTGTACGTCAGTTTCCCATAAACACTCGATAAAAATAATGAAATAATTTATTATATGGCTCACTAGAGTCGTCCTAAAGGACATTTTACTGCCTCACAGCCAGCGTGCAAGCACAATTCTCACGTTTACGGGTTTACAAGAAGGCAAAAAATCCTCGGCTCCCTCTAATGTATTAAATACGTAATGAAACTACTTCACGACAATACGTCGGGGTCAGACTAACTGGACCTCTCTACAAAAGCATTGCTCTACACACATGTAAAGACTAGAGGAGACATAATAGGTGCCTTATAACTACGAACATAAATTTTAAAAGTTTTCCAATTTGAATTTAACTAACAACTTGAGACTTTCTTTGGAGCATACTAAAAACTTTTAGTATTTTAACTAACTAGCTTTGGGACTAGAGTAAGGAAAAGAACGACAATTATTAACAGTAGAGATTTACTGAGCAAAATGTGCGATTAACTTCTTTTAATAATAAAAAAGGCTAAAATAATGAAAAATAATAAAAAAGGCAAAAACGCTACGATCGGCTCAGTGCTTAGGAGTCAGCTGACTTAGTTAACATTTAGTTTTATCTATACTAACATTAGTCTTGTAAAGTATTTTATTAGTTCCAATCTCTTAAGTTATAGGTATCAAATAAAGATAAGGCATTTTTGCTGTACCTAATCTATGAGGTAAAATCAATTTACATTGCACAGGTTTATTAATGAATCGTTAGTGGCTATACACAATTTTAACAAGTAAAAGACTGTTACTATAAACAATCCAGCAAAAATAATAAGTGGCCCCAGTCCTATAATTTTTCATCCTCCAACTTTTTTCGCAAAATCTTACTCTAAATATAATATAGTGTCAAGGTTTAGAATGAAACAGGATGAAATCCGTAAATAATGACAATTCATTCGACGATCATATAGGAGTAGTGTTGTGAGAGTGACCCATCTCACTCGGGTGACATCTATAACATGAAAATTAAAGGCCTGTACTCATGTATCATTTTTGGATCCCTTTGAACAAATTTGGAGATGCCAGAGCCAATGTACGAAGGTTCAGTCGTTGATGATTTCTTTGACAATGACATTGCATCATGCCTATTATTAAAGATTGTGTATTCATTTGCCATTGTTTGCTGTTCAGATTATTAATTACGATTATTTAATCTTAATAATTTTATAACATATTAATAACTTATTGTTCATGAGCTGTAATCACTCCCTACCTTATCTGTAAATTATATTCTAAGCATGGCTCTCTACGTTTCCGAGGTTAGGAAATCGGGAGACCAGTAGCACTGGTTTCACTTAGTATAATAGCTTCCGGACTCCCACCGATGCACGTGCTTAGTGGGTCACAGATCCAGTCTTTCCGAGAGGCTATGGTTGAACGCTTGAACTTCTCCTTGAAGGCAGTATCCGATTGGGGTGATGCCAATCTGGTCAAGTTCAATGCTGCTAAAACCCAGGCGAGTCTTTTTTCCGCCAAAGGGAGCCAATTCCACCCGGCTCCATCGTTCTGGGGTGTAACCGTGCCGATAGCCGACGGCCTTGAGCTTCTTGGGGTAACGTTGTCGTCTACCCTCAATTTCGGCTCTTACATCGAGGCTAAAGCTCAACAGGCTGCCAAAAAATTGGGGATCTTAGCTAAGGTGAGACAATACTTCACGTCAGAACAGCTGCTCAAACTTTATCAAGCGCAAGTTCGATCGTGTACGGAATACTGCTCTCATCTTTGGGATGGGTCTGCCAAATACCAGCTTGATGCACTGGAGTCGATTGAGAAGCGAGCCAAGAGGATCATCGGTGATGATGCACTGGTCGAATCAAAACCAACGCCTTCGGAGTATCGACGCCGAGTTGCTAGCCTGTCGGTTTTCTATCGATTGCACTTCGGGGAGTGTGCGTTGGAATTGCACAATTTAATTTCACCAAGTCCGTTCCATCATCGGACCACTAGACATCAGTACACGGTGTACATCCCACCCGTACGTACAAAGCGTTTTGGGAACACATGCATAATGCGTACAGCTAAGGAGTGGAATTCCTTGCCGGAGTCTGTGTTACCTGATAGCTACAACCTAGGCGTCTTTAAGTCAAGAGTGAATAAGTTACTTCTAGGCAAGCGTGCTCCATCGTCGGCCATATCATCGCTTACCATGAGAGAGATAGTGGTCAAACGCGAGCCTATCAATAATAATAAAAAATCTTCTAACACAAGTTAGAAGTTTTTTTTTTTTTGTTTTTAAAAAAAACATAATTTTTTTTATAAACTGTACAAATCTTAGCCTGTACTACTGTGTGTGTTTGTACGAAAACGTCTCTATATCAGTCCGACTTTAGGTTCGAAACCTATCGTCCTGCAGCTGGGTGTGAGGCAGTGAGACGTCATTTCTCCGAAACTGTTCACGGCCGCAATTGAGGATGTCTTCAAGATCCTGGACTGGAGAGGACTAGGCATTAATGTCAATGGCGAGTACATTACTCACCTTTGGTTTGCTGACAACACAGTAGTCTCAGCTATGACTACATTTATATCAGCATTGTTCTGAAACAATGCTCGATGACCTCCGTAGAGCTTCCGAAAGAAAAATCTATGACCAGTGCACGGTGCCAGTGATGACAGTCATATGGCTCCGAAACATGGTCACTCACAATGAGCCTCATCAGAAGGCTTAAAGTCACCCAAAGGTCAATTGAAAGGGCTATGCTTGGACTTTCCTTGCGTGATCGAATCAGGAATCAGGAATGAGGATATACGCAGGAGAACCAAGGTTACCGACATTATACGAAGAATGACCAAACTTAAGTGGCAATGAGCAGGGCACATTGCTTGCAGAACAGATGGCCATTAGGACCGAAAGGATCTGGAGTGGCGGCCGAGTACCAGAAGATGCAGCGTTGGACTCCTACAAGATGGACCAATGACCTGATAAGGGTAGTGGGAATCCGATGAATGCAAAAAGCACAATGAACGGTTCATTGTGGTGACACTTAGGGGAGGCCTATGTCCAACTTCTACTAAGTCTTTCGGCTGAAATGATGATATACAGATCTTATTACTTGCGGGAAAAAATAAATAAATATTTTTATTATGTTATTACATTAATCTAGTCGGGATTTAAGGGTTTATTTTGCGTTCATAATTTTGTCTTTTTGTTCATTGCATATTTTGTTTAATTAGGAATAAAACGTTACTCTTTTTGACAGTTTTTATACAGTAACATGATAATCTCCCATACTTATTCTTCTATTGAGAAGTCGTATCTAACTATTGAAAAGCAACTACCTAGTATATTTTACACAAACTCAGTGAAAACCTAGCAAAAGCCACAGTCTGTTGCCCTACGATGCGCAATTTTTCTCACATCAATTGGTTCAATCAAACTCAAAGCTAGCGATCCCCTATGTTGCATGCCCTATCATGCCCCTTGTAGGTATTGAAATAGTTTTTTTACTATCCACTCTCGGGCCTCGCAGTTTCATTCGGCAGAAGTCTTAATTTTCCGGATCGGAATGTACTTCATATGCCAGGTAACAGTAACATACCAAAAATTTCATCATCGACCTAGGGCTCAAGCTACTCGTCGCATCTATTATATGAGTGGCCTCGATGTCCACAAAATTACCAGTATTAGTTTACCAGCATACATATCTTCAGTCCACGGCACTGGCAAATTAATCAGGAAAATTCTGACTTCCACACTTCCTTCCACATTTTCTTTTGATGTGCTGTTTCACCGGGGCTAAGAAAACAGAGAGTTTTCTTCCCGAGAATTACAATTACAAATCCGCCAATGCCATCTTCTTAGAGACGATGGGATTAGCCGCTCTGCAAAGTAGTTCAGAAAAACCTAATTGTGATATCTGCTACTACTGCGGAGTGTGCGCGCCTTCTGGCTGTGGGAGAGTGTGAGTCGGGCCTCTGGCTTCACGCACTGTCAATGTCGAACATAGATCTTGTTCGACGATAGGAATTTCCGCCCAGCTGTTTCCCTACGCCAAGGCGCACAATCATCGTTGCCACTGTGGCAAAGTTATCAATAATCTCGTTCACCAAGGCCTGTCAAGCAGTCAAAGCGCGGGACGCGTAGCCATGGCACGCGGATATTAACGACACCATCCGACGAACCCTTGTCACCATCAGCGTTGTGGCTGTTTTCGAACTTCATGGCCTGATACGCGATGATGGTAAGAGACCGGACGGTATATCTTTATTTCCATGGAAGATGGGTGATAGGATTTAGTGTCGAACGCTACCTGTGTCAATACTCTTGCGCCATCCCATTTTCTTAACTGGTCGTGCTGTGCTGGTGCTGCCGTTGCGGCTGCGGAGAACCTCAAGCGGTGGAAATATAACAATCTCTTCGGCAGTTAGATTTTCGAGCCGTTTTGAGTTCAAACTCTTGAGCCGAGGGTGGGTACGAGTGCTCATACGGTATTTAAAAAAATATCCAAACACCTAGTTGACTCTACGCGTGACCCAATGGTTGTCTTTTACCTCGGTCAGAGATTAAGCATTGCCATACAACATGGCAATGCCGCCATTCTTTTGGGCACATTTTCAGTCGACAGCGGTTTTTTTTTTTAACGCCATATTTTAGTTAGGAGTTATTGCCTTTTGCTTACATACAATATTAATTAGTGAAGTGTTTCTTTTTTATTTTATTATAATCCTTAAGAATTCAAAAACGGAAATTCCTTAAAATTGTAGCGTGTCTTCATGGACAAGAATAAGAGAGCAATTTTGTTTTTTTTTTTTTTATATTGAATCGTAAATATTACCAACAATGTTTTTATTGGCTTATTGAAATACTTGTGAAAAAGTTCAAGAAAAATTCGCCGAGTAGAAATTTAATTTCAGCCAGTCTTGCAAAGTCGTATAATATAATATTAATATTTTCGAAGTTCTTTAAGTTATTTCATTTCACTACCTCTGGGATAAAAGTTTGGTAGACGGTATCTGTTACTAATTCAAATAAGTACTTTGATAAAATTACAAATAATTATTGTAAATAACACGACGCATTTTTTTAAGTTTTATTTAGCATAAGATTTTTAACCTTAATTAACACGTATTTTGAAATGTGATAAATTGTATTCAATTTCGATTTTTTTATTTAAAAACAACACTTTCACATGTCTTCTAGACGACTTTTCTAAAAAGTAACAACAAACTAACTACACAACCGTAAAATAACAATGAAAAACGGAAAAAGAAAAAACATTTTAACCACTTCGGTTAATCTTATATATAGGTAGCGAAAATTATTCAAAAACTAGCTGATCCGGCGGCGATCTTCGTACCGCCTAACAGTCAATGAATTTAAGTATATCTTTCGATATAGTCGACCAATTGCGATGATACAAAGCCTAAATAATATATCAAGTTACACACATTTTTAATGTTTTATACATTAAAAATATTAGTACATACGTGTAGTTATCTATATCGATTTCGTATATTTTACGTGATGCGCGCACAACTAAAAACTTCTACAGATTTGTTATATGTGTAGATAATAATAATAATAATATTCCACAACTATCACACAACGCCGTCTAGTCCCAAGCTAAGCAGAGCTTGAGTTATGGGTACTAGACCACTGATAAACATACTTATATATTTCTAAATACATAAGTAATATATAGATAAATTACACCCAGACACAGAACAAATCCCAAACCCAAACCCAAAGGTTGACTGGTAGAGAATGCCTTGTTGCATTAAGTCCGCCTATGTACCACTACTGTACATGAAGTTTAAATAAATAAATACATAATAAACAAATGATCGTGCTCATCCCACAAACATTTGTCCTGGGTGGGAATCGAACCCACGACCTCCGGCATAGCAGTCAGGGCCACTAACCACTAGACCAACAGGCCAGTCAACTAAAACTCGCTCACACTCGTCACTATGAATCGCTGTACGACCAATAACTTGTCAAGTAACGCAAAAGGCCCATAATATTGTTAAAATTATTCCTACGTCGTATACCATCCCCGCTTCGAAAGCAATATTTCACCGTATTTGACTAAAAACCCTTGATGGGTACGCGGCATGACTTCGATTTTTACTTAGTTGTTATAAGTATTCAGGAGGCGTACCTAGAAGTAAGCTTCGCAACTCGAAGCATCGTACGGGGCTATGTGAGGTTATGTCAAATTCATGAGCAGTTTCTGTACCTACAAGCTCTCGCAAAAAAATGTCAGGTAAAGCAAAATATCTTCGTCATATCAAGTCAACTCAGCTAGTGATACCGCCGCGAAAATATTAAGTTTTAGAACGTGTGCCAAATTTTCATTTACGAAGGTACCAGTTATGCTTACTAATAAAGCTCCTTTACCTACATTCTTTTTTTTATTTTGTTAAAGGAAAAGTGCTTGTTTTTTTTTCTATGAATCAGATGTTTTAATAATGAGGTAGCACGAATAATAATGTAAAATCTTAAAATCCATATAAATAAAACCACAACTAGCATTATAAATGGCGTAAACCTTTTTTGCGAGTTCTGAAAAAAACGATAAATCGAAGGGGTCGACAGCAAATCATGGCTGTTCAGGGCAAGGGGACAAAACGACGGCAATGTTTGCTAAACCCTTGATAGCGACACTTTTGCACAACAAAGCAATCTCCGGGGATGAACTCATCAACACTGACACGGGATCAAATATTTAAAGCACCATTGATATTATTGATGCTACATTTAATCTTCACTTAATAACGCAACGTGGTTTTAAGATTGGAACAACGTTTGTCCTGTTTGACTTTTTTTTAGGTGGGTAAACCATCCAATGACACCTCTCGCTCTTGAGCGAAGCGCGAGGGTTTGTCAGACTTTTACTGACTACAAACCCACTCCTGTTCCTTCGTTTCCTTTCATACCAGGGCCAAGTTTTCCTTTCAGAAGCAAACCCTTGGACCCAATAGGCTTCGACCCTGCTGGGCCCCTACTGTTTGCTGACATCTCCTTGAGGCACGCGTGGAACAGTACGCGCCGTCGACGACTTGGGCTCACCAACACAACACACTTGGGTTACCGGACGGTCGGACGGCGAGCTAACCATTGCTCACCGTCTGCAAGCCCGCGCCAACGGTGGCCGGAAATCGGGATCGGGATCCCAGCGGCAGGGGCGTGAGGGCCGCTCCCTCGCGCGTGCACGTGCGGTCTCCTCCTTTGCTAGCATTACTGCTTCGCAGAAGGAGGTGACCGCCTGCCACTCCTCCTCGCTTCAGACGCGACGGCTGGCCTGTACCAAGGCCCGGCGCGAGAGATCGACCTGATACGCTCTCCCGTTCTGCCCAAGATCGGGGGGTGTCATTGAAAGATTTTCCCACCGAAAAAAAAACCCGCTTCAGAGAAAATTAACTTTGACAAACTTCTGCAACTTATGTAGCGTAAAAATCACGTAGATAGGTAATTTTACCAACTTTTAATATACATATCTACAATAATAAATTTTCAGTATAATATTTTTTACCTATATTAAGCTTTGTCAAATGGTTTCGTAAAAGTTAGCCATGTTACAATTATTGTTTTAAGTTCGAACCCTATGAACCGTAAAGTTACGTCATTTATGAGGACGCTTCTGTTTACTTACAACAAAAAATTATGTGCTAATATACAAATTTTTATTCGAGGAAAAAATACATATACGAGTATATCCACAATTTTATACAATAATGACGAGTATAAAGATAACGAACTCTCAGAACAACTACACGAGCCTAAGTCAATCTCAACAAAACGTTATTAATTTAAATCTCGTGAACAGACAATCACGATGCCCACGAGGACAATACCGCTTGCATGTGCCAATAAGCCAACGAAATTGTTCCCAACAATTTATATGTAATCGTTAAGAAACTAAATCAAGAGTCACAGAGGACGTGTGAAATTAATTACGTAGCAATAAAGTGGGATTAAGAGGCTGTAATAAAGTTAAGGCTTACGGACCGGTCGTGAAAGAAATCTCAATTCTCTATTATAACCAACTGACGGTGAGTATATGGCTGTTTTCAATGATATTCGAGAAATAAAGTTATTTATAATTACATAATTGGCTAGTTGAAAACGTAATTTAACTAAAGAAAATTGCACTGAATTGCAATTTTCTTTAGATTAAGGAGATTAGAATATTGCATTCAATTGCAATTTTCTTTATATTAGAGAGATTAGAAAATTATTAGAGAGATTACACTCGACTGCAATATTCTATAATAATAATAATAATAACCCCATCGCCGTATCTCTACGTTGACGTCGTGGTGGGGCTTGCGTGCTCCAATATACCCTAGGTCTGTATCGGTGAAGTTTGCTTTGCCGTAATATGCCTAGGGTGAGGGGCCAGACTAAGAGAGATACAATCCGCAGTGCAGTTTTGTGGCGAACTGTTGGGCATTAGCGACCCCACGGACCCGATCTCCCGGGAGAATTCTTGTTCTTCATCTCCGGCTTGCCTTTATTGGCCGGCCGTAGTGAACACTGACGAGGAACTGAGCTCCCACCTCTCTCTTGCCTTTATTGGCTGGCTTGAGTGGAGATTCGCAAGAGCAAACGTGCTCGGGAGAAGGATGTATAATCCAGTAAGGTGCTGGTAGGGATCTTGACCGTACTTCCGGGATTGTCCTGATAGCCGTGGTATACCTCTCCACTCCTCAAGCACCTCAGAATATGTTGCCCTCTTGTTGCTACGTCACTTCGTGCTAGCGGCCGTTTTTTGGGGGCCCATTTATTGAGTGTGCAAGTCACCCCCTGCCTTTTTTCGATGGATATTAATAACGTTGTTCAGGCAGGGGCCATAGTCTTAACATAGTTCCATGTTACCAGTCCACTTAAGACTCCAAAAACCATAGCCCTATTATCTTTGTTCTCCATATGTAGCAATAGTTTTTCAACAACCGGGGGTTGTCCTTGGGTGCACTAGCATAGCGCGTACAGGGATAATCGTCGGTTGGTATCATGTTCCATTATAATTATCTAAAGGGCCTCTGCGAGTTGGCTTCGGCTCCTCGTACGCCTTCCAAAAGTCCAGGACCTCAGGGTCCTGAGATAAATAAAGAAAAATAATAATAATAATAATATATTTATTTGTGAACATAGGGTATAGTTAAAGATGTTGTACAAAAAATATAATGTCCCAACAATGTCCCGCCAGAAGGCATACAAATATTTGATTGTAATGATTCGAATTTGTAATATTTATAAATTGCAAAATGAAAATTAAAATACAATAATTATTAAAAAAATTAAATGTCAACAATTAAAATAAGTTCTAACTAGTCACAGTTTAATTAACAACTAATTGCATGTCACATTCAAATAAATAAAGTAATAGTCAGTCAAAAGAGTAAATAATGTCAATATATAAAATGATAAATTTAAATGTCAAATATTTTTAAAATTTGTCATTAAGAAATTCATTAATGGAATAATATACCTTGTCATTTAATAATTTAAAAAGATTTCTTTTGAACTCATTTACATTTTTGCTGCTTATCACTTGCTCAGGTAACTTATTATATAACTTAGGAGCCATTGCAAATATGCTTTTGTGATAAAATTTTGTTTTAGTCTGAAGCAGATGCAATTTATGTGAACGTCGTTGACTCTTTACAGGTTTAAATAAATACATATTATTTTTAACAAAAATAGAAGCTTCATAATATTCTAATCGTTAATGAATTATTTTTAATCATTGTATTCCTTTGAAGGAATAGCAATCATTGTTCAAAAACAAGTAGCACAATTTATGACACAACAACACAAGAAAAAACTCAAGGTATACGTACGATGACAAAAGAACCACTCATGCCCCCATGTTTGAAATAAAAACAGCCTGCAAAGAAACCTCACTACAGTGGCCTACGTTTAATAATTAATAATAAAAATACACGAGCAAAATCAAATTACAATGAACGTCATTTATTAAATTATTCGTTAATTACCCTTAAAGTATTCAGTAGCGACGGCTCATAATATTGTTTCCCACTTGAGTATTAAAATCCAGTTCATAATCAAGTTGTGTACACAGAGCAATATATAAGATCGACGTAAAAATATTTGCTACTGACTGATTTACAAATCGAATACTATAAAAGAACCAGAGATCTAGGAAATTATTGGGAATTCTCCAAACCCAGCCAAAGCTCATGGAAGCAGATCTAAAGCATCAGTTTACTAACTTTATCCGATGTAAGTAGGTTTATCCTGTTCTCTATTGGTTCAAAGGCCCCTCGCGCGGAAAATTACATCCCTTTCTCTAAGAGATAGATACCATTACTATAAAGATTAATAAAAGTTTATAAATACTTCAAAAACCGAATACTATGATTAAGTTTTGTGTAAAAAGTGAGTGATATGACTCAATTACCCAAAATAAAGATTAGTTTATACACGTTATTGCTAATGTGGTAAATCAGTTAGAGAGTTAACTTTGTTATCTGCTGATTATCTGATTGAGTCCGTTAAAGTGAAAAAAAAAATTTTATGTGCTTACATTAACTAGATAATCTGCAGACTTCCTAGGTTATCTGCAGACTAACGTCCAAGCATACGGTTAAGGACGCTTTTACGCTTTTTGACAAATATCTCGGTTTTTCGGGTACCATTATGATGCACTAGGAACCATAACTATGAGGATGTAATGGTATCAAATAAAAGACAATATATTCATCTCCAGGATGGCGTAAAAAAATATTATGATCTCATATAAAATTTTCATATAAATACGATTTTACCAACGCACTAATCGTAGAAAATTAGAAACAAACGGGGTCTGAATAGGCACACGTAAGCTAAATTCAGTGCACATTTTTAGCTGAAAAATCATAAAATAATACAGCTTATATAGTCTTCTATCCATGTAGCTAATTATTTTGAACCTACATAAATAACTTTAGGATTTATAACCAAAATAAAACAACTAACAATTTTTCTTCATACATTTTTCAAAGAACGCACGATTTCTCGCGTCATTCCGCGCTCAGAAGCGCTTATGAATGGACGCCTATACTGCTTTCTTAGAAAAAATAAATTATAGGTCGAAGCCTATAGTAAAATGAGTGCCGACTTGTATACTGCGACTGCAAAGACGTGCTACTTTCTCGGACTTAAATAAAAATAAGTACAAATACCATACTTATTGTTTAGAATTGGATGGAGGATTATTCAAGATGAGGTGGATGTAAATTTTTTTTAACCGACTTCTAAAAAAAGGAGGAGGTTATCAATTCGGTTGTATTTTTTATTTTTGTTACCTCAGAACTCCGTCGTTTATGGACCGATTTGCAATTTTTTTTTTTCCTCTTAAAGGATATGCTTCCAGCTTGGTCCAATTCTTCTAAAATCTAGTTCTGATGATGGAATCCTTGAGGAATCGAGGGAACTCCTCAAATATTATAGGCAACTATATGGTGATTTTGGTATTTTCATCGAGAACTTAAGCATTTACAGTCAAAAAGTTACATTTGATGAAGAGGAACTGATGAAGAAGACCAGAAATGGCCAACGGAACTTCATACTCGCATAGATATCACAATGTATATAGTTAAGCGACTATGACAAATATAAATAAATGGTTCTGAATGTGACCTGATGATGATGGAGCCGGAAGATAGGTACCGGAACTCCGTAATTAATCAATGTATCCTAGCCGTGTTTGGGCTTATAAGAATTGTCATGAGATGCACTTTGGCTATAAGGTACTATCGAACTGATCTGATGATGGAGCCGGAAGGTGGAAGGGAGATACGGGAATTTCATAATAAAACAATGTATCCTAGCAATGTTTGGGTTCATTGGAATTGACATGAGAAATAGGCACTCTGGTTATAAGTGTATCGCAACTAAAAAGTGTGAAATAAAAAACTTATAACAAAAAAGAAATATAACCGACTTCACAAAAAAAAAACACTAAAAGGATCAAAATAACTTTAATTTCGGAGTCAGTGTTAAATAAGAAACAACTTATTACTATTATGTTTAATCATTAATATATACATATTTTTAAATATTTCAATAAATAATAATAAAGAAAACATTTAAAAATATAAAAAATAGTGTCCCACCGGTATCGGGAACAAGGTCCAAGCTACTGGCGGTCAGGGCTCCAAAGAGAGGAACCTCCTAACAATACGAGCCGTGTCCAGGAGTACCGCTTTCTGAATCAAGCCCTTGATCCAGCCGCCTAACGCGAGCCTCCTAAGGTGTTAATTATTAAGCCGTTGGCTGACACGACTATCGGTACAATTATCGCTGAGTCCTAATCCCACATGTCGACAACCTCGCGAGCCAAGTCAATATACTTGATTTGTTTGTCTTTCTTGACTTTCACGAGGTTCTCGTCATGCGGAACGGATATGTCAACAATCATTGCACGCCTCTCGCTTCGGTCCACCACCACTATATCAAGCTTATTGGCTACAATAGTCCTGTCAGTGATGATGGACCGATCCCAGTACAAAGTGATATGACCATTATCAAGAACTGGGTCGGGCTCATACCTGTAGTACGGCACTTCCGATTCCACAAGAGAGAATTTCAGAGCAAGTTGCTGATGGACAATAGCTAGACGAGAACAACCAGAGATAATGTTATTATTATTATTAGGATGATAACTTAAAAAAAATCAGGGTATCTCTACGCGTACAGTAAGAATGAATTTTTCTTCTAGGCTATCGGGTATAACGGTGTGGAATGTTGTTAAATAGGTTTTTCAAAAATATTGTGGGTTTATGAAAACCATTTAGTGGGTTTATGAGAACCTTGAAACTCGATAAAAATAATTGTTTGTGCTTAGAATATAGTAGTTATAATGACACATATGATATCATAGTGCAATTCGAGTATAGTACAAAATAAAATAATATCTTTGAGTACCAAGATAAATTAGGACACTTTTGCATTTAAAAATCAATATTTTTCTGTTACAATTTTGGAAAAACAAGGAATTAAAGTTGCCACAATGTAATGGTATCAAATTAATGATGATTTATTCATCTCCCCGTTACATGCATTAAAATTATTCAGTCCCTTACAATCTTTTCACACAAATACAATACAGAAATTGTCTACAAATGGGGTCTGAATAGTAAACATAACAGCTAAATCCACTGTATATTTTACCTTATAATTATAAAAAATCATGACTTATTGTTCCTGACGTCACATCGGGCCACACACCACATCGCAGCCGCGGACGTCCCCTCTCCGCTCACTCGCTCGCCGACACCTTGAGCGTACGCACATATTGTATCGGTTGTCCCAATATTTGTTATTACGCATACCTACGTAAATACAGTCTTGTAAAATAATCGAATCAAGCAGTTTTATTGCATAGTCAAGACCACCAGCAGCACACCTGGAGCTTGATATTCACCATATGGTCCTTCGAGCTAGGGAAGATCGCCGATTTTGTGCTACGCACGCACCTCCCGTGGACTTTGGACTGGCCGTCCGTACAGCGTACTCGCCTATGCCGTAGAGGACACTTGAAGGACAGTCTACCCAGTGGGATAGTGTACTGAGTGAGTCCGTTCCATAATCCCTTTCTACTTTCTTTTCTTTTTGCCTTTTTAATCCAGGAAATTTGAAATAGTACTATACGGATCAGGCTCATGTTGATCTCTTTATTTATAGCTTACTTATTCAGTGAAAATTTCCATAGTCAGATCATCTTCATTTTGCATAACTTCACTTATATTGTAAAAACATTCCTTCGGTCACTAACCGCAAGTGTTTGCTTAACGCGTAAACAACATCATTAGTGTATTTTTTTACTTCTTTCGATATTGTACTTATTGCACCGGTGACTCACCGGGCTCGTTGGCAATATCAGCTGATTTTATCTTAGGCTTGGCCGCATTTGATATTATGATTGAAACTAAATTATATTGATTTATTTGTCTTTGCTTGCATTACTGACTTTGCCATTTTTTTTGCTTTGCCTATACTGCCTACCTACATCTTCTCATTATGTCTGATGCAAAATTAAGGGAACTCGTAAAAAGACGAGGTAGCTACAAAGCAAAGCTTACGCATTTTAGCAACTTTTTAAGATTATTACCTAGCACGGGAATTGATTTAGATAATTTTCAAACAACGGAATTAAATACCGTCTTAGCTCAATGGAAACCCTATATAAGGAATTCGACGTGTTACAGACAGAGTTGGAGCTGTTGTCGGAGGATGCGGATGAAATGTACCAAGAGAGGGAGCAGTTCGAGTCGCAGTACCACGCCGCCTCGTCCTCGCCCGCGCTCGTGTCTGCCAACTCCGTCGATGAACTCCCGCGCCACGGCTCTGGCTGCAGGCACGACTTTGTTCGGCTGCCTAAGATAGACTTGCCTCACTTCGACGGGGACTATCAGCACTGGCTTGAATTCCGAGATACGTATCTTTCCCTTATTCATAATAATGACAGCATACAAGATATTAACAAATTTCATTACTTGCGTGCTGCTTTAACCAGCAGCGCGTCATTGGTGATAAAAAGCATAGATTTCAAAGCGGATAACTATGGTACAGCTTGGCAGTTATTATCCGAAAGGTACGACAATGAAAGACTACTTATTAATAATCACGTGCAGGCCTTATTTAATTTTGAGCAAATTCAACATGAATCTTGTAAATCTTTACGGAACATGATCGACGTCACAAATAAAAATCTTCGTGCCTTATCCACATTAGGACAGCCTTCAGAGCAGGGTCTAGGGGAGACCCTCATAATATACATGATGTCAGAAAAACTTGACAAGGTCACACGAAGGGAGTGGGAAGAATATAAAAATAACTTAGATTCCTTTCCAAATTTAAAAGATTACATAAATTTTTTAACAAACAGAGCAGATTTACTTGAATCCTTAAATTATAATAAAAACACAACAACGAAAAACACTAACGAACACAACAAAACTAAAAACTTCCTTACAACAACAAAAACAAAAAACAATAACAATGCAGACAATGTTAAGTGCCCTATGTGTTCTGAGAATCACTTTTTATTCAGTTGTCAGCCTTTCAGAAAACTTGACGTAGAAGCACGCATTAAAAAAGCATCAGAAAGCAATGTTTGTATGAACTGCCTTCGACCTCGTCATACCGAGAAGCGTTGCAGTCTCTCGCATTGCAAATATTGCAAGACCAGACACAACACCCTCTTGCATAGGGAATCAATAGAAAAACAGACAAGGGAAAACATAGTTTTATCTACAAACGTCACATTACCCACAGAAAGTAATCGAAGTCACATTTTGCTTTCCACAGCCTTGGCAAAGGTGGCAGACGTCAATGGAGAGCTTCATACTGCCAGACTACTGTTGGACAACGGCAGCACCTCCAACTTCATCACCGAAGAGCTCTGTGGGAAGCTCGGCCTGGTAAAACGCAGCACTAGCTCCATCGTCTCAGGTATAAATGGTCAAGCTTCTAGTACCTCAGAAAGCTGCAGTCTTAATTTGCGGTCTTATGATGGTAGCTATCAGGCGAGGGTAAGCTGTTTTGTTATACCGAAAATCACACAATCACTGCCTGGCTCTTATGTAGACAAAAGGTATATTACCGTCCCGCCAGGTATTCAATTAGCAGACCCAACATTCAATGTGCCTACTGCTATCGACATTCTAGTCGGTGCTGAGGTATTCTGGGACGTCTTAGGTTCCGAGACTATTAATTTAGGCAATAATCAGCCTAGATTACAATCATCCAAATTAGGTTGGCTTATTTCGGGTCGCGTCAGTCGGTCTCGTCTTCGCACGAAACCTTCTGTTTGTCACTTTCTATCACATGAGGAGTCAGATCAGCTGACTCGCTTTTGGGAACTTGATACGGTGTCGTCTGCCAACTGTTACTCTTCAGAAGAACAGGCCTGTGAGAAACTATTTCAGGAGACCACACGTCGAGATACGCATGGTCAATTCATTGTCACCATACCATTGAAGGACTCGCTCGAGTGCTTAGGTGATTCTTACGCAATGGCCAAGCGTCGTTTTCTCTCCCTAGAGCGAAGATTTGAGCGAGACTCCACATTCAAAACCAGATACATGCAATTCATGCAAGAATATATTGATCTTCATCACATGACCGAATATTCAAAAACCAATAATTCAGAAATTAATTATTTCATGCCTCATCATGGTGTTGTGCGCGAGTCAAGTTCTACCACAAAACTTCGCGTAGTTTACGATGCTTCGGCCTCCAGCACCTCGGGCAAGTCCTTCAATGATATTCAGATGGTAGGTCCAACCGTACAGGAGGATCTGCTTTCCATTCTCTTGAGATACAGGCAACACAAATTCGTTGTAACAGGTGACATTGAAAAAATGTACTGAGCTATTTTAGTTGAACCGTCTCAGCGCCCATTACAACAAATTGTTTTCAGATTCAACTCCTCAGACCCTTTAAAGACCTATGCACTGAATACAGTGACATATGGTACAGCTTCAGCCCCGTATTTGGCCACAAAATGCCTAATTTCACTTGCAGATCAATGTTCAGACCCAGAGGTTAGTCAGTCAATCAGACGTGATTTTTACGTAGACGACTATTTGAGTGGTGGCGACTCGATTGAGTCAGTCATAAATTTATGTCATGGGGTAGTAAATACTCTCGAGTCAGCCAAGTTTCACCTTAGAAAGTGGCAATCAAATAGTCCAAAGATATTAGAGGCTGTCACTAATATAAAACCAGAACATCAAGATAAAACATTAAATCTAAATGACACACCTAGCAAAACACTTGGGCTACACTGGGATTGTAAAACAGACACATTATTCTTTTCTATAGATTTAAAACCTATTACCAAAATAACAAAGCGTAATATTTTATCCTTAAGTCAGGTATTTGACCCAATCGGCCTCGTTGGGCCATGTATAGTTCAGGCTAAACTTATGCTGCAGCAGCTGTGGATACTTAAATGTAACTGGGATGATGAAGTACCAACAGAAATAAAATCACAATTCCTTGAGTTCACACAGTCACTTCCAGCTCTTAACTCAGTTCACATTCCTCGTTGGGTATCTTGTAGTAATGCTTGTTTGGTGGAGCTACATACTTTCACAGACGCTTCTGAACGCGCCTATGGTGCGTGTATTTATGTCAGAACCGTAGCAGTCGACGGAACAGTTTGTACTCGCCTTTTAGCTTCCAAAAATAGGGTCGCCCCTATAAAGCCCACAACTATACCAAGGCTGGAGTTGTGTGGTGCCTTACTGGGCACAAGACTTTTCCTGAAGGTACGTAAATCATTTACTCTAGAGTTTAATCACTGTTTCTTTTGGTGTGACTCGACGATTGTGCTTGGATGGCTGTCTACATTGCCAAGTCAGCTCGAACAATTCGTCCGCAATAGAGTGAGTGAAATCCAAGAAGCTACGACTGGACAGACGTGGAGCTATGTGCCTTCAAAGAGTAACCCCGCTGATCTCACATCTCGGGGGGTGAAGGCTGATTGCATCAGCTCGTCTACTCTTTGGTGGTCGGGTCCTGATTTTCTAAATCACAAAGAAATCAAATTTCCTAAATCACCTAATACACAAAATCACTCTTTACCAGAAACATCTTTACATACAACTACTGACACACATAAACAAACTTATAACAACATATTTTCGAATTTAATTCATAAAAAATCATCATTTACATCACTGATAAGAATCGTTGCCTATTTAAAAAGATTTATCAACATTTGTCAAAAACAGAATAATAAAAAATCATCTTAATTAACAGTTTCAGAATTACAATCATCACAGAATCTCATATTACAGATTTCTCAACAAGAAATGTTTCCTGAGGAATATTCATGTCTTAAAACTAATCAGGCCTTACATAAAAAAAATCGGTTAATAAGTCTTTCTCCTTTCATTGATTCAGACAACTTAATACGCGTAGGTGGACGTCTCAACAACTCCAACTATAGTTACAATGTTAAGCATCCTATTCTTTTATGTAGCAAACATCACTTAACAAAAATTATCTTCGAAAGAGAGCACAAAACACTCTTTCACGCTGGGCCACAATTACTTTTAGCGCACACTAGACTCACCTACTGGCCTTTAGCAGGCAGAAACCTAGCTAAGCATGTAGTGCGTAACTGCGTTCGCTGCACTCGCTTCAAAGCTCAGCCTATCCAGGTCATCATGGGCAACCTACCAAGCGATAGGACCAACCTAGAGTACCCCTTTTTGAACACAGGACTTGATTATGCCGGGCCAGTGCTGATAGCCGACCGTAGAGGTAGAGGATGTAAACTGATAAAATCTTATATTTGTGTTTTTGTGTGCTTTGCATTCAGAGCCGTTCATCTGGAGCTAGTTTCCGACCTCACCAAGGAAGCTTTTCTTGCGGCCTTCAGCCGATTTATTAGTCATCGGGGCAAGCCTCAACGCGTGTACTCCGACAATGGCACTAGGTTTGTGGGAGCTTTCAATGAGCTTTCACGCTTCTTAAAGGTTTTATCTAGTAACATAGAGTCAGATCTTGCAGGCAAAGACATTGAATTTAAATTTATACCTCCCTACAGCCCACACTTTGGTGGGATTTGGGAAAGTGCAGTAAAGTCCACCAAACACTTATTGCGTAGAGTTATGAGCCTAACTTATTTAACATATGAAGAGCTCTCAACATGTCTGGTTCAGATAGAGGCTATTTTAAATTCCAGACCTTTAACACCTCTATCCACTGATCCATCAGATCTTTCTTATCTTTCTCCTTCACACTTCCTCATCGGACGATCGCTCACGTCAATCCCTCGTCCTCAGATCACCGACGTCAACATCCAGCGGCTACAGCGTTTCGACCGTATCGAAAAACTACGGCAACATTTCTGGCAGCGCTTTTCTAATGAGTATGTGTCTCTCCTGCAGCAGAAAACCAAATGGCAGACGGCTGGGCAACAGCTTAATACAGGCACCATGGTCTTAGTCAAAAACACCAATCTTCCTCCTCATCTGTGGTTGCTGGGCAGAGTGGTTGCAGTGAAGACTGGTTCCGACGGGCATTCTCGAGTCGCCGACATTCTGACGAAGAAGGGCGTTATAACACGTGCATACAACAACATATGCCCGCTTCCTGTCTCTTCAGCATTATCTTGAAGAAATCTTCAACGCGGGGAATATGTTCCTGACGTCACATCGGGCCACACACCACATCGCAGCCGCGGACGTCCCCTCTCCGCTCACTCGCTCGCCGACACCTGGCGCGTACGCACATATTGTATCGGTTGTCCCAATATTTGTTATTACGCATACCTACGTAAATACAGTCTTGTAAAATAATCGAATCAAGCAGTTTTATTGCATAGTCAAGACCACCAGCAGCTCACCTGGAGCTTGATATTCACCACTTATATATTCATATTTTTAACGATTAGATCGAATTTTATTTGGAAATACCTACTTGCTTCACACATCATACGAGTATTTATTGAGTTTGTAGATTTAATTCATGTCGAAGAGGGGTTGTACGTAATTGTACCTAATTGTTGGATAAAATTAATCTCAGATACCCATTTGATTTTGTAATATCCTTATGTATGTACATGATTATGCAATATTTGTAACATAAAAAAAATATAATATTTTCAAAATAATACAGGTAGTAAACCTGGGAAATAATCGTAGGTTTACAAAGAAATTGGTCGTTATTTCTCGTAACGATATGGCAACTACTTATTTTTCATTTACGACTGGCATTCGAAACTGGATAAGTAGGCACCAACATATTGCACTATAATCAGTAATCACTGATACTAAAAATACAAACTTGACTCAATCAATACTAGGAAAAATAAAATAATACCTTAAGTATCAAGATATGTTCAGTCAAAGTATAAAATTGAGCGAACAATGGGCTCTATGTGTGCGTGCGCGTAATGTCGATGTGTTACGGCTAAGATACCTAAATTTGATCGCGTGGAAAAAGTAAAAGCGTCCTAAGTTATAAAACAGATTTTTGCTTGAATAAAACATTCGAATTCATTGTAGGTAATTATTTGATTTCTAATAGTAAGTTTGATAACATTTTACGCATGAAAAATTAATATATTAAAGGGCACCCCGACACGGGCAGGTTAAGTTAGAAGGCTAAGGCGAGAGCAAAACGGGACAGAGCTCTCGCTTTAGCCTTCGCGGTTTTTTTTTTTATAACCACTCAGAAGTAGTGCGGGGTTCATCAAGCTCAAACGGGACAAAAGAGTTGCGTTCATTGTCTTCCACGATTTAACAATATAGAATCCCTTAATATGCAGATTAACTAGGTAAAGTGGAGATATCTGCTACTTTAAGTCAATTTAACGGATTGTATACTGGTAATCTGCAGATTACATAATTAAAGCGCATATTAACGTATTCCGTATTTTAACGGTAACATACGAGTATATGTTTACTGATTAGCAGATTTCTAATTTTTTTTAGAGAATTTAACCTGTTAATCAGTATATAAACTAATCAAATGATTATTATCCTTATATGATTCTAAACTTGAACCCATTCTCTACTAGCAGCTTTTTGCACTTTTAATGCATCAATTTATATATAATCATCATAATCATATTATCCATAGACTTGATATTAATTATCCCAAATCCAATCCAATGCCAATCTTGATGCTCAAAATAATATAAATTTTATCATATATACACATTGGACACTGTCTTAAGAGTCCAGTCAAAGATTCTGCGTGGTAACTTGACGGCCAAAGTTAAAGCAAATATCTTGGCGTTCGGTCGGGGTGTGCATGGTGAGGAGGGGTACACTTGTGTATATATATCCTATAAATTTCTAACATAAACCTCCCTTAATATAACGCCTTGGAAAGCGGCGTACTATTAAGGGAGGTTAAGGAAAAAATTCCTACACTGTATCCATTTCTTCATCAGGTCTACAGACTTCCTTCTAATCTTCTCTTCGACGATAAGTGGGAGCCCAGCAGGGAGATCCAATAAGTCCACTTGTTTTTGCCTGGCCTGGCGATACGCAGAATGATTTTTGAGCTTAATTCCCCTTTAAACGTGTGGTACCTCGACGATGGTACTATCGGGGATAATTCGGAAGACATTCTCCAAGATCAAGAAGTTCTTATTCCTCGCCTTGGAGACCTAGGTCTGGAAGTGAATCCCTCGGTGTTTGGATTATTTGCCAGCAGCATTTAGGCTCAAATACACTTCTCTTGCTTCGATTCTCTTTTACCAGGCTTCAAGGAACTTATGTCTTTTAGATTATTTTTTTTTAACGCAGTTCCTGAGGCTATTACGTATAGAATGCGTCTCCTTCTTATTGCTCACGTACGTCTCAAAGAACTTTCCACACACGTAGCTATCGTTTTGTTGCGTATGTGATTTTCCCTCCCAAAAATTACTTACTTGTTAAGAACCACCCTTACTTAGCCCTGGGTGCCCCGAGGAAGTTCCCTTATTTGACGTAACCTTCAAATTGGTTGTGGGGTCCGTCATCAATGTCTCCCTAGATGAGACAGAGTGGAGTCAAGCGGCTCTCCTGATTCGGTGTGGCGGTCTCAGGGTGCGTCGCACGTGTGATGTGGGCCTGCCAGATTTTCTGGCGTCTGCCCTCGGTGTTACAAACCTTGTCTCTGTCCTATTGAGTCTCAATGGTGATAAGGTAAGCATACCACATGTGTTGAGTGCGTTATTGGCTTGGTCGGCCCTCAACCAGGGTACGACTATCCCCGAAGCTGGGCACGTTGATGATGTGAAGGTAAAGATGAATTAAAAAAGAATATTGGAAGGTGTTTCGGAGACCAATATGGCCAGACTACGAGTTGCTTTGCAATCCGAGTCTGGAGTGTGGCTGCAGGCGCTGCGTTCGCCTCACCTTGGGATTTTACTGGACGATGACTCTTTGCGTATGGCGGTGGCTCTCCGCCTAGGCTGCAGGGTGTGTGACCTCCAAGAATGATGGAAGCCAATGGCTATCATGCTCTGGGTTGTTGTTGTTGAATAGGGAGGTTTTCGCGACATCAATGATCATCATCATCGGCTCTCAATGACAAATCATAAAGACCTTATATCGGCCAACGTCCCTTGCGTGCTCGAACCTCCGGCCTCTGAGCAGATCTAACGGAAAGAGGTCGGACGGGTAGATATGGAATAATAAATATTGGATGAATGGCAAGTGTCTGATTTAGGACGCAACATGTGGTAGCATTGTTGCCACCAGCCACCTGTTTCGCACCATCCGTTCCGCTAAATCCACGGCTGAAAACGACTTCTTAACGAAGACTTGGAGACGTAGTACCATTTCGTGCCTATAGCAATGGAGACATCGGACAGTTGGAGTGCAGACGCTAATAAGCTCGGTCATTATTTAGGGCGCAGGGTAAGTAAAGTGTGCAGCGACTCCCGCTCAGGGTCTCACTCTTCCTCCTTCAAGGCTCTTGGTGCACAGGTTGGCCATAGCCGTTCTACGCGTAAAAGTAGCACTTTTGCGCCAGGAATAATCAGGGGTGGGTTATTTGAGCATTTTTTTTTTTGTCACTAGATCAAATAATTGTATTTATAAATATTATTTAAATTTTATTTTAGAGTTTATCTGAACACTTAGGAAAAAACATTTTCTCTTAACCCCGACCAAAAAAAAAGTATTGGGATATATATATATATATATATATATATAAGTACTTGTTTGATACTAAAAATAATAATACAATTTTTTAAAATGAAAAAAAAAATTAAATAAACAATTTTCGTAGCACCGCATGTCTTATTCATAACTTTTTTGTATGTTTTATTTTTGTTTTTGAAATCAAATCATAACTCACCTTTTAAATTGCATTTTTGTTGGTATTGTTGACAATATTCCAAAGTTGTGTACCTACATAGTACAAAATGATACATGATGTGGTCACGTACCTACATTAGACCAAGTGCGATTCTTGCTGAAAAGTTACAAAGTATTTCCATAATATGTACATTGGTCTCAATTAGGATAATCGGCGCGTAATAAAAATGCCACATTTCCATACGTAATTTTAGTACCTAGATATGTAGCCGACGCATATAGACCAGAAGAGCGGTAAACCGCACTAGTAGGGAACTTGTAACCGACTATTCATTAATGCGGCTGAAATCTCCCGTCACCGTACGACATTCATTGCTCATAAGCAACATAGGAGCTCATAAAAAGGATCAGAAGCTTTACTGGATCGCAAAGCAAAAGAAATATTTCCCTTACGCTAGCATGGAGCACAAAATTTCTCGGAAGTTTATATGAAAGTGCACGCACGAAAAGATTTTGCGAAAGTACTCACATCTTCATGTTACCAGATTCGTACATTTCATGCAAATACAAAGTTTTGATAATGGTTATACACTAAAGTGCAAAAGCCACATTTTAGTGTTATACACTAAATTGTAAATTAAAATTAAACCTATAATATACCGATGACATCTAAAGCGAGCACTGATAAACTATTATTCAGATTTCATAAAGAAAACTTTTCAAGAACCGGTCGGAAAGTGTAAAATGATTCAAGGGTTCAAATATCAAAAACTTGAATTCCCCTTTGAAATAAAAAAAAGACGTTTTATTGTATGTCAAAATTTGTCCCTATGTTAGGTACATTGGGACAAATTTTTTAAGTGCGACTTGTCGCTCGCTCGTCGTTTAGACCTATGCACCACACTTTTATGCTCGAATGTCCTCCCGAGAGGACTGTCAAAGAACACCTCGCTAAGCCATATCTAATGCTATGCGGGAAAAAGTGTGGTATCACGTAAATATGTTATGATTCCAATCTTATAATAAGGTAAGGAACACATTTATTTTACTGTCTAGGTGAAAATAAAAACGTAAGCAACTTATCGAAGATAACACCGCTGAGATATGATACAAAATTTCACAAATTTAAGCAAAAATGTGTAATAAAGTGGCTCTACTTTCACTAGCGCTCCACCTAAAAAGGTATTCCTTTTCTATGTAATTTTTAATAAATATTTATTCAGCATTACTTCCAATACGTGAGGTATTTCCGCACCCCGGCGAGGTAGAGTTCACGGCATCACGCGGATTATAAATTAGATTTCATTTCTACGCGTTCTGAGTTCAGATTTTCGTATACTTATAAGACGCTAGGTAAACGTAATATCGCCTCAAAGCGTGCCCTGCCGGCTACCGGCAGAGGGAATTTTTAGTATACATTCCAGGAATACCTGAGACTCGTAAAAATATTAAAATGAGATGGATTTATTAAAATTCAACAAATCTCATTTCAGCTGGCTGTGTAATAGATAATTCTTCATAAATAAAATGCGGTGAAGAATCGAGACCGACTTCAGCTTTTAATGTTCAGCTGAGTTTCAAGAGAACGAAATAAGTAAATCTATAAAATTACAGAGTATTCGGGGTGGTTTTCACACAAGCATCTAACTACAGTAACTACTGTGTTCGTTTCAAAAAGCCTTTTTGTAAGAAGAGTCTTTTTGTAAAAGAAACATTTCTCATTTAAACGCTGTATTTATAAAAAAAACATTGCTCTCGGTTTTGAGCAACGTTTCCGCTTTAATGTCCTTAAAAATCCGCGCATATTCCAGAAATTCGCAATTGATTCTTCTCAAAGCCAGCTTGGGACCGTAAGTAAGTACAAATGTGATTCAGTGGAAAATATTCACAATGGCGTAGATTTTCACGCTCAATATAAAACTCAGTAGCACTAAATAGGTAGCCGTCGCCAAAATTAATCACAGTTAAAAGCGAAACTGTCAGTGCGATGTGAAAACCCGTAAACAGCTGTTAACTGTTCCGTGAATTAAATTATCACAACATCCCCTCGAAACGCTTTTTTCAATTTCCGCGTTTAACTTCGTCTCTCGATTCGAGACATTTTTCGAAATATTTCAACGGGATTTATGAAATTTGTATTCTAATCGTTAATCGATGTAATTTATGGACGCTTTCCCTGATTCTTTACTTAGAGTTTGCTTCGGTTTACTTTCAGTTCTTTTAAACTCCCGCCAGGTTAATAACACCAGAATTTGACTACTTTATCATCAAAAAAGACCTATTTCGAATCTAGCCAAGTTCCTTTAACGATAATAATTTTACCCAGCCTTTGTAATAACTCAGTTGGATCCATATTTAACTGACCTTTTTTGTGGGTTTATCTAAATGTCATCTTCAAGACTCAGCTGCGTGGGACATGACAGACAGTACCTTTAGGAATTTAAAGATTTAGGTGATTACATTTCAAAATTTGTTAAATGCGAATAGCTAGCTGGTTTTGAAATAACTTGTATTTAAGTTATCTATCATATGACTTTTTCTTTAGATACTTTTCGGTTTTTCAGTAAGTAAAATAATTGCCTATGTGTTTAGGTATTTAACGTTGAGGGATAAATGAATAATGTAGCAACAATAAACTATTTAGGAAAGGCTCCTATGAAATACCCATTACAACCAATTTAAAAAGTAAACAAAAGCTGATCAATCCAAGCAAGTACCGAAGTACCTATGAGAAGTCACTACGTGGCAAACTATTAATGAGCAGAGCTGACCCACAAACACTAAGTCACCGTTTTCGAACTGGATGAGACTAAAGGATATTATACGAATGAGATAAGCGAAAACACTCTGTAAATGGAAAAGTAACGGGTCAGTAAGTCCGTGATTTTTTTTCGTGTTTTGTGACGTGATAAATGGGCAAGAACACAGTAGTCTCGGCTCTCGGGTACCCACCCGCCTAGACTTGGCCGGAGCGAATGCCAATGACGCGAAAAATTGCTCTTGTTTTTCCTCTTCTCTTAAGAAATGTTGAGTTCAGCATCACTGTTTATTGATTGGTAATCTTCGAATCAATTATCTGGGTGCGTCTGAAAATTGTGGAGGAATCGTAAAATTGGATGGGATCTTTCCTTGAAACCTGGATTTATACACCACCTGTTTTAACAACAATAAGACTAAATAAAAAAAAAATTAAAAGGATATTTTTAGCACTTTTAAACCTAAATTAAAATATTCCCTACGCGATGTTTATTAACAAAAAATAATTGCAACACAAACTACGTCTAGCTACCAGCGGCTATGCGTGATGGTAGAAAATCGTCCCAATCAAAGATATTCCCAGGATAAAAAGTATCTTATATGTTATTTCAGTACATGGACTACTCTTGTGCCTTTCGTTCAAGTCCGTCGAGCCAAACGGATCAAACGACTGTGAAGAAGTAACAAACATACACAATCACAAACTTTACGCCTTTATAATATTAATTTTTTTTAATGAAATGGCTCGAGTGTTGTTCGTACAGCTGCGACAATCACACAATTAATTCGGCTAGAATGTTAGACGAAGCGTTCGGCGCTAAATCTCGTATTTTATCTTTAACCATTCGTCCAATTAAAATATGCAGTAAAAAACAAAACACATGTATTTAGTAATTGTGCCGACAAATCTGCTTATTAAGGATTAATAAATTGTTGATAATATGCCCGGTTAAACATCATTCAACGATTTTATTTATTTTCTAGTACATTTTTAAAATTATGATATCTCTCGAATGAAACGTCCAAATTGAATTATTCAAAAATTAATATACAGGCACTGAATCAGACTTAAATATTAAACAATTTGTTTTGCTAAGGATTAATACAAAGGTACAAAAAATGGCTTTGTCTAGAAGCGGTGCTTAAATTCATTTAATAAAAAAACTGTTATTGTGGCATAAATATAACAGTTAGACATATTATTATGGTGTCGCGATATTTTTTGTAGATAATAATGTGTTCTGCAAAATTGTAGTACATTATTTTGTTTTATCATCAATAGTTTCCGCAGCGCACGCGAGTTTTTTTAAAATAAAATATAGCCTCCGTGATAAAGTAGTTTTTCACTGGTGAAAAAATTTTCAAAATCGGTTCAGTAGTTTTTTAGTTTAATAATAACAAACAAAAATACAAATCTTTCCTCTTTATAATATTAGTATAGGTACAGATATTTTGATGCAGAAATTATAGCATAGCAGCATTAAAAGATCCAAAAAAATAAGATATTCACGACCTCTGCATTTCATTCATCTGACTGGACACACCGCCATCTGCATTATAAGCGAAGAAGCTTATAACTTCTTCGTATGCTATCTTTGTCAATAGTTTTCCATACAATTAACAGATGGCGCTGTCATTGTACGAAGAATTTTGGTAATAAATACCAAAAATAACATTTATTCTTCCCAACAATACATCACTTTATGCCTCAGATATCACTGTATACCAATTACCGAGTAGGTAAATACCCTCACGGAAAAAAATCCTGGTGGTGAGCAAGGAGCGTCAGACTTTGAGTACCTACCTATGTGTAAATAAATAAAATAAAAATATTTTTGAAGGCCGCGGCTACTTCAAAAATACTTTTATTTTATTTATGACAATGCTTCTTTTTTAAAACAAAACAATGATAGGTAATGTATTTTATGATTAAATGGCTTATTTTCACTCGCTTTTTTATAAGGGCAGGAAAGAGGCAGAGTGGAGTTCGAATGTTTCCAATGGTATAGTTAACCCAAGACAAAAAGAAAATTGCTTTGTCTCAAGCACGTCACTTCTACCACGCATCCGCTTCACTTGCACAGACTGAACAATATAAAACCGCCCAGGCCACTGAAAATGGAAAATCGATGTTGCTAACTGTTTTCACGTAGCAAAACCTAACCAACGACACAATATAAATGTAGGTTAGTGTCTACACACTACGTGTATAAAACAATATATTACATATAATGGCATACTTCTGTTATTGGCAAAACTACAAAGAATAACTTTGAAGGGACTAAGATTTGGACCATAGTAACTTTTATTCACACATGGCTAAGGCTCCTTTGGCACAGTAAGGGAATTCTGAAATTTAGCATGTATATTGTGATGTTTATGTATAATCATGGTATGGCATGGTAGTTAAGGTATAGTTTATGTATGCTAATGAATATTTATTGAAGTAAAGAAAAAGTTTAAAGTGCCCGTTTTTTGCAAAAGTTGTACCTATGTTGTGATAAATTGTTGTCTTAATAAATTCTGTAAGCTGCACGTCACTTGTAACAAACTAATACATGCTTGTGTTACTCATTTTATGATACAGTTATTTGTTGCACAAATTAAGATGTCCACGATATAATTATAATCTGACTCGACTTATTTCCATCTGCATTATATGCCAAGAACCATCTTCTTCAAACGCAGACAATAGATTTCCGTTCAGTTGATAGATGGCGCTGTCTTACAAATTAATCAGAAATTAAAATCTGTTACCGATCAGAAAATTTTGGTAAGAAGAAATTTTAATTTAACATCACAATCCATGAATCACATTTTTCTCAATTGTAGGTACATCATTCTTTTCCTCAGATGCAAATGTCTTAGAAGAGCATTAATGGTGCTCAGTGTGGGTATGTGCTCATCCCCATGATATTTCCTGATAATAGGTATAATCATGGTATAATTAATAGTAGATTATGTGACTAGGAGCTGGGAGGGCAGCACTAGCCTACTACTTAACTACTAGCTTGCCTTGGTGACATCGTTTTTTGAGCTTTATGTTTTGAAATTGCTAAAGTGATTTTGACTCCTACATCAAACTTATAAGTGTTGTCGCTTCGAAGATGGACGTTCATTTTTAGAGATAGATATAATTATTTTGATATGAGTGGAATTATGATTTTATTAATATTCGATTTATTTGCTTAAAAGACTTGTGTCTGAATGCAACACTGGTGTCTCACTACTATTGGTCCGTTGCAAACTTCCAGGGCAATGGTGGGGCGACACTAGCCTGTGCATAATAATAAACTGTAGAGAGATCGTTCAGTTGGTTGGCTAATACAGTGTGAGATTATAGTTTATGGCATATTGTTCTGCAGCTGATGTAGAATTAATTTTCATATCGCAAAAGAGAGCAATCCGGGCTATTTATAAAATAGTCTTAGAGGATTTGACAGCTGAGAAGGCGATGACATCACGCGACAGTGATGACGCTGTCAAGTAGAGGGGGGCAACACACTATGAGTGGTGTGTGCGGATTTGCCTCTTCCACTTTTGCTTGGGAGCTCGGATGCGATGGACGTGTTTTTAGACATCATAATTTTGAATTGTATTTGTGTGACGGTTTTTGATTGTTTGTCATTTTAAATTAATAAAATACCTGTAGGTTGTTCTGAGTTTTTCTTTTAAAAAAGTCAAATACGCTTCTGATCCATAAGATCAGAAGTGGGATTCGTTTAAATTCACGCGATCTAGTTCGTTCGCCATCTTTTAACCATTTTAGTGTAATTTTCAAAATAACACGCAACTTTATAATTATTTTCTTTTTGTTTTCAAGTTTAGTTTGTGTTCTCACTAGTAGTGAAGTAATTTACGTAGCTTGCAGCTATAGTTATGTCAAGTCGTGAGGGCACACCGCGTGTACCTAGGCGTAATTCTTGCGATCACCGTGACGATTCGCGTAGCCGTCGCGATGTTCATAGCAGGCGTCGAGACCGCTATAGCGTGTTGCGTAGTAGATCGTCTAGGCGTTGTAATGCGTAATGAGAGGACAGAGAAGTCTGAAAGTCCGCGCAAGCACCGTGATAGTTCTTATGGGCGCCGCGATAGCCCATGTCGCGATCCTTTAAATGAAATACTAGACCGATTATTAGAGAGACGGTTGCCGGCAAACGCTACTCCCACAACGTTGCATCCATGCTACACGCCGCCGTTGAGGACTGCGGTATTTGCTGAGGCTGCTGTCACACCTGTTCTGGAGACTACTAGGACCGTGACCCCTGAAGTTTCGCGGGAGGTTGACGCTGCGAACAGGATTGTATGTGCGCTTTCGTCGTTGATTCAAGTAAGATCTAAGCATTATTATATTTCAAATTTTGACCCCAATGTGTCTTTGATATGTGATGTGCAGAAGTAGATCGTGGCCGCGAAATATGTCACTGGGACGATCGGAAATGCGTCGATAGGACGCATTGGTGTGTGTCTACGTGGTAATGCTGAGAAGTGGCTCAACGATTGGGTGACCAACGATCGATCGTGGTTGAATTTTGAATCTGAATTTCGATCATTGTGTCCGCACGAAGTAGATATGGCAACTGTGCCATATGACGTCATGAGCACGAATTCAAATAAATTCTCAACGTATGCCGAAGTCGCTGTTGCGATTGAACATCGTTAAAGGGCTTTCGGATGAGTTAAAAACTGCTGTTGCCTTCCGTGGCATATCTGATCCCCAAGTGAAGGCGGCGACCACAAAGGAACTAGTTGAATTTTTGCCAGTGTACTTAAAACCTAAAAGCGCGCCTCCTGTTTATAACAATCCCGTTCGTACGTCAAACGCTCTGATCCGCGTAAATTCAAGGTCTTTACGGAGGACGACCGACTAGTTTGTTTTTCATGCGGTAATGTTGGTCACAAACAGGCCACTTACCCTAAAAAGCCCTCGAAAACTGATACAGACGCAGACAAATCTTTATCCAAAACTGAATCGACCAGCTGTAATTTACAATCAAAATCTAATTCTAAACCCATTAAGACTTGCACATTCTGTAAAAAGAATGGGCATTTAGTTGACACTTGTTTTGTTAAAGATCGAGTTGAGGCAAAATCAAATAATAAAAATACTTCAAGGGATGTAAATTTTGCTCAGTCTACTCCAGATAGAAAAACATAATGCCCGCCGTTATTTAGAATATGCTGATGTTTTATGTTGATTGATGAATGATTCCGGTTCAAATATTTCACTTATTTCTGATTCCGATTAAGCATTTTAGTTAAATAGAATTCCTACGTACCGCCTTATTCGGGGTATTAGTAGTCGAGACATAGTCTACTTCGTACTACGTAACCAATATTATTGAATTTCCTGAATTAGTGTTCATCATACCCTCGGATTGCATCAGGCCCCAATTCTGATAGGTACTATGATGTTCTAAATTCTAGCGGAGTCGCATATATTCGAACAAATTACTTACAAATGTACGTTTCTGACGCTCGAGTTAGAATATCTGGGCAGACTTACTAGGCATGGTCAGGTACGGCCGAGCTATATAAGTATAAGTAAAACTGAAGCTTTAATTAACTCTCCGAACCCATCTAATGCTGGAACATGAGGGTAGATGGAAGCGAGTTGTTGGCTGTTTTAGTAAATCCATGCAGGGCGCCGAGTCCAGTTATGAGCTCGAGACCTTAGCAATCGTTCGCGCTTTACAACATTTTCGGCACTACTTAATCGGTATAAGATTTAAAACAGTAACCGATTGTAACTCACTAAAGTTGAATAAGCGTCAAAAGGACTTGTTACCACGCGTGGCCCGCTGAAGGGTGTACATCCAGGATTTTAATTCTCGCTTGAATATCGAAAAGGTTGCCTTTTGCAACATGCAAACTTTTTAAGCCAACAGCCTGCTACTGTTCGCCAGATTAATAGTCCACGAAACTGGGTGAAGATTTCTCAAACGGCTGATTTGGAAACTCAAAGCTTAATACAAAAGCTGAGATATGGTCAATATCCAATTGCAGTAGTGCACGATTTTTCATAAAGAACGAATTTTTGTATTACAAGTATTCACTAACTGGTGAAGACTCTCGTCTTTGTTTTATTCCTAAAGGGCATAGGCTTAGTCTTACGCGTTATTCATGATGCTCATGATCATATAGGAATGAGCGTGTGCTGTATCGTTTTTAGTTTCCTGGATTAAGGGTTTTTCTTAAGAAATATAATGGGTCACTGTATTGTTTGTCTGTCATACAAAGAAATCCCTCGTGCCAGACGTTGCTCTGGACGACTCGCAGCCCAACCGAGAAGCCTTTCTTACGCTGAGAAGACAAAGGGCTTCTGAGCTGCTTGTTGAAAATCAGCAGTGGCATGAGACGTGCGCCAAAGAGCGTCGTCGTTAGCCGTGTACATTTGATGTCGGTAATTTATCATTTGATGTCGCTAATAAATCGTGTTTGTGAGTAAAGGTTCGCAGAGCATTGGGAAGCTGGACTCCGGAATGCGTGGCCCGTACGTGGTAGTACGAGCGCTACCACATGACCGATACGAGCTCGAGCTGATTGCTGGCTCGTATGGAAAGAAGATGCAGACCGCTGCAGAACATATAGTTCGGTGGCGTGCTGTGCGAGTGGCAGCCCCGACCAGAGGCAGCCCCGACCAGAGGCAGCCCCGATCAGAGGCAGCCCCGACCAGAGGCAGCCCCGACCAGAGGCAGCCCCGACCAGAGGCAGCCCCGACCAGAGGCAGCCCCGACCAGAGGCAGCCCCGACCAGAGGCAGCCCCGACCAGAGGCAGCCCCGACCAGAGGCAGCCCCGACCAGAGGCAGCCCCGAACAGAGGCAGCCCCGACTAGTGTTGTCCTACCCCGACCAGTGGTAGTGTTGTCCTGCCCCGACCAGTGGCAGTGTTATCCTATCCCCTGCCCCGACCAGTGGCAGTGTTATCCTATCCCCTGCCCCGACCAGTGGCAGTCCTATCCCCTACCCCGACCAGTGGTAGTGTTGTCCTGCCCCGACCAGTGGCAGTGTTATCCTATCCCCTGCCCCGACCAGTGGCAGTCCTATCCTCTGCCCCGACCAGTGGCAGTCCTATCCCCTGCCCCGACCAGTGGCAGTCCTATCCCCTGCCCCGACCAGTGGCAGTCCTATTCCCTGCCCCGACCAGTGGCAGTCCTATCCCCTGCCCCGACCAGTGGCAGTCTTATCCCTATAGCCTCGACATTTGGCTATCCTATCCCCTGCCCCGACCAGTGGCAATGGTTTCTGGAACCCCGATAGTGGTATCCAGGCGACTTTGTTGACTGTTTCGGTAATGAATGAGGTCCGGAACTCTTTCATTGGTGATGCAGCTAACAGAGCGCTTCCTACCTATTTTAATGTGACTGCTTGATGTATCGCTTGCAGCTTCATTCCAATGGGTAGCTGAAAGTTAAGTTTTCAGAATGTTTTACTATCTCTGTTTGTTTTGGCATGTTTTAGATGAGGACTCAAATGATGATGATCAGGCGCATGGAGACCCATTGGACCACCCATCCAATGGCAACCAGACTGATGAGGAGCCTATACCAGGAAGTCAGGCTGACGAGGGCGTTCAGCTATCAGGAAAGGCCGTCTTAGTGGATTTGACAGCTGAGAAGGCGATGACATCACGCGACAGTGATGACGCTGTCAAGTAGAGGGGGGCAACACACTATGAGTGGTGTGTGCGGACTTGCCTCTTCCACTTTTGCTTGGGAGCTCGGATGCGATGGACGTGTTTTTAGACATCATAATTTTGAATTGTATTTGTGTGACGGTTTTTGATTGTTTGTCATTTTAAATTAATAAAATACCTGTAGGTTGTTCTGAGTTTTTCTTTTAAAAAAGTCAAATACGCTTCTGATCCATAAGAATAGATATACTGACTCTGCCTTTACTTTATATTTTAGAATGTATTTTATATGTTCGCAAAAACTTAGGATTTCAAATAAAAGCTATTTACATAATATAAAGTCGCTTTGGAAATTGTAATACCCAAATGGAGACGAACTGAGAAAAGTAGTAATTCCTCATAAGCAGCATACGCTTTTATAACAAGCCGCTAAAGTTGGTTGCAGAACTTAGTGGAGGACAGTTCAAAACCCACATCAAGCGTGACATTACCAAGACAGTGTATTACAAGATTAAAAACTACGTTGAAGAAACATTTGTTTGAAATTAACTGCTTCTGCACATGTGGCTTCACTGGTAGTTCATTGACTGCATTATCATGTAAATTTACGTCTATTAACTACTCCATCCATCCATCTCCATCTTTGTTTTAATTTAATAATATTTTTTTGAAAACTGTTTTTGACAGTGAAATGACGATGATGAATGATTTGTGTTTTTGCAATATATTTTTTTAAATTATTTAGACCTCAGCTACCTTAACTTCATTAGGGATTTATTATTGTAGGTTTAATTATAAGTTTTTTATATCTTTTTAGTATTTTTCGGCTTTTGGGTACGACGTTGACTAGTTTACACTGTCCTCTATTACTTATTAATATTGTGATAAATGTAAGATTTTTTTTTTAAATTGTTACCATGGAGTTTCTTGCCGGTTTTCCTTCATAAGAAACCACTAATTAGAATCGAAATAAACTTTAATTGAAATAAAATACTGTAACAGTCGCTGCTACTAGTATTACTAGTACAGGTACATCACTGATCCGGGCCTTGGTACAGGCCATGGTCCGGAGCGAGAAGTGGCAAGCGGTCCCTCGAGCGTGTGGCCGCCTCCTTTGCTAGCATTACTACTTCGAAAAAGGAGAAGGCCGCACGCTCGAGGGAACGGCCATCACGCCCCAGCCTCCGTGATCCCGATCTCGATTTCTGGCTAACGTAGGCGTGGGCTTGCGGACGACGAGCAATGGGTAGCTTGTCGTCTGACCATCCGGTAACCGTCCTGACCGAGCCCAAGTCGTCGACGGCGCGTAGTGTTCCACGTGCGCCTCAAGGAGATGTCAGCAAAACCGTACGGGGGCCATGGGTGATGCGAAAAAGAACCCTGGGGCCCTGGAATGAAGTCAAAGAAAAAACAAGAGTGGATTTTAGTCAGTAAAAGTCTGACACGCCCTCTGCCCAAGGTGGGAGATGTGTTATAGATGATTTCCACCAAAAAAAGGTACATCACTGATTCATTGTACTTTACTGTCATGCATCGATTTATAATTAAGTCATAATTATTATGTAATGTTCATTAATGTAATAACTTTTTGATAAATAATATATTATTGATACGTAAAAAGTACGGCACAGTTGGCGCAGGGGTTGAGAGATTGACTACTGCGCTGCGTGTCACGGGTTCGAGCAGGGAACAAATATTTGTATGGCCTACAGATAGATGTTTCGGGTCTGAGTGTCTTGTTTAAGTGAGTTTACATGTTTGTGAACACATCCATGATACAGAAGTAATTCCTAGTAGGTATGGGGCAAAGTAAGTAATCAGTTACACTGAAAACAATTGTTAAGTTTTTTCTCGTAAATAAATAATTCATAACAAAACATTTTTTTTCTCTTGACTCCTGAGACAGATTTTGAAGCGCTTCAGTTTACTGATTTGTTTTAGCCTGAGGAACAAAATGCACTTTGTATTCATTCTGAGCAGCACTTGGTCCAACTCCCATATAAAGATTAGTAATGTCCTTTTCAGTGTAATTGATTACTGATTATATACCTATTATAGTCAGTAATCAATTATGCTAAAAACAATTATTAAGATACTTTTCGAAAATAAATATTTCACAATAAAACATTTTTTTTCTTCTTGACTCCTGGGACAGATTTTGGAGCGCTTTGGACTTTTATTTATTCACCACTACCCAGTGAGTACTGTGGCGGCCATGCAAGTCCCACTAATAATTACTAACTTGCAAACTGGCATGTTATATTTTTAAGGTTTATATTATAAAAAGTTTAGGTCTGTTTTGATGTTCAAACGATAGATAGGGAGACGTCATAAAAAAGTCGAGACGTATTTTTATAGAAAATTTATTTGAAAGTGCTTGTTCATATTCATATCTTTATTTGCATACTATAATGTCATTAGAGATGTTACATTATTGCTTAAAGTTACAATTATGGACCCTGTAGGGCACAGCAAAAAATAAAATTAAAATGATAAAATTTAATTAAATTTTTAAAAAAAATATTTACACTAATGTCATTAGCTTAAATTAAAAAATAAATAATAATAATAACAATGTCATTTTATAAAATAGCTCTGTTAAATTAATCACACTAAATATTACAAATCTTCCAGGTTAAGTCATTATATATATTATTGAGATCACATTCTACTTATTATTTAATTATCCATGTCAATTAATATTACTGTCATTCAAATATTCATGTAGTGTAGGTATAATATCCTTTTTTGTTAATATCTGCTTGAGTTGACTTATAAATGATATTTCACTAGTTTCATTCTCTAAGACATCTGGGAGTTTATTATATATTTTTACTGGCATGACATAAGGACTACTTGAATGCAGTTTCATGCGCGAGAGAGAGGGTAATATTAACATATTCTTATATCTAACGGATCGGTCGGGATGTTTATCTAAATTATCAAAATTTACTTATGCACTTCGAGAAGTAAAGAAAACCACCGACCTACAAACTGCACTTACGACCTTCTATGCCTACGCTCACTCATGGCTCAGCTATGGCATAATAATGTGGGGAAATAGCACTGACGTGCCTACGCTTTTTATTCTCCAAAAAAAAAATTAATTAGAATCATTGTTAACATAGACCAAACAGAAACTTGTAAACCTTTTTTCATAAAACATAAAATACTTACCTTAACATCTATCTATATCTTAGAAATATGTGAGTTTGTTAGGAAATACATGACTTTTTTTACAACTCGTGCATATAAACATCTCGACCGATCAGTTAGATATAAGAATATGTTAATATTACCCTCTCTCTCGCGCATGAAACTGCATTCAAACAGTCCTTATGTCATGCCAGTAAAAATAATATAATAAACTCCCAGATGTCTTAGAGAATGAAACTAGTGAAATATCATTTATAAGTCAACTCAAGCAGATATTAACAAAAAAGGATATTATACCTACACTACATGAATATTTGAATGACAGTAATATTAATTGACAAGGATAATTAAATAATAAGTAGTATGTGATCTCAATAATATATATAATGACTTAACCTGGAAGATTTGTAATATTTAGTGTGATTAATTTAACAGACCTATTTTATAAAATGACATTGTTATTATTATTATTTATTTTTTAATTTAAGCTAATGACATTAGTGTAAATATTTTTTTTTTAAATTTAATTCAATTTTATCATTTTAATTTTATTTTTTGCTGTGCCCTACAGGGTCCATAATTGTAACTTTAAGCAATAATGTAACATCTCTAATGACATTATGGTATGCAAATAAAGATATGAATATGAACAAGCACTTTCAAATAAATTTTCTATAAAAATACGTCTCGACTTTTTTATGACGTCTCCCTATCTATCGTTTGAACATCAAAACAGACCTAAACTTTTTATAATATAAACCTTAAAAATATAACATGCCAGTTTGCAAGTTAGTAATTATTAGTGGGACTTGCATGGCCGCCACAGTACTCACTGGGTAGTGGTGAATAAATAAAAGTTCAAAGCGCTCCAAAATCTGTCCCAGGAGTCAAGAAGAAAAAAAATGTTTTATTGTGAAATATTTATTTTCGAAAAGTATCTTAATAATTGTTTTTAGCATAATTGATTACTGACTATAATAGGTATATAATCAGTAATCAATTACACTGAAAAGGACATTACTAATCTTTATATGGGAGTTGGACCAAGTGCTGCTCAGAATGAATACAAAGTGCATTTTGTTCCTCAGGCTAAAACAAATCAGTAAACTGAAGCGCTCCAAAATCTGTTTTAGGAGTCAAGAGAAAAAAAATGTTTTGTTATGAATTATTTATTTACGAGAAAAAACTTAACAATTGTTTTCAGTGTAACTGATTATACTTACTTTGCCCCATACCTACTAGGAATTATTTCTGTATCATGGATGTGTTCACAAACATGTAAACTCACTTAAACAAGACACTCAGACCCGAAACATCTATCTGTAGGCCATACAAATATTTGTTCCGTGCTCGAACCCGTGACACGCAGCGCAGTAGTCAATCTCTCAACCCCTGCGCCAACTGTGCCGTACTTTTTACGTATCAATAATATATTATTTATCAAAAAGTTATTACATTAATGAACATTACATAATTATGACTTAATTATAAATCGATGCATGACAGTAAAGTACAATGAATCAGTGATGTACCTTTTTTTGGTGGAAATCATCTATAACACATCACCCACCATGGGCAGAGCGGGAGGGCGTGTCAGACTTTTACTGACTAAAATCCACTCCTGTTTTTTCTTTGACTTCATTCCAGGGCCCCAGGGTTCTTTTTCGCATCACCCATGGCCCCCGTACGGTTTTGCTGACATCTCCTTGAGGCGCACGTGGAACACTACGCGCCGTCGACGACTTATTGGGCTCGGTCAGGACGGTTACCGGATGGTCAGACGACAAGCTACCCATTGCTCGTCGTCCGCAAGCCCGCGCCTACGTTAGCCAGAAATCGAGATCGGGATCCCGGAGGCTGGGGCGTGATGGCCGTTCCCTCGAGCGTGCGGCCTTCTCCTTTTTCGAAGTAGTAATGCTAGCAAAGGAGGCGGCCGCACGCTCGAGGGACCGCTTGCCACTTCTCGCTCCGGACCATGGCCTGTACCAAGGCCCGGATCAGTGATGTACCTGTACTAGTAATACTAGTAGCAGCGACTGTTACAGTATTTTATTTCAATTAAAGTTTATTTAGATTCTAATTAGTGGTTTCTTATGAAGGAAAACCGGCAAGAAATCCATGGTAACAATTTAAAAAAAAAATCTTACATTTATCACAATATTAATAAGTAATAGAGGACAGTGTAAACTAGTCAACGTTGTATCCAAAAGCCGAAAAATACTAAAAAGATATAAAAAACTTATAATTAAACCTACAATAATAAATCCCTAATGAAGTTAAGGTAGCTGAGGTCTAAATAATTTAAAAAAATATATTGCAAAAACACAAATCATTCATCATCGTCATTTCACTGTCAAAAACAGTTTTCAAAAAATATTACTAAATTAAAACAAAGATGGAGATGGATGGATGGAGTAGTTAATAGACGTAAAGTTACATGATAATGCAGTCAATGAACTACCAGTGAAGCCACATGTGCAGAATCAGTTAATTTCAAACAAGTGTTTCTTCAACGTAGTTTTTAATCTTGTAATACACTGTCTTGGTAATGTCACGCTTGATGTGGGTTTTGAACTGTCCTCCACTAAGTTCTGCAACCAACTTTAGCGGCTTGTTATAAAAGCGTATGCTGCTTATGAGGAATGACTACTTTTCTCAGTTCGTCTCCATTTGGGTATTACAATTTCCAAAGCGACTTTATATTATGTAAATCGCTTTTATTTGAAATCCTAAGTTTTTGCGAACATATAAAATACATTCTAAAATATAAAGTAAAGGCAGAGTCAGTATATCTATTTTATAAATAGCCCGGATTGCTCTCTTTTGCGATATGAAAATTAATTCTACATCAGCTGCAGAACAATATGCCATAAACTATAATGCTGTGTAATTAAGCATAGTAAACTAACCTAGTTGTGGCTATACGCTATCTGTCAATTCTCTTATTTTTTTTACTGCATATTATGCAGCTGAGCTTAATCTACCTTAGTAAGTTTTAATATGAGCGTCCCACTGCTATTTTTAATTGAAAAAGTTACAAGTGTCTAAAAATACTGTTTCCGCTAAAACATCAAGTTTTTAGCCGCCAAGGATAAGATTGAGGCGAACATGAGGAATATTCGACTACAGTAGACTATACACTATTCTTAAACACTAACTCGAACGGCTTTGGTACAAGAAACATGATTTAATGAGAAATATTTATTGAAAACAAAAGTTGTTTTTATTTGGTTTTCCTCGGACTAATACTTTTTTATATTTTTTTAATGTACATTAATTCTGCTATACCACTGGAACTACTTTCATTCCTGGGCAGCACTTGGTCCAAACGCTGGCAATATCCTTTACAGTTTTCAGATTTTTTCCTTTACTTGTGCTATGAGACCTTGCTTCATCCAAATTTCAGAGTTCTAGGTCAACGAGGAGTACCCTATCAATTTTGATTCCCTTGAGAGTGTCGAAATACGCATTTTTTTCGACATAAACGGCCGTATCTATTTTTTCGTAAACTCAAAAGTTTGATTTTTTTTTCACAGCTTCAAGGGACCGCAGACTTGAGTATATGGTTTTAATTTCAACTCGATACCTCCACGCGTTCCCGAGATAAAGGGTCTTGACAGACAGACAGACGAACAACAAAGTGATCCTATAAGGGCTCCATTTTTTCCTTTTGAGGTACGGAACCCTAAAAATGTAGATAAAATCGATAAAGGTAGTGTTAAAATTGTTTTATCTTAACCTTTTGAGTACCGTAATTAGAGACACAATAGAAAGACAATGAATGAGCGAACGCCGGGTTTAATGAATTTAACAAGGTTTTCTTGGTCATAACTCTGATCAACCCGACTTCATGAGATGAACAACTAGAAGTATTACACCTACTGTACAAAAAGCGACGGGAAATGCATCCCATGCGCAGTATGGCAGCTCCAGAAGCCAAGCATCCTTATACGATAGCCGTCATACATATCGCGATCATCAGCTTTTTGCTCCTCACACCTGTTTCCTTTGCTCCCGTACTTAATTAGGTAACAACCGATGTCGGTACCTACTTAGTTTGTGTAAATTAAGTAGGTATATAAAATGCATCCGCTTCAGTGTCAATATTTTAAGGTTTCTTTGAAGGAGATGTAGTTCAATGAGTCGAATAGAATAAACTTTATTGAACACCAAAAAGTAACACAACTTATACGTAAACTTAAATCTATGGGTAAAATGGCGGTCTTATCGCTGCCAGCGATATCTACCACAGAAACTTAGGATGGATCGCAAGAACTTAAAATAATACATGGAGTAGTCTGCGGATGTCCATTTTATATGTTACTCAAACCAACTAAGACATAGGTTAAGATTTCAAATTATCTCCATGATCATCATATCTGACTATATATACACAAATAAAATCCTCTGATATTTGTAAGAAACCGTTAGTTTAAATATTTTAATAAGGGACTGCTATTTATCCCATTTTAGACTTCCACAGCGCCCTTGGGAAAAATAGGGATGGTCAATCCTTCACTAAGAACGACACACTTTGCTATCCTTAGCATGCAAAAGAGTTACTCACACGGAAAAACAAGGAGCTGTAATGGTAACTGGTATTGATGAATGTGAATCTGTGAACTGCGGAAATTGGAAATAAAGAGGGGATTGACGGCGCAGTTAGCGCAGTAGTTGAGCGTCGCGGGTTTGATCCCCGCACGGGAAATGTATTTGTATAGCCTACAGATAGGTGTTCTGGGTTTGGGTATCTTGTGTATGTGCGTTACATATTTGTGAGCGCCAGGAGTAATTCCTAATCTAAAATTTTTATTTCACATAGGCCTACATGGGCACTTATAAAACGTCAGAAGCTAGTGCACGGTTCCAAATTGGTAATTTCCTATGGAGAAGAACCGGCAAGAAACTCCATGGTTACTCTTTAAAAAAAAGTGGTTGTTTACAATATTTTCATATTAGTTACAGTATTAATAGATATTATGTAAAAACAGTCAATATTGTACCCAAAAGCACAATAAAAATAATCATATTAAAAAAAAGTGAGTCGTAATAGGAAGTAATCTAAGAATTCGTGGAGTCTACAGTGTTCTTACATTCACATTATAAAAAGAGGCTGTATAAAAAAAGCAAGAATAATATGAATAATTACAACTATCAATAAATGAGATGTTAACAAAATAAGTTACTAACGAATTTAAGGTAGTTGAAGTAATTTAAAAAATATTGCAAAAGCAATGTGTTACAAAAAAAAATGTATTTATTAAAACAAAGTTGAAGCAGTTAATAGACACAATAATAATGAGTTACCAGGGGGCCACATATGCAGAAGCAGTCATTGCCAAACAAGCGTGTCTTCGGCATAGTCTTTAACCTTGTAATACGGTTTTTTGGTTAGGACACGCTTAATATGGGTTTTGAACTTTCCCTCGCTAAGTTCAGTCACCGCCTTTGGCAGCTTGTTATAAAAGCGTATGCTGTTTACTAAAAATGACTTGCTGGTCTTAGCTAATCTCCATTTGGGTAATATAATTATTATTTCGTGTTTACTACGCGTATTTATGTTATGAAAATCGCTTCTAATTTTGAAGCGTCATAGTTTTATATAAAGATAAGACAGAATCAGTACATCGATTTCTTTGAATTTATTTCTGAGGGACTCGCGAGGATCCATTTTATAAATAACCCGGATTGCTCTCTTTTGCAATATGAAAATTGAGTCTACATCAGCTGCAGATCTCCACAGTAAAATGCCTTAAGACATGAATGATACTGTGGAAATAAGCTGTGGAATAATAATAATGGGGCGCAAAGGTTTTTATTTTTTTTAAATACGATTAATGACAAATCGTGAGTAATACAGTATGTATGTCGTGGTCAGATCTTAGAATTGATCACTTCATGATGTGACCGGCTATATCATGAAATGGTGGCATTTCATGATATAGAACCAACGGACGACGCTGGCCACATCATGATATGGGCAAGCCAAATCAATGAAAAATACTCTGCGTTTAACAATATGAACGGCTAAACGCATGATTATTTAATAATATGGCCAAACATGACTGATCATATCGTAAAATAGTTACATTATCCACCGTTAGAGGCGCTGATGTTGTTTTGTTTTTGTTATGAATCATGGCGGCGGACAGTTATTCTTGTGGTTATTCTGATAAATCTGTTAGTAATAATGTGCCAATTGATAATAATGATATAGTGAAATGCCATTACGATAAAAAAATACTTGAATTTTACGAAAGCCATTCAAAAGACGAGCGCAACGTAAAAAAACCTTGGAGTTCAGAAATTATTTCACTGGTTAGTAGATTTCAATCTCTAATAGTTTTATTTAGTGATTATTCTTTTAAAATTAAAGCTTTTTAAAATGTCTTATTTATCTTTAACTAGCTGACTCGGCGAACTTCGTACCGCCTGAACTACTCTATCCTACTCTACCTTACTCTACCCTACTCTACCCTAATCTACCCTACTCTACCCTACTCTACCCTACTCTACCCTACCCTACTCTACCCTACTCTACCCTACTCTACCCTACTCTATCCTACTCTACCCTACTCTACCCTACTCTACCCTACTCTACCCTACTCTACCCTACTCTACCCTATTCTACCCTACTCTACCCTACTCTACCCTACTCTACCCCACTCTACCCTACTCTACCCTACTCTACCCTACTCTACCCTACTCTACCCTACTCTACCCTACTCTACCCTATTCTACCCTACTCTACCCTACTCTACTCTACCCTACTCTACCCTACTCTACCCTACTCTACCCTACTCTACCCTACTCTACCCTACTCTACCCTACTCTACCCTACTCTACCCTACTCTACCCTACTCTACCCTACTCTACCCTACTCTAGCCTACCCTACTCTACCCTACTCTACCCTACTCTACCCTACGTAAATGGAAATCGGTTCGTGCGTTCTGGAGTTATAGCGTCAGGAAGGAAAACCCGACTTATTTTTATATAGTAGATATTCTTTATTTGGATTTTTTATTAAACCAGTTGGCCGTATCATGAAATGCAACCATTTCATGATATGGCTGGTCACATCATGAAGTGATCAATTCTATGATCTGAATTCAAAAGAAGAACATTAACGCAAAATAAAATAAGAAAACGCATGGCCGCTATAATAGCGAAGGAGGAAGCCGCACGCGTGAGAGAAAGACGCCCCAGCCGCCGAGATTCCGACCCCAACTACCAGCCACAGTAGACGCGGGCTTGCGGACGTCGAACAATGGGTAGCTTGCCGTCCGGCCGTCCAGTGATTAACCGGACCAAGACCAGTCGTCAACAGCGCATAGTGCTCCACGCGCTTCTCAAAGAGATGTCAGCAAACCGTAAGGGCTCAGCAGGGCCGATGCCCGCTAGCTAGGACCGCGGAGAATTTCTGAAGGGAAACGCGTTGGGCACGCCATAATTATGGCGGTAAGTCCCCTCTTTGAGACGTGGCTGGAAAGACCTCACGGCGTCCTTACCTTCCGCATGACGCAGGTCCTCACCGGACATGGTAAGTTCGAGAGGTTCCTGCACCGGATTCGCGCCGGGCCTTAGTACAGGCCATGGTCCGGAGCGAGGAGGAGTGGCAGGCGGTCGCCTACTTCTTCGAAGCAGTAATGCTAGCAAAGGAGGAGGCCGCACGCGTGAGGCAACGATCCTCACGCCCCAACCGCCGCCGGGATTCCGACCCCGATTTCCGGCCACCGTAGGCTCAGGCTTGCGGACGGTAAGCAATGGGTAGCTCGCCGTCCGACCGTCCGGTAACCGTCCGGACCGAGCCCAAGTCGTCGACGGCGCGTACTGTTCCATGCGTGCCTCGAGGAGATGTCAGCAAACCGTAGGAGCCCAGCAGGGTCGAAGACTACTGGGGCCAAGGGTCTGCTTCTGAACAGGAGTGGGTTTTTAGTCGGTAAAAGTGTGACACTATCTCTCGCTCCACCCAAGAGCGGGGATGTCTTTAGATGATTATCCAACCGAAAAAAAGAGGAAACCCTTAGTCCTAGAACGCAAAGGGCAACTGGAGGACACAGGTGTGGTTTAGTCAGTAAAAGTCTGACACGCCCTCGTGCTCCACCCAGAACGGGAGAAGTCATTGGATGACAATATTGGCTTTGATACCGCATTGAACTCAACAGTGTAGAAAACACAGGAGTTAGAAGGGAAAATAACAGGGATTTAAACTATTTTTTAATCACTTTTTTCATTATCTATTTACATTCCCGCCGTCCGGTAATCGTCCCAAGTCGTCGAAAGCACGTGGTGTTCCACGTGATTTTTAAAGAGAAAAGCCTATATTCCGCTAGGGCTACGGGGATTTTCTGAAAAGGAAACCTTAGAACGCTAAAGGGTAACTGAAGGACACAGGTGTGGTTTTAGTCAGAAAAGGTCTGACGCGCTCTCCCGCTCCACCCAGAGCGGGAGAAGTTATCGAATGATTTCCCACCTTAAAAAAAAATAGAAGGTCAGTTAAGAAAAATGTAACACATAATTCGAAACAAATCGTTACAAGTAGCAGCAACACTTTCAGCTCTTAATTACTCTTCACACCAACTTCTAACGTTAGCATACAGAGCTAAGCTCTTTTACAAAGTAACGAAACAAAGCGTTTGCAGTAGTTATTTTCTATAGAAAGTTCCCACAATAATAAGCAAAGTAATCTGAACCCACAAACAACCTCAATGTACCGCGGTCGTGTACTTGTTTCTGAAGATAAAGGGCTGGTTGTCACGTCCCCATTAACGGACGCATCGGGTTGCATTGCATCTAGTCTTGTTCAACTGTTCTATTAACCTCTAGGCTACCTAGCCCTAGGCGAAATCAACAGGCGAAACGATGCGACAAAGAAGAATGCAGTTTTTTCTTTCTCTAATACGTAAATCCTTCTTAATAAATTTAAATAGATACGAAAATAACTCTGACTAATAGTTACCTCTTCATTTCTAAATGGCTGAGCGGCCTGGGATAACCCAAAGATACATTTTAACCCTCAAGTATGTTCTCTTGGGACAACTTTTTCGTACTTGCGCTTGATAAAGGTTCAGCAGCTGCTCCGGCGTGAAGTACCGTCTCACCTTTGCCAAGATCCCCAATTTTTTGGCAGCCAGTTGAGCCTTTGCCTCGATGTATGAGCCGAAATTGAGTGTAGACGACAACGTAACCCCAAGAAGCTCAAGGTGGTCGGTTAGTGACACGGTCACACCTCTGAAAGATGGAGCCAGGTGGAATTGACTCCGTTTAGCGGAAAAAAGACACGCTTGGGTTTTGCAACAATGCAACTGCATTGAACTTGACCAGATTGGCATCGCTCCAATCGGAGACCGCCTTCAAGGACGAGTTCAAGCGTTCAACCATAGCCTCTCGGGATGACTGGATCTGTGACCCACTGGCACGTGCGTCAGACACATATCTCTCGGCAACAGTGCTGTCGTCTGCATACCCAAAGATACCGGGTTTAAGTAAGTGATCTATGTGCAGCAAAAACAGTGTTGCCGAGAGTACCGACCCCTGAGGGACCTGAGGGATTAATATCCATTTGACCGGACGAGCAGCTATCAACAACCACTTGGATGGATCGATCCCTCAAGAAGTCTCAGAAATCAGAAATCAGAAATCAGAAACGTTTATTTCAAATAGACCAATTACAGGCACTTTTGAATTGTCAAAATGTCGGTCAGTCAAAAAAAAAAATACAAGTGAAGCTAAATTGCACGTTCCAAAGCGTAGATCTCTATGGAGAAGAACGTGCAAGAAACTCCATGGACACTCTTTTAAATCATATTATGAGTTACATAAATCTTGGTTACATATTTCTTGTCGCTTCTAATATGTGAGCACAATGTAGATAAGTAATAATAATTAAAAGAATAAAATAAAATCTAATTAAAAAAAAAAATAGAAATTGAATTAAGTCATTGGCAGCTAAGAGATGACCAGTCTCAACTGACGGCACCCGTTCACGAGCATGACGCGTGCATCAGCCCCACTCAGTTCAACCATTTTGAAGGGAACCGAATGACCCAATAACACGTGCCACCATCATCGAGACATTTGAGTGAGCATGACAAACTCTCAACTGCCATGCTCGTAATGACAAACAAGTTGTAACCTAATAAAAATGCTCCATGGTACTTCACATTCACAAAACTTGAAAAACAAAGTGCTTCTACATTATACAATGCTATTGTTTCCAAATACAAAAGGTAATAAATTATCATAAGCTCTATTGAAATAAACAAATAAAATAAAATAAAAAAAAAACATTTCGAAAATAACAATACAAAAAGGGGAACAGTATCTCTTCCAAAACTGTAAAAAAAAAAAAAAAACTAATTTGAAGGTAAAAGTGGCTGTGGCTGCGGAGCAGGACCGGCATTTAGCCAAGCGTTTTTATCAAGGATATAATCTTCCAGTTTATAATACGCTTGTCTACATAGTGTGCGTTTAATGCATGCTTTAAATTTGGACTCATTTAGTTGTAGAATCTCAACTGGTATTTTATTATAAAATTTTACACAGTACCCCATGAAAGAACTATGTACTTTAGCCAATCTGAACCGAGGTTGATCTAATTTGTTCCTGTTCCTAGTATTAAAATTGTGCCTGTCACTTATCTTAGTAAAAAGATGAATATTTTTCCGAACATACATAATGTTTTCATAAATGTATTGACAAGGGACCGTCAGGATGTTTATTTCCTTAAATAGTTCCCTAAGAGAATCGCGTCTGCGAAGATTATATATGGCTCTGATAGCTCTTTTCTGCAGAATAAAAATAGACTCTATATCTGCAGCCCGTCCCCATAGCAAAATACCGTAAGACATGATACTATGAAAGTAACTAAAATAAACTAGTCGCGCAGTATCCACATCAGTAAATTGACGGATTTTTCTGACAGCATATGCTGCTGAACTAAGCCGACCTGCCAGAGATGTTAAATGAGGACCCCATTGTAGCCTCGAGTCAAGCGTGATCCCTAGGAAAACCGTATTCTCGACGAATTCAAGTTTCTCCCTGTTCAATACTATGTCGGAGTAATTACTTTTAACATTCGGTAACGCAAATCTTATGCACTTAGTTTTTTTTCCATTTAATACTAAATTATTAACAGTAAACCAGTTTTGGACTTGCTGTAAAGCATCGTTTACGTCATCAAGATTAGTGGAACGTCTATTGATCTTAAAAATTAACGACGTATCGTCAGCAAACAATACAATATGTGGTTGTTTTTTTAATAGATGCGGTAGATCATTTATATATACTAAAAAGAGGAAAGGACCTAATATTGAGCCTTGTGGTACACCCATTTTGACTTTCAAACCCGGAGAATTGACACCGTTTATCTGAACTTGCTGTTGCCTGTCAATTAAATAAGATTTCACCAAGCTGAGTGCAAGTTTACCTAGTCCATAATGTTCTAGCTTTAAAAGCAAGGTTTCGTGATTAACACAATCAAAAGCCTTTGAGAGGTCACAAAAAATTCCTATCGCATCTTGGGCTTCTTCCCACGCTGCAAATATATGTTTCAATAAAGTGACTCCAGCGTCAGTCGTGCAACGTCCTTTGGTGAAACCATACTGCTGATCATGAAAGATTTTATTGCTGTTAAAATGGTAAAGCATTTGATTAAGCATAACTTTTTCAAACACCTTACTGAAAACTGGCAATACTGATACAGGTCTGTAATTATTAGTGTCATTATGGTCACCAGATTTAAAAAGTGGTATAACTTTACTGTACTTCATTATATCTGGAAAGACCCCTTGGTCCACACACAAATTAAATATTAAAGCTAAGTACGGTGCTATGGTCTCTATTATAGATGCGCATACTTTAACAGACATTCCCCATAGGTCTTCGGTTAATTTGACTTTTATTTGCCGGAAAGCCTTTATGACTGTCAAAGGGTTTATATGTTTGAATTGAAATTCAACCGGACAGCCTGGCAAGTTTGCTTTCAATAAAGCAACTGAAGCTTCAGGGGAGGAATTTAGAGCTTCCGTAGTCCTAAGAGGTATATCGGTGAAATAATTCACAAACTCTTGGGCTACTTCTATGTTAGAGCTTTTGGGACCATGTGAAGTCTCCAATAAAAAATCCGTATTGCGTACTTTATTCCTACCAGTTTCACTATTAATAACTTTCCACACAGTCTTTATTTTATTGTCTTCGACCTTGTAATAATTAAAATTATCTAATATAATACGTCTATTGAAGTTCAAAAATTATTTTTAGGTGAAATAAATATCTGGGACGTATGGGACATTTTTTAACGATAAAAATATTTCAATTACCTATACCACTAGAAAGAGCAGGAAATTCTGAAACCAACAGTAATTTTAAGTCATTTTGAACAAAATATCCCTTACGTCAATTCTTATTACAGGTCGACATGTTAAATTAGGCACAATTTTATTTAAAAGTTGTGTAAAATGTATTTTTTAATAATAATAACACAAACACAGACTGCGGCAACGCCGACTACTAACGCAATCTGACCGCGGTCCAGTCCTAATAATGATGATGCAGATGATAGGGTTGTCACAGTAAGTAGCCAGTGCAACGATGAACTGAGGAGCGCACTGGAGGATGCACTTCACGAGTACAGATCGACTCCGATTGAACTTAGACCCCGTTTGCCACGGTTACCCATGCACAAAAACAATAGGGCGCTAGTGTGTACTTTGGACTCGCTGCTTAAAAACATCTTTGAGAGTAGCGAGAACCTTGTTGATACGCACTCAATCCTGTATTGTGGGGCTGTTGCGGCATTTCGTTTAGTAAACATCAAGTTTTCTAATATAGATGGAACTATTCGACCAAAGCCTGCTGTACCAGCCTGGCAATGCAGGATCGAGAGGCGTATCGATGAGGCCAGGGTACTCATCGGCAAACTACACTGCTTCAGGGAGGATAATACGCGACCATGAGTGATGCGCTTTGTGAGGCGGGCGCTTTTGGGGATTGGTATCAGCCCCTTAAGAATACATACCTCGTGTCACAGAGCGCATCGACTTCCTGAAGCAGAAGCTTTGTGCATGGCCGAGCCGCATTAGGCGGTATAAGCGGCGGGTTGACCGGTACTCGCAGAATCGCATGTTCCAGAGCGATGAGAGGTGGGTAAATAGATCTTGGGAGCGACCTGAACAAAATGTGATTGACGGGAGCCGCCCAGCTGATTTTGCCACCATTACAGTCGGTGCCTGTCAGTCACACTGAGGGTGACTGGATGCGTGACGTCGAGCGCTTGTGTGAAGCTATACCAGAAATGTAAAAAGTTATTATTACTCCAGCGGACATAGCTAAAGCAGTTCGTCCGTTACCAAACTGGAAATCACCGGGACCGGACGGATTGCAAAATTTCTGGCTGTAATGGTATAACAACTCACACGCGCCCCAGGCATCACAATTCCAGTCAGCCTTTGAGTCTGAGTCGCTACCAGAGTATCTAACAACTGGCGTAACCCACTGCTCCATAAGACAGGTAACCCCGCGGAACCCAAGAATTATAGACCGATTACATGCTTGTCGACGGTCTATAAACTTCTTACATCCATTCTGAGAGCAAAAAATAATCGACACATAGAGAATAACTTTTTTTTTTTTAATTGATATAAACCAGCGCTTGACTGCGATCCCACCTGATGGTAAGCAGTGATGCAATCATTGATGGTGAGGCGCACTAGTTTATCAAGAGCCTATTCACTCTAGCCTTGAAGACACCTAAATTATAGTTGGACGGGAAGATCGCAGCAGGCAAATTGTTCCAGTCCTTCGATGTACGCGGTTATAAACGACGAAGCGAAACGCTTAGTCCGGACCGTTGAAGTGTCAGCCTCTCAGAATGGATGTAGGAGTGGGTCCCGGGGTACTAAGGAGCTACTCTTCATTGACATGGCCATTAGCCAACAGGCTCGTCGATCCCGCAAGGATTTGTCGACATGTCGGATAGATTACAAGAAGGCCTATGACTCTGTTCCACATACCTGGCTCATGAGGGTGTTGGAGTTATACAAAATAGATATGACTTACGCACCTTCCTTGAGTCATGTATGAGGCAATGGAAGACAGTCCTTCGCTATTCAGGATGTCGACCAATCCAGGGTAATGATGAGTCTATTAGGATTAAACGGGGAATATTTCAGTCGGAGATCGGTTTTGCTTAGCTCTGAATCCTCTTAGCACATTGCTGGAGGATTCAGGACTGGACTATCGGTTGAGAAGAGGTGGTCAGGCCATATCGCGCATGGATGACCTGAAACTCTGCCCCCAGCAATTTGCAACTGATGGAGCTACTGAAGGTAATTGAAACTTTCAGTAGCGCCATCAGGATGAAATGCATGTAAAGCGAGGGGAGATTATGGAATCCGAGGGAATTCAACTCCCGGATTCCATACACCTTAGATCTCTCTTCTCTACCGAAACTTACAGGTATTTGGGTATGTCGGAAGCGTTGGGCATTAACAATGCTGACATGAATCAATCGCTGAAGGACCGCTTTTTTGGCCGCCTGAAGAAGGTTTTAAATAGCTTTCTGTCGGGCGGAAATAAAGTGCGCGCCTTCAACGGTTGGGTCATGCCAGTTTTAATGTACTCTTTTGGCATACTCAAATGTACTCAGACTGAACTAGACGCTCTGGATAGGCGGGTCCGTACATTGCTGACCGCAAACCGGACGCATCACCCACGATCATCGGTGATGAGACTGTACATCTCACGGAAGTGTGGAAGTCGAGGCTTTTTGAACGCAAAGACTCTGCACAACCGCGAGGTGTGCAGCCTCAAAGAATATTTTCTTAAAACCGATGTGGGTACATGCACCGAGATGTGATCGCAGTGGACAATGGACTCACCCCGTTATCCATGGGTAAAGACGACTGGCGCAAGCCTGTAGTACTGACTACTGATGACCGCAAAGAAATATGGAAAGGCAAGGAGCTCCACGGGCGCTTTGACCGGACTCTTCATGAACCTGATGTAGATTTCTTGGCGTCCGTGGCCTGGTTACGTTTCAGCGACCTCTTCGGAGAAACTGAAGGTTTTGTCTGTGCGATTATGGACGAAGTTATCTTAACGAACAAATACCGGAGATATATATGTATAATGAAGGACGGGACGGTTGACGTGTGTCGGGCATGCCACCGTCCGGGTGAGTCTATCAGACACACTACCTCTGGTTGTTCTCGTTTGGCTAACGGCGAGTATTTGCACAGATATAACCAAGTAGTCAGGATTATTCACCAGCAACTTGCTTTGAAGCACAACCTAGTGGATTCTGAGGTACCGTATTACAAGTATGTGCCCGACCCAGTTCTCGAAAATGACCATGTCACGTTGTACTGGGATCGGTCATCATCACTGACAGGACTATTGTAGCCAATAACCGATAGACCGATTAGCGCGCCGTGCAATGATAGTCGATGTCACTATCCCACATGACGAGAATCTCGTGAAAGCTGAGAAAGAGAAACAAATCAAATATATAACTTAGCACATGAGGTTGTCGACATGTGGAATGTGGACTCGGCTGTCAATGTGCCGATTGTCGTAACCGCCAATGGCCTTATAGCCAAAAGCTTCGACGACCATCTGTCGAAGCTGTCGTTGCGCGGCTGGACCAAGGGAACCTGATATAGAAGGCAGTACTCCTTGAATACGGCTCGCATTGTTCATTGATTAGTCTGCACTCGTAGCATACAGACGTACTCAGTAGCAATATTTAATTTCATAAAATAATATCAGTGACCTTTTTTTTACAGTAATTTTTGCCTAGTGTGTAGTTTAGTAAATTTATACAATGTAAACCTAGAATAAGTGAACTAGTTTTATATAAAATGAACAACAGCCCCTTCTCAAGAGATCGAGTGAATCTCTCCGCATCTCCAGCGAAGAGGATGACGCAAAATCCAGCCCAATCTGATCTCTTAATCGAAGCTGTTTCAACACCCGAGATACAAAGATGAATGTCAACCATTGAGCAGCATCTAAACGAGGTTGTTGAATTTTATTGTCCTACAAAACCATAGTGTAAGAGCTTCTGCCGTCTGTGATACAGGTTTATCCTAGTACAGGCATTTAACATAGCCATACTTTTGTAATTATTCCTAAGATTTTATGTAACTATTTTACCAAATTTTAACTCTGAATAAATACATTATTATTATTATTGTGAGGAGGTTGCTGTCTCTGGAGCCCTAACCACCGGTAGCTTGGACCCTGCTCCCGACACCGGCGGACTACTATTTTTTATATTTTTAAATGTTATTTTTTAAATATTTTTTTAAGAAATATTTAAAAATGTAAATTATATGTAAATAAGAAAAATAAAGAGATAATAATAATAAACGTTTAAAGATAACTGGGATCCAATTTGTTAGTAGTATAAAAACTTAAAACTAGTGTTACTTTTACAACCTTAATCTACTCGACCCTTGCCTGACCCATGAATCGAGGTATCAATACTCATGTGGGCAATATTACAACAATTCATGTACAGGCAGTCCACTCTACTGGCTATCATACTTAAAACGATGTTATGACTAGCCCGCATTCTGCTCAGCGTTGACGCGCATCGCTTGCGCAGAATAGCGTAGAAGCAATCGATGCGCGCCTCCGCAAACATACGAGACGCACTACAGTGGCGGGGCAGCCCCAACATCGTTCTAAGCGCATTATTATATTGTACCCTAAGGGCACTGTACGCTCTTTGAGTATAGATTGCCCACAGGCTACTACTACATCTGCATCTTTTTACTGGTGTAAAAAGATGCACAGAAGGCTCTAAAGAGGGTAATTTTTACCTCATTGGTACATCGTGCAAACCTGCGAGCAATCATGTTCGCCCTAACAGACAGTGCCCTACGTTCACGTTCAATATCCATGTCGTCTTTAAGGTCCTCAGTAATCATATGGCCCAGGTACCTGAACTGATATACCCTAGCCAACTCCTCTCCACTCAAGTTATAGGGGGCACACTAGAGGGACCCTTAGTACCAGCCCTAAAAACGACATACTCACTTTTCTTTACATTATACATTAGGCCGTGGCCACCTGCATAAGTTTCACAAAGCAACAGTTTCGTTGTTGTCGTTGCATTTGTTTAATGATGCGTGTGTGTGAAGGTACTATGTAAAGTGGATCCCATTTTTTTCCGATTGTACATACGTTTGTACAACTTGAATGACTTGAATGGTTGTACGAAATTTATTCGGACGAAAATTTTGGTTCCTATTTATCTTCTTTTTTCCTGAAAATAACCAGAAAAGGTTTTTTTTCTTTTTTGGTGATTTTACTAAAACACGCGCAATTATTATAATAATACCTCTAAACGCGCGAAGGGTTAAGTCATAAAGTAACTTCTCCCGCTCCGAGTGGAAAGAAGGAGTGTCAAACTTTTACTGACTAAAACCCTTCTGTGTTTCGTCAGTTACCCTTTACGTTCCTGGGCCTTCCAGAGCCAAGGTAACTCTTTCGAACAATCCCGCAGCTAAATATGGCTACCTAGTGTAGTCGAATTAGCAAAAAGGTTGGACTGAACTCGTGTAGTTCTAATTTTTTGTGGAATCATTAGAAGATATGAATATTAGTTTTCTCTGAGTTAGTACCATTCCTGTTATGTCCGGAACATTTTTTAATATTAGGTAATAATTTATTTATTTATTTAATCTTCATGCAACATAATAATAATATGGTAATAATGTGGTGGTATGGTATGGTGGTGTGGTATAATATGGTAGGTGCATAAAAAGAAAATTTTATACGAAAAACAAGAGTAAAAAAAAGTATACATATAATTAAAATACACATACATATATATTTAATATAATATATATACATATATATTACATATATATTAATATAAAGTAACGAAAGAAGGTTTGTGACGATTCTGCTATTGGTGGAGCAAATGATTCCCAACTTCCGCTTAAATGCATATCGACTTTCGGCCGTCCTGATATCGAGAGGAAGCGCATTCCACAGAAGGATGGGCAGAATATAGAAGGAAGAATGGACAAAATCAGAAGTATGAGAAGGACAGAGCAGTAGGAGATTATTAGAAGAACGCAGATTCCTTGCATGTGAAGAACATAGGTATTGAAAGTGACTAATGAGATAGGATGGAGGCGTGGGAGAGTTGAGTAGAGAGAAAAGTGTAGTCAAAGCGCGCAAAGTTCTTCTCTGGTGAATTGGCAACCATTTCAGCTCAGACCTGAAGTTCAACACATGATCATATTTCCTCAGATTAAATATAAAGCGGATGCAGTTGCTACGGAGTCTATCGAGCTTATCCAGCAAGACCGAGTTCAGGTCAAAGTAACACACGTCACCTTAGTCTATAATAGAGAAAATCAAAGTCTGCACCAGCATTGTCTTCGTCTTTGCAGGTAAAAAGTTTCTCAGACGATACAGACACCGCAATTTCCCGCTGACTTTTTGATAGACACTAGAAACTTGACTTAGCCAGCCAAGCGTCGAGTCAAGTTGCAAACCGAGATCCTTTACACTAGGGCTGATAGGAATGACGGCACCATTGAAAACAATAGGAGGTAGAGAGCTAACCGCTACTCTACCCATCATGCGTGAGCTACCAATAACAATGGCCTGACATTTTGAGGGGTTTACAGACACCCCAAACCTATCAGACCAGCTACTGATAGCATCCAGATCCCGGTTTATATCCTCTATAGCGTCTGACAAACCTTCCACCCGCGCAGACGTATACAACTGAAGATCATCGGCATAAAGATGATACGAACACCGAAGACAGTGAGTATTAACATGAAAGTCAAAAAAGTTTTGAAATTACATTAATAACTTGTTGTGTAAGTTTAGATATAATATGTAGATGATGATGAAGCTGGAAGGTGACCACAGAAACTCCGCAATAAAACGACACAATCCCATCTAGTTTGGGCCTATTTGATTCGCATTGACGAGTACTTTGATCATACATAGTCTGATGATGGAGCTGGCAAGTTACCTTAGGAACTTCAAGATAGAACGGCACAACCCCATTGAGTTTGGGCTCGTTTGGTTCGTATTAATGAGAACCTTGATCCTATAATTATTTATTTATTTATTTATTTAAACTTCATGTACAGTAGTGGTACATAGGCGGACTTAATGCAACAAGGCATTCTCTACCAGTCAACCTTTTATGGTAACCATGACCTGGTGATGGAGTTGGAAGATGGCCATAGGAACTCCGCAATAAAACGACACAACCCCATCACACGCATTCACTGTGCGTACAGCTCTAAGGAGTACCTATTCTCTGCCGTAGTCTGTATTTTGCGATAGCTACAACCTGGGGATCTTTAAGTCAAGAGTGAATAGGTTACTTCTAAGCAAGCGAGCTCCATCATCGATCATATTGTCGCTTTCCATCATCAGATTAAATTATAGGTAGGTCTGACAGGATAAATCTTGTGATATTATTCACGATACAAAGGTTTCGACTTAGGTTACATCTTAGCCCCACACCAGAAGCATCACCTTTGACGGCACCAATGATGACAATGCGCCATCCATCATCAACAACAACAAAAAAATCTTGATATATAAGTTTTTGTAAATAGGTCACATAATATCACAGCCAGGGATACGTCAAATTACCTATAACCCTGTATAGATGTCGTGGCCAGATCTTACAAATTGATCACTACATGATTGGCCAACTAAAACTGGCTAGATCGTTTTAAACGTTAAAGTTTGATAATATTTAAATCCTCGTTTGGCGTATTTTCGGGAACACCCAAATATTCCGAAATATTTTATTCTGAATTTCGATGTTCCGATTTTCAAAAGTCCGAATTTCATAATACCTAAGAATTATAATGTCTATTATTAAAAATCACGAAATTTATTTTACCGAAAGTCGTAAATGCGATTTGTTAGTTTTCCGATTTTCATACGTTCGAAGAATCAAATTCTCAAAGGGTTCTCGGTCCGAAAAACGATATTCCGATTTTCAATACTTCGAATAAACTAAAAGTCAACAGGTTGTGCTACAAAATTTAGTGACAGAAACAAATCGCTGCAAAACCGACTTCACGCAGTCTGATCTGTCGTCGTGGCTTTCGCTACGTCCCCGTCAGGGGGCGTGGCAAGCGGTGTCAGGGCTTCGCCCTCTGACCGCAGAGTCTAGCCGGGGCCCGTAACAACGGACCCGTCGTCATGGTGCCTAACTAGGCTCGGCGGTTGTAGAGCAGATGGCTCTATGTGTTTATGCTTGTATGTGTGTACTGTAGGCACGTCACGACGCTGCTGCACACAGCGCCGACTCTTCACGACATACCGGCGGTCAGTCCCCGCCAGGTGAGACCCCTAGGGGAAGCCCGGCGGGAGACGACCTGCGACGAGTATGCCGACTTGTTACGGACCTACAGTAGGATATGTGACCCCCGTCTAACCCGCTTCCAGAGCGAGCCGGTTACGGTTCAGACCGCAGGGACGTTTTGTGTGTGTGTGTGAGCGGCATTGTATTGTGTTACATCGCTCAGTGCACGTGCACCGAATAGTTAGCTTGCGCTATCCATTCGGTGCGTGAGTCTAGCGCGTGTGTAGTGGCGAATGTGTGGTCGACTTGCGTCGTGCCTATATTAACTTAGCACACGACGTTTGTCGGGGTGCGAGTGAAATGTAGAGTCATGTTGTTTGAGTAGGCCGCGTGTAGACTGGTACGGCCTACTCAGGCGTCAGTCCGGGGGGGGGGGGGACTCGCTGCCCGCAATCAGGTCGCGGGGGAGTCGTCTCGCGTCAGGGGGGCGCGTATGCCAGGGCGCCAGGTGCTTGACGTGAGGCCAAGCTGAGGCGTCGGCACGCGCGAACATCCCCTTCGCGAGGCGGCGCACAAACTCATCCAGGCTCTCAATCCCGAGGTCGCGTTCAATGATGTCGTTCCTCACATAGCGAGGAGCGTCGACGACTCTACGCAACGCAAGATGTTGTTGCGCGCGGAGTCTTTCTCGGCTCGACTCACTAGTGAGGGCGAACCATGCTGGAGCGGCGTACGTCAGCACTGGGCGAATATACGCCTTGTATATGCCCAGTTTGACGCGCGCCGGGAGGCGGGACGAGAGCACTGGTTTGAGCCGGTGGCGGACGACTCTACCCTGCGCGACGACATTGCCTGCATGCGGTCCCATGGTGAGCCGCCGGTCGATGGTCACACCCAGGTACTTGGCCCGGAGCGTCCAATCGACTTCGGCTCCGCTGAGTTTCAGACGTGGTGGGAGGGGCGATGATCCTGTGATCAGTGCCTGCGTTTTACCCACGTTAACCGACAGTCGCCATTTGGCGAGCCATTCTGGGATCAGGTCGAGCGCGCGCTGCATCCTCACCGCCGCGTACTTCGCGTTCATAGAGGTGGTAATGTACGCGGCGTCGTCGGCATACAGCGCGAGCGTGGCGTCTTCCGTGGTAGGGATGTCGTCGGTGTAACGTGAGTAGCACGCCGGCGAAACGCAGCTGCCCTGCGGTACGCCCGCTCGGATGGGTCTGGGGGCGGAGAGCGCCCCGTCGACCACCACTCTGAAACACCTGTTAGACAGGAAAGCTTGGACCACTTTAACGATTCTACGGGGCGTGGGTGAGGTGGCGAGTTTGTAAACTAGCCCCTCGTGCCACACACGATCGAAAGCTTTTTCCATGTCGAGGAATACTGCCACTCCGTACTCCTTCTTGTTCATCGCTGATGACAGGAGGTGCAGTACCCTCGACAACTGGAGCGTCGTACTGTGCTCCGCCCGAAACCAGAATTATTGAGATGTGCGAGGTGAGGTGTCGCAGCAGGAGTTGCTCGAACACCTTAGAGATTGAGGGCAGCAATGTTATAGGCCGATAGCTTTCCGGCTTCAGTGGATTCTTCCCCGCCTTGGGCAGCATTATGACGCGCCCTTCCTTCCAGGATGTGGGGAAGACCCCCGTGCGCAGTATCCCCGTAAACAGGCGCGCCAGGGCCGCAACAGTACGGTACGGCAGGTGGCGCAGCGCTGTGTTGGTGATACCGTCAGCACCGGGGGCCTTACGAGGCTTCGTGCGCAAGATGGCGCGTCTAACTGCGCCAGGCGAGAAGAATATGGGGTCCTCTTCGGGGGCTATCGGCGACGCGAAGTAGTCTCTAAGGTGTTGCTCGACTGCTGCGACGTGGTCGTGTTCAGTAGTCGGGTTCGGGCTAAACTGACGCTCCAGGTGCTCTGCAAAGACTTCCGATCGGTCCTCAGCTACGTACCTGAGGGCCCCGTCGGCTGCTTGTAAGGGGCGCACCGGAGCTGGGGTGTTCGTGAGCTGGCGGCACAGTCTGTGTGTCGCCTGCCAGTCACAAGTAGCGGCGTCAATTTGTTCCTCCCAGCTCTCGGCGGACAGGGCCTCCAACTCGGCCTTTACCTTCGCCGCAAGACGGTTGAGCTGCAGTTTGATGGTGGGGCAGCGCAGTTGCTGCCACTGCTTGCGTAGGCGCCTCTTCTGGGCGACCAAGCGCTGGATTCTGGGCGGTAGGGGCGGCTGTAGCCCTCTCCCCTGCGGCTGCGACTCTATCGTCGCTTCATCTAAGGCGCATTGTACGCAAGCAGTGACGTCGTTCGCTAGGGCGTCGACGTCCGCGGCGGTATCAATGGGCCGAGTTGGTGTTGTGGTCGCAAGCTTTTCAGCGAACAAAGTCCAGTCCGTTGTTCGACGTGGTGCTAGTGGCTTCAGTCGGGTCGGCATCCCCGAGAGGACGACGAGTACAGGATGGTGATCGGACTGTAGCTCGTCGTCAATGACCTGTTGCGTGATCTGGCAGCGTAGCCCAGCATGGACCACAATGTCCAGCACGTCGGGCATGTGTAGCGGGTTATCCGGGTAGTGTGTGGGCGTCTCAGGGCCGGACACTGTGTAGCCATGGGCCTCCGCGTCATCGAAGAGCCGTCTCCCCTCGTTGTTCATGTGCAGGGCGTTCCATGCAGGATGCTTGCAGTTCATGTCGCCGGCGAGGATTGCTGGCGACTTGTTGGTAGATAATGTGGCCCTCAGCTCACTTAGGTCTAGCTGAACTGAGGGCGGCTTGTAGCACGCGTAGATTCTTATGTCCTCGCCGGCAACGTGCAGTTGAACGCCCAGCACGTACAGTGAGTGTAGCGACGGCGAGGGGGCCTCCTGATGGACGACTCTTCTTTTCACCAGCGCTGCCAGACCACGGTATCTGGTGTTATGAGCCGACCTTTCGTCCTTCCTGTAAACGAGGAAACCTGGGAACTTGGCCCTATCTTCAGGTCCCAGGTGCGTCTCGCTTATCAGCGCCACGTCTATGTCTTGTTCCCTCAGGAGGTGGCGGAGTGGGGCGACCTTGTCCCGAAGGCCGCGGGCATTCCAGTGGAGCACCCTTAACGGCCTAGCCATGGCACAAGGTGAGTAATTTGGCCAGACCGTCAAGGATGACCTGCTCCGGGCTCTGCCCCTGTCTGATGGCCTTAATTAAGTCCATCAGCAGTTGGATAGCGCAGGTCGTGATTTCGTTCATGGGGGCCCCCCTGGGGGCCCTGTTGGTGGTGGTGGTGGTGGTGGTGGTGATGGATGTGGGGGCGCGTTTCGCTCGCGCGTTGCCAGCGCCTGTCTGAGCGCCTTTCCTTTCCATCACGACCTGCGTCCCCCTCTGGGGGGGGGCAGATTTCGGGACGTCTGTCTCCTGTTGGGTCGCTGGGGGGTTGGGTTGGCCCTTCTTACCCCCACGGTTCCTCTTCCTCCGCCGGGAGGATGTGGCCCCTCCGCGTACGGTGGGCCCGTTTGCTGCCGCCATCAGCGACACGCCTTGGTCCCTCTCATGCTCCTGGACCTCTGCTGGTGGTTGAGGTTGCTGCCGACGTGTCGAGGATGAAGTGATGGCGACAGTCCCCGCACGCCTGTTTCGTAATTCCCGTTGGAAGACGGGGCACCTGACGTGGCACGCCGGATGCGAGCCACCGCAGTTTGCGCAGGTGGCCGGCTCCTCTCGCGGTCGCGGGCAGTCTCTCGCGGTGTGCCCCTCTCCACATCGAACGCAGGCGAGCGGGCGGTGGCATTGGTGCGACGAATGCCTGAATTTCTGGCACCTATGGCACTGTGCGGGCCCACGTTTGCCACGCCATGCCTCTATCCTGACACCACGCATATTCATAAATACAGTGGTGTCGTAAATACGACGCACGTCCTCCGTGCGCCGTAGCACAGCGTGGAACACGCAGCCGGGTTTTCCTTGGCGCCCTCTAATGTGGCGCACGTACTCCGGCTCGTATCCTAGTACGCGGAGCTCCTCCTGTATCTCCTGAGGGTCAGTGTCAGCTGGCAACCCCCGTATGGCGATCTTAAAGTTCTTCTCCGCAGGTAGGGAGTAGGCGAACCAACTCACGCCACTCTCCCTCTCCAGCGCCGTCAGGTACCGCTGGACCAGCCGGTATTCTTCCTCCGACTCCGGTGAGAAACGGACACCGGAGCCATAAGGGCGGGCATTGGGTGGGCGGCCCAGCTTGGCGGCTATCTCCCTAAAGTGGCTCGCCCAGTTTGGGAGTCTCTCCACTACCAACGGAGGGTAGCGCGGCTTCTTGGTTCTAGGGCCCTTTGCCGGTGCCGAGTTCGAATCGGCGGGGGCGGGCGGGGGGTAGCACTTTCGACACTTTTATTATTAGTGGGTAGGCCACTTACCTCACCAATCCTTTCCGTGTATTGAAGGGGCGAGCGCGTTCCACAGTAGCGCTTCGCTCCTTCCGGTGCCTCGTCCGAGCTCCTACGCCGTCGCTGGGGCCTGGTCACCATCTCCAGTTCCTCCATCGACGGGGTCGGGGACATGGGTGTGTCCGTGTCTGCCGTGTCTCTTCGCACCTCACTGCACACCGACGCGAGGGAAAGACTCGAACCCGCACGCGATGAGCCAGCCGAATAATAATAATAATAATAATAATAATAATAATCTTTATTTAATCTATAAACAATATTGTTACATGTCACGAGTAAATCTTAAACAAAATATAGATATATTAATTCCCAACGAATAACTACGAGTATAACTAAATTATCAATTTTTAAGGACTTAAGGAAAGTTAACTTTACACCTAGAATTATGTATAAGTAGCGACTTGCCCGAACTAGGTTTATAAAACCTGTGTTTCGGGTCATCACTTAACAAGACTAATGAACAAGGGCATGTAAACAGAAATAACAACTTACGAACTAAACCTTACAATCATACTAAAACTTCCAATAGTTTCTCTGTGTCTGTGTAATTGAGATTCAATAGATAATCCGATAACAATGTACTACATTTAATATAATTTATGCTTATATATCTAATAATTTATTGATCTTGTTGAAAAAAAAAAAAAAAAAAAAAAAAAGTCCCAAAAAGACATAAAATCTATGAGCAAATGCATGTCTCGTCTGTGGTTTTCTGCAAACCAAATCTTTCCTCCTCCTGGTTGACGGTACTGGGTCAAAAGGAAGCTCAGAGTGCTGATAAAGTACGATGTGCAATATAAATAGTTGGCGTACTGTTAGTGACTTACATGCTGTGTATAGCTGGTGAGTAGGAAATCTAAATGGGCGGAAGGATTGCAACCCTTAGAACTGATCTTTGAGCACGTTCTAGAGGAAGCAAGATAGTCCTGGCAGTTCCACCCCATGAAGTAATACAGTAGGTAAGAACCGATTGACACAGAGCCAAATAAACCTGTTTAATTAACTTATAATCGGCTATGTGACGTAGGTTCTTAAAAATATATATTAATTTACGCACTCTTGTGCACAATAGCTCGATATGTTTACGGAAATTTAGATTTGTGTCAATCGTAACACCTAGGTATTTTATGTGGTCAGCTTTAACTAAAGTAGGGCAAGTACAAGCAATGTCAGCATGCTTGCAGTTGTGTGCGTAATTAAGGTTAGTAATCGGTAAGTTAATGTTTCTCATTGAGAATAAAATGTATTTTGTTTTATCTATATTTAATGTTAGTAATTAAAGTAATAAAAGATAAACTAACTCTAAGTAACTGTAACTAAGGGCTACTAAATAAACTATTAGGGGCGCTCTTAGGCGCCTTCATAGTCTATTGAATTAATAAAATTAACCTCGGCGTATTTACGCGCCGGACACTCTACGTCACCAGTCTGATGGTCACATTTCCTCTTGAAACGCTTGCACGTCGCACATTGAGGCGGAGAAGATTTACTGCTACACTCTTTGTGGGCATGCCCAGTCTCTCCACAGTGGTTGCAAGTAGGACTCGTTTCTCGGCAAAACTTGGCTGCGTGACCGAACTGCTGGCAATTGAAACACCTTGTGACTATCGTGAAATCTTTCACGGGGCAAGATGTCCAATTTATAAAAATCCGGCCTTGGTTTATAAGAACTTTCCTGATGGTAGCGGGTAATTCTAAAATATAGTTACAGGTAGAAAGACCTTTCTTACCCGACTTATGACTCAATTTGACAGTCGCAAGGAAGGACTCACGAGTAGTATTTGCCAATTTATCAGAAAGGTTTTGCTCATAAATGCAGTCAAATACTTCCCTATCAGAAAGTGCTACTGGAACTCCAACGACAGCAATCCTAGGTCGCCGTTTAGGAGCTTCTTCCACTGTAAGGCCTGATGATACCAGTTTTGTGGAATTCCTCAGCTTTTCAATGTCGCTTTTGCTTTCTGTGCTAATAAGAACACCCCCGTTTCTTACTTTTTTTAGGCCACGGACATGAAGTTTCAGTTCTTCAGGCGATATTATTTTCTGCACAAGTGACTTCGTGTCTTCACTAGTTTTAGTTTTGTCGCAAGGATATATGGCCACAGAACTCAGATTTGCTGGACGGATGAAGGTTTCGGAACTCTTTTTTACCATGCTAGCGTAGGACGAAGTGGTAATGTCAGAAGGTGTTAGTTTGTTGATTACAGCTTCTTTAATTACCTTAACCGATTCCGTGAGGTCCAGCTGATCCCTTAGGTGCAGTGCTGTGCTGTGCGCTTGAATTGTTTTTTGCTTTAAAGCTTGATAGAGGACGGCCATCTGAGATGTTCCATTGGAAACCTTGCGGCAAAGAGCGGAGACACGGAGCTTCTGATCACTGTTCATCTTCCCCTCCGAAACTATGGTGCAGACCTCAGTGAGAATGCCATCTATTGACCCCATCCATTTCTGGATCTCTGGCGTCGAAATAATTTCTTCCGGTAGCACACCAGACGACACGGGTGGAGCTTGTGGTGGTGTTTGCTCCCTAGGTTAAACTGGTTCAGGTCGTGTTGGAGTCGGCGGAGGACTTCGCCGTAAAAGTTGGCTACGTCCGAAAGGGCTAGGTTCTTGGTTAGACATAACTAACACAGATATTACTATAAATATTTAGTTCATCTTACACAACATACAAATTAGCAAAAACACACACGCGACCCACTTTAGTTTCGAACTGACACCGCAAATATTTTTATTGTATTAGTTGTTATAAATTGTTTATAAGATATTACATAATTAATAAATGCAAGGTACACGTCTACTTGGTCTCGCGTCTCGTAAGCGAATCATAAATAAACGAATAAACGGCGGGCGAGTCGTAAGCCGAAGCGCGGGGCGGCGCGGGCGAGACGGGAACGGGGGGCGACGCGGGCTGCACGGTCGCCGTGCGCAGTCTCGGGTCGCGAGAATTTGCGGCTCTACTCGTCAACGAGTTGCGAGGAGCCGGAGCGAGAGGGTGCGGCGGTTGTGACGCGCGATCCGTGGTGAATGAGGCGGTGGCCGTCATTCTCGAAGACGGTGGCGCCACGGGGCGCGTAGCGGGCGCTGATGGTACCGCTGTTGGCATGCTGGGGGCGATTGACGTCACAGGGGCCGTAACATGCGCGTATGTCGCCGTGCGAGTCGTCCCCTGCCTGTGATGGTGGGTGGGGTCGGGTGCCGGTGGTTGTGCAGCACACGCCGGTCTCTGAGAGCTCCCGACCGTCGGAGATTTTCTCGACTTTTGCAGTCTACCCTCTTTTTCTTCCGCGTGTACGTTCTTTGTTCCTCGGGCAGCTGAAGGAACGTTTGCGGGAACAGGTCTTGGTTGGGCGTCGCGGACGTTCGGGAGAGACGACGTCCGGTTCAGCGCAGGTCTCTCTTCTTTGTTTCGGCCGGCGCCTCCACGATCCGAGGGACTGCGGGCGCCTGGCTTCATTTTCTCCATGGGCTTCATTTTTCAATCAATCAATTGTAGCCTCCGCGACCACTTCGGTGTCTGGACACCCGAGGAGAGCGCGAGGAAGCCTTCCCTTCGTGCTGTCGCCGGTACAAAACCAGGTTCTGCACCGTCGACAACACAAACGGTTGGCCCGATTTGAAATTCGGGTCCGTGCGGTAGTTCGCGGGTAGAAGAATAAGTCGCGCGCGACACGGAGCGCAGCGGGAACTAGTGGACGTATATGTTACTTCGCGAACTCGTAGCTACTGATTTTTTTTTCTGATCTGTCCTACCCCTAGAGTGTAATTTAAACCCGCGTAGGCGCGAAGGGGTGGGGCGGCCCGCAACTGAGGAGCAGGTGGTTTGAAGAGTCGCCACCGCGGCTGAGGCTGGCCGGCAAAGCCGGCCAGCAAGGCGAAGCTGCGGTGGTGAGCGTTAAAACCATCTGCAACGATAAGCTCGCGTGGGGCCGCCCAAACCCCGCAGCGCCAGAGTTGCTGCATGTTGCATGCCTGCTTGCATGCTTGCTTGCATGCTACATGCCTGCTTTCATGCTGCATGCCTGCTTGCATGTTGCATGCTTGCTTGCATGTTGCATGTCTGCTTGCATGTCGCATGCTTGCTTGCATGCTGCATGTCTGCTTGCATGCTGCAATAAATCCCCTGCATGCTGGAAAACGCATCTATCATTAGTTTTTTAATTCTACTCCTTCATACAATACATAATATTATACTTCTCTCTGATGAGCAATTATGTGTTTATTTGTCTTGCTATACAGTTTTACAAGGCGTTTTTATTTTGGAATTGCATTAATCGGTATTTTAATAATCGGAATTCGTATTTTTGATGTTTCGATTTATCATTAAGTCGGACTTTTTGTTATTCGATCTATTGAAACTCGGTATTTTGAAAATAGTAATTATAAACGTTAGGAATATTGCAATTTAGGAATTATAAAAATACGAGTAATGATAAGTCGTGGTTTTTATATTCGGAATTTTGAACCATTCGGAATTATGAAAATCGGTATTTTGAAATTCGTATTTGTGACTGTCGGAATAAAGTTTTTCGTATTTATGTAGTGTACCCCGTATTTTCTTTAGACCTTTTATTATCAAAGAAATCATACATCAATGATATGGTCAAACGACGATTGACATATCATCAAATGTTAACGTTTAAACGATCTGGCCAGATTTAGTTGTGGCCATATCACGAAGTGATCAATTCTAAGATCTGGCCACGACATAAAGACGAACGCTCACAGCTGATATCGAAATCGAACACAACTTTAGCATAGAAACACAAACTAATGTCGATCCTGATAAAAGACACGAGTTATAATACAATAAAATACTGGAGTATAATAGGAACGTAGAACCTAGGTAAAGATGGCACAGAAACGTGGAGTATTGGGACAAGAAAAAACAGGCCTATGCCCAGCAGTGGGCGAAGTCGGGCTGTGGATGATGACAATGAAATACTCGACAAAATAATAAATGACATGATACCTTACTAAAATAATCAAATTAATATGTAATAATGCAGGTAATCGAAAGCCAAATGGTCTTTAACCATTATAAAAATTTGCATGACACAAAGAATATTGGCAATATCGTTAATGAAGTAATAAATCAGTAGTCTTGTGACAATACTTGTTGACCTTAGACTGCTAAACTCTGTGGGTTAGAATTCAAATATATATACAACCTTCTGCCAGCGACTTAAAAGACATGGTCTGCCAGTGTGTCAAATTTCACACAAACCAACGGGTTTGTTCGTTACCTTTTCACGCTCAAACTGTGGAACGACAAAAGTGAAAAATAAGCTATCAAACATACACACAACGATACATACAACAGCTTCAGAAAAAAAAAACTATAAAAGCATGAAGTACATTTTAGTCTTTGAAGAACAACACTCTGCAAGACAACCTGGAAGTGTTACTAAAGATGTGATATTTTAGCCTGGCCGCACACGGGCCATACGCAACGCAACAGCTAAAAATGCCGCTACCTAATAATAATCTAGTCTAATATTATAAAATTGTGGAGTTTGTTTGGTTGAACGCGCTTATCTCAGGAACTAATGATCCGATTTGAAAAATTCAGTGTTAGTTAGCCCATTTATCGAGGAAGGCTATAGGCTATATAACATCACGCTATGACCAATATGAGCTGAGTATCGACGAAAATGTTGCAAAAATGGGGTAAAATTATATCTTTTGAGAGCTTCATTGTGTGCGCCGCGTAAACGGTTCAAGTTAAAGAAAAATTATGTATTACAAAATTGTTTCTCTTATAAAATGTTCTAAAAAAGTCCGCGACAGCATATGTCTATCTTTTAATGTTGGCTCACTATAACCTTTTTTATGGCAGTCAAATAAGTTCTAAAATAATGCAGTATTTGGGAAGGCATATCCGATAGGTTAGCCATGGAGGCGTGCCTCCCCGCAGCGACCTCCTGCGTGGCGGCGACTAGGCCGCGCCTGCCGCCTCCCTTGCCTGAAGAATCCTCGGCCGACGCCGAATGAGAATGAACGGTTGTCGGTGCAAAAAGGAAGGTAGGCAAGGCGGATAGGGTGGCCAAAAAGCGCACGAAGCGACAGCAGCGCAAGAAGCGGGTCATGGCGGCCAGACTTCGCGCCCCGAATCCAAAGCTATAGTTATTACATTACAGCCAGATGTAGAAAAGAAGGGCATGACGTATGACACCATCATGGAGAAGGCGAGGTAGGCAGTGTTGCCCCACCTTGACAAGCTCAGAGCCTCTGGGGGCTTCCGCATGAGGCACACCGCAACCGGGGCCCGAATGCTAGAGGTCACTGGTGCGGCCAGTGGCCCTGCCGCAGACGCCCTGGCCGCAAGGATCAGGGCGTCCCTGGACGCGGAAGAGGCCCGTGTGTCCAGGCAGACTATCTTAAGGACGCTTTTACTTTTTCCACGCGCTCAAATTTAGGTATTTTAGCCGCAACACATCGACATTACGCGCACGCACACATAGAGCCCAACGTTCGCTCAATTTTATACTTTGACTGAACATATCTTGATACTTAAGGTATTATTTTATTTTTCCTAGTATTGATTGAGTCAAGTTTGTGTTTTTAGTATCAGTGATTACTGATTATAGTCCAATATGATGGTGCCTACTTATCCAGTTTCGAATGCTAGTCGTAAATGAAAAATAAGTAGTTGCCATATCGTTACGAGAAATAACGAATTTCTTTGTAAACCTACGATTATTTCCCAGGTTTACTACCCGGATAGGGGGGCCAAAAAGCGCACGAAGCGACAGCAGCGCAAGAAGCGGGTCATGGCGGCCAGACTTCGCGCCCCGAATCCAAAGCTATAGTTATTACATTACAGCCAGATGTAGAAAAGAAGGGCGTGACGTATGACACCATCATGGAGAAAGCGAGGTAGGCAGTGTTGTCCCACCTTGACAAGCTCAGAGCCTCTGGGGGCTTCCGCATGAGGCACACCGCAACCGGGGCCCGAATGCTAGAGGTCACTGGTGCGGCCAGTGGGGCCTGCCGCAGACGCCCTGGCCGCAAGGATCAGGGCGTCCCTGGACGCGGAAGAGGCCCGTGTGTCCAGGCCTACCAAGTATAGATATGTGCATCATGGGCTTATAGGACTCCGTCAAGGTGGACGAGGTGGTAGCTGCGATCGTCGGGGTGGGAAAGTGCACTGCCGAACAGGTTCGGCCAGGCACCATCCGTCCTGACAGCACGAGCATGTGAGCCGCGATGGTTAGCTGCACCGTGTCGGTTGGCTAAAGCCATCACGGGTGAGGCCGAAGGCTTTTGGTGGTTTGGGTCTCCGCGCAGGTAAAATTGCTGGAGCCCAGATCTTTGCGGTGCTACCGCTGCCACGTGGGGCACCATGTGGGGGCATATTGTGCCGCGGAGGAGAACCGCAGTAGAATGCCGTGCTACGCCGTACTGCTACGTATGTGCGGCGGCAGGCAAGCCGGCCAACCACCGGGCTGGGAACAGATCCTGCGATCCCCAAGCCCAAGGGCAAAGTCTCGAGGCCTATCTACCCCGACGTCCTCACCGCCACAGCCATCTCCATGGCTGCTGCCGCTGTCACAGCCGCAACCACCGTGGCAGGGCCCTCACGCGGGGCTCGGGAGGAGACTGTAATCGACTGTCAATAACGGCTCCATTACGTTTCCTCCAGGAAAACATCAACCACTGCGCCGCCGCTCAGGATCTGTTGCTCCAGAGCATGGCGCAGTGATCGATCAACATCGCCATGGTCGCCGAGCCGTATTATGTCCTGCCCAGGGGAGACTGGATGCAGGACTTAAACGGCTCGGTGACTCTAATTTCGTCGGCCGCCACCGGTACTCAAACCCTCGAGGCCATCACGAGGGGACGGGGTTGCGCCGCAGCGCGGTTCGGGGACATTGCAGTGGTAAACATCTACCTGTCCCCGAACAGACCTCTCGTCGATCTCCATAACCTTTTGGTTCCCTCCCCGTGGTCGTTTGCGCTGACATCAATGCCAAGAGCTTGGTTTGGGGTTCCCGGCTTACGAATCAACAGGGTTGGATGGTGGAGGACTGGGTTCTGGAGGCAGGCCTGGTAGTCCTAAACTGGGGTTCTGTCCCCACGTGACAGTCAAAAATTATTCCAAGGCTGAAATCCCGGGATGAAAAGCTTTGAGTCCTACTACAGGATATAGCCTACCTGTATGCTAAATCTATTCAACAATTAAGACGTAAAGAGGTAACAAATAAACAGGGCTACTTTCCACATTTATCATATAAGTATGGATGTCTTTGGTAAGCCGTATCCGATGCTGGCGATACCTTGATCAAGGCTGTCGTGCACGTGCCGCATACCGCGAATCAAGATCACTATCTCCGTCTCTCTCTAGCTCGCAGCTCTGTAAGAAACATTCCGACAGGATTTCTGCATTTTATTAGTAGGTTACTTACATTGTAGTTTTGTAATTTCGTCATAATATTTTAATGCCTATTCATTAGGGTGTCAGCGGTATGGGTACGGTGGTTTACCGTTATTGAGGACGAGTATTCAAATTGTGAGCCCGCATGTTACCAGATGAATTCTAACTAAATAAATTCAGATACATTGTACAAATATTTCTGTAAAGCTGGTATCGATGTCCTTATTTCTTTTTTCTAATAATCTTACAAGTAACTTGGTAAAAGAAAATCTATACTTCGGTTCCAGTTTTGCCAACAAGATGATACGTCATTTAAGTTTTCTCTTTTCTATCGTAGTAATTGTAATAATTAGGTATGTATTTACCAACTTGAACTTTCATATTTATTTACTGCATTTAGTTTAACGGTAAATAGGAATGTTATTGGTCATGGCTCTTGGTTATCCGGCTCAATATTCAATTTCACGACATGATTCATGTGTGATAATATCATATTCCAGTACTGAAACAAAATCAGTCGATGTATCCAGTTCCGGTCAAGTTGAAGAAGAAAGCATGAAATAGGCTTCAAAATGACGATCAACGGTACCTACCGGCCTAAAAGGGGATGAAAAACAGGTGCTGAAAACATTAATGCCGAATATGTAGGACAAATTCTGTTCTTCATAATGGTAGAAATATTATAGCACATATCAACGACTCCCTTTAGGAAGGGTTCCCACAAGTGTGTGTGCATCCAAAGGGTCGTACGGTCGTACCGCATATGTCACGCAAGCAACCTGGTGTATAACGGTTCCCAAACGTCTGCTACGCGGCGATGCGTAACGACCACGATGCGAACTCGGGACCGCCGCCGCTCCCCTGCGATAACACGCTATTACGTCGTTTTCAACCTGTGCCACGTAATTACGCCCGCCATGTGCATATTAATGAGATTCCCCATAAGCTGAGTTTGCCTGTCTATTAAAATTTAAATTATTGTTACCCCTTCCACCATATGGCATAGCATCTCGAAATATGAACACAGGAACTATATTTTCTGTGATTTTATTATGTGCTCAGTATCTACCTACTTTTATCTTTTACCTAAGTATCGGAGTAGATTCTTGTAGCACAAATTCTTTGCACAGTACCTTCCCTCGCTTCAGTATCGCTTGCGCCACGTACGGTAATATTGTAGATTTAAAGATTGCAATAGTGTAGTGAAGAGGTAATTTACCTGTCTGCAAGTAACATCCATTGTCATGTTTCCCTTTAGCGTTTACTTAAACCTGACGATAAATACCTACAACAAACACAAAATTTGACCATTTTCCATTACAAAATTCGTATACATAGTAGTCAGTAGACACAATTCCAAAATTGCACTGTAGTTTCCAAATACGGGCCTGCGCGCACTTGAGACAAGACTATCTTAAGGACGCTTTTACTTTACGCGCACGCACACATAGAGCCCAATGTTCGCTCAATTTTATACTTTGACGGAACATATCTTGATACTTAAGGTATTATTATATTTTTCCTAGTATTGATTGAGTCAAGTTTGTGTTTTTAGTATCAGTGATTACTGATTATAGTCCAATATGATGGTGCCTACTTATCCAGTTTCGAATGCTAGTCGTAAATGAAAAATAAATAGTTGCCATATCGTTACGAGAAATAATGAATTTCTTTGTAAACCTACGATTATTTCCCAGGTTTACTACCTGTATTACTTTGAAAATATTATATTTTTTTATGTTACAAATATTGCATAATCATATACATACATAAGGATATTACAAAATCAAATGGGTATCGGAGATTAATTTTATCCGACAATTAGGTACAATTACGTACAACCCCTCATCGACATAAATTAAATCTTCAAACTCAATAAATACTCGTATGATGTGTGAAGCAAGTAGATATTTCCAATTAAACTTCGATCTAATCGTTAAAAATACAGTTAATAAAAACTTTTTACAAAAAAAAAATAACCGACTTCACTAAAAAAAACACTAAAAGGATCAAAATAATTTTAATTTCGGAAGTCGGTGTTTCTCGGTATTGTTTGTTTCTTATTTAACACCGACTTCCGAAATTAAAATTATTTTGATCCTTTTAGTGTTTTTTAGTGAAGTCGGTTATTTTTTTTTGTAAAAAGTTTTTATTTTACACTTTTTAGTTGCGAACCACTTATAAACAGAGTGCCTATTTCTCATGACGATTCCAATTAACCCAAAACACTGTAAGGTTACATTGTTTTATTAGAAAGTTCCTGTGTCTACCTTCCACCTTCCGGCTCCATCACCAGATCAATTCGATAGTATCTTATAGCCAAAGTGCATCTCATGACAATTCTAATAAGCCCAAACACAGCTAGGATACATTGATTAATTACGAAGTTCCTATGCCTACCTTCCGGCTCCATCATCAGATCAGTTCGATAGTACCTTATAGCCAAAGTGCATCTCATGACGATTCTAATAAGTCCAAACACGGCTAGGTTACATTAATTAATTACGGAGTTCCAGTGCCTACCTTCCGGCTCCATCATCATCATCAGATCACTTCGATGGTACCATTTCCAACGTAACTATTCAGAACCATTCATTTATTTGTATTGTCATAGTCGCTTAACTATCTTCATTGTAATATCAATGTTAGTATGAAGTTCCGTTGACCATTTCTGGTCTTCTTCATCAGTTCCACTTCATCAAATGTCACTTTTTGACTGTAAATGCTTACGTACTCGATGAAAATACCAAAATCACTATATGGTAGCCTATAATATTTGAGGAGTTTCCTCGATTCCTCATGGATCCCATCATCAGAACTGGATTTTGAAAAAAATGGGACCAATCTGGAAGCATATCATATAAAGGAAAAAAAAATTTGCAAATCGGTCCATAAACGACGGAGTTCTGAGGTAACAAACATAAAAAAAAAAATGATAAAAAAAAAAAATACAACCGAATTGAATAACCTCCTCCTTTTTTTGAAGTCGGTTAAAAATGTGAATACATAAGCCATGATTTTTTATAATAATAAGGTAAAATATACAGTGGATTTAGCTGTTATGTTTACTATTCAGACCCCATTTGTAGACAATTTCTGTATTGTATTTGTATGAAAAGATTGTAAGGGACTGAATAATTTTAATGCATATAACGGGGAGATGAATAAATCATCATTAATTTGGTACCATTACATTGTGGCAACTTTAATTCTTCGTATTTTAAAATTGTAACAGAAAAATATTGATTTTTAAATGCAAAAGTGTCCTAATTTATCTTGGTACTCGAAGATATTATTTTATTTTGTACTATACTCGAATTGCACTACGATATCATATGTGTCATTATAACCACTATATACTAAGCACAAACAATTATTTTTATCGAGATTCAAGGTTCTCATAAACCCACTAAATGGTTTTCATAAACCCACAATATTTTTGAAAAACCTATTTAACGTCATTCCACACCGATATACCCGATAGTCTAGAAGAAAAATTCATTCTTACTGTACGCGAAGAGATACCCTGATTTTTTTTTAAGTTATCATCCTAATACTGTTGTGACATATATCTGGCTATGTTGAGTATTCGGTTACTTATAAAATGAAAATTATACCTTATCTGTGTATTAATAAAGTTCATTTAGCATTATCTATTATTTAACGTAAATAATGCAAAATGAACTTTATTCCTATACTGGTAAGCTATATAATTATATTAAACTAATATTTGTACTAAACAAATTATATCTGCTTTAAATAAAGAAATACTGTGTACGATAAAACTAACACTTATAGGTATAGCTCACTAAGAAATACCTAGTGTGTGTCTGTACATTGACTATTATTTATCTCACAGAAATTGTAAAAAGTAGAGTGTTCAACACAGGGATAAAGCTGTCTTTGTCTTGGACGGCTTGATTTCCTCACTTTACTCAGGTTCCTATATTAATTCCCTCGCTGTACTCTAGAACTAATTGTATAACGTCCTTTTCCGTTTCTTTTTTTTTTGATGTGGGAAATCATCAACTAACTTTTTTTTTATTGATATAAACTAGTGCTTGACTGCGATCCCACCTGATGGTAAGCAGTGATGCAATCGTTGATGGTGAGGGGCACTAATTTATTTGACTTCTCCCGATCTAGGAAGAAGCTCTTTACATGTCATACTTTTACTGATTAAAACCACACCTATGTTCCTTCAGTTGCCTATTGCGTTTTAGGACCACTGATAACCTCTTCAGAAGTCAAGCCATGACCCTAGCCAATTCTCCCTCGCTCCGGATCATGGCCTGAACGATGGCCCGACGCGTGAGGTCACCACAACCTCCACGAAGACACTGTAGTACTCCACTCAAGCGAGGCACACTTCCACTGTGTCCTCCGGGCGGTTCACACAATGGTGACACCCGGGTGTTTCTTTCGCCTGAATCCGATGCAGGAACCTCCCGAACTTACCATGTCTGGTGAGGACCTGCGTCATGCAGAAGATGAGTACGCCATAACACCTCTCCAGCCACTCCTCGAAGAGGGGACTTACCGCCATGATTATGGCGTACCTAACTTATATATATAAATCTCCGAGTAAGGAATTTAACTTACCAACTTTCGTTCCATTCGAAATTCAAGCATTATTCCTATAACTATCGCATAACTGTCAAACTACGAGTATAAGACAAAGACAGGAACATAGCTCAGCTAAAATAGTGCTAAATGCAAAATGTCTATTATTTAACTTAGCATAAGTGTTTCCGAGTTTCTCCGGGGACTGACAGACAGACGGACATGGCTTTTAAGATTCCTTGTCGACTACGGAATCCATAGAGGAAGAATTACTACTCCATCTACGACGGAACCCTAAAAATAAATAATATGTTCGTCATAACCACCGCTAACACCGCCACAATTGACAACCATAACGAAAAATAAAACCTTTTTACAACAATAAAATAATCGACTTCACTAAAAAAAAACACAAAAAGGATCAAAATAACTTTAATATCGGAAGTCGGTGTTTCTCGGTAATGTTTGTTTCTTGTTTAACACTGACTTCCGAAATTAAAGTTATTTTGATCCTTTTAGTGTTTTTTTTTTTAGTGAAGTCGGTTATATTTTTTTTTGTTATAAGTTTATTATTTCACACTTTTTAGTTGAAATACGCTTATAACCAGAGTGCCTATTTCTCATGACAATCCCAAGTAACCCAAACACTGCTAGGATACCTTGTTTTATTATGAAATTCCCGTATCTCCCTTCCACCTTCCGGCCCCATCATAAGATCAGTTCGATAGTACTACCTTACAGCCAAAGTGCATCTCATGACAATTTTATAAGCCCAAACACGGCTAGGATACATTGATTAATTACGGAGTTCCGGTGCCTATCTTCCGGCTCTATCATCATCATCAGGTCACATTCAGAACCATTTATTTATTTGTATTGTCATAGTCGCTTAACTATCTACATTGTGATATCTATGCGAGTATGAAGTTCCGTTGGCCATTTCTGGTCTTCTTCATCAGTTCCACTTCATCAAATGTAACTTTTTGACTGTAAATGCTTAAGTTCTCGATGAAAATACCAAAATCACCATATAGTTGCTTATAATATTTGAGGAGTTCCCTCGTTTCCTCATGGATCCCATCATCAGAACTAGATTTTGAAAAATTGGTCCAAGCTGGAAGCATATCCTTTAAGAGGAAAACAAATTGCAAATCGGTCCATAAACGACGGAGTTCTGAGGTTACAAACATAAAAAAATACAACCGTATTGATAACCTACTTCTTTTTTTAGAAGTCGGTTAAAAAAAAACTACATCCACCTTCTTGAATCATCCTCCATCCAATTCTAAAAATAAGTATGGTATTTGTACGTATTTTTATTTCAGTCCGAGAAAGTAGCACGTCTTTGCAGTCGCAGTATACAAGTCGGCACTCACTTTACTATAGGCTTCGACGTATTTATTTTTAACCGACTTCAAAAAAAGGAGGAGGTTATCAATTCGGTTGTATTTTTTTTTTTTTTTTTTTTATCATCATTTTTTTTTTTTTTTATGTGTGTTACCTCAGAACTCCGTCGTTTATGGACCGATTTGCAAAATTTTTTTTTCCCTTTATAGGATATGCTTCCAGATTGGTCCCATTTTTTTCAAAATCCAATTCTGATGATGGAATCCATGAGGAATCGAGGGAACTCCTCAAAAATTATAGGCAACCCTATGGTAATTTTAGTATTTTCATCAAGAACTTAAGCATTTACAGTCAAAAAGTAACATTTGATGAAGTGGAACTGATGAAGAAGACCAGAAATGGTCAACGGAACTTCATACTCAAATAGATATCACATTGAAGATATAGTTAAGCGACTATGACAATACAAATAAATGAATGATTCTGAATAGTTACGTTGAAAATGGTATCATCGAAGTGATCTGATGATGATGATGGAGCCGGAAGGTAGGCACTGGAACTCCGTAATTAATCAATGTAACCTAGCCGTGTTTGGACTCATTAGAATTGTCATGAGATGCACTTTGGCTATAAGGTACTATCGAACTGATCTGATGATGGAGCCGGAAGGTAGGCACAGGAACTCCGTAATTAATCAATGTATCCTAGCCGTGTTTGGGCTTATTAGAATTGTCGTGAGATGCTCTTTGGCTATAAGGTACTATCAAACTGATCTGATGATGGAGCCGAAAGGAGGAAGGTAGGCACAGCAACTTTATAATAAAACAATGTAACCTAGCAGTATTTGGGTTAATTGGAATTGTCATTAGAAATAGGCACTCTGTTTATAAGTGTATCGCAACTAAAAAGTGTGAAATAAAAACTTTTTAGAAAAAAAAAATAACCGACTTCACTAAAAAAAACACTAAAAGGATCAAAATAACTTTAATTTCGGAAGTCGGTGTTAAATAAGAAACAAACAATACCGAGAAACACCGACATCCGAAATTAAAGTTATTTTGATCCTTTTAGTGTTTTTTTTAGTGAAGTCGGTTATTTTTTTTTCTAAAAAGTTTTTTTTCTAAGAAAGCAGTACAGGCGTCCGTCTATAAGCGCTTCTGAGCGCGGAATGACGAAAAATTGTTAGTGGTTTTATTTTGGTCATAAATCCTAAAGTTATTTAGGTAGGTCCAAAATAATTAGCTACATAGATAGAAGACTATATAAGCTGTATTATTTTATGATTTTTAAGCTAAAAATGTGCACTGGATTTAGCTTACGTGTGCCTATTCAGACCCCGTTTTTTTGCAATTTTCTACGATTAGTGCGTTGGTAAAATCGTATTTTTATGAAAATTTTATATGAGACCATAATAGTTTTACGCCATCCTGGAGATGAATATATTGTCTTTTATTTGATACCATTACATCCTCATATTTATGGTTCCTAGTGCATAATAATGGTACCTGAAAAACCGAGATATTTGTCAAAAAATGTAATTTAAGCGTCCTTAAACAGAATTGTCTACGACGTCGCAGACTGGCCTACGACGTCTGCGACAAGATTGTTTTGTCTACGTCACGGCGCACACTATCAAGACAAAACAGTCTAGCGGCGTACGGCCAATGTTGCCAACTTAGTGGAATTTCCACTAAAAGTGGTGGTTTTAACTCCCCATTTAATTGCAAAATATTGGTTTTAGTGGCTAGTGGATTATTCTAGTACTTTAGTAAAATTCAATTTCTTACTAAAAATGCGATCACTTGGGTGTAAATCAGCACCATAGAATCCATACCTAATTATCAATATGATACCGACGATGATAGTGCAAACAAAAATGATTCGTCTGAAGACGAATTAATAGATGGCTGTATAATAAATACATAGTAGGTAATTCAACATACAAATTATTCAATAAATTTGTATGTTGAGTTACCTACTAATGTTAATTTACCCACAAATAGTATTTTGATCAACAGATTGTTAATTTTTATCACATATTATTAAAGGAAACTAATAACCTATATGCCTACTTATTTTATTTCGTACAACACACATTTTTTAAGTGGGAAATTTTGCGATTTTGTGTATGGGATAATTTTTTGTTAGTGGTTTTCTGGTGGTTTTCAAAGTTGACTCTAGTGGTAAGTTAGTGTAACTGTTGGCAACACTGGATGTCTCGAAATAGTCTAACGTCGTAAACAAGTAATAATATAATAATAATAATAGTGAGCGCAGGCCCTAAAACGTAGGCAAAGGCCAATGCAAACTATTGCCATGATTTACTTTTTTCTTTTTGACAGAAATGAAACCTAGGTTATTATGTTAGAGGCCAATACGAGGAATCAATAGCAAAAAGAACCAGATCTTTAAACCGTAACCAAATGAAGATACGTATAGAAGCATTACTAGTATATTTTTATCAGGCGTTACCTATTCTCGTTATATTATAATGAAATGGAAATATAATACGTAATATTTTGAAGTTTCCATTGATAAAATAGATTAAATTGGTTATTACTGTTATATTTTTTTCACACTTGGAGTTTTTCATCACTAAAACTAGTAAAAAAATGAGTGATAAACGAATCGAAAAGATATGCGTTAGTGTTAAGATAGTGATTAACACTATGTAATGCGTACCCACCATAAAAACCGAAACCAAAACGATATTTAACAATGGGAAACTTAAAATATCAGACATACAGTATTTTTATTTAAGAAAAATAACGCCTGATAACAAATTATAGCAATATACTAAATATTCTCTAACTTCGTTTGATTACGGTTGGGAGACATATTTTTTTTTTTGCTATTGATTTATCATAGTCCTTTAAGATATGGCCTAAGTTTCACTTTTGGCGAAAAAAAAAATACATGATGCCAGCAATAAAAGTTTCATTCCCTTTTAAAAAAAAACCGGTAAGTGCGAGTCACACTCGCATACGAAAGTTTCTTTACCGTCCGTAGCAAGAAACGGCAAAAAAACACATTCGTTGTATTTATTGTAAATATTTAAGGGGGCTCCCTTAAATATTTATTACTATTATTTTATTCTGTATTAATATTTTTTGTTATAGCGGCAACAGAAATACATCATCTGTGAAAATTTCAACAGTCTTACTATTAGATACGTTTCATGAGATACAGCCTGGTGACAAAACGGACAAGCAGTCAGACAGACGGACGGACATCGGAGGCTTAGTAATAGGGTCCCGTTTTACCCTTTGGGAACGGAACTCTAAAAATTAAAGAGCAAAAACTAAGTAGAAAAGTAATAATAATAATTTATGTTCATAACTGCATATTATATGATATAGACACTAACAATGAAAGAAAAACTAACAATCCTTACCTAACTACAAAGTCGCAAAAATTGCAGGTCAAACAAGACCAGAAACAAAAACCTCTGCGACCTTCGACATTGAATTGCTATAAGTACGTCTATATTTGAAGATGGTTACACTAACTACGTGATGGATGTATTCTATGCGGAGTACGGTGTGCGGTTACATATCAACCCAATAACATTAAGGTTCATTACGTAAGCAGGCGTGCGCGTAATAGCTCGTAAGTGGCAGGTTACCGGCGAACACGCTTCGCCGCCGGACCAACACAACATCATTTTACAACGTAGCCAATCGTAACGGGCACTGAAATTCCTGTTACACGGGTCAACAAGTCGACCGATTAAGATACCCCAGATAAAAGTACACGAAAAGATAACATTTGACCCCCAAAAATTGATTTCGCTGGAAGAAAAATCCGAGAGCAGAATTACGCCCCCGAAAATTGCACAAAGCCGCAACACGATTTTTAATATTTAGTCTCGTGTTTTAAATATTCTTCGTACTTATTTCGTACAGCATTGGACGTGAAGGGCCGATAAATTAAATTTCATGTAGCTAAGAATGATTGCGAAATTAAATTCGTGTAATTAAATCGCGCAGTCATTCAAAATAAGTGATTGTAAAGGTATTTGTGCCAAGAATACTTATGAGTTGGGAACAATGTCAGATTCTGCTTATGGTCCTTAATTTACAACTCGCGTATCATTTGTGATGATGATTCAAGCCCTTTTTCATGAAAGGATAGATAGATATTATAATTATTATTATTTCTTTATTCGTTCAATATACATATTAATTAAATTTTTAAATATTTTTTTAACAAAATCATATTAAAAAAAAACATTTAAAAATATAAAAAATAGTAGTCCGCCGGTATCGAGACAGGGTCCAAGCTACCGGTGGTTAGGGCTCCAGAGACAGGAACCTCCTCACGATGCGAGCCGTATCGAGGAGTACTGCCTTCTGTATCAGGCCCTTGATCCAACCGCGCAATGACAGCTTCGACAGATGGTCGTCGAAGCTTTTGGCTATAAGGCCGTTGGCGGTCACGACAATCGGCACAATGACAGCCGAGTCTACATTCCACATGTCAACAACCTCGTGTGCTAAGTCGAGATATTTAATTTGTTTCTCTTTCTCAGCTTTCACGAGATTCTCGTCATGTGGGATGGTGACATCGACTATCATTACGCGGCGCGCTAATCGGTCCATCACTACTATATCCGGCTTATTGGCTACAATAGTCCGGTCAGTAATGATAGACCGATCCCAGTACAAGGTGACATGGTCATTTTCGAGAACTGGGTCGGGCACATACCTGTAATACGGTACCTCATAATCCACTAGGTTGTATTTCAAAGCAAGTTGCTGGTGAATAATCCTGGCTACTTGGTTATGCCTGTGCAAGTACTCGCCGTTAGCCAGACGAGAACAACCAGAGATAATATGTCTGATAGACTCACCCGGACGATGGCATGCCCGACACACGTCAACCGTCCCGTCCTTCATTATATATCTCCGGTAATTATTCGTCAAGATGACTTCGTCCATAATTGCACAGATAAAACCTTCAGTTTCCCTGAAGAGGTTGCTGAAACGTAGCCAGGCTACGGACGCTGCAAAATCTATATCAGACTCATGAAGAGCCCGATAAAAGCGCCCGTGGAGCTCCTTACTTTTCCATACTTCCTTGCGGTCATCAGTTGTAAGTACCACAGGTTTGCGCCAGTTCTCTTTAGCCATGGACAACGGGGTGAGTCCCTTGTCCACTGCGACCACATCTCGGTGCATACCCACATCGGTTTTGTGAAAGTATTCTCTGAGGCTGCACACCTCGCGGTTGTGCAGGGTCTTCGCGTTTAAAAAACCTCGACCTCCACACTTCCGCGGGATGTACAGTCTCATCACCGACGACCGTGGGTGATGCATCCGGTTTGCGGTCAGCAGTGTACGGACCCGCCTATCCACAGCGTCTAGCTCGGTCTGAGTCCATTTGAGTATGCCGAAAGAGTACATTAAGACCGGCATGACCCAGCCATTGAAGGCGCGCACCTTATTTCCACCTGACAGAAGGCTGTTTAATACCTTCTTCAGGCGGCCAAAGAAGCGCTCCTTCAACGATTGCTTCATGTCACCAACGTTAATGCCTAACGCTTCCGACATACCCAAATACTTATAGGTTTCGGACGAGGAGAGGGATCTAAAGTGTATGGAATCTGAGAGTTGAATCCCCTCAGATTCCATAATCTCCCCTCGCTTTACATGCATGACTGCATCCTGATGGCACTACTGAAGGTTTCAGTTACCTTCAGTAGTTCCATCAGTCGTAACTTGTTGGGGGCAATGAGTTTCAGATCATCCATGTAAAGAAGGTGTGATAGAACCTGACCACCTCTTCTCAACCGATAGCCCAAGCCTGATTCCTCCAGCAATGTGCTTAGAGGATTCAGGGCTAAGCAGAACCAAAGTGGACTCAGACTGTCGCCCTGGAATATTCCCCGTTTAATCCATATAGGCTCATCGTCCCTCCGAATCGATCGACATCCTGGATAGCGAAGAACTGTGTTCCATTGCCCCATACATGACTCAAGGAAGGTGCGTAGAGTTGCATCTATTTTATACAACTCCAACACCCTCATGAGCCATGTATGTGGCACAGAGTCATAGGCCTTCTTATAATCTATCCAACATGTCGACAGATCCTTGCGAGATCGACGAACCTGTTGGCTTATGGCCATGTCTATGAGGAGTAGCTCCTTAATACCGCGAGACCCGTTCCTACATCCATTCTGAGAGGCAGACATAATTGAGTTGCTATCAATATGCTTGTTAATTTTCGTTCTCAGAATGGACGTAAGAAGTTTATAGACCATTGACAAGCATGTTATCGGTCTATAATTCTTGGGTTCCGCAGTACTACCTGTCTTATGGAGCAGATGGGTAACGCCAGTTGTTAGAAACTGAGGTAGCGACCCAGACTCTAAGGATGACTGGAATTGAGATGCCAGGAGCGCGTGTGAGCTGCTATACCATTTTAGCCAGAAATTTTGAAGTCCGTCCGGTCCTGGAGACTTCCAATTCGGTAACGGACGGACTGCTCTGGCTACATCTATTGGGCTAATGACAATTTTTTCCATTTCTGGTATAGCTTCGCACACGCGCTCAACTTCACGCATCCAGCCATCCTCAGTGTGACAGACGGGCACCGACCAAATATTGCGCCAGAAAGTATTCGTGGCGACAGCATCTGGGCGGGTCACGTCAGTCACATTTTGTTCAGGTCGCTCCCAAGCTCTGTATACCCATCTCTCATCGCTCTGGAACATGCGATTCTGCGAGTACCGGTCGACTCGCCGCTTATACCGTCGAATACGGTTGGCCCATGCACAAACTTTCTGCTTCAGGAAGTCGATGCGCTCCGTGACACGAGATAAGTATTCTCGAGGGCTGATTTCAGTCCCCGAAAACGCTCGCCTCACGTAGCGCATCACACGTGGTCGTGTATTGCCCTCCCTGAAGCAGTATAGTTTACCAATGAGCGCTCTGGCCTCATCAATACGCCTCTCAATCCTACATTGCCAGGCAGGTGCGGCAGGCTTTGGTCGAGTAGCTCCGTCACAACTTGATAGTTTGACGTTGGCTAAACGACATGCCGCAATAGCCCCGCAATAGAGGATTGAGTGCGTATCAGCGAGGTTTACGCTGCTCTCGAACACATTCTCAAGCAGCGAGTCCAGAGCACACACTAGCGCCCTATTTTTATTGTGCATAGGTAACCGGGGTAGGCGAGGTCTAAGAGCGATCGGAGTCGATCTGTACTCGCGGAGTGCATCCTCCAGTGCGCTCCTCAGTCGATCGTTGCACTGGCTACTTACTGTGACAACCCTATCATCTGCTTCATCATCAATATGATTGGACCGCGGCAGGATTGCATCTGTAGCCTGTGGTGCCTCAGTCTGTGTCTGTGATGGAGTCGAGATGATACGGTTGCTCAGTACCTCTGAGCGCAGCCTATCAAGTGCGGCGCCGTCCAATCTGTGATTTCGTTGGATAACCCGCACCTGATCCGACAATCGTTGAGCCGTGACATTGACGGTTGGTTCCAGTTCCTGAAACAGAGACAGCATCCTAACACGGTACGCAGTGAGGTTAGTTCCCCCCTCTGTAGACCCATTATATGTTCGCATGACATTTTCGTTCATGGACTGAGTCCATTTCATGCGCTGCACACAACCACCGGTAGCGGGGACCCGGCTCGGGGCCGGTTGGCCCCTAGGTCCTAAGCTCTTCGGTGGCCGGCCTCTCCTCGGCCGACGTACAGGTGTTGGCGACGTCGGCGGGGAGAAATACTCGTCGCTCGAGCTCGACGCAACTGCAGCCGTCGGTGACACTGGTGATCCGAGGACCGGCGGCGGCGAGGCGGAGCTGAGCGACGAGCCCAGGGGTGAAGGGCGTGCGCGTCGGGTAGCTGCTCTCGTCAACATGATCATAAACGTTTTTTCATTCTTTGTTTCATTATTTCATTATATTTATATTGATGACATCTGTCATCTGTCTGGTAGATATGCATATTTTTTCTTTTCTTGATTATTGTCGTTTTATTTTCTTTGGTTTTGATGAGTATTTAATGGGTGTTGTTTTTTGTTAGCTATTGCTGTGAAAAATATGTAAAACTGGGATCAGAAATTAATATTTAAAAATTTTCGTCAATGAAAATTATTATTATTATTATTATATCCCGTTTCCTAAGAAACCTCTTAAACACAAACGATTAGTTCTACGTACGTTAGTACTTACTCAACCATTAAAATTACCATTCATATTTTGTAACCACCAACAAGTTAGGTAAGTAGGTATTGCAAATCTGCGTACATAATATGCAGTCACTCCTTCATGGAATCATGTCACAATATTGTTTGCAGTGTTTAGATTGTGACAACATAAAACCATAAGTATTTAGAATATTGGACATAAGTATGTCCAATATTTTAAATTAATAAATTTGAAATTTAATTTATTTATTTTTTATTATTAATTAATTTATTAATTTGAATTTTTGAATTTTGTAATTTGAATTTAATTTCTAAATTTTGTTAATTTATGGTGAACTGTACTTAGCTACTTAGGCTATGTGTGGTGTGACGAGAATGGATAAAGTGAGAAATGAGTATATTAGAGGAAGTTTGATAGTGGCACCAGTGACTGAAAAGTTGAAGGGGAATCGTTTGTCTTGGTATGGTCATGTAAAGAGGAGAGATGAAACGCATGTTACTAAAAGAGTTATGAGTATACATGTGGATGGGTGGAGAGGGAGAGGGAGGCCAAAGAAAAGATGGATGGATTGTGTGAACAGTGATATGAAAGAAAAGGAAGTTAGTGATAGCATGACCGTTAACAGAATAGAATGGAAGAAAAAAACGAGTTGCGCCGACCCCAAATAAGATGGGACAAGGGCAGGAAGATGATGATTTAAAAAAAAACGTCAACAAAAACTTTTGAGTTTCCTACTAGCCGAAACCTTACAGGGTCGTGTTCTAGGGACAATATTGACACAAGTGGGCTATCTGTGGGTACTGCCGGTGTTGCTTTGATAACGTCAATGTCTACAAGCCAACACATTGACATAGGTGCGAACAAACCTTTACCTTATACTCTCCGGGTAACCGTTTCGAATGATTAAATATTGGCTGCACCATTGATGCCTTATCAAACTTTCATAGTTGATTATGTGTGGCTTTGGGTAAATTATATCACTCCATGTGGGATGTGTCAGGTAACAATGATAACAATCACGTCATAAAATAGACACTTGGATGTTCGGTGCTGTCTGTTGAATTCATTAATGATAGCAGTATTTAATATATATTTATTTAAATTTCATATACAGTAGTGGTACAAAGGCGAACTTAATGCATTGCGGCATTAAACAAAAATACAACATGAAAATCATAATAGCAATCTGGCAATGTATCATATGACATGATAACATTTTCCGCCATTACCAAAACCGCAAATATTCAAAAAAATGTGTAAATTGAACTTGATGAATACGAATCAGTAAAATAAACGACAAAAATTATTCAAGAATGGCTTAAAATCTTAAATGAAATTATTCCTACCGACTTCCAAAACACAACTTATAAGTTGCTTTGCTGGTGAAATAAGCACAACCTACTAACACAATCGTAACAAAACCTAATACCGTTTAGGTAGCGCAAAGTCATTAATCTGAAACCTACATACTCTTAGCAAACTAGACAGCCTATTCCTTGGACCGTATTCGGCTATTCACAAAGTTTTCAATTCACCATTTCAAAATCGTTACATAAAAGCATGATAACTGCATCAGAGTTCAAACACTATCAATTTCACACACAGAAGCGTAAACTGATCTAATTATATTATGTTTGGGAGGCTTTGTCTTCTTACATCATATCTATAGCCTTAAGAGACTACATGAGATTGCGTAAAGGCTACTGCTACGATACATCACTTTCTCCTCGTAGATATCTGGCTTTTATTTAGGTCGGCTTGACTCATGACTCGGTTTATGTATTCTGATAGCAAACGACTAAGCAATCCACTTTAAAAAGGTCATACAGTAAAAGATACGGCTGCGGGATAGATACACGTGTTGCTTCGAAGGTTTTTTATCATTTTGCCTTTTGTTGGAGTCACGAACTGAAAGAAAAATGGGAATCCAAGAATCTATTATTCTATTTTGAAAAAAACAATATCTACCAATGTTACAATTTGCTCTATTACCGGCGACATTATATAATATTTATAAATATATGTATGTTCAATACAAATTACCTATAATATTAACATATCGAACTCAACAATCATAATAAAAATAAGTAACAAAATATACATCTTTACGTAATTTCAGCTAAACATAAATCTTATATTAAAGTTCGAAAAGTATAAAAAAACATGAACAGATTTATGATTAAAGACATAATAAACAAGGTGATTATGATTTATCTGACGTAATTGTAAATCCACGTAACTGCAACATAAATATACGAACAGTGTTCATCTCATTTTTGTTATTCGTCCGATCCGAAAGCACAATACAAAATTAATGACTGTTTTACGTGCCGTCGTAAACCACGGAACCCTCAAATAAAAATTCCTCGCACAGCGAAACAAAAAGTAATGTTTAGGGAGGAAAAACTTGTACTACACAAAAACACTTCCCCACGTTTTATTTCGGTGTTTATGTTTTGGTTACTTTCTCTGTCTAGCCATGGTTAAATAAAATGAAATCGATCCAAGACACTAATGAGAACAGATAAGGTCAACCAATTTCACTGTGGAACTCACCCGTCCTATCATTACTTTTAAACTAATCCTAGTATTTGTGAAGTCTTATCTAAAAGTTACATTAGACGGGAACTGAGTTAACAAAAACATAGACAGTAGGTATAGTATACCTAACTATTTTCTGTTTGGAGTAAACTGAATTAGTACTGTTAATTTTAGACATTGAGAGAAATAATTTAAAATTGAAATTTATTTGAAAATCAGTAGTCTAGAATGACTAAATCCAAAAACCAGTAGTAGTGAGTGAGAAACCATCACTAGGTGGACCCATTTGTCTCACTCGCAAGACACGGGCGTCACCTACATCCATTTGGGGTTATTACATATATGGAGTTTATTACTAACGCGCATAATATAGGTCTTTACCTATGAAATTGCCGTTTTTAAAGCGGACTTTTATTACAGAAAATACAAAACACAAAGAAACCAATAAATACCTAATTTTGAAAAAAGAATAACGTACCTTTAATATAAAGATTATATGAAATTATAATTCCAAGTCAATCCAAAGATATAACATTTCAAAGCAACCCGTTTTAAAAAACGGCAATTTCATAGGTATTATATGCGTGTTAGTATTAAACACCATATATGTAATAACCCTAAATGGATGTAGGTGGCGCCCGCGTCTTGCGAGTGAGACAAATGGGTCCACCTAGTGATGGTTTCTCACTATTATTATCGATTTTCAAATAAATTTCCATTTTATGTTGCTTCTCTCAATGTCTAAAATTAACAGTACCAACTGTCTATGTTTTTGTTAACTCAGTTCCCATCTAATATAATGTGCGTGTATATGCGCGTTAATAATAAACTCCATATATGTAATAACCCTAAATGGATGTACCTGTTATCTAATTTGAATTATGGCATTAGAGCTAAGAACTACGGCTAATAACGCAGCAAGAACGGATCTATTGCGTAATACAACTTATGTTTGTCATAGCAAAATCAATTACCATCAACATGATAATTGAGCCATCCTATATTTCGAGTTAATTGTGCGACTAATATTTACAATCCAATCAAGATTATTTCCGGAACAAATGGATTTAATCTGTCTTCGAAAATAAATAAATTCTCAAGCTTCAGACACCCATTGCCGTCGGTTACGTTTTCGGCATCATAAAATGTAAATTCGAAATTGTATAAGGTGCAGGAAGTCTTTACGTTTCAGAGAATAGATTTATAAAAACATTTAAAGAATTATCTGTCACAAAACGAATGGGGAGTATTGATTTCAAATTACAAAACCAGGAGAGTACGTGGATTAAAAAATAATCCCATAAAAGTTGCCTGGTCTGTGGACACTATACCAGTGAATGACGCTGTTTCATTTCATCGCGGTCGAGTGGTCTACCTAATACGATACCATTTCCATCGAGTCATCTATTCAAATTGCTTGATTGAGATAGTTCGAAGAGTAATTAAATCGATGTCGATTCGTTCGAGCAACATTGATTCTATAAACATACGGTAGACACGAATAGAAATCTCAGTATCTTAGCATTCATTTTAATCTCTCTCGTGGATTACTTTACATCGCGGTTATAGACATTAATTCATCTTGCATTAACTGGTTGTTACTCTTAACGGTCATTACTGGTTGTCCAGTAATATCGCTCTTCGAGGTAGATTTCACGGATGTAACTTCAGCTAAGTAATAGTATGATAGATTATGCAAAGTGGATCACATTTCATATAAAACCGGGTAAGTGCGATTCGGACTCGCGCACTGTGGGTTCCGAACAAACTTACCTATGAAAACAGTTCAATTTCCGAATTGAAATACGAAGATTTTTCCGAATTGAGTTTTTTTTGTGACGTAACTATAAATTTACAGTTTTCAGATTTATTCCTGTACTTGTGCTATAAGACCTTGCTTCATGTCAAATTTCAGGATTCTAGGTCCACGGGAAAATATTTCGAATATCTACCACTATGCTTTTCTTACCATAAACCTTAAAAGTATAACTTGCCAGTTTGCAAGTTAGTAGTAGATATTAGCGTGGCCTCCATGGTCGCCACATGAACTACGCCCCTACGAAATGGTGAGGATTGCAAAGCACTTCCATTCCAAAAAAAAAAAACTTTTAAGATTTAAGTATAACCTGCCTATACCTAACCAAGATGCCCCTACCTATAATGGGAATAAATTTACATCTCAGCGCCGGTCTCTGGAGAGCGGCCTTAACTCATGACAGACGATAAACTACTTTCATATCATTTCTAAACAATTATTATGCGTCAATATGCGCTCATTAACTAACGCTGTCATGTTTAAACCCACTGTAGCAAAACCCAGATAAAAGCCACAGCAGCAGCCCTTGTCATAATTGACATCTACCCAGAAGGGGTCTAACAAAATATGAACTACAACTCTTACGGTTATGACTTTAACCTCATCGGACGCTCATCGTGTCAGAGAAGAAAAAGACAGAACTGTGCAAGTTTCTATCATCGCTTAAAATTGAATATGCTCCAGTGAATATCAGTCCATCTACTGAACTGTGGGACTTCAATCATTAACTGCACCAATGGTGTCAACTAGACACCCTTTGCGAAGGCCATGCCTTATCACATTGCGATTCTAAAACAAACAAATCTTGGTTTCCTGAAAATAAACTGGATGAAATAATGATTGGAAGGACACACCCGGATCTTTGTCTTCATCCGTACACTCCAATCCCGTCTCGTCATCGACTAAGCTGCTTACATCACAGCTCTGGTCATCATCGTCATCACTTTGCTCATCAGTTTGTGGACCGTCCATCAGCATGCTAGAATATAAAATAGTATTATCATCTTCGTTCATGACAACTGGCGGTCCATTATCTCCATTGCTGCACCTGCTGCACGTTGTTTACAAATAAAACTTTCGCATCGGAACTCATTCCTCAATTTGCCGCACAACATTGCGAAGTCCATACCATCATGGTATGTGTACCTAGGTATAAAAATGCTGGGCTGCTCTTTGAAGGAGCATACCTTCAAGGAAAAACCAAAATGAATCCAAAATCACTCTCCAACCATTCTTTAGCTGGCTGTCTGCCTGAAATCGGCTATAAATTCGTCTACGCCTAGAACATCATCTGTCCTTTTACAAATATTAAAATAATATAAAAAATCACTTAACTTTTATATTTCCAGGCGTCTATTCCTTGCCTGCTACGCCAGTTGCGCTAAATAACTCACTTTGACTGCGAGAGGTTCTGGGAGATGTACTTTTCCTCCAACTGTCAGCTACCTATATCTGAAATCTTATACAAATACCCGGCGCCTCCACCCTTTGTGATAGAGGAGACGCAAATGAAAGGCTTCTAGTTCAATTTACTATGATTATATTATTAGAAGCACTCTTTGTTATATTATTTATAAAAATATATCATTTGCTTAAACTTTTCTTGTTTGACAATCTCTAATCAATATTGTTTGGAATATTTACCACTATGCTTTTCTTACCATAAACATTTGGGCACGCCACAATTATGGTGGTGGTCCCACCTTTGAGCAGTAGTTGAAAAGACAACATGGCGTCCTTACCTTCCGCATGAGGCAGGTCCTCACTAGACACGGTAAGTTCGGGAGGTTCCTGCAGCGGATTCGTGTGGAAGAAACGCCTGGGTATCACCATTGTGTGGACCGCCCGGAGGACACGGTGGAGCATACGGTGGAGGTGTGCCTCACCTAGGCAGAGCACCACCATGTCCTCGTGAGGGCGATCGGCGGCAGCGATCTCTCGCGCCGGGCCTTGGTACAGGCCATGGTCCAGAGCGAGGAGGAGTGGCAGGCGGTCGCCTCCTTCTGCGAAGCAGTAATTAAACTTTTCCCATACATTGCTGGCATGTATTTTTTTTTCTTTTCGCCAAAAGTGAAACCTAGGTTATATCTTAAAGGACTGTATGATAAATCAATAGCAAAAAGAATTATGTCTACCAGCCGTAACCAAACGAAGTTACAGACTATTTAGTATATTGCTATAGTTTGTTATCAGGCGTTATTTTTCTTAAATAAAAATACTGTGTCTGATATTTTAAGTTTACGATTGTTAATTAATATAGTTTTAGTTTCGATTTTTATGATGAGTACGCATTAAATAGTGTCAATCACTTTCACAACACTAACGCGTATCTTTTCGATTCGTTTATCACTTATTTTTTTTACTAGTTTTAGTGATGAAAAACTGCGAGTGTGGAAAAAATATAACAGTAATAACCAATTTTATCTATTTTATCAATGGAAACCTCAAAATATTACGTATTATATTTCCATTTCATTATAATATAACGAAAATAGGTAACGCCTGACAAAAATATACTAGCAATGTATCTTCGTTCAGTTACGGTTTAAAGACCTGGTTCTTTTTGCTATTGATTCCTCGTATTGGCCTCTAACATATAACCTAGGTTTAATTTCTGGTGAAAAGAAAAAAAGTAAAACATGCCAATAGTTTGCATTGGCCTTTGTGTGGACTCGTTTATGTATATGCCATATATGAATTGAGATATTTGTGTAAATGAAGATCCGCTGGCCATCTGTGGTCTTTTTGATCAATACCACTTCATTAAATAGTACTTTCTGAATGCAAATACTTGACTTCACGATGAAAATACCAAAACTGCTGTATTGTCTATAATATTTTAAGAGTTACCTCATACATTTCTCATAGATCTCATAATCAGAACTGGATTTTAGTAAAATAGAGCCAATCTGGAAGTACATTCTTTCAAAAATTAAATAATTTTTTTTTTTTCAAAACGGTTCGTGAGTGACGGAGTGCTGAGGTAGTAACTAACCTTAAAAAATACTACCGAATTGAGAACCTCCTCCTTTTTTTAAACCAGTTAAAAAGGAAGTTGATCCAAACTACATATTTTATAGTTGGTTTTAAAAAGAGTTGGTTGGTTCAACTAGGATTACTAACCTTTTACTATTATAAAGTGTGATCTGGTGTTAATTAAAGTTCATATAGATAGTACAGCATTTTAATGAACATACATCCTAATACGTATCAATGCGTTGACTAATTGCATATTAAACTCCAGTGAGTCGCTCGTGTAGCATCCGCGTTTTTGTCGCATCGCCATTCATGGAGCAGACTATTGCCTATTGTCCTTGGTGAGACGCAGCAAAGGTTAAACGATATTTCTCGAAGTCCTTGATTGACTTCCTTTGTAAAGAATCAACCAGTTCCCGTATAACCCAAATAAAAACTGTACGTATTCACAGTAACTATGTGATACTTCATGTTTCCCAAACTATTCAACTTGACACAAAAATATTTTTGCGAAATCATATCGTGTGTAACTTTCCTCCTTGTTTATGAAATATCATAGCAATGGCTAAAACTTGTGATTTTTTTATTGATATTATGTCGTAATCATTTTACAGAGCAATTTATTTAATGATTGATCAAGTTTGTTATTAGTTTTATTGGAATCAATCATCGAACAAAAACAAAAAATGACATCACCAAGGAATGTTGGACAGCGTTTTATTTGTTGTTTGAACTTATTTTAGACCATCCACGACTTCATAACAATAGGCAGTATAAGTTCGAACACAAAGTGGCACTAACAGTAAAGCTCCATCAGTCATTTAGGTGTCATGAATGGCGAAATATCCATTAAAGATTTCCTTTTCATGGGCTTTCATTGCCGGTATCGTCGTTGTGGGCATCACAACTCCAGCCATATTGGATTTCAGTGAGGAATTTCCCAGAATTTTAAAATTATTTTTCGCTTGCAGCTTACTGTTGCTGCTGTAAAGCGCTTGATGTTTCATTCAGCGTTCATTAAACAGAAATGTGGTTTACTAGTGAGATGAAAAATGTTCGCTCTATTTCATATGAAAACTCATATACTCATAATGTCAAACAAAACTGACTGAGCCTATTATGTGTGCCATATATTGGCTTTTGGCGTTTCCACAGTTTTGTGAACTTTAATGAATTGTTGATATTTTTAAAAGATTTACACACACATCATTATTTAATAAATGACCATTTAAATAAGTCGAGACCAAAATTAACCAAAATGAACCTCGCTTCCGGAAGCATAAAAAGATTTTGTCGAGAAATTGTTCGATTTTACACGTCATGTACAGGCAATTTATTGATGTGTCTTTTCAAATAAAGAACCAACATGAATATATTCATTGCGCAACATAATTTATATGGACGTTTTTTATTTTTCTTATTTAGTCGTCTTTTCGTCTTCGGGCTCCAAATGGTACACAATAATGGATAGAAAAATAAAATTGCAGATTAACACGTGCAAACTTGCACAGTAAACTCGTTGAAATAAAATCATTTGCGTCATTGGCGCACATGCGAAGATAGCTTGCGATCATCTCACGCAAACTCACGTAGTCGAAAATATTAGAAAAAAAAAAACTCTTTTCCATTTCACCGTTGAATGAACTCGCTATTCGTATCCATTATTGCATGCTATATACACCACTCAAGTATTCCCTTCTTTAAAAATATACTGTTCAGTATGTGACACGGTGGTGGCACGCCCGCTGTGAATTTCTAATTTGGTACAGATTTCAGACAAAAAGAAACAAGTTTTAAAATTGAACTAAAACGAAACCGAATGTTTAAATAAAGGAACTTTTCAATGTAAAGAAATATATTATATGAAAAACAAGCAAGCTTTTATAGCGCGGTATATATTTATATATTCAAAAATGTTTAAAAACACTTGTAAGGCAGCTAAGGCCTTGTACATTAGCAACAAAGTTAAATCGGCAGATAATAAAATAAAAACGGTTTGGAAAATTATAAATAATGAAACCAACAGGAACAAAATACATAACAATGATTACACATTGGAGACACATCATGGTCTTATTAGCGATAACAAACTAGTTGCAGAAGAATTTGTAAATTTCTTTGCCAGTATACCAATTAAAACTACTGAAGCCCTAAATTCGTCGCCATCGCATGCTTTTAGTTTATTACAGGCTAACGTTGCAGCCTGTTCGACTGAATTTAACTTTAAGCATATAAACCCTATAACTGTAATAAAAGCTTTTAAACAAATCAAGGTTAAATTGACAGAAGATTTGTGGGGTATGTCTATCAAAGTTTGTACCTCAATTATTGAGACTATAGCGCCGTACTTAGCTTTAATATTTAATTTGTGTATAGATCAAGGAGTTTTTCCGGATCTGATGAAATATAGTAAAGTGATACCACTTTTTAAATCTGGGGACAGTAAAGACACTAATAATTATAGGCCGGTGTCCGTGTTGCCGGTTTTTAGCAAGATATTTGAAAAGGTGATGTTAAATCAAATGCTTAATCATTTTAACACAAATAACATCTTACACGATAAACAGTATGGTTTCACCAAAGGACGTTGTACAACTGACGCTGGTGTCTCCTTACTAAAACACATTTTTAATGCGTGGGAAGCGGCACAGGATGCTATAGGTATCTTCTGTGACCTGTCTAAGGCGTTTGATTGTGTGGTTCATGAAACATTACTCCTGAAACTTGAGCATTACGGACTAGGCAAAACAGCTTTAAGCTTATTAAAATCTTATTTGATTGACAGACAGCAACAAGTTCAAATAAACGGTGTCAATTCGTCGGGATTAAATGTGAAAATGGGGGTACCCCAAGGTTCAATTTTAGGTCCTTTTTTATTTTTAGTTTATATTAATGATTTACCCTATTTGTTGCAAAATAAACTTAATATGGTGTTGTTTGCCGACGACACTTCTTTGATTTTTAAGATAAATAGAAGGACTAATAATCTTGACGACGAAAATAACGCACTATTGCAGGTCCAAAACTGGTTCACTGCTAATAATCTAGTTTTAAACGGGAAAAAAACTAAATGCATTAGATTTTCCTTACCGAATGTCAAAAGTAGTGATTGTGACGTAATACTAAACGATGAAAAACTAGAATTTGTCGACAAAACTGTTTTCCTGGGGATAACGCTTGACTCTAGGCTACAATGGGGTCCTCATTTAACATCCCTTGCAGGACGGCTTAGCTCAGCTGCATATGCTGTTAGAAAAATCCGCCAATTTACGGATGTTGATACCGCTAGACTAGTCTATTTTAGTTATTTTCATAGTATCATGTCATACGGTATCTTACTATGGGGACGGGCTGCAGACATCGACTCAATTTTTATACTACAGAAAAGAGCCATCAGAGCTATTTACAATCTTCGCCGGTGCGATTCTCTAAGGGAACTGTTTAAGGATATTAATATCATGACGGTGCCTTGTCAATATATTTATGAAAACATCATGTACGTTAGAAAAAATCTTCATCTTTTTAGCAAAAGAGGCGATAGACATAATTATGTTACAAGAAATAGGGACCAATTAGTTCAACCAGGTTTCAGACTGGCTAAAGTGGCGTCTTCTTTCATGGGGTACTGTTTGAAATGTTATAATAAAATACCTCCACAAATATTAGAACTCAATGAAACAAAATTTAAATCTTGTATTAAACGCACACTATGCAGGCAGGCATATTATAAGTTGGAGGATTATATTCAAGATAAAAATGCTTGGCTCAATGCTGGTCCAGCTCCACTACCACCGGGGTGAACAAATTGATTAGTTTGGAAATTATTGTTATTATTTTTAAATGTTTTTTTTTTTTGAATTTTTAAATAATAAAAGTATTGTATAATGTAGAAGCATTTTTTTCAAAGTTTGTAAATGTGAGTACCATGGAGCTATTTTATGGTTTTTTATGTTACTATTGGACTTGTTTGACATAAATGAGCATGGCAGTTGAGAGTTTGTCATGCTCACTCAAATGTCTCACTGATGGTGGCGCATGTGTTGGATCATTCGGTTCCCTTCAAAATGGTTGAGCTGAGTGGTGCTAATATTGGCGTCATGTTCGTGAACGGGCGCTGTCAGTTGAGACTGGTCATCTCTTAGCTGCCAGTTGCTATTTTAATATCTGTATTTAGTTTGTATTTTTACTTTATTTACATTGTTCTCACATGATAGCGACAAGAAACATGTAACAGAGATATTTGTAATTACAAAACATGATTGAAAAGAGTGTCCATGGAGTTTCTTGCACATTCTTCTCCATAGAGATCTACGCTTTGGAATGTGCAATTAGCATCATTTTTTTTTTCTGACTGACTGACTTCATGACATTTCAAAAGTGCCTGTAAATGGTTTATTTGAAATAAAATGCTTTGAATCTTTGAATCTTGAATCTTTGAATCTTTGAATAACTAATACTCGTCAAGACCATTCCAAAAAGCTCAAACACGATAGGGTAATCTGAGTTCCTATGGCCACCTTCCGGTTCCATCATCAGATCAACTCCATGTCGTAATAATTTTGAATTGTCATCTGATTTACATATGCATGCAAAATTTCAGTTCAATCGGTAACCGGGAAGTGGATCAAATTTAATTTGCAAGATTTGATTACAGACATACAAACATTGGGGCAGGTGAAACTAAATAAAAGCTTGTAATAGAAAATGATGCGAACAAGAAATATTCAGAAAAGTTAGGTACAGGAACTTATTTAATATTAAAATGAAGTGATCACAAATTATGGATTAGGAATATTGCCGGATACGGAAAAAAAAGAGTGTTGTAGGAATTACCTTGGTAGAATTTAGAAACAGTATTACAATATTTACAATTTAACATTTGCCAAAACTCAGACAGGAATGGCTTCGAGACTTTTTACAGCAAAATAAAGGTCCTATCAATAGGTAGTTAATTAGCTGCTGCCTATAGGTACTTAATAGCATTCATGCTGAAAGATATAATTTTATTTAAGCACTTATCGACCAAGTTTCCAGCTGTTTTTAGCACACAATCAAAATGCAAACGCTGATTTCGCGTTATTGTCATTGCTAACGTCATCAAACCCCATCAATCAAAATTTAAGTAGATTTGTGTTGATAAAGCAGAAGCTCCAATGGACCGCCCTTCCGAGGTTTGAATTCGTGAGCCGAACTTCCACGATGCCCTCGGCGAAGCCCCGAAGCCAGACGAACAACGGCACGAATCGCTGCGCTACGAAAACCAGTCGGAAACGAAATAGCATCGTATCAGTACGTCTCAGCCGCCCGAGCGCACGCGAATCTAAGTTATTCTCTTCGTCACACACTTGTGACTGTAAGTGGAGTGAAACTTATGAAAATCTGAAGAAATTGTTATAAAACATAGCAGTTTAGTGTTTCTTTTACAGGAGTTGTTCAATGAATTTTTGTGACACATTACGGTGGACGTTCGCGCCACGAAATTTGTTTTTGTTTGCGCTGTTTGAGCCAGTGCACTAATTGCCGTGGCGGAGGTAAGCGAGATTTTTTGTTGTAATTGTTAATGGATATAGCTGGATTTCGTTTCATATGTTGTTCGCTTTTATACAATTATTTCGAAATAATTGCTCGAAGCAAGAACAGGTTTTCTTAATATGTAGTTAACAACAAGGAACGAAGGCAAAAATAAACTTGTATACCGCCAATGGCAACGTCTTCTTTGTAATCATCGCTATTAAAAACCTGATGCATTTATCCTGTTTCATTTTTATTCTGCATCTAAGGTTGTATTCTTCTTTCGAATCTGTCTGTCATTATATAGTTATTTCATTTGGTCACAAACCATTCATCCCTTCCAGGGACTATAAAAAAGCTACCTTTTGCGTGTTTTATATCTATCGAGCCGGCTCGTCCACTGACTGGAACCAGTTCTCGACCAGATGATAGTTTGTTATTATTTTTTGCCCCGAGCGGGCCATCTCAGTGGTCCGGTATCGAAAACAACTACCATCTTACGCCATACGCTATCATGCATGCAATAATAATATGAATTCAGTATGCCGCTAACGAGCCTTGCCATGAAATATTTTGCAAATGTTCACAGCTTATCGTATTATATCTACGAACATGGGTCTGTAAATTTAAGGCTCAAGGTATTTTGATAATATTCGCCCTAAATAAAGCTAAGCTGGAGGCGGAAATGTTTAACTTTGAATGCAAAGCTAATTTGAGTTACGAAAACATTATTTTGACATTTATTGTCTCAAGGTCTTACTTGAACTGGTGTGATTATTTAAGTTATATAATGGATACGAGCACTACATCATGCTCATGTGTTTCTTCGATTTAATTAATGACAAAATTCCAAAAGACGTCGAGCAATGATAAATCGCATTGATATACCATACATGTTATCATCAATAATAAAGTTAACTTGATTGTTTACTAGATAAGCTATCGTGGTTTTAAGTTTCCAATTAATAAATACCATTTTGGTTATAAATAATTATCAAGCTACAATTAATGTCTTCTTTTTTTGTCTATTCTGATCTTTTGTTATGTTCTCAGATATTATTGTTTTGGAAACAATCTTACACCAGTCATCCGAGTATATTTACATGGGATTCTATACAAAGCTAAAATATCTCGCCTCATCTCGTTCGTAAGTTTCGAACTAGCATAAATCTTATTGATGCAACTGATTCTTGGGATCATCTGATATCGTAAATTAATTATATCTACCAACAAGATGATCGGTTCTCTTACATTCATTAAAATTCTGTTCGCTCCAGTGATTGGTTTTACTTAAGATAACGAATCTGCTCCCTGGCTTATTTAAGTTTAAGTAGATACGGAATACTGAAACAAAGTTTTATGTAATTCGATAGTTGTTAAGCTTCGTCATTGGTTTCTAGTTGTTGACTATATTACGGTAAAACAACAATCATAACACGTTTTGTGGTTGTCTTAAAAGGTTGGTTAATCCAGTCCAGGCAAGGCTTTTCAAGGCAATTTAAACCGGCCTATTTTATGCATCGTCATCTTTTCACTGAGATTTATTCTCTTTTGCTGATGATTACACTACTGACCAATGATTATAATCAAACCTACAATGTTACACCCATAACTGGTAAATACAGTACCGGGTAAATAACTATTTACCCAGTACTTTATTTACCAGAGATACATTATTTAACTACCAAACACGTAGTAATCTTATGTTTATTTATGACCGTTGCCACTGGAATGCAATGTTTACCTCAATATCAATCTAAAAATATTTATAATTGCTCTAAGAAACGGAACGTACACTAAACCACATTTTAATTGCCATAAATTAATCATTTATGTACTTGACTAAATTGCGAAAATTTGTGGTTTGGCCTACTTTAAATACTCCAAATGTATCAAATGCAATTTTAGTGAGCTATTGCAATGCGTTTAACTATGATTAAGGATCGTTAAGATTAATGGCCGTTTTTACATTAATAATAATAACGGTTATCGAATAAACGTTTTTATTTTAGTTTACCCATATCTATTGGTATTCAATAACATATCTGACATATTATTATCATGGACGATCGTCTCCTATTCAGCCTTTGTTATACCAAATCCACTTATGATATTTCGAATCGCTCATTCTCACAAGATCACAAAATTGTGTAGAGAATCGGATAAACCTCGAAAATGGAAGAGGGTCAATGAATCTCGATAATGGATTGAAATGTCTCTGTCATCAAATAATTGCAAACACTGTAAGATTGTAATAAATCTTGCGAGAGTGTATATTATTTATGCGCTTCACTTGATTAACTTCACAACCTTAAATAGTAACACGATGAAATTATGTTTTTTGGGATTGTTGGGAATAAAGATAAAATTTAAAGTAACTATGCCTAACATACAGTAACTAAATCATAACCATTTCTTGCTAACTCATGTTATCGCATCCTGTCAACCATTTCTGAGTCAGGACGAAGAAACGAATCATAAGTTACGGTGACCTATCTGCAGACGTCATTGATAACGCAGGGTAAACGTCCTGGAGACATCCGGTGGAGACAATGCCAGCCTACGTAGATCATGTATGCAAACACATGATAACAACTTTATAATAATAATAATAATAAGCTGAGCCCTGACCGCCGGTAGCTTGGACCCTATACTATTTTTTTATATTTTTAAATGTTTTTTTTGTATGATTTTGTTTAAAAAAATATTTAAAAATGTAATTTATATTGTGTTTACAATGAATAAAGAAATAATAATAATAATAAATTTTTATTTCGGACAATCAAGAGTCCATAAAATATTGCACATACCTACAGAAACAAATTACACACACAGAAACAAATTACATATACAGAAACTAAAATTACACATACAAAAACAAATTACACATACAGAAATAAAATACATTTACACAAACATATTACATTTACACAAACAAATTAAATATACAAAAACGACAAAACTATCTAATGTACTTAAATGACGCACGATGAGTCCTCATCCAGTGCCACATTATCGGGCTGTCCATCCTGTCGGCCACAATAGCTACCAAGGTGTTGGAACTATCGCACACCCGCCGCATCAGACATGCTATTCGTGTTCGCATGACAGCGTAAAAATCATGCACCCCTGCTTCTGCGAACATCCCCGACGCACTGGGAAAGCGCGGCAGTCCCAACATAACCCTAAAAGCGTTATTATATTGGACTCGCAGAGCACTATACGAGCTCCCTGTATAGCCGACCCATAGGGCGCAAGTGTACAAAGATTGGCAGTACGCCCTGAAGAGTGTGATTTTAACCTCTTTTATACAACGTGCAAACCTACGGGCCAGCATGTTACAACGAACTGCCAGCGCTCTGCGTTCCCTCTCTATGTCCACATCGTCGGACAGACTATACTATCGGTGACCCAAGATTACTACCCTTTATGAGTAAATTTCACAATTACCCCTACGGCGCTAATTTCTAGGAAGTTATCCTAGAAATTTCAACTTTAATATTTATGACCAGATTTAAATACGATTATTGTATGACGAGTGTTATGTAATCCTGTTATCTATCATGATGGAAAAATTTATAACGATAGGTCGGGCTTGGGGCTTAAAAGTTCAAGCAAATGTTGTTTCTTTTTTGCGGTTGCTGAATCTTAATTCTGTTGTATTTTACGGGCATTACTTTCGTGATTAACGAACTTAACGACTACTCTTTACCAGGCTCAAATAGTAAAGTAATATTCGCAATATTACTCGTAGGAAACGGTTGCATAATAGACAATAGCAATTAGTGCTTCACTGCTTTTTATTTTACTAGATACCACGGCCTTAATATTGTAAACTATCGCATTAGTATTGATTTTTTTATATTTATTTTGAAATTCTGGACACAAAATATTAACAATCTATCAAGATTTATTACAAACCTACAGTGTTTACAATAATCCAGCGACACATTTATATTTAAAAGACAAGCATTTTAAAATGTAGATAAATATATTTTTTAACAGAAACATTAGATACTTTTAATAAAAAACATTTATGCAGGTCGACTTGAGAACTTTTCCTTTTTTTTGTAGGTAAAAAAACAAACTCCCCCTAAATTATTCATCCGCATCATTTGTCCGGTAAAGTGTATCTTCCCCTCGATATATTCAGCAATTTTTAGTGGAATACCGTTAAAACATCTGCGTAGTATAGGGGCAAAATAAAAACAAACGAAGCCAAGTTTCTGTTAATATGATATCGATAGAGGAAGACAGGAAATTTCACCAGGAACTACAAACACATTATTTACGATGACTCAATATACATAAGGAGTATGTGTTAATTAGTTTCCTGAGATTCAATCATTTGAATATTCAAATCAATGTTACGATTATAACAAGGTTTTTATGCCATTAATTGGTAAATCATAATATAACATCACAGTGGTAACAGTTACACAAGAAATAATATATATAGCTAACATCGATCACTATAGCTAATTAATGATGCAAGAAACCGTGCCCCAAACATTGGGATTGGAACATCATATGTTAGAAACCCAACGCTCCCAGAATATTTTAGTCTACTTGAAAACGTTACGTGGTTACTGATTACTAATAATATGACTGCCGTACACAATGGGATGTTGTTGTGTTTACAGAACTCCAAGACACCGCTTAAATCGAAAGCTATATAACACCAGTGAATTTAAACAGATGTTTCCTTCGCAAGCAGAAATAGATGCTAATCAATAGTGGACCGGGTAACGGAAATACTATTTAAAAGCAATGGGAACATCCAGAACTGACCCACCTGACGCGGGGGTGGTTCAGATATAAATAATGTGCCAATTCTACCGACCGGCTTTGTAGACACAGTTGCAGTACATTGCCACGTACAAATGAAATGTTCTCGAAATAAAGTCTCCGTTGAATGAACGCCAAACTGTGGAAGTTATGATGTTAGATATTATCGGAAGCCTTGGACATAGGAAAGTGTTGACGGAAAAGATCAGCAAATATCTTAATCGGCGTACAAAATGACGTGAAATTCTTCGTCTGCTATAAATTTTTGATACAAGCAGGTACTGACCCACCACTAACAGACATTATTTTGATGTAGGTCATTTTGAGTTTTGGTACCTTTCATGTTTTTTTGGTCAAAAATCACGCCACAGAAGGCCTGCTTTTTTCCTTTGTGAGGAGTTTACCGCACAATAAAATTCATAGTAACAAAACCATGAACTGTTTTCCGTATTCATAGTTGTCTATTTAAGTCTGTTATTTTAATTACCTTTTTATATTGTTCGTCTTCATTTTTTATGTATGCCACATCCAAAATTTAATGCTACGAAATCGGCACAATAGCACATAGCATGGTGCGTAAGAATTACTAAGAATAGTTAATATTAGCATTGTTACTTACTTTCTGTAAGTTCTATTTTCTATTTGGGGACCTAATTGTAAGATAGTTTATGTTTTTGCTTACATTACATTCAGATATTTAATTCTGAATAAAATAAGCTTACCAATGTTTGGCACAAAGCAATGACGCCATAACCACAAGGATACTGTGAAATCACGTAAAACACAGTCATCGCGATACTAGTATAACAGGTGGGACGTGCAATACTGGTCGTTAGCATACTGTACCAGCGTGATATTCGGCAAGACCGGAATTCTGTCGCGTCAAATTTATGCTGCTTGCAACACAAAGCGGCTCCATAGTACAACCGTGGCGAAATGACGCCCTCTTTTATTCTAACACTTCATTTCTTTGTCTCCTCTCATACAATCACTAATATCCCATCACAATATTCTATGAGACATTGACGATATTGACCACCATCTGATCTCACGCTAATATTATTTTCCCATTCAATGGACATAATCTTCTCCTTTTTGCTTTTCAATCTTCGAAGGTGGTCTCATTTCCTTTCGTCAATAAAGAATAATGTAATGGTTTACCAGGATAAACTGATCCTTGTCGATGTAAGTTAACTCGAACTGATTTAATGATAGAGTACGTTTTACTTTGTCACGAATGTTACCACGAGCGCGTTGACTGAAGGAGCAGTGAACTTTGCGGAGTGTCGAGGCTCTTCCACACCTGAGGTTCACTCGCACAGCCATTAGTTCCGACAATTTAAAGCTACAAGATAGATATCACGTGCTTATCACACATTTGGTGTCCGAGGAGACTTAATGACGAGACTATTAACTCTACGAAAAAGTTGGGAACGTTGAGGTACTTACTACTTTTTTTCCAATGAAGTTGTTGAATCTACATCAACATCACACGTACATATTTTTTCTTTTTTTTTTTACTTCATTTTCATTTTGCATTTTTTTTCTCTTGGATTTTATTGCATAAAGCGACGCATGTAATTAGTAGAAGACACTGACTCCTGTAATACAGGCAATATTTTTGTAAAATGCTAATTAAGTCAATAAAGAATATTATTATTTCCTTTATTTATTTTTTACATATTTTTAAATTATTGGTAGGCTTATTAAATACACATATAAAAAAACCATTCAAAAATATTAAAAAAATAGTAGTCCGCCGGTGCCGGGAGCAGGGTCCAAGCTACCGGTGGTTAGGGCTCCAGAGATAGGAACCTCCTCACAATGTGAGCCGTATCGAGGAGTACTGCCTTCTGTAACAGGCCTTTGATCCAACCGCGCAACGACAGCTTCAACAGATGTTTGTCGAGACTTTTGGCCATCAGGCCGTTGGCGGTAACGACAATCGGCACAATGAGCCGAGTCCACATTCCACATGTCGACTACGTCGTGTGCTAAGTCGAGATATTCGATTTGTTTTTCTTTCTCAGCTTTCACGAGGTTCTCGTCATGCGGGATGGTGACATCGCCTATCATTGTGCGTCGCATTAATCGGTTCATCACCACTATATCCGGCTTATTGGCGACATTAGTCCTGTCAGTGATGATAGACCGATCCCAATACAATGTGACATGGTCATTTTCGAGAACTGGGTAGGGCACATACTTGTACGGTGTGTATGGTACCTCTGATACCATAAGTTTGTATTTCAAAGCAAGTTGCTGGTGAATAATCCTGGCCACTTGATTGTGTCTGTGCAAATACTCGCAATACTTATTATTATTATTATTAGTTGTTACGGTAAAAGCTAATGACGCAATCTTCTCAACAAAAATGTAGGCAATTCAAAAACAACACTACTTACTTAGATACTTACTTGGAAAATTAATTGTATTTAAGCTCTTGTATTTTAAAAGGCTTCCAGCAAGTCATCCAAACAATAAACTGAAAAATTGCATTGTAATTGGTTTTCGATGAGAAAACGAATTATAACAGAGCATGAGTAGCAGGCACTTCAACTGGTTGATTGGCGTAATAATAAGTTCAAGTTTATAATTAGGAACGAATATTACCACGACTTAAAATGGTATTAATTCTTTGGTAATGTTATGAATTTAATACGGAGTTAATGAGTGTTTTCTCACACGAATATGTATTTCGAGTCAGAAACCTGTATTTGATATTGTGTTGTACTATTATGTATCTAAACTATTTTGATGGATGTTGGGAGCGCGTTCAGTTGCGTGTGTATGTAATTTATTTCTGGTAAGCGAGTGGACTTTTACGGCGAAGTGAGTGACTATTTTAAGTGCTCAGTCATGGCGGCTGGCATGCGGTCGTGATCGTGACGGAACGACGCCTCACTTCATCCACTGGGTAATTAACAAATTAGATCCTTTATTGAATTAATTTAAACTGAGATTTATCTACATCTTAATTATATTTATTCTTAAAGTTACGAAATAACCAGTCGGCGACCAAAGAATTGGTAGCTCTTTGTTATTTTTACGTTTCTAGTACCTACCTACACTTAATCTACCAATCATTAATAATCGTGATACACGACTTCAAGTTTTTGTAATGAAGAACCATAACAAAAACATATAAAAAATTAATACCTCTTATAGATATACATAATTACAGAGCGATTTTGTCTTTGCTCTGACTAGTGTTGTAGTGTTGTACCGCTTAGCTTGAAAGAACCAGCTAACCGAATGTAGTGCAATTATGCATCGTTAACTGTACAATAATTCTAGGGTATTGTAGGAGGATACCGGGTGACTTATCCGTAATAATGGAGCAAGCAGGTGGTACAAGTTTGCCTTTAAATGTACCGGTGAAACATAAGCCTATTATGGCTCGGGCACGACTTCTGTGAGAATGTTTTGTGTAAACCATCCTCATAATATTCAATGAATGAGAACGTGAAATATTCTTTAGTATAATATACCCAATACATCTTGTATTGGGTATATAATGTTTGTACAGGTGCTGTAATGACAATACATATACATATATATATTATGTTTATTGATTTTTGTATGATTGGTCGATATTTCGTCACAATGGAAACCAAAAAATAATGATTCTCAAAAAAAATAGTCTTTATAGTTTAAAATATAAAGCACAACGAGTAATATGTTAAGATAAGTAGGTAGCACAAAGTCAAAGGAAGGATCAAGATTTGAATAAGAATACAAACAAGCCGAGAGACGCTAATTTAACTACCACCCAAATAGGTACTTCACAAATAATAAAAAGGGACCAAACCATTGGTTAAAGTTCCGTTACACAAAAGACAAAAACTGCTGTTCCAAACATTTTCTATCAGAATGATTTTATGCGGTCATGTTTAGTATAATTGCGGGGCTTCTCACAATAAATAGTCGTCATTAGGAGCGAAGGCAAGGGCTATTATGTCTCCGGCGCCAGGCTAACGCGCCACTGCTGCAAGGGCCTTTGTAACTAAGGGTTTTCCTCACTAATTACTTGGTCCTAGGTCTAGCTCGTACATTTGTAGGTTTTATGTAAGTTACCGTTTAGTGTTATGAAAAACTGCATTCAACCTCTGTTTCGAAAACCTCCATTCTTTTATTATGAATTCAATTTCATATGCACAAAGTTTTGTTGTTATTTTCGTTAAATATAAGCAGGAAAGCAGATCCAGGCAAGCTTTCTGAAAACAGGGAGAATGTACTATTTGATTTGCATTAAATTGGGTAATTGACTATTTTTTTTTTAATTATTTGTATTAAAAAGTTACTTTATCCAAAATCGCAAATAGAATGAATTTTTCAAATCCGTTCATTATTAACTAAGTTAGAAATCTTTCAAGTTTGTGGAAAGGGAAACTATCAAGTAACAGAATAAGAATGCACATACTGAAATGTGACGTCACCGCCAACGGGATACGTGATACATGTGAAAAAAGAAATAGCGAGATATTGTTAGCCCAACTCCGCTCTTCCTCATAACAATATTTAAAATGCTAATTGCTGCCATATTTAATAACCAATTTTGATGCTGTTTTGTGTAATAGAACTATTTTTAATGGAATCTATTTTTTAGTATAAAATATTGTACAAAAAAAACATGACAATTTTGTAGTTCTGAATCCAGAAAAATCCACGAGTATTCGCATGTAATACATATTTGAAACTTCGGTAGTCCCAACTAAACTGTTGAACACTACCCATTGCACCTAGCGAGCTGGCTAATGGCTTATCTTTTTTCTCCCACCATGTGTAATTCGCCTATAACTCGTGCCGACACTAGAGAGAAGAATGAATGTTTGTGTCATCGGCATCGTACTGATGTTACTATAATACGGTGAAAGCTCACAGCGCGGTAACACAAAGTGCAGTATAATATTTAATATAATGCATTTATATTTAATATAATATCTAAAGCTAAAGTTTGTTTGGTTTTTGTTGGAATGCTTTGAATCTTTAAAGGATCCCCAAATTCTATCTCTTCTAGTCTATTTGACGTGAAAAACCATGACAATGTATTGATAATTGCTTCAGGCGTCAATCACGTAAATATTTTTATTACTCTTAACTTTGCTCAAAATTTTCCAAATCTGACTAACTACCAGTCGGATTTGACAAAAATATTTTTGCACCCTTGACGAAGGTTATAGCCATTTAAAATTAACACCACACTACGACCCATAGCAGCTGAATGAAAAGAAAGATCAAGTAAAGGGGTGGATTTTCCTGCCGGAGTCTGTGTTTCCTAATAGCTACAACCTAGGGATCTTTAAGTCAAGAGTGAATAGATTACTTCTAGGCAAGCGTGCTCCATCGTCGACCACATCGTGGCTTTCCATCGTGTGAGATAGTGGTCAAACGCGAGCATAAGCATAATAAGCATAATCAGCCTTTTAATGTTCCCACTGCTGGGACTCAGGCCTCCTCTCTCTATGAAAGGGAATGGGCCGTAATCCACCACGCGTTCCCAGTGCGGATTGGTGAATGTCACAAGTCTTCGAATTTTTGGTTCTAGGACATGCCGGTTTCCTCACGATGTTTTCCTTCACCGTTTTGAGAGCGAAACGCGAGCATATCAAGAGATATTAAAAAACTTTTTACGAAAAAAAATAACCGACTTCATTAAAAAAAAACACTAAAAGGACCAAAATAACTTTAATTTCGGAAGACGGTGTTTCTCGGTATTGTTTGTTTCTTATTTAACACCGACTTCCGAAATTAAAGTTATTTTAATCCTATTTTTTTTTATTTGTAAAAGTTTTTTATTTCACACTTTTTAGTTGCGATACACTTATAACCAGAGTGCCTACTTCTCATGATAATTCCGATTAACCCAAACACTGCTAGGTTACATTGTTTTATTATGATGTTCCTGTGTCTACCTTTCACCTTCCGGCTCCATCATCAGATCAAAGTTCAAAGTTCATCTCATGACTTTTCTAATAAGCCCAAACACGGCTAGGATACATTGATTAATTACAGAGTTCCGGTGCCTATCTTTCGGATCCATCATCATCATCAGGTCACTTCGATGATACCATTTTCAACATAACTAAGTATTCAGAACCATATTTTTTTTAATATTTTTCTTTTTTTTTCTTTATTTGTATTGACATAATCGCTTAACTATCTTTATTGTCATATCTATGTGAGTATGAAGTTCCGTTGGCCATTTCTGGTCTTTTTCATCAGTTCCACTTCATCAAATGTTACTTTTTGACTGTAAATGCTTACGTTCTTTATAAACACATCAAAATCACTATATGGTTGCCTATAATATTTGAGGACTTCCCTCGATCCCTCATGGACCCCTTCATAAGAACTGGATTTTGAAAAAAATGGAACCAATCTGGAAGCATATCCTTTAGGAAGAAAAAAAATTTTGCAAACCGGTCCATAAACGACGGAGTTCTGAGGTAACATAAAAAACACATAAAAAATATAGAACTTAAAACCGAATTGATAACCTAGTCCTTTTTTTGAAGTCGGTTAAAAAAATAACTGACGGGTGAAACCTCGGGGCAAAGCTAGTTTGTATATAATATAATGCAACTCATAGTTTATGACTTAAGTGAAGACTTGGAATGCAAGCGAGGTGTCTTGAAGAAATGAGAATTTTAATAAGTTTTATTGCTTTATGTAAAGTAGGTGGGACTGTTATTTATGGTGAGGTTAAAGTTTCTGAACTTTTATATAGTGCTGACTTTTGTTAGGGCTTTTTTAAGTCTTATTGAAAAGGTAAGGTGATTGACAAAGACCTCTTTACGTGATTGAGAAATATGTGAGAGCTCGTTATTGGCGACATATTTTTTTAATGTACAATTATATAGCAGTTACTAACTAGAAAATAAGGTATAATAGACATACGATGTGCTAATAGTACTTCCGTATTAGTCTGGGAAACAAAAGAAAAGAACATGGAACATTTTCCCGCAGTATTTATTAACGAAGAGAAAATGCATGATTTGGCTTCGGGCACTGGTCTTTTTCTACACATTATCTGTAATTACTCATGTCATCGTATTTTCCCTGGGAATCCTGGAATTATTAGTTATTAGTCGATAAATTGTAGTTAACTTTTTGATTGTTTGAGTATAGATACGGAAAATATTATATTAAACTGCACCTAATTAGTAACAAAATTAGTTTCTTATCTCTTTTTTTCTCTTTGTTATTTGTAAGATTTTCAGTTAGTCGCGATTTCCTTCTTTTTAGTTATTAACTAGCTTTTACTAGTGGCTTAGAGCAGTGGTGGCCGAGTGGTAACGGCCCCGATCCAGGATTTGGAATGTTTTTAGTTCCTATTTGGCGCCATAGATGTCGCTAGGACATGGTTACACGTCTGCCCCGTTTCGTACAAATTCGTTAAGACGTGAAGAGGTAGTATACAGACAGATTTGCTTTCGCATTAGTATTGATAAAAGGCTAAAAAGATTGATTGACAGGCTCGCACTTGGCAGTGACCAGCGATGATGTAGATGACGGTGGAACACGCTTGCCTAGAAATAACCTATTTACTCTGGAATTAAAGACTTTCACTACTTATCTGTACGCGCAGTGAATTTATTCCCAAAACTTATTTCTTATTTTTTAACATATATGTATACATACTTACATATTTTATTTATATATTACAACTTACAACATTATATTTATAGTTTTGCATTGTGTTTTATATAGGTACCTACTTATATATTTAGCATAGTCGGCCTTACAATGTTCCCACTGCTGGGACTCAGGCCTCCTCTCTAGGAGAGGGTATGGGCCGTAATCCACCACGCGGGCCCAGTGCGGGTTGGTCTTATATATTTATCCATACTTAATACTTAATAATATTATAAATGCGAAAGTAAATCTGTCTGTCTGTCTGTCTGTTACGCTTTCACGCAATAATCCAAAATGTCTGTATTGAACGACATTTTGCAGCGAGTTCGATCCTCAGCTACAGTTAAAAATTTTGTCATTATTTTATCTTATTTTTTTTGTAATAAAATAACTTTTACCATTTTTTCAAAATAAAATTGACATTTCTATTCGATATCTTCTAAATATTTTGTAAAAACTAATCAAAACACATAATAAAATCAAAGCGGCGAGTAAAATCACGTACTATTTTGTTACATTATTCTATTTAGCTGCAAATTTAACCTCTGAAAGGAAAATCATCACGCTATCATCGATAAGGAGCCAACCAGTCTATTATAACGTTTATATAAGAACGTCTATTTTAAAACATAATCATCGGAGACCTCAGCACAGTGGTTTCGTATCTAGACTTGCGAGTAATATAAAGATGGTTCGAGTCCCATAATATGGCTCTCATATAAGAAATTTTTAGTAATAAGATTTTTTTTATATATTTTTGCATGCTTACATTTTTTTTATATTTACACACAATATATCTGTAGAAGTTTTTAGTTGTGTGCGTATCACGCAAAATGTTAATAATATAAAATGTAGATAACTTTTAAATATTAAAATTGTGTGTCACTTAAAATATTACTTAGGCTTTGTTTCATCGCAATCGGTTGACTACATCGCAATTCAGATACTCGCAACGCCATCTAAAGACTCAAAGTAGAAATAATGATGACAATGGCATTTGAAATTCATATTAAATTTGATAGATAGATGGCATTGTGTAATTTATGTAATTTTCTGAGTGGCGGAAGAATGACCATCGCCCACGTTTGCAGACAGTTCTATTTTTTTTTCCCCCGTGGTTGTAACAAGCTAATTGACCTATATGTATTTAATTATTGACTTTAAAATAACACGGCCAAATTTTTGGAAGGGGTTACATGGTACCTTGCGTTGGAATGGAAGGCCCCCAGGTGGACGTTACCGATGACCTGGTGAGGGTCGCGGGAATCCGATGGATGCGAGACTCACAGGACCGGTCATTATGGGGACACTTGGGGAGGCCTATGTCCAAAAGTGGACGTCTTTCGGCTGAAATGATAATGATGACGATGGCACCTTTTTATTCTTTTTTTAAGGGTGAAAATTATCCAGTGACTTCTCCCGCTCTGGTTGGGGCGGGAGGGTGTGTCAATCTTTTACTGACTGAAGGACACAGGTGTGCCTTTTCCCTTGGGGTAGGCAGAAATGTCAACTGCTACGACCCATAGATACATACTCTTTCTATTCATTGACGTTCATACATCTGGATCTGGACGTTTACATAACATGTTTCCTGAAGGAAATTAGCGTTTTTACCTTTAACCGTTTTATGGTAAAGTACAATAAATAATTGCGATCCTTTCGGAATGAATTGCAAGCACAGAATGTTTGTACAGTTTTACGAACTTAACGCGGACGAAGTCGCGGGCAACAGCTAGTTTATTATTTATTATATATGCATTTAAATAGAGATTGATTAATTTGTTAGCAGTACACTGCAGACTACCCCCTGTATTATTTTAAGTTCTTACGATCCATCCTAAGTTTGTCTGATAGATATCGCTGTCAGCGATATGACCGCCATAGTACCCATAGATTTAAGTTTATGTATAAGTTGTGTTACTTTTTTGGTGTACAATAGTCTATTCTATTCTGCACATTAGTTGGATGTCCACCATGTACCTACCGATGGCACATTGCCTCTCGGCTTGGATTCCGTTGATGGAACGAGCTTGGCGGAGTTAAAATTATGCAATTTCGACACACACTCCCCAAAATGTAACCAAAAGAAAACCATTGGGCTGAACACTTGGCATCTATGTTTGAGATTTTGAAGTTTTGAATTGACGAGTACAACATTGCCGATAATCCCCGTGGATTGTTTCTTAACCGAATCAAGCCTTATTAATTATTAACAATTTAGTAAGATTTAAAATTGAATTTCTAAATGGTGTATCAGTTTACTCGTTATAAAATTACTTCAGTCAAAGAGACAATTCACACTTCTAAAAAGTATTGGTACCCACTGTTTTAACTATGATACCAATACCTCATAAGGTCATCTACAAACGTACGATTAACACAAAACAATAACATTCTTCGGTCCATATAGCGTTATTGCATTTAAATATAATATCGCGGTGTCCTAACTGCACACAATGGCAGCCTTGATGTGTCAAGGACCGAACGAGACGCTGGTTTTGTCTGTGGTTTCTTCATACTACATTAGTTTTAATTAACTACAAGTTAAATGGACTCTGTGATTGCAAACACTAATTAAACTAAGGTCCTCGTTGCTCATTTTTAGTAACCATAACCATTGTACTTTGACATATTATTAATATTTCTTTATACATACCAACAAGATTAGTGATCTAGCGACTGTTTGTAGTAAAATGAAAGAAAGAAGAAAGAAAGAAAAAAGAATTTATTTGGTACAGCACAAGGCACAAACACAATTTAGGTATCAGGAAACAAAAAAAAAAACAGAAGCAAAAAATATAGTTGTGTGCCAGGCAACTAGTGCCTGACGCTGGTTTTCAACTGAACCTGCTGCTTTATGTACTTGAAATTCAAAAGTAAATGGCTTAGCATACGTTGCTTTAAATTACCGATGTATGGATATCTAGCACACGATTATAGCTTTCGGCCGCACACAGCGTTTTATGTAAAAATGTCAAGTAGCCAGTCGCAGATGTCCCATCTCGATGCAACTATTTGTCGATCATTAACTCGATGAACTGATCGAAAATAAAATAGTCAACTCGTTTGTTTGTCCATACAACCGCTTCTAGAAAAATAGTAGAAGTATCCTACAGACAGTAGACACTATTAAAATCGTTTTATGTTCCAATACAATGTGCTAATAAACATAAATTAAGTATTAGACTGTCGTTGACAACGTATTTTGATCTTTAAACCGCGAATATGAAGGTTCGGAAAAGAAACAGAATAAAGTAAAAAGATTCACATGCAGCTTTAAAAATATTCACCAGAGATGTGCATCCATTAAGATTCAATCTTTAAAAGTGTATTACGTGTACTTTTATATATCCAGCTTGGTAGGTGAGCCTTCTCAGTTCAGGGTTACCATAAAGTCATGGCTTCGTTTTTATAGCTTACAATCACGAAAACTCCAACAACGGTGTGCAGTAAAAAAATATCTATTTTAGACTAGACAAGCGACTGCCCTCGTAAACATGTCAGAGTTATTACGACACGTCCAAAAGTTGTAAGTGGAATAATATAGTTATACTATAATCTATTTCATACTCACGGTGAGACTATGGCTGCATACGTGGGAGATAATGGTTATGGACATTTAAGGTGCTAAGTACTTTGTCAAAACAGAGGCAGATGGCTACGTTTTCGCAGGAATGGAGTTAAAGACTTTGATTGCGAAATCTAACACATTAGGTAGGTAATTCCAATGTTTAATTGGAGATATTGTCAACGCTTCGTAATTAAAATGTTATAAAGTCAGTAATGCGAATAGGGTGTGTTTCTCAGTAATCAATTAGCAATAAAAATAGAAAACTCATCTATTCAAACTAAAGCGAAAACAATCTCCTTAGCAATTCAATAAATGTCAGTCTTTGGAGATGTTTTTTGTAGGTAAGTAAAATTTTTACCTCTATTAATTCTTCTTATATTATTAGGTACATTTTCCACTGCACTTATGTGCGTGTATGTGTACGCTATTAAAATTTACTCCCATTCTTATAAACAAAACCGCTAACGAAATCTGCACCTGCTGAAAACTAGACAACTTACAACCTGAAACGTTTGTTTACACAACGCACTATTTCGTAAGTGTATGAAACACAAGTACGAAATTTGACTAAAAATAAGTTATGAGTACGTAAAGTGCAGAAGGGGAACAAGCTCGATCGATATACAGGTAATCGGATTTGCCGGCCGTTCCCCTGACACTCCAGGAAGTGAGTGACCCCACTCAACGGAAGACTGAACTCAATAAGCCTTTATTTTCCCTTTATATTTGTCCCATATTTCTCTAAAGGGAAATAATGTACGCGTCGCCTGACGTGCTGCCCATGTGTGAAAATTATTTTTTTCCACACTTGTTTGTGGTAATTAAATAACCTTTCAATTTGAAATGTAGGTTTTATGTTACGAATCGAAAGGGTCATTCTGTTGCGTTTTGACATCAATTTAAAGATGATTGTTGCTAAACATTGTGTAATATTTTTCGGTTAATTGATTAAAACCTTCAATTAATTAGCCTTACGTTTTTGTTTACGTACAAAATATTTAGTCTTTCTAAAAATATTTAAATGCCAAATGGATAGGATGACATCATCGTCACGTGTTGACCAGCCCCAATAAATGTGGACATTACGTACATAAAAACAATACCTTCAGCATTTTTTGCGGCAGCAACTTCCACTAGTTATTTTAAACCATGTCAATTACAAAAAATCTGTGAGAAAACACATTGTTTCTTATAGAACCGGTCTAAAATATGGTATGTGTTAATTGTTAACAACAATAACGAAATCTTTTACGGTATGCCTCGGAGTACTTTAAACTATGTATTCGACTTGGAACTTAGTAATGTTTGACTGACTGACTACATTATGTTCTCACGAAACGAAACTGGACACTTTGAAACGGACTGACATTTCTGTGCTAACCAAGAATACAATCCAGCCAACCAGAATAACTTGACTGCTTACTGTGACGCTGCTTGTAAAGAAAGAAACGAAAGCATATCGTTTTAAATTAGTTCTCCATTTTGCCAAGTGTCAAGTTGAATTGGTTTCGATATACGTGGACTGATGAGTTAGCGAAACATTGTGTCACATTGCTTTAATGATTTCGTGATACTTTAATGGAAATCTGTAAACAAAACGTTGTAATGTAAATGCTACACTGGAACTGGATGCGTCATCGCTGGGAATAGGCAACGTGTCTTTATACTTAACGCGGGACTAATTTTAAGTGCCTGTACCTAGATTATGGATGGAGACAGCGTCACATTAACATTTTCAGTCAGGTCAGCTCTCAGTCTGGCTAGATTAGACTGAAGCCTTGTCACAATATGAGAAGAAGGCTAGGCTAGGTTGAGGGTTACTTTTAGTATCTACTACCTACATTTTTGATTTTTGAACAATCAGAAACTAGATGTCTGTCTACAGTATAGGTACCTTTTTCAGGAGGCTAAGTAATAACATAGACTATTCTAAGAATTCATTTCAACCTGTTTCTACTCATATAACCAACGGCAAAATAATTCAGTATAAAAAGTAAGATTTATATCTCTCTGTTCTTTTGCTAATAAATATTTTCCTCGTTAGCAATTTACAATTCATTAGGTAATATCCTTCTCGTATTTTCTCGCTATTGCTAATTATCTAACATTAATCACGAATATTTGAGAACGTCTTGAGGAGACATCTTAAATTGTTAAATGTTGGGAATTGAATAATAGGAAAATAAATCACTTTTCATGTTCATAAAGAGAAAACTAAGTACCTATATTAAGTAAAAAAATTACATTATGATAAAAACAGCTTTATAGGTAAATAATGTCGTGTAGTATTTTCCCAACATACACGAAAATGGTGAAAATTTTTCCATTTCTACGCGAAAATCCGCGGCTCGTCAATATCACCTGGATATTGTAATCTCATTCTGGATCAAATTTGTTCACGTGCGAGAAATGTCGCTTGACAACGTATCTCAAGTCAGACGACGTTTACTTTACTAATGTACGATTTATCCTTTGACACCTCTTGTTGAACTTAATCCATGACGTGCTTTCGTCTCGGTGTTAGTTTGAATTGTGGTAGTGAGACAGCAATGGAATGCTAGGTCATCGATAGTGTTGAGATATTCAGTGATACGTTCGGTCGTGCCGACCGCGATGTCGACAAAATAACTTTAGTTCCGAGCACGTTCCGAGGAGAGTTCCCACCGTAGTGAACGTCTGTGTGAAGATACGGTGACAGCACTCATAGCTCTGATAAGTAAACTATCAATAAAAACAAGTGGTAAAGCGAATTAATAAATATTATAGTTCAGTGTTTAAGTGATCACGTGACTTTCATATTTTGTGTTACAAAACTTGTTAAGTGTTGAACGATTCTTTACCAACTTTAAGAAACTTGGAGGTATGTATGTAAGATTATTGTTAAGTTACGACTTTGTTTCTTGCACTTTGATAAAACTTAACCAGTATTTTATGGAAACTCCTTCTCGGTATACCTTCAAAATTAATTGGTACATGGTTATCAGTATTTAAATTATATTCTGTCTTAGAATTATTTACTTTAGTAACTGTATAGGGTAAGCAGAAGTTCTGATACCAATACAGAGTGGAAAAATAAACTATTAAGAATAGTGAGTGTTTCATTAGTTATGTTCTCGGCAAATTAAGTAAGAATGATTTTTACTAAACTTACCTAGAAGTTTAGTAAAAATCGATACAATTGATTGGAAAATAGTTTTTTTTTTAATAAACTTATGAGTATTTAGTAAGTTAAGAACGCTGGCTGTTTCATTGGTTTTTTCGACGTAACTATGGGATATTAGTACCTGATAAAAGTAGGTGATATGTCCTCCCTACTGTAGGTAGGTACTTACAATATGCAACATAATAAACGCACATCTTGAAATAATCGGCTATTGAATCGATTTCAGCTATTTTGCATCTAGGTAAAATTTTATCATAATATAATTAATTATTTTAGGTTAAAAAACTTACTTAGGTATTTTGACAAGTCTTGAGTGCGTCACTAGCGTGTTTGTGTATGTGTGCGTAGATACCAATACTGATGCGCTACCAATGTAGTGCATCTCATATTAATATTATTTATTATCTATTTATCTTCATCTTCCTGATTCGATCACGCAAGGAAACTCCGATTCGAATCAGAAGCACGAAGAATCGCCAAACTAAAGTGGCAATGGGCAGGGCGCATTGCTCGCAGAACAGATGGCCGTTAAGGCCGAAAGGTTCTGGAGTGGCGACCGCGTACCGGAAGACGCAGTGTTAGAAGGCCTTTTACAAGGTGATAACCGATGACCTGGTAAAGGGTGCGGAAATCCGATGGTTGCGAGACGCACAGGACCGTTTATTGTGGCTACACTTGGGGAGGCCTATGTCCAACAGTGGACGTCTTTCGGCTGAAATGATGATGATGATAATGATTATCTATATATAAAAGGAGAAACTGACTGGCTGACATATCAACGCACAGCCGAAACTATCGGGACTAGAAGCATGAAAATTTGCACAGTTTCATTTTATGACGTAGGCGAACAGTAAGAGCGCAATTTCAACAAAAACTCACCTATTATGAAACGGGTATACAAAGTTTGTATGAAGAAGCCTACGTTCTCGCGGGTGAAGCCGTTGGCAGAAGTTAGTTTGCCTATAATAAGGATGACTTGTTTCTTAAAAAAACACTACCTAAGTGCATTTAAACAAAATTTCAGTACTAAAACTAAACAAAACTAAACTCAACAAACTCTAAACTCTCTCTCTCACTCTAAACTTAATTTTCTAATAGGGTGGTTTAAGGGCATGCATTATTTCAGTTACAGGTTGTAGCTATATCTCTGTATAACTCTTCAGAATTGACAGGTGTCATGTTATGTTGAGGCGAATCGTAATCCGTGCCTTCGCTTCGTGCGAATTCAAGTTTGAAGAACACTGTGATACCTATTATGACTGCCATTGCGTGGATCGTTTTAATTAGATTATTTCGTAATTAATCAGCGATTATGTGTGTCTGTTTTGCATATAAATACATGGTGCTACATGATGACTTAATCTTCGTGTCAAGTCAGCGGCAAAAACTGCATTGCTAACTTTTTGCGCAAGACTTTAATGCTTAGGAATACACATAGGTATGTATTAGCACATATTAGTACTTACATATACTTTTGACTGACCTGTTGGTCTAGTGGTTAGTGGCCCTGACTGCTATGCCGGAGGTCGTGGGTTCGATTCCCACCCAGGACAAATGTTTGTGTGATGAGCACGTTCATTTGTTCTGTGTCTGGGTGTAATTTATCTATATATGTATGTATTTAGAAATATATAAGTATGTTTATCAGTTGTCTAGTACCCCTAACACAAGCTCTGCTTAGCTTGGGACTAGACGGCGTTGTGTGATAGTTGTGGAATATGTAGAATATATTATATATTTACCTTTAATTTTTTTAGGCGGGAAATCATCCGTGTCAGTGACATATATTTACCGACGTTTTCTACCTGCCTGTTACTTTAGATTCTTGGTAGGTAATGCTTATGGGAATACTTTTATTTATATGCGGGTAGTATCGAGCTAGATACACTAGCTAGATAGTACACGGGTATTTCCACACAACATGCGTACTCAACTACTCATATTCATATCCTTACATATTATAAAACAAAGTCCCCCACTGCGTCTGTCCGTCTGTAAGAACGTGATAAACTCAAAAAACTGGGCAAGTGCGAGTCGGGCTCGCGCACTGAGGGTTCCGTACAAACTTAAAAGGTAAATTGCGGTTTACGATTTATGACGTATTGAAAAAAAACTACTTACTAGATCTCGTTCAAACCAATTTTCGGTGGAAGTTTATAAGGTAATGTATATCATATATATTTTTTAGTTTTATCATTCTCTTATTTTAGAAGTTACGGGGGGGGGGGGACACATTATACCACTTTGGAAGTTAGTGTCTCTCGCGCAAACTATTCAGTATATAAAAAAACCTCAATATCATTTTTGAAGACCTATCCATAGATACCCCACAAGTATGGGTTTGATGAAAAAAAAAATTTTGAGTTTCAGTTCTAAGTATGGGGAACCCCCAAAATTTATTGTTTTTTTTTTCTATTTAAATATTAATGCGGTTCACAGAATACATCTACTTACCAAGTTTCAACAGTATAGCTCTTATAGTTTCGGAAAAAAGTGGCTGTGACATACGGACGGACAGACAGACACATGACGAATCTATAAGGGTTCCGTTTTTTGCCATTTGGCTACGGAACCCTAAAAACTACTAAACGGATTCTTGCAGTTTTCGCCAATAGACAGAGTGATTCTGGAAGTTTTATGTATATAATACCTAAGTACATCACTACATGCATGTTATAGCATAAAAACAAAGAATTTCTAATACGAAGCGAAGCTGGAGCAGGTCGCTGATAGATATTTATTTGAAGGTAAAACCAACAGCTTCTGTGTACAGCATTTTACGGGTAAGGATAACAATTGGCCTAAGTCTTACACAGTCGCCAATTACAGGTCAACCAGCATTCAAAAAATAAGGAGTGATATAAATAAATTAAAATTGCAGATATGTAGACAAGTCAATTAGACATTCTAAGTTATATTTAGTCAAGCAAAGGAAATTAAGTGTTACTGACAGTTATGCAAAGGAAAGTCATTTAAAAAACAATAACTACGAGAAACTACTTAATAACAATCGGAAACTGATAATCGGATCCGAGCACCAAGTAGCTTGTAACGTTTTATAAGTTCCCATGTAGTTCTATGTAAAATAAAGCATTTCGAATTTAATTGATACGTCATACAGTATTTTAAAGTTAAATAAAATCAATTTTAATCGAATAAACAGCATCAAAGATAGACGCTTCATTAAGTCAACTACTTGCCAATCCAAATTGAATCCTTATCTACACAGCAGCTGATTTTCTAAACTAATATTATTTAACATCAAACCGATGACAAAACAAATCTGGTTGACACCTAAACTCACAACACAACGAACGATAACGAACGAATATTGATTTCCCACATCATAACGTTTTACTACCAGTCCATAAAAATAATTACAAGTTATAAAACTAAAGAATGTCCGAATGCGATGACAAATCGGTAGTAATCAGGTAATTTTTAATCAATACTCATGTTAATGGAATTTATTCAAACGGATTTAGGTAGGTACACAAGCTTCATTCGTAGTCATTTTATTTTATTTTAAAACGGAACCTCTTTTATTATGAAACCGAACCATTGGGTACCGTTTTGTAAACGATTGCTAAACAAATGGTACGTACACCATTTTCTTGTTATGTCACTTAATTTTATCTGCAAATCGTAAATATTTGTAAGCAATAAACGACCGATGGGGTTAAAATATTCGCATTTTGAATTTATAAATCACACCATTATTATATTTTTTTTAGCGCCTGGCGCTTAGCGTAACTGGACTAGCTAACGTTTTGAGAACACATTAATTGTGCGTACAGCTAAGGAGTGGAATTCCTAGCCAGTCTGTGTTTCCTGTTGGCTACAACTAGGGGTATTTAAGGCGTATAGTCCCTTGAACATCTGGCCGGATAGTGGATGCGAAATATTGATTGATTTACATATGCTATGTACAGTCTGAAGAACACTTCCAGCTTTTTTTTTGTGTAAACATGTTTCTAAAAAGATCAAAACCGTTTGAAAGGATTAGAGAAAACAAGCAAAAAAATACGCACGAAAAAATCATCTTTTGATAATGTTGTACATAAATCTCTGATAAACATTTTTTTTTTTAATCTATTAACCCAGCCGTTACCGAGGAGTAGGCTTCTGAAAGTCACTGTTTTATTGCACTGCTCGGGTGCTAGGGCCTTAAGGCAAGAGTAGATAGTTTTTTCTATACTTAGGTACATGCGTTTTTCTTCGTTAACCACATCATTGTTTTCCTTTAGACATAATAATGGTCAAGCGCGAGTTTATCAATAATAATAATCCTGTATTTTTTGTTTATGTAGTGTACAATAAAGAACATAATACTTAAATAAATAAATAATAAGAAAGGTAAAAAATAATTCACATGAAACTTATACGTAAACATATACTGAAACTTTTAAAAATATTTTTGTTTAATTGTTCCGTAGTGCCCCATTTGACGGTAGTATTATATGGCCTACAAATAGTTGTTCTGACTTTGTGTATCTTTCATATTACATGTTTGTGAACTCATTCACGATACAGGAGTAAATCCCCAACGTGGGGGCAACGTTTTTTTTATAAAAATAAGATAGTAGTAGACGGGGCCCGCTATGAGGAAAATGTTTGCCCTTAAAATACAAAAGCTTTTGGGCATATCAATTTAAATAAATATACTTACGCGTAAGTTTCAAAGTATCTAGTTACTTACATATCACTAAATAGGTCCAGAGTACCTATCACTAAAACGCCTGACGAACGAACACTCCATTGACAGAATGGCAACCTTGTAAAAGCCTTTTCACACCTTTGGAGACCTTTCATCTTTCACAGCTCCATATTAACCCCAGGGGTTTTCCTCGGAGACTTATGAACTACTTTACGACATTTTACTACTTACCCACGAAGTATATAAAAACATTTGGGAATGTGGCAACCGTCAAACAACAACAATTCGTTACAAATTACTTTTGGAATTCCAAATTTCGTGTTAAGCAACTCCTGGAGGGATAATCGAAACTTTTTATAAAAGTACGCGTTTGAGGTCGAGGTGCTTTAAACACTCGTATATTTCCGTCTTGAGTTCATTGTTGTGAACTGGGACAAACTATTATTTTGTCACCTTGTGTCTTTGTAGCTATTAGAGTAACTGTAATATCTTAACTAATATTTACGACCTCACTCTGTGGTGTGACCGCGGTCGCACCGGACGGGAAATGCATGATTTACGTCATACGGGTATGAAACTGTGAACATTCTCGGTTTCGTAAAGGACGTTGCAGGAACTTGGAATTATGTGAGTACAGATTTATAACGCCCCTCTCTCTCAGAACAAACTCATTGTTGCCTTTTAATGACACCCTCGATTGGACGAAGAGGGTTAAGGGTTGAATTTGAATAAAATGCGTAACTCGTCTTCCTTCAATTCTGTTAAAGAAAGTTCATCCAAAATTTGAAGTAGATTGGACCCCTTGGTCCAAAGTTTGTATGGGACAACGTGATTTCTTAATCACGTTGTCCCATACAAATTTTGCCCCCCTTCTTCATCCCCTTAGGGGAAAAATTTATAAAAATTCTTTCTTATCGGACCTACGTCATACAAAGAACATACCCTCCAAGTTTCAGGTCTTTACGATCAGCGCTTTAGGCTGTGAGTTGATCCGTCAATCAGTCATCCAGGACAAAGCATTTCATAAGTATAGATATAAAAAGATGTACCTACCTATTAAAATACTTTTCACTGTACTTTGATAACGTCACAGTTAAGTATAGCTAATTAACTAATAGTTGTGAATTTGTGCAATGGTACGTGCGTTCAGTAAGTAGGTACTCTAAATAACACTATCGCGGCCCAGTCTAGTGTCTGCAACTTTCATCAATAAATGATAACCTTTGATAAGTTATTGTTCCCGTTATAGTTTCCTTATGTCAACTGATAGAGATTTGTAGTAACAGCACACTTAACAACAACTTTGATAACAATCTTTTCTTTCTTTCACTGGTTAGTTTTATCTTGTAATTATTCAGTTTTACTTCCTAGATTGACATAGAGACCTTTCATTGACCAGTAACATTCCGTAAATCGAATTTCTCACCATTCAAGTTAATCGTAGTATTCGTAGCACGTACTATGAAATTTAGTTTATCTTTAAGAACTACGCCACTGTTGAAGAGATTACACTGTGAGAGTGTAATCTCTCCACTTACTCCCATCAATAGAGATGTCAAAGAAATTTAATCCGAGATAGTTACGTCTCTCACTTTCACAACATTGTCACGACAAACTGCTTAGGTAGGTGTAATATCGACTGCAGCATGCTTTAATCTAATCGTATTCGAGATAGTTTAGGTACTCGTACTATCTACATACAAACTTCTTCTCAAATTACAAAATTGATTGCAAGACACGGCCAGTGAACGATACATCGTCACGTTCAAATTATGACTACTTGTTTATCAAAAATATCTTCGATATTCACCTAGCGTAGGTATTGATATTGAATGAAAGTTTAATCCAGTGAAGACCAAGACTTCACCAATTTTTCTGCTGTCTGATTGATTAGGTTACATGGTTTCCTTATTATTCTGTTTTTGTTCAAGAACCACTGAGAATTATATAACAAAGGAGAAACGCATTTTCATCTAAACTTGTCAAATTGATCGATAGCTAAGAATGCGTTTCCACTAGAGATGGGCGAGGTAGCTAAGCGATGAAGTTCAAGGTTTTTGGCTTAACTTTACCAAGGAACGCGCAATTTTTACTAGACCACTGTTAAACATTTTTCATATCTTTGTTATTTTTGTCGTAAACTCGTAACAAAAAAAAACGCTTTGCTCTTGCTGAATTGAACTCGAGATTTCTTATTACTACTCTTCAAATTCATGAAGCATCTTTCCATTCTGGCATTATGAGAAACCACCCAGCTTCTTTTTACTCTCCATAGCGCCAAGATATCGATGTTGATGCTTTCTAATGTCACACTCAGCAATGCGCACCTAGGGCATCTCTTAATTTCCAAATGCACTTAAGGATTCCGTATAAAGTTAACTAGTTAGGTGAAGAGTGTTATATATATCTATTTATACGGTACGGTTCTTCGGTTAATTAGAATGGAAAAAAATGGTTGTGTTTAAACCTGTGCTACTAGAGTTACGCTAAGTTTTCATAATCGACCTATCCTATTTGGCGGAAATCAGACTCGTTCATAGCTATGCAGCTTAGCACATCTCTAATGGAACCGCAGCCTTAAGATTTACCTGGGAAGAAATTGTTTCCATAGCTTGTAGTCGCGCAACAAAACTTTTTAATTATAATGAGTAATAAATTACCTACCACCGTCTAAAACATTTCCTATAATTTATAAAAAAGCACAGTAAACAAGCATGTGTAGAAAGATTTTTATTTTTTGATGGCAAGTTTATTTTACAATTGTTTTTAAGCTTGCCACGTTTTAATTGATTTATTTCCTAAGTTTCACTTAGGTGCTAAACATCACACTCATGAAATGTTGCGACTAATAAACTACCCAAGGACATTAAATTACATCAAACAACAGTACCAACAGGTAGATACGTACACGGTGGAGCACACGGTGGAGGTGTGCCCCGCTTGGGAAGAGCAACGCCGTGTCCTCGTGGAGGCGATCGCAGTAATGCTAGCAAAAGGCTGGGGCGTGAGGACCGTTGCCTCACGCGTGCAGCCTCCTCCCTTGCTAGCATTACTGCTTCGCAGAAGGAGGCGACCGCCTGCCACTCCTCCTCGCTCCGGACCACGGCCTGTACCAAGGCCCGGTGCGAGAGATCGCCGCCGCCGGTCGCCCTCACGAGGACACGGCGCGGCGGTGCTCTGCCCAGGCGTGCCCCGCCCGACCTCCACCGTATGCTCCACCGTGTCCTCCGGGTGGTCCACACAATGGTGACACCCGGACGTTTCTTCCGCATGAATCCGGTGCAGGAACCTCCCGAACTTAACATGTCCGGTGAGGACCTGCGTCATGCGGAAGGTGAGGACGCCGTGAGGTCTTTCCAGCCACGCTTGAAAGAGGGGACTAACCGCCATAATTATGGCGTGCCCAACTTACATGTTGCTTAGAAAAACGTATGGACTGCGATTGTATAGGAACAAGTAGGAAACCTTAATTGGAGACAATTCTTGCCACATAGACCGGTTGGCTTTAAAAGACAAAATTTGGAATAATTATTCTGGGTATTGCTATACTTAGTATGAAGTTATGAACAGGTGTTTGGCAAAGCGTTTGCTTTCAAACTAGTTTTTATACTTATTTTAAAATGCTGTTCTCCTGTTCACTTTTTTTATCCTTATTATTTAAATGAGGCTGGTTAATGACCTTAATTCATTACAGAAATACTCTTGCCATTTTTAGTTGTGGAAAAAAGTCATCCGTTTGTGGTAAATAATAAGACACAATCTTAGACACTATTTTTTTTTTATTAAAAAGTGTTTAATATTATCTTTTTGAGAAATTATCTAGCTACTTTTTTCATAGGAGTAAGTAAAAAAGTTTAGGTTTAAAGAATCTTTATTTCTCATAAGAACATAATATTATAATCGTTCACTTACATAAAATTAAAAATTTAAGTTAAACAATTAACAAGTTTAGAATCTACACCTATGAAATAAATGAACAAGTTAGAATTTGCATTTTATTTTTATTTATTTTTTCTTAGGCAACTACTGCGCACAAGAAAAGGAATGAATTCAGAAGTCGGTAAGCGCCTGAAACTTATTGTGTTTTATTTAACCTACTTATAATACAGAGAAAAAATTTCTACTATGTAACTATACTTTTGTTACGCTGAAAATGAAAACATGATTCTTATTTATTGAAACTGTTTTATCTTTTATTGAAACAGAGCATTGGTATCATATTTTTTGAGACTGCCACTGTCTAGCTAAACAAATAATGAGAATTTCTCAAAAGCCAATACACCAAATTCTATAAAATACATACTTTTCTAAAAGACTTGGCAAGGGTCTATTTATAATGTTGGCACATTATAAAAGTATCTACAACGATACTCATATCAGGTCCTTATGAAAGTCTCTACAGAACCTACGCAGTGATACTCAATACAGCATTTTTCATCCCTACTATCCATACTCTCGTAATTAATTTGAGTTTGTTGAAACTTGAAAGACGGATAGACCTGCATAGGGTAGGACAGGATTATAGGACTTAACATACTTTTCATCCTTAAAGTAATAAAAACATTTTTCATGCAATCGAAGCCGCGTGTTAACCATAAGTAGGTACAAGATACCAGATCCAATCTCAGAAAGTCAGCTTTACTAACGATTTCCGAGCTATAACTAAATAGATTCAGTTTTATAGGATAACTGTCTGAACTCTAAACTAATTTCCTGTGATAAACCAGTGAGTCCGCATTTTATTATTGCTATCTGTTACCTGGATGCAGAGGAGAGTGCACTGAACTTAGTTCTCTGTTCATTCATACCTCATTTGTTCCGTCATCCGTGTAAATGTGAGATTATAGTGTTGTTCATCGCGTTTATTATTTTATTTCCTATCTATATAGGTAATTATATTGAAAGCAACAATATGTGTGTATAATGTATTAATGCTATTGCTACCTGGCACCTTTGTTATTATGCTTAAGAGGGTCATTTTCCACTCGCCTATCGTCGAAATCGAGCATGGTTTAAAAGCTTGTTGATTCATTTAAGGCAATCCAACGCGATGTTTGACGAAGAGGCAACGCGACAAAAGAGAGATAACGCCTGAAAACTCTGTTAGCATTCGGTAATTCCGTGATTTACTCGAATATTTCACGAAACTTGTTCCAGGACATGTGTTTTTTTAAAACCCTTAAAAGATTTTGAAAAACATTGTCATCATTCAGAATCTCGATTAAATGAGCAAGGCGTCTATGGATGTACTTTTTTATATTTTTAATATTATGAGAACATTATGGAGGGCCAAAGTTCACGTAAAACAGATCGTAGATTTTCAGAGGTCTTTATTGGATTGGTTTTACACAAATTTATATTTTGATTTCTATAGAAGCTAATATCCACAAGATATCTGTATATCCAAAATATCTGGAGAAATATGTGTAATAACATCATAATCACGTAAGATCGGTTGTATGAAAATGTACCATCGAGTTGGCTGCCATAATGTACATAATCGAAATAATTAAAGTTACTCGTAATTAGTCTTCATCTGAATAGAATAGGCAGATGAAGATAACTATAACTATTTGTTAATTGTCAGTTATTAGAAAGATCAATCTTCGTGTTTTTGCAAACTCAAATTAAAAAAAAAAAATGTACCGATTTTAAAATTTCTTTCAGCAATATAATTCTACTTTATCACTGAGTGACAAAGGCATATATGTATTACGCGGACGAACCCTCTGAAAGAAGCTAGTAATTAATAATAACGTAGAAAAGTGTAAAGTGTTTACAAGATCCAGTTCAATTACTGAGATCTGTTCTACTAACAGATATTTGATGTTAAGCCTACCTAGGTCGGTCTAGTTAAATCCCGGGCTAAGTTAGTAACCCAACCATCCGAAACTCAGTTAAGCTAGGTTTAGGTACTCCAAACAGGCCAGGCTCAATTACGAATCGGCCGCCAATCACAAGTTTGTATCTAAAATTAGTTCAGCAAGCAGTAAACAAATTATTTATTGCATTGGTACCTATTAACCTACATTAAATAAGAGATATAATGCTGAAATAAATTTTAATAACGGAGATAAGATGAAAATATTAAAGTACTTATTACTTATATTTAATTCCCCTAAAAGCGATATTCATAGCTTCAATAATAATGAATGACATTAGATAACATGAACGTTAAGTAATACAGAAAGAAAAACCTGCGAGTAAAGTTATTAACATATCTCTCTCATAAAACAAGATTATTTTTACAAGATAAAAGATATAGTATCTAATGTGAAAATATGTAAGAACATTCCCACAACGCTTGTAACGAAAATGTAAATAGACTCAGTTGTACAAATTTCGGCGTACATTAGGCTCGGTTAGCGTTTCTATTATTTTACTATTTGACTGAGCTGCTCCGTTGGTATACCTTAAACAAATCTCATTTCATTACGAACACTTTACTCCTTTATCTTGTAAATCTCCAAGGTGGCCGTCAAGTTTCACAATTTTTGAGACAAAGAGCCTTGTGAATATTTTATGATTTTGTTACAAATGATATTCCTCGGGAGTCAAAGAATTATTTTCTAAACAAAAATCTCACATAGTGACCGTGTGATGAATATTCATTAGGTTTGCAGCCACTTACACCGAGAATCATCTAAGTTGGTACTCTTCGTTAGTATTCAAGTAAATAAGTTGGTTTACGTTAATGACCCTACAAAGTACCTGTGGTACCTTTTAAGTAATTTTGTTTGCATTTGTTCGTTCAATACAAACGGAACGTAACGAAAGTTAAACACCGTAAATTCCAGGTTTATGTCCGTGTCTTCCGTAGACCCCACAAACAAACCATTTTTTTTGGACCTGTTATGATACTTATTTATATTGCCAACAACGTCTAATTAGAATTATGCTATGCCATGCTAACATAAAATACCCAGAATAACGTAAAAAAACATTAAATAATAACAAAAGACTATTCGTACAGTCGACGAGCTTTCGCAGCTCCGTGTGTAGTTACGTTATATAACAGCGAATGTAAAACGCAAAAAGCAACTAAGTTCCCAGGATCGACAAAAAACGGGGTTTCTGCACATCATAAATGGAGAAATAACTCGTAAAATTGTTTCCCTTCCCCTGGTCAATTTAAGTGTTAACGTAGAACAAAAGTTTTGTTATTTGTTGGATATTCCAGTCCAAAATGAACCTTGACTAACTTCGTTGTTAATAGGATCGTAAAGTTTTTTTTTCAGTATGAGCATTAAAAGAAGTTAGAACACAGTTATAGGAAGTTGTATTCATAGTGAGGCCGTATGTTTCCGAGCTCGTTTCAACTTTATTGACTGTTAGAGTGCAGTTCATTGAAGTGAAGCCACAATATGCGTCCCGACACTCAATAGAATGTCGATGTAGGAATAAGAAAAGGCCCTGTTCCGCCGCGTGAAAGCCTAAGCCGGTTCAACTCTAAAGAGTACAGCCAACTGCGCGCATATAAAACGGCCCAAGTGTCGGGGTAGCCATTGAAAGATATACACTCTTCGCGCTTTTATAAAGTGGAGATGAAATCTCTTAAGGATTGGAACGATTGCGGCTTTGTTGAAATTCTTTATGATGGCATTTTGTGAGGGTGTGTACCTAAACATTTTTCACTTGATTTTTTAGATCATTTTTGTTGTGGCAAGAAGTAAAAAGATTATAGGCACGTATCATCTTTCCATAAATGTAATATTATCGTGAACAACTTTTACAAAAATGTTAAAGAAAATCGTGAAACCTTGGGATTTTAACGTCCAAAAAACCCCTTACAGGTAAATCGAGTACATTTCCTTACCCTTTTAAAACCCCACGTTTAGTCACACCTTTCGTCCTTTTACCGCATAGCAGCTGTACTCGTAAGAAGGTAAGAATACGCTATTTCCATTGAGGGTAGTGACCGGGCCTATCCTCTAATGCGTCACTGCTAATCTTAGCGATCTCTAACACGTCGGAATGACGCACCTTGACCTCCAACCGACTCACAGTAACACTAGGTATCATTAGAATAGTAATTATGAGGTGATTAAGACGAATTACGAATGTCTTTCGTGTATTTATCAGACTCTTTTTAATAATGTTGATTAAATTAAAATCGAAATCGAAGACAATCTTAGATATTTTTAGGTAAATGTTTTTTTTTCATATTCTTTTAAAGTATCTTCGATTTTATTCGAACTGTGACGAGAACATCACCTATTAGGTACCTAGATATTTATTTTGTTATTTTTTCATATTGTCATGTTTGATTTATTCAAATAATTTATTACCTACCTGTTACCGCTTACACGATAATTTGTTAAGATCAATCTATAGATAGTGAACTCGTTATGATCCTATTTGTGTAAACAAATGTAACCACCTATTCTTACCAAGAATATGCTCCAATGTGACACTAAAGAACCGTAGGAAAATATTAGGTATGTGAGTATCTACCTAGTTGAGTACACGTTTATTTTAGCATTAATTTCCATGAGTCTTGGACTTCTTAAGGTAACGGGACATGCGACTTGCATTCTCTTTACATTGTAGGTACTCTCGTTTTTTTAGTTTACCTCAATAGGTATACTAAGAAAACGGTTCCAATAAACCTAACGTGAACCTATGTTTTTTTATTATCGTAAATAGCTCATACAATATTTTTCTTACTTTCGCAAAGTACTTTTGTTAACTGGTTTACGCTTATCCTGGACTGAACTTGGTACATAGTTTGGGCTCATAAATAGTCCTAATCGCGCATCATGTCGTTTGAGTCCACGTATATTAACATGATCACAAAATGCGGTAGGATCGTGAAGTCGAATTCCATACGTAGCTGTATACTTTATTTACCTTGCCTTGAGTTTACTTGAGTTTTGCATATTTTCCCTATCTGTATTTTATTTTTATGTGTATATTATTCTATTATTGTAGTATCGTTTTTTGGTATCTATTCGTGATATTTGCTGTGTAAGTCTTCTTCTTCTTTATTTCTCGATTTACAAAAATCAATATCGGTTAACATTGTTCTTCTTGATATTGTTCATTTTCCAGACCAAAATCTAAAAATCTGACACTATCCGTTAAAAGGGTGTGTTGAGACGGCAGCTCGTTTCAAGTCATTATACAGGTCCCAGTACATTGGATATCACCCCTGTTTCCATATTCAAAATAACGCCGTAATATTTACATTTAAGGCATATATGATTCCTGGGAACATATACATATGTATACCCACATAACTAGCTCATTTTATGTATGTACGTGGGACACTCAGAAAGTTTTGAGAAAATAAAAAACTAACTACTATAAATAAAATATTTATATTAAATCTTTTCAAAGAACTCTCCACCAGCCTTTATACAAAATTTCATGCGTCTAAAGTTTAGACGCATGAAATTGTTGAAAAAATGTGTGAAAAAATGTTTCGAAAATTGGTTTAGACTCTAAACCAATTTTCGAAACTTTTTTTACCAGTCCGACGCAAACACCTCTTCCACGGCCTTCTCGAACGTTGCTAGCGCGTCTTCCGGCGATGAAAACTGTATCCCTTTCAGCCGATTTTTTATTTTAGGGAATAAAAAAAGAAGTGCCAGATCAGGACTGTAAGGAGGGTGCCCCGAGACTCTGACCGGTGTAGTGTCCAGAAAGTCCCACGTTTTGAGCGCTGAGTGCGCGAGAGCGTTGTCATGGTGAGGCAGTACCCCGCGGAGCCCGTGACACTTTGTTTCTGTATCGTATTGATAAATCCAGGATTCGTCACCTGTCACAATGTCGTAAACGCGCCGAGACGAGCCTGCTTCAAATTTTTTATTCATATCACGGCACCACTCCACACGGGCTTGCTTCTGAACTTCGGTGAGGTTGTGCGGCACCCAGCGGCAAACTGTCCTCCTCATGCGAAGGTGCTCATGTAAAATCTTGTGAACGCTTCCCGAACCAATCTTCAGTGAATGCTAAATCTTCGTATGTAATTCGCCTGTTTTCTTGAAATAAATTTTTTACTGCCAGCACACTTTCTTCCGTGACAGCCGTCGTAGAACGACCACTTCTTTGTTCATCCCCCAAAGTAAGGCGACCGCGCTTGAACTTACTATACCAGTGGAAGATGGTTACTTTTGAAGGTCCTTCATCCATAAAAGTAATTTGAAGTCGATATGACTCATCAGTTTTTAGGCTACATTTAAAATTGTAGAAAATCATCACACGAAAATGTTCTCGATACAGATCCATTCTTAAATTAGACACGATAATTTGATTTGGCTCTCGAAAAATTTTGGAGGAAAATTCAAAATACGAACAATAGTATTTATTATACTTTTACATAACCAAAGTTTTCAAAATAATTACAAGTGGCCAGTGCCTTATACACGAAAACTTTTTTTTGCAAAACTTTCTGAGTGGCCTGGTACAAATATAAACACCTATGCCCTTGTAAAAAAAAATGGGTCAAATGATATCGGCTCTTATCAATGAAATCGATGACACACTGCCGTCCATAGTTCAGTGCAAACACATTCGCTGTTGTTATAGATAACACTGTTGGCTATAGAGTTCAATTATATTGCCATGTTATCTTTATATTAATAGAAATGACCGTTATCTATTTCTTATTCGGAGAAATAATAATTAATTTACCAATTTCGAAGTAGAACGACATTGTTATGGTTCTTATAGTACCTTTAACTTAGGTACTATAAGGATCGGATATGATAAGATTGTATACATCATCATCGTACATACGTATAAATAACTCTTTTAAATTATTATAAAAAAAACACTCACACCTTTCGCACGGCTATCCTATATCTAATCTGACAATATTCTTTATATAAAACCGCGAATTAGTGTTTGTATATTTTACTAGCTTCTGCCAGCGGCTTCGCCCGCGTGAATCTTGGTTTCTCGATACAAATTTTGAACCCTCGTTTCATCCCCTTATAGGGTGAATTTTGCAAAACCCTCTCTTAGTGCTCGCCTACGTCACAAAAGGAAACCTTGTGCAAAATTTCACGCTCCTAGTCCCCGTAGTTTAGGCTGTGCGTTGATATGTCAGAAATCAGAAACGTTTATTTCAAATAGACCAATTACAGCACTTTTGAATTGTCAAAATGTCGGTCAGTCAAAAAAAAATACAAGTGAAGCTAAATTGCACGTTCCAAAGCGTAGATCTCTATGGAGAAGAACGTGCAAGAAACTCCATGGACACTTTTAAATCATATTATGAGTTACATAAATCTTGGTTACATATTTCTTGTCGCTTCTAATATGTGAGCACAATGTAGATAAGTAATATAATAATAAAAATAAAAATAAACTAATTTAAAAAAATAGAAATTGAATTAAAAAATTAGTCAGTCAGTCAGTTTCTCCTTTTATATATATAGATTTATAATATGCCATGCGTTTCTAAACATCTAATGTGTTCACGATAAAAGAGTCTCCACAGTACTATTATAAGACTCTTGCTGTATTTTATTTTTCTAACATTATGTAACATATAGCTATCGAGCCTGCTACCTAAATATCAACATCCCTCGTGCAACTAAATACCTCAACCAATTTCCAACTTTGATCAACAATTCAATCCAAGTTTTGTAAGTTCTTTTGAGAGTTCTGTCAGTCCGGAATCCTCACATCCGTAAAGGAGCGTTTGTATTCAAATACCAGCTCGGTGATCGCGGCCTCAATATTGATCAGTAGGTACGTGATGCACGTCTCCATAAGGAGTTTTCACTCGAAACCTTTCGATTGACATCGCTACAACACCCTGAATAATCTATAGTTTGGTTTGAATGTAAACTATTAACTCTACGTGTTGATGAAAGTTTACCCATTAGGTTTTACAATTCGCACATGTCTTGACTTAAAATAATTATAAGCCCTGGCAAGTTTCCTTTAAACTTTCATGGGTATTGAATAATGACGACTCTGAATTAAAATAGTTAAAAAATAAAATTCTTTAAACATTAGCAGTGGAATTGTCACGAAGTTTACATCTGAAATTATACCTACTGATAATTCTACATTTTCACACGGCCATAAGCTCCGGCCTCTAGCACCAGAAGTGTCATTATATTCTTATTTTTATCTGCAGTAAAGCTAAAAAGGCTTCATATCTTGCCGGATGGAAAGAAATTGTACGCTATATATGAACAAATACTTTATATAGGTATCAGAAATCAGCACTGCAGCACAGGGACTAAGGTAGGAACTAAAACCTATACCTAAGTAATACAATAATCTTTACTATTTCGATTGTCGAGTTTAAAGACGTGAAGTCTTAAAATCGGGAATGCTGATAAAACCCCACAATCGACATTACAAGTTACATTGGAACATAACTGTCGGATTATTGCACGAATAAAGTATCAATATATCAGAAATTACTCAACAAGATTTAACTATTTTACACGCAACATGATCACGACTTCGCTACTGAAACTTTAATAATATCTCTTTATAAATTGCTGAGAAAATTTTCTTTGAAAGCAGTGTTCCTTCATTTCGTACGAGGATAAAGCGTCCTTTCATTATAGCGGCAATATCTTGGCTCAACTACATGGCGGCTCTCCAACGCGCCTCTAATTAGGATCTCACAATTGGACGGGACTAGCATAGATACCGATACCATCAGTTGTACTTGTATTTTGTGACCTAGGTTGTGAAGGGTTTCAAGTACACTCTGAGGCTCTTAATAAGCTTCTTGCGACTGCAGTAGGTACCTTTTAATAAATCAATCAAAAGAAATGAAACATCAAAAGTAACTTTATTCAAATTTTTACTGAGAGCCAGCACTTTTTTTGAACGTCAATTTTACATCGAAACAATCCCCTAAAACACGTTTGTCACTAATATTATTAGTGTTTTAGCTGTAGGTAATTAACTAGCTTCTGCTAGCGGCTTTGCCCGCGTGAACCCCTGTTTCATCCCCACAAGGGGTGAATTTCGGAAAATTCGTTCTTAGCGGATGTCTTCACCCTATATGGAACCTACCTGCCAAATTTTAAGTTTGTAGGTGTTATAGTTTCTGAGATTTCGTGATTAATCAGTGAGTGGTATTTCGCTTTTATATATATAGATATTAATATGTAAATTTGTAATTCCAATTTGAATAGAATATATATTTACGCTATGGACTCTTTTCTCATAGTGTATTTTTAAATGCCTTACATAATTCGAAAATTAAGAACAGATATGTTAATAATGTATTTAGAACGACTTCTAGAAACACGACATAAAAACAAATAAATCCGATCTAGGTGACTGAGCCACAGAGCCCACAGATAAGCATCAAATTTGTGAAAGGCTTTTGGTCTGATGTCCTAGATTGTGTTAGGCCGTTGATAAAAATATAGAGCAAACTAAACTTTTATTCGGCCTAGCATACATTTCAAAACAATAAAAGCTTAGGCACTTATTTATCCATGAAACATAATGTCTGGGCCTCGGGACACGAGTGAGCATTGTTCTTATGTAAAAGATAGGTACTTGACATCATGCCAAATATGGATACGATTGGACTCATATCCTTCCACATTAAATGTATTGTTATTTCCATAAAGATGAAATTGTGTCCTAACATTCATCCGCTGCGAAACAAAAAGGGGAAGGAAGGATGGAAGCTAGCGAAACGGATAGGAGAGATAATGCTCTGGATAAATGTGTATTCATTATATTATTCTTCCTTTAGTCCCGTATTTCAGACATTTATTTAAAAGGTGCCTTGCTGTGTTCTGGTACATAGTAACATGAATCTGATAGCGTTTTTACTCGACAGCAAGAAGGGTTATGTTTAATATTTATTCTACAAATAGGAAAATATTGTATTGTTAATCTATTACTACGGATATTTTGTTGATTATATGGATCTACTTGTGATTGCTGCTTGCAATCAGTATGGTAAGGCGTAAAATTATTTCCACTAGATACGACCAATAAAAACTAACACATTAGAAATTTTGTAGCTACCTGCCCCCCTAGCCAAGTCACAAACGATAAACGTAAACTCTCAGTAGTCTTTAATAGATTTTTAACTTTATGCTCTTAGGTATAAAGTTGAAAATCTATTGGAGATTACTAAGCGTTCACGTTTATCGTTTGCAACTTGGCTAGGGGGGCTGGGATTGTGTCACTATAGTAGTGTCATACTTTGACTATCTGTACACCTTTTCGTATTAATTGTGTTTAAAAATAATCAAACTATTCATACTGCCCCATCTAATCAATCGGCACCCCAAAAGGAAGCGAGTCAACAAAATATTTGCTGTACAGACAGAATAATTTCCTTGAAAATGTGTAGTCGCATTGTTGTCGCAATGTCGTGTCGCACCTGTTTAGAAAACCTTGACTGTCAGTTTTTTTTTTGCCTTTCGGAGGCCACACTTTTTGGTGTGAATACCACCAAAATGAACTTTCATTAATATCTATCTAAGTACCTACATATTTTTATATTCGGTAGGTATTCCAATTAACATTGTCACTTATTATTGAAAACAAATTTGATTGTTACGCACGAGGACGAGGTATAAATTATTTCCTTATTTGGTCGCATTTCACATTTTCCTCGTGAAAACCCTCATTTCATAAATTGCGTAGCCATAATTGTAATGTAATAAACTTATAATTTCTGGTAATTTAACGACACAAAACATTCAAGAACTATAAAAAGAAAAACGTAAATAATAACAAAAAAGTGAAAAATTTAACAATTTTAACACGTTTCTAAAAAGTAAATGCATTAGCAGTCATTTATAGTATGCTTCTACGAATAGCATGGATGTAGGTCACTTTGTTAGATCTTGAATTAACGTTACCCGATTACGTGACTTCCCTAAGATATATTGTTAATGCTTCTAAGGGAAATTCGAATGTAATATTGTGACTTTGTTCTGTGTTGTCCGTTTTGGTGACTGTTGTGTTGATTTTGCAAATATAATAAATTTATATTTGTATAGTTTGCTATGAATTTTGTAGCAGGCTGTGTCTGTGTCATAACTTAAGTGCCACAGTAGGTACTAAATCATTACGTAGCTAAAAAATATTGCTTCATTGAAAACTTCGTCTTGGTTTTGTTATTATAAAAATACTAAGTTCAATATTGCTGCCAATGCAGTCTTTTGAAATAGGTTTAAATTAACACCGGGCATTGTTGAATTAGAACAAAATATAGACTTTCTTCTTTACAAGCGAAATTAGAAGGTATAACGCCAAACGAAGTGTGGTGTAACTACATAATATATATTTATCATTACTGATATCACGAAACATAAATGTGTACTACATATTTACCGATTAAAGAAATACAGACAGAACAACACAGAACAGACATTCGGTAAAAAGTAACACAGTTAAAATGAACATGATTCTGACATTGTAACACAATTGAAAATCAATTGAATAGCTAAATATCCTAAATAACTTGTCAATAAATTTAATATATCGGTTTAAATACAACTAGCTTTTGCACGCGGCATTGCTCGCTTTGATTTGTAACTATGCCTCAGGAAAGTTATTTTTTTTTTTTAATGAAAGGTACCGTGTTTTAAGGCGTAGGTACAATAAAAAAAAAGTATTTACTGTATGCTGTTTTTGGTACCCCTGACAATGTGTGTGCGAAATTTCATATTAATTAGTCGAATATTTTAGGTGTAAATGCGAAACAAGCAAATTCACATTCACATTTCTAATATTAAGTTAGGATTTTATACCTACATCAAATAATCCTAATAATGTCAACTACCAAGTAACAGCCCTTTACACTAAAATTTTGTTAAATCAATTCTTTTTGTTTCGCTTTTCTTCGCTCGAACTCGCTTATTGCCGGGAAAATACTATTCGCTTACTTCGAAGAAAAAGTTGTTGATACGCTATTTTCTAGAAGATTGCTTTTTGTGTAACTTAGGAATTCGTTCAGCGTGAATCACGTGAAAGAGTGCTACTGGAAAAATTGGCAGGGTTTATTTTTTGGTAAATTTTTTACAGGAAATCTGACTGTATCTAAAGTATTTCAGCACCTCCAGAGTATTTAAATTGCCTAATTATGTTAAATTTATACGGAAATAAGTCTGGATCATTTTCATAAAGCGGGGGTTTGAAACGCTTCTTAGAAATTCAAATGTAGAATCTGACGTGAGAATACAAAAAAAAATATAGGTAATATAAACAAACATAGTTAACAAAATTAAGACAGTAAACGTTAACATTAATTACCTAAGCGTAAGAAAAAAGGTGTCTCGGAAGTTAGTCCTACTTAATTTATGTAGAACATAAAATAAATGTTCATTTCCCAGAATGGTTAATTTTAACGTACTTGACGTATTTATGACTAACATGGGTCAACAACGGTTTTATATCGTTAATCACTCCTTAAAGCAGATCATTTCCTAGGATTACGTGTTAATTGTTCAGAATAAGAATTTTATGTTCTAACTTTACAAAACATTTATCTGTGGCAATTGAGCTGACTAAAACTTGTATGTTAAACGTTCAGATGAAATATTGTAAGTAGGTACGATAAGTTAGAAATAATCTTTAATAAATTACTGTTATTCCAAGGAATTTTTATGAGTAATTAGAAAAATGAACGATTTTACATTTTGATTGCAGAAGCTACTTAGGTACCTAAAGACATAGCTACACAGGCAGCATCGACGGCGAAGGCGTGAGCATGATGAAGTGAGAGCGAATTATTCAACGTGCGTATAACATTGACGCTCATAATGGCGCGGATAAAACTCCGCCAAAGACCATTAGATGTAAATAGTACAAATAGGGCTGTCCGAACATTTGCTTATCTATACGCGTTCACCATACAACCACTAACGCCACTTCTGGGAACTACGATCACGGTGTGTCTTTGCTGATTGATACTATTATAAGTCGTCCTCGAGGTTTCAAAGAAAAAGCTTTAAAACCATATCAATAAGACCAATGCGCGCCGCTTCAAAGTTACATCCACTACCATAGTACTAGACCGGGCTTACCAATAGGCGTGTCTTAGACTTGCTTCGTGAAGACGAAGCAGTTGCAGTCGGCAATCTTCGGCAAAGGACTAAATACTTCCTAAGATTGCCGACTGCTGCCGAAGATGATTTTTTGTAAATATTTGGAACCAAAACAATACACCGCCAGCCTTGATTTTATTATCTATGTTAAAGCCAAAATAAGAACACTATGATTTTTTCTGCCTACGTAATGGTTAACGCAATGCGGGCTCGCATGTATTCGCGGGCTGCCCACGCTTCCCAATGACATTCAATACTCATAAACTTAAGCACTTACTATATGAAAAGGTAATAAACACTCGGCCATAACATCAAGTGCTTACAAAAAATATTGTCAGAAATTATAACTTCAGAAATACCTACGATTTGACCTAGAATTCAACTTAATAATATAGATGCCAGTAATACAATCACAGATATAACCTGTACCAACGACCGTAGACGAATAATAGACAAAAGAAATAGATTCATGATAAAGACCCAAAACAAAAACAATTTGAAATCGTTGACAAGCCCGATTTTACTGTTTTACGATTAGACAGCTACTGATAACAAAACTATCACCACTTCAAAAGACTAATCTATAGGTTTTTTAATAATGTTAGTAATTGAAACTGAGTTGTACACTCACAAAAACGGTTAGCTTAAGAAAACAACAAATGCAATCAATTTACGATCAGATCTAAGATAAAAACACAATGGTACTGTTGACTGTTTCAGTTTTTGTAGCGTTTAGTAGTAAAAAAAGAAATATCTGAACACATTCGTAACGCACGAACGAATCCTAAAGGTGTCCTCGAGAGCCGAGACGTGTCGTACTTAGAAACTGTACTAATGATATCTTTTCTTGGATTGCTGTCACGTTCAGCCCTATTTAAAAATCCTGGGATACAAGAAACAGGAGAAAAACTTCAATTTATTACAAGTTGGAGACATTTTGAATCATCTCCCTAATGATCACGCTTGAGTTACAAAAGGGTCAAAAGAGACTAACAGCTACAGGGACGTTAGAGGCAAAAACAGAGTACCTAAATCTTCACTGACGTTATGTCCATCTTTTTCACTGTTATAAAACAAGAGAGGGACTGTACTTTTATTCTTAAAACAACGCAGAATTCAAAGCATAAACTAATTTGACAACTCTAACTTAGTGTTTACCTATCAGTGAGATACCGTTACGCCCATTGCCGTCTTTTCCTAAAGCCGTCTCACAAAAAGTGATGCCAATATCATGAATCCGCTAACTAAATTAAGTACAGTTACCCTAATTGTAGTTAAAAAAACCGGTGCCAATGACTGACGTCCCCAGTGTGATGAAGAAGTGAGCCAATCTCCGATATCGATTGAGTTCAATTTCCAGATAATAGCTGAAATTTTACCCGGTTTGAAAACTGACTCAAGGCCCTTATGATAAGTATGCGGTTTTCGAAAGAGTTACCGCGGCCTTGAACCGCAAAGGGCCTGAATTAACACAGGTCGGTTTTAGTTAATATTAGTCTGAAACTTCCTGTCGGTCCACCCAGAGCGGAAAGTCGTTTGATAATTTCCTAAAAAAAAAAGTTTCTCTATGACTTCGCACTTGCATGTTTTTAAACTTAAATATTCCCGTTTCTACTACAGTACAGGACATCTAAAAGTAATGTCTACATTTTGTAGACCTGTCTGTTGCGTAGTCTTACAATAGTACACTTTTACTTAAAGTATGATATTCAATTTAAATTTCGCCCTGTAATAATAAAAACAGACATTAATATAGTCATTAATTCCTGAATCTAACAACAAATGTACCTATAGATAGTTTTCTCTCTTTCAAATTCAAGTTTACGAAAACATTTGTCGTTCCACTTTCATTAACACACGTTTGGTTAACAGTGACGTCACTCTCATGTTAAGATTCGTAAAACGAAATGTCATCTTGGCTTACATCACTTCACTACGAAGGTTTGCAGTACATAAGCCATCGATGAATCATATTTGCTTTACGACGTTTCATGTAAACGCGCTCCTCATGTGAACTAGGTAATTGGGTAAGCATATCTTGCATACTGATTATCACGAGTTCGTGATTTTTCCTTAAATATTTTGTAAGAACCAACCTTCACTGTAGATGTTAGGCACTATAATAGTGTACCTAAATATGTATCCAATAGATATGTCGTATTGCCAGTTTTGTTGGTATAATAAATATTCCTATTTTTCATACCTACTCACACTATTTATTGCTACATCAAAGGTCTAAGGAATATAAGTCTTGCTTGCATAATCTTATTACAAAGTTAGATGGGAAAGTTTCACGGCGTACGGCGTACCACTCCGTAATACCGATAATAGTGAGTATCGTATGAACTCCATTGTTCTTTAAGCAATGTAGCGATTACACCGGAATTGAAGATTCTTTTCTGTTTACCTTTTGCAACCGTTATTTTAGAACTCATTTTGATCCATGATATGCAGAAAACAGAACTTGAATAAGTTTGATTTGCCTTGAGTAGAATTTCTTTCGGATCATTCGATGTCGACTCAGAAAGTTTAAATTAAATGAAAAATGTTTCACTAGGATCTAAGTTTCTAATTTGTTCTCTATAATTGAAACTACTTCCTAGCGATTTGCTAAGTTTTCGAAGTAGAATAAAGTACACTCTACGAAAGAATTTTTTAAAACCCCTTTCCAAGGTTAAATTTCTTGTACAGTTAGTAATTATCTTTTGCTGTTTCTCATTAGGCTCTTACTATGTCTATTAAAAAGTCCTACGTTTTTATAGCCGCTACTACTAAGTTTTCATGACAGCATCTTAAGATTTAGTTTCATCGGATTGGTGTTACAATTTGCTCGTTTATTGAGGTTTCGGAGCCTTATTCCTGAGGTATCTAAATATAACCTATATATTTTTTGTTAAAAATACGATACATAAGATACAAAACATAAAAATACGACACATTACCACGACAGCTACAGTTGGCCTTACGAGGATACATAGACTTTACTAGGAACATGTACAAATCATGAATACTTATATGGTGGTGTCACGAGGAGTGTATGGGTATTATTAAGTTAGTTTTTTTATAGTTAGGTATAATTAGGGTACTTAGTCTGTAGTGTCTATTATTTTATTGAATATAAGGAACATTTTGGCCTTACAAAGAACAGACCCATAAGAAGGCCATTATAGGTCATTTTCTTTTTTTATAATGTCATTCTAAAACGCATTGGCAACTTATTTAATCATGCTAATTATTAAATAAATTACCAAATTTATAATCATACTCATTACTGTTATTTTTAAATCATTTCCATTAATATATCCTTAGTTATACGATGGTGTTCAAGGAATGTTCGTTGAGTTTTTATAGATGAATATAATATATAAAGCATTTAATGTTTCGTTTCAATGAAAGAGCTTTATATGTAGTTTTAGTAAAATGAGATATTTTTTTTTTTTAATTGATATAAACCAGTGCTTGATTGCGATCCCACCTGATGGTAAGCAGCGATGCAATCATTGATGGTGAGGCGCACTAGTTTATTAAGAGCCTATTCACTCTAGCCTTGAAGGCACCTAAATTATAGTTGGACGGGAAGACCGCAGCAGGCAAATTGTTCCAGTCCTTCGATGTACGCGGTATAAACGACGAAGCGAAACGCTTAGTCCGGGCCGTTGAAGTTTCAACAACGTAAGGGCGGATACTCGCCGTACGTCGGGTTGTCCGATGGTAGAAATGAGATGGCGGAATCAAGTCATGCAATTCCCGCGCACACTCTCCAAAATGCAACCTGTAAAATACCGATAGGCTGGCTACCCTGCGCCTGTGCTCGAGGCTTTGTTAAAACATATAATGCGAAAAAAATATTGTATGCGATAATGTGATAGTATCAAAATAATGAAACCTAAATCTGGATCCCCAATTAGCCTCTTCGCACGCCTTTCCACTGAGTCCAAAGCTGCTAGATGGCATTTTGCAGCACCAGCCCATATGTGACTGCAGTACTCCACACACGATCGGACCTGTGCTTTGTATAACATTAGAAGCTGTCCCGGTGTGAAGTACCGTCGCACCTTTGCATGAACGCCTAGTTTTCTAGCAGCTACCTTGGCTTTGGACTCAATGAACCGCCCAAAATTGAGGTCTGAGGAAATTTCAACTCCCAAATTTAGATTGCTTGAACTCTAGTTTTAAGCTGAACGACTGATTTCTAATATTGGCCTTGTACGGAGCCCTGTTCCTTGCAAGACCATTTGGAAGAGCTTCATGAAACTTAAGTTTATTAAATAGTGATTACATTTAGAAATAAAAAAAGTAATTTATATGTTACACAATAAAACAAAGTGTTACTTAATAATTAGTATTTTTCATTTATCCAGTAAATAAACTAGTAAAAACTGTTTATTCGTTACAGTGGCCTTCCATGGTCCACCCACCTTAGATTAATTTCTGTAATAAAAAAAATCATTAAAAAAATAATAAAAAAACAATTAAATTTGTCTCCTATTAAACATAAATGTTGTATCCTATTAAGACATAGATGTTAATGGATTTGTAAGCAAGTTCATGGTTTTTGCTGATGGAATTATCCTACTGAGGTATCCCGTCCAATGGATTTCTTGGCTTGTAAGGCTCTAAAACTATGAAAAAATCATGTAAATTATCAGTTTGTCGCCAGACGGATAATAAATAAACCTAATGCAGTAATTAGAGTAGTTAATTAGAGTATAAAATAAATCGCTTATAAGATCACAGACGTGACAATCATGTAGATTGTGATCAAGTTGCCGGTTGCCGTGTTCGTTATGTGAAACATCTACAACTTCTTTCTGCAGAACACATTAGTAATGCGTCGATATTCTCTTCGGTTCATTTGCTTACTTCCTGCATTATTTGTATGCGGAAGCGTTGTAAAGACGTCGTTACCAGTATGAGTCGCTACCTCATTGCATATGTAATTTGGTTTATCAGTTAAATTTTTTACTACAAACCCTCAAATGACGCATTGTAGATTTGTGGTTATCCAATTTTCCGTCTTGTTTATCGTTGCAGTTTACAACAAAAACAGTGACATTTGATTTTATATCTAGGCAATAATTCTACTTAATCGGTTCCAATATATATTTCTCTACCTTCATCTATACCCAACTTTGCTAAACGTTCACCCTTTACACCTGAATATTTCAATGAACGATCGAAAGAAAAGGGAATATGGTACCTATAGGTCTATAGTTTCGGAGCCTCCTCTTATACCATGATTTTGTAGCACAAGGTTCAGCAGAAAGTTATTAATAACGGCTCACAGACTGAGATCTGGACACATGCCGCTCAATAAGTTTGCATTTTTAATTAAAAAAACAAATACTTATACCAAATTGTGAGGAGTGTGGCACAGTAGAAGATGTTATACATCTTACTATTATAATGTCCGATGGGACTGGCATGTACATGCGTATAAAAGTCCCTAATACAAAATAAAGAGAAAAAAGAACAGTGTTTTCAAACAAATTATGAGTAAAATTCAAAAGTATTTTCTATAATGATTATCGACGACGGTAATTGGTAGGGAAAAATATTTTCAGCAAAGAATAATTCGGATCCCGACTACAATTTACGGTAGATGCTTATTCTGCTTTAAGTATTTGTAAGACGTACATAATTGACACTGGCGCGACCTACTTTAAGCTAATTACACCAGTAATAAATCATTACCCGTTTATCTCGCTACACTCAAGATCAGAAGGTTATCCACTAGCAACGCCACTTTTCCCCAAATAAAGCAAATATTGACATACTTACATTAATAATATCAATTTACTAATTAAATTGCCCCTAATCTTTTTAATTAGATAGGTAGGCACACTAATTGAAAGGCGTTCAGAAAATTGCTTGACATTAACTAAAATGAGTTTCAAGAATCGATTGCTGCAAAAAAGAATCGATTAGTTACACAACACGAATGCTGCCACAGCTGTCACCAGCAAGGTTAGACGTTACGTGATTATTAAATCGAGTTTGGTTTCGATTCTTACGATATTGTTGGTTGATGAATGCCTTGTCGCGGCGACGTAACCAATCGGTAACTATGTTATGACTGCGCTGATAGACATCTATGTGATCGTATCTACGTGAGATATGTAATGAGCTGTGAATGCTCTGAACATGTAATGTGACGCTTTTTTTTAGTGGGTAATCTTCAAATAACTCCTCTTACCCCAGAGTAGTCATAGACTTTTACTGACTCTGTTTCTTCAGTTGTCCTTTGCCCCCAGGGCCGCGGTAACTCTTTCGAACAATCGGCATCAGCTGACGACTATTTATTTCATATTTACAGATTCAAAGATAAAGGATTGGACCAAAGCTTGTTTACTGTATAGGTAAAGGTCGAGATTACAGGAAAAAGAATTCCTAAAATCCCCTCATACATATCCTTGTTCGCTTGTAGTATTTGTACCAATTTAACTAAATTGTCTGGGGGTTTTCATGACGTGAATGCGTATTTACTTGCCATTTCAACAAACAGGTTATGGATTTTATAATAACTGCACGACCTTCTACGAATTCTTGAACTGGTATTATGCAGATTTTATGTAAATTCGAAGTAACTGATACTAATAAATTAATATCTACTAGTTCAGTTTTAGATTGAGCAGATACTTAGAAGTAAAAACAACTTATTTCTGAACTCGCAAAAATCATTAAATCAAATTTTAATCCAATTTCTTTTCGAAGCAACAATTAGAAATCTATAATAAAAGTCAACCAAGTTCTTCACTACGACATGTTATTGTTATAAATGTTACCAATAATAACCTTGTTTGGAAATAACCAAGTTTGCAGAAATACTTAAATTCAAGATTAACATCTTTTATTTTCTTACCAAAACCTCAGACTAAATAGATTAAGTTATAAACAATATTTCGACTTTCGAGTTTTTAATTTCGTATCTCCGACCTTCAATGACAACATGAAATAAATGATTTAATGTTCTTTTTTTTCACACTTTTAAAGCCTTCATATGCCTTTATTAGCAAAAAGTTATGTGCAAATAGTAGGTAAGCACCGTAAAAGGAGATGGACAAGTTAAGAAACCTGTCTAGTCAGGGCTTAATGACTTTGAAGTGGTCAATGGTTACCTATACGTAATAAACCTATGTATATAAAGTTTAGATTGCAACATCGCCAGTTTATCAAGTATACGTGCCGGAGGATTATTGATTTGTTTTTTATTATTATTTTTTTGTTATTATTTTATTTTATTATTGATGTGATTTTTTGTTATTATTTTATTTTATTATTGATGTGATTTTTTGTTATTATTTTATTTTTTCTTCAATTTTAATTTAACTTTTTTAGTACCATCATTTATTGTACAATGGCTGCTGAATGATATATTTTTGCTTATTTTATTTGGTTTGTTGCTACTAAGGCATAACTCTAGATGATAAGCTTCAATGGGGCCCACATATAGACAAATTATCAAAAAAACTTAGCTCTGCAGCATACGCTGTTAGTCAAATTCTAAATTTAACTGATGTAGAGACTGCCCGTTTAGTTTACTTTACCTGTTTCCACAGTGTCATGTCGTACGGTATTCTACTGTGGGGAAATGCCGCCGATATACAGTCAATTTTTGTTTTGCAAAAAAGGGCTATTCGTTCGATTTATAAATTAAGTCAAGTTAAGCCAGATACTCCCTCAGAGATAAATTTAAAGAAATCAATATAATGACTACCTTCACAGTATATTTACGAGAATATTTTGTATGCACATATAAATATAAACATGTTTAAAAAATACAGTGATGTTCATAATTTTAATACTAGGAACAAACACAAATTTGAGGTTCCTACAACCAGGCTGAAAAAAATAGGGGGCTCATTCAGATGCCAATGTATACACTTCTATAATAAACTTCCTAGTCATATTCAACAACTAAGCCTTAATAAATTCAAATTATTTGTAAAGCGAAAACTTTGCCAAAAGGCTTTTTACACTATAAAAGGCTTGGGATTGACCTGCTCCAGTACGCACTACAACGGTTGTCTTATTATTATTTATTTTTTTCTTTTGTTTTTAATTTCAATTGTGCTTTTTATTATTATTATTTATTACAATTTGATATTGTAGATTATTTTAATTTTGCAATTTGACTTTTTTTTTCTGTGCATACATTATATATTTACTGTATGGACTTTAAAAGAAACTTTGACTCCTGAGTTTGTTTCGGTATTTCATCTCAGGGTACTCAGCTAGAAAACACCGGCCTCATCTAGTTTAAAAATGACGAAAAAAAAATTGACGTGTAAAAGTGTTTTTTTAAACCTATTTACAAAATAAATATCATTTATCATAAGGATCACTGACTCCTAAGCCACAGGGACATAACACCTAGGTTAGGAATCAGGGCGTTAAAAAAATGACCATAATTATTATAAGCATTTGTATAACTAATGTCTAGGAATTTTGTAATGGAAGGCTTAAGGTGTAAATTATTATTATTATAGCTATACTGTAACAGATACTGCATGCTAGAGACGCACTCCTTTTGAATTACCGCACCTACTGAAATCTCAGCACTATTTCTTCAATATTCTTTTGTTTATTTTGAAATACTTTTGGAAGTTTGAAATTTTTACGATAAATGGCTTTAGTATCAATTCTTTTCAAATTTGAATCTCTGAATCTAAAATCAATTACTCATCTCACTACAAATTTGTTATTCAAAAGCACCAACACACCTTCCTCCCTTGTATTGCCAGATTCATTTCTCGTGGACTATCACACTAATGTGACTGGCCTGTTGGTCTAGTGGTTAGTGCCCCTGACTGCTATACCGGAGGTCGTGGGTTCGATTCCCACCCAGAACAAATATTTGTGTGATGAGCACGATCATTTGTTCTGTGTCTGGGTGTAATTTATCTATAATACGTATGTATTTAGAAATATATAAGTATGTTTATCAGTTGTCTACTACTCATAACACAAGCTCTGCTTAGCTTGGGACTAGACGGCGTTGTGTAATAGTTGTGGAATATAAAAAAAAATTGTTGAAAGTTTGTATGTGTGTATGTTACTCCTTCAACCTAAAACGGCTGAACGGATTTGGATTGGAAGTTTGGCACGAAGGTTGAAACAATGTCCTGGATTAACATATAGGCCATTTATCATTGGATTAAATCCTAGAGATAATTTCTGACTTTCACACAAGCGAAACCGCTGGCAAAAAGCTAGTTAGGTATCTTAGATGAAAACTCCTTGTTCCAGTATCCACAATGGAGTGACAGACAAAAATGCGGTGGTTCAAGAAGGGAGAGCCGCCGCGGCTTCTCGCGGTGACGCCAGACGAACCGAGGCCTGCACGTCGTTCAAGAATCGGTGAGTTGGTTATGCCGTTTAATTTCATAAAAGAAAAAATACTTAACATTTATTTAACACAGTTAACACAGAAGCCGGAAGATGCAGTGGAAGGCCTCCCACAAGGTGGACCGATCCCTCTTTGAGGAGTGGCTGGAAAGACAAGATGGCGTATTTACCTTCCGCATGACGTAGGTCCTCACCGGACATGGTAAGTTCGAGAAGTTCCTGCACCGGATTCGTGCGAACGAAACGCCTGGGACCGCTCGGAGGACACGGTGGAGTCTATGGTAGAGGTATGCCCCGCCTGGGCAGAGCACTGCCGTGTCCTCGTGGGGGCAATCGGCGGCAGCGATCTCTTCGGGCTTTGGTACAGGACGAGTGGCAGGCGGTCGCCTCCTTCTGCGAAGCAGTAATGCTAGCAAAGGAAGCGGCCGCACGCACGAGGGAACGGCCCTCACGCTCCAGCCGCCGGTATCTCGATCCCGATTTCCAGCCACCGTAGGCGCTGGCTTGCGGACGGCGAGCAATGGGTAGCTCGCCGTCCGACCGTCCGGTAACCGTCCGCACTGAGCCCAAGTTGTCGACGGTGCGTAGTGTTCCACGCGTGCCTCAAGGACATGTCAGCAAAACCGTAGGGGCCCAGCAGAGCCGAAGCCTACTGGGGCCATGGGTGATGCGAAAGAGAACCCCGGGGCCCTAGAACGAAGGCAAAGAAGGAACAGGAGTGGGTTTTAGTCAGTAAAAGTCTGACACGCCCTCACGCCCCACCCAAGGGCGGGAGATGTCATTAGATGATTTCCCACTTAAAAAAAAAAAATTGGACCGATGACTTGGTGACTGGGAATCCGATGGATGCGAGACGCACGAGACCGGTCGTTATGCCGACACTTGGGCACAGAATAAGAAATAGTACAACTTGGGGGAGGCCTATGTCCAACTGTGTATGACTTTCGGCTGAAATGATGATGATGATGATGATGAGTTAACACACGATAAACAAAAATAAAATAACAAGGACACGTTATAGATTGTAAATTAATCAATCAAATTAAAAATCATCCGCTCACTTCCAGCCAGCTTCATGCTGGATAGAACTTTTTTTTTTCTCTTCTAATTTTTCTGTAACTTGGCAATCTGTGTGGCACAATGGGCCATTCGTTTGTCGTTTCTTGAGCTTATAATAGCCACGGATGATTTCCATGTACGACTTTTACTAGTACCTTTAGGTATTATAGAATTGTTAAGATGTTTTTCAATATCTTGATAGTTAAAATGGAAATAGTTACCTACATTGATATAACAAGTAGATAAAATGAAAGCTAAATATATAGGGTGACTGGTAATTAGTGACTGATACTTAAACACGTGATTGTCCTCATGATTACAAACAACTTTCCCAAAGAAACTTTTTTATATACTCATTAGTTTTATGACAATAACAAAACAGCTGTTTGAAATTCGCGCGCGCTCGGGAAAGGGCAATGAACTATGCCCCCACCCGCATCGCTTCTTTTTGCCGTGCAGTAGTGTCGGAAAGCGCGTCGCGTGCATTTGCACATGATTTGATTGTTTTTTTTGACGCCCACGCTTACGGTGCCATTCAATTACACAGCGAGAGAACGTGGTGAATACAGTGACATGGTGATGTCAGTGATGTGTTACTACTCGGAAGGGGGTAATGGCGAAGCAGTAGGGCTATTGTACCAACTCTTGTACCTAAGAAGGATGGAAACTTGGAATAACTTGAATAATGCCCAGTGTCAAGTAGGTATCGAGTCAGTTAATAATATAGTGGTGTCTTTTAAGTCGCTTCTAAACATCGTAGATAAGTAACAAAACAAACGCAATTCCTGACGTTTGTTAAGAAAGATAATGGATTTATTTATTGTAGTGCGCGCACGTAAAATACCAAAATACTAGATAATTTATTATTTATTTTAGTCTCCTCACCGTGTCATGAACAGAGAAACTTTATGTAGGTATAACACTGTGTACCTAAATGGCCACACGGCGGCCGGGGCGTCACATCTGCAACGTAGGCCTATGTTCTATGACTCAGGATTAGGCATTTAAAGGCTCACGGTTCTTAGTTAGGTTAACTAAGTGTTTTTGGATATTATTTAACCGAAACATGTAGGTACCTACACTGATTATGTACACCGATGGGTTTGCAAGCCGCGCGGGTGCTCTATCACTATTGTAGGTAAGGTACAAAAAGTACATGAGATAACGGCGTTACGCGGATGCGGCTAACAGCTGAGCGATCGCAGGTGCACTCACGTGAATTTCAAACAGCTGTTTTGTTATTGTCATAAAACTAATGAGTGTAAAAAAAAGTTTCTTCGGGAAAGTTGTTTGTGATCATGAGTACAATCACGTGTTTAAGTATCGGTCACTAATTACCAGTCATCATCATCTTCCTGCCCTTGTCCCGTGTTATTTGGGGTCGGCGCAACACGTTTTTTTCTTCCATTCTGCCCTGTTACTCGTCATACTATCACTAACTTCCTTTTCTTTCATATCACTCTTCACACAATCCATCCATCTTTTCTTTGGTCTCCCTCTCCCTCTCCATCCATCCACATGTAAACTCATAACTCTTTTAGTAACATGCGTTTCATCTCTCCTCTTCACATGACCATACCACGACAAACGATTCCCTTTCAACATTTCAGTCACTGGCGCCACTTTCAAACTTCCCCTAATATACTCATTTCTCACTTTATCCATTCTCGTCACACCACACATCCATCTTAACATTCTCATCTCCGCTACGTGCAATCTTTTTTCATCCGTCTTTTTCACAGCCCAACATTCTGATCCATACAGTATGACAGGCCTTATCACGGACTTGTAGATTTTACCCTTCAACTTGAGGGGCATCCGTGGGTCACAAGTTGTTCCCGTGACCTGTCGCCATTTCATCCATCCTGCGTTGATCCGATGTGTTACGTCCCGGTCTACCTCACCATCCCCTTGGACGACTGACCCGAGGTACCGAAAGTCGGAGCAGATCGGTATGGGTGTTCCAGCGAGAGATAAAGGCACTGGATTGGAGAGACCGCCGAAATCGCAGAACAAGTATTCCGTTTTGGTTCTACTCAATTTCAGGCCAACACTCTCCAGTCTGTGCCATCACACCTCCAATCTGTTCTGGACCTCTAGGCCACTCTCGGCAACCAACACAATGTCATCGGCAAACAGCATACACCAGGGAGCCTCTTCCTGAATGTCCGACGTCAGAGCATCCATTATCATCAGGAAGAGGTAAGGGCTGAGAGCCGACCCTTGATGTAAGCCGACAGCCACATTGAAGCTGCCAGTGGTGCCCACTGTAGACCGGACTTGGGTACTGCATCGACTGTACATCGCTCGGATCAACTGCACATACTTCCCAGGCACACCTTTCTCCTTAAGGGCCCACCACAGAACCTCACGAGGTACCCGGTCGTATGCCTTTTCGAGGTCAATGAATACCATGTGCAAGTTTTTATGCGCACCTCTGTATTTCTCGCACAGCTGGCGTATAGCAAAAATGGCATCCGCTGTACCCCGACCCGGCATAAAACCGAATTGGTTCTGTGAAATTTCACTCTCTTCTCTCAGTCGCCTTTCAATAACTTTCTCCCAGGCTTTCATAGTATGTGACATTAGCTTTATTCCTCTATAATTGTTGCACTCAAGCACATCACCTTTGTTTTTAAAAATCGGCACCAAAGAGCTATTGCACCACTCATCAGGTATGGCTTCTTCCAGCAACAACTTATTGAAGAACAAAGCTAACCACGTCCATCCATCCACTCGCAATAACTTCCACACTTCAACTGGTATTCCATCTGGACCAATGGCTTTACCATTCTTCATTCCATTTACTGCTATTCTGACTTCATCCATACTAACCATTCTCACTAATCCCACATTCACTGGTTTATTCTCTAACACCCCACTCCAATTATTTTCCTCATTCATCAATCTTTCAAAATATTCCTTCCACCTCTTTCTGATTTTTTCATCATCCGATAGAACCATTCCAGTTTCATCTCTTATACATCTTACATAACAAACTTCCCTCGCCTTTCTCTCTCTTATTCTAGTAAGCCGGTATAGCTCTTTTTGGCCTGCAGGACTGTCCAGTGCGTCATATAGTTTGTCCTGGGCTTTTGATTTTGCTATTGCCACGGCTTTCTTGGCTTTCTTCTTTAAAACGTCATACTCACTCTTTTTTTCAGCTTTTAAACTAGCGTTTCCAGGCTCTACACGCTGCCATTCCTTGAATTTTCTCTTTTTTTCTTTCAATACACTCTGAACTTCTGTCGACCACCACCATGTATCCCTATCTATTATGCCCTTTCCTCTCGTCTCTCCCAAAATATCTTTCGCTGCATGCCTGATACACTCAGCCATCTCATTCCAGCTCTCATTTATACTTCGATCATTCATATCTCCCATCTCTATCATTCTGTCCACCACTCGCTCCCTGAACTTCTTCGCACAATCATTCCTCTCTAACATATGCCATTTTATTTTAGGGGGAGGTCGCTCTTTGTATTTGGTAGACAGTATTTTAACCACTGATGTCATAACCAGGAGTCTGTGTTGTGAGACTAGGTCTTCTCCTGGCAGTACTTTGCAATCTTTGACGTGCTTTAAGTGGTTGCGCCGAACTAGAAAGTAGTCGATTTGGGTCTTATAATTACCATTTTTGTACGTGATCATGTGTTCGTCTCTTTTTTGGAACCACGTATTGGCTACTGCTAGGTCAAATGCAGTAGCGGATTGCAGCAGGGTCTCTCCTTCACTGTTCAGACTACCGAAACCCCATCCCCCATGTACTCTTTCATAAACACCTTTCATTCTTCCCACATGTCCATTAAAATCACCTCCAACTATCAATTCTTCATGAACAGGGATGTTCATTAAAGCTGTATCAAAATTCTCCCAAAACTTCTCTTTTACCGTTTCATCACATCCTACTTGTGGTGCATACACACTAACTATATTCAACATCACATTCTCTAACATAACTTTCACAACTATAAATCTATCACTAATCCTTTGTACTTCCATCACACTTTCTTTCAATTTACTGTCTAACACTATTCCTACACCATTTCTTTTTCCATCACTTCCACAGTAGTAGAACTTGTATCCCTCACCAATTTCTCTCGCTTTTGTTCCTCTCCATTTAGTTTCCTGCAAGCATGCTATATTTATCCGTCTTCTTTTCAATACATCCGCTAACTCTCTGGCCCTTCCAGTCATAGTCCCAACATTCCAACTTGCATACCTCAATCTCGTTTCCCGAGCTAGCTTCTTACGTTGCACCCGCCCGAGGTGGTGCAACAACCCTGGTCCATTTCCCACAGGAGCCGGGTGCTGCCCCTGCGCGTCGCCTGTGGGGTACGCCCTAACCCTATCGCGCATTCTATTAAAACCAAACATGTTGCAAATGGGATTTGGCTAGTTTTTTTTAAAGTCGGCCGCCAGCCTGACACCAACCCTCCTTGGGAATGCTTTTGTTGGTAGTTTACCCGCCACCACGGGGTGACCTAAGGTGCTGTAGTATGCACAGAATCTAAATATCCCTTAGTCGCCTCTTACGACACCCACGGGAAGATATGGGATGGTGCTATTCTTTACGTCCGACACCATACTATACATACATCGACACCATACTATACACCATACTATACATACATACATACACCACTAATTACCAGTCACCCTATATAAATTAAATACGTGAAGCAAGTTTTGAGTATGAATGTAGATGGCTAAAAGAATAGGGGAAAACGGAAGACCAATGAAAGGATAGATGAATTGGGTGAAGCATGTCTAAAAGGAGGGGTACAGGGTAGGGTACATACTGAGCGACGACTAAAAGAGAAGTATGGGAGAAGAATACATACCTATGTCAAGCCAAACAAACTCAGATAAGAGCAAGAAAGATGGAGAGGGAATGTCAAACATTTCATGTCATTGACTAAAACTCGCCTATTTTCCTTCAATTGTCCTTTGCGTTCTAGGGCCGCGGTAACTCTATACTAATGATCCCGCAAAGATAGAGATGATAATAACCTGAAAAATCTGGGAATGTGTATTTGCACACCTACTCATGTAAACAACTCATCAACTACCAGACAAATAAAAAAAGGTGCCTCACGCAATCATATAAAAACTAAAAATACCTACATATGAAAAATAAAATTATAATATGTGCGAAGCCAAAAATGCACGTAACTTAGCATATGCTGCGATATTTAAAACAGAATAAGCGATTTCTCTTTAAACAGTACGAAAGAGATATTTGAAGATATTACCTAGATACATAGTCAATGCAAATAAATATAGTGAAGGTCAGTACTAACATAATATACAAGATATTCATAATTTGTATAACCTATTTACCTACCTGCGAATATGACTATATTTTCTGCTACATCAACGTCAAGAGTTAGGGTAAAAAAAGGGTATAGGGTACTGTGGAAATTTAGAAAATACGAGATGTTTTTGAATACAGAATTGAAAAAACGTTATTTGAACAAATTTTTTGAAAGCAATTCTTATAGAATATTTACCATGATACTACTATGATGATACTTTAATTTCGAAAGTCGGTGTTTCTCGGTATTGTTTGTTTCTTATTTAACACCGACTTCCGAAATTAAAGTTATTTTGATCCTTTTAGTGTATTTTTTTTAGTGAAGTCGGTTATTTTTTTTGTAAAAATTTTTTTATTTCACGCTTTTTAGTTGCGATACACTTATAACCAGAGTGCCTATTTCTCATGAAAATTCGAATTAACCCAAACACTGCTAAGTTACATTGTTTTATTATGAATTTCCTGTATCTACCTTTACGACCACCTTCCGGCTCCATCATCAGATCAGTCCGATAGTACCTTAGAGTCAAAGTGCATCTCATGACAATTCTAATAAGCCCAAACACAGCTAGGATACATGGACTAATTACGGAGTTCCTGTGCCTACCTTCCGGCTCAATCATCAGATCAGTTCAATAGTACCTTATGGCCAAAGAACATCTCATGCCAATTCTAATAAGCCCAAATACGGTTAGGTTACATTGATTAATTACGGAGTTCCAGTGCCTACCTTCCGGCTCCATCATCATCATCAGTTTACTTCGATGATACCATTTTCAACATAACTATTCAGAACCATTTATTTATTTGTATTGTCATAGTCGCATAACTATCTTCATTGTGATATCTATGTGAGTATGAAGTTCCGTTGGCCATTTCTGGTCTTCTTCATCAGTTCTACTTCATCAAAGGTTACTTTTTGACTGTAAATGGTTAAGTTCTCGATGAAAATACCAAAATCACCATATGGTTGACTATAATATTTGAGGAGTTCCCTCGATTCCTCATGGATCCCATCATCAGAACTGGATTCTGAAAAAAATGAGACCAATCGGAAAGCATACCCTCTAAGAGAAAAAAAAATTGCAAATCGATCCATAAACGATGAAGTTCTGAGGTAACACACAACAAACAACCGAATTGATAACCTCCTTTTTTTTTTGAAGTCGGTTAAAAAAAGAAATCGACTTATTTCACTATATCATAGAATCGTTCGATTTAAATCCAGATCGTCGTTTAAGTGCTCAACAAAAGCTCAACAAACGCCATTATAATGTACTAGGCTTTTTTACTACATAAAGATTTTTAAAGAGAGCATAAATCGCACCCACACGATGAGACCTGCAACTTGCATTGTGTGGACTAATCTCATTGTCTTCTTTATTCCTGCACTCGATGTCTTAAATCTTTTTTCTACAAATAGATAGTCTTAGATACCTATATCCTCTTAAAACAAGTGAACTTTAACTATTATCACACTATCAAAGTTAGAAATACTTACTATTTTTCAAATGTTCTAGATTGACCCCGATGTCTTATATCGTATACAACCCTAGCGAAAAAAGTACGGATTTGTCGGAACAAGTGAGTTTGGTGGCCAAGTGAAGCGTTTTTCAATACCTATTTATTTGAACTTTTGAATACAGACGTGAAATGAATACAATGGTCTTACAAACAATCCAAAACCAAAATTACAACTCTTTAACTAAAAAATGGATATCAAACAATAGCAAAAAACGGCCACAATCGAAAAATGTTGTATACATCGAATTTGTCCAGAGCTCTCTAAATAACAACTATATATAGTACTTTTTGTATAATTATAGTTACTTTCAAATTATTATTTGTAAAGTTTATTATTTTGGTATTGTATGTAAATGGGTAACAATAACATTACAGTCATATTACAATACCTACGCTGGCATAAAATTAGGGCGTCAGATGCACTTATAATAATATATTATAGATTTTGTAAATAGATCGATGACGCATCGGTTGCGTAGGTACGTGTACAGCACTAAACTCCTCAACAACATGGTTTTCCCAACCTATATGAATCGTGAATGGATGTTGACTTTCCTCTTACAAGTCAAACTCAAGTAGTTTTACAATAAACGCATTAATATTATATTTATTATTTATTGGTAACTAATGTTGTTTACGTACGTCAACGACCACGTATTAATAATCTTTTACACAAAACCAATAGCATAGATGGACGTCAATGTACTTATAAAATTCTTCCCGGAAAATTTATTTAATAATAGGTACCATTTATTTTATTACTACAACAATAAACGAAAATTACCACGTAGGTATCAAGCCATTCCGGACAAAGTTTTAACTACGTAATGATTATTACCTTCCTTAAATAATTTTAACTCCCTCTGTCCTCAAGTTTAATTCATTAAACTCCAAGTGAACGCCGGCATTCGCTCTCTCATTGTATTTATATTGTGTCTCTAATTACGTTATTCGAAAATTTAATTTACTAATAACAATTCTTTAAATTTATTTTCGTTTAAATTTGTACTAAATAATACAAGCAGTCTACTTTTTACAACTATTTGTCATTGTTTTTTGAGTACCGTAATTAGAGACATAATAGAAAGACAATGACCGAGCGGACGCCCGCGTTCGCTCGGGGTTTAATGAACTAAAAGCTAAACGCTTATTTCTTACGTAATTACTCGAAGGCCTCATAGCTATGTAACACGGAGAAAATAGGAAGTAACTACTTGACACTTGAATAGACGCGAGAAATGCTAGAATGTCATCTTAATAGGAATGTTGAGGTACCTAAAGGAAAATATAAGTAACTAGATAATGACGTCATTAGGACACTGGCCGATATTTACGGGCGCACAATTTTGCAGCAATCAACACGTAATTGACACGTCCAGTTGTCTCCCTGCCGCTGGATACATTAACCTGTCACTGGAAAGCTGGTTACACTATGTAAGGGAAAGGGACTTTAACTTTCCCTAGAGCCTACTCGATTACATGAATATGTATTACCGTAGGTATCTGTTTTCTTGTAGTTAGGAATATACATCAGTCCGTGGCGATCAAGGTTTACACTTACGTACTTGGTTGTAAAGATTTTTTGATTCTGTTATTGAGATGGTAATAAGATTATATTTTTCTTTCTTTCCAGATTTATCTCCAGTGCGCTACCCTAATCGCAAAAGTAGCAGTAGCTCCGTGGAAACAAACTTCTACAATCTTAGTGATCAAATTATAATCGTTGAAAAATCTCCACATCGATGCCACCGCGGTGGCGAGACTCCAGTAAGTCGGCGCATATCGCTACAAAACGGCCCGGCTTCACCGCAGGAAAGTTATAATACTACTCGCAAAAACCGCGGAGGCTCGCTGGAGAAAGAGTACATGGTATGCCGAGAAAGGCGAAACCCGTTGCTCGACAAAGTAAAGAACACTAAACTATCTTGCTTCAAATCGAACGGTCCACTGCGACACGGAGATGACGCCGCGTCTACGTCTGGAAGTGATTGCAGTGGATTCGGACACGTAGAGGACGTCACTAATTGTCGGTTTACCAACAATTACGTTGATACCCACATTGAATTCGAAAATCAAAACCCTTGGGTGAAAATGCCCAACTACGACGATGATGTCTTCTTCGTCAAAAGTATGACTAGTCCTGTTGAGTGCCAATGGAGGGAAGGCAAATCTTTTACAAATCGTGGCACTCGATGTTACAGCTCCGGCTCTGAGTGTGATCGATATCATGCAATACCTAAAGCCGGTGCAAAGCTTTCTAAATCAAGTGATCAAATCTTCAACGACGACTATGAAGCATACGACGATGCCCCCGTTGCACTCAACCCTCAAAAAAAGACTGATAAACTTAAGAGTAAGGATGGAAAGGATTCCGTTGGACCCAGTTCTTGTCTATCGGCCAAATTAAGAGCAATGTCGGATAGATACCTTAAGTCATCTACAAACAAATTTTTCTCAAAGTTGTACAAACAAGCGGGTGAAAATGATGAAGAAGTAAATGCTAGTAACGATAATATTTTAAAAACAACCAGTGTAGTCACAAAAAGCCGTAAGAAACGAGGCGGCGTTAAAGCTAAATTACGCAGTTTCTCGTACGGTGCTTTACCCGGTTTAGAAGAGTTCCAAAAAGGTCATTCGGTATTCCATGATGATGTTTATCAAATATCATGTGATGATGAAAACGTCTTAATCCAAGACTGCGAAGATGCTGATTCGGGGATCCTTGTCAACGAATCTGCGGCCTCTTCTATTTTCGACAGTGACAGGATATCGTCACGCTGTGAAAGTTCTGCTTCTCAGGCAAACACACTTCTTCCCTGTCATGGCAGGAGTATATCGGGTGATCAAAGCTACATGAAAGCGAGAACATCAGGAAGAATGAGTAGAGAAAGGAAAGAATGTCCTAGACCTAGACCTAGACATACCCAAAGAGCTTTATCACTTGATCGTAAGGAAATCCTTAGGCGTATGCCAAAAAAAGAAAATGAATACGAGGAACCTCAATATCTTCAGTTAACCGAAAAACAAAGAATGCGGCAGAGAGACGCAAGTCAGGATTGTGGCATTCCACCAATCCCTCCATGTAGGAAACCGACTAGGGGAAGCAAGTCAGACAAAGCACAGAATGAATTTAAAGTTGTCAGAATAATTAGGAACAATCCTTCTGATGAACTCGGGATATTTATTGCCAAGACCAAACTCTCTGATGAAGGTCACGTGGGTTACCTGGTAGCACACGTAGTTCCCGGAGGATTAGCAGAAAAGTGAGTCAAGTCTTTAGCCTTACTCATAACCTAGTAAAATAGTTTATGCGTTGTTTATTTTAATTAATGTGTACTTAAATTTATTCGCAGGGAAGGCACGCTGCGCATAGGAGACGAGCTGCTCAATGTGAACGGTCGAAGACTTCGCGACCTCACCATGTCTGAAGCCAAAGAAGCTCTCAAATCAGGTGCCGCGGATATTGATATAGTGATTTGTAGGCAGCGAGAGAAGCTGGCAGACGCCAGACAAAGAGAACCATCCCAAAGAAGCGTAATATTGATGAGAGAAAGCTCCGTGGACTATGAGAACGCAATAATTTTAGGCAAGGAAAAACGTACTGACAAATGTGACGTCAAAATAGACCGACGACGGTCGCAGGATGAGTCGGCATGTAATCACACTGCGCTATCAGCTGCGGACGAGCCGGCCGACAGCGCGGTGGCGGCGCACTCACACTTCCTCAAGGGTCAGAACGCGAGCTACAGCAGCATGAACAACAAGCTGCTGCGCCGGCAGGTAGTTAGTTACGGCGGCGCCAACAAAGATGCGCTCACGCTCAGTTGTGCCGGTGACATTGTCAACGTTGACACGCCCGACGGTGTAGAACGGACAAAATGTAAAGACGACAGTGAAAGTGAAACACAAACGCCAAACGCGGCAAATTTTTGTACGTTACCTCGGAGGCCTAGGGCGCCGACGCACACCTACCACACGATCACGTTCGAGAAGGGACACGGGAAGAAACCTCTCGGCTTCACCATCGTGGGTGGGCGCGACTCGCCACGGGGTCCACTGGGCATCTTCATCAAAAGCATCCTGCCACAAGGACAGGCGATTGATGACGGAAGACTGAAAGCAGGTACGTTCATAAAGTAAATTTCAGTGAAGTACACAGTTTCAGTAGTATTATTACACTAAAAACATCAGCGTCAATATATTTGATAAACAGTAGTTACCGAACTGCGATAATAATTTACTAGCAGGAATGCAATATGATAAGAATAGGAAGCTGCGTTGTGGTAGTTCGCCGAAGTGGCACTATAACAAACTGCATAATTTGTAATCAAAGTCAGGTTACTGTAATTCAACCAGCAACGAACATGATACCAGTGTTTTTATTAATAATGATTTATGAAATTCCTGTATTATTGACATCGTATCTAGTGTTATCAAAGGACTTTAAACTTTGACCTTTAAACCTGTTATAAAATGAGACATATTTAAAACCTAATTAAGCATCAGAAAAACAAATTGGTTTCAATGTCATTTTAATTTATTGAAATTGAGCATTACTAACAATAGATGCAATGCTATAAATTGAGCATTTAAATGACAATAAAAGTCAGTAGGTATGAAATAAATAAGTATTTGTAATGTAATGTGTTACTTGTGCGCAGAAATATTACTATTATCATTTATTTTTAAACTTTATGGCATTTAGTCATGCATTAGACAAAGAAACTCTGGATCGTTTGTTAAAATAAGGTCCTAAACAATTTCCAAACGCTGAAAATGTTTGTACTAAATCTTTCTTATGAATCCGTTCATGGGTAGACCTTACCTTAGACAATGTACTCAGGCATATATTTAAGAATAACAAATGTTCCGTTCAACTTAGTTGAAATGAGCTGTCAATTTTAGCATCTCTTTGTTTTGTTTGCATTTCGGGGAGTATATAATTTCGTCAAGTCCGTTCCCTTATCGGACCACCAGACGTACGGAGACACACCACCGGTACCTACATGGTGGTAATCATACCCAAACGCACAAAACGTTTTGGGTACACATTCATTGTGCGTACAGCCAGTCTATTTATTTATTCAACGATTTATGTACACACAAAAAAAAAATAGATCCTGATATGTAGCTGCAACCTGGGGTCTGTAAGTAAAGAGTGAATCGGTTACTTCAAGGCTAGAGTCAGTTCGCGAAGCAGACAATAATTGATCAGTCGCTGCAAACTGTATGTTGGTCCCTAGATGGAAAGTTCTTTTTCTTGGTTACTAAACCTTGTAATTGCTTTCAGGTGACGAGGTGCTAGCAGTAAACGGGCATGCATGCCACGAACTGGCACACGTGGAAGCGCTTGCGCTTTTCAAGTCGGTTCGCAGTGGACCAATAGAACTTAGGGTCTGCAGGCGAGTCAAAAACCCACAGTGAGTATCTTACCCACTTTTACCACTGTTGTTGCATTGAATACCAGTGACCACAAAATTATTATTTACACATTAATTTATGTAAAATTTTCCCTAAAGAATTCAAAAGGACAAAGTCAAGTAAAACAGGCACCTACTACATTTCATTTACCTCTTGTATTACAAATGAAATGTCATGTCTACAATAGGAATGTTTCTTGTCCGTCAGTTATATTTATCAAAAATATTATAATAGTTTTATAATAGCATCTTTTTTTTTTAAATAAAAGCTCAGGACATCAATCCTATTTGTCGCGTATAGATCTTGCGAGATTCATTAAAAACAAAAGTAATTGCCAATAATATCTGATGACACACCTGATACAGTCCGTATTTCAAGAACTTGGTTCTTGTTCATCAATAACCGGATGTAAGAATCGTTAAGTTAAACAATCTAGTTAGGTACTAGCTTGTTATGGGAAAGTCACCAGGCATAGGGACAATGGGATGAGCTAATCTACCTCGATTTCGAGACAACTCTAGGGCCATCTGAGAAGCACAATGATGATGACTAATGGTAATACCCTTGGAAAAAGAGCAACTGTGGATGTTTACAGGATTCAAAGTTTGTATCGTAATTAATCTTATTAATACATTGTCATTATATTATTTATTGTACACCATGATAAGTTACAAAATATGTGAATATCAGAGTTCATGTACATTGGCGAACTTAACTCAAAGTTGAGTTTTGTTCCAGCAAACCATTGAGTGATAGAGAGAGACCACAGTAGAGGGTAAGATCCAGTGAACAATTTTAAAATTACAAATAATATGAAAAAAAAAATACATAACATACCTACGTATATAAATACATACTTATATAATATGTATATACATATATGTACTATGTCATTGTGAAAGGAAATGCTCTTTAATTTTACTCTTGAAGACATCCAGAGAAGGGCTGTCACGTAAGGAGTGTGGAAGAGAGTTCCATAGACGCATTGCAGTGACAAAGAAGGAGCCATCATAACGGCTGAAAATGTGAAATGGAGTACGAAGAAGAAGAGAATTGGCAGTGCGACTGGGTTTACCCCTCGGGACAAAGTACTCAAAGCGTTCACTGAGGTATTGTGGAGAATTAGGATTGTGCAGGATAGTGTAGAGAAGAGATAGGATATGGGAATCACGCCGACGCCGAATTGCCAGCCACTTCAATCTGGTCCGAAGCATCGACAAGGTCGTGGCCAAAGATGAAGCGGATGCACAAGTTCTGCAGTCGCTCGAGTTTATTTAGGAGAACCTCCTTTGCATCTAGAAAACAGAAATCCGCATAGTCTATTAGCGGTAGAAGAAGAGATTGAGCAAGAGTTACCTTGGTATGAAATGGTAAGAATTTTTGGAGACGTTTAAGGGACTGAAAAGAGTAGAAGACTCTCTTACTAACATCAGCTATAATATGAACCTCCCAAGAGAGGTTAGTATCTAATTGAACGCCTAGGTTCTTAGCACTTTTCGACTACAATATGGGCACTGAATCATACAGTACTTGCGGGAGAGACTGGTGATCCAATAGGTTGAGCATGTATCTGCCACCAATAATAAGCGCTTGAGATTTAATTGGATTCCAAAGGATTTAGCCCACTTGTTTATGTTTTCAAGGCCATAATTGATGGCATTCACAGCTTCAGCGAATTCACCTATTTTAAAATGACGATATAACTGCAAGTCGTCTGCATAGAGATGATAGTTAGAAGTTAGGACCTTAGTGATAGCATTTATGAAAACGGAGAAGAGGAGAGAGGATGCCACCCTGAGGTACACCCGCAGCCAAATCATACCATTCAGAGGAATCCTCACCAGACTGGACAGACTGCGAGCGGCCCTGAAGATAAGATTTGAACCACTCAATTACTGGTGCAGAGATATTAAGGGAGGAAAGGATTCCTAAGAGGATGTCAAAAACAACTGATTTAAAAGCAATACTGAAGTCCAATAAAGCTAATATGGTTAGATTATGTCTCACTTCTATGTACACTCTAACTTTTCCAAACACATCTGCCCGCTGCCATTGTGGGTCTGTCCTTCCTGTAAGAAGAAGGACAAACCCGTGCGTGTGCCATCGTCGGCCCCATCATCGCTCACCATTAGGTGAGATAGTGGTCAAATACGAGCTTATCCGTAAAAATAGAGACTAATTCATCTCTCCACATTCATCTTAGGACATAAGTATATTTAAGCGAATATTAACCCAAATGAATTTTCAGAATCTTGAATACTTAAAATATCTTGATATTGAAACAATTGCTTTTCTATCGCATGGAGGCACCTATTACAGAAACTTCAGTGCCTATTCATATTTATATTGGTCTACCCTAATAAGCCAATAAATTCTCGGTATTATTTAGTTTGTGCTAATTAATGTTTATTTTTCTTATTCCAGATCTACCAAAGCTAAATCGTGCACAGACCTTCTCAATGACGACGAGTAAAGCTAGAAAATACTTCTTCTGTCGAAGACTATATTGTACATACCATAAACGCATGAACATCTAGGTACTCATATTTTGCCTGCTGTATTTCTATCAATTGGTTTATTTTATATACTTTCTGCATAAGAGCACTATTAGCTACAAAAATATAGAATGTAAAGCCGCTATAAAATAGCTATAAAGCAATCGTAAATATATTTAAAAGGGGTTAATAATCCATTTTATTGAACTCTCTGTGTTAAGAACCGCGTAACTAACCTTGGAACGAAATTCTTGTCATACTGCATACTGTTCTATCATGAAATTGATATGTCATGGGCCTCAACCATTTCTTATGTTACTTGAATCGTATCTTTGAATGTGCCATTTAATAGTAGTTGCACATTACACGCTTTCACTTAGGTTAACAAAAACTTGCTAGAACTGTTTAAAATGAATTCTGTACCTGACTTTAATTTCTCATTTTTTTCTTTAATTTTACAACGCTCAAACCTAGTGGATATCTAAACTGAGAAATCCAAAGATAAGAATTAGGTGGTACTTCAGAATCGATAGATTTTCCTACCTTTGAAATGTATAACATAAGAAAATCATGTAGAATTATAATAGATACAGGCGACATACATTCATTAGTTTTCTAAAAATCTAGTGATACTCTTTGATATCTTTGTAGGGTTAAAGCCTAACAAACAACATACCTAGTGCTACTTTTGGCTGATAGTGAACATCATAGAGAATGAACTGAGTGAGGATTCTCTATTTAGATATGACATGAAGTAAATATATACGGTCAAGAAAGTCTGCGCTGTCACAGAATTGACACCTCGTGAATTCTGCGAAGGTAATGCTCGGTCTATTCTCCATGTCAATGGTAAACATTTGTGAAATTCTTGGAATTGTAAAGAAGGCGGCATTCGTTTCGATTTTGCCTCACGCCAGAGAATCATTGTGTAGCTCTAGTATAATATTACTGATAATGAAAATTGTTATACTTATCTATTAATTTATAATCACGTGCAATAAAATTATATTCAACTAATTTAAAAGTAGAAATGTGCACTCTTGAAGTAATGATCTGTCTACTGTGATAGTTTTTTTTAATTGAAATATTCTTCGAGAATTTGTTTCAGAGTTCATTGTAGAGGGTTTTGAAACAGACAGCATAATTAGACTAATCTAATAAAACAGCAACACAAAAAAACATCATGTCTTCATACCTGTATCAAGCACGTTCTACAATAGAACTTAAAACTTAGACTGAACATCTTTATATAATTATTTTTCATTTATATTATATATCTATATAACGTCTGATTGTGAATGCTGATTATGATTATCTAAAATCAAATATTGTATGACCTTAAGACCTTTTCGAGTGGCACTAAACCTTTTCCAGTGAGTTTCTATTAAATTGTTATTCGATCGTTGGAATGTTAGTCGTATATAAATTCATTCGAGTAGCTATTGATTATTATAAAGAAATTATCTGTGGTAGAAAAAAAACCCTTGATTGAAAAATTACTATAGAAGTGACTAAATTATTGTTTGTTTTGTTAGGTTGATATGTACTTGGTTCAGTAAGCCTATATAGTAGTTAGGTAGGTACTTACTATTATATATATGTTTTAATTAAAGCCCAACATTTGGGCTGCACTTTTGTCTCAATCTGCCTAGCCTCTTTTCCCAACTCTATTAGGGTCGGTCGGCTTCCAGTGAAACCAGACGCAGCTGGGTATCAATATTTTACATGAAGCAACTGTTCTCTACAATCTAGTAATTGGGTAACAAGACGGGATGTCTTAGTAAGTCTGGACAGATTTCCTGGCTTCTAATATCCGATGACTGTCAAAGGTCTATGAATGACAGCGGGACCAACGGCATAACGTGTTTTCCGAGGCACGAAGGAGTCACAGTATGTGTAGTTGAGTCCTTTGATTACCTATAATGTCATTGAGGCATGTGCTGAATGTGTCGAGGTAATTTCTTTTAGCCAGGTAATATTGGTTAACATTTATGCTTGGAAATAAATCTATGTATCTATTTTCAATGTTCGCTCGCGTTTTAACGAGTGAAATCAATCTATCTCCTAACTAACGCAATTATTATTAAGTAGTTATCATTTTCTAATCGTTCGAAAAGGCTTATTATTTTATTATAGATAGGTACATATCATCAATTTATAAATTGTTTTAATTGATTGTTTAAATGTAATAATCATAAATAGATGCGTTTGTTTTATTTCTTAATCCCTATAATATGCCTAAGGTAACCTGTCTTATTTTTACCTGAGAAATCAACAAATGACTTTTCCCGCCGTGGTTGGAGCGAGAAGTGTCAAACTTTTATTGACTAAAACCAAAACGAATCCAAACGAATGACGGGACCCCGCCAGCTTTTTCGAATGTCATGTGAATAGGATGTAATACAATATTCCTACTATTTCATACTTTCATAGTAAAATTCGACACTCTTAAAGATTCAAAACATTCTACAAAGGTGTTACCGCTATTTTGATATCAAAATGACGGGACCACTTTTGTATGTAGGTACTTATGCGTTTCAACCGAGTGGCTATGACAATATTAAAAACAAAAAAAAACTGCCAAGATTTGCCATCATGTAGTTAACCTGTTTAACCATGGGGTTTTAGTCTTACAGCTCCCAAAATATGAACTGAGATTTCCATCGCCGCGCGGCTCTCTGCGTTTCGATGGCGCGGCTACATTCAAACCGTTATAACTTTTTAACCATAAATTTGACAAATACACGTTTGAATAAACTTTTAAAAAATCTTTGCAGGTTTTTTTTTAATATCGTTATGGGCGCGCGTTTGAAACGCACTCCCACTATTCAGTTATATTTTTTTTGGTTTTCTTATGCGAGTGAGACGATTTCATGCACTGACTGGATGTTTGGTTGTCTGACTAATGAAATAACTTTGGAAGAGTTACAACAACAACAACATATTTTAAAATCAGACATGTAAAAATAAGTAAAGTTCGTTTATTTTTTGTGGAGCTTTAAAGCGTCGTCAGAAGTTTTGGCCCAAGGAAAGTGTTTGACACTTATGATACTACTTTAGAATAATATTCTACAAAACCACGTACAAAACATATATAAAAATCTGCCATAAAAATTTATCTTAAGTAACTTTTATTTTTAGTTACCTTTCTCCCCTGCCCCCCTTTGTTCTGACCACGTGACTGAGCGTTGATATGACGTCAGAACAAAGCAATCGGAAGCGTGGCCTACTCGAGGCGTTCGACGCGAACGAAACGATTGTAACTTGGCTAGGGGGGCAGGGGAGAAAGGTAACTAAAAATAAAAGTTACTTAAGAAAAATTTTTATGGTTATATGATTGTAACTTGGCTAGGGGGGCTGGTATCTACCCAGGGGTCACAAGGAGAGCTCCACAAGTACACAGGTATTCAAAGCACATGAGACGCTCTGACGCAGATCGCTTTGGGATTTTACACTACTAGCTCGATGCACGTCGTCTTTTCGAAGTAGACCTTTCAAAGTAGCCTAGGTACCTACTCAATTAAGACTTAAATCTCAAGATAAACAAAATATAATAATTCAGTGGATCCCATCCCATATAGGCATAGATGGTAACGACAAGGCAGATTAACTGGCAAAACAAGCATGTTCGGATGGCACTGATTTCATAGCTGTTCCACATTACATGGACTACGTCCCCATTCTTAAAAAGATATGTCTTCAAAATTGAAAAGATTACTTTGATCTTCGTTCAAGGGAAAAAGGCATTTGGTACTTATAGAACAATCCATTCACTACCTTCATATTCACCGTGGATTGATAAGTGTTATATTTCCAGGGAGGACTTGACCATATTATTAAGGCTTCGTTCAGGTCATATGCCTCTCAATAAATTTGGTTTTATGGTGAAAAAGTTAACATCACCTGTTTGCAGTAGGTACATGTAACGAAGACGAGGACACATCTCATTAACATATCATATATTTTAATGAGATGTGTCCGAAATCAATCGCTCAGAATACAAATTGTTGCGCGCAATATTAACTTATCAAACCTTGTTTCAGATAAAATAATCCCTATAATTAATATGGTTAAGTTTGCTCTACAAAACCGACCCAAAACCTAACTGTAATTTTTATTTTATTGTTTAACTAACACACTACACTAGCGAAAAACACTTTAAATAAAAATAAAAAATAAAGAAAGAAAATGTTTATTTGGCACACCTTGATACATTAATCAACAAATAATTAATTAACAAACTAAAATTAAACATAAGGAGAAAACAAAACAAGAATATAACGAGAAATAAAATTAACAATAACAATATAATTATGTCTCACGGCTACGCCAAATAGGTCCAGTTCAGCATAATGCCAGACAACTACGTAGCAGTTGCTTGACGCTGGTTTTCAAAAAAGGAAATTATGAAATTAGTAAAATTTTGCTATCTGGCGATCCGATTGGTTTCTTCGGATGTTTCTGGTCTTGAATGCACAGAGTTCACGTTCGACGAATTGCCAACACGAATATGCCACACAACGGATCACGGCTCGCCAAAGACTTTTTTCAAGACCTACACCCTAACTCGTCACTTTAGGCATGGCAGAGCAGGCTACCGGTACAGACCCAGGAGGACCCATTGGAACGCTGAAGCCCCTCTACGTCAACGTAGAGATACGGCGATGGTGTTATTATTATTTAGGGCTCATACACACGAGCGGCATGTTGCCAACGGCAGAGAGTACCTGCATCCGTCGACGTGTCGGCGTCGGCGGCAGCTGTTGACGCGTCGACATTACCTACAACTTTGAAAATCATGCGGCAACCGCACACAGGTGAATTTCACGTAATTCATGGCCAATATTGATAAAACTAAAGTTACTCTAAATAAAAAGTAGTAACCTAATTTAGCAAGTTTAATTCATTAACGCTCAGGCGGTAGCCGGCGCCCGGAAGCCATTGTCTTACTATTGTGTCTCTAATTACGCACGTCAAAAGTTAAACGTTTGATAAGTACTTTTTATTTAGTTATCTACACGTTTGATTTAAACTGTGATTGATTATGGAGTTCGTTACAATTTTGAACATTTGTTTAAATAACGTTTAATATTTTATTTATTTATTATAAGGATTAAACCCAAGTACATTAGGTACTTACGGTTGTGAAGGTATATTGGTTTTTTTTTTTTAGGGTTCCGTACCTCAAAAGGAAAAAACGGAACCCTTATAGGATTACTTTGTTGTCCGTCCGTCTGTCTGTCAAGAACCTTTATCTCAGGAACGCGTGGACGTATCGAGTTAAAATTAAAACCATATAAGTAATTAGGTCGGCAGTCACTTGAAGCTGTGAAAAAAATCAAACTTCTAAGCCAACGGAAAAAAAAACGTATAATTCGACACTCAAGGGAACCAAAATTCTAGAGTACTTCCCGTTGACTCAGAATCCTGAAATTTTGCATAAAGCAAGGAAACACAAGTATAGGAATAAATCTGAAAACAGAAAATTTGTTGCTGTCACAAAAAAAAAATGCGGTTTGGAAAAAACTTCCGAGACTCCAATCAGGAATTGAACTCTGTACATAGGCAGGCCCGGCGCACTCTCAAGATTCAAGATTCAAGATTCAAGATTCATTTATTTCGTCAGAATATGGTACATAATTATGGTCTTAAAATAAATTAATGGTCTCATCACATTCTGCCACGAGTGGCGTGCAAATATTTGGTAGGAACATATACATTTTTAAAAACAAAAATATTATGTTAGTAATGAGTTATTATTATGTTAGTACGAAACAAAAATTTACAATTTATGGCATGTCATCTAAAAATATAATGTGGATTAAATTCAAATTAATATTCAATGTCAAATTATTAGAGAGAGATGTCAAAATTTATATAAATATTAAAATTATTAGAGAGAGATGTCAAAAATTATAAAATTACAATTCAATTAGGATGTCAAAGTATCATTCAAATAGTCGTTTAAATTATAATAACATTTTTTACACAACAAGTATTTAAGTTCCTTTTTAAACCCATTTAAATTTAAGTCCTTAATCGATTTTGGGATTTTATTAAACACTTGTGGGGCTATGCAAAATATACTTTTTCTCATTAGAGCTGTTTTGGCTTTGCGTCCGCGTAACATATCATTCCGCCTGTTACGTTTCACAGTGTCGGATAAGTTAGGAAACAGGTGTGAGTTTAATTTGACAAATAAGGCAATTTCATAAATATATAAAGACGGCAGTGTAAGAATTTTATATTTTTTGAAAAATGGTTCACAGCTGTCCGTAACTTGTAGTTTGAACATGGCTCTGATAGACCGCTTTTGTGCTTTAAAAGCAGTTTCTCTATTAGTTGAGTTGCCCCAGAATATAATACCGTATCTTAATACAGATGCTACAAGGCCATGATACGCTGTAAGTAGTGCATCTATGGAAACAGTAGGGGCAAGTTTATACAAGGCATAGGATGAACTACTAATTTTCTTACATAGCGCTTCAATGTGATCCTTCCAATTAAGTTGTCTGTCAATTATTAAACCTAGAAATTTTGCACTATCTACATCGTGAATTTTGTTATTTTGATATTGGACATTCATTTTTAATATAGGTTTTTTATGGCCAAAATGCATTATTTGTGTTTTGTTAAGATTAATTCTTAAATTATTATTATCAAGCCAAGAAATAATTAATTTTACCGCGCTATTGACCTCGGCTTCATATGAATCAGGTTTATTACATTGTATTGTTACCGTACTATCGTCAGCAAAAAGTGATATTGGGAAGTTTATAGCTTTGGGCAGGTCATTAATATAAATTAAGAACAGTAGAGGACCTAATACACTGCCCTGTGGTACACCAAAATATACTGTGCGTTCTTTAGACAGATATGTTATTTCTTCTTTAGTTTTAAAATTTAATTTTGTAATAGCGGTAAATTGTTTTCTTTCTGTTAGGTAAGTGCTTAACAAGTCCAAAATGTTACCTCTTATACCGTAGGCGTCAAGTTTATTTCTTAAGATATTGTGGTCAACATAATCAAAGGCTTGTGTCATATCACAGTACACAGCGCAAACAGGTGTCTTATTATCAATATTAGTCATAATTTTATTTAAAAAGTCATAAATAGCCATGTTTATAGTCATATTCTTCCGAAAACCTTTTTGCTCATTACACAAAATCTTTTGTTTTTCTAGGTATGTGTATAGTTCATTATATACACTTCTGGACACATCTATTGGCCCACCTTAGGGTTTAGGTTTCGATGGCCCCTACCGAAATATGATTGCTAGATTCAACAAAAACTGTTGATGCAGTTTTAAACCTGATACATTTTACCATCTTTTTCGATCGTATTGTTTTAAATTTGAATTCAGAATACCATACGACATGGAGCTACGCCTAACAAGTCGGATATGCGCCTTGTTAAAGGCAATTGATTTTTGAATTAAAAACATGTTTTAACAAATAAAGGTTTAATTTAATAACGCGTGTTGCCTCCATGGGCATCCACCACAGCTCTCATACGATTAGGCATAGAGTTTATCAACCGCTCTATGAAATTTTGAGGGATCATCTCCCATTCCTCTTCTATGGCAGTTTTCAACTCCTGAATCGTCTGGGCAACTGGCTGACGAGCCCTAACACGTCTTTTTAGCTCGTCCCACATGTGCTCAATGGGGTTCATGTCTGGGCTTCTGGCTGGCCAGTCCATAAGTGTGATGTTCACATCCCGAACATATTCCCTGACGATGCCGGCCGCATGGGCTCTTGCATTATCATGCATAAAAAGGAAATTTGGGCCCACATAGTCCGCGTATGGTATCACGTGAGGTTCTAAGCACTCACGAATGTACCTTTCAGCATTTAATGTTGGCAGCCGTGGTCCTGTAACAACCTCAAGTTGAGTTTTGCCGCTCGCGGATATACCGCCCCAGACAGTCCATGAGCCACCGCCATAAGCAACCCTCTCTTCAAAGCAGCATTGTGCGAAACGCTCTCCCTTACGTTGGTAGACCTTCTTCCTTCCATCATTGCCATGTAACACAATTTTAGACTCATCAGAAAAGAGTACACGGCTCCAATCTTGCTGTGTCCAATTTAAATGACTGCGTGCGAAATGAAGGCGCGCTGTTCGGTGGGCTCGCGTTAGTTTGGGCCCATTAGCTGGCTTGTGTGGTACCATATCGCGTTCTTTTAACCTTCTCCGAACAGTTCGAGCGCTCACAGATACTCCGTGGAAGTCGCGAAGTTGGTTTTGTATCTCAATGGAGGTAAGGTGACGATTTCTCAAGCTGGTCGTCGCGATGAATCGATCCTGCCTTTCAGTTGTGACCCGAGATCGTGGCCTTCCTTGGCGACGAACAAAGCCGCCAGTCTCTAGGTACCTCCGATAAACATTTCGGACCGCAGATCGACTTAAATTAAGTTGAGCACTCACGTTTCTTTGGCTGTGTCCGGCCTGAATAAGTGCCACAGCTTGGGCGGCGACTTCAGGTGAAGTATCCATAGATTATTGATAGAACCTCACCTTAATATTAAGAATAAGTAATGTTTGTTGCAAAACCAAAGATATCAATCACTTTTTCAAGAATTAAATCCAAGTAAACCAATAAAACCAAGTTTTCTTAGTATTCGATTGTTTGATATCAACAAACAGGCTCCAAATTGTCTTTTGTTTCTTTAAATTTTGTGTTCGAAATTCAAAAAAAGACTATTGAATGAAATTGTGAATGTGCCAGGTTCAAAACTCCATAAAAACTTTTTGCTCGACCTAATATAAAATTTTAGCTAGGACCAAACGAAACTGAAAATACAAGGTGGGCCAATAGATGTGTCCGGAAGAGTATATATTTCTCATATATTTTAGAAAAAATCGGTAAAAGCGCAATAGGTCTATAATTTTGCATTAGTTGCTTATTACCTTTTTTAAAAATAGGTTTCACTATGGAGACTTTAAGACGATCCGGAAAAACACCTTGGCTGATACATAGATTAAGAATATGACTCAAATGTTTAGAAATTAAGTCAGCAACATGTTTTATAACTTTAGTAGAAATTTCGTCATACCCTGCGCTATTTGTGTTTTTTAAACACTTTATGATGTTAAACATTTGTACCGGTTGACATGGAGCCATGAACATTGATTTTGGTTTATTTGTGAGGTACGTAGTAGATTTTTTACCTGCTCCGGGTATTGGCATAACTTTTTCTATAAAATAATCATTGAAATGTTCAGCAATTAATTGAGGTTTGTTAATCGTTTTATTGTCAATTTGAATAGTATTTATTGAGTCATTAGGTAGATTTAATTTAGAGTTCTTTATTATTTTCCATGTCATTTTACTTTTATTGTCAGAAGTTTTAATGTTATGGTTATTTTGTGATCGTTTAGTCAGATTAATTATTTTTTTTAGAGTCTTTGAGTAATTTGAATATTTTATTTTATTTTTTTGTGTAGGTCTAAGTCTACACGCCCATAATAACTGTCTTTTTTTAAGACTGCATATTTTAAGTCCTCGCGATATCCATTTCGGTTTTTGGCTTGTTGGTATTTTAATACGTCTAAGGGGAAAGCATAAGTCATAAAATAATTTAAATTGGTCAGTAAAAAAGTTAAATGCATCATTTGGATCATCAATCTGATATATTTCAGAGAATGTTAGGTTCTCAAGGCAGTTTCTAAATTTTATAACATTCTCTGTGCTATAGTCTCGTTGAATTTTATACCAATATTTCAAAGTACAGTTCAATGGTACGGGACACTTAAGCAGCTGCGCAGTGTGATCCGATAGGGCAAATTCTATCACTTCCGTCTTGCATTTTTTTTCGAAATTGTGGGCAAAATTATCAATGCAGGTCTGGCTTTGCAGCCTTGTTGGTTTATCTATAGCTAATGTCATGTTAAAACTTGTTAAAAGATTCCTTAATTCAGATGTCATGTTACTATTTTTCAGTACGTCAATATTTATATCGCCTGCTATAATAATATTCTTACAATTCCTTCTTGTTAGTAATATTAATAGTTGCTCTAATTTACTAAAAAATAGATTTAAATTCCCTGCCTTTGGTACTCTATAAATACATACTATAACTATTTTATAACTTGTCAGTTCAATTGCACAGCACTCTATTACATTAGATATTGAAAGTTCTGAAACCTCTGATAACTCCCTCCACAAATGTCCAGACCGAACCAGAATACAGGATCCACCTCTTTTACGATTTTTCCTGCTGAAACATGCAGCTAATGTGTAATTCGGTACGACAAGGCGGTCCTCATAACCTGACATCATAAAATGCTCGGTTATACATAGTACATCAACTGATTGGTCTTTTTCTAATAGTTCATTTAGACATATAGAGAGGGTGTCTGCTTTGTTAAGCAGACCCGCTATATTTTGGTGTAGAACATAAAGGTGTTTATTCACGAAAAAGATCACTACGAACAGTGTAATCCCTCAAAGGCTGATTATTATTATTACTAGATGATTTATTGTCACATACAATATGTTCTTGGAAATTTTCAGTCTCTATTTTATTTGTATGATACGTAATGTCAGTTTGTACAGATTTCTCTACATATATTTTTTCAATTTGTCTAATTAATAAGTTCTGATATTCTTTTGATTTAAGTTTATAGTCCAAATGCAAGATTTCTCTTAATAAAGATCTAGATAGATTAATTATAAATTGTGTTTTTCGAGGCCGATATCTAGAGTAATTCATATCCCTAAAAATAACATTGTCATACTTTCCACAGATAAACTTTAGCATATAGTTTAATTTGGCTTCATTAAGGTACTTGTTTGATGGAACTTCGCTTATAATCACGTTTGTGTTCTTAGTGGATGACAGCCATGTATGTAAGTACATTTCTGTATCATATGGGTTACATTCATGGCCGCCCCCAACAACAATAACATAGTCATTCATATTGAATTGAGCTATTTCACTTTTTGATGAGTTAAGGAGGTGTCTGAATGCAGCACCGGATTTTATGAACGAAAATACCGCATAATCAGATCCTAGTAGCTGACTGAGTGATTGACGAAGTCCATTCCCTTGTTCGTTACATAAAATCATTACACGCTTTTTTGTTTTGTCCTGGCGTGGAAAAGTGTTTCTAGTATTTGTAACGTTATGTGTCAGTTCAGGAACAGGAGTGTGCAATGTATTAGCACTTTCATCATTCTCACAACTGTCTCCATTGGAGAAATTTAGGAAGCTCTTGTTTAAGACACTGTCCTGTAGGTTTCCAGATATAGGTGTGGCAGATATGAACGCTTGACGGCCATCGACACCCGGTGATTTATTTTTGTCAGCCACTGAAATGTTTAATACATCAGCTTTAGGGCTTATCAAGTTTAAGGCCTGAATTGTGTATTCCCTTGAAAAAGTTCTAGGTAAACCAGTCTTCATTAATAATGTTCGTACTCTCCGCTGATATTGGGGCGAGTAGAACTGCCTGGGTAAGTTTTCTTTATTTGAACTTTCTTGTATACCTATTGATTTCAATAATGATATCTTTTTTCCGCAGTCTAGTAAATTACTCTTGAGTGTATTATTTTCAAAGTTTAGGTTGTCAATTTCTGAGTTGGCAGTTTGCAGCTCCAGTTTTAATTTTTCGATCTCCTCCTTCATTAACGCAATTTCTTTACTATTTCCTATAGCGTTAGGTAAACTTTGGTATGAAACATCCATATCATATTCACTGTCGCTAGATGTCATATTTTTATTGTGAATATTTTGTCTTCTTTGGGTAATGTTGTCGTAATTATCCATTATAATTTGAAATAAATACAAAAAGTGATTGGAGTGACTTTACCGGAATCGAACTCAAGACCACCACCACGTCGGTCACGAGCACTTTATTCTTAGCTATCCAAACCATTAACAGAGCAATCGTAAAACTCGACCTCTTGAACAGAAAAGAACTGCTTTATCGACCAATGTTTTTACTGATGTTAGTGTTCGATCTTTTAATTAGATGTCACTGTATGCGTTGATTACTTAGCAGATCTTCAAATTTTTGATGAGTAACCGTTCACAACTTGGAAATAATTGCATTCTAGGCACTTTTTCAAAGGGTTTCAAAGTAATTTTGCTTTTTGATCACTTTCATTGTTCATAGTTTTTGATTATTATGAAAATCAATATGTTTATCTTTTATAAAATTAGGTTTATTGTCACAATAGTAGCACTGGATTCACAGTCACAATTTTGTCACTATTTCTTACATGTTCTTTAAGATAACACTATCACAGGTTATTATGCACTTAATTGTTCGATTAGTGGTGATTTTAGGTTTAGATGAATGCAATTACTATTTTATTGACGAAAATATAGTCAGAGCCGATACGTATCGTGACAGTGGCGCCACCAGTCCTCCAACGCGCGCGCGCTCCAACTCTCGGCGCGCGCTTGAATTTATACCTACGTCTCGGGGCCTCTTTTACAGGGCTAGTTCAGTTGAGTGCACAGTTGAGTGTCACACGCGTGTTCGAACTGCCGCATGCCGCTTGACGCGCGCTAACAAAAAATATGTTCGCATTTCTACAGAGGTTTTATTATAAATATGGGCACGCAAAAAGCCAAAAGATACTTGCATAGCATATGGGTGCATGACTATCAACAAAAATGTGGACTTTTCATTCTTTACTCTTCCAAAGGATCCCGAAAGGTAAGTAATTATAACATTTTCAACACTCATAAAGTGGCTCTTATTTTATGATAATTATTATGTAGGTATATTGGTATATACAGGTAGGTTATTGTTGCAGTTTATAGACACGAGGACGATTCGTGTTCCTTTTCGTATCATAATTTTTCGCTACTAAGTAGATTCGTAATTTTTTGCTGGCGCGGCGGCCGGCGGTAATGTTTTTTAAATAATCGTGTTCACAATATTACTAATCATGAATCTTTTAAAAATTACCTACGAACGCATAGCCGAAACATAAAATAGATACTTAGGTAATTTTGTGGCCGAAATCAACAAAGTTACCTATATTACAATATCCAAGTATCTACCTATAGCTACCACTTGACTTTACTTTTGTTCCATTTGTTTAGTTAGACAATTAGATACCTAACTAACTAAATGTAAACAATCATAACATGTCTCTCTTTAAATACATTTTAAAGTATGGAAATTACTACTTAAGTACATGTAAATCAATTTTATCTACCATGTAATTTTTAAAAAAACTCTGCATTTATTTTATGCTATAAAACGTAGTGTACTTACTACTAATTTCGCATTTTACGAAAATATATTTTGTAGATAATATAGTACATACCTACTTTAAAAGGCATTTCTTATCAAGAATGTTTACATTTAGTAAAGTACCTACCTAAACAAATGGACTCACGATCTTTTTTGGTGGAAAATCATTTCTTCTCCCACTCTATGGCGAAGCGAGAGGCGTGTCAAACTTTTACTAACTAAAACCACACCTATGTTCTTCTAGTTGTCCTTTGCGTTCTAAGACCAAGGGCTTAGCCCCTGTTGGTCCCAATGGACTAATGACTTTGTGTCTCACAACAACTCACAACCCTACAACAGAAGCGGCTTGTTCAAAGGTTCATAACGGGCATAATAAAAGAAACTCTCGTTGCGCGGACTTACGGTGCATTTTGATTTGTTACGAGCGCCACTGGATTTGGTAGGCTAATAAACTCAAGGTCGTGTCCGTGCCGTGCAATGTATTATGAACATTAGCGTTGTTGTTATTATGTTTAAATTCGTATGTTTGCTATCACGCAGTGCAATTTCTGTACTTGTACTTATTTCTTATTCTGTGACATAGGTAAGTTTGTACGGAACCCTCAGGGCGCGAGTCCGTCTCGCACTTGCCCAGTTTTTTTTAACTATTGTTAGGCTCGCGTTTGACCACTATCTCACCTGATGGTAAGCGATGATGTGGCCGACGATGGAGGTTACTTCTAGGCAGAAGTAACCTATTCACTCTTGACTCAAAGAGCCCTAGGTTGTAGCTATTAGGAAACACAGACTCCGGCAGGGAATCCTACTCTTTAGCATAACGAATGTTTCCAAAACGCTTTGTATACTTATGGGTGGGATGTCCATCATGTACCGATGCACAGTGTTTTAAAAACCCCGATTTTGTCTCATGCCCTTTTTATTGCAAATATCGTTAGTTTATATCATTCCAAGTACTACAGTGAAAATCCGGCTTCGATATGACCTTTAGTTTTGACAAAAAAAAAATCGAAAGTTTCCCTATAACCGGGTCATGAAAATCACAAAAAAAATCATATAAAATAAAATTGGCTGTTATTTAAAAATCTGATTATACGTAATGTTTACATTCATAACAACAGACATTCTGCCCGTTTTTGTAATTTCTAAAGTTAATAGGTTATGAAATAACAACATTTTTATCGTATTTCTTTTATAATTATTATTTCAAGTATAATGCAGTATTAGATCGAGATTTTTATACAGTAGGTATATTCTTCATACGCTCTTCTATCAATACTATGAAAATCACGATCTAACTCCGCGTTATTCAAAAGTTATTAGTAATTTTTGTTATATCCGGATAATAACCGGATTTTTCGGACTTAGAGTTGTCACCAAACTAAAAAAATAAACAATTTACTTTGATCATAAATAAAACCATTATTTTAAGAATGTCGTTACTGTTCCGAGTTACGTTAAAGATTTGTCCTTTATTAAATTTCATTTATTTTTCTAACCTTATGTTAACATATTAATGAAAAACAATATGCTACCAGTTTTTAAAGTGTTAAGAAGAATCCAAAATATAGTCACAGTCCATGAAATGTTAAGAAACAGCAACAACAAAAAGGTAATTTTTTTAAACTACTACTACTACCAAAACGTATTTTTGAGTCTTTATCTGTGAAATGCTACTTGTGACTTGGGAAGAAGTCCACCCTCCAAAGGCGATATAGCTAAAACCCTAAGTCGATACATGTAGGATGGAGAAACGGGGGCGAGGCATCATGCCGTTCAAGACTCATGATGCCACTTTGCCTCAGCAGGATCTGACCCACCCTGCTGGGGGATGTCCACCTGGGCTCCGACCAGTGGACTCTATGCCAGGAGAGCATGAGGGCGCCAACCCTCCTGCTGGTCAACGAGAGGCATTATGTCAAGTTGTGGATCATGCCACAAACACTACTCTTCAACCTCCGGGAGTGAGTGCCAATACTCGAGGAGATGACTGTGAAAGTAGTTCGTCCGGTACAAAAGTGTTAACACGCTTAAAAGCGTTTGAAATTTTCAAGGGAAATACTAGGGATTTGCCGGTAGACGAACGAATAAACATAGTTTTAAATTATTTCGGCCCAGATTTTGAATTGTCATACACATAAGAGAAATTCAAAGGAATACTAGCAGCATTTCTCTGCAAATCTCATGACTTGCTTAAGCAGTGCAAGGGAAATAAGCCTTATTTTATGAAAAAACACAGTGTCTGGCTTAGTGGTACCCTGATAAGTGGTCAATCAAAAAAGCAAAGCGACGAAACAGAAACGCTAAGCCCAGAATCGAAAAAGTTTAAAGCCTTGAGCAGAGCTCAACAATATAGTTGCAAAAGAAGACTTCAAGAAACTCTAGACGATAATCCTTCTTCAATTAAAATTCAAGCTTTTGTGAAAACTCTTAAAATAAATGAAAATCCTTTGCCGCATACATCAGCTAAAAGCTTAGAAACAATAATAAATTTATGTCTTGCATCCGAAACTGCATCAGTTGATATTTTGAAAAAAAATCAGCAGTCATCCAAGCAATACACACCTGAAGAAGCACTTTCTATCTTCATTAATAGAAATTTAACTGTTCAAACTTATAATGACTTTCATTTGGACCATAAAAATCTCGGCTTTGACATATACCCCCCATATTACAAATTACTTGAGGCAAAAAAATTGTGTTACCCTGACCAAATCCAAATATCTGAATCGGAAGCTTCTGTACCTGTTAAAGAATTAGTACAGCACACTTTAAGTCGTATACTGAAATTAACTGACGAAGTCTTCAACAACTATTGTGAAAACAAAGACATCCAAACAATAGAATGCAATTTCATAGAGAACTAGGGATTTGATGGATCAACTGGCCAATCTTTATACAAGCAATCCTTTTCAGGGACAGAAGTTGATGAAAATAGTATGTTCGCGACTACTCTCGTTCCACTACAAATTATAACGAATGATGGTAATGTCATATTCTGGATGAACCCTTCACCACAATCTTATCGCTTCTGCAGACCAATTCATATTCAATACAGAAAAGAATCGAGCGAATTGGTACTAAACGAAAAACAAATCATTCAAGAACAAATAGATAACCTCACCCCCTTTCTTTCCGAAACTTCAAAAGGCTATAGAATAAAGGTTAATTGTAAACTGGTTTGTGCTGCAATAGACGGCAAGATTTTAAACATGCTTCTGAATTCTTCAAGTCAGCTGCGTTGTCCATATTGTAATTTAACTTCCAAGAAATTTAATGATATTGCCACGGCTTTCTCAGTGCCCATTGTAGATGAGAGTCTATTGGTTTATGGGGTGAGCCCTTTGCATTTCTGGATTAGATGTCTAGAATTTGTACTAAAACATGGATATAAAGTCGAGATTAAGAAATGGCGAGTTACCAAAAACTCAAACGATGGCCGTTTATTAGAAGAGCGCAAACAAAAAATTCAGGCTAAAATAAGAGAAAAAATGGGTCTCTTAGTAGATGTAGTACGTCCTACCTCAGGCACCACAAACGACGGAAACACGGCCAGAACAGCGTTTTCGGATCGACATCGGGGAACATTTGCTTAAATTTTAAATATAGACAAGTGGCTTTTGGACGACTTATATACAATTTCAACAGTATTGTCCACTAACTTACCCGTTGATACTGAAAAATTCTCAGCGTGTTGCAAAAATCTGGCGTCTAAATACGTAGAAAAAAATGCATGGCATCCAATGACAGTCACCATTCATAAAATTTTAGTTCATGGTGCTCAAATTATTGAATCATCATTATTACTCGTTGGCATGTTATCTGAACAGGCAGCAGAATCACGGAACAAGTTCTGGAGATTCGATAGAGAGCACCATACTCGGAAAATCAGTCGTGAAGCCAGTGTCCGATTTGTTTCACAGAGCATTAGAGTCATCAGATCCGGTCATATCCGACTATACATCAAAAAAACGAAAACAGCACACCAAAAAAAAATCCATTGCCAGCATTAGCAGTTAGTCTGCTGAAACCTTTGGATTTGACTGTAGTCAGTACACTACGACGTCACATGAAGATGACGACAATTTGGTGATTCCGAATGAAAGCACAGATTAAATAATAGCTACTAGATGAAAGTGAATAATCATCACGCATTTATGCGTTTTAGCCACCGCATACCAACTATATAGTGACTACAATATGCTAAGTGTATTAAAAACATTCGCATGTATTAAGTTTCAATTTCATTGACAGGCGTAAAATAAATGGTTTCATGATTGAAATTGCTTTTTTTTCGTGTTGCAGTAAGTAACACTATTAAACCACAACATTTTAGCCCCGGATAAATACAATGTAAGTATCCGGATATTCGGAGGTGACAACCCTAAGCAAAATGTAAACTCACTAATAACTTTTGAATAACGCGGAGTTAGATCGTGATTTTCATAGTATTGATAGAAGAGCGTATGAAGAATATAATATACTGTAAAATCTCGATCTAATACGGCATTATACTTGAAATAATAATCCGTAAGTCTAGGGGTCCGATGATGGAACGGACTTGGTGGAATTAAATTATGCAATTCCAACGCACACTCCCCGAAATGCGAACGATAGAAAACCGACAGGCCAGCAACTCGACGTGTATCTCTCAGCAACAGTGCTGTCGTCTGCATACCCAAAGTTAGGTCATTTATATGTAGCAAGATCAGTGTTGCCGAGAGTAGGTACTGACCCTGAGGGACCCCAGCATTAATATCCATTTGACCGGACGAGTAGCCATCACTATTCACTCTAGCCTTGAAGACACCCAAATCAAAGATTCAAAGATTCAAAAGCATTTATTTCAAATAAATCATTTACAGGCACTTTTGAAATGTCAAGAAGTCGGATAGTCAGAAAAAAAAAATGATGCTAATTGCACATTCCAAAGCGTAGATCTCTATGGAGAAGAATGTGCAAGAAACTCCATGGACACTCTTTTCAATCATGTTTTGTAATTACAAATATCTCTGTTACATGTTTCTTGTCGCTATCATGTGAGAACAATGTAATTAAAGTAAAAATAAAAACTAAATATAGATATAGATATTAAAATAGCAACTGGCAGCTAAGAGATGACCAGTCTCAACTGACAGCGCCCGTTCACGAACATGACGCTAATATTAACACCACTCAGCTCAACCATTTTGAAGGGAACCGAATGATCCAACACATGCGCCACCATCAGTGAGACATTTGAGTGAGCATGACAAACTCTCAACTGCCATACTCATTTATGTCAAACAAGTCCAATAGTAACATAATAAACCATAAAATATACATACAATACACACATTTCTGACTGAGACTGACCTGTTGGTCTAGTGGTTAGTGACCCTGACTGCTATGCCGGAGGTCGTGGGTTCGATTCCCACCCAGGACAAATGTTTGTGTGATGAGCACGATCATTTGTTCTGTGTCTGGGTGTAATTTATCTATATATTGTATGTATTTAGAAATATATAAGTATGTTTATCAGTTGTCTAGTACTCATAACACAAGCTCTGCTTAGCTTGGGACTAGACGGCGTTGTGTGATAGTTGTGGAATATTATTATTATTATTTACAAACTTTGAAAAAATGCTTCTACATTATACAATACTTATAATATTTTACAATTTCAAAAAAAAAAAAAAACATTAAAAAATAATAATGTCCAAACTAATCAATTTGGACACCCCGGTGGTAGAGGAGCTGGACAAGCATTGAACCAAGCATTTTTATCTTGAATATAATCCTCCAACTTATAATATGCTTGCCTGCATAGTGTGCGTTTAATACAAGATTTAAATTTCGTTTCATTGAGTTCTAATATTTGTGGAGGTATTTTATTATAACACTAGCTTCTGCCTGCGGCTTCACACGCGTGAAAATAGGTTTCTCCATACAAACTTTGAACCCCTGTTTCCTCCACTTAGGGGGTGAATTTTGGAAAATCCTCTCAGTGCTCGCCTACGTTATGAAAGGAAACCTTGTGCAAAATTTCAAGCTCCTAGTCCCAGTAGTTTTGGCTGTGCGTTGATATTTCAGTCAGTCAGTTTCTCCTTTTTTATATATAGATTTCAAACAGTACCCCATGAAAGAAGAGGCCACTTTAGCCAGTCTGAAACCTGGTTGAACTAATTGGTCCCTATTTCTTGTAACATAATTATGTCTATCGCCTCTTTTGCTAAAAAGATGAAGATTTTTTCTAACGTACATGATGTTTTCATTAATATATTGACAAGGCACCATCATGATGTTAATATCCTTAAACAGTTCCCTTAGAGAATCGCACCGGCCGGCGAATATTGTAAATAGCTCTGATAGCTCTTTTCTGTAGTATACAAATTGAGTCGATGTCTGCAGCCCGTCCCCATAGTAAGATACCGTACGACATGATACTATGAAAATAACTAAAATTGACTAGTCTAGCGGTAACAACATCCGTAAATTGGCGGATTTTTCTAACAGCATATGCAGCTGAGCTAAGCCGTCCTGCAAGAGATGTTAAATGAGGACCCCATTGTAGCCTTGAGTCAAACGTAATCCCCAGGAAAACCGTTTTATCGACAAATTCTAGTTTTTCATCATTTAATGCTATGTCACACTCACTACTTTTGACATTCGGTAAGGAAAATCTTATGCATTTAGTTTTTTTCCCGTTTAACTAGATTATTAACAGTGAATCAGTTTTGGACCTGAGTAGGGCGTAATTTTCGTCGTCAAGATTTTTAGTCCTTCTATTTATCTTAAAAATCAAAGAAGTGTCGTCGAAAAACAACACTATATTAAGTTTATTTTGCAACAAATAGGGTAAATCATTAATATAAACTAAAAATAAAAAAGGACCTAAAATTGAACCCTGGGGTACCCCCATTTTCGCATTTAATCCCGACGAATTGACACCGTTTATTTGAACTTGTTGCTGTCTGTCAATCAAATCAGATTTTAATAAGCTTAAAGCTGTTTTGCCTAGTCCGTAATACTCAAGTTTCAGGAGTAATGTTTTAAGAACCACACAATCAAACGCCTTAGACAGGTCACAGAAGATGCCTATAGCATCCTGTGCCTCTTCCCACGCATTAAAAATGTGTTTTAGTAAGGAGACACCAGCGTCAGTTGTACAACGTCCTTTGGTGAAACCATACTGTTTATCGTGTAAGATGTTATTTGTGTTAAAATGATTAAGCATTTGATATAACATCACCTTTTCAAATATCTTGCTAAAAACCGGCAACACGGACACCGGCCTATAATTATTAGTGTCTTTACTGTCCCGGGTGAAAAAGTAGTATCACTTTACTATATACTATATTTCATTAGATCCGGAAAGACTCCTTGATCTATACACAAATATTAAGGCTAAGTACGGCGCTATAGTCTCAATAATTGAGGTACAAACTTTGATAGACATACCCCACAAATCTTCTGTCAATTTAACCTTGATTTGTTTAAAAGCTTTTATTACTGTTAAGGGGTTTATATGCTTAAAGATAAATTCAGTCGAACAGGCTGCAACGTTTGCCTGTAATAAACCAAAAGCATGCGATGGCGACGAATTTAGGACTTCAGTAGTTTTAATTAGTCTATTAGCAAAGAAATTTACAAATTCTTCTGCAACTAGTTTGCTATCGATAATAAGACCATGATGTGTCTCCAATGTGTAATCATTGTTACGTATTTTGTTCCTGTTGGTTTCATTATTTATAATTTTCCAAACCGTTTTTATTATCTGCTGATTTAACTTTATTGCTAATGTACAAGGCCTTAGCTGTCTTACAAGTGTTTTTAAACATTTTTGAATATGTACCAACATACTTATTAAAAGCTTCAGTGTTAATAATAGGCTTAAGGCCATACAGTTCAAAAAGTCTTTCCCTACTTATTCTGATTTATTGATCACTCGTTCCATACCTCCTACTCTTACAAAGGACGTTACCGAGATAGGTCTGTAATTAGTCGGGTCAGCCCGACTAATCAAGACGTGAAGATTCCGCAAAAAGAGAGGCAAATAAATTAGCCTTCTTCTCAGAGGTGTGGGACAGCGACCCATCGGGTTACAGCAGTGGTGGTAGTGAGAGACAGCAGAAGTACGATTCAACTAACTTAGCCAGGGACCAAAACGCTTTACTACCTGCTGGGTATGAAGCAAGTTTAGACCCAATTCGGTTAATGTGGTCAAACCGAGACCACCACATCACCTTCTTGCAGGATTTGGCAGGCCCATTGTAGGCTCTCTTACTTTGACTCACGTCATTTGCCTTGCGCATACAAGCGTCGACTCATGCCTGGTAAGCCGCGTGTTTTAGCAGCCTCAGCGCGATTACATTCAGGACCACACCAAGGTCGAGCTTTGCCAGGCATTTTTACATCAGAGAATGGAATGTAATATTCCATCCCCCGCCACAATACATCCGTCACTGCGTCCGCGCACAACGAAGGATTAGCAAAAGAGAAGCAAGTAGGCTGCCAAGGATAACATGCGATAAAATATCGCATCCCATTCCAATCTTTTTTTCTATTTACGAGTATGTATGTATTTAGAAATATATAAGTATGTTTATCAGTTGTCTAGTACCCATAACACAAGCTCTGCTTAGCTTGGGACTAGACGGCGTTGTGTGATAGTTGTGGAATATTATAATCTGCGGACTTCGGGATCGGGCGGGGAATAGACGGATACAGATTTCACCAGACAGTGGTCGGAAGCAGTGCCGGATTGAGCCGGCGCGGGGCCTTGTAGCAAATTCGACCAAGGGGATTCAAACGCTGGCGTTCGCTCGCTCATAGTCTTTCTATTGTCTGATGTCTCTAATTACGGAACTCAAAAGGTTATAAATATAGTATCAATATAGCTTTCTTTTTCATAATACATAGTTAAATGATTACTTTAGACAAACTAAAGCAATATATAGGCGAAATTGCTCTTCACGTAATATTGGCCGGCTGCAGTTACCTCTGACGTTGGCAACATACCGCACGTGTATATGAGCTCTTAGTTTCAGAGTGTCACGCCTTCCACAACAATGGTTAAAAAAAAACATTTATCAACTTGAATATGTTTATTCATGGTAAACATCATTTAAGACGATTTCACTTTTATTACCAATTTCATGTAACTGAGAATAAGACTTTACATAGGTAATGTATAAAAATAGGATTGTACGAGACATGACAGGACTCGGAAATGCACGCAAAATGAGAATTGAATTTACAAATTAAAACTCCTTCCTGTCCACTGCTAAAATGCAATGATATTATATGTGCCCCTTCTGCTAAGCTATACACATTTTTTTTGAAATTGCACATGATTTTAAATTACATGCAAACCTATTACAATTGCTACATTTTGTACATTTGCTACGACCTATTTATATCACTTGTTTCTGTCAAGTTCACATAAATCATAACATGAGGCATCAAATAAATATAAATTGAATTAGACATTAAAAAACATTAAGACTGCAACTAAAATGGAACATTATAAAAATTAATGGTATTTTTTTTCTAAATTCTGTACATTAACAATCAATCGACAGATTTTGCAATAAATAAAAATTTACTATACAGTCTTACTTACAAATTGTCACTATGTATGTCTCATTTCACATCGATGCACTTTCACTTATCACATAGATAAAAACCACAGCACTTTTTGTCACTTAAACTTAACACTGCACGGTCAAACCAGCGTTCTCGAATAGAGATAACTACATACTATCTATTTACAAAATATAAAATATAATGTTATTTACAAGGCATCGACACTACGGTATTACGTGGGAGGTGCGCGACGATCATAATCCCTCCGGTACACCTCCCGCTCGTAGTCCCGCTCATCGTACGCGTACTCGGGCTGTGTGTAGCCGCGCCAGTCGTCGGGGTAGGGCCGCGCGGCCGGGAAGCCCATACCGCCCGCCATGCTGGCGCTGTCGTAGTAGCCGCCGTACGGGGCCGGCATGCCACCGAACCCACTGTACCTGCTGGAAACATCACTACATAGAATCGACATCGGCGGAAGTAAGAGGCAGTATTCCTACCAGTCCCTGAGTGTATGCAAACTTATAAATGGGGGACAGATGGGAATTAAAAAGTTATTGTCTGTCCCCGAAATATTTTTTGGTTAAAATTTTATACACATTTGGGTAGACTCTAGATGGGATTACAACAAATAAAACCGGGCTCACCTCCTCTTGTCGTGGGGTCTGGGCGTGCGCTCTGTGCGGTATTGGCGAGGGCCCGGGTAGGCGGGCGGCGTCCAGGCGGGGTGCGCAGCGTGCGCCGCGTGCGCGGCGTGCGCGCCCAGTTCGGCGTGCGCGTGCGGCATACCGTAGGGCGCCCGCGAACGGGGTGCGGCACCGCCGCTGTCACGGCGCGTGCGCGAACGCTCTCGGTCCCGGTCACGCTCGCGGTCTCGGTCCCGGTCTCGCTCCCGGTCCCGCTCCCGGTCTCGATCTCTATCGCGGTCCCGGTCCCGCTCCCGCTCCGACCGGCTCCGCTCTCTGTGCATCAAATCGTCCCGCTTCAGGCTGCTATCCCTATCCTTGCGATCCTTGTGCTTGTGTTTATGTCTGCAGGGATGGACAAAGCGATAATGGCGGTAAGAGCGACAAAGGAAAGGTTAGCGATTCGACGATAATGAATATTATGAGAACGAAAAATGAAGAAAGCAGGCGAGCGATTGGAATGGATGTTAAAGAAGTTTGTTAGTTACCAAATAAATGTTGACACTAAATACATACCCAGTATGTACATTGATATTTACCTTTCATGACGTTTATTTTCACTTGGCTCTGGGTCACACTCTCCTTCTTCTAATTTTCTCTTTATTCCAGATGTGTGAGGATTTTTTTCATTGATTTTATCGAATTTATCTCGATCAGTTTTAGGCCTCTTTTCTTTTTTATTATTAGCATTAGCACCTTTTCCATCTTTTTTATATGATTTCACATGATTACTATTATGATTGTTCTTATTGTTCTGCAATATCAACCCAAATATTATTAAAAACCCTGATAAAAATCAAAACATACAGTTTATTATACTCATGCAAACAATTACCTTTACATTTTCTTTGTGTTTACTGTCTTTCTTACTAGACGATTCATTTTTCTTCAGACCATATTTGTATAATCTATAAAGCTGCTTGGCATCAAAATTGGTAAACTTTGAAACAAAGTACCAGAGATTACTCCTCCACTCAACTTTCTTTTCAGGATCAGGATATGCATCGACACATATGTCTATTTGGGTCCCTATCTGCGTGAGGCAAGCCCGCGTTCTCGCAACTTGGTCTGTCTCAGACAATGTCTGATCAGGATTGTCGAGTGCTCGTAGGGCTTTCTTGACTGGCCTCATTTTTTCTTTACACTGTAAGAAAAGTTCCAATGATCATTGTTTTATTTGAATTTACTGAAAAATAAATACATAACTGCTTATATTTAGATTACATACCTCTTCAAAAACTGATGGATCGAGGTCGCCAAGTACCTCCAGTGCCCTTGGTTCGTTGTTGGCAGTAAAATGCATGGGCCCAGCATTTTTCTTATTACGAGGTTTAAGTTTATCAGATTTTCTATTGCCATCTCTCTTCGCGCGTTTTTTATCTCTCTCTTTTTTATCATTTGACGTTTCATCGTGGGTGGAGACATCCTCTAATTTAGTTTTATTCTAAAAACAGAAAAAATAGGGTTAATTTATTTGATTGAGATAAAGTTTTATTTCAAATAATATTCTATAATATAAAGGCTACAAACCTTATCTGATTTATCATTTTTAGCAGTCTTATTTGTTTTTTTGTTTTCATCTGCAGAACTACCGTCGTCTTCTACAATATCTTTAGTAACAGGCTCTTTTTGACCCCGTTTAGTTCGAGGTTTCCTCTGTTTTTGTTTGCCGTTCTTCTGATCAAGCAATTTTTTTATAAGTTTTAATAAATACTCAGCACGGGACTGCAAATGCTTCGCTTGAGGTTTTTTATCTTCATTAGTAAGTATTTTATCTCCTATTTCAAACGACGAGTCCATTTTAATAGCTTCCCAAGAACCCATTCCATACTGATAAATTCCTGCCAGTAATTTAGAGTCATCTGATACACCCCATTCAACATCGAAGTTTGCAGGCCTTGTCCTACGAAAATGGAAAGAATTTATATAATAATAATAATAATATAATATTCCACAACAATCACACAACGCCGTCTAGTCCCAAGCTAAGCAGAGCTTGTGTTATGGGTACTAGACAACTGATAAACATACTTATATATTTCTAAATACATACTTATATAGATAAATGACACCCAGACACAGAACAAATGATCGTGCTCATCACACAAACATTTGTCCTGGGTGGGAATCAAACCCACAACCTCCGGCATAGCAGTCAGGGCCACTAACCACTAGACCAACAGGCTTGTCATAATAATAGTCGCAATTAAATCTCGCAAGTAAATACTAGTATTCAGCTGCGTCCGCTTTATCTGGAGGGAGACATCATCGAAGTTGAAAAAGACTAGGCAGACGAATCTATTAAGGGCCGAAAGTAGTAAAGCGGACGCCCGCGACGGGCAACAACCGTGTGCAAGCGTTGTTCACGCGGACGGTCCTTGCCGCGGAAACCTCATTATTACATTCGCAGTGTCGCTAGTTCAACTTTAACGGTGTGCAAGTCGTGTCGATGGAGAATTTAATATATTATTACATAACAAAACGGGCGCAGGGCTCAGCCCTTAGATAAAAAAATCAACTGCCACATCTAATGTATGAAGTACCATTACTTTATTAACTACCGACTTGAACACAGCAGATTTTTTTTTTTGTTAGTAATTGTCACAAGATTTGTATGAAATAACGAGCACGGCCGAAAACATTTATAGCTTTTTTGGTGTAAACTGTGTGTTTAGGTTACATACCTGAAATCCAATTGCCATTTCAGCCTCTCTTCTTTAGTATCAGGCAGAAAGACGTCCAACGCAGCTAGCTCGTCTTGACACGCCGCCATCGTCTTAGCGTTGACGGGCACACCACCAAGCTTGAATGTCTTTCTCGTGTTTTTGCGACCCTCTATTTGTTCATCTACAAAGTAATATTAAATACAATATTACAAAAAAAGCTTAAAGGGCATAACAAATATTCATCTGTGATGCAGATGAATATTTGGATCAATGGAAAAGTGCCCAAAAGGCAGGCATTGCACATTGAATAACAATCCTGATTCTTTGGCCAGTCATACGTGGAATACACCAACAATTAATTATTAATTTTGTATCATATAGAAATCGACAATCTTTGACTCAAAATTGAGTCAAATATTGGCGGTTTCTTTCAAGCTGTCGACGTCAGGATAACGTCCTAAGATAAGGCGAGCCGACCCGTGGATTAAAGCTGAAAAAATGTGGTGAAAAGCTAAGAAGAGAAAATAGCTTTTTAACATTGAAGGTTTATCAATCAGGATTTCTAATAAACTGAATCATTGTCGAAATAATTATAGTACTATAATGGCAACTAGAAATGTTGCCATTCTTAATTTTTTTTTTCACGTATACTAAATCAAAGAAATAAAATGGTTCCATTTTCACTAGATCTAGTTAAAAAGCTTACTTGTTGTTTCTGTTGTGTCATTTAGCACTGCTTTGCATCGCTCTTGCAAAATTTCTCCCAGCTTCTTGAGTTCAGCCAAGGGCTTTTCTTGTAATTCCGCATCACACGCGATACTATCCAGATGTTTTAGTGGGGCAGAAAATTTCTTGAAGCTCTTAACAAATCTTCGAATCTGGAATTTTATATCAACATAGTTTAAAAACCAAGGCAATGTTGTCTACTTCACAGATATAACTTTGTATTGTTATAGTTCGGCGCTGTTAGTTAGGTATAGAACTATTTTCTGGAATTAACGAAGTGTCTAACCCTACTTTAATATAAGTTTAACAGGGCCAAAAAGTTTGATATATACTCAGTTTCAAGTTCATTATTCTAAGATAGCAAATAGCAACTGTGACATCAGTCAGGATTTACAAAAAATAAATTAGTCTGTCACTAACCCACGTTTTTTATGATGTTATAACAACCATGATATATTAAAGATCCATAAATAATGATGTCTGTTACCTCTTGGTCAGTGAAGCCTTTGATCTTCTCCCTGTGAGAGGCGGGCGGGCGGCCACGCTTGCGCGGGCGCTCGTCGTCGGAGCCGGCGTCGGAGCCGTCGCTGTCGGCGTCGCCATCCAGCTCGGCACCGTCGCCGCCCTCGGCTGAGCCGCGACCGCGTCGCCTACGACCGTCATCTACATTTAAAAAAAAAAGTTTAATATCTTGTGGAACTCCAGACATAACCAATATGAAAAAGAACAGTCTCTTTAGCCGCTTAACTGTACTCTAGGCCATGTAGTACTCACCACCGTCAGCATTATTTGCTTGAAGGTTCTTTCTCCTAGGTGGAAGGTACAAATCCTCCATTTCTTTATTTTTCTCCTGCTCAGCTATGGTCTTCCGAACATTTTCAGGTATGATATCATCCTAAAAGCAATGTGGGTAGACTATGAATACACATCATCATTTCGTCTTCACAAATTTCGTGGAACAGACTCGAATCTCTCTAATGTCGCATGAGACCACTTAGTTTCATAAGAGCATAAGCTCGAAATGTCCGCCAAACCACACCATGGGTTCATAAGCAGGTTCAAAATACCTTGTTCTTTTTGCGCTTGTGATAAGTATATTGAGATATTGAATTAATATAATTTCGAAATTTAAAATTAGCAATATAACTTGGTACCCACCCAATCTTTATTGTCTTCCTCTGAATTCTCTTTTTTAACTTCCATTACCGCCTTGTCCTCGTCAAAGGCAAAACTAGCAACTTTAAAAGCCGAGAGCAACTCATCTCCCACCATAGAGGGACCTTCATCGCGGGTTTCAGCTCGTTGCAAGATTTCGTCAATATCACACTGAAAGAATACACTAAAACTTAGTCTTTTATATAAAAAAATAAAACGAACTGAATGATTAATTTATACATTTATTAACAGTTTTTAAATTCAAATTTAGAATCTGTATTTAATGATCAGTCTTTACTGATAGGTCTAAGAGGATAAAAAGAGCTTGGACAATCAGGATATATTTTATCGTATAATATTGCACATCAATCCCTCTAGTTGCTACACATCGTGGATTTCTATAAAATAAAAATGTATACAGTAAAATGTATGGAGTTTGACCCAAATGCCCATCACTAATGAGACACAAAGTTATTATTTACTAAGACATCCTTATAAAAAAGTATTTCAGTAAGAAGTATTTCAAGAAGTGTGTCATAGTGAATGTCAAGAATCAATTTTCATTAACAGAGGCCCTACCACAAGCCCTTAACGCGATCCATTTTATGACCTAAACTGGACTGTTAAAGGGATAAAGCCATAGGGTATATAGCTCCATCCTTTTTTCGCTCGCACATAGCATAATAAGCATAGCATAATCAGCCTTTTAATGTTCCCACTGCTGGGACTCAGTCCTCCTCTCTAGGAGAGGGAATGGGCCGTAGTCCACCACGCGGGCCCAGTGCTGTTTGGTGAATATCACATGTCTTCGAATTTTTGGTTCTAGGACATGCTGGTTTCCTCAAGATGTTTTCCTTCACCGTTTTGAGAGCAGTGGTGATGAAATAAATTACACAAAGTAACGCGCCAGGCTGGGTGTGAACCCGCGACCTACAACTACGAGTTGTAGGTCGCGGGTTCAAACCCATCGAGGCCGTTACCACTCGGCCACCACTGCTCTTACGACTCTCGCTCACACGACTGACATTTAATACGTCATGCATGGTAAGGCCCTTGGTCTTGTTGCATGGTGGATAGTTTAATTTAACCACTGTTGCCCATTATCTTTATGCCCCCAAGTTAAAGGGTAAAATCTACAAGTCCAGGATAAGACCTGACATACTGTATGGATCAGAATGTTGGGTTGAAAAAAGATTGCATGTAGAGGAGATGAGAATGTTGAGATGAATGTGTGGTATGACGAGAATGGATATGGTGAGAAATGAGTATATTAGAGGAAGTTTGAAAGTGGCGCTAGTGACTGAAAAGTTGAAGGGGAATCATTTGTCTTGGTATGAATTATGAGTATACATGTGGATGGGTGGAGAGGGAGAGGGAGGCCAAAAAAAAGATGGATGGATTGTGTGAAGAGTGATATGAAAGAAAAGGAAGTTAGTGATAGCATGACGGGTGACAGGATAGAATGGAAGAAAAAAACGTGTTAAGTTCAAAAAAGACCGGAGAATGGCAGGAAGATGATGACGTTGCCTATTATCTTTATGCATAAAAACGTTCCTCCTCCTAAAGAGGAGGCCTGAGTCCCAGCAGTGGGAACATTAAAAGGCTGATTATGCTTATGCTTATGCTTATAAAAACTTTGTGAGTGACTGAGAAAAAAGGACTTTTAAAAATGCATCCCCTAGGGTTAAATAGGGGTAATAACAGTTTGTAACCATTACACATTGTATTTAACGAATATAGTGTGACTGGCAATTAGTGTACGATACTTAAACACGTGATTGTGCTCATGATAACAAACAATTTTTATTATGGGAGCAAAGCCGAAATCGCGAAAAAAATATCAGCTGTTCAGTACATTAGGCAAACATAAATGTACTGAACAGCTGATTTTTTTTCGCGATTTCAGGTTTGCTCCCATAGTAAAAGTTGTTGGTTATCATGAGCACAATCACGTGTTTAAGTATCGTACACTAATTACCAGTCACCCTATATAACAGTCTTAAAAAATACTTACGACAGGATCCTCATCATTTTCATCATCATCCTTAAACAACTCTTCAGCACCAAATTTTAATATTGCATTTAAGTCTTCTTTGTTGAATGGATTGTTTGCACTTGTGGCTGATGCGTCTCGTTTTTGAAGAACTGTTCGTCCAGTGGTGTCCATTCTCTGAATAACGAGATGATCAAGCACCATTTTTCTTTTTGCTCTTTCAACAATATCTTCTTCTACAGATCTAGCAGTAACTAACCTATAAATGTTAACCTGAAATGATACATAAGTTTAAATACACATTTTGAAAACCAAACAAAAACTGATACATTTTAATTGCTAGCTGTCTCCCGCGGTTTCTATCAGAGTCCTTGGTTCCTGGTCCACTTCCGTACGTCTTAGCGTGATATTTTATAAGGTATGAGTCCGGTTATCTCATACAGATTTTTTTTTCCAATCTAACTGATTGTTCAAGAGATTAGCGCGTTTAAACAAACAAAAAACTTCTGCTTTATTTTATTACTGCTGCCCGCAGCTATTACCCGCAACTTTGTTCGCGTGGAGTGAACATATCTCCTTTTATAGGGCAAATTATTTATTAGATCTTATAACATGACATTGTAAGTTAGATGAATAAATCTAAGCTACCTGTCAGTGCAAGTCCCGTTAAGTTTTGTTCAACCCTTTTGATAACATATTTATAGAAATAGTATAGTTTGAGAAAAATTCCATTCCTGCAAGAAAATTTTATTTTCTATTTTCAAAATCATAATTACCTGGTTCTTTTGTCCAATACGATGCGCTCGCGCTTGGGCTTGTAAATCATTTTGAGGGTTCCAATCAGAATCGAATATTATTACAGTATCAGCAGTAGCCAAGTTGATGCCCAGACCACCAGCACGCGTCGACAGTAAGAAACAAAAATCCGTGGAGCCCTCAGCATTGAAGTGATCTAAAGCTTGTTTTCTTATTTCACCTTTTATACTGCCATCAAGCCGTTGAAAAGGAAAATGTCTTCTTTGTAAATATTCAGCCAAAATGTCCAACATTCTGACCATTTGAGAAAATATAAGCACTCTATGGCCTGTTTCTTTTAACCTACATAACAGCTTATCTAATAGGAGCAATTTTCCTGAACCCCTTAATAGTTTCTGAAAAATAGATTTTTATTATTTAAAAATACAATAGTGAGACTAATAACTTAGTAACAAATAAATGTGATGAGTACCTCTACAGCATCAGTCGTAGCGAGTGATGCCCTAGATTCAAAATCTTCGGGCTTGGTTAATAAGGCGTGATTACAACATTTCTTTAATTCGATAACTATATTAATAAACGTATTAATAGACCCTTTTACTCCTTTCCTTAGGGCACTATAATTTTTGGTCAGGATCCATTTATAATATTGCTTTTGAATAGAAGTCATTTCCACTCTCAATATTTGTTCCACTTTCGCAGGCAGAGACTTTTCCACATCCTTTTTCTGCCTTCTTAAGATGAAAGGTTCTAACTGTTTGTGTAATTTTTCATAACCCTTAGTAGCAGCATCTTCATGATCTTTTTCAAATTCTTCCCAAGATTCAAACCTGAAATGAGTAAACATAATTCTATTGAACATAATTCTTTCTTTATATTAAATAACTAACTGAAGCCCGCGACTTCGCCTGCGCCAGACTTGTAAAACCACACAATATCACTTGGTCAGAATTTCAAGGTTTTGTTTTCGCGCGGAACCCTAATCCTTTTTCTAAAATAAAAGCCGCCTAAGTTACTCCTTATATTATCAGCCATCTACCAGTGAACGTCCTATCAAAATCGGTGCAGTCAAATTCGGAGATTAACCAGAACAAACAAAACCAAAAATTTATAAAAATTGCACATTTGTTATAAACATGGAACATACTGTCTTATGCATTTAATAAAAAGATGTTATTTTAATATTAAAAACAGATACTTCAATTTTATTTAATGTATTAAATAGATAGGCAGAATACTTACTTATAAGGCATGATAAAATGCAACAAAGCCCATAACTCTTTCAGAGAATTCTGTAATGGAGTTCCAGTGACCAATAATCTATGGTTTGTATCAAATTCCTTTAATGCTTTATACAATAAAGAATCATCATTTTTCAACCTGTGAGCCTCGTCAACTAATAAGCAGGCCCAACTAAAGGACCTTAGAAACTGTCTATCTTTGAGTAAAATCTCATATGTAGTTAAGATGGCATTGAATTTCAGTCTTTTAGAGCTTGCAAAACTCCATTCAAATTGTCTGAGCTGAAAGAAAAATAAAATCCATTTAGTTGTGTTATAATAATCAGGAAGTCTCTCTTGAAAATCACTACAATCTCTAGGAAGTCAACCAATGACTATAATCACATTAATACTTACAATGTCTCGACTACTGAGATCACCAATATAAGTAACAACATTAATATCCGGCGCCCACTGCTCAAACTCCCTTTGCCACGCCGTCATTGTACTTAAAGGCACAACACAAAGGAATGGTCCATAGAGTTGTTGTGATTTGAAGAGGTAGTATAGAAAACAAATAGTCTGAAAATAATAGAAACAAAAATCTATAAAGTACATTTAAATTATAAATTAAATAGTAATAACGGTACCAGACTGTTATTATCTCACTAATATCTCACACACGCCAAGGCCTTTTCTTATACAGAGATGCCACAAGCGATTTTAGACTTATACTAACTACAAGGAACCCATCCCAGACTCACAGAGGTGCAAAAAAAATAATTCTAGGCTTTATTATAATACGCATGTATTGAACACCTTTCTCATGAATCAGTATAATGGTGAAAACCACATGAAAATCCGCTCTGGAGTTTTTGAATATATCGCTAACAAACTGACAGACAAACATGCTGGGGAACTTTGTTTTATTGTGTTGTCAAGAATAGTCAAGTTGTAAGGATAAGTATAGGTTACATCACAAATTAAAAAAATATACCACTCTTATTTTGTAAACATACCTGTATAGTTTTACCTAAACCCATTTCATCGGCAAGAATAACAGAGTTGTCTTTACACCAGGAATGTATCAACCAATTCAAACCATCCATCTGATAATCTCTCAAAACAAAACTCTGAAAAAAAGAAAATAAAAGATTTTTTAAATGCAGGTACATAGGCAGGTTCAGTTGAATTAAATCTTTGACTCAATCAAACTGTAAAGATTTTTCAGTCTATATTTAATATTATATCTTTGCTAACGTGAGAATTAAAATCAAAGAATAAAAACACAAAATCAAACAATCTTGATTGTAATATGGTGGAAAGAAGGAATGATCTCCTTTCATTGTGATAATGGAAATTATTTCAGAGTGACTGTGTGTGACATGGATACGGAGGAATGGTTAGGCAGACAGATCAAAAACGTAGTTCTTACTAAGTACTTATTTTAACCAATTTTGAAGGAATTTCTATGTTTGCCATTTAGTAAAGAACAGATCAATATTGAGTGAGACTTATCAGTTTAAAAATCAGCCCAGACATTCATCAATTAAAATTAAAATTTTAAGAGAACTATTGTAGGTAAAGCAGGGCGGGCTTACGGCAGTGATAACAAATCCAGTTTAAGCTGGCTTATTCTAAATATTTCTCTAGTTTTTGATATGTAGGGTTCTGAGAAATAGAATATTTGTATCATAATCAAATCATACTACAAAACACCTTGACTTTGAACTGGCTTACAGCTCAAGGTCAAAGTGTTAGACGTGCGTCGCCTGTACTAACAGTAAATGAAGTACCCTAATACGTACCGCGTCTTTTCCGATGTATTCTGGCTGTTCCTTAACATGATGGAACTTTGGCCTTCTCCTCAAGACAGGACAATGTCTCGAAGGCGTTGTTTTAGCCGCTTCCCTATGTTTAAAATGTTCAACTTGTGTTGGCCATCTCCTTTCTATTAAAACGGCATCTTCCCAAGTAGCATCAGCATACGGAAGTGATTCCCACTTACAAAAGTACTCGTGCGCTGTTCCGCCGCCTTCTAATTCCCGAGTTTGTTCCGCTAGTAAAACAAACAGTAGTGGCCTTGATAAGTACGACTACGAAACTATGTTAAAAACAGTATATAAATTGCTGACTTATAATTAAATAACCATTAGGCCGCTTGTACACGTTAAGAAAAGTCGCCAGGCCTATGCAAGAATTCGCGTCGTTTCTACACACGGACTGGGTACACTGCTTTAACGCTGACCAAGAAAAAATCTTGTCTGCGCTAGATACGTCGCGTGAAGTTGCTATGGTACGGTAGGGGGAGCGGGGTAGGTGAGGGGGTGCCACGATAAAGTTTTCGTGCCTAGATCCGACAAAATTCTTATCGTATACACGGTATACATGATGAATTGGTCCTATCTGCCGCAGACAGGGTAAAATTTCTAAGCGTGTACAAGCGCCCTTATAAATCAAGAAAATAATCACCTATTATCCTCTCTACATTGTTGTAAGTCTTCACTAGTTCCTGCTGCAACTCACTTTGACATTCAAAGTAATCTATATCCTCAGGCCCTGCCTGCTGCCTCCACCATGATAGTTCAGCTTCTTTCTTTATGTAATTTTCTAATTTCTTAAGCCCTTTAACCTTTTGTTCATTGAGTGATTTTTCAGATTCCCATGTGTTATGGATATGAGACCAGCCTTTCCATTTGATCAGGTACTGGGGCTCAGTCGATTCAGGATCATCAGGATTACAGCCTTCATTAGGATCTCCATGCTCCTCTATATAGTAAAGTGTAGTCACATTTCCAGTGACTGCATAATGATAAGAAGACATTAGCTAAAATTTAATAGTGTATTTGCACCAAAATGCAAAAATAAAAGAACACCAAACACAAGAAATTAATTAATTCAATTCCATGCAATGTTATCTTAAATAATAGAAATAAATCTAACTATCACTAAAATCAAAATCTACCTCCTTTCTTCCCACGCCGGATGCCTAGGACTCTTTCAATAGTCTCACTATGATCTTCCGGTTCTGGCTCTGCCTCAGCTTCACCATCCACGCCTTCCACTTCTAAAAGGTCTGAGGAATCAGTTTGTTCATCACTCGCTTCTTTGTAACTAACTGCAGCTCCCGTACGGCGCGTTGCTGTCCTACAACGATAACAAACCACTCAAACAAATGCAATACTTAGATAAGCGACATCTCTCGGAAAATAGCGTAAACAAAATACCGTCTGACGTCATCGTCCGACGTAAGCATCGCGGCCAAGAACGCGCGGTGATAGTCAGTACATGCGCCGCCATTTTGTGATCGCTCTTATGAAGGAAATAGCTGATAATGTATTTATTGCATTTTGAACGGAAAAAATAATTAAAATACTTATTTTCACATTTACAGAAAAATAAATATATTGCAAAAGAATTTATCTTAATTGGTGTTTGGCCCACTGGTTTTTAATTAAAATATTTACGTATTAAGCACTTGGAATAATCATTTCATTCATCCATCCGCTACGGCGAGTATTTTTATATTTTTACAATAAATAGTCAATACGTGACAGGATATTCACAAGTACCCAGTATCCGTCGGATACTAGAAAGTAAGTCAATATCCGGCAACTCTCAATCTACAATAAATTTTAAAAATCTTTAAAATTATTTCAACAATTAAAATAAAAATCAAATTCAAAAGTATTATACCAAGATGAATCATTTTTCAATGGCGGTGTACCCATCCGAAGCCCTCTAGCTGTAGAGCTAGATATGTTTGCAAAATTACAGTTCGGAAAAAAACAGCTATCGATTTTTAATCGTAAATAGGCATTGATTTTGTATCAGGTGGGCCATATACAGAGTATTAAAGATGAGTCGCTACCCCAGAAACAAAACTGAAAACACATAACTAAAACTAATCAAATGATTACCCATGCCATTCTAGAACACAGCAAGAAGGGATTTAGATGTGGAAGGCTGTATGAGTACCTATCTTACTTTCTAATGTAGTATGTAATGCATAATTAATTATAAGTTAAAAACGGATGATCTTTCAGTTTTATCTAAAACAACAATGCTCAGAAACTGTCTAAAATATGTAACATATAAAAAATCGTTAAATATAACATCATGAACACTACCAATACCCAAATAGACTACATCAGACGGTCTTGAGCGGCTTGCCTTGCCTCCGTGAGCTCGCTACAAAGTTAACCCACACAGCAATGCTAAGTCCTATATCCGGCCGCCGGATATTTATGTACATGGTTCAATATTATATCTCAACAAAAAAAAGAAAGAAAAATCAAATATTTGGTTGTGTCGAATATTCCAATTGCTGTTGATGTCAAAACTGTCCTTTTTAAATTAAGCATTCCTTTGTATAAATGTATTTTATATTAGGATAATAGGACCTACTAATAATATTATACAAGTTAATAGTTGTGAGGATAGATGTTTGTTACTTGTTCATGCTAAAACAACTGAATGGAATTTGATGAAACTTTGCAGTTATGTATAAATTATGCATCACAATAGCACAGAACGTTATTTAAATGAAATTGCATGATCCTGATATATCCTAAAAAAAGGATGAGGTCGAATAATAGAAGTATTCAGTATCCACTGAAAATCTGGCCAGAAGACGAAATACTTAGTTGTCCGATTATTTTACGCCCAATTAGGAAAATTGTTGTTTTTAGATAGAAAAATTCGGTATGGCAATGGAATATTAGGAACATTGTCAAGCTTCAAAGGGATATTTGACTTCTATAAAAAAAATATTGTTCATTTTCTTAACACAATTATAAAAGCATATTTAATGTGTTTTCTCAGGAATTAAGCCATTTATTAGGAAACTAGTCCATGATTTATTTTCAAATTTTTGGGTGCACTAAGGCTTCTCTCAAAAATTCTAAAATTGAATTAGATTTTGTCCACAATTTCATGGACAATAATTTCTTTTTGCACTAAAAGCTATTTCATTTCTAAAATAAAAGTAGCCTTAGTTACTCCTTACAACATCAGTTATCTGCTGGTTCTATAAAAAATCAGCCCACAGCATGTATCAGGAACAGACAATTTTTTTTAAATAGGTTACAGCTTTTTACTAAATGCCTATGAATGCACTAAGTAAAAAGCTGTTATTTTGACATAAGAAACAGCCTTGTTTTTATTTATAATAGATAAATATAGATGATGCAGTTCTACAAATCCCTACCTACAAACATTTTTGAGGTAGATTAGATAAATCATGAATTTGAAATTTTTATATTTCAGAAACATCTTTAAATTATTGCCACTGTGGAGATTTATTTATCTGTAAGAATATAATTATATTTTTTCTAAAAGAAATAAACTAGTGCTTGACTGAGATCCCACCTGATATTAAGCAGTATCTCAATTGTTTATGGTGAATTGCACTAGTTTATTAAGAGCCTTATTCACTTAAACTTGAAGAAACCTAAATTATAATTGAATGAAAAGACCGCTCCAGGCTAATTGTTCCAATCCTTCAATGTATGCGGTGTAAATGAATATTATTTATCATGTTGCTAGTCCTTACAAACACCCGCATACACATAAGAATAATGTAACTAACTAAACTGTTGCTGCACATGCCTAATAACTATTTGGTTACCATTGGTTGCTTTTGCTTAAAGTTTATTGTATACTGTGTTAAGTCTTACTTTTTCTAAAGATCTAGCCTAAACTAAAAGATACGACCCAAAATACGTCGACATTGGGGTTATTTTACAGGTGACACATATTTTCTATGCAAAAGCTGTCAAACCACCATTTTTATTCTCGAGTTAATTTCAAATACTGTAATTAGAGACAATAGAAACACAATGAGAGAGTGTTCGCTCTGGGTTTAATGAATTAAACTTTTATAGAAATCTTAAAACTAGCTAAATAAAACATCTTGTATTTGTTATCTTACATAATATCAACATTGCAAACCATAATTTTGCATATCTACCTACTACAAGAAGTTTTACTGTTTCTTACCTTTTGTTTTCATCATCAGTGCCTTCTGAACTTTCATCTTCATCACTGGAAAATCTTCTACGTGTCGGTTTTCTTTTTCTGAGTGGTACATTTCTTTGGCCGGGTCGTTTGGAGGGTGGAGGTGGTGAACCTTTTAAGTCACTATCACTATCCGAAGAGTCTGAATTCCATGAATCACTAAAATAGTTGATTTTTGTTAAAAATAAGAACCGATTATGGTACATAATATATCTTTTATTTTTTTATCTACCTTTTTTTCCTACTTTTTCTACTGTGAGTCCTGCCTCTGTCACTTGAATCACTATCTGCTAATTTAAGTCTATCTGGTTCTTTTCTTGATCTGGCTGATCTTCTGATTCCATATATGTCTGGATTATCCTCCCATAAGTCAGACTTCAACTTGCTATTTCGGGATTTTGATTTCGATGGAGAATCCTCATCAGAAGAATTTTTGTCAGTATGGAGGTCAGATTTTGATGAGTTGGCATTACTGTACTTAGGTGATTTTGTGTCATCACTGTGATGTGATCTGCCCAATGACTTCTCAGATTCAGACCTTTCCGTTCCAGAACCGGAAGAACTAGACCCGCTTTCACTGTTAAATAAACCTTTTATTATGAAGCAATAAAGATAATTAAAAAATCATGAAATTGCATTACAAATAACAACCCACCTCTCACTTCCCGATCCTGATCCACTGGAATCACTCTTCTCTCCTTTATCGCTATTCGAATCACTTCCAGATTCATTCATGAATCCCTTCTGTAAATAGAAATTACCACTTCTATAGTGGCTACCAAAACATTGATTTGTCACCATTCTCATAGCCTGCTTGTTGTTTTACATTTAAGGAACCGAAAAATAAATTACTAATGAGAACTGGTGAAGAATTAAATATAATAATTCATAAATAATTAAAAAAAAGAAAACCCTAATTTAAGTGTGAATTACAGATCAACAGCATTTATATGACCATTCTTTATTTAATATATTTTAAAACAGATATTTTAAGATCTACTAGGTATACCTACTCTGGAACCTAATGTTTGAGTTCACGAGGTTAACGGTCCCAGAAAATGCATTTTCTTTTAACAAATAAATTAAATGTGCTTAACATTGATCTGTCTTCAGTAACACTGCTCTTGTCTGATATGGGACCTAGTAAAAAACGAAAAAACAAGAAAATCTAATAAATAACCTAAAAGCATGGCATTTATAGGTAGAAACCTAAAAATTTTTGAAAAATATAACAAATAACATTAATTTGAATGCAGGTGCTGAGTATTAGAAATTACAAAAGTTATTGTACCTGAAACAGATGGGAATTGACTATAAACGCGCAACATAACCTCAATTGATAGTGTCTTCAGATGCAATGCCCAACAAGACCAATTTTCAAAGCTAAATTGCAAAAATGGGTCCCTTTTCAAAAACATTTTTAATGTGCCATATGGGGAGATTACGTAACAAAGAATCATCGCAAACACTTTCTTGCGTGGGACAAGAATGTTTTCATACATAAAAACAGCAAAATGTATTGTAAACAATCACAAAAACCCTCAAATTCACTATTACGTCTTAAAATTTCACCCTGTTTCGGGGCCACACCCAAGACTTCTAGAACGTTCCAAGAATATTTTAGGTTTCCAAAATTTAATAAAATAAACAAATACACAAAAACAATAAAGGAAAAGCCTTTAAAATAACTTACCAGGTGCATTTTGTAGTAAATTCAAGGAACACACGGTTTCTTATATAATTAACGTCCAAAATGAAGAAAAACTGGATAATTCATTAATAAGAATATTAAGAAAACACACGACAACAAAGTTTTTGACATATTTTTATGAAAAGCGAATAAAATGCGAAAAAATATTTTGCAGTAAAATCTTGTCTAGCGACGCCATTTTGTCGTCGAATAAATTCTGGTGACGACGGAAATGAAAGAACAGTAATTTTGCCCCAAAACTTTAGTTAATTTAAGGTAAACAAAGACAATAACCACTAAAAATTTAAAAACGAAACTTTAGAGCCGTCAGAAATACTATATCTGTACTGGAAATGATGCGAGCACCGCGCACTGCCAGCGAAACTCGAAAGCTACAGCCATATTGCCAGCTGCCTGCCTAACGAACGAAATTAGTATAGGGATGTAGCAATTATAGGAAGAACTCTTAATTTTGCCAATCGTTACGTCAAAAATACCACGTTACAAAAAACGCTACGAAATGATTCGTTTAGTGCTAAAAATAAAAAATAAAATATTATTAAATCAATGATTAAGTGATTGATTTAACACCTAATAAAATAAACTTATTGATCAAAGTTTGGTTTTACGATGATTTATTACAGTATATTCTGTTAATATTGCATTTTTTTTTCTTAGTTATGTAAATGCGTTAGCGAATAGCTTCAACGTTCAGGTGATGTGCGTTATACTCATCAATGGTATTTACCATTGATGAGTATGGTATGACTATTCAGTGCAAGTATAAACATTTGTTTATACTTGCACTACATGAAGTGCCGTGATATAAAGCAGTCAGTGTCAAAATTGTAAGTTGAAACAATTTTTTTTCACTGTATGATTCCAGAATAACGCATTTTCTGGATAGTGTCTATATTAGATAATCACTATAAGACCGAAACACTTTGGCAAAGTTAATGTGGTACTTTGATAACTAGGAAATAACTATAAAGTTTTAATGATTAAAAGAAAAAAGTTAGGAAAATAATAGAAGTAATGGTTTTAAAATATGTTTTTTCTGTGTGTACATACATGTAATAAAGGTGCATCACGTAAATATACTTTTACATTTTCTCAATAAATTTCAATATTAGGGATTTCGATAAGAAAATGAAGATTTATTGTTGTACATCACTATGCTCAGCGTATACATGTTTACCAACTGCAGCAAGCATTACTTCCGCTTTTGGTAAAAATAATTATTTCGATTGTTATGCTCGATAGTCTGACTGATATTTCCACAGAATTCCTATCCCAAAGATGTTTCCCAGATTTAAACTCCTCGGGATGTCGGCTTTTGCAGAATATGGAAACCCTAAAGATGATAGGTTATGGGTTTGAGGACATTATATAATTAAAGAGTTTTGGGTAGCTATAATAAAGAACTGGCTACCAAAAACTACGGTCAGGACGAATAATTTCCTACTACGCCTGGCCGATTTGATCAAAATAAACGAATGAAGTTCTTCCAGGCCCTGGAAGAACCTGGAACAACCCCCTGGAATCCAGGGGGTTAAACCACTGCTACTGTTAAAAAAGTTACCAAAAACTACCCAGCAAGTTAATTTTATTTATTTATATTTTATAAGGTGAAAGTGCCAGGGCGACCCGCGAAATTCTATTTTTTTTAAGTCTTTTGCACTTACGGGTCAGTGACAAGTTATGCGTTGATTAAAATATGATTGGCAGCCTTGATTTTAGTGATTAAAACTCCGTAAATAAATGTGTATTATTATTTAAGGAATTTTAATCACTAAAATCATCAATACAACCCTTTCAATTCCCATAATCCCAGCTAACCATTCAATATTATGAAAGTAATAATTTTTAAGTTATGACACACGAAGTATAAGTAAAAGTTTGTAAGGTAGGACACACCAAGTATCTCTAAAGCATGGACTCGGTTGCAAACCAGCGTACCTACCAAGGTCACCTTGGTTGGATCTTGGTTTGTGTTGCGGCTACATGGATGTAAAACACGTGCAAACGCGTTCGCAAATCAAGTGACTGATTTGCGAACGCGTTCCAACCAAAGTCACCTTGCTAGTTTCAATCCGTGTAGACAGCGGTTGTAATCCATGGCCTTTAACGTCCTTGGATGGCTGAACCACAGTTGCAACTGTGCAACCGACCGACCAATTTCTTTCTTTCTTTCTCTTTCTTTTTCCTTAGTTGGGAGGCGCGGTTTTCCAACCAGTGACTTACTTACGAACGTGTTGGCGCGTGGATTAAATCCGTGTAGCCGCAACATAAACCAAACACACAAACCAAGCTCCAACCAAGGTGGCCTTGGTTGGATCGCTAGATTGCAACCGTCTGGTACATCTTTAAGTATAAGAATTTTGAGGGCCGAGTCACCCCGAGTCCGTAGGAGAATACCCAAAGCAAGTCCCTACACGTGGTTCCCGGGTGGTGCTAATCAGGTGACACTAACTGGTGGTAAGTTTCGACCGTTAGTTTGCGACCACTGAGCAAAGACGTACCACTGAACGGCCTGGCCGTGTTCCGGTATGATACTCAGTGTAGCCAGTCTAGAGAAGTTGGGTCGAAATAGTTGTTCCAATGCAAAGCAGACGGACGAGCTCGTTGGTGACCAGACGAGAGGGCCCGATGAACATTCCCGGGTACCCCCGGGCGTACCCGTAGTCTCCAGACTAGTGCCCCAATGATATTATCCTTTTAGTGCGTACCTGAAGGTTAGCTGCGTGGAACCTCATTTCACTTCCTTCTCCTCTCCTCCCTTCACTCAAATAAAAATGAAAAAGAATAGTAAAAGAAAAACAGCGGCTGCACTCCTTCTCTCACAAAGTGCACCACACTGACATACGAGATCTGCGGGGCTATTGCGTAACTCTGTTGACAGTTCAAGTGATGATCACTTGTTAGCAATGTGCATCATTGAACTGTCAAACAGCTAGTTTCGTATTGCCTGTCTTCAGTGACCAACTGCAGTGACGTCATTAGCCACTGGTGCCTTTGATAGCCACCGTAACACGTTTTGACAGATGTTATTGTATCGATACTTTTAAAATTGCGATTATGTAAGCTTTTGAAGCTGTATAATAGTCGATAAAATTTTAGAGTGGTACCAATAGGCACCGTAAATTTTTATAATTCACCACATTTCCACCGTAGTTTGTTAGTCACTTGCGTGATACGTAATACCAATTTTATGAAATTGTCAGTTGACAACTAAGTATAATGTGCAACGAATGATAGTTGTCAACTGTTATTGAAAAAGTTAGCCAATAGCCCCCCAGCACTCCAATCTCGTCGCAGTCCACCACCAACTTTTTTTTCTGTGGGAAAATCATTTAATGACATCCCCCGTTCTTGGGCGGGCGCGAGGGTGTGTCAGACTTTTACTGACTAAAAACCCACTCCTGTTCCTTCGTTCCCTTCCATACCAGAGCCGAGTCTTCCTTTCAAAAGTAAACCCTTGGCTCCAGTAGGCTTCGATCCTGTTGGGCCCCTACGGTTTGCTGACAACTCCTTGAGGCGCGCGTGGAACAGTACGCGCCGTCGATAACTTGGGTGTCCACCACCAGCTGGGCCCTGTTTAATAAAGCTGATAATTCGACATATACCTATGTCAAAAACTGACCACAGTAAACTTATTTCTGACAATTGTCAGTGACAATTTTAGCATTGTCACAACAATTATGTCGACCACACCAAGAATCTTGTAGACTCTGTGCCGCTGTGTGATAAAAAATGGTCGTAGCGTAAAGTGAAAATAACATTAAAAATTTTATATGGTAACCCAACCCAGTCATCGGTTGCACAGCTGGCACTGCCCTGGTGAGGTTTATAACCCTCTCTAGTCTGTGGTGAGGTTGTTTCACAGTTTCACAGAGTACACCTTTTTACGTCAAGTCAAACTCAAAAATATTCATTACCTACTGTATAACTCGGAATTCTTTATTTATCTATCTATGTTCTAACTGTACAATACGTTCCAAATAAGAATAGGATCGATTGCCATGTTGTGACGTATGACGTGAATACTGTCAAATCGCAAGAAATTGGGCAAAATGGAAGAACTTAGAGATGTGCAAAATTGATGAACTGGATTCTGATTTAACATTTTTCGTTCACAGTCATATATGGCAATCGATCCTATTCTTATTTGGAACGCATTGTACTCTGTGGACCTTATATTTACTATACTCTTTGCTGTGGACTGTGGTACCCGTCCCATGTATGTGGTATCTATTCATTCTGTCTGTGTGTGCCTGCGTTTTGACGCAAACCGCAAACAAGTGTTTTTAGTGGATTTTTTTTTCTAGAACTTAATTGACTTCTCTTCTTTCATGCATTGCTAATTTAAAAAGGTGTACATAGGAATTTCAAAACATTGACCAAAGAGAACAAAGCACTGACCTCTACTGGTTTCATAAAAATGAAATACCTAGCGTTGCGTGAAGTGCAAACATATATTACTCTTTGAGTGCAAATATTTATGGTGTGGTGTAATGCAGAAGTGGAAGGAATAACAATATTATTTTGTGTTTTTGTCAGAAACATCTAAGGTAAATAGCAGAACCGAAAATATTTTATGAAAATTGATGGTCTTGTCCTGTTGTAGAATTGGTTTTACGATTGGAACTCACTGAATAAAATTAACTGATAAATGTTGTAGTTCACCTATTACTACATGTATTATGTGAACTACAACATTTATAGTATTTTTTTTAAAAAAAGCTATAGGTACTTTAACACTATAACAATGTAACTGTTGTGGTTGTGAATTTATAAGTTTTGATTTGAGTAAAACAAAATATTAATCACGTAAAAACTTAAAAAAACAGATTCAATTCTAAGTCAAATGTACACTATTATTTTTTCATTCTTTTTACATGTACCTATTTAAAATGCCACCACATTTTAAAATTTTTCCTAATTTCACAACTACTATTTTGTTTTCACTTTTCTTCCAAATTTCAATGACTGAGTTGCAATGGTCATCAAGGAAATTGGCAGTGTAAGTAATACACAGGCACATAATTATACAAAGGACAGAATCATTACAGTTTTCCATTTTCCAATAGACTTTGTAATACTCTGTCAAATAGCTTTATGTAATTACTTCCTAATTTTGAATAATATACATTTTTAAATATTTCAGTTAAAGAAAATAACTACTTATTTATTATATTTTTTTTTTTCTGTTTACAGTAACCATGGATCAAATTACCATGACCGACCTTCCAGAGGAGCTCATAATCATGATTGCAAGAGAACTGGATTTCTCATCTCTGTGCAGCTTGTACAACTCTTGCAAGTTTTTTAGAAATGTGCTTAGTTTGCATGGTGTTATCTCAGAATGTCACATGTCTGCAAATTTAGCGGCCACGGTGAACACACTGAAGTGTACCTTCTTTAAGGACATATCAAGTCATCTTCTAGTTCTCAACATGTGTGGTGTTGATGATTTAACCAAAACTAAAGTTTTACCTGCATTTAGGAAGTTAAAACATCTGAAAGTTTTAGATATTTCATACACAAATTTGAATATTCCAGATTTAATGGCAATTCACAGCGCATGTCCTACTGTGACAGATATTACTATTGACTATAAATTTGGCCATGGATGTGTTATTTTAACAGAAGAGGCATTGCAGCAGTTCCAATCACTTTTCGTACATTTTGAAAATGTCCATTTTGTAGGTTCATTAGACAATTTGTTATCTTCTAATTTAGCACTTCATGTTTTAAAGGAATCCAGATTAGGTACACTTCAATTTAGTGTAGTAGAAATAGATAATCCATATACTACAGTTGTTAAAAAAAAATATACAGATTGTCCAATACCACACTTTAGCCACTTTGCTGCCTACTTTTTAGTAAACTGGAGAATAAGAAGTATTGATGAAACACCTAATCATTTCCCTGTCATTTCACAAATACATCTTAAAAAATATGAGTTTTGTGTAATATACACATTTAGGCAGAACAGGCATAGCCCATCTGTTTATGCTACACCATTGTTTAAGAAATTCTTTTGTGAACATTTCAATGTAGATATACAAAGTACCAAAGACTATGAACTAAAAGTTAAAGGAAATGTTGCATTTTTGGTATGGAACAAAGAAACCACACAATTTGATGACAAGTTTTTTAAAAACTTGTATAGCAAACTTAAGCCATATTTCCCTTTTTATTACAAAACACTTTCAGATGTTACATGTCCAAAAAATTATGACTGGATCTTTATAAACCCAAGACTTGATGAATTAAATAGTGAAACTGTTGCAACTCAAGAAAAAAAGAGGAAAACATCAATGCCTAATGTAGAGTTTGACTATGATAATTTACTAAAAGACAATCATAAGGTCCAGCTAACTATCAAGTTTCCTCCAGAGCATATTGTGTCAGCCTCTCTGCCTTCCAAAGGCCAATATTTTAGTAAAATTACATTTTTAAGTTTATGTGGAGCTATAAAATATAATACAGATTTCTTCCTAAATATATTTCAGTGGTGTCATAATCTAGTTACACTATCAGTTGAACTTCCAGTTATTACATCAGGTAGATATGCTTATGACATTCTTCATGGTTTAAAAGCAAGCCAGTCCATGAAAAATTTACGTCTGGTTGATAAGGGAATTAATTTCAAACAGTTTTTTGATTTGTTAAGTAAGTGTAAGACTTTAGAAAATGTTCTTTTAATCGATCCAAAGCAATGGTATCATTGTGAAATTGCTGACCCTACTTCATTAATAGAATCTTGTGCCAGATTGTATAGTGTTTACATAGAAGCCCCATTTTCTGAAAAGGCTCAAACCAAACAGTTGCAATGGTTTAACAATCTTAAAATAAGTTATAAGAGACCTCACCTCAGGGTTGTAGTAAATCGGGTTACTGACACTACATGTCTATATGGCTATGATCCCTTTACGGCTGTATTTAAATTAAATGCAATAAAACCAATTTGAACATTTGCTGTTGTAGTCGGGCTATGTTGATGTGTATTTTGTGATCACGGGCTAGTTTTACTCAGCTGAGTGCAATTAGACCAAAAATACTATTTATGCGGAGCGAATATATTTGTCACCATTGTTATTTTTTAGAGAATTGGGGAGAAAATAGTAAAATTATTCTACTGATATTTTTATACCTTACCTTAACTTTACGGTATAGTTAGGTAATTACCTAAGTTAAAACAGTATCTAACTCCTGTTTCAGGATAAATGGTTAAAGGGCCTTAGCATGAAACATTTCGGGCGAAGCGTTTTATCGGGAGGAATATGGCTCAACTCACTGGCGCAGAATTTAGCATCGCGTCGCCCGTTTTTCTACGCGCGACCACAGGCGCGCCCTGGGGCCCGGTTGAACCAGTCGCACAATCGCCCGATTCACTATTTGCATAATACTTTGTACTGTAATAAGTAATATATTTGCACAAATGTGTAATTGTAGAATGGGAAAATAGAAATGAATTTGCTGTAGGCGAAAAACATGACGCCTCGCGGTGCTTCGACTCTGCGCTAGTGTGAGTTGAGTCTTGGGCACGCCATAATCAAAGCGGTATATCCCCTCGTTGAGGAGTGGCTACAGAGGCGTCACGACGTCCTTACCTTCCGCATGACGCAGGTCATCACCGAATATGGTAAGTTCGGGAGGTTCCTGCACCAGGTTCAGGCGGATGAAACGCCCGGATGTCACTTTTGTGCACCTGGAGGAAACAGTGGTATGCCCCGCATAGGCGGGCACCGCCGTGTCGTCGTAGAGGTGATCGGCGGCGGCGACCTCTCGCTCCGGGCCCTGGTTTTGGCCATAGTCCGGAGCCAGAGGGAATGGGATGCGCTCGCCTTCTGCGAAGCAGTAATGCTAGAGAAGGAGACGGCCGACCACATGAGGGAACTGACATCATCACGCCCCAGCCGCCGTGACCCTTACCCCGAGTACCAGCTACGGATGGCTCGGGCTTGCGGACGTCGAGCAACGGGTAGCTCGCCGTCCGGCCTTCTGGCAACCATCCGGACCAAATCGTCGACGGCACGTAGTGTTCCACGCGCGCCTCAAAGAGATGTCAGCAAAACCGTAAGGGCCCAGCAGAGCCAATGCGCGCTAGGGCCACGGGGAATTTCTGAAAAAGAAACTCGCTGTCCTAGAATGCAAAGGGCAACTGAAGGACAGGTGTGGTCTTAGTCAGTAAAAGTCTGACACGCCCTCTTGCTCCAAACTAGAGCGGGAGAAGTCATTAGATGATTTAAGTGTGGATCAGAATGACAGATATATTGTTGCAGAAATGTATAATATGTTACTAGCGGATCCAACAGAAGTACTGTTATAATGTTTGCATTTTGCTAAGGAAACATGATTATTTTTAACATAACAAATAATATTACTTAAATATGTCGCCATGTCCCGCCTTATCCCTTTTTGTCCCGCATTGGCCCATCATCTCTTGTATCGTCCCACTGGATGAATGGTGTCATTTTGGATATAGGTAACCCCTTTTTATACAATCAACAATTTAAATGGATGACAATTCACATGAGTAAAGTAGTACAGAGTGTAGTAGTAGTAGTCTTTTAGTAGTAAGTACTTATGACATTCAGCGATAATGTAGATTTCTCTCCGCGAAAGAATTTTCATAATCTGATAATTTTTTAGGGTTCCGTACCTCAAAAGGAAAAAACGGAACCCATAAAAGATCACTTTGTTGTCCGTCTGTCTGTCTGCCTGTCAAGACCCTTTATCTCGGGAACGCGTGGAGGTATCGAGTTGAAGTTAAAACCATATTATACTCAGGTCTGTAAAAAAATCAAATTTCTGAGTTAACGAAAAAAAAAAGATACGGCCGTTTATGTCGTAAATAACGTATATTTCGATTACTCTTGAGGGAATCAAAATTCATAGGGTACTTCCCGTTGACCTAGAATCCTGAAATTTGACATTAAGCAAGATCTCATAGCTCAGGTATAGGAAAAAAATCGGAAAACTGTAAATTTGTAGTTACGTCACAAAAAAAAAAAAAACTGTTTTTTGCGATTCGGAAAAATCTTCGTAACTTAATTCGGGAATAGGGTATTTTACTCTATTAGATATAAGAAAAAATCTAAAAATATATTATTAAGATAGCTTAGGTAAAAAGCAGACTGTAAAAATGTTAGTTTTAGTTCATAAAATAACAAAAAAAAAAGTTTTAAAGTTTTTTTTATCTGTTCTATAACACCATGAAATAGCCACCATGTTATTACGTCATTAGGCTGTGTAAACTAAAGTGACAGCTGTCAACTGTCAACTGATCGGCCATACTGTGTGAATATCAGCGTATTTGTTTACGCAGCCAACTGACGTCACGACCACAGGGTAAATATGGCGTCCACTGCGTTCTGCATTTTCGTCAAATTACGCGCAAATTTTCAAAATGTTAATTTTAAATGCATTTTTAGGGTACTTAGCGACTGAATAAAAATTTTGTAGTTTATTAGCACTATAGAATCTAATTGAGAATCTTTTCAAAAATTAGTGTAATACCCTATTGAACGGTTTTCATAGGTAAGTCTGAATGGAACCCTCAGTGCGCGAGTCCGACTCGCACTTGCCCGGGTTTTTTGTTTTTAGTTTACATAAACAACATTATTTTAGTATATATAATATGCGAAACCAGAATATAGTTTTTTCTGAATCAGTAACTGAATCGATTCCAATAATTTTTACACCATGTTATATATTTTTTTTAATATTTAAAAAGGGTCACAAGTTGGACACCACCGACATTAAGTACAAAACAGGTCACGGCAGGTCATAGCTGGCATTAGGAGTCAGTGCACAGCTGGGTGCGGGAGCGAAACAACCCTTCAGTCGTCAGGATGGCCCGGTGACCACGTATTTGTGCGGTCAACCAGGTAGCATAACAAGCTTATAACTTTGTGATTTTTTATGAGACAGTTGATAGACAGACAGACGGACAACAAAGTGATACTATGAGGGTTCCGTTTTTCCTTTTGAGGTACGGAACCCTAAAAATTTGAAAAAAACCATAAAACAAGAAATATGTTACAGAGTTATTTGTAACATATTTGCATAACATGATTTGGAATGTGCATTTAGCATTATTTTTCTGACTGACCGACTTCTTGTAAATTCAAAAGCGCCTGTAAATAGTTTATTTGAAATAAATGCTTTGATTCTTGATCGTTGATGTTAAGTTAGTTATTTATGTTGATACAGTCTAGTCGGCAACAAACGTCAATTAGCATTTTAGTTTACTAAATTAAATATTTTAATAAAATCGGAAAAAAAGTTAAATTCTGAGAACTTATTTATTCTTAGCATGGAATGCTAAAAGCAGATTATCAAATTATTGTGTGCCAATTTAGACATTTTAAAAGTGGCAGTGTAGCAATTAATCGACTTTTGATGTTGACTGTATCTAAGTAGGTAGATACATGTGTATCGCATTATTATCGCAACTTAATATGTTTTATGGAATAGTAGGTAGGTACTGTATGTTATTGATTTTATTGATTGCCATTTTATAGTTGTATTTAACATAAGTTTTATTTATATGTACACAATTCGAACCCTAAACAATAAAAAATATTCATGTTGGAATTTTATAAATTTGTTTCATTTTTATGCTTAGGTATAAATTTTGCGAAGGACAAAGACAGCATCCCCAAGACTGCGCTTCCACCGCAGGCATACGTCAGGACTCCCCTGTAGTATTGTGGACATTCGGCTTCATTTTCACATTTGCTGCAATAAACACGTAATAAATTAATTACCGATTGAAAACATTTAAAGTTTTAATGTAAAGTACGGTGTCAATCACGTAATATTGTCAATCGTAATCCGTGGATCCATATCACCTTATTCCTACCGGGGGTAGGCAATAAACTGTCAAAATAGTCGAAACGGGATTGCATTGGCTTGAGAGTAATGGGCCTACTACACGCTTCACCATAGTTTAGCCTGCTCCTCATACAGCTTTTTACGGTGCACGGTGTTCTGTGTACAAACCTGCCTGCGAAGGCAATACTGTGTTGAAGCTTGTGCGTGTGGTAGACCCGCGCCCATAACAAACTTCTCGGAATTAATTTTACAAAAAATAAGGATTCATTATGCTGTGAGGGTTAGATTAAGTAATTAGTATTAGTAGGTACCTACTTTAAGATCTATATTATTATAATCTATGCACCTTTGTAACCATTTATATGCACTATCTTATTTAATATAATTCAGTATTACTTTGGCACTCGTTGGTTTCATTTATCATCAACACCGCACCTTACAATGCCTAACTACAGATTACTCCGGTGAGTAATCATAACTAGTTTTTGTTTTGCAAAAATTTTTTAATTATTTTGATGCCTGGCTTAACTTTTATTTGGTACAGGTAGGTTCTTAGGGCATACTGAAAGTTTTTGGATTCTGATAAATAAGACTAGATATAAGACTTACGATAATTTTAAGCGGGAACTACATTAGACCGATGCACACGTGGGCTACGCCTGGTTTGTACGTAGAGTCGCGTCGCGTGGCATGGATCTAATGTAGCTCTACAAGTCTAGTTGCCATATAAAATGTATGGAGACCGACGCGCCCGGATCGGCCTACGTGTGCGCAATGTAGTTCTAAATTACTACAACCCTTCATTGTTTTTCAAAGTATATTCCCTCGCAATTAATGCATTTCTGCATTCGCTGAAACCACTGTACAAAGCAGTTGGACCAGTCTTCTTTAGGGACCTGTTCAATGGCTTTATGTGTCAACGACTCTTAAGTTTGTCTTTAATTTTTGGAAACAAATAGAAATTGCAGGGTGAGAAGTCCGGGCTGTAAGGCGGATGCGTCAAGAGTTCTACATTTGAAGCCTTCAAATAGGCTTCATTACCTCAACAGTACCTATGTGAGGATGCGTTGCCATGCATGGTGGAGGAGTACATTGCTTCGAGACCGCTTTTCGCGAACTTTTTCTAAGACTGGGTAAGCAAGTGTTGGCGTACCAATCTGCAGTCACTGTCTTTTGATCTTCAAGCGATACTGTAGGTAGTGTATTGTCCTGATTTGCCGAAAAAAGAAGCAACCATCAATTTTTTTTTAACCAACACTTCGACTTTTCTTAACTTTCGTCGGCAAATCTGCAAAAGGAAAGACCCACTCTGCCGACTGGCTTTTTCGGGTTCAAAGCGGTACACCCAGATTTCATCACCTGTCACGATGTTATAGGCAGCTAATGACTGTCTTGCATTAAACTTTTTTATCATTTTACGGCACCACTGGACCGCAGTCGTTTCTGGTCCTCCGTTAAGTCATGTGGTATCCATCAAGCGCAAAGCTTCCGAACCTTCAGATGCTCATGTAAAATGTTGTGCACTTGGCACATTCCAATGCAGTACAAAGCACGAAATTGCTGGCAAGTAATTTTTTTGTCAGTTATATTTGAGTCTGTAACCGCAGCCGCCGGCCGACCTTCACGTACCCCGTCATAGAGATGGTCACGTCCATGTCTAAATTCTCTAAACCACGAATACAGAGCCTGCTGCGACATGGTGCTTCATCACCAAATGCCCATTGAAACCTCTGGCAACAACTCTCTTGTTGACTTCCACAATGAAAATCATTGAACGAAAATGTTCACAAGTTAAATTCATTTTGATAGCGACACAAAATCTTTGAAAAGACGCCACAATGAAAAACAAATGACGGTCTCGCAAATTAAAAAGTAACATGCTCGCAGAGTTCCATTTTCGAATTCTATAATTGTTTTTTCATTCTTACAATGTAACTGGCCAGATCCAGAGACTTTCAGTATGCCCCGCGTATTTACGGCATTTGATAATTTCTCTTTAGCTTGTGCCGACCCGCGGAGAAAACGTAGAACGTGCCACTGCCACTACGCTCACCCCCTCATCCAAATAAATCCGCGTTTTCACTAGAAGTCATGTTGTAGGGCCATTTACGTAATATGTCTCTGCGACTTTCTGGGTTAATATCGCTGGACATTGCCTGTCCACACTACCCTGTGGTGATTAGTATGTCGCCCGCAGTGGCTCTCGGTGGACCACACTACTGCCTTTGCGCGGAACATAAGCGACACTCGTCCCGCTATTCAAAGCTTGTTGGGCGACAATCGAGGTGTCGTGTACCAAATGTTGAAATTAATTGAAAACTATAATAATGTATCATATCTGACTAAGAAATGAATTTGAATTTATCAATTCATGTACATACAGGTAATATAGGTACTTACTGATTTTGGATGGCGACAACTGCAATCCCCGTCACAAGTTTATCAGCAAAAGTGACTATCGAGTAAATGGCCGCACCTTGATGAGAATGAGGACCGATCAAGTCTGCAGTCACACACAGACTGGACACGAGGGTTATTGAACTACCTGCACCTGGAATAATAATAAAAGCGTCGTAATAACAAAAGTTATGTCAGCCAAACGCCACCGATGAACCCTCCCCAGACTGAAAGTACGTTCCTACAGGTAGGCATCAGTCACTACCTACTTCCTTGGCGTTGGGTGTGTCATAGCCAAGTAGCATTGCCATGATAAATGATATTTATTTTGTAAATAGGTTTAAAAAACACTTTTACACGTCAATTTTTTTTTCGTCATTTTTAAACTAGATGAGGCCGGTGTTTCCTAGCTGACTACCCTGAGAAGAAACACCGAAACAAACTCAGGGGTAAAGGCCTGATATGCTATGCATTAGTAGCTGGCAAACTTCTTGAACAAGTTGTTCAGGATTGTGTAGAATTGCGCCCGGGTCAGCGCATTGTTTATGGTAGGTACTTTCAGTAAAAAAATAGTCAAATTTGGGCTCCGTATTAGGTCTTTGTTTGAATAATTTTTCAAATTTTATGTATTTATTTTAGTAAGGAATAATTTTAGTAATTCTGTAGCATTTTAGCTTATTTTAGCATTTTTTTTTAGTACTGACAACATAATAGTTTCAGTTAATAATTTTTTTTAAAACGGTCACGCTAGCCCGTGCACCTCATGCTTTTTAAAGTGACACGTACCGCAACATTAAGTTTGTATTAACTTAAAAGTAATGTCCCCCATTTCACAAGTAATTTAAAGGTCACGAAGGGACAGAATTAAAGACCTATAATAACGTTTATAGGTGGTTGATCATAATTATTAAATGAAAATTAAGACTTTATTGTAGACTTACCAATTAACGTAGCGACCATATATATTTGTACTATACTAGCGTGAGGATCTATAGAGATAGCTATCCATAAACAGCTTATCAGACTTAGTAGGCTTCCTATTAAATACGCCATCTGTGGAGGAAATTGAATAGGTATCTAATGAATGAACAGTACAAGTAATGCTCCTGCGCAAAAATCAGCCCTAATAGCTAGGTGTAATTGCATATTATTCAAAACTTAGCCTCGGGCCAAGTAGATAATATAGCGCCACAAAATTAACAAAATATAATAATAGTATTAGGTACCTACTACTTACAGTACTTAGTGGTTTTCAAAAAACTCTTAACTTTATATATTATAAAGGGTAGTTCTGGAAAATTAATCATAATAATTGAAACTAAATAGGTAGGTACTAGGTAGGTACAGTCAAACGGGGTGAATAGAAGCGCAGGGGTGAATGGAAACAAAACTTTGATTAAGATTTTGACTTTGTTAAATGATTATATTTTTAGTTTCAATAAAGTAATGTGTTTTAACTTCTTGAGTAGCGTAATTAGAGACACAATAGTAAGACAATAGCGCACGACCGCCGGCGTTCGTGCGGGGATCAACAGCTTAATATACCATTTCTATAATTTTGAGTAAGTACTCAAATACTGCACACAATTTTTCAATAACGTGACAGTCCCCATTAAAGTTTTGTTTCTATTCACCCCTGCGTTTCTATTCACCCCGTTTTACTACCTAACACTACTAGATATTGTAAAATGTTGGAACTATAGTCCCCCTTTAACGCTAATAGGACGTTCCCATTTTTTAAATAATTTTAGGTATCTACCTACTTAGTGTTGACACATTAAAGTAGGTACCTATACTGTGGTGTTGAGCTTACTAATAACGGATGTGAGTTTTAATTTCTATTGGACATAGGCCTCCCCCAAGTGTCGCCATAACGAACTTTCCTATGCGTCTCTTATCCATCGCATTCCCGCGACTCTCATCAGGTCATCGGTCTACCTTGTGGGAAGCCTTCCAGCCACACGTCTTCCGGTGCGCGGTCGCCACTCCAGATCTTTCGGCCCCATCGACCATACGTTTTATGAGCAATGTGCTGTGTAGTGGGCTGGCCACTGCCACTTACATTTGGTGGTTTTTCGGGCTATGCCGGCGACCTTGGTTCTCCTGCAGATATTCCTGATACGATCACGCTAGGAAACTCCGAGCATAGCCCTTTCCATTTCCCTTTGGGTGACTTTAAGCCTTCTGATGAGGCCTATTGTAAGCGACCACGTTTCAGTGCCATATGTCATCACTGGAATACACACTGGTTATAGACGTCTTGAGACACTGTGGTATGTTGGACGAAGATACCGCGCAATATCTACTCAACAAACCTACACCGAGGTCTAAAAAAATCAGCTGTGCCCTTCATTCAGCTACGTTAATGAACGGCTGTTTTATTTTTATTTTTTGCGAGTTGATATTTGCCTAAACTGTGCCATTGATGATTATTGTGTCTTTGGTATCCTGAGTGCCTGGTAATAGCTGGTAGGAAATTGAAAAATAACCGCGTATTATCACTTGAGAATAATGTAGATTACGGAATTGTTCGGGTTTAAGTCCACTAGGCTACTTAGATATCAGCTCAGAGTGCCTATTGTGAGTTCTTTTACGCGATCGAAACGCATTGAGAAAACAACTCGCACTAGGCCTCAGTGCGAGATGAGCTGAGTGCGAGTTGTTTTTATGTTAACGCGATCGAAACGTTTACCGCGTTTTACTCTCTGCACCCCTAGCCAATGATAATCTGCAATCGTTAACGCTAGTCGAAATGTATGGGAATGACATCATCTCAACGTTAAGTCACGTGGTCAGAACAAACGAATAGAAAATTCGTAGTCAAGTTCACATCGTTTAAAATGATAGAATTAATTGTTATCGTTTCTACAATGTTCAACGCTACATCCTTTGTTATTGTAGAACAAGCGGCCGACTCAGGCGCGTCAACATGGCTACCAACTTATTGTTTTCTACAATTGCTGACACGGAGGCGTTACCGATTAGAGAACGGAATTCTACACGAAACGGTTATAACTTGGCTATTAGGGGTTTATTATAACTGGGCTGATTGGTAGAGCGGGCCAATCGGGAGCACCGAATGTCATAAACGTGACGTTCATGTTAACGTAAAACCAACTCGCATTAACCACATTGTTCATAATAGGTAACCATAAACCGTATGTTCTTAACTTGAAATTACCTGATTTCCAAATCGATTAATCTTACTCTTGAGAAGTAAAGAGAAGAAGAATGACGATATGTATAGGACTAGAGGAACACTCGCAACCAGTTCGGAACCGGCGCTAGGATTATAGACCAGGCGCTCTTCGAGGAATAACGGTACGTACACCAGACTTAGAGCCCAGTATAACCGGGAAAATACGTATCTGAAACATGGAAATCATAGATTTAGGTACCTAGGTATACTGCAGTCTGTCCCTGGATAAAGTGCACAAACAAAAATGGGTGAAACTAGACCATTATTTATCAGGAGAGAGTAAATGAACTGGTGCCCGCGACTTCGTTCGCGCCTGACTCGTAAAAAGGCACAATGCCATTTGGTAAGTTACTCCTTATAACATCAGCTATATTGCCAGTGAAAGTCCCATCAAAATCGGTCTAACCGTTGAGAACAATGTAGGTGTAAGTATATACATTAAGTAAAAAAATATTACAAACAAACACAGCGTCTGAGACACCTTAATTTTATTTATAATGAGTCTTACCTATGAAATTGTCGTTCATGAAACGGGTTAATTTGAACTGTGATATCTTCGGACTGTGAACCGATCACTTTTCCGAAATTTTTTTGTTCGAATTTCATTTTATCGAAAACTATTGACCGACATCTTTTTGCTATATGCATTATTTGACATATTTTTAGACCATCAAAGTATCATGTGTCATAGGTATTATTTTACCGAACTATATTTCGCCGATTTACAAAATAACTTTTTGCTATTGGCTGAAGCCTCTTTTGAACTTTTTTCTTTTGCCAAGTGATTTATTTGCCATATTTTCACCGCAATCCCGTAAAATTTTGTTTACATTTTACGAGATTTTGGTCACAAATATATAAGGTGTAAAAAAATTAACTTTAAGAATTTCGAGGGGACATTGTACTCCTCATTATGAACAACTTTTACTATGGGACCAAACCTGAAATCGCGAAAAAAAAATCAGCTGTTCCCTAAGTTTATGTTCGCATAACTCGTCAAAACGTATGGAGCAGCTGATTTTTTTTTCGCTATTTCAGGTTTGGTCCCATAGTAAAAGTTGTTCATAATGAGGAGTACAATGTCCCCTCGAAATTCTTAAAGTTAATTTTTTTACACCTTATATAGACGGTTATTTGGTAGCATTTTCAATATTAAATTAAAATAGTGTCATAAAATACTAAGTTACATAAGTCTGTGGAATAAGAAACATTCTACCAAGTACTGATTATTTACTAACACTATAATTTCTATCTGACCTTAAGCCCTAGATCTGAAATTAAAATACAAAGTTTCCATAAAGCCAATATGTTGTGCTACAAAGTAACAGAAACGAATCGCTGCAAGACCGACTTTACACAGCCCGAGATGTCGGAATAACTGTAGAAATAAATCGAATTGATTTTGCAAATGCCTCGGCATCAAATATTGACATTAATATTAATTTAAATTAGAAATTAAAACAACAGAGTCAATTTCTAGCACGAATATACTGATGAACAAAAATCATTCTAATCAAGGTTTTGAAATCAATAAATAGTATCAACCTGGTCCATCAAAATATTCAAGGATTTATGAACAAAGATTTAGAAGTAGAACTATTCCTTAATTGTAATAATATTGATATTCTTTGTATAACAGAACATTGGCTTATAGCCACCAGCTCATGTTCAATTTTAGTAACCACCAGTTTGGTAGTACATTCGGCAGAATTAATGCCTTACGTGGTGGCTCATTGATTTTAGTTAGTAACCACTTTACTGCTTTGAAAAGGTAATGGATGAAGTGTTTCACAAGATCTGCAATTGAAACAAGTTCATAATCACTTGTGGTGATTTTAATGTTAATTTATTAGAAAACTCGGCTTTATGTAGCAAAATTATAAGTTTGTTTCAGTCATACAATCTTGTTAATTTATTTTTAGAGCCCACAAGAGTAACTCCTATTAGTGCCACTTGCACAGATAATATTTATACCGATGTTGTACCTAGCCATAAAGAAATTATAAATTTACTAGATTCTGATCATTGTGGGCAATTAATTACTTTTCAAAACCCAAACATCATAGTGGCTAAAAAGAATATCACTGTTAACCCGAAAACTGCAAATCGCTTAGAAACTTTTAAAAGTAAACTCATTAATAATTTACCAGCTTTGTCAACATTAGATGATCTGAATCATCAATATGAAAGTTTTTTCAACATGTACTGTAAGCAATTTAATTCCACTTTTATACCCAAAACTATATCGGTTAATAGTATCTAATGTATATTTCAGTGAGTGGGCTACCATTGGCATTCATAAAAGTATAACGCGACTCTATGAATTGTATGATGAAAGAATTCTTGTAAACACAGCTGAGTTTAGTTTATGTGTTAGAAATTATTCAAAATTATTCAAAAAAGTATGTTCTGTTGCAAAATCGCCATAGTTGAGTTCCAAAATTAAAAATAGTAATAATATAATTAAAACGACTTGGAATATTATAAACAGTGAAACTGGAAGGTCTACAAAACCATGTAAGTACTGACTATAGCCTTTTAGGTGATCGAATCGGTCTCTCAGGTTGCCGCAACTTTTGAAAAGTTCGTTTTATAGAGCCCCATATTAACTACAAAATCTCTGAACTCATCACCCACTGCTGCAGAGTCTCTGATTAAAGAAAATTTTAAAGTTTGCCATCGAGATATGAGTACTAACGTACTAGAGAAGCTACGTCAAATAACTGAATTGTCCTATTTTCGTAATTTGAATCTTAAGTTCGCTGCAGCGCTAAAATAATAACAATTCGTCTAAACCGTAACTAATTTACCACAGCGCTAGATTTGCTGCGGAAGTGTATTTATTCTCGGCAAAAAGGTCTTAAGCGCAATGTAAATCACGGCAATTACGCGTTTTCTTCGACAAAGTGTGGCGCGATCGCCGCAGTTGAACGAGACAAAGTAGGAATTTATGGTGTCTTCTCTAGTACGTTAGTACTTATATCTCGATGAAGTTTGCGATTCTAATTTGAATTTCGGTCATGTGACTTATGTAGATATAATTAAAACCTTTAATACTTTGAATGTGAAAAAGATTACAGATTTATGGGGAAATACTGTGGATGTTGTAAAGTCCATTATAAACGTTGTAGCTCCTAGTTTAGCACTTATTTTTAATAATTGTATTGATCGTGGCGAGTTTCCTTACTTAATGACGTACAGCAAAATAATACCATTGTTTAAAACGGGTAGTACATCGGACCCCACGAATTATAGACCCATTTCAGTGCTACCCACCTTTAGTAAAATATTTGAGAAACTTATTTTACAGCAATTACAAAGATTTTTTAATAGACTTAAATTGTTACATGCTAAACAGTTCGGATTTACAATGGGTCGTTCAACAACCGATGCCGGCGTTGAACTTTTAGAACATATTTATAATGCATGGGAAGACAAATGCGATGTCCTGGGCATTTTTTGTAATTTGTCCAAGGCCTTCGATTGCGTTCTCCATTAAACATTAATTAGGAAACTACACCATTATGGGATCCGGAACTCCTCCCTGGATCTTCTTATTAGAGTGATAGGATACAGAGAGTTGACGTAAACGGAAAAAGATCACCTGGGTCTATAGTATCAATGGGTGTACCCCAAGGCTCAACTCTTGGCCCATTTTTATTTCTTATTTATATAAAGATTTGCCTTACCTCATAAAGGATAACCGTGATATTATAGTGCTGTTTGCAGACGACACTTCGCTTTTGTTTAAGCTTAAACGTCAGCAGCCGGTTACTGATGATATAAATAACGCCCTTTTAAAAATAGTACACTGGGTTTAATGCCAATAACCTGCTTCTTAATGAAAAAAAAAAACTAAATTCGTTAAGTTTACGATGCCTCATGTTAGGCAAGTTGAAACTAGTGCGCTAATAAAAGGTAAAGAATTGAGTCCTGAAGATACTAGTGTTCTTGGGCGTAACTCTTGATGCTAAGCTTCAGTGTGATAAGTTGTCAAAAAAACTTAGCTCTGCCGCATACGCTGTTAGACAAATTCGAAATAATTGATTTAGAAACAGCCCGTTTAGTTTACTTCAGTTATTTTCATAATGTCATGTCGAACGGTATTCTATTATTTATTTATTTTATATTTTACATTTTAGGAAAGCTTACAGACTAATAACAACATAATGACAATAGTAAATAACTAAATTGCTAATTACAAGCTTCCACATTATATTATATAATGACAAAAAAATATTTAAAGTTGGTCCCACAATACCTTAAACTGTTAGTAAATGAATTTAAACAAACAATAATAATATAAATTTCAGGTGCAAATAGGTGCTAGTTGCTCAAAAATGGCTTTACTAAGAGCTTCCTAACTGTGCCCGCGTTGGTGCAAAATAGGTCAATGCCGAGTTCACATGAAATCCTGTTAAAACTGCGACTGGCTCTCAGAAAAAATGCATTACGCCTATAATTAGTGTTTGCACTAGGTACATGCAGAAGTGGCCGCTGTCTTAGCCCCATCTGATTAGTGCGTCATGATAATTTTGAGACAAGTTCAGGACAGTTGATTGAACCATTTGCGATATTAATCAGGTAGCACACATCATTAATATCACGTCTCTGGTCAAGCGGTAGAAAATGGTATCTTTTGCATCGGTGAGTGTAGTTAACAGATACTTGTTTTGCTCTATAATCAAGAAACTTAAGAATTTTTTTCTGGATGCCCTCAATACGAGACTTATAGATCCCATATTGAGGGTTACAGATCTGCGATGCATATTCAAGGTGGCTGCGTCCGAAAGAACAATATAAGATTTTGATCGGTTTTAGTGATCGGAAACCGGCTGAGGTTCTCATTATGAAACCAAGTGCTCTTAACGCCTTATTTACTATTTTATCAATATGCTGAACGTAAAGTAGTTTACTACCTTGTATTACACCAAGATCCCTAATACTATTAACTTTACCTATATCGCTATTGTATAGTTTGTATGTGGAATCAATTAGTCTTTTGACGTGTGAAAGATATGTGAAAACATTTCGAAACATTTAATTCTAGCCTGTTAAGTCTACAGTACTCTTCAAACCTATTCAAATCGGCCTACAATAGGTGTGTATCAGAAATGTTTCTTATAATTTTATGAACTTTCATATCGTCAGCATAAAGTAAAATATAACTATTTTCAAAACAGTAATCACGTCAGCAATGAAGAGAGTAAATAATAAAGATCCTAAAATCGAACCCTGAGGAACACCAGAGGGGACGAAACCCCATCGAGATGTGTATCCCTGAAGCACCACAGCCTGTGTTCTGTTATCAATATAAGAGAAGAACCAACGATACAAATCTCCGTGTATTCTCCAGCTTTTAATAGCTTCTCTAAGAGCAGTCTATGGTCAATACGATCAAAACATTTACTGTAATCAGTATAAATAACGTCAACTTGTGCACGCTATTGTATAATATATTTTTATTATTTTTACAATAATGGCATTGTTTATTTTTTATATTTACAATTATAATAATAATTCTGTAGGTAAATCGCAATATTTATAACCATGAAATCTAATAAAAAAAGGTTTCTTATAACAAAGTAACGATCTTTGTTGTGTGATTGGATAGTTGGATATTTTGTCCTATAGCCGCCTGGAGAAAAGTTATTCGTGAGGTAAAATTTCCCACGTGACAGCGATTTGGGTACGCCACAATTATGGTAGGCCTGCCACAATTATGGTAGGCCCGCCACAATTATGGCGGTAGGTCCCCTCTTTGAGGCGTGGTTGGAAAGACCTCACGGCGTCCTCACTTTCCGCATGACGCAGGTTCTCACCGAACACGGTAAGTTCGGGAAGTTCCTGCACCGGATTCGTGTGGAAGCGACGCCCGGGTGTCGCCACTGTGTGGACCGCCCGGAGGACACGGTGGAGCACACGGTGGAGGTGTGCCCCGCTTGGGCAGAGCAGCGCCGTGTCCTCGTGGGGGCGATCGGCGGCGACGAACCGAAGCGAGGAGTCCTCGCTTCGGTTCGGCAGGCTGTCGCCTCCTTCTGCGAAGCAGTAATGCTAGAAAAGGAGGCGGCCGATCGCGTGAGGCAACGGTCCTCACGCCCCAACCGCCACCGGGATTCCGATCCCGATTTCCGTGGCCACCGTAGGCGCGGGCTTGCGGACGGCGAGCAATGGGTGGCTCGGCGTCCGACCGTCCGGTAACGGCGCGTACTGTTCCACGCGCGTTTACGCAAATCGTAGGGGCCCAGTAGGGTAGGCCTACTGGGGTCACGGGTAGTGTGAAAGTGAAACCCGGGGCCCTGGGAAGAAACAGGAGTGGGTTTTTAGTCAGTAAAAGTCTGACACTATCTCTCGCTCCGCCCAAGAGCGAAATTTGTCATAAGATGATTTTCCCACTCAAAAAAAAAACAAAAATACACATCCCATTTATTAGCAGTTCTACGTATACGTCATCAATATTGCATAGGTACCTACCATCGATATCCGTGGTACTGTAGGGGGGGAAGGCTCAATGAAAGGCTTTATGTTCTTCTATATGTTATTATTTATCTTATAGCACTTTCATTATGTTTTTACATATCAAATATATTTGGAGGTATGCGGAACAGACAGTAAAGTCCCGCAAACCTCCGTTGAAAAGGGAGGATCCTCCAACCAGACGGGATGTTATGTCTGGCGGGCTACTGCCCGATAGATGATTTCGGGCTGTTCTATATGTTCTAATCGCACGGAGAACTTTGATTGCGCGATGCAGGATTAGTTCCTATGTGACGCCATATATTATGTCGCTACATCACTCCCCTCCGGAGATCGGAGATCGATGGTTCTTGATGTTTCTTGATGCGTGCCAGGCCAGTGGTAGGTTGGTTCCAGTGGGTCGGAACCGAATGCCGCATAGTTCTCGGTGAGTCGGAACTGTCTGCGGTGATGCCCCAGTGAGTCGGGGTGATGCTATCCCAGTGAGTCGGGATGATGCCCCAGTGAGTCGGGGTGATGATGTCCCAGTGAGTCGGGATGATGCTGCAGGCTCCAGTGAGTCGGAGTAGTGCTGCTGGCTCCAGTGAGTCGGAGCGATGCTGTGCGACGTAGTGGCTTGACTGCTGGCGTCGACCAGGAGAGGTTCTTCGTGGCTCTTCATGTGACTGGCCGAAGGTGCGGTGTGCTTAGCCAAGGTCGCTGATGAGGCTGAGGGTGATGACCAGGTATGGCCAGGTAGGCATGCTGGTGGTCAGGATACCCTTTATAGCCGTGGGTGCTGGCTGTATGGCTCGCTGCTCGAAAGCTTGAGGAAGTGATGATGACGTCACGAAGTAGTAGCTGCACGAAGGCTGCGCTGACGTTCTTTGTCGAGGGTCACCATTTTAGGGGTATGCGGAACAGAGAGTAAAGTCCCGCAAACCTCCTTTGAAAAGGGAGGATCTTCCAACCAGACGGGATGTTATGTCTGGCGGGCTACTGCCCGATAGATGATTTCGGGCTGTTCTATATGTTCTAATCGCACGGAGAACTTTGATTGCGCGATGCAGGATTAGTTCCTATGTGACGCCATATATGTCGCTACATATATATGTCGACGTTCCTTGACGTCTCCCTTTCTTATCCATTTTTAACGTCAGTCCTCACTAAACTTTTTTATTACGTAAACCTTAAAAGTCTAACATGCCAGTTTTGCAAGTTAGTAATTAGTAGTGAAACCTATACGGTTGCCACATGAGCTACGCCCCTACGAATAGAAATGCTGAGGATCGCAAAGCAATTCTATTCCAAAAAAACTTTTAAGGTTTAAGTATAACCTGCCTATTACCTAACACAGATGTCCCTACCTATGGAGGAAAGTAATTTACATAATGGTGGTCGTCTCTTTATGAGCGAACATAAGTCATGACGAACGATAAGCAAAATTCAAAATCTATTTACAATTCTACTATGCGCTAACTTGGCGCTCACTATTCAACGTTGTCATGCTTAGACCCCACCGCGGCAAAACCTCGAATAAAAGCCACGGTGCTGCACCCTAATTGTCATAATTGACATCTATCCAGAAGGGATCTAACATGATCTAAACTACAACTCTTACGGTTATGACTTTAACCTCATCGGACGCTCATCGTGTCAGAGAAGAAAAAGACAGCACTGTGCAAGTTCCTATCATTGCTATAAATTGAATATGTTCCAGTGACAAAACCTTTTAAAAAAAATTATGTAGTCTAATATAATCTATCAGTCCATTTTGACTGAACTGTGGGACTTCAATCTTCAGCTAAACCAATGGTGTCAACTAGACACCCTTTGCGAAGACTATGCCTTATCTGCAAAGTCGGTACCAGCATTTATTGATACGCCACTCCCCCCCCCCTCATTAGAAAGGGCCACAGTTTCCAAAAATATATTTAACTGCTGCAAGACACACACGGGTTGTCAATAAAGCCTTTCATTGAGCCTACCCGGCGCCTCCACCATTTGTAGGGGGGGAAGGCTCAATGAAAGGCTTTATGTTCTTCTATATGTTATTATTTATCTTATAGCACTTTCATTATGTTTTTACATATCAAATATATATGTCGACGTTCCTTGACGTCTCCCTTTCTTATCCATTTTTAACGTCAGTCCTCACTAAACTTTTTTATTACGTAAACCTTAAAAGTCTAACATGCCAGTTTTGCAAGTCAGTAATTAGTAGTGAAACCTATACGGTTGCCACAGTACCTACCGTTTGAGACACATTGTTTCCTCGGTTTTTTTTAGGTGGGAATTCATCCAATGACTTCTGTCGCTCTAGGGCGGAGCGCGAGGGCGTGTGACTAAAACCCACTCCTATATTCCTTCTTTGCCTTGCGTTACAGGACCCCGGGTTTTCTTTTCAGAAGCGAACCCATGGCCCCAGTAGGCTTCGACCCTGCTGGGCCTTCACGGTTTTACTGACATCTTCTTGAGGCACACGTGGAAAGCTACGCGCCGTCGACGACTCAAGCTCGGTCCGGACGGTTATCGGACGGCTGGACGGCGAGCTACCCATTGCTCATCGTCCGCAAGCCTACGCCTACGGATTGTTTTCAAGTTAGAACTCATATTCCAAAATAATGCAAGTTTTCTCAAACAAACAAAAATGGTAATAATTTTTAAGCGATATTACATACAAAATACAAAATCCAAAGAAACCAATAAAAAAATATTACAAACAAAATAATAACGTACCTGTAATATAAATTCCGAATCAATATGAATATATCACAGTTCAAAGTAACCTGATTTAAAAAAACGGCAATTTTACAGGTAAAGACCTATTATGTATGCATAGATGTAGGTACAGATAACAAATAACACTTGGTTACCAAATGGGAAATGAGAACAAATCGTTAAAATAAATATAAAACCATCAAAGAACGAGTTGAACTCGTCCTCCGACGAGAATTTCGTTTTAAAGAAGTATGTAGGTAATATTTTTTTTACGCCAAGGTTCTATCTATATTCTACGCTTTGCTGAGTGGTTGTAAAGATTTTTTGTGAATAAACTAAGCAGTTAAAGACATTATTTTATTTTTCCTGTAGGTAACTTATGGGGTGTAAATGAAAATGGTTTCATAATTTGTAATCTTCATAATATCGTGATTACTCCATTAGTTACCACAATTTAAATCATTAACCCCGGGTTTCAGTACAAATTGAAACTTTGAATGGCAATATGGTTTTCCATTTTCACTTACTATAATTTACCTAGGTTAATAATAGAAAATCATTTTAAGTCATAGTCGATGGTCACCAGTAGGTTCAGAGGTATGTGGGTAAGGGTGACCCTTAAACTTAACAAGTGCTTGTACTTACAATAAACTAGTTTGATATAAAAGCGGCATCCGTAGGAAGTATATAATTTTTGACTTAGCAACTTTAAGCGTTCCATTTTCTTCGTTTTGTACGGGGACCGATCCATTACTCACAGGGTGACCAGAGCTTGCCTTTTCTTCTTTTTTCGATTTTAACTTGAAGAATATTTGGAATACGAGGAATGATAATATTCCGATCCCGGAAATTATTAGTGATACATCCTGGAAAACAGAGAGAAAGCTCCATAATTTTTTTCTGCACTCTGTGCGAGTCTACTCTTACCTTGGCATTCAAAATGCAAAGTAAGTAGAAATTCCAACCGTCTTTGAGGAAATGGGCTTCACCCGAAAACCCCTTGTGAAATTGCTTTTGCAGTTAAGCAAAATTAGAAGGCTCAAGAGGCCAAATGTGCCATGGAAATTGCTAATGAATTTGATTACAGTCTAGTTAGCAACTGATTGCGTTTTTTTTTTAAATAAAGAAACGAAAAAAAAAACAATAACAGTAATCTAATGATTATGATAGGTACATGATATTTAAAACCATAGACTTCCTGTAGGTTTTCCTCTAATCTATAGGTAGATTTATAATTTCAAAATAGGCTCAGATTATTCGGAGGAAAAGTAGTAAATTTTCATTTATTTTCTTATATGCTTACATAGGTTCTACTAGCAACATTGCCAGTAGCAAAATTGCAATGCATGTCAGCAAGTTATTAAATGGATGTTAAATCTAATCGATAATCAAGCTAACATCGGTAATGTTGGGTAGAGATGAACTGTCATTTCTTTTGTACGCTTACATTTATGTCTTACCCTGAATTTATAGTCATCCGTTGGTCCTATAAACGTGCTATAGTTACTGGCTCTCAATACCACCCATGTTATTAGGTACACAGCCAAACTTGATGTCACTGAAGCCATATATCTGAAACAGGCAATAATTGCTACATTATTATCGATTACTTAATTTCGCCTTATTACGAAACCGATAGTTGACCGTTGTTATTAAAATTTGACTCATAATATATATGTGTATATATATATATATTATATATATTTTATAATCCGTAATATTCACTCAAAATATAAATATTACCTACTCTAATCATAATTGTATAATTGTCATAGTTCCGTATCCGAAGCGTAACCAACGGAAGACTATTCGCTGTCCGTCCGTCAGTCTGTAAGTCAGCGGGCTGTATTGTATGTCATAAACAGTAAAAGGTAAACAGTTGAAATTTTTACAGAGTGCGTATTTCTATTGTCACTATATCAACTAAATAAAATTAAAAAACACACACTTTTAAAAAGAAATTTTAAGTATAAACACATGCTGAACAAGAAGCTGCCATTACTGATTGACATCCTTGCACAATACGCTTCAGTCCCAATACACTCAAGCGTTCAACTTGAAATGTTTTCACTTGACAAGTGGATTAGTAGTGTTGATATGTCTACCATAATATTTGATAAATTTCTTGGTATTTCTCAAGTTAAACGCTGCTACAGTACTGCATAATTAAAACACCTATGTATAAAATATATCCGTGTTACTGATGGCTCCAAAGACAAACAAATCGGAGGTGCTGCCTTTTTAGGCCCCATTCTTCTTAACCAAATGAAGATTAAGATTGATACAGGTATTTTTATTATGCACATTGAGTTGATAGCAATATTAGAAGCTTTATTCTGTATTCTATCAATTAATGGCAAAAAAATTGTGATCCTAACGGACTCCAAAAGTTCGCTGCAACATTTGGCATACTTCTCATATGCGAGGTAATCCGATAGCCTACGTCTTAAATGAATTGCTCCTAAAACTACATTCCAGCTCCAAACCAGTATGTCTGCAATGGATTCCGTTCCATTTAGAAGAAAATGATATGGTTGACCTACTCGTCAAACAAGCGTGTGTGGAGGGAGTCCCCATGAATATTACCCCTGTCTATTCGGATTACTTTGGGAAAGCAAAAAAAAAAAATGTTTAGAACTTTGGCAGGAATATTTTAACAAAAGGTCAAAAGAAAAAGGGATATGATACCGAACTATCCAGCCAGAGATTTCCCGGGTTCCATGGATTGACTGTAATCTCAATTAATAACTACGAAGGCTGTAAGACTTCGTTCCGGACATATTCCATCAAATACATTTAACTATTTAAAGAAGAAAGTTTTGTCTCCGAATTGTGATGACTGTGGTGTGGTTTATGATGTTTTCCATATCTTAATGGAGTGTGTCCGGAATGAAAATACAAGGACCTATGTTTTTGGACGCTGTAAAACTTATAATATTGGCATTTGCAATACAATCCTCACTTCTCCAATGTCCGATAAAGCTAAACAATTGTTTGAGTTAGTCTTAAGATATATTGTAAGTTTTTGTGTTTTCTGTATTGGGCGATGTGGTCGCTAAGCGACAAAGCCCTTTAATTAAATAATAAAAAAAGTATAAACACTTTCAGGCGGAAGATATCGATTTCTCATTCCAATAATAAATTAATTAATCAATTTTTATTCTTAATTTTTTTTTTTTTATTGATATAAACTAGTGCTTGACTGCGATTCCACCTGATGGTAAGTGGTAATGCAATCGTTGATGGTGAGGCGCACTAATTTATTGAGAGCCTATTCACTCTAGCCTTGAAGAGACCCAAATTATAATCGGACGGGAAAATCGCAGCAGGCAAATTATTCCAGTCCCTCGATGTACGCGGTATAAACGACGAGGCAAAACGCTTGGTCCGGACCGTAGAGGTTTCAAACTTTCAACAACGTAAGGGTGGATACTCGCCGTTCGTCGGCTTGTCCGATGGTAGAAATGAGATGGTGGAATCAAGTCATGCAATTCCTGCGCACACTCTCCAAAATGAATTCTGTAAAACACCGAAAGGCTGGCTACCCTACGCCTGTGCTCAAGACTTTGTAGATTGGAATTAACCAGATCTGGATCACCAATTAGCCTCTTTGCACGCCTTTCCACCGAGTCCAAAGCTGCCAGGTGGCATTTTGCAGCACCAGCCCATATGTGGCTGCAGTACTCTACACACGAACGGACCTGTGCTTTGTATAACATTAAAAGCTGCCCTGGTGTGAAGTACCGCCGGACCTTTGCAAGTACGCCGAGTTTCCTAGCAGCTACCTTGGCTTTGGACTCAATGAACCGCCCAAAGTTAAGGTCTGAAGAAATTTCAACTCCCAAGAGCTGAAGGCGGTCGGTGTACTCCAGGGATACATTCTGAAAAACAGGAGCCAAGGTGAACGGGCTCCTTTTAGCGGTGAATAGACACGCTTGTGTTTTGGCGGCGTTGAATCCCACCAGATTGGCTTCACCCCACTTGGAGACTGCCTGAAGTGAGACATTCGCACGCTCTACCATAGCCTCTCTTTCGGACCGGATTAGCTCCTTACTAGCTCGAGCACCTGGCAGGTATCTCTCTACAACTGTGCTATCATCTGCATACCCATAAGTACCGGGCATCAGCAGATCGTTGATATGCAGCAGGAAGAGAGTTGCAGAGAGAACAGACCCCTGAGGAACTCCGGCATTAGTCGTCATGGGCTCTGATGAGCATCCATCGATAACAACTCGGAGAGAACGTTCACTCAGGAAGTCTTTTACCCAGTTAATCAGACCAGGGGAAACGCCGTACGCTGAAAGCTTACTCAATAGACTAGCGTGCCATACCCTGTCGAAGGCCTTCGAGACGTCTAAGGAAACAGCAATCGCTTCCCCATTCTTCTCGAGGGTCTCGCCCCACAAGTGGGTGGCATAAACTAGTAGGTCCCCAGTAGATCGATTGTGGCGAAACCCGTACTGTCGATCACTGAGGAGATCGTTACCTTCCAGGTATGCCAAGAGGCGCGAGTTCAATACACGCTCCATAATCTTGCAGAGTATGGAGGTTATTGAAATCGGCCGATAGTTGGTAGGATCGGTACGACTGCCCTTTTTGGGCACGGGTTGCACGTTGGCAAGCTTCCATGACTTGGGCACTATACCAGTCCCAAATGAGAGGCGATACAAACGCGTCAATACAGGAGACAACTAGGGTGCACAAGCCTTGAGAACAATCGCTGGTATACCATCTGGTCCACTAGCTTTATTCACGTCAAGACGACACAGTGCTCTCAGAACCTCTTTGTTCCTTATGCGGACCTCGGGCATCGAAGTATCGCAGTGAGGTAGAGTCGGTGGAGTAGCACTACCAGTGTCAAGACGAGAATTATGGGCGAAGAGAGATGCAAAGAGACCCGCTTTCTCTCTCGCTGTATGAGCCAGTGTTCCATCAGGTTTAACCAGCGGAGGCAATGAGGGCCGACAGAAGTTCGCTTCGACCGACTTGGCAAGGGACCAGAATGCTCTGCTACCGGACGGCTGCGCAGAGAGCTTTGTACCAATATGGTTAATGCGGTCGAAGCGAGCCTTCCTTAGTGCCTTTTTGTAGGACTTGGCAGCATGGTTGAAGGCTCTCTTCTTTGAACTCAGATCCGGAGCTTTGTGGTCACGAGCGTCAACCCAGGCGAGAAACGCCGAATGCTTACGTTGTTCAGCTTGAACGCAATCGGCGTTGAACCATGGGTGAGCTGAGCCACCGATGGGTACGTCGCGATAGGGGATGAAATACTCCATAGCTTGACGTATCACATCGGATATAGCATCTGCACAGCTCGACGGATTTTTAGAAGAGAAGCAGACCTGCTGCCAAGGATAAGATGCAAAGAAGTGCCGCATCTCATCCCAATCTGCTGACTTGTAACGCCACATTCGCCGTTCACCGCGTGAGTCGCAGTCAGGTGGGGAGAAGGACGATACAGACTTCACCAGACAGTGATCTGAAGTTCCTAGTGGTGAGGAAACTGTTACGATACATCTGTCCGGATCGGTGGTCAGTAAAAGGTCCAGACAATTGGCAGTATGACCAACTACATCAGGCACCCTTGTCGCTTGCTTTACCAACTGGGAGAGGCCCATCGATACTGCAAAGTTTCGCGCTTCTCTCCCAGCGTGGTCGGTCCTCTGGTACGGGAAAAGCCAGTCTTTGTGAACGGCGTTAAAGTCCCCCAGAACGACAAACTGCGCATCAGGGTGCCGATGCAGAGCCTTATCGGCGGCCTCACTGAGGTGGCTAAACAGTTGAGTCGTCTCCTGGTCATTTATTTTAATTTTATCTTGATTATTGTTAAGCTTATGTTTTTTCTATTATTGTCAGGTATAATTTTTAATGTTGATGTTGAAATTGTTGATATAATTAATTTTAAACATTGAAAAACCTATTTTAAATTTTAGTTTTATTGATTACTTAGTTTGTTTTTAATTCAATTTTAATTTAGATCTCTATTCATTTTTTTATTATTACCTGGTAATGTTAATTTTAATTCATATGTAACAATATTAATTTCATAATTTTATTCATTTTAATTTATTATCGTAGGTTACATGCCTACGACAATAACATGTCGTTTTTAGAACTGGTATATAACTGGTACTTTTAAATTGAGATAAATATGTATGTGTAGGTATATATTGAACTAATTGTAATCAGAGCATGTTTAGGTACTCAATAACGTACCTATACACTGAGTTTACTTGTAATTAACCGACTTCAAAAAGGAGGAGGTTATATGTTCGGTTGAATGTATGTTTTTTGATTACATCACATGAAGAAGTTGTATTCGGTTGAAGATTTGTGTTGTGTAGGTACTTGTTGGTTATCCTTAATAAAATAGAATCAAAATTAAATAAAGAATTAATGGAGTCAAACAAAATTTATAAGCTAGATATAAGTGATAATTAAAAGCTTTAATGATAGGTACTAACGGCCCGCGTCGTCTTTGCCCAAGCCATACCTAAATAAGTTATAAATATAAAACCTATGTCCATTTGGAATAATGTATCCTACCTATAAAATGGTGGAAAAAATTTAGTTGATTTGAATGAAAGTTGATTTAAGCACCTTTAATCCAGAAAAAAAGTTGATACTGTCCCCGAGGGATGGAATAACGCTTTTAAATTATTATTTTTTCTGCATTTCGACAAGGCAACTCTATTGACTCGTTTCAACTAGTTTGAGTGTCGCTAGTTTACACAGTTTTGAAAATACTTTGTTGCCCAATGAAAGAGCTCATTGATTGCAATCTGCCCAAAATTATTATTTTTTGGGTTCCGTACCCAAAGGGTAAAAATGGGACCCTATTGCTAACACTCTGCAGTCCGTCTGTCTGCCACCAGGGCTGTATCTATGAACTGTGAAAACTAGACAGTTGAAATTATAATACCAGTTGAAATTGTATTGGGTTCAGCCTGTAAAGATAGATTAAGATTGAAATTGTATTGGGTTCAGCTTGTAAAGATAGTGTGTTTATTTAATAAATGAATAAATAAAAATAACAGATGATGTAAATTTATGTTGCCACTTTAACAACTAATACTAAAAACAGAATAAAATAAATATTTAAGAGGGGCATACAACAAAGGTGATTTTTTTTTTTGCCGATTTTTGCTATGGACGGTACGGAACGCTTCGTACGCGAGTCTGACTAGCACTTGGCCAGTTTTTAAACTAGCTATAAAAATTACCTTATTGAAGTCAAATCAGCGCGCACTTGAAGGTTATCTGAAATGGCAGGGATCATCGCTAGGTGAGATATCTGCACCACTGCCCATCCGATTTGGAAGATGACGATGAGGATACTGTAGTACGCCGGCATCCACCACTCCAGGTAGTCGGGGTCATGTGTCAGCCAGCAGCCCCAACATCGAACAAAGAGTAGGGGAAACGTGCACGTCACTAGGGCGCAACCTGAAATTGTGAAAAACGACAACGTGATATTATGTCGGTTGTAGGTAGGCAATTAAATCCTTTCGTCCGAATTTCGGTGACGGTCGCCATCTCAAGGAAGACCAGTCAAGCACGCAGAAGAAATAATAATGATGATGAATGGAAGACAATATTATTAGAAAGTTTGCGATTCTGTGAGAAGACAGAGTGAAAGGATTAACGTATTTTAGTATTAATGGCTATTTTGCTGTACTAAATCTATATATAAAAGAAAGTCGTGTTAGTTACACTATTTATAACTCAAGAACGGCTGAACCGATTTGGCTGAAAGTTGGTGGGGAGGTAGCTTAGAACCAGGAGACGGACATAGGATACTTTTTTTTTTTTTGTTAGGGTAGAGTAGGGTAGAGTAGGGTAGAGTAGGGTAGAGTAGGGTAGAGTAGGGTAGAGTAGGGTAGAGTAGGGTAGAGTAGGGTAGAGTAGGGTAGAGTAGGGTAGAGTAGGGTAGAGTAGGGTAGAGTAGGGTAGAGTAGGGTAGAGTAGGGTAGAGTAAGGTAGAGTAGGATAGACTTGGGTAGAGTAGGATATAGTAGTCAGTTGACGGGAGCGAAGCCGCGGGCAAAAGCTAGTAACTAAATAAATAAAATAAAAAAATGCACAAGTATGTGTGCGTAAGCACAGATACACTCTCTTTTCCTTTACTCTTATAGTCCAATGGGACTGTAATTCGAAGGGACCGGGAGGATCATCATCGTACGCTTGATCCCCGGTCTCTCTTACCCACTGCACTCTCAGACTCAGACGCCCTCAAGCCTACGAGGGTGTCAACTTCCAAACTTCTGGCCGATGTTGAAATTACCAATATCCCTTTGCTTGACCTGAGAATCGAATCTAACTGGACTGTTCATTCAGAAGTCACACTTACGAACCTGGTTGACGACCTTGTTACCTACACCCCCGTTGATTTCGTGGCCGGTATATAATGGAATCAAAGTAACGAAGAACGTTTAGGTAAACCTAGTCTCAATAGCCATGAAAATGCGATCATTATCCACGCGGTATTGTACCCACCGGCCTACGTGCCTATGAATATCACATGACCCATATTGTAGTGGTTGAGAGAGAAGTCCATCTTCAGTGGCCGTTAACAGGTTGATGCTTCGTATAAAGGGCACAAAGCTTTATTAACATTTTTGGCATGTATAGTGCTTTCCATTGTTTGCAAATTTTGCAAATGAATAGGAATGTCACATATAAATGTATAGGAGGTTCATCTCTTTTGCTCTTTTTACGGTTCCGTACCCACAGGGTAAAACGGGACCCTATTACTAAGACTTACGCTAGGGTATGGTCTTGGTGGGAATCGTTGTTAGTGAAGACAACATTACCTATAAAGTGCCAAATAACCATTTGCTGTGCTCGTGGCGGAGTACCATATAAAGCAGAGCCCTAGCCAGTCTGAGTCATCCACGTCCCCATCGTCCTCCCTGGGATCTGCTGCAACCGCGCCGTCGTGCGTCCGCCACCCTGAGTTGCAGCTTAGCTAACGTATGCAAGGCGAAGGGCGCAAATTCTGCGCGTTACAACAGAATCGACTCAATAGGGAGGATACCTGAAACAAAACCGGGCACATCCGTAGACCCTAAAGCGGCAGCCCCGCTAGCGGATTAAGGCACAGTGGGCTAATCACTCGCTTGCCCGACATTCATAGATTCCTGAAACTGAAACTGTATGAAACCGGATCGATACTTCATAGACGACTTTTGGCATGAAAACACGGATACGAATTGCTTGTTGGAATGCACGTACGCTTATCGGCGACAGTCGACTACCCCAAGCTGAAGCAGTAATGATTAATAATTACAACCTGCAGATTCTCGGTTTAAGCGAAGTGAGATGAGAATGTCCGGTGGCTTGACTTTGCTGTATTCGGGCAAAGAAAGTGAGGAAGATGTGCACGAGTATGGCGTGGGGCTCCTCCTTTCAAATGCAGCAAGGAAAAGCCTTGTGGACTGGAAACCAATCTCAGACTGGATCATGTGCGCCCGTTTTAGCTCAAGAGCCCGGAAGATTTACAGTGCTATGCCTCAACCAATAATAAGATAATATGATATCGTATTTCCTCTTTATTTATTCATTGTTTTTTTTTTCTTTCCCTTAAATTTATTTTTATTTATCTTCCTTATTCAAATCTATTAGCACACAATACCGTGTCGACGTCTTCATGTCGATACCGTTGCCGGCCCACGCTAAAAACCAGCGCCGTAGACTCATCGCATTGTTGCGTGTGGTCACGGCATTATGCTGAGCGTTCGGCCGTTTTGCGCGGATGTGGCGCATATTTTTCACATAATATACCTACTTATAATTTGTTAGTTCTAAATTTGCGCCTTGTTCCGCCAAATAAAATGTTTTTCTTTCTTTCAATGCATCACCGGAGGATACCAAAGACGACTTCTACAACGCCCTCAACGCCATCCCTATGGGCATAAAAAAGCAGGACATGGTCTTCGTCATGGGGGACCTAAATGCAAAGGTTGGAAAGACAAACACTAACCGCGAGCGGCATATGGGCACGCAGGGACTTGAAGTAAGCAATGAGAATGGCGAACGATTTATTGAGTTTGGTCAGAACCGCGATCTGACCCATCGGAGGAACATTATTTATCCATGGCGACCACTATAAGTACACGTGGAACTCACTCGATGGTGTCACCAAGAATCAAGTTGACCACCTTGCCATTAGTTCCAAATGGCGTTCTTCATTGCTCGATGTCTGTAACCGCAGGGGCGTCGATATTGATAGCGACCACCATCTGGTGGTTGCTGAAATCCGGTTTAAAATTTCAGTAGCCCATAAAGCTGGAGGACCCGGTAAAATAGGAAGAAGGTTCGACGTGAGCATTTGAACTCGAGTTACGCAATAGTTTTCCAGTACTCAAAACTACTACGGACGCACTGGACGAGGAGTGGAACCGTATCAAAGTGGCCTACACAGAGACCAGCTCCGTTCAATCATCAAATCGACCAATTTTCGTGAAGACTGGATGTCACAGTATACTTGGAGCCTGATTGAAGACAGAAGAAACCTTCATCTGAGTGAGACTACTTGAGACTTATAATGACACCGTAAGAGCAGCCGACCTTAACATGCAATACCGCGAAAAGCGCAAGGAAATTTATCGCAGCCCCCTCAAATATAGGAGACATTGGGCTGATGGTATTGCAGATCGTGCTCAACAAGCGGCGATCTCCGGTAACCTAAAGGAGTTCTATAACGCTACCAAAACGTTGGCAGGAAACAGAAGTCCAAGAAGAAGCCACTGAAATCCAAAGGTGGTCAGCTCAATGTGGCGTCAGAAAAGCAGCTGCTTCGCTGGCGTCAACACTTTGAAGAGGTTTTCCGTTCGTCTGCAGCATGGTCAATGCCTGACACGTTGCAGACTGTGTCTTCACCAGCCCGGCTTCTCGACATCGATACGGAACCACCATCAGCCTCTAAAGTTGCTAAAGCAGTCCGCTCTTTGAAAACAGGTAAAGCGCCAGGACTCGACCTGATTACGGCGGAAATACTACAAGCTGACTTATCCTCTGCCGTCGGTGTTCTGACGCCCCATATTGAAAAGATCTGGAACGCTGAAGAGCTCCCAGAAGAATGGAACAAAGGTCTCTTAATCACTGTACTCAAGAAGGGCGATCTTAATCAATGCAATAACTGGAGAGGTATTACGTTGCTCTCAATTCCCTTAAAAGTTTTCTGCAATATTATCCTGAATAGGCTGTCTAAGGCCGGGGATTCTCTCCTACGCAGGGAGCAGGCTGGTTTCCGCACTGACCGCTCGTGCACGGACCAGATCAACATTCTCCACATCATATTTGAGCAGGCGTCAGAATGGCAGAGGGAGATCTACCTAACTTTTGTCGACTTCGAAAAAGCCTTTGATACGCTGAAGTGGTCCAGCATCTGGTCTCACCTACTGAGTATTGGAGTACCGCCAAAAATTATCATCTTCTGGAGGCTATCAACAGGAAGTATTTTTGTAAGGTAGCGCACGACGGCCTGATCTCCGATGGCATTGCAGTGCACGCTGGTGTCCACCAGGGCTGCCTACTTTCGCCGCTTCTCTTTCTGGTTGTTCTTGACGGGATAATGCTTCGCATTTCCGATAATAGGCGCCGCGAAATAGAGTGCATGGGGATTATCCAACTTCTTTGAGGACCTTGATTACGCCGATGACCTATGCTTCCTGAGTCATACCCAAGCCGACAAGCTAAGTTGGACGATTTAAGTCGGGAGGCTGCAAAAACTGGCCTTAAAATAAACATCCGGAAGACACAGCAGATGAGAACTGGTGTGAGGAATCCCTCACCGTTGATAAACTCAGAGGTAGAGGAACGCGTACACAAATTTACCTATCTAGGAAGTGTCGTGTCAGAAACCGGAGGTAGTGAAGAGGACATCACTTCACGGATCGCCAAAGCCCGAGCAACCTTCGCGCAACTGAGGCCTGTTTGGCAGTTGCGGAAACTGACCCGAAGGATAAAACTCAAAATTACTGTGGACGCCCTCTGCCCCAGCTAGGACATAGGATATTAAGTCATTATTAAGACTCCGCTGTCCGTCCGTCTGCCTGTCTGTCCGTCTGTTACCAGGCTGTATCTCATGAACCGTGATAGTTAGACAGTTGAAATTTTCACAGATGATGAAAATGCTGTTGTCGCTATAACAACAAATATTAAGAAACAGAATAAAATAAATATTTAAGGGGGATTTTGCTACGGACGCTACGGAACCCTTTATACGCGAGTCCCATTCGCACTTGGTTTAGAGTACATACATCCTATAGGTTTTTTTTTTTAGGTGGGAAAATCATCTAATGACAAATCTCGCTCTTGGGCGGAGCGAGAGATAGTGTCAGACTTTTACTGACTAAAAACCCACTCCTGTTCCTTCTTTGCCTTCATCCCAGGGCCCCGGGTTTCGCTTTCACACTACCCGTGGATAGGTTATTTCTTAACATTGCAATTTAGCTTCACTTGTTTTTTTTTGACTGACTGACATTTTGACAATTCAAAAGTGCCTGTAATTGGTCTATTTGAAATAAACGTTTCTGATTGCTTTTGCGTCGATCACCAAATCCTGTGTTTGGTGTTTAGCAAACAGTTAGTGATTATGGTCACTACTTAGAACTAACGCGACCCACAGTTGACAATGAGCACAAAAGGTGTTTTGAATGGCTTTATAAACTATGATGGAGTTATGACCTAAAGAAGGTACACATCTAAAATGCATGGGAACTACGGACCTCAGATTATGTTAGCAGTTGTGGAAAATAAAGTAGAGGTTGGTTCTTGACAAAAAAAAAATGCAATAAAAGTTAAGTAAGTATCTCGCTTATAAAATAAAAGATTAATATTCTAAAAGGTGGCATAGATTTCACAATCCCTTTCGTTAGTTTTACAATCATGGGTCGATCTTCAAGTCTAAGCAAAGCTAAACGCGATCAGTCCGCGAGTGCGACCCAGATTGCACTTTTGGTCCCGGCTGTCATTTATAGACCATTGACAGTCGTTACGGGAAGTCAGAAGTTTGGAAGACGGACAACCAGTTCTTTCCAGGATTGATTAGTATATAAAACCTTTACTAGGTTAAGGACCATGTGATCAGATATGCCGTCTACGCACCATGTAAGTAAAATACCGGCGTACCTGTCGGACAGGTACATCATCTACCCTGGTCACCAGGGAGAGTGGGAACGTCGAGAGATGTCGTGCGGTGTTCCGCAGGGATCGGTACTAGGGCCGCCCTTGTGGAACATCGGATACGACTACGTGCTGCGCGGCGACCTCCCTGACGGGGTCAGTGTAGTCTGCTACGCAGACGACACGCTGGTCCTGGCGCGGGGAGAGTCGTACCAGGCGGCGGTCGAACTAGCGACACGCGGGGTTGCGACAGTCGTGGGCAGGATCCAGGAGTTGGGACTCGAGGTGGCATTGCACAAGTCCGAGGCCATGTGCTTTCACGGCCCTCAGAACGCGCCACCACGAGGTTCCCAACTAACGGTAGGAGGAGTCCACATCGGCGTCGGGTCGACGATGAAGTACCTGGGACTCGTTCTCGACAGCCGATGGGATTTCGAGGAGCATTTCCGACGTCTGGTTCCCAAACTAAATCGGACTGGGGCTGCCGTCGGGCGACTCCTGCCCAACCTGGGGGGTCCAGACGCCTCCTGCCGGAGGCTTTACGCGGGAATCGTTCGGTCCATGGCCCTTTATGGCGCACCGGTATGGGCGCCGACGCTACGGAAGCAGCCGGCGGCCCGGCTGAACGCCTGCCAGAGGGTCATGGCCATACTGATGGTGCGAGGATACCGGACGATTTCCCGCGAAGCGGCGAGCCTCCTTGCTGGCCAGCCACCATGGGATCTGGAGGCAACAGTCCTTGTACACATGCACGATCTGCGCATGGAGATGCAACGCCGGGGCGAAACTCCGCTGCCGCGACAAGTCGCAGCATGGCGGACAGAGCTCCGGCGGGTTCTCATGGTGAAATGGCGACAGCGACTGTCGCAACCCAGTGCTGGGCACGCCACAATTATGGCGGTAAGTCCCTTCTTTGAGGCGTGGTTGGAAAGACCTCACGGCGTCCTCACCTTTCGCATGACGCAGGTTCCCACCGAACACGGTAAGTTCGGGAAGTTCCTGCACCGGATTCGTGCGGAAGCGAAAGCGGAGCTAGCAAAGGAGGCGGCCGATCGCGTGAGGCAACGGTCCTCACGCCCCAACCGCCGCCGGGATTCCGATCCCGATTTCCGGCCACCGTAGACGCGGGCTTGCGGACGGCGAGCAATGGGTAGCCCGCCGTCCGACCGTCCGGTAACCGTCCGGACCGAGCCCAAGTCGTCGACGGCGCGTATTGTTCCACGCGCGCCTCAGAGAGATGTCAGCAAATCGTAGGGGTCCAGCAGGGTCGAAGCCTACTGGGGCCATGGGTAGTGTGAAAACGAAACCCGGGGCCCTGGGACGAAGGCAACGAAGGAACAGGAGTGGGTTTTTAGTCAGTAAAAGTCTGACACTATCTCCTGCTCCACCCAAGAGCGGGATTTGTCATTAGATGATTTTCCCACCTAAAAAAAAAAACCATGTAAGTAAAATACTGGTGCAGCAGGTCCCGGATAGACGAAATGCTGTTCCCAACGTAGGAACAAGACTAGACATATAGTAATTAGTTTGTAAAGGTACATACCAGTTAAATGCCAAGACTTCAAGCTTCCAAATCTGTCAGCCAGCACTCCCACGGCCGGTGTTGCCAATGCGTCTATAACTTGACCTGGAATTTACGAGTAAATAAATTTAAAGAAAAAAAAACAATCACGAAACGATAGAGCTAGTAAGGTTTTATTGTTGGCATTGTAATATCTACGAGTACCTACGTATATCGCCCTAGTTTAAATCAATTATTGAAGGTATGCCTAAAAGGTACCTACCGTGACTACGCAACCCAGCCTACACCTACTAAAGCACCCCTTTGTTTAAATTATTTAGAAACATAAAAAGGTTATTAAAAGCATATTCGTCATCTTCCTTCGTTTGACCTATGTTCTTTGTCTTCCATTCTGTCGTGTCAACTGTCACGTTGTCACCACCGACTTCTTTTTCTTTTATATTATTCCTCGCACAATCTGTCCTTTCTTTGACGTCCCTCTGTCTCTATCCATCCACATTCATATAACTTTTAGTAACATGCGTTTCTAAAAGCCGGTTGCCTTTCAACTTTTCTGTCACTGTAGCCACTTCAAACTTCATCTTATATGTATACCTGAGTAGGTAATCATTTTTTCCATTCTAGATATTATAGTATTAACTAGGATCTCGCTCGGCTTCGAACGGGTGCTAATTATACATATATTTATTAACCTTCCTAGGCTATTCAAATCTTAGGTAAAACTAGAGGTCAATTGGTATTTTCTTTAATACGATTAAAGAATTTTTCTGGAAATCTAATTTTTGAAAGTAAAAATTCTAAACGATATCTGCTGATAAGAGTTTTGCATCGTACCGTGCAGTGTGCAGTATCTGGTTTAGTAGATTTTTATAAACTTACACATGTCTCAAAACTCTCGTTATTACCGAGAGTGGTGGTACCAGCCTCGAGTCTCGAAAATGCTGTGAAATCGTCGAGACTCTCGTTATTTACGAGACCGAGACTCCCGGGTTGAAAGCCCTAAACTGTGCCCTTGAGCTACCAAAGGTGCGTATTGCTTTTTCTATTAGTAAAAATCAAAATAAGTTGTGTGGTGTAGAAGGAATTAGCAGATAAACAGACAGACGCGGAAAGTGACTTTATGTTTTATACTATGTAAAGATAAGCTATTGAATAATCGTTTAATAGAATGTAAAATAAATAAAATAACTTAGTGATCCATTACATTTTTATGTAAGTACCTACCTACCTGTCGATGTTTTCCAAGACACCTACGAAGAAATAAAAGTAGCTATATAAAAATAATATTTAGTGATACTTGTGAAAGAACAGCCGCACGGGTCGATCTCTAAAGTTAAGGAACGCTTCCCGAGATCGATCTGTGAATGGGTTTTTTTACGAGAGGGCGTGTCAGACTTTTACTGACTAAAACCCACTCCTGTTCCTTCTTTTCATTTGTTCCAGGTTCACTTTCACTTAGCCTATGGCCCCAGTAGGCTTCAACCCTGCTAGGCTCCTACGATTTGATGACATCTCCTTGAGGAGCGCGTGGAACTCTATGCGCCGTTGATGACTTGGGTTCGGTCCGGATGGTTATGATGGATGGCGTATCAGCTCCCACGATCCCCGGTCCAAGTGTCGGAGGGAACACCGAGGTGGTTTTTAGTCAGTAAGAGTCTGACAGACCCCTTCGCCTGCCCCAAGCGAAGGACATCCATGAGGATTTTCCACCCCGGCAACAAAAAAAAAAAAAAAAACGGTCCGGATGGTTACCGGACGACCGGACGGCGCGCTGCCCATTGCTCGCCACATGTCTACGCCTACCGTAGCTGGAAATCGGGATTGGGATCCCGGCGGCTGGGGCGTGAGGGTCGTTCCCTCGCGCGTTTGGCTGCCTCCTTCGCTAGCAATACTGCTTCGCAGGAACTTTAGCGACGGCCTGCCATGCCTCCTCGGTCCATGGCCTGTACCAGGGCCCGGCGCGAGAGGTCTTTGCCGCTGATTGCCCCCACGAGGACACGGCGGTGCTCTGCCCAAGCGGAGCACACCTCGAGCGTATGCACTGCCGTGTCCTCTGGGCGGTCCACACAATGGTGACACCCGGGCGTTTCTTCCGCACGAATTTGGTGCAGGAACCTCCCTAACTTACCATGTCCGGTGAGGACCTGCGTCATGCAGACGGTAAGGACACCGTGTTGTCTTTCCAGCCACTCCTCAAAGAGGGGGACTTACCGCCATAATTATGGCGTGCCCAGAACTCGGTTGCGATAATCACTGTCACCATTCCACCATGAGATCCGGCCGGAACTCTGTCCGTCATGCCGCGACTTGGCGCGGCAGCGGAGTTTCGCCCCGGCGGGCGTTGCATCTCCAGATCTGTGGATGGGTGACATCTCAACATTGGTCGTTGTCCCGGCTAGCGGCTGTCATTTTTACATCTTTGGCACTAGTCAATTAGAAGCCAGGAAATTTGAAACCAGTCTTGTCAAGGGGTTAACTAATGACTGGGTTGTGGAGGTCAGATTGGCACACGCTCCGCTGCATCTGGTTTAACTGGAAGCCGATCACAATAGAGTTGGGAAAAGGCTGGGCAGATTTACTGAAACCTAGTATTTAGTAGGTAATAAATTCGTTCCGGCTTTATGTCACGCGGATTTCTTTTCAGCGCATGAATCCGCCTTTTTTTTAAAATATGAATTTCACTGTTATATGTGTTACTAGGTTTTGCCAGCATCTTTGCCCGCGTGCAAATAGAAAATATATAGCCTAGTCACTCACACACAGAAAGATTTTTTTAAATCGGTCCAGTTGTTTTTGAGTTTATTCATTGCAAACAAAAATAAAAAACTCCAAATTTTTTCTCTTAATAATATTAGTATTGACTACCGCCATTATTATACCGTTGCCATTCGACATTCGATATAGTATGAATGAACTCTAATTTTATTAATGAGTTATTTATTTACTGTTAATTTAATTATGTTTTATTCATATCCATCCATCGATTCCGTGAAAACTTCAATTATATCTGACGAGACATCTATATATATAAAAGGAGAAACTGACTGACTGACATATCAACGCACAGCCAAAACAACTAGCACTAGGGTTGTGAAATTTTGCACAAGGCTTCCTTTTATGACGTAGGCGAGCACTAAGAGAGTATTTTCCAAAATTCACCCCCTAAGGGCATGAAACGGGGGTCCAAAGTATTTATGGAGAAATCATAAAAAAGCTAGTTTGTTTATATTAAGTACTTATGTTTTTAGTTTGATGCTGCGAAAAAAATAATATTAATGATTGTTTCCGAAACCAGATTTAGAAAGAAAATCTCAAAAGAAATGAACTAGTTTAATTGTATTTCATTATTTATACTTAGCGAATATAACTAAGTAGCAAGCCTTTAGTGAGTTTTGCCCGACCCAGTAGAATGCAGATACATAGCTATCTTTTTCTGTACCTATTTATTGAACAATGCATACGAAATCAAACACAAAAGAAAAGATGTATGCACAGTGAACACAGCACAGCTGATAACAATTTGTTTCAGTTTGCAGCTACTATGAGTAACAATATGTACCTACAGCAAAAATGACATTTTAACTTATCGGTCGTTAAGTCACAAATACAGGTAAATACCGTGAAAACACGGAACAAACTGATAGTATCACAGTAAGTAAGAAAAGTTCCTATCTAGGTAATAAAAAAAAAGGTATAGCACAGATTGCTGGGCACGTTTCCGTAACTTACCAACTGACGGAGTGACGGCATGGTTGTCGAAGTGGTAGAGCGGTCGGCGGCTACACTGCGTATAGCGTGTTCGATTCCCGCACGGAACAAATATTTGTGAAGCCTACAGACAGTTTTAGGACATGCGAGTTTGCATGTTTGTGAACGCACCCACGATACTGGGGTAACAGGACAACTTTTTCGATTTTCTGTGGCGATTGGAGTGGTTCGAGTTTCACCACAACCCGATCATCGTTTCAGCCGAAAGACGTCCACTGCTGGACATAGGCCTCCCCCAAGCGTCTGCACAACGACCGATCCTGTGCGTCTCGCATCCACCGCACTCCCGCGACTCTCACCAGGTCGTCGGTCCACCTTGTGGGAGGCCTTCCGACGCTGCGCCTTCCGGTGCGCGGCCGCCACTCCAGAACCTTTCGGCCCCATCGACCATCCGTTCTACGAGCAACGTACCCTGCCCACTGCCACTTTAGCCACAACCCGATAAATAATTGTTAATGGTTTCAGCGAAAATTGCTCAAGCGTTTCGGAATCGCGACCAGTTTTGGCCAATGTTAATAAAATGATTAGATATATACCTAAGAGCAGCATAGTACCAGCCACTGCCGCTCGCATGTTCAGCACAGCTTGGAAGAAGAGCATCATGTACGAGAACCACATGGCTGCACAAAGGTCGTTGTACACATGTCCCAGGCCAAAGAGCACGTGTTGACTGACCCGCCACCATTTTCTTTTGAACGAGCCACTGGAAGAACAAAGAGAATTGTGAATAGAACAGCTCTGAATTCCCCAGCCAATGTTTACGAAAAGACGTTCTAAAGACTAAACAATGCTAAATTCGAGACAGCTTACTAACTTCAGTTTAGTTACGGAAATACATTGATATACATATCACCAATTCTTTGTTTTACTTTAACAAAAGAACTGCTACTTAAAATTCTCTCAACCTCTTCGCCATAATTATATGTTTAATTTATTTATTTATTAGTTATGGATAAAAACGGTAATACAATATCATGTTATAAACTACATACAAACACAAAATTACAGCACTTATTGCAAAACCAACAGGATTATCCACTGATCACTAGTTAAAAGTTAGATAAGAGTTCTCTTAATTATAACGATTTGCTATTTAATACTTTAAAATTATAAACTATGTTTTAGCATACATTTTACGTATTTTAGTATCTCACTTCATTACATTTCAAATATATATTTTTTAATGTTGTGCTCATCTACCATAGTGAAGTCTTTTTTTAACTAAAGGTTGACTGGTAGAGAATACCTTGATGCATTATGTAAATTTAGTTGAAATAAATAAAACTAAATTATATCGGGAAAAAAATCCTGAAACAAATGAATGAAATGTGTGTTTTTCAGGTTACTTTATGACAAACAGATGGCAGTATTTAAATCAAAATAATTTAGCTGAAACATCGTAGGTAGAGTGATCAACCGGAACCTACACCACATGGAGATCTAGAGACTAAACTTGTTATAAGTATCGTGTTACTGCAGGAAGACTCACAAATCTATTAAATGCAGCTATAATAATTATAACATAGCTGTTACTAAAGTAGGTAGCAAATTAGAGAGTACCTACACAGTGATGTGTATGTTCCCAGTGAGAGCTTGACTAATGCCATATGAACTTGACTAAGGCTCTAATGAAATGGGATCTAAGGTAAAAAATGCAACTTTACAAGATATGCAAGAAACTCTCCGCGCTCCAAATTACATGTTTATGAAATACTTGTGATGTTTTTTATTGGTAAATGATTTATACTCTATAATATTATTGAGTTATTTTTTTATGTAAAGTTAATAGTTTTTAAGAGAGGGATTTATACTAACTACAAAATGAAATAATTGAGGGTATTAAGTAAACTATACCTCTTCTCCCGTAAGTGATAATTCACAAGTGAAAAAAGACACGCATTTGGAATGATACAAGTAATGCAAAGAACTATTGATTTTGTCACTATATTTTGGTGAAAACGGATTTATGTCTAGTGATTTCATTACCCACTAAACCATTTTTAAGAACTGGTTCTTAAAAATGGTTCAACACCTGGGTGTTGTTGTATTGATAAACACCAAATAAATTAAAACGTGGGTAAATTATTTTAATTTGTATTGAAAACACGCGAAATTAAAAAAAAAAATATTTTTCGTTTATAAGAATACAAAAGTACTTACTTACTTGAAACTGATTTTTGTAGTTTTTTTTTTGTATCAGTTGGACCCTTTTACACAAAGTAACTTCTTTATTTTTAGAGATAGCTTATTTTTTTGATTATGATAAAATACTAAAACAAGAAAAATAAAAACACTTCTAATTAAAAATATATATTTACTATAAAGACAAAAAAACTCCTAGTTGAAATGTGGCGTCAAAAAATTCCTTAACAGATAGATCCGTCCATTTTTTTTTCTAATCACTTTGGTAAAAACTCACATCCTAACTCTTTTTTAACCGACTTCAAAAAGGAGGAGGTTCTATGTTCGGCTGAATGTATTTTTTTTTTATGTATGTTCACCGATTTCTTTGTCAATTGTGGACCGATTTTAAAAATATATGTTTTTATTAAAAGGTTATGCTTTCGAATTGGTCCCATAGAAATATTGTTATGATCTGATCATGGACTTCGAAGATATGGAAATAACTCCTCATAGAATCACAACAGAACCGTCGTAACAAGTAAAATTGCTTTGTTTATACGTGTAGTCGATGGCTGACTGAAAGAAGAGGGGGAATATATCGAACTGATCTGATGATGAAGCCTGAAGTTAGGCACCGGAACTCTGTAATAAAGTAATCTACCTAACCGTGTTATGGGATTATTAGAATTGTCTTGAGATGCACTCTGGCTATAAGGCATTTATGTTTGGCTGAGGGGTACTTTTTAGTGGTGGTACCTTAACTAAAAAGTGTAAAATAAAAAAATACAACCGACTTCAATGTAAAAAAAACACTGAAAAGTGCAAAATAACTTTAATTTCGGAAGTCGGTGTTAAATAACGAAGAGACAAAACTATTATAGAAACACCGACTTCCGAAATTAAAGTTATTTTGCACTTTTCAGTGTTTTTTTTTACCTTGAAGTCGGTTGTATTTTTTTTTTGTAAATTTTTTTATTGATAGAAAAGATACATGTATAAGTTATGTATGAGCCATAAAAACCATGTTGTACTAAGTAAGTAAAGTTCTCCATAATATAATAATTTGGTGTTTATTATGATAATGCCTTGTTATTTTAAGTCCGCCTATTTAACACGACTGTAAAGTTTATGTACATTAAATCAATGAAATGTAGGTATGTTTTTCAGGCCGTTTTAATCAATTTTATTTGCCTGCCACAGACTGATTTACGGTGATTTGAATATAGCCATCAAACGGTTGATATATTTAAATGAAAATATTTTAACTGAAACATCGCAGGTAGAGTGATCAACCGGTGGCTACACCACGTGGAGGTCTAGAGACCAAACTTGTTATATTTTGTTACCGTATGAAGACTTACAGAATACAAATCTATTAAATGCAGTTATAATGAAACAATAATTTAGAGCCATAGAGAGTACCTAGTACCTACACAGTTCTGTCTATGTTCTCAATGAGAGCTTGACTAACGCCATAAATATAAGTTATGTATGAGAAACAAAAACCATGTAGTAGAGTAGGTTGCTTCCCAAGACATTCGATTTGCACTTGAGCGTTAGATACCTACATTACACTGCTATTGTTATCCGAGTTGATCGAAGCTGCTTGTACGCTAAATTAGACAAATTGGTTAAGAAAGGAGCGTAAGAGGATATTCTTCGTGAGGGGAAATGTGTAGTTAGAAGTATTCTCGCAAGTGCTTGAGGGAAACAAACGATTTTCGTTCGTGGCCCCATACGAGCCTTTCCGGGCCATTTTCTTCATTTACGTTCGTTCAGTTTCGTATGACACTAATTGGATAAGTTGCACTAAACTGAATTTGCACGAGATTAGATAAACGCTCCTGCTGAGGAATGCTATCGAGTCTGTACATAAATTACCTTAGGATAATTTCAACTTGTTTTGTTTCTTCTTTGTCGGTCTCTTCAATTTTTTTGTCCATATCCGTCGCCCCATATTTGACACTCATTTTTAATTTCTGTCTTTTATGTGCCGTTCGCTTGAACGAGCCTCATAGAAAAAATCCGTAAGTTGTAACATTCGCTTGTCAGCCACCCGGCCACCGTGGAGCACTTACACACAACGTTTAGTAAAATAATACACTTTCACATCTGTGCTAACATTACACTATTTTATTACTTAGTTTAATATACTTATTGAGAATTATTCGTATCGTGTTGTGCGCGGTTGTCAGCGCGTGTGCTATGAATGGAGCACTCCACTTGTGTGACATCAAATTAGCTCCTATACCGAGGAGAAGTACCTATTATAAGACAACTGCTCTTCTATATACGTTATTCAATTGTCAAGGGATCACCAAATTACTTTCTGTTGGTTGTTAAACTTCTCAACATTATTTATACGACAAATACAAGCCAATTAGGAATTCATGTTACAGTTAATTGATAATTTTAATTTATCAAAAACACGAAGTACTAATGACGAGTGCAATCAAGTGAAAGTGAAAAATTATGTTACGTATTGGAAATAATGACTGGAACTGAATTTTAATTGTTGAAACACAATCATTGTTTTATTTTATTCTTAAGCAGAAATTCTCAGCATACCTATCTAGTTACTAATAATAAATATTTACTTAAACAATAATCTTAATAAAGAAGTAGGTATTTATTTCACACAAAAATATAAAATGCATAATCTAAGTTTTATATTTATTAAATACTTATATTTATTCCATAACATAATCTTTCTCTAAACATGGCAGCTAGGTTTGTTGAAGATGCTCTTACCTATAAATCCTTAAAATACATAATTTTAAAATGAGAAAGCATCAGATACTTATTTCTGTTTATGAAAAATTGGATTTCCGACAGCATGATCGTGGGTCGTGTCCGACGTTAAATTGGACTTACAGCGTGTCCTCCTACGTGTGTGTGTAATATCTACTTTATAAGTACTACTTATACCGTGGCTTTGGCTTCCGTGGGTATTAGGTTTCCTCCATCCGCGGTTCATGCCTCACTACCTATGCGTATACTGACCCTAATGTTAATAAATTAGATTCCAGTTTCAAATGGTGGCCTGTTAATGGGAAAAAAATATCGACAAATTCTTTTTTTATGGAACTGCTTATTAATTAGTTCTTTTTGTCTTTGTGTGTCGTTGTTTGTGTTGCATGTAAAGCAGTTCTTCCCGGTTGCACAGAATAAGAAATAGTACAAATACCGGTTGTTACTCGTAGATCTTTGACAGTCGTTACAGGTAGTCAGATGCCAGAAAGTCTGACCATCAGTCTATCCATGTGAAACACAGGTATTCGCCGCATCAGGTAAGACTGGAAGCCGACTCCAAGCTAATTGAAGTTGGAAAAGGTTAGGAGATAATGATTTAGACTAACTTACTTAGGCAGAGATAGAACTTTCCATAATAACTACAAATAAACGTTTCTTATCTTTTATGCGATCGCTCAATGTCCTAATTATCGGTGTTTAATATTTTGCTTGATATTTTTTTATTAGAAAATTGACGCTGTAATTTTATTGATAGAACACGTGTCATTAAAAATAGATGCGGCGACAATGACCAAGTGTGTTACATCTGTGACGAGTATGTGTACTTACCTACCTGAGTACCGATTGGCTAAATAAAACTTTAGCGAAATCTCTTTTGTTATATTTATGACATCGAACCGGCTTATGTTTTCATATCTTTGTACCTATTATGTTTCCATAATCAAGTCTCAAAGGCTTGTCTTGTACCTACCCATTTCATTATTTGGTTGGATATTAGTAAAGTACCTAGATACATAATATTATTCGAGGGCTGTAAATTAGATAATCACACTAATAGGCGAAAGTTAGAGAGTGTATATATGTTTGTTACTTATTCACGCTCGAACTGCTGAACGGATTAAATATGGACCATGGATAGACCATGTCCTGGAATAGCACATGGGTTACTTTTATCCCGGGAGTGTTTTCTCCTGGGACAATTTTCTATTTTCACGCTGGCGAAGCCGCTGACAGCAGCTAGTCATATTTAATATTATAAACGCGAAAGTTTGTATGTATGGATGTTTGTTAAAAAGTACAGAACGGATTTCGATGAGGCTTGGTACGCAGTTAGACTATCGGGGTTACCATGACGTTCAAAGTAAGATTGTTTCATTCTTATTTCGGTGTGGGTAAGAGACAGAGCTATACAGGTTGTCTAGCGCCATCTCTTACCCACACTGGAAATAAGAATGAAACAATCTTACATTAAACGTCCTGGTACAGGTCTATGTCCTAAAATAGCATATAGGATACTTTTTATCCTGGGATTATATTCCTTTGGCACAATTTTCTAACACGCAGGTAAATGACAGCAACTGTCAAAAACAATTGGTCCCAATCATTCCTTCATTCGGTCAATCATTCCATCATTCGGTCAATTATTTTAGCATTCGGTCAACCATTCTACGATTGACAACAAAGATTAAATGCGAAATCTCGGATTATTATTAAAAGAAAAAACAAAGTCGTGTTAGTTACACTATTTATAATGTACTTTTATTATCAAGTGTACCCTAAACAAAAAACAAAGGTCGTGTTAGTTACACTATAATGTACTTTTATTACAAAGTGTACCCTAAAACAACCTTTTTTAACTTCCGAACAGGAGTATAGTGCAGCATTTATAACTTTCAATCTGATACCATTCATTAAAAAAGTAGAAACCAAAAACATGTCTATGTTTACTCTGAGCTGTTGTTTTGATTGGAGGCCTTGAATACCTACTTGGAATTAATGAGGAAACAATCAGTGGCTTCTTGCCTTAGGTAGATACTTACATTTTTTTTTAAGTATCGTGTGTTAGCGTCAATGGTTCTGAAACCACACCGTTGTCTCCAGGCCAGTGGCCAGTGAGCAGTCGTGCACGCGACCGCAGCGATGTCGTACCTACCATATTGCGGGTTCGGCAGTTGGGTCGAGTACATAATTATGTACCTACAATATTTAGAGTTATGCAGAACAGAGTGTAAAGTCCCGTGTCCCACAAATCTTCGTAGAAAAGTGAGGATCCTCCGACTAGACGTTATGTCAGATCTGGGCAACTGCCCGATAGTTGGTTTTGGACCTTTGTATATTACCGCGATGCAGAATTTCGTTGTTTAGTTCCTATGTCACCACATGGGAGCTAAACCGCGAAATCTTATTACATAGGTAGCCAAAGTTCTCGTACATTTTGGTTTTGATTTAGATGGCAACAGGCTATCGCAAGCATTTTCTACCTTAATCACAATATCTAGCGGCGTAGCATGTAAAGAATTCTCTTTAAAACTAAAATGTCGGTGACGTCGACATTTTTTGACAAATAACCCAAATGAATAAGTTAATAGGATTTAATTTGCTTTTTTTCCCGCGCTTATCCTTTGCAGGTCAAAGAAAGCAAAGGTATGAAACCGATAAACATCCTAATATTAAAAATAAGAAATTCCAATTAACCGACTTCAAAAAGGAGGAGGTTGTATGTTCGGCTCAATGTATTTCTTTTTATGTATGTTCACCGGTTTCTCGATTTTATTGTGGACCGATTTTTTTTTTTTTATTGAAGATCTCAATATGATGAAGTTCGAAGATGAAAAACAAACACATCACTGCTTACCACCAGGTGGAATCGCAATCGCAGTCAAGCACTAGTTTATATTATTAAAAAAATAACAAATTTATTAACTAGTTCTACAACAGTATAAAATGTAGCCGTGAATTTTTTCTTGTGACATGGCGGTAAAAAATTAAATCTGTTTCATATGCGCGCGCATCTAAAAATGGCGGCCATAGACAAGCTGCAATAAACTGATTTATTAAAAATATTTTTTTTTTCATAATGAGACTCTTCTTTGAGAACATAGGTTTTAACTACAGTATCGCACTAGTGCGTATCTAATGGTAATCAAAATGTCACAGTTTGGTAACATTCACCATTACATACCTAACTAAATGCAATGCAATTAGAGTCACTTTCTGACAAGTGTGTTGAAAAGACTATTCATCAGTGATCCGTTTGCGAAATATTAAAGTGCAAAGGCAAACTTTGAAGGAAAAGTAGAATTACAGCTAAGTTAGCCCCGTTAGTCTAACCCTTAAATTCATAATGCACCCTATGCAGGCTACATAATATTCTGATGACTGAATGTCATGTGCCTTTGTCTTAAAAAAGTCCATCGAGAATAGGCTTGTTTTTAAGTGTTGTTTTTTGATAAGGCAATTGAGCCAGTTGCGACTATTCTACCAGTGTCACGTTGGGGCTTATTTTTAAATTCTTACGTTAGTAGTACTGGCTTTTTTTAATTCGAATTTGACAACTAAAACTTTTTCGGCGTGACCACGCCGCGGCGTGGCTGCGGTTTGAAAAAGGTGTTGATGAATTTGATTGTGTGAACCACGTGTGAACACATTTTTTTTTAGATTTTTCAAGGTAAGGTGTGCTCAAAGGGTGTGCTGTTTTATTTGTATTTCGTTTTTATACAAGATAAATATTGAGTAGAGTTAGTAGAAATTATGTACTATTTTATTCGGAATGACCACAATATTTCGAAATTCCTTTAAGTAATATATTACATAGATATCCGGTACCTATATTACTAGGCCTAGACCTATTACCTATCCTACACTATGCCGCTCCGTCGCCGTATACATATAACGTTTTCAAAACATTATACTTAATAGCAAAACATTATATTCTCTTAGCGCATTCGCGATATAACATATTCGCAAAATATGTTATATATTCATAAAACATGATAAACTCAAGACCATATTCTAAGTAGGTACAGTCAGGCAATATATATTATACAACATGTAACTGGAATAAAGCACACCTTTACCTATTATCCCAATTAGAAAATTATATTTACAATCATAATTCAAGCACTTGAATTTTACTTAGCTATTATTGCAGATACTTAGTGTTTATCTTTTTTTAAATAATAATAAGTAGTAGGAAAACAATATGGGTGTCGACGCACTACTTTGGTTCGGTATTGGTAGTATGCATGCATGTACACACTGAGCACAACCGTGATCATGACGGTAAGACCCTCTTTGAGGAGTGGCTGGAAATACGTCACATCGTCCTCGCCTTCCGCATGACGCAGGTCTTCACCGGACATGGTAAGTTCAGGAGGTTCCTGCACCAGATTCGTGCGAAAGAAAGCCCGGCTGTCACCATTATGTGGACGGGCACGCCATAATTATGGCGGTAAGTCCCCTCTTTGAAGAGTCGCTGGAAAGGCAACACGGCGTCCTTACCTTCCGCATGACGCTGGTCCTCACCGGATATGGTTCGGGTATCCAACACGGGGACTTGAATTCCTCACTTCACTCAGGGATATATATTAACTGCTTCACAGTGCTCGGGAGTTAATTATGTAAATCCCTCACTACGTTGAGGATTAAAACTTAGCAACCTTCGTTTCGTTCAGAATTCAACATTCTGCCCGCGACGCTAGGACACTGTTTTAACCCCTAGTCACATAATCTACTATTCTAACTTTCCTAGTGAAGTCGATTTTTTAACGGGTGTGGTAGTTTAATATCACTTGAAATAACGTTCCAAGATATAATTTTTCTATGTTATTAAAAAAATAACCCAATTTCATGTGATCTAATGTTTCTACCGAAATCGAAACCGACTCTTCGGTAAGGGTCTCAGTTTCGACCGAAACTTTTTTAGACACTTTAAAGCTAGAACTACACTGCGCGCACGTGTGCCACACACGCCGATCAGCGGGGCTATTGCGTAACTCTGTTGACAGTTCAAGTGATGATCACTTGTTAACAATGTGCATCATTGAACTGTCAAACAGCTAGTTTCGTATTGCCTATCTTCAGTGACCAACTGCAGTGACGTCATTAGCCACTGGTGCCTTTGATAGCCACCGTAACACGTTTTGACAGATGTTATTGTATCGATACTTTTAAAATTGCGATTGTGTAAGCTTTTGAAGCTGTATAATAGTCGATAAACATTTTAGAGTGGTCACAATAGGCACCGTAAATTTTTATAATTCACCACATTTCCACCGTAGTTTGTTAGTCACTTGTGTGATACGTAATACCTACCAATTTTATGAAATTGTCAGTTGACAACTAAGTTAAGTGTGCAACGAATGCTAGTTGTCCACTGTTATTGAAAAAGTTAGCCAATAGCCCCCCTGGGCGCGTCGCGGTCGATCTCCATACATTTTATATGAAACTAGACTGTTAGAGCTCACTTAATCCACGCCACGCGACGACGTTCTACGTACAAATCAGGCGTGTTACTCGTGTGCATCGGTCTAATGTAGTTCTAGCTTAGGTATATAAATCAATGGTTTCCTTAAATTTGCCTTATTCTTCAAACTTATGCAGTCAGATAACATGTGCTAATAAAATAAACAATTTTCAATAAAAACTATTTTTTTATAGCAAGCTTTTATATCGCGGTATATACCTTTATAAGTAATTAATACTCATCAAGACCATTCCAAAAAGCTCAAACATGATAGGGTTATTTGAGTTCCTATGGCCACCTTCCGGTTGCATCATCAGATCAGCTCCATGTCATTAATTTTGCATTGTCATCTGATTTGTCATGCATGCAAAATTTCAGCTCAATCGGTAACCGGGAAGTGGATCAAAAATTTGCAAGATTTGATTACATAGATACAAATATCGGGACATGGACAGGTGAAACTAAATAAAAGCTTGTAAAAAAAGAATATTTCACCTTTCACCTATGTACTCTGCGTTCCAAATAAGAATAAGAAAGTCGATCTGTCAAATGTTGATTGAAAAGTACGGTTTGCAAAGAAAACTTTTTTGCTTTGTATTATTAAGTCAGTGAAATCTAGGTGAAGTAAAAACGATATTGTTTGATCTAAATTAGCTAAATATATTATTTAAGTCATAATTCCGTCACACTGTATATTTTAAATAATAATATTATTTTTAATGAATGATTGTGCTACAACATTATCAAAACCTAATGTTCTTCTATCATAGAATACATAAAAATATCAATAAAATGTATATTTATGTGCTAAAAACCTCAATTTAGACAGCAAGCACAATAATACTTTTTAATACTTTTTACAAGTTTGCCCAATTTGCAGAAACTTTCGTGTTTTCGGTATTTTCTATTTTAAGAACATAAGCTTTAAGGGTCATTTTAGAAAAATATACAATCTATCATAGGACTTCGTTACTATACCAGTAAACGTTCATATTGCCTGTCAAATTTGAGTGGAGAAAGTCGAAATCATTCTTTTGAGGTTTTTCATTCAAATAAAACGATTATCTAGAGTTGTCACTTAATCTCATAATTTAACATTGAGGTGACAACCCTGACGGTAATATTTTAGTGGGCAAAGTCGAAACAACTGCTTGGGAAAGATTAATTTAAAAAAATAAAAACTTTTTACAAATATAAATTACCGACTTCACTAAAAAAAAAACACTAAAAGGATCAAAATAACTTTAATTTCGGAAGTCGTTGTTTCTCGGTATTGTTTGTTTCTTATTTAACAATTTTTTTTTAGAGAAGTCGGTTATTTTTTTTGTAAAAAGTTCTTATTTTACACTTTTTAGTTGCGATACACTTATAAACGGAGTGCCTCTTTCTCATGACGATTCTAAATAACCCAAACAGTGCTAGGTTACATTGTTTTATTATAAAGTTCCTGTGTCTACCTTCCACCTTCCGGCTCCATCAACAGATCAGTTAGATAGTACCTTATAGCCAAAGTGCATCTCATGACAATTCTAATAAGCCCAAACACGGCTAGGTTACATTAATTAATTACTGAGTTCCAGTGCCTACCTTCCGGCTCCATCATCATCATCAGATCACTTTGATGATACCATTTTCAACGTAACTGTTCAGAACCATTCATTTATTTGTATTGTCATAGTCGCTTAACTATCTTGATTGTGATTTCTTATTCTGTGATTGTGATAACAATGTGAGTATATGAAGTTCCGTTGACCATTTGTGGTCTTCTTCATCAGTTCCACTTCATCAAATGTTACTTTTTGACTGTAAGTGCTTAAGTTCTCGATGAAAATATCAAAATCACTATATGGTTGGCTATAATATTTGAGGAGTTCCCTCAATTCCTCATGGATTCCATCATCATTACTGGATTTTGAAAAAAATGGGACCAAACTTGAAGCATATCCTATAAGGGGAAAAAAAATTTTGCAAATTGGTCCATAAACGACGGAGTTCTAAACAAACATAAAAAAAAATACAACCGAATTGAATAACCTCCTTCTTTTTTTTGAAGTCGGTTAAAAATACAACCGAATTGATAACCTCCTCCTTTTTTTTGAAGTCGGTTAAAAATTGACATTGCCCACCATAACATATCATATTTTCCAATTTGAGAAAGATTTTGTGTTGGATATCCGGTTTTTCTTGTTTATTTATTACAAACTAACAATGGTTAAAATCTTATTTACCTGTTGTAATTAAAAATCGAGTTACAGAAAAAGTTTTTCACACGACTTTTGACCCGCAATTTACACTAAAGTGCGTTTTTTAATCCCAGATAATGATTTGACAAGTGCAAATGTCAAACTCCAGAAATATGTTGCCTGCTTTTTGGTAAAAGTGATGTCTCCAAATTCGATTTTTTATACCGGTTCTTTTAGTAATAAAACCTTTAAGGATAGTACCTACAACCAAGATACAATAGTGTTTGTTTATAGTAGAGTCTAATATGAATTGAAGATTAAAATAATTAAAAATATTCAAAAATATCACCATATTTTTTCCACTCGGGCTTTTATTTATTCTAAGAACTGACAAAACCGTTTTTACCCGCGTTCGCTGCGGTTGCGGGCCCGCAGCTTCTGTAGAATGCTATAGATATGTGTATCCCGCTCCCCGCTGCACCGGCGGGAAACTAGTAGAATCGTGCGGGCCACGGTCACCAACAGCCTCGGCGGGTTGTGCCCACACTCTCTGCGGTTGGTTAACACCCGCAGTGGCCTTCAGGGGTAGAAAAATCCGATGTGAAATCCGAAAATCGATTGATGCACCCAGAACTTTATAGGCCTTCTTTTTTAATTCTTCTGTGAAGTAAATATAACGCAACAGCTCGTTTCTGGTGTATGCCCACGGTGGTCTGGAGCTCAACTGATAATTAACCGCCCGTCTTGCGATTGTCATCTGCCAAGTTTGCGAGCGATAACCGCAACCGCGACGGCTGTGTAACCACACAAAACTCCGGTCTCGTGAGTTTAAAAATAAAACAGCTGTTTCCTCCACCGTGGCGGGTGCGGTTGAAAACTGCTTCGTGAGTTTTTTGCTATTTTCTTTTACCAGGGAGCTCCAGTATATGGGCGTCCCAACACAATTTAATATCTTGTTTACAAGAGCGGGACGAGACAGTCGCAGTTTATGCTTTACAATTTAAAAAAAAAGTTATCATCATTGGTCGTCAAGATTTTTTTCAAGATGGGAATTCATCCAATTTGGGACTTCTCCCGGTCTGGGAGGAGGAGGGCATGTCAGACTTTTACTGCCTAAAACCACATTGGCCCTACTGAGCCCCTACGGTTTCCTGGCATCTCTTTGAGGAGCGCGTGGATCACTAAGCCCTGTTGACGACTGGGGCTCAGTCCCGGCGATTACCGGACTGCCGGACGGCAAGCTAGCCCATTGCTCGACGTTGGTATTGACATTGTGGTAGTCGGGGTTGGGATCTCGGCGACAGGGATGATCGTTCCCTCACTCGTGCAGCCTCCTCCTTCGCTAGCATTACTGCTTCACAGAATGAGGTGACCCCCTGCCATTCCTCCTCGCTCTGGACCATGGCCTGTACCAGGACCCAGCGCGAGAGGTCGCTACCACCTATTGCCTTCACGAGGACACGGCGGTGCTCCGCCCAAGTGGGACACACCTCTACCGTATGCTCCACACTGTGGTGACCTCCTGAATCCGATGTAGGAACTTCCCGAACTGACTATGTCTGGTGAGGACTTGCTTCATGCGGAAGGTGAGGACGCCGTGACGCCTCTCTCCAATCACTCCTCAAAGAGGACTGACTGTCATGATTATGGCGTACCCATTGGTCAACAAGCTGTGAATTCAAATGTCTGCATTGCAAGAAACCGACACTCGATTCGTTTATCGCTACAATTTTATAAGAGATCCATGCGAAAATAGTACCTACAAACAGAGGACTTGCGATTGTTTTATCCCGAAGTCCTTTTAACACTACCTATAATTAAAGTTGTAATAAAGTGTCAGCAAAAATATCACTATGAGTCATTTTATATTTGTATCTGGGTTTGGTGATAACAAATCGAGACGAAAAAATAAAATGACGTAGCTTTTGCTCGTCTTTCAATTCTTATGCTTAAATTATATTTTATTTTATAAGTTAGACATTTGCATCTATCAAATTACCTTCAGAAAATACAAAAACTGACTCTAGTTGCATAAATTTAAAACGAAATGATTTTTACGAATTTTTTCGGTTTTTTTGGTCAATATCGGTTGCGGTACCTCACTATTTATGAAATGGAAAAAACATGCAACATTCGAATTGTCAAATCATTATCTTTAATTAAAAAACAGACTTTACCAACTTTGACATTTTATTACAGCCGACTGGAGTGAAATAAAAAAAAAAAACTGGGCAAGTGCGAGTCGGACTCGCGCGCTGAGGGTTCCGTACAAACTTAAAAGGTAAATTGCGGTTTACGATTTAAGACGTATTAAAAAAAATAACTTACAAGTAACTCGTTCAAACCAATTTTCGGTAGAAGTTTATAATGTAATGTACATCATATATTTTTTTTAGTTTTATCATTCTTTTATTTTAGAAGTTACGGGGGGGGGGGGAGACGACGACGACGACGACACATTTTACCACTTTGGAAGTGTCTCTCGCGCAAACTATTCAGTATATAAAAAATGATATTAGAAACCTCAATATCATTTTTGAAGACCTATCCATAGATACCCCACACGTATGGGTTTGATGAAAATAAAAATTTTAAGTTTCAGTTCTAAGTCTGGGGAACCCCCAAAAATTTTGTTTTTTTTTCTATTTTTTGTGAAAATCTTAATGCGGTTTACAGCATACATCTACTTACCAAGTTTCAACAGTATAGCTCTTAGGTATAGTTTCGGAAAAAAGTGGCTGTGACATACGGACGGACAGACAGCCACATGACGAATTTATAAGGGTTCCGTTTTTTGCCATTTGGCTACGGAACCCTAAAAATCAGTCAATGCAGTTGTTGTCAGGGATATATTTAAATTTCTTCATAAGATTTAATAATAAATACAACTAAAGAATGTTCCTGTTTTTTTGAATATTTGTGAAAAGTACTTTGCTGGGCAAACTCAGATCAGTTGGGCAATCTTGTAAGGTTTTACGGTAACTAATTAATAACTAGTAATTCATTGTCAGTCTCAACATAGAAAAAAAGAATGATTAATTCCAATTGTGTAAAACAGTCAAAAGAGAATGTCAATAAAAAAAACTACATCAATTTAGCAAACTATACGTACCTATTCTAATATGGAAAATATTTCTCAGAGTTTAGTTTTTAACCGATTTAGGCTTTGTAGACTGGCCGCCCACCTGTACTACTATGATGAACTGACTACATATTCGGTCACTTGTTCTCTCACAGTTAAAATCAAGTATCTGAAGATCACACTCAGTTAAATCATAGTAGGTAGTAGTAGTTTGGGTGGTTACTGGCGAACTCTGCAAGATAATGGCGGGTGACTTACGAGTTACGATTACGACCCACGAACTCACCCAAAGTCAGCACGTGCGATAATTTACGAATGGAGAATTTCAGTTCGGCCGAAGGTTCGGCAAATTTTTTGCCGAAACTGTAAACGAATATGTGTTTGAGTGACTTTCATCACCATTGCCGAAAGACGACTGTTGAAAATAGTCTCCCCAAGTGTCGCCACAACGAAAGCTGTGCATCTCGCATCCATTGGATTCCCGTGACCCTCACCAGGTCATCGGTCCACCTTGTGTCCCGGCCTTCCAACCCTGCGTTTTTCGGTGCGCGGTTGCCACTTCGCAGTTGTGACTTACATACTGAAAACAAAATCCTGGAAACTTTCGCGAAAAGCGGAATGTATAGACATGCACTGTAGGCACTTAAGACAACGACTCGTTTAGTTAACCTGATTCAGTTTTGCTAGGCAAACTGCTTACCTATTTTACCTCTTATTGGTTGTGTAATGGTGTTGATAACAGCGCCACCTATTCTTTACAGGTCGAAACGGTCTTCATTATGGCCGTGTACATTTCGAACTGGGGCGAACGTACGAAATGAATCACCCGTTTGACGACAGTTGGCGCCACGAGTATATACTGTGGAAGCATGTCGTTCCTAAATAATTTATTTTTTTGATCAATTGTTTATTGGCAACTTGGCAAGAGGTACTTAAGTTAAGTATATTTTACAGAAATATTTTTTGACGGTGGTCTCTATAATAGTTTGTTTACTCAGACAACTTTAGGTCCACGGGTTAGTCACAAAGAACTTAAAAGCTATGTTAATAAAAAAAAAAAAAAAAAACAAATAAAATAAGAAACAATTACAAATCAATAATGATGGTCCACAGTTATGATAACCAACACCTGCATGAAGTGAGACTATTAAAGTCTGATAACATCCTCAGAATGCTATTGGAGCTTGATTGCGTTTTCTCTAGCAGAGACGCCGTCTTTTTTCTCAGCATTGCATGGAAGTGGATAGGGCACTCATTGTGCCGATAGTCGTAACGGCCAATGGCTTAATAGCTAAGAGCCTCGAACAACATCTGAAGAGGCTCTCGTTAGGCCGAAGTCGAAGGGCCTGATCCAGAAAGCGTACTCCTGGACACGGCGCGCATCGTTAGGAGATTCCTCTCTCAGGAGCCCTGACCGCCGGTAGCTTGGAACCTGTTCCCGATGCTACTATTTTTTATATTTTTAAATGTTTGCACACACTATGCAAATAATGTGTTTTTTAAAGAAATATTTAAAAATGTAATGAATTTGTTTATAAAATAAATAAATGGAATAATAATAAAGAAGAAGAAGGCAGTACTCCTCGATACGGCTCGCATTGTGAGGAGGTTCCTGTCTCTGGAGCTCTAACCACCGGCAGCTTGAACCCTGCTCCAGATACTGGTGGACTACTATCTTTTTATATTTTTAAATGTTTTTTAAATGAAATATTTAAAAAATATATAAAATATGTATAAAAAATAAATAAAGGAGATAATAATAAACATTTTTTTCATGTTACCATAGGTTAACACAAATACAAATACACAGAAACACACAAAACACAAACAAAAACATAATAATATTAATAACATTCATTAATTCATTGCATTTATATAGTTAACATCACATTAAAATAAAATAAAAATTGAAAATAGAAAATGGCCGATTGTAATTAAATTGACATAATTAAGAATTAAGAATAGAATTAATTAAGGTGGACCAATGACCTGGTGAAGGTTGCGGGAATCCGATGGATGCGAGACGCACAGGACCTTTCATTGTGGCGACATTTGAAGGACTCCTATGTCCAGCAGTGGACGTCTATCGGCTGATTCATCATCATCATTTGAGCCGATAGACGTCCACTGATGACTGATGATGTAATTAAATTAAAAACTAAATCAATTTGAATGAATACAAATTAAGTTAGATTGTTAGAAAGAAAGAAAAATATTTTATATGGCGCACATACACAGATACACACAATGTAGAAAAACATGTTAAAACTTAGGAAACAGAAAAACTAACATCATGTGTCTCACGCTAGCGCCAAATTGTCAATGCAAACTTTGCTTATTTTATTGTGTGTTTGGTGCATCGTGTGCCAAATTGAAATGGTCGACGGGAGGGGTCATCTGCTATCCTTTCGGACCCCTAAATACTTCTCATGCCCTGTGGATTTTTTTTCATCGACTTTTTATTGTTTTATGAAAATAAGGCCCAAATTTTTCATTCAAGTATTTGAATCATCATAATTCGTTCAAGTCCAAAACTTTGCAAGTAAATAAAAAAAAAAAACTAGATATTTAGAATACATTTAAAAAAATATATAAGGCGTAGACTCTGAATTTTAATTTTATTTAGATGTGTATTGTATTATGGTACTTTCAAATTTAAAATTAGTGACATTAGCTATCTAGTTTTTTTTTAAATTTACTTGCAAAGTTTTGGACTTGAATTAAAGCTGTCCATGTTACAGCTATTTACTTGGCGATAAAAAAAAAAACCAAAAGCGACCGGATTCTTCCAACTTCCTCAAAAATTTTCTAGTTTATCCTCTTGCTAGTGATGTGCCACATGCCATAAAAATCTTTTTATAACTTAGTGAATTCGCTAGAATTGTGAATCGAGTCACATAAGACTAATATTTAAAATTATGATTTATAAAATATTTTTGCATAAATGATCCCTGAAAAACCTATTAAAAATGTTATCTCACTCTTATAAGGTAAAATCTATCTCGTATCTCTCTCTTCGTGGGTTTTACTAGAAATAAAAAAATTAAATTGCATTTTTAACCGACTTCAAAAAAAAAGGAGGAGGTTATCAATTCGGTTGTATTTTTTTTTATCATTTGTTTTTTATGTTTGTTACCTCAGAACTCCGTCGTTTATGGATCGATTTGCAAAATTATTTTTTCCCTTTATAGGATGTGCTTCCAGATTGGTCCCATTTTTTTCAAAATCCAGTTCTGATGATGGGATCCATGAGGAATCGAGGGACCTCCTCAAAAATTATAAGCAACTCGATGGTGATTTTGGTATTTTTATCAAGAACTTAAGCATTTACAGTCAAAAAGTAACATTTGATGAAGTGGAACTGATGAAGAAGACCAAAAATGGTCGACGGAACTTCATACTCAAATAGATATCACAATGAAGATAGTTAAGCGACTATGACAATACAAATAAATGAATGGTTCTGAATAGTTACGTTGAAAATGGTATCATCGAAGTGAGTCATAAGTCATAAGTCATAAGTCATTTAATTTCATAACAATGGAACATTGTGTTGAAAATAATGTAAAATAATAATAATAAATAAATAATTGCAGTGATGGTAAGAAGAAAAAGCATACAACATTCTACAAAATCCTAATAAACAAAAATATAGTGAATAATTATTATATAATAAAAAATTGAATATTTAATAACTTGGTAAGTAGGTATAAAATAAATTTTACAGTATACAAAACAATTACATTTAAATAAAAAGATAAAAAAAATCACATAAAATAATAATCCAAATTCCAATTAAAACAAATTTTTTTTTTTTTTTTTCATTTATTAAACAATAACATATATACATTCATGCTAACATATATACATACCAGCACAAACCATCGCGGGTTTAACAGCGGGATTAAATAAGTACTCAGTAATTTATAAAAAAAAAATCCGTATTGTCCAATAATAACAATAATATTACTTATTTCAATTTCATTTTAAAATTATTCCAGTCAAAATAAAATATATATATAAAATAATGTCAAAAATAAAATTAAATAATTTATACAAAAAAAAAAATCAATGTCAGCTGTAGAACAAAGTACATAAATGTCAAAATAATAATATGTCAATAATCCAGATCATTCAAGTCAAAAGAAAATTCAATGTCAAGATAAATTAATAGGTAATGATCATAATAATCCTAATCATAATATAATAATCAAATAATTATTTTAATAACATTATTGTCGTTTGTCCTCTAGAAATTCATCAACACTGTAATAACCCTTCCTCAATAAGTATGTCTTGAGTTTGTTTTTGAATAAATTTACACTATTTATTGTTTTAAATTCTGCGGGTAAGTTGTTGTATAGCAAGACTGACTGATATCTGGGACTGTGTTGAACCACATTCAATTTCGGTTGGATACATATATACATACATATTCAGCCTTTTAATGTTCCCACTGCTGGGACTCAGGCCTCCTCTCTCTAGGAGAGGGGATGGGCCGTAATCCACCACGCGGGCCCAGTGCGGGTTGGTGAATGTCACATGTCTTCGAATTTTTGGTTCTAGGACATGCCGGTTTCCTCACGATGTTTTCCTTCACCGTTTTGAGAGCAGTGGTGATGAAATAAATTACACAAAGTAATGCGTCTGGCTGGGTTTGAACCCGCGACCTACAATTCGTAAGTCGGGGCCGTGACCACTCGGCCACCACTGCTCTCGGTTGGATAAAGTTAGGGAAATCTTTCCTTCGAGTTTTCTGTCTAATTTGTCTTTGTTCGTCGGTTTCAAACTTATGCAATTTTTTTACAAAATCAGTTAATAATACTAGTATATAGAGGCATGGCGCAGTCAAAATTTTATGTGTAATAAAGTGGTCCCTACATGATTCCGTCTGTTTCAATCGGAGCATTGTCCTTATGGCCCTCTTTTGTATTACAAATGCCGACTGGATATTGTACTTGTAACTGTTGCCCCAGAACTCAATACTGTATCTAAGCCTAGACTCAACCAAAGCAAAGTATACCATCCTAAGCTGGGTCAAAGTTAGTTCTTCCCTTAGGTTTCTAATAGCATAGCATGCGAAACTAATACACTTTCTTACAAATGATGTCTCAACCTTCCAGTTTAACAATGCATCAATATGAACTCCTAGGAACTTAACATGGTGGTAGACCATGTTAAGTTCCTAGGAGTCGATATTGATGCATTCGACTTTATTACCACAAGATAAAACCTCAAGACTATCCTTGTTTCGGACGTTCGTTTTGAATAAAACACACTTTGGTTTTTGTACATTGAGTTTTAAATTATTTGTACCAAAGCAGTGTTCGAAAGCTCTTAACATATCATCGAAGTGATCTGATGATGATGATGGAGCCGGAAGGCAGGCACAGGAACTTAGCCGTGTTTGGGCTTATTAGAATTGTGGTGAGATGCTCTTTGGCTATAAGGTACTATCGAACTGATCTGATGATGGAACCGGAAGGAGGAAGGTAGACACAGGAACTTTATATTAAAACAATGTAACCTAGCAGTATTTGGGTTAATTGGAATTGTCATGAGAAATAGTCACTCTGTTTATAAGTGTATCGCAACTAAAAAGAAAAAAGAAAAGAACTGACTTCACTAAAAAAAAAAAACACAAAAAGGATCAAAATAACTTTAATTTCGGAAGTCGGTGTTAAATAAGAAACAAACAATACCGAGAAACACCGACTTCCGAAATTAAAGTTATTTTGATCCTTTAACCTCTTGATTCAATATCCAAACTGTAAAAACATTATGACTGCAGGGGCGCCATAAACAAAATGGCGCACGAACGTCACGAAGTCGGTTATTTTTTTTTTTTGTAAAAAGTTTTTAACATTTATTTCACAATTTTTACAAATCCTGCTCAAATTTTTGGCCTCTGTTGTGAATGCAGGCCCAACATCTGTTTCGTATTTCGACAGTTGTTGTACGAAGCCGTATTTCCTCCTAATCCTCCTTAATTGTATTGAAAGCCATTTCAAAGCATTGTTGCCAGTTACTCGTAAGTGACTCATTCACAATTCTAGCGAATTTATAAATTAGAAAAGAATTATTAAAATTGGTCCAGACGAAAAATTAAGGAGGAAATACGACTTCTTACAACAACTGTCGAAATACGAAACAGATGTTGGGCCTGCATTCACAACAGAGGCCAAGTAAATAGCTGTTACATGGACAGCTTTAATTCAAGTCCAAAACTTTGCAAGTAAATTAAAAAAAAAACTAGATAGCTAATGTCACTAATTTTAATTTTAAAAGTACTCTAATACAATACACATCTAAATAAAATTAAAATTCAGTCTACGCCTTATGTATTTTTAAAAAATTGTATTTGAATGAAAAATTTGGGTCTCTTTTTCATAAAACAATAAAAAGTCGATGTAAAAAAATCCACAGGGCAGAGAAGTGTTTAACCCCTAAACACTTCTCTGCCCTGTGGATTTTTTTGCCCTGATAGGATAGCAGATGACCCCTCCCGTCGACCATTTCAATTTGGCACACGATGCACCAAACACCCTGTATATCTAATATTAATACAATAAATTAAGCAAAGTATATTATGCTACTTAACCAACACTTAGTGGCAACATTATGCCTGATGACCTGATGCCTGATGGACTGTTAGTCTAGTGGTTAGTGGCCCTGACTGCTATGCCGGAGGTCGTGGGTTCGATTCCCACCCAGGACAAATGTTTGTGTGATGAGCACGATCATTTGTTCTGTGTCTGGGTGTAATTTATCTATAATATGTATGTATTTAGAATTATTTAAGTATTTTATCAGTTGTCTAGTACTCATAACACAAGCTCTGCTTAGCTTGGGACTAGACGGCGTTGTGTGATAGTTGTGTGAATATTATATTATTATATTATATTATATATTATATTAAGAGTTCAGTTTAGCCAAAAAGTCATGAAGTCAAGCCTGCAAAAAAAAAAACTAAGCTTGGATTATCAAAAATCTTTTATACTATCTGGATACATTACGTCAACCCAAGGATCTTATATACCCTACGGATAAACTGGATTAATTTCGAAGCAATATTACAAACTCTAAAGTGTACTTTATTTTCATCGACATTAAGTTCATATTTTTTTATTGGCAAGCAAAAGGGGAAAAATGTACCGAGCAAGACAACGAGAAAGAGGTAGTGTGTCCCTTTCTTACCTCTATCTTTAACCAGAGTAGCTCTGCGATTTAGGCTTCTAGTTTTATACACAACGAAGGTATAGGGGGTCGAAAATGGCCTGAACTGTTTCGAGAAAAGGATGATACGGCCGTGCCGCTTTTTTGCTCACCTTGGCGGGCGCGCTGCCGTGCCCCCAGATAAATAAATCAGAGAGGGAATGGGTCGTACTCGTAATACACCACGCGGGCCCAGTGCGGATGGATGTCACATGAATTTTGGTTCTAGCACACGCCAGTTTCCTCACGATGTTTTTTTGCACCGAGAGCAGTGGTGTTGAAAATTGGACACAACTAACCTACCCTAATATATTGTTATAGTTATTGTAACATCGTACGCAAAGGGTTAGGCAGAAATGATCTTTTTGGCCGTCTAATTAGATGGCCGTTCGGATGTCTGATAGGACCAGGCCCGAGTCGAGTCGACAGCGCGTTGTGTTTCACGCGCCTCAAAGACGTCAGCAAACTGAATACACTGGTGGAACCTGCTAGGGCTGCGGGATTGTTTGAAAGAGTTACCGCTGCCCTGAAAAGCAAAGGGCAACTGAAGGAACACAGGTGGGTTTTAGTAAGTAAAATTCTGACATTCTCTCTCGTTCCTCCCAAAGCGGGAGAAGTTATTTGAAGATTTCCCAACTCAAAAAAAGGACCCGATGCTCAGTAGTAGAGCTTGCGACCGTTAAACAAGCAAATAACCACGGCAAATAACATTTTATTTCATCGAATTAACTCTTTATTTTTTATCCTATGTACAATTAAAGTACTTAATAAATTGAACATGACTAATTAAAATGTTGTGGGCAGCTTTAATACGCATGCCAGCCATTAAAATATTTTTCGTTATAAGTTTGCAATATTTTCAGCGATGATTAAATTCCGAGGGAAGTGCCTACTTTGTATGCAAAAAGTTAACAGGGGGTTTAAAAGAAGATACTTTAAAACCTGGTTATTTAAGTATTTAATATAAATAAGGTAACATTAGATTTAGTTTAGTTCCCGGCACAAAGTATAGTTTCGCTCTCAGGCTCAAGCCTGAGAGCTTTTTTAGTTTCCTGCTGTACCCGTTAGGAAAGGTTTAGCCTACTTATTTGACCACCAAACATAATTAGTTTACTTTTTTATTATCATTGATAGGCTCGCGTTTGACCACTATCTCACCTGAGGCTGAGGGCTTAGCCAAGATGATAATCTACAATCGTTAACGCCATTAGAAAAATTCAAATGAATGGGAATGACATCATCTCAACGTTAACATAGAAGGGAAGAAGAAAGAAGGAAGAAGAACGGAGGCGTTACCAACTGTAGAAAGAGATTGGAAACGAAACGTTCGTAACTTGGCTAGGCCTGCTAATGGTACCTAAGCGATGATGTGGTCGACGATGGAGCACGCTTGCCGAGAACTAACCTAATCACTCTTGACTTCAAGATCCCTAGGTTGTAGGATACACAAGCTCCGGCAGGGAATTCCGAATTCCACTCTTTATTCCCACTTATAACATTAATAATGATGCCCGTTAGGATCCATAGTTTGAACACGTGTGGAAATTGATCAATGACTTGAAACCTCCTTGGAGATCAGCTTAGTCAATAAGAGCCTGACTGAAATGACAGACCCTGAAAACCTGAAATCTTCATAGATATCTACAAAAAAAATAAGTAGGTAATTTTCACATGTGTACCTACGTATAATTGTCCCTTCATCATCCCTACAAACACTATAATTTCTTGAAGGTTCATGGAACAAAAACATATACTAACATAATCGCAAGAAATGATTTTCGTGAATTACTAACAATCAGCTTAGTTCACAGACGGACTCAACAAAAACTGTTAAGATTTCAAGAACAGTCTTTGAGGTAAATTTCGGACTTCATGTGGTGCTTTCATTGTTATTCGTTACCTATACTAGCTGTTGCCAGTGGCATTACCCGTTTAATAAATAATAGAAAATTATCTCAAGGGAACATATTCTCGGGATAAAACGTGAATCTTAGGTGCTACTGCTATCCCAGGACAAGGTCTAACCGAGTACTAACTTTCATAAAAATCCGTTCAGCCGTTCGAGCGTGAAGAAGTAACAAACATTTACACACACAAAGTTTCGCTTTTATAATATTAGTGAGATTATAAATGTATATGTCGTGGCTAGATCTTAGAATTGATCAGTTCTGCCAGCGGCTTCGCCCGTGAGTAAGTAGAAAATAATCCCAAAGGCAAACACTCCCGTGTACCTACAACCAAATCCGATCAGTCGTTGCGTGAAGGAGTAACAAATAAATACACGCACATATAAACTTTATGCTATATAGTATTAATCAACTATAAAATATTAATGTATAGGTTATGAAAATAATAATTGGAAAAGGCTCTATATTTTTCCCCTAAAAGAGAAAATTAGCTGTTAAGGGGTCCATTAAGTCACTTTTTCCTGAATGTGGAAAATATACCGAAAATCAACGATGCGTCCTATCTGGAAGCTCGTCTGAAATATTTTATTGAATCATGTGCATAAAATACTAGTATTCATGAAGACAGGGATAGATTTTATGAACTTTGCGCCGGAAGATTTTTATAAATGAACAATCATAATCGACAACGATGATAAACTCTGTACTAAATGCTAAGAAATTCATACCGGTCTATAATGAAGTTTACTGCTTTTCAATAATTTAGTAAATGGGCTACGTTGCGTCATTTTCATTTGAAGAATAAATAGCAAGAGCTGAAAATCAATCTCGTGTCACCGAATTTAAAAAATTAGATATTTATAAACTTGACTATGAAAAGGTGTGAAAGGGTAGGTAAAGATAAGATAAAATAAAAGTTTGCTTTTTTTCTAATTGGGTTGTTGCTCGAGGCCCTGGGCGGTTATTCTGTTCGTCATCCCCAAAGGCCGCCACTGCTTTTATTTTAGAAAGTTAGACCTTTCGTGGACCATATTTTAACTGAAGAAGAGCTGGTGCTTACTATTTGTAAAAAAGTGACTTCACTTTGTAGTAGTATGTAGGTAATGAAAATTAATTAATTGTAACCAGTCAAGTTGGTATGTCCGACGTGAAAATGAAACTGCAGAAACGCAATCGCGTACTATCATGCACCAATAATGCCTGAAATCGAAGTGCAAAGGCATGTTAGTTTGAGCCTTTTGTTCGAATGCTGAAGTAGATTAAAAATGGTCTGATCACGATTGGTCACAATCGACTGCACACAGTCGTACGTCCTCGGTGCACACAGTGACTATACCCGTGATTTATGGGCCAGCGGTGCTATCTACTGACTGGACAGTCTGCAGATAATTAAATCCAACATTAATTGATATAGCGGCACTAATAGCAATTACGATTTATTATACCCGCCTCAGTTGTCGTGGTAGAGAATCTGGCACGCGTGTGCTCTGCACTTAGGAGTGTTATTTCAATACTCCGAAAGTTTCAAGAGTAGCTAGGTATAATTATGGAATTATAACGTGTTAAATGAGTGAAGTTATTCTAGCTGTTTAATGGTCATTCCCTTGCCATTTCCTTGTAGTAAAAAAAAAAGAATCAGAGTTGTTATGTGATGAGCTGTTTATGTTATGCTAGATAATGAGTATTCAGATTCTTGGCCAATAGTTCGTTGTTCATGTGATAGGTGGCGTTAGTTGTTGTATATGATGTTGGTACAATATAAAAACACGGCCGTAGGGATTGGCTGCCTAACTCTTGGGGGAACAAAGGAATCCTTTTTAGTGTGTTATAAAACACACTAAAAAGGATTCTTGGAACCGAATGGAACCCCAGAATCCCAAGAACGTGTGCAATTTGAGCGAATTCGGTCTATGATCGTAACAGGTCATTGATAGTTATCAATGATATTTTATAATGATAGTGATCGATTTAACATTTATACCTAATATTTTAGGAGGATTAGTTTTGTATTCCAACCTGCCTACGAAATTACATTCATTAAAATTTTACCAAAATTGCGACTTTACAATAAGGTATTTTTATGTTGAATGTAATTTTGAGGCACCTAATTTCTGAAGCTATTGTTTGCTCTAAGAGTAGTATTGCCAAATGTAATAAATAATTCACAATGGACCTAAATACATAATAGCGTCAAATGCTATAATTTAACACGTCCTCCCACTCGCGCGTATCCGCTGAAAGTGACTTACGACACGAAAATACTAGTACAATGATAATTTTACCTACCTATGCAAGATGAAAAATCATTGTCTCTCACGCATCTTTCGTTTGGCAATATCCTGAGTATTCCTGCGATTATTATTGATGATACATTGATAGTAAAAAGACAATACATTGAGCAAGTTATCAACAGGCAGGTATCATCTACTTACCTCATAGAAATACATTTTATCTTTCGAAACCTGTTTTATGTGATTAATCTTAATGATACTTCATTCTATTTCCAATATGTATTAAGTATTTGTTTATTGTTCTCACATGTCACAGTTCTATTTATTAACTGATACAGAATGCCTTTTTGCATAAAACCCGCTTATGTATCACTAGTGTACCTACATTAGTGTACATATGAGTTACTGACGATTCGGACTCAATATATTCGGACACATTGTCCGAATAGGCACATTTTTATTTCAATATTTTGTTCGATTTACGATTACGATACGATTCGGACACAAGCTGTTTAGTACCGTCGGATAAAAAGTTTTAAAATATAATATACTAGCTTTTGCCCGCGTACATAAAATAAAGCAGTTTTCTATCGGTGAAAAAATTTTAGCAATCGGAACTTTCAACAACAAGCAAAAAACAAAAAAAAACAAACTTTGCCACTTTACAATATTAGTTAAAAAAGCGTCACCAAAACTATTTTAAAGTGAATTTAAGGCGACAACTTTGGGTAATAAATTTCATTAGGTATATTATAAAACTTATCCGACTGTACTAAACAGCTTCAATAAATTTGGTGGTGTCCGAATCATCAAATTTGTTATAATTTAAGTAAAGTCTCAATAAATAATATTCATAAATAGCAAACTTATTAGCGTTTGTTTATATTCCAGAATATCACTCAATTTATGGAAATATTGTACAGGCTATTGATTAAGAATGAATGAATGCCGATCAAAATGGAAAACACTGCGCTTAGTACCTACTTTCTAGTAGCAATTGTTATTTATGATTGATTCAATTCTGAATTTACCAATTAGTACTTTCGTGGACAATTTTGGGATTTAGTTTTTTTACTTTTGACCAAAAAAATATGATCTGTAACGGGTATGGATAGAGCCCCATTTTTGTAGTAGTTAAAATATAGGGGTGTATTTAAATAAATAAATAAAACGAAAATATTTCACTATTTTACCAATTCATTAGAAACTGTTAGAAATTTTTATTAATTACACTTATAATCTTAATTAATTAGCCATCAATATGCATCTATTTGTTTATTAATAATTAATTATTCTTTTCGTGACTGCGAAAATGTTTAATTTTAAAGTAAAAACATTTTGATTAATCATTAACTATTCTACTTAAATTAGATAATACTAAAATATTTTCTCTTACCTCTTTTATGTTATATCTTAGCCCAATAAATCAGTTTAAGTTCATAAAATAATGTCTAAGAATGAGTTAGAAGTTTATTAGACTGTGCTAATCTAATTGCCTTTATTAGTCATTCAACCTATAAACTTTGAACAAGTTTTAATCGCCCACACGTAAAAGAAAACATCTAACATCTAAAAAAATACAATAAAATAAATAAGTTAACCTAAACTATATAAATTGAAACAACATGTTTATAGGCCCACAAATAATATATTAAAAGTAATTGTTTAAAATATTAATTTATAACGAAACTATATCTAAGTACTAAGAAAGAATATTAGTCTGAAAAACTTGCAATATCGATGTCGACGCCCAAATCCAATATCATCCTGAATATTTTTAATACAATGTAGTTGTAGAACTGTAAGCAAAACAAATATTTGAAACAAAATACATTTACTTATAAATGGACACATTTATAAGTTTTGGTTGTTCAACAACAATCATATTGGGCTTTTGAAGGCTTTCTTTGGAACCAGTTTAAAGTTTGTCGTCAGCTCCTATTTGACCTTTCCTGAACCACTACTGAGAATGCCTTTTAAAAGTGCCTTGCTCCATTTTATAAACTTGACTGCTTTTTCCTGTTGGCTAGTGAATGTTATCAGACAATATTATGTAAACGGTATCTACTGTAGAAAACTGAATCCTTTAAGTAACAATTTAGAGAAATGTGATTTAAGTTGGTGTTAAATTGGTTCCTATGATTCGTTGTTTAAGATCCAGAACAAATCGGTCACGGCGGGCGGTAAATCTCAACGGAAACTAGCCATTGGCGCGGGAGATTGTTGTACAAAAGTGCGTGCATGACAGGTGCGCTCTTTGTCCCTTTAATTCTAAAAAATAAAAATAACGCGTGTTTTTCCAATTATCGATTTGGACCAATTATTAGACATACCTATATTAGTGAAGGTATGTAGATTATTAATTTGAGTATATATTGTATCTATGGTTTATTAGTATATCTATTCTTGTGTTCGCCTTCTCACTCGCTTTTATTGCCCCTACCACTATTTTTCTCTGCATCACCCAAAGGTTGACTGGTAGAAAATGCCTAAGGCACTCTTTGGTGTCGTGAAGCGTCTGCCTCTGTACTTTTTGTGTGCATAAAGCATTTAGTAAATCGATGAACAGTAATCTCGCAACATGTTTTCACGACAAAATCCTTAACTCCACATCATGGTAAAGATGCTCCCCCTGGTTTTGCATTTAATCGTCCACAAAGGTAAAAAAAACTGGGCAAGTGCGGGTCGGACTGAGGGTTTCGTACAAACTTGAAAGGTAAATTGCGGTTTTCGATTTATGACGTATTAAAAAAAAATTCTTACTAGATCTCGTTCAAAACAATTTTCGGTGTAAGTTTGCATGGTAATGTACATCATGTATTTTTTTAGTTTTATCATTCTCTTATTTTAGAAGTTACAGGGGGGAAACACATTTTACCACTTTGGAAGTTACTCTCGCGCAAACTATTCAGTTTAGAAAAAAAATTATATAAAAAGAAACCTCAATATAATTTTTGAAGACCTATCCAAAGATACCCCACACGTATGGGTTTGATGAAAAAAAGTTTTGAGTTTCAGTTCTAAGTATGGGGAACCCCCAAAATTTATTTTTATTTTTCTATTTTTGTGTGAAAATGTTAATGCGGTTCACAGAATACATTTAGTTACCAAGTTTTAACAGTATAGTTCTTATAGTTTCGGAAAAAAGTGGCTGTGACATACGGACGGACAGACAGACAGACAGACATGACGAATCCATAAATAAGGGTTCCATTTTTTGCCATTTGGCTACGGAACCCTAAAAAGACGATCAAAACTTTTCTAGCTTCTAATTGACATTGTGACGTAGGTATCTAATTAGAAACTAGCTAGGTATTAAATGTTTTAATTGAATAAATTAACATAAAACTACAGTTACCAACTTAGGTCCTTAGAAAAAAAAGGTAGCCTGTAGAAAAAAAAATGTGACGTGATGTAAAATTTCTGCTATTAATTTTAGGATTAAGAAAGTAAGCTTAGCATATTTATAAACATTTCAAGAGAGGGATATAAAAAAGTAAAAATTTAACCAGTGTAATTCTATATGAATTTAGAAAGTTTTGGGGCACTAACTCAACGGCTAAACGTACTTACCATAACACGGGAGTGACACTGCCGCCAACATTCAAACTTCAACAAAAAACAGAATAACACAGCCCTGGTATCGAACCCAAAACTTCTCGTTAAGCAGTCGCTAGAAACAAACGAACACAGAAGAACAAAGGCAGCTTGAGATGTACCGGGAATAGGGCAAAGTTTTATATGTAGGTATCTAAATACCTAGTCTACTTCCAAAAAAAAAAACAGTTAAGTACCCTTTCTCTCGAAAATTTGGATACTGATATATCTGGGGTTTACTGGATAACCGAAAAAAAACCGTTCATTTCCCTTGCAAAAGAGGTATGTATGATGATTTTTAAATAAAGAAAAAAGGACCGCTTTCAAATAATCCCGCAGCCCTATCAGCTATCAGGCATCGACCCATCTCCGTCAATGTGGTAAATTATTATATAATTATGAATTATATGTAAAAAAATATATACCCTAAAATATAAACCCCGAAATAGCTCACTACCTACGCGATGTAGAGCTTTTTTCAAACAGCCACGCTTTGTGGCATTGAAACAAAACCATGTCGCGTTCGAAATACATGTACTGTATGGATTATATATTAATATTATTTTATACTCGTATGTGTCTTTCACATTCTCAGGAACCCTGGGGTCCCGGGTGCTCAAAAGTAATGACAACTTGCAGAGGCCTCTGCAAGTTGTCATTACTATATATATATATATATATATATATATTTACATATAATTCATAATTATATAATAATTTACCACATTGACGGAGATGGGTCGATGCCTGATAGCTGATAGGGCTGCGGGATTGTTTGAAAGCAGTCCTTTTTTCTTTATTTAAAAATCATCAAATGACTTCTCCCGCGCTCGCCGCTTTTACTGACTAAAACCGACCTGTAGGCCTTCAGTTGCCTTTTGTATTCTGGGGTCGCGGTAGCTCTTTCGAACAAGGAACAAGTTTTTGGTGCGCGGCAAGTTTTAATCAGTAAAAGTCTCACACCCCCTTTGCTCAGAACGGGAGAAGGAAGTCATTTGATTTGATGATTTCCCATCTAAAAAATGACGGGTTGCACTCTGGGAGTGCCGGCAGAAGTGAAAACTTAAGTATTAACGTTGTGCGTTTTGGATCGTCTTACGAATTTTCGATCAGGTCACGTGTCCTGACGCGAGTTTAACATTTTTTACCCATTACAAAAAAAGTGTACAACGCCGCTAAAGAAGTTTTCACTTCAAAAAAAGGAAGTTATTGAAACAGAGTAACTTCCAGTATACCTACCTGCAAAAGGAGAGGTGTAAAAAAACAGAAATGTAGATACTTTGAAAGAACCTACAACAAAATTTAAGAATATATATAGATATTTATATACCTACATCCCGGAATTTTATGATGGTATTTTCAAACCTAATGCCAGAAATCTGTACTCCGATATTGAATGTTAGCGACATTACATTGTGTAAAGCCTTAATGCGATTTAGGGTATGGCTGTGAAGAACTTGTCCCAGGCGACAATCCTCGGATGTGTAAAGCTGATCAAGGCCTGAGTGTTACGCAGCTAAGGTTTCACTAAACATGGTAGGTACTTACTAGTATCTATTTGACTGGATTTTTGATAGCTTTTATTTGATAAAAACTAGCGAAAAGATAAAAATGTTTATAATCCCTAAAAATGGCGATGGTGTAAGTTTTGTAAAATTTATGACAAACAGAGCAGCATTGCAATAATTATACGTCTTACGTCACATGCCAGTACCGTCAACGACTTCGAGTCATTCAGTACAATTGGACGTTTTGCGTGAAACGTAAATTCATTCATTTCAATTTTTTTTTTGAGGTGGGAAATCATCCAATGACTTCTCCTGCCTTAGTGTGGAGCGAGAGGGCGTGTCAGACTTTTACTGACTAAAACCTACTCCTATGTTCCTTCTTTGCCTTCGTTCCAGGGCCCGGGGGTTCTCTTTCGTACAGCCCACGGCCCCAGTAGGCTTCAACCCTGGTGGACCCCTACGGTTTTGCTGACATGTCCTTGAGGCGCACGTGGAACACTACGCGCCGTCGACGACTCGGGCTCGGTCCGGACGTTTACCGGACGGCCGGACGGTGAGCTACTCTTTACTCGCCGTCCGTAAGCCCACGCCTACGGTGGCTGGACTCCGTTTTCCAGCCACCGTAGGCGTCTGGGGCGTGAGGAAGGATGTTCCCTCACACATGCGGCCGCCTTTTCGCAGAAGAATCGATCACCCACCATTTCTCCTCGCTCCGGACCATGGCCTACAGGCCTACAGGCGCTGAGCCCTTGTACACCAGGGCTCGATGTGAGAGGCACGAGGCCCCCACGAGAACACGGGTGCTCCGCCCAACCGGGTGACACCTCCACCGTATGCTCCATCGTGTCCTCCAGGCGGTCCACACAGTGGTGACACCCGGCCGTTTCTTTCGCACAAATCCGGTGAAGGAACCTCCCGAACTTACCAGGTCCGATGACGCCGTGATGTCATTCCAGCTACTCCTCAAAGAGGGGACTTACCGCCATAATTATGGCGTGCCCGATTCATTTCCAATTTAGGTGTCTTCAAGGCTAGAGTGAATAGGCTCTTGATAAACTAGTGCGCCTCATCATCAATTATTGCATCACTGCTTACCATCAGGTGGGATCGCAGTCAAGCGCTGGTTTATATCAAATAAAAAAAAATAAAAAAATTCAGGTAACTTATACACATTAGTACTTTTTTTTTTCGGGTGGGAAAATCATCTAATGACATCCCCCGCTCTTGTGTGGAGCGAGAGATAGTGTCAGACTTTTACTGACTAAAAACCCACTCCTGTTCCTTTTTTGCCATTTTTCCATGGCCCCGGGGATCTCTTTCGCATCACCCATGGCCCCGGTAGGCTTTGACCCTGCTGGGCCCCTACGATTGTTGACATCTCCTTGAGGCGCGCGTGGAACACTACGCGCCGTCGACGACTTGGGCTCGGTCCGGACGGTTACTGGACGATCGGACGGCGAGCCAACCATTGCACGCCGTCCGCAAGCCCGCGCCTACGGTGGCCAGAAATCGGGATCGTAATTCCGGCGGCGGTTGGGGCGTAAGGACCGTTGCCTCACGCGATCGGAACGCGATCAACTTCGCAGAAGGAGGCAACCGGCTGCCACTCCTCCTCGCTCCGGACTATGGCCTGTACCAAGGCCCAGCGCGAGAGTTCGCTGCCGCCGATCGCCCCCACGAGAAAACGGCGGTGCTCTGCCCAAGCGGGGCACACCTCTACCGTATGCTCCACCGTGTCCTCCGGGCGGTCCACACAATGGTGGCACCCGGTCGTCTCTTCTGCACGAATCCGATGCAGGAACCTCCCGAACTTACCATTTCCGGTGAGGACCTACTGCGTCATGCGGTAGGTAAGGACGCCGTGAGGTCTTTCCAGCCACTCCTCAAAGAGGGGACTTGTGGGTGCCCAACACATTAGTAATTAATACATAGCCTGATCGTCGAATTGATCATTTCATGAAGTGGTCACCAATTTTATGAAACGACTTTATTTCATGGAATATTATATTATACCTACTGTTAGTTGGCATATCATATATGGATGTATAATATGTATATGCTGGTCAAATAAACATAAGCACACCTATTCAACATGATTTTGATGAATAGGGGTATTAAACATGATTGACCTAGAATCCTGAAATTTAGCATGAAGCAGGTTCTATGAGAACCTGCTGCACAAGTAATGAAAAACATCTGAAAACTGTAAATTTGTAATTAAGTCACAAAAAGAACTTTCGTTTCGGAAAAATCATCGTAACTCAATTCGGGAATTGAACTGTTTTCATAGGTAAGTTTGTACGGAACCTTCAGTGCGCGAGTCGGACTCGCACTTGCCCGGTTTTTTATATTCCAATGTACCTAACACATCCTTATATTTACTAATCAAACATAACACGTTAATATTTTTTACTATCTCACCTGATTTTAAGCGATAATGTGGTCGACGATGGAGCACGCTTGCATAAAAGTATTTTCACTGAAGGTATGTTGCCGCTTCAACAATAAAATTAAAATAAAGTTAAACATTAAACATTAATGAAGTCGGTTAAAAAGGGTTCCCATATAAGAAACGTTATTTTGTCGGCGTTTTTGTTTTATTTTAACTGTAGTACGGAACCCTTCGTGTACGAGTCCAATTCGCACTTGGGCACTTTTTTATATTTATATGTCCATCTCGGTTAACAACCCGTGGCATAGCAATAAGTGGCTGTTTTCACACTGTTTAACAGCAATCGTTTCGGGTTTTACGCCAAAGAGTTTACATTTAAATAATTATGTTAGATTTATACACTTTACATAAATATAAGGTGCGCATTGGCGCGTGTCTCCGCATACACGGAGCGATATTACTACAAACGACTGGCGCAAGACGTGGGACTCCTGATAACAATTTGATTATTCTGCGCCCTCCTCTGTTAGGTCGCAACGTTTTAAGGTAATCTTGGCTAATGATTCTAGTCTCACCCTTCGCTAAAACAACATCGCACCCTAACAATTTACAGGCAAATTAGTTTGTAGATATAGGCATACATTAGGTACATATAAGTGCGACGCGGTTGATCACCGCCAGGCCAGAACTCTGCTCAGCACATAAACACAGATATAACGTAAATGAGTCTACGTCGTGCTTTGAAAATGTTGTGTATGAAAACATGACAATATTGTCATCGTTAAAGTAAATGCTGAAGCATATAATGTAGGTCATAATCCAAGGGAGGTAATACCGTTAACTCGGGTCTTACCAAGTGCCGCAAGCCCGAGCAAAAACGCTATAGACGCTGGATTAAAATATTTTTTATGTTTATTTTTAGTACAGCGTGACCCGGTTTATACGTGATAGGTCTATAAACTCGTTAAGGATACCTACAGCATCGTAAGTGCGGGAGATGAACACATGTACCACTTGATCAAAATATACTCGATTTATGAATTTGATCATTTTATAGGTACTTATTTATGTGGCGCCGCACCCGTACAATCTGATATTTAAGATACACAAAACATTAAAATGTTAATTATTAATATTTTATACCCAGCGTTATGTTAATAAGTGTCACTGCAAATTAACATACGAATGGTCGTTTTAAGAATATATTCGTGTATAATATTGTTTGCATTAAGGAAATGACAGTCTTCTTATAATATGTCTAGTTGAAAGAAATGCCCATTTGTTATATATGCAAATTACACTCGCTTGTAAACTATAAACCTACCGCAACACAATTTACATATAATAATAAATAATAAATTAATAAAATATAATAGATGTCAAAATAACTGTCGATGACATGGTTAAGAATATCAACAATTTATCATCAGCATCTACACGTTTAACTTGTTTTTCAGACCAATACAATGAATGACATCTAAATAAAAAATATATACATATAATTGCTCACAAGCTCTACTAAAGCTTAAATGGAAATGGGTAGGTCATGTAGCGAAAATGAGTGACTGGACTATTCGCATGTTGTCATAGTCTGGCCCTACAGGCTAGAAACGTGGAAGACCAATAACTAGTTGGGCAGACGACATCACACGAACATAGCAAAAAACTGGATGTCAAAACCATAGACCGAGATAACCTCTGGTCACCTCTGTATGTGGTCTTCACTCACATCAATTAAAGACTTACTTTATACTTATTACTGTAACTTAATTGTCATATTTACAGTGTAACACAAAGTATACCTTGCATAAAACGTTTACATATGCAAATACTTTATCATTTGGAAAGCCGAGTATCGAACCACCATAAATGTAGGTCTTCTGGTTTTGCACTAAAAGAACATTATGTGCTTAAGTTACGGTAGTCAAAACTATACAAAGTGAGCATTGTACCGTTATCGGTATACTAATATGGGTGTCCAAAAATACGATAGCTCGGTTAGTAACAAAGTAACAATGGTTGATGGAGATCGTTTGTATGTGTGTCACGCACGCGTTATCCGTTCCAATTCGCATAAGGCCAAGAACGCACTATTATTTGCAGCAAAGATAACAAAGTGTCTGCTTGGATAAAGCTGTAACACCATAAATTGTCCATTATGGTAACACTTGGCGGCAAAATAGCTCGAAGAATATTTTCAGTAAGCTAAGGAATATTGTAAGTTTCCTTGAAGTTGAAGTACATTCATCAACAAAAGCTCTAGTTCGGATAGAGCTTTTACTGTGGCCTTAGTGCGAGTTTTTAACTTTAATATATTTGATCGCGTTAAAGAAAACGTCAATTTATACTAAAAACTTATAAGTGCCGTCTGGTGTTAACAACGGAAAAATCTTTTATAAAAGTGAAAGTTTGTGTGTTTTTATGTTTGTTAATTCTTCACGCTCGAACGGTTGCAGAGATTTTGATGAAATTGGGTACTCGGGTAGACCATATCAACTGAAATAGTACATAGGATATTTTTTATGCCAGGAATACATTATATTCCCCTGGGACAATTTTCTACTATAACGCAGGTAAAGCCGCTGGCAACATATTTGACCGAAGCGAACGTATGCGGTAACGTGATCGAATACGTTAAAAACACTCGCATTACGACCTCTGCCCCTAGCCAAGTTACAACCGTTTCGTTTCGATTCTCTTTTCGTCGATCGCCTCGAGTAGGCTACGCCTTCGATTCCTTTATTCTGACGTCATCTCAACGCTCAGTCACGTGTTCAGAACAAAGGAATAGGAGGCGTGGCCGACTCGAAGCGATCAACGAAAAGATGACAATCGAAACGAAACGGTTGTAACTTGGCTAGGGGGGCTAGTGCTTTGATCTAGAGCTTGTCAGCTTCTTGATGTTGCTTTTAATCATTAGGAACAATAGTGTATTGAACATGGTGTTGTGGTGCTACATTTTGCAAAGTAATAAAGTCGTGCGACGGTTTCTATTACGTAACCTTAAAAGACACACGCGATTAACTCGCGGCAGCCATTTGTTATCATCACTACACACACGCACACAGAATTTAAGCAATCTCACTCAAATGATATGTAAAATAGACACTTTATTCATAATAGTCTACACAAGCTGCGTATGACCGTTTACTGATATTCATATTAAAATAGCTATAAGCAATTAAACGGAATGAGGGCGCTGAATATCTCGTTACATTACACGCTTAATTACACTCTGTGTGATTTGAATCCAGTTTCAGATTTAATTTTAAGGTCACGATAAATTACAAAGTACCAGTTTGGGTACCTAACGCGCACTTTGAATGCGGTAGTTTCTAAAACGATAACGTTTAATTATAAAACGACCATTTTAGATGTGATAACGGACGTTGCAATCAGATTACTTGAGGCGGAAATAGCTGGCTCTTTTTTTTAAAGATGGGAAATCATCAAATAACTTTATTCGCGTTAGGTGGAGCGAGAGCAAGTGTCAGACTTTTGATAGCTAAAACCCATCTGTATTCCTTTAGTTGTCTTTTGCGTTCCAGGCCCAGGGCTTGTACTATTTCTTATTCTGTGCCCAGGGTAAGTCTTTCGAACAATCTCCCAACCCGAAATAGCTGTAGCTAACATCATCAAATTATTATTACTGAAATTAGTTTTTACTGTAAGTTACGCTGGATTCGGATTTGGAAGTGGTAAAAACTAACTTACCACATATTTCATTGAGCTATAACTTTTGTAATATGAATGTCTCGCCTCTCGGGAAACTTGGTTGGGCTTGGCGGTGTTTGCCGAGTGTGGCGGGTGGGAGCGCCTGACACGAGACTTACTAAGAGAAATTGGAGACTTTCGTACAACAGTACAAGTTTGTTAAGTCCTGTAATCCTTGCTTAGTTCTCATTTATTTAAATTGATTTATTTCCTGAGCTGTCATCCGTCGTCTACTAAGTAATTAACTATACAAAGGGAATGTTAATAATTTATATTGGTAGCGGATTGCAACGAGTAGTCTAAATGTAATAACCGAACTTGTGATTTGACCCTTCCCTTCGATCGTGATGTAAGTAGTCTAAACATATTACGATCTCAGCATACGTCTATCACAACAGCTGACCGAGCGACCGCGGCAAGTGGCGACCGCACACCGGAAAATGCAGCATTGGAAGGCCTCCCATAAGGTGGACCGACGACCTGGTGAGTGTCGCGGGACTGGTCGTTGTGGCTACGATTGGGGGAGGCCTATGTCTAACAGTGGACGTCTTTCGGCTGAAATTATGATGATAATGATGATACGTCTATCATTCTTCATCGAACAGAATGTAAATGCAATCGCAGTAACGTTTAAGTGATTGATTCACGAGTAAAAATTATATAATATCTATTCCAATTTCTGCTTAATTTGTAAATTCAATCCAGGTGCACAAGTGCAGCGACCGCAACGGAAATGACGATGACGTGATGTTCCTTGGAATACTTTTTAAGAAACCCATGCACTTGTAAACATGCCTGCAATAAGGGAATTGTTTTATTCACAGTCAGTGCTGATGTTCCGCGATGCACTTATTTTGACTGGAGAAGAGCCATGCTGAGTACCTACACAATATAATTAATGTGAATCGTGAATTTATTCACCTAAGTCGCTTAATTCCCTGTAGGATATACGTTGAATTTAATTTTCAACGCATAATGAGCTGTACCTAATGCGAAATAACTTGGGAATTTTAACTTTAATTAAAAGTTCGTCTCGGGAACTTGCTCAGTCGACAAAGATTACAATCATTTATTGGCCGAAGTTAAAACAATGGAGTATCCTGTTTACCTTTGCCATTGTGAAGTTTGTCGAGTGTTAGTTCGTTTGAAACACCCAAGTTTAGTGTGGGTGAGGACATTAGTATTGTCTTGAAACGGCTACGTAGGCTGGAGTTACTATCCTTCAGACAATATCGCATTTATCCGCTCCATATTTGCATTGAACATAATTGGAGCAATTTTTTATTATTTCTGCCATTCTGTGTGTGTAAAGTAGTACATTGTTTCCTTGTCTTCGATAAGAAAAAATGTTAAATGTTTGGGAATTTCGTGTCCTCGTGGGTATATAACCTTAATCTCCTTAACCTCCTAACTTACCTGTAGGTACTTTATCTATACCCTCTACGGTTACGGCATAGTAAAAGGTTCCATTTGCCAAAATATCACCAAGCCAAGGTACTTTTAATTCCTTTGATAGACTGTTTTTCTTATCAGCCGTCTTCCAGTTCGCGTCCTCTTCAAAAACAGGAACATGACTGAGTCTTTTTGATTACATCTTTGAACGGGCCTTTTGATAGTACCTACTTTCTTTTAAATTGAAGATTTTGTATGAACAAAGAGCTGTTCGTGAACTAGGTACCTGCTTCGTCTGACAAAGGAACATACCCACATTCGTATAAATTTGGTGACACGCAACACACAAGTTTTATTAAAATGTTGTAGACTGAAAAATGTAAACTGGTGACATGCAAATAATATTCAGGGCGCGTTCAAACTGGTTTGGTTCAATGGTGTTCAGTGTTCGCCACAAGTTCACCAACAGTTATATGTATTTATTACGAATTGATGTCGCACGCGACGCTAATGTTAAACCAATTTACAACTATAAAGTTTCGTTCAAGGTTCAAAATAAAATTTGCACTCGTCTAGGTTTTTATTATTGTTGTAGCTTAGTTGTTAGATACTTACATTTATTGAATTTTCAATAAAAAAGAATTATTATAAAGCTAACTCAAATCATGATATACTTAGGTACCAAGCAGTAAAGCTTAAGTTTTTGAATAAGAAATAATAAGGGTTTGAACCCGCGACCTACAACTCGTAAGTCGTGGCAGTTACCACTAGGCCACCACTGCTCTCCGTCTAGGGTATATTGTTTTATTTCGGAAATCTCGTGCTACATTCCTTCCGGTTTCATCATCAGATTCATATTTATATGGTTCGGTACCTTATAGTCAGATTGCATATCATGACAATTCTGATGAGCACATAAAAGGCTAGAATAATGACCGTAAAGTCTGATAAATACATAGACGGCTATAATAAATTGTTTTATTACTGAGTTCCGGTGCCTGCCTTCCGGTTTCATCACCAGATCAGTGCAATGGTACCATTTTCAATAGAACTAGAAAGCGTACTAGTGAAGTTCCGTTAGCGATCTGTCTTCTTTATCAGTTCCATTTTATTAAGTGATAACTTCTGAATGTCTGACTGCTGGACTTCTTGATGAAAATACCAAAATGGTTATATGCCAATATAATATTTGATAAAAGTGAGACGTATATAATTTCAAGTAAAAAATAATTTTCCAAATGGTGAAGTTCTGAGGTAACAAACATAAAAAAAGAATACTACCGAATTCAGAACCTCCTTTTTTTGAAATCGGTTAAAAAGGCACATGTGTTCAATTAGTTCTGAGGTAACAAACATAAAAAAAGAATACAACCGAATTCAGAACCTCCTTTTTTTGAAATCGGTTAAAAAGGCTTATGTGTTCAATTAACTTTTAACATCTAAATTGATTACAGCATGGTAATAATTATATGTATAGGGACCAAATACTCCAGTCCAAACATACTAGTAGGGGAGGCCGGGAAGCTAAATTTGCAGTTACTAAAGCGTCATGGGAACCTATTGGATTGAGAAGATTATATTATACTCATCATATTATGGTCAGCGAGTAGCTGCATTCGAAAGCAGTACCATTATTCACACTGGAGCTATAAAGCCGCGCTATTTTGATTAATAAGCTATCAATTACGATTTATTTTCAAGGTTCTAGTTGTACGGCAGGTGCAATGGACTGCATTCCCGAGTGCTAGAAAAACTGGATTCAGAGACCGCTCCTGCGGACGTAACCGGCCACTGCCGAGATTAGATAAATTGATAGAAAATGCATTTTATTAGTGACGTTAACGACGCGGACGTAGGAAACCATTGTAAATATCGTGGTAAATATAAACGATTGAAACCATTGTAAATATTGTGGGGACGGGGCTCGAATGACTTCTATGGTCAATTTACTATGTTGTATTGCTAGAAGCACTTAACTTATAAAATATTTCATACGCTTAGTTTTTTTTACTTCATTGACAAACACTGTTTTTTAATTAGAGATAATGATTTGACAATTCGAATGTTGCATGTTTTTTTCCATTTCATAAATAGTGAGGTACCGCAACCGTTATTGAACAAAAAACCGAAAATATTCGTAAAAATAATTTCGTTTTTTTATACAACTAGAGTCAGTTTTTGTATTTTCTGAAGGTAATTTGATAGTATCTAACTCGATTGTTATCACCAAACCTAGACAAAAATATAGAATTACTTAAAGTGATACTTTTGATGATATTATTACAACTTTACTAATAGGTAGTGTTAATAAGGACTTCGGTTTGAAAACTAATAAAAAATAAATTAAACAAACATAAGTCCTCTTTTTGTACTATTTTCGCATAGATCTCTTATAAAATTGTAGCGATAAACGAATCGATTCATATTAGACTCTACTATTAACAAACACTATCGTATCTTGGTCCTACTTTCCTTAAAGGTTGTATAATTAAAAAAACCGGTATAAAAAATCGAATTTGGAGACATCACTTTTATCAAAAAGCAGGCAACATATTTCTGGAGTTTGACATTTGCACTTGTCAAATCATTATCTGGGATTAAAAAACGCATTGATCAATTAAAACAATCTTACATCCAAATATCATCAACTACTTTTTAAGACCATAAACCTTTAAAAGTAATATTACCTTGCCAGTTTGCAAGTTACCAGCATGTGACTTTCTAGACGTCCCTAGAATAAAAAGATAGAAAGAAGATATCCCTACGAATAGAAGAAATAAATTTACATGGTGGTGGTCGTCTCTTTAGGAGCGAGCAATAAGCAAAATTCAAAATCTATTTAAAAAATATTACTATGTGCTATCTTTGCGCTCACTATTCAACGTTGTCATGCTTAGACCCCACTGTGGCAAAACCTCAAAAAAAGCCACGGTGCTGCACCCTAATTGTCATAATTGACATATACCCAGAATGGGTCTAACAATTGAACTTCTACAGTAAACTCTTACGGTTATGACTTTAACCTCATCCGACGCTCATAGTGTCTGAGAAGAAATAGACAGAACTGTGCAAGTTTCTATTATCGCTAAAAATTGATATACCTACTCCAGTGACAAAACTTAAAAAAAAAAAACAAATTTTAAATCTATCAGTTCATCGTGACTGAACTGTGGTACTTCAATTATTTATCAGCTGAACCAATGGTGTCAACTAGACACCTTTTGCGAAGGTTATGCCTTATCAGCAAAGTCGGTATCAGCATTGACTGACACTCCAACACTCCCCCCTCACTCCCCTCACTAAGGAGGACCACAGTTTCCAAAATAATTTGACTAAGTACTGTAAGTTGAAAACTATGTCACCCTGGAGTAAATTCACCTAACTATTTTAAAATACTTTAGAATAAAATATTATTTAACGCACAGTTTTCTTCTTTCTTCTTTTTAGTTTCCGTACCTCAAAAGGAAAAAACGGATTCCTTAAAGGATCACTTTTTTGTTCGTCCGTCTCTCTGTCTGTCTGTGTCCGTGTGTCGTGTTACTCCATACTAACTTTCGAACCCCGTTTCATCCCCTTAGGGGGTAAATTTTGAAATATCCTCTCTTAGTCCTCGCCTTGGTCATAAAAGGAAGCCTTGTGCAAAATTTTATGATCCTAGTCCCAGTAGCTTCGGCTGTGCGTTGATTTGGGTTCCGTTGGTAACCAGTCCACTTAAGACTCCAAAAACCATAGCCATATATCTTAGTTTTCCATATGTCGCAATAGTATCTCACCAACCGGGGGTTGTCCTTGGATGCACTAGCATAGTGCGTACAGGGATAATCATCGGTTCGTACCACTTTCCATTAAAAGCGTCTAAAAGGGCCTCTGCGAGTTGGTTTCGGCTCCTCGTACGCCTTCCAAAGGTCCAGGACCTTAGGGTCCAGAGATAAATGAATGTATAAATATAATACATAATAATAACAATACTATAACCATGAAAGTTAATAAAAAAAACGTTGTTTCATATTAAAAGTTCCAACGTAGAAACTATGCATTTCAAAGGGCAAGCAATATCAATGACGTATACCTACGACGTTCTTCTGACAAAAGAACTCTCTCTTGGTTTAATAGCTTTCGTTTTGAAATTTTTTCTTGTAGTCGCCTTGAGAAGAAAAGTTATTCGTGAGATAAAATTTCCCACGTGAAAGTGATTACCTATATATACATGAGATCTAACTTTAATATAAAGTTTATTTGAACTTATAATTCCAAGTCAATCCAAAGATAACCCTTCAATGCAACTCGTTTTAAAAAACGGCAATTTCATAGGTAAAGACATATTATATGTAATGTATATACTACATGAGAATTAATGAAACTTTGCCCCGTCTTTAGCAAGATTTACATTTATTTCATCTGATTTGGGAAAGTTTCAAAAGTCATGAATAGGTATAGCCTAAGTTTTATTTCCTCGCAGCTACACCAAGTGAAAAGTCGAAGCGTCCATATTCCGGTTACATTTGTAATTAGGTGTTAATTGTGTGCAATGTAAAGTTAGCGAAATTAGGACTGCACTCTGTCATGTATTGTAATCTCATTATGTAAATGTGTGGACGGCGTGTCCGAACTCCGAGGTACGCCGGGAGGCAGGCCGAGCGACGTCGCGCGGTGATTAGCGCCGCTCATACCTGCCAATTTACCTCGACAGGCGAGATTTACTGTCAACCCGTATTACTATTCAGGATTCTGTGATACCACGTCCAATTTATACAATTTATTGTTGAATCAAAAGCGTTTTGAATTAGGTAGACTGGTTCCTAAGCCAAGATATATCTACCGGGTAGTTAATAAACCAATTTTTCCTGTAATCCAATGGTAGGCTTATTCATCTGGGTTGCCCAAGTTAAATATTAACTTGCTGTAAGCATAAAATGTTACACAATCAATAAATCTAAGCTCAAATCGATTTTATATTGTTAGATACTTTTGAAATTGCGAGTTGTATTTTAGGTGTGCAATTACTTAGCTCCGCGTTATTTCATTACGCGCATGTCTAAACAAGTAGCCAACGTCGCACCTGTTAATAAAAATTGTGAGTGAAAGTCATTGCTTTTACTGATATCGTGCCAACCATCTATAATTCACTCGGTTCGAGGACATTGTCACAGTTACGCCACCGCCATGTGTCGTGTTCACGTTAAAATGCTCAATTGCTCGAATCACTGTACTAGACTCATAACTACAACATTTAACATTGGGCAGCCATTACACAGGTACATATGAATTAGCGAGCGCGGTGGGGCCATCGCACTTTCATTAGCGAAATTATTTGCTAATTTGTACTGAACACGACCGCGGTACTAAGGGGTAACGGGGCTTAATCTACTTCATTACACAGGCTTCACTGAAAATGAACGCAGAATGTGGTTCAGTACAGCTTCAAATTTAAAACGAAAATACTTTAGATATAAGCATCTATTATGCTTATATCTAAAGTATTTTAACACAGATATTTATTGTTTATGCTGCTTTTTTTAAAGTTCCAACCCTGTGGTACAGGCACCATCCTTATTAGAAGGTGAAGATCATCGCAATGTAAATATCGTTGACAGATCGCAGAATCGGATATGGCCCGTCATATCACGAAATGGTCAATTCTACGATCTGGCTATAACACTCCAATATTTCATGGAACAACGCGATTTCACGAAATGGCCGGCCACATCATGAATTGGTTAATTCCACGATCTGGTTACGACACAGCATATTTCGTATTTGATATGGCAAATATGTTAGATACTATCGATACTTACATATGATTTAATGTGAGTGTCAATGATTGTAGGTATGTAAATGAATAAAAATATAATAATGGATGTGTAGAAAGCCAGTAAAACAAATCTAGGTTTACTGTTTATGTTGTAAGTACAACTATTACCTTTATAGAACCGCGTTCATGAAACTATAGTTATGACCTGAGCTGGCATTGTTGATACTAGGAGGCATTGACCGCGATACGGCGGTACACGGCTAGGTACTCGACTAAATTCTGTGTAAACGTTTCTAACCAGTTCATCCACGATTACCACACAATATTTAAACTATGCGATGAATACCCATTCTAGTATTGATATTAGTTATTATGTATAAGCTGGTAATTGTCTAGACGGCGAGAGTGCGTAGATTTCGTATTTAAATGCTAATTAAGAAATATGCGTCGGTACGTGACGCCACGCGTCTTTTGTTGGACACGGGTAGGTAGGTACCTATATGACCTATTACAAGTAATAGCAAACGAAAAGCTTTCAGAGAAAATTATTGCTTTAAAAAGAGTGGTATTTGTTCAGTGTGTGCAAAAATAAGTGTATTACGCATAGTAACGATAATAACGCATGACACGGGTGAGACCAATTCAGTTTTAGAGTTAGGAATTAGCTTCGTTCGTTCAGTTTAGTTTTATCGACATTGATACCACTGTGCTAAAATTAAGATTTGGTACAACTCGTAACATTATTTTTTCATTAGCTTTTAGTTGTAGATAAACTAGGTGTTATTTATACTGTACCTATAGTACCTATACTAATATAATTTATAGTTAATCAGTAGATGAGTTCATTGTAATAAACATTTATAAATAGTCAGCTAATGTAAAGTCATGGTAAAAATAGGTTCGACATTCTAAATCAATTATGCGCTGAGATATCCATTTTAATATTAAATTGCAACATTGTGCCTATTCATCAATTCTAAACGGGCAATATTTTTCTGTAACATGTGGCTGCAACACTGCGGCCGGCAACATTGCAAGCAATACCAGCCAGACCTTCCAGTCGTCATTATTGATATTGTTTTGATAGGTTGCCGGATGATCGCTGAGCGATCGGTATGTTCTGTAATAGTCAAGTGGCAACTAAAAAAGTAAGAAGGAAAAACAGTATAATTATTCTGCTTTGCGATTATGTGAGATACGAATAAACGTTTTTCTTTCTTTCTTTGAAAATTAAAACTAAAATGTAAATATATCTACACTAATATTATAAAGAGATAAAGTTTGTTTTTTTGTTTGTAGGAGGTAATCTCTGAAAGTACTGGTCCGATTGCTAAAATTTTTTCACTAATAGAAAGCTGCTGTATTCCTGAGTGACAAAAGCTATATTTTAGGTACGCGGGCGAAGCCGCGGGCAAAAGCTAGTAATTATATAATAAATTGTTTTATTCGGACAACAAAGTAACCATTTATATTTGTACCTTACATGCTAAAATTTACACACTAGGATTAGAAACAAACTTAAGAATAATTATTATAACAGACAACAAATTATATTAGTGAGTCATGTACCTACTTACAAGGCATTTCAGGCGGACAATAATTCCGCATGAGATTGAGTCATCTTATGCGGAATTATTGTCCGCCTGGACACCGCACATGAGCTCTTGTATCCTCGGTAACGACTTTCAGGATACTATTGTCATTCCCCGAATCCTCCTCACAAGCGATGTCACCTTTTTTCTGATGATCGCATGAAAACCATCTGTACGCGATTGGGCAAACATCTCCGAGGCACTACAGAAACGAAGTAGCTTCAACATCATCCTAAAAACATTATTATATTGGACGCGCAAGGCCGACCCACGTGAACAGCTGAATCACAGACTTCCCGTCTACAGGCCTTGGCAGTAAGCTTTAAACAAAGTTATTTTGACCTGATCGGTACAACGAAAAATTCTGCCCGCCAACATGTTCCCGCGAGCCGCCAACGCCCTGCGCTCCCTCCCCATGTCCTCATCGTCTTTAACCTTTTGAGTGCGTAATAAGAGACACAATAGTAAGACAATGGCGCGTGAACGCCGGCGTTAATGAAGGGATCAACAGCTTAAGTTCGTCAACAAGTATATGGCCCAGATATTTAAACTTGGTTTCCTGCTTTATATTTGCGCAGTTCAAAGTAATTGAAGGAATGGTGTCAGGGCACTTGCCGGCGGTCTTAAAGACCATGAACTCGGTTTTCCTTACATTATATATAAGACCATGTGATGTGGCGTATTCTTCGCAAACTTTCAGCATCTCTCTAATTGACCTCGCAGTCGGGCCCAGCAGCACCATATCGACCGCGTAGCTGATGTTGTTCACACAGACACCCCCACCCGACAACCGACATGCATGCCGCTAAGCTCGACTATTAGGCCATCTACGTACAAGTTAAACAGCTTTGGAGAGGACAACACTCCCTGTCTCACTCCGTATTCTAACCTGTACGACTTTGAGAGACAGTTTGACCACCTGACAAAATAGTATTACACACATTTTGTCTCAATCACAAAAGTGTCTCAATTAGATTCTATAGTCCTAAAAACCACTAAAAAAAGAAAAAAAATGATTCAGTCGCTAAGTACCCTAAAAATGCATTTAAAATTTATATTTTCTTTCGCGCGTTATTTGACGAAAATACAGAACGCAGTGGAAGCCATATTTATTCTGTGGTCGTGACGTCAATTGGTGATATTTTGTATCATATTGATCAGTTGACAGTAGCTGTCACTTTAGTTTACACAGCCGAACTTTACCGGCTACTATTTCATGGTGATAAAGAACAGATAAAAAAAAACTGAAAACATTGAATGGAATTTTTTATTTTATTTTATGAATTGAAACTAACACTTACCAACTGCTTTTTGCCTAAGATACTATATCTCCTTCATACACCATCCATATATCCATATATCTTCGTATCTATTTCTTTATTTTTCTTCTTTCTTTCTTTCTTTCATTCTTACTTTCTTTCTTTTTATTTTGTTTTTTTTTTTCATTTTTCTTTCTTTTTTCTTTTTTTTCTTGGATCTTTTTGTGTCCGAAATAAAATAAAGTAGTCAGTAAGTAAGTAGTTAGTATTCTATTCTATTCTATATCTTAATAATTTATTTTTTGATTTTTTCTCATATAGAGTAAAATAATCTCTATGTCCGATATGTATCCTGTCCTGTTCTTCAAAATGGGTACCACTGTAGTTTTCATCAATTCATCCATTAAACATGAATGACTAATGTACAAATTGAAGAACGTGGACAGGACCCTCGGCATGTGCACGCCCGCATAATTATTTGAAGCGCTCAATACTGAGCCCATCGTGGCCAGGAGATTTACCTTTACGCATACTACTTATAACTTTCTTAAGTTGCTTCGCTGTAAAGTTAAGTAAAGGCTCCTCGCCTGACACGATGGGCTTACCATCTGTCATAGTGGTCGAAGGACCTAGAGGAGAACGCACTTCGAAGTATTCCATGAACAAATTCGCTATATCCATCGGGTCATTTCGGCCATCTACATTCGCAGGGAGGCCAATAAAAAATAATTCTTTATATATATATTTTTTTTCTTTCTTGACTTAAATTTTAATTAATAAAGTTTCATGGCTATTTAAGTAAGGTCGAATCTACAATCTCTCGTTTTTCTTTATTTAATCTTTCATTTAATAATTATGTTAGCCGCTGTGACAAGTGTGATTTTGTCAGTCTTAATTGCCGGTTTGTGTAGCCCGTTTAGGAGTCTGCATCATGGGCCATACTATTGTAGACATATTGCAATACACGGCCTAGACATAGACTGCTCGGCTAACAGTTGCAATAAAATATTTTTGAGATGGCCGGGAATTAGTTGGTAATAGTGCAGCCGCAGAAAAGAAAAGGGGCTTCTAAACGGGCAACGTTTAGAAGCCCTTACTTCTATCAGTGATTGACACTTATTTCTCTTTTGCTATCGTAATTCATGCCTTAATTTTGTTAGAGATTTTATTAAAAATGTACCTATATATTCAAATAGAGGCATCTACTAAAATGCCTATAGTTATTAACATCGATAGTGCCTCACCAAAATCAATTTAAAAACAGGTCTTGATAATAATAATTGTGCAAGTTTAAAAGTGTGAGAAATCGACGCGACGTGATCAATGCCGTCTGTGAGCTGACATTTCCGTTGTTTTGCATAACCTGACATTAAGGCTGATTGAAGTGCCGTCTTCGTACCGAGGCGAAGGAGGACACCAACGACGCACTTAGTTATTCTCTTTATAGCCATCGATTTTATTCCAGATCGGAGACAACCTCATAAAAATATTATTTCCAAGAGAAATAAAATCGAAAGATCGAGTTGAACTGTATTTTTCCAAAGAAAAAGAAAAAAATAAAAGCAAAGAGCCATGTTGAGTCAGTTGCTTGGTTTGCGTCCGAATAATAGTCTTACGTTTGTATTTTTTCTTACATTGAAATGATTGAATTATTGAACGGATCGAAAGTTTATAAAAAAATATTTGTGTGACATAATAAAACAAAATTTTAAGATGTTTGTGATATTTGTTAGATGACGTAAATGCAATAGGTACTTATATATATACCTACCGAGACCGTTAATATTGAAGCCTATGATTGTCATTATAATTACTTGCAATGGAAGAGCGTAGTAATAAATAATATCAGAAAATAGAGATTGTTGCCATTATACCTGCAATGAAGGAAATATAATAAACAAAATCATAAGGCGGAGCGAAACGGTGTGTCAGACTAAAAACCCACTCCTGTTCCTTCTTTGCCTTTCATACCAGGGCCGGGTTTTCCTTTCAGAAGTGAACCCATGGTCCCTGTAGGCTTGCTGGGCTCCTATAGTTTGCTGACATCTCCTTGAGGCGCCATTGACGATTTGGGCTTGGTCCGGACAGTTACCGGACGGTCCGATGGCGAGCTACCCATTGCTCGCCGTCCGCAAACCCGCGCCTACGGTGGCCGGAAATCGGGATCGGGATCCCGGCGGCTGGGGCGTAAGGGCTGATCCCTCGCGCGTGCACGTGCGGCCTACTCCTTTGCTAGCATTACTGCTTCGCAGAAGGAGGCGACCGCTTGCCACTCCTTCTCGCTTCGGACCATAGACTGTAGGCCCGGCGCGAGAGATCGTTGCCGCCGATCGCCCCCACAAGGACACGGCGGTGCTCTGCTCAAGTGGGACACACCTCTACCGTTTGCTCCACCGTGTCCTCCGGTGCAGGAACTTCCCGAATTGATCATGCTCGGTGAAACCCTGCGTCATGCGGAAGGTGAGGACGCCGTGAAGTCTTTCCAGCCACTCCTCAAAGAGGGGACTTACCGCCATAATTATGGCGTGCCCAGCGCTGGATTGCGGCAATCGCTGTCGCCATTTCACCATGAGATCCAGCCGGAACCCTGTCCACCATGCCGCGACTTGTCGTGGCAGCGGAGTTTCACCCCAGCGTTGCATCTCCACGCGCAAATCGTGCATGCGTGAAAGGACAGTTGCCTCCAGAACCCATGGTGGCTGGCCAGCAAGGAGGCTCGCCGCTTCGCGGGAATCCGTTCGGTATTCTCGCACCATCCGTATGACCATGACCCTCTGGCATGCGTTTTGCTGGGCCGCAGGTCGCTTTCGTAGCGACGGCGCCCACACCGGCGCCCCATGAAGGGCCATAGGCCGAACGATGCCTGCGTACAGCCTCCAGCAGGAGGCATCTGGACCCGCTTGAGGGCAGCCCCAGTCCGATTCAATTTGGGAGCTAAACATCGGAAGTGCATTCCTATTAGACTCAAGGAGAATATAAAATAAAACAATATTCACCTAGACTTACTGTCCTGTATGGATCAGAATATTGAGCTTCAAAAGGATTACATGAAAGACAATTCATGCAGCTGAATTGAGACTACTACAAGAGATGTGTACTGTTACGTAAATGTATGGAATATAAGAGAAAAGTCGTGTGAACATAGATTGTCATGGCATGTGATGTCGTGAAATGAGGAAAATATCTGTCTAAAAAACCGAACTGTGTTCAAGGCTGGTTGCTCAAATTTTTGAGTTCGTTCTTTCGTCTTTGATTACCCTATTTTTCAGCATAATTCGACAAAGTTTTTTTCAATATTCATGAGTTTATCAGTTCTCACAGAGTCTAGTTACTACTAGTTAGTAAACAGTAGACCGTGGGTCGAATAAAGATGGCCACTCTTGCTACAAGAGTAGGACAAGACCAAAGATAGATAGATTGATTGCGTGAAGGATGATATGTTAAGAAAGGGACGAAGATGACGACTACCCAACAGAGAAGTGTGGACGAATAAGAAATGTTGCGCCGAGCCCAAATAAATTCGATCAATGATCACAGTAACAGCAGTAAGGTAGAATTCACTTACGTTTTGAGACTAGACTGCTGTCTTGTATGGACGTAACAACATTTAGAGTTATACTATTTCTATGGCCGGAAGCACTGAATTGATTGTAGCCGTTAAGAAATTCTAGAAATTGTTAATGACTGACAAGAGAACCGTGACAAAAGTCATTACGGAGTTACGGTGGCTGCGCTTATATGACAACTGCGCGAAAGGTTGGAGCTACTGATTCCTATATTGTTTGCGTTCGTAACGTTGAAACTATAAAGTAAAACGTGCACTTATTAATGGCACCTCTTGTATGACAACAAAAGTATTTAGGTACACACTTCAACTTACCTACTAAAAGAGATGTTCTAGCATCATTTTGAAAATTAAATACTAATAATATTAGCCATCGTAGCTAGTTAAAACGTGTTCGATCACATTTATTACGAATACATTTATGTATTTTGCAATGTTGTTAAGCAGATACCAATAGAGTAAAACCAAGTTTGCAGTTTTAAAAAACCTGTGCTATTAAGGAATATGCATGAAATATATACAGTTTAACAATAATACAAATATATAAAAATAGAATACTGATAACAATATCAATATTGGTAGGAAAGCCAACTAGATAAAAGAATTTTAAACAAATATATCTGTCTCTGTCTCGCCAAGACACCGTTTTCTATGGCAGCCGTATGAATGAATGGCTTTTGACGTCAACGACCATGTTGGACTTCTTTTTCATAATATCAGCTTTGAAGCTTACTAACCTCGTTGTTGATGTTTTTTTTTTAATATTTGTTTACCATAGCTAAAAAGTATTCAATTTAGCAAATAAAAAAGCACTCATATTCCCACTGTGTTGCGATCTAAGGTACAGGTTTTTGAACCAACCAGTTTTTCACTTTTGTTGGAGAAAAAAAAAACGATATGTTCTTTGGTAAAGAGATATATAAGTGTATACATATAATCTGATATATTCCCTAAGAATACTTAGGTATACTTACCATACGAAGGATGTTGTAAAAATAAATCAATTATAATTATATTTATATAGTCGCACTTTTCCCATACTTAGGTAATAAATCAATCGTGTGAATGTAGCAAGTAATTGGAGATAAAATGACACCAGCATCCGAAGTTTCCATAATTCTTTGTTCACGGTTTACGAAACAAAAACATACGGTACAATCAAGTTTTGTAATTTGTTTTGGTATATAACACGGTGACCTGGCAGATTAATAACTTCGACTTTCAACCGAGTGATGGTTATTTTGGGAATTAATTATTGAAAACATTTGATTGTTCTCGATATGTAGGTAACTTCCTGCATACATATTGTACGGTAATTATAAAATATCTTGTACGTCTTGATTTTTAGGGTTCCGTAGTAAAACAACGGGAACCCTCATAGTTTCGCCAAGTCCATTCGTTTGTCCCGCCATCTGTCCGTAACTTAACTCAGAAACTCTTAGTAACAAGAGTATAAATTGGAATTAATGGTTCACATACCTAGGTACCTTCTCGTATTACATTATTAACTTTGTTGTGTGGATTTTATAAACATTACTCTACAGTTTTTGGGGCAATCGTGTAAAAAAAAAAATCCATTTCGGAGATGTGTCCTCGCCGGGAATTAAGTTCCCTGTTCCCGTGGGGCAATAAAAAGTACTTTAGGTTACTCATTGTAACATTCGGTATATCGCAGTGAAAGTCCCGTCAAATTTTGTTCATTCGTTTCGACGACGTATTCTGTAGATGGAAATCACTAAAAAAAATGCATTTGTAAAATGTAAAAAAATATATTTTGATATTATAAAGAGACACTCCAATGCTATTTATATGTGTGAATGCATGTACATATGTAATATAAATATATTTTGTAAGTATGGATTATTCCGTTTAATAATCGTTTTTTGTAAGGCTTAAATTGTTAAATTACGTAACTTATAAACGTATTCTAAAACTTAAATAATGTATCTATGGTAAACATGTATAATAGGTACCATTATTTGATGAGTACCTAACGGTTTTTTCATAAGGCCTGATTTGTATTATACCTTTGACAAATATTGTGATTACTGTTGTGTAAAAGTACACAGAAAAAAGAGAAAGGCCTCGCCTGAACCCAACCTGTTCTGTTCTGGGTAGTTGATGGGAATCAAGTTATTGTGAGTTGCGGTTTTCAATTACTTTCACAAATGCTATATGTTTAATGCGAAACAAGACTCATGAGTCATGGGGTGATATTTATTATTATTTATTATATACTATATTGTACACCTTATAACCTCATAAAGTGAACAGGGTGCGATAGTTATTTAAGTTAGTTTTTTTTTTTTTGTTTAATAAAATTATTAGGGCGTAGCAAAACTCAGACCTGTACCAGCCTTTTTTTGAGGCGGGAAATCATCAAATGACTTCTGACGCTCCAGGGTGGAATGAGAGGGCGTGTCAAGCTGACTATATAGAAACCCCACCTATGTCCTACAGTTGTCTTTTGCATTCTAAGGTCACGGTCACTCTTTCAAACCAGGGATGTTATGGATATGAAATTACGGTTCTGGATACGGATATACAAAAAAATTTCTACCGGTTTCGGATACGGTTACGAATATGAAATAATTTCGGATAATATGCTAGTTTTGGGTAGTTTCGGTTACGGATATTAGAATTATAAGGGTGAATTGCATCAAAATGAAATGTTAAAGTTGGGTGCCCAGTAAAAAGATTTTTTTTTAAATTGATATAAACCATTGCTTGACTGCGATCCCACCTGATGGTAAGCAGTGATACAATCATTGATGATGAGGCGCACTAGTTTATTAAGAGCCTATTCACTCTAGCCTTGAAGACACCTAAATCACGCCTAAATTATAGTTGGGCGGGAAGACCGCACCAGGCAAATTGTTCCAGTCCTTCGATGAACGCGGTATAAACGACGAAGCGTAACTTATTCCTCCGAAATGTAGGTGGGTGATTTTTTGGCAAAGGCATTTTTCCCTGAAAGGTTTCAAATTCAACAAGGTTTTTTTTTGTACGGATTGTATTGTTTACAAATCATTCAGCCGTAAAAAATATTTTGAATCCAAAAATTGAGCAAATGAATAAAACTAACTATATCTAATCTTGTGCTAATGATTAATATTATGTGATTAGTAAGTAGGTATATTAGTAGAAATATAAAATTTTTCAGGGCGAGAAGTGTTAATTTTATCAAGGAAAAAGTTATTAAGTTACAAATCGTTACGTGAATATTATTATATAAATCCTTATAGAAAAGTAAAAGAATATTTTGATGTCCAAAAAACAGACGGGTCTAGTACAAAATAAAAAGAAAAAGCATTTCACATCTCACACAATCCATCCATCTTTTCTTTGGGCTCCCTCTCCCCTCTCCATCCATCCACATGTAAATTCATAACTCTTTTAGCAACATGCACTTCATCCCTCCTCTTCACATGACCATACCAAGATAAACGATTCCCTTTCAACTTTTCAGTCACTGGCACCACTTTCAAAGTTTCCCTAATATACTACTCATTTCTCACTTTATTCATTCTTGTCACACCACTCATCCATCTTAACACTCTCACCTCCACTACGTGCAATCTTTTTTCATCCGTCTTTTTTACAGCCCAACATTCTGATCCATACAGTATGACAGGCCGTATCAGGGACTTGTAGATTTTACCCTTCAACTTGAGGGGCATGGGCATCCGTGGGTCACAAGTTGTTCCCGTGACCTGTCGCCATTTCATCCATCCTGCGTTGATCCGATGATTTACGTCCCGGTCTACCTCACCATCCCCTTGGACGAGTGACCCGAGATACCGAAAGTCGGAACAGATCGGTATGGGCGTTCCGTTTGGATTGGAGAGACCGCCGAAATCGCAGAACAAGTACTCCTTTTTGGTTCTACTCAATTTCAGGCCAACACTCTCCAGTCTATGCCACCACACCTCCAATCTGTTCTGGACCTCTAGGCCACTTTCGGCAACCAGCACAATGTCATCGGCAAACAGCATACACCAGGGAGCCTCTTCCTGAATGTCCGACATCAGAGCGTCAATTATCATCAGGAAGAGGTAAGGGCTGAGAGCCGACCCTTGATGTAAGCCGACAGCCACATTGAATCTGCCAGTGGTGCCCACTGTAGACCGGACTTGGGTACTGCATCGACGGTACATCGATCGCATCAACTGCACATACTTCCCAGGCACACCCTTCTCCTTAAGGGCCCACCACAGAACCTCACGAGGTACCCGGTCGTATGCCTTTTCGAGGTCAACGAATACCGTGTGCAAGTTTTTATGCGCACCTCTGTATTTTTCGCACAGCTGGCGTATAGCAAAAATGGCATCCGCTGTACCTCGACCGCCGAAAACCGAATTGGTTCTGTGAAATTTCGCTCTCTTCTCTCGTTTAAAACGAAAATAATGATCAATGTCAAAAAATAATAAAAAAGGGCAATTAGAAAAAAAATATATATATAACACATATTAAATACTACAATTTAGTTAGTACTGGAGCAGGTCAATCCCAAGCCGTTTTGTCCTCAAGATACTCTTTTACAGTATATAGAGCCTTCTGGCATAGTTTTCGCTTTACAAATGATTTGAATTTATTCAGGCTAAGTTCTTGAATGTGACTGGGAAGTTTATTATAAAAGTGTATACATTATCATCTAAATGAGCCCCTTATTTTTTGAGCCTGTTTGCAGAAATCACAAATTTGTGTTTGTACATACCTAGTATTGTCGTTATGGATATCACTGTATTTTTTAAACATGTTTTTGTTTTTATGAACATACAAAATATTTTTATAGATATACTGAGAACGTACAGTCCATATTATATTAATGTTTTTAAAATTATCTCTGAGGGGGTATCTAGGACTTAATTTATAAATTGAACGAAAAACCCTTATCTGCATAACAAAAATTGTCTGAATATCAGCGGCATGTCCACAACAGAATGCCGTATGACATGACACTATGAAAATAGCTGAATATGCTGCTCAGCTAAGTTTTTTCGATAATTTATCTATATGAGGGCCCCACTGAAGCTTAGAGTCTAAAGTTATGTCCAAAAACACTGGTACTACGCGCAGTGTTTTTCCATTTTGATTGTCATTTATTCATTCATAAATCAATAGCCTGTGCAATATTTCCATAAATTGAGTGACTTTTTGGGAAATAAACAAACGCTAAACTTTGCTGTTTATGAATATTATTTCTTGAGACTACTTAAATAATAACAAGACCTTTTCTAATAAGCCCTATAAGTATTTGTACTAACTTAATACTAAAATAGATACACATATACAAACATACAAAATATATATAAGCAAGAGAATCAGTGAAGAAACGAATACATGATCACAGTGACAAGTAATGTTCCTTCACAAGCCTTTTAAATACAGGCAGAGTTTGTGTACGTTTTATTGCGACAAGCAATGCATTCCATAGTACTAATTATAAATTGGTGGTGTATAAAATAACATTATTTCTATACAATTTAAATTTAATTTATTCCATCATTATTTTTATTTCTATAAAATTATAATACTAAAAACCCTCCTAATTCCAACTATCCTTCGGATGGTGTAGGTTGGTTGTCCCAGACTTCATAGAAAATAATCAATCCAACTCTTACAGAATTTAAGGATTTTTTCCTTTTAGTTTATGAATTTAGGTTAAATCTAAACCTGAATAGTGGTAATCCATAATTTATTAGGTCGAAAGACAATTGTAAATAAATAGTAGCTATGCAGAAATTGTTAGTAAAACCGAGAAGTTCTAAAATAAATTGACACCTGTCAGCAGCTGTCAATCTTATTTATTTTAATTGAGTTTGGAGCTTGGAATTTTGTGAGATTTTCTCGATTATCTTAATAGATAAATCAGTTGACCTTTGGACCCACGCGACTGATTTCTGTTGCCAGCGTAACTACTTTTAATGGTAGTTTTTTCTGTTAATGGATTATAAAAATTATATTGTGTTTTCGTCGCAAAGTAGCTCGTTAGCTCGTACAGGGTTTTAGTCAGTAAAAGTCTGACACACCCAGCCCCGCCCTGGTGCGTAAGAAGTCAATTATGTTATTGTTATATTATTATTAGATATTATGTTCCCCATTACTGGGTTGTGGAGATATATACTAAGATCCCAGAGCTGTCAGACATTCTTAAATTATTTTCACATGGATGAAACCTTAGGTTCTCAGTAGCGTCTCATGTGCTTTGAATACCTGTGTACTTGTGGAGCTCCCCCTTGGGGCCCTTGAGCAGGTACCAGGTGAGAAAGGGAACTAAAAATAACGAGTTACTTAACTTAATTTTTTATGGCTGATTTTTATATATGTTTTGTAGAATAATTCTAAAGTAGTATCATAAGGGTCAGACACTTTCCATGGACCAAAACTTCTGTCAGACGCTTTAAAGCTCCTCAAAAAGTAAATAAACTTTACTTATTTTTACATGTCTGATTTTTAAATATGTTATTGAGGTAACTATTACAAAGTTATATATCATTAGGACAAATTGTAGTGACCAAACATCCAGTCAGTGCATGAAATCGTCTTACTCGCTCTGAAACGCATGCGTGCTCTCGCGCTCTTACTCTCGTCGGATATTTTTTGTGTTTAGGGGAAGTTTGGACACCACAATTAATCTAACTACTGAAATATAACTTTGTAATAGTTACCTCAATAACATATTTAAAAATCAGACATGTAAAAACAAGTAAACTTCATGTATTTTTTTTGAGCTTTAAAGTGTCTGTCAGAAGTTTTGGTTCATGGAAAGTGTCTGACACATATGATACTACTTTAGAATAATATTCTACAAAACATCTATAAAAATCAACCATAAAATTTAAGTTAAGTTACTCTTATTTTTAGTTCCCTTTCTCACCTGGTACGTTCCCAGGGGCTCCAAGGAGGAGCTCCACAAGCACACAGGTATTCAAAGCACATGAGACGCTACTGAGAACCTAAGGTTTCATCCATGTGAAAATAAGTTATGTCAGACAGCTCTGGGATCTTGGTCTAATAGAAAGGCAGTCGCTTCATGTAAAACACTGTTATTTAGCTACGTACGAATATACTGGAGGCCGACGCCAATTTTTTTTTATAATTATTGATGGGTTTGCGCTTGACCACTTTTTGTTTACCTGATGGTAAAAGATGAAAAAACTAGGAAAAGACTAGGCAGAAAAACTGTCTTTGTAGCGACGTTGTACTGATGTAATGAATAGCAGTACGTGGCCTTAAAGCAAGGTTTTCAAAAATCTTTATATTCAGATAAAGATAGACAATAGTCCTGAGAATTTTCTGGCATTCATTATGAGCTTGACAATCGGCGTAACTACCTACATATACTTTTAAACTCATTGTGTCGCTATTTCCCACGATCTCGGTCACTTTCTATCATCAAGGCGCTATGTTAAGCTTTACTAGCCTTTATTTATAAGGAACAACATCTCCATAGTAGCCGAAATCTAGATAAAAAGAAAATACCCATGAGACTCACCACCACGCTCACCACCATATATATACTAAAGAAGAATCTTTGAATTCTTTGGCCACATTGCCAGGAAGAGAGGCGATAACCTGTAAAAGCTATTGGTGACAGGGATACGATGGTCCGACCAAATCCGTGCTACACTGGATACTAGACCTGTGTCGATCGATCATTTATCGTAACCCGGGTCGATCATGACCCACTCGTATGGTGATCGGGTTAAAAAGATTCGATCATTTCGATCATTTGGGTCGCAGTTCATAAAGAATAACTGCGTCCTGAATATTGCGATCCGGGTCATAAGTTACCAGTGCAACTGATTGGATCTCTTCAAACAAAATTCAATCACGCGATCGACAGTGTCGCGAGCTATCCTATACAAACCGGTTTTCTTTTGGAGAGAGAGTGAGGTGAATGAAAGTGACTGCATCATGTATGTAAACGAAAGGGATAGAAGACATTTTGCTTGTTACGTCGTGTTGTGTGATTGAACGCATGACTCAATCGATTATACGAGCACGCAATTAATTACCATAAATATATGAAAATAAAGTCCAATTTTGCTTATTTTGTTACCTGATAATCGAGTCAAATAAGATCGGGTGCTTTTGAGATTCGTGATTCTATCACTCGGGTACAGGTTGCGATCGAATCAAAAAGATTCGATCAATCGTGATCGACACAGGTCTACTGGATACCATAGTCTGCGACGCCATCCACATCGCCGAAGATAGGACAACATAATGAAATATAATTCACAAAAAGTTATTCGTCTAGGTGACCACCCTCAGCATTGAGGATAAACGACGCAAGCATGGAGGAGGATTTATAGGCTCTTCAAAACTGGAATTGACAATATTGACATCCAATATGGTGGTTCTGCGGACCAAGCATGCCAAAATAATCATCGCTGATTTTTCAGTTAATACAAAGGTATGACACAGGTATGATTTAATTTACGAAATTAATCACTTAAAGGTACATATTATTTGTATCCTTATTCCTCGTCATTCAATTGGACCGTCAAGTCGCCGACCCCGAATAATATGGGATTAGGGCAGGAAGAAGAAATTCCTCGTCGTCCAAGCTGGTCCTGCAGTGTGACTACCACTACGGCCTACGAAGTCAATATTTTCAAAAACTAATAAGGTACCTACCTACTCGTAAAAACTGAAAAGTGCAAAATAACTTTAATTTCGGAAGTCTGTGTTAAATAACGAAGAGACAAAACTATTATAGAAACACCGACTTCCGAAATTAAAGTTATTTTGCACTTTTCAGTTTTTATTTACTTTGAAGTCGGTTGTATTTTTTTTTGTGAAAAGTTTTTTATTTTCTTGCTCGGATACTAATTAGTACCAATTGAGTGCAATTTTTGAAAATGATTGGTAATGGTACGAGTAATAGAGTCAATTAAAAAACGACATTCGTGTCGTTATTTAATTAAGAAGAAAAAACCGGTCAATTGCGAGTCGGACTCGCGCACCGAGGGTTCCGTACGAACTTACCTAAGATTGTAAATAGTTAGATTCCGGAATCGATTCTCGAAGATTTTTTCGAATCGCAAAAAAGTTTATGTTGAGATGAAACTATAAATTTTTAGTTTTGTTTTTAGACATTTTCCTTTTCTTGTGCTACGAGACCTATAGCTTCTTCCCAAATTTCAGGATTCTAGGTCAACGGGAAGTGTTATAGCTTTTGATTTCTATCTCTAGATTCTAGGTTCTATCTGTAGATTGCGTTGATTTAGAAGTTTGATTTTTTTCACTGCTCCAAAGTGTACCAAACCTCTTGACAGACAGACGAACGACCAGTAATCCTATAAGAGTTTTTACCGATTGAGTTAAGGAATCCGAAAAAAAAGGGAAAAAAAAAACGTAGAACGTAACTCTAGAGACATTGCAGCCCCATTGAATACTGAGGACAACTAATTATAGCAGAATTAACTAGTAAAGCAGCACGCGATTGTCGTCGAAACAATGAAGTAAATAGTTGTGCCAAACGTGATTAGAATACAATGGTGCGGTTAAAACTTCTTCTATTGGAAATTGGAGGCAGCACCATGAAAGAACGGGCACGACCGATTACTTATTATATAATAATAGCGCGGTCATGACAATAAAATTGGCAAACGTAGGTAAATACTAATTAAGAGAATTTGCAAACAATCTAAATTGAAGTTTTCCAATTAGGATCCCATTTATCTTAAAGTACGAATGGGTCTCGAGCGTGACAAGTGTCAACAGTCGGTTTAAACGCAAATCGTTCTCTCATAGCGCGTTGAGGCGCTGCGCAGCAACGCGTGATGCCGCCGCCCGCCACCACTCGTGAGCAAATACATACGAACCGACCCTCATCGCAATCGCCCAACTACAAATAATTCCCTTCATTCCCGCTCTATTTAACATTTACCAGTTTACCAGTACTTCGCTATAAGCGGTCCTAAGCTAAGTACAATTTGATGTTATTCCATTTAACGTAAACAAGCAAGCGGCGCAATTTATGGCGTTATTATTAAAGACAAATACACTGATACTTGTTGCTTTAACCGAGTAATTAAGCACAAGTCACGTCCCTCTTAATGTTACAAAATAATCCCTTATGGATATCACGTGCAGAGATTTAATTTTGCCGGTTCTATAATCATATTATCTGAATATATGTAAACTTACATAGAGCGGAGAGTGCGAACAATGAGCGTGTTATAGATACTTGGGTGTAGACACAATCAGCGACGAGCACAGTACAAGGGCGTTTCATTGGCTCAAGTTGTGCTGTGAGCTTACAACAAAGTGAGCTATTCTAAAACTAAACAATAGTTAGCTTGTAAATGACGACTGTTCAACGAATGCAACAAAATAGGTACATTTAACTAAAAACATCCTTCCATAAATCGTGTTGACTGATCGTGACAGGGAAGTTATTTATCCAAGATGCGTCAGTAGCTTGAGCTTAATCATTGATAAAATTGTACTGTTCACGTATGTAGAGGTGTGTGTATGCAAATGAGGCATTGTGAGCGCGAGTTGATTCAGTCCGCGGTGCAGTCGCAATCAGTCGCATTGACACGGACCGGCGCGCCGCGGAATTCCGCCGCCGCCGCGCCGCTCTGCCGTCGCGACTATATTTTTCATCTCCTGACATCCGCTCTGTTAACGTGAACGCACTCGGAAATTTATGTTGCTGTAACTGATGCATTGGAAGTCGATGTATGTGTATGCATAGTGCCAGACAACATAGACTGAACATAAATCTAAGTGTTTTTTAAGTCTACGATAACGGCCAGCCAAATGCATAGGTACAGTCAGGGGTCAAAAGTGCAGTTGCACTCCATCAATGCTAAAGGGTCTAAAAAGTCTTTGTAGAAGAGGGTCTACGGTTCATGCCTGATTTGATTTGTAGCATAGAATCGCGTAGTATTGATTAAACTAGTTGTGGACTATGAAACTTCTACTACAAATAAATTTTAGACATTTTGGCATTGATAGAGTGCTACTGAACTATTGACCACTGACTATAACTACTGGAAAATTCAACTTCAACATTATTTAATCACATAAAATTGTAAAACTAGCGGAACAAATACGAGGAAGACAGTCTATAAAGCTCCACTATCTACGTATTTCCAGAACTATTGCATTCTGAAAAATTGCAAGCTGCTCTTAATAGCAGTTATTAACTTTCCATGGAGAAGATGCTCCCTACGCCTGCTACTAAGCCAGTAAAAGACCACGGATGTTGTAAATTGCACATCCAATTGCAATAGCTAAGGAAGACCTGTTTTATAGTCGTGATAGTTTAGCGCGATAATGCGTTCAGAGAGTGGCGCTCTATGAGAGTGTATGAGAGGAAATCGGTTCCCATTGAGCGTAGCCGTAATCACGGGCGCGCGCACAAATGATCGCGGGTCGCCGTCAGACGCGCCAAGCGCCGCAGCTTGCAGCAGTGCCCCAACCGCGCCGCAGCCGCGCCGCGCCGTGCCGCGGTTCCGCGCGCCGGCTGCAACGCCGATAATGAATTACAGAGCCATTGCTCGCTTGCAAAATCTAGTCGGAGTCGTATCGGTAAGTAACGAGGTTAGCTGCTCTCTCTGGAGCTGAGCGAGATCGCGTCGTGACTCGGGATGCCTTCGGGAGCGATCATGGGCGAATTATCTTCTAAAACGAGCGATATAAATTATGCTTAATGGGTTTTATTGCTGTAAAATATTGTATTTGATTCAGATAATTTTTCAACTTATTGAAAGTTGCTTTTGTAGATATTGTTTGGCTTTAGGTCATATGAATTTAGGCAATCATGACTGAATTACAAAATGAAAAAGGAAGCAATCGCTGAAGTGTGGACGCGATAAAAGCTTTTATCGTGGGCTTTACGATTCTTTTCGCACTATCCCAGCTATAAACGCCGAATCAGAGGGAGTGAGAGAACGCGGTTGGCATAGCAAAAAATAACTCTATTTACTTCGCCCACATAAAGTTGAATCTCTGGTTTTTTACCCGACCAAAATGTGATTCGACGATGCTATATTGGTACATTTCTGGGTTTTTATTATCAATTTGTTTGCAAAAAATGTGAAACTGAGACAATGTAAACTTTTTATTGAATTCTATCAACAGAACTAATTATACATATTGATCCGATGAATATAATTGAATGATCGTGTTATTTAAGTTATTTCTATTAGGTCTTTTTATACGTACAACTTCAATAAGTTTTCTTTTAGTTCCTACGAAGGACGTGGCGGCGACGCATGCAGGTAGGTACTTACCAACAATTTAAAATAAAATAAGTTTTTCCTTTTGAAAAGTTCCCTTTCCTTCGCATACCTAACGGCTAACAGTCTTAGTGTGTTTCTCTCACTAATCTCGCGTGTTAAACAGAAACAATAATAAACTAAACAATTAAGTACGTTGAGTTTAAAACTGAAGGAAAATGTTGACCAGAACGTTACGAAACATCGTTTTTGTTGCATAGAAAAACTATTAGCTAAGGGTTACAGTGTGAAATTACCGTTTTTTAAAACGGGTTGCTTTGAAGTGTTATATCTTTGGATTGACTTGGAATTATAAGTTCAAATAAACTTTATATTAAAGATACGTTATTCTTTTTTCAAAATTAGGTAGGTATTTATTGGTTCCTTTGTGTTTTGTATTTTCTGTAATATCGCAGTATTTGTAACTATTTTTGTATGAAATATAAGAAAACTTGCATTATTTTGTAATATGAGTTCTACCGTGAAAACAATGTGTCTCAAGCGGTATGCAATATCTATACTAATATTATAAAGCTGCAGAGTTTGTTTGTTTGTTTGTTTGTTTGAACGCGCTAATCTCTGGAACTACTGGTCCGATTTGAATGATTCTTTCAGTGTTGGGTAGTCAATTTATCGAGGAAGGCTATAGGCTATGTTTTTTTTTTTCAAAATTAGGGATCCGTAATAAAATTGCTATTTTGTAACACAAGGTGTAAAATCGAAAACCTATTTTTGCGTGCGCTGCAAAAACTATTGACAATAGAACAAAATGATGTACTACGGGTTTGTAGATCCCATTAAGACCTACAAAAAAGTCCGCGAGAACATATATCTAGCTATCATGGTTTAATCACAATAACCGATTTTGTGTTCAAAATAATTATTAAATCGTCTGAAGAAAAAAAACTACGTTAAATATGTATCGTAATATTAATCTTTATCGAAATTAAGCATTATGTTATCAAGAGTATTTATGTAGAAGTAAAATACTTTTTGTTTCATCTCAATCGGATATTTCGTTAGAAGTTATAACGTGTGTAAGATGTTAAGAGTTGGTACATAATAATGAGTTATGGGCCATAGAGTTTTTTATCAACATAAAATCCTGTAATAATCTTTTTCGAAATATATTTGTTGATGAGATCAAGAAGATGCAGTCCATTATCCACAGGAATTTCTTAATTCTTTAAACCCGAGTGGCCTCCCCCCACATTCTCTCAAGTTAAAAATTGGTGCCCCAATTATTTTACTTAGAAATCTTAAGCCACCAAATTTATGTAACGGGACTCGACTTCAGGTTAAATTTCTTCGCAATAACGTGATCGTTGCAACAGTTTTGACTGGTCCAGCGGTTGGTCAAACAGTACTTATACCTCGGATCCCAATGATTCCAAATGATTTGCATTTTCATTTTAAAAGAGTCCAATTCCCAATTAAATTATCTTTTGCCGTAACGATAAATAAATCACAGGGGCAAACATTTAAATATGTAGGATTAGATTTACGGCAAGACTGTTTTTCGCACGGCCAACTATATGTCGCGTTGTCAAGATCAGGTTGCGGAAACAATCAATATATTAAGAAAATAAAACGAAAAATATAATTTACTCAGAAGTACTTTAAAATAATATTTTAACCCGGTTTAAAGTGGACGGACACTCCCGCCTATAGTCGTAATTCTTATGTGTCTGGCTGAATGTCGAACAGATAGACAGCTATTGCCTGCGACTTATACAATTTAACTTAATCTATATTTTTCTTAATATTATAAAGCTGAAAAGTTTGGTTGTTTGTTATGAACGCGGTAATCTCGGGAAATACTGATCTGATATGAAAACTGTTTAAATATTCAATAGTCCATTTATTGAGGGAGGCTATATTTATCTCGGTATTTCCACGGAAACGAGAAAAACGCGGGTGAAACCGCGGGGCACAGCTAGTTGATGATATATATGGACTTAAAACTGCTAATGATTGGGATGTCTATTTTTGTTTCAATCACTTTGACGTAGGAAATTTTATATCAAGAATAACTTTTCTCCTCGGTGCGGCAACAGGACAAAATTTCCAAAACGAAAGCTATTAAGCTGTTGATCCCCGCACGAATGCCGGCGTTCGTGCGCCATTGTCTTACTATTGTGTCTCTAATTACGCTACTCCAAAAGTTAAATCAAGAGCACAAAGTTCTTTTGTTAGAAGAAAGTCGTAGGTATACCTACGTAATTGATATTGCTTGCCCTTTGAAATGCATAGTTTCTACGTTGGAACTCTTAATATGAAAAAAAAAACGTTTTTTTATAAGCTTTGAACTGTGATATTTCTTACAGAAAATACAAAACACAAAGAATCCAATAGATACCTAATTTCGGAAAAAGAATAACGTACCTACCTTTAATATAAAGTTTATTTGAACTTATAATTCCAAGTCAATCCAAAGGTATAACACTTCAAAGCAACCCGTTTTAAAAAACGGCAATTTCATACTATAACCCCTATTATTTTACAGCAAACTCGATGTAAAACTTTCGTCTCATAATCGGAACGCACAATGCTGCGGTGTGCGGTATTTAGTGCTGGACCCAAAACAAAAACAATCCTAGAAGCTCAGACGAATAAAAAAGTATTTATTGGTCTGAGCCTAGAAGGTGTTGCACTGCACTGTTATGCATTCCAATGAAGAGACCAAAGCTTTACAGCGCATAGCGCAGCTTTGTGCGTTCCGATCAAAAGACTAAAGTATTAGCAATCAATTTGCTAATTGATGTGAGGAAGCCAGACAAGCAATAACTAGATCATGTTAATACGATTTTATCTTGAGCTTGACCAGGCAGTCCCGTAACCTCAGTGCATTATTTAAGAACAGCTTTTGTTCTGAAGATAGTAAAAATGATATCGCACCGTTTGACCGGCTGGGGCGTATTGGCCGTAAACCACGGATTTTACGAAGCATTCCGTAGTTCAAAGAGCATCGAAGCCAGTCAGTAAAACATATGGCCTACTTCTGAGGGCGACACTGAATTACCAGAAGTCCCTGATAGAGATTGTGTGCAGCGGACACCAGACTTTATATTGACTATTTATGGGCGAGAATGTCTCTAAAATAGGTTTCCTACGTTTCTTGTTTAATGCAACGGGTTTCTGTATTCTATCTCATTTTGTTTGAAAATCGTTAGCTTGGATTCCGTAACACAAAAGGAATTATCGACAAACAGTACCTACTATGTATATATTGAGGTTTAATGGGTACGGCGATATCCTATCTGTTTCTAACCGGGTTTTCTCTATGGTTAGATTAAGTTAAAAAGAGAAAAATAAAATACATTTTTTTTTATTTAGTAACACTAAAAAGGGAGTCCAGTTTAGTTTTCGAGATTGAATCTTGTTACTAACATTACATGGACATTATTTTAGTCTGAAATAAATTTATTTTTTTATATCCAATCGGCCAAAAAGAAAACTCGCTGAATGCATAACCTCCTACTCTTTTTGAAGTCGGTTAATCCTAATAAAAAACGGAGAAATGAATATAATTTAATTCACAGACTCCGGGTCTGTGTTTTCTGATAGCTATAACCTAGGGCTCTTTAAGTCAAGGGTGAATAGGTTGTTTCTAGGTAAGCGTGCTCCATCGTCGGCCACATCATCGCTTTCCATCAGGTGAGATAGTGGTAAAACGCGAACCTATCCATAATAAAAAAAAACCGGGCAAGTGTGAGTCGGACTCGCGCACTGAAGGTTCCGTACAAACTTACCTATGAAAACAGTTCAATCCCGAATTGAGTTACTAAGATTTTTGAAGTAACCATAAATTTACAGTTTTCAGATTTTTTCCTATACTTGTGCTATGAGACCTTGCTTCATGCCAAATTTCAGGATTCTAGGTCAACGGAAAGTATCCTATGAATTTTGATTCCCTTGAGTGTCGAAATACAGAGTATTTTGCGACATAAACGGCCGTATCTTTCTTTTCCGTTAACTCAGAAGCTTGATTTATTCACAGCTTCAAGGGATCACAAACTTGCGTATATGGTTTTAATTTCAACTCGATACCTCCACGCGTTTCCGAGATAAAAGGTCTTGACAGACAGAAAGACGGACGGACAACAAAGTAATTCTATAAGGGTTCTGTTTTTTCCTTTTGAGGCACGGAACCCTAAAAAATAACACCCACCGATTATTCGCGTCACCGATCACTATGGTTAGGTTAGCAAGACCGGGGTAGGGTAATAAATACATTTAAAAGTGCTGTGCATATTCTAGATAGAGGAAGTACAACATGTTGGGAATCCATTTTTCTTCTCGTTCATTCAAACATGTTTTCGAAAAGTAAAAGTAAGAACCAACCAAATATATATATATATATATATATATATATAAGTATTTATATAACATTTTTACATTCCAAATAAGTTCATCTTTAGTAGGTATTCCAATTAAGAACATGGCATTCTAATTCAAAATTCGTTTTGACTCATATTAACTAATAGGGTTACTCAATAATTTAATTATTCAGATTTCAACCAGATTTTGCGTATTATGTAATTGATTTCAATACCTACTGAAGTTTTTTTATCAAGTAGCTTTATTTGAAATGTCAAGAACTCAAGGTGTTGCAATGTTTTCATTTACCTAGTGCTTAATGACATCGTTATAGATAATATTACCGTGACATCGTGGGTTATTATGTGACTATAAACATACCGTCTATGTTACAGTCAAAATAATCACTTACTTTTTAAATAATATGCAGATTTATCAATCAATGTGTAGATTAATGAATCTAGATATTAGATATTATTTATAGGTACCTACTATAATAATAATAACTTTATAATAACTTTATTCATAACATACATTGTAGGTACACAATAACAGGTTCCCTGGCTCCCAAACTAGGCTTATTGCCTGTGACTTGGGAGTCAGTTCCTCCAAAAATACATATTCATATAGGTATGCTTAGAAAAATTACATAATTATGAATTACAGATGACTACGTGGTTGGTTGCAATCATAGCAGTGTGGGTTTACGTATGCGTATCTGTGTGTGACGGTGTGTGTATGTGTGTGAGGATGTGTGTGTATGTGTGTGAGGATGTGTGTGTATGTGTGTGAGGATGTGTGTGTATGATGGGTGTGAGGGGAATGTAGAGAGGTTTAGATGTATGTACTTGTCATTTCTAAGTTGAGGGAGTTAATAGTTTTTCTGTTTCCTCATAACTTTGTTCCATCAACCAAGCTTTCACTTTATTTCTGCACTGATGTAAGTTAAGTGTGTGTATTTTGAGCAATCTATTTACTCTATTATATAAATGTTCACTTAGGTACACAAACTGGTGTCTGAAAAAGGCTGTATGGTGTTGAATTGGTGGGAAAACAATGTCAGCACGGCGTTTATGCACGTTTTGTACTGGAAATCTATGTTTCCTAAGAATACACTGAAGCACAAACAGTCTTCTCACTGACAATACTTTACAATCCCTGTAGAGCTCCGCTGTGGGGTATCTGTAAGGCCTACAAGACATAACTTTAAGAACGGCTCTTTGAGCTCTTTCTAATTTAAGAATGTATGTCTTGTAGGTGCCGCCCCACACTGGCAGACAGTATGTAAGCAATGATTGACAAAGCGAAGAGTACACTGTCATAATGGTATCTGAGTCAGCCGAGTGACGTAGCTTTTTAAAGATATAGATGAGTTTCCGCGTTCTGGTCACTAAGTTATTTATATGGTTGTACCAATTCAAGTGTTTGTCGATCAACACGCCTAAGTACTTTATGTCAGATGTGAATGTTAGTGACGGACATGTACATGAGCTATTATTAAGGCGTCGTGGACAGTTATGGACCTTGACACTAAGACGTTGTTTTGGTTGAGACTGGTTACTAATCGAGAAGGACAATATTTTTGTTTTATTTGCATTGAGTGTTAATAAATTTCTTGTAAGCCAATCCCTAACCTCATCCAGTGCTGTTTGAGCATTTTGTTCAGCTTTTTTCCAATCTTTGCCATATACTAGTAATGCTGTATCATCAGCATAGGTAAACAAAGAGCAGTTTGTGAGAGGAAGTGAACACAAGTCATTAATATAGACCAGGAAAAGTGTCGGGCCCAAAATGCTACCTTGAGGAACGCCGTATTCAATTTTAGCCCTGTCACTCACGAACTCACCGATTTTAACGTGCTGATATCTGTTTTTAAGATAACTCGTGAAAATATCCAGTGCAATACCACGTATACCGATGCGCTCGAGTTTCGATAAGAGTATTGGAACAGAGACAGTGTCAAAAGCTTTGGATATGTCTAGAAAGATACCAAGACATTTTTCTTTTTTGTCCATGTGCTTAGCTACCCTTTCAGAGAAAGCTATAACCGCATCTTCTGTCGAAATACCTGTTCTAAAGCCATATTGATTTTCCGACAAGAGGTTATTGGCTCGTAGATAGATAAGTAAACGGTTATTTAAAATCTTTTCTAGAATTTTAGACAATGCTGGTAAGACTGAGATGGGTCTATAATTAATAACACTGTCTCTGTCCCCGCCTTTATGGATTGGGTGAACTAGAGCTATCTTGAAAGTGTCAGGAAAAATACCCGTGGTTATTGAAAGATTACAAATATGCGTGATGTAAGGAACTAGGGTCTTTTGCGCTACTTTCAAGATTTTGGTCGAAATACCGTCGATACCTATTGCTGAATCTGATTTTAGGTTGGCTAAAATCATTTGTACCTCAGAATTGACTGTTTCTAAAATACATATAGAATTAAGTGTTGATGCTTGGTTAGTATACTTTGACCGGTTTATGCTATGGTGTTGTATATTTGTTGCTAAGGAGGTGCCAACGTTTGCAAAATATTTGTTAACTGAATTAGTGGCTCTACGGTCGTCTGTATCAGTTTTTAAAAGTTCTCTAGGTGGTGATGGAACGTTTTTAGTGTGTGTTAAGGTTTTTATGAGATCCCAAGTAGTCTTTGGATTGTTTTTCCTTTTTGCGAATTCAGCCCTTTCGTAATTATTTTTTAGTTTCCGTAGCAATGAGTTACAGAAATTACGGTAACGAGAGTACGTGGCTTTCAAAATAGGGTTTTCAGGTTGTGATCTTAAGGTTTGGTGCATTGTGTCTCTATTACGTATACAGCGTAATAAACCGGACGTAATCCACGGTTTAATAATCCTGTTTTTCCTGGGTACTTTAGAGTAGCGAGTGTGCTGGTTAATTATTTGGTTAAGAGAGGATATCAAAATATTAGCTGCTACATCTGGGTCTTCGGCACAAATTACGGCGGAGAAATCCGCTTTTTCTATGTCATTTTGAATGCTGGTTATGTCAGTAATTTTGGTGTTGTGAGAGATTCTTGGTTTGGGTTCATCCAAATTAATACTTAATAAAACTGGTAAGTGGTCAGTTATCGGTGTTTCAATGACTATTGTGATCCCTGTCTGCTTCGTTTTTAGAAGGACATGGTCTAGGCAGTTGTTTAACCTGGTGGGATATAAGTGAGCGGGTAATAATCCGTGTGAGGCAGTGAAAGTGAGATATTCATTAGAATGTTTATCGTTATTATCATTTTTGATATCAATATTTATGTCACCTATCAAAGCAATGTGTTTAATTTTAGAAAGAGATAATAATGTAGTTTCAAGACTATCTAAAAAGTTGTCGATGTAACGAAAAGAGGGGGGTCTATAAAGGGCCAAGACTGCAGCATTATCCTCAACTTCACAAAGAAGACAGTTTGCATCATTAACTTTAGGTTCCGAAACTGAGCACAGTAACGAACATTTTGTATACATAATAACTCCGTCATTCTGATTGTATGTGTTCCTTGTGAAGTGAGAATTGTAGCCTTCCAAGATGGGGATAACAGTGGTTTTCTTTAACCAACTATCCGTTAATATTATGATGTCGCAGTCTATTTTTAAAATATGTAGAAAAGTTACTAAATTGTCGAAGTTTTTAGTTACACTGCGGATATTGAGGTGCAAAACGGATATTGTTCTCTGAGTATTATTTATTAATTTAGAGCACTCACCTACCGGAACTTTATATGATTTTGATACTTCGAATGCATCCAGTTCTTGTACTATATTTTCTATGTGATTTTCATTAGCCATTTTTTATTATAGGAATTATACTAAAATTAGGTGTGCATATTTGGTTATGTCTAGGATATGGCAGTAGTAGTAGCAGTGGTTTGCAAATTCCTCTCAGCGCTGAAGTCCGAGGTGTGCATGTAATGGGAAAGTTTGTAGATCTTATGTGTGTCATTGTTTTTGTGTGTGTTATTTTTGTGTATAGTAGGATATTTATGTAACGCATATTAAAAAGATTTGATCGTGAAAGATAATATGACAGTGTGCGTAGTAAAATATAAGCGTGTGTGCATCTTTTTAGTTTATGATTGTAACCACAGGAGTAAGTAATACAATAAATAAAAACATAGTACGTGAGCATTGAAAAATAAATGTTTGAAATCGTTAATTGGTAAAAAGAAAAGTTACACAGTAGCAAAGATGGTCATTGAAGTTGCTTGATTCTTTCAAAAGATGTTTCTGAGTTTACATCAATCCGTTTCTCACCTTCAGCCTTTCGTAGAAAAACCTTCCCGTTCGCACACCAGCAGAATTTATATTTCTGTTGATTTGCAAATTCCCGTGCAAGGAAGTATAATTTCTTCACTGTAGAAGATAAACGCTCGCTTACATATATGGGACGACTTTCGCAACTCATGCCAAGTTGGAAAGAGTTCAGTTTTTCTTCTTTTGCACGGTTTTTATTATAGGATCGTACTGATGAAATAAAGTTCATTTTTGTAGTAACTGATGAAAACTCAGTGATTATTGGCCGATTTGTATTTGGTTTTCCAGGAAGCCTATATATGTCTCGTATATTGTTAAGCTGTATATTCATTTCCACCTTAGAGCCAATTTGCATTACAGTTTTTGTGAGATCATCTGTAGTTTCTTTTTCCTTAATGGGTACATTTCTGATCTCGATGCTTGACGAACGGGATTTAAATTCCACATCCTGTAATTTGGTCTCCAAATTCTCAAAGGCTTTCTTGTAAAACGTACGCTCCTTTTCCAAAACATCAATGCGGCGCTGCATCTCCTCATAGCCGGTGTTGAAAAACTCAATAGATTTTTCAATTTCAGAGTTAGTTTTTTGAATTTTGAGTGATTGAGTCTTCAATTCAGCCATGTCAGCAACAATGGTTTTTAATGTAGCGGTGTGTTCTTTTAATAATTGCGTCTGCTCGTTTTTCCATGACAGCAGCATTTCCTTTAGTTCGTCCATTTCCGTTGTCTCTGAGAAGTTGTCATCAGGGCACAGGCGTTTAGCTCTTGAAGCAACATGAACATCCGGTTCCGACTGGGTTTCGGATATAGTTGGAGTAAGTGAGGGAGGGGACCGTTGCACACGTGGCATTTTGTTCTTTTTTCTGTCTTTTTATGTAACAAGTAACGGTACAACTAGCATCAACTTTGGAGAATTTTGTAAGCGTTTGAAGAGGTACCTCTAGCGCCACCTGTTGATGATGGTATCACAACAAGCTTGAAGTCGATATTGGTCACTAATTTGGCGACCTGCCGCACACGTTCCGTGGCTCGTGCACCAAGGTGTCCGATCCGCGTTGCAGGCGTCGATGGTTCAAATCCGGTGGCAGACGATTTCGTCTTTTTGGGTTTTTATCTTGATTTGTGTTCCCACCACGGAGCAAAATGTAAGTATTGTAGTAAGTAACTCACAGAAAACAGCCGTCCCGTTCTAGATCCTCCCAGTGGGCGGAGTCCGTTGGTATAGGCGCCGGTTGAGTGACAAGGAATTGAAAACCTCAAAGAAACACCAATCACAATTTAGGAAACAATAAAACGGACCACGAGTCAAATACACACGTCCTTCATCGCCTAGAGCCGACGGAGGAATCCCAATATTAATAACTCTGGTGTATAGAATAATTAACTATACACCAGATGTATGTATAATATCTATCCAATGCAGATAAAGTATTGTTTAGATAGGGTAAAACCGGGATAGATGCCGCAGTGAGATAGATGCCTCATTTTCAAAAAACCTAACTTCCCAAACTCGCAACTATGAATTAATAGTGCAAGTAGGACCAGCAGTCACCCCGCATCTAAATTACCCCCGGGTTGTCATACGATGAGGACACGTTTCGCTCGTGTGTGCAATCATCTCCGCGGTGAACTTCACGAACACGTCAAAGTTTTAAAGATTAGTATTTGCCGCTGTACAACTTTATAGGTAGTAATAAATCCCGTTATATTTTTTATTACATCAATGTACTGGTTCATTAAGTGTTCATCTGGGTGTTAATAGTTGCACTTTTGTTTTTAATTTATTTAAAAAATACTTAGGCATCTATACCTATCATAAAGGATAGTCGGCCTGATTTAGGGCTTAGGGGTATCTATCCCTACATACACTATATATGGTGTCTGAGGTAAATTGTTATTTTTTTTTAATTTATAAAAATACGATGTCTAAATCCCATTGGATTCAATGTGTGATGTCAGACCTGATTACATGAAACTTGTATACTTTTCAGAAAATATTACTCAAGATGTGGAAAACTGAAAACACTATCCGGTTCATCTTCATTTAAGTAGGATTAGGAATGATTTCTTTATTGTGTTATTTTAATTTAAAAAAAATATGATTATGCATGTTGACACTTAATAATTAATATTTTATAATAACAATTAAAAATTAATATTTTTGTTCAACTTTTAAAATTTTATAATGTTTGTTTGTGTCTTATTAAAATTATCTTATAACGTCAATGACAAATAAACATTTAAGAAAAAATCGTTTTTCGTAATTCGACCTCATATTTCGTTGGGTTTTACGTTTACACAGTATAAAGGGCATCTATCCCGCACTGCAGGCATCTATCCTTCTTAGTTTTTTCAAGGTGGGGCAACTATCCATACGGGTAGGCATCTATCCTCAAAAAAAGTGTTCCAGGTAAAGCTGAATTCTGCAAAATTTATTATTGATAGGACAAAAAATAATTATTATAATTCAACATAAATAATTAAAGTAGCTACGCTCATAGAAATTATTCATTTAAAATTAATATTAATTATAAGGAGGCTATTTCAAAAAGTGGGGCATCTATCCCGGGTTTTACCCTAAGCTATTTTGTAGAATATCAGAAAAATCTTGGATGAAATAATAAAAACCGGCCAAGAGTGTGTCGGGCCACGCTCAGTTTAGGGTTCCGTAGTTTCCCGTTCGTCACAATAATTGTCCCCACTTAAGAGTTAATGAACGACCGACAACGAGCAAGAACAAATACCACCAACGCCAATGAGAGACAATTCGACAATATAATAGCTCATACCCATCCCGACCACATCAAATCAGGAAAAATCTTAACAGCGCGAAGTAGCCCAAAGTTCAGCGCCATCTCTCGGGAAATTGGGTTACTAATTTATACAAACTAGACGTGTTATGTATGCTGGATTTTCGTTGGTAATTTTGGATTGCGTGAACAGATTTTAATAAAAGAAAGAAGATACGTTCAGGATAGTAAAATATGTAAACTAAGTTAAAAAATGCTTGCAGATACGGTTAAATTACAAACTTAGTTCAGAAATTATTTTGTACAACTTTTCAAAAACTGTTCAACCCATCAAGATCAAATTAATTTTCCTAGAATATCTTTATAAAGTTCTACTTTTGAGATTTTTTTTATATTTTCTAAACTTATGGTTCAAAAGATAAAGGGGGGACACATTTTTTTTTTTACTTTTGGAGCGATTATTTCCGAAAATATTAAAATTATCAAAAAATAATTTTAGTAAACCCCTATTCATTTTTAAATACCTGTCCAACAATATATCACACGTTAGGGTTGAAATGAAAAAAAAAATCACTCCTCACTTTACGTGTAGGGGGAGTGGAAAAAAAAATCCAAATTTCAGCTTTCTAGTGCTAAAGGTCACTGAGTTTATCCGCGGACGGACGGCTTGGCGAAACTATAAGGGTTCCTAGTTGACTACGGAACCTTAAAAAACTATAAATACGCAACAGCTACATGGATTTTTAATAAAACTAATTATTCAAGGTGTCTATCGATTTGTTTTATCCATGCGATAGTAATAAATTTAGCTATAGATACTTTGATCTTATAAAACTAAAATGGTGATTCTACGTAAAGAAATCGTAACATATTGAGCGGCAAATCACTGAATCGGTCTTTCGAAATCAAGATGATGCTTTCTGGACTATTAATTTAACATCTATATGTTTTATTTAAGAATTACACAATATTTTTCTGTAGTAGGCTTAAAATGATGTATTTTTTCATGATATAGCATTTGGGTTCTTACTTATTGAGTTTCCAAAAATTTACTTAACTCAATAAAATGTAGGATTTTTTTACCAAAATACCTTAAGTATTTTACATATAAAATTATATACAAAGTATAAATTCTACGTGAAGCATTACTTTTATGGTACATTACAATTTATAAAGCAAAAGATCCGTTGTCAATATAAAAGTAAAATTAAAGCAAACACTAGGCATAACACCAAGTCATTAATATGAATATTTGGTATCGCTTTTTAACTTAACCAAGCACAGCAATTCAAAAAATAAAAGTTCAATCATAGATTTGACGCCATCAACTGCATCAGATTGTTTAAAGTTACTAGTTCCGAATTTTTTAATTTTTTTTTACGGTCGGATTTTAAGCACTGTCTGCTTTTTTATTTCGTACATTTTAGAGAGACTTATGAAATCGTCTCCTGGAGCTTATTTTGATACTATACATAACTATGCTGTCACGAACTTCATTTTTTTTAAATGTGGATGTAGCCAGTGTTACTCTCGCAACTAAGACAAACCTAACTGCACCTCTCACGCTAAACTACAAAAAGCTGTTTAGGCTCTAGGGCTTACCAAAAAAGTATACATACACTGGAAAATAAATATCTGGAGTAATTAATTTATTAATATAAGCTACACAACTTACTCAATATACATAATATCTAGCCATTATGTATGATCACTATTCAATCATAATGTCAGTAACATCATGAGGATAAACTATAGTCATGGCCTAGACATTTGTATACATATCCGAGATTCCAAGTTACCTGCAGTATTCCAAATATGCTGCCTTTCCTTATCATCGAAACAGTAATAAAATTAAGTCTTAATTAAGTTTTAAAAATAAAATTATACTTATGACATCAAGTTAAAGAAACAAGATCGAGTCAGTTTTAATTACAAGCGTTTTAATGTCAACTTGTCCATAAGCCAAACAAAATTGTATTTTTTTAAATTAAATATTCGTAAAAACGGATGCAGATCATTACAAACACCGACACGTATTGGTCAACGACTACCAGGAACACTACACTTGTATTTATGCTAACTGCAGCTGATATAACAGCACCGCTCAGTTTTTCAGCGCTGTAATAAACGCCAGTACTTACGGTGCTAACGGTAAGTTATTCTCCCGTAAGCACTCTCTGAGCTCGCTTTATTAGCCTGGGCAAATTGAAACCTAATTAATGTAGAGTAGAAACTTAGCGGCTCGTGACGGTCGATCGTTGCTCAATAATCGACCCCCACGACTATGGAAATTCAGTTAACTGTTGTATCACGACGTTGACGGTCAAATTACTGTAAACTCACCAATTTTGGGCTTAATGGTTATGAATGACAGAGAAATTGTGGGCAAAGGTCACCTAAGAGATGTCGTCGTGGGAGTTTTGTTATTGAATCAGAAAAACTATTCTTGGACGAGCTATTTATGACTCGAATTTGGAAATATGGCCGGTACGTCTGATGAAGAAACAAGAAAAGACAGTGTCATGGTATAAATAAATGATCACTAACATGACGTTATAAAAATCTATACTTATGTATAAAAGGAGAAACTGACAAACTGACATCAACGTACAGCCGAAACTACTGGGACTAGAAACATGAAATTTTGCACAAGGCTTCTTTTTATGACGTAGAAGAACACTAAGAAGGGGTTTAAGGGAATTCAACCCTTAAGGGGGTAAAAAGCGGGAATTTCGTTGGTGAATGCAATCTCATTCCGTGTACAATGTACTTGAAAGTTATCACAAAATAGTAACCTAAGTAAATAATAAAGGTTGTCATTATTTGTTTTTAGAAATACCTCCAAGAGAACTATTTAGAGGGTTTTAAAGATTGTATGGAGGTTTCTTATATCAATAATATTATCAGTTTTTCAAAACTATCCTCAAAATACGGTTTAAGGGTTTTTTTTTAAAGTGGGAAAATCATCTAATAACAAATCGCGCTCTTGGGCGGAGCGGGAGATAGTGTCAGACTTTTACTGACTAAAACCCACTCCTGTTCCTTCTTTGCCTTCATCCCAGGGCCCCAGGTTTCGCTTTCACACTACCCTCGGCATCACGCGCGTGGAACAGTACGCGCCGTCGATGACTTGGGCTCAGTCCGGACGGTTACCGGACGGTCGGGCGGCGAGCCACCCATTACTCGCCGTCCGCAAGCCCGCGCCTACGGTGGCCGGTAATCGGGATCGGAATCCCGGCGGCGGTTGGGGCGTGAGGACCGTTGCTTCACGCGCCGCCTCCTTTGCTAGCATTACTGCTTCGTAGAAGGAGGCGACCGCCTGCCACTCCTCCTCGCTCCTCCTTATCTTACCATCATGGGCTATATTATAATATATAATATAGCCCATGATGGTAAGATAATTCCGCTATACATTGGTATAACACTATTTTGTAATATATAATATAGCCCATGGTGGTATGATAATTCCGCTATACATTGGTATAACCCTATTTTGTAATATATAATATAGCCCATGGTGGTATGATAATTCCGCTATACATTGGTATTTAAACACTATTTTGTAATATATAATATAGCCCGTGGTGGTATGATAATTCCGCTATATATTGGTATAATACTATTTACATTTATACTTGTCGTCGTAATACTTGAGACTAGCTCGAGTATGTGGAGCGCAGACATTTACGTGTCATAAAAATTATTATTATTTGTTCCTACCCGCGATGCCGATGTTATCTCCGCGGAAAATTCAATTTTGGAGAAAACTATAACAATATTGAGATCCTAGTAAAAAATTATGTTAACATACTTATACTTCACTGAAAACAAGAGCATAATTTTACGACTAAAATAGGTAGAAGAACTAATAAAAACAACACGTCCACTTGGCTTGAGATATCTCATTAAAAGTACTAAAATGTTGAAATACACAGACATCCGCAATTGTTATAATTTCGTAAGTTCTTGTGTAGGTACAAGGAAGGTAATCTTCGGCTTATTATCTAAAATCTAAACCTAAAATAGGAATACATAAATATTTTTATAAGATCAAAGTGTTTATTTGTAAAACTTAATATAGCATCTTCTACTTCTAAAGCAGGTACTAAACCGATTATTAAAATGATTTTATCTTCTATGAGCTTCTATGTAAAAAGTTAAAACTAATCCAAAAACAATTCTAATAAAAAAAAAGTTATTTAACAACACACTTTCCTTAGTAAAAATATTAAAAAAATATAACAAAAATAACCATAGTTTCCAAATCAAAGTTGAGGAAAAAAATAGTCACTTCGAAATAAAAAGTATATCAAACATGGCCACCAACAAAATGGCGGAATACATTATTTTCCACAACTCCCTCAATAAGGGTATCAAATGAAAGGGCTTGACTAAATATATTAAAATAAGTAAACTTCGAAAAAAAAAAATGTTAATCCAACATGGCCGCCAACGTCAAACAAAAAGTATGACTTGAATACTTAACACTTAAACAATACGTGTATGTATTAAGTAGGTAAGTAAATAAAAACTTGAAATAAAATAATTATATATTTTTTAAAGATAAGTGGTTTTATAGGGTTCCTTCTATTTGGCAGAATCTTGATACTCCGAAAATTATTTGGCATAACACACTTGGCATAATCTTCTTTAACCTGCGGAATCAGGCACGAAAACTTAAAAACGTTATGACTGCAGGGGCGCCATAAACAAAATGGCGCACGAACGTCACGTTGGGTGAATGTTAAACCGAAAAAAAAAAAGCAGAGCATAGACTGTAAAATATGATTGCGTTCAATTTATAGGAAATTTATCAAAGAACGTACGTAACCAAACTTGTTCATACAAAAGTAGTCTCTATATATGGAAAATAAGGCCTACAATGAAGTGGGAGAGCGCGAACGCCGGCGTTCGCGCGGGGATTGACAGAATGGCGCAGACCGAACGCCGGCGCTCGCGCGGGGATAGAATATTTTTAAGGCATAAAAATTATTTAGCATATCTATTGTTTGGCAGAATGATTACGTGTCCGAATTCACAATGGCATACTTTTAACATGGCAGAATTTTATTTGGCATAATTACCTTTGCCATAGTTAATATTACGCATAATTTCGTTCAGCATAACGTTTATTTAGAGAGACTATTATTTGGTATGGGTACATATTTGAACATCAAAAATTTAAATATTTTCTTGTAAAATTTCATTGTTCAAAACATCAAAAACTAATATATAGAATGACCATAAAACTAAAAGTTAAGATAACGTAAATTTATGACATCAAATGGTTAGATAACCAACGTGCAATGTATCTAATTTTTTTTTAAACCACCCGGAAATAGTGGGGCCAGAGGGCCTCCGTCGACCCCATCCCAACCAGCAGTGTTTTGTAATTAGTATTTAAGTTACCGTTTTGATATTAATAGTAATATCACGGTGTACTTATTCTTGTTTGCATGTACGTGGGACACTCAGAAAGTTTTGAGAAACTAAATAACTAACTTCTATGGATAAAATATATTTATTAAATTTTTTCAAAGAGCTCTCCACCAGTCTTTATACAAAGTTTCATGCGTCTAAACCAATTTTCGAAACATTTTTTCTAGTCCGCCGCAGATACCTCTTTCACACACCGTGTGATTTATTTTTATTCCCTATAATAAAAATAAAAACAGCTGATAGGGATACAGTTTTCATCGCCTTTTCACGCCAGAAGGCCGTGGAATAAGTGTTTGTGGCGGACTGGAAAAAATGTTTTGAAAATTGGTGCAGACGCATGAAACTTTGTATAGAGGCTGGTGGAGAGTTCTTTGAAAAGATTTTATAAAAATATTTTATCCATAGAAGTTAGTTTTTTAGTTTCTCAAAACTTGTCTCAAAAGTGTCCCACGTCCACGTCCCAGACTTATGGAGGGCGTAGCGAGCTCAGAATTTTAGTGCACCCCGACACGGACACGTTAGAAGGCTAAGCGGGAGCGGAACTCGAGCCTTAGCTTTCGTGGTTATTTTTTTATAACCACAAAGAAATAGGAGGCCCCCATAGGGGCCTCCACCGACCCTGTTCAAGCCAACAGTGTTTTTTGTAATTAATTTTAGATTACCGTTTTGATATTACTATTACCACCGCAGCTAATGACTATCGATATAAAATGTAGGTATGCTAAAAGACGATTCTGACTGTGAATTTTCTGCGATACGAAAGTTCTGCTTTTTAATTATTATGGATATGAAATTTATGCATAAAGATGATTTTGACTAATAAGATTATGAGTTTTGAATGTACAAATATGACAAATGAGTATGCGAAACGATTTTCTGCGAAATGATGTTAATGCTATCCGTTGTTGGTTGTTATGCAAAACTATATTATGACATAAAAAGTTCTGCTATAAAAGTTAGGCCCGGTTTTATATTGAAAAAAAGATAATACTGATGTAAATAACGTACTAAATCATATACAATAATTTGGTAGGTCATAAGTATTAGTTATCATTTAAATTTAATTTAATTTTCTGTTTTTTAAAATTCAAATTTTGTTTTTAGTCTCTCAACAGTTTTTTTTTTTTCGTTTGAGTAAACATCTTGTTAAATTGAAATTGAAGTAATAATGATGCCAGCGTTGGTCTACAGTTTATTTGAAAATGGTTTCACTTACAATTAAGTGGTTCTCATTGAATTTCCAAGTCAGTCATTTTCCGCAATGTTAAACGATATCGGCAGACGGGAGATGGAGACTATACGAAACTTAAAGGGCAATGTCGTAAAATAGTCAGTCTGTGTGATGACATACCTAACAAATGCTCACAAGCTTTCGCCTTTACAATATTAGTGTGATTCGTAGACTCGTAGTTCGGTTCTATGTGTGTGCACCTACCCTTAACGCTGCACACCGTTGATCTATATTATGATACTGTAAATTGTGTTTTTGATGAGATTAAATAAAGTAGTGAACTGCACATAGTTGGGTATAACATTAGTGTGATATTAATGTAAACATTGCCTGCGGCTCAGTTTATAAATGGTTTATAATATTCAGTTGCATTTATGTTGTCAATTTATTTTTGAAACCGATTGAACGTTTTACACTTAGTTTTACGTAACGTTTTACCCTTAAACTCATTCTGAAACAAAATACCCCCATGATTTATTTCTGTAAATGAAAAATTATAGAAATGAAAAATTTCCTATTTTTAGGGTTCCGTACCTCAAAAGGAAAAACACGGAACCCTTATAGGATCCCTTTGTTGTCCGTCTATCTATCTGTCAAGACCCTTTATCTAGAGAACGCGTGAAAATATCGAGTTGAAATTAAAACCATATACTCAAGTCTGCGGTTCCTTGAAGCTGTGAAAAAATCAAACTATTGAGTTAATTAAAAAAAAAAGATACGGCCGTTTATGTCGCAAAAAAACGTGTATTTCGAGTATTTCGACACTCAAGTGAATCAAAATTCATAGGGTACTTCCTGTTGATCTAGAATCCTGAAATTTGGCATGAAGCAAGGCTTGGCTTGGGAGTCCGACTCGCACTTGCCCGGTTTTTATTTTTATTATTGATAGGCTCGCGTTTGACCACCATCTCACCTGATGATAAGCGATAATGTGGCCGACGATGGAGCACGCTTGCCTAGAAGTAACCTATTCACTCTTGACTTAAAGACCCCTAAGTTGTAGCAATCAGGAAACACAGACTCCGACAGGGAATTCAACTCCTTAGCTGTACGCACAATAAATGTATTCCAAAAACGCTTTGTAGGTACATGAGTGGGATGATATCACTTAAATAAATGAATAAATAGAAATAAATTATTTATTTATATAAGTAAAATAGGAAAACTAAACCGGCAGTTTTTCTATTTCACCATACTAATTATTTCTTTCGCTTGATTATTATTTGCGCGTAACTATTTAATTCTTTTCTTAGATACGTATAGATGCTTACACACTTACACTGAATTGCACTAACAAATATTTGTCGAAAGGAATATTTTTTGTTGCGCTTGTTAATAGAATGTCTATAACAAGTCAGTTATGCAAACAGACCATACATAATAATAAAAAAAAACATGCACCAGATTTGCTTCAAAAATAAAAAGGCTTCGATCACTTTAACTACATTGCATTTACAATTTAAGTAGACTGGTTCCTACTTCAGTCAGGTCGTGTCCATGCTTTCACTTCCATTCGTATTATTTGATTATTTTTAATGTAAGTATTTGTACCTACTTACAAGAGATACACGTCGTATTGAATGCTGTATGCTGTCACGTAACCGTTGCTTTGACAAGAGACTATATTATATTTTATTTGTACGGATCATAAGCAAGGTCATAAACCTTCGCGCGTATAGGGGTATTATTATTACGTAAATGCGTGTTTTTTTTAGAAAAATAAATAACACAAGAAAAACCTTTTCTGGTTTTTTCCAGAAAAAACGAAGATATAGATGTAGAGATAATTTCTCTGCTGAAAAGACCTGTAGGTTAAATAACAAAAACAAATATATTTTTGAACATGCCTTTTCAACACAAAGGTAAGCCATGCAAGGCGACGCTGCGCTGGTACAAAAAAAATTCGATCTCAAAAAGAAAGCGAGTAAGTAATAACTTGCAAACTGTGATAACCTTTAGGCATGTTCTATTCTTTTAAACGAAATTCAAAACATGTATAATAAAATATTTTATGCTAGACTTATGTTTATTTCAATAACTTCACCTAAGACAAAAGAACAATGAAGATAATTACGGTATTATTATAATGGTATTATTTTTCTGATAACGGTATTTTTTTTTCCAAGATCGATGGAAAAGGAGACGAGATGAAGATGAGAGATGAGATCAGGTAGGAGATTGGTGGTACTAGCACTACAGAACAACCAAGAACAATACGAACCCATTGGCGAACTAAGGAGCGACAGACACGGGCCGTCTGTCCCATTCTCCCCTGTTCTAGGGACCCAGGGCAGGCTTCCTTGAGAACACTTTTTATAACATCCTAAACATGATCAAATTATATTCTGTGAATAAGACACAGTGTGGAGTAGCTCTCTAGCCCTACGTATGCAAAATATATTTATACAGGGTGCCAAATTTAAGTCGACGAAGTAATTCCTAGTTTTGTATGAATGTCCAAATTATCTGAAGAGGCCTAAAATATTCAAGCTGTTGTTATTTGTTGTTGTTTGTGCTGCTGTTACTTTCCTGTTATATAATTTTAAACTTTTTTGCATAACTTGAAAAACTACTTAACCCATATTTCGGTATGTATGAGTAAACTAAAAAAAACCTTTGGGTCCGTAAAATATTCGAGCTCGCTTAAAGAATTGAATGTTATGGTCTTGGATGGAATCATATGCATTCAAAATAGTCCCTGCATTAGTAAACAAAGTGTAGATGTAGCAGAAAAACTGTACAATCTATCAAAAGGTGAAGATGTTCAAAATTTTACGAGGATCCTTCACTTACTTCTGCATATCCCATACTCGCCAATAAGTTATCAAATTGTCGTCTCTTTTCTAAGGGGAAGAATTCAAAATAAATCTTAATATTTTTACGAGGCCAGGAGCAAAATCATTGCTCTAGCTTCTTAATATCTGCTATCCAGATTTTTGTGTAGGTACCAATGTGAAGGACCCCGTATTGTTTTACCGCCCGGGGCCCCCGACGAGCTTAGTCCGTCACTCACTGCACACAATAACGTAATCTCCGCCCTACATTCTAACTATAACATAGACTTATGTAGATTTTTAATAAGACTCTTTGGGTTAGCTTTGAGAAGAGCTAAGCTTCAAATATTTGTTTCCCTTTTTATGTGGTGCCGTACTTTTTACAAAGAAACAAGCTTTGAGCTAACACACTTGTAAAGCTATAATAATAACAATCCGAGCCTCTTCAAAAGCAGGAAGAGCGCACCGTTGTCATACTTCATGGGTTGTGCGAAAATGAATCCCGGGTACTGGAACGAAGGCAAAGAAGGAACAGAAGTGGGCTTTAGTCAGTAAAAGTCTGCCCTCCCGCTCGTCATTAGATGATTTCCCAAATAAAAAAAACCGTTGTCATATTTATTCGTTATGTTAATCATTCAACTCGTACCCATAAAATAACAAAAATAAAATTATGTATTTGAAATCCCTAATATCTCGTTTAATACAGCTATGATTTACAGTTCATAAATTATATTCATGCAAATAAGTCCACTAAATCACTTATTTACGTATGAACTCAAACGAGTTAATCTTGATTATGACTGGAATAGGTCTTATATTTAAAATAAACTTGAAGGTGTTCGAGCACACTGATTGAACCAGTTTGCCAATACAACGCTGGACAGTGAGCGGGTATCAGATGCAAATGTTATTAAAAATACAATTACTGACTTGAATAAGTTTACTGTTTAAAAATCAGGTGCACACGGAAATCGGGTTTGACAAGTTTACAAGACTAGCTGAGCTGAGCGCTGAGTGACGAAACCGGTTCCTGGTAAACGATTTAGGTACTTCACAACACTTCAACAATTAAACATATCTACTCACTCGAAACTTTGAAGGTATAGTGTTTACAAGAATAGATAAGACTTTCGTAGGTAATAAATCTCAGAAACCAGCCGCTAAGCTGCAGATTACACTTTCGATTCTTTTCGTCGATTTTTATTGTTTCATTATTTACGGTTGTTAAATTAGGCACGCCACAATTATGGCGATAAGTCCGTATAGGGGACGGGCAGCAGGGCCGATACCCGCTAGCTAGGACCACGGGAAACACGTAAGTAGTCCTAGAACGCAAAGGGCAACTGAAGGACACAGATGTGGTTCTAGTCAGTAAGAGTCTGACACGCCCTCCCGCTGCGCCCAGAGCGGGAGAAGTCATTGGATGATTTCCACCCTTAAAAAAAATGTATTTCACTACTTTCACTATATTTTAATGTTTAATCAGTTTATTATACAGCTATATTATACAGTTTAATCAGCTCATAATAAACACAGGACAAACATTTACAAAAACAAGTGGAGGTACAATGGGCGTATTTATCGCACATGGTAGGTGATTAATTTTTTGCAGATAACGTTTAGATGGATCGGACGAAAGAAGATACTGGAGGAGGACTGGAATCTAATAGGTTGTTACCTAGGTAGTTTAATTTAACCTGTTTAACTGTTCTACTTAATAATTAATTAGTACCTTTAGTTATTCTTACTTGTGTCACTTCTCTGTGTTTTTACATAAGTTTGTAAAACCCAGGAGAACAGAGTGCTAGTAAGTTACATTATAAATACATTCCAAATTTATAAACCGCTTTATTTGGCTTCGGTACTCTGGCCACATCTTATTTTTGGAATATCTACACAAAATCAATCAAACTAGTGAATATGTGACATATACTTATTGAAGTATTACAGTTATTAAACTCCACTTTTTCCATTTGGCACGGCGCGGCGCCGGCGTCAAGACAAGTGAGGCACGGTTTTCAGATAACGGCTAAGTTGGTAACTTTTCGCATTTCCTCGGAAGCGTGTCCCCTAACTGTGTCGACATTGTCGCGCGTTCTGAATTTGTTATCTGCTACGCGATTAACGAGATGCATGCACATGGTACTACTTGCTTTTGCTTTAATGGGTAAACAGACGATACAATTTAATCGTAGGTATCTACTTCTCCTCGCGGCATGGTTAAATCGTTAACGCTACACGATGATAGTGGTATTAAACATTAATTTCCATAGTAACATTATAATTAGTCCGGTCATTACTTACGCTAAAAGCTATTTATTTTGCATAATGGTGTTGGGGTGAGCGCAACAATGGTGAGTCGCAATGCGGCGCGGCGCGGCGGCGGTGCACGCGGCGGCAATGGCGCGCGGTGGGCGGCGCGGTGCCCGCTTGTTGCCAAACTTGACCCTTTGTTTGCTTGCTCTGGGCGCGTGCCTCCTATCTCTGCTCTACTGCTCATTTATATTATCCGCGATATGAATCCAAGAACTTAATGACCACTTACATTACATTATGTCTCTAATATTTTATGAACAAATATTAGTCCACTGTTATTCCTAAGTTTGTGAATGTTGTCTGGGACATAAAAACCCGCAGTAAAAATCTGTAACGTTTATGACACGCTTTCAGTTTTGCTGACAGTCGTTAGGTATTCGGGGCGGCTCGTCAGCGGAAAGGTTCGTGCGTCTATGGCTGCGGGCGACCGGAACTCGGTTGGTTCTGTCACGTCATTTGCGAGAGAGAATACGCCATTTTTTTCGTGCAGGACGGGACAAGAACGCTTACTCGTCGAGATAAAAATGTCACTTTCTCATCGAGCTTTTTGCTATCTCTTGACGTTTTTACCGAACTTATTTGTAACTGTCGCTTTTATACGTGGTTTGGATTAACATGCTTTTTGCTGGGTTTTCTAACCAATTGTTTGGAAAGTTGGAAGGGCCAATGGTTAAAAACACATTATGATCTATTAATCTAAGTATACTACTTGCCAATGTAGTTCAATATTTCATTAGGACAACACGGTGCTTGACTGATTGTTGTTATATTACATGACTTGACACTATCGTAACCTCTATTAAGTTTGAATGTGAGCTGAGCGTACGGTCCGGGTGATTGAGTATGAGATGAATATTGGTTTGCGTGCCGGATTATATTAATAGCGGTAACCTTTAGTGACCTAAAACATTCTCCTGTTTCGCGACTCCATCGCCAGCGCCAATGCAGGTTGTATTGATGATTAATCACGTTAATGATGTCAAATGAATTAAACATTAGATCGTTGGCGGCTCTGGAACAAACCCTTCAATAGCCAATTAATGCCTGCAGGTATTACGTCAAACGCAGCTCATTTGTAGCATGCAAAGTGTAGAAACAAAGACTAATGAGCCAGTAAGTGCATCATGCTAGGTATCTTGACCAAATAAGGAACATTATAGTACCTAAACACAAAACGCAAGTAACTAACATATTAACTCGTAAAAGAAATCCCCAAATAAAACTATACGGATAACAATGGAGTAAAAATGTATTGAAATGATGAAAAGCTTATATGATTGTTCTAGGTTCACTTGTAAGATACGCTTGCCTACTTGCTATCGGCTATCGGTCGGCCGGCTGATACCGATACGCCCCATGAATGATACTGCAAACCAGTCTACAACTCCTAAATTGTTATCTTTTCGAAAACTTAAAAAGGTAACGCAAGATTAACAACAATGACAGTAGGTAGGTATACTATGTATGTATGAAATAAAGGACTAAATAGTATTATTCGCGTTCGTCCGTCGCAAGCCCACGCGTGGGTGACGCTCTGATTCCCGGCACATGGAAGAACCGAATTATGATACTATTAGGATAAACGAGGACGCGGCCTTTCCTGTGGGACGACGCGCTTTATAATCTAGTCTTGAATAAGTAGGCACTTGCCCCGCACTTACATCGACTTTCATGAATTCTTATATCTCGAATAAAACTTATTTTATGGACTATTTCGCGACTTTCGGGTAAATTATGTTTTCCTAGCGATTCCAAATGTGATGACTACGAGTGTTATGATGTCGAATTTTGATGAGATATTTTTGTGTCACTGTAATAGAGTTTTGCTTTAGGATAGCTTATAGGAAATAACAAATACGGGCTGTGGCCACTTCCAATGTATACGAGGGATACGAAGTTTTCTGATAGCATTTCGATTTGGGACCTACAGTTGTTTGGTAAATTTTTTTTAGTTAAAGTATTTTGTATAGTACCTACTTATGGGGTGCCATGGCTGCAGCATTAGCTTCAGTCATTGTGGATATTCTAAAGTTCCTATAAAGTTAATTTATTCACTCATTTTAACCAAAACAACTCATATTTTTAAATTACCTAAGTTTTTCAATACTAGACATTCTTTAGAGTTTCACAATACAAGTAGTTGTTTGAGATGAACATAAAAAAAATCAATCACTACCATTAATGGGCCACCCAAATTTAACAGAATCAGACTATTTTTGTTAGATAATTGGAACGGGATGTGGTCAATCTTGAGCCCTAAAAAAAAACTACCATTAGAAGTATACATACTTAAAAAAAGCTCAAATGTGTTAGGATATTGGGTTTCTCCATTAGGAATTACCTACTCTGTGGCTGGCCGGAGTTTTGAAGTTAGTTGTGTGATAGCCCCATGCCTCAGAAAGCACGTAAAGCTGTTGGTCCTGCGCCTGATCCGATTGCCGCCCCATTGAACTATGAGAGTAAAGGAACAGAGAGTGCACCTGTGTTTGCGCATAAATTTATGCACTATAATATCTCCTACGTACTAGGCTAATCTCTGTTGAGATTTTTCGCTATGATAGAAATTCTGTCAGAAGGATTGTATAAAAGTCATATTTGAAAAGTTATGTTGGTTTTTATCTAACTTTGTATTCATCGAGCTCAGTGTATATCCGTGTAAAAGCGTGAGCATTTAGCAAACGGTACGTCACAGTGCACTTTCCAAACCGCGGTAGGTAGGTAACCTAAAATACTAGCGCCATTTGCTCGACAAATTCGCGCACTTCCTTCTCCAACATGGTCAGGGCATACATAATCTAACAAAGAACCATTGGCTCCACCATAACCATTGCCTTGTATCCATAAAATACGAATCTATTAATTAATATTCAAATAACTAACAATCTGTGTTCGGCGAATTGCATATGAATTCTATATGGATTTGTTGTACCTCATGCATTTTATAGTAGGTGGTGTACGAGGAAAACTGCTCATTGTGTCTAGCAGACTTATATGCACCTACTTCACAATCAACTGACATAGCTTAAGCACGTAGCCTACATACGTACTGCTTTATTATAGTACTACGCTATTATTTGATACACAAGGATGCGCGCTTGCCATATATGTGTACGTGTGTATGACCTCGACATAATAAAAGTAATGTATTTATGTTACAATCGAAACCCTCATTATCGATCATAACGAATTAATTTTGACTGATTTCTGGCTTTTTAACCGATTTAAAAAATAAAGGAGGGTATTTATTCGGTTGTATTTTATTTTTATTATTCATGTGTGTTACCTCAGAACTTCATCGTTTATGGACCGATTTGCATTTTTTTTCCTTTTAATGGATATGCTGCCAGATTGGTCCCATTTTTTTCAAAATCCTGTTCTGATGATTGGATCCATGAGGAATCGAGGGAACTGCTCAAATATTATAGGCAACCATTGTATAGTGATTTTGGTATTTTCATCGAGAACTTAAGCATTTACCTACAGTCAAAAAGTAACATTTGATGAAGTAAACCAGAAATGGCCAACAGAATGAATACTCACATAGATATCACAATGAAGATGCCTAGTTATGTCACTATTACAATACAAATAAATAAATGGTTCTGAATAGCTATGTCGAAAATGGTATCATCGAAGTGACTCGATGATAGGCATTGGAACTCTGTAATTTATTAAAACTTCTAGAATATTCTAGCCGTTTTTGGGCTTTTTAGAATTGTCATGAGATGCACTTTGGCTATAAGGTACCTACTGTCGAAATGATCAGATTATGGAGCCGGAAGGTGGAAGGTAGACACGGTAACTTCATTATAAAACAATGTAGGTATCCTAGCAGTGTTTGGGTTCACCCGGAGGACACGGTGGCACCCGGAGGACACGGTGGAGCACACGGTGGAGGTGTGTCCCGCTTGGGCAGAGCAACGCCGTGCCCTCGTGGGGGCGATCGGCGGCGGTGATCTCTCGCGCCGGGCCTTGGTACAGGCCACGGTCCGGAGCGAGGAGGAGTGGCAGGCGGTCACCTCCTTCTGCGAAGCAATAATGCTAGCAAAGGAGGCGGCCGATCGCGTGAGGCAACGGTCCTCACGCCCCAATCGCCGCCGGGATTCCGATCCCGATTTCCGGCCATCGTAGGCGCAGGCTTGCGGACGGCGAGCAATGGGTGGCTCGCCGTCCGACCGTCCGGTAACCGTCCGGACCGAGCCCAAGTCGTCGACGGCGCGTGCTGTTCCACGCGCGCCTCAAGGAGATGTCAGCAACTGTAGGGGCCTAGCAGGGTCGAAGCCTACTGGGGCCAAGGGTCTGATTCTGAAAGGAAGACTCGGCCCTGGTACAAAAGGCAACGAAGGAACAGGAGTGGGTTTTTAGTCAGTAATAGGTTATTATATATTTTCTTTCTCTCTTTGGCTCGAATCGCAACTATAAATTTCGGGCTGCGAGATTGTTTGAAAGATTTACCGCGGCCCTGAAACGCATAGGGCTCCTGAAGGAATACAGGTGGATTTTAGTCAGTAAAAGTCTGACACTCCCTCTAGCTCCACCGAGGGCGGGAGGAATTATTTGATGATTTCCCACTTAAAAAATGTATGGCGACACGTATAATACACTATTGAGTCTAGTAGGTAGCTAGATTTATTGTGTACCTGCCAGAAGTGCCCAAAAGCGTTATTCAGGTCGTCAAGAGAGTATGTGTAAATGCCCGTACGACTAATGTGTGAAATCTCCAGCAAATGGGACATAGACTGGTCTGGAGCAGTGCACCCGCACTGGGTCTTGGTGAATCGGCAAACTCCCACGCGAGGTGATGTTTGCAGTCTTGCGTGGGTAACTACGTAATTGCTTCAGTGCTTTCCAAATAGGTTAAATACTATAGAAAAATAATCGAAGTCTTGTAAATGAGATTAGATTTCGTGAGCCGCACAAAATGTTGGACGAAAAGAGTTATTTTGTGCGACTTACATAAAACATGGCTGCAAAGGAAAACTTTATTTCTAATGAGCCGGGAGAAGGTATAGAGTAAGTACATAATCTATTTATTCAAATTAATAGTTATTTTTTTAATCTCGATTACGATTAGTACGTCGTGAATCGTGATTTATTTAAGCACGATCGAAGTTAATTCCCACCTAAAAAAAATGGTAAGTACTGTTATAAAATAATCTGGCATAATTTAAACAGTATTAGCATATTCCAAAACCGGACAGCTATGCAATAATCTAGCTTTCCATACTAGCTTGAAAATCGAGCGTATTCTGGGCATTATAGATTATGTCAACCACGAAACAAAATTAGAAGTACGAGTATCTACTTAATGCTTAAACTTAAAATATTATTGGCATGAATACATGTTTACAAGAAAAATTTAGTATTATGTATTCAGAAATATAAAAATCGACTGGCTCAAAATAATACTGATTTATAATCTTAATCAGGTACCTAATAGTACCCATATCACAAACATATGTATATACCCTGTAGACTAACATACATACATAACACACATTTATACCTCTAGTAATTATCTTTAGTTCTGTTATAATGATATATACCTTCCTATTTACGATAATTACTGGGTAGGGTGGTATAAGATAGTTTTAAAGAGCTAGAAAAAACAAAACAGTAATTGGTACCAGGCCAGATGAGATGTCATAACTTATTTTCAGTCGACGGTGTTATCGATGCGGCTTGTATTGAAATTTCATTTTATTTGGTACTAGATTTTACCCACGCCTTTGCCCGCGTACATAAAATAAAGCCTATCTCACTCAGGAATAAAGAAGCTTTCTATCGGTGAAAAAATTTTAGCAATCGGACGAGTACTTCCAGAGATTATCTCCTGCAAACAAAAAATCAAACTACCTCTTTATATTATTAGTGTAGATTTACTAGGTACTGCTAAATTTTAAGCACAATCATGACTATTAGGTATATTATTTTCATATTTTACTGCTGTGCAGCTTTTTTTTCCTAAATATACTTAGAAAGCTCAATATATGTGTAACACGGCTTTGAACTAGACTTTTATTACACATTAGCATATAGCATAATCAGCCTTTTAATGTTCCCACTGCTGGGACTCAGGCCTCCTCTCTCTAGGAGAGGGAATGGGCTGTAATCCACCACGCGGGTCCAGTTCGGATTGGTGAATGTCACATGTCTTCGAATTTTTGGTTCTAGGACATGCCGGTTTCCTCACGATGTTTTCCTTCACCGTTTTGAGAGCAGTGGTGATGAAATAAATTACACAAAGTAATGCGCCTGACTGGGTTTGAACCCGCGACCTACAACTCGTAAGTCGAGGCCGTTACCACTCGGCCGCCACTGCTCTCTACTCGGCCGCCACTGCTCTCTTTATTACACGGCAACAATTAAAGTTCAACTTGGCAAAATAAAAATTGGCCAGAAGTCATAAAGTCAAGCTACAAAGAAAAAAAATCAGCCATGATAACTTCTTATCACAATAAACTAGTTAATTTAATTGTCACTAACATTTTTTTTTTCTAGACTGAAGCTTGATTTGATAATACTTTGTAATAGTAGATTATGTGACTAGGGGATAAAGCAGTGTCTTTAAGTCGCGGGTGGCGGATGTTGAATTCCGAACGAAACGAAGGTTGCTAATTTTAATCCCGAACGATAGTGAGGGATTTATATAATTAACTCCCGAGCATTGCGAGGGAGTTAATAAAGAAACCTGAGTGAAGTGAGGAATTCAAGCCACCCAAGACAAAGACAGCTTTATCCCCGTGTTGGATACTCTACTTTTTACACCATCTGTGAGATAATTAAAAGACAATTTAGTAAAAGAAATCATATAATACAGAAATATAAATATAATTTACGAGTTAATCTTAACTATCACTTAAAATGTTTTGAGATTTGAAACAAACAAAATTCACTACTCAAAGATTCTATAGTTTAAATTTTCTATAACGCTCCCGCTTGTTCATTACTTTTTTTTTAGAAACTTTTTTTATTCTGTTTTTTTTTTTTTGTTAGTGGCCAGTTTGAAATTTGAATAAACTTGTTTGATGCACTACATTTTAATTCACATAATGCTGACGGTTTTTCACGTTCCAAATTCAAATCTCATTATTCCCTAGGGATCGCCCATACTGCATTATCTCCCTAGGGACATAATGACTTGCTTTAAGTGATGGTTGTATGACGTATAAAAGGGCATTATCGAGCAGGTGGTGTAAAAATTATTTTATCGATGTCTATTACCTACGGTGACATTGTGTTTAAGTTTAAGAGTTCCATTAAGAATTTCTACACTGTTATTCTTTTACTAACTATTGTTAGATTAATAGTTAAAATAACGATATTGTTACGAAGAATAGTTTTATTTCAAAAGATACAATTACACTACAGGTTCACTTCTACTTATCCTTTAAATGTTAACAATAAGGGCTACTCGACCTTTCAGCACAATGACTCGAACCCAAAAATCCACATCAACTATATTTATACTCATCATATTTTAATAAAATACAATGAGCATAACATAAAAATCTACAGTTCGAAATCATTTGGTTTAGACCTGTGGAAATACTTTTCTGTTCTTTCAAAAATTACTATCGACTATATTTTATGAATTAGTATCAGAAAGAAAAGGGAGTTAGTGATAGCGTGACGAGTGACAGGACAGAATGGAAGAAAAAAACGTGTTGTGCCGACCCCAAATAAAACGGGACAAGGGCAGGAAGATGATGATGATGATGAGTATCAGTGTAAAATAATATAAAATGAAGTACGATCATAAATATTACCAGCTTAATATTTATTTCCTACAATTTGACAGTTAGCGTTTTAACAGTAGGAACAAAAGAGTTTTGACAAATCCGTCAAACTGTTTTGACCAACTGAAGGTTGCGTGACTGCAACATTATGTATGGATAATATTCACCGTGTCATTAACATCGACGCACAAACGAATACCATCGATCCAGTACATGATTCTGGATCCTCAGTGGTGGAATTTTTCGTCGGTTGTTTCCTATTTTTTTTAATCTTTACGTTTTTTAATTTAAACTGTTTATAATCGTTATTTTAACATTTTTCGTGAAAAAAAGGAATCCCACACTAGAGTGGGAGAAGTCATTAGATGATTTCGCATCTTAAAAAAATGTTACATACACACGTACCTACCTATAAGACTCCTTGTTGAGAGGGTTGCTAAAACAAGTCATAAATGGAGATTCAGCAACGGGACAAAAATAACATGGGCTAAGTAACATCACTGAGGTTAAATATTTATGAAAAATCTAATCAATTTGAATAAAACTTCCATCGATGAGTTCGTTATGCAAATAATATTTTATTATTATAAGCTATCTAGAGACTTGCATGTAGACAGTAAAATAAAACATTCGATTCCGTAGGTTAGGAATTCACTCTGGTATTCTAAAATATATAAGTAGCTAGATACTTAGGACTTTTTAGCGTTCAGCCTACTTTAGGTAATAGACCTTCTAGTTTAACGAGCGCCATGTACAAATTACACATTAAGGTAATGAGTCCAGATAGAATAATGTACTAACGGTCCATGAAATATGATGTTCTAGCTAGTCACATCACTTCGCGGTCAACGTGTAATCATGTGGCCCAGTTGCGTTGATTTGCTCAAATTGCCCATACTTATAGCGTGTGTCGTACATTTGTTCGACCTAGTAATATGAACTTCAAAATTGTCTCACAGATTTGACCTCCAGACGCGTGCTAGATGTTACTAGAAATAGTTGAAAATTTTTGTGTCACAAAAAGTGTTTGGATATTGTTGTGTCGTTGACACGCTTTTCATGACTATTTCAATAATATTCAACGAAACGTTTACTTTTTTTGTCGTATTTGCGCAAGTCCGTGGTGCTGTGAGTTGCGAATTAATTATGCAGCAGACAAACAAGTCGCGGTCGCAACCCCATGGACTTCCATTTTAATTAAATTCACTTCTCCTATGGATAGTTCTCAGAAAGTCTTCGTTTCTAGTTGTTTAGGCGCTATAGATGCTTCTAATCATCAGCGGCCAATCGCAAACAAAATGATACGAGTAGGACCAACCACGCTTCCACTGATAAATGTAACCGTTCCAAACTGTAAAATACTTGTTTATAAACTACTGCGATACGCAAATTGTGAATAAAGATAGTACTTGTATCAAATGAAAAACGACACTGTCACACGGAAAAAGTGCTTCAGTTCCGTAGTTGAAACTGAAATATATGCGAAACCATCTGTGTTGTTTGTTTTCAGTGTTTTATTTACTGCCTTTGATTTTCCAAATATTTATGAGTTTATATTTGAAGTTTCATATTTTAGAGAGCATGTAAAATATTGGTGTAGATTGATGTACGTTATTGTATGGTACTTACCAGTTTCAAGTTTGTAAACCTAGACATTTGAACCGTGTTATTGGAAGGATGCTGGTAACAGTTAAGTAGATATCACAATAGATCAGAGACTTGTATTCGTATTAAGATCGTGTAAGCTTTGAATCAGTCATATTTCAATAGCGCTAGAGTTTAGATTGTTATACAGGCAAAAAAAATTAAATGGCAGTTCAGAACAAACAGTTTTTAAGGCAATTAGGGTTTTTTTTTCGTCTAAATAATAGATTTCATACATTTTATTGTTTAAAGTACTAGTTATTTCAATAGTGTGTACCTACAATTTCTTATTCATTGGAGTTGCGAATCTACAATTCAATCCGTCAAATTTTATATTTGGGGGGGGGGGGGGGAGAAGGGGGAAGCTGTCAGCGTGAGCATAGTTTAAAAGCTTGTTGTTTCATACAACGCGCGAATGCTTGATAAAGAGGGAACATGAAAAGGAAAGATAACGCTTCCGTCACTCACTCCAAATTTCACAATACTTGTTCCAGGAAGTACGTGTTTTTAAACCTTAAATGTTGTTGCATCAACAACATTTAAGGTTTAAAAACCCTAAATGTTGTTGATGCGGAAGTTCTTCTTATATAACAAATATATTATAATATTAATTATTATAATAATTTTGTATTTACAAAATCCTTCTAAAAATCTGTTGTATTCACTTACGCAATTAGACACAATAATGAATGACACAGGAGCTGTTTGTTGACGTGAATTTTCGATCTTGATGCATCGAGCGGTTCCAACTACCTACCCTTTGCATTCCGCGTTATCTAAATCTAGGCATTTCTCGAGATTTTCCTGCAAGACGATATATATAAGGTGTAAAAAAATTAACTTTAAGAATTTCGAGGAGACATTGTACTCCTTATTATGAACAACTTTTACTATGGGACCGAACCTGAAATCGCGAAAAAAAAATCAGCTGTTCCCTACGTTTATGATCGCATAACTCGTCAAAACGTATGGAGCAGCTGATTTTTTTTTCGCTATTTCAGGTTTGGTCCCATAGTAAAAGTTGTTCATAATGAGGAGTACAATGTCCCCTCGAAATTCTTAAAGTTAATTTTTTTACACCATATATAGCCAGAATAGCTCAACGCCATTTTACGTACTAATTTGTACTTCCTTTCGCTTCCTTCCCTGTCGAGAATTAGATTTCAGACCTGCATGAGTCTGATATGATCATAATATTAAATGAATGGCCGACGTCTACTTCGCGCGGAGTTACCCTAAGTATATCAGTTGTCGGTCAACCACGATATAAACTTAATAAAATTAAAAACTATATTTACACAACTTCTAACGTGCGCTAAATTTGTAAGTAGTGGTGCCAATTTGCCAAGTCAACGGTTCACAAGTTTTAGAACAACTCACTGTTGGTGGCCTAATTTAAACGAGCTCTCAACATCTGGCAGTGCTGCCAAACGTTGCACACTAAGTGATAAACACAACTAGAATTAATACACCGTGATTTCATGTTTGGCAGACCACAACAAAAGTGCAGAAACTTCCACCTTTTGGAAGGACTCACCTCAATGTCAGAGGACAGACGAGTCTAAAAAGGGAGAGGAAGGTTTTTGCTCAAGTCTGGGATATAATGGGCTAATTATATAAATAGTCTTCTGTTAATAACGGGTCGTTAATATACAAATCCTAACTCTTTTTTAAAGCTTTCAGTGCTATGGAAAGATGCTGATTTTTACGACAACCGGTTCTAAATTATACTGCGTTAGCCCTCATTTTCTATTAATGTAGTAAAAATGTACCTATATACTTTACTAAAATCAAAGATTTATTGAAAGCCACTCACCCACAGAACATTTGTTCAAAGAAATTTCTTCGAGCTTGCTGTCTAAATTAGTCTTACGGCTTAGTCTTTTCTAAGAAATCATTTGTAACTTAAATTGCTACCATCCTTTGAGTATTACCATTATTGTAAACTTAGATTTTTCCTTTTAAAGTCTTTAACACTTAGTACATAAGGAGATGAGGAAGAACTAGTCGCGTCATCAGATCGATCGATTTGTGTTGTCGTGGTGTTTTATTTCAGGGTTGGTTGATTGATTCCATAGTAAAAATTTTTCATAATGTAAGTAAGTAGTAAAAAATAATTAAGTACCGTAACCCTTTTTACCCAATACCTGTTTCAGGTTTTGCGTTATTTCTGTTACATACACTCTTTAGCTGCAATAACAGTAAGCCACCGGATTTTTACAAACTCCGTAAGTTTATAAAATATCTAGAGCGATTTTAAACCTTTGATAAATTGTGTTGATCTGAGCATTTCTTTTACAGTAGATACTATCTACCTATTCATCAATATTCGAGTTTATTAACTGGAATATTGATCAAGTCTCTACGTACGTGGAGAGCCTGGAAATTTTGAACGGACATAAACTGGCGACGAATCAGTGCATAGTTCTAAAATGATAGATTGTCTGGGAAACTTTATCTAGACCCGTAAAATTGTGAACATTGGTCGGTGTTGCTGGCAGTATAAATAGAGCTCGTATACGCCATAATGTTACAAAATAAATAATCAAGTAAATCTCAAATTCAGATATTACATTAATTTGGGACTTTGAGTAAAGCGACGAGCGTTTTTTTTTTCTTTACGGACGTTCATTATTATAATTTATCAAAACGCACTTTTTAACGATAGTTTTACGATATTTTTCACCTACATAATATGATTATTTTATTATTTCATAATGTTGTATAATACCTAGTTAAGAAATTACATCGCCATGGCATATTAAACAAGAAACTATAGCCATTTATAAATGAGTAGGAAGAAAAGTTATGTAATATTATTTTTAATTAATATTATATCTGATGATAATTGCTTGCTCTCGTCTTGACCTACAATGAATATAATAAGGTTACAAATTTATGGTCCCACGTCCACAATACCTAATATCATGTTTAAATTATACCCATTCGTTACAATATATTTTCTGTTCTATTTATAAGTAAAATTCATAAGTCCATCGAGGTGGGTCGACAATTTGACATGTTTTCAATTCCATTGTTATTATACCTACCAATATTATTTTTATGTGCTCTGTCCTTCACAATAACTTCGACAAATTATTTATAAAATATTAGGTATCTAGAAATTCGTCTAGAACTTTTTTTTAACTTTTAAAGAATGTTTTATATTTGTCATCTGCTAGCTGCTGTTTGCTGCTGCTGTAAAACTGACCATTGAATCGAATATTTTGTTCACAATTGCAATCTAGGTCATTTTGGATTAACCGAAACAGACAGACAAAAAAAAACAATTATTTGTTTTTTCTGTCTGTGTGTTTATCGTGTAAACATCCATAATATACAGATATATATACTTAAATTATAGATATTTATTTGTATATGTTACAGGCAAACTGTATTATTGTATAGAATACCACGAAGGGATCAGATGAAATATACAATGAAGGACAAATAAAACATATTTTGTTCAAATGTAGAAGGTGTATTATATAGGTGTAGGTGTATAGGTGTGAGTGGGACTACTCGTTCTGACTACTTCTAAAATAAGTTAAAGAGCGAGCAAAGCGAGCTCGGGAACTTAGGGCACCTAATATTTTATACATTGCCTAGACAGATGAAGTTTGCATTGTATAGAATGACTACTTAGGTACCGTATTCTATCAATGTCTAAATTCTATAGATACTTTGCCAGTAATTGTAGATATAGATTCAAATATTTTGGGTACAAAATGCTCTAAACTCAATAATCACGTTGCCGCCGAGGGCATGTACCTAATAGTGGTCTGCAAAGGTTATGTTTAATCTGATTTTGGCTCTAACAATGCACTGGGGAGCAGTAGAGCGACAATGGCAGCGATACAAACTTTTAATCTTCCAGGGACATATTTATATAGCAAGCGACCATGAACCAGGCTGGGTTCGTTTTTTAACCGATTTCAAAAAAAGAAGAGATCAATTCAGTTGGATTTTTTTTTACCTCATATCCCATTTTTTTCGAAATCCAGTTTTGATGTTAGGATCTATGAGGAATCGACGGAACTCCACAAATATTATAGAGAACTATATAGTGATTTTGGTATTTTATTGAGAAATTAAGTCAATAATAAATAAGTAATTGCATTTACAGTCAAAAAGTAACGTTTGATGAAGTGGAACTGGTGAAGAAGACCAGAAATGGCCAACGGAACTTCACCCTCACATAGATATCACAATGAAGATAGTTAAGCAAGTATGACAATACAAATAAATAAATGGTTCTGAATAGTTACGTTGAAAATGGTATCATCGAAGTGATCTGATGATGGAGCCGGAAGGTAGGCAACGGAACTCCGTAATTAATTAATTTATTTAAACTTCATGTACAGTAGTGGTACATCGACGGACTTAAAAAAGACAACACTGTGGTAGGCTAATCAATAAACAAAAAAAAGTTAGTTAAATATTATTAATCAATGTATCCTAGCCGTGTTTGGGCTTATTACAATTGTCATGAGATGCATTTTGGCTGTACGGTACTATCGAACTAATCTGATGATGGAGCCGGAAGGTGGAATGTAGAAACGGCGACTTCATAATAAAAGAATGTATCCTAAAGTTGTCAAAAAAAAGGCCCGTTTTGACATTTGTATTTTGACTACCTAGCGGTTTGTCCGGTGTAGTGTAGCTACTACTAATATGGCTACTACTACACCGGACCCCTAATTATTATTTTATTGTTTCTTTCAGTTTCGTTCCAAGTTACATTATAGAGTTTTTCTCAAATGTCAAAACGGTTCATTTATTTTTTAACGAGTTTAGCAGTGTTTGGGTTAATTGGAATTGTAAAAAGGTACATGAGAAATAGGTACTCTACTCTGGCAATAAGTGTATCACAACTAAAAAGTATGAAGTAAAAAACTTTTATAAAAAAAATAACCGACTCCACTACAAAAAAAAACCGGGCAAGTGCAAGTCGGACTCGCGCACTGAGGGTTCCGTACAAACTTACCTGCGAAAACAGTTCAATTCCTGAGTTGAATTATGAAGATTTTTCCGAATCGCAAAAAAGTTTTTTTTTGGGACGTAATTACAAATTTACAGTTTTCAGATTTTTTCCTATACCTATTTGTGCTATGAGTCCTTGCCTCATGCCAAATTTCAAGATTCTATGTCAACGGGAAGTACCCTATGAATTTTGATTCCCTTGAGAATGTCGAAATATATGTTTTTCGCAACATAAACGGCCGTATCTTTTTTTTCTGTTAACTCAGAAGTTTGTTTTTTTTTTTTTTTGAAAACTGTCTTAGACAGATTTGTCTACGATACCGCAGACTTTTCTGCGACAAGACTGTTTTGAGACGTCCAGTGTTGCCAACAGTTACACTAACATTACCACTAGAGTCAACTTTTAAAACCACCAGAAAACCACTATCAAAAAATTATCCCATACACAAAATCGCAAAATTTCCCACTAAAAGAATGTGTGTTGTACGAAATAAAACAAGTAGGTAGGCATATAGATTATTAGTTTCCTATAATAATATGTGATAAAAATTAACAATCAGTTGATCAAAATAACATTTGTGGGTAAATTAACATTAGTAGATAAATCAACATACAAATTATTCAATAACAGCTATGTATTAATTCGTCTTCAGACTAGTCATTTTTGTTTGCACCATCATCGTCGATATCAGATTGATAATATGGATTCTATGGTGCTGATTTACACCCGATGACCCGAGTGATCGCATTTTTAATAAGAAATTGAATTGTACTAAAGCTATAGAAAAATCTACTAGCCAATAGAACCAATATTTCGCAACTAAATGGGGGGTTAAATCTTTTTAGTGCAAAATCCACTAAGTTGGCAACACTGGCCTTACGCCGCTAGACTGTTTTGTCTTGATGGTGTGCGCCGTGTCGTAGACAAAACAGTATTGTCGCAGACAAGTCTGCGACGTCTTAGACATGTCTGTCTAACTCAGTCAGTCAGTCAACTAAGACAGTCTTGTCTCAAGTGAATTTTCTCAGAGTACCTACCTATATTTATATGTTACATTTATTTTATTTAATCGTATTTAATCATTTTTCATAGGTAGCCTGTAGGTAATATGTTGCTTGTTAAATCTCCCACGTGTCGATCTAACAGTGTCAATAAAATAAATAACGTTTTATGCGTCGGCGCTGTTTCGTTCACATGTCGTTGCGATGTAAATCGATCGTGTTCGTGTCGGTCGGGAGTTTGGAGCGTAATGAATTACTTATACACTGATGGCGCTCGCAGACCGGCGGTGATCTGATGAGCGACGGCGCGCCGCATGCGGGAATCGGGATGTTGTTGAGTACAAAGCTTAGCCATTAAATAAATACCTACAAACGCACGTCCCTTGCTGTTCTTATCTTCATATCTTTCCAGTATAGTCCTAAAGTTGATAAATGATCGCTATATTTTATAGCAAGTTGCATGAGTGCACGCTATTACACAACAGACTTCAGACACAGGATAGCAGCTGTGTCGTTCAAAAATGTTTTATATAAAAGACGGTAATAGGTCCCTCTTTCATTAATTACTTGCATCTGTATACGTTGCAGTCAATTTGTACGATACAGCATAATACATTACAACTAACCGGTTTACATAACGGCGCTGTTTGCTATGTGGGTATCTTGTGTTCCAGCTTTGTGCCGCCCAATTGCCATTAGACATCTTAAAACTTAATTTTAAGATGTGTTGTAATATTTATATAAAAAAGAAGGAACAGGAGTGGGTTTTAGTCAGTATGATTTCCCACCTAAAAAAAAAGAACACACTCGAGGAGTAGCCTGCGTGGGCCTCTGAGTGACGGGTCTGATCTTCAGGATCAGGCGAGATCTGTCTTTGCCAGTTTTTTCATTTCATGCCGGCGAGGGGAACCGATCACTTTTCCGAAATAGGAATCCCTAGTTTAAGCATGCGTGGGCGTGGAGGGGTAGGGCGGCCCGCGAGTTGAGAAGCAGGAGGTTTGAAGGCCCGCCACCGCGGCTGAAGCTGCGGTGGTGAGCGTTAAAACCATCTGCGACAAGAAGCTCGCGTGGGGCTGCCCAAACCCCGCAGCACCTGAGCCGTGACAGAAACAATGCTTGCTGCATGTTGCATACCTGCTCCCATGCTGCATGCCTGCTTGCATGCTGCATACCCGCTGCATGTTGCATGCCTGCTTCCATGCTGCATGCCTGCTTCCATGCTGCATGCCTGCTTGCTGCATGCCTTCTTGCATGCTGCATGTCTTCTTGGATGCTACATGCCTGCTTGCATGCAGGCTTAAAGCAAGCATCCTTATTTGCATGCTTGTTACTGGGACCAATTAAAACCACTTTTGTTCATAATCCACTATATTCGTAAGTGCCATTACATTTAAATAATTAATTATACAAAATATTAGGTTAAACTAATCTGAAACTAGAACCTGTTGCCTCAATCATGCTATCGTAATAATTACATTTCTAGGCGTTTGGTGAAATGAAAATATGGTAATTAAAACAGTGGTATATGAATGTTCGGAAAAATAATACTTCGAACAAATGTTATTTCGGCTAAGTGTAACATCGGTGAAAAGTTTTTCGACCAAATGAAAAGTCGGAGTAATGAAAAAAATCAAACTGATACAGTGGCAGACGTGACTTCGATGAAATAAAAAAAACTGGGCAAGTGCGAGTCGGACTCGCCCCCTGAGGGTTCCGTACAAACTTACCTATGCAAATAGTTAAATTCCGGAATGGAGTCTTGGAAGATTTTTCCGAATCACAAAAAAAAAATTGTGACGTAAGAACAAATTTACAGTTTTCAGATTTATTCCTATACTTATGCTATAAGACCTTGTTTTATACCAAATTTCAGGATTCTGTGTCAACGGGAAGTACCCTATGAATTTTAATTTCCTCGAGAGTGTCGAAATGTTTTTTGCCACATACACCGAAGTATCTTTTTTCTCGTTAACTTACAAGTTTGATTTTTTTACAGCTTCAAGAATCCGCAGACTTGAGTATGTGGTTTTAATATCAACTCGATACCTTCACGCATTACCCAGATAAAGGGTCTTGACAGACAGACAGACTGACAAACGGACGGACAACAAAGTGATCCTATAAGGGTTCCGTTTTTTCCTTTTGAGGTACGGAACCCTAAAAACGAAAACGAAACTAAAATAGTTGAAAAGTTTTAGGTGAAATGAAATTCTGTCAAATATTTTTCGAACTTATGATAGGTAACCGTCGGCGAGACTGAAATCACGGGTAGCTCATAGTGGGAACTCTGTTTGGCTATCGAGTAACAACAGAACAATACGTTTTCCAAGTGGCAATTTTCCATAGTCAATGGGTAGCGGTTCTGGCGACAGATTGGTGCAAAGGTGTCATGCATGGAGCAACTGGTTTTGTACCCTTGAGGGTACACAAGGGTACAAAACCAGTTGCTCAACGGCCTAGTCACACGACATTAACTATAATAATAAAGAAAACGCAGTAAGGAACCTTAGACTTGGCACGACTTTGTCTAGATTTCATTACTTTTTAGAGATAAACAAGCAGCTCCATCGAGACTTGGCTAGTTTTTTACAAAATGTTTTTGGTGGGATTTCACTTCTTTTTGTAGAAACGTGGGCATATTGATTTTTGCAATGACAGTCGATTTTTTTATGTAACAATAGTAGAAGGGGGGCCATTACAATATCTCTAATACAGCTGAGACCAGCTGAGGGTTGGTTGAATATTTTTTGTAAAGACGGTATGTCGATCTCTATTAGTTTGGTTGGGCTCTTGTGTTTTCTAATCAGGGTCACCAGGTACTCCAGATCTTCGATTATCCTAGTTTTTATAGTTTTCCCTTTATGTGGCCATTAAACCCTAACTCTGTACCAAATTTCAGCTCTCTGAGTTTATGGGAAGTACTAGTTCTATTCTGATGATCATGAGTGAGTGAGTGTCATAAATGCGAAACTTTGCTTTCGCTTAACTTCGGAACTAAATGACCTACAGACTTGAAATTTTTGATTTTAAGTATGTGATTATAGCTTACTGGATGACGAAAATTTCTGCATTCTGGTCTTATCCAGAGGTTCTTAAATAGGGGCCTGAAAATGCGGCGAAATGGTTCCGGTAAAGGATGGTATGGCAGAGTTTGCTTCGCGCTCGGCTTGGCGGGGGCACTGCCGTGCCCCCCAATTACAAAACGGCTAGCCGCAATGTAATATGGAGTATTCAACAAATTGCCTGTGACACATCTATCGTGATTGTGTGATATAGAAAAAAGGAAAGCAAGGGTCTAACAAACTCTGTGACAGCGTGTGGGAGCGGGGAAATGCGCGGGCGTCGCGTGGGCTATGGCTATGACGCCCGTGTAGTGACGTAACTGCGTTAATAGATAAATATAATGGGATCATTTCTAAAAAATGGGCTTGTAGGCTAAGAAATCTGATTATAGTGCAAATTTAGTCTCAAAACTCTTTTAGGATAATTAATCTCTGTGAGTCCTTTCTGTCGAGTGATGTAAGTTATAATTTTCCGAATGTAGCGAAAATATTGTTTCGGTGATACATATATTTTAAGTACTTATTTGTGAAAACGAAATTGCTTCAAAAAGCAAATCTCCCATTTTTCATGGTGATTGACGAAGATTTAGATGGAAACAGAATAAACATTTGGTGTGAACTCGGATTCTGAATTGCTGATGGTTTATCGTTACGTTTATCGGGTCTGTTTGCCAAACCGACGTGAATTCTTACGCAAATGTTGACTCAACTTGGTTACAAAGTGACTAAGCGCCACTTTCTCTTCAATGGACGAACAACCTATGTAATTATGAATTGTGCCTGCTAGTTTTACTTTCTATTCCATACTGCAATAGGTACTCGTGGTTCAATTTAATACGAAATAATACAAAGGGTCACTCACTCACCATTTTAATATGTACCACAGCCAACGCATGTCATTCGGCTACCGAGTTCAACTGAAATAAAAAAAAAAGATAGTTATGACTGGATCTAGTAAACCAGTATTAAAATGACTAACAATAGTGAATCACGAAAATGAGGTACCTATAGTAAAGTCAGGGTACGTTGAGAGAAGCCAGTTTCCCAGAACGTGGCGACTCGAACGGAAGTCGTGCCACTGACTCAGACAAATTGACTTACGTATCGCAATTTTATTGTTTTTCGAGTGGCGGCGTCAAATTTCACATACCTAGCAGCTATTTTAACAAGTGTTTTATTCCACATAAGTAGTAGCTACCGAAAATTCTGTATTTAGTAACTACCTAAAAAAATGGATTTTAGATTTTATTTTTGGGCACATGTAGGTACTTCATTTTAGATGATTCCTTCAATTAAGCGCACAGAATACCTACTTAATGTAAAATGTATCCACCTACCTACTTCGAAATCATATTTAGTGCAAATCATCATAACTAAGCATTTATTAAGTAAGTATCACGAAATCGTCTTATTTGCAAAAGATATGTATACAGCCTACATTGATGTTTTAAGTTATTGTTATAATTAATACTACGTAGTCTACATATGCCATTTTATCATACACGATTAATTGCATTATGAACAATGTAAAACAACGGTAACTAAACAACATACTGAAGGAACTTAGGTAAGTTTTGAATGTCGTGCTTGACTCGGCACTTGACGGATCCACCTTAAAATTATGTTATTTAGTAGTTACTTATGCTTACTGCAGATGGCGACAGTAGGACGAATATACCGTCTTGTTTCGAAAGGAAGCAATGAACGATAAAGAATTTTCTAAAAATGTAACCAATTCATTCAATTTAGACTTTAAAAAAATGAGAGCAATAAACTTGCTTAGAAATGAAGAATGCAGTTTGGCGAAGAATGTGGCCACTAAATAAAAAATAAAAAAATGTTGCTTAATTTATACAATAGGTAAACATGTGGTCACGCAAACAGATTCTAAAACTGAATAACTAAACAAGCAAAGTTATCTCATGTAGAATTTACATCAGATTATTACACGAATGCGTTCCCACAATGTCTAATTTTATTTTTCAACACAAAAAGAATAAATGCTGATACAAGATTTTTTATTTAATTTAAAATTCTGGGTCAAAGCGCGGTTTGTTGTTCATTTTGAGGGATGTACCAACGCGTTAAAATATTCAGGTAGTTTTCGTTACGGTAAGGTACCTACCTTTGTTCAGAAGGGCTGACGTGCAGGATCAACCCCGTTGCCACGACAGGTGTAGGTTATAGGTACATACACGTAAGCCGCGTAGGCAATCGCAACAGTTTTAAGTTTATTGTATTAAAACCTGCTCTGCTTGGAAAAGTAATAAAATACGAGGCTTTTAAGCTGATAGGTTGATATTTTATGATGATGGACTTAGAATTCATTGTATAACCGTTAATTGAATAAGAGTTATATATGCCTAGTGTTCACTATAACATCGCATTGGACGTGTCTGTAATGTTGTAATGATATAATGAAATATATTTATTTTATATTGTAATTTTTACAAAGTTCGTTTAAAGCCAAGATAATTTAGGCGAGTTTTAATAACAGTAGAATTTATCAGCAGCTTAGCCCACGCAAAAGTTATCAATTAGATATTCTATGGTGTGCTATCTACATCCCTGTGACACCCGAGTGCTCCGAACTACGCACACAGAAAAATATGTGCACATGAATCTACTCAAACATCCAAGATCCGAACCCGCCTGGTCAATTTCAAACCTCAACAAAGAAACGATCGGGAGGTACAGATTCGTCAGCCACACACTGAGTACACATGTCGTACGATGTTTATGTCGCCACGTAACGCAGTGTACGTCTTTAAAAAATAAGAACCTATTTCTTATTGGAATCCTGATGCCTATCTCTATGTACTTAACCACTTTACCTTTTAAATTATAGGAAAATAAGCATCTACTTTAACCATGTAACATTAAAGCTAGAACTACATTAGACCGACGCACAGGTGCATCACGCCTGATTTGTACGTAGAACGACGTCGCGTGGCGTGGATCAAGTGTAGCTCTACGAGTCTAGTTTCCATATAAAATGCATGGAGACCGACGCGCCCAGATCGGCGTACGTGGCCCACGTGTGCGCAGTATAGTTCTACCACAAGTTTTTAAGATCCTAAGCGCGGTCACTGTCAGACTACATAGAAAATAAAGAGATCAATCTATACACAATGTGATAGCACAATGATGTAATTGACTGCAAATATGAAACATTTTATCGATTTACTTTCAAAAATAAATCAAGTAAAAGTATTTTTTACCATGCGTTTGCTGTTTATTTGTATCGAGATTTTTTTCTAAAACGTGTTTTAAAAACAACTAAGCTGTCAGAAATATAATATATTTAGTCAAGATATTTTTATTCTAGCTTTTGCTCTCCCTCAGCTGTGTAAAGGCCTACTCCATGTCCTTCCAGACGTTCTTGGTACACAATAAAAACTTTTTCTGTGCTACACTCAGTTAGTGTAGAACAGAAAAAGTTATTAATGTGTGCCGAAAAGTTAAAATTTTTATATAGACATACGAGTATTTATGAAGTTAGACCTAAGTGTTCTTCAGCCAACGCCCGCAAAAAGACAATTACATTCTGAAAGCCCGAGTAGATATTGTATTACACCTGGTCACCTTGGTCTCCACGGCTGTGTATCGTAGGGTGGTCAAACGACTCCCGTAAGAAACCCAACCCTTTTCCCTTTTGTTCTTATTGCACTCCGTCCCGTGCCTCTGGACCACAGCGTGTTTTTTTTTAAACCAAATTAGTGTATTTTAGCAGACAGGCTCGACTGTCTTATATTATAAGGCGCTACAGTGACTTGCATGTTATCTGCAGTCGTCGGTTGTGATTGTAACTGTGTATGTGAAATATGTAAATGTTGTTTATTTATTTATTTATTTATTTATTTATTTATTTATTTAATCTTCATGCAACATTATTGTACAAAGGCGGACTTAATGCCTGAGGTATTCTCTACCAGCCAACCTAGGGTGGTGAAGAGACAATATGGTAGGTGCATAAAAAGAAAATTATATGCGAAAAACAGGAGTAAAACAAAAAGATATTTATACATATAATTAAAATACACATACATATATATTTAATATAATATATATATATATACATATATATTAATATAAATTAACGAAAGAAGTTTTGAGACGATTCTGCTATTGGTGGAGCAAATGATTCCGCAACCTCCGCTTAAATGCATATCGACTTTCGGCCGTCCTGATATCGAGAGGAAGCGCATTCCACAGAAGGATGGACTGTATATAGAAGGAAGAATGGAGAAAATCAGAAGTATGAGAAGGACAGAGCAGTAGGAGATTGTTAAAAGAACGCAGATTCCTTGCGTGTGAAGAACATAGGTATTGAAAGTGAGTAATGAGATAGGATGGAGGCGTGGGAGAGTTGAGTAGAGAGAAAAGTGTAGTCAAAGCGCGCAAAGTTCTTCTCTGGCGAATTGGCAACCATTTGAGATCAGACCTGAAGTTCGACACATGATCATACTTCCTCAGATTAAATATAAAGCGGATGCAGTTGTTCAGGAGTCTATCGAGCTTATCCAGCAAGACCGAGTTCAGGTCAAAGTAACACACGTCACCATAGTCTATGATAGGGAAAATCAAAGTCTGCACAAGCATTGTCTTCGTCTTTGCAGGTAAAAAGTTTCTCAGACGATACAGACACCGCAAAGTCCCGTTGACTTTTTGACAAACACACTTTTATTGGTGTTATGTCCTGTGTTATGTGTAATTATGAGTCTTATTTACTTGAATAAATAAATTTTACTTTCTATTATTCTTATTAAATTCTCGCGGTGTGGTACCGATCCCGATTACATCGCCCTTCGTTATGATTCTGGCCCCGATCGCTCTGTTCGAAAACTAATTGAAGATAACAAGCTTGTTTTTTCGCTTCTCCACTTGTTCATTTTGGAATCGCGGCGAACAAAGTACAATATTGTTTTCTTTAGTAGAGTTTTCTTATATAAAACTGGGTAAGAAATTCTGAACTGTGGTAGTGGGGCACGGGGAAATAGTTTTTCAATGGCGTTATTTTAACAATTTTGATATTAAGGGTTTTGAGCTATTTGTAGGTAGTAGATAGGTACCTTTGTAGACCTACTACTTATACAAATTTGTACCTGTCTGAGATCATTTTTTATAATTTTTTTCGCAGGCTATTTTTTTAGGGGTGGAAAACCATCAAATTACATTTTCCACTCTGGGTAGAGCGAGGAGTGTCAGACCTTTACTAACTAAAACCTTGTCCTTGTTGTAAAGAGTTGCCTTTTACATTCCAGGGCTGCAGCGACTCCTAAATGATTTTACAGAATTCCTCTCTACATAATTAGGAAGGACGTATATAAATATACTAACGTACGTTACACATATGCATACATAGGTACAAATAAATAAAATTGAATTGAAATGTCAAAATAATAATAACTTATGAAAGTATATATCTACCGGTACTTAAAACAAACAAAAAATAAAGTTTTCTGTCGTTCTGTCTTTCTATTTGTTTCGGTCAATCTCAAAAATGGCTGAACCGTTTTTGACTGGACTTTCACTAGTAGACTCCTGATGAGGACTAAATTAGGCTACTTTATTTCAGGATAACTAATAGGGTTCAGCGTAAAAAAAATTAAATCCATGAAGTTGTCACGGACGAAGCGGCGGGCAATAGCAATTCTACGTAGGGTCGTGTAGGTACGACGCGACGTGGGAATCCTAATGTATCATCATCATCATTTCAGCCGAAAGACGTCCACTGTTTGACATCAGACCGCCCCCAAGTGTTACCACAACGAACGGTCCTGTGGGTCTCGCATCCATCGGATTCCCAGAACTATCACCAGGATACATAGGACCAAAGTATTACAAACGTACGTTCTCAGTCTGACTGTGAATAATTTCTGAATCAGTACTAGAATCATTATTTTAAATCACAGTTCCAATCAATTCTACACCTAATATTGATTTGGTCACAGTTACGAGGGCGCTGCTGATGCCGGCGAGACGCGGCGGCCATCGAGCCGTAACGTGCGTGACCGCATCCGCTGTGCGCATCATAAATTTAAAGAAAGAATTATGCATAAAAATACCTACCAACCAGCCTCACTCAGCAAAAGTTTAAAACTACAATTATTTGTCTTTGTATTTAAAGCAGCATCTTATTTACTCTAAAAATACTATTTAAGCTGCAAATAGAATCTTTAAAGTAATTTACAAAAGTTAAATGCATTATTTTTCTACTTTATAATAAGAAACCATATATAATTTAAAAATGCTTCAGATAATAGAGCGCAACTTAGAAAAAGAAATCAACTTTCCATTCCACTTAATACAATGTCAACCGAGCGTTTTGTTTAACTTTATCAAAGGTTGAAGTTAAAGTTACAGCAAACAATAATCAATAAGTTGGCTCGTGAGCCGGTCGACGACCGAATAATTTTGGCGTGAATTATCGTCATGAATTCACGATAGCGTGTGGATTTTGGAAAACGACCGAAGCCTTAGGTCAACCACCCACTAGGTTTGATTTTGTAACGTAAACTTTAAATAAACGAAAACATTTCTAGTTATTTTTGGATCAAACAATTCAATGAACTTACAAGAGCACTTCATTCAATTTGTTAGACCCTAAGAACTGTAATCGAGTTATTGACGAGACGAATATTTCAGATACGCCAAAAATTCCTTCGATAATCAAAAATTGCTTTTTCGCTTTCTGTTTTCACGGAGAGCCTTTCCTGATTGTAATAATTCGTATTTTGTAGAAAGTTTTATTTTATTGTGTCTGTATGAATTTTGTACATTCATAAAGTGGTTTTACTTTAAATAACAATTAACATTGTTGTTCAACGGAGTAACCTGTAAGCCGTGTATAACTGTAATTGTTTCCTACAAATAAATAGCTTTGTATGCACTGCTGTTTGTGTACCTACAAACTACTTTTTTGCATATTACTACAAACTTCTTTTGTTTTCTTTTTAACCGACTTCAAAAAAAGGAGGAGGTTATCAATTCGGTTGTATTTTTTTTTATGTTTGTTACCTTAGAACTCCGTCGGTCATGGACCGATTTGCTAATATTTTTTTTCCCCTAAAAGGATATGCTTCCAGATTGGGCCCATTTTTTTCAAAATCCAGTTCTGATGATGGGATCCATGAGGAATATAGTGATTTTGGTATTTTCATCTAGAACTTCAGAATTTACAGTCAAAAAGTAACATTTGACGAAGTGGAACTGATGAAGAAGACCAGAAATGGTCAACGGAACTTCATATTCACATAGATACCACAATGAAGATAGTTAAGCGACTATGACAATACAAATAAATGAATGGTTCTGAATAGTTACGTTGAAAATGGTATCATTGATGTGATCTGATGATGATGATGGAGACGGAAGGTAGGCACTAGAACTCGAATTAATCAATGTAACCTAGCCGTGTTTGGGCTTATTAGAATTGCCATGAGATGCACTTTGGCTATAAGGTACTATCGTACTGATCTGATGATGGAGCCGGAAGGTAGACACAGGAACTTCATAATAAAACAATGTTACCTAGCCGTGTTTGGGATAATTGGAATTGTCATGAGAAAAAGGCACTCTGTTTATAAGTGTATCGCTACATTCGCAACTAAAAAGTGTGAAATTAAAAACAAAAACCGACTTCACTAAAAAAAAACACTAAAAGGATCAAAATAACTTTAATTTCGGAAGTCGGTTTTATTTGTTTTTGTATTGATATAAACTAATCCCTATTTGACTGCGATCCCACCTGATGGTAAGCAGTGATGCAATCGTTGATGGTGAGGCGCACTAGTTTATTAAGAGCATGTTCACTCTAGCCTTGAAGACGCCTAAATTATATTTTTTTATTTCGGTTTATACTTACCTACTACCAATTGTTATACCTTTATTTGAGGTGGGAATTTATTAAATAACTTCTTCCGCTGTGGGTAGAGAGAGAGTGTCAGACTTCTGCAGGACCACAAAGTTGCTCAAAAGTTGACGACAAACCTTATTTGTAGTCACAGCGTGTGGACCACTTCTGGCGCTATACATTTATCTGTCAAATAGCGAATGCAAATGAAAGTCTACATTTTGTTGTTATTGGGGCCCCGATACACTTCATGACAGACAAATGACAATCTGTTTCTTGAACAAGTTTTATGCGTTAAATTGAGTCTATTTCGCTTTTGTTTGACCATGGACTTATGCTTGTGGTGTATTATGGGTTTGTAATATTATGCAAAAAGTAGTTTAAGATCTAACTTTTTGTGTCAAATATCAAAAGCGCACAAAAAAAAAACAAGTAGGAACCTAATTGTATAAACGTTTACATTATACAGCACTTACAAAAACGATGGAATCTATAGTTTATATAACTAAAATGAAGCTCTCTGTTAAATTATGTAAAATAATGTTTGAGAATGATTCACAAAATAAATAAGTACCTAATCATAATTAAATAGTCAACTTAATAAACGTCCACTTCACTCAAATATTAATATTCAAATTCATTAGTTATTAGTTTTAACACCGAAAATAGCAACATCGATTGCTTGTTTTCAAACAAAATTGACCTTTTATAGACAATAAACACTTTGCGACATTGTAGATATAATTAAATAATTGTAGACTCGAAATATCCAAAATGTTTAAATAATAAAAAAAGTTTAAATGTTTAAATAGGAAAATTTCGATACACAATTACAAACATAAAGGACATATTACTTCAACGTAATTCCGCGATAATGATAGAGGACCGAATTTATTATTTGCTTGTCTATGTTATCTAAAGCATCTGGAAGTTAATATAAATGTAGTACACAATCGAGATTGTAGATTTTATTGTTCATTTATTAACATTGAGCAGTAAACAGTAACGCTTTGGACTGATGGTGAGATAAGTGAACGGGCAGACAATTTGGCGGTGCAAGGCACAAGAATCTAGCGACTATTTCTTTTGCCCTCGTGTCTTAACCAATATCCATCAGCAACCAAATCTAACTACGACCTGAATTAAATCAAAGCAACATGTTGACATTGTAGATTGTGAAAAAAACTATCAAATGACAATTTTCAAAGTAAGAATTTTAAAAATACAAAAACAATCATGCGATCAGTCTCGTCTGCATATCTATGATCGATATGCAGACGAGACTGAGACAGTCCATGGGTAAGTTTAGTCGCCTGCCAGAGCAGTAGGATTTTTCAGAAAAGTTACATCGGCTCTGGAATGCAAAGAAAGACTGGAGGAAAACAGGTAGTTTCAGTTAGTAAAAGTCTGACACTCCCTCTCGCTTCACCCAGAGCGGGAGGAGTCATTTGATGGATTGACCTCAAAAAAAAATGGGTAAGTTAGTCGAAATTAGATTGCTTTAAATTGTTATTCAAATCAGTATTACCCAAGTGTTCTAAACCCCTAGGCTACGGATTAGATAAATATAAAATGACAGTCTTACCTTATTGATAGGACAGGGACAAGTAAAGCCGGTAACTGCAATATCGAGTGGATGATGTATGTACAATAATATAGGTACAATCACTTAATCAATGCTATTTTTTATAAATAACATAATTCTCAATAGTAGATAAAATTTTCCTGTCGATGGATATCAATTTTGAATAAAACAATTTATTACGATTAGCTTTAATTCATGTTTAAAACAAGCATATTTGTTATCGTTTCGATCAATTTTTAAATCAAGAATTTCATATACTTCGCGTACAAGTTGTGGCACACGCGCAGCTAGTGGCCAACTTGTAAACCAAGGTTAGCGTAGCAGCCGGCGCTGGCGCAGTCGCTGCACGTCACGAGTTGCACAACCCACGCGTCTTGTCCACACAGCTGACCGCCAGCCAAATTAATTACTAACCAACCTTTTAGACAGATTACAATGATGAAACACTGTGTTTTAACTAAATATTAATCAGCTGTTTGAACTTTAAACTACAATTATGAAATTTATGTTAAATGAGAGAGTTTTGAACATCTACTTTGTATACATAGATGTTCAAAATTTATCATATCATAACGTTTGGTTCTATTTAGTAATGAGCCTGAGCTACATTTCGATTTCCAAGCTATTCGCGACATACGTTTGCTAAATCGGTTGCTTGAGGTAATAAATTACTTAGCCATCATAATTCTTACATAACTTTTAATGCAGGGAATGAGCACAGCTCGGTAATTTTCTTTTACTTCAGAAACTGGATTTTAATATTAGATTTTCACAACGGTAATGGGACGTTTATGCAGATTTAGTTCGTGAACGTTTTGCTCGAGTTATGAACGAGCGTCGTAGATTTGCTTCTGTAATCATCTAGTGTGTCGCGGTGCGCATGACCCGCACACACTGCGCGGCCCGGCTCTACCCGGCCCGTCGGTCCACATTTCCTCGGCACCGTCTAACTACCGCTAACGGCGCCTCCATTCCTATGTAAATCCTGGTACCGCATCCGACGCCAGATAATACAGCTACAATTTGCATGTCCCCTTGCCCTTTGTGGTCGCACTACCGGGACGCGGTCGCCGCCGCCTCCAGAATGGGTATCGATTGTCGAACATGTCCTGCAGAGCGTCATATGAATACCAAGCATCCACAATTAGACAATGGTTTATCGAACAAGATGTACTGATTTGCCATTCATTGGAGCAGTAAGAGCAGTCCCCTGGCAGCTCAGTGCTCGGTGCTCAGAGGGCGTAGGACGCAGGACACTCACTGTCGAGCCTGCCGTGACTTGAATATTTTAATTCGGAGCGCCACTGTTTCCTTGGAACATTTGTGTGACCCGATATCTTTCATATTAATTTAATTAATTAGTTAAAATTCAATACGGTGTATATAATCCATAATGTAATTAATTTTGTATGTGCAGGCCCTTGTTTATGAAGTTAGGGAAACAGCCTTTGTGACGTAAGTGACTACTGAACTAAAATTAACTAAATTACGAGTATGAAACTGAATAATTAAGCAGTCCGTGTCCATGTAAAGGTCAGCTCGTACAAACTGTATGAGCCGGTATGTAGCACTTATTTCGCGTGTTTTAGTTTGCCAATCGTGCTAGCGTTTATAAATTCAGTTACATCAGACAGGTTAAGTAATGAGTTTTGGCCGAGTCGTTGAATGCATTCACGTATGATGCAAAAACTTGTCTAATTTCCAATAAGCACCGACAGGTTGGGATGTGCCATTTTAATTGATACGTCAATGAGGATATAATTCATCCAGAACAAGAATATTTTTTATTTGAATCTATTTGGATGCTATTTCCTCTAATGGCTTACAGAGGGCGCGCAAGTGAACCGGCCGCGCGTGGAGCGCTCGACAACGATACGCAGAACCAATTATGAGTTTTTCCCTCCGGCACATCGGCATCCGGTGCCATCTCTGTAGATTGTTGCCGCTTCTTATTACTGATCTCGCAGATTCCGCGCGCATGCACACAACCACCACACATCCTGCTTTCTATAAACGTCTCTTAATTGCTCATACTTACACTAACGGGACGGATATTTATGATTTTATTAAAACCAAAACCCAAACCTGGCTTGATAACCTTGATAATTTTGAGTTAGCAGACTTTTCTTTGATATAGGTACGAGTATACGGTACTACTACCAATAATTTAGGAACCAATTAGAATAAAAGTCCCAAAAAAATTATACGTAACTCGACCAACTGCAGACTCAAAACTCGACAGAATATATGTTGCGCCGCAATATAGCACAAGACATAATCTACAATGCACCTGTTGCAAAGATAATAACTATTTTACAACTAAAAACATTCCAATAACAAGGTTAAACTTCAATGAACCTACCTACCTTAAGTGAAATCTCGCTTGAAAGTATACCGTCTGCATAGAGGCAGTGCCAGTAACACAACCTTTTATTATTAAAATTCCCAATAGTTTTATTACCTATGGCGGGACCAACGAGGCGGGTGTCTGCCGACTATAATGGTCTGTAAAGGGTAATTTGTTTTCGGCTTCTGATACGGCTCATACAGATTATAGTCGCGATAGGAATGTTGTAACGACTTATCAATTCGTTGCGGACGTTTTTTCATTCTCATACCGGATAGTAACATAAAGATGGCCACACAATGGGGTCGTAATGAACTAGAATAGAGTCTCACAGTAATTAATAGGCTATTTATAGAGCAATAGTAATACAACATTTAGTAGCGCCAACTAGTTCCTAGATCATTAGCTTCGTCTTAATTGAACGGGGGAACGAGGGTGTCAAGGGAGCTTTTGCCGACGAAAAGCTTCATGCGTGGAGCGCACGAGCGTGAAATTAGAACGGTCTTTTTTAATGCGGTTGCTTACGAAAACTAGTGTACAACAATGTATTGGTATACAGTATATATAGTATTTCTGTGCATTAGAGTTGGATTTGCTGCCATTTGCTGGAAGAAAATGGGTGAGTAATGTTTTGGCTTTAATGTGGGTAGGTAGGAACTTCTTATTTTTAACTATGAGCACATCAAACTATGGTAGTGATGGAGTGATTGCCTTTGCAATACCAAAACCCACTGGAAGTAAAATGGATGGATGCAAACCCTACCTAGCTAATATTATAAACAGGAACGATTTGTATTTTCATTTATAATTAATAAACTAAAAAACTACTACACCGATTTTAAAAATTCCTATACTAGTATAGTAAAATGCTACTTTATTACCGAGTGACATAGACATAGTTACCTATATTTTCTATTTTCACGGACGCGGACGAAGCCGCTGGCAGAAGTTAAGGGCATGCAATTCGACATACATTTTCAGTGTTTTTCATACAACCGCTCTTACGCGATTATGACGTTATTACCCATTTTTCATTAGATATTTTGGAAATACAGTATCTTGTGGATATTATCTAGGCTTCTATTGAAATCAATTTATAAATTTATGTAAAACTAATCCAGTAAAGACCTCTGAAAATCTGCTATTTTGCATGAACTTTGACACTTCATAATATACTCAAAAATTAAAAAAGTCAAAAAAATATAATAATTGCCTTGCTTCTAACAAGATTCTGAATGACAACAATTTTTTTCAAAAACTTTTAGGGGAACATTTTTTGTGAAATATTCGATTAAATCACGGAATTACCGAATGCTAACAGAGTTTTCTCTCTTTTTTCGCGTTGCCTCTTCGTCAAACATGCGTTGGATTGGGTTAGATGAAGTACGATAGGCGGGTGAAAAAGAACCAAACATGTCCAAATAAAAAAATAAATACAATAAAAAAATATAAAAGCCTGTTTATTTCTCATTTACAATTCAGCGTTAGTGTTTAACTTAAAATATGATAATTAATTTAATTCAATTAAGGGCCCCACTTGGGGTAAATCAAAAACGTTTATTTCAAATAGACCAATTACAGGCACTTTTGAATTGTCATAATGTCGGTCAGTCGAAAAAAAAAATTAAGCTAAATTGCACGTTCCAAAGCTTAAGCATTATCACAAGCTCTATTAAAATACGAGTAAACTATACAAAAAGGCCTCCTCCAGCCTGTGCCACTGTCAGCCATCTCTGGCCAGCCACTTTATTAACCTCATCGGCCAAACATGTCCAAACAGAGCCTCTTAAAGATGAGGAATCTTCTATCCAGCTCGGAAGTAAGCTAACAGATCGTTCAATAAGATACACGCAAAGCATTATAGTATATAAAATAGTATCAGAGACAGTATCGTACAACTGTCGTCACTATACCGTCTGAGAAAAGCGTCTATACGATTGTAAATCAGAAAGATGTCAACTCAAGGGTTATCTGAAGCAAGATATACGTGGGAGCAACCACGCTGGCTTGTTTCCTCGTATCAAATGTCTGGGCTATCGCACACACCTGAGGTTTATGCTCCATTAACTGAATCATCATTTTATTTATTATAGCCTTACTACGAATAGATCAACTTGTAAGTTGTATAACATGTGATAGTGAGGTGATGAATACATATTCTTATTAGATATACCAAGTACTTATATTCGTATTTAAGAATTAGGATACGCGAATCTCGTATATAAGGTTACCTGAATATTAGTCAAATAATAGGTTCCTCGCGATATAACTAATAATAAAATTAAAATTATATCGACTAATAATAATAATAAAACAAAATTACGTCGTACATTGATGACTGACTTTTTAAATACGCCAACGTATTCATTGTTGACAGTTGTAAGCCTGTTAAAGTATGAAGGAAAACTTAATCACTCTCTAAGCTTATCATATCGTATCGTTTATATAAATATTTACGAGAACACGTTTAACAAGAATATTTAAAATCACATTAATGGCTAAACTTAATATCCAGCAATGTATGGTATCCTAATATGAGATTCAAATATCTAGATTTAACCCTTATATAACATCTCTTTCTCTAGTATGCGAGTTCAATTTTAAAGCATAGAGAACACACACCGGCAAGTTACTCCGTACCAGGCATTTTTATATAAATTGTAAAAGAGCAGTGTTTTGTGGAAGACAGGAAAATGCTGGGCACTTCTGTGACATAAAAATATAATAGTTGTATGTTTGTTTCATGTTCCTGAAACCATCTGCGTGTCGAATCGCCATATCTCGTTGTAGGTTTATCTATGAGGTAAAACTCGTAAATTCCTTTAATATTATTGACAGAAATCCGTCGCCGAATGCCATAAAGCAGAAAATGTTAGTGCAAATAAACGAAAATAGAAAACTGTTACGTGAGGACGACGTTTACAGCCGCGCTATGTGGCCTTGGTATATCTGCGTGTTCTGTTTGCCTCGGAACTTCACCATCACATAATAATATCACTTGGGTTTGCAAACACTTATTTCTGAACATAAAAACTTGTTGACCTTTCTGTTACAGGTTTTTTTTTTTTTTTCGGTGGGAAAATCATCTTATGACATCCCCCGCCCTTGGGCGGGGCGGGAGATAGTGTCAGACTTATACTGACTAAAAACCCACTCCTGTTCCTTCGTTGCCTTTCGTACCAGGGCCGAGTCTTCCTTTCAGAATCAGACCCTTGGCCCCAGTAGGCTTCGTCCCTGCTAGGCCCCTACAGTTGCTAACATCTCCTTGAGGCGCGCGTGGAACAGCACGCGCCGTCGACGACTTGGGCTCGGTCCGGACGGTTACCGGACGGTCGGACGGCGAGCCACCCATTGCTCGCCGTCCGCAAGCCTGCGCCTACGATGGCCGGAAATCGGGATCGGAATCCCGGCGGCGATTGGGGCGTGAGGACCGTTGCCTCACGCGATCAGCCGCCTCCTTTGCTAGCATTACTGCTTCGCAGAAGGAGGCGACCGCCTGCCACTCCTCCTCGCTCCGGACCATGGCCTCTACCAAGGCCCGGCGCGAGAGATCGCCGCCGCCGATCGCCCTCACGAGGACACGGCGTTGCTCTGCCCAAGCGGGACACACCTCCACCGTGTGCTCCACCGTGTCCTCCGGGTGGTCCACACAATGGTGACACCCGGGCGTTTCTTCCGCACGAATCCGGTGCAGGAACCTCCCGAACTTACCATGTCCGGTGAGGACCTGCGTCATGCGGAAGGTAAGGACGCCGTGTTGCCTTTCCAGCCACTCCTCAAAGAGGGGACTTACCGCCATAATTATGGCGTGCCCAGCACTGGGTTGCGATAGTCGCTGTCGCTATTCCGCCATGAGACCCCGCCGGAGCTCTGTCCGCCATGCCGCGACTTATCATGTCAGCGGAGTTTCGCCCCGACGTTGCATCTCCACGTGCAGATCGTGCATGCGTGCAAGGCCTGTTTTCTGTTACAGGTAGGTATCTACATACTTAAAATGCCTTTACCAAAAACTTGTAAAGCCTGTTGATTACATGTTTTTTTTTTAAGGTTGACAATCATCAAATGACTTCTCGCGCTCTGGGTGAAGCGAGAGGGCGTGTCAGACTTTTACTGACTAAAACTCTCGCTCCGGACCATAGTCTGAACCAGGGCCCGACGCGAGAGGTCGCCGCCGCCGATTGCCTCCACGAGGATACGGCGGTGCTCCGCCCAAGCGGGGCACACCTCCACCTTATGCTCCATCGTGTCCTCCGGGCGGTTCACACACCGACCCCCGGTGTTTCTTCCGCCTTAATCCGATGCAGTAACCTCCCGAACTTGCCACGTCCGGTGAGGTCATGCGGAAGGTAAGGACGCCGTGTTGCCGCTCCAGCCACTCCTCAAAGAGGGGACTTACCACCGTGATTAGGGCATGCCCAGTTGATTACATGATAAATAAATATTATATTATTTATTTCCTTTTTTCTTTTATATACACATACATGTACATACACATTTTTCAATATTTCTTTTAAAAACATCCAGCACGGTTCATGCTATCGGTAGTTAGGGCACAAGAGTTAGGAACCTTCTCAAAATGCGAGCCGTGTCAAAAAGTACTGCCTTTTGTATCAGGCTCTTGGACCGCGTAACGACAGGTTCGATCAGGGTTGTCGAAACTTTTGGCCACCGGCCGCTGTAAAGATAATCGACACAATGACGAGTCCATATTCATCTCGTGTGCTAAGTTAAGATATTTTATTTGCTTCTCTTTCTCAGTTTTCACGAAATTCTCGTCATGTGGGATGGTGACATCGATTATCTTGGAAGCCTGTGCAAGCACTTACTCGGAGTTAGCTAGTCTAGAAAAACTAGAGATAATTTTTCTGATGGACTCACACAGACGGATTCCTGGCTTATGTTAGCCCGTCCTTCATAACATGCCTCCAGTAGTTATTCGTCAAGAATATAGGTTCCTCCATAACCGCCGCGACAAAAGTAAGTCATAGACCATGGAATCAAATATGTAATATGTAGGTAATTCTTGGGTTCCGCGGACCTACCTGTCTTATGGAGCAGGCAAGTAACTCATACTCTAAGGATAAAGACGCTTGGAGCTTGTGTGAGCTGCTATACTATTTTAGCCAGAAATCGTGCAATCCAGCTGGTCCTGGAGACTTTCAGTTCGGTAACAGACGAACTGCTCTGGCTACCTCCAACGGGTTATCGATATGTTTTCCATTTCTGGTAAAGTTTTGCAATTATTACATATCCAGCCACCCTCAGTTAGTCAGCCGGGCACCGTCCGTGTAGACCTCTTTTTTATATTTCTATGGTGTAGACCGACGACTGTAGCTCCATCACTACTTGGTAAGTTTACGTTAGCTAAACGATAGGCCGCAACAGCCCCGCAATATATTAAGATTGAGTGCGTATCCACGAAATTGTCACTGCTCTCTAAGATGTTCTTAAGCAGCGAGTGCAAAACACCCATCGTTGCCCTATTTACAAGCCACTGCATATCAATGTCAGCATCGTCCAACCTGTGCTTTGGATAACCGGCACCTGATTCAGCAATCGTTAGGCCGGGACGTCGACGGTTGTTTCTAGGTCTTGGAACAGAGACAGCATCTTGCCATGGTCGACAGGAAAGTTCGTTCCCCCCTCTGTATACCAATAATATGTACGAATGACGTTCTCATTCATAGCCTAAGTCCATCTTATGCCCAGCACACAACCACTAACAGCGGAGACCCGACTCGTGGCTAATTGGCCACTAAGAGGAAACCAGCCACCGAGGAGCTTGGGAGCTCATCGGTGGCAGTCCTCTCCCCTACCGATGAACAGGTGTAGGCGACGTCAACGGAGAAAAATACTCGTAGCTTCCTTTAAGGTGTTTTTTTCTCTATTTTCGGTTAAACTACCGTTTAAAGCAATTTTAAAATGAGATTGCAAGTGAGTGACCAATTTAGTATTGTTTTAATATATCTTAATACATCTCAGGACCCTGGAGTACTGGAACTTTGATAGGCATGCCGAATTTAGCTCGCAGACCTGTTAGACATATAATTAAGTGAAATGTGACGCCAATCGAAAATTATACCTACCTATACAAGTGCATCCAATGTAGTCCTTTACGGGTTATTGCCCGTGATAAACTCAAATAAAAGTCAGTTTAACCGACTTCACTAAAAAAATACACTTAAACGATCAAAATAACTTTAATTTCAGAAGTCGGTGTTAAATAAGAAACAAACAATACCGAGGAACACTGACTTCCTAAATTAAAGTTATTTTGATCGTTTTAGTGTATTTTTTTAGTGAAGTCGTTTTTTTTTTTGTAACAAGTTTTTATTTTAACTCTTTTTACTTGCGATACACTTATAACCAGAGTGCCTATTTCCCATGACAATTCCAATTAACCCAAACACTGCTAGGATACATTATTTCAGAAGTTCCCGTGTCTACTTTCCACCTTCTGGCTCCATCATCAGATCAGTTCGATAGTACCTTATGGCCAAAGTGCATGTCATGACAATTCTAATAAGCCCAAACACGGCTACATTAATTAATAACGGAGTTCCAGTGCCTATCTTCCGGCTCCATCATCATTATCATCAGGTCACTTCGATGATACCATTTTCAACATAATTATTCAGAACCATTTATTTATTTGTATTGTCATAGTCGCTTAACTATCTTCATTGTGTTAACTATGTGAGTATGAAGTTTCGTTGGCCATTTCTGGTCTTCTTATTATAAGTACTGCAATATTACAGAAAATACAAAACACAAAGAAACCAATAAATACCTAATTTCAAAAGAAGAATAACATCCCTTTAATAAAAAATTTATTTGAACTTATGATTCCAAGTCAATCCAATGATAGGTATAACACTTCAAAGCAACCCGTTTTAAAAATCTCCAATTTCATAGGTAAAGACCTATTATTTGCGGAGTTCCCTCGATTCCTTATGGATCCCATCATCAGAATTGGATTTTGAAAAAAAAATGGGACCAATCTGGAATATAAGTGAAAAAAAATATTGTAAATCAGTCCATAAACGACGGAGTTCTGAGGTAATAATCATAAAAAAACTGGGCAATGCGAGTCGGGCTCGCGCACTGAGGGTTCCTACAAACTTACCTATGAAAACAGTTCAATTCCAGAGTTGAGTTACGAAGATTTTTCCGAATCGGTGACGTAATTACAAATTTACAGTTTTCAGGTCAACGGGAAGTACCCTGTGAATTTTGATCCCCTTGAGTGTCGAAATACACGTTTTTTGCGACATAAATGGCCATAGGTATCTTTTTTTTTCGTTAACCCAGAAATTTGATTTTTTCCACAGCTTCAACCTGAGTATGTGGTTATAATTTCAACTAGATACCTCCACGTGTTCCCGAGATAAAGGGTCTTGACAGACAGACAGCGGGACAACAAAGTGATCCTATTAGGGTTCCGTTTTTTCCTTTTGACGTACGGAAACCTAAAAAAAACAAAAATACAACCGAATTGATAATCCTTTTTTTTGAAGTCGGTTATAAACAGTAACTAGCACATAGAGTAATATAGCAACAAGGGGGCGACATATCTTGAGCTTAGGATATGTTGTTGCTCAACCCAAGCAAGTACTTGAGGAGTGGAGGTATTATGGTATACCATAGTATATCAAGACAATCCTGGAATTACGGCAAAATCCCTTCCAGTATATAATATCTTACTGGATTATACTTACACCCTTCTCCCGACCAGGTTTGTTTTTGTGAATCTCAATTATAACCAGCCAATGAACGCAAGAAGAAGTGAAAGCTCTATGCCTCATCAACTGAAGATGAGGGACCGTATTCTCCTGGGAGATCGGGTTCGTGTAGTTTCTAAAGCTCAACAGTTGGCCACAAAACTACCCTGCGGAATATAGGTATCTCTCTTAGTCTAGCCCCTCACGTACAAGCATGTTACAGTAAAGTTAAATTTATCAACGTAGACCTAGATTTCAATAGGGCGTGCAAACCCCACCACGTTACCAAACTTAGAAGACACGGAGTTGATGGTCATTATTATTCTTATAAAAGAAAGTCATTGAATCATTATTTTGACCTGATTAAGTTATAAAAACCATATAACCTGCCAGAATCAACAAACTCATTATAAAGTCGTTTTGCCCCATTTACACAGTGATTACAGTGTCTCTCGTGCGTTATTTACTAGCCTCCAAAAGTCGTTTCTCTCAGTACTCAGTAGTATTAGAACCTACTCAACAATGCAATGTTTTAAAAACGAATTGTAGACATGATTCTCTACAGTTCTCATCCTGGAACACTAAGACTATGTTTCTAGAGGATTAGAATAGTGTCTGTTGGATTAATTTCTCAGTTTCAGCTCGATCTACATACCACAGGGTAGAAGCAAACATTTGTTAAGCACAACTGGATTCCGGCCTAGAGCCGTTGTCGTCTATCGCCGAATAGCTGGAATATCTTTCTAGGATCTATGTGGCCTGTTGATTGCCAGCTGGTTTAACATCTAATTTACTTACTCGAATGTATGCAGTGTCAAGTTGTTATATTTATTACAAATTAGCGATTTACACTGAGTTTGCGTAGCGAGAGATTCACAAAGGCTAGGTTAGATTAGTAGGTTATTTCTTAGGGCCCTATTAAATTTTCTGAATCTAACTAACCCATATTCTGACTATTCTGAGTTATTTCTGTCACTCGACTCAACCTCAAACTAGCCTTCCTCATTAAAACCGATTGTTCACGCTTTATTGTTATTGAGATTAACCTTATCGAGGCGAGAAATCTTTGTTTGTTATCATGTAGCCTGGAGGCTGCTGCAAGGCGAGGAAACTTCCTTCGACATAAAATGTTTTACGAAAGACCCTCATAAAAGAAAGCTTTCTAATGTAGGCTAAAGTAAAAGAAGTAGGTACGACTATCTAAAATATTGTGCTTTATATTTTTAATTAAAACTAAAAAAACTTTTATTAAGAAGCACATTACAATAATTGTAGGTTTGTACGTATTTACTAGCACCAAACTACATGTATACCGAGAGCTACACGAGTCATTTTCTTCTTTCGCTGAAAAAACTGATCCAACACATAGGTACATAAACACTGAGAAATGCTCGGTAAAATGACGTGTATTGTGATAATGTGATTCTAAATCTAAATTAAATTGAAGCTCTAAGTATATTTCAATTTCAGGTACATTTTACCGCAGACTTCCATTTACAACTATTTTTATACCTCACGTTGGATTGAAATCTAGGATAATGTATTGCGTCACATGATCACATCCGTACCGTATGGTTTTACTAGTCATACTTGTGATCTCTGAAATGGTGTAGGAGTACTAACATCGGTAGATTCTTGTTATCTGCTTTAATAAGGAGCCTGTAACCAATTACGGGAACTTCCAACTCGAGGCTATTCTCAGAAAATCTCTAAGGTAAATAAAAAAAATATTCTACACGGTAACTTTTTTGGGTCTTTCCAAATAGTAATAGTGACTAATTTGTTTCAGTGAGGTGGTTCATCGTGTGACTGTGTACCTACACTGGAATTATATTATACGCTCGGCTGGAATTTGGCAAACAGAGCTGTGTGGCACGATGCCTGCTACTCGTACGACCATAGGTTATCGTTCCCCGACAATATTTAATTGACCATAAACATTAACGAAATGTTCGCGATTTTCTAAAAATGTTTTAAGTCTGCAAATGCGGTAACAGATAAAACATATGAAAAGTTTACGAAGAAAACGATGAACTTTCAAATAATAGGGTCAGTGTATTCCATGAAGAGTTGAAGTACACAGACGAGTTCAATAAACTTGTTGATCACTTATTCGTAATAATTAATTTGTCAATATTTTGTAATAACACTGAAGCACTCACATGTGGTGTGGGTACTCAGGTCCCTCCGGAAATAAGGCTCTATTTATTCAACAAACATTCAGCACGATTGAATTGTAATAATGTCACTAAACAGAAAGAAAGTCACATTGCTGCCGTGAACTTTTCGCTAGGGCGGGCGGGAGGACGCGCAATCACCCGCCCAGTGTCGCGCCGCCCGCCCAGCGGGACGAACGTGCACGTCAGCCCTGAAACTGTCCGCTGTCGTGAATGTTGTCGTGTAGTTTACAGTGAGTGATGTCAGTGGATACCGAAAAAAAAATACGGAAGTTTATTGTTATGCGGTACTAACTATTAAATCTAAAACTAGTTATAGACTTTTGAGAACCTACAGTTTTCACACTAAATATTCGCATATTGTTTTTTTCCTCGTAAAACTAGTTCTTCTTAACTAATATACTTGTTCCACGGATCTGTTTCCTTTGAAAGAAAATTACATACGTTCAACAAACGGGTTATTTTGCTTCATTACATCGGACACTTGAGTGCACACGTTTCACACATAAGTGAATATAAAACTCTTGAAATCAACTTTTAGAATAAGTGAACGGGACATATTAATTAATAAAACTAAATAAATTGGACGTCGCAGGACCTTCTGAACCAGGTATGAAGATAATTTCTTTTATTAATATCCCTGAATGTTTTCCTCAATAATTAAATGTCGGGGATAGCTTTTAGGTATGTACAAACGAATTGTTAAAATACCGTCCGTCAGCTAATTTGTTATTTTTTATTACCTAATACTAGCCTCTTAAGTATTCATTTAATATAATATCACCATTAGGGAAAACGAGGCACATTTTTACGCAGAATTCGTTTAATATTTGTAGCGTTATATTAAAAGTTGAATAATGTGTGTGCTTATTCATATTGAGAGTACAATGACATGGAGCTTGTGTTAGTTGTGTTGGTAAAACTTTAGTTATTACTGTAAACAAATCGTTCGTCAGTCCGCACTGGTCGACGATTTGGTCACGGTTCAGGCTGCTTGTTAAATCTGTGTGGACAACAAACAACCGCGGCTCCCATTAGTTGGCTCTTGTTCTGCACCAATCGGAGTACAGCTGTTACCGAAAACATTCAAATCTCAACTTTGAGGATAAGTTCCACGGAGAAATGTCCACGTCTTAAGTGTACGCACAGATCTATGTATGTTCACTTCTGTAGTACCTACAAATTCTTCAGGACTTTAAAATCTAACAACGATAACGACCCAAGCAGTCGTCTTCCAAATTCTATTTATGTGTAATATTTTGTGCCATGTCCATAGAACTTTATTCTGTAGACAAAACTAGATATTTAATATATGCAACACTGAAAATAATAATGTTTTAAACTTAAGCCACAATTAATGTTTTCTGACATCAAGAAATAATTTTGATTTATTGTAGTAAATAGAGTCGAAATAGAAACACACATATAAGACACAAACATTAAACACATTCAATTAAGTCTCGACTGGCGTCCAATGTAAATGGTACCACTGCTGGTGCCCATTTCCGGTCGGTAACAGTTTCCTTCCATCGCTATAACACTCAATCCCTTACGTAAAGCTCCCTGCGAGTGTGTTGTACGATTATCTATGCATGACTTTTATTGAAAGGACTAAAAAGCTACAATAAAACCGGTTCTCGACGGCGACGCCAACCGGACGAACGACAAAGTTTCTGTTTCTTTTTAGTTCAGTGATCTAATCTAAAGTCTCCCCTGTCGCCCTAAGACCGAGCGAGAGAGGAAACTTGTTTTCTTATTTACTCGCACACGAAGCCGAGCTTTACCGAGCTTTGTCGAGTACTCCCGAAGCGCGTGCGTCGCTTGCCGGGTACTACGGCTACGCCAACACTATGTTTTGTGTGACGTTTCTATTCAATGACGCGAATTCATTGATATTTTTGTAACTTTTGTGTAGAATTTGACATGTTGTCGCCACTTGTCGCGCATTGTATTATGCCAACACGAGTGTGTACAATTATTATGTCACAGTGATAATATAACAGTCTGAAGACTAATTCAGGTAATTTAAAGTTATCTCACCTAATTTTGGAACATGCGGTAACTGTGAAATTGCTGTGAAATGTTGTTAAATATTTCCATATAATTAATTAATAAAACGCGTTTTCTGGTTATTTTGGTGTGGATTATTAAGAAACTGTGAACTCTTTGTCCGGACCGGTTCGTATGATTGAAAGTGGGTGACTGTCAGTATAATTCCGCAGCGGAATAGGCTGAGTGCGCAACAACGGTGAACGTTGCACCACTCAAGTTACCATTGAACGTGAAGGTAAGGTCCAATTAACTCTTTATTACAATAGCACTTTGGTAAAGGACTCTTAATTTATTCATCTTTTACCCACACGAGTCATTAATGTTATTGGGTACCTACCTTCGCGGCGAAAGTGGTGTTACGATCTGATCATGTATCCCGGGACAAACTTGGCCGGAGATCGCCTAAGATAGCGAGGTTTGGCAGGAGAAGGGAGAGGCCTTTGCCCAGCTATGGAACACTGTTTAAAATATTAAAAAAAAGGTAAAACCTACACTTAGGTACAAATTAAAACTTGTTGCACACGTTGACACGATTCCTACTCAAAAACAAGTTACTAATAAAATGCGATTAGAGAGGTAGGTACCCACAGGTACGTAATTATTCCTTGAAATGAAATATAAACTTTTAATAATCATTTAAAAAAATATGAAACATTTATGTGCTTATTTATTAAACTCGCTAACAATGTGATTTGTAGCAGGTTCCGAACACAAAATTGAGTAGGAGGAAATTCGCTAATTAGTATTTAAACTAACCATTAGCTATGGTTAGCCAGTTTTATAAATAAGATGCAAATTGTTAACTTAAATATGAGGTAATTAGATAAACATAATTACAGAAATCTGAATAAACAAGAAAAAAATTCGAAACATTTATTGTAGGAACCTTGTTGTTACTCAAACACTGCATTGGCACTAAGTTCAAATCGTTCGGACGTTCGAATAAAGCTTGACAAAAGAACACAGTACTTCAAAAAGATCATTATAATTTAAACAAAAGTTATTTCAGCACAACCGAAAGTGTATTTTGTCATCTCCAAAAGCTGAGACTCAATGAATAATGCATAGTTTGTCTTTGAAAACATACTGAACACTAGACTAAAATATGTTGACAAACTGTCTTCATCTGGGAACAAAATGTAACCTACGGTTGATATCTTAGATAAGTTGACGGTAACGTCAATAGATGGGTACACATTACCGGGCCGCTCAGTCGTTACTGTAACTCAGGGGAACCCAGGGCTCACTTCGGGTCGCGACTGTGGCACTTATCCTGCAACCATCTGACCCCGCGGGAAAGCGGATGACGTCACCAGACACATACATATATGAAGGTATGACTTATACACTCAAAAGGGGTTAACGATTATAAGGATCGAAGGTTACGGCCTGGCAAACAGCCTTTAGCGATATTTGTGTTTGCTTTTGCCAATATATGCTTTGTATTTGCGAGATTCCAAAGTAATTGACACCACGTTAACGTTATCCTCAATCCACGTAAACTAGTATTATGCCTTCCTTGATTCCTTCTAAGCTAGCCCTGCTGTTTCATGAAAATGCGAGATACAAATCGTTTTTACTTACTAGAAAACACTTATTTAGCGTCGCAAATTGTCGTCGTATTTAAATACAATTTTTCGCTAAACACCTCATATTATCGTGAGAATACAGTTTACGGAATCCTACGATGAAATATACATGGATAGGATACCTATGTGTGAAGAACATAACGTCTAAACTGTCGCAGTCAGGTAAAAACCTGCTACTGGTCTAGATTAGAGGACATATTATGTTATTTTAGTATCTAATTAGAATAATGAATTAATAAGATAAAGCCATGATAAAAAAAAATAGTTAAGTACTTAATATTAATGTTCTCGAGCAGAATATTAAGTATTCATTCGAAACTCAAGATGAATACTAAATACTTTGGAATATTCTTACAGCAAATGTTTTTCATTTATCTAGTCTTAGTAGTTCATCATAGAAGTTTCAAATAATATATTTTTGTGATTGATAACGATTATATCAAGATCAAACATTTATCTTAGGTGTACAAAAGGAATGGGTGTTGATCGCAAATATGTAGGTTGCGTATCGAATACTTTCATAATAGGTACCTACTCATGAGAGTGGTTGAACTTGGCCCGTCGAACCTTTTAATGTGGCGAGTGTGGCGACCGTGCTGGTTACTAAATAGCTACATAATTTTATTCAATTATTTGATCAGACTTGGAAAAGATCCCTATGACCTTATTTTAAGGAAAATCCATTTCTATCTATTTCGTTCGCTAAATAAATAAACAGATTTTGTTTCATAAATTGATTAATTACTAGTAAAACACCGATCCAAAATTCAATGCATATAAAAGTTATCCTAGAAAGCTTTAGTTGTATTATTTATATAATTTAAACAAAATAAGGTATCTACCTATTACGTGTTTTAGATACAGTACTTAGGAATCCATTTTATCCTTGCCCAAGTGGATTGATTTACTGCGGGAACTGAAAGAACATAGGTGGGTTTTAGTTAGTAAAAGTCTGACATGCCCTCTCGCTACACCCAAGGGCGAGAAAAATCATTTGATGATTTCCAACATCAAAAAAGATATAAGTATTTTGATTTAGAGCATTTTGTATAACAGTTAGTATAGAAACTCGCAGCTTACAAATGAATATGAGCTGTCAAGTGGGCAAGAAACGCAAGTAGGCCAGCAAATCATTGAATTTAACGATACTCAATGCCATTACTAATGTTTCTGGGAGGCCGCACAAGTGTCGCTTGCCGAATAACACAATTGGATCCAGGCTCGTCGTCCAAACAATATTTTACCCTTGACTTGCTTTAAAACAACAGGTATTCATTACATACAACTATGTGATTGTTGACGTTAATTAAGCCGGCATTGTTACTACATTTTCAGTTGTGGCGATGTATCTCCACGTCCCCATTTCCATCGACGAACCTTCGTTCATACCGACTTAGTAATAGATACATTTCAGAGCAGTGGAGTGTAAAACTGAGGCCCAAATCTTCGTGCGTTGAATATAATTTTGCAATTGATTGGCATCTGTAGTCTATTGTAACGCTGATGGAGATCAATTCGTGGCAATTGCAATATATGGGTCACGTAACTGACGTTACTTGACCGACTTTCGATCGGCAGAAGACAGCACTGACAATTAAATATACCTACCGATTATTCAAACACTACTCACTGCCACCCATTCAATGCCATTTCGTTCACAATGTTTGTTTTTTTTTTTACTTGTAACTGTTTTAGCGGAAATGCTTTAATTTGATTTGAGACTTGTTTTGTTAGGTCGTTTAGCTTACAAAATTCGTCATTTTATATTTCCATGCCCATTTTAGCGTTCACTGAAATCTATAAATTAGAAACAAAGCTCGAGATTTTTGGTGGTTTCATGAAATTTTCGGACAATGCAGAACAAATGTAAACAAATGTATTCAACGTTGAAGTTTCATTTGTATTATATCCAAACATTTTTCTCGAGGCAATATTCTTGTCCCATTGTTATTTGAGAAAGAGGAAATCTCGAAATGTTGACTACGCGTTTAATTCTTTCATCTGCAGCCTATCATTATACTCATTATTTTGTTAAGTATTCACCTTGGGATAGAAAGTTTGCCTTTTGTGTTCTAATTGACACTTTTGGAAGGAAAAGATTGAATTCATTGTCAAACGAAAGCGACGCGACTTAGACACTAAGTTAGCGTTTAAATAAACTTTTAAAAGGAAAGGGACAATAGAATTGAAGTAACGTCCGTCATAGAAGGGACGCGAAACACTTTTTAAATTTGTCTTACGGCCCGACGCTGGGCAGTTCCGACTAATTGAATTAACTGGCGGTAATGAGTACATTACGTAGAGGTTTTAATTCAAACAGACTAGTGAACAAGTTGTATGAGTGTACGTGGCCAGCCAGTAGGCACCTATAGGTACTCCTTTTTTAATAATATAAACTATTATAGTGCTTGACTGCGATCCTACCTGATGTTAAACCGTGATGTAATCCTTGATGGTGAATCGCACTAGTTTATTAAGAGCCGGGCCCATTCACTATAGCCATGAAGACACCTACATTATAATCGGACGGGAAGACCGCTGCAGACAAATTGTTCCAATCCTATACAAGTATAACATAATATATGTATAACATAGTCGGTACTACTGTACTACACACACACACCGCCGCACATGCTTAGCCTTGATGTGAATCCCTTGAGAAGCAGGCAGATGTGTCGTCTTGTCAGAGGCGTAATGTACTTCACATTTTCACATACAGTTTGCCGATGACGTATGGTTACATTTTTTTTTTTGAGGTAACATATCATCACATTCGTTCTCGCGCTCTGGGTGGAGCGAGAAGGCATGTGAGATTTTACTGACTAAAACTTTTACTCTAGGGCCATGGTAACTCTTTCGAACAGTCCGGCAGACCTAACAAGATAATGATTGTGTGTGTGAATGAGTGACAATCAAACATACAAACTCTAAAGTATGTCAGAATGGTTACGTTGCAGTTGTATTGTCTGGAAAATTCAATCCAGCTCTACATTTCTATACTCAATTTCACAAAGTAGCTATACATAGGTACCTATAGTAACTCGTGGGGCCGAAAGGTTCTGGTGTGGCGACCGCGCACTGGTACACGCAACGTTTGGAAGGCTTCCCACAAGGTGGACCGATACGATGGCCTGGTGAGAGTCGCGGGAATCCAATGGATGCGAGACGCACAGGAACGTTTATTGTGGCGACACTTGGGGGGGGGGGGGGGCTATGTCTTACAGAGGACGTCTTTCAGCTGAAATGATCTATGGTGAAGCTCTATTGACCTTCGACTACGATCTAATTTTATTTATTTAAACTTTACGTACAGCAGTGGTACAAAGTTATTCTCTACCAGTCAACCTTTGGGTTAAAAAGACAACACTGGTAGGTGTGCCCAAGAAATAAATAAGATATTTGAAATAATAGAAGTATTATTAACATTAGGTACCTAAGTACTAGGAGCAGTGGTGGCTCAGTAGTAACGGCCTCAACTCACAAGTTGTAGGTCGTGAGTGAGCTTTAATTTGTGTAATTTATTTCATCACCACTGCTCTCAAAACGGTGAAGGAAAACATCGTGGGGAAACCGCCATGTCCTAGAACCAAAGATTCGATGACATGTGGCATCTACCAACCCGCACCGGGTCCACGTTGTGGTTAACACCCCATTCCGTCTCCTAGAGACGAGGCCTAGTCCCAGCAGTGGGAATATTATAAGGCTGATTATGCTATGCCTATGCTATACCTAGGAACCTATAATGATAAAATCCATACACACCGTGTCTCTGATATTGACGCACTAACGTATACCATGGATCCAGTAACTCTAAAGTCTATGCACTAGTAAATAACACTGTACAAAGGCGGCTGAATGCCTTAGGCATTTTCTACCAGTCGACCCAATACACGGGTATTATCATTACGTAATTGCGCGTTTTTTAGTACAATCACCAAAAAAAAAAATACTTTTTCAGGATTTTTCTAGGAAAAACGAAGATATAGAGACCAACATTTTTGGCCGAATAAATTTCGTACACCCGTGTGTACAGTACAACAATTTTAAGCGTTTTTCGAGGTCATTCAAGTTGTACAAACGTATGTAAGAAATAAGTACAATAATAAATACGTATTAGTTAAATGCAAATAAATAAAAGTAATGTCATTGTGAAAAAAAACTGGCAAGTGCGAGTCGGACTCGTGCACTGAGGGTTCCGTAACTTACCTATGAAAACAGTTCAATTCCCGAATCTTAATTCTTTCGGATTCGGAAAAATCTTCGTAACTTATTACGAAGATTTTTCCGAATCCCAAAAAAAGTTTTTTGTGACGAAACTACAAATTTACAGTTTTCAGATTTTTTCCTATACTTGTGTTATGAGACCTTGATTCATGCCAAATTTCAGAATTCTAGGTTAATGGGAAGTACTCTATAAATTTTGATTTCCTTAAGAGTGTCGAAATACACGTTTTTTGCGACGTAACCGGCCGTATCTTTTTTTTCGTTAACTTAGAAGTTTGATTTTTTCACAGTTTCAAGGAGGAGGACGGACAACAAAGTGATCCTATAAGGGTTCCGCTTTTTCCTTTTGAGGTACGGAACCCTAAAAATAAATCCAGCCAATCAATGCTGTAATGATTCTACAAACTATATGTTCTTGAGGGGTCAGTGGTGGAATTTTTCGTCTGTTTAGTTTTATGCGAGACACTGCCTTGTCACGCTTAAGCTTATTCACAATATTTTATTGCCACATTAATGTTATTATCTACTGTACAAAAAGGCAATTTGAATAATTAGTTCACAAACGGTCTGAATAAGACAACTATTACCAACAAAACTCAGAGATTTACTTTCCCATGAAGAGAGAGCGAGCTATCAAGCAAATTGTCATTTCATTCTTTACTATATATTCGCAGCGCATTCAATCGCAATTAAAGTATCTAGATAATGCATCAATGTCTCTTTGAGTAATGTTCGTGCAGTATAATTATACAAAATAGATTTGTTTTTACCGATGGTTTTATTCGCGTTTTCGCTTACAATTTCATCGAAAACTCGTAAAAGGTAAGTGAGCTCATTGAATACAAAAACCGGCCAAGTGTGAGTCGGACTCGCACACGAAGGGTTCCGTACCGACCGTAGTAAAAAAACTGCAAAATCATGTTTGTTGTATGGGAGCCTCACTTGAATATTTATTTTATTCTGTTTTTAGTATTTATTGTCATAGCAGCAACAGAAATACATCATCTGTGAAAATTTCAACTGTCTAGCTATGACGATTCATGAGATACAACCTGGTGACAGACGGACAGACAGACAGACGGACGGACGGACAGCGAATAATAGGATCCCGTTTTTCCTTTTGGGTACGGAACCCTAAAAAGTACTGTAGACACGCTACAGCAGTGTTTTAACAGTGCTGTCTCATTAATTTGCAAACGGCCAGTTGGTCACGGGTGCGAAAAAGTTAATCTCTCGCGGCCATTATTTTGATGTAGTATCGACTAGAACAATGGACCGCGTCGCGTGACGTGATTACGCTATGGAAATAGTATTCGGAGATTATATCGGTATTACAGTAATACGTGACCGTTTTATATATTATATTTGTCTACCTGATTAGAAAACGAATGCTTATTGCTTTATATTTATAGACAGATATAGCCTGGTGTTAAGTAGCTTGTGAGTGATTTTGGACTTGTAACTAAATAACTACCGAATATTAATATAATATAATATAATATAATATGTATATATTCCACAACTATCACACAACGCCGTCTAGTCCCAAGCTAAGCAGAGCTTGTGTTATGGGTACTAGACAACTGATAAACATACTTATATATTTCTAAATACATACATATAGGGTTTTTATTTTGCAAACAGATTTTAACTGTATAATTCAATAAAAACACTTAACTAATTAATATATATAGATATATATATCTAAATACATACATATATAGATATATTACACCCAAACACAGAACAAAATGATCGTGCTCATCACACAAATATTTGTCCTGGGTGGGAATCGAACCCACGACCTCCGGCATAGCAGTCAGGGCCACTAACCACTAGACCAACAGGCCAGTCAAATATTATTCAGTACTAGCAGCTGCCAGCGACATCACCCGCGTGATTGTAGAAAATAATCCAAGAGAACATACTCCCGGGATACCTACATAGTATCCTAAGATATACTACAGTCCAGAACATGGCCTACCTGTGTACCTACCAAGTTTCATCAACCATTCGAACGATAAAAAGTAACAAGGATATAGGTACACACGTATCACACACGCTCACAACTATGATATTAGTATAATACGTCCAGTGATGATCTGATCCGTCTGATCCCACTTACCACAGGCAGGCCACCAGTAAGCAAGTACATCCACCTGTTTACTTTACTTTCATCACACAGAGATGATGGTTGGTATTTGTTTCGGCCAACAATGATGCAAGTGACGCAACAAGAGAACACAATCCACACTTGCCTTGTTAGTTGGATTTGAAAGCTGTAGAGTAGCTGCGCTGGTGGTAGCGTGCGGTACGGCGAGGCGCGGCACGACGCGGTGCGCACAGGGCGAGATGTCGTTTAGAGGAAGTGGTCTCATCCAATTAAGAGCACGCCCGCTGGATTGCTTCCAGCGTTTTTGTCGTTTTTGTAATTGTCTTCCCGCACATTTCTTTTTACAAAGCGCTATCTGAAACGCTTCCTCTATCTTGTGTTCAATTTGTAAATTTTAAAGTTACACGTCTTTTACTTAGCTGGAACTAAAATAAATTCGAACAGCTTTAGAGTAACCGGTTCTGAAGTTTACAAAATTAGCGACACGATTGTGTAGTTCGCAGGATTGGTGTTTCAGTGGGTCAGTAATTACAGCCAATTCGTATGAAAACTATATTAAACTTTACCTAAGTGGACTTCAGAAGTTCAGACCCGTGGTCACAAAACTATTCCGAAATCAATGTTTCACTAATTTTGCCAATCGGTCCATAAACGACGGAGTTCTGAGGTAACAAACATTTAAAAAAATACAACCGAATTGAGAACCTGCTCCTTTTTTTTGAAGTTGGTTCTTTAACCAACTTCAAAAAAAAGGAGCAGCCTGGAATTATTCGTGTCTTTACACGAATAATTCCAGGCAAACACAAGTTCTATGGCTGGTATGTTTTGTATGTAGCGGTATCTTGCGACTTAAAGAGACATGTCGGGATAGACGAGCATCGACGAGAGGAGAGGTGCATGCAAATGAGGAATATCGGGAGTAACGGCGGGCGGTGCGCCATTGTCACCGCGCCCATTGTGTGCCCAGTGAAGGTATAGTACGGGCAGAGTGCGCCGTGTGTGCGGGTTTTGGACAGGCTCGGCAATGTGCGCCGTCCGCTGCATGGCAAAACGGTATCGTCTAAGTATTTGTTTCGTTCGAGTCGTGATCGACTTCTTGATCCATATACTAATGCATTCTACGTTCTATGTCCTATATGCGGCTCTGCTATTGTGTCCAACGCGAATATGGTCAGCTACACAAACATTTAAATAACGAAGCGAGTTTTATCACAATTTGCCTGCACCTTGCTTTCAATTTCAAAGACTGGCAACTGAATAATTAACTATGTTTATGTTTACATAAAGGCGAGTTTATATCGTGTAGTAATATACGCGTTTATCTAGCTAGGGAGTTTATGGAGACACCGTTACAGTCGTGCAGTCGCCGTCGTGCCAAATCTCTTCATTAAACTGGTTGGAGGTGGGCCGATAGCGGTACATCCCGCTGTTTGCATTTCACATATACCTGTATGTGAAATGCTTTTATGCCGCACATATAGCCTAGGTGTATTATCTAACTCTATGCGTTGCATTTAACTCTACTTATGTAGATCGTTATCAGATTCTGTACCACATTTTGGTTTTACGTTTGTTAGATAGGTACTACCATGATCTCTCGCATGTAACCATGTAAGATACTCGTAACTTATATCTTAGGTACAGATTGCATTTTTTCATTAGTTAGAACATGGTATTGTTAGGTAACAGTAACAGGGTCGATGAACATTGATGGAACGTAAAGAAATAGATACCTTCTTTATGCTTAGAAGAGATGTGTGAGATTCGGCCAATGACTATTTAATGGCTTTTTTATTCGGTAGGTAAGTATATCAGATAGGTATCAAGTTAATATTTTTTATAGAAAAGGAATGCAGAAAGGAATATTTTTTCAATATTAATTAAAATAAACTTGAGTTAGCATGGCATTTGCATTCTAAAAAAAATTGGTATACATGTAACAATGTGAGCTGAATTGTTTGTAACTTAATATTCAAGCATTATATTAGGCAAATAAGATGTTGTGCTACTATAGCTATCCCAAATGTTGTATTTAATCACCCAGTTTGGGACACCAAAGCAAGTTACTGAAGCGTGGTGCACTCAACCTCAATATGTTGCCAGTGAGGCCGAAGTTCGGTCGTAAGTTCTGATAACCAGTAGTTATTACATACCTAGATAGCGTACTAATAACATATCGGAACGTCCATTATCAACAATCGGTGATCCGAATTAGAGATCATGAGCAGAGATTAGAGGGCGGTCGTTTTAGCCGAGCCCTAATTTATTATTCAGCGAGTGTCGCGGCTACGTAATGTATTTACGCGCAGTTATCGCAGACGAATGCGGCTGTGGCGCTTTGAAAGCCGTAATCAGCCTGGAACGGCCAGATAACGTTGTAGGTGTTCGCAGACTCGCTTACGGAGCTCGTAACGCTTTGCCCTGACAGTTAATTCAACGTGCGATTTTTGCTATATTAGCAAAGACTGAAATGACGTGGTGGTGAGGCGTACCCTCGCGCGTATCCCAAGCATTGAGATTGCACGCACGCTGACCCCACTCGGAGCGCGGCGCGACGCATGCTTGCGCGCATCCCAAGCAGCGGCCGCTACTGTCGCCGCCTACCAATGACGATTTAATTTTATATTTATTATGTTCTGGATAGTAATTCGTTTCAAAACAATAGCAACTGATGCAGCATTGAATACATATGCAGCGTTGGAGTCGGTTTATACTTTACATAAATAATAGACAACTGTTTTTGTGCGACGCTGTATACCTAGTATAAACGCTTCATGTAAATATATAGCTCCGTGTGATTGTGACACCCATAATATAATGTATTTGATATAAAATGTGATGGAAAATGTTATAGGTTTTTGAGGTGAACAAATTGTAGCTTTTTTATTGGATATGAAAACTTATTAAGTAGGTACTCTACTTATATTTATTTATTTATATTTTATATATTGTATATGATACGGCCAAAGTGAAGCCGAAGTGCGGCTACACCTAGTTTTAGTTGGCTACAACTGGCTACAACTAGGTGCAGCCGGCCGAAGTGCGGCTACACCTAGTTTTAGTTGGCTACAACTGGCTACAACTAGGTGCAGCCGGCCGAAGTGCGGCTACACCTAGTTTTAGTTGGCTACAACTTGCTACAACTAGGTGCAGCTGGCCACGTGCGTTTAAACTTAGATGTATCCTATTTATCTTCGGTTAGAACTAGGTGTAGTTTCATCATAGCGGCTAGAACTAATTACAGCCGCACACCGCTGGTTAAACTTAGGTGTATCCTATTTAACTAGGTTTTCAGTGCAGTTAAATATTTAAGTTTTATTTTGAGATTCCCATCTTTCGTTTCCCAATTGATTCGATTTCGTATTACCCCCGTAGACTAGACATTTTACCCCTGACAAGTCAGTCGGGCACGCCATAATTAGGTATGGCGGTAAGTCCCCTCATTGAGGAGTGGCTGGAAAGACCTCACGGCGTATTCACCTTTCGGATGGCGCAGGATCTCACCGGACATAGTAAGTTCGAGAGGTTCCTGCACCGGACTCGTGCGGAAGAATCGCTCGGGTGTTACCACTGTGTGGACCTACCCGGAGGACAGGAGGAGGACCTACACGGTAGAGGTGTGCCGCGCTTGGGCAGAGGACCACCGTGTCCTCGTGAGGGCGATCGGCGACAACGATCTCTCGCGCCGGACCTTGATACAGGCCATCTAAGTTTAACCGCATGTGGCCGGCTGCACCTAGTTGTAGCCGGCTAAAACTAGGTGTAGCCACACTTCGGCTATTAGCCGTAACATATATATACAGTTGCATAACAGGTCTGTAAAATGGAAAATCCAATATTGTAGATATATAAATAACCTCCGGATTTTAATATTTTCACACCAAAATAGAGTTTGTTCTGTGATTTAGGGTTAAGCTACATTTGGCCGCACCGAATTGTGTGTTCCCGATCGCCCCGCGTGCGATCGCACTCCCGCTCTCTTTCTCGCTGTAATAAATGACGGTTCTAAGTGACAAAAAGATAGAAATATAGAAGCATAAAAAAGTGCGATTTGGTGCGACGATACTTTATTCGAATATACTTTCATGTGCATATAGTAAAAAAAAAAAAAAAAAATTACAAATAGACAATGTTATTTTTATATGAATAGATTCTGATCTTATACACATCAAACACTGAAAGTACGTCTGTTTATTTCAGTATTTTCGGAAATATCGTACTGCGCACTCATAAAGATTGTGGGGATTAGTTCATTTTTCGTTTACAAAATGCCTTCAAATATCAGGGTATTGGTAAGGGCAGAACCTTGCAAAATTGCAACTCTTTTTATTATAAACAGTTTCTCCATTTGGTCCTTTACAGGCGTTCGTTGGATTCAAATTGTGGAACTGTCTTAGGTAGTTACAATAAATGCTGTCATGAACCTTGTCTTACCTTTACATAACGTAGTCGTAGGACATAACACATATACTTATATGTAAGTAGGTACTCATATCAACTAGTCAAGATTTTAAGATAGTATATTATATACAAATGAAGAAATCAATTTTGAATGTTGTTAAATAAATGTACCTAGGTACCTGCTTCAAGGACCTTAAAGTTAGTTTCATTTTTGATTACGAGAAAGCTTATTAGCGTAAGTTACGTAAGTAGGTATAGCTATAGATACTTACCCACAATTGACGCGTGATCGCAGGGTAGCGTTAACCTGCCGTCAGGCAGCGGGCAGAGTAGCAGTCGGAGGGAGGCGAGCCACGCGCGCGCTGACGTCTGATCCCCCACTGCTCGCTGGAGCCCGATTACCAACTACCACCGTGCCAACCCCGCAGCCAACTATACTGCAAACACTAACAGCTCCAGGGCTCAAGCGGGTTTAACATCCGCCAAGTGCGTGGAACACAGCCAAGCAATAAAACTTCATGTTTATACAACGAGTCTGCAACATGCTAGTTTATGTGTCGAGCTTAAACTTCACACATATGTACATACACAGATGACGTGTACACACAGACTCAATAGACCGGTTGTGACAATGCTAAATGCCGTCCGTCCAACAAAATGGACCAGAAATAAACGGTATCGGGCCATAGGCACAGTGACGATTTAATTATGCTGATTTTGATTCATTTTTTATCGATTATAATAACAGAGTCAGACGGGCAGAGCGGGTTAACCGTTATTGTTGAAGTTAACGAAGCTATTGTTCTAGGGGTGGGTTAGATAGTAGGCCAAGTGCCACCCGTGCTACATTGTCTATCCAGCACGTGTTTTAATATCAATACACCATTGTTACCCATCCATACCTTGCACTCTTTTTCGCTAGTTATGAAAACATCCAGTCTAATAGTCCAATGTTGAATAACTTAGTCTATATTGATATCAAAATATATTGAGCACACAAATCTAATATTGTTTCTGGGGCATCGAACGTACTGTTATTAAGCATCTATTTAGAAAACAATATCGGACCGACACAAACAACAGTAAGAGAACAAGCTCTATTTACATACCGCTCGGTGAAAGTAAAATGTACGAACTGTGGACTCAGACTGAGCTACTATCGATTCCGTAATAGGACGCCGGAGAGAACGCCACAATGAAATAAATCCTAATGTACAGTATTAACATACTGGGTTTGGTTCTCTAATCTCGTACCAAGAGCATGTGGTACCCCACAAGCTTTTGTGATTGACTACACCTACGGGTAGGTCACGTTTAAATTCGAAGGTGGCTCGGCACATCGCGTAGTATATAGTTTCTGAACTAATTTAGTTATTTGTACGGTTAACCAACACTACAAGGTTCATTAATACTTAGATGTATTTGTCAGAATATTACCAGTCACATGACAAGGTTTTATCTTTTGTGAAGCACCCTTGATTATTTCATCTCATGTCGTGTGTTGCGTTGAGAGTAAAACCACGATTAATCAACGCTAACCTTGAAACTTCGTGCTCCACATCTTAAGTTCAAAATTAATTTTCATATATCTACCTAGTACACAGATTTAGCAATTAGTTATCTAGCTGCCGTATTGCTAGTGTTCTCCATTGTGTTCCGAATTGGATTCTCAATTATTGTAATATGATTATTAGTTTAGTAACGTATTGAAGTTCGTCATTTTATTTTATTTGAACGAAATAAATTTAGTCTTACTTAACTATGATGTTTATTTCCCACGGTGATCTTTGATATATTCCGATTTTCCTTCTCTAACAATGAATACAGTGCACTTATTCAACAGTAAACCTAAACATACAACTGCATAATGCCATACCAACTAGTTTACCGATGCAGTTTACAAGAACTAACTCCGATAAGTGAGGAGTTTTTTCATTCAACAAAGTCGAGTAAATAATTCATTTGGAGGAATGGATGCGGCTAAAAGTAACACGTTGTGCTTGGAGAGCGACGAATTTGGAGGTGCTAAACTTGGGATAACAAACTACAGCTTTCAGTGCGATGTTTAGCTAAGCAATTAGCGAAATGAATAGGCGTCGACACTGAAATGACCGCCTGGTCAATTACTGAAATTTCCTTTAACGAAAACAACGACTTTACTATTTAGCAATACGATTAAATAAATAGAGCGATACTATAATTATTGCTTTAAAAATATTTTTAAACTAAAATCAAGAAAGACTCAGTATAGCTTTAGAAACCCTAGAAACTACAAAACAATTCTTACTATCAAGAGTCAAAATAGAAATTTCAAATGTTTTCATAAAACAAGTCTTTTACGTGGGAAACGCAGTAAAAAGAAAATTGCGGTTCAGTGCGAAACTAACCGTAAACATAACGTTTCACGGTGCACCTAACTTCTAATTCAATATTGGCAATCGATTAGAGTCGAGACAAGCCTTTATCGGTGTCAGTTTTCCTAAAGATCGATTCGCTACGATACCTAAACCGAAAAGTGTCTAGTTTCTCAAACATGGTGAAAAACTTTTAAGGAAAAAACGACTCTGTTTTGTAACTTACGCAAAAACTTTGATAGTTGTGACATTGAGATTCAAGAAGCAGAGGGCAACTATTCAATGAAGTATTCTATTATATACACCGATTTATTAATCAAGTGTTTTGACTAACGTTCGTTCAGAGGACATTAAAGGTCAACGAGTACATTGAACAATAATTGTAAAAAACCCATCCCATTGTGACAGAGCTGCATATACATAGGTACGTAGGTACGTATCGTTAAAGGGGCTCGGTAGTAAGGCCCGTGTACGACTAATTTGTGTAGATAACATGCATGTTTATTTTAGGCATATCTACATCAGGACATGTACCTAATCGTCCGGATGGGGCCAGGCTGTCTGTGAGCTCAAGGCTAAGAGTCTTGAATGATAGACGAACGAAACGATATTTATGTTTGTTTAACTACGCATGTATGTAGGTAGGTACATCGGCACGAGTATGTTGTGCACTATTTCCAATAATATGTGTTATTTGTAGCGCCTATGCTAAGGTGCTCCGATATAAACTTGAGGAATGACGACGAAAAAGCAAAAAGTTGAGCTGGATTTTTGGTTTATTGCCTGCTTGATGTGCTGGTTGTATGGCTCGCTGCATGAAAGCTAGAGGAAGTGATGATAACGTCACGAAGTAGCTTAAAATCAAGAGCCAAAGTATTCATTATTATCTTTTTAATAATTTTCAACTTTCACGCGGGCAAACCGCTGGCAGAAGCTGGTATTCACATGAAAGAATCTACATAAAGTTATTGTTATATTTTAAGTTCTCTTTCATATTTATCATAGTATTTATTAGTTTATTATATTAGCATTTATACGTATTTTATTATTCTATGCCACTTAATTTAACGATACTACATTCTATTCCAAATATCTGATATTTATTTATTGTTCACACCTATCACTGTTGTCTTTTTTAACCCAATGGTTGACTGGTAGAGAATACGTTGTGGCATTGAGTCCGCCTATGTACCACCACTGTACCTACATGAAGTTTAAATAAATAAATAAATTAAGAAATCTTAAAAATAAACATAAATAATAAAATCAGTTACAAAGCGTTTTCGTCTTTACCTATGAAAATGCCCTTTTTTGAAACGGGTCTATTTATTTATGTATCCGGATATTAGTTTCCGCAGTTAAATTTTCCTAAACGCAAAACGTACACCATGAACTTTGGACAAACGGCTTTCATTCTTACCAGTCCACCTCTCTCCAGCAGCAAATTAGGCCTTATAGCTTATTTGTATACCTATCTTTGTATGAGTGAATTCGGTGATCCTAAGGTCAATTCGGACTGATATCAGCGGTGACACCCATATACTTAGAGAGCACTTGTGCGACCGTTTTATCCGTCTCCATGCATGCTCTGAACTCAAGGGGCATACCGTGACGCCTAATGTGTGTTTATTTAGTGAGTACCTAGTGTCCGAGAAAGGTTTCTGCCAGGCTGCCACTAGGAGCAGGCTACCTCTGTCCGGTCCCAAGAAGGCTTCTGGTTAAGATTTTATTGTTGGGATAGCATGGCCTCCTAGGCCTGCCTGCAGCGTAATGTCGAGGACCACTTTTGGTGTGTTTTCGTAGCCAACTACGCAGTTGACTGAAGGAGATTGTTACAGTGGGTTTGCATCAGAAGATCAGCATGCCAGATCCTCTCCTAGCCACGCTAGACACGATGCAGACGCAGACGCAGCTGATGATGGGATTTCCAAGACAGGAAATCCCATCAGCAGCTGCGTCATTTTTTAGTCAAAGACTGTGTCCTTTTATTCACTGCGGCGTCAGTGTTGTGGTTGAGCACTGTACTAACGCGTTCTAAGTAGTGCATAGTGGCATAATTTTTATATGAGTCTCGAGGAACCATCGAAGAGTATGCGAATGTGTATTTCCGTGACTCTCCTGGCTTCTATGGTGTTGAGTTTTTCCAGCGGTCTAAATATTTCGATGTTGAGGTCATTGAAGAAAACTCCGACTTTTATTCCAGTACAGTCTTTGATCTATCAGTTTAGATGTATAAAATAAAAACTAAAAAGGAGTCTAAAACCAGAGGAGAAAAATATGTCTAAATGAAGTAGGGAAAATTAACAAACTAATAGTAGGTAGTTAATAATAGGACCCAAGCTATGTACAGTTTCAAAGATGAGTCGAGTTCGTGGAAAGGTGACTAGTCAATGAGATAGAGAGGGATGGCACCTTTAGATTATATTGTGTTTACAGATGCTGTAAACATTTAATAAACAGAATAGAGTTGTACTTGTGAGACTTATCTAATCTCACAAAACATACCTTTATAAATAAATTATAAATGTTGTAAAGGATAAACAACTTCTACAGTTTTCTGACGAAGCTTCAACAAAATAAAAACGTCATTTTCGGTTTTCGGTAAAATTATTTAACACTTGAGCAACGAGAAGAACATAAGACATTTGTTGTCTTAAAAAATTCTCACAAAAATAAACTTGAAGTTGATCAATTATCTTGACATTGTGGTAATTCAAACTATTGAGCTGACAGTACCTTACATCATCGTATGGCACTAAATCCCAACGAATGGTCACCCTAAACCTAAGGAATGCGCGCGAGTGTTATGCAACGCAACATAGACCGCACCTGCGCGTGAGTCGCCAAGCGGTCTTCTGACGGCAATTAATCTCGCGTCAAGAATTTTCCTACAATCTAACAGATACTTATTGACATAATAAAATGGTGAATTGCTACACACCTGAACTTATGAAACAAGTACTTAGTTTCGCAAGAAACAGCTTAAAAGTCCTTAACATATTAGCCAACCTTAATAAACAGGATTTTAATTACACTGTGTAGTAAGAAAACGTCTCAACTCAAAATGTCCCAAGTCGAAACAAATGTCATACAATTACCTATCTCTACTATATCTCTCAGATGGATGTCTGTGAGACACATTGAACCATATCACATCACACATATATAATTATGTGAAAGGTTATAATTATGTATATGTGTACATATTATATTATGTTTGTTACCCTTTCACACTCAAACGGCAGAATGGATTTGGATCAAATTGGGTAGACCATGTCCTGGCAGCTAGAGTATGTTCCCTTGGTATTTTTAACCGACTTCAAAAAAAAAGAGGAGGTTATCAATAATTCGGTTTATGACATGACACCGACTTCCGAAATTAAAGTTATTTTGATCCATTTAGTGTTTTTTTTTTAGTGATGTCGGTTTTTTTTTTTGTAAAAAGTTTTTTTATTAATTTTTCACGTGGCCGAAGCCATTGATAGAAGCTAGTTACAAATTTAATATTGATAGAAGTGCCTTTTGAGTAATGTCTCATTATGCCATCTGAGGCCATCTTTATGTCCTAAGAGACCTCACCCCTACCATGACGTGTTAAAAAGTTTGGGCGTGCGAGCGAGAGAAAGAGATGGAGCTATACACCCTGTACATATAGGGTGACATATAGGTTGTGCTCATGATAACCAACAACTTTTACTATGGGAACAAACCAGAAATCGCGAAAAAAAATCGGCTGTTCAGTACATTTATTTATGTTTGCCTAATGTACTGAACAGCTGATACTTTTTTCGCGATTTGGGCTTTGCTCCCATAATAAAAATTGTTTGTTATCATGAGCACAATCACGTGTTTAAGTATCGTACACTAATTACCAGTCACCCTATATAGCTCCATCCCTTTAAAAGTTCAGTTTATGTCGTCAAAAGGATCGCGATAAGGCCTCAGATGGCCATAGTAACGTTTTGAGACGAACTTATTATATACTATTAACTGAAATAGATTACATCTTTCTTATTACTTAACAATGCCAACCTATTAGAATTACTTCTTTGAAACTGTTATTTATCTACTAACTCGTTAATTAATAGTACTAAATATTTATGTTTCATTAGACATTTAATAAATAGGTAAGTACTTCGAAAATAACTTAAAGCCCTTTATGATACTTTGAATAGGTAAGTATATTAATTTAAAATTATTTTGTTCGTCTTTCTGAGAAATCCTTGAATTAATTATTATATTATTAAAGAAACAATATTTTTAAATAAATGTATACCTATAGACATTGCCTACACTAGTCCGGTGATGATTTTACGAATATTCGTTTAGAAGTTTGGAAGTCGTTATTTAAACCTAAGTTAGGCAAACATACAATTAAATAAACTGTTTTGTTTAATTATACCCTAAACCTTCCATTATTACAATTAACTAGTAATAGGTGATTTGCTGCTATGTCAGGGTTCTACAGAAGTTGTTCCTGCCGCACCAAAACTAAACATGGTAATGACACAGAATAAGAAATAGTACAAGTGTAATGGATTGTTACGAAACTCTCTGTTTGAAACTGCCAGAAACGAAACGCGGATACTTTTAGTTCTGCGGGATTGCCGAAAGAGTTACCGTAACGGAACACAGATGGGTACACGGAACACAGTAAAAGTCTGACACTCCCTTTCGCTCCACCCAGTGCGGGATAAGTCGTTTCATGATTTTTCACGTAAAAAAGAATAGTGAGTACTGGTTTGTCGGAGTGCAAAAGAGTTACCGCGATCCTGGAACGCAAAGGCCAACTGAAGGAACATAGGTGGATTTTAGTCAGTAAAAGTCTGACACTCCCTCGCGCTTCACCCACAGAGAAAAGAAGTCGCCTCATGAATTACCACGTAAAAAAAGGATAATACTTATTTCTTTAACAAAATACTTAGTGTGTTACCTATTAAAAAATCATAAATAGGTACTCGTAGATACCCATTTTATTCTGTTAGTACCTACATATCAACTGGAAGCGTTGCAAGTTCCTCTTAATTCCCCATTAAGCAGGAACTACATTAGACCGACGCACACGTCGGCGACGCCTGAGCTGTACGTAGCGTCGTGTCGCGTGGCGTGGGTCAAAAGTAGCTCTACAAATCTAGTTGCCATATAAAATGTACGGAGACTGATGCGCCCAGATCGGTGTACGTGGCCCACGTGGACCCAATGTAGTTCCACCTTGTAGCGAGAACTATATTAGACCAACGCACACGTGGGCCACGCCTGTTTTGTACGCAACGGCGCGTCACGTGGCGTCGCGTGGCGAGCATCTATTGTAACTCTACAAGTATAATTGCCATATAAAATGTATGGAGACCGAAGCGCCCAGATCGACGTACGTGGCCCACGTAGGCCCAATGTAGTTCCACCTTTAAACTCATATTCATTTTAGATACCTATATCTACTGCTATGAGTGTTATGTCTACTTAATTCTCATAATCTCTTTATATGTAGTATACAACAAACACGTTATTCCCCGTGTCTTTTTTTTTCTGTCTAACTAATGTTGATGCGGTTTTCATTATCAGGAAGGGCGATAAAATAGGTTTGTTGCATTCGTGTGAAATCGTGTCGGTTCGCAGTACCGGTACCGATATAAATATGTATATCCGTAAATTCATAGATCAAGCAAATAAAGTACCTACTTGACTTGCACTGCATTATCGTTGACATCAATGTACTCAATTAACTTTGATCTTTATCATAATCACGATAAAGTAAAAAATAGCTTTTGGTAAATGTACAGATGGTTAAAATTCACCATATTGACTGTGCAGATAGAGTTTATTGGAGCCAAATTAAGCGTTATCGAGTATCGATATCGATTGATTTACTCATTCTTGGCTGTGCGCACGGCACGGCCGGCATCAAATCCACTTCCAATTCAGTCGAGTGACCACATCCACTGCCGCACTGAACCAGTTGCCAGCTGGCGACTTAAAAGTATACGCATACATAGACGACCGTTATGTGAACAGTAGGTAATATCAGATTTCATTCCTGATGATGCTGGAAAACGAAATATACCGCTTACATCGAAGGATTGGAACAATTTGCCTGCTGCAGACTTCCCGTCCGATTATAATGTAGATGTCTACAAGGCTAGAGTGAATAGGCTCTACGCTCACCATTAACGATTGTATCACTGCTTACCATGAGGTAGGATCGCAGTCAAGCACTATGTAGTCTTCGGGAATAAAATAATGATCTCTTTCATAAGCTTTAGATAATATCTACTTTACAGAATGACCACTATGACAGGCTATGATAGGCTCTCGTTTGACCACCATCTTACCTGATGGTAAGCGATGATGTGGTCGACGATGGAGCACGCTTGTCTAGAAGTAGCCTATTCACTCTTGACTTAAAGACCCCTAAGTTGTAGCTATGTAATGTACCTAGCTCTAAATACAAATACAGTATCTGCTGCGTTAACTCCTTTATCTACTTAATTACCAACACATCTTGTATCTTTCAAGAGTTCTTCAGTTACAAGAATCCGTTTTATCTTTTGAAGTTTCTCAGAAAATTCCATTTAAACTTTGTTCGCACATTGTATTTGTTATTCCACTTTAAACATAAAGCATTGGTGTAAATAATGTAGATATAGGTACGTAGTTATGTAACAGTAAACCTGAGAAGAGCTAAAAACAACACGCACGTTCGTAGAAAATACATGAGCCACAGTTAAACGCGCTATTAACTGTTATGATTAAGTTCGTAAATATCAAACGTATTCTATATTCCTCAGTGAACTAAAACTCAGTTATTTGATAGGTGGAGATTAATCTATTGCTTGATTCATGTCTTTGTTATTTTCAATTGATTACGCTTGACATTACAGCAAAACTAGACCACAGCAAATAAAAATTGACTTAGGTCCTGTGTAACGTAGGGCTTGTCTGCTGGCCTCAACCAGGTGAAGTTCTTCATAGCTCTTCATGTAACTGGCCGAAGGTGCGGTGTGCTTAGCCAAGGTCGCTGATGAGGGTGAGAGTGATGATCAGGCATGACCAGGTAGGCATGCTGGTGGTCAAGCACCCTTTAAAGCCGTGGGTGCTGGCTGTGTGGCCTACCGCTCGAAAGTTTGAGGAAGTGATAATGACGTCACGAAGTAGTAGCATGAAGTCTGCGCTGACGTATATTGTCGTGAGCAGAGTGTAAAGTCCCGCAAACGTCCGTTGAAAAGGAAGGATCCTCCGGCCAGACGGGTGTTCCTGTCAATCAGAGTGAGGCAGTATTTAAAATTAGAAGATACCGGGAGTGGTCCAATAAGGTCCATATGGACGTCTGCGAAACGGTAATCTGGTAAGTCAAATTTACTAATAGGAGACGTTGTGTGCCTTGTCACCTTCGACTTCTGGTATGGAATGCACTGTCTAACCCAAGCGCATATCTTTCCTAAGGAAAGGCCTGGCCTGGCCTGGCTTAGGCTGTGTAACGTTTTAAACACTTGGCGTCTATGCAACAAAAGGTCTGTGCTTAGACATAGAAACATCACAATAAAGTTTTGCATCTGTATTTGGTACCTGCGTTAACTCCAGTTTTAACGAATGGTTACTCTTAAGAAATCGAAGTAGCTCCAGATCATCATGCTGCGCAAGGGCAAGCTCCATGAAGTCCACTGGCGCCGTGACTGCCTCGATACGAGACAAAGCATCCGCCACCTGGTTGTCCTGCCCAGACACGTGTTGAATGTCAGTGGTAAACTGAGAAATAAAATACAGTTGATTAATGTTTCGTGAAGAACCCTGTTATGAGTCCACTTAATGGGTTTCGAACTTTTCATGCCTGGGCCTGCTAATAAATCGTTTAGTGGGGCTTGTAACTCTGCTGCGTTTTTCAGGAAACGCCTGTAGAAATTGAGCATCCCTAAAAACCTTCTTAAACATTTGATAGTTTGAGGTGCTGGGTAACTCTGTATTGCCTTTACCTTCTCCTTCAAAGGGTGTACTCCTTCAGCTGAAACAGAATAACCGAGAAAAGTTACCTGCGGCACCGGGTTTTAATCATACTTAGTAACAATAATAAGTTATCGAATAAATACTGGAGATGATAAGGACCAGATTTTTGATCCGTGGTTTTCTGAGTAGGTAGCTCTAACTAATCGTTAAATTGTGTTCTTGACTATTTATTTGTTCCTTGGTCAACCTTTATTTATGTGCGAAATCATTAAATGACTACCACTTTGGGTGGATCGAGAGGACCCCTGTGTTCCTTCAGTTGTTTTTTGCCGTCCGCGGCAATCAAGGCGATGGTAACTCTTTCAAACAATCTGGCAGCCCTGGCAGGCATCCGCATTATGCCAAAATTTAACAATTACTTAGTTACTATTTTTAACTATTAATTTTTTTTTAATTTCATTTTGATACTGAAGTTCAAAAACATTGCCCTAAATCCATTTAATTATTAATTAACCATTGACATAAACTGGGCAATAAAATAATATTCAGTCTTCAAGTTCACCGTCTCTGTGTAGGTAGGTACTTGATTATAACAATGAAAAGGATGAATTAATGCAAAACTCGAAGATAAGCTAGCTTACAAAATTCAAACCGAGCTATTATAAAGCACAAAACAGTCCAGAAAATCTTCTATGAAAGCTTCATTCCTTTTTACTGCTGATTGTGCGGCGAAAACACCTGAGCAACAACGATGTAGCATGAACAATACCGACTCCTGCCGGAGAGCCGCCTCACAACACGTACGTACCTATAACTACAATAAGACCAGATGGAGAGCTCAAATACAACTTGGTTTCCTCATAATCTTATAATTTTTACTAAACCCAATTTTTACGCAGTTTTAATGAGGATAGAAATAAAGATCACAAGTTTGATCTTCTAACTGACTCATCTGATAGACGATTCAGAACTCGAGTTGAGATGTAAAACCGACATTAAACTTAATTACTCCGAATAAAAGTCGGTGAAACTCTGACCAGACTGAGAAGTAATTACATTTCTACAAGCTTTGAATTTTAATAGTTTGCGGGGCTGCAGGCCACCTCAGCGCACACATGCCGATCGTTTCTTACATTCTATTTATACGTGGCGACTTGGCGAGTCAGTAAATTCATTGAAAGGAACTCCATCAGGAAATACGAATAGATTTGTGAGATCCCCCGTTTGGATTTTGAATTTATCCATCACATTGAAACAATAACCGACGTTAATGGAATCGAAGATTATGTTATAATTTCTGAGAAAATGTAAGAAATATAATATATGTATCTTGCCTTTACCAACCTGATTGAAAATCTGATATTATACCGAGTCAGGCTAAACAGACACAGTGTGGGGTGCGTATTGAAATCATGAATGTTACAGCGCAAGCAAAACATTGAAATAGAGTGTGAGTTAAAATTAATTAGAAACTGGTACTCGTTTGGAATATGATACTAAAATAAGAATTGATAACGTTGGGCAAGAATATTTTAATTTTAGGTGCTAATCCTTCTAACATTATATATAGGTACGTATATATATGTACTTACGGTCGCTCTATCAACTAGTTATCAGAGATTAAAGGCAAGACGCATCGGGCTTCATTAGAGCTTCCTCTTAGCGGCAGGTGCACATGACGGCGTGGTAGCGACGCGCGATGCTATTGGCTGCTCGATGTCGATGCGCAGGCGCTGATTTACGAGAGCCGGCTTCACGCAGCTGCCTCACTACAGTTGCGACTACACTACAGTTATAGGAAGCCGGTGTTTAGACACGATGTACTAAAAAAGAAGTCGAGAAACAAGATCTCACAAGCAATGTTGACATCTTGTCAGTCTTGTCATATTCGCGCCTTTCTTTTATAGGCCGGATATGTTTTTGTAAGTTTGTTCAAGATATCGTTAGGAACTTTAATCCTAGTGTACTTCGAATGTGTTTCTACTTCGAATTTTCAAATAAATGCGAAAGTTGTCTAAGTAACGGTTAAAACGTTAGAATATTTTACAACTTCTTTTCTCCTTCGTACTCCGCATTACATTACATTTTCAGCCACTATGATAGCTTCTTTTCTGTAATAGCAGTGTATCTCTGGAACTCTCTTCCACACTCCCTTCGCAACAGCCCTTCTCTAGATACCTATAAGAAGAAAAGTAAAGAGCATTTCCTTTTACAATTGACATAATATTAGTAAGTATATGTCGTGGCCAGATCTTAAGGGCCTATTACACCATTCGATATTCAGACAGTTTTAGTCTATGATTCGACCTATCGCGTGGTGTAATAAGAGTTAGACCGGTCTTACTCGGAACAAAAAATAAGACAGTCTAAATATCGTGTGCTGAATATCGCGTAGTGTAATAGGCCCTTTAGAAATTGATCACTTCATGATATGGCCAAGTAAAACTGGCCATATCGTATGTTTTAAACGTTAAAGTTTGATGATATATTTTCAATCTTCGTTTGGCCTATTTTCTTTACACTTCTTATTATCATTGAAATCCTACATCAATGATATGACCAAACGAGGATTGACATATCATCAAATGTTAACGTTTAAACGATCTGGCCAGTTTTAGTTGGCCATATCATGAAATGATCAATTCTAAAATCTGGCCACGACATTTTGGTATTTATTAGTATGTATTAATTATTGTTTTAATTAGATTTATTTGTGTAGGTTTATATTGTCCATTACATCCTACGTACCCTCGAATGTGATTTATCTCTATCACTTAAAGGTTTGCAAGGAGTAATCTCATTACTGAGTTAAGTTTTACTTTGGTACTGTGTATATATGTATGTTTTGTGTACAACAAAGAATTAAGTAATGTGTCTGAATAAAAATAATCCCAGGAAAAGTATTGACTTCAGTCAAAACTTAGTTAAGTTAGTTGTACTTACTAGGTAGAAATACACGGATAACGAAAGCCCCAGTCCTTACGGTAAGCTAAAATCCAGTGGTGGCCAATAAAATTGTCCAGAATCATTGAAGCTTAACGAGTCTTGGATCCCGCAACGAAATTCTTTAGAACACAATAGTGGAAGAGGAAAATAATCATAATTTCTACTTTTCTTCTTATAAAGCAGGAAGCAGAACAGCTAGACCGATAGGCACAACATCACATGTTTAAGTATGATTAGTCCTGTTGCCATATTTGTAACATTTTCGGCCAGGTATTAATATGGCACATAGGCCGTTTCCCTGCGCTATGCGGCGCAGTGATGGAGGTGGGCTGGCGGCTGCCGGATGGCGTGACCAGAGACACGACAGGACGACGAAGCGTGCGGCACCGGCAGAGCCAGGCACGGCCGCTTTGCCGACACGCGATGTCAGCACAATAAATTGAACTGAAAAAATACGGAAATACTATGAGAATATCAAATGTAACGAGACTTCGGAAATTTTACTTCCTTCTAACTGGCGAAGTCAAAAGATGATCTTTGCTACATCAACAAACGCCTTTTACAATAGAAACACACTCTGCGAATAAGTGATAGGGTTCCGTTGGTTACCCTGTGGGTACAGAACCCTATCGCAGCCGCCACTCTCTCGACTATTAGTCAGCGTCGTATACACTCAGCAGCGCGTTTTTTTGTCACAGCGTCATTCATAACCAGCGTCCGACGGGCGACGACCGGAGTCCGCTGCTCCCCCTTACATATCTCCACACGAGCAAACTGGTCGTCAGAAACGACTGATGTTCACCATCAGTCCTCGGAGCCTTCATCTCTATGATTAATGTTAATTACACCTCGATTTCTCGCAGATAGCGATTAAGATAGCCATTATACTATATCCTAAAGCGATCATTACTTGTACTTTTTAAAGATACTTTTACTCCGATATTATTTATTAAAGAATAAATGTAACGAAAGGCAGGTACAGTATCGGTAAGATAGTATCACAGTTGTTGCTTATAAGTAGTGTCTGATTACAAAAGCATTACGATTTAATCATACGTGTAAGCAATGAGTAAATAAGAAAACTAATGCAATACGTCTACAGTTGCACTTGCTTGAAGTTGTTAATAAATAAATAATAAATATTGCATACCGCCCATATGATTGCATTCAGTAAATATTTTATTAGTAAAGGTATCTATCTGTACTTAGTTCTATTTGTTATTAAGCCATCAGGCCTTGACACTGAACCATCATGCTGCGTAGAATCACAGATGAATGTTCTCATTACACAAAACTAGTAATTATAATGTATCATTCTATGCACATACAATGATGGATTGGGTTCTCTCCTTCTTAAGAAACCGACCGTAACACAGAATAATTTTTGATAAACGAAAACTTTATCAGTCTAGAAGCTCGTAAGACATCTTTAAATGAAAACAATGTAGTAATGTATTAAAGACTTCCAACAATAAATAAAATTAATAATGAAATGATAACAATAATAGTACTGGATAATGTCATAATATACCTAGTTTTAAATAAATTTAGGTATATAATAATGCATACAATTATTATTTACTAAGATACATATGTTGCGGAGCCCTAGCAGGGTTCATGTACGAAACTTATATTATGTAACAAGAATTTGTAAACGGCATGAATGCAATAATAGTATATTATGATACAAGTGTGTAATGTTGGTGCTTAAGCTTACCGTCGAGGCGGTATTTAGACCCGAACCGTGGCGAGGGTTTTAAGAGAGCCAAGAACGATAATCACCAATTAATCACGTGTATCATACGACGTTTTCAATACACTTGTGAAGTAAAACAATTTAACTATCTATTAGTACAACAGTAAAACTAGTAAAATATTTTGTGACATGGCGGTAAAAAAAAATTAAATCTGTTTTCTTAAGCGCGCGTCTATTGCGTCTAAATATTTTTTTTTATTTACCCCTAGGGGAAGGCTATAATCTTTTGATCATATTGCCTAGTCTTACGTTTAATTTTTCTTGCGTGAAAATTTTATACGATAATGGCTTTCATAGTGACAATAGAATACATACGTAACATTTTCTTCTAATGTTTTTGTAGTATTTCATTTGATTTAATTAATACAGCCAACTTCACTCGAAAATATCACGCCAAAAACCGCACGCATCTTAAAATGGCGGCCATAGACCATAAAGAAAATTTATATTTTATTTGAATAAACGATTTATTTTTTAAATAACATTTGTACGTACTTAGCATATGTACAAATTAAAATGGACGCAATTGCATGAAATAAGCAAGTAATTATAGATACTAATTTATACAAATTTATTGAACGCAATACCCTATTGTTTTTCTTTGTGTGTTAAAACTTAAAACTCTTTTAGAGAACAAAGAGGTTTAACAAAAAGGTTTTAACTACATTACCTATAGCACTAATGCGTAATGGTAATCAAAATGTCACAGCTTGTTAACAAGCGCCATTATATACACAAGTGCAGTGCAATTAGAGTCACTCTCTGAGCAAGTGTGTTGAAAATAAATAAATAGTAGTGATAAACCAGCCAACGATTATCCCTGCAAGTGGACTATGTACCTAAGCGTACTCAAGGACAAATTTTAATAATGTGGGCGCCCGCCCAAACAGTTACTAGCGTTTTAGTAACGTAGCGACAAGCGGGCAAGATAATTATATCTTACCTTAAGATATAATCTTGTGGAATAAAACGCAATACCACAGGCTATTACAAAAATCTCAGAGCCCAGAAAATTTTCATGGCCGTGCTGGAACCTTTTTCTGAATAACACATTTGTTACGAATCTCCACTCAAACCTGTCAATAAAGGAAAGAGAAAGCATGGAGCTCCCGACTGCAGTGACGACAGTATTCACTGTAGCCGGTCTATAGTGGCAACCTGGAGATAAGGAAAAAGAAGATCAGGTGCGTAGGATCATGTAAAGGTACGCTACTCTAACTTTTATGTTACCTACATGAACTAAGAAATGTAGAACTACTAGATACTAACTCTTCTGCGATAACACCTAATTATGACACCCACCTTGCATAGCATAATCATTTTTTGTCTGTAGAATACTCCTTTTAGAATAATGTAACTAGAATGTTTTATGTAGTTAATCCGCGTACCTATGGCTTACCTACTCTATCTCTGTTTTGCTTAGGCTATGTTTGTTAACCCGTACCACGGAAGCCTAATAATTTTTTCAACATACTTGCTCAGAAAGTGACTCTTATAATTGTACTGCACTTATTATAATGGCACTCGTTACCAAACTGTGACATTTTGATTACCATTACGCACCAGTGCTATAATGTAGTTAAAACCTTTTTGTTCAACCTCTTTGTTCGCAAAACAAATTTTGAATTCGAATAAAATTCTCATTAAGTTATTGTGTTCAATAGTATTTATATTAGTGTCTTACTTACTTATTTCATCCAATTTACAAGTTAAAATGGACAAATTTAACTTGTACAAACGATTTATTTAATAAAAAAACATTTAGTAAATAAATCGTGCAAACAAATAATTTTTTTTTTTTTTTTGTGTTCTATGGCTGCCATTATAGGATGCGCGCGGTTTTTGGCGTGATTTTTTTTATTCCAGTGAAGTTCAGTGGCTGTATTAATTAATTAAATACTACAAAATTATTAGAAAATGTTACATCCGTATTTTATTGTCACTACGAAAGACATTATCGTAAAAACTATTCACGCAAGAAAACATAAACGTAAGACTAGGCAGTAAGATCAAAATACCTTAGCTTTCCTCTAGGGGTAAATTAAAAAAAATGATGCGCGGCTTATGAAAACAGATTTTTACCGCCATGTCACAGAAAATTTTACTAGTTTTACTATTGTTTTTTTCACAAGTGTATTGAAAAACGTCGTATGATACACGTGAGTAATTAATGATTACCGTCGAGGCGTTATTTAGAACCGACATTACACACTTGTATCATAATGTACTAATATTTGTGTTACCTTTTATAGCCATATTTTTTTATAATGCGTTTAGAAACAGTGTCTGATTTCGTGTATGCCTTGTAGGCAAAGACAAAGTTTTAAGATTAGGGAAACTTATCAACCTGCCCGCTCGTCCATATCTAGCAATATAACGTGAACTAAAGTATTACAAAACAAAATAATAATTCGGTCGTCCTGCCACGGTTCACCAAGCAGTTACAATTCGTTGCAAACTTTTTTGGCTTCAATAAGCGTTAAATTTGATTACGACGTGTATTGAGATGAAAACGACAGTTGCCAAACAAGATATTGCATTTAACTGTTCTGTATGAGTACCTGTCGGTACAATACCTTTTAGTAATCATAGTAACAGCTAACAGAAGTTGCGTAAGCATCGTCAAGTCGCAGTCATTTTCTTTTTATCGTTCATTGTGTTTGCAGTTAGCACGCGCTTCATAGAATAATAAGATAATTAGCTGTAGCTAATTACCTACCTTCCACGATCGATTGCTTCATCAGATCTTTGCATGTTTATATTTTACACCATGATTAATCGGAGTAGTCACTTGGTTCTTCCTTGGTTGAAGTACATATTCCTGTTTCGACACCAATAGGTATGTTAGCTTGGTTCCGAATATGGAACCAAAAATTTTTATTAAATTTCATTCCTCATTGCACTTAGGGTGCGGTCGTTTCTAGTGATGGGATGTCTAATAAAGTTATCTATAAAATTTGCAACTTTATTCATCTCTAGCACTTTTCCAGCGACTTCGTTCGCGAGAATGTTTTCATAAAAACTTCAGCACCCCTTAAACCGTATTTGTTCTATTGGGGATAGTTCTGAACACAAATAAAGACAAGATTTATTGTTTACTTTGATTACTATTTCTCTTAACTTTCAAGTGCCCATATTGGTACACGGAATGAGATTTGGCATACAAACGAAATTCTCCCTTTTCACCCCCTTATCTATAAGTTAAATTTCCAACAACCCCTTCTTAGTGCTCGTCTACGTCATAAAAAGAAGCCTTGTACAAAATGATATTTGTTGGATTATTTTAATGTTCTTGCATTGTTGCTAATGTGTTGTCTAAAGATTCTGCTGGACCAAGCTCCAGCATTGTTTTGGTGTCATGCACAACCAATGTACCAAATTATTGTACAACCAACGGTTTTTGACCTCAAGTCTGCTGTTACAATAGTGTCAGAATGGTCTATCATTGATTTCATAATTGTTGTTTTTGACAAGTTTGGTAATCTACTATAATGGCGTCATTATGACTTTCCAATGGTCAACTACTGACACTCCATTAAAAGAAGTGGCATAGAATGGTAATCTCGTACATATTGACAAATGAATGTCTGACGTATGAGGTATTCTGCTAAAATGTTGACAGTTTCTTTGATCAGTGACCTACCATTAGAACGTCATTGTGCAGTCATTGCTTTTAATAAGCTCAATATTGTCATTCTACTACAACTCTATTACGAGACTAAAATACAAACTTCTGAGTTAAAGAAAAAAATATACGGCCGTTTATGTTGCAAAAAACGTATATTTGGACACTCTCAAGGGAATCAAAATTCATAGGGACAAGATTAGTATCCTGAAATTTGGCATGAAGCAAAGTCTCATAGCATAAGTATAGGAAAAAATCTGCAAACTGTAAATTTGTAGATAAATCACAAAAAAAAACTTTTTTTGCGATTGGGAAAAATCTTCGTAACTCAATTCGGGGAATTCGTAACAACAAAAATTCGTAACAAACTTAACTATGAAAACAGTTCATGTTTTCATAGGTAAGTTTGTACGGAACCCTCAGTGCGCGAGTCCAACTTGCACTTGCCGATATTGGTGCCGAAAGAGGAATACTTCACTTGGTTGAACTACTAACCTATAGTATTTAAACACGACTAAAGACTTAAGTGAACGCGTTTCGGATTCGTACAATATTTTTTTTTTATTATTAACCACACGTAGTTTTCTGACAGCAATACCTGCTAGCGCCATTATTATATTATTACTAGCGGTCCAAAAAGCCGGTTCTTCGTCAGAAAAACAAATTCAGAACCGGGTCCAATTGTATTTTCAATCCTTCTATGGATGCACTCAAATAAACACACAAAATTTCATCCAAATCGATCCAGTTGTTTAGGAAGTGTTCGGTGACAAACACACGTAGGCACAGAAGAATTTAAATAAAAGATTATTATTCTCGGAAATGGTCTACTGTGTGCCAAGTTTTATGCAACTAAACGTGAAGACATAGGTATCGACATACTGTAGAAAATTTTATAATATCTGCTAAAAACAATAAACGAGAATTAACTAACGGTGAGTATGGAACAGGTTGATAATAATTTATAAAAATTGATTGAGTGGGATGTGTGACTACAAAAAACTTTTAATTGCTTGCTGCGATCGTCAAGATTGTGCTGTGATTTATAATTATGTGCGTTTAACTGCTGGTATGTCCGGCTTTTGTTTTTCCATATACATACCACCCCAGATTTGTTTGTCAAAAGATGCTTTTGCAACACGAGCGCGAGTACTCAGACACCATACATTTTAAATACGTATTTCCTGTTACTTGTAAGTTATTAACTTAAAGCTAAGCAAACATTATTTGGGAGAGAGTTAAGACCACTATTATTTCAAAATCAATCTTAAATGTAGAGGCACATGACACGCTCGGTACAAGTTTATGACATAGACGTATCTAAATAGTTGTTTGAGTTCAAACTGTAGTTTGTGATGTATGGAGAAGAAGCGGCCGAAATGGCGTCGCGTGACACTCGTTAGGTAATACATTACACAAGAGCGGGAGTGTGCAGTCGTCAGTGACCCCTCGACATCTCGCCATTGCCCACGACAAGCGAATCATCATCTCATAAATAAAACACGGTATGACACCGATACGAATTATGAAAACTTCGACCTCCATTTAGATATCTATAAATTCATTTAAATATTACGTAATAACAATTACATAATTTGGTTTTTTAAAAGAGATTTTGGAAAGCGTGCTCGTCAATTCTCAACGGTTTCGACATGGTCGTCTGTGTCGCTCGGCAGAGCCACGGACAAAGACGGCTAGTCAATCCAAACTCTGGATAAATTAAAAAAAAAAAATATAATTTATACCATTTATTAGTCAACACAACACTACTTATCTTTTTTTAATAAAAATATATTTATAAATCGTACAAAAGGAGGTATCTATAATACAAACTTCATTCAACTTATGGAGATTTGGCATTTGAGCGATTTAATGCGAAGTTGTTTGACCCTAACAAGCAGAATTCCAGCTTTACGATATGTGACATCTACGGCGATGTTAATTAGGTATACAATTAGAACAACAATAAATCAAATCATTGGCATAACTAATAATTACTTCGCGATTTCAGTTGTGATCCCATAGTGAAGTTTTTCCTGCCGGTGTTTTCATGAATTGTCATGAAAAAGACGAATGAAAAAAGATTGCATGTAGCAGAGATAAAGTGAGTGTGTAATTAAGGGAAGTTGGAAAGTAGCGCCATTAACTGAAAAGTTGAAAGAGAATCGTTTGTCTTGATATGGTTATGTGAAGAGGACGGATAAAACGCATGTTACTAAATGAATATACTGGTTATACATGTGAAAGAATGGAGAGGGAGGGTGCCAAAGAAAATTGAATGGATTGTGTGAGGAGTGATATGAAAGAAAAGAGAGTTAGTGATAGCTTGACTTGACATGACAAATGGAAGAAAAAAAAACGTGTTGCGCCGACCTCAAGCAAAATGGGTCAAAGGCCAAAATGATGATGACGTCTCCAATAGCAGGCAGCTGAGACACAAACTGATAAATACATTACAATCGTAACACCACTGTAATGCAGTAGTCACGATACTCGATTGCTGAGTTGAATGGTGCCCACGCTAATAGGTTCTTGGCCAAACTAATTAACGCACACAAGCCTATAATAATTTAAATTTTCTCATTTGTTTCAGTGCAAGCAGTGCGATATTGGCCAATAAGTGCTAGAACACCATTATCATCTGTATTCACGAGTAATGGGTAAGTAAAATAAACAGGTATGCACATACCTATACAAATTCTAGTGACCTCATTCTCTTAATATATCTTGTTTCAATTGATTTTGCGAATGCTAATGTTAATCCAATTCAACTTACCTGGGTAAGTAGTACGCTAAAGCGTTTACCTACTACACTTATATAATTAGCAAGTTTTGTCGGGACCATAGATAACAGTGGACTAATTATATCCTTCTTTGTGGCTTGACCTTTCTCCAGGGTTTCAGAGGAAATGATTGCTTCGTCATGATAGAGTAACAGTCAAAAAATTGTTTTTATTTCTAAATGTCGAGGGAATTCCCTAACCTTGTATTATCATAAATACCTACCGACCTATATGTTTGTATGTATTTAGTGCTATTATGGTGTGTCCTTGTAATTTTATGTTCTTTAACACACATCCGTTGCGATATCACACTAATTACAAAGGCGAAATTTTTTATGTAGGTATGTGCACATGTGTGTGTATCATGTGTATGTTTGTTACTCATTCAAAAAAGTCTAAACAGGTTTGGATGAAATTTGGCACACGGGATACATGTCATGGAATAGGTAGTAGGATACTTTTATCCTGGGAGTGGGTTTCCTTGGAATAATTTTCTACTTGTAACGAAGGCGAAGTCGCAAGAGTAAATAGTTTTATAAAGTAATGGCATTGGTACTCATATACTTACCTAGTATAGTAACAGAATTTACGGCCGTCAATAAATTCAGTTACAAATAAAAAAAATATATAAGGGACATCATAAAAACGAATGAAGGTAATATTCTTACAATACCTGCGTAAAGCGATAGACGCGTAGCTGGCCTATTTTGAGTAGAAGTATGTACTTACCTATTAATTTCTTGTTAAGAGGGTCCTTTTTGACTCACCTATCGTTAACATCGAGCAGTTTAAAAGCTTGTTACTTCATCTAACGCAATCCAACGATGTTTGACGAAAAGGCAACGCGAAAAAAGAGAGATAACGCCTGAAAACTCTGTTAGCATTCGGTAATTCCGTGATTTACTCGAATATTTTACAAAACTTGTTCCAAGTTTTTGAAAAAAATTGTCATTTAGAATCTTGATTAAATTTGCAAGGCTTCTATTGTTATACTTTACTTTTTAATTTTTGAGTAAATTATGAAGTGTCAAAGTTCATGCAAAATAGATTTTCAGAGGTCTTTACTGGTTTAGTTTTACACAAATTTATAAATTGATTACAATAGAAGCCTAGATAATGTCCACAAGATACTGTGTTTCCAAAATATCTAATGAAAATGTATAATAACGTCATAATCGAGTAAAAGCGGTTGTATGAAAAACAGTGAAAATGTATGTCGAGTTGAAGATTCTTTATCAATGTACAAAATTATTCTAAAAATATTACCTACTTTCGTTTCAATGATAGGTATTATGGTTTGTTTTTTGTGACAGAATTTATTGACAGTCATAAATTCTGTTACATAGGTACATACAAATAAAAAAATACCTACCTACGGAGTTACTAGGTAAAATATTGAGTTATAGTAGCTGTAACTATAATTTAGAACAATACAGATCTTACAATCGCAGTATTATCTAATTCTTAACTAATGTAGGTACCTACCTAACATGAATGAGGTAATAAGCCGATAAGTCCGTGCCTCCGTGGGCGTAGTCGTAGTGTTCATTCACAAGTGTGCGGGAGGCAAGCCGAGGGTCCGAGGCTCGCCCACGCGGCTCTAGTCTATCGCGAGCACAAAAAATAACACCTTCAATATCCATTCTATTCTTTCACTTACGCTTGATAACTAAGCGAATTTGGCCCCACCATTACCTATAACCATCTTACGTCAACTGTCAACACTCGCAGCAAAATATTCGCAGCTCCAAGTGCGGTCCAGTTGATATGAATGCCGGTTAGGTTTTCACAGCTTATGAGATAAATAAATCGTCACCTTTGGGAGAGTGACAATACCGAGTATTTCTGAGAATCAAGCGTGTTCATAAGATACACTTCAGTTTATTGTTCAAAGAGATTAGGTACCTCCTCATAGTATTATTATTATTACCACATGCAATGAATGATTATATAAACAACATCCTTTGGTACACGTGGACATTTGTCATTGCAGTCTCACCTCCGTCAAATCCATCTCGGCTGCAATGACAAAGTGTACGCAGTTGAACCAGTTAAAATTTAGTTACTACTTATTTTGGTGCACAATGAAAATCGACTGAATTTTCATAATGAAAAAAAAACTTATGGAAGAACAAAGGTTAATAATTTCTAAACAAAAATGTACCACTATATTTTACAAATCGCTTGTAATTTCATCGTAGGTAATACCTAACAAAAAAATCTACCTATTTGTTCTTAAGTTAGACTGCACTATTATTTAAAAGGAAAACAGCGTTATAGGTAAACATTCAACCTAGAATGAAATCAAACTTCTCAGAACTCGTCTTCAGCTCAGTTAGTCAACTGACTAGGTATACCACAAATAGGTTACTAGGTATAATAAAAATATGATTTATATGACTCGCGGTCGCGAATAGAATCAATTTTAAAATTGCAAAAAAATGCAATTTTAATTTCAAACCTATACCAGGAAATCTAGCAATGACTGCGATAGGTTTAGCAACAACATTGGATAACTGAACCAACGAACATTTAACGAAATTAATAGAGCAGTGGAGTCGTGGTCTCGCGCTCACTATTAAAGTTGATTGACGCATACGTTCAATTGCAGCAAATGTATAATTACACAGGTTTCCACGTGCCCTGCGGAATGTAGGCTCAACTCGGCTCAAGGCGAGCCGCTGACATCATTACCTAGGAAAATACCTTAAGTTAAACTTAAGGAAAATATAGAATCACATATTCTGGCAGACTATCTGGCGCCACAGTGAAGTACAAATATTATGCGTAAATTGCAATACGAATATTTTACATTCGCTTCTAAGTAGATCAAATTGCAAAATGGTGTCGTGACACGTAACTTTAATTTTGAGCAAGAAATTAAATGTAGAGGTCACATCAAAATGCCGGAATTAACATACACGCTTTGTTCGAGGTACCTAGATAGGTACCTACCTACCTACCTACAACTTAGATCGAACTTATTACAGCGAACAGAATGCTTTATGCCTAACAGGTAACTATTACCTACTTTTAAAAGAAATCGTTTTTAAGAGATACCAAGAAATCGTTCCATTCTTCAGACACTAGGCACCTATTGTACTTCGATTCCATTTATATAATAGAGGAAGTGGCGCCATCGTGCTTATACGACCTATCCACTCATTCTAGAATATAAAATACTCATCATGTAGGTAGGTGACCTAGAGGACATGGTGGAGTATAGGTACGGTGAAAGTCTGCCCCGCTTGGGCGGAGTACCACCGTGTCCTCGTGAAGGCGATCTGCGGCAGCGACCTCTCGCGTCCGGCCCTGGTTCAGACCATGTTACAGAATGAGAGAAAATGGAAGCAGTTACCTTCTTGATTAGTACCTAATCACTCTTAGGAGTTTTTGATGAATGCCCGCTCCAAAAAAGGTAGAGTGGAGGCTCATCATTTAGGTAGGTCGGGTACATGATGCCTTCACTCTAGGCTTGCGGACGTTGAGCAATGGGTAGCTCGCCGTCCGGCCGTCCGGTAATTAACCGGGCCGAGCCCAGTCGTCAACAGCGCGTAGTGATCCATGCGCTCCTCAAAGAGATGTCAGCAAACCGTAGGGCCACAGCTGGGGCTGATGCCCGCTAGCTAGGACCGCGAGGAATTTCTGAAGGGGAAAACCGTAGTCCTAGAACGCGAAGGGCAACTGAAGGATACAGATGTGGTTCTAGTCAGTAAAAGTCTGACACGCCCACGAGAGGGCGTGTCAGACTTTTACTTTTACAGCCGGAAGTCGTTGGATGATTGCCACCCTAAAAAAAAAAATCTAAAAGTCCTCAAACTGCTTGGGTTGCATTTTAACCCATTCATTGGCATTTATAATGTAGGTATAATTACCGGTTTTCTATCTGTCGCCACATTGTTTGTTGTTTGAAATAGGGTTTTTTAATAATGACCTAGTCTTAAAAAACTAGCTTGCTAGCCTATCTACTTAATATCCATTATTAGAAAACTTAAGAAAAGAAAACAATTTAAAAACAAAAATTGGAGCAATTAATTTTTTTTCATAAAATTCAATATATCCTGACCTAACCACTAGTTACAACCTCGCAGAATTCTATAACCTACATATAATATTCTTTACGAAATTATCCAACTCTTTTTCAGATAAGAAACCTTTGAGGTTTTAATCAATTACAAATATTGTAGACAAAGAATGATATGAACTTTGACAACAACATTTTATAGCTAAGATAGATTAATGTGAGGCTAAATATCGCGAAGGGCCATAAATCGGGGATTAGCGTGTTGTATAGGTACCTATCGCAATATTTTTCTTAGCATCATGTATTTGTGGGAGCGGTCGGGCTGCTGCGAGCCCATGATTGATGATCTGAGGACAAGTTCTGTACTCTACTGCTATAGAATATTCTGCAAATAACAGAGAAAGACGCAGAAAATACTTATGTTGCGACGATCTCATGATTATGTAATAAAACTGTCAGACACAGGATGCTTATATTTAGAAATTATAATCTTCGTTAACGATTTGTTATAGATTAGCTATTTGCAGTTGACAAAGATATCATTATCTTTAGAAGTAATGCTCTTTCTTTAGAAGAAATGAAAAAGAACAAATTAAGGAAGAAAGTTACACCATTAATTAGATAAAACTTTACAGTTTAATAGCTTGTGTAAGCTAGTCAAATGCGGCTTATAAAAGTAATTAATGCAGGTCACTGATCATGTGATGAACTACCAGTACCACTGGCTCAAAAACTAAAACGGATTACGCTTCTCTAAAAAAGTCAAAACAAAGTTGAGTAAACCTAAGTTCACGGAAAGTAGGTGATGGAGAATCATCATGCATTTACTCGTGCCTATATTTATTATTAAATTACTAGCAAAACGCCCCAGTTAAAAACGGTTGCGATTTCTGTATTTTTCGGTGGTATTTCCGAAAACAGTATTTCATACAAACTTTATCATGACAATTATACAATTATAAACATGACAAAAACAAAACCGGAATATCAGAACCAGTTCAGCATAGGAATATTGTTCAGCAGTTTCGGAGATTAAAACCAAACAAACTTAAATATTTTACTCTTCATAATATTAGTAGAGATGTAATAATGCCTAGAACACTAGAAACTGGTCATCAGTGTCTATTTCGCTTGCAATAATAAAAAACAAACTAATCTCTTGTTTGGTGACATTAACATTTACATCAGAAACACAATATTTATTATCAATTATTCCTGTGTCATGATGGTACAATGGTGTCTAATTATCACGCGGTCGCAGCTGCCACGGCACCTGCAAACTTATCGCAGGACACTGACCCCCACTGACCTTTCATATGGTTCTGTTTGACTCTGCAGCACGCCACACACCACACCTGACTTGTTCCATTTTAATTGCGATAAGGAATGGCAGATGTTAATACAGTAACTAGGACACGTGTCAATGGTAAGGTAACATAACCGATATAAGCTGGTACTACATTCTACTGAAATTCATACTACCTACGTCAGACCAACCCAAGCTCAAGGTCAAAATGTTACCACTGACGTGCGTTCTACAAGACAAATAAGTTCAGGTACCCAACAGTTGCTGCATTATGTATGAACTCTATTTTATAGACGGTCTTGTAGGTACAATTTAAGCAAATAGTTTCAATAATGTTTAATATTTCGAACAGCTCTGCCATATGAGCGTTTAGAATAGAATTTACAGGACTAGGTATATAGTTACCTAGTGATTTCAGTTTCGGTATATGATCTTATCAAGTAGGTATTTAAAATAAAGTATAGCATAGCATAATCAGCCTTATAATGTTCCCACTGCTGGGACTCAGGCCTCCTCTCTAGCCGAGGGAATGGGCCGTAATCCACCACGCGGGCCCAGTGCGGGTTGGTGGATGTCACATGTCTTCGAATTTTTTGGTTCTAGGACATGCCGATTTCCTCACGATGTTTTTCTTAACCGTTTTGAGAGCAGTGGTGATGAAATAAATTACACAAAGTAATGCGCCTGGCTGGGTTTGAAACCGCGACCTATAACTCATAAGTCGGGGCCGTTACCACTCGGCCACCACTGCTCTTAAAAAAAAATAAAGTAATCACAGAAAATTAAATATTTTAAGTTTGTAGGTACTAAAAGTTTTACATATCAGCATGGAAGAGACACTGCAATTAACAGTGATTCCTATCTGTTCTAACAGAAATTGCATAAGGAAATATATCCTATGTGTAAACCTATCATTTGCCACTGGCGAGCTGTCGTCTGGCGTTATGAATACTCGGAGAATGTTAATGGCAGCAGTTCTACTGCGCCGTTAGTTACACGACAAGCATTACGTAATGCGGGATCATTAAGGGGTTTTTCTAAACGCGCAATTAGTCGCCGCGATTAGGGGCGGCACGGCGCGGCGAGCGGGCGGCACGGCACGGACAAGCTCGGTCCGATACCGTTGCCGGTATCCAGAGGGTGTCGTGAACTCGTAACCGTTACACGGCACCGGCCCGCCGCAACTGTGTCACTTTAATTAACCGCGACCAGATCTCCTACCTCACTAGTGACTACACTCTGTGATTGGTAGCTCCTCGCTACGACAAAATGAAGGACCCAAATGAACGATTCAGCGGTTTTGTGAATGTACCATAATGAGGTGAAAACTGACTACAGACGTTACAGTCATTACAATAAATCAGAATTCATTGTTCAAGGGATTACTATTTATTTTATTTTTAAATAATGTATTAATACTTTCAGATTCATTAGATTTACCAGACACATAGTTGAATTAACTTCGTAAAGATTTCGTTGCAGAGATAGTATCGTTCGAAAAGTTACCGCAACCCTAGAACGTAAAGGGCAACTGAAGGAACACAGGTGCATTTTAGTCAGTAAAAGTGTAACACTCTCTTTCGCTCTACTCAGAATGTCATTTCATGATTTCCTACCAAAAAAAGGTTTGTTAATTAGAGCTTGTTGAGTTGGCACTTTTAGAGTTATGGGGCTTCCCTCGACTGCAGATCTGATACTTAACAGTAATTTACATGAAGTGTTTGCGGTGGGATAACATTTTTTTTAGATTCCTCAATAGATTTTTCTGTTTTTCGGGCTGTGTGTCTTATAAGAATGTTTATTTGTAATCTGACCATGATTCTGAACCACTTTACCAAAAGAAACGACAGTAGGTATGCGAAACTTGTTATAAAAAAAAAAAAAATAGCTCTGGGCTGCATCTTCCTTTACGGGTTGAGGAGTCTTGCCTGGGAAGGCCTGGGTCCTGGCCATGGAGGCTCTCGGGCCTCGACTAAGAGGGCTCTTCAGCGCATGCATGGAGAGGGGCCAGTTCCCACTTCGCTGGAAGACGGGGAAACTGGTCCTCATCGCAAAGCCGGGGCGCCCTGCGGACGCTCCGTCCGCGTACCGGCCCATTGTGCTGCTCGACGAGGTGGGCAAGCTCTTTGAAAGAGTAGTTGCAGACCGCCTCGTCGCGCACCTAACACGGGTGGGACCGGACCTAGCGGACGGCCAGTTCGGCTTTCGCAGGAGGCGCTCCACGGTGGACGCCATCATGCGCGTGCGAGCTCTCACGACGGGGGCTGTAGTGTCCCAGGGCAGGTGTGTCGTGGCGGTGTCTTTGGACATCGCCAACGCCTTCAACTCCCTGCCTTGGGGTAGCATTAGGAGGGCACTCCGGTATCACCGGACGCCCGACTACCTCTGTCGTGTGGTCGAGGCGTACCTGTCGGACAGGTACATCATCTACCCTGGTCACCAGGGAGAGTGGGAACGTCGAGAGATGTCGTGCGGTGTTCCGCAGGGATCGGTACTAGGGCCGCCCTTGTGGAACATCGGATACGACTACGTGCTGCGCGGCGACCTCCCTGGCGGGGTCAGCGTGGTCTGCTACGCAGACGACACGCTGGTCCTGGCGCAGGGAGAGTCGTACCAGGCGGCGGTCGAACTAGCGACACGCGGGGTTGCGACAGTCGTGGGCAGGATCCAGGAGTTGGGACTCGAGGTGGCATTGCACAAGTCCGAGGCAATGTGCTTTCACGGCCCTCGGAACGCGCCACCACCGGGTTCCCAACTGACGGTAGGAGGAGTCCACATCGGCGTCGGGTCAACGATGAAGTACCTGGGACTCGTTCTCGACAGCCGATGGGATTTCGAGGAGCACTTCCGACGTCTGGCTCCCAAACTAAATCGGACTGGGGCTGCCCTCGGGCGGCTCCTGCCCAACCTTGGGGGTCCAGACGCCTCCTGGCGGAGGCTCTACGCGGGAATCATTCGGTCCATGGCCCTTTATGGCGCACCGATATGGGCGCCGGCGCTGCGGTAGCAGCCGGCGGCCCGGCTGAACGCATGTCAGAGGGTCATGGCCATACGGATGGTGCGAGGATACCGGACGATTTCCCGCGAAGCGCGAGCCTCCTTGCTGGACAGCCACCATGGGATCTGGTAGCAACAGGCCTTGCTCACATGCACGATCTGCGCATGGAGATGCAACGCCGGGGCGAAACTCCGCTGCCGCGACAAGTCGCAGCATGGCGGACAGAGCTCCGGCGGGATCTCATGGAGAAATGGCGACAGCGACTGTCGCGACCCAGTGCTGGGCACGCCACAATTATGGCGGTAAGTCCCTTCTTTGAGGCGTGGTTGGAAAGACCTCACGGCGTCCTCACCTTCCGCATGACGCAGGTTCTCACCGAACACGGGAAGTTCGGGAAGTTCCTGCACCGGATTCGTGCGGAAGCGACGCCCGGGTGTCGCCACTGTGTGGACCACCCGGAGGACACGGTGGAGCACACGGTGGAAGCGTGCCCCGCTTGGGAAGAGCAACGCCGTGTCCTCGTGGGGGCGATCGGCGGCGGCGATCTCTCGCGCCGGGCCTTGGTACAGGCCATGGTCCGGAGCGCGAGGAGGAGTGGCAGGCGGTCGCCTCCTTCTGCGAAGCAGTAATGCTAGCAAAAGAGGCGACCGGTCGCGTGAGGCAACGGCAACGGTCCTCACGCCCCAACCGCCGCCGGGATTCCGATCCCGATTTCCGGCCACCGTAGGCGCGGGCTTGCGGACGGCGGGCAATGGGTGGCCCGCCGTTCGACCATCCGATAACCATCCGGACCGAGCCCAAGTCGTCGACGGCGCGTATTGTTCCGCGCGCGCCTCAGGGAGATGTCAGCAAATCGTAGGGGCCCAGCAGGGTCGAAGCCTACTGGGGCCATGGGTAGTGTGAAAACGAAACCGTGGCCTTGGGACGAAGGCAACGAAGGAACAGGAGTGGGTTTTTAGTCAGTAAAAGTCTGACACTATCTCCCGCACCGCGCAAGAGCGGGATTTGTCATAAGATGATTTTCCCACCTATAAAAAAAAAAAAACGTGTTGAGGAGTAAAAGTCACATATTTCTTATTTTTATCATTATTTGTGTGAATATCCGAAACTGGTTACCAAATTTCAGCTTCCTCACACTCCAGAAAGTATCCTAGAGATTCTGATGACTATTAGTAAGTAAGGACGTCCCAAATCGAAGTACCTATTGTTAATTGTGAAACAGTAAAAGCTAAACAATTGAATCCGAGTCATTAATTCTAAAACTAAATGAAAGAGAATTAGAAAGAAAAGAGAATTTGGACTCCCTAGTGTTACCTATCCAAATTGAAATATGAAGGTTTGAAAATACTACAAAGCGCTTCGAGAAAAGGTAACCACGCAGTGGATTTTGATGTGGATAGACACTAATAGAAATAACAATAAACGAGAACGGCTTATGCATATAAGATGCGTACGTGCGAAGCCAGGGCGAAACACTAGTAAATAACAAATGCGTCAGACAATAACAGATGCGCACATAAAAGCAAAATAATCCATTAACTTTTATACGAACGAAAACATTATTATAGATCAGGAATAACTATGCAGTTATAAATTTCAAGGGCATTAAAAACGTACACAGTCTGCCCCCCCCCCCTTGCCCCTGTATCTTGTTACTGATTTTAGAACTCGTCAAAACAACATTTATTTTTAAAATACATTTTAATGCGAACTTTTTCACTGTATCTTCGACATTTTAAGTAAGGTCTAATAACAGAATACAAACCGATGACTGACTGTACCCAGCCGGAGTCATTAGCTAACTGTCTTTGATAGAAAAGCTTTGAGCCAATGGGAAGTTCATTTATTTTAGTATATCTCATTTGTTTTATTTGAACTGTTTTAGAAAGGATATCATCAAGTATAGTTAACTAATGTGGATAGAAGACCTTTGAGCCAATAGGAAGTTCATTTGTTTTGGTAGGTATATATCGTTCGTTTTATTTGAACTGTTTTAGAAAAGATATCATCAAGCTTAGCTAACTAGACCTTTGAGCCAATAGGAAGTTCATTTGTTTTGGTATATCTCATTCGTTTTATTTAAACTGTTTTAAAAGTGTACGTGCTGTGTTTATATATTCAAAGAAACTTTTAACATATCTAATTCCGTTATAGTAAGTTACTAAAATATCCAAAAGTGTTTTTAAGTTGCTAGTCGATATTTGAATGAGGTTTGACATAGTAGGTACTCGCAGCACAATATGTTTCGTGTAAAATAAATATTCCGGGCGACCACTAAACCCCACACTATCGACTTGTCTGTAAGATGTGACTTTTTATGTTTGCTGTAAGAGTAAATATCCATTAGGGGGAGCCAAGTAATGGCCCCAGCTACATTAGGCGGCGGAGGTCGTCTTGCCTTATTAAAGCTTACTAGGTACATCTACTTTTCTTGTGGATGGTAACGGAACGACGACAATCGTCTTGCTCGCTTCTCGGTTCGTTGTTATTTAGTAACTCTGAAATACTTTAATTTTCCGTCTCAAGGCTGCGTTAGGGTATGAGAAACAAAAGCTTTTCATAAAAAAAAACAATTAAGCACCCTCCATTTTGAAAGTAACAAAAAGGCCGTGCGTGTAAGTCATTAACCTACGAAGGTCTTCAGAATAATCAATTCATAGGGCTGGAAGTTTTCTTTTGTGTGGTGTTTTGTTAACTCGAGTGATGTAGGCCCAGGGTTCGCAGTCATACGGACACAAGTAGAATGTAAATGGAGCAACACACGGCGAACGGGCGCCGGCCGTTAGTGTCGTGCAGTGTCGCCAACTGTACCTTTGTATTTGTCGTTTTTAACTCCTTGAGTAGCGTAATTAGAGACACAATAGTAAGACAATAGCGCACGACCGCCGGCGCTCGTGCGGGGATCAACAGCTTAAAACTTATGCAAAAAGTAGCCTGAGTTCCACATTATTTTATCTAAAAACAGTTGCTTGAAAAACAAACTGGAAAAAAAAATCGTTTTTAACAACACTTTTTGTCATAGATTAGGCAAAATAATACCTACTTGAAGAATACATTTTGTTACCAACGTACTTAGATAGGAGATGAACTACATACTGAGAAACGAGTGACTGTGTCTATTTTTACAGTTTCCATTACAAATAAATTCCTATCTTCCATTGGGAGTAATCAGAATTATATTATACCTTTGCCTATTCTTCAATTTTCGAACTATTAGTCGATAATGTAGCTTGATTAAGTACCTAGCTAATGTTAGCAATTTTTTTTTTCCCAACTTGTAAAGATCTAGCTATAAGACAGCTAAGTTGGTATCACTGGTGCGTCGAGCGCTGCGTGCGAGTGTGTCGTCGCCTCGTCGCGTCGCGGCAACGCAGACGCCTGACTGCACTCCAAACAACTATATTTAGAGACCTATGACATTATTCCAAAGCTACATGGCGTCGCATCACGAGAGGAGCGCTGGCGCAAGACTCAACCGAAAAATGACCACGACCATTCTGTCAAGAGCTTTTTTCATTCAAACACAACAATATCCGCGAATTGTTTATTTATTATTTCAGTATTTGTCGAAAGTCTTATTTTTACAAATGTTACTATTTAAAACTCACAAGCAGTTACTTCACAGGACCGATTCATTTTTGAAATCTGACTAACTTAATGAAGCCTAATCAACTGGATCGTTTCAAACTAAAACTACAGTTACCACTATTTCTCACTGTTAGCTCCGACTGGGTGGCGCACGGCGGCCGCGGCGGGCTGCCGGGGCATCGAACCGAGAGAAAGCTTCGTGAGCGATACGAACGTTGTGCTTGAACAAACATAACTTTGCCATGCGGTCGAAGCTGCCGTCTTGACTTAAAGTGGTAAACATATTATGTACTGGTACAGCAGAGTTTATTGTTTACCCGCTACATACAAGTAGCATGGCCACCGCACCCTGCTCACCCGCTATGCGTCTGGTTTCGCTTTATTTGCGGCGCCTTGGCTATAAAAAGATCCTGCATAAATGTAACGAACGTGCGTCTACCGCACTGTCTCCTTTTAGTTCCTATTCTGCCAACAACGTTTGTTGTTATATTGTTAAGTGTAGATTTACTGACCTTATTTGATCGCAGAAAACGCCATCCGAATTGTTATTTCTCGTCAATGGAAATCTGATATCCCTAAGAGGATTAGCGTCTTAGAACGCAATGTAGAATATTTGCAACAATAGCTGATGCTCCTGGGCCGGCCCAGAGGTCGCAGCGAGCGAGCAACGCGCCAGCCCATGTCTTGCGTCGAGTGCCAAACCACGGGATGGCTTGCGCTGTATCATGTAACGTTATCCCAAAGTGCGGTCACAGCCGGCTCCCGGCCCCCGGCGGGCCCCGACGCGGCGACGGTCTCGTAGTTGGAAACTCAAACTGAAATAAAATATTTTAAATCGTAGTTAGTCCGTATAAAAAGCTGCGCAAACAATTCAAAACGTCATTATTGAGGTTTGTTCTGCGTTTATTCTAAAAATTGTTTTTCTTACTCTTCTTTACATAATACATATTTGATTAAACTGCAGAGTTATTTCATCCGTGGGCTTGCGGACGGCGGGCAATCGGTAGCTCGCCGTCCGGCCGTCCGGTAACCGTCCGGACCGAGCTCGAGTCGTCGACAGCGGGTAGTGTTCCAACTTCCACTCGCGCTTCAAAGAGATGTCAGCCAACTGTAGGGACCAGCAGGGTCGAAGCCTATTGGGGCCATGGATTGTGCGAAAGAGAACCCCGAGGCCCTGGAACGAAGGTAAAGAAGGAACAGGGGTGGGTTTTAGTCAGTCAAAGTCTGACACGCCCTCTAGCTCCACCCAAGGGCGAGAGAAGTCATTGGAAGATTTCCTACCTAAAAAAAAGAGTTATTTGAACAATGTACAGGCTATATCATGTAATATGTGCTGTGCACAACACGTATGAGGTCGAATCGATGTATTCCCATTTTAAGGAATTTAATTAAATATTTTACCCGCCTCACCAATTTAGGATCCTCTTTAATATGCTAAATAGACTTCCGTCGGCGAATATAATAATTCAGCCATGTTATTGCATCGGCAATGTACAAGTTAAAAGCGGGGAGGGGTGGGCAAGACAGTGCGTGGCGCCGTCTGGCCGCCCGGGCTGACTCACTGGGCTCTCCGTGTTTCGTCCTACAATCCCCTTTCATTTGACTCGCGTTTTTCCCCATAATTGATGCAAACGACCAAAGAAAAGCAAAATTTGAATGGACTATGTTTTATTACATGTGAAGTGGAAATGGCTCATTATTAAAACAAGTTTAACAGTTTCATAAACAGTCCGAAATTAACTGTTCTGCGTTCGCTACATTCTGTTACCAACGAAAGATGGCCGGATTTAATCTCTAATTCACTTAAAAATAAATATTTTACATGGTTGGCGCGTCTAGCTTTATTTTTAACAATTAGCAGAACTCGCCAGTTTCGTGCTTACTGTAAATGATGAACGATGGTTGGTATGGTACGTCATGCCGTGTATTAATATGCATTGGTTGGGGCTGTCCCTCGCGTGACTCGCACCCCTGCACGCTCCCCGCACGCACCAAATTGGCCTGTCTGTGGGCCGTTTGACACTCGTCAGGCGACTCGGGCCCGGACGCTTTTTGATTTAATTATATTGTTGATATCATATCACATCACATTAACGTTTTTATTTTAATTACGAAATTGGATTTACCCGTGTTATTTTGGATTGAGAATGTAATTTTGGTCCTCTATTGTACCAGGTAGAGCGGTTGAATTTAATATGGTATTATGCTACGAACCATAAACTAAGTGCCGATGTGTTTCCCCATCGGTAAAATTGACGAATTATTATAGGAACTTTCATCTAGGTAGGTACTAGATATGTACCCATGTAAAATTTCAAAACTTGACTTGTAGCTGTAGGTATGTTGTTGGAAATGTTCATAGACCATGGAAATGTTGGAATACTTACCTAGGCAAAATTGTATGCCTAGTGGTTTAGGCACTTATTATGCATTGTACAGACAACACACACAAACCCCACAACCTAGTTCTGACTCTGAGTGAATATTAGATTGTAGTAAAACAGAAAAGAAAGTAGGTATCTTCTTATGTTCTTACTGAAGAGATGAAACCATGTTGAATTAAACATCTTAAATAAGTACCTATCAATCCAAAATCGCATAAAACACAATCCGCTTAATCCTTACGTACTTAATAAAATATAGGTAACAGAAGAATACCTTATTCTTAAAGCGACCAGTTTTGTAAGATGTATTTCAAGTGACTCCCAACTAACGGAAGCGTTTTCCTGTCCGTGATATTTCCTTGGAGATGCAAAGCAATTTTCTGCAAGAGATAACCTCTCTAAACGAGTTTCCTTACACAATATTTGTTTGAAAAAACCTGTCGTCGATAAAATCTATATTCACAGATCCTTACATTATGCAATTCATCAATGATAAGTTTTTTCTCTTGAGAATCTTGACCTAAATAATAGTTTCAAGATGATGATAATAAATACATTTCAGCAATGATGAACCACTGCACATAAAACCGAGATCTGATATTGAACACGTGGCCTAATAAAAAAGTAATCGAATTATTTAAACATTTTGAGTGGCGGGTTTTTACAGTAGCCATTTATCGGGCCCAGACCTGCAAACATATGCAATGGTTAAATCAAGCTTTCAGAGAACAACGAATAAATGTGTCCTGCTGAAATGGCTATAGTGAGAAATGGGCAGACGTTAAACATGTTAGCACCGCTATAAATAAGAATGCCACCACACTATTAGACATTTTGTTTTGTTTTACCATTTTGTGTGCTCCTAGGAGGAGCAGAGCGACCAATCAAAGCACGTAGATACATGGTCAATATGACAATGCGACAATACAAGCGTCAATACTTCAATACGTCTGCTACCTTAATTGTACTTCATGCTCGTAGTGTAACCGCCGTGTAAGTACTTACCTAACTACTATGAGATTGAATAGTAGAGTCCACGCTCTTTGCTCTGGTACAAAATAAGTGTCATTAAAATAGAGCTTAGCCCGTTGTTCTTTGGGCTACACTAAGCTGTTCCTTATAAGGAGACGAAACTACGGCCGGCGCCAGAGAAAGTAAGTCCCGTCTGCACTACTTTCAAATGAGTCAATACTAGTTTATTCATGATAAATAACCATAAAACCTTACTGAAGTTATTTACAAAGCGTCCTAATTGTTCTTTGTCAGAGTCTCTTTGTATAATAGATTAGATCGTGAGATATTCCGCTTTACATTTCAGACAGAATTCGTGAAAAGCTAGGTACTTTATGAGATAAAAATCTTTAGATACAATTTATTCATTGCACAAGCTAACAAGTTACCTAGTTTTTGCAGGGACATGGATTATTACCTACACTGCTCACTTTGTAAGTCAGTTTTTCTTGAAACTACTTTTAGAAGTACGGCAGGCGAGTGCCGTGATGGAGATTTGCATGTCGATGTACACTCGCGATAAAAAGCTGTCCGCACACTACCATGCCACGGTAAGGTCTACCTCCTTCGCATTTGGATATGGTGCACCGTTTTTTTCTTACTAAACACAATGCTCAGCTTAATGCAGTAGCCGATTTTTCATGAATAATTTATGACTGCCATCAAAAATTGGGTTTATTTGTATCTAATTTAAGCTGTAGATATTTGCTCAGCATCGGTATATTTGCCGTAAAAGTAAATGGTGAAGAGCTTGATTAATAAGGATAGACTGACAGAAGTGATGTATCAAGACGTTAGTGGTTCGCGCTTGAGTGAGGATCAGGCGCGAGACAGCCCACCGCAGGGCTCCGGTCGAAAACGAGATTAGCCGAATTAAGGTATTACACCCGCATCGGCAGCGCCCGGCTCTCCACAGTATTTCCCAGAAGGCGGCTAAATCACACATTTCATGGTTAGGTACTGAAACGAAACTCTCGCTGTGTTTTTCGAAATGTTTCAGCGTTGTTGTACAGCAGTGTGGTATACAACGCGGAAACCAAACGTCCGGAAATGTGAACGAACGTAGGTAAGTAATTCCCAATTTCTGTGGGGTATTTTTTCCAACGATATTTATTTCTCACCAAATTCATATCAGGTGTCCAAAACCGATGTTACAAATTCATACATTTTCTGTTTAACAAAAAATCAATTATTTTGGAAGGTACTTTTTATAAACGACTAACGTAAGTACTTAATATTATTATAATTGCTGAACGCTATCTACAAGACGCAGGCCTCTACAATTATCATAAGTTTTATAACTTGACGAACAAAAACAGAGTTCGCTCAGCCGTTTGTCCTAACGCCTGACATAACAAAATCACACACACCTGTGTTCTAGTACAATTTTGACCCCGGGCTATAAAATAGGTACCCAGAGCGGGTCTGATGAAGGACGAATTCGAACATTCAAGGGTCATTCCCTCGGGGCCAGAGAGCTTCTAAAATCTTGTATTACGTGCCACATCAGCGACTCCGAACAGAATTACGAGCGTCGTGCTTTCTCTTGAGTTATGGGCTCATTTACGATTATTATAGAACCTAAAGTAGGAACAAATGTCAGGAGAAACTACACTAAAACAAGTATTTACAGTTAGGCAGTAGGCATGATAGGAGTCGGTGTAATGGTACCTACTTATATAACTGTTTGAAATTACCATAAATAGTTCGTCGCTACCATATAAATCGGTTCTTCGTTCATAAATTGTATTACCTACTACCTAAGTATTGCTTGCCACTCTTAAAGAATACATAGTTACTTTTATAAATGTATTTATCCAGTACGTAAGTAAGTACAACAATACAATAGCAACATTTATCAACTAATACATTTTTGATTGCTCGGTAGATATCACAACTAAAATCGTAACAATCCAAATAACAAGTTCCATTCATTAAGGCATGTAAATTAATACCGTAGAATGGCTAGAGCCGTTTATTAAAATTAAACTCGGCCTGGCGTGGAACTAGGAAGATTAATGATCCCTTGAATACTGAGTTATGTAAAGAGCAAATGGAGTGGGGCTCCACGCTACGTCCTGGCATCATTCCAAAATCACTTATCTCTATATACGTACTGTTCACATCACGCCTACCTATAGCTAACGTTTTCAATTACCTACATCTATTACTGTGCACAACGTACTTCACACTATTACTGTGCACAACGTACTTCATACTGTGCAAAACTTACTTCACACTGTTACTGTGCACAACGTACTTCCACTTTTATTGCATTTGCCAGCAGTTTCCCTCGTGTAAAAGTCGATCTCTATCCTACTGGTGTAGGAAAAGATCCCATTTAGGATCCCTTCCTAAACCCTAGTCCAGGTTATATGCGTTCCCTTAATGCAAATCCGGAGATAGTTGATAAAACTTCTAGGTACAAAAGATTAAAACACAGATTTTTCCTTTTTATTAGCAGGAAGTAGGATCGTATGACCCTTTTAAATTTGACTTAAAGAAAGTTTTTTTTTTGTTATGTAGAAGGCAATAAAAGTTATCAAATAATAAAGAATCCTTACTTGAACGTCAAAGCGAGTCAAGCGACTGATCAATGATCATGAACATAAAAGTAATTTAATCGCAGGCTGTAAAGAAAGAAAAGGTTAGGTATCTACCTATACTAACAAGTTTAATGTTCCGCAAACTTGTAAGTCCCTAAAGATTAGGTACTTTACAGAGTTGAAAGTTTATGCGAATATATCTACAAATAGCCTTCCCTGTAAATACTGGATACAAACATAAAAATCCATAACTTTTCTAACTCTATTGAATACCAAAAAAGTTATATTGCTAAACATAATTATATAGGTATATGTACATAAACAACATTAGTTTTAGTAAATGCGAAACTCGAAACACGTGCCTAGTATTTGTAAAGAATCTGTACACAAAATTTCAATAACTGTATCATGAAAAATCACAAAGTTATAAGCTTGTTATGTTACCTGATTGTCCGCACAAATACATGGTCACCGCGCCATCCAGGCTACTGAGGGGTTGTTTTACTCCCGCACACAGCAGTGCGCCTAATGCATAACCTAAGACCTACGTTATACTTAGTGTCGGTGGTTTTCAACTTGTGACCTTTTTAAAATATTTTTGGGAAAAAATCTAACATGGTGTAAAAATTATTGAAGTTTACTAATTTACTGATTCTGAACAAACTATATTCAGGTTTTGCATATACTAAAAATAATATTGTATAACGTTACCAGTGTATAACGAGCCAGACGCCGCCGCTGCTACAATTAATAGTCGTACAAATATTCCACATGAATAAAGACCACCTCCTACAATAAGCTGAAACACAATAGGATTCGATTAACAAAGTATACGCACACCTATATATTACGGGTACATGTGGCATACGAATGTTTCTCATGGGGCCCAAACAACTAAGTTAAAGAAAACATATTTAACGTCGTCACGGGCGCGTGCAGGAGTCGGCGACGACGTGCAATTCACAATACACTTGTTCGGAGACAAGTTGGTTAGAGTTCGCGAGCTTCAAGTTATATTGTTCCCGATGGACTACAGAAAATAGGAAACAAGCAATAAAAATAGTTCCCAGCATCCGTCGGCCGGGGACAAATTCCGACCAAAATTACGTGAGCAAATTAGACATTCCGGGACAATGCTGGCGGAATAATTGAGGGCCCACAGTCGCTCGTTTGTCGAACGAAGAATGTGGCTCGTTGCGCCGCAGTGAGCTCGCAGCTCGCACGCGCACCCGCCGCCCTATAATGTATTCCGATTATGAATTGAATATGGATTATATTCTGCGCCGAGAATAGTTCGGATTGGGACAGAATAAACTTGGCTCCTGATTTTCCTTTATTTGCATTATTATCATAGGCTACGGAAAACAGACGCTGAACTGCTATGCTATTTTTTCGTAGTCGTGATCAATTTAACATTTCATAATGAACACGCTTTTCTTGTTTTTATGAAAGCGTACTTTTATTGTATTTGTCACGCAGATTGTGTTTACGTACCTACTAAAATCTAATTTACTTACTTACCTACCTACCAAAAAACCGCTCAAGTGCTAGTCCGAGAGTGAGGTTCCAAAATATTATATTTAATATATATAATTATACCTCCGTTTTCTTGAAGAAAATGATTTCATGTGACCTATGTTACACCGCACGGTTTGGAACAACATTTTAATTTATTTTCTCGTTTGACGGATAGACAGAGAGACACTCGAGTGGTCTATATGAGGTCTCAGTTTTTTTAAATACGACGTGAGGAACCCTAAACATTGAATGATTTAGAATTTGGTACAGAAGACAAAAAAAGAATAGCAAAAAAATGTTATAAATAAATGACTAATTTATTAAGAAAGTAGTAGTAAGTACAGCCCTGACCACAGACCACTGCGCTCAGAAGTCACGTTCAATTTCATAATTCACCGCGCTAAATTCTTATAAAAACAACAAAGACACTTTAAGTTTGTAATTACCAAACTCCTTTAAAAACCTACGTATGTACTCGTAGATGTCTCATGACTCGAGAAGTCGAGACGTAGAATGTACCTAAGTGACAGAATAATTACCGAATCGATATAGGTACGTAAAAGCAGTTAAAGTATAAAAATAAATATTCACAATACCTACACTGCTTCATCTAAAATATAACTAAACATGAAATAGGAACAAAACAAAATAAAACTTAGATTTATTTTAAGGAATGTAAATACTCACTTGGTAAAAGTTGCACTAGAGAAACAAGGGTTGCCAAACAAGAATTTTTTGTTACCAACCTTGGATCAACAGCCTTCTAGATAAAAATGGAACTTAACATCACAACAGGCAAAACGTCATGTAAAGGTCGTTACGGAAAATAAGAAATATATCGAGTGCTAAAGACTATGTTGTATGGTAAAGCCGGGTACAGACTGCTGTAACGTAATATGCAATGTAACAGAATTCCCATAGTGTGCACGCCTTGCGCGCCCCTTGCATGTTACGTTAAAACAGTCTTTACCCGGCTTTAGAGTCCCGGCAAGGATGGTGTTACTGAAGCCTTGATTCGGATCTGCCACTTCACTTCCCTATATTACCAACTCAGATGGACGGGAAAAATCCCAAATCGGATGTGCAACTCAATTATTGTACTCCTTCGTAAAAAATGGAGTAAAGTGGAATATAAACCACTACTTGACTATAGAGCTCTAGTGGAAAGGGAGGTGCCCTTTCCACTGAAGTGCTATAGCTCGTCGATTACTACCTGTCCTATAGCGCTCAGATTTGGTTTGAAGCTTAGAAGTCCTAACTCAAGGTTTACCGGAGAGCGATGGAGCGTAAACTTCTGTAAATTTAACTAATCAACCGTATCCGTAACACAGTTATCGTACCTACGCACCAATACTAGTGTCACCAATATCGGAGATAAATCTGGAAGGCTGAAGTGACTGAGTGGGTCACACCTACACACAGTAAGAAACCTGAAGACACAGAGCCGACCTAAAAAACACTGGCGTCAAGATCTGGACCCGTTCCTGACAGGTTGGCCAGAGAATACAGCACTCGAAGAGAGCTGGAAAAATATGGGGGTGGCATTTTCCCAGCAATGGGACAATGTAAGCTAACTTAAAAAAAAATCTTTTTAGACATCCTAATTTGGCTCCGAATCAAACATTGCCGTAATCTGCGCAACGCGTTACTTCTAACCGAGTACCTATAACCTAACTACCTGCATTCAGTTGTTTTAGCATATAAAAAGTATCCAAGTCTTGTTTCAAAAGCAACTAGGACGATTGTCATACAGTTTGGTAGCGTTTTAACACTAGAAAGACGGAAGCAGTCATTTGACTGCAATTTGAATTTAAATTTGGAATAACTCAAAATCTATTTGACTTAATGTACTGAGACTTTGTGACTTTTATTAATATTACTAGTTAAATGAAAATAGGTATGAAAATAACTCTCGTCTCTTTTGTTTATTGTTTAAAATCTTGATATACCGACAAAGACGGCGGCAGTCATTTGACGGTTGATATCGGATAAGTATTTATTTGTAATATGAGAAGGTAGAATACGAAATAATGTGCGCTTTGTCCATTGTTTGGAGTATGCAAGTCAAATGAGTCAGTATAGTTACGACTGCCTATCAATTTTGTCAGAATTATTGTAAGTGATTCGTGAAAAATGTCTCGAAGCCTTCAAAATGAAGAAATACTTTCAATGTTGCAAAATATTTGTGAAGATGAATCGGATTGTGGCTCTGAAAGTGAAGAGCACGGTAGTGAGGATGAAAATGTACCATTTATAATATCAGACGTTTGGAAGAAATTCATTGAGAACTGCTTATCGTGCTACAAGCCGGGAGAAAACGTTACAGTAGACGAACAACTGTTTTCTACTAAGGTTAGATGCAGGTTTCTTCAATACATTGCTAACAAGCCTGATAAGTTTGGAATTAAATTTTGGCTTTGTGTTGATGTAGATTCAAAGTTTGTACTCAACGGCTTTCCTTACTTAGGAAAAGATGAAAGCAGGCCACAAAACCAAAGCCTCAGTGAATCCGTTGTTATGCGTCTCGTGGAACCTTTTGCAAATACTGGTCGGAATGTAACCACTGACAACTTCTTTACATCGTTGAGCTTGGCAAATAACTTGCTCGCAAAACGCACTACAATTGTAGGAACTTTGAACAGGGCACGACGAGAGGTTCCACCTTACGTCAAATCACTTCAGATGACTTTGTTTGAAACAAAAATTCTGAAATCTGATAGATGTACTCTTACAATTTATCAAGGAAAACGAAACAAGAACGTTTTATTGCTCAGCACGTTACATGACAATGTTGAAATAGATTCTAATCATCCTAAGAAAAAGCCAGAAACTGTGACTTTTTACAATGCTACCAAGTACGGCGTGGATGTAGCTGACCAGATGGCAAAAAAATATAGTGTCAAAGCGGCATCTCGAAGGTGGCCTGTACAGGTATTTTTCAATATTTTGGACCTAGCAGGGATAAATTCCTTCATTTTGTATAAGAAAATGTCAGGCACCAACATAAAACGAAGGAATTTCATACTAAGTTTAGCAAGTGAACTTAGCGGCAAAGTAGAAATTGAACCGAGACCCTCTGAAACCGAACTGTCGCCCGAAGAACCCACGCCTTCTACTTCTCGATCTTCTCTTCAAAATCCGGAAATTCGGAAAAGGCGAGAATGCTATATACAGAAGTGCAAAAATAAAACTAATAAAGTATGCGACTCTTGCAAAAAGCCACTTTGCGGCTCTTGTAACGTAAATAAAATGTTAAAATGTAAAAATTGTATGTAAATTAAATAAATAATTATATATTATACCCTGTTTTATTACTATAGTTACCAATTTTAGCACATAAATAAAAAAATATATTAAATAAATTGGGGCAGTCATTTGACCGGTCGCCGTCTTTGTAGGTAGATAGATTTTCCCGTCTTTCTAGTGTTAACCTATAGTTATGCCGTATCGCACTTATTGCCACATTGCATCTCTGCAAATGCAAAGTCGCGAGTCTGTCCGGTTTACAAACATAATGCGTAGACGCGCGTGACAGGTTTGCAAAATTGCACTTTGATTCAGCGTAGATAAGTAGCTAGGTACCGTTCGTTCCACTCACCTTCTTTCAAATGAACCTAAAATGAGTAGGTACATAGCTAAGTTACGTCCCTATTTAAATCTAGGATTACATTATATAATAAAACACTTCCACGAAATCGAGGGTGCCTTGTCCCTCGTGTTTTTTCTCAAATAAATTCCAATGGAGAAAAGTTTTTCAGCTTCATATCACTATGACGAATTCAAAACATATTAATCATTCAGTCCCGTTAGGCATCCATCCTTCGTATCTTCTATAGACACAATTTATTAGGTTAGGTTGGTATTGGTACAAACATACTCAAAAATGTACCAACTGGGATTTGATCATACGAAAAAATGTAATATATTATCGTCGCTGAATAAATAGGTATCGTTCGAAACTTGGATACCTACGTACGGTACGAATAGGTAAAGGCGTATGATTTTATTTTGATAGTTTTAGTACAAGTACCTCCCAAAATTTACTGTCATTTAATTGATTGCAAAAATAATCTTTGTCCATTCTGGGTTGCCTGGAAGAGGTCGCGGAATGCGTTCCTTTAATTACTCCATTTTCGCAGGTGTTATTAATATTTAGATAAACATTCATACGCACAGGCAGCTTCTAAGTTATAAGTATTAATTTGAGAGGAGTACCCAATTGATGCAACTGTCTAAATATATACTTAATTTACATAAAACACGCCTGTTTTCCATGGGGGTAAGCAGAAACTACAATCCATTACATAGGTACCTAGCCTCCATTTACATAGTGAGTCCTGGCTGTCATTTGAATATCATTGACAGTCGTTACGAGTAGTCAGGAGCCAGATAAATCTGACACCAGTCTTGCCAAGGGGCCCAGTATCGTGTTACCCAGTTACTGGGTTATGGAGGTCAGATAGGCAGTCGCGTTACTCGCTGGTTGCATCCGGTCAGACAGCTCCACCATATTTGGAAAAAGGCTAGACAGTTGGATCGGCGTTCGATCATACACACACGCGTGATTTTCTTCAATAGGCAATATTTCGATGTGTCCAATCCACATAATGTTCTTAAATATTCTATACTATATTGTAAAAAGGGAAATTTTAGTTTTTTGTATGTTGAAGGTAATCTCTGAAAGTACTGGTCCGATTGCTAAAATTTTTTCACCGATAGAAAGTTGTTTTATTCCTGAGTGACATAGGCTATTAAACATAGACATATTTTATGTAGGTACGTGGGCGAAGCCGCGGGGAAAAAAGCTTAGTCTATTATATTTTTTTCTTACCTGTTTTTTTTTTTAATTTAACTACAAATTAATTAAATAAGTAGAGTAATGTGCGTAACCGTTTTAAAAAAAATCATCTTTAATACGCCTCGTTCAAATACTATTTTTAGCCACGCAAGAGAGCTCACGATCCACACAGTTGTCTATATACACTATTTTTAACACCAAAATATTCAACGGAATAGATAACTTGGTTTCTGGATCATAATATATCCTATGTTTTTTAAATCTAACACGAATTCAGTGAAACTAGTTGCCTGTAGCAATTCAGACATGAACAAGAAATATATTATGTACGTCCATGGAGCGATGCGACTGCGCTGTCCAGGATTAAATGTGATCAACTAGGATTTTAGGCAATTCATATGCGTTAAGTGTGGCGTCCGCAGCTATATTTCACGTTTTTCAGCGTTGCGTATCCGGCACACATGATCGCCCATAATGAAGACTAGCAGTAGCAGATAGCGCAAACGCTCGGCGGCGCTCCTCACATTAATAACAATCCTCACAGATCCTCCGCAGGCCGCACAAACCACGGCGACAATTTGTCCGGGACTTTACTCGACTGGATATTCTAGCTGTTTTCCTCCCGCGTCGTTGCCGCTTTTGAAACGTTTTTGTGATAAATCTCCCGGTTTTGGACTCCCTTTCTTTGTATGCAAATTACAATCTAGAAACGTTTTGTATAATAAGCGCTAAAAAAGTCTGGCAAGCTTTTCCGCGAAGTTAATTGTGGATGAATAATAACGTTTATATAAATATGCGCCGAGCGGGTGGGGGTATACAGCTAATTCTGTATCTAGATTGCAGAAGCTTATAGTACCCAAGTACTTAGTTAAAACAACTTATTAATGAATTTCCTACGAAGAAACAATTCGTGCGGACTTTTTTATATGTTTTAATATCTAGAATTCAGAATTTTCGTCGATAAGGTTATTGAATTTTGGAATCTTTGTTTTCAACGTTCGATGCTAACCGAAACCGAGGTTCGTAGAGAACAGGGAACAGTCAGTGGTCGATTATATGGTAACTCCACTTTTTACTTAAATTACTGACTGGTATTTATTTATTTATTATTAGGATCGTCAACATTACATGCACTGGGAATTTACAGGATCATTATAAAACTCTATTTAAGTGCTGCAACACATAAGAGACAATCACAACATTAACACAAAACATTTGATTTTAATACACATAAGATTAGTTAATTATCATTGCACAAGATGTCAAGGAGAAAAATAATAATTAGAATTATCAGTATTAATAACAAAAATATGGTATGGTAAATTTTTTAAGAGGCGCCTTTTTTAAAATTACCTACCGGATTGTTGGATAGCTTGTTTTATTGTTGCTGATTTAAATAGCATTGTAGTATTCTGGGTAAAGATGCGGTGTAAAAATTAAAATGATGGTGTAGTGTAGCCAACTCTTTATTAATTAGTACTAATGTTTCCTGTCGAGGTACCCTTAACACCAGTAGAGTCTAGACTCTAGAGGATTATTGTAACAAAACGAAAGATAAAACTATGTTTCTTAAAAAGATTTGATCCTTAAGTTTGACCCAAAGGTCCCATAAAGCTAAGAATAATATTCTATTTTCACAATCGATTCCCGATTACTGAACCGAAAATCGAACAAATTGCCCCCTGGGGCCGTCTTTAACTGTCCACCATGCTAGTCTATGGACATTATTTACTTGTAAGGATGTACATTGTTCCCATAATTGCGGGATAAAATTAACCTGTATTTTTTTAATACATATTTATAATATGTTAGGATTCATTGTGTCTGAAAAGTCCTAAATGCAGTCTTGTGGTTCCGCGGCTTTCTGCTCGATAGTTAAATCTCACGCGGCGCGGGTCACAACTACACACCAAATCTAAATTCAGCGTACAAAAAAGAACACTCAACAGCAACCGGTCTCTGATAAAAACCAACCCACTCGTCATTAAACATAATTTATTCAACATCATTATTCCATTCGAATCTAAAAATGATTTTTCAAGGACAATCCCAAAAACAAGCTATGGGATTCTGCAAAAAAGGTCAATTCATTTCGAGTTTCTCGAGGTTTCTAGTTTTTAGTAGTTAAACAAACAGCAATTTGTTATCTTTAAATAGAGTTTTTTTTTTTTAAATATAATTCTTATGTAAGTATCTAGTTAAATGGAATGAAGAATGGTAAGGCAATTGGTCCAGACGGAATACCAGTTGAAGTGTGGAAGTTGCTGCGAGTGGATGGATGGATGTGGTTAGCTTTTTTCTTCAATAAGTTGTTGCAGGAAGAAGCCATACCTGATGAGTGGTGCAACAGTTCCCTGGTGCCCATCTTTAAAAACAAGGGTGATGTGCTTGAATGCAACAATTATAGAGGAATAAAGCTAATGTCACATACTATGAAAGCCTGGGAGAAAGTTATTGAAAGGAGGCTAAGAGAAGAGAGTGAAATTTCACAGAACCAATTCGGTTTTATGCCTGGTCGGGGTACAACGGATGCCATTTTTGCTATACGCCAGCTGTGCGAGAAATACAGAGGTGCGCATAAAAACTTGCACATGGTATTCGTTGACCTCGAAAAGGCATATGACCGGGTACCTCGTGAGGTTCTGTGGTGGGCCCTTAAGGAGAAAGGTGTGCCTGGGAAGTATGTGCAGTTGATCCGAGCGATGTACAGCCAATGCAGTACCCAAGTCCGGTCTGCAGTGGGCAACACTGGCAGCTTCAGTGTGGCTGTCGGCTTACATCAAGGGTCGGCCCTCAGCCCTTACCTCTTCCTGATGATAATGGACGCTCTGACGTCGGGCATCCAGGAAGAGGCTCCCTGGTGTATGCTGTTTGCCGATGACATTGTGCTGGTTGCCGAGAGTGGCCTAGAGGTCCAGAGCAAATTGGAGGTGTGGTGGCACAGACTGGAGAGTGTTGGCTTAAAATTGAGCAGAACGAAAACCGAGTACTTGTTCTGTGATTTCGGTGGTCTCTCCGGTCCTATGCCCTTAGCTCTCGCTGGAACGCCTATACCAATCTGCTCCGACTTTCGGTACCTCGGGTCGCTTATCCAAGGAGATGGCGAGGTAGACCGAGACGTATCAAATCGGATCAATTCAGGATGGATGAAATGGCGACAAGTCACTGGAACAATTTGTGACCCACGGATGCCCCCCAAGTTGAAGGGTAAAATCTACAAGTCCGTGATAAGACCTGTCATACTGTATGGATCAGAATGTTGGGCTGTGAAAAAGACGGATGAAAAAAGATTGCATGTAGCGGAGATGAGAATGTTGAGATGGATGTGTGGTGTGACGAGAATGGATAAAGTGAGAAATGAGTATATTAGAGGAAGTTTGAAAGTGGCGCCAGTGACTGAAAAGTTGAAAGGGAATCGTTTGTCTTGGTATGGTCATGTAAAGAGGAGAGATGAAACACATGTTACTAAAAGAGTTATGAGTATACATGTGGATGGGTGGAGAGGGAGAGGGAGGCCAAAGAAAAGATGGATGGATTGTGTGAACAGTGATATGAAAGAAAAGGAAGCTAGTGATAGCATGACGGTTGACAGGATAGAATGGAAGAAAAAAACATGTTGTGCCGACCCCAAATAAGATGGGACAAGGGCAGGAAGATGATGTAAGTATCTAGTTAAATCCTAGTCTGCATGCCATTGGTGACATTAGTTCTGATTACCTAGTTAATAATTATGGTTATCGTGAATAGTATGACAATGATCTTTTACCTATAGGTAAACCTACATTTGCACGCACACATCAGCCTGTACAGTTCACAACTGAGCATTGTCCTGCTCGATCCCCACGGACCGCTGCAACGTGCGAACTTGATGTGATGATTATGGTACCTACCTACTATCTACCGTGTTCCTACTGTACAGTCGCAACAGAGATTGCAAAATATTGTTAGCTTTGAATAACATTAACATTTAAATAGGTAGGTATCTATCTAATTTGCTTGGAGAGTAAATTTAAAGAAGTATATTCACCGAGATAATCGTATATCTGTAGGAACGCGATAAACTCAAAAAGTACTGAACGGATTTTCATGCCGTTTTTACCAATGGACAGAGTGATTCTTGAGGAAGGATTTTTAGGTTTACATGCATAGTAGAAAGAAGCCGAGAATTTCAAAGGTTTCTAACACTCGTGCGAAGCTAGGGCGGTTCGCTAGATTAATAATTATTATAGCATTATTAAATCTGTTGTGAAAACAATGTCTTTTCTTTTCGTGTCGCTTAACTACCTACTTAGTTTTATTGTTTGTTTAGTAGTAACAAGTATCTACAAATTCGTTAGTAGGTATGTGTTAATCTGCTTTGTTATTTGCAACGTTTGCTTGGGCACAGGCAAAGGGGTGGGTCATATCCCGAGAAAGGGCTCCACACTGACATTATGTTTCGGATTGGTCCACAATACTCCATTTGGCCAGATTTTATATACAGCGACCAAAGTGGACCCGCAGTTTGGTTAAGAATATTCCAGATTGGCCATTGCAGTTTGTATCCAGGGGATAAATGCTCTGAAGCAGTGATGAAATGAGGAGTGTGGCGACTTATGTGATCTATGGAAATTCCCACATGGGTAGTGTTTGTGATCTTCACAGTTCATGGAATTTGCCAACAGCACTGACTGCCATCGGAGGTCGAATATCTCAAGAACTTTTGCGTATTTTTATACGTACAGATTGTACTTAATGCGGTGTTCGAGGGGTTGTAGTTGAGGATGTTGGTGACGGTCTCATTTCTGTTGTCCCTTTTCAATGCGGAGTTATACCTACCAGTAGATACACAGCTTTTAAGTTTAAGTAGGCTTCAAACATCTAGATGCGGCACGTATTCTTTAGCGATATATCAACTTCTTTAGCGTGGGCAGAATAATGCCTCACTAAAATGCTCTCCAGCTGCGGCCACAAGAAGGTGTAATATTCCTGAACCGGACCGAACGGAGACCGCGCGAGTCCGCGCCGTCTTCCGGGTATTGCGGTGGAGACAGCACTCGCACTCATGAGCCAATCATTCCTACACCAAGCACAAATTGAACATTAATTAAGTCACTCACCTATGGATATTATCTCCAAACGTTTTGATGTAATTATATTCCCAATCTGTGGAAATCTTCGGTGATTTTCCCATTGTTGTCGAAATGTTAATAACATAAAAGTGACATCATCTCGGAATAAGATATTTCTGAAACCGCAATCGTGTAGACAAAATTAATTGGTCCGCGGTAATAACCAAATGACTGAAGACGATTACAATCAATTTCGACGATTGCTTCAAATCGAGGTCAAGAATAATTTGTGTGTGTGTCTGTCACCTAGAGCCGCAGTAATGCAAGCGAAGAAGAAGGCCGCACGAACGAATGTCCTCACGCCCCAGCCGCCGAGATTCTGACCCCGATTACCAGCCACGGTAGACGCGGGCTTGTAGACGTCGAGCAATGGGTAGCTCGCCGTCCGGCCGTCCGGTAATTGACCGGACCGAGCCCAGTCGTCAACAGCGCGTAGTGATCCACGCGCTCCTCAAAGAGATGTCGCTAGCTAGGACCGCGACGCGGGGAATTTCTGAAAAGGAAACCCGTAGTCCTAGAACGCAAAGGGCAACTGAAGGACATGTTTTAGTCAGTAAAAGTCTGACACGCCCTCACGCTCCGCCCAGAGCGGGAAAAGTCATTGGATGATTTCGACATTACAAAAAACCTAGAGCCACAACAGCTAACACCGCAGTCAGTGTATATAAGTAGATATCTCTTGCAACATCAAAGTTTTTAAGCATTCACAAGGCATAATTATTAGATATAGATATCTATTGATTATACCTTGTGAATGCTTAAAAACAAACATTTTGTTTAGAAAGTTTGAAACCTTGGGGATCGCTGTTTACATACCTATTAAAAAAGAGAGCCAGCATCAATTAAATAAAAGGCTTATTGATATCTCTTTGGTATTCCTATTTGTGTAGGTAGTATAATATTATATAATATTTCGTTTTGTAGGAGTCATTGTTAGACAATCGACATTATTGTCAGAGCATCACGTGGCTAATAGTCGGTAGGTTTAGCCATTTCAGCCGCATCTCTAGCGGCCATCCTGAGACTAATGTAATTAGTTCATTACTTTGTCCCGGGACGCCGCCTGCTCGCTTTGTATGTCTCTGCAGATTTATGTGAGCCTCTCTGTTTTGCTGCGGCCGTGAATGCGAAATTGCGTTTTTGCCTCTTTGTAAATTGCTAATTCTCGTTAATAGGAACGAATAAGGGAGGATTAGAAACATTTGAAATCGGAAACAAAATCCATTTATTTCCTTTTGGCAAATACTCTTCTCTTGTAAATGATTTAATTGAAATCGACGATCTCAATGGCAACGGCGACGTTCACAAAATAATACAACCCACCTTGGCCAGCCATGCGGTGATGCGAGCAGGCAACGAAGACGTTTTTTTGTCGACGTTATGCGATTCATTAATTTTAAACCTTGGCAAATGGACGCGGTGAACCTTGAAGAGTTATAGTAAACAGTTACAAAACACTGGTTAAGTACTTAAACCTTGGGAGTTAAATATTTACAAAGAACTAAAGTTCGATAAAGTCCCTAACTATTACTGTACTATTACCTAATTGATGAGCCAGGGATTTGACAATACTTAGTAACGGTATTTAGAGGACAATATCTAGCACATACAGGTTATTTGTCAATGATATGCAAGATATGAGATTTTGTAAGTGTAATTTAACTAGTTAGAAACAAGCTGCGAGTTCAAGTTTATTGGTCAAATACGGGTTTGGAGCACGATCAAAGCCGGACTGTCCCGTTAATAAGTTTATAATGCTAATGAAGGCTCGAGGCATCTGTGCGAGACGAGCACGCCGCGGTACCCGGGGAGCAAGCTACAGCATCATCCGTTCTACATTAATTCCTACTACATTTATTTTCTTGGATCACGATTGTTGATTATAATGACACCCTTAGTGCAATCAATATTTGATATACATCTTAAGGTTAAAATTTTATTTGTTAATTGCATTTCTAACCGGCCCAAAATCTTTCAATTATTTACGTATCCTTATTCCTAAAAGCATTAATCTAGTATCTAAGCGTAGTAGTGTATCTAAGTAGATATTTATTTTCATTAAATTTGCTTCTGCAAACAAAACTACAAAAACCGGCCAAGTGCGAGTCGGACTCGCCCATGGAGGGTTCCGTAGCAGCAAGTAACATAATAATTACAATAATATATAAACTACTAATAATATACTAATATTAAACTACTGACCAGATCTCGTTCAAACCAATTTTCGTTGGCAGTTTTTATAGTAATGTACATCATATATTTTTTTTAGTTTTATCATTCTCTTATTTTAGAAGTTAGAGGGGGGGGGACACACATTTTACCACTTTGGAAGTGTCTCTCGCGCAAACTATTCAGTTTAGAAAAAAATGATATTAGAAACCTCAGTATCATTTTTGAAGACCTATCCATAGATACCCCACACGCATGGGTTTGATGAAAAAAAAAATTTTGAGTTTCAGTTCTAAGTATGGGGACCCCCAAAATTTATTGCTTTTTTTCTATTTTTGTATGAAAATCTTAATGCGGTTCACAGAATACATCTACTTACAAAGTTTCAACAGTATAGCTCTTATAGTTTCGGAAAAAAGTGGCTGTGACATACGGACGGACAGACGGACAGACAGACAGACAGACAGACAGACAAACAGACAGACAGACATGACGAATCTATAAGGGTTCCGTTTTTTGCCATTTGGCTACGGAACCCTAAAAAATGATGATAAAAAAGTGTTAAGGACAGCGACTCAGTAACGTCACTGTGAGCGATGTCTCCATTAATATTTCAAGTCACGTACATCCTACGCGTTTTCAAACTTTTTTTAAGTACCTACACATATATTTTATGCAGGATACAACCCTACAATACACGCACTGTGCAATTTTAACATTATCACAACTGCGAAGTGACGGTAAATCTCTTCGAACATTTTGTGAACTTATTTACTTTTCATGATCCGGTACCTTCCAAGCAGCAGCTGTTTTGTTAAAACGATAGAGACAGTAACCGTACACCCAAAATTAAATGGTAGCAACTACCGAGACTGGTTAACCAAGTATTTAATTAACAAGATTGACCTCACACGTTAATCTGATTATCATCATGTGGCGAGCTCCTGGTCGGTGTGGGTACTTATTACGTATGTAGGAGCTATGGTTCAGCTATATTCCCTAAGCAATCCAATCTGGCGTCATTGTTTTGTTTTAGCCGCATGTCACCGGGACAGGACAGGCCCGGGGCGACAGCTAACCGTCCATGCCACTCAGCGTGCAATGAGAGCCGTGTACAACCGGACTCATAGCTGACAGCCAATTAGCCCTCTGCCCCCGTGCTCCCGTGCCCCAGCACCCTCATATTCCCCTCACCCTCCTAGCACGTACTCACACACCCATTTGTCTTTATTCGATAGAATCGAACAACCGCCGCGTTCGATCCCTGTGAGTAGCGATGCGATACCAATCCCGATTGTGACTGTTCGCAAAATTTTGGTGGTTATATCTAAGATTGGTCGACCCCGTGGCATACGTACAACGGGCCAGATTTATGTGTTCAAGATTTCTTAGAGGTTAAAAGTCAACAATATCAATCGTAGATGTGAAACATGTCAGTTAACATAAATCATTGTGACTAACGACAACTTGAATACAATAATAGGATCTCTTACCACCAGTATTTAACAACAGTTAAAAATTCTTAAATTATAGTGAAAAAAATAAACAACGACAAATGATGCTGTTTCTTTAAAATAATTGGCTACCGGTTGGTTTCTTACTTTTTCTCCTCCCTTCCCTTTTGTTGGTCCAGCAACAGTCCACCAACATCTTTGGACTCCATTTACTTTGTTTAAGCTTTCCTATTTTAGAATTGGACACCACATAAACAAAAATAAGGACAAACATAATTAAAAATAAGTGTACAATGGGCGGTCTTATCGCACTGGTCAATTTCTTACAGACAACCTTTGGATGGACTGAAAGAGAGGAGATGTTTTTTTTTTTTTGGACCTATCTCGCTGTTCATCATTTACCTCGGCAGCCTCTATATTCCCAAAATCTAAGTGAGAGTACAGAATAGGGTAAGTTTTTAATGCATTTGAACATGTTCAAAAACTCACTACTTACTTTTTGAAACCGCTTTTACTTTAAATAATGTTCAATGTGATCTTTAATGAGTCTTTTATTATTAGATGAAATTGAATGTAGTCTTTTATTATTTATCTGATTCGAGGTGCTACGAAAATGCTCCTTGACACTTTAGCTTTACTCGTTCTAGTGAGTTACTTACCTACTGTTTTTATCTGTCGCTAATTGCCATGAATCGCAAATGATGAATGAATGATATCATGTTAAATGAGGCGTCACAATTTTAAGTAAATCTTAAAATTGTGACGCCATATTTGACATGGAGTCGCGGAGCAATACATCTAATGTCTTCAATAGTTGTAAATGCTTTAACAATAAAATAATCACTACATCAGTCACTGTGACTGTACCTACTTGCACTTACCGAACAAAAATTATCCCAATCACAAGAAAACTGAGGGTGATTGAACCATTTAGTGAATTCTTGTAATGAGGGTGAGTGATTAAAAACGATTTGTTATCAAAATTGCTGCTGTTATATTGTATAGGTACAATCTAGCATAACACTTAGCACCTATTTTACCAAAACAAATTCCAAAACTCCATTGCCATTTAGGTAATATCAGTGTCAGGTCTAAGGCAAGTCATATTACATTGATGTGATTCTGAGTTATCTACTGCTGACGTACCTATTTTTGATACACGGGTCGGTAAACAATCTACTTCCAATTGTCAAGGTTATTTGCTATTCCCAGAATATCTGTTAGCGCCGTCCGTGAGTCAGCAGCGAGCCCGTGACTGTGAGTCACTCCGTCTACTTCACTCCTCGATTGTTTCCCGATAATTTGCTCTTTTACTGATCCATTTACGTCTATTCTCACACAATAAGACTTCATTGTTTTATTCGGACACAATAGTCTTGCGACGACGTCATCAGTACCTAAGCGGATTCTTTATTGGCTGTCACTTTGATTCCATCGCGGTCAATGAGGGTAAAGAAAATAAAGAATTGGTTGAAAATTCGGAATTGTATAGAATACCTTAAACGTTCAGGCAAGTATACAAAGAATAGATCATATATTTCATTCATTATGTATGATCTATTTTTTGTACACTTTGCCTAGGCATTCAATACAATGATCAATCGGGAATGTACTAGCGACGGTGACCCGCTAATCAGCTCGCTCCTATTTTGTCTGCATGGTTTAATGGAATCTAACACGAAGGAAATGACGGGAGCTTTGTTTGCTCACTTCCTCTAGCCTCTGTCATCCCGTTCGAATCTAATATTTTTGTGACGAATGCAACGGAGTATAGAATCAGTATTCTGCATGAAGTAACTTGATGATCTTGTGCTCTGTGATCTTGTCTTTATGACTTGGTAACAATATGATACCCCTTGGTTAGACTCTTTGTTGCTTGGGTATCGCTTCGGGCTGGTAGCCTTATAACCCTGAAATTCTGACGGGATTTATCGTGATCGCTGAAAGGTGCTCTGGAGTGACGCTACTTGCACATGGAGTTGCTCAGAAGCAAATAATGCATAACTATCAAACAAGGGCACGGACGTCATGTTCGTGGTTTAAATGTTAGGCAGTGCCCAGACTGACTCATCTGTGAGGCAGCCCGGGTGTCCATGAGAATTTCCCACTCCTGCCGAAAATATTTTATATATATTATATATCTAACGAAAATGTAACAACTATAGTCACAACACGAAGTTACTATTTGTCGTGCTTATGTGCTAACATTTAGTTTACTTGTGTCGTCCATTGTTTGTCTACCCTACCTAAATAACCTATCTAAATAACTGTCAATATTTATCAGTGGTTCCCAACCTGTGGTCCGCAAGAGCTAAAATATTGTCCATTAAAGGTCTAAAAATTTCAAACTTTCCTACTGATAAGTAACAGATTTAACGTTGTTTTTTTCTATGATTGTGCTCATTACTTTTGGTTTTAAAGAATAGGTGTGCAACAAGTTTTGTATTTATGATATAAGTTATTTTTCTTATTGATATTGTTAATTTTCTTCTGGGCCTCTGGTCCCCAAAGAAACCAAAGAGGTCCCCGGTAAAAAAATGGTTGGAAACCACTGATCAAGATACTTGAGATTTCCACGAAGGCCCAAAACTATGATGTACCTAAGTCACAATATTGACATTAACAAATGAACGCGAACAAGAATAGATACAGAAATAGTAGTGTCCGACCGAGGTTCGGTTTCGGGCAAATTCAACCAAAACAATTGATTTCGGCCAAAGTTTCGATTTTTGTCATAATAGCATAAGCATAATCAGCTTTTTAATGTTCTCACTGCTGAGACTTAGGCCTCCTCTCTCTAGGAGAGGGAATGGGCCGTAATCCACCACGCGGGCGCAGTGCGGATTGGTGAATGTCACATGTCTTCGAATTTTTAGTTCTAGGACATGCCGGTTTCCTCAGATTTGGTCAAAAGTGTTTAAATATTCAGCATGATCGAAACGAGCGTTTTTGAGCTGACGGTTGTTACAACTCGAATTGCTAATTGTCGGGGCACCTCAAGGAATACTGTGATATACATATATAAGTTACGTCACTTAGGTACAGTCGCTACTTAAAAAATAAAAATGTACACAGACATTAGCTTTAATTTTTATTGATTTTGACCATTGCCCTCCGAAAGTACGAACATTAAAGTTAAGTTTTAACTACCTTTCGAATACCATAATTAGAGACACAATAGAAATGAGAGAGCGAACGCCGGCGTTCGCTTGAAGTTTAATGAATGCCGCACTGAGGTATTATATAGTTCAATGGTTAGCCGCCGAATTTTTACGAAAAACAGCTCTATCTATCTCGCTTCGTAAAGTGGCGACCAAAACAATAAGTGAAATTCGAAATATCATAAGAAATTTTAAGTTTTCATGTACTTTCGAGTGAAATGTGATTCCATGTGATTTGATTTTGTTTTTGTATGATTTGTACAACGCATAAAAACACACGAAGGCATTTTGATAACCTTTATCCCACTTAAAACAAAAAAATATTTTTTTTGCGTAACGAGCCCGTTTTTGTCACTCACCGATTGCGACTGAGTGAAATTAAGCCACGGGGGCTTGATTTCAGCGGTCTACGAGCTAGAGGCGAGTCACCTATCTTCCGCTGTTTTGATTTAATCTAAGCATTTTTACAATACCTATTTTAACCTACATTGCCTTCCAATTTATTTAATTTTTATGCAATTTAGAGCTGCAACTTTTCTGTCATAAGTCTAATAACTCACGGGCCATCCATAAATTACGTCAGACGAATGTCATGATTTTTTGACAAACGTCGTCGTTATCACAGTGCGCGAGCACATGGATCCCCTTTGAGACTCCCCCAAGCGTGACGTCACATACTTTGGAATTTTACATCTGGAAATGAACATATTTTATTTAAAATAACGGTTCCGAAGTTAGTTTCATAAAAAACTAAAATCAAATCAATTGGAAAAATAATTGTAATATTCGTACATTCAACATCGTCACAGATAGATTTTTTTAAATATTTTTAACGAGTAGGTAGGTACTAACTAAAAAAATTTATGCATGGCACCTTGCCTCGAGACATACCTTATTTTAAATTTTTGACAGTTTGTTAGGTACCGCTTAAGTTTTGTTTTCGGTTTCAGCCGAAACTTGAAGAGGAAGTATATGTTTGATTACGGTTTCGGCTGAAAATCCCTCTGAAAGTCAGAAGGCGGAAGAAACGCCCGGGTGTTATCATTGTGTGGACCGCCCGGAGGACACGGTGGAACATACGATGGAGGTGTGCCCCGCTTGGGCGGAGTACCGTCGTGTCCTCGTGGAGGCAATCGGCGGCGGCGACCTCTCGCGTCGGGCTCTGGTTCGGGCTATGGTCCAAAGCGAGGAGGAATGACAGGCGGTGGCCTCCTTCTGCGAAGCAGTAATGCTAGCGAAGAGGAGGCCGCACGCATGAGGGAACGAATGCCCGCAGCTTCGCTGGTGTACATAAATATTAAAAAAGCAGCTTTCTATCGGTGAAAAAATTTTCGCAATCAGTACTTTCAGAGATGACCTCCTACATACAAAAAAAAACAAACTTTATCTCTTTATAATATTAGTGTAGATTAAACCTTACTAACTCGCTTCTAGAGTCAGGATCGGGTTTTGCATTTAGTATCTGGAGTTGACTATATTAAAAATAGTTTCACAGGTTAAAATAGATATTCACAAATACGCACCTACATATTCTTTATTCTCTTCAGAAATCGGGGATCAGTGATTAAGAGACTTTTGATCAATCTACATTATCCGTCAGTGAATGAATGAATAAATATCTAACTGGAGGAAACTTGAACAAATTGTTTATGGGAATTCTTTTGTTTCGTTCACTTACGAAAATAATGCAAATAGGAAACCATAATATCGAAATTAATAAAATACCTACCCACAATGTAGCTAAATCATTTTAAACCGAAGAGGACAACGCCCATATTACCTTTTGCTTATAGTGAGAGCGATACTGCGACACCGCTGGGCTAATAAGTCTAAGTATAAATATAAATTCTGTTTAAGCTTATACCAAAGGGACTTGGTATATCGTTTGACATTCAGCGCGATTGCAAAAATGGCAGTGATGCAAGTATGTAAGCGGAATGGATGAGCGCTTCTTCAGTCGCGAGTCGTTCATTCACGTATGGAACAGCGCCGCGGGCTCACGCTCGCTAACACCAAGACAGGGTTGGGCAAATAACCGTGGGTGTAGTGTACCCAGTATTTGGCTAAGGATGGGGCAAAAGTAAACTTGATAACTAGAAGGAAGGAAATGTTTTGGCGGGCTACGCCTGTCGGTATATCTAATATCAAAAGAGAATATATCGTGTCACAGTGTTTGTTGTCGAATTTCTCCGAAACGGCTTAACTAATTTTTATTTAAAAAAACTGTATATTTGGTAGGTCTGAGAATTTTTTTTTTTTGATAATTTATATGGCAAAACAACTTTTGCCGAGTCAGCTAGTTATACGCACCCTCGGTGCGACACTGTCACTTATGCAAAAATTTAGTTTTTCAGGAGAAGCATTTAAAACTTTGACACCTCACAAAACAAGGGCTTAAGAATATATAGATGAGATGAACAGCTTATACTACAACGTCAACTTTAACGTACTACAAAAGTAACGTTATCGCACCAAGTAAAGGGGTGCTTTATGATCATTTTTAGATATTTAACTAATTTTTGCATTTTTTGCAAAAGTGACAGTGTCGTACCGGGGGTGCGAATGTTATTGGAGTCAAATATAACTGTCACTGTGCCACAATAAAAAAACTGCTTTCCAACTGGGCTTACCCCAGTTGTAAACGTCCTCTCATGCCTATTGGCCTGACTTTCTTGTATGTCCTGAGTGATAAGGAAGAAAATGGAAATCATTTTTTTTTTTACTCCTCCGCTATTCTTTTCTGTTTAATATCATTGCTGAACTCAAGATAGTTGAATCGTTTCATCGGGAATCGACGAGATTAATTAATTCGGCGTATTTCTGGTAGTCGTCACTGTTGATTGCTTGATGATATTGTTGATTTTGACTTTCAAGAGTTCCAGTGGTTGGGAATAATGAGGCGGGCCACTCCCAATAAAAATAAAACCTGTTGGGGTCATGAGTGAAGAAAAAAATAAAATGGGGAAAACTGCCCCAGAAAAGTATGCAGAAAACCATAAAAGAATTAGAATTGAAAGTTTGCGTAGTGAGAAACTTCGCAATCGCAATTTTTTCCACAAGTCAAAGGTTTTTTTTCATGAATAGAAAGTAACCATTTATTTTTATTGATAGGTGGACCATATAAATATTTTTGTTCTGTGCGAGAATCGAACCCACAACCGGCAATCGATTGTTCAACAGTGATACTTTTTCATAGAAATGCCATGTAGCAGCTAAGTATGGTATACCGAGCTTTTATAGCTGTACAAACCTCAATCGTAATCGTTCATGTCATTTGGCTGTTTCGCTCTAGTTCATTATACAACAGACAGACTGAATTTTTAAATCTTCTGAAAAGCTTTTGAATTTTTTCATTCTTCAAAAAAAAAGGAAAATCATTTTCATGTTCATGCTCATTGACCGTCTTTATTTCTTTATAATGCGCATCAATATGATAAGGGTTTCCAAACAGTTCCAGTTATGTTCTAAATATAAATAGGTAAGTGTAAAGAATCATTTCTATTAACCTCTGACTTCTATCTTGACAACCCTAGAAAGGGTTAAAACCTCGTACCGTAGATTAGGTGAACGAAAATAGACCGGCTTGTTTACGTTTGATGAACACACTTTGCGCTTCTTTGACTTTCTGAATTTGAGATAAAGTCGTCTTTCAGAATACCTTGAGATCGTAATCAGTTAATAACTTGATATCGATGTACCATAGCCGTGAATGATTTTATCTAAGAGTTCTTACTCTTAGATATATTATTTTATTTGGGTGGGTTGGTTCCTTAACCAACTTACTCGGTATTCGGTAAATTTTCGTTTCCCCCTTGTAATTGATGACCAGTTCATTGTTCATGACATTTCGGATAATCAATGGCAAAAAGCCGTTCAGTAAACGTGGAGTGTGACAGCTCAGGCTGGCTTGAGTGGAGCGAGCGCAGCCGCGACGGTGGGGTAGTAAATGGAACGAGTCCCGCGGGAGCAACAGTGCCCGCCAGCCCGCCGGCCGAGTCCACGTCATGACCGTCACGGATTCCACTCTCCCCATCATTAATTTAATGGATTATTTTCGTGAATTCTTATCTTGATGGGTGTACCTATTCTAGGTTTACTTTCTTTACGCCTCTTATAATAATAAACAGACATAGATGGCACATCGTTTTTAAAGATAAGTAAGTATTTTAGATCAGTGTTTTTATGTTCAAGTTGTTCCTACCCCCAAAAATTGTTTTTACAGATTATTTAACAAAACAAAAATGGGTTTCAGAAAATTTTAATTTTAATGTGCGCTCCTTTTTCATTTCCAACAGTTTTTTCTGCTCGTTAATCGATAAATAAGTATCAAAAGGGAATGCCCTCGGAGAATAAATTTCGAACGGTATTCACACCAACTATTCACCAGTCACCACGGTACACCAGTGTGCCGCGGCACACACTCTGCGGAACACTGTTTTAGATGACACCTTAGCCATTAGCTTTCGTAGGCGCTATCACTGCATTTTTTCTATGAGTATTTCGAGTTTGACAAACTATTAGATACTTCAGACCGTTTCGAATCATTTTGGCTTGATAAATATTCTGCTCAATTACTGAATATACATAAAGCAATTATATATGCATGAAGTACTTACTATAATACCAACTTTCCCAGAAGTCACACTGACCGATAGGTATGGCCACATAGGTACCTAACACTTATCTAAATTGCAGTGTGAGCCGTTGAGTGTGTGTCTGAATGTGTTGTTGTTATGTATTCTGATCACATTTCTCACTAGCAATGGCGCACAGCACCGGTGCAGGTCGTATTGCACGCTATCACGTCGCCGGCACTGCTGGCTGCCTCTGTGTAAATACTTACTGCCAGCACAAACACTTCCATGCTCTATGAATTATTACGCGGCCTTCATAGGTTCTCGTAATATTAATTAATTAAATAATATACGTAAATAGGTACCTACTTATTTAGATAGTAAAGGCGATCACCTAAGTACATAGTAACTTAATCTATCAGACACGATTAAAATACTATTCATTCTTTCATTCAATTTCGGGCACATAAAATATATTTATCTATTAGAGATACATATATTATCTTCGTCGTGTGTGTTACTTCAGTGAAATGAATGGCTGGCGATATTGTGTAATAATAAATGTGCTGCCGTCTCTACGCGAGTCCGACTCGCACTTTGCCGGTTTTTTTCTGTATTAAGTTGAATGACGCAAGCAAGAGGGATATTTTTACACTGCCGCGTCTGATACAGCAACACAGTGGTCGTGCGGCTCGTGACCTCACGCATCTAACAAAATTCGAACTCAATTTGCTTGCTGCGTGCGTGAAAAAGTTACCAGGTCCACATTAAAATTATTTCCCTCGACAAAATAATCGAATCCTGTTAACATTGATCTACACCATGTAAGTTCCACAAAACATTTTGTGGGCTTCACAAAATGTTTGAGTAAATTTAACTTTAGCACGTCCGAGCTCAAATTCCAGTACTAGGTACAAACAAAGCACCTGTATATACATAAGCATGTTTGTAATGTTAGTATGTTGTACCTTGTACCTGAGTACATGTAAGTTTAATGCAATTGACCTCACACAAAGTTCAATTCTGTCAGGATACTAAGTCAACGGACGATCCTGCGCAGTGATCCGAAGCGGAGGGAAGTGCCACCAGACACGCTCTCTGCTCACTACCTACTCCTATAGGTACATCCATACATATGAATGAAAACTTTAATTAATTATGTTCTCCAAGTCTAACGCTTTTCCTTAGCAGTAAATCCCATAAGAATAGGTTGAGGTTGGATAACATACATAAAGATCCTTGACATTTTAAAATACCTAAGACGAAAACATCAAAGGTGTGAATCATTGAAAGCGGGCTTCTTTTTATCTGTGGCGTAACCTCTAAAGAGTAAAGTGATGCGGGGCACTAGGGCACCGACGGCGACGGTTAGGGGGCCATCACACTGCGTCGGCAAATATAACAAAATAGTCATAAGCCCAAGAAGAGTTTATCACGGAGTACCTATATTAAACAAATTCTCAAAAAAAAACCATCTGTGGGGGGTTGCTAAAATTTTCGAGATATCCTCGCTCGCTCTCTCGCGGTTTTTTTATTTTTGGGTTCTCTTGTTTCTTGAACTTTTTCATAGTGCGGTAGGTAAGTCTCTTTTCAAAGTGCTACGTCTGAGTTATTCGATGAAAAATCTCGTAAAACAGAAGTAAGATTAGAATACCTATAACATTCTATATTATATGTAGTTGTATGTATATACTCTATCTATAGTCATAAAATGGTAATTAAAAATAATATTGACTGCTTAAATCATGTTGAAAAGGTATTTTTTTAAATTCCTGTTTATACTCATAACATTTATTAAAAAATTGAGATGACGACAACAAATATGATAAAAAGACATCAACGTCGGACCCACGCAGGGCTTGGTATATTTTTGTTACCGACCAAAAATTTAAACCTTTTTACTTATTCTGTGACCAAAGCAAGAATTGATTGAAATACTGCTCGGTTGAGGACTTGTGGCACAGGCCGGCTATTAAATTTAAAACTTATTTGAACTTGACTGGCGCGATTTAAGTCTGGTTGCATGGTGGTACAGTCGGCCGCACATTTGTGGTAACATTTTAAACTTGAGCTGGTCTAGCGTATTAGGTTCAATAGAATAATCGGCCCGACTATACTGGTTTTGTTACCACTAACGTGTGGCCTCTTGCACGAAGCTGCGATGGTGGCGGCCGCGGAAGGGAGAGCGTCGGAACGCGTTTGATGCATAAGTGGCCAAATCGACTTCACTTGGGGCTCGGGTCGATGTCCCATTGCACAACAAACCGTTACCTATCTATTTAAATTAGTTTCGAATACATTTGATGTAACAAGGGTCTACGCCAAAGCGGCGGCGGCGCGGCGGGCCCTTGGGCTGGCTGGGACGTGTTGACTTGACTTAAGCTGTTGATCCCCGCACGAACGCCGGCGGTCGTGCGCTATTGTCTTACTATTGTGTCTCTAATTACGCTACTCAAGAAGTTAAATACAAGCACAAAAAAGTAGGTACGTATAAATTATACAGTGATTCGTGACTCGGGAACACTTCTTGCAATCATGTTACCCGTTGTCGTAACGTGCATGTTACCATCGGAATCTCCGCAAGTGCAAGGTACTTCAATTTCTATAAAACTCTGTAAAAAGCTGTTTGGCGCAGTCAGAGGTTTTACAATTAATAACATCGCAGGCAGTAGATACTTATATACAAAATATTTCGAATTTTATTTTATAATGGAATTATATAGACTATAATTGAACTTTGACACCGAACATATAAACATGGTCAATCTTCTATAGGTATGTATAGCGTGTTCAACACAATTTTATAATACATCGTCATTGGTATGATAATAGATAGATACTTTATATATTATGACTTTATGACCAACATGACCTCTATTTCAAACAAGTAGCAAAACATGTTTGTCTATAGGTACCTACTTAATTTATATTACAGAGATTTTATTGTCAAATAATAAATCATTTCTCATTTGTCATATAACATTTAGTACAGTCATTTGTTTCGAAAAATAGCCACAAAATAGATAGACTACAGAAGTCAATCTCATGTAGTCATGTATGTTCACTTTTCATGCCTACGCTCGATGGTCGCGCTAGGGTCGGCACCGCTCCGTCCGAGCGAGCTTGGTTGCGGTGCTAAATACCGAAGCCGAACAGTCCGGAGGAGCTGATGTTTAATGTGATCGAACAATACTATCATGCAACTCCATCAGTTGCAACCCATTAAAAGACGAACTACACGTATAATTAACAGTTTTGTGCTATACATCGCAGATTGTGTAGCTTGAAATAATTTCAAGCGTTTTCCAGGGCTATCAATCTGGCTCGTTAATGAGATTCGTTCGGCCGTTGGCGACTGCACCGACCAATTTGTTGTACGTTGCACCTCACTAATTAAATACATAGGCACAAACCTTACAGAGCATTAAATAATCTCATCTGGGGCCATTCATTTATTACGTAAGACAAGTTTTACTAGTTTTTGACTTCCCGTCAAAAACTAGTAAAAAATGAATATACGTTTGGTTGGTATCGATGTTTATTTTAAAAAGTAACATTTTTAGGAACGTTTACAAATGTATCGTTTACGCAAACAAGTAACGTCTAGTTTACAAGTGGGGGGCGCAGTGACGTTGCCATGGAAATCTAAACTAATATTATAAAGGTTTTTTTTTTGTTTTTATGTTTTTTTTGTTTGTAGGAGGTAGATAATCTCTGAAAGTACTGGTCTGATTGCGTAATTTTTTTCAGCGATAGATAGCTGCTTTATTCCTGAGTGACATAGCTTCATTTATGCGGGCGAAGCCGCGGGCAAAAGCTAGTAGTTTATAAATACGCTTCCGATTCCAATGCCACAACGACACTCGCGCGGTTACCTGTACTTTTTCAAATCTTAACTTTGCGTATTTTTGTTATCTTACGGAAGAACTATCAAGACTCCCTCCCACTCCTCTGTAAGAAAAAATGAGACATGGTCGACCCCCTCTCCGCCCCTAAATCGTCTTACGTAATATATGGATCTCTAACAGTTGCATCATCCGTTCGGTAAATGGATTTCCATATCATGCATTTGCTGGAAAAATTATTCAACATTTTCATGGCAGTAACGATGATTTTAATCTATCTAGAGTGTAAACAACGCAACACATGGCCACCATGAATATTTTCGTTAACTAGGTTTTGTTTATAATAAAGGAATAAAATCTACGTTTTCTTTGTTTGATTTTTGTGCTTCTTTGTAACTTCTATGGTATGTTAATCGCTAATTGGTACAGGGGTGACGTGAGAGGGACGAGAAATTTTACATCGGTTGACGGGCTGAGTAGTTTATAACCCTCAGAATCCAGCAAAAATGGATACTTTAAAATAATTTAAGAAAAAACTCAATACATAATTAAAAATCTATGCCTATGATAAGTCACCAATAATATACAAATGCATAACCAATAACCTCCTTATTTTAAATATCGTTCCATAATAATAGTCCAGTAAAATAAGACATTCCAACGATAACATCCAAGTTAAGTACTGATATTTTGTTTCTTTTCTCAAATGGGATCTTTTTTGATTTTCCTCACACAGCGACTTGTTTCCAGAAATGATTTAGTTAGCGCAAATTAGCCTTTAATTCTGTTATTTTCCTGGTGTATAACATCAATCACTTAAAAAAATCCATGATATTTCAATTTATGTATGTGTGTATAAACAGAAGTCTTGAGGCTTATTATCAAACATTTCTAATAAGAACTATGACTAAGAATAATAATATTAGTGGCGATACCGGTAATGTAATCAAGCACAGGGTTATCAAAACTAATATTATATAGAGGAAAGATTTGATTTTTTATTTGTTTGTTTGTATGTTACGATTTAACCCAAAAACCGGTCCGGGACCGATTTTCAAAATTTTTTCACTCAACTCTCAACTTAGTTTGGTCTTCGTCAGAATTATTATTAAGTTATCTTAACGATTTGATATTTTTCATAGTATTTATTAATTTATAATTTTAGCATATACACACCTATGTATTTTATTATTATAATTAACTGTAGAAGTATCTGTTATTTACTTATTGTGCAAACCTACCACAGTATTTTCTTTTTTAACCCAAAGGTTGACTGGTAGAGAATGCTTTGTTGCATTAAGTCCGCCTATGTACCACTACTGTACATGAAGTTTAAATAAATAAATAAAAGTTTGACATTTCTTTTCGCTTCACCCAGAGTGAGAGAAGTTATTAGAGGACGAAAAAGTAAGGATGTATTACTTTTTTTTTACTTGATTTTTTTAATAACCATAAGCGTCGTTAAATAGCTCTTAGCGAATCTTTTCAAATAATTAGTATTTTTGGTGTCTTAGTAAAATCTTATAATAATCGACCTTGAATATTATCTATTTTTAAGATTTTGTAATTTACGGCCCTGAGGAGTAAAATATTGCAAAATTTATAAATGACATATCTATTGTAAAGCGTATTATAGAATTAACTGTAAAAAAACTTCCTGTAAAAAAGTGTCATCATGATGATGATGATGACACTTTTTTACAGGACACTTCATTATTTGTGCAGTGTGGTCAGAGAGTGCAAAATTTCTGATGATACCTTTGCATCCCTTAATATTATTAGCGCTCTGCGGTATCATCTCGTTGTCCGTAGCGGCTGAGCGGGTGACAGGGCCCCGCGACCTACGACCGCGCTTTCTCTCATCTGCCCACAGCAACCACCACTCGACGCTTTCCAATCTTCTATGAAACTATTCTCACACTAACCTTGAGTTTTTGCATCGTAGCCACGTAAGCATGACATGTCATCTGCAAAACATTTGTTTAAGTTACAATCGCTTTACCTAAGTGAATCATTTGCAAACAATGGCACTACGCCGGAAAGGTTCCATACTACCTGCCGTTTACTATGTAGATACTTTCACAATAGATACGTAGAATAAGTAAACTATACTCATTTGCTATTAAATGATACTATCATCATTAGTAAAATTTTACATACCTAATAGACGGTCATTGATGTATCGGTACGTACAGTGAGCGACCACTTCACGAATTGGTTACAATCGTTATGAGCTTTTGATGTGCGACGAATATTCATTCGCTCAACGAACAGTTTGGTGATTATATGTGTACCTATGTATCCAGCGATCGCAATCCTAACACGATAAACCAATTTTAGCGCAGTGCTCGTGAACGAATGTTCGCCACGTAACAAAAAATCGCATTAAGAATATTTGACACACACAAATTCGTAAAACAAATGCTCGCAATGAGTGTCTATTAGCTTAACGCAACGCTGCTTTGTTTGTTCTCTCTAGTTATTTATAACGAGGCGGTTCTTAAACAATCTACTTATAAACTAGTTGAGTAGTGATTGGCCGAGTTGCAATGCAGACATAAGTTTCAATCTGTTCGCTTCCTGCGTCTCTGACGTCTCAATTGCTGCTCTTTTGTAATCAACAATTTGTGCCGCCAGTCGGCGCGGGCGCGATGCTACCGTCGTCGTCGTTCTCATTCAATAACAACGTGAACGAATTTCAGACCATTTTAGTTCTCTCGTTATGATTGTGTTACTGTTGCCTATATGTACGCCTAATTGTGAAACGTCTTGTCGCAAGAATACTAACCACTCTATATAATTTAACGAAACTAGCCACACGTCTCAGCTTCGCATCGGTGTTAGAACTCTTTGAAATTCTCAGTTTTGTCTACTATAATAAATATGTACTTACCTATGTATTTACACTTTAACCTTCCGCATAACTGTTTATTGAAAACCGTATGAAAATCCGTTCAGTAATTTTGAGACAAACGCGGTGGCTGAGTTTTTTTTATATAGGTATTTATGTACATAGTATTTACTGTTTTGCCCTGAACTTAACAAAAATAGGTAAGGTAATAATTGCTTAAGATTGAAACACGCTATTAAACTATAATCAGGGTTACTTTTAAACACTGATTATCCTACATAAAAATGGCTTTTAACTGAAGATCTTTTTGCTCGCTTAATGCCAGGGTCTATTCTATTGTCTCTGTAAACAGCAATTTATATATCGCAATGCAAGCATCACGCGACCGTTGTGTGTATGGGTTCAAGCTAATCGGCTTCCCGCTTCACACCAAACATTAAAACTGCATTAAATTCTATTTAACGGTGGACGGAGCATGCCTAGTTAAGTAATTGAAAACTATGTTCGTGTTTCATGCAATGCAAAAAAAATTCAGCGACTAATCAGTAGAAATTGTAGATAAGGTCGAGAATTCTAAATCACAGATTAAAAACCGACATATAAGTTTAGTATTCAGACATTTTGCTCCGTATAATTATAAATGTCACGGTGCGGGAACAAAGGCGGCGGATAGGTCACGCAATAAAAATTGATCACGCGCACATGTGCACAGTGTCAGTCGTCATCTGATATAGATCGACTGGAATCTTACTTCATTAAACTGTGACTTTTCAATGACCACGACCTGCTGTTGTTCAGTCACGCTTGATAAATCGATTTAATCGTAGTATCCGCACGAAAGCATAAGTTCCGACATGGAAAAGGTACGCTTATGTTAAGCATGAATGAAAACCGTAACATATATTATTCACGCATGCTACGGCCATAGAAAAGATTCCGAAGAATGCCCGCAACCGGGCGGCACTTCCGATGGCTCGGCGGCGGCTCGGACGCTCGAGATGACTCCGTGCCATGCCGCTGTGAATCCGGTGCGGGAACCTCGTTGGGCCGATGTCGAAATACCACACGTTCCATTAAATATTTTGCAAATAACTCTCGAATGTTTTGAATAACTTTCAAAACCCTGTTATTGTTACGTCAAAGCCATGTTTACAAAAAATGCCACCGCTTTTATTGTGAATTTTTCATCAGTCGGTTTTGGTACCTACTGCACTTACTACCAACTTGAATCAAAACACGAGGACATTAGAGAACATGCTATTAATATTTTTAACTGGCAGATTGTTGCTTAATCGTCATTATAATAATCTGAGGCATGTTAGTCAGTACCAATACTCGCCGTTCAATATCGGATGCTGTGATTGAGATTTATTTTGGTCTCGGGTAGCATAAACTAGAGAATGCGGCGCGTCGCGTCGTCGCGCCACGAGCCTGCCACTAGTCTAACCGTTCATAAGGAAAAGCTACGATGCAGCTCTCCATCGGATTATTTTAGATATTCTGGGAACAAGTGCAACACTTGTTTGGTTAGTAGTCAGGGTAAATGCGTAACCTCTAAGTCTCAAGACTTCTAGACTAGTCGTAAGTACCTAGATAGCCAAAAGAGAGCGTGATGGGCAGCAAAACAATGAAAGTCACTATTGTATGTACTTTTTTTTTTTTTTCTTGATAGGTTCGGCTTGACCGCTATCTCACCTGATGGAAAGCGAAGCATGCACTTAAGCATGTACAGAACATGAGCATCAAAGCGAGTACCTAGGCATAATTTTATGAGTAGGTACTGATGGTGACTACAGGATGTTTTCAGTACCTAAGGTTAGAATCCCACACTCCCCGGTCTTATGGGCGCCTTTTGAAAGTTTCACTTCGAAAACAAAAAAAAAAAGTAATTATATGTAATTTACGTCATTATTACTGCCTATTTGTCGAGTGAACTGGCCTCGTATAGGTAGTTTAAATTGACGAAAAAAAATGATGTGTAAAAGTGTTATTCATAAATCGTCGTTCGCCGAATTCGCTTATGCAAATAACTTATTTGTCTGAGTGCAGAACTTGACTCGAGGCCAAACAGACATGTTTTATTATTTTGTTCCGAGAATATTTAAGAACGACGATCACGAAACCCGTAAATCACAAGATAGATGTTTTTTTTGAATGAATACCTATACATATAGTACATTTTAATGCAAGTGGGCGAAGTTATTGCTACCTATGCAGGATTGTACAAACGTGGTTGCTGTGCGTGATTTCGAAGGGCAGAGTTACCATGGACACTGAAAGGAACATTTTCAGGGAGGTGCGCGCGCCCCCAAACGCGGATCCACCGTTATGGGGATGATGGGCATGCCCACAACCCTAATAGGCTTCTGACATCACACTCAGGATAATACCTATGTATTTTTTGTGAGCGAAAACTAACTTATAATTTTGCAGGTCAGTGTCAAAAGAAAAAAGGAAAGTTGCCAAGTTGTATGTTGATTAAAATATGATTAGCGACCGTAACACGTTTTAATTTATATACGAAAGTAAAACCCTATTTCATGAAAAAGTTATTCAACAGGGTTAGCTGAACTCAGAGGGTTGTATTCATGATTTTAATGATTATTTAACTCGGTAAAGCCATATTTGTTACGGTCGCTAATCACATTGTAATGAACATAGATCCTGCCACTGCAAAATGCAAAAACGTAAGCAAATTCGAATTTCTCGGGCTAGCCCGGCGCTTACCTCTTAAAGCCCTAGCGCCCGAGCAGTGCCATAAGACCGTGACTTTCTGAAGCTGAGTTAATAGATTTGAAAAGAATATATGTTTATCATAGATTTATGTACAGGTGTTTAATCTTTTTGGTGATTTTCGATTTTTATTTGACTTTGCTCGAATTCTCGATACGCACAGTGTTCATATACCAAAAATCACCATAATCGGTTAATGGTTGCACAACGCCAATAAAGTTTTCTCATACAATTAGTACGTCATCAGAAATACGTACATAATTAGTAAGTCGTCATCTCAAATGAATGTTTTCTTTCTTTCTTTCTTTATCAGTGTAGACCTATACAACATTATCAACATATGATTTTTTCGTGCAATTAATACTTTTGTCTAAAATGATATTTAACAACATGATATTTTTTCGCTTGTTTTCCCTACTCCTTACTCTGCTTTGATCTTTAGAAATATGTTTACACAAAAAAAAAACTGCTGGTTAAGTGTTCTTCAGAATGTACAGTCAGGGGTCAAAAGTGCAGTTGCACTCCATCAAGGTTGCATATTAGAAAATCAAAACTTTCCTGAGCAAATTTCAAAAGAACAACGTACAAATCAACAAGGTTTAAAATAACGATGGTCATTTGATCAAAAGTTCAGCTGACCAAAGTCTGGAATATCAATGTTTAAATTATTTATTAAGTACACTCTTGACCAAATCGTTTAAAGGTCAAAATGGATTACTGGATAAATTATTAATTATCGTACGTTTGTTTTTGTTGCCCTTTGCCAGTTGCGCTCGTATGACTGTGTTAGTGAATCATTTGGGTTAGGTTAGGTTAAAACTGTGACCATCAACGCGCGAAGGCAAGCGAGCGGAGCGAGCAGATCCCCCTCTAATGTTAGTGAATCATTTGGGTTAGGTTAGGTTAGAACTGTGACCACCAACGCGAGCGAGCGGAGCGAGCGTGCCGCGGCAGCGGCCGCCGAGCGCCAAATCCCCTTCTAATTTTAAAAGCTATTATGATTTAGGCCCCAAACCGCCCCATAAATCGATGGAAATTAGTGTTCTAACTTAACCTAACCTCAAACTTTAAACACAAATTAACATACTTATATTTACATCTAACAAATTTATTCAGTCGTCATTTGTGATTATGTAATTTGATTAGTAATGATTTGATAAAATTACATCTAGAAACATTTGATCAGTCGTTCATTTGATGTCACATACATTGGGATTCTAAAATTTTTCTAAATAAAACATTTGGTCATTTAAATTTTGTTACTTATTTCGTTTATTGTTCTTTTGAAATTTGCACGAGAAAGTTTTGATTTTCTAATATGCAACCCTCCATCAATGCTAAAGGGTTTAAAATGTCTTTTTAGAAGAGGTTCAATGGTTCATGCCTGATTAGATTTGTAGCATAGTATCTATAGTAGGTACCAATTGTTTAAACTAGTTGTGGACTAAGAAACTTCTACTACAAATAAATTTTAGACACTTTAGCATTGGTAGAGTGCAACTGCACTTTTGGCCCCTGACTGTACATAGCATATGTAAATCAATTAATATTTCGCCAAGAAAATGGATTTAAAGGTCAGCGAGGCTATAGGTATCCGGGCGCAGATGGCCAGATGTTAAAGGGACTATACGCCTTAATGTGATTCAAGCAATCGCCCGCCAACCGCCAATAAGTACTGAGGTTGTTAGATGCCAGTAAACGAAGTAGTGCTACGAGAGCTAACGAGCGATGGTTTTTGTAAGGTCGATTCATTCATAAGATTGTAGTTACTTTGTCCAATAAGCAGAAACACAAAATTCAGAAAATGCCGGCTGCATGAATGAGTGCAGTTAGCTTAAAAATGTTTGCACCTGAGTTAATAAAATTTTCATTCATACAGAAATAGAAATTATTTTGTAGGCTGATGAAAAAAAGCTCAAGTATTATAAGAATGCAGGAGAACGAGCAAAATGAGCTCATAAAAATGTTTGCCTCTTCTCGGATAAGTTACATTTTCCTTGGATCATTCATACAGATGTAGCTGTTTCTTTGATGGCAAACATTATCAAGTAATTAAAAAACAAGTGCTTTATGAGCACATTTTTTTTCGCAAGAGCGACCAAGAGGCTATTCATAACATAAACACTTTCAAGTTAGGTATGCACAAGGAATAGATAAAAGTCTTATTTATATTATTTAACGTCCTTTATAATTATGGATTACCTACGCATTGCATCAAAGGCTCAACAAAGGTGCTGAAGACTTCGACGCCATTGACATGGCCCGCGGGATTGCGAGTCATAGCCAATCAAACAATTAAGGTTAAATGTGCGTTCTACGTTCCATCTTAACGTCACAGCGTTTTGTAGGGCAGAGGGCCAAAATACCTACGTATTTTGGCGTCCGTCATAAAATGTCGAATCGGTGAAACAATATCCTAGGGTGGGTACCTACTAGACCACACACTGTAATGGGCACGGACCACTCCCCATCCTTATACACCTATGCCTAATACTTTAATTTGATTGTTTCACCACTCGGTCACGGATTTCACAGGAATAAACACATTTTTTGTTATTTCACTCAAACACGTTCTTCTTTTAAAAGGTAGGATTAACACTGTTATTATTTTCTACTGGAAGGTGAGATACCTATCATTAAATCCAGAGTAGCGTGGTATTTTCTTGATAATTAATAAATGCGAATAATATAGGTACAACTCAAAGCAGACGAAGCGAACCGAGTGAAATCACTATTGTAGGCACTTTCTCAGATATTGTTACACAATCCTGTTACTGGAACAACAGATTTAATGGCATTGTATTTATACTGCTGCATCATTTGGTGGGTTTCTGCAAATCCCACTTCTCTGCTGGTAGATATTTTTGTTTAACAATGTTTTATGGATATAAAAACACAATTTTTTACCCATCCACGATTCGACCTGAGTAAACCGTTGCTTAACCGTAGAGATTGACTCGTGCGGCTGTTATTATCTTAGCGTCTATATTAAAGACAACAGTATAACTACTGTTGTTATGTTTCATTTTTCACAAACGCAAAATATTAATTTCTACACTTGTCTCTTACCTAGCTATAGGTAAAACTGTGTTTTCACATTTAAATTCTTCCACGTTATTGTTTTAATTTATTCAATTTGTGGAAGCATTTGTGTAGGTTGACTATTACTTATTCTGTGATCTAGGCACGGGCAGCGTTCGTATCATGAATTGGGTTACATTGATTATTTTTACATTACGTATACTTAGACATTTTACATTTCACCCTCTGCATTATGCACAAAAGTGAGCGTATGTAATCGGACGACGCCTTATCTACTTAAATAAAAACACGAATAATTTAATTTTCCAACCACATAGACAATAAATTAAAATAATTTGATATTATAGCAGCGTATGAATTTCACGAATCATGAAAGAGAAGTAAAATAAATAATAATATGAGCCTGTAACGGCTTTCTCACGATGTTTTTTCCTTCACCAATGTCAGTGATATCAAGGATAAATTTAGGTATTTTATTAAATTATGTAACAAAAATAAAAACAAATGTCTTAGCTGTATAATTAATGTGTTATCTGCGTCGCATCACACAATGGCCGCGCGCGGATGTCCGGTGTCCGCCACTTTGTACATATACACACAAAACACACGAAACGACACTGACTACAGTGACTAGTACATATACCGATATATCTACCGACACAAAACGAACGAGAGAGCAAGCAGGATGTAAAACATTGCACCACTACGTCCACTACATTACAACGTTGTCTATTATTGTTAAACGACCCGAAGTTTGTTGGTTGTGCCCTTGTGATGCGTAAAACTCTTCAAAAATGCGCAAGTTGTTCTCGTGTTCGCCTACGTAATAAAAGGAAACCTTAAGCAAAATTTCAAGCTCCTAATCCTGATAGTTTCGACAGTCAGCCAGTTTCTTTTTTTACATAATTATAAAGATAAAACTCATAACAGGAACTTTTCAATTGTCAAGGAGGAGGTCGGTTAACCAGTAATAAAACCAATAATTATGTATTTTATATTAAATAACATTTTCTACTTCAAATAACATAAAAAAACCTAGTCAATTCTGTTTCCAATTATGACGATTTTTTGCTAAACCTAGACGCCATCAGCTTAGGTATATCTGATAAAGCTTAGTAAATTATTTCGCCGGTAGGTACACATAATTATATCATGGTGACATAATTACGTGGACAAAATTCATCAACAATTTCCGAACAATTTATTTTAAGAAAAGCGAATGATAAAATACTTTTGTGAAAAGAGTCAAACAACCCTAGGCGGACACGCTTGCATTGCATATCGTGTGAAATCTTGTCGGCTACATAAGCACTCCGCTCCATTGTATATACGTAGCTTGTAGGTACGTTGGGAATAAAATAGCAAAATTGCCTATTGTCCTTACACCTCATTCTGGTCCTAAGTGATTAGTAACTAACACTATGTTTTTATCGTTGACACAAAGCAATTCCCAACAAATATGTTAGATATATATTGCCAATTGTGGGAATCGCATTTAGCGTCGCCGACTCTTGTTGTTCTACGATCTCACGAGTGTCGACTCATTTAGCTTTATTTTCTCACACTCAATACTTGAGATTAATTATACGCATTCAGTTCCAGCATTACACAAGATACGATTTTGCCGTGGATATACGCGGAAGTGCAGGCGTACACGAAGGAAATACTTCTTCCTATTGATAGCATCGTCCACCTGTAATAATGTTATGAAGATTCAAAATATTGATCTGCCTTATTAAATTTTGAACACGGGAAATTGCTACCAGCCATAGCCATCACATATGCGTATTTCTTTTGCACAGCAGATAATTTACTATAATGTCCATAATTATTAAAATGGGTTACGTTTAGCGCAGTTTATTGTAAGTACCTACGTAGGTACAGCAGTTGGCTTACAGGCTACAAGCAGCACGATACTCTACATTTTTTTAATTGAGAGAGCTCGTTGTGTGATGCCAAGGGTCGGACAGTGCATGTCAGTGCGATTTAATTGTCGTGATAAGTGGCGTGGTTCGCGTGGGAGTAGGCCGACCGACCATGACGTCACGCTGCGTCATTTCGGACTCGCGCGCACTTCCGGCCACACACCCCTTTCTTACAAAATTTATTTTACATTTAGACTTTCTGTGGAACAAAATAATAATCCCCCTGACATTGTATGCAGAAATTAGACAGGTGTAAAATAACCATCTATGTATCTTTGAGGTCTTCTTAAATCTGCACTTTTTATGTCAAAATAAATAGATTGGTAATATAGCCCCATTATAGTTACAGTCAGAGCCCCGAGAATTTTAGTCGTCAGTTTTGTAATGAAATATTAATTTAAAGATTATTTAATAATTGAATTTATTAATTTATTGAACAGGAATGAACTGTTTAATATTTTATGCAAAACGCTAGTCAGCCACCGAACGGGTTATTTGTTTAAACTTTTCTTCTTCTTTTCTTTTTCTTCATCCAAATAAAAAGAAGATGAAGAAATCTATTTAAATATGTTACCATTAGGTAAGACATCTCGTTTGTAACGTGCTAATTACTTCACAAATACTCAATAGGGCTGGTTGGTCATTTATACAGTCATGGACGCCGATAGAACTATTTTTATATCAGGGCATGGCATCATCAGCACATCACCCCATCATCATCAACATAATAATGAAGTACATATAAAATTTATTAAAATGGTAAATTGAAATTCTATTCACAATGTAGGTATAGGTTCGTCAGTACAAAGTATGTTGGAATGGATGTACAGTGAAATGTTATCATTTGATATCGGGCTAGTGAGCTGACCGGTACATGGTTTGGCGGGTGACGGGTCAGCGCCACAATGAGCTACTTCCTGCGGAGAGCGGGCCGAGCCACCGACCCAACCGGACAAGGACACGCAGCTGACACCAACTCACAGATCCTACGTCATTATCCAATAGGTAGGTCTCAAGCACATTCTCTGATACACACACCTTGAGCTGATCTTCTAGGTGCATAGTAAAATACAAAATCGCTTTCTGCGACTGTCTGTTGGTCTGCAAAATTCACCTAGATAAATCAAGCAACGGATTTTGATGCGGTTTCACGCCATAAACGAGGATAGTTTATGCATTCTATAATCTGCGCCGTTGCTGCAGTAATGGTGTTCCGTACTATGCGTACGAAAAGAAAACAATGAGTCAAGGAACGCAGAACTACGACTGTCTGAAAACCGGGAAAATTGATGATATGGAGTTACGAGTAGATACCTACATCTACTAAATTTAAAATAAAACATACCTAAGGTAGGTACCACAATTCATGTAAAATCTTGATAGCTCGCCAGTTGGTAAGTATGTAAATATGGTGGTCTCGATAGCAAAAGATAAAAGAGTAGGTACATTCCAGGTGAAGCGGTCGTGTGGCCGCGATTAACCTCGTGCCAATTACGCGACCATTAGCGCTCGAGCACAATACGCCTCCATTCAGCGGATGTCCACCACATAGCAGCACCGGCTGTAGGTACATACTGCCCAATTTGCATTTCTTTGGAATTAGAACGTCCGAGACTCCGAGCGCATCCGCGGCCCGTTTTATGTAACCTGTAAATATACTAAGCATCAAGCCTGCCCCCGCATAATACCGTCAACCGTTTTAATTCTCAGGGACGTACCCACACATTACAGGCATGTAAGCGGTTAACCTAATCGTTTCTATTGTCACCGATTCCGCTACAGGTATCTACCTACTTATAGCAGACTGTCCGCTTGCACATACCGTGTGTTGCCGTAAATAGGACCGCTCTGTCTAGACAGAGCAACTCTCTACTCTATAACGTATCCCGATTTCGGCGGGACTGCCAACAACATATTTTTAAATTTCCCACCAGCAAATGTACATATTATCTCACATTATGACATTTTTCAGTTAGAAATTAAAACAAACAATCAATAACTAATCTTTCACCGAATTCATCAAAAACATCTCTCATTACTCTCTTGTTGCAGGTCTGCTGGAAAAAAATCGTTTGAAATAAGCAGCACCTTTGTGCTCTATCATCTGTATTTGTTGTTTTCGATTTTAAGTGTTTGTGTGCACTTAATTTAATAAATAAAACGTTTTAATCATCCAGTTTGAGCACGGAAAAACGAATAATTCGAAAAAATAGCCAAAGGTGAACCATTTGGTGTATGAAACAGTTTTTATTTATTTTCGTAGCTTTTTTGTTTCTTGTTGGTCTGTCTGATTTTCGTAGATTTCTGTCTTGGGTCGACACCCAAGACAGAAATCTACGAAAATCGCACGCAACCCTAGCTCAGCCACAAAGGAAGAAAGACAATAGCGTAGCATTGGTGGTGGTGGTGATGGGAAATTATGCAGTGTCGTTATTAATGATGACCTCTGAAGTTGATTTCAGTACCTAACATGAAGGTGCTTTAGTAATACATTTATTAAAATTATTATAAAACATGCTTCGAACGGGTGTTCCAAATCTTTGAAATTCTCGGTGTTTCTCTACTATAATGCAGGGTGTAAGGGACAGGTTTCCGCAAACTTTAAGAACTTGCTCAGTAGCCGAAACTGAACAACCTTCCACAAGATTTATTTCAGGATACGAAAAAAAAAATTGGCTTCTCCGTCCAATCAAGTTTATAATTTTGTATGGAGAAGTTGTACAGTTTCGTCTACTGAGCAAGCCCTTAAAGTTTGCGGTAACCCGTCCCTTACACCCTATATGTGGTTATGCTATCTCTTTTCGCAATAGTTTATTTTTTTTTGGCACTACTTAATTGACAGCTGATTGATTTCAGTTGTTTGTTGCCTTTCCTATTTCCATTTCCATTCCTTTCCTGATCGCCCTTGTGTGAGCGAACCTGCGTAAACATTCAAACGAGTGACATTTCAATGACAACCCGCATTTTTCAATGGCCGTAAAAGACTGAACTGTGTGTCGCGCCCGCTATACAAAATTCGGAAATCGTGTGAAATTTGGTGTTTGTGTCCCGAAAACTGTGCCGTCGTGTGTGCTGAGCTATGCTGAGAACTAACCACGTATTGTGAATACCTTCCTTTTAAGGGATAAGTCGTTCTGACCTATTTTTTTCCCACCACTTGTCAATCACACATACAACCGAATTTCAAATAGTTCGAAATATTTCGCCTGAACCGCGCAAACAATATTCATGTATAATATACTTAAACTTTCCTCATGAATTACTCTGTCTATTGGTGAAAATCGCATTGAAATCCATTCAATAGTGTTTGAGCAGGTATATCGCGAACAGACAGGTAGACAGACGCGGTAGCTTTGTTTTATAATATGTAAGGATAAAGATATCTTGTCAAGTAGGTACGTAGAGTTGTAATGAATTACCTTATTTACTTACCTTCGAAGTTAAAATAATATCTAACCAACACACACCCACGCAGAACCTATTTTAAATGAAGATCATTCAAATACCTGAACATTTTGTACAATAGAGATATTCCAAACCTTGAGCCGTGACTTTCGTTGCGATGCCGCGATGAAAATCAAATGTAGTACCTACTTGGATTAAAGTACACAACTGCCTTTACCATACCTACCAGTCTAATTCTACAGTCACGCAGCTTCTGTAACGGGCATGTAAGAGAAACACACGCGGTTGCAACCAGTCTAATTTTATCAGACGGCACGGTGACGTGCTCGAGATGAAATTTAGAAAACTCAAGTGGATAACACGCCCAGGCTCCAGATATATAGTTGCATTCAATCACGTAGGTATTTTCTTCCTGCTCTTCATTGTGAGTCATTATTAATAAAAGTGGAGGCGAAAAGGCAGGATATGGTAATGACAAATGGCGTTCTCTGCTTATCTTAGATGTCTATGTAGAAAAGATGTAGCGGTTTCCTCTGCGAGTTACATGACGGGCGATGTCGTTAGCGAAGCTCCATCTAATAGATATCGCGCTACCTTTCTTGGCTCGCCGCTCGCTGAATACCGGAGATACTATGTTCGTCTTATCGAAGGTATTGCAAACTGCACTAGTTTTGCAGTGCTTATTTTGTACTTACCTACACGAACTGCTTACAAGTCCTATCAATCCTATCTTAAAATCCCACTGAGCTAATTTCATAGCTTTAGTATTTGTCAAATGGGTAAAATAGGTAACTAAATAAAAAACAAAACAGCAATCGAGTAAATATCTAATATACATAAGTAGTACCTTTAAAATTTCAGACTTTTAAGTGTTTTTGTGGTGCCTTTGCTGTACCAATATGCCAGTTGTAAAAGTGACTTAGGTATTTGTAAAACTGCTTTCTCGGTCTTCCGAGTCTTGAGTTCCTTTTTTATATTTCCTAGTAAAGATGACTTTCTTAGTCAAGTCTCCAAAGCCTTTCAGCGCAATCGCCCATTAATTCTGCGAGCAATGTGTCCAGGTAAATATCAGATTCTTCAGGTTCTCCTCCAGATCTTCTAAATTCTGATTCGATCATTCAGGAAACTCCGAGCATAGTCTCTAGTATTAATGGCTTTAGTGATTTGGACCTCCCTCTGTATCAGGTCCAATAATATTTCATATCACTATCAATACGCTCAAGTCAAAGATTTTTGTTTTGAAACACCGTAGCTTTTTAAAAACTGCTCTATCGTGTCCAATTTCTTCATTATTTCCGATTAAATGGTGTATTTGATAAACGTATGAAAAAAGATCTTTTGATAATTTCATGGAAAAAAACGAATTGACAGGTACGGGTAACTTTCCAGCCGCTTGGCTATTCATATCAGATCAAAGTATTGCCCAACTTCAACCAGGTCACTTCAGATTAATATGTAGGTAGGTAAGCAATTTCCTTATTTTTGTCTATCGACGAAAATGGAAGTTAAGTGTATAGAATGGAAAGATCATCTACTAAATTGATAATAGATATCCCAAAATATTAATTTTCCCTGCACATGGCTAAAAAATAACACTTATTACAACTTGATATAGCTTTGAGTAGAGTAAACTGTTGACCGAACGGTAATCAAAGTTACTTACAACTATTGAAACCTAGGGCACCCAAAAGCACGTTAGGGCGACGAGCACTAAAGTAGCGGGAAACACCAGAGTAAAGGATGCACAAAACCGGGAAGAAAGGACGATGGCTGATAAGACTCTTTATGACTTATGTATTATATCTGAAAAAAAAAATCGAATCTAGGAGTAGCGTTCTTAAGTAGAAGTGAAGCGATATGTAGAACTGATGGTTTCATTAGGAGTTTCGCATGGTTTCGTCGAATAATAAATAGTTCTTCCAAGCATTTTCAGTGCGTCAAGCGCCTTTTATATTTGATCTCGCCAAAAAAGAGTATTTTGCTGAGGAGTATGTACATTTTCAACTTCCACGGTCCACTATTTAATTAAGAATGTCTAACAGCTTTGTTACCAGAACCTGACAAGTCCTAGGCAAGTGAAAAGTCACAATACTTTGAAAAGTTTTTCTTATTGGAGTAGGGAGCCCAATAGAACGTGTTGGGGTAGAATAGAACTATAATGAAGAGTATTTTATAAACAGTTTTTTATTTACCTACCTTGTATATAATGTTACTTTCTTAGTTTATAAAAGAATTTTTATTGAGGTAGTACGTATTGTAGAAGTATTGTAAGGAATGGACCACTTTTTTTAACCAAAAGCATATTTCACTTATCTGGGTTCGTTACTACCACACTATCCATACATTTGACAAGCGTCTGTGGCCGCATAATAGCATTACCGCAGGTACGCGCCCAGCGAGCACCTGACACGTACAAATATTCCCACAACAATCGTACGACGCCCTGTTGCTATGCCTCAATTACTGCACAATATCTCATGTTTGTCATAATTGCCAAACATCTTTTTCCTAGAAACGACTCCAGTGTTTTTCGAAATGCATTACTCACTTATGATTAAGAAAAAGTTGCCATTATGTAACACCCCTGAATTGTGAGCAAAATGAATAACGTTATCCTTTCCACACCGAGCATAAACCACTTGAAATGTACTTACTCTTAACTTTAATTTAGGATTATGTAGGCACTCACCATTTTGAACTACTTATTTTATAGGATCCTCAGTAGACAGACATGTTTCTCAATTTTAAAGTGCCACCGCATCAAAATTCAGACTGCTTGAAAAGTTATCTTGTTTGAAACTTTTTATGTGTTTTTGCAGTTGGGTTATTTAAAAATATTAAAATTTTTGAGGAAGGGTTGAAAATGAGTTAGATATACATTATATCATTATTTGCTTTGAATTTACGTTACACCTTGACCTTAGCCAAAAGGCCGAGAAGCGATTGAATTTTGAATTTATGTTCTGGGCAGGTTAATTTTTGTCCTTAGAGAAACAACGAATAAATACCTAAATGTAAAAACAAAACTAGGAAGAAAACATACTATTCAAATTCGTAACAAAATTATAAAAATCAATTATTTCACTGAGTTTCTTGGGTAAACAAAATGGCCATAAATATTGGAATCGAGGTTGAATGTAGCAGGGAGATCGACTGTGTAGGCCTAGTAGTCGTAGGTGTTTTTTTCATGCACCCTACTGTTCCCATCCTCTCCGGTCTCTACCTGGGGCACGGCAAGGGGCCGTGCGGCGAGCGAAGCTTCGTGTAGTTAGAAATGTTGTGTCTGTCCTTTCGTGAGTTTACATCTACAACTTTAATAATAGTAATAACTAACAGCTGCAGACCTGCACTGAAATTTTAACTTTAAATTGTTATAATAGAGTTGTGCTTTTCAAGCTCTACACTTGTACCATGTAGTACCTACAAATTACTTATTCTGTGGCTCTACCACGTTTTATATTATATTATAATTATTAGTTTATTATAGACCTTCATACTACATTACTATCATAAATTCTATTTTGTGCGCTCTCTGAAATGTTTGATTAATTTTTAATGATTTTGAACTCTACGTCGTAAGTTTCGTATGCTAATTTCAATACAGAAATAGGCATCATGAAGCTTAAGAGTAGAGCTAGTACCGAACAAACTGATAATAACCCTCCTCATTTTTATTCGACGAACTGCGTTTCTATTTTATGGGCCCTCATTTAGAAGCGTCAACACAAAACAAAAAAAAAATACATTGTAGAGAACTGGCAACGCGAGACGAAACGTGGCATCACATCGGCGCGGCAAGCGCACGCGCACGTTCGTAAAAGAAGTAGACAAGCCTGTCGGGCCAGTTCGGGGAGCGAAGAAGTGGGGGGTGCCGCTTACGCCAGTACCTTCGCCGAAAGCGACGCGAGAGCACGCCGCAAAGTATTGTACGTACGGGCGTCGCCATCGGCTTGCTGTAAACACACCACTTCTGTTACAATCTCAACAAACCGGTTACCTTTGTGATCGCGAGTGCTACATCTGTGATTTTCCGTGAGCGTTGTAATTTATCTGACAGATATTTATGAATGAGTGCAGTGTAGTTAATTAAATGATGTTATTGAAATTTACGATCTTAACAATGCCGTGACCCGTGATTTCCAAACTTAAAATTGGATTACAAAGCTGGGAATATTTTAGATTGGTGAGTGTACAGTGAAGACTTTTTGTACCTAAAGGTACCCACAAATATTATTTAAACAGTTTTAACTAACGGGCTTGGTCCCGGAGCGTTGCGGAGGCGGCACAAACAAGACTATACGATAGGGGAGTGAAGGAGAGAGCATGCTTTGTTGACGCGGGGCAAGCGCATAGCGAGTGAGGGGCCGCTCTACCAACGACTCCACCAAACAGGGACACTCGACGCCAACGGTGTAAATTGTACACTCAAAAACGCACTGTTATGCCCCATTTTGTTATACTACTTTACTATATGTACTAATATGGAAAGGTTTGCAATGTTACTTACTAATTTCAAACTGGACCAATTACATCTGTTACCAATATAGTAAAAGTAACTTGTTTATTGTAAATCCGTTTTTTTTTCTACACAACTGTTGGACGTTTACAAATGTACGCAGTACAAAAAATAATAATATAAAGATAACGTCATATCAATTAGGTACAATGTACTGTTTGACTAATTAGATAAGCGTTAGTTTTTACTGTCTTAGCTTAGTTAAACCTTTTACATATGGACGTTTTCACAACCATAATTTTGGCACACGAATTTACTAGGTACTTATAGTTTTACATCAAAATGAAAAACGAAACACAAAGTCGACATAACATAAAATAAAATAGGTAGGTACCTAAACAAAAACTTTGTTACACAATTTTTTACCTCTAGATAGCCAACCTTCCTCGATATAATTGGCTATATAGCTTGTGACAAAAAGATTTCTTTTAATTTACTATAAAATACTCGTTATTTGGTTGAACAAAAAACCAGACTGTTATAAATTTTTAATTACTATTTTTCACGCTTAAAATAGATATGAAAAGAAAATTTATAAATCACCCTAAATAATAGTAACCCCCACCCTAAGTAATTACTAATCCTAGTGTTTTTAAGTTTTAGCTTGTAAGTTACTAACAAAAATGGTTCCATTGCTGTCCGAAAATAAACAATTTATTATTATTATTAAATTTAAAAAAAAAATTGTAACTTAATTTGAATTCAAAATCCCTTTTACATAATATAACAACCACATAGGTATAAACCTACAGAAGCTGAAATAACACCTTTATTCATACACGTCGTATCGACGACCAATACTTAGTTGGTTAAATGATATTTTTTCCTACATGGCAATAACGGACTTTGATCAATTGTAACAAGTAGGTACCTACTACTATATTTCAACACGCATGCTCGTCATCAAGTGTATTTGTTCATTGCGCCGCTTTCATTACCTTTCACAATCATTTTTCTTCTCCATTCTCAATTAGATACATTATTTGGTATAGTTGGTACCTACGTATTTCATAGTATGTCTAATTAATAGATATCTATTATTTTTATTGTTGTACACGGACATCCAATATTTCTGCTTTCGTTTAGCCCATTAAAATGTTAGTCAGTAAGAGAGAGAGACTGTCCTGTGCGATAAGAAAAATTGTAAACTTATATTATAAAATCGAACCTCCGCTCAAATAGTGTCCTAACCAGTGATCGGAATAGGTAGGTACGGCTAATTTAAATATTCCGATTCACACACACGCTTAAATAACTGAAAAAAAAATGTAGAGGGAGTAAGGCTGATTCTTTCTCGACAATTTGATATTGTGAATTGTGACACTATTTGAGCGGATATTCCATATGATTTTTCCGCGTTATTATGAGGTGTACAATAAAGTTTATAAATAATAGATTTCGCAATAAAGGGCCTATTACACTACTCGATATTCAGACAGCCTTAGTCGATGTCGCGTAGTGTAATAAGGGTTAGACCGGTCTTACTCGGAACAAAAAATAAGACAGTCTGAATATCGTGTGCTGAATATCGCGTAGTGTAATAGGCCCTTTATGTAAATGTATGCTCAATGTAAGTCAGACTAAAAAGAACTACACTAGCTACACTACTATTATCTATATTTCGACAAGTTGCGAAAGGACATTCTTTTTTAAAATTGCGTATTTGCAGAATACCTATGTGGATGTCATCCAGGTTCGTATTCTGTACAACACAAACTAAGGAATATCGTCTAAATCTACACATATTCACTTAATTTAGAATACTTCATTAGTACGTAACGCACAGAGTAACACTGGTAATCATTATCCTTGGATGCAACTAATCAAATTAATGCACTATATTATTTTTTATCATTTCACTGGATGGCAGTCAAAAAATGACAATTACGATTTGAACACACAGACAATTTAAGTTAGTACTATGACTAGCATGACTACCCGTCATAGAAATTTAAAAAAAAACTGAATTTACTATGTACAAGGGTTGTTGGGGTTTAAAGCACTATTTAAGAGGACTACACGAGCTAAATGCGAGTTATATATAAATGATCCACTGCAGTAAACAGAATCGGAAAAATATATAATGTTATTCTTCAGGATAAATACTAGATAGATAGTGTGTTTAAAAAAAACTGAATTTACTATGTACAAGGGTTGTTGGGGTTTAAAGCACTATTTAAGAGGACTACACGAGCTAAATGCGAGTTATATATAAATGATCCACTGCAGTAAACAGAATCGGAAAAATATATAATGTTATTCTTCAGGATAAATACTAGATAGATAGTGTGTTTAAAACTTAATACAGGTAATTTAGTAGAAAAGAAAAAAAACACGAATATGCCTCTAAAAATTACTTTTATCGAATAAAAACCGGACTAAAATACATGCAATCATTATGATTGTTTGACAGATTATTTTACAAGTAACATTTTACCGTTACAGTGTTATAATTTTACAATCAAATCTGTAGATTTTTGTAAATCGCTAAAATGCTTCAAATTTGCTCTTGGTGTATCAGAACTGTGCGTAGCTAGACCTGCACTTATCTAGAACTCAAAACGAAAATGGTTCCATGATTGGCGGGTCCACTTCCAAATATTTAAAAATATTTTATTTAATGAAATATTTTACGTACAATTTCTATTAGCTCGAATAGTTGAAGAAGAAAAAAGTGATGTTAACATTCCAAATTGTATATCAAAACACAAAAAAAAACTGTAAAAATCTGTGTAAATACTTACTGTGTCTAATACTACGTAACAACTGCAGTATTATTTCTCTCCGTTAGTTCATTCTCTTAATTTTAAAGATTTGATATTTATCATAGTATTAATTTTAGGTATTACGAGTACTTTAGAATACATGTATTATATTATATTACAAGTACCAAATATTAATGATTTTTGTTTCTATTTCAAATATTTATTATTTATTCATTGTGCTCACCTACTACAGTGTAGTCTTCTTTTTCAACCTTAAGATTAACTGGTAGAGAATGCCTTGTTGCATTATGTCTAACCACATATGAGTATGTACCACTGTTGTACAAGTAGTATATATTAATAAATTAATTTTACAATATAGATACCTAACGGAAAATAGATAACTAATGCAATCACATAAATTATTATAAGTACCAAATTTTTAAAAATCTACTAAAAAAGAAGTGTCGTTGACCTATCCAATTATAAAATCATAAGTCTCAATGTAAGATTCTTAAACGTTTGATTCAGAAATAGCGACAATTACTCCAGTTTACAATATCAATGAATGAAACCATTATCAACATCCTGCGTAATTGCGTGCACGTCATGTGTCATACTTATGATAACAACGAAAATACGCAAGATGCACCGAGGCACACCGAATGTTACTAATTGTAACTGAGGTCAATGGGTCAATGGAAGACCAAGGCTGAGTCGCTAACTCCTAAAGTATGTTCACGTACTGCGGACATAGTATCTCTAACACCTATAACTCTATTACCCCTTCTATATAAAGTAGCTAATGAAAAGAGAGGTCTATGCTCAGGATTGAGGATAATGATAAAATGAAATCGGCGCAAAAAGAAACGGTAGTAAAATGTTCAATGCGCAAAACGTCAAAGTTCCAAAACAACGTCTAAATAATCTGAAAGATACGTAGTCAGAGGTCAAAAGTGTAGTCTACCAATGCTAAAGTATTTAAAATTTCTTTGTAGTATAAGGTCAACCGATTTATTTATTTATTTTAATTTTAGACACTAGCATTGTTACAGTGCACTGCTATTTTGACCCCTGACTGTACTTTCAGATTATGTTATCAGACTTAAGTATATTCCCAAAAGCTTTTTGTAAACTCAAGCAAGTAGGTACTACCTCTGAAAGCAAAACAAGAGAAGTAGACAAAAAAAAACAGGTTGCTAGTCCATAAAACATGATTTAATTTTTACTTCGTAACTGAAATTAAAAAAATATATATATAAACTTGTAATCGTCGTTATTTTTATTGAATTCTAAATTGTTTTAATAATTGAAAAAATAAATTAATAATTTGAAAATCTTATCAAATTCTTTAATTTGATACCTACTCCTATCATGGGGGAGCATTAAATTAATACGTCTGTCATCTTTGGGAGTCTTGAATTTATAATAAGGAAACTTGATACCATGAACTATCATCCAAAACTAACATATATGCAAAATTTCAGCTCAATCGGTTGACGATACAATTTTATAATTAAGATGCAAAATTTTACCCATATGGACAATAAATTGTACATGCTTAAGTAAAACTAAAAAGGTAAATTAATTAAAAGTTTATAATAAAAATGCACCTAGGTACATTGTTTACACAAGAGGAATTATATTTTTTCCGATAAAAATATTTATGTCAGATAATAACTAGACATAAATAGTGATCTAGTTTACCATTACGTTGCATCTACCATGTTATATTTCTGCACCACCCTAAGGTCGATTGGTAGTAAATGCCTAAGTTTTCATTCAGTCCGCCTTTGTGCAGTGTTTCTTACTAGTGCATAAAGTTTTAATAAATAAATAAATAATAAAGGATGAACCACATTTGCCGGTCCGATAATTCAATCACAAATATTCCATTTATCGTTAAACGGATTTGTCATAAAACATGTAGCTACAATAAAACAACGGAACTCGATATTAAATAATGATAAAACAAAACCAGAAACAACGACTTCCAAAATTAAAGTTATTTTGCACTTTTTAGGTTTCTTTTCTTTCGGTATGTAGTACATTTTTGTGAAAAGGTTTTTATTTCCCACTTCTTAGTTGTGTACCCCTACAACTACCTAAACCTAACTAGTGTGCAAGTTCTACAGAAAATTACAAACCAAATCATGTATAGTCACAGTGTTGGCATGGAGTTCTAACAAATTCCGTACACGACTAGGATATATTTTGCATGTTCATTTATTTGAATACTAATTGTAGTTTATTGAATTGCACAACATAGTCCGGTCAATTTAGACATCCGAGGTTACAAAAATTCGCACCAGCTGAACAAATTGGCAGGATTGTTCAAAACACCATTCTAAATAAAATCTAAAAAGTTCTCATCGATCCGACACCTGGAAAAAATAATACTCGGGGTCAAAAGTCACAAAAACGAGCTGAGAGATTTTTCGAGCGAATTATTGTAACCTTACCCCTATTTTTTTATCTAATTTGACTGGACTAACGAAACAAAAGCATGTAGATTACATTTAAGTATAACTAAATTTTCAATAAGATTAAAACGTTAGATACTGAAATATCAAATACATAGTTTAGAAGAACAATGTGGTCAGTCGGACGTAAAAAGCGACCTTATTGCGCGTTCTTAGAAACCAACATACCTATTATAAAACAAAGTCCCTCAACCGCGTCTGTCTGAATGTTTGCGATAAATTCAAAAACTAATGAACGGATTTTCGTTCTTACGTTGTTGAAACTTTAACGGTCCGGACTAAGCGTTTCGCTTCGTCGTTTATACCCCGCGTACATCGAAGGACTGTAACAATTTGCCTGCTGCGGTCTTCCCGTCCAACTATAAGGTGTCTTCAAGGCTAGAGTGAATAGGCTCTTAATAAACTAGTGCGCTTCACCATCAATGATTGCATCACTGCTTACCATCAGGTGGGATCGCAGTCAAGCACTGGTTTATATCAATAAAAAAATGTTTAGATGATAAATGCATATTACAAAAGAGGAAAGCCATGAATTTCAAAGATGTGCAAAACTGGGGCGCGTAGATATCTAAATATAATTCTAAGCCGGTCACAGCGGCATACAAGCTCCAAAACGTTTTTGCAGTAAGGACTGAACATTTATAAATTCCGGCGCTTGCTTATGTTAGATTAAACATACATACTAATTACCTATTATAGGCCGGTTTTGTATTTCACAATGACTCTATTGACGTGTCTTCAAGTAAACTTTTCATAATACGTACTTAGATAATAAGCATCCATTAATAGCAACAGTCATTGATGCTAATGTGGGTAGAACTCATCGGTGAATCAGCCATGACTGTAAGAAATATTTCAAACATTCTCATAAGTACACATAATGTAAATACTTACCTACATATTATCACGTAACCATATGCCAATAAAATTTACTCTTACGACGCTGTACGAGTTTACTTAGATTTCATACAAAAATGGGTATAAATATAGCGATGTTACAGAAAAAAGAAAAACCAAAGAAAGAAATAAATGAATAACTAATTTTAAAACGAAAATAATATGCCGTAAATATAAAGTTTATCGAACTTGTTATATAACTAGCCGGTACCCGCGACTTTGTCATCCGCGTCAGATTTTTAACAACTCAATGTCATTGGGTCACAATTTCAAGGAGCTTTTTGTGCGAGGAACCTTAATAATTCGTCAAAAACGATTCAGATAAGATTATAAAAATTGCATATTTGTAATAGGTATCGAATATACGAGAACTTTCATATGAATTTAGTAAAATATAAATATACGAGTATATTATATAGACATATATTTTATTGATATTTAGGTCTACAAACAGGTACTTCAATTTTATTTAAGTTAGTTAATCTGAAGATACCACAGTTCATAGTGTGCAATTTTATAAAACGATAATTATTTCATAGGTAATGGCCAAATATGTATATCTAAATATAAGCGACCGATTAATTATGTAAGCAGACCATTCCACATCCCATAGCGGAATCATGACATTTTGGTAATCAACTCCGACAAAACTGATTTGACTGATATTTAATTGTTTAAAAAATTTGTGAGATTAGGCTTTGGGTGCTATTCAATAAAGGCGGGTATTCATTAGGCAACATTTGTTGATAAACTGTTTACGACGTGTTTATCACCAAGTTTACCGTAAACAGTTTCTGAAACTTCGTCCACATTTGTCAGTTGTTGCTATGTCGCCCGAGGAAGTACCTAGTGATGCTTTGTGCTCCTTACATAATAATTCATTATGAGTAACACTAGAAAAAAAAAAACGAAAAGGTGGTGGATTCGAAACTATCTCTTAAAGATGTTCGAAAAGCGTCATAAACAATTATTATAACTAGTTACGCGTTACGTGTTCCATCTATGCAGCGCGTATTTAATAAGTCATACTTGAATGTATGCCTACATTTAAAAATACCGGAAATCCAACCCTGAATACGTGCTTAAGTAATGAATATAAACAATGTGTCACATCCTCACGTAGGTCATGTTCTCGACCATAAATAACACCTACCTATCGATTGTTTACAAAAAGAACAACGGGCACTGTCCAGTGTCAGACAATGTATCACCCATACCTACTCGTAGCATTCATAAACGTGCATCTGCATCGGCCGTGTTATAATCATGATTAATTTTTACGTACTCAGTACCTAATACCTATCTTAGAAACGGTTCTTACTGGTGATAAGTTATCACAACCAGCAAGTTGTAGATACGATACATATGTGGGTATGGTTTATCACAGCTACCGCAATCAGTAAATACGAAGTAACGAACATTAATTGGCACAAATTATATCTGTATCACGTTTTAGGCTAGCTACTTACTAGAAAGTTCGCTGAAATTAACGAACAAACTGGGTAACTGTGTCAATTTATTGTAGCCATCTGTTTGCCTTTGCTAAGTGCAGAGTTAACAAAATACTAAGTATTTCTGTATTTTATAAAAAAGGACTGTAGTTTTTTTTACTTTCTATTTGTACCTATGTATAACGAAGCCCACAATCGTATGATGATACGATGAACCTTAATTCATTTTGATAATGTAGCAGTATTGCTACATTATCAAAATAAAAAAAAATAAAAAATAAGTTTAATTCAAACAAAAGAAATGCAAACAGTTTGATTTAAATAAAACCTATCAATATATCTAAGCAAAGAATCTCGTGCGTTTTCAGCCTAATAGTTCTATGAATATTTAAACTAGGTTAAAAAACTAAATATCTTAAGTAAACATTATATTTCATCACATTATTTACTTTTATCTACAAATAAATATTTATTTGAGTTCTTTAAACAAAATATTCAGTTTATTTTATTTTTAATATATAGTTGTTTATCAACTTAGGTACTTCTCTAATTATCAAGCATTGCTCACGATAAACAATATCTGCAAGACATAAAGCCAAATGAATGTTTCATAAAAAATATCTACTGATATATTGATAATATAGACGGTTATTTGCGATACTTTCACAATGCAGGGTTGTGATTGTGAACCAGAAAAGTGCGTGCAGAACTTGTTTCATACCATAAACTATCCAGTAGATAAATGGTCCATGAGATAAAAACCCGCGCGCTAGCGGACAGAGAACCTAGGCTTACTAATAGTGTTGTTGTTAATGGATACTCTCCGGGTACGGAACTCTAACCCACATAGGTATAATTCAACAGTGAAAACGCTAGAAGCTGCAATAGTCCTAACAAGGAAAATGTGAGAAACTGTCTTTTAAGGTTTCACAAAAACTTTTCTATCCTTTAACTCGAACGTTATATCGACCATGCTTTTTCAAACGGTTATTTATCACAAGTGTGAAAAAAGAACCGCGACTTCCTGATCCGCGTGGGACCGAGTAAGTTTTCAAGCACGTCACGGCCGCATCTCGAGGCTCAAGTGTCAACCGGCTCTGTGCTACTGTCGCCTTATCTTTTTTACTGCATACTAAGCTATCGTTATCTACCAGACTCTTCATACCAATAAAATAACACAAGGGAATATACTAATGAGTAAAACACCGACGTACATGGATATGTTGTTTCATAAATTGAACGCTAACGAGAAATACACATGAGAACGGACCGCGACACCTTGCCTGCTCGCAGTGTGGCAGCTACCTCGTAGATACCATTCTACAAAATATGCATTCGAATAAGTGCTGCTTACAACTCTTTTACATTTTCATTATCTTTCATAAATTTCGTATTCGATATTACATGCATATATCCACATTTCATTCTCGTTTCACTGAGATATTACATGGCGTAGATCCTCTACATGTATGTAGGTACACTGCACAGTGCACATCCAAAGTAACTACCTAGTTAAGAAACACTATGGGCTGATTTCTGAATTAAGTATTTTAAGAACTACTCAAACCCTACTTTAATGTCAAATTTTGACAGCTTTTCAGGCGAAAGTAGAGTTTGATAATTAATACAGCATGGAACGCCGCCGCCGCGCCGTTGCCCCGGCAACAATGAAAGACGCCTTTTCCAATTGGTATTTGCGCCAGTACCGAATATCATTAGCCATAGTCAAAATTGGGTACTTCACCAATGTTTTTTTAATCATTTCTATCAAAAACTTTATCCAAAAACACCAATACTTATCCTTTTTGCTAGTTGGAAAACTTTCAAATCTAGTGTAAGGGAAAACCGTAAAGTAACAGAAAAAAGATGCACATAAGTAATACAAACAAATACAAATTTGTATAATTTACTTATTATGGAATTTAATTCTGAAATAAAAAAATTGAAAAAATAAATTGGCCATGAAATGAAACATATATTATTTATTTAAACTATGGACGATAGTTAAAAAAATATTTTTTTTATTTTTTGTAGCACGTCAGAAATCTGAGACATAGGGAGGCCTAGAGAGAGATATTTGTATTTTAACTACCCGCAATTGTTTAAATACGTTTATCGTTTTATTTTATAAACAACTGTGTGATTCACAAGTCTTATTTTTATATACATATTCTTATTGTTATCTAGAGTGTGTAAACGATATCGATATCTAAATCGATTTTGTTAGTTAAATCGTGGTTTTCCTATAACAAAACCGTTGCAAGAAACCTATTTACATTATTTTGGATTTCCGGTGTCAAATCAAGATAATAATTGGGTTCCTCATGTAATTTGCACTAAATGTAGATTGGTCCTCAGCTCCTCGTAGGTATTCAGATAAAAATAGAACTCTGAAATTTGGTAAACCAATGATATGGAGAGAGCCAATTACTAACCATGTAACCGATTGTTACATTTGTACAAAATCTTTTAGTTTTAACTCAAAAAATAAAGATATTATGGGTGTAAATGTTCCTTAGTGTAAATATGTCACTAAAAAATTATTAGCCCCATATCATGTTCTACCAATTATGGCCGGCCGCCCATTGTATGTGTTTTATATATATAAGTTTTTCTATCTTATGTTTTTTGGTGTAATAGACACTAAAGTATATAAGCAAATAGATAAAATAAAAAACAATTTTTGCATTCCCATTTGGATTTTTTCGCAGAAAATCTTGGCAGTATGAGTAATGAACACGGTGAGCTATTTCACTAAGATTTAAAATCATTTAAGCAAAATTATTAAGGTTTTAGGACCAAAATATGTTATGTTACTATTATTGGTCTGTTGTGAGAGATACAGATGAAAATATTCAAAAAAACTGGGCAAGTGCGAGTCGGACTCGCGCACTGAGGGTTCCGTACAAACTACAATTTATTGTCGATACAAATCCCGAATGGAGTCTCGAAGATTTTTCCGAATTGCAAAAAAGTATTTTTTGTGACGTATGTAACAACAAATTTACTGTTTGCAGATTTATTCCTATACCTGTGCTATAAGACCTTGCTTTATGCCAAATTTCAGGATTCTGGGTTAACGGGAAGTACCTTATGAATTTTGATGCCTTTGAGAGTATCGAAATATACGTTTTTTGCGACATAAACGGCCGAATCTTTTTTATTCGCTAACATAGAAGTTTGATTTTTTCACAGCTTTAAGGGACTGCAGACAACAGACAGACGGACAACAAAGTGATCCTATAAGGGTTCCGTTGTTTCCTTAAACCCTAAAAAGAGCATAAATTACCCATTTTTAACTGTCTATTGTTTATTTAGATGTACTTTTTTTGTAAAAATCTTCTGCAAAAATAATTAAAAAAAACAGACGTGCTTTTTTTTTAGGTGGGAAAATCATCTTATGACATCCCTCGCTCTTGGGCGGAGCGAGAGATAGTGTCAGACTTTTACTGATTAAAAACCCACTCCTGTTCCTTCTTTGCCTGGATTTTTTAAATATTTTTTTCAGCGATGTAGACCCCACCATGCGCCTTCTCTTCCTTATACAAATATTTGAAATGCTAATTGCTGCATCAGACTGCTTAAAGTGACTTGTTTCCAACTTTTTAGTAATTTTTGCGTTCAGATTTTACATCTTCAACCTAAGTAGGTACCTACCCAATTGTCTCGATCCATGGACCGTCAATTTGTATGAGTAACTGTAACTGTGGTACACACTGGCACGTTCGCTTTGTATGCAAAGTGTTGACAGTGACGTCTTCTCTAGCAGTGGCCGCCGAGGCTTCAAGGTACTCCATGAGTAAAACCTACGCATTCTATAATACATAACCATGTAAAATAATGTAACCTCAACAAGACCGTCTAGTTATGTCTTACCTTACCGGTAATCGCTCATTTGTTTACTTCAGTAATTGTTCCGCTATACACGCCACTCAAGGGTGCATACATTTTACGTTCGAAGTGCAATAAATATCGTTTTGTGAGAGTAGACCTACACGCAAACCAACCAATTTAAATAATAAACAGTTTAACATTAGAAGTCATAACAGTGACGCGGCGGTAGAAAAAACTAAATATACGTTTGTCGGTCGCGTGGCCCTCCCCACATTGCATCCAGTCCTCGTTACGTTTTCAATAAGAGGCACTTACTCAAATATTTTATATTACCTAGGTATAATATAAATAATATTAGCTGACTCGGCAAACGTCATTTTGCCATACAAATTATCAAAGAAAAAAAAAACATCAAGTTTCGGACTTTTAGTAAATCCAAATAAATCACAAGCTCTCATTATTGGTGGCAGATATTTCGTAAACTTATTAAATAACCAGTCCCTCCCACTTGTTATGTACGATGCTGTCGCTATAGCCTATTCAAAAACAGTTAAAAACTTAGGTGTATTCCTAGACTGTAACCTGTCTTGGAATGTCCACATTGCAGAAGTAAGCAGGAGGGTGTTTTGCTCATTTCAGTCACTGAAACGTCTTCAGAAGTTCCTGCCTTTCTCAACTAAAGTTACTCTTGCTCAGTCTCTTCTTCTACCTCTTCTTGACTACGCTGATGTCTGCATCCTTGATGCGACTGAGGATCTTCTTGACAAACTGGAGCGTCTGCAGAATTTGTGTATCCGCTTCATTTTACCACGCCACTATTGACTTCGAAAACAAAATTCTTATCAAAAACACTTAAAAGCGCTGACTGTCAACAAACACTTAAGAGGGTATAATTTTTGTTAGATTATTGAAAAATTACAAAATGTCTCAAAATGTTATGATAAACGAGGATAATACCTTAAAAAAATGAACCACTGACGAATTACACAAAAAAAAAAAAATTTTTTGTGTTCCCCTAATTGTGCCGGTGTGTGTATTATGTTCATGAAAGTTTATTATTGAGGTGTTAGGGTGTTTTTAATATCGTGCAAATTTCATCACGCATGCAGAAAATTTCAAAATGCAAAAAAACGCGTCCCGCGTGCGTATTCTACACATTTATTACAATAAATACTTACTTGTATGAAATCGACATTTGCAGGGGTTAAGCGCGCGGAGCAATCCCGCATGCGTGATCAAAACCGCACGATATTAAAAACACCTTTACTATGTTTAAAGTAAATATGTATTGCCTGCGAAATTTTTTTTATATAATGGGGTTTATGGAGGCTGACCGCCAACACTACTTATATCAACATAATAGGTAAATTGAATTAGTGGAAACTAACGGCAACGCACTTTTTGGCACGAGTGCGGAAATAGAGAAAAAGACGCATAGGAATTAGAATACATTGCGAGCCTCAATAAATGCCAGGGAAACGGAAAGCTCGATAGGCGAGTCCAATGCGGGCCTGGTCGGTTTTTTTTCCTTTGACTATTAAAACCTTAAAATGAAATGTCTTGAATGAGACCAGCAAGCCAAAACACGCAAATTAAAAATAATGTATAGTTACAACAAGTAAACGGTGGATGCTAAGATCACGACTGATACGAGATGATCAAGTTTAGTTTCTCACGATCGACAAGAATAGTAAAAAATAAATTTAAAAAATGTAGTATGCGAATCCTTAACAAGGAGTGCGTGTGCATGCTGCGTGCGTCAAACGGTCGTCCCGTGTGACCGAGAACCAGACCAGACACAACATTATTTACTTGCGTTCAATGACATCTCAAGCTCTCGTTTAAATTATATTTAAATACTAGCTGATGCCCGCGACTTTGTCCGCGCAAAACTTGTAAAACAGCACAATGCCATTTAGTTAATTTCAAAATATATTTTTTTTGCGCTGACCTTAGTGTCTAATTTTTTTATTAATTTGACAAATTGTAAAATAAAAGTAGCCTAAGTTACCTACTCCTGGCTTATAGGATCAGCAAATCCCGTCAAAATCGGCCCAGCCTTTTTGGAGATTAGCCGGTAAAAAACACAAATATAAAAAAAAAAATTTTTCCTTTTGGTATCGAATTAATATGCATTTAGTAAAAAAATATATGTTGATATTATAAACAAATACTTAATTTTTTTCATGTCTAGATGTGTAGATATAAATGTATAGATAAGTTTCTATGTATAATAATATCCAATTATATCGTTTAACTCCAGATGACTTGACAAAATAGACATACATAACAACGGCACATAAAGAAATCTAAAAGGAGGGACCTTTTCACAACGGCTAAGTTTTATTAATAATATTAACACCAATACTGCAGTTTCTTTGATAAATATAATGTGAAAATAATTGAATTAACTTTACTTTATCATTACTTTTTGCGGCGGTTTTTGCCATGTAGGTTTTGTTTTGCTCGAAAACAGGTGGTCATTAAAGTAGTACTGTGAAGAAAAGTTAATCTGTTATAACCTAATATATCAGCTAAACGCACTTATACATATTTTTTTTATATAATATAAGTAATTATATTTATCTGTGTAATTATATTTTCAAAAATTTGGGAGTCTTTCTTCGTTTAAAATTGTTCAGGTTCTGACAATTTCAGTCGCGAATAAGTACGGACTTTCAATCTTTGAGTTTTGGTTAAGCATGCAAAGAGTTGTTCATGTCCCTACTAGTTTTTAGGGGTTTGTTAAGTTCTGTACGTAGGTACGAATGAAAAAACTCACTCTTTCAGGATCATTTCGTATGTCTATCTATCCGACTACCTTGTGATCGAGATTTATTTCTGTGACGAAAATACGGACACGAAACGGGTTTTTTTTTATTTTTATATTATGAAAAATTGCTAATTTATAGATTTTTCAAAATTTGAAAATTTTAAATTTTGAGAAATCCTATTTTTTTACGAACATACATACGATCCTTACGATACTTTCTAAAATATAAAGTGAAGGTCGAGTATATCGATTACCTACGTTGAATCTGTTTCTAAGGGACTCGAGGACCTATTTCTTAAATAGCCCGGATAGCTCTCTTTTGCAATATAAATGTGCGTGATGCACTTATGGACATGCCCTTAAATGAAGAAAAAGTAGGCATGGAAGGATCGTAACAGATCGCCTTCCGCGGTTTCAGCCTTCATAGAAAAGAGGCGTGGGCGTATGTATGTAACTAAATTAACGATTTTTAAATGTTTTTTACAGGGTGCCAGAAAAGCGGAAACATGGCGCGCATAGAGAACAGATATTAAGTTATAATGGGCGTCGCGCGCGCGGTCCTGGTCCTCCTTGCATCCACGGCTCAAGCCTGGATGCCAGATGCTAACGCACGCATACATATCAAATATGGTAAGAGATTTATAAAAAATATAAAACAATTAAGAACATGTCGTATATGTCAACATAGTTAGTAGTATATAGTTAGTAGTGTTGCAGTGCTACTGTCCTGAGAGTGTCCAGCAAAAACATATATGATTTCCGTGGTGTAAAATGACAACAAGATAAACTGGTAAAATATATTTTTTTTATATTCCTCTTTTCTTGTAGCCTACCTATAGGCTATAGGAATATACCTTCTTCAATTATCACGCACGTGTAAAAAGTAAAAGTAAGTAAAGTATTATTTTCGGCGTTAAAGGTGTATTTGCCTTGGACAAGTTTGAATTCCTAGCTGCATTCGGTATTCTTGTGTCAACTCATTGCTCGTGAGTTAACTTTAACATCGGCTTAAACCTAGTTAACTTTAGAATTCTTCATTTGCTCGGGATTAAATATGACGGCCGTAACATACATAAGATGCTGCTTTATCCTTTTACTCATTTTAGTACATAATCTTAGTACCTACCTATTTTAACCCCAGGTAAGGTACGACTTCTAACATGTCAAATTAATAACATAATAATTAAACTGACTGTTACAGCGCTGGTAGATGAAACTTCTCGGGATTTCGGATTTTATGGTGGTACCTATGTGAGAATTCCCCAACCAATTGTTATGAAATCACAAATGTTCATTGTTGTTTACTGGTTGCACAATGAAGACATTGTTCGTTTAAGCTGCACAAAAAATCTACATTGTGCACATTGAAAACGACAGAAAAAGCATGCAACGACATAATAACTTGTTTTTATTTAAATTTTACTTAGAATAAAATGGATTAAACTATATATACACACCTACCTATATATCGATGCAATTTAGCTCAACGTGTAGGTAACAGCAGAGATCAGAACTGAGCACAGATCTTTCTGAATAATTCACTAGATATAGCAGCATCTGCTATCTCATAGTGTCGTAATATTCTAGTTCAGAGTACCTTTGTACTATTATTTAAATAAATTTATTACATAAAATAAGAGTTGCCTGATTTACAATTTCAGTCTAAACTTTTTCTTTTTTGTTTCAGGTGATGAAACTTCAGAGCAATTCGTAGGCAACGCGACGGCGCCGGACCATTTCCGTATATTAGACAAAGATGATTTCTCGATTATAGTTGGCGGCAGGTAAATTACTAATTCATTCTAATATCTATTACCTACGACAGTACGCAATTCTAATATGTGACTATTCTACTCATGTAATTAAGTATATTCAATGCAAATTAATATTCCCAAAGAAGGCACAACACAAACAATAATAAACTTTTCTGATGGCGCGATTTAATGCTTGTAATATTGCATCAATTGTCAGTTTGAAAATAATAGTCTTAGCAAAAAACGTACCACAAGAATCTTGATAGGTTTAAACAACCTTTCTTGTTTTATAAACAATTTAACGTAACGTAGTATTCATGTAACGTGAAGTGAAATTAAACTCAAAACAAAGTGCAACCGGCGACACGTCACTAGATACTCGACAATGAATCATGTTATGAACTCTTAACTTGAATATAAAAAACAAAATACTTACGTGTTATGTAATTTGTCACCATTTAACACAATAAACATTATTAATATAATTTAGTTTCGAGTGTATTTTCACTATAATTATTCCACGGATATTTATCGCAAAATCTGTCACATGTCGCATTTCTGCTCGCACCTTTCAGCATAAAAGGTTCTATTGCCAATACTCGGACAATGAAAGGCGTGTCAATATAAGATTCTCTTTTATGGTGTGTTTCTATCGAATACATTTCATTGGAACACTAGGCTTACGGCGATGCACCACCGGTACAAGTTGGACATTCCCTCTGAATGCGCTAAAACGTAAGAACACCTTAGGTAATTGTGCGTACAGCTAAGAAGTGAAATTCCCTGCCGGAGTCTGTGTTTCCTGATAGCTACAACCTAGGAGTCTTAAAATAAAGACTCTTGGCTTAATACCCCCAGATTGTAGCTTGACTCAAGAGTGAATAGGTTACTTCGAGTGGATTGGTTTCTTACTGACTCCATTGTCGACCACATAATCGCTTAGATATCTACCATTAGGAGAGACAGTGGTCAAACGCGAGACTATTCATAATTAAAACAATACGTATACCTACATATGCTATACCTATCTAATCGATATCGACAAGCTATGCAATCAAATTTCGTCGCTCCATCAGTAAGCTTTTGTCTTCTTAATTTTCAGAAATAACCCGTTTTGTTCTAATATATTATTTTTTAATTATTTACCTACCTAGCTTATTGGCCGATCATTATATAACACTCTTTGTGTATTCACAGGAACACAGTGTACAACCTAAGCCTCTACGATCTGTCTGAAAATGTAGAACAGGTAAATTATACTTACAATATGCATGTTACCTACTAATGTACCTACTATAAAGCTTGTTGATCCTGTGCTATAGGCTACAAAGTAATTAATGAATCACTTAATGATGGTATTTATAAATATGTTTATTAATCTGTATTAGTTTGAAGGCACGGTTGGCGCGGTAGTTGAGCGATTGGTTGCTGTGCTGCGTGTCGCGGTTTCGATTCCCGCACAGAACATATCTTTGTATGGCCTGCAGACAATTATTTATTAATAAGTATGGATATGAATGTACAAGCAAGTAGTTTTAAAGTTCGTCCACATCGCCGTCACTGGAAAAAGTAGCCAAAAGACTGTAAGCATTTCCAAATTGAATGGCGATGCTAATTCTTTGGACGAAAATGGCCAGCCTTCCAGTCATTCATGTAGAGTCCACCAATCACATTGTCTTGAACTAGGTGGGCACTCGGACACCATAGCCCAAGTGGCAACACTAGTCCGGGGCAGCGGCAGTCACACTGCAGCCGCAGCCCCCGACACAAGTGTACGAGTTTCCTTCGTAAACTTGTGTACCGTGGTGGTTTTAGTCAGTAAGGGTCTGACAGACCCCTTCACCACCGCAGGGCGGAGGACACCCATGAGGATTTCCATTTTCACCTCGAAAAAAAAAGGTGGGCACTCAGACACCATGGCCCTAGTCACCTAGATAAGGGCTCTAATGTTTTAACCCCTAAAAGCTTCCGTTGAGGTTATTACGTTTGCGCTGGTTGAGGTTCAACAGTCGCCCCACCACAGAAATGTAAAAACCAAATATAAATGGTCGTTAATTTCACCAAGTTAATCTGCCTGAACGAAGCAGTAAGGAAAAGAAGGTATCGTACTCCAGCACTGTTTCATGTAGCCAAGCTTACGCAAGCAGCTATAGTACTCAGGTATTCTAGTACACTCACTGTTTATTCTTAGTTACGTTACGAGCCATTTCGTGCGGTAGACTGTTTATTGTGTAATATAAGATTTTATTTAACCGTACCGCATATGTGGGGCCATTCATTTATTACGTAACACGATTTTTACTAGTTTTTGACCCCCCTCCCCCCTGTTTAATATTTATTACGTAAGAATCTAAAGGAAAATATTAAAATACGTTTGGTTGAAGTTTATTTTTAAAAAATAAAAATTTTTAGGAACGTTTACAAGTGTGTCGTTTACGCAAACAAATAATTTCTAGTTCACAAGAGGGGAGGTGCAGTGACGTTGTCATAGAAATAGTTTACCTATACGCATCCGAGCGCACATCGGCACTCGCGCGATTGCCCGCGCTTTTTTCAAATCTTAACTTAGCGTATTTTTGAGATCTTACGTAAGAACTACGTACACTGTGTGTGCGACCCCTTGTAAGAAAAAACACAAGGTCGACCCCTCTCCCCCTAAATATTCTTACGTAATAAATGAATGGTCCCTATGTCCACCATCGCGGAATCTACTAACCTATTACAAGGCAGTCAGTTTGGCGTCATTATCACTTTGTTTCACAAAACTTGAAAAATCTCTAATTTTTTTTGTCTGTCGGCTAACAAATTAAACGGAACTACTTCGTAAATTAAAGATACACCTGAAAAGTAAGTTAAGTAGGTACCCACTTAGATGTAATATTTTTCAATGAACCTTGAAAATTATTATTTAAACAAATATTTGAAAAAAAATCACATATAAAAGCATTAGCTAAAATATTTACCTATTTAATATTACGAGTATTTGAGGTTTTGATCGATGACACCACATGGATTGAGAAATAAAAATAAGTACAAAACAACATGGACGAGCGAACGTAGGGCGAGAGATTGTTTGGCTGCGAGCCAAAAATTACTAAAGTTTCACTCATGAAAAACCGTCCAGACATCCGTTCAATGCCCTTGCAAAGTTCAATAGAAATCAGGTAGGTACGTAAATAGCATTAAAACTTAGTGATATTACACAATAAACTAAACTGAAATATGACATTATCAATCTGATTTCCACGCGAGGACTTGTGAGTCAAAAGAAAAACATTATAAAGTAATCGCTGGGGAGCTATTTCGCATTCGGCTAGTTCTATAAAATAGAAGAAAGGTTTTAAAATAACAGTAAATCCTTGTGGCTGTGGGTCATAGTTAATCAAAGAGAATTTGTATCGTGTAAGCAAGCGTTAGTAAAATACGCAATATAACCACCCGATTTCTGAGTTCACAATTTGTTTATTGTTATGAATCGTCATCTGCAATGGTGTAACATTAACGATACCTACATTACTTAAAAATATTTTAGTAGGTTAGTATGATATTAATTTTAAGTCTCTTTCTGAAACTACCCGTAAAACTTAGGCATTCAAGCAGCGCTTAATTAATAATACATCATTAACTCAAACTGTTGAATACAAAAACTGACATACATCACTACATCTATTTCTCAGACCATTTTGTTGGTCTGAGATCTATTTACATAACTGCTGCTGTGTTATAGTTATGTCAACTCGATAAGTATAATAAAACTACGCTAAGAAGAATAAAGATTATAAATTTTAAATTACATATAATAAACAAATATGTGGTAACATCCAGCCCTAACGAATAGGTTTTTAACTAAAACTTACTTATAAATTATCAAATCTTACGAGTATTTGGTAATATTATACCTTAAAAATACTACCTAGCCTTTAAATAGGTTTCACTGTACTGTGATGCTCGGTGTTTAAATTAATCATCACATATGATTAATTTAAACACCGAAGAGAAGAATAATTTAAACACAGAAGGCCAGCGTGGTGATGCGTTAAATTATTCACGACCGGTCGCATGCAGCAGCCTAGTGCGAGTTTTTTAACATACTCGAAATTAGGGCCTTCTGGTGACAATAACGGAAAACATTTTTTTCACAAAGTTTTTTTTCATTTGATTTGACATACTTGTCACATAAGCAAACGTGCGGAAACCACGTGCTTGAGAATGGTCATGTTTCCGCTAGATGGCGCTGTAATCAATATGCTTTCATGCTTTACGTGAGGGTTGCATAACATCTATATAAAATTATAAAAATGAATAGCTGTTCGTTTAGTCTCGCTAAAACTCAAGAACGGCTGGATCGATTTGGCTAATTTTGGTCTTGAAATATTTGTGGATTACCAGGGAAGGTTTAATACGGTGAGAAAATATGAAGTCACGAAAAAAAAACCGAATACAACGCCATCTTGAATTAAAATGTCATTTTAAAATGAATTATGATGGTTCTGATGATGACAGTAGATGGCATTATCCTTTGACAGTTTAGCTAAAAGTTATCACAACATTCATTGACTGTTGGGCGGTACGAAGTTCGCCGGGTCAGCTAATATGTCATCATTTCAGCCGAAGGACGTCCACTGTTGGACATAAGCCTTCCTCAAGTGTCGCCACAACGGACGGTCCTGTGTGTCTCGCATCCACCGCATTCCCGCGACTCTGACCAGGTTATCGGTCCACCTTGTGGGAGGCCTTCCAACGCTGCGTCTTCCGGTGCGCGGTCGCCATTCTAGAACCTTTCGGCCCCATCGACCATCCGTTCTGCGAACAATGTGCCCTGCCCACTGCAACTTAAGTTTGGCGACGAGAAGATACAGCACAGCTTCCCGAATGCTGCCCAGCCGAGTTCGATTAGACGATTGACCTCTTTCTCAAAGTTAGACGTACCCAACTGGATTGTCTGTCCTAGGTAAACGTAGTCGTCTACAACTTGCGAGTGTAGAGTCTCCGATCTTGATCGGAGTGGTTGCCACATGGTTATTTACCATGACTTTAATTTTGTCCATGTTCATTTTAAGACCCACTCTTTCGGAAGCTCTACTAAGGTCATCGAGCATTGTACTGAGCTCCTCCGTAGTCTCAGCCATGACTACTATATCGTCGGCAAACCGAAGATGAGTGATGTACACGCCATTGACATTAACGCCTAGTCCACTCCAATCCAGAACCTTGAAGACATCCTCCATTGCAGCTGTAAACAGTTTCGGAGAAATGACGTCTCCCTGCCTCACACCCCGCTGCAGAAGGATAGGTTTCGAGGTCCGGTCTTGAAGTCGGGCTGACATTGTAGCGTTCTCGTATAAACTTTTCAGCACTTCGATGTACCGATGGTCAATCTGGCACCGTTGGAGATTGCAGTACAGCCCAAGTCTCGATCGAATCAAAAGCTTTCTCGTAATCCACGAACGCTAAGCAGAGAGGCAGGTTATACTCCTCGGTCTTCTGTATAACCTGCCGGAGCGTATGTATTTGGTCTACGGTGCTGAAGCCTTTGCGGAATCCGGCTTGATCGGGAGGCTGGAAGTCGTCGAAACTGCGCGCGAGACGATTCATGATGATTCTGGAAAACAGCTTGTAGATGCTGTTTTCCAGAGTCATTAGTCATTAGCCAATTATAGGCCCATCTCGCTTCTGAGATACATAGGCTCAGAAGCGAGATGGGCCTATAATTCTTAAGCAGGGCATTGTCGCCCTTCTTAAAGAAAAGTACCACCACGCCTCTGCTCCATGCTTGTGGCGTCTTTCCCTCAAGTATGAAGGAATTGAACAATCTCTGAAGGGCCTTTAGTAGTTCGGCAGTAATTCCGTCGTCACCCGACGCCTTGTTGTTTTTAAGCTGCTTCAGAGCCCATCTAATCTCGTACAGGCTGACGTCCGGGATATCTTCGGTATAGTGTCGGGTCAAGCTAGCTGCTCTTGGGCCATTTGCTAGATTCGCAATGGGTTTGGTAATGGACGTGTACAACTGTCCATAAAAAGCTTCGATCTCTTCCAGAAGCTTCGATTTGGCGGATATGACTCTGCCATCGTCGGTCTTCAGTTTCGTGAGCTGGCTCTGCACAATAGACAGATATCTTGCAAAAACCTTGGAGCCTTATTTCGCTCGATCGCGTCTTTAATCCGTTCGGTATTAAAGAGGCGGAGATCGCGTTTTAAGGACTTGGAGATCCGTATATTGAGCTGCCGGTGGATGCACGCATCGTCTGAAAACGGCAGAATCATCTCACACCTCTCTCTTTCAAGAGTTCGAGAATTTGATCAGAAAGCCTTTTGTTCTTATTTGTACGATGTCTTAAAGAACTTAGACCCAACCCGTGGACAGTTTCTACGAACCCATCGTTGCATTCGTCCACGGAGCCACCTAGGCACTCGAAACGATAGTGAAGTTCAAGCTGACAGCTCTCGGAGTTTTGGATCTGGATCTGTGCTGGATGGAGCGTAGCCTTCATCAGTAGAGATCTTTCAAGCTTGATATTAATATTCAATGTGCCTTTTACTATAAGGTGATCACTTCCAGTTTTCACCGCGTTGATCACAGATACATCATTGAATATTTGCTTCTTCGTCGACATGATGAAGTCAATCTCATTTCTAGTCGCACCTTCAGAGCTTTGCCAGGTCCACTTCCTACGCTCACGCTTTTTGAAGAAAGAGTTGATCATATAGAAGCCTTCCCTCTCCACAAATCTAGCCAGTAAGTGTCCTGATGTCCAAATTCAAATTGCCCCACTTGCAGCTCATCATCGTCTCGTTTGCCCAGTTTCGCGTTAAAGTCCCTCATGACCACGGTGAATTGAGTCTTAGAACCATGCATCGCTCTGTGATATATCCTCATACATGGGACTCTACTTCGACGTCGGTGTGTCGAGGTCGGGGCGTAAACCCGTATGACCTTCAGCGAATATCTTGATGATATTCTGTGTATAAGGTACGCCACACTGGTCGGCAAACTCTCGATCTACACCACATTGTTCACAAGAGACTTATGGACGATAAACCCGACACCACCCTGGGACTGCTGATCACCCTCCCGGAAATAAAGCAGGTTACCAGATTTGAGAATTATCGTGTCCTCCCCCCGTCTTCGGACTTCAGATAATCCCACAATACTCCATCATAACCTGTTCAAGTTCGGTGATCTTCTCGTCGGACCGGAGTGATTAATAGCCACGCTTGGCATGCGGGTTGGCGATCGCAATGTGGTTGTTGCAATGCACAGAAAATGCTGCTGCCCATTCTCTGGTGTGTCCCTTAGTCGCCTCTTACGACACCCATGGGAAGAGATGGGATGGTGTTATTCTTTACGTCAGAACACCATACGGAACGAGCTATACTAAATATAAAAGGGCGTTTCGAGCAGGTGGTGTAAAAACATATTTATGACAGATTACGCCTACACTTCATTAAAGTTTACCCATGTTACAAAATTACTGAGTTGTGGAGGTCAGATAGGCAGTCGCTTTATTTAAAATAAACTGCATTCAGTTTGACTGGAAGCCCACCACAGTCGGAGAAAATCTAGACCAATCAATCAGTGAAGTCGGATTATGCACTAGGCTTGTAGGCAGTAACTTATTTACCCCTTGGCCAAGAGGGCCATGCACAAGGGTAGCTGACTGAGAGGGCAGCGCAAGCTGCTCCAACCAGTGAGAAAATATGACAGGTGGCATCTGCAGTATTTTCTTGAGACACACTATATTTTATTTATATCCGGGGCGCCAAATATTGAAATACGTTACTGCTTAAGTACCTTTGTAACATAAATAGAGCAGCCCAGCACAGCTCTGCCGTGGACATCGTGTGATAAACTAACGCCCTTCTTTTAGGAGGGAAATCAAATAACTTCTAACCAAAACAAAAACAAAAACCTAACGCACTTCATTGAGAATTCTCGTTGTTTATTGCAGTGTTCGTTTGACTTGATTTATATTTCAAACTTTAAAAATGCAATTTACATTTTCCTATCCTATCCCATCCTAGGCGCCTTTTTAACCGACTTCAAAAAGGAGGAGGTTATATGTTCGGTTGAATGTATGTTTTTTTTTTTTTTTTATGTATGTTCACCGATTTCTCGGTCAATGGTGGACCGATTTTGAAAATTTTTTTTTTGATTGAATAGTTATGCTTCCGAATTGGTCCCATAGAAATATTGTTATGATCTGATCATGAACTTCGAAGATATGGAACAGAACTCCTCATAGGATCACAGCAGAACCGTCGTAACAAGCAAAATTGCTTTGTTTATTATATACGTGTAGTCGATGATTGACTGAAAGTAGAGGGGGAATATATCGAACTGATCTGATGATGAAGCTAACCGTGTTTGGGATTATTAGAATTGTCATGAGATGCACTCTGGCTATAAGGTATTTACTATGGCTGAGGGGTACTTTTTAGTGGTGGTACCATAACTAAAAAGTGTAAAATAAAAAACTTTTTACAAAAAAAATACAACCGACTTCAAAGTAAAAAAAAACACTGAAAAGTGCAAAATAACTTTAATTTCGGAAGTCGGTGTTAAATACCGAAGAGACAAAACTATTATGGAAACACCGACTTCCGAAATTAAAGTTATTTTGCACTTTTCAGTGTTTTTTTTTACTTTGAAGTCGGTTGTATTTTTTTTGTAAAAAGTTTTTTTTAGATAATGCAAATCATTTGAAGAACGCTTTCATTATATATGTAATCATTTTGTTTACAGCGGCTGGAGTGGCAATCAACGGACGCACACAGAGAGCTATGCCAATTAAAGGGCAAGTCTGCCGATGAATGCCAGAATTACCCGCGAGTAGCAGCGCGGTCGCACGGGCGGTTACTGGTCTGTGGCACCAATGCATTTAAACCGTTATGTCGTCGGTACGCTCGGCATCCACCTAACCATCACCTAGAAGAATTCGACGGATCAGGCCGCTGTCCTTACGATCCACAACACAATTCGACTGCTATTTTTGCTGGTAAGTAACATTTTACCATAGAAATATTATATCTATGCATTTTACTATTATAGGTACTACCTATAAGTTGGTCTTGGTAGTGTGTGTAAATTTACGTGCACATTGTGTATATGTAGATATGCACCTAAGTTATTTTTTATGACATCGAGTACGCGAGTACTTCGAACACAGAAAAAAAGAATATAGGTACTTACGTGAAACACATTCAAGACCAACCCGCCTTGGTGAGATAGAACAACTAAGTATAGTTGTCTACCTGTTTCCTCATAACAAATTGAATCTTGCTTAATGAGTAACAGTTGTTTGTATTAAGTAGTACCTAATAGGTGCCTACTGACTATTATTTTATCGCTCACATCAAACAATTTTTTTTAAATTGGTATAAACCAGTGCTTGACTGCGATCCCACCTGATGGTAAGCAGTGATGCAATCATCGATGGTGAGGCGCACTAGTTTATTAAGAGCCTATTCACGCTAGCCTTGAAGACACCTAAATTATAGTTGGACGGAAAGACCGCAGCAGGCAAATTGTTCCAGTCCTTCGATGTACCTACGCGGTATAAACGACGAAGCGAAACGCTTAGTCCGGACCGTTGAAGTTTCAACAACGTAAGGGTGAATACTCGCCGTACGTCGGGTTGTCCGATGGTAGAAAGCTGACGGAATCAAGTCATGCAATTTCCGCGCACACTCTCCAAAATGCAACCTGTAAAATAAACAACCAACCAACCATAATGTAACCTGTATAATTCCGCTCTTTACAAAACTTTTTATTTTTATTCGCTTTTTTTACCGTTTTTTGTTCCCGTTCTTGTCCTTGACTTCCTTATGGTAAGCGATGAATGAGGTCTATGATGGAGCGAGCGAACCCAGAAGATGCATAATTATGTTCATTCTTGATTTGATGACTGATGCTTGTAGTAAGGGAACACAGATGCTAGAAAAGAGTTCCACGCTTTGGTAGTTACCTAGTAATCTTAGTCCGACAAGTCGGTATATAGCAACCTAGTCGGGATGGCACCCTGCAGTAAATACCTAATTTTAGTTTCGTCTTGTACCTACTCTGGAAGTAAAACGAAGATGGTAGTGCATCGTAATGAAAATGTATGCAATTTCATAATTTGACTACAGAGATTCAAACTGTTACTTTACCAGATGGACGAATTAAAAGCAAGAACCTATTTTTTTAGCTGATTCAATAAGTAGGTATTAATATAATATATTTTAAAAATAATTCATCAATTTCTTTTCAGACGATCAACTATACACCGCCACGGCAGCTGACTTTTCTGGAACCGATCCCCTGATCTATCGCGAACCCGTCCGAACTGAGCGATCGGACCTCCGTCTGCTCAACGACCCTTCATTTGTGGGAGCTGTGGCTTCTACTAGCCATGTTTACTTCTTTTATCGTGAAACTGCTGTTGAATTCATGAACTGCGGAAAGGTTGGTGTTGTTTACCTGTTTAGGATTTATTTTAGGTACTGTAGTAGAAAAAAAAAATTTAAACCTAAAAGCCAACTACAAAAAATCATGCTCGGAACAGTATCATAATAATCTTCCAACCCTTGTTCCATATTAGGTACTCGAGGTAGGCGAAACACGTTTTTTTCTCCCATTCTGTCCTGTCAACTGCCACGCTAACATTGATTTCCTTTTTTTTTCAAATCACTCCTTACACAATCCATCCATTTTTCTTTGGTCTCCCTCTCCCTCTCCACCAATGAACATATATACTAATAACTCTTTTAGTGACATTGTTTCCCTCGTTCACCACGACATAAACAGTTTAGGTTCGAAGGGGATGATGGGGATTAGTGAGTGAGCGAACAAAAGCAAATTTCTGGGCTAAGCAAGTAGGTAGTTGAAAGTTATTTGCTAGCTGTTTGATTAAATGGCTGAATGCACTGGTCGGTATCAAAATAAAATCAAAACACTGTGAATGTGGACTAAATATTTTTGGACACGGTGAATCCAAATAATGCAATGATAAATTCTCGAGCACGTAAAATTTTGAGCCAAATGAGGGAGGCCAAACAAAAGGATATATAGTCTACTCTACTCATATCATCACTTGTATCTTATAAAATAATTCATATTTAACTTTACAGGCAGTATACTCAAGAGTAGCAAGGATATGCCTTAACGATAAAGGAGGTCCACATACGTTTAGTGACCGTTGGACTTCGTTCTTGAAAACCCGTCTAAATTGTTCTATGCCTGGAGAGTATCCATTCTATTTCGATGAAATCCGTAAGTACTTTAGTCGAGTTGCGATTTTTTATTCCTTACAGAATTTAAAGGACGGTATAAAAACAATTATGATTTTTCAGAGGCTACTACAGAACTAATAAATGGAATGTATGGCAAAAGCAGTAGCAAAAACGATATAATATACGCAGTATTTACTACGCCACAAAATGCAATAGGAGGGTCAGCTGTATGCGCTTTCGCTATGAGAGACATCTTAGATGCTTTTGAGGGATCATTCAAAGGTCAAGAGGGTATGAACTCTAACTGGCTGCCTCTAGAAAAAGAAAAATTACCAGAAAACAGAGCAGGATCTTGTGTTGAAGACAGCAGAACACTGTCTGATTCAGCAGTGAATTTTATAAAGACACATCCGCTTATGGATAAAGCTGTTCCATCATTCTTAGCACGGCCAGTTCTCATTCGAGTTAGTTTACAATATAGATTTTCCGCTATCGCAGTGCATCCTCAAGTTCAAGCGATGAATGGTAACAAGTACGACGTCATGTACATCGGTACGGACGACGGAAGAGTTATCAAAGCTGTTAATGTAGCAGCTAACGAAGGCGACTTTGATGCCAGCGTAGATGAGTATAGTAGAAACCCTGTTAGAACAACTGTTATATCAGAAGTGCAAGTATTACCTCAAGGCGTTCCAATCAAACAAATGCATGTAGCCCTAACCACAGAAAAATTAATTGTTGCTTCTGGCGATATAATCAGAGCAGTTACCCTGTCCCATTGTGGAACCGTGTTGTCGTGCAGGTAAATTAATATTACTTATTCTAACTTAAATAACACAATTATTTCGTAAGTAATTGAAACAGCAATATAATAAATTATGCTTTGTTTTCAGGGATTGTGTTGCATTGCAAGATCCACACTGTGCATGGGACTCCAAGCAGCAAATATGTTCTTGGGTTGGAAACAGGCAATTTCCTAATCCCGAGAGGTTTCTACAAAACGTAGAACATGGAAAGACTGATATATGTAATAAGTTGCCAGCCCTCTTGCCGGGTGATAGACATAGCAATAGGAATCCGGGCACTAAGAAGCCTACCCAATCAGAATCAGACATGCGACAGAAAACTAACGACATCCAAAACGAAATATTAATAGAAGTTGTCGAAACCAATGTTTTGTCGGACGATAAAACTATTACTAACAACAAACATGAGACAGGTAAATATAAAGATGAACACTACGACTAGTGAGTGGTGTGACATTTTATTTATTTATTGAGGACCTCCAAAGAAAGATGAACGTACACAAACTAATAACAATTTATAAAGAAATAGAGTTTTAAATGGATTTATCCTAGGGTAGGCAATAGTAGTCTTTTCAGTTTAAAGATAGGTAATTATTTTGCAGATTTGCTGACTGTGGAGGCCGCTGACGGCAACATCTATAGCGCACAAGCATTGTTGACAGCTGTCGTAGCATCCTGCCTCGTCACGCTCATGGTCGGATTCGTAATCGGATATCTTTTCTCACGGCGATTTCGACACCCATTTTTTACCGATACCTCACCCTTCAATGAACAACACAATCATTTGAACAGGTACCTACTTATAATTGGTATAACATTTTTTAATGAACAAAAAAATTAGATTTCGTATGAAAGCTTTCAGTTAGCATGACTGACATTCCAGTTTTTCTTTACAGGCGAGTTTTTATGATTTCCAGAAGTGAGTCATAGTTGTACCTAATCCGCAAATGTTCGCTGAAAGTTTTTGTCACATTGAAGCCCTCGCACTACCTATTATAGTTTTTATTTACTTTGTATAGATACGACATGCTTAATCACGAATCGTTTTTGCACTACACATGTAAATAAATAAACATATCTCTATCTCTACATAAAAATCAACCTTAATGAAAAATATGCTAATGATATAATCACATTAGCAACTCACTGTACAATGCCAAGAACGACTTAGTACAGTAGGTTATAAAAACTACGTAATTGTATACCCGGTTAGCTAATTAAAGTATCTCTTTCAGATTAAGCCCGTTGGAGACACCGTTAAATGCCAATACTGCGTATATGCCTCGATCGAAAAACGTGAACATGGTGGCGAATGTTTGTCCCAAACAGGACAACTTACACATGGAACTCGGCAAAGAACGCACGCTTGACTTGCGAAACTCTACAGAATCCCTCGACAAGGATCTCAAGTGCGGAACCCTACAAAAGGTTAAAAAGACTTACATTTGAAAATTACCTAAACAAACCGTGTATGGATCCATTCACAAGTGATTAAGACGATAGTATCGTGTCGCGTGTGCCAACTCTTCCGAAAATACTCGGCTAAGACAGTGTTTTGATGTGATCGACTGTGTTTATCTACTATAATTTGTGTACATAAAGTGTCTCGTCTCCTGCCTGTGTACAGTCTACTGGTTATTCCTTATAGCTAATGTTGTTATATACTCGAGTAAGCTTACGGTAAACACCGTATTTAAAAAATGATATACTTACCTATAGCAGAATGACTGTAAGCATTTAGGAAGTGTATGTTTCTTAATCTATGAACGAGTTATTGTTGTTTTTAGATAAAATCATTAAATGATATTGATTGTAAATTTAAAAAAAACTTACATCTATCATAAAATTAAAGGACAACAATAAATCAGACTGATATGACTCATTTATTATACACCGATTGTAAATATTCGGCTTTAGTTTTAGTTAGGTAGTGTTTTGTCACATTCCATAATCCTAAATACGTAGGAGATAATAATCAAGGTGCAGCTATAATTGTAAATATAATTAAATTTGTATATAGCGTTGTATTGTTTGTTAGTAGTATTTATACTAAACAGATTCGTCAATATCGTGGCTTGACATGGTCAGCTCTTAAATTTAGCGAAATTACATCAACAATCATAATTTTATGAATAATATTAAATATCAGTTCACTTACTATGTATTTGAATTTCGTTAGGCATATTTAATTTGCAAGAACATAACAACAAACATGGAAATTATGTTTCTACGATTAACGACAAGATGATTCAGTAATAGCTTAGATATAATAAGCTGTTGAAAATTGTTTTTATACTTATTACCCATTAAGAATTTCGATGAACTTCAATTTAATGAATTTTTAACAAAAACCGCAGAATAGTATTACATAATATATTAATGTGAGCTGTAGTAAATTATAATCGAATATACATTTTGTTACAATGTAAAATCATAATATAATAATTATTATAGCATGTACTGCTGTGCTAAGTGCATAGTGCCTTGTAGGTTGCCAATTTAGTGCCTAATGTTATGTAGTATACATCGGGACAGAGAAAATTTTATTAGGTACATATATTAAAAAAACAAAAACAAAACAAGCTTATTTAAATAAGCTTGACTAGCTATTATGTGTTCCTATGCAGATTTCCATTTATGCCCTGGAGTTCATTTTAATTGTATGTTGTATATGATATGATTTTTTTCTAAAGCAAGCCACTATGCGTAGATTCGATCCAAGAAAAAGTCACTGAATATCTTGGAAAATAGGCGAATAGATTTAAGGTGACTTAAGACAAACCGATTAACCAAACCTAATATTATGTTTATAGTACCGCTACCGATAGAATTTTTTGTACTATAGTAGTAGTCTATATAAAAAACTGAGCAAGTGCGAGTCGGACTCGCGTACTGAGGGTTCCGTATAAACTTAACTATGTAAATAGTTTAATTCCCGAAGATTTTTCCGAATCACAAAAAAGTATTTCGTTCAAAAGTAAAGTAAGTTTAAAAGTATCGCGTTCCCAAGATAAAGGGTCTTGACAGACAGACGGACAACAAAGTGATCTTATAAGCGCTCCGTTTTTTCCTTTTGAGGTACGGAACTCTAAAAATTAGAAATATGAAAGGTTTTAGTAAAAATCAACCCACTAGAAGGGGGTTTGTAAACTTGCACTTTATCTCGACACGTATTTAAGGAAATAAATTGGGGCGTGGGGTGTTACAAGTTTGGATGGAAGAATCATAGCGCGTAGTTTTATGAATTCGAAATTCGATACCAAAAAATATGGTTCCTGATCCATGAGCCCTCATGATCCTTGGCGAACGGGTGTATAATTCATCAGAGACTATATAACATAGAAAAATGTTTAAACCATTTGTAATGTCACAAGGTATTTTCTTTAAAATTAAACTTAGAGATCCTTTCAAAGTTTTCTCAATGATCGAAATTACCCATAATGGCTAAAAAACAACCCTGTATAAAATGTGACCGCTGTAGTATGGATATGGATTTAATAAATATTAGGCTGAAATAACCACCTGTCATTTGAAAATGAGGTAGAGTATTCCCACCGTAAAACAATCAAAGTCTCTTTAAGGAAAAATAAAATATCTATTTCTGTACATAAAATTAAATAAGCAGTAGAGAGTATGAATATACTAAGCAATTTATCTTTATACAAATAAATAAAGTGAGTATCACAAAATGTTTTATTTCAAAATGATTTAGTGTGTTTCATCTAAATCTCAACTAATATTATATTATATAGAAGCATCGAGATATAAGTACTAACGTACTAGAGAAGACACCGTAAATTCCTACTTTGTCTCGTTCAACTGCGGCGATCGCGCCGCACTTCGTCGAAGAAAACGCGTAAGTACCGTGATTTACATGGCGCTTAAGACCTTTTTGCCGAGAATAAATACACTTCCGCAGCTAATCTAGCGCTGTGGTAAATTAGTTACGGTTTAGACGAATTGTTATTATTTTAGCGCTGCAGCGAACTAAAGATTCAAATTACGAAAATAGGACAATTCAGTTATTTGACGTAGCTTTTCTAGTACGTTAGTACTTATATCTCGATGTATAAAAGTAATATTTTTGTTTGTTTCAGTGATATTGGTCAATAGAGATAAGCCGTGGGAAAAGCTAGTATATAATAAATTATAACAGCTTTGGTTTGATTTTTTTCATGGGAAGTTGGGATTTTTTTTAATCCGGCAGTTAGGGCGGTTACCATTACCGTTATAACTACAAGTAATCGTTCCTAAGAAATCGATCTTACGTTTTTTCAGTGATAGTTAGCAATTACCGAAAAACATACGAATCGATTTCAATTTGGCTGATTTTGGAAAAGACAACCCTTCTTACAGTCGGGTAAAAAGAATGTACCAACAATCTGTCATTTAAAAAATACTAAGTAATGTATGGGACAACTTGTCGTCAACTTTGACAAAAAAAAATCTGTTGTTTCTATAAAAATTCTAATGAGGGTCGATTGACATCAATTGTTTATTTTTGTTCTGAATAATAATTTATAACTTAAAATGGCAATTTAAACCTACAACGGTGAAGTCACCGGACTTTGCTGCCCTGTGTCAATAATAATCAACCCTTTATGTACATTAATTCTGATATTGTTATATATAATATCAAATAGGTACCTATATACTGTAAATGCCATCAAAATACTTGTCTTTAGTACTCAATACTAACTCAAAAATATTTTATTTATATTTTTATATCATAATGCTGGTAATTATATACATTTTAGTTCTAGACGAGAAAATAGAAGTATTAAACATTATAACGTGGTTTTATTGATCTTCCTTTAAAAATACTATGGCAAAGCACTAAAAGTAAGTTTTAATATCTATTTAATAACAATTTTTGCTTTAAAAATTACACAGACCTACCTCAAATTACCTTTTTAAAGTACAAGTAGTGTTTTTAAAATTTTTGGTATGCCGATTACGGAAAAAATACTTAATAAATTCATTGCGTCAGAATTTTAAGATATTTTTAAAATTATTTTATACTAGCTGTGCCCCGCGGTTTCACCCGCGTTTTTCTCGTTTCCGTGGAAATACCGAGATAAATATAGCCTCCCTCAATAAATGGACTATTGAATATTTAAACAGTTTTCATATCAGATCAGTATTTCCCGAGATTACCGCGTTCATAACAAACAATCAAACTTTTCAGCTTTATAACATTAAGAAAAATATAAATTAAGTTAAATTGTATAAGTCGCAGGCAATAGCTGTCTATCTGTTCGACATTCAGCCAGACACATAAGAATGACGACTATAGGCGGGAGTGTCCGTCCACTTTAAACCGGGTTAAAATATTATTTTAAAGTAGGGGAGACCGAGGGGAGTTGAAACAATTTTGACATTTTGTTTCATATACAAAATACTATAGACAGAAATCGTATGATATTAGTACCAATCGATAGGTCATTCTTTACACTTGCGAATGACTAACTTAAACAAATTGTAAGCGTTAAATAATGTGGTGAAAAACCGACTTAACCGTAACAAGTCAACTTGTTTCAACTCCCCTCATACCGAGGTAAGATGAAACAGGGGTCGAGGGGAGTTGAAACATATGATATTTGAGTAGTATTAAGGTTTGTAAAATAAAAATGATGATATAATTTAAAGGTATTTAACAAAAAAAAAACTTTTTAAGAACGAAACAACTTTTTTAATTTGTATTTTATACTGATATATCAGTTAAGTAATTAAAAGTACCTACTATAACATCCTATTCGTAACATTTATATTAAACAGTCAGATAAACAAAATGTTTTATATTTATATAAAATAATTATTAACTCTCAGTCGTTTCTTAAGTATTACAATCAGTCTTAATCAATATTTCTTCGAATATTTAAGTTACAATAATCTCACAAATGTCAAAATTAAAAATATTATGAAAATAAAAAACGTCAATCTGACAAGCAGTTGTGACAAACATAAGAAAGTTCCCCACCAGTGCAAGCTTCATGAGCCCAGTGTTTACATTCCAGACATTGCACCCATTTTTCTTTGGCTCTGCTATTTGAATATGGCTCAAAACAACAAAGGCAAAAGGATTCTTCTTCTTCTGTACTGTCTTCGATTCCTCTTTGTTTCTTGACAACCTTGATCTTTTTAGTTTTAGTGCCTGGTTTTGATCTTTTTCTTGTATTTGTTCCTTCAAAATTAGGTTTTTTTACCTTTTTCTTAGCCATTCTAGCTGCTTCGATTGCAGCTAGTTCATCTTTTACGGGAGTGTCGGTTAAGATAGCGGATTTCACTTTGCGTCTATTTGTTTGATTTCCTTTCCTTGGTGGAGCCTTTGGCAAGGGTCTAAGAGTTTCAGGTGAGAATGGAATAGCTGTCATACTAACTGAAGTATCTCGTGATGTAGATGCTACAGGTATTATATGAGATGTAAGGACTGTTGAGGGAACAACGGATTCAGTGGTTGAAGGCATCGTGATAGTATTAAGCATCACCTCAGATATAGCCAGACCAGGTGAATTCTTATCAGGGCTTTCTGCAGACTTGGGTACGTCTTCTGTTTCGTTGCTGATTTGAGGAGGAGTAACCGGTAAATTTAAAATTGATGGACTTGGTGTTCGAGAATCATGAAAAATACTATTTGCAAGGGGACGTTCATCACTTGTGCTAGAAGTAGGACATGGCACGGGTTCTTCACTTCTTGAAATTCCCACCAAGTTAGAGCTGGATGGACCAGTACTAACGAAAGTTGCCAAAGGTCGATCAGTAATTTGACTCGGAAGATAATCAGCGTCCTGGAATATTTCAGTGTTAACTGGCCAAAGTCCGGTATGGATGAATCCGGAAGATATATTGCGCGGTGTGACGGCTATATCAAACGATGTTTTCACTATCCCAGGTATATCATAGATGGACATTACTTTTCCTGGATTAGACCGCATCCAATTGTCGCAAGCAGTGTTAACTGCTTTTTTCACTGGCCCAAAAACGGCTCTGTCCATTGGCTGCAATTTATGTGTGCAGTGAGGTGGAAAAGTCAATAAAATTATGCCATTTTCCTTGCAGAACTCGATATTTTTAACTGCTGTGTGTGAAGCGTGGTTATCTAATAACAATAGTGCTTTATTTTCTTTTGATGGCCTAATTTGGTCTTTGAAAAATTTAAGAAATATATAGAAGTCTTCTTCTTGCATCCACCCTGACCCATTCGCAGTGCCAATTGATCCAGTAGGTGCATCGCGTATGAAGTGATCATTAAATCTTTTCCGCGGAAAGATGAACATTGGGGGTATGTGATTCCCAAGGGCATTTCCTGCTAGTGCTATAGTAACCAATGTTCCCCTCTCTGCGGAAGTCATGGCACTCACTTGTTTCTGTCCTCGTCGGGCAATGACGCGGTCTGGTTTCTGAACAGTTGTGATGCCAGATTCGTCAACGTTCCATATATCCTTTCCTTGCAATTTGTGTTTGTCAACTACTGCGGTATAATTTTGAAAAAAAAGTTCAACGTTTGTTCTATTAAAACTGGTAGCTCGAGCGATACTTGTAGGTTGAGGTAGTCTCAGAGAAAGAACAGGATGACGTTTCATAAAAGATCGAAGCCAAACCTCTCCAGCCATTTCATGCTCAGTCCAAGAAGAAGGAATTTTTTTATTATATTCTACAGCCAACCTATAGGCAAAAGTTCTGGTTTCCTTAGTTCTTAGGCCAAAGTTAGCAGCAGCGCAGTTTAAAAGATAGTTGCACAGTACCTTCTCCTCTGAAGCTGTAAAAACAGTCTTTTCAGGATATCCCATCGTTGGAGCAGTCTCCGTTTTCTTTGCTTCATAAGCAGTTTTTTTTTTAATATACCTGTAGAGGGAGGTATGGTTCAGGTTGAAACTTGAAGCCGCGTCACGGAGACTTTTCTGTCGCAAAGTTACTTCTTCCGCTGCGAGATCATACATTTCGCGACTCGCCATACCTCTGTCAGTTTTTTTTTTATAATCAGTAGGCATACTGAAACAAAATAAACAAATTAAACCAACAAAAAAAATGTGCCCGTTATTTATTGACTGCTTTCTGATATAAAATTGAAAACGAGGAGAGTTGAAACAGCCTGTTTCAAATCTCCTCAGTAAGAAAAAACGTCCCAATTTTCATTAAATGCACAATCAAGATGCAAATACACAGAAATCAATTGTACCAAATATATATAATAAATCTTTAGTTAATGATCTTTCGAAACATATATAACTTAAGCCATAATACAAGAACTTTATCAAAATATAGGCATCGTAAAAAAACGTTAAAAACTTACTTTTCACGATTTTTGTCACATGGGACGCAGAACTCCACAACCGCGCGCCTTACGTCCCCGACGCGTACTGACATGTCAGCGGGCGGAGGGAAGGGATTGAAAAGCGACGTTGCCAACTCGCTAACGGTTTTAAGTTCCGAGATATTGGTACTGTTTCAAATCACCTTTGTTTCAAATCTCCTCGGTCTCCCCTACTTCTGAGTAAATTATATTTTTCGTTTTATTTTCTTGTGGCAGAAGAATATATTGATTGTTTCCGCAACCTGATCTTGACAACGCGACATATAGTTGGCCGTGCGAAGAACAGTCTTGCCGTAAATCTAATCCTACATATTTAAATGTTTGCCCCTGTGATTTATTTATCGTTACGGCAAAAGATAATTTAATTGGGAATTGGACTCTTTTAAAATGAAAAGGCAAATCATTTGGAATCATTGGGATCCGAGGTATAAGTACTGTTTGACCAACCGCTGGACCAGTCAAAACTGTTGCAACGATCACGTTATTGCGAAGAAATTTAACCTGAAGTCGAGTCCCGTTACATAAATTTGGTGGCTTAAGAATTCTAAGTAAAATAATTGGGGCACCAATTTTTAACTTGAGAGAATGTGGGGGGAGGCCACTCGGGTTTAAAGAATTAAGAAATTCCTGTGGCTAATGGACTGCATCTTCTTGATCTCATCAACAAATATATTTCGAAAAAGATTATTACAGGATTTTATGTTGATAAAAAACTCTATGGCCCATAACTCATTAATAGGTACCAACTCTTAACATCTTACACACGTGATAACTTTTAAACGAAATATCCGATTGAGATGAAACAAAAAGTATTTTACTTCTACATAAATACTCTTGATAACATAATGCTTAATTTCGATAAAGATTAATATTACGATACATATTAAATACGTAGTTTTTTTTTTTATTCAGACGATTTAATAATTATTTTGAACACAAAATCGGTTATTGTGATTAAACCATGATAGCTAGATATATGTTCTCGCGGACTTTTTTGTAGGTCTTAATGGGATCTACAAACCCGTAGTACATTATTTTGTTCTATTGTCAATAGTTTTTGTAGCGCACGCAAAAATAGGTTTTCGATTTTACACCTTGTGTTACAAAATAGCAATTTTATTACGGATCCCTAATTTTGAAAAAAAAAACATAGCTTATAGCCTTCCTCAATAAATGGACTACCCAACACTGAAAGAAACATTCAAATCGGACCAGTAGTTCCAGAGATTAGCGCGTTCAAACAAACAAACAAACAAACAAACAAACTCTGCAGCTTTATAATATTAGTATAGATAATGTTCTTTAGCTAGGAATTTAATTTGGAGGCAATTTATGATTAGTTGAACTTAATTTTATGGTACACTTATAAGTTGAGACTGTCTGATAAATAAATACCATAACACAATACATAATAAAATATAAACTAAGTATCCTATTACTTGATTAAAAAAAGTTTTTTGAGTGTGTGCTGAGAAAAACTACAATGCTGATTGAGTTTTTAGTGAGGAAATATATCGTCAGGATGTAACGGAAGGGAAATGGAATATTTGCATTATGGCTGGCTACTGTTAGTAACATAGATGAAGCGTGATGATCCAAACCGGAATTCAAAAGAAAATTGCTCCGCAGAAAAAATAAATAAAGATAAAAAAATAAATAAAGATAAAGATAAAGATAGATAAACATCATAATGGCGAGACCAATTCTTGTATTCGAATGATTCTACCACGTATATTTAGTACGCTTTAGTGCTAATTTGTACCCATCCTGAAATTTATGTACCTACCTCACACGGCAAAAACGGAATTTCACGATAACAGTGGCCCCGCCATTATGACGCGTTATAATGGCTGGGCCATGCTTGTACTCCAACGGTGGAGCATACGGTGGAGGTGTGCCCCGCTTGGGCGGAGCATCGCCGTGTCCTCATGGAGGCCTTACCAAGTTATCGGTACCCTTGTTGCGAGGCCTTTCAACGCTGCGTGTTCAGGTATCTGATCGCCACTTCAGAACCTTTCGGCCCCATCAACCATCTGTTCAGCGAGCAATGTACCCAGCTCACTGCCACTTAAGCTTATCTTCACTCCTGATTTGATCATGCAAGGAAACTCCGAGCATAGCCCTCTCCATTGCTCTTTGGGTGACTTAAAACCTTCTGATGAGGTGCATTGTGAACGACCACGTTTCAGAGCCATATTATGTCACTACGCACTGGCAATGTAATATTCACATAGACACAAAATATGTAGTTCCCTAAAATCCTTGTTTAAGCTTATTCTTAGTAGGGTTATTAAGAATAAGCTTAACCGAGGCTACACATATTAAAATTAAGTAGCTTTAGCCAGCGGCTTCGCACGTGGGAATTCGCTGGGTAAAGCTACCCCTTCTAAGAATTAGGTTGACGTCTTCTTCGTCTCAAGACGAAAGTCTATGACCAGTGCGTGTTGCCAGTGATGACATATGGCTCCGAAACGTGGTCGCTTACAATGGGCCTCATTAGAAGGCTTAAAGTCACCCAAAGGGCAATGGAGAGGGCTATGCTCGGAGTTTCCTTGCGTGATCGAATCAGGAATGAGGATATCCGCAGGAGAACCAAGGTTGCCGACATAGCACGAAGAATCGCCAAACTAAAGTGGCAATGGGCAGGGCACATTGCTCGCAGAACAGATGGCCGTTGGGGCCGAAAGGTTCTGGAATGGCGACCACGTACCGGAAGACGTAGCGTTGGAAGGCCTCCTACAAGGTGGACCGATGACTTGGTAACGGTTGCGGGGGTCCGATGGATGCGAGACGCACAGGACCGTTCGCTGTGGCGACGCTTGGGGGAGGCCTATGTCCAGCAGTGGACGTCTTTCGGCTGAAATGATGATGATGATCTTTGGATGTGATGTGATAGTCACTTTACTTCAGACTTTCCTCCAAGTAAACTACAGAATAGAATATCTCTTAGAATTGCCCCATCATCGTACTTTTTACGCAACTGGGCTTAAAATCCACGGGGTTATTGGTGTCTAAAAGCCTTGTCAACCTAATTCTTAGAAGGGGTAGCTTTACCCAGCGAATTCCCACGTGCGAAGCCGCTGGCTAAAGCTACTTAATTTTAATATGTGTAGCCTCGGTTAAGCTTATTCTTAATAACCCTACTAAGAATAAGCTTAAACAAGGATTTTAGGGAACTACATATTTTGTGTCTATGTGAATATTACATTGCCAGTGCGTAGTGACATAATATGGCTCTGAAACGTGGTCGTTCACAATGCACCTCATCAGAAGGTTTTAAGTCACCCAAAGAGCAATGGAGAGGGCTATGCTCGGAGTTTCCTTGCATGATCAAATCAGGAGTGAAGATAAGCTTAAGTGGCAGTGAGCTGGGTACATTGCTCGCTGAACAGATGGTTGATGGGGCCGAAAGGTTCTGAAGTGGCGATCAGATACCTGAACACGCAGCGTTGAAAGGCCTCGCAACAAGGGTACCGATAACTTGGTAAGGCCTCCATGAGGACACGGCGATGCTCCGCCCAAGCGGGGCACACCTCCACCGTATGCTCCACCGTTGGAGTACAAGCATGGCCCAGCCATTATAACGCGTCATAATGGCGGGGCCACTGTTATCGTGAAATTCCGTTTTTGCCGTGTGAGGTAGGTACATAAATTTCAGGATGGGTACAAATTAGCACTAAAGCGTACTAAATATACGTGGTAGAATCATTCGAATACAAGAATTGGTCTCGCCATTATGATGTTTATCTATCTTTATCTTTATCTTTATTTATTTTTTTATCTTTATTTATTTTTTCTGCGGAGCAATTTTCTTTTGAATTCCGGTTTGGATCATCACGCTTCATCTATGTTACTAACAGTAGCCAGCCATAATGCAAATATTCCATTTCCCTTCCGTTACATCCTGACGATATATTTCCTCACTAAAAACTCAATCAGCATTGTAGTTTTTCTCAGCACACACTCAAAAAACTTTTTTTAATCAAGTAATAGGATACTTAGTTTATATTTTATTATGTATTGTGTTATGGTATTTATTTATCAGACAGTCTCAACTTATAAGTGTACCATAAAATTAAGTTCAACTAATCATAAATTGCCTCCAAATTAAATTCCTAGCTAAAGAACATTATCTATACTAATATTATAAAGCTGCAGAGTTTGTTTGTTTGTTTGTTTGTTTGTTTGAACGCGCTAATCTCTGGAACTACTGGTCCGATTTGAATGTTTCTTTCAGTGTTGGGTAGTCCATTTATTGAGGAAGGCTATAAGCTATGTTTTTTTTTTCAAAATTAGGGATCCGTAATAAAATTGCTATTTTGTAACACAAGGTGTAAAATCGAAAACCTATTTTTGCGTGCGCTACAAAAACTATTGACAATAGAACAAAATAATGTACTACGGGTTTGTAGATCCCATTAAGACCTACAAAAAAGTCCGCGAGAACATATATCTAGCTATCATGGTTTAATCACAATAACCGATTTTGTGTTCAAAATAATTATTAAATCGTGTGAAAAAAAAAAAAAACTACGTATTTAATATGTATCGTAATATTAATCTTTATCGAAATTAAGCATTATGTTATCAAGAGTATTTATGTAGAAGTAAAATACTTTTTGTTTCATCTCAATCGGATATTTCGTTTAAAAGTTATCACGTGTGTAAGATGTTAAGAGTTGGTACCTATTAATGAGTTATGGGCCATAGAGTTTTTTATCAACATAAAATCCTGTAATAATCTTTTTCGAAATATATTTGTTGATGAGATCAAGAAGATGCAGTCCATTAGCCACAGGAATTTCTTAATTCTTTAAACCCGAGTGGCCTCCCCCCACATTCTCTCAAGTTAAAAATTGGTGCCCCAATTATTTTACTTAGAATTCTTAAGCCACCAAATTTATGTAACGGGACTCGACTTCAGGTTAAATTTCTTCGCAATAACGTGATCGTTGCAACAGTTTTGACTGGTCCAGCGGTTGGTCAAACAGTACTTATACCTCGGATCCCAATGATTCCAAATGATTTGCCTTTTCATTTTAAAAGAGTCCAATTCCCAATTAAATTATCTTTTGCCGTAACGATAAATAAATCACAGGGGCAAACATTTAAATATGTAGGATTAGATTTACGGCAAGACTGTTCTTCGCACGGCCAACTATATGTCGCGTTGTCAAGATCAGGTTGCGGAAACAATCAATATATTCTTCTGCCACAAGAAAATAAAACGAAAAATATAATTTACTCAGAAGTACTTTAAAATAATATTTTAACCCGGTTTAAAGTGGACGGACACTCCCGCCTATAGTCGTCATTCTTATGTGTCTGGCTGAATGTCGAACAGATAGACAGCTATTGCCTGCGACTTATACAATTTAACTTAATTTATATTTTTCTTAATGTTATAAAGCTGAAAAGTTTGATTGTTTGTTATGAACGCGGTAATCTCGGGAAATACTGATCTGATATGAAAACTGTTTAAATATTCAATAGTCCATTTATTGAGGGAGGCTATATTTATCTCGGTATTTCCACGGAAACGAGAAAAACGCGGGTGAAACCGCGGGGCACAGCTAGTATAAAATAATTTTAAAAATATCTTAAAATTCTGACGCAATGAATTTATTAAGTATTTTTTCCGTAATCGGCATACCAAAAATTTTAAAAACACTACTTGTACTTTAAAAAGGTAATTTGAGGTAGGTCTGTGTAATTTTTAAAGCAAAAATTGTTATTAAATAGATATTAAAACTTACTTTTAGTGCTTTGCCATAGTATTTTTAAAGGAAGATCAATAAAACCACGTTATAATGTTTAATACTTCTATTTTCTCGTCTAGAACTAAAATGTATATAATTACCAGCATTATGATATAAAAATATAAATAAAATATTTTTGAGTGAGTATTGAGTACTAAAGACAAGTATTTTGATGGCATTTACAGTATATAGGTACCTATTTGATATTATATATAACAATATCAGAATTAATGTACATAAAGGGTTGATTATTATTGACACAGGGCAGCAAAGTCCGGTGACTTCACCGTTGTAGGTTTAAATTGCCATTTTAAGTTATAAATTATTATTCAGAACAAAAATAAACAATTGATGTCAATCGACCCTCATTAGAATTTTTTTATAGAAACAACAGATTTTTTTTTGTCAAAGTTGACGACAAGTTGTCCCATACATTACTTAGTATTTTTTAAATGACAGATTGTTGGTACATTCTTTTTACCCGACTGTAAGAAGGGTTGTCTTTTCCAAAATCAGCCAAATTGAAATCGATTCGTATGTTTTTCGGTAATTGCTAACTATCACTGAAAAAACGTAAGATCGATTTCTTAGGAACGATTACTTGTAGTTATAACGGTAATGGTAACCGCCCTAACTGCCGGATTAAAAAAAATCCCAACTTCCCATGAAAAAAATCAAACCAAAGCTGTTATAATTTATTATATACTAGCTTTTCCCACGGCTTATCTCTATTGACCAATATCACTGAAACAAACAAAAATATTACTTTTATACATCGAGATATAAGTACTAACGTACTAGAAAAGCTACGTCAAATAACTGAATTGTCCTATTTTCGTAATTTGAATCTTTAGTTCGCTGCAGCGCTAAAATAATAACAATTCGTCTAAACCGTAACTAATTTACCACAGCGCTAGATTAGCTGCGGAAGTGTATTTATTCTCGGCAAAAAGGTCTTAAGCGCCATGTAAATCACGGTACTTACGCGTTTTCTTCGACGAAGTGCGGCGCGATCGCCGCAGTTGAACGAGACAAAGTAGGAATTTACGGTGTCTTCTCTAGTACGTTAGTACTTATATCTCGATGCTTCTATATAATATAATATTAGTTGAGATTTAGATGAAACACACTAAATCATTTTGAAATAAAACATTTTGTGATACTCACTTTATTTATTTGTATAAAGATAAATTGCTTAGTATATTCATACTCTCTACTGCTTATTTAATTTTATGTACAGAAATAGATATTTTATTTTTCCTTAAAGAGACTTTGATTGTTTTACGGTGGGAATACTCTACCTCATTTTCAAATGACAGGTGGTTATTTCAGCCTAATATTTATTAAATCCATATCCATACTACAGCGGTCACATTTTATACAGGGTTGTTTTTTAGCCATTATGGGTAATTTCGATCATTGAGAAAACTTTGAAAGGATCTCTAAGTTTAATTTTAAAGAAAATACCTTGTGACATTACAAATGGTTTAAACATTTTTCTATGTTATATAGTCTCTGATGAATTATACACCCGTTCGCCAAGGATCATGAGGGCTCATGGATCAGGAACCATATTTTTTGGTATCGAATTTCGAATTCATAAAACTACGCGCTATGATTCTTCCATCCAAACTTGTAACACCCCACGCCCCAATTTATTTCCTTAAATACGTGTCGAGATAAAGTGCAAGTTTACAAACCCCCTTCTAGTGGGTTGATTTTTACTAAAACCTTTCATATTTCTAATTTTTAGAGTTCCGTACCTCAAAAGGAAAAAACGGAGCGCTTATAAGATCACTTTGTTGTCCGTCTGTCTGTCAAGACCCTTTATCTTGGGAACGCGATACTTTTAAACTTACTTTACTTTTGAACGAAATACTTTTTTGTGATTCGGAAAAATCTTCGGGAATTAAACTATTTACATAGTTAAGTTTATACGGAACCCTCAGTACGCGAGTCCGACTCGCACTTGCTCAGTTTTTTATATAGACTACTACTATAGTACAAAAAATTCTATCGGTAGCGGTACTATAAACATAATATTAGGTTTGGTTAATCGGTTTGTCTTAAGTCACCTTAAATCTATTCGCCTATTTTCCAAGATATTCAGTGACTTTTTCTTGGATCGAATCTACGCATAGTGGCTTGCTTTAGAAAAAAATCATATCATATACAACATACAATTAAAATGAACTCCAGGGCATAAATGGAAATCTGCATAGGAACACATAATAGCTAGTCAAGCTTATTTAAATAAGCTTGTTTTGTTTTTGTTTTTTTAATATATGTACCTAATAAAATTTTCTCTGTCCCGATGTATACTACATAACATTAGGCACTAAATTGGCAACCTACAAGGCACTATGCACTTAGCACAGCAGTACATGCTATAATAATTATTATATTATGATTTTACATTGTAACAAAATGTATATTCGATTATAATTTACTACAGCTCACATTAATATATTATGTAATACTATTCTGCGGTTTTTGTTAAAAATTCATTAAATTGAAGTTCATCGAAATTCTTAATGGGTAATAAGTATAAAAACAATTTTCAACAGCTTATTATATCTAAGCTATTACTGAATCATCTTGTCGTTAATCGTAGAAACATAATTTCCATGTTTGTTGTTATGTTCTTGCAAATTAAATATGCCTAACGAAATTCAAATACATAGTAAGTGAACTGATATTTAATATTATTCATAAAATTATGATTGTTGATGTAATTTCGCTAAATTTAAGAGCTGACCATGTCAAGCCACGATATTGACGAATCTGTTTAGTATAAATACTACTAACAAACAATACAACGCTATATACAAATTTAATTATATTTACAATTATAGCTGCACCTTGATTATTATCTCCTACGTATTTAGGATTATGGAATGTGACAAAACACTACCTAACTAAAACTAAAGCCGAATATTTACAATCGGTGTATAATAAATGAGTCATATCAGTCTGATTTATTGTTGTCCTTTAATTTTATGATAGATGTAAGTTTTTTTTAAATTTACAATCAATATCATTTAATGATTTTATCTAAAAACAACAATAACTCGTTCATAGATTAAGAAACATACACTTCCTAAATGCTTACAGTCATTCTGCTATAGGTAAGTATATCATTTTTTAAATACGGTGTTTACCGTAAGCTTACTCGAGTATATAACAACATTAGCTATAAGGAATAACCAGTAGACTGTACACAGGCAGGAGACGAGACACTTTATGTACACAAATTATAGTAGATAAACACAGTCGATCACATCAAAACACTGTCTTAGCCGAGTATTTTCGGAAGAGTTGGCACACGCGACACGATACTATCGTCTTAATCACTTGTGAATGGATCCATACACGGTTTGTTTAGGTAATTTTCAAATGTAAGTCTTTTTAACCTTTTGTAGGGTTCCGCACTTGAGATCCTTGTCGAGGGATTCTGTAGAGTTTCGCAAGTCACGTCACGTCTCGCATCCATCGGACTCCCGCAATCGTTACCAAGTCATCGGTCCACTTTGTAGGAGGCCTTCCATCGCTACGTCTTCCGGTACGTGGTCGCCATTCCAGAACCTTTAGGCCCCAACGGCCATCCGTTCTGCGAGCAATGTGCCCTGCACACTGCCACTTTACTTTGGCGATTCTTCGTGCTATGTCGGTGACCTTGGTTCTCCTGCGGATATCCTCATTCCTGATTCGATCACGCAAGGAAACTCCGAGCATAGCCCTTTCCATTGCCCTTTGGGTGACTATAAGTCTTCTGATGAGGCCCATTGTAAGCGACCACGTTTCGGAGCCATATGTCATCACTGGCAACACGCACTGGTCATAGACTTTCGTCTTGAGACACTGTGGTATATTGGACGAGAAGATACCTCGCAGCCTCCCGAACGCTGCCCAGCCGAGTCGAATTCGACGATTGATCTCTTTCTCGAAGTTAGACCTTCCCAACTGGACCGTCTGTCCCAGGTAAACGTAGTCGTCTACAACTTCGAGTGTAGAGTCCCCGATCTTGATAGGAGTGGGTGCTACATGGCTGTTTACCATGACTTTGGTTTTGTCCATGTTCATTTTAAGTCCCACTCTTTCGGAAGCTCTACTGAGGTCACCAAGCATTGTACTGAGCTCCTCCGTAGTCTCAGCCATGACTACTATGTCGTCGGCAAACCGAAGGTGAGTGATGTACTCGCCATTGACATTAATGCCTAGCCCTCTCCATTCCAAAACCTTGAAGACATCCTCCATTGCTGCCGTGAACAGTTTCGGAGAAATAACGTCTCCCTGCCTCACGCCCCGCTGCAAGAGGATAGGTTTCGAGGTCTGGTCTTGAAGTCGGACTGACATTGTAGCGTTCTCGTACAAACTTTTCAGCACTTCGATATATATATATATCGATGGTCAATCTGGCACCGTTCGAGAGATTGCAGTACAGCCCAAGTCTAGATCGAATCAAAAGCTTTCTCGTAATCCACGAACGCTAAGCAGAGAGGCTGATTATACTCCTCAGTCTTCTGTATAACCTGCCGCATCGTATGTATGTGGTCCACGGTGCTGAAGCCTTTTCGAAATCCAGCTTGTTTGGGAGGCTGGAATTCGTCGAACCTGCGCGCGAGACGATTCGTGATGACTCTGGAAAACAACTTGTAGGCATGACTCAGATGCGAGATGGGCCTGTAATTCTTAAGCAGGGCATTATCGCCCTTCTTAAAGAAGAGTACCACCACGCCTCTGCTCCACGCCTGTGGCGTTTTTCCCTCGAGTATGACGGAATCAAATAGCTTCTGGACCGGTTTTCCACCCGCCTTCAGGAGTTCGGCCGTAATTCCGTCCTCACCCGACGACTTGTTGTTTTTGAGCTGCTTCAGAGCCATCCTAATCTCTCGATCTCTCCCTGTCTATTGAGCTGCCGGTATAGGCACGCATCGTCTGAAGACTGCAGGATCATCTCTCGCCTCTTCTTCATTAGCTTGAGGGTCGGATCAGAGAGCCTCTTTTTCTTGTTTGTACGGTGAGTCATAAAAAACTTAGACCCGACCGTATGGACAGTTTCCACGAACCCATCGTTATATTCGTCCACGGGGCTTCCTAGGCACTCGAAACGATTGTGGAGTTCGAGCTGAAAGCTCTCGGGGTTTTGGATCTGGATCTGTGCTGGACGGAGCGTAGACTTCATCAGTCGAGACCTTTTAAGCTTAATGTTAATATTCAATGTGCCTCTTACCACGCGGTGATCACTTCCAGTTTTCACAGCGTTGATCACAGAGACATCATTGAATATTTGCTTTTTCGTCGACAGAATGAAGTCAATCTCATTTTTAGTTGCACCGTCAGGACTTTGCCAGGTCCACCTTCTATGTTCACGCTTTTTGAAGAAGGAATTCATCATATAGAGGCCCTCCTTCTCCATAAAGCTAGCCAGTAGGTGTCCCCGGTGATTCCGACGTCCAAATCCAAATTGCCCCACTCGCAGTTCGTCACCGTCTCGTTTGCCCAGTTTCGTGTTAAAGTCCCCCATGACCACCGTGTAGTGAGTCTTATAACCATGCATGGCTCTGGATACATCCTCATACATGGTCTCTACTTCGTCGTCGGGGTGTGTCGAGGTCGGGGCATAAACCTGTATGACCTTCAGCGAATATCTTGATGATATTCTGAGTATAAGGTACGCCACCCTGGTCGACACACTCTCGATCTTCACCACATTGTTCACAAGGGACTTGTGGACGAAAAACCCGACACCACCCTGGGTCTGCTGGTCACCCTCCCGGAAATAGAGCAGGTTACCGGATTTGAGAATTATCGTATCCTCCCCCTGTCTTCGGACTTCAGATAATCCCACAATACTCCATCGTAACCTGCTCAATTCCTCCTCAAGTTCGGTGATCTTCTCGTCAGTCCTCAGTGTACGCGTGTTAAAAGTTGCCAGGTACAGTCGTTTTATGAATGGGTAGCCAGATCCCATCCGGAGATTCTTCGCACCCCTTGCCTCGTCGTGGCCTTGACCGCTACCAGAGTCAAGGGTAGACGGGCTGCCGGGCACTAGGGGCCATTTTTTCGTTCTGATTTTCATTTTGGGGTTGCCATAATCGCCACGCTTGGCAGACGGATTCCATCATTTAGCACTCACTATCACTCGCTTATTGTCGATATTTTATCATGTCCACCTGCCCTATGCAGACTAATATGTAGAATTGCGTTCAAAGTAATTTAAAATTCTATCGTCTATTGTCACTCTTACACGCACTACCCAATTGCGGGATTAAGGGTCGATTTTCCCGCATTCTCTGGACAGCTTGAACAATAATGCGCCCATTGATCGGACCAGGTCGGCCAAACTTGAGTGTTCCCATACCTCTCTATAGTTAAAGCGGCGTTTCTGTGGCACTCTTCATAAATTAAAATCATGTCGGAGAACTCCGAAGCTGTGTAAATTGTAATTATCTAAAATGGGACTTAAAATGAACATGGACAAAACCAAAGTCATGGTAAACAGCCATGTAGCACCCACTCCTATCAAGGTCGGGGACTCTACACTCGAAGTTGTAGACGACTACGTTTACCTGGGACAGACGGTCCAGTTGGGAAGGTCTAACTTCGAGAAAGAGATCAATCGTCGAATCCGACTCGGCTGGGCAGCGTTCGGGAAGCTGCGCGGTGTCTTCTCGTCCAATATACCACAGTGTCTCAAGACGAAAGTCTATGACCAGTGCGTGTTGCCAGTGATGACATATGGCTCCGAAACGTGGTCGCTTACAATGGGCCTCATTAGAAGGCTTAAAGTCACCCATCCAAAGAAATCAGCTGTAATTAGATTTCACGCAGTACAAATATTTTGACTAGTTTTTTTACGTTCAAGTGAACACGCGGGGCCCCTAAATGCGCGGCCCTGTAGCATTTTCTACTCTTGCTACATGGCTAATCCCCCACTGCTTAAAGCCATAAAACAAGACAAATGATTTATCAACCTAAAGTGACAGTTGACATATATTAATAAAAAAAATTAAAAAAATATCAAGGTCACTGACGTTACTATTTTTATTAGAAAAGTATTGTATTGTAATTATGTTTATTTTTTTAATTATGATAATTACAATTTACACAGCTTCGGAGTTCTCCGACATGATTTTAATTTATGAAGAGTGCCACAGAAACGCCGCTTTAACTATAGAGTAGGTATGGGAACACTCAAGTTTGGCCGACCTGGTCCGATCAATGGGCGCATTATTGTTCAAGCTGTCCAGAGAATGCGGGAAAATCGACCCTTAATCCCGCAATTGGGTAGTGCGTGTAAGAGTGACAATAGACGATAGAATTTTAAATTACTTTGAACGCAATTCTACATATTAGTCTGCATAGGGCAGGTGGACATGATAAAATATCGACAATAAGCGAGTGATAGTGAGTGCTAAATGATGGAATCCGTCTGCCAAGCGTGGCGATTATGGCAACCCCAAAATGAAAATCAGAACGAAAAAATGGCCCCTAGTGCCCGGCAGCCCGTCTACCCTTGACTCTGGTAGCGGTCAAGGCCACGACGAGGCAAGGGGTGCGAAGAATCTCCGGATGGGATCTGGCTACCCATTCATAAAACGACTGTACCTGGCAACTTTTAACACGCGTACACTGAGGACTGACGAGAAGATCACCGAACTTGAGGAGGAATTGAGCAGGTTACGATGGAGTATTGTGGGATTATCTGAAGTCCGAAGACAGGGGGAGGATACGATAATTCTCAAATCCGGTAACCTGCTCTATTTCCGGGAGGGTGACCAGCAGACCCAGGGTGGTGTCGGGTTTTTCGTCCACAAGTCCCTTGTGAACAATGTGGTGAAGATCGAGAGTGTGTCGACCAGGGTGGCGTACCTTATACTCAGAATATCATCAAGATATTCGCTGAAGGTCATACAGGTTTATGCCCCGACCTCGACACACCCCGACGACGAAGTAGAGACCATGTATGAGGATGTATCCAGAGCCATGCATGGTTATAAGACTCACTACACGGTGGTCATGGGGGACTTTAACACGAAACTGGGCAAACGAGACGGTGACGAACTGCGAGTGGGGCAATTTGGATTTGGACGTCGGAATCACCGGGGACACCTACTGGCTAGCTTTATGGAGAAGGAGGGCCTCTATATGATGAATTCCTTCTTCAAAAAGCGTGAACATAGAAGGTGGACCTGGCAAAGTCCTGACGGTGCAACTAAAAATGAGATTGACTTCATTCTGTCGACGAAAAAGCAAATATTCAATGATGTCTCTGTGATCAACGCTGTGAAAACTGGAAGTGATCACCGCGTGGTAAGAGGCACATTGAATATTAACATTAAGCTTAAAAGGTCTCGACTGATGAAGTCTACGCTCCGTCCAGCACAGATCCAGATCCAAAACCCCGAGAGCTTTCAGCTCGAACTCCACAATCGTTTCGAGTGCCTAGGAAGCCCCGTGGACGAATATAACGATGGGTTCGTGGAAACTGTCCATACGGTCGGGTCTAAGTTTTTTATGACTCACCGTACAAACAAGAAAAAGAGGCTCTCTGATCCGACCCTCAAGCTAATGAAGAAGAGGCGAGAGATGATCCTGCAGTCTTCAGACGATGCGTGCCTATACCGGCAGCTCAATAGACAGGGAGAGATCGAGAGATTAGGATGGCTCTGAAGCAGCTCAAAAACAACAAGTCGTCGGGTGAGGACGGAATTACGGCCGAACTCCTGAAGGCGGGTGGAAAACCGGTCCAGAAGCTATTTGATTCCGTCATACTCGAGGGAAAAACGCCACAGGCGTGGAGCAGAGGCGTGGTGGTACTCTTCTTTAAGAAGGGCGATAATGCCCTGCTTAAGAATTACAGGCCCATCTCGCATCTGAGTCATGCCTACAAGTTGTTTTCCAGAGTCATCACGAATCGTCTCGCGCGCAGGTTCGACGAATTCCAGCCTCCCAAACAAGCTGGATTTCGAAAAGGCTTCAGCACCGTGGACCACATACATACGATGCGGCAGGTTATACAGAAGACTGAGGAGTATAATCAGCCTCTCTGCTTAGCGTTCGTGGATTACGAGAAAGCTTTTGATTCGATCTAGACTTGGGCTGTACTGCAATCTCTCGAACGGTGCCAGATTGACCATCGATATATATATATATCGAAGTGCTGAAAAGTTTGTACGAGAACGCTACAATGTCAGTCCGACTTCAAGACCAGACCTCGAAACCTATCCTCTTGCAGCGGGGCGTGAGGCAGGGAGACGTTATTTCTCCGAAACTGTTCACGGCAGCAATGGAGGATGTCTTCAAGGTTTTGGAATGGAGAGGGCTAGGCATTAATGTCAATGGCGAGTACATCACTCACCTTCGGTTTGCCGACGACATAGTAGTCATGGCTGAGACTACGGAGGAGCTCAGTACAATGCTTGGTGACCTCAGTAGAGCTTCCGAAAGAGTGGGACTTAAAATGAACATGGACAAAACCAAAGTCATGGTAAACAGCCATGTAGCACCCACTCCTATCAAGATCGGGGACTCTACACTCGAAGTTGTAGACGACTACGTTTACCTGGGACAGACGGTCCAGTTGGGAAGGTCTAACTTCGAGAAAGAGATCAATCGTCGAATTCGACTCGGCTGGGCAGCGTTCGGGAGGCTGCGAGGTATCTTCTCGTCCAATATACCACAGTGTCTCAAGACGAAAGTCTATGACCAGTGCGTGTTGCCAGTGATGACATATGGCTCCGAAACGTGGTCGCTTACAATGGGCCTCATCAGAAGACTTATAGTCACCCAAAGGGCAATGGAAAGGGCTATGCTCGGAGTTTCCTTGCGTGATCGAATCAGGAATGAGGATATCCGCAGGAGAACCAAGGTCACCGACATAGCACGAAGAATCGCCAAAGTAAAGTGGCAGTGTGCAGGGCACATTGCTCGCAGAACGGATGGCCGTTGGGGCCTAAAGGTTCTGGAATGGCGACCACGTACCGGAAGACGTAGCGATGGAAGGCCTCCTACAAAGTGGACCGATGACTTGGTAACGATTGCGGGAGTCCGATGGATGCGAGACGCACAGGACCGTTTATTGTGGCGACACTTGGGGGAGGCCTATGTCCAGCAGTGGACGTCTTTCGGCTGAAATGATGATGATGAAGTGATGGAATGGTGATTAAGATTAATAATTTTATTAATAAAAATCTGTGATTTGGTTTTTTTTATTTTTATTGAGCATTCATAATAATGGCGCAAAAAAATTACGTCACCACATGACACGGCGCTGTTGTAACAGGTTAGTGTACCGATATTTATAAATAGTGTTATATTTTGTTGACGATTTTATGCTACTTAATTTGTTTGAAAAAAAAAAAAACATTTTTTAGATTTCGATTTTAGGTTTTTTGGTAGTTTAATAATATTCCTAACGACTAGTACTACGAGGTTTTAATTTAATGTCGTGTCGTCAGCGCCACGTTGTATAGTTAAAAAGTAGGATGTACATATTATTTACAGTAATAACTTTATAAAATATATAAAAACGTATAATAATAATTTTCCCGTGTGGCCTACTCAATATTTAATAACATAGTGTTATATAATAATATAAATAAAACCTAGAATTAATAATATAGCGCCTGCACGAAACGTAACTGCCACTTTTTACTTGAAGTATTCTTGCTCGTCAAATTATTCAGGCGTAGAAAATGTCAAAATTGAAAAAAAAAAATTAGTAAAAAGCTACAACTATCTCCGTCACCTACTGTTGATTTTTGGAGGTACTAAATCCGTACTAAATACTAGTTTGATCAGAATGATGAAATTCGTTATAGTTTTGGAGTACAGGCACATTGTTCTTGCTGCACATAAATGATCTGCTTAAGCCCGGTACCTTTGGGTATGCAGACGACAGCACTGTTGCTGAGAGTTACATATCCAGCGCGCAGGCTAGTGGGTCACAGATCCAGTCTCTCCGAGAGGCTATGGTCGAGCGCTTGAACTTGTCCTTGGAGGCAGTCTCTGAATGGGGCGATGCCAATTTGGTCAAGTTCAATGCTGCTAAAACCCAGGCGTGTCTATTTTACTAAAAGGAGCCAATTCAGCCCTGCTCCAACTTTCCGGGGCGTAACCGTGCCAATAACCGACCATCTTGATCTCCTTGGTGTTACGCTGACGTCAACACTCAACTTTGGGCCATACATCGAAGCAAAGGCTCAACTGGCAGCAAAAAAGCTGGGAATCCTCGCGAAGGTCAGACAGTACTTCACGCCGGAACAGCTGCTCAAACTTTATCAAGCGCAAGTTCGATCGTGTATGGAGTACTGCTCTCATCTTTGGGACGGATCTGCCCGATACCAGCTTGATGCACTTGAGGCAATTGAGAGGCGAGCCAAGAGGATCATTGGCAATGATGCACTCGTTGAGTCGAGGCTTCAAAGTCTTGAGCATCGACGCAGAGTTGCTAGCCTGTCGGTTTTCTACCGGTTGCATTTCGGGGAGTGTGCGTCGGAATTGCATAACCTAATTCCGCCTAGCCCGTTCCATCATCGGACCACCAGGCGTACGGCAATGCGCCACCGGTACATGGTGGACATCCCACCTATACGCACAAAACGTTTTGCGAACACATTCATAGTGCGTACAGCTAAGGAGTGGAATTCCTTGCCGGAATCTGTTTTTCCTGATGGCTACAACCCGGGAATCTTTAAGTCAAGAGTGAACAGGTTACTTCTAGGTAAGCGCGTTCCATCGTCGACCGCATCGTCGCTTTCCATCAGGTGAGTTAGCGGTCAAGCGCGAACCTATCAAGAATAAAAAAAAAAAAAAAAAAAGGCATGGCCCCGCCATTATAATGCGTTATAATGGCGGGGCCACTGTTATCGTGAAATTCCGTTTAAGCCGTGTGAGGTACAAAAATTTCAGGATGGATAGAAAATAGTACAATTTCAGGATGGGTAGAAAATAGTCCGAACGGTACGAATACAAGAGTTGGTCCCGCCATTATGGGCTTTATAAAGATTATACCAACACTTTTTTTGACTCCACAGGCAGTGAATGCTGTCAGGGTTAAAATTCGTCGAAACCCCCTGAGAAAGCAAAAAATCTTATCTAATGAAAAGAAGATACTCGCTACAATGCTGCCAAATATCATAAAAGAAAACCTGAAACTTGGTGCTTACCGGCTAAACACGAGACACGCCTCCACAAGCGAACGCTTAAATCGAAGAGAGTGGAAAGATCAAAATGTTTGTTTTGTTTGTTACGCTTATGGAAAACATAGGGATATTCTTTTTACCGATGAAAAAATTTTCACTGTCGAGGAAATATTACAACAAGTAAAATGATTGGGTGTACGCTCGTACCTCCAAAGAAGTCTTTCAACTGGTCGGCAGAGTCTTGCGTGGTCATCATGCGACATCAGTAATTGCTTGGTGGGGGGTATCCAATCACGAAGTGACCAAGGTCCATTTTTGTGAAAAAGGGCTGAAAACATCAGCTATATCATATAGGTACAGTCTTGGACGGCGTAGTTAAGATATCCTTTTTGTACGGAATCCATACAAAAGTGTCCATTGTCTTTTGTAGGTCTGTGTAATCTTATTATTATGTAGGTACCTTTACAATAGGTAAATACATCCTTAAACATCTTCTGCGTCAATATAATTAATATAATTACATAAAAATTGTCTCTTTTCTAAAGCCGTTTGAACAATGCTTGTATTTATAGTAACACCGTCATCACAAGCCACTGCTTCTTCTTTCACTTCTGAGCATCCCTCGTGCATCAAAATAAAGTTGTGCAATATACAGGCCACAGATAATAAAAGGTGAACAGATTCAGCCTTCACAACATCAATGTGATTCAGCTTCCTAAATCTTTCCTTCATTAATTCAAATGCGTGGCCAATATAGCTTCGAGTCTTCCAGTGAAATTCATTAAACTTCATTTCCTCACTAGTTAACAACTCCTCACTCGTGAATGGAGTGATTAAGTTTTTCCTTAATTTGTATTCAGAATCTCCCAAAATATGATTTTCAAATTCCACATAATTCTTTAATTCATGTGCTAAAGCACTTTCTTTAAAAACTCTGTTTTTTCTTGTCTTCCCTATTTCACCAATGTGAATATCCAGGAATAATAGAGATTCATCACAGACTGCTTGCAAGAGAATAATATCTGGCTTGTCTCTTTTATTTCGTTTTGTCCCCACTTTAAAACGACAAGCGTCAATGAAACCTACACAGTTAGGAAACTTAAACCTACTGTTCACCTTAATTCTAGTAATATGTTGTTCCTCCACTGATGGCCAGCTGATAAAACTGTAACTATGTTGAGTGAGGTGAGTAGCAATCTCATTAAATATATAGCTCACTGATGATTTGTGCACACCAAATAGTTTACCAATTTCATTATAAGAACAATCACTCACCAGTAACCAAAGAAACACATGAACTTTCTTATCAAGGGGGATATTCCCAGGCTTCACATAGTTCTTCAAAAAGTTGATGAGTGCCTGAAATAAATATTTTAGGTACAGGTTATTTGGAAACTTAAAGCGAGCCCAACTATTAAGAATAGGGTTTCTACCGGTTTCCCAATAAATCTGATTAAGGTCAGATTTCTTGGGAAACCGGTAGAAACCTTCCTTTTGAGGTACGGAACCCTACAAAAACACTAAAAATATATATAAAATAACTTTAATTTCGGAAGTCGATGTTTCTATAATAGTTTTGTCTCTTCGTTATTTAATTAACACCGACTTCCGAAATTTGAAAAGGATCACTTTGTTGTCCGTCCGTCTGTCTGTCAAGACCCTTTATCTCGGGAACGCGTGAAGGTATCGAGTTGAAATTAAATATGTGCTTCTATGTGCTTGATGTCATTTTCGGCCATTAGTCAAATGTCAACTAGCGACGTCTTCTTTGCTTGATTTTTTACAAAATGCCGCGATTTTCAGTGGTTTTTCGATTTCGGAAAAATCTTCGAAACTCCATTGAGGAATTGAACTGTTTACAAAGGTAGGTTTGTACGGAACCCTCAGTGCGCGAGTCCTACGGAAAAAAATACAACCGAATTGATAACCTCCACCTTTTTTTTTAAATTGGTTAAAAAGGGAAAGAATAGGAGCATTACGTTGAAGGCGAATTGGCAACCACTTGAGTTTAACACGAAATTCAGAAACATGGTCATATTTACGCAAACCGAATAATAATTATGAACCTTATACAAAAGTTTTGAAGTCGCTCAAGTTTATCCAGTTGTACTTCATTGAGGTCAAGATAGCTGGCATCAGCATAATCAAGGATGGATAGTCAAGGAAGAGATTGTGCAAGCGTGATCCTAATAGCAGTCGGCAGAAAATTATGTAGTCTTTCAAAGATCCAGCACATGCGAATAACTTGCGACTTCCTGTAGCTGGGCAGTCCAAGAGAAATTTGTGTCGATGAATTATGAATGTGTTGGCGTTTAGCATTTCTACTAGGCATGCCTTTTAAGTTCTGTCGTTTTCATATTTCCCGGCAATTTTGAATTTGGAACTGTTCTATATTCGAATGTGTTAAAATTTTTAATCTCAAAACAGTTGAAAGTATTAGGATTAAGGCTATTGTTTAGTCACAGCGTCGATTGGAATCTGTCAGGTTACGTACGAAAATGAATCTTTCTAAGGAAAATGTTCGTGCAATAATTTTCTAGAACTTTATAAGAGGCCTGACACGGCGTCTGTGTTTTGAAGAGCTAACATCTGTGTTCAGTGATGAAGCCCCATGTCTGCGGACTGTTGAACGCTGGTATTTAGAATTCCAGCGTGGACATACTAGTGTTAGTGACAAATCTCGCGAAGGACGCCCAAAATCCGCCTTCACTGAAGATAACGTCATTGCTGTGAGACAACGAATTCTCGAAGATCGTCATGTGACATATCGAGAGATAGAGGATCTATTAGGCTTCTCAGGGACAACCATTCAGAAGATCTTGCATGAAGCGTTTGGTGTGAGAAAGCTAGTTTGCCGTTTGATACCGCATCTGCTTTCCGACGATCACAAGGCGGCCCGCGTCAGATGGTGTAAGAAAACTCTGCAAAGGTTCAACCGAGGAGAGTCAAATCACGTCTACGACATCATCAGTGGTGAAGAATCTTGGATCTATGCCTACGATCCTGATTCCAAACAACAATCTACAATCTGGGTCTTTCAAGACGAGCCAAAGCCGACTAAAAATGTTCGTTCTCGAAGCACTTCAAAGAAGATGGTGGCCACGTTCGTTGGAAAAACCGGCCATGTTGCGACTATTGCACTTGAAGATCGTAGAACGGTTAACGCAGAGTGGTATACCACAGTTTGTTTACCACAAGTCATCGCCGAACTTTGAAAATCTAACTCAAAGCGACGCATCATCCAGCACCACGACAACGCAAGTTCACACAGCGCTCGTCAAACGATTGAGTATTTGAAGCAGGAAAAAGTAGAAATTCTTGACCATCCTCCATACAGTCCTGACCTAAGCCCTAACGATTTCTTTAAGGAAATGTAAAGAAATCGTTATAGTTATAGAAAATTAAGAAAAGTCTTCGTGGTCAAAGGTTCCAGTCCGGTGAAGAAGCAGTCGACGCTTTCAAGTCAGCCATTTTGAACACCCCCACTTTAGAGTGGAATAAATGTTATAATAACTGGTTTGAGCGAATGGAAAAGTGTATTAAGCTACGTGGTGAATACTTTAAAAAACAATAAAAAGTACTTTAAGGTTCTAGTTGTGTTTTTTTCTTCAAACGACAAAACTTAAAAGGCATCCCTCGCACACACCTTATTACAGTGATTACGGATGGAGATATATCTTTCTCTATTAGTGACGCTTAAATTGAGACTTAGCTGTAACTTTTTTGTTCATTAATGATTTAATTTAATCCGTCAGCCACGGTGCTGGAAAATGGTTGACCTTGACTGCTTGAATGATCGTGTTGCATGAGAATTTTGGCTTTAGATTTAGGTCGAATTTTGTATGAGAGAAAAATCAGATCATGATATGAAAAGGAAATACTGTAAGAACGATTTAAAAAAACTTGTATATCGAGTCAAAATAATGGAAACGGTCTTAAATCGTCACAATATTAAACTATAAGAATAATAAATGAAAAATGGCTATTGAAATAGTTCTTGCTCTTTTCAATATTGCAAAAAACAGACATCAGATTTTTTTGTCTTAGCCGTAAAAAACGGCAAACCTTGAATTTAGAAATATGGAACGCAAAGCCTAGCGCAAGGCACAAGACATTTGAACGTGTTGTTTCGGGAACACACAGAGGCGTAGCGAGGCTTTCGTAAATTCGAAAAATATTTCACGACACTGCGGGTAGAGATCCGGTGCGGCGGAATCATAGCGGTATGGGAACAGCGACTGTCACAACCCATCGCTGGGCAAGCCACAAACGAGGCGATAAGTCCTTTAGACTTCTAGCCACTTGGCTAAAAAGGCGCCACGCGGCGTCCTCACTTTCCACCTGACGCAGTTCTTTATTAGACATGGGTGATTCGGAAGGTATCTGTTTGGAATGCAAAGGAATCGCCCGGAGGGAGGACATAGAGAAGCATACGGTGGAAGCCTGATCAGATTGGGTGAAGCACAGTCGTGTCCTCGTGGGGACGATTGACAGCAGGATCTCTCGGTTGCAGCCCTGGTTTAGGCCATGGTTTGAAGCGAGAGGGAACAGGAAGCAGACGCTACCCAATGCGAGTGAAGGAAGTAGCTGAAACCATGAGCTACAAATAGTTACAATAGTTAAAGTACTAGTCCTTACTGTCTCCAATTTAAAAATCCACCCTGTATAACGGGCTAAATAACCGAAGTTATAATTATCAAAGCTAGGTAATATTCCACTAACCTGAACAGTACTTCTCTTCATTTTAAATCTTACAGCATAGTCATTATCAGTGAAATTCCGCACAGTATTTTCATAAAATCCTTTAATACGGTGAGTAACAGGAACTATTCCAGGATATTGGTTTTCTACTGTCTGCGATAAAACATTGCTGAACATATCCAAATTGTCATTGTTTTCACTGACTATATTAGCCACAGCAACTACTAATCTGTTCATAGTGCAAGAGTTGTCATTGTCCAAAAACATGCCCATAATAAATTCTTTTTGAAAAGTGTTCATATTGTTTGGGTATTTGCATTAACATATATGAGGAGCGCCGTTGAACTTTCCACTTTGTGGCAGATAATGTTAGTAGCTGTAAGGACAACAATTATTTTTGTTAGTTAACTTAATATAAAATAAAGTCTGTGGTTACTCCTGTGAGGATACATTAGTAAAATGTAGGAATCCTTATTATTTATTATAATGACACTGGCGTAAAGTGGAAGGAGGCAAAAGAAAATATGGATGGATTGTCTGTCAGTGAGAGTTGGTAGAGTAACAGTTGACAGAACAGAATAAATGAAATTAAGTTATACCAACCCCAGGGGCGTAGCTACCGCCGTATCTGCCGTATCAATTATACGGGGCCCCCGAGCCACAAGGGCCCCCAACGTGCGTAAGCAAAAATTAATAAAAACTTCCCATTTTTTTTTATTTTACAAATGGCAAAAGTAAAAAAAAGCAATTTCTTTTTTTCCCACGTAAAGCGTGCGTTCAAAAGTTGGCAACACCCTACATCGTCGGTTATCGCGTGCGGGATTTCCCCGTTTAAGTCACTTAAACGGGGAAATCCCACAAAAATCGATGTACATACGATACGATGATAAACCACGGAGAGCAGTGTTTATTGACGCGTTTTATTTAATTGTGCATTACATTGTTTGTAATACAATACAAACAATTGTTCTTCTGGTTTAGTAGTATTAGTAGCGATTTGTAAAAAACAATGAGTGAAAGGAAAAGAGATTATCTCAGCGGAGCTACGAAAAGAAAAAATAAACAGAAAAGGGAGGAGGTCATAAAAAAAGTGCCCAAAATTTCTTCATTTTTTCAGACACCAGCTCCTATGAGTGATTTAGATTGCAAAGGTAAGTACTACCCAACCCATTTATCTTATCTACCTGTAGCGAAGGGTGAATTTTGTTTTTAGGGTTCCGTACCTCAAAACGAAAAAAACGGAACTCTTGCTTACCTACAGCTTATAGGTAGGCTAGAAAACAAATTGATCCTACAGGCTATAGGATCAATTTGTTGTCTGTTTGTCTGTCAGTCCGTATCGTAAATTGCGTGTTCAGACGTACGCGAGCTCGGGTGGTGTTCGTTTTGTATGGCCACGCGCTACGTTCGGATTCGACGCGGGTGTAACGCATGGGCTGTGCGCAGGTGATTTTGTACTAACACGCGCACAACCCGCGTAGAGCCTGCGTACGTCTTAACGCTCTAACCGTAATCTTACGTATAGCAATTTATTTAACATATATTTTTGAAATTTACAAAAAACATTCGCTTTTATTTTTTAACAATTATATTTTCAGATTCTTCTGAAGCACATTCTTCATCAGATGTTCATCCGGAAATAGAAGAAACCCAAGCACATTCTCCATCGGATGTCCATCCGGAAATAGAAGAAACCCAAGCACATTCTCCATGGGATGTTCATCCGGAAATAGGAGAAACTCAAGCACATTCTTCATCAGATGTCAATCCGGAAATAGAAGAAACCCAAATCGATGATTCTGAGATATCTGAAGATTGTAATATAGTTTCATCAGATAGAGGAAATTTTGGTGACAGTCCAACTGAATGCGAACGAAAATTAATTTTTAAATTGGGTCCATTTAAACCACAAGGACCGTTTCCAAAAGATTCAGGAAGTAACCGACCTTTTTCGGCCTATTATTATTCATATTTCAATAAGGCAGGCATAAAAATTCCAAGACCATGGTTATGTTATTCTAATGTCTTAAGCAAACCGTATTGCCACTTCTGTTGGTTATTAGCAGATCGGCAAAGTAAATCGTACTCCTCTGCATGGGTTAACGGTGTTTCCGTTAGAAGCAATTTTACCCAAACTATACTTGACCATGAAAAGTCACAGCAGCATATTAATGCATCCCTATCTTATAATAATTGGTTACAAGGAAATACCATCGATACTCTATTGCAAAGTGAAATCAATAGTAAAATTACATTCTGGAGAGATGTATTGCATCGTATAATTAATGTTATAATTACTTTAGCATCTTGTAATCTACCTTTAAGAGGCCATGATTCTGATTCTGGAAATTTTATGGCCATTTTACGTTTGCTATCTAATTATGATGCAACTTTAAAAGAACTTCTTCTAAAACCAAAAGGCGAAATAAATTATTTAAGCCCTACAATTCAAAATGAAATAATTAATTTGCTTGGTACCGCAGTTAGGAACAATATTATCTCAGAAATTAAAAAAGCTCCATTTCTGACAATAATTCTAGATACAACACAAGACTTGTCAAAAATTGACCAACTTTCTGTAGTTTTTCGATACATCTCGATTACAGAAAATGATGATAATGTACCTAAAGAATTAAAAATCTGTGAGTCCTTTTTAGGGTTTACAGCAGTATCCGATTGCAGTGCCGAAGGATTTAAAACTGAAATTTTAAATACGATTAAAGAATATGGAATTGATTTGACTAAATGTAGAGGACAGGGTTACGATGGAGCAAATGTTATGTCGGGTGTTTATGGAGGATTACAAACCCTAATAAAAGAGCATGCTCCGAATGCCGATTATGTTCATTGTGCTGCGCACTCATTAAGCTGTTGATCCCCGCACGAACGTCGGCGTTCGTGCGCCATTGTCTTACTATTGTGTCTCTAATTACGCTAATCAAGAAGTTAAATTTAGTTTTAAACGATGCTGCGAAACATGTTCGTGAAGTGTCGAATTTTTTCGATAATTTAGAAGATATATATACTTTTTTTGGCAATAGTGTAAAACGCTGGGCAATGTTAAGTGACGATTCGTCTGAAAAATATTTAATTACCCTTAAAAAGGTATGTCCTACCAGATGGTCTTCAAGGAACGACGCTTTTTTCATGATTAATAAATAATTTTTCTTTACCCCTAATAATCATGAAAACTTTGTACCAACTAAATTTAATTTCGAAAAAAAAAAATGAACATAAAGAATGTAAAAATATAATTAACATTTTAGAGAGTTATGATTTCTTAGTGCTAGTCACATTTTTTTCTTCATTATTTGAAATCATTAATCCTGTTTCTAAAGCTTTACAGCATGAAAATAATGATTTACAGAAAACTAGTATTTTATTATGTAATCTTTTGAATAGACTGTACGAATTAAGAAATCAAAATTCATTCAATAGTTTGCTAGATGAGTCCAAAGAATTAGCAAAAGAGTGGAGGGTAACAACTGTTTTTAAAAACAAAAGGCGAAAGATAACGAAGCGTTTTTTTGATGAGTTATCACAAGATGAGAGAATTTCAGACCCGGAATCCTATTTCAAAGTCAATGTATACTATTGCTGTTTAGATATATTAATTTCTCAAACTAAACAAAGATTTCAGAGCCTTTGCGACCTGAGTAGTATGTTCGAAATATTACAACCGGAGAAACTCCTGTCTTCTTCAAACGAAGAGATATTAAACGCTTCCGGAAAACTGTCGGCTAAATACAGTAAAGACATCTCAGTTAATCTTTACGACCAATTAACAGCTCTAAAAACATGCTTAAAATCTGAAATTCAAAAAATTCATTCCATTAAGGAACTCATTGAATTATTGCTGATAAAATTTAATAGTCTTGCATCCAGTTTTCCGGAGGTAATAACAGCATGCGTTTTATTCTTGACCCTTCCAGTTACAACCGCAACTGCTGAAAGAAGTTTTTCCAAATTAAAACTTATAAAAAATTACCTAAGAACTTCGATGGGACAGGAACGCCTGTCAGACCTGTCACTATAATTGTCCATAGGCAGAAACTTTAAAAAAACTAAAGTCGTCATCGGCTATAAATGATTTAATAAATCAGTTTGCCGAAAAAAAGGTAAGGAGAGTGTATATTTAATTTGAATTGTTTGTAAAAGTTTTGGAAAAAGTGACAGATAGATAATTATGATGAATAAATATTTCTTTTAATTTTATGCAAACATGTTTTTTTCTTTTGTGAGAAATCTTTACCCTTCCTAAGGGCCCCCAAACAAATTTTTATACGGGGCCCCGCCTAGGCACGCTACGCTTCTGACCAACCCCCAGTAACAACTCATAAGGTTGGTTGACAATATATCCATAGAAGGTGTATTTACATATATATCACAAGGTTATCGTAAACACTGTAAATTTATGATAAATCAGAAGAAATTGTATCTCTTTCTTCTTCTCTCTCTGATCTGTTTACATTATATTGAGGTTGTATAATCTGGTCATGATTTATTACAATTTTACTGTTTGTCATTTACACACATTGTAGTCAATGAGAACTCTTCTTCTTTGGCCTAAAAAAAGGTGCATGCACACGCCATACGGTCACTTAAAGAAACGTAGAGTTGACTAACCAAACTGTTTGTTGTTATGTCCCAAAAAAACTATAAATATTCAGTCTCTACCGACAGGATTTAAAGTGCCTTAAATTTTATGTAACAATAATTGCACTTCTGAGCTGCTTAAGATGATTGATTGCAGTTGCCGGGGGAGAAGCACCGCGTCTTTCCGTCTCTATATGTGCAGATTATGAGTTCATCGCAATTTTTAGCGTTATCTCGTTGGGGACGGTAACTGTTAAAATCGGAGAATAGTTCAGGGAGTTGTTCGAAATCCATGATGAATATCTAAAAATATGAAAATAATAAATTGAAACAAACCTCAACACCAATATAAACACAAACCAGACTGACAGTGACACTGACATTGACATAATTGACCTAATAATTAGAGATGAGACGTAGTACCGGAACAGCTTTTTGGAATAGGTTTGTGGATGGACGCGCAAAGGCTTATTCCGTGCGCACCACATAAACAAGTCTCGAGTATTTAAGCATAAATGGCGTCTCGACACGTACATAGGTACTTGACGGACTACCTACCATATTATAATCTACACTATTTTAGTCCACAATTTTCACCTATAAATACTCTTACAGAAAAGGTGGTGTTAAGTGAAAAACCATTTTTTCGTAACAAAAAAAAACATAGCAAAAGTAGTACATAAGCAGTATAATAGAAGTAGCTTTTCAGTTATGCACCAAAATATTGCAGGGGCTTTAAACAAACCACAAGACATAGATTTAACTATTAATGAAATGCATGATTCTGATATCAATATTGAGGTTTTATGTCTGAGCGAACATTTTCCCTTTCCAGTTTTCGTTGAAGGTAGGGTCCTCAGCAAAAATAGAATCAGTAGTAAACTCTTCCTTAGGCTCCTAAGACTGTAATTTACTTTTCCGCGTAGATGTTATGGAATCCCGTTTTATTTCCTTGTTAGGAAAATCTGCTTCAGTATTTCTTTGTACAGTAAGATTCGGCAGTAACGATATTCTCGGTGCAACTTTAATCTCTCCTTATAAGAATTCTAAATGTTTCATAATGAATTCATCTGTTCGTAGTCTGTGAGATTTGGTGCTTAGATGTAATAGCAGTCTTTTTATAGTTTTAAAATATGATTCAACATTTGAAGAAGTAGGTGCCTCAATATCGGAATCATAAATATTCTTCATTACGTTTGACCACAAAGGAAACAAAGTCAGTAAACGTGATAAAATTCCTATATAAGCAGGTTAATGGTACAAATTGTCATGATTGCCTATATCTTCAGTATCTAGTGTTACGAGTAATTTTTCTGTTTCAATTTTTGTGGTAAACCATTTAAAAAATCTGTTCTCTTCACTTAATTTGGTATTGGTTTTATTTTCAAACACTGATTTTTCCACAGCTTTAGGCAGATCATTTATTTTATTACTATCCTGAATCACTATCTCTGTATCCAAAGTCTGAAACTGATTCAATGTCTTTAATCGACTCTTAGCCAATTCACACCTAGAAGAAGTATTGGATTTATTAATACCGTCGTGTTCATTCAAACAAACTGTAATAATATCTTTCAAAATTTCTTTGGCTTATTCAAAATTTACGCATTCCTTCAACGCTAACAGACATTTAATATAAAAGAATTTTACTCTGTTGTCGACATGTTTAAAACAAGTTAAATTGAAAATGATTTTAACAAAATGACTAGTGTCTATTCTAATGTAGCAATCGTCACTTTTTTCGTCTTCCTCCAGTTTTCTGTAAGATTCTGTAACATATTCTTTAGTAGAGTTATGTTTCGTAAATGCTTTTACGCAAGCACCAATCAGCGCGGATGACTCATCGACGATGATTTCGTCTGGTTTTGGATTGCTCACGTGCCATGCTTCCAGCCATTTGTATATAGTGTCCATAGACTAGCTTTCTGATACCATTTGGGTAACTGGGATACTACTGTGACCTTCATATGTTTTCATGACACATACATAAAACAAAATGTGTTTGGTGATTGTGACATTATTTAAAGGGCCAAATGGTTTCAAAATGCTACCGGTGGCGTCTATACTAACAATCAATTTAGCAGCTTTTTTAAATTCTTTGCAATATTGATCTTGGCAAGGGTCCCAATAATAAATATGAAATGGATACACTGAGATATGTTTAACCTTTGGCATACGAGGTGAAAAGAAATCCTCACCTATACAACGTGGGGTTAAATTAACCCCACAAGGGATTGCCTCTACTTTATGTATGCGCTAAGTGCAATAAGTTTGAATCAGTTTTTTTATATAACTACATCACAAAGTTAATGAATAAAATAAAAAATGTATTAAATTAAACATTTATTATAAAAAAAACTTAAAAATCACATAACCTTTCCGTGAATTTAACAAAATGATCTTAAGACAAAATAAAAAATCAACAAAAATATTTCTTAAAATTAATACAATTATTTTACTTATTATATAAAACTAGATATATTTGGCTTTATAAAAATAATCACAATTAGCACTTTATGGCTATATAAGGGAGATCATTCGTTATCTAAATCAGTACAATTTAGACACATCAAATTCGCATGTTCCTTACATTTTCCGAGATAAAATGGTTGAGGTGTATCATCTAAATATGGTTCCAGATTATTTTCAGCATCTTCCACGTCCGTATCACTTCGAACTTCAGAAGCCTCGCTGATATGATCTGCTTCGTCGTCACTGCTAGGAAGAAAGTTTTCATCGTCCGACGAAGTATCATTTTCTTCCAATAAGGCCGCCGCAATACGATCATCCTGAAGGTTGTTAGACATATTAACTAGCTGAACCTATAATAAAAATAAAAAAGTATTAAAAAAGCAATAATTGTAAGTGTAAATAACGAAAAACACAGAAGTAGGCACAAACTTTTTTTACGACGTCCCATACAACGTGGGGTTAAAAACGCCCGGGAACCACTTCGCGCGCGTGCACACACGACGCCGGCGCGCGCAATACTGATCCAACGCTGTGATTCGACGCGGCAATATTTAAACTCCAGCTACTGTGAAAATCAAGTTATTTGGTTGCGTTTAAATATACAATCAACGCAATTTAAAAGTGTTGGGGTTAAAATAACCCCACCTCGTATGCCGAAGGTTAATAGCTTCTTTGTAAGGTGATATTTGGGTCATTAGCCATAATGAAAGTATTTGGTTTCGATGAAAAAGTGAGCTACTCTTATGTTCGTGTTTTATTTGACGTAAGCACCCTGTTGTTGGTAAATGAGTAGGTTCAGGCTCATCAGAATTAACAACTAAATTTGCCATTGAGTTACGATATGAAATAGCGGATACATGTTTAAGTTCTTCAGCTATTTCAGTTCGTTTTACAGGTGATAGTTTTATTTTTTTTCATTGGAGGATGAATGAAATTTTCGTCGTAATTTGTTATTATGCATTTGCACTGAGCTATTTTATCCGAAGGCCAGCTAATAATAACTTTCGCATCAGCTTCACATTGTTTACAAGATCCGATGCACGTTATATTGGTGTTCATAGAAATAGAATACTGTTTAAATGTCCAAGTGTGTGCTATTGGATGGACCTCCCAAATTTTTTCACGCAATTGATGGGCCCACTGATGTTTAGGCAAAAGATTTCTCATTCTAAAAACAGACTCAGATCCTTTATTTAATTTTATGCGTTTAGCTATTGGTTGCAGACGCTCCCATTGATACGTATCAATTAAAAAATCATAAATGACTGTTTTTCCAAGCGATTTGTTGTTCACGTCTTTGCATTTTGTTTTCTTCTCTATTATCACATTTATAAAAAGTAATTGGGCTTGGTTCTTCACAGCAAATATTATCATTTGGGCTAAAGAAATAATCAAAATTTTTCTTCACCGAAAGGTACAGTGCCTGTTTCGTAATCTTATTGTTTAAGGCAGTACTAATTTCACTAAACAGTGGATCAGTAGATGCTGGTAAATCTGACTTACTTGAAAAATACTTTTTGTATTGCAAGAAAACCTTTTTTTGCTCTTCGAGTGCCACAACGAACTTTCTTCCCCTCTTCATCGTCACAAACACCAAAACCACAGATTATATAATAGTTACCCAAAACACGAATTAAAAATTGGTTCTATAGGTAGGTACTTGTTCCTTATAATAACATAGATCTATTTAAATTGTCGAATAAAATTAAATAAGCCTAGACTGTGATTCTAATCTGCACTAGCAATGACTAAGAATAATTGTTATAATGATAATTATTGGATTGTTGAGGGTAGGTACCTACGTATTTTTTTTTAACGCAAGAATCGCATTACTTACGCTGTTGCCAGAGCCTAAACGATTAAACCGATTCAACATAGCTAAGTATTTGCCTTTATTGTTTTATCAGGCACTTTTCCTTGGGATAATTAAAATAATTGCTACATCCTTTATTTAACATATGTTTGAAGATACAACTAAATTAGATAAATGAATCAAATATGTAGCAATTATTGACGCAATACATTTCGGGAAACTCTGCATGCTTGGCTTTAAACTAGGAGGCGACCAGCCAACCAAACGTCAGGATGGCTGTACAAAAAAAAAATGTTATTTCTAAATATATATAGGGTGACTGGCAATTGGTGTACGATACTTAAACACGTGATTGTGCTCATGATAACAAACAATTTTTATTATGGAAGCAAAGCCGAAATCGCGAAAAAAATATCAGCTGTTCAGTACATTAGGCAAACATAAATGTACTGAACAGCTGATTTTTTTTCGCGATTTCAGGTTTGTTCCCGTAGTAAAAGTTGTTGGTTATCATGAGCACAATCACGTGTTTAAGTATCGTACACTAATTACCAGTCACCCTATATAGTATGTAGCAATCATTTATTAAATGTAGCAAAAATAAGCAATTATGTAGCAATTTTCTAATCAACTCTCATAGACCAAAGCCATTCTGACGCACACGAGGTATCTGGCACGCCACTGTGGGTGTGCACACTACACCGATGCAACGTGTAACACGTGTGTTGCGCATTACAGCCCACAGAATACCTTTTTATTGCAGTGGCGGTACCTTCATACAAGCAGAAAAGCCCCGGCATGCCTTACTAAAATGCTCGATAGAGAATCAATATCAAACCCGAACTATTTAAAAGTTCGCACGCTTTAATTCTTATCGAAATAACACAAAGTATCTACCTATGCCACACTACTACACAGCGCGCGCAGAGTTTCGCATTTGCAGCATCTTATGCGTCTACAAATCGATCAGTATGGAAGATTTAAGCCGGGCATTCGTATGAAGTTGCTCGCGTATGCGTGACCTTGTCACCTTGCCAACTCTGCAGTGTTGCCGTTTTAGCGACGTTGTGAGATCTTGGAGATTTTTAACGAGTTTGGAGACTTTTTTTAAGATTTAGCAACAATAAAAACTAGCGACTTTTTACAATAACGAAATTAAATATTCAAGCAATATCTTAAAAATAAAAAAATTGCGACATCTAGCTAGATTTTTCATATACCTGGCGACTTTTTTTGCCTAAATGACAACACTGCAACTCTGCGTTAGTAGTTTCTGACACCCGTTTGCAACTCACTTCATTTTCATTTGCTTGAGTGGGAAAAGTGGTTTTGTTAAAGTTTTTTGTGTGTTTTCTTAGATTTTCTCAGTGATACAATTGTTTTGGTGACTTACCTACAACAATGGAGGTAATTGTACCTTGTGAGGATTTAAAATGCGTTCTAGTTTTGATTGGCGAAGATAAGGTAAAATCTTTAAACTTTGCTCAGAAAAAACAGTTAATTTCTTCATTAAAACCGACGCCTAATCTGTGTATTTCTCAGACTAGTAAATCGCATAAACGAAAATTTAATAGATCAGTGTATAAGACTAGTTGGTAGTTTAGTTGCTGGTGCTGCATATTTTTTTCGAATGAAGATTCCGTTTGGAATACATCTGGTTATAATGATTTATATAACATATCTGGCGCCATTAAAAGGCACGCAAATTCCCCTATACACCTGTGTGCAATGGTTGCTTTCTTTTTTTGAAATCGGTTAAAATTTTATTGGGCTTGCCTTATTTTTAAACCCTAGGCACGCCACTGTTTTATTGTTACAACCTTTGATTTCAACGGTGGATGTCGTCTGTATAGTTTGTTAGAAATGTACGAATCAGACAGCGAATTTGAAGATGTTTTATTTTTTTGGCTTTAGAGCATAAAAAATAGGAAAAGAAAATACACACACATAAACTTAAGAATAGAAGAAGATAGCGAATATCATACTTTTGTCAAAGATTTAGAAGTGGATTCAACCTCGTTTCTTCATGTACTTTGGCATGTCAAAAGCTCAAATTGAAGAAATTCATGACATAATAAACTCTCTCCGAAAGAATCGCCAAACTAAAGTGGCAGTGGGCACGGCATGTTGCTCGTAGAACGGATGGTCGATGAGGCTGAAAGGTTCTAGAATGGCGACCGCGCACCGGAAAACGCAGCGTTGGAAGGCCTCCCACAAGGTGGACCGACGACCTGGTGAGAATCGCGGGAATGCGGTGTATACGAGACGCACAGGATCGTTCGTTATGGAGACGCATCATCATTATTTCTGCCGAAAGACGTCCAACAGTGGACGTCTTTCGGCAGAAATAATGATGATGATGATGATGATGAAACTCTCTCCACTCAACTGCTGTTCGTCACACGTGTTACACGTTGCATCGGTGTAGTGTGCACACCCACCGCGCTCGTCTCAGGCGTCTCACAAGTCACACGTGTGCGCCGGTCTAGTGTAATTCTCGCTTAAAGCAGCTTTCTATCGATGAAAAAAATGTTTCAATCGGACCAGTACTTTCAGAGACTACCTCCTACAAACAAAAAAAACAAACTTTACCTCTATATAATATTAATGTAGATTATAATATGGTAGGTAGTCCGTCAAGTACGTAGGTACTTGACACGTACCTATGTGTCAGACGCCATACGCTTAAATACTCGAAACTCGTGTATGTGGTGCGCACGGAATAAGTTTTTGCGCGTCAGCTCATCAGCAGACAGCTATGACGGCACAACATGGAGTAAAAATTGATCCTATTCTTATTTTGGAACGCATTGTACGTACGATGACTCGCTAGATAAGGAAACGTCAATTACTTACAAGTAAACTCGAGACGCCTAAATACTCGTGGACCTAGTTTTTTAAATAAATATTTGGGCGGACGCGTTATTCTAACTAGTTTAAGACTCAGAACGCATTCTACTTATAGTATTTCTCAACTCTAACAATAATGATCACGCTAGATTTTTTGTGTTAATATTTTTGACCTGGAGACTAAGTCCTTTAAGCAATGTCTTCGCATGAATAGTTCATTTGTTTTGTTTATCATTAGAATCTGGTTATATTAGCGTGGATGTTCTTACAGTCAAAGTTAGCTAACATGTCAGAGTAATGAGCCGGAACACTTTGGGAATTTATATGGACAACATTAAAATTCTTAGGCACTATATTTTGATATTTATAACAGCGATGTGCCAACTCACATTTTCGACAAATCGAGTTAATCGTTCTGCCGAATTAACTCTGTCCGCTGACTCAACTCGTTCCACCGAGTCAATTCGGTCCGGCGACTCAACTCGTTCCGTCGAGTTAACTCTTGGTTCGTAAGACTACCAAGTGAAATGTTTGTTTTCAATCGTTTTATGTTGAACTAACGCTTTGCTGTATTAATGTTAAGTTTATAAACACAAGGATTTTTTTTAGCTGGGAAATCGTCCACTGACACCTTCCGCCCTTGGGCCTTGCGGGAGGGCGTGTCAGACTTTTACTGACTAAAACTCACTCCTATGTTCCTTCGTTGCCTTGCATTCCAGGGCTGGGTTTTCTCTTCAGAAGTGAACCCATGGCTCCAGTAGGCTTCAACCCTGCTGAGCCCCTGCGGTTTGCTGACATCTCCTTGAGGCGCGTGTGGAACACTACGCACTGCCGACAACTTGGGCTCGGTCGGAACGGTTACCAGCCGGTCGGACGGCGAGCTACCCATTGCTCGCCGGCCGCAAGCCCGCGCCTACGGTAGCCGGAAACCGGGATAGGGATCCCGGTGGCTGGGGCGTGAGGGCCGCTCCCACGCGCATGCACGTGCGGCCTCCTCCTTTGTTAACATTACTGCTTCGCAGAAGGACGCAACCCCTACCATTCCTTCTCGCTTCGGACCATGGACCAAGGCCCGGCGCGAGAGATCGTTGCCGCCGATCACCCCCACTATGACACGGCGGTGTTCTGCCCTAGCGGGGCACACCTCTACATACGGTAGAGGCGTCACGATGTGCTCCACCGTGTCCTCCGTGTGGTCCACACAGTGGTGACACCCGGGCGATTCTTCCACCCGAATCCGGTGCAGGAACCTCCCGAACTGACCATGTTCGGTGAGAGCCTACGTCATGCGGAAGATGAGGACGCCGCCGTGAGATCTTTCCAGTTATTCCTCAAAGAGGTCCCCTCTTACCTTATAAAATCTTAACTGTCTCTAAAACGTTTGGCGTCGCGACTCGCGTCGTCGAGACAACTCGCGTTCTACTTAGTTGATTCGCGCGGGGCGTCGCGTCGCGACTCGCGTTGAGTCTTTGAAGGAAAAAGCAACTCGAATAGACTCGTTTGTTGTTTCGAAGTCGACTCGCCTATCGTAAAAAATGTAGTCATTTCAGTTTCCAATTATGACAATTTTTTTGCGATACTTAGACTGGTGATTAGGTTGATTTCATAAAACTTAGTAAATTATTTCACCGGTATATGTCATGGTGACATATATTGTATAGACACTTATTAATTTACAATTAGAGTCCAGTACGATTTTATAAAAATATTTGTCAATTTTACAAAAGAAAACTCTTTAGGTATTGAGGAAAACGATTAAAGTGTTCAGTGTCGTTGTCCACATTAAATTATTTCTTTTTAAAACGATATTTTTTCTCAAAAGTGAAATGAAAGATGTTTTAGAATATAATAATAATATGATTTTAATCTATAGGTACATGTAATAATTCTGAAGAAGTTTTTAGTTGTGCGCGCATCACATAAAATATACGGAATCAATGCAGATTACTTATATACATTAAAATTGTGTAACTTGTTAGATATTTTCATGTCATCTCTTTTTTTTTGGATATTAGTATTCTGTGCTTTGATTATATACTTGATTCTGTGGTTCTGTGTATGTTCTGTCACCGCCGTAGACGGAGAAACGGGAGAGTCTGTCATAGTGATGTGCCGAGTCACTGTTTTAATATTCGACTCGAATCGGTTTGTATAGATTACACGGTTCGAGTCCAATACTCGAATTCTATGTTTAATAATACTCGAATGTTGATCTGAGTCTGGGACTCGAATGTTGACTCGAGTCTGGGACTCGAACATTGACTCGAGTCCGGGGCTCGAATATTGACTCAAGTCTAGAACTCAAGTCCAGGACTCGAATCCGGGACTCGAGTCCGAGACTCGAGTCTAGAAATTCATGTCCAGAACTCTAATCTGGAAATTCGAGTCGAATTTAAATTTGAAAATTTGAGTCCAGAGCTCGATTTTATTACCAATTTTAGAGAAAAAAGGAGAAACCGAATAGGAGTAAACTTGAAGGGTACAGGCAAAGAGCAGGGAATGTCCACTTGAACTGATTTTGAGAAAAATACATATAAAATTTAGAAGTGTAATTATTTTTAATGAGATCTAAGTTTGCAGTTTCGTAGTTTTAACGAAATTTGTTGATATTTGTACAAAAAAGTCTTTTTTTTTTAATAAAATGAAATTACACATAGATGTATGTAGTAAAGAACAAGGAATGTTCTTACTAAATGATTTTGAGAAAATACCACTTAAATTTCAGAAGATTAATTATTTTTATTGAGATCTATGTTTGCAGTACCGTAGTTTTAACACAATTTGTTGAGTTTTTATTCAAACCAGTAGTTAAAAATGAAATTACATTACACATAGATGTGATACTAGTCTAAAATACAAATATACAATTATTGTGACATTTCAAGTTCTTTGCCTGTACCCTTCACTTCTAACAGCATGTAGGTTGAGCTTATTGACACAGCGATAGTAAATTAAACATTTTAAACATTACAACAAAAGAACCATAGAACATACTAAGGAAGTACCTAGGAACCAGAAATGAGATCAAGTTATATTTGTTATGTTATAAAACAAAAGGACGTATTTTTAGAAGTTATCTAACCACTTTAGATATTTGGTTCCATTAGCTTCTTGGGTAAAAAGATTTGCGAATTTTACATATTAAAAATATAAATCAAGTTATTAATTTAGTACAAACATCACATCTAGTCTACTTAAGTAGCAATGGGCAGGGCACATTGCTCACAGAATAGATAGTTGTTGGGGCTGAAATATTCTGGAGTGGCAACCACGTACCGGAAGACGCAGCGTTGGAAGACCTCCTACAAGATGGACCGATAACCTGAGGGGCTATTGGCTAACTTTTTCAATAACAGTTGACAACTAGCATTCGTTGCACACTAAACTTAGTTATTGTTTACGGACAACTGGCGCCATCCAGCGGACACTCCAGGCGACAACGTGACAGCCGAGGTCAACGTGGAAGAGATATACGGAGGCGGGGGGAACGCGCGGTGACCACAACCAGATTTAGTTTTTAAGCGGTCAATTCAATCCAAAAACTACCGGCGATCGAGTACGACTACTCTTGATTCTCATTAGACCCCAAGCGAACGCCGGCGTTCGCTTGACATAGGTTAAGAAATTACCAATTGTAAAAAGAACATTAAAACTAAAGTATATCTTCATCATCAAGTCTTTCTATTCGAACATCCTCAACACGACGAATGACAACCTCCTGCACATAATTTGGTCCTTCGAGCCGGATCAATCAAGCGAGTTGGAGTGAAGCGGATCTACGAAATTCGAGCAACGGAGAACATTCGAGAGAAGATTCACCATCTGCAGTTAACGGTCAGGTCATTCAAACTTTTCCTTCCCAATTCCGTGCTGAGTTTGTGCTAATATTGTTTTATTTCTCAAAATTCCAGTGTTCGTAGCAAGTGTGCATCTACCTACATCGCGGTCAGTACATTTAAAACTGTAAGTACTTGATTTTGTTTCTCGCAGCCACCACAATGACGAGAAAGAGGCATTCGCTTGTAGACACAGAAAGTATTGAAGATATTATTCGGGATTTAGTGAAAAAACGCGGTTCTTTGAAAGGCAAATTTACGTTATTTTCAAAATTCGTTCAATCACTAGACGTTTCTAATCCAACGGAAATTCAGAAAATAGAATTAAAAGAGCGCTTACAAAAGGTGGAACAGTTGTTTGATCAGTTTAGTAGCACCCAAGATGAAATAGACTCGTATGTTGCGGGTAGTCAGATAGACAAAGAATTGCAAGAAAGGGAGTGCTTTGAAAATCAATATTATGCTATTGTGGCCAATTCTAAGTGTATTCTTAAAGATAACTCGATAGTTCAAAGCGATAACAGTAATTGTAAAACACACACACACGGTATCAAACTACCTACAATCACTTTGCCGAACTTCGACGGTTCATAAGATCAATGGCTTGAGTTCCGAGATACATTTTTATCACTCGTCCATAATAGTAATACTCTCGATAATATTCAGAAATTTCACTATTTGCGATCAGTTCTATCAGGAACATTACAGGTAATTAAAGCTTTGGAATTTTCCGCACAAAATTACATCGTTGCTTGGGATTTATTAGAAAATAGGTACAACAACAGCCGTTTGCTAATTCATAATCACGTTAAAGCGTTATTTACTGTTCAGGCAATAAATAAAGAGTCAGCTTCTCAAATACGTAAACTCATGGATACTATTTGGCGTAATCTTCGCGCATTAAAAACGTTAGACGAACCCACGGACGCATGGGATACGTTAATTATTTATATCATCGTCACAAAATTAGATTCGTCGACCGAGCGCGAATGGGAACTTTTCAAAGGTCGTACCAATACGTCTCCCAATAAAAAAACGTCGTTGTCTGACTTAATGAACTTTCTTAAGGATCGCGCGGATTTTCTAGAAACGGTTAAACCTTCTCATAGTAAACAAATGGAAAGTACTCAGAACAATCACACAAAAGGTTCGCCGCCAATAAAAACACATAGTCATGTTTCAACTCAAAAACATGGCAAGAAATCGGCTAATCACACAAAATCGCCGCGATATAATTGCAATATGTGCAGCTCTAATCACCCTCTTTATGCGTGCGATAAGTTTCTTATTTTATCATCAAAGATAAGTTGAAGTTTATCGAAGACAAGAATCTTTGCCGTAACTGTTTACGTGAAGGCCACGCAATAACTGAGTGTTGGTTCGGGCCGTGCAAGCACTGCAACAAAAAGCATAATTCATTAATACACAGTGAATTCGTTGACGCTAGCGAATCGTCCACTGTTTCACACACAGCACAGATAGTGGTTCAGCCAGAATCCACTAAGGGAATCACCGCATCTCACACGTCTCACACGCCTTACAAAGTCAATAATATTGATACGCGCTATTTTCATGATCAAGTATTATTATCGACTGCATTAGTGGAGATTGCAGATTCCAAAAATAATTATCACACTACCCGCGCTCTTCTCGATAACGGGAGTCAGCATTGTTTTATTTCCGAAAAACTTTGCAAAACTCTTAACATTCCAATGATACAGTCCACTATGCAAGTCATCGGTGTAGGAAACTCCGTGACACAATCCACACAATTATGTAATGTAAAAATACGATCCAAAGCAAGCTCATACAACACACACATTAATTGCTTAGTTTTGCATCAAATCACAGCTCAATTGCCATCACTGGGCATCGATCACAATATCGGAATTCCCAGTAACATACAACTGGCTGATCCTGACTTTCATTCGAGTAATGAAATTAATCTATTAATAGGTGCCGACAAGTTCTGGGATCTGCTAAATGAGGGTCTAATACGTTTGCCAAAAGGTCCTTATTTGCAGAACACAGAGTTAGGTTGGATTATCTCAGGTACAGTTCAAAACCAAATTAATTTAAAAACCACTCGTACACAATGTAATTTCACACAAACGTTAGATGCGGAACTTAAACGTTTCTGGGAACTCGAAGAAATTATTTGTAATAAACCAAAATTCACAAAAGAAGAAAGCGCATGCGAAAATTTATTTAAAGCCACCACTTTACGTGACAATAAAGGTCGCTTTGCCGTGCGTATCCCTCTAAAAGAATCTGCTGATGAGCTAGGCGACTCATTCACCGTGGCCGAGTACAGGTTTTTAGCACTCGAACGTAAGTTAAACCGAAGCGCGGGTACTTATAAACAAATGTATTGCGATTTTATGAAGGAATATCTAAGTTTAGGACACATGAGCCGTATCACTGAATATTCGCCGCCGTACTATTTCCTACCACATCACGGTGTCTATAAAGAACAAAGCTCGACTACAAAACTTAGGGTCGTGTTCGATGCAAGTGCTAAGTCCGCGTCCGGGAAGTCTTTAAATGATATACAACTTATCGGTCCGATTTTACAGAATGACATATTCGCCATTTTACTACGATTTCGACAATTTAAATATGTCGCATGTGCCGACATCGAGAAAATGTATCGTCAGATATTAGTCCAGTCAGATCAAAGACGATTACAATTAATTCTTTGGAGGGAGAAGCCGTCTGATCCCCTTGGCATATATCAACTTAATACCGTCACCTATGGAACGGCATCCGCGCCTTATTTGAGTATACGGTGCCTTAAACAACTCGCGATGGAATGCAATGATGACGTCATTGCACAAACCATTAGTGATGATTTTTATGTTGACGATTTGATTACGGGAAATCAGGATTATCAAAAATTATTAGAGATATGTAGTGGTGTTTCTAAATTCCTAGAATCGGCTTGTTTTCCGTTGAGGAAGTGGATCTTTAATGCGAAACCTTCCCAAACCCAACTTGAGTCTACCTTCAAAGAATTATCGCTAGGAGACTCGTGTCACACTAAAACTTTGGGATTGGGATGGTTTAACACGTCGGATGAATTATATTTTACTACTCAATGTGAACACGACTTAACCGGTGCTAGTAAACGCAGCATCCTTTCCACTATAGCTCAAATATATGATCCGTTAGGTCTACTCACCCCAATGATAGTTATTGCAAAAATCATAATTCAGAAATTGCGGTTAGCTAAGATAGGATGGGATGACCCAGTGCCTAAGCCGATTTTATTAGATTGGCAGAAGTTTGTTAGTCAATTGAATGGTTTACAACATTTACGCATATCTCGTTACGTAATAGGAGATAACGCGCACACAGTTGAACTACACATTTTTTGTGATGCATCACAAGACGCGTACGGTGCATGTGCGTATGTGCGTAGTTATACAGATACAATTATAACAGCGCGCTTGTTATGCGCGAAGAGTAAAGTTGCGCCGGTAAAACCGGTTTCCATTCCGCGTTTAGAGTTATGCGGCGCGTTAGTAGGCGCAAGACTTTACAAAAAGATAATTGGTTCGTTACGACTGACGTTTAATAATGTGTATTTTTGGTCAGATTCTACCGTAGTGTTGGGATGGCTTAAGATGCCACCGAATCAGCTAAAACCATTCGTGCAAAACCGTGTAGTGGAAGTGAACGAACTAACAGGTGATAAAGCGTGGCTTCATGTTAGTGGTAAATAGAACCCAGCTGATTTGCTATCGCGCGGCATGCAATTGGATATGTTAACCTCGTCTGATCTGTGGTGGAACGGACCGCCATTCTTACAAGTTCACGGAATGAACGGTAAGCTCAATAACAATTATAATATTAACTGTGATGAATTACCAGAATTAAAATCCACAAAATCCGCATTAGTGACTCAAACAAAACCAATCTTCTTTCCTTTCGAAAACTTTTCCAATTTCAACCGTATGATACGAGTCATGGCCTATATTTTACGCTTTACGAATAATAGCCGATATAAAATAAAATCACAGCGCATCGTAGGTAATCTGTCGGTTGACGAATTGAATACTTCAACAAGAACTTTAACGCGTATCGCACAACAAGAATCTTTTCCGATAATTTACGAAAGTTTAATAAAAACATCCTTTAAAATTTCCTCGTAATATTTCTAATTTAAACATAATCTTAGACGAACACAATATAATTCGAGTAGGAGGTAGATTGGAAAACTTTGAATCATTTTCATTTGACAAAAGGCATCCTATGTTGTTATGCGGGCGACACAGATTCACCCGTCTTTTATTTGAATATAAACATAGGGAATTATTACACGCGGGGCCCCAATTGTTACTAGCAACTATCAGAGAAACTTGGTGGCCACTTAAAGGGCGGAACCTGGCAAAGCATGTAGTGCATGCCTGTGTGAAATGTGTCCGCATGAAAGCTAAACCTTTAAATATTCAGATGGGTAATTTACCACCCGAAAGATTGCAACCCGGGTATCCTTTTATGTATTGCGGCGTCGACTATGCAGGACCGTTGTTTATGTTGAACCGTTCAGGAAGGGGGGCAAAGCTAATAAAATGCTACATATGCTTATTTGTGTGTTTTGCAACGCGCGCTGTACACTTAGAGCTGGTCACTAACCTCACGACTGAGGCATACTTGTTAGCACTAAAGCGCTTCATTTCCAGACGAGGTAAACCTTTGCAGATCTATTCAGACAACGGTACAACATTTGTAGGGGCGCTAAAAGAATTTGCTAAATTTCTAGTAGATAAAGAGGGTGACATCCGGGACTATACTGCTAATAACTTAATCAAATTCACATTTATTCCGCCTTATTCGCCTCATTTTGGTGGTTTGTGGGAGGCAGGCATCAAGTCCTGTAAATTTCATTTAATTCGTGTCGTGGGAAATGCACACTTGACTTACGAGGAATTAAGTACTGTGTTGGCACAAATCGAGGCTGTCCTTAACTCCCGACCCATGTTTCCTTTGTCGTCCGACTCCTCCGACCTCCTCCCTCTAACACCTGCTCACTTCCTGATTGGCCGACCGTTCACCGCGCCCGCCAGTCAAGACTTGACCACAACAGCTACGCAGCGTCTCTGTCGCTACGATCGCGTTGAACAGATGCGTCAGAACTTCTGGAGTCGATGGTCCAAGGAATATGTTTCAGAACTCCAGAAAAGAACGAAATGGCAGGCCAGCAGCGACACTATTGCTCCAGACACCCTTGTGCTCGTGAAGGAAGACAACCTGCCTCCTCTGAAGTGGCGTCTAGGTCGGGTTCTGCAGACATTTCCGGGGAAGGATGACATAGCTCGCGTTGCAAATATACGAACGGCGACAGGTACAATCAAGCGCTCCTTCTCGAAGATATGCCCACTCCCGCTTCCTGACGATGACAACACGAGGACATCTGCTTCTTTGGAACCAGGAGCTTCCAAGGCCGGGGGCATGTTTACGAACAACTGGCGCCATCCAGCGGACACTCCAGGCGACAACGTGACAGCCGAGGTCAACGTGGAAGAGATATACGGAGGCGGGGGGAACGCGCGGTGACCACAACCAGATTTAGTTTTTAAGCGGTCAATTCAATCCAAAAACTACCGGCGATCGAGTACGACTACTCTTGATTCTCATTAGACCCCAAGCGAACGCCGGCGTTCGCTTGACATAGGTTAAGAAATTACCAATTGTAAAAAGAACATTAAAACTAAAGTATATCTTCATCATCAAGTCTTTCTATTCGAACATCCTCAACACGACGAATGACAACCTCCTGCACAGTTATCAACTGACAATTTCATAAAATTGGTATTACGTATCACACAAGTGACTAACAAACTAAGGTGGAAATATGGCGAATTATAAAAAATTACGGTGACTATTGTGACCACTCTAAAATTTTATCGACTATTATACAGCTTCAAAAGCTTACACGCTTACACAATCGCAATTTTAAAAGTATCGATACAATAACATCTGTCAAAACGTGTTACGGCTATCAAAGGCACTGACGTAGAAACCTACACTAAGGCACCAGTGGCTAATGATGTCACTGCAGTTGGTCACTGAAGATAGGCAATACGAAACTAGCTGTTTGACAGTTCAATGATGCACATTGTCACTGACCACATTGTTAACAAGTGATCATCACTTGAACTGTCAACAGAGTTACGTAATAGCCCCGCTGGCAAGGGTTACGGGAATCCGATGGATGCGAGACGCACAGGATCGTTCATTGTAGCCACACTTGGGGGAGGCCTATGTCCAACAGTGGACGTTTTTTGGCTGAAATGATGACGATGATGATCACATCGACGAATAAGATTAAAGAAAGTTTTTTAATTGAAACTCATTTTCATCAAAATTTTGGCGTTTTGAAAGTATTTCAAAACTAAAACTACGAATGTAGTACTACAGCATGAGGGAATTTAACTCGAATATTAGACCCGAGTCAGTTGAACTCCCATATTTGGTTTTTTACTCAGGGAGTAAAAAATTGATATTACCTGACTCGAGTACCGGAATCGAGTCCGGCGTAGTCGATTCAAAAACATTGGATCTCGAGTAGGCGAGTCCAAAGCGGGGATCGAGTCGACTCGAGTCAAGCCGTACTCGGCACATCGCTAGTCAATCAGTAGTCTATGGTCACACCACAGAGTATTTTGCTGTCACTGTGGCTGTCACACTGTGAAAACCAAACAGTGGCACAGCTGGCTGAACTGAAAAGGTACTCTTTGCACAGCTGCTTTTCTTGAAATAGAACTAAGATCGTTTTTTACAGTGTAAGAGGCTAGATAAACCGTAAAATTGGATTAGTAAATATGAACTGAATAAAGGCCCGTATTTTTAGTAAATTCTTTATGGATCTTTAGGCGTTCATCTTAATTGTAAAGTGAAAGTAATCGTATTATCCGGTGTAAGGTTTCCATGAAAAATCGTTTTCTAAGACTTCTGGTTTCCAAAGGGTTATATTTAAAGCCTACTTCAATGGCAAAAGATGTTGCTTCCTATTTTACTGGAGAAGAAAGGTTTGTTTCTTTTACAAGCTATACAATGTTCTCTTGTAGCGTTGTGCCATTGTTGTGTCTTTTTGATATTAATTAAGCATCGCATGCTTACAGCTAATGAAATGAATACTTGTTTTTTTTCAGCATAAAAAATCATAAATTAATATATCCATCTGCATCAAGAAACCAAGACCCAATTCTACAGGTTTTGAAAAGGTTTATCATTTGTGATGTTGATAATATTGAGGATGAAGAGAGCCCATTGTTCCTGGAGATTGCAGCAGGCTCTGGACAGCATGTGGCTCATTTTGCACCACATTTTCCTGGAGTGAGGTTTCAGCCAACTGAAGTGGATGATAATTTGTTAGGCAGTATAACTTACTATGCTGAAAATTGTCCTACTAAAAACATACTGCCCCCAAAACTTGTTGACATAAGTAAAAAATTGTCATTATTTGGTTTTGAGGAAAACAGTATTGACTATATGTATAATTGTAACATGATTCACATTAGCCCATATGCATGCACAGTTGGGTTATTTGAAAATGCTGGAAATTATTTAAAGCCAGATGCTCTTATGATTACTTATGGGCCTTATAGTAAAGATGGTGTAATAACACCAGAGAGTAATATCCAATTTGATGCATCACTTAGAGCACGGAATGCAGATTATGGTTTAAGAGATATTGCAGATTTGATAAAATTAGCAGAAACAAATAATTTATCCCTAATGGATACAATAGAAATGCCTTCTAATAACAAAACTTTAATATGGAAGAAAAACTAAAATGTTTGCCAAATCTTAAATAAAAATGTGTTATTGCTTATATATATTCCTAAATACCCTAAAATGTAATGTTAAATGGAAATCCATAGAAATACTCAAATTGTAAGTATGTAAAACCCGAAAAGGAACATGCATTTTTGTATGGAATCTGGTTGAACTGCATAATTATGAAACTGATGAAACATTCTATAAAACCTTTTTTCAACACATTAGCTGCCATAATGGTTTGCTCTCTCATTGGGCCACTCCAGTTGATATGTTTAGGTAAATAACATGTCAATCAGTTCTTTGACCTGACTCGTTTCAGTCTCATGGTCACTAGTTTTCTTTTTGTCATGGATAATAAGTCCATCTCTTCATATATGAATAGTTTATTTGTTTACCATTAGATTATGGATGTACACATTCTAGTGTTTTTGTAGTATTTGGTAGCTTTATCAAGTCAACCTTCTTGGCAAACTTTGCTGAGATAGTTTACAAAACTACACCAATTTTACATCACAACATCCATTAGAATTCTATTTGCGAATAATTAAAACACCCACTGAACTTCGAAGAAATCCCGCCAAAAACCCCGCAGTCACTCAAGTGATTGCATTGCATTTGCATTGTGATCCAACAATGTCGTGGTGCACAAATAGAATTTTGATACACGGCACCGCGCGGGTCACTGTGTCAGTCACCTGTCTTATAGGTAGGTATCTAGTAATAAAAAACTTTTTACAAAAAAAAAATAACCGACTTCACTAAAAAACACTAAAAGGATCAAAATAACTTTAATTTCGGAAGTCGGTGTTTCTCGGTATTATTTGTATCTTATTTAACACCGACTTCCGAAATTAAAGTTATTTTGATCCTTTTAGTGTTTTTTAGTGAAGTCGGTTATTTTTTTTTTGTAAAAAGTTTTTTATTTCACACTTTTTAGTTGCGGTACACTTATAAGCAGAGGGCCTATTTCTCATGATAATTCCAATTAACCCAAACACTGCTAGGTTACATTGTTTTATTATGAAGTTCTTTTGTCTACCTTCCACCTTCCGGCTCCATCATCAAATCAGTTCGATAGTACATTATAGCCAAAGTGCATCTCATGATAATTCTAATAAGCCCAAACACGGCTAGGATACATTGATTAATTACGGAGTTCCAGTGCCTACCTTCCGGCTCCATCATCATCATCAGATCACTTCGATGATACCATTTTCAACCTAACTATTCAGAACTATTCATTTATTTGTATTGTCATAGTCGCTTAAGTATCTTCATTGTGATATCTATACGAGTATGAAGTTCCGTTGACCATTTCTGGTCTTCTTCGTCAATTCCACTTCATCAAATGTTACTTTTTGACTGTAAATGCTTAAGTTCTCGATGAAAATACATAAATCACTATATGATTGCCTATCATATTTGAGGAGATCCCTCGATTTGGCCAAGATTCCATCATCAGATCCGGACTTGGTGACTATGGGACCATTTGGAAAGTATACCCTTTCCAACAAAAAAAGATTTTTTCAAATCGGTTGGCAAGCGACGAAGTTATGCGCGAAAAAACATAAAAAAAAAAAAAAAAAATACAAACATCCGAATTGAGAACCTCCTCCTTTTTTAGAAGTCGGTTAAAAAATAGAATAGAGTAAAAAAATTATTAAAAGTTAAGTGAGTAAAGTTAAGTTTAGATAGAAGATTTTAGTAATAAATAACGATTATAAAACAAAATCTGATCTGTAAATTCATTTCCACCTGTATCTATCACTTTACTCAAAAAACTCTAGTAATTATTGAGAATCAATTGGAAAGGAATGTTCTTGGACACCAGGTCACTCTGTTCATATACAAGCAGCGTGCACAGTGCTGCTAAAATCCGGTCTACCTTTCCGGTCCTCGGTAACCGACGCAGCCCCATAGGTATAGTATGGTACCGGTCATCTGTGACCCCCATGGCAGCTAATGTGTTAAAGGTCTGCGAACTTTTTTTGGTCTTTATTTTTCTACTCTTGTCTATGTAAGGACTTGAAAAATCACTGAGGCCAATCAGTCGTAATCCCTTTTTAATTAGGAATCAAGTGTGAAAAGCTTACCTATTAAAAAAAAACATCTCAAATGTATCATGATATAATTGCTTCTATAATGATCAAGATTTTATGATGTTTGCATGTATGAAAGTATTTTATTTCTTACATAGTGTGTTTTTACCACTTACACAATTCCATATTGTTGGTTGGACTTTATTTACTCATTGAGAAATGCCAGTGTATGTTTACCCCTGTAGGAATTTTAAAACTGGAATTGGCATTTTTTCCACAAAAAATAAAGGTCATTTAAAGGGCGCCCACTTCTTAAGGGCCTATTACACTATAAAAAGGTACTCTGTGACACTACGCGATATTCAGACTGTCTTATTTTTTGTTCCGAGTAAGACCGGTCTAACTCTTATTACACTACGCGATATGTCGAATCATAGACTAAAACTGTCTGAATATCGAATGGTGTAATAGGCTCTTTACGAGTTAAAAAAAATGAATAAACTTAGAGGTGGCCGTTTTTACAAAAACGTTGGTGGCCAACGATGTTAGTCTATGATGTTGGCCAACGATGCCGAAATGTTGAACAACCGATAGAACATATATATATTTATTTCAATAGAATAGAATCTATATATATAAAAATGAAACCCGTTTTCCTTGGTCACGGCATCACGCGTGAATGGCTGGACCGATTTCACTAATTCTTTTTTTGTTGTATTTGTTATTATTAGGAGAAGGTTCTTACGGAAAAAAATATTAAGAAAATCTCTCAGAAATATTGAAAAATATACAACAAAATAAAGTAGTGCATCATTGCTACGCTAAGGCGGTACGAAGTTCGCCGGGTCAGCTAGTAGAAAATATATTTATTTCATTGGTTAATAAAACAGGCTACATGTCACTTATAAATCAGAATTTCACAAGTGCATTCGGTGTATTTTATTTGGTGCAGTATGTCCGGGAGGGGATCTTTTGCATCCTATTGTGTACCTAATTCTTTGCACACACGGTTGAATTGTATAAAACAAGTGTGAGAAGTTTTGGATTTAAGATCCCATCAGGTACTTGGCCTGAAATTATACTTATAAACTAGGAGTGACTCTACAAGTCAAAGCCTATGCTGACGGGGGAGAGCCATTCTTTTGTGGAGCGGTTTGCTTCTCTCGGATTTGTTTATATAAACTATGTCGCCTATTCTATTTGAGAAAAGAAAGGGGTTAAATTGTCCATATTTTACGTAAGTAGAACCGGGATCTTCTAAGCCCCAGATCGTCAGCGAAGTTAGCTTTTCGATCATATCGCGATGGAGGTCGTGAGCTCTGAGATGCCACGGGTCTTGTCCAAGCATTTCCCAGAGGATTTTAGTATCAGTGCGACGTGGGGAAACCACCTGCAGCTTTCAGTGCCATTCTGTACTGCCTTTCTAGTTTCGTTAGATTGCTTTTGCTGTATCTCGGTAGAAGTTGGATGACTCCATAATCGAGTACTGGCAAGAGGCATGTCTGTATGATGAGCAATTTTGTTTCAATGTTTACTTTGGATCGGTACCCTATGATGGAGTTTAGGGCGCCTTTTACTCGTTTTAGCTTTTCAACTCTTTCTTTGGTGTGTTTGTTCATTGATAATCTTTTATCAAATACGACACCGAGGTATTTTACATGGTTCTTGTATTCAATCCGTTCATTTTTTAATTGGATGTAGTTTCTGTATCCGCTGTTTATGTTCCCCCGCCTAGGTCTTTTGTGTGAAAACATGATACACTCCGTTTTATCCACGTTACATTGGAGGCCCCATCTCTTGTAATAATCGATAATTTCCTCCGCAGCCCACTCTGCACGCCTTGTGGCATGATCTGGCTTCTCCGCTGCATTAAGAATACATAGGTCATCAGCATATTGAGAGAGCATCTGACCAGCAATTCGTGGTTTTGGTATATCGGCAACATATAAATTGAAAAGAACGGGTCCTAGAATTGAGCCCTGTGGGACGCCGTGTGGTACATCTTTTTCTGTTCCTGTTGTTGTTCTAAATCTGCCCCTGGTGGTTCTATTTGATAGGTAATTTTCTATTATCTTTATAATGTTATTACGAGCTCCTGCTTCATACATTTTCTTTATAAGACCTTTATGATTTATGGAATCAAATGCCTTGCTGAGGTCAGTTGATATCATGGCCACACTGTGTCCTTTCTCCAGAGCATCGGTGATGTATTTCCCAGTCCTCAATATTTGTGTTCCTGTGCCTCTTTGACGAACGAATCCGTGTTGATGTTCGGGAATCAGTTCGTTGATTTCCGTGTTTACTCTCGAGAGAATAATGCGTTCGGCCCATTTGGCCATGATATTAAGAAGGCTTATGGGCCTGTATGACTTAAGTTGTGTGTAGTCTTTTCCTGGTTTATGCAAAAAAATGCAGATGCTTTCTTTCCATCTTTTAGGGAAGTATCCCGTGTTAATAATATAATCCATAATTCGCTTGAATATGGCTATCATTGTGTCTCCTCCCAAATTTAGAACATCTGCTTTTATTCCGTCAGGGCCCGGTGCTTTCTGATTTTTGAACTTTCGAAGGGCTGCTTTTAACTCTACATGTGATGTCGCTTCTAGTGCATGAAATGGTGTATTTTTCTCGGTATTTTCGTCTTCATGACAGATATCAGATATTTGAATGATTGCGGTGTTTACTAGACTATCGATAATCTCCAATTCTGTATTGCAGTTTTCTATACGGGGGAGCCTTTGAGGTGGTCTTTTCATGGCTCTTTGTATATCCCACATTTTTCTTCTGTTGTCCATCTTATTTTCTAAAACTTTATTGCAAGTTTCTTCTCTATTTTCTGCAATTTTCTTAGCTAGAGAACGTTTTAATCTGTTATATTTCCTCTTTACTTCGTTGTATCTGTTTGTGAATCTTAGGGCTGAAACTACGTAAAGCGGGCGCCCGCGCGGTTCCATACAAAAGTGCCCGCGCGGATCCCCGCAACGGAGCACTTTTGTATGGAACCGCGCGGGCGCCCGCTTTACGTAGTTTCAGCCCTTAGAGTCCAAGCTATGTTTTTCGCCATGTTTCTCCTTTCGATCAACTTTTAAATGGATTCGGGAAGTTTTTCTTTGAAGTTGGTTTGTTTGAGTGGTGCGACTTTATCCAGCGTTTGTATTATAGCTGTTTCCAAATTTATGATAAATTCTTCACAGTCTGCGTCCGTTTCTATTTTAACTTGTGGGTCTATTTTTGTTGCTAGAAATTGTTCAAACTCGTCTCGTTTTTTCTGGTTTGATTTAATATCTTTCAGGTTACGACTGAGTGGTATCTCGTAATCGTTTTCCAAGTTGATTGTAGTTAACCAAGGCATGTGGTCAGAGGCTATGGATTCAATTTGTTTGCATGATTTTATGTCCAAATCTGAGTGATCATATGTTGTGATTGCTATATCTAGTATATGATTGTTGCCCATGCTAGTGGGTCTTGACGGCTGACCAGAATGTACGATTCTGCAGTCTCCGTTGTTATGTATTTCTCGCAATAGAACTCCAAGACCTCCATCAATTGGGTGGCCGAGTAGTTTCATCCTAAGGTTCATGTCTCCTATGATTATAGCACCTTCTTCTCTTAGCAATTGTTCGAATTCATCGAATGATTCGTTTTGATTCGGTATTGGGATGTAGATGCCTTTTATTGTGATATATTCTCCTGTTACGTAATTGGTGAAAACTCGAATGCTGCACCCTTCGATGTTTCTCTCATCGTCATTGAAGGAGTTGATAAGCTTGGTTTGAGTCCACCTAATACCATTTTTAATGTATATAATAGTACCTAGATGTTTGGCTTTCTGTTCATATATCTTGTCGTAATTGAGGATGTTGAATTTTTGGTTATCCATGTTAATTTTTGCTTCGTTTATGATGGCAATATCTATATGGTATTTCTGAATCATCTGTTTTATTTCAGTGAACTTTTTTCTGATGCCCTGCGCGTTGATGTGCAGGATCTTTATGTGTTTTTTTCTGCCTTTAGTCGAGTAGAACATCTCTAAGCTCTTTCATTAGTTTTATAAACTTTTCCATAGTTGTATCGAATATAGCAATTTTTTCTTTTTTTGTTAATTTTTCGCATGGCTGGCTCTGTTTGCTTTCGGCATTGTCGCTTAAGCTTCTCGTTGCCTGTTCATACGATGTACCCTTTACAATAGTCGATCTGCGTGTTGGAGATCTCGATTTCCTATTTGTCACTTGTGGTGTTAGCTTAGGTGTAGATGGAACATTGATGTGTTTCTCTTCCGCTTTATCAGCCTTTTTCTTTTGTCTTTCTATTGCTCTTTTGAAAAATGGGCTTTTCCTCTGTGTTGCTGTGTGTTGCTCTGGCTGCACGTCTTTACAGTTTGAGCAGACACTAACCAATTCATTCTGATTATTTTTAATCAATATGGTTGGTTCTCTTTTTGGCGCGTGACATGCGCTTGTTGCGTGATTAAATTTAAAGCAATTTTTGCATTGAAGTACTCTATCCGACCCTGCTTTGTATCTTTCAGGTCTTAGCTTGTGTGCACAGTAAAACGATTCTGTCGCATTTTTCATTCGTTCAGCTATCTCGTTGTATGAGAATTCGCCACTGAATATACACAGTTGTACATCGCTCGTTATCTTTTTCATGTTGAGAGGGCGGATACCTATGCACTTTTCCATCTCGTCTTTTTGTTCTTCGACTATATAGTCATGCCCCATATTTCTGATTATGATTTTTGTTGTTTTTACTTGTTCAGCCTTTGGTTTTGGTGCTATGAACACGAGGTCTGGTTTGAAGCTCTTGATATCTTCTATTGCCTTTGCTCTCTTCTCTAAGTCGGTAAGTGTGATGAGAATATTTTTACTTCTCTCATTTCTGATAATACGGACATGGTACTTATCTATTATCTTTGATAAATCCTTTACAAGTTGGTCACTTAACATCTTTTTCGTGTCTCTATTATCTCTGTATTTATATGTCACGTCTGTGATTAAAATTGGTGGTACATGTGTACCATTCCTGGTTGGTTTATTTTGCAAGTTTGTTTGTTGTTGTGATTGTTTGACAGATTGTTTAGGTGAACTAAGATGTGTTTCCGTTCGCCTTATAGTTTTTTTTGCCTGGGATACGCCTTCTCCTTCATACGGTTGAGGGCGCTTCAATGACTGGCTTCGCGATCGTGGTGGATGGTCGCTTAGCGATGAGGAAGAGTGTGAGCGAGATAGCACGATCCCTCTTCCCTTGTCTTGGTTCGAGCTGGTTTGAAGCACAGCAAACCGATTTTGAGTCAGTATGTCATCAGCCACCGCCTTAGGTGTTTTAAACTCTTTGTTTTGTTGCCGTATGGTATTTTTCTTAGTTGTTAGGTTTAGTTCGTTCGGTTTGATCTGAACTTTGTTTATTTGAACAACCGATATATGAGTAACACCGGCTTATACCCAACAAACTCAACGCGATGCTGAATAATCCCGACAACAGACAACATCCGATGTTCCGTTGCGAGCAGCAACGATATGGCGAACGAGAACGTACGAAGGCGACCGAACGCAAGGGCGGATCCAGGGGGGGGGGGTCATGACCCCCCCCTGGGCTGGGTCCAGGACCTAGGTGGACCACTGACTAAAATTGTTAAACATAATGTTTTTATGTAATTTTTTGTCACAATATAGATTTTATGGCACTTTCAATATTTAATTAATTTAAGAGCGGCCAACCGGGCCAACCCGAGGTACATTTTCTTTCTCCAGATATTTTGGATACGCAGATATCTTGTAAATATTATCTAGGCTTCTATAAAAATCAAAACATTAACTTGTGTAAAAGTAATCTACTAAAGACCTCTGAAAATCTGCTATTTTACGTGAATTTTGGTCCTTCAGAATGTACGCTTTTTAATATATAAAAATATAAAAGTACATCTATGGAAGCCATTATCGTGCGATGATTTTCTATGATTTTAATTGTGGCCTAAAACCTGATGAGTCATTTGATCGACTTCAAATTGCTTTTATGGATGAAAGACTACTACTACTTTGGGGGATGAACAAAGAAGTGGTCGTCCTATGACAACTGTCACGGAAGGAAAAAAATAATTCAAGAAAACAGACGGATTATATACGAAGAGATTCAGCATACACTGCAGATTGGTTCGGGAAGCGTTCACAAGATTCTACACGAGCACCTTCGTGTGAGGAGGATAGTTTGCCGCTGGGTGTCGCACAACCTCACCGAAGCTCAGAAGCAAGCCCGTGTGGTCCCGTGTGGAGTGGTGTCGTGATATGATTGAAAAATTTGAAACGGCTCGAATCCTGTATATAACAATACGATCCAGAAACAAAGCGTCAGTTGACAGTTTGGCTGTTTCAAAACGAAACAGAAACAGCGCAGGGAAAATTTTGATCACTAGTTTCTTCACTTTGACGAGGTATCTGATTTCAATTCCATTACGAGACCAAAGCAGCATCAACGCCGAATGGTATACCACAAAATGCCTGCCAGAAGTTTTGTCTGCAATGAGCAACAAGCGACCGAATACCGGGCTCCGCAGGGTACTGCTTCACCATGACAACGCGCCCGCGCACTTAGCGCTCAAAACGAGGGACTTCCTGGACACCGCACCGGTCAGAGTCTTGGGGCACCCTCCTTACAGTCCTGATCTGGCACACACGGTGCCACTTCACTTCACTTTCACACTTCTTTTTATTCCCTAAAATAAAAAATCTGCCGAAAGCGCGTCTTCCGGCGATGAAAACTGTATCCAGTTTTCATCGCCAGAAGACGCGCTAGCAGCGTTCAAAAAGGCCGTGTAAGAGGTGTCTGCAGCGGACTGGAAAAAATGTTACGAAAATTTTTTCAGACGCATGAAACTTTGTATAAAGGCTAGTGGAGAGTTCTTTGAAAAGATTTAATAAAAATATATTATCAATAGAAGTTTTCTGTCCTTATTAAATTATGATTTTGAGACGTATCCTAATATAAGAATTTTTTAATGTATTATGGCTACACTACATATTGGTGTAGCGACAGCGGGAAGATCTCTCTCGTTACGAAAAATCAAATTATGACTAGAAGCTTCAATGGTCGAATGTCTAACCGGACTGGCACTTCTTCATGTCCATAAAAACGTAGAGTGTCGTACGTTCTTAGCGTTTCGATGGTAAAACTAATAAAATTCCTTGCCTGGCCCAGTATTCGGCCACGGCTATGTCGTCCACTGATACTGTCATAAGATCCCTACATGAACAGGTGACAGGGCACATCATGCAGGATGGAAGGTGGGACATGATCTGTGGAGAAACACTGCACAAATACTGAAGGTCGGAACCGTTCAGGAACCCCTATCTGTGGAGATTGTCTTTGCTGCGCTCAACCTGCATGCGGAGTCTGTTTAGAGTTTTCCAGATTGGCCATGGCAACTCGTGTCCAGGAGAGAGTATCACTCCCATCTCAAAGTAAAGCCATATGGTTTTACTTTGAGATGGGCTCACGCTTACAACAAAACTTTTACGACTTTTAAGTCTACGGGGCACCGAGCTGTAATAGTGCATAGAATGGCGAGGGTCGTTTTATTGTTTCGTTCTTTCTATGCGGCTAGCCACGCTCCTGCGAATTTCTAGGGGTGCAATGCCGATTAGTGGATACAGCATTCGTACCGGAGTCGACATAAGGCAACCAGTGGCAATTTGGCACGTCTCATTAAGTGCTGTATCCACTATGTTAGAGCGGCTCCATACTGGACAGGCATATTGACCAGCGGAGAAGCGGAGCGCCATTCCCGCTGTTCGTAGAACTTGAGGAGATGCCCCCCATCTAGTGGATGTTAGGCGACGTAGCAGGTTATTTCTCGTATGCACCTTCCGCTTTACGTTCTCGCAATTCTTTCTGTAGTTGAGAGTCCTATCCAGAGTGATGAAGAGATATCTTGGATGGGGGTTATGAATGATTGGTACCTCCTGCCATGAGATATTGAGAATTCAACCCGCTTGTCTAGGTGAAAGATTTCACATTTTTGAGGGATTTGCTTTAAATGCATTAGCAGTATAATACTGGCTAAGATCGGAGATACTCTGTGGTAAGGTTGGCCTCAATCTCCTCAAAATCAGTGGCTTGGCAAGTTAATGTTAGTTCGTCTGCATACAGAAAGCGGGTTGTGTTAGGGCTCACCGATTGGTCATTGGTGTAAACGTTAAACAGCAAGGGGGCTAGAATACTACCTTGTGGCAGTCCATTTTTTTGAGTTCGCCACTTGCTTTTCTCGTTACCATTGAAGTAGATGGAGTGATAACGCGTTTCGGGAGATGTAAAAGAAAAATTGATTTTGTTATTTAAATATAGGTATTTTTAAGCACAGTACATACATCGATAAAATAGTAGGTATTTTATTGATATATGTATTTTTACCCGTATGTATTATTATCAAAATTAAATCATAACTTCTTATGACTTGACCATGACGTGACGTGACCCCCCCCCCCCCCCTGGCGCCAAAGCTGGATCCGCCCTTGACCGAACGACGTACGAAACAATGTCAACAATACTGCGTGCTTGAACAAACAAGACACCATCAAGTACCGTCAATCAACCGATACTTACTTAGCTCAAGTGTCGAAATTGGAGCTAACTAAGCGTACTATGGAATTAGAATTAGTAAGTACTATAAATTACATGAATTAGAATAATTCGTAGATAGTAGGTATTTAAGACTAAGCCCATGCACTAGACTAGCTTCTAACATTTTTCGTTGAAGTGCAAAGGTATCGAACTTCAATATTACAACGAAAAGGCCAAAGTAAAGTCACGATGGCGTTTTCGTAAATGCCGTTGTTGTTCAACATGAAATCGTGTGCGTACGCGCAGCGGAATGTTGTTGAATTTAAAGATTTTAATTATGCAGATATTTAGTGTATGACGTCGTATAATTGTGTATGGTAAAAAAAAAATTGTGCACGCAACCATTGTGGAGAAATTCACCAAAAACTGATTCCGCTGGGCGAACGTTGTCCTGGCGGAACTTTTTTTAATCCATAGACTTTAGAAGAAAAGAGATGTGTCCAAAAATTAGTGTGTATTTGTGTGTAATTGTGTATGTATGAATAAAACTAGTGCATGCATAAACTTCGGAGAAATTCAAGTTTCCGCTACGCGAACGTTTGGCCATTAGCTAGTTTTCATGTAAAGCGCTTACATAGAGAGCTGTAGATTTTTACATACGTTGTTTTGAATTTGTTTGCGATGAAACGGTGAAAGAGAAGTTTTGGGAGGATTTTGATAGAGCTTTAATGGCCATCTCTGTACATGAGGAATTGATTGTTGGAGGTGACTTTAATGGACATGTAGGAAGAATGAGAGGTGTTTATGAAAGAGTACATGGTGGATGGGGTTTTGGAAGTCCGAACAGTGAAGGGGAGACGCTGCTGCAATCCGCTACTGCATTTGACCTGGCAGTAGCCAATACTTGGTTCCAGAAAGGAGACGAACACCTGGTCACGTACAAAAGCGGTAACCACAAGACGCAAATAGATTATTTCCTGGTTAGGCGTAACCAACTAAAGCACGTCAAAGACTGCAAAGTGCTGCCAGGAGAAGACCTAGTCTTACAGCACAGGCTCCTGGTTATGGTGTCAGTAGTCAAGACACATAACAAAAAAAGCAAAGAGCGTCCTCCTCCTAAAATAAAATGGCATATGCTAGAGAAGAGTGACTGTGCGAAGAAATTGAGAGAGCGAGTGGTGGACAAAATGATAGAAATGGGAGACATGAATGATCGAAGTATAAATGAAAGCTGGAATGAGATTGCTGAGTGTATCAGACATGCAGCGAAAGATATTTTGGGAGAGACGAGAGGAAAGGGTACAATAGATAGGGATACATGGTGGTGGTCGATAGATATACAGAATGTGTTGAAAGAAAAAAAGAGGAAATTTAAGGAATGGCAGCGTATAGATCCGGAAAACACTAGCTTAAAGTCTGCAAAAAAAAGTGAATATGATGCTTTAAAGAAAAAAGCCAAGAAAGCCGTGGCAATAGCGAGAGCAAAAGCACAGGACAAACTATACGACACACTAGATAGTCCGGCAGGCCAGAAAGATCTATACCGGCTTGCTAGAGCAAGAGAGAGAAATGCGAGAGATGTTTGTCAGATAAGATGTATAAGGGATGAAACTGGAATGATTCTATCAGAAGATAGTAAAATCAAAGAGAGGTGGAAGGACTATTTTGAAAGACTGATGAATGAGGAAAACAACTGGAATGGGATTTTAGAGAGCAAACCAGTGAACGTGGGTTTAGTGAGAATGATTAGTATGGATGAAGTCAGAATAGCTATAAATGGAATGAAGAATGGTAAGGCAATTGGTCCAGACGGAATACCAGTTGAAGTGTGGAAGTTGCTGCGAGTGGATGGATGGATGTGGTTAGCTTTGTTCTTCAATAAGTTGTTGCAGGAAGAAGCCATACCTGATGAGTGGTGCAACAGTTCCCTGGTGCCCATCTTTAAAAACAAGGGTGATGTGCTTGAATGCAACAATTATAGAGGAATAAAGCTAATGTCACATACTATGAAAGCCTGGGAGAAAGTTATTGAAAGGAGGCTAAGAGAAGAGAGTGAAATTTCACAGAACCAATTCGGTTTTATGCCTGGTCGGGGTACAACGGATGCCATTTTTGCTATACGCCAGCTGTGCGAGAAATACAGAGGTGCGCATAAAAACTTGCACATGGTATTCGTTGACCTCGAAAAGGCATATGACCGGGTACCTCGTGAGGTTCTGTGGTGGGCCCTTAAGGAGAAAGGTGTGCCTGGGAAGTATGTGCAGTTGATCCGAGCGATGTACAGCCAATGCAGTACCCAAGTCCGGTCTGCAGTGGGCAACACTGGCAGCTTCAGTGTGGCTGTCGGCTTACATCAAGGGTCGGCCCTCAGCCCTTACCTCTTCCTGATGATAATGGACGCTCTGACGTCGGGCATCCAGGAAGAGGCTCCCTGGTGTATGCTGTTTGCCGATGACATTGTGCTGGTTGCCGAGAGTGGCCTAGAGGTCCAGAGCAAATTGGAGGTGTGGTGGCATAGACTGGAGAGTGTTGGCTTAAAATTGAGCAGAACGAAAACCGAGTACTTGTTCTGTGATTTCGGTGGTCTCTCCGGTCCTATGCCCTTAGCTCTCGCTGGAACGCCCATACCAATCTGCTCCGACTTTCGGTACCTCGGGTCGCTTATCCAAGGAGATGGCGAGGTAGACCGAGACGTATCAAATCGGATCAATTCAGGATGGATGAAATGGCGACAGGTCACTGGAACAATTTGTGACCCACGGATGCCCCCCAAGTTGAAGGGTAAAATCTACAAGTCCGTGATAAGACCTGTCATACTGTATGGATCAGAATGTTGGGCTGTGAAAAAGACGGATGAAAAAAGATTGCATGTAGCGGAGATGAGAATGTTGAGATGGATGTGTGGTGTGACGAGAATGGATAAAGTGAGAAATGAGTATATTAGAGGAAGTTTGAAAGTGGCGCCAGTGACTGAAAAGTTGAAAGGGAATCGTTTGTCTTGGTATGGTCATGTAAAGAGGAGAGATGAAACGCATGTTACTAAAAGAGTTATGAGTATACATGTGGATGGGTGGAGAGGGAGAGGGAGGCCAAAGAAAAGATGGATGGATTGTGTGAACAGTGATATGAAAGAAAAGGAAGTTAGTGATAGCATGACGGTTGACAGAATAGAATGGAAGAAAAAAACATGTTGTGCCGACCCCAAATAAGATGGGACAAGGGCAGGAAGATGATGTTTTGAATTTGTTTATATTTGTTTAAAAAACAGATTTAGAAAAAATCGTAGGGCTTAAAAGATAAAAATATAAACGTAAAATACGCTTATTAGGTCTTAGTTCTTAAAGTATGCACTTTGGGGTCTAGATTTTCACGTTTATACAAACCTTGTAAGTGTCTGCAACATGTTGCCAAGTATCAATGATGTTCCGTTAGTAACTAAAGAGTTATAGGACAAATTTACCATGAACAGATCACTGCTTACAAAGCAGTCAAATATCACGACGTTCTGAAGGAATTGCATGGTAATATGTATGTCAATAATTAGTGTATTCATTCAACTATTCTTATGCAAAATTTCATGTCATTAAATTCAGTAATTAAAGAAAAACAATTATAATACTGACGAAGCATCGAAAACCTACATAACCCGACCAAGTTCGGATGGCTACCAAAAAGCGGCCGTGCAATATATTTAGGTAACATCCCAAAATTTACAGTATAATACCGGTATTGAATTGGTATAGGTGATAACACAATAAAGTAAATACGTTTAAAAAAGTAGGTGTACAAAAATAAATGACCTATAAATTATATCGAAACAACAATTGTGTTATCACCTATACCAATTCAATACCGGTATTATACTGTAAATTTTGGGATGTTACCTAAATATATTGCACGGCCGCTTTTTTGTAGCCATCCTAACTTGGTCGGGTTATGTAGGTTTTCGATGCTTCGTCAGTATTATAATTGTTTTTCTTTAATTACTGAATTTAATGACATGAAATTTTGCATAAGAATAGTTGAATGAATACACTAATTATTGACATACATATTACCATGCAATTCCTTCAGAACGTCGTGATATTTGACTGCTTTGTAAACAGTGATCTGTTCATGGTAAATTTGTCCTATAACTCTTTAGTTACTAACGGAACATCATTGATACTTGGCAACATGTTGCAGACACTTACAAGGTTTGTATAAACGTGAAAATCTAGACCCCAAAGTGCATACTTTAAGAACTAAGACCTAATAAGCGTATTTTACGTTTATATTTTTATCTTTTAAGCCCTACGATTTTTTCTAAATCTGTTTTTTAAACAAATATAAACAAATTCAAAACAACGTATGTAAAAATCTACAGCTCTCTATGTAAGCGCTTTACATGAAAACTAGCTAATGGCCAAACGTTCGCGTAGCGGAAACTTGAATTTCTCCGAAGTTTATGCATGCACTAGTTTTATTCATACATACACAATTACACACAAATACACACTAATTTTTGGACACATCTCTTTTCTTCTAAAGTCTATGGATTAAAAAAAGTTCCGCCAGGACAACGTTCGCCCAGCGGAATCAGTTTTTGGTGAATTTCTCCACAATGGTTGCGTGCACAAATTTTTTTTTACCATACACAATTATACGACGTCATACACTAAATATCTGCATAATTAAAATCTTTAAATTCAACAACATTCCGCTGCGCGTACGCACACCATGAAATCCAATACGTTAGCTTGGATATCCGAAACCGTTGTCGGAAACAACGATGTTGACAACAGGTGTCGCTATCACTCCGATGCGCATCGATGGCGAAAAATAACAACAACGCCCATCTCTTAAACATATTCTTGAACGAACGTCAGGATGTCATGTCATTGTCAATTAATGATTTTCGTAGTGTTGTCGCATTTTTGACGGACGAAACGCAACCGTTTTTCCGACGACGTTAACGATTGCAAAAACCGGTCGTAGTCGCAACTGGTTTGAAGACGAAACTATCGTTGAGTGAAGTGCAGTTCCTTAAAACTATAAACGGTTTCAAATGTCCATCAATGATTGCATCACTGCTTACCATCAGGTGGAATCGCAGTCAAGCACTGGTTTATATCAATTAAAAAAAAAATGTATGAAACGATTAGTTTGTTTTATCGGGTGACCTTACCATACGATGAAATTAACTTACCTTCATACTTTTGCCGCAGGCAAGCTGTTGATCCCCGCATTAACGCCGGCGTTCACGCGCCATTGTTTTTCTATTGTGTCTCTAATTACGCTACTCAAAAGGAGAAGATGTATTTTTATTCTAAAAAATAAAATAAAAATTCTGTAAATTATGTTACAAATAATATATTACTATATTAAGCTTCAATATTACAATACTTTTGAAAAAACCAACGTACTATGCGTTTCAAATAAGAATAGGAAAGTCAATCACGTCGATCTATCAAATTTTCATTGAAAAGTATGGTTTGCAAAGAGAACTTATTTGCGTATTAATAACGTATTTTTTTGCTTTGTATTACTGGGTCTTAGTTAAATAAGTAATAATGATAATAATATTCCACAACTACTACACAACCTCGTCAAGTCCCAAGCTAAGCAGAGCTTGTGTTAGTTATAATATGTACCTATATATTTCTAAATACATACATATTATAGATAAATTACACCCAGACCAAAGCAAATGATTGTGTTCATCACACAAACATTTGTCCTAGATGGGAATCGAACCAGTTAAATCCAGGTAAAGTAAAAACGTTATTGTTTAATCTAAATTAGCTAAATACATTATTTAAGTCATATTTAGTTTAAAAACATAAAACTATTTTCTTTCTTATTTTCATTGTTAGGAACAATTCGTCTTCTTCTTCTATTTGCCACTACTCAGACACTTCACACAGTGACAAAGTGATTATCAAAATTGAAGAACTGGATTCTGATTAAACTTTTTTCGTTCATGATTCTTAAATAAATATTATTATTAAAGTTACGCAGGAGAAAAAAGATACCTACGCAGGTTTGACAGCTATGTCGTCACAAAATGGCGTAACAATCGATCCTATTCTTATTTGGAATGCATGGTAATGTAATAATGGTAGCATGGTCAGTTCGGGAAGTTCCTACACCGTATTTGTGCGGAACTATAAAGAAAAGTGTAAGAAGGTGAGAGTTTATTTGGACAGTGGTTCACAAAGGTCGTATGTGAAAGCTGCACTTGCCGAGGCATTGGGGCTGCAGCAGACTGGCACAGAAAATACAGGTCATACGGTTTTTGGAGATGTAGAAAGACCAGCTCACACTATAAATGTTATGATATAACGGTGGCGGAAGTAACGCCCAGGTTTTTTTTTTAATTATTATTATTATTGATAGGCTCGCGTTTGACCACTATCTCACTTGATGTGTGTCACCACTGTGTGGACCGCCCAGAGGATAAGGTGGAGCATACGGTAGAGGTGTGCCTGGCTTGGGCAGAGCTCCGCCGCGTCCTCGTGGGGGCGATCTGCGGCAACGATCTCTCGGGCCTTGGTACAGGCCATGGTCCAAAGCGAGGAGGAGTGGCGGGCGGTCGCCTTTTTCTGCGAAGCAGTAATGCTAGCAAAGGAGGATGCCACACGTGCACGCGCGAGGGAGCGGCCCTCACGGCCCAGCCGTCGGGATCTCGATCCCGATTTCCGGCTACCGTAGGCCGGATCCCGATTTCCGTTGACCGTCCGGTAACCGTTCGGACCAAGCCCAAGTCGTCGATGGCGCGTAGTGTTCTACGCGTGCCTCAAGGAGATGTCAGTAACCCGTAGGGGCCCAGCAAGGTCGAAGCCTACTGGGGTCATGGGTTCGCTTCTGAAAAGAAAATCTGGCCCTGGTATGAAAAGTAAAGAAGGAACAGGAGTGGGTTTTTAGTCAGTAAAAGTCTGACAACCTTCCGCTCAGCCCAAGTGAGAGATGTCCTTGGATGATTTTCCCACCTAAAAAAAATGTCATTGATATTTTCGTAAATGTCAACATATCATTCAGTACCTGGCCCACTAGATGATACATTACGTTCATCCTGAATGTTCGACACCATTAGCATTTGTCGGAAATAACGTTGTTGACAACCATTGATGAATTAAATATCAATTTTGACAACTGGTGATTTTACCGAGGCAGTGATGCACTTCGATTCGATGAATAAGAACAACGCCCAACTCAATAAATAGTTGTTTTTGTCAATGAAGTAGAGTCGTTAGTGGATGTCGTGGATTCAAAGCCGAGTACTTTTTACTCGACAACATGGTGTCGACCAAAGGGTATGTAAAGCTAACGCTTCAGTGTCGACGAATAACATAGCCATGGTTATTTGTTGAATAGCCGCTATTTTTGTATTTATTAGAATAGCTACATCACTCGCTACTGTCATCTGTCACTGATTTAGTGAATACTTCACATCACAAATTACTTTGGAATACTTCTTGGCTTTATAATGAAGTGTTGTTTTAAGTATCGAAATTAAAATTTGAGTCGAAACTTGAGAGATACGAGTATTTTAGTTAATAGAAATAATATATATTAATGAAGGATTATTGAATATACATTGAAATATTAGTAAATGATGTTTTTCATAGGAATTTTCTTACACTTAACTTTTTTGTTTTCTATATTTGATATATATTTTAAATCACCAATTGTAAAGAATGTAGTGCCTTATCAGCCCCAGCATGACTGCTTGGCTGAAAGACTAGTTCTCTTCATGGTTGATGGACTAAGAGCAGAATCGTTCGTTAATCATACGACTATGCCTTACTTGAGGTTTGTGTACTATTAATATTTGATACGCTATTAAACAACAAAACACTGATTGTTAGTCGCTCATATTGGAGGACCATTTCAAAGATTTTCTAATTTCGTTGTTAGTCATTTAACAAAATAGTAGCACTTTGTATTGACTCACATTCTGCAATTAGGTACTATGTTATTTTGTCTTTGGATATCATATGCTATTAGATATTTATAAACGTCTTGCCATAATTAATAGCAGGTAGAAAATATTGACTTTATCATAGTACTACTGAATAGTTTAATAAATAAATGAGTATTTAATGTTATCATTTATTTATTGCAGGTCTGTGGCAAATTCTTATGGCAGATGGGGAATATCAAATACTCAAGTGCCAACTGAATCACGTCCAGGACATGTGGCAGTGATTGCAGGGTTCTATGAAGACCCTTCCGCCATTGCTAAAGGGTGGAAGGAAAACCCGGTTGATTTTGATTCAGTTTTTAATCAAACATCATACACCTGGTGTTGGGGCACCTATGACATTGTAAATATTTTCACAAAAGCTAATATTGATGATCACATAGTTGTACATGAATTTGACCCTTATGACCAAAGCTTCAGTACAGACAAAAATACTACATTATTAGATGCATGGGTCTTTGACAATGTGAAAAAGTTTTTCCAAGGATCTAATTATAATCATGATACCAAAGGAAAATTACAAAGTAATAAAATAATACTCTTCTTACATCTACTGGGAACTGATACAGCAGGGCATACTCATAAACCAATGACACCGTAAGATTAATCTATGATCTGTTTATGTGTAAACCACTCTTTAGTATTGTTGGACAATAAATTTAAATGTAATAAATTACAGGAACTTCTTAACTACATTGAGATATGTTGATGAAGGCATAAAGGATATCGAAAAAATAATAAGAGATTATTACAATGATGATGGAAAAACCACTTTTTTGATGACTTCAGACCACGGCATGACGGATTGGGGTAACTTTTATATTTTGAGCTTCTATAATATAGCAAAATATTTTGCACAACACTACAAAAATAGCAATTGACTTCTGAATGCTTAAAAGTGGGCTCTTTTAACTTCTTGCACCTAGGTGCAGGCCTGGCACACTCCTTACTGTAGGCTTGAATTTATACCTACGTCTCGGGGCCTCTTTTATAAGGCTAGTTCAGTTGAGTGTCACACGCGTGTTCGAACTGCCGCATGCCGCTTGACGCGCGCTAACAAAAAATATTTTCGCATTTCTACAGAGGTTTTATTATAAATATGGGCACGCAAAAAGCCAAAAGATACTGCATAGCATATGGGTGCATGAATAACAACAAAAATGTGGACTTTTCATTCTTTACTCTTCCAAAGGATCCCGAAAGGTAAGTAATTATAACATTTTCAACACTCTTAAAGTGGCTCTTATTTCTTGCTAATTTAAGATAATTATTGTGTAGGTATAACAGGAAGGTTATTGTTGCAGTTATAGACACACACAAGGACGATTCGTGTTCCTTTTCGTATCATCATTTTTCACTATTAGATTCGTAATTTTTTGCTGGCGCGGCGGCCGTCGATAATGTTTTTTAAATAATCATGTTAACAATATTGCTAATCGTGAACTACCTACCATCTTTTAAAAATTACTTACGAACGCATAGCTGAAACATAAAATAGATAGGTAATTTTGTGGCCGAAATCAACAAAGTTATATTACAATATCCAAGTACCTACCTAGGTACCACTTGACTTTACTTTTGTTCCATTTGTTTAGACAATTAGATATCTAACTAACTAAATGTAAACAATCTTAACATGTCTCTCTATAAATACATTTTAAAGTATGGAAATTACTACTTAGGTACATGTAAATCAATTTTATCTACCATGTAATTTAAAAAAAAACTGAATTTATTTTATGCTATAAAACGTAGTGTAGGTACCTACTACTAATTTCGCATTTTACGAAAATAAATTTTGTAGATAATCAGGGCTGGGTTGAAATACAAATTACAAAATACAGTATCCCAAGTAATTAAAATACCAAATACAAAATAACTTTAAGTTAGGTATTTGAAATATAAAATACAACATACAGTATTTTAGCTATTTTTAATTGAAATACAAAATACATATTACAAAATAAGTAATCTAGACCAGCATGGGCTGAAAAGTAAAGGAAAACAAGATAATTAATCAATAAAACAAGTTTCCTTTCATGAACACTAGATTTTTAAATGTAGGTACTGTCAGACAAACAGCCTCTTGTTGGAGTGTTAATAAAACCTGCTAAAGAAAACAATCTTTCTTGAAGGTTAAATGTATTTTCATGATAAAATGTATTTTGAAGGCTCAAGTATTTGAAATACTAATTACAAAATACTTCGCCGTCAGGTATTTGAAATACGAATTACAAATTACATTTTAAGGAAGTAATTGAAATACAAATACCAAATACGTATTTTAATTACAAGTAATTCAAATACTGCCCAACCCTGTAGATAATATAGGTACATACCTACTTTAAAAGGCATTTCTTATCAAGAATGTTTACCTTTTTTTATGATCCCATATGTTCATATTGGCTTCAGAACTGAGTTGTAGATAAGTAGTTTATTGTCCACAGAAAGTACAGAGTTTCTTCCCATTAGCCAATATAGGTTACGAAACTTGTGGTTTATCTCGTCTCTTTTATTTTTGATGTGATGCTTCCATGTGAGCCGCCTATCTAAATGGAAGCCAAGATATTTCACACAATCTGTGTGTGGAAGGGTTTCTGCTCCTAGTCTCACAGGAGGGGTGTTTCCTTGTCTAAGCGTAAACGTGATATGTTTAGACTTAGTAGCGCTGGCGCGTATCCGCCACTTACAGAGCCATTTGTGCGTCTCATCAAGCTGTTTCTGTAATCTTTTGCGAGCTACTTCAGGGTTGTGGTCAACAGGTACAAGTAAGTATGTAAGTATGCTATATCATCAGCGTAAGTTGCTACAGTTATGCTACCGATTGTGGGCAGATCCGATGTAGATATATTATACAGCACTGGGTCCAGCACTGATCCCTGTGGTACTCCAGCTTCCACTTCAAACAATCTTGATCGTGCTTCGCCCTGTTTCACTTGAAAGAAACGATCAGCTAAATATATTCTGCCTGTTTGGTACACGCAATGAACCTGTTCCGTTGTTGAGTGTATTTTCCGGAAGCCTAATTGGTGAGATGGGACAACATCATAATCGTCTATGCACGGTTTCAGCCGGTTTAGAAATATCCTTACCGACAGGTTGGAAAGTAGGTACAGGCGTTAAGCTTATAGGGCGATAGGATGACGCTTCATGTTCGGGTTTACCTAATTTGTGGATCATGACAACTTGAGATATTTTCCAAAGATCAGGAAAGTGAGAAGTTCGGAAGATTGCGATTTTTAATAAATTTAAAATTTGTTTTTTTTTTACCAGCATACAAGGAAGGTTATAGGGTAGTTAGGTAGCGTACATAGGTTAGGTAACTAGGTAGGGTAGGGTAGAGTAAGGGAGAGAAGCTGCGGGCAAAAGCTAGTATGAAATAAAATATTAAATTTTGCCAAAGCATCACGCTGAAAGAAGTTTTTATAGGTGTGCAAAAAAGAAAATTGGTTAAGGATGAATTGTTTCCATAGAAATGTTTTGTTGTAGTCATCAAAGGCAATAAAAAAATAGAAAACTAAATATTTATTTATTTAAACTTCATGTACATTGGTGGTACACTTGCGGACTTAATGCCACAAGGCATTCTCTAATCAACTTTTAATAGATGAACTGCTTCTGTCGTACCAAAACTTTGGATGCATAGTGTGTCGCACAATTAACTATTTGTTTTAGGTATTACTTATTTGATGAATGATGCTTACTTTTTGTAAAATAAAACGGCGGATTTTCTCTACAGTTTGTATTACAAACATGTAGAAAGTAAGTCCACATTATTGTGTTGCCACAGATTATTTAATAAAAACCAGATACATAGAGAATCCATGACATACTCCCCACACAAGAGAAAGAGAAATTATACATTATATAAAAAAAATACTAAGAGCGGTATTCTGATAACAGCAGAATGGTCTTGCTTGTACATCTAATTAACAAATTGTAACACACAGTGTAGGTCACATATGTCCAATAATAAATCGCAATACACAGTGTATCATTTTATCATACAAAAAAATTCACCATTATCGTTTCAGCTGAAAGACGTCCACTGTTGAACATAGGCCTCCCCCAAGCCACAACGACCGGTCCTGTGCGCTTCGCATCCATCGGATTCCCGCGACCCTCACCAAGTGATCGGTCCACCTTGTGGGAGGCCTTCCAACGCTGCGTCTTCCGGTACAAAATGGTCCTTCTAAAAACTTCTATTCATTTACAAGTTACAATACTATTTCGTCAAAACAAATTTCTACTTCACAAATAGCATAATAATTTACTTATTTTTATTGTTAAAATTTAGATCTAACTGAAGTGCAGCTAGATAAGCTAGAGCGACTCCAAAACTTTTGTCTTAGGTTCATATTTAGTTTACGCATCATGTATGACCATGTTTCTGAATTTCGTATTAAGCTCAAGTGGCTGCCGATCCGCCTTCGCCGGAAAACGCATATCATAACATTACTTTACAATTCAAGATATCGTCAAACAATTGTTTACATTATTCTAATTAACGTAGTCTTAATTATCATAAATAATAATTAGACATTTCAAAAATAGATTGAATTATAAATCCCTCAAAACATTATCCATAAATAAAGAATATGGCTCACATTGTGTATTCTTACATTTATAATGAATGAATAAATGATATATTTATTTGCAAGAATATAGGTAACTAACAAGTTCTTAAGATTTATGAGGTCTCACTATATTCGGCATTTCAGCCGTAGGTACAAATATTTAGATTTTATATCTTTAGCATGCAGTAGGTACATATTTAGTTATTAACAATCTCATATTATTCATCTCATATTATATAATTTCATCAATTAAATTTAAATAACAATTCAACCAATAAATTAAAATTAAATACTTAATAATTCAAAACAAATAATTTATAATAAAAATGATTTCAAGTCAATAAAAGTAAGTAATAAAAAGTAACAAAAATAATTAAAATGTTTAAATATTAAAGTAATGTCATAATAATTATAGAAATTTTACATTTTATATTCAAAATATTCATTGATAGAATAAAAAGATCTGTCACACAACCAGTTATATAACTTTCTACCGTTCCAAATTTGTAGCACTTCTAAATTTTTAGGTTAAGTGGTTATATATTTTCACCGCCTTGGTATAACAATTCTTGATGTATAGCATATAACATAGCATAGTCGGCCTTATAATGTTCCCACTGTTGGGACTCAGGCCTCCTCTCTACTTGAGGAAATGGGTCATAATCCACCACGCGGGCCCAGTGCGGGTTGGTGGATGTCATATGTCTTCGAATTTTTGGTTCTTGGCCATGCTGGTTTCATCACAATGTTTTCCTTCAGCGTTTTGAGAGCAGTGGTGATGAAATAAATTACACAAAGTAATGCGCCAGGCTGGGTTTGAACCCGCAACCTACAACTCGTAAGTCGGGTCTGTTACCACTCGGCCTCCACTGCTCTGCACTCTCTTGTTGCTTTTTGAGTTAATCGCGAACACAGACGCGGTGTAAGATTTTATTTTATTTTAAAAAATTAGGTAGGTACCTACACCTTGATCCACTGATTGTCTTAATTTGATATTTTTTACAGGTTCACATGGAGCAGGGGATGACCACGAAACTAAAACACCCTACGTAATCTGGGGCTCAGGAATAAACCAAACAAAAATGAAGCAGTTTGATCCTGAAACAGTTGGCATGTCGTTAGAACACAGGCTAGATATTAATCAAGTGGATTTGTCTCCTGTAATGGCCACTATTCTTTCTATTCCAGTGCCTGTTAATTCTAGAGTAAGTATCTGAAGATTCATTAGCCAATTTACAGTGGATTTGAATGTCTTTCCTCTTTGTGGGTCAAACATAAAAGCTGCCATTCTAATAGTTTCGCAGTGTACAAACTGCACATTTTATGGGCTATGGATTCTGCTGCAACATACTGTAACAAAGATATCGTTGTGGTAGAACTTCTCTGTCTAGCGCCCTGCACCAAACTAAAACATTTGCAGTTCACGACTAGCGTCGCAAAACTTCGGTAAGGTTTAGAATAGCAGGGTAATATTCAAAATTGTAATTCGATTGGGACATTTGTTTCACTTCGGCAGCAAGAATTGGTACCGAGGTCACATGAAGTCTCGCAGACGCGGCACCAGTCATGCTTGTGTGTCTTGGGCGTAGTAGTTTGTGACCTGAAGCGGACGGTACGTGTACTCTTGCTTCATCATCATCAATTCTGCTGAAAAACGTCCACTGCTGGACATAGGCTTCCCCCAAGTGTCGCCCTAATGACAAGTCTTGTGCGGCTCGCATCTTTTGGATTCCCGCGATCCTCACCAGGTCGTCGGTCCACCTTGTAGCAGGCCTTTTAACGCTGCGTCTTACGGTATGTGGTCTCCAAAAACTTTCGGCCCCATCGACCATCTGTTCTGCGAGCAATTTGTCCGTGACCTTGGTTCCCCTGCGGATATCTTCATTTCTAATCCGATCACGCAAGGAAACTTCGAGCATAAACCTCTCCATTACCTTCTGATGAGTCTTTGTGCTTTTAAACTTAAAAAAAAAAAACACATAAAAAATACACTTGTATTAGGCAACCTATTCGCAATGTATCAGTAAATGCATTATCTTGCATATATATAATATTTATCATAATCAAATTACAGATGAGGGAAGATATTTCCTCTACCGGATCTCGTACTATTATAACAACGCACGCAGTTAGCTCGAACTAGTTTGAAATGCCCGCTCCCGCGCAGTTGCCACTCGCCGCCCGCGCATTCACTGCGGCCACTTGTATGAACGAGCTGTGGCGTGAGTTGCGCGCGCGCATCCCGCGTCGAGCAGCCCGCGCCGCGCCCTCTATAGACACCCCAAAGAAGTTCTTATATTTGAGTTTTCCGCGCTGCACCCGCCCCGCGCCCGCTTTGCGGTCTGGCTGAACCATAGATTTTTTATATTTCTATGGGCTTGAACACTTTGAATGTACAATCAATCGATTTGGCATCGTGGTTGAAACTGTCAAACCGTCAGGTCTCAATATTTAAAAGCAACCCATCATTTGCCATCCTTCTTGCATTCCAAATAAATATATTTTGCTATTATTTATATTTAAAAAAAAAATATTTATTAAAATAAATTTATTTGAAATAGGAGTATACCTACGGCATACCTATTTGTTCCTAGCAAGTAATTTGATTTTAATGATACTTGCTTATCTACATTAATACTTATTATAAAGAGTTAGTTTGTTTTTTTTTGTTTGTAGTAGGTAATCTCTGAAAGTAGGTACTGGTCCGATTGCTAAAATTTTTTCACCGATAGAAAGCTGCTTTATTCCTGAGTGACATAGGCTTTATTTTATGTACGCGGGCGAAGCCGCGGGCAAAAACTAGTCCTTAATATTATAAAACAAAGTCCCCGCAGCATGTCTGTCCTGTCCATCTGTATGTTCGAATATACTTAAAAATACTGATCAGATTCATGCAGTTTTTCACCAAAAGACAGAGTGTTTTATAAGCATGGTTGAGTTGTATGGTATCTATCTACATGCATATGTTCAACACCCGTGCGAACCTGGGGCTGGTCGCTAGTAACAAATAAATGTCTAAGTACTTGGGCTCGGTCCGGACGGTTACCGGACGGTCGGACGGCGAGCCACCCATTGCTCGCCGTCCGCAAGCCCGCGCCTACGGTGGCCGGAAATCGAGATCAGAATCTAGGCGGCGGTTGGGGCGTGAGGACCGTTGCCTCATGCGATCGGCCGCCTCCTTTGCTAGCATTACTGCTTCGCAGAAGGAGGCGACCGCCTGCCACTCCTCCTCGCTCCGGATCATGGCTTGTACCAAGGCCCGGCGCGAGAGATCGCCGCCGCCGATCGCCCCCACGAGGACACGGCGTTGCTCTGCCCAAGCGTGTGCTCCACCGTGACACTAGTAGGTAGGTTAGTATTGGTGTAATTAAATTCTGTTTTCATTTATTTATCTACATTTACATAATATGAATTAATTTTTTTTATTACATTTAAAAAAAAAACATCAAAAAAATCAAAATATAAAGTATCCCACTGGTATTGGGAACAGGCAGGGTTCAAGTTCAAGCTATTGGCGGTTAGAGCTCCAGAGAAAGGAACTTAATATTATCTACGAGCCGTGTCCTAAAGTACGGTTTTCCTTATCAAGCCCCTGATCCAACCGCCTAACAACAGCCTCCTACGATATTATTCGAGGCTCGTGGTTGTTAAGCCATTGGTTGACACGACTATCGGTCCGTACAGCGATGTGGACTCAACGAGTGCACATCCCGCATATCGACAACCTCGGGAGCCAAGTCAAGATATGCGATTTACTTATCTTTCTCGGCTTTGACGATCTTTTGGTCATACGAGGGACGGTTATGTCAGCAATAATTGCACACTTCTCGATTCGGTCCATCATCACTATCATTGTCAGGCTTATAGGTTACGACAGTCAGTATCAGTGATGGACCGGTCCCAGTACAATGTAAAATTACCATTATTTAGGATTTATTATTGTTTATCTGATTGCAATCCCTATTTTTAACCTTTTGAGTACCGTAATTAGAGACACAATAGAAAGAATGAGCGAGCAAACGCCGGCGTTCGCTTGGGGTTTAATGAATAGGTAGGTATGTGCTATTGGTTCTAAATTCTAGACAGAGGTACCAATAAAAAAGGATTTCTGCAGTACTATACAAAAGTGTGTTTTGAATTTCAGGGAATACTAAAAACTGAACTGTTTGATATGTCCTTGCCAAACAAAGCTAAAGCTATATATAGCAACTGTAGGCAATTAGCATCACAATATAACAAGAAAAGACTTGATGTGGAGGAAAATGCAATTTCATATCTGTATCAACCATATGAGCCATTCAGCAAAGAAAAATATCAAGAGCTAATACAATTTACTGAGAAGCTACTTGTTGAAGAAGAATATGACAAACTGATACTATTGAGTGAAGAAATTATACATCTAAGTCTAACAGGCCTCAAGTATTATCACAATTACTACCAGCAGACACTGCTTGTACTAGTTACTTTATCGTTCTTGGGATGGATAGCATGTTTGCTTAAAATTTTATCACAACAAGAAATCAGTACCCAAGCAGAAACTTCTAACTTAAAAAACACAACTTCTTCAAAAGTGATCAGATTCCTAAATATAATATGTTCCTTTTTATGCCTGTTGTCAGTATATCTAGTCTATGGTATGATTCAGTAACTTCTGTATATTTTTTAAAATAATTAAGCACATAGTTTATTTAGGTTGTACCTATATTAACAGTTGCTATCATTTCAGCACAAAATTTACCTCAACAGTTTTACTTGTATGCAGTGATTCCTATATTTCTATGGTGGTATGCTTTATCATCACTATCCCTTTGGATGAAGGGGTATGGCCAATTTAGAATAAACAGAAAAATTGCCTTCCTGTTAGCAGAAATTATATGTTATACCCTGGGTTCTATTGTATTGGTAAGAAGTTTTTAGTTACATAGGTAATGGATATTGATTTTTTTTGTTTATTGTTAAACTTATTACAATTTTCATGTTTTTAGGGGCTGTCTTTTACATATAGGTGGATGTTGAGTATCCCACTTTTAGGCATGGGTATATGGCCATTTTTTTCTTCAACAAGACACCATTTGTCAAGACCTATACTCATTGCTTGGCCTGTTGGGTGTTTGCTACTTAGTGTGTTTTCCTTCATGCCTGTTGTTGGAAAAAACGTTTTTATTGAATTAGTGTAAGTATAATTTTTGTGTCTCTTCTATTTTTCTAAAAATAGAACTGATGATACACCACAAACTGATGTCCTTTATTTATTTTCAGTATAACTGCCGGTTTCATTTGGTCAATAACAATTTTGCTGTACATTTATAAAATACTTTTACCGCTTTGCAATAGTAATTATGAAAATAAGAGAGAAATTTCACTATCTGCAATACAGACAGTTTTACTTTTATTTTCTCTTTATAATATTTACGTGCAATCTAAGAGGTTTGAACAAGGAACACCTGTTTCATATTTTTATCAAACATTAGCATGGTTTACAGCAGGTAAATTAAATAAATTTATATTGTTTGTGCTGCTAGTGGCATAAAGACCATCTTTATTTATGTTTTCAAATTTCAGGAATTTGTTTAGTGCTTCCTGTATTTTTTTCAAAAAGACTGGTATGTCGCATTTTTGCAATAAACACCTCTATCTTAAATTTTTACCTTCTACTGTCAGTCTCACATGAAGGTCTATTTATAGTGACACTGATTATGAATCTTATGTGCTGGATATACATTGAGAGTAAACTATTACATATGAAAAATAATAAGGTACCTAAAATAAAAACTAAAATTTAACAATGTTTTAATTTTGTTAAATCTAAAGATTACTAATTTTATCGGTATTATTTGCAGCTAATAGAAAGTAGTTTTGAAAGAGAGAACAACAAAAGGACATTCACTACAATCGAGAGGGGAATAAGCAGTCAAGATTTTAGAAGAGCATATTTTTTCGTATCCTTTTTATTTAACAACTAGTTTCGCCCGCGTGGAAGTAGCTCGCTCCATACAAACCTTGGACCTTCGTTTCATTTCCTTAAAGAATAAGGATTTTCCAAAATTACCCCAATTTTGGGAAATCTTATTCTTTTTATACATCATAAAAGGAACCTCTGTGGAAAATTTTAGCGTTATAGGTCCAAGAATTTGGGCTGGGACTTTGCTTTTTACAGATATTACAGAAAAGCAAAACCCAGAAATCAAAACAAATTAATTTGGAAAAAGGAACAACATGCCTTAAATATAAAGTTTATTTAAACTTATAATTTCAAGTCAATCTAATGTTTTCACAGCTCAAAGTAACCCGTTTCATAAAAAAACAAATTCATAAATATGTAGCGACATCTATGTATGTGGCGAATAGGAACAAAAAATTAAAATTCTACATCGCGGCATCAAAATTATCCACGCAATTATATCAACTGTTCGAAATCAGTTATCGGCCAGTTGCGGTGACCAGACAACACCCTTCTGGTCGAAGGATCCTTCTTTTTCAACGAAATCTTGTGTAAGTTTACATCCTGCTCCGTTTACCTTTAAAAGTAAAGCCCTAATAGGTACGTATATAAACCTTGATTTACTTTTTTGCAAATAGAAATCATTGTTCAATTAAATAAGAATCCTTAACATTTCCATCAGGTATTGTATATTATATTAGCTTTTTTCGGGACTGGCAACATAGCTTCACTGAACTCATTCGAAATTAGATGGGTGACCTGCTTTATAACGTCATTCCAGCCTTTTGTAATAACTACACTTATATTGCTGAAAACTTTGACTCCATTTTTGAGTGTAGCTTGTAGTTTCAGAGCAGTGCAACATTTAACTAAGGTATTTGTACTGTACTACCCTATGATGACCCATGGGAGAAAAGCCGCAAGGAAAAGTTCCAGCGGCTTTGCTCTTGTGGACTATCCTATAGCAACCAAAACAGGATAAAAAATAGCCTATGACACTTAAAAATAGTGTGTAGTTCAAGATCCCAAACATTGCTTAATTCTTGATTAACAAAATGTGTTTATTGAACTGGTGTAGTCTGCTATGGGGGTGAAAAAACCTTTATGATTTTTCAAAAATGATGTCGCAGCTATATTGTCGCCGTATGAAAAACTGCTAGCAAAGGAGGCGGCCGATCGCGTGAGGCAACGGTCCTCACGCCCCAACCGCCGCCGGGATTCTGATCCCGATTTCCGGCCACCGTAGGCGCGGGCTTGCGGACGGCGAGCAATGGGTGGCTTGCCGTCCGACCGTCCGGACCGAGCCCAAGTCGTCGGCGCGTACTGTTCCACGCGCGCCTCAGGGAGATGTCAGCAATCGTAGGGGCCCAGCAGGGTCGAAGCCTACTGGGGCCAAGGGTAGTGTGAAAGTGAAACCTGGGGCCCTGGGACGAAGGCAAAGAAGGAACAGGAGTGGGTTTTTAGTCAGTAAAAGTCTGACACTATTCCCCGCACCGCCCAAGAGCGGGATTTGTCATAAGATTTTCCCACCTAATAACAGTAAGTTCTTTATCAGATCTTCAACAAATTTAAATGGGGCCAACCACCAGGCAGATAATCACATCAAAACAAAAAAAGATTCGTCAAAATCGGTTCACATTTGGTGGAGATACGAAAAAAAAGGGTTCCGTACAAACTATGTAAAGAGTTCAATTCCTGATTGGAGTCTCGAAATTTTTACCAAATCGCCAAAAACATTTTTTTTTGTGACGTAGCACCAAATTTTCTGTTTTCAGAATTATTCTTATTAAGACCTTGCTTTTGAAGTACCTTCCCTATGAATTTTGATTTCCTTGAGAGTGTTGAAACACACGTTTTTTGCGACATAAACGGCCAATCTTTTTTTCCTATAACTTAGAAGTTTGATTTTTTTACAGCTTCCAAGGGACCGCAGACCTAAGTATAATACGGTTTTAATTTCAACTCGATACGTCCACACGTTCCCGAGATGAAGGGTCTTGACAGACAGGCAGACAGACGGACGACAAAGAGATCCTATAAGGGTTCCGTTTTTTCTTTTGAGGTACAGAACCCTAAAAAACAGACGAATAGGAGAACTTCCTCCTTTTTTGGAGTCTGTTAAAAACTTAAGTTATACAACTTATTACCTGAAGATGTAGATACTGGGAAAAAGTAAAAAAACTAAAACCCGATTACGACCAAAAAACTATGCCTTTTCTTTTTGTTCTGTTCTTGTTTCTCAAGTAACCTCGTTTATTTTAGCATCCTGAAAATTTTGTTTCATACTTTTCTAGCGTTGTTTTTTCGATGATATTTTTGATAAGTACAAGTGAAGCCCTTTCAAATGATAATTATCAAACTTTTTTTGACCGAAGCGCTCCAAATTCTGTCCCAGGAGTCAAGACACCAATTCACAACAAAACACTGTTTTTAGTGTTTTATTGTGAATTGATTTACTTGCGAGAAAGAACTTAATCATTGTTTTCAGTGTGACTGACAACTGACTATGTGTATATTATACTTTTTCGTTCCTCAGGTCAACACTAATTAGTGTTGGCCTGAGGAACGAAATGCTCTGTGTTCATTCTGGGCAAATTCTGTGTTCACTTGGTCAAACTTCCATACAAAGATTGATGTCCTTTGAGCAATATTTTGGAAATGTACAAGTGAAACCCTTTCAAATACTTTTTGTCCGCTAGAGGGCGTCACTTTAAGTTTTGTGACACGTCACGTCAGCCATGTTCAGCGGACGATTAAGACGGTTCTTACGATACCTCATTTTGTCGAGTTCCGATTAGTAGTTTAGGAACTATGAGGGAACAGATAAACATACATACATACACACACACACATACACATACATACATAGCCTGTGAAAATCATAACCCTCGTTTGACTTTGCCGTAGTCGGGTAAAAAGAAATGAGCCGTCGCCGTCGGCCCAAGTTTCACACATTTTATTAATCAGAAAATATGTTATGTCTGGGATCTTGCTCTAGTAACTTTCTTTTTGTGAAATAATTTTTATCAAAAGGTCTTCCAGATATTAACTTGTATAGACTTCCAGTTTTTTTTTTTTTATATTAATTTAAATAGATTTTTAATAGGTTATTAGAGTAGCTGTCACAAAATAGATATACATTCATAATTAACTAGCTTCTGCCATTGGATTCGTCCGCGTGAAAGTAGGTGTCTCCGTACTAACTTTGGACCCCGTTTCATCCCCTTAGGGGGGTGAATTTTGGAAAGTCCTCTCTTAGTGCTCGTTCTACATCATAAAAGGAAACCTTATGAAAAATTACACAATCCTAGTACAATGCGTTCCAAATAAGAATAGGAATGACGCCATGTTGTGACGTCACGTCATACTGTCAAATCGCAAGAAATTGGGCAAAATTGAAGAACTCAGAGATGAGCAAAATTGAAGAACTCAGAGATGAGCAAAATTGAAGAACTGGATTCTGATTAAACTATTTTCGTTCACAGTTCGTAAATAATTTAATTTTAAAATTTTCTTGTTTTGCTCACCATAATAATTCTTCGATTTGACAGTATGACGTGACGTCACTACCTGTCAATCGATCCTATTCTTATTTGGAACGCATTGTAGTTTGGACTGAGGGTTGATTTCAGTCAGTGTCTCGTTTTATAGATTAATTATTACTTTTTTTTCAGGCACCAACTGGTTATTTAATTATTATTGTACTAATATATTCTAATCTAATGGGAATACAGTTGTTATATAATGTGAAAAATACTGGAAGCTGGTTGGAAATTGGTACATCTATATCACAGTTTGTTATAGTTCAAGTGATCACACTATTTATTGTTTTAATTAATCAAATCGCTAAATTGTTAACTGATATCAGTATTCATAGTTTAACAGATAAGTACTTTAAAAGTAGAAAAAAATGTGTTTGAAATAAACTATTTTATTAAGTATTAAAAGTGTGTAAGTTTATTTGATTTTGTTAATTACTGTACATTATTTACATGTATAATTCAAAGTCTATTCTATTGGATGTGTAGAACTGACTGTCTTCTCCTTGCTTCCTTACCCAAACACCACTTTTGAAATATCCCTCTGTTGACCATTTATGCATTTGCTCTGTAGAATGAGGTCCTGATATATCTTCATCATTTTGATTCCATTTGAATTCCCATTTCATATCTGTCTGTTCATCCTGATCCTTATCATCATTCTTTTCAGGATTATTTCTATCCAAAACATTCTTTTCCTTTTGATCGAAATCATCAGCATACATATCCAAATCAGTATTATCGGTTTTATTTTCATGTTTTGCTAAAATTGCACCAATTTTTTCATAAGTTTCCTGGTATATATCCATGTTACCTAATTTAGTCAAAATTTGGTTTGCAAGTTCTGTTATCCTTGTAACTATTTTACTATTTTCGTCAACAATACCAGCTTTTTTCCTTTTCCAGCGCTCAGCGCTGGATATTTTCGAAGAGGCGCCTGGAAATAGAAACAATACACTCACATCAACATAGAATCATGATAGTAAGATTCACATTTAATTTACACGTGGGAAAGTCAAAACTAGATTTTCTGTAGATGATAATGAAGAGTCAGAGTGATAAATATTGATACAAATAGAGAAAGTTTTTCATCGCGACCGAGGTGAAATTCTGTAATGGAGCCGAGTGGTGCAATGACAAACCACGTGTATCAAACGTTTTTCAGTACACTTACGAAAATATAAATAAAAGGGGGTTGACGCGCGAGTCATGGGGGTCGCTTAGCGCCAGCTTGATAAGATACATATTATAAAAATGGCGCGGGCGAGCTCGTGCACTTTTTCGCACTAGCGCGGAAAACAGTAAATTGTGTGCCTAAGAGCGGGTTTTCGAGTAAGTGTATTGAAAAATATTTATTGTGGTGTTAATGTAGAAAATAATTACTGGTCTGGTTATGCTTTACGCGGCGTCCTACGTGGGTGATCCAACGCGAATGCGTTTGCGAAACGATCCGATGCAGTTCACGTGACTTAATGCGATGCGATGGCTCTGTCCTACGTGTGCGCGAAGTCGCCACTTCAATTAAAACAACCGTAAAAGTTTGCGCAAAAATATCAAACCAACTGATCGCGTCCGCTTCGCTCGTCGCCGCACTTTACCCACGTGCGGTTGGTCACGTAGGCCACCGCAATAGAATATAATTATTTGTTCCATTCGTGCCGCATCGCTTCACGTTCGCCTTCGCGTTGGATGGCCTACATGCGGATGCGGATGCGTCATGTGGATGATCCGTTCAAGCAATAGGGCTTTCAATACCAGTATTCCGGGATCCCGTAATACCGTGATCACGGATATATTTTGGTCTTTTTTTCGGTCGGTATTACAAACATTAATAATGTTGTTCCGATTTGTTGTAATAAGTAGTAGGAAATAGTATTATGTGTTATAATTTACGATGTGATGTTACTCTCACACTTATTTATGGCGCAAGTGCCTAGTCTTGTCTAACTCTCCTTCTTGCCCCGGGCACGCCACAATCGTGATAACAATAATTGTTTTACTAGATTCGTGTATTCTCTTTTTACCTTCTTTGTAGTTTGAGTACATAATATATATATATATTATGTATATTGTATTTATAGTATTTAAGTAAGTATATATTTGAATAAAATATAATGTATTAATAACAATATGTACCTAATGCTTAATATTGCACCTACCACCAGTTGTCTCTGCATCACCCAAAGGTTGACTGGTAGAAAATGCCTTAAGGCATTAAGTCCGCCTCTGTACTTAAATAAATAAATCGAGGCGGTAAATCCCTTTGAAAAGTGACTGGAGAGGCGCCACGGCGTCCTCCCTTTCCACATTACGCGGGTCCTCACCGGATATGGATATAAATGCGTAGGTGACACCAATGTGGGGATCGCCCGGAAAACACTGTGGAGCATACGGTGTAGGTGAGCCTCGCTTGGGCGTCGCGCCGCGGTATCCTCATGAAGGATCGGTGGCGGCGATCTCTCGCGTCGCGCCCTGGTTCAGGTCATGGTCCGGAGCAAGAGGGAATGGGATGCTGTCGCCATCTTCTGTGAAGCAGTAGTGCTAGCGAAGGAGATGGCCACAGACGTGAGAAAACGGGCATCCTCATGCCCCAGCCGTCGCGACCGGAGATGCTCTGGGCGTCGGGAGTCGCAGGGCAATCCCCTGCTACCAAAGGCATGGGCTTAAGAACAACGAGCGCACCCAAGTCGTCGATGGCGCGTATGTTTCACGCTTGCGTCAAAGAGATGTCGCAAAACCATTGGGGCAGGGCCGATGCCTGCTAGGGCAACAGAGAATTTCCGAATAGGAAACCTGCGCTCCTAGAACGCAACGGAAGGAACATAGTTTTAGTCAGTAAATGTCTGACTCGCCCTATTTTATTTTATTTTATTGGGGACAAAAAACAGTTACATGCTAGAGAAAATACAAAAAAAAAATAACTAGATGCACAAACATGTAACCCACTTCAATGTCCACATCTTAACATATGAATAAATAAAACAAGTGAAGGATTGTGGTAAGAGTTTAAAGAGTAGGTACAGTGCCTTCTGCGAAAGCTTCATGTATAACAAACTAATTTCAATAATTATAATTAATCTATATATATAAAAGGAGAAACTGACTGACTGACATATCAACGCACAGCCTAAACTACTAAGATTAGGAGCGTGAAATTTTGCACAAAGCTTCTTTTTATGACGTAGGCGAGCACTAAGAGAGGATTTTTCAAAATTTATACCCTAAGCGGATGAAACGGGGGTCCAAAGTTTGTATGATAAAAACCTTCTTTCACGCGGGCGAAGCCGCTGGCATAAGCTAGTATAGTATATAATTTAATTCAATTATTCTTAATTCCATTTCATTTACATAAATATTTTCATTTCATTCAATTCAGTACAATTTATTATAATTCAATTTAATTCATAGCTATTACTAGAGTGGGAGAAGTCCCAGTCCCAAAAAAGTATCCTTTTGCACCCCGCTAATCCTAAAATTGAGCTGTATTCAATGCTAAATTGTTATACTAATACAAACAAAGACCCGAAAATAACGGTTAAGTCTAGAAATCGGTGTTTCTGGTATAGCTTTTTCGTTTTTTTAAAGTCGAAGTTTGTATTTTTTGCAAAAAGCTTTTTGATTTTTCACATTTTAGTTGTTAGTTTTCTTTTTAGTTGTTTAATTTAAATGGTGAGCAAGTTATCTGGTGATTTACCTATTGGATTGACAAAATAACCATAATTACTTAGATTATCACGTTGCTATATAACTTAAACCAACACAAAAAAAATCATCAAAATTGGTCCATAAAAAAAGTTATGCGCGAATTGATAACCCTATTAATATGAAATTTGAACATAATTAGTGAATTGAGTGAAATTTACACATCTGCTTCGGTACCCCTTCAGAGCGTACTGGCGTGATGTTATGTTATGAAATTGTATTAAAAGTAAACAGACATGTGACTGCAGCATTTCCTGTAGATTTGCTATTTATTGAAGTATTCCAAGGCTTATCTCCGAAGTACTTCATTAGATCTTCACCAAATTTAAATGGGACACTCTAGGGGTGGCAAAACTCTTCCAAACAAAAAAAAACGTCAAAATCGGTAAACATTTGACTAATAAATATCGCTGAACGTTATCCGGAGCAATCAAGATTTAAAAAAAAAACGATTAGACGACTTGAGGACCTCCTCTGTTTTCGGAAATTGGTAATTTTCAGAAAGTAATTATAATAAAGATGGATTTAAAAATAAAAACTATTTTAATGGTTTTATTAATGTCGTAATTGAACTCGAGTTCATTACCGTGATCACGCGATCTCTAACACTAACCGTATTGAAAAAATCCGGTATTTGAAAGCCTTGTGTGTCACCCATCTAGTTCCTGCGTCTGGTTAGCCCAGAAAAGGATTTACCAAGATTATCATTAAACATTACCTACAAGTAAATTAATGTATTAAATACTTTGTGAAAAATCCAGTGATATCACATTTGAAAAAAAAAACCGGTCAAGTGGGAGTCGGACTCGAATACAATGGGTCCGGTTAGGCGCCATTGGACGTCTTTGCTTCCTGAGAAATTTTGTGTGTGAAGGTCAATTGTAATTGTAAGTAACCATCGGTGCACAAATCATGACTTCACCAGGTTTTTTTTAAAATGTTAATAAGTGATTGGATGATAATAAACACCATTAGTTTATAATAAATCAATTCAAATTGTTAATTGCTTGTACTTTGCACAAACATTATTTGAGCCAAGTGTCGTGTCAGTTCACCCAGGTTGTAAACGCCACATGCATTGCAGTACTAAATGACATAATTAAAATGACTAACAAAAATTGCTTTGAGTAGACAGGCTACCTCAAAAAAACTTTTACAAAAAAAAAAAATAACCGACTTCACTAAAAAAAACACTAAAATGATCAAAATAATTTTAATTTCGGAAGTCGGTGTTTCTCGGTATTTTTAACCGACTTCAAAAAAAGGAGGAGGTTATTCAATTCGGTTGTATTTTTTTTTTATCATTTTTTTTTATGTTTGTTACCTCAGAACTCCGTCGTTTATGGACCGATTTGCAAAATTTTTTTTTCCCTTTATAGGATATGCTTCCAGATTGGTCCCATTTTTTTCAAAATCCAGTTCTGATGATGGGATCCATGAGGAATCGAGGGAACTCCTCAAATATTATAGGCAACCATATAGTGATTTTGGTATTTTCATCGAGTACTTAAGCATTTACAGTCAAAAAGTAACATTTGATGAAGTGGAACTGATGACGAAGACCAGAAATGGTCAACGGAACTTCATACTCACATTGATATCACAATGAAAATAGTTAAGCGACTATGACAATACAAATAAATGAATGGTTCTGAATAGTTACGTTGGAAATGGTATCACCGAAGTGATCTGATGATGATGATGGAGCCGGAAGGTAGGCATAGGAACTCCGTAATTATTCAATGTATCCTAGCCGTGTTTGGGCTTATTAGAATTGTCATGAGATGCACTTTGGCTATAAGATACTATCGAATTGATCTGGTGATGGAGCCGGAAGGTGGAAGGTAGACACAGGAACTTTCTAATAAAATAATGTAACCTTGCAGTGTTTTGGGTTAATTGGAATCGTCATGAGAAATAGGCACTTTGTTTATAAGTGGTTCGCAACTAAAAAGTGTAAAATAAAAACTTTTTACAAAAAAAAAGTAACCGACTTCACTAAAAAAAACACTAAAAGGATCAAAATAATTTTAATTTCGGAAGTCGGTGTTAAATAAGAAAAACAAAAAATACCGAGAAATACCGACTTCCGAAATTAAAATTATTTTGATCCTTTTAGTGTTTTTTTAGTGAATTCGGTTATTTTTTTTTTTTGTAAAAATTTTTTTGTTATATAAAAATAATATTAATCGCGATCACTTATCTTAAATTGCATGTTTATGTAAGTATCTCAAGTGGCAATGCCGACAGTCTTTTGGGCACATTACCAGTCGACAGCGAGGTGGAAGGATTTTTTTGACGCCATATTTTAGTTTGATTTTTGATAGTTGTAATTAGTATAGGATTTTTTTTATTGTAATTATAGTTAGTATTTTATTGCCTTTTCTAGCATTTGTATGAACCACATTTTGCATTTTTAATTCTATTTACATGTTATGATTTTTTTCAACTGGCGGCGCTAGTGGGCCTAGGAGGGACTCTTAGAGACATAGTAAATACCTACGTAATAACTTTTTGTAATATTCTTCCAAATAAATGCATTTATTTAATCGTCAGGAATTGTGTACGCATCTGTACGAAGCCATAACACAGTATTATACTGGAAATTTTAGAACGTTAGGTCTTTGTACTGCACGGCCGCTTTTTTGTATTCATTCAAACTTGGTCGGTTTATCCATGTTTTATAGTTGTTCTGGTTTTTGTATTATATCTCTGTAATTATTTAGCGCAATGAGCTGAAATTTCAGATATGAGTAGTTGCATTAATACACTAAATATTGTAATAGGTTTTATTTTGCTTTTCCATTAAAAAGTCCTATAATCGGATGTCATAAAATATAGTGGTCCAGTCGTAGTAAATTATGCCATTGCTCATTAATTACTAAGCGCACATAAATGAAACTTGACAGGCAATTGTAGACCCTTACAAGACACAGATAAACGTTAAAAGATAGACTCTAGAGTTCCTATTTTAAGAGCTTGGACCTAATAACCTTATTTTACGTTTACGTGTATATCTTCTGAACGGTGTGTTTTTTTCAAATTCTGTTTTTACACACATTACACACAAATTCAAAGCAACTTGCGTAAAAAAGGACAACTCTGCACTTAACCGTTTTATATGATTTTCATCAAATAGCCAAACGTCACCGCAGCGGCAACTTGAATATCTTCGTAATTATAAGACACACAAATTTCATTTATACATACACATTTACCTCTTGTTACACACTAATTATTGTATGTATTTTTTTTCTTGTAAGTCCATAGAAAAAAAAAAGTTCCACTGGTAATACGTAGTCCTGGCGGAAACAGTTTTTGTTGAATATCTGGCTGGATGCACAAATCTGAACTTACCATACACATTTACAGGACGTCATACACTAAATATCTGCTAAACTGAAATTTAAAAAATCGACACTTCCGCTGGGAATACGCACACGTCTAGTACACATAACACAAGCTCTGCTTAGCTTGGGACTAGACGGCGTTGTGTGATAGTTGTGGAATATTATTATTATTATATGTATTTTCAATATTTATCTCAGGACCCTGAGGTCCTGGACTTTTGGAAGGCGTACGAGGAGCCGAAGCCAACTCGCAGAGGCCCTTTAGAAATTATAATGGAACATGATACCAACCGACGATTATCCCTGTACGCGCTATGCTAGTGCACCAAAGGACAACCCCCGGTTGTTGAAAAACTATTGCGACATATGGAGAACAAAGATAATAGGGCTATGGTTTTTGGAGTCTTAAGTGGACTGGTAACATGGAACTATGTTAAGACTATGGCCCCTGCCCTGCCTGAGCAACGTTATTAATATCCATCGAAAAAAGGCAGGGGGTGACTTGCACACTCAATAAATGGGCCCCCAAAAAACGGCCGCTAGCACGAAGTGACGTAGCAACAAAAGGACAACATATTCTGAGGTGCTTGAGGAGTGGAGAGGTGTACCACGGCTATCAGGACAATCCCGGAAGTACGGTCAAGATCCCTACCAGCACCTTACTGGATTATACATCCTTCTCCCGAGCACGTTTGCTCTTGCGAATCTCCACTCAAGCCAGCCAATAAAGGCAAGAGAGAGGTGGGAGCTCAGTTCCTCGTCAGTGTTCACTACGGCCGGCCAATAAAGGCAAGCCGGAGATGAAGAACAAGAATTCTCCCGGGAGATCGGGTCCGTGGGGTCGCTAATGCCCAACAGTTCGCCACAAAACTGCACTGCGGATTGTATCTCTCTTAGTCTGGCCCCTCACCCTAGGCATATTACGGCAAAGCAAACTTCACCGATACAGACCTAGGGTATATTGGAGCACGCAACCCCACCACGACGTCAACGTAGAGATACGGCGATGGGGTTAGTATTATTATTATTAGTAATTATGGAGTTCCAGTGCCTACCTTCCGGCTCCATCATCATCATCAGATCACTTCGGTGATACCATTTCCAACGTAACTATTCAGAACCATTCATTTATTTGTATTGTCATAGTCGCTTAACTATCTTCATTGTGATATCAATGTGAGTATGAAGTTCCGTTGACCATTTCTGGTCTTCTTCATCAGTTCCACTTCATGAAATGTTAGTTTTTGACTGTAAATGCTAAGTACTCGATGAAAATACCAAAATCACTATATGGTTGCCTATAATATTTGAGGAGTTCCCTCGATTCCTCATGGATCCCATCATCAGAACTGGATTTTGAAAAAAAATGGGACCAATCTGGAAGCATATCCTATAAAGGGAAAAAAAATTTTGCAAATCGGTCTATAAACGACGGAGTTCTGAGGTAACAAACATAAAAAAAAAATTATAAAAAAAAAATGATAAAAAAAAATGCAACCGAATTGAATAACCTCCTTCTTTTTTTGAAGCCGGTTAAAAACCAAGCCTCATCTGTCCGTTAAGAGTAGGTTGATGATTATTATTGGGCCATGATTTGCAAAATTATTAAAAAAAAAATCTTGAATATTCTTGATCATTAACTTACCAAGGCGTTGAAGTGTTTTTGCAATTGTTTCCTTGGGGTTCATATGCTTAATAATTTCTTTGTAGTTCTCTAGCAAATCAAATTTTTCTTGTGGCTCTTCGTCTTCACTGCTGGATTCATCTCCAAGTCCTTTATTTTCATCATCTTTGTGCACTTTGTACTTATCTTCTGGTCTGCCCTTGACTTTGACCCAGTCTATATTGTCAAGCCATCCGTCTCTAATTTCTTTCTCTTTTTTCCAGTGATAATGTCCCTGGTTATCAAAATGACCCTCTTCAAGTTCTTCTTTCATGTTGAATGGGGTGATAGTAATCTGTAGGAATACAAGTTATATGTAAATAAATTACTTTGACATATTCAGGGTCCACTTACTGGAAAGTCACCAGTCAAAATGGGACTTTACACTCTTTGCGTTAAAAATTAGCCGAGATTGTTTGCTTTATTATAATTTTATTATTAATTATGTAGGTTTTAATTTTAATTTCTTTTTTTGTATCATATTACTAGCTGTATCTTTGTTTTACGCCCAACTTTCCTGTTACACCTAGCCTGTATGTATTTTTTTTTAATGTATGTTCACCGTTTTCTCCACAGATATGTCAAACAGTAGAGATATGGTAAGAGGGCAAGCACCACGCTTGCGAACGCATCAAGCCGGATATGTGCTTGATGTCACTTTCGGCCATTAGTCAAATGTCAACTAGCGACGTCTTCTTTTGCTTATGATTTTTTACAAAATGCCGAATTGTTCAGTGGTTATTTGCAAAAATAACAGCTGTATTGTAAATTACACGAAAGATGATTTCATTTTACACGTAAGTACTAATTTATTAAGGTTCTTCTTAGTAAGTTCATTAAAAAATTACATCCTGATACCAAAAAACGCGATGTGTCAAATCAATTATTTGAATTGAGAACAAATATCATTGCTTGCTTAGTACAGATCGAGCAATTAATCAGCTGAACTAGTTGCGCAATGGATGAGTATTTAACAGATACTTTCACTCATACGATAGTTACGTGGTGCCGCCGCTGCCGGCTTTGGTTTGTAAGAGATGTGAAGCGCTGTTTGTGGTTATCGATATTTTGCACGATCCTACCTAGTATGATATAAAAGATAACGTTAATGATTAATTCTTACAGATATATTATTATAGAACAGTTCCCCCACGCGTCTGTATTTTTGTCTATTCGCGATAAACTCAAAAACTACTGAATGAATTTTCATGTGGTTGGGATTAATTTTCATGAGGAGAAAAAATAATAAAAAAAAAAAACCCGACTGCATAAAAATTACTTTACATAAAATAAGAAAAGAAAAAAAAACAAGTTCAATTCAGTAACGTAGAACCCAATATAATTGCATTAACTACTTAACGATAAATTGTTTGTTAAAACAAACAATAAATTCTAAAATTGTGTTCTATGCTACTGGATAACTGGACTGAACTTGTTTTTTTTTTTCAGTTTTTATTTAAAGTATTTTTTTATGCAGTCGGAATTTTTATATTATTTTTTATTTTGCACTTTTTAGTTATTATAATCTAATATCATTATTTATTCACTATATTCTAGGCGTACATTTATCACTACAAAGTTCACAAACCTACCCAGTCATTTGTCTCGCTTATTTTGTATCTTAAATAAAATTGAAGTGTCTGTTTGTAATATCAAAAAGTATTTGTTTACTAAATGTAAATATATCAAAGTATATTCGATATCTTGAAACAAAAATGTGAATTTTCTGTTATCTTTCGGTTTGTTCCGGCTTATATCCGAAACGGCTACGCCGATTTTGACCGGACATTCACTGACGGATAGCAAAATATGTGATAAAACTTCGAAACGCTTAAACAAAATTTGACGGTACTTTCATTGGGATATAGGTTTTTTGAGGTGGGAAATCATCTAATGACTTCTCCCGCTCTAGAGTGGTGCGCGAGGGCGTGTTAGACATTTACTGATTCAAACCACACCAGTGTCCTTTAGTTGCCCTTTGCGATGTAGGACCACAAGTTACAGGATAGGTTTAGGTAACGGCCCTACTGGGTCCCTACGGTTTTACTGACATCTCTTTGACGAACGCGTAGTACACGACACGCTGTCGACGATTTGGGTTCGGTCTAGACAAAAGCCGGACGGCCGGAGTGCGAGCTACCCATTGTACGTCGTCCGCAAGTCCGCGCCTACGGTGGCTGGCAATCAGGATCGGGGTCTCAGCGGCTGGGGCGTGAGGATGTCCATTCCCTCACGTGGGCGGCTGTTTCCATCACTAGCATTACTGCTTCGCGAAAGAGGCGACTGCCACCCATTCCCTCTCACTCCGGACCATGGCCTGGACCAGGGCCTGATGCGAGAAGTCACCGCCGCCAAATGTCCCCACGAGGACACGGTAGTGCTCCGCCCATGCGGGGATCACCTCCACCGTAAGCTCCACCGTGTCCTCTAGCGGGCCGCAAAATGGCGACACCCCCGAGCGTTTCTTCCGCCTGAATCGGGTGCAGGACCTCTCCGAACTTACATGTCCGGTGAGGACCTGCGTCATGCAGAATATGTGGACGCCGTGACGCCTCTCCAACCACTCCTCAAAGAGGGGACCTACCGCCATGAATATGGCATGCCCAACTGACGGATAGTTGATGTTACAAGGAGTAACTTAGGCTTCTTTTCATTTTCCCGCGGGAACGGGACTTAAATTCCGGTGGGGGATATATCTCTGAAATGGGGGAACACCCAAATACTCCGAAATATTTTATTCCGAATTTCGATGTTCCGATTTTCAAAAGTCCGAATTTCATAATACCTAAAAATTATAATGTCTATTATTAAAAATCACGAAATTTATTTTACCGAAAGTCGTTAATGCGTTTTCTTAGTTTTCCGATTTTCATACGTTCGAAGAATCAAATGCTCGAAGGGTTCTCGGTCCGAAAAACGATATTCCGATTTTCAATACTTCGAATAAACTATGAGTCAACATGTTGTGCTACAAAATTTAGTGACAGAAACGAATCGCTGCAAAACCGACTTCACGCCGTCTTGTTTGCCCTACCCCTAGAGTGTAATTTAAACCCGCGTAGGCGCGGAGGGGTAGGGCGGCCCGCGAGCTGAGGAGCAGGTGGTTTGAAGGCCCGCCGCCGCGGCTGAGGCTGACCGGCAGAGCCGGCCAGCAAGCCGAAGCTGCGGTGGTGAGCGTTAAAACCATCTGCGACGATAAGCTCGCGTGGGGCCGCCCAAACCCCGCAGCGCCGGAGCCGTGACAGAAACAATGCTTGCTGCATTTTGCATGCCTGCTTGCATGCTGCATGCCTGCTTTCATGTTGCATGTCTGCTTTCATGTTGCATGCCTGCTTGCATGTTGCATGCTTGCTTGCATGCTGCATGTCTGCTTGCACGCTGCATGCCTGCTTGCATGCTGCAATAAATCCCCTGCATGCTGGAAAACGCATCTGTCATTAGTTTTTTAATTCCGGTGTAATTTCCCCTCATACTACGACCTCTGACGAGCATTTATGTGTTTATTTGTCTTGCTATACAGTTTTATGAGGCGTTTTTATTTCGGAATTTTATTAATCGGTATTTTAATAATCGGAATTCGTATTTTTGATGTTTCGAATTATCATTAAGTCGGACTTTTGTTATTCGATCTATTGAAATTCGGTATTTTGAGAATAGTAATTATAAAAGTTAGGAAAGTAATGATAAGTCGGAGTTGTTATATTCGGAATTTTGAACCATTCGGAATTATGAAAATCGGTATTTTGAAATTCGTATTTGTGACTGTCGGAATAAAGATTTTCGTATTTATGTAGTGTACCCTTGAAATGGATAACCTTTTCTTACCCGATTGCCCCAAAAAAGGGGAATAATGAAGTCGAGAGTAACCACTAGTACAAAATAAATAACATATTTCATATTGTACTTTTAAAATATGGTCATGTAATACCATTTTGAAATCCTCATGACAAGAAGCCCTTTAAATTGATACCCAAACAGCAGTATTAAAAAAAAAATTTTTTTAACTCTAAAATATAGCGTTTCACAGTCATTATGTTGTTTTTTTTAACATCACCTATCTAAGAACACTTGGGTTATCAAGACGAATATTTATTACCAAAACAAAAAACAATAACAAACTTCACTAAAAAAAACACTAAAGGGATCAAAATAACTTTAATTTTGTTAAAGTTATTTTGATCACTTTAGTGTTTTTTTTTTTAGTGTAGTTGGTTATCTTTTTTATGTAAAAAATTTTTATTTCACTTTTTTTTTGTTGCAGTACATTATAACCAGAGCACCTATTAATTCTCATGACAATTCCAATTAAGTAACCCAAACACTGCTAGGTTACATTGTTTTATTATGAAGTTCCTGTGTCTACCTTCCACCTTCCGGCTCCATTATCAGATCAGTTTGATAGTACCTTATAGCCAAAGTGTCTATAATATTTGAGGAGTTCCCTTGTGTGAATGGGACCAATCTGGAAGTATATATCCTTTAAGAGGAAAAAAATTTTGCAAATCGGTCCATAAATGAGTTCTGAGGTAACACACAAATAAAAAAAATAAAAAACAATTAAATTGGTTACCTCCTCCTTTTTTTTGAAGTTGGAAAGAAACACTAAAAAGTGCAACATAACTTTAATTTCAGAAGTCTGTGTTAAATAACGAAGAGACAAAACTATTAAAGAAACACTGACTTCCGAAATTAAAGTTATTTTGCACTATTTAGTGTTTTTTTTTTACATTGAAGTTGGTTGTATTTTTTTTGTAAAAAGTTTTTACATGACTTCTTGAGTCGTGGGTCCCATACCAGTGATGCTCATGTTAAAGCTTTTCTCATAAACATTATTTATGATGAAAATAATGTAGCTCCTGAACCTACTTACTCCTGAACTTACTCACTACCTAACATAATTAAAAAATAATCTATTTTTAAATTTAATATTATGGTACACTATTATAAGTCACAGAATCTAGTCTAGAAAATGCAAAACAGAAGTTTAGTAGATTATAAAATTGCTAACAGCGTACGATTGTAAAATATCGCGAAATTGTAAACTTTTTTTCTAAATACGACACGGTTATGTTGGAAACTAGGTAATCAATTTGAATGTGACGTATTATTTATAACGTTTTTTCATAATATATGTCAAGACATTATATTCTATGACTTAATAAAGATTTATTACAATCTTATGGAGTCTGCCATTTGCCGGTGGAATAGGTATATAAAAACACAAATACACTCACTTCACCTTCCACTCCAGCAACTCCATCTTCTTCACCTTCGATGTCGTCTGCATGGAGAACATTATTTCTTTCTTCTTCAGCACCACTGTCCTCTTCATCTGAATCTAGTGAATGCTTTTTACCTTCTGTTTTCTTTACAACTTCTTTAACATCAATAAGATCATGAAATGCTTCTGAGACTGATCGTTTTGACATTTTACAACCTGGATTCGTGTTCTTAGTTTGATAATAATGGAGATCTGGCTGAAATTAAATAATGAGCACAGAACACAATTTTATTATCCTGGCGTACAAACAAGCTTTTATCAAATCATCAAATAAATAAAATAAAATGAAATATAGAACATTACATACTCTTTGTTAAAGAATACAAGTACTCGATCGTCCTCGTCAAAGAGTTACCAACAAACCAAAGACTACTATAGTATGCAACAAACAAAGTACTCTGGGCTGCGTTCAAAAATAACCAGAGTAGCTTCGAGTTGCAACCCAGAGTCGTTCTTTTATAACTCGAGTAACTACCCTAGAGTTAATAACTCCGAGCAGGGTAGGTTGGTGTAATGACAGTTGCTTGGTATTGACAGTTGAGCGTTCAAAAATGCGAGCTTAGAGTATCTACCCGATGACGTCATTAGAGTTAACTCTAATCTCATTTTTGCATCATTTTTGAACGCAGGGCTGTGTCAAACGGTGTCAAAGAGTATAATAGTAAATAAATATCACAGACTAGGGAGACATATACTATATAAATATGAGTAAAGGGCCTATTACACCATTCGATATTCAGACAGTTTTAGTCTATGATTCGACATATCGCGTATTGTAAGAGTTAGACCGGTCTTACTCGGAACAAAAAATAAGACAGTCTGAATATCGTGTGCTGAATATCGCGTAGTGTAATAGGCCCTTAAATATAATATATGTACTTGTACTCGACTCGAGTACTAGTAGTCTTTGACTCGTACCTTCTTTTTTTAATTTTTGTGGCATGGCTTTTTGGGGTCTAAGCTTTTTGGCCTTTGTGCCGTGTACCAAAGAGTATGTAAAGCTAACGCTTTCGTTGTCGTACCTCGTACAAAAAGTAGTACCTACTCTGTGAACAATAGGCATGCGACCATGCGTTCGATATGTCAAAACGATTTCAAAATCCGATATCAATCACAAACCGATTCGTATCGACATCTCAAACTAGAAAAACCATTTCAAAAAACGAAAGCCAAACCAAATGCTAACGAGGTGCCAAAACTAGAATGAAATCTAACCGAAATCGCGATTTATTCGCCCTGTAATTTTTATTCCGTTATGTTCCGCTTAGAAAGAGAGAAGGCGAATTTCATATCGCAACAGTCAGTTTGCGTCCAAAACTAAAATCTGAAAACTGAAATCGCGATATGATCGTCCTGTTCTTTTATTCCGCTAAGTTCCGCTTAGTTTGAAAGAGAGAAGACGAATTTCATATCACATCTCAGTCAATTTGCGTTTGGATATTCACAAAAATAACGATGTGCCAATCAATGATTGCATCACTACTTACCATCAGGTGGGATCGCAGTCAAACACTAGTATATAACATTATAAAATAAATTGTTTTGTAATTTGCAGATACGATTTTGATTTTTGGATTCGTTTATTGATACAGATCGTTAGCGTTTGGTTTGGATTTCGTTTTTTGAAGTTTGTTTCACCCTTTAGTTAGTTTAGAGTGGGGTAGACTTTGAGATAATAAATGTAAGGTAATTATTAGTTAAGTACTTATTAAGATTTTTTAGTTTAGATTTTACTTAATTGATTTTATATAAACGAGTAGGTATCTACCAACTATTTTAGGTTTTTTTTTGCCATATTTTTTTCAAGTTTTTTGCTTTACTTACATAAATTGCAAATTAATTTCTAGTGGATATTGTGATGTAAAACTGATGTAGTTTTGTATCTCAAGGGTCTGCCCAACTTGACAATATGTGGAATCATTGAAACAGATCTCGGTAAAATGGAGTTGAGAATTTTATTGTAGGTTTGGCTACCTCAACTAAATTTGTCGAGAAGGTTGCTGCCAAATACTACAAATCATTAGAATGTGTACATTCATATTTTAATGGTAAACAAATGAATTATTTAAACGAAGACATGGCTTAAATGACAAAAAACAGACGCTGGCTAAATGCACAAACAGGGAAAAGCAAAAAAAAGCGTATGCATAAGAAGTAAGGAACGAATTGGTATTGAGGTATACAGGGTGTTTGGTGCATCGTGTGCCAAATTGAAAAGGTCTACGGGAGGGGGTCATCTGCTGCTTTTCAGACCCCTAAACACTTCTCATACCCTGTGGATTTTTTTTCATCGACTTTTTATTGTTTTATGAAAATAAGGCCCAAATTTTTCATTCTAATACAAATTTAAAAAAATATATAAGGCGTAGACTCTGAATTTTAATTTTATTTGTATGTGTATTGTATTAGAGTACTTTTAAATTTAAAATAAATGACATTAGCTATCTGTTTTTTTTTTAATTTAGTTTTTATTAGTTCAGTCGAGACCTTTCAAGCTTAATATTGATATTCAATGTGCCTCTTACCATGCGGTGATCACTTCCAGTTTGGAGACATCATTGAATATTTGCTTCTTCATCGACAAAATGAAGTCAATCTCGTTTCTAGTCGCACCGTCGGGACTTTGCCAGGTCCACCTCCTAAGCTCACGGTTTTTGAAGAAGGAGTTCAGCATGTAGAGGCCTTCCTTCTCCATAAAACTAGCCAGTAGGTGTCTCCGGTAATTCCGACATCCAAATCCAAATTGCCCCACTCTCAGCTCTTCACCATCAAGAGATGGGATGGTGCCATTCTTTACGTCCGAACACCATACGGACGAACAGTTGGTGTACGAAGCCATATTTTCTCCTAAATTGTATTGAAAGTCGTTTCAATGCGTTGTTGCAAGTTACTCTTATGTGACTCATTCACAATTCTAGCGAATTTGCAAATTTGTAGCAGTTGTTGTGCAGTAATGATAGTTGGAAACTAGGGAGGTACTAGTTCAACGCATCGAACACAAAAAAGAATTATTAAAATTGGTCCAGCCGAACAATTAAGGAGGAAATACGACTTCGTACAACTGTTGAAATACGAAACAGATGTTGGGCCTGCAATCACAACAGAGCTCAACAATTTGTTTGTAAAAAATATTAAATAAATGTTAAAAATGCATTTTTTTTTATTTCTAGTAAAACCCACAAAAAGACAGATACGACACAGATTTTACCTTATAAGAGTGAGATAACATTTTTAATAGGTTTTTCAGGTATCATTTAAGCAAAAATATTTTTTAAATCATAATTTTGAATATTAGTCTTATGTGACTCGATTCACAATTCTAGCGAATTCACAAAGTTATAAAAAGATTTTTATGGCATGTGGCTCATCACTAGCAAGAGGATAAACTAGAGAATGTTTGAGGAAGTTGGAAGATTCCGGTATTTCCGGTCGCTTTTGGTTTTATTTTGTAGCCATGTAAATAGCTGTAACATGGACAGCTTTAATTTAAGTCTAAAACTTTGCAAGTAAATTTAAAAAAAAAACTAGATAGCTTATGTCACTAATTTTAAATTTTAAAGTACTTTAAAGTATTTTGAAATCGTTTTGACATATCGAACGCATGGTCGCATGCCTATTGTTCACAGAGTAGGTACTACTTTTTGTACGAGGTACGACAACGAAAGCGTTAGCTTTACATACTCTTTGGTACACGGCACAAAGGCCAAAAAGCTTAGACCCCAAAAAGCCATGCCACAAAAATTAAAAAAAGAAGGTATAAGCCGCGCAGATAGAGAATAGATCTGAAAATGGCGGCGGGTACACATGATACGGTTGGCAAAACAAGTTCTCAAACATCGATTTTTATTGACTTTTTTTGTTGTATATTACTCTTTTTTAATATTATTAATTAATAATAGTAGAAATAATGACAAAAATATTAATTAAATAAATAAGGAGCAAGGGTACATTAATATCACTGGATTTTAAAATTTGTCTTTATTAATTGTGACATAACAGAATCGTATTACAAAAATACCACCTCACATACATACATAAAGTCACGTTCTTATCCCTTAGGCCAGTAAAGTAAAGGCGGAACTATATTAGACCGACGCACACGTCTGAGACGTCGCCGACGTGTGTGATAGGTATGCACACTAGACTAACGCCGCCGACGCGTAGGCATGTTTTGCGCGATCATTTCAGTTGGTTTTTGAACAAGACAGGCGGTACCTGCCTAGCTAAATGATTATTAGTTCTCTACAAGACACAAGAAAGGGATTTAGCTTTAACAATCAAACGTAACGTAAACAAATAACAATCAAACTCAACAAAAACAACAATGAATATCAACGAAAACAACAAAATAACGGAACGAATTTAACGATAACTCGGAGTGCGTCAAGTAGCGTGGAAAGCGAATCCTGACTGACTATTTTTTTGTAGCGCGTACTTCACTGTGTGAGTATAGACAGCGATAGAGAGTGAGCGAGAACGCATGCGAGCGGACGCCATTTTCAGATCTATTCTCTATCTGCGCGGCTTATACGAGTCAAAGACTACTAGTACTCGAGTCGAGTACAAGTACATATATTATATTTAAGGGCCTATTACACTACGCGATATTCAGCACACGATATTCAGACTGTCTTATTTTTTGTTCCGAGTAAGACCGGTCTAACTCTTACAATACGCGATATGTCGAATCATAGACTAAAACTGTCTGAATATCGAATGGTGTAATAGGCCCTTTACTCATATTTATATAGTATATGTCTCCCTAGTCTGTGATATTTATTTACTATTATACTCTTTGACACCGTTTGACACAGCCCTGCGTTCAAAAATGGTGCGGGGCTATTGCGTAACTCTGTTGACAGTTCAAGTGATGATCACTTGTTAACAATGTGCATCATTGAACTGTCAAACAGCTAGTTTCGTATTGCCTATCTTCAGTGACCAACTGCAGTGACGTCATTAGCCACTGGTGCTTTTGATAGCCACCGGAACACGTTTTGACAGCTGTTATTGTATCAATACTTTTAAAATTGCGATTGTGTAAGATTTTGAAGCTGTATAATAGTCGATAAAATTTTAGAGTGGTCACAATAGGCACCGTAAATTTTTATAATTCACCACATTTCCACCGTAGTTTCTTAGTCAGTTGTGTGATACGTAATACCAATTTTATGAAATTGTCAGTTGACAACTAAGTTTAGTGTGCGACGAATGCTAGTTGTCAACTGTTATTGAAAAAGTTAGCCAATAGCCCCCGTGGAATGCGTTTTACGAGGATGGAGTACTTTCTGATTGTGAATGCTCTGTTAGTAAGTTTAAGTGTAAAGAAACCTAAAGATTTTTTTTATAATACATGAGCAGCCTATGTTTAAACGAAAAAAAAAATAACGACAGTGACCTCCAAGCTCCTCCAAGTATGTCCTTCATATTTTATTTCAAATAAATTAATTGTATTTCGACGTCTTTGCAGCTATCGAGCTATAAACCGTGTGACAGCGCTGATTATCATACGTCATCAAGTAAGGTAGGAACAAAAAATTTTAGTACATTATAATGTGAAAAGAAACTGGGCAAGTGCGAGTCGGACTCGCACACTGAGGGTTCCGTATCAACTAACTTATATAAATAACTTTTTGGTTTGATTGGCACAAAGGGCATGAAGTACTAGGGGTGAACGGCTTCAGTTTTTTTTTATTTGGCCTTTTTTTTGTTGGGACAGCTTTCGTTGGCCAGACTAATATTGTTACAGTTAGTTGGTAAAACCACCAGTGTTCTGTGGGTACAACTCACCCTAATTTTTATTGGGCAATAGTCGACAGTTTGTTTCTTATGGCGTAAATGTCGCAGGTGGTTTGCATAATTATGTATTGCATTCTATAAAAACTTGTGGTTTGGGGTGCAAAAATAAAAAAGGAATTACTTAAATTAAAATTATATTTATAGAACTGGAAAAATAAATTGTAACAAGTTAAGATAATTATATATATAATAATTATGATATATAAAACAAACCTAACCGCGTGTATCTATACAAGTACACGGGTGCCGTACGCACGTACCTATAAGGATATTTAAAAACGAAACAGCAGAGAAAACTAATCATCATCGAGAGGAGTTTGACTATCCTGAATACTATCTTCCCCTGTAAATTCAGGTACACCAGCAGACAACAAATTAAATAGTTCTTGCTCTTGTGTTACTCTCAAATTATTTAATACTACATCGGTTGAAGTCCTTTCTTCTAAATCACCTGGCGGAGTTAGACCCAGAGTAGTAAATGCTCGGCGAACTTGTCCGGCACTAAGCCATCCTCGTTGACCTGGATCAAAACTTTTGACCACTGCTTCCAAGTGTCTATGTGACAAAATATAAATATCAATAGGTTTATCTCGGTTACCGAGTTGTGTTACGGAACAGGCGAAGGACTTAATTCCGGAACAAACTTATACATTTTGCTCAGGATGCATTATTATTAGATCATAGACAAATCAGAAAACAAACATTAAAAGATCCTATATTAAGTAAGGTATTAACTTATGAACGGGATGGTTGGCTGGAAAAATGCGTCATAGCAGGTATGCAGCCATATTTCAATAGGAAATCTGAGTTATATGAGGAACTGGAGTGTTTGATGTGGGGTCACAGGGTGGTGATCCTAGAATGTTGCCGAGAGAAGGTTTTAAAACTTATACATGAGTCACATATGGGAATTGTAAAATCTAAAACTATAGCTCGTAGTTACGTGTGGTGGGCCGGCATTGAAGAGGCGGTCAAACGCGAATGCAAGGCGTGCGCTACCTGCGCCAAGCTCGCGGATGCGCCGCCGCGTGCTCCTCCATGACCCTGGCGCTGGCCCCTCAGGCCATGGACTACACTACACCTGGTTTATATGGGACCGATAGACGGGAAGGTATTTTTGGTTATAATTGATGCCATGTCAAAATGGCTAGAGATTTTCCAGGTACCAAGCACGGCAGCGCGTAGCACTATTTCTAGACTAGGGGAGTTACGGAGTAGATTTGGAATTCCAAAACAAGTTTTTACAGATAACGCAACTTCGCAACTCGCAACTCGCAACTCAACAGCACGCAACTCACAACACAACTTCGCAACTTTCTTAAGTAGCGATGGTATTAAGCACATTTTTACTGCACCGTATCATATCCTGCTTCAAATGGGGCTGCTGAAAATGCAGTAAAAACTCTTAATAAAGTGGTTAAAAAGGCGTTAGCGGAAAATAAAAATATTGAACTTTAAATAATTTCTTATTACATTATCGTAACACGGAGCATTGTTCGACTGGTGAGAGTCCTTCTATGTTGTTAATGGGTAGATATCTTAGAACCAAGTTGGATATTTTGAAACCGGATAGGGAAGCAAGAGTTCGGGAAGCTCAGCAAAGACAAGTTAGGACTAAAGGAGGAGTAGATAGGAAGGTAGGAATTGGGTAGGATGTTTGGTATCGCCAGTATTTGAAAACCGAAAAGTAGCAACCGGGATCCGTGGTGGGATCTTCGAGAGCTCATGATTTTAAAATTCTGGATAGCAAGGGTAACGTAATTCATAGACATATCGATCGACTGAAGCGTAGATCTAGAAGTTCACTTGTAATCCCAAGAAATACTGGACTATCACAGCCTGATCCACCCGGCTGTGCGCCATCCGAGCCTGCTGTGGTTCAGCCCGAACGGTCCGAGGAGTTGGGCATCGCGGACGGTCAGCGACGTCAAGATATAGCAACTGACGTAGTTCAGGAAGCACCAGCTGCTGAAAACTTTTCTACGCCACCTTCGACCCCTGTACCGTTCCAGTCGAGGCCTATGCGGAAGTGTCGTCTAAATAAGACGACAAATTATAAAGAATGAGAATTATTAGTATAACGCTGATAATGTTGTTATTTAAGTGGAGAGAGATGTAGTGTAGTATCTACTTGGTACTAGAGTAATTAACTATTATCTGTAGTGGGATTGACTTTTGGTGTCACCTTGTAAATAAATCCTGTTACGAACCGGCTGCTTTTTCCTTGTGCTCCCACACATTATATAATGCTAGCGAAGGAAACGGCGCACGCGTGAAGGACGGACATCCACACGCCCCAGCCGCCGAGATACCGACCCCGACTACCAGCCAAGGTTGACGAGGGCTTAGGCGTCCAGCCGTCCGGTAATCGTCCGGACCGAGCCCAAGTCGTGAAAGCGCGTAGTGTTCCACGCGCTTCTCAAAAAGATGTCAGCAAATCGTAGGAGTCCAGCAGGGTCGATGCCCATAGGGCCGTGGGCATGTTTTGAAAAGAAAACCCACGGCCTTAGAACACAAAGGGCAACTGAAGGACACAGAGGTGTTTTTGGTCAGTAAAAGTCTGATACTTCCTCTCCACCCAGAGCGAGAGAAGGCCTTTTATGATTTCCCACCTTAAAAAAACCATTATCTACCAATATGTTAACCAATGCCGTCTTTAACAATGTTCGATGAGGTGTCTCGGTCTTCTATAGTTTCAGATCACATTTTTTAAAACTAAAACATCCTTTACCTTTCTTCGAACAATACCGGAGCTACCCCGTGACCTGCACGGAATATCATACACTCATCTAGAAGTTTCGCCGTGAATTCAGCTACATTACTTTTAGTGTCTCTTGCTATTATTTTAGTAAGTATGAATCTCACAAGCTCAGGAATGCGACGCTCACGTAAATAATTTTCGGTTCGAGTTACAGCTGAGAAAATAATTTTCTTTCGTTCTGGAATTACTTCTTCTAGAGATGACTCAGCGGATGTAAGACATTTACATACTGGTATGGGTTCAATTGAAGGACCAGAAGGTAACCGAGATAACGGTTCTAAAATAATATCTTCCTCTTCCGTAGTGGATTCAATCTTAGAATCCATATTAATGTTTTGCAATATCAGTGCTTGTGCAGGGAATAAGGAACTTGTGACTGGGAAGTTAAAGTTGTCACTGAAGACTCTTGTGTCATGTTGTATGCATCATGTTCAAGGAACTTGTATACCTACCCTACGGACTAACTGGAATGATTACGAAAACGATACGAAGCACTGTCACAAATTCTAAATTATACGTTTGTAATTATTATTATTTTTAGTTTGTATATATACCTATTAAGTTCTTAATATTTGTTAGTTTTGATGTTCATATGCAAATAAATAAACACAATTAATTAAAAAAAAAAAAACTTAATTCCCTACTGTTAATAAGTTCATATTTGATATTGACACGGAAAAGGGAAAAATTGCTCCGAACAAGACAACGAGAAAGTTTGAGTTTGTCCCTTTCTTACTTTTATCTACAACTAGGGTAACATTTTATTTAATTAAGCAAATTAGTTATTCATTCTTATTCTTTATTGTACACACAATTTAAAACAGACAATAAAAATAGGACAGTTGATGTACCTACATAGGCGAGCTTAACCCACAACTGGGTTTTCTTACAGCAAACCATATGAATGAGAAAGAAATTTTACATTTGAGGAACTTTTAATTTACTTACAACAAAAAATTAAACACATAAATTAAATCTAAATGAAAAATGTCAACCTTCGGACAACTATAAGGACAACACGTCCTGCATATGTGAATTACATTTCTCTAAAGATATTATACTTAGGACACTCAAATTACTCGATTCTTCAAAAGGGGCGGGCCCTGACAGATTGCCGCCAGCCTTTTTCATCAAAATTGCTGATAGCATAAATATTGCTCTTTACTTAATTTGCAACAAATACTTACGCGAAGGGGTTTTCCCGGCTGCAAAGAAGCGATCATTCGCTTCTTTGCAGCCGGGAAAACCCCTTCGCGTTATTACGCGTATTTGAAAAGGGGAGATAAAGACAGCGTGTAAAACTACCGCCCTATTTCCTCTTACCTTGTCGAAGCTTTTTGAAAAGCTTGTACACGGTGCTTTATGTCCTCAATTTCATCGGCTTATTATACCCGAACAACACGGTTTTGTTAAACAGCGTTCCACAACTACTAACCTTATGACATTTACCAACTTTCTATTCGAAAACATGGACCGTCTCAAAGTTGACGCCGTGTATACTGATTTTCAGAAGGCTTTTGACAAGGTGGATCACACACTTCTTTTAGAAAAGCTTGCCTTTAACGGGAGTCGCGGAAACTTGCTGCGTTGGTTTGTCTCATATATTTTTAACAGGACTCAAAAAGTCGTTATCAATGGCTACGAATCTGAAACTGTTACCGTAAATTCTGGCGTTCCACAAGGATCCATTTTAGGTCCTTTTCTTTATATTACAAACGGAGAGGCGCAGTGAAGTTGCCATGGAAATACATAGTTTACCTATACGCATCCGAGCGCACATCGGCATTCGCGTGGTTTCCCGCGCTTTTACAAATCTTAACTTAGTGTATTTTTGTGACCTTAGGTAAGAACTATCAAGACATCCTCCCACGCCCTGTAAGAAAAAAATAAGACATGGTCTAACCCCTTCCCCCCCTAAATCGTCTTATGTAATAAATGAATGACCCATATGAACACTCCCATTGTTCTCTTTGGTAAGCATATAGGGAACAGTCGATACAAATATTAATTAATAGTTTTTGAATGTGCAAGTCTATATAATGTATCAATAACATTTTGAACTTCTTTAAAATACCATTGTTCCGTAGTACGAAGCTATGGACACACTAGAAGAAAGAGATAACATCCAAAATTGTATCGTACTCTTCGGAACGCTTTTGAGGTTGACGTTAGCATTCTAGTATAGAAATTACTTGAACTTGTCCCTTGATGTCATATATAAATGGTTAGATTTTTTTTTCTTTTATGAAGGTGGCCTGTTTAAGGGGATACAACACGACATACATTTTTACTGTTTTTTCATACAACCGCTCTTACGCGATTATTACGTTATTACACATTTTTCGTTACATATTTTGGATACACAGTATTTTTTTTATTTTATTTTATTTATTGAGGGATAATAAACAGCTACAACATATAATAATAATATAAATATAATAATAAAGCTCATGCTTATAAATAACACTAAATAGGTGATAATGTTGCAGCCAACTGCATTATCCACAGATTAAACATAGTGGTAATAGGCATATTGTTTGCCACTAGATGGACATTATGTACAATATATATATTAAACACTTTATTGCTTGCTCAATGTAAAATATATATGTATATATATATATTATATATCTAGATATATTGTGGAAAATTTTCATATAAATAACTGAAATCAACAAGAATAAATATATACCTATAATATCAACGACTCAATTGCAATTGAGGAACTTTTTCATAATATTTGTTTTAAACTTAAATTTAGAACATGCAAATATATCAATGTCAATAAAATTCAAGTTATAAGATTCCGACATTCTATGGATCGGGCAGCGTAAGCCAGAAATTGTTCGGCATGCATTTAGCGCGAACAAGGTTCCTGCACGAACTTTGCGCACGTTAACAGTTCGGGGCACTGAATAACACAGCCCACTCGTGAGATCAATGGCATCAAAGTAGTTGTGGACAATATCATACAGAACATTGGCTTCCAAGTATTTGCGTCGGTCCTCCAAGCTCATAAGCTTGTACTTGCCCAATAATTGGGTGTATGATAGAGAGGTCCTACTTCTATGACACCTATAATGCATAGTACGGATGAATTTGCGCTGGACTCTCTCTACTGCAGCAATATACTTCTTGTAAAAGGGATTCCAAATGGGAACAGCATATTCCAATTGAGAACGGATGAGCGTCTTGTATAGGTACAGATAAGTCGATGTACGTTTAAATTCAGTTGAAGATCTCATCACGAAACCATACATTTTGAATGCTTTGTTTACTATGGCTTCAACATGCTGGTTCAACGACAACCCACTATCAAAAAGTACACCCAAATCCTTAACCAAGCATATGCCTTTCAACGGGGTTCCGTTTAGACCATAATGAAATTTTACGATTGCCTTGTTTTTAGTAAAGTGTACATAGTTACATTTGGGTATACTGAGATGCAGTTTATTTTTAGTACAGTTGTCTGTCAGTCTGTCCAGATCTTGCTGAAAAAGTACGCAATCTTCAATTGATTGTATCGTTTTAAAAGCTTTTAAGTCATCAGCGTACAACAAAAACTTGGCGTGTTTAAAACAGTTCTTAATGTCATTTATATAAATGATAAACAAAAGCGGCCCCAGAATTGAGCCCTGTGGAACGCCTGAAGTAATATCAACAGAAGCAGACTGGTGACCGTTAACCACAACCCTTTGTGATCGGTTTTCAATGTAGGACACAAACCAACGCAACAAATTTCCGCGTATTCCATTGAAAGCAATTTTATTCAGTAGTATTTCATGATCAACCTTGTCAAAAGCCTTCTTGAAATCCGTATAAACCGCATCCACTTGCACTCGCCTATCAATATTTTCAAACAGGTAATTTGAAAATATTAACAGGTTCGATATTGTGGATCGGTGTTTTACAAACCCATGCTGTTCAGGGATTATATTTTTATGCAACAAAGGGTAAACCTCGTTGTGAACTAGCCTCTCAAAAAGTTTTGACAAGGTCGACATAATTGAGATAGGTCTATATTGCTCAACATCATTTCTCGCCCCACCCTTATGCACTGGTGTAATGTTAGCTTGCTTCCATACCGCCGGGAACACACCCTCATGAAGACATCTATTAAAAAGAATATAGATCGGTTCACAAATACTGTCAGCTGTAGCTATAAAGAAAGCTGCTGGAAGGCCATCAGGTCCCGGTCCCTTGGTAGGGTCCAGCCGTTTCAGTTCAGTGAGTATTTTAAATTTTTCTATGTGTAGATCACTGATTAATGTATCATTTTCACTAAACTCCTGCGGCGGACTCCACGTGGGCAGTGTTGGGGACACAGGCTCAAATACGGAAAAGAAAAAGTCGGAAAACATACTACAGACAACATCAGGATCACTCGACTTGACATTCTGATACTGCATCATGGACGGAATACTTGAGTTACTTTTACGGTTAGAGATGTAAGACCAAAAATGTTTTATGTTAGTAGTAAGACTTTCCTCAACAGACTTAATATAACTAGAGTAACAGGTTTCACACATAGCTTTGAAGGTCGTTCTACATTCAGAGAAATTATTATAGTCCTTTATGTTGTTATGTTTTTTCCATTTTATCCAATAACGTTTTTTATTTTTAAATATTTTTATCAATTGCGGCGTAAACCAGATAGGGAAGTCAAGCGATCGAGACCTAGTAAGCGGTACTATTGGACTAATTATGTCACTCAACATACCATAAAAAGCCTCCACAGCCTCCTCCGATGAGAGGTTATCAAACAGTACGGACCAGTTGACCTCATCTAAGTGCTTGTTGATGAGGTCATAATTAGCTTTACGAAAATTATATTTTGTCATAGGTTTTCTCTTCATAGTTTGTATAGATAAGCTAACAGGCGCGGTTATAACAAAAGGGGGGTGGTGAGGGTCAATCGGTAATAATGGGTCTTTAAGATTGCCAGCTGAGCAGCAAGTGTTTGAAATAAATAAGTCTAGGATTTTACCGCCTCTATTAGGAATAGTATTGTATTGGTGTGCATCCAGTGACGACATGAGATGTATTAGTTCCGAGCATATGGGGTGAGAACAAGTGTATGGCCTGCAACCCACATGCCCAGGTGTGATCGTACTCCAAGTAATATTTGGTAGATTATAGTCACCTATAATGTAAACGTTCATAACATTTGGGCCATTTAAAGCGTCCTGCAAAAAATCAAAATGTGAAGTGTAGACGTCGGTGCTGGTCCCCGGTATGTAAACTGCGCTAACTACATGTATCAAGTCTTTGTCACTCCTACTAGGAAGTGCTATCATGACGTGCTCAATACAAGACAAAGGCTTAAAAAGTGGATTATTGCATGTAAGTGTGATCGACTGAAGTTCACGCAGTACCGCAACAAGCACCCCTCCACCGTCTCGTTTTCCCGTAGCGCCACGGTTCCTATCACATCTGAATACAGTGTAACGAGGATCTATAAATTCCTCATTCGCTATTTCCGGAATCAACCAATGTCTCTGTCAATATAATGATGTCATAAGAGGATGCCAAGATGTTCACGAGTAATGTGTGCAGTTTAGTTCTGATGCCCCTACAGTTCTGATAATATATAGTTAAATTATTAAAGATATCCATTTGCAATAAGTAACACAGCTAATTCATATAAAACTCGCGATATTAGTTAGAACTTGATCCATAATGGAATCTCAGTGTAAAGTCTTGAATTAAAGTTAAACATTGTATATATTATTTGACATTGTATAATAAATAGTATCAAATTAAAACTAGAACATATTGTGTATATAAATTGACATTGTATGATAAGTTGCATTGTAATAAAATTAAACATTATATATTAATTGACATTGTATAAAAAATAATATCAAATTAAAACATATATGTAATTTCATGTAACAATATATAACATATTGACTTGAATTACAATTTAAAACTGTATTGATAAATTGAGATTGTATAATAAGCTGCATTGTATTAAAAATAAACATTGTTTAAATTAATTGACATTGAAAAAATAGTATCAAATTAAAATTAAAATGTGTGTATAATTTCAAGTAACAATGTATAACAGGTTGACTAGTATTACACTTCAAAACTATATTGATAAATTGACATTGTATAATAAATTGCATTGAGATCAGATTAAAACTTGTATATAATTTCAAGTAACATTGTGTAATAGGTTCATTAGAATTAAAACTTAAAACTATATAAATTAATTGATATAATATAATAAGTTGCGTTGAATTAAATATCGAAATTGTAAATATTAATTGACGTTGTGTATTGAGTTTCATTGAATCAAAATTAAAACAGTCATATAACTTCAAGTGAAATTGACCACTTTGATCTAAACACAGACACACAATACTAGTTAAAATATAATAAAAAATAAAATTAATAGCATGCATAATTATGTAAGAATAACATGCAAAAAAAAATAAGTCCATAATTAACACGACAGCAGAAATAATTTGAAATACTTATTATTTTGTGATACTTATTCAGCTGGCTTTTTTGATTTAATTTTGTTAAGGTCTCTTTCTCCGCGTATTGCAAACGAGACTTCACCCTCTCGCTCACGCACAAGTATTGTTGCATTCCTGACCCATACGTATTTGTAGTTGTGACTTTTAGCGACCTCCCGGGCTTTTCGAAATAACTGCTTCTTCTTTAATGTTAGATGCTCGTTAATATAAATGGAGCATGAGGTTCCAGTTATGCCGATCTGTTCTGACCTTAATGAGGAGGCTTTACGAAAAGCACTAATCAGATTGTCTCTTTGTTATACATGATGTGAATTTTACTATGACATTTTTCGGTCTTGTGTTTTGTTGGTGCGCATGTGGCACTCTATGGACCGAGACAATACTCTGCTGCGAAAGTGGCAAGTTAAGTGCAAGACCAATTGCTTCAATAATGGCTGGCAGGTTTTCGTTGCGCCTTTCAGGCAAATTGCCTATTTCGACATTGCATTGACGTGCCTGTTGTTCCAAAGTGTCAATTCTGGACTCGAGAGCACTGACTGTTAGCTCCATGCCAGTAGACCCAGTGCCATCTAAATCAGCGATTCGTTTTTCGAGGAGTTCATGCTGCTGCTTTTGGTCCTGAGTAACAGCCTGAAGGCTAACAACATCGCTACGCAGGCCTTGTACACTCTGCTTTAGAAGAGACTGCTCGGTACGCAATGAGGTTATTTCCTTATAAATGTTAGTCATAGTTGATTTTATTTCATCACGAATTTGAAGAAAGTCTTTACTCATTTCGTCCCGCCAAATACCAAGGGTTTCATTTAAGTCTCTTGTGAATCTATGAAAGTCTGAGCTAGAAATGGGTTTGGCAGATGCTTCAACATGTTGATTTCTATTCCTGGAATCAGGGAGGGTACGTAGCGAACTACGTTCGTCTAGAATATCACATGACATGTCCATATAATTATCCTCAATCGTAAGGTCCGTGTAGCTACGTACTGGGGTATTAACGTTAGACCTATTACGCCTGGTGACATTGCTGCACGACGGGCACTTCCAGGATGCCTTAAACTCGGCGCTAAGTGCCGCATATTGGCTGTGCGTTACATTAAGACATTCATAGTGATGTTTTCCCTCACATAGACAGCACAGAAGGATGTTATCTGCATTCGCAACCAGTTCACTGAGGCAGCAATTCATTATGTTACTTGATGTAAACAAAATAATATATCAGTAGGACAGCGCCACCTAGTCTAATTTGAGGAAGTATTACAACTTTTAGACCTGTATGATGATCGCTAATGCGTATTGATGTGTTTCGATCACGAAGCGCTGGATCCTGACGTAGCTCCAAGGGTTACCAACAGATGGCGCTCGCAGACACAACAAGATCTATCAATGACTTGCAAAATTTGCAACTTAGCAACACAATCAATAAACTCCAGCAATATTGTAGAAACACTATGAAAGCTCAGCAAATGGTTATAGTTATAGTTCGAGCAATGCACATACACGACTTGAAAGCTAAGCAATATTATTACTTAGCTTTCAAGTCCAGGGTCCATCACAAAAAAAATCACAGGAATACAGCACTTTTATGGATAGTCACAGCACAAATAGTTCTTGTAGTACTATATATCGCTATTAATTCCACTTTTAAGCAAACACAGTCACAAAAAATTCAGTTTTACTATTTTTACGATTTAATAAATACAGAGCAGCGTTCTAACAAAACCGACGATATTGCCCTCTAGCGAGCGAAAAAGAATCAAAATATCTTGTGGATATTATCTACCCAACTAGCAAAATCGCTATTTAACGAATGATTTATAAGATTTAAATAACTCTTTTACATGTTTTGTAACAGCATTCGTTTTACAACTCGCTTTATAAAAGCACGTTTTAAGTGTTTTTTGCTAATATGTTGTATTGGTCTCATTACCTTACATTACATACGTTTATATAACCAATGAAAATGTCCATTATAAAGCAATGAACATAAAGAAGCATATAATATGGCTTTTCAGACATATAATAATTTAGCATTTAGCCTTTTAGTCGCATTGGTCTCATACTAATTGTAAAATTAATAGGGCTATTATAAAACTATTCCCTTATAATGTTTATTTGTATGCAGCTTATAAGCTAATGCTAAAAGGCAAGTTACATCGCTTCTATAAATAAATAAAGTGTCGACAGTACCTCTATGTAACAGGTATAATAATATTATTAAGGCCTTAAATTAATGATGCACCACTTTACTGAGAAAAATAAAGAATCATCGCCGCTTATAAAAATCTGTGACGAAATCAGAGAAAATATAAGAGACCCTTGTTTTTGTTAGTTGTTGAAAAAAAAACGAAGGTGATTTAAGGGCCTATTACACCATTCGATATTCAGACAGTTTTAGTCTATGATTCGACATAAAGCGTAGTGTATTATGAGTTAGACCGGTCTTACTCGGAACAAAAAATAAGACAGTCTGAATATCGTGTGCTGAATATCGCGTAGTGTAATAGGCCCTTTATATCGTATGTCGAATCAACGATAATCTTAGACGATAATATATACTCTGGCCAACGAAAAATGGCACAACAAAAAGTGCTAGTGCCAGTTTTCGTGGAAATGTATTGAAAAAATTGAAGTAAAAATATTATATTTTCTCATTTATTCTTATCATTTACTATGAATAAATCTATTTCCATAATAATGTTCTAATAACAAATTAACTATTTAAAAACATATAATTTTTATTATTCCGATTAAAGGACTTTGTATCCATGGTCAAGAGAATTTTTTTAAAAAAGCAAATCAAATAATAACCGATCGTCAAAATCGAAAGTTCGAAACTGCTGCTGCTGCAAAGATTATAGTAAATATGTGCTGCTGTTCCTGCTGTTGACTTGCTAAGTGCTAAACATGAGTTGTTTTGAAGATTTTGTTGAACGTAACTCTTCGAGATATTCTATGAAATTGGCTAATTAGAGGCTGTAGTATTGTTAGTGTTTTACTTGAGAATATTAAATTAAGTGACCATCGAGAGAATTGTACCAATATGGGAAAAGACGAAGTAAGAATTGGGAAAATCGACGACTGTAAGTACAATTCAGTTTCATCAACATTCGTGTTTGTGCCTTGGTTGGCAGCTGTTGATACTGCCAGTAATGAACTCGTAAAACTTATTTTGGTCTGAATAAATTCAACTTGTTCATAATTTTTATAGGCGATTCAGATATTCGCATGACGGGGCTGGAAATGGATACCATAAGACAAAGAACTATTGCCTACGAATACTTATGTCGATTGGAAGAAGCTAAGACTTGGTTGGAAGGATGTCTAAGGGAGAAATTACCGCCAGCTACAGAGTTCGAAGAAAGTTTGCGTAACGGAGTTTATTTGGCCAGATTAGGAAATTTTGTGTCTCCAGACCTGCTTCCTATGAATAAAATTTATGACATTGATCAAAAAAGATATAAGGTAAGTAGGATTTCATTACGTACATAGTTTCTTGATTTGGGTGGAAATTGATTCCCATTTTTAATTATCAACCGTTAACTCTGGTGCCTATTAAAAACCACTAATCTAGTCGGTTAAAAATTGGTTGTATATTTCTTTTCATGACTTTTGGGCATTGACCAGCAATCGTCTGTAACCACATCTGATATTCCATATCCATAAACATCACTGATCAGTACCATAATCTAAAAAAACACTTTTCCTAATATTAGATGAAACTATGGTAAAATGAACTTAATATTGAGGCAGTCTTTGACCCCCACCCTTTGGCTGGGTATAGGTATGAGAGCAGTGGTGGCCGAGTGGTAACGGCCCCGATTTACGAGCTGTAGGTTGCGGGTTCAAACCCAGTCAGGCACATTACTTTGTGTAATTTATTTCATCACCACTGCTCTCAAAACGGTGAAGGAAAACATCGCGAGGAAACCGGCATGTCCTAGAACCAAAAATTCCAAGACATGTGACATTCACCAACCCGCACTGGGCCAGCGTGGTGGATTACGGCCCATTCCCTCTCCTAGAGAGAGGAGGCCTGAGTCCCAGCAGTGGGAACATTAAAAGGCTGATTATGCTAGATATGAGAGTATGTTCCCTTGAGATAATTTTCTAATAACAAGCATTTTACAGAAATGCAAACTTCTTTAGGCTCTGAGCCCTTTATTTTATGGGCATTGAATGTAACTAAGGTTCCCGGACTGAAAAAAATATTTTTTGGTACACCTTGAAAACTGACTCTTATTGCATTATGATTAGGTTCAACATGCCATATATATATCACTCTCGTGTTTTTTTAAATTTATCACAATTCTTTCCAATTTTGTCATGGTCAAAGGTGACTATGTTTTTTTAAAGCAAAGAGAGACATTTGAAAGGTTTTAAAATTGTGTTTATGAACAGAATATTGTATATAAATATGACAATTTACACAATAATTTGTTATTACCAGAAAATTAACAATCATTTGTGTTCTAAATTCAAAAATATTAGAATTTTTTATTTTTAATATTAGGTTACAAACATACATCAGTTAGATACCTTTGCTTCTCCTTCAACCTGCCAAGGTAAAGCGCTGGAAAAAAAAAGTATATTTTATACTATTACTAGCTGACCCGGCGAGCTTCATACCGCCTAATATTAAGGATAACACCATCTACTGGCATTACCAGAACAGTATAAATCATTTTATAATGACATTGACATTAATTTGAGATGGCGTTGTATTTTTCGTGATTTTTTCCATTTTTCTCACCATTTAAACCTTCCCTGGACTATCACGAATATTTCAAGACCAAAATTAGCCAAATCAATCCAGCCGTTTTTGAGTTTTAGTGAGACTAACAAACAACGATTCATTTTTATATTATTACGTAACTTAGGTATTCATTTGTGATAATTGTAAAAAAATGTCAAAGGGTCTAACAGGATAAGGAAGGGTCAGCGGCTCCCAAGAGGTATTTCCATAAAAAACTTTTTACAAAAAAATACAACCGACTTCGAAGTAAAAAAAAAAAACACTGAAAAGTGCAAAATAACTTTAATTTCGGAAGTCGGTGTTTCTATAATAGTTTTGTCTCTTCGTTATTTAACACCGACTTCCGAAATTAAAGTTATTTTGCACTTTTCAGTGTTTTTTCTTTACTTTGAAGTCGGTTGTATTTTTTTGTAAAAAGTTTTTTATTTTACACTTTTTAGTTATGGTACCACCCAGCCCCCTCAGCCGTTTGGCTGAGGGGTACTTTTTAGTGTTATAAGGTATTTAAGTTTTTAAATACCTTATAGCCAGAGTGCATCTCATGACAATTCTAATAATCCCAAACACGGTTAGATTACATTAATTTATTACAGAGTTCCGGTCAGTCAGATATATTCAGTTCGATATATTCCCCCTCTACTTTCAGTCAGTCATCGACTACACGTATAAACAAAGCAATTTTACTTTTTACGACGGTTCTGCTGTGATCTTATGAGGAGTTCTGTTCCATATCTTCGAAGTTCATGATTAGATCATAACAATATTTCTATGGGACCAACTCGGAAGCATAACCTTTCAATAAAAAAAAAATTTTTCAAAATCGGTCCACAATTGACCGAGAAATCGGTGAACATACATAAAAAAAAAAAATAAACAACATACATTCAACCGAACATATAACCTCCTCCTTTTTGAAGTCGGTTAAAAAATAAATAATGGTATTGTGTTGCATTGTATTGTATATCAGGCTGTTTTCCGCAACTCCACGAATAAAGCGCGTATTTTGCGTACGGGTGGGACAAATGTGTCATTGGATCCACCCCAGCTCCTCAAGGAAGGCCAGAAGTGCGTTGGTGTTACTGACTATTTTACAGAGGGTACCTGGGTTTCCGAAGTACTTTGCCCTGTATACAGCGACCACAGGGCAGCTTAGAAGCAAATGAGCTGCTGTCTGGTCCTCCTCCATGCAGGCTCTGCAGAGTGGGCTCTGTAACTCCTGACAGAGAAGTGCTTATTAAAGGTCCCGGGCCAGTTGTAACGGCCGTTACTTTGCGCAACTGAGGTTTAATCTGTCATAGGGCCTGTTTCGTGAAGCGGCCATCATTGAAGGGAATTTGCCTCCTTGGCCTGCCTGCACACACTAAGGTCTACCCATAGTTTGTGTGTTTTCTTAACAGATTGCGTAGTTATCCAAAGGGGAGCAGCACAATGGGTTCAGGCCCTATTGCTGCCATACTCTAATCCCTTCTGGCGTCGTCGTGGCGTAGTTCGTCCGCTGCATCGTTGCCTCGGGAATCGCTGTGTCCTCTGGTCTATTGAATGGTTACTTGGTTGTGTTTAGCCACCTGGTTAAGGCATTGGTGATACTCTTATATTAGCCCAGACTTAACTGCGTGGCTGTTCAGCACTTGAAGGACAGCCATGCTGTCCGCGAGTATGCGTATTTACGGTGGTATATACTACTCTGTCAAGAAAATAACGGGAAAAGATCAATAATACACAAAATGTTTGTTATTCATCCAAATTTATTTTATCACCTTCAAAGTATGCTCCTTCAGAAACGATACACTTACGCCAACGAATAATCCAATCATCAAAACATTTTTTAAATGCTGTTTCCGGAATTGAGTTCAGTTCTCGCCGCGAAACCTCCTTTATGTCTTCTACCACGAAGTGGTAATTTGAGTTTAGGAAAAAGAAAGAGGTCGGCTGGAGCCATATCTGGTGAATATGGTGGTTGCTCGATGGTATTTGTTGAGTGTTTGGTCAAAAATTCGTTCACAATGATAGCCTTGTGCGAAGGCACATTATCGTGGTGCAAAATCCAAGAATTTTCTTTCCACAAAAGCTGGGTTTTTAGGGTTCCGTAGCCAATGGCAAAAAACGGAACCCTTATAGATTCGTCATGTCTGTCTGTCTGTCCGTCCGTATGTCAAAGCCACTTTTTTCCGAAACTATCAGAACTATACTGTTGAAACTTTGTAAGTAGATGTATTCTGTGAACCGCATGAAGATTTTCACTCAAAAATAGAAAAATAACAAATAATTTTGAGGGTTTCCCCATACTTAGAACTGAAACTCAAATTTTTTTTTTATCAAACCCATTCTTGTGGGGTATCTATGGATAGGTCTTCAAAAATGATATTGAGATTTCTAATATCATTTTTTTCTAAACTAAATAGTTTGCGCGAGAGACACGTCCAAAGTGGTAAAATGTGTGTCCCCCCGCCTGTAACTTCTAAAATAAGAGAATGATAAAACTAAAAAAATATATGATGTACACTACCATGCAAACTTTCACCGAAAATTGGTTTGAACGAGATCTAGTATGTAGTTTTTTTTAATACGTCATAAATCGTAAACCATAATTTACCTTTCAAGTTTGTACGGAACCCTCAGTGCGCGAGTCCGACTCGCACTTGCCCAGTTTTTTTCTTTGGTGCCAGGCCATTCTCCTTTCAATCTTACCTACTTCCAGGAAAAACTACAAAAGTAATAAACAAACTAAAAAGTTTTTAACTTTATAATATACATATACCTACCTCTTTAATTTTTAAATGTTCTTGTGTTTAATAATGTTTCAGAAAATGGGACTTCAGTTTAAGCACACTGATAATATAAATAAATTTCTGCAAGTCCTGAAAAAGACAGAGCTGCCTGTGGTAAAAACAAAAATTTGCTATGCTAAATATGTGTTATAAAAAGTTACTAATTTAAATTAAAAATATAAATAAAAATTGTAATATGTTTTGCAGACCTTTCAGCCAGAGACTACAGACATTTATGATAAAAAAAACATGCCTAGAGTAATTTACTGCATTCACGCTCTTAGTTCACATTTATTCAAGCTTGGGAAAGCTCCGCTTATACACGATTTGTTTGGGAAAGCTATATTTACAGGTAAAGCTTTTGTTTTTATTTCTCTTATTTTTAATCGACTTCTGGTGAAGTAGTCGTGGTCACGGTCTTTATTGGTACATTCGGTAAAGGAATACTTACGGTACCTACTTATCGATTTTGTGAGGTGTCATCATCATTGTCTTACGTATTTGCCACAAGATAGACTTGTGGCATTTACGTAAGACCATGATGATGATGATTTCGTGTCCGTTTCGACTGCTCGACCACAGTTTCGTAGTAGAGTAACGACTACGTCAGCATTACGAAGGAATTTGTAAAACACTAACAATGATAATCGTAAATTCAATATTCAGAAAGTTGTAAAGGTTTAACCTACCACCCAGTTCTCTTAAACCGAACATAGTACAGTAGTTCAGTCAAATTAGGAATAGGGGTAAGGTTACAATAATTCGCACCCCGCTGAAAATTGGTAGGATGGTTCAGAACATCATCATAAATGAAATCTAAAAAGTCCTCATCAATCTGGGAAAAAAATACTCTGGGTCAAAGGTCACAAGAGAGTAAGCATTCGGCGTTTCATACCTGGGTTGACGCTCGTGACCGCAAAGCTCCGGATCTAAGCTCAAGGAAGAAAGCCTTCAACCGTGCTGCCAAGTCCTACAAAAAGGCACTAAAGAACGCTCGGTTCGACCGCATTATAACCTATATTGGCACAAAGCTCTCTGCACAGCCTGCTGCCTCTCTGCTACCGGACGGTAGCAGAGCATTCTGGTCCCTTACCAAGTCGGTCGAAGCGAACTTTTTAAGCCCACATTGCCTCCGCTGGTTAAACCTGATGGAACACTGGCTCATACGGCGAGAGAGAAAGCAGGTCTTTTTGAATCTCTCTTCGCCCATAATTCTCGTCTTGACACTAGCAATGCTACTCCACCGACTACCTCACTGCAACTCCTCGATGCCCGATGTTCGCATAAGGAACATAGAAGTTCTGAGAGCACCGTGTCGTCTAGACGTGAATAAAGCTAGTGATACCAGATGGAATACCAGCAATAGTTCTCAAGGCATGTGCGCCCGAGTTGTCTCCTGTATTGACGCGCTTGTATCGCCTCTCTTTTACGTCTGTATAGTGCCCAAGTCCTGGAAGCTTGCCAACGTGCAACCCGTGCCCAAAAAGGTCAGTCGTGCCGATCCCGCCAACTATCGGCCGTTTTCAATAACCTCCATACTCTGCAAGATTATGGAGCGTGTATTGAACTCGCGCCTCATGACATACCTGGAAGGTAACGATCTCCTCAGTGACCAACAGTACGGGTTTCGCCACAATAGGTCTACTGGGGACCTACTAGTGTATACCACCCACATGTGGGGCGAGGCCCTCGAGAAGAAAAGATAAGCGATTTCTGTCTCCTTAGGCGTCTCGTAGGCCTTCGACAGGGTATGGCACGCCAGCCTTTTGAGTAAGCTTCCAGCGTACGGCATTTCCCCTGGTCTGATTAGCTGGGTAAAACGCTTCCTGAGTGAACGATCTCTCCGAGTTGGTTGTCGATGGATGCTCAACAGAGCCCATGACGACTAATACCGGAGTTCCTCAAGGGTCAGTTCTCTCTGCCACTCTTCTTCCTGCTGCATATTAACGATCTGCTGATGCCCGGTATCTATGGGTATGCAGATGATAGCACAGTTGTAGAGAGATACCTGCCAGCGGGCTAGTAAGGAGCTAATCCGGTCCGAACTAGAATTCAACGCCGCCAAAACACAAGCGTGTCTGTTCACCGCTAAAAGGAGCCCGTTCACCTTGGCTCCTGCTTTTCAGAATGTATCCCTGGAGTGCACCGACCGCCTTCAGCTCTTGGGAGTAGAAATTTCCTCAGACCTCAATTTTGGGCGGTTCATTGAGTCCAAAGCCAAGGTAGCTGCTAGGAAACTAGGCGTTCTTGCAAAAGTCCGACGGTACTTCACACCGGGACAGCTTTTTATGTTATACAAAGCACAGGTCTATATTATAGAAAATACAACACACAAAGAAACCAATAAATACATAATTTCGAAAAAAGAATAACGTACCTTTAATATAAAGTTTATTTGAACTTATAATTCCAAGTCAATCCAAAGATATACTTAACACTTCAAAGCCACCCGTTTTAAAAAACGGCAATTTCTTACTTTAACCCCTATTATATAAGGTGTAAAAAAATTAACTTTAAGAATTTCGAGGGGACATTGTACTCCTCATTATGAACAACTTTTACTATGGGACCAAACCTGAAATAGCGAAAAAAAAATCAGCTGCTCCATACGTTTTGACGAGTTATGCGAACATAAACGTAGGGAACAGCTGATTTTTTTTTCGCGATTTCAGGTTTGGTCCCATAGTAAAAGTTGTTCATAATGAGGAGTACAATGTCCCCTCGAAATTCTTAAAGTTAATTTTTTTACACCTTTTAAAAAGAAGAACCTTTCAAGCATATTAGAGACAAAAGCCGAAAATCATTACGCTTATTAGTTGAGCGGGATGAACAAGGAATGAGACAAATACTTAAGAAGTACAGATATCCACACCAGCTTATGTTTTTACATAGCTCCGTTTTAAATCCTTCTTTACTAATTTGTCTGTATTTTGTTCCTTTGTTTAGATGAAGAATTAGACTCAATATCAAAAGATTTGCAGAAATGTGAACACCCACTTCCAATGTTTCAAAAGATTGGGAACATTTTATCAAAAAATAATAGTAGCTGTGATAGTACTGCCATGCACAATGCTGTGGTAGAGCTCAATAATCTTTTAGATACAGAAAAATCAATAACTTCTTGTATACTGAACCCATACCTGAAGTTAAAACATGTACAAAATAAGCTAACAGATGAGTATAGGAACGTTTTGAAATCTGCCAAACATGAAAAAATGCAAGCTGCGCATAATCGTTCACTAAATGATAGCTACATTCCTGATGAGTATGATGAACTGCTTACTGTTGACGAAATACAAGGGCACATAACTGCTGTTAATTACAAGTACTTCTGGAAGAAAACATGTTCTGCATCATTAAATGGCGATATTATTACTTTGAACAAAATATTTGAAGAAGACTGGGTGAAAATAAAAGATTACAACTCTCATAATTTAGATTTTTATTGTGACGTAGTCAAAGAAATTAATGAACACAATAAAGATGTTGATGTTGAGAGTATTACAAATTGGCACAAAATATTCCAAAATATTATTAATGAAGGGAATCGGAAGGCACTTGAACATCAAGACCATAAAACAGCAATCAATGATGTCAACAGAGCTTTAGATGAGGGGACCCCTGAGGACTTGTATGTTGCATTGAATAATCCTTATTTGGAATTAAATTTCAAAATTAATAAATATGCTGTACCACTTTTGTATGAAGAAATGAAATTGGAGAAATTCGAATTAGAAAAGAACTTAAATGAAAGTGAAATAGCAGCTTCAGTATCATATCTGTTAGCGATAGCTTCTATATCCGAAGCTGTGGACAGAGGTGATGATACAGCTGTATGGAAATGTCTTAACTCGAAACAGTTGCACCTCGAAGCACTGCGTCCGCATTGTCGTCACCGATACTTGTCGGCGTTAGCAACAGCATTACAAGTGAAAATAAGAGAGCAATGTGCATGCCCATTATTAACACTGGATGATATAAGAGACTCGATAGATATGGTCAACATGAAAGATGACGACAATGAGGAATGTAAGTATACACTGTAACTGGCATATTATTTTATTGTTAATATATACTTTATTATACACCTCATATTTATACAAGACAAAGGCAAACTTTTACAGATAAACTTTGGATGGTCTGAAAGAAAAGGAATAGATTTAGGGCTGTCAATGTTAGTGTGCTACAACATAAATAATATAAAATACATACAGTGGTGGTCATATAATTAAGAACGATTTGTAGTACCAGACATTTAAAAAAAACAACGTCTTATGTACTTTCTTAAAAGTAATTAATTATGTTATGAAATAGCTACATGGAGAGAGTAAACGGGATTAAGAGTAAATATTAAAATCACTTATAGTAAGTGATTACCTTTTAAATTTAATTTAGTATCGACAATTACAATTTCAAATAGTAATAAAACTGGACAAATAATTAAGAACGAATCTTAAACTGCTCGAGAGTTGTTTCAGTAGATACTTAGATTTTAAAAATCTCATTAAATAAGACGGTGATAATGTTAAAAATTGCAATTTAAAATACATTTTGCTCTAATTTAATTGTTTGTAACGTGTCCACAGCTTTTGATGAATGCTTTCATCGGCGAGGCATTGACTGTATTAATTTTTGACATTTTTCAAGAGAAATAGAGCGCCATTCTTCTAAAAAAACGTTGTATAACACACTTAGGTTACCACACCGTCGATTTAAAACCTTTTTCTTAACTTCGCACCAAAGATCCTCTATGGGATTTAAATTTGGACTGTTTGGTGGCCATTGTAAGACAGAAACTGATTGAGATGTGAGGAATTCTTTAACCGTGCGTGCAGTGTGCTTGGGATCATTGTCGTGTTGAAATGTAAAAATAATCGGAAGCACGTCTTCAGCATAAGGTATCATTGTTTCTTCCAGTATATTTTTTTATTGGAAATGATCCATGTTTCCTTCTATCAATCTAACAGGTCCAACACCATGACCAGAGAAGTACCCCCAAATTTTCACATTTTCACCACCATGCTTTAATGACACTTTTGTATGCTTGGGCAGGCCTGGCGCACTTCTAACTATAGGTATAGAAATCTGCCTACGCCTGCGGCCTCTCTTGCGAGGCTTATTTCGGTAGAGTGTCACACGCGTGTTCGATTTTCCGCTTGACCCGTGCTAACAGAAAATATTTTTGTATTCTTTATCGAATATTCTATCGAGTTTTTATTTCAAGTATTTGCGACATTTTTCACGTAAACGAGTCAATGACCTTAAAATCATTCCATATAGTAGACCTCCCAGTACTAGTGACTACCTTACTAATGCAAGGTCAACATAATTGGAATTATATCTTACAAAATGTTAATTATTATGTATAATAACGTCTTAAACGACCTACCTTTTAAAAATTACATATGAACGCAAAGCTAACGCACATACAAAACCAACAAAGTCATATACACTTCATTTTAATTACCTATTTCATTTGTTTAGATACCTAACTAAATGTAAACAATCTCTTGACACTTCTATGAGATGACTTTTAAAAAAATATTTTTTAAAGTATGGAAATAAGTAAATAGGTAGAAATCAATTAGGTACCTATCTACCATATAATTTTAGAAAATCTGATTATATTTTATGTAATAAAACGTAAGTACCTATTTCACATTTTTCAAAAACACACAAGTCCTAACCCTATAAAAAGAGCGGCCTGTTCAAAGGCGCATAACGGGCATAATAAAAGAGACTCTCGTCACGCGGACTTACGGTGCATTTTGATTCGTTACGAGCGCCACTGGATCTGGTAGGCTAATAAAATCAAGGTCGTGTCCGTGCCGTGCAATGTATTATGGACATTATCGCTGTTGTTAGTAGGTTTAAATTCGTATGTTGGCTATCACGGAGTGCAATTTCTGTACTTGTACTATTTCTTATTCTGTGGCTTGGGGTCGAATGCTGCATTGGGAGGGCGTCGAACATATCTTTTCCCATCAGAACATACTCTGTTAACTTTTGTCTCGTCACAGAAAAGAACATTTTTTTCCTCTGTCTTACTATCCAGCTTTCATACCCCCTAGCAAATGCAAGCCGGGCTTGTTTATGACACCGTTTCAACATGGGTTCTTGCTATCCTTCCGTTCAACTTAGCTTCTACCAAACGCCTTCGCATAGTGCGCGCTGAGATCGCTGAAGAGTTGTTTTCACCAAAATATTCTTTTCTCAACTCGTTAGAGCCCTTAAAAGGGTACAGTTTTGCCAAACGCACGATATTTCTATCGTCTCGCGGAGATAAATTTCTTTGTTTAGGTACACGTGGAATATTTGAAGTTGTTTGATACGTGTTAAAATGCTTCACAGCGTTGAATATCATCGTTTTTGAGCACTTATTTTTGTGAAATAATCAACTTCTTGACTTTTACAGCACTAAATTTCGCCAAAATTACGCGAATAATGGCTTAGTTACAGAGTGTTCTCTATTTAAATTTGAATAAAAAAATAAACTATCCAGCGTTCTTAATTATGTGGCCAGCCAGTAAGTTTGCAATAATATGTTAAAGTTTATTGTAAAACGTTTATCCATATATTATTGAATTAATCATGTTATAACTGTGTGCTACGACAATACGACAATGTGGAACAATTTTGCGATACCGAGATAGATACAAAAAGACATGCAAAAAGTGTAATTCACGTAAGTTTAAAAATAGCTTGTTTTTAAATAGTCGTTCTTAATTATCTGACCACCACTGTATATACAAAACCAAATAATAGGTAGGTACTCAATTTATATAATTTAGAAAGAAGATGAAAACTTGAGTGAAAGTTCTTTCACAAAAAAATCATAGAAGGAAGTGGAATGCATTCAGTGAGAATGTTGAGATGGATGTGTGGTGTGACGAGAATGGTTAATGTGAGAAATGAGTATACTAGAGGAAGTTTGAAAGTGGCGCCACTGACTAAAAACTTGAAAGGGAATCGTTTATCATTGTACAGTCATGTGAAGAGGAGGGATGAAACGCAAGTTATTAAAAGAGTTATGAGTATACATGTGGACGGATGGAGAGGGATAGAGAGGACAAAGAAAACATGGATGGACTGTGTAAGTAGTGATATGAAAGAAAAGGGAGGAGTGAGTTTTTTGTATTGGTATTTGTATTTCGACTGGTGTCTGCAACTCCACGTCTAAAGTGCGTATTTTGCGTACGGGTGGAATAAATATCTCATTCGATCCACACCAGCTCGCTAGGGAAGGCCAGCAGCGCCTTAGTGTTACCAGGCCTTCCGCACTCCATACTATAGGTATAGAAATGTGCCTATGCCGCGCGGCTTTTATTGCAAGGCTAAATTCGGTAGAGTGTCACACGCATAGATATAAGAAAGTTTTTTATATTTCTATGGTCACACGCGTGTTCGATTTGCCGCTTGACCCGCGCTAACAAAAATTGTTTTCGAATTCTTGATCGAATGTTCTATCGAGTTTTTATTTCAAGCATTTGCGACATTTTTCACGTTAACGAGTCAATTACCCTATAGATCATTCATAATAAGTAGACCTCCCAGTACTAGTGACTACCTTACTAATGCAAGGTCAACATATACTGGAATATTGTCTTACAAAATGTTAATTATTATGTATAAGAACGTCTTAAATGACCTTTTAAACCTTACATATGAACGCAAAGTTAACGCACATAAAAAACCAGCAAAGTTATGTATACTTCATTTTAATATTATTTCATTTGTCTAAGTACGTAACTGAATGTAAACAATGTCTTGACACTTAGGTACATGAGATGATTTTTTAAAAATACGTTTTAAAGTTTGGATATAAGTAAATAGGTAGAAATCAATTAGGTACCTATTTACCATATGCATATAATTTTAGAAAATCTGAAAACGCAAATACCTATTTCACACTTTTCACACTTTTCTAAGAGCAAGAGCGGTTTTGCAAGAGCGGTCTGGCCCAACTGAGGTTTAGTCGGTCGTAGGGCCTGTTTTGTGAAGCCCTAAAGGGCGTAACGGGTGACAGGACAGGATGGAAGAAAAATACGTTTTGCGCCGACTCCAAATAACACTTTACAACGGCAGAAAGAAGTGGAATGCATAATTTTAGATTTTCCGATGATCGCAAGGACCTAAAATGTGTCACAGAGAAACTAAAAGCGCTCTTTAAGACCTTACTGCTTACTACTACTACTTAAACTAAATTGCTTTTCGTGTCTGTCTGTGTGCGATGTGATGTTGTAAACTATTCAATTTTGATACAGTTTTCAGCGTAATATACTGCACAGTATTTTGCATGCCAAAAACTTGTAACTTTTAACATGATTTTGTGTATTTTGATACAATTTGGAGAAGTTTGTCATTGCAGTTTTAGTGGAATCGATGTTCGATCTGATGCCGAAGCGGCTCACACCACAGCAAGGTTATGGGGCCAAGTATTTACTGACAAATGCTCACGAGTTTCCATAAAACCAAATGACAATTTTGAGTACTCTTGTGGAGAGACAAAAAATTTTAAAACAAAAATTTCCATTTAAAAAATTAAATAGGATTAAACCTTGCTGTTTTGTCAAGTCATTAATTCATGCGTAGCAGGGGAGGGGTTATTTCCTTGCTCTAAATTAATACTTTTATTACAGTGGTATCAGTAATAGAACATGTAAATAAGGCAGTTATTGAAGAAGATTCAGACACATTAATGATTCTGGCGAAACACTCGTGCTTGAAACTATCCGCACCCTTACAAAAGGAAGAAAGTCATCTCTATTTACGTATGCTAAAAAAAGCACTTGTTCATAAGGAATCTCAAAATCTATGGCTTGAGGATATTGTTGGGATAGCTAATGAAGTTCATTCAGAATCTCAAAATGCCAAGGAGCTCACTGAATCCTTGGTTCAGTTAAATTTAGCTGTTGTGAAAAATAATGTGGAAGAATTTTGGATTGCCCTCATGCACCCTGTTTTGTGTACTTCTCCAGCAATTGAAAGCACCTGTAAAGATATTTATTTTCAAATGTTTTCTAAAGCCTTAAAAAAGAGGGGACATCATATTTGTCCATGGATTGTTTGCCATACAAATGCTGGTAACACTGTATACATTGATGTAGAATCATATACATACTGTTGGTCTACCCCCAAGGATTTTGTTCCTCATGCTCGCTACTTGACTAGAAAAGATGTAAATGTTATCATTGAGAAAACTAACAAACACCATGTTAATAAATATATGCAGATGGTTATCGAGAAAGCTATTGTAAAACTTCAAGCGTATGGTAGGGGATACTTATTTAGGAAAGCTATCAGGAACAGATTTGAATTTTTTAAAGAAAATGAACAGTACTTGGTAAAAATTCAGGCATGGTGGAGAAGAGTGATTATTGTAAGAAAATATGGAACATTAATAAAAATGAAAGCAATAGAAGCTAAATTAAAAAGGGAGAGAAAAGAAAATCCACTAGCATGGTATAAAGTACAGGTACTTATGCAGATTCAGTTCTATAAATTATAGTCGGTTACATAATTATGATTGATCCATTTCGTGTTTTTCTTATGTCCTTTTTATTAACGACTGGAATGTTTAATTTCAGGAACAAAAAATTATTAAGATTCAGGCACTTTGGAGAGGACGTCGTGCACGCGAAGCTTTCACGTCTTTGTTTTATTCCAATAATCCTTCTCTAAAAGTTGTCAAAAAGTTCATACCTATGTTGGATTTTTCAACTGAAGATTATGATAGAGAAATAGAGTTACAAACTTTAAAGTCTGAAGTTGTTCAATCAATTAGAAAAAATCAAGAACTGTCTAAACAATTAGATGATATGGATTTAAAAATTGGTCTCCTTGTTCAAAATCGCATCGCTTTGCAAGAAGTAGCGGCTCATGGCTTAAAGTTAAATAATTTAGTTAAACACAATTCTATGACGAAACTTGTGTTAGAAAAACGCCCAGATGGTAAAGGATCATTGATGACAGTATCAACAGCTGTAAAGGGGTTAAAATCGCTAACTAAAGAAAGTAAAAAGCTGTTAGATGGATACCAACATCTTTTTTATGAGCTACAAACCAATCCGACATATTTGTCAAAGCTACTTTTCTGCATACCTCAAAATAAAACTAATTTCTTTTTACAAAATGTTGTATTAAGTTTATACAACTTTGGTGCATATGCCAGGGATGAATATTTGTTGCTGAAACTATTTAGATTTACTTTAGAAGAAGAAATAAGCTGTAAAGTTGTCAAACCCTTTGATATAATAGCATCAACACCATTAGTGCTTAAAATGGCTGTGAGTCTATCGAGACAGCTCTCTGGGTTGAACAGTCTGCAAACTATTATTGGCCCACTTGTTAATAAGATGTTGCAAGATAGAGAATTGAATATAGAAACTGGGCCTGTCGAAATTTATAAAGCGTGGAGGAATGAAACTGAAATGAAAACTGGACATATATCGTGAGTTAACATTTCTAATTGTAATAATAATATAGGATCAATGATAAATGGCAGAAGCTATGAGTCTGAGCATGGTCCATGTTCTCGCTAGATGGCGTTGAACTCGACATCTAATTTATTTTGTTTAGGAGTGCATTATTGATTTAACCCATCTTAACTAAATCCAATAAAGTATTGAGATATTGAGTTCAGCATGTATTTTATTTTGTATAAGCGTTAAGAATTAGTAAGTAAAATTGTGCTAAAATCAAACATTCCTCTTTATTGAATTTTGTCAAATTATTGCCTCAAAATCCTTCGAATTCCGACTGTTCGTATCTCTAAGTGTAGTGCTTAATTACTACGCTATAGTTAGCAAAAACCATTTCTTCCCATACACTATAAACAAAATAAATTCAAAATGTTGAGTTCAGCGCCATCCTCTCTCAGCGAAAATACGGCCACGTTCGAGCTTTTAACGTTCACTTTTATGTAAAACAAGTATCTTGACTTTGTGCACGAAGTTATTAATAAGTATATCATTTTCAAATGTACAGGTAGGTACAATGTTAGAATACTCAACATTTCATATATTTAATTCATCTAGGAAACTGGCATACAGTGTAACTCAAGAAGAAGCATTAACTTATCCTGAAGTAAAATGTCGGCTTGAAAAAGCCCTAACTCAACTCAAAGCAATAGTAAACATATTTCTGGATGAAATCATAAATTCCACTGAACTCTTGCCATTTTGTATAACATATATGGCCCGAGTTTTACATAGAGCTCTTACTTCGAAATTTCCTCATACTCCTGAAAAAGACATTCTGAAAGTAAGTCTACCATAATTATCAAACAATCGTATTTTTAAGTGTATTCTTTGAAGTCAAATGAAATTAGCTAGCGATACTTCGCTGACGTGATGGGTATCGAAATCATAAACAAAGCTATCAAAAAACCAGCCAAGTGCGAGCCGGACTCGCGCACGAAGGTTTCCGTACCATTAGCTATAAAAACTGCAAAAAATGTCACGTTTGTTGTATGGGAGCCCCCTTAAATATTTATTAAAGGGGTCAATCTGCAGTCGCTGTCCTTTGATCTTCAAGCGATACTGTAGTGTAAGATCCTGATTTGCCGGAAAAAGAAGCAACCATTTTTTTTAACAAAACTTCGACTTTTCTTAACTTTCGGTGGCAAATCTTCAAAAGGAAAGACTCACTCTGCTGAGCTTCAGAAAGAGTAGGTCTTAAAATGAACATGGACAAACCAAAGTCATGGTAAATAACCATGTATCACCCACTCCGATCAAGATCGGAGACTCTACACTCGAAGTTGTAGACGATTACGTTTATTTGGGACAGACAATCCAGTTGGGATTCAAAAAAGAAATCAATACATACATACTTACTCTCTCACTTTTGAAAACATTATCCTCCTTCTGTCTCTTCTATCTAGCAAAAACTGTGCAAAGCAGTGGACTGGTCGATAGTGGGTTTATGAATAAGTTTTTGTTTGTCGTCTAATAGATGTAGATCGTTACCTATCATATTTGCGAAATAGATCTTTTGTATGTTAATTTAATTGGGACACTGCAATGATCTTTTTTAAATGTATTTTTCAATAAAAATTTTTTCCAGGTTATCGGCAATCTTGTTTATTACCAATTTCTTAATGCAGCCATTGTAGCACCTGATGCATTCCACATTATCAATTTGCCTAATGGCTCAGGCCTAACCACAGATCAGCGCAAAAACCTTGCATCAGTAGCTAAAATCCTGCATTTTTCTGCAGCAAAAAAAGGGGTAAGTATTGCTAATACAGTCTTGCAAGAGTTTTATTAGTTCTTTTTTTATTTTTAGGGTGTAGGATTTGTACGTCCGAATGAACGAAATCGTAACTCTTATTGGATCTCAAGTGTGTATTCGTCCATTTCACAGCGGATTTGCTTCGAATCTATCGGACTAATCAAGTTTAAATTTGATTTTCATGAAGTCCAAACACAGTCTCAAGACTTGTTGCGAAGATCTCAAATATGTTTTTTTTTGTTTTTAATTTTAATGTTAGTTATTTGTAAAAATAAAATTAACCTATTAAGCTCAAAATTGAGACTTCGCATAGTACTTTTACATTATAGACTAGTTCTACCAGCGGCTTCACCCGCGTGAAAGTAAGTTTCTCCATACAAAATTTAGACACCCGCTTCATTCCCTTAGGGGCTGAATTTCGGAAAATCCGTTCTTAGTGCTCGCCTACATCGTAAAAGGAAACCTTGTGCAAAATTTCATATGCTCCTAGTCCCAGTAGTTTCGACTGTGCGTTGATATATCAGTCAGTCAGTTTCTCCTTTTATTATATACTAGTTTCTTTGCCAGCGGCTTCGCCCGCGTGAATGTAGGATTCTCTATACAAAATTTGGACCACCGTTCATTCCTTTAAAGCGTAAATTTTGGAAAATCATCTCTTAGTGCTTCCTTATTTCATAAAAGGAAACCTTGTGTAAAATCTTACGCTCCTAATCCCAGCAGTTTCGGCTGTACGTTGATATGTCAGTTTCAGTTTCTTCTTTTATAGATATAGATATTTATATAGATAACAGAAAACTCTGTAAGAATTCTATGATCCTAAAATAAGATGGTAAAAATTATTGTGCGTACAAACTTACACTTGCAGTTGGACTGTATAGTGGTAATTAATGTATTTCGATTGTAATCGAAATTTTAAACCTTTTTTAAAGTTGGTTTTTGGTAAACATGGACTCCCACTTTGTACCAATAAAAGAATGTGGGAGTCGATGTTTACCAAAAACATATAAATATTACGGTATATTAGTAATGTTGTTTTAATGTATTAACTTTTTGAAGTTTGGAGAGGAATCAAGTCATTTACGTTGCCTAAATCCGTTTATTGTGGAGTGTCATGAGAAAATGAAAGAGCTGTTTCGCCGATGCTGCCGCGGTCCAACTCTTGAAGAATATTTTGCAGTCGACGAGTACACAGAAGCTACTTTGCTGCATCATCCACACATCTACATCACAGTCCAGGTAATGAAAACAAAAAACTTTATCCTATAATACTAAATTCCCAACTAGTTCAATTCTTCTGAATGTGATATCATTGACGATGAATATCAATTGTTTTATAAAGCTTTTTTTAGTAGGCTGATGTAAAACGAGAAAATAATAATAATAAAAAAAATATAAGTAAAGAAACAAATATTTTTAAATATAGGTATTTTGTGTTTTGTAATGTATGGAAACTATAAAGGTTGCTGCGATAAAAAAAAACACTACAACGCGTCTAATAGCTTTAATTTCGGGAGTGGTTTTTTAAACTTCTATAAATTTTTATTTTTTAATTTATTACAAAAATAATACATTACTAAAATTAGAATATTATTTACAAGAAAAGCAAAAGAAATTAATATAGTACAATGTTTTGTGAAGATAAGCGTTATATAAATCAATTAATTTTATTAACCCACAAAATCTTGTTTACTCTCAAATCAAAGCATGGTTTTTGGATGAATTTTTGGTTTTCTTTTCATTCTTGATTTTCTTCAATTGATTTTTTATCGCATTTTGACATAGATACTTCTGTCAGTGTAGTGATTTAAGCACCAGACTCACCCTTATAAGTGAAGAAATATTACATTTAGTGAACTAAGACCTGTTGTTCATTGTCACAGATATCTTAGTTTTCTGAAATTTGTAAACCAGTTTTTTGAACCTTTGAAGTACGTATTATTATTTTTTTAGCTAAAAGAATGCAGTCTTTTCCACCAATCTAAATTTTTTTATCTTTATTTTTGGTTCAATTATACCTTTTTCTCTACTTTTCTTACCTTTTTACCTCTAGACCAATTGCAAAGTTCAATTTCTTTAAATTTACAAAAACAAATGCCAAATAAAACTGTTGCTCTGTAAAAGAATGTTCTTTTGATCACCAGACCTTCTTTTCAATGATTATAAGGTTTTTGCAGTTTAAATTATAAGCCTTGGTTAACTGAATGACTTTTGCATGTGAAACAGTAAGAAGAGATATGATTTTCTCCAAACATCTGAATTTTTTTGAGACACCAGCTCTTTTATATCCAGAAATAATGGTTCTTTCTTAGTATTTCTGCTAACTTTTAGTTGTAATCTACTCTAACCATAACATTTCGTGACGTCTTCGTAGGCCAGCAGCACATTTTGTGTTTAATATCTTCTACACTCTCGAATACAGGATATTAATAGCGGTATCTTCTAGTTTCCATGGAAATTATTATCAGTTAAATAAAGTTTAAAAAAAGATAAATTAATGTATTATTAAGCGCAGTGCAGAATGATAGGATTGTGATAATATTAAATCACTAAAACCAAACAAAACTACTGCGCTTTGCGATACGCCCGCCATAATCAAAAGTACCCACCTTAATTTAATAAAAACCGGCCAAGAGCGTGTCGGGCCACGCTCAGTGTAGGGTTCCGTAGTTTCCCGTCCGTCACAATAAGTGTCCCCACGAGTTAATGAACGATAGACAACGAGCAGGAACAAATACCACCAATGCCAACGAGAGCTAAAACCCGTCCCGACCGCATCAACTCAGGAAAAATCTTAATAGCGCGAAGTAGCCCAAAGTACAGTGCCATTTCTCGGAAAATTGGGTTACTAATTTATACAAACTAGACGGGTTATGTATGTTGGGTTTTCGTTGGTAATTTTGGATTGCGTGAACCGATTTTGTTTGCAAGCCGCGCGGGTGCTCTATCATTATTGTAGGTAAGGTACAAAAAGTATATGAGACAACGGCCTTACGCGGCTAAAAGCTGAGCGTTCGCAAGCGCGCGCACGCGAATTGCAAACTGCTGTTTTGTTATTGTCATAAAACTAATGAGTCTAAATAAAAAGTTTCTTTGGGAAAGTTGTTTGTGATCATGAGTACAATCACGTGTTTAAGTATCGGTCACTAATTACCAGTCACCCTATAGAAGAAGAAAAAGTGTTGCGCCGATCTCAAATAAACGGGACAAGGGCAGGAAGATGATGATGAGCGAAGTCGAATTAAATGTTCCTATTATTTTTAGGAAATAGTTGATACGCACGCGCTTTTGATAGAATATCAAGACATAATAGCTCCTGATCCTCGAGACCGACTTAACGAGTTATTGGATGATTTGGGTGATGTACCCTCAGTCGCCCAGCTTGCATCCAGAGAGGTTGATACAGTAAGTATAAATACTTAAATATTACTTCCCTTCTTATTACTTGCCTATTCATAAACTTATTGTACTTAACACTGCCTACGCTTTTTAAACCTTACTAGTAATTTTTAGCTATTAAAACTAAATTTAACTCGATGTGCAACTTCACCAACCAACAAGTTTGTTGCTGGGATTTGAGAATATTTATTGCAATTTGATTTATTTGATTGATATGGCATTAATCATATTTGTATTAAATTAAAACTTTTTTGACTTGATAAATCAATTTAATATTAGGCTATATAAATAAAATTTACGTATAATATAATCTGTACAGGTTAGCCACCTCAAAGGGGTAAAAAGTTCAAAGCGCCAAATTGTTGGTCATTTTTAACATTTGATATTTTGCAATCGGTTGTCATTTTGCACTATCCTTGAAAAGCCTTATTGTTTGATTTGATGACTTTAATCCTACACTATCAGCGCGCACCCAATATTGCCCATTCACGAGTTATTATGAGGTAACGATAGAAAAAAACCACATGGCCAGTTACATAATAATACTAAATAATTTTTCGGATCCTCATAAGTCGCAACATTGGGTGCTCGCAGATAGTGTAGGATTATAGTCAACAAGACAAATATATCAAATCATGATCAGCCAATACTTGACTGAAATTAAGCAGTGTCCTATTCCATACAAAGAAAAACATTTAATGACAATCATTCAACAGAATGACGAGACCCATCGATATATTTTTAACACGCTTTTATTAGCTTCACTTGTAACTATGTATGTAAGAAAATCTTGGAATCCTAATTTGACCCACTTCCCGGTCTTCGATTAGGATGAAATTTTGCACACGCTCTGAGTTCTAATGACAATACATGACTAGCTAAGAAACGTCATTACAAATCCAATATGGCGGCCTCCCCAAGATGGCGGACTGGCTGTTTGAAATCCATCCCCATGATATGGGTATCAAATGAAAGGGTTTGCTGTCAGAAAAACGAAAAAAATAGTCACATGACTAATCTAATATGGCGGACGTCCAAGATGGCGGACAAGCTATTTGAAATGCACCCCCATGATATGTGTATCAAATGAAAGGGTTTGCTGTCAGGAATACGAAAAAAAATAGTCACGTGACTTAAATCCAACATGGCGGACATCCAAGATGGCGGATTGGCTATTTGAAATGCACCCCCATGATATGGGTATCAAATGAAAGGGTTTGCTGTCAGGAATACGAAAAATAATAATAAGAAGACTAAAAAGTATAAAATAAAAATAATAGTTTAAAAAACTAAAAAACACGCTTTTAGCACGCACTAAAAATTACAAAATAGTTTGGACATTCAGTTTGATGACTCAAGAGTTTTCCCTTTGCCAAATCTTCATTAGATCGCAGGTAAACATAAACAATTTTGATTGAAAAATTGACCAAAAAGAGTAAAGATTACATAAACGCTCCACGCTTTCTTTCTTATTAAATCATAGTAAATATTCAATAAAGACGAATAGATACTTATAACCATTTCGCATAGGTAATTATTTATAGTTCATCACGAACTGAAATTGTTTATGTTTACCTGCGATCTAATGAAGATTTGGCAAAGGGAAAACTCTTGAGTCATCAAACTAAATGTCCGAATTATTTTGTAATTTTTAGTGCGTGCTAAAAGCGTGTTTTTTAGTTTTTTAAACTATTATTTTTTATACCTGTAGTAGCGGTCCCGGCAGACGTTGTCTTGCCCGCAAATTGGCTTTTATCAGACAAAAAATTGAGAACCCGTTTGCAGCGCCACCTACTGGGTTCAATTTAATTTTCAAACCATCCTGAGCCCCACTCAAAAATACACACAAATTTCATCCAAATCGGTCAAGCTGTTTAGGAGGAGTTAGGTGACAAACACACGTTTCTGTACAGGTGTTTGTCACCTAACTCCTCCGGTATACAATATATAAACCCGTATCCATATGATTGAAAGTAATGGAATTTGTGTCTCTTAACCCGAAAGAAAACACCTCTACAAAAAACTCAAAATATATTATTACTATTTTAATTAAGATTATTAGCAATTTGATCTATGTTATCGTTTTTTGTAGCAAGTGGGAGATACTACGGAAGAGAATGCGAGGTTAGAAGTATGTTTGGCACTTGCAAATAAGTTCCAGGCACCTTCCGATGACATGACTGATTTAAATAAACTCTTCATTAAAACGAAGGAGTTATGTGTATCTATTATTCCATTTTTAAATGGTAAGTACTCCACGTACTTTACAATAAAAACCTTCAGAAAACTAAGAGAATGCATGCTACAAAAAAATAAATGTTTTAGGTGAACATCTTTTAGAAGCATTGTGTATAGGCACTACAAAAGCCCAGCAAGAGCAATATGCTGGAAGAATACAACGACGTATCTATTCAGGTCAGGCTCGACAAGACGAATCAATGACTCTGCGGGAGCATATAGCGAAACTTCGTAAGAATCTGCAAATGCTTGAAGACGAAGGGTATGTCACACGAGAAGATGGATACCAAGCATTAATAACTTCCATTGCGCTTGATCTATGTAACAAAGGCAAATATAGACAGGCACAAAGAAGAGCTTTAGCTACACTGACGCGTACAAAACTAAGTTTGCAAGAAAAAACTAAATATTATGAAGAAAAATGCAAATCTTATGATCAGTACATAAAGTCTTGCCTTGGTAATCTACATACTGGAAAAAAGTAAGTCACTACACAATTATTATTAGATATGGGAACTATAATTTAGGTGTCTTCAAGGCTAGAGTGAATAGGCTCTTAATAAACTAGTGCGCCTCACCATCAATGATTGCATCGCTGCTTACCATCAGGTGGGATCGCAGTCAAGCACTGGTTTATATGAATAAAAAAAAAAAAATATGGTTTTAGAGACATGCACTTTTTAGGAACCCAGTCGCCAAACCATAAGAGTACCGCAGTCTACTTAATTTTTCGTTGCAATTTTGTCTGCTTGATTGTGCCAAAGCTACTTATATCTTTAAATACTAATTATCGATAAATACACAATTGAATAAATAAGTAATAATAACTGGTTATTATCAATAACAAACTATGTTTAGTACGATACATTTGTAAGAAACCCTTACAAAAGAACTCGTTTCCTTCTTCGCCTCAAGACAGCTAAATAAGCATGAAATACAGAGTTCATATTTACGATTTGATTGCGCCAAAGTTTCTTTAACACAACCCCGTACAAGTTCTGGCGTGAAGAAGTATTGCCCTCCATGTGTCTGTCGTGGCTAGATCTTAGAATTGATCACTTCATGATGACCGGCCATTGGTGCTGTTTCAGCTAAACGCACGATTATTTCATGATATAGTCAAACATGGCTAATCATATCGTAAAATAGTTGCATTGTACATTGGCAGAGTCCACTGTTCGTCAATGTATTCCTGTTTTCTACTACAAAATATATGCTTTGGTTCTATAAAAAATATTAATTGTGCACTAAAATATGCTCTTCTGGGTGGTTTAAAAAAAACTGTTGGGTTGCTTCGCTCGCTCAGTAGACCCCGCCATCCTCATCTCAACTAACCTGTCTGAGTGGGGTGCCTCAAGTCCCTTAATAATTGTAAAAAGTCAATTATTGTATATTAGCGTATAATAATTATTTTTAGTGAAAAATAAGATTTTTGATGCACAGAAATCCTCATCATCATCATTCATCATTTCAGCCGAAAGACGTCCACTGCTGGACATAGGCCTCCCCCAAGCGTCGCCACAGCGAACGGTCCTGTGCGTCTCGCATCCATCGGACTCCCGCAACCGTTACCAAGTCATCGGTCCACCTTGTAGGAGGCCTTCCAACGCTACGTCTTCCGGTACGTGGTCGCCATTCCAGAACCTTTCGGCCCCAACGGCCATCTGTTCTGCGAGCAAAGTGCCCTGCCCATTGCCACTTTAGTTTGGCGATTCTTCGTGCTATGTCGGCAACCTTGGTTCTCCTGCGGATATCCTCATTCCTGATTCGATTACGCAAGGAAACTCCGAGCATAGCCCTCTCCATTGCCCTTTGGGTGACTTTAAGCCTTCTGAGGCCCATTGTAAGCGACCACGTTTCGGAGCCATATGTCATCACTGGCAACACGCACTGGTCATAGACTTTCGTCTTGAGACACTGTGGTATATTGGACGAGAAGACACCGCGCAGCTTCCCGAACGCTGCCCAGCCGAGTCGGATTCGACAATTGATCTCTTTCTCGAAGTTAGACCTTCCCAACTGGACCGTCTGTCCCAGGTAAACGTAGTCGTCTACAACTTCGAGTGTAGAGTCCCCGACTTTGATAGGAGTGGGTGCTACATGGCTGTTTACCATGACTTTGGTTTTGTCCATGTTCATTTTAAGTCCCACTCTTTCGGAAGCTCTACTGAGGTCACCAAGCATTGTACTGAGCTCCTCCGTAGTCTCAGCCATGACTACTATGTCGTCGGCAAACCGAAGGTGAGTGATGTACTCGCCATTGACATTAATGCCTAGCCCTCTCCATTCCAAAACCTTGAAGATATCCTCCATTGCTGCCGTGAACAGTTTCGGAGAAATAACGTCTCCCTGCCTCACACCCCGCTGCAAGAGGATAGGTTTCGAGGTCTGGTCTTGTAGTCGGACTGACATAGTGGCGTTTTTGTACAAACACTTCAGCACTTCGATATACCGATAGTCAATTTGGCACCGTTGGAGAGACTGCAGTACAGCCCAAGTTTTAATCGAATCAAAGGCTTTCTCGTAGTCCACAAACGCTAAGCAGAGAGGCTGGTTATACTCCTCAGTCTTCTGTATAACTTGCCGCATCGTATGTATGTGGTCCACGGTGCTGAAGCCTTTTCGAAATCCGGCTTGTTCGGGAGGCTGGAAGTCGTCGAACCTGCGCGCGAGACGATTCGTGATGACTCTGGAAAACAGCTTGTAGACATGGCTCAGAAGTGAGATGGGCCTATAATTCTTAAGCAGGGCATTATCGCCCTTCTTAAAGAAGAGTACCACCACGCCTCTGCTCCACGCCTGTGGCGTTTTTCCCTCGAGTATGACGGAATCAAATAGCTTCTGAAGGGCCTTAAGGACCGGTTTTCCACCCGCCTTCAGGAGTTCGGCCGTAATTCCGTCCTCACCCGACGCCTTGTTGTTTTTCAGCTGCTTCAGAGCCATCCTAATCTCGTACAGAAATCCTACATTAATGATAATACGGCCAAACGTGAATTGACATATCATCAAACGTTAACGTTTAAACTTCAAACGATCTGGCCAGTTTTAGTTGGTCATATCATGAAGTGATCAATTCTAAGATCTGTTTCATGTAGAACCGTCCCACACTGTACCCTGGTACCATACCACTTTAGAATCACGATAAACCGATGTACTCGTTGTTTACAGAAGTGTTCATGCTTGCTTAAGAAGATCAGGGAAGGATATGCAGAAATTGAAATCTAAATTAACAGTGAAGTATTCTGGTGCCAAGTTGTTAGAGAGAGGTGTTCTCCTAGAAATAGATGGATTGTCATCATCTCAGTTCAAAAACGTCCAATTTGACATTACCCCAACCGATCATAACGGAGTCTTCACTATTAAAGGAAAATTCATGGGCGTTGAGATGGAAACTATTGAAGTTGATATACAAGATCTACTTCAAAAACAATACGAAGGTTGTGCTATTATGGACATGTTTGGTAAAGCAAAAATTAATGTTAACCTACTAATATTTTTATTAAACAGTAAGTTTTATGGTAAATCGTAACTGCTGTTAATAACATGAAATTTGACACATTACATTGCTGAAAGTATTACTGTCGAGGTGGATTATTTTAGTCCAGTGCATAGGGCGTTAAAATCATCAAAACCTAGGACTTTTTTTTACTGTGGATGAAACTTATGTATGAAATTTATTTAATAACCAGAGGTTGGAATTAGGTAGAGTTATTCATGTACTTGCATCGAAATGTCGATATTAATATGGATCTTCCCGGGATTTCTAATAAAAAATCTCGTGTGGCCAACAATATTACAAATAAATAATAATAAAAATCTCAGAGATAGTTAAGACAAACAAAACAATAGTAGATTATGCGACTAGGGGATAAAGCAGTGTCTTTAAGTCGCGGGTGGCATATTGAATTCCGAACGAAACGAAGGTTGCTAATTTTAATCCCGAACGACAGTGAGGGATTTATATAATTAACTCCCGAGCATTGCGAGGGAGTTAATAAAGAAACCTGAGTGAAGTGAGAAATTCAAGCCGCCCAAGACAAAGACAGCTTTATCCCCGTGTTGGATACTCTACTTTTTACAACATCTGTAAGGTAATTAAAAGACAATTTAGTCAAACAAATCATACACTAGAGAAATATAACGTCGGTGAGCGTGCAAAACCGCGAAAGAGCAGTTTGTAGATACCGCGTAACAGCAAAAGTCGCAATATTGACATATCGCCTCAGCAGATCCTATAGGCTAATTCGCTTATCGTAGATCTCACACGATTTGAATTAGCCAATAGGAAAGCTCGAATTTGCCATCGAAACAATACCGCGTACCAGGAACATGTCTGAAATTGGCAGCAATTGCGCGTATTTACCAATTCAACGAAGAAGCCGCAACACGTTTTCTTTTTTTTTTAACATGGGAATTCATCCAATAACTTCTCGCACTCTGGGTGGAGCGCGAGGGCGTGTCAGACTTTTACTGACTACAACCATACCTGTGTCCTTCAATTACCCTTTGCGTTCTAGGGCTACGGGTTTCCTTTTCAGAAATTTTCCGCGGTCGTAGCTAGCGGGCATCGGCCCTGCTGGGCCTCTACTGTTTGCTGACATCTCTTTGAGGAGCGCGTGGATGACTACGCGCTGTTGACGACTGGGCTCGGTCCGGTTAATTACCGAACGGAGCTACCCATTGCTCGACGTCCGCAAGCCCACGTCTACCGTGGCTGGTAGTCGGGGTCGGAATTACGGTGGCTGGGCTGTGAGGACCTTCGTTCCCTCACGCGTGCAGCCTCCTCCTTCGCTAGCATTACTGCTTCGTAGAAGGAGGCGACCGCCTGCCATTCCTCCTCGCTCCGGACCATAACCAGACCGAACCAGCGCCCAACAAGTGCAAGCCCGAAAAAGCGAAAGGTCGTTGCCACCGATTGCCTCCACGAGGACACGGCGGTGCCCCGCTCAAGCGGGGCACACCTCCACCGTATGCTCCACCGTGTTCTCCGGGAGGTCCACACAATGGTGACACCCGGGTGTTTCTTCCGCACGAATAATCCGGTGCAGGAACCTGCGTCATGTGGAAGGTGAGGACGCCGTGTTGCCGCTCGAGCCACTACTCAAAGAGGGTGTTTACCGCCGTGATTATGGCGTGCCCAGCACTGGGTTGCGACAGTCGTTATTGCCATTCCGCCATGAGATCCCGCCGGAACTCTGTCCGCCATGCCGCGACTTGGCGTGGCAGCGGAGTTTCACCCCGGCGTTGCATCTCCATGCGCAAATCGTGCATGCGTGCAAGGACTGTTGCCTCCAGATCCCACGGTGGCAGGCCCAAGGAGGCTCTCCGCTTCGTGGGAGACCGTGCGGTATCCCCGCACCATCCGGATAGCCATGACCCATGGCAGGCATTCAGCATGGCCGCCGGTCGCTTTTGCAGTGACGGCGCCAACACCGGCGCCCCGTAAAGGGACCAAACGATTCCCGCGTAGAGCCTCCGGCAGGAGGCGTCTGGACTCCCGAGGTTGGGCAGAAGCCGCTTGAGGGTAGCCCCGGTCCGTTCCAGTTTGGGAGTCAGACGTCGAAAGTGCACCACGAAGTTCGAAGAGTAAATGCTATCAAACTTATTATTTTTATAACGTTCATATTTGATATCACGTATAAGTAATTAATAAGTGATAATCTTTTCCAAATAGACTTTTTAGAAGTTCTTTTTTTGTAATTTTTTTCATAATAAATTCAATACTTTAACAAAGTGTTTCATTTAAAATCCGCGTACCTACCAAAAGTAGACTATAATTTCTGATTTTTATCACCACAATACCGCGTAAATGACTTTACACGGAACCTAACCAAGCTATTGGCAAATTTACACTATTTTCCCATAAAATAAGTTGCAAAGAAATAGTAAACAAGTTCAGTCGCAAAAATATATTTGATTGGCCAAGATATTAAGTTTTTTCTTCTTCCTGTAAAATCGTGAAAACACAGATACGCGGTATTTACAAATAGCTCTTACGCGGTCTTGCACGCTCACCGACGAATTAAAGTATTATTTACATGTTAATCTTAACTAATACATGTTTTGAGATTTGAAACACACAAAATTCACTACTCCATGATTCTATAGTTCCAATTTTCTCTAGCGCTCCCACTCTTTCAATACTATTTTTTAGAAACTCGTCAGTAACCACGTTTAATGGTTTTTGTTAGTGGCCAGTTTGAATTTTGAATAAACTTTTATGATGCACGTACATTTGTATTCACGTTTCTGACGTTCCAAATTCAAATCTCATTATTCCCTAGGGATCGCCCATACTGCATTATCTCCTTAGGGACAGAATGACTTGCTTTAAGTGATGGTTATATGATATATAAAAGGCCATTATCGAGCAGGTGGTGTAAAAAGATAATTAACATACAATGTTTCTTACTATTTTTGATTGAAAAAGATCTCTCTACTTTAACTGAGGTGAGGTTAACAATTTTATACACTTCCTCCTCCTCGTTATTAATGCAGGAAGAATTCTTTTCTGCTATATTTCTGACAAAGTCATAAAAAAATTCTGCTTTTTAAAATTAATGTCGGGATTTGAGGCATAGTATCCACTTTCGCTGTATGAAATCGGTATAAGTACTTAAATAACTACCAAATTTTGACCTCTGGTTATAACTTTTTTCGATGGTAAAATTTTTTTCATCTGAAAACAAAGTTTCGTGGTATTTTCCCGCGCACTTTTATCTTACTTGTTCAAAAAATTACCGGTTTTTTTACGATAAGCTTGTAGTCTCAGGTCTTTATTTAACAATTTTTTGACAGTGGTTCTACAATACAGCGCTTTTCGGCACTCAATAGACGGTTTTCCGCACTAGGGCGGAAAAGTGGGCGTGCTCGCTCCCGCCACAATTTTATTACATTTATCGTATCAGGCTGGACGCGCATCGATCCTTGCGAGGCACATGTCAACCCCCGTTTATTCATTTCTTCGTATTGAAAAACGTCATTTGATACACGTGTAGTCACTGCACTTGTATCGAAATGTACTATTTTCCTTCGGAATTTCGTTGGATTCGCGCTTGTACTGCTATTAAAGCAGTCCCTAAGTGTTGTAACTGTGCGTGGTGCTCCTATTACGATCTTCGAAGCTTGAATTTTCAGTGTATCGTTTTATAGTGCGATAAACAAATCGTAGTGTTATATTATTTTTTTTTGCGAAATATTGAAAATCGCTTGCCGCGTAACCACAGCGGTGCAATGTAATAACCGCGACTTAATTTTTCTTCTTCGACCACTCCATATTTGAAAACGAATTTCTTTTTGACTTGACTGTCCTGTTGGTCTAGTGGTTAGTGGTCCTGATTGCTATGCCGGAATTCGTGGGTTCGATTCCCACCCAAGACATATGTTTGTGTGGTGAGCACAATCATCTGTTCTGTGTCTGAGTGTAATTTATCTATAATAATGTATGTATTTAGAAATATAGAAGTACGTTTATCAATTGTCTAGTACTCATAGCACAGGCTCTGCTTAGTTTGGGACTAGATGGCGCTGTGTGACAATTGTGGAATATTATTATTGTTGTTTTTTTTTTATTTTCGGCAAGCGCAACTTGTTTTTTTTTAATAATCGAAGTATATCTGGCCAGAATTCGAAAATTAAAAATATTTTGACAATACTTGTGACCCGACTAAGTAGTAAGTAAACTGTACTTTTTAGGTAGAAGTAAATTAAGTTCAATTATATAGAAATGCAATGAAATAGAATGACGATACAATATACTTAATGTATCGTCATTTTAAAAAGTGCGTGGATGTGATTAGCAATTAAAAAATGTCACCAAAAATTGATGTTTTCCGACTCATTTGAACTAATAGTTCAAAAAGTATCCATCAATGCCAATTTTTGATGTCAATTTTAATGAAAACATTTATCAAAATAGGTTTAGAACTTTGTAGTTTTAGGTTTTTTAAATAAGTAATGAAAAAATATCAATTTATATTGTTATACATACCAAATATTCAAAATTTTTGATGAAGTATTATAAAATGCCAAATATTAGTAATATTCATCGAATACCCCACCTGTTTAGTATTGTGACAGCTTTCTCACCACGAATATCATTCATATAATTTATAAATTAGACCGACGCACACGTGGGCATCGCCTGATTTGTACGTAGCGGCGTGTCGCGTGGCGTGGATCTAATGTTCTGACTTGTGAAATGTGTGTGAAATGTGAAAGACTTGTAGAGCTACATTAGATCTACGCCACGGGACGCAAATTTGCGTACCAATCAGGCGTCACCCACGTGTGCGTCGGTCTAATGTAGTCGAGATGGCTGGTTCCCAACCATTTTTATATTGCGCAAGTTGGATAATTTTTGAGACGCTTTTTTATTGTATTATTGAAAACTAAAGTGTACAAGCAATGAGACGGATGAGCTTCTTTTTCTGAGCGTTACTACTTAAATTAGATCATTTTTCATCTGTGATCTATATAACGACTGTAGAAATGCCTGTTTTGCTGGAGTACGTCGCTGCAAACAAACGTAGTTACGTATGAGAATATTCTACTCGGAGTAGTTATTAGAGTATTCATATGGGATACCAACAAGATGAAATTGCACAGTATTGCTTTATCGAATCGGTATATTAGGCTCGTATCAATAGATCGTTTAAACAAAACCGGCGATCTGAGTGTACTGGATCACGACAAATCTAGGATTGGGAACCCATGATGTAGGTAATAGATTAATAATTTTATTTTTAAATCACATTCAATGAAATGTCCTGATTATGCAGTGATTATTCAAATAAACTTTATATTTTAGAACGTTATTTGTTTTATTTTCGTTTGTATTTTCTGTAATATCTTTATAGGTACTATTTATAACAATTTTTAGGGTTCCGTATCCAAAAGGTAAAAACGGGACCCTATTACTAAGACTCCACTCTCCGTCTGTCTGTCACCAGGCTGTTTCTCATGAAGCGTGACAGCTACACAGTTGAAATTTTTACAGATGGACTATTTCTATTGCCGCTGTAACCACAAGTACTAAAAACAGAATAATAACACATTTCAGTGGACCTCCCATATAACAAACGTGATTTTTCAACAAACAAGCACCAGGACTGGTGAAACGAAAAAAAAAACTAAAAAAGGTTATAATTTAATATATTTTATGTTGTATAGGCAATGGTACGGAACCCATCGCGTGCGAGTCTGAGTCGCACTTGGTCGTTTTTTTTTTCTATGAAAGCCAAGAAAACTTATTTTGGAATATGAGTTCTAATGTGAAAACAAAATTATGCTTTTCAAAAAGAAAAGACATGCAAAATTAGCGTACTAATACGAACAGTTACAACTGCATGACTGTGCGTGTGAACTGAGGGACCATACTGGTATTTAGCAAAAAAAAAAAAAAATAGGATTTAGTTGTACATTTAAGAGCATTCATCCGTTAAAACTACGCAGAAGCCAAAATCAATGATTCCCGACTTTTGTTAGTAACCGCGTCGCTAAATGTCAAGAAAATCTTGATCCTGTAGCCACCCTACAGCACATCACTGTTACCACGCTGGAAGCACGCAGTCAACCCACGTGTGAGCCTACCTGATTCCACAGTTGCTCGACCCAAAAGCATTCCCACGCTACGCGCTCATTGTTGAGCCTTGGTACCTGCTACCCCAGCTGCCCCAACAAAAGCATTGCGCGCCCGAACCGCGCTCATTGTTTTGTAGATACTAAGTTACTATTGGTTAAGTTTTAGCAGGTAATATTGTAAACTAGTATAAAAGGAGGTGCATGGTGGAAATATACACATTCTGTTTTGGAGTCACACGATTCTTACTTCTATCCCCAAAATCCTAAGCATTTTTATCATATTAGCGGAAAGGAAAATCCTAGTGACTGTCTGTCTCGAGGTCTACTACCTGAACAGTTACTAAACCACGATTTATGGTGGCATGGCCCTGAGTGGCTTCTGCGTCCAACTGCTGAGTGGCCTATTACTCCTTTTGTTTCTTCATGCAACGAACAATTGCCTGAATTTAAAAATAAAACTCTACACAACAACAACAACATTGGTATCTACCGTATCAGAACTCAATTTAATATTTATAGTCTTTCACAAAATTTTGCATCATTAAATAAAATATTGCGCATAATTGTATACATTCTAAGATTTTTACGTATTATTCCTTATGATAAGTCACAAGACAATTACTGTCCGTGAATTAGCCACCGCTGAAATTTATTTGATTCATTGTATTCAACAATTTCATTTTAAAGATGTTTATGATGAAATTAAAAGTAAAAAACTTCGCTCACAATTTAAAAAACTCGATCTATTCATAGACGAGCATAATATAATTAGAATCGGCGGCAGATTGTCAAATGCGAACCTTCCTTATGAAGCTCAGCATCCCGCTCTTTTACCTAAACACGACAATTTTACACATGTTCTAATAAACTATTATCACCGCATTTATTGTCATGCCGGTGTGGGCCATCTTAGTTCTCTGTTACGCCAAAAATATTGGATCCTCTCTTCTAGAGGTGTCATCAGACAAAGATTACATGCATGTAACTTTTGTTTTAAAGTTTCTCCTTCTCACCCCAGCCCAAAGATGGCTGATTTACCCGCTTGTCGCGTACAGGAGACTAAAGCTTTCGTTCATACGGGTGTGGATTACGCTGGTCCCATTAAAGTTACGTTATGTAGACGCCGAGGTCAGAAAAGTCAGAAGGCTTACATATGCTTATTCATTTGTTTCGTTACCAAAGCAGTTCATATTGAATTGGTTACCGACGTGTCATCGGACACTTATTTCCGCTTTCAAAAGATTCATTTCCCGCAGAGGACCTGTCTCTTATTTATATTCCGATAACGGAACAAACTTCGTTGGAGCCAAGGCTCAACTGCAAAAACTACTTGTTAACCGCTACCGCATAGAGTGGAAAATGATTCTACCCCGCGCTCCCCACTTTGGAGGGTTGTGGGAATCAAATATTAAATCTGACGACGCATTTATACCGTGTTATCGGTTCTCAACTTCTTACCTATGAGGAGCTTTCGACTGTTCCCACTGAAATTGAGGCAGTTCTAAATTCCAGACCGCTCTGTGTCCTGAATGAGGATCCGTACCCCGAACCGCTTACTCCCGCTCATTTTATAATGGCTTCTCCGTTGACTTCGTTTCCTGTCGTGAATGTTCCCGAAACGTCGAAGTCTCTAACTTGCCGCAAAAAATTGCTTGATCAGATGGTTTGTAGTTTCTGGAGAAGATGGCGTATAGAATATTTACATAATCTTCAAGTTAGACAAAAATGGTTGAATGCCGCAGATAATATTAAGATTGGTACAGTGGTTCTCATACATCAGGATGATGTCCCTCCTTTACGTTGGCCAATGGGTGTAATTACCGAAGTTTTTCCCGGCAGGGATGGGACGACCCGCATTGCTATGGTGAAGACATGCAGTGGCTCTTTTAAGAGACCCGTTGTCAAACTATGTCCTTTACCTTCTCAATAACATCACCGCGTAATTAAAACCCTAATTTAGCTGTAGTTAACATACTTCAAAATATTTTTCTTTTTTTTTTCTTAGACCGCTTTAATATAATTTCTTTTCTTTTGAGAATACTACATATCCTCAAAACCGGGCAGGATGCTCGCGCAAGTTTTAGTTATAATAAGTTTTTTTTTACTACAATATATCCGACCGCAGTTTTGAGCTATATTTCCTTCCTCTCCCAATTCCATACAACAGAGCGAGAGCAGTGTATATCGCTCGCGCTAATCAACGGCATTTCCGCCGCAGTGATAGCCAATCGCTGCATACCTGTACTCTGACTTGAGAGAAATTCTCGAAGGTTAAAAAGAAAGGACAGTTCTATCTCAACCGCGACCGCTTCTGCTCACCGCATCGCTCCACGCCTTGGAGTAATCAGTTACTTTATAAAGACTCAAAAATATCTATTTATAAGTGTTGGCCGACACAAGTGTAACATTTGGAGACCTCATGTAAAAGTGCACCACAGTGAAAGAAGAAAATCAGTGAAGTGGGACGTCTGTAAAGGCTGTCCTTGAGTCAACGCTCACCATCCAGAAGGTTCCCAAGTAAGTCCATCCATCCCTATCTTCTTACAAGATTCCCTTTCGCTCAATTCTGTGTGTCGTGTCAATTCACCGCCCCCCAAAAGGTCCTTCGAAAGCCGCGTCAAGCTTATCACCACTTAGTGTGAAGAGAGAATTCAAGTCAGAATCAGAAATAGGAACATAAGGAAAATGCATCAAAGATCTCTGTTCAGGGACTGAAGAAGGAGCTAAATGATCCATGAACTCATTGGCTAACTCTAATGGCAGTTTTGAGGCTGTTGTGTCACTGAATGCTGACCTGAATCGTTTAATATTTCGCCATACTATAGAAACATTAACTGCTGGAGAGATAGATTCACAAAATTTTTGCCAACCTTCGAATTTCTTTTTCTTAAGGAGTGTACGGGTTGCACGAGCAGCTTCTAGGTATAGCTCATAATTGAGCTGAGTCATATTATGACAGTAGTCTTTTAGTGCCTTTTTTCTTTTTTTAACAGCCTGAGTGCAATCAGCATCCCACCAAGGTGGTGAGGGAATTTTGCCTGTAGCGCCATTTTTTATAGGGAAAGTATTATCTGCTACCTCTATTAAAATCCTTGTAAATTGATCAGCCAATAACTGAGGATCATGTTGTAAGGAATCAGATAAAGTAAGAACTCTCTCTTCTACATCATTTTTATATTTATCCCAGTCTGCATTTTGAAGTCTGTACTTTAATCGTGGTGTGGGACTGCAAACCTCTGGCTTTTTATGTGGAAAAGAAATGATTAATGGGAAATGATCACTGCCATAAGATAAAGGTAGAGGAGACCAGGATAATGCTGATACTAGCTCAGGTGTACATATCGAGAGATCAGGAGCACTTATTCCTTCAACTGGATCTGTTAGGCGTGTTGGGAGACATGTGTTTAAAATACACAAATTATTAGAGTCTAAGATTTCTAATAGTTTCTCTCCATAGTAATTGGTATTAGAACTTCCCCAAGATTGGTGTTGGGTATTAAAATCGCCCATTACCAAAAATGGTTTAGGTAAGACTGATAAAAGATTATTAATTTCAGAAAGGATATTCACTGTAGGACGAGAATAATATATACATACTAAACAGATTTTATTTACAATGGCAGCAACGGCAGATATATCGTCACTGAGACGGGGAAGAGGGAAAGATTGAAAGGACAAGATATTTTTTACAAGTATGGCGACGCCGCCATACCCATCGCTTCTGTCTGTTCTTAGACATGCATAGCCAGGAATTCTAAATGAGAACCCTGGTTTAAGCCATGTCTCACAGAGAGCGACTGCAAAGGGATCGTATTTATTCAATATACTAGCTTCTGCCCGCGACTTCGTACGCGGATCCTGTTGCTTATGCCAGCGACAACGGGGTCGTCAAAATCGAAGATCTGAATCGTCTGATGTCGAATTCTAAAAGCCCGGGGACGGGAAAACAACGTGATGCGCGAGACGATTCGACACGTTCCAGATCTTTCATTTTTGTAAGTCAACAGGAAATGCCCATCAGACTAAACAATTGCCAAGACGTCATTCCTATATATGTTATAGTGTTGCTGGGCTTTGGAGTTCCACCCTCAGTAGGAGATCGACGCCGGTATGAAGGATATCTATCCTCACCTGTAAGAGTTTCGCTGCTAAATCGCTTCGGGCACATTTTTGAGCACCGTCCGTCCCTCATCACTCACTCAGGCACTTTAATTTTAAATGAAACACCCGAGAAATCAAATCGTGCCTGTCATGTGGCACCTGCCCTGATAAGAGCTCGCGGGTTATTTCGGGCCACTTAGGGTTGGTAGTGATGGTGATGAAGAGGTCCGGTCGACCGTACTTCCGCACGTAATAGAATGCGTCCTGTGTCCGCTTGTGCATCTACCGCGGACCTCCCGTAAAGGTGGAATGGAGTATCACTATCCGTCCAACATTTTCCGCGTTAGAGTCCTCTCGCATGGCGTCCCTTAGCTGCACGTAGTTTTCCGCCCTCAGTTTCCGTTGATTCGTTCTAATGAACACCAACCGCTCCGTTTCTATTTTAGCATACTCATCTACCAGAAATTGACTAAAGAGTGCACGGTAATAATGGAGATGAGAGTTGTCGTTGGAACGGAGCTGAATCATGTAACTGTAAAACTGGAGGGCGGAAGTCTTTTTGTTATAATTTGGGGCACCTGTCTGCGGATCTACATTGTATACGGCAAAGTGGTAGCCATCCTCTCCGCGACAAAACATTAGGGGATATTGTAGGGTATCATAAGCGCGATGTGTCTCGCTGATACGCTGTAGGCGATCAAAATAATGTCCCTTTTGTCGCATTCCTGGTCAACCAAGAGGACGGCTAACTCGTTTGACGTTGGTGCGTTATATCGTCCTGGATGGGCTGCGGTCGATCTTTTGTCTGCTAATAACGAATTTAAAATTATCGCGCTCGTGTTCAGGCACTGATTCCAGAGCGGTTTTGAAGTCGGTAACGTATGGGTTGACACTGTGCAGTGTTTTGTAATCCCCTTATAAGGCTCAAGTCTAAATTAGGAATGTGTCGGCATCGGACATTAGCCGGTTCAGAAAAATCTGCAATGAAATATAATTTTAAAAAAAATCGGAATTTCGGTGGGAAGCAGGGAACCTATCCGATGGTAGACTTGCCCCTGAATTTTAAAAGTTGGCACGAATCCAGATTCAGTGACTTGATGAGCTCCAAATGAAGTCATCTGAAAAGCACTGTTGTAGGCTCGAATATTGCTTAAGAATAACGCGATCTTACTCGACGCCAACGCCATCTAGTTAGAAAACGGAAACTACATATTATTTACCCAAATTAAATTATGAATAAAACTAAATTGTCGTTAATTTAACAGACAACTATATTATTTTTGCATTAAAAAAAAATGGTAACAGCAGCAAGGAATAAAACTAAGAATTAAATACTTAAATCAATTACCTACAACAAATGTGCTTGGTAAGTTAAAACTGAACCAAAACTTTGACTTGACTTCATGATAGTCTAGCTTGTTGTACCACCAATCAATCTGTTTAGTAATATTGGTGTGAAACTCTCCATACAATTAAATAGGACATGTAAAGTTCTCAGATTTAATAAAAATATCGTTCCTAATGCACATACAAAATACAAAAATTAAAAAAAAGGATTTTATGATTTTTTTAAAACAATATTATGGGATTTGAACTCGCACTATTTAGTGCGGTAAACGGTCGCCTGACCTTACCGCTAAATTCTCCGTTGACATATTGTTGAATAGCTGTTTCCTTGCAATTTATAATATTACTGCCCCGCTCCTTTATAAAAATAGCGTGATTATTATGTTTCCAGAGTTAAATTTTTATTAACTAAATAACATGTCATTTTGTGCATTTAATTACGAACAAAAACCTTTTAAAATCAATATTGCTTACCTTCCATAACATACGGCGTGATAATATGTAGCCTTAAAGCCTTCCTTGGTTTACAAAGAACATTTTTGTTGAATTTCAATTCAATCTATCCAGTAGTTTTGGCGTGAAGCCGTACCATACACACAGACAAAAAGACAAACAGACAAAAATTCTAAAAAGTCACTTTTTGTCATCAGTTATGTTTTTCTAACAAAAACCACTTATTTTTTCTCGAAAATTCTCAATGTACAGTTTTTCTTTCGTTACTGTTTTATTATATGTAGTATAGATAACACAAATCAGATTTTTTATTCACTATGCTGCGACTGTTCCACTGAACAATCTTGGATAGACTTGGATCCATTATGATTAAGTTTAGATAAATTAGACAGCGTATCAATTACAGTGGCAACGATGGACGGTTCAGTAATATTATTTTTAGATAAAGTATTGAATAACATAATAATTATATTTAAAATTTGACTTTCATTATTTGTTTTATTTTGCAATGCAACACCATTACCTGTCATCGAAACTTCATTATTAATAAGTTTTTGGTGAGCTGCCCGGTCATACCCCTTAGTTGTTTTCGGGGGATCCCGAGGTTTTGAGAAAACAGTTTTTTTGTGTGATGTGTTAGGTGAATGGGGTGAAGAGCGTAAAATAGGTTTATTATTGGCAAGTGAAGGAGCTGAAGTTACCACGTCTGCATATAGTTTTGACACTGGAGGATGTAGCTGCGATGCTTCGGCATACGATACGCAACTATGGGCCATATAGTGCTTGATTGCTTTCTGTCTCTCAAACTCTGGACACTTTTTATTGATGGCGTAATGAATGCCACCGCAATGACAGCATTTACCTTCTTCGTCTTGAATGCTACAAGTGTCAGCAGAATGTTTCTCCCCACACTTGAAGCACAGAGGGTTCGACCTACATTGTACCTTCGTATGACCGAAACGACAACAATTGAAGCATTGTATAGTTGGGAATGTATACAATTCTACTGGCATAGAATTGTAACAACAAAACACACGTTTCGGTAAAATTTGCCCGTCAAAGGTCAACACGACTGTTTGAGATGGTTTCCAAACAGGGGTCGGTTCGTGAACTTTATAATTAAGACGCCTAACTTTAATAACTTTCCCGCATCCAGTAGGGACAGAAACATTTTCAATAATTTCGTCAGGAGACCATTCGGTAGGGACGCCTTTAATAATTCCCATACGGCACACGTTAAAAGATGGAACAAATGCCTTCAATTTCTCCTTGGCCAAACAAGGGTCATTTAAAAAAGAGTTTGCATCTTGGTATTATGAGAAGCTTAAAGAAATTCTGTTGCGACCAATACGTTTTATTGAGCCATTAATAATGTTGTTGAACCTTCGTTTTTTTAAAAAGTGCCCTAAAGTGATTGGGTGTAATGTTTGACCTGAATTCGTTGTCATGTCAAATATTTTTTGGATGTGAACCACATATGGAGATAAGTCTGAGGATTCGTACGAAGCCCTAGCAACCTGTGGGGCCTTCTGGGGGAGATCCGAATTTGAAGATATACCAGTCTGGGGGCCATCCACAGGACGTGGAGTGGTTTCCAGATGATTTATAGCAGCTGTTGTTCGTAATGACTGGTTGTTTGCAGTTTTAGTAATTACCGAGTCATTTTCACAATGGCAGTGTGTATCTATGTTGGTATCTGCTGTAGATTTACCATGTCTCCTTCTTTTGTTGCACAAGAAGTTTGATTGTTTGTTTGTTTGATGTTTGCACATTTTGCGTGGATCCCTAGCCCTTTTTCGCTCTGATCTTGTTATGGACGAGTCTGTGTCCATACTGGACTCATTGATTATAACATTATACCCTACCGAGGGGACTGTGCCCCCCGGATCGGGTGGTTCTTTGTCCATTGGACAAAGAAAAGAAAGTAAAAAAAAAAACTTACCCTAAATACGAAGACTAATATACACAAATAATAAAATAACTATTCTAATCAATATCTACTCAAATTTACACAACTAATCTCGATTTTAAATTATTTTTTACAAAACCGCCAGAAAAATCACGCCCGCCAAATTCGACAATTCCCGCGCTTTTTTTTTCAACCACCTGCTTAAACTTTTAGAATCTCTAGATCTCACTAAAGGCGCGGGTCCTGACAACATATCGCCACTATTTATTGTCAAGTGTGCCAAAGGACTAGTTAAGCCACAAGCGATTATTTTCACGCGTTCTGTTAAAGAAGGAATTGTTCCTAGTTTATGGAAGTACGCGTACATAACACCGGTACACAAAAGTGGGAATAAGAGCGATATTAATAACTACAGACCTATTTTCAAATTATGCCTGTTTGGTAAAATACTTGAACGCATCATAGTAGTATATTATTGGGTTCTCTGGATCAACGGAAATCAATAAGTCCAGTTATATAGAACTAATACCATTCACCCACAATCTATTCAAATAGATGAAAACAGGGGTTATTGAAAAAGAGTAACATCGAATTAAAAATCTTCAGTTTTTGAAAAGTAGATATACCTTCGCAGAGAAGCGCAGGTACCTAAACTTTTCAAAAACTGAAGATTTTTAATTCGATGTTACTCTTTTTCAATAACCCCTGTTTTCATCTATTTGAATAGATTGTGGGTGAATGGTATTAGTTCTATATAACTGGACTTATTGATTTCCGTTGATCCAGAGAACCCAATAATATACAGTTGAAAACTTAATTGTTTTTTTTTTGTTTATACTCGCAGAGAAGCGAAGGCTAACTTTTCAAAAATTGAAGGTCTATACCCCTTTGCAATGTACTTACCTAGCACACAATCATAATGTAGTGTCGAATCGGTTGAGAGTGATTGTTTACACATCACCGTACCCGTTAAGGAAACTGTTTGCATTCCTATCTTATTCCTACCCATGTTACGCCTCTTTACTATTGATTCGTGTAGGTACCTACTTATTTGTTTAGATTCATAATGTATGTTTGTATTCAGAAGTATCAATTAGATCAATTTTTTACTCACCTATATGATTACTTATTAAAATATTACAATGGTTATGTTAATGAAACTTAGGTTCTATCTAGAAAAAATAGATGGTGATGGATGTAGTAGAAAATAAAACAAAATATTTATAAGATACTTATGTTTAATTACACTTGTTATTCACATATATGTTTACTTATCAAAATATTGCAATGCGGTACTACCTAGAAAGTAAATTTAGATTTTTTTATTTTATTTTTTTAATGTATATTACTTCTAATTTCATTTCATTAGCATCTTATACATATCACCACTGAGCACAGTCATTTTACATTTAGATAATTTATTAAAGAAAAGAAATTTCATCTTCTGGTAGCATCTGATAGCATAGAATGTCTTCTGAATCAGGAAAAACTATATCACGCACTATACTTCTTGTTACTAATTTAATGTCAGGCGGAGCATTTGATGACCTTACAGCCGATTTTTCAGGACCAGGATGTAGGTACTTTGCCAACTCGAACAAAAGTAAGGATCTCATTGTGACCATTCTTGAGTGTGAGATATCGTGTATTTTCGAAGGAGGATTTTTCTGAGTTTTGCTCTGTCTCGTTTGTATTGTCCTGAAGTTTTGATGAACTGGTGTTCATTATTTTCTGGTTAGTCAGGTCTTGAGTAAATATAATCTCGCCACTAGCATTCTTGAAAATAAGTTTAGAATTGCCTTCCAAACCAAATTTCGATGAATGAAGCATTCTGTCAATTTTAATTTAATTTATTTAATATACTCTCTCTCTCTCTTGTTGAAGCAAGCATTGATTAAAATTGAACCATCACACTACAATGCTGAGAGTTTAATACTGAGATGGAGATATGTGTATTTAATTATATATTCTTTTCCTTTCACAGCGTTCAAGTAAAAACACTCAGGATAATGTATAGCATGCTGCATCCAAGGATTATCATAAATCTCCCAATCTTTGATAACACCTCCACATGAGAAACATGCTGCAATATCATTTATACCATTTCCATAATAAAAGAATCCCGCGTCAGCCATTTCCCTCACTAATCTTTTCTTTTGATTAAACGTCCTCCAGTAATAATTAAATGAAAATTCACGCATTTTGAACATGTTATACATGTCATATCGAGGTTTGTATTCATTTTGAGACATGTTCTATTAACTTTCTAGTTCAATTATAAACGTTCAATGGTATCGTCCAGCGTTTGTCAATAACTTATAAAGACCGGACAGAGGTGGGCGGAGGGGAATAGAAAACTTTAAGATGCGTTTTACCTAACTATAGAAATAAAACAAAAAACTATTTATTTTAGAATTTTATTATCAAAGCACCACTTATTTAAACACAATACATTTTTTAAAGCACATACAGAGTCATGATAAATACAGTTATATAAATCTTGAGAATACTTATATAGATCGTATAAACTTATCAAACTAGAACATCCTTTATCTTCTAAATTGAATATATTAGAATTACTGTTTTCTAAAATATGCTTTAACCACAACACTTTTTCTGAACCTTTAACGTAGATACATTTATCTCTTAAAATATCTATAACTAAATTCTGATAATTAGGGTAGGGTACAAATCCTTCACGCCAGTGTATCTTTCTGTTACGTTCAATCCAACAAACATGTTTTTTTTCATGTTTCGTTAATTTTGAAAATGGAAATGGTGGCTTAATTAAAAACACTTGTAATGTTTTATTATACAATATAGCGATTTCTTTTATTATAAAGTCATTTGTTTCTGTTTTAAAGCCTTGAATATCCACAATAGCTATCATGACAATCTGCGCACAATGTTGCTGAGAGGTTTGTATTCTACGAGTCGATCGTTTATAATCAAACAATATGCAGTCGTCTTATCTGGTAATGCTGTGGAACATTCAATTTCCAACCTCACGTCCACTGGACCTGTTTTCAGGCTATCGTTTTGTCTTGAGCAGTCTAAGATAAAAAGAGGGGCTTTTTCTTTGAACTCCTTTAGGTCAAGCAACGGGTCTACTGGACAGTTGTAATACGACTGACGAAATTTTTTTTTTTTTTTTTTTTTTTTTTTTTGTGTGTGGCCTCTCGCAGGTCAACCTAGGAGGTTGTCGGCTGCTTAACCGGACTTGCCTGTGGCGGCCTCGATTCGAGAATCAAAGCCTCCAGCCAGGGCTTACTTAACTAACTTAAAAACTAAGCGACTACACGCTAAGGGCACCCCCTGTGGGGTACGGACCTCGGCTTAGGGCGTCGCTGGGGGGGGGCAGCAAGGGACGGGCTGGATCGCACAAAGATATTATTATTATTTACGGGGAATTTTAAAACTACGGCTCAGCGGCGCGGGCTGGCTCGAGCAAAGGACGGGGAGGACGTTGACGGGTCTGTCGCGGCGGGCCTCGGCGGCGAGGACGGAATGACGGCGGTCTGTAATGTCTACGAACTGTACTGGTTTCCTTACGGCTCTCTTGGAGCAGGGTAATGGGGTCGTCGGGGGTGACAAGAGTATGCCTAGGACGGCGAATCTTTGAGATGAGGGAGGGTTCATATCGGGCGGCCGATACGATAAGGGGGTTGCGGTGTTTCACAGCAGTATCGAAGAAACGCTTGCACAGGCGTTTCATGAACTGCTGGATGGTGGGGATTTTGAGATCTAAGTGTAGATTCTCATTTCGGACGTAATAAGGGGCACCGAGGATTTTACGGAGGGTCCGATTTTGGAGGGTCTGCATCCTATGGAGGAAACGGGGCTTGGCGTGTGCGAAGATAGCACAGGCATATGTCATAATCGGGCGGATTACTGCTGTAAAGAGGCGCAGCTTGCACTTAAGTGATAATTTGCTGCGAGCAGTCATGAGATAGTGGAGCCTACCTTGAGCGAAAGCGGCTCGCGAGCGAGCCTGCTTTATGTGCTCGGCGAAGGTCAAGTGCTGATCTAGGATCACTCCGAGGTACTTGGCTTGCTTCTCCCAGGGGATTGGCTTGCCGTACATGGTGATCGGAGGGGGAGTGACGAAATTTCACAAACATTTCATATAATATAGTATATTTGTTCTCAGAAAACTTTAGTCCACGGGTAGTGTGAAAGTGAAACCCGGGGCCCTGGGACGAAGGCAAAGAAGGAACAGGAGTGGGTTTTTAGTCAGTAAAAGTCTGACACTATTTTCCGCTCCGCCCAAGAGCGGGATTTGTCATAAGATGATTTTCCCACCTAAAAAAAAAAAAAAAAAAAACCTAAAGGTTCATATGGATAATATTGTGAATTCAAAAAGAGTGTAACGTTTGTTACTTCACAATGATCGAATAGTGAACTGTCTTTAGTTTTATTATTTTTTCGATTTGTTTGTAAACAAAAAATTACATATCTGGTTGGTGGTTTTTCCAATTGTGAAGCAGTTTTAACTGACCAAGAATGCTTTGTGGTTTTAGGTAGTAACGGATATTCATATAAATCCCAATTTCTAAACGCCATCTGAATAGGTTTATCTCTTTCTAAATGTTTTAAAAGTGACAGTCTTTCTCGGTCTGATACTTTTATGTGTGGCACCCTCCACTGAACTCTTTGCACGTCTATTTGAAAATTAACAATATCATCAGAAAGGATAACGCTATTTAAGTTAGTATTGCTTCTGTTCAATATAAGTTCATGTTTACAATTTATCACTATTTTATTGTAATCCTCTGCAAAACCTAAAACCTTATTTAATGGGATAACAGCACTAAAATGCCCATCACTTTGAAATCCCTCTAAATTCCAACCCCATAGAGCAGCAACTTTATTTTCTGCTTCATTTAATGAGATGTATGATTTTATTGTTGATGTTATTCCAGAATTTTTTATGCGGTCTATTTCAATACCATTCATTTCGTATCTGATGTCTTGAAACAAATACATAACAGGGTTATTAGTGAATGAAAAAGTTTTCTTGATTGGATTCCCATCTTTACCGAAGAGCTTCGCTTGTCCTTCGATGTAAATTGAACTGGCTGATGGTAGCACGTATATGTCTTGCTGGTGGATGGGAATTCTGATTTCATCGTTTTCTCTAAAGCTGCTATTGTAGGGATTGTATGAATGGACTTCATAACTTTCGATCGAAGTGTCGAAGTGCGGTAATTCAGTAATCTGTAGTATATTCATAGTTTGAACCCTAGGGCTTTAAGAAAATCTTTATTTGCTTTAGTCAATTTCTTAACGTATTTCTTGCGTCTTTGCACTTTAGCAATCGCAGAAGGACTAAGACATTTTCCATTCGCTTGGGTGTTTTTATAATATACTATCATTTTGTTTTTCTTAAATGAAGACGTAACTGAACTTGTTCCTCTCCAAAGTTAATACAGTGACCAAATTGATCTACAATCTTAACAGATACCGATGAAATTATATTTTTGTTTACTGGAAAGTAAATAACATGTAGTGGTATTTCCATGCACTGATGACCTGGAGTAGTATCAGACACAAACTCATGAATAAAATGAGTTGGTAATCCGTTGCAGTACGAACCGTTAACAAGATCACATTCGATTCTGATTACAGACAGACCTCTGTTAATAATGGGAATATTTGGTCTTGATTTTAATACTGAAAAGTATACCAAACCGCACTCATATTGATCTGACAAATGCAATGGTGGTTGAAAGTATGAAACCAATTCCGATTTATTCCCAGAGATGGTAACCGTAGTAGACATGCTTCTATACTGACCTCTTTCGAAAGATCATGTTTATTTTATTCCTTCACTACACCAAAAATTCTTCAAAAAGTTTAAACAAAGATGTCCACAATTAAAAGGGTGATCACGCTGAATATTATCATAATTATAGTGAATTTTGGAACCCAAGTATTTTATAAATTCCTTTGGAGGCTTAAGATTTCCGTAACTATCAAAATACTCAATATAATCGTTGTATTTTGCATAGGCTACCCAATGAGAACCAGGATTTTTAGAGCTATCTAAATTTATTACTCCACATTCTTTTTTAAAAGGGTGTTTAGGTAGCTTATCTCTCATAAAGACACCTCTGAAATAGGGAATATTATTTCCATGCTTCAAAATGTCTAAATTACTCAAGGCTCGTTTGGGTAGCCGATATCTTAGTTTTTTTCTTTCGATACAAAAATGCCGAGTCCATCTTTATGTGGTTTAAGGTGTAGTCCTTTTCCGATGCAGAGAGCTTCCATCTTTTCATTGTGTCTCTTCGATTCAGTCAATAACTTTTTCGCAATCTTGAATTCATTTATGGTTTTAGCAATACCAGCTGCACCGCCTGCTAAAGCTCCCACTGCAGATAATCCCGCAAAAATCGAAATCAAAGGCAATACTCCACCAGTTTTTGGTATAGGAATAACACGAGGAAGTTTAATGGATGAATCATCAGCTAATTCTCTGGCAGCGGCCATAGCTAATTCTATTGCCACTTTCTTGCATTTCGGTTTTAATTTTTTCATATGTCTCTTGGTTTTTCTAATAACATTTTTAAATTTATTTTTTAATCCTTTTCCAATTTTAGGAGGACACTTTTTGCTATCTTTTTGTAGGCCAAAACCAGTTTTAATTTTTGTTGACATAGCGCTGCTTACTAAGCGTGCTGCCAGTTTTTCCCCTACACTCGCATCAGAGGCAAGTGCTCGGTCTTTAGCCATATTTAACAAAACTAAATCTGCCTTGTGGCGATCCTTTAAGTTTGAAGATTTATGATAGGCAATGTCGTGCTGTTTGCAATATTCGTCTAATTTATTAACACCTTTATCTCCACGTATAAGCCTTTTCATCAATTTAGTGCCAGGCCCGCAATAATTGTATCCTGGTAAATGTAATTCAAATGGTAAATGATTTATAATCCAATTGAGAAGACTACTCTCTTCAATACACATCATAAGACTGAAACATTTGGACTGAACACTCAATAAATATTCGATTTATCAATCCAACTATTTTCAGAAGCAGGCAAACCTAACCATTTTACAAAAACTCTGTCTCCTTTACTTTTAAGAACTTTCTCAACTAGATATAAATTAGCATTTTTTGTCTTTTGAAGTTCTTGTACATAAAATGCACCTAAAATGGGTTGGCCTCTGATTGCGTCTTCAATTAAGTAGGTGATAGGCGATGTATTTTGTATTTTTCGAATTTTAAATATTTCTGTCGACCAGTTGGGAGTATATCCTTTTTCAAATGTCCCCTTATATTTACTAATGCGTACATAATCACCCTCTTTAAACTTGCTTTTTATGCTAACGGTTTTCATCAACATACAATATCTTTGTAATATGCGTTTTTTATTAACATTATCCACGTTTGCTGGGATTTCATCAATTGTGCGATGATAGGTGTGATTGTATTCATAAATAACATTATTAAGAGTATTATCTATCCAATTATAGTTACCTTTTAAACTAAATTCCTTGTATAGTTTCGATTTCAATGTTCTAATAAATCGCTCAACTATTGATGCCTTTTTTGTTGAAAAGGTTGAATAATGATTTATATAATAAGATTTCATAAGATTTTGAAACATGTTATTATAAAATTCTGTTCCATTATCCGTTTGCAAATTTTTGGGAACACGCCCATTAGCCAACAAAATCTTGAAAGAATTGCATACAATATCTTTGGTCTTGCTTTTCAAAGGAAAGGTCCAGGCGTATTTCGAAAATGTGTCAATAACAGCAAGAATAAATTTGTAATTTTTATTCTCTTTGGAAATTGATTGCATGTCGATTAAGTCTGCTTGCCAAAGGTCATCTATATCTTTCATAATAACATGTCTTCGTGGAAAGTTTAGTCTTGCATTTTTATGAATTTCGTTTACTACGTCGGCTTTACTCATATTTTAATTCAGTATATCAACATTTGTCTTGAACCTACCAATGATACTGAATGAAAATCATACTACCTCCACTATTTATTCTTCAATTATATCAGCTTCTTTTAATTCTTCAATTATCGATAAAATTTCATTATCATGATTTGTATTGCCAGCATCTCTTGAAGCGACTAATAGTTTTAATCTCTCAACCAACTCGTTAGGATCGTCCCAATATACCAAGTCAGTATTGTTTTTGTACTTCTTTAACTTTGGCAAGTTTCCTCCAAGTTTAGTGTGAATGTTATCATTTAATGTTTCAGAAAAAAAAGGTCTGATTATTTCACGATATTTTATTCCTTTATCACCTTTTATTTGACCTTTAGGATTGAAGTCTCTTTTGTGAGCATTGGTGTAATGCAATATATCCTTGTAGAAAAGTTTATCTTTAGGGGATACTAATTTTAAATCAGGTTTTTTTTTTAAGTAAAAGTTCTTTCAGACCAGGAGTTAAATTGTAAGATTTATCACCGATTTTAATCAAAATAACGCTATCGTTATTCAAACTATTAATTTTAGAAAATGATACTTTTGAATTACCCATAAATAAAGTTTTGTTTTCACTTCTTATTCCAAACGGTATATTTACACCATCATACATATCATAATCTTCTAATGAAATATCTAAATCATCTTCCATTTTAGGAGACTTTTTAACCAATTGTGCAGAATTATGTTTTGGTTCGTAACAGTCCTCAAACTTTGTAGTCGAGCTAGTATTAATATCATCCATTTCAATATCTCCAGAACATGTGGGTGGGGTTGTATTTTGTAACAACAATATTTTTTTCATATTTGTATTGGAATCAGCTAGGGTTTTAAGAGGGTCTGTGACCGGTTTAAGCATTTGATCAAGCGACAATTTCATACAGTGATCCTGGTTCTTCATTTGTTTTATTTTATTCTTTATGGAGTCTACTGACTTCATTAATTCTATTTTAATATTTTTCTCCATGGTATATTTTAACAACTGCGTTCAGCTAAGAATCAAATTATACTGAATTTGATTTTGTATGTTAATTACTTATATGTATAAACAGTCAGTCAAACTTTAAAAAAATATCAAAGTTCTGTCTGTACCTTCCATTATTTAATGGCGATTCTTTATTAATAAGTAGAAAATTATAAGGTTTACTCCAAACAGTTTGACAAATATTTTTGAACATTTTCCATTGTAAATCAGAACTAACATGCTCTTCATAAATATGTTTTAAATTCACATCATCTTGTTTGAATATAATAAGAAAATTAACATTGTCACGTAACAATTGCTTCGGAATTTTAGAATAGGTTTGAGATAAATAGAAACAATCGATTTGTTTATGCCTGCCCATGCAAAAATAATTGCGGATATTAACTTGATTTTCACACGCAACATCATCAAAAATAAATACAGAATTTGTTAAAGCTTCACTCGGAGATATTACATCTTTATCATCACTGAACTCATAGAAATTAATCTGTGGCACTCTTTTTAATACTTCGTTTAAAAAACGGTATTTTGGTTGGAAATAAGTCTTAGAGTAAAGATAAAGATTTCTGAATTTGAGTCCATTTTCATGCAGCAGTAAACTAATCATAACATTCGTTTTGCCACAGCTTGATGGACCGCATATTATACAGCGAATGGTATTTGGCAATAAAGCGCTATGTCTGATGTGGTGAACAGAATCACTTAATCTTATATTATTAACATTGAGGGATATAGGTTGCTTGATCAACTTCATCTCACCGATTAATTAAAAAACTATTTAACGTGTATATATATACTTCGTCGAATTAGGTCAAATCCTGTATTGAGTACAAGAAAGATGCTATTCTCATCTTTCATAATATTTAATCTAAGGTACAGCTGATTGTACTTATTATAATCACTTCTCTTCGATACTGTCTATTCCATAAGTAAATCGTTTCGTGTCGCATCATAAGTAAATTTTAATGCTTTCATAATTTGATCTAATAATAAATATATAATGCATACTCTTTTTACACCATTATAATATCAATATTCAGTAAAAAAACATAAATAAAACACCAAATATAATCTCGATATATTTATTTTGAATATGTAAATTAAAATATCTTATCGATGGTACATCTAATCATTAATTGTATCATTTATTATCTAATTAACAGTCTAGTTACAATTATTATACAAGTATTGTAATTTATCATATAGGTACTCGTACATTCAAAATATTGTATCACAATGTCCCCAAGGTAACGTATGAGAATTATCGGGAAGAATTTGTCTTTTATCATCGTTTCTGTTCAAGACTAGTTTGTAGACTTCCTGAGTATATATAGTATGCTTTATCGATTTTAGCATATTCATTTTGAACCGCAAATTCTTATTCGTTATGAGAGTCTGATAATAGTCAGATAAGTTTAGTTGTTTAGTGACAGTCTTAGATATACCTTTTGCTTTTTTTATTTGCACCTTTACGCTTTTTATACAGTACAATTTAGCTCTGAGTCCTACAAATTCGGCAATCACATCGCCACCTAACTCGTCCTTGAATAACCCGGGCACTTTAGCATTTGTTATTGGCATATTAAACGGATTATTCAAATGAAAATTACTAGTATCAAACAAAGATATATTCTCCTTCATATCTCTATAAAAAACGTCAGTGTATATCAAATAAAGTAAGCTGTCTGTGTCAGTATAACATAGTTCTACGTTTTCATTATACTTCTTTTTAATAAAGTCATAGTGAAACTGATAGAGATGAGTTTTAGCATATTCTAGCACGCTGAACCCTATGTATATAGGTCTGTCCAGCTTGATTTTTTCGGGATTTAGCTGGATTGCTACTAAGTTTTCAGAAAATATAGTAGCACTATGAAAATTTGGTTTTGCAATTAGTTTTTTGGCCTCCAAAACTTTTTTAGTTTTATTTTTAGTATCGCTCCATTTAGAGACTAGTTAACCATTGACATGTTTCCTTTTATTCTCTATCGTTTTCCCGAAAATAGCATTGTTAAGTAATTTAAAAAAATCTTTTTCAAAAACTGATGAAGACTTTTGACGTAACTGAGTATTCAAATCAATATATTTTTTGAGGTAGCTACCTTGTCGAAAACACAGAATCTTATGGATTTTTTTAAGACGTAACCCATGTTTTAGGCATTCTTTCAAGTGAACATAATGTATGACATAATGATATTTGTCATAAAGGTTTGCAATAAGTTTTGGGTTTTTACCACCAGGAGGAATGAATTTCTCGCTTGCGAATGGTAAATCACTATGAGTATTATGTAAATAATCCCTGTATTCCAAATCAACTGCCAGAATATAACCGTAATCACCATTTTCATCAGTATTTATGATATCGAAATTACAAATTTCTGTGTCTGTTAAAAACCTAAACTCGGAAATTGGCATTGGTTTTGTCATAGCATGAGAGTAGAGTGCGTTACAGTCAAGATATACAACGTGTCCCAGAAATCAACGTCAAGCCGAAAACGGGCAATAGGCCAAGTCGTGACAGTTATTAGAAAAATATAAAAAAACATCTTAGTCATGTACTTTTCAAATTTTATGGATTCAAAAATAAATCTCAAAAAGTGACACCCTGTGATGATCTTTCAAGTCCTGTGACTACAAATATTAATTTTTCGTCAGTTTTTTTTCTGTGACGTAACCATGAATAACCCTTCTGTAAATTACAGTTAAAAGTTAAAACATAACTACCTCAGTTTTAAATAAAATGTTAGATTTTTGCCCAACATTGAATTCAAAATTATTACATCACCCAACTTTAACCGCGTGTAGTGTAAAAAAAATGTACTACACTATTTTGGCAAGTAACTTTAAAAGATGGCGCGTTTAGTCTGAATTCCAAAATGGTATGCCACTTACTAATTTACTACTTCTTAATTGAGGAAAAAAAAATTTTGTTAGTTTTAGGTGCGTTTGAAATAAAATTCAGTTGTTGGATTTCTTTAGTTATAATTTTTATTAAATCAGATTTACCATATTAAATGTTCGAACTGTTTGCCTTCAGCTGAAATGCAAGCTCTACATCTCTTTAAAAATGATCGCGTAATAAGACGGGCATATCGTCTCGAGTTGACGTATTCAGCGGATTCTGCAATTCTTTGACGCAGTTCGTCTAAATTTTGTATTGGTTTAGAGTACACGATATCCTTTATCGTACCCCAGTAAAAAAAAATGTGTGCGTGTACTAGCGTACACTCGTAAGAAGTGAAACTTCTTTATGACGTTATTTTTCAAAAAATAATTTACTATATGCAACTTTACAGAAATTGGTTAAATAAAGTTAAATTAGATAAAGTTTAATAAAAGGCTTTTATTATTATAGACATAAATACAAATTCTACAATTATTTCATTTTAGCTTATTACTACAAAGATTATTATTGAATTTCATTAATTGTAATAGATCACGCGTGGTAGGGATAAGAAAAAGATGGCGCGTAACGGAAAAATGTGACGCGTAACGAAAAAATGTTACACTAAATTTTTTTCCAACCCCGATAAAGAAGTTTCACTTCAAAAAGTCTATGGGGTTTAAATCGGGTGAACGAGCAGGCCACGAAATTGTACCACCCCGCCCTATCCACCTATCGGGGTATTCATGATTGAGAAACTCACGTACTGTTCGAGCATAATGCGCTGGGCAACCATCATAAATAAATGTTCAGTGGCACTTATTCCAATAACTCTGGTTTTGTAAAAAGTCCAAATACCCCTGGGCATTTAAGTTCTCCGGCAGCTCGATTGGACCAATAACTTTACCATTTAAAATTCCCGTCCACATGTTTACTTTTTTTACTGGGGTACGATAAAGGATATCGTGTACTCTAAACCAGTACAAAATTTAGACGAGCTGCGTCAAAGAATTGCAGAATCCGCTGAATACGTCAACTCGAGACGATATGCCCGTCTTATTACGCGATCATTTTTAAAGAGATGTAGAGCTTGCATTTCAGCTGAAGGCAAACAGTTCGAACATTTAATATGGTAAATCTGATTTAATAAAAATTATAACTAAAGAAATCCAACAACTGAATTTTATTTCAAACGCACCTAAAACTAACAAAAATTTTTTTTCCTCAATTAAGAAGTAGTAAATTTGTAAGTGGCATACCATTTTGGAATCCAGACTAAACGCGCCATCTTTTAAAGTTACTTGCCAAAATAGTGTAGTACATTTTTTTTACACTACACGCGGTTAAAGTTGGGTGATGTAATAATTTTGAATTCAATGTTGGGCAAAAATTTAACATTTTATTTAAAACTGAGGTAGTTATGTTTTAACTTTTAACTGTAATTTACAGAAGGGTTATTCATGGTTACGCCACAGAAAAAAAACTGACGAAAAGTTAATATTTGTAGTCACAGGACTTGAATGATCATCACAGGGTGTCACTTTTTGAGATTTATTTTTGAATCCATAAAATTTGAAAAGTACATGACTAAGATGTTTTTTTATATTTTTCTAATAACTGTTACGACTTGGCCTATTGCCCGTTTTCGGCTTGACGTTGATTTCTGGGACACGTTGTATAAGAAACGATGTTTCTTTTTGATCATCGTAATTGGGGAGATATTGATTGTTTGCTTTAGCATGTCTCAGGGAACATTGAGCTAAACCTCCACGAATACCTTTTTCCAATAACTGATAGATCTCTACATCATTAATTAATTCTAATTGCACACCCGTACATAGTAACATTGCATCCCAGCTGAGTCCGGGCGAGGTGACATAATAAGCCGGATCTAACTTATAGTATTGAAGGCATGTATTTCGAAACTTTTCAAATATATCACTAAGAATCAAAACATCACTTTTCAAATACAAATCTGTGTATTCTCCAAGCGATTGAATGTCAAAAACATCCCACACTCTTAGCGCTCTGAGGTATTCTTCGTCTGATAAATGCTCTTGTTTTAAATTATTAAAAAAGTATTCTTTTTTCGGCATTGCCGTATCACTGTACTTAGACCATGTATCTACGTAGTCATATGGATAAATGCCCTTAAGTTGCATAAGCTCAAACTGTTCATGATTTTGGAACTCATGAGATAAATTAATAAAATCTTTCTCACATAAAGTTTTACATAAATTATCTAAGCTCGAGCTAAGAAATTGAAAAGAGTCTAAAAATTTTATTTGAATTGATTTTGATGAGTCTTTTGATGGCAAATATTTAGTAATGGATAGGTACTTTTCCTTAGTTTGCGGTATAATTTTCAAATCACCCTCATACTTCGCTAATTCTTTTATAAACAGATGACTATCATAGCCAGATAAGTTATGAAATATCACAGGCACAAAAGGGCAAACTCTATATAAAAGATTACATTGATTATGCGCTGCTCCCCTAAATTCAGAAGTCACGTGGTCATGGTCCATTACTTTATCATCAAAAAGTAAATTATTACAGATATGGCAAGTAGTTTCTCTTTGATATTTGTCCTGCTGATGTTTAGACAATTTCATTATGGGCTTTTTACATTGCAACATATCGTGTATTTGTGACACATCTCTGATTAAATACTCAATGAATACTTTAGCACAATCTGGACCTCTATAAGTTACATATTTATTTAAGCCTGAATCATGTGAACAGCATATATAATAGCCGAAACAAGAAGGCTCGTGTTTTTGAATAAGTTTAGTGTTTTCAGTTGATTGGTTTTCTGTACAATGTGTCAAAATGCTTTCAAAATCTGCATAAATCACAAAGTTGATTTTCTGCTGTCTCTCGTAGTGTTCAAATTTCAATACACTGTTTTTTGGAGGCAACACCGATAATATTTCTGAACAAGAATGCGCAGTATACTTAGACACACTTGAAAAAAATTGTAGACAATTTTCACATAAATACATTTTACCTTTATGTTCAGAAATTTGCCTGCGTACTAATTTGAGAAGATCTTTAATCAGACAATAATGAAACTTACCATTTTTTTCAATGTAAAGTAGGTTCACATGATTTGTTTTCCTTGAATCTGACTTATATAGAGGTCCAGTTACATAAAATTTGTTATCTAATCCATAGATGTTTACACTCAAGTCTGGATTATTTTTTTCTAAGACCTTTACATCGCTTATTGTAGGGGGAAAAGTCATATCCTGAACGTTCAGTACGTTACTGTAGTGTGGATAAGAGTTTACTCTGCACGCGTTACGTTCGCGTGGGTGTAAAGCTGCTACTATAGACCATAACAAGCAGTGGTTATCATTATTCTGTATATTAATACAGCTTTTAGTATTTTTCACTATGGGTGGTAAATCAATATAGGAGCCACCTCTCATAGGACAGTATTTATTAAGATTTATTTCTAAATGACTTATTGAGAGAAAAGACCAGCCTGACTCACAAAATTGGAACTCGCTCATTTTTTTATTAATTGTATTCACTGCCTCCATATACTTTTCTTTTATACATGTATCTTTAAGAATAATTGTATTTTTAGTGTTAAACGACTTTAGATTTTGTGAGTCTGAATGTGGTAATATAAAGTTTGCAAATAGCTCAAAATTTACTTTTAAGCAAGTACTTTTTTCCAGAGCCATAGTAATTAGTTTTATGATATATTTCATACTATCATGCAAGAAAGTTTCAGGGGTCTCAAAGCATTCTTCATATGGATTTAATCGATAAGTAAGGATCCTGTCTTTAAATGCAGTTGCAATGATTTCAACATTTTCAAATTCAGTTTTCAATAAACAATTTGATTTATGTACATTACTTCTTACATGGTATCTATAATCAGGTTTTCGTAAAATTACTTTGCATTCATGGCATATCATAGTATCATGACTTTGAAAATGAGATCCGTTATCGCCGGTAGCGGTAGCTGTAATAAAAAAAAAAACAAGACATCATTAGGATAAAATAATGTTATATTAATTTATTTAACTTTTTCAACTTAACCTATGGATACATTTTGATTATATGCATATGATCTACGCTTTTATATGATATAGGCTTATATGTGAAAAGCAAATATTAGCTAAATTCATATTTTGAAAAGATCATCTTGATTACAAAAATATGGTTTGTTCGTATTCAATAATAGTTTGAAATAAATGTCGGTGGGATATCCTTAAATTCCTTCCTACTTGAAGTTATAAATTTTGCTAAATATCCCCAAGCTTCAGTATTATCGTCTGTTTTATTTTTTAAACTGATCACTGCCTGACGCCATCTATTCATTGCAGAAACATTTTCAATATCCGAAACTTTATAGACTTTTAATTCAATGTAGTGCGATCCCTCTTTAGAAGGATGACCTTGTCGAGAAATACCGTTAGCTAATCTTCTCGTGATAGAAGATACTAAAGTTGATACTTTTTTAGAAGAGGAAGAAGAGGCACAGGCCGCTTCCAGTGCTTCATCTTCACTGTCCGTACCGAAAAGTTCCCTAGCCGTAGGTCTTGTAACTGGACGAATCTTCGGCTTTTTCAATGATGATCGTATATGTTCAGTGCTCACTGCTGGCTCAGCTCGACGTGTTGACGAATGTTTTTCGCGTTTAGTTCGCTTTCTCTCCAGCTCTTCCCCCTTGTCATCCAAGATTGGCATGCTGCTAGATGGACGAGACTCTTCTCTACTCCGTTTCGTTTTCTTTTGAGGACAAATTTCTTCAACCTCTTCTTCAGAGGATGTGGGAAAAAGTTCGTCAGCTTTTGACCTGAAAATAAAAATAAATAAATAATTACATATATACGTTTTACTTATCTACCTCTCTCTGCTAACAGCTCTGTTGTATTAGAAAATAAAAATTAATAAATTCAATACTTTTTACAAAACTTGCAGATGTTGATAATATTAGAAGTACTATAATAAAACAACGTTTTCGTGACAATTACAAAGGTTAAGGTTAAAAGGTATTTTTTATATTAATAATAATTATAATATTCCACAACTATCACAAAACGCCGTCTAGTCTCAAGCTAAGCAGAGCTTGTGTTATGAGTACTAGAAAACTGATAAACATACATATATATTTCTAAATACATACATATTATAGATAAATTACACCCAGACACAGAACAAATGATCGTGCTCATCACACAAACATTTGTCCTGGGTGGGAATCGAACCCACGACCTCCGGCATTGCAGTCAGGTCCACTAACCACTAGACCAACAGGCCAGTCTGATAATAATCTATAATGATACTTACATTTTGTTTAATTTGATTGAAGATTTTGTAAGATGACGATGATGAAGATTTTGAAGACTTGTTGACTTGACTTGTACAGTGGAGTTGTAAATCTGAAAACAAAAATAGAATAAACTGATTAATTTAAATTATCGAAATCATATTTAATTATTTTAAGTTTTCGTATCAGATAAGGTAAGTTACACCTTCGAATACACTGTCGCTATTAACATCAGGTTACCTGGTGCCTAGCTGACTTGTTAATTCAGGAATGTTTTCAGAATACCTATGCAAATATTTGTATTGAGCTCATGTTGAATCATTCAGAAAAATAATACACCCGAAATCTAAAAGTGATATTAACGCTTGTATTCATAAATAGGTACGGGTTGAATTAAGAACCTTCCGCCTTTTTGTGAAGTCGGTTTATGTTGTTCTTACAAATTGGATAAACAGATTTAATTAATCGAATAATTACTTATTCATCACATAATATATGTTAGAACATAAATAACAAATTTTGAAACTGATGAAAAAGATAAACTATTCTGAAAAGTTATTACATTTGAAAAGCTTGATACTCACTTTGTATTGTTAAGAAGACTAGTTGTCCGAAACCTGCATATGGGGCACGCACTACACACACTTATAAACACTTTTATCACTTGTAGCACCTCAGAAAGAAAATTTTGTAGTGGCTCATTGTTTCACGGTCATTTAAATAAATATGAAAAACATCAATGTGTGCATGCAGATTTTACACTAGTGTTATGCAGAAAACAGTTTGTCAGCAAATTAAATACACTAGCTGTATCCAACGGCTTCACTTCTTTTAATTTACTCCTCAGGTAACCAATCAGTCTTAATAAAGGTACTATAAGTGTGAATTAGTCTAAAATAAACAGACAAACTTCTTCATTTTTATTATATGTTTATAAGGGTACAATATAGTAACATAACATATTCCGTAACCAAAATACGACGTTACTGCTGCGTATTATGAGATAAAATAGTAGGCGTCAACATTGACGCCTAGGATATTATTATATTTCTCACTGTAAACATAGACAGATCATCTGTCTCCAGGCGCCAGTCTTAATGTACTCATTTCCATTTAAGGAAACGTGGCATGTGTTCAAATTAATTAACGATTTTAAACCTTAATAGCATACTAAAATCACATATAAAGAATCATTTACTTAAATTTCCAACATCATTATTTCTCTGATTTTCATCAACACCGGAGCAGCTCTGAACATCTAACATGTCGGTAAGTTATTGAAAAACATTTTTATTTTTATTTAAAAAAAAAAAAATATTTTTTTCGTTGATCGAATAATGAAATAAGTATATAAACAATGTTTTCAAGATGAATACTTAACGGGTTCGACGTCAACAGTTTTGTCATAGTTCAATTTTTTTTTAAATAGAATAAACAATGTAAATACATAAATTAAATATAAAATATGCGTTGACTTGAGAACTTTCCTTCTTCATTGAAGCCGGTTGATTAACTCGATGTTTGTTTCAGGAATCTGGTGAGGATCTATTCAACTTCTTGCCGAACAATCAAGACAAATCAAAAAAGAGAGCATATCAAGACAAAGAGACTTATATCTGTATAAAAAAACCATCAAGGGGAACGAAAATGATACGAATTGAGTTATATGATGTGGAAAATCTACCTGCAGAATTGTTAAATTGCAAGTGTCATTCCGAATTATGTGTGCAATATATTGTCAAAAACATGTTTATGGACGATGTTTATAAATCATATAGAGACATAGTTTTATTAATAAAAGACAAAATTAATGATTAGCAATTGTTGTTTTTTCCCCCCCCTTTATAGAGATAAGAAGTAATTAAGTTTTCAACTGTATATTATTGGGTTCTCTGGATCAACGGAAATCAATAAGTCCAGTTATTTAGAACTAATACCATTCACCCACAATCTATTCAAATAGATGAAAACAGGGGTTATTGAAAAAAGAGTAACATCGAATTAAAAATCTTCAGTTTTTGAAAAGTTTACCTGCGCTTCTCTGCGAAGGTATATTTACTTTTCAAAATCTGAAGATTTTTAATTCGATGTTACTCTTTTTTCAATAACCCCTGTTTTCATCTATTTGAATAGATTGTGGGTGAATGGTATTAGTTCTATATAACTGGACTTATTGATTTCCGTTGATCCAGAGAACTCAATAATATACTACTCATCATCTACACGCAAGTTTACAGTACTTTTTCTTTGATCTTTATTCCCCAACAGCACGGTTTTCTTAAAAAGCGATCGACTACTACCAACTTACTGTCTTTTGTCGACTTCGCTACATCCTGTATGGACGATGGAGGTCAGGTGGACTGTATTTTTACAGACTACAGTAAATGTTTTGACCGTATTGACCATAATAGGTATACTCCTACAGAAGATTTTTTGTATTCATGGTAACTTATACCGGTGGATAACATCTTACATAAGGAATCGTTCCCAGGCTGTCGTAGTCAATGGTGTTGTGTCGAAGCGGCATGTAGTCCCTTCAGGGGTTCCCCAGGGATCGCTTCTCGGGCCCTTATTATTTAACATTTTTATAAACGACATTTAGGTACACATGCTTTCAAAATTCATTATTCCTACTTTACGTAGACGATATGAAGATTTTCAAACGCATAAATACTGTCGGCGACTGCTACTCTTTGCAACAAGATCTCGAAAGACTAGAAAACTATTGTCAGTTGAATAATCTGGAACTCAGTGTATCTAAATGTTATACTATTACATTTACTCTCAAAAGCAGCAGCATATCCTACACATACATTCTAAAGAAAGACCAACTGAAACGAGTAGATTTTATACGAGATTTAGGTGTGATATACGATTCCAAACTTACCTACGAGAAGCACGTAGATCACATAATAAACAAAGCTAACAAAGCCATGGGGTTCTTAAAAAGATCTTGTTCCCAGTTTACAGAACTCAAATAATAAAAATATTGTATTGTTCGTCCGTAGCTCACTTGAATACTGTTCGCAGGTTTAGAATCCCATGTATGCCATCTATATCTCAAGATTGGAATCTGTCCAGCGAAACTTTACGCGATACCTGCAGTATAAATGTAAAACCCGCGATCATAATTACGAGTCGAGATGCAAAAGGTTTTTTTTTTTTTTTTTTTTTTTTTTTTTTAGGTGGGAAAATCATCTTATGACAAATCCCGCTCTTGGGCGGAGCGGAAAATAGTGTCAGACTTTTACTGACTAAAAACCCACTCCTGTTCCTTCTTTGCCTTCGTCCCAGGGCCCCGGGTTTCACTTTCACACTACCCGTGGCCCCAGTAGGCTTCGACCCTGTTGGGCCCCTACGATTTGCTGACATCTCCCTGAGGCGCGCGTGGAACAATACGCGCCGTCGACGACTTGGGCTCGGTCCGGACGGTTACCGGACGATCGGACGGCGAGCCACCCATTGCTCGCCGTCCGCAAGCCCTCGCCTACGGTGGCCGGAAATCGGGATCGGAATCCCGGCGGCGGTTGGGGCGTGAGGACCGTTGCCGTTGCCTCACGCGATCGGCCGCCTCTTTTGCTAGCATTACTGCTTCGCAGAAGGAGGCGACCGCCTGCCACTCCTCCTCGCTCCGGACCATGGCCTGTACCAAGGCCCGGCGCGAGAGATCGCCGCCGCCGATCGCCCCCACGAGGACACGGCGTTGCTCTGCCCAAGCGGGGCACACCTCCACCGTGTGCTCCACCGTGTCCTCCGGGCGGTCCGCACAGTGGCGACACCCGGGCGTCTCTTCCGCACGAATCCGGTGCAGGAACTTCCCGAACTTACCGTGTTCGGTGAGAACCTGCGTCATGCGGAAGGTGAGGACGCCGTGAGGTCTTTCCAACCACGCCTCAAAGAGGGGACTTACCGCCATAATTGTGGCGTGCCCAGCACTGGGTCGCGACAGTCGCTGGCGCCATTTCTCCATGAGAACCCGCCAGAGCTCTGTCCGCCATGCTGCGACTTGTCGCGGCAGCGGAGTTTCGCCCCGGCGTTGCATCTCCATGCGCAGATCGTGCATGTGAGCAAGGCCTGTTGCTACCAGATCCCATGGTGGCTGTCCAGCAAGGAGGCTCGCCGCTTCGCGGGAAATCGTCCGGTATCCTCGCACCATCCGTATGGCCATGACCCCCTGGCACGCGTTCAGCCGGGCCGCCGGCTGCTTCCGCAGCGCTGGCGCCCATACCGGTGCGCCATAAAGGGCCATGGACCGAACGATTCCTGCGTAGAGCCTCCGGCAGGAGGCGTCTGGACCTCCCAAGTTAGGCAGGAGCCGCCCGAGAGCAGCCCCATTCCGATTTAGTTTGGGAGCCAGACGTCGGAAGTGCTCCTCGAAATCCCATCGGCTGTCGAGAACGAGTCCCAGGTACTTCATCGTCGACCCGACGCCGATGTGGACTCCTCCTACCGTTAGTTGAGAACCCGGTGGTGGCGCGTTCCGAGGACCGTGAAAGCAGATGGCCTCGGACTTGTGCAATGCCACCTCGAGTCCCAACTCCTGGATCCTGCCCACGACTGTCGCAACCCCGTGTGTCGCTAGTTCGACCGCCGCCTGGTACGACTCTCCCCGCGCCAGGACCAGCGTGTCGTCTGCGTAGCAGACCACGCTGACCCCGTCAGGGAGGTCGCCGCGCAGCACGTAGTCGTATCCGATGTTCCACAAGGGCGGCCCTAGTACCGATCCCTGCGGAACACCGCACGACATCTCTCGGCGTTCCCACTCTCCCTGCCCAAGTAGCACTGGGGGTTCTATAGCGGTTGAGTAATGGTACACATTTATTCTTTAAGCTGTCTATGTAAGCAGTATAAGGGCTGTATAGCACCCTATACAGCCCTTATACCACCGGTTTGGGCACAAATTATTCAGCCTTAAGTTCACAAAAGGTACACAGTAGCAGAATAGTAGCACGTTAATGGCAGTTTAGGAGAGAACAGTGGTCTTAAAGCTGATCTACGGCACTATATAAGATTCCGTATGTTTCTTCATACAGACAAGAGAGTTATAAAAAGTAACGAGTGAACAATTATACAGTCTCTATAGTAATTAACGCTCACAAGTGTGAATAAAAACTACTAGTAGGCTACTTTTTCTCCAAATAATCACTTGAGTACCACATTTTGTAATAAATATTTATTTTTAATATAATACTACGCGCAACATCTGTCGTGCGAGTGTCCATGTGAATTTTAAATGTGATTTTTATAACTGGTAAGTACTTGTGTTTATTATATTCTATACCTAGTGTTAATATTATGGGTATTGTAAATTTATTGTAAAGTATATACATATTTAGAGTTAAAATTTTCATGCGCCTCAGAAATAATGCCTTTTTATCAAAAAAATATATCTAAATAACCGGGGACGAACAATGCTATTTTTCATATTGGTGTTTTTATGGCATCTAAATCAGTCTATGGCTTTTTATTTGAACACTTACTACAAAATTAATCACGAAAACTCCGTAGTATGTGATAAAACCATAATTTATTTACAAATATTATAGGTTATGAGTGAACAATATTGTGGCCATTTTCTTCCACTACAGTGAACCATTGTAGTTCCAAATTATTGCTGTGAACTCTTTTAAGTTTCACATGTGTACCATTATAGTGTCGTGAGCTCTATAAAGGTTCACATGTGTACCATTATAATGTCAACATATCTGTGTTAGGCTCATATTCAGCCCTGGGCTGGTATGCAGTTCTTCAATAGTTCACAATTTTACCCTTTTAGATATTTTTTAGCATACAAAATTTTAGAGATCCGCATTGAAAATGTAAATTTTCTTTAAATACAACAAGTTAGTGTATAGATTTCGACCGCCGTGCCTCCACCTACTTTTACCTCCAAATCTGTTTCGTCATAGGTCAGGTTCCGAAGCCATGCCTTTAAAGTAGATAAAATCTTTAAAGGCTGACACCAGGGTTTGTCGGGTTGATCGTCAAACTTACAATCCACTCCAAAGAAGAAGAAAACTTGAGATTTGATTTTTCTTGTTATTTTTAAACGAAAAATACAGCTTTGGTGGCGCGTGTGTTTCGTTTCATTTCGCTAAAATTTGTTAATTGCCTAGGAGTTGTTAGACAGGCGACATTATAATTTTTTTGCTATTCAGTTTCATATTTGTATTTTTTTTTTTGTTTTTCAGACGCATAATGACAATAATATAGATGATAGACCTTGTTCTGAAGCCAATAATCAAATGATAACGGAAGAAACTTTGAATTTGTTACCTACGCTCGACTGCGATCAACTTATTGGTAATCAAAACCTATTGTTACAAAAAATTAATAACCAGGACAAAATACTCCACGATACTATTGAACATATTTAGCTTGACGATATACATATAACGACGCGTCCTGCTAGTAAGCGACCGCGGTTGAACCGCTCTACAGCCACCCCGGCGACTGAGCTCCAGGATTTTAAAAGGGAAATACGCGATATGCTGAAGAACTGGAGGACTGATCAAGAAGCTTATTTTAAAAAATTGTGCAATGATCAATGTTCTTCTCTGAACAAACTAGCAGCCGATTTAGTTGAGCTTAAACACCAAAACCTGGCGATTCAAAAATCAAACGCCGAAATTGAAAAAAGCATTTCCTTTATTAGTAAACAGTATGAGGATATTTTGAAGCAAGTTGAGTCGCTGCAAAGAGAAAATCTAACGTACAAGAATAGTATTTTGATCATGGAAACCAAGATACAAGATCTACAGCGAGTATCCAGGCCCTCTTCTATTGAAATACGCAATGTTCCTTATGTGCAGAACGAAACAGTATCGGATCTCACTGCGATAGTCACCAAAGTGACCTCAAGTATTGATGTCCAGCTAAAAAGTACTGACTTGCGCGATTTGTACCGCTTACCGGGTAAACCGGATACGATTAGGCCAATTGTGGTTGAACTCTCTAGCGTCCAAACAAAAAACCAAGTAATCACTGCAACCCGGAACTTTAATAAGATGCACAAAGAAGATGATCGCCTTAGTACTCGAAGCATTGGCTTAACAGGAGAACGGCGTCCAATTTTTATATCGGAACACCTCCCAGCCAGCTCTAGAAAACTTTTTTTTACTGCCAAGGAATTTGCGAAACTCAACAAGTACGACTTCTGTTGGAGTTCAAATGGCAACATCTTTTTAAGAAAAGTCACAGGAGACAAACAAATACTTGTCAGATCGGAGCAAACCTTACGAAATTTGGAACAGCAAGCCAACCAATGACTGATCTATGCTATGATGTATTTACCGCTGTCTAAGCCTTTCATAAACATCACTCACGCAATTCTAAGTCTAATTCTATTTTCTTTTAATATTTATTATATAATAGTAATCAAAGGAAATTACAAGTCCTTAAGTTTAATACTAACTACATGTTTTAGTCCCCATGTATACCTCCATTACACTAAACATTTTTTATTAAATATCGAAATAGGAAAAATTTTTTGTAGACACACACCCCTCATTTTAATCACCACTTTCGTAACCTGCCTAACGTACTCGAACAAGAACATAAATTGGGAATGTTATCTCATGTTTCTTAACTTTAAACCACACGCGCCCAGCAATTGTGGTTGTCTGTCGTATTTGTTGCATGGACGATCACAACTTCTCGACTTTAATTGTGTCACTTCACCAATTGCAAATCTTTACCATGCATCGCTGCATTTAAGCAACACTCTCTGGATTAACAACTATATAATCAATGGCGTCAATAAATGAAATTAACAGTGAGTTGGACAGTATCAATGTGTCATCGTCCTTTACCTGCACTCCGGATAAATGTGGTGATTATCTGAAATTCCCTCATGCACTAAATGTCTTGCATCTGAACATTAGAAGTTTAAACAAAAACTTCAACGAACTAATCTGTCTTCTCTCATCTATTAAATTAAAATGCGATGTATTAATATTATCAGAGTGTTGGCTGAAGAAGAATGCGGCAGTGCCAGCCATTCAGGGTTACACCTCATCCCAAACCATGAAACTTTTTAATCAGAATGATGGAGTGGTGATATATGTCAGAGAAAAGCTGGATTTTTGCATTTTTGAACCAGAATTTTCTGACGCCAGCTGCCTTGTTTGCATAATCCAAAACAATGTAACTTTAATAGCTTTATATAGACCACCCTCACAAAAGAACATTGACAACTTCTTGGATAGCCTAGATAAATTGCTGGCTGACTGCAAACAATATAAAAACGTCTCGGTAATAGGAGATATCAATATAAATATAGCCCCTGGCAACACTGACCCTCGCTCCTCTCAATACCTAAATCTGGTAGCCTCACACGGTCTCCTCCCCGCCCATGTTCTCCCAACTCGCTTAAATAATTGCTTAGATCACGTTTTTCTTAAATCAATGTTTGATGCAACCACGTTAGTTGTGGAAACATCAACAACTGACCACTCCGCCGTTTTACTTAGCTTAGAAATTGATACCCCAAAACACCGTTCAAGCAAATGCACTACTCCTCGTCTCAACCTTTCTTGCGCTGTCAATGACATCGAGAGCTGCGATTTCTCAATCATTTTAAAACAAAGTGACCCTAACCTCGCTATGGATAGGCTTTATGAAATACTTATACCCATTTTAATAAGGAACACTGTATATAAAACTATCCCCTGTAAACGTAAAACTATTAAACCTTGGATTACTACTGGTCTACTGAGATGCATACGCAACCGAGATAGTATGCACAAGAAAAGTAACTCTGAACCCAATAACGCAATTTTAAAACTGACATACTTACGCTACCGAAATTTTTGCAACAATTTATTAAAGAAACTGAAAACAACATATGAGAAAAAAGTTTATTTCGATGCCAAAAACAACCCAAAAAAAATGTGGGATGCGGTCCGTAATGTTTTGGATATAAATAAAGGTACTTCAGCCCCCGTTGACCTCCTAAAATTAGCTAGTGACCCAGTCGAGTCAGTCAATTCCATAAACATGTTCTTTGCGAATGTCGGTAAAAACCTGGCTAACAACATCCCACAAAACCTCAGCAACGCCCATTGTGCCCCTCCTTGTACAGTTTCGATGCCAAACTCAATAGGCTTACTGGAGACAGACGAGCAACAAGTCGATGCGATAATAAAAGACCTCCGAGTTGACAGTGCCTCTGGCTGGGATGACATCTCTCCTAAATTACTAAAATTAACCAGTCGCATATTAGTACCTCCTATAACGCACATTTGTAACCTCGCACTATCCACTGGCATTTTTCCAAAAGCCCTTAAAAAAGCCATCGTCCACCCGATCTACAAAGCTGGAGACAGAGGCAGTGTTAACAATTATCGCCCAATATCAGTACTTCCAGTCATTTCCAAAATACTGGAAAAAAATTATTCACAAGAATCTCGCTAATTATCTGAATAAATATAAGATCATTGCAGAAAACCAGTACGGATTTAGAAAAGGACTATCGACGGAAGACGCCATTTTAGCCCTGCTTAACTCTGTTGTCAACAATATCGACAGCAAATCCAAATGTATTGGCATATTCCTGGATTTGTCAAAGGCGTTCGACACAGTCTCTGTCCCTATCTTACTCAGAAAACTGGAACGAATCGGCATACGTGGTACGGCCTTCAAATTACTTCATAACTTTCTTTCCGAGCGAACCCAGTGTGTTAAAGTAGGCGAACACATTAGTGGTGAACAATTACTAGATTTTGGTGTGCCCCAAGGAAGTCTGCTCAGCCCTCTCCTCTTCCAAATCTATGTTAACGATCTCTGTCTACTCACCCTTCCTTCTACTCAAGTTATAGTATATGCTGACGACACTGTTTTGCTATCTAGTGGACCCGACTGGGTAACGGCAAGGGAGGCTGCTGAAAGGTCCCTAAGTCAGGTTATGAGCTGGCTGGGTAGCAACAGTTTAACTTTGAACGTCGCTAAAACTAATTTCATTACCTTTGGCTCCAATACATCTGCTCTTCCAGCTCACCTTTCACTACAAATGAAAGCCCACGTTTGTGACAGGAATATCCGTAATGAGTGCTGCTCATGCCAGTCAGTGACAAGAGCCTCGTCTGTCAAGTATCTCGGCCTTTACCTTGACTCCTGTCTTAGTTGGAAAACTCACATTGATTTCCTGACTGCACGTACCAGAAAACTAATTTACCTTTTTAGAAAGCTGAGAACTTCTGCTAACAAAGACATCCTAAAAATGGTATACACCGCTCTATGTGAATCAATACTAAGCTACTGTATCACTGCGTGGGGAGGTGCTGCCAAAACAATTCTATTACAAGCGGAAAGAGCTCAGCGAGCGATTGTCAAAGTTCTCCTTACTAAACCGTTTAGGTATCCAACTCAAAAATTGTATGCTGAATTTAAGGTGCTAACGGTCCGGCAAATGTACATGTTTCGAATAATGTCACGAACACATAAGAATACTCCTCCCAATATAGATGTTTTCAGCCCTACGATCAGAAGAAGACCCAAACCAGTCTGTGCCAGAGTTTGTACCAATACGACCTTCGCACGTCGGCATAACTGCTATTTAAGCGCTCTAATCTACAACAAACTCCACAATAAACTGGACATACACAATTTAAACAAGTTCCAATGTAAGTCCAAAGTTAAAGAATTTCTGCTTACTCTCAATTATGATATGACGGAAGAATTTCTTAAACCCTAACCAGTTAGGCATTCACACACACACACAAGTACAATACACACGACACAAAAATTCCCCTTTCCTTCAGTTTAATTTTGGCATTTCCTCTACTGATTCCCAAAATGTACTAATTTAGTTTAATTTTTATTTTTTTCTTATATGTTTTATCTTGTTTTTAAGTGCACATTACGTATCTAAACCTTGTCACTACAGAACGGACGGATGGATGACCCCTGTAACACAGGTTTACCTAGCGCAGGGGTCATTGATCATTTATCTTGTACCTCGCCAATTGTACCTTTAATTAAGTGTCACCTGTAATTGTGTACTTTTTGAAAATAAATTATTATTATTATTATTATTATTATTATATGCAAAAACTCACCCAGAAGGTAGCGATGTTGTCTGTGGAAATCAGCGAAGGCATAGCAACAATTACAGAAAAAATTGAACAACCAATGGCCGTTACTGTATTAAAAGACGCTAACCCAGAAGAAAATGAGGCGTTCCGTCTTGAACAGATTGACGATAAACAACAACTTGACAGTCTAGAAAATACTTTAAACGATAAAGCTGAGAGAGCAAAGTTACAAAAACAGTTATCATTTTTGTTTCAACCCTGTGAAGGCAATGGCTTAACATTTGCCTACAAATTGCTCGACTCATTGATTACACGCGATTTTATGTGTAAATGTTCTTGGTCTGGAGCAAGTCGTGGAAATTGTTCAAAGATCCCGTTAAAAGATTTTAAAAACTTTATTAAATTCTTTTGTGACATGATACGTGTACGTTCATGGGATCCTACATTTACCATGGGACAGACCGAAAAGTTTTTTAAAATATCTTTAAAAAATGCTGTGAAAAAAGGGCAATGAAAGATTTAAGATTTTCAACTAAACGAATTCGAAAAACTAAACCTAAAAGCACAATTTAAAAAAAAGAACCGAATCAATCCACAAGCAAAGCTTCTACTAACAATCACGACTCTCCAAACGAATCATTAGCGATTATGTGATTTAAAAATAAAAATGATCAAGATTCGTAAAGTTGTATTATTATTTTAATGTATGTAACAAAGGTATAAAGAATTGAAATTCTTTGTATTCAACGCACACTAATTTACACTTAATATACTTAGATTCTAAAACAATCAAAGTATGGTCACAATTATGCTGACTTCTTGATTTGTATATTGCAAAATGAGACGATTTTATTGGATATGTAAAAACATCTTCTGTGCTATTTATTCTAATACCTTTTAATGAAATCTTATTGTGGTTATTTGCTATGTAGTTAATTTTAACAACCTCGATTCTTTTTGTCAGTATATAACTGTCTCTTTTTATGGTAAAAATTTTGAAAACTTCAAAATTTATTATATTTATTTTGTTTGTTGTTGTTGTTTGTAACAAACGGATACTTATTGTCAGAATGTTTTTGGCAAAGGAATTCATTTGTATTTTCCTCCATTCTTTTGGCGACTTGTGACAGCGGCTTTTTACCTGATCTGAGCATGCTTTTGATCATACGTACGGAACCGTCATTAAAAATATGCATTTTTATTATTTTGGGGTTATTACATACAAGCGCATGTTTATCGTCGTCCAAGTGTTAAAGAAAACCACGTTCACATAATTATTTAGCTTAGAGGATAATAATGAGGTACTCGTGAACAAATAAACAGCTGTCAATGTTACTAGATATCAATAGTGGGGCGTGTAATGTACCATAAACGTACATGTGAACTCATTAAACGCTCTTTTACAGAATAATATAAAGGCTGATTAATATATCACAGACTAGACCCACTTACAGCAACAAGCTGAATAACGGTCCACAACAGGTGCTACATAACAGCTTTTGGGTATATTAATGTTCACATGTGTTGTACTAAAATGCCAGCATTATAACACCATACATGTGAACCTTTAAATAGCCAATGCCGTATAGTTCTCCTCTTAAAATGCTCTTGTTCAGCTATTAAAATGAAAGCTGACTAGAAGAGTAATGTTATCCTATTATAACACCAATAGTTACTAAATAGGACATTTTTACACTCCTAAACATGCCTTATACAGGTATAAGTGGATTTGTTCACTTCAATACAGCCAATGAACCACATGTGGCCATTGTTAATGCTTAGAGATCACCAGTGAACTGAATGTGAACTATAAAAGAGAACAAAATGCTACTTGGGTGGTGACCAGGGTAGATGATGTACCTGTCCGACAGGTACGCCTCGACCACACGACAGAGGTAGTCGGGCGTCCGGTGATACCGGAGTGCCCTCCTAATGCTAGATGCAAAAGGTACCATTTACTACCACTTAGTGAGAGAAGGAATATATCAGATATCTCTTTCCTCGTTAAGTTAGCACAATCTTACATAGACGCCCCACAACTTCTCTCCAAGATTAATTTACGCGCCCCCACTAGATCTGCTAGAATACCCTTTCTTCTTCTTAACGTTCCCCGCTGCAGGCTACACAAAGTACAGACTACAGACAGAATTCGTTCGTTATAAGATGCGCAAAGTCCTACAATAACTTGATTGACATTTCTGAACTTGACATATTCACTACTAAGCCGCGTGTATTCAATCGAATTCTTACCAAACATTGGTTCGATAACTGTTTTATTTAGCACTGGACACGTTATATAATGATTGTGTTTTATTGTTAAAGTGCATACCATCATTGTAATTTATCTTTTTTTTTTCTCTTTCAAGCATGCTCTTCATAGCTATTTATATGCGAAAACATGTAATTGGTTTATAGTTGCATAATTTGTTGTTTTTTTAGTTGTTATACTGTTTGTTTCCCGATTACAATAAAATAAATAAACCTAAATGTTACAAGTGTGGCCAGATACATACTGGTGATACTTGTAATGTTGAAGAAGAAAATTTATCTTGCTGTCATTGCTCTGGTAAACATTTCGCTACCTCTAAATTATGTCCTGATTTTTTTTCATAATGGTGAAGTTACTAAATTGATTGCGCCTATTTCTAAGTCATAACCGCCCGTAGCTAGCTAGCCAATGTAGCTAGCACTACTGTTACTACTTACGCTTATCCAAACTCTCAATCTTCTTATACACAACATTCTCTTTCACATAGCTCAAATAAAAAACAGTTTACATACACCGTCGGCCTCCTCCCAAACCAGGTAAAGGTTACGACCGAGAAAAACACCAAAAGATTGTTAATGATTTTAACTTACCGACCCCACAAGATGGCTGTGCTTTAAGACCGTGTATTCGATTCGCGACGAAAACTTCAAGTTTATTTACTTATTTACTTATTTATGTACACACAAACACTTAAAATCGAAAAGAACAAATACAGATAAAAGAGTACAAAGGTCCTGCCTGCTTATTTCTAACGAAATTTCTTCCAGCAGACCTGCGACAGGAGAGTTGGATGAGAGATGTAGACGCAGTGTGTATAAATAATATAGGGAAGAATTAAATAGACTAAAATTATTATCTAAAATAAATCATATAATACATACATATATATCAACAACAGTAAATAAATGTACACATAAATAGATAGGTACATAAACTAAATTATGAAATACATTTAAGTAACTATAATATATAACTTACGAGATGGTAGAGAGAAAATGTTCTTTGACTAGCTTTTTGAAGACAGATATATTTTTAGCATCACGGATCTTAGCTGGAAGTGAGTTCCATAGTCGTACCGCATGAAAAGAGAAGGAGTCAGAATAAAAATGGGTTTTATGGGCTGGGAAATTGAGATGGTGTTTAAGGTGGGATCTGCATGGGGCATCGGCAGGGCGAGTGAACGAAAAACGATCACGCAAGTAGCCAGGATAAGCAGGGTTGAATAGGATGTTGTACAAGAGACAAAGTACGCTAAGTTTTTGAGTTTTTCCAGATCAAAATCGTAATGATGTGAGCAGATTATTTCAAAAAGTATTACGGTTTTAGAAAGATTCAGTCTTCATCTATAGCACTACTATGTGTGTGAAAAGTAAATATAATTTTTATTGACAGTTTTTTAAAGAGAAGGCAATACCCTCGCAGCGTTTTACGAAAATAGACGTCTAAGTTATCTTTCAGGACGAATACAACCATTGTAAAGTGCTAAAATATTTTATTTTATACGTTAGTCCAACAGAATATGTAGTCTCAAACGGAAATACTCGTACATAGCTTTATTACGAAAATATGGCTAATAAATATTTAAAAAACAAAATTGAAAAAATACAAAATCGGTTAAGTTTAACAATTCTTTTTTACAAGTGTTTTTTTAAAACTTAAACATTATATTTATTTTAAGAAAATTTATGTATTGCTTAATATCCTGTTTTTTTTTTCAGTCCTTTTTATGTACATATTTATTTTACACGATTATTTTAAAAACACTATAAATCCTCGCGCGCAATCGTTTGCCGGTCAGTTCCGCGCACTACTCGTAGCGCGACACACTATATTGATACTTTGGCGATTTATATTTTTTATTTAGTAAGTAGGTAAATTATTTAACATAAAGTAATGTAACGTTATGTACCGAAAATTGTTTAAATATTAAATGATATAATAATATAAAGTCACAATAATTATGAGTTTATGAACCTACTTATAATGTTTTTCAATTATTTTTCGAGAAGTTTTTTTTTAATATTTAACAATTTTAATATAGTATCGGGTTGATCTTAAGGACGCTTTTACTTTTTCCACGCGCTCAAATTTAGGTATTTTAGCCGCAACGCATCGACATTACGCGCACGCACACATAGAGCCCATTGTTCGCTCAATTTTATACTTTAACTGAACATGTCTTGATACTTAAGGTATTATTTTATTTTTCCTAGTATTGATTGAGTCAAGTTTGTGTTTTTAGTATCAGTGATTACTGATTATAGTGCAATATGTTGGTGCCTACTTATCCAGTTTCGAATGCTAGTCGTAAATGAAAAATAAGTAGTTGCCATATCGTTACGAGAAATAACGACCAATTTCTTAGTAAACCTTCGAATATTTCCTAGGCTTACTACCTGTATTACTTTGAAAATATTATATTTTTTAAGTTAAAAATATTACATAATGATATACATACATAAGGATATTACAAAATCAAATGGGTATCTGAGATTAATTTTATCCGACAATTAGGTACAATTACGTACAACCCCTCTTCGACATGATTTAAATCTTCAAACTCAATTAATACTCGTATGATGTGTGAAGCAAGTAGGTATTTCGAATTAAAATTCGATCTAATCGTTAAAAATACACTTAAGAATATGAATACATAAGCCATGATTTTTTATAATTATAAAGTAAAATATACAGTGGATTTAGCTGTTATAATATATGTACTATTCAGACCCCATTTGTAGACAATTTCTGTATTGTATTTGTATGAAAAGATTGTAAGAGACTGAATAATTTTAATGCATGTAACGGGGAGAAATCATCGTTAATTTGATACTATTACATTGTGGCAACTTTAATTCCTTGTATTTCAAAATTGTAACAGAAAACTATTGACTTTTAAATGCAAAAGTGTCCTAATTTATCTTGGTACTCGAAGATATTATTTTATTTTGTACTATACTCTAATGGCACTACGATGTCATATGTACCATTATAACCATTATATACTAAGCACAAACAATTATTTTTATCGATTTTCAAGGTTCTCATAAACCCACTAAATGGTTTTGATAAACCCACAATATTTTTGAAAACACCTATTTAACGACATTCCACACCGTTATACCCGATAATCTAGAAAAAAAATTCCTTCTTACTGTACGCGTAGAGGAACCCTGATTTTTTTTAAGTTATTTTCCTAATACTGTTGTGACATATATCTGGCTCTGGTGAGTATTCGGGTTACTTATAAAATGAAAATTATACCTTTTCTGTGTATTAATAAAGTTCATTTTGCATTATCTATTATTTAACCTTTTGAGTGCGTAATTAGAGACACAATAGTAAGACAATGGCGCGTGAACGCCGGCGTTAATGCGGGGATCAACAGCTTAATGTAAATAATGCAAAATGAACTTTATTCCTATACAGGTAAGGTATATAATTATATTAAACTAGTATTTGTACTAAACAAATTATATCTGCTTTAAATAAATAAATAGTGTGTACGATAAAAGTAACACTTATAGGTATTTCACTAAGAAATACCTGGTGTGGGTCTGTACATTGACTATTATTTATCCCACAGAAATTGTAAAAAGTAGAGTATTCAACACAGGGATAAAGCTGTCTTTGTCTTGGACGGCTTGATTTTCTCACTTTACTCAGGTTCCAATATTAATTCTCTCGCTGCACTCGAGAGTTAATTGTTTAACGTCCTTTTCCGTTTCTTTTTTTGATGCGGGAAATTATCTACTGACTTTTTTTTTAATTGAGTAAACTAGAGCTTGACTGCGATCCCACTTGATGGTAAGCAGTGATGCAATCGTTGATGTTGAGGCGCACTAATTTATTTGACTTTTCTCGATCTAGGAAGGAGCTCTTTACGTGTTAGAGTTTTACTGACTAAAACCACACCTATGTTCCCTCAGTTGCCTATTGCGTTTTAGGACCACTGATAACCTCTTCAGAAGTCAAGCCATGACCCTAGCCAATTCTCCCTCGCTCTGTATTACGGCCTGAACGATGGCCCAACGCGTGAGGTCACCACAAGGACACTAGTACTCCACTCAAGCAAGGACCTATATATCTCTGCGGAAGGAATTTAACTTTACCAACTTTCGTTCTATTCGAAATTCAATATACCGCACGTGATTTGAAGACATTGCTTTATCCCTTAGTTACATAATTTACAATTTTTTTTACCACTTTTTTGCAATGAATAATATTTATTATACACATGCAAAATTATAGCTTTATATTATTTTCTAAAATCAAGATGAATAAATGTCTGTATCACGTGTTTTCGCTAATCATTATTCCTATCACTATCGCATAACTGTCGAACTACGAGTACAAGACAAAGACAGGAACATAGCTCAGCCAAAATAGTGCTAAATGCCAAGTGTCCTTTATTTATCTTAGCCTTAGTGTTTCCGAGTTTCGCCGGGGACTGACAGACAGACGGACATGGCTTTTCAGAATCACTACTCCATCTACGACGGAACCCTAAAAATAAATAATATGTACCTACGTCATAACCACCCCTAACACCGCCACAATTGACAACCATAACGAAAAAAAAACTTTTTACAACAATAAAATAATCGACGTCACTAAAAAAAACACTAAAAGGATCAAAATAACTTTAATTTCGGAAGTCGGTGTTTCTCGGTAATGTTTGTTTTTTATTTAAGCTGTTGATCCCCGCATTAACGCCGGCGTTCACACGCCATTGTCTTACTATTGTGTCTCTAATTACGCACTCAAAAGGTTAACACTCACTTCCGAAATTAAAGTTATTTTGATCCTTTTAGTATGTTTTTACATGAAGTCGATTTATTTTTTTTGTTATAACTTTATTTATTATTTCACAATTTTTAGTTGCGATACACTTATAACCAGAGTGCCTATTTCTCATGATAATTCCAATTAACCCACACATTGCAAGGATACATTGTTTTATTATGAAATTCCCGTATCTCCCTTCCACCTTCCGGCTTCATCATCAGATCTGTTCGATAGTACCTTATAGCCAAAGTGCATCTCATGACAATTCTAATAAGCCCAAACACGGCTAGGATACATTGATTAATTACGGAGTTCCGGTGCCTATCTTCCGGCTCCATCATCATCATCATCAGGTCACATTCAGAACCATTTATTTATTTGTATTGTCAAAGTCGCTTAACTATCTACATTGTGATATCTATGTGAGTATGAAGTTCCGTTGGCCATTTCTGGTCTTCTTCATCAGTTCCACTTCATCAAATGTAACTTTTTAACTGTAAATGCTTAAATTCTCGATGAAAATACCAAAATCACCAATACACGCTGAAATTTTAATGGTTGTTTTCCCGCGGCAGGACGACTACCCATCAAGCGCAATACACATTGAGCCCGCCGGGCCGCCGTCATATGTCGGCAACTTTTTGTTTTTCATATATTTCATACAACATTCTTTTCATACCACCATACCATGCCGCCGGGTTGTGTCGCCGGGCTTTGTCGGCGGCCCGGCGGGCTCAGTGTGTATTGCGCTTCAGTAGTACTATCGAAACACAAAGTTAAACTAAAAAAAGAAAGCTTTTTTTTTTCAAATCATTAAAAAAGTATTCATAAACTCGATTGAGCGAGAATCAATAGTAGTTCACTAGACATAAAGTAGGTACCTACACGAAACGTACGCGCCGCCGGCGCCGCGCGCTGCCGGCAAACTACAAAGGAAGAGTGAATAATAAATGTTCAGAGCAAAATAAGCTCTCGAGCATGGTGATACGGCATTAACTAGCCTGCACGCTCGCGGCAAGCGAGGCACCCCGCGCCATCGCGCCGCAACATAAAAGAATACGGCCAAATGTTGCGCTTTGCGCTTAGTCCTTCCGCGAACGTCATACGTGCAATACGTTATCGACATCTTTTCAAAAATGAATCGGCATTACAATTTTTCTAATTGAAAATTTGTCGGACTTATTAGACGACGTTCCGCTAGCGGTCAGCGCATATATATACATACATACATATTCAGCCTTTTAATGTTCCCACTGCTGGGACTCAGGCCTCCTCTCTCTAGGAGAGGGGATGGGCCGTAATCCACCACGCGGGCCCAGTGCGGGTTGGTGGATGTCACATGTCTTCGAATTTTTGGTTCTAGGACATGCCGGTTTCCTCACGATGTTTTCCTTCACCGTTTTAAGAGCAGTGGTGATGAAATAAATTACACAAAGTAATGCGTCTGGCTGGATTTGAACCCGCGACCTACAATTCGTAAGTCGGGGCCGTTACCACTCGGCCACCACTGCTCTCTAAAGCTGGTCTGAGCTCAAGCGCCTGGTGTATCGTGAGGAACACCAAACACGCGACGCGTTGATAAGTGCGATAGTGGACGCTTTTAATATCGTGACACGTGACAGAGACACTCTAATCAAACTAAAAGACAATCAGTTAAAACGTGCTCGTTTGTGCATTGAACGTAGTGGTTTGCATTTGGAACAATTACTCCGCTACCGGGAAGTGTAAGTAGGTACTTACTCGTACCTTGTAAATAAACATTTAAAAGTAGGTTAGGTAATCAAAATCATTGTAAATAAGTTGATTCTATTTTTTAAATACGCCTTAAATACTTAATCATCTAATTCAGACTTTTTTTAAAGATAACTATCTTGATTTTTATTAGTTTCTCAGTGATCTGTAAGTTGTAGGCAAAAAAGTATTTACGACGGTCCTAAGCCCGTAAAAGTATGAAGGGAAAATTGGAATAACTTATTTGGTTTTGTGTTTTATTAAGTCACGAGTAGTGATCAGCTGATTTATACGCGAGTGCAACGACCGCGCGGCCATTCGGGGCAACCGCGCGCCCAGCCCGCGTTCCGCGTAGATATCGCGCGATGTATTACCATTGGTTCAAGTCGCTTTCGAGTTTTGTTTATCACAATTGTTAATCTGCCATTTATTGAGTCAAATTTTTTTTATATGTATTAATCGATTGTATTACCGACACAAACCCATTTCGCTTCGGGAAAACAACCACTAAAATTGCTTCGGGAAAACAACCACTAAAATTTTACGGTGTATAGTTGCCTATAATATTTGAGGAGTTCTCTCGATTCCTCATGGATCCCATCATCAGAACTAGATTTTGAAAAATGGGAACAAGCTGGAAGCATACCTATCCTTGAAGAGGAAAAAAAATTGCAAATCGGTCCATAAACGACGGAGTTCTGAGGTAACAAACATAAAAATAAAATACAACCGAATTGATAACCTCCTCCTTTTTTTTACAAGTCGTTTAAAAAAAATTCATCCACAATCTTGAATCATCCTCCATCCAATTCTAAAAATAAGTATGGTATTTGTATTTCAGTCTGAGAAAGTAGCACGTCTTTGCAGTCACAGTATACAAGTCGGCACTCACTTTACTATAGGCTTCGACGTATTTATTTTGTCTAAGAAAGCGTTACAGGCGTCCGTTCATAAGCGCTTCTGAGCGCGGAACAAAGAGTATAGTAAATATGCGCGGAATGACGCGAGATATCGTGCGTTCGATGAAAAATGTATGAAAAAAAATTGTTAGTGGTTTTATTTTGGTCATTAATCCTAAAGCTATTTATGTAGCTTCAAAATAATTAGCTACATGGAAAGAAGACTATATAAGCTCTATTATTTTATGATTTTTAAGCTAAAAATGTGCACTGGATTTAGCTTACGTGTGCCTATTCAGACCTCGTTTTTTTTTGTAATTTTCTACGATTAGTGCGTTGGTAAAATCGTATTTATATGAAAATTTTATATGAGACCATAATATTTTTTTACGCCATCCTTGAGATGAATATATTGTCTTTTATTTGATACCATGACATCCTCATAGTTATAGTTCCTAGTGCATCATAATGGTACCCGAAAAACCAAGATATTTGTCAAAAAACGTAAAAGCGTCCAAACCATTTAAGTCCCGAGAAGCATGGCCCTATGACGCGTGACGCACCGTTTCCGAGTTATGTGCCTTCGGCTTTTTTTATATAATTTTTTTTCAAAAATGGTAGCTTGGGTAAAAATCTTTTCTAGAAAGAAGTTGTTGCTCTGATCGAAAACCATGAGAACCACGAAAAAAATTTGCTAATAATAAAAAAGGTGTTTTTTTCTTGCAAGAACAAATTTTTTTTTTTCAATATTTATGTTGTATTGATGCTTGCACGGGCGGTATCACAGGGGGGTAAAGTTTTGGTTATTTTTTTACCTAGAACGCACCGTTTTCGAGATATTTGAATATTTTTCTTTTTTAGCTGAGGTCCCATAGTACGCACATGGTTGACATAGACATACATAGTCCTAAGTCACACCTCGTCAGCAATGTGTGACGCATCGCCGTATGGCGGACTGAGTTCCGGCGGGATCTCATGGTGGAATGGCGACAGTGACTATCGCAACCCAGTGCTGGGCACGCCATAATTATGACGGTAAGTCTCTTTAAGGAGTGGCTGGAAACACAACACGGCGTCCTTACTTTCCGCATGACGCAGGTCCTCACCAGACATAAACAACGATAACACAACAACACAACAAACAACAACAACAAAACGATAGGACTCAATTTGTGGTAGGTGGCCAAGGAAAGGTGAGGTAAAAACCTCTTAAATCAGAGATGGGAGTGGCTCAGGGGTCATCCGTATCCAACATACTTTTTTCGCTACTGCTGAATGACTTGCCTGATGCTGAGATAGACGCAGAAGTACTCATGAACGCTGATGATGTTGCAGCGTTGGTAACAGCTGAATCAGTAGATCAGTTGGAGCAAAAGTTAAATGATGCCGCGAATCAATTGGCGTTATGGTTCCAAGGAAATGGTCTTGCTCTGAATCTAAAAAAGACCCACTTCACTCACTCTGTTCTGTCAGGGATTGGGAAGTTCATGTTTTGTTCTTGGCAGAATATTGCGCGTCTTACCCGAACGCGATGTACGGACCTGTTATTTCGCGACGGTGCGCTCGTTACTCCAATACGGCGCTGAGCTATGGGGAAGTGCTGCCGATTGGCAGCGCGCCTTCCGAATGCAGAAGCGTCGGGGTAGGTACCGCAGGACATGTCCGCTAGACCCCATTTTATTAGACTAGGCATCCTCACGTTACCTGCTATACTTATATATCAGGTCGCACTGTACGGGAGGATGAACCTCGACCTTTACCCAAAGGTAGGCAGCCGTCATTCATATTGCACCAGAAGCAGGGGTCAGTTATCGACGATCTCGAGAACGCTCACCAAATCTTCCAAGACGACTCTTGTTATGGGCCCGACAGTTTCTAATCAGCTGCCTGTAACTATTTCTGGTGCCCCAACTATAGGGAGCTTCAAAGCTCGTTTGAAAAAATGGCTTATCGAGCAAGCTTTTTATTCTTTTGATGAATTTATGATTTAATTTAACTTTGATGCGAATATTAATTTGGACTGAAAATTATTGTGACTTTTAATAAGATTTTTTTTATTTTAATTTGTGATTTGACTTCGATTTATTTGTATTCTTGTATTATCTTTTATTAGTTTGTCATTTGTTGACTAAGTATAATGTAACATTCTGTATATGACTTGTAAGAATCCCTTACCAATAAACTACTATGACTATGACATGGAGATTCTTGCACCGGATTCGTGTGGAAGAAACGCCCGGGTGTCACCATTGTGTGGACCGCCCGGAGGACACAGTGGAGCATACGGTAGAGGTACGGTACGGTAGAGTCTCAAAGTGCACTTCCCCAAGTTCCCACAAAAGCGTCTTAATAATCGTAAAATAAAAGATTTGTAACATTAAAAAAATCGAAATGACTTAATGTATGAATCCCCATAACTTCGCCATTTTGAAAAAATCCTATAACTGAATCGAAAAAAAAATTTAATTACAAAACTACGAGAATCAATTTAGAAATTAATATAATAGAAATGCGACCTGTAGTGGAAAATAACTGTACACACAGACATCCGGACATACGAAAGCATTTCGGGCCCCCTTCCCCTTCTGAATCGTAAACGCTTTGTGATTGAAATTATGAAATTTATAAAATTTTCAACATAAAACTCAAAATCACACATTATAAAATAAAAGTATCAAAACGTTTCGTTCCTAATTCTGAACTCACGCACACTAACTTACCGTCGTAGTGTGCGTAAATACTGCGCCGTTTTTGCCATTTTGTACCTACGCTAAATCAAATACATGCTCTTAAATACAAATACAACAGTTCCTACAATGATGTCAATATCAGAAATTATTCAAACTCTCATACAAACGCTTACTCTTGTTTGCAATTTCGGAAACTTGGTTAAAGCCAGGCTCCATTTTCAAAATCAATGGCTTTTCTTGCTTATGAGCTATTTGACCAACATAATAATTTATGTATTAAATACCGGGTCTCCAACTCGACGTACAGGGCCAAAAGAAAATTTGAGCGCAATAGATCTTTCTATTTGTACCCCTAACTTAGCGTTATATCTTATATGGTGCACTTAGCCATCTTCTTATGGAAGCCACCACTTTCCAATTCTTATATCGCCCTTACAACCTTACGAGTCTCCTAGCCTGCCGAGGTAGCCACGTTTAAAATATAAACTTGGTGAGGATGGGTTATGGGATAGCTTTAGAACTCTTGTGGAATTTAAGCTTTCTAATTTACAGAATAATTTATCAGACGATCTTATTGATTTTATCAGATCATAATTTTACAAACGCACTTATACAAGCTGCAGATGAAACTTTCCCTTTAAATAATTCAGCCAATGGTCGCATTCCTTCCCCTCCTTGGTGGGATAAAGAATGTTCCCAAGTAGTGAAAACCAGAAAGGAAGCGGAAAAAAAGTACAAAAATAACATGTCAGAAGATAATTTCAAAATTGTATGTGATGCTATGGCGAAAGCTCGTAAATTATTCAAAGAAAAGAAAATTGAGGGATGGAAAAATTTTTGCCTTTCGATCTCTCCTAATGTCAACGCTTCTATTGTCTGGCAAAATATAAGAAAATTCAGAAATGGAATCACTCCTTCTAATGTTTCTGGCATTCCCCCAAATTTAAGGAACTCTTTTCTTAATCGTCTTGCTCCGCCATCTGTTCCAGAGCAAGAATTTATTTATGAGTGAATTTAAATATGAATGAGTATTGCGTCCCACCAGGGACGCTTCCCTAAGTTTCCTACCCAGAACAGGCTTAAGGATTATTAAAATTGGGATTAGTCAGTACTCACAGGATGCTGGGAGCCAGGGCATCACCTCACTGCCTCACTAGCAGTAGTATTTCACGATATTTTCAGGTTTCTTTAACCCCGCGCGCGGGTTGACGTGCTGTTGAGTTCGAACTGTTGCTTCTTCCATCCGCCGTCAGGTGGCGGTGCGATGCGTGTGCGATTGGCGGCGAATTCAAATAAGGGAGGACAGGATGGGAAAAAGGAAATCATCCCAAAGCCGGTTCAATAACATTCCCCCTATCTCTCATAACCAAAGTCCACTAAATTCTCCTTTCACAATGCAAGAGTTACAGGGCGTTCTAATTTCAGTTAAAGATTCCGCTCCAGGTGAAGACGGTATTCCTTATTGATTCCTAGCTAATTTAAATGTCATGTAATAATCTTCACTTTAATACTACTTGGACTTAATTAATAAAGTTATGTTATCAGATATAAATAACTTTTTACAAAAAAAAATACAACCGACTTCAAATTAAAAAAAAACACTGAAAAGTGCAAAATAACTTTAATTTCGGAAGTCGGTGTTTCTACAATAGTTTTGTCTCTTCGTTATTTAACACCGACTTCTGAAATTAAAGTTATTTTGCACTTTTCAGTGTTCTTTTTTACTTTGAAGTCGGTTGTATTTTTTTTTGTAAAAAGTTATTTATTTCACACTTTTTAGTTATGGTACCACCACTAAAAAGTACCCCTCAGCCAAACTTAAATACCTTATAGCCAGAGTGCATCTCATGACAATTCTAATAATCCCAAACACGGTTAGATTACATTAATTTATTACAGAGTTCCGGTGCCTAACTTCAGGCTTCATCATCAGATCAGTTCGATATATTCCCCCTCTACTTTCAGTCAGTCATCGACTACACGTATAAACAAAGCAATTTTACTTGTTACGACGGTTTTGCTGTTATCCTATGAGGAGTTCTGTTCCATATCTTCGAAGTTCATTATCAGATCATAACAATATTTGTATGGGACCAACTCGGAAGTATAACCTTCCAATCAAAAAAAAATAAATTAAAATCTGTCCACAATTTATTGACTGAGAAATCGGTGAACAAACATAAAAAAAAAAAACATACATTCAACCGAACATATAACCTCCTCCTTTTTGAAGTCGGTTAAAAATCCCTCCATCATGGAAATCTCAAGCTGTTATTCCCATTTTGAAACCAGGTAAAACACCATTAGAACCTTTATCTTATCGCCCAATAGCTTTGTCACCCGTAATTGCAAAAGTAGCTGAAAACTTAGTTAAAAATCGTCTTGAATGGATTATCGAAAACCGCGGAATTTTACCAGAATCACAATTTGGATTTAGGAAAGGCAAAAGTACACTGGATAGTGTGGCTACGTTGGTCACAGACATTAGAGTTGCGTTTTCTCGAAATCAATCAGTACTCGCAGTATTTTTAGATCTAGAATCAGCATATGACAACGTTCTCCTGAGTGTCCTTAAAGAAAAATTAAAGAAGCTTCACATCCCTGAAATGTTGCTTTGTTTTATAATTAACCTCCTCTCAGGTAGAAAAATTAACTTAGATCAAACACAGGATGACAGTAGGCTAGTATGGAAAGGTCTCCCACAGAGTTCAGTTCTCAGCCCTATGTTATTTAATTTGTATACGTATGATTTACATTCCTCACTTCAAAATTCAACAAGCATCCTGCAATATGAAGATGACTTAGTTTTGTACGTTACGGGGAGTTCGTCAAGTTCTCTTTGTACTTTGCTATCTTACTCTCTAGTCGGTTTAAAAGTTTGGATGGACAAAAATGGCCTGAGCATATCAGCGAGTAAGAGTTCATTAGTCTTATTCACTCGCCAACGTATTCACTCACCGATATCTATAGATTGTGACAATAATGAAATATCAGTTAAAAATCATGTCAAGTTTTTGGGAATCATTTTGGACTCCAAACTTACAGGTATTCCGCACTTTATGTTCTAAACAAATGTCAAAAGCTTCTAAATTTGATGAGGTGTCTATAAAGTGTTTGGTGGGGTGCGCATCCGTTTTCCTTAAAGCTTCTTTACAATGCTCTGGTTAAAAGTGTTCTTGATTATGGAATCTTCTTATTGGAGCTTTGTAACGTGCCCTTGGGAAACTGGATTCCATCCAATCAATTGCCTTAAGAATAATCACTGGAGCTATGAAATCTAGTCCTATTAACGCATTACAAATTGAGTGTAACGAACCTCCGCTTAGTCTAAGACGTCAATTTTTGGCTGACCGATTGTTTTTCCGTGTTTTACAGTTTAATAATGGGAACACCCAAATACTCCGAAATATTTTATTCCGAATTTCGATATTCCGATTTTCAAAAGTCCGAATTTCATAATACCTAAAAATTATAATGTCTATTATTAAAAATCACGAAATTTATTTTACCGAAAGTCGTAAATGCGATTTGTTAGTTTTCCGATTTTCATACGTTCGAAGAATCAAATGCTCGAAGGGTTCTCGGTCCGAAAAACGATATTCCGATTTTCAATACTTCGAATTAAGGTCCGACCGAACCTTTATTTTTTGTCTCGGCCGAGACCGAGACCGAGAACGAGAATAAAATAAATTCTCGGCCGAGACCGAGACCGAGACCGAGACATGGCGCTATAACATTTAGTATGTTAAATCTCGAAATAATACGAAATAGTGCTTGTTTCAGCAATTTTTTATTTTACGTATTCAAAACACTTAGAAATCAAAGTCGAACAGAACTATATTTTAACATAAAAAAAGTAATTTTGATTGTGAATATTAAAAACATTTAGTAACACTTAGTAATCAAAATCGAACTAAATAATAAACTCTCGAGTGTCGCATGGCACCGAATAGGTACATAAGCATAGGTACATAGGTAAACGCACGATCGATCGCGACGTGTTTAAAAAGTAAGCCTTTAAAAAAGCTGCGCATGTATTTCACATAATTATTAAATAATGCCGATCGACAGATGTAAATATGAAATAATGATACCATTCCGCTAATTACAACAACACAACAAGTAAAAAAGGAAGAAATGAAATAACACTAGAGACCTACTTACCAATTTAAACTCACATTAACCAAACCAATTCAATTCGCACGCAACTTTTTCACTTATCTATTAACAATAATTCTTGTCAAATAACAATCCGTGAATTATGTTTATTTAAATCACTATTCCAAATATTGACAATAAATTGACATACAATATGTAAAAAACAAATGAGATACGAAAGGTATTTCCCCGACAAGTCAGCGCTTGTTGACGTTAAGCCATTAGCCAATCAGCAATCGTAAAAAGAAACGCGAGTAACGTCAAACCTGCACCTAATTCGCCCATCCGTCGGTAGATGGAGCGATAAGCTCTAAATCTAGGGAAAATAAATGATTTGTTGGACCTCAAGAAGTCTCGGCCATGGCCGAGATTCTCGGCGTAAATCAGGCCGAGAACGAGACCGAGAATCTCGGCCTGATTTTTAGCCGAGAATGACTGGAACCGAGACCGAGACCGAGATCTCGGTCGGACCTTACTTCGAATAAACTAAAAGTCAACATGTTGTGCTACAAAATTTAGTGTCAGAAACGAATCGCTGCAAAACCGACTTCACGCAGTCTTGTTTGCCCTACCCCTAGAGTGTAATTTAAACCCGCGTAGGCGCGGAGGGGTAGGGCGGCCCGCAAGCTGAGGAGCAGGTGGTTTGAAGGCCCGCCGCCGCGGCTGAGGCTGACCGGCGAAGCCGGCCAGCAAGCCGAAGCTGCGGTGGTGAGCGTTAAAACCATCTGCGACGATAAGCTCGCGTGGGGCCGCCCAAACCCCGCAGCGCCGGAGCCGTGACAGAAACAATGCTTGCTGCATTTTGCATGCCTGCTTGCATGCTGCATGCCTGCTTTCATGCTGCATGCCTGCTTGCATGTTGCATGCTTGCTTGTATGTTGCATGCTTGCTTGCATGTTGCATGCCTGCTTGTATGTCGCATGCTTGCTTGCATGCTGCATGTCTGCTTGCACGCTGCATGCCTGCTTGCATGCTGCAATAAATCCCCTGCATGCTGGAAATCGCATCTGTCATTAGTTTTTTAATTCTACCCCCTCATACTACGACCTCTGATGAGCATTTATGTATTTATTTCTCTTGCTATACAGTTTTATGAGGCGTTTTTAGTTCGGAATTTTATTAATCAGTATTTTAATAATCGGAATTCGTATTTTCGATGTTTCGAATTATCATTAAGTCGGACTTTTCGTTATTCGATCTATTGAAACTCGGTATTTTGAAAATAGTAATTATAAAAGTTAGGAAAATTGAAATTTAGGAATTATAAAAATAGGAGTAATGATAAGTCGGAGTTGTTATATTCGGAATTTTGAACCATTCGGAATTATGAAAATCGGTATTTTGAAATTCGTATTTGTGACTGTCGGAATAAAGTTTTTCGTATTTATGTAGTGTACCCTTTAATAATAGTCTTTTAATTCAAAAACTTCAAATACTTGCTGATCTCATTGACTCATCAAATTATTGGAATTACAAATCTCTTCCTTGTTTAAATAAAAGTTATATCCGATTTAAATCATTTCATGCACCCACACACCGGTCTCCAAAATTGATTGATTGATTTCTTGATTTGTTTAACAGTGAATACGAAGCCTTGATCAATTCACCGCGCCGTCTGTTAAGTAGGTACATTGTAGATATCTACTCTTTAGACGTCTGTGGTAGATATTGATAAAAATAACGCTAATCCACATTTTAATTTTATTGTTCAAAGAAATTGGCCTGAGTGGCATCATATCTTCACTGACGCATCCAAACATGAATCTGATGATTTCGTGGGGGTAGGAATATATCATATAAGTCGATGTGCACAGTATAATATTGTCCAGAAGGTAAAGTGCCCACCTGAAGCAACTGTGTTTACTGGAGAACATCTTGGTATCCATAAAGCTGTAGAATACATTTTACTTTTAAAACTTAGAAATAGTTTAATTTTAACTTATTCCATGCACTCCTGAGATATCCTTTGAAATCTAAATCACCATTTCCTCTTATAGCAAATATTAGGAGTAAACTTTTCGACTGTGTTGTGAAGGGCTTTTCTGTCGTTTTTGTCTGGATTCCGAGTCATTGTGGTACCTATGAATGGTAATGAAAAAGCTGATAGACTTGCCAATGAGGCTGTGGTGTGTGGAGATACCTACTGTTCAATTCAAAAATTATACTCTACTCAGGACTTGGCTACTCTTCCTAGACATTATCTTAGGGATTCCTGGGATAGAGTTTGGGCAGAAAGTAGCCATTCAGAAGAAAAATACTACTTTAGTATTCAATCACAAATTCCACGTAAACCTTGGTTGCCTAGCGCACCTTAACTCATCCAGCGCACCTTGCACGCTTCTATACTAAAGATAGTCCTCAATGTGAATGTGGACATGAGTTTGGGGATCTGAATCATATATTCTTTTCCTGTCCGGTTCATGACCGTACTTCCTTTTTGAATTGTTTGATATCCCTCCGTGTCCCTTTCCCTACATCAATAAAAACTCTTCTCTTTTCTATTAACTCCTTCATATAAAGTGTTCTTTCTGATTACATTTATAATAATAATATCTGTCTGTAAACATGTATAAATATTTATTAGAATTTCAACAAGCTTCTGTCCTTTTTATTTATGTAATAATATTTTTAATAAATAAAGGAGATGTTTCATTTTCGGCCATCAGATGTACATTTATCGAAAAAGAGGAAAAATTTGAAAAGTATTCTCTGGTGAATTTGAGCCTGATTTGTTGTGTACAAAAAAATAATAGTTTTTCAATTATTGCCATGTTTTAATCAACATGGCGTCTCGTTTGCTTGCAGACAAGAATATTATATAGAAAACTTGTTCGAAAACGACGTGTTCTCTATATTATTATTCTTGCTTGCAGACTTCATTCGTTCTGAAATCATGTCTCATCAAATCAATGTTACGTAGAAAATAATTAAAAAATGTGTGTATTCTTGTAGTGTTAAAAATAAATTACTGTTATTCTCATAAACATATTTTTGAGTAAACACAATTAAATGTGACCATTTCATCGTTACAAAAATCTTTAGTCTCCATTTTTGAAGTGTGTTTCTAAACGAATTCAAAATAACCGCAACCGCCCGAACGCTCACTCTCAAAGTGACTTTTTTCCCTTTTTATTTAAGAAATGATTCAAAGATTTGATCGTGCTTTGGTGAGCCAAAACAAAACAAAACGTCATCTCTACGACCTATCATGGCTGTCATAACTCTTAGGACAAACGTCAAACATTTTTAATTTTTATTTTGTACATAAAAACCATTTGATATTATGAAAAAAATGTTACTTTATTCTATTCAGGGGTAAGTTTCCCAGCTTCGCTAAAATGTACATGTTATGGCCAGAGCCCAATACAAAAATCCTGTATCCTGATCCTGTATCCATGTTGTTCCAAATTCCTTTACCTTTCGTTTTCGCGTTAAATGTTTCCCTACCTTTCTCTTCAAACCCCACCTGAAATAAACTTATATCTTTATACAACTTGACGCTGGCGGATGCACAAGAGTGCTAAGCCATATTCTCCTGTCAAATGGAACGGGAGAAGAGAGAGAAAAAAAAAGAGTTTTTGGCGGGATTTCTTCGAGTGAAGTTCAGTGGCTGTTTTAATTATTCGCAAATTGATTCCTAGTGGATATTGTGATGTAAAATTGGTGTAGTTTTGTATCTCAAGTGTCTGCGCAACTGGAATAATATGTGGAATCATTGAAATAGGCGCGGTCTCGGTAAAATGGAGCTGAGATTTTTATTGTAGTTTTAGCCACCTCAGCGAAGTTTACTGAGAAGGCTGAATCGATACATTTGCTGCCAAATACTTCAAAAAACATTAGAATGTGTTACACCTGCATTCTAATGTAAAACAAAAAGAAACAACTATTACGCAAGAAAACATAGACGAAAGACTAGGCGATATGGTAGAAGAACTATAGCCTTCCCTAAGGGGTAAACAGAAAAAAAAGCCATGCAACAAAATTTTATGTAAGTAATCTGCAAAGACTGGTATAATCTGTGTTATCTGTCAAGCTTGTCAGTTGTTAAGAAATGATAAGGTTTTTTAAGATAAAAATAATCTTAAAATATAGATAAAAGTTTTATAGATAATGTCTAGAAGACCGTAAATTCTGACCATTATGCGGCGAATTACAAAAAAAGTTTTGATATTTGTTTTAGGTGTACTAACCACTGTTCTTTTCTGTGAACATCTTATTTATTATGTTTTTGCTTTGCAGGTAAATAATATTTTTTATACTTGCAAATATTTTTTTCCGCGTTTTTTTTATTAATTGTTTTACATTAAACTAACAATAATTTAATTTTAAATATTCTTTTATATTTTAGTGTTCTTGGCCTGTTTTAGAGCAGCCACAAAGTGATAAACATCTTAGAGCATTTATTTTATCGGATACACATTTACTGGGACCACGGAAAGGGCACTGGTTGGACAAATGGAGACGAGAGTGGCAGATGCACCAAGCTTTTCAAGCAATCATGTTTTTACATAAACCAGATGTGGTATTTGTATTGGGTAAGCTTTGAGAAACATGGGGTATTATTTCAGTAATTAGGTGGGTTAGTTTTGATAGATTTCGTGTTGTCATGATTTACATAAATATCTTTTTAATATACAAAATACCTACCTATGATACCTATGACTGTTTAAAACATTCAGTGCTAAGAACTCAGGCGGTGGGGTCATACAAAAATTAAAAAACATAATTGAAATGTAAGTATACTAAGCATTCACAACTAGAGTACGTGGAGATGTTGCGTTGGTTTGAACAATTAAATAAAAACCAGCGAGGCCATTGAAAAGCATGGGGAAGCAATTGCAGTCTCCCTTGATATCTCAAAGGCCTTTGACTGGGTCCGGCACAAAAGCCTTATTGCTAAGCTACCTTTCTTCAGTCTACCCACTCTGGTTATGTGATTGGATTCCAGACTTCTTGAGGGGTCAATATATCCAAGTGGTTACTGATGGCTGCTTGTCTCGCCAAATGGATATTAATGCTGGGGTCCCTCGGGGGTTGCAACATTGTTCTTGCTGCACTTAAATGACCTACTTAAACCCGGTACGGGTTATGCAGACGACAGGACTGTTTCTGAGAGATACATATCTGATGCACGTGCTAGTAGATCACTGATCCAGTTTGCGAGAAACATAATCTGGACAATTTATTTACTATATTCAATGTTCTTGAACACCCTGCTGACTAAACAGTATAAGTAATAATTTCTTAGAATAGTTAAAAAAACCAAACAGGTTTTAATGGAAATAGACTGTCACTTTTACAAGTTAATAATACAATAATTAGTCTATACATTATAAATACTTGTAAATATAAAATTTTGGTAAATGATTATGTATGTTTCTAGGAGATCTTTTCGATGAAGGCGAGTGGAGTAATGATCAACAATTTGTGGAATATGTTGATCGCTTCCACCAATTATTTCCAGTTCCTAGTGGTACTCCAATGCATGTGGTTGCTGGAAATCATGATATAGGTTTCCATAATTAGTATGTATTTTATAATTTGGTCGATAACTTAAAACGCTTTAAGGTGATATTCATTTTTAATTATAGGTAATTCAGTTACAGGCCAGGCATTGTTATTTTAAAATGTAAAAGTCAATCCTATTTTTATAATTTTGTTTTAGCATAAGACGGAGTTCCGCTCAAAGATTCTCCAAACTCCTGAATTCTTCATTGGTTCAGTTCATAAGTTTGAAGGAAAATCATTTTGTTTTAATAAATTCAATGGCCATGGAAGGCGACTCCTGTAACCTATGCACTAAAGCAAGAAACGACATTGTAAAAATTGCAGGTAGTTTCATAATTTTTATTAAAAAATTTCTCATGTTAAAAACCAAATAATTCAGAACTTTTCTGTTACTAGGAATACTGAAGTGTGCAGAAAATTCCAAGTTTTGTTATGATGGTATCCTGAAAGTCAAATATAGTAGACCAATACTCATGCAGGTGCGTTTTGTTGAACTAATTTGTAAAAAATATTGAGACAGAATTGGAATTCACTTTATTTAAACTGGTTAATCTTGTTAAATGAACGACATATTTATTCCACCTGTACGCAAAAGTAATACTTAACTAATATAGTTACAGGAAAACCTTTTTAGGATCCTTAACTTTTTTAAATTTTGAACTCCATGCACAGATTTTGGAAAAATATTATAGTCAGCAAAAAAAATGCTAAAATACCAAAAATTTTGATACAAGTAAAGAAACTGTGTGAGAAATAAAATAATATAATGAAGTATTTTTGTAAAAATATTTAACTATTAAAGTAAAGTAAAAAATTATTTGCATAGATTGTAGGTACATGAGATAAGTTCAATAATATAATAAGGAATAATAATTAAGTGGGCCTTGTACAATCTACCTTATATTAGGCATGCAAATGTTAATGAGGTCGTTAACAATATTGAGAAACAATCATATATTTTTTTGTCCTTAATAAATAAATAAATAAAAATAAAATAAAATATATAACTTTAAAATCTACTTAGTATTTTATTCCAAGTACGAATAAAATAAATGAAATAAATTAAAATCAATTAAATCAGAAAAAATTAAATCATTATGTATGTCAAAGAATAATAATAATAAAAAATAATAATCATTAGTCAAAGAAAAAATTAAATCATAAGGTATGTCAAGGAATAAAAAAATATTAAATAAATGAATTATTTGGTATATGTCAAAGAGAAATTATAGAGAAAATTAAATCATTAAGAGGCCGGTGAACGTCGCTTGCAACTGCAAGTTGATGCGAATCGCGGAATATAGCTGTCTCTGTTTGACAAAAATAAGTGAGCGACTGACGCAGTGCGCGGTGTGTGTATGTGAGCGTATTACAATATTGTTAGTATAATTAGGTATGTTCATTATTTGCTTTATTTTTGCCGAATATTTTGGGGAATCGTGAGTAATGCGTTTTTACCCGACTGTGCGACGCAAAGGAGGGTAATGTGTTTATCAGTCTATGTATGTATGTATGTATGTATGTTTGTTTCTATGTGGCGTTCTAGAGACCAAATGCGTAGGCTGATTTTGATAATTCTTACGTCAATCGATTCGTCTTAACCTTGCGAGTGTCACTAAAGACATGACAGTAATCAAAATTCACCACAGCTACAACCAGACGCCATATTGTCAAAATGAAAAAAAAAAGTCGATGAACTATGTCAAGTGGGGTGTCGTTGAATAGGTATTTTAAAATCATTTTTAGGTTCCTTTTATCGTTTTTCATTTTAAATAATAGTTTAGGATATATAACGATTTAAAGTTGTTTAAATTGTCCCGGGAATCTTTAAGTCAAGAGTGAATAGGTTACTTCTAGGTAAGCGCGCTCCATCGTCGACCGCATCGTCGCTTTCCATCAGGTGAGTTAGCGGTCAAGCGCGAACCTATCAAGAATAAAAAAAAAAAAAAGTTTAACAAAACAATCAATCTCGCTAATTTTCTTACTTATTGATTTAAGTTTTTATTTCAAGTATAAACGATATACAAACAAAAAAGAACAGTGAAAAAGCATGAAGAACAAATATTTTTGGTAAAAAAAAATAACTTTTATTCATCGCCAAGACTCCGAGTAAAAAAAAGTTTACCACCAAGCTCGATAGATCGCGTTGTTCATTTGATGCACGTTTGTAAATCAAATCATTCGAGTTTTTCCATTTACTAGACAGGTCGATGAACATAATCAAAAGATGACAACTATATTGGCAAGAACTACTAGGTTGTATAAATTACATGCAGTTGATATATCAGTAGAATCGAAAACATATGGTCAAAAACCGAAAGATGTATATGTTTCTGATGATCCTAACAAAACTGGAGGAATCGTTAAATATTTAACAAGGATCACGAGTTATGTTAAGAAGAAATTTGAATGTTACCCATGGTCTTGTTAACGGAGCAATGGGTGTCATAAGGACAATTGAGTGGCCAGCTCTTTTGAGGGACCAATTGGAACACGGAGAATTGCCACAAGCTCTTTATATAGCATTTGACGACAAAGCAATTAAAAACAATGTTACTGGAGTAGGAGTTAGAGTCGAACCATCGACGACAGAATTCGATGCACTTCGCGGACAGGGTAAAATAGAGCGAAAAATGTTGCCATTGATATTGTGCTGGCGTGTAACTGTACACAAGCTCCAAGGAACTACTTTGGACCGAGCTGTGGTTGACTTAAGTTCACGCATTTTTGCTAAAGGTCAAGCATATGTAGCTTTGAGCCGAGTTAGGTCTCTAGAGGGACTAATCATCAGTAGTTTAGACCACCGCAAGTTACTTAATAATCCCCACGATATTAACTCCCTCAATGAAATGACTAGATTGTGAAATTTACCATCTCATAACGAAGTCAATGAATCGTAACTAAAAAGTATAAAATAAAATAAAAATATTTAAAGAAAAACAAAAAACCCGACTGCGTCGAAACTAATTTTAAAAAATACGTGAAAAAAATGACTTAAATAAAATCTAAAAAGAAACAAACAAGCCCAGTAGTTTAGAATTCTGTTATGTAATACTAAATAACTACACAATTAAAATAGTTTAATAATCGATACACACATAAAACAAATCATAAATTCTAATGCAGAACAGAACGACTCACAGTCGGGGCCCATTCAAATTTTTACCAATCAAATCTTCCCAAGGGGCCCCGACTGTGAGTCGTTCTGTTCTGCATTAGAATTTATGATTTGTTTTATGTGTGTATCGATTATTAAACTATTTTAATTGTGTAGTTATTTAGTATTACATAACAGAATTCTAAACTACTGGGCTTGTTTGTTTCTTTTTAGATTTTATTTAAGTTATTTTTTTCACGTATTTTTTAAAATTAGTTTCGACGCAGTCGGGTTTTTTGTTTTTCTTTAAATATTTTTATTTTATTTTATACTTTTTAGTTACGATTCATTGACTTCGTTATGAGATGGTAAATTTCACAATCTAGTCATTTCATTGAGGGAGTTAATATCGTGGGGATTATTAAGTAACTTGCGGTGGTCTAAACTACTGATGATTAGTCCCTCTAGAGACCTAACTCGGCTCAAAGCTACATATGCTTGACCTTTAGCAAAAATGCGTGAACTTAAGTCAACCACAGCTCGGTCCAAAGTAGTTCCTTGGAGCTTGTGTACAGTTACACGCCAGCACAATATCAATGGCAACATTTTTCGCTCTATTTTACCCTGTCCGCGAAGTGCATCGAATTCTGTCGTCGATGGTTCGACTCTAACTCCTACTCCAGTAACATTGTTTTTAATTGCTTTGTCGTCAAATGCTATATAAAGAGCTTGTGGCAATTCTCCGTGTTCCAATTGGTCCCTCAAAAGAGCTGGCCACTCAATTGTCCTTATGACACCCATTGCTCCGTTAACAAGACCATGGGTAACATTCAAATTTCTTCATAACATAACTCGTGATCCTTGTTAAATATTTAACGATTCCTCCAGTTTTGTTAGGATCATCAGAAACATATACATCTTTCGGTTTTTGACCATATGTTTTCGATTCTACTGATATATCAACTGCATGTAATTTATACAACCTAGTAGTTCTTGCCAATATAGTTGTCATCTTTTGATTATGTTCATCGACCTGTCTAGTAAAGCGACGATGCGGTCGACGATGGAGCGCGCTTACCTAGAAGTAACCTATTCACTCTTGACTTAAAGATTCCCGGGACAATTTAAACAACTTTAAATCGTTATATATCCTAAACTATTATTTAAAATGAAAAACGATAAAAGGAACCTAAAAATGATTTTAAAATACCTATTCAACGACACCCCACTTGACATAGTTCATCGACTTTTTTTTTTCATTTTGACAATATGGCGTCTGGTTGTAGCTGTGGTGAATTTTGATTACTGTCATGTCTTTAGTGACACTCGCAAGGTTAAGACGAATCGATTGACGTAAGAATTATCCGGTAACCTGCTCTATTTCCGGGAGGGTGACCAGCAGTCCCAGGGTGGTGTCGGGTTTATCGTCCACAAGTCCCTTGTAAACAATGTGGTGAAGATCGAGAGTGTGTCGACCAGGGTGGCGTACCTTATATTCAGAATATCATCAAGATATTCGCTGAAGGTCATACAGGTTTACGCCCCGACCTCGACACATCCCGGCGACGAAGTAGAATCCATGTATGAGGATATATCAAGAGCCATGCATGGTTCTAAGACTCACTTCACCGTGGTCATGGGGGACTTTAACGCGAAACTGGGCAAACGAGACGGTGATGAGCTGCGAGTGGGGCAATTTAGATTTGGACATCGGAACCGCCGGGGACACCTACTGGCTAGTTTTATGGAGAAGGAGGGCCTCTATATGATGAACTCCTTCTTCAAAAAACGTGAGCGTAGAAAATGAACCTGGCAAAGCCCTGATGGTGCGACCAGAAATGAGATTGACTTCATCATGTGGACGAAGAAGTAAATATTCAATGATGTCTCTGTGATCAACGCAGTGAAAACTGGAAGTGATCACCGAATGGTAAGAGGCACATTGAATATCAATATCAAGCTTGAAAGATCTCGACTGATGAAGTCTACGCTCCGTCCAGCACAGATCCAGATTCAAAACTCGGAGAGCTTTCCGCTCGAACTTCACAATCGTTTCGAGTGCCTAGGTGGCTCAGTGGACGAATACAACGATGGGTTCGTGGAAACTATCCATACGGTCGGGTCTAAGTTTTTTAAGACTCGTCGTACAAAGAAGAAAAGGCTCTCGGGTCAAACTCTCAAACTCTTGAAAGAGAGGCGTGAGATGATTCTGCAGTCTTCAGACGATGCGTGCATCTACCGGCAGCTCAATAGACGGATCTCCAAGTCCTTAAAACGCGATCTCCGCCTCTTTAATACCGAACGGATTAAAGACGCGATCGAGCGGAATAAGGGCTCCAAGGTTATTGCAAGAGATCTGTCTATAGGGCAGAGCCAGCTCACGAAACTGAAGACCGACGGTGGCAGAGTCATATCCGCCGCAAGATTAGGATGGCTCTGAAGCAGCTTAAAAACAACAAGGCGACGACGGAATTACAGCCGAACTCCTGAAGGCGGGTGGAAAAGCGGTCCTAAAGGCCCTTCAGAGGTTGTTCGATTCCGTCATACTTGAGGGAAAGACGCCACAGGCATGGAGCAGAGGTGTGGTGGTACTTTTCTTTAAGAAGGGCGACAATGCCCTGCTTAAGAATTAGAGGCCCATCTCACTTCTGAGCCATGTCTACAAGCTGTTTTCCAGAGTCATCACGAACCGTCTCGCGCGCAGGTTTGACGACTTCCAGCCTCCCGAACAAGCCGGATTCCGAAAAGGTTTCAGCACCGTAGACCACATACATACGCTCCGGCAGGTTATACAGAAGACCGAGGAGTATAACCTGCCTCTATGCTTAGCGTTCGTGGACTACGAGAAAGCTTTTGATTCCATCGAGACTCGAGCTGTACTGCAATCTCTCCAACGGTCCCAGATTGACTATCGGTACATCGAGGTGCTGAAGTGTTTGTACGAGAACGCCACAATGTCAGTTCGACTTTAGGATCAGACTTCGAAACCTATCCTTCTGCAGCGGGGTGTGAGGCAGGGAGACGTCATTTCTCCGAAACTGTTTACGGCTGCAATGGAGGATGTCTTCAAGGTTCTGGACTGAAGTGGACTAGGCATTAATGTTAATGGCGAGTACATCACTCACTTTCGGTTTGCCGACGATATAGTAGTCATGGCTGAGACAACGGAGAAGCTCAGTATAATGCTCGGTGACCTTAGTAGAGCTTCCGAAAGAGTGGGTCTTAACCTTTTGAGTGCGTAATTAGAGACACAATAGAAAGACAATGGCGCGTGAACGCCGGCGTTAATGCGGGGATCAACAGCTTAAAATGAACATGGACAAAACCAAAGTCATGGTAAATAACCATGTAGCACCCACTCCGATCAAGATCGGAGACTCTGCACTCGAAGTTGTAGACGATTACGTTTACCTGGGACAGACAATCCAGTTGGGTTGGTCTAACTTTGAGAAAGAGGTCAATCGTCGAATCCGACTCGGGTGGGCAGCGTTCGGGAAGCTGCGCGGTATCTTCTCGTTCAACATACCACAGTATCTCAAGACGAAAGTCTATGACCAGTGCGTGTTGCCAGTGATGACATATGGCACTGAAACATGGTCGCTTACAATGGGCCTCATCAGAAGGTTTACAGTCACCCAAAGGGAAAGGAAAGGGCTATGCTCGGAGTTTCCTTGCGTGATCGCATAAAGAATGAAGATGTCCGCAGGAGAACCAAGGTCGCCGACATAGCCCGAAGAATCGCCAGTGTGCAGTGTGTAAAGTGGCAGTGGGCAGGGCACATTGCTCGTAGAACGGATGGTCGATGGGGCCGAAAGGTTTTAGAGTGGCGACCGCGCACCGGAAGGCGCAGCGTCGGAAGGCCTCCCACAAGGTGGACCGACGAACTGGTGAGAATCGCGGGAGTGCGGTGGATGCGAGACGCACAGGATCGGTCGTTGTGGAGACGCTTGTGGGAGGCCTATGTCCAGCAGTGGACGTCTTTCGGCTGAAATTATGATGATGATGATGTATTTTGTCACATCCCATGTCCATCATCCAGTCAAGTTCCCTGTTTGGTCTTGTGTTTGTATGGTTTGTTTTACATCCGGAGTATGTCCAGTGCCCCATACTTTTGAGCCTATGAATGGCCCTTCTCGCCTCTAGTTCCACTTCAATGTGTAAAGGGGTGAGATTGAGCAGCGTTTCCATCGCCGCAGTTGGCGTGGCCCTAAATACTCCTGTAATGGCCATGCAGGCAGTCCGCTGTACTTTGCTTAGGGCCTGTCTGCAAGTTGCCAGCTTGGTTCTGGTCCACCATACGATGCTCCCGTATGTGATTAGCGGTTCCATTATGTGTAGATCCATTTGATAACCTGGGGTCTAAGGCCCCATGTTTTCCCATAGGCAGAGCGACACATGCCAAATACTCTTAGAGCCTTGTTTGCTGTCGCTTCGACATGGCTTTTCCAAGTAAGTATGCAATCTAGGATTACTCCAAGATATTTTACTTCTGTGGACAACTCTAGTACGGTGTCGTAGAGCTTTATGGTACCCATTGCTGTTAGGTCCCTCCTTCTGGTAAACGGGATGAACACCGTTTTGCTTGGGTTGATGGATAAATGGTTGAGTTTACACCACCTTTCAACCATGTTTAGTCTCTCCTGTATGATCCCTGACACAGTGTTAGGAAATTTTTATAACCATAAATGAGCCTGTTAAAAATTTAAAATTGTTAATAAGTATTAATATTGTGAAAATGAAAAATTAATCAATGACTATGTTTAATTTATTTTTGTTAGACTTGTGAACTCAGTCACCGTATGATTGTGAAAACCGTGAGTTTATAGTTTGTTATAGTCTGGTTATGAACTAACGGTTTTTACGATCCTACGGCGAACAACTTTTAATATTTTGATATTCGACTGTTGATTTTGATACTTTTAGTTTACATAATCTATCTGAATGCAATCATGTTTTTAGAAGTCTTAGAAGTTGGTTTTTGTTGGACTTATTTTGACGTTCGTTTATATTATTTGATTTGTGATACTTTAAACCAAATAAAAATATCATTTAGATACTTAATTATTTTTATTTTCATTTACCTTCGTCGTTTACAGAAATACAAAACTAAATTCATGAGCATTATCATTATCCTCAACATATCGTCATTTTCCTAAGCTTGAAAATCATTTTTCTCAAATTACATCATTATCCTCAACAATGGTTAAAAACAATATATGAATATCTCCTTAAATTCTTGTTTATCTGGGGTAAATCTGATAATAAACTTGTAATCTGAACATGCCTATTAATACTATTAAAAATTAAGAGCGATGCACGCAGGTTTACAAGAATCCACAAAATTTACTCAAAAATAATATTTTCTGGAGATCCACCCGTTTACATGTTTGTGAACGCACCCACCATATAGGAGTAATTTCCTAGTGTGGGGCAACGTTTTTTTAACCCTAGGTCAAATTGATCTACATGAATACTACTGCTTGATTTATTTATCCTGTTATATCTTTTATTTTTTTAACATTATTGATTAGGTATGTAACTATCAGAAAAATTAATAAAAGGAGAATTCTTTTAATATTTATTTATTTTACTTGAAAATAAAAAATAAATATATGTAAACATACACAAAAAATGATTAAGGTTTATTTTTTATTGCAAGTACTTATAAAAAAATAAACCCAAAATCTAATTTTTTCAGGGCGGCTTGCGGACGGCGAGCAATGGGTGGCTCGCCGTCCGACCGTTCGGTAACCGTCCGGACCGAGCCCAAGTCGTCGACGGCGCGTACTGTTCCACGCGCGCCTCAAGGAGATGTCAGCAAATCGTACGGGCCCAGCAGGGTCGAAGCCTACTGGGGCCATGGGTAGTGTGAAAACGAAACCCGGGGCCCTGGGACGAAGGCAACGAAGGAACAGGAGTGGGTTTTTAGTCAGTAAAAGTCTGACACTATCTCCCGCTCCGCCCAAGAGCGGGATTTGTCATAAGATGATTTTCCCACCCAATAAAAAAAAAATACCTATATATAATCATCAATCTTCTTTTTTATGTAAAATGTCAGTTTTATGACATTATTCTCATTATAAATAGACATTTGGCTCACATCAATATGGTGTTTCGTGTGATAATGGGTATTATCTCTAATTTACGATTCATTTGACGAGCCAGGGCTTTGAAGCAAATTCAACATAGTCAGCCATCTCGTCTTCTACATCATCCATAACTTCGTCTTGGGTCACACACTCTTCTTCATCCGAATCTGTAGGTATCACATGAGCTCAAGTCGTCAATATTTCCTAAAAGATAAGATAGTTTTATATCTACCGCAATCAGCTGTAGAGAGGACTTCATCTTGTATTATGACTTCAAAATAATGTTTATCGTTAGATATTAACGAAATTAGAATGTTCAATCTCATAAAATAACAATTCGTAAAACGACGAAAACGTGTGCAGAAGTTACCTAAAGCTCAAACATGGGTAAAATTGACCTATGACGTTACGATAACTCGGTAATAGGTCTCGGTGGCTACCAAGTTGGTTTGATCAATTACAGTGATCGAAGAAAGTATATGAAAGAGATCGCAAATATACGATAGCGAATAGCTAATATGACATAGAATGAGCTTCTAGGGTTAAAAGAAGAAAGAATACATAAATTCACTCGTTTTTGTACTGAGCACCAAGTCTGGCAAGTAGTAGCTGTCAATTTTCTTTGATGGAGATTATTTAAAATCCTCTTTAATGCATCTTTCAGCTTCAGGAGCTGAAATATGCACTAACGAGGATTTTTTCAGGAGTCTTTTAATCACTGTAAGAAAAAGGATCGTTTGGCAATAAAGAACATTTCGAATTTACCTATTTATCGATTTTCCGTACAAAATGTATGGCTTTTCCATACATTTTTTTGGTGATTTCTGTCATTTGTATGTATTTTACTCACTGTAATATTTTTTCCAAAACCTGTGAATGCAGTTCCGAATAACTTAAAAAGTTATGTATGGTGTTCTTGAAACGTTTTCCTTTAACTGTAACGGTAAAGCAGGTAAAGGAAAACGTCCTTACTATTATATGTACTAAACGTCGTTTCAGAAATCCACCCTGTGTATAATTTGGACATGGAGTTGCAGACAACAGTACCTACATAAAATACAACCTGTAAATCAATGGTTATTACTTTTCATTTCAGCATTTTCCACTGTTTAGAGTATCTGATGCGGTGTGTACCGAGCCAGATGCGCCGCCGCTACCAGAACGTAATAAGGCATTTCGCTTAAAAATTGATGCCCTATCGCAGCAAGCTACGGAATACCTTGTTTCTAAAATCAAGCCCAAAGTTGTGTTTGGTGGTCACACACATCATGGATGTCTGCTGCATCATGTCTATAAGAAACCAACGACATTTGAATTTTATGAATATTCAGTACCATCCTTCTCATGGAGAAACAGAGCTGATCCCAAATATATGTTGGTAAGTTAGTCTTATATTTTTTATACACTTTAATTGTAATATAAATTATTATTATTCAAAATATGTCAACATTTTAGGTGACCTTTACACCAAGTGATTACTCCGTACACAAATGTGAGCTGCCTAAAGAAACAACAATTGTAATAACATCTGTGCTAATGCTGTTCCTGGTGATATGGTTGACTACACAACAAAGACTTATTGGTAGGAGATAAGTAGAAATGAAACAAATATATTGTAAAATATTTTTTTATGATTATATTTCACAATAAATATTTTTGACAAGATAGAGCACTTTGTACATTGAAAACTAAACAATTTTCAGTTAAAATCAATACATACAATTTCTTATTTAACAAATTATCACAAAGATCTACCTGCTAACGTTAACATTATTCAACCGTCCAAAATAAGTTATAAATAGGTACATATGAAAGCATAATAGAGGTAGATAAAACAGAGATTCTTCCATTAACTAAAAATAATGAATACTGTTATTGGTAATGTAATGGGAGGGCTTTTTTAAAAAACACTGAGAAAAAGCTATGTTGTAAAAAGTAGATGAGCAACCATAACTTAAGAATATATTTACATTGTACTTCCACTTTTCGTATAACATTTTTATAAACTAGGAAGAAACTATGTATCCATTCATAACTAGTTAGATAAAACAGAGATTTTTCTATTAATTAAAAATAACGAATACTGATATTGGTAATGTAATGAGAGGTTTTTTTTTATCAACACTGAGAAAAATCTATGTTGTAAAACGTAAGTAGTCATGCAGCAACCTTAACATAAGAATGAGCTTATATTGTACTTCAACTTTTCATATAACATTTTTATTAACTATGTGTCACTGGAGTACCAAACACTTAGTATACTTAATTACTTACTAAAATCAGTCTATGAAACTCTAGAATGAGTCTTGTATTATATTATCGAAGGTACATACATAGTCTACTGAGCATTATACATTATATCATTAACTCGCCTACATCTCAAATGCCACTCAACACCCAAGTTACAAAGTAAAGGCACTTTTTCATTTTTAACCGACTTCAAAAAGGAGGAGGTTATATGTTCGGTTGAATGTATGTTTTTTATTTTTATTTTTTATGTATGTTCACCGATTTCTCGGTCAATTGTGGACCGATTTTGAAAATTTTTTTTGATTGAATGGTTATGCTTCCGAGTTGGTCCCATAGAAATATTGTTATGATCTGATCATGAACTTCGAAGATATGGAACAGAACTCCTCATAGGATCACCGCAGAACCGTCGTAACAAGTAAAATTGCTTTGTTTATACGTGTAGTCGATGACTGACTGAAAGTAGATAGGGAATATATCGAACTGATCTGATGATGAAGCCTGAAGTTACGCACCGGAACTCTGTAATAAATTAATGTGATCTAACCGTGTTTGGGATTATTAGAATTGTCATGAGATGCACTCTGGCTATAAGGTATTTAAATTTGGCTGAGGGGTACTTTTTAGTGGTGGTACCATAACTAAAAAGTATAAAATAAAAAACTTTTTACAAAAAAAAAATACAACCGACTTCAAAGTAAAAAAAAACACTGAAAAGTGCAAAATAACTTTAATTTCGGAAGTCGGTGTTAAATAACGAAGAGATAAAAATATTATAGAAACACCGACTTCCGAAATTAAAGTTATTTTGCACTTTTCAGTGTTTTTTTACTTTGAATTCGGTTGTATTTTTTTTTTTTGTAAAATGTTTTTTTAATATCTATGGTAGCATTTAAATTAGCCTAAACGCTAGAGTACAGTGCAATAGTGATAGTTTAGTAGTGTACTCGTATTAACTATTCCTGTTGCAGTGTATCCGTCAGATATGTTGGTAAGTTATTGGCTCAAAATTTGGGTCTTTGTATTCTTAATGACCAATCCTCTATAGGATGGAAGCCTTAGGGGCGTACCTGTAACGGATCAACTAGGCACGCACGTTACATACAGTATATTGTTGCCTTATTCTAATTCTGCCAAATGCTGAATTTGAAAATAATTAATAATGGAGTGTAGCATAGATATGCTACACTCCATTATTAATTATTTTATAAGTAGCTCATACATTATGTATCTACATATTCTTATAAAACTGGGATAAGTGTCGCCGGTAAATTCGCCTGTATCACGAACAATCAACATTCAAAGTAACGATATAGGTACCCGGGTCGAATATGGCCAGTCGGAAAATATGGCCACACACCATTCGTCGTATCCTACGAACATAGGGGCTTTCTTTTTTTATTGCATAATCCAATTCTTCTCATCATACCACATATAACCAGTTCAACAAAATAATTAAAAACGGTACAGGTTATCAAATAATTAGGTTTTCTAAAAAGCCACAATTATAAGCACTACGTTTTCATCAAAGAAAAAAGCTACAATCGCCGTCGCGCCCTCTTTCTTCGCGAATAGTGGGGGTGCGCGGGCGCGGAGAGAGCGTACTGGCGCCGCTCGGCCACTAGTCGGCGGAACGCGTTTTGTTAAATTGTAGTATTGAATAAGTTCAAATATCATAACATCAACGAGTTTGCACTTAATTAGGTCATTCTTATTACATAATGCGAAGTAATAATAAGGACTTGAGCAATAAGTTACATTATGCTTTTTATCTACGGAAGAATAAACAAAAACATAATTTGAAACATAGAAGAAAGACACAAACGTAATTAGGGCTTCGTATAGCAATATAGCCATTCCATAGAACACGGCCACAATCACCATTATGGTTTTTTTCTATGTAGGTACCCAATATTGAAAATTGATTAACACAACAGAGAATAAGGATATAAGGGCCAAAATGTATTTAAAATATAAAGATAATTTATTGAAAATAATCCTAGCCGAATCTTAAGGTATCAATACACATTATATGAAATCACTACATATTTGATAATATTTAATTTCACAAAAAAGTGTCTCCTGAAAAGTTGCTATATATTATGCAGTTACGCCCCTATTCGTAGGATACGACGCATTATTCCAAACAAAAAAATTAGTAATAAACTGAACTTGACTATAAATTGTCGCTAGTGTCGCATGTAACCGAACAGGATACCTGTCATCCCTCTCGCGCGCCCGCTTGCCGCCTAGCGTCCATTAAAGTGAAACATGCTGTTGAGGTTATAAAAACATTAAGTAAGTACAGTCCTGTATTTTGTTATTTTCCAAATTAAAATCATTCTTATTCACATTACGATATTGTGTGTCGATTGTAATTTGATATTTCTTTGTTTATTTGTCAGAGTAAAAGTGTATTTTATTTAGATTTGTGTATATGAATACAAAAAAATTGCATGACTGCAAATATGACCACCATTTGGCCATATTTACGGTACTAAATTATTGACACTTTTTTGTTTGTTCTAACCAATTACCTCGAAGCGTGGCATGGTCTAATGCCACGCTATAAATCTAAGGGGCTTCGAGGTAATTGGTTAGAAGCGTCAATGAAATTAGCTTTAACTGCAGTCAAAAGCAGGAAGATGTACACGGCTGCAAAGCATTATAATGTGCCTATATAGGTTTACCTAATTTTTCTCTAATTTGTAATATAACTGTGATTTATTTATGAATAATCTCAAAAGTAACATTTTCTATTTGAGAATTTTGTTGAATTTTTTATAAGCATTTTAAGGTTAATTAAGAAAGACTTATCGTCTGAATCTCGTTGTTGATTTTGATATCTTTAAATTAATATTACTTGTTAAATATAATTCTATAATTTGTGTCTTTTAATTCCACATACATGGGCATATTTACCTCCCTTGTCGGAAATATGGCCAATTTCATTTTTTTTTAGCATAATCAGCCTTTTAATGTTCCCACTGCAGGGACTCAGGCTTCCTCTCTCTAGGAGAGGGAATGGACCGTAATCCACCACGCGGGCCCAGTGCGTATTTGGTGAATATCACATATCTTCGAATTTTTGGTTCTAGGACATGCCGGTTTCCTCACGATGTTTTCCTTCACCGTTTTGAGAGCAGTGGTGATGAAATAAATTACACATAGTAATGCGCATGGCTGGGTTTGAACCTGCGACCTACAACTCGTAAGTCGGGGCCGTTAGGTACCACTCGGCCATTACTCCTCCCTATATTAGTATAAATCTACAAGAATTTCAAATGTCACATATCTAACGTCCCATAAAACTTTTAGATTTTTTTTTAGCAATTTAAAAAAAAAATTAAATACTGTTTATCGATAAATGTCTTTGTATTTTTTGTCTTTGTTGTAAAGTTAAATAGACACTTCATAAATACATATTAAATTTATTTGTTTTAACTTTATTATTACCTACAAAAGAAGGATAGCAAACTTTAAGGTGGCCATATTTGACCCAGGTACCTGGTATACACGAGTCATCATCATTCATCATTTCAGCCGAAAGACGTCCACTGTTGGACATAGGCCTCCCCCAAGCAATGAACGCTCCCGTGCATCTCGCATCCATCGGATTCCCGCAACTCTTACCAGGTCATCGGTCCACATTGTAGGAGGCCTTCCAACGCTACGTCTTCCGGTACGTGGTTGCCATTCCACAACGTTTCGGCCCCAACCGCCATCCGTTCTGCGAGCAATGTGTCCTGCCCATTGCCACTTAAGTTTGGCGATTCTTCGTGCTATGTCGGTAACCCTGGTTCTCCTGCGGATATCCTCATTCCTGATTCGATCACGCAAGGAAACTCCGAGCATAGCTCTTTCCATTGCCATTGTAAGCGACCACATTTCGGAGCCATATGTCATCACTGGGAACACGCACTGGTCATAGACTTTCGTTTTGAGACACTGGTATATTGGACGAGAAGATACCGCACAGCTTCCCGAACGCTGCCCAGCCGAGTTGGATTCGACAATTGATCTCTTTCTCGAAATTAGAATGTATAGAACTGGTTAAAACATTTCTAATGAGCCTAAACTCGATGGGTTTACTAGTAGGTATTCCAGGATTCCACCAGCCATCTCCCATTTCTAGCATCAGGTCCTCGTCATCATGTGAAATACTAGTCTAGACAATAGTTATTTTTTTTCTTTGAATTCCGCTAATATATTCTGCTAATAAATCAATTATGAAAAAAAAAATCGTTTTTGATGCGATTTTCAATATTGAATATTTTGTATCGATAAATGTATCGGATCAAAATATATCGGGTGAAAATATCGATATATTGTAGTACTCATACCACAGATATAGATCTACATAGATAACGCAATTATCACGATTTGTATTGAAACCAAGCGTGCCGACTTTTTAATACCTACTGTGACGTCACAGCCGCAATTTAGTGACGGGACATCCAAACCGATTCAAAGCCATCGATGCCGCCGATGCCCTTTCGCCCCGCTACGATTCAACTGAAGCCGCCGCCGTGATCGTCTCGCTCATACTCATATATTTTATATCTGTTGTCCCGCTCGCTCTCACCTCGCGCTCCTACCCGCCAACCACGCCAGCAATCGTCAGTACGCTGAGTTGTTTAAAAGTGAGCAGTCGCGCCGCGCTTTAGAGCAATTTCATTCAAAAATTATCCTAAATTAGGTCATGCATATGAGCTTGTTATATCTACTAAATTGGCTTTTTTATATCATTCGTCAGTCCGATATCGATTAAAATCGATTATTGATATATGTTGTAGAACGAACAGCACTAGTTGCTACAATTGACAGACGAATGACAAATTGCCTGTATCACGAAGTCGAAGCGATGCGCGACAGTATCGCTTGTTGCGATATTCGTCTCCTAACACACAACGTCAGATCAAACGTCCAAAGCAAACGCGGCAACGTAATGTGAATAAAGTTTACTTAACGGTAATTTATAGTTTGGTACATTCTGGAACGACACGCAGCTTGGAATACTTAAAAACAGTTTTAATATGAATTTACGCATAATATAATTTTAAAATAACTTACCTGTGATAGGAAATATGTTCCTGCCTTTGGGTGCTCGAAATTTTTGAGCTATTGCAGTTAATTATCACGCAACGAGGCATTTTTTTAGTTTTTTGCGGACGTTCGGCTGCAACAACGGACGCGCGGGGACTGAAGTTAGCGGCGACCAACCTCGACGCTTGGTCGGGGTTCAGACACGCGAAGTGCATGCATTTGCGTTATCTATGTAGATCTATATCTGTGACTCATACAGTATAAGTACTGTGTACTAGTGATGTGCAGAGTCACTGTTTTGGTGGATCGACTCGATTCGGTTTGTGTATTCGAATCTTGACTCGATTCCGCAGCTCGATTCTAATACTCGAATTCTATGTGTAGTACTCGAATGGTCTGTATATCGATACTTTTCAATTGATACTGAGTAAGTATCGATACGTGATGACCGATACCGTATCGAGTATAAGTATCGATACCTCAATGGTATCTTTTCATCCCTAGACAAAACAGTTTCGTTTTAGGTGTGCGCCGTGTCGTAGACAAAACAGTTTCGTTTTAGTTTTGAGACAGACTTGTCTATGTGAGACAAGTCTGTCTAAAGACTGTCTTGTCTCAAGTGTGCGCTCAGCCTAACAGATTTGGTCAGTTTTCGGCATTGGTATGAGTCAAGTACAAAAGGTTTTACATGAATATTTAGGCATCAGAAAGCTTTGTACTAGGTAGATGGATACCTCATAAATTGACGGTAGATCAAAAACGCTGTCATTTAGATTGGTGCCCCTCAATGCTTGAAAAGTATGACGGAAGTGATGGTGGTGGTGGTGGGTGTGTTATGTATGTGATGATGAATTATGACATCGTAACAGGGGATGAAAACTGGATATTTTCTTACGAACCTGAAACCAAAAGACAAACTGCGCAATGGGTGTTTCCAATCGTAGATTTGCCGACAAAAGTAAGGCAGGGCAGAAGTCAAGGGAAACATGATTGCTTCATTGTTTGGACGGACAGGTCATTTCGCAACAATTGTTCTAGAAGATTAAGGACTGTTATTGCAGATTGGTATGTCAGACATTGTTTACCAGTTGTTTTGGAAAATGATGAATGGAAAATGAACCACGACAACGCTCCAGCTCACTCCGCCATGTGTCTATCGAGGGTGCTAAGTTAGTGAGCCAAAATCGTTAAAGTCCTGACCTAGCACCTTGTGACTTTTATTTATTTCCAAAAATAAAAGAATAACTTAGAGGAATTTGTTTTATGAAAGCTGAAGTGGCATCTTCTGCTGATTTTGAAAAAAGCGTGAAAGAGAGTAAAGAAGAGTGGGCCTATTGCTTCAGTCAATGGTTCCATCGCATGCGACGGTGCCTAGAAGGGAACGGGGACTACCTCGAAAAGCAATAAAAATATTAATTGGCTTCCACATCATACCATTTTTTAGGGTTCCGTAATTCAAAAAGAGAAAAAGCGGAACCCATATTGGATTACTTTGTTATCCGTCTGTCTGTCTGTCAAAGATCCTTTACTCGGGAATGGGTATTGAGTAGAAATTAAAACCATATACTCAAGTCTGCGGTCCCTTGAAGCTGTGAAAAAATCAAACTTCTGAGTTAACGAATAAAAGAAAGGATACTTACGGCCGTTTAAATGTCGCAAAAAAACGTGTTTTTAAACGCTCAAGGGAATCAAAATTCATAAGGTACTTCCCGTTGACCTAGAATCCTGAAATTTGGCATGAAGCAAGGTCTCATAGCACAAGTGTAGTAAAAAATCTGAAAACTTGTAAATTTGTAGTTGTCACAAAAAACTTTTTGGCTATTCGGAAATGTTTTCGTAACTCAATTCGGGAATTGAACTGTTTTCATAGGTAGGTAACGACTCGCACTTGTCCAGTTTTTTATTTTATTAAAACTCTAGTGTGGCCCCCGTAGTACTCGTATACCTAATTAGGCGGTCCTCATCATTCTTAGGCCGCTATCCCACTGGCATTTTACGAGCGGTGGCGGTTCTCCAACGTCTGTGCAGCGCCAACGTTGCGCAAACGCGACGTTAAAGTCGCGAGTTTCTAGCGGTAAGCGCCAACATTGAGCAGACGCGACGTTAACGTAGCAAGTTTCTTGCGTACACCTAAAACAGCTACGTTAACGTCGCGTCTGCTCAACGTTGGCGCTTACCGCTAGCAACTCGGCGCAAAATGGGCGCTACGCAGACGTTGGAGAAGCGCCAACGCTCGTAAAATGCCAGTGGAATAGCGGCCCTATAGTCTCATGCATCTCTTTTTAAATCCTTAACTTAACAACTAAATTCGGCACCCTAGATTGATGAAATATGAATGGGCAAAACTTAAAACCTTGAATATTTAATGATACTTACTATATAGCCAAACGCCAATAAATAAATCATCAAATTCTGATCATTTGCTCGTTCAAAGTACGATGTTTAAAATGGTTGGCTTATAATAATAATGCATTTGCCATGTTATCTCTTGACCACCCTTGGTTGACTGGTCGAGAATGGCCCTTAACGCCTCATGTTAACACTTTGTTAGACAAATGTGTTTTGTTTCTGTTTTTATCACCCAAAAGTAAAAAGTCAACGAAGTACCACAATAGACGTGCTATGAAATCACTTTGCTTCGCTTGGTAACTCAATAATAAAATTACAATCCAACCACAGACATACTCGGCATGTGAGCACGACAAAATTACCACCGCTTAAATTCTATAAGAATATTATTTGTAAAACTCTAGGCTGTTGCGTTGCATGCGCTTGGGCCGGTAGGTCGTGCAAGCGAGAGAGCGTCGGCGGCGCCCGCGGCGTGGGGGTTGGTTGCGTCTGCTTCTGATGGTATCCAGTGTTCGCGTGGCGTGCCGACGAACAAATCACCGCATGTAAGTGACGGTCATACCTGCATAGATGTGAATCGCCACCACTTGCTAGATCTAGGTATCCATTGTCAGAATAATCAGATATCTTTTTATGGAATGCATTTGTTGGCTTTTCACTAACCGTGTAAGATCTATTTCGATGCTTCTGATATTTGGGTGTAACTTCTTCTTCAGCAACAGGTTCACAGGACTTCCTGTAAAAAGATAGAAATGTTTCAAGAAAATAAGAGATTGGTTAATTTCTGTGCGCGTGTGACGATTTAAACGCGCGGGCGTTTGTAACAGGCTACCGATTAAAAATCCGAGATCGTATACCTATAAACATTGTTGTTCACAAGAAGAGAAAGTAGTTGTTTTCAAAGGAGAAAACAACTACTTTCTCTTCTTGTTTTTGTTTAAACTTACTTATCACAATGTGTAGCGTGTAGCAGCTTGTTAAAAAATTAATCTCTGTTACAAAATATTATTATTATTAAGAAAGAGTATAATGTCAATGGGCCCTATCATATACAATAAAATTCCACACAGTTTAAAAGAACACCCCATACGCATATTTAAAACTAATTTGACTACATTACTATTGCAAAAATGTTACTATTCTGTTAATGACTTCTTGAATGATAAAGATTTATAATTGTACTTTAATTTTTTTTTTGACTTCTTAAATGATAATAATTTATTATCTTTATTATAATTTCTAGGTAAACTTATTGATTAGTAACTATTTATTTGACAATTGACATAAAGGAGACAATTTTTTTTTGGGCCCACTATTAAACGGTTACGTTTATTAATCATATTACACATGAAAAAAGCGATCATCTTATTATAATTAACAGACCAAAAATTATATAGAAATCTAACCGGAATAATGAAATAATAGTAAAAAAGTGTTACAGCAAAAAATGCTTGTTTAGGAGCGTGGAGACAATTTTTTTTGGGCCCACTATTAAACGGTTACGTTTATTAATCATATTACACATGAAAAAAGCGATCATCTTATTATAATTAACAGACCAAAAATTATATAGAAATCTAACCGGAATAATGAAATAATAGTAAAAAAGTGTTACGGCAAAAAATGCTTGTTTAGGAGCGTTTTCAGGTTTATTTTAACGTGAAAAAAAATATGTTACTACAGTGCGCAGCGGTGACATCGGATTTAAATGCGTTTCAAGAGATAATAATTAATTGGTACAGCGAACTTGTTTTTAATGCTGTTATTAACGGTTAATACAAATATCAAGTAACGTACTTTAAAAATCACCGTGGAACGAAACGTAATTAATAGCCCGTTGCAGATGCTCTGTGGTCCAGTTTCAATCAGTTTGACACTGACAGACATCATTATTATTGTTTCCGATTACTAGATAGTTGCATGTTTCTTTTTCTTCTGTTCTTTTCGTATTTTTATTCGAAAGATTTTATGAAAATGGCATCTGTAGATACAGTGCATAATCCACAAAGCCGTTGTATCAATTGTGCAGCACGATTTCAACGGAATGTTGAATACTGCTCTTGCTGGATACTGTTGTAATTGTTTAGTGGGCAGACGCACTGTTGGCTGCTGTGCATATGTGATGTGTATAGTGTGGTTTTTATCTTGGGCGCGGCATCAAGTTGAGGTTGAGCCACCTGCATCTTTTTTAGATGAAGTAGCTTTTAAGAGATGACTTTGAAAATGATAATGATGAACAGTAATAAATACTTCTTGTGATGTACCTATAATGTGTTTTTTTTTTCTCCTTACACAACCAGCTTATAACACATCACCTTATTATTTTAGATCTACAGTGAATGGCCGGCAAAAGCCGCGCTATTTCGAAATGAATACATCTACGCATTTTCATGAATAAGTCTATCAAATCGTGTAAATCACATCAAGGTCTGTCACGTAGTACAGACGTGACTTTGTTTTATACTGTATATTATTGAACAGTGCACTATTTTAACTTAAAATACCAAGGAGACCTATCTACTCATTAGACAATCGCTCTTGTGAGATTTTAGGTTATTATGAGAGTCATGTTTTGACTGTCGTATTTCACGGTACCTACTCCAGTTACAAAAAGTTTTGCTAATATTACCAATGTAATCTAGAGATTATAAGGAATAAACTAACGTGCATTTCATTGCTATACGCCACAATTTGTGGTGGGCCTATTCCCCAAACAAAAAAAATTGTCTCCTTTATACGAATAATTTTGATAACAAGGCCAGGTAGTAGGTACGTAGTAGTACTAAGTCGATTATATTGAATGTATTGTAACTTCCCAAAATAATGATTTTGCATGCCGTAATGCAGAATGTAGCGGAAACACCCAACAGTATATTACCAAAGTACTCTGTGCACCGTGTGTGTGTGTGTGTGTGTGTGTGTGTGTGTGTGTGTGTGTGTGTGTGTGTGTGTGTGTGTGTGTGTGTGTGTACAGAGGTACCATCTTAAAATTGTACCTACATTGCTGGCAAATAAATAATTCTGATTCTGAAAATACTGACAACTGAAATGATAGACTTTGACGTGCCCTTGATGGCGGAATAATGTTGCCAATTTATTTATTTTATTTAATCTCCAGGTTTAGCTTTCATTAGACAGACTCTAATGGCTGAGCGAACACTAGAGACAAGACAGTCTTTAGACAGACTTGTCTCACATAGACAAGTCTGCCTCAAAACTAAAACGAAACTGTTCTGTCTAGGGATGAAAAGATACCATTGAGGTATCGATACTTTTTACTCGATACGGTATCAGTCATCACGTATCGACACTTACTCAGTATGAATTGAAAAGTATCGATATACAGAACATTCGAATACTAAACGTAGAATTCGAGTATTGGACTCGAACCGTGGAATCGAGTCATGATCCGAATACACCAACCGAATAGAGTCAACTCAATGCACCAAAACAGTGACTCGGCACATCACTAAGTAAATGTTCTTCAATATTTCGATAATTTCACCCGATATATTTTGATCCGATACATCGATTTATCGGTATAAAATACTCAATATCGAAAATCGCATCCAAAACGATAATTTTTTCAAAATTAATTTATTAGCAGCCACAGACGGGGGGTTATATAACGGAATTTGGGGGCCGAGTCACCCGCGTCCGTAGGAGAACACCTGAAGCAAGTCCCTACACGTGGTCCCCGGGTGGTGCTAATCAGGTGACACTAACTGGTGGTAGGTTTCGACCGTTGGCTTGCGACCACCCACTGAGCAAAGACGTGCCGCCAAACGGCCTGGCCGTGTTCCGGTATGATGCTCAGTGTAGCCAGTCTAGAGGAGTTGGGTCGAAATAGCTGTTCCGGCGCAAGCAGACCATCCTGGTTCGTGCTGATATGGAGGAATCGGGAGGCTAGTCGCGGAGGGTAGCGGGATCCGAGGCACGGTTGCCGCTGGCCGACCGCAGGTAGCTGGGGGCCCAAGTAATGTGCTAGCCACACATGAAAGGCTGCCCCGCCAACTGTCGAAAAATCCCGGAATGCGCCATCGTGCTGGTTGGCGACCAGACGAGAGGGCCCGATGGACATTCCCGGGGGGGCTCGGGCGTCCCCGCAGTCTCCAGACTAGTCTCCCAATGATGTCGTCCTTTCAGTGCGTGCCTGAAGGTTAGCTGCGTGGAACCTCATTTCACTTCCTTCTCCTCTCCTCCCTTCACTCAAATAAATATGAAAAGGAAAAGAAAGAGTCAAGATAAACAGCGGCTGCACTCCCTCTCTCACAAAGTGTACCTCACTAACATACGAGGTCTGCACTCCAATCTCGTCGCAGTCCACCACCACCTCGAGACTGATTCGTGCGGAAGAAACGCCCGGGTGTCACCATTGTGCGGACCATCCGGAGGACACGGTGGAGCACACGGTGGAGGTGTGTCCCGCTTGGGCAGAGCAACGCCGTGTCCTCGTGGGGGCGATCGGCGGCGGCGATCTCTCGCGCCGGGCCTTGGTACAGGCCATGGTCCGAAGCGAGGAGGAGTGGCAGGCGGTCGCCTCCTTCTGCGAAGCAGTAATGCTAGCAAAGGAGGCGGCCGATCGCGTGAGGCAACGGTCCTCACGCCCCAATCGCCGCCGGGATTCCGATCCCGATTTCCGGCCATCGTAGGCGCAGGCTTGCGGACGGCGAGCAATGGGTGGCTCGCCGTCCGACCGTCCGGTAACCGTCCGGACCGAGCCCAAGTCGTCGACGGCGCGTGCTGTTCCACGCGCGCCTCAAGGAGATGTCAGCAACTGTAGGGGCCTAGCAGGGTCGAAGCCTACTGGGGCCAAGGGTCTGATTCTGAAAGGAAGACTCGGCCCTGGTACGAAAGGCAACGAGGGAACGGGAGTGGGTTCTTAGTCAGTAAAAGTCTGACACTATCTTATCTCCCGCCCCGCCCAAGGGCGGGGGATGTCATAAGATGATTTTCCCACCGAAAAAAAAAAAAAAAAAAAAACCTCGAGACTGAAAAACCAGCTCTCTTCTTCCTTTCGGAGACGCAGATCAGAGGTCCGTCCGACGTGTCGTACCTTTCTTGCCCAGGTTTTACCTTGGAGCACAATTTCAAACCACGTGCGGGTGTATGTATGTACGCCCGTGACGACATCTGCTATCGGCGTCTCCGTAACCTTGAGGACTCCAGGTTCTCGACGCTTTGGACTTTGGTGGACACAGGCCTAGATAAAATAATCTACGCTTGTGTCTACCGCTCGCACAGCGGAGATCAGGAGACATCTGGGCTCACACAGCATCTGAGTGAGGCGCGGATGCGGCTCAGCAGCGGTACCCTTCTGCCCAATTGGTGTTACTGGGGGATTTTAATGCCCACCACCAAGAGTGGCTTCTCCCGTACCAGTCCACAGACCACGCTGGGCGAGAGATGCGAAAGCTAGCGCTAGCATTAAATCTCACCCAGCTGGTCCAGGGGGCAACGAGGGTGCCGGATGTGGATTCGCACACAGCCAATTGCCTGGACCTTCTGCTGACAACAGATCCAGACCGCTACTCTGTGTCGATATGTTCGCCTTTAGGCGGTTCCGACCACTGTCTGGTTAAGTCTGTGTCTGACTACTCCCCGCCCGGTCCCAGCCCTAAGGGCACCCGGCGGGTTTGGCGATACAGGTCAGCAGATTGGGATGGCTTGCGGTCTTTCTTCGCATGCTATCCTTGGCAGCCCACTTGCTTTTCTTCAGATGATGCTTCGTCGTGCGTAGATGCCGTGACGGATGTGTTGCGACAGGGGATGGAGTACTTCATCCCATTCTCTGACGTAACAATGTCTGGCCAAGCTCGTCCATGGTTTGGCGCCGAATGTGATCGCGCAGACGCGCTTAAGCACGCGGCATATCGAGCTTGGGCCGACGCTCGTACGCGCAAAGCAGGCGACGTGGCTCAAAAGAAGAAGGCCTTTAACAGGGCTGCCAAGTCCTGCAAGAAGGTGTTGCGGAGGTCTCGGTTTGACCACATAAGCCGAATTGGGAGCAAACTTGCTTCACAGGTAGTAAAGCGTTTTGGTCCCTGGCTAAGTCGGTTGAATCGAACTTCTGCCGTCCGTCACTTCCGCCACTGCTGAAACCCGATAAGTCGCTGGCTCACACCGCTGAGGAGAAAGCAAACTTGTTTGCCTCTCTTTTTGCGGAATCTTCTCGTCTGAATTCTGGTGACGCACGGCCACCTGTTTCTCCTGATGGATGCGCGACGAGGATGTCAGACGTTCGTATCCATCAAAAGGATGTTCGTAGGGTCCTGCGTAACCTCGACGTGAGCAAAGCTAGTGGCCCCGACGGGATACCAGCAATTGTACTTAAAACTTGTGCGCCTGAATTGTCTCCAATCTTGACACGCCTATTTCGCATCTCATATGAGACTGGAAAAGTGCCGATTGCTTGGAAGCAAGCTAACGTGCAGCCTGTGCCCAAGAAGGGCAGTCGAGCTGACCCAGCAAACTACAGACCCATCTCTGTTACGTCCATCCTCTGTAAGAGTATGGAACGGGTGCTTAACAAGAAACTTCTGGCATACCTAGAAGCTAACGACATCCTCAGTGACCGGCAATACGGTTTTCGCCAAAATCGGTCCACTGGGGACCTTCTAGCGTATGCCATTCACATCTGGAGCGAGGCCATCGAGAGGCATGGGGAAGCGCTTGCCGTCTCCCTTGATATCTCGAAGGCTTTCGATAGGGTCTGGCACGAAAGCCTTATTGCTAAGCTTCCTTCCTTCGGCCTACCCACTGGTCTGTGTGATTGGATCGCAGACTTCTTGAGGGATCGATCCATCCGAGTGGTTGTTGATGGCTACTCGTCCGGTCAAATGGATATTAATGCCGGGGTCCCTCAGGGGTCGGTACTCTCGGCAACACTGTTTTTGCTGCACATAAATGACTTACTTAAAACCGGTATCTTTGGGTATGCAGACGACAGCACTGTTGCCGAGAGATATGTGTCTGACGCACGTGCTAGTGGGTCACAGATCCAGTCATCCCGAGAGGCTATGGTTGAACGCTTGAACTCGTCCTTGAAGGCGGTTTCCGATTGGGGCGATGCCAATCTACCTTGAAGGCGGTTTCCGATTGGGGCGATGCCAATCTACTAAAACCCAAGCGTGTCTTTTTTCCGCTAAACGGAGTCAATTCCAACCGGCTCCATCTTTCCGAGGTGTGACCGTGCCAATAACCGACCACCTTGAGCTTCTTGGGGTTACGCTGTCGTCTACTCTAAATTTCGGCTCATACATCGAGGCAAAGGCTCAACTGGCTGCCAAAAAATTGGGGATCTTAGCAAAGGTGAGACGGTACTTCACGCCGAAACAGCTGCTCAACCTTTATCAAGCGCAAGTACGATCGTGTATGGAGTACTGCTCTCATCTTTGGGACGGGTCTGCCAAATACCAGCTTGATGCGCTGGAGTCGATTGAGAGGCGGGCCAAGAGGATCATCGGCAATGATGCACTTGTTGAGTCGAAGCTCCAAAGCCTTGGGCATCGCCGCCGAGTTGCTAGCCTGTCGGTTTTCTATCGTTTACATTTCGGGGAGTGTGCACTGGGATTGCACAATCTAATTCCGCCAAGTCCGTTCCATCATCGGACCACTAGACGTACGGCGTTGCGCCACCGGTACATGGTAGACATCCCACCCATACGCACAAAACGTTTTAAGAACACATTTATTATGCGTACAGCCAAGGAGTGGAATTCCTTGCCGGAGTCTGTGTTTCCAGATAGCTACAACTTAGGGGTCTTTAAGTCAAGAGTGAATAGGCTACTTCTAGGCAAGCGTGCTCCATCGTCGACCACATCATCGCTTACCATCAGGTGAGATGGTGGTCAAACGCGAGCCTATCATTAATAATAAAAAAAAAAGGAATCAAAGAAAAAAATAACTGAATTGTCTATGACTAGTCTGTTTTTAATGTCGTTATCTATCGGCTGGTTTGACTGAAATAATAAAAAAGTTTTGTTACTATTTTGGTGTACAATAAAGTTTATTTTATTCTATTCTTTTAGTCTTCAAAATATTAGAATATTGTAATTAAGTTTAATTTAGATTCTCATAAATTAAAATAATTTACATTTTGCATAAAAATTACTATTACCTATTATTATTAAGCTAGACTGAACTAAATAAATTATTATTTTCAAACCGAAAAACTCGGAAAATTTGACCGATATATCGATATCTTTTCCCAGATATACCGAGGGCCGATATTAATATTTTTATAAATATCGATAAATTGATAAATTGACATTTTTCATCACTGCCGATACACTAAATAGATAGGAGGTACGTCGCTAGACTGTTTTGTCTTCGATGTGCGCGCCTGCATACATACAAAAGGGAAGCCGACTGTCGTTAGACAAATTTGTCGCTGTGCAGATTTTGTTGTTGTTAGACAATTTTGTCTATGAGACGTCTTGTCTCAAGTGTGCGCGTCTTCATATGTTTTGTAAAGCAATAGTCTGTCTTGTCTCAAGTGTGCGGTCAGCTTTAGTTAGATTATTCGAACATTTTTAATGATTATTCACTTACAAGTGAATTTGAAGAGTCGCAAAGGTAATTGAAATTGTGTGAAATACGTCTATACAAAGATATTTAGACTTGAAAAGTGTGAAACGTCAAATGGTAATTCTTAGATTTGACGGTTTTTACTCGTAGCAATGTATAAATGATATTGTACTGTATTCTTCCTTGATACATTTATTTCTGACTAATTTTAGTTTATTTTCTATTGATTTTATATAGTTGGCACTTATAGCATATTACTGTTATGGTAACACTGACCTTAGATCATAGAAATATTTTTTTTTAACATTAGTCTGTGTATACACAGGCTAAGTTTAAAAAAAAAAATGTTAGTTAGTAGACAATAAATCTATACAAACTTACTTTTCCACTCGATAACAACACCGACTTCCAAAATTAAAGTAATTTTGCACTTTCAGTGTTTTTTTTTAAACTTGACGTCGGTTGTATTTTTTTTTTGTAAAAAGTTTTTTATTTTACACGTTTTTAGTTGTGGTCAGTGACGGATTAACCCTTAATCAAATTAAGCAATTGCCTAGGGCATCACGTCTGGGGGGGCACCAGAAGAAGCACAAAAATAATCCGTCTTTAGGGCATCACGTCTCACTCTCACGTCACCAAAAACTACACCAAAAAAAGTTTCTAGGACTAATTTGAAAATTCGCGCGTTTTAAGTTGACATAGAGTCCGACCTAGAGTCATAACTCCGCTCCCGCTTGCCCACTCGCTGCCCGCTAGTGCATTTGGCAATTCGATTGCACCGGAATTGCGATCAGCCAAACACAAACCACCCCTTCCCCGCGGGCCCCCCGCCTGGCGCCCCCGCAAATCAGTGTCAATCAAATGTTTTGTTTTTTGAGTAATTGTGCCGGCCGGCTTCTATGCATACGTAATAATAGTGGTTAAAGTATGAAATTGCCGTTTTATTGTAATAGGTACTTCGAATTGACATAGAACCTTCATGGTTTGAGATTTTTTAGTGTTTTTTTTTTTCATATGGTAGGTACATAATAAGTTCATCTTTTAAAAAATGTGCATCATTCGATTATCGACTTTCTGTTGTTTTTATTCAACTTAGACAAGAAAGATGGATACTTTGAAAATTCGAGTAATTTTTGAATACGAGTTCCAACGCGGAACTAACGCGGCAGAAACGGCTTGCAATATCAATGTTGCGTTTGAAGAGGAGACTGCTAATAAACGCACCGTGCGATTTTGGTTTAAACGCTTTCGTAATGGAAACTTTGATTTGGAGAACGAACCACGTGGAAGACCGCCCACACAGGTGAATAACAATGAATTGAATGAGATGGTGGAAGCCGATCCGAGCCAAACTACCCAGGATTTAGCAGCATGGTTTAACGTTACCTTACCAAGAATATTGACTCAAATGCGTCAAATCAATAAAATAAAAAAAATATGAAAAATGGGTGCGTCATGATTTGACTGATCTGCAGAAAGAAACGCGTATTGAAACTTGTGTTGCCTTGTTGAATAGATACAGAAATCAAGGAATATTGGATCGAATTGTGACATGTGATGAAAAGTAGATTCTTTAAGATAACCGTAAGCGAAAAATGCAATGGCTGACCCCAGGTCAAACGTCGCAACAGTGTCCTAAAGCAAAGCTTACCAATAAAAAGGTAATGGTAACTGTTTGGTGGTCTCAGCATGGTGTTATTCACTATAGCTTTCTCCGATCTGGCGGGCTATTGGCTAACTTTTTCAATAACAGTTGACAACTAGCATTCATTGCACACTAAACTTAGTTGTCAACTGACAATTTCATAAAATTGGTATTACGTATCACACAAGTGACTAACAAACTACGGTGGAAATGTGGTGAATTATAAAAATTTACGGTGCCTATTGTGACCACTCTAAAATTTTATCGACTATTATACAGCTTCAAAAGCTTACACAATCGCAATTTTAAAATTATCGATACAATAACATCTGTCAAAACGTGTTACGGTGGCTATCAAAGGCTAATGACGTCACTGCAGTTGGTCACTGAAGATAGGCAATACGAAACTAGCTGTTTGACAGTTCAATGATGCACATTGTTAACAAGTGATCATCACTTGAACTGTCAACAGAGTTACGCAATAGCCCCGCAGGTCAGATAATGGCAGATGTCTATTGTGCCGAACTCCGAACAATGATAGCAAAACTAGCAGTGAAACAACCCCGACTAATGAATCGATCTTCACCATTATTGCTCCATGATAACGCGAGACCTCATACAGCACGAGAAACCGTTTTAACTCTACAGGAACTGCAATTAGAAATCATTCGTCACCCTCCGTATTCGCCAGACCTTGCTCAAACGGACTAGTTAACATTTTTTCGTGATTTGGACAATTTTCTACGTGATCAAATGTTTTCTTCTCAGGAGGCAGTACAAAATGCTTTCATAGTTTGTCGAATCTAGATCACCAGATTTCTATGGCAAAGGTATAAATGACCTTCCTATTAGATGGCAGTAATGTATAGATAATAATAATATTTTGATTAAATAAAAATGTTAGATTTAAAAAAAAAAACGAATTTCAATTTTTCTGTACAAATCGGCAATTTCATACTTTAACCCCTAATAAATAAATTATGCTTTGTTTTTTATTGTTGTCGCAACTACTCCACTTCTAAGGTACGTTACATTTCATCATCTTATTTTACAAAAAAATAATGTTTTTAGGTGGTAAAGGTTTAAAGACCGATTCTAGTTGACATACGGATAGGGGGGCCCACAGGCGTAGATTGCTTAGGGCATCAAGTAGTCTTAATCCGTCACTGGTTGTGGTACCACAACACAACCAACAACAACTAAAAAGTACCCCTCAGCCAAACTTAAATAGTGTGCAAGCTCTGTTATGAAGTTAGGTAGGTACCTATAGAATTTAATCATTAAAACATTGCATGACTATTCCTATAACCCAAACCACGGCTGGGATACATTGTTCTATTACGGAGTTTTCGTGACTACCTTCCATCATCAGATTAGCTCGATGGTAGGTACCTTATAGCCAGAGTGCATCTCATGACAATCGTAATAATCCCAAACAAGGTTAAGTTGCATTGGTTTATTACGGAGTTCCGGTGTCTACCTTCTGGCTTTACCATCAGATCAGTTCGATATATCCACTCCCCCTCTTCTTTCAGTCAGTCATCAACTACACATATAAACAAAGTAATTTTACTTGTTACAACAGTTCTGCTGTGATCCTATGAGGAGTTCCGTTCCATATCTTCGAAGTTCATTAGCAGATCATATCAATATTTCTATGGGACCAACAAGAGAGCATAATCTCTCAATCAAAAAATAATTTTCAATTTCTCAGTCAATTGTAGACCAATTGACCGAGAAATCGGTGAACATACATAAAAAAAAAATATAGGTACAGCCGAACATCCTTCTTTTTGAAGACGGTTAAAATCATTTTTTTTTATGTGTGTACGCACGCACTTATCCGATGTTTTTTCGCGTTTTGTATTTATATTTTTACTTATTAATAAGACATACCTACGACATACATACGAGAAGATCACCGAACTTGAGGAGGAATTGAGCAGGTTGCGATGGAGTATTGTGGGATTGTCTGAAGTCCGAAGACAGGGGGAGGATACGATAATTCTCAAATCCGGTAACCTGCTCTATTTCCGGGAGGGTGACCAGCAGTCCCAGGGTGGTGTCGGGTTTATCGTCCACAAGTCCCTTGTGAACAATGTGGTGAAGATCGAGAGTGTGTCGACCAGGGTGGCGTACCTTATACTCAGAATATCATCAAGATATTTGCTGAAGGTCATACAGGTCTACGCCCCGACCTCGACACATCCCGGCGACGAAGTAGAATCCATGTATGAGGATATATCAAGAGCCATGCATGGTTCTAAGACTCACTTCACCGTGGTCATGGGGGACTTTAACGCGAAACTGGGCAAACGAGACGGTGACGAGCTGCGAGTGGGGCAATTTGGATTTGGACGTCGGAATCACCGGGGACACCTACTGGCTAGCTTTATGGAGAAGGAGGGCCTCTATATGATGAATTCCTTCTTCAAAAAGCGTGAGCATAGAAGGTGGACCTGGCAAAGTCCTGACGGTGCAACTAGAAATGAGATTGACTTCATCCTGTCGACGAAAAAGCAAATATTCAATGATGTCTCTGTGATCAACGCGGTGAAAACTGGAAGTGATCACCGCGTCGTAAGAGGCACATTGAATATTAACATTAAGCTTGAAAGGTCTCGACTGATGAAGTCTACGCTCCGTCCAGCACAGATCCAGATCCAAAACCCCGAGAGCTTTCAGCTCGAACTCCACAATCGTTTCGAGTGCCTAGGAAGCTCCGTGGATGAATATAACGATGGGTTCGTGGAAACTGTTCATACGGTCGGGTCTAAGTTTTTCAAGACTCACCGTACAAATAAGAACAAGAGGCTCTCCGATCCGACCCTCGAGCTAATGAAGAAGAGGCGTGAGATGATTCTGCAGTCTTCAGACGATGCGTGCATATACCGGCAGCTCAATAGACAAATCTCGAAGTCCCTGAAACGCGACCTTCGCCGCTTTAATACCGCAAGGATTAAGGATGCGATTGAGCGGAATAAGGGCTCTAAAGTATTTGCACGAGATCTGTCTATTGGGCAAAGCCAGCTCACGAAACTGAAGACCGACGATGGCAGAGTCATATCCGCCAAATCGGAGCTTCTGGGAGAGATCGAGGCTTTTTATGGACAGTTATACACGTCTATCGCTAAACCCGCTGTAAATCTAGTAAACGACCCAAGAGCTAGATTGACTCGACACTATACCGAAGATATCCCGGACGTCAGCCTGTACGAGATTAGGATGGCTCTGAAGCAGCTAAAAAATAACAAGGCGTCGGGTGAGGACGGAATTACGGCCGAACTCCTGAAGGCGGGTGGAAAACCGGTCCTTAAGGCCCTTCAGAAGCTATTTGATTCCGTCATACTCGAGGGAAAAACGCCACAGGCGTGGAGCAGAGGCGTGGTGGTACTCTTCTTTAAGAAGGGCGATAATGCCCTGCTTAAGAATTATAGGCCCATCTCGCTTCTGAGCCATGTCTACAAGCTGTTTTCCAGAGTCATCACGAATCGTCTCGCGCGCAGGTTCGACGACTTCCAGCCTCCCGAACAAGCCGGATTTCGAAAAGGCTTCAGCACCGTGGACCACATACATACGCTGCGGCAGGTTATACAGAAGACTGAGGAGTATAATCAGCCTCTCTGCTTAGCGTTTGTGGACTACGAGAAAGCCTTTGATTCGATTGAAACTTGGGCTGTACTGCAGTCTCTCCAACGGTGCCAAATTGACTATCGGTATATCGAAGTGCTGAAGTGTTTGTACAAAAACGCCACTATGTCAGTCCGACTACAAGACCAGACCTCGAAACCTATCCTCTTGCAGCGGGGTGTGAGGCAGGGAGACGTTATTTCTCCGAAACTGTTCACGGCAGCAATGGAGGATGTCTTCAAGGTTTTGGAATGGAGAGGGCTAGGCATTAATGTCAATGGCGAGTACATCACTCACCTTCGGTTTGCCGACGACATAGTAGTCATGGCTGAGACTACGGAGGAGCTCAGTACAATGCTTGGTGACCTCAGTAGAGCTTCCGAAAGAGTGGGACTTAAAATGAACATGGACAAAACCAAAATCATGGTAAACAGCCACGTAGCACCCACTCCTATCAAGGTCGGGGACTCTACACTCGAAGTTGTAGACGACTACGTTTACCTGGGACAGACGGTCCAGTTGGGAAGGTCTAACTTCGAGAAAGAGATCAATCGTCGAATCCGACTCGGCTGGGCAGCGTTCGGGAAGCTGCGCGGTATCTTCTCGTCCAATATACCACAGTGTCTCAAGATGAAAGTCTATGAACAGTGCGTGTTGCCAGTGATGACATATGGCTCCGAAACGTGGTCGCTTACAATGGGCCTCATTAGAAGGCTTAAAGTCACCCAAAGGGCAATGGAGAGAGCTATGCTCGGAGTTTCCTTGCGTGATCGAATCAGGAATGAGGATATCCGCAGGAGAACCAAGGTTGCCGACATAGCACGAAGAATCGCCAAACTAAAGTGGCAATGGGCAGGGCACATTGCTCGCAGAACAGATGGCCGTTGGGGCCGAAAGGTTCTGGAATGGCGACCACGTACCGGAAGACGTAGCGTTGGAAGGCCTCCTACAAGGTGGACCGATGACTTGGTAACGGTTGCGGGAGTCCGATGGATGCGAGACGCACAGGACCGTTCGCTGTGGCGACGCTTGGGGGAGGCCTATGTCCAGCAGTGGACGTCTTTCGGCTGAAATGATGATGATGAATGATGAAGACATACCTTGAAGTTTGAAAGCTCATGTGGTTTTTTTCCATGTTAGCTTGAATTATTTCTAGTAGTTCGCGTCGTTGCAAACTTCCGGAACGTTTCTTAGAGTGTTTCCGTTCCCGATGTTCTCTGCGTGTTTGACGATGGGCTCGGGCTTGTAGATATGTGGTTTGTCTTGGTAAGCTGTGAACTGGTCTTCGGTCGCCTGAACATGATGACTTTGAAGAAATATCTTCATCGGTGGATAACCATCCTTGCTCGTCTTCACTGTGATCTATGCACGTGGGCGGCGGCACGTTAGCAGCTGACGCACACTCTCTACGTCGACGTCGTCGGGATTCTCGCTTTTCTCGGTGGCTTCTACTTTTGTCATCTTCTGGCACCACTGTTAAGCGCACTTTTATTGTTTTTGACCCATAGTGTGGCACTGTCACTGATTTCCCTATAGATTCGTATATTGTCGACACGATCCCAGCTATGTCCTGTAAAGTTTACATTATAGTTAAATTACTAAGGATATTGACAGGGTCTGGAACAAGATCAGCCTCTGGGCATAGACTTGGGCTTGGTCTAGACTCTTTCACTCCTGAGTGAAAGCAGCTCCAGTGGTATCGTAGCATTAAATTACATCGAAAAAAAATTAAATAATCTTTATGATTTTTTTCCATAAATTTGGCAATTTGTGATACATCTCTAGGACTGCAAGCATTGTGTTAAAGGTAACATAAACAAGACAAGGCATACCGAATAAGAATAATAAAACATACATTACGTAACGCACGCACACGTCCGCACCCTTCGGGCGCGAGCGCAGACTGAACGGTCTAACTCTTATTACACTACTCGATATTCAGACTGTACGACAGTAAGCCTCGTCGAGCCCGATTTTGCCATCGGAATTCAGAGTAAGACAGTCTTACCCTTAAAGGGCCTATTACACCATTCGATATTCAGACAGTTTTAGTCTATGATTCGACATATAAGAGTTAGACCGGTCTTACTCGGAACAAAAAATAAGACAGTCTGAATATCGTGTGCTGAATATCGCGTAGTGTAATAGGCCCTTAAGGGCCTATTACACTACTCGATATTCAGACAGTCTTAGTCGATGTCGCGTAGTGTAATAAGGGTTAAGGGCCTATTACACTACGCGATATTCAGACTGTCTTATTTTTTGTTCCGAGTAAGACCGGTCTAACTCTTATTACACTACGCGATATGTCGAATCATAGACTAAAACTGTCTGAATATCGAATGGTGTAATAGGCCCTTTGGACCGGTCTTACTCGGAACAAAAAATAAGACAGTCTGAATATCGTGTGCTGAATATCGCGTAGTGTAATAGGCCCTTTATTACACTACGCGATATTAAGACAGTCTGAATATCGTGTGCTGAATATCGCGTAGTGTAATAGGCCCATAACCACGTATATCGAGGGATATGCCTTGGGGGCGTGGCACGTGCCACCTCGATATTATCAAATTAAACAAAACAGCTGTTTGAATCGTAAGGCAGTTTGTAATACGCGCGCGCCTGCGACCGGCGACCGCTCAGCTGTTTTTAGCCGCGTGACGCCGCCGTTCCTACAATAGTGATAGAAAACCCGCGGCTTGCAAACCCAGCGGTGTACGTAATCAGTGTATGTACCGGATTCAAACAGCTGTTTTGTTTTTGTCATAAAACTAATGAGAATATAAAAAAAGTTTCTTTGGGAAAGTTGTTTGTAATCATGAGTACAATTACGTGTTTGAGTATCGGTCACTAATTACCAGTCACCTAAAAAAGAAATTATTTTAAGAAAATTAAACGAAGTAATTATATTACAAGAATATGCTGAAATTCAATATCGATAAATATTATCGACCATCTCGTTCGACTCCCTAATTGCATGCGTGTGCATTATGTTCCCAAATAACAAGTGTTTAAAAGTGAATGCCTCGCCCATTCTACTTATGTGTGCTATTAGAAATTGATTTAGTGTAGCTGCTTTCTTCTTAAGAACGTGTGCAAATTTTAAGGGTGTGTAATATATGCCATAATAACACATAATATATTATCACTTGAAATAACGTTTACATGATATAATTTTCATATGCTATAAAAACAAATAACCTAATTTCATGTGATCTAATATTACATTTCATATAAACTTCTTTTGCTCTAATAACATTTAGCATAACGTTCATCTCATATAATTTTCAATTAGTATATGGCTCTTTTTAGGTATATAACGTTCAGTTGACCTAATTTTCATATTTACTCATTTTCTGCCCAAATTCTGTAGTGGTTAAGTAAATATCAGAAAACGTCATACTGTTATAACCTCATCTAACCCAAATGATTCAAAAACAATAGAAGGGATCTGACGCTAATGGTTATGGTTCTAACTTAACCTAACCCATATGATTCACCAACCATAGAGGGGATCTGACGCAGGTATTATGAGGTGAATATGAAAGAACAAAATAACATATTAATTCGTAGTTATTTATTCATACAACTATGTTATAAGTGAAGACAAAATACTATGTAAAGGTTGCCTAACCTTTTTTCTACCGTTAATATAGAATTTTAATATTATACTAACTGAATATTAGTTCAAATGTGCATTACTTATAGAAAATGTTTATTAAACCATATAAAATTAGGTAAACTGAAATTAAATCAATAATTCATTATATCATTTCAACGTTACACTAAAACAAAAATATATTAAATGAAATTAGGTCATGTGATCGTTAGAACTTTTGTTATTATGTCAAATGGTACGCACCCAAATTTTAAGTGTGTGTCGTAAATACACTATTTGTGAATGTTGTAATTATTTTGGTGAGAGATAAGCGGCATCACAAGAACTCCTTACTAATCGGCAATGAAGGCATATCTCCGGATACCTATGACTGTATCAGTCACTGTCACTAGTATTACTGTTTACTAGTTACAGGTATATCACTGATTCATTGTACTTTGCCTACGAGTATATGACTGTATCGATTAATATTAATGATTAATTGTGTCACAATCACAAATAATGTATAATTATGGAACGTTCATGAATATACTTGTTGATAAACGATATATTATTGATACACAAAAAGTACAATTGATAGGTATATTAGTCAGTAATCAATAACGCTGAAAAAAAATATTAAGCTACTTCTCGAAAATTCACAACAAAACACTTTTATCCTTTCGACTCCTAGAACAGATTTTGCAGCGCTTCGCATTAGGTACTCATTAGTAAGTATTGGCTTGAGGATCAAAAAGCACTAGGTACCTATATGTTCATTCTGGGCACTTGGTCCAACTTCCATACAAAGATTAGCAATGTCCTTTGTAACATACCTTATTTATTATTTTTCATGGCACATAGGTATTAAAAATACTTACGTCCTTGGTCATGCGTCCATGCCCATCGAGGTCATATAGTGTAAAGGAAAACTGCAGTGGCTGTTGTTTCGAAGGTTCCGGATGCTGCAGTTCTACATCACACGTCAGCTCCTTAAAAAAAACAAATTTCGTTAGAGTTTCGGATGGTTCTACTTTTATTATTTAAAGTAGTTATGAGCATTATGGTCTAGCCGGCCGAAATAGCCACCAATATTTTCTCCGAAACCAGGGTTGGCATGACTAAAACAAGTTATTTTAAAACAGTTTGAATTTAAACCGTGTTTTGTATTACACTTTTAAAAAAAACTTTAAAAAATTAAATAACACGACTGCCTGAATTTTTTAAATTATTTATTTTTATTTTAAACCTTTTAGTGATAAGTTTCATTTTAAAACATGTCATGCAACACAATATACGAGTAGTTTGTAAGCATTTATACGAACACAAGAAGAAAATAGAATTGTTAAAGATTTTTATGGCGATGTAATTCATCAAGAGACTTCCTGTCGTGTGGCTCGTGAATCAATGTTGATCCAAAACGCTGATTGCTAAAACTTCTAGTTGCTCACGCGACTAAGTGCAACATAAGCTTGCCCTTTGGCAAAAATTTTAGGGCCTAAGTCCACGACGGCTCTGTCCAGTGTTGTCTCTTGATCTTGTGGACTGTCACGGCAACATAATAATTATAGTGATAGCATACAGCGCTCTACCTTTCCATGACCCCTTAGCCCGTCAAATTCGACTGGTTCAATTTTGATACCATACTAATAGTGTTGCCACGTACTGACTTGTCGAACTCTACGAAGACGGCTTGTGGTAATTTTCCTGGTTCTAGTTGGTTACGGGTAGCGATGGCCATTCGAATTTTCGGAGGATCCCATTACTAAGCCGTGACCAACGTTAATTTTCTATTGAGTAGATAAACAACAATTGATTCACTAAACTGTCAAACACTCGGTAGGCTAAATAGTGTATGTAGTCTATGTTATCCATTGTATAATATTATGTTTTATGTAAGGTAATGGCATTGTACTGCTCCTACTTTTCATTAGGGTTCTGTACATCCAACAGAAAACCGGAACCTTTAAAGAATTTCGTGTCATAAATGTCATCTGTAACAGCCTACATAATGTCTGCTTCGAACCTACCTACTGAGCCGTTTAAGTTTGTATTTGGCACACATATTACTTTCTGGGACCCAAACATGGACGTGTAAAGTAAATAAATGGATGGATCATTTTTGGTAAACTAGAAACCAAAATATTTTGCAAACTGTGTTGTGTCAAGTAATAAGTAGGTAGTAGTAAAGTAATAAGGCTTGCTTTGATGGACTCATTTTTTTTTTTACATGAAGTTCGTTGTGGTTTTATTTTAGTGTAGATATGAGAAAACATGTTTTTTAATCGTCAAAGTTGGTTCTTGTTTGCATGTACCTAGTGTTCATTGTACAATGGTTCGAAAATCCTTCACGCACATGACTGACTTGTATTTGGCTGGTTTTTTATTTATATTAATTAATTAATAATATTAGTTGGGGTTTCATAACCAAATAGCAAAAATGAATTTTTTTTTTACTCGACAGTTTCGATTAACAGTTTGGAATCCACTCGTCAAAATCTAGACGATAATCACATGCAATAACAGATTAAAAATTTTAAAAAAATTGGTTAGGTGTTCATTTATTTATCATACCCAACCATAGATATCCGTGTACCCAACACATTACATTTCTATATTTTTTCAATAGCCTATGTTACTCGGAATAATGCAAGGACTTTATCGATACCTCACAACTTTTCTAACGGTACATGAACCCTGAAAACATAACACTCCTTTTTTGGGGCAGTCGTGTAAAAATAACCGACATCACTAAAAAAAAACATTAAAACGACCAAAATACATATTTCTTGATTTCATTAAGGACAAGATCTCGTACATCGATTTCTTACCTCACGTTGAAATCGTTCAAAGATCTACAAGGAAGAAGAAAATATCTAATATAATTAGTAGTTCTCCATCTCAGACCAATAAAATGAGTTCTCCATATTCACGGGAGCTGCAGAAAAAGATACAAGACAAGCTTACCAGGTATGACGACAAGTACTAACCCACAGAAAATACAAACCCAAAACAAAAAAAAAAAAGACTGATAAGATACCAAAGGAGGCGATAAAAACCAAACCAAAAAAATTGTAAAACTAAACCAAATATGACTTACTTACTCGTATACTAGTGGAAGTTGTCAAGTATTAAACAAAGAAGAGGATTGGATTGATTGTTCGATATATAATATGTATAGGGGTTGGTGAATTTATTTGCAATTTATGTGTTGTTTGATAGACGCGTTCACTTATCGACCCCCGTGCTTATACTTGTACACCTGTCTGTGTAAGTGATCACACTGTGTTCTGATGTTTAGTTAATTACCTACTTAAAATTACACAACAACATACAAACTAAGACTTTATTCGAAGACTCAAAACTGTTTTTTATATTTCTATGCTCAAAACCAATTCTAAAATACACAGACATCTAGGACTAAGGAAGGATCTAAAGATGGTTTCCTACCTACCTATGGAAAGCGCACTTACTCAATGAAAACTCTTCTACTACTAATCTACTAGTAAGTGGTTTGCATTAATTAAAACTTCTACTACGTCCTATTTACCTCAAATCTTAATCTTGGTTGTTTATCATCATTGCCGTCTTTCACCGGGGTTGGCAATAGTGGTTCGTAGGAAGAGTCGTGCGAGGACGGAGGTGGTGGTGTGGTCGCCCGCAGCAGAGCTCGAGCCTCAACCGGCAGCAGGTCAGGGGGTGCAGAACACTGAGAAGCGGCTCGTCCCACCAGCTCCTCTGTGTCCGTCCGCTCGCTCTCCGTACCAACTGGAAATCAATAATGAATAGAATAAATTTTAATAAACAACAAAATATTGCATAACTTTTACACGAACTTAGCTATAATACGATGGCTATACGATATTTACACAACCTTTGGATGAACTGAGAGAATTTTAAAAATAAAACGGAGGCGTCTGCGGTGTACTGCTAGTAAATGATTTAAACACATTATTTGTATGCGGGCGATATGTCCAAATATCGAGATTTATGTGCGACATTAACTTAAATATTGCTGTTCCTATCTAACCAATGCTGTTCTGGATGTGTCTGAACGATCAAGTAAGTACTTTTTTTTCTGTATTCGTAAGCTTGGAGCGTCAGGTGTCATAGAAAATACACCACTAATTTTTAATTAGTACAAATATTTAAAGGGCTTATTAGAAAAGGTCTTGTTATTATATAAGCAGTGTCAATAAATAATATTCATAAACAGCAAAGTTAAAAACTGAGTGATATTTTGGGATATAAACAAACGCTAATTGTTTATATCCCAAAATGTCACTTAGTTTATGGAAATATTGTACCGGCTATTGATTATGAATCGCAGTCAGGGGATCACTCTGTAAGATGTTGTGTGTTGTAGATCAAGTAGTTTTCGAAATTTCGTGTTTAGTCGATGAGTGACTACTTTCTTCAGTTTTCTATATATAAACACATAATTATTGTTTTTATTTTTCTTTTTTTGACATAGCGTACTACTTGAAATGTTTTTACTGTCTTTGTTTTTTGTCTTTCTTTTATTTGTTAGTTAATCAAGACGACTATCCACGAGAACACTGCCGACACACTGTACTGCAGTTTGGCAGAAGATAATGTGAAAATATTTATGTAAATTTTCTTGAACAAACCAATAAAAAATAAAATAAAAAAAAAAACTTTCACACTATCCGTGGCCCCAGTAGGCTTCGACCCTGCTGGGCCCCTACGATTTGCTGACATCTCCCAGAGGCGCGCGTGGAACAGTACGCGCCGTCGACGACTTGGGCTCGGTCTGAACGGTTACCGGACGATCGGACGGCGAGCCACCCATTGCTTGCCGTCCGCAGCTCGCGCCTATGGTGGCCGGTAATCGGGAAGTAATCGGGCTGCGGCGAGAGGACCGTTGCTTCGCGCGGTCGGCCTCCTCCTTTGCTAGCATTACTGCTTCGCAGAAAGAGGCGACCGCCTGCCACTCCTCCTCGCTCCGGACCATGGCCTGTACCAAGGCCCGGCGCGAGAGATCGCCGCCGCCGATCGCCCCCAAGAGAACACGGCGTTGCTCTGCCCAAGCGGGGCACACCTCTACCGTGTCCTCCGGACGGTCCACACAGTGGCGACACCCGGGCGTCGCTTCCGTACGAACCTGGTGCAGGAACTTCCCGAACTTACCGTGTTCGGTGAGGACCTGCGTCATGCGGAAGGCGAGGACGCCGTGAGGTCTTTCCAACCACGCCTCAAAAAGGGGACTTACCGCCATAATTGTGGCGTGCCTAGCACTGGGTCGCGACAGTCGCTGTCGCCATTTCACCATAAGGTCCCGCCGGAGCTCTGTCCGCCATGCTGCGACTTGTCACGACAGCGGAGTTTCGCCCCGGCGTTGCATCTCCATGCGCAGATCGTGCGTACAAGGACTGTTGCCTCCAGATCCCATGGAGGCTGGCCAGCAAGGAGGCTCGCTACTTCGCGGGAAATCGTCCGGTATCCTCGCATCATCCGTATGGCCATGACCCTCTGGCATGCGTTCAGCCGGGCCGCCGGCTGCTTCCGCAGCGCCAGCGCCTACACCGCCACCGGTGCGCCATAAAGGGCCATGGACCGAACGATTCCCGCGTAGAGCCTCCGGCAGGAGGTGTCTGGACCAGATTGGGCAGGAGCCGCCCGAGGGCAGCCCCAGTCCGATTTCCAGTCCATTTAGTTTGGGAGCCAGACGGAAGTGCTCCTCGAAATCCCATCGGCTGTCGAGAATGAGTCCCAGGTTCTTCATCGTCGACCCGACGCCGATGTGAACTCCTCCTTACCGTTAGTTGGGAACCCGGTGGTGGCGCGTTCCGAGGGCCGTGAAAGCACATGGCCTCGGACTTGTGCAATGCCACCTCGAGTCCCATTTTTTGTACTAATTAAAAAATAGTGGTGTATAGCTTACGCACACATATTCAATGTGCTAATATCACAGGCGTATATATAATAATTAGAGATGCGACGAATACCGAACAATATTCGGTTAATTTTTTAACGAACCGAATATATACCCGATAATTCGGTTCCCCGTTCCATAGTTTTGCCGCGCAAACAAGTTTGCTACTCGCTAGATTTTCAAAGCGCCGAGCGCGAACGGGGTGAGTGGTACGGTACCTCACTTCCCGCTACCCACTGCACCCCGCCACGTCATTGCGTATGAAAACACAGATTTTAGTCCAGTTATTGACTTATTTGACTGAAATTTTGGTGTTTTGGGTGTTTTGAAATATGATAAGTCTACAGTAGGTGGGAGATCTTCAAAGAAATCAATCGAAGACGATAATAAAAAAGTGCGATGTACGTTGTACAGCGCAGTGCTTTCCCACGGGGCACTGGGCGAAATGCTTCTAGAAGTGCTATGAATAATCATAATTATAATGCATAAAAGTCCCTTTGCAATACACGATTTCTAATAAATATTTATTTTGGCTGACTTACTTACAATGATCCATTAAACCGAATACATTCTGCATTTCAAACAATTGATTCGGCCGAAGACGAATACTTCAAAATTCTGCCGAATACTCCGAATACCGAAAATAAAACGAATATTCGGCGCATCTCTAATAATAATAAATCTTCATACACATACAATGGCTTCTTATTCGCCCTCGCCGGAATGCTCATATAATATACCTACTTTCTTTGCTTTACAATGTGCTCTTTAATATTTCTACTCCTTTTTATCTTAAAGAACGCTTTCAGTTCCTTTGTGACACATATTCTAGGTCTTTGAGATCATCGGAAAATGTGAAATTAAGTATTCGTAGCATTCCACTTCCTTTTTTGACAAATCGTTATTTATAGAAGTAAGGCGTGCTCAAACGCTACCGACCTTAAAAACAATGGTGAAGGAGCATTACCTTTCACTGTAATATTTCTTTATTCTCCTTGCTCAATTTTATAGTTGATATTTATTAGTATAAATAATAATAATAAATAAATGTATTTATTGGAACATAACAATTTTTACAAAATATAGTGCTCGTTAACAGCTACATTGGTTTAAAATAAAACTGTGTCGCAGCCATTAGCGCCCACCTCCTAGAGGATAGACTTCGGCGTTCCAGCATAATTTATGGAAGTTATATACAAAAAAAAAACAAAGAGTTGAGTTTAACAACCCTAATGGTTGTTAAACTTTTAAACAGCATAAGAATTAGTAAAATTCCAGTTGTTCTATCATGGTATGTGGTATGTGTATGTGGTATGGGTAAGAGTGTGTTTGTAAATGTGTGTGGTGTGGTGTCTGAATGTGTGTGGTGTCATGGTGTGGGTGTTATTACAGTGTGCGTGTGTGTGTTGTGTATGTGGTATGGTTAAGAGTGTGTTTGTAAATGTGTGTGGCGTCTGAATGTGTGTGGTGTGGGTGTTATTACAGTGTGCTTGTGTGTGTTTTCTGATTGTGAATAATTATGGAAGGTATAGGGAATCAAGGAAAATATATATTTAAATTTAGAGGTAGGTTTCTTTTGTTTTTTAGATTAGTTTTTTATTAGGTTCTCCAACTTATCATAGGTTAAGGTATGGAGCCATTTATCTGAGAGTATTCTACATTCCCGTGCGGTAAGTGGATAGATGTTCAGTATCTTATTTATTTTACTATATAAGACAGGGCCAAAAAAGTGATACTGTCGTTTTACCAACACCACACCAGAGGATTCTGTCCGGCAGACTCTATTCGCAGTATATTTATTGATATTGTTTACATTGTGGCGTTTATGAAGGTCACATACTCGTTGGCTTGCATACTGGCAGCGTAGTTATACCTTTTAAGGTTTATGGTAAGAAAAGCATACTTAGTGGTATATTTGAAACATATATTGATGAGAGATTGTCAAATAAAAAAAGACTAAGCAAATGATATATTTTTATAAATAATGTAACAGAGTGCTTCTAACAATATAATAATAGTAAATTGAACTAGAAGCCTTTTAATTACATCTGTATCACAAATGGTGGAGGCGCCTTTTGAATTTATGTAAGATTTCAGATATAGGTAGCTGACAGTTCGAGGAAAGTACATTCCCTAGTACCTCTCAAAGGCCAAGTAACATAATTAGCGCAGCTGGCGAAGCAGGCGAGGGATAGACGCCTGAAAATATAAAAGCCAACTGATTTTTTATATTATTTAAATATTTGTATAAGTAGAGATGATGTTCTCAGTCGTAGACGAAGTGTGCTTCGAAGAATTTATCGCTGATTTCAGGCAGACCGCCAGGTCAAACGAACGGTAAGAGATTTATTTTGGGCGAATAGCTTCAAGGAGCAACCCAGCATTTTTATAGGTACACATACAATGATATTTGCTCATGTCCAGCCTTTGAACAGGTACCTCACATGAAATATCTTGGTATATACATAGACCAATACATTACTTGGACTAAGCAAATCCAGCGTGTAAGAAAACTGCTGCACATATTTAAAAGGTTGGGGCAAATTGCAAATGAAAAGATATTGAGGATGGTCTACTACACATTATGCGAGCCTATTCTCAATTACTGCATTACAACTTGGGGAGTTGCACATAAGAGTCATTTTATAAAAGTAGAACGCTCGCAGCGGGCCATTCTAAAAGTAGCTTATAGGAAACCAATGAGATATCCCACCAATCTTCTATATTCAGAAAGCAATGTACTGCGTGTTAGGCAACTTTATATCCTGGCTGTAGCAATCAAGTTCCATAGAAATGCTCACAACACAACCCAAAGTAGTTGCCGCTCTCGCAGGAAAGCGATATGGCAGAAACCAAGAACCAGACTCGAATTTCGGCAAAAGATGCTTCCGACTTATGGGTCCATTTATTTATTCTAATCTTAATAAGGAACTAAACATCCTACAAATGACAAAGAATAAATGTAAGACACATGTAATAAAATTTCTAAAAAAAATGAATTATGATACGACAGAATCGTTTTTAAAAAATCCGTATAAATAACAAATCCGCACTCTTATCTATTATTACCATTATTATATAATTATTTATTTCTGTTTACGAACTCCCACTCATGTACATCACAAACATAGACACACACTCTCATACCCGCGTACTCACAATCTCATACAATAATACACACACACTCACTCTCACACATATGCTTACACCAGTACACACCCCCAATACACACACACCCTCACATATATATACCTACACACACTCTCACACTTACTCACACAAACTCATCACGCATGTTCCACTCGCACTTTTTTGTTTTTGTTTTTATTTTTTACTTTACTCTTTTTATTCCGGTTATTGTACAATGTATGTTACGACGAAAGAGACTACCCTCCACGACACAGGGAATCCTAGTGTGGAGGATAGTGTATTTTATTATATTACATTATGTCATGTTTTTCTGGACAATAAAAGGATTATTATTATTTTTTTTTTTTTTTTTTTTTATTTATCTCAGGACCCTGAGGTCCTGGACCTTTGGGAGGCGTACAAGGAGCCGAAGCCAACTCGCAGAGGCCCTTTAGATAATTATAATGGAACATGATACCAACCGACGATTATCCCTGTACGCGCTATGCTATTATTATAGTATGGACTTCGCAACAATCGCAACATTATGCGACAAATTGAGGAATGAGTTCCCATGCGAATGTTTTGTTTGTAAACAACGTGCAGCAGGTGCAGCAATAGAAGCATGTATTGTTGAGGAAGAAACCGCTAATCTATCTGGAGAAAAAGGACCGCCAGTTGTCATGAACGAAGATGATAATACTATTTTACATTCTAGCATGCTGATGGACGGTCCACAAACTGATGAGCAAAGTGATGACGATGATGACCAGAGCTGTGATGTAGGCAGCTTAGTCGATGACGAGACGGGATTGGAGTGTACGGATGAAGACAAAGACCCGGGTGTATCTATTCCAATATAAATAATAACAATATAATAATATTCCACAACTATCACACAGCGCCATCTAGTCCCAAACTAAGCAGAGCTTGTGCTATGAGTACTAGATAACTGGTAAACTTACTTATATATTTCTAAATACATACATAATATAGATATAAATTACACCCAGACACAGAACAAATAATTGTGCTCATCACCTCCAGCATAGCAGTCAGGGCCACTAACCACTAGACCAACAGACCAGTCGATCGATTCCAATCATTATTTCATTAGAAACAAAGATTTGTTTTTTTTTTTTAGAATCACAATGTGATCGGGATGAACAAACCAATAGAAACCACATCGACAATGGTCATAATTTTGAAAATAAAAATTACGAAACTGTACTTACAGAGTTTTTTACAGATTGAAGCAAAGGAGATGGCCCAGTTTGTTATAAAGAATGATGACCATTCTCCCATGGTGACATATAACAAAGCATATTTTATCATCGTGCCCCAGTGTTGGGCAATAATATGTAATCTAACTACTGATACTACTACTACATATTGTAGTTAGTAATCACAACTACAAATTACATTAAAAAAACGTAAAAAGTAGTTAAACATTTTGATTACTAACTACAAATTGTAGTTACAATCACGATTACGTTACGGGACTACTTTTTATAACTACACATTTAAAGGTTGATTTTTTTATTACTTGTCAATCAACGCAATAATAATGTTATAACGCGCGATTTTGAAATTACCCGCTGAGAACCCCGCGGCATCGGTTGGCAATACTGCTTTGAACACTGCAATGGGGAATGTGAGATTGAGACGCCTGCCGGCACGTTTTAAAGGCTTTGTCAATAACTATTAGTTTCTATTGTTTCAATGTGTGAACTGTTTAAGGGATGTTTTTCTGCTAATACAGTGTACTATCAACTGAAATAAACGTTGTTTTGCTAACCTGGCTGCCCAAGCGCGGGCCTGTGTCAGTTACGACTTACGAACTTAGTGAAAAGTGAAATACACACACGACACACAGTGCGCGACCCACAATAATGACATGTACACGACGTCAATCACGTCGGCAATCCGATTATGAGGATGCCGGCGAAGAATTTGCAGAAACACCTTCCACCCAGCCGGCGGCGAGGTCAAGCTTTACCCCCGACGACATGGCGTCCATCATGGCGACGCTACAGCAAACTCAAACGCAGCATTCGAACGCATAGGTACTCGACCGTGTCCTCGAACACGAGACTCGTCGCGAGTCATTGTCTTCGACGCTAGCGGCGGCGTCCAAGCCGGCCGCAGCGCCTGCGCCCGCTCGCCTTCCCGGAAACTTCGCTAAGTGTACGGCGCGGTTCAGCGGAGCGCCTGACGACTCTCTCGACGGTCTCGTCGACGCCATGGAATCATATAAGGAATGTGCCTACGTAGGAGGAGTCCTACGTACGTAGGAGACGATAATGCCCTACGAGGTTTATCGATGCTGTTAACGGCAGATACAGCAGTCTGGTGGCAGGGAATAAATTCTACCATCAGCTCCTGGAGCGAAGCCGTGACGTCACTACGAAGCGCCTTCTGTGGCACTCGTCCTCCTCATAGAATCTACCGGGAGTTGTTCAATATGTCACAAGGTCGTTAAAAAACAGAAATATTTGTCGCTAAAGTTCGAGCCATGTTCACCCGGCTTCCAGTCGGTGATCTCAGCACAAAAGTGCAATTAGATATGATCTACGGACTTCTACACCATCGTGTCCGCGAGCGCCTACGTCGAGATGAAGTTTTGTCGTACGAAACGCTCCTAAGGCAAGACATATTGAGGACGCGACCGATGAAGTCCGGAATGATTATCAGCAGTGGCGCCCTAGGACGCCACAACGTTCATCCGCTGTCGCGGGCAACGCGCCCCCGAAGAAAACGACGACGCCACGAGTGTCGCGCGTCTAACGGCATCGGCCCGCCTAGCAAAGACGACGTCGCGCCTGGCAACAGCACCGGGTCCTCAGAAAGGGTATGGTCCACCATTCATACACACTTTGGCCACAGTATAGCAACAGTGGACATATATTAAGACAACTTCAATTCATAGTTTATGAAATAATAAACCTTTTAAAGTTATTACAGGTTTATCTAAAAGTTGGAGGAAATGAGTTAAATCAGTTTTAATTTTTATATTGCTAGAGTCAAAATGGCGGCTGTAGCACAGCAAAATAAACAAACATTTATTTATTCATTTGGATAATCATTTTCTTCGTCGTTTAAAATTAGAACAACGACTAAAAACATTATTTAAGTGACTTCTAAGTATTAGCTTATTTATTCATCAACAAGTATCATTCAACATACATACATATTTTTGTTAGTTAGGTATGTATTGGTACAAATTAAATAGTTCTTACCTGCCGTGAATAAATCCATTATTGTATCACAGATCACGGATTTCAGCAAATTCCAAAGAATTTCGTCTCATTTGAATAATATTTAAAGCACAATTAACACAGCGTTGGCTTCTGCGGGTCGAAATATTGTACGAGTCGGTTTCCATCTTTGGGACGCTGGAGTTGTTCAAAGAAGTAGAAACAGAGTCCGAGATAGAGCGGCCGGGGTCATTGTCGTACATAGCAGATTCAGAATCCATAGGCAGGCTGGGGTCGTCGGGAAAAGCGAGTGCAGAGTTCATTATGAAAGCGAAAATTAATAGCAGCAAATATTCACAAACTGAAGCAAATAGTCGCAATTCAAATGCTACGCGGCAAAATGTGACACTTTTTGCCGCCACTTTTCGCCCCATTTGGGTAGGCTAAGGTCTTAAGACCATACAGCCACTGAACTTCACTCAAGAAATCCCGCCAAAAACACCCGAACATTTTAAACGACGCAATTAATATTTTTTTCAATAATATAAGCAAAATAATTGTATTTCGTATGCATTTTTATCAATGGGCCAAATGCATATTATTGATATAATAAATGATGTTAAAAAAAAAATGATGTTCTGGTCGATTATTAAATTGAAAATTCTATGCAATCTTTATTTTTATTATTCCGCCTAAAGGACTATTGTATCCATGGTCAAGAAATAATTGAAAAAAAAAACTTCAAAATGGTTGCAGGAACCAAGGAAACACTGAATAAATGAATATACTTATTGTTTATTATTATTTTTCCGAACTTTAACTGACGTGATATTCTTTTAATAATTATTTCTAGTAATTATTAAGATTTTTAGTATAAATAATAATCTTGTCCACGGCATTGAAAACCTCTGGCCGTATCCGGACCACTCCCTTTATAAAAATACAGGCAGTCTGTAGTTGTTTCTTCATTGCGTTATTTTTTTTTTATTTGTTCAGATTTAAAAAAAAAAAATATTGGTATATCCAACTCTCAACGCATTAATTGTTTAGAATCTAATCAAGTATATAGTAGTCCTCTGGAACCACAGTAATATTTTCTAATACCAAAAAAAAAATGCTTGGGACGGCAAATTTCGGAGATGAAAGGTAGGTAGGTTCATATTGAAAGGCGGGGTTGCGGTGTTTCACAGCCGTGTCAAAGAAACGCTTGGAAAGCGTTTCATGAACTGCCGGATGGTAGGCATTTTGAGATCTAAATGAACCCTCATTTCAGACATAACAGGAGGCTCCGAGGATTTTTAGGAATCGATTTTGAATCATTTGGCTTCTATGGAGGTGACGGGGCTTTGCGTATGCGAAGACAGGATAAGCATATGTCATGATCGTACGGATGACCGCTGTAAAAATGCGCAATTTGCACTTGAGTGACCATTGCTACGGACTGGTAGGATGTAGTGGAGCCTGCTTTGTGCGAAAGTGGCACGCGAACAAAGGAGACGTTCAAAAAATGTATGGAGCCTGGGCTAAAAATAATCAAAAAATTGAACAGCAATCTGACTTTACAGGCTGAAAGAGCATAATTATCTTGATTTTTTTAAGCCTCAAATAACATTTTTCAGTCCTCCGTTTTTACCCGACTGTAAGAAGGGTTATGTGTTTCGCGCGTATCTTGTATGTATGTATGTAATATTCTTTATTACCTCATATCTTCAAAACCGCTGAACCGATTTACATAATTAGCATATCGTTAGATTCGTCTTGTTAACCCAAGTGTTCTTAGATAGGTGACGTTGAAAAAAAATCAGCATAACGACTGTGGGACGCTATACATTAGAGTAAAAAAAAAATTTTTTTTTAGTTAGTGCAACATGTATATCAAATTCAAGAGCTCATCATGACGATTCAGTGCCGCGCGAGACGCTGAGGCGAGCGCACGCATTTTATACAGCTCGCTATTTCGGTTTTATCTTTTGCAGCTACCCACATATTATAATTATTCAAATGTTTACTGATAATGGCTGATGGGCCGGGCATTAGTAATAGTGAGTTGAGTGGGAGTGATGGCATGGAGGAAGAAATAATTCGGAACGAGAGTGAACGACTCGTTATTGTACATAAAGCAATGGAAGAGAGTACCAGTTTGTCGAATGAGAATCGGAGGGTCACAGAAAAGAAAAAAAGAGAAGATAGTGAGGAATTCGTAGAAGAGGATGATGGATTCATAACAGTTAGGAGTAAAAAAGTGGCGAGAAGGTCTTCTAGGAAATCGGATAGTGGGTGCGGTGAAAAAAATTTACATGTTCCGAGTTACACTGTTAGCATTACGGGAAAAGAAACGACATTACCGAAACAATTTGGTTTGGCAAAGTTATTGAGGACGGAGAAGATAATAAATATTAGTAAAATTCGATATAAAAATGCGTACAAAGCGAAACTGGAATTTGAAGACAGAGAAAACGCTGAGAACCTAGTCAAGTGTCAAAAATTCCAAAGTCTAGGTTTTAGATGTCAGTTTGTGGATGAAACCAATCTATCGTATGGAGTTGTGAAACAAATAGATTTAGATGTAAAAGAAGAAGAAATTCTGCAAAGTGTAGAATGTGAGTACGAGATTGTTACGGTAAGAAGATTAAAGAGACTTAACATTTCAGGAGAATGGGTGGATTGTGAAACTGTACGTATATGCTTTAAAACCTCAACGTTACCCTCATATATCAATTTGTATGGATGTAAATTTAAAGTAGAACCCTACATGTTCCCTGTCACGCAATGCTCTGGGTGCTGGCGCTTCGGACATTTATTAAAGGCGTGGGGCGTGTGGACAGAATCATAGTAATTGTGACACGACTGACTTCAATTGCATTAATTGTAAAGGTTCACATATGGCGCTAGACAAATCTTGTCCCGTCTTCACAAAAGAGAAGCGTCTGAGGGAAATTATGTGCGAGAATAACTACACATATCGGAAAGCTTTATCTACATACAGAGAACAAAGCAAGGCTGTGGAGACTGCTCAAAATTATCATCCTAGATCTCAACGTATTGAGGAAAGTGCATACAACCAAATTGATACAAGGTTTGTTAAAAAATCGTACAGAGATATTTTAGTTACAGAGACACAAAGAAATGTCCATGATTTGAATGTTGGCGCCGAGAACACAGGAGATCAAAGTGAGGAAGAATCAACCGAGTCGGTCATTTTGGGAAACTCATTAAGGAAGCATAAGAGAAAGAAGAAAAATAAAAAGAAGAATATATCAAATCGGAGTTATAATGTGACACAGGACGACGGAGAAGTTTTAGCCGTAACACAGGAAAATAGTGGAAACAAAGATGAAGCTGCAGAACGTAAAATAGATTTCAAAAAGCTGTTACATAAGTTGAAAGAAATCATTAAATCGGACTGTAATTTTGATGTTAAAGTTAAATTAGTATTCAGTTTTATATTTGAAGAATGTTTTCAGTATATTTGGAAGTTAGTGAAGGAGACAGATGTTATAAGCACAATCTTTTCCACATTATATGGCTTGTTTGCGTAAAGATATCAACTTAAACATTATGCAGTGGAATGCACATCATTATTTGATGAACATGCACCTATCAAAACCTGTACTATAAAGGAAGTATCGTATCCCTGGATCACTGACACTATTAAGCTCATGATGCGGCTGCGGGACAAAGCATTGGCTGCGTATAGAAAAGCCAAGACGGAACAGAAAAAACAGTATTATAAACAGTTAAAAACTTTAGTGGAAAGCGCCTTGTACCATGAAAAAACTGCTTACTTTAGGTACAACATAAATAACAAAATAAAAAATCCTAAATTATTATGGAAAAACATTAAATCCACTTTTTCCTCCTCTAAGCGCGGTCAAGAACTACCATCACACTTTAGAGACCCAGATCTAATAAATAGTACCTTTTTAAATGTTCCTGGCAACCCGGTGGCCAGCGCGTCGCTTGTAACGTACTACGAGTCCCATAGATTTAGCGACGCAATTTTTACCATTGCCCCAGTGGACCAAGATGAAATCTCGAGAATTATTTCAAAATTACAATCAAATGCGGAAGGCTGCGACCACATTACTTTAAATATGCTAAATCTAACTTTGCCACTAACATTGGAAATTATCACAAATATTATTAACTCTTCAATATGGACTTCTACGTTTCCCAACCAGTGGAAGATTGCCACTGTTAGACCCCTACCAAAACATTCAAACCCGACAGAAATTAAAGACTTACGGCCTATAAGCATACTGCCTTGCCTGTCAAAGGTAATGGAGAGAGTGGTGTGCCTTCAGCTAACTCGGTATTTGGAAGAAAATGGACTGTTACCGGACTTACAATCCGGTTTCAGAAAGCAACGCAGTACTTCTACGGCATTATTGGATGTCACTGATAACATTTTATCAGCCCAAGACAAAGGCATGTGTACACTGATGGTGCTACTTGACTTTTCCCGCGCTTTTGACTGTTTAAATATATCGCTGTTATTGTCTAAGCTTCGCTACTACGGATTTGATGACAATGCTATACAATGGTTCCGCAGCTACCTCAGTGACAGGAAACAATTCGTTGAATTGCGCTTGGATGACGGTACTATTTTGACTTCTGCTCTAGCGATATTGGAAAGGGGAGTTCCTCAAGGCTCGATTTTAGGACCAATTCTGTTCATTATTTACTGTGCAGACATAATTAAGTGTTTTGAGAATTGCAAATATCACATCTATGCTGATGATGTCCAAGTCTATCTTTCTTTTAGACCAGAAGACTACAATTCGGCAGTTCAGCGTTTAAATAATGACTTAAATAAAGTAGCCAACTGGTCAGAAGAGCACTGCTTAGCATTAAACCCGGCAAAGACCAAATATATGTTGTTTGGTACAAAACAGCAGTTAAGAAAAGTTCCTTCATTATTGAACCTATCTCTCATGGGAGAACCTATTGACCGAGTTAACGAAGCGCGCAACCTCGGACTATGTATGGACAAAAACCTAAGATTTGAGAAACATATTGCCAGTTCGGTACAAAACTGTTTCTATAGGTTGAAACTATTGTACAAAATGAGGCCTTTTTTATCTGAGCAGCTACGCGAGCAGTTGGTCGAGACCCTTGTTCTGTCGAAATTAAACTACACCGATACGGTTTACGGCCCTCGCTTGCTGGCTCGTACAGACCGGCTCATACAAAGAGTCCAAAACGCGTGCGCGCGGTTCTGTTATTCGGTTCCTCCCAGAAGTCATATCACCCCCTTCCTTAATAAGCACTTCGTACTAAAAATGAAGTCAAGGCGAAAATTACACCTGGCATGCCTGCTTTTCGGTGTAATCAAGCAGGAGAAACCAAAATACCTATATGATAAGCTGTGTTGGATGACCAGTAGACGCGATTGCACTCCACGCCTCTGTGCACAGCAACTGACAACACAGTCTCACAAGACGGCTGCTTTCAGGGGCAGTTTCAGATACGCTGCATCGAAGGTTTGGAACAATATTCCACCACCAATAAGGGTGGTCGGCACGGTACACACTTTCAGAACCCGTCTGCGGCAGTATTTGATAGATGCGCAACGAAAATTGGATTTAGTTCAACATAATGTCTCAATAATATGATTGGAACCTACTTCACAAAATAATACAAATTGTTGTCATGCCTATTAAATTCCGATGTGTACTATACGTTGCCCTTGAAAAGCTCGTGATGATTGCAGTCGCTTGCGCGGCGATGCATGCTTCTTTAGATGCCTCTTCCATCCCAGCCTTGGGTGCCGTTTTTGAGATCAGCCATCGTTTATAGGAGATCTACACAAAACAAAAAAAAAAAACTGTATTTACAGCTCAGCCAATCATGCCACATCTATAGATGCAAATCAAATATAAATGTAGTCTACTTACAAAGTGTCTTGCTGCAACGCTGCAAAATGGGCAGAAAGTGTTCACTGTATTTAAAATAGGTATAGCTTTAGTACCATCTTAGCTTAAGCCCTGAAAAGAAAAAAAAAAAAAAATTAATAAAATAAAAATAAAAAACGTAAATATACCCACATATTTCTTCGTTCTTTGTATTCCGTTTGCTGTTCGAGTTTTTTTAACGTTATATCACGATAAAAATCTATTTAAAACAATATAATCTTGTAAACCTAATTAGTATAAAAATACACTTACCTACCTTAGTACTCACAATTTTCAAGTCATTCTCGTTAAACTCAATCTTAACTAGTCACTGTTTCACAATTTCCTTTAATTCAATTCTGGGAATGTAACGTGTCAAGCGTGCGATCGTCCGCTGCGCTCCGCTGCTTGCAGCGCATTGTCCGAGGGGAATTGCACTGATAACAATTAGATAAGCACCGGCATCGCACGCGCGAAATATTTATTTTTTGTTGGTACCTACTTATTATTTGTATTATAAACTCACTATGGATTTATTTATGATTAAATTATATTTATTATTTCTCAACTGTGACACATAGTATTATATATTTTTACATAACTATATAAGTATTAGTATACACACAATCACACATAACTGGTTCGACGTACACACCTCTCAACCAGGTCCAGTTGAAAACCAGCGTCAGGCACTTAGTTGCCTGACATTTATGCTGAACTGGGCCTGTTTGGAGCAGCCGCGGGGCAAACAAATATTTGTACCATATAGTTTTAGGTTATTTTTTATTTTATTGTTTTTTTTATCACTTGTTCTGTTTAATTTATCTCATTGTGCTATGCCCTGCGTTTGTACCAATAAATATTATTTCTTTCTTTCTTTCTTTCTTTCTTTCACAGAGCTTGAAACCAAAAATGGAGGAGGTAAAATGTTTGTTGCTGCAAGAAAAGGTACACATAGCATTAATAAGTGAAACATGGTTAGGAGAACAGGTATGTCTTAATTTTAATCAATACAATATATTTAGACGCGATAGAGAGGATTCATATGGTGGAGTAGTGATAATGACACATTATTCATTAAGTGTTGAGGAAGTTCATGTTAGGGTAAATAATTCAGGCATTGAATTAGTATGCATTAAAATAAACAATTCCAGCTACATTCAACATATAATTTTAATATATTGCCCTAGTTCTGTACAAACAATCCAATCCGATTGGGATAGTATTTTTTCTAGGTTTCCTAAAAACTGTTTGATAGCAGGGGACTTCAATGCCCATCATGCGAATTGGTCATATAAAAATGATAGTAGAGGTAAACAAATTTTTGAATCGGCGTTAGAGTTTGGTTTTACCTCACTCAACAATGGGCAACCTACTAGACTAAAATTAGTAAATGGTAGCTTACAAAGCTCATCTCCTGATGTTACATTCGTATCGGTTGATATTGCTATTTACTTTGACTGGCAAGTTATTAATGAAAATCTGGGAAGTGACCACTTGTTTGTTAAAATTAAAGTCAAATATAATGAAGAGGTGTACACAAATATTAGGCGGAACTATAAATTAGCTGACTGGCAAGGTTACAAAAAAACTTTACTTGATGGTTTATCCTTACCTTCAGACGAGACTAACGTTCAAACCTTGTATGATCACTTTATTTGTCAGATAAATAACGCGGCCAATTCTAATATTCCGTTAATTAAAGTTTGTAATAATCCAAATAGCAATTTTAGACCGAAGGGTTATTGGAGTCCGGCCATGTCTAAATTTGTTGGTGAACGTAGATTAGCCCTAAGTAATTTTAGAAGAAACCCAACGCCCGCCAATCTCTCACTACTTGAGGATAAAATACAAAAATCTAAGCGCGCTATCCAAACAGCTAAATCAGCAGATTATCAGAAGTTTTGTGATAACATTGATCATGAGGTATCAGCGTCTGAAATGTGGCACCGCTTGAGGTGGGTGAAAGGCTACAAGAGAACCAGAGTTCAATGTTCTCAAGAGTTAAGAAAAGAGATGCTATGTGACCTTGCACCTGACTATGTCATGCCATCTAGACCATTATTTACTTCTGAAAATAGACTATTAGAATCAGAGTTTTCACCTCAAGAAATGATAAACTGTTTGAAAAAGAAAGATACGGCTCCAGGAGAAGATAAAGTGACTTATTCTATGATCTCACATCTACCATCTATAGGAAAGCAGTACTTACTCAAGATTTACAACATTATATTGAAAACTGGTACTGTTCCATGCCAATGGCGTGACATTAGAGTAATTGTAATTCCAAAATCAGGTGGAGGTACAAATACCAATAATAACAAACCAAGACCTATATCATTGATATCTAGCACATGCAAAATTTTTCATGCCATGATAGGTAAAAGATTGGAGTGGTACATTGAAAGGAAGCAGGTTCTATCACCGTACACAACGGGCTTTAGGAGGGGGCAATCCTGTCTTGATTGCTTAACGCGATTGGTGACTCAAATTCAGATAGGCTTTTCAATTAATTGCCCCACTCTCGCTTGCTTTTTAGACATTAAAAGTGCGTACAACAATATTTCAATAGAAAAGTTATTGTCCATTCTCGATAAACTTAATGTAGGTAAAAGAATATGTAATTATTTATGGAACTTTTTAAGTGAGCGTCATCTCAAAATTTCTGATGAGTCTGCAGGGGGAACTGATGTGATCAGATATACAGGAAAAGGCTTAGCGCAAGGTGATCCTATGTCGCCGTTACTTTTTAATATAGCTACTTACAAATTTTGTCGGGAAATCATTGATGTGTTTACGTGTCAGTATGCTGATGACTTTGTACTGTATACAACATATAATAATATTTTAGACGGACGGAATAAAATTCAAAATGCACTAAATGTTTTTGTGGCTCTATTAGATGAAGAAGTTAAAGAAGAGAGTATGAACTCGTCTTATATATTAGAAATGTTTAGTTTAGATACCTGGGTCAGTAACATTAACACGCAAAATATTATTAAGGTTGAGTTAGATTCAATAAAAAAACCAAAAAAAGCGTACGAATATAATTTAATTAAAACAGAAACATTAAAAGAACTAAGAGAAAAATATGACGAATATTATATTATTTACACGGATGGGTCTAAGAGCGCTAAGGGAAATGGTGCGGCTTACTATGATCCTCTGAAACCAGGAAACAATAGCAATAGTTGTTTCAAAATAATTAACGCTGTATCGGTAATGTCTTTGGAACTTTTTGCAATCTCAGAAGCGCTTATTTATATTCAAAATAATGATAAAAGAAAAGCAGTGATTTGTGTTGACAGCAAAAGCGCATTACAACATATAGCTCGATGCGCCTCTGGTTGCAGAGGTGCATCGATAGCTTATGGTATCCTTTCTAAGATACAAAATTTAACCAGCAATGGGTTTGATCTGAGGTTGCAATGGGTTCCATCGCATATCGGCTTACATGGTAATGAGGAGGCTGACCGGTTGGCAAAATTGGGAATTGATGAGGGAAAGGAGGTAAATATTGGAACATATTACGTGGAATTATTACCAAAATACAAAAACAAATGTTATGAACTTTGGAAGGAATATTTTAATGAAAGATCCAAGGATAAAGGCATATGGTATAGATCAATGGTATCGGAGCCTCCTCATATACCATGGTTTTACAACACTAAGTTATGTAGGCGGCTGGTTGTGATCGCGCACAGACTGCGATCTGGACACATGCCCCTTAATAAGTTTGGATTTTTAATGAAAAAAACCGACTTACCAAATTGTGATGTATGTGGAACACCGGAAGATGTAGTACACTTATTGTTGGAGTGTGCCAGATTTCAGTCTGACCGAGTAGAATTATTTAAGGATTTAAACTTAAATAAGTATGATGTAGGTGTATTTCATCATCTTTTAGCGACACCTAATTCGGAGGCTGCCTCCAAAGTATTTATGTTCGCTAGGTTACGTTTTAGTTAGATATTGTATTAATATAAGGTATGATGGGACTGGCATACACGTCCGTGTAAAAGTCCCTTAAAATAAATAAAGAGAAAAAAAAAAAAAAAACATGACGATTCCAAAATGGTATATCATGACCATATTAAAAAAAAATACAATAGGAATGACATATTTGTCATTTATTTTTCTGCTAACTTGTTGGGTTAGGTTAGGTTACTCGCAACTTCGTTACTCCCCTTTTTTGGGGCAATCGTGTAAAAAAAATGTTATCTATTCCAAAATTCCAAAGATATATCCCCCCCCCCTGGAAATTAAGTCCCGTTCCCACGGGAAAATGAAAAGTAGCCTAGGTTACTCCTTGTAACATGAACTATCGGTCAGTTGAGCCCGCCATAATCATGGCGTTAAGTCCCCTCTTTGAATAATGGCTGGAGAGGCGTCACGGCTTCCACACCTTCCGCATGACGCAGGCCCTCACCGGAGATGGTAAGTTCGGAAGGTTCCTGCACCGGATTCAGGCGTAAGAAAATGCTCGGGGATGTCGCCATAGTGCGGATGGATCGCCCGAAGGACATGATGGAGCTTACGGTGGAAGTGAGCCGTAACCTCGTGGGGACAATTGGCGGTGATGACATCTCGCGCGTCTATGATTCGGAGTAAGGGGGAATGGGTGGCGGCAGCCTCCTTCTGCGAAGCAGTAATGCTAGTGATAGAGACAGCCGTACGCGTAAGGGAATGGACATCCTCACGCCCCAACCACTGAGACCCCCGACTACCAGCTACCGTTAGCCGCCGTAATTCCGACACCGACTACCAGCCACGGTAGACGCGGGCTTGCGGACGTCGAGCACCCAGTGCTCGACGTCCGGCTGTTCGGTAATGAACCGGACCGAGCCCAGTCGTCAACAGCGCGTAGTGATCCTCGCGCTCCTCAAAGAGATGTCAGCAAACCGTAGGGGCCCAGCAGGGCCGATGTCCGCTAGCTAGGACCGCGGAGAATTTCTAAAACGGAAACCCGTAGTCCTAGAACGCAAAGGGTAATTGAAGGATACAGGTGTGATTTTAGTCAGTAAAAGTCTGACACGCCCTCTCGCTCCACCCAGAGCGCGAGAAGTCATTTGGATGATATCCCACCTTAAAAAAAAAAACAGCTACCGTAGGCGCGGGCTTTTGGACGATGTGCAATGTGTAGCTCGCAGTCTGGCCGTCCGGCTATTGTCCGAACCGAACAGATTTTCGATCTGTGCTACGTGCGAGCGTCCTGTACTACCTACGTGTTTCTTAAAGAGATGTCAACTAAACCGTTGACATCTCTTGGGAGGACTTCTGATAAGATAACCCGTGGTCCTAGAACGTAAAGAGTAATTGAAGGAACCTACGTTTGGTTTTACTAAGTAAAAGTCTGACACGCTCTCCCCTCCGCCCTAGGGCGAGAAAAGTCATTAGATGATTACCTACCTATATGACTGGCCTGTTGGTCTAGTGGTTAGTGGCCCTGACTGCTATGCCGGAGGTCGTGGGTTTCGATTCCAACCCAGCGCAAAATGTTTGTGTGAAGAGCACGATCATTTGTTCTGTGCCTGGGTGTAATTTATCTATAATATGTATGTATTTAGAAATATATAAGAATATTTATCAGTTGTCTAGTACTCATAACACAAGCTCGGCTTAGCTTGAGAGTGGACGGCGTTGTGTGATAGTTGTAACAAAAAAAAATATAATAATAGGTATATATAAAAAAAGCTTTCCGTCAGTGAAAGTCCCGTCAAAATCGGTTCAGCCCTTTCGAAGATGTTCTCTCCCGGGAATCAGGATGTGGTGATGTTGGGGGGCAAACCGCCCCCTAAGGTAGGTACTCATCGTAATATTAGCTATATCCCAATGAAAGTCCTGTCAAATTTTGTTTAACCTTGTCGCAGATTTATCCCGTACTAGCTTTTGCCCGCGGCTTCGCTCCCGTCAACTGACTACTATATCCTACTCTACCCAACTCTATCCTACTCTACCTTACTCTACCCTACTCTACTCTACCCTACCCTACTTTACCCTACTTTATCCTACTCTACCCTACCCTACCCTACTCAAAAAAAAAAAACGTATCCTATGTCCGTCTCCTGGTTCTAAGCTACCAACTTTCAGCCAAATCGGTTCAGCCGTTCTTGAGTTATAAATAGTGTAACTAACACGACTTTCTTTTATATATATAGATTTTGAAATCCCATTCCCGCGAGAAAATTACGTATATTAGCTGGAACAAACCGACAGATCACCAAAAATTTCAAAATTCACATTTTTGGTATAAGTTTCGAATACACTTTGATATACATTTAGAAAACCAATGTTTTTTTGTTAAACAGACACTTCAGCCGAATGACTCAGCACGGTAATATTATCTATATTACCGTGTCGATAGGTTTGTGAACTTTAAAGTGATAAATGTACGCCTAAAATGGAGTGAATAAATATTATTATTAGATTATCATAACTAAAAAGTGCAAAATAAAAAAATAAATTTAAAAAATAAAAAAACCCGACTGCGTAAAAAATAACTTTAGATAAAAACTAAAAAGAAAAGAAAACAAGTTCAGTCCAGTAGCGTAAAAACGCTACTGGACTTGTTTTTTTTTTCTTTTTCTAAAAATTTTTTTCTTTTTCTAAAAATCTTTTTTTTTTTTCTTAAAATTTCTTTTTTTAAAAATAACTTTAACTTTATCTAAAGTTATTTTTTACGCAGACGGGATTTTTTATTTTTAAGTTATGCGGAAAAGATATAAACATGTATCACTATAAATCATTTTATAGGGTTAGCAACTCTGTGATAATTGACGTGACAGTATGACTTTGTATCAGTGTGTGTGTATCTCAATGACGTATAGTGTATCTGTGTGTGTTTATTTCAACGTCAAACGTCAAGTTGACAAATTGTCAATCTGACATTTACGAATTTGATCTTTCGACACGTTTTGATATTGCATTATCGTGATAATACTTATCGTCGGTGAGCGTGCAAAACCGCGAAAGAGCAGTTTGTAGATACCGCGTAACAGCAAAAGTCGCAATATTGACATATCGCCTCAGCAGATCCTATAGGCTAATTCGCTTATCGTAGATCTCACACGATTTGAATTAGCCAATAGGAAAGCTCGAATTTGCCATCGAAACAATACCGCGTACCAGGAACATGTCTGAAATTGGCAGCAATTGCGCGTATTTACCAATTCAACGAAGAAGCCGCAACACGTTTTCTTTTTTTTTTAACATGGGAATTCATCCAATAACTTCTCGCACTCTGGGTGGAGCGCGAGGGCGTGTCAGACTTTTACTGACTACAACCATACCTGTGTCCTTCAATTACCCTTTGCGTTCTAGGGCTACGGGTTTCCTTTCAGAAATTTTCCGCGGTCGTAGCTAGCGGGCATCGGCCCTGCTGGGCCTCTACTGTTTGCTGACATCTCTTTGAGGAGCGCGTGGATGACTACGCGCTGTTGACGACTGGGCTCGGTCCGGTTAATTACCGAACGGAGCTACCCATTGCTCGACGTCCGCAAGCCCACGTCTACCGTGGCTGGTAGTCGGGGTCGGAATTACGGTGGCTGGGGTGTGAGGACCTTCGTTCCCTCACGCGTGCAGCCTCCTCCTTCGCTAGCATTACTGCTTCGTAGAAGGAGGCGACCGCCTGCCATTCCTCCTCGCTCCGGACCATAACCAGCCCGAACCAGCGCCCAACAAGTGCAAGCCCGAAAAAGCGAAAGGTCGTTGCCACCGATTGCCTCCACGAGGACACGGCGGTGCCCCGCTCAAGCGGGGCACACCTCCACCGTATGCTCCACCGTGTTCTCCGGGAGGTCCACACAATGGTGACACCCGGGTGTTTCTTCCGCACGAATAATCCGGTGCAGGAACCTGCGTCATGTGGAAGGTGAGGACGCCGTGTTGCCGCTCGAGCCACTACTCAAAGAGGGTGTTTACCGCCGTGATTATGGCGTGCCCAGCACTGGGTTGCGACAGTCGTTATTGCCATTCCGCCATGAGATCCCGCCGGAACTCTGTCCGCCATGCCGCGACTTGGCGTGGCAGCGGAGTTTCACCCCGGCGTTGCATCTCCATGCGCAAATCGTGCATGCGTGCAAGGACTGTTGCCTCCAGATCCCACGGTGGCAGGCCCAAGGAGGATCTCCGCTTCGTGGGAGACCGTGCGGTATCCCCGCACCATCCGGATAGCCATGACCCATGGCAGGCATTCAGCATGGCCGCCGGTCGCTTTTGCAGTGACGGCGCCAACACCGGCGCCCCGTAAAGGGACCAAACGATTCCCGCGTAGAGCCTCCGGCAGGAGGCGTCTGGACTCCCGAGGTTGGGCAGAAGCCGCTTGAGGGTAGCCCCGGTCCGTTCCAGTTTGGGAGTCAGACGTCGAAAGTGCACCACGAAGTTCGAAGAGTAAATGCTATCAAACTTATTATTTTTATAACGTTCATATTTGATATCGTATAAGTAATTAATAAGTGATAATCTTTTCCAAATAGACTTTTTAGAAGTTCTTTTTTTGTAATTTTTTTCATAATAAATTCAATACTTTAACAAAGTGTTTCATTTAAAATCCGCGTACCTACCAAAAGTAGACTACAATTTCTGATTTTTATCACCACAATACCGCGTAAATGACTTTACACGGAACCTAACCAAGCTATTGGCAAATTTACACTATTTTCCCATAAAATAAGTTGCAAAGAAATAGTAAACAAGTTCAGTCGCAAAAATATATTTGATTGGCCAAGATATTAAGTTTTTTCTTCTTCCTGTAAAATCGTGAAAACACAGATACGCGGTATTTACAAATAGCTCTTACGCGGTCTTGTACGCTCACCGACGTTATGTTTTGTCTTTATTTCATAAAACGGCAGTTGAAATCATCATAAAACTTAAGGTATTTAATAGATACGGCAATTTTAGCTACATTTTAAATAATTCTATTGCGTAGGACCGAATAATCGAAAAAATGTGCGTTTTGTTTTTACTAAAACATTTTTCAGCTTTTTACAAAAACCGAGGACTGAAAAATGCATATTTAGTCATGATCGAGTAGCGTAATAAATAAGCTTTCTTATAAGGTATAACACATTGGTGTTCAAATTTCTTCGGAATAATAGCCCATTTTTGACCTCTCCTTTGCTTTATGTATTCAGCAAAGGTCAAATGCTGGTCTAGGATCACAACGAGGTATTTAGCTTGCTTCTCCCAAGGGATCGGTTTACCGTACATTGTGATCAGAGTGGGAGCCTAAGCCAAAGACTCCTGCTCGTATGGGCGGGGAGATGGAAGCGCTCCCTCTATGCGATAGTGGAAGGTATGATTCAACAAAAAGTTTCGCAAGATGAGTACAAGACAATCTGGCACGCTGAGTTGATTTAGCTTATATAATAAACCATTGTGTCAAACTTTGTCAAAAGCTTTGGCTATGTCGAAGAACAAGAAGCCCGTCATTGCGTTATACTGAAAACCAGCGCTGACGTGCTCAACGATGCGATGGACTTGTTGGATGCACTAGTGTTCGATTAGGAAACCAAACTACTCGTTGGGAGACTCGTAGCTTCAGCATAATCTCTGCACCGCTTGTAAATAAGCTACTTGTATATTTTACCGAGAACATTGAATGGACTGATGGGAAGGTAGCTGGAAGGTTCAGACTTGACTTGTATTTGCTGGTTTGAGGATACCGATACCAGTGGCGTGTTTCCACGTTTGAGGGAACATGTTATTCCTTAATGCACCATTGAAGATGACGGTCATTAGCATTATGAGTTGGGATGGGAAGAGTTTGAACACCTTGTTGATGATACCGTCAGAGCCGAAGTCTTTCCGGGGCTGGAGCATTTTAATGAGATTCTCCATCACTTCTGGAATGACGGGGACAGAGGATCATTAGGATCTTCGATGGGTTCGAAGAAGGCTCTACGTTCAACTTCAGCATCTCTCACGTCGAGGCGAGTTTTGTCTATTGATTGAGGACTGGGGGAACATTGGAACTGTAGGCTGTCGGTTAGGCATTTCGCTTTGTCAGAGTTATTGAAAGCGATATTCTTATTGGAACGAATAAGAGCGGAAATAGAGGCCCCTTGAGTGGATCGTAAATTCATTTGAATTTGTCAGAAGGCGAGGTGAGTGGGCTCTAGCTCGCTGAACATTTTGTCCCAGTGCGCGAAACGCTAATCTGTTGCTCATTGCGCTGTTTGCGCATACATCGTCCAGGAGTTTCCAGCGATGGTCTTCAGTCACTGGAATCTCCCTTGAACAATCATTTTACCCTTTGCGCACTTTTTTTCCAGTCGGCGATCAATTGGGACGGGAGTGATATACTATCATACTCGTTGCTTTCGGTACTAAAGTAACAGGTAAGATGTTTGAGGTGGGGCGGGCATTCAGCGGCTCGAGGAGGGGAGGTCACCACATTGTGTGGCGTCAAACAACAGCTACCTGGATATTTCTATTCAAGCTCTAACTCTTTGTTTTTTACAATTCATGTTAACGAAACTGTACGCAAGATGTTTTTTTTAAAACTTAAATAACACCAAGGGCAATGGTCCCACAGTTTTGGTGCGATAATAAAAAATACTCAAGGCTAACAGATTATCATTTTTTTTTGGTCTGCACTTTTAGAATTTGGACCAAAATTGATGATCTCCTTTTGACGTTTTGGTTTTCAGTTAAGTAATATCAATTTTGACATTTTAATTCTTATTTTGACGTTTTAATTTTTGACATTTTAAATTCAATTTGTAATTTTTCTGCTTTTTTTATCATTGTCTTGTCCAACTAATTTTGTACGCCATAAATGGCAAAACGTGTAGCCACCTCGTTATTATTTTTAAGACCTATAAACTGTACTCATGTTTTACAAAATAAATATATCTTGTATCTTCTTCTTCTTCTTTTCGTGTCGATGTTCTCATCTCACACTACATTTTTTCTGACCAGTATTTGGCAACCTGTACAGCTCTATTATTGGCCTCGTTTAGATTCTGAAAAGTGCAGGTACACTGTTACAGTTTGTTACATTTTTTAGGAATATGGCTAAGTGGGCCAGAGCAAAAGGACCCTGACTTCTAAACTAGGAATAACCTGTTTCCTACAAAATTTTGAAGTCAGTGTGCCTTCAAAATTTTGTGTGCATAAACCAATACAATTATAATATTACTTACCTGGATAGGACAAAATTATACAAAACAATAAAAAGTAATTATTACAAAACAATGTAAGCTGATCTAGGGCAAAAGATATTTGATAGCGAAAACATAATAAAGAGAGAAAAAATGTGTTATATAATTGGTTATGTGTGATAGGTGTGTTTGTGATTGATGGTGAAAGTGTGAGAGTATGTGTGGTTTAAGTGTTGGTGTATTTGTATGTAGGAATAAGTGTGAGTTAAATTTCATTTGTCCATATGGAATTCAACTGGCATAGTTTCCCATCGGAAGATTCTCCGTCTTGCGATAGTCAAGTTTCAAAAGATATTCTGTGCATAGGACATGCGTCACCTGCTATGCTGCCCATCCTGCATAAACATGTGCACTTTTCAGGATCTATACGAGGCCAATAATAGAGCTATACAGGTTGCCAAACCTTGTATCTTGTAATAAAAAACAAGGGGCGGCGTATTTCCGACCGGCCACCAAGCGGCGAAAACCCACGCTACGCCACTGATATTAGTTTCTTGGAAATGCAAACTTTGTTTAACCGTATAATTTTCATCAAAATCCGTTGAGAATAATTTAAGCGTAATATCAGTTGCCGCCAACGAATGCGCGGACTTGCTGATAAGGACACGGGACGACTGCGCGTTCTGTACCAGGCGCGCCTCAAAGAGATATCAGCGTGATTGATGCGGCCCATTAGGACCAATACCTGCCATAGCTGCGGTCTTGTTCGAACAAGTAACCACGACCCTGGAACGCAAACCAAGGAACATGGCTGGGTTTTAGTAAGTACAAGTCTGACACTCCCTCTCCAGTGGGGAAAGTTATTTCATAAATCAACACCAAAAAAGATGTATTAGTTTACACTCGTATTTCATGGTATTTTAGTTATTGTAATCCTATTGAAGGAAATAAATACAATGCGTGTAGCATAATGGCCAGAAAAAAAATTTAAACCCAAAAGCTTGTCGGCGGAATTCAAAATGTTTGTGTGATGCGGCCGACTGAACAGTCGCGCCGAGCTGGGGATGTTAACGACACAAGGTTACGCGAAGCGTTGAACATTTCCTGGAAGGCCCTATGAGTGGGTCCCCTTGGGATCGTTTAGGATCTACTGTAGCATGGCACATCTGCCGCTAATATTAATGTTATTTCTCTCAACAGATACATCATTTCTTTATGTCTTACAAAATTAATTTCAGAACCATTCATATTTTTACTTACTTTTAGTTAAGTTATTTACTTAGTTTAACTACCTACTTAGTTATATTTTTAACCGACTACCGATTGTGATCATTCTTCTGTCGTTACAAAGTATTTCTGCCAGGTGGTCCCATTTAAATTTGATGAAAATCTGATGAAGAACTTCGGAGATAGACTCTGAAATACCTACCTACTTCAATAAATTATTGCAAATCTTTTGGGATTGCTGCAATCGCAAGTCTGTTTAGTCAATTAACCAAAAATGGTTGTAAAGTGGAGTTTACTGACATGGGCTGTAATATATAATGTATAACGCCAATAAAATTCTGGTAGCAAATGCCAGACTAGTCAATAACATGTATAAGCATTTACAGTACTAACACTGTTTCATTACATATCATCAGTTCATCACGGCAGCCTAAGCTCTGAAGTGATACCACAGATGTGTAAAGTTCTTATTATCAATTTTCAATTATTCACGTTCCGTCCCCAATGCGCATAATTGTTTTGTTGTGGTTGAAAGAAAGTTCTTATTGATTCTTTTGTTTTGGGTAACTCTATTTATAATTCCTTTACTTACTTATATTTCATTTGTCAATTCCAGAACAATATATAAATTGAGAAATTATGGATATAAACAGCTGCATTAGCGAAAACAAAACACAAATTACAAAAAAAAAAAACAGAAATGTCAAACTGACACTATGTTTTTTTTCTTGGCGAGCGCGTGTTATTGAAAAAAAAAATTGAGTTGTTTTAATCATATTTATTTAAAGAAATTAAACAATATAAGATCAGTAGTAGTAGTAGTAGGTATATTAGATTTAGTACTGTACATTCTTCGATAGGATTGTGGTAATTTTTTACATCTAATATTAGTACCTACGTAAGGATGAACGACCCGCCTGACCTGGACTTTGTTCCCCCGGCAGGCGTTTTTGTCATAGTTTCAAATAACGTATCGGGTATGTACACCGATGGGTCATCTTCAGCACAAAACCTTAAAAGAAATCATGTGCATTTCTGTAAATATTGTAATAAACTTCGTCGTACCCGAAAACATCACGGTTCAGAGTCTACGGTTAGAGGATGCACACACTGTTCCAGCTATACGGAATCGCAACCTATTCATTCCGAAAATAAAGCCCCTAATGTATTACCTAATGACATCCCTGCTCCTTCCTTGGTTCCCTCTCAGATTGGTAGGAAAACTTGAAAACATGTTCAAAAAATTTTAAGTTCACCAGATGATGCTTCGACATTGCACCCTATCACATTTGGCTAGTTCTTTTTTGAACAAGCTCTTGGCGTATCCTATTTAAGAGTTCTGTAAGAGGTTCGAGCTGTGATCTTCGAAGTTTATGAAAGCAAAGAAGCACCGAGGTAATGTAAAGCTGTCTCACGCTGAGGAGATCACATTCTGAATACAGTGTACTTGTAGGATAACGCCAGGGTTTTTTAAGCGCTACTTTTAAAATAACTCTTTGAGCTCGTTCGAGCTTGAGAAGATGTGTTTTTTTAGAACCTCCCCATGCAATGATGCAATAACCTAAAATAGACTGACATAGACAGAAGTATACAGCTCGAATAAGTCGCGGTTCTGCTACAGACCGATTTTTTTTAAATATATGTGATAGCTTCCTTACACGTTTCTTAACTGCATCGATGTGTGACTTCCACGAGAGGTGCTCATCAATGATTACGCCTAAGTATTTTATGCACGAAACTTGTTCAATAGCCGGGCATTGGCATTTAGATGAAGATGGTTGCTAGGCAGACTCACATGTGTGCAATTTGATGCATAGAGCTTGCTTAGGAGCAGACTTTTTGCTTATACTTAAGGCTGCAAGTTTAGTTTTGCCTGTGTTGAGGGTCAATAAATTATTTTTCAGCCAGCTGGCAGTAGTTCTGAGCCACATCGACAACCTCTGTCCAAGTCTTACCATGGAAAATTATAGCCGTATCATCTGCAAAAGTAAAAAAATTTGCAAGTGACAGTTTAAGTGAACAGAGATAGATAGATAGATATATTCTTTATTGTACACCAAAAATACAAATCAGATACGAGAATACAGAGGTCGTTGATGTAGATCAAAAAGAGAGTGGGACCCAAAATACTGCCTTGAGGCACGCCGTAAGCAATATCTGCATAGCCAATAATAAAGATTTGGAATAAAATATAAAATCAAGAATAATAAAAGATAGTAGTAGCATAGCATAGTCGGCCTTATAATGTTCCCACTGTTTAAAAGTAGCGCTTAAAAAACCCTGGCGTTATCCTACAAGTACACTGTATTCAGAATGTGATCTCCTCAGCGTGAGACAGCTTTACATTACCTCGGTGCTTCTTTGCTTAAACGTTAGTTATTCTTTCAAATTTATTTTATCGCCTTCAATACTCTTTCAGAAATGATAGACCAATGAATAATTCAATCATGGAAACATTTTTTAATGAATGTTGGGTCGGAATCGACTCGTACTCAGCGGCTCTTAAGCGATTGAGTTTTTAGAGAAAATTCAGTTCTTTTGGGGGCGACATGTTTCACACGCAAATGATTGTTTCAAATGTATGAATCGACTTACTAGTGAGACAAAGAAAGTTCAGCAGCTATCTCTCTCAAACTTGAAAGAGAATTTTCAGACACTATTTCCTTCACTTTTATGATGTTAACTGCAGTATGAAGACGTTGATGGCCTACTAGACCGAGACAAATCTTTCATCACAACAACTCGACCGCTTTTGAACGTATTGTGCCACTCTTAAGCACGGTAGTGAAGATATTTCTTCTTAGAACTTAGTATAAGTGTAAAGATTTTTCATTTTTCCAAATTTCTTAACGTTTTAACATATTTTTTTAATTTTGCAGTCCTTGAATATCTGACTATAAAAATAAAAAAGTATCATATCGTAAAATATATCAAATAGCCAGTCAACAATGTTAAAAATGTATTTTGTCATACTAACTTAAAAATCCGAGATCGCGTATAAACATTGTTGTTTTTCTTTGAAATCAACTTCTTTCTTTTCTTGTTTTTGTTTAAACTTACTGAACATAGTATTTAGCAGCTTTTGCACATAACTTTTTACTGTTTTATCCATGATAAAGCAATTATTGTTAAAAAATAAATCTCTGTTACAAAATACTGACAATTACCTACACTCTTTTTTGAAAATTGTTGCAATTAGATTCTATAGTGCTAATAAACCACAAAAAAAAACTAAATTTTTATTCAGTCGCTTAGTACCCTAAAAATGCATTTGAAATTTACATTTTCAAATTTCGCGCCTAATTTGACGAAAATGTAGAAAGCAGTGGACGCCATAATTATTTACTCAGTGGTCGTGCCTTCAGTTGGCTGTGTAAACTAACGCGCTCAGTATGGCCGATCAGTTGACAGCTGTCACATTAGTTTACACAGCCGAATGACGTAATAACATGGTGGCTACTATTTCATGGCGGTATAGAACTGATAATAAAAAATGAATACTTTTGAATTGAATTTTAAAATTTAATTTGTTATTTTATGAACTATAACTAACACTTACCGACTGCATTTTACATAAGCTATCTTAATAATATATTTTTAGATTTTTTCTCATATAGAGTAAAATTGCAATCACAGACTTTGACATGCTTTTGATTGATGAATAATGTTGCCAATTTAATTTAAAAATAAAACTCCAGGTCGTGCTTTCATTAGACACACTCTAGTTATAGTACCTATTTTGACCGAGGAAATGGAATGGACTGCTTAAATGATTCTTTTTTTTAGGGTTCCGTACCCAAGAGTCGAGAACTTAGAGCCGGGTCAGTCAGACGATGCGTTGCGGCGCCGCACCGCAAGTATTTCCACGAATCGGCGGGCATACGAGCACGGTAATATTATCTATACAGTATTCCAACTTCATACAAACGGACGAAACGCGAGCTATACCTACGCGCCTCGATCTCGAGGTGCGCTCGGGATGCAGACAGTCGCGTCTGTGCCGCGCGATTTTTTTCAATAAAAATAAGTTCAAGTACATATTTATATATTTAAGGATATATTGTGCTGTTTTTGGTTGCCTGAATTCTTCATTTAAAACCAAACATATAAATTGTAAAGTAGCTGCAGGTCTCTATAACCAAGTAAAAGATATTCCTTTTTCTCCACCTTGTCCGTGTTTCCCAAAACAATTTTTAATTAAACTTTAGAATGCGGATTTTTTACTTTAAAATTTAATAATAAAGCATTTCGTAGGTACGTCTCAGTCGAGGCGCAAATATTTTTCGGTCGCAAATATTGAACACTTCCTATTCAATTCACAAAGTATTTTATTTGTTTATATAAAAAAAGTATATTTACAATCACAAAACTAAATGGAAACACAAAGTAGGCAAATGTAATTAAAATGCTGGAGGCGGGCAGCCATAGTGCGGGCAGCCCTATCGCATGTTTACGTACCGCGCGGCTGTAGGCATTTATTTCAAAGATACGGCCGAGTTACAATACTGTATAGATAATATTACCGTGATACGAGCGACGCCGCCCCGTTCGTACGGCCCGCCGATTCGTCGAAATATTTGCGGTGCGGCGCCGCAACGCATCGTGTGGCCCGGCTCTTACGGGACCCAATTACTAAGACTCCGCTGTCCGTCTGTGTGTCCGTCTGTCACCAGGCTGTATCTCATGAATCGTGATAGTTAGAATGTTGAAATTTTCACAGATTATGTATTTCTGTTACTTACCGCTATAACAACAAATACTAAAAAACATAATAAAATAAATTTTTAATGGGGCTCCCATACAACAAACGTGATTTTTTAGAAATAGGTACTCAACTTCAAATGCAATCGGGGGATAGACTCTATGAGTGCTAAGGCTATTTTAACACAACTTTGTTTACTAGTGTAGAAGTATACATGCGTTTTTGTACACGAAAATATGAATACAAGGTAATAATATCGCTTTTGTTCAGTTTATTTGAACAGTTGTAATTATTGCAAAATAAAATAAAAAATAAAATTATTTTTCTAAAAATCAACAAAATCATTTTACAATAACCAAATCATATGTATAATACTCGTATGTACATAGGTAATAAAATGAATAACTATTAGGGTATATTTACTATTTGAGTTAGCGGTCAAGCGCGAACCTATCAAGAGTAAAAAAAAAACAAAAAAAAATTAGGTACTTTTATTAGAACGGTGGATGTAAGGGAGAACTTTTTGTCCTTCAATCCAGAATTGGTTTGTATTATATTTAAATTAAATCGGCAAAATTATTAAACTCTACATAAACATAAAATTAACTTTGTCCTTAACTGAATCGCAAAGAAGGCGATGGAATTCTCAGAGCGTGAATCCTACTTGCACTTGCCCGCTTTTTAACCAACTTCAAAAAAGGAGGAGGTTATCAATTCGGTTGTATGTTTTTTTTTTATGTTTGTTACCTCAGAACTCCGTCGTTTACGGACCGATTTGCAAAATATTTTTTCCTCTTCAAGGACATTCTTCCAGATTGGTCCCATTTTTTTCAAAATCCATTTCTGATGATGGGATCCATGAGGAATCAAGGGAGCTCCTCAAATATTATAGACAACCATATAGTGATTTTGGTATTTTCATAGAGAACTTAAGCATTTACAGTCAAAAAGTAACATTTGATGAAGTGGAACTGATGAAGAAGATCAGAAATGTCCAACGGAACTTCATACTCACATTGATATCACAATGAAGATAGTTAAGCGATTCTGACAATACAAATAAATAAATGGTTCTGAATAGTTATGTTGAAAATGGTATCATCGAAGTGACCTGATGATGATGATGGAGCCGGAAGATAGGCACCGGAACTCTGTAATTAATCAATGTATCGTAGCCGTGCTTGTACTTAATAGAATTGCCATGGGATGCACTTTGGCTATAAGGTACTATCGAACTGATCTAATGATGTAGCCGGAAATTGAAAGGTAGACACAGGAACTTCATAATAAAACAATGTAATCTAGCAGTGTTTGGGTTAATTGGAATCGTCATGAGAAATAGGCACTCTGGTTAAAAGTGTATCGCTACTAAAAAGTCTGAAATAAAAAACTTTTTACAAAAAAAAAAAATAACCGACTTCCGAAATCAAAGTTATTTTGATCCTTTTACTGTTTTTTTTAATGAAGTTGGTTATGTTTTTTTTGTAAAAAGTTTTTTTATTTAGTCGAACATCTACGATATATATACGACTATGGTACCATGTAAAAATGTAACACAGTATTTTGACCACGCCAAGCGATCGACATGGTGGTGTCAAATATAATAAAATAAAGCGTATGAAACGAAGTAGTTCTGGTAATAATAACTTACTGCTAAATTTCTTGTATCCATTTCTAAACTTGTTGCGCCACCACTTGACCAAGTGGTGCGCCATGGGGGCGTCCGCCGCGGGTGCCGGAGCTCGCAACGTTTCGTAGCACGTCATTCGCTGCGCTCACGCACGCATCCCGTACACATTAAAAGAACCGCTGGTTTAATTTGATTTAATTAACTGTAATTCTGATTCACTTGCACTGTATTCGGTCACAACACAGGACGCATTAGGATTCTACGTTAGCACAAAGCCTTTGGCCCACTTGTCCGCGTGAATATTGAGTTACGAGAGAAATAGACCGACCGTCTCTCGTGCGTGCCGTAGAGTGACTGACTGATGGATGAAGGGAAGGAAGCGAGTAGGGAGGGGCGGGGAGGCGCAGGGAGAGTGGCACGGTACGGCGGCACGGGCGGCACTGGCGTGGCGGCTGGCGGCTGCTGTGTCGCGATCGCGAAACAAATAGGTACCGCTTGGTCATAGCTTGGTGTGCCTGACAGTGTAGTACAAAAAATAACCGACTTCACTAAAAATAAATAGGTAGGTACTAAAAGTATCAGAATAACTTTAATTTCGGAAGTCGGTGTTTTTCGGTATTGTTTGTTTCTTATATAACACCGACTTCCGAAATTGAAAGATATTTTGATCCTTTTAGTGTTTTTTTTTTAGTGAAGTCGTTTTTTTTTGTACCTACCTAATAAGTTTTTTATTTCACACCTTTTAGTTGCGATACACTTATAACCAGAGTGCCTATTTCTCATGACTATTTCAATTAACCCAAATATTGCTAGATTACATTGTTTTATTATGAAGTTCCTGTGTCTACCTTCCACCTTCCGGCTCCATCATCAGATCAGTTCGATAGTACCTTATCTTATAGCCAAAGTGCATCTCATGACAATTCTAATAAGCCCTAACACGGCTAGGATACTTACATTGATTAATTACAGAGTTCCGGTGCCTATCTTCCGGCTCCATCATCATCATCAGGTCACTTCGATGACACCATTTTCAACATAATTATTCAGAACCATTTATTTATTTGTATAGTCATAATCGCTTAACTATCTTCATTGTGATATCAATGTGAGTATGAAGTTCCGTTGGCCATTTCTGATCTTCTTCATCAGTTTCACTTCATTAAATGTTATTTTTTGACTGTAAATACTTAAGTTCTCTATGAAAATACCAAAATCACTATATGGTTGCCTATAATATTTGAGGAGTTCCCTCGATTCCTCATAGATCCCATCATCAGAACTGGATTTTGAATAAAATGGGACCAATCTGGAAGCTTATCTACCTACCCTTTATAAAGAAAAAAAAAATTGCAAATCGGTCCATAAAAGACGGAGTTCTGATGTAACACACATAAAAAAAAAACATACAACCGAATAGATAACCTCCTTTTTTTGAAGTCTGTTAAAAATGCAACCGTAGCACAGAATAAGAAATAGTACAAGTACAGAAATTGCACTCCTTGATAGCAAACATACGAATTTAAACCTACTAATAACAGCGCTAATGTTCATAATACATTGCACGGCACGGACACGACCTTGATTTTATTAGCCTACCAGATCCAGTGGCGCTCGTAACGAATCAAAATGCACCGTAAGTCCGCGCGACGAGAGTCTCTTTTATTATGCCCATTATGCGCCTTTGAACAGGCCGCTCTTGTTATAGGGTTAGGACTTGTGTGTTTTTGAAAAATGTGAAATAGGTAGGGTCAGGGAGGAAACAGTGACTCGGATTTTTTCGATAAGCTCAAAAATATAGTAAATAATATATAATCAAAGTGTTTTTTTTAGATCTTGAAGTCAGGTTACTACATTTCAATATTGTGTCATTACATTTTCATTACACTTTAAAACAATTAAACTAAAAAATAAAATATAAAAAAATAGATTTGAGTCACTGTGTACCGGTGAATGTATACAGTGACTCAATAGTGTAGTACACAGTGACTCTAGTAGTATACAGTGGCTCAATGAAAATAAAAAAGATATATTTAATCAAAATTCTTTATTATCTTTTATAAAATGACTAATACAAATGTAGGAATTTCAATATATGAATTAATATAATCAGTCTTAGAATTATATTTTAATTATACTCTGGTTCACACTTTAACTTCTTACGCTATTACTTTTTAAATTATGAGATCACATTTTAGGTACTAAACTCATTTTCTACAAAAACTGAATGTTATAAATCAAATAAAAATAATTCCTAAAAAAATAATTAACAATTTTTTTTTTCTATTGTTGATAGGCTCGCGTTTGACCACGTAATCTTAATCTTTCATCTAATCGTCGTTAACTAATTCACAGTAATAAAACTAAAATCGATTGAAAAATAATAAAATGGTCTCGAAGCTGTTCCAATCATTAATCATTAATCTTGTGCCGCTGTGAAAATTTTATTAATGGCGTAATTTGGCTCCAACTGTTGATCGTCAAGAGTTTCACAGTTTTTTGTCTTCCAATAATATCTTTTAAGGGTAGCAAATGCAACACCGACCTTCTTAGATGCTTGTCTTATCGAGTCTCCATTTCTTATTAGTAACAACCCTTCTTTAATGTTTTCTTGTGTTGCGTTTCCAATTTTTCGTTCTGTAGATCTTTGCCGTGGCATTCTATCAACAAAATATAATAATTAAACAAATTACTAAAAAAATCAAAAGGAAGACATGTAAAAATAAACTGAAGTACACAGTGGCTCACGAGTCACTGTGTACCGCTTCAAATTGAGTCACTGTACACAACTCCGCCATTTTGATTATTTCATATTCAAATGGATCAAGAAATCAATCAATAAACTGAATTAAACACACAAAGGCAATCTGTATAAACATAACTATAAGGCAGAAAAAATGATTACAACATTTATTATATAGTTTAGATATTAAAACAAATCAAACTTACGTTAAAATATAATTTTGTGAGCACTAAAACAAAAACACGTGGTGGCACCACTGTTCGGCGCTTGAGACGCCGGCTGACTGGTTTGTACGAGTCCGAGGACCATTAGCTTCAAACGAGGGAGGGAGACAACAACTGTGTACGTCTTATTCTAGCCGAAGTAGTAATGAGCCACTGTAGCCGCCTGAGTCACTGTTTCCGCCTAGACCCTACTTACTTACGTTTTACTACATAAAATATAATCAGATTTTCTAAAATTATATGGTAGATAGGTACCTAATTGATTTCTACCTATTTACGTATATCCATATTTTAAAACATATTTTTATAAGTCATCTCATAGAAGTGTCAAGAGATTTTACATTTAGTTAGGTATCTAAACAAATGAAATAGGTAATTAAAATGAAGTGTATACATATAACTTTGTTGGTTTTGTATGTCGTTAGCTTTGCGTTCATATATAATTTTTAAAAGGTAGGTCGTTTAAGACGTTATTATACATAATAATTAACATTTTGTAAGATATAATTGCAGTCTATGTTGACCTTGCATTAGTAAGGTAGTCACTAGTACTGGAAGGTCTACTTATATTGAAAGATCTTTAAGGTCATTGACTCGTTTACGTGAAAAATGTCGCAAATACTTGAAATAAAAACTCGATAAAGAATTCGAAAATAATTTTTGTTAGCGCGGGTTAAGCGGAAAATCGAACACGCGTGTGACACTCTACCGAATTTAGCCTCGCAAGAGAGGCCGCGGGCGTAGGCATATTTCTATACCTATAGTTAGAAGTGCGCCAGGCCTGACCGTAGGTAGGTATGCGTGGCGATGACAACGATGGTTCGAGACTGCCCGCCTTTGCAGATTGTACCTAGATAATATTTATACTGTTATCATATATAATAAGTAAGTTCTTACTAAAAGGATAAGAGGAAAGGATTTTAGGATAAAATTACAAAATTACACTGAGGAACAAACATTTTTTTTTGTTTGCGGAACAGGGGAATTCATTTTGTTATTGGTTGTAATAAACACCTTCATCAGGCATACCCAAAATGTATACTTTGTAGGTATGGATTCTCTGAGACTGACAGACTCTGGTTCTTGCGATATTCAACGTAAACGCGATTATTTGAAAAACATATTAATCTTTATTTTTCTAAGTTGTACCAACCAAACCAAATTACTTTTTCTATTTACGTAGATAGTTATAATAGTTTCCGTTAAATGAGATATTAGAGCTCGTGCCCTATTTTAAGTACATTGCAATTATTCTCTTAAAAAATTTGAGTTTTTTCGAAAGTCTTGTGTTAACGATCCAAACAGTAGCAACAGTTTTGTGAGAAAAAACACAGAAATAAGATCACTACAAAAAAAAAAAATCCAGCCCTGATTCCCTTAAGGAAAAAAAAAGAGTGTGTGTACTTATGTACACGCGTTAGAAGTTATACTTCTTTGGCGTATGGAAAAAAAATAACTAAAATGCAGTAGTGATTAACGATAAATATTAAAATTAATCAATTTAAACACCAAAATAATATTTATTTATTCACACTGTTTAATTGTACTCTTACGAAACACGTGCTCTAAATACAATAAAAACTTTTTACAAAAAAAAAAATAACCGGCTTCACTAAAAAAAAACACTAAAAGGATCAAAATAACTTTAATTTCGGAAGTCGGTGTTTCTCGGTATTGTTTGTTTCTTATTTAACACCGACTTCCGAAATTAAAGTTATTTTGATCCTTTTAGTGTTTTTTTTTAACGCATGTATTGTACAGTCGTAAAAAAAACTGTTATTGACATTATTTTTTTTTAAACCAAAATACGAATAAAAATGTACTAATAGAGGGACCAAGTACAAAAAAAAATAAATGTTAAAACACTTTGAGACAGAAAGCTACAAAAATAACTTATGAATTAAAGAAACAAACCTAACACTACACAAAAAACTTAACAATATAATAATAGCAGCCAACGAAAACTTTTGTCACCGCCTGTGCTCAAGACAGAGACAGCGATACGAAAATAACACCAATGCTAAAGTGTGAGAGACATATTACTGCGTACCGAACATTGCCGAATAAGCACGAAGCTTTACGAAGTTAACGAAGAGTGATGAGGATAGTGATCTCCAATACGCGTGTCTGAGGGTGTTGTTTAATCGATTTTCTTTTAAGCTGTTGATCCCCGCATTAACCGCCGTTAATGCGGGGATCAACAGCTAGAGACACACACATATTGTGTCTCTAATTCCGCACTCAAAAGGTTAAATCGATTGAAATTATGTTATAAAAATATATTTATATTCAATTTTCTTTGGAGGTTTAAAGTATTACTATTATTAACTGATATTTAACTAAATCATGTCTTTCAAGTTTCAACCAAGAAAATAAAATTTTATTAGTTTTTTTCTTTATTAAAGTCGAAATCTCGTTTACAAACGACAACATTCACTATGTATGTAAATCTATTTCGTTCAATATCTCATAAAAACAAAAATGAATAAATTCCAAATCGATAAAAATCGATTGCGATATTTGATTGAATAAAGGGTCGATTGTGTTTACATAGAGTCAATCTCTAGCGTAGACCTCCGCCCCGCGCACGTCGCCTTATGCCACCATTTGGTTCCTAAAAAACGTTCGTGCGCAGCCTTCTGCCCAAAGTTCGGGCTCGCCAAGATACGTCGGCCGTATTGTACGCATCAACGAGACTCCTAAGCGTTTTTCGCAGTGCGCTGGTCAGTGGTTTTTTCGAGTTTTTTTTATTACTTCTATATGACACTATATTTTTGCAGATTGTACCTAGATAATATTTATACTGTTATCATATATAATAAGTAAGTTCTTACTAAAAGGATAAGAGGAAAGGATTTTAGGATAAAATTACAAAATTACACTGAGGAACAAACATTTTTTTTTGTTTGCGGAACAGGGGAATTCATTTTGTTATTGGTTGTAATAAACACCTTCATCAGGCATACCCAAAATGTATACTTTGTAGGTATGGATTCTCTGAGACTGACAGACTCTGGTTCTTGCGATATTCAACGTAAACGCGATTATTTGAAAAACATATTAATCTTTATTTTTCTAAGTTGTACCAACCAAACCAAATTACTTTTTCTATTTACGTAGATAGTTATAATAGTTTCCGTTAAATGAGATATTAGAGCTCGTGCCCTATTTTAAGTACATTGCAATTATTCTCTTAAAAAATTTGAGTTTTTTCGAAAGTCTTGTGTTAACGATCCAAACAGTAGCAACAGTTTTGTGAGAAAAAACACAGAAATAAGATCACTACAAAAAAAAAAAATCCAGCCCTGATTCCCTTAAGGAAAAAAAAAGAGTGTGTGTACTTATGTACACGCGTTAGAAGTTATACTTCTTTGGCGTATGGAAAAAAAATAACTAAAATGCAGTAGTGATTAACGATAAATATTAAAATTAATCAATTTAAACACCAAAATAATATTTATTTATTCACACTGTTTAATTGTACTCTTACGAAACACGTGCTCTAAATACAATAAAAACTTTTTACAAAAAAAAAAATAACCGGCTTCACTAAAAAAAAACACTAAAAGGATCAAAATAACTTTAATTTCGGAAGTCGGTGTTTCTCGGTATTGTTTGTTTCTTATTTAACACCGACTTCCGAAATTAAAGTTATTTTGATCCTTTTAGTGTTTTTTTTTTAGTGAAGTCGGTTATTTTTTTTTTGTAAAAAGTTTTTATTTCACACTTTTTAGTTGCGATAGACTTATAAACAGAGTGCCTATTTCTCATGACAATTCCAATTAACCCAAATACTGCTAGGTTACATTGTTTTATTATAAAGTTCCTGTGTCGACCTTCCTCCTTCCGGCTCCATCATCAGATCAGTTCGATAGTACCTTATAGCCAAAGAGCATCTCACGACAATTCTAATAAGCCCGAACACGGCTAGGATACATTAATTAATTACGGAGTTCCTGTGCCTACCTTCCGGCTCCATCATCAGATCAGTTCGATAGTACCTTATAGCCAAAGTGCATCTGATGACAATTCTAATAAGTCCAAACACGGCTAGGTTACATTGATTAATTACGGAGTTCCAGTGCCTACCTTCCGGTTCCATCATCATCATCAGATCACTTCGATGATACCATTTTTAACGTAACTATTCAGAATCATTCATTTATTTATATTGTCATAGTCGCTTAACTATCTTCATTGTGATATCTATTTGAGTATGAAGTTCCGTTGACCATTTCTGGTCTTCTTCATCAGTTCCACTTCATCAAATGTTACTTTTTGACTGTAAATGCTTAAGTTCTTGATGAAAATACCAAAATTACCATAGGGTTACCTATAATTTTTGAGGAGTTCCCTCGATTCCTCATGGATTCCATCATCAGAACTGGATTTTGAAAAAAATGGGACCGATCTGGAAGCATGTCCTATGAAGGGAAAAAAAATTTGCTAATCGGTCTATAAACGACGGAGTTCTGAGGTAACAAACATAAAAAAAAAATGATGATAAAAAAAAAAAAAAAAAAGAATACAACCGAATTGATAACCTCCTCCTTTTTTTGAAGTCGGTTAAAAATACTAGAATATACAACTTGAACATAGTTATCAATTTTCATGCATGCCACCTAGAACTAACTTCACGATGTAGAATTTAGGTGTCGGTGTGCGCGCGCATCGTAAAAATTCACTCTCATCATTTTTCTCTATCGCGCCAAAAGAAGTATAACTTCAAAAAAAAAATTAATGGGCCGCAAATCCGCTCTCATACAGATAATACAGAGTTTACAAGTCATATGATGCAGATAGATCAGAAGCATGGTTATGTAAGTTTTGTATTAGTAGTTAAACACTTATTGGGGAATCACAAACTATCGGAATATCCAGAATTAGTTGCTTCAGAATTTTAACTAATTTGGAGCAAATATGAGCAACATCTTGGTGATTACAGCGAGGAACAAGGAGAACAATTCCATGAGAACATAGAACAATGGAAGAAAGATACCAAGACCGAAGGGGCAACCATATAATGGCAGACTATTGCTTGAGTTTAGTATGGGATTGTCCTGAACATAAACACCAAAACACAATAGAAAAGTCTACAGAAAAAAAACTTTTTACAAAAAAAAATATAACCGACTTCAAAGTAAAAAAAACACTGAAAAGTGCAAAATAACCTTAATTTCGGAAGTCGGTGTTTCTATAATAGTTTTGTCTCTTCGTTTATTTTACACTTTTTAGTTATGGTACCACCACTAAAAAGTACCCCTCAGTCAAACTTAAATACCTCATAGCCAGAGTGCATCTCATGACAATTCTAATAATCCCAAACACGGTTAGATTACATTAATTTATTACAGAGTTTCGGTGCCTTACTTCAGGCTTCATCATCAGATCAGTTCGATATATTCCCCCTTTGCTTTCAGTCACTCATCGACTACACGTATAAACAAAGCAATTTTACTTGTTACGATGGTTCTGCTGTGATCCTATGAGGAGTTCTGTTCCATATCTTCGAAGTTCATGATCAGATCAAGACAATATTTCTATGGGACCAACTCGGAAGTATAACCTTTTAATTAAAAAAAAAAAATTCTTTATCGGTCCACAATTGACCGAGAAATCGGTGAACATACATAAAAAAAAATAAATAAAAAACATACATTCAACCGAACATATAACCTCCTCCTTTTTGAAGTCGGTTAAAAATTTGTATTATTTTTTGGTGTTAATAAGCATATTATGTAATTGAGCAGTGGTGGCCGAGTGGTGACGGCCCCGACTTACGAGTAGTAGGTCGCGGGTTCAAACCCAGCCAGGAGCATTACTTTGTGTAATTTATTTCATCACCACTGCTCTCAAAACGGTGAAGGAAAACATCGTGAGGAAACCGGCATGTCCTAGAACCAAACATTCAAAGACATGTGACATTCACCAATCCACACTGGGCCCGCGTTGTGGATTACGGCCCATTCCCTCTCCTAGAGAGAGGAGGCCTGAGTCCCAGCAGTGGGAACATTAAAAGGCTGATTATGCTATGCTTATGCTACGTAATTAGTATTTTTATCATTATTGAATAGCTGTTTTTAAAAATATATATTTTAATATGTAATTATGTCAGTGAAACAGTTATTGTCTTATATCATAAACCAGAGTTAATTTAATAAATCTGATTTTAATAATAATAATTACCCCATCGCCGCGGCGCCGTATCTCTACGTCCCTATTGCCGTATCTCTACGTTGTTGACGTCGTGGTGGGGTTTCGCGCTCCAATAAACCCTAGTCTGTAACATGCCTAAGGTGAGGGGTCAGGCTAAGAAAGATACAATCGGCAGGGCAGTTTTGTGGTGAACTGATGGGCATTAACGACCCTACGGACCCGATCAACCGGGAAAAATTTTGCTCTACATCTGCAGCTTGCCTTTATTGACCGGCCGTAGTGAACACTGATGAGGAATACTGACTTGAGTGGAGATGATGACGCAAGAGCAAACGTGCTCGGGAGAAGGATGTACAGTACGGCCGACGTAACTTGGCGAGTCTGAACATAGGCTCTGCGAACTTTAACGCATGTATTGTACAGTCGTAAAAAAAACTGTTATTGACATTATTTTTTTTTAAACCAAAATACGAATAAAAATGTACTAATAGAGGGACCAAGTACAAAAAAAAATAAATGTTAAAACACTTTGAGACAGAAAGCTACAAAAATAACTTATGAATTAAAGAAACAAACCTAACACTACACAAAAAACTTAACAATATAATAATAGCAGCCAACGAAAACTTTTGTCACCGCCTGTGCTCAAGACAGAGACAGCGATACGAAAATAACACCAATGCTAAAGTGTGAGAGACATATTACTGCGTACCGAACATTGCCGAATAAGCACGAAGCTTTACGAAGTTAACGAAGAGTGATGAGGATAGTGATCTCCAATACGCGTGTCTGAGGGTGTTGTTTAATCGATTTTCTTTTAAGCTGTTGATCCCCGCATTAACCGCCGTTAATGCGGGGATCAACAGCTAGAGACACACACATATTGTGTCTCTAATTCCGCACTCAAAAGGTTAAATCGATTGAAATTATGTTATAAAAATATATTTATATTCAATTTTCTTTGGAGGTTTAAAGTATTACTATTATTAACTGATATTTAACTAAATCATGTCTTTCAAGTTTCAACCAAGAAAATAAAATTTTATTAGTTTTTTTCTTTATTAAAGTCGAAATCTCGTTTACAAACGACAACATTCACTATGTATGTAAATCTATTTCGTTCAATATCTCATAAAAACAAAAATGAATAAATTCCAAATCGATAAAAATCGATTGCGATATTTGATTGAATAAAGGGTCGATTGTGTTTACATAGAGTCAATCTCTAGCGTAGACCTCCGCCCCGCGCACGTCGCCTTATGCCACCATTTGGTTCCTAAAAAACGTTCGTGCGCAGCCTTCTGCCCAAAGTTCGGGCTCGCCAAGATACGTCGGCCGTATTGTACGCATCAACGAGACTCCTAAGCGTTTTTCGCAGTGCGCTGGTCAGTGGTTTTTTCGAGTTTTTTTTATTACTTCTATATGACACTATATTTTAGCAAACATTGTTTTAAAACGCTGCTGAGGCTTGGTATCCGTCGTAGGTTTGTTTATCGTATCATAGATAGCTACACCAACTGTACACTTCTTCTGTTCACGATCATAAAAGATCCAGTCCGGCCGTGTGTTGTGAGAACTCATCATAACATCATCACCTTAAACGGTCGCTTATATAGAAAAGAGTGAAAAGATCAAAATCTTTGCATGTTCGTTACCCTGATGGAAAACTCATGGATATTCTTGCTACCGATGAGACAATTTTCATAATCAAGGAATATTACAACAAGCAAAATGATCGGGTTTATGCTCGCAATTCCAAAGAACACTCTCAACTGGTTAGCAGAGTCCTGAATGGTCATCATGCGGTATCAGTAATGGTTTGGTAAGGGTATTCTATCACGGAGTGACCAAGTTTGTATTTCGTGAAAATGGGTGAAAACTTCAGCTAAAGTGTATCAAGATACTATCCTAGACGGCATAGCGAAGCCTCTTAAAGCCTCTCTCTTTTTGATAACATATTAGGGTCTTTTCAGCAAGACTGAGCACCCGGTCACAAGGCACGCACTGCCCAGGCTTGCCTTGCATGTTTCGGACTTCATTAGGGATGATGATTAACCCCTAGACTACTAATTGTGGTCTGTATTAGAGGATATGGGCTGCTCCAAACGTCACAATAATTAAGAATCCTTAAAAAATTATATACGATCAGCGGTGGGCAACTTTCCAATGGTCGCAGTGCGTAAACCGATAGACGCGTGGCCTGAACGCTTAGAAGCCTGTGTTAGGGCTAAGGGTGGATATTTTGAGTAGAAGTATGTTTGATTTCTGTACATTCTCTATGTACGACATCATTCTAAGACATTCGTTTTTATGTAGTTAAGAACTTAAGATGTTTTTATTTCAAACAGAATTTATGGCCATATTAGGTATACAATTTTTTTTGAATAGATAAGTTTCTAAATAATTATTAAAAATATGCAAGTTGTAGGCGGCCTGAATTTCACAAGCCATTGAAAAATTTGACTTAAAAAATAATAATTATAAAACTAATTTTAAAAACGGTTTCACCGAAAACCGGGTAAAAAATTAGGTTTTAATTTTGGCCGGTTTTTCCGGCATTTCCTAGTTAGAGCTTATAATGAAAGAGTTTAAATCTGTAATCAATTATGTTGAGTTTTATATTTTATAGTAATTTATATTCATGCGTGAAATTACGCTTAGTTGATTTTGTTGATCATGTTGATTTATATTGTACCTACTGAGTTTAAACGCAAAACGCAAATATAACTTTTACCTAAATATTTTTTTTGCGTTTTCATAAAAATTTTGCATAAGTATACATTTTTAAAAATTAAATAGATGTTTCAATTTAAATATTAAATAGATGCAAGATGTAGGCGGCCTGAATTTCACAAGCAGTTTAAAAATAACAAACAATAAAAAAATCTTTTTCAAAAAAATTACAAACCGGTTATCCGGGTAACCGGTTTTTTTTTAGGATACCCGAAAAAAAAACCGGTTTTTAATTTTGGCGGTTTTTGCATTCCCTAGTAATGAACCAAGGAACATCAGAAATAGATCTCAAAATCATGTTTTGCATTCTTTGTATTATGGTAATACTTGATTTACAGGCACTTCCCCACAGTTGAATTCCATAGAGCCACACTGGCTTAAGGATTACTTTGTAGATAAGGAGTTTGTTGTCAACACTCAATATGCTATTGCGTCCCATTATCCAGTGTAGGTTTTTGTATCGAATATTGATCTCGTGCCTCTTGGTGGTCTTTATATGATGTTTCCACGTTAGACGGCGGTCGAGATGTAATCCAAGGTACCTTACAGTGTCTCGGTGAGGAAGCGTGATGTTATCCAATTTCACGGGTGGGCAATCACCTTTCCGCAGCGTGAAGGTGACTTGAACAGATTTGCTTGCACTCGATTTTATTCGCCACTTATTTAGCCAAGTTGTTATTTTATCGAGACCTTCTTGCAACATTTCTGACGCTATAGAAGGGTCTGTGTGGCTTGCTAGTATTGCGGTGTCATCAGCAAAAGTTGCTGTCGTAACTCCTTCAACCTGTGGTAGGTCAGCAGTGTAGAGTGTATAAGAATAGGTCCCAAAACTGAGCCCTGAGGGACTCCAGCTCTTATGTCGTAGAATCTAGACTTTGTTTCTGCTATTTTTACTTGAAAGATCCTTTCCGAAAGGTAAGATTTCAGTAGTAAGTAATACTGATGGGGAAGGCTCATCTTCAGTTTACAGAGCAGGCCCTTGTGCCAAACCCTATCGAAAGCCTGTTGGATGTCGAGAAAAGCCGAAGAACAGTATTGTTTTTCCTCCAGGCTTTTTCTAATTTTGTCGCAGACTCTGTGGACTTGTTCTGTCGTGGAGTGCTCCTGTCTGAAACCGAATTGGTGATCAGGAATCACATTCCTTTCGCTTAGGATTGGCGATATGCGGTATTTCAACAACTTTTCAAATACTTTTGACAAGATAGGCAGCAGGCTTATAGGTCGATATGAGGATACTTCGGTTGGCGGTTTACCTATTTTATGTATCATTATGATTTGGAATACTTTCCACGCCAATGGGAAATACTGAATGCTCAGAATTCCATTGAAAAGTGACGTTAGGAACACTATAGCCTTTCGAGGAAGATGTTTGAGAATTTCTTTGGTAAGTAGGTCGTACCCGGGAGCTTTTTTGTCTTGTAGCTTTGAGATTACTCTCCAGACCTCACGTACTGTTATTGGGCGAGGCGGAAGTGTCATTTGAAAAGCTTGACCGAGGATGTTGTCAACTTGTTCCTGATTTTGTGAGTCCATGTCCTCATTCGGTGTAAAGACTTGCTCCAGGTGCTGGGCAAATTTATCTACCTTCTGTGGTGTTCTCGCCCACCCTCTTGCAGTTTTAAGCGGGGGATTAGCACTTTGAGGTCTATTCAAGTTTTTAGTGAATTTCCACAGCGAATATTTGGTAGATGCAGTGGCTGTCAACGACTCCAAACGGTCTTCCATAGTTTTGTTGTGCCAATCTCGCAGCATTTCCTTTAGATCTTTTGTTGCTCTGTAGAATTTTTTTTTTGTTCCAATCACCACCATTGCAGATAGAGCAATGTATCCTGTGCTATCTTCCACGGCAATCGTAGTTGCTTGAATATAATCTGTTCTGTATTCCGGCAGTATATGATGCTTTATCTTATTATTGACTACAATTGCTGTCCCACCATGGCCAGTTCTATCAGGATGGTTCGTCATGTAGCATTGATGATCTTTAAATTGTATGTTCACATTACTTGTGCCATGGGCTTCGGCTACTAAAAGAATGTCAAGCTTGTGTTCCAACATTAAGAGTTCAACTTCTTGTTTGTTCGGAGCTAAGCCGTTTATGTTCCAGGTAGCTATTCTAAACGTATTCACGGTGTAAGTCTATCGACGAGCTTAGCTATGAGCCCCATTAGAGTACTCATTTGTTGTAGGATCATGTCGAACTTGTCAGCTTGTTTTAAGAGCATGTCTTCGATCTTGGCTGATAAGAACAATTGGTTATCGTTTTTCATAGGACTAGCGGGTGTGGAACCATCTTTACAAACCTTAGCGTATGTTTTGTAGTTGGTGTTTATCTTTAAGGTAGATTCGAGTCATCCTTTGTGTGAATTGTGCTTTCTACAGGAGCGATTTTCTCAATCCTGGGTGTTTTTGCGTTACTAACGACGGTGCCTTTGCTTCTTCGAACAAGAATCTCTTTGTAGACATCACATCCCTTGTAATTCGCTGGATGGGGCTCGTTACAGAGAGCACAGGTTGCGGGAGTGTTCCGGTCTTTTTTCGGGCAGTCAGGGGTTTTGTGTGATTGCCCACATTTGACACATCTGTAAGGGCGCATACAGTAGTTCTTGGAGTGGCCGTATTGTTGGCATCGTTGGCATTGTACAACAGTCTTTCTCTTCCTAGGGTCTTCTATGACCACTGCTTGGTGATAGATGTATTTCAAATCTTTTACTGCCTTATTTTGGGGTCCAGGTTGTAAATTAACGAAAAAGGTTGAGGTTGGTTTCTTGTTAGGGAAAAATTTCACGTTAATGATCTCTCCAGATACAAGGTTGCCTGTTCGTTCAATATCTGTTTTTATTTCCTCGAAAGGTGTGGAGTGCTGAAGATTTTTAATTACTATTCTGTAACATTTCTCCTCCTTTCTGTTAAAAGTGTGTCCTATCAGACCCTTCTCACGAATAATTGAAAGAATATTCCTGTATGTATTCAGTTCAGTGCAATTAATTCTCAACTGGTTTCTGTTTATTACCTTGTATGAGTATAGGTTGCCTTGAGGTTCGACGGTTTCCAACAATTCTGTCAACTTATTTACGTCTTCGATTCCATATAAGATTATAGGTGGAGTTTAGTCGGTTTCTTTTCCCTGGATTCTGGCTGGTGAATTTCTTTTTGATCTTCAGGTAATGTGTTGTATCTGTTGCTAGTTTCAATATTTTCAGGAGAGGGGGACTCTGAGACTTTTTGACGTTTATTATTCCTTCTAGTCGGCACTCTTTGCCATTCTGGCGGTTGAACATCAGGCAGTTGAGTATCTGGTGTGGGCACATTAGTAAGGTCTATAATATTGTGGGTATTTTTGGTGTTGGGTGCAAATTCCAAATTTGATTTACAGCCTACGGAGGAACTTCTAGGTCTATTAATAAACAGCGATGGATGGAAGGGCTGCTGTACAAATTTACGTTTTCCAGTAGTATTATCTACCACAGGGGCCTGGTCACCTACTCCTGTGGAGACTTCGGTAACAGATTTCACACCGTTAACCGGGGCGCATGACAAATCACAATCCATATCTGACTTTTCCATATTTTTATAAAGGTTGGGAGATAGTCAATAACACTTTCCCAGGGTGTTATTGCCACACTTTAAGAGGGAATTTAGTTCCTCAAGGTTCGTGGTTGCCTGTAGACAGGTTAATTGTCCGCCGCCTGTTGCTCGGCGTTGTATTTAGATAAACCTTTTATTATAGAAGTGGTAAGTGACACTGATACCGAAAGCGATAGTGATAATGATGATAGTGGTACGGAAATAAGTGGAGTATGGCCTCACAAGAAGTTGTATGAAGTTGTGTATGCAGGTTCATCTAAAGATCACAATTACTGTAAACCTGGTTTTCAATAAATCATTGTAAAGCAATTTGTTTTTTTTTTATTACACTACACTACCACTAGGTATCACTGCTAATTATATTTAGTCAAATCTGTTGTTAGGGGTTAGGTACGGTCATAACTAAATGCTAGACATCCAGGTACCTCTTGCAAGGTAGGTACTTACTTAACTTTGCATTAAATGAAAGTTGTATCAGCAGATAAAATATTCCACGGGGGGGCCCGTGGAATATTTTATCTGCTGAATTTCCACTTCATTGGATTACTTTTTAGATAAAGCCATTGTTTATTGCTGAGAGACTAAACTGTTAGCGTACCTACGTAACTGTAGGCCTTGCACGCATGCACGATCTGCGCGTGGAGATGCAACGTCGGGGCGAAACTCCGCTGCCACGACAAGTCGCGGCATGGCGGACAGAGCTCCGGCGGGGTCTCATGGCGGAATGGCGACAGCGACTATCGCAACCCAGTGCTGGACACGCCATAATTATGGCGGTAAGTCCCCTCTTTGAGGAGTGGCTGGAAAGGCAACACGGCGTCCTTACCTTCCGCATGACGCAGGTCCTCACCGTACACGGTAAGTTCAGGAGGTTCCTGCACCGCCGTGTCCTCGTGAGGGCGATCGGCGGCGGCGATCTCTCGCGCCGGGCCTTGGTACAGGCCATGGTCCGGAGCGAGGAGGAGTGGCAGGCGGTCGCCTCCTTCTGCGAAGCAGTAATGCTAGCAAAGGAGGCGGCCGATCGCGTGAGGCAACGGTCCTCACGCCCCAATCGCCGCCGGGATTCCGATCCCGATTTCCGGTCATCGTAGGCGCAGGCTTGCGGACGGCGAGCAATGGGTGGCTCGCAGTCCGACCGTCCGGTAACCGTCCGGACCAAGCCCAAGTCGTCGACGGCGCGTGCTGTTCCACGCGCGCCTCAAGGAGATGTCAGCAACTGTAGGGGCCTAGCAGGGTCGAAGCCTACTGGGGCCAAGGGTCTGATTCTGAAAGGAAGACTCGGCCCTGGTACGAAAGGCAACGAAGGAACAGGAGTGGGTTTTTAGTCAGTAAAAGTCTGACACTATCTCCCGCCTCGCCCAAGAGCGGGGGAAGTCATAAGATGATTTTCCCACCGAAAAAAAAAAAAAAAAAAACTACGTAACTGTAAATTATCAATTTATTTTATTATTTTTATATATCATTATTTTTAATTTGTCAAAACTGTAATTCTTATTAAACGATTATGTCTAATGTGAAATTTCCTTCTTGAAAACTTATTCAAATTTTGGGCACTTTATATATTAATTAGCAACACTGAATCGACGTTGCCGTTGCCGTCCTCTTTCAGTTCACAGATAAGTTGGTAGGACTGACAGTACAGACAGACTAGACATGGGCGTTTTTGGTTCTGAACGCAAACGGATATATATCCGATTTCTGATTTTGAAATCGATTTCAATATCCGATTTTAGATATCCCCAGAAATGGTCATCGGAACTTCATACTCTCATATATATCACAATGATGATAGTTAAGCGACTATGAAAATACAAATAAATGAATAGTTCTGAATAGTTACGTTGAAAATGGTATCATCGAAGTGATCTGATGATGATGATGGAGCCGGAAGGTGGAAGGGTAGACACAGGAACTTCATAATAAAACAATGTAACCTAGCAGTGTTTGGGTTAATTGGAATTGTCATGAGAAATAGGCACTCTGTTTTCAAGTGTATCGCGCTGTAGCACTTAGTTTCACCAATTCGTTCCTTACAATACGCGGCATATAAGTTGAACCAAAATGGCGATCGACCTTGAATTCGTAGTAAGTAACCGATTTTCGGGCCTGCACGTAACCATAGCAACGACGGCCATTTTGGTTCAACTTATTTGCCGCGTAGTATACTTGTATGTTTTTTATTTTGCTTTGCCCTGTTTATGAATTTCATTAGAATGCGGGTGTAACACGTCCTAATGTTTTTGCAGTATTTGGCAGCAAATGTATCGAGTCAGCTTTCTTCATCAGTAGTCAGATACGAAACAACACCAATTTTACAATATCCACTAGAAATCAATTTACGAATAATTACAACAGCCACTGAATTCACTCGGTAAAATATCGCCAATAACTTCGATTTGGTTTTATTAGCTATCGAAAAACACAAACATTGGTACCATTAAGACAAGAAGATAAAGATTTGCGCGATGTTCCTTACTGGAAAAAAAAAAAAAACTGGGTAGACCTACTCGTTTATTTATATAAAATCAATTAAAATAAAGTCTAAACTATAAATATAATATATATGTCTTCACTAATGACTTACTTAACTAATTACATTTATTATCTATCTTTAACTAAAGTTTATTCCACTCTAAACTAATACATACAAAAAGTCGGCAAATTCTATTCACTGATATGGTGATACGAAGACGCGCGCACTTGTCACCAAGGTCAAGCTTGCATCTCTGAACAAAAACATTAGATAAACACTAAATTAAAACCAAAATAAATCAACGCATAATCACGGAAAACTAATCTTTACTATGCCTAAAAATAAGGGTGACATTGATCGCATAATGTGCAATAGATTTTGGTTGGATTTCGGTAACCAACAAACCGATAGCCAAACGAATCCAAAAATTCAAACCGACTAAAAAAATCTGGATATCATAAAACGATTTGTGTGGAAATCCAAACGCAAACTTCAAAAAACGAAAACTACAAAAGTCCAAATCGTATCTGGATATTTAGATATTACAAAACTATTTGTGTGGATATCCAAACGCAAACTGACTGATGCGATATGAAATTCGCCTCCTCTCTTTCTAACTAAGCAGAACATTATGGAAATAAAAAGGACAGGGCGAATATATCTCGATTTCGACTAGATTTCAGATTCTAATTTTGCGTTTGGTTTGGTTTTCGTGAAATCGGTTTTCTAGTTTGTGATATCGATTCGAATCGATTTGTGACTGGCATCGGATTTTGAATACGATTTGATATATCTGACGCATGTCTAGTACTGACAGTTGACACAATCTCACCATACAATAGTACCACACAAGTGATTATATACTCTCTGGTACCACAGAGTACCCGTACTACCCGTAGTATTTTTGGTATTGGACTGGAAGTAAATAGTAATCCTCTGTCGTCTGTGATCTCACCCACATCCCACACGACTTTTGTTACCTACTACTAAACACGTGCTTTTGTCAGTGCTACGAATTTTTTTGTTTTTAGTGAACTTTTGACTGAGTGAAATTTGATCGAGACTGTTCCCTGTGACTGTGTTTTTGGTTAAGGTTTGATTTTATTTGTGATTCTCTTTTTAATTAGATATAAGTCATCAAGATGAATTCATTCACACATTCATTACATTCTGTATGACTTGTAAGAATCCCTTAGCAATAAATTACTATGACTATGACTGAATTCCAAAAAGCCTCCTGACCATGATCCCCTGACGAACCGTTTGATTTTTCCCCGTTCTGACCATAACGCTGACCATGGCTCTAAAATACCCCGCAAGACTAGTATGGATATAGAGACCTCGAACCCTAAAAGGGTCGCTGGTTCTCCCCCTGCTACTTCAAACACTAAACTACACTAACAACTACCGGTATCATTTTTCGGTATCACCTAAGATACCGAAAAATGTTACCGGTAGACTTAACGTACACCAAAAGCGACAATCCACCTTATATCGTGCAAGTATCTTTAAAAGATCAACAAACCTCAGGCACTGTGTTACAACCTATTAAGTTTGGTATGTTTTTGACTGTCAATAACGTCAGTAATGTACGTCTCGACGGTATCAAACGAATAAGCAGAAATCGTGTCTCAGTCGAATTCAAATCTCATCAAGATGCCAACAGTTTCCTCAACAACACAATTCTGGGTAAGAATAACTATGTAGCTGCCATCGGTAAAACTGTACTATACTGGACAACGAAACAATGGGTTTTTTGGGGTGGATGGGCGAGGGGGGGTGTCCTCTCCCCCCCAAACCCCCTCCCGAATCTAGGAAACACATACTTTTGGAGATAGGTATTCAAGATTCAAATTTTGAGGTTAGGAATCACAAAATCATACATATTATGCATTTTTGGGGCAGATTTGGGGGTTTTAGGGAGGAGAATCATCCTAAACCCCTTGGAATATACCCCCCACATTAGCAATTGTATACTTACATGTATTTAAAAATGAAATGAAATGAAATGTTGGGGAGCGCTCTACCATTGTCTACAAATATTTATGCACTGAAATATAGTTTTCTGGGTGGTTTAAAAAAAAAACCCTAACCTAACCTCCCACTGTAGCAATTGTATACTTTCATGTATTTAGATGACTAAAAAAATAATTATTGTTGTGTCAGGGAGCGCTCTACCATTGTATAAAAATATTTGTGCACTGAAAAATAGTTTTCTGGGTGGTTTAAAAAAAAAATAACCCTAACCTAACCTCCCACTGTAGCAATTGTATACTTTCATGTATTTAGATGTTTTTGGGGTGGTTTAAAAAAAAAAAATAACCCTAACCTAACCTAATCTATCCGAGTCAGAGTGCCCTATATTTTTAGTATGCAAAAAAATTATCTCATCTCAATTTTATTATTTCTTACTAAAATCTAAATAATAAGAAAAAAAAAGTCTTATTTTGAGACTGCATAATTACTTTTTAGAGGTTTATGTCTAAAAAGTAATTATGCAAAGTCTCAATGTTAGGAAACATAGTTTTTGAGAAAAAAAAATGAAAATTGATCATTTTTCGTAATATTTGACACGATTTTGACAGGTTTCTTTCACTTTTTACCTTGTTTGTAGTACTATGACAAAGGTAATTACTTCATACAGCCACAATGAATATTTAACAAATCTCAACTTTCTTTAATTTACATTAAAAATGACAAAATAATAATGTAGCCAAATGACATATTATACATAATTATGTGAATTTAGCTTGACCAATGCTAAAATAATAATATTAATAATATCTGAATAGCATGAAAGTATACAATTGCTACTGTGGAGGGTTAGGTCAGGGTTATTTTTTTTAAACCACCCAGAAAACTATATTTCAGTGCACAAACAAGGTCGGATCCAGCTTTGGCGCCAGGGGGGGTCACATAGTCGTGGTCAAGTCATAAGAAGTTATGATTTCATTTTGATAAAAAAAATACCTACTATTTTATCGATGTATGTATTGTACTTAAAATACCTATATTTAAATAACAAAATATTTTTTTCTTTTACATCTTCTCCCGAAACGCGTTATCACTCCATCTACTTCAATGGTAACGAGAAAAGCAAGTGGTGAACTCGAAAAAATTGACTGCCACAAAGTAGTTTTCTAGCCCCCTTGCTGTTTAACGTTTACACCAATGACCAACCGGCGAGCCCTAACACAACCCGCTTTCTGTATGCAGACGAACTGGCATTAACTTGCCAAGCCACTGATTTCGAGGAGATTGAGGCCAACCTTACCACAGCTCTCTCAGATCTTAGCCAGTATTATACTGCTAATGCATTTAAAGCAAATCCCTCAAAAATGTGCGTCTTTCACCTTTGTAACAGACAAGCGGGTCGAATGCTCAATATCTCATGGCAGGAGGTGCTAATCATTCATAGCCCCCATCCAAAGTTCTCCAAATGGAAGGTTCAAATTGTCATTGAAGGTTCAAGTGTTCTATCGTCCATACTTATAAAACTTTTGAAACATTTAGTTAAAAACCGTCTGGAGTGGTTGATGGAAAATAGGAGGCTCCTCCCGTCGACTCAGCTAGGGAAAGGACAGGAAAGGTCTGGGCACAGCTGATAGTGTAGGTACCCTCACGTCAGGGGTCCGGCTGGCCCTCAGCAGGAATGAGCCCGTGGTTGTTCTCTTTCCAGACATATCAGCTGCCTATGATTCTGTCCTCCTCCTTAACCTCAGGCAAAAGCTGTACGACCTGAGTATCCCGGCTAGGATTTGTCGCACCATCGGTAGCATCTTTACCAACCGCACTATCCAATTAGGAATCCCTGGGGTGGACTCTGATCAAAGAACGGTCTGGAGAGGATTACCTCAGGGATCTGTTCTTAGTCCCCCACTGTATAACATATATACAGCTAATTTACCCTCTTGTCTCAATTACGACTGCGAAATTCTTCAGTATGCTGACGATATTGCACTCCTGGTTTCTGGCAGTTCTATTCAGGATGCCGCTCTATCAATGAATCTCTCTTTGTCGTCGCTAATCGCTAAATCAATGGCTTCTTAGTCATGGTTTGTCTTTAAGTGCACCAAAGAGTACAGCAGTCATTTTTACCCGCAAGCGTTCTGTACCTTCAATAGATAATATCAGTGTACAAACCATTCCAATCAAGGATAAGGCTAGGTTTCTGGTAGTAACTTTGGACTCAAAACTGTCTGGGGTCGACCACATTAACAACACGGTCAAGAAATGTGAACGATCTGTGTCTGTCCTTAAGGCCTTGGCTGGGGTGTGGTGGGGAGCTCACCCATACACCCTTAAATTAGTATATAATGCGTTCGTCAGAAGTGCGATGGATTATTGCAGCTTCCTTAAAGAGCCCTGCAACAAAAATGCGCTGAAACGATTAACCAGTATCCAGGCCAAATGCCTGAGGATTGTTATTGGGGCAATGAAATCCTCTCCCATAAATGCGCTTCAAGTGAAACGTGCAAAACCGCCGACAGTATTTGGCTGACCGATTCCTGTCTAAAGTTTTTTTCCTTTCATCCCATCCCTTACTCCCAATTTTAGAGCAAATCGACCTCTCCTTTAATAATTCTCCTTATTGGAACCATAAAACAGTTCTTTTATTGATAAATAGGTATGGAGAACTTAAACAAATCTCCGCGTCATTTTACCAATATCCAACTCTCCCGGTCTTCTCCACCGCATATGAAACGATTCATTTCGTACCAAAAGCCGTCTTCGTCTATATCAAGAAATACCCAAAACGCGAAAGACGACTTCGAGTTAGCTCTCAAACGTTACTGGGTAGGATGGAAATTCTTTTACACTGAGGCCACTGACGCTTCTAAATTGACCGAAACAGGAAATACTGGTGTGGCAGTTTACTTTCAAAATTCTAGAATTGCTCTACTTTTTCAATGCCCACCAGAAGCATCAGTGTTCACAGGAGAGTGCATTGATACTCTAGAAACCATACACTATATCAAATCCCATCAAATAGCAAGATCAGTAATTTTTTCAGATTCACTTAGTTGTATTTAGGTCTTAAAACAAAATCAACTTCATAGTAAAATCCATAGTCAAATAATTGCAGATATTAAGAACTTGCTATTTGATTGTTCCCAAAACGGCTTGAACATCGAGATAGCCTGGATCCCTGGTGACTCGGGAATTGTTGGCAATGAGTACACTCATTCTTTAGCATAGTATGCCACATCGAATCCGGTTGATCGAAAGTCCTACGTGGTTCATAACTACGATTTGCGGAATGGTGCCAAACCCAAGTTATTTAACTCGTGGACTGAAACATGGAAGACTACCTCCAAAACCAAGAACATCTACTATACAGCTATACAGCCCGAAATTCAACGTAGGCCTTGGTTCTTTAAGAACTGTTTCGTCACTCTGCAGCTCTGTAGACTAAGACTCGGACATTGTTGTAGCCCAGTGTTCCTGAATAAGATCCATGTCCGAGATAGTTCTCTGTGCGAGTGAGGTCTTGCGGAGGGTACTCTAGATCATATCTTCTTCTCTTGCTCCTTAAACAATAAATATTTCGACCTCTCAAAAAATACTAAATGTAATATTCCTCTCCCAACCAATTTTCATTCCCTTCTCTTTCATTTCTCTCCCAAATTAATTAACTTTTTGGCGACTTTTAAATGAAAGTATATTAAAATTCTAATTGGTGCGTAATTAATGTGTATATAATTATTCTGTATTTAGTAGTTTGTGTTGAATATATATCATATCATAGATAAGTTTGTAAATTAGATAATGTGTATTTACTAACACTTGTGTTTATCCTTCCAGCTTATTAACATCTACCACGAAAGTAAAAGCTAGACGGTGGTCCTCACCGAGTCGCCGTCTCAACGTGACACTGGCAAAATAGTCGCAATTGGCTCAATTGCCAAAAAAAAAACACCCACTCGGTCGTCGAAACTCACCAACGTGAACGTTGAAGGTTAGATAAATCATAAAATGGGAAAAATAAGGAAATCTAAGCCAACTAGAACAAAAAGGAGCCCGGTGGTAGATTATAGTAATGAAGAAGAGGAACTTGCAACTGACAGCAAGGAAAATGCTATCCAAACCATAATAGACCAGTTACAGGTGAGTAAAAACCTACTGAATAAATTGCCAATTTTTATTTAATTAACAATTTATGTACACATATAAAAAGAAACAGAAGAATAGCACAAAAGTGATGCTTATTCCTAAAGAAATCTCTTCCATTATACCTGCGAATGGAGAGTTGAAGAAAATAGAGATGTAGACACTGTGTGTAAAAGTAAAAGGAAAATAGTACACACAAAATACCTAGTTGACAATGAAATAATATAACATGCAAAAAAAGTTACACTATTATAATTATATATATATGTTACTGGCAATCTGTATAATCCAGTATCCTATACAATACCTAAAACGTGTAGGTAATGTATGAAATACTATTTATTTTATACTTTGCCTAGGTATTCTATACAATACCGAATGTGTAATGTGTGTAAAAGACGAGAGCAGGGAAGGAGGTGATGTAATTTTAGGGCACCGTGACACGGACCTTTAGGTTAGGTCAGTGTCGGGGTGCCCTATTAGTAACTGAGCACTTGTAAGCAAATTACATTATGTTACATATAGCCAGAAGAAGAACGTTTAATTTCACGTTAATTTTATTATGTTTAAGTACCTTCTAAGGCCCTATTTCTGTCCACAGGATTTAATGTAAGGGTCATATTTCCGGGTGGTTATAAAAAAAACTGGGCAAGTGCAAGTCAGACTCGCACACTGAGGGTTCCATACAAACTTACTTCTGTAAACAGTTCAATTCCCAAATGGAATCTCAAAGATTTTTCACTTTTTTTTGTGACGTAGTAACAAATTTATTTCTATACCTACCTGTACTATAAAAGACCTTGCTTTATGGCAAATTTCAGGATTAGGGTCAACGGGAAGTAACCTATGAATTTTATTTTACGACATAACAACCATATCTTTTGTTTTGTTAGCTTAGAAGTTTGATATTTTACAACTTCAAGGGACTGCAAATGTTCAAGGTATATGGTTTTAATTTCAACTCGATACCTCCACTTGTTTCCGAGATTAAGGGTCTTGACAGACAGACATACAACAAAGTGATCCTATAAGGGTTCAGTTTTATCCTTTTGAGGTTTTTTTTTTTTTTTTTTTTTTTAAATAACGAAGAGACAAAACTATTATAGAAACACCGACTTCCGAAATTAAAGTTATTTTGCACTTTTCAGTGTTTTTTTTTTACTTTGAAGTCGGTTGTATTTTTTTTGTAAAAAGTTTTTTATAAGTAAAAGAACTTGTTTCATTTACCCCTCCTTTGATAGGTAGGTAGTCAACATTGATAAATACAGCCCAAAATCTTATATTTTGCACATTGCCGGTGGACCAGCAGGTGCTCTATGCAATCCCTCAGAATTGTATACATTATCTAGGTAAAGTATGTAATGGACAATAATATTCATATTCATACATTGCCTGCACGCCCCAGGTATTCTATACATTGCCTAGGTATTGTATATAATACCTAAATTATACAGATTGCCTGTAACATATACTTACTTACACACATAGTAAAACAAATATCACAAAAATACATACTAAATAATATAATAAAATAATACATACTAATATGCAACTATGATGAAATAGAATGATAGTGTTCTTTCACTCTACTTTTAAAAACTGCAAGAGTCAGCAAGAGTTTAGCAGCTCTTAATATCAGGCAGTAGTGAATTACACAACCGTAATGCGTGCACAGTGAAGGAGTAGAAATAGAAATTGGTGGAGTAGGGAGGGGATCTATGCAGATTCTTTAGATGCAACCTGCAAGGTGCGTTCCCGCAAATAGTGCGTTTTTTTTTTATGTTAAATAGCAGACATAATATCCGAGAGAGCCACTTCAGTATCTTGTGAAAGCCTGAGACATGATCATACTTTTTAAGATTGAAAACAAAGAATACAAATATTTTGCAGACGCTCAAGTTTAATTTAAAGCTCCTCGGTGGCATCCAAATAACAGGCGTCAGCGTAGTCAGTGGTTGAATGAGTGTTTGGGCAAGGAAAATTTTGGTTTTCAAGGGCAAAAAAAAAAATAGTAGAAAATACCGTATGCACATTTTATTTACTTCCAGGATTTCTATTTGTGTTATTCTAATTGCATTATATTTTTTTCGAAGCTTATAAGATTAATTAACATTTACACATAATAAATAAGCATTTAATAATTGTACATTTAAGGCTGCCGATATGGAAGAAAAGTATTGTGGTTTACAAACATTTGCCATAATGATAGAAAATCCAGAGAATATACCTCAGCTTATAAATTGTGGATTGGTGAAGGTGGCAGCTCCATTGCTGCTTGACCAATCCAGCTCAGTTCGGAATGCAGCAGCTGGCACACTGCGGAATTTATCTACAGTTACCATGGACACATGCGATGCTATGATGGAACAGGACATTATGACTCCAGTGACATCTTATTTCCATGAGGTTTGTTGTTTATATTAGGTGTTTACCTATGAAGTAGCAGTTTTTTTTTATAAATACTCTGAACTGTGATGACTTTGGGTTGACATGATTTTATAAGTTTAGGGCGTGCTACACCTCTTCCAAAAACATTTATTATTTTTCTATGTTAAGTTTACCCCGTGAACCCATCATCACGCGTCAAGACAGAGATATAAATTGCAAGAAGTAGGGAGAAGCCTTTGCCCAATATAGGATTCTAAAAGCAGTGTCAAAAGTTTCTATGAATCTTGTTTCGGCGTTGCATTGTAAGTTATTGAAAATCAAGGGTCACAAAAATGTGTTTTCCGTGATTATCTTGGTTGGGTTGGGTCTTGGTATATTTGTTGGACATAAAATGCAACAATTTTTGTCCCAAATATTTTTTATGCCCTCAATCGTTTTTGAGATGAAGGGTGGAGAATACACAGTGCTCAGCTAAACATACTGTAATACAAGGTCAGCCGTGAATCTTAGTGAATAATACTTTATATAGAGTTAATATTTTTTTTCCAGCATGCTGAAAGTTGGGTGCCTGATACAAATTCCAAAACAAAGGATGAGGATATTGATACATTCATTCAAATTATTAATTTACTTTTGAACCTTTGCGAGAGTTCAGGTAGGTAAAATGTTAATTATAAGAGCTTAAGAGCACTTTCACAACATAAAAAAATCTATTGGTGAGATTGGAAAAGTCTTTCTGTACTTATGCCAGGTTGCGGATCAATAAAATCAAACTGCAGGGGACAGCTAGTAAATAACATGCGGCAACTTAATCAGATGCCTGGTTTTATGAAAAAAAATTAGATATTTTTTCTCGATTGGGATTCCGTCAACGACCGTTTAAAATTCAATTTCGGCAGTTGTAATCGTAATTTATGACAATATGGTGCTGCAGCACCACATCTGTTTAAGGTGGTTAAAGCTTGTGCGTTAATAGGATCTATTCATCAGACGTACCAGAACCACACCACAATAAAAACACGTATTTGGGCACTATTTTTTTAATAAAAATAAATAGTTTAATTCGAACTGACCACGTGTACTTTCATACCATCGACTTACATTCTAGCGATAGACAAGCACGTTCATGGAAACTATTTGTCAAAATATTAAAAACTTTCAGTAATAACAGGACTCTCAAAAATTTTAGAAATAATTATAAACAGTAGATTAATAGATTATCTTAAAGTTAACAAATTGCTTACCAATAACCAATTTGGGTTTAGACCAAAAAGATCAACTAACCAAGCAGTTCACAGGCTGTCTGAATACATTAGTACCAAACTAGATAATGCACACCATTGGGATTTTTCTGGACCTCGCTAATACAGCCTTTGACACAATTTCGGGTTCTATATTACTGCACAAGCTTGAAAAATGTGGCATAAGAGGCGCGCAACTTCAGTTATTCTCCGATTATCTTAGAGACCGTCAACAATTCGTTAAAATAGGGCAGTATACAAATTCTGAGATGGAAAATAGTTCTTTCGGAATACCACAAGGAAGTATTTTGGGCCCTACGTTATTCTTAATTTAAATTAATTACATAAGTAGTTTAGTCCTTCGTAATGGGCTAATATTATCTATCATAAGCGGATGACACAGCTCTTTTGTTTTACGCTAAATCTTGAGTTGAAGCATATGAACATGGCCAAAACGATTTTAATGTTGTGTCTAATTGGCTTCATCGAAATCTTCTAATATTAAATTTAGATAAAACTAAATACATTTTATTCTCAATAAGAAACATTAATTTACCGCTTTTTATCGAAATTGTATGGTATATTTTTGATTATAATTACTATTGCCAATGAAGAGATAAACTGTTTTAAAAAAGAATTTTAGAGGTTTTTTTTTTTTTTTTTTTTCGGGTGGGAAAATCATCTAATGACATCCCCCGCTCTTGGGCGCAGCGAGAGATAGTGTCAGACTTTTACTGACTAAAAACCCACTCCTGTTCCTTCTTTGCCATTTTTTCCAGGGCCCCGGGGATCACTTTCGCATCACCCATGGCCCCAGTAGGCCTCGACCCTGCTGGGCCCCTACGGTTGCTGACATCTCCCTGAGGCGCGCGTGGAACACTACGCGCCGTCGACGACTTGGGCTCGGTCCGGACAGTTACCGGACGATCGGACGACGAGCCACCCATTGCTCGCCGTCCGCAAGCCCGCGCCTACGGTGGCCGGAAATCGTTATCGGAATCCCGGCGGCGGTTGGGGCGTGAGGACCGTTGCCTCACGCGATCGGCCGCCTCCTTTGCTAGCATTACTGCTTCGCAGAAGGAGGCAACCGCCTGCCACTCCTCCTCACTCCGGACCATGGCTTGTACCAAGGCCCGGCGCGAGAGATCGCTGCCGCCGATCGCCCCCACGAGGACACGGCGGTGCTCTGCCCAAGCAGGGCACACCTCTACCGTATGCTCCACCGTGTCCTCCGGGCGGTCCACACAATGGTGGCACCCGGGCGTCTCTTCTGCACGAATCCGGTGCAGGAACCTCCCGAATTTACCATGTCCGGTGAGGACCTGCGTCATGCGGTAGGTAAGGACGCCGTGAGGCCTTTCCAGCCACTCCTCAAAGAGGGGACTTATCGCCATAATTATGGCGTGCCCAAAGAATTTTAGAGGTGTGTTTGAAGAACTTTTTAACGCATTAAAGTATGTTTAATTATGATTTAAATTTCATCACTATATGCAAAAAAGACTTAAAAATATTTTTTTTTTGTTCTTAAAATTATGTAGTGCACCTACATAGTTTAAAAGATACACTGTTTTACAAAACAGCGTTTTTGATCATTCTTAAGAAATCTTCACCATAAACAAATTAATGGCTCGGTTACCGTCGTTGAGGCCGTCATTAAAAATAAAGATGAAAATATAGATGGGTCTACAATATAAACACATTATTGTTATTATATCTAAAAAAATACTAATACGATTAAGTATATATATATATTAAATTAATAATTTAAAAAAAAATAATTCTGGCTGGACAAAGACTGGTTTAGTAGTGTATATTTTTTATTTTCCTTTTCAGATCTTGCTGTCAAATACTTGGGGCAGTCTAGAATATTAGACATATTGCCACGTTATTTAGATTTTGGGACTTTCAATGGTGATGTTGTTACTGCAGTTTTACAATGTTTGTTTGTGGTTGTGGAAGATAATCCAGCAGCAATGGCTAAGATAATATCAAATGCAGAAAAACAACTACAGGCCTTGTTGGGACTTGAGGGAGAAGATTCCACAATAGTATTGTTGAAAACCCTGTCAGCAGGAGTGATTATCAATACTTGTGGTGGTAATATATCAACGTTGCCAACTGATGTTATCAATAGAATCATGTCTATTTTAGCTAATACACTGTCAGTAGACCACAGACTGATCTGTAGTCAGTTATCAAGTACTGTGCCCTTACGGGATGAATCGGGAAAAGTGGAAGCACCTAAAGGAAAAGCAGCACAATTGGATAGCCAGATACAGACTGTATCACAAATGCTAACTGCCCAACAAAGTGCTATTGAAATTATTGCTAATATTTGTTCATGCGAAGGTAAGATGTTTAATTTTTACTACCTAAAGGGTAGTAAAAATAGTTTAGTAACTTATAAATCATTTTTTCAACTCCTTTTATGGCTCTTTCTTGAGCTGACCCTTGGCATACAAAAGTAAATTTAATAAAAATATGGGCTTATAGGGCTGGTCTGATAGTGGAGCCCCACGGTGGCCAAAAGACCCCCTCAACTGAATAAGATAATTAGTCCTGTTAAGTTCAGGCTCATCCGTTTTCTTCTAAAGAATATCAGTGTAATCATTTATACTTTGAGTTTTTATAAAATTACTGGAGAGTATACAAAAATATTGAGTTTCATGGTAAAAGGAATAGCTTAAAAATAAAACTACGTACTTCCCACCTAAAAAAAAGTGTGCCCAAACGTTTTTTTTTTAGGTGGGAAATTCATCTAATGACAAATCGCACTCTTGGGCGGAGCGGGAGATAGTGTCAGACTTTTACTGACTAAAACCCACTCCTGTTCCTTCTTTGCCTTCGTCCCAGGGCCCCGGGTTTCATTTTCATACTACCCGTTGCCCCAGTAGGCTTCGACCCTGCTGGGCCCCTACGATTTGCTGACATCTTCCTCAGGCGCGCGTGGAACAATACGCGCCGTCGACGACTTGGACTCGGTCCGGACGGTTACCAGACGGCCGGACAGTGAGCTACCCATTGCTTGCTGACCGCAAGCCCGCGCCTACGGTGGCCGGTAATCGGGATCGGAATCCCGGCGGGTGGGGCGAGAGGACCGATCGGCCTCCTCCTTTGCTAGCATTACTGCTTCGCAGAAGGAGGCGACCGCCTGCTACTCCTCCTCGCTCCGGACCATGTTCTGTACCAAGGCCCGGCGCGAGAAATCACTGCCGCCGATCGCCCCCACGAGGACACGGCGGTGCTCTGACCAGGAGGGCACACCTCTACCGTATACTCCACCGTGTCCTCCGGGCGGTCCACACAATGGTGGCACCCAGGCGTTTCTTCCGGACGAATCCGGTGCAGGAACCTCCTGAACTTACCATGTCCGGTGAGGACCATTGGGCACACGTGGGCCACGTACGCCGATCCGGGCGCGTCGGTCTCCATACGTTTTATGTGGCAACTAGACTTGTAGATCTACATTAGATCCACGCCACGCGACGCGACTCTACGTACAAATCAGGTGTGGCCCACATGTGCGTCGGTCTAATGTAGTTCCCGCTTTAAAGTTGACTTACCCTATTATCCAATCATGTCCAATTTATTAATTGATGTGCTTATATAGATGCTGATGATTTACAAAGCAGTGACTCATCGGAAAATGATGATGCAGATGAAGAACTGCTTGAAAACGGCGTTGAAATTAATCTTGCAGAAGATAAGCTGGTCACTGAAGTGATGGAAGCTTTTATATCTCTGGAAATATTTGATAAAGTTTGGGCTCGAACCCAACTACCTGCAAGTAATGTTATGTTAATATTGAAAGAATATGAAGCATCGCAATTTATTCACAAAAGGTTAGTATGGTAAATTGATTTATTATCTACCCCAGGGAGGGCAGGCCTTCTTCATCCTTTACCCAGCTTTAAGCTAAAAAGTTACAATTAGAAGTAACCATATGAATGATTAAGTATGCTAAAGAAAATAACATAATTTTCTGTGTTAGTCAACCAAGTAACTGATATTTATAAGTATACAAAAGACCTTTCACGAGACTAAGACACGAGAATAAGTTGATTTTTAGTACTCTCCGCCAATTCTATTGTATTTTTCTGTGCCTAACAGGATCCATGATTGTCTAAGAAATGTCTCACCACCTAAGCATATACATTGTGGAGTGCCATAAATAATTGAGTTTGACAGATGAAGAATTTTCAAGCTCACTGCGATAATCTGTATTCTGCATAAGTAGAATAAAAGAAATCTCAAATTTTCGGATCGAGGACCGAAAATTGTCAAGCTCGCTTTTGATGTTCTCTTAAGTTTGTGTACCGGGGCGAGAAGCCCTATTTGATTTAGGCGTCCCTGGCCCCTTAAAAGCTTAGTCTGTAACATAGTTTCCTACTTTTTTTGAAAATCTTATCTATTCTAATTTTTTCAGATTGCTCAGCTTGCAAACCAGAGCGCTATTATGCATAAATAATTTGATTTCAACACTTCCTATTGAAAATCTTGGTGGGATCAACGGTGTCTATAAAATCTGGGTAGACACTGGTAAACTAGCTTTTAAACAAGATGTTGAAAGTGTAAATTTGTCGGAATCTGCAACAGCAGTCATGAGGACTGCTTTAGACAAAATAAAGTTTAGAAGCAACGCCAACACTAATGACTGTAGTTTGTTTACAGACTTAGCTTTATCAGATATTGAGGTAAGTTAAACAACTTAAACTACTCTTTTCAACACGCTTCCTTGAGAAGTGGCTCTTACTGCTTAGCTTTTAGATTCACAATGGCCACTAGACGAAGGCGCCTGCAATAATCAATTTATCTTACCAGTTTTACAATATGCAGCTCATCTTCCCTTTTGGAATTAATTAAACCTTTTACCTGCTTGCGTCGAATTGGTCCGACGAGCGTTGTCGCGTCCTATTTGTCAGGTTTAGGGCGACTGGTTATTCCATCTCGTTTAACTTTGGGCACGCCATAATTATGGCGGTAAGTCCCCTTTTTGAGGCGTGGCTGGAAAGACCTCACGGCGTCCTCACCTTCCGCATGACGCAGGTTCTCACCGGACATGGTCACGGATCCGGTGCAGGAACCTCCCGAAGGTTCCGTGCGGAACTGACGCCCGGGTGCCACCACTGTGTGGACCGCCCGGAGGACACGGTGGAGCACACGGTAGAGGTGTGCCTCGCTTGGGCAGAGCACCGCCGTGTCCTCGTGGGGGAGATCGGCGGCAACGATCTCTCGCGACGGGCCTTGGTACAGGCCATGGTCCGAAGCGAGGAGGAGTGGCAGGCGGTCGCCTCCTTCTGCGAAGCAGTAATGCTAGCAAAGGAGGCGGCCGCCCGCGCACACACGAGGGCGCGGCCCTCACGCCCCACCCGCCGAGATCCCGATCCCGATTTCCGGCCACCGTAGGCGTGGGCTTGCGGACGGCGAGCAATGGGTAGCTCGCCGTCCGACCGTCTGGTAACCGTCCGGACCGAGCCCAAGCCATCACGCGCGTCTCAAGGAGATGTCAGCAAACCATAGGGGCCCAGCAGGGTGGAAGCCTACTGGGGCCAAGGGTCTGCTTCTGAAAGGACTTGACCCTGGTACGAAAGGTAACGAAGGAACAGGAGTGGGTTTTTTAGTCAGTAAAAATCTGACACGCCCTTCCGCTCCGCCCAAGAACGGGGGATGTCATTGGATGATAAACATCTCCGACGCGCTACAATGTGGGCTCAAATATCAAAAGCACAAAAACGTTTCGTCGACTATACGAGGGCGGTCAAAACAATACGTAGACTGACATCCTTAAGAGCCTATACAACCTCAGCTCAAATTCTAATTTCGCCCCCACTTCTTCGCGCCGCCTAACTCTTTATCTCGCTCGCACACTGCTGCTCCCGGTCACGCGGGCACACCGCGAGTACGATGCCATTTTCTTAGACTAAACTACCTACTTTATTTATCGGACAAGTATTAAATTTCTAAAGTAATAAAATTATTAATAATAAATCACTATTATCAAAAAAAAAAACTTTTTACAAAAAAAAATACAACCGACTTCAATGTAAAAAAACACTGAAAAGTGCAAAATAACTTTAATTTCGGAAGTCGGTGTTTCTATAATAGTTTTGTCTCTTCGTTATCTAACACCGACTTCCGAAATTAAAGTTATTTTGCACTTTTCAGTGTTTTTTTACATTGAAGTCGGTTGTATTTTTTTTTTGTAAAAAGTTTTTTATTTTTCACTTTTTAGTTATGGTACCACCACTAAAAAGTACCCCTCAGCCATACTTAAATACCTTATAGCCAGAGTGCATCTTATGACAATTCTAATAATACCAAACACGGTTAGATTAAATTAATTTATTACAGAGTTCCGGTGCCTAATTTCAGGCTTTATCATCAGATCAGTTCGATATATTACCCCTCTTCTTTCAGTCAGTCATCGACTACACGCATAAACAAAGGAATTTTACTTGTTACGACAGTTCTGCTGTGATCCCATGAGGAGTTCTGTTCCATATCTACGAAGTTCATGATCAGATCATAACAATATTTCTATGGGACCAACTTGGAAGCATAACCTTTCAATCAAAAAAAAAAATTTCAAAATCGGTCTACAATTGACCGAGAAATCGGTGAACATACATAAAAAAAAAAAAAAAAACATACATTCAACCGAACATATAACCTCCTCCTTTTTGAAGTCGGTTAATAAAAATTATATCATTTTAATTTCAATGTAGGTACCTTTTTTATCGTGGTAAAATCCTCACACCCTGTGTGGAGCGCAAGGGACTGTCAGACTCTTACTGACTAAAATCTACGGTGTACCCCCTCAATAGCCTGTGCCTAGTGCCTTTTGGACAGTACCGCGACCCCGGCACAGAATAAGAAATAGACCCCGGCAGGAATTTCAATGTACCTACTGACAGTTGCTTATCAAGCTAAATTTTCCAGTATAAACTGATCCCTCATTGCACGGAAAGCCTATACAATGCGAGATCGACTTATACTGGAAAGTTGCTACAAAATAATAGACAAGCCAACGTTTCGGTGAGGGTTCCGCACATTGATTTTGTAGTAAGTTTGAGTTTTTAGTTTTCTCCTTGTAATATGTATTTGTGACACCCGTTTTTGTGTGTAATTATGTAAGTAGTAGGTCTAAATGTATCAATATAAATATTATTAGGTACTATACCTATAAGATTTTTTTTTAAACCGATTCTGAGCCACTGCATAAATTCTACTTACAAAAAACTAATCAAGTGCGAGTCACCATTACAGTCAGGGTTCTGTAGGTACATTGGCGTGGTAGTAAAACGCTGTGCTATTATACAAATTTCAAAATAAATCACCGAAATGTATGAATGCGCATAGCTTCCGAAGGACTGCAACATATTGAATTTTTTTTTTGTTCTCTTCGTGACTCAAGGCATGGTTTGTATGACTATAAATATTAGATAGGTAGATAGGTAGGTAAGTATGTAGATAAGTAGGATAGTTGGTTATGTAGCTATGCATGTATGTGAAAAATATGTTGCGTTTCCGTGTTATCTATCAGTAGGTAGGTACGTAGGTAGTATACTTATGTAGGTATGTAGTTATGTACGTAGTTAGGATAGTTAGGTAGGTAAGTAAGGATGTAGGATAGGTAAGTATATAGCTAGGTAGGTATGATAGGGTAGGTAGGTAGGTAGGGTAGATATGGTTTTTAGCATAAATTATTACACATTGTCAAAATTACATAACATTTAATTCGCTTAAATCTCTTATTGGCATATTTCTAACATGTCTGGGATCGCATAGCTCAGGCAACATGCATGTCATATAAAAATGTACTAATTTTGGTTCCATTTCTTGCCAATATTGGTCATCTCTCTCTATAATCTCAAATTTAATGTCTTTGTCGCATCCAGACCATACTCCGAAAATACATTTTTGCCTACCAGTTATATGAAGTTGTCCCTGTACTTGTATATACCAAGCATGTTTTTTATTTATGACAAGTCCGTTTTTTTTTCTTTCTTCACTATTTATATTCAGTGAACAGCTTGTGTCTTCAGGTGGTATTTGTAATCTGCAAGAAAACGCAACATTCATTATAAAAGTACTTACACCTGAAAACATAATTATAATAATTTATTTTTATATTATAATTATATCTAATTAATATAATTAATTATATTTATATTATAATTATTTTGATTTATAATTATATCGACATGAATAATAATACGGAACCCTAAAAAGTACAACAATATGAAAGTTTGTGAACTCGCCAATTTCGTTATAGTAACCGTTACGCGTTGGTATAAAACAGTAATGCTATGTGGCAAAGCACAGAAAAAAAAAACTTGATGATCAAATACGTATGATACTTACAATTCAATATTTTGTAATGTATGAACATTTGTTTCGTCCGAATTTATTTCTACATCTATCGGAGGTATTTGGGTCCTGTAACAATCACAAGTGGCTGGTATAATAATACTGGCCTATAGACCTTATATATTTTTGTTTATCATTTCGATATGGAACCCTAAAATTGTGCAAAAAAAGAAAGAAGACGAAATCGTCCCTAAAATCATAATTGCGAATGTAACAATGAATAATTAGATAGCTACGTAATTATTATTATTATTTACCTACGTTTATTTAGAAATACAGATGCGGGTACGCGTGGCTACATATTATTATGAAGCTGTAATTTCCAGTATAAGCTGACCTCTCATTGTGCGGAATGCCTATACAATGCGAGATCAGCTTATACTAGAAATATATTTTTATACCTTATTATAGTATAGCTGTGTGTTCTAATAACAGATCAGTTACATGCATAATCATATACTCACGAATTTTCTGGAATATTCTCTTTATCAACATCATCTTCAGTAGTGTGTAATCGACGTCGTCGTCTGGAAAGATCATCATATTTATTATTTAGCTAATATACGCCCAGTAGGTTCATATTTTTTTATGTATTTTACAACATGCATAGGTACCTAGCACGGCACGTCCGATTGTGTGTAAAGCAAGCAAGTTTGGTTTCTTGCAGCTAGTGTAGGTACTTACCGTACATATTTACTTATATTTTTTTATAACTTTCTAAGCGCTTAGTGGCTGCAGTACGGGTCGCGGGTTCGATTACCGCACGGAACATTTATTATGTTATGGGCGTTATGCCCTACAAATAATTGTGAAGACTTGGCACCGTCTTTTTCAGGAGCAATCGGAGAAATAGGTATTGGAGTTATAAAAATATAAAACCTATATTTTGTTGCGTCAAAACAAAAACAAACCTATTTAGGTAATTTTATTTTTTTATAAATTTGCCGTATACTGATTTCTCCTAAAACGTGGACGATGCGGTTACAAATACAAGTCTTCACAACTATTTGTTGGCCATCACATATTGTTCCGTGCGGGAATCGAACACGCGACACGTACTGCAGCCGTCAAGCACTTAGAAAGTTATAAAAAAATATGAGTACCTATGTACGGTAAGTAGGTACCTGGTCTACCCACACATGCAAAAACTGCTCCAGACGTGTATACCTACTACATATTTACCTACATGTTTGTAATCACTAATACTGTAAATACGGTAGATACTTACTTCATTTCGATCATATGTTTGCCTGTTTCTTTACGCCAACCCCGTCGCTTTATTTTTATTTCTGTTATTTCCCATTACGCAAACACTAAAAATGCACGCAATTCAATATTTTTATTTTACGTCGTTCTGTTGCGTAATTTGTGCGTGAGCACAAAATGACACAGCCCTCCTGTACGGAAGCCGGAACAGGACTGAGCGCGGGTGGCGCGCGGCAGGGAACGAACTTTAATATGGCCGATATTTTATTTTATTTATTTTGGGAGGAAATTCAAAAAAATAAATAACATAAGACCTGCTTTATAGTTAGTTCAGTAAGTATAAAAAGTTTAATGATCTAATTTGAAGTATTGTAGGATTGCCAACGGTTTATAGTTCAGTTTAGAGGTAACTTTGAGATTTTTTTCTATCGAGAAAATTTTATGGAATCGTGTTTTCGCCAAACATAGGACTTAACATTAATCCTCAACTTTACCATATATTTATTTCAAAATTAATGCTTCAGTATTTTCGACGTATCAGAGGATTTTGCTAAGCTATTTGAGGTAGTATAGGCTCTTAAACAAAATATACTTTATTTAGAAGTTACATGTCTGGAACTCCTTCAAATCACTCCCACAACGCACACATTTGTCCCAACGGGGTTTCTACTTTGGAAACAGTCCAAGAATGCTTCTTTTAAGATATTCTTCAGTTTTTTCGTCGCATTTGCCCCCAATCTCAGGGTTTGTCAGATCTTTTGTGTTTGGGGAACTTCTAATTCCAACAATGCATCCTAGCCTAGCCATGAGATACACTCTGGCTATAAGGTACCAACAAACTGATTTGATGATGAAGCTTAGGTACGAGAAGTCTGAAATAAAATAATGTATCCTAGCCGTGTTACAGTGGATGTGGTTTTAATTATTACATTCTTTATGTATGTTACTATTAATAGAACTTCGCAAACAGCAAAACGGTAAGTTTTATCATAAAGTTAGCTCACACAAAAACTGTAGATCCGATAAAATTATCTACAAAAATGTCTTAATATTTTTTTTCTTAAACGGTGGCTCGTTTTTGAGATATGAATGGTTCAAAAAGTTGAAAGAAGTAATCGTCATAACATGCACACGTTTTCACGCCACCTTTGAGGTACTTAGCGTGTTTTTAGGGTTCCGTACCTCAAAAGGAAAAAATGGGACCCTTATAGAATCACTTTGTTGTCCGTCTGTCTATCTGTCGTCTGTCAAGACCCTTTATCTCGAGAACACGTGGAGGTATCTCATATACTCAGGTCTGCGGCCCCTTGAAGTTGTAAAAAAATCAAACTTGTAAGTTAACGAAAATAAAAAATACGGCCGTTTATGTTGCAAAAAACATATATTTCGACACTCAAAATCAAAATTCATAGGGTACTTGCTTCATGCCAAATTTCAGAATCCTGAAATTTGGCATGAAACAAGGCCTCATAGCATAAGTATACGTAGAAATAGTTATTTGTGCAACAAGAGAGCAAAGTTGTTTTTTGCTGCGAGTGCTAATTTTGAGTCCCGAGCAAGCGAAGGATTCTTTGATTGAATCACGAGCCTTAGCGAGTGATTCTAAAGTAGAATCCTGAGCGAGGGGAGGGATTCAAAGGCACGAGATGCAAAAATTTTTGCTCTCGTGTTACACACATCATTTTTCACTTCAGCTGCGAGAACACATATTACTTGGGAAATAAATCTCTGTCGCTAGTTTTGCTCATATTTTACAATTATTTTAACATTCTTAATCTTATTTACCACTATTTTATTTCCGCTGTTTTTTTAAAGCACGTTCTAAAACAGTCAATGTTGAAACTAGAAATAATTATTTAAAGGTTAAATGCCAGTTTTATCTGCTGCTATAAGTACTCAGGTACTCTTATTTTTGTTCAAATACAATAATAAATTTAAAATTCAATAATTTATTTATAAAAAATAATCAATTTTATATTTTACAAATATTTTCTATTTATTACGCATTTCCGAACGTGTTTTTCTTTGTAGTGGAATTTCAAAATCGGAATGAACTTCTAAATGGCATGTTTCTCACTCACTTTTTTATAAGGGCGAGAAAGAGACAGAGTACAGTGCAGTTCGAATGTTTCGAATTGTATGGCAAAAAAAATAAATAAATAAAAAGTTACTTTGTCTCACGCAGTGAGCAAAATCGAGTTTTGCTCACTGTTTTCAAGCAGCAAAACCTACTTGTTTGAGCTGCTCTGGTGAAAAAAAAAATTAAAACTACATTTTTAGTTTGCTATTCGTAAAAATCTTTGAGACTCATTGACACTCGCTCTGAAACCCATGCGTAGTGCTCTCGCGCTCATACTCTCGGCTGGATATTTTTTGTGTTTAGGGGATGTTTGGTAACTACAATTTGTCTGACTAATGAAATAATTATAACTTTGTAGTAGTTACCGTCTTGTAAAATTTACTCGCGGCAAATTATTAGCGCATCTTTGTATGCTTTTTGAACAAAATTATGAAATAACATGAAATATTATTGTGCATAATTTATTAACCATAATATGAGTAGAAAGAAGAAAGAAAGAAAGAAAGAAAAACAGTTTATTTAGTAGTAGTAACTAGTTATTTTTTTAAAGTCAATTTAGGTGTATTATGTTTGGTAAATCAAGCATTAAACACAGCTCTTTCGTGCCCAACATCATTTCGAGTTAATTGTGTACCTATGCGCTTCGTTTATGGCAATTAGGAATGAATTTACAAATCTGTTCAATACTTAATTAGCTCAACATTATCATCTTTAAAATGCCTTCTTTAGTTTTTTCTAATTATTCAATACATAAAATATTATTATTTTATTTATTATTTTATATTTTATTTTGTTTATTTTCTTAATTTTGAAGTCACAAGTTTATCAAAATTCTCTATTTTTGTCTCTTAGTAAACGGTTTTTTTAAATAATAATAAGCATATGTGATAATAAGATTATTTTGATGCCAAAATTTCAATAAAGCAAATACTGAAAAATTTAACACCTAAATCACCATACTTTAAAAAAAATAATAACTTTAAAAGACGTCCAAAAATGTGTTTATAAACTAGAATTGCAAGAGAAATTCTTCAGTTTTGTTCGATCCAGCCCGTCCCTTGCTGCCCTCCCCCAGCGACACCCTAAGCCGAGGTCCGTACCCCACAGGGGGTGCCCTTAGCGTGTAGTCGCTTAGTTTTTAAGGTTAGTTAAGTAAGCCCTGGCTGGAGGCTTTGATTCTCGAATCGAGGCCGCCACAGGCAACTCCGGTTAAGCAGCCGACAACCTCCTAGGTTGACCTACGAGAGGCCACACACAAAAAAAAAAAGAAATTCTTCAGTGGCCGTGGCACGGCCGGAGCGTTCAGACGTGTGGTCCACGCCGAATTTACGATGTTGCTCTCGCTCTAACGTTGCTCTTACTCTAACATAGATTACGGAGTGAATGTTGCTCTACTTCATTATTTTTTGTATATAATTTTTTGAGTGTTTGGTAAATATTTGTGTATAGTAGTAAAAGTTTTGAAAAAAAAAATGATTTCAATATGGATCGCTAACGTAAAAAATACGCTTGTAATTATTCGTTGGCGTAAGTGTATCATTTCTGAAAGAGCATATTTTGAATGTAATAAAATAAATTTGGAAGAATAACTAACATTTTGTGTATTATAGACCTTTTCCCGGTACTTTATTAACAGAGTAGTACTGTAGTAGTAGTATTGGTATATATTATACCAATAAATAAATCTAGACTCGTTTTTGTATTGTATATGATTCATCATTACATCATCATCATTTCAGCCGAAAGACATCCACTGTTGGACATAGGCCTCCCCCAAGTGTCGCCATAACAACCGGTCCTGTGCTTCCCACATTCATCGGATTCTCGCGACCCTTATCAGGTCATCGGTCCACTTTGTGGGAAGCCTTCCATCGCTGCGTCTTCTGGTACGTGGTCGCTACTCCAGAACCTTTCGTCCCCATCGACCATCTGTTCTGCGTGCAATGTGCCCTGCCCACTGCCACTTAATTTTGGCAATTCTTCGAGTTATTTATTGCATTCATGTCGTTTACAAAGTCTTGTTACAAATATAAGTTTCACACTCTGACATCTGTCTGACACTTATGATACTACTTTAGAATAATATTCTACAAAACATTATATAAAAATCAGCCATAAAAATTTAAGTTAAGTAACTCTTATTTTTAGTTCCCTTTCTCACCTGGTACTTGCCCAAGGGCCCCAAGGGGGAGCTCCACAACCACACAGGTATTCAAAATTTCAAAGTACAGGAGACGCTATTGAGAACCTAAGGTTTCATCCATGTGAAAATAAGTTAAGTCAGATCGCTCTGGTGGGATCTTGGACTATAAAATAAAAGTATGGGAGTCTGTTGTATATTTTGTTTATTTTTTTTTACTCAGGTGATATGTCGTATAACGTTCTTTGGTGAAACTGTAGGTTCTATTGATAGGATAAGATTTTATTGATGTTAATGAGTCGATAGACACTCCATTTGTTTGTTCTTGTTAAACACTGTAGATAACATTTTCAACATACGGAACCATAGATATCCGTGTACGGAACCGTCTCCTCGCGAGGCCGACAGGCACTTTGCTGGTTTTTATTTGTAACACATTTTGTTGCAGATAATGCTCACTGGAATCAGAGAATGTCAAGTGCCTGAAATAAGATCCAACTTAATCCGGATGGTTGGCATTTTGGCTTCACTATTGGTCAATAACTTGAATGACGTCACTTCCAACGTAATATGTACTATCACTGAATTTATATTAGAACAAGCACATAAGGAAAACGAAGTATGGGTTTTAGCTGAAGCAATAGATACACTCGTAGATTTATTTTCTGAAGATGAAACAGATGAGCTGGCTGCTAAAGTGAAGTTGACCGATAAGTTGTCCATTCTGGCCCCAATACTAAGAAATAAAGTAAGTTTGAAGTCTTATGACATGATTGTATTAAGCAATGAGATTTATAGTATGTACACTTACCTTTTTAACCTCATATTTATTTCAGGCCAGGCAGCAAAAAAGGCTTCCTAAAGAATACAAGGTCCTCGTCAGTACTGCATCGTCAAACTTACCAAGATTTATAAAGTATAAGAAAGATAGAGTAAGTAGGTTATAAGTGTAAGTTATTAAGTATCAAATGTTGACCAGTAAACGTTTTATAATATATATAATTATACTTTTATCAAATATTAATGAAGTATTATTTATTTTCTTTACCCAATAGTGAGACCGAGATAAATAAAACTACACAGTATCAATAGAATAATAATTTATTAAACAACAATGACTGAACTAACAAATAACTAATCCCAATGTGAAAAGTATAAATAAATAGGTACCTATGTTTACAAAAAAAAACATGTGCACGTCCACACTTACTATGTAGGTAAGTCAATAGCTAATAGACTACTAGCGTTGTGATTTTGATACAGCCAATACACCTGGTTTCTGAACTGAGAATTTGAAGCGGAGGAAATTGTTAATGATTTAATTGGAAAATTGTTTTTGAAATTAACAAGATACAAAGATACAGGTTGAAGGTTTTCATTGCCGCATAGGCCTCAAATAAGAGTCTGGAAAAGGCAACAGTGCACAGAATTTTGCAATGACTATTACAATCAGATTTTGTTCAGGTGGTCATTTCGACGTCCCCGGGACATAAGTCGGTAATCGCAAAAATAATGTTTTTGCGATTACCGACTTATTGTCCTATTGCCCGGGGACGGGACGTCGATTTGGACCATGCCTTAACAGACATATTTTCATATCTGCCCAAACATGTAAAAATTTTGACCAAATGGCTTTTGAGTCAAAAGTTACTTACTCAGAAATGAAAGATTTTTTTTTTTTTATTAATTTTGTCAACTTATTCTTTTTCCTTTGTTCTCCACATCTCTTGGAACTCAAATGAATTCCATTAAAATTCGACACCTATAAAATTTCCCACTTCTAGAGTATTTTTTATTTATTTAATAGCACTCGACTAGCATTCAATCAGTCTGCCTAGCCTTTTCCCAACTATGTTCGAATCGGCTTCTATTCTAACCGGATGCAGCTCAATACTAGTATTTTGCATGGAGTGACGACTTATTTTGACCTCCACAACCCAGTAACTGGGTAACACGACACTCCTTGGCAAGACTGTTGTCAGATTTTCTGGCTTCTGACTACCCGTAACGACAACATTCAATATAATAAAATATTTGTCACAATAGTAGATTTTGATACAAGTAGCCACAGTTTTTCATGCGTCAATTTCGGCTCGGCTGTACTTTGCTCCGACGGCTAATCATGTATCAAGTTGTACTATATATTTTACACCGCTAATTATTTATTTACAACATTATATGGCAACACAATGTTCTCATTTACGTTATGGTACGTGTTATTATTTCTTCTAACATATTACGAAATGTAACGAAGGCACTAGTATTTTAGCTAAGCGTGACGTGTGTGTTATTATGATAATTAAATTTATAATCACTTGTAGCAATCCCCCTTATGAATGTTAGAGAACCGATTACCTACGTCTATACCATGATCGTTATTATCTTTCAATGACATTACTATATCACCGGATAGTTGCAAACTAGAGATTTTAGTGTGCGTTACACGATTGCTCCGCCAAGTTATCCAAACAGAAAAATAACTTAAAAACTCCATAAATTGTAAACTAAACATTTCTTTTACAATTTCAAAATTCGATAGTTTGTTAATAGGTAGGTAATCTCTTCGTGTCGGGCCGAGAAATGATGAACTGAGGCCTTACCATGACGTTAAAGTGTAAGGCATGCGAGCGAGCTAGCTCCATCCCTTTAACCGTTCAGTTTACGTCGTCAAATGGATCGCGTTTAAGAGCTCGTGGTACGGCCTCTGATATTGGCAGTTAAGGTTGTGGAGAGTTTCAAGTACCTTGGTCACATACTGACATCGAACATGAAGGATGATGCGGACATTGATCGTCAGCGTCGTGCCTTGTCGGTGGTCGGGAACATGCTTGCTAGACGATTTTTTAAAGCCAAAGTGCAGACTAAAGTGCATCTATTCAGAACATACTGTCAAAGTTTGTATACGTGCCAGCTCTGGACTGACTATACGAAAAAGTCCTGGGATGGCATTCGCGTTCAGTATAACAACATCTACAGACACCTCATGGGGTTGAAGCGAAATTGTAGTGCCTCTGCCATGTTCGTGGAGGCGAGGCTGAATGCGTTCAATGCCATTCGAAGGAACAGAATCGCGTCATTCATGTCCAGGGTTGGTACGTGTAGTAACAGTATAGTGAAAGAACTTGCTGATAGGGTGCGCTACCAGGGGGCTATTGGCTAACTTTTTCAATAACAGTTGACAACTGGCATTCGTTGCACACTGAACTTAGTTGTCAACTGACAATTTCATAAAATTGGTATTATGTATCACACAAGTGACTAACAAACTACGGTGGAAATGTGGTGAATTATAAAAATTTACGGTGCCTATGGTGACCACTCTAAAACTTTATCGACTATTTATTATACAGCTTCAAAAGCTTACACAATCGCAATTTTAAAAGTATCGATACAATAGCATCTGTCAAAACGTGTTACGGTGGCTATCAAAGGCACCAGTGGCTAATGACGTCACTGCAGTTGGTCACTGAAGATAGGCAATACGAAACTAGCTATTTGACAGTTCAATGATGCACATTGTTAACAAGTGATCATCACTTGAACTGTCAACAAAGTTACGCAATAGCCCCGCAGAACTTATAAACGATGGCTGGAAATAGCGGCTTAAGTGTTTACAACAACAACTTTGAGTTTGAACTAGAAGCTTATCATGAATAAATGAATAAAAAAGCTACCTAATCGCACTTTCCAAAAACCAACATGGGCATTTTTAGACAATATCACTTTAACAGATCGAGATTTTAATGTAAGTCGACCAGTTGACCTACTTCTAGGCAGCAGTGTGTAGGTACTCAAAATTATTATTAGAAGGGGTTTGCAGAGAGATTGAGGAATCTGCATCAGCACAAAATACATGACTCGGCTGGATATTAAGCGGAGATATTATACAAACATTTCAGTGTAACGTCATCTTACACAACCTGGACGATATTCAGCAATTCTGGGAAATTTAAAAACATCTCAGATAAGACCACATTATCATCAGGAGATCAGCAAACCATTGATTATTATCAGGAAACTACAACACGTCAAGAGGATGGTCGATATCAAGTAAGATTACTTCTGAAACAAAATTTTGCCGAGATGCTGGGAGCTTCGAAACCAAAAGCTGTAGCGCAGTTCAAATCGCTAGAGAGGAAGCATACGCAGCATCCCAACATCCAAGAAGAATATCAAAAATTCATGACTGAATATCAAGAATCAGGTCACATGAAAATTTCAAGAAACAATTTAAAGCCCGATTGTTTTTTGACTCATCATAGCGTCCTGCGTCCCGATACAACCACTACAAAATTGAGGGTGGTGTTCAACGCATCGTCTAAGACATCAATAGGCTACAGTCTCAATGACGTCATGGAAGCAGGACCAAACTTACAGCAAGACCTTCTGTCTCTGATTCTTAAATGGAGACAGTACAAATTCGCATACACAGCAGATATAGAGAAAATGTTTCGCCAAATAAGAATACATGAAGATGATCAAGCATTGCAGAAGATTGTTTGGCGTAACTAAACAATAGAGCCTATACAGGAATATCAACTATCCACCGTAACGTATGGCACCAAAGCCGCACCATATTTATCATTAATGACATTAAAACAGCTTGCACGTGACGAAAAACCCAATTACACGAACAGTTTAGCGACAGATGTACTAGAAAACTCGTTCTGCGTTGACGATTTACTGTACATGGATCGCATACATCAGAATCAGTACAACAGCTTATAAGGGACTTAATCAATCTCTTGAAGTCGGGAGGTTTTAACCTCAGGAAATGGAAAACAAATGCTCCTGAGTTACTACAGCACATACCGTCCGAGAACAACACTCAAGATAGTTTCAATTTCAAGCTATCAGAACAAACGAAGACCTTAGGACTCATTTAGGACCCCAAGGAAGACACTTTCCAATAATAATAATAATAATATAATATAATAATAATATTCCACAACTATCACACAACGCCGTCTAGTCCCAAGCTAAGCAGAGCTTGTGTTATGGGTACTAAACAACTGATAAACATACTTACATATTTCTAAATACATACATATATAGATAAATTACACCCAGACACAGAACAAATGATTGTGCTCATCACACAAACATTTGTCCTGAGTGGGAATCGAACCCACGACCCCCGGCATAGCAGTCAGGGTCACTAACCACTAGACCAACAGGCCAGTCAAACAGACACTTTCCAATGAAAATCGAACAAACAACTACACCAATGACCAAAAGAACATTGATAACGGATATCTCAAAATTATTTAACCCTTTGAGATGGCTTTCACCGCTGTCAACAAAGCTTAAAATAATTTTTCAAAACTTATGGTTGCGTAACCTCAATTGGGACGATCCCTTGCCCGAAGACATACTAAGCGAATGGATGGATATTAAAAGCAACATTAATCGTGTAAACAAACTACAAGTACCACGTTTGATAAACACAAGAGACATTCGGTTTTTGCGATTCATCTCAGAAGGCATTTGCATTTGTGTGATATATGCTCGGATCAAGGGGAGTGAGCAATCAAAACCAACACTGCTAGTTTAAAAGGCTAGACTTGTACCGGCGAACAAATCAGTATCATTGCCAAGATTAGAGCTGTCAGGAGCTCTCTTACTGGCGAAACTAATGACTAAGGTACAGCAGTGTCTATCAAATTACAACCTCAGCATTTACGGATGGACAGACTCGATGATAGTGTTAGGCTGGCTGAATGGTGAACCAACAAGATGGAAAACATTTGTAGCCAATCGTGTAGGTCAGATAACCACTATCATGCCTGAAAATTGCTGCATATAGCATAGCATAATCAGCCTTTTAATGGTCCTACTGCTGGGACTCAGGCCTCCTCTCTAGGAGAGGGAATGGGCCGTAATCCACCACGCGGGCCCAGTGCGGGTTGGTGAATGTCACAAGTCTTCGAATTTTTGGTTCTAGGACATGCCGGTTTCCTCACGATGTTTTCCTTCACCGTTTTGAGAGCAGTGATGATGAAATAAATTACACAAAGTAATGCGCCTGGCTGGGTTTGAACCCGCGACACTCGTAAGTCGGGGCCGTTACCACTCGGCCATCACTGCTCCTACTCGGCCAATTGCTGGCACTACATTAAATCAGCAGATAATCCAGCGGATTGTGCCAGTCGAGGCTTGAACGTAAATCAGCTTGAGGAGCATACCCTGTCTTGGAAGGGTTCTTCGTGGCTTCCTAGTATTATCACAGAGGAAGAATCAATATCAAAATTTACAACAGATGAAGAAATCAAAAAGAATAACAACAATATGTTACAAGTGAATGTAATTCACCAAAGTGTCGACAGTAGCAGTAGGTATATTACGTCATATGATGTCAAAGTACAGTTCATTCACACAACTTATAAACGTTTACGCTTTGCTTTTACGATTGTATAGACGTTTGCGATTGAAAGAAATAGCACAAACAAAACATCTAACTCTTCAAGAAATAAGAGTTGCCAAATTAAAGTTAATTAAATACGTTCAAGAAACCAATTTTCCTGAGGAAATACGAAAATTGCAATAGAGCAAATCTAGATCAAGCCAGAGCAAAATATTGAACTCCGTTGCTTGATCAAGACGGCATTCTTCGAGTCGGTGGAAGGTTCAAACATAAATCATCATATGAAACATCCAATAATCTTATCAAAAAGCAGTCGTGTAACGGAAATTCTGATTGACGAGGCTCACGTTCTAGCATTTCATAGTGGACCTCAGTTAACTTCAGCATATATACGACAACAGTATTGGATTGTAGGCGGAATCAGAGCAGTTAAATTCCGAGTTCGACGATGCGTTAAGTGCCGTTGCTACAATCCCAGCAATCAGCATCAAATTATGGGAGATTTACCACCAGAACGAACGAATCTGTCACGTCCTTTGCAAAATGTAGGTGCTGTAGACTATACGGGACATGTCTATATAAAGGCCAACAAGTATCGTGGAATAAGAACCACCAAGGATTATGTCGCCGTATTTATTTGCATGGCTACTAAAGCCGTGCATTTGGAGTTGGTGTCGGATTTGAAATCATTGTCATTTATCGCTGCTCTTCGCAGAATGATAGCTCGGAGAGGAGTACCACAGAATATATTCAGCGATCAAGGTACCAACTTTATTGGAGCCAACAAGGTCCTACAGGACGAGTATCATGCAATAAGAAGCACATTCAATCAAGAATTTCAGGCAGAAATAACAAAAATGGGAATCGAATGGCACTTTAACGCACCTTCATGGCCATCAACAGGAGGACTATGGGAGGCTGCCGTTAAAAGCCTAAAATATCTGAAGAGAAGTTGTAGGGGAGCAAAAATTAACGTTTGCAGAGTTATAGTTCAATACTATATCAGTTGGATGTCTGAACTCAAGACCGATATGTCCTTTAACCGAAAATTCAGAAGATTTGAACTTCCTTACTCCCGCACATTTCTTGTCAAGTGGTCCAAATTTAACACTGTACGAAACAGAGAAAGATCTACGCACAAGATGGAATCTAACTCAAAGGATTTATCAACATATTTGGAAACGCTGGCGAGGTGAATACATAAAACAAATAAATACAAGGTCTAAATGGAGACGCCCTCTTGAAAACATCAAAGTCGGTAAGTTGGTGTTAATTCAAGATGCCAACCTACCACCAGGCAAATGGGCAATGGGCAGGGTGATGCAAGTGCACCCAGGCAGTGACGGGTACGTTAGAGTCACACTACAAACAAGAAATTGTACAATGAAACGGCCCATCGTCAAACTTGTAAACGTTCCCTTGCTAGATTGCGAAGACCACAAACAAGTGTCACCTTCAGTCCAACAGGATACCAATCCAACACCACAAGTAAACTTAACACAACGGAAAAAAGGGTATCGTTACACTTTCTCTACAATATGGTCCTTACTATTCTTGATATTAACATTAACATGCAGAGCACAGGCTGCATATAACATAATACAATTACAAGGAAAACAAGCAATTTACTTTGACAAAATATCAGAAATGAATTTAATACAAGATCAGTGGAAAATAGTTGTATATTATGACATGCAACCATATTGGCACGGGTGTAAAATATTTAACATTTATATGAACAGACAATGGAAAATCAGCATAAAATACCTATTTAATCAGCACTTAATAAACATAGATCAAGCTATCAGCATATTGAAGAATGAGGCTGAAAAAGTGGCAATCACGGAAGACTTCATTTTATCAACAACATTCTAAGCAGTTTAAAGAACATTCAAGATTCTTTGCTGGACACGATCACTAACGTCCAACATTTCAATGTTCATATCATAACACCAGCTCAACTACAAGATGAGCTTAATATTATTTCTAACCAGATGCCCAAAGACCTATCATTGTCCATCAACAGCATTGTATCAGATTTGTACAAGATCTATCAAATTATGCAAGTAAGATCACGCATGACACGTGAATACTTCATATTTGAAATAAAAATAGGATAACGGGAGCTCTGATTATTTTATAATTCTATGGCGTACCTATACGTGAACTGTGTTTGCGCCGGCATGCGGCACCCACACCCCCAAACCGACCAATGAGGGGATATAAATTTACAGTTTTAACACCACACCGTTACGGATAAATTGTAAACCTATGCACTGATTTTTCGCGAGTTTATAGGTACAGTTTATATTATTTTTCAGCACAATACGGAGACATTATGAACTATCGAATTTCGATCCGAACATGAAGAAATATTAACACACAATTTATCGAGATATATAATCTCTCCAGATATTTTATAATCATAAAATAATAATATGAACTACTTATCTACTAGTGCACACAGTCTGGATTGTATTGGTTTTAGTCACTACGTACTTAAAAATAATGATTTGTATGATATTCATTGGAAAACACATACTAAAAAAAAGACTAAAAACGCACTAGATGGCCCGGTCACGGCGGCCACTGAGATCATATCGCACATAGGCCTGTACTGTGTACACGGGGGCTCAAACACGTAAACTGAAAATGAGAATTCTTAGCCGCCGCCCTAGTGCGTTTATAAATTTAGGTTCTTCCTTCGGATAACAGCCAATTGATACGTTTTTTGCATAATAAATATAATAGCGTATTTGATATGATTGTATAAATAACTTTCTTATATGGCTGGGAACTAAATTCAACAGCCTTTAAATTTAAGGTTAACATTCAAGGAGTACTTGAGCCTCCACCATAGTGACTTCTCCTCGGTTTTGGTATTGGATTTGGTGACGATACATCATTCTTATCAAACCTTCTCTTGATCTCTGACACAGACAATCTTGCCTCTACGCATGGAATATCATCTTCGTTCAAAGCAGAATTTAACTTATTTATTTCTCTTTCAAGCTGTCTAGTAGCTCTGTCTATTTCTAGAAATTCTTTTTCTGTACTTGAAATCGTTTCAATACTCTTTTTTGTTTGCGGGTCGGCATAGAGTTTGCACACAACTTTCTTGGGACCATCATTTCCATTAGTATCCACGTGCATTGTGTTCTCATTTAAGTTTATGTCGAATGTCGTGTACGTCATGTCTAAGGCATTAGTGAGGCTCTTGCTTCTTTTATTCGATAATGACTGGAAATCCTCTAAATTACCTCGTCGTAATCGTATGTCGTCTTCATTAACGCTGGAATTGCGTCTGTATTTTACAATGTCTACTTTATGGAATGCGGATGAGTTTAGTATATCCTCGTCTGAGGAACTATTCCTTAGCGTAAATTCGTTGTCTTCAGATTCAGTGGTGTCCGTTGGTTTCTCTGTATTTATTTGTTCGCTATCCGATTTTTCTATTATAACCGAAACGTCAACCACTTCGTTGTTATTTAAGGTATTAGGAGTCGTTGGTTTAACTTCTAGGGCATCCGCATTCTTATCTTTAACATCTTCATCTTCAACTATTTTTAGCTCGATATTCAAGTTCATATCTTCTAATTCTAAATCACTCTCATTTTTGTTTAATATTTTTTGTTCTATTTCGCTCCTTTGTATTTCTGTGTCATTGACAGCCTGGAAAAATAAAGTTAACATCAGATACACCTACATAATCACCCCTAAAATAAACTCGAAATACAATTACATACCTATATAAAAAAAGTTCTTAACTTGGCATAACCATATAAATTAGAGTTTAATTCATGAAATATTTCTACATAATGTATCAAAATATGCTGCAGATCTTATTTTTTACCCGACTACGGTAATGCCAAAGGAGGGTTATGATTTTGACAGGCTATTCGTGTAGGCTCCTGAACTACTTATCGGAACTCGACAAATGAGGTACCTAATGTTAAAACCGTCTTATTAATCGTCTTCTGAACAAAGGCTACGTTACGTGTCATAAAACTCAATGTGGTGCCCTCTAGCGGACAAAAAGTATTGAGTTAAAAAAAAAAATAGCTTTATACTATTTATACATTTGAAAAGGCTTTACTTGTACTTGTCAAAGATATCATCAAAATTCAATTTAGCTTTTGCAAGTAAATAGTATAGAAGCACAGAGATTTAACACCAAAATAGTTTAAATAATAAAAAGTAAAAAAAAAAAACTAAAACCCGACTACGACAAAAAAAAAAGATTCTGAAACATTTCTCCGACATTTGTTTCGCCGTTGCCGTTCACCGACAGAACGTTTTACGTTATTAAAGTGTTACGGTTGGTACCTTACGTCGTTTTCTTACCTATAGCGTCGTTTTTTTTTGTCGTAGTCGGATTTTAGTTTGTTTACTTTTTAGCATCGAAGATATTTGTCAGGTTTACCGAGGTTTTAGCAGAGTGTGAGTAGTAGAGTACATACAACACATAGCAGTGTAAAATGATATTATTGAATGCCTATGGACTGACCATGTTAGTCTTGTTCCCTAAAGTTTGTTATAACATTGAAAGAATTCTATTACACGAGTGTATTCGTGATGTCGATCAGTCGATAGCTGTCAGTGCAAGTGGAGTCTTTCAGAGATCACAATAATACGGGTAAACGGACGACACCTTTGAATTATTCGCCAATTGCGTTTGTTGATCTACTGGTCTGACATCTGGCAGGACTCCTAATTTTGAAAAAAGACAAAGTAATCATTGAAACTAGTACCTAGTTATTAAGTATATGCTTAATTATAATCTCAGATATATATTTAATTATTGTCATCTTTACTTTTTTCTTGAGGTAGGTATGTTTGTCTTTTCCTTATCTATGCCTTTTCAAATAGAGTCGGACACATCTAGATATCGAACAGTTTAGCCTTTATAATATGTTATTCAGATCCTACCGTAGTAACAGCAGTGTCAGGTGTAATGTGAGCTGCCTCCGGAGGTAGAGGCGCACGCTTTTTCTTGCGTCTCGAAGCGCGGACGGGAGCCACAGGACCATCCTCATCGAAGGGGTTCGTACTCTCCACGCTCAGCCGAGAACCCGACACTTCACTGCGAGTCAAGCGAGGGGTTGCACTGGAACATGTAAGTGATTGTTTTCTCAATTCTGTGTTGTAGTAGACGTCACATTATATATTGACAGTAATAACCATTGTTTTCGTCCGAGTGTGAGCTAGTTTTCGACCACAGTGTAGAAAAAGGAGTGTAAGCTAATTATTAAATAAAAAACAAATTATGTATACTTTTACTTAATCAGCAACATATCTATTATTTAATAGTAGCTTCAGTGTAGTCTCTCTTTATTATTTTTATCTCTCTTTTTTATATATTGGCTATAACTAACTGTCCGCCGCGGTTTCACGGCATCTTTGGTTACTGCCCCGCTTCCGTGAGTCGTAGCGTGTTGTTATTTTGCTTATTGATAGTTGATATTATTCGTCATGAACCTGGCTATCGCATACAGAATTTTCCAATTCGGCTTGTAGTTCCAGAGATTAGCACGTTTAAACAAAGATAAGACTCGCTTTGTTATATTACTGTATAGAATATGTGTCACAATGACAATGTGCATTTGATGTGCAATATGCAATTGCAATTATCTTCAATTATATCCTTTAAAATTTCAAAAGAATAACTATTTCTTAATTTTCATCCACCCCAGTATTCGTTTAAGGACGACAACTAAAACAACTTTTTAAGCTATTTTTAGTTTTCGTCCACGTCCTTTAATAGTATATTATGATCTAAGTGTGTAATGTTAGTGATTACTGTCGAGGCGGTATTTAGACCCGAGCCGTGGCGAGGGTCTTAAGAGAGCCAAGAACGGTAATCATTAATTACTCACGTGTGAAGAAAACAACAGTAAAACTAGTAAAATTTTCTGACATGGCGGTAAAAATCTGTTTTCATAAGCGCGCATTATTTTTTTTAATTACCCCTAGAGGAAGGCTAAGTATATTTTGATCATACTGCCGTCTTACGTTTATGTTTTCTTGCGTGAAAAGTTTTTACGATAGTGTCTTTCGTAGTGACAATAGAATATGGATGTAACATTTTCTAATGATTTTGTAGTATTGCTTTTAATTTAAATAATACAGCCACTGAACTTCAATGAAATAAAAAAAAACACGCCAAAAACCGCGCGCATCTTAAAATGGCGCCCATAGACCACAAAAAAATAATTGAATTTACGATTTATTTACTAAATGTTTTTTAATAAATAAATCGTTTGTGTACAAGTTAAAGTCCATTTTAACTTGTAAATTGAACGAAACAAGTAAGTAAGACACTAATTTATACTATATACTATTGAACGCAATAACGTAATGGGAATTTTATTCGAATTCAAAATTTGTTTTGTGCACAAAGAGGTTGAACAAAAAGGTACATTATGGCACTAGTGCGTAATGGTAATCAAAATGTCACAGTTTGGTAATGAGTGCCATTATATACCTAAGTGCAGTGCAATAAGAGTCACTTTCTGAGCAAGTGTGTTGAAAACACTTAATTGTATTTATTATAAAAATATTCCGTAAACTAGCTTTATCAGTAATTAAACTTGCCATGAACTTTTCTCATCGGCTTTTTTTTTAGGTCAATGGTTTCTTCAAGGCACGGATGCGAAGTGGCTACTAACAGTACTAACGTTAATTTTTTTAAATTTGCTAATTGTCTAATCAGATTTTCATCTTAGTAGAGCTGTTGCTTAGACATTACGGATCGCAAAAAGTCCAAACTTGCGCGGGAAGGTAGGTTTGTATTCAAGCATGTGTTTGTAGTAACGTAGTCAAATGGACGAATAGAGGAACTGGACGGTAAACCAGCGCAATCACCCTAGGTACTTTTGCGTTCTAGGGCCACGGTTATTCTTTCGAACATTTCCGCATCTCTAGAAAGGTTCGTTAGACAGCAAAATATCGCCTCTAATGCTACCTACCTAAATTCAATAGAAAGTTAGGTACAAAATTAAAATTGCAATTAATTTGCCCGAAACAGCAGTAGAATTGCGTAATGAATGCGATCGATCGCATATTCTAGAATGCGTTGCCGAACAGACAAATTTTTCAACATAATGAAGCATTTGAATGTGGAATATCTTTGGATTGTGAAAGAATGTGCGATTTTATGAGCTTCACAATCGAGGGCGAGGGTTTTACCTTAATGACTGGACCTCATAGTGACTGGTGCTGCGCAATCGCTCTTGAAACCGGGAGCGAGGCAGCGGTGTGATGGAGCCACCATACACGTAGCGGTCGCCTCTTTCTGGTGATGCTACCGTACTGCGTGCGCCTAAACTCGACGTTGCCGAATCTGAACATCATTATTCGATATTAATTAAATAGGTGCCACTTAAATAAGTAAACTTTTATTTTCATTTAAGTAAATTAATTAGTAAACTCAAACTTAGATCACCGTAACCAAATCTATGAACGAATCATATGAATGCATGTCGCAGGATGAATTGATAGGTTCATTCAGGAATCAGGATTGATCAATTTGTGATTGCGTTCTTACATTCCAGTGCTCTTCGGTAAATAATAGGTGAGGTCTTTCCATTTAATTGATTGTTGCTAGATTTTTCTGAAGACGTCCCCTTCTTGCTTTTCTTCATGAAAGACCGTAGGGCCCTGGAAACAGAAAGTGAACACTAATATATAAAAAACCGACACAAAGCACTACACCTACTTATAACTCTCTGATCAAAAGTCTTGCCTACCATGACGTCTTAAAATTCTAGTTAATTCGGTGTAAGAAGGAGATGGAGCTATACAGGTTGAATAGCACTATCCCTGTCTCACAACGAAATTATGATTATAGTTGAGGGGGTTCGCTGTTATTATCGTGAGATATCGTGGGAACCCGCATCTAGCAGGTAGGTAAGCATATTAGTGTTTCAAAGAGATGAATACAGTACCAGTTAGTGGTTATTATGGCAGGAGTTCTCACAATGCTGTTAACGGATGTCTGTAGGCGCAACACTGACAAAAGTAATGGAAGTTTAGTGCACTTGAATCCACTTGAGCGGTCACAATTATTGTGCCGTGACGGACGAATCAGTGGCCAACGTTCGCCCACCGACTTGGTCATTGTGATTTATTTGACTGACGATGTATGGTAAAGTCGATTTTCTTTGGTCCTAGGGTAACTTTGGCTACACATCCCGGGCCAAAGTTATATATATATACCCTAGGACCAAAAAAACTCGACTTTACCATACATAAATAGGTATGTACACAGTGTCCTAACTGAACTTGTACCGCAGGGCCAAAGTAACCGACTTTACCGGTAATTATCTAGGAAAACCCAAACCGTTGATAGATGATGATGAAACTTGGAAAACTGGTAGCAAATCTTCTAGCCTACATTATTTCCGAGTTCTTTAATGCTCGTTCTTTTTCCACGCCGTTTAAATTCAGTAGTGTATCCACTGTTCAAAGGGAAGGTAGTAAGGGAAAAAAGACTATGGACAACTACGGACCAGTCTTGTCTCCCTGGCTAGTCTTTTAGGCTCCGAAGTATATTAGGGGGGGGGGGGGGGGTCCGGTAATGCGCGACTATATTTGCTTGATTTTATTGTCTTTGCTTGGATAGGTATCGCCAACATTTTTGAGAAAAGTTGTGTTCCCGACTAATTTTTAAGTCGGAGACGAACGCTCTTTCTGACCGCGTCTGAACAAGATACAAAAAATAATCTGACGAATTAAGGACCACCTCATTTTATGGAAGTTGGCTAAAAGTGCCTGTAAATGGTTTATTAGAAACTAAAGCACGTCAAATCTAAAGGTAGCCATACACGTTAGGGTATACCTGACAGGTTTGCCTATACCTACGGTTGAATTGTACAGGTAAACCGGAGCATGTATGTTGCACATGCACAACTGTGAAGGTTTCCACACAAGCTTACCTGAGAGGTATAAATAACTGTGCAGGCAAATCTGTCGGGTACACCCTAACGTGTAACCTTAAGAAAGGGGAATTATAAAACGAGCGAATAAAACAAACTTAGCGACTGATGATGAGGTATCTGTTTTAATAACCGGTAAACGCTAGGTCCAAGTCGCTCACAGATATTTTTTTACCATTTTCTAATTATATCTCAGACTTTGCTAGTAAATCTTAAGATATAACCGCGTGTGTAGGTAAATGTCAGATTTTTATAAAAGAGTTAAAATAACAATACTATAATAATTAAAGTTAAACATATTATGTTTAACATTTAGTTAAACATAATGTTTAACTTTACCGTTAAGTTCGATTATTCGGATATTTTTAACGATTATTCGTATACAAGTGAATTTGAAGAGTCGCAACACTACGGTTAGGATCTTCTTACTCTACGTGACTTTGAAACAAAGTCTAGAAAAAAAGCTATCTATTGTTATGAGTTATTTTGCTTTAATTCAAAGATTTTAATTAAAATTTGTTGATTAAAAATTGTATATCTTGTGTTATTAGTACATTATGATATAAGTGTGTAATGTTAGTGATTACCGTCGAGGCGGTATTTAGACCCGAGCCATGGCGAGGGTCTTAAGAGAGCCAAGAACGGTAATCATTAATTACTCACGTGTGTCATACGACGTCTTTCAATACACTTGTTAAGAAAACAACAGTAAAACTAGTATAATTTTCTGTGTCATGGCGGTAAAAATTTGTTTTCATAAGCCCGCGCATCATTTTTTTTTATTTACGCCTTGAGGAAGGCTAAGGTATTTTGATCATACTGCCTAGTCTTACGTTTATATGTTTTCTTGCGTGAAAAGTTTTTACGATAATGTCTTTCGTAGTGACAATAGAATACTTACGGATGTAACATTTTCTAATGATTTTGCAGTATTTAATTTTATTTAATCAATTCACAAATTTGGGTATTATTTTCATAAAACAACAAAAAGTCGATGAAAATAAATCCACAGAGCATGAGAAGTTTTTAGGGGTCTGAAATGATAGCAGACGACCCCTCCCGTCGACCATTTTAATTTGGCACACGATGCACCAAACACCCTGTATACATAAGTGCAGTGCACAATAAGAGTCACTTTCTGAGCAAGTGTGTTGAAAAATAAAAATTGCCGCATAATTTAATGATTTTAAGGAAAAGGTAATAGAAATAGTGTGAGTTACGCTTATACAAAGTTATTTCGGCTTGAAAAGTATGATACGTTAAACGGTATTTCTTAGATTTGATGGCCTTTAGCTTCTGCCAGTGGCTTCGCCCGCGTGAAAGTAGGTTTCTCCATCCTTAATTTGGACCCCCGTTTCATCCCTTAGCGGGCGAATTTTGAAAAATCCTCTCTTAGTGCTCGCCTACGTAATAAAAGGAACCCTTGTGCAAAATTTCATGTTCCTAGTCCCTGTAGTTTCGGATGTGTGTTGATAATCTGACTGACATATCAACTTGATATGTCAGTCAGTCAGTTTCTCCTTTTATTAAGGTTCCGTACCTCAAAAGGAAAAAACGGAGCCCTTATAGGATCACTCTGTTCATCTGTTGTCCGTCCGTCTGTCTGTCTGTCTGTCAAGACCCTTTATCTCGGAAACGCGTGGAGGTATCAAGTTGAAATTGAAACCATATACTCAAGTCTGCGGTCCCTTCATCTGTGAAAAAATGAAACTTGTAAATTATCGAAAAAAAAAAAGATACGACCGTTTATGTCGCAAAAAACGTACATCGACACTCTCAAGGGAATCAAAATTCATAGGGTACTTCCCGTTGACCCAGAACCCTGAAATTTGGCTTAAAGCAAGGTCTTATAGGATAGATATAGGAATAAATCTGAAAACAAAAATTTGTTATTCATCAAAAAAAAATATTTTTTTTTGCTGTTCGGAAAAATCTTCGAAATGCACTGTTTTCATAGGTAACTGGGTACGGAACCCTCAGTGCGCGAGTCCGACTCGCACTTGCCCAGTTTTTTTTTTTATAATAAATAAATAAGTGCTTTGAGTTTGAGTGTGAGTAAATCAAACAATTTAATCCTATCTTGCTTGACTGAGACATCACTGTTCGTGGTGCTGACACATAAATCAACTTCCTATTCAGTCTATCAATAATGGTTTTAATGGAACAGTTTTATGTGACAAATAACCTTGACCTAGTCGGAGATTGTTAGTATTTAACTTAATAAACAGTCGTTGGTTTGATAACTCAGTTACGTCTTTCTTGTAAACAAACAGCTCGTACCTATGGCATTCAATCTCGTAGGTCAGATAAACAGATCTGCATGACCTGCTGCAGTCTACAGTTGTACCTACTACAGCGAATCCAAGGGGAATTGCTAGAATTGCGATGATTCCTCACGACGAGATTATGTGGGTACCCAACATTGTCTTAGGTAGATACTTAGTACCTTACCTATCTATTTACCTGATTGTTTTACTAACTACTATTTTCTCGTACTTACATATATAAAATACATTCCAAGGGTTCTTCTGAAATAAGAATGTGATGTAAAAACAAAGAAATCTAGGTAATTAGATACTCTCGAGGTTAAAGATACAATCTACAGCAGTCACTATTTAATGGGTAGGTTCTATCTATCTAGGTACATATAATCTACCTTATCTAAGCTGCGCGGTATCTTCTCGTCCTACATACTTACTACATAGCAGTGTCTCAACACGAAAGTCTATGACCATTGCATTGAAACCTCCTGTAACTATAAAATCCGCAAATGACTTATGTAAAATTAAATCATACAACACAACACTAATCAATAGAAAACTTAATCATTAAACAAACAACTTGAACAACTTAAGTTTATATTACCAAAATGTTAGAGGTATACGTACGAAACTGAACACTGTATATATGAACAAGATGTTTTGATGTAATTATTAGGGGTTAAAATATGAAATTGCCGTTTTTTAAAACGGGTTACTTTGAAGTGTTATTTCTTTGGATTGACTTGGAATTATAAGCATTTCTCTGTTTCAGTGTAACTATGACGCGACGATCACGATTCATAGCAACCAGTGTCCGTGTTTGTGTCTTTTAAGCCGCTGTTCTATGTTCCAAACGATACATAACAGTGTTCCGGAACATTTTAGTGATTCAGATGCAAATGTTGCAATCGCAAAGATGACAGACACACTTTGCCCACGCACGCCTATCAGATAATTCCGCTCCAAATAAAATTCGTTCACTATATATCGAGAGTTTACCTAATCAAGATGTATTACAATCTTACGGTGTTTGTAACAATCCTGGGACAGTTATACCTACGCTCCAGCAGACCACAGATGTACCTGCTTATCATGACTGTATCTACGTTCCCGACATACTAAGACAATGATCAAGCTTCCTCTAAATAAAATAAGCATGTAAGCAATAGCACTGACTGTGCCCTATACCTGCCAAGGCTGTGACCTTCCTAAGAATAAGGTGGAGGAAATTAACGGGCGTGTAGTTATTGCTCTAACTGTCCTAACTGAACTGAACGGGGCGTGACCCACTTTTTCGCTCTAAACAGGTTTTATCACATTTCTGCTGGACGAATGATTCACCTTAACCTCTTTATCTGCAAATGAACAATACTCGATTGTTAATCTACCGTCTGATGTAGGTAAATATTACTTCGTAAAGGTACATATAGGATTGACCTGCTCCAGTACTGACTAAATTGTAATAATATGTATGTATAATAATAATATTCCACAACTATCACACAACGCCGTCTAGTCTCAAGCTAAGCAGAGCTCGTGTTATGGGTACTAGACAACTGATAAACATATATATTTCTAAATACATACATATTATATATGTATAGGTAAATTACACCCAGACACAGAAAAAATGATCATGCTCATCACACAAACATTTGTCCTGGGTGGGAATCGAACCCACGACCTCCGGCATAGCAGTCAGGGCCACTAACCACTAGACCAACAGGTCAGTCAAATGTATATATATAATTTTTTTTTTTCTACTTAATTGTCTTTTTTATTATTTTTGTGTTACATTTTGACTTGGATGTTTTTTTTTTAAATATTCTTTTACAATTTGACTTAGAACTTAGAAGGTTTTTTATTATATTTTACGACTTGCAATAAGCTACTTTGTAAAGTGTTACATTTTTGTAAATTTTATTTTATTATTGTGAATGTGCGGACTATGTGGATTACTTTTCCTTTTCTGTAATTTTAACATGATGTTTGGCAGTTTTGAGTATTTGATGCGGCTTACCCAAATGTCCTTTCTTTGGTAATGTTCGTCAAGTCGTTGAGCTCCATAGTAGTCCTAAGTTTGAGCTACACGAATACTGACATGCTTGCACCGACTGAACAGGTCCACTCAAATCTGTGTGGAACTTTCTTCAAAAGACGATCTGAGACACTAATCTGCGTGGTTCTCATATGATTTGAGTGATTTGACCATTATATGTTTACTGTATGGACTTTAAAAGAGACTTTGACCCCTGAGTTTGTTTCAGTGTTTCTTCTCAGGGTAGCCAGCTAGGAAACACCGGCCTCATAATTAAAAACTATTTGCAAAATAAATATCATTCATCATACAGTGGCGGATTTACACATTTGTCGCCAGCAGGCTATTCAAATTTCGCCACCCTTTCCGATCTCTAAAATTTGAGACCCTGTGCCATACTTTACTAGGTATACCTAATAATAGTACATAATTACAAGTAATATTTTTTTAATTGTTGAAATTCTTCAGTCCCAATTATACTAAGTATGTTTTTCCTTAATTAGCATGATTGTCAACTAAGAAATCGATGTATATAACTTCCTAGACTATTTTTACAACTGAATGATTTAGTTAAGATTGTATAGTGCTTTCGGGTGTATTTCTGAGTTAATAAAAAATCTCAATCACGTATTTATAACGAGGTGGGGTAATAATGTATGCTGTTTACATTTTTTAATCAGATATACAAATCATTTACCAAATACCAATAGGTCCACAGACCACCCAGTTCGCATATCTTCGAGCTGCGACGGTATAGCGGTGTATTTAATTAAAGATCTAGGGACCCGGGCGGACCGATGAGGGCAAAAAACCAAAAAAAAAATTATATCGCTTCGCTATGGCAATTGTGATATTGTAATTCTAAAAAAAAGACAGAATTTTATGAGAAAATGTTTGGTATTTTACGTCAACCTACGTAGAATTAAGCGTACTCCAAATAGCCTCTCTTAGGTTGTCTTCCTTTTTACTATCCATAGCGAGCAAAGCGAGCTTAAATATTTTAGGGATCTGCCTTGAGTTTGGAGTATTTTTTTTAAATTACGATTTTTGGGTCGGCTGGCTATAAGAATGTAGTAAAGCTTGTTACAAGGTTGAACGCTAGTAAGTGGACAGTGGGACGAGTGTGAAATAAATGTTTGCTCTCTTCTCACTCATTAATACTCTGGGCAGAGGCCGATTACTGATTGGGAGCCCCAAACTGAGTGTTTTGCAATGAAGAATTTAGAAGTTTGTGGTATTGTTGAATTTGAAATGAAAACGAAGAGAGCAAATCACCAGAAAGATGTAGACATATTTCTACAAGACATAAGAAAACAGTCGTGTCGTAAAGCTTGCTTTTAAAATTTGCCGCCCTTGGCCGAAGGCTACGTAGCGTGCTAGTAAAGCCACCACTGAATATGTAGGTGGGTCATCATCACCATCATCATTTCAGCCGAAAGACGTCCACTGCTGGACATAGGCCTCCCCCAAGTGTCACCACAATGATCGGTCCTGTGCGTCTCGCATCCATCGGACTCCCGCAACCGTTACCAAGTCATCGGTCCACCTTGTAGGAGGCCTTCCAACGCTACGTCTTCCGGTACGTGGTCGCCATTCCAGAACCTTTCGGCCCCAACGGCCATCTGTTCTGCGAGCAATTTGGGCCTGCTCATTGCCACTTTAGTTTGGCGATTCTTCGTGCTATGTCGGTAACCTTGGTTTTCCTGCGGATATCCTCATTCCTGATTCGATCACGCAAGGAAACTACGAGCATAGCCCTTTCCATTGGCCTTTGGGTGACTTTAAGTCTTCTGATGAGGCCCATTGTAAGCGACCACGTTTCGGAGCCATATGTCATCACTGGCAACACGCACTAGTCATAGACTTTCGTCTTGAGACACTGTGGTATATTGGACGAGAAGATACCGCGCAGCTTCCCGAACGCTGCCCAGCCGAGTCGGATTCGACGATTGATCTTTCTCGAAGTTAGACCTTCCCAACTGGACGTCTGTCCCAGGTAAACGTAGTCGTCTACAACTTCGAGTGTAGAGTCCCCGATCTTGATAGGAGTGGGTGCTACATGGCTGTTTACTTTGGTTTTGTCCATGTTCATTTTAAGTCCCACTCTATCGGAAGCTCTACTGAGGTCACCAAGCATTGTACTGAGCTCCTCCGTAGTCTCAGCCATGACTACTATGTCGTCGGTAAACCGAAGGTGAGTGATGTACTCGCCATTGACATTAATGCCTAGCCCTCTCCATTCCAAAACCTTGAAGACATCCTCCATTGCCGCCGTGAACAGTTTCGGAGAAATAACGTCTCCCTGCCTCACGCCCCGCTGCAAGAGGATAGGTTTCGAGGTCTGGTCTTGTAGTCGGACTGACATAGTGGCGTTTTTGTACAAACACTTCAGTACTTCGATATACCGATAGTCAATTTGGCACCGTTGGAGAGACTGCAGTACAGCCCAAGTTTCAATCGAATCAAAGGCTTTCTCGTAGTCCACAAACACTAACGCTAAGCGTTAGCGCTTAGCGTTTGTGGAGTGTAGGTGGGTAATTAGTTTAAATTACCACTTCTGAAGGTTTAGTACGTCTCAATAATAATCCACCTGAGCCTTTTATTGTTTGCGAAATCTACGAATAACTCCTACCATTCTAAGTAAATGTGTGTCATGATTTTTACTGACTAAAATCTATCTGTATTCCTGCTATTCCTTCATTTGCTCTTTGCTTTCCAGGATCGCAATGACTCTTTCGAGCAATCCCGTAGCCAAAGAGAATAAATGTAGAACTACACTGCGCACACGTGTGACACACGCCGATCTGGGCGCGTCGGTCTCCATACATTTTATATGGAAACTAGACTTGTAGAGCTACACTTGATCCACGCCACGCGACGTCGTTCTACGAAATCAGGCGTGTTACACGTGTGCATCGGTCTAATATAATTCTAGCTTTAAATCAGCCTTCGACATTGCTAACGGACGCGTAACGACCGTATTCGGTCGTTAAAAAATAAAAGGCCCGTTCTGACATTTGAAAAAGACCCTAGAATGTAACTTGGAACAAAACTGAAAGCAACAATATAATAGCAAAATAATAATTAATTACATAAGTGTTTTAATGTAATTACATAATGGTTACATAATGCAATATAAGTAGACGGTTAGGTACATAGGTAACGTAAATAATAAAAAGATTTAATGTTATTATTATTATTATTATTATTATTTTAATTCATAGGTATGTACGGAACAAGCTTTTCTTTAGTTTTACATATACCTACTTCTTTAATTAAATTATCAAATTTTGATGATAATAGAGTTTTGAAGATTTACGCCGTATCCGCACATACCTACCTATTTCATTTAAAACCAATTTATTTTATCAAGTTATAATACCACGCTTCCTGCGGAAAACAAATTATAAACTTTCTTCTGGTGCAGTGGTAGCGGGCGAAATGCGCATCCATCGACCTTTTCGACAGTGCGTAGTTTTCGCCGCGCACATCAGCATTACGCAACGCATTGGCACAGAATAAGTATATAGTACGCATTTGGGCCGATTTTGTGTGATCCACAGTGAACGTGTAAAGTTCGCTTCTCCTCATATTTAGCGATCAGTAGCTAAGGCCAGGACGCCAGGTTCACTATCAATGTTTACTCGAGTCAGACAATTTGATGTTGTAAATAATATCAAATTATGAAAATGTACGGAACTCGTCGTATGCAAGTCAAACTAGCACCTGATTGGTTTTATTTTCGCTGTAAAGATTGGGCTGCTCCGAGTCGATTCGTAATAAAAGATAATTCAGGTTGCATACAAAATGTTATAGTCTCCTCACACACGCCTGGACTAACCTAACCCGGGCCGATAAGCACCTACCTACGACCCGATAATAAAGAGGGGTGTGGAATTGTGGATTTCGTGTAAACGTCATTTTTATTAACATTGCGACACAGTCCGGTGCTACCCGAGTGAAACAGTGTCAGTTGGGGACAGGTAAATTATATTTTACCTTGATGTGATTACTGCATTACAATAAAACTTAGAAACATTCCAAAATAAAACGCGTAAGTATCGAACAGCTTTGTAAATTAGACTAAGATCCGAAAACCAAAGAAGTTTGTAACTACCTCGGTAGGTACTAGTATCTACTTTGTGTGGAGTGTAAACTAAACTTGCTAATTTGAATATTTAAGTAGGTCAATGACATCGAACAATTTACAAACTCACAATACAAAATCTACAGATTCCATGGTAGGTAATATCGTTTTTTTTTTTAATAAATTTTGTACACTAGGAATTAAAAATTCAAAAAAAAAAACAGAATATTATTAATTCACATAGGCCTACATGGGCACTTATAAAACGTCAGAAGCACCGTCACTGCACGGGAATTACTCCTGTATCGCGAGTGCGTTCACCTACCTGGTGGTTTCTTGTGATATTTTCGAATCCATTTAAAAAATCGAGCAAAACCATCCTAGCCTAGTGATCACCATCAGCACTAGAGTCTTAGAAACATCATTTACTAAAGTGAGAAAGAGGGAAATAGAAACATATATTGAGATAGAACCCTTAAAAGACCACCTCAGAACCCACTCTGTACCTACAACGCATGTTAGCCCACATCCCTGGAGTCGCAGATTTCCTAGATTCTAAAACATCTTTGGGAAATTTCTTCTGTATGAAAGTACCTAGCTTTATAGAGTAATGTATAATTCATCACTGTAAATTATAATAATTCGTCACTGTACCGATTCGTCATTAAAAAACAAAGAAAACGAATAACGACTGTTTCAAAGGAGACAATTTTTTTTGTTTGGGGAATAGGCCCACCACAAATTGTGGCGTTTAGCAATGAAATGCACGTTAGTTTATTCCTTGTAATCTCTAGATTACATTGGTAATATTAGCAAAACTTTATGTAACTGGAGTACCGTGAAATACGACAGTCAAAATATGACTCTCATAATAACCTAAAATCTCACAAGAGCGATTGTCTAATGAGTGGATAGGTCTCCTTGGTTATTTTAAGTTAAAATAGTGCACTGTTCAATAATATACAGTATAAAACAAAGTCACGTCTGTACTACGTGACAGACTTTGATGTGATTTACACGATTTGATAGACTTATTCATGAAAATGCGTAGATGTATTCATTTCGAAATAGCGCGGCTTTTACCGGCCATTGACTAGACTGTAGATATAAAATAATAAGGTGATGTGTTTTATGCTGGTTGTGTAAGGAAAAAAAACCACACTAAACACATCACATATGCACAGCAGCCAACAGTGCGTCTGCCCATTATACAATTACAACAGTATCCAGCAAGAGCAGTATTCAACATTCCGTTGAAATCATGCTGCACAATTGATACAACGGCTTTGTGGATTATGCATGTATCTACAGATGCCATTTTCATAAAATCTTTCGAATAAAAATACGAAAAGAACAGAAGAAACATGTAACTATCTAGTAATCGGAAACAATAATAATGTTGTCTGTAGCGGTGGGCGATTCAACGACGAACAGTTTTCAAAAACCGTTTTTTGTTCTGCAACGTAACAACCGTTTTCCATCCTGCGACCAAACAGTCTTCGTTGCACAAACCAGTCTTCGAATTACTGTATGCGAATTGTTATCTTCCCGTTAAGAAAATAAGGTCGAAAATCCATTGCTTCAACTATCACACTCGTCGCGTCGTCGTTTTTAAAACCAGTTATTGCAATGAAAAATGAATTTTATGTTTATAGTCATAAAGTTCAAATAACTGGCTTTGAAACGACGACGCGACGAGTACAGAATTTATTACCGTCCTCAAACTAGTTGCGACAACGAACGTTTTCTGCAACTACTTCACTCAACGATAGTTTCGTCTTCAAACCGGTTGCGACGACAACCGTTTTCTGCAACCGTTTTTGTCGTCGCCAAAACGGTTACGTCTCGTCCGTCTAAAATTCGACAACGACCCACCACTAGTTATCTGTCAGTGTCAAACTGATTAAAACTGGACCACAGAGCATCTCATCATCATCTTCCTGCCCTTGTCCCGTGTTATTTGGGGTCGGCGCAACATGTTTTTTTCTTCCATTCTGCCCTGTCACTCGTCATACTATCACTAACTTCCTTTTCTTTCATATCACTCTTCACACAATCCATCCATCTTTTCTTTGGTCTCCCTCTCCCTCTCCATCCATCCACATGTAAACTCATAACTCTTTTAGTAACATGCGTTTCATCCCTCCTCTTCACATGACCATACCAAGACAAACGATTCCCTTTCAACTTTTCAGTCACTGGCGCCACTTTCAAACTTCCCCTAATATACTCATTTCTCACTTTATCCATTCTCGTCACACCACACATCCATCTTAACATTCTCATCTCCGCTACGTGCAATCTTTTTTCATCCGTCTTTTTCACAGCCCAACATTCTGATCTATACAGTATGACAGGCCTTATCACGGACTTGTAGATTTTACCCTTCAACTTGAGGGGCATCCGTGGGTCACAAGTTGTTCCCGTGACCTGTCGCCATTTCATCCATCCTGCGTTGATCCGATGTGTTACGTCCCGGTCTACCTCACCATCCCCTTGGACGAGTGACCCGAGATACCGAAAGTCGGAGCAGATCGGTATGGGTGTTCCAGCGAGAGATAAAGGCACTGGATTGGAGAGACCGCCGAAATCGCAGAACAAGTATTCCGTTTTGGTTCTACTCAATTTCAGGCCAACACTCTCCAGTCTGTGCCACCACACCTCCAATCTGTTCTGGACCTCTTGGCCACTCTCGGCAACCAACACAATGTCATCGGCAAACAGCATACACCAGGGAGCCTCTTCCTGAATGTCCGACGTCAGAGCATCCATTATCATCAGGAAGAGGTAAGGGCTGAGAGCCGACCCTTGATGTAAGCCGACAGCCACATTGAAGCTGCCAGTGGTGCCCACTGTAGACCGGACTTGGGTACTGCATCGACTGTACATCGCTCGGATCAACTGCACATACTTCCCAGGCACACCTTTCTCCTTAAGGGCCCACCACAGAACCTCACGAGGTACCCGGTCGTATGCCTTTTCGAGGTCAATGAATACCATGTGCAAGTTTTTATGCGCACCTCTGTATTTCTCGCACAGCTGGCGTATAGCAAAAATGGCATCCGCTGTACCCCGACCCGGCATAAAACCGAATTGGTTCTGTGAAATTTCACTCTCTTCTCTCAGTCGCCTTTCAATAACTTTCTCCCAGGCTTTCATAGTATGTGACATTAGCTTTATTCCTCTATAATTGTTGCACTCAAGCACATCACCTTTGTTTTTAAAAATCGGCACCAAAGAGCTATTGCACCACTCATCAGGTATGGCTTCTTCCAGCAACAACTTATTGAAGAACAAAGCTAACCACGTCCATCCGTCCACTCGCAATAACTTCCACACTTCAACTGGTATTCCATCTGGACCAATGGCTTTACCATTCTTCATTCCATTTACTGCTATTCTGACTTCATCCATACTAACCATTCTCACTAATCCCACATTCACTGGTTTATTCTCTAACACCCCACTCCAATTATTTTCTTCATTCATCAATCTTTCAAAATATTCCTTCCACCTCTTTCTGATTTTTTCATCATCCGATAGAACCATTCCAGTTTCATCTCTTATACATTTTACATGACAAACATCCCTCACCTTTCTCTCTCTTATTCTAGTAAGCCGGTATAGCTCTTTTTGGCCTGCAGGACTGTCCAGTGCGTCATATAGTTTGTCCTGGGCTTTTGATTTTGCTATTGCCACGGCTTTCTTGGCTTTCTTCTTTAAAACGAACGAACCACAGAGCATCTGCAACGGGCTATTAATTACGTTTCGTTCCACGGTGATTTTTAAAGTACGTTACTTGATATTTGTGTCCCCAAATAAGGACAAGGGCAGGAAGATGATGATGTTAGTTGATATTTGTGTTAACCGTTAATAACAGCATTAAAAACAAGTTAGCTGTACCAATTAATTATTATCTCTTGAAACGCATTTAAATCCGATGTCACCGCTGCGCACTGTAGTAACATATTTTTTTTCACGTTAAAATAAACTTGAAAACGCTCCTAAACAAGCATTTTTTGCCCTAACACTTTTTTACTATTATTTCATTATTCCGGTTAGATTTCTATATAATTTTTGGTCTGTTAATTATAATAAGATGATCGCTTTTTCCATGTGTAATATGATTAATAAACGTAACCGTTAAATAGTGGGCCCAAAAAAAATTGTCTCCTTTGAGATCGGTACGGGGTCAAAACAAGAGCAAATCAATATAATTTGCAATTATAAAAAAGTTGCATGGTTTAGGTTGGGATGGATGCGGTTTTTGAATCAATAGCCTTGGTACCTGTTACTTATTTATGTCCTAAGTAGGTAATACGTGGTAACACATCCTAATGTTTTTTTGCAGAATTTGGCAGCAAATAATTTTATGGCTTTCTTGATAAACTTCGCTTTGGCAGTCAGTACTAAATAAAATTCTTTAATTTACCGCGATTGCACATTTCAATGATTCTATGTCTCAGACATCGATGCATACATGTGAATCATGGATCCAGTACATGATTCTGGATCTCCAAATTGCTGAAATTTTTCTCCGGCGTTGTTCTGATTAAAATAAATTATCTTTTCTTTTTCATTTTAAGCTGTTGATCCCCGCATTAACGCCGGCGTTCACGCGCCATTGTCTTTCTATTGTGTCTCTAATTACGCACTCAAAAGGTTAAACCCTATAAAATCGTTATCATAACAATCCTAAATGATATTTTTAATTGAACTTCTGTACCTTGACTTATTCTGTGGTACAAGGTACAGATGTTTCACTCTTCGAAAGAAAACATGCGAATATAAACCTACTAACAACGTTCATAATGTTCATAAACATTACACGGCACGGACGTGACCTTGATAATATTTGCCTACCGGGCGTAGTAGCGCTTGTAACGAATCAAAATGCACCACGTCCACGTAGCGGGAGTCTCTTTTATTATGCCCGATAAGTACCTTTGAACTGAACAGGCCGCTCTTGTTTAGGGTTAGGACTTGTGTGTTTTTGAAAAATGTGAAATAGGTACTTACGTTTTATTTATAAATATATAATTAGATTTTCTAAAATTATATGGTAGATAGGTAGGTACCTAATTGATTTCTACTTTTTTACTTATATCCATACTTTAAAATATATTTTTTTTAAAGTCATCTCATAGATGAAGTGTCAAGCGATTTTTTACATTTAGTTAGGTATTTAAACAAATGAAATATGTAATTAAAATGAAGTGTATATAACTTGACTTGAACTTGTTGTGTGGTTTTGTATGTGCGTTAGCTTTGCGTTCATATGTAATTTTTAAAAGGTAGGTCGTATAGGACGTTATTACACATAATAATTAACATTTTGTAAGATATAATGCCAGTAAGGTGTAATTCCATATGTTGACCTTGCTTTAGTAAGGTAGTTACTAGCGCTGGGAGGTCTACTTATATTGAATGATCTTTAAGGTCATTGACTCGTTTACGTGAAAAATGTCGCAAATACTTGAAAAAAAAAAATAACCGACTTCACTAAAAAAAACACCTATAGGATCAAAATAACTTTAATTTCGGAAGTCGGTGTTCCTCGGTATTGTTTGTTTATTATTTAACACCGACTTCCGGAATTAAAGTTATTTTGATTAGTGTTTTTTTTAGTGAAGTCGGTTAAGTAATTTTTTTTTTATAAAAAGTTTTTTATTTCACACTTTTTAGTTGCGATACACTTATAACCAGAGTGCCTATTTCTCATGACAATAAATTCTAATTAACCCAAACACTGCTAGGTTACATTGTTTTATTATGAAGTTCCTGTGTCTACCTTCTACCTTCCGGCTCCGTCATCAGATCAGTTCGATAGTACCTTATAGCTAAAGTGCATCTCATGACAATTCTAATAAGCCCAAACACGGCTTGGATACATTGATTAATTACGGAGTTCCTGTAGACCTTCCGGCTCCCTCATCATCATCAGATCACTTCGATGATACCATTTTTAACGTAACTATTCAGAACCATTCATTTATTTGTATTGTCATAGTCGCTTAACTATCTTCATTGAAATATTTAGGTGAGTATGAAATTCCGTTGACCATTTCTGGACTTCTTCATCAGTTCCACTTCATCAAATGTTACTTTTTGACTGTAAATGCTTAAGTTCTCGATGAAAATACCAAAATCACTATGGTTGCCTATAATATTTGAGGAGTTCCCTCGATTCCTCATAGAACCCATCAACAGAAATGGGTTTTGAAAAAAATGGGACCAATTTGGAAGCATATCTTTTTAGGGAAAAAAATAATTTTGCAAATCGGTCCATAAACAACGGAGTTCTGAGGTAACAAACATAAAAAAAATACAACCGAATTTTAGGAAGTCGGTTAAAAACTCGATAGAATATTCTATAAAGAATTCGAAAATAATTTTTGTTAGCGCGGGTCAAGCGGCAAATCGAAATCGAACACGCGTGTGACACCTCTACCGAATTTAGCCTTGCAAGAAAGGCCGCGCGGCGTAGGTACGTTTCTATACCTATAGTTAGGAGTGCGCCAAGCCTGCTTATGCTTAATATTTTTCGGGTATTTTGTCAAACCCATAACTTACCTGATAGGATATAACTTGCTTTCTATTTATAATAGGTAAGTAATTTTAGATCTAACCTCTGTACCTAGGTTTTAAAAAGTAAAAATGCTTTTTTCAAAAAATTACAACCGACTTCAAACATGCTTCAAAACTTTATTTCAAGTTCGGAAGTCGGTGTTAAAAATTGAAAAAACAATACCAAAAACACCGACTTGGGGAAGGGGATTAAAATAATTTTTTTTCAAGATTTTATTTTACTAATTTGAAGCTACCCTGCGGAGTTGTATGGTCATTTATTGTACATATTATAGTCACTGGAAGCTTGATTAATTCATCCTGAGTTGTGGTTTCATGTTAAGCATAAGTTAGTACCAGATAGATATTTCCTTCGTATTAAATTACTAATAGCGTGTAACTAATAAAAATAAATTGCGGAGTATGCCACTCTACTGATTACGAAGGTTATTGCGTGTCTACCTAGGATGCGTCTGATTGTTAATTGTGAATAATATTTTTACATTAATTAAGTAGGGACCAACGCATCTATATCCGTGTAAGTCATCCCAGAATGTGATCTCTTATTGATATTATGTTTCACTAGACAATAGCTAGGGCTTTCAAATACCGGATTTTTTCAATACCAGTATTAGTGTGATCAATACCATGATCACGTAATCACGGTATTGAACACAAGTTCAATTACGACATTAATTGAAATACGTGTTTTTATTTGCATAACAGTCTGTAATAAAGTTACTTTCTGAAAATAAACGATTTCCAAAAAAGAGGGGGTTCTCAAGTCGTCTATTTGTTCTTTTTTTATTTTGACCACTCCGGATAATATTCATTGATATCTTAGTCAAATGTTAACCGATTTTGATAATTTTTGACGTGACAACGTCTTATAATTCGATGGAGCCGGCTGCACGCACGAAAAAGTATGACGCATGCGGCGTTACCTCGCTCTGAGGCGTTCCATTTAAGGCTTCTGGCTTGAAGTGCAAGCGAGAGCACGTTCGGCCTCCGCGTTCGGCATTGTTCGACATCTGTCTCTCTCCTACTTGAGTGAGCGATGCGTCTGCGTCGTGACAACTGCTATAGAATAATACATTTACATGTTTTCGTCAAGTAAAAGTGCAGTGAAAAGTGAATGTCGTGTTAATTGTTTATTTGTATTTATGCGTACAAATAAATGTAACACGTTGTCACGTTCAACTATCGACAGTAAACCGACTTTACAGACAACCGATTTTTTTTTGTTTGGAAGATTTGCCCCTAGAGTCCCATTTAAATTTGGTAAAAAAGAATAATGAAGAACTTCGGAGATAAACCATGGAATACTTCAATAAATTACGTTAATACAATTTCATAACACAACATCACGCCAGTACGCTCTGAAGGGGTACCGAAGATGTGTAAAGTTCACTCTAGTATACCTTCAATTCACTAAGATGCCCCCGCCCTCGAGCATTAAATCCCGTCCTGCGTAAATATAAAAATAACATCAAGTTACTCATTACAACATTAGATATATCCCAATAAAAAGTACCCTAAGTTAAGGGCATTCATTGGCGTATAACAAATGTTACAAGCAGTTGTAACATTCGTTATACGCCAATGAATGCCCTGTCTAAATCGGTCTAACCGTTTTGTTTTTTTGATAATACAAACAGACACGACGTTCGACGTTCCGTATGGTAAAGAATGACACCATCCCATTTCTTCCCGTGGGTGTCGTAAGAGACGACTAAGGGACATACCAGAGAATAGGCAGCAGCATCCTGTGTGCATTACAACAACCACACTGCGATCGCCAACCCGTCTGCCAAGCGTGTCGATTATGGCAATCCCCCCCCCCGCCCCAAAATAAAAGTCAAAACGAAAAAATGGCCCCTAGTGTCCGGCAGCCCGTCTACCCTTGATTCCTGTAGTGGACAAGGCCACGACGAGGCAAGGGGTGCGAAGAATCTCCGGATGGGATCCGGCTACCCATTTATAAAACGACTGGACCTGGCAACTTTTAACACGCGTACACTGAGGACTGACGAGAAGATCACCGAACTTGAGGAGAAATTGGGCGGGTTACGATGGAGTATTGTGGGATTATCTGAAGTCCGAAGACAGGGGGAGGATACGATAATTCTCAAATCCAGTAACCTGCTCTATTTCCAGGAGGGTAATCTGCTCTATTTTCAGGAGGGTAATCTGCTCTATTTCCGGGAGGGTGACCAGCAGTCCCAGGGTGGTGTCGGGTTTTTCGTCCACAGGTCCCTTGTGAATAATGTGGTAAAGATCGAGAGTGTGTCGACCAGGGTGGCGTACCTTATACTCAGAATATCATCAAGATATTCGTTGAAGGTCATACAGGTTTATGCCCCGACCTCGACACACCCCGACGACGAAGTAGAGACCATGTATGAGGATATATCCAGAGCCATGCATGGTTAGAAGATTCACTTCACCGTGGTCATGGGGGACTTTAACGCGAAACTGGGCAAACAAGACGGTGACGAACTGTGAGTGGGGGCAATTTGGATTTGGACGTCGGAATCACCGGGGACACCTGCTGGCTAGCTTTATGGAGAAGGAGGACCTCTACATGATGAATTCCTTCTTCAAAAAGCGTGAGCATAGAAGGTGGACCTGGCAAAATCCTGGCGGTGGAAATAGAAATGAGATTGACTTCATCCTGCCGACGAAGAAGCAAATATTCAATGATGTCTCTGTGAGAAACGCGGTGAAAACTGTAAGTAATCACCGCATGGTAAGAGGCACATTGAATATTAATATTAACCTTGAAAGGTCCCGACTGCTGAAGTCCACGATACGTCCAGCACAGATCCAGATCCAAAACCCCGAGAGCTTTCAGCTCGAACTCCACAATCGTTTCGAGTACCTAGGAAGCTCCGTGGACGAATATAACGATGGGTTCGTGGAAACTGACCATACGGTCGGGTCTTTCAAGACTCACCGTACAAATAAGAACTAGAGGCTCTCTGATCCGAACCTCGAGCTAATGAAGAAGAGGCGTGAGATGATTCTGCAGTCTTCAGACGATGTGTGCATATACCGACCGCTCAATAGATAAATCTCGAAGTCTCTGAAACGCGACCTTCGCCGCTTTAATACGTCAAGGATTAAGGATGTGATTGAGCGGAATAAGGGCTCTAAAGTATTTGCACAAGATCTGTCTATTGGGCAAAGCCAGCTTACGAAACTGAAGACCGACGATGGCAGAGTCATATCCGCCAAATCGGAGCTTCTGGGAGCGATCGAGGCTTTTTATGGACAGTTATACACGTCTATCACTTAACCCGCTGCAAATCTAGCAAACGACCCAAGAGCTAGATTAAATCGATACTGTACCGAAGATATCCCGGACGTCAGCCTGTACGAGATTAGGATGGCTCTGAAGCAGCTGAAAAACAACAAGGCGTCGCGCGTCGGGTGAAGACGGAATTACGGACGAAATCCTGAAGGCGGGTGGAAAACCGGTCCTTAGGGCCCTTCAGAAGCTATTTGATTCCGTCATACTCGAGGGAAAAACGCCACAGGCGTGGAGCAGAGGCGTGGTTGTACTCTTCTTTAAGAAGGGCGATAATGCCCTGCTTAAGAATTACAGGCCCATCTCGCTTCTGAGCCATGTTACAAGCTGTTTTCCAGAGTCATCACGAGACTACGGAGGAGCTCAGTACAATGCTTGGTGACCTCAATAAAAACTTCCGAAAGAGTGGGACTTAAAATGAACATGGACAAAACCAAAGTCATGGTAAACAGCCATGTAGCATCCACTTTTATCAAGATCGGGGACTCTACACTCGAAATTATGGACGACTACGTTTACCTGGAATAGACGGTCCAGTTGGGTAGGTCTAACTTCGAGAAAGAGATCAATCGTCGAATCCGACTCGGCTGGGCAGCGTTCGGGAAGCTGCGCGGTATTTTCTCGTCCAATATACCAGTGTCTCAAGAAAAAGTTTATGACCAGTGCGTGTTGCCAGTGATGACATAAGGCTCCGAAACGTGGTCGCTTACAATGGGCCTCATCAGAAGACTTAAAGTCACCCAAAGGGCAATGGAAAGGGCTATGCTCGGAGTTTCCTTGCGTGATCGAATCAGGAATGAGGATATCCGCAGGAGAACCAAGGTTACCGACATACCACGAAGAATCGCCAAACTTAAGTGGCAATGGGCAGGGCACATTGCTCGCAGAATGGATGGCCGTAGGGGCGGAAAGGTTCTGGATTGGCGACCACGTACCGGAAAACGTAGCATTGGAAGGCGTCCTACAAGGCAGACCGATGACCTGGGTTGCGGGAATCATACGGATGCGAGAAACAGAGAACCGTTCATTGTGGCGACACTTGGGGGAGGCCTATGTCCAACAGTGGACGTCTTTCGGCTGAAATGATGATGATGACAAATAGACCCTTAAATTTTATTTAAGACTCAAAATAAGCGAGGCGGATGACTAGGTAGGTTTGTGAACTTTAAAGTGATAATTTACGCCTAAAATATAGTGAATAAATAGTGATATTAGATTACAATAACTAAAAAGTGTAAAATAAAATAAAAAACCCGACTGCAACAAAAAATTAAATGAAATAAAAATTTAAAAGAAAATAACAGTTCAGTCCAGTAGGGTAGAAACCAATCGGGACCCATTAAAATAATCTAGGCTAAAATCATTCCATCTAATACGGAACAGTCACGACTGTTGCTTGCAGTCAATATGTTCCGTATTAGGGTTTATTATTTGTTTTATTTTATGTATTTAAATTAATACAATTAAATTTGGTTTCTAACACTACTTGACTGAACTTGTTTTTTTTTTTTCAATTTTTATTTAAATTTATTTTTTGGCACTGTCGGGTTGTTTTTTTTTTAACTAACCTAACAATTAATGTGATGTTATCTTGTCATTGTGTTTTTTTTTGTACTTTTTGGAGGAATAAAAAGATAATATTATTAATTCCCTGCCGAACGAGAACTACTCTAAGTATTTGTAGGTAATATAATATAATCAAATAATAAAATCTTTGAGATGACCACTTCTAAAACTTCGGACGGAAATCCTTTGCGAAGTCATAATGTAATACAGGTTTGTGGTTATTTAGTACTTATAACAGTAATTAATAACTTCATATTGTTGTATCTACCTGCGTCTAATTTAGCACCATGTTGCTTATCAAATATCCTGTCCAAAATAATCACAGCGCAGTTAAATAAACCTAATCCAGCGATGAAAACTTGGATCTGTGCCAATGCACGTATGGTACGACCGAGTTCAAATTGTTTTATGTTCTTTGTATGTAACGAATTATTTATATGTCGATTTATTTTTAATTATATCGTCCCTACTTATAGAATTACTACCTAGCTATTCGACCGTTTCTTTACCCTGAAAGTCAAAGAAATACAAAGACCGTTCAATTTCAAGCCTTAATACATCAAAAAAACATCGTAAGTGACATTTTGCGTTTTTTGCACTATGGATTTACACTTCCATAATTAAAAAGTGGAATGGATTTTAGACGTAAGTACGGAGAAATTCATTGAAGCCAGAAATTATTGAAAAGCTAATGTTTTATATACTTCAATTCTCATAAAAGTTTTACAGTACTATACGTTCCAAATAAGAATAGGAAAGCCAAATAACCTCGATCTGTCAAATGTTGATTGAAAAGTACGTAATAATGTTTTTTTTTTTGCTTTTAACTACTGAGTCTTAGTTAAATCTAGGTGAAATAAAAACGTTATTGTTTAAATCTATATTAGCTAAATATATTATTAAAGTCATAATTACTTTAAAAAAAAAAACATTTTCTTTCTTTTTTTTATTGTTAGGAACAATTCGCCTTCTTCTTCAATTTGCCATTAATCAGACACTTCACACATTGACGCAGAGATTAGCAAAATTGATGAAATTGATTCTGATTAAACTTTTTTCGTTCATGATTCATTAACAATTGTAGATTATGTGATTAACCTATCTAATAGCGTAATTAGAGACACAATAGAAAGACAATGGCGCGTTAACGCCGGCGTTATTGGGGGGATCAACAGCTTACGGAATAAAGCAGTGTCTTTAAGTCGCGAGTGGCATGTTGAATTCAGAACGAAACGAAGGTTGCTAAGTTTTAATCCCGAACGTTAGTGAGGGATTTAAAACTTAGATTTATATATTATAGAAACCTGAGTGAAGTGAGGAATTCAAGCCGCCCAAGACAAAGACAGCTTAATCCCCGTGTTAGATACTATACTTTTTACACCACCTGTGAGATAATTAAAAAACAATTTACTAAAACAAATTATATATAATAAAGAAATATAAGTAGGTATTATTTACAAGTTAATCTAACTATCACTCGACATCTTTTGAGACTTTTTGACAGCTATGACGTCACAACATGGCGTAAAAATCGATCCTGTTCTTATTTGGAACGCATGGTAACCTCAGAAGTGAACACTTCAAATCTTAGTGGTACTTTGAATGAATCGGACAAGGAAAATGATTCTGAAGGGCCATTTGAATAAGCAAAACGTCACGACGAGTCTATGCTAGAAGCAAAAGTTCTGCTCGTATTTATAAAAAAGGTGAAGTACTTATAAGTATGAGAATTTGCTTAGAATGTATTAATAATTTGTTACTAATAAAAATTGTATGGTAATTAATTATCTTTGTTTTATTTGTCTTATCAAATAAAACAAAAAAAATAATTAAAAAAAAATCTATCTTTGAGGTTTTTATTAATATTTATTTGGCTACACAGGAATTTCCATTAAAAATTCCGGGAAGATCCATAACATAAATAACTCTACCTAATTCCGACCTTTGCTTATTATTCATATCATATTACTAATGAGCTGATAGAATAGTTGCTATTAAGATATTTTCTTAGATACTCCTTAATTATGGAAGAGAAAACCCATCCCTGCAAGAAACGCAATTTGTTACTTACGATGTCCGTCCTGCAAAGGGTCGATATCATCTCAATCAATATCAAAAACTACATGTAGAGAAATTAGCAGTTTGCATTTACAAAATTGCAGCGCGCTGCGAATTTGAACTTTCCTTAAAAATATAAAATTTTATTCTGCTTCCTGTAAGTGGAGTTGGTGAATCCTAAGGGCAGACGTCGGGCTGATGGATAGTTCGAAAGAGATGTGTTTTAGTCAGTAATAGTCTGACATTCCTTCTCGTGTCACCCGAAGTGAGAGGAGTTATTTGATGACTTGAATGATGATGAAAAAAAAGCGTTGACCATCAGGGTTAGGAAACACTTGTTTAGGATGATGTGTGTTGATGAGTCGCCATTCCTTACATATCGAGATCCCAAACCCCACCGTGCCTCTGAAAGTACGGTAAACTGATGATCCCGCCTATTATTTATAAAAGTGATTCACAAAGTAGGTACTCTACATAAAAATATTTAGAATTAAAATATCTGCTACATGTCAAAAGTTCTTAAGATAATCTAATAATAAATCAATTTTAAACACATAATAATATAATAATTACCTACCCCTAAATATGACTTCAGATATCCTTTTTAGACAAGGGCAATTGCAAATGGTAAGGACATTATCTTTCAGCCAGCCGGATACCTTATGGGACAGAATGGCTTATTAAAGCCATTCTGTCCCAGCATGAAGGTAATTTCGCATTTATGTTGGCAGAAAATAGCAATACCGTATCGTCAACATAGGAACTGGTATCATACCTTGACCCAGTTTAATCCAGCAGAGCTCATTCATATCATTATAGTAAAAAGAGTGTAGGTCTCAGAACTGAGCCTTGTAGGATACCAAAAGAGAGATAGGTGAGTGCTAATACTTTCAAACATTATTTGCGACCACTAAGATAATCCTGAAACAGTTATAGCTGCAAACCTCTTGTACCCAGGCGAGGAAGAGGTCATCTTAGCTAGAAAACGCGGGACAGACACCCAGTGTAAACTGTAAGCTCCAGGTAAATAAATACTTGATGATGTTAATCAAGTAATCACCGTACCTTATTAACATCATCAAGTATCCATCGTCGACTTTCCAGAACGGAAACCAAATGAGACGAAATTAATCTTTTGCTTTCGACATACCTAACAAATCTACGATTAATAATTCTTTCCAGGTTCTTAGAGGTCGCCCGCTAAAAAGTGCTCCGTTGCGGGAAGCGGGGTCGTGCACGTTTTGCTACGTAATAATACATTAAGTTCTCCATCGACACGACTACATGCACACCATTCAAGTTGAACTAGCGTCACTGCGCAGGTAATAATCCGGTTTCCGTGACGGGGAGCGTCACACACGACACACGCGCTTTGTCACGCGACGGGTGGCCGTCGCAGGCACCCGCTGTTTTGGCCCTAAAGTGACGATTCTCAGTGACAGAAAAGGAAAGAAGGAAAGAGCGATCGGTGCTGACAGATGTAGCTCAACCCTAACGACTAATAACTGATTTTCGGAGAAGTAAATTGACGCATTCGCAAAAAAATCGGTTATTTTAGTAGTTAAACTTTTCAGTTTACGACATTACAAATACTTATAATACAAAAAAATGTTTTAAGCCCATTAATTAAAAGTGGTTTCCTCATTTTTCATTTTATAGGGTTAATGACTAATTGCCTGAACTATTCGCCACACGCAATTTGAAAACTAGTATAATTGAATGTCAATCACATACCTATTATTCAATGTTTACGAGCAAGAATACCTAGTGACTTCAATCCTATAAATAACATCTGACGACAATTGCATTATTCATTCATATGCCACTAGGCGAGAACAAAACAAACAAGTATAGTGTCTAATGACACTTTCAAGTTGATATTATTTACTTCTGTCACAAGAAAGACCTGCCTTACTATTGCTAGTACCTATTGAATTCCTGTGAACATCTTTGTTTGGTTATTGTTTATTTATTAACTAGCCATTCGCCCCAGCTTTACACGGTTGTTAGAAATCTTTGAAATTCGCGGTATTGAAGCAGTTTTTAAATAATAAGAAAAATAGAGTGTGGGTATTACTTACCCACGAATGTTTGAGTTCTAGTTGGTTCACTCATGTTCATGCGATGACATCTCCAGACCATAAGGTCATAAATTTGAGTTAGGTTAACGTAAACAACTCGGGCGGTGCCATAATATCATAAATCAATAAAAAAAAAGCCACTGACCGTGCTAGCGAACGCATCAGTTTTTACCTCACTCCGAGATAAAATATCAGAAAAGTGGTTTTTCCTACGTTAAAGTAACGTGCTATACACTGAAAGATCCGGAAAAGTGCAGCGCATAACGCCGTAAACCAATTTAGTGCCGGAAAACTCCAAAAAAAGGAGGTATTGTGGAAAAACTGGAAAAACCTAAGCTTTTCAAAACTCAACAGCTACATAGCTTCGGAAATAGATCGGTGACCCATACATTTTCTGGGCCCATTTTGAAGAGTGCAGTGAAGACTATTAAACAACATTCACATCTCGAAATTCGGACCACGCACTCAGCGGAAAACGAGGTAAACAAACATTTCCTAACCTCAAAGTGACCCACGTGGTAGCAGAAACGAACATCCGAGGGAGCTGATTTTTTGGAGGAAGAAGAGTGACAGTCAGCAGAGTACAAAAAATTCCTGAAAAAAAAAAAAAAATTTTTTTTTTTTCTTTTATTTGTATTCAAAAATTTTATTTTTAGAAATCTATATCACAAGTCAAAATTTTTATAAGGTTTTTCTAAATTTTTACAAGGTACGGCTCAGCTATTATACATTTTTATACAGTGCTGTTTGGGAACCTGAAACATTAAGGCTAAAACCGATCCCAGGAAGTAGGTCTCGCCAAGCCCAGTTAGGAGAGCCCAAGCACGGTGTGGTTCGGGTAAACAGTTCCAGAGAAAACTCCAGAAAACAGTTTCCAGCCGCCATCTTGCTTTAAATCTGGAAACTTTAGACTAAGATATCTCTAGAACCTTTTGTGATAGAGTACTGTTGTTTGGGTTCATCTTGAAGGGCTTTGAGAGAGCTACCTTCTTAATCATAAAACGTGGCTCTAGGTAGAGTCAAAATATTTTTCTTTTCAAATTTGACTACAAACAACACTTGACAGTTTTGACAGTGCAAGCACTATATTTTTTGACGTATTCCAGCTATCCTCATTTTATAGAGATAGTCATTATACATTTTTGGACGTTACCATCCCCTCTTTACAGGGATATTAACAGCACCAACTGGTGCGCTTAGAAATAGTTTTACATACTAACTGACGCGCTACCGACCGGGTGAGCTCCCCATGAACATGCCTCTCGCACACACGCCCCGTAAGGCGCCTGCTGATGTGACAGAGGCTAACTCTATGAACATACGGACTGACTCGGAAAAGGCAGGATCTTCTCCCAAAACGCCGACGCATGTCCCTAATGTGAGAAGGAGCATAGGAGAATGGGAGAACAATAAGGGCGAGGAACCCAGTACCGCTGCCTCAACAACATTCCGGATTTCACCAAAGAAGCTGACGCAGGTACCGGCGAAACTCCCTAGATTAAACCAAAAAGTCACACTACTCTCCAAAAAACTTTATACAAAAAAATACAACCGACTTCGAAGTAAAAAAAAAAACACTGAAAAGTGCAAAATAACTTTAATTTCGGAAGTCGGTGTTTATATAATAGTTTTGTCTCTTCGTTATTTAACACCGACTTCCGAAATTAAAGTTATTTTGCACTTTTCAGTGTTTTTTTTTTTACTTTGAAGTCGGTTGTATTTTTTTGTAAAAAGTTTTTTATTTTACACTTTTTAGTTATGGTACCACCACTAAAAAGTACCCCTCAGCCAACCTTAAATACCTTATAGCTAGAGTGCATTTCATGACAATTCTAATAATCCCAAACACGGTTAGATTACATTAATTTATTACAGAGTTCCGGTGCCTAACTTCAGGCTTCATCATCAGATCAGTTCGATATATTCCCCCTCTACTTTCAGTCAGTCATCGACTACACGTATAAACAAAGCAATTTTACTTGTTACGACGGTTCTGCTGTGATCCTATAAGGAGTTCTGTTCCATATCTTCGAAGTTCATGATCAGATCATAACAATATTTCTATGGGACCAATTCGGAAGCATAGTCTTTCAATCAAAAAAAAAATTTTTTAAATCGGTCCACAATTGACCGAGAAATCGGTGAACATACATAAAAAAATAAAATAAAAAACATACATTCAACCGAACATATAACCTCCTCCTTTTTGAAGTCGGTTAAAAAGGAGACAAAGCGCCAAGGCACTGTAGAAGCCACAGGTGGGTCACCAAAACTGGTAGTCTCCACCGACAGAGTGCGTGAGGGCCGAGACTGGCTAGTGAAAGTAAAGGACCTTTTGGGTGACGCACGAAATCTGAGGACAGATATAAAGACGGGGATCATTCAGGCAGTAGATAAAATGTACCAACTCATAAAGAATGGCGCTGCAGAAGTTGAAATAAGACCTGAGACAACAACGCATAAAATTCAAGATAAGGGCATAGGTATAGAACAGGGAATAATCACAGGAAAAGAAGGAGAGGAGTTAATAAAAATGATTAGGGAACAAGGGGAGAAATTGATTAAGGAAACCATCGCGTCCCAATCGCAAGTCAGCACTTACGCAAGTGTGGCAGCGGCGCAGTTCAGAAGGCAAATACCTGAAGCTGGCACGCTGCACTCAGTCGCTGTCGCCTCGAAGGACGATAGCCACACTAGCGACCAGGTGCTGAGCGAAGTGAGGAAGGTTGTGAATGCCAAGGACGGGTGGGTGACAGTAGAGAGGGTCCGAAAAGTCAAAGACAGGAAAGTTATTATAGGATGCAAAACGGTAGAAGAAAGAAATAAGATAAAAAAGCGGCTACAGACAGAAGGTCACCTAGTAGTCGAGGAAATGAAGAACCAGGATCCGATGTTGGTCCTCAAGGACGTCCTAGAGTTTAATAGTAACGAGGACATTCTCGTTGCTCTGAGGAACCAAAACGGGGAGATTTTTCGTGATCTCGACACAAAGGAGGACCGAGTCGACGTTAGGTTCAGGAGGCGTGCCAGAAATCCGCTCACGTGCAACATTGCATTGAGGGTATCTCCGCAGATTTATAACCGGATTATGCAAAAAGGTACAGTGCGCATAGACATGCAGAAGGTAAGGGTTGCAGATCAGTCACCACTAGTGCAATGCTCTGTGTGCCTGTCCTATGGACATAGTAGGCGTTTTTGCAAAGATGACCTCCCGAAATGCAGTCATTGCGGCGGACCTCATTTAAGGATGGAATGTGCCGACTATCTGGCAGCAGCACCACCAAATTGCGCCAATTGTACGACGGCCAAGGCAGAAAATGCTGAGCATAACGCTTTCAGCTCAGAATGTCCAGTGCGTAGGAGATGGGAGGCAGTGGCTCGAGCTAAAGTGGCATACTGCTAAGGTGGTCATGAGTCGGTCCAGGGCAGGCAAACCCACTGGAGGATACGCAGTAGCCCAAGCTAACTTACAAAGAAAGAAACTGGCGACCACCGAACTCTTTTTAGAGGCCAGTGAGCGAGGAATCGCCTGGGCGCTGATCCAGGAAACGTATGTGGGAGGGGCAAGAAGTATGAAGAGCAACAGTAGCGCGAGGATCTACCAGTGCGAGGTTGACGGAAGTGGGAGGGTTAAAGCAGCTATTGCCGTTTTTGACGACGACTTGGACGTCATTCCCTGCCCAAAACTCACTACTAATAATATCGTAGTAGTCAAGATCCGAACCAAAGCATGGGAAATCGTAGTAGTCTCTTATTACTTCGAGCCAGACCAACCCATAAGGCCGTACCTGGATCAGCTGACCAAAATTAAGGAGGCGACGGGTACTGGAAAACTGCTGATAGGCGGAGACGCGAACGCAAAGAGTACCTGGTGGGGTAGCGTCATAGAAGACCTCAGGGGAGAAGAGATGTCCGGGACCCTGGAAGAGTCTGAGCTACAGGTACTGAACACTGGCAATACACCCACGTTCGACACCATCAGGGGTGGCAAAACGCTCCGGAGCCACGTTGATGTCACGGCATGTTCGCTGGGCTTACTGGACATTGTAGACAGCTGGCGAGTTGACACGGAAATCACGAGCTCGGACCACAACACAATTTTATTTAATATAAAACTAAAAAGTGAAAAAGGAACTAATATAAGCAGAACAACCAGAAAATTTAATACCAGGAAGGCCGATTGGGGTAAATTTAAACAAAAATTACAAGAAATCAAAATAGCAAACCATTTAAAACTAGAAACTTTAAGTAAAATAGATAACAAACAGGAATTGGAAAACTTTATAATAAAATATACAGACGGGATAGAGGAAGCATGTATAAACTCGATCCCTAAAACCAGACCAAAAATAAAACTCTCTATTCCGTGGTGGTCTGAAGAGCTCGCCGTGATGAAAAAGGAAGTCGCCAGGCGGAAAAATCGCATCCGCTGTGCAGCACCGGTCCGCAGAGCGATGGTCGTTGACGCATACCTAAAAGCTAAAGATGAATATGAATGCGAAGCCAAGAAAGCCCAAATCGCAAGTTGGAAAGAGTTTTGCGGTAAACAAAATCGAGAGGGAGTGTGGGAGGGGATTTACAGGATCATCGGAAGAACCACCATTAGAAAAGAAGACTTGACCCTAAAAAAGGACGGTGCATTTCTAAACCCAAAAGAATCGGCAGCCCTACTCGCAGACGCGTTCTATCCGAGGGACACGACAGAACAGGACAACGCAGACCACAGGCTCACCAGGGAGGCAGCTAGTAGGGTAAACGAGTGGAAACATGGTGAGCATCATGACCCACCGTTTACGCCGCTGGAGCTGAAGACCGCTGTGGCAGGTTTTAATCCGAAGAAGGCTCCCGGAGCGGATGGCTTCACGTCTGATATCTGCTGTCAAGCGATCTACCAGGACCCGGATGCCTTCCTTGCCCTGTACAATAAGTGCCTAGAATTGGCACATTTCCCGGACATCTGGAAAGAGGCAACGGTTGTAGTCCTCAGAAAACCGGACAAGGATGACTACTTGAACCCTAAGTCATATAGACCCATAGGTTTACTGCCGGTCTTGGGGAAGGTCCTGGAGAGGATGGTAGTAGCACGGATCAAATGGTTGCTCGTGCCGCGGCTTAGTTCCCGCCAGTTTGGCTTTATGCCCCAGAAAAGCACCGAGGACGCCCTCTATACGCTAATAAAGCACGTACAGGATAAGTTGAGGCTGAAGAAGCTAATTGTCCTGGTGTCGTTGGATATAGAGGGCGCCTTTGATAGCGCCTGGTGGCCGGCCATCAAGGTCAGGCTGGCTGAGGAAGAGTGCCCGGTGAATATCAGGAGGCTACTAGATAGTTATCTTGACAGCAGAAAAGTTAGGGTTAGATATGCCGGGGAGGAATGCACCAGAGAAACCAATAAAGGATGCGTCCAAGGGTCAATAAGTGGTCCCAACCTGTGGAACCTCCTGCTGGACCCTCTACTGAAGGACTTGGACGAGAAGGGGTACTTCGTGCAGGCGTTTGCGGACGACATTGTGCTTGTCGTAGATGGTGATACAGGGGCTGAAGTTGCCAGATGTGCCAATGCAGCTCTTGCCCATGCTCACAGCTGGGGTGTCAGAAACAAGATGAAATTTGCACCACACAAAACTTGTGCCATGGTAATAACCAACAAGCTTAAGTATGATACTCCAGCTCTTAGCATGGCTGGGTTTGACATTGGCATGGTAAATAAGGTAAAACTGCTAGGTCTGACCATAGACCAAAAGCTAACCTTCAATGAGCACACTACAAACATCTGCAAGAAGGCAGCTGATATTTATAAGCAGTTGTCGCGTGCGGCAAAGATCAGCTGGGGACTCAACCGAGAGGTGATACACACGATCTACACGGCTGTCATCGAGCCGATCGTTACATATGCGGCTGGCGCCTGGGCTCCCGCTACAAAAAAGCTGGGCATACGGAAGAAGTTAGGCTCTGTCCAACGAGGTTTCGTCCAGAAGCTCTGCAAATCTTACCGTACAGTCTCTCTAAACTCGGCACTGTTGTTGGCTGGGATACTTCCTCTGGACCTCCGCATACAAGAGGCAGCCGCCATATATGAAGCAAGAAGAGGGTCGTCCCAGTTCATACCTGGAGACCGGGAGATTGAGCGTATGGAGGGATTTGCAGAAGCCCCTCATCCAGCTGCGCAAATGGCTTTGGAGTTCATATGTCTGGCAGATCAACAACTTGTGGACAGTAATAATGTGCAGGCAGTGCGAATCTTCACTGACGGCAGCAAGATTGAGGGGAAGGTCGGAGCCGCATTATCCTTGTGGGATAATGTCGGCGAAGTCAAGAGCCTCAAACTTAGCCTCGCCGCGTACTGCACTGTCTACCAGGCGGAACTATTGGCCATTTGCAAAGCAACAGACGTTATCCTCAAGCGCAAGGAGGCGAGCTATGGCTTGTATAGCGACTCAATGTCAGCATTACAGACACTCACAAGCCATGGCTCGCTTCATCCCGCAGTGGCAGTGCTCGAAAAAACCTGGCTCAGGCTTTTGAACAGAGCAAAACTGTGGTTTTGTTCTGGGTAAAGGCTCACGCGGGCCTACCGGGAAACGAGCGTGCGGACGAGCTGGCGAAGGAGGCAGCATTGTCGTCACGGAGGAAGCCGGACTATGATCGATGTCCGATTTCATTCATCAGACGCCAGATCCGAATGGGGTCGCTTGATGAGTGGAATCGGAGATACGTGACGGGCGGGACAGCCTCGGTGACGAAAATGATCTTCCCTGATGCCATAGCAGCTTACCGTATTGTGAAACAGGTTAGCCCAACGGGAACACTCACGCAGGTATTGACGGGGCACGGTGGATTCTCGGAATACTTAAACCGCTTTAAGTGTAAAGATAGTCCATCGTGCGCCTGCGATGCAAGCGTGAATGAATCCATTCCGCATTTAGTCTTGGACTGCCCAATATACGCTGCTGAGCGCTACGATCTGGAGCAGCGGCTCGATGTTAGTCTACGTAGAGAAATAATAGCGGATATAATGAAAGGGACAAATAGACAGATTTTCTTAAAGTTCTGTGTGAAAATAGCTGAGCGTGTCATAATAAAAAATAAGTAGCTGTACAAATTATGCTTTACATAAGTAGTAACTTTAGAAATACATACATACTGTAAGAGCAAAAGATAAATAAAAAAGAAGTGCAACCATTATTTTCCCCAAAAAATGTTAAGATTACTAGAATAATTAGAAATTTACAAAATGGGAGCCCCGCCCCACCCATTATGAATGAACGATGACGAAAGAGAGAAAGATAAAGTATGTAGTATAAAAGTACGAGAGGAATAATTGCGAGAACTGGTATGAAAGGGAATAGTCTTAAAAAAGTCTCCAATGACGTTGGAGGTAGCTAGTTAAAAAAAAAATATATCATAAATCGGATGTTTGAAGCGCGTCTATATGGACACCACGCGAAAGTAAGTCAACTGGATTTTGTTACCTGTGCACCGTTCAGTGAGCACATTACTAATTTCTACAACCCTATTCTGAACAAAAGGTTTTAAAGAACTAGGTGTTACGTTCAGCCAACCTAAGACTGTAAGAAAATGGCCATTTGCATCGCACGGATACCGAACGGTATCCTTCGAGGCGGCAACTCTCCTGGCACGCTTTCCGTCACTGGATATCCTGACTGATATGGACGCGAGAGTCTACAATCGGATTCGTGATATACTCCAAAGTGGCAATAGCGTGCCGGGAATCACTGTAGTAAAACTGAGGCGGCAGGAACGGCGACACGCGCTCGAGAGGTTGCTCGAGTGGCTACAGCAGCCACAATTCTCGTGCAAGCGCGTTGTCGAAGCTGTCCTGCCGTAGTTCGAAGCCTGGCTGACAAGAAAGGAGCGCATCTCCTACAAACTCACTTAGGTGCTGACCGGGCACGGTTGCTTCGGTGAGTATCCGAACAGAATTGGGCGAAAGGTTACCGGGCGAGATCTGTCTCTGCCAGCAGTAGTGAGAGCTATGCTGGCGGAGCCAAAAAACTGGAGGGAAGTTGCTTCCTTCTGTGAGACGGTGATGGTCCAGAAGGAGGCCGCCGAGCGAGATCGTGAAAGGGCCACTCAGAGAAGAAGGCGTCGAGGAGGCAACCGCCTCGATGCCTAACATGGCAAAACCCCGCTTGCATCATACAATGCAGGTGGGACTTTGGAACCATGGGCGTTCAGAGTGGGGACTCAGCTCGCCCATGGAGTGATTCCAGAGAAGACGGTGGCAGAGTGATTACGTGCTGCCGTGCACAGTGAGGCTCAAGGGAGACCGTTATACTTCTTCAGGGATGTGCCGTAACAGGCATTGCACTGAAGGGGTTCCGGAACGGTCTTTTGAGAGGTAATAGGGCCCCTCTGTGCTGATGGTGACCATGGTTTTAGTGAGGTAAAAATCCCACACTCCTCGGACATATCCCCAAAGTCCGGGCGCCTTTTGAACGTTTTCCGTCGAAAACAAAAAAAAAACAATGGCACCTTTATATATTGTTCTCACAAATTCAGAGCTCACTTATTCCACGTTTCACAGTATTTACTCAAACAAAGAGATAAGAAATAATTATTATTATTGACTCATCAGTGCTGTTCGCAAACTACTTAGGATCCAATAAACAAAGCAGTAGATTCGTTGTATTAGTTGTGTAGGTATAGAGACGAGCGAGTGATAAGGAAATTCACCCTATGTAGGGAATAGGAGAGAAAGAGATATCTCATTCCTTAGGTTCGGTACGCTAATAACGCTTGGTATTGGATTCTTACCATTAGACCAGCTGGTTCATTTCTCGATCTGTACTAAGTAAGCAATGTTATTTTCAATACACTTACTCGAAAACCCGCTCTTATCCCACCGCTTTTAGGCACGCAATAGACTGTTTCCCGCTCTAGTGCAGAAATAGCGCGTGCTGTCCCCCGCCACAATGTTATTACATTTATCGCATCAGGCTGGGCGCGCGTCGACCCCCACCAGTCGCCGGTCAACCCCCGTTTATTCCAAGGGCGGATCCAGCTTTGGCGCCAGGGGGGAGTCACATAGTCATGGTCAAGTCATAAGAAGTTATGATTTAATTTAAATAACAAAAACAATTTTTCTTTTACGTCTTCTCCCGAAACGCGTTATCACTCCATCTACTTCAATGGTAACGAGAAAAGCAAGTGGCGAACTCAAAAAAATGGACTGCCACAAGGTAGTGTTTTAGCCCCCTTGCTGTTTAACGTTTACACCAATGACCAATCGGTGAGCCCTAACACAACCTGCTTTCTGTATGCAGACGACCTGGCATTAACTTGCTAAGCCACTGATTTTGAGGAGATTGAGGCCAACCTTACCACCATTCTCTCAGATCTTAGCCAGTATTATACTGCTAATGCGTTTAAAGCAAATCCCTCAAAAACGCAGACGAGTCTTTCACCTTTGTAACAGACAAGCGGTTCGAATGCTCAATATTTCGTGGTAGGAGGTGGCAATCATCCATAGCCCCCATCCAAGATATCTCGGCATCACTCTGGATAGGTCTCTCAACTACAGAAAGAATTGCGAGAACGTTAAGCGGAAGGTGCACACGAGAAACAACCTACTACGCCGCCTAACATCCACTAGATGGGGGGCGTCTCCCCAAGTTCTGCGAACAACTGGAATGGCGCTCCGCTTCTTCGCTGGTGAATATGCCTGTCCAGCATGGAGCCGCTCCGCTCACTTTAACATAGTGGATACAGCACTTAATGAGACGTGCCGAATTGCCTTATGCCGACTCTGTTACGAATGCTGTATCCACTAATCGGCATTGCACCCCCAGAAATTCGCAGGGCTGTGGCTAGCCGCATAGAAAGGACGAAAAAAAAATGGGCATGTGCGAGTCGGACTCGCGCACTGAGGGTTCTGTACAAAATTACCTATGAAAACAGTTCAATTCCCGAATTGAGTAACGAAGATTTTTTTCGAACCGCAAAAAGAAATTGACGTAACCACAAATTTACAGTTTTCAAATGTTTTCCTTTACTAGTTCAAGACCTTGCTTCATGCCAAATTTCAGCATTCTAAATCAACGGGAAATACCCTATGAATTTGAAGAAATGATTCCCTTGAGAGTGTCGAAATACACTTTTTTTGCGACATAAAATATCTTTTTTTTTTCGTTAACTTAGAAGTTTGATTTTTTCACAGCTTCAAGGGACCGCAGACTTGAGTATATGGTTTTAATTTCAACTCGATACCTCTACGCGTTCTTGAGATAAAGGGTCTTGACAGACAGACAGACAGACGGACGAACAGCAAAGTGATTCTATAAGGGTTCTGTTTTTTCCTTTTGAGGTACGGAACCCTAAAAAAAGGACCCTCGCCATCCAATGCACTTTTACAGCTCGGTACCCCTGAGACTTAAAAGTCGTAAAAGTTTTGTTGTAAGCATGAGGCCATCTCAAAGTAAAGCCATATCGGACCTCTGCGATGCTTTTTCAGCGAGATATCACCGATAATATGTTTGTCACCGTTTCGATGGCGCGGCCATAAGGTTTTAGTCTTACAGCTCCTGAAATATAAACCTAGGATTTTTTGTTGTATTTTTAGAAGTTTCGACAAATTCGAATCTATGTTTTACAAAAAACTTCAGACCTCTGCGATGCTTTTTTAGTGAAACATCAACGATAATATGTTTGTTACCGTTTCGATGGCGCGACCATGTGGTTTTTGCTTTAAAGCTCCTAATTTTTTTTCTATATTTTTACAATTTTTTTACAAATTCAATCTATTATTTACCTAAATTTCAGGTCTCAGCAATGCGTAGTTTTAAAGATCTCCGTGGCCGCACGGTTCTCCGCGTTTCAATGGCGCGGCCACATTCAAACCCTTATAACTTTTTAACCATAACTTTGACAAATTTATGGTTTTGGGAATAAACTTTTACAAATTTTTACATAAGCTTGGCATAGTTTTTTTTATTAATTATCGTTATGGCCTAGGATAATATACATACTCAAGTCTGCGGTCCCTTGAAGCTGTGAAAAAATCAATTTTCTGAGTTAACGAAAAAAAAGATACGGCCGTTTCTGTCGCTAAAAACGTGTATTACGACACTCTCATGGGAATCTAAATTCACAGGGTACTTCCCGTTGACCTAGAATCCTGAAAGTAATGAAGCAGTCTCGTAACACAAGTATAGAAAAAAAACAGAAAATTGTAAATTTGTAGTTACGTTACCAAAAAAACTTTTTTTGCGTTTCGGAAAAATCATTTATTTTTTATTTTTAATTGATATAAACCAGTGCTTGACTGCGATCCCACCTGATGGTAAGCAGTGATGCAATCTTCGTCTCAATTCGGCAATAGAACTGTTTTCATAGGTAAGTTTGTACGGAACCCACGGTGCCGGTCCGACTCGTACTTCCCTGTTTTTTTTTAATATGGAATGATTTGTTTATTTCATAACCATAATGAAAATACATTCAGCCGAACATAGAACCTCATCCTGTTTGAAGTCGGTTAAAAATGTTCTAGTCCTTACCATTTCAAATTTCGAACTTTCGAGACATTCTACTTTTTTAAGAGTTTTTGCATTGCACCAATTGCACCAAGCTTTTATGTAAGTTCAACCTTTTTTGAATAAAATCAGATTGAGTTTTCAAACATGTGTCAAAATAAAATGTAATTTAAATCAAAAGTAACTACTGAGGAGTATTGATATTATCTTTGAAGCAAATTACACCTAAAATAACTTTCTACCCCTTTTTAACCTCGATATGGGATGAATTTCAATAAAATACGTACCTAACTCGTCTTTCATTAATTCTGTTAAAGAATGTTCATGCAAAATTTGAAGTAGATTGGACCAAGGAATCACGTTGTCCCATACAAACTTTGCCTCCCTTTTTCACCCTCTTAGGGGTAGAATTTCGAAAAATCCTTTCTTAACGGATGCCTACGTCATACAAAGTTTCAGGTCTTTACGATCAGCAGTTTAGGCTGTGCGTTGATCCGTCAGTCATTCAGGACAAAGCATTTTATATGTACCTATTTAGAAGATTATTTTGGCCTTACTCCTTGATCTCTTACAATTAATTACATGAGCGTCTAAAGAAAACATAATGATTATGTAGATATGCATAAACCTACATAGCATACATAATAAATATAAAATCAGTAGTTACCTACCTAGGCAGGTAAACACAATTAATAACTGCTGACGTCTGATATCTATCGTCAGCAAATTGGGTAAGTTTTTGCACTGTTGCTGCCTATATACATTAAGTCAGAAAAGTATCGGGAATGCATGATTTGTTTATGGTTCCAAATTCAATTTTTTTTTTTGTTGTTCGTAGATTGGCACAACTGTTTTCCATTTTGGCGCGGAGTTTTAGTTGCATCTGTTATTTATATTAAATACAGTGCTGTTTTTAGTTATATCATATCATAATGAATATATCATCATCGAATTGGCCTGTTGGTCTAGTGGTTAGTGGCCCTGACTGCTATGCCGGAGGTCGTGGGTTCGATTCCCACCCAGGACAAATGTTTGTGTGATGAGCACAATCATTTGTTCTGTGTCTGGGTGTAATTTATCTATAATATGTATGTATTTAGAAATATTTAAGTATGTTTATCAGTTGTCTAGTACTCATAACACAAGCTCTGCTTAGCTTGGGACTAGACGGCGTTGTGTGATAGTTGTGTGAATATTATTATATATTATTATTATTATTATAAATTTCATAATGGACAAAAACATCTAACAAAGAGTTTGTCTTAAATTTTGCATCGCCAATGGAATTTCGTGTTCGGAGTCACTGAAAATGTTACAGAAGGCTTACGGTGAATCGACTTTATCAAAAATACGTGCTTATGAGTGGTACAAAGCGTTCAAAAGCGGTCGAGATGTGATGGAAGATTTGCCTCGCTCTGGTAGGCCATCAACGTCTTCAACTGAAGTTAACATCGCAAAAGTGAAGGAAATAGTGACTGAAAATCCTCATTCTCAGTCACTATACTTCAACTTTGAGAGAGATAGTCGCCGAACTTTCTGTATCTCACGAGTCGATCCGTACCATTTTAACTAATCATTTGGGTATGAATCATGTTACCGCTCGGCTAGTCCCAAAAGACCTGAATTTTCTCCAAAAACTCAATCGCATGAGAGTCGCTGAGGACATGCTAGAACGAGTCAATTCCGACCCAACATTCATGAAACGCATTGCTACTGGTGACGAGACATGGGTTTACGAGTTTGACATGCAAACTAGTCAACTTACAAGCTTCGGAGTGACGCCTTCCAACTGAACCGAAACCGAAAAAACCCACGCCAAAGTCGATCAAAAGTCAAAGTCATGTTGACTGTTTTCTTTGATTATCGCGGTGTTGTGCACTCGGAATTCTTGCCGGAAGGTCAAACGGTAAATAAAAAATATTATTTGAGCGTTATGCGGCATATAAGAGAGCAAATTCGAAAAAGGCCAGATTTGTGGAAAGAAAATTCTTGGATTTTGCACCACAATAATGCGCCTTCGCACAAGGCTATCATTGTGAACGAATTTTTGACCAAACACTCAACAAATACCATCGAGCAACCACCATATTCACCAGATTGGCTCCAGCCGACTTCTTTCTTTTTCCTAAACTCAAATTACCACTTCGTGGTACCCGTTATCAATCGGTAGAAGACGTAAAGGAGAATTCGCGGCGAGAACTGAATTCAATTCCGGAAACAGTATTTAAAAATGTTTTGATGATTGGATTATTCGTTGACGTAAGTGTATCGCTTCTGAAGAAGCATACTTTGAAGGTGATAAAATAAATTTGGATGAATAACAAACATTTTGTGTATTATTGATCTTTTCCCGGTACTTTCTTGACAGAGTAGTATGTAACGGAATGATACTAGTTGGTAACTTCAGTCAGGGGTCAAAAGTGCAATTGCAATCTACCAATGCTAAAGCATCTAAAATTTCTTTGTAGAAGAGGGAGTGATTCACGCATGACTCATTTAATTTTTACCATGGAATATAAATTATTGAATAAACTAGTTGTGGACTATTGAACTTCTACTACAAAGACATTTTAGACATTTCAGCATTGGTAGAGTGCAACTATATTTTTGACCCCTGACTGTACATAAAGATATAATACTATCAAAATAAATGCAAGGAAAGTACCTAAGAGGCAATTTCTCTTTGCTAACAGGTAAAGTGACACGATCATGAAACGATAGTGATAGAAACAAGGTGGATAACATCTTGGGTTTTATTTAGTAAAAAAATATCCATGCTTATAAGTAAGTATTTAAACTAAGTAAGCATAACGGAAAATTTGAATGAGCCAGAAAAATACTGACGAAAACCGTATCTCGAAGAACACGCTAACCACCTCCAGCCTCGACGCTCAGCTCTGCCTCACCGTGTCAGTACAGCAGCATCGAGCTCGAGCGACGAGTACCTAGCCCTCGCCGCCGAGGAGGAAGCTGGCTGCCAGCATTTTTAGGATCTCGTCATGGCACACCGGCCCCTGTTGGGTTCCTAGCCCCCAGTGGAAGTGCACAGCGCATGTGACACAAACCATCAACAAGAACGTCATGTGCTCAGACTATGGGGCTGAAGGAGGAGGAAATAACAGGTTATTTCCCCATGACCATACCATACCATCATTACCATATGGTTAAGACCATTATTATGGTTAGCGAGTTTTACACACAATGCTTTTTGTCAGCTAATCTAAATTAGATTTATCTGAATGCGGAATGATGGTCCTATCACTTTAGCAGCAATTTTTTGACATTTCTTTGTTTAATCCTAACGTAGGTACATAATATGTAAATAAACTGAAATCCTAAGGGTCAGCTCACACCGAAGCGTGATGCTGCGCGTATTTCTTATGATAGTGATACAATACTTACATTACTTATTTGCTACACTATTAAAAACTCATCAGAGACAGAATTTGAATCTTCTTTACATATGAATTTTTATTTATTTATTTAATCTTCATGCAACACGGCAGGTGCATGAAAAAGGAAATGTTATTTAGAAATTAATGTATCTTTTTTGCTTATAAACATCAAAACTAATAAATATTAATAATTTAATAGGAATAATATATACAAACTAAAATAATAATATTTACAAAAGGGTGGAAAAAGAAATTATTGGGCACCAAAAAATTCATCCACATTGATATCAATGGGAAAAGTGCCCAAAACGCTGGCAGCATTGCCACGTTGGATAGCAATGCTGATTCGTTGCTGGTCACGCGAAGAATCGACCAGTTGTTTGCTGATATCACGAACAACTCGATGAGCGCTCGGACCCATGGCCCTAGTGTTTCAACCCCAAACCGCTCAAACATATGTATGTATAACATCCGATAAGGTTTATTATATTTACGCCGTTTGAGTTTTCTGCACTTGCAGCAGCCGCCCCAGCACAGCCTGCCGTACTAAGAAAATGGGTTGGCGCAAGGGTGTCGACACATGTTGCATCCCACACCAAAGGCCTACACAACTTCTACGGCATTATGGTCATCCCGTCTGGCCTCTTTCCATCGTCACGTGCCAAGCCGTTGGTTTCTAAAACAGCTGGAACCCAAAAACCACCCCTGGTAACAAGAGCTGGGCGGATAATGTCATTAATGGTCTCTTGCCGTGCAAACCGACCAGATCTTCTACTGCAGGATAGGCCACGGTGTCCGAAGCGGTCGACTGCTTCTTCAAACCATAGAAATATGAAAAACAGGAGAAGTGGCAAGGGGGCGTGTGCATGTCCGCGCGACTTGCACAAAATCCGCACATTCGGGCAAACGACCGTCAGTTATAAACTTGTGAGACTCGCGAAAAATGCCGTGTTGTTCAGTGGGTACGGGCAAGAACCGAAGCGATAAGAGAAGCCTGGGTCATCACAGAATCTCTTACCATATGTAAGTACAAGTATAATAGTAAAAACAACAAATATAAGATTTGTATTATATCCCTTGCTGTTAAGGTGTGGCTCACAAAGTTTGTACCATAACACACTGGAGAGAATAACACACAATGTGACATGCAACACACTGGAAAATATTGTAACACACTAGAACTTTGTAAAGGCAGGTCTACATTGTACAAAAAATATTATTATTAGGTTAATAAATTAAATGAATAGGTACGTATGTGACTTCTATTAAGACACGTAATCTATTTAAACATTTGACTCCTCATTGTACTCCTCATTATGAACAACTTTTACTATGGGACCAACACTGAAATCATGAAAAAAAAAATCAGCTGTTTCATACAAAAATGCTTTACAACACGATCATAATGTGTGGAACAGCTGATTTTTTTTTCATGATTTCAGGGTTGGTCCCATAGTAAAAGTTGTTCATAATGAGGAGTACAATGTCCCCTTATAGGTATATATGTATTGTTTTTTATGGGCCTTAGTTGCCTGAAATAAAGGAATTATTATTATTATTATTCTCTTTATTCATATTTTACACATATAAAAATTATATTTTTAAATATTTTTAAAAAATGTAATTTTCAAAATTATAAAAAAAAAAAACATCTCTATCTAGTTTTGTTAGTCCTCTCTGCATTTCTTCGTTGCATTTCTTTAAATTTATTTGGGTTTTCATTTTTCATCTTCTCGCGATAACGTTTTTGCCGTTCGGCTGCGCTCAAAGGCATCTGTGTACAAAATAAGTTTTAACTGTAAATATATTTTGTGATAGAAAGAAAAAGAAGCTCTAGAACAAAGAAAATAATATTTTATATTTTTATGGTGTTTATATAATAATAATAATAATACCAGCCTATTATTGTCCCACTGCAGGGCAAAGGCCTCTTCTCATACAGAAGAATAAATAAATAAAATAATTTAGCATTATTTGTACAAACACTTGATTTCATTTAATACGGAAAATACACATGAAATTTTTCTATAGCAAAATAAACATTATAACGAAGGAAAGTATTATAACTACTGTTTATTACTGAAAAATAATTATGAAATTGTTGGAAAAAAATTAATGCCTAATGTTTACTTTCGGGTAACAGTATGTTGTGAACCAAGCTTAATATTATCCAGTGTGTTACGTAACACAACATGTAACACACCATAACACACTAGACCAAACACACCAGAAGATTCTTGTGTTCACTTGAACATAGCAGCTACAACTTCAAAGATATTTCAGAAATAAACCCTTAATGTACAAGGTAAAAACTATTATTTAACATATTAACTAATATAATAACGAATTATAAACACGTACCTTGAAAATTCTGCATTTAAAATCCAATATTTTTAACGACCAAAACGAACATCACAAATCACCTCACGTATGTTACGAAACTAAAATTGCTGACATAAAATTGACACATCATTGGCGTTGCCCTAGAGTGTTGCCACCCATTAAAAGTGGTTCTAGTGTGGTTGTCACTAAAATAAAAAAGTTACCACGTAACACATCTATTATAACACACTGGAAGATTAATTGGGACAAATTTTAAAATTAATAGTTTTATAAGAAAATATATAATTGCGAGGGATTTTTAGACAAAATGCATTACATGAACTCCCGTATTAACTACGACGGCAATCAGAAATTACATAAACCGAATAAATATTTTGTTATGATAATATAATTGTCGAAAGACTGCACTGGGACATTTTAGTTTTGTATGGAGCAAAAAAATATATAAAAGTTTCGTAAATCAAATTATTTAGTAAAATAAATATTTTTTATTTTTATTTGCAACCATGTATTTTTGACGTTTTCATATTATAATAATAAATTAAATTCTAAGGTATTCAATATGTAAATAATACTAAATATGTGCGGTAAACAGGCGACCGAAATATTTTTTCAAAAAGTACAATTTTTTTGAGCCACACTACGTTATTTGTGTTTACAAAAATCAAAGCATCTATAATACTCTTACAGTAACATTGCTCTTTAACAACTAGGTACCTAATTTTAACGCTTAATATAAGTTAAAAGCAATGTAAAAATACCATTACGATGCTTTATCAGTGCGGTGTATTTCATAATACGGCTGCTGTCAGTTGCGGCGAGTTAATGATGTGCCTTTATGATCCACTAATGTGTCGACCATAATATCGATTGGTTGTATAACCGAAGTGAAATAAAGTTAATATTTTTATTTATTTTTATTATTTTACAGAGTATTAAAGAAATAAGTAAGCAACTGTCGTAAAGTAAGTTGGTTACATTGTAAGTTAAATTGTGCGTAAATAATTGGAGTTTTTGAGTTTTATGAAAACAATTATTATTATTATTATTATTATATATGTTATATAATATTAATATATTATGTTCGGGAAATATAGATTTTTATTTAATTTGTTTTTGGGACCCAAAAGAAATAGTAGGTTCTTACAACAAAAAAATGGAAAAATCTATAACTTTTCTATTTAGTCAATCATTAGCGTAAATCTATATATATCTATATATATAAAAGGAGAAACTGACTGACTGACATATCAACGCACAGCCGAAACTACTGAGATTAGGAGCGTGAAATTTTGCACAAGGTTTCCTTTTATGACGTAGGCGAGCACTGAGAAAGGATTTTCCAAAATTCACTACCTAAGGGGATGAAGCGGGTGTCCAAAGTTTGTATGGAGAAACCTACATTAACGCGAGTGAAGCCGCGGGCAGACGCTAGTGTAAAATAAAATAAATAGTAGATATTGAATAGAAAACCAATTGAATACCTAGCTAACTAGTCCGACGGTCACTATTGCTTCAGAACACAAAATAACGCTACGTTTCTATCGAATCATGACTGAATTATTTTATTAGAAACTGTAGTGTGATTGATATGGTAGATGCTTCAGGGTAGCCCGCGAAATTCAAGTATTCGTAGGTTCTTTGCATTTTGCACGTCAGTGTCAGTCATCACACAAACATAGATATCGATATTTCGCGATACCGCGCGAAATTGAGCGAAATTCATCGCTATAGCTCTAGGTAGCAAATACCGCGTATGTCTGAAGTAGTCTGAACTGTCCAGGCATCAAGTCAAGGGATATAATACCATTTGAAGCTACGACACTGCGAAAAACTATACGTAACAATGCATTCAATCACATAAAACAAAGGTTAAAATATACCTAAACATTTTACTAAAGTCTACTTGACATAAAATAAAATAAAAATGGTAATGGTTTAGTAATAAGAAATATCAATCAAATCTATTTAGGTATTATATTTTTAGCACCACATTCATTTATTTAGCAACTGAGTGTCATTCTTATTATGGCAATACTGAGTCGGAGAATTATATCGTGAACAGAGCGAACAAAAATAGACCTTAAGGTGACCAATCTCATGAAATAATAGTACCTATTATAATTATATAAGTATATAAGTAATCAACCATCAAATAAAGCTAATCGAGTGTTTATAAATTTCTCATGAAAATATCATGAGTCATCCTCATAATATGACTAAAATCAAATGAGAGTCTTTTTTAATCATTTCAACAGGCTCAAGTCGGTACCTAAGTAGTTATTTTACTATATAAATGAATTTTGAATTGCAATACTATCTATATTATTAACAATGTATTAGAACTCGACTGTAGCCTCTAGACATGATGAGTAGGTGAACAGTTCCTACTTAATTAGAACACACCGCTAGAAATCCAAGTAATTATAATCACAACGTGAAAATAATTAAGTCTGAAACCGATTGTTAAGATTGTCGCTGTATTCATAGGACACAGAAAGTTTTAAAGTCCCTATCTAATAAAATGATATTTTGTTCTTCAACTCACCATGAATTTTTAAAATCTTTAAGTCCGGAAAAACTGATGCTGTTAGAACGATTGAGTCGCCGCCCCAGAGTCCAGAACCGAATCTTGTTGTGGTTGTCCTCCTCATGGAAAGGGTTCAAGTGTTCCGGGTAGTCGTAGATAGAGACCGTCTTACGGGGAGCAGTCGCCGCAGCCATAATTGTGTCTCCAGAAAATCCACTTTTTTGGGTTTTACATAATAAGCACACAGTACGTTAGGCGTCAACCACTTATTTTATCAGTTATCACACTGGTGTCTTATCAAGAACTGATAGCGCTTTGTATGGTTTTATCGTGAAGAGATAATTACGGTGTTTGTTTTCGCGGCGTCGTGTGGCGAGAGATCTAGCGTCGCGGCGCTCAATGTCGCGAGTTGAGGCACACTACAGTAGCCACGGCGGCAGGCGGCGGCACGAGGGCGCGCGGGCGCGGGTGGTCGGTCGCGTCAGCCGATGCGACGACGTCGGTCGCTATCGCAGCGCGCCGCGCGCCGCCGCCGCACACCAAGCGCGCGCGATGCTCCTCCAACAATGCTGCTTCACTGCGCTGTGCATAGTTGCACACCCACCCGTTACTGAACAACAGTGAAAAAGAAAGTTGCTTTTAACGCAATCAATATCTTATACTAGTCAAATTAATTAATCGCGTTTTCCTTGTTGGTTTATTAAGCTGTTGATCCCCGCATTAACGCCGGCGTTCACGCGCCATTGTCTTACTATTGTGTCTCTAATTACGCACTCAAAAGGTTAAAAGATTACTTTACAAAGCAAGTAGGTAACTAATTGAATAAAAAATCAGCCTTCAGTTGGCATTGCTGGAAGGTTTCGCAGCGGATGGCACCGATCGTACACAGGTACTCACTAGTACCTACCTATGCATTATATTAGGGAGTTTCTGGTAGAGTTCAGTAGCATCCGGGTTCTTTACGGACATAACTTACACGATAGTTACGACACTTGCTATATACTTATGAGTAGGTAGGTACATAGGTGGTAACAGTAAACAGTGGCGTGTAATATTTACCTAGATGACGCCATGCAGGAGTCGCGTCACCCGCACTCGAAGGTCACGTCAGCTTCAGAAAATTTAACCGCATCTTGAAATATTTATTATTGGCTGAGCTTGCTCATATTAGACGATAAAATATTTAGAATTACCTATGAACCTTTAGTAACTAATACTGCCATCAATAGCATAGTTGCAGTAAGTCCACTCTCGACGGTTTTGAGAAAAACGCTGTTAAAGTTTTGGTGCGAAAATCTTCCATAACTACTTTGTTTGTAATCAGATCATGATGGTTGATAGGTACCTTAAATGAAAGAGGACTTTTGCACCTACGAGTATCTACTTCTTATTTGGAAAACAATACTGAGTAATTGAAAAACAAAATAAATCCATTATACTAAGTACCTATCTCCTAGACACTCTCCGATATCACACTTAGCATAAACACAACACTTGTGTTTTTTTACTGTATTTACGCTAGGTAACCTATTTTATGATTTAAATAATATAGTTTATAAGTTTTTATTTTAACAGGCTGTAGTGATAATAAAAAAAAAATAGTTATTTGTTTTCATTAATGTATTAAAAAAAAAATATAATCTTATTTTAGTTATTCTGTTATTAAGTCGCGACTCGGTCATTTTTTTTGATGAACATGTCTTTTCTAGAGCTACATCTAGAGCCGAGTAACTTGAATTAATCATCTGACGTTGTTCCCTATAAGTGTTTTTGGTACAGAGCTTCTTACAATCATGTATCTCAATAAAAATATCTGAATCAGTAGTAGTCTTCAGTTCTTCAGTAACACAATGGTCTTTGTCTTTTACACTGTCATCGGAATCGAAATCTTTGGGCAAATAAAACATTCTCACAGAAAAACAATCAGTTGCATGTGAAGTTGATGGTTTATTACGTAAATTTCTTGGTGAAATACACCTTTCAGTTGCCATTACAGGCATAATTCTTGGATCAAATGAAAATGGTGAGCTGGTTCTTTCAATAATAATATTATAATAATAGATGTTTCATGAATGGGTTCAACTCAGACGGTGTTTATACGACATAGAAAAAACTATCATTAAAAATTAAATTAAGGTTTTTCAAATTATTTTCACTAAAATCAGAATTCTCCACAAATGAGTAGCTAGAATTAGGTGATATCAGCATTACCTCAGTGCATAGTAGAATGGATACTGAGAACTTTCCACCACTTGCCTCACTCTAGGCATTATTAGATCTCGCCGAGAACTCGTTTCTCTGCTTCTTCTTCTTCTCGAATCTATGGTTTTATTTTCTCTCAAAGTTTTTAGGCCCAGTAGGTTGCCACGTTTATAGCGGTGTCAGTGGCGGTTTTTTAGGTCCTCCAAAATGTAGGTATAGGGACACTTTGGGCACTCTAATAAGTAGGCCATCGTCTGGTCAGGCAGGAGCACCGCACTCGCACTGGGTGTCGGAGGGGTCTATTTATCCCCCGCTTTGCCAAGTTGTGTTTGCAACGGCCTACTTGCGTGCGTAGTCTGTTGATCGCTTTCCATAAAGGTTATTGCAGATCGCGTCCGAGTGGCAGATGTTCTTGGGGTTGAACGAAGTCGGGCGGTTGTGAGTAATGAGTGTGAGTGACATGGGGATACCGCGAGACAAACGATGACGGCAATGCCGTTGAGGAATGGGCTGACGCATCTGAGTTATCACACGTACCTACATAATGCCAAACAACTTGCATTGCTCTACATACAAAATAAATAATTAGCTTGCAGTTGCACGTTGGTATTAATAACAACGGTAGCCAAATATTGTTTCCAGCCTTATGATAAGGAAATATTTAAGTTGTAACTACTACGCACTTACCTCGATCTGTATTTCATTCAAGGCTTCTAAAATAGCAATAGAGGCTGGTATGAATCTTCAGAAAGTTGTTGTTTTGCCTGCGCACTCCCGCGCCCTCACCAAATCGCCGCAAATCGTTTAGCATAATAAAAATAGTCGAAAATTTTACGAAAGTGGTCGAGAAAAAGACATATTAGAATTTGAAAAATTATGTAAGATCTGATAACTGTCTTTGTGGTAAGTAATCTGGAAATACGTTTAGGATCGTTACTGAGCATACATGCAGTATCGCATCTTACTGTCTGTATTTTATTATGTAAGTTGAAGGCGATGCGTCACATCTACTAAACAAAATGACACTATCAGAGCATACTGTTTTTAAGACTAGATGACTAATTTAGTAAATATTGGGAAACTGTTTAGGATCAAAACAGTATATCTTCTTAGTGTCTATTTACTGGGCTCATATTCAATTTTTATACAGTATTGTTGTATAGATGTCATACTGTGCTTAGGCCGAGTGACTCTGAATAAGAATTCTGCAGTAAGTGTACCCACTGTAATCATGCTTTGTGATGTAAAAAAAATAGTCAACTTACTGCAAATTTTGAATTCATAAAGTGTATGGTCCACCATTCATATAAACTTTGGCCAACAGTGGACATAATTATTAAGACAACTTCAATTCATAATTTATGAAATAATAAACCTGTTACAGCTATTACAGGTTTAATTAAAAGTTGGGGGAAATGAGTTAAATCATTTAATTTTTATATTGCTAGAATCAAAATGGCGGCTGTAGCACAGCAAATTAAACAAACATTTTTTTATTCATTTGGTTAATCATTTTCTTCGTCGTTTAAAATTAGAACAGCATCGTAAAACATTATGTAAGTGACTTCTAAGTATTAGCTTATTTATTCATCAACAAATATCATTTAACAAACATCTGTAGGTAGTATTTTATTTACATGTTTTTATTTTTGTGGTACAAATTAAATAGTTCTTACTTGTCGTGGATAAATCCATTCTTGCATAACAGACCACGGATTTCAGCAACTTCCAAAGAATGTCGTCTCGTCTGTGATTTCGGAGGTCCTTTCATGATAAAAGAGAGTAAACGTCATAACGTTAAAACTTACAAAGTGTACCTTTGCCTCATAGTCTGCCATGCCACTAAGGCCGTTCATCTCGAGCTTGTTACTGAGCTCACATCTGAAGCATTCATAGCGGCTTTAGATTGTTTCGTATCGCGGAGAGGACTCTGTCACTCCATAGTCACAGATAGTGGTAGGTACTAACTTCGTGGGTGCCAGACGTTATTTGTCGGAAGTTAACGAAATGCTAAACCGCAAGAGCAATAGTATTTCCAGTCAACTCGCTTCTCGAAGTATCACGTGGAAGCTCAATCCTCCTTCCGGTCCTCACTTCGGAGGCATCTTCGAGAGCGGGATAAAATCAAAAAAATACCATCTCAAACGTATCATAGGATCACAAATTTTGACTTATGAAGAATTGTATACTATCTTAACGAAGGTGGAAGCTATGTTAAACTCTAGACCCTTAGTGGAACTCTCTTCCGATCCCGGCGAGGTTGACGCTCTTACAGCTGGTCACATCCTTATCGGTCGACCTTTAGTATCTCTACCTGTACCGGTATATGCTGAAAACGAGACCTTACGTACTCAATGGCAGCTTTTGCAGCGCCTATCTCAGAGCTTTTGGCGCACTTGGCAGAGGTACTATCTGTATACATTGCAACAGCGAATGAAATGGTTTAAACACGGCAACAGTCAGCCAAAATTGAACGATCTTGTAACCATTTATGAACCCAACTTACCCGCTAACGAATGGAGACTGGGTCGCGGCGTCCAGCTACACCCGGGCAAAGACGATATTATTCGTGTTGTGACAGTCAAGACATCTAAAGGCTTACTTGTACGACCTGCCATCAAAATTTGTCCTCTTCCAATTGAACAAAATAATTAATTATCCCTATCCAACATTTTAATACTCAACCATTTTTCAAGTATCTATCTATATATATATATATATATTATTTTTCAATTATACGAGTATGTTTATTGCATTAATCTTAATGTAAAATCATATCCGCACGGTGACATATCTGAATTTGCATAGGCCGTAAGTCTCGACCTTCATCTTTCTTATGAAATCCCTAGTTGATTTCAAGTGGGGGGATATGAACCGGCTTTGGGATGATTTCCTTGTTCCCATCCTGTCCTCCCTTATTTGAATTCGCCGCCATTCGCACACGCATCGCACCACCACCTGACGGCCGATTGAAGAAGCATGAGTTCGAACTCAACAGCACGTCAACCCGCGCGCGGAGTTAAAGAAACCTGAAAATATCGTGAAATACTATTGCTAGTGATTCAGCTTGGTGATGTCCCGGCTCCCAGTATCCTGTGAGTACCTGACTACTTTCAATTTATGATCCTTCAGCCTGTTCTTTGTAGGAAACTTAGGGAAGCGTCCCTGGTTGGACGCAATACTCATTCAAAGATACTTCGTTATAAGTGGCAAAAAACGTACATTTCGACACTCTCGAGGAAATAAAATTCATAGGGGCCCAGAACTTCCCGTTGACCCAGAATCCTGAAATTTGACACAAAGCAAGGTCTTATAGCACAAATATAGGGATAAATCTGAAAACTGTAAATTTGTTGTTACGTCACAATTTTTTTTTTTGCGGTTCGGAAAAATCTTCCGAGACTCCATTCCGAACTATTTACATAGCTAAGTTTGTACGAAACCCTCAGGGTGCGAGTCCGACTCGCACTTGCCCAGTTTTTTTACATTGAAGTCGGTTGTATTTTTTTAGAAATCAGCGAACATAAATAAAAATAAATACATTCAGCCGAACATAGAACCTCCCCCTTTTTGAAGTCGGTTAAAAATGGATATACAGCTTACCTACTCATCCATCACTTATTATATTAATCACTTATTATTAATTACACAACAGGTAGATAATTTATTAAGTTTCACAAATTCATATTTTTAGTTGCGAACCAGAATTTCTGCGGCTCAGTGTAGATTTTAAGTAAATTATCAGTGTTGAATGGTTACCCTTTCTGTAACTGATAAAAAATTTTTTACAAAAAAAGTACAACCGACTTGTATGTAAAAAAAAAACACTGAAAAGTGCAAAATAACTTTAATTTCGGAAGTCGGTGTTTTATTAGTTTTGTCTCTCCGTTATTTAACACCGACTTGACCGTGACCCAAGGCACGGTAATATTATCTATATTACCGTGCCCAAGGGCTGGCTTTTACCTCGGTCAGAGATTAAGCATTGCCATACAACGTTGCAATGCCGTCAGCCTTTTGAGCACACTTCCAGTCGACAGCGATGTGGAGGAGTTTTATGACGCCATATTTTAGCTAGTAGTTTTTGCCTTTAGTGTATATTATTATGTAGTTTTAATTAATTAAGTGTTTGTATTGAATTATACTATTAATTCGGGCAATTACAATCATTTTCCAAATTACAAGAAAATGGTTGAAAAATTCAATAAACCTTCGGTTAATCTTAGCTTTGTCGAAAATATTTTAATACAATCTTTTCGTGAACGATTTTCTGAGTTTCAAAAAGTTAAACCTCTATTGGACATTATTTAGCAATCCTTTCACCATTTCAGCTGAAACTGCACCAAATTCAATGCAATTAGAATCGATATTCAAAACGATTAAGATTTTCGCAACAAATTCAATGAAAGGGACTTTGTGAACTTTTGCCGCTGCATTGATAAAACTATGTACAAAGAGTTGCGCACAAATGCTCTGAAATGCGCCAGCTTATTTGGATCTACATAAATATCTGTACAAATTTTTTCGGTATTGAATAATAACAAAACAAAAAATCGAAACCGACTCGCAAATGAAAGTTTGGAAGCAATTGAGCCAAATATAAAAAAATAAACATTGTGAGCACAATCAATGCAGTGCCACGCACAGTGTTTTATGAAGACCATTTTTCGGACATTGCTTTTTTATATAAAAATCTGTTAGTTTAAGTTATTTAAATGTAATATTTCGTATTCCCATTTCACTAGCATGTTTAGTTTTCGAGCTTGAATTTTTTGAAAATCGTCTTTTTTCAACCGGGTATTTAGAAAAAAAAAATCATTTCTCTGAAACTAAATATGATACGCAATTGTGACCTTAGAAACATCGACGTCGTTTTTTATGCTGCATATTATAAAGTAAAAATAAACCTCGGAACATCGTTAGGTTCAGACTTATACGAGGTTTTTAGTTTTTATTTTTTTTTCTCCGTAATTCCATCGTATTTGGAAAAGTTATTTATACTGAAATTATGCCCTTTATCTTCTCTACATACCACAAAAATGACACATACTAATTGCGTGGAATCTAGAAACAACAACATTTTTAAGTTTGATCCGTATTCTACGTCGTTAGGGTTGTCACGCGATTATATTATATTAGTTCATATCCGGATCTGAATTTATCTCTATATATAAAATGAGAAATTGACTGACTAACATACCAACGCACAGATAGATAGATAGATAGATATATTCTTTATTGTACACCAAAAATACAAATTACATTAGGAACTTAAAATTAATAGGGTGTCACAATGGGCGGTCTTATCGCTAAAAGCGATTTTTTACAGACAACCTTTGGATGGATTTGACAGAGAAGGAGAAAAAAGATACGCAGGTAGTTCGTGGTGTACTATTTATATATATACAATACATAAACTAATAAATTTCATATAATACAAACAATATATAATATATATATTTAAATATATAATAAAGAAAGCAAAGAAATGATGTACGTAATGACGACATTCAAGAGGAAAGGTAGTGATCCTTAACCATATTTTTAAAAATCGTGAGTGTTTGAGCTTGCCTTACTGACACGGGCAAAGCATTCCACAGCCGCACTGCTTGAACTGTAAACGACTTGCACAGCCGAAACTACAGGGCCTAGGAACATGAAATTTTGCACACGGTTTCATTTTTAACCGACTTCAAAAAGTAGTATTTATAGTTGTATGTTCACCGATTTCTCTATCAATTGTGGACCGATTTTGAAATTTTTTTATTTTTTTTTTTGTTTGAAACGTTATGCTTCCCATAACTATATTTCTATGGGACATGAATTGGTCCCATAGAAATATAGTTGTGATCTGATCATGAACTTCAAAGATATTGAACGGAACAAGTAAAATTGCTTTGTTTAAACGTGTAGTCGATAACTGACTGAAGGAAGAGGGGGATATATTGAACTGATCTTATGATGAAGCCGGAAGGTAGATATCGGATCTCTGTAAAAAATCAATGTAACCTAACCGTGTTTGGAATTATTAGAATTGTCATGAGATGCACTCTGCCTATAAGGTACCATAGAGCTAATCTGATGATGGAAGGTAGTCACGAAGACTCAGTAATAAAACATTGTACCCTAGACGTGGCTTATTGGACTTGTTTGTCAATATTTTAATGATTATATACTTTACTATACAATTGCACACTATTTAAGTTAGGCTGAGGTAAAAAAAACTTTTTACTAAAAAATACAGCCGACTTCAATGTAAAAAAAGTACTACAAAGTGCTTGACTGCGACCTCACCTGATGGTAAGCAGTGATGCAATGGTTGATGGAGAAACGCACGAGTTTATTAAGAAATCTATTTTTTAGGTATTATCTATTTAAATTTGTAGCACCTACTTGCTAATAATAATAACATAAGCTGGGAGTACCTCCAAGCGGTGAACGCGGTAACATACTTGACCTGCGTACTTCTGCATGTTTAAATACCTTCGGGCTTATGTTGTTTTCAAAGTCTTGTACATCGATATATATGTACTACGCACAAGATTACGCGTGCCGTACACTCACTTCAATCGACTCAGGTGCAGTGTCGTTTATGCACCTTGATATTATATTGATGACATTAGTGCAGTTTTGACGTTCATGCAGTGTGAGAGTGGCGCTTATAAATTCGAATCAAAGTGAATCTGGCCGTAAATAATAATTCTGTAGTAATTTAAGTAAAATTACTGGTTGTCCAAGCAATATAATAGCTTCTAATATCGTAATAGTATGTTAGAAAACATATTATTTTATTTAAAAGCCTTCCCATTTTACAATCATAGACTAAAACATGCAGATGTCCCTCCCACAAAAACCAGATTTTCACTTACAACTGGTTTAGTGAACAGACTTGCATGGTGTTTTATTCCGTTTTTTTTTTTTTTTTGAATATTTCATATAATGTCATTTCTTTTTTGTATAAATGATATTAATGAATTCCGTCAAATTCAAAAATTATGACGACGTGTCTTTTTCTATACTGTAAAAACTCGGCAAGAAATGTCAGCAAATCATTGGGTATCAGTTTTCATCGGTAAGTTTTGTCGTTAGGTAAGCATTCTGTCATTCGTTAGCACGGTACTACGTACCTACCTAGATATTACGTGCATATTAGTATTCAAATATACATTAGGTTCAGTTGAATTTGTAGTCTTATGTGTGATTTTGCATTACTGATATTGAGATTTCGTCCTTCATACACTATAATTATATTCTAGGTTTGTTCACTCTGGTCAGCCGAAAAGGGAAGAATGGATTCTTCAAGAGGATAGAAGTGAAAATACGAGGCTTCCTACAAAATATTCGTTTATCTGCTCTAAACACTTTCAAGCTAATGTTAAAAAAAATATTTAAGTTTTAGCTGCAAAAAAAAAAATTATAAAATTACAAAGGGAAAATAAATGTCTCCGAAAAAAAAAAAACGGAATCTTTAACTGGAATTGTTGAACATTTTAAAGATAAAACCGTTGTTGTTTGTTTTGCTACATATTAGCAGCACAGTCCAGGGGGGCTATTGGCTAACTTTTTCAATAACAGTTGACAACTAGCATTCGTTGCACACTAAACTTAGTTGTCAACTGACAATTTCATAAAATTGGTATTACGTATCGCACAAGTGACTAACAAACTACGGTGGAAATGTGGTGAATTATAAAAATTTACGGTGCCTATTGTGACCACTCTAAAATTTTATCGACTATTATACAGCTTCAAAAGCTTACACAATCGCAATTTTAAAATTATCGATACAATAACATCTGTCAAAACGTGATACGGTGGCTATCAAAGGCACCAGTGGCTAATGACGTCACTGCAGTTGGTCACTGAAGATAGGCAATACGAAACTAGCTGTTTGACAGTTCAATGATGCACATTGTTAACAAGTGATCATCACTTAAACTGTCAACAGAGTTACGCAATAGCCCCGCTGATCTTCATTCACTCAGGATAGCTGTTCTTCAGAATGATGATTACAATAAAGGGTTTCAATATTTTACGCGATTTTGAATTCACTTATTTATTAAAATTTTAGAACGTGGTTTTTAAATTTACACTAACGATGACTATTGTTAAATTTTGAAATAGAGTGTTATTGTAATGAATTGTAGGCAAAAAGCTGTCACTTCTGCGGTATAAAAATCTATATGGATAACATGTCATTACACTATGTTGAACGAAACGCGTAAGTGCCACGAAATCCATGGCGCTTAAGACATTTTGGTCGTGAAAAAAAGTATCCTCTAAAAGCTATCTAGGCGCTGTATGTTTTAATAGTTTTTTTAGATGACATAATGCCAATCTAGCGCTGCAGCGAACTTTTGTTTTAACTTTTCAGTATTTTGACAAATAATTTCCATGAACGTGCTTGTCTATCGCTAGAATATAAGTCGATGGTCTTGTGCTTTAGTCTGTTTGGCGGCAATTCAAAAGGCTATATGCTAGAAGCTTCCTAGCATAATTGAATCAAGGATCCGAGATATCCGTAGGAGATCCAAAGTTATCCACACAATCAGATGAATCGCCAAACTTAACGGGCAGTGGGCAGAGCACATTTACATTTTAAATAAATAAAAACCATCATCAACATCCATGTGGTATTTTGATGTCATTTTTGATTTTCAGAACTACCTCCAATTGAACAATTTAGGGGGTTTTAAAGATCGTATGGAGGAATCTTATTTCTTAGGTTAATAAACTTAAAACTTAGCACAAATTCTTATCAAAATAAAGATTGTCATTATTCGTTTTTCAAAACTACCCTCAAAATACAGTTTTAAAGGGTGTTAAAGTTTTTATGAAAACATTCGCGAACGAAGTTGCTAGCATAGTGCTAGTTTCAGTACCTATAAATAACTTATCCCAACCAATACTACGGAATTATCGAGAACAAAATAAATAAAACCTAAAAACCTTGCATAAGTCTGGATATAACAAAGTTCCTAGGTTTAAAGGTCGAAATTTTAATAACCAATACGTCCCATTAAATAAAAATTGAATCATTAAAGTTCAGATTCGAAAGTGACAACCCTAGCAAAAACAGTTAATTTGGAATAACTTCTAGATTCCACGCAGTTAGGATGTGTCATTTTTGTGGTATGTAGAGAAGATGAAGGGCATAATTTCAGTATAAATAACTTTTCCAAATACGACGGAATGACCGAGAAAAAAAATAAAAACTAAAAACTAAATACCTCGTATAAGTCTGAACCTAACGAAGTTCCGAGGTTTATTTTTACTCTATAATATGCAACATAAAAAACGCCGTCGATGTTTCTAAGGTCACAATTGCGTACCATATTTAGTTTCAGAGAAATGATTTTTTTTCTAAATACCCGGTTGAAAAAAAGACGATTTTCAAAAAATTAAATCTCGAAAACTAAACATGCTAGTGAAATGGGGATACGAAAAATTGCATTTAAATAACTTAAATTATCAGATTTTTATATAAAAAAGCAATGTCCGAAAAATGGTCTTCATAAAACACTGTGCCACGCTCCAAATTATTGTAATATATTATTTTTTTAATAAAATTTTTGGCCGCTTTTGTTTTTAATTTTTGATGGTGGCCTGCCATTAGTTTATCATTTGCCCAAATGGCCCATAGTCTCAATAAGTCTGTGCTTCCCTGCCTGGGTTAGAGCGTTACGGAAGGAGAAAGACTAAATTATCATGGGAAGCTTAACTTGGGCTTTGAGGATTTTTGAAAGAGAACGCAAAGGGCAACTGAAGGAATACAGGTGGGTTTTAGTCAGTAATAGTGTCGCTCCACCCAGAATGCAAGTTATTTTATGATTTTCCTACTGACAAAAAAAAACAGGATGCTTAACTTACATTTAATTTCTCTTATTTTATTTTTAGTGATCGACATCTTGACTAAACAACGATTGTTACCTATATATTACATACGTATACTGTGAAAATTTTATATCTACACTACTATTATAAAGAGGTAAAGTTTGTTTGTTTGTTTGTAGAGGGTAATCACTGGAAGTACTGGTCCGATTGCTAAAATTTTTTCACCGATGGAAAGCTGCTTTATTCCTGAGTGACATAGGCTATATTTTATGTACGCGGGTGAAGCCTTGGGCAAAAGCTAGTATTTAATATAGTTCGTCGTTTAAAATGAAATGCGCCATGGTTTCTTTCAGAAAATACTTAGGCGCGGCACGCGAGTTGTGGGCCACCGACCCCCACTCCACTCCACTGCCACCACAACTGAAACACCACCAATGGCCCCCACATTGCTATCGATCCATACACCACGAACACGTAAAGGTAAGCTACACTATACGCAGAGCCAGGTATTTACATTCAGAAAAGGGCAGAAAAAGCACGAGATGCAGGACCTATACCTATAGGTACCTCTAGGTTTTCTCTTGTTACTGGTACCAATACTCTTTGCTTTTCTCTTTAGGTACTTAATTAACATAACTAAGGAATCGGATCTTGAGTCAGTCAGTCTAAATTTAATTTTACGACCTGAAAAACCGATAGCTATATCAAAGCTACCTATTCCATTTATAATTTCTGCTGCCTCTTACTAAAATATGTAGCTACAGTCATCGTCAAAAGTCGATTATCATGTAGCTACCTACATATAGTACAGTACTATTTTCGAAAAGTCGTATTGTTAAAGTCGTCGTATTATTTTCTCAAACCAACCACTACTGTGTCATGCACGGATATCTATGGTGTCATGTCTTGACCATGTTCAAGGCAAACTGATGCAGAATCGAAGCTTCAATCTAAGCAAAGCTTGTCCGTTCGATATCATGATCGTCCTAACTCGATAGAAATGTGCATTACGTTATAGAGATAGGGGTCAACTACTTAGGTAACTATAAGTTATATAGGTAGATATATTCTGACAACACGGGTCTGACGAAGCTACAGTTTCTGTTACAGTTATGTAACTAAATAATTAATTGACACCGCGGCCGTAGACCGTATTAATGGTTTATTTTTGTATCGATCGAGGTGTACCTAAACAATAGCGAGGTGAATTACTTGGACTTTTAGTTTTTATTATTAACCAAGTAAAATATTACAGAATTGGCGCAGTGCCTGCAACAAACGTAAAACGACTTAGTCATCCTCCGCTTTTGTTCTTTATAGTTTAATGCCTGCACTTTGGCACAGTATATATATCTATACTGTGACTTTGGACAAGGGTATCTACCTACCTACAGGAAAATATTATCCCATTATCCGCAGAAACCAATTTATTCAGCTTTTTATTCACGGTACAGGTACCTGCACTTCTTACATAACCAGTTTTGAAATAGTAGATAGGTACATTATTTTGTTCTGATTGCGATATTCATCCATATCATATTTTACAGGTGAATTAAAAAATACTACCTATAATTACCTTTTAAATAGGTAGGTAGTGGGTATAGAGTCTAACAAACGTATTTGTTCATGATTTTCCTGCATTGAGGACATAATAAGCCGTAGGTATACCTTTAACTATCGTGGATTGAACTGTCATGGGAAGTTTGACTTGGGCTGCGAGGATGTTCGAAAGAGTTACGGCGGCTCTCGGACGCAAAGGGCAACTTCAAGGAACACAGGTGGGTTTTAGTCAGTAACAGTGTCGCTCCACCTAGAACGGAAATTACCTAAGTATTTCATATTCGTAATTCATTTCTGGTCTGAAAAAAAAATCGGGAAGCTTAACTTTCATTTAATTTCTGTCATTTTACCCCTACTTCTTATTCTGTGCCCCTACTGGATCACGCACTCTCCATTTTACCTAATTAATTGTTCTTTGTTACAGCCCAGCTGAGCAGATCCGCGTAGATCGCTGAGAATTTGGTAATGACTAATCTAGTCGTGATGTAAACTTTCGGCATAGTAAGTTGTTCTGTAAGTATCTCACGAAAGCGGGCTAGTCTTGGTTGTGTGATATAAAATCAAACTTGCCTTCATCAAAATCCGTTTTGACATTACACGCAACGCAGGTTCTCAACTTCTCACCGAACATGGATGGACAGTTTCTGCACCGGATTCGTGCGGAAGTAACGCCCGGGTATCACCAGTACCACTGTGTTGACCGCCCGGAGGACACGGTGGAGCACACGGTAGAGGTGTGCCCCGCTTGGGCAGATCACCGCCGTGTCCTCGTGGGGGAGATCGGCAGCAGCGATCTCTCGCGCCGGGCCTTGATACAGACCATGATCCGAAGTGAGGAGGAGTGGCAGGCGGTCGCCTCCTTCTGCGAAGCAGTAATGTAATAACTGTATATTTGTGGATAATAAAAAAAATATTATTAAGTATTCCCTTTATTTCACTATACTTAAACATATTAAAAATAAAACATTTAAAAATATAAAAAACAGCATCCCACCGGTATCGGGAACAGAGTCCAAGCTACCGGCGGTCAGGGCTCCAGAGAAAGGAAGGTTCCTAGGTAACCTAACTATACGAGCCGTGTCCAGGAGAACCACTTTCTGAATCCAGCCCTTGATCCAGTCGCCTACCTAATGCGAGCCTCCTAAGATGTTGGTCGAGGCTCTTGACTATTAAGCCATTGGGTGACACGACTATGATCGCTGAGTCTACACCCCACATGTCGACAACCTCGCGAGCCAAGTCAATATAGGTACCTACTTGATTTGTTTAACTTTCTCGGCTTTCACGAGGTTCTCGTCATGCGGAACGGATATGTCAACAATCATTGCACGCCTCTCGCTTCGGTCCACCACCACTATATCAGGCTTATTGGCTACAATAGTCCTGTCAGTGATGATGGACCGATCCCAGTACAATGTGATATCGCCATTATCGAGAACTGGGTCGGGCACATACCTGTAGTACGGCACCTCCGATTCTACAAGAGAGTAATTCATATATTTATTATTAAAATGTTAGCAAAGGAGGAGGCCGCACGTGCACGCGCGAGGGAGCGGCGCTCACGCACCAGCCGCCGGGATCCCAATCCCGATTTCCGGCCACCGTAGGCGCGGGCTTGCGGACGGTCCGGTAACTATCCGGACCGAGCCCAAGTCGTCGACGGCGCGTACTGTTGACCACACGCGCCTCAAGGAGATGTCAGCAAACCGTAGGAGCCCAGAAGGGTCGAAGCCTACTGGGGCCAAGGGTCTGCTTCTGAAAGGAAGACTCTTGACTGCGATCCCACCTGATGGTAAGCAGTGATGCAATCGTTGATGGTGAGGCGCACTGAGCCGAACGACGCTTGCAACTACAAATAGACGCGTATTTAAAATTCGTTAGCGGAATATAACTCTCTGTTTGACAAAAACAAGTGAGGGACTGACGCAGTGCGCAGCTGTGTGTGTGTATGTGAGCGTATTACACGGATATCTATGATAGTAAAATTAGGTATGTACATTATTTGCTTTATTTTTGCCGAATACTTTGGGGAATCGTTAGTGAATGTACAGACTAGTAATGCGTTTTTTGGAAATTTCATTTCCGTGCCGATATCTCAACATATTAGTATAACTAGCACACACTAACAAATCAGAAAATGTTATGGAGCCGTCAGCCGAGTGCTTTTTTTATGTGGGAAATCATTCAATGACTTCTCGCGCTCTTGGGCGTAGCGGGAGGGCGTGTCAGACTTTTACTGACAAGAAAACCCACTCCTGTACCTTTTTTGCCTTTGATCCAGGGCCCCTACGGTTTTGCTGACATCTCCTCAAGGCGCACGTGAAACACTACGCGACGTCGACGACTCGAGCTGTGTATGGACGGTTACTGGACGGCCGGACGGAGAGCTACCCATTGCTCGCCGTCCGCAACCCTACGCCTAAAGTGGCTGGAAATCGGGGGCCAGGATCCCGGCGGCGGCTGGGCGTTCCCTCAGATGTGCGTCGTGGTGGTTTTTTAGATCCCTAACTATTGTTACCTAATTTGTTTAGATACCTACCTAACTAAATGTAAACAATCTCATGACACTTCTATGAGATGACTTTTTTAAAAATATGTTTTAAAGTAGGTATGGTAAATAGGTAGAAATCAATTAGGTAGGTACCTATCTACCAAATAATTTTAGAAAATTTGATTATATTTTATGTAATAAAACGTAAGTACCTATTTCACATTTTTCAAAAACACATAAGTCCTATCCCTACAACATCAGCGGCCTGTTCAAAGACGCATAACGGGCATAATAAAAGTGACTCCCAGCACGTGGACTTAAGGTGCATTTTGATTCGTTACAAGCGCTACTACGCCCGGTAGGCAAATATAATCAAGGTCACGTCCGTGCCGTGCAATGTTTTATGAACATTATTACCATTGTTAGTAGGTTTATATTAGCATGTTTTCTTTCTAAAGGGCCTATTACACCATTCGATATTCAGACAGTTTTAGTCTATGATTCGACATATCGCGTAGTGTAATAAGAGTTAGACCGGTCTTACTCGGAACAAAAAATAAGACAGTCTGAATATCGTGTGCTGAATATCGCGTAGTGTAATAGGCCCTTAATAAGAGTGAAATTTCTGTACTTGTACTATTACTTATCCTGTGCTGATACCGACGATGATGGTGCAAACAAAAAAAAATTTTTACAAAAAAAAATACAACCGACTTCAAAGTTAAAAAAAACACTGAAAAGTGCAAAATAACTTTAATTTCGGAAGTCGGTGTTTCTACAATAGTTTTGTTTTTTTGTTATCATGTTATTTTATTTTGCACTTTTCAGTGTTTTTTTTTTAACTTTGAAGTCGGTTGTATTTTTTTTTGTAAAAAGTTTTTTATTTTACACTTTTTAGTTATGGTACCACCACAAAAAAGTACCCCTCAGCCAAACTTAAATACCTTAAAGCCAGAGTGCATCTCATGACAATTCTAATAATCCCAAACACGGTTAGATTACATTAATTTATTACAGAGTTCTGGTGCCTAACTTCAGGCTCCATCATCAGATCAGTTCGATATATTCCCCCTCTACTTTTAGTCAGTCATCAACTACACGTATAATAAACAAAGCAATTTTACTTGTTACGACGGTTCTGCTGTGATCCTATGAAGAGTTCTGTTCCATATCTTCGAAGTTCATGATCAGATCATAACAATATTTCTATGGGACCAACTCGGAAGCATAACCTTTCAATCAAAAAAAAAAAATTTCAAAATCGGTCCACAATTGACCGAGAAATCGGTGAACATACATAAAAAAAAAAAACATACATTCAACCGAACATATAACCTCCTCCTTTTTGAAGTCGGTTAAAAATGATTCGTCAGTAGACGAAATAATACATAGCTGTTATTTAATAATTTGTATGTTAATTTACCTACTAATGTTAATTTACCCACAAATGGTATTTTGATTAACTGATTGTTAATTTTTATCACTTATTATTAAAGGAATCTAATAACCTATATGCCTACTTATTTTATTTCGTACAACACACATTTTTTTAGTGGGAAATTTTGCGATTTTATGTGTGGGATAATTTTTTGTTAGTGGTTTTCTCGTGGTTTTAAAAGTCGACTCTAGTGGTAAGTTAGTGTAAGTGTTGGCAACAATGGCAACACTGGACGTCTCAAAACAGTCTTGTCGCAGGCAAGTCTGCGGTGTCGTAGTCAAGTCTGCGACGTCTTAGACAAGTTTGCGACGTCATAGACAAGTCTGCGACGTCATAGACAAGTCTGCGACGTCTTAGACAAGTCTGCGACGTCGTAGACAAGTCTGTCTAAGACAGTCTTGTCTCAAGTGTGCGCAGGCCCTAAGAGACCCAAACGCGAAAAAACGTTTCGATCACGGTTAATTTGCTGCCACACTGCTATTTAAAAATGTTTACAAACTTTAGTAAACATTTTTGTTAAGAAACAAACGATCACAATGTTAGAAAATGTTTTCATGTTAGGTAATCTTAGTAAACATTTCTGAACAAAATTGAACAAATTGTAATAAAATAAAACATTTGATAGAATTCCAAGAATTTTATAAGTGCTACCAGTTGCGTTATAACCAGTATTTCCGTAATACTTATAGATTTTCTAAAATTAGTGTCCTGTTTACAAAAATCATATAGGGCGGAATTCACCAATAAAACTAACCGCGTTTTAACGTTTGGCTCGCATAATCGCGTTTAGCCGCTGTCACTAGTGTCACTTGTAAAAATACAACAAAAGAAAAATACAGACAAGTGACACTAGTGACAGCGGCTAAACGCGATTATGCGAGTCAAACGTTAAAACGCGATTAGTTTTATTGGTAAATTCCGCCCTTAGGCAACTGTCAATACCCAAATCCTTGATATAATCTTTGACACTATACTTTTGTCTAGCTCTTAGTGTTCGGCGCATCCAGATATAGCGCTTTTTCTGTTTTTTATAAACAAAAAATAAAAACTAATCCAATGAGCAAGTTTTCTTCCATTTTCATGTAGACGCCTCGGAACGTAAATACAAACTGCGAGCGAGCCGATTTTTCAAATGGTATAAATGTTTGTACTTAAACAGTTAACAATTTCTAACAGAATGTAACAATTCCTAAAATTTGTTAGTAAATGTGTTAGTGTTAGAAAATGTTTGTAAACATTTTGAAACAGCAGTGTGGCAGCACCTTTACGTAAGCTTAGCTTACAGTACTGGGTCCAAAGCGCTCCTTCGTCATTTTATAGATATTATCCCGTACCTATTAAATAGGAATTTAATAGAAATCATTTATTGATGTTATTAGGCATATTTATGCTCCTAGATAACTTAAACTCGAGAAGATGCTGCAAAACTTGAAATATAAAAAACTTTACTAAAAAATCAGTCCGATAGTACCTTACAGCCAAAGTGCATCTTATGAAAATTCTAATAAGCCCAAACACGGCTAGGTTACATTGATTAATAATGGAGTTCCAGTGCCTACCTTCCGGCTCCATAATCATCATCAGATTACTTCGATGATACCATTTTCAGCATAACTATTCAGAACCATGTATTTATTTGTATTGTTATAGTTACTTAACTATCTTTATTGTGATATTTATGTGAGGGTGAAGTTCCGTTGGCCATTTCTAGTCTTCTTCATCAGTTCCACTTGTTTTCAATGAAAATACAAAAATCACTATATAGTTGCCTAGAATATTTGAGGAGTTCCCTCGATTCCTCGTGGATCCCAACATCAAAACTGAATTTTGAATAAAAATGGGACCAATCTGGAAGCATATCATTTTAGGGGAAAAAAATAATTGAAAATTGGTCTTTAAACGACGGAGGTCTGATGTAACAAACGTAAAAAAATTAAAATACAACCGAATTGAGAAACACCTCCTTTTTTGAAGTCGGTTAAAAAAGGGCACTCAAAGTCATACAGACACGGGAAGTCCCTCAGGGGAGGAATGTAAAGAAATAACTGCAGTTGCATTTCGGTTTTTAACCGCAAATTATCCAGTTTCATTATGCCTATATAAAGTGATCATTTAGATAACTGTTAACGAGTGACCCAGACCATTAGTTATCGATAGTGGTCACGATGATGCAATACTAAACAATTAGACACTTCCTACTAACAAAAGACAGCTTATTTTACATAAACCGACCATTTAAACTCTTATGATATTTTTTATTTTATGTGGGAAATCATCAAATAACTTGCCTGTTTTCTCGCTCAGGGTGGAGTGATCGAGAGGGAGAGTCTTACTAATCATACTGGTCAACAAAACATATTTTTTTTACCGTTGTTTACAACCATCTTATTTTTTGGACTGATTTGATGATGGAGCCAGATGGTCGGCACAGGAACTCCGTAATTTATCAATGTATCCTAGCCGTGTTAAAACAAAACGATCAAAATAACTTTAATTTCGGAAGTCGATGTTAAAAAACAAGCTAACAATACTAGAAACACCGACTTCCGAAATTAAAGTTATTTTGATCGTTTTAGTGTTTTGTTTTTTGTAGTGAAGTCGGTTATTTTTTTTTTTTGTGTAAAGAGTTTTTATATTTCAAGTTTTGCAGCATCAGTTTTGGAGATATGCCTAATAGCGTCAATAAATGAGTTCTATTAAATTCCTAATGAATAGGTACGGGATAATACCTATACAATGACGAATGAGCGGACCCAGTACTGTAAGCTAAGTGCGATTTGCTTTTACGTAAAGGTGCTGCCACACTGCTGTTTAAAAATGTGTACAAACATTATTTAACACTAATACATTTACTAACAAATTTAATAGAAAATGTACGTAACGCAATTCAGAAAAATACTGTCATGTCGCAGTTGAGCAACAAAAATTCCTATAGAAAATCCTGAATTACGACAGGTCTTATTCGTTGCATGAGACACAGAGATAAACTGCACATAAAGGCTAAATCTCATCCAGATAATGTAGTAGGTAATGCAATTGTACAAAAAGTATCGTAATTTTTGTAATGATCTTCTCAAAAAAGTTAAAAGCGACTAGGATAAAACTGCACTGGATAAAACTACTGGCTGGAACAAATAGTAAAAAGATCTGGAAATACATTAAAAATGTAACTGTTTCCTCGAAACAAGCAAAAACAAGTGCACTCGTCACAGCAGCTAACGTCTGCTAACCTATCAAATAATTTCTTTGAAAGTGTCTGGCGGAAAAAAATAACCGGGGTCAATCACCTTATCTAATAAACACTTCTATCACGGGTACCTCCACTTTATCATCCTTTGCCCTGCTTGATACTGATAAGGCAGGGGTAGAAAGTATAATCATGTCTTCGCAAGATGAATGTGCAGTTGGTTGGGATGAAATATCAAATAAAATTATAAAACAATACAGGAATATTTTTTCACTGACTTACATTTTTCGTATTTGTGTATTTTTCCTGACTGCGTTAAAAAAGCAGTTGTCATCCCTGTTCATAAATCAGGCAGTAAAGAACAAGTAACAAATTACAGACCTATTTCTCTACTGCGTTCTATGCCCTAAATATCGGAAAAAAATTTAAATAAAAGGGTGTTATTTTAAAGTAAGATATCTTTTTTTTTTCGGTGGTAAAATCATCTTATGACATCCCCGCCCTTGGGCGGGGCGGGAGATAGTGTCAGACTTTTACTGACTAAAAACCCACTCCTGTTCCTTCGTTGCCTTTCGTACCAGGGCCGAGTCTTCCTTTCAGAATCAGACCCTTGGCCCCAGTAGGCTTCGACCCTGCTAGGCCCCTACAGTTGCTGACATCTCCTTGAGGCGCGCGTGGAACAGCACGCGCCGTCGACGACTTGGGCTCGGTCCGGACGGTTACCGGACGGTCGGACGGCGAGCCACCCATTGCTCGCCGTCCGCAAGCCTGCGCCTACGATGGCCGGAAATCGGGATCGGAATCCCGGCGGCGATTGGGGCGTGAGGACCGTTGCCTCACGCGATCGGCCGCCTACTTTGCTAGCATTACTGCTTTGCAGAAGGAGGCGACCGCCTGCCACTCCTCCTCGCTCCGGACCATGGCCTGTACCAAGGCCCGGCGCGAGAGATCGCCGCCGCCGATCGCCCTCACGAGGACACAGCGTTGCTCTGCCCAAGCGGGACACACCTCCACCGTGTGCTCCACCGTGTCCTCCGGGTGGTCCACACAATGGTGACACCCGGGCGTTTCTTCCGCACGAATCCGGTGCAGGAACCTCCCGAACTTACCATGTCCGGTGAGGTCCTGCGTCATGCGGAAGGTAAGGACGCCGTGTTGCCTTTCCAGCCACTCCTCAAAGAGGGGACTTACCGCCATAAAAGTTAGATATCTAGAGGACAAATAAATTTTATCGGAGCGTCAGTTTGGATTTAGACCTAAAGTTTCAACTGCCGATGCCGTACATCATCTGACTGACTTTCTAGCGCAAGAACTTGACAAGACTAACCATACAGTAGGTATTTTCCTGGACCTCGTCAAGGCTTTTGACAGAGTTTATATTCCTACTCTGTTGCGCAAGCTTGAGACAGTAGAATAAGAGGTATACAGCTAAAACTCTTTAAAAGTTACCTAGAAGACCGTACCCAGCGCGCTAAGATTGGTAATGTCCTCAGCGCAGGTGAAATAAAAATATTTGAATTTTGTTTTTGCTGTTTTTATAGATACTCGTAATGGTACAACCCTTCGTGTGTGAGTTCGAATCGCACTTTGTCAGGTCTTTTTTTTGTTTTTTTTTTTTATATAGTCGTGTTCGCGGTATGACACGAAGAAGATAACCAGACTAACTGAATTGATCATCTTTCGAGCTCGCACGTTTTCTAGCCAATAGGTATGGAACTGGCTAGTAAACCTGCGACCTTGAAAGATCGAAGAAGTGGTATGGTCATCATGTAAGATTGGACTTGAAAATGGGATTACTCTGACTGGACACACAAATCGTGATTGAAAATGAGGTCGTTTATTAGAGTACCTATTCCAGATTAGGATAGGTTACGTTTTTATTGTGATCTTTTATGTCGAAAATTTTAGAACGAGCGCAAGCGGAGTGAGCTATAAAATTGGAACATCCTATAACATAGTGATTATTCTTTCACTATGGGCCACTTCATTTATCAATAACAGATTTTTTGTGAATAACATGTTCCGAATTCTTACACACGTCGGGGTGCCTGTAGTCCGGAGGTCCCGTATCTATCATCGCCACGGCTGATAAGGCGGTAGCTACGCCCCTGGAATAGAAATAATAACTTGAAACCACAACTCAATACAGAGTGCGCGTTTGTTTTAAATTAACGCGATCGACGCGTTTATGACGTTCGGCGCCTCGATTGGCCCGCTCCAAACTCTTAGGGCCTGCGCACACTTGAGACAAGACTGTCTTGGACAGACTTGTCTAAAAACTGTTTTGTCTACGACACAGCGCAAACCATCAAGACAAAACAGTCCAGCGGCGTACGGCCAACTTAATGGATTTTCCACTAAAACTGGTGGTTTTAACCCCCCATTTCGTTGCGAAATATTGGTTTTAGTGGCTAGTGGTTGTTTCTAGTGCTTTAGCAAAATTCAATTTCTTACTAAAAATGCTATCACTCGGGTGTAAATCAGCACCATAGAATCCATAATTATCAATCTGGTACCAGGCCTGGCGCACTCCTAACTATAGGTATAGAAATGTGCCTACGCCGCGCAGTCTTTCTTGCAAGACTAAATTCGATAGAGTGTTACACGCGTGTTCGATTTGCCGCTTGACCCGCGCTAACAAAAATATTTTTCGAATTTCTTATCGAATATTCTATCGAGTTTTTATTGCAAGTATTTGCGACATTTTTCACGTAAACGAGTTAATGACCTAAAATATGATTTAATATATGAGTAGACCTAGACCTCCTAGTACTAGTGAATACCTTACAACATATACTGGAATTTTATCTTTCAAAATGTTAATTATTATGTATAATAACGTCTTAAACGACCTACCTCTTAAAAATTACATATGAACGCAAAGCTAACGCACATACAAAACCAACAAAGTGATATACGCTTCATTTTAATTATCTATTTCATTTGTTTAGATACCTAACTAAATATAAACAATCTCTTGACACTTCTATGAGATGACTTTTAAAAAATATGTTTTAAAGTATGGATATAAGTAAATAGGTAGAAATCAATTAGGTAGGTACTGTGGCAACCGTGTAGGTTCCACTACTAATTACTAACTTGCAAAAGTGGCATGTTAGACTTTTAAGGTTTACGTAATAAAAAGTTTAGTTAGGATTGACGTTCGAATCAATAAGAAAAGGGGACGTCAAGGAACGTCCATATATATTATATATGTAAAATATAGAATGAAAGAGCTAAAAGCTAAATAATAATAGTGCGAAGAACATAAAGCCTTTCATTTGAGCTTTCCACCCCCAACAGTACCTATCTACCATATAATTTTAGAAAATCTGATTATATGTTATGTAATAAAACGTAAGTACCTATTTCACATTTTTCAAAAACATATAAGTCGTAACCCTTATAGGGTTGTGCTGCCACACTGCTGTTTAAAAATGTTTATAAACATTTTTAAACAGCAGTGTGGCAGCACCTTTACATAAAAGCAACTCGCACTTAGCTTACAGTACTGGGTCCGCTCATTAGTGATTTTATAAGTATTATCCCGTACCTATTCATTAGGAATTTAATAGAACTCATTTATTGATGTTATTAGGCATAATTATGCTCCTAGATAACTTAAACTCAAGAAGATGCTGCAAAACTTGTAATATAAAAAATCTTTTTACAAAAAAAAAAAATAACCGACTTCACTACAAAAAACGAAACACTAAAACGATCAAAATCAACTTTAATTTCGGAAGTCGGTGTTTCTAGTATTGTTTGCTTGTTTTTTAACATCGAACATCGAACGTTTTTTAACAATCAGTTAATCAAAATACCATTTGTGGGTAAATTAACATTAGTAGGTAAATTAACATACAAATTATTCAATAACAGCTATGTATTAATTCGTCTTCAGACGAATTATTTTTGTTTGCACCATCATCGTCGGTATCAGCACAGAATAAGTAATAGTACAAGTTTGTACAGAAATTTTACTCTTCGAAAGAAAACATGCTAATATAAAACTATTAACAACGTTAATAATGTTCATAAAACATTGCACGGTACGGACGTGACCTTGATTATATTTGCCTACCAGGCGTAGTAGCGCTCGTAACGAATCAAAATGCACCTTAAGTCCGCGTATTGGGAGTCTCTTTTATTATACCCGTTATGCGCCTTTGAACAGGCCGCTCATGTTATAGGGTTAGGACTTATGTGTTTTTGAAAAATGTGAAATAGATAAGTACTTACGTTTTATTACATAAAATATAATCAGATTTTCTAAAATTATATGGTAGATAGGTACCTACCACCTAATTGATTTCTACCTATTTTCTTATATCCATACTTTAAAACATATTTTTTTAAAAGTCATCTCATAGAAGTGTCAAGAGATTGTTTACATTTAGTTAGGTATCAAATAAGTCATTAAAATTAAAATGAAGTGCTGAACTTTGAGTGATGAACTTTGTTGGTTTTGTATGTGCGTTAGCTTTGCGTTCATATGTGTAAATAAAATTAAAATGAAGTGCTGAACTTTGAGTGATGAACTTTGTTGATTTGTATGTGCGTTAGCTTTGCGTTCATATGTAATTTTTAAAAGGTAGGACGTTTAAGACGTTATTATACATAATAATTAACATTTTGTAAGATATAATTCCAGTATATGTTGTAAGGTATTCACTAGTACTAGGAGGTCTAGATCTACTTATAATGAATCATATTTAAGATCATTGACTCGTTTACGTGAAAAATGTCGCAAATACTTGAAATAAAAACTCGATAAGGAATTCGAAAAAATTTTTTGCTAGCCCGGGTCAAGCGGCAAATCGAACACGCGTGTAATAATAATACTCTATCGAGTTTAGCCTTGCAAGAAAGGCTGCGCGGCGTAGGCACATTTCTATACCAATAGTTAGGAGTGCGCCAGGCCTGTTATCAGATTGATAATTATGGATTCTATGGTGCTGATTTACACCCAAGTGATCCCATTTTTAGTAAGAATTTGAATTTTGCTAAAGCACTAGAAAAAACCACTAGCCACTAAAACGAATATTTCGCAACTAAATGGGGGTTTAAAACCACCAGTTTTAGTGGAAATCCACTAAGTTGGCCGTACGCCGCTGGACTGTTATGTCTTGATGGTGTGCGCTGTTTCGTAGACAAAACAGTTTTTAGACAAGTCTGTCCAAGACAGTCTTGTCTCAAGTGTGCACAGGCCCTAAGAGTTTGGAGCGGGCCAATCTATTAACGGTGGAGTTTCTTGGGATCCATGATATAAAATTAAAAGCACTCACACATCATTAAATACTATATTAAATCATTTAAAAACATTCCTCTAAAAAAATACTATTGTTATCACTTCATTATATCTATAAATTTATCTTGACTTATTCGTGACACGACTCCTACAAAATTCTGCTATGAAGTGCAGTCATTTTTTTATGTTTTATATTGTCAAACATGACACCCTTCTATCTTCAAAAAAACTATCTTTCTTTTAAAACCATGGACAATTTAAAATTCCCTCCTATAACATCCCCTCTGAATTTTATATTGTCTCAAATAAAATTAATTTTAATCACCCTGTATAATCTTCAGCAATATTATGAAACACCCTGTATAAAACTTAACACTCAACATAACTCATCAACACATAATTAATACAAAAATAACAACCCATATTAATATTCCCTACCTATCATTAAATTCTACATACTATATTAAACCTCCCCCTTAAATATAAATTTCAAATTAACAACCAAGACAACCTTAATACTATAACTAACCTCTAACTTTCAAATTAATTCCCAAAAACATTATATCTACCATACCATCTAACAACTAACATAATTAAACAATCTCCTACTAAATTCACTTCATTACAGTTCACCTTAAAGTCACTGGTCACTCACAATATGCTTTCTTAAACGTAAAAACTTTGTTCTATCTAATCCTTTTGTTAAAATATCCGCAATATTAGAGTTGGTTGGACAATAGAAAATTTCAATTAAATTTTGATCTATCTTTTCTTTAATAAAATGATATTTCACATCAATGTGTTTGCTTCTCCGATTTAAAATTCCGTTTTTAATTAAAACAATAGCCGATTGATTGTCAACAAATAATTGTGTTTTTGGTGTATGCCCTGTAATCTCCTTAATTAAACTTTGGACATATAATAAATCTTTGATGCATTCTGCGGCAGAGATATATTCTGCTTCCGTACTGGAGAGAGCAGTGACGGACTGTTTACGTGAACACCAATGTATAGGGCCACCACTGTACAACACTACAAAGCCAGTAGTACTTTTCCTAGTGTCAGGATCACCTGCGAAGTCCGCATCACAGTAAGCTGTTAATACTAAACTGTTTCCCCATAAGTACTGAATACCGGAAGATATAGAGCTCTTAAGATATCTGAAGAGATTTTTTATATTAGCAAAATCATTCAAATTAGGACACTCTTGATGCCTACTACAATAACCAACATGAAATGAAACATCTGGTCTAGTTTTATTTACTAAATATAATAAAGACCCTATAAACTGCCTGTAACGATGCACATCACTACTATCACTCTTCCCCTCTTGATGTGTATCGACTAATATATTTGGAAATATACTTTCTTTTAAGTCGCCGTATCCAAAATTTTTAAATAATTGCTTAATATATGATTCCTGATAAATTTTCAAATAATTTTCTCCAACCTGTATATCAATGCCAATAAACTTTTCTATTTTATCAAATTTCCTAATTTCAAACTCTTTTTCCAGCCCTTTTATTATATTATTTAATTCTTTTTCACAATTTCCCATCAAAATTCCGTCATCAACATAAATTGCTAAGTAAATTTCCTTTTCTTTACATAAAAACAAACATGGATCTAATTTTAATTGTTCAAAACCCAATTTCTTTAAATATTCAGTTAACCGTTTATTCCACATGAGCGGTGCTTGCTTAAGTCCATAAAGACTCTTCTTCAATTTACATACTTTATTTTCACCAACATTATATCCCAATGGTATTTCCATAAAAATATCCTCATTTAACTCGTCATACAAAAACGCTGTTTTCACATCAAACTGCTTTATCTTTAGACCTTTCTGTGCAGCAATCGAAAGCAATAACCTTACACTCGTAGTATTCACCACTGGACTATATGTTTCTTTGTAATCAATATTATATTTTTGTAAAAATCCTCTAGCAACTAGTCGTGCTTTGTATCTTCCACCCGGCTTCACAGTAAAAATCCATTTACTGGTTATCAACTTTCTATTTCCAGCTTCTGATTTATCAACTATTTCCCAAGTTTTATTTTTCTCCAAAGAATCCTTCTCTTCTTTAATAGCTTTTTCCCATAAAGTTCTCTCATCACTCTTCAACACCTCGCTGTAAGTTAAAAATGTTGTTTCTAAATCATAATCTTTCAATCTTACTGGTAATCTTCTATCTCTTTTTGGCAAAATTCTTTTACTAGTTTCTTCAACAGACTCCTCCGCATCCACAAATAACTCATTTCCATCCAACGTCAATATTCTATTATCTTCAAATTCATTTTCATTATTCACTTCTTGACAACTATCTTCCAACTTAAATTCTCTTCTACTACTATTATTTAATAATTCTTCCCCAATACTGTCTTCAAAAACATCGTTTTCCTCATTTTCTCTAACATCATCTCGTTGTTCCACTATTCCAACATCATTTCGTTCTTCTTCTTCATAAATAGAGATCTCCTCATCCCTCACAGCTCTTACATCTGTTTTCTTCTTCTTCTCCTCTCTATAAAATTCTCCCCTCTCAAATTGACAACCATCATCAGTTATGGCCACATTTCTTCTCTCAATATTCTTCTGATTATTTGCTTCCAACTCTTCTTCTTCATTAAATAATTTATTTAAATCCTCACACTCTTGTTACATTGCTTTAAAAATTCCAAAACATCCTTTGCATTATTATTAAATGTCACATCCCTTGAATAAATCACTTTCGATTCCACTGGATCCCAAATCTTATACCCATTATTCGTAAAACCTACTAGCAAACCCTTATTACACCTGGAATCTAACTTGTTAAGTTTAGTGTTTATTTTGAAATAAGCCAAAGAACCGAAAATATTTAAATGTTTTAAGTTTGGAATTCTATTGAACCACATTTCTGCTGGTGTTCTTTCATTGACTGTGTTGTAGCTCCTATTCGTTAGATATGTAGCTGTTAACACTGCTTCACCCCATAACTCTTTTGGTAAGTTCATGTCGAACAGCAGAGCACGAGTTCGCTCCATAATTGTTCTGTTTAAGCGTTCCGATTTACCGTTGTGTTGTGGAGTATATGGTATTGTAAAATCTATTGTAATTCCCTTATTTGAACAGTATTTTTTAAAATTATTTGAAGTATATTCACCACCTATCGCATCTGAATGTTTTCACTTTTAAGTTAAAGTGATTTTCAGATAAGTTTATGAAATTGATAATTTTTGTAAAAGCTTCACTTTTAGATCTCAGTAAATAAATTTTTGCAAAATGTGTATAGTCATCTAGAAAAGAGATAAAATATTTATAACCATCATACGTGTCGGTACCAATTGGTCCACAGATGTCACTGTGAACAATTTCTAACGGCCTAGTAGCTCTATGTCTTACGGTACTAAATGCCTTCCTACATAGTTTAGCCCGTATGCAGACCTCGCAGGTTTCTGTATTGTTATCTCTAAATTTTGAATTTATTCCATTTACTATTTTTTCTGTTTTTGATACAGGTGTATGTGCCAAAGCTCTATGCCAGAAGTAACTACTACTTTTACTAGAAATAAAGTTTACTGACTTTGTGCTGGAGAGAGTGGCCTACAGCTCTGCGTAATATAATCCGTCATCTCGCAACTCACCAGTCAGCAAGCAGCTTCCATCGTAATCGTAAATTTTACATTCTTTTCTGAAAAATATAATTTTGTAATTATTATTGGCTATTTTTGATATTGAAATTAGATTCTTCTTTAACTTCGGGACTAGTAGTACATCAGTGAAGGTAATATTATGACAACTTGAGTTGGATTTGCATTCCACATTTCCCACAGTGTCTATTACATGTGTATTACCATCTGCTGTTGATATTTTGTAGTTGCATCTTTCTTTGTTGTGTAGAAAGATCTCTGAATTGATGGTATGACTGCTAGCTCCGGAATCTAGTATAAATTCAATTGTTTCTTTCTGATTAATTTGTTTGAAAAGACTTACCGAATAATGAGGTTTTTCTAAACAAAATTTTGTGTAGTGTGTATTTGTTTTGCAGTACATACAGTTATGTTCTTGTTTGCAATCTGTGTTAAAATGACCGGTTTTCATGCATTTGTAGCAAATTTTTGTTTTGCTGTATGTAGATTCTCCTCTTGTTCTGCAAAATTTTGCAATGTGACCTTTTCTTCCACAGTTGTGACATGTCTTGACTGTTAGAAAAGTGTCACAAGTTTTCTCATTTTCCTCTTGGTTTTGAATTTTTGTTTTGTTCATCTTGATTTCCAACTGCAATCTTGCTATCAGATTTGTTAAGTTCTTGTCGTTGTGCTGGGTTGCCTCCCAAGCCGTTCTAAAATTTGCCATTTCGTTCGGAAGTGAGCATAAAATTTTTGATATTACTTCTATTTCTTTTAGTTCCATGCCTGTGTTTTTAATGGATGACACAATGTTCATTAGATCGCCGATATCTTCTAATAGATCTTCCTTTTTGAATTCGAATTTGTAAAACTCTTGCAATCTATGGCATCGCTCTGTGTCTATGTTCCCCAGAAAAATTTTGTCTAATATTTTAATGATCTCTGTTGCTGTTTCACAATCTATTATTCTGCTGATATATTTTGTATGTACTGAGTTAATTATAATGAATCTTGCCTTTGCATCTTTGCTAATAAATTCTTCCGTACGTTTTTGTTTATCATCCACATCTTTTAGCGTTAAATTTAGTCCTTTTGAATACAGATACAAATATAAATTTTCTTCCAAATCGTATAATTAGAATTGACATCTAATTTTTGAAGTTCTTCTGCCATTTTGAAAAATTATCAATCCAGTTAAAAATTAAAATACATATGTACGATTACCAGGTTATTTGCACGGGTAACATCTCTTTATCTTCTCCACCGCTTGTCCGTATTAAAGGCCCATGATGATGGAAGCGTGCTGAGACCACAACCTATGAGGCGCCGAACGTCATAAACGCGTCGATCGCGTTAATTTAAAACAAACTCGCACTCTGTATTGAGTTGTGGTTTCAAGTTATTATTTCTATTCCAGGGGCGTAGCTACCGCCTTATCAGCCGTGGCGATGATAGATACGGGACCTCCGGACTACAGGCACCCCGACGTGTGTAAGAATTCGGAACATGTTATTCACAAAAAATCTGTTATTGATAAGTGAAGTGGCCCATAGTGAAAGAATAATCACTATGTGATAGGATGTTCCAATTTTATAGCTCTTACCGCTTGCGCTCGTTCTAAAATTCTCGACATAAAAGATCACAATAAAAACGTACCCAAATACGAGGGATGCCTTTTAAGTTTTGTCGTTTGAAGAAAAAAACACAACTAGAACCTTATAGTATTTTTTATTGTTTTTTAAAGTATTCACCACGTAGCTTAATACACTTTTCCATTCGCTCAAACCAGTTATTATAACATTTATTCCACTCTAAAGTGGGGGTGTTCAAAATGGCTGACTTGAAAGCGTCGACTGCTTCTTCACCGGACTGGAACCTTTGACCACGAAGACTTTTCTTAATTTTAGGAAATGTAAAGAAATCGTTAGGGCTTAGGTCAGGACTGTATGGAGGATGGTCAAGAATTTCTACTTTTTCCTGCTTCAAATACTCAATCGTTTGACGAGCGCTGTGTGAACTTGCGTTGTCGTGGTGCTGGATGATGCGTCGCTTTGAGTTAGATTTTCAAAGTTCGGCGATGACTTGTGGTAAACAAACTGTGGTATACCACTCTGCGTTAACCGTTCTACGATCTTCAAGTGCAATAGTCACAACATGGCCGGTTTTTCCAACGAACGTGGCCACCATCTTCTTTGAAGTGCTTCGAGAACGAACAACTTTAGTCGGCTTTGGCTCGTCTTGAAAGACCCATATTGTAGATTGTTGTTTGGAATCAGGATCGTAGGCATAGATCCAAGATTCTTCACCACTGATGATGTCGTAGACGTGATTTGACTCTCCTCGGCTGAACCTTTGCAGAGTTTTCTTACACCATCTGACGCGGGCCGCCTTGTGATCGTCGGAAAGTAGATGCGGTATCAAACGGCAAACTAGCTTTCTCACACCAAGCGCTTCATGCAAGATCTTCTGAATGGTTGTCCCTGAGAAGCCTAATAGATCCTCTATCTCTCGATATGTCACATGACGATCTTCGAGAATTCGTTGTCTCACAGCAATGACGTTATCTTCAGTGAAGGCGGATTTTGGGCGTCCTTCGCGAGATTTGTCACTAACACTAGTATGTCCACGCTGGAATTCTAAATACCAGCGTTCAACAGTCCGCAGACATGGGGCTTCATCACTGAACACAGATGTTAGCTCTTCAAAACACAGACGCCGTGTCAGGCCTCTTATAAAGTTGTAGAAAATTATTGCACGAACATTTTCCTTAGAAAGATTCATTTTCGTACGTAACCTGACAGATTCCAATCGACGCTGTGACTAAACAATAGCATTAATCCTAATACTTTCAACTGTTTTGAGATTCAAAATTTTAACACATTCGAATATAGAACAGTTCCAAATTCAAAATTGCCGGGAAATATGAAAACGACAGAACTTAAAAGGCATGCCTAGTAATCTAGAATAGGTACTCTAATAAACGACCTCATTTTCAATCAAGATTTGTGGTGAGCGTTTCAACCGCGCGGCCATAACAATAAATAAATAAGAACTATGCCAAGATTCTGTAAAAATTTGTAAAAGTTGATTCCCAAAACCATACATTTTTCAAATTTATGGTTAAGAATATAACTTATAAGGGTTTGAATGTGGCCGCGCCATTGAAACGCGGAGAACCGCGCGGCCACGGCGATCTTTAAAACTACGCGTTGCAGAGACCTGAAATTTAGGTAAATAATAGATTGAATATGTAAAAGAATGTAAAAATATAGAAAAAAATCCTAGGTTTATATTTCAGGAACTGTAAGACTAAAACCCTAAGGCCGCGCCATCGAAACGGTAACAAACATATTATCGCTGATATCTCACTGAAAAAGCATTGCAGAGGTCTGAAATTTCTTGTAAAACATAGATTTGAATTTGTCGAAACTTGTAAAAATACAACAAAAAATCCTAGATATATATTTTAGGAGCTGTAAGACTAAAACCCTATGACCGCGCCATTGAAACGGTGACAAACATATTATCGCTGATATCTCGCTGAAAAAGCATCGCAGAGGTCTGAAATTTTTTGTAAAACATAGATTTGAATTTGTCGAAACTTCTAAAAATACAAAAAAAAATTCTAGGTTTATATTTCAGGAGCTGTAAGACTAAAACCCTATGGCCGCGCCATCAAAACGGTGACAAACATATTATCGCTGATATCTCGCTGAAAAAGCATCGCAGAGGTCTGAAGTTTTTTGTAAAACATAGATTTGAATTTGTCGAAACTTCTAAAAATAAAACAAAAAATCCTAGTTTTATATTTCAGGAGCTGTAGTACAATATCGCGTAGGAATAAGTCGTGTTTATCAATCGATGAAATTAGGTATTAACGAGTTCTTTTTTTTGTACCTATTAAATGTAGTAGTATCGATAGGAGGCAAAATCATATTTTTTTCATAATAAAAAACTGTTTCGAGTGAATCGATAGGGTGACTATAGCTTACTGTTTACAGAAAACTTTCCACCTACCTATATATTTTTATTTCACCTGCGCTGAGGACATTACCAATCTTAACGCGCTGGGTGCGGTCTTCTAGGTAACTTTTGAAGAGTTTTAGCTGTATACCTCTTATTCCTACTGTCTCAAGCTTGCGCTACAGAGTAGGAATATAAACTGTGTCAAAAGCCTTGACGAGGTCCAGGAAAATACCTACTGTATGGTTAGTCTTGTCAAGTTCTTGCGCTAAAAAGTCAGTCTGATGTTGTACAGAATCGGCAGTTGAAACTTTAGGTCTAAATCCAAACTGACGCTCCGATAAAATTTATTTGTCCTCTAGATATTTGAACACCCTTTTATTTATAATTTTTTCAAATATTTAGAACATAGAAGGCAGTAGAGAAATAGGTCTGTAATTTGTAACTTGTTCTTTACCGCCTGATTTATCCGGCAGCAACAACAGCAGCAGCAGCAGCAGTTCCAGCAGCGGGTGCAGCAGCAGTTTTCCGTTCTGGAGGGCATCGTGCTGCGCCCACCGCTCGCGGTCTCCGGCCAACGGAAGGCGGCATCATATGCCGCCGCAGTCACAGCTGCTGCGCCTAAGCCGGGTCCGTCGGGGCAAACCAAACGCGGGCCCACGATGGTGTCAGAGCCCATGAGGCCAGCCCCGGCGGCTAAGCAGCAGCAGGAGAAGCCTGCCCCCCCTAGAAAAGGCAAGGCTGCTAAGGTGGCAAAATCTCCTGCCACGGCAGTGCACCGTTCGCCCCCGCTACCCCAGCCTACAGAATCTCCGGCCGACGCCGAGTGGCAGGTGGTCGGAGAGAAGAAAAGGGCGGGCAAGGTGGCAAGGGCGGCCAAGAAGCGGAAAAGGCAGCGGCAGCGTCATAAGAGGGCCCTTGCGGCTAGGCTTCGCGCCCCGGCATCCGCAGCTGTAGTTATCACGCTACAGCCGGCTGCGGAAAAGAAGGGCGTGACCTACGGCAAGGTCATCACTAAAGCGAGGCGGGCGGTGGACCTCACTGAGCTCGGTATCGCCGGGGGCTTCCGAATGCGGCATACCGCGACCGGAGCCCTCATGTTGGAGGTCCCCGGGGTGAACAGCGGCCCCACCGCAGATACTCTGGCCGACAAAATCAGGGCGTCCTTAGATGCGGAGGAGGCCCGAGTGTCCAGGCCCACAAAGTGCGTTGACATGCGCATTATGGGCCTGGACGACTCCGTGACGGTGGATGAGGTTGTGGCCGCCGTCGTCAAGACGGGAGGGTGCCTTACCGACCAGGTCCGGGCAGGCACCATCCGCGCTGATAGCACGGGCATGGGGGCAGTGACGGTAAGTTGCCCCGTGTCGGCGGCCAAGAACATCACCGAGGAGGGCCGACGGCTTTTGGTGGGCTGGGTCTCCGCGCGGGTAAAACTGCTGGAGCCCAGACCTCTGCGGTGTTATCGCTGCCACGCGGGACACCACGTGGGGGCCTGTTGCGCAGCGGAGGTGGACCGCAGTGACCGCTGCTTTCAGTGCGGTCAGCCTGGTCACAAGGCCGCCACTTGCAGTGCAGCGCCGCATTGCTACGCATGTGCGGCGGCAGGCAAGCCGGCAGATCACCGGGCTGGGGGCAGGTCCTGTGATCCCCCCACCAAGGCTAAGGGCAAGGCCCCGAGGCCCATTCCAGCGGATGTGCTCACTGCTGCGGCCGCCAAGTTAGCCACCGCCGCTATCGCTTCCGCAGACGCCGCCGCTGCAACCACCGCAGCTGTGCCCTTACAGGGGGCCCGGGAGGAGACTATAATGGACTGCCATTAATGGCTCCATTACGTCTCCTCCAGGCGAACATCAACCACTGCGCCCCCGCTCAGGATCTGTTGCTCCAGAGCATGGCGCAGTGGTCGATTAACATCGCCGTAGTCTCCGAGCCACGAGAGGACAGGGTTGCGTGGCAGCACGGTTCGGGGAGATGGCTGTGGTTGGGGTGTACCTCTCCCCGAATAAAACTCTCGCCGAACTCCACAACTCTCTTATGGAGCTGAACGCCGTCGTCGCTGGGTTTGGATCCCTCTCCGTGGTCGTTTGCGGGGACTTCAATGCCAAGAACTTGGCTTGGGGTTCCCGGTTCACGAACCAGCGGGGTCGGATGGTGGAGGACTGGGCACTGGAGACAGGCCTGGTCGTCCTAAACCGGGGTTCTGTCCCCACGTGTGTGCGGATGCGGGGTGAGTCAGTGGTGGACATTTCGTTTGCCAGCCCCGCTCTGTCACCGCGTATCGTCGACTGGCGCGTCATGGAGGGGGTGGAGACGTACTCGGACCACCACTACATCCGGTTTGACGTCTCCACCCAGACCCCGACCGCGCCAGTCCAACAGACCCCGTGTGGTCCACGGTGGGCGCTGAAGCAGCTGGACCGGGAGCTTCTCCTGGAAGTCGCGATGGTACAGGCCTGGGTGCAAGCACCGGACAGGCCTGTCGACATCGACGTCGAGGCAGAGTGGCTCCGGGAGGCCATGTCACAAATCTGCGACGTGGCAATGCCCCAAGTCCGGCAAGAACGTGCTCGGCGCCAGGTGTACTGGTGGTCGCCGGAGATTGCTGCACTGCGTAGTGCGTGCAATGCCGCGCGGCGCCGGTACGCCAGACATCGCAGGCGCCGCAACCACCCGCCGGATGCAGAGGCTAGAGAGGCGGAGCTGTACGAGGGATACAGAGCGGCGAAGCGCACCCTCCGAGCGGAGATAAAGCGGGCCAAGTTGGAGGCCCGCAACGTGTGGCTGGGGACTCTGAACAGAGACCCGTGGGGGCGCCCCTACAAGTTGGTGCGAGACAAGCTCCGCCCCTGGGCTCCCCCGCTGACACAGAGTCTCCGGCCCCAGCTTGTGGAGGGTGTGGTGAGCGCTCTGTTCCCCGCGCGAGAGGAACACTCTCCCCCGCTCATGGCTCCGCCACCTGCGGTGTCCGACGTGGACCACGACGGCGACGACGACGACAATGTTCCAGAGGTGACCGAGGTAGAGATGAGTGTGGCGGTACGAAGGCTGAATGCCAAGAATACCGCCCCAGGACCCGACGGCTTGCCTGGAAAAGCCTGGGTCCTGGCCATGGAGGAACTCGGGCCTCGATTAAGGGGGCTCCTAAGCGCATGCTTGGAGAGGGGCCAGTTCCCACTTCGCTGGAAGACGGGGAAGCTGGTCCTCATCGCGAAGCAGGGGCGCCCTGCGGACTCACCGTCCGCGTACCGGCCCATCGTGCTGCTCGACGAGGTGGGCAAGCTCTTTGAAAGAGTTATTGCAGACCGCCTCGTCGCGCACCTAACACGGGTGGGGCCGGATCTGGCGGACGGCCAGTTCGGCTTTCGCAGGGGACGCTCCACGGTGGACGCTATCATGCGCGTGCGAGCCCTCACGACGGGGGATGCGGTATCCCAGGGCAGGTGTGTCTTGGCGGTGTCTTTGGACATCGCCAACGCCTTCAATTCCCTGCCCTGGAGTTGCATTAGGAGGGCACTCAGGTATCACCGGGTGCCCGACTACCTCTGCCGTGTGATCGAGGCCTACCTGACGGACAGGTTCATCATCTACCCCGGTCACCAGGGACAGTGGAAACGGCGAGAGATGTCGTGCGGTGTTCCGCAGGGATCGGTACTAGGACCGCCCTTGTGGAACATCGGGCACGACTACGTGTTGCGCGGCGACCTCCCTGACGGGGTCAGCGTGATCTGTTACGCAGACGACACGCTGGTTCTGGCGCAGGGAGAGTCGTACCAGGCGGCGGTCGAACTAGCGACACGCGGGGTTGCGATAGTCGTGGAGAGGATCCAGCAGTTGGGACTCGAGGTGGCACTGCACAAGTCTGAGGCCATGTGCTTTCACGGCCCTCGGAATGCGCCACCACCGGGTTCCCAAATAACGGTAGGAGGAGTTCACATCGGCGTCGGGTCGACGATGAAGTACCTGGGACTCGTCCTCGACAGCCGATGGAATTTCGAGGAGCACTTCCGACGTCTGGCTCCCAAACTGGATCGGACTGGGGCTGCTCTTAAGCGGCTTCTGCCTAACCTAGGGGGTCCAGACGCCTCCTGCCGGAGGCTCTACGCAGGAATCGTTAGGTCCATGGCCCTTTATGGGGCGCCGGTATGGGCGCCGTCGCTGCGAAAGCGACCGGCGGCCAAGCTGAACGCATGCCAGAGGGTCATGGCCATCCGGATGGTGCTGGGATATCGCACGATTTCCCGCGAAGCAGCGAGCCTCCTTGCTGGCCAACCACCGTGGGATTTGCAGGCAAAAGACCTTGCACGCATGCACGATCTGCGCATGGAGATGCAACGCCGGGGCGAAACTCCGCTGCCGCGCCATGTCGCGGCATGGCGGGAAGACTTCCGGCGAGATCTCATGGTGGAATGGCGACAGCGACTGTTGCAACCCAGTGCTGGGCACGCCATAATTATGGCCATAAGTCCCCTCTTTGAGGAGTGGCTGGAAAGACCTCACGGCGTCCTTACCTACCGCATGACGCAGGTCCTCACCGGACATGGTAAGTTCGGGAGGTTCCTGCACCGGATTCGTGCAGAAGAGACGCCCGGGTGCCACCATTGTGTGGACCGCCCGGAGGACACGGTGGAGCATACGGTAGAGGTGTGCCCCGCTTGGGCAGAGCACCGCCGTGTCCTCGTGGGGGCGATCGGCGGCAGCGATCTCTCGCGCCGGGCCTTGGTACAGGCCATGGTCCGGAGCGAGGAGGAGTGGCAGGCGGTCGCCTCCTTCTGCGAAGCAGTAATGCTAGCAAAGGATGGCGGCCGATCGCGTGAGGCAACGGTCCTCACGCCCCAACCGCCGCCGGGATTCCGATACCGATTTCCGGCCACCGTAGGCGCGGGCTTGCGGACGGCGAGCAATGGGTGGCTCGCCGTCCGATCGTCCGGTGACTGTCCGGACCGAGCCCAGGTCGTCGACGGCGCGTAGTGTTCCACGCGCGCCTCAGGGAGATGTCAGCAACCGTAGGGGCCCAGCAGGGTCGAGGCCTACCGGGGCCATGGGTGATGCGAAAGTGACCCCCGGGGCCCTGGGAAAAATGGCAAAGAAGGAACAGGAGTGGGTTTTTAGTCAGTAAAAGTCTGACACTATCTCGCGCTCCGCCCAAGAGCGGGGGATGTTATTAGATGATTTTCCCACCCGAAAAAAAAAAAAAAAAAACCGCCTGATTTATGAACAGGGATGACAACTACTTTTTTAACGCAGTCAAGAAAAATAGCCAAACATAAAAAAATACGAAAAATGTAAGTCAGTGGAGGTACAAAAATATTCCTGATTTTTTTAAATAATTTTATTTGATATTTCATCCCAACCAACTGCACATTCATCTTTCGAAGACATGATTATACTTTCTACCTCTGCCTCATCAGTATCAAGCAGGGCAAAGGATGATAAAGGTGATTGACCCCGGTTATTTTTTTCCGCCAGACACTTTCCAACATTAACAAAGAAATTATTTGCAATGTTAGAAGACGTTAGCTGTGACGAGTGCGCTTGTAATAAACTTGAAGATGACACATTTTTTTCGAGGAAAAAGTTACAGTTTTAATATATTTCCAGATCTTTTTACTACATATTTGTTTTGCCTTATCCAGTGCAGTTTTATCCTAGTCGGTTTTAACTTTTTTGAGAAAATTATTACAAAAATTACGATACCTTTTGTACGAGAATTACATTACTACATTAACTGGATGAGATTTTAGCCTTTATGTGCACTTTATCTCTGTGTCACATACAACGGATAAGACCTGTCGTGATCCAGGGTTTTCTATAGGAATTTTTGTTGCTCAACTTCGATATGACAATATTTTTCTGAATTGCATTACGTACATTTTCTATTACATACAACATACAATAATGCGGGTTAGCCGAATTATAGACTGATCGAAATTGATGACGCGTAAGTCATCTTCAAGTTTATAAGTATTCAATTTCGAAACAGTGCGAGGTTTTGCTTAGATATGTTACAATTCAGTGTTAGTAGGACAGCATTGTGATTGGTTATTGTAGAGTTAACAACAAGCGCAATTGAAGCGAAAGAATGAAGTATGATATGATCCAAGTGGCTCCTGGTCACTATGATGTGTAGGAAAACTATGTGCCGGGAGCAAGCCATGATATGCGCATAGGTTGAGGTAGTCCTGAGCAGATGCATCAGCTCTTCCTGTAAGAATATTAATATCTCCCAACTACAATCGTGTTTTTAAAGGATGACAGGTTCTGCAAGTCATTATTCAGAGAGTCAGTAAAATTGCTAGTATTTTTAAAAGAAGGAGGGCGATATTATTCTAATATTGCGAAATCTGATCCAATATTCACTACCAAACTGTAACAGTCTTGCATATTCGGTTGCTCAACAGAGACCTTCAGATGATCCCTTACATAAACTATCACCCCATCGTTTTGATTGTAATTCCTTCTACTTTTGTATATATATTATATCCTGTTATTAGTGGTATGTGATATTGCCTGGCAAGCCAGCAATATCACATATTCATATTTATACCAAGCATTCGATTAAAACAATAATGTCATAATTAATGTTTAGACGTTGTTGATAAATGCAAAAGCTATCAAAATTCTTTAAATTTTGTGTTAGTACGGTTAATGATGTTTTGTAGCCGGAAATATAATGTTTGCAGTTTTCAGCTTCACAAACTCTAGAGTCGGACACAGAAAAGTCATCTAAATCATTAATTAAATTGTTTATCGTTATAACACAAAAAAAAAAATTAGAAAACTATAAAGCTAAAAAGGTCTAATTAATAACTTTATTAACGGCGCTCTTAGGCGCCTTCATAATCTATGGAGTTGATATATCTTTTTTCGGCCATTATTTTCGCCGGGCAGTCAGCAGCGCCGGTGTTACGCTTGTCTGGTTTTTTGAAATGCAAGCAAGTAGCGCATTTTAGCTCATCTGACCTCTTTGGGCATTCTTTGATTGAGTGACCTTGATCGCCACAGTGACCGCAAGTGTAGGACGTCTGCCGGCAGCATGACCATACTGCTGACACTTATAGCATCGTGTGACCAAAGTAAAATCTCTTACAGGGCAGGATGACCATTTTATAAATACTCGGTCTTTTGTTATTAGGGCTTTGCGTATGACTGCAGATACTTCTACGACGTAATTGCAGTTGTAAGCGTCTTTCTTACCTGACTTATGGCTTAACTTAATTGAGTTCAAAAATGTCTCAAGGCTATAGTCCTGAAGTTTCTCGGCAGGATTTTGGTGATACAAACTTGTAAAAACCTAATTTTCTGGCTAGATGTTGCAACCCTAGGCTTCCTTTTGTAACGTTCATAGATTGTTAGGCCTGATTTTGTCAGCTGCTCCGATTGTCGTAGTTTTTTGATGTCATCTTTCGTCTCAGTGCTGATTATCACACCACCATTTTTGGTCTTGCGCATGCCTCTAACATGCAGTTTCATCTGTTTGGGGCAAATGAGTTTTGACGAGAGATTTTGTCTCATCACTGGACTTTAATTTATCCTTCGGCTACATATGGCTACTGAACTTACGATGTCGCGTGTACAAAATTGGTGGCTTCTTTTTTGATCATGTCAGCGAAGGAAGCAGGCTCAGGGCAGGTTTCAGAGTTTCTCCGACACTCAATTTTTGCTCCTTTAGCTGCTGTGAAAGGTCGAGTTGGGTTTCAAGAGCTGTGGCAGCATTGTGGGATTGGAAGGTTTTCGCTTTCATGTACCAATACATGAAAGCGAAAGCCTACTGTACCGCCATTTGGGATGTACCATGAGCGACCTTCCGACATAGGCCATTGATGCGCAATTTTTGGTCCATATTCAGCTTGCTTTTCGCTGCAATAGTGCAAACCTCCTGCAGGTTCTAGTCGATAGTCGTCATCCAGTTCTGGATTTCTAACGTCGTTATAGCTTCGAGAGCTTTCTTATTTTGCTGCGGCGCTCGAGGGGGAGGAACCGGGACGGCAACGGGTGTAGGTGGCGGGGAGCAAGCACACCTACTTCTCGGGCTGAAGGGACTATCCTCCATCGTAAAATAGATTATTTATGTATTAATCACTGATCATTTTTATACAGAAAAAAAACACCTCACATAAACCATTGTCAATCACATAAACCAAATTAATGTATGACTCAATTTGCGTTATTACCAGCAATTTAATAAAAACTAGGACACGATTTCGCAAGTGATTATTTGTTTACACTAAGATTGTTCGATACGTCTGTTCACTACCACTACTAAGTATGTATTGAGATATTTATGTATTGAACTGAATCTGACATTTTATTATTTATTGATTTAAACCTAACATTGTATACATATAACTATTGAATTGGATCTGACTTTGTACTATTATTATTTTAATATTTATCTTTTTCAAATTGTAATTTAACTGTGGGTATTCAAAACCTGAAATAAATGGATTTATTATTATTATTTCCTGCAGCTAAAATTGCATAAAATATCCGAGCTTCCATGAAGGTGAATTTAAAATGTAGGTAAATATAATTTGTATTGGCATCGTCGTCGGACGGAGGAAGCAGGGACTTATCTCGGAAATTGCAGAGAGGATGCGCTACTACAAACGACATTGAGGTCCAATCAGACGGAGCTCTGCTAAATGGTGAATGCGCAGTTTCTTTTGTACGTAAAACTGTAAATACCTGTACATTTGTAGGTTTGCGTTTCTTTTTAGAAATTCAAATAGTTCTAACTAATTACCTACTACTTAGTGTACCTACTATAGTGTGGTCTTATATGATACAGGACTATGTACATTTTTAAATATCATCCACACTCAATATTATAAGATAATGTGAAAGTAACTCTGTCTGTCTTTTACAATTTCACAGTTAAACTACTCAACCGATTTTGATGGAAATTTGGTACGGAATTAGCTTAAACTTTACCTAGGTAGTGTATACAATTCCTAGAGATTGTATAGAGTACCTGCTGGTCCAACGGTAATGTGTAAAATAAATAGATTTTGGTCTATATTTAATATTTATTAATGTTAACCAACCTACCTATAAAATTATCCAACGGTCCTCACGCCTCAACCGCCACCGCGCCGCCGGTATTCCGATCCCGATTACCGGCCACCGTAGGCGCGGGCTTGCGGGCGGCGAGTAATGGGTGGCTCGCCGTCCGACCGTCCGGTAACCGTCCGGACCGAGCCCAAGTCGTCGACGGCGCGTACTGTTCCACGCGTGCCTCAGGGAGATGTCAGCAAATTGTAGGGGCCCAGCAGGGTCGAAGCCTACTGGGTATTGTGTAAGCGAAACCCGGGGCCCCAGGATGAAGGCAAAGAAGGAACAGGAGTGACTTTTACTGACTAAAAACGTTAGTCAGTAAAAGTCTGACACTATCTCCTGCTCCGCCCAAGAGCGGGATTTGTCATTAGATGATTTTCCCACCTAAAAAAAACCTACCTATAAAATTACGAGTAAATGAAACTAGTTCTATTTCTATTACGTGACGATAGCGGGGAAGGAATTGACGTAATTTTAGGGCAGCCCAACATGGACAGAGGTTTTTTTTATAAGCACTCGGAAATAGGAGCCTTACTTTAAACCCCGCGGACAGAAATAGGACCTGAGTATTCGTACTTACACATAATAAAATTAATGTAAAATTAAAAAAAAATATTGCTGTTAGTAACATAATGTAATTTGGTAACAAGTAGTTAGCCTTACATGTCCATGCCGGGGTGCCCTAAAATTACGTCACCTCCTTTCCTGATCTCGTCTATCTATGTCTATGTCTGAGTATGATTTCCGCACTTAGTCCTATGCGGACTATTGTACATGGGCCATGGCGGCCATAACCTTAGGTGTGCTTGTTCCAACCAGCCCACCTCTCTCCAAAAATAGATTAGGCGTCTCAGGTCTTTGGCCTTTCAGGGCATCAATAAGGGAGTTCGGGGATCCTAAGGTTTTTGTGCGTATTTCAGTGACACCTGTGCAGTCTAGGAGCAGATGTGCAATAGTCTCCTCCCCCTCCAAGTATGCTCTGCACAAGGGACTGTCTGTGATGCCTATTGTGTGGAGGTGCTTATTCAGTGTGCAGTGTCCGGTGATGGTCTCCATCACCAGGTGCAGGCCGCCTCCATCCAGTCTTATGAGTTTTTTGGTGAAGACTTTATTGAAGTGTGGCATGGCCTGCTTGCATTCTGGTGTCGAAGATCACCAGCTTGCCAACTACGCAGCTGACCGAAGGGGACCGGCACAATGGGTTCGGGCCCGAAGACCACCGCCCAGATCCTCTCCTGGCCAACTCGTCCGCCGCGTCTTTACCCAGTGAGCCGCTATGACCTTTAATCCACTGTAGTGTCACAATATTGCGTTTCGGCACTGTGACTCTTTTCAGTGCAGAGTGGCATTCTTGTATAATTCTCGAGGTGGTAGAGTTTTTGCCTAGGGATTGTATCAGAGAGTATCCGAATGTATGTGTCCTTTACATTCCTAGTTTCTATGGCGTGGGCCGCTAGGACACATTCCGCCTGATAAACGGTGTTGAATTTTCCTAGCGTTCTGGATATTCTGATATTGAGGTCATTGGAGAAGACTCCAACTCCCGTGCCAATATCTGTCACTGATCCATCCGTGTAGACCCTCAGGTCTGCTGGGCCTGAGTAATCATGCTCTACCTGTGTTAGTTGAGTATTGAAATGCTTCTGGAAATGATACTAATGATAATAATAATAAATCCGCAGGGCAGTTTTGTGGCGAACTGTTGGGCATTAGCGACCCCACGGACCCGATCTCCCGGGAAAATTTTTGTTCTTCATCTCCGGCTTGCCTTTATTGGCCGGCCGTAGTGAACACTGACGAGGAATAGAGCTCCCACCTCTCTCTTGCCTTTATTGACTGGCTTGAGTGGAGATTCGCAAGAGCAAACGTGCTCGGGAGAAGGATGTATAATCCAGTAAGGTGCTGGTAGGGATCTTGACCGTACTTCCGGGATTGTTCTGATAGCCGTGGTATACCTCTCCACTCCTTAAGCACCTCAGGATATGTTGCCCTCTTGTTGCTACGTCACTTCGTGCTAGCGACCGTTTATGGGGGCCCATTTATTGAGTGTGCAAGTCACCCCCTGCCTTTTGTCGATGAGTGAATAGGCTCTTAATAAACTAGTGCGCCTCACCATCAATGATTGCATCACTGCTTACCATCAGGTGGGATCGCAGTCAAGCACTGGTTTATATCAATAAAAAAAAATATTAAAAAATATTAAAAACATTGTTTAGGCAGGGGCCATAGTCTTAACATATTTCCTGGTAACCAGTCCACTTAAGACTCCAAAAATCATAGCCTTATATCTTAGTTTTCCATATGTCGCAATAGTTTTCCACCAACCGGGGGTTGTCCTTGGATGCACTAGCATAGTGCATACAGGGATAATCACCGGTTCGTACCACTTTCCATTAAAAGCGTCTAAAAGGGCCTCTGCGAGTTGGTTTCGACTCCTCGTACGCCTTCCAAAGGTCCAGGACCTTAGGGTGCTGAGATAAATAAATGTATAATAATAATAATAATTTATTACACCAAAAAAATACATATTACACAATTTGTCTGTGCTCATAATTATGACATTGTTATAATACTTACATAAAAAATCATGGATCTATGATGCTAGGTGCTGTCGTTTAATAGCGTCTTCCATTATGCGTAGGTATGTGTTTGATTCTGGAATCTGACCCTGATCTTGTCTTTTACACACATTACCGGCTGCGCATTCGGTATTGTATAGAATACCTAGGTAAAGTATAAAAGAAATAATATTTCATACATTGTACAATTTCCCTAAAAGATCTGAGGAGACTTCAAAGCATTTACGGTTTTTTTTTTAAGTGGGAAAATCATCTTATGACAAATCCCGCTCTTGGGCGGAGCGAAAAATAGTGTCAGACTTTTACTGACTAAAAACCCACTCCTGTTCCTTCTTTGCCTTCGTCCTAGGGCCCCGGGTAAGCCCGGGTTTCACTTTCACACTACCCGTGGCGACCCTGTTAGGCCCCTACGATTTGCTGACATCTCCCTGAGGCGCGCGTGGAACAGTACGCGCCGTCGACGACTTGGGCTCGGTCCGGACGGTTACCGGACGGCGAGCCACCTATTGCTCGCCGTCCGCAAGCCCGCGCCTACGGTAGCCGGAAATCGGGATCGGAATCCCGGTGGCGGTTGGGGCATGAGGACCGTTGCCTCACGCGATCGGCCGCCTCCTTTGCTAGCATTACTGCTTCGCAGAAGGAGGCGACCGCCTGCCACTCCTCCTCGCTCCGGACCATGGCCTGTACCAAGGCCCGGCGCGAGAGATCGCCGCCGCCGATCGCCCCCACGAGAACACGGCGTTGCTCTGCCCAAGCGGGGCACACCTCCACCGTGTCCTCCGGGCGGTCCGCACAGTGGCGACACCCGGGCGTCTCTTCCGCACGAATCCGGTGCAGGAACTTCCCGAACTTACCGTGTTCGGTGAGAACCTGCGTCATGCGGAAGGTGAGGACGCCGTGAGGTCTTTCCAACCACGCCTCAAAGAGGGGACTTACCGCCATAATTGTGGCGTGCCCAGCACTGGGTCGCGACAGTCGTTGTCGCCATTTCTTCATGAAAGTATTTACGGTGTGAATTTAACGCCAAGCTCGGAACGAGTAATTTTATTTACAATATACAAGGGAGGTCATGAAACCGCGAAAAATCTTAACACCGCCATTCAGCGGACGGTCAAAAATGTAGAACACCATCTATCGAGTTGATGTGAACTAAAATGCATAAAACAAAATTAATGAAATTCTACTTTTGAATCCTAACATTCGCCCGCCAAGACAACAATACAGCAACTACCAAAAACAATAAAAATATATAAACTTAAATCAACACTTCACTTCATTTGTGTGTGGCAGGTAGCCTTTGAACACAGAAACAAATTTCAAAACTTAAATCTAGATGGTAACAGGTAAAATAATGAGCTTTGAACCAGTGTCAAAGCTTTATGATAGAATCCTTACATTTTAAAGAAACAACTTAGGCGGCTGGATCAAGGGCTTGATCCAGAAAGCGGTACTCCTGGACACGGCTCGTATTGTTAGGAGGTTCCTTTCTCTGGAGCCCTGCCCACCGGTAGTTTGGACCCTGTTCCCGATACCGGCGGGACCCTATATTTTATATTTTTAAATGTTTTATTTTTATTAAAATATTTAAAAATATAATTTATATGTTTAAAGTAAGGAATAAATGATAATGATAATGATTTGTATTAATTGTGTATTTTTTTTCTAAATATTATATTGTAATATAATAATGACAATCTGCACGTGTTGGTTTCGACTGTAAGTGCAGAGAGTAGGTACCTCTCATAAAATAAATAAATACTAATATTAAAAAATTATGATTTAAAAAATTATTTCTGCTTAAAATGATACCTGAAAAACCTATCAAGAATGTTATCTCACTCTTATAAGGTAAAATCTGTCTCGTATCTCTCTTTTCGTGGGTTTTACTAAAAATTAAAAAAATGAAATTGCATTTTTAACATTTATTCCATAATTTTTACAAATCCTGCTCAAATTGTTGGCCTCTGTTGTGCATGCATGCACGACATCTGTTTCGTATTTCGACAGTTTGTTGTACGAAGTCGTATTTCCTCCTGAATTGTATTGAAAGCCGTTTTATGATGCACCTAACACCCTGTAATCTGTATAATACCGGATTATACAGATTGCCGGTAACATAATATAGGTACTTTAGACGTTACTAAATTAGGCGCAAACATATTATGGCAAATTTTAATTACAAAATGATTTCATTTAAATAATTTTGATGTCATTTTATCACAAAAATGAAATGGTAAGTATTCCATATTTGGTTATTTTCCTCTATGCGTATTTTATTAGATACTGAGGTTTCCATGACAACCGTTATGTTTGATCAATTTTGACTTATTCAATTTGATACGTAGCGTTTGGAAGTTAGCAATCTTTGCAATACAAGTTCATATTTTTATGATTACAGGTGGTAATTCTACATAAATATTTAATATAGTTTAACTATTATTAACCAAATCAACCATGGCTGTTCCGACACCACCAAATATTTCGGCTCGTGTATTTTTTGGTCTTCGTACAGATATTCAGTAAGTACAAAGTAGAATAATACACACGTTAACGGAATAATAATTTTACCAATCTTAATATTTGTTAATGTAATCAGCAACAAAGTAAACTACTAATAGATTCCCAGCAGACACTGTCATCAATTCAAGACACTGAGGTGGCTAGGTTACTTACACATTGTATAATATAAACCTAGTTTATTGCTCAAATTTAAATACTTAATATAAACACTAAAACTACATAATAAATTTATTCTCGAACAGATACAATGCCCATTATTTATCAGAATCAGAAATTTTGTACCCGGCTGGTGGCGTCATTGTTATTCACAACCATCTTCAAAAGAAACAGAAGTTTATCAGACTCCAGGACAAACACAAACCCATCAAGTCGTTGGTTCTCGCACCAAATCGGCAAGTGTCAAGAACGTCTTTAGTTATGTATTTACCTTCGAGAGTATACAGGTGTTGATCAATGATGGGCAATGAGAATTTTTAAATATTTCAGACGATGGCTTGCACTAAACGAGATCGCCGAAGAAGGTCAGAAACCTATAATAACTATCTACGATCTGACTACATACAAACGGCGAAAGATTTTGACCGTACCTTTCGAGAACTCTCAAGCGAGAGAATTCGCGTGTGTGCAGTTTACATTTGATTCTAAATATCTTGTAGCGATAACTGGAGAGCCAGACTGGTACCTATATTATTATAATTGGGACAAGGGCAAGGTTGAGAGCCATGCTAAAGCACAAAACCCGGGTGGCCAGGGCATCGTAACCAACGTAAGTAAAATTCAGACTTATTACGCCTAACCTGATTTTATTCACTTAAACTGAATACAAGATTTATTTTTAACAGGTCCAATGCAACCCCACAGATGCCACTTTAGTAGTTATTACTGGACCATACACTTTCCGCATTATGAATGTTTCCGAAACAGTTTGGCGCCAATGGGGTTGGTGTAAAGCAGAAAACGTAAGAAAGTTCATATTAGGGGTTAAAGTATGAAATTGCCGATTTGTACTTAAAAATTGAAATTCGTTTTTTTTTTTTAATTTATATTTATTTTTTAAGCAAAATAATTACCATTATTATCTATACATTGCTTCCATCTAATAGGAAGGCCATTTAGGCCTGTGCATTAGAACTCTGGTGATCTAGATTCGACAAACTGTGTGAAAGCATTTTGTACTGCCTCCTTAGAAGAAAACTTTTTATCACGTAGAAAACTGTCCAAATCACGAAAGAAATGGTAGTCCGTTGGAGCAAGGTCTGGCGAATACGGAGGAAGACGAATGGTTTCTAATCGCAGTTCCTGTAGAGTTAAAACGGTTTCTCATGCTGTATGAGGTCTCGTGTTATCATGGAGCAATAATGGTGAAGATCGATTCATGAGTCGGGGCTGTTTCACTGCTAGTTTTGCTATCATTGTTCGGAGTTCGGCACAGTAGACATCTGCCGTTATTGCTTGACCAGATCGGAGAAAGCTATAGTGAATAACACCACCAAACAGTTACCATTACCTTTTTATTGGTAAGCTTTGCTTTAGGACACTGTTGCGGCTTTTGACCTGGGGTTGCAGCCATTGTATTTTTCGCTTACGGTTATCATAAAGAATCCACTTTTCATCACATGTCACGATTCGATTCAATATTCCTTCATTTCTGTATCGATTCAACAAAGCAATACAAGTTTCAACACGTTTCTTTCTGCAGATCAGTCAAATCATGAGGCACCCATTTTTCATATTTTTTTATTTTATTGATTTGACGCAAATAAGTCAGTATTGTTGGTAAGGTAACGTTAAACCATGCCGCTAATTCCTGGTCTAGTTTGGCACGGATCGGCTTCCAACATCTCTTTCAATTCATTGTTATTCACCTGTGTGGGCGGTCTTCCACGTGGTTCGTTCTTCAAATCAAAGTTTCCATCACGAAATCGTTTAAACCAAAATCGCACGGTTCGTTCATTAGCAGTCCCCTCTCCAAACGCAACATGGATATTGCGAGCTGTTTCTGCAACGTTAGTTCCGCGTCGGAAATCGTATTCAAAAATCACTCGAATTTTTGAAGTATCCATCTTTCTTGCCTAAGCTAAATGAAAAAAACAACTGAAACTCGATAATCGAACATTTTTTAAAAGAAAAACTTCAAGATACCATGTGAAAAAAGTTTCACTCAAAAATCTCAAACCATGAAGGTTCTATGTCAATTCGAAGTACCTATTACAATAAAACGGCAATTTCATACTTTAACCCCCATTATTATGTTATCTTATTCTTATATGCCTTTGAAAGTGTCTGCTTTATAGTAGGTGTAATAACCGCCACGAGAAAATGTTACGCCGTAGATAAATATACCAATTACAGTGCCAGACCCACTACCTACCTACCTAAATAACAAAATTGGTGTGTTTCACGTGCGAGCAGACCAACATAACTAGCTGCATGTGGCTAACGCCGGACCGCATCATGTTCGGGACGGACAATGGAATGATCATGATGGTCGAAAACGGTGAACTCCGACAAAACTGCATTTTTAAAGCCACTGAAGTCACAGAAATGTCGCTAAAGAAAGTAGAAATTGAGTAAGTTTTAAACCTTTCATAAGGACTTATAGGTACCTTGGTGTCATCATTCGAGAGGTTGCTGCATGCATTGTACAAAACTGTAAGACTATTATTTTCTGCCATTAGATAATACGCCGGAATTGTGGCGTGCCCCCAGCACTGTGTTTGCGACAGTCGCTGTGTCCATACCGCTTCATCTGGGTTCTCTCATGATATCAGATTTGCCGCTTGGTAGGACGGAGCATGTTTACCTATTCGTGACTTATGATTGCGGCTATAATAGATGATCAAACGAACTTACCTGTGATGTTCGATCATTATTATACGTAGCTTCGTTCGAAGATATATTCTATTATTAACCATGCAGCTTACGCATGCTTAGGCGAACCAATCGCAGCTTTTCAGAGCCTAAAAGCAAAAACAAAACGCACCGTATCCGAGCGAGTATCTGTCAGTAACGTCAAATGTCATTCTTTCAGAGTTAGAGATAAATCTTAAGTTTTGCTGGGTAGGGTAGGGAGGGTTCCCTATATCTTCGAACGAAGCTACGTATAATAATGATCGAACATCACAGGTAAGTTCGTTTGATCATCTATTATACTTCATTCGTTCGAAGATATATTCTATTATTAACCATGCAGATGTTAAGAGTCAACATAAAGCAAAATTAAGATTTTTAATATCAAACAAATATATTTCAGGAACCAAAATCTCTCAGGCACTTATTAGGCTCTTAATATAATGGTAACATGAGACAATCAGTCTTTTTTGACATACTTATACATTTTATATTATTTATGTATACATGTCTATTTTTTTTTTTTTTTTTTATATAATTATTTTAAACATATTAAGACATTTATAAGCAAATATTTTGTTCAGCATTAAGCACAGCATGAGCAAATTCAGATGAATTGTTGGAAATAGGTATATTATAAAATTTTGCAAAAGTTGAAGAACTGTTTGTTCAGCCGTTTGCCTAATTACATCTAATGATACTCCCCTAGCTTTAGCAGTCGACGTGGATGCATGTCTTGTACTATGCCCTGAAAAAACGCTAATATCTATGCCACACATAGAGAAAGTATATATATTATTATTATCCATCTACTAATGGTAGACGAAGAAATTGGCTTGTGAGGGTTATTCAAAGAAAGTATTAAATGAGTATTATCTTCCCTAATACTCTTGAGTGTATCTAATGTAATAAAATAAAATAGTGTCAGGGAAGATTTCAGGTTTTGCCGTGCATTTTCGTTACAGAAAATGGCTCTATTTTTGTATGTTGACTAAAACAATAAAAATAATAAAATAAAAACTAAAATAAAGGTAAATAAGAGGTTCGGTCCGCTGCAACCAGAACCAGATGTTTTTATAGTGTCTAGGATAGAAATGTTTACACCGGTTTCATTAACTATAATATTGGGTATTTTTATAAATGATAAATCTGTGCTACTTGGGCTCTGCTAAGTGCAAACAAATTCACTAACTTTTTAGACAATTTGATTTTTATAGAAACCTTAACATAATCTCTGGATGTGATCATTACGAACAATTTATGAGTCTATTAATTTATGGAGAGAGGGCGCTGCAGTGCCGCTGTCAATATCGTTGTCCACGTAAATCTGTCTAATAAAATATAAATAGTACGAGTTTCTGTGAATAAATCAATTACAAAGCCTCCTATTACGATAAAACAGTACATCAAAGTGAAGTTTTGGTGAAAAATAAAGAACTGAAGTCGTTATAAGCCAAAAAGTGTTGTCAACAAAAGTGACCTTGTTTTGGATTGTCAAGGATAACTAAGGCGGAACAATACATCCCAGTCGCACCAAAGGATTTTTCAAGGTACCACACAGGTTAATCATTATTTAAAACAAGATAATAAAAAGTAGAAATAGAAATTCATAATAATAACCTACAAAAAAACAACCAAAAACCGAAAAGTCTTTAAAACAACACCACCTTACGACGAAAACAGTAGTTACAACTATTGGTTCCGCTACTGGCCGCTAGAGGGCTATACTGGTTACGTTTGAAAATTCATCACAACTATAGACAGGGCGCCATCTATCGACGAATAGCAGAGTTAATACCCAAAAACAATATTTTTGGATAACAATGGAAGAAATTATGGCTGCACTCCGCAAGATCCAAAAGGATATCGACGAACAAAAAACGGTTATTAAAAATAGTGCTGAAATTGTAACTGAGAAAGTAACAGAAAATCTAAACAAAATATTAGATGAAAAATTTACATTTTGGGAAGAAAATCAAAGAAAGCTCAAGGAAAAATTAGATAATCAAGAACAAAGAATTAATATCCTGGAGAAACATGCAAAACAGCGAAACATTGTTTTCTTTGGTATTGAAGAGAATGAAAAATCTTATTTTGATTTGGAGATCAATATAATTTCCTTTATAAGTAAATATTTCTCAATAAAATTAAATTGCAGTGACATACAAGAAGTCAGACGAATAGGCAGAAAATCTGGAAAACCCCGGCCAATAGCAGTAACACTTACAACGCTAGGCTGTAAAATCAAGATTATGAAGCAAAAAGGGGCTTTAAGAGATACTACTTACTATATAAAGGAAGACTATCCTCACCACGTTTTAGAGAAAAGGAAAATACTACAAGCACAAATAAAAATAGAGAGAGAAAAAGGTAACAATGCAATCATTAAGTACGACAAACTCATTATACTTAATAAATCAAAACCGGCATCAGCAGATAACAGGAAAAGGAATCTCTCTATTTCACCAAAACACAACGACAACAGCAAAAATAATATTTCTTGTAGTACTCAAGCAGCTAAGAAAAATAAAACTTATTTAACGCGAAATACTCAGCAAAGACCTTCTAGCTTTTCAGAAGGGTCAGTGAAACCAGGTATACTCAACTACTTAGTCAACAAAGATAGAAAAACTCATGAAGAAAATAACAGCAACATAATATAGCAACTAAAGGTACCTCTCTCAGAATATAAATATATAGAACAAAGATCACAAAACACTGAAACATATCTTCCAAGCCGGCTGGTCACCGAGGAGGATTATGACCATAACCTTCCAAAGGATACACCAAAGGTCCACAACCCTTTTAAAACACTATCGAAATACGCAAAAAGCATGGAACGGAATCAGCTCTACATATGTACTTACAATGTTAGAACACTATCATCACACGAACGAGTGATTGAACTAACTGAAGCCCTATCAAATATAAAATATGATATCATTGGAATATCTGAAGCGCGACGCCTTGGCAACGAAATAACAGAATATGAGGATTTTATTCTCTGTCACACAGGTGAAACACCTGGCATGTATGGAGTTGGCTTCATGATTAAGAAATACCTCAAACAATATTTGGCAAGCTATATCGGCATTTCTGAACGAGTCGCACTGGTACACTTGGAATTACCAAGTAAAAAACTTACAATAATTCAGGCTTACGCCCCAACTGAAGCTGCAAACGAAGATGAAGTCAATGCTTTTTATGAAAACATCTATAAAGCTATGGATTTGGCGTATAAAGATTTCATTCTAATGGGAGATTTTAACGCCAAAATAGGCCAACCATTAAGAGACGAATACCTAGTAATGAAACAGAACGGCTACGGAGAGAGAAACGCCAGAGGCCAGATGCTTATAGACTTTGCCTTGGAGAACAAGTTAGCGATTATCAACACTTTTTATAAGAAAAACTTAAAAAAAAGATGGACATGGCGCTCGCCGAACGGCAAATATAAAAATGAAATTGATTTTATACTTACCAATCGACCAAATATAATTCAAAATATTGAAACTTTCAGTTTAAACTACCCATCAGATCACAGACCACTCAGAGCAGTAATTACACTCAAGAAGCCAATTCGAAGTAGAGCAAGCTATAATAATAAAAATAGCACACTTAAAACAGAAAAAGAAATAGCATTGTACGTAGAGTCGCTAAGAAAGGAATTGCCTGCGCTACTTGAGGAAAACTTAGGGGACACGGTACAGAATTATCATGATAAACTAATAAACTCTATCCAAATTAGCTTACACAGAGCACGAGACACAAACCTACAAACAAAAAACCGAAACGTACTATCAGAACGCACAATAAACCTCATGAAAAGAAGGCAAGAGTTACAGAAAACCAGCAATAAAACCCGAGCAATGAAAAACGAACTTAAAGCTTTATACAAACTAATAAGCAAATACATAAAAACCGACTACAAGAAACACAGAACCGTAACCATACAGACACATCTAGAAAAAAATGGAAGCTTGAAAAAAGGGTATAAAGAATTGCGAGCTAAGAAAACATGGATTGAAGGGTTGAAAGTTGCGGATAAAATTACTTATAGTCGTAATGACATTATAAACATTGCTACAGATTTCTACAAAAACCTATATGGCGCCGCAAGTAAGCCCAATATTAGATATGACACATCTGTAACACATTCATCATCACAACCTTGTATAAAACCGATAGACTTTGAAGAAGTAATAGAGACCATAAACAAGCTAAAGTCCGACAAAAGCCCAGGGTCAGATAAGATTACCAATGATGCCTTAAAGACCGCCCAATTCGTACTAGCTGCCCCATTAGCAAAATTGTTTAACATGATCTTAGAAACGTTCGAAACTCCGGCTCAGTGGTCTGAATCCAACATTACTTTGATCTACAAAAAAGGTGATCCCAAAGACATAGGAAACTACAGGCCCATAAGTCTACTACCAACTATGTATAAACTCTTCGCTACAATAATAAACCACAGAATAAGCATAACATTAGAACAAAAACAACCCATCGAACAAGCTGGTTTTAGGAAGGGGTTCTCAACTGTAGACCACATACATACTTTGGAGTTGATAATTGAAAAATATCAGGAATATCAAAGACCATTATACATAGCTTTCATTGATTATCAAAAAGCTTTTGATACGGTTTCACATGAAAGCATATGGGAAACTCTGAAAGCTCAGAATGTTGAAGAAGAATACTTAAAGATCCTAACAAATATTTACAGCGGATGTACTAGTAGAGTTAAACTAGAAACCATTGGCCCAAGCTTCCCAGTCCAAAGAGGTGTACGGCAAGGGGACCCTCTGTCCCCCAAAATCTTTATTGCAATACTAGAATACATAATACATAAATTAGACTGGAAAAATAAAGGGTTATATATCAAGGGAAAATACCTAAGTCACCTCAGATTTGCAGACGACCTGGTTTTGTTTTCTGAATCGAGCTCTCAACTCCAACAGATGATTGATGCTCTTCACAAAGCTAGTAGAACAGTAGGACTCGAAATGAACATCTCTAAAACCAAAACTATGTCCAACCACGTTAAAACAGACATAAAGATAGGTTGTGAAACATTAGAATATGTGGAACAATATACGTACTTAGGGAAACAAATTGGTTTTAATAGAGACAGTAATGAGTTGGAAGTAGAGAGAAGAGTCAAAAACACATGGTCAAAATACTGGAGCTTCAAAGAGGTATTTAAAAGTGATATGCCCATAAAGCTAAAAAAGAAAGTTATGGACTCTTGTCTTATCCCATGTTTAACATATGCTTGCCAAACCTGGAAGTTTACCAACAGAACAAAAAACAAAATAGTCACATGTCAAAGGGGTATGGAGCGTAGTATGTTGAACATTAAAAGGGTGCAAAAAATAAGACACACAGATATAAGATCAAAAACAAAAACAATTGACGCTCTAAACCAAGCACAAAAATTAAAGTGGAAATGGGCCGGACATGTGGCGCGACTTAAGGACAACCGATGGTCAAAAACAGTAACATCGTGGCAGGGACCTTTAGGCAAACGTCATAAAGGTAGACCCTACGCACGCTGGGAAGATGACATCAGAAAAATAGCTGGACCGCAATGGCAACAGATAGCCCAAGATCGTGAGAGATGGAAATCCTTGGAAGAGGCCTTCACCTGAGAGGGGTTCCTAGAGCAAATCTATAAATTATTAACAATAAACATCAATTTATTAATTATCGTTATCAATTATTATTATTATTATGAATTATTGGTTGTCAAATATTAATTACCTATTATTATTGTTATTATTATTAATTGTTGATCAATTATCAATTGTTATTAATTATCAATTATTATTATTATGTTTCATCAATTATTATTAATAGAATTCATCAATTATTATTATTTTTAATTATCAACTGTTAAATGTTAGTTTATCAGTTGTTAGTGATTGTAATTGATAATCAATTTAATCAATTTATACGAGTATAATCTAAAACTATAATGAAAACGTGAACATCCTATTGAATTGATTTTATTGTAATTTGGCACAATTTTAGGAAATAAAAGGCTTTTTTATTTTTATTTTTTATTTTTATTTTTATTAATTTATTAATTGGTATAGACTGTGTGAATAAGTGAGATCCTATATGTAACATTGAATTGAGGCATTATTTGGAAGGTAACCTAATGTAACCTCTATGGCTGATGGAAGAACATCATGTCAATATTCTGGAAATTAGTGTAAGGAGGTGTGTAACATGACACTCTTTAAAAGAGGAATGCAATAGTTTTTTATTGAGTACCTATAAAGACTAACAGCTTGAAAAAGCTAACATTGTTTTCAATGGTGGACAAGCTTGTGAAGGTCAATATGACATCACCTTTTCATTTTTGATTTTTGTAGCCTCCCCAATATTGGACTAAATGTAGGAAAGAACACATAAAAGAAATAAATTATCATGTTCAAGGGCAGTAAAAAAACATCTAATTAAATGTATTTTGAATCTGGTTTCCAGGAAACACAGGCATCACATTTATGTATTACTTGTAGAAGGGAAAAGATCAATCAGTTTGACCAAACTGAGACACAATATACCTACTAAAATGTAGAGATATTCTGTTCCCACTCTATGTTAGATGTATGAGATTGTTAATTGGTCTCTTTGTTGTCTTTTGAATCCATAAATGAAGCAAATAGACAAATCTAATTATTTTCACACCATTGCTCCATATTTCTGGCTATATTATTTAATTGTTGATACCGTATTCCTCCCATTCGGTTTATATAAGATACAGCAAACTATTATCAATCTCACACAAAATGTGTAAGTGCTCATGTTTAACAAAATAGAATTTTTAAAGGAAAAAAAAAAAAAAAAATGTGAAGTAGTTCTAAATAATTTATGTGATAATTATAATTTTTTATCCTTTTTCCAGAACCCATGGTCTTCTGTTATCACTACAATTGCGCCCCCCCCCAGTTCTTGTTGCATCATTGTAGGTCTAGTTTGATGATTGGATGAATTTTTATTTTGAATCTTAGTTGCCTTTACTTATAACTAAGTATTTATGTTCTAATTTTAGTATAGAACCAACCAACAACAAATGTTGTTGCAACAAAATAATGCAACAGTTGATGTACCTATTAAGTGAGTAATCTCTCATAAGCTAAGAAACTTGTTTCTGTAAATATTTTTAAGGGATTTACAGAAACAACATTTTTTGTATGTGACATCAGTCATTGTATAAGTGTCATATATAAAATCTAAATAATTAACATGATTGGGATGGCGTATTTTGTAAAAAGGAGTAATTGTTCCTTGAATATTTTTCAACCTTTTATTATATAATAGTAGGCTAGTATGAACAGTGTAGTGTGTATAGTAGTAGACTATATTATAGTCTGAACCAATACACAAAAGGTCATCAAGATGATGTACATACTGATTTGTGAACTTTTGATCATAGATGTTCATGTAACTACCACTATCAAAAATGCATAATGTGTAAAACAAATCCCATTTGGGACAGCAATAGACTCTTTTTAAATGATCATAATGAAATAATAGGTATCTCCTGTGATCTGGATTCAATTTTTGCCATAAGATCTCCTGGGTACACTAGAGCTACCGCAGTGATCTTACATCTTATAAATTTGGATGTGTGAACCAATTTGTTCAGGGGTTTAAAGGTTTCAATAAACCTCCCTTCTCCATCCCTGTTGGGAAACCAAAAAATATCTTGGATATAAGTTAATTCCCACACGGTTTCCATGGGGAATTCGTGCTCAATGGCAGTAAATTATGAATGGTTTTATACATAAATATGCATTCATCTTGGCCCCTGATATTGAAGATCCTGATTGATCACTTGTAAAACCATTTTTGTTTTGAACCGTTGAATTTTGGTTGATAAGTTATGGAAGAAAAAATGCACTTACCGAACATCCACAGATGTGTTTCAAAATTGGGGCATTACCACAAATCCTCTATCAACGAGGTAGGGAATGGGCTAATCTGTAAGCATGACTAACCTCTAGTTTCAACCATGAGCCTGTGGTGAAACTTTTTGTGTTCTAGCATACACTGGATGTGTTGCGAGAATTGCTTGGTTTTAGTTTAATAAGAGGACTGCAGTTACTTTCGTCCAGGCCTAGGTATTATTCTTTGCTGGTTGTACCAAGATGGACCATTCCCGTTTCCCTGACGGGTTACAGTTGAAAATTAGGCTGGCTTCATAATAAGCTTGCCGCTTCTGTGGCATGTCTTTAGGACTTTAAATGTTCTCTGTTGAAGTATTCCCATGCAGGTAGTCGTCTCTATCAACATCTTTGACAATATCTTTGTTTATGTGAAGTGCAAATCTATTAAAAACTTTTCCAGTATCAATCAACTGGGAAAATTAGTTTCAGCCTATTTATGCCATCATTGCTGAGAAGCTTAGATAGGGTCTAGACCCTCACGGATTGGGAATCACTAGTGATTCCCAATCCCAACTGATTCTGTTCTGATTTAATCTTTTTCTATCAGTATATTCTTGTATTATCAGTGAATTACTGACTGAGGCAATAATCTCTATATTATTTTAAACAGTTATTACACACATTTTTATCTAGTTTTTGTTCATATTCCTTGAGTATTTCCAAAAATGGTATTCTAGATGTGGGTTAAGTCATTCATTAAGTCAGGCCATTAAATCATTTGGTTTTGTAGATATAAATACTGTAATACTCTGAATACTTCAGGAAATATAGTAACTGGTTCAACGACTAGCTCAGATGCTAGTTCAGGAAATTTTATACTCAAGTCTGTAACAGTTGGGGTTGTGCCTGTTGGAGCCGATGATGATACAACAGATATCTAGTTTAATGTCCACTTCTTGAGGATCATCCTAAATACAAGGTCTAAAAACCTAAAACTATTGACCCTGTTATGGTACCAAAGTGTACCTAGGCAAAGCCTTTCGGATTTTATCAAAAGGTAATGACCATTGTGCATTCATCTCGTAAACACCACGAGTAAGCGGATCACGTCAATGCATCTCGTACATCACCCGTGTCCATGTACCAAAAGGTAAAGATCATCGTGTGTTCATCTCGTAAACACCACGAGTCAGCGGATCGCGCCAATGTATCTCGTACATCACTCGCGTCCATAGGTACAATATTCAAAATCCATTTCACTTGCACTGTAGATAACTTTCCTGACGAAACTTTTCAGGTTACCCCAAAGGTGTGGGGCAAAAAACAATCTCGTATGTTTATCTCGTAAACATTCCGAGTCAGCTAAACGCGTCAATGCATCACGTGCACAACCCGCGTCAGTATGTATATTCATATTTCGAAACCCATTTGATTTACAGTCTTACACTGTATAATGTACCATGGCAAAGCCTTTAAAGTTATGGAACAAGGAAACCAGCTCGTGTGTTCATCTCGTAAACACCCCGAGGAATTTGATCGTGTCAATGCATACAATTATTTGGGTTAAGTACGTGAAACTCTTACTTCACTGAATAATCTAATAGATAAATCTATTACTTCACCTGGAATCAAAGAATTAAATAGAGATAGGACAGGTGACGTACTAGGTTATCGTCGTTTCGTCCTTTTTTCAAACTTTTCATCATATGAAGATAGTATTTCATATCTTTTTTCGTTTTGGCATACTTCATTACAAATTATACAAGCACTATGCTCTTATTTAATTACTTAAATTGGTAAAAAAGCAAATAAAACACAACGTAAAACGTATTGGTTGCCGCGCAAACGTATGGAATGACATTTGACGTTACTGACAGATACTCGCTCGGATACGGTGCGTTTTGTTTTTGCTTTTAGGCTCTGAAAAGCTGCGATTGGTTCGCCTAAGCATGCGTAAGCTGCATGGTTAATAATAGAATATATCTTCGAACGAATGAAGTATAATATCTTTGTTTCTCAAATTGCTATTTGTACCTTTAAGTACATTTTGTTATTATGTTTTATAAACAGACAAGAGCAGCCAGAAAGCGATAAGGCTAGCACATCTAGCAAGCATGACTCCGGCAGCGATGAGAAAGAAGATGAAGAAAGTTATCCAGTCACAAACTTCGTAAATTTCGCCAAAGGTAAAATGTTAAAAATATATTTTAATTTCGACTAAGTAAATTATGTCCTTCAAAGTCACTATGTTTTTCTCCAGGATTTGCTTTTGGTTGTGGACAGGGATATGTCCACATGTTTGAAAAGGAAACGCTTCATCACTGGAGGAAGAGAAACGTTTTCAGGATTTCAAAAAAGTCCTACAAGTGCGTCTTGTCATTTACAATATAAATATTTACATAATAACAATAATTTAGGATAGGCGCTACTTCTGAAAAATAAATATTTTGTAGGCATACGCGAGAACATCCGATGTGGTCGCCCCTTGACGAAATACAGCACATAACAATTGATCCTAATCAAGAATCTCTGCTTATTACAACATTGAGGAAACAATTATATAATGTCAAGTTGTTTGGTCAGCACATGTTACAGGTAGGTAACCCAATAGTCATTGTTAGTTTTGCAAACGGTTGCAACATCTTTGGGTCACCTCAAACCCAGACGTGGAAAGTTGTTACGGCGCTGCGAGTACCTACCTACTTTAAAAAAATAATAATACTATATTATATTATATAACTTTATTTATTAAAAATAAAAAAACACATTTCGCCTGCGACGTCGTAGACAAGCCTTTCAATGACAGTCTTGTCTCAAGTGCGTGCAGGCCCTTACCCTAGTAAAAGGACCATTTAGACGGGGAGTTTCTCGCATGTTTTGTTTCGAGAAATCAATCGCGCGCAATAATCGCCATAACATTATCGTATCAAAATGTTTACATACAGGCAAGAAAGAAATTCTCGCCTACGATTATATCATACGAGATTCGCAAGCAATTATCGCTAGGCGATAATGTCCTGCGTCTATTTACACAGCAAAATTATAATAGAAAGATTCTTGCTTACGAGAATCTCGACTTGTGTAAACACGATCTCGTATGACATTTTTTGTAGTTCATACGAGTAGGTACCTATCAAACAAATTAGTTTGAAACGATTTAAATGCGAGACTTGCGATTCGAGTTTAGTGGTTATAGGTAGGTACTTAAAGTGATAGCTCCAATCGGCCTTTTTAAAAATTTGCAAGTTTATAAACATGAGAGAGAGAGAGAAGAGCGGTAGCCGTGGGTAAATACCCACGTGTAAAGACCCACGTGGGTCTTTACCAGGTAAATACCCAATTTGGGTATAAACAGGGTATTTACCAGAAGCATGGGTAAAAATAATAAACGCTTTTTGGCTTTCTTCTAAACACTGAATAACATTTTATTTAATATGGTTTTAGTTGAATTTTAGTTCGCTTAGATTTAATACCCATATCATAAGTTCGACTAGTTTTATTTAGGTACCTAAATATTTTTTTTTTAACTTACCATATTTTTTCCGTTTCCGTTTAATTAATTCTTATCTGAGAAGAGCAGGTATACTTAAAACACCCTCGCACACTGCACTCACGGTAGCAACTGTCACAAAAACTCGAAATACGATAATTGCCTTGAAATTCTGTTTACACGGACACAAGCAATATTCCATTGCGAGGCGATTCTCGCCAGAGAGGAAGAGTGAGAGGTATGAATGTTTAGACGAAAAAACTTTTTTTATATTCTTTTGATTATCGCATGTTCGAGACTATAAACTCACACCGTCTAAATGGGCTTTAAACCTAAATTTTAGAACCCAGAGATATCGTTTACTGAGCTTGGACCAGCGATGCATTATGGCCGAATTAATTCATTGTCAATGTGCGCCTGGAAACCAATTTTTATGACGTCAGGAGAACAAGACAAGAGTATAAGGATTTGGAACTATATGACGGATGACATAGAGATGATAAAGCTGTATCAAGAAGAAATCCATTGCGTATCCCTACATCCTACTGGTGAGCAGCAAATAAGAACATATTTTTAAACTAGCTTCTGCCAGCGGCTTCGCCCGCGTGAAAGTAAGTTTCTTCAAACAAACTTTGGACCCCCGTTTCATCGTATGGGGTGAATTTTGGAAAATCCTCTCTTAATGCTCATCTACGTTATAAAATGAAACCTTGTGCAAAATTTCTCACTCTTAGCCCCAGTAGTTTCGGTTGTGTCAGTCAGTCAGTTTCTCCTTTTTATATATATATAAGTGGAGCGGCTTGAAAGACAACACGGCATCCCTACGTTCCGCATGACGCAGGTCCTCACCGGACATGGTAAGTTCGGGAGGTTCCTGCACCGGATTCGTGCGGAAGAAACGCCCGGGTGTCACCATTGTATGTACCGCCCGGAGAACACGGTGGAGCTTACGGTAGAGGTGTGCCCCGCTCTGCCCAACAGAGCATCGCCGTGTTCTCGTGGGGGCGATCGGCGGCAACGATCTCTCGCGACGTGCCCTGGTACAGGCCATGGTCTGGAGCGAGGCGGAATGGCAGGCGGTCGCCTCCTTCTGCGAAGCAGTAATGCTAGCGAAGGAGGCGGCCGCACGCGTGAGGGAACGTGGCCGTCACGCCCCAGCCGATCGGGATCGGCTGGGGCGTGACGGCCACGGGCCACGCCCGCTACCCATTTACCGGCGAGCTACCCATTTTGCCACGGGCAAAATGGGTAGCTCGCCGTCAGGTCGTAAGGTAACAGTCCGAACCGAGTCCAAGGCGTCGACGGCGCGTAGTGTTCCACGCGCGCCTCAAAGAGATGTCAGCAAATCGTAGGAGCCCAGCAGGGTCGAAGCCTACTGGGGCCATGGGTTAAGTGAAAATAAACCCCGGGGCCCTGGAACAAAGGCAAAGAAGGAACAGAAGTGGGTTTTAGTCAGTAAAAGTCTGACACGCCCTCTCGCTCCGCCCAAGAGCATGAGAAGATATTGGATGACTTCCCACCTTAAAAAAAAAAGCACCGTACCTATATACGCATATCCGCACGACCCGATAACGTGACGTAGTGAGGCGTAGAGATGGGCAGTGGGTAAAATTAACCCGTCGGGTATTTAGCTACCCAGTAAATACCCAATTTGGGTATAAACAGAGTTTTTATCCGGTAAATACCCAAAAACATGGGTAAAAACAATAAACAGTTTTTGGATTAATTATAAACACTGAATAACGTTTTATTTAATAAGATTTTTTAGTTCGCTAAGATACATAGTTTTAACACCCATGTTTTATATTCGGCCAAATTCATATTTTTTTTTGAACATACATACTCGAAAATCCAGTCCTATCCGCTTTTAGGCCCACAATTTACTGTTTTTCGTACTAGTGCAGAATAGTGTTTGCGCTCACCACCATATTCATTTGTCACTTGGCACTTGACATTTTGCACTGGCTAAAATTTTCGAGCTCAATTCACTCTCTCGTGACCTAACTGTGATGTAGGGCTTTGAAGTTTTTTTTTTTTTTATTATTAATGATAGGCTCGCGTTTGACCATCTCACCCAAGTCGTCAAGATTTTTTTTAAATTTTTGTTTATAGGTAAATTGAATGAAGTTTTATATGTTTTCAGGTCTGTTTGCGATTGTCGGTTTTTCCGATAAACTTCGTTTCATGGTGGTATTGATTGATGACTTTGAAGTGATGCGAGAGTTTCCTATCAGGAATTGTAAGCAAGCCAAGTTTAGTAGCAACGGTCACCTTTTTGCTGCAGTTAACAGTCAAGTCATACAAGTGTTTTCTTCTGTATCATTTCAGAACGTTTTTAATTTAAAAGGACACAACGGAAAGGTTCGATCTTTATTGAGGTATTTAATTAATGTACTGAATGTTTTTTAGTAAAAAGAACGTTAAATTAAATTATTTTCTTTTTGGATAGATTACGTGTCTGGCGTGGTCAGCAAATGACCTTACAATGATATCGTGCGGTACCGAAGGTGCTGTATACGAATGGAGTATGGTCACTGGTCAACGAGTCGGAGAAATTATATTAAAAACTAACCAGTTTTCCGGATGCGCGGTGAATGGGTAAAACATGTTAAATTAAATATATTTACTTACTGGGAAAAAATTAGAATTTACTAATTAATGATTAATTTAAACCACATTTAAGCAATGGAAAAACGACATATGGAATTGGATCAGATGGAGAAATCAAAGAAATTGGATCCAATACAATTAGAAGAAATATGGGTCTGATTGGCGTTCCTCTTGATACTATAATACTGTCTCGATCGGACCTCATGCTATTCATAAGCGGCGGCTTGGGCGGGATCACCTCCATTCAGTTACCGTTGCTGGACAAAGCCATATTTAGCGAGTTTCACATGCACAACAAAAAAGTGACCGGGCTAGCACTCTCATACGACGACCAGACCCTGGTTTCTGTCGCCGAAGATGCTTCTATGTGTATATGGAGGTTAACAAACGCCGATGGAAGGGCTATTGCTTTAGACAAAGATTATGCGCACTCTAAAGAAATATTGATTAGTAAGAAGGATTTACAGGAAAAAATAAATAACATCAACGTTAGTATAATCATCTCAAAAGTTTTACAAAATGTTATCATGAATATTCTGTATAAATTATTGAGAAGTCCAAACTCTACACCTGAAAACTTGATATTTTTTTGGTATCAAAGCAGAGTTTGACACTGACCTACTTATCTTCAAAATTTTGCTTATTATCATGTATCTCGGATCATATGATAATATGCAGTACCTAATGTATTATGTAGACTTATCACCCTAGTATCACAAAACTGCTAGTACAAGAAAATATTAAAACATTGGCAATTAAAATTATGAACAACTTTCAAGATGGGTTTTCTGCCAGCAGTTTCGCCCTCAATAACAATTGCCCACGTGTTATCAAACGACGTTATCAACACACTAAGGGCCGAAATTGCGATAAGAGAGCAGCCTTGACGGGCACCCGTCGCGTGACAAAGCGCGTGTCGTGTGCGGCGGTCCCCGTCACGGATTTATTTTTTTGATTACTTGCGCACTGTCGCTAGTTCAACTTTAACGGTGTGCATGTAGTCGTGTCGATGGAGAACTTAATGTATTATTACGTAGCAAAACCTGCGCGGGGCCCGGTTACCGCAACGGAGCACTTTCATTTGGGACCGCGCGGGCAACCGCTTAACGCAGTTTCGGCCCTTACTTTAAAATAATTAGTAAAACTTCAAAAAGATAGTGACAAATTATTGAGAAAATGGCTCGTGGTTTTAAATACGTGTCGGAACGAACTGCACAGGTGCACGGCGTCCAAGTTGCTCCGGTGTACATATCATCATCATCATCATTCATTATTTTATCCAAAAATGTCCACAGCTGGACATAGGCATCCCCCAAGTGTCACCACAATGACTGGTCCTGTGCGTCTCGCATCCATCAGATTCCTGCGACCCTCACCAAGTCGTCGGTACACCTTCGCACAAGGCCTTCCAAAGCTGCGTCTTCCGGTACATGGTCACCACTCCAGACCCTTTCGGCCATCTGTTCTGCGAGCAAGTACCTTGTCCACTGCCACTTAAGTTTGGCGATTCTTCGGGCTATGTCGGTCAACTTTGTTACTCCTGCGGATATCCTCATTTCTGATATTCGATCACGCAAGGAAACTCCGAGCATAGCCCTCTCCATTATCCTTTGGGTGACTTTAAACTTTCTGATGAGGCCCGCATTGTGAGCGACCACCTTTCAACGCCCTTGTCCATGTCATCTATATAATATGTCGTGGCCAGATCTTAGAAATTGATCACTTCTTGATATGCCCAAGTAAAACTGGCCAGATCGTATTAAACGTTTAAGTTTGATACTTCGTTGGGCCTACTTTCTTTAGACCTTTTATTATCATTGAAATCCTACCACCTACCTGTCCAAAGTTTGTATGGTGAAACCTACTTACACGCGGGCGAAGCCGCTGTCAGAAGCTAGTCACATATTATGTATAATTTACAAAAACCCCACTATTAATATTACTCTTTTATAATCTCTTTACGTGTAGAGGTAGATAAATCAGATATTATGTAATTACTAGCTGACTCGGCGAACTTCGTACCGCCTATCCAACTCTACCTAACTCTACCCTACTCTACCCTACTCTACCCTAATTGCGACTATAATTTGAGATTTAAACTATCCTATCTCTCAAGTTAGATCGAACTGCACATGGTGTGCGAATTTTATTATAATCGGTTAAGTGGTTTAGGAGTCCATTGAGGACAAACATTGTGACATGAGATTTATATATATTAAGAAGATATATATATTAAGATAATAAGTATCAGTGAGATTGGTACGGTCAATTGAATCATCTTGTGTTTAGTTGTTGAGTACGAGAATGAGTGAACTCGAGACAGAGCACACGTATCAGCTGCGTCAAGCGGAGGCGACTCAGGCAGAAAAACTAAAAGAAGTACACGAAGGATACTGCGCTGCCATTGAAGAACTCAAAGAGAAGAATGAGGTAACTATTTACTCACTTGTCTCGTATATTATTTTTTCCTGTAGCTATTCATTTTAATACCTACATAAATAACTTTCTAATTTATCTTTACAGTTAATGGAAAACGAACACACTCACGAAATAGGCATGATTCAACAAGATATCGCTAAGTTGCGGTCGGGCCACGAGAGAATGTTGCAATCTTTAGAAGCTGACTTCAATGTCAGACTTATTGGCGAGTACGACAGATACCAGGTGACTTTAACACTAAAACATAAAAAGGCGAAAATTTGTGTGTGTGTATATTTGCATGTTAGTTACTCCTTGATGCTGAAACTGCTGAAGAGATTTGGATGTTTGGCACACGGGTAGACCGTGTTCTGAAATAGTGTATAAAATACTTTATGGAGTATGTTCCCTGCTGCTAGCAGAAGCTAATCTTCTTAAAATTATATAAATTTTGTTTATAGAGTCTTGAAGACAAAACGGCTCGAATGAGAAAAGATTATGAGGAGAGACTCGAGGCACTTGCTGAGAGCAAACGAGAAGCGCTAAGGCAAATGAATAATATGTTTGAATCAAAATTGGAGGAAAAAGACTTTATGCTGCAAGAGGTGAGTATAACTTTATCAACGTCATCTGAATGAATTTGCATAAAGGTAAGCACACGAGGGATAGACCATGTGTTGTGTAGGTTTGTGAAATTCACTCTATTCTTAACCTGAGGGTGGTACAAAGAGAGTTAGTTTTCGTGTCGGTTGAAAACAATCTCACTTTCTTTCAACGTTTATGAATACTTACTTATCGACAGTTTAAAATGTCGATTGTGCTTTTTTAGTCTGGTTTTCGTTTTTAACTTTATGTTACTTATTTACTGCTACTGCTTTTACATTTTATTATTTCTAACACAGTTACAAGAGCAAGCAGATATGGAAAAAAGAGAACATGAAACTATTAAATCGTCAATCGAAGAGGATGCAGATCGAGAAATTATTGAAATCCGCACAGCATATGAAGTTCAGTTGAAGGAGGAAAAAGACTCGAATGTGCGACTCAAAGGAGAGACTGGCCTTATGAAAAAGAAATTAATAAGTGCACATAAAGACATTGATGAATTCAAACATCAAATATTGCAGTTAAAAGGTACATTTATTTATTTAATTTTCATGTAACACAAAGTACAAAGGCGAACTCTACACACACACATCTATATACTCCATCGGTGCAGGTAGTTAACTAAACGTAAACAATCTTAATACGTCTTTTTATTAAAAAAAAATCGTATAAAAGACATACAAAGATTATTTAAATTTAGTTAGTTATCAAACATCGGTATAGGTAAATAACAAATTGTAAATATTTTTAGATAAAAATTATAGACAACTTTTAGATATGAAAACATAACACTCCTTTTTGGGGCAGTCGTGTAAAAAGACATGTCAAGATTGTTTACCTTTAGTTAATTACCTAAACAGATGGAGTTACATACATTCTATCTACTTATGGAGGATGCTCAAAGGTAGCCCTCGAAATTCAAATTTTCTTTTTTTTTTGCCTATTGCAGGTCAGTGTCAAGTTGTATGCTGATTAAAATATGATTGGCCGGCGTAATACGTATTTAATTACGGAAAAATAATATAATAATAATCATTGATACAACCCTGTCAGTTCGTCTTACCCTATTGAATGACTTTTTCATGAAATATCCATTCATTAGGGTAAAACGAACTGAGAGGGTTGTTTTGATGATTTTAATTATTATAATTCCATATCTGTACCTAAGTAGGCTGTAAAATGCATATAATACAAACAAAATATGTACATATCATATTTTGTTTGTATTATATGCATTTTATTAGTTTCGTATATGTTACCGGTAATATGTCGCCGGGTCTTGGTACAGGGTCACCATTGTGTGGACCGCCCGGAGGACACGGAGCACACGGTGGAGGCGTGACCCGCTTAGGCAGAGCAACGCCGTGTCCTCGTGGGGGCGATCGGCGGCGGCGATTTCTCGTGCCGGGCCTTGGTACAGGCCATGATCCGGAGCGAGGAGGAGTGGCAGGCGTTCGCCTCCTTCTGCGAAGCAGTAATGCTAGCAAAGGAGGCGGCCGATCGCGCGAGGCAACGGTCCTCACGCCCCAACCGCTGCCAGAATTCCGATCCCGATTTCCGGCCACCGTAGGCGCGGGCTTGCGGACGGCGAGCAATGGGTAGCTCGTCGTTTGACCGTCCGGTTACCGTCCGGACCGAGCTCAAGTCTTCGACGGCGCGTACTGTTCTAAGCGCGCCTCAAGGAGATGTCAGCAATTGTAGGGGCCCAGCAGGGTCGAAGCCTACTGGGGCCAATGGTCTGGTTCTGAAAGGAAGACTCGGTCCTGGTACGAAAGGCAACAAAGGAACAGGAGTGGGTTTTTAGTCAGTAAAAGTCTGACACTATCTCTCGCGCCGCCCAAGGGCGAGAGATGTCATTGGATGATTTCCAACCTAAAAAAAACCTAGGTAAAGTATGTAATGAACAATAATTATCATAATATTTCATACATTACCTGGACGCCCCAGGTATTCTATACATTGCATAATTATTGTATAAAATACCTGAATTATACAGATTGTCGGTAACATACATATCTAAAAAATACAAGATAAAACTACTAGCGATATGACCGCCGCGTAAGCTAATAAGTTCATAAGCACGCACGCTCTGTGACAAATAAATATATTTTTTTCATTTTTAAATCAAATGCGGCTTGGTTTGTAATTGTCACAGGCTATTATCAAAAATGTGGTTTAAATTCATTTGGAATACCTAAAAATATAGATAAATTGGCTAGAAATGCTTTTTTTTTTCGGGTGGGAAAATCATCTAATGACATCCCCCGCTCTTGGGCGGAGCGCGAGATAGTGTCAGACTTTTACTGACTAAAAACCCACCCCTGTTCCTTCTTTGCCATTTTTTCCAGGGCCCCGGGGGTCACTTTCTCATCACCCATGGCCCCAGTAGGCCTCGACCCTGCTGCGAGCCACCCGTTGCTCGCCGTCCGCAAGCCCGCGCCTACGGTGGCCGGAAATCGGGATCGGAATCCCGGCGGCGGTTGGGGCGTGAGGACCGTTGCCTCACGCGATCGGCCGCCTCCTTTGCTAGCATTACTGCTTCGCAGAAGGAGGCAACCGCCTGCCACTCCTCCTCGCTCCGGACCATGGCCTGTACCAAGGCCCGGCGCGAGAGATCGCTGCCGCCGATCGCCCCCACGAGGACACGGCGGTGCTCTGCCCAAGCGGGGCACACCTCTACCGTATGCTCCACCGTGTCCTCCGGGCAGTCCACACAATGGTGGCACCCGTGCGTCTCTTCTGCACGAATCCGGTGCAGGAACCTCCCGAACTTACCATGTCCGGTGAGGACCTGCGTCATGCGGTAGGTAAGGACGCCGTGAGGTCTTTCCAGCCACGGCTAGAAATGCTTGGGGTAGATTGGAGCATTATCCTTTTTACTTCCAGTCGTGAATTATTTTACTAACCAAAACAATGATATTTATAGCTGAACACAAACAGTTTCAAAAAGTTATTTCAAGTCTGGAACGCGACGTTGCCGATTTGAAGAAAGAAATTGCTGAACGGGATAGTTCAATACAAGACAAGGAAAAGAGAATATACGAATTAAAACGAAAGAAACAAGAACTTGAAAAGTATAAATTTGTATTGAACTTTAAGATAACGGAGTTGAAAAATCAAGTAAGTTGAGATACGTAACTACCACTAATATTTTTACGTCTAATATCTAGGTATTAAGTATCAACTTTCAATTTCAATAATAAACCGATGACAATAAATGTATCATGTATAATTATGTAGATTGAACCAAAAGAGCGAGAAATAAGAGAATTAACACATCAAATTGATGATATGGAAAATGAGGAGCTAAAATTGCTAAATGCGAAACACGACCTTGGTACGAATATTAAATAAATTGGTTTGGCTTACTACGGTATTTTTCAACCAATATTAAGTAGGAAAGAAGTTACAGCTTGTAAGAAACATTAAATAAATTTATTTACCTTTGCATGACAGATAGACCCGTTAGAACGCGAGATAAAAGCGAAAAAAATGCGTATACTTGATTTGGAAGTTTCATTGGAAAGTCTTCTAAAGAAAAAAGCAATCCGCGGTAAAAACAACATTCCTATCATTTCTAATTCAGTTGCAATTTTTTTCGCCGATTTTGTAGTTTACTGCACCTAGTCATCATTAAATATTCACAGTAGGAAACATATATTTTGACGCCTGTTGTGTTAGTTTGTATAATATTATGTTGTTTAGTTCAAATAAAATCTTTACGATTTCCTTGTGTAGAGTATGGTGCCGTAGTTCCTAACATGATCAAGCTTAGAACCGGTTCTATTATTGTAAAGGAATCCATTTTGATACAAGTGGAGAAGTTTGTCATTGCGATCAAGGCGGAATTCAGACTCATAAGGAGCCGAATGCTGAAGTTTAAATTTCCACGTATATCAAACTACATTTTTCAATACAATTACGAAGAAATAGATAAACGGGGGTTGACCGGCGACTCGTATGGGTTGCCCGGCGCCCAGCCTGATACTATAAAAATACAATAAATTATGGCGGGGGTGAAATCGCGCTCTTTTCCGTACTAGTGCGTAAAACAGAAAATTGCGAGCCTTTCAAATTAGCCGCAAAGTGCCGTACGTTGGCAGCGCGGCTGCAGCGCTGTAACCGCTAGGTTTAAGCTTGATAATGTTGTTGAACTGATGCGCGGCTGTACCGCTGCAGTTGCGCGTCTTTTATTTATATGGAATGAAAAAGCAGCGCGGCGGCAGCGCTGCAATCGCGCTGCTGCCGTGCGGCCCTGCAAATTTGAAGGTTTTGAATTTGAATAAAAGCGGTTGGGGTAAGAGCGGGTTTTCGAGTAAGTGTATTGAAAAATATTTAACACCTGGCGACGCGACGTAGCTTAGCTAACGTACCTACGTCAGCTAGGGTAGATGTGTGAGGATTCTATCTAGGTAGATAGAATCCTCACACATCTCTGGTGGAATGCAATTAATTTGCCCGGTGCAGGGATACGTACCGACAACATGCGACGCTGTGAAACGGTGTGTAGCTCACTCTGAATAGCTATTATAAGTGGTAAGAAGCATCAGCATATATAAGCATAGCAGTCTTTGTTCAGCTGTGCATAGGCATATTTACGTGTAACCTAGTTTTGCTAGCCCTATTTTCCACCAGAACGACGCTAAGCCAGGCTCAAAAAATAAACTACCTAGCACATCTTTGACGGAAAGCACCTTTAGTACTTATAAAATCCGTACTCCTGATAGTAACATGTTTTATTTTTAAATTTTAGAACTTAAGATTACGCAGCTTAATGAAAAATTGGGGTCTGCTAAAAAAGACTTCTTGGCCGAAGCCGAAAGAAACTTAACATTAAAAAATACACTAAAGAAAATCAAAATCGATCTACACAACATGACAGCAGAATTCCAAGATCCAAACAAATTAAAGTCGGCTGTGAAAGTGAGTAAATATTACACTGCAGGTGTTAGCGCAATGCAGCGGTAACACGGTTTGCAAATTATACGTAACTAGCGACCCGCCCCGGCTTCGCACGGGTGCAATGCTGATATCACTTCATAGTATAAAACAAAGTTGCTTCCCGCTGTTTGTCCCTATGTACGCTTAGATCAGACAGCGCCTATCATCCACAGTGCAGTCGCGCATTTTGAACTTCTTCGGCCATGTATCTCGTGGTGGTAATGACTCCATAGAGCGTCTCGTAGTGCAGGGCAAAGTTGAGGGCACCAGGCCACGTGGTAGATCACTAATGATATGGACAGACCAGATCAAGGCCGCAACTAAGTGCTCGGTTTATGAATGTACTCGGAAAACTTGCAGTCCGCGATGAATAGCGCCGTGTTACCAATATGATCACTCATCGTTATTCACAGTGATGACCACGACCGCTCTGGTAAGAGTGTACCGACTGAGAAGAAGAAGATCTTTAAAACTACGCAACGGGTTTTGATGCGGTTTTGATCAGCATTGCACCCGTGCGAAGCCGGGGCGGGTCGCCAGTACTAATCATACTACAGAATGTCTTTATATACAACGTTCACAGCTTTTTTTTGTCATTAGATAATACAAACAGGTTTTCTTTTGAGGTTACTCTTGAAAGAGCGACATATCATTGGCCATGTGAAAAACACTCAACGATCACTAACGTTAAAACGTTGAAAGTTTGACCCTGCGATTTATTATTGTTCATTGCAAAAGATATCTTTACTTGCCACTGTGTGAACCGCCCGGAGGACACGATGGAGCACACGGTGGAGGTGTGGCCAGCTTGGGCAGAGCAACGCCGTGTCCTCATGGGGGCGATCGGCGGTGGTGACCCCTTGCGCCGGGTCTTGGTACAGACCATGGTCCGGAGCGAGGAGGAGTGGCAGGCGGTCGCCTCCTTCTGCGAAGCAGTAATGCTGGCAAAGGAGGCGGCCGATCGCGTGAGGCAACGGTCCTCACGCCCCAAACGCCGTCGGGATTCCGATCCCGATTTCCGGCCACCGTAGGCGTGGGCTTCCGGACGGCGACCGTCCGGTAACCATCCGGAAAGAGCCCAAGTCGTTGACGGCGCTTAGTGTTCTTCCACGCGCGCCTCAGGGAGATGTCAGCAAATCGTAGGGGCCCAGCAGGGTCAAAGCCTACTGGGGCCACGGGTTGTGTGAAAGTGAAACCTGGGGCCCTGGGACGAAGGCAAAGAAGGAACAGGAGTGGTTTAGTAGTTAGTTTTAGTTTTTAGTCAGTAAAAGTTTGAAACTATCTCCCGCTCCGCCCAAGAGCGAGATTTGTCATTAGATTATTTTCCCACCTAAAAAAAAACATTCCAAAGCGTAGATCTCTATGGAGAAGGATGTGCAAGAAACTCCATGGACACACATCTTCTCCGGTACCACATCCAGTGAGTATTGTGCACTCTATTATGACAGTTTTTAGTGATTTTACCAGCAAACGCGTGCCATTGCATAGTTTAGATGGATTCAGGTTTTTTAAAAAAATAACAGGACAACCTATTTTCAACGCCATTTTATGAGGAGGGTTCAAAGAATTAAGAAATTCTGTAGGAAAAAAACTATTACAAAAAAAAAAAAATAACCGACTTCACTATAAAAAGCGGGCAAGTGCGAGTCGGACTCACGCACTGAGGGTTCCGTAAAAACTTAGGTTACCTAACCTAACCTACCTATGAAAACAGTTCAATTCCAAAATTGAGTTACGAAGATTTTTCCGAATCGCAAAAGACGTTACTACAAATTTACAGTTTTCAATTTTTTTTCCTATACTTGTGCTATTAGACCTTGCTTCATGGCAAATTTCAGGATTCTAGGTCAACGGGAAGTACCCTATGAATTTTGATTCCCTTGAGAGTGTCGAAATATACGTTTTTTGCGACATAAACGTCTGTATCTTTTTTTGTTAGCTTAGGAGTTTGATTTTTTCACAGCTTCAAGGGACCGCAGACCTGAGTATATGGTTTTAATTTCAACTCGATACCTCTACGCGTTTCCGAGATAAAGGGTCTTGACCAGACATACCCACAGACAGACCGACTAACAACAAAGTGATCCTATAAGGGTTCCGTTTTTTTCCTTTTTAGATACAGAACCCTAAAAACAAAACACTAAAACGATCAATATAACTTTAATTTTGGAAGTCAGTGTTTCTGATATTGTCTGCTTGTTATTTAACACTGACTTCCGAAATTAAAGATCGTTTTAGTGTTTTTTTTTTTTTGTGGTGAAGTTGGTTATTTTTTTTTTGTAAAAAAATTTTATTTCACACTTTTTAGTTGTGATACATTTATAGCCAGAGTACCTATTTCTCATGACAATTCGATTTAAGCCAAACACTGTTAAGATACATTATTTTAATATGAAGTCCCCATCCACCTCCCAGCTCCATCATCAGGTCAGTTCGATAGTACCTTATAGCCAAAGTGCATCTGATGACAATTCTAATAAGCCCAAACACGGCTAGGTTACTTTAATTAATTATGGAGTTCCAGTGCCTATCTTCCAGCTCCATCATCATCATCAGATCACTTTGATGCTACCATTTTCAACATATTCGTAACTATTCAGAACCATTTATTTATATGCATTGTCATAGTTACTTCTATCTTCATTGTGATATCTATGTAGGGGTGAAGTTTCATTGGCCATTTCTGGTCTTTTTCATCAGTTCCACTTCATCAAATGTTACTTTTTGACTGTAAATGCTTAAGTTCTCGATGAAAATACTAAAATCATTATATAGTTGCCTAGAATATTTGAGGAGTTCCCTCGATTCCTTATGGATCCCATCATCAGAACTGGATTTTGAAAAAAATAGGACCAATCTGAAAGCATATCCTATTATGGAAAAAAAAAAATTGCAAGTCGGTCCATAAACGACGCGAGTTCTGAGGTAACAAACGTAGAATCAAGTTATTTACCGCAACCGCTATGTCCCTGCATTTTAAATCTGTAATATCTTCGATAATATTCATTTAAATTACACACTGTAAAGGGCTATATTGATCTATATTAAATGCACAATTTATTTAAGATACTTAATTGGATAAAGATTAACGCTGTATTGCTTAAAATCGTTTCGTAAATAAGCCATTATTTCTCGTAAAAAGTAAAAGATAAAAAATGGTTATTGTGGGTTATCCCTAATAGATAAACATATACCATCGCGGACTTTTTTGTAGACCTTTTTAAGGTGAACAATACTGTAGTACACTATTTTGATATATCTCGTGGAGTTCAGCCAGCGTTTGCAATGTAAGCGCAAAAAAATGTGTTTATTTACGACATCACATTAGAAACCTCTAAAATCATCAGTGTTCCTCTATTATATTGTGCATGTATCATACACATAAACCTTCCTCTTGAATCACTCTATCTATTAAAAAAAACCTCATCAAAATCCGTTGCGTATTTCTAAATATCTAAGCATACATAGGGACAGACAGACACGAAAAGCGACTTTATTTTATACTATGTAGTGATGTGTGAATGGTATAAATAAATTCTTACCTACTGCAATCTAGTAAGTTAGGGGCCATTGATTAATTACGTAAGATGATTTAGAGGGAGGGGGGAGGGGTCGGCCATGTCTTATTTTTTCTTACAAGGGGGTAGGAGGGAGTCTTAATAATTCTTAGGTTCTTACTCGTACGTAAGATCACAAAGATTCGTAAAGTTAAGATTTTAAAAAGCGCGGGCAACCACGCAAGTGCCGATGTGCGCTCGGATGCGTATAGGAAAACTATTTTTTTTATTTTTTTTTATTTATTCACTATTTAAATATCGCAGCATATGCTGAGATAGGAGCCTTTTTGGCCTCGCACAAGTCTTTTATTTTTATCTTTTAATATTGTTTTCTTTTAAGTTAAGTATTTATAGATACTTAATCTATGTACCTATGTTACTTTTTTATTTTATTGTTGTTTGTCCTGTGCGAGTCTCAAATAAATGTTTTCTTTCTTTCTTTCTAAACGTTACTTGTTTGCGTATAACGTTCCTAAAAATTGTTAAGTACTTTTAAAACTAAACATCAAAACGAACCAGACGTTAGGTATACGTCTGGTTTATGTTTTTGTTTGTTTCTAAATCAGAAATGTCTATTTCAAAAAGACTAATTACAGGCACTTTGAATTGTCAAAATGTCGGTCAGTCAAAAAAGTGTAGCTAAATTGCACGTTCCAAAGCGTAGATCTCTATGAAGAAGAACGTGTAAGAAACTCCATGGAAAGTTTTTCCTTTGGATTCTTACGTAATAAATATTAAACAGGGGAGAGGGGTTGGCCTATTCTTATTTAGGGGAGGAAAGAGTCAAAAACTAGTAAATATCGTCTTACGTAATAAATGAATGGCCCCTTATAAAATAATGATACATAAATATTTTGAATTTTACAGACACTGTTTCATAAATACGTGGAGGACATTGACTTTGTTCGAAGTCGTATAGCGGACGACGAAGCGGTTCGCGAGTTCAACCGTCAGCGTGATCATCTGGAAAAGCAGGTGGCGGGCTTTAAGTTCCAGCTCACCAAGGCTCTAGGAGGCTCCAAAAGCGACATCGGCAAAATTATGGACGTACGTGTTTGTTGTATTTTAACGTTACTGTTCCAATTTATTCAGAATTTGAAATGTAGTTACGTTAACTTATTATAAGGTAAGCACTGGCTAGAAATCTAGCCTTTTGGACCATTTAACATCATCTCCCTAGTCCTCCCTAGCTTGGGATCGGCTTCCCGTCTAACCAGATGCGGATGAATACCAAAGTTTTACATGGAGCGACTACCTATCAGACCTTCATAACCCAGTTACTGGGACCGTTCAACATACAGCCAGGAATTATAATAAAATGCTGCTGATAGGATACTTGTCCTATAAGGAATTAATGAAAAATAAAAATCTGAATACATCCACGTCCACGTCTGTTTCTAGGAGAACTGTACACTGCTAACGGAGATTAATAATCTACGCACCGAGTTGAAATCAACTCGGACTCGGTGCTTCCAAATGGAGTCTATCCTGGGCCTGTCTGCGCGGTACATACCGCCGGCCACGGCGCGGGCCAAGCTCAAGCTAGTCACCGAGGACCGGGAGAAACTCGATGAGGACTTCAAGCAGAAGATTGAGGCAAGCCAACGTTATACTTATTATACTGTACAGCTTCTAACCGAGCTCCCAACTCAAATTCATTTTCGACGATTTCAATGTTTTTTTTTAAATACCTAGGTATTTGTTTTGTTTCTTTTCAGTTTTGATGATATTTTAAAGATCTTTATCTCGGCAAAGTGGCATTTTAGCGCTCTCTCAGGGCAAATTTTCGTTTGATCAAGTGTTTAATTAAACACTATTAATTAGAAAAAAAATTGTAAGATATAACGTTGAAACCTTCTAACTTCAGATGCAGACGGTGCAATTGTTGAGTTTTTGTCTCATCAAGGATTCTCTTTTTAATTTTTCTTGTGTGCATAAGGTCAGCAAGAATAGCCACAGCGCACACAGAAACTATATCCACTTAGCAAGCGAGTGATTGCGTATCAATTTATAATGAACAGGGATTGTTTATATTTTCCTCAAAAACTTTAAATGTTTTACTAGGGTAACAGTAGTAAAATAAAATTATGAACAAGAACACTACAAACAAGGGTGGGTCGTAATCACTGAGATAAGATTATAGTAGCTAGATATATTATAGAGTAGTTACCGCAATGGCGCACTTTGAATGCGATTGATTATGTAAAGTTACTTCCTTCTATTTCTAACCAAAAATTCCATTTAATAGCTTCAGCCTAAACAAAATGTATTTATATCGTTTTAACAGCTTATCAACTTGCTCCATTTTCATCGTTAATAACACAATTTGTTTTTCAACCAACAATTCATCCGGCGGTATAAAATTGATAGATAGTATCTATGTCTCCGTGTCGCTAATATTTGAACAGCGTTTAACAGTTTTTTGTTTGCACAGGAAAAGGAAGACGCAATTTTGGCACTGAAGGAAGAAAATGAACGTTTACTCGTCAAAGTTAGGTGTATCGAAGATGGAGACTTTGATGACGAAAGAGATACTGCTACCAACTTCTAATGAGGCTAGCAATATGATTGGTTATGCAATGTTATGTTTACAATGTTCAATAAAGTGTCTGGTAAAATTGTATATGTATGAATTAACGCAAACATACTTGAATAGAAATGGCATTGGGACAAGAATATAAGACATGAATATATGGAAACTTTTTATTAAACGAAAGTAATATATCGTTGGGTATTGTAACTATAAAAAATGCATTTATAAAAAATTAAATAAACCCTATTCTAGAACGTTAACATTTTGAAAAAATATAAATTAATATTTTCTTTAAGACTGTCTTGATGCCCCATGCATCCACGTAAAACACATACAAGCCAACACCGTTATTAGCACTATCTAATACCCGACCATAGAAATAAGACCTTAGTTTATATTTTGTGACTAATGAGTCGTCGTCAAACAGCGTTTAATAGCTACTACATAATTATAAATAAATGCTTATAGAATAAATGGCAAGATAGCTTTACGTCCTTTAGGGTAGTCTGCGAACTCCTTCTTGTAGTTACGGTGTTTACCGATGGCCCATACAGCCATCTGGTAGAATCCGGCGGCGGCAAACAAGCCAGCTGCAAAGCAAAAGCTTACACTCAGTTACGAAACTCTACTACATTAAAACAACATTACCGTCACAAAAACTAAAGTGCCAACAAATCGTCAAAGAATCGAAGGTTGGTTTAGTATTCATAAATAATTATCATTCGTAACGTAATGGCCGTGTAAATTGTATGCGAACTCAAAGTTCACGGCGCGTCAAGCATTCATTAGACTTTATAATTTTCAATAGGAATACGAAATTATTAACAGTAGCAAGTAATACTTTCTTTTTCTATAGGTTGAAGTTTGAAATTGCGTCATTTACTTAATCATCTGCTTTCGGAAATTAATTTAGATATAAATCGTAGTTTTCTCACCTGGAGCGCATTTAGTCATTATTGTAAAGAACAGCCACGATCCGAACTCGTAGGTGTAGTTCGGACAAGAAACGAAGTTGAAGAGAAGAGAGAATGGGTTGCCATCCGGCACCGGGATGCGCCTCACTTTTGTACCAGGAGGGCGAAGGTTCTTCAACAACAAATGGATGCTGAGGTTGCCGAGCTCACAGAACTGTAATCAAAGCCATAAATACCTTGAAATAGTCATTTTAAACATACTTGTAAGGAAATTATCGTTGGGTTGCGTCAATAAGTTATGCAATTGTATTATGATTACCTAGAGCCGAAGTTTTTGCATAATTATGCAACTCTACGTATGTAGGTATACAAATACAAGTTAATGTACGAGTAGGTAGGTATGATGATGAGTAAATAATTATACAAAGATACAAATACAAAAATGTTTTATTTCTATTACAAGTAGTTTAGTCTATGATTGTAGTCTCCTTATAGGCATGATGATGCCATAAGATCGCGGCACTGATATACAATTTTCTGACAGATAGTAGGTCACTGATCCCATAAAGACTTGCTAAAAGTCCCTAAATAAATCTTTTTCTTTTTTTTGTAGGAAATCTCCGTTTCTTAAAATACATTATTTTTATCAGACCTCTTTGCGCTCGCTCCACGTTTATAAATTTTGATTTTGCTGCTCCACCCCATACAGTTAAACAGTAGACTATCACAGATTGTGCAAGTGTTAGATTTAATTTAGAAGATTTATTTTAGCACCCTGTTTTGTGGCTACACTTGCAGGGACCGTGTGTCTCAATGATTTAAATATCCATCCTAATTTTCGTATTCTGCCAGTTACGTGTTCGAGGTGGGAGTACCAACTTAAATGTTGGTCAATTATCTAATAAATAAAAAGCAATAGCAGTTGTTAGTCTACGTTACCCCAACAGGAAAGTTGCACGTAGAGCGATATCAGTGGAACGTATAATTAGTGCGTAATCTGCTGTAAATGTGCACCGCATATAAAATTAGTGCGTGTTGTCGTTTTGGAAAAAACGATTCCTGCTGGAGTAACGTTACCCCAGTAAGAAAATTTTGAACGACTAATCGGAGAGAGAAATATTGTATATGAGCAGATAGCTTATGCTTGTGCAAAGATGTGCCCCGAAAATATAATTGGTGCGTCTTCAGGTTTTCGAGGTATTGAATTTCCTGCTAAAGTAACGTTTTCGAGAATCGTGTATCTTTAAAACCATTGTATGTGCGGCTGTACTATAAACATACACGGGTAGCTCTTGATGTGTGCGTATATGTGACAGAATTAGATTTATAGAAATATTTATAATTTTCAAGTAATCGCACTTTTTAAAAAAATCTAAAAAATATCACAGCGCTGTAATGAGAAAACGAATAAGCTCTCTGAAAACGGTATTCAGTCTTGCTAGACGTTTACTATAACCATAAAATAGTTCCAAAAGTGCACATACATGTGTTTTTGATTAATATTGCTAAAAGTCGAGACGACACTAAGTTTGACGTCAACATACAAGAAACTGGCTCAACCCAAGAAGTGTAGGTGTACACCAAAAATTAGTGCGTTTAATCATGTGACATATGTATAATGAAAATTCAGCTTCGAATGTTTCGTACATAAGTAAATATAATCAAAAAACCAAACATGTAGATAACGGCTGGCTACCCGACCAAATTCGAATAATCACATGACCTTTTTAATTTTACTCATGAGTAAATTGAAATCTGTTGTGCTTCAATACACTGAAGTAGAAAGAAGTAACAAAATAAACTTTTTATTGGATAATAATAATAATAAATATACCGTAGGACTACATTTTTTTAATATTTTGTAATGTTTTTTTTTTGTGTGTTTTAAGAAATATTAAAAAATACATACAAAAAATAAATAAAGGAAATAATAATAACATTCACTCTACACCCACCACACACTCGCTACATTGACTTGACTTGGCCCGTTAATATAGCTAAAAACTAGCCAAAGAGCTAAGAAACAATCCACGTTTTTCCAAAATAATAATAACTATTTCCGTTCCACATGACGAGAACCTCGCTAAAGCCTAGAAAGATAAACAAATTAGTTGTCGACATGTGGGATATGAACTCGGTGATCATTGTACCGATAGTCGTGTCAGGTCAGGCAATGGCTTAAGCCAAGAGCCTCGACCAACACCTTGGGAGGCTAGAACATTTTATATAAAAAAATCCACCGTGGGGTTGCGTTATGAACAAATATTTCACAAATGCCAAAGACTATGCATAAAGTTCAAATGTTGAAAACCATTTCAAAGATTTGAAAACTATATATTTTAACACAAAAAACCATTGCGTGAGATTAGACGAGTTTTTAGAACAGCACCATGGTTTTATAAATGGAGCTGTAAAACTTAGTTCCAAAAAAAAGGTAAAAACTAAATAAATATACTAAAGGTATCAAGCATCTACAAGAAGCTTTCGTATCATGTTTGACAAGAGAGTTTACTCCTGAGTGTTATATTTGTCATGCTGGAAACGTATCATTCACATACAATGTTAGAGACTTTATCATTTTTGAACTTCATGACGTGTGCCATGTTGAATGACCTGCCTCTTAACATTGAAATAAATAATAAAGAGTACAACGTAGAGTATGAACCGAGTTCAAAACCAGAAGGTACTGGACAAAAAAAAGCTCACTGCTATCGAAAATATAGTAATTTACTTGAATGTTACGATGACTTAGTAAAATCTAACGACTCGGGAAATGTAATAATATGCCACATGTAATAGTCTACTTCGAAAGCACATGTGTGTATGTTATTGTGGACCAAGGTCTGTTTCGAGATATAATGAAATACAGTAAAATCTTTTTTCGGGAGGTGGTAACTAGGGTTGCCACCTGTACTTTATAATAAAGTGTTGTACGTTATTTCAGGTAATTATATTCTAGGTATATAATTTATGAGAACAATACGCATAATTTGATTTCTTTGGGATTTTAAAAAGTTTAGTCGTAAGTATTTTTTCGCTAAACAAAAATCGATTGGTGCTGAATCTAAAAAAATAATATTGTCTATTCCCGCCACGACAGCATTCACAGAACGAGATTTTTCTGTGATGAATACCAAATGGCGAGACGAAAGAAACAAAGCGCCTCTAAATTAGATAAAAAATGAATTACTTATTCACTTTAATTTAAATATAGATTGTAAAGATAATGTGCAATTGTTTAGTAGAGATACTAATTTAATACAAACTGCAAAAAGCAATTAAAGAAAAACTAATTGTACTTTATTTTGATACTATGTACTTTTTTTTCTTATCTATAATACCCAATGTACTTTAACTGCAAAAAAAGGTAACAAATCTAGTGGTGACCCTACGCCAGGCAGATACGGACCAGTTACGGCACGCAAATTATTGTACCTATGCAACTGTTTTGCACATTTCTGAAGCACTTACGTAAATCGTAAAGTAAGAGTTGGGCTACATGCATTACTGATTACGTCCTCAGTTGCTTAAAAAAAACAAGCTGTTCGGTAGTCCTGTCCAAAATTGTATTTTGAATTTTTACATGACGTACCTACCTATGTAAATTCTACCAGTTGGTATGCACATTCATGTTAATTTTCACTTCAAACCTTGTAGCTATGGAAAAGGACGTAACCCACATTCACTGTTCATGATGGTTCTTATATTATTTCATTGAAAAAACATTACTTTTTAACATCGCCATCGTCGTCGACGAATTGGACTTTATCACTTATTCAAGGTCAGAGGTTCTTATATTGAAAATAAGTGTAATGTGTGTATTTTTTTCAGCCTGTGTAAATGTGTATAGGTATCTCATTTTAAATATTGGGTATTACTGTTACGAACATTATTGTCACTCATTATTATAATTAGGTAGCGTAATAAATTGTTAACATTATTGTAAGTTGATTTTTAGGTTTTATTTAGATACTACCAACCCGCCCCAATTTCATATGTGTGTAGCAAATCATTTAAATTCACGGCTTTTCTCTACTAGGTATAACATGCAGGTACCTACTATACACCTAAACCTACCATGTGACTCACTCTGCCTATTGGTGAAAACCGCATGAGTATCTGTTCAGTAGTATCTGAGTTTATCACATACAGACAGACAGACGTAGTGGGAGCCTTTTTTTGTAATATATAAGAATAACTTTCCTTTCCATCGTTTTAAAGTTCAGCCTTTTGCTATTAATAAAAAATATTACTCAAAAGAATGTCAATCTTGCCAAATGAAGACTGTAATTAGGTATTATGCAGTATTGGTTCAATGTTACAAATATTTGAGAAATTCCCATTTTAACTGTTTATCAGATATCCGAAAAAAAACAAACCCCAAATAAAACAATTTATTATTATTTTAACACAAAACATTGTTACCTAATGATTTTTAAAGGCGTAGTACATATTTTTATGCAACTAATTTAATTAAGGTACCTACGTGGATTGGTGGATGTCACATGTCACACATTGGTAACAGATTTTATGTAATTTAAAATTACGTTAGTCATCAATAATGTTAAGGGTTGTCCATTTAGATTGTACCTATAGTACCTAAAATGTAAGAATACATATAAAAATAAATAGGTACTCACTATAAATCCTCCAAGTCCTACATAGAAGCAGGTGTTGCAAGGAGCAGTATACAGGGGATGGTTGATGTGGTATGCAACATATAAGGTGAACAACCAGTAGTATGCGCAGTTCCTAAACAAGTTGCGCAGCGGCATGGTCCCATGAGAGAAGCGGTGAACGAATAGCGTCTCCAGGAGCCGTTTACCATAGTGAATAGAATAGCATGCAGTTGCAACACTGTAATAAAATATTCTATTATAATATTAAAAATAAATATTTAATTTCTAAAATACAATTTGTATGTATATTTATTATATTATTATTATTAACACCAGTCTAAAATCTAGGGCATAACCTTGTGTGAACAGACTTCATTGTATGCTGCATACAAGAGTTCAAAACTTAATTAACAGAAATGTATGGTAATATTGCCTAACATAAATTAACAAATCATAAGTGACTTGTATGTAGCTATAAAATATAGAACATGAAGTAGAATTCGAATTTATTCAATTTCATCTCGGCTCCAGTAAGAAACTTTGCTAACTTGCATCAACATGTACTAATATTGATGTAGTTGTTGTTTTATGTAGATTTTTAATCAATACAAATTGTTGTTGCCTATATGCCTTATTACATAATAATAAACAAATAAACCACTGATGTACTGAAATAAAATTATTTTCTTTGTGATGATTCCTTAGACAAACAACTTTGGCCCAAGCTCGTTAACCAATAGAAAGACGGTAAACAGTGTTCAATGTTGAAAGTAACCAAACTTTACTGTACCTTTGAATTGTGAACTAATGAGTTTGCAGCTCAAATACTTGAACAAAAAAAGATGTACACTGCAACCTGGATAGCTGGGGCTTTAATTCATTAAACCCCAAGCGAACGCCGGCGTTCACTCGCTCATTGTCTTTCTATTGTGTCTCTAATTACGGTACTCAAAAGGTCCTGCAAAAAGGGACCTGCAAAATTGTCTCACTTAAAGAGGTATTCCACTTACCCAGTGTCTCAGATATCCAGGTATAAATAAATATCTGTCTCATTTACAGAGGGTTCCATTAACAGAGGTGAGAATAGAGGTTATTTAGGTTATAGAGGTCCGATTATTAAATAAAATAAAGAGTTAGGGAGGTGATAAATGTTATCTCAGTTACAGAGGTCAATGCCTATAAAATGAAAAGAAAACTATTAAAAAAAAAAGTATTCTTTAAGATAGTCTCAGTAAAAGAGGTAAAATACACTTGCTGCCTCAATTATAAAAGTAAATGTGACAAAAAATCGAAAGAACGAATCCCAGATAATAATATAGATTTGCTTTGTCTCACTAACATAATTCAGTGCTAAAGTGCCGGCACCTCAGCATAAGGTCCAGCTATGGAAGTCTCTCACTTATCCAGGTTCCACTTAACCAAGTTTAACTGTATTTTAAAGCACACACACCGTGTATAAAGTAATAAAATATGTAGGTACTATTTTGGATTTCATCATGGGAAAATGAAAATAAGGAGCTAACAAATTAACTGTACAAACAAAGTTATTTAAATATTAAATTGGTAACTACTATTATTTGTCACTAATCCACAGACCAATATCATCAAGAAGTACTTAAATTTATAAATCTAAACTATAGAATATCATGAAAATCTGACTCTGTTTGCCCATGTATTCTAATTTCACATTTTAATAGTTTCATCTTTATTATATCATCCACTGCCAATGGCCCACCATGGATTAAGTGCAAAAACCAAAAATCATGATAGAGAGAAGCATAATTATTTCACAGCATTAGTAATTAAATTGGATTCAATAAATTTGAAACTTATTGAAAGCAAATATAACTCACGTTGCCACTGTTCCGGGGGATGTTTTGGAGACCCCATACAGAATCCATGGTCTTTGGTAAACCCATAAGTAAATAAATAATGGTCCAGCATATTCTGCTAAAAACACATTTTTCCAAGATATTTGGGGTCCCAGGTCTTTCACATACAATTTTGCACCATCTTTAATGTTCAGAGAATTAAGTGTTTCGTCATCTTTAAGGGTTTTTCCTTTAGCTTCTAACTTTACTGCTTGCCGGTCAGGGTACAAGGATCTCTTCACAGTCTGATGGATCTTCTCTTTCACGTTTTTTATTGTAGAAGTTTCATTTACCACTATCTTCCCTAATGGTTTAGATCCAGAAACATTCAAGATCTCAATCTAGAAACCAAAATTATGTTTCAAAGCACAATACTTGAAAAAAGTAGTCGAGCTATTTGTGTCAATTTCTAATTTACTCTTTACTTACCTCCATCTCGTAATTGGACAGCAATATTGTAAATCTTTTATATGTCTAGCACCAGAAAAACCAGTCTAACAAACTTTTGCAAGACAAGAAAAAGTATTCAAATGCAATCTATAGACGCACAATATTTCACGAAATGAGATGGTTTTTCAATACAATCATCGATAGATCACAGAGTATAAATTTTTATTTATACATTAGGTACGATAGATTGACCGACGGCCGACAGCCCATGTACTCTGTGGCCGACAGACAGAGTGAGTGAACTTTCCATACGTCAGTGACTTTCCGTAGGTTATAGACATGGGCGTTTTTGGTTTTGAAGCAAACGGATATATATCCGATTTGATGATTTTGAATCCATTTCAATATTCGATTTTAGATATCTGATTTCTGTAGCACTTCATCTTCTTCCTGCCCTTGTCCCGTGTTATTTGGGGTCGGCGCAACACGTTTTTTTCTTCCATTCTGCCCTGTCACTCGTCATGCTATTACTAACTTCCTTTTCTTTCATATCACTCTTCACACAATCCATCCATCTTTTTTTTGGTCTCCCTCTCCCTCTCCATCCATCCACATGTAAACTCATAACTCTTTTAATAACATGCGTTTCATCCCTCCTCTTCACATGACCATACCAAAACAAACGATTCCCTTTCAACTTTTCAGTCTCTGGCGCCACTTTCAAACTTCCCTTAATAAACTCATTTCTCACTTTATCCATTCTCGTCACACCACACATCCATCTTAACATTCTCATCTCCGCTACGTGCAATCTTTTTTCATCCGTCTTTTTCGCAGCCCAACATTCTGATCCATACAGTATGACAGGCCTTATCACGGACTTGTAGATTTTACCCTTCAACTTAAGGGGCATCCGTGGGTCACAAGTTGTTCCCGTGACCTGTCGCCATTTCATCCATCCTGCGTTGATCCGATGTGTTACGTCCCGGTCTACCTCACCATCCCCTTGGACGAGTGACCCGAGGTACCGGAAGTCAGAGCAGATCGGTATGGGCATTCCAGCGAGAGCTAAAGGCACTGGATTGGAGAGACAGCCGAAATCACAGACCAAGTATTCTGTTTTGGTTCTACTCAATTTTAGGCCAACACTCTCCAGTCTGTGCCACCACACCTCCAATCTGTTCTCGACCTCTAGGCCACTCTCGGCAACCAACACAATGTCATCGGCAAACAGCATACACCAGGGAGCGTCTTCCTGAATGTCCGACGTCAGAGCGTCCATTATCATCAGGAAGAGGTAAGGGCTGAGAGCCGACCCTTGATGTAAGCCGACAGCCACATTGAAGCTGCCAGTGGTGCCCACTGTGGACCGGACTTGGGTACTGCATCGACTGTACATCGCTCGGATCAACTGCACATACTTCCCAGGCACACCTTTCTCCTTAAGGGCCCACCACAGAACCTCACGACGTACCCGGTCGTATGCCTTTTCGAGGTCAATGAATACCATGTGCAAGTTTTTATGCGCACCTCTGTATTTCTCACACAGCTGGCGTATAGTAAAAATGGCATCCGCTGTACCTCGACCGAATTGGTTCTGTGAAATTTCACTCTCTTCTCTCAGTTGCCTTTCAATAACTTTCTCCCAGGCTTTCATAGTATGTGACATTAGCTTTATTCCTCTATAATTGTTGCACTCAAGCACATCACCTTTGTTTTTAAAAATCGGCACCAAACAGCTATTGCACCACTCATCAGGTATGGCTTCTTCCAGCAACAACTTATTGAAGAACAAAGCTAACCACGTCCATCCATCCACTCGCAATAACTTCCACACTTCAACTGGTATTCCATCTGTACCAATGGCTTTACAATTCTTCATTCAATTTACTGCTATTCTGACTTCATCCATACTAACCATTCTCACTAATCCCACATTCACTGGTTTATTCTCTAACACCCCACTCCAATTATTTTCCTCATTCATCAGTCTTTCAAAATATTCCTTCCACCTCTTTCTGATTTTTTCATCGTCTGATAGAACCATTCCAGTTTCATCTCTTATACATCTTACCCGACAAACATCCCTCGCCTTCCTCTCTCTTATTCTAGTAAGCCGGTATAGCTCTTTTTGACCTGCAGGACTGTCCAGTGTGTGATAAAGTTTGTCCTGGGCTTTTAATTTTACTATTGCCACGGCTTTCTTAGCTTTCTTCTTTAAAACGTCATACTCATTCTTTCTTTCAGCTTTTAAACTAGCGTTTCCTGGCTCTAAACGCTGCCATTCTTTGAATTTTTTCTTCTTTTCTTTCAATACACTCTGAATTTCTGTCGACCACCACCCTATCTATTATGCCCTTTCCTCTCGTCTCTCCCAAAACATATTTCGCTGCATGCCTGATACACCCAGCCATCTCATTCCAGCTTTGCAGCCGTGAGGCGCACAATTGTATATCTACATTATATATTTTTTTATTTTTTTTTATTCTCTTTTGTATGGTTTCGTGTTTACATATATATTATATTGTTTGTGTGCCTTGCGTTGTGACAAAATAAATTCATTTTCTTTTCTTTCTTTCTTTTTCTTCTTTCATTTATACTTCGATCATTCATGTCTCCCATCTCTATCATTCTATCCACCACTCGCTCCCTGAACTTCTTCGCACAATCATTCTTCTCGAACATATGCCATTTTATTTTAGGAGGAGGACGCTCTTTGTATTTGGTAGATAGTATTTTGACCACTGATGTCATACCCAGGAGTCTGTGTTGTGAGATTAGGTCTTCTCCTAGTAGTACTTTGCAGTCTTTGACGTGCTTTAAGTGGTTGCGCCGAACTAGAAAGTAGTCAATTTGGGTCTTATGATTACCACTTTTGTACGTGATCATGTGTTCGTCTCTTTTATGGAACCACGTATTGGCTACTGCCAGGTCAAATACAGTGGCGGATTGCAGCAGTGTCTCTCCTTCACTGTTCGGACTACCAAAACCCCATCCCCTCCATGTACTCTTTCATAAATATCTTTCATTCTTCCCACATGTCCATTAAAATCACCCCCAACTATCAATTCTTCATGAACAGGGATGTTCATTAATTTCCCACAGGAGCCGGGTGCAGCCCCTGCGCGTCGCCTGTGGGGTACGCCCTAACCCTATCGGTTGGAGTGTAGCCTTAGGGGCGCTATGGCGCGGGACTTAGAAAATTTTTAGAAAAATATTTTTTTTTTCAAATTGGTACCATACGCTTATAGGCACCATGAGCCGTGCAGAAAACATTTACATAAACATAAACATTTATAAACATTTTCCGAAAATTTTTCGAAAAGATTTTTTTTCGAAAAATTTTCGGAAAATTTTGTCCCAAAAATTTTTTTAACCAAAAAAATTTTTTTTTCGTTTTCTTTGCTTCTCATAGCGCCCCTAAGGATATACTCCAACTCCTAAAAATCCGCCCCTAAGGCTACACACTGACCGGCTAGTTGTTTTTAAAGTCGGCCGCCAGCCTGACACCAACCCTCCTTGGGAATGCTTTTGTTGGTAGTTTACCCGCCACCACGGTCTGACCTAAGGTGCTGTAGAATGCACAGTCTCTAAATATCCCTTAGTCGCCTCTTACGACACCCACTGGAAGATAATTATGGGATCGTGCTATTCTTTACGTCCGTCACCATACAGTACGATTTCTGTAGCACTTAGCTTCTCCAATTCGTTCCTTACAATACGCAGCATATAAGTTGAACCAAAATGGCGATCGACCTTGAATGCGTAGTAACCGATTTTCGGGTTTAAATCAAAGTGCGCGTAACCATAGCAACGACGGCCATTTTGGTTTAACTTATTTGCCGCGTAGTATACTTGTGTTAGCTTGTTGAAAGTACATGTTTAATTGTGAGTAAATATTGCATGTCTTTTTGGATATTTTATGTTATTTCATAAATAAAAGTTATGAATTCTACCCAAAACTTCTAGATTATTACGGAAGTTGTATTAAAATAAAATATTAAATATTGTTCCATCTTCCATAAAACATGTTGATTTTAATGTGAATTTTCTAATGATTTTAATGTGAATTTTCCAAATGTTTGTATTTAATTTGTTATTACACTTTGTAAATGACTAAACTCTGACTTCCGGTCGTTGTGACGAAATGTCGTTCGTTTGCCGTTTGAGTGGGGAGTACACTTTTACGTTCCAACAAGCAACGACAGTCAGTCGGAATTGAGCCGCGAAGCGAGTTGGTTGTCTATTTGATGAGTTATAACTTATAAGTGTACTCTGTGAATTTATGAAAGTGTAATATATTGTAATATAGTTATTTTGAACCAAGACAGTTTTTGAATCTTAAAACCGAAAGGTTTTATCAAATCAGAAGCAGGGAAATAACACCAAGGAATTCTGGTGTATTGCTGCCAACCTGGTGTGATCATACGCCCACAATAAGATAAGTTAAATTGATTATTTAAAATGAATTTTATTTGTCTGTTTTTAATGCATTTAATGATTACTTGTATTTTGTTGGGATAGTTACTATAAACTGTATTTCGGGTATAATTAAATCATTAACGTTAGGTGTGCGTTACCCTCGCTGAATAGTTTCATGACACGTTTGATATAGAAAAACAATTTAATTGTTATACACTTTAAGGTTAACTTTACTTGTATTTTATTTATTGTCAAACCGTGCTATACTTCTAACATTTTAAATAATACTGGCTTTAAAGCAATTTAGTTGAAAACTGTTTTAACATTACCGCTTCCTGATTGTGTACGTCTATGTGAAATAGATACTCGTTGTTTTAATTATTTCAGATATTTTGACATTGTACTGACTGTACAATCGAGTGAAGATGCCTAAGCAGCGGTCTGAGAGTAGACGGGGATCCACTGTGAGGTCTCCTAGCGTTGTGCTGGGACACACCTCGAGACGCAGCCGATCCCGGACACGTGATCGAGGCTCAAGGCAAAGTCGGCACTCATCAGCTGCGCACCGCACCGATAGTCGAGGCTCCAAACGGGGCAGATCCAGACGATCGCCATCCAGGGCGGCGATGCAGGCAAGAAGTAGTAGCAGTGCTTGACTGCGATCCCACCTGATGGTAAGTGGTAATGCAATCGTTGATGGTGAGGCGCACTAATTTATTGAGAGCCTATTCACTCTAGCCTTGAAGAGACCCAAATTATAATCGGACGGGAAAACCGCAGCAGGCAAATTATTCCAGTCCCTCAATGTACGCGGTATATTGGTCCGGACCGTAGAGGTTTCAACAACGTAAGGGTCGCCGTTCGTCGGCTTGTCCGATGGTAGAAATGAGATGGTGGAATCAAGTCATGCAATTCCTGCGCACACTCTCCAAAATGCATTCTGTAAAACACCGAAAGGCTGGCTACCCTACGCCTGTGCTCAAGACTTTGTAGATTGGAATTAACCAGATCTGGATCACCAATTAGCCTCTTTGCACGCCTTTCCACCGAATCCAAAGCTGCCAGGTGGCATTTTGCAGCACCAGCCCATATGTGGCTGCAGTACTCTACACACGAACGGACCTGTGCTTTGTATAACATTAAAAGCTGTCCTGGTGTGAAGTACCGCCGGACCTTCGCAAATACACCGAGTTTCCTAGCAGCTACCTTGGCTTTGGACTCAATGAACTGCCCAAAGTTAAGGTCTGAGGAAATTTCAACTCCCAAGAGCTGAAGGCGGTCGGTGTACTCCAGGGATACATTCTGAAAAACAGGAGCCAAGGTGAACGGGGTCCTTTTAGCGGTGAATAGACACGCCTGTATTTTGGCGGCGTTGAATCCCACCAGATTGGCTTCACCCCACTTGGAGACTGCCTGAAGTGAGACATTCGTACGCTCTACCATAGCCTCTCTTTCGGACCGGATTAGCTCCTTACTAGCTCGAGCACCTGGCAGGTATCTCTCTACAACTGTGCTATCATCTGCATACCCATAGATACCGGGCATCAGCAGATCGTTGATATGCAGCAGGAAGAGAGTTGCAGAGAGAACAGACCCCTGAGGAACTCCGGCATTAGTCGTCATGGGCTCTGATGAGCATCCATCGATAACAATCCTAAATCAAAAAACCAAACAATTGTGACTTGGTTGAATAAAGTTAAAGAATGTTCTGAGATCTATGGCTGGGACAGTAAGCAGACTGCTCACTACGCTCCTAAGCTTGTTGGTACTACAAAGAAGTGGTACGAAGGGCAGCCATCAGTATTATTATCATGGGACGAATGGGTAAAAAAACTTCAATCTGCTTTTCCGTCCTATGAGAATTACGGGCATTTGCTAACTGAAATGTTAGCTAAAAGGGCAAAGTTTGGCGATGACTTAGAAGAGTACTATTATGAAAAGTTAATAGCCTTAAACCGGTGTGGTATAGTTGGTAGGAACGCTATTGACTGCATTGTTTATGGGATAGATGACAGGTCGGTTCGATACGGAGCAGAAGCAGTACGTTTTGAGGATGCCGATAAACTATTGGGTTATTTAAGAGGTGTTAAACATGAGAGATTAGACAAGATCAATAAGAAACCAGTACGTTCTGTAAATGAAACGCGTAAACCTGAAAAAAATGATTTAGGTAGAGTCACAAAATATTTTAACTGTCACGAAACAGGTCATGTAGTGTCAGGATGTAAAAAACCTATTGTTAAGTGCCAAAAATGTAAACGCATTGGCCATGATTATCCTGAATGCAACAGGAGTGTTTGGGTAGAAAAAGCCGAAGTTAAAACGTTATGACTAAATAACAGCGGGGATGTAAAAGTAGACGACAAATTACATAATGTATTCTTAACAGGGTATGTAGATTTTGGTAGTCAGTGTACTTTAGCCTTTCGTATGCCGGCTATTAGAGACACAATTAAAAAACATTGTGTCTCGCGTAGATCTACGCTTCCGGCATTCAAAGAGTTAATTAAAGAATCCATTATGAAGAAAATTATTCCATGCGAAAAATGGCAAGTAAATAATTTGCCATCTCTTAAAGGTTTTGGCAATACATTCGTGAAGGCTTTAGGTAAAACTAAGATTTCAATAATTATTGATAATGCATGTGGAGGTAGTTGTTGTGCTTGATAATTTTCTAAACTATGATTTACTTATTGGACAGACTGCTATTGAGCAACCCCACATATGGGTGTTTAAATCTGATAAGGACTTGATGATCACTGATAAACGGGTAAAAGATGGTAGGCGACTAGTTCTAAAAAGTTTCAAATCTGTTATGGCTGAAGGTTGTGTATCTGTGAAGGTCTTTACTGATGACGATTTTAGTGGAGTGGTTTTCGTTGAAAATGGCCATCGTCTTAATTATAGTGTAGAAATTGGTACTTATAGTAGACTAATTCAATTTAGAGAGGGGCAAGTATTAGCTCGAGCCTCTGCTATACAAATTAACAATAACGTAAAATGCGTTAATAGGGTAACAGAGGTTCAAAACGGTGTCACAAAATCGCCATTTATCTTGGATGACCTTAATATCGATAAAATTTAAATCAAATTATTTAATACTTTGAACAAATATCGGGATTGTTTTGCCAAAGACTTGTCTGAACTAGGTCATACAAAAGTTACGGAAATGAATATTCAGTTAGGGAGACATAGAACCAGTCGTTTATAGACCATACAAGTTGAGCCATTCAGAACGGGAGGAGGTGAGAGTTATGGTTGAAGAACTCTTAAAATATGACATAATAAGAGAGTCCCAATCACCATACGCGAGTCCTGTTTTGTTAGTGAAAAAGAAAACTGGCGATAAGAGGCTTTGCGTAGATTACCGGGCCCTAAATAGGAAAACGATTAAGCTTCACCATTTTGACAGACTGTAATTCGCTTAGGGCGACATTTTTAAAACGTGACATGATACCTAGAGTGGCGCGATGGTGGACTTTGGTTCAGGAGTATGATTGTAACATAGTATATAAATCTGGTAAAGGCATGATTCACGTTGACGCGTTGTGTAGGAATCCGACTACGGAATACGCGGGGATAATTCAGGCTATTGACGCTTTTGATATTATGACGATAACAGATGATTGGTTAACGACTGTACAATTAGAGGACTCTGAAATACAACGCATAAAAAAAAATCCTTTCTGATAAAGAATTTGATTACATGATAGAGATACGCAAGAATTTTGTACTTAAACGAGAAAGGCTGTATAGAATAACTGAAGACGGATTAAGATGGGTGGTGCCAAAGGACTGTAGATGGCAGGTACTACAGAAGAAGCACGATGACATAGGTCATTTTGCGTTTGATAAAACGTTAGATAAAATTAAACAGCATTATTGGTTTCCTCGCATGCGAAAGTTTATAAAAAAATATGTAAATTCATGTTTAGAATGTGCTCACAATAATTTCCCATCTGAAAAAAAAAACAAGGTTTTTTGCACCCTATACCCAAGGACACTGCACCCTTTCACACCATCCATGTTGACCATGTCAGCCCATTTGTAAGATCAAAAAGGAAGAATTGTTATATTTTAGTGATTGTAGAGTCTTTTACAAAATTTATTGTTCTGAAGGCGGTTAAAAACACTAAGTCCACTACCACCATCATAGTTCTCAGAGACTATTTTGGGACGTTTGGGTTGCCAAAACGCTTGATTAGTGATAGAGGCACTTCATTTACAAGTTCGAAATTTAAAAGTTTTCTCACCGAAGTAGGAGTTAATCACATAAAGAATGCAGTTGCTTCACCCAGAGCGAATGGCCAAGTGGAGCGGTATAACCGAACCATTTTGGATTCTTTAGCTTCACAAAACCATGGCAAGGACGAAAAGCTTTGGGATGACTGGTTATTACAAGTACAATGGAGATTGAATAATACTGTAAACAAAGGCACAGGTAAAACTCCCTCAGAGACCTTGTTTGGGTTAAGACTTACTGGGATCAAAGAAGGTAGTCTAGTTTCTGAAATAGATAATGATATGGTTGAAAGTTCTCTGGACGAAAATTTGGTAAACGCTGGTTGTGAAAAGTTACGTAAGATTAGGGATGAAGTAAATGAATATACAAAAAAGTCGCAACAAAAACAAAAATATAGATTTGATAAAAAAAGGAAAAAACCGATAGACTTTAAGGTCGGAGACTTAGTGAGAGTCGAAAGAGTGGCACATACTGTTGGTAAAAGCAAAAAACTATTACCGAAATGTTTGGAACCATACAAAATAACTAAAGTTTTAGTCAACGATAGGTATGAGGTCGTAGATACTCCTATTACTAAAAAAAGGACGTTAAAGTATAAGGGTGTATTTTCTATCGATAAAATACATCCTTGGCTTTGTTTTAATAATAAAGGTAGTGAATCGTCTACTAGCGATAGTACCGATAGTAATGACGATTAATTCATGTAGCGTTTTATATAAACGTTGTGCGACATTTATGTGTATGTGTATAAATGCGATACATATATTGTCATGTAGAATATATAATATCTTTGAGTAATATCATTGATTGTGAGTTCATCTGATTTGTGTCATTCAATTAAAAACTGTGCAGTACACAAATTGTCAGCCTACACTGCTATGAGCGTGAGTGTAGCTGGTAGTGCAATGGCAGTCAAACCGCTATGAGCGAATGGTTTTGTAGTGCAATGTGCACACAATAATATAAGTCGCTATGAGCGAACACTTTAAAAGTGCAATGTGCACGAAACAATATTAGTTGCTATGAGCGAATATCTTCGAAGTGCTATGTGCACACAACAATATCAGTCGCTATGAGCGAATATCTTCGAAGTGCTATGTGCACACAACAATATCAGTTGCTATGAGCGAATATCTTCGAAGTGCTATGTGCACACAACAATATCAGTCGCTATGAGCGAATATCTTCGAAGTGCTATGTGCACACAACAATATCAGTCGCTATGAGCGAATATGATCCTGGAAGAGCAATGTGCGCATTAAGATAAACCGCTATGAGCAAATATTAGTTTGAGGTGCAAATTATAATTTTTTCAGTGACTTATTGTGATCTCTATAAAAAAATATGATTGTTAGAAAATATATTAATATTTATGATTGTATAATTACTTAATAAAATTATGATTATTGAATTGTGTAACCCCAATGAATTCTTGAAATTACTTTGTTTTCGCGGGGTCGCGAAATTTGTCAGGATGGACGAATTGTTAGCTTGTTGAAAGTACATGTTTAATTGTGAGTAAATATTGCATGTCTTTTTGGATATTTTATGTTATTTCATAAATAAAAGTTATGAATTCTACCCAAAACTTCTAGATTATTACGGAAGTTGTATTAAAATAAAATATTAAATATTGTTCCATCTTCCATAAAACATGTTGATTTTAATGTGAATTTTCTAATGATTTTAATGTGAATTTTCCAAATGTTTGTATTTAATTTGTTATTACACTTTGTAAATGACTAAACTCTGACTTCCGGTCGTTGTGACGAAATGTCGTTCGTTTGCCGTTTGAGTGGGGAGTACACTTTTACGTTCCAACAAGCAACGACAGTCAGTCGGAATTGAGCCGCGAAGCGAGTTGGTTGTCTATTTGATGAGTTATAACTTATAAGTGTACTCTGTGAATTTATGAAAGTGTAATATATTGTAATATAGTTATTTTGAACCAAGACAGTTTTTGAATCTTAAAACCGAAAGGTTTTATCACTTGTATGTTTTTATTTTGCTTTGCCCTGTTTATGAATTTCATTAGAATGTGGGTGTAACACGTCCTAATGTTTTAGCAGTATTTGGCAGCAAATGTACCGAGTCAGCAGTAAATTTCGCTGAGGTAATCAATACTACAATAACATTCTCGGTTCCATTTTACCGAAATCGCGCCTGTTTCAATGATTCCGCAATTAATGTCAAGCTTGTAGACACTTGAGAAACGAAACTACATGAATTTTACATCACAATATCCACTAGAAATCAATTTGCGAATAATTACAACAACCACTGAATTCACTCGGAAAAATATCGCCAAACACTTCGATTACGTTTTATTAGCTATCAAAAAACACACATTGGTAGCAATAAGACAAGAAGATAGAGATTTGTGCGATGTTCCCAAAGACCTTACAATAATGATGTTCCATAGTGGAAAAAAAATTAAAACTACCTATTTGTGTGGATATCCAAACGAAAACTGACTGATGCGATACGCAATTCGCCTCCTCTCTTTCTAACTAAGCGGAACATTGTGGAAATAAAAAGGACAAGGCGAATATATCTCTTCAGATTTTAGTTTTGCGTTTGGTTTGGTTTTCGTGAAATCGGTTTTTCTAGTTTGTGATATCGATACGTATCGATTTTGTGACTGGTATCGGATTTTGAATATGTATTGAGATATCGGACGCATGTCTAGTAGGATATATATGGCCGTGGCGTCCAGTACACGGCTGCACGGTCATGCAAGCGTCAATCAATTCCATTAATCATGAATGATGTGATTGAATGACAGAATTTTATCGCCATTATGCCTCATTTACTCGTGGGCCCAGCCTCGGCCAATCGCCTTCCCTAGCCATTGTGTTAACGGGGAAACCCAGTTTAAACACTGAAGAATGAAGATTGGCCGAGAATGGGCCCACATGTAAACGGGGCATCGGGGCATTATATTTTCGTCAATGTGCGAACGTCAATCATCGCATTAGACCGTATGTTTTTCGAAAATCAAAATATTGACTGTGGCAAAACTGACAGCAAAACCTATGGCACATGGTCGCCTAAAATCCTTGGTGAACTTACAATTTATTATTGTCTGTTTTTAACAGTTTTTAATCCCAGATTAAACAAAATCAACAAAATTATCAGAGATTTGACAAGTGCAAATGTCAAACTCCAGAAATATGTAGCCTGCTGTTTGTTAAAAGCACAGTCTCTAAATACATATCACAGAGTACTTTGGTATGATACATATCTTTAATGTGATAAAAGTGATGTCTCCAACTTCAATTTTTTATACCGGTTCTTCACTATAATCAACTATTTTAGTTATGGTTGGTAATAACTTTGTACGCATTTTATGTATAAGCAATATACTATACAATGCACTATTAGGATTATAATATATCCTATTATATCGATAGATATTGATTTTTGTAGTTTATATTTTTATATTATTGATTTATTTGCGAGTGGATGGATGGACGTGGTTAGCTTTGTTCTTCAATAAGTTGTTGCTGGAAGAAGCCATACCTGATGAGTGGTGCAACACCCATACCGATCTGCTCCGACTTTCGGTACCTCGGGTCACTCGTCCAAGGGGATGGTGAGGTAGACCGGGACGTAACTCATCGGATCTTCGCAGGATGGATGAAATGGCGACAGGTCACGGGAACAACTTGTGACCCACGGATGCCCCTTAAGTTGAAGGGTAAAATCTACAAGTCCGTGATAAGGCCTGTCATACTGTATGGATCAGAATGTTGGGCTGTGAAAAAGACGGATGAAAAAAGATTGCACGTAGCGGAGATGAGAATGTTAAGATGGATGTGTGGTGTGACGAGAATGGATAAAGTGAGAAATGAGTATATTAGGGGAACTTTGAAAGTGGCGCCAGTGACTGAAAAGTTGAAAGGGAATCGTTTGTCTTGGTATGGTCATGTGAAGAGGAGAGAAGAAACGCATGTTACTAAAAGAGTATACATGTGGATGGATAGAGAGGGAGACCAAAGAAAAGATGGATGGATTGTGTGAAGAGTGATATGAAAGAAAAGGAAGTTAGTGATAGTATGACGAGTGACAGGACAGAATGGAAGAAAAACACGTGTTGCGCCGACCCCAAATAACACGGGACAAGGGCAGGAAGATGATGATATTATTGATTTATTTAAGGAAGTCTAGCAAAGTACGAGGTAGATGTTAATAAGTTCATCTTTTTACACGAGACCAAAACACTGATGGCGAAATTAGTACCTTAGAAACGTTAACTTATTTCCTGTACCTACTTCACCCGAGCATAAAAGTATCACAAGTAAAACTTGGATGTATAACATGATAAATACTAATCTTATGGTTGTCTCTAGATTGCCAAATAATTCAATTACTTGCAAGAATATTCCCTATTAGCGTTGTTGAAGAACAGTACTTAATTCTGCGACATACCGTGCGCGTTACTTATATCCCATATTGTTCATCATCCATCCCAGACTGGGATTAATTTATACTGGGATTCCCAGTATAAATTAATGTTAGTATTATATTTGTGGAAACAGACAATAATAATTTATTTAGCCCTGCGTTCCGAATTGCGTCAAAAAAGATAATATAGCGAATCCAACTAACGCGCAACGTCAGTTATTATTACTTATTAGGTAGCCCTTATATTTTGTGACTATTAAATTTGGTCGTATTCGCGATACAATCACTTTTATCGCAATTCGGAACACGGGGTAGAGTTTATTCTTTGAACGCAGTAGTTTTGTCGTGAGATGTTGGCACACAATTAAACACTGACATTTGTTTATGTATGTGGGTATGTATTGTATAGAAAGTTACATCTGTTGAATACAACTTTGACAGTGTGTGTGTTAATAATTAAAATGGCGATTCGAGTAACATAATTCTTGAGTGTAACATTTTAATAATCCTAAAAATATCTCTAGTTAACATTGTGGTGCCGAAAGTCGTTTTTATTAACAGTGTTATATATTCAATTGAGTGTATCATGCGTTCAGTAGTCGAAATTGGGGCCAGCGTGCCTGCTTTCCTTGGAAAATTATGGAAACTGGTCAATGATACGGAGACGAATCATCTTATTTCTTGGAGCCCTGTGAGTTTTTAGAATTATATAACAGCCTTTAAAACGTATCTCATACAGTTCACTAACATCATTTTTAACTCAGAGGTGTAAAACTGCCAGATTTCCCAATAGAAAGTCATTACGAAAACAACCTATAAACGTTGTAAGTTGACAGACTGCTGCGAAACGAAACTTGATAAATAAATAAATAGTTTACAGGTCACGTTTACTACCATGCTCTCGGCCACTGACGTGAGTTAATTGGCGATACTTGATAAATGAAGGCTGAGGAAAGATTTTAGGCTGTTGGTATCTTAATATAAAGTTTCACATTCAGTTGCTATTGATTAATTGGGGATGTTTTGTATATTTGTGTACTTGTTTATCTAAAGCTATTATTACGGATTTCTTAGTAACAAAAATTTAATGCACCCTGGCCTGTTAGGTTGACATTATTTAATGATAGTATATTAGTGTATGTTATGTGTAGTACACTGTTCAGTCTGCAATGTATGATATGTAGGTATATTATGTTGTCATTAACCAGTTATGTCTGTTATTAAATTAAGTACTACAGGCACTTATTACCTCCTTTCAACATAGTTTCTGTAAGATTTTAATTATTGTGTTCATTTATTGTATTACAGGGAGGGAAAACATTCGTTATAAAAAATCAGGCAGACTTTGCTAGGGAGCTGCTTCCTTTATACTACAAACACAACAATATGGCAAGCTTTATTCGGCAATTAAATATGTATGGATTTCATAAGATTACATCTGTAGAAAATGGTGGCTTGCGCTATGAAAAAGATGAAATAGAATTTTCTCACCCTTGTTTTATGAAAGGTCATGCATATCTATTAGAGCACATTAAAAGAAAGATTGCCAATCCAAAGTCAATAGTTACTAGTAGTGAAAGTGGTGAGAAAGTTCTTCTAAAACCAGAGCTCATGAACAAAGTACTAACAGATGTGAAACAAATGAAAGGCAAACAGGAGAGCCTTGATGCCAAGTTCAGTGCCATGAAACAGGAGAATGAAGCATTATGGAGAGAAGTGGCCATTCTGAGACAGAAGCATATAAAACAACAGCAAATTGTTAATAATGTCAGTACATTTTACTTTAATTACTTTATAAAATTGCCATATAATAATTAATGTATGAGCATCAGCATAGTAAAATTAAATTGTGTTTTTTAGCTCATCCAATTCTTGATGTCATTAGTACAGCCGACTAGGCCACCTAATGCTACTGGGAACAATGTTGGTGTGAAGAGACCATACCAGTTGATGATCAACAGTGCAGCTCATAATGTTTCAGACGGGGCTTATCCCGGCAGGTTAAAGAACATGAAATTGGACAAAGATACTTTATTGGATGAGTTAAGTGAAGATAATTTGGTAAGTTCTCATATTTTTGTGGACTACATTGATTCTAAAAAGATATACTTAATTAAATTATTTTATGAATATTTATTTTCTAGGAGGATGGACCTACTATACATGAATTGGCACATGATGATTTGATGCCTAATGAGAGTACTCAAGACTCCATGTCTGGTTCGGAGTTTGTTAATGTTGATTTGTCCAATATGACCAATGCCAACACTAACCACAGCCCAGGTGATCCCACCACCTCCATGTATCATGTCACTATGGAAGATGGAGATGATCCTGAAACAGGTACTTGTAATTATTTTTTTTTGTTTTTAAGAGATTTTTTTAGAAATAAGCATTACCTTTGTACCTATTTTTTCTGTTTCCTTCTTCTTATGTTTTATCTTATGTGTGTACATGAATTGTTAAATAAATAAATATATCGCTGTTTAAATAAATTTCTCAAACGATTATCTATTTTCTTTTTATTTTAGTTGGAAACAGATTAGTATATCAGATAGGCCGCAGCAATGGTCTACAGAGAAATACAGAAAATATGCCCATCATCACATCAACTTCCCCAACTCCTGCAACACCTCCAATGGATCAGTCTCCCACAGAACAAGTGGTAAACAATGTGATGGTGTCACCATCTGTTGTTGTTAAAATAGAACAACTGCCATCCAAACAAAAACGCCGTAATCATTCTGTAAATAGAAGCACAGTAACATCCATAGACAAAGGTCTTTCATCTGGAAACTACAACTCATTAAACCCATCAGCAGATTTGAAGCTTCCAGCGGAAATATTTGCTAGTGATGATTCAGTAAGTGACGCTGGGGTTGCTGCTGCAGATGACTTAAGCATGCAAAATGCATTGCAAGATCTGGTTGATGAGTCACTTGTAACAGCATCAAAGGACAAAATGCTTGGTGGTATCAATATTAAAATAGAAAGACCAGAGTTGAAAGCTAATAGGAAATCAAAGAAAGGCAACAAAAGTACTGAGACCTTGAATCTGGCTGATATCAAAACAGAACTACAGGATGATATTGATTGGAACAATATGACTCTGGCTACTGTTAACAACAACACTAACAGGTTCCAAACAAGGTATGTTTTTAGTTTCATCACATTTTTTTTTCTTATTCTATGCATATTATATACACCCTTTTTATTATTAATTACAATGCATTATTTATTATGGAATATCAAAGTCAAATTTTACAGTATGGTACATTATGTATGTTCTTTCGAAATTCAGGAATAGGAGAGATAACCTCAGCAAAAATCGGGAAGAATACTCTTCCCTCTATGGAACAAATTCAAACAAGTATGTGGATATATATTAATCATTATTATTCTGAGTTACAGATGCAGATGTGGCCTTGTATACATATTTATTGAAAGTATTCTAAGTTTTGATATTACTTATGTGTATGTGTGGTTAGAAACTTTGATAAGTATCTATATTAGACAAGCAATCATTACCAAAGCTTAATTGTAAATGATGCCTAACATATTTTAAAGTATTGTTGTTTTATTGTCAAAATAAGAAAAAAAATTGGTCTGTCAGCAAGCGCTTTACTAATTTTGGTTTTGGGAAAATAAAACTAGCGTTAGCTACTTTTTAGCAAAATCTTAACCCATCCTTCCAGATTTTACACATTTATTTTGCTCAGCGACTGGGCACTATATCAATGAAACTTTTGAAGGTAGGTGTATTCTATGAGCCTATATGGTCTAATAAACAATGGAGTACTTATGATGTAATTACGAAAAGCAAAGTTAGGGGTTTTGGGGTGGAGTGAACAACAAAAATTCTATGGATTCATGAGTTTACTCTTTAAAAAAACATTGATGTATGTATAAAGGATTATCAGGTTTTTCTGTAAATATAATTTATATACCTTTTAAAATGTTTCAGGAATGATATTGACGACCATTTGGATGCAATGCAAACGGACCTGGAATCGCTTAGAGAGCTGCTTCGAACCGATAGTTACGCCTTCGACACCAACACGTTATTAGGCGTATGTAATTGTTTTACGTTAAACCATCTGCTTCCATTCAACTTGTAGAAAAAAAAAAAGTTATGAATAGACTTTAAAATATAGAGAGAGCCGAGTCGAAAACAGAGAGGTCATTTCAGTTTAAGTTTATGAATGATCCTGTTTTCGCTTGTTAGTGGAAGCCCGCCATGTGGTACCACCTCTTGGTCTTTTCATGTATGTTGATCATGTTCTTCATTGCTTACGTAGTAATTGTAAACATGATTATTAAGTAGTGGGCGCAGTGTTACATGAATTTGTGTGTGAAAATTAATCTTTTGTTGAAAAAAAAAAGTAGTGAATAACTACAAAAATCCTCAAAAAAGTGTAAAATAAATTAGTTTTAAAGAAAAGAAAAAAAAGGAAATGTAGCTGTCATACAATTCTGATCCTCTAGAGTTATCAAGTTTAATTTAAGAGCATTCATCCGTTAAAACCACGCAGAAGCCAAAATCAATGATTTCCGACGGAAAATATAACAATAATGTGCACTACAATACAATTAATTATTTAGTATCACTGTAGAATAGAAAGACTAAAAATCTGAAAGACCTCGGCCGGTACAAAGCGCTGACGCGATTTCGCGTCTATATAGTATATAGTGATATTAAATAATTAATTGTAGAGTAAACAAATAAGTTATTTAAAAAATTATTGTACCATGTCATAGATCGTAAATGCGTTCAATTAATAAGTCTAAAAAAAACAAAAATGCCTCATATATTATCCTAAACTAACACGTTTAATATCTCCAAAAACGGCTAAAAATGACAGTTTTGAGATTACTTTTCTTGAATGAAAACTTACAGCAATCGTATTTTTTTTTGGGCCATGAACTAGTCAATGTTATCATTTTTTTTTTAAAAGTAAAATGTAAGTTTACCATACACGGTTTAACTACTATCTCGCATCTGCGTAGACCGTCGACCGCTAATTTTAAAAGCGGCTTGGATAAGAACTGTTCTAATGGGAAAACTATACGATCATTTGAAAATGTTTTACCATACACTAGATTATGAAATTCCCAATAATATGATGTCAATATCTTATCTAGAAATTAAACACATTATTGTTATATTGTCCGTCGGAAATCATTGATTTTGGCTTCTGCGTAGTTTTAACGGATGAATCTCTTAATAAATGCCATTTATAAACAATACACACACAACAACAGTTTTCATTCACTTAACATTGCAAAAAATACTCAAAAAAATATTTTATTTGTATAAATTGTGATGAGGCTTTTTCTTCAAAATGAAACTTCGTTAAAGGGCCTATTACACTACGCGATATTCAGCACACGATATTCAGACTGTCTTATTTTTTGTTCCGAGTAAGACCGGTCTAACGGACCGGTGTAATAGGCCCGTGTAATAAGAGTTAGACCGGTCTTACTCGGAACAAAAAAAAAAAGTAAAAAAAACTAAAACCCGACTACGACAAAAAAAAAACGACGAAACTAAAAGTATGAAACGAGATTTCCAGGATGCTGAAATAAACAAGGTAAAAAGAAAAGCCGAAGTCACACGTTATAGGTAACAACCGAAACACTTTAATAACGTGTGACTACGGCTTTTCTTTTTACCTTGTTTATTTCAGCATCCTGGAAATCTTGTTTCATACTTTTAGTTTCGTCGTTTTGTTTGTCGTAGTCGGGTTTTAGTTTTTTTTACTTTTTTTTTTATTTAAATTATTTTGGTGTTAAATCACTGTGCTTCTATACCATTTGCAAAAGCTAAATTTAAAATTTCTAATTAATAATGGTAAATTAATTTTTGTCCACCAGAGGGCGCCACATTGAATTTTGATGATATATTTTGATAAGTACCAGTGAAGCCCTTTCAAATGATATCAAACACGGTGTATTTATCTTAAATTTTTTTTTAACACTTGACTTCTTGTCCGCTAGAGGGCGTCACTTTAAATTTGAACAATATTTTGGAAATGTACAAGTAAAGCCCTTTCAAATGATACCAAACACGGCGTATTTATCTCCATTTTTATTTTTTACACATTACTTTTTGTCCGCTAGAGGGCGCCATATCAAGTTTTGTGACACGTCACGTAACCTATGTTCAGCGGACAATTAAGACGGTTCTAACGATACCTCATACGTCGAGTTCCGATAAGTAGATTAGGAGCTATGTGGGAACAGATGAACAAACTCACATACATACATAGCCTGTCAAAATCATAACCCTCCGTAGTCGGGTAAAAATAAGACAGTCTGAATATCGTGTGCTGAATATCGCGTAGTGTAATAGGCCCTTTATGAATACGCCCATTGGAACCACACGCATGCACACATACAACATGTCCAATCTGTAGCTCCCTGTAAACATTGATATTTTAGATCGTTAGGTTGGTAGTGCTGCGCAAGTCACGTTGCAGTCAACGTGTAGTGTCCGCCTGTAGAGCCTTGTGCGGCACTCGGCACAGTCAGCACTCGCCTACCGTTCTCACGCACACTTACACACGTGTCTGACTGTTGCATGCTAAAGACCGGTTCACAACACAAAAACAATACAGATAACTTCTTGTTGTTATGATTGTTTTGATTAATTTTCAATCCACATTGCAGGTTATTTTATTTTTAGGTAGATTGTACCTTTTATGTAGGATTCATTTGGTATATAATGTTTCATTTAGTTACTTACTTCATACTCTTTTAGCATAGATTTGAACACAAATCAATAATAGAAAAACGCATAAAATTATTTTTGTATTGTCCTTAGACTGCAGATTCAAGATTGTTACCTTCGATGTCTCTCGCTATTTCTTCTCGTCAGCCTACATCAAATAATTATGTAATAGTTATATTTAATAAGCAGGACTTGTAGATGCTAGATAAATATGATTAATGGATATTTTGTTTTTACTAATATTGACAGTCCTTTTACTATTTCATTATTGAGTATCTTTGATGGTATTGAACATTTTACTTTGAAGAACTAACACTTGTCGCGATAATTACACAACCAGTGCATGTAGCCAATATCATAGATGTATTGATATATCCGTCATATTATCTTGTATATTATCGTTATCATTACACATTGATATTATGGTTTTTTTGAAGGGATTATTTAATAATATTTTTAATATTTCAGCTATTTGGGTCTGATGATCCGTTCTACGGCCTGCCCTATAACACGATGGAGGATAGGACGAAAACAGCTAATAATGGTGAGTTACTAGCCACTTCAAATATATAAGTAATATAATTCCAACATACCTATACTCTATCTGTTTAGGTAATTAACTAAATGTAAACAATCTTGACATGCGTTTAATCTAAAAGTTGTCTAAAAATTTTATCTAAAAATGTTTACAATTTTTTATTTACCTATACCACGGTAATATTATCTATATATTACCGTGCCTATACCGATGTTGTACGTAATTAACTACATTTAAATAATCTTTGTATAAGACACAAAGATTTTTTTTTAAATAAAAAGACATCAATATTGTTTACGTTTAGTTAACTACCTAAACAAATTGAGTATAGAATGTCCAAAGGACGCAGAGGTACTGTGTCGAGATTTCATCTTTATATTTGACTTTCCATATGACTGGGAATCATGACAGTTACTATTTCATTCATAACGCATACTAATCACATGCATCACAAACTCAACAAGGTAACTTATTTGCTTATTCAACCACATTCATACTAATAGAGCTTGTAGGAAATCAGTCATGATGTATGCATTGAACATAAGTGAAACGAAAAAATCTCTCTATGGTGTATGCCAGTTAGGGCCCGTTCCCACTTAGACGGACCTTATGTTTAACTTTAAACGGAAAACGGCGGCTGGACGTGTCTTTTCACACATGCACCTGGCGGCTCCGATCAGTTTGCATTTAGTCTTCGTACACAACATTAAGGGGCTCCTATTAGCCGATGACCTTGAGCATTTAACTACCACTCTTCCCCTATATTATTATACTTGAACGATAAATACGGGACCGTTTTAGCGAGAAAAATGACGTACGTTCACCCGTCCAAAGGACTAGGTGACCTATGATTTGACATTTTAACGTCCTGATTTACAAAAGGAGATATACTAAGATCCCAGAGCTGTCTGACACAACTTATTTTCACATGGATGACACCTTAGATTCTCAGTAACGTCTCATGTGCTTTGAATACCTGTGTACTTGTGGAGCTCCTCCTTGGGGTCCCTGAGCAGGTACCTACACACATCCCCTAAACACAAAAAATATTCAGCCGAGAGTATGAGCGCGAGAGCACGCATGCGTTTCAGAGCGAGTGAGACGATTTCATGCACTGACTGGATTTTTGGTAAATTTGTCTGACTAATGAAATATAACTTTGTAATAGTTACCATAATAACATATTTAAAAATCAGACATGTAAAAATAAGTAAGGTTTATTTACGTTTTGTGAAGCTTTAAAGCGTCTGACAGAAGGTTTGGTCCATGGAAAGTGTCTGACACTTATGATACTACTTTAGAATAATATTCTACAAAACATATATAAAAATCTGCCATAAAAAATTAAGTTAAGTAACTCGTTATTTTTAGTTCCCTTTCTCACCTGGTACCTGCCCAGGGGCTCCAAAGAGGAGCTCCACAAGCACACAGGAATTCAAAGCACATGAAACGCTACTGAGAATCTAAGGTTTCATCCATGTGAAAATAAGTTATGTCAGACAGCTCTAGGATCTTGGTCTAAGAAGCCCATTTTCCCTATTACCTCTGGGCCCTCCCGTTACAGTCATGAAATTTTATAGAGAAACACCATCCACCATCAGGAGTAAAAACACTTAATTAAAAAAAAAATAACAATTACATTTCTGTGAAAATGCATTAAGTGACAACAACGGTACAATTAAATTAAAGATAATTCATAGTAAGCTGATTTGAAATGTAAAACTAATTAGAGGCATTTTGTTTTACGTATTATTACACCTCAACCTCATATTTTTTTGTGATATCAGCCTAGATCATGCTATCAATAATAATAACAGGGACTGTACTACGATATCAAATGTTAATGGCTTATAAACATATTTTTTTATTAATTAGGTTCATGACATTGTGTCTGGTTAATTTTATAATTAGTAACTAAATGTAAGATATAATACATTTACTGTATTTTAACATAAATTTTGTAAGGTACCTGATGGGACTGAAAATAAAAAGGAACTCTGTTTCATATATTTCATTTATTTAGTTATCTTTATCCACAAACTATTAATATACTATCAAAAAAGTAAGCAGGTGAAATATTGTCATACCTAGCCCAACTGAAGTACCAGATTATAGACATAGTGTGTGTGAACAACTCCCTACTGTATGTGTGCCAACAATGCAGTTACAATAATATTACAAGATTGCTTGTCTTCCAGATAGAGAGCTATCTACTAAAATGTAAATAAATTTTTTTTTTTTTGTTTATAATTATTTCTCAATTGTATTTTTCTTTTAAGTAACCATGTAGTATTAGAATAAGACAAGTCTCTTATTGGCTTATTATCAGTCTCTCCGCACACTACTGTTACATAGAAACCATCTACCCTTACCTGTTCCCATAATAGGAACTTTGTTTGGTACATTCTTATAGAAATTAAAATCAATTCACTATATGTATAAGCCACTACTCACTGTGAACAATTGTTCAAAGAAATTATAATTATTAAGTATCGGTTTATAAACATCCCACTGTTCGGCACAAACCTGTTCCAGATAGGGAAATTGGTATATTCTGCTACCCTGGCAAGATATATTGTACTTACATTATTTTGTTTTTTTTTTCTTTTGTTTTAAGTTGATCAGACACTGGATGTGTATAAATTGTTGTTACATAAATAATACATAGTTTCAGGTAAAATCCATTCTGATATAACATTTAGTGTTCATTGTTCTTGTTCAGGATTGGATCCGAGACGGTGGGATTGTACCACGAAGCAAGTACAAAGAGGAGATGTTGTAATTAGATGTCCCTAAGAAACAACGCGTGACACTGCGGGGTGCGGGGGTGTTAGACTCCGCTCATTTCTTTATTTGCCATCTGCCAGTCAATAGCAAAACTACTCGCTCGTTCTGTCGATTTTATTTTGTAGTTACGTAACTATCTCACACTACATGTCACTAACTGCAGGATGCAACAGGGTCGTACTCAGAATTACCAGGGAGTTCTGTTTTTTTTTTTAAATTAATTTTGCGAACCATATTGATACGTATTTTTTCATTGAAATAGTGATACTATTATTTGATGAATGACGAATGAAGATCATTCAACATTGCTTTTTTCTTTTTTAAAAGCTTATTTTGATAGTAAGACTTATCAAGATTGATTACAAAGCTAGTCTTTTTAGAAAAAGAAAACACCTCCCGTTTATGTGGCAGTCCATCCGAAACCCTTATATAAATGAATTAGTAATACCAGAGTAAATTAAAAGCAGCATGACGCATGATTTTATGTCCAGCGTATTAAATGTTTTAAATGAAACAGCCGCGGGACATTCGGGAAAATAATTGGCTTCTAATTAATGCCCTGTCTTTTTGTTGTTTATGTTTGTTATTCATAGTTGACGATAGATGGCGGCCTGTTTACAAAATGATATAAAAACTACAAAAATAATATTTTGGCGATTAAAGGATCTTTAGGAATGAATGTTGAACAAATTTCAGTACACATGATTATTAAAATATATTAAGACTGAGTTCTACGTACCTAAATATATTTATTTCCCGTGACATAAAGTGTCGCCATCTAATGTCGGATAGAATTATATTTGGAAACGCTGACGCTAAGAGATTTTTCTAGAACTATTTTAATAAATTACGTTTAAATAACTTACAAATGAAATGTGATGCCATCCATAGCACCAGAACGTCTGTCCAAGTAGTTTTTACAAGATAAAACACAACATTTCATTAATTTTTTCTGCTATCGCGAATATGCTATAAAATGAATAAATAAGCCACGCCCACCGTGATGACGTCAGGACCTAGTTGAGAATCACAGTGTACAGTTGTTTAGCCCATCTCCTCTTTGTACTTACTTCATGGATTGTACATTCCTTAATAATGAATGTGCTCAATAGACACAAATAAATATCGAGGAGTAGGAATTTCTTCTGGTGACTCATGTGACAATAACATAAATCAATTTCCATATTACAACAAGCTTAATTGAGATGATCGTTTGGATCCACCTTAGATATAGTTTAGAATTTATTTTTAAAATATAAGTATTGATAAATAGTCTCTTACATGAGTTTATAATTCTATTCTGGCACTGTACTTACTGTTTGCTAAGTAACACATGCACGGATAATAGATAAGATGGATTCGTCATCAAGGATATCTACCCATTATATTGCAACGAGATGTAGCAATACCATAATTAATGCAGTTTTTGTCCATACTGATTGATAATATCGCAGGTCTTAGAAAGAGTAAGAGTAGCAGATACAGAGTCCGTGTTTGAGCAGAGTTTGTCCGTGAGATTATGATTCGTCAGATTCCAAAAACAATTTGATTAGATTTGAAGTCAAAGTAGTTGGTAAAATCACAGAAAATACGAATATTGCAATAGAACACATTCACCGGCGCAAACGCAACAAAGTGAATGATTAACAGTTTAACGTCATGTTTGACAACTTTGACAAATGATGACATGTATTATAAAACCTGACACAATGTCTTTTTAGCAACATATCCATACTTAATCATTGAGAGTTGTTAATACTCGTAAATAAATAAAATGCATTTTTCTCAGTTTTCTAGTTGTTAATTGGATTTTTTTTCGTGTTTTGAGTTTTATAGTAAAATAACAATAATTTTGCATATAAACTGTTGACTGTAACGCCACTATAGGCCCAGAAATGGGCATTCTCCCACCGAGAATTGAAAAAAAAACTAATATCTCAAAAAAAAAAAAAATGTACTGTTAGTATTTGTACAATATTTACAATCATTTTATTCTCTATAGAAAGGTATAAATTTCGTGTTGGTAATTGCTTAGGTAAAAAAGTTAAAATACAAACAATAACTAAATTTTGACTGCCCTGTTAGTCTAGTGGTTAGTGGTCCTGACTACTATGCCGGAGGTCATGGGTTCGATTCCCACCCACAAATGTTTGTGTGATGAGCATGATCAATTGTTCTGTGTCTGGGTATAATTTACCTATATTATGTATTTATTTAGACTAAATAACACAAGCACTGCTTAACTTGGGACTAGACGGCGTTGTATGATAGTTGTAGAATATTATATTATTCATAAACGCAAATAGAGTTTTTTTATTGTTTGTAGAACAATAAATGAAAAAAATATTTGTACAAAATTGAAGACCATGAATCAAATTATAGCATATATATATTTTTTTAGAATTTTATGTCGCCTTTTAAGGTACGTTAAACAAGTTGAAAAACGTATATTTTCAAAGGGTGCCCCTTAATGGGTGAATTAAGAATTAATGATAAAACAAAGTTAGTAAATAAACAAACAAAGCGCAGAAGCTGAAATGGTGTTTGCAAGGTGATCCGTGGGAACCGCGAGGTAGGAGGGAGGCACAATGGTCTCGTCTCTTCGGCAGATTCACACTATATCCGATCCGGGCGTTTAGACGGCTTTTCGCCTTGGCACAACATCTGTCTAAAAACCCAGATCCGTGGTTTCTCAAAATCGTTTAAAAACCCAGATCCGTGGTTTCTCGAAATCGTTTAAATATGATCAGTGTTATAAATTTTATAACCACTGATATATCCGTCTCCTTAGACGGACCGAGAAAACAGACGGTCAGTTTTGGTGAGAACGGGACCTTAAGTTTTATCACTATGTATAAAATTAAGAGCATATACCAACCTACAAAATCACTCAAACCAATATGCACACGCACGACTTCCATCAACAAATCATCGATATCTAAAAGGCCAGTACGTATCGCTTGCCTGGATGAACAGGGTATTAACTCAAAAAAGTAGATTTTTCAGGAGGGTGGTTAACAACTTCTACTTTTCCCGGCTACAATAATTGTTAAAAACCTCCCATATATATTTTTGAAACTTATTTATTTACCTATATTTTTGTTAACTTTATGATTTAATTATGTTATGCATTAAAGAAGATACCTACCTGAAATTAGCCAAAAATATACGTGTTATTACTTTTTTACAATTAAAACATTATTGAAGTATTTATCTTATACGTTTAAATTTACAAAAAAAAAAACAGTACAATTCCCGAATTGAGTTAGGAACATTTTTTCAAATCGCAAGAATGTCTTTTTTTTTTTCATATTTTTCCTATACTTGTGCAATGAGACCTTGCTTCATGCCAAATTTCGTTTGAAAAATTAGATTGTAGGTCAACGGGAAGTACCTTATGAATTTTGATTCTCATGAGATTGTCGAAATATACGTTTTTTGCGACATAAACGGCTGTATCTTTTTTTTCGTTAACTCAAAAGTTTGACTTTTTCACAGCTTCAAGGGACCGCAGACCTGAGTATATGGTTTTAATTTCAACTCGATACCTCCACGAGTTCCCGAAATAAAGGTCTTGACAGACAGACAGACAGACAGACGGACAACAAAGTAATCCTATAAGGGTTCAGTTTTTTCCTTTTGAGGTACGGAACCCTAAAAAAAAGGTTTACCTACTGTTTTTTTTTAAAGCTGGATATGTACATTTATTATGTATGCTAATGCTCCCAAAGGACCAACAAAATCATGTCAAAATTCATGATTTTGTTGGTCCTTTCGGAGGTTTTTGGAATACCTAGTGCTTTTTTACATAATTATTACAAATGATTTTATTTCTTATAGTTAATAATATTTTATTTTCGACAAAAATTACATTTTTACAACATCTCATATTTTTGATAATTTTTGCGAAATCTATAAAATTAAATTTGGCATACAACTTTTAGCATAACACTGGGGTAAATTAAAATACATGCCAGATCCTTCTAAAATTTCTGTGTTTTATCTAGAAGCAATACCATAAATTTAAATAAAACTGGTGAATGATCACGAATAAATTGTACCTTTATGGCACAAACAACTGTAAAACTACAAACGTTATCTCAAAGAAAGTAGAAGAGGATTTTTTTAGATATCATTTTTTTGAAAGTAATATTTGTCAAACAAAACTTATCTTGAGAAGACCACAGTACTTTTCAAGGTTACTTCTAATTCAACCATCGAACGACGTACGGGAATCACAAATACACGTAAGACTGATCGAGATTGTCAAACATGGGTCAACACGTGCGAAAATATCGAAGATACTACACCGCTCCCCGACCCCCCCGATAAACCCCGATATTGTTATCATAATTATATCATAAATATCTATTTATTAGAAACATCTCATATTCTTTATTATGACTGCATTATTACGTAAAACCCGAAGTTTTTGAGATAAGGCCCTGTTCTTCGAAACAAGCGATATGTGTGCATTTGTGTTTTCTGTTATATTCACGTTTATGTTAATTGTAGATACAACCAAACAGTATCCGATGATTGATTTTGATTGGCTGATCGGTAACAGCGAGGCCTCCCCTGCAAAGTAGCCTGTTGCTACCTCAACTTGCAAGATTTTTTCAACGCTGACCGCGTCTCGACCACATGACGTGGTGGATATTTTTGGAAGGGTTGTTATAGACGTGGTGGTTCCGGTCTGTGCTTCTACTGAAGATAGGTAGATTGTGTCGCGACAAAATTGAATCAAATGGACCATAACTGATTAAATACCTATCAACAAAAAAAAACAGAGACGCTAAACTGAAATATTGAATTTTGTGGGAAAATAAAACCGCAAACAAGTTAAACCCGCAGTCACCAAGCCGTTTAAATATTAAGAAATATCATTTTGCCGTGACATTTTATAAAGACAGTTATTGCTGTGAAAATATTGTATATGTTTAACTAAAATATGTTAATTAAGTTAAGGCACAATAGTTATAAGTGTTTAATGTATATAATTATATTTTATTGTTAATTAAAGCAAAGAAGCAGAAAGGTGAGATTTCGAATGTAAGCAGTGATGACACTCGCGTCCAGCACCTGTTTACCGAGGATAATGGTAGTAATTCAGTTCTCGCATACTTTACGCCAAAGTAGATTTATGACTAATTAGATTTTGCACGATTTCACTGTAGAAATTGGTTTACTTAAATTCCTAAATCCTGTAAAACTGGAACCGATGAAATTACATAATTTATCATTGATAGTTTTGAGTACATTTTAGTGCTTTTATTTTTCAGACGTAATTATGTTTTAAGTGTCTGTCATCGGTTTCTGAAAGCTACGTTAGTATGATGTTGTTATGTCACCCGAAAAAGCGCAGTCCATTGTATTTACTTTGTTTACAATTATTTTTAAATGCTTACGAGCTTGGAATTACTCTAAAGCTGCATTTTAAAAGCGTTTAACGTTATGTTACGTTTTGTTTATAAAACTTGGACCTGGGTTGTATGTATATTATACGTAGTGATTTATTTTAAGTTGAACGTTATGCTATAGGTATGATATTGCTCTCAAACAATTATTATATCACTAAGGATTGACAGTTATAATTATGTAATACTTAACTATTGATTGCTTTCAAGTATTCGCATGGTTCATTCACTATACGACATTGTTTTATTATAATTATTCTTGGAGTAGGTAGATGTTCTCTAGTGTTCTAGGCTTAATCTTTACATTATAATGTTAGTATGTAGTAAACTGCAGTCGGTCACAATTTTATTATTAAAAATACAAATAATATTTTTTTGGGCAACTTTCAGTTGAAGGGAATCAGCTAATCTCGTATACAGGGAATATTCCAGACTTTGAGGATATAAACATGCCAGATCTGGAGTGCGATAATTCTCAGGAGACGTGCGTGTCGCCCAGCCCCGGGAGCTCGACGTTGAACACGCCGCTGGTGCAGGTGCGCTCGCCTTCCTTTACGTTGAAACCATGAGGAAAGCCTACAAAACGACGCCGCAAGCAGAAGCGTTCGTCCAAAAAGTGAAGTTTTTCACCTTGTACCGTACTTCGACGGTAACTTAGTATAGTCTATACATGCAACTAAGAATAAAAAACAAAAATAAAGAATTCAATTTGCTTTATAGATTGTTATAGCAGGCAAACATAACTTGTTTGTCTGTTCAATAGTTTGTCTGTTCGCCACTTAAACTTTAAACGAGCTAATTTATAAAAGATGTTCTGCAATAACAAATGTAGAAGCCAAGAGCATGCGAATAAATGTTTGGTTATATTTTAAACACAACAGAATATGATGATGTAAATGTCTGATGTCAATGATTTAAACATGCAAAAATTTACCAAAAATCTAGGTATAAACTATTCTTCCATATTTTCAATCTGTTTTAGGTCACGGGATATGGCTAATATTACATACATTGTATATTATAAAGCCTGTTGTTCACACACTTTATTCGCCAAAATAATGTACGATCATTGGCCGTGTGTAGTTGTTCATACTCGTTTCAAACGTCTCCGGCACGGTAACTGCTGCGCCGTATGCTGTATGTACCTTTTTAATCAACAAGTATCTATAGCAACCATACAACTCTGACGATCACGGTTAGTTAAAGTGTGCGTTCAAGCGGTTCAAGCTTAGTTTTGTTATGAAAAAGACCAGTCTGATAACTTAACAGTGTGTATTTTTGTTAACATTTATATACATTAATAAACTAGTGATTATATAATACATTAATATAAGCTCGCACAGAACAATAAATTGATTCAAACTGTTTTTTGAAATCAGATGAATTTAAAACTTGAGTATTTTGTACAATACTAGGATAATGATAACATGTAAGTTTGTAAATCGCGTGACTAAGGTTCTTTGCACTTGTTCAAATAATTGAATAAAACAGAGAAATAAGATCAATATTAAAAAGTCATATGGAAGTTATTTCCACAAAAAATTGTAAATAATAGAAAGCATGACTGATTGTTGCTAAAATTACGTTGGTGCCTTATAAAAGATGAATAGTTACGGTGATTTCAAATTTGTATGCCAACGGCTCGACTTTGCAAAAACTATTTGCACAAAACTGACGAACAACAATAGAAAACATCATTTCATTCAAATTCTTGAAAAAACATCGTATTTTTTTTGATGTTAGTTAATTTGACCATCGTTACTGCTAGTCAGAAATCGAAAGTTTGACAAGCCGTCTTGCCAAGAGGTATCACTTTAGTTACTGGGTTATGGTAGTCAAGGCAGTTGATGAAATAAAGGTAGACTGGAAGCAGACTACAGTGGACCCCCGGTAATCCGGCCCCTGTCTAATCCGGCACCCCCTGTAATCCGACATGGTCTATTATGTATAAAAAATCTTATAGTCCTTAAAAACCCCCTATAGTCCGATTTTTTTTACAAAAGAGTACCTTGTAATCCGACAAATTACAGATCCAATATCTGTAATTTGTCGGATTACAAGGTACTCTTTTGTAAAAAAAATCGGACTATAGGGGGTTTTAGGCAGTCCTCTATAATCCGACAAATTCGATAGTTCGACACTGCCCTGCAAAATGTTTGTCGGACTACCGGGGGTCCACTGTATTAACATAGTTTGGGACAAGAAGACTGGAGTATTAATTTTATGCTAGGGCGGGCACTAACCATTAGGTTCCTATTAAAGATCCGTGACATTGAAATTACTTAATATTTCCGTCGTTTGGTTATTATAAAGTTGTTGACGTGGATTGAATGATAGCTAATGATGCCGTCAGGTACCACATCCCAAGGTCGCCGGATTACACTGAGGACCACTGGGTTTTAGTCAGTCTCACATTCTGTTTCGCTCCACTCAGAGAGGAAGAAGTCATTCAATGATTTCCTAGGGAAAAAAAATGTTACCGTGTAGGGTTTATTTATGTTGGTGCATTGAACCGGATTTTATTTATTCAATGCAGCAGTTGAACTGCTTTTATTGAATTTTACACAGGGGTAGATAAATAATATTTACAAATGTATTTTATCTTTAATAAAGAAAAAAAAAATGATGATTCGCTCATGTGTGTAATATAAAACTTTGTCGTCTTTGTTTATTTAGATATTATACTGCCTCTTTTATGTATCATAATATATCAGATAAATCAGGTTTTATGAGTATGGTGTGTATATATAAGATCGAAATATATATTGTTTATTATTAAATTACATTTTCAATTTTATGTTGTAAATTAGCCAAACATCCCATTTTACGCTATCTCAAATATATAATCAACCTCAACATAGATAATATTTATAAATATGCGTTTTCCATAAAGATAAACTAGCTTGCATTGCATAAATTTAAATTGAAAGAGAATACACTGGAAACTTCTCAAAAAATAGCATTTTTTTAAATTGTCTACCTTCATACAATTATTGTCGTATTTGGTTACTGTATAATTTCCTTACATAAAAACTGATAATGATAAGTACCTAATGCTGAAACTTGACAGAACTACATACATATATTATATTTAAAATGATTATAAAGCTCTATACATAATACAACCATAATAGTTTGTTACAATAAATTATGATACTACATACAGCCATTGTATTATATAACATTAAAATAGGTATGTTTATGAACAAAGTTTGGTAAGATTAAAGGAAATCAAGTACCTATCTAAGAATACATTATCTATGTTATTTTTAAATTTATTGTAATATAATATTGAAATTTTAAATTGTTTATATTCACACAATTTTTTTAAGTAACTTCCCGCTCTAGGTCGGGGCGGGAGGGCGTGTCAGGCTTTTACTGACTAAAACCCATTCCTATGTTCCTTCTTTGCCTTGCGTTCCAGGACCCCGGGTTTCCCTTTAGGAAGCGAATCCATGGCCCCAGTAGGCTTCGGTCCTACTGGGGCCCTACGATTTTGCTGACATCTCTATGAGACGCGCGTGGAACACTACGTGCCGTCGACGTCTCGGGCTCGGTCCGGATGCCCGGACGGCGCTACCCATTGGTCGCCGACCACAAGCTCACGTCTACGGAGGCTGGAGTCGGGATCCGGCAGCTGGGGCGCGAGAAAGCCCGTTCCCTCACGCGTGCGCCCGCCTCCTTCGCTAGCATTATTGCTTCGCAAAAGGAGGCGACCGCCAGCCATTCCCCGCTCCATCGCCTGACTAGACCATCGCCTGTACCAGGACCCGGCGCGAAAAGTCGCTGGCGGCAAGCGGGCAAGAAGGCTCGCCGCTTCGTTGGAGACCATGCGGTATCCGGATGGCCATGAACCTCTGAGACGCGTTCAGTTTGGCCGCCGGTCGCTTTCGCAGCGACAGTGCCCACACCGGCGCTCCGTAAAGGGCCATGGACAGAACGATCCCCGCGTAGAGCTTCCGGCAGGTAACGTCTGGACTCCCTAGGTTGAGCAAGCGCCGCTTGAGGCTTTGCTCCTATAAGTAAAAAAACTCTCCGTGACTGCTGTCATCTGCATATCCAGCATCACTTTTCTGAAATAGGTCGTTGTTGGTCGTTGACCAAGAGAAGAAAAACATAAAGCAAGAATAATCCAAGTCACATTCTTGGGCTAATGAGATTTTAGAAACTTCGGTTGTGATTCATCAAAGATTCAAGATTCAATGATTCAAAAGCATTTATTTCAAACCATTTCCAGGCACTTTTGAAATGTCAAGAAGTCAGAAAAAATGATGCTAATTGCACATTCCAAAGCGTAGATCTCTATGGAGAAGAATGTGCAAGAAACTCCATGGTGGACACTCTTTTCAATCATGTTTTGCAATTACAAATATCTCTGTTACATGTTTCTTGTCGCTATTATGTGAGAAGAATGGCAATAAAGTAAAAATAAAAACTAAATATAAGTAGATATTAAAATAGCAACTGGCAGCTAAGAGATGACCAGTCTCAACTGACAACGCCCGTTCACGGACATGACGCGAATATTAGCACCACTCAGCTCAATCATCTTGAAGGGAACCGAATGATCCAACACACGCGCCACCATTAGTGAGCATGTCAAACTCAACTGCCATGCTCATTTATGTCAAACAATTCCAATAGGAACCTAAAAACCATAAAAATAGCTCCATGGTACTCACATTTACAAACTTTGAAAAAAAATGCTTCTACATTATACGTTATACGTAACATTTTGATAGTGTTAAGCCAGAGACGAAAATAAAATAGGGAATAAGTTATTTTTTCTTTCGAGTATTGATTAATAAAAATGTCTGCTTGACCTTGAATCACTGGGTTGTAAACAAAATATTTTTAAACGTACATGTATGCGTGATTTTACTTAGTGTTATAGCACGGGAAAAAACACTTCATTTACACTTATGAACACTGTTGTTAGCTCTGTGTTTTCAGCGCGATGTTCATGCTAGTTATTTGTTCGATGGAAGCCAGGTGAACGCGGTCATCGCACCAGCACGTTCGTGCGCCGTGATGTGGGGCTACGCTTGCTTGAGCGGAGCGCCCTCGAACGACGAAAAATGACGCGGTGTCGATAAAAGGAGCGCGGGCTAGGCCTCTGCACGCTGTCGTCGTCCGCTGCGCAAAGAGTATAGTAAATTGCGTCTGATCACCCCGGTCCGGTCCGGTGATTGTCGCCGGCCGACAGTGAAAAGGCCCCGGGTTTCGCTTTCAAACTACCCGTGGCCCCAGTAGGCTTCGACCCTGCTGGGCCCCTACGATTTGCTGACATCTCCCTGAGGCGCGCGTGGAACACTGCGCGCCGTCGACGACTTGGGCTCGGCCCGGACGGTGAGTTACCTATTGCTCGCCGTCCGCAAGCCCGCGCCTACGGTGGCCAGAAATCGGGATCGGAATCCCGGCGGCGGTTGGGGCGTGAGGACCGTTGCCTCACGCGATCGGCCGCCTCCTTTGCTAGCATTACTGCTTCGCAGAAGGAGGCGACCGCCTGCCACTCCTCCTCGCTCCGGACCATGGCCAGTACCAAGGCCCGGCGCAAGAGATTGCCGCCGCCGATCGCACCCACGAGGATACGGGCTCCGCCCATATAAACGTGATAATGGCGGGACCAACTCTTGTATCCGAATGATTCTACCACGTATATTTAGTACGTTTTAGTACTATTTTGTACCCTTCGTGAAATTTTTGTACCTCACACGGTGTAAACGGAATTTCACGATATTGTTGGCCCCGCCATTATAACGCGTTATCCACGCGTTATCCACATTAACGCGTTATAATGGCGGGACCATGCTTGTACGCCAAAACTATAACGAATTTCATCATTTTGATAAAACTAGTATTTAGTACGCGATTTAGTACCTCCGAAAATCAACAATAAGTGACGAAGATATTATTAGTTTCTTTATAAAATCATTTTTTTATTTTTGACATTTTTTGCGCCTGAACAATTTGACGACCAACAATACGTCAGGTAAAAAGTTGCAGTTACATTTCGTGCAGGCGGTTTATTATTATTTATCTATTTTATTTATATTATTACATGGCACTATATTATTAATAAATATTGATTAGGCCACACAGGAAAATTATTATTGTACGTTTTAATATATTGTATAAAGTTATTACTATAAATAATCTGTATATCCTACTTTTTGATGATTTTTACAATTTTTACTTAAAATTTAAAGATATTAAAACCTACAATAATAATTTTCCTGTGTGGCCTACTCAATATTTATTAATAACATAGTGTTATGTAATAATATAAATAAAATACATAAATAATAACAAAGCGCCTGCACGAAATGTAACTGCAACTTTTTACCTGACGTATTTCGGTCGTCAAATTGTTCAGGCGCAGAAAATGTCAAAAATAAAAAAATGATTTTATAAAGAAACTAATAATATCTTCGTCACTTATTGTTGATTTTCGGAGGTACTAAATCGCGTACTAAATACTAGTTTTATCAGAATGATGAAATTCGTTATAGTTTTGGCGTACAAGCATGGTCCCGCCATTATAACGCGTTATAATTGCGGGGCCAACAATATCGTGAAATTCCGTTTACACCGTGTGAGGTACAAAAATTTCACGAAGGGTACAAAATAGTACTAAAACGTACTAAATATACGTGGTAGAATCATTCGGATACAAGAGTTGGTCCCGCCATTATCACGTTTATCCGCCCATGCGGGGCACACCTCCACCGTGTTCGTTATAGTGGGGAACGCGAATTCATATAATGAGGTATATTTCAATGGTTTTGTGCAAAATATTTTATGGGTATATGAAGGCCTGTCCAGACCTAGACGGTATTCAATACCCAGAGCGGTAGCGATTTCGCACTCGATATCTCGCCGGGTATTTTGTTTGGAGATCCATGGCTAGAGCGTTACCAGTACTGCTATACTCCTGCACTAACTAAAAACGCAGTAAGAAAAGATTTTTTTGATTTAAAATAGTTGTATTAAACTTGTAGAGAATCGGGTTAGTTTAGGCCAGGGTTGTTGTATGGAGCGGTCTTTTCAAGTAGCAAGTAAAAATCCTAAAAATATTTGCTAAGGAATATATTTGAGTAATTTCCTAAATACTGTTATAGTATGTGTATGATACATAGTTATTTACCTTAATTTTATACATGTCTCCATCACTTTTGAATTTATTCTCAACTTTTTTATAGTAGCGGCTTTTTATACAAACCAAAATTATAACGTATTTATATACAAACCCATAACTAACAGTAACTTAAGCACTAAAGTTGATTATGAGGATCTTATGTAAACCATAAAATATATATGCATTATAAATTAAACATAAAGACTATGTAGTGATCAGTAATTTATTTCTAGGTACTCATAAAATTACATTTGAAATGACAACAAATTATAATATGTAGATATATTTTGGAGATTTTGTTGTAGGTATTTGTTTTTACAAGAGTTGATACAGTAAATTTTGCTATTTTATTGCTTGTTACAAATGAGTGTTGTAAATAACCTGCTTCTTCATTTATGGCAAGCTGATTAAAAAAAAGTTCACTTGATTATTTATTACTAAAATAGAATAAACATAATTATAACACAAACCAGCGTCATCTTACAGGGACATAAATCTCGTGCGCTACTTTAAATTACATAAATTCTATGCGCCATAGTAAATGTTAGTTGTATTTTACCCAGTTGTAATTTTATACATTAGTATACTAATAATAATTACTACCAGCAACATTAACTCGATTTCGATCATACATACAACACTCCACATTTAAAAATGACCGACCAAAATATTTTTAATAAAAAGTTTCATAAAACTTGCACTCTTGTCTCTCATGCTTTATGTAAAAGGCATTCGGATTTTATTGCAAACCTGTGAAAATAGCACATTTGAACCACACTCGCGAGAAATCAAATACACTCACCTTCAAGTGCGCACTTGCAGATGTTTCTACAAATAAACTTGGTTTAAAAAAAAAGGATACTGTTGAATAGTCTATAACTCAGCTTTAAATTGGTACCGTTATTATAAAAAAATATTTAGTGATAGAATGAGAATACTTAATTTAATTAGCCGCTTAAGAACATTTGCTCACTACGGTACCTACAAGTTTGGGGCACAAACTACCCTTACAAAAACCCCACGCAACCGGTTCACTTTATCAGATGCTTATCAAAAATTTACCTGTACAAATTTACATAAATACGTTTTTTTTAGGGTTCCGTAGCCAAATTGCAAAAAACGGAACCCTTAGATTCGTCATGTATCTGTCTGTCCGTCCGTATGTCACAGCCACTTTTTTCCGAAACTATATGAGCTATACTGTTGAAACTTGGTAAGTAGATGTATTCTGTGAACCGCATTAAGATTTTCATAATAAATAGAAAAAAAAACCATAAATTTTGGGGGTTTCCCATACTTAGAACTGAAACTCAAAATTTTTTTATTCATCAAACCCATCGTGTGGGGTATCTAGATAGGTCTTCAAAAATGATATTGAGGTTTCTAATATCATTTTTTTTATATACTGAATAGTTTGCGCGAGAGACACTTCCAAAGTGGTAAAATGTGTGTCCCCCCCGTAACTTCTAAAATAAGAGAATGATAAAACTAAAAAAAATATATGATGTACATTACCTTATAAACTTCCACCGAAAATTGGTTTGAACGAGATCTAGTAAGTAGTTATTTTTTAATACGTCATAAATCGTAAACCGCAATTTACCTTTCAAGTTTGTACGGAACCCTCGGTGCGCTAGTCCGACTCGCACTTGCCCAGTTTTTTTTTAAATTATGGATTATATCACCAGAAGAAGCCGCTAAGTTGTTGCTCTACTGCATCAGGGACGTAACCAGCGATCAGTTGCTGCTCAACTCAATTTGAGCCCGTCTGCTGTATCAAGAGGATCTGCTGCAGTATCAGAGACAAAAGAACAAGCCGCCACCGGTTTAGATCGTAAAGAGACGACCATTTTATTGTTTTGCTGCGAAATCGTCATCTGATCAGTGTCGATGTGTTTTTACTGACGATTGCTAAATATACTTTATGGTAATGACAGTTTTTTTTAATTTTATCGTAACAATTTTAGTTTCAATTTAAAAATAAGTAAGTAATCCCGATACCTTTCCTCAATTCCTATTTTTTCATGCACTTTGATTCTAGCAGCGTTAATAAAAAGATTACCTACTGAATCAATTTTCATAATAATGGTACTTATCAATTCTGAACCTGAAGTTTTAGGCTTTCAAACAGCGAATAGGTTATTTTATTTTAGTACTTTTTGAAGAAAACATCATTTCATCAAACATCACGAGCAACCAAATCGACTCAAGTGCGCGTGCGCGCACTTGAGTCGATTTGGTTGCTCGTGAGTGTAAATAAACATTTCACATACAATTTGAATGCCTAAACATGTAAGTATAACAAAAACACTAAAACAATCATCTAACACTAATTAAGGACATCCAATAAAAAAACATTAAATTTACATACATATTAAACCAATAACCTAACCAATTTACTATGAAACAAAGATCAACATACAATTTTATAAAAACTACTTTTTAAACCAACCATCTCATTACAGTATATCATTACAAAGTAATACAAAAAAATGTGTGTACTAGTACAACTTGGTGTTAATAACAATAAATACATAATAATGCCTTACGCAGTGCCACAAACAAATATGTATGGAACAGTTATTTCAAGATAAATACTACGTATTGCAGCTGTATATTACTATGAGCTCCATAATGCTAAACTTGTATTCATTTGAGTTTTTTTTTTGTAAAAATACTCCCCAAAGCAACATGCTCTCCGCCATAAATGTAACTCTAGTTCCCGTGATGCTTTTGTACCTTTATAAAGACGGGCAAAATTAAAAGTATTTACCTACAAATGTATCTAGACAGTAATGTCAAGTGTCGCATGTTCTTTCATAGCCCAGCTGTACAAGCTTAAACACATTATATTAAACTTTACACTGAATAAGTTAGGGAAAACTTTTGTGCTATGATAAAAAGACAAAATAAATTTAGAAACTACGCTTATATGAAAGTAAAACCATAATTATATGAGAATGTTTATGAATGTTATGTAGTAGTAATTATAAGTTTTTTTTTTTTTAAATACAGTGCTCCCCATATATCTGTTAAATTTTCTAAACATGAGTTGAATGAAATAATTTAATACTGGTTAAATAAAATGATATAGTAAACAACAACAATGTGTAGTGATTTTTGTACAAGTTTATATTATCTGTAACACACATGATACACCTACAAACCTTTATTATAAAATTGTATTGGCATTGCATTAATTTACTTCTATGTTTGATGTAATTTAAAGGTGATCATGTTTGTTTATATTCGTTTTTACGTTTTACAAAATGGGCTAAAAAGTATTATTTTAATCCAACAAAAATTTACCATGTCCTAGTTGCCAACAGTGATGACGACACGCGTTACCGCTATTTAGTGAATGCTGCAAACACCGCCCACATGATTTCGCAAGCATCTGGCCGCATGGCTTCAGCCTCGAAATCTAGATCTAAAAGCGCGCGTACGCGTCTCGTTGCTAACTCATAATCTTCATCAGAGAGGGGCGCAAAAGCGTTTTCTAGCACATCAGCCGAGTGGGCAAGCATCAAGAGCGCCAGGGATCGCTTGTCGGCGTGAGCAACATCGGTGATCGAGCGCCTCAGAGCCGCTTCCTGAACCTGCAATTTTATTGTATTATTAATATCAATTATCGAACTAATATTATAATCAATGATTATAATCCTATTTTCCGACAAATATGGCCGAGTCGTCGACGGGGCGGGCGTAGTGTTTCACGCGCGCTTTAGAGATATCAGCAAAACTAAGGGGCCCAGTAGGACTATACCCGCTATGGATACGGGCTTTATTAAAAGAGTTACACAGGTCCTGGAACACTAATACAATTTGAAGGACACAGGACAAGTCTGACACGCTCTCTCTCTACACCTTACAGCGGGAGAAGTCATTTGATGATTTCCCACCTCAAAAAAACCTATCCTACAAATATTAGAAATGCAAAAGTTTGTGAAGATGTCTGTTACTCGTTCACAGAAAAACTACTGGACACAGAACAATGGCCATTCTCCACATGCTTTGAATATATAAAATTAACAAAAAGTAATTTGATGAAACATATCGTTTGATTTGCCTGAATTAATATTACTAAAGGGCCTATTACACTACGCGATATTCAGACTGTCTTAATATCGCGTAGTGTAAAAGGGTTAGACCGTTCAGTCTGCGCTCGCGCCCGAAGGGAGCGGACGTGTGAGTGCGTTACGTAATGTATATTTTATTCTTATACCACAATGCTTGCAGTAATGAAAAAATAATATTATTAAGTGTCCTAGAGTTGTACTGCAAGATGCCATATTTATGGCAAAAAAATCATCAAGATTAATTGAATAAAGAATTACGTTCACAGGGTTTAAAAAAAAAATTGTCGGTGAACACACAAAGTTATTGTTGAGTACCTACCTAATCTTAATGAAAGTATAACTGACTCCCAAGTCACAGGCATAAACCTAGCTTGGGAGCCAGTAGTTATTTACTATGTCCTCATTTATGTACCAAGAATTATGTACCTACTTGTTTTTGTTACCATTTTATTTTTGGAAATAAATATTATTATTACTAAAAGCTGTTTTATTCCTGAGTGACATGGCTATATTTTAATGTACGCGGGCGAAGCCGCGGACAAAAGCTAGTATCTACATATAATTTAAATTAACAGTCAAGCTGGTTGTAGTAAGCGCTACGGCAATCTTTTGGGGCTTCGAAAGTGCAGATGCCATCATGACAACCGCTAACATCGACGTCTTGAGTGCGAATGAGTAAGCGCGCGTTATTCAGTCTAATATAATAGCGAGCTGTCTACGTAGACTCTAAGACAGTCTAAATATCGTCATGCGGAATAACGCGGAGTGTAATAGGCCCTTAAGTACGGCATTCAATATATTTTTAAAAGTACGGAGAAAGTAGTATATAATTAAAATGTTTTTTAAGGTTACGTGGTTTATTAGTAATCTTAAAAAAAGACGTCAAAAATTATTTTTCGAATGAAGAAGAGTGAAGTTGCTGGACTTCACTCGAAGGCTGTTTAAATTATTCAAAAATTGATTCCTCAGAATGTGTACCTTACATCCATACTCAAATTAACTATTCATACGAAGACATGGCTTAAAGGACTTAGTATCCGAGCCTAAAATATTACTTAAAAAAACAATCTTTTGTTTGTCAAAAATAGGGTGGCTCCATAATCGATCGATTTACGACATTTTCGATTTTAAGATGCTAAATATTTTTTTGTTCATGACTTGATTCAATTAAATAAATAACAAAAGCATAAACAGTTGACATAACCTTGGATTTAATTTCGATTTAGAAATAAAATCGATATCGACTATAAAAAAAAGCATGGACCTCTCTAAGAACGTAAACATTACAATTGCGTTCATAAATAAGATATTATCAAACGTTCTAATAAGAAATAATAATATATTTAGAAAAACGAATAACTCTTTCCTCTTTTAAAAATGATCTGATGATATCCAATAATTACATTGATAATATACTATATTTTGATGGAAGTCTCATTTCGGTAACAACACATTTTTTTCCGACTGTTTAGGATACGCGGTTGACGCGCTTTAGACGACGAGTTGTGTTACAATACAGTACAATTGTTTAGGATACCTTTTACATTAACAGTTTGCTTTCAATAACTATTTACATAAAAGTTGTTTTGAAAAAATCACCTGTTTGTGTTTGATGAAATTAATAGCACAAACATTATTAAAGCATGTTTTGTAAAAGAACAATGCACTTATATTACATATCAAATGTGTACAGCAGAATCGTTGATACCTGTGTCGGTTTACAAATTTTCTCATCAATCAAACCAGGATACTCAAAACTCGCTTTTGAAGCTATAATTATGACACTGAACAGGCTACTGTATAGAAAACAATGTTTTGTCACTTGTACACAAAGTACAATTCAGCATGAAACTTTGACATCAAAATACTTTTTTTTTTTTTTAAATAATACATACAATGTGTTCCAAATAAGAATAGGATCGATTGACAGGTAGTGACATCACGTCATACTGTCAAATCGAAGAATTATTATGGTGAGCAAAACAAGAAAATTTTAAAATTTAATTTATTTACAAACTGTGAACGAAAATAGTTTAATCAGAATCCAGTTCTTCAATTTGCTCATCTCTGAGTTCTTCAATTTTGCCCAATGTCTTCGAATTTAACAGTATGACGTGACGTCACAACATGGCGTCGATCCTATTCTTATCTGGAACGCATTGTACCAACTTTGCCCAAATTCAAAACTTGTCAAAGCAATAAATATACATAGCTAGCCAACCTGACAGATATTGTTATGACCAATGACTATACAACCACTTGACCGCTCATACGGGCGACTCAGGCTTACGACACATAAGTGCAATTGCACTTATATTAGATGACTGCCTTTTTTATTTAGTTATTGGATCTGTGCACATATGATAATTTTGGTACCATAAAAAACATTTATAGCTTAAAACAAAAGCAAAAATGAGTACCTGTTCAATTAAATAGTGTGAGAAATTGTCTAGAACATCTAGCTATAAAAAAGATGGCATAAGTTTTCATCAGTGAGTAAAATATATTTATATAGTAAACACAGGGCTCAAGCTAAACTGGTTGGTTACGAAAAAAGTGATACCGCGTTGATATCTTTTTGAAAAGTCCCTTACTTTCATTAGAATATTAGATAAGTATATCCCTTTCTATCCGTAAGTACCACCTCTTCCCTTTCTACCTGATGCTGAAGTGCTGTGACAACTTTAAAACAAAGTCAATACCTAAATTATTTATCGATGATTCCAAACGGTAAATAAAAAATAATGTTACGTCCTAATGTTTACATTTTAGATTTCCTAATATTCCGGAACTTACAGAAAAGTGGATTAACGCAGCTCACAAGGAAAACGGGCTAAAAAAGTATGGCGTTTATTTAGTTCAGCAACCAGTAACGCTGTCTCTGTTTTTGCCTGTTTCGGTGTGCTTTTTATATAAAAAAAACTAGGCAAATGCGAGTCGTACTTGCGCACCGAGGGTTCCGTATAAACTTATGTAAATAAGTGGTTCAATTCCCGAATGGAGTTTCGAAGATTTTCCCGAATGGAGTTTCGAATATTTTTCCGAATCGGAAGTTTTTTTTTTGTGACGTAAGTATCAACTTTACTGTTTTCAGATTTATTCCTAAATCTGTGCTATTGGGTCTGGGAATTAGGATTCTGGGTCAACGGGAAGTAGCCTATGCATTTTGATTCACTTCCGAGTTCGAAATATACGTTTTTTCGACATAAACGACCATATCTTTTTGTCGTTAACTTAGAAGTTTAATTTTTTCACAGCTTCAAAGAACCGCAGACCTAAGTATATGGTTTTAATTTCAACTACCTTTACGTGTTCCCTAGATAAAGGGTCTTGACAGACAGACAGACGGAAGGACAACAAAGTGATCCTATAAGGGTTCCGTTTTTTCGAGGTACGGAAGAACCCTAAAAACATAATCTATATATATATAAAAGAAAATCGTGTTGTTACACTATTTATAACTCAAGAACGGCTGAACCGATTTGGCTGAAAGTTGGTGGAGAGGTAGCTTAGAACCAGGAGACGGACATAGGAAGGTTTTTTTTTTTATTAGTGTAGAGTAAAGTAGAGTAGGATATAGTAGTCAGTTGACGGGAGCGAAGCCGCGGGCAAAAGCTAGTATAATATAAATACTACCGTCTCGTATGTTTCATAAGACATATATCGGGCTTGTCACCATCCGGGAGAATCAACTCGTCACATTATCTTTGGTTGTTCTCGTCTAACTAATGGAGAGTAATTGCGTATAACTTTAAGTAAGTAGTGCCTGTAACTTTGTAGCCAGGTTTATCAACAACTTACTCTGAAATACTCTCTTGTACAATCGACAATTCCGCACTACATACGTGGCCCGACCCTGTTCTCGATAATGATCACTTTGTACTGGGATAGGCCCTTCATCAATGTCAAGACTATTGTAGCCAATAAGCTTGATGTAAAGGTGGTGAACCGATACGAGAGGCGTGTAATGATAGTTGATATAACCGTCCCTCATGACGAGAACCACGTGAAAGATAAGCAGATCAAGTATCTTGACTAGGCCCGCAAGGTTATCGACTTGTGGGATGTAGACGGCGATCATGTAACCGAGTCGTGTCAGCCAATGGCTTAATAGCCAGGGGCACCACAACAACAACACCAAGCACAACAAGCAAGCAAGCAAGCAAGCTTGCAGCAGCAAGGGGAACAACAGCTTAGAAAGCACTCGATAACCGGCTGGATCAAAGGTTTGATTCAGAAAGCGGTGCTCCCGGGCACGGCTCGTACGGTTAGGTTTTTTTCTCTTGGAGCCCTGACCACCCGTAGCTTGAACCCTGTTCCAGATGCCAGTGGGCTACTTTTTTTAACTGATTTTCAATAAAGGAGGAGGTTCTCGATCGTCTAACTTTTTAAAAATATTTTTTCATGTTTTTTTAGGAATATTTTAAAATGTAGTAAATAAGTAAGAATAATAAATAAACGAGAATTATTCGACGTCTATTTTATCGATATCGATATTATTGTTGCAAAATTGACTTGTGCATAGTGATGCAACAATGTCAGCAAACAAAGTGATGTTTACTGACATTATTGCATTAGCCAATCACAACTAACCACTATATTTTGCCCTATCCCCCGACCCCCAATGATCGTGTGCCGAGACGAAATCGGTCTATCAGCTAACAAGTGGTTTAATTCTCTTTGGTCATGACTAATGTTGAATCCTAAAACCCGATCACAGCATCACCGGGCTCAAATTGTTTTTGAAAAAGAGGAAAGACATTCCAGTGCCACAGTAACTCTTTTGAATATTCCTGCAGACTTTCGCAATGCTGAGTTGGTAAAGCAGAAAAGCACATTCTTTTGTAAACACAACAAAAAAAACCCTAAACTATGTATGTTTCTATGTCTGTTACATGATTATTATTCGAAAACATGTTTCTTAGTTTGTTTTACCGTTATTTTTCTTTTTTTTTGTTAAATATTATAGGCTTTTTTATTATGTATTTATCAAGTTAGCAACATCTATTTTATCTAATATCTACACACAAATTCTATTATTTTAAAAGGATTCATTATCATTTCATGTTACACTGTTAAAATAGGAAGGACATAATTATTATCATAAATTGATAACAGTTCTCAATAGAACAATGTGAACAACTACATTTCCATACTAATATTACAAAAGCGAAACAAAACTTTGTCTGTTTGTTACATTTTCACATGTAAACCATTTTTATCATAAAACATTGATCTAATTTTGGTTCAGAACTATTTTGAGTTTGAGACTATTTAAGTTGGCATAGGTTGATAATTCGAAGTAGTTATTCTTAATAATTATACAGCTTCTTTCTTTAGAGGTGGGATTTAATTTAATAACTTGTCCCGATCTGAGGGGAGCGTGAAAGAGTGCCAGACTTTTACTGACTATAACCCACCATGTTTCTTCAGTTGCCATTAATGGTACGGCCACAGTAACTCTTTCAAAGAATCCCACAGCCCTAGCAGGAGCTAGCTATGTTTACCTTTTTGACCAAGCGACATTTCACAACATTGTCAGTCAGTGGATGAGTAGTCATATCAAACAGCAAGAAGTTCTGCTTTTCTGTTGTCAAAACTCCCTTCTCTACAAGATTCTTTGCCAGCCTTTCACGGACATTTTTCAATTGATATTTTAGTTTCATTGGATTCCATGTTTCACCTGAAATGATTTAATCACATGTTATATGACTTATGTTTTCTAAAAATGAAGTCAAACCCTGTGAAGCACTTATTAAATCTTTTTACAAGTGCCAGCAGCAGTAATGCAAGAAACTAAAAGACACATTTTATTTAAACAATTGCAAGTTGTACTGTTGCACCAATTGTGTCCATCGATTATAATATAAACACCTTATTGTAACTTTGTTATGGGAATTGGACATTAGTGTAACAATATTGCCCTAATGATACAGACCACTTAGGTATTCTATCCAGCTTTGCACAGTCTCTGGAGGTTCAGTTTCTTTCATGTGTTTCAAGGCCTCATCTAGCAAAACATCACCAGTTGGCGTATCTGAAAATAAGTATATTTAATTCATTAAACCCCGAGCGAACGTGTCTTTCTATTGTGTCTCTAATTACAGTACTGAAATGGTTAAGTAAATATATGTGATTAAAAAAAACTTACAGGATCAATGTTAGTTTTTACAGCAACATATGAATCAACAATACCTCAAGGAAAAACTATGTTTTCATGAAATAAAGTACCCTTTATGCAGTAGAGACATTAAAAATCACATTGTTTTATGTGGTGACACAGATAGAGGCATTAATTTGAATTAACACACAATTCACATGTAATCAATAATCATGCCAGATTATAGCATTACTAATAGAGAGGATATTAATAGGCAGAATCAATAGGCAACAGTAATTTTTGAACATTCATTGCCTTCTAATTCCATGTAATAATACAAACAGAAAACAGACATGACCTTCAAATTAGATGAAAAGTACTTAAAATCCATAGCAAAAATAACATGAAATAATAAATAAAAGCATAAAATACGTACAAGAACGCATTAAAAAGATTAATTTAACCATTCTCTCACCTGATTTAACTATAACTTTTCTAGATAACAATCCCTTTCTACGCATACCAGCTCGTTCTAACTCTACGCGACCTCTTAGGCCAAGTTCGATTAAAATACATCCTCTTAAGCCACTGGATATGCAATCATTCCAAAATGATGTGTAACCCTGAAATAATCGTGAATATGAGATGGAGTGGTCACGACATTCTCATTGTTGTAACCGTTTATTCCGGCGCGCATTCTCTTACCTCTTTGTCCTTAAGTCCTAATAGTAATACTTCTTCCATTAGTGTCAATCGTGTTTCCTTTGAATCCCCGTCATCATAACTTTTATCATTTTTCTTATCATCGATGTCGTGGTTTTCCTTTAATTCTGCATTGTCCTTATTTACGTTTACGTTTCTTCGTTGCACTAACCCCTCAGCTCGATTCATTTTAACATTTAATAAAATTTCGAAATTAAAACAAATTGATTTAATAAAAGCGAATATTTGGATAGTTTTCCTAAATTCGTAAACGAATCGTTGACGTTTACTATGCGACGTGATGTTGTTGTGCAAAACATGGCCGACGAAGACATTTCATTCGTTCAGAAATCATTAGAATATGTTTACCAATAAAATATATTTAAAGAACAAATGATCCGCAAGGAGTATAAATCATTCCAGAAAATAATTTCTTTTATTAAAGATACTTCTACTTCTACTTATACTTTCTCCATAATTTGAATAGGTGTCCACCCTATAAGGCCGCGTTCCCACTATGTCATAACGGTTAATTATTAATCGTTGGACGACTCAGTGGAGTAACATTGAGGCGGTGGGGGCCACGGCTCCAGGCGGCATACGAAAGGGGGCAACAGAAAGCGCCAATTTATTTTGGATAATGTAAAAAAAAAAAACTTAGATATTCGCAATCGCACGCGCAATGTTACGTGCGTGCCAAGCAAAAGGGTAAGTTAGCATGCGAAAGAAAGTGTGGCGAGCGAAAGAAAGTGTGGCGAGCGAAAGAAAGTGTGGCGAGATGCATAAAGTGGTATTGGAATAAAATAATATAAGTTTTGGTACAACCAAAGACATTAAATACATTGGGTACAACTTAACTTGGTTTAATTCCTCATGACACACAAAAACATTAGAACGAACGCAATGACAGGTAAAATCAAAACTACAAGTAGAAAAATAAACTTACTTAGAAGAAAGATCGAATTAAAAAAACTACCGACTCTTTTATTCTAACACTCCTCCATAAGTTCATTTCTCTACTTCCATCCATCACACAATCATACAACACCCGTACTTAGCGCACACCACTTGAACTTCCCTTTCAAGAAAGGCTTCGTCAATACATCGGCAGCCATATGACCTCTCTCTACATACTCAAGTAAAATATGGCCATGCTCGACGGTCTTCCTTGTAAAATGGTGTCGCACATCTATGTGCTTTGCACGTTGATGGTGTACAAGGTTCTGCGCAATTGCCACAGCAGACTGGCTGTCACTGAAGATCTTCATTAGCACCTCTACTTGACACTGGTCAAGTAGAGGTGCCAATGAAGATCTTCAGTGAAAAGATTGTATTCGGAGGTCACTGGACCTCCGAATACAATCTTTTAAGGAATGTTGCTTCCCTAGCAGCTTCAGGCAACGCTACATATTCAGATTCCACTTTGGATAGAGCAACTGTCCTTTGTTTTCTGCTTTCCCAAGAGATTGCAGCGCCCATGTGCAGAAAAACCATACCTGAGTATGACCTCCTATCATAACAAGTGGCATGACTTGCATCTGCGTAACCCTGCACTTTATCCATTCCTGTCCTCTTGTACTGTATCCCTAGGAATTTAGTACCCTTTAAATATCTTAGCACACGTTTAGCAGCTATCCTGTGTTCCTCAGCATAGCAAGTGTTAAATTGGTTAAGATAATTGACTGAATGTGCAATATCTGGTCTCGTACATACAGATTACCTACATCAGTGAACCAATTAAGTTTTGATATGGAATCTTCGGATCAGATTTGTGTTCCGGTCCAGGTTTCTCTAGCTTTTGACCAGGAACAGATGGCGTAGAAGCAATTTTGCACACAATTCTGAAACATACAAAATTCTCTTGGTCAACTTTGACTCTAATATCGTTCTGAGTTACTCGTATATGCATTCACAGAATATCCTCTCCCTTCACAAGATCCTTCATGTCAAATTTTGTAATGAGATCCCTTTTTACTTTCCGCAGATCTTCTGCGTCATTCCAAAATATCAGCATATCGTCCACGTATACTGCTAAAATGATGATGCTCTTACCCTGGGATCTTGTGATATGCAAGGTCCATTTTTACATCTTTTAAATGACAACTTTAACAACTCTGTATTCAGCTTATTGTTCCATGCTCTAGGTGCTTGCTTTAGCCCATAAAGCGACCTTTTAAGTAGACACACATAGTCTTCTTTTCCCTTTTCATGAAAGCCTTTGGTTGCTTCATATACACTTTTTCCGTTAAGTCTCTATTCAGGAACGCAGTTTTCACGTCCATTTGGTCTATGTTTAAACCACTCCTTACAGCTATTGAGAGGAGGACTCTTAACGAGCTGTGTCTCACCACCGGAGAGAATGTCTCATCGTAATCGATGCCACATCTCTGACTAAAACCTCTGGCAACAAGTCGAGCTTTGTACCTTCGTTTATTTCCGGTTCTTCTTTGATTCGAAATAACCATTTTGAATTAACGACGATGCTCACTTGTTCAGGTTTTACTAAAATCCAGGTTTTGTTCTTCTTTAAGGCATTAATCTCTTCTTCAATTGCTGCTCTCGCACGCGTTGCTCGCGTGTCGCTAGTTCAGCTGCCGCCTGTTACGACTCTCCCTGCGCCAGGACCGGTCGACCGGCGACTTCCCCGACGGGGTCAGCGTGGTCTGTTACGTAGACGATCCACGCTAGTCCTGGCGCAGGGAGAGTTGCGCCAGGCGGCGGCTGAACTAGCGACATGCGGGGTTGCGACAGTCGTGGAGAGGATCCAGCAGTTGGAATTCGAGGTGGCACTGCACAAGTCCGAGGCCATGTGTTTCCATGGCCCTCGGAAAGCGCCACCATCGAGTTCCCAAATAACGGTAGGAGGAGTTCACATCGCGTCAAGTCGACGATGAAGTACCTGGGACTCCTCCTCGATAGCCGATGGAATTTCGAGGAGCATTCCGACGTCTCGCTCCCGAACTGGATCGGACTGGGGCTGCCCTCAAGCGGCTCCTGCCCTACCTAGGGGGTCCAGACGCCTTCCGCCAGAGAGGCTCTACGCTACGCAGGCATCGTTCTGTCCATGGTCCTTTATGGGGCGCCAGTATGGGCACCGTCGCTGCGAAAGCGGCCTGCGGCTAAGCTGAACGCATGCCAGGGGTCATGGCCATTCAGATGGTGCGGGGATATGTTGAAGGGAGGTGACGTGATTCAGAAGTTTCTTATGTTTTTTTTTACTTGAACACTGAAAATATTCATGGTTTTTGCTAACTGCCATTTTCAACCATGCTCTGCTGATACTTGTGTCAGAGTTATGGATTTCTTTTCCAACACTCCATGAAGGAACGTTACAGGTGTATAATAATCCGAGGAGTTCCCAGTCCTGCATCCTGCATACTGCATACTTTTAGAAGTTTTTTTATGTTTTTTTTTAACTTGAACACTGAAAATGCTCATGATTTTAGCCAATCGACAGTTTTATCCATTATCTGCTGATACTTGTGTCGGAGTTCTGGGTTTATTTTATAATTTTCCATACAGGACTGTTACAGACGTATAAAAAACCGAAGAGTTTCCAGTCCTGGGTCCTTCCAGAAGTTTCTTATGATTTTTTTAACTTGAACACTGAAAATATACATACTTTTTGCTAATTGCCATATTCAACCATGCTCTGCTAATACTTGTGTCGGAGTCCTGGGTTTGGTTTCCACCACTCTATATAATAGAACTGATACACTTGTATCAGAATCAAGGAGCTCGTGGTGCTGGGTACTTCCAAAAGTTTCTTATGATTTTTTTAACTTAAACACTGAAAATATACTGTAGGTATACTTTTTGCTAATCGCCATCTTCAACCATGCTCTGCTAATACTTGTGTCAGAGTTCTGGGTGTGTTTTCCAATACTCCATGAAGGACTGTTACAGTTGTATAATAAACTGAGAAGTCCTAAGTACTGCGTACTTTTAGAAGTTTCTTATGTTTTTTTTTTTAACTTGAACACTGAAAATATTCATGATTTTTGCTAATCGGCATTTTCATCCATGCTATACTGATACTTGTGTTGGAGTTCTGGGTTTTCCAACACTTAATATAGAACTATTACAGGTGTTTAAGAAAGCGAACAGTTTTCCGGGTCCTTGGTACTTTCAGAAGTTTCTTATGTTTTTTTTTACTTGAACACTAAAAATATTCATGATTTTTGCTAATCGTCATTTTTACCCGACTGTAAGAAGGGTTATTAACCATGCTCTGCTGATACTTGTGTCGGAGTTCTGGGCGTGAAATCCACCTCTTCATATAGAAGTGATATAAATTTATAAAAAACCGAGGAGTTTTAGGTCGTGGACCACATTCAAAAGTTTCTAAAGATTTTTTTAACTTTAACACTGAAAATATACATATGTACTTGTTGCTAATCGCCATCTTCAACCACGCTCTGGCTCTGCTAATACTTGTATCGGATTTCTGGGTTTGGTTTCCAACAGTCTATGTAGGACTGTTACAAGCGTACTTATAAGAAACCGAAGAGTTTCCAGTCCTGGGTACTTTCAGAAGTTTCTTATGATTTTTTTTACTTGAACACTGAAAATATTCCTGGTTTTTACTAACTGCCATCTTCGACCATGCTCTGCTGATACTTGCGTTGGAGTTCTGGATTTGTTTTCCAACACTCCATGAAAGACTGTTACAGTTGTGTGGCGGACTAACCCCTGTGAGGTGTTGACGGTAGCGGGTCGTACCCTGCAGCTACCGAGCCCTCGGGACAGTTCAACCCGATTATTGACGTACGCTGCCTTACTTGTTCGCTAATCACGTACGCCACCACGCACCCCTCAATGTGTATCTTCGACGACGACGGAGCACGTAGGAGGACCTCAGAGGGGATACCGAAGAGAAATAAAACACGTTTTCGACTTGAAAAGGTTCTTCGGGGTTCGGCTTGAAGCTTTTCCCTAAGTGTTCTTGCCTCTTCGGTGGCACGTTTTCGACTGACATCGGACCAAAAAACAGCCCGTCTTATAAACCCCGCTAAGTTCTGTTAACGGGGACGCGTATTTTGCTCTAAATTTACTTTCAATTTCGCTTCAATTTCACCTCAGCCGAATCCTTTCTGACGCCGTATTTATTTATTGTTTCACAAAACCATGACAATATATACATCAAAATGTCGGTTACAATCTCTACTTTTACATAAAACAATAATATTTCACATACATTTGCACGTAAAAAAGTTTCTTGAACAAAAACTGTAAAATATTCTAGTTCGACCAGATTCATGTACACAAAACTTCTTATATCTTTTCCAATAAGATTCTAATTAGGATTCTATTTGTTATAATATCATTTTCTAGACAAATCCTAACTAATTACATAATGTTCGTGCTAATTAGTCATCAAATAAAAAGTCTCATTTTCAAATTCTAATTACGTAAAAGATCACGAACATTTTAGAATTTCAACTTTATCTAAATCCTTGCAAATTGAGATCTATTATTACTAATAGCTTCTATTAGGCTAAAAAACACTAATTAACAGTAATAGAACATTATTAACAAGTAATAACACAAGTTAAATCCTTATCATTACAACGACATAAATTCAACGATTTCTTCATACAAAATCTTATAAGAACCTTATATACAGGGTTGGGCAGTATTTGAATTACTTGTAATTAAAATACGTAATTGAAATACAAATACGTATTTGGTATTTGTATTTCAATTACTTCCTTAAAATGTAATTTGTAATTCGTATTTCAAATACCTGACGGCGAAGTATTTTGTAATTAGTATTTCAAATACTTGTGGCTTCAAAATACATTTTAGCATTAAAATACATTTAACCTTCAAGAAATATTGTTTTCTTTAGCAGGTTTTATTCACTCTCCTACAAAAGGCTGTTAGTCTGTTTGTGAAATAAAAATTGAAGTACATTTAAAAATCTAGTGTTCATGAAAGGAAACTCTAGTTTTACTGATTAAATAATTACAATCTTGTTTTCCTCTACTTTTCACCCCATGCTGGTCTAGATTACTTATTTTGTAATAGGTATGTAATTTGTATTTTGTATTTCAATTAAAAATAGCTAAAATACTGTATTTTGTATTTTATATTTCAAATACCTTACTTAAAGATAATTTGTATTTTGTATTTTAATTATTTGCGATACTATATTTTGTAATTTGTATTTTAATTAAAGCAAAGCATGTATTTTGCCCAGCCCTGTATATATAACGTTATTCCCGACCTTACTAATTAATGAAGGTGCTAATTACAGACAGAATAAAGACAATAACTTAAATTGTATTCTGCCATCCACAACAAAACATAAAAATCTTTAGAAACACGTTAGATGCTACTTATTTATACACTTAAATTAGCAAAACTCAGTCTTTATCAATTAAACCTAATGAGTTACTAACTAATTAATCCAAATTAACATTTAATTAGTGAAAACATCCTATCCTAAACATATAAAACATGACAAAAAACTACTTGCGTGTTAGGTGGTCTCGACCACTACTTGCGCCCTGGTGCCTGCATGGGACCCTCGTCGCCGACAGTCTCCCCCTCGTGCGTCGCACCATCCTCCAGCCTCGGTGATACTCCCGTCACCAACAACACCACCCGCGAGCTCGGCCGTCGCAGCACACCGCCTCTTGTCTCGACGTCGACGATCCTGATGCGCCCGTCTGGTCCAGGATACACCCGCAGGATTCTGCCGCATGGCCAGGTGCATCTCGGCAGGCTGTGTTCGACGATGAGCACGATGTCGCCAACTCGCAGGTCCGTGGAGCTGGTTCTGCCCGTAGTCTTCCTCGGCAGCAGAGTGGGCAGGTATTCACGCAGCCAACGTTGCCAGAAGTGGTCGGCAAGTCGCTGCGTAGCCTTCCAGGTGTCCCTGCCCACGAGCACGTGATCTTCGAAGCTGCCGATTTTCGTAGCGCCGCATGATCGCCCGATGAGGAAGTGGTTTGGTGTGAGCGCTTCTTCTTCAGGGTTCTCGGAGATGTGGGTGAGAGGCCGAGAGTTGACTGTGTGCTCGGCCTCTAGGAGGAGAGTGTGAAGTACCTCCTCTCGAGGATGTCGTTCCTTGAGTGTGGCGTCCAGTGCGGTTTTGATGGATCGCACCAGACGCTCCCATGCACCGCCCACGTTGGGTGCACCAGGCGGGATGAACTTCCATTGCACGCCGATCTTCTCTGCTTCTGAGACGAGGTCTTCATTTTTCAGCGTGTCGAGCGCTTCATTCAATTCTTTGTTGGCGCCGACAAAGTTGGTCCCGTTGTCTGAGTAGATTATCTTCGGCATTCCTCTTCTTGCAGCGAACCGTCGTAGAGCCATGATCATGGAGTCGGTGGAGAGCGAAGGAGCAAGCTCGATGTGCACTGCCCTGGTAGTTAGGCAAGTGAAAAGCGCCCCTATCTCTTCTCGCGTCTTAATACTCAGAAGCGTTGCCTTATCTCGTTCATTACTGTCGCATGATCCCCTTGATTGAAGCGACAGTGGAAATCTTCGACGATGAGTCGCGTTGTCTTGTCCTTGCTGTCGAGCACGATGGGTCGCTTATACTCTCTTGACACACCCTGTATCGCGTCGATTCTACCTTTTAGGCGCAGGAGTCCATCTTCTAACACTACGTCGAGCCTTTTCAATTTACTGCTGCCCTCGAGTTGTTTCCCTTGCTGAAGACACTTGATATCTTCTTTGAAGCTCCTTTCTTGGCTTCCCTTCAACAGGAGAGTTTCAGCTTGCTCTAGTAGGTCTGCGTCTAATGGAGCGTAGCATTCTTCCGGTTTCTTCGAAGGTCGAATATTCTTCTCAATTTTCTTCGCCTTCTTGCCTTGCGTCATCTTCCAGGTTGGATCTTCTTGGCTGACGTGAACCTGTTCCTTCCTTCTGCAGCGTTGTATGAACTGCAGTACTCTCGCTGTAGTTCGCCAGAGTCTCTTCCAGGACGAAAACCTCTCTGGGTCAGGTGATGGGTGGCTGATGCTCGCTGCTGCCGCGACGTCTGTGGTCTTCTCTTCACCGGTGGTCTCCTTCTTGAAGGTTCTTGGTGCAGGCCAGTGCGCTTCTTCTTTCTTCAAGAAGTCAGGACCAGTGAACCAACGGTGATCGCAGTCAAAGTCTTCCGGCACGTCGCGCGTCGCATCATCTGCTGGATTCTGAGCCGTAGGTACCCATCTCCATTCCTGTGGTTTTGTTAGATCTTCTATCTCTGCCAAACGATGAGCTACGAAGGTCTTGAACGTTCTTGGGTCCGTCTTGATCCATGAAAGCACTATGCTGGAGTCTGTCCAAAAGGTCTTCTTCTGCACCTTCAGATCCATTTCCTCTTCCACTGAGTGTGCTAGTCTGCTTCCTAGGAGGGCCGCCTGCAGCTCAAGTCTGGGTATTGATACCGGCTTCAATGGCGTCACTCGTACTTTCGCCGCCACCAAGCTTACGTGGTATGTCCATTCTTGATTCTCCGTTCTCCAATACACGGTGGCTGCATACGCTGTCTCGCTTGCATCTGTAAACGTGTGCAGCTCCCCCTCGGTGCGATGTGGCGCTAGACACCTCGGTATCTGAAGGTCTTTGAGCAGCTTCATCTTCTCCAGGTAAGTCTTCCATGTTTCATATTCCTTTTCTTCTATTTCTTGATCCCAACCGATGTCACTTCTCCATATACTTTGAAGCAGCTTCTTGCCTTGGACGAGAACCGGTGATGCCAACCCCAATGGATCGAAGGTTGACATGACAGCGCTGGTGACTTCCCTCTTGGTCGGAATCTTGAAACCCTTTGCTATCTCTTCTGGTGTGTTTCGAAGATTCGCCCTGAATCCGATGGAGTCTCTTTCTGTGAACCAACGCAGTCCAAGTGTCTTCTCTTCTTTCTCGCCAAGGTCTACTTCTGTCTTCTCCGTTGCGTCGTTGTCCGTGCCTTGCAGCAGTTCAGGTTGATTCGATGCCCATCCCCTGAGTTCGAAGCCCGCCTTCTTGTGAATGAGGTCTACCTGCGCTGTCACTCTTCTGAATTCTTCTTCCGTATGAAAGCTGTGCAGGTAGTCATCCATGTAGTGGTTCAGCTCTACTGCCCTTACGGCCTCTGGGTACTGCTCCTTGAAGTCCGCTGCATTCCGATTCTTGACGTATATGGCTGTGCAGGGAGATGATGTTGCACCGAAGACCACTGAAGTCATCCGATATTCCTTCGGTGCCACGTCTCGTCGATCACCTCTCCACAGGAACCGTAGACTGTCTCTATCTTCTGGTCGGATGCGAACTTGCAGAAACATTTCCTTGATGTCGGCTGCTACTGCTAATGGTCCTTGTCGGAATCTCAGCAGCATACCGAAGAGCGATTGCAGTAGGTCTGGCCCTGGTAACAGAGCGTCGTTGAGGCTTCTTCCTTTGCACTTCGCTGGGGCGTCGAACACGATCCGAATCTTCTTCTTGAGCGGATGAACCACGGAGAAGTGAGGTAGGTACCAGGTCTTCTTATTTTCTTCTTGCTTGGCAGGTGCTTCTTCTGCATAGTTGTTGTCGATCAGGTGCTGGAACTGCTTGCAATATTCCGTCGTCAACTGAGGATCTTTATCTATCTTCTTCTCGATGTTGAAGAGTCGATTCTTCGCTGAAGTGTAACTCTCAGGCATGACTTCATCTTCTTGTTTCCATAGCAGTCCAGCTTCGAAACGACCATCTTCTATTCTTCTGCAGGTCTTCTCGAGGATGGTCAGTGCTCTTCCTTCTGCATCTGTCGTAGGTCTTCTTGGTTGCACACCTAATGCTTCTATTGCGAAGTGTTCCTTGATGGCTTGATGCATCTCTTCTTCTGTTGTGCTAGCATGAAGATACCTGTTGGCAAAGTGCACTGGTCGTATTCCTCCCGTGTCGAACCCATGTAGCACCCAGCGAAGTCCCGTTCTTGAGGCTACTGGTTGACCTGGTCTTCCTCTTCTTATTTCTTGAGTCACGATGAGCTCCCAGTTGTCTTGACCGATGAGCAGCTGTGGTGACTCCCCTTCATAATGCAAAGAGTCAGCGATCTTCTTCAAGTGTGAACAGTCTTCTATTCTCTTCTTGTCCAAGAACTGAGGTGTCAGCTTCAAGTTATCGACGGTCCGGACTCTCTTAAGGGTCTTCTTTCTTCCTTGGCGAATCCCCTTCACCATCAGGTCCAATGTCTGCGAGTCCTTCTTCCTGATAAGCTGACCTCCACTGTTTCGATGATCAGTTCTTCATTCTTTCCTTGAGCGCCGATCTCCTGTGCCACCTTCTCATCTAGCAGTGACACCGTTGACCCTTCATCCATTAGAGCCAATATCCTTTTGGATCCATGCGACCCGAAGACTTCAACTGGTACTATCTTCAGGTACGCCCTTGCATTGTTGGCCGCATTCACTGATGCCATGACACTTGCTACTTCTTGCTGTGTCTCATTGTTCCCCTCTGAGGTCCTCTCTTCCATATTCACATGCAGCAGATGATGGTGCCACCTCTTGCATTCTTTACACGGCGGCTTTTTGCTGTTCTCTTTGCGATGCTTCCCTTGGAGACACTTGAAGCAGACGCGACTCTTCTTGACCAATGCCCACCGATCTTGCACCGACGCCTTCAGGAACTTCTGGCAATCCAGGAGGAGGTGTTCGCCCTGACACAAGGGGCAAGTCTTCTCGCTGATTCTTGATTCCTTTTCCCTGAAGTTCCCTTCCTTTTCTTTCGTTGAGTGCGTCGCTTGTCGATGAGTCCTCTTGGTCCATGTCTTCTCTTCAGAAGTCGCGAAGGCTCCACATTTGTCCGCTTCAATATTCAAAAATCTGGACACTAGCGTCAGGTCCGAGAACTCGCCTTCTTCCGTTGCTGCAATGAAATCGTACCACCTAAACTTGAGGATCGTAGGCATCTTCTCAACTATTTGCTTCACTATCTTTGGTGAATGCAGGTACTGCGGCTTCTTCAATCCTTTGATGGCTGCTACGCTGTTGTTAATCTGGCTCGCGAAGACGCAGATATCCCTTGGGTTTTCTGATATCCTTGGCAGCGTCTTGATCTTGTCCAACTCAGCCAGCACCAGCGCATCAGGTCTTCCGTATCTTCTTTTCAGGGCCTGCATCACTTCCAATGGAGAAGCTTCTGAAAACAGCAAACTCTTGATGGCTTCTCTTGCATTGCCCTTCAGTGCTCTTCTTAGTCGAGCCATATTTTGTATTTCGTTGAACATTGGTGCCGTGTCTTCATAAACAGCCTTGAAAGCTGTCCACTCGCTGCTGTTGCCGTCGAAGTAGGGTAACTCGTGGATGTACTTCGGCTGCTCGGCTGATCCTCCTCGTGTGGCAAAGGCTTCCTTCAACGCACTTGTCAGCGTTTGCAGCTCGATCGTAGCACCTTTCGTTGAGGAGTTCTCTTCAGGCTTCACTTGCAGCTCTTCTGATGGACGCTGACCTCGTAGCTCGGGTTGTTTGTCGTTGCATTCTTCAAGTACTGAAGACTGGATCCAGTTCTGCACCTGTGCTGTTCGTTCTTCCAGGTCTTCATCCACGGAGTCATCATCATCGCATTGCGCCATCTCCAACCTGACGCGTGCCAGCTTCGCTGCTGCTTGTGCTTGCTCCGGTTCCAGGCGTGCCAGCTCTTCCCTGGCTTCCAGCTCGCGTCTTCTGGCTGATGAACTCGTGATCTTCATGGACCTGGCTCGACGACTGACTTCCATCGGCTTCAAGGTGGCAGCAGACCTGGCAACACCCTTTGCCAGACCATCTTCTGGAGTCTTCTTTGTCGTCCCTTTCGGTGCGGCATCTTCTTTCTTCTGACCGGTAGCACCGGTCGCCGCTGTGGTCGCAGTCGTGACAGCAGCCTCCGTCGCTGAGGTATCTTCCGTTCCCGTCGTCCCTGAAGAAGTTGTACCAGTGGTTCCTGTTGAACCCGTTCCCGTTGTTCCTGATGACGCAGACGTGACTCCTTCTGACCCGGAAGCTTCCTCTGTCTGGTCCCTCTCGGAGGGGCAAGACGTGGGGCGTGAGGGGGCATCCTTCTGCGATCTCGTTACGGGGCCCATCTTCTTGAATCTTCTGGCTTCGTCTTCTGTCTTTTTACAGGGATCCGGCTCGAAGGACCATAAACTGTGGCGGACTAATCCCTGTTAGGAGGTGTTGACGGTAGCGGGGCCCTGCAGCTACCGAGCCCTCGGGACAGTTCAACCCGATTATTGACGTACGCTGCCTTACTTGTTCGCTGGTCACGTACGCCACCACGCACCTCTGAATGCGTATCTTCGACGACGACGGAGCACGTAGGAGGACCTCAGAGGGGATACCGAAGAGAAATAAAACACGTTTTCGACTTGAAAAGGTTCTTCGGGGTTCGGCTTGAAGCTTTTCCCTAAGTGTTTTTTGCCTCTTCGGTGGCACGTTTTCGACTGACATCGGACCAAAAAACAGCCCGTCTTATAAACCCCGCTAAGTTCTGTTAACGGGGACGCGTATTTTGCTCTAAATTTACTTTCAATTTCGCTTCAATTTCACCTCAGCCGAACCCTTTCTGACGCCGTATTTATTTATTGTTTCACAAAACCATGACAATATATACATCAAAATGTCGGTTACAATCTCTTTTAATTACATAAAATAATAATATTTCACATACATTTACACATAAAAAAGTTTCTAGAACAAAAACTGTAAAATATTCTAGTTCGACCAGATTCATGTACACAAAACTTCTTATATCTTTTCCAATAAGATTCTAATTAGGATTCTATTTGTTATAATATCATTTTCTAGACAAATCCTAACTAATTACATAATGTTCTTGCTAATTAGTCATCAAATAAAAGTCTCATTTTTTACGTAAAAGATCACGAACATTTTAGAATTTCAACTTTATCTAAATCCTTGCAAATTGAGATCTATTGTTACTAATAGCTTCTATTAGGCTAAAAAAAACTAGTTAACAGTAATAGAATATTATCAATAAGTAATAACACAAGTTAAATCCTTATCATTACAACGACATATAAATTCAACGATTTCTTCATACAAAATCTTATAAGAACCTTATATATAACGTTATTCCCGACCTTACTAATTAATGAAGGTGCTAATTACAGACAGAATAAAGACAATAACTTAAATTGTATTCTGCCATCCACAACAAAACATAAAAATCTTTAGAAACACGTTAGATGCTACTTATTTATACACTTAAATTAGCAAAACTCAGTCTTTATCAATTAAACCTAATGAGTTACTAACTAATTAATCCAAATTAACATTTAATAAGTAAAAACATCCTATCCTAAACATATAAAACGACAATGACAAAAAACTACTTGTGTGTTAGGTGGTCTCGACCACTACTTGCGCCCTGGTGCCTGCATGGGACCCTCGTCGCCGACAAGTTGTATAATAAATCGAGGAGGTCCCAAGCCTGGGTACTTTCTAAAGTTTCTTATGGTTTTTTTAACTTGAGCACTGACCATCAACCATCTTCAACCATACTCTGCTAAAACTTGTGTTAGAGCTCTGGGTTTGGTTTCCAACACTCTATATAGGACTGTTAAAGGCGTATAAGAAACCGAGGAGTTCCAAGTCCTGGGTTCTTTCAGAAATTCTTATGATTTTTTTAACTTGAACACTGAAAATATACATGACATACTTTTTGCTAATCGACATCTTCAATCATGCTCTGTTGAAACTTGTGTTGGAGTTCTGGGCGTGGATTCCACCTCTTCATATAGAAGTGATATACGTTTATAAGAAACCGCGAAGTTCTCGGTCTTGGACCACATTCAGAAGTCTCTAATGATTTTTTTAACTTGAACACTGAAAATATTCATGATTTTTGCCAATCGTCATCTTCAACCATGGTCTGCTGATACTTGTGTTGGAGTTCTGGGTTTATTTTCAAATTTTCCATATAGGACAGTTACAGGCATATAAAAAACCGAGGAGTTTCCATTCCTGGGTCCTTTCAAAAGTTTTCAATGATTTTTTTAACTTGAACACTGAAAATATACATAATTTTTGCTAATCCCCATCTTCAGCCATACTCTGCTAATACTTGTGTCAGAGTTCTGGGTTTGGATTCCAACACTTTATATAGGACTGTTCCAGGCGTATAAGAAACCGGGGAGTTTTAGTCCTTGGTACTTTCAGAAATTTCTTATGATTTTTTTAACTTGATCACTGAAAATATTCATGATTTTTGCTAATCGTCATCTTCAACCATGGTTTGCTGATACTTGTGTTGGAGTTCTGGGTTTATTTTCCAATTTTCCATATAGGACTATTACAAGCATATAAGAAACCGAGGAGTTCCCAGTCCTGGGTCCTTTCGAAATTTTCTTATGATTTTTTTAATTTGAAGACTGAAAATATTCATGATTTTTGCTAATCGTCATCTTCAACCATGCTCTGCTGATACTTGTGTCAGAGTTCTGGATTTATTTTCCAACACTCCATATAGGACTGCTACAAGCGTATAAGAAACCGAGGAGTTCCCGGTCTTGGGTACTTCCAGAAGTTTCTTATGATATTTTTACTTTGTGCACTGAAAATATTCGTGATTTTTGCTAATCGCCATCTTCAACCATGCTCTGCTGATACTTGTGTTGGAGTTTTGGACGTGGATTCCACCTCTTCATATAGCAGTAATATAGGTTTATAAAAAACCGCGGAGTTCTCGGTCCGTGGACCACATTCAGAAGTTTCTAATGATTTTTTAACTTGAACACTGAAAATATACATATTTTTTTCTAATCGCCATCTTCAACCATGCTCTGCTGATACTTGTGTCCGAGTTTAGGCTTTATTTTCCAATTTTCCATATGACTCTTACAGGCGTATAAGAAACCGAGAAGTTCCTGGTCATGGGTCCTTTTAAAAGTTTCTTATGATTTTTTAACTTGAACACTGAAAATATTCATGACTAGCTCTTGCCCGCGGCTTCGTTCCCGTCAACTGACTACACTATTCTACTCTACCCAGCTCTACCCTACCCTACTCCACCCTACTCTACCTACTCTATCCTACTCTACCCTACTCTACCCTACTCTACCCTACTCTACCCTACTCTACCCTACTCTACTCTACTCTACTCTACTCTACCCTACCTAAGTTACCTACTACCTACCCTACCCTACCTACTCTACGCTACGCTACTTACCTACCTACCCCTGTATGCTGGTGAACAAAACAGAACAGAATTATTGAAATTGGTCCAGCCGTTCTTAAGTTATAGTGACCAGGAAAAATAGAGAAATAGAGGAGAAATAGGGGTTCATTTATACAACTTAGATATACTCGTAAATAATATTCTAAGTTCATATTTGACATGTTTTTTTGAATATGGAATGACTTCTGTAGTTTTTGCGTGAAAGAGTAACAAACATCCATACATTCAAACTTTCGCTTTCATAATAATAATGGTCATGATTATTTCCGTATTATTTCTCCCAACGGCGACTATTTTACGACTTGTCAACTGAGATAAATGTCATTGAAAACTTGACAGTAACGCTCGATTGTTTTTTATTTTTGGCTTGGATACTAAGTCCTTTAAGCCATGTCTTTGTATGAGTAATTACTTAACTTTTACTTTACATTATATACGTATACCTAACTCTAACGGTTTTTGCAGTGCACGGCAGAATAACTCGCAGATGGTAGTATTTTTTCTTATCATCTAAATTATACTTTTTTTATATATTTTAACCAGACTGGCTGGTTTCTGGTCTCTAGTTTTTGAAAAAGTAAATTATGCATCCAGTGTCAGTCTGGTTGTCAGCTTTCTTTGAGAACGTCAGTTATTGAGTTGCAGTGTTGAATGAAGTGAAATATATTATTATGTTTGTGAAAAAGGCCTCCCGGTCTTTGACGGCTGTGAGAAGGACCTCTTCTGCTGCTTCGGTTTCCACAGGCTTCGACCAGCCGTGCGAGACCTGTCCGCCAAGCCGTGTGAATCTCTCCAGCTGCTCCGGTCTCTGAAGGCCTCTACAGGCTCTACTGGCCGAGTAAAACCTGTTCGGGGCCGCCATGTGGACCTTTTTCGATTCCTCTGGTCTCTGGAAGCCTCTACCGGCTGCGCGAGACCTGTACGAAACAGCCCTGCGAGCCTCTGAGAGCTTCATGGGGCCTTTTCACTCAGCTGCTGGGAGGACCTCGCCGACTTCGCCTATTTCCACCGTGTCCTCCGGGCGGTCCACACATTGACGACACCCGGGCGTCGGTTCCGCATGAGTCCGGTGTAGGAACTTCCCGAACTTACCATGTTCGGTGAGAAGCTGCGTCATGCGGAAGGTGCGGACGCGTGAGGTCTTTCCAACCACGCCTCAAAGACTTACCACCATAATTGTGGCGCACTCTTTATACATTATCTAAATAAAATATCTCATTAGCTTAAACTTTTCTTGTTTGACAAATCTCTAATTCATTATGTTTCGAATATCTACAACTATGCTTTTATTACCATAAACCTTAAAAGTATACATGCCAGTTTGCAAGTTAGTAGTATTAGTGTGGCCTCCATGGTCGCCACACTAGTATGAGGTTATGAGCACCTAAAGCACCTGCGTTGAACCGACACTGTGACTTAACGTGCCCAAAGCGGCAGCAATTTGAGCATTGTATAGTCCCCAATATACTGATATACCTCCACTGGAAGAGACGTATTGTATAAAAATACCCTTTGAAGAAGAGTTTGTCCCTTGAAGGTGATGACTATTGTTTGAGTAGGGATTCAGGAGGTATTGCCCTCCTGCTTATTTTATCGGTTCAATCTAAGAGTTTTTAAGATTATTTATTCCACACCCATCAGGAAGAATTACGGATTCAACAAATTCATCCATTGACATATCGACCGGCACTTGACGGACGACACCCATTAACTAGATTTGGAAAAAAATATCTCTTCAGCACGCCTAACAGCTATCAATCCCGATTCCAGTGTTTGGAGATAAATAAATACATAAAAACAAAGACATTAAATATATACTAATAATAGACAGGACATAGCAAACAAAATCGTAATCCGATACAGTGGTAATAAGTCGCTCAGTTTAGTATGACACACCTACACGTGAAGTCATGTTTGTATCCGCTTTAAGCACTAAAAGAAAATCATTTACTGAGAAAATATGCCAAGTTGCGCATTACGCTATTGCAAATCTTGTTATAGTAAAATGACTGGACATAACTTCGATTTGTAAATATTCTTGGTATTAACGCAGTAATTAATTAGAATTCAATCATTTTCATAAATAGTTCTGGAACATTTGCTGATTTTGTGTTAACGCCATCTATTGCTGAAAAGCTTAACCCTCCCTAGGCTCACACTGAGGCTCTACTACGAACTCTTAACTTGATCCATTTTACGTCCTAAACCGATTTTTTAAGGGATGGAACCAGCACTCTTTTTCGCTCGTATGACTGAAATTTTAACATAACTAGCTTTTACCCGCGGCTTCGCGTCCGTCGCCCTACTCTACCTTACTCTACTCTACTCTACCCTACTCTACTCTACCCTACTCTACCCTACTCTACCCTACTCTACCCTACTCTACCCTACTACAATTTTTTTTTATTTTTTTCTTTTATAATATCCTTCTCCTGACAATAACAACACAACAAAAAAAAATTGTGAAATCGGTCCAGCCGTTCACGCGTGTTGGCGTGACCAAGGGAAATAGGGATTCATTTTTATATATATAGATAGATTATCATGGTAAAGCCCCTGGCCACCTATCGAGGATAGTTGAATTTATAAATTTTGACAAAAATTCGCGTATTTACTATTCAAAGCTAGATGGCGTCACTGAGGCATATCCATGTCTCAGAGCCGTTTTTACCCGACTGCGCGACGCAAAGGAGGGTAATGTGTTTATCAGTCTATGTATGTATGTATGTATGTTTGTTTCTATGTGGCGTTCTAGAGACCAAATGCGTAGGCCGATTTTGATAATTCTTACGTCAATCGATTCGTCTTAACCTTGCGAGTGTCACTAAAGACATGACAGTAATCAAAATTCACCACAGCTACAACCAGACGCCATATTGTCAAAATGAAAAAAAAAAGTCGATGAACTATGTCAAGTGGGGTATCGTTGAATAGGTATTTTAAGCTGTTGATCCCCGCACGAACGCCGGCGGTCGTGCGCCATTGTCTTACTATTGTGTCTCTAAATACGCTACTCAAGAAGTTAAAATCATCTTTAGGTTCCTTTTATCATTTTTCATTTTAAATAATAGTTTAGGATATATAACGATTTAAAGTTGTTTAACAAAACAATAATTCTCGCTAATTTTCTTACTTATTGATTTAAGTTTTTATGTCAAGTATAAACGATACACAAATAAAAAAATCAGTGAAAAAGCATGAAGAACAAATATTTTTGGTATAAAAAAGTTTACCACCAAACTCGATAGATGGCGTTGTTCATTTGATGCACGTTTGTAAATCAAATCATTCGAGTTTTCCCATCTACTAGACAGGTCGATGAACATAATCAAAAGATGACAACCATATTGGCAAAAACTACTAGGTTGTATAAATTACATGCAGTTGATATATCAGTAGAATCAGAAGATGATCCTAACAAAACTGGAGGAATCGTTAAATATTTAACAATCGGTTTAGGATCACGAGTCATGTTACGAAGAAATTTGAATGTTACCCATGGTCTTGTTAACGGAGCAATGGGTGTTATAAGGACAATTGAGTGGCCAGCTCTTCGGAGGGATCAATTGGAACCCGGGGAATTGCCACAAGCGGTTTATATAGAATTTGACGATAAAGCAATTAAAAACAATGTTCCTGGAGTAGGAGTCAGAATCAAACCATCGACGACAGAATTCGATGCACTTCGCGGACAGGGTAAAATAGAGCGAAAAATGTTGCCATTGATATTGTGCTGGGGTGTAACTGACTGTACACAAGCTCCAAGGAACTACTTTGGACCGAGCTGTGGTTGACTGAAGTTCACGCATTTTTGCTAAAGGTCATGCATATGTAGCTTTGAGCCGAGTTAGATCTCTAGAGCGACTAATCATCAGTAGTTTAGACTACCGCAAGTTACTTAATAATCCCCACGATATTAACTCCCTCAATGAAATGACTAAATTGCGAAATTTACCATCTTTTAACGAAGTCAATGAATCGTAACTAAAAAGTATAAAATAAAATAAAAATATTTAAAGAAAAACAAAAAACCCGACTGCGTCGAAACTAATTTTAAAAAATACGTGAAAAAATTAACTTAAATAAAAACTAAAAAAAAAACAAGCCCAGTAGTTTAGAATTCTTACTACACAATTGAAATAGTTTTATAATCGATACACACATAAAAAAATTCTAATGCAGAACAGAACGACTCACAGTCGGGGCCCCTTGGTAAGATTTGATTTGTAAAATTTGAATGGGCCCCGACTGTGAGTCGTTCTGTTCTGCATTAGAATTTTTTTATGTGTGTATCGATTATAAAACTATTTCAATTGTGTAGTTAGAATTCTAAACTACTGGGCTTGTTTGTTTCTTTTTAGTTTTTATTTAAGTTAATTTTTTCACGTATTTTTCAAAATTAGTTTCGACGCAGTCGGGTTTTTTGTTTTTCTTTAAATATTTTTATTTTTTCTAAGACGTTTCTCCTGATAGCCGCTCTATTGTATCTCTTTAAATCTCTTTGCATAAAAACAATAGTGCCTCGTCTGTCAACTTGAGTGACAGATTTTCTTTTTCTAAAGTCAATAAATATTAAAAAAATCGGTCATGTTACCTTCTCAGAATGGATGTATCTGTATATTACCAAAGTACTCTGTGGGATGTATGGTTTCGCGTCACGTCGCGTCAACATGTTGGATAGACTATAAGCAAAGAGATTTAAAAGAGATACAATAGAGCGGCTATCAGAAAAATGTCTTAGAAAAACTGTCATCCTATGCCTCAGTGACGCCATCTGGCTTTGAATAGCAAACACGCGAATTAAATTTGTCAAAATTTATGATTACGGTAGCCAGGGGCCTTACCATGATAATGTTAAAATGACAGTCGTACGAGCGAAAAAGAGTGATGGAGCTATACACCATAATATAGCTCCATCCCTTTAACAGTTCGGTTTAGGTTATGAGCTAAAATGGATTACGTTATGAGCTCGTGGTAGAGCCTCAGTGTGTGATAAAGGTAAGGTAATGTTAAGCTTTTCAGCAATAAATGGCGTTATCACAAAATCAGCAAATGTTCTAGAACTATTTATAAAAATGATTGAATTCTAATTAATTACTTCGTAAATACCAAAAATATTTACGAAAATAAACCGAAGTTAGGTCCAGTCATTTTATCATAACAAGATTTGCAATAGCGTAATGCGCAGTTATATTTTTTTAGAAAATGATTTTCTTTTTGTGTAGAGCGGACACAAACACGACTTGACGTGTAGGGGCGTCATACTAGACTGAGCGACTTATGACCACTAGGTAATAAGTATCGGATCACGATTTTGTTCGCTATGTCCTGTCTATTGGTAGTATATATTTAATGTCTTTGACTATAAGCGAAGGAGTGTGACTCAATTCGGACCACATACATGGGTCATTCATGAGGGTGTTAAAATTTCATAAAATTTATTCAACACTACGCACCTTCCGTTTGTCGTGTATGAGGCAATGGAATATAGGCATTTACTATACAGGATGTCGACATATCTAAAGGAATAGCAAATCATAAAGGATCTAGCGAGGTTTATTCCGGGGTGATACTTTGAGTCCGCTTTGGTTTTGCCTAGCCTTCAATCCTCTAAGCACACTGCTGTAGAATTTAGTCCAGCCTAGGCCTAAATTCTACAGCATCGGTTGAAGAGAGGTTTTTTGGTTATGTCTCCTCTATCCTTTACATCCATGACTTGAAACGTTTAGCCCCAAACAAGCTGCAACTGATGGAGTTACTGAAGGTAACTGAAACCTTCAATAGATAGTAGTGCCATCAGGATGGTGTTTGGAGTAGACAAATGTGCGGTTACGCATGTAAAGTGAGGGGAGGTTATGGAGTCTGTAGGTATTTAACTTTCGGATTCCATAAACCGGTGATCCCTCTCTTCAACCGAATTTTTTTGGGTATGTCGGGAGCAAAAGTTGAGGGAGCGCTTCTATGGACGACTGAAGAAAGGATTCAATAAGGCCTTTCAGGTGGTGAAAAAGGTGTGCCGTGTGCGCTTTCAACGGTTGGGTAATGCTGGTATTGATGTACTCTTTTGGCAAACTCAAATGGACTCAAACGGAACTTGACGCTCTGAATAGACGATTCCGTTCACTGCTGACTGCATTCTTAATAGGAACATCACTCACGGTCGTCGTTACTCGGAGATAAAACTATCCCGCAGAAGTACTCTCAAGATATATAGATAGATACCTACTCTCAAGGTGACCTATCTAACCTAAAACAATTTTGTTTTCAAGACTTTGCCACTGACGGTTTTTTTTTAGGTGGGAAATCATCTAATGTCTTCTCTCGCTCTAGTGCAGAGCAAGAGGGTGTGTCAGACTTCTACTGACTAAAATCCACCCCAAACTTCCTCCAATTTCGTTGCCTTGCATTCGAGGGCCCCGGGTTTTCTTTTCAGAAGCGAACCTATAGCCCCAGAGGCTTCGACCCTTCTGGGCCCCTACGGTTTGCTGACATCTCCTTGAGGCGCGCGTGGAACACTACACGCCGTCGACGACTTGGGCTCGGTCCGGACGGTTACCGGACGGCCGGACGGCGAACTACATTGCTCGCCGTCCGCTGCCACTTTGACGGTGAGATTCATATTATAATCAAAATTACAGCTTTCTGGTACTAGCAGTCTCTAAGCGGAGCCGGACGGACGTAAGTACGGGCCGACAGACAGACATTGGGAATCTATGAGTTCCTTGCTAGGACTACGCAACTCTAAAAAGGACCAGTAAAGGCAGTAAACTTCTTTTACTAGCTGCAGCAACTTGGAATTAATATTGTCACTGAGTAAAACAACCGAAAACTGTTGTCGATCACCAAAACTCGCAACTAAATTTGCCATGTCTGCGAGGGCTCTCTAAATTTTATGAAATCGTTATAAAATAAATTGCAAATTGCCTGATGCCGCAACTACGAGATAAAGCAAAGTTTCTCCATGTATATTTCAGTTTTAGGCCCCGTCTCGGTTGCAATGGAACAGAGCAAGGCCAAATCACTACATAGTATTAGGGGTTAAAGTATGAAATTGCCGATTTGTACTGCCTCCTGAGAAGAAAACTTTTTATCACGTAGAAAATTGTCCAAATCACGAAAAAAATGGCAGTCCGTTGGAGCAAGGTCTGGCGAATACGGAGGGTGAAGAATACAGCGGTCTTCGTTCTTTAAATCAAAGTTTTCATCACGAAAGCGTCTAAACCAAAATCATACGGTGCGTTCATTAGCAGTCCCCTATCCAAACGCAACATTGATATCGCTGTTTCTGCCGCGTTAGTTCCGCGTCGGAACTCTCGTCGGTATTCAAATATCACTCGAATTTTCGAAGTATCTATCTTTCTTGACTAAGCTGAATAAAAAAAAAAAACAACTGAAAGTCGATAATCGAATGTTGCATATTTAAAAAAAAGAATTTCATAGGTACCATGTGAAAAAAGTTTCACTCAAAAATCTCAAACCATGAAGGTTATATGTCAATTCGAAGTACATATTACAATAAAACGGCAATTTCATAATTTAACCCCTATTATAAAACAAAGTCGCTTCCTTCTGTCTGTCCCTTTATACTTTAAAACTACGCAACGGATTTTGATGCGGTTTTTTTTAAAAGATAGAGTGATTCAAGAGGAAGGTTTTTATGTATAGGTAATACATGTATAATAGAGAAACACTGAAATAGAGGTTTTTCATGTGATGTCGTAAATAAACACTTTTTTTGCGCTTACATTGCAAACGCTGGCTGAACCCTACGAGATAGGTCAAAATAATGTACCTACAGTATTGAACACCGTAAAAAGGTCTACAAAAAATCCGCGATGGTATATGTCTATCTCTTAGGGATAACCCAAAATAACCATTTTTAGGATTCCGTAGCCAAATGGTAAAAAACGGAACCCTTATGGATTCGTCAAGTCTGTCTGTCTCTCCATCGGTATGTCACAGCCACTTTTTTCCGAAACTATAAGAACTATATTGTTGAAACTTGGTAAGTAGATGTATTCTGTGAACCGCATTAAGATTTTCACACAAAAATAAAAAAAAAACAATAAATTTTGGGCGTTTCCCATACCTACTTAGAACTGAAACTCAAAAAATTTATTTTCATCAACCCCGTATGAGTGAGATCTATATATCGCAATTTACCTTTTAAGTTTGTACGGAATCCTCAGTGCGCGAGTCCGACTCGCACTTGCCCAGTTTTTTATCCTTTACTTTTTACGAGAAATAATGGCTTATTTACGAAGCGATTTTAAGCAATACAGCAGTAATCCTTATCCAATTATGTACCTTAAATACATTGTGCATTTAATATAGATCAATATGGTCCACCATAGAATAGAATAGAATAGAATAAAACTTTATTGTACACCAAAATAGTAGCAAAAACTTTAAAACTAACTTAATCTATGGGTATAATGGCGATCTTATCGCTAACAGCGATATGTAATCACCATGTAATCTAAATGAATATTTTCGAATATAATATTACAGATTTAAAATAATAATAATAATAATCTTTATTTAATCTTTATACAATATTGTTACATGTAATAGCCACAAGTAAATCTTAAACAAAATATACTTAGATATATTAATTCCCAACGAATAACTACGAGTATAACTAAATTATCAATTTTTAAGGACTTAAGGAAAATTAACTTTACACCTAGAATTATGTATAAGTAGCGACTTGCCCGAACTAGGTTTATAAAACCTGTGTTTCGGGTCATCACTTAACAAGACTAAAATGAGCAAGGGCATGTAAACAGAAATAACAACTTACGAACTAAACCTTACAATCATACTAAAACTTCCAATAGTTTCTCTGTGTCTGTGTAATTGAGATTCAATAGATAATCCGATAACAATGTACTACATTTAATATAATTTATGCTATATATATCTAATAATTTATTGAGCTTGTTGTACAAAAAAAAGGTCCCAAAAAGACATAAAATCTATGAGCAAATGCATGTCTCGTCTGTGGTTTTCTGCAAACCAAAACTTTCCTCCTCCTGGTTGACGGTACTGGGTCAAAAGGAAGCTCAGAGTGCTGATAAAGTACGATGTGCAATATAAATAGTTGGCGTACTGTTAGTGGACTTACATGCTGTGTATAGCTGGTGAGTAGGAAATCTAAATGGGCGGAAGGTTGCAACCCTTAGAACTGATCTTTGAGCACGTTCTAGAGGAAGCAAGATAGTCCTGGCAGTTCCACCCCATGAAGTAATACAGTAGGTAAGAACCGATTGACACAGAGCCAAATAAACCTGTTTAATTAACTTAGGCTATGTGACGTAGGTTCTTAAAAATATATATTAATTTACGCACTCTTGTGCACAATAGCTCGATATGTTTACGGAAATTTAGATTTGTGTCAATCGTACCACCTAGGTATTTTATGTGGTCAGCTTTAACTAAAGTAGGGCAAGTACAAGCAATGTCAGCATGCTTGCAATTGTGTGCGAATATATTAAGGTTAATAATCGGTAAGTTAATGTTTCTCATTGAGAATAAAATGTATTTTGTTTTATCTATATTTAATGTTAGTAATTAAAGTAATAAAAGATAAACTAACTCTAAGTAACTGTAACTAAGGGCTACTAAATAAACTATTAGGGGCGCTCTTAGGCGCCTTCATAGTCTATTGAATTAATAAAATTAACCTCGGCGTATTTACGCGCCGGACACTCTACGTCACCAGTCTGATGGTCACATTTCCTCTTGAAACGCTTGCACGTCGCACATTGAGGCGGAGAAGATTTACTGCTACACTCTTTGTGGGCATGCCCAGTCTCTCCACAGTGGTTGCAAGTAGGACTCGTTTCTCGGCAAAACTTGGCTGCGTGACCGAACTGCTGGCAATTGAAACACCTTGTGACTATCGTGAAATCTTTCACGGGGCAAGATGTCCAATTTATAAAAATCCGGCCTTGGTTTATAAGAACTTTCCTGATGGTAGCGGGTACTTCTAAAATATAGTTACAGGTAGAAAGACCTTTCTTACCCGACTTATGGCTCAATTTGACAGTCGCAAGGAAGGACTCACGAGTAGTATTTGCCAATTTATCAGAAAGGTTTTGCTCATAAATGCAGTCAAATACTTCCCTATCAGAAAGTGCTACTGGAACTCCAACGACAGCAATCCTAGGTCGCCGTTTAGGAGCTTCTTCCACTGTAAGGCCTGATGATACCAGTTTTGTGGAATTCCTCAGCTTGTCAATGTCGCTTTTGCTTTCTGTGCTAATAAGAACACCCCCGTTTCTTACTTTTTTTAGGCCACGAACATGAAGTTTCAGTTCTTCAGGCGATATTATTTTCTGCACAAGTGACTTCGTGTCTTCACTAGTTTTAGTTTTGTCGCAAGGATATATGGCCACAGAACTCAGATTTGCTGGACGGATGAAGGTTTCGGAACTCTTTTTTACCATGCTAGCGTAGGACGAAGTGGTAATGTCAGAAGGTGTTAGTTTGTTGATTACAGCTTCTTTAATTACCTTAACCGATTCCGTGAGGTCCAGCTGATCCCTTAGGTGCAGTGCTGTGTTGTGCGCTTGAATTGTTTTTTGCTTTAAAGCTTGATAGAGGACGGCCATCTGAGATGTTCCATTGGAAACCTTGCGGCAAAGAGCGGAGACACGGAGCTTCTGATCACTGTTCATCTTCCCCTCCGAAACTATGGTGCAGACCTCAGTGAGAATGCCATCTATTGACCCCATCCATTTCTGGATCTCTGGCGTCGAAATAATTTCTTCCGGTAGCACACCAGACGACACGGGTGGAGCTTGTGGTGGTGTTTGCTCCCTAGGTTGAACTGGTTCAGGTCGTGTTGGAGTCGGCGGAGGACTTCGCCGTAAAAGTTGGCTACGTCCGAAAGGGCTAGGTTCTTGGTTAGACATAACTAACACAGATATACTATAAATATTTAGTTCATCTTACACAACATACAAATTAGCAAAAACACACACGCGACCCACTTTAGTTTCGAACTGACACCGCAAATATTTTTATTGTATTAGTTGTTAAAAATTGTTTATAAGATATTACATAATTAATAAATGCAAGGTACACGTCTACTTGGTCTCGCGTCTAGTAAGCGAATCCAAAATGGAGGGACATAGCGGTTGCGGTGGTATCAGCATTGCACCCATGCGAAGCCGGGGCGGGTCGCTAGTTAAGTATAGGTCACTAGGCAAAATCGTTAGTTTACATAAATCTTTAAAATTAGAAACTCTTTTCTCCACTGAGACTCACAGGCACTGCTGAGAGACAGAGAGTGATAAAGTAGGTATCATATTTTGATGCGTTTTGTTGTATTCGAAATTATCTTTTCAGAAAATATTGTGTGTCATATACCGCACATTTATCACAGTCTTACGGAGTTTGCATAATTAATAATAGTTTTGCAAGTAAGTTTCTAACCTATTGCGATGACGACATGTGCTTAGCTTTCGCTACTGTTCTTGGTAGCGAATTTCGTGTAGGTCTGAACCAAGAAGGGTATACAAGATCCTTGATTCTGAACAGCCTTTATAGTTCCTAAGTCAGTTGCTTGTCAGTTCATCATGCTCATACAATACATTGATGTCATCTAAAACCAAGGAACTTGTATATCCTACGGACTAACTGGAATGATTACGAAGCAATATTACAAATTCTAAAGTGTACTTTATTTTCATATTAATTTCATTTTCATTTACTTTATGTTCATAATATTATTGACAAACAAATGAAGAAAAAAAAATTCGAGCAAAACGAGAATAGTGGAGTGAGTCCCTTTCTTACCTCTATCTATAACTAGAGTAACCATAAATTTACCATTTAAGGAATTATTATTGTTATCATTTTTTAGCAATTTAAATTATGAGGTAAGTAGGGATATTTATACTTAATGTCGTTGATTTAATTAAATATTTAACAACGTGAATTTTGTTGTGGTTTTAATATGGAAGGACCTTACCTGAATAAAGATATAATTACTATCCTCATAATCATTAATATTTATATAATAATTATATTTTTAAATATTTCAACAGAAAATTACTTGCAAAAAAAACATTTAATTATATAAAAAATACTATTACACTTGTATATACAGCTGCGCGGTATCTTCTCGTCCAATATACCACAGTGTCTCAAGACGAAAGTCTAGTGCGTGTTGCCAGTGATGACATATGGTACCGAAACGTGGTCGCTCACAATGGGCCTCATCAGAAGGCTTAAAGTCACCCAAAGGGCAATGCAAAGGGCTATGCTCGGAGTTTCCTTGCGTGATCGAATCAGAAATGAAGATATCCGCAGGAGAACCAAGGTTTCTGACATAGCACGAAGAATCGCCAAACTTAAGTGGCAATGGGCAGGGCACATTGCTCGCAGAAAAGATGGCCGTTGGGGCCGAAGGTTCTGGGGTGGTGACCACGTATCGGAAGACGCAGTGTTGGAAGGCCCCCTACAAGAAGACCTGGTCCTGACCTGGTGAAGGTTGTGGGAATCCGATGGATGCGAGACGCACAGGACCGTTCATTGTGGCAACATTTGGGGGAGGCCTATGTCCAGCAGTGGACGTCTATCGACTGAAATGATGATGATGATGACTGGTATCGGTATTCGGGAACTAGGTCCAAGCTACCAGCTGTCAGAACTCTAGAGAAAGGAACCTCCTATACGAGCCTCTTGGTACAGCCGCCTAACGAGAGCCACCTAAGATGTTGGTCGAGACTCGAGGCTATTAAGCCATTGACTGACACGATTATCGGTACAATGATCGCTTAGTCCACATTCCATAAGTCGATAACCTCGCGAGCCAAGTCACGATAGGTACTTAATTTACTTATCTTAATCAAGATACTTAATTTTTCTCGGCTTTCACGAGGTTCTTGTCATACAAGACGGTAATATATTTTAGGGGTATGTGGAACAGAGAGTAAAGTCCCACATACCTCCTTTGAAAAGGGAGGATCCTCCGGCCAGACGGGTGTTATGTCTGGCGGGCTACTGCCCGATAGATGATTTCGGGCTGTTCTATATGTTCTAATCGCGCGGAGAACTTTGATTGCGCGATGCAGGATTAGTTCTTATGTGACGCCATAGATGTCGCTACAATATCATTGCACGCATCTAGATTCGGTCCACTCCCACTACTACAATATTCCTGTCATTGATGATGGACCGATCCCAGTACAATACTGGGTTGGGCACATACCTATAGCATAGCGGTTTCCTCACGATGTTTTCCTTCACCAGTTCGTGTTTGGCATCAAAATGTTCGTATAAAATAATGTTATTCTCCTGATTAACCGTCTGAGATTGGTGAATTTTATGACATAATCAATAGCTTAGCATTTTATATTAATTGATGTAGCAAGACAAGACCAATGATCTATGAACCATTGATCTCCGATCTCCGTTCTTTGGAAGGGAGTGATATAGCGACATCTGTTTTTTTATTTAACAATTCATGTACACACTTAAATAATAAAAGAAAGGAAGAGGGAAACAGAAAAATAAGTACATAGGTGATGCTTATTTCTACAGAAATCTCTTCCAGCATTTGCGAAAGGATAATTGGAAACAAAGAGATGTAGACACCGTGTGTAAAAGTGAAAGGAAAAAAGAAATGTACAAATAAAACAATTATCAATAAAATATACAATATATAAATATACTATCATAAATAGATACATACTTACACATAGTAGAATAAATATTGCAATAATACTAATACATACTTCTAAGTAACTACGACGAGATAGATAGATAGTGTTCTTTCACTCCTCTTTTGAAAACTGGAAGAGTCTGGCAGCCCCTAATGTCAGGCGGTAGTGAGTTCCACATTTATGATGTCACTTAGGAACTAAAAACTACAAAATCCTGCATCGCTGTACTAGAGTTCTCCGCGCGATCAGAACATATACAACCACCTGATAGTTAATTTTAGATAGTTGAGCCTCCGATCAGACTGGTGTCTTGTCTGCAAAACACCCAACTGGTCGGAGGATCCTCCTTTTAGAGTATATAATAATAATAATAATAACAATAACAATCTTTATTTAATCTTTATACAATATTGTTACATGTAATAGCCACAAGTAAATCTTAAACAAAATATTTAAGGATTTAAGGATAATTAACTTTACACCTAGAATTATGTATAAGTAGCGACTTGCCCGAACTAGGTTTATAAAACCTGTGTTTCGGGTATGAAGGTATGAAGTCTCGCAAACCTCCGATGTTTGCGGGACTTTACACTCTGTTCAGTATACCTCTAAATATACAAGAAATCGGTTATTTTCTTACTATTTCTAAGGTAACACCCATTGTCCTCATTCTTAAGCATATTGGGAACGGTCGATACATATTAAATTAATTGTTTTTGAACTTGCAAGTCTATCTATACATATAATGTCAATAACACAGAATTGTCCCGTAGTACGAAGCTAGTCATGGACACACATGGTATGCTATCGTAAACGTTCCAGTCTTGTGTAGAAATTCCTTGTCTAAAACCAAGTCTAAAACTCATTGCAAGTAAAAAATAGAAAATACTGTTGGTGCAATTTATAGCGAAATTCTGTGCACTTAAGTCTAACGTGGGGATCTATAATTACAGTTTTATTTTAATCCAGGTATTTATCTCAAGATAGTGTAAATTCACATTATATCCTTGTTAAGCCCGATCGCTTGATGTCTTTAATTTGAACTTGGCCGGTTTATATAGAGCTTAATATGTAAGTACATACATTTAATTACGTAATTATTGGATAAAGGTTCATTTGTCTTTGCTTTAATACGCTGTACTGACTTAAATCTACTATTATTAAGGGGTACTTACCGTACTACCAAGTTACTGGAGTGTAAGCTATATCCTCGGAGTTTCCTTGCGTGATCGCATAAAGAATGAAGATATCCGCAGGAGAACCAAGGTCGCCGACATAGCCCGAAGAATCGCCAAACTAAAGTGGCGGTGGGCAGGGCACATTGCTCGTAGTCGCCGAAAGGTTCTAGAGTGGCGACCGCGAAGGGCTCCCATAAGGTGGACCGACGACCTGGTGAGAGTCGCGGGAATGCGGTGGATGCGAGACGCTCAGGATCGGTCGTTGTGGAGACGCTTGGGGGAGGCCTATGTCCAACAGTGGACGTCTTTTGTCTGAAATGATGATGATGATGATGAACTTATATCCGGTAAAATGGAACCCAAACTTGGGGTCGGCTTCTAGTCGTCAATAGTTGGGAAAAAAAGTCTAGGCAGATTGTTTGATACTGTCCAAAAAACTAAAAAATAATAAGCTTAATCAGCCTTTTCATGATCCTACTGCTGGGACTCGTGTTTCCTCTCTAGAAGAGGGAATTGGATTTTTTAGTTCTAGGATATTCCGGTTTCCTCATTATGTTTTCATTCACCTTTTTTTGGGAGCAGTGGTCATGAAATAAATGACACAAAATGCCTGCAAAGTGGCTGGGTTTGAAGCCACAACCTACAACTCGTAAGTCCCCTGACTACAATTCATAAATTGTAGGTCATGGGTTCAAAGCCCGTTACCATCCATTACTGCTCCTAAAAGTAATTATTTGAGGTAATTCCACAAAGTATACAGAAAAGAATATGAATAGAGCGGATATAGTCATTCAGTCATTCACAAAAAAATTTAAAAAAGATTAAATAGAATTTTACTTTTATTAGGAATAGGTACATTACTAATCAATAACCTCTGATTAGCCAAAGCTAGCGTTGTTTATCAGTGCCGGCTGAGAAATACAACCGCGTGTAAACGACGCGCACTCAGTCATCTGCGCGGACGCCGCCGAGCACGTGCGCCGTGGTACGAGTGTGACCAGTGTGAGCGGATATTTCGCCATGGAAGTGGGCCAATTAAACCACCATGCAGCCGTACGTATTTTTCATGTTTTCACTTTTCCCATTCTGTCTTTCTGTAACTGAACATCAAAATTTTGCAATAAGCACCTTTTTCATAATTTTTTGAATGTAAGAGCGCGCGAAAACTGAAGGTGTTTAGCATGGCTCGCGAACAGTGAAGTGAACTTTATACTCGATTCGTGCGTGTCGCGCAGTAGGGCAACTCGCCAGTTGGCGGCGGCACTCGCGTCACCTTGGTCGTCACAATTCATGTACTTTCCGTCTACACGGCGACCTACACAGGGTCAGCTGTCGATCGCGGTTATCTTATATTTTTCCAGAAGTAAAAACAATTTGAAGTCAAGTTTTCATTTTGAGACCGTGTCATGAGATTGCAGTGTAATAGAGCTATTTATAAAGTGCAGTGAGGGATTGGTCAAATATTTTGATTTGATTTTATGATTCACTCTTTGTTTTGGTAAGCTTAGTACGTTACACCTACTATAGTTTATTCACACAATACTTACGTATGAAAACAAAATTGTGCTAGTGCCGTCGTTAGCTATTGAACAAATTCGTCAAGTCCTGATTTAAGGTTGACATGGCATTTTCTGACATAAGTCGTCCAAAGTTGACACACTCAAATTCCCGCGCCGAACAATAACCCGTTACACGGCTACTCGGTCGTCTGTCCAAATTTACATAGCCGTGAGATGTTTTGCATTTCTCTATCATACTAGGTACATACCTAATGACTAACTATCTTCCAATCCATATCTCAGCTGAAATTGATCCCTAGTTGTCAAGTAGTTACCTGAAATTCGAGTATCGTAGGCCACACTGTCCGTTTAGTGAGTCGTTACGGACTCTAATTTATTTAGGAAAATATTAAGTAGGTATTAATTAGGTGTGGGAACGTCAATGACGTATTTATTATCGTTAGTGTACCTACGTAACAGCAAGTTATGAGGTTATTTTCCTCGTTCTTTCTAAATAAATGTAGTGCATAATGTTGATAGTTATTTTATACTAGCGGTCCTGTTCTGCCCGAAAGAAAACATATTGTCAGAAAAAAAACTAAGAACCCGCTTTGTCCAATTGTATTTTCAAACCGTCTAGAGAAGGGACGGACGGTTAGTTAGGGAACTATACCCACAAAATTACATCCAAATCGGTCAAGCCGTTCAAGAAGTTAGTTGACACACTTACAGAAGAATTATATATATAAAGATTATCTATATATTTCAAATATAGAGTAAATTGGGTAGGTACTTATAACGCCGTAAAGAAATAAATTGAAGACTTTTTATTTTTTATTATTACTAATACTTTAAAACGTTTGACGCACATCTCGCAGCAGTACCTATTAAAACTTAGCATTTCACATGAACCTACGCACACAGCCAAGCCTTGTATCGCGCCATGTGCTGATAAGTGATAACCGCTCTCATTATCACTGTTATCAACTCAACATATCACCGAAAGGGTTACCTATATTTATAAACGTGGATTAACTGACATGTCTTAACAATGCCCACAGTGATGTTCAGAGTTAAAAGATGCGCAAATATTATTTAGGTAGTATAATCATCATAAATATCTAAAGTTATACCTGTGTTAATCAAATGTTAGACTACATGTATCACAGCTGTTATATTTCTTATGTAATTTGTTTATTAACACTGGTGATAACGTAAGATAGCGGTGACCCCTTTTTTGTTTGATTAATTATTTAATAATTATCTTCTCCTGCTCTGGGTGGAGCAAGAGGGAGTCTCAGACTTTTACTGACTAAAACCCACCCGTATTTCTTCAGTTGCCCACGGTATCTCTTTCGAACGAACGGAGGCCCCGCGTTCATATCCGCCTTCTATTCATTTTATTTTATGAAAGTTTATACGTCCATGGGTGGTACTTAGGGATGGTGATGTAGATACCCGGTACTCCGAAAAATCGAGTTGTAAGTCCAACAGTTGGTCTATAGGTACTAAGATGACTTAATACATTTATAGTTTCGCATTGGCGCAGTTTGATGACCGGTGCATATTCCAAGCAAATGATTCGTTTAAATCTCGTCCGACGTTCCTCACAATTACGTCATGGATGGGATAAAACTGTAACTCTGACTGGGTTAGGTACATTTATTTTACAGAAATATAAAAGTGATCTAAAAAGTACGAAATTAGAAAATATTTCAGACAGATATTAAATACCAAAATGGTCTAGATAAAACCGTGGCCGATGGAAGAATCGAGTAATAAAAAAATCATATTCCTTTATCTGTGTAGGACGTATAATAAAAAAATTAAAATAGTAAATAGCAAGGAACTCTGAAATCAGTCAAATCAGTCGAGCCGTTCTCATTACACGACTGCCCAAAAAAAGGAGTGTTATGTTTTCAGGGTTCATGTAGTATGTATGTACGTATGTAGATATGTATGTGAGTTTCTTTATTCCATTATACTTAACTTCTAAACAACTGGGCTGCTTTACATGTATGAGGTATCGTTAGAATCCTTGCATCGTCCCGAGTAACATAGGCTATTGAAAAAATGAAAAAAAAAGTAATATGGTAGGTGTGATTTAAATAAATGAACACCCGCCCATTTTTTTATCTGTTAATGCATTTGATTATCGTCTAGGATTTGACGAGTAGATTCCAAAAATATAAATATGTTACACTGTTAATCGATACTGTCGAGCTAAAAAAATATCATTTCTGCAAGTTGGTTACGAAACCCCAACTAATATTATTAAATATCAAAAATCAGCCAACTGCGAGTCAAACATGCACACGAAGAGTTTCCATACCATTGTATAATTAACACTTCATGCAAAGAAAATAAAAGAACATGTTTTCCAATACACCAAAACTGCAATATACCTAAGTTTGTACGTAAAATATTGAAGGATTTACCATGTTGTTCCAAAGACCATATTATAGTCTTTTTATAAGAAGTACTAACCTATAGGAACCTATAGGTTTCTCTAGAATCTATGAGTAGCAAACTATTTTTTTTTTGTTTCTGTTTGTTTTTAATCACCACTACACCTAATAGTATTTATAATAAAAGAGGAGTCAATTTAATTTATTTTTTTGATAAAAAATAAAGCTTAAAGTTTTATCAGTAGTAGTATTATGAAACATTGTTCATTTTATATCAATTTTAAAAAAAGGCGGTGTTAATGCCTTAGGTGTTTACTAACAGTCAACTTTAGCATGGTGCAGAAACCGAACATGGCAGGTGCAACTTAATGATAAACAAATAGAAAAGAAATACATAATAAACAAACAATGTCATTATGAAAACCTAATGCGACCAATCAATGCTGTGATGATTCCACTTACTTGCGAACCGACTGGATGCCGTGCTAATTTTCAGCGGGAGCGCATTCCAAAGGAAGATCGCCTCGATAAAGAAGGAGGGCCAGATAAACCCAGAGCGATGTCAAGGACATCGTATGTAAACGATTATTGGTAGATCAAAGATTTTTACTATGGTCAGAGCAAAGGAATTGAAATTGAAAAGCCAAATAAAAAGGAGAAGAAGGCTTATCCAGCAAAGAAAACAGGGTAGCCAAGACTCGTAGCGCTCAACGCTGACGAGTGGGTAACCAATTTAAAAGCAATCGATGCTCGGATACTTGTTTAAACTTACGGAGATTGTAAAAAAAAATAATGCAGTTATTTAGAAGGCGTTCAAGTTTATTGAGGAGATGCATTCAGGTCATGTAGCACATGCCATCAGAGTCAATAAAAGGAAAAAATAGAAATTGTACAAGAATGTTTTTTATGTGAGCCAGAAGAAGGTTTTTCAGTTGATAGATCTATCGTAACATCCCGGACCTGCTTCCGCCAGTCACGACAAGAGTCTACGTGTAGAGCCAGATCCTTAACCTTGGAGCCATATCACTAAAAGGTTTAAAATAAAAACAAACACTAAAAAAAAACACGACTGCCATGTCAAAAAAATAAAAAAAAACAATATGTTTTGACTAAACACGGAATCTCGGAAACTATTTGATCTACAAAATTGGAATTTTCATCGCAGTCGGGGGGGACTTCTTTTATGAAAGTATTTTACAGAATGGTCTAAACATCTTGTTTTTTGATTTTTAGTTTATTTTTTTGACATGGCAGTCGGTTTTTATTATTTGTTTTTATTAAATCATTTATGTCGCACATAGATATGGTACAATGGGTGTTAAAAAAGTAGTGCTTTACACATCTCACCTTTAGGAGGCATGCGAATATTTACTATTCGGCACAGTAAAAATATAAAACAATAGTTCACAAATACAGTCAAGAGATGACTTTTCATATAGGTACAAACAAACCTACTAGGTACTTTTAGATTCTATGTCGAAGTTTTCGTTCATAAATTCATAATCACTTGCATATGGCATAGCGTAAAGGAACACATTTCTTTTAAAACCCAGAACACGTGTCAGTCAGCTATTATTTGTAAATGTCTACATCAACGGAAACGAAATACTGAGCAGAATGTCAGGACACAATAAAATCATTTCCGCTTTGACACGAGTAACAATTTTTTTTTTATCTGTTTAGATTTTCTGGGAAACTTGCACCATAAAACAAGAAAAAATAAAAAAAACAATCTTTTAAAAAGTTATCCGTCATATTGAATTTATTGGGACGTAGTTCTTTTGTATTCTTTTCAAGAAACCCTTTTATTTATTTATTTAAACTTCATGTACAGTAGTGGTACATAGGCGGACTTAATGCAACAAGGCATTCTCTACCAGTCAACCTTTGGGTTAAAAAGACAAAACTTTAAACCCTTTTAATACTTTTAAATAGATACCTATATCATGGGGGTGCTAAATTACTACGTCATTTAGCTAAGTATGCATTACTATCCAAACTGAACATGTCTGCAAAATATCAGCTCAAATTAGTCAGGGAAACCTGTTTTAAAATTCATTTGCAAGATTTGATCTAAATAAACATACATACAAACATGCAAGTTAATAAAGATCTTGTACAAAAAAGAAATACTTACCCAATCAATAAGTACTTGTATTTCTTTTTCCAACAATAATGTGGCATTTGGTAATAAAAAGTTAATCTAATCTGCTTTACAAACAAATTACATACCTACGTTGTATCAAATCTAAGACTCGTCTAGTGCATATTTCCGTGTCGAAATCACTTTATTATCTACTTTTCTGATAAAGACAACGATTAATTCTATATATACATAGTACACATGTATATTTATGCATATAAAGGTACGTTTAGTAGGTTTGTAGTTGGAATATAGCCAACGGCCAGTAACCTCTCTTATGAATCAGTGTATGTACTTATAGAAGAATTTAGAAAAATCTATACGCGGTGTATTTGACATAGAAGCACAAACGAATACCACGAATCTAGTACATGATTCTGGATACCGCAGTGGTGGAATTTTTCGACGACTTTTTTATAATTAAAAAAAGAATCTGTACTTTTTAAAATTTAAACTGTATAAAATCGTTATTCTAACCAACCCTGATGAAATATTTCCAGTAAAAAAATAAAATAAAAAAATAATTAATTAAAAAGTCATCGGGATCGATAATATCGTTATTCTAATCAATCCCGATGACATTTTTAATTTTAAAAGTAATTAAGTCATTCATTTTTTTCACTAAAAATGTTAGAATAACGATATTATACAGTTTCAATTAAAAAAGTAAAGATTTTTTTTTTTAATAATTAGCAAAAATCCGGCAAAAAATTCCACCACTAGGGGGTCCAGAATCATGTAGTGGATCCATGCTCTTCGTTTGTGCTTGATGTCAAAGACACCCTGTATACATAAAAGGAGAAACTGACTGACAGACATATCAACGCACATTCAAAACTACTGGGACTAGGAACGTAAAATTTTACACAAAGTTTTCTTCTATGACGTAGGTGAGCGCTAACAAGGGATTTTCCAAAATTCACACCCTAAAGGGATGAAACGGGGGTTAAAAGTTTGCATTGAGAAACCTACTTTCACGCGGGTGAAGTCGCTGGTAGAGCTAGTTCTAATAATAAGACTATTGTACAGCAGCACAAGAAATAAACAAATAATATAATTACCCTATCCCCTGCTAACGATGTAGGATTTTTCGAAAGAGTAACCGTGGCCCTGGAACGCAAAGGCAAACTGAAGGAACACAGGTGGGTTTTATTCAGTAAAAGTCTGACACTCAGCTCTCTCGCTCCAACCAGAACAGGAGGAGATATGGTTTTCCAACTAAAAAAAAGTTTTGGTACCCTATCTAATAAACAAAGAATCGGACTGCGCTATAGAAAGTAATATGTGATCAGAACACGCATTAAAAAGATTCAATGTACGAATACGGGTCGGCTTGAGAACCTCCTGCGGTTTTCTGTTGGTTTATAATATTTGTTTTCAAAAGTCTGCGTGTTGATTGAACGAAACAATCGCATGCATTCTGTTCGAAAGAATCAACATCCAACATTACAGGTATTTTAACACTCGCTTTTAACAAGGACAGTCGTTTTATCGTAGAGGTGTCTGAAGGAGACCAAGATCGTGTGATATTCGTGCTAAAATCTTGTATTCTGTAAATAGCGAATCGGAAAAATGGTGCAGCGATTGAAGAAGGAGATTATTCTAAGAATTGTAAATATTAGTGTTGTAGTTTGTAGAAAACTTAAATGTAAACAACTGCCCTGTAGAGTCTTTCGATTCTTTATATGACATTCCTCAATATTGACAATTTTTGAATTCTGATTTACCTTTAAACCTACGCGACCGCGATTGAACTCGCTATACCAGCGGTAGATGGTTGCTTTTGAAGGTCTTTCATCCATAAAAGTAATTTGATGTCGATCAAATGACTCATCAGGCTTTAAGCTACATTTAAAATCGTAGAAAATGATCGCACGAAAATGTTCTCAATGCCCATTCCATTTTTAAATGAGACACGATAATTTGATTTGGCTCTCGAAAAAATGTGGAGGGAAATTCAAAGTTTTCAAAATAATTACTAGTGGCCAGTGCCTTATACGTAAAAACTTTTTTTCGCCTATCTTTCTAAGTGGCCTGCTATCTTAAAAATATAAAAAAGTAAATATATAGAAGCCTTGCATTTAATGATGAGATTCTGAGTGACCACAATTTTTCCCAAAAACTTTTAAGGGTTTTAAAAAAACACGTATTTCCTGGAACAAGTTTAGTGAAATTTTCGAGTAAATCACGGAATTACCGAATGCTACTAGAGTTTTCAGGTGTTATCTCATTATGTCGCGTTGCCTTTTCAATCGCGTTTGAATACGTTAAATGAAGCAACAAAGCTTTTAAACCATGCTCGACGTTGACGATAGGCGAGTGGGAAAGGGGCCTCTTAAGTACCGTCTGTGAAAACCCTTTCCATGAAACAGTTTCAGCTAGGAATACAAAAAACAAAAAAATATTAGGGATTTCGGTATTCAAAAACCCTTCGATGACTTTTTTCCACTTTTCAATCGCACCCATACTCTTGCTATTAGAAGTTGTGCTAACAATATTCAGGCTTTTTTTGATTATTTGGAATTCTTCATACAAGCAATCCATATTTATTTCTTCTATTTTGAAATGTTCCGCAGCTTCTTGAAAATTGTTGTAGTTTATTTCAGATTTAAAGTTTAAAAAGAGAATGTTATTTTGGCCTTGGCGAGAATGTTATTTTCTGAAAAATCATATCATGATAACAGATAGCCTATGAAGTTGTTGTAGTACTGTAGAATATCGGTTTTTAGTGATTCGTTTGCTTCAGCAGTTAATCCACGCATTATGTCTCTCGCTTGACTGCCTAAAACTTGTCTTTTATTCTTTGCCCGATCTTCTCGCGAATCCTATGCATTTCAGTGTGCATCTCAAATACTGACAGAGTATCTTATTCAATCTTTTTCATTGTTACTTCTACCGAAAACATAAAGTTATGGACAAAAGACAAATATGCCAGTCTTTTTTTCTTCTTCTTCATTTGTGATTATTTTCTCTATTAAACGTGGGCATCCATTGCGAAATTCCAGTAAATGAGATTTTAGGGCAGGCTATTTAATGATTCTTTCAACAGCAGGACCAAGAGATAAAAATCTCTTCTCAAATTCTACGGTTCAAATAGGGGACAGGGTCAGTCCCGCCGGGACATTTTAAACTATGCCTAAAATACGGGACATCCCGGGAAATACGGGACAACGCTAGTGGTAATGTGACCACAGTGGCTAGGGCCATATTCCGCGCATCTCTAAAGTTGGTATTACCTACCATTAATAATGTACGTTACACAATAGATAGGTAAGTACGAGATCCGGTAGAGGAAATATCTCCATCATCTGTTATTAAATTATGTTGAATATTGTATGCTAGATAATGCGTTTATTAACTCATTGCGAATAGGTTGCCTAGTTAAATCTGGTGCCAATGATATTAAAAAATAAAAATTTGTTATTACATTTTTTTCATCAACTACCCTGATTTGTTATATAAAAAGGTCGAGCATCAGCTGAAAGAATATGCCCCAAGGAACTGAAAAAATATACCTACTTTACTTTACCTACTTTTTTTTGGTGCAACTATGGGGGTTGCCTCGTATAAAGAAGTAAGAAATGGCCATAATATACCCTCATCTATTATTTAATCGAATTGTATATCAAATGAAACGTAATTTTGTTCCTATTCCAACCGTAGTAGGTTGCCTTACCAAAAATGGTGTGAATCCATGGTTGCCTAAGATGTAAATTTTTTTGCGTGTGTATTGAGTATGACAGAGAAACGATGCATTAAATAACAAAGTTATTAATAGTGAAACTGGTAGGATTAAAGTACGCAACACGGATTTTTTATTGGAGACTTCACATGGTCCCAAAAGCTCTAACATTGAAGTAGCCCAAGAGTTTGTGAATTATTTCACCGATATACCTCTTAAGACAACGGAAGCTCTAAATTCCTCCCCTGAAGCTTCAATTACTTTATTGAAAGCAAACTTGCCAGGCTGTGCGGTTGAATTTCTATTCAAACATATAAACCCTTTGACAGTCACAAGGGCTTTCCGGCAAATCAAAGTCAAATTAACCGAAGACCTATGGGGAATGTCTGTTAAAGTATGCACATCCATAATAGAGACTATAGCACCATAGCTTCAATATTTAATTTATGTGCGGACTAAGGAGTCTTTCCAGATATAATGAAATACAGTAAGGTTATACCAATTTTTAAATCTGGTGACTATAATGACACTAATAATTACAGACCTGTATCAAAAATTTATGCTTAATCAAATGCTTTACCATTTTAACAGCAATAAAATCTTTCACGATCAGCAGTATGGTTTCACCAAAGGACGTCGTATGACTGACGCTGGTGTCACTTTATTAAAACATATATTTGCAGCGTGGGAAGAAGCCCAAGATGCGAAAGGAATTTTTTGTGACCTCTCAAAGGCTTTTGATTGTGTTAATCACGAAACCTTGCTTTTAAAGCTAGAACATTATGGGCTAGGTAAACTTGCACTCAGCTTGGTGAAATCTTATTTAATTGACAAGAAACAGCAAGTTCAAATAAACGGTGTCAATTCTCCGGGTTTGAAAGTCAAAATGGGTGTACCACAAGGCACAATATTGGGTCCTTTCCCCTTTTTAGTATATATAAATGATCTACCGCATCTATTAAAAAAACATTGTTGACGATACGTCGTTAATTTTTAAGATCAATAGACGTTCCACAAACCTTGATGACGTAAACAATGCTCTACAGCAAGTCCCAAAACTGGTTTACTGTTAATAATTTAATATTAAATGGAAAAAAAAAACTTAGTGCGTAAGACTAAGTGCATAAGATTTGCGTTACCGAATGTAAAAAGTAATTACTCCGACATAGTATTAAACAAGGAGAAACTCGAATTCGTCGAGAATACGGTTTTCCTAGGGATCACGCTTGACTTGAGGCTACAATGGGGTCCTCATTTAATATCTCTGGCAGGACGGCTTAGTTCAGCAGCATATGTGCTGTCAGAAAAATCCGTCAATTTACTGATGTAGATACTGCGAGACTAGTTTATTTTAGTTACTTTCATAGTATCATGTCTTACGGTATTTTGCTATGGGGACGGTCTGCAGACATAGAGTCTATTTTTATTCTGCAGAAAAGAGCTATCAGAGCCATATCTTCGCAGACGCGATTCTCTTAGGGAACTATTTAAGGAAATAAACATCCTGACGGCCCCTTGTCAATACATTTATGAAAACATTATTTTTTTTATAATAAACCACTTGAGATTCTACAAGTAAATGAGTCCAAATTTAAAACATGCATGCAGTAAATATGTAATGTTTAAATCACATGAGAACTACCATGCAGATTTGGTTGAGATGGTCTTTTGAAGAAAGAACCATACAGATTTGAGTGAACCTACATACAGTCAGTGCAAACATTTGTCAGTATTCGTAAAGCTCAACTCAGGACTACGAAGGAGCTCAACGACTTGACGAACAATACCAAGGAAAGGACATTTGGGTAGGCTGCAGAAAATACTCAAATTGCCAGACATACGTTAAAATTACTGAAAAGGAAAAAAAAGCAATCAACATAGTCCTCACGTTCACAATAATGAAAGGAAAAATATAGTTTACAAAATGTAATACTTAGTAAAGTAAACATTGATGTTAAAAATTAATAGGAAAAAAAAGTCAAATTGTAAAATAAAATTAATCTACAATATCAAATTGTAAAAAAATAATAATAATAAAAAGTACAATTGAAAAAAAAAATAAAAGAAAAAAATAATAATAAGACAACAGTTGTAGTGCGTATTGGAGCAGGTCAATCCTAAGCCTTTTCGTCCTCAACATAGTCCTTTTAAATAGTGTAAAAAGCCTTTTGGCAAAGTTTTCGCTTAACATACATTTTGAATTTATTAAGGTTTAGTTGTTGAATATGACTAGGAAGTTTATTATTAAAAGTGTATACATTGGCATCTAAATGAGCCCCCTATTTTTTTCAGCCTGGGTGTAGTAGGAACCACAAATTTGTGTTTGTTCCTAATATTAAAATTAGGAACATCACTGTATTTTTTAAACATGTTTATATTTTTATGTGCATACAAAATATTCTCGTAAATATACTGTGAAGGTACAGTCATTATATTGATTTCTTTAAATTTATCGTATCTGGGACTTAATTTATAAATTTGAACGAATAGCCTTTTTTTTCAAAATGAAAATTGTCTGGATATCGGCGGCATTTCCCCACAGTAGAATACCGTACGAAATGACACTATGGAAATAGCTAAAATAAACTAAACGGGCAGTCTCTCAAAAGTGATACATTTTTAAGATCTGCCCCTGTACCATGACGTTCAAAGTAAGATTGTTTCATTCTTATTTCTGTGTCGGTAAGAGACAGAGCTATACAGGTTGTCTAGCGCCATCTCTTACCCACAATGGAAGAGGAATAAAACAGTCTTACTTAAAACGTCATGGTAACCCCCAAGGCACGACATATACATTATCTGGCATATAATCTTTATTATCATTTAATAACAGATAAGGGAATATATTTCTAATACCAGATCTAGCGTAGAAAATTTTACATCTTAAATCTAGGCGACCATGGATTCACACAATTTTTGATAAGGCAACCTAATGCGGTTGGATTAGGAATAAAATTACCTTTTATTTGATATATAATTCGATTTAATAACAGATGAGCCATTTACTTACACCCCCATAGTTGCACCAAAAATAAAAGTAGGTAACCTATATTTTGTCAGTTCCTGGGGGCACATTTTTTCAGCTGATGCTCGACTTTCATAAATAACAAATCAGGGTAGTTGATGAAAAAAATGTAATAACAAATACCTATTTATTTTTTAACATCATTGGCACCAGATTTAGCTAGGTAACCTATTCGCAATGTGTTAATAAACGCATTATCAGGCATATAATATTTATCATAATCAAATAACAAATAAAGGAAGATATTTCTTCTACCGGATCTTAGATCTTAAGTATGTCAGTGACAGACAGTGTATTTTGTAGTAGTTATACACTTCTGGACACATCTATTGGCCCACATAAGAGTTTAGGTTTCGATGGCCCCTACCGAAATATGATTGCTAGATTGAACAAAAACTGTTGATGCAGTTTTAAACCTGATACATTTTACCATCTTTTTCGATCGTATTATTTTAAATTTGAATTCAGAATACCATACGACATGGAGCTACGCCTAACAAGTCGGATATGCGCCTTGTTAAAGGCAATTGATTTTTGAATAAAAAACATGTTTTATCAAATAAAGGTTTAATTTAATAACGCGTGTTGCCTCCATGGGCATCTACCACAGCTCTCATACGATTAGGCATAGAGTTTATCAACCGCTCTATGAAATTTTGAGGGATCATCTCCCATTCCTCTTCTATGGCAGTTTTCAACTCCTGCATCGTCTGGGCAACTGGCTGACGAGCCCTAACACGTCTTTTTAGCTCGTCCCACATATGCTCAATGGGGTTCATGTCTGGGCTTCTGGCTGGCCAGTCCATAACTGTGATGTTCACATCCCGAAGATATTCCCTGACGATGCCGGCCGCATGGGCTCTTGCATTATCATGCATAAAAAGGAAATTTGGGCCCACATAGTCCGCGTATGGTATCACGTGAGGTTCTAAGTACTCACGAATGTACCTTTCAGCATTTAATGTTGGCAGCCGTGGTCCTGTAACAACCTCAAGTTGAATTTTGCCGCTCGCGGATATACCGCCCCAGACAGTCCATGAGCCACCGCCATAAGCAACCCTCTCTTCAAAGCAGCATTGTGCGAAACGCTCTCCCTTACGTCGGTAGACCTTCTTCCTTCCATCATTGCCATGTAACACAATTTTAGACTCATCAGAAAAGAGTACACGGCTCCAATCTTGCTGTGTCCAATTTAAATGACTGCGTGCGAAATGAAGGCGCGCTGTTCGGTGGGCTCGCGTTAGTTTGGGCCCATTAGCTGGCTTGTGTGGTACCATATCGCGTTCTTTTAACCTTTTCCGAACAGTTCGAGCGCTCACACATACTCCGTGGAAGTCGCGAAGTTGGTTTTGTATCTCAATGGAGGTAAGGTGACGATTTCTCAAGCTGGTCGTCACGATGAATCGATCCTGCCTTTCAGTTGTGACCCGAGATCGTGGCCTTCCTTGGCGACGAACAAAGCCGCCAGTCTCTAGGTACCTCCGAAAAACATTTCGGACCGCAGATCGACTTAAATTAAGTTGAGCACTCACGTTTCTTTGGCTGTGTCCGGCCTGAATAAGTGCCACAGCTTGGGCGACGACTTCAGGTGAAGTATCCATAGATTATTGATAGAACCTCACCTTAATGTTAAGAATAAGTAATGTTTGTTGCAAAACCAAAGATATCAATCACTTTTTCAAGAATTAAATCCAAGTAAACCAATAAAATCAAGTTTTCTTAGTATTCGATTGTTTGATATCAACAAACAGGCTCCAAATTGTCTTTTGTTTCTTTAAATTCGGTGTTCGAAATTCAAAAAAAGACTATTGAATGAAATTGTGAATGTGCCAGGTTCAAAACTGCATAAAAACTTTTTGCTCGACCTAATATAAAATTTTAGCTAGGACCAAACGAAACTGAAAATACAAGGTGGGCCAATAGATGTGTCCAGAAGTGTATATAAAAAAAACTTATGTTACAAAATATACTTTCTTTTTTGAACAAATGATTCCACTGTCAGTGAAATTGTTAGTTCTTAACACAATAGGTAAAAATCATTATCACAAGATGCGAATTCTTCAGATAAAGGTGGCAAGATTTACATTTGGCACCAGCTTTCATTTTGTCAAACTGCACTACCTACTCTATGTTATTTGTATTCGTTCTAAAGGAGCGCGTCTCTAAATAATAACACTTACACGTGGCGATATTCGAGGTTAAGTAACGATTGCCGCGGTCGGTTTTTGGATGGGTGACCATTTTTTACATTAGATGTGTCTCGGAGAGCACACTTATCCTGGCTGTCATTTTTGTAGATCTGACAGTCTAAGCGTGAAATGTGACACCAGTCTTGCCACTGGATATCACGTTGCCCAGTTACTGGGTTGTAGAAGTCAGATATTTGTATGGTCTACAGATATACTTGTTCCGGGTCTGGGTGTCTTGTGTAAAGTATGAGTTACTCCGAAACAGGAATAAGTCGCTCTACAGGAATTCAGTTGCATCTAATTAGACTCAGTGGAATGATTTTTTCGATTGTTCTTAATAGCAGTGGCGCAGCTGGTCTCCAAACGGCCCTGGACAATAAAAAAAATAGGGGCCCCTTTTTTACCCGACTGTGCCAAAGCATAGGGGATATTTTTTTACTACGAAATAAGCCCAACTAGTACCCAGTTGACACGGATGGGCATTTATAGAGCCTGTAATGACAGGCTCTCAAAACCTTCCGTGATCTAATTCTTGGTAATGACCAAGAATTAGATTTTGTGGACAGCATCTATCTATCTGCCTATCGGAGTCTGGTTTCCACATTTAGTCTTATGCGGACCATTGTGCGTGGGCCATAGCGGCCATCCTTTGGAGGGCTTATTCCATCCAGCCCACCTCTCTCCAAAAACGGATTAGGCTACCCAGGTTTTTCACGGCCTCTGTAAGGGAATTCAGGGATCCTATGGTGGACAGCATTTTACAATTTTATGCTTACACTAGCGGGTGCCCGCGGCGTCGCTTGCGTGGAAGTAGGTTTCTCCATACAAACTTTGGACCCCCGTTTCATCCCGCTAGGGGGAGAATTTTGGAAAATCCTCTCTTAGTGCTCGCCTACATCATAAAAGGAAACCTTGTGAAAAATTTCGCGCTCTTAGTCCCAGTAGTTTCGGCTGTGCGTTGATATGTCAGTCAGTCAGTTTCTCCTTTTATATATGTATATAGATAAGTCGGGGCCCCTGAAGCCTGGGTGTCATTGATACGGCGGTTGCTATACCCCTGTTTAATAGATAGATAGAGTAATTACTTATAAGTGCTTAGTTGCATAGTTTAGTCATTTAAATGACATTAATGTCTTACTAGATTAATTGATTCGTTTAATCGTGATAATCGTGTTTTTATTCGGTGGTGACATAGTGGCTGGCGGGGCCAGTATGCCAGGTGAAGCGTAAAATTGTACATAACTTATACTGCCCAGGCGCGGCACACCTCCGTGTGCTCCATCGTGTCCTCCGGGCGGTCCACACAATGGTGACACCCGGGCGTTTCTTCCGCACGAATCCGGTGCAGGAACCTCCCGAACTTACCATGTCCGGTGAGGACCTGCGTCATGCGGAAGGTAAAGACGCTGTAAGGTCTTTCCAGCCACGCCTCAAAGAGGGGACTTACCGCCATAATTATGGCGTGGCCATGTGCTACAATAGGCTTCCGATTTTCACCCATAGCGCAGCCATTTCTTCACACAGTCAGGCTGGCGCTAATGACTCACTAATCATGCGTGTTCGTTGCTTCATACCGATAATTGCAAGCTTGTGATTCACCTGCTAATTAGGTAGGTAGGTATTTGATAAAAAAAATTGATCAAGAACGCTGTCGACTATATTTTCTTTGATTTTTTAATAATTTTCTTTTCTATCTTGTTTCACGTTTTCATGGAGTAGGTAACAGATCTACACTGTCCACTCAAAACAATTATGAGTAAAATATGAAAATATTTCAAATAGAATTATATATATACAAAATAAAAAAATCTTGCCAGTTCAAAAAAAAACAAAAAATTTAAAACCGAGATATCTTATTGCCACCCGTGAAATATTATCAAGGCGTAAGTACTGTTAGCCTCGATTTCTCGTGAGTCATATGAAAAAAGTATACACATTTACACAACCAAAATATGACTAGCCAGTTAAAAAAAGAGTTCTTTTCCAAAGGAAACGATTTATTCGGATCGTGCACTAGTTTCTGATGTATAACTAAGTAGTACCTACATAAACATAAGTCACAAGTAGGTATATGAAGTTGTTCGTAAAATATAATATTTCGAATTTGAATTCAGCAAATATTTTGAAATCGTAACAAACTAGCCGGACATCAAAAAACAAATACAAAATTTAAATCTACTTCACTGCAGTTTCAAGCAGATAAATGCAATTGGTTAATAAAATAATTCAAACAACTGCATCTAATAATCGTATGAACTAAAATTGAAATTGTATAGTTCAATTTTTAATTGATGCCACCAATCAATAGCATCAAACTGTTTGATGATCATAATTATTACTATTTTGATTTCAGCCGTCGGGATTTATTCTTTCATATTTTTTATCTAGCTTTGTGATTAGATTTACATCGTTCATACAAATAAACACATATTTATGGGTTAACTAATCTAGATTACCTAATAATCTATATGGGTAATATATTTATACCTATGTAAAACCATGCATTTTCTTATTAGTGTGCAAGGTGAGCCAAGCGCAAATGATAAGGGGTCGATCATTAATTACGTGATGTTCCCGTGATTCTCCGGTGTGATACGTGGTAAAGTTTTAGACTAACCTCACATCTTATCGACAATCACGTCACGAGTATTAGACATTGTTGCATAGTTTTAAAGAATACTTTTCTCCGTGTTTAAGCATTTATTATGTATAACTGTAACAGTAGCAGAATTGGCGGTACCGTGGCGTCCGGGGAAATTGTTGCCTGTCAACCGCGAGTCAAGGTCAAGCGCCGTTTTTCAGTTTAGAAATAAGCGAAGAAATAAATACACGTGATATTTTAATAAAACCCCTCACCCCCCCCTTCGAACCTCACGTGTTTAATGAATGATCCTTAAGCAAGGCAATAAATTAAATCTGTCTCCATTTAATATGTGGATATTTATACTTGATTCTTTTAAGCGCAGGCGATTAGTTCGCTTGCGCTTAAAGGTGTTACATTATTTATCAGACTGACTAATCAAGTGTGCAATAAAACATTGCTCCAATAAAAAAAACTTAAAAAGGAATAGATAAAGCTATACGTTCGTCATATTGTCACAATTGGGCACTTGCTTGTGTTGATTTTTGTATATTTTGTACTAATAAAAAAACATTTTACAGAAAAAAATACTACCGACTTAAATGTAAAAAAAAAACACTAAAAAGTGCAAAATAACTTTATTTTCGGAAGTCGGTGTTAATTAACGAAGAGACAAAACGATTATAGAAACACCGACTTCCGAAATTCAACTCAACTTGGAAGCATATCCTTTCAATCAAAAAAATAATTTTCAAAATCGGTTTACAATTGACCGAGAAATCGGTGAACATACATTTAAAAAAAAATACACATTCAGACGAACATAGAACCTCCTTCTTTTTGAAGCGGTTAAAAAACAAATAACACTAAAAATAATTATTTTTCTGAAAACCGCATCAAAATTGGTTTATAAAATGAAGCAGCTTTTCAAATATTTGTACGAGGAAGTGTCAGCGGACGCGTAGGCGTAGTGGGAACATTTCGCGATTGCTCTACGCACCGCACGTAACCTAATGGCGGTGACGTCACATTATAGTTAGGGCATTCTTTTTCTGTTACTTGACAGTTCCCCCTCCACCAGATTGAAAAGGTTTCTAACTTACTTAATTTTTAACCGACTTCCAAAAAAAGGAGGATGTTAAAATTTTTTTGACACCACCTGCTCGATAATGCCCTTTTATACGTCATCCAACCATCACTTAAAGCAAGTCATTATGTCCCTAGGGAGATAATGCAGTATGGGCGATCCCTAGGGAATAATGAGATTTGAATTTGGAACGTGAAAAACCGTCAGCATTATGTGAAATTAAATGTAGTGCATCAAAAAAGTTTATCAAATTCAAACTGGCCACTAACAAAAAATAAAAAACAATAAAAAAAGTTTCTAAAAAAAAGTAATGAACAAGCGGGAGCGTCGTAGAAAATTTAAACTACAGAATCTTTGAGTAGTGAATTTTGTTTGTTTCAAATCTCAAAACATTTTGAGTGATAGTTAAGGTTTACTCGTAAATAATACTTATATTTCTCTAATAAATGATTTGTTTTACTAAATTGTCTTTTAATTATCTCACAGATGGTGTAAAAAGTAGAGTATCCAACACGGGGATAAAGCTGTCTTTGTCTTGGGCGGCTTGAATTCCTCACTTCACTCAGGTTTCTTTATTAACTCCCTCGCAGTGCTCGGGAGTTAATTATATTGATCCCTCACTGACGTTCGGGATTAAAATTAGCAACCTTCGTTTCGTTCGGAATTCAACATTCACTGCTTTATCCCCTAGTCACATAATCTACTATTTTTATCTGTGTTACCTCTGTCGTTTATGGACCGATTTGCAATTTTTTTTTTCCCTCTTATTGGATATGCTTCCAGATTAGTCCCATTTTTTCAAAATCCAGTTCTGATGATGGGATCCATGAGGAATCGAGGGTACTCCTCAAATATTATAGGCAACCATATAGTGATTTTGATATTTTCATCGAGAACTAAAAATAACATTTGATGAAGTGGAACTGATGAAGAAGACCAGAAATGGCCAACGGAACTACATACTCACATAGACATCACAATGAAAATAGTTAAGTGACTATGACAATAAGCCATTCATTTATTTGGCTTTGAATAGTTGTGTTGAAAATGGTATCATCGAAGTGATCTTGATGATGATGAAGCCAGAAGATAGGCACCGGAACTCCGTAATTAATCAATGTATCCTAGCCATGTTTGAGCTTATTAGAATTGTCATGAGTTGCACTTTGGCTATAAGGTACTATCGAACTGATCTGATGATGGAACCGAAAGGTGGAAGGTGGACACGGGAACTTTATAATAAAACAATGTTATGATACATTATTTTATTATAAAGTTCCCGTGTGTTTGGGTTAATTGGAATTGTCATGAGAAATAAATACTCAGGCTATAAGTGTATCGCAAGGAAAAAGTGTGAAATAAAAAACTTTTTCCAAAAAAAAAAAAAACAAAAAATTATCAAAATAACTTTAATTTCGGAAGTCGGTGTTAAATAAAAAACAAACAATACCGAGAAACACCGACTTCCGAAATTAAAGTTATTTTGATCGTCTGTGTTTTTTTTAGTGAAGTCGGTTATTTTTTATATTCATAAACGAAAATACTAAAGTATTTTTATTTTGAACGGTTTAAAAACATTATATTTGCAATTTTGGATTAAAGTTATTTTTTAATATAAATAATACAAAAAAAAACCGGCCAAGTGCGAGTCGGACTTGCGCACGAAGGGTTCCGTACCGTCCGTAGCAAAAATAGGAAAAAATATCACGTGTGTTGTATGGGAGTCCCACTTAAAATATTTATTTTATTCTGTTTTTAGTATTTGTTGTTATAGCGGCAAAAGAAATGCATCATCTGTGAAAATTCAACTACCTACTGTCCAGCTATCACGGTTCATAAAATACAGTCTGGTGACAGACAGACCGACAGAGAATGATAGCAATAGGGTCCCGTTTTTACTTTTTGTGTACGGAATCCTAAAAATGAGTCAAGTACCTACCCAATTATAGTCAAACGGTCACATTTTTATAGTCGGTTGAGCGTCGACTAGTCACTTATGCCGAACTTTATAATGCTAAAATATTTTTTTTTTAATCAATTTAGATCATGGTCGTTTACTAAACATATTTGACGTTAAAATTAACTGCACTAAGCGTTCAGTAGATACACAGCTCAATTACACCTAGGTGCGTGGTACATACCTATTTATATTTATACCTATGACATAACCGAGTGCTTAAAATTTATCAACGAACAAATGTTTCTAAAACTAGTACTTATTATGGAAACCTGTTTTACCTTGACGATGATTTAAAATTCGTGTAATTAATTTAAATGTTGGTAGCCTTACCTGCCGCAAAATGGCGGACCGGGTCACCTTTCAAGATTTTATAATATTATCTAAAACATACAACGGCTGTACGCAGTTTGCACGGAGTTATTGCTTTCAGAATGAACTCTGGACTCTGCTGGACTCACTAAATGAGCGTAATTTAGTTTACATAGACTTTGAATAATGCACTCCTCGACCCTATAATTACACTCACCTTGTAGTCGTGTGTCTTCGTAAATTATTTGATAATAGAGTAAGAAACCTATCGTATACCTACGTAACCACTCTATTTTCTAGATCTATTGCGAATTATCAGTTTATCACAAAGGTAATGACTATGCTCTTATTTATAACAAAATAACACTTTTAATTAAAATCACATCTGGAAAAATAACAGCATTTCTGATAACGTGCTAAAAAATTTTTAGAAAGAAAGTTAGGTAAACTGAAAAAAGATTTGATTTAATAAAGGCTGTGTTTTCGGGTTAACAAACTTAGGTCAAAGTTATTAACATAAAGTGTAGTGAACCCTCCAATGCCGCCCCAGTCGTGAGTTCGTGATTTAGCACTCCATATCCTCACGTTGACCTCTTGATTTATTATATCTATCATGGCCGGGAGTTCGTTGCCACTGTTCCACTAGGACAGGTACTAATATTGATAAAGGTGACTAAAATTAACCCTGCATAAACTTAAATACTTTCTTTTCTAACACGCATGAAAATATGTTTGACATGGAAATGCTTACCTTCCTTTCTTTTATTTTCTTTTCGACATTTAGAATTATTTTACAATAACCGATTAATTACGTGTTATTAAGATGCGATTATATCTACTGCTATGCCTTTTGGAAACTTGTATGTCCCCATTATTATTTTTTTCAAACAAAACGACTGCGTAACACTGCGACATACACGAATTGGGGACACCCATAGTTAGGGCCTGCGCACACTTGAGACAATACTGTCTTATACAGGCTTGTCTACGATGTCGCAGACTTGTCTGCGACAAGACTGTTTTGTCTACGACACGGCGCACACCATCAAGACAAAGCAGTCTAGCAGCGTACGGCCAGGGTTGCCAACTTAGTGGATTTTCCACTTATACTGGTGATTTTAATATTAGGGGTTAAAGTATGAAATTGCCGAAATTCAGAGGTTTTGTACTGGATTAGTTTTACACCAATTTATGATTTGATTTCAATTGAAACCTAGATGATATCTGCAAGGTATCTGTGTTTCCAAAATATCTAAAGAAAGATGTGTAATAACTTCATAATCAAGTAAGTAATCCTGAATAAATAATTATGGGCCTTTTTTTTCGTGGTTATAAAATTGCCTTCATAGGCAAATTGCAGTGAACGTTCTGTCGTCAGTGATAGCAGTTTGAAATAAAAAAATCGCGGTAATGTTTTTGTAAAAGTCATGGAAGAATTCGGTTATGGTCGGCCTTGTGAATTTTAACTCGAAACATGTTAGGTTGCTGTTTCCTGCTAATTTAACTCTTTGCTAAGTTATCGAACATAGCCCCCGCTCACTAGGTGTGGCCAAAAATATCGAAACTAACTGTTATCAATCAGCGCCTTAAACCTTATTGATTCAAGTCATTTGTCTAGCTGTTTGATTAAACGGCTGCATACCATTCGAGGTGCAGTGTAGTGAAAAGGCTAGGCTATTAACAGAAAGGCATAGTTTTAGTACACTAGTTGGACTTTTGGAGGCGTTATACGTACCTATCTAGAAATTATGTAGGTAAAGAATTTAAATACAATTCACTATTTTATTCAAGATTTATATCGATGATTTAGGTACCTCGTTGGTGAGATGATAGTGTTTTGTATATAGGAATTAACACAAAGCTTTACAAGATCTTATGACGTAGCGGATCTTATACCAGCTGAGAGTGGATAGGTACTAACACTATAATCTTTTCGTCTCATTATCATGTATTCACTGTAATCCGGAAAATTGCTAACAAGAGACAGACGAGGAAAATGTACTTAATGATGATTGAAAGAGAACATAAATATAGCACAGTCAGTGTCTCGTAGTCTGCTGACCACTAAGTGTCTGACCAAACTTCCGGTTTCGGCCTAGTTTCGCCAAAAAATAGTACATGTTGCGGTTTTCTTAAACTGAAACTGAATTCGAAAGGTTTCGTACTGCGATCGGACATGTTATTCAAACATTTTATTTATTAGATAAAAGGTAATTTTGTTTGGTACCTCAAATAATATCAGTGACGGAACGATGAATATAATAAAATATGTGATTTATAATTAAAAAGTGACTGACTTAATAAGACTGACAATTTTTTCTCCCTACGAAAATTTACTTCATTACTTCGGTGTCAGACTGATAGCGCCGGTATTCGGTTTCGGAGTGAAAACTAGTTTCAGTCGGACACATAAGTATCGGACCTAAACTAGTTAACACGTCTCAACTAGTTACTTATATTAATGTACCTGGCCTATTTGTTTTATTTTCTCAGTTATTATAGCTAAAATTGATACAAGTAGCTTCTACAAGTCACAGCATAGGAAAATACTTATTAGGCCAGGTGTAGAAATTTTACTGTTTTTTTTTATACGATTTTTGATCGCTCTTTGTTAACTCTATTTTTTAAATAACACCCACTAATAAATGTTGTTATTTTCAGAATAACACGACCGTCGTCGTGGAGAACGGCGAAGAAATTATAAAAGTTAGTAAAATGCAGGTACCCAATGGAATTAGTCAAGCAAAATATTTGAACGGTAAGTTATTTTTTTTCACAACCCCTTCTCGACTTGAATACGAAAGATTTATATGTCTCAAGGCAGAACCTCTGCTGCTGCCGGGCAATAATACTGTGTTGAATTTCGTTATAACACGCCGGGTCAATTATGTGATATGACTAAGGAATTTCAACATTCGTAATAAAACTTCAATCAGACACCATGGCTGTAGGTGCTTAGGTTACTGAAACGAAAGTCCTTAGTTGTTTCTTATAAGTTACTTAAGTATTCCAATTTGGCTAGTATTTTTGCTAAAATATTTCATACTAGATGTCGTCCGCGGTTTCACCCGCGTCTTGGGTTTCTGCTCCGCTTCCGTGGGTCGTAGCGTGATGTTATATACCCTATACTATTTGTCATGAACCTATACAGAAAGATTTTTCTAATCCGACTCGTAGTTCCAGAGACTAGCGCTTTTAAACCAATAATAAAACACTTCCCGCTTTATTATATTAGTATAGAAAAGTACCTAATCAAACAGACCACTTAAATGGAAATTTTAAACATCGCACTACTAAGGGTGTTTTTAATATCGTGTGGTTTTGATCACGCATGCGGGATTGCCCCGCACGCGTAACCCCCGCAAATGTCCATTAAAGCACCCTAACTGAATCTACTTTCAGTGTTATAAAATAACTTATTAATTTAGCCGTTTCGGATGAAACTTTGTGTGTATATTTGACTGGGTCCCTGGATGGTTTGAAAATACAATAGAACCCGGTAGGTGGCGTTGCAATCGGGTTCTCAATTTCCCAATTTTCGGGCAGGACAACGACTGCCGGGACCTATGTGATGATCTCACTTGAGTGTCAGTAACTATTCGATATTAATGGATCAGTGGGGGACAAGATCCCTCCAATACCTAGGGATATAAAGTTGCCTCTACATTGCAGACGGCACTCGATCCTCTGTGGGGAATAAATTAATAAAATGGATTTTTTAAATTCTATTCTTCTATGGGTTTTTTTAGGTGGTAAAATCATCTAATGACAAATCGCACTCTTGGGCGGAGCGAGAGATAGTGTCAGACTTTTACTGACTAAAAACCCACTCCTGTTCCTTCGTTGCCTTCGTCCCAGGGCCCCGAGTTTCGTTTTCACACTACCCATGGCCCCAGTAGGCTTCGACCCTGCTGGGCCCCTACCATTTGCTGACATCTCCCTAAGGCGCGCGTGGAACAATACGCGCCGTCGACGATTTGGGCTCGGTCCGGACGATTACCGGACGGTCGGACGGCGAGCCACCCATTGCTTGCCGTCCGCAAGCCCGATTCTTCTATGGGTAGAAATGACTCGCGTAATAGCATCTATTTTCTATATTCTTGTGCAAATTGGTACTAAGCTACTTTTAATGTTTCTTATTGACGTCACGTCATCGTTATTCTGAAGTTTAATTTACCTCGGATTTAATATAGGTAATATTTTACAGCGTCTTTTTTTTAAGTATGTACCTAAGTAAAGACTGCATGTTGGCACAGTGGTTGGCTACTGTGCTGCGTGGTGCGGGTTCGATTCCCGCATGGAACAAATATGCATGTGTATGGCCCACAGATAGTTATTGAAGGTCTGGGTGACTTATGTATCTGAGTTAGCATATTTGTGAACGCACAGGAGTAATTCCTAATTGGGGCCATGGGTGATGCGAAAGAGATCCCCGGGGCCCTGGAAAAATGGCAAAGAAGGAACAGGAGTGGGTTTTAGTCAGTAAAAGTCTGACACTATTTCACGCTCCGCCCAAGAGCGGGGGATGTCATTAGATGATTTTCCCACTCGAAAAAAAAAGGAGTAATTCCTAATGTGGGGCAAAGACTTTTTTTTTAAATAACGAATAAAATAAAAAAGCATCGTACTCTAACCATTGTTTCAAACAAGACGAGATAAAAATTAAAATACAATGCTAGTGTTCGTCACGAGGAATTATAAATAGGAAATAATTAAATGATTTCATTTTCTGAACCTTTAATTATGCAAATGATGACGATGGCGCGATCGTAACAATTAAGTATATTTTAATTCCCGGTTAAGTAACAAGTTAATTGTTTGTTTGATAATATTTGCTTCTGTAATAGGTAGAGTCTTGCTTGCATGTCAACTGTCAACACTCGCAGCATACCGCATTCAAAACAAACATTCTGTGCTGTTATTGGGCACGTCGTGTTTACCGAATAGTCTTGTCCTGTGATCGATGTTGACATAATATTGTGAATGTCCCATTTTCAGGGCCTGACCAGGTCGTACCGTCCGAAAGTGTCAATAATTCACTACCCGGGGGCTACGTGAAATTACGCGTACAGGCCCGCGGGCTGGCGGCAGAGCCCCCCATCTCAGTCCCCGGCTTGCTCACGCGCACGGTGGCCAGGTACCCCGACGCCACAGCGCTCGCTTCAAAAAAAGCAGACGGAAAATGGCACAAAATCACCTACAAGTAAGTTCTTTGATTATTTCCGTGTCCTTCTCTTCGGTATTTCCTTTAGATAAGGTCGTAAGCTTCCTAGAGATACCGAAAACGTTTTTGTAATAGATTAATGAAAGCGTTGATTAATAAAACAATTCTGACATGTGCAAAATCGATTGTCAATTAAGCCGTTAATACCTAGATAGGAAAAATCGTGTATCTAAGCAGAAATAAATGCATAATAATATTTATTTAACATATCGGATGCGTCAGGTATTTTTTACGTAATAGATATCTAACTCACGCGATATGTAAAATCAAACGCATTACTTCTTTGTAAGCAGTGCTCCCTCTCTATTTATAAATAAACTAATATACTTAACATCATTTGTGTCTAATCAGTGTAATTGGCTTTAGCATTTTGTCGTTCTGGTTAAATAAATCAACATGTAGCGTACCTTAAAATAGCATAAAATAAAATAGAATAAATTTTATTGTACACCAAAAAATAGTTTAAAAAACACGCTTTTAGCACGCACTAAAAATTACAAAATCCTGTCCGCCATCTCGGACGTCCGCCATATTGGATTTAAGTCATGTGACTATTTTTTCGTTTTCCTGACAGCAAACCCTTTCATTTGATACCCATATCATAGGGGTGGATTTCAAACAGCCAGTCCGCCATCTTGGGGAGGCCGCCATATTGGATTTGTAATGACGTTTCTTAGCTAGTCATGTATTGTCATCAGAATTCAGAGCGTGTGCAAAATTTCATCCTAATCGAAGACCGGGAAGTGGGCCAAATTAAGATTCCAAGATTTTCTTACATACATAGTTACAAGTGAAGCTAATAAAAGCGTGTTATAAAGTAACACGACTTAATAAATAACTATGGGTACAATGGCGCTCTAATCGCTGACAGCGATATCTACCAAACCTTAGGATGGATCGTAAGAACCTTATATAATTCAGGAACAGGGGGTAGTCTGCGGTGGTAGAAGCTGGTTTCTGATATATATTGTACTAGATTCTGCCAGCGACATCACCAGTGTGAAATTTAAAAATTATGCCAAGGGCACATACCTAATATCGGGATGAAAAGTGGTCTTCTTTATGTATTGTCATCCATTTTACAGGCAATACCAGGAGCGCGTGCGCACAGTGGCGAAAGCCTTCATAAAGTTGGGCCTGGAGCGGTACCACTCCGTGTGTATCTTGGGCTTCAACTCGGAGCAATGGTTCGTCGCCGACCTCGCGGCCATTCACGCCGGGTTAGTAACACTTTCATTATTAATAACTTTCGTCCAGGCATAACTTACGTTTAAACGTTTGGCTCGCATAATCGCGTTTAGCCGCTGTCACTAGTGTCACTTGTCTGTATTTTTCTTTTGTTGTATTGTTACAAGTGACACTAGTGACAGCGGTTAAACGCGATTATGCGAGCCAAACGTTAAAACGCGATTAGTCTTATTGGTGAATTCCGCCTTAACACGCACTACTTGTAATTTTTGTAAAACGTTACCAATTCCTGTAATAGATAGTACCTACCTATACTCCATTCACGAAGCATTAGACAAAAGAGGTACATATAAGCAGGTGTGCACAACATTTATTTTTCGAGATAAATTCATAAAATTTTAATTAACCGACTTCAAAAAAAGGTGAACTGAAACCTTTTTTTGAAGTCGGTTGTATTTTTTTTTTTTAATTTTTTTTTTATGTTTGTTACCTCAGAACTCCGTCGTTTATGGACCGATTTGCAATTTTTTTTCCCTTTATAGGTTATGCTTCCAGATTGGTCCCATTTTTTTCAAAATCCAGTTCTGATGATGGGATCCATGAGGAATCGAGGGAACTCCTCAAATATTATAGGCAATCATATAGTGATTTTCGTATTTTCATCGAGAACTTAAGCATTTACAGTCAAAAAGTAACATTTGATGAAGTGGAACTGATGAAGAAGACCAGAAATGGTCAACGGAACTTCATACTCACTTTGATATCACAATGAAGATAGTTAATTCATTAACGCTCAGGCGGTAGCCGGCGCCCGGAAGCCATTGTCTTACTATTGTGTCTCTAATTACGCACGTCAAAAGGTTAAGCGACTATCATCAAACTGATCTGATGATGATGATGGAGTCGGAAGGTAGGCACTGGAACTCCGTAATTAATTAACGTAACCTAGCCGTGTTTGGGCTTATTAGAATTGTCATGAGATGCACTTTGGCTATAAGGTACTATCGAACTGATCTGATGATGGAGCCGGAAGGTGGAAGGTAGACACAGGAACTTTATAATAAAACAATGTAACCTAGCAGTGTTTGACTATTTCTTATTCTGTGGTTTGGGTTAATTGGAATCGTCATGAGAAATAGTTACTCTGTTTATAAGTGTATCACAACTAAAAAGTGTAAAATAAAAACTTTTTACAAAAAAAAAAATAACCGACTTCATTAAAAAAAAACACTTAAAGGATCAAAATAACTTTAATTTCGGAAGTCGGTGTTTTAAATAAGAAACAAACAATACCGAGTAAGAGTAGCATATGCTACAGTTACTGATTTCTTTGGAAGTGATGTGATAGTCACTTTACTTCAGACTTTCCTCCAAGTAAACTACAGAATAGAAGATCTCTTAGAATTGCCCCATCATCGTACTTTTTACGCAACTGATCATAAAATCCACGGAGTTATTGGTGTCTAAAAGCTTTGGTCAAGCTAAGCCTTAAAAGGGGTAGCTTTAGCCTCGGTTAAGCTTATTCTTAATAACTCTACCAAGAATAAGCTTAAACAAGGTTTTTAGGCATAAATATCCGTTTTTAGGGAACTATTAATTTGTTAGTAGGTTTCCCCTTGGTCTAATTTGCTATAGGCCCCGCACCGGCTTAATCCGGCACTGACGGCACTGTCGGTGCTTCACACCAGTCGTGCTATTCTCTAAGAAAACAGCCCGCTCGCTGCAGCGACGAAATCCAAATACGTACATAGGATTGACAATCCAATATACTCCTCTCCTCTCTTATGATTGTTAATCCTATGTACGTATTTGGATTTCGCCGCTGCGGCCAGCTCTGCGCTCAAGGCTGTTTTTTTAGAGAATAGCACTGCAGGACAGCATAGAATGTTATACAAAGCACAGGTCCAATCATATGTGGAGTAGTGCAGTCACATGTGGGCGGTGAAATAAAGGGTCTTTCAATAAGCACTTCCCTGGAATCTTTAAATTTGAATAAAACAAATTGTGTGTTATCGAATTTTTTTATTCATTTGAATGGCCTATTGATGTCATTATGTATCGAATATGGATAGCGCGCATCCGAAATATCCAATTTTTCTAAGTCCTTTACTGTTCTCATTATAAGGAGTTTTGTCTGCTCATTTTCGAAACCTCCTGAAAAGTACCTATAATTCACCGTGTGAGTAATATTGCAATTTGTTATTATTAGTCAAAAAGTAACAAGCTTTTATAATAGAAATTAAAAAACTAACCTACAATTTTGAATCCAACCGTCGCATTTTCTCTGCATGTTTCTAATTTACTTCTTGCGTCTTTAAATTTGTGAATCATATTAAATTGAAGCCTCTCCGTCGAACTAGTGATTGTTTTCGGCATTATTTTAAGCAAAGCGGGTAAGATAAGTTGCACGTAAGTAGGTAAACATAAAATGAGTTATGTTCGAAACGTCAAGAACACAATCTTGAACATTTTTAATTTCTTAAATGCTGCCATACACCACAAAGTTTGATAAATAATTCGGTGACATCTTTCGATGGCCAAACTCTATTTGTTTCACTCACATAGTTGTAAGTTTGTTTATTGTTACTAACGCTTTAGGAGTCCCATTGTTTCTCGAAATAAATAATATTATTATTATTATACTTAAGTACATTTGGGTCGAAAAGAACCTTCTTTTGAGATCGAATTAATATATTATGCAAAATGACGCAAATAGTTAAAATAATTTACATCTGCTTTGCGCAAACCTAAACAATAGGTAATTTAATTGAATTTCCCATCAAAAATGTTGGCTATCTGAGTGACTTAATCTATGTTTTTTTTTTGAGTCATAACAAATTACTGACAATCCTCATCTGTATGCGGTGTAACGGAAATGGGTAATCATATTTTAAATACACGTTCTATCCATAGAAATGCAAACAAAACAAACAAATTGCGTATTTTGTATTCATGAATATATCGACTATAAACTGATCTGAAACCACTGCACCTGTTACAGAAATGGTTTTTCAATAGTTACACTTACTCGAAAAACTGCGCTTATCTCTACCGCTTTTAGGCACATAATTTATCTTTATCTACACTAGTGCGAAAAAGTGCGTGTGCTAAACCCCACCGCAATTTATTATATTTATCGAAGCAACCCTCTCGAATATCGAATAGGTATAAAAAAATATATTTATATCGAAGGGGCCCTCTAAACCTGATTGAGCGGGATTTGTCATTAGATGATCCTACATAAAAAAAAAAAATTAGCAAATAGGTTGCAACGCTACTTTAATCATGACAACTCGACAGTTAGTAAAAGTCTGACAGTCACCCAGAGCGGGAGAGGTTATTTGATGATTTAATCCCATATAAAAAAGGGCCCCAGTTTTTTTTTGCCCCAGGGCCCTCGTTCTACTAGTTACGCCACTAAATATACCCACACATATATAAGCTTTGTAACTACTCGGGCAATAGATTATAACAGTGCGATGTGTAAATCAGCTATAACATTTTAATTACAGGCTCAAGATAAGAAATAAACATAAAATATAGCAGTAAATTTATTTATTACCTACTTTATTATGTTATATAATAAAACATTTTTATTTACCTTATTAGCAGATAAGTACTAAGGCCAAACGCGTCATAGTGTCGCTGTCGGCCTCAAAATGCTAACACCAGTATATTTTGAGGCCAGGGGGCTTTTGTCATTGCAGCCAAGGCGATTATATACGTAGATACCTTTCTAATGGAGGTGAAAGTGCCATCACAAATGCTTTCACATATCAAACTAGTAGGTACATTTTGATACAAGTGGTGAAAGTTTGTCACTGCTACAAGTGAGTCGTAGGCGAGGGTGTTATGGAGCCGAGTGCTGTAGTGGCAAACCAGGTGTATCAAACGACGTTTTTCAATCAACTTAAGAAGAAATAAAGAGGAGTTGACGTGCGACTCGTGGGGATCTCTTAGCGCCCAGCCTGATAAGATATATAGTCGGGGGACTTCTTATACTATAAGAAAGTATTTTACAGAATGGACCCCCGACTGCGATGAAAATTTCAATTTTGTAGATTAAATAGTTTCCGAGATTCCGTGTTTAGTCAATGAGTGACTACTTTCTTTCTCTTTTTTATAAATTATCAAACATCTTGTTTTTTGATTTTAAGTTTATTTTTTTAACATGGCTATTTGCTTTTTTGAAATTCGCATTCGCATTCGTATTCGTAAGAAACATGCGAATGTTTGGTGAATGTTTCTGACAAACAAAAAGGAAATAATATATTGATTGAATGGATATAGAATGGCAATGCAAGTGATACCTATAATTTTACAATTTTATATTTATTTTAATATTTTTCTATCACACAACTTGCATTTCACATTTGCAGTATCATAAATTAATGAATTAACCTCAAATCACAACAAATCTTTTCTTATGAACTCAATGTGATAGGCTTCGTTCAGTCAGTCTGTAACGGCTCTTATTCAGTTTAAACTTGGCTGACACGAAATGTCAAACCTGTATAACATTTTGTGCGCACTTTATTTGAAAGTCAACATTCCTATTCGCATTCCCGAATATTGAATTTGAACATTCGCATTCGCATTTGCATTCGCGAATGTGAGAAATTTAACATTCGTTACATCACTAGCTACGACATCTCACCTATAATAACATTCGTTATGATTTATGCAATTAGAAAACTGATCAACTTTCAATTTATGTATTTGGCTAGTGGGTATGCGGCGGGTATCTACACCACCAACTCGGCGGACGCCTGCTACCACTGCCTGCTATCCTCCCGCGCCAACATCTGCGCCGTGCAGGACAAGAAGCAACTGGAGAAGATCCTGTCCATCCGCCACAAGCTGCCGCACCTCAAAGTTCTCATACAGTGGGAAGGCAATGTGGACACATCGGTGCCCGGTGTCTATAGTGTAAGTTCATAGAGTTTGCCACGAACAGCTTCACTGATAGGGTCTAATCAGTCCTAGTCCCTTAAAGACAAAAAGTTCTATGAGAATTTAATTCTTATACACACGTAAATGGAGGCCCCGCTTCGCCATCTATTTTATTTACATATTTTTATCATACAATAAATCGTTCTTGCAACGCTAAGAGCAGTGGTGGCCCAGTGGAACCCCGACTTACGAGTCGGTCGAGTCGGTCGCGGATTCAAACCCAGCCAGGCGCATTACTTTGTATAATTTATTTCATCACCACTGCTCTCAAAACGGTGAAGGAAAATGGCATGTCTTAAAGAAAAAGAAAAAGAAAGAAAACATGTTTATTCTGCCTGAATAGACGCACAATTTGTTACAAATATACAAAAACCAAGTTCCCTGACAGGCCATGTGTGTATCGGGCATAACCAAGAAACCAACCAAGAACCAAGAACCATCCAAGAACCAACCAAGAACCAAGAATTCGCGAAGACATGTGACATCCCGCACTGGGTCCGCGTGATGGATTACGACCCATTCTTTCTCCTGGAGAGGAGGCCTGAGTCCCAGCAGTAGGAACATTATAAGGCTGATTATGTAAGTTATGTTAATCGTTCTTCTGCATTATAATTTGATCTTTGTTTTCAGTGGGACCAGGTTATGGAAATAGGAGAGAAAGAGTCAAACACGCAGCTCGACAGTATCCTAAAGAATATTGCTGTCAACGAATGCTGTACTTTAGTGTACACCGTAAGTTCTATGTTATCACTTTGTAGTATTACCAGCTTGTAGGTCTGTCGATCAACCCTGTATCTGCAACGAAAAGCAAGTAGGTTTATGAGTTAGGTATTTATTAATAACGTGAATGGAGGTTGAAGAAAAGGTGGATTGTGTGTGAAAGCGAGGTAACTGATAGGGTGCAAAGCACAAGGAAACTTGTAGGCAGGGATATGATATCGAGGATTACACTCTCGGATTCTTAAGAGCCAATCAGCTTAGGGTTTTACGACGAAGTTGGCCCAATTCGATGAAATTAACTAAGTATTTTGTTGTTTTTTTTTTTCTGTAGAATCTATTTCTGTTCATATCCGCCAGGGCCACGGGGATTTTTTGAAAAGAGAACCCGTGATCCTAGAATGCAAAGGTCAACTGAAGGATACAGGTGTGGTCTTAGTCAGGAAAAGTCCAACACCTGAGTTACTGCCGCTCCACCCTAGAGAAAGAGAATTCCAATAATTAAATCACTATGTTTGTGTGTAACAAATTTTGTGTAAAACAAACAATTAAGATGATTTCCCACTTAAAAAAAAAGTATTCATATTCCTATTTCTATTTCTTCCATAGTCAGGGACGGTGGGTCCTCCGAAGGCTGTGATGCTGTCGCACGACAACGTGACGTGGGACGCCTTCTCAATCGGCGAACGAGTGGCGGACCTGCAACCTACGCAAGACCGCATTATCTCCTTCCTGCCACTCAGTCACGTCGCTGCACAGGTACCTATATCAAACCATATTTGAATGCTGAATTTGAGATTATTATACAATTTTGGAACAATTTAACTCTATGAAAAAACATAATTAAAGTACTTTAAGATATGATTTAGAGCGGAATTCACCAATAGAACTAATCGCGTTTTAACGTTTGGCTCGCATAATCGCGTTTAGCCGCTGTCACAGGTGTCACTTGTAAAAATACAACAAAAGAAAAATACAGACAAGTGACACTAGTGACAGCGGCTAAACGCGATTATGCGAGCCAAACGTTAAAACGCGATTAGTCTTATTGGTGAATTCCGCCCTTAGAGATCTTATAAATTGTAACTTGAGTTAGTAGGAACGGATTAACATTAAGTCGATTTCAAGTTTAATAAAACCGTTTAAAAAGGAAGAGATCCTTAAATGGTCACTTGTGAACTTAACCAAATTAAGAGCTGTATGTTGCAAATAAAGTCATTGAGAATGGAATTGGTGGACACAGTTTGTTCTGAAAGTTGAGAGGAAGAGGCCGTTTATGTGTTTTTACTACAGTAAGGGCAGGGCAGACCGCATGATTTCTGGCACCACTATCCTCCAGAGCGGTCATGTGCGCGAGATATTAATGGCGTGTTTCTTGTTGGGTGAACACGGTTAACACGTTCGAGGACAGAACGAGATTATACGTCATCGTTCGAAATTTTGATATGGCACAACGTACAATGACGTCCAAATAATTTTTTTACTTTACGACAGAACGTACATTTCCGATGAACGTTCAAGTTAAAATCCTATTGAATGTATCTTGTGTCACAACATTTAAAATACCCGAAGCTTTACTGTCACGTAGAGTAAGTTTTAAACTATTTCAAATAAGTGCCGTTGACAGTGGGCGGGAACGGTACTCACACACGCACAACGTGTATATGCGTCGCGCGCGCCTACCGCGCTCCTACATTCAGTGCGGCTGCGTCACAGCGGGGTGCGCTCGCGTTCGCTAAACATTTCGTGACGTATCGTAATATTTGCCGCGACAAAACATCGTAAGTATTTAGTTTATTTGATTTATGTATTATTCCTTAGCCAGATAGTATACTATTTTACTATGAATTAATAATTTTACTCTGTGAAATTGATGTTTAATGGGTTATTTTATGTGTTTTAGATGGATAAGCGCAAAACAAGACTGATGAACATTTTCGATGATTCTGACAACTCTACCGAGGCGGATCCTTACCAAGACGATGATGGATAATATGGTTCGGATAAAGATTTTGACCCACAAGGCAATACATCAGGTAGTGAAACTACCTGATGTATATACGTTAGACGTTATTACACGTTGTGTCCGTTCACGTCTAGTTAACTTACTCTTAATGACATAACGTATTTATACGATAACGTGATAAAACGGTTGTGTCATGATGTCTTTAAAACAATATATTTTCATGGGAGGCTACGTACTCATACGTCGTATAATTTGTATGGACATTTACTGTGTCATTTTGGTACACAGTCTCAAGTGGTAGCGTCCTCGAACGTGTTAAATAAACATTTGGACGGCCCTATCTATATAGGTATATACTAATACTTAGATGTCATGTGTATACATCTGAAGACTTGGTTTGTTTGTTTGAACGCGCTAATCTCAGGAACTACTGTTCGAATTGAAAATATATTTTAGTGGTGGATAGTACGTTTATCTATAAAGACTATGGGTTATATAACATCACGCTACAGCTTAAGGTCCTAACTCCCCAGCAGTGCTATAATACAGTGACTTTCTGAAGCTTAGTCCCCGGTAACGGCTAGGTCAATAGGTTTAAAAAAAAATGTGTTTATTATAGATTTATGTATAACATTATCAACATAAGATTTTTTCGTAAGACTAATAGGTACTACTGTCAAAAAAAAAATAATTTTAACAACATGATATTTTTTTCGCTTGTTTTCCGTATTCCTTTCAAACGGCCTTGATCTTTAGAAATATGTTTACACAAAAAACATGCTGGTTAAGCATTCTTCAAAGTGCAAAAAGAAAGAGGATTTAAAAGTCAGCGGGGCTCTATCCAGCCAGATATTTAAGGGATTATACACCTTAAAGAAGCGGAGCAGTAACCAAAGACTCGGGTGAAACCGCGGGGGACAGTTAGTCTTTACTATTTTAAAGCAAATCTGAGGCAAATCAATCACTTAGTAACGTAGTCCTCTTGCATTGATCGCCCTATCTACTGATACCTGCCTACACTTGCTCATGAGGGGTAAAGCATAACATAGACTAAGGTCGACGGAAAGGTTATCACAGTACAAATTAATTTACATTTGACGTATTATATTACCTACCTCTAACAGAGTGCTGCATTTATTGACCTACCCATAAAATATTGGTGATAAACAACAATATGGTTTGAACTAGCAAATTCGAGACTGCGAAAGTTATATTTTTTTTTCAGAAGGCTGCGTCTCAGATGATTATAGGAATATTTGATTTAAAAAAAATAAAAAATGAAATGCTGGTGTCTGACCATTATTTCAACTGATGGACCATGTAACACGCTTGCCTACAAGCAACGACCATACAACTGTATGGTCGTTGCCTACAAGTTACCTATTCTCTCTTGACTTACGATCCTCAAGTTGTAGTTATCGAATTTCAGAATAAATTTAATGTTTCTTAATGAATTAATACCATTGCTTGTGTTCTCTAACAGGTGGTAGATATATATACAACTCTATCAAATGGAGTTACCGTGTTCTTCGCGCAGCCGGACGCGCTCAAAGGCAGTCTCGTGGAGACCCTCAAGGAAGTGCGACCTACGAGGTAACGTTCTACGAATATTTAACAAATTTCCGCTTTTGTACAAACAATACAATATATTGCTGACTACAAATTCTATTCTGAACAATATTGTAGAGACCGATCGCAGATTCAATGTTGGCCAGTTTCGGCCCAAAAACTGGTTTCGGCATAGGCCAAAAAATTACCGAATTCGGTTCGGCCGAAACTAGCATTTCTAAGCTGACGATTGTGATAGAGTAGAGTAGTAATGTGAACGTTTGTGAGGAGGGTTTTATGGATGGATATTTGTTATTCTTTCGCAAACCACTAAACCGATTTTGATGAACCTTCACAGTAATAAATATAGCTTATACATCAGACCAACAATCAGGAGTAAGTATTTCACCGGTGAAAGTTGAAATACTGACTCCACGCAGGTACTCTGCGGGCATCATCTAGTCGCAAATACTTTATGCTTGGCTGTAAATTTGACACATCGCATTTTAGAAGTTGGGAACTTTCTAAAACTGTGTATCATATGGACATCCGGGTACTGTTCCTACGTCTTCGTAAGCATTTAAATACAATAATTATGTTAATTGATTGGATGTTATATTTTGTCTTGCTAATCTAATAAAATGTCTGAATCACGGTCGCTGTAATTAGTAGGAATATCTAGGTCATCATAATCTGCGCGATGATAATGTGATAACTTGGTAAGTATATCTGCAATTTCTGGTGTTATAGATTTATTTTCCTAAATAGATTTGAAAATTCTTTGAAGTTAATAGAATTAGATTAAATCACAGCGATAAAGTCTGACCAGATATTTATTATTTCAACTGATTCACCGTGCAGGCAATCCAATCATCTAACAGTTACACAATTTTTATTGATCTAGTTTTTTGTATATTTAACCCCGACGCAAAAAGAGGTGTGTTATAAGTTTGATCTCTGTATGTACCCTAGCCCTTAAACGAGTGATCCAAATTGCCTGCTGTCTGTTTTTATTTCTTTTGAAAGCAGGTTTTTAGATATACATGGTGTTTGGTCCATTGTGTGCCAAATTGAAATGGTCGACTGGAGGGGTCATCTGCTCTATCATCGACTTTATATTGTTTTATGAAAAAAAGACCCAAACTTTTCATTCAAATACAAATTTAAAAAAATATATAAGGCGTAGACTCTGAATTTTAATTTTATTTAGATGCATATTGTATTAGAGTACTCTTAAATTAAAAATTTGTGATATTAGCCATCTAGTTTGTTTTTTAATTTACTCGCAAAGTTTCGGAGTTAAATTAAAGCTGTCCATGTTACAGCTATTTACATAGCTACAAAAAAAAAACCAAAAGCGACCGGAATATTCCAACGCCCTCAAATATTCTTTAGTCTATTCTCTTGCTGGTGATGTACCACATGCCATAAAAAACTTTTTACAACTTTGTGAATTCGCTAGAATTGTAAATCGAGGCACTTATGACTAAATTCCAAAATCTACAGAAAAAAAAATCTTTTTGCGTAACTTCTATTACTTGAAAAACAGGTAAAATTGATGCAGTGTAAACGTTTGAGCAAGAGTGATTGGGAATCAGGTAGTTGGACCGCGTTACCTGCCCTATAACCTCAATGGCGATAACTATTTGGAGTCCTTCAAAATGATCTGCCCGAATTAATGTCCGAGGTGCCCGTATTTAATGAACATTCGACCAAACTATTCCAGCATGATGGCTGTCCTGCGTATTGGCGTTGGACTGTGAGGGAACATCTGGACGATGTATTCCTCATTGCGTCGATTGGTCGCGATTGCTATATTTCATGGCCAGTACGTTCCCCAGACCTAACTCCGTTAGACTTTTATGTCTGGTGATGTGCCAAAGAGCTGGTACACGCCACGGAGACTAGTAACAGATAACAGATTTATTAGGATTTTCAGGTATTATTTAAGCAAAAATATTTTTTTAATCATAATTTTGAATATTAGCCTTAATTGACTCGATTCACAATTCTAGCGAATTCACAAAGTTGTAAAAAGAGTTTTATAACATGTGGCACATCACTAGCAAGAGAATAGATTACAGATTATTTGAGGGCGTTGGTAGATTCCGATCTTCTTCTTCTTCTTCTTTGTCCAACCCTCTTCCCAGTTTACCTGGGGTCGGGTCTCCTTGTACGTTTGCGCCAGAGAGTTCTTGCTTGTCTGTGCACTCAGACTCGTTGGTAGATTCCGATCGCTTTTGCTTTTTGTTTTTGTAGCCGTAAATAGCTGTAACATGGACAGCTTTAAGTCCGAAACTTTGCGAGTAAATTAAAAAAATAACTAGCGAGCTAATGTCACTAATTTTGAATTTAAAAGTACCTACATCTAAATAAAGAGTCTACGCCTTATACATTTTTTAAAATTTGTATTTGAATGAAAAATTGAGTCTTTTTTTTTCATAAAACAGTAAAAAGTCAATGAAAAAAAAATCCACAAGGCATGAGAACTGTTTAGGGGTCTGAAAAGATAGCAGATGACCCCTCCAGACGACCATTTCAATTTGGCACACGATGGACCAAACGCCCTGTATTTCATCCAAATCGGTTCAACCCTTTACAATTTATGGTGAAAGTGGGAATGAACAACCGAATGTTTGCAAATGTGTATAGCTAAGTGGGGTATCAAGTGAAATGGTTTGCAAAACTGTAGGATAAATGAGAATCGGTTTAACTTTTTAAAAGTTATGGGAGGTAAAATGGCATGATTCGTATCTACTTTAAATTAATAATTTGGGTTGGAAGTTTTTCAGTAAATTAAAAAGATTTTACAGTTTGCGTGCGGCCATCAGCTCTGTGAAAATTAATAAAAGCTATGCGCTTATTTTATTCTTTACTTGTTTCTAAATCTAGCGAATACTCTGACAGGTTCTTGGCCGTCCCTCGTGTTTGGGAGAAGATGCATGAAAAGATCATGGCGGTGGGCGCCTCCAGCGGTTACATCAAGAAGCAGATCGCTCTTTGTGCGAAGGACAAAGGTCTTAAGTACCATCTGGCCAGAATCAATGGGTGAGACAAACTGACTTACATAGCTTCCATAGGTTTTACCTATACTACATAGGCAACGCGTCGGAAACCTTGCGCCTAATGCCATGTGAATGGCATTGTGGAGGGCAAGTGAGAGCAAGTTAATGTTTCCAGATTTTGCTTACCTATTGCGTGCAGAAGACGCAATGTTGGAAGACTTCCCACAAAGTGGATCGATTATCTGGTGAGGGTGTTGGAAATCCGATAGATACAAGACGCACATGGCTGGTCGTTGTGGCGAATTTTGATGACTGCGCAGGTTAAACTAGCTTTCGTATATAAATTACAAGCCGTCAGAAGTTCTAATATCCTACCTAGATAGATAGACGTACTCTTTATTGTACAACATAATCGTAAATCATTATTATGCTGACCAGGCTGACCTTAGTGAGAATACTTCCGTGCCTAACGTAAGAGGTGACTCAGCGCTTGTTAGTTAACTAGGTGTAATCACCTTGCACTGATAACAATAAGGTAGGCACAACGATTAGGTATCTGACACCGTGTTTTACAAATAGGTATTTACTACTTATGAGGAAAACTACATAAACTACACACGGACTTAACCTTTGGACTGTGTTAACGTTTCAAACCATAGGTAGGTAACACAAATCGTAAAAGATCTAACGGTAGGTACTATGTACCAATTAATATCCAGAGTGTTGGAAGTCATTTTAAAATAGATGCTGGGCAAAATAGCCATATTAATTTAATTGTTTCTCAATCAGTGCGCTATCGAGCAGCATGTACAGTCTACCAATAGACTGGACTCTTCCTGAATTGATCAAGTTTTGGTATGTAACGTCAATAAACCCAGTAGCGTTTGAAGCATGTATCCCCATATATCTAGAACCTGAAAAGTAGAATGAATGAGCTTGAGTAGGTACTATTTATTTTATTTTATAAGCATGTCTGCACATAACATTCAGTTTATTTAGTAAGTAGTTAGAATTGTTAATGAAATGAAGGTCATTCCGTAGTTGGTTTTAACTTAGGTATATTATCTACTGCGTTGAAGAAATTAAGTACCTAACATTATTTTCCAAATAAACTTGTGTAGTTCAAAAGAACAAAATACACTGCGACATTGTTATTATTTTTTGTTCAACAATTCACGTGTTTAATATAACCATTCATTTAATTTAATTGAAGTGCCAATACAATACATGTACGAGTACGTATGTAGGTATGTCATTTCAGTTCAATCATTGTTTAATAAGATACCGTCATACCGACCGTTAATAACACTCTATTACGTAGGTATCTACCTTGCTAATGCACTTGGCATTGTTTGCCGCTGAAACAAAGTAAGTTTGCAATCAATAATAAACACATGGTTGGCCTAACCTCTACGTACTTATTAGTGTAGGTAAATATAGCGCATACTTACATAGATGCAAATGGCAAATTAGTTTAGAAATTAATTTTCTGCGGTACTAAACTTCTGTTTTGGATCTGTCACTATTTTAGTAATCAGTAATCTTTGGTAAGTACATATTGCTAAACCTAAGTACTACAGATACCTAAACTACTAACTACAAGGTATTTTTAATTCATTCGTTCGCTCTCTCATTGTCTTTCTATTGTCTCTAATTACGGTATTCAAAAGGTTAAATACCCGCGTTGCCGTAATAGTTTATTTTTTTTATAATGCAGCTTTATTATGTTGCAATAAGCCATTTTTGCATTTTTTTTATTTTTAATTTTGCCTGTACGGCCTTGGTATCATATAAACATAAAAAACAATACCAATCATTATAATCTCGCCTTCTCAAGTGTATTTTTATTTCAAAACCTACCTATTTACCTACACTATTAGTCCATATCCATTGTACCTAAACCTAAACGTTGTCTGTAGAAAAGTGCAAGTATCACATAGATTGTTGATGTATATTTTCTTTGTTATTTTTTTGATTCTTTAAGTGTGTCAGTTTCGGCATAAAGCCTGTCTCTATGTGCCTTACGTCTCTAGGGTTGACGGCTCGTCGTTCGGCTACAAGTTGGCGAAGTCGGTGGTGTTCGACAAGGTGCACGAGTCCCTGGGGCTCGATCATTGCAAGACGTTCGTGACGGCGGCGGCGCCACTGTCGCCTGATATCAAGAAGTTCTTCCTGTCGCTCGACATACCTATCGTTGACGCTTTCGGCATGAGTGAAGCTTCCGGTGCTCACACGCTCAGCATATACCCCAAGTAAGTATATTACATCGTAGCCAAATCGTTGAATGGGCCATTTCATGAAGTGGTTCGCCATTTACCATAATGGTTGACCACTTAATAAAATGGTAATTTTAAACGTAACTTAACCTCGGCCACATCAGGAAATGGTCAACTCTACGGTGTGGCTACGACATTATACAATTTCTGATGCCCCATGACACCCCTTACATTCTCCATTCATGATTCTGCCGTCAAAGAGAGACGGAGTTGAGCTGGATGAATAGCACTATCCCTTTTCCACAACGGAATCATGATATGATTGACACTTCATAGGTCAGTCAGATCATGATTCTACTTTTAGAATTCGCTACTTACTTAAGATAAATCGGTACCTATACTATACCAGATGAAAATGCCTTAGCTCCAGTGCCGGCCCGGATCAAGCTAGTGCGGGGCCTGTAGCAAATTTTACCTAAACCTTTATATATGATAACTAATTAAAACTTATTTAATTCATTTATCAAAGAGACCACAGAGCTTAGGTGGCGATAATTCCATTTGCAGTTGCCTACATTGTGTCTATGGAAAATCCGAAAGTAGCATTTGCTACTTTTGAGACGTGGTTAATCCGGCCTCTGCTTAGCTCTGATTCAGTTTGGTGGAGTGATGAGTCTCAGTTCTACTCTTCTATTTTGCCTGTCAATAATATTAAGATAATCATAACTGTGTGGTGTCAATTTCACAGGTGGTAATAAAAGATTTAAAAAATCCGATAACATTCCAGTCAAAATTGATTTTAGATTAACAGGAAAAACATCATTACGATGATTCCTAAGTATTTATGTGATTGATTGGAAAGAAATTTAATCAATTTTATGTCGTTCGGTATCATTTGATAACTATCACAGTGACATGGTCACGTAATTTTACTTAACATGGGTGAATAACTGCAACTGTGCCTAGGTAGGTATATTATTTTCCTTAAATAAATGAGTAATGCATTGATATACTTAATTCACGGAACAGAAAATAATAATTTTTGTTATCATACAGATTAAGTAACCAGTATTGAACGAAAACTAAAAATGTTTACACAAACAGATAATTTCCGAATGATAAAAACCAAGCCACTGACCCCATGATTTTTGAAGGTCGAGTCGTTATCAACCTCTACTTTATCCAAGTACCTAACCTGTCAATTTTTTTCATTTAGGTATTCGTATGGTTATTATTCCACACTTTTTTGACTAGTCCTTAACTCAACATGTTTAATTCGAAATTCGGCTTTAGTCCCAATTAAAAAAATAAAATTGAACCCCGTTTCACCCCCTTAGGTTTTTTGGAAAATCCTCTCTTAGTGCGCCTACATCATATTAAGAAATCTTATGCAAAATTTCGCGCTCCTAGTCCCAGTAGTTTTGGCTGTACCTACGTTAATATGTCAGTCAGTCTGTTTCTGGTTTTGTATAAATGTCGTGGCCAAATCATAGAAATTTGATCACTTCTTGATATGTCCAACTAAAACTGGTCAGATCGTTTTAAAGTTTTAAACGTTAAAGTTTGATGATATTTCAATCCTCGTTTGGCCTACTTTCTTTACACTGTTTATTACCTTAGAAATCCTACATGAATGATATGCCCAAACGAGGATTGACATATCATCAAATGTTAATGTTTAAACGATCTGGGGGGTTACCATGACGTTTAAAGTAAGATTGTTTTATTCCTATTCCATTGTGGGTAAGAGATGGCGCTAGACAACCTGTATAGCTCTGTCTCTTACCCACACTGAAATAAGAATGAAACAATCTTACTTTGAACGTCATGGTACAGGGGCTGGTCAGTTTTAGCTGGCCATATCATGATCAATGATCAATTTCTAAGATCTGGCCACGACATATTTATATACATAATTATAGATTCTTAGAAAATTACAAAAAGATATACCTAGATTTACCTATCTTTTTCAGATTTTCCTTGGACTCGGCCGGTGCGCTCTTAGATGGTACAGAAACAATGTTCGGTGGGTCCACCAGTCCCAACGGCCCGGGAGAGATTATGATACGCGGCCGCCACGTGTTCATGGGCTACCTCAATGACGAAGCCAAGACCAAGGAGGCTGTCGACGACGAAGGATGGTTGCACTCCGGAGACATCGGCAGGGTCGACAGCAATGGACTATTATATATTACTGGAAGAATTAAGGTATTATTTGTTGGTCCCTTTGTTATAAAATAGGACAATAATTTGAGGTGCAGACTATCGCAATCTCTAGGACTGCCCTTATTAAGAGGCCCCTTTGCGACCCATCTAACTTCAAGCTGACACGGTTTAAAAGCTTTTTGGTTGATCCAACGCAATGTTTGATAAAAAGGCAACGAGAATAAAGATAGATAACACCTGAACGCTCTGTTGGCAGTCGGTAATTCTGTCATTCATTCAAATATTTCACGAAACTTGTTCCAGGAAATACGTGTTTTTTCGAAAACAATAAAAGTTTTTGGGAAAAAAAATTCTTTGTTCAGAATCTCGATTAAATGTCGTTTCTATAGTTATATTTCCTTTATTTTTAGGGTTCCGTACCTCAAAACTAAAAAACGGAATCCTTATATGATCACTTTGTTATCCGTCTGTCTGTCTGTCTGTCAAGACCCTTTATCTCAGGAACGCGTGGAGGTATCGAGTTGAAATTAATACCATATACTCAGGTCTTGAAGTTGTAAAAAAATCAGACGTCCGAGTTAACGAAAAAAAAAAAAAGGTACGGCCGTTTATGTCGCAAAAAAATGTATATTTCGACATTCTCAAGAGAATCAAAATTCATAGGGTACTTCCCGTTGACCTAGAATCCTGAAATTTGGCATGAACCAAGGGTTCATAGCACAAGTATAAATTCGGGAATTGAACTGCTTTTACCCGACTACGGAGGGTTATGATTTTGACAGGCTATGTATTTATGTGAGTATGTTCATCTGTTCCCTCATAGCTCCTAATCTACTTATCGGAACTCGACGTATGAGGTATCGTTAGAACCGTCTTAATTGTCCGCTGAACATAGGCTACGTGACGAGTCACAAAAATTGATATGGCGCCCTCTAGCGGCATATTATCGGCTTCTAACAAAGCATCGACTTTTTAGAATAACAATTCATTAATAAATTGATATAGTTAAATGCTATAAAAAAAAATTCAAAAACCGTGCAAATACCCTTTGAAGTTTTGTTTTTATTCACCCCTGAGTTTCTATTCACCCCATTTGACTAAACTAGATAATATCCACAAGATATTTATGTGTTTTCAAAATACTTATCTAGAAAAAGATTTGTAATAACGCCATAATCACGTAAAAGTGGTTGTATGGAAAATAATGAAAATGTATCTCGGGTTGGAAGCTTGTTTTATTCTTAGGTAGGATATCATCTAATGACTTTGCTCGCCTAGGGCGGAGCGCAAGGGCTGTTTCTTCTTTGCCTTGTTTTCCTTTTAGAAGCGAACCCATGGCCCTAGTTGGCTTAACTACGCTCTTAAGCTTACGTTAAGTTCTACAGATCGAGATAAACTTATTGTGATTGTCATAGCCTTGCCGGATATTTTACAATGTGTTGTGTTGTGTTCAGGAACTGTTGATCACTGCGGGCGGAGAGAACGTGGCTCCGGTGCTGATCGAGCAGACGGTGCAGTCGGAGTTGCTTCACATCGGATACGCCGTGCTCATCGGCGACAGGCGCAAGTTCCTCTCTATACTCATTACCCTTAAGGTAATTATATATTATACATATAATTACAGGTCTAGTGGTTAGTGGCCCTGACTGTTATGCCGGAGATCTTGGGTTCGTTCCTCACAGGACAAATGTTTGCGTGATGAGCACGATCATTTGTTCTGTGTCTGGGTGTAATCTATACAAATATTATAAAGAGGAAAGATTTGATTTTTGTTTGTTTGTATGTTACGATTTAACTCAAAAACTACTGGACCGATTTTGAAAATTCTTTCACCAGTAGAAAGCTACTTTATCACAGAGTATTATAGGCCTACCTATATATAGGTACCTGTTTTCTATTTTCTCGTGGGCGAAGCCGCTGGGAAAAGCTAGTTTATATGTATATAATATGTATGTATTTGAAAATATATATACTTAAGTATGTTCATCAGTTGTCTAGTAAAGCTTGGCTTAGTTTGGGATGTTGTGTGAAAGTTGTAAAAAAAAAAATAACATTACACACCACTCCTCCCCCTTACTTTCTCAAAGTTCCGTACCTATATGGAGTCAGCAGAGATCAACAGAACATCATACCTATACCTAATATACAAATGGTCACAGGCAACAGACCGCTGACGGCAATATTAAGTTTGTACCCGCGATTTAAAATCTAAAGGACTTCTCAGCCAAAGTAGAAATAACTTTAAAATAATCATTATCATCATCAGTTCACCCGAAAGACGTTCACAGCTAGACATAGGCCTCCCCAAGTGTCGCCACAACGAACGATTCTGTGCGTCTCACATCCATCGTTCCCGCGACTCTCACCAGGTCATCGGTCCACCTTGTGAGAATGCGCCACTCCACAACCTTTCGGCCCCATCGATCAATAACTAATACCGACTTCAAAATAATAATAAGGACAATTATCACAGAGTACCTTTTTATATTATGGACCATTGCCTCTAACTGAACATACATAGGCGCCACAGACAATCCCCCTCTCTGCAGAGGCACCTTTGGGGTCGAGACATCTGCCGTCCATGTCATCCTGGTATGCGAAGCCATGGTTTCTCAACGTACACAAATCCTCGGCATAGTAAAGTCGCTCCGCCGAAGCCTTTAAAGCCTCCAGGAAGCTTCTTTGTTTCTGGATGGAGCTGGGCTGACTAAGTTAGCCAGGCTCTCATGCACAACGGACGGGAGCTTTCTACTCTTCTTTAACCTGTTTACCTATTACACACACACAAAGTGTAGTCTGATTTGCCGTAAGCACTCGAATTACTAGGCGATATTGGGTTTGTTCGACAACCTTCGTCCCCACAGGTCACCGTGCTACCGTCGGTGGTGAAGAGTAAACCTACCTAACTTAACCTGATACGTCTACATTTTCAATTATGTATTTTTCAGGCTAAAGTTAATTCTGAAACTAACGAAGCACTAGACGATCTGGATAACGAGACGAGGAAGTGGGTGGCCAGCCTCGGAAGCTCGGCTACCAAGATCAGTGAAATTGTCAACACCAAGGATCCTGCTGTAAGTTTGACAAAATGTTATCAAAGGCCTCTTAGAATGTCTCCGTTTACAATTTTATTAGCCAGCAGGTTGAAATAATTGTTCATTTTTTCAGGTACACAAAGCAATTGAAGAAGGTATAACTCGCGCCAACAAACATGCCATTTCCAACGCACAGAAAATCCAGAAATTCGCAATCCTTCCTGCAGACTTCTCAGTACATACTGGTGAATTAGGTAAGATTTTTAGCGAAAATAATAAAGTCATAGGCCATCAAAATACATAAAAATATAGGATAGATACCTATAGCTAATACCTACAATGTGCTACTCAATAATACTATTCAATAGTGTGTTTAGTGGTGTACTACAAATTTTGGAGTACAAACGTTCGTGTGAATAGTTCTTTGCACGATCTCCGCACCAATTCCATGAGATTTATACTGCAAAAAAACGCAGTAAACAAAATTGACAGACCCAGAAGCAGAAACAAAACTCAATCATTGCCGAAAGCCATTTCCCCCTTTTCATGATGTAATTATTTTTTACAGGACCGACGTTGAAAATCAAGAGGAATGTAGTCTACGAAAAATACAAAGACATCATAGAAGACTTTTACAAAGATTAAAATATAAGCTTAGCGTTTAGGGCGAGGGACAACGTAATAATTATAGCTAACTTAATTTGTTATTGCTCAACTAGGGGCTAGTGCATCGGAATCAATGTGATTGATAGTACTTTACGCAAAGGTGTAAATAGGTTATATTTTTGTTACAAAAAATAAATGTTATAAAATCCAACGGTGGTTTTCATAAAATACAATAGGTACCTATGTCCTTAACAAGTTTAATTTTATATATATAATTAAACTGTATTTTATCTCATCAACACAGGTCAAAAAGGCATAAACCCACTGACTGACCTCACCACTAGCTTCTGCCAGCGGCTTTGCCCGCTTGGAAATAGGTTTTTCTATACAAACTTTGGACCCCCATTTCATCCCCTTAGGGAGTGAATTTTGGAAAATCCTCTCTTAGTGCTCGCCTACGTCATAAAAGGAAGCCTTGTGCAGAATTTCATGTTCCTAGTCCCAGTAGTTTTGGCTGTGCGTTGATATGTCAGTCAGTCAGTTTCTCCTTTTATATATATAGATAATATGTCCACTGGACAGGCCATTCCATTAGTTCCATAGGTACGTTTGACAGCTAATGGTCCGACCGCCGACAATGAACGAGAAACGAGTAGAACTATAAACGAGTTGGCAATCAGCGGGAAGCGAGTGTGTAGTTTCGATAACTTCTAAAAAGGTAAGCCTAGAACGCAAAGAGCAAGTGAAGCCTAGGTATGGTTTTACTCGGTAAAAGCCTGGCATGCTCTCCCTCTCCAACCTAGAGCGGGAGAAGTCATTAGATGATTACCGACATAAAAAAAGCTTTCCGTCATTTATTGGTGTGATTTTTGGTACATTTTACATGAGATCTTAATAATAAATTAATTAGTTCCTCAAAAATCTACCTTAAAGGTGTACACTCTTTCTCATATTTAGTAATTATTATAAATAAGAATTAATCAACATATTAAAATACGATAATTATATAGAAATTAGAATAATAATGCAATGTCAAAATTAAATAAATATCAATGTCCAAAACTTACTCTAATAAAAATAGATAATAATACAATGTCAAAATTAAATAAATATCAATATCAAGTAACTTACTATAGGTACTAAAAATAGTAATACAATGTCAAAATTAAATAAAATCAATGTCCAATTGCTTACAATTCGTATAAGTATAACATTTCTTCAATAATAGATGTCTTAATTTACTCTTATTTATATTGATTAATATTTAAGTCCTTAATTTCATTTGGTAATTTATTAAATATTTTTGGGGCCATTCAAAGTATGCGTTTGTGCATCGAGGCGGTCTCTGATGGTCGAATGCATACTTCATGTCTATATTCTTGTCTGATTACTTTATATCTTATTTTTTTAAATAATCTGCTCACATCATTACGATTTTGACCTGGAAAAACTCAACAGCTTGAAGTTTTCGTCGCGAATCGAATACGGGCTCTTAACTCTCATTCACAAGATTTACGTGATGGGACTAATAAGACATGACAGATGCTCATCATAGATGTGTTAATCCAGGTTATAAACTATTAGCTTCTACTTACCAGCAATTCCAGGACATGTCACACCCGTGTTGTAAATTTCATCCAAATCCGTTCAGCCGTTTGAGCGTGAAGGAGTAAAATAGATACACCTACATAATAATATAATTTTTCATCTTTAGGTATAATATTAGTGTGATCTGTGATTCAAATTTCATCCAAATCAGTTTAGATGTTTTTGTGTGTTTGAAACACAAACATACAATTTTCACATTTATAATTAATAGTCTACATCTTTATCGCAGGTTCCATTTAATAGATTAAAAAAATATATATATTAATATTTTTTTTTTTTTTTTGAAGTTAGGTACATCTAGGGACAAGAAGCTGTAGTGGAGATTATTAAAAAAAAGAACAAAGTGATTAAAACTTATATTACAACAGATTTAACGAATTTTTACTTAATTATAAATGTAATTTATAGCTAAATATGTATAAATGAAACGGAAACGCGGGTGCTCAGAGTGGTCTTCTGTCCGTCCAATGGATGACAAGACAATGGTCACGTACAGCCATGCACAGCAAGGTTCTGAGGACCCCTTATACTGTCTCTCTAGGGAACGACGCCTGTCAGGTCAAAGCTGGACTGGCGTTGCACGGAGGAGGTTCCGGAGTGATCATTTACGAGGACACGTGCCCCCACTCCGTGTACTGATGGCAACGACTATACATGACATCCCTTCGCGAGCATAACTATACACGACTAACGGGTTCAAGTAAGATACGAAACCCACACTCTCCAAGGTCTGACCCCAAAGTCAGTGTTTCTTTTGAAGTTTTTCTACTGAAAACAAAATGAATAACGATAATGACACTACAGCTGTTAAAAATATTTTTTTGAGTGTTTGATGAATGTTTAAGTAATTTAAATTTTTTTTTTTAATTACGAAAGGACCACACAAAATTTTAAAATAAAGCCGTCTGGGTGGCTGAAATATTGGTATAAATTTAGAGAATGTAACATGATGATTGAAACTTCATATTGGCGTAATATTTAGATCCGAGCCGAAGGCGAGGATCGTAAAAGAGCCGAGGACGGTAATCACCAATATTCACGTGTTAAATACGACGTTTTTCAACACACTTGTGACGAAAAACAATTTAATTAACTATTTATGCAACAGCAAAACTAATTGTAAGTAATTTTTTTGTGATATGGCGGTAAAAAATTGAATCTGTTTTCTTAGGCGCACGCATATTAATTATTTTTTCTTCACTCCATTTGGGCAGGCTAAGGTCTTAAGACCATACCGCCTTGTCATCAGTAATAAATCTAATGTTTTTGCATTATTTGGCAGCAAACGTATCGAGTCAGCCTTATCGGTAAGCTTCTCTGAGGTAGTCAATACTACAACAAAATAAAATTGGGAATTAATTTGTGTATAATTAAAACAGCCACTGAACTTCACTCGAAAAAATCACGCCAAAAACCACACGTCTTAAAATGGCGGCTAGCATAGACTAGCTAGACTTTTTTTAAATAAAAATAAGAATGAAGAGGTGGCTTAACTACAAAGAAATACAAATTTTATTTGAATGTAAAGAGTCACTCTATGCAACATGTACCTACAAGTTAAATCGGTTATTATTTTTGTAAAAAGTTTTTTATTTTACACTTTTTAGTTACATAATTACTTACTACACTTATAACCAGAGTTCCATAACAATTCCAATTAACCAAAACACTGGTAGGATACATTGTTTTATTGTTATTATGAAGTTCTCGTGTCTCCCTTCCACCTTCTGGCTCCATCATCAGATCAGTTCGATAGTAGCTTATAGCCAAAGTGCATTTCATGACAATTCTAATAAGTCCAAACACGAATAGGATACGTATTGATTAATTACGGAGTTCCGGTGTCTATCTTCCAGCTCCATCATCATCATCAGGTCACTTCGATGATACCATTTTCAACATAACTATTCAGAACCATTTATTTATTTGTATTGTCATAGTCGCTTAACTATCTTTCTTCATTGTGATAGCTATGTGAGTATGAAGTTCCGTTGGCCATTTCTGGTCTTCTTCATCAGTTCCTCTTCATCAAATGTGACTTTTTTAACTGTAAAATGGATTTTGAAAAAAATTGGGACCCATCTGAAAGTAAGTATATCCTGTAACTCCTCACAGATATTCTGAATTATATTCACACTAAAGATAAATCAGTCAATAAGATCACATACTTTCCTTAATCTGAAATTTTACATTCCAAGTATTTTTCTACTTTTTGTTTGATATAATTAATACTATGCAATAATAGATAATATTTAAGGGGAAAAAACAAATTTTGCACATCGGTCCATAAACGACGGAGTTCTGAGGTAACAAATATTTAAAAAAAAAAAATACAACCGAATTGATAACCTCCTTCTTTTTTGAAGTCGGATAAAAATGGTTTATTTAAACACGTAATTGCATAAAATAAGCAAGTAAGACACAAATTTCTACTATTGAACGCAATAATAACCTATTGTGAAATTGAGTTTTTGGCGGAAATTCTTCGAGTGAAGTTCATAGCATAGTAAAATTGGTGTAGATTTATATTTCAATCTCTATCGTATCTCCACGACTGGACATGTTGATCTCGGTAAATTGAAGCTAGATATATATATATAGAAGAATTTTATTGTAGTGTTGACTACCTTAGCAAAGTTGGGCGAGAAGGTTGACTTGATACATTTTGTGCCAAATACTACAAAAAACATTAGAATGTGTACATCCTTATTCCAATGAAAGTTAAATATTCATACGAAGACATGGTATAAAGGACTTTGTATCCAAGCCAAAAACATTAACAAAAAAAAATCGTATTTAAAATCTGTTTTGAGAATAGAGGTAATATAAAGGTTTTAACTATATTATCGCACTAGTGCGGTAATCAAAGTCACAGTTTGGTTACACGCTCCATTATATACCTAACTGAAGTGCAATTTTAGTCACTTTCTGAGCGAGTGTGTTGAAAAGAGTGTTTTATTATTATATCTATCTAATTATTTAAATATACATTTATATCCGCAAATAAATATAAAAACCGGGCAAGTGCGAGTCGGACTCGCGCACTGAGGGTTCCAAAAACTTACATATGAAAACAGTTCAATTCCCGAATTGAGTTACGAAGATTTTTACGAATCGCAAAAGTTTTTTTGTGACGTAACTACAAATTTACAGTTTTCAGACTTTTTCCTATACTTGTGCTATGAGACCTTGCTTCATGCCAAATTTCAGGATTCTAGGTCAACGGGAAGTACCTACTCTGTGAATTTTGATTCCCTTGAGTGTCGAAATATACTTACGTTTTTTGCGACGTAAACGGACGTATCTTTTTTGTTTTTTTCACAGCTTCAAGGGACGGTAGACCTGATTATATGGTTAATTACAACTCAATACCTCCACGTTCCTGAGATAAAGGGTCTTGACAGACAGACAGACGGACAACAAAGTGATCCTATAAGGGTTCCGTTTTTTCCTTTGGAGTACGGAACCCTAAAAAAACGAATAACTAGATACTTTTAAAATGGAAATAGCATTGGGTTTAATAAAAGTTTATTTGAACTTAATTCCAAGTCAACCTGAAGATATTACAGTACAAAGTGTGCAAGTTTCATAAAACGACAATTTCATAGAAGAAGACCCAATATTTATGTTATTACAGTACGAATTCAGTAAAGAATCAAAGTACAGTCTATCGTGAGTGGAGCAAGCTGGTCATAAAGTTTAAATGTTTGATGGACTTATTGTAAAAATTTAAGTAAAATGAAACAAAAATGTGATAAAATCCTTAAAACACAGTACATACAAATTCATTGATCTTTAGCCACTTGTGCGGTTGTGTAGTGAAAAAATCTAACTTCCAAGTCAACGCAATCTAAAGATATGGCCGTTTATGCTCTGTTTTGGCGCGCAAGGAAATCAAAGCCTATACAGAAAGAAAAGAAAAGAAAGAAAAACATTTTATTTGGCGGAACAAGGCGCAAATTTAAAACTAACAAATTATAAGCACACTCTGACTAGGACTTCCTGTTGATCTAAAATCCTGATATTTGGCAAGAAGCGAGGTCCCATAGCATAAGTAAGTACAAGAAAAAGTCTAAAAACCATTCATTTGTACCTACATCACAAAATAATTACTTTTTTTTGGAATTCAGAAAAACCTTTGAGGCTATTCGCGAATCGAACTATTTACATAAGTATCCTATTTATTTACATTGTACGGAACCCTCGGTGCGCGAGTCTAACTCGCACTTGACCGGTTTATTTTGAAGTAGAAACTGCTCCCAGCAGATTCCACTTAATAAAAAACTTTTTGGAAAAAAAATACCGACTTCAAAGTAAAAATTCGAAAGAAGAATTTAATTTCGGAAGTCGGTGTTTCTATAATAGTTTTGTCTCTTCGTTATTTAACACCGACTTTCGAAATTAAAGTTATTTTGCAGTCGCTGTCGAATTGTCGGTTGTATTTTTTTTTGTAAAAAGTTTTTTATTTTACACTTTTTAGTTATGGTACCACCACTAAAAAGTACCCCTCAGCCTAACTTAAATACCTTATAGCCAGAATGCATCTCATGACAATTCTAATAATCCCAAACACGGTTAGATTACATTAATTTATTACAGAGTTACGGTGCCTAACTTCAGGCTTCATCATCAGATCAGTTCGATATATTCCCCCTCTTCTTTCAGTCAGTCATCGTCTACAAGTATAAACAAGGCAATTTTACTTGTTACGACGGTTCTGCTGTGATCCTATGAGGAGTTCTGTTCCATATCTTCGAAGTTCATGATCAGATCATAACAATATTTCTATGGGACCAACTCGGAAGCATAACCTTTCAATAAAAAAAATATATTTCAAAATCGGTCCACAATTGACCGAGAAATCGGTGAACATACATAAAAAATAATTCATTTAGCCGAACATAGAACCTCTTCCTTTTTGAAGTCGGTTAAAAATAAACAGGTCAGAGCACGAGCAGTCTGCTCGTGGTCTGGGCGGAGCTAGTGTCAGACTTTTACTGACTAAAACCCAGCTGTGTTCCTTCAGTTGCCCTTTGCGTTCCAGGGCTACGGTAACTCTCTCGAAAAATTCCGCAGTCCATTACAGGTGGGGCCTGCGACCACCATTCTCTTTGGGAGGACTGGGGGCACGACTTGGTCAGCCCATAACTTTTTATTTGACTTTCACAAAATGTCATTCAAATTCTTTGGAATGTTCACGTTCACTATATCTTATTTACATATTTTTAAAGAATGCTTAACAGTTGATTTTTTAAATCATGTGCACTCAGTTCGTCCCTCGCCAATTAATCTTTTGAATACTGTAATTAGACACAATAGAAAGACAATGAGAGAGCGAAGTCGGCGTTCGCTTGGGGTTTAATGAATTAAGAAGCAGAACCGAGCAGAAACAGCGTAATGTGTTATGTTAGTTACTACTTTCCACAACTTCGCTTCAGCTCAGAAACTGTGGAATTTTCCAGGAAGATATAAAGTATCTAAGTATCTATCTTATGACACTCAGCAGTATGATACTAGTGATAGAATTTTTGCAATCGGATCAGTGGTTGGGTAACCTCTGGAAATGAAATGTAGGTAGGTAACCTTATTTTAGTACCTTTTAGCTAAGATGTTATGTTTACATATTATGTGTCACGTATATTCTAAAAAAATGCAATAGAATTTGATTTTTTTCATGAGACGTAAAGTTTGTGTATCTCGAATTCTGAATTCAAATACTTTAACACTCGTTAAAAAAAAAACGAATATATTATATTTTTAGAGGAATATCTAGAATCCAAATGCAACAAATACAATTTATTTATCACGAAACTGCATCAAATTTTTGTTTCAATTTACCTCTAAGCTGCATTTCTATTTGATCCGTTCTACGTTACATCGCAGCGACAACAGTGGTCTTAAATAAAACTAGTCTAGTGTAAACGTAGCTTTCTCATCAGTGATGGGAGAAAAGCTGGGGCAGGAGCTCTATTCTTTTTTCCATCATCAATGTATGGTCCTGGCTTGGACATCAACACCGTATGCAGGGAGGGTAGTGATCCAATTGAACAAGCCAGCTCTGGAGACATGTTCCGACAACCTTGCACATCCAGAAACTGAAGTTTAGTACAGTGAGTTCCTATTGCTGCCAAGGTCTCATCTGTTAGCTGATTGCACCCCTGAAAATTTATGAAATAAATAAATTTATAATTATGAAATAAATAATTAATAGATCATACATATTATACCTACTATTTTTCAACACACTTGGGAAAAAAATGAACATAATTAATAAATAATTATTAAATAATGAATATTTGATTGGCTTGCGATTTATCGAGACGATAAATCGCAGACAATGAGAAAAAATAAAGAAAAAGATAATTAAAGACAAAGATAATTCACATTTTGAAGGAGAGGCGACAGAGGTGTATCTGCCAGCAGACAGAAACACTGACTGATACTTAGTTGTCTGTGGCATATTTTTCCGCACGAGTACGGAAATGAAAAGTAAAAATTACGCATATTAAATACACGGCATTGCGAGTCACTATATAAGCAAGTGAGTTACAATAGTTTATTTGCGGTAAATGGACTGATTTTGTTATTGCAGACGATTTCGGGCGTTATGTAGCGAAGACCGCAATGAAAATTGGCCCTCGTGTATCAAAAAACGTCTTTTTACGTCCAAACATCTCCAGGTCAAGAGTATAAATGGTTATTACAATATCAGGATCATTTAACAAATTTCTGTTTTTTGCGACCATTAAAATGCAAACAGAAAAAAAAAATAGTTGATGTCACAATTGTTGAAGTGCATTTATTTTATTTGATTGACACCTGTGTTTCATTCCTAATTCTATAGACACAGAACGGCCTACTGAAAGACTGACCAATCAGAGACAGCCTTCGGACAGTTGACAATTTAACGCGCGATATATTGTGATACAACAGTTTAACTTCGATATATTTATTACAATCTACCGAAAAATAATGCGTAAAATCGTGAGCTGTTTGTTAAGGTTCACAATTTTTCGATAGTTTACAATCTCTCGAGATAGATTGTAATCTAACGGTATTAAAAAATAAAAATTGGAATGGTAAATGTAAATTGTATTTCTGGATTTTGGGTCTGTTCTCCATATTTATTTCGTTTTATTTAATTAAGCTTAGTTTTTAGGGCAAAATCTTTCTGCTTTTAAATTATTCCCTTGTAAATCAATTGTAGAGTGCTATACCACAATACTGAGAATTACGGTAAAATAGTTACCTATGTCATGTAAAAAATTGGATAATTTAGAGAATGTTATCTCTAAATTATTCCACTTTGTCTCACCAAGCCACCAGGCCTCTTGCCTTAAAGTTCGCAATGGAAATTGTCCTACTAAATAGATTTTCAGTGAGGCATTTTCCACTATCTTAAGATTTAGTGGATTCTGCCCCACTAGGGTCGGCACTTTAACAAACTAAAAATTGGAAAATAAAAAGCTTATTTACAAAAAAAACAAAGACACAGAAACGCAGAAACAGAAACAACAACTCATTACTTTTTATGTCAGTCAAGTCGGTTGTATTTTTTTTGATAAGGAAGACGCCAACCTCTACTTGAACTACTTGTGTAATTAAATAGGTGGGGGTTAGCCGTCGCACATTTCCGCATGAGTGCGGAAATGGGTAAAGAAAGGTAAGTGAAATAGACTGAATTGCGAACCTAAAAGCGGTGGGGTAAGAGCCAGTTTTCAATTCTGACTATGTATTGAAATAGTACATTTTGCTACAACTGGAGAAAGTTTGTCATTGCGACTGAGGCGAAATTCGCCCGAGTCGCAAGTGAGAGTGTTATGAAGCCGAGTGGTGCAGTGGAGTGTCATTCTGAACTTCGTCAGTTACTTATGTCGATACAGTCGCAATTTCGAAAATCAATAGTTCGACTACTCATTGCTTCGACAAAACAAGAACAGAACAAAAAGAAAAGCCGTAGCCGTAAAAATGTCGTTTGGTACACGTGGAAAAGGGGCACTGCATGCCCCTTTTCCACGTGTACCAAACGACATTTTTCAGTTACAAAGAAATAAAAAGATAAAGGAGGTTGACCGGCAACTTGTGGAGGCCGATTAGCGCCCAGCCTAATACGATAAATATATATTACTAGCTGTGCCCCGCGGTTTCACCCGCGTTTTTCTCGTTTCCGTGGAAATACCGAGATAAATATAGCCTCCCTCAATAAATGGACTATTGAATATTTAAACAGTTTTCATATCAGATCAGTATTTCCCGAGATTACCGCGTTCATAACAAACAATCAAACTTTTCAGCTTTATAATATTAAGAAAAATATAAATTAAGTTAAATTGTATAAGTCGCAGGCAATAGCTGTCTATCTGTTCGACATTCAGCCAGACACATAAGAATTACGACTATAGGCGGGAGTGTCCGTCCACTTTAAACCGGGTTAAAATATTATTTTAAAGTACTTCTGAGTAAATTATATTTTTCGTTTTATTTTCTTGTGGCAGAAGAATATATTGATTGTTTCCGCAACCTGATCTTGACAACGCGACATATAGTTGGCCGTGCGAAGAAGTCTTGCCGTAAATCTAATCCTACATATTTAAATGTTTGCCCCTGTGATTTATTTATCGTTACGGCAAAAGATAATTTAATTGGGAATTGGACTCTTTTAAAATGAAAAGGCAAATCATTTGGAATCATTGGGATCCGAGGTATAAGTACTGTTTGACCAACCGCTGGACCAGTCAAAACTGTTGCGACGATCACGTTATTGCGAAGAAATTTAATCTGAAGTCGAGTCCCGTTACATAAATTTGGTGGCTTAAGATTTCTAAGTAAAATAATTGGGGCACCAATTTTTAACTTGAGAGAATGTGGGGGGAGGTCACTCGGGTTTAAAGAATTAAGAAATTCCTGTGGATAATGGAATGCATCTTCTTGATCTCATCAACAAATATATTTCGAAAAAGATTATTACAGGATTTTATGTTGATAAAAAACTCTATGGCCCATAACTCATTAATAGGTACCAACTCTTAACATCTTACACACGTGATAACTTTTAAACGAAATATCCGATTGAGATAAAACAAAAAGTATTTTACTTCTACATAAATACTCTTGATAACATAATGCTTAATTTCGATAAAGATTAATATTACGATACATATTTAACGTAGTTTTTTTTTCTTCAGACGATTTAATAATTATTTTGAACACAAAATCGGTTATTGTGATTAAACCATGATAGCTAGATATATGTTCTCGCGGACTTTTTTGTAGGTCTTAATGGGATCTACAAACCCGTAGTACATCATTTTGTTCTATTGTCAATAGTTTTTGCAGCGCACGCAAAAATAGGTTTTCGATTTTACACCTTGTGTTACAAAATAGCAATTTTATTACGGATCCCTAATTTTGAAAAAAAAAACATAGCCTATAGCCTTCCTCAATAAATGGACTACCCAACACTGAAAGAAACATTCAAATCGGACCAGTAGTTCCAGAGATTAGCGCGTTCAAACAAACAAACAAACAAACAAACTCTGCAGCTTTATAATATTAGTATAGATATAGGCACTTTTCCGCACTAATGCGTAAAATAGTGAGTAAAAGCGGTGGGGATAAGAGCAGGTTTTCGTTAAGTGTATTCAAAATAAAATTTATTGAATAAGTAGGGCCAAGCCGCACTTTTGAATAATAAAAGAAGCTTTATATTGGTAAACAAAAAATTGCTCTTGAGGAGAATTAATCAAATATTTTCCTTACCCTTAGTTCAAGTTGTTTTAATCTCAGCAAGTATTTAACTATTTCTATCACAGCATCATCTTTTAGATTATAGCAGTCTGTCAGGTTTATATATTCAATGCTGGGACAATTTTTGACTAAATGTTCTATTCCTTTACAAGTAATTTGTTGACATCTACTTAAGTTTATAATAATTAGTTCCTTGAAATTAAAAGCATAGGTCAAGCTCACATCTGTTATTCTATTGCATCCACATATATCCAGCTCTTTAAGACTCCTCAAGCGAGCTAAGGAGTATCCTGTGTATGAATCCATTGTTAAATTTTCACACATTAGCATCACATCTCGTTTTCGTCTAGCATCACGAACTATTTCTTCTTCTGCTCTAGATCCCAAGTGGATCTTTGGTGACACATGTGATTCATCAATGCTTGACATTATCGGACCATCTTCCCCATCTTTTGTTTCAGTTTTTCCCATACCAGTTAATCCAGCATCAGACACCTTATCACAATGGCTCATTTTTAAGGTTTGAAGTAACAATTGATTCTTAAAAATAACTTGTACTGATGTATCTGTAACAGCATTGAAGCAGTAGCTCAAGTTTAAAACTCGTAAGTTAGGAAGTCTTTCAGAAAGCATAATAACTCCAGTTTGGTCTATGTTCAGTGAGTTGATATCAAGTTCTTCAAGATTTTTATTTTCTGCAGCACAAATGCCTTTCTCAAGACCATCTTTTGTTAAGAGTTCACATTGTGATATATTTAAAGACTTCAATTTCTTCAAGTTATGCAATTCTGCTATGCCCAAGTCTGTGACAGCTCGACATCTTTGAATGTTGAGGTATTCCAAATTGACTAGATTTTTACATATATTTACAAGTGATTGGTCTGTCACACGTGTACACAAGCCTATATCAAGTTCTTTTAGGGAAGTCTGATAGGTGGTCAAAGACAATATGCCAGTATTAGTGAGTTGATCACAAGAATGTACTTGTAAGGAGTGTAGCTCCAAATCTTTTACTTCTGATAGAGACTTTAGTGCTGCTCCATCAATAAGAGTACAAGAAAAATGCAAACGCTTGATATCTCTAGCTCTTCTCTCAATCAGTTGGAGTATAAAGTAAAATGTCAAAACACTCTCTGACGGGTTTTGGAAAATATTAATACTTAATGGGTAAAACTTCTTGACTAAACCAGAATGGAACTGCAAAGAGCATGCTGACAAGTTTAATTCCTCCAAGGCTGGGGCAGCTGATACAAATCTATTGAACAATGCATCTGTCAAATACTGGTTACCTGAAAGGCTTAAACATTTTAGATTTTCAAGATTATCAGTTAAAAACCCTTCACTCTTCCCTTCTAGAAGGCGCCCTGACATGAAAAGTTCTTTGCAGTTTTCTATTTTCAATGTTTCTAGATTAGTACATTTCTGTAGCATATAAACAAATACTTTTTCACATATATCACAACTCCTTATAGTCAAACATCGAATGTGTTCACCCATTTTATTCCAGAATTCATTTTGTTTATTTGATATTTCCACTTCATTAAACAAGTAGTTATAATATGTGATAACCGATTCCTCAAATACGTTTAGAGGTGAGGGAAAATCATCAGATAATACTGTTTTATAAAATATAGCTACTTTGTTCTTTAGAAAGGATTGATCATTTGCAGCCAAGTACCATGAGCGGCATGTCTCACTGGCAGCTTTCCTGTCAGACTTTGGTAAGTACTTGAAAAGATAAACTAATACCTGAAAATAATAAAATAATAGAAATAAAAATTATGATATAGATTGATAATAAAAACTTATAAAGGGTGTATTTATAAGCATACGACGATCTTAAAGAATAGTATTAATTTCAGGTTTTCAATCTACTCAAGAAAATGTCATCTATGTGATCGATAATCACGTGAAAAAATATAATGAATGAACAAAGAAAGCCCTAACACAGACGCGGAAGTATCGCTTATTGAACATTAAAAACATACCTCATACGGAAGCTCCATTAGTTATATTTGAAGAATATTATGCAAAGAATTATTAAGTGCTTTAAACTAAGATGTATTTAATTAGTATTAATTTGATTAAAACAAGTACTATTTTTTCTTTTTTACTTTTTGATATTGACTTGATTGACAATGACATAGCAGACAAAAACAGCTGTGTTTGACACTGACGTACTTGTTTTTTCAGGATTCAATGAACTAGCTACTGAGGCTTTTACGCAAGTCGTGCTTTTTTCAATATTTAAAAAAAAACTTAATTTTGCATTCAATTAATAATAATAATAATTACATTTATTTACCCAAAAAGATTGTACAAAAGAAACTTAAAATTTAGTAAGCTATTATTATAAATATAAATACAATACAGTATAATATAAAAAAATTACCTTAAAATAAAATTTGTATTATGGTTTCCTAAGACGTCCGAAGTCCATTATGAGAGAGTACATCGTCTTTTTTTCACGTTTATTCGCTAGATAGTCCTACTTCCGCTACGTAAATCGACCTCAGCGCCACCCGTGGCCGCACCTGGAACTAACTAACAGCACCTAGCAAGCCACTCTTCCTTTACCCTTGTTCGGCTCATAATGATTGATATACACCAGGAAAAAATTATTTGGACGTCTTAGGAAACATAATACAAAATTTATTTTAAGGTAATTTTTTTTATATTATGTGTTCCGTTTGACGTCCGAAGTCCATTAAGAGAGATCTGTTTGTTATCTCCTAGTGGCTTGCTTATGTGAACAATATTCCTATAATTGTATAAGAAAGAATATAGGACACAAAAGAAACCAGCATTGCTTAGTTATCTATAATAAAACTAATTTCGTTCTATTAATGAAATCGGCGTTTAACAGGGTGCATAGATATTTCGTAAAAGTATGCTAATGCACAAGTTATAAAGTAAACTTTAGTTTGAATATGTATATTAACGGGCTACGTAACAGTTACGTGATGAAATTGCTGACCCACATTGGTATGTACCGGAAGCAGTGTCTATTCCGGAAATAGTGTTTTATCTACTACTAGTACTATCTCTTTGACGAGACTCGGTTGTAGGTGAAAAATATTTTTTCAGGGAACCTTTGATATTTTGTTAACCATCTAATAATGTTCTTTACAAAAATACAGCATTTCTACCTCGAAAAATAATAACGTCTAATTAAATAGTTAAAGTAAAATTCCGGATAAGGCTGTTGGAACTTCATTGACCACAAAATAATTTTGAGTTACAATCAAAGAGATTCGAAGTATGAAGTCTGACTCAATGCTAACAATAAAATAGTAGCAGTACACCACGTAGCACGTATGCACTGCACGTAGATTTGCAAATTTATAACAGTATTTTCAAATAATTGGATTTTTGCTCCTGAGTCCCATATAACTAATTTTCGCGGAGTTAATCACAAACTGATGCTTTAGCTTGTTTGTCAGTGAGAACAGTACACTAAGCTAAAATAATGTTTTGCTAAATACTGGACTATATCAGACGGAGTGGGTGGTGGTCCCAGCACCCATCTGCAATTTTATATGGATGTATAAGTGTTAAAACTTTCTCAAACTCTTTAGGCCAACTCTCGGAAATGGACTACGTGTCTTATATAAATTTCCAGAAGCTTAATGCAGGATACGGCAAGCAACCTTCCCCGGTGGGTGATGAAAGTCGCAAAGTTGAGATACCCTATGAGACTTGGCCTGCTTGAAGGCTTAACTGCCAGCTGTTAAGCAAGTCAATTGGCACTGACGGATAATGCAAAGCTTAGTCTGGAGACAAATCTTGAAGCTAAATAGCGTCAATTTCCAGGAACTAAATGCAAGCTACGACAATGCAACCTTCCCCAAGGGGTGATGAAGGTCTCAAAGTAAAGTTACCCTTTGAGGCGTTGCGCCTGCTCGAGGGTCTGACTGCCAGTTACTAAGAAAGTCAATAGGTATAGACTCATAATTCAAAGCTTTATCAGGAGGCAAACTCTTGGAGCTGGATAAAGTCAATTTCCAGGAACTTAATGCAAGCTACAACAATGCAACCTTCCCCAAGGGGTGATGAAGATCACAAAATAAAGTAGAGATACCCTTTAAGGCTTTGCGCCCGTTTGAGAATCCATCTGCCAGCTGCTAAGCATCAGATCCATGCCACGCGACGCCACCCGACGCGACGCTACGTACCACTCAGGCGTCGCCCACGTATGCTTTGGTCCAATGTAGTTCCCGGTTTATGGTGATAACTATACGTGAGATTTAAGGACTCCTTGCTTGGAGAATTATTAAGTATATTCGTCTTAGGAGCAGGCAATGACCAGTCGGTCCAGGTAAAGAGGTATTTAATGTTACGCAGCACAAGCACTGCGTTACACGTCGGCAGTACAGTTTGGAACTGACGGAGATTCTTCCAGCGCCATGGCATGACCAAATGGAAGACATGTAATTTGTAGCAGTTGACTTTCTTAACTTATACGAAGAAAAGACAATGCTCTTTGTGAAATTCGCATCTCATGATAGGCTTGGATCAAGCTCAACCTCTCAGCACGTTTGTAAAAATGAGGCGTAGCTTTTTCACTGGTTTTTGTTAAAAATTGAAAGTGGTGATAGTGGATAAAGCCAAAGGCATAGAAATCAATTTGAAAATATTTTTAGTTTACCCGAATAAGGCTCACTAAGCTTATTTCTGGTATGTTTTTCGGCATTTTCGGCGCCCCCCTTTCTTTTGGTCATCAAAAGTTGCAAGATTAGATGATCCTTCCTGGGCTATTTTATTGCAAAAAGAAGAATGTTTTTATATAGTCCAGACAGTTTAAAACTTTAAAGATCGAATAAAATGTCGTTTTAAACTTTTAGCAGGTTAGGTACTCAGAAAAAAAAGATTCAAAAACATGGAACCAATAAATTGTCCAAGGATTCTCATATCCCCATCCAATTCCTGCATTGTATATGTCGGAATGGCAAGATATTACTCTCCAATCTAGTCCAAAGAGTCAACTGTTTTCATTGAAGCTATAAGATGATAATATATATTATGAATCTCGAAAAATACGAATTCCTCGGCAATAACATTTATTTCGATTGACGACTATAAAAAGAGTAATCTAACGGTGCGTAACTCATACTAATGCCGACGCCATACTCGAACAAGGAACACTCGGCTGCATTGTCGCGTAAATTGCCTAAAATAAAGTAGTAAAATGACTTACCAGATATTGTACTTCAAACCTATTTTGTGTTCGGGTCCGGCGCCGTTTAACGGAGGCTTCATCATCTTCACTTGAACTTGTATTCAAATCTGATGAACTTGACTCAATAGACGCATTCACGCGTACATTAACACTTTTGCATAACCGAGTCGAGTAGTAATTAATGATTACTGACTACTTGAATGTCCACGAAGTTGTTAATGGTCGTCCATTTAAAAACGAACGAAATAATTTTACGTAACGGAAAACAAAGACGATAACTTTCTACTTTAATCTCGAAAGTTAAAACAAGTAGGTATTTTAATAAAAAAAAATAAAAAAAATGGAAGTTTGTTTGTTTTCTAAATAAAAAAATCTAGCGACACGCGTGCAGTATGAAAAACAACGCAGCAATGGTAAAGGAATGATGGCTTGCTCTGTGCTGTTAGTTAGTTCCAGGTGCGGCCACGGGTGGCGCTGAGGTCGATTTACGTAGCGGAAGTAGGACTATCTAGCGAATAAGCATGGAAAAAAGACGATGTACTCTCTCATAATGGACTTCGGACGTCAAACGGAAAATTATTTGCATATAAAAATTAGAATAAGTACAGTATTTAATTGGTTATTACAATCTATTGTTTTTTTTGAGTTTATCATTTTATCAGCAAATATGTATATTGTCAGCTGAAGTAGTTAAAACTATAATAAAATTCTCAGCTCCACTTTAGCACAGTAAGTATAAATCGCGCATAACTAAGACCTCACAATAGTCCACTAAGAATAAAATTGCAAATAACTAAAAAAGAACGGCTTTTATAATTATTCGCAATTTTATTTCATTTTATTACTCTATAAGATTGGATAGAATTTTTCTAAAATATTTTATTTTACGTTGGTCTAGGGCTCTAGGAGATGAACGGCTAAAACCTAACCGATTATTAGATAATAGGAAGTGCGATTTAAATTTGGGAAGCATGTGGTTGGTACAAGTAGAAGAAATGAGAATTCGAAGAACATGAAAAGAAAGTACTGGTGCATTCGATCCACAGGGTTTGGATGTAGTATGATGTATGTAGGTACCTATAAGTAGCTACATTTTGTAAAAGAGTCGGCGCAACTGTTGATATAATATCTACCAATACCTGGGAAGCTGTCACACTGTTTAAACTGATGTCGTAATGAGTAATTTTTGTATAAGTAGGTACCTAGTATATGTAATAATTTTACTGTTCAAAGTAAAATTATTACTTTAGATTTTAATTGATTGGTATGTCCTACTGACTTAGAACCCATAGGTACACAGATCGGCCTGGATACTACGTTAAGAATTTGAAAAAATGGTCGTTTGTCACTAACAGTTCCATGATGGAACTACTGATGTTTATTTTAATCACTAGATCTATTATAAAAGAATCTGGAAATAATGGAACAAATGCTGTATTTTTTTTCAATTGTTTCACTTTATAATTTAGCCACTTCATAAATTATCTATTGTTTCTACCTTTACTTTGTTTTTAATAGGTCCTACTTATGTAGTGAAAGTGATCGAATAGAATTTATAGAATCAGCAAACTTTACTTCCTGCGGATGAATTAGGTAAGTAAGTAGGTACCTATCTACTTTCCATATTTACATGGCGATACTTGATGAGACGGCCGGTGATATTGTTAGGCATTTTTTTTATTTTTTAGGTGGAAAATTATCCAATGACTTCTCCCGCTCTTGGGCGGGCGGGAGCCGTATCGATCTCTTTCTTCCTGATCGGAAGGTAGTTAGAAAAACTTAAGCCATGTGTTCGCAAGCATGTTCATTCAGCTTTTAAAAATACAAAAAATGAATTCAATTCAATTATGTAAGTAATTGCTAAATGTAATTATTGACAGGCGAAATACCTGCCGTTAGTTTTAGATAAAATATGATGAGCACAATGAAAACAGATGATTTCGAAAATTATGTAGGTATAATATTATTTATATTAACCTCGTATGACCCAACCTAAATTTAGGTTGATATAGGTACAATAAGACCCAATGTACTAAAAATAGTCGCAAGTAGTTGAGGCCCAAAACTTTTTTCTTTCTTTCTTCTTTATTTTTTTACACCACCTGCTCGGTAATGTCTTTTTATAATTCGTACAATTTTCAACAAAACCAACTTTTTTTTACAAGCAAGTCATTGGGATCTAGTGTTGTATGGGCGTTCCCCTAGGGATTTAAAGTTATTTGAATTTGGAACGTCAAAATTATATTTTACAGCACCTGCTCGATAATACCCTTTTGTATGTCCCACTACCCCTCACCTAAAGCAAGTCATTCTGTCCCTAGGGATGTAATGTAGTATGGGCGGTCCCTAGGGAATAATGTAATATTTGAATATAGAACGTCGAAACCTTTTGTAAAAAATAGCACAAAATGTATCAAACGAGTTTATTCCAAAATGAAAGTGGCCACTAACAAAAAAAAATATGTTGTTACTGTTGTGTCTCTAAAAAAGGCTTCGTCCATACTCATCCTCAGTCCAAACTCGCCCGGTCCGTAAAGATATATCTACGCAAAAGTACCTACTGATATTAAGAAAAGTGCTTGTATGGTTTGTATTTACTTTTATTCAGTCATCATCACAAATCACAGTTATTACAATAATTAAAGTTCTATATGTCCGGCGCGAAAAACAGATAATCCCTGTTGGTTTTTTACAATTCAAAATTATGCGAAACTTCCCGTGAAGATTCTTCCCCTGACATGTTGAGGTAACATGTCATACTGGTACGTAAAAAAACTTGATATCAATTGCATTAGGGCAACATTGTAATGTCAAAAGGAAGGGATGCTTCTTATCTAGATTATGTGACTAGGGGATAAAGCAGTCTTTAAGTTGCGGGCGGGATGTTGAATTCCGAACGAAACGAAGGCTGCTAAGTTTTAATCTCGAACGTTTGTAAAGAATTTATTTATCTAACTCTGACTGAGTTAATATTGAAACCTGAGTGAAGTGAGGAATTCAAGCCGACCAAGACAAAGACAGCTTTATCCCCGTCTTGGATACTCTACTTTTTACACCACCTGTGAGATAATTAATAGACAATTTACTAAAACGCAAAAATAATTAAATAGTTTGATTCAGTGCATTGTCTGTTTTTATCTCGCAGAAGGTGTAAAAAGTAGAGTATCTAACATGGGAATAAAGCTTTACTTTGTATTGGGTGGCTTGATTTCCTCACTTCTCTCAGGTTTCTAAATTAACTCCCTCCTATGCTTAGGAGTTAATTAAGTACCTATATAATTCCCTCACTGCGTTCGGGATTTAGCCTCAATAATCTTCGGTCCGTTCGATGTTCAATATGCCACCTCCGACTTAAAGATACTGCTTTATTCCCAAATTACATATACTTTGTACTATTTAATAAAAAACTTATAATTTAGTTTTCGAAGATAACCTCCATGGCATTTTGCAATGTCATAGATACAATTTCATAATCCCAACGTGACACTGGCAGAATAGTCGCAACCGGCTCAATTGCCATAACAAAAAAAAAACATATTCTTAATTCTTTATTTTACACTATGCTATGTTACGAAATATGTGGATATTAGAATTCATGTACCTACATAGGCGAGCTTAACTTAAAGATAGTGAGCTTAACTATTACTACTAAACTACTATAGGTTGGTACTAATTATTACTATATTTTTTCATAATAAAATAAAAACTTAACACAGTTTTTTTCTGTACTAGACAGTATGTATGTTGTTGTCTGGGTGTGTTCTGTATACCTAATAAAAATATGAAATACCTACCTACTTAGTCCAATAGCTTTAGTAGTATATAATCAAAGCTTTAGTACCTATATCTCATAACCAAGCATTTTCTACTTTTGCTACGTAACTAATCAGGTTCTGATTTAGGGGGTAATTGCCGAGTTTTTTTTTATACTTTCATAAATGACTGAGAAAAGTTATTTTGAGAAATGAATATAATCTAATCTCGTTTTCTTTATCTACGTGATGAGAGCAAATGGTTATTTTCTCATATTTATTATTGTACAGTACATATTGAGACGACGTATTGTGTACATTATTATGCTATTTACAAAATAGGTACGCCATGATTTTTTCCTGAGAAATTTTGGGTTCTGCCTAGTGTAATTCTCTTAAGAGAAATATTTATTTATTTACTTATGTACACACAAACATATAATAACTATAAGAACAAAATACAATATAGGAGTATCTACACTACCTACAAAGTTTATACTTATTTCAATTATCTTTTTTTTTTCTAAATTAATTTACCTACCCAACTTTTAAAAGGACCTCATAATGTCGACAGGACAAACATTTGCAAAAACCAAGGATACAAAGGGCGTTCTTATCGCACAGGGCAATCTCTTACAGAGCTTACGGCAAAGGTAAGTTTATACCATCAAAATTCATTTCAATTATAATGACTAATTTTAGTAGAAAAGTACCTAAATCATTTGATTCTAATACAGTGAATTGGCATAATTTGGAATTATTATCTACTCGGTGGGTACCTACTTTACAGAAACGTCTAGCACGTGTCCAAGTCTCGGCAAATAAACTACAAACATTGGTCGGGATAGCACATGTCTTCGAGTTTGCGCGCAAGGTTACAATATTGTTATTGCCACTTGTTGGGCGCCAGTAAGCTCAGTACGCGGGAGGACCCGCGCGCGGCACGTGGCGCGCGCCCCTCACACGAACACTTACTTTCCCGATAAACTTTACCGCTACTTCTTACAGACCATAGGTTACATTACTGTGTATACAAAGTTTGAAGTGATTATAGACGGTGGAATGAAGTGATAGTTTCGTTTTTACGCGCTGATATAGCGTGGATGTCGGACCATGTCTCGGAGAAAACAAGCTAAACCGAGGGCGCTAAAACGTGAGTATATGATTAGAAAATTATGCTAATTATTGATATTGATGATGTTTTCAATCAGCATATAACTATCTACATATTTCGTACTTATAGGTACTTACTTTAATTTCAGAATTTGTGATCTTACAACATTATCAACATACCTAATGGTTTTTTCGTAAGGCTAACTTTTGCCAAAAAAAAATATTTTAACCACATGATATTTTTTCACTTGTTTTCTCTACTCCTTTCAAACGATCTTTAGAAATATGTTTACAAAAAAAAATGTTTTAAAAATTGTTCCTCAGAAATGTACATTGCATAAACAAATCAATCAATATTTCGCAAAGAAAATGGATTTATTTATTTATTAAAACTTCATGCAACACAAAAGTACAGAGGCGGACTTAATGCCTTAGGCATTCTTTACCAGTCTACCTGGGGTGGTGAAGAGAAAATATGGCAGGTTCATAAAAATATAAAAGATTATTAAGAAAATAAGGGTTCAAAAGTATGTATATATACAAAATAAACATAAATATATCATTTAATATAATATATAGGTACATATATATTTATATAAAGTAAAAGACTAAAAAGTGGTTATTGAGACTTCACTATTTGTGCAGAAAATAATTTCGCAACATCCGCTTAAATGCATAGGTACAGACAGGTGGCCGTCCTGATCTCGAGAGGAAGCGCATTCCACAGAAGTATGGACTGTATATGAAAGGAAGAATGAATAAGTACAGAAATATGAGAAGGACAAACCAGTAGGAGATTGTTAGTAGAACGCAGATTCTTAGCATGAGAAGAACATAGATTTAAAGTGTGATATAAGATAAGAAGGAGGGATGGGAGAGTTGAGCAGAGAGTAAAGAGTAGTCAGAGCGCGCAGACTTCTTCTCTGGCGAATGCAAGCTCTCCATGTAAGATTTTAACTAATAAATATTTTTGTAACTGAAGCATCGACTTTTCCAATGGGTCGCGTACTCGCGACCCACAGTTTGAGAATTACTAATTATATGATAAACTTATGTATACATAAAAGTAGGTATATAAATAAAGTTTAATTTAAATTCGTTCAGTAGTTTTTATGTGAAAGAATAACAAACGTTCATCCTCACAAACTTACGCCAATGGCTTAGTACGTGAACGTGGAAAAATATACCAAGAAAACACCCTCCCGGGATAGAAACCGAACAGAACCGTGTGCTATTCCAGGATATGGTATACCCGTGCATACACACACTTAGCATAATCAGTCTTTTAATGTTCCTACTGCTGAGACTCAGGCCTCCTCTCTAGAAGAGGGAATGGGCCGTAATCCACCACGCGGGCCCAGTGCGGGTTGGTGAATGTCACATGTCTTCGAATTTTTTGGTTCTAGGACATGCCGATGTTTTCCTTCGCCATTTTGAGAGCAGTGGTGATGAAATAAATTACACAAAGTAATGCGCCTGGCTGGGTTTGAACCCGCGACCTACATTGGCACTCGTAAGTCGGGGCCGTTACGATTCGGCCACCACTTCTCTACACACACTCACATACAAACTTTAGCCTACTTATATAATTTTATTCTTAGTTGAAAATATAGTTTAAAATCCTATTTCCTATTATCCTAATATTAATGTTACTATCACAGTAGCATTAATTAAGGAAGTAGCATTTTGTTTGCTACCTACCCGTAGTTATAATTAATCAACATTATCTGGCCTGTTTATAAGATTGTTCTTCGAGTTTCTACTTAGGTAATCTCTAATACCTTCACTGTTGCCTTTCCTGTAGGTATTCGTAGAATTTAGGAGTGGGCAAAGTGTGTCATCTTTACGATTGGAACATTTGCATCTGAATCACTGAAATGTTCCGGAACAGAGATATGTATCATATGTATCATTTGGAATATTGGCTCAAAAGATACAAACGGAACATTTGGAACATCAGCTCAAAACATACAAACGGAACATTTGGAACATCGGCTCAAATATTATGAATCGTGACCTGTTACGTCGCGTCATAGTCACACTGAGACAGAGAAATGTTAGATGTTAGGTATGTATCATTTGGAACAACGGCTCAAAAGATACAAACACAGACACTGAGTGTTATGAATCGTGATCTGTTACGTCGCGTCTGAATATACACTAACAATTTTTTTAAATTGAATTTTGGTTTAAGAATAATTTAAAGCAGATTTTTTTAGTTCAGGTCATGTTCCAATTGTTCCAAATGATGCATAATTAAAACATTACTGACGTCCAATCTTTCGGAACACTATGATAACAATTTTCCAAAAAAAAAAAAAAAATAACCGACTTCGCTAAAAAAAACACTAAAAAGATCAAAATAACTTTGATGTGATGCACCGTATTTTTAACTTCCGTCTTCAAAAAAGGAGAAGTTTCTAAATTAAAGTGAATGTTTTTTATATCTGTTTCAGCGATCATCATCATTATCATTTCAGCCGAAAGTCGTCCACTGTTGGACATAGGCCTTCTTCCCCAAGTGTCGCTAAAACGAACGATCCTGTGCGTCTCGTTTCAATTGCATTTCCGCGACTCTCACCAGGTTATCGGTCGTCATATATTTAATGAAGAACTTCGGAAAGAGATCATAGAACTCTTCAATAAATAATGATAGCAAGAACACCATTTCATAACATGTGCTGAAACACGCTCTGTTGGGGAACGCATAATTATGTATAAAGTGGTAAAGGTACCCACCAATATAATTATATTTAAATTCCATGTTATTACAATAAACCCAATTTGGGTATTTCTTTTTCATTTATGAAACGATTTTACTGATTCTTTTTGGTTTTGTTGGACTAACTCCGTGGTGGGAGTTCCATATCTTATATATATTTATTTGCCAATCCCAAAGCAACGTGTAGATTGAGTAATTATGGATATTTTGTCATTTCTATACCTACCTTAAAAGAGAACTTGTACTTACCAAAACTTTTTATAAAAAAAATACATTTAACTTAAATATATATATATAACAATATAACTATAATTTCGGAACTCGGTATCAAAAAACGAAGAAACAAAACCAGAAACACAAGCTTTCGTAATTTTGTTTTATTTTTATGCACATATTATCTGAGGCTCTGGCTTGTAAACTTTTACAAGCTCAAGTAGAGTGTGACAAATTCTCAACTTCAAATGATTTAGAAGTGGAGGGTAATTAAGGTAGGTAAACAATGAATGGCTTGGCGTCAATGAGAGGACGTTCGGACGGTGACGGACGGGCCGCGGCGGCGGGTGGCGGCGCCCTAATATCAGCGTTTTATCAGTGACTGGTCGCGGTCGCCGCTCGCAAACATCGCGCGATGTATCGTCTGCGTGCAGCCAGACTGTGGCTTAAAGGATGACCCGGTGTCATCACTGATGCGTTCATATGCTCGCTGCGCTAGAAGAGTTTACTAACGTTGGAAATTCCTACATTTTAACTTCATTAGAGAGATTAAAAATAAATAAAAATAAAAATATTTTTTATTTATGTTTATAGTAAAATTATGAGTTTTTAAAACCTGCCTGATATAGGTTTATGAAAACCTGTGTTTCAGGTGATCAATTCACATCAAATATTTAAAAATAAAAAGAAGACAACATTACGTTATGATTATGAAAAATAGTTAATAAATGCACGTGGATTATAGATCTAAGTAAAGCCACCGCGTTAACGTAAATCGAACTCGTAACAGACACTTAGACCACAATTCGCAGGATTGTTCAAAGTTTTAAAGAAACATAGGTATATGACAGTTATAGTTTGACATTCCCTCTCATTCCACCCAAAGCCGATGGAGTTCTTTGATGATTTCTTTCCTAAAATAAAGACTAGATCAGAATAACAAGAGAAACTAAATACCTACCAACTTAGTTCAGTAATTCAAAAATAACAGATCACTCAATCTTCATCACTATTTCTAAATAGCACCTAGATCTATATAATTTTACAGTGGAGTAAGTAGGTACAGAGAACAATGTTACTTGTTTGAAAACTAACAGCTATGTAATGTAGTAAGTTTATGTATCGATCTAGTGGCGTGTAGTACTTTCGTAATGCGTCCCGGGGGAGCGCCAGGATGCTGCGACTCGCCTGGCTCGCCTGCTCCTCCGACTCCAGGGATACCTAATGCAATACTAGCTCTTCACTACGGTTGTGTACCTATATATAACGTATTGTGTTATGGTTTCATTGTACCTTTCTACTTTTGCAGTGTTGTTTACAATAACACAGTAAAATAATAGACCAGGCGGAGCGTGGAGATCGTGTCAGACTTTAACTAAGTAAGGGTCCCGGGATTCTGGCAACCAATAGCCCTAGTAGGGTTCGACCCTGCTGGTTCCCTACGTTTTTGCTGACATCTCCTTGAGGCGCGCGTGGAACACTATGCGCCGTTGACGACTCGAGCTCGGTCCGGACGGTTACCGGACGGTTGGACGGCGAGCTACCCACTGCTCGCCGTTCGCAAGCCCTCTTCTACGGTGACTGGAAATCGGGGTCGGGATCCCGCCAGCTGGGGCGTGAGGAAGGCCGTTACCTCACGCGTGCGGCCGCTTCCTTCGCTAGCATTACTGCTAATGGTAGACTCTTGAATCACCGATAGACTCACAGAATGCATTGCATATGCCTGTTAAATCTCAGTTCTTAGTGTAGGTATATAAGCTAGGTCGTTAGCAGGATCCTATCGCCGCGGCTTTGTGCTGGAGCCCAATAACACGTCATTTTCAACATCCCGTCCCCATCTCTCATGCGGAGGAATTAAAATTTTACATCCAGTGAAAATGTTAATCCTTCCCTGTCCCAGGCATACAATAAAAACGAATTGCCGTATCTTGAATTGTTTACTCAACATCGTTTTCTACCTGAAGCTTTAGCCCGAAAGTGCGACGTACACGTAACGAAAACTCAAACGATTTTTTAGTAAATATATATATTTTTTTTTAAATGATAGGGCGATAAAAGATATATAATTTAATTGAAAACACTGCTTTCCTATTGATTACGCTATCATTTATGCTACAAGCACTAGCAGGTACTTATTTGTCTATCACCCATAGAAAAGACTACCTAAACGAGCATAAGCTTATGTAAATAATTTTAATTTGATATTCTTCATGCATGGAAAAAATTGTTCTAGTAATCCAGGATAAGGATGAAGCGAAAATTTATTTGCACGAACTGCACTTCGTTGAGAAAGTTTCAAAATCAAGAACCACTCAATATTCAAAAAAACATTTAAAACTTACGTGAGCACCTAAAACTCTTTTGTTTTCACAGTACCTAATAAGATTGATTTTTTTGAGCTACCAAATAATTACTTAAGTATCGAATTTATCGAATAATTACCTAAGTATCGAATTTACCAAACAATTACCTAAGTATCGAAGCTACCACAAAATTACCTAAGTATCGAAGTTACAAAATAATTACCTAAGTTTTGATACTTCCAAATAATTACCTAAATATCAAAGCTACCAAATAATTACATAAGTATCGAAGCTACCAAATAATGACCTGAGCATCAAAGTTACTAAATAATTTAGTATTTTTAACCGTAAGCAACTTTCACACCAAATTCTACTGTCCAAAAATTACTGAAATATTCAAGAGGGTACTTAATACATATGCATAATTTGAAATTACATTATGTACGCAACATAACGGATTGATCGGGGGTCGGGGGTGGAAGGTGTAAAGATCACAATAAACCGTATGAATGTTTTATTCGAGGTAAAAGCATCGGATGGACGTATTTGTAAGCCTTTTGAAGAGGGTTAAGTCAATTTGGCTTTGTACTTACGTCAACTTTTTTTTGACTCAATTTAAATCATCCAACGTCCCGACTAGACTAATGCAGTTGGGAACTTATTTTCGAAATTAACTTTTTGAGTAGCGTAATTAGAGACACAATAGAAAGACAATGGCGCGTTAACGTCGGCGTTATTACGGGGATCAACAGCTTAATTCCTGATTAGAACCTAACTTGTTTTGCGAATTGTTGTTCGAAATAGTTTTAGAAACTTGAAGTCTCGAATAGATAATAATAAATAATATTCCATAACTTTCACACAACGCCATCTAGTCTCAAACTAAGCAGAGCCTGTGGTATGAGTACTAGACAACTGATAAACATACGTGTGCTTGTATATTTCTAAATACATACATTATAATATAAAGATAAATTACACCTAGACACAGAACAAATGATTGTGCTCATGAACTCATGACACAGACTAATGTCCGACCGAAACTGGTTCTTACAACCGAAACCGAAACCGAATTTCGGCAACAGCTTCAGATTCGGCCGAAACCGAAAATTCCTTACAAGGATCACGTTTTGAGGGAAAAATAAAGAAAACGTTATTAAAATCTGTCAGTCTTTATTTTTTATCTTTATATCACATAGGTATGCAGCTTTCGACATTTTCACTTATTGGTATGATAATTAACGTAACAACCATTTGTTATAATGAATTATTTTTTTATCTATACTACTTACTCATATGCTATATCACGTAATAAAACTTACTGAATTCAAAATAAATCACACGAAAACTCACAACAAACAAAACGAACTGCAAACATAAGACAGTTACGAGTGAGACATGATTAGGCACGTGGACGCGAAAAAGTCTTCATCGCATATTACTCGCTTGATCGCTTGGACTTAAAATAACGCGCCGCAGTTTCGGTTTCGGTCGTAGTTTCGGTTTCGGCGGTAAACCTGCCGAAACTAAACCAAAACCGAATATTCGGTCGGACACTAACACAGACATTTGCCTTCAAACCCACGACCTCCAGCATGGCAGTCAGGGCCACTAACTACTAGACTAATAAGTCAGTCAAAGATAGGTTCAAAGATAGGTGCTGAGAACAAGAGCTGTCATTATGGATATTTTGACTGTAATTAATGATTTACTAATTAACAGTGGTTATTCAAATTAATTAAGCACAGTTCTTCGCCACTTATTACCTTGAGCACCGTTATGTGTAACGAAAAGAAGTAGACGACGTCGCCGGGGCGCGGGGCTAGCGCGGGGTGCGCACAGGGCTGCCAGACATCGCTCTTACATTTGCTATAGAAATATTGTTCAGAAACTTTTTCAGCAAGATATATCTATCACAATGAACTGAACAGTGTCAATAAAATATTGGACGGATAGACACAAATTTTGATGACAAGGTTCGATAAACGAAAGCATGAAAAAATACCTACTGCCTATCTTAAAATACTCTTTCAACTTCATCCAACCCAAGTCCCAGCCATCAATCAATGATTTTGCTGGTCTAAAACCGCCAATTCAGCAGTTGTAGCAGCCCTAGGTGTTGCGCGTCCATAAAACTTGTAGAGGCCCCGCAGAGAATCGCCGGGAAATTTCCCCTGGGTGGCGCACACCTCCCCTGTGCCGCTGGGAAATACGCTAAAGCCATATCATAACAGTTTTATGTTGATGTTGACCTCTCATCTACTGCTGGTTGTCCGAGCTGCTTGCTTAATCGATGTAATTTGCTGGGCTGCTTTGTGCGATGATGTGACGCAAATGATAAATATTTTTAACCTTATTGACTATGCGCTTGCATACCAAATAACATTTCTTCTGAATTGCAGCATTCTATTCTAAATAATCAATGTGTTTATTGATTTGGCATCAATATACCAGCCCCCCTAGCCAAGTCACAAACGATAAACGTAAACTCTCAGTAGTCTTGAATAGATTTTCAACTTTATATTATTGGATATAAAGTTGAAAATCTATTGAAGATTACATAGTGTTTTCGTTCGTTCCGGTCGCTAACGCTCAGTAGTCTTTAATAGATTTTCAACTTTATGATCTTAGGTATAAAGTTGAAAATCTATTGGAGATTACTAAGCGTTCACGTTTATCGTTTGCAACTTGGCTAGGGGGGCTGGGGCCCAAGTCTGCTATTTTTACATTCCAACACGATCCCATTGTCATTTTGCTAAAAGTTCGTAATTCGCTAATTCATAATGATCGATCATTGATCGGTCAATGGTCTCGTAATAGAGTTGTGGTAGAATGACAATATCGAGTTTATTAAAAGCAATGACTGCACAATGACGTTCTCAAAGGAACTGTCAAAATTTTAGCAGATTACCGCATACATCAGACATTCATTTGTCAATTTGTACGAGATTACCATTCTATGCCACTTCTTTCAATGGAGTATCAGTGGTCATTCATTGGAAAGTCATAATGATGCCATTATATTAGTAGATTACCATACTTGTCAAAATCAAAAATTATTAAATCAATGATAGACCCTCAGACCAATAAAAAAGATAGACCATTCTGACATTATTGTAATAGCAGACTTGAGGCCCAGTATGACCTACTCCACATCGATGCCATAATGTGTGTGTGTGTCGAAAAAGTTTATTATGAGACCAACTCAAATTGTCTAGTTGAGTCAAAGAATAAAATGGGCTTTTTGTATCGAAGTCCATACATCCAGTACCGTACTGTAGGTATAGTATTAGTACATCGAGGGCTCAAAATAACAATTAATAGTTAAATTATATTACCAGTTTATGGACTATTTGATAATTAAATTGAAAAAAAAACTAATATATTCGAAGGATACTCGTATTATATTTAAAAATTGCTTATGGTGCAGGGCTTATATGCAGCCACGGCCTTGCTTCCATTCCTTACGGAATTTGTATAAAATGAAATGACACTGTAATGTTGGGTTTTATATGTTCAACATATCGCGCCTTGGATAAGTAAAACAAAAAAAAATGTAAAACATTAATGCAATCTGTTAACATGGCGAGGAATTCTCTTTTCAAATCCCAGTCGACTGTCTTAAATCACTCACCTGTTTCGCGCATAAAAAGGTACAATAATATTGTGAGCTAGGTACTTACATTATGAATGACATTATGAAGGATTTTTTAATAACATTGTGCGTATTACAGCCACAGAGTGTGAAATATTTGAAAACTTTCTCATATTCACATCTTTAATGTTATTTATAAATACGACTCTACGTATTTTCAATCGACTTCAAAAAAAGGAGGAGGTTTTCAATTCGGTTGTATTTTTTTATGGTCGATTACAACTTGAAAAAGGCTATTTGAAAAGTCAAACTAATTCTAGGGGGATTCAAAAGTTACACAGCGTGATTGTTAATTCACCAAACCATAGTTGAGTCGGTATTCATTACTTTCAGCACGTTCCAGATCCAGATTGGTCTCAATATCTAGCTCAATCTAATCCAGAATCAGGTTAAGAGGTTCAGTACCTCTCAACGGTACCTACTAAACAGTAGCGGCTTTTTTCTTCTTCTTTTATTAAAAAAAACAACGCCACACACTAGAAATAACTCTTGTATCGTGGGTGCGTGTATAAACATATAAACTGACACAAGACACCCAGACCCGGAATACCTAGGCCATTCAAATATTTGTTCCGTACGGGAATCGAACCCGCAACATGCAGTGCAGCAGCCAATCGCTCAACCACTGCGCCAACCGTGAACCGTCAGTCTGAACCAGTCTTAAAATAGCGCTTAGGTAAGTACAAACAACCTTAGAAGGTTTCAAAAATTATATTAACAGTACATATGGTTTAACAATTTTCCGAGAGTCGCGCATAACGGGTATCTGTTAAAAATATCACGGTAGCGCCGTGAGCCCGGCTGCCGGGACTACGGGGGGGCAGTGGGGGAGTCCCAGAGGATGCCAAGTTCTCGCCCGCCGCCCACGCGCCGTCCCGGGAGACCTGGCCCGGCAGCCGCGCGCTGCCTGCTCCCTCGGGACTTCGCCCCCGCTCCTACGCCCCGCGCCGCACCACCCGCGCGCCGCTCTCCAAGGAGAACACCAGCTGAGACGTTCGACTTTTAATTGATAGCTAACCCTCACCCATCTATCCTCGTATTTAGGACTGAAACGTTAAAAAGTAACCTCATGAAAAAGTCTAGGCATATCTATCTATTTTACAATCTTTATTACTATTTTGAAATACATACTTCCCTTCCGATTGTAATTATTTAGGTGTCTTTAAGATTAGAGTGAATAGGCTATTAATAAACAAGTGCACTTCACCATCACTGCTTACCATCAATCATTAAAAAAAAACTAAGCAAGTGCGAGTCGGACTCGTGCTCTGAGGGTTCCATACAATACCTATGTAAACAGTTCAATTGCCGAATGGAGTCTCGAAGATTTTTCCTAATCGCATTTTTTTATTGTTGTGACGTAACAACAAATTTACAGTTTTCAGATTTATTCCTATACCTGTGCTATAAAACCTTGCTTTATGCAAAATTGCAGGATTCTGGGTCGACGGGAAGTACCCCATGAATTTTGATTTCCTCGAGAGTATCGAAACATACGTTTTTTGAAACATAAACGGCCACATTTTTTTTTCGTAAATTTAGAAATTTCATTTTTTTTTACAATTTCAATAGACCGCAAACTTGAGTATATGGCATATGGTATTAATTTCAACTTAATACCTCCACGCGTTCTCGAGATAAAGGACAGACGAACGGACAACAAAGTGATCTTATAAGGGTTCCGTTTTTTCCTTTTGAGGTAGGGAACCCTAAAAATACTTAAATTACTATGTGATGTTAATCTGTAGTGTAGGGACTCTGTTGTCTGCGGCTATGCCCATTTCCACCAATTTTCTTTGAATTTTAGGGGCAAATAAATCAAGTAAGGCGACCCTTACCGTTAATTTCGATATTTCAATAGGGATATCTAAACAATACACTAGGTTCATAAAAATACTAATCTAATAATTAGGAAATCGATGTCAGTCTATTATGGACCCTCACCAAAAAGTCGGAAATTATTAGGTAAATTGTCGTTTTTTTTATTTGATGTGGAAAGTCATCAAATAACTCCGTCTGCTGTTTAGAGCGTAAAGGGCGTGTCAGACTTTTACTGACTAAAACCCACCTATTACCGTTCAGCTGCCCTTTGCGTTCCAGAGACACGGTAACTCGTCTTTTTAACCGACTTCAAAAAGGAGGAGGTTAGGTATATGTTCGGTTGAATTTTTTTTTTTTGTATGTTCACCGATTTCTCGGTCAATTGTGGACCGATTTAAAAAATATTTTTTTGATTGGAAGGTTATACTTCCGAGTAGCTCCATAGAAATATTGTTATGATCTGATCATGAACTTCGAAGATATGGAACAGAACTCCTCATAGGATCACAGCAGAACCGTCGTAACAAGACAGTAAAATTGCTTTGTTTATACGTGTAGTCGATGACTGACTGAAAGTAGAGGGGGTATCGAACTGATCTGATGATGAAGCCTGAAGTTAGGCACCGGAACTCTGTAATAAATTAATGTAATCCAACCGTGTTTGGGATTATTAGAATTGTCATGAGATGCACTCTGGCTATAAGGTATTTAAGTTTGGTTGAGGGGTACTTTTTAGTGGTGGTACCATAACTAAAAAAAAGTGTAAAATAAAAAAACTTTTTACAAAAAAAAATTACAACCGACTTCAAAGTAAAAACAACACTGAAAAGTTCAAAATAACTTTAATTTTGGAAGTCGGTGTTAAATAACGAAGAGACAAAACTATTATAGAAACACCGACTTCCGAAATTAAAGTTATTTTGAACTTTTCAGTGTTTTTTTTACTTTGAAGTCGGTTGTATTTTTTTTTTGTAAAAAGTTTTTTATTTTTAATAATCCGGCACAGGGGCGCCGACTCCGTGGGTGCTCGGGGGCTCAAGCCCCATGAGAAATAAACAGTGGGTGCCGAGCACCCCTGAGAATAGATATCAAGAAACAGATCAGTAATCGCCTTTTACGAGTAGGTTACGTATAAATTATAATATTTCTTGATACTAAAAACTATTTTCATTTTTCTAACATGGTTTCATTTTATATTTTTATCAAACATAATTAGTAATTAAGTACGCAGTATGTAAGTAGGACATTTATTTATCAGTGACCAGTGTGCATTTTTCTTCTCACACTTCGCCACTTTTGCAAGTCCATCAAATGAGCATGAGCACCCATGAGGTTTTCTAAAAGCCGGCGCCCCTGATCCAGCACCACTAAAAAATCGATACGATTTTGTTAGTGTTGAAAATGTATCGACAAGAGTATGGTTTTGGTAATCCCTAAAAGATGGGGGTTCCCTAGAAATGTGACTTTTAGCTTTGTGAAAACTAAATTAGGTAGGACTATATTTAATGATCACATGTAAAGGGGCACTTGGTTTGGTGACGATTTAAAGATGGTAGATCAAAACGGGCATGTAACAATTGTCATATTTGCCAATTACCATAACTAGATATTTATGGTAATTGGCAAATATGACAATTAAGAATGACAGTCTGTAAAGACGTAGGTGCTCGCATGTGCCACCCAATGTAGTAGTATGTTTGATAGCATAGTTCTTCCAGTTATATTTATTTGTCGGCGCAGGATGCCGATCATCATTGAAGCTCTGTCATGGGGGGCTATTGGCTAACTTTTTCAATAACAGTTGACAACTAGCATTCGTTGCACACTAAACTTAGTTGTCAACTGACAATTTCATAAAATTAGTATTACGTATCACACAAGTGACTAACAAACTACGGTGGAAATGTGGTGAATTATAAAAATTTACGGTGCCTATTGTGACCACTCTAAAATTTTATCGACTATTATACAGCTTCAAAAGCTTACACAATCGCAATTTTAAAAGTATCGATACAATAACATCTGTCAAAACGTGTTACGGTGGCTATCAAAGGCACCAGTGGCTAATGACGTCACTGCAGTTGGTCACTGAAGATAGGCAATACGAAACTAGCTGTTTGACAGTTCAATGATGCACATTGTTAACATGTGAACATCACTTGAACTGTCAACAGCAGTCAACAGAGTTACGCAATAGCCCCGCAGGTACTCTCTTTTGTGGGCGATGGCTGGGTATCGAGCAATAAACAAACTATTCCAGATCACACAACTGATTTATTATGATGCAAGCTTTAGGTATTCACTTCACACAACGAGCAGCGAGATAGTCCCCGAGACTAGACGTTGTACGCACGGCTGCCGACAGAGGAAAAAGCCACGGACCTTTTTTTTTTTTTTTTGTGTGTGGCCTCTCGCAGGTCAACCTAGGAGGTTGTCGGCTGCTTAACCGGTCTTGCCTGTGGCGGCCTCGATTCGAGAATCAAAGCCTCCAGCCAGGGCTTACTTAACTAACTTAAAACTAAGCGACTACACGCTAAGGGCACCCCCTGTGGGGTACGGACCTCGGCTTAGGGCGTCGCTGGGGGACGGGGGGGGGGGGGAAGCAAGGGACGGGCTGGATCGCACAAAGATATTATTATTATTAACGGGGAATTTTAAAACTACGGCTCAGCGGCGCGGGCTGGCTCGAGCAAAGGACGGGGAGGACGTTGACGGGACTGTCGCGGCGGGCCTCGGCGGTGAGGACGGAATGACGGCGGTCTGTATTGTTTACGAACTGTACTGGTTTCCTTACGGCTCTCTTGGAGCAGGGTAATGGGGTCGTCGGGGGTGACAAGAGTATGCCTAGGACGGCGAATCTTTGAGATGAGGGAGGGTTCATATCGGGCGGCAAGCCACGGACCTCTGCGGTCGGTACTTTTATCTGCTCGGTTCGTGCAAACGTCAGCGGGGATTCTGTCAAAGTGACATCTGTCACTTTTCACTTAGCTCGTTCATTCGTTCTCAAGCTTCCGTGCAATTGACTTCTCCGATATATTCATCATAGTGTTAAGTTGCTATTGATGTATTTATATAATTTCCATTCGTTGTAATTCTGGGGCCTTAGCATGACTTGTTAAAATGTCAATCGTGTGAGCGAGAAGGAGAGATGGAGCTATTATATACACCTCATATAGCTCCATCCCTTTAACAGTTCAGTTTAGGTCGTCAAATAGATCGAGTTAGAAGCTCGTGGCCTCTGAGCAAAATGTTTGACTTTCCGGATTTTGCAATATCCACCAGAAAAATCTCTAATGGGTCAATTGTATTGGTAACATTGTTGTATGCTTTGCCACTGTCGATGTACCCAGCAATGAATGTATGAATAAGTAAGTAATGTAAGTACATTGTACATGTTGGGTGTATCTACATTAGTTAACGATGAGCGGGCTCGGGCGGTCAGGTCCTGGCACGCCGTCGCCCGGCCACCTCGGGGAGACCGGCTACTATGCTATTCCCACTCGACATCATACCGACGACGCCTCCGAACACATTAAAATTACAGTTTCCAAGGATATACAACTGAGCGAAACTACAATGACTTACGCCGAGATGGGATTGTTATTATTCCTTTGTGCTCCTCGAGTACTTAATCAAAATTATTAGGTACGTACCTACAACATTTAGTACCGCCCGTTGAGTAAGTTAATGCCTCATGTGTTACATTTTAGATAGCTACACGTTGAAACATCTGCTGTCTGAAGTTTTTTGTGAAATGAATAAAGCCGTTTATAGCCGTTTATGTTTAAAAACTAACATAATTTTGTAAACCCTCTATTGAATTTTAGAATGTTAGCTTTTAATAAAATTCGAAACTAAATAAATAACTAAGTAACAATCCTCAATGACAACATAGAAGAGGGATAATGTTTTCAATAGTGTTTAATACATTGAGTGAAGCGAAATTGAATAAGAATTGTGTCATTTATTCTCTTGGTGTTCAATAAATAAATATTGCATTTGAATTCAAAATTTCATGAAAATCTCTTGGAGCAATAGCAATTGCAATGTGGTTATAATAAGAAAATTGAATTGTCGTGAGTATCAGTGCGGGAGGCTCGTTGGTGCCGAATGGATCCCGCGCGACACATAGCGTTCGAGTTATGATGGACTATTGCCACGGCGGCGCGCCGTCGAAATGGCTTCAACCGAGTCATACCACGGTTTTAAAACGCTTTGTGAAAATTGTGTTTGATTGATTTTTATGAATTATCTAAGTAAATATATTTTGACGATAGCTTTTGGCATGATTTATCCCGGTTTATATCAACCGCCTCGAAGATAAACCACATCATGTAAATTTGACTTTAATTGTTACACGACTGCCCCAAAAGGAAATTAAACTTAAAAAGAGTCTTACTGGGCCTCTCCCCCAAATTCCTCCAGGTATTCTTCTTCTGAGCTCGTTTCTGACTTAGTGTTAGGCGCCATTCTAACCAGGCAGCCATTTTTCATAAGTCAATGTTTCATATTCTGTCAGTTCTGTTTTTACGTCATATGTAAGGTTGTATCTAGTTAAAGTTGCTTTTATTATATTAATATGGTAGAATTGAAATCCCGTAGAGCAAAGAGGCATTGAGTTTATTATATTTTTATCGTTTCAGTCATCAACGTTCTCCCGGTTCCCCGGTAGATAACGCACAAGTACGCTCTGGTGTACAGTAACAAAATATTAGGTCGGTAACGTCTGCAGTGAGTACGAACACTGCCTCAGGGACAGTGCGGGTTCCGTAGCATTGCTAGGATTTTGCCTCCGGCCTGCTTTTGATGAATTGATGGACATTCCCCCGGGCCATTAGGCCGAGCTGGGTCTCCCGGGACCCCGGTACTATGCTCCTCTAGCCTTCGCTCATCTGAATATGAACATACAGTACACCGCACGTCGTTAGTAACAAAATCAGTATTTATTGCAATTAGGTATTCTATTGCAATTGAAACGCTGTACGTTGCGGTCGAAGTGTTACCATCAACGTCAAACTCACACTACTGATTCATAAATGAGATGTCTAGTGATAACATTCGTAGAACAACACATGGTTTTGTAATGATAAGAAATAGTTACAAAAATTTTTGAAGCCATTCCTGCCATGCCAGCCATTTCTGTTGTTCAGTTAAAAAGACGGATCGAACCAGCCTGACTTCCTCATTTCGTGTTTAGTATAGTTTATAGTGACAACAAACGGGGAGTAATTATTTTTTTCCGTAATGCCTACAGCCAGGTGTTTAATTGTAAGTGTAGTTTGAAGTGTGTGCGGCACGAGGGCGCGGCTACGACGACGACGGGACTCAATCACGCCACCGTCCCGCACCCAGCGCCTGCCAGCTAATTATGTCATCAAACTAGTTCCTATCGTTTATTTGTGTGACTGAAGTTCTAACAGAAACACCGAATTTCGAAATATTGCTGTGGTTAGAAACGTAAAAACATTTAAATCACATTAGCACAGTGCTCATAGCTGAGAACTAAAACTATGCGAGAACATTGATAGATGAATAAGTTTCTCATAGCTGTGGCAGACTAATTTTTATAGTTGTTGCAGTAGTATAATAATTGACAATGTTGTTATTTTACATACAAATTCCCAATAATATTTCGGCGGGTCTTACGTTAACATTATTATTACTATCACCCGAGTCGTTTACTGAAATTGGAGATACACTATAAGATTACCATAATTGTAGATAGAGCAACATGTAAGGGGATTCACGTCCCGGTGTCCACTCCACGGCCCCTTCTTATTGTGAACTGTGTGATACCGTTCGTTTACAAGAAAATCCCTCGAAATGGTCAAAACAGCTATTGCGTTTTGAATTGAGCACTTAACGAAATGTAAGTAACACAACACTATGGCGCTCAGATAATCTCGTAAAATGTGTTAAATATATAGGTTAGTGACGCAGTCAATTACAAAAATTTCCTCATTAACTACTCTAACGAAGCAAGCTACCGATAAAATCGTGAAAATTATTGTCTCTTGATGAAAAGGAAAGAGCTGGAGAACTTATCATACCTTCTTTCGTTTTATTTATACCTGATATCATCTTTTCAGCGGAAGAAGAGGAGTGGAATGACGATGCTGCTGCACCCGCGAGAGATCGCAAGAGCACATATAGTGATTCCGAAGAAGACGATGATAATAATGACGGCGAAGAACCTAATGACTTGCAGGATGAGGGGTGCAACGAGGAAAGCAAAGCTGATGATAATGAAGAATGTAATGCTGGTGAAACAGTTGAAGGTGAGAATTTTATAATACTTTATAAAGCGGATCGTTTATTTTTAATGCCGCAAATAAATGAACGGAATTTAAAAGATAAAGGTTTGTTTTTCTTCCAATAATTACGAAATCCATATAACGGATAGATGCAGAGCGTTTTAGGTAAGCGTTTACACGAGTATGTTCACCGAAGCGGCTGGATACGAGGAGTGCGTGCAGTTAGGCTGACACTGACGTAGAGGCGCCGATAACGGATGACGTACGACCGCCGCACTGGGTGCACGACGCGGCGACGTCCGTCTGCGAATGACACACGACACGACATTGTGAAGCTAACGTTCTGATTTACGAATTGTTAGGAATCGGAGGCTTGAATCGGAAAAACGAGGGCTGGTGTTCTTAGTTAGGCGAGTCGGATGTTCGATTTTTCACCGGCCTAAAAATAATTGATTTCAAGCAATACCTACCTAATTACACACGTGAGGCGAATTGATTTATGTAAAGTATATTAGTCTGATCAGTGCATCACTATAGTAGATTTTAAAGCCACCTTTAGATAAATATGCATTATAATCAGAAGGTCGGAATTAGGTAGAGTTATTTAAGTACTTATACCGATTTCATACAGCGAAAGAATAAAGAGGATATGCCTCAAATCCCGAGATTAATTTTAAAGAGCAGATTTTTTTATGATACTATCAGAAATATAGCAGAAAAAAATTCTTCCTGCATTAATGACGAGAAGGAGGAAGTGTATAAATTTGTTAACCTTATCTCAGTTGACGTAGAGATCTTTTTAACCGACTTCAAAAAAGAAGGAGGAGGTTATCAATTCGGCTGTATTTTTTTTTTGTGTGTGTGTAAATTTTCAATCGGTCCATAAACGACGGAGTCCTGAGGTAGGACTTCGTCGTTTATGGACCGATTTGCAAAATTTTAATTTCCTCAAGGAGTTGCTTTCCGATTGGTCCCATTTTTTTCAGAATCCAGTTCTGATGATGGGATTAATGAGGAATCGAGGGAACTCCTCAAATATTATAGGTAACCATATGGTGATTTTGGTATTTTGATCGAGAACTTAAGCATTTACAGTCAAAAAGTAACATTTGATGAAGTGGAACTGGTGAAGAAGATCAGAAATGGCCAACGGAACTTCATACTCACATAGATATCACAATGAAAATAATGACAATACAAATAAATGAATGGTTCTGAAAATGGTATCATCGAAGTAACTGATGATGATGATGGAGCCGGAAGGTAGGCACTGGAACTCCATAATTAATCAATGTAACCTAGGCGTGTTTGGGCTTATTAGAATTGTCATGAGATGCACTTTGGCTATAAGGTACTATCGAACTGATCTGATGATGGAGCCGGAAAGTAGGCACAAAAACTCCGTAATTAATCAATGTATCCTAGCCGTGTTTGGGCTTATTAGAATTGTTATAACATGCACTTTGGCTAAAAGGTACTATCGAACTGATCTGATGATGGAGCCGGAAGGTGGAAGGTAGATACAGGAACTTCATAATAAAACAATGTAACTTAACAGTGTTTGGGTTCATTCAAATTGTCATGAGAAATAGGCACTCTGGTTATAAGTGTATCACAACTAAAAAGTGTGAATAAAAAACTTTTTACAAAAAAAAAACCCACTTCACTAAAAAAAACACTAAAAGGATCAAAATAACTTTAATTTCGGAAGTCGGTGGTAAATATGAAAAAAAAATACCGAGAAACACCGACTTCTGAAATAATTAATAATAATTTATTTTTTTGAAAAAAGTTTTTTTTTTAATGAAAAATACTAATAAAAATTGTATGTTAATTATTTTTGTTTTATTTGTTTTATCTATCTTTGAGGTTTTTATTATTATTTATTTGTAATATTGTTGGCCACACGGGATTTTGCACTAGAAATCCCAGGAAGATCCATATTAATATCAACATTTCTATGCAAGTAAGTACATAAATAACTCTACCTAATTCCGACCTCTGATTATAATTTACTTGTTTGTACGAAATAAGCTTTCGTTGTTCACTATAGCGCCTCTTATGAAATATGTAGTTTATAATCTAAGTACAATAAACACAATTTCCACAGATATACGAATGAAATATCTCCACATAGAAGTAATGGCCGAGTGAAATGTATTTAATACGGAGTTGGCACACATGCGTATAATTTATTGTTGTGGTACCGTCCGCACCCAGCACTTTGTCACGTGTCAGATGCATTTGATGCGCCGCACTATTCACTGCTCGCGTTTATCGAGTCCCATCCATCGCCAGATTAGCCAGCCGCGCGCCGAACCCGCAGATCAGTTGAAATTCTAAACAAACGACTCGAAAACATTATGTCGTGATATTCAAAACAGCCATTTGTTTGAAGCTTCCTTACGCTCCAAGACATCCGTCCTCGAGTGAATTGTGGGGAACGAAAAAAAAACTCTCCGAGTTCGATGCATTTACATTATCGTCTTTACTTTTGGCTTGTCTTACGGGGCCCCAGGTGACGGATCCGTTGCTTGTCACGACTCGAAGGCTTTATGATTGTGTGAGTACGTGTGTAATGAATGGTTTACTTTAGAATACAGGAAGATCGATCTTCGATCTACTCACGCCTTTTTATGCCTAGTCTTATATTTTTCGTTTATTTTTGTGTAAGAGATATATATATACCTTGCATAAAAATAAAATGTGTCTTAGTGGTTTCATTATACATATATCAAATATATTTGTAGTACGATCAAATCTAAAGGGATCAGAAGTTTGCTAGCGGTTGTCAGCAAGTGGTAACATGGACACAAATGTAGGCCGCCTCGCATTTAATACTCTACGAGGGATATGGATATGCTCAGCAATTGTGACAATATTCTTGTGTCGCTTTTTCCTTGCTCAGTTGCAAAGAATTACAGCAGGTATCACAATAAAGTGAAAAGCGCCTTGGAACTTGAACAACCTGTAGACAACCTGAGAAACAGGATGTTGTTTTCATGTGGCTACGAGTAGAAAAGTTATGTCAGGATTGTTCACTAACCTACGTTTGCTAATGTTTGTTTCGTCTTACAAACATTAACAAAATATACCGTTTTACTTCTTTCAGACGGCGATGATGCAGACCCTAGCGAAACAAAAGAAGAACGGTACGAGCGGGAAGACGTGGCAGGTGAGGATTTTAAAATCACCTTCTGTAACTCGTACGGCCACCTTATTTAAGGGTGTGACAGGAATCCACCGTGACTTCCTTGAAGAAAGTTGTTCATTTCCATGAGTAGGTAGAAGCAGTATTTGAAATATGAGCTCCCATTTCCGTTACATTCCGTAGAGCACAAGATACAATAAAGATTAATGTAGGTAAGCGATGAATAAGTTATCTTCAACTTTTCCGTGTTAAGATTAGAGTAGGTACACTATTTAATATCGTGGAGACCACTAAGCGTAGCTCATTATGTCTACATCTCATTGAAATTCATAAGGAGGCCACTAAAATAACGAGCAGCCCCAGGCATCGCCCACGCGATGCGTTTTTACTGCGGTTTAATGCTCTTTTTACAACTTCGTCAAAGGGTGTGGTGAGCGGCCGCAGTCGCTCGACTGTTCGCGGCTTCGGTGCGGCGCGCTGCTTTACGACTCCGTCCTCGCTTATCTCGCGCCATTCGCGATAAATCTCCACCCGGCTCCTTGGACCTCAAATATTTACATGCTAATTCATAGCCAATTCTGCACCAGAGATTATAAATAAATTGGCCACCGCGCCCCATCATCGACCAACGCTACCTTCACTTTATCTTTCATGACTTAAGAAGTTTTTAAAACAGTGGGCCATACCGCTGCGTTGACGTTTTAATTTTATGCCACCCAGATAATTTAGCTTTTATGTTACCTAGTCGTAACAAAATCTTTGTAAGAGTTACTAGAGTTATAAACTTTGTATTTGCTGCTCCTAGGTACTTGCCATCGCGGAAAATATAAAATAAGCATTCCTTCCCTTTACATTACTTTTTACAATAGTATTTTTTATATTACGTCACATGTACCAAGATATACCAGAATTTATTTAAAGACAATCAAACAAAAGGATCTTTTCGTTTAGGAAATCTATGACGCTCTATGCCTGTTTCTGGTATGTGCGTAGTTTAGGTTAGGTTCCACATGGCCGGACTGCAGGTAAAACAATCGTGTAATAAGAAAGTAACATGCGTTAAACAATGGACACTTTCTCTAAGGCACCCTCAGAATAATAAAAACTACTCATTGTTCAAATTGATTGCAACTCGTTTAGTGCACATTGCGGAAGGACAAGAGATGACGCTGAAACAAACGGCTGTAGGAGGCTTTGTTTGCTTATAAGTCTTGAACTATCATTGACTGTGGCAGTATCGGAAAATGAGTAATATTTCCCTGTGAGTGGTTCCCGGTGTCGCAGTCGTTGTTAGGCCAACACTCGTGTTGCGCAAATGTATTCTCTGCGGGGGTGAGTGGTGGCGCGCAGGGCGGGGGTGCGCGCGGGGGCGCCGCTGAGCCCGAAGTTGGGCGCGCGGGCTCGCTCCCGCGGGACTCGCTCGCAGGGACCGCACTCCACACCAACATATTTCGGGCCTTCCTTTAGTAAGAAGTGGATTTGAAAAACTTGATGATGTGGAGTGGTGACTGGTGGTGTAACTAGAGCTACTTAAGTAGGTACTCATCTCATGTACTAACAAAGTCATTCCAACTATGATGACAAAAATTATTGTAACATGTATATTTTGAAGTAGCCAAGGTGGAAAGGTCCACCATCCAAATATGTCAAGTTAGTCCAAAACATTATGTAAGTAATTCTGTCAACTTAGACGGTCAACAATGCCGGCTATGCTGGTCGGGTGTAGGACGGTGTCTCGACCGGCATGTGGCTAATTAAATGCCGATGTTCGACATCGGGGGTGCATTCGGAATTCCAGGCAGCGCCGAGGCGCGTGCCGGCGACACCGCGCCGCGTGCCACGCTGCGTTGCGTCAACAATCCCAAATTGTTCACGAAGTTGGACCCGAATTCCGGCCAATCATTGTGATTAACTTGTATTGTAACAATCCAATCGACTTAAATTGTTTCAATTTGGTAGAAGGTCCAGATCTAGGTACAACAAAACTGGGGCATATAAAAATACTTTGTAGTTTAAAAAAAACCGCTAAGTTTTGTTGAAATTGGAACACAACCATTTATAGAAGTGTATATAAACTTCTTGGAAAGCCTTGTTATAAAATTCAAACGAAAGGCAAGCATTCATCAACAATCAACATTTTTTTCATTCAAATGAAAAAATATGAAAGTATTTCCATGATTGGAGTGCGGCTCTGCATGGTCCCAGGTGGCGCGGCCGCAGCGTTTGGAATTATCACATAGTGGAGGAGCGGGCGGTGGCGGGGCCGCGAGGGGGGGGGAGGGCGATACATTCGTCACAGGCCCAGCAGCCATTAGGCATTTAGATATTATCAACAGCCACGAGGGGATGACCCGCGACCTGAGCCCGTTGTTTCAATGCTTAATTACTAAAAGTGTTTGTTGTTTACTCAAGGGACAAGATTTTAATCCACATCGTGAAAATCGTTTCGTCATCGACTAAACTTGACTACTTTGTTCTGTTTCGCTGATACAAAGGCGTTCATCGTTTGCGTCTGTTGCTTGCCTGAGCTCCCCCCGGCCGCGGGTCCCAGGTGACGCACTCGCTCTCCGGCCACACTTCCTTCCTTCTCCTGGGACACTCCTCGGCCCGGCCACGCACACACTCGCGTTCTCCACGTGTATTAAACGTTACACAACTTTGTAAATACTTATATCTACTTAATGTACTATAAGCTAGCGTCACTTTCACGAGCATAGGCAGTATTCGACGCTACAATTCAATTTATTTGATTTAGCATGCAATTTTTAATATTCATCCAAGTCATCTTAAGATTATAGGTACTTAAATTTTATATATTAAAATGTAATACCGTTTTTATATTATAAATGCACCGGATCAACTCAGGATGGATATAATATAATAATAATATATAATAATACCACAATCAATGCCATCTAGTCCCAAACTAAGCAGAGCTGGTCCTATGGGTACTAGACAACTGATAAATATACTTATATATTTCTAAATACATACATATTATAGATAAATTACACCCAGACACAGAACAAATGATCGTTCTCATCACATAAACATTTGTCTTGGATGGGAATCGAACCCATAACCTCCGGCATAGCATTCAGGGCCACTGACCACTAGACCAACAGGCCAGTCGGATCATTGTCAGGATGAAATGTTACTGGAACCATTTGCGACCCATGGACACCCTTCAAGTTAAATGGGAAAAATTACAAGTCCGTGATAAGACCTGTCGTATTGAATGAAACAAAAGTTTGGCTGAAAAAAGACGATATAAAAAAATATTGCATGCAGAGATGGAACGATGAGAATGAGAAAGGGCCAAGTGAGAAAAAAATTATACTCATATTATTATAAAAAGTTTGATAGTGGCGCCAGTGACAGAATAGTTCAAAGGGAATCGTTTGTTTTAGTGATTTCATGTGGAGATGAGGCACGAAACGAATGTTGCTGAAAGAGGATAGATGGATTGTGTGATCATACGAAACAAAAGATAGTCAGTGGTTGCATGACGGTTGACAGGTCTAAATAAATGAAACTGGAAGGTAGATTTCGGTTTCATCATCAGATCAGTTCGATGTATCCCTCTCTTCCTTCAGTCCGTCATCGACTACACGCAATAAAGCTAAACAAAGCTATTTTACTTGTTACGACAGTTCTGCTATGATCCTATGAGGAGTTCCGTTCGATATCTTCGAAGTTCGATATCATCAGATCGTAACAATATTTCTATGGGACCAATTCGGGAGAATATAATCTATAAACAAATAAATCATTTAAAATCGTTGAACATATATAAATTAAAAAAATACAAGCAGCCGAACATACAACCTCCTCGTTTTTGAAGTCGGTCAAAAACGTGTTACTCTGACATGAAACATGGGATGAGTACTTGTTTAAATTAAACATTTTTTTTAAATGTGAATAAATATAGTCAATAGGAAGAATATTACAAACTAGCTTCTGCCAGCGGCTTCGCCCGCATGAAAATAGATTTCCATACAAACTTTGAAACCCCATTTCATCCCGTTATGAGGTGAATTTTGGAGAACCTTCTCTTAGTGCTCGCCTACGTTATAAAAGGAAGCTTTGTGCAAAATTTCACGCTCCTAGTCCCTATAGTTTCGGCTGTGCGTTGATATGTCAGTGAGTTAGTTTCTCCTTTTATATATCGACGGCGAAGTCCCAATACCTTCTAACTAACAAAATTACTTTTTAGCGCTTTTAATTTAAATGTGTGTTTCCGCGTGTTTTTGTGAAATCTCTGAAGCGAATATTCAGTTGCAACTGCACCAAATGAAATTGTGGAAACACTTCCTAACTAAACCAACATGTCAATTTTTAGTATTACCTCCTAACGTTATTAAAACAAAAAAAAATTGACTTTGACAGTTAGGAGTTCTTGTCACTTCGCCGCCGATATATAGATTAATTAAGATCAAGTAAATGTAGCTCAGTACGAATACGTCACACTTGTTACCGTCGAACAGAGGCGAGATCTGCCTCGGTAGTCGGTTAGTTTTAGTTTAGTATTAGGTTCTTTATAAGTTCTGGTTGGAGACTTTAATTTTATTAAAGGCGCCACAGACAAGCCCGGTTAAGCAGACGACAACATTATAAGTTGTAAAATTCATCATCATTAACTGAAAGACGTCCACTGCTTGCTGCCAAGTATCGCCACAAATGCCGCTCCGTTACCTCTGGCATCCATCGGATTCCCGCGACTCTCAGCCGGCCATCGGTCCAACTCGTGGGAGGCTTTCGAACACTGCGCTGTACGGTACGCGTACGCTACATCAGAACTTTTTGGCCCCATCCATCTGTTCTAAAAACAATGTACCCTGCTCACTGCCACTTAAGTTTGGCAATTCTTCGGCCTATGTCGGTAACTTTGGTTCTCCGGCGGATATCTTCATTTCTGATGCGATCACGCAAGGAATCTCTGAGCATAGTGCTCCATTTCTCCATTGTCCTTTGGGTGACTTTAAGCCTTCTGGCACATTGTGAGTGACCCCGTTTCAGCGGCAATGTCGTCACTTGCAATACGCACTTGTCATAAACTTTTGCCTTGAGACACTTATACGTCGGACGAGAAAATGTTGGTCTTGCTCTACAGCAGCCACATCCACTTTTGGGTCCTCTGCTTAGTGATATTCTTTTGTTTATTTGTACTAGAAGAGATGATTTTTCTTTGTTTTAATTTAATTTGAAATACCACGCAGCTTTCTAAATGCTGCCCAGCCGAGTCGGATTTGGCGATTGACCTCTTTCTCGAAGTTAGACCTACCGAACTGGACCGTCTGTCCCAGGTAAATGTACCTAATCGTCTACAACTTCGAATGTAGAGTGGCCGATCTTGATAGAAGTGGGTGCTTCATGGGTTCGGATTTGTGGTTACCATGACCTTGGTTTTATCCATATTCATTTTAGGACTCACTCTTTTGGAAGGTCTATCGAGTGGTGAAGTCATCGAGCATTGTACTGACTGAGGTACCTACTACATAGCCTCAGATATGACTATTCTGTCGTCGGTAAATCGAAGCGGTCATCTTCGATTCGATTCGATTTTAATGTTTATCTAAGTCAATATACTTTATTAGGTATTTAGTAATGGTTACAATTTAGGGGTCTTTAAGTCGAAGAAGTTAATTCTAGGCAAGCGTGCTCCATCGTCGGCCACTTCATCGCTTGGATATCATCCGGTGAGATAGTGGTCAAACGCGAGCCTATCAATAATAATAAAAAAAATATTTTTTGAATATTATAAATACTTTTAGGGTCAGTTTATTGTAGGTACCTACTTAAATTTGATTAATAAATAAATATTAAATTGAATGTTATTAATGTTTATAAAAGTTAATTGAACTGTTAGATTATTCAACCACCTAGTACTTTTGACTATTTTTGTTCATCCCCATACATTCACCAAATATATTTTTATAGCAGCTTTTTCATGGTTACTTTAGCTTAGAATTTACACCGCAGAACTTAGAAATTTAGTGCTTCTGCTTACCTATTAGATATCAAGTAGGCTTGTTACTTCTGAGTGTCTTGAGACATGAAAATTAAAGTACCTAATTAAACATCTATAACTTGATAAAAGTTGAGTTCACTTGCACGTATCTAATTAGCAATTAAACGCAGTTTAGTGTGTGCGGTGTATTGTGTATTTCGTGTGGCGTGGCTCGCAGTCGGTGGCGCGATGCCGGCTCGGATCGTGATTAATGCAGTCTCCCGGGGCACACAAACTGATTGCCGTTCTACCTCCCCCGGGCACCACTCTACATATAAATATTTTCAGTTTTAATATAAAAAATATTTTGTGTACCTAATGTTATAATTTAAAAAACTGTGTCTATTGAGGTCGCCCGGTCACCGTATATACCTAGGGTTGCCAGGTCTTCAAACCAAAAAGCCGGACAGACCAGCCAATTTACCCGGGCATTTGAGTAAAATGGCCGATTTTTTTTAAAAGTCAATCTTGACTTTTTTTATTATTGACCATAATATATAAAACAATGAAACAACAATAAAATTGGCTGCTATAATTGCTAGTCCGCTCCGCTTACGCTAGCGATACAAGATAAAGTAGAAAACATGACACATCTAAAAAAAAACTGTTGTCCAATTTTAAAAGCCGGACAGGCCGGACTCTACTTAATTTGGCCGGACCCGCAACTAAAAAGCCTGACCCTGTCCGGCTTTATCCGGACGCCTGGCAACGCTAGTATATACCGTAAGAAAAAAAAATATTTAAAGAAAAACAAAAAACCCGACTGCGTCGAAACTAATTTTAAAAAATACGTAAAAAAATTAACTTAAATAAAAACTAAAAAGAAACAAACAAGCCCAGTAGTTTAGAATTCTGTTATGTAATACTAAATAACTATACAATTTAAATAGTTTTATAATCGATACACACATAAAACAAATCATAAATTCTAATGCAGAACAGACCGACTCACAGTCGGGGCCCATTCAAATTTTACCAATCAAATCTTCCCAAGGGGCCCCGACTGTGAGTCGTTCTGTTCAGCATTAGAATGTATGATTTGTTTTATGTGTGTATCGATTATAAAACTATTTAAATTGTGTAGTTATTTAGTATTACATAACAGAATTCTAAACTACTGGGCTTGTTTGTTTCTTTTTAGTTTTTATTTAAGTTAATTTTTTTACGTATTTTTTAAAATTAGTTTCGACGCAGTCGGGTTTTTTGTTTTTCTTTAAATATTTTTATTTTATTTTATACTTTTTAGTTACGATTCATTGACTTCGTTATAAGATGGTAAATTTCGCAATCTAGTCATTTCATTGAGGGAGTTAATATCGTGGGGATTATTAAGTAACTTGCGGTGGTCTAAACTACTGATGATTAGTCCCTCTAGAAACCTAACTCGGCTCAAAGCTACATATGCTTGACCTTTAGCAAAAATGCGTGAACTTAAGTCAACCACAGCTCGGTCCAAAAGTCCAAAGTAGTTACTTGGAGCTTGTGTACAGTTACACCCCAGCACAATATCAATGGCAACATTTTTCGCTCTATTTTACCCTGTCCGCGAAGTGCATCGAATTCTGACGTCGATGGTTCGATTCTGACTTCTACTCCAGAAACATTGTTTTTAATTGCTTTGTCGTCAAATTCTATATAAACAGCTTGTGGCAATTCTCCGGGTTCCAATTGGTTCCTCCGAAGAGCTGGCCACTCAATTTAACTTAACTAATAACACCCATTGCTCCGTTAACAAGACCATGGGTAACATTCAAATTTCTTCGTAACACAACTCGTGATCCTAAACCGATTGTTTTTTTTTTTTTTTTTAAAAAAAAAAAAAAAAAAAAAAAAAAAAAAAAAAAAAAAAAAAAAAAAACCGATTGTTAAATATTTAACGATTTCTCCAGTTTTGTTAGGATCATCAGAAACATATACCTACATCTTTCGGTTTTTGACCATATGTTTTCGATTCTACTGATATATCAACTGCATGTAATTTATACAACCTAGTAGTTTTTGCCAATATAGTTGTCATCTTTTGCTTATGTTCATCGACCTGTCTGGTAGATGGGAAAACTCGAATGATTTGATTTACAAACGTGCATAAAATGAACAACGCCATCTATCGAGTTTGGAGGTAAACTTTTTTTTACCAAAAATATTTGTTCTTCATGCTTTTTCACTGTTTTTTTTATTTGTGTATCGTTTATACTTGAAATGAAAACTTAAATCAATCAGTAAGAAAATTAGCGAGGAAGATTGTTTTGTTAAACAACTTTAAATCGTTATATATCCTAAACTATTATTTAAAATGAATAATGATAAAAGGAACCTAAAGATGATTTTAAAATACCTATTCAACGACACCCCACTTGACATAGTTCATCGACTTTTTTTTTTCATTTTGACAATATGGCGTCTGGTTGTAGCTGTGGTGAATTTTGATTACTGTCATGTCTTTAGTGACACTCGCAAGGTTAAGACGAATCGATTGACGTAAGAATTATCAAAATCGGCCAACGCATTTGGTCTCTAGAACGCCACATAGAAACAAACATACATACATACATACATACATACATACATACATACATACATAGACTGATAAACACATTACCCTCCTTTGCGTCGCGCAGTCGGGTAATAATGATTCGAATAGAATTCCGAATTCTATGATGAAAGGTAGTTTTTTCAAAAATACTGCGGCGCAAATACTGTAACCTTATTGGTAATTAATTACAGTTTTGAGCCGTTTTGGAATCGAAAAGCTTGGGTCATGGGGTCCGTCTCCGTCCGTGAGTGCGCGTCTCCTTTCACGCCGACTGATCGACAAGGCGTGTCCAGAGGGCTGGCTAGTTCTTCGACCAAAGAATTAGCATTGCCATTCAACGTGGCAATGCTGCCAGCCTTCTGGGCACATTTCCGGATGACAGCGATGTGGAGGAGTATTTCGACGCCTGAGTGTATTTTGTGTTTTTGTATTATATTTTTTTATGTACATAGTTAGGTTTTAGTTTATATGTATAGTTTAGTTAAGAATTAAGTTTTTTTATGTAAGAGAGTGTTTACATTTTGTATTATAATTAATTTATTTTATCCTACTTTTTTGCCTTTCATAATAAAGTCTTTTTAATAAACAAATAAAAACTGGGCAAGTGCGAGTTGGACTCGCGCACTGAGGGAAGCGTATGTAATTCCCGAATGGAGACTCAAAGATTTTTTCGAATAGCTAAAAATTTATTTTTACCAGATTTACTGTTTTCAGATTTATTTATTCCCATACCTGTGCTATGAAACCTTGCTTTCTACCAAATTTCAGGATTCTGGGTCAACGGGAAGTACCCTATGAATTTTGATTCCCTTGAGAGTGTCAAAATATATGTACGTTTTTTGCGACATAAACGGCCGTATCTTTTTTTCTTGTTAACTTAGAAGTTTGATTTTTTCACAGTTTCAAGAGACCGCAGACTTGTTAATATGGTTTAATTTCAACTCCATACCTCCACGCGTTCCCAAGATAAAGAGGATTAAATAAATGAATAAATGAATAAATGATATTTATTTTGTAAATAGGTTTAAAAAACACTTTTACACGTCAATTTTTTTTTTTCGTCAGTTTTAAACTAGATGAGGCCGGTGTTTCCTAGCTGACTACCCTGAGAAGAAACACCGAAACAAACTCAGGGGTCAAAGTCTCTTTTAAAGTCCATACAGTAAATATGTAATGGTCAAATCACATGAGAACCATGCAGATTTGTCTGAAATGGTCTTTTGAAGAAAGAACCATACAGATTTGAGTGGACCTGTCCAGTCAGTGCAAGCATTTGTCAGTATTCGTAAAGCTCAACTCAGGACTACTAAGGAGCTCAACGACTTGACGAACAATACCAAGGAAAGGACATTTGGTTAGGCCGCAGAAAATACTCAAATTGCCAGACACATCAAAAATTACTGAAAAGGAAAAAAAAAAAAAACAATCAACATAGTCCTCACGTTCACAATAATAAAAGGAAAAATATAGGTAGTTTACAAAATGTAATACTTTAGCAAAGTAAACATTTTTGTCAAAAATTAATAGAAGAAAAAAAAAAAAAAAGTTAAATTGCAAAGTAAAAATAATCTACAATATCGAATTGTAATAAATAATAAAAAGCACAATTGAAATAAAAACAAAAGAAAAAATAATAATAATAAGACAACAGTTGCAGTGCGTACCTACTGGAGCAGGTCAATCCCAAGCCTTTTGGTCCTCAACATAGTCCTTTATAGTGTAAAAAGCCTTTTGGCAAAGTTTTCTCTTTACAAATAATTTAAATTTATTAAGGCTTAGTTGTTGAATATGACTAGGAAGTTTATTATAGAAGTGTATACATTGGCATCTAAATGAGCCCCCTATTTTTTTCAGCCTGGTTGTAGGAACCACAAAGGAGACAATTTTTTTTGGGCCCACTATTAAACGGTTACGTTTATTAATAATATTACACATGGAAAAAGCGATCATCTTATTATAATTAACAGACCAAAAATTATATAGAAATCTAACCGGAATAATGAAATAATAGTAAAAAAGTGTTACGGCAAAAAATGCTTGTTTAGGAGCGTTTTCAAGTTTATTTTAACGTGAAAAAAAAAATGTTACTATAGTGCGCAGCGGTGACATCGGATTTAAATGCGTTTCAAGAGATAATAATTAATTGGTCCAGCGAACTTGTTTTTAATGCTGTTATTAACGGTTAACAGAAATATCAAGTAACGTACTTTAAAAATCAACGTGGAACGAAACGTAATTAATAGCCCGTTGCAGATGCTCTGTGGTCCAGTTTTAATCAGTTTGACACTGACAGACAACTAGTGGTGGGTCGTTGTCGAATTTTAGACGGACTAGACGTAACCGTTTTGGCGACGACAAAAACGGTTGCAGAAAACGGTCGTCGTTGCAACTGGTTTGAAGACGAAACTATCGTTGAGTGAAGTAGTTGCAGAAAACGTTTGTTGTCGCAACTAGTTTGAGGACGGTAATAAATTCTGTACTCGTCGCGTCGTCGTTTCAAAACCAGTTATTACAATGAAAAATGCCTGCCATATTGTCTCTCCACTACCCTAGGTTGACTGGTAGAGAATGCCTAAGGCATTAAGTCCGCCTTTGTACCTTTTGTTGCATGAAGATTAAATAAATAAATAATAAATAAAAATGAACTTTATGACTATAAACATAAAATGGATTTTCGACCTTATTTTCTTAACAGTAAGATAACAATTCGCATACAGTAATTCGAAGACTGGTTTATGCAACGAAGACTGTTTGGTCTCAGGATAGAAAACGGTTGTTACGTTGCAGAACAAAAAACGGTCTTTGAAAACTGTTCGTCGTTGAAACCCCCACCGCTACAGACAACATTATTATTGTTTCTGATTACTAGATAGCATGTTTCTTCTGTTCTTTTCGTATTTTTATTCGAAAGATTTTATAAAAATGGCATCTGTAGATACATGCATAATCCACAAAGCCGTTGTATCAATTGTGCAGCACGATTTCAACGGAATGTTGAATACTGCTCTTGCTGGATACTGTTGTAATTGTTTAGTGGGCAGACGCACTGTTGGCTGCTGTGCATATGTGATGTGTATAGTGTGGTTTTTGAGGTGAGGTAGGTGAGGTTGAGCCACCTGCATCTTTTTTAGATGAAATACTGCTTTTAAGAGATGTCTTTGAAAATGATGATGATGAACAGTAATAAATACTTGTGATGATAATGTGTTTTTTTTTTCTCCTTACACAACCAGTATAAAACACATCACCTTATTATTTTAGATCTACAGTCAATGGCCGACAAAAGCCGCGCTATTTCGAAATGAATACATCTACGCATTTTCATGAATAAGTCTATCAAATCGTGTAAATCACATCAAAGTCTGTCACGTAGTACAGACGTGACTTTGTTTTATACTGTATATTATTGAACAGTGCACTATTTTAACTTAAAATACCAAGGAGACCTATCCACTCATTAGACAATCGCTCTTGTGAGATTTTAGGTTATTATGAGAGTCATGTTTTGACTGTCGTATTTCACGGTACTCCAGTTAGATACAGTTTTGCCAATATTACCAATGTAATCTAGAGATTATAAGGAATAAACTAACGTGCATTTCATTGCTATACGCCACAATTTGTGGTGGGCCTATTCCCCAAACAAAAAAAATTGTCTCCTTTGTGTTTGTTCCTAGTATTAAAATTATGAACATCACTGTATTTTTTAAACATGTTTATATTTTTATGTGCATACACAATATTCTCGTAAATATACTGTGAAGGTACAGTCATTATATTGATTTCTTTAAATTTATCTCTGAGGGAGTATCTGGGACTTAATTTGTAAATAGAACGAATAGCCCTTTTTTGCAATACAAAAATTGACTGTATTTCGGCGGCATTTCCCCACAGTAGAATACCGTACGACATGACACTATGGAAACAGCTAAAGTAAACTAAACGGGCAGTCTCTACATCAGTTAAATTTCGAATCTGTCTAACAGCGTATGCTGCAGAGCTAAGTTTTTTTGATAATTTGTCTATATGTGGGCCCCACTGCAGCTTAGCATCTAGAGTTATGCCCATTGACATTGACAGATTGACAGACAGACAGACAGATAGACGACAAAGTAATCCTATAAGGGTTCCGTTTTTTTCTTTTTGAGGTACAGAACCCTAAAAATAAACATGAAATTATAATACAAACAAAATAATGTAATTGGAAAAACACCGTTAAATAGATAAATTTTTCAGTTCCCGTGAAACTGAAAGTTTTAATGTCAAAGAAAAGTTAGCGATGTTTTATAACAAAGTAGCAGTTCGCATGTGTTGCACGTGCCATCAATTTAAAAACACAACTTTTGATAACATCAACAATATTATCATTTCATTCCGAACAACAACGTTTACAATTTACATAGTGAACGGCTACAACGTCTCTTATTCTGCGTTAACGTGGCATTTAAGGCATTACATAAACGTGAAAACCTAAGAACACAGCTTGAGCACTATAGTGTGCGCTTTGTTATTTTTATTCGGTGCTACGTGAAAAAGTTTTCTCTCGAGAGGCATATCGGCATCAGTCCGCGGCGTTACCGGAATAACACCTTCAGTCTGAATGGCTACGCGAAAGGTAGGGCGTCCCTGGGGGGCACTATGCTCAAGGCGGCAGAAAATTAACGTGCCCCCGCGGGAAATCTAGCGGCAGCCCGAGAGCCGCTCACCCGCTGCCTGCCTGCCCGCGCCCACTCCGCCGGGAGCCCCGCTGTGTCCTCACGTGGCGACGCGTGCGAACCAGCTGCCAACGTACTTACTAACTGGTAACTGTGCGGTTACTTAAGTACCTATTTGTACCTGTACTTAACTGATTTGACTGACTGTACTCAGCTACTAGATGTAGTACAAATTATGAGAAAAGAAAAGAAATTATTTGTATTTGTATTTGATTTACCAACGAATTTAGCTACTATTATTCATATCAACGCATGAATAGATATCATTTTGACCCTTAATTGAACGGTCAAAAATGACATTTGTACTATACTATAGTCTGTTAACATAAGTGAACGTTTTCCTTTATAAAGTAGGTAGTCGGAGAGGGTTGAAAACGGGGACAAAATTAAATTCAAAGATGGCGCCATTGAATATTTGCTATTATTGTCTTTATTGTGGTGATTTTCATGGTTTTTGGAGTCGCTCATAACGAAAACTGGTTTTTATATCAAACTGGAAGATGGCGCCAACGTCACTTTGTATTTTTTGCCATGTGTGCCATTTTCGTTTTTGTTTTAACCGGCTTTCAAAAAAAGGAGGAGGATCTTAATTCGTCTGATTTATTTTTTGTATCTTGTTCAGTTATATCTTTGCCAAATGTAAACCGATTTGGACGATTCTTTTTGTGTTTAGAAGAGTGTTTTTACCAGGTACCACCGTACCGTACATTTAAGCTTGATAAAGATCTGATGAAGAACTTCGGAAATAGAACATGAATACCAAATCTTCTGAAATTGCTGCAAACGCGTGTCTGATGTTTATTGTTAACACCATTTTTATTTATTTATTTATTAAAACTTTATGCACTAGTAATAAACACTATACAAAGGCGGACTTAATGCCTTAGGCATTTTCTACCAGTCGACCTTAGGGTGGTGCAGAAGCAAAACATGGTAGGTGCCGCTTAATGATATATGAATAGAAAAGAAATACAATAATAAATATATAATTAGATACATACATACAAAATAACAATGTAATTATCAAAAACGAATCCAACAAATCAAACCTGTGATGATTACACCAATTTCCTGCGAATTCATAACATAACTTCACGCTAGTAAGCTCTGTAGGAGTCCTACATATGTGTAAAGTCCACGCTGGTAAACCTTCCTCTTACTGGTAATCCTTCCTTTTACTAATTATGTTCAAATTCCATGTTATTGAGGTTATTAATTCGCGAATAACTTTTTTTTTATATGGACCGGTCTTTTTCTCTAGGTCTCTAGTTATAACTCTGCAGTAATCCCATTAGGTACTGAAAGAGCATAGGTGGGTTTTAGACAGTAAAAGTCTGACACGCCCTCTATCTTCCCTCCACACAAAAGGATTGCTTGCTCACTATTTAAATAGTTGGAAGTTGGAATACCTACCACAAAATAATAAAAAGTGAAAAATAATAAACTATTTTCTTTTTAATTAAAGTTATTTTGCTTTTTTTAGGTCTTTAATGACGGTTGTAATTTTTTGTAAAAAAAAAAATATTACTAAGCTCGCCTCGATGATTCGTTTGTATTTTCGCCGTATGGATGATTTCATATTTAAAAAAATCTGGCCTAAAGAAGACGCTTTTGACACATTGTGTAGCAAAAGTATTATAATACTATATCTATATATAAATGTCAACTAAACCGTGCACCAATCACACAAGACAAATTCCTGGTCGTAAGCTAATCGATCAATTACTGGCAGCGTGGGGACACTTAGCACAAGTTACACTCTCACGCAGATTAATTTAGCATCGGCAAGGAGCTTGCGTCCCGCACGGCCTTACTAATTCACGAGACCCAATCGCGGCGGTGAGCGGCGCGCGGCGCCTCGCACATTAATGTTGCAAGCGCTGCCGTGCTGGTCTATAATATTATCTACTTACTTAGCTGACCACTAGTCTTCCACCCACAGTTAACATCTGAGGTATTAATGACGACGTTTTTTAACGGTTATTCATAAGGAACGTTTCAAGATGTTGTACCAAAAAGAACGATTTGTGAATAAAATAAAAATGTGTGCGTGCACTAGCGTACACTCGTAAGAAGTGAAACTTCTTTATGACGTTATTTTTCAAAAAATAATTTACTATATGCAACTTTACAGAAATTGGTTAAATAAAGTTAAATTAGATAAAGTTTAATAAAAGGCTTTTATTATCATAGACATAAATACAAATTCTACAATTATTTCATTTTAGCTTATTACTACAAAGATTATTATTGAATTTCATTAATTGTAATAGAATTATTGAAGTGAAACTTCTTTATCGGGGTTGGAAAAAAATTTAGTGTAACATTTTTTCGTTACGCGTCACATTTTTCCGTTACGCGCCATCTTTTTCTTATCAAATTAAAGAAAGATGAATAAAAAATGTAACTATTTTCTACAATAAATACCCTTTCCAATGAGGTATCACACTTGTTATTCAATAATACAATATATTAATATTAATATTTATTAGTATCTCTAAATTAGGTTGGCCGCCATAATGGGTTTTTTTTTTTTTTTTTTTTTATTAATGATAGGCTCGCGTTTGACCACCATCTCACCTGATGGTAAGCGATGATGTGGTCGACGATGGAGCACGCTTGCCTAGAAGTAGCCTATTCACTCTTGCCTTAAAGACCCCTAAGTTGTAGCTATCTGGAAACACAGACTCCGGCAAGGAATTCCACTCCTTGGCTGTACGCATAATAAATGTGTTCTTAAAACGTTTTGTGCGTATGGGTGGGATGTCTACCATGTACCGGTGGCGCAACGCCGTACGTCTAGTGGTCCGATGATGGAACGGACTTGGCGGAATTAGATTGTGCAATTCCAGTGCACACTCCCCGAAATGTAAACGATAGAAAACCGACAGGCTAGCAACTCGGCGGCGATGCCCAAGGCTTTGGAGCTTCGACTCAACAAGTGCATCATTGCCGATGATCCTCTTGGCTCGCCTCTCAATCGACTCCAGCGCATCAAGCTGGTATTTGGCAGACCCGTCCCAAAGATGAGAGCAGTACTCCATACACGATCGTACTTGCGCTTGATAAAGGTTGAGCAGCTGTTCCGGCGTGAAGTACCGTCTCACCTTTGCTAAGATCCCCAATTTTTTGGCAGCCAGTTGAGCCTTTGCCTCGATGTATGAGCCGAAATTTAGAGTAGACGACAGCGTAACCCCAAGAAGCTCAAGGTGGTCGGTTATTGGCACGGTCACACCTCGGAAAGATGGAGCCGGTTGGAATTGACTCCGTTTAGCGGAAAAAAGACACGCTTGGGTTTTAGTTGCATTGAACTTGACCAGATTGGCATCGCCCCAATCGGAAACCGCCTTCAAGGACGAGTTCAAGCGTTCAACCATAGCCTCTCGAGACGACTGGATCTGTGACCCACTAGCACGTGCGTCAGACACATATCTCTCGGCAACAGTGCTATCGTCTGCATACCCAAAGATACCGGGTTTAAGTAAGTCATTTATGTGCAGCAAAAACAGTGTTGCCGAGAGAACCGACCCCTGAGGGACCCCGGCATTAATATCCATTTGACCGGACGAGTAGCCATCAACAACCACTCGGATGGATCGATCCCTCAAGAAGTCTGCGATCCAATCACACAGACCAGTGGGTAGGCCGAAGGAAGGAAGCTTAGCAATAAGGCTTTCGTGCCAGACCCTATCGAAAGCCTTCGAGATATCGAGGGAGACGGCAAGCGCTTCCCCATGCTTCTCGATGGCCTCGCTCCAGATGTGAATGGCATACGCTAGAAGGTCCCCAGTGGACCGATTTTGGCGAAAACCGTATTGCCGGTCACTGAGGATGTCGTTAGCTTCTAGGTATGCCAGAAGTTTCTTGTTAAGCACCCGTTCCATACTCTTACAGAGGATGGACGTAACAGAGATGGGTCTGTAGTTTGCTGGGTCAGCTCGACTGCCCTTCTTGGGCACAGGCTGCACGTTAGCTTGCTTCCAAGCAATCGGCACTTTTCCAGTCTCATATGAGATGCGAAATAGGCGTGTCAAGATCGGAGACAATTCAGGCGCACAAGTTTTAAGTACAATTGCTGGTATCCCGTCGGGGCCACTAGCTTTGTTCACGTCGAGGTTACGCAGGACCCTACGAACGTCCTTTTGATGGATACGAACGTCTGACATCCTCGTCGCGCATCCATCAGGAGAAACAGGTGGCCGTGCGTCACCAGAATTCAGACGAGAAGATTCCGCAAAAAGAGAGGCAAACAAGTTTGCTTTCTCCTCAGCGGTGTGAGCCAGCGACCCATCGGGTTTCAGCAGTGGCGGAAGTGACGGACGGCAGAAGTTCGATTCAACCGACTTAGCCAGGGACCAAAACGCTTTACTACCTGCGGGGTATGAAGCAAGTTTGCTCCCAATTCGGCTTATGTGGTCAAACCGAGACCTCCGCAACACCTTCTTGCAGGACTTGGCAGCCCTGTTAAAGGCCTTCTTCTTTTGAGCCACGTCGCTTGCTTTGCGCGTACGAGCGTCGGCCCAAGCTCGATATGCCGCGTGCTTAAGCGCGTCTGCGCGATCACATTCGGTTCAATGACATTTTTGTTTTCGACTCCACTTGAAACGAAAAATCTAATCTGACCTTAAATCTACGTTTGTATATTCTTTGGCTGAAAACTATTGACGAATAAACATTCAACACGATAGTAAATTCTTTTAACACAGAACTGGTCTCAAAATATAATAAATTGCGATAGCATTCTGAAAAAATTCTAGGTATCAAACGAGTGCCGTGATAGCCACACATAAATAGAAATATACGTATTTTAAACTTACCCAGGTTAAAATCCTGTTGCACACACATAAACTATATTCTAATTATTCACTAAATCAACACTTTACACAGAAACACCCACTCAAAACCGAAAATATTATTTTTTTACCGTAAAGCGCTACTAGAATCAGCTGGCGTTCGCGCGCTAGAGCAACGACTGATTTTGATATTTATTTTTTGAAGTGAAACTTCTTTATCAGGGTTGGAAAAAAATTTAGTGTAACATTTTTTCGTTACGCGTCACATTTTTCCGTTACGCGCCATCTTTTTTTTTATGTTTGTTACCTCAGAACTCCGTCATTTATGGACCGATTTGCAATTTTTTTTTCCCCTTTATAGGATATGCTTCCAGATTGGTCCCATTTTGTTCAAAATCCAGTTCTGATGATGGGATCCATGAGGAATCGAGGGAACTCTTCAAATATTATAGGCAACCATATAGTGATTTTGATATTATCATCGAGAACTTAAGCATTTACAGTCAAAAAGTAACATTTGATGAAGTGAAACTGATGAAGAAGACCAGAAATGGTCAACGGAACTTCATACTCACTTTGATATCACAATGAAGATAGTTAAGCGACTATGACAATACGAATAAATGAATGGTTCTGAATAGTTACGTTACGTTGAAAATGGTATCATCGAAGTGATCTGATGATGATGATGGAGCCGGAAGGTAGGCACTGGAACTCAGTAATTAATCAATGTAACCTAGCCGTGTTTAGACTTATTAGAATTATCATAAGATGCACTTTGGCTATAAGGTACTATCAAACTGATCTGATGATGGAGCCGGATGGTAGGCATAGGGACCCCGTAATTAATCAATGTATCCTAGCCGTGTTTGGGCTTATTAGAATTGTCATGAGATGCACTTTGGCTATAAGGTACTATCGAATTAATCTGGTGATGGAGCCGGAAGGTGGAAGGTAGACACAGGAACTTTCTAATAAAACAATGTAACCTTGCAGTGTTTTGGGTTAATTGGAATCGTCATGAGAAATAGGCACTCTGTTTATAAGTGGATCCTCAAACGTCGACAACGAGATCCGGCACTACAATTGATGGAGTTTTCGCTCGGTTACTAAATTTTGTGGAATGTAAACAATATATTTCGTATTTCAGTTACCATAAGCCATTAATAACACAAATATATAATAACGACATCAATGATAGTAATAATTCTATTACAATTAATGAAATTCAATAATAATCTTTGTAGTAATAAGCTAAAATGAAATAATTGTAGAATTTGTATTTATGTCTATGATAATAAAAGCCTTTTATTAAACTTTATCTAATTTAACTTTATTTAACCAATTTCTGTAAAGTTGCATATAGTAAATTATTTTTTGAAAAATAACGTCATAAAGAAGTTTCACTTCTTACGAGTGTACGCTAGTACACGCACACATTTTTTTTTTTTAAAGTGTGATTCGTTTTGGAACTGTTATCGTATTTTTAGCATGTAATAATGTATCGAGATTCGAGTAGACAAGAGAAAAGGTAATAAAACATCGTGTGTTAGACAGAAATAGATATATTATGAGGTCGTATCTGTCAGACGCTCGAAGTGACTGTAGTCACTTGGGGCGATTGACGGTTTAAATAAAAAAGAAGTTTCACTTCTTACGAGTGTACGCTAGTACACGCACAAATTTTTTACTATCATTGATGTCGTTGTTATATATTTGTGTTATTAATGGCTTATGGTAACTGAAATACGAAATATATTGTTTACATTCCACAAAATTTAGTAACCGAGCGAAAACTCCATCAATTGTAGTGCCGGATCTCGTTGTCGACGTTTGAGGATTCACTTATAAACAGAGTGCCTATTTCTCATGACGATTCCAATTAACCCAAAACACTGCAAGGTTACATTGTTTTATTAGAAAGTTCCTGTGTCTACCTTCCACCTTCCGGCTCCATCACCAGATCAATTCGATAGTACCTTATAGCCAAAGTGCATCTCATGACCATTCTAATAAGCCCAAACACGGCTAGGATACATTGATTAATTACGGGGTCCCTATGCCTACCATCCGGCTCCATCATCAGATCAGTTCGATAGTACCTTATAGCCAAAGTGCATCTCATGACAATTCTAATAAGCCCAAACACGGCTAGGATACATTGATTAATTACGGAGTTCCTATGCCTACCTTCCGGCTCCATCATCAGATCAGTTTGATAGTACTTTATAGCCAAAGTGCATCTTATGATAATTCTAATAAGTCTAAACACGGCTAGGTTACATTGATTAATTACTGAGTTCCAGTGCCTACCTTCCGGCTCCATCATCATCATCAGATCACTTCGATGATACCATTTTCAACGTAACGTAACTATTCAGAACCATTCATTTATTCGTATTGTCATAGTCGCTTAACTATCTTCATTGTGATATCAAAGTGAGTATGAAGTTCCGTTGACCATTTCTGGTCTTCTTCATCAATTCCACTTCATCAAATGTTACTTTTTGACTGTAAATGCTTAAGTTCTCGATGATAATATCAAAATCACTATATGGTTGCCTATAATATTTGAGGAGTTCCCTCGATTCCTCATGGATCCCATCATCAGAACTGGATTTTGAAAAAAATGGGACCAATCTGGAAGCGTATCCTATAAAGGGAAAAAAAAAATTGCAAATCGGTCCATAAACGACGGAGTTCTGAGGTAACAAACATAAAAAAAAAGATGGCGCGTAACGGAAAAATGTGACGCGTAACGAAAAAATGTTACACTAAATTTTTTTCCAACCCCGATAAAGAAGTTTCACTTCAATAAAATCGGTGGAGTCACACGCCTTTTAACCGACTTCAAAAAATGGAGGAGGTTCTCAATTCGGTTGTATTTTTTTTATCATATTTTTTTTATATGTTTGTTACCTCAGACCGATTTGCAAATTTTTTTTCTTTCCCTAAAAGGATATGCTTTCAGATTGGTCCAGTTTTTTCAAAATCCAGTTCTGATGATAGAATCCATGAGGAATCGAGGGTATTCCTCAAATATTATAGGCAACCAAATGGTGATTTTGATATTTTCATCGTGAACTCAAACATATACAGTCAAAAAGTAACAATTGATGAAGTGGAACTGGTGGATAAGACCAGGAATGGCCAACGGAACTTCATCACATAGATATCACAATTAAGATAGTTAAGCAACTAATGACAATACAAATAAATAAATGGTTCTGAATAGTATTGTTGAAAATGGTATCATCGAAGTGTCCTGATGATGTCTGTCTGTCTGTCAAGACCCTATATCTCGGGAACGCGTGGAGGTATCAAGTTGAAATTAAATCATATACTCAGGGCCTCAAGTCTGCTATTACAATAGTGTCAGAATGGTGTATCATTGATTTCATAATTGTTGATTTTGACAAGTTGGGTAGTCTACTAATATAATGGTGTCATTATGACTTTCCAATAGTCAACCACTGTCACTCCATTGATAGAACGGTAATCTCGTTCATATTGACAAATGAATATCTGACGTATGCGGTAATCTGCTAAAAAATTGACAGTTTCTTTGATCAGTGACCTACCAATAGAACGTCATTGTGCAGTCATTGCATTTAATAAGCTTAATATTGTCACTCTACCACAACTTTAGTATGAGACCATTGACCAATCAATGATCGATTATTATAAATTTGCAGATTACGAACTTTTAACAAAATGACAATGGGATCGTGTTGGAATGACGAATTTATAAAAATAGCAGACTTGGGCCCCAGGTCTGCGATCAAGACTTGAAGCAGTAAAAAAATCAAACTTCTGAATTAACGAAAAAAAAAAACGTGAAATTTGGCATGAAGCAAGGTCTCATAGCACAAGTACTATAAAAAAAAATCTGAAAATTCTAAATTTGTTGTTACGTCCATGAAGCAAGTACAAAGAGGAGATGTTATAATTAGATGTCCATAAGAAACAACGCGTGACACTTTGCGGGGTGCGGGGGTGTTAGACTCCGCCCATTTCTTTATTTGCCATCTGCCAGTCAATAGCAAAACTACTCGCTCGTTCTGTCGATTTTATTTTGTAGTTATGTAACTATCTCACACTAGATGTCACTAAGTGCAGGATGCAACAGGGTCGTACTCAGAATTACCAGGGAGTTCTGTGTTCTTTTAAAGGTGGATCCACACATTGCGAGGCATGCGCTCCGCACGGCGCACAAGGCATGCCTCGCCAAGTGTGGACCTGTATATTCGTGGCGAGGCATGCGCTCCGCACGTGCGAGGGCGAGCCAACGTATGTCGGCAAATGCTTCAAGATCAAAGTGCCTCAGTGCGAGCATTACGTTAGGTGTGGACGTAGCCGCGCATGCACGTTCGAGGCGTGCGCCGTGTACAATATCAACGCACGCCTCGACTGCGAAAATGAAACTGCGTTTGCTCGGGCCAAACAGCGTGCAGCGCATGCTCGGGCCGATCCAACCCACACAGCAGCAGTCAAGATGGCGCCTTTGCATCGCGTACGCGTATCCGCTGCTGCTTTTATAATTATTAATTCAATTATTGAAAAGAAAAGGAAAGAAAAAAGTCGTCGTCGTTGGTGGGTTAAAAAGTTCTTCCGCCTGAAGAAGAATTAATTTTTTTTTTCAACTCACCGACGACGGTTACATTTACTTCGTTCGCGATTATACGCCATACGTCTTCTCTTTTATTTTTATTAAGATAATGATTATGTTTAGGATCCCATAATAATCTATTACTTTCGTATAAAAAATTTTCTGAACATTTCTTTGTCGTTCATAATGCGCGCGTACATCCGCAGCGAGGCGGACACAACCATCCAAACGCAACGCACTGCTCGCAATGAGCCGGCCGCCACACGGCGCACAACGCACAGCGCGTGTGCGCCGCACACGCGCTGTGCGTTGTGCGCCGTGCGGAGCGCATGCCTTGCCAAGTCTGCGCGCCTACTTGCCTCGAGCATTTGCTTCGCACGCGATGGCTCGACCCGAGCATATGTTGGTATAATTTGTCAACACGCACGCCTCAAGCCGAGGCATGCGTTGTGCGCCGTGCGGAGCGCATGCTTGCAATGTGTGGATCCACCTTTAATTATTTTGCGAACCATCTTGATACGTATTTTTTAACCGACTTCAAAAAGGAGGAGGTTATATGTTCGGTTGAATGTATGTTGTTTATTTTTTTTTTATGTATGTTCACCGATTTCCCGGTCAATTGTGAACCGATTTTGAATTATTTTTTTTATTGAAAGGTTATGCTTCCGAGTTGGTCCCATAGAAATATTGTTATGATCTGATCATGAACTTCGAAGATATGGAACAGAACTCCTCATAGGATCACAGCAGAACCGTCGTAACAAGTAAAATTGTTTTGTTTATACGTGTAGTCGATGACTGGCTGAAAGTAGAGGGGGAATATATCGAACTGATCTGATGATGAAGCCTGAAGTTAGGCACCGGAACTCTGTAATAAATTAATGTAATCTAATCGTGTTTGGGATTATTAGAATTGTCATGAGATGCACTCTGGCTATAAGGTATTTAAGTTTGGCTGAGGGGTACTTTTTAGTGGTGGTACCATAACTAAAAAGTGTAAAATAAAAAACTTTTTACAAAAAAATACAACCGACTTCAAAGTAAAAAAAAAAAACTGAAAAGTGCAATAAATAACATTAATTTCGAAAGTCGGTGTTAAATAACGAAGAGACAAAACTATTAAAGAAACTATTAAGTTATTTTAGCACTCTTTTGCACCCCTAGGAAACCAGCATTTTACAATAAGTATTTGTAAATTGTACCTACATCGGGGCAAATTATTGTAGTCAGTTTTTTTTAAATATAATGTATTCTAAATAATATACTACATTCACACCTAACAATAATAAGAAATAGGGTCGAAGCAGGACGCGCGGCGCTACGGGGCGCAAGTAAGCGTGCAAACATGCGTTTGGATTACGACTGTTGATATTTTTTAAATTAACGGGTTCTCGATATATATCGATATATCAAGAATCCGTTTAGTAGTTAGTTTTAAATGTTTTCCCAGTGACACATAATTTGTTTGTCTGTGTCCAAGAATACACTTTAATTGACGTTTATTACAGAAAATGAAACAAAGTTGGAGGATTTTAAGAATACCGCTGGCGATGATGTCGAAGTTAAGTGAGGCACCAAGGTTTTTTGAAAGAGGATGACTATAATGATTTTATATTTATAGATATGTACCTACTTATTATGCTAAGTTGTCAAGATTGATAACGGTTATTTCCTGTGTACCAAAGTTCCTATGACTGGTGTGTAGGGAAAGGGTTTTATGAAGAAAAGCACAGAAAGACGACCAATTTTTTTTTTTTTTAATGAATGTATAACTAGTTGCTTGTTCCAAAGCTAGGTCGTCATGAGAAAGAACAAGCAAGAAAACCCATGGTAGCTTCAATTATAGTATTTTATAGGCACATTTTACAACATTATTAATTAGGGTTTATCACAATAACATCTATAAGAAACTATGTTCTATGTCTTGGGTCATTCCATAATAGTAAGCTGAATAAGTATTAGAGAATACTTAACATACCTACTTAATTGAATGACACATACACAGAATCAATACAAAGGTCAAAGGTCAGAAACCAATCACAGTTTACCATCATTTAACTTATTTTTTAGGTCTTTAATTTTTGTTACAATTATTTTTATAAAGATAAACAGTTTTAAAACAGTATAAGATCATTTAAGCAATTTTACAACGCTTGATTTGTATTTCTTAGTTCTTATTTCATAGAATATAATACCGAATGACAGTTCTGTACTAATCGACTCAAACCACTTATTACAATAAAATATCAATTTAAAATCAGAGATATAGCTAATTACGAAATAATTTATAGGATTATCATCAATACGTCTAAGTAAAGAGTTTTATATTTGTGTACACAACAATATTACTAATTAATCTTGGTAGGTACTTTTACATTTGATTTGAACTGCATAAATGTTACCAATGTATACAATACAACAAACAATATTCGTGAAATATTAAAATTCGTGATTTAACTACGTCATATTATATAATGACATTCGTCATTATATATAACACGCGCACTGAGGTTTGACAAAAACTTGTGTAACTATTTTAAAATATGACTTTGTAATAATTTACACACGCCGTTATAAAATTTATGATCGGTGACTGACAGAAAACACTATGCCAACCTAAAAAATAAAAACTTAAATACATTCCATTAAATGCAGATTTTTGACCTATTGTATGCGTCCACAGGAAGAGACCAAGAAATTGAGAAAACATGTGTATTAATTTTATTTCACTAATAAACACTGTGAATATTATGACAAATAATTTATTGTATAGCAGAGTATATGTTCTAAATTTTACCAAGGAGATCTATGGAAAAAGTAAATGCTGAATAGTCTACAGAAGGGGACTTTTTAACCGACTTCAAAAAGGAGGAGGTTCCATGTTCGGCTGAATGTATTTTTATTATAATTTTTTTTTTCATTAAACAACGGATAACAATAATAAAAACGTTACGAGAACACCTATATCTTAGCATGGAGCAATCCATTAATAATCAATGTAACAAAATAAATAATTCAAATCATTAAATTCTTTACCAAAAAAAAAATGACCACAATCGAACACTTTATTTTCAATTAAAAATAAAGTGTTCGATTGTGTTGTGTTCGGGTTCCGTAGCCAAATGGCAAAAAACGGAACACTTATGGATTCGTCATGTCTGTCTGTCTGCAGGTCCATATGTCACAGCCACTTTTTTCCGAAACTATAAGAACTATACATACTGTTGAAACTTGGTAAGTAGATGAATACATCTATTTACCAAGAACTAAGATTTTCACACAAAAATAGAAAAAAAAACAATAAATTTTTTCATCAAACCCATACGTGTGTTTCTATAGATAGGTCTTCAAAAATGATATTGAGGTTTCAATAATTTTTTTTTTCTAAACTGAATAGTTTGCGCGAGAGACACTTCCAAAGTGGTAAAATGTGTCCCTCCCCCCCTGTAACTTCTAAAATAAGAGAATGATAAAAGTAAAAAAAATATATAATTATGATGTACATTACCATGCAAACTTCCACCGAAAATTGGTTTGAACGAGATCTAGTAAGTAGTTTTTTTTTTAATACGTCATAAATCGTAAACCGCAACTTACCTTTTAAGTTTGTACGGAACCCTCAGTGCGCGAGTCCGACTTGCACTTGCCCAATTTTTTTTTGTGTATGATCCTTATCCCTTCTTGTCAGTTTATTGTTCCGTGTCGCGCGCGGTCACTACCATGGCGTAATTGCTCTTTGGCAATTACAACAATACAAGAAAAATGTATGTTCCTTAAAAAATGCAAATTTTTTCTAAGGTGCAAATCAACAAACATTTCCCCCGAAGTACAGCGCTAGAAAAGCGTGAAAAACTAATTTCCATATGTCACACTAGGGTGCTAAATCAATAATGTATTTAGGACAAATTTTTTTCCCTTTCCTCAGGTTACGAAACTACACAATTTTCCTCAATACCACAATGAAAAATTTTTTTTTTGTTTTTTTTTTTTTTTTCTAACGCTGCGTTGGTCCAATTAAAATAAATAAAATGTAATAATGTAGATTGGGGTGTAATATAGCATATAAAAAATTACGCTGAGTCACCTGTATTCTCTGGTTAGTTATGACCAATAAACAGTTTTCATCCCCTTCCGTAGGGGTGGTAAATGAAATTTGGTTTTTATACTCGATTTTTCACTCATACAAAACCATCAGAAACGGTTTTGCATTTTCTGAAAATTGAATCCAATCTTTGTTATAAAAAAATGACCTAATTTGACTACACTCAAAGAAATCCCGGGGGCTGGACGCCACCCAGGGACGCTTCGAAGTCCAAATTATCTTCCTTATAGTTAGATATATCATTAGTTCAGAACTGTGTTTTCGTCTGTGCGTTGTGGTTGGAAAAAGGGTAATTAACACTTTCCATTTGAGTACCTAGTTCTAATTGTTTTTGTTTTTTCTGTTTTCTTTGGTAAAAGAGATGGGCCGATTCCAGTCAGCGAGTACCTAGTCGACTAATCTGCCCTTTGAATACCGATTAGTCATGAAATAAAATAAAATAAAATTGATAAACTATCGGTTCAGCTCTAGTAATATTTTTCACCAAACAAACATTATGTATTCTATAAATAAAATTCTTCAGTTTTAATTGTTTATTGACATTAAACTAGGCCTGTTTTCCGTTGTCGAATGAAGATCCTTCAAACTGACTTAGAATGACTTCCCCCACTCTTTTTGTGTCAGACTCTTACTGACTAAAACTCACTCCTATGTTACTTCTTTACCTTCGTTCCAGGGCCCCGGGGTTCTCTTTCGCATAACCCATGGCCCCAGTAGGCTTCAACCCTGCTGGACCCTTTTTTTTATTGGGTGGGAAAATCATCGTATCATCTTATGACAAATCCCGCTCTTGGGCGGAGCGCGAGATAGTGTCAGACTTTTACTGACTAAAAACCCACTCCTGTTCCTTCTTTGCCTTCGTCCCAGGGCCCCGGGTTTCACTTTCACACTTCCCGTGGCCCCAGTAGGCTTCGACTCTGCTGGGCCTCTACGATTTGCTGACATCTCCTTTTGCTGGGCCTTAAATCTCTTATGCAAGATTCAAGAGACAGCTGTATCAGTGTGGGTACTATACTGATACTATACGCACACCATGTTTTGAAAAATGGTATCATATTTCTTCTTTGTTTCTTCGTGCGGGTGCAGTGTTCAAAAACATCGTTTGGTTTAGCAGTTGACATTGCAATCTCGGATTTATTTCAATCTCGCCGTGGCTGTAATGACAAACTTGGTCCAATTGCACTTGGGACGTCACGTTCGAGTGTGATCTTAATATGAATATCAGAAGGTAAAATATAATATACCTTATGTAGCTATGGTTAATGAAAATCAGGCGACTTTCATTAAGTACTTACCTACATAAGTATAGGTACTTAAGTAAGTGTAAGCATGAGCTTTTCTAGGTTGCAGTAGGTCCCTAAAATGGTATTGCAAATGTCAAAAAAACTGGGCAAGTGCGAGTCGGACTCGCGCACTGAGGGTTCCATACAAACTTACCTATATAAATTGTTCAATTCCCGAATGGAGTCCGTCCATAGTACATTTTGATACAAGTGCAGAAAGTCTGTTATTGCGACCGAGGCGGAATTCGCATGAGCCGTAGGCGAGTGTGTTATAGGAGCCGAGGACTGCAGTGACAAATTTGCACGTGTATCAAACGAGTTTTTTCAATACACTTACGAAGAAATGAATAAACGGGGGTTGACCGGCGACTCGTGGGGGTCGACGCGCGCCTGGGGCGATAAATGTAATAAAATTGTGGCGGGGGAGAGCAAGCGCACTTTTCTGCACTAGTGCGGAAACCAGTCTATTGCGTGCCTAAAAACGGTGGTATAAGAGCGGGTTTTCGAGTAAGTGTATTGAAAAAGATTTTTTTTGACGTAACAACAATACTGTTTTCAGATTTATCCCTATACACTGTGCTTATGACCTTGCTTATGCCAATTTTCAGGATTCTGGGTCAACGGGAAGTAACCCTATGAATTTTGATTCACGTTTTTTGCGACATAAATGGCCGTATCTGTTTTTCGTTAACTTAGAAGTTTGACTTTTTCATAGCTTCAAGAGACCGCAGACTTGAGAATATGGTTTTAATTTCAACTCCATACCTCCTCGCGTTCCCGAGATAAAGGGCATCGACCGACAGACAGACTAAAGTGATCCTATAAGGGTTCCGTTTTCCTTTTGTTGTACGGAACCCTAAAAACACCTATTTGATAAAATACATTTTACATAAATACATACAATCTACACCAGAGTGTTCGAAAGGGACTCCAAACTAGAAAATTAGACTGAAAGTTTAAACTGGATCACCTATCCCAATTTAAAACAGGCAAAATGTCTCGGGTACCGAGTCGGACTCGATACGGCGCCAAAGTGGATTAGAGCTTTCGACCGCGGCCGTGGCTCGTGGCTCGTGGCCCGACCGCGCCTCGGGCACACCAACTTCATGCGGTGGCGCTCCCTAACTGAAACGAAATCTTTTTTAAACTTTCATAACACCCACGTTTTACTTTTCGAAAGTTCTTTGCAGGTCATACCTACCTCGGAGGTAAACTTTTGGGATGCTACGACAGGAAACCTTGTGTCCGCGGGCTGTAGTTCCCTTATGGATACGACCGGAGCGAAGGCCAGTCCGCGGGACGGTGCACCCTGAGAGGCGGCCAACGACTCCCCTTGGGTACTTCTGCCTAAGGGGTCTCGATTTCCACCTGCGAATATCCTGTCTGAAGGAACGCTTCAACGCGTGTCCCTCTGCTATAGCAGAAGGCACAATGGCGAAGTAAGAGCAGGCTCGATGTGCACTTACCCTGCCACCGAGCAGGCAGGAGGAAGACTTGCTCCTCCTTCTGCCACCGTTAGTCTCGTAGCCCCAGAGATGGTCCAAGGATATGATTCTGACTTTTGATGGGGGTCGAGGGTCCTGGATTAACCGCCTGGGCCGCGAGGAAAACAACCTCTATAAAAATTACCCCAAACCTCGATGCGTCGGCGCACCGTGAGAAAGGTTGTTAGCTTGACTAATGGGTAGAGCTTAATTAGTCTAGTGCGAACCACTGAATTTGAGCCGGTACCTACAGAATGTTTTTTACTCGTGGAATAGTTTTTTTTTTTAAAACCCCAATGACGAGGAGACGGAGAGCGATGCGCAGTCGGAGTCCGACGCAGCATCCAGAAGGAACTCGAAGGGCTCGGAGGACGAGGGAGTTGAGGGAGACTCCGGAAAGAACGCAAGTTCCTACCGGAAGCGCTCCAAACCGGGGGACGGGTAGTTCTCTGAGAATGAGAAGGGCTCGGCCCCAAAAATCCCCACCAGCAGCCGCGGTGTGGGCCGAGCGCAAGGAAGGGGAAAGCGGGCTCACTGCTCAAGAGTCCGCCCAGCGAACTCAAAGGCTCGCCGCGGAGGGGCGCTACCCTAGAGTGACCAGCGCTGAGGCTGACCCCTCGGGGCTGTTTGGCAGCGAGCCAGACGCCGCCGGAGGCGGCTCGGCCATCGATGAGGCGCTCGAGAGGCTGGAGTCGGTTCTGGCATCCGCCCTGAATAGCGTGGCCAAAAAAAGGGAGAAGTCCTCCAATAGGAGTGCTATCTCCCAGGCCAGGACCTCTCTCCAGGAGGTGGTGGACCCCATCCGAAGGGGGCTTGCCAAGCTTCGGGCCGACAACGCTCGGCTCCGAAAGGCCTCGGGCCAGCAAGAGTTGCCAAAGGGCAACTCTTGCAAACTGGCAGGGGGGCGCGAGCGGGGGCAGGGGCAGAGTCAGCCCAAGCCCCAACCTGAGCCGGAGAGCCAGCTGCTGACGCTGATGCGGCAGGAGCTGTCTGCTTTCCGGCAGCAACAGCAGGAGCAACTCAGGTGACCGGGGCCCTTATGTTAGAGGTTCCCGGGGCGAACAACAGCTCCACCGCAGACGCCCTGGCCGACAAAATCAGGGCGTCCTTAGATGCGAAAGAGGCCCGAGTGTACAGGCCCACAAAGTGCCCAGATATGCGCATTATGGTCCTGGATGACTCCGTGACGGAGGACGAGGTCTTGGCCGCCATCGTCAGGGTGGGAAAGTGCTCTCCCGAGCAAGTGCGGCAGGCACCATCCGTAGTGACGGCACGGGCATGCGAGCCGTCACGGTGAGTTGCCCCGTGTCGGCGGCCAAGGTCAACACGGGGGAAGGCCGAAGGCTTTTGGTGGGCTGGGTCTCCGCCCAGGTGATGATGCTGGAATCCAGACCTCTGCGGTGCGGTCAGCCCAGTCACTGCTACGCATGTGCGGCAGCATGCAGGCCGGCCAATCACCGGGCTGGGAGCAGGTCCTGCGACCCCCCGCTAAGGCCAATGGCAAGGTCCCGAGGCCTATCCCCGCGTATGTGCTCACTGCTGCGGCTGCATCGCTAGCCACTGCCGCCATAGCTTCCGCAGACGCCGCCACTGCAACCACGGCAGGGCCCTCACGGGGGGCTCAGGAGGAGATTGTAATGGACTGCCTATAACGTCTCCATTACGTCTCCTCCAGGTGAACATCAACCACTGCGCCCCCGCTCAGAATCTGTTGCTCGTGAGCATGGCGCAGTGGTCAATCAATATCACCATAGTGTCCGAAACGTACTATGTCTTGCCTACGGCTGACTGGGTGCAGGACCTGAGCGGCTCGGTGACCTCTACTTCGTCGACCGCTGCCGGTACCCGTCCTTCGAGGGTTTCACGAGAGGACAGGGTTGCGTGGCAGCACGGTTCGGGGAGATGGCTGTGGTTGGGGTGTACCTCTCCCCGAACAAAACTCTCGCCGAACTCCACAACTCCCTTATGGAGCTGAATGCCGTCGTCGCTGGGTTTGGATCCCTCCCCGTGGTCGTTTGCGGGGACTTCAATGCCAAGAACTTGGCTTGGGGTTCCCGGTACATAGACCAACGTGGTTGGATGGTGGAGGACTGGGCTCTGGAGACAGGCCTGGTTGTCCTAAACCGGGGTTCCGTCCCCGCATGTGTGCGGATGCGGGGTGAGCCAGTGGTGGACATATCATTCGCCAGCCCCGCTCTATCGTCATGGAAGGGATGGAGACATATTCAGACCACCGGTACATCCGGTTTGACGTCTTCGCCCAGACCTTGACCGCGCCGGTCCAATGGACCCCTTGTGGTCCACGGTGGGCGCTGAAGCAGCTGAACCGGGAGCTCCTCCTGGAAGCCGCGATGGTACAGGCCTGGGTGCAAGCACCGTACAGGCCTGTCGACATCGACGTCGAGGCAGAGTGATTCCGTGAGGCCATGTCGTAAATCTGCAACGTGGCAATGCCCCGAGTCAGGCCAGGACGTGCCCGGCGCCAGGTGTACTGGTGGTCACCGGAGATTGCGGCACTGCGTAGCGCGTGCAATGCCGCGTGGCGCCAGTACGCTAGACACCGCAGGCACCGCATCCGAACGCCGGATGCGGAGGCCAGAGAGGCGGAGCTGTACGAAGGATACAGAGAGGCAAGGCGCACCCTCTGAGAAGAGATAAAGCGGACCAAGTTAGACGCCCGCAACGTGTGGCTAAGGACTCTGAACGGAGACCCGTGGAGGCGCCCCTACAAGGTGGTGCGAGACAACTTACGAGGACTCTTTAACGCATATATGGTCCTCTCCATGTTCCCACTTCGCTGGAAGACGGGGAAACTGGTCCTCATCGCGAAGCCGGGGCGCCCTGTGGACTCACCGTTCGCGTACCGGCCCATCGTGCTGCTCGATGAGGTGGGCAAGCTCTTTGAAAGGTAATTGCAGACCGCCTCGTCGCGCACTTGGTACGGGTGGGGCCGGATCTTGCGGACGGCCAGTTTGGCTTTCGCAGGGGGCGCTCCACAGTGGACGCCATCATGCACGTGCGAGCTCTCACGACGGGGGATGCGGTTTCCCAGGGCAGGTGTGTCTTGGCGGTGTCTTCGGACATTGCCAACGCCTTCAACTCCCTGCCCTGGAGTAGCATTAGGAGGGCACTTAGGTATCACCAGGTGCCTGAATACCTCTGTCGTGTGATCGAGGCCTACCTGACGGACAGGTTCATTATCTATCCCGGTCAGTAGGGAAAGTGGAAACGGCGAGAGATGTCGTGTGGTGTTCCGCAGGGATCGGTACTAGGAACACCCTTGTGGAACATCGGGTACGACTACGTGCTGCACGGCGACCTCCCTGACGGCTTCAGTGTGGTCTGCTACGCAGACGACACCCTGATCCTGGCGCAGGGAGAGTCGTACCAGGCGGCGGTTGAACTAGCGACACGCGGGGTTGCGACAGTCGTGGAGAGGATCCAAGAGTTGGGACTCGAGGTGGCATTGCACAAGTCCGAGGCCATGTGCTTCCACGGCCCTCGGAACGCGCTACCACCGGCTGGCTCCCAAACTGAATCGGACTGGGGCCGCCCTCAAGCGGCTCCTGCCCAACCTAGGGGTTCCAGACGCCTCCTGCCGGAGGCTCTATGCGGTAATCGTTCGGTCCATGGCCCTTTATGGAGCGCTGGTATGGGCGCCGTCACTGCGAAAGAGACCGGCGGTCAAGCTGAATGCATGCCATAGGGTCATGACCATCCGGATGATGCGATTATACCACACCATTTACTGCGAAGCGGCGAACCTCTTTGCTGGCCTGCCACCGTGGGATTTAGAAGCAACAGTCCTTGCAAGCATGCACGATCTGCGCGTGGAGATGCAACGACGGGGCGAAACTCCGCTGCCGTGTCAAGTCGTGGCATGGCGGACAGAGTTCCAACGGGATCTCATGGTGGAATGGCGATAACGACTGTCGCAACCCAGTGCTGGGCACGCCACTATTATGGCGGTAAGTACCCTCTTCGAGGAGTGGCTGGAAAGACTACACGGCGTCCTTACCTTCCGCATGACGCAAATCCTCACAGAACATGGTCAGTTCGGGAGATTCCTGCATCGGATTCATGCGGAAGAAACGCCCGGGTGTCACCATTGTGTGGACCGCCCGGAGGACATGGTGGAGCATACGGTAGAAGTGTGCCCTACCTGGGCAGAGCACCGCCGTCTCCTCGTGGGGGCGCTCGGTGGCAGTGATCTCTTGCACCGGGCCTTGGTACAGGCCATGGTCCGGAGCGAGGAGTAGTGGCAGGCGATCACCTCCTTCTGCGAAGCAGTAATGCTAGCAAAGGAGGCGGCCGCACGCGCGAGGCAATGGCCCTCACGCCCCAGCCGCCGAGATTCCGATTCCGATTTCCGGCGCGGGCTTGCGGACGGCAAGCAATGGGCAGCTCGCCGTCCGACCGTCCTGTAAATGTCCAGACCGAGCCCAAGTCGTCGACGGCGCGTAGTGTTCCACGCGCGCCTCAAGAAGATGTCAGCAACCGTAGTGGCCCAGCAGGGTCGAAGCCTACTAGGATGGGTGATGCGAAAGAGAACCCCGGGGCCCTGGAACGAGGGCAAAGAAGGAACAGGTTTTAGTCAGTAAAAGTCTGACACGCCCTCCCGCCCCGCCTAAAGGCAGGAGATGTCATTGGATGATTTCCCTCATTAAAAAAAAGAGGTAAACTTTTCATACTCATTTTTATATGAAGTACTAGCTTCTGCCAGCGGCTTCGCCCGCGTGAAAGTAGGTTTCTCCATACAAACTTTGGACCCCCGTTTCATCCCTTTAGGGGATGAATTTTGGAAAACCCTCTCTTAGTGCTCGCCTACGTTATAAGAGGAAGCCTTGTGCAATATTTCAGGTTTCTAGTCCCAGTAGTTTTGGCTGTGCGTTGATATGTCAGTCAGTCTGTTTCTCCTTTTATATATATATAGATAAAGTCGAACGTGCTTTTGTGCAGATTTTGAAGATCGTTATTGATTCTTGTTTTGATAACCAAAAAGATCAATCAACTTCATAAAAAAGCTCGATTTTGTCGTTCATCAGATAATAAAACAAGCTTTTTGAGATTTTCCTAGCAAAGCCTCTCGTTTGACATCCATATCATAGGGATACATATAAAAGTATTGCTCCATTCGTCTTTTTGAGTCTGCTAGATTGGATTAAGAATACCGATACTTAAGTAGTTAATCGTGCATTGTCGTCCTTACAAACAGCCTTATTTATAAAGCTCGCTAACCAACCATAAGCTTAGTTTAAACACTAATTAGCCAATTCTATAGTCAAATTCTTTATAGGTACAAAATTTTGAATTAGGAACCTGCTAACCAGCGTTTAAGCTAATCAAATGTTTAATTTTTGTTTAACTAAGATCTATATGTGTATGCAAATATTTCAGCTCAATCGGTTGGGGATAACGTACCTAATTAAAATTCAGTTGCAAAATGTGACCCATTCTTACAAACTTTATCACTTCCAAAATCAAACAAACTCTATCGCTCGTTAGGATTTTTGAATATTTAGTGTTACAGCGTTACGGCATAAACAGGTAACCGCTATATAAAAAATAAAATAAAAATATATATTGTTTCAGATGTGGCGGATATTAAATCGGAGAGCATGGATAGTTTCGAATCGGGTAAGTTTAAAATTCTCAACATAATATAACTCAGCTATAATGTAAAAGTACGCAAGCTCATAATAAACGAGTCGTAAGAATAAAATTAAACTTACAAGACAACTACGGAATGGCGCTCCCATATTAATATTTGAATAGAGAAGTGTAAAAAAGTGTTGAAGTCGGAGGTGATAGGGCCGGCCGCGGCGTTAACGGAGCCCTGGAGAGCCTTTGCCGAAGTCCCCGTTTCGCAATACAGCCGAAAAGATAAAATGAACATAAAGTTGAGGAGCAGATACTCTCGCTCAGAGGAATCGTAGTGTCCCTCCTGGCGACACTAACCGACGACGAGGACGTACCTATGTACATACCCACTCGCACACGCAGTTTGCGGAAGCGGCGCTTTTATGGCAATGTGCTCTGCAGACACGCTTCTAATACTTCTCATATTATGTGAGTTTGAAAAAATTTTATAATTGTTTTATAGACATATGCTTAATATTTGCTAATGTTGCTCTATATTGTTTAAATCATCGACCATACTTACTTAAACTTTAAGAAATTGATTTTTCATACTAAACTATATTACTTATCATAATCTTGTTACGACTTATGTCAGATGAGTTTCTTAAAATTACCATTCAAAATATATCTTATTAACATATTTTTAAAGTTATCAAACCACTCACAATCTTTAATTTCTTTCTTTGGGCAGGCGAGCCTATCAAATATATTTAAAAAAAAAATAGGTCATTGGGTTATTCCCTGAGGGCCCCGATCCCCGAGAGCCCCGTACTGGAAGAGGCATCCGAATGCGATAAATATGATTACATTTGTTTTTATTCTTTTTAGGGTTCCGTACCTCAAAAGGAAAAATAGGAACTCTTATAGGATAATTTTGTTGTCCGTCCGTCCGTCTGTATGTCTGTCTGTCAAGATCCTTTATCTCGGAAACGCGTGGAGGCATCTAGTTGAAATTAAAACCATATACTCGGGTCTGCGGTCTCTTGAAGCTGTGAAAAAAACAAACTTCAGAGTTAACGAAAAAAAAGATACAGCCGTTTATATCGCAAAAAAACGTATATTTCAACACTCTCAAGGAAATCAAAATTCATAGGATACTTCCCGTTGACCTAGAATCCTGAAATTTGGCATAAAGCAAGGTCTCATAGCACAAGTATAGGAAAAAATCTGAAAACTGTAAATTAGTAATTACGTCACAAAAAAGAAACTTTTTTGCGATTCGGAAAAATCTTTGTAAGTAATTCAATTCGGTAATTGAACTATTTTCATAGGTAAGTTTGTACGGAACCCCCAGTGCGCGAGTCCAACTCGCACTTGCCCGGTTTTTTTGACATTTGCAATACCATTTTAGGGACCTACTGCAACCTAGAAAAGCTCATGCTTACACTTACTTAATTACCTATACTTATGTAGGTAAGTATTTAATTAAAGTCGCCTGCTTTTCATTAACCATAGCTACATAAGGTATATTATATTTTACCTACTGATGTTCATATTAAGATCACACTCGAACGTGACGTCCCAAATGCAATTGGACAAAGTTTTGTTTTCAATTTGAGAGCATTAAAGAATGCACCTTCAAACATAACATTTCGGTTGCCATAAGTACCTACCTACTAATAGATTTCAGATATGCCAAGTACTTACGAGTACCTACCTATAAGCTGGTCTGAATTATTCGTATTGATTAAAACAAAAACAAAATAATCATAAAATAGCCTCCTGGAAAATATAGCTCCACCGACATGAAAATAAAAATTCCCGGCATGCAGTTGTTCCGGTTATTTTAAAATCGTTCTAAAAGGGGGAGTCTAGAGCTAAGAGCAAATACAGTTCTAACGGAAAATGTGGAAGCTAAAATTGCATTGCGGACAGTGACCGTTCCGAACTTACAATTAAAACGGACGCCCGAAATTGTGTACACCGTTCGTCACTTAGTTCGCGATGAGTGGGGGCGCTCGCGCGGCCTGCCACGTCTCTTATCATAGATGACGATTTATTTTCATAAACTGTTCATTTTTGGAATCGAAAAGGTGTCAGAGATATTCACTACCTGAAAAAAAATATCAGTACATCACTCATGACGCCACTTGCAGGTCGTTTACAGAACAACACATTATAATAGTAATAAGCTATCCTCAGGCTAGGTGGCGACCATAGCTATCATCAACATCACTAAGATTTTTTTTAGTTTTATACTTTTTAAAACGTATTTTTTTCTTGTTTGGTTTTATGACAGTTTTTATTTATTTTTTTATTTTTATTTATGTAACGCGGTGATTATTAAGCATGGTTCACCTGTCCATTAATTTTTTTTTTCCGAAACGAAAGTTTCAAGAGCTATAGAAATTTTGAACCCCTTCATATTTACTAGCCATGCATTGGCATGGCTGCACTGCAGGCTGGACTGGCTGGACAGCATGGCGGCTGTCTGAAATAATTATTCAAATTAATTCTTAATTAAGTACATTTACGTTTACATTAAAAAAACAATTTACCTGTTTTGCATTATTGATGCAGTTATCATGAATGAATCACAAAGCCTTAATAGTTTCAATTAACAAATCATCCCTGGTTTGACGTTCCGCAGGAGTTATATCTGGTCTCTACAATAAAGCCAATTCCAGATTCAAATAAAGCGACGGGCCGACTTTTAGCCGTGAATAGTAACACGACTCTGCAATCAGGTGCAGTTTAAAATGTGCATTTGCGATGCGGCGTGGAGCAGCGGGCGCAGGGCGCGGCTGAAATCCATTTTCAATAATTGAGGGTCAGACGAGGGGGTGGGGGAGGGTCGCATTAAAATGCTCGCAGCTAAACTTTCCGATCGTCACCGCGTCCGACACCGAACAGCCGGCAGCCGGCCGCCACGCGGGTGTCGCTTAATGGACCCGCGAACAATATATAAAGTGGCAACATCACCGCCCGAATACACTCACATCACCAATTTATTTGACACTAGTCCAGTCCTACATATCCAGTGCCTTCAAGCTCTGTCAGCCGTTTCTACTTAACTTACAGAAATTCCACAACACGAATTCATGGCCTTAGCATCCCTAAGTTGTAAACTATCAACTTTGACAACAGGTATAAAACGATATCATGTACATGAAAAAAATTAATAGTAACACTTTACCATCGCTAATCTTATTTGCCTCAGTTTTTGTATTTTCTGAACAGGCGTGGCACTCGGTTCCACAACTACACTTCTGGACACATCTATTGGCCCACCTTAGAGTTTAGGTTTCGATGGCCCCTAGGTACCGAAATATGATTGCTAGATTAAACAAAAACTGTTGATGCAGTTTTAAACCTGATACATTTTACCATCTTTTTCGATCGTATTGTTTTAAATTTGAATTCAGAATACCATACGACATGGAGCTACGCCTAACAAGTCGGATATGCGCCTTGTTAAAGGCAATTGATTTTTGATTAAAAAACATGTTTTATCAAATAAAGGTTTAATTTAATAACGCGTGTTGCCTCCATGGGCATCTACCACAGCTCTCATACGATTAGGCATAGAGTTTATCAACCGCTCTATGAAATTTTGAGGGATCATCTCCCATTCCTCTTCTATGGCAGTTTTCAACTCCTGCATCGTCTGGGCAACTGGCTGACGAGCCCTAACACGTCTTTTTAGCTCGTCCCACATATGCTCAATGGGGTTCATGTCTGGGCTTCTGGCTGGCCAGTCCATAACTGTGATGTTCACATCCCGAAGATATTCCCTGACGATGCCGGCCGCATGGGCTCATGCATTATCATGCATAAAAAGGAAATTTGGGCCCACATAGTCCGCGTATGGTATCACGTGAGGTTCTAAGCACTCACGAATGTACCTTTCAGCATTTAATGTTGGCAGCCGTGGTCCTGTAACAACCTCAAGTTGAGTTTTGCCGCTCGCGGATATACCGCCCCAGACAGTCCATGAGCCACCGCCATAAGCAACCCTCTCTTCAAAGCAGCATTGTGCGAAACGCTCTCCCTTACGTCGGTAGACCTTCTTCCTTGCCATGTAACACAATTTTAGACTCATCAGAAAAGAGTACACGGCTCCAATCTTGCTGTGTCCAATTTAAATGACTGCGTGCGAAATGAAGGCGCGCTGTTCGGTGGGCTCGCGTTAGTTTGGGCCCATTAGCTGGCTTGTGTGGTACCGTATTGCGTTCTTTTAACCTTCTCCGAAAAGTTCGAGCGCTCACAGATACTGCGTGGAAGTCGCGAAGTTGGTTTTGTATCTCACGATGGAGGTAAGGTGACGATTTCTCAAGCTGGTCGTCACGATGAATCGATCCTGCCTTTCAGTTGTGACCCGAGATCGTGGCCTTCCTTGGCGACGAACAAAGCCGCCAGTCTCTAGGTACCTCCGATAAACATTTCGGACCGCAGATCGACTTAAATTAAGTTGAGCACTCACGTTTCTTTGGCTGTGTCCGGCCTGAATAAGTGCCACAGCTTGGGCGGCGACTTCAGGTGAAGTATCCATAGATTATTGATAGAACCTCACCTTAATGTTAAGAATAAGTAATGTTTGTTGCAAAACCAAAGATATCAATCACTTTTTCAAGAATTAAATCCAAGTAAACCAATAAAACCAAGTTTTCTTAGTATTCGATTGTTTGATATCAACAAACAGGCTCCAAATTGTCTTTTGTTTCTTTAAATTCTGTGTTCGAAATTCAAAAAAAGACTATTGAATGAAATTGTGAATGTGCCAGGTTCAAAACTGCATAAAAACTTTTTGCTCGACCTAATATAAAATTTTAGCTAGGACCAAACGAAACTGAAAATACAAGGTGGGCCAATAGATGTGTCCAGAAGTGTATGTTACGAACTTTTGCTATCAGAATGTGTGACATCTGACGTGACAGACACGAAACAGAAACAGGACAATTAGTAATTAACGAACTAAGTCGCAATTTGTAGTTACAGATACGAACACAGCCGAGTTTTCACTGTGAGACATCTAATTAACAAATTCATTATGGTTAGGTGGGAGTATGCCAGTTTGTGCCAAGCTATTTGAATCTGGATACGGCGTCTTGGCGACGTTGTTAGTGTACATGTTCTGTAATAAAGAAGTTTTCGCATTGTGGGCACGATAGCGCTACACTTTCTCCCCAGATCATCTGTTTCACTTTACAAAAAATAAAGGAGACAAACAAAAAGAAGTTTCCCTCGGTTATTTTGTCGGGGAGAGCACGTAGGCGCGCACCTCATCTGCGGCGCTCCCGGTGCGGCGATAAAATTTAAAATTCAAGGCCGCGTTAACGAACCGTCCTCGCGAAGAAATAGATATTCAAATGTGAGAAGATCCCATATTAACATTTATGGCAAGTTTGCGGGGACGAGACAAAGGCGAGGCAGTCACGGCACGGCCGGGCCCCCGCGGAACTCGCGCCCGCGCCCGCGCTCGCGTCGCGGCCCTTCGACTGCTATGCATATCTTACAATATGCAGTGACCGTTGTACCAGCCTCCGGTTTACAATACCTTTTATCTCCAATTTCAGTAACAATTCTCTTAATAGTAATTCTTGCCTGTAGGTTGGGATTTGGGACTCGTTTGAGAATATTATAGATAGGTAAGTACCTAGGTAAGATTTTCACATGAAAATGGCGTAAGTAAGTATATAAAACTAAAATAAATATGGTAAAAGATAAAATTCGTGGTAATTGCTTTAAATCTTTTAAAGGAAATAAATTAAAACTTTCAAAGCTAGTTTCAAAAGGTTATTAAATTTGTCATACTAAGTGATTTTTGAACTATTACGGAACAGTCACAGTTTGGAATATCTGAATCCATAAAATACTTATATGACAAACCAAATAAGGAATTATGACTTGCTTTTATAAATGTTAATTACGGCATAATTGTTTTTGGTTAAGTGCGAGTTGGGGCGGAATTCACCAATAAAACTAATCGCGTTTTAACGTTTGACTCGCATAACCGCGTTTAGCCGCTGTCACTAGTGTCACTTGTCTGTATTTTTCTTTTGTTGAATTTTTACAAGTGACACTAGTGACAGCGGCTAAACGCGATTATGTGAGCCACGCACTAAGTGTAACTGATAAAACAAATTTGGTATAGGAGAGGATTTTTTTCCTAAATAATGAATGGTTTTTCCTTACTATAAAAATATTGGACTTTTCCACTTTGTTTGCGACTTTACATTGTATAAGATTAAAACCATCTAGACTGTAAATACTGTAGATCTTTGGAAAGTTGCAGTTATTGTTATGGTAAACATACCTTTTACACTTTTCTCGTAACTTTGTACCGTTAATAATAGGGGTTAAAGTATGAAATTGCCGTTTTTTAAAACGGGTTGCTTTAAAGTGTATCTTTGGATTGACTTGGAATTATAAGTTAAAATAAACTTTTAAATATAAAGATGTGTTATTCTTTTTTCTAAATTAGGTATTTATTGGTTTCTTTGTGTTTTGTATTTTCTGTAATATCGCAGTATTTATAAACATTTTTGTATGAAATCTAAGAAAACTCTCATTGTTTTGTAATATGAGTTCTACCGTGGAAACGACGTATCTCAAGCGGTATGCAATATTGATGATTTATACGCTTCAAAGCAACCCGTTTTAAAAAACGGCAATTTCATAGTTAGAGACCTAATACATACCTATATGCTATATACTTTAGACATGCGGCCTATATATAATATATATATCTAAAACACAACGGTGGATCTGTTCTGCCATAAAGGAACAATAATATCAGGTTTGGGTGCTTTGCGTCCTAAAATATTGCTTCAACCTGATAAACACACCTACTTTGGTACTTATTATAGCTGAAAAGTCATTAAATTTTCCACTTCGTTACCAACAACACTAAAGATCGACGAACGAGTGAAGGTGAACGCCAAACCTTTGTGCTCCCCATTCGAACTTAAGACAAATAAAAGTTAGGAAGAAAACAAATCAAAATCCCAATTTTGTTGGCTGCATTATTTATGTGATATTGCCTGGCACTGTCATCGTTCCCCTTTTCTTTGCAATGAACTTGTGGCCGTTGTAATTCATACTTTCACAACTTTATCTATAGGTGTTGTTGTTTGTTTCAAAGAATCCAGTACTTAAAGTTATATTACGAAATGGTCATAAAATATTAATACAATCGATTTACGAAGGCTATGCTTCTACTAAAGAAAATAAAATCGGAGCAGCATTTTCATTCAGCAATTCGGCTGTTAGTCGGCTGCGGCACACACGTTTCTTATTAATATCAGGCGGTTGGAATGGCCAAAGACGTCCCCAGCGCCCGCTCTCTCCCAAATAAAATTGCCGCTATCTAAACAAAGAGCCCTAATTATTCGGCCGTGGCGGGCGGGGTCGCTCTCTTATGGGTGTTCTGGGGCCCATTTCGCTTCTCGTATAGTGCCCTGGGGAGCAGCGGGCGCCGCCTAGCCAATCGCCGGATGGAGGAGCGAGCGATCCGCAACCTTTTTATACGCGATATCGGCGTTGGCGCCGGACTCCACCACCCCGCGCCCCGCTCTCGGGGAATTAAAAGTTGGAAGGCTCACATCTGATTACCCAAACATACACATTACACTGGATCGCCAATCTCGATAAGCCCCCCCCCCCACAATTTATTAGCGGCTCTGACGAGTTGTTTTCGACTCCGTATAAAACAGACTTAAACGGTATTGTGACATGGCTAATGTATTTTGTCTACCTATAGACAACAAATATTAGTTTGAAGTTGCCGTTTTATAATACGTGTCACTTTGAGCTGTAAACTTCAGATTGACTTGGGATTGTAAGTTCAAATAAACTTTAAAATCATCTATTTGCTTCTTTGGGTTTTGTATTTCCTGCAGTGTAAGCATATTTATTTATTTATTTATATATACTTTATTGTACACCAAGATAATAAATTATACATTTGAGCCTTATAAATAAAAAAACTTTTTACAAAAAAATCAATTATCGACTTCACTAAAAAAAACACTAAAAGGATCAAAATAACTTTAACTTCGGATGTCGGTGTTTCTCGGTATTGTTTGTTTCTTATTTAACACCGACTTCCGAAATTAAAGTTATTTTGATCCTTTTAGTGTTTTTTTTTAATGATGTCGGTTATTATTATTTTTTGTAAAAAGTTTTTTATTTTACACTTTTTAGTTGCGATACACTCATACACTTCTACTTTCACCAGAGTGCCTATTCTCATGACAATTCCAATTAACCGAAATACTTAGGTTACATTGTTTTATTACGAAGTTCCTGTGTCTACCTTCTACCTTCCGGCTCCGTCATCAGATCAGTTCGTTAGTAGGTACCTTATAGCCAAAGTGCATCTCATGACAATTCTAATAAGCCCAAACACGGCTAGGATACATTGATTAATTACGGAGTTCCTGTGCCTTCCTTCCGGCTCCATCATCCGATCAGTTCGATAGTACCTTATGGCCAAAGTGCATCTAATAACAATTCCAATAAGCCCAAACACGACGAGATTACATTGATTAATTACGGGGTTCCAGTGCCTACCTTCCGGCTCCATCATCATCATCAGTTCACTTCGATGATACCATTTTCAACATAACTATTCAGAACCATTCATTTATTTGTATTGTCATAATCGCTTAACTGTCTTCATTGTGATATCTATGTGAGTATGAAGTTCCGTTGGCCATTTCTGGTCTTCTTCATCAGCTCTACTTCATCAAATGTTACTTTTTGACTGTAAATACTTAAGTCCTCGATGAAAATACCAAAATAACTATATGGTTGCCTATAATATTTGAGGAGTTCCCTCAATTCTTCATGGATCCTATCATGAAAACTGGATTTTGAAATAAATGGGACCAATCTGGAAGCATATCCTCTAAGGAGAAAAATAAATTTTGCCAAACGGTCCATAAACGATGGAGTTCTGAGGTAACAAACATAAAAAAAATACAACCGAATTGATAACCTAATCCTTTTTTGGAAGTCGGTTAAAAACTTACAATTGGCGGCCTTATCGCATTCCGCGATCTCTTCCAGGCAACCTGGTATGGAAAGAGATTGTCTGGACATAAAATAGGGTTGCACTTGGTACATTACAAAATTTGAAAAAAAAAAGAAACAAAGTACATACTTAACACGTAAATACATACTTAAATGCATACATACTAAATAATTATATAGGCAAGAAAATAAGTGACAACTACAATTCATACAGCTAAAAACAAAACAAAATTACAAGGACAAGTAATACTCCTTCGCAAGTGTTTTGAATACATGTAGTGATTGCGCGTGTTTTATTGACACTGGCAGTGCATTCCACAGACGAGTGGCCTGGACAGTAAAGGACTTATCCAGAAACGTAATGGAATGCATCGGCATTTTGAGTCTCAAGTTATCTGATAACCTAAGAGATTTCGTATGCGAATCACAAAGAAATTCAAACCGTTTCTTGAGGTAAAGAGGGGTGAAAGGGGAAAATAGCACCGGCGAAGACGAATTGGCAACCACTTGAGCTTAACACGGAACTCGGAAACATGATCATATTTGCGTAAACCAAATATGAAAAATTTTGAAGTCGCTCAAGTTTATCCAGTTGTACTTCAGTGAGGTCAAGATGGCTGGCATCAGCATAATCAAGGATGGGAAGAAGAAGAGATTGAGCAAGCGCAATCTTGGTGGCAGTCGGTAGAAAATTACGAAGACTTCGCAAAGATGAAGCAGATGCGAATAATTTGCGACTAACTTCCTGTAGCTGGGCAGTCCACGAGAAATTCGTATCGATAAATATCCCCAAGTTCTTAACTTTCTCACTGATGGGAATTATGGAATTGTCAAAAGAGACTTGGGGAAGAGTCGTCTAGTCGATCTTTGAGACCGTCCTAGAACTGCCCACTAAAATAACCTGCGTCTCTCCTGTAACTCTGCTCCAATCACAATATACCTACGGGCCAGATCACGGTTTAAGGTTACGTTGTCGCTAATACCTTAAGATAATACTTAAGAATGAAGACAATGAGTTTAGAGTTAGGGGACAGTAAGAGAGTATAAATGCGATGTGATGCATATGCATAAGAAATGAGATGAATGAAAACGAAAGGGTACGCAAGAAAGAAGAAAGTTCACATTAACTTTAATATTCAAAATTAATTTATTCGTTTTTTTTTGTAATTATTTTTTTTAAAACAGTGAAAATGTGTGTCGAATTGCATCCCCTTAAGAGCGTCCTTTTCGAGATACATTTTCATACAACCGCTCTTACGTGATTATGATGTTATTCCACGTCTATCTCTAGTTATTTTGGATATACAGCTATCTTGTGGATATTATCTAGACTTCTATAGAAATCAAAAGATTAATTTGTGTAAAACTAATCCAGTAAAGACCTCCGAAAATCTTCTATTTTGCATGAACTTTGACACTTCATAATTAACTCAAAAATTTAAAAAGTCAAAAAGTATAATAATAGAAGCCTTGCAAATTTAATCAAGATTCGGAATGACGACATCTTTTTTCAAAAACTTTTATGGGTTTAAAAAAAACTCGTATTTCCTGGAACAAGTTTTGTATAATATTCGAGCGAATCACGGAATTACCGAATGCTAACAGAATTTTCAGGCTTTATGTTTCTTTTTTCGCATTGCCTTTTCGTCATGCATCGCGTTGGATTGCGTTAGATGAAGTAACAAGCATTTAAACCATACTCGATGTTGACGATAGGCGAGTAGAAAAAGGACCCTCTTAAAGCTCCTTACTAGAGAGGGACCGACATTCGTCCCACGTGTTTCGACGTAACTTTCCCATATTTTTACTGAAGTTTTGTTTAAGCCCGGACTCAACTCTTACAAACACACAGAGAAACATTTATTACAATTACTTCTTGTAACTTCAATTTTGAAAACTTTACGATATCAACCCAAATTCGCGACAAACATCCATTATGAAAGAAATAAGGAACTGACAAAAATTCGATAAACTGCAAAAGAAATATATTAGCAGTCATCTTTTGAATTGGGCTGATGAGTTTCTTAGAATTTTCACACGCGAGCCTAGACCAAGCATAGATCAATAAAATTATAGACTACAATATCGAATAGTTATACTCACTAATTATTTCGTTAACCTCAGTACGAACAAAAGGTATATAGTTTCAACAGTAAGTAACATTATTTTCTAACAGTACATTGCGTTACTAAAGTTACTGGTGATTGCAAAAAATTACGTTGGTTTATTAAAAAACGGATTAAGGTTTAGGAAATTAACGCCCTCGTAATAAGTCTAGACAAGAGTAGTCAATGGGACACTAATTTATTTATACGATTAATATGTGTCATGTCTGTGAAATTCATAAGGAAATCTGGCACTTGCACCAAAGCGCATGATAGACTTTGTTGGAACTATCAGCACTACCTGTGAGAAACTGGGTGCGCTTGATAGTGTGTAATGTATTTTTTACACCACCTGCTCGATAATGCCCTTTTATATGTCATACAACCATCACTTAAAGCAAGTCATTCTGTCCCTAGGGAGATAATGCAGTATGGGCGATCCCCAGGGAATAATGAAATTTGAATTTGGAACGTCAAAAACCGTCAACATTAAGTCAATTAAAATGTATTCTTTCTTTATTTATTCTTTATTGTACATACAATTTTATATAAACCTTAAAATATGACAGTTGATGTACATAGGTGAGCTTAACCCACAACTGGATTTCCTTACAGCAAACCAATGTACGTGCATCAAACAAGTTTGTTCAAAATTCAAACTGGCCACTAACAAAAAAAAAAATTAAAATAAAAAGAATTCCCAGCGTTAGAGAAAATTAAAACTATAGAATCTAATAGTGAATTTTGTTTTATCTAAACATATTGAGTGATAGTTAAGATTAACTTGAAAATAATACTTATATTTCTCTATTAATTTATGATTAGTTTTACTAAATTGTCTTATCTCACAGATTGTGTAAAAAGTAGAGTATCCAACACGGGGATAAAGCTGTCTTTGTCTTGGGAAGTTTAAATTCCTCACTTCACTCAGGTTTCTTTATAAACTCCCTCGCAATGCTCGGGAGTTAATTATATAAATCCTTCACTGCTTTATCCTCTAGTCACATAATCTTCTATGACATCTTACATGCACTTGAGAGAAAAACAGCTTAGCAAGTCTTTCTAATTTTATTTACATTACGTTTTTACTGAAAAAAAGTGAATTAATATTTTCTTAATGTAAAATGTAGATAATTTGGTTAGATAATGACGTTATGCAGATTAAAGTTAAATAAATGCAGTTTTTTTATTAATTAGGAAAAAGTCGACGTAGAACGATAACGACCTCTGGGCCCAAAACTGTGTACTGAATCCATAGTACCTGATTTTACGTCTGCCTAACACCCTGTATTTATGTCGAAAACATATAGGGGCGGTTGTTAAAACCTTGGCGATACCGGTCCTACCTTTGGCTCAATACATATTTTAATTTGCACCCGATTTTATTTTGAGACAATAAATTGGATATAAAGGGTTTCCGAGCGATTTCTACCTCCGGGATCATTGTCTTCACCCTACGCCTTTGCAGAGATTCTTTTGTATAGGAATTATGAAATAAAAAGGCGATATCGTATGTCGATGGCAAGAGGTGCGGCAGCGGTGCGGCGCGGCGTGGGCGACGCAGCCGACATACGACACCTCGCCCGCTGCTCCTCATTGTGCACCATTCACCCGCTGCCGGCAGCGAGTATTCAATTGCAATGTTTTAAGCATTCGATTGCCCTCGCCAGTAATAAAGGGTTCCCAAGAAATGCGTACAAAATAAAGATTTTTTTTCGCGTTTTGTAGTCTTTAAAGCGGGCGCGGCGAAGGGTACGCATTGTTTCTATGGTGAATTGCGCGGATGAATGGGTCCCGGGCATTTATGCGTTCAGTGCTTAGAGATCGTAAGAAGATAATACGGTGCAGGCGGGTTCGGGCGGGCCAGGGACGTCTGAGGTGGCAATAATAAACCTCCTACTCCTCTGTGCAATTAAACGTATTTAAATTAAAATCAAATAGGAAGCACGTTTGCACCTTTGAACTTGATCAACTGATTCCTGTATTTGTTTTGTAATCGAACCATTAATATCACAACTATACATATGTCCCAATTTGAACGGGTCTGTCGATTTTTTCACTAGCTACTCTAATCCTGTGTCATCGAAGAAAGCTTCACGACCCTGAATTGACCTGATTAAAAATGTGTTAAAGAAATTTATTCTCATAAAAACTAGTCAGTTAGATGAGAAACATGTTATACAAATAGTGCTTATTATTAGGATTTAAAGAGGTTCATATTAACTACTAGCTTTTGCCCGCGGCTTCGCTCCCGTCAACTGACTACTCTACCCTACTCTACTCTACCCTACTCTACCCTACTCTACTCTACTCTACCCTACTCTACTTAAAAACCATCCTTGAACTTCAATGAACATTTTAAAAAAAGAATTGGCCAAATTGGTCCACGCGTTGTTGAGTTATGCGCTTACCAACACATTTTGCGATTCATTTTTATATTATAGAAGAAGATTAATACATAGTACTTAAAATAGTATAGTCAGAAATGAAGATATCCGCAGGAGAACCAAGGTTACAGACATAGCCCGAAGAATCGTCAAACTTAAGTGAGAGTGGGCAGTGCACATTGCTCGCAGAACAGATGGTCGATGGGGACGAAAGGTTCTAGAATGGCGACCACGTACCGGAAGACGCAGCGTTGGAAGGCCTCCCACAAGGTGGACCGATGACCTGGTGAGGGTCGCGGGAATGCAATGGATAGATAGACGCACAGGACTGGTCATTATGGCGATATTTGGGGGAGGCCTATGTCCAACAGTGGACGTCTTTCGGCTGAAATGATGATGATGATGACATAGTACTTAAGCATATGCGTAATTGCTGATAAGATTTTTTTTTCAGCAATATGTCTAGGTTATAAACAGTCAACAAGTCTATCTGCTGATGTGATAGTTTATCAGTAATTCACTTAGAATTTATGCAGACATAACGAGATAACGGGTCTTCTTAGGAATCATTTCAGCCGAAAGACGTGTACCGTTGGACATAGGCCTCCGCCAAGTGTCGCCATAACGACCGGTCCTGTGCATCTTGCATACATCGAATTCTCGCGACCCTCACTGGGTCGGTCCACCTTGTACTACGCTGCGTCTTCCGGTCCGTGGTTGCCACTCCAGAATCTTTTGGCTCTATCGACCATCTGTTCTGCGAGCAATATGTGCCCTACTAACTGCCACTTAAATTTGGCCTTTACATGTACCAACCAAACTATTAATGTATTTTTAGGTTTCCGTACCTCACCTCAAAAGGAAAAAGAGGAATCCTTGTAGGATCACAAATTAGTTTATAAGTTTTTGTTACTATTTTGGTGTACAATAAAGTTTTATTCTATTCTATTCTATTGTATTCTATCACTTTGTTGTCCGCCTGTCTGTCTGTCTGTCTATCTATCAAGACCCTTTTAGCTCGAGAAAGCGTGGAGGAATCGAGTTGAAATTAAAGCGGTCCCTTGAAGCTGTGAAAAAATCAAACTTCTAAGTTAACGAATAAAAATGTTACGGCCGTTTATGTCACAAAAACGTATATTTCAATACTCTCAAAGGAATCAAAATTCATAGGGTACATACCCGTTGACCCAGAATCTTGAAATTTGGCATAAAACAAGGTCTTATAGCACAGGTATAGGAATAAAACTGAAAACTGTAAATTTGTGGTTACCTGCGTCATACAAAAAATACTTTTTTGCAATTCGGAAAATCTTTGAGACTCCATTCGGGAATTATTGTAGTTTGTACGGAACCCTCAGTGCGCGAGTCCGACTAGCTCTTGCCCAGTTTTTTCAAAGATAAAAAGTCAAACACAAGCTTACTTATTTATCTTCATTTACAGCTTTTTTGGGTTAAGACATCATGAAATAACTTCTTCGATTCTGGGTGGAGTAAGCGATCAGACTTTTACTGATTACAACCAACCAGAGCCTCAAGTCTGCTATTACAATAGTGTCAGAATGGTCTATCATTGATTTCATAATTGTTGATTTTGACAGGTTTGGTAATCTACTAATATATTGGCGTCATTATGACTTTCCAATGGTCAACCACTGACACTCCATTGAAAGAAGTGGCATAGAATGGTAATCTCGTACATATTCACAAATGAATATCTGACGTATGCGGTAATCTGCAAAAATTTTGTCAGTTCCTTTGATACTGATCAAAGGAACTGACAAAATTTTAGCAAAGGTAAAGACCTACCATTAGAACGTCATTGTGCAGTCATTGGTTTTAATAAGCTCGATATTGTTAATCTACCACAACTCTATTACGAGACCATTGACCGATCTATGATCAATCATTATGAATTAGTAGATTACGAACTTTTAGCAAAATGACAATGGAATCGTGTTGGAATGACGAATTTATAAAAATAGCAGACTTGGGCCCCTGTGTTCCTTCAGGTGCCTTTACGTTGCAGGGCCTCAGTAGCACTTCCAAACAACTCCGTAGCCCTGGCAGGCTCCTACTATTACACCTCATATTATAATTGAGAGGAGGTCGATCGTCTCCTAAAAATCTCTCTTCAACAATTTATTTAGAAGTCATTTTTAGGGTTCCGTACCTCAAAAGAAAAAAACGGAACCCTTATAGGAGCACTTTGTTGTTCGTCTGTCTGGCTGTCTGGCAAGACACTTTATCTCGGGAACACGCACACTCCTGAGTCTACGGTCCCTTGAAGCTGTGAAAAAATCAAATTTTTAAGTTAACGAAAAAAAAAAGATACGGCTGTTTATTTCGCAAAAACGTATATTTCGACACTCTCAAGGGAATCAAAATTCATCGGGTTACCTTCCCGTTGACCCAGAATCCTGAAATTTGTCATAAAGCAAGGTGTTATAGCACAGGTATAGGAATAAATCTGAAAACAATAAATTTGTTGTTATGTAACCAAAAAAAAATTTTACCTATGTAAATTTGTAGAACAGAATAAAACTTTATTGTACCTACACCAAAATGGTAACAATTTCACAGAAACTTGAATCTATGGGTACAATGGCGGTCTTATCACTGACAGCAATGTGTATCAGACAACCTTAGGATGAACTATAAGAACTTAAACCAAAAACCGGCCAAGAGCGTGTCGGGCCACGCTCAGTGTAGGGTTCCGTAGTTTCCCGTCCGTCACAATAAGTGTCTCCACTTAAGAGTTAATGAACGACAGACAACGAGTAAGAACAAATACCACCAATGCCAACGAGAGACCAACTGAACAATTCGACAATATAATAGCTTATACCCGTCCCGACCCCATCAACTCAGGAAAAATCTTAACAGCGTGAAGTAGCCCAAAGTACAGCGCCATCTCTCGGGAAATTGGGTTACTAATGTATACAAACTAGACGGGTTATGTATGTTAGGTTTTCGTTGGTAATTTTGGATTGCGTGTACCGATTTTATTAATTCTTTTTTTATTTGAAAGAAGATACGTTCAGGATATTAAAATATGTAAGTAAACTAAGTTAAAAAAAAAATGCTTGCATATACGTTTAAATTACAAACTTAGTTCAGAAATTAACTAAACTTCTATTAAAGCAATATAGTGCTCGTTTAAAGAAAGTAATAAATCTACCCAAAAATCACAAAATGATTACCACATAAGTTCAGCCAAAAACAAATCTAAAGCTTCTTGGAACATTATTAACAAAGATAAGCTTAATTATCCTAAAGAAAATATACCTGACTACATTAAAATAAACAATAATATAATATATGACCCTCAATTAATAGCAGAATCTTTTAATAATTAATTTATAGATGAAATTAAGCCAACTAATTCTATTCCCTCTTATACAACCATTGAAACTAATTGTAACTCTATATTTATTCCTCCTACGGTACCATCTGACATACTGACAACAATTCACTCATTAAATAATACCAATAGTCAAGGATATGATGGCATCATCACCAAAGTTGTTAAACATGTGGCACTGTTAATTGGGCCCGTTATGAGTTATGTCATCAATCTTTGCATCGAACATGGTCATTTCCCTGAGAAACTAAAACTTACTATTATAAAACCAATTCATAAAAAAGATGACAAAAAAAACATGGGTAAATAGGCCAATAGCACTAATACCAATTTTTTCAAAAATTATAGAAAAAGTAATATACAAAAGCCTTAACTCGTTTTTTGAAAAACATAATCTCATAGCCAAAGAGCAGTTTGGTTTCAGAAAGCATAGATCCATAAATATGGCGATATATGAATTAGTAAAGAAAATAATATCTAATGTTGATAAAAGAACTCCAGTACAGCCCTCTTTATGGACATGTCTAAAGCATTCGACCATGTAGACCATGATATATTGCTGAAGAAATTGGAGCGTTATGGTATTAGAGGGAACGCTTTAAAATTATTAAAATCTTATCTGTCTAATCGCATTCAAATTACAACAATTGATAGATTAAGTAAGAGTTCTCAAATTGAACACACATACGTGTCACAACCCAGGATATCGACTTACGGGGTTCCCCAAGGTAGCATTGTTGGTCCGCCATTGTTTAATATTTATATAAATGACATGCCTAAAGCCATCAAAAATCAGATGGTCTTGTTTGCTGACGACAGTACTATTCTATTCTCTGATAATGACATCAATAATCTCATGAATGACATAAATAATGACTTTAAAAATATAATAAATTGGCTAGCTAACAATAATCTAAATGTGAATCTTAGTAAGACAAAAATAATGACATTCAATCAGAGAAGAAACCCACCCAGGACAAATGTTTGTGTGATGAGCACGATCATTTGTTCTGTGTCTGGGTGTAATTTATCTATTTAAGTATGTATTTAGAAATATATAAGTATGTTTATCAGTTGTCTAGTGCCCATAACACAAGCTCTGCTTAGCTTGGGACTAGACGGCGTTGTGTGATAGTTGTGGAATATTATATTATATATTATTATATTATATAATCATGAAACCCAAGCTTAACATAAAATATGAGAACGTAACAATCACTGAGAGCGATACGACTAAGTTTCTGGGTTTATACTTGGATAGTCATCTATCATGGAACCATCATATTGATACTTTGTCAAAGAAGCTTAGCCGTTTATGCTCTTTATAAACTGTCAAAAACGGTTAACCGATTTACAGTGCTACTAGCTTATAATGCTTACGTGGCGTCTAACATTAGGTACGGCATAATTTTCTGGGGTAACTCGAGTGACAGGGAAACTGCTTTTAAAGCCCCGAAAAAATGTTTGCGATCCTTTACTCATTTGCATTCGACTGACAGTTGTAAACCAATATTTAAACAACTAAATTTGTTAACTTTGCCGTCTATGTACATCTATGAAATGGGAGTATTTTTTCGTAGTAATCTCCATCTGTTTGAAACTCTACACTCTCGACGTCATCAGAACACTATTCGAGCCGGTTCTCATAAAACTGCATTTTTCGCTAAAAGTGTACTTGGTATGGCCTCCAAAATATATAATAACATACCAATAGCTATTAAAAATAAAGAGTGTCTAGGTTCTTTTAGGAGGTCCCTGTTTAGGTTTCTTTTGGCTAAATGTTACCATTCTGTTGCAAAGTTTATTGCTGTTAAACAGGGGTATGGAGATCCGACGTGCTGAATAGTTAATATAATTTGTAATAATATTTTTTTTTTTTTTTTGGAAAAGGAATTCCACTTATTAGCTGTACGCACTATGAATGTGTTCCCAAAACGTTTTGTGCTTATAGGTGGGATGTCCACCATGTACCGGTGGCGCATTGCCGTACGCCTGGTGGTCCGATGATGGAACGGGCTAGGCGGAATTAGGTTATGCAATTCCGACACACACTCCCCGAAATGCAACCGGTAGAAAACCGACAGGCTAGCAACTCTGCGTCGATGCTCAAGACTTTGAAGCCTTGACTCAACGAGTGCATCATTGCCAATGATCCTCTTGGCTCGCCTCTCAATTGCCTCAAGTGCATCAAGCTGGTATCGGGCAGATCCGTCCCAAAGATGAGAGCAGTACTCCATACACGATCGAACTTGCGCTTGATAAAGTTTGAGCAGCTGTTCCGGCGTGAAGTACTGTCTGACCTTCGCGAGGATTCCCAGCTTTTTTGCTGCCAGTTGAGCCTTTGCTTCGATGTATGGCCCAAAGTTGAGTGTTGACGTCAGCGTAACACCAAGGAGATCAAGATGGTCGGTTATTGGCACGGTTACGCCCCGGAAAGTTGGAGCAGGGCTGAATTGGCTCCTTTTAGCGGAAAATAGACACGCCTGGGTTTTAGCAGCATTGAACTTGACCAAATTGGCATCGCCACATTCAGAGACTGCCTCCAAGGACAAGTTCAAGCGCTCGACCATAGCCTCTCGTAGAGACTGGATCTGTGACCCACTAGCCTGCGCGCTGGATATGTAACTCTCAGCAACAGTGCTGTCGTCTGCATACCCAAAGGTACCGGGCTTAAGCAGATCATTTATGTGCAGCAAGAACAATGTTGCCGAGAGCACTGACCCCTGAGGGACCCCGGCATTAATGGCCATTTGACCGGACGAGCAACCATCGATGACCACTCGGATGTGTTTCCTGATAGCTACAACTTAGGGGTCTTTAAGTCAAGAGTGAATAGGCTACTTCTAGGCAAGCGTGCTCCATCGTCGACCACATCATCGCTTACCATCAGGTGAGATGGTGGTCAAACGCGAGCCTATAATTAATAAAAAAAAAAAAAAAAAAAAAAAAAAAAGGATGGACCGGTCACTCAGGAAGTCTGCAATCCAAGCACACAAACCAGCAGGTAATCCGAAAGAAGGAAGCTTACTAATAAGGCTTTCGTGCCAGACCCTATCGAAAGCCTTCGAGATATCGAGGGAGACGGCAAGCGCTTCCCCGTGTTTCTCGATGGCCTCACTCCAGATGTGGATGGCATACGCTAGAAGATCACCAGTTGACCGATTTCGGCGAAAGCCGTATTGTCGGTCACTTAGGATGTCATTAGCTTCTAGGTATGCCAGGAGCTTACTGTTGAGTACACGTTCCATTGTCTTACAGAGAATGGACGTTACTGAGATTGGCCTGTAGTTAGCTGGGTCAGCCCGACTACCCTTTTTGGGCACGGGCTGTACGTAAGCTTGCTTCCATGCAATCGGCACTTTTCCAGCCTCAAATGAAAGCCGAAATAGGCGTGTCAGGATCGGAGACATTCAGGCGCACACGTTCTTAGAACAATTGCCGGTATCCCGTCTGGACCGCTAGCCTTGTTCACGTCAAGGTTACGCAGCACCCTACGGACGTCCTTCTGATGGATGCGAATATCCGACATACTCGTCTCGCAACCATCAGGATTAACAGGGGGCCACGCGTCACCAGAATCTAGACGCGAAGATTCCGCGAAGAGAGAGGAAAACAAATTTGCTTTCTCCTCAGCGGTATGGGCCAGCGACCCGTCGGGTTTCAGCAGTGGCAGTAGTGAGGGACGGCAGAAGTTCGATTCGACCGACTTAGCCAGGGACCAAAACGCCTTACTACCAGCAGGGTATGATGCGAGTTTGTTCCCGATGCGGCTAATGTGGTCGAACCAAGACCTCCGCATCACCTTCTTGCAAGACTTGGCAGCTCTGTTGAAGGCTCTCTTCTTCTGACTTACGTCACTCGCCTTATGCATAAGAGCGTCGGCCCATGCCCGGTATGCCGTGTGCTTAAGCGCGTTAGCGCGATCACACTCCGCACCAAACCAAGGGCGAGCATGGCCAGACATTGTTACGTCAGAGAATGGAATGTAATACTCCATCCCCCGCCGCAAAACATCTGTCACAGCAGCTGCGCACGACGATGGATCATCCGAAAAAAAGCAAGTAGGCTGCCAAGGATAACATGCGAAGAAAGATCGCATGCCATCCCAATCTGCTGACCTATATCGCCAAACCCGCCTGGTGCCTCTAGGGCAGGGATCGGGCGGAGAGTAGACTGATACAGATTTCACCAGACAGTGGTCGGAACTACCTAATGGTGATGATATCGACACTGAATAGCGGTCTGGATCTCAGAAGGTCCAAGCAGTTGGCCGTGTGCGAATCAACATCTGGCACCTTCGTAGCTCCCTGGACCAGCTGGGTGAGATTTAACGCTAGCGCAAGCTTTCGCGTCTCTCGACCAGCATGGTCTATGCACCGGTATGGGAAAAGCCACTCCTGATGGTGGGCATTAAAATCCCCCAGTAACACCAGTTGTGCGGAAGGGTACCTCTGCTGAGCCGCATCCGCCGCCTCACTAAGGTACTGTGTGAGCCTGGTCGTCTCCTGATCACCACTGTGCGAACGGTAGACACAAGCATAGATAATTTTATCCATGCCTGTGTCCACCAGAGCCCAAAGCGTTGAGAACCTGGTATCTTCAAGGTTACGGAGACGCCGATAGCAGATGTCGTCCCTGACGTACAAACACGCACCAGCGTGTGGTTTAAAATTGTGCTCCAGGGTAAACCCTGGGTAAGTCAGGTACGACACGTTTGACGGACTTCTTATCTGCGTCTCCGAAAGGAAAAAGAGGGAAGGTTTTTCAGTCTCCAGGTGATGATGGACTGCTGCGAGATTTGAGTGCAGACCTCTAATATTGCTGAGGTGCACTTTAAGTGAGAGGGAGTGCAGCCGCTGTTTAACTTTTCTCTTTTTCAACCTTGGCATATTGAGAGTGAGGTAGGAGAGGAGAAGGAAGTGAAATGGAGTCCCATGCTGCTAACCTTCGTCACGCACTGGCAGGACAGCATCATTGGGGCACTAGTCTGGAGACTGCGGGGACGCCCGAGCCCCCCCGGAAATGACCATCGGGCCCTCTCATCTGGTCGCCAACCAGCACGATGGTACATTCCGGGATTTTTCGTCAGTTGGCGGGGCAGCCTTTCATGTGTGGCTAGCACATTACTTGGGCCCCCAACTAACTGCGGTCGGCCAGCGGTGCACCGTGCCTCGGATCCCGCTACCCTCCGCGACTAGTCTCCCGATATGTCAGCACCAGCGCGGGTCCGGCTGGTCTGCATACATTAGAACCGCCACTTCGACTCAACTCCTCTAAATTGGCTACACTGGGCATCGTACCGGAACACGACTAGGCCGCTTGGCGGTACGTCTTTGCCCAGTGGGTGGTCACAAGCCATCGGTCGAAACCTACCACCAGTTAATGTCACCTGATTAGCACCACCCGGGGACCACGTGTAGGGCCTATCTATGGGTATTCTCCTACGGACGCGGGTGACTCAGCCCCCTAAACTAATAATTTGTAATTATAATAATTTAATCCATGATATAATTTTAATAATTGTAGTTATTCTATTTGATTTATTTTGGTGAATGACAATTGACATACTCATATTTTATTTCTCTTTTTAATGTTATTTTTTTTTCATTTGTAATTTATTTTATTTGCTTGGCTTTTTGCCTTAATTTTGTACGCCATGCTTTTGGCAAAACATAGTGCACTTACTTTTCTTTTATGTACTACCTGTTAACCCACCTATGTTTTACAAAATAAATGATTGATTGATTGATTGAAATTATTTTGTACAACTTTTCAAAAACTGTTCAACCCATCAAGTTTAAAATAATTTTCCTAGAAAGTCTTTATAAAGTTCTACTTTTGAGATTTTTTCATATTTTCTAAACATACGGTTCAAAGTTAGAGATTTTTTTACACATTTTTTTAAACTTTTGGAGCGATTATTTCCGAAAATATTAACTTTATTAAAAAAAATAATTTTAGTAAACCCCTATTAATTTTTAAATACCTATCCAACAATATATCACACGTTAGGGTTAAAATTAAAAAAAAAACACTCCCCACTTTACGTGTAGGGGGAGTACCCTAATAAAACATTTTTTTCCACTTTTTATTTCACCACTCTGTTGGCGTGATTGATATACATATTGGTAGCAAATTTCAGCTTTCTAGTGCTAACGGTCACTGAGATTATCCGCGAACGGACGGACAGACCGACAGTCTTGGCGAAACTATAAGGTTTCCTAGTTGACTACGGAACCTTAAAAAAGAGGGTAGTCTGCGGTGTACTGCATGCAAATATTAATCAACAAAATTAAGAGAAATAAATACGATTATAGATTAAAAAAAAATAATGTTTAATGAAAATTTAAATTGTGTTGATGAACAGAATATTATAAATAAAAGAATAAGAAAAGAAAGAATAGATTATATACATAATAATTTGTTCATATCAACAAATTAACAATTATCTGTGTTCTAAATTCAAAAATATTTGAATTTCTATTTTTAATATTATATTAAGTAGGGTGTATAAACGGTTTGATACCTTTGCTTCTCCTTCAATCTGCAAAGGTAAAGCGCGGGAAAAAAGTCTATTAGCTGATATTATTTTTTATTTGTGTTATTTGTGAAAAAAATGTTGAATTTAAGATTTGGAGAGAATTCTTTAGATGGTACGCCGCCGCCGTCAGATATTGTGAGAGCGTTCACTCGAAATTACGCGCTATTTGGCCAAAAACCATGATTTTCAAACCCGTTTATATCCATTAATGATTTATTGTACAAACATGTGATTTACCAATAACATTAGGAAATATTCTTGTCTAAACAGTTAAGTAGGATTTTATTTAAATTAATAGCACGCTTGTGAACTATATTCACACATGTAAATAGAGTTTTTGAAATTTTACTTTCAGAGTCAATTTCGAAGCTTGACAACTTCTACAGTTCTAATAGAATTAATAAACAAAAAATACAAAACAGTAACTAGAATCCTTAACAAAATAGTTATAGAAAAACATTCATTGATTTAGTTTACTAATTAAGAAAATTCAATCAATCAAAAAAATCAATCAATCAATCAGTCAATTTTTAATAAATATCACAATTCTCGGCGCGCGAGCGTGATGATGAATATTGTTGGGCGACTGAATTTGCGACGCTCGTGCGCCGATATTTATGGTCCTTTTTAAATATTTGTTAAAAGTTTATAAAGCTATTTAAATTCAAATTTTAAATTGTATATTTTGAAAAAAATGTCCTTCTATTTAGATTATGCTATTACTTTAATGATAAAAGGAAGTTAAATCAGTGCTAATGATCATTTAATTAACTCATAATTTCTTAATAATTTGACAATGTTTTTATTTTAATTTTCTTAATTTTTAAACTAAATTAATGATTTTTTTTTCTATAACTATTTTGTTAAGGATTCTAGTTACTGTTTTGTATTTTTTGTTTATTAATTCTATTAGAACTGTAGAAGTTGTCAAGCTTCGAAATTGACTCTGAAAGTAAAATTTCAAAAACTCTATTTACTCGTACATATGTGAATATAGTTTACAAGCGTGCTATTAATTTTAATAAAATCCTACTTAACTATTTAGACAAGAATATTTCCTAATGTTATTGGTAAATCACATGTTTGTACAATAAATCATTAATGGATATAAACGGGTTTGAAAATCATAGTTTTTGGCCAAATAGCGCGTAATTTCAAGTGAACGCTCTTAGGTAAAAAATACTCGCGATAGCCTGCTGCCATCGAAATCAAAACTAAAATGTATGGCAACTTTGGAAAATTTTCTTCATTGCAAAAATCCGTTGTAATTTTCAGAGAAAGTATTTCTTCGTAAGTGTATTGAAAAACGTCGTTTGACACACGTGCAAATTTGTCACTTGTATCAAAATGTATTATTTTACTTTAAGTGAATTAAGGAAGCGTGAAAAGGGTCCTACCCGGTCAAGAGCACGCATCAGTGACTGAAGAAGGCGCTTGCCCGGCTCGCTCGCTCAGGTGTCGCGACTCGTGTACACTCGTAAGTGACGCACATGGCTCGGGTGGTTCCGTGGGTTTTATACAGGTTTAATAGTAAAGATAGGGTTTTCCATCGTCGTTTATCAAAAAATGACACATATTGCATTTTAAATGAGAATTTTTTGAAAAAGCTGACTGCGCCATGCCAAGGAGGGTGTTTATCAGCCTATTTATGTCTACCTATGTATGTTGAGTGTCCTTTGTGGCACACACTTGATGATTCTTATGTCAATCGATTTTTTTTTATCCTGTGAGTGACACATAGCTCATAAAACATGTCATCAAAATTTAAAATGATGACAAAAATTCGCCATTTGTGAAAATAAATGAAAACTTACAATATCACTTTTTCTGATAGGTTCATCTGGGGTGTCAAAATAAACATACAATCATACAATAGTTATAGTTATTTGTAATGTGAAAATCTGCAAGAAAAAATTAAAAAGTTTTCAACAAGACACTGTGGCTGTCCGGTGCAGCAAATTTTTTTTTATGTTTTTCAGGTACCTATGATCTCATAGTAAAAACAGTATAAAATCATGCGTACCTCACGTTATGTTTAGATTTTACCCTCATCATATTAAATACAAATACCTGTACACTCGTGCAGATTGGTCCAAGTTGATAAAATTGTTAGTCCACTTGCTGCCGTTTGCGGATTCAGTACGGGATGTACTTAATCCCTTTATAAATTAAAGAAAGAAAGAAAAAAACTTATAGCTTATTTGCTATTGAACAATAAGCTTTAACAATAAGTAAAGTTTAATTAAATCCGTTCAGTCGTTTTTGCGTGAAAGAGTTACAAACAAACATCCGTCCATCCTCACCAATTTTCGCGTTTATGTAGTAGGTTTTTTTTTTATTTATTTTTTTATTACCACCAAACATACAAATAGAGTGAGGTGAAGCCCTCACGCCTGTGCTAGGTGGAAACACCTGTGTAACAGGAATCAGTGTCGTTCTTAAGTTCAGTGATTAAATTTAGACAAATAATAGTGCGCAGGTAATGTAGGGACAAAATAGCTTCAGGTCAGTCTCGTAAGCAGTGGTCCGCGGTGTGCCGATTGAGGTGGGTCCCGCCCGGCCCGCTGTGTCTCGGTTCAATTAAACTTCAACTTGCTGTTGTTCGCAGCATCACACCACCGGCTCCCATCCATCTCATAATATTCGACGCAGATATTGATTATAGTTGATCTTCTTAACCATTGAGTTCTTAGTAAAATTGTACTTATTTATCGTGATGCAACAAGTTTCAACTTGTAACTTTTCATTGCTATCGAGAAGATGTGCCACTATATTACTTTGTTTCCACGTTAGTAGATTTTGAAGTTAGCAACATGATCGTTCCAGTTACATAACTTAACAATTTGTTACAAGATTTAGGTCTGCCTACTGTCTGTCTACTATCCAGCAATGACCTAAAAATCAAGTAGGGCGTAAGCAAAGTTTTCGCTTATAATATTTTACAGATTAAACTTTCATAAATAACGGCTCCGCTAAAACTTGTCATGGTAGCGAAAGAAGTAATATCTCAAGACACGCGGCTGCCTCTAGGGAGGTGGTCCGGGCGCCACGTACTAGCTTCTTATCTATGCATGAACAGCTCTGCAGCGTGTGCACATCACTGGCTCATGATTGTTTGTCCACCGCGTCACCGCCGGCGCCGCCTAGCCAAGAAGTTAAATCGACAGCCTTCGGCCTCGAGGGAAGCTCCGATATTGCGTCGACACTTGACACAGATGCACTTAACTATGCATGGGCAGAGATACCGGACTGCTGAAGTCCCAGATACGAAACCCTGCCAAAGTTCCACTCGCTTTAAAGTTAACTACATTTATGAAAACATAGCCTAGACTGTTATTTTTGTTAATTTTATTTGACAGGAATTAATGGACAAAATACAAACTTTATGACACCATAATAAGGAACTAAGAGTGAGTTGCACAAATTACTCATCAGTCGTCAAATCCTTGATTAAGCAAAATAGGTATGGGTTCCGCAAAAGTATCTAATGGTTAAAATGATGTCAGAATTAACGATATCATAAACCGCTCAAATTCGAGCGGTTAAGAGTTATAATTACGTTAAAAGTTGGTGACAATTATTGTTGTTTATTGACAACAATTTAACGTTTTACTTGATGGTGCATATAACATACGTAATACAATGGTCTTTGTGAGTTAACTTTGACGGAAACTCGACGTAGTTCTTAGTGCAACCCACTCCTAATAAAAATGGGTAGATAAGCATGATTGCTACCTAAATATAATTATAAGTTGTTTGTCAATAAGCTAGTAGTGTAAGCAGCTGGTTTAACAAAAAAAAACTGTTATTTTCTATAATGGCACCAAAGGCATGAAATCGTGGCAGACATCGATTTTCACCTTGACCGATCATTCGTTTGCGGGGGGCTACATTGTTTGATCAAGAGCGGAACACCACTGCCAATGATTATTCTTTAAAATTTTGCTTGAGTGATCACAGCGGTGTGCTTATAATACGTAAAGGGTTTGTGAACTTGTGACGACGGCATGCGGCAGCTCAGCTCGGCGGTGCTGCTCGCCCGGGAAAGGTGCGCGTGGGAATCGAGAGGTCGCGTCCGCGTTGCTACTATAGAAACGCCAATTAATTTAAAACAACTAATCAAAATAAAATACTTGAATTTCTGCAGATGAAATTAAAGATGTGCGTAGTATTTTATCAGTTATTTGATGCAAGGCGCGTGGCGCGCGGCGGCGGCGACGTGTTAAAGCTCGGCGATGGTATCTGCGGGCCCGCGGCTCCTTCATCTCGCCGCGGCCTACCGCCACCGACGCTCAGCACTCCTAGGATCTCGCCACTTCACTAACTGAATTTACCTGATGGTAATCGCTTTATTTAAATCGTATTGCTTTATCTTTATTGTTACGTAGCAACATGAAATTACTAATCGCTATTTTCATTTCTCTGTAGATACTTATTAGAATAAAAAGTTTGTAGTCGGAAACTTGGTGAACACTAAACGCATTATCATTACATGCTATCAGAGGAGTTATACTTATTAGAAGTTTAGTAGCGCTCTCTGTCGACGAGTGGGAGGAAAGTGAAAACTGAGGGTTGTTTCTGAACTAGGGTGGAGCTCTCGGAAACGCTAACACCGATTACTGACATCTACCGGAAAAGTATGGAATCAACTTACAAGTGACTTTCCTAGTGTCGAGGAAGAGTTTTGAGGTTTGAAGTTTTCGCCACTGGCGGGCATCGTTAGTTAGAATGGGGCCGTCGTTTGTACTTAGGTATTAAAATATATACATATAACCGGAGAAGAATTGCTCGCCCTATTCTAACTTAGTTTTCAAAGTAAGTACCTCTTCTGTTTTTGATATCACGATCCCAAGCAATAGATGATATAATACTAATTAGTGCCCGGGCCAATAGAGACGTAACTTCCGTTTTTGGTCGTACATACTAAATTATTATACCAAAACATTTATAACGTCATATAAACTCGACATTTTTACCCTTTGCAGTCGGGTAAAAAGTCGACAAACCGACTTGAGTAGGCATATAAAATGCATTTAATCGTACTTACCTATATTTTTGTATTTAACTAAAAATGAAACTGAAACTCATTGATAACGTAAAACAAAATCTATCTATTAGAGGTTAAAGTATGAAATTGCCGATTTGTACTGAAAAATTGAAATTCGTTTTTTTTTTTAATTTTACATATTTATTTAATCAAAATAATTACCATTATTATCCATTGCTGCCATCTAATAGGAAGGTCATTTATGCCTTTGCGATAGAACTCTGGTGATCTAGATTCGGCACCTGTGTGTAAGCATTTTGTACTGCCTCCTGAGAAGAAAACTTTTTATCACGTAGAAAATTGTCCAAATCACGAAAAAATGTAGTCCGTTGGAGCAAGGTCTGGCGAATACGGAGGGTGACGAATAGTTTCTAATTGCAGTTCCTGTAAAGTTAAAATGGTTTCTCGTGCTGTATGAGGTCTCGCGTTGGAGAGTGGAATATGGAGCAATAATTGTGAAGATCGATTCATGAGTCGGGGCTATTTCACTGCTAGTTTTGCTATCATTGTTCGAAGTTCGGCACGGTAGACATCTGTCGTTACCTTGACCAGATCGGAGAAAGCTATAGTGAATAACACCATGCTGAGACCACCAAACAGTTACCATTACCTTTTTATTGGTAAGCTTTAGGACACTGTTGCGGCGTTTGACCTGGGGTCAGCCATTGCCTTTTTCGTAAAGAATCCACTTTTCATCACATGTCACAATTCGATCCAATATTCCTTCATTTCTGTATCGATTCAACAAGGCAACACAAGTTTCAACACGCGTTTCTTTCTGCAGATCAGTCAAATCATAAGGCACCCATTTTTCATACTTTTTTATTTTATTGATTTGACGCAAATGAGTCAATATTTTTGGTAAGGTAACGTTAAACGGTTAAACCATGCCGCTAATTCCTGAGTAGTTCGGATCGGCTTCCACCATCTCTTTCAATTCTTTGTTATTCACCTGTGTGGGCGGTCTTCCACGTGGTTCGTTCTTCAAATGAAAGTTTCCATCATGAAAGCCTTTAAACCAAAATCGCACGGTGCGTTCATTAGCAATCCCCTCTCCAAACGCAACATTGATATTGCGAGCTATTTCTGCCGCGTTAGTTCCGCGTCGAAACTCGTATTCAAAAATGACTCGAATGTTCGAACTATCCATCTTTCTCGTCTAAGATGAATAAAAAAAACAATTGAAAGTCGATAATCGAATGTTGCACATTTTTTAAAAGAAGAACTTCATTGGTACCATGTGAAAAAAGTTTCACTCAAAAATCTCAAACCATGAAGGTTCTATGTCAATTCGAAGTACCTATTACAATAAAACAAAAAAATGGCAATTTCATACTTTAACCCCTATTATAAAAGCGAAATACCACTCACTGATTAATCACGAAATCTCAGAAACTATAACACTTACAAACTTAAAATTTTGGAAGGTAGGTTCCTTATAGGGTGTAGACATCCGCTAAGAACGAATTTCCCGAAATTCACCCCCAAGGTGATGAAACGGGGGTCCAAAGTTTGTATGGAGAAACCGACTTTCACGTTGGCGAAACCGCTGGCAGAAGCTAGTAAGTATATAAAGCAAAAAAGGTGTCACCGTATGTTACTATAATACTAGCTTTCCGCCCCGGTTTCGCACGGGTGCAATTTCATTTCCGATAGATTTCCCATTTCTTTAATATATCTTTTCATGATAGGCTACAAACACAATAAAAAAAAATCTATCAAATGATGAAGATCCTTCATAGATGCGGCAATTTTTTTTTAAATTATAAACTAGTGTTTGGCTGCGATCCCACCTGATGGTAAGCAGTGATGCAATCGTTGATTGTGAGGCGCACTTATTTATTTTTATTTATCACACTAATATAATAAAGGCGAGTATATATCTGTATGTGTGTAGGTACATACAAACACACACAAACACTCATACATACAGCTTGTTACTCCTTCACGCTTTAACGACTGAACGGATTTGTATAAAAAAATACTTACACACTATTTATAGATATCTAAACTTTGTTAACGACATAATATTAATAACGATAATAATTTATGTAATTTAGGTTTAGATATCTACTTAATCAACCCAAGGAAAAAAGCTGAGCAAGTACGAGTCGGACTCGCGCCCTGAGGTTTCCGTACAAATTTAGCTATGTAAATAGTTCAATTTCAGAATGGAGTCTCGGAAGATTTTTCCGAATCACAAAAAAAAATGTGACGTAACAACAAACTAACAGTTTTCAGATTTATTCCTATACTTGTGCTTTATGACCTTGCTTTATGTCAAATTTCAGGGTTTTGGGTCAACGAGAAGTACCCTATGAATTTTGTATCGAAATGTACGTTTTTTGCCACATAAACCGAAGTATCTTTTTTTCTCGTTAACTCACGAGTTTGATTTTTTTCACAGCTTCAAGGGACTGCAGACCTGAGTATTTGGTAATTTCAGCTTGATTACTCCACCCGTTCCCGAAATATAGGGTCTTGACAGACAGACAGACAGACAGACAGACAGACAGACAGACGGACGGACAACAAAGTGATCCTATAAGCGGGGTTCCGTTTTTTCCTTTTGAGGTACGGAACCCTAAAAAACATGAAGATTTTGGCAGTATTTCTTCTAGTGAAGTTCAGTAGCTCTTTAATTATTCGCAACTGGATAATATGTGGTATCATTGAAACATGCAAGATCTCAGTAAAATGGTGCTGAGAATTTTATTGTAGTGTTAACTACCTCAGTGAAGTTTTCCGAGAAGGTTGACTCGGCTTGAAGGCTGCCAAATAATACAAAAACATTAGAATGTCATTAAAAATTATATCATTAAATAAAAATCTTTTTACAAAAAAAAATACAACCGACTTCAAAGTAAAAAAAAACACTGAAAAGTGCAAAATAACTTTAATTTCGGAAGTCGGTGTTTCTATAATAGTTTTGGCTCTTCGTTATTTAACACCGACTTCCGAAATTAAAGTTATTTTGCACTTTTCAGTGTTTTTTTTTACTTTGAAGTCGGTTGTATTTTTTTTTGTAAAAAGATTTTTATTTTACACTTTTTAGTTATGGTACCACCACTAAAAAGTACCCCTCAGCCAAACTTAAATACCTTACAGCCAGAGTGCATCTCATGACAATTCTAATAATCCCAAACACGGTTAGATTACATTAATTTATTACAGAGTTCCGGAGCCTAACTTTAGGCTTCATCATCAGATCAGTTCGATATATTCCCCCTCTACTTTCAGTCAGTCATCGACTACACTTATAAACAAAGCAATTTTACTTGTTACGACGGTTCTGCTGTGATCCTATGAGGAGTTCTGTTCCATATCTTCGAAGTTCATAATCAGATCATAACAATATTTCTATGGGACCAATTCGGAAGCATAACCTTTCAATAAAACAAAATAATTTCAGAATCGGTCCACAATTGACCGAGAAATCGGTGAACATACATAAAAAATAAAAATAAAAAACATACATTCAACCGAACATATAACCTCCTCCTTTTTGAAGTCGGTTAAAAATAAGAATCATCCGTATTCTAAAGGTAAACAAATTAACTATTCATACGAAGACGAAGACATGGTTTAAATAAAGGACTTAGCTTATAATTTATGTTAGTACTTATACACTACTAGTACCTACTCTGTGTACACTATTGATAGCGGCACGAATCTTGAGCGCTCGGCGAAAGAGCGGGGATCGTTTTGCGCATCGTACAATATCGGCGAGCCAATCACTGTATAAGGATTTCTCTCCCTGCCCCCGCATCTCTTTTCATACCACTAAAGAGATCCGATATTTCACTTCTGCGTGCTTCTGCGCAAGTAGAACTGTAAAAGTCAGCGCTCAAGATCCCTGCCGGTATCCATACTAAAGACAATATCGTTTTAATAAGATGCCTGGTTATGGGGCTCTCATAGTATCTTTCAGCAATAACCGCTAGTAATTATATTACTGAAGAACGCATAAAATCCTTATCCTTACACCCTTATCCATCATAACATTTTATAAAACAAAGTCTCCTACCGTGACTATCTGTGTTCACGATAAACTCAAAAACTCCTGAACGGATTTTCATGTGGGTTTTACCAATAAATAGAGTGATGCATGAGGAAGGTTTTAGGTGTATAATACATGCACCTAAAACCTTATATGTTTTTCTCTATTATAATATTATAATAGAGAAAAACAGAGTATTTCAAAGATTTGTAACGGGGGTTGAATTTGGAGCGGGGTCTCTATAGTTATATTATACGAATACTATAAAGAAGAAATGTTTGTATTTTGGTTTAAAGTGAGTAAACTCAAAAACTACAGGACCAATTTTACAAATTATTTCACCAGTAGGATGGTACCGCATCACTGAGTGACAAAGGCACTCAGCTGGCTTCAAATTGCTTTAGAGTATCAAAGAGAATAATAAGATAATAAAGTAATGGGTTCACAACATAAACTGAAGAAGATCGATAATAATAAACTCTAGTTTAACATTTAGGAGCAGATGGTGCTCGCTTTTTCCGCCAATGATCCTCATGGCTCGTTTTTCGACTTTCATCATCAAGTTGGTATCTGGCAGATCTGACCTAGAAATGAGAGCAGTAGATATTCCATACACGATCAAACTGCCGCTTGATAGAGGTTGTGCAGTTTTTCCTGTGTGTTAAGTACCGTCTTGCTAAGATTCCCAACTTTTTAGCAACCACCTCAGCCTTTGCCTATGACCAAAATCTAAAGTAGAGAACATTACACGAAGAAGCTCAAGATGGCGTCCGATGTCTGAGACGTAGAACTACCTACACCACGTAGTCTGAGTAACCCTCGTAAGTTACCCTTGCCACCATCCGATGAATACCTATCTGGGATCGCCGGGTCGGCGCGTTGCGCACGAAGTGTTGTGTCCAATGGCGTAGATCTTATGTAACTCTACAACTCTACTTGCCATATAAAATGTATGGGGACCGACGCATCCAGATCGGCGTACGTGGCTCACGTGGGCCTAATATAGTTCTACCTGTAGTAATGCTAATGTAGTACAAACTACCTTTAGCAGTAGAAAGAGAGTTAGGGAGCGATATGTTCAAAAATATTAGCCAACAGACTGATATTATTATCGTTTTTTTTTCTCGATTCCGATTCCAACTTACTGATATGCATCAATGGTCACTACAATCTCTTTGTGTTATTGTAGATAATGGTTATATTATGGTTTATAGCATTTTTTTCTCTATTACGAATAAGCAGCGATTTACTTCGAGGTCTTATTTAATCATACCTTTAAAAAAGCCAAGAGAGAATGGAGAGTTGATGAGAAGAACTATTAGATCTGAAGGAACATTGGCATTGCTCTGGCCCCATAAAATGTCAAAAACAAAAACTTACTAAAGCGTGGAGTAACAGATTCTAAATATTTCGATACCTCATAAGGCAAAAAGTGATTTTTTTCAGGAAAGAAGTTTTTGTAATTGTTAATGATATAAGTAGGTACCTAATTTGTGAAAACACTTTTAACCGATGTTTTTATTGTACAAAACGTCAACTTATTTTCAATATTAATTCCAAGATACATTATGTAGGTATGCACTCAACTGGGTTTTTAAAAACAGGAGAGTTTGCGCTACCCTCTAACTTAAGTTAATTTAAGAAAAAAAATTGTGTTCCAGCCAAAGACACTATTATTACTTTCTGCATTTCAGCCTCTTTGCCACTGTAGGCTTCATCTTCACTACTCTAGGAAAAAATTTGCTGTGTTATTCAGCACGCGAAATCTTGCGCATTCGCGAAATTGAGTGAGCAGAGACCATTAGTGTTCAGAAGAACAAAGTGGGACCAAGGACACTGTTCTGAGGCACCCCATTCTTTGATAGTCATCCAGTTATAAGAGTTGTAGTGAGATAGGTTGTGGACTATTTCAGAGCATTACTCTGATACCTAGGCCCTAAACATACCAAATCCATGATAACTATGATTTTTTACCCAGTATCAAAGGCCTTGGCCTTCCCTCTCCTAGAGAGGAGGCCTGCGTCCCAGCAGTGGGAACATTATAAGGCCGATTATGCTATGCTATGCTAAAGGCCTTGTTAAAGTCAAGGAAGACTACAACGTTTCCTACTGTCAATATTACCCGTGACATAATCCACCAAGCTTTAGTTTGCCTCCTTCATTGAGCTGAGATTACGAAAACCGCACTCGTTCCTCGATAGCAGGTGCTTCTTTTCTAAGTACGTTTATAGTCTCTTGCTCACTATGACGGTCGACCTTGCTTTATTGTTGTTGATATAACGTCAATTTGTCCAAAACCTTTGGTAGGATACACGGAATGTGCTTTGATTTTATACCGTTTGCGCTTTAAATTTACAACGTTTTCAATCTAATCCATCGAATCTGTATTTATCCGATTTGTCGCTAGCATAGGAGTAAGAACCAGCTCTTTGAGGGCATGACACCTAAGTTCTAAGCCCATTTGATGCCAAGGTGCGATAGTCGTTCTGCATCCCCCGTCCTTGACTGTTATTTAAATTTCTTTTAACGCGCTAAAAGTTTAGGAAACACTTTCGTTTCGCGTACAGCCAAGGAGAGGAATTTCCTGATAGCTACTACCTGGAGGTTATAAACTCAAGAGTGAATAGGTTACTTCTAAGCAAGCGTGCTTTATCGTCGACTAGGTAGGTACATCATTGCTTATCAGAAGGTGAGATGGTGGTCAAGCGAAAATCCTATCAATTAATAAAAAAATTATGAAGAAACAGGAGTTGCTAAGTTAAAATTTCAAAACAACGAGTAGGCTCTTGTTAGTTTGAAATTTTTCTACATACAAGCACTTAGCGACTCCTGTAACTGTAAATGGAATTTAAAAGCAAAGATCATAAATACACAAATAACATGTAATCAATAATCAATCTTTGGCTTTATGTAGAACTTATAGACCAGCGTTTCTTAAAATGTTAAACATTTTAATGATAAAATAACTTGTGAAACGTTGAAAGTTAGTTGTACTGTAATAAGTAGTTGCAGTAGGGCGTGGCGCGTTGGGCGTCGCGATGGGCGGTCCGTCCCCGCCCCCGCACCCACGCGAGCACCCACCCAGCACCCAGCGCTCAAACAACCATCCATCCGTGCATCTGTGCATCAAGGCATCCGTGCATGTTGCACTCACTAAACTATTTACACTGGTGTGTTTATTATATTTATCTGACTGGCTCAACAGACGTTGCCCTGTCTTAGCTATGGACTGTCAAACCCGCGAAGGTCATTATACCTAAAATTTTTTTTTAGAAAACTACGCCTAATAATAGGCGTAGTTTTTTAAAAAAAATTTTTTTCTTTTCTTAAGAACCTTCTACAAATTATTCGAACACTTCAAAAATAAGATGAATGAAAACGGTAAAGTCGGTCTCAAGTTACCTATAGCGTAATCAAGGGAAATAGGGATTCATTTTTAAATATGACGTAATTACACTTTTATAAATATTACAGGAGATGATAAAGATGTAACATTTTTAAGGGACTACTTGTTACAATTGTTGTAATCTTAAAAGTAAGTTCAATATGTGTAATTCCTTTTAAAATTACGACGATTGTAAAGTCGCATCAAAATGCCTGCTGTAAAATTTCTAAAAATATAATTACCTACTACATTGCTGCACCAAATAAACGATATAGGTAGATCATGTTTGTCTCCATGGCACTCTCTTTTAAGTTGATAAACAAAGGAATATTCTCGTTGGGTATGACTTACCTATACCGTTAACACTGGTAGAAACTGTAACAATCGATCAGCTCATGTATCAATAGAAGAAAACATTGTACCTACATCATCTCCTCCCTAGCCTATTCCCATCTAGCTTGGAATCGGCTTCGCAGTCTAACTGGATGCGGCTGAATAGCCGTGTTTTACATGGAGTGACTGCCTATTAGCCCTCCTCCCTCCTGCCTACTCCTTAGATACACTGATGGTCAAACTTTCAGGCGTTTAGCTACCTGTAACGACTGTCAAAGATCTACGAATGACAACCGGGAGCAACGGTTTTATGTGCGTGCTTTCCGCGGCACGGGGTGTCGGTAATGTCCTAGGTAAACTTAGAAAAGTACATAGCATAGTCGGCCTTATAACGTTCCCACTGTTGGGACTCAAGCCTCCTCTCTAGGAGAGGGAATGGGCCGTAATCCACCACGCGGGCCCAGTGCGAGAAAAAAAAACTACATATTATTTAGAAAAATAACATTGGTACTTGCACGGTTTCGAATCCGCAGCCTCATGCATGAGAAGCGGATGCCTTAACTGGGCCATCACAACATACCTATTGTTTTGATTGTACCTACAACATGTCCAAGAATTTAAAAAATACGAAATAGGTAATACTTAATTTAGAAGTAATTTATGTCAGTATTAATTAACATCATTGATATTAACTGTGTTTATTTGGTTATAGTCGCAACTAATAGGTAAGTCGCTCTATAATGATGTCTAAAATGCGTGAAATGAACGGCCGCTGGGCGACCACCCAAAAGTAGGATGCTCATCCGCTGCCAGCCTCGGTGGGAAAGGGCGGGACCAGACCACTTGACTCACGTGCCGGGTCAAGGCATATTTAAATTAATCAAAATATTTTGAAGCCTACCTAACAACTGTTGACAATCCTCACAGACCAGACACCACTTCTCATCGGTCATACATACGATGATATAAAATGAGACGTTGTTGAAATTATAGGATTCGTAGAAACCAATTAGTGTATTCATATGGAGGTCTCCAATCGATTGCTTTGAAGGCATCTAAGCAGCAAGCAACGGACTTAAAGAAAAAAATAAAAACACTTATCCGGTATGTTAATTTTGCGATGTGCTAATTTTATAAAGCCCCATAACCGGGACATGCTTTGAATTGCCTTGATATGGGTAAGTAGTGAGTATGCACCTCATAAGGTTGCGGTTTTAACGACGCCACGTAAGATGTGGCGACATGATCATCAAGTACCATGGAGGCATTCTGAAACATTTTATGGAAACACATAATCGAGTTTCGTGGTGCTGTGGCTAGCGCCAAACGCACCAGTCACGATTCCATCGGGTCGGCACAAAATCGCATTCACACCTTTAGGTAGTCATCAAGAATCCTCATTGTGGTCAAGATTATGTTTCCTATTATAAGCCCGTCGTAAATGTTTACATTCATAGCAACTTGCTTGAAAGCCCAAACACAATTTAAACTGTACCAAACGTTCCTAATAATTCACGCTTGAAGCAGTTAGAGGCGAATTTCTCAGAATAAGAACTGGTTTTTAAAATGATTATATTATTTGATTACATGAGAGTTGAGACTGTAATGGGTGTGAGTCACAGTTTGTGAGAACCTTAGCTGCGGCTGTATTACTTGCCGGTACGTACTCACCGAGCCCCGAGTCGTGGCCTACGAAATCTTATCATTAATCAAATTGTTTTGTTGAGCTGAGATTATTTATTTCACACTAGAACTCCTATACCCTAACGATGTAATTATTTGTGGACCTACTGAGACATGCTTCACAAAATTGGTTCTAGGTAATGACTTCTCGATTTCTCGATTAGATGATTTCCAAAATGCAATCAAAAGGTATTTTGGCTGTGTAACCACAGAGCGTGGCCAGGTGGAAGCGGTGCCACCGTGCGCCGCCGTGCCAACAGTCACGGAGCAGGTGATCGACCAAACGGCGCAGACGTCTTCATCGACGCGTGCGCAACTAATCTCTCACCCCCAACTCATCGGCACTGTGAAACAATTTGAATGTAATCACTTATCGGCTACCTATTATATAATCTGCTTGCAATCAAACCACTTCCGTACTTTTTTTCATGGCTACACCGCCTCGAAGTTGAATGGATAGTGTTAAATTGAGTATTTTGTGTCGGTAGACTTTTTTATAACTGTAATCGTTACGAATTTATTGATGAAGGTTCTAGTCATTAGAGTAGCAGATGTAATCGATTATTCTGTTTAGTTTCGTATAATTACAAATAGTTAAACATAAACAAGTAATTAACTCAGATGATGTTTATAGAGTTACCTCGTACGTAGGTAATGTTTGGTGTTTCGAGTCCTTTGTTCGCGATGGCTATTGTGCGTGTGGCGTGCCACTTGTCGGAGGTTCATCTTGAGCTCCGGCATTTCCTGCCAGTTTCCAGAGCGGTCCTACGGCTATTGTTATTGTTTAGGCACATTCGCTCATTGCTTCTGACGGTTTTGAGTTAGTTTATAGTTCGACATTCTGTACAACGACCGAAGACGCATTTCCTGTATTGTTAGCAAACAACGGACGGTAAGTACGTAAGTATCTGTCGTTGTTTAGTTGTTTCAATAACTTGATATTGAAAAACAGTTTCTGATCATCACGTTTGATATAATTATGTTAATGAATTGACGTTACATAGATACGTCTCAGTTGAGAAATCATCAAATAACTTCTCCCACTCTGGGTGGAGCGAGAGGGCATGTCAGACTTCTACTGACTGTAACCCACCTGTATTCCTTCAGTTGCCTTTTGCGCCACGGCCACGGTAACTCTTTCGTACAATCCTCTAACTCTGGGTTAGGTACATAATTGTCTGCAATTAAGAATAAGCACATATGAAGACAACCAAGCAAATTTTAAATATTATATTTTTATATAACTTTAATTAAGCTTTCATTTAGTAAAAAATAAAATTATTATGTTAAAGCTGCAGATTTCACCTCGTTATTTGTTAAATTATGCTGTTTAACAATGTGCAATGTAATAAATCAGGGAGTGATTTACTGTGTTCTAGCACACAGTCAAATAAATGAATGAAATGGCCTCAAGTCTCGTAAGAACAGTTAAAAGGCGGAAGTCCATCTAGTCGTGATCTCGAGTGGAGCGGCATGGGTCGGACGGGGCAGCCGGACGCGGGCCGGACGATGGCCGGACGCACGGACCACTGCTGGCCACTTACGAGGGCGAGGCTTCCTGTACAACTCGCATAGGCCGTAATACAAGTCCCTTTTATGCAAATAACTTTGGTCTTAGAAATTCTAAGTTATTTTCCTTTTGTGAAGATGGCCTTTGTTACGCAGTCAGTTAGGGTTTAGGACGTCCTGTTTACATTATGATGCATTTTCTCCTTTTTACATTCAACGAAGAAAATCCTTTCTATTCTGGAGATATGATTCATTGCATGATTTTTTTGGAAAACGTTTAAGGATATCAAAACGATGTGATAGTTATGCTGTGCTCAGTGGCTGACATGGTCATGTGAGAAGGAAGCATGAAACGATGTTACTAAAACAGTTATGAGTACTTATATAATATTATGTGGATGGATGGAGGGGATAGGGAGGCCAAAGAAAAGACGGATGGATTGTGTAAGGAGTGATATGAAAGAAAAGGGAGAATAGCATGATGGGTGACAGGACAGAATCGAAGAAAAAATCGTGTTGCGCCGACCCCAAGTGACATGGGACAAGGGCAGGAAGAGGATGGTGCTCAGTGGCTGACATATAGCATACGGCATGTCTGCTCACAGGTGAGCTCGATACTGCAGCGTCAAGCGCCCCGGTACCGGAGCGACTCGTCCTTGCTTGTTCACCAGTAAATCTTTCCAGTCCCCATTTTGAAATAAGTTTAAACTATTATAGTATTAAGTACCTTCTGTCTCCGACCGCGTCCGCCTGAAATTTTCTTTAAAAATAAAATATAGCGTAAAAAAATATTCCAGCTTTGTAACTTTCATATGTACTACCTAGGATCCGTAGGTAAGTTACTTCCAAAAATAACCTAATGAATGCCTAAGGATTTAAGTCCGCCTTTGTACCTTTGTGTTGCATGAAGTTTTAATAAATAAGTATACAGATCACATACTTCCCACGGACCATTTTATCTTCTTTTTTATTATTACTGATAGGCTCGCGTTTGACCGCTATTTCACCTGATGGTCTTTTCATAATATTTGTTTAGAAGAACTTTCTACTTATTTCTTAAAAAGAAAACATGTAATAAAACTGCAGTAATCGGCAGAAAGAGCGTGGTGACACCGCGAGTCGTGCACTAACACGGCATAACTCACCAAAGGTGGCAAAAAGCCGCGCGACGCTTCACGGTGACAATCGACGATCACGAGCGCACCACGGCCTCACAGACAACTATATTTATCGCAGAATAGCTACTAAGCAGACAGATTTTAAACAGACCAACTGTAATAAAATAAAGCTGATTTATTTAAAAGAAACACCTTTTGTTGGACATAAATGCGAAGAGGAACTGTTTACTTAAAGGCGTTAAAGATTGATTATCGATTTTACTTTAAAAGAAATTCTTTTAATACTTTTAGATGGTATGCTTTTACATAATGGTAGAGGAAAATGGTGACTCTTCATATTATTTAACCGCTTTGTAATACGTATTCATTTTCTATAATGTTATCATACATTGAGCAGTTGAAAAATGTTTAGTAGGCTTGGTAAAATTGGTCACAGTACTCCCAGTAGCTGTTCAGTTTCGGGCGACGAAACGAGCTCGGCGCAGAAGCCGGGCCGACAGGCCGCGCATGCGTCTCGGTTCGTTCCGCCACGCTCATGCCTCTGAGCGTCTAGTGCACTATTACTGCGGAACAGTTTCCCACGGAACACTACTTTATTTGTACCGAACACAAAACGTTGCGGTTAAAAAATTGTCATTCCTAGTCAAATCACAAAAACCGTGGCATTTGGCAACAGAATATTATTCGAGTTTCTAATATTGTTACTTACAAAAGCAATAGAAGTAGATATTTATCTGGCAATTTAAAAAGGGCGGCTATCAAACAGCTTTTTGTTCATTGCTACCGGAATTGGCAGTGATTTGGGGTTCACGCCCAGACATGTTCACTGAATGCCTTTAGTTCAATGGAAAAATTAATGGGCAAGAAGCGATTAAGTAAAGCGTTTAAGCACCCCTATAAAATGCGCATGATAGTACCTACTATAGACATCACGCGCACGAGTAACAGTTATGAGATCGTGGCAGCAGTTTACGACGGTGCAGGCGTGAAACGTAGCACGGAGTCGTATCGGTCGCAGATCAACCGTCTCGGTCACGTGTGGCTCACTCCCACGTCTTAATTGACCCATTTCGTGTGAGATGTAGCGCTCACAGAGACCGCGTCAGGGATACCATCGCCGCAGGACGTGACCCCGCCTATCGCGCACTCCGCACACTAAACTATTCAACTGTCATTTCTAGATACTCATTACTACGCTTTTGACAGCATGCTTGTCTATTGTTGTTTGCTCGTAGTCATTTATCGAGTTATTGTTTTTTCTGTGATATACCTATCTCAATACAAATAACTCTTATTTTGTTACAAGCAAAAGCCACACACAAGTGTTACGTTAGATATTCAAACAGTGACATTATTTGTAACTTAGAAAATTGCAAATATTTATTACCTGCCTCCGTTTATTATTAATATTTTAATTAGGCATTTAAAATCATTTTTACGGAAAACGTGTGAATACGAGCAAGTGAAATGTCATAAATTCATAAAATATAAGATGGTGGAGGATTCTGATGATATCAAGGCGGTCCCATTTTGTGTCCGGCAGTGTTTATTACACACTTACACGCTCGTGTCGGAATTTCGACACTTTAAGCCTCACTTAACTTTAACTTGTAGATTCCGTCACCCACCACACATTTTTGAATTTTCTTCGCTTGCTTGTCACATTAAGCGTTTTACGAACATTTACGATAATTTTACTGTCACTTCGAATTTTTTATTGTCTATGATATTGATATGAATAATGTGACCAGAAGGCTAGGTTTTTCTTCGGTCAACGAATCAGGATTGCTATCCAACGTGGCAATGCTGCCAGCGTTCTGGGCACTTTACTTATTGACATCGATGTGGATGAATATTTTCTTTCTTTTTCTACCAATCGGGTATAAATATATGTATTTTTATTTTCAGTTTGTAATATACATAATATGTCTACCTATAAAGCTAATGTAATTAATATTATTTATATATTAAATAACCACAATATTTATTAGTTAAAATATACAATACATATATGAATAATTATGTAGTTACTATTTTTTTCCTACCATGGCACATTCGGACGAAAACGTTCCACTAAATTCTAATCTAACACACAATAAAAACAACTCTTGTAGTGGGTGAAGTGGCGTATCATGGGCGGACCACCCTGCGCCGTCGCTATCTCTCCGCAATCTTTACAAAAAACGTCACCCCCATCGATCTGTTTGTTGTGTGGCCTTCATTTTACGCTCCTCGATGACTGTGAAATGTTCCCAATTATCTCTTAAATAAACCGTGAACTACCCTTTGTATTAAAATTAAGGGTTCAAGAAAGGGGAAGGAAGCCAAGTTTTTGGAGTTTCCTTTTATTTGGTATTTAAGTACTTGATTAAACTGGCTCTAATATGCAGGTAAGCTTTGAATCATGTTTTTTACAACGCACGCTCTGGTGAAAATGTTTTGCGTTACACGCATACACCGAAAACTTCTTCAAAAAGTCTTATTAATTAATTTTATAATGCTTTTGACAAAGACGACACGACACGGTTGGCGCAGTGCTTGATTGAGCGGACTTGAGCGTCTGACTTCCGCACGGAATAAATATTTGTTAAGCCTGCAGATAGTTGTTCCGGGTCTGGGTGTTGTATGAGAGTTTACATGTGTGTAAACGCACCCACGGCACCCACGACACAAGTGATTCCTCAGTGTAAAACAACGTTTAAAAAAAAAAGAAAAAATATCAATATCTTTGACGTTTTTCGAGACACTGGGACCCCGGACCTTTAGTGGGCGTCTAGGGGCCAAAACTCCGTAAGTGTTTAGAAAATTTAAATTAAATGAGGCACTAACCGATGATTATCCCTATTTGCACTCTGCTAGTGCACCCAAGCATTGGAGGAATCAGGAGAAATAATCCTGTCGGGGGTCAGGGGCGGCAAAAGATAATATAGTCGGGGTGCTCTACCTCGTACGCCAGAAAGTTTGCGAAATAGAGACAATGTAAGTAACAAGAATAAATTAATTAAGCACAGTGATGGTCCTCACATTGTGAAGGTTAGGTTTTCTTTTAAGATTCAACAAATGAAGAGAACCAAACAGTAAGAGCTTACCACCCCGAGTTACATTGCATCATGCAGGTATTAAGGTGAATAGATAGGTACCCCAGGGTAGTGAGATAGCGGTCAAGCGCGAAACTATCAAGAATAAAAAAAGAAAAAACCGCAAAATTCAAATTTTCGAATGTTTTTTTTTTTTTACAATTTGGCTCAGTATTCCAATACTGAAATACGCAAATTGTAAAAAACATTCGGTATTATGGTTATTTAAACATCCAAGGCCCTCAAGGGTAACAAAAAAATGCTTTGACATGATGAGGCAGTAGGTTCTCGCCCCGCTCCACCGCGTCCCGGTACCATCGATATCATGACACAAGGATTTCTGTATTCGTTACGAGTATTTTTAGTCAAAGGAATGAACCAGCTAAGAGACTTGCCGAGTCGAATGCAGATCCTTATTCTACCTGGTGATCCTTGCTTGCTGCCGGCTTGCATCCGGGAGGTTGCCAACCAACACTAGTACACTATGGACTGTACGATAGCCACATAGAGAAACCTGCAGAAGGCATTAGGCAGCAGCCGTGACAGTCCGTTCGCTGTACCCACCTATCATTCGGGGAGCCATTTAGTAGAGTAGCGATGCAACGGTTCGAAGTCTCACCGGCTGTCTAGGACGAGTCTCAGGTACCCCTTACAATGCACCTGCCACCGTATCTCCTCACTTCCCTTGGATGATGATATTGGTAGAGAATACTTAAGGAATCCTAATTCCTTTGTAACCTTTAAATTTCAAAAAGTTTAAATAAATACGTACGTAAAAAAAACGGTAGTAGGGATACGTGATTTTATTCCCATTTCTCGGGACCACAATCAAATGACCAAAAGTAAAAAAAAAATGTTAAACACAAATGAAATCATTCTATCATCATTACGAAAGCTTTAACAAAAGCTATTATAGAAATAAGCTCATGATAGAGATGTACGAAAGGCGTATGACGCAAAAAGTGACGTAAAGGGGAGAATAGGGACGTGCTTAATCCATCGGAATGACGGCTGTCCCGTTGATTTATTAGGACGTGAACAGACGTATGTCCCAGTTCGCCGGGTCCCGGGAGACGCAGGTACAGACAAAAAATATTTGGGTGTTTGTTGACAACACACCGTCATGCTCAGAAATAAATGTTTAAATACAGCTCATTTTTTCTAACGTTTTGTGTGGTTATCGTGGTGTTTACGCAAATTGGTGTTTTGGATTCTGTAACCAATTTTTGCTTTATTTGAGTTTAAAAGTATCTTTGGATACTCATGCATAAAGAGAGTATGTTCCGTATAAGATATATTTTACAATTTCAGTGACTACCTAATTAGGAATATACCTACCTAACTGCGTCCGAAATTTCAACAATTTTGCTGTCAGTTCTGAAAACAAAGGATGAAAGTTTAATGACGCGATAGCGGATAGATTTCACGAGTCGTACAAATACAAATCAAGGGTTGAACATTAGAGTAAGTTCGGAAGAAGCGGGGGCGCAGTCAGCTCCGCATCAAATATTCAAGACGCTTGTGTTTGCCGCGCTCACTCCGCATCACTTGGGGAATTTGTTAAATTACAGTATTATTGTTATTGTATAGATCACCTTGTGTTTCCTGTGGAAGGGTTTTATAACGGAATTGTTATACAAAAATATTAGTTCTATTTCCTTGTAGTTTTTTTATATGGGATATCATCAAATAGCTTTGGAGCGAAAGGAATTTACGGACTAAAAACCACCGTATTTCTTTAGTTTCTCTTTGCGTTCCAGGGCAGCAGTAACTCTTTCGAACAATCCCGTAACCCAGGGCAATCCTACAAGCCTGGTTGTTGGCCAAATGTCTAATTTCTCTTCTAGTTTAACTCGATTTTTTTCCCGTAACTTACACTAAAAACTAGCCTAAACAAACCTTTTCTGAAATGATACGATTATCAAGGAATATCATAATTTTTAAACGACTTAAAAATAAAGAAGTCATCAATATCTAATACTAGCTGCTGCCAGCGGCTTCGCCCGCGTCATAGTAGAAATTAATCCCAAGAAAACATAATCCCAGGATAAAAAGTATCCTATGTGCTATTCTGTGACATGGTCTATCTGTGTACCAAGTTACATCGAAATCCTGATTATGACTGGCCTGTTGGTCTAGTGGTTAGTGGCTCTGACTGCTATGCCGGAGGTCGTGGGTTCGATTCCCACACAGGACAAATGTTTGTGTGATGAGCACGATCATTTGTTCTGTGTCTGAGTGTAATTTATCTATATATGTATGTATTTAGAAATATATAAGTATGTTTATCAGTTGTCTAGTACCCATAACACAAGCTCTGCTTAGCTTGGGACTTGACGGCGTTGTGTGATAGTTGTGGAATATTATATTATTATTATATTATCCGTTCATTAGTTTTTGCGTGAAAGAGTAACATTAGTAGTAAGTATTTATAATATTAGTAGGATTATTGAAACAGCAATATACAAATGATCACGTAAGAGGTGTGCCCCGCTTGGGCAGAGCACCGCCGTGTCCTCGTGGGGGAGATCGGCGGCAACGATCTCTCGCGCCGGGCCTTGGTACAGGCCATGGTCCGAAGCGAGGAGGAGTGGCAGGCAGTCGCCTCCTTCTGCGAAGCAGTAATGTTAGTAAAGGAGGCCTGCACGTGCACGCACGTGGGACCGGCCCACACGCCCCAGCCGATTCCGATCCCGATTTCCGGCCACTGTAGGCGCGAACTTGCGGACGGCGAGCAATGGATAGCTCGCCGTCTGACCGTCCGGTAACCGTCCGGACCAAGCCCAAGTCGTCGACGGCGCGTACTGATCCACACGCGCCTCAAGGAGATGTCAGCAAACCGTAGGGGAAGACTCGGCCCTGGTTTGAAAGGCAACGAAGGAACAGGAGTCGGTTTTTAATCAGTAAAAAGTCTGACACACCCTTCCGATCCGCCCAAGAGCGCGGGATGTCATTGGATGATTTTTCCAACGAAAAAATAAAATATATACAAATGATAATTTATTATTATTTGTATGTAGGTATGTTCGTTCACGTATGCCTCCGAAACTATTAATCGGATTCTGGCAGTTCATTTCTTGGCTTAAAGGTACTCCTACTGAGGGAACAGTTAAGTGCATTAATAAACATAATCAGCCTTATAGTTTTTCTACTGTTGGGACTCAGACTAGGAGAGGAATGAGCCGTAATCCACCACACGGGTCCATTGCGGTTTGGTGAATGTCACATATTTTCGAAGTTATTGTTTCTAGCACATGCCGATTTTCTTCATGATGTTTTCGTTCACCGTTTTAAGAGTAGTGGTGATGGAAAAAATTACACGAAGTACAGAGCCTGGTTTGGTTTGAGCCCGTGACGTTACCACAGGGCCGCCACTGCTCTGCAGGGAACTCTCTTTGCACTGGGAACAGTGCAAGCTTTTTTTTTTTAATTGATATAAACCAGTGCTTGACTGCGATCCCACCTGATGGTAAGCAGCTTCTAATATGGGCCAAGACGTGTAAGTGTGACGGTCTGGCTTATTGATACAATGGGTGTGCTGGTGTCAAAGGGAAAGAATTTTAAAACCTTGGGTCAAATTTATTTTTTCTTGTGTATGTAACTAGGATGCGAAAAGGTTTTTTTTTTTAAGGTTATTGTTGTGTTAGTATTGGAACTCTTATGAGATGCACTCTCGCTATGAATGATTAGTAGTAATATTCTGTAGGTTCTCTCATACAGTAAGTACCTACCTACATTTGAATATGGAGGATATTCAAATGTAGGTAGGTTCAAGCATCGTATTCCTCAATGCTGAGGGTCGTGCTTCATCACTTTCACTTGTATGAAATTCCTCCATCTGTTTTTGTCTCTGGCGGTGTAAAGATCATTGGATACCGTAGAGTCAAGAGCGGTGCAGATCTGACCATAACATTTGATTTGATTATGGAGAAATATAAAAACCTATTAAATGAAAAAGATACTAAACCAGGAACACCGACTTTCGAAATTAAGGTTATTTTGCCATATAAGGCATGTTTTATTTGGAAATCGATATGTAGTAAAATTTATTTTTATTTATATAGGGTGACTGGTAATTAGTATACGATACTTAAACATGTGATTGAGCTCATGATAACCAACAACTTTTACTATGGAAACAAACCTGAAATCGCGAAAAAAAAAAACAGCTGCTCAGTACATTTATGTTTGCCTAATGTACTGAACAGCTGATATTTTTTTCGCGATTTCAGCTTTGCTCCCATAATAAAAATTGTTTGTTATCATGAGCACAATCACGTGTTTAAGTATCGTACACTAATTACCAGTCACCCTATGTATAGGTACCTAGATGATTGTTGCACGTACCTACTCAATTAATCGAATTCAACCGTATTGGATATCTGCGTCAGAACGTAAAGGCATTGTAACAACTTTCAGTTAAGCTTTTAGCCAGAAAGCGGGCTTTCTAGGTACCTACATTCTTTCCGACGGGATGAGACCTTACGACCCATTCAAATATTTCCATTGCTGCAAATATTGTATCTTCCATGACGTTGGTAGCTAACATAATCATGAAGCACCTAAGTAATATTAACTAAAAATAACGTAACACAAACGTGGAGAATGACCCATAGCGCCTGTAACAGCTGAAATTCAAACCCTCATCAAGTGGACGACACAGGCAATGTCGCCCTGTAGATAAGGACCACTTTTTCATAATACTTTATTCAGGTTTGGAGATTTAGCTCAGTGACAGTGTAATCGGCGTCGTCAGGAGTGAGGTGGGCTCGCTTAAGTATTAATGTTTAACCCTTTCGCAGCGGGCGATGGCGGGCACCCGACAACTCGGTGTCAATCCTATCCCGCGAACGACTCTACATATTTAATGTTCATTAATTTGTCTAGTTTGTGTAATCCACGTGAAATGTGCGACTTTATTGAATAGATGTCGCGTTGTTTACAATATTGTGATATTTATTTTAGTTTATTTCATTTGGGAGGCATATAAAATCAAAATTAAAGCATATATCTTCTTAATGGGGTTTAGAATCATTTAAGTTTGTTAGAATAAACCTTAATGCACGGGCCAAGTAAGTTAAACGCGGTATAATTAAATTGAACTGAAAAGAGTGATTAACATTTAATCGAGTTCCTCAAAAATCTACGCCCAGCAGAACAATATAGGGGGTAGGTATAAGTTAATTGGCTGTGAATTTTTCATTCTCCGTAATCTATGTAGGAGAAAGTACGAATTTCCCGTGAACGAAGTCGCGAGAAAAGTGTTAAGTAGCTTTAAATAAACTATTTACAGGCTTCAGTTTTGAATTGTCAAAAAGTCGATCAGGCTAATTGCAGTTTACATTTAACAACATAAAATGTAAAAACAGGGTCAGGACGAGCTCTTTAAAAGCCTCCACATAATATGGGAGTACTGTTGTAAAAATTACAAAAGTAACTAAATTACACGAATTCAGACTAAATAACAAAATATATAAAAATGCAATTGCAAAACAATATAGGTATATAACTGGAATACTTTATACACCCCAATGAGAAAATTCAGCTACAATTATAATTATAGCAATGTGATTTACTTAAATGCACTTATGTAATGTTTTTATAGAAATATGCTATCATTGTAAGCAAATAATATGGGCTGAAAGCTACCAATAAAGGGCGTCGATGCACTTTATTGGTAGCTTTCAGGATGTAACTAAGTTTATTATGTAACAGGCTGTATAACAAGAGAAGGCCCTACTCACTGACTCATCTACGCCCGGCCTAAAACTCTTGGAGCTAGAAGGCTGATTTTTTTCACAGGTGTTGTCTTTAAGAGGTAGACGAAGAATAGAACGGAAATTCAACTCTTAACGGGGTGAAATAGGTTTATATGCAAGCGAAACAGCGAGCATGAGCTAGTTTATAATAAATTTATGTGGCCTGTTACAGTTAGACTACCAAAGGTATTGGTAAATGATCCAGTGCATTGAAAATTCGCTCGACACGCTTACGTAAAGTATACAACTTTTCACCTTGAAGTGACGTCACGAGTAGGGAATCCAATCCCGCATCAAAGTCGCGATCCCGCAGGCCTGCGGGATTGAAGTCAACAATCCCGCGGGATTTGCGGGATTGGAATATTTTAATTATTTTATTTTATTTTAAAGGGGATGCTCAAAAGTAGCCCGCGAAATTCATATTTTCTTAAGATTTTTGCATTTTGCAGGTCACAGTGCCACTCGGACTTTGAATTTCGCAGTGGTAAATAATCAGGAACGATAAAATTAAATATTTAACGTTTCATCTTTCAGATTTAGGAAAATAGAGTAGATACTTTGATTACATTCCTTTCCACTTCCGATTTAGGACTCGCACAATACAAAATAGAAATTCAAAATTTATTTAGTTTTAAAATAAAAAAATTGAAAACAAAATTATTTCCATAAGTAGGTACAGTACAAGTTCTACAGAAAAGTCACAAGTTCCATGGATAGTTGTTAAATGACACGTTAATGCGGTTTCGCTGGGTCTAACTAATAGGTGATCAGAACGGGCGGCGCGTCGTCTGAACCTATTTTTTTTAGGAAATAATTTAATCACGCAGGCTTGGGATCCCGCACAAGTAATCCCGCATTTCTGATCCCGCAAAATAGGTGTGGGATCCCGTGCTTGCGGGATTGGATTCTCTAGTCACGAGACCCCGATTGCTGATCTTAAATGCGTTTTATTTTGTCAAATCTTATTGACTAAATTAGATAAAACAAAAAATACGCGTTTAAATGATTAATTATTTATTGTAATTTTTGTATTTCTTTTATGCGAGATCTGGAAATACTTTTACTTAGTTAAAATTACAATGTACAATAGAAACAATTAAAATTTCTTATTTTTTAGTCAAATTAATTGTTAATATATAATACAAAATTTATATTATTAAAGTTATATTATTAATAAAAAATACAAACTAACATAGTGACAGTAGATATTGTGGGGACGGGGCTCGAGTGAAAGGCTTCGTGTACAATTTACTAGAAGAAGCACTCTTTATGTTACAGTATTATATAAAAATAAAAAGCTTGTAATTACGTCCGCCTATATTTTTCTTATTTGACATCTTCCATCAAACTTGTTTCGAATATCAACCCCTAAGCTTTTTAAACATAAACTTTAACAAGTATCTCGCCGGTATCCAAGTTAGCAATCTATGTGTGGCCTCTTTGGATGCCACAATATGTAGGTACAAACACGTAGGTATAAAAAATAAGATGTTCAAATATTTTTGATAGCAAAAAATATAAATATTAAGTACTACAATGCGTTCCAAATAAGAATAGGATCGATTGCCATGTTGTGACGTCACGTCATACTGTCAAAGAAATTGGGCAAAATTGAAGAACTGGATTCTGACTAAACTTTTTTCGTTCACAGTTCGTAAATAAATTAAATTTTAAAAATTTATTGTTTTGCTCATCATAATAATTCTTCGATTTGACAGTATGATAATACAAAAATTTGTGCCGCTGTCAACGTATCTATTAAAATCAAAAGTTGCGAGCATTGCCATAGCAAAAACATTTATTTTTAACGGATGGAGACAGACGGAGGCGAACGCCTGCCACTCCTCCTCGCTTCGGACCATGGCCTGTACCAAGGCCCGGCACGAGAGATCGTTGCCGCCGATCTCTCCAAGAGGACACGGCGGGCGGCGCTCTTCCCAGGCGGGCACACCCCTACCGTGTGCTCCACCGTGTCCTCCGGGCGGTCCACAAAGTGGTGGCACCCGGTCGTTACTTCCGCACGAATCCGGTGCAGGAACTTCCCGAACTGACCATGTTCGGTGAGAACCTGCGTCATGCGAATGGTAAGGACGCCGTGAGTTCTTTCCAGCAACTCCTCAAAGAGGGGACTTACCGCCATAATGGCCTTATATTAAAACACTGGACGAGGACGCAAGTGTTATCCTCAAACCGTGCCCAGAAGTAGTGTTGTGTGTGTATGTTAATTGTTATTTGATTTAATTATTAATATTGACATGCTTTATTGAATTTATTTATTTAATTGACAGAGATATATATGTACTAACAATAGTTTATAAGTTGTGTACCTATGTCTTTACTAACCATAATGGATTGTATTATCTAGAAAATAAATTATTATTATTATTATAATTATGGCGTGCCCAGCACTGGGTTGCGATAGTCGGTGTCGCCATTCCACCATGAGATCCCGCCGTAACTCTATCTGCCAAAGTATTTTGGCACATGGAATGAAAATCTTGCATGCAAACGAAATTCTCTCTTTTCACCCCCTTAAACGTTGAATTTCCAAAAACCCTTTCGTAGTGCTTGCCCTTGTCATAAAAGTAACCCTTGCGCAAATTTTTATGTTCCTAGGCCCAGTAGTTTCGGCTGTGCTTTGATATGTCAGTCAGTCAGTTTCATCTTATACTTAAATATCAGTGATAAATGACAAAATGAGATTCTACTGGTGAAAGAATCTTTAAAATCGATCCAGTAGTTTTTGAGTTTATTACAAACCAAAATACAAAACTTTTTCTCTTTATAATTATTAGCACATAAAGAGTGCAGATAAAATGTCTGTCATACAAAATGCCTCAATGAAACTCTGAAAGCTTAGAACTAGCTATAGATATGCATTTTGAAATTAAATTATTTGGCTCGTTTTACTAAGCAGAATCCCGGCGGACCAAATCTGGTGTCGGTTCCTCCATATTCCTCGAGTTTATCCGTTAGGTTACAGCTGCGGTGTGGCGACTAGCCGCGTAATCCCTCTAATATATGCACAACTAAAAGGAACCGCGCTATCGGCCCCCGAGGACCGATCCGCGCCCGCACGGTGACCATCACTAGCTCTCGTTTTAAATCATACTTTAATCCGCATTACGTTACGTAAATCTCATTTCCTTCCAGACAAAGCAAACTGATTGAATATATTCTATTACTCTATTGCTATTACTACCACTTACAAAGTTAAAAGGCTCACAAAGAGGCCTCTTCTCAACAAAGAGACGTTCATGAAAAAAAAAAGAAAAAATTTACGTAGAACAAAGTATTTAGCGGAGTGCATTGTGTTCAGCGAAGTTTGGTGGAGCGGAGCGGAGAGGCGCGCGCGGGGCGCCGGCGCCCATTGGCCGCGCCCACACCGTGGGTGGAACGAGGAAAATCTAAAACCAGTTTTCCTTCGACGCTCTAAATTTGAAAAGCTTTTAGCGTCATCTTCCTGTCATTCGACTCATTACTCGAGGCGCCTGGCGTATTTGCGACTGTCGAACTGATGTGCGATATGTCAATTTGTCGTCTGATTACGCACGCTGGGGACTTCCTGAACTCATACACGTAGATATACGTCTAATACTTCTTTAATCTGGACGAGCAAAATAAGTCATTTATAGATTAAAAGTATATCGCCTATGACTTTGATGTTAAGGGAAGGAAGTAGGTGAAGGTCGTGTCGCACATATATGATATCTAATATTAGCAACCGGAGCTGCCGTCTATATTACTTTGAAAATTACAGTTCTGTTGCTCTTGTGCCACCAAAGAAAATTTATATCTATGTGTAAATTGGGTATTCTTCGAAAGCTAGAAAGAGCGAGTGGGTGCTAGTGGGGGAGGTCGTGTGGGCGGGGCGGCGGGCAGCGGGGCGGGGCGGGCGCAGGGTGCAGCACCTCGGAGCGGCTCGCCCTCCGCAGCGCTTGGCACAGTCGCGCAGCACTCGCCGCTCCCGGCGCGCGTCCTCGGAGCACGCACGAGCACTAGCACGACGACCACCGGAACACTACTCCCTCATTATATCATTTCGCCGTTACGGACGACACTGGCCTCAAGCTCACAGCCACCTGTAATCGGAAAATAAAGGTGCGTGCCAAAAATGATTGTCGCTAATTAAGCCGATCGGCAGCAGGCACCCAAATAATTGGCGTGGAGGAAGCGCAGCGCGCCCCGCGCCCCTCAATTAGCGGCACCTGTCCGACACGCGCCGCGCATTAATTCGCACTCGCATAAAATGTACCCGCAAAAAATACCAAAATAAACTGGAACCGATGCACCTGCGGCAATCAGCGGCGGACGCGGACCTGGCGAGCGCGCGCACGTCCCATAAGTGAGCACTTCGAGCAGAACCAAAAGCCTCCCAGCTGCTGGAGATATGATCATGCTATTCAAAGGCAACAGCAGTCGACTGGAGCACCTCATTGAGAAGATTCAGGCCAACAAAGAGAACCACGACGTCACATCTGAGGATATAAAAGGTCAGCACATATTTTTATTAAGAAATCGTCTGAATTCGGTCTGAGTGATGTTATCGTGTTTTACACCTTTTTACTATTTTCATACCTGTTCGTTTGTGTTTCCCATAATATAATAACCGTAGGTACCTGTCCTTGCTTCCATCAATTTAATTTTTCCGATACGTCATGTCAAATGGATTTTTTTATTATTGTTGCTGTCCTGTGCGAGTCACAAATAAATGTTTTTCTTTATTTCTTTTTTTCTATATTTTCTTTTTTTTCTATATTCAAGAGCTTTTGGGGACTCTGTACTTCAGTATGAGAACTTTCTGTTTGTTTTGATTAAGCTTATGAAGTACACAAAGAAAATTAAAAGTGGAATGCGATTATAATTGTATGATGTATTTACGGCTCTTTTGTTTTTTATATACTGATATAAAAAATAAAAATATTTAAAGAAAAACAAAAAACCCGACTGCGTCGAAACTAATTTTAAAAAATACGTAAAAAAATTAACTTAAATAAAAACTAAAAAGAAACAAACAAGCCCAGTAGTTTAGAATTCTGTTATGTAATACTAAATAACTACACAATTTAAATAGTTTTATAATCGATACACACATAAAACAAATCATACATTCTAATGCAGAACAGAACGACTCACAGTCGGGGCCCCTTGGGAAGATTTGATTGGTAAAATTTTTGTTTCTTTTTAGTTTTTATTTAAGTTAATTTTTTTACGTATTTTTTAAAATTAGTTTCGACGCAGTCGGGTTTTTTGTTTTTCTTTAAATATTTTTATTTTATTTTATACTTTTTAGTTACGATTCATTGACTTCGTTATAAGATGGTAAATTTCGCAATCTAGTCATTTCATTGAGGGAGTTAATATCGTGGGGATTATTAAGTAACTGGCGGTGGTCTAAACTACTGATGATTAGTCCCTCTAGAGACCTAACTCGGCTCAAAGCTACATATGCTTGACCTTTAGCAAAAATGCGTGAACTTAAGTCAACCACAGCTTGGTCCAAAAGTCCAAAGTAGTTCCTTGGAGCTCGTGTACAGTTACACCCCAGCACAATATTAATGGCAACATTTTTCGCTCTATTTTACCCTGTCCGCGAAGTGCATCGAATTCTGTCGTCGATGGTTCGATTCTGACTCCTACTCCAGGAACATTGTTTTTAATTGCTTTGTCGTCAAATTCTATATAAACAGCTTGTGGCAATTCTCCGGGTTCCAATTGGTCCCTCCGAAGAGCTGGCCACTCAATTGTCCTTATAACACCCATTGCTCCGTTAACAAGACCATAGGTAACATTCAAATTTCTTCGTAACATAACTCGTGATCCTAAACCGATTGTTAAATATGTAACGTTTCCTCCAGTTTTGTTAGGATCATCAGAAACCTACATCTTTCGGTTTTTGACCATATGTTTTCGTTTCTACTGATATATCAACTGCATGTAATTTATACAACCTAGTAGTTTTTGCCAATATAGTTGTCATCTTTTGCTTATGTTCATCGACCTGTCTAGTAGATGGGAAAACTCGAATGATTTGATTTACAAACGTGCATCAAATGAACAACGCCATCTATCGAGTTTGGTGGTAAACTTTTTTTTACCAAAAATATTTGTTCTTCATGCTTTTTCACTGTTTTTTTTATTTGTGTATCGTTTATACTTGAAATGAAAACTTAAATCAATAAGTAAGAAAATTAGCGAGAATGATTGATTTGTTAAACAACTTTAAATCGTTATATATCCTAAACTATTATTTAAAATGAAAAATGATAAAAGGAACCTAATAATGATGATTTAAAAAAATAATGATTTTAAAAAATCTATTCAACGACACCCGATATGACATAGTTCATCGACTTTTTTTTTTCATTTTGACAATATGGCGTCTGGTTGTAGCTGTGGTGAATTTTGATTACTGTCATGTCTTTAGTGACACTCGCAAGGTTAAGACGAATCGATTGACGTAAGAATTATCAAAATCGGCCTACGCATTTGGTCTCTAGAACGCCACATAGAAACAAACATACATACATACACACATAGACTGATAAACACATTACCCTCCTTTGCGTCGCGCAGTCGGGTAAAAACAAAAGAGCCGTAAATACAAGTAGGTTTTACTATATATTTTTAGTATTGATTTACGCAGCTAACACCTATTGATTTATGGAATTTATTATTATAAGTATCTAGGTTCATTATGTTGTTATGTTTACCGAATTTTGTCATGTTATACTTTTTGCATCTTGCTGAAGATCTGGAGTGAAAAAGAAAGAAAACACGTTTATTTGGCAATGAAATAACAGTTAAATATTGAAACTTAAATGAAACTTAAAAACAAGTTGAGTAGTCTTATTCTCTTTTTGTGCTTAAAAAAGCTTCAAAGTTTCAAAGGATATTTATAACTAGCGTCAGCCAGCGGCTATGCCTGCGAATTTCTAAAGTTATCCCAAAGGAACACAAAAATTACCTACTGTATCCCATTTTCTATTTTAGAGTATGGTCTACTCGTGCAACGGCTGAACTGATAGCCTTTATCACGAGAATAGATAAATAATAGACAAAGTGACAAACAGAGTTGCGAAAGTAACTCTTTCTTTATTTTATTATTATTATTTTAAACAGTAGTAAAGAAACAGTGTACAAAAAAGGACATTTTCTACCAGTCGATTTTTAATATATTTTTTCAGGGTGGGAAACAATTATTAAAATCATCCAATGGCTTCTTGTGCTTTAGGGTGGAGCGGGTCAGACTTTTACTGACTGAAACCACACATCTCCTTAAGTTCATGGGTCGTCTGAAAGGGAACCCAAGGGTCCTGGGACGCAAGACAAAGAAGGAATATAGGACTGGGTTTTAGTCGGTAAAAGACTGACACGCCCTCTCGCTCCAACCCAAAGCGAGAAAAGTCATTGGATGATTTCCTACCTAAAAATATCCCCCTAAGTTACCAGTCGACCAACAGTGGTGGTGCAGAAATTTAACATGGCAAGTGCTGCTTAATATAAAGACAAACAAAAAAGAAAAAGTGCAATAATATATACATATACTTAGATACGTTAATATAAAGACTATAATATAAGATTGCATGTAGCGGAGATGAGAATGTTGAGATGGATGTGTGGTGTGACGAGAATGGATAAAGTGAGAAATGAGTTAGAGGAAGTTTGAAAGTGGCTCCAGTGACTGAAAAGTTGAAGGGAAATCGTTTGTCTTGGTGTGGTCATGTAAAGAGGAGAGATGAAACGCATGTTACTAAAAGAGTTATGAGTATACATGTGGATGGGTGGAGAGGGAGAGAGAGGCCAAAGAAAAGATGGATAGATTGTGTGAACAGTGATATGAAAGAAAAGGAAGTTAGTGATAGCATGACGGTTGACAGGATAGAATGGAAGAAAAAAAACGTGTTGCGCCGACCCCAAATAAGATGGGACAAGGACAGGAAGATGATGATGAGATACGTTAATATAAAAGCAATGTTGCAATGTTATTGTTGTTGTTTTTGTGTGATTTAGGTATAGATGAATAAAACCTTTGAATTTAGTCATGGTGCTGGTGATGGTAACACATAGATACAGGTAGATATATCGTAGGTATTTGGGTAAGCCTTTACGTTGTTGAAACCTCTACGGTCCGGATTAAGCGTTTCGCCTCGTCATTTATACCGCGTACATCAAAGGACTAGAACAATTTGCCTGCTGCGGTCTTCCCGTGCGATCAGGGGCGCCGACTCTGTGTGTGCTCGGGGGCTCGAGCACCCATGAGAAATAAACAGTGGGTGCCGAGCACCCCTGAGAATAGACATCAAGAAACAGATCAGTAATAGCCTTTTAGGGATGGGCGTTTTTTCATTATCCAACGACTCGTTTAGCGCAGTGGTTTATTGCGCCGTTTGAGACGCAAGGGTCGCAGGTTCGATTCCTGCACCACAAATGTTTTTTGTTGAAACAGATATTATGTTGGGTCTGGGTGTTTGTGGTACCTTCGATATATATCCGCAGTATGTAAGTAGGACATTTATTTATTTGTCGGTCGATTACCGTGCATTTCTCTTCTCACACTTCGCCACTTTTTCGAGTCATCAAATGAGCATGAGCACCCATGTTTTCTAAAAGCCGGCGCTCCTGCGTGCGATTATAATTTAGGTGTTTTCAAGGCTCGAGTGAATGACTCTTAATAAACTAGTGCTCCTCACCATCAACAATTGTGCCACTGCTTACCATCAGGTGGGATCGCAGTCGAACATTTTTTATAAGTATACCTAATTACCCATATAATTATCATGAATTGAACCTGAACGATTATCAAACTTCCGATTTTTTTATCAAACTTTTTGACTTTTGACTTTGACTTTTGACTTTAAGACACTAGCACAGCTGGGTGTGGAAGCAAAACAACCCCTCAATTACTGGAAGTCCACAATTGACCGAGAAATCGGTGAACATATGTACGTACATAAAAAAACATACATTCAGCCGAACATAGAACCTCCTCCTTTTTGAAGTCGGTTAAAAAATGTGAAATATGCGATTATCGACTTTCAGTTGTTTTTTTTACTCAGCTTAGACAAGAAAGATGGACACTTCGAAAATTCGAATGATTTTTTAATACGAATTCCGACGCGGAACTAACGCGGCAGAAACAGTTCGCAATATCTATGTAGCGTTTGAAGAGGTGACTGCTAATGAACGCACCGTGCGATTTTGGTTTAAACGCTTACGTGATGGAAACTTTGATTTTAAGAACGAACCACGTGGAAGACCGCCCACACAGGTGAATAACAATGAATTGAAAGAGATGGTGGAAGCCGATCCGAGCCAAACTACCCAGGAATTAGCGGCATGGTTTAACGTTACCTAACCTACAATATTGACTCATTTGCGTCAAATCCATAAAATAGAAAAGTATGAAAAATGAGTGCCTCGTGATTTGACTGATCTGCAGAAAGTAACGCGTGTTGAAACTTGTGTTGCCTTGTTGAATCGATACAGAAATGAAGGAATATTAGATCGAATTGTGACATGTGATGAAAGTGGATTCTTTACGATAACCGTATATAAAATTCTTTACGATAATGTAAAGTATACTAGGGAATTATCGACCTGAAACAAAGTCATGACACTTGCCCAATATCAATATGTCATTGCGTATTCAATCAATGTGCCGAACTTCTTCCCAACTATACTTTCTTTTTTTAAAGCGGCAAATCATACAATGACTTCTCGCGCTCTATGGTGGAGCGCGAGGGTGTGTCGGACTTTTACTGACTAAAACCACACCTACTGTGTCCTTCAGTAATTGTCCTTTGCGTTCTAGAACCACGTTTCTTTTTAAAAAAATCTCCGTGGACCTAAGTAGGCATTGGCCTTGCTGGGCCCCTACGATTTGCTGTCATCTCTTTGAGGGCATGAGACAGATACAGCATGAGAGGTCGCCGCTTCCGATCACTTCCACTAGGACTCGACGGTGCTCAGCCCAAGTGGGGCACACATCCATCGTATACTCCACCGTGTCTTCCGGGTGGTTCACACAAACACGTTTCTTCCACCTGAATCTAGTGCAGGAACTTCCTGAAACTTATCATGTCCGGTGAGGACCTGGGTCATGCGGGAGGTGAGGGTGCCGTGACACCTCTCCTCCTCAAAGAGGGGATTTACCGCCATTATTATAGCGTGCCCATTCCCAGCTATCCTGGGGTCGGCTTCCTATCTAATCGGATGCATTTAAATACCAGTGATTTACGTTGAAGAACTGCCTATCTGATCTCTACCACCCAGCAATTGGGTCACGAAACCCTTTGGCACGACTGTTATCAGGCTTCCGACTATCCGTAGGTACCAACTGTCGAAGGTCTACAAATGAAAGCCGAACAGAAACACCTGGATATAGACCTAAGTAAAGAAATTCGGAAAATCTCTCGAAGTAGGTTCCTAACCAACACACACTATAAAACTCTCAGTAAATGTTACGACCGCCAAGCATAGGTTATTATTATTTCCTAGGCCATTATATTTCATACGAGCAGTCATTAAACATTTGAAATCTATAATAATAAACTATGAAAAGGAAAAGGCATAATGAAGCTTTTCCTATTTTATTGATAGCTTTTGTCAGTGGCCTCGACTGTATACAAAGTTCGTTGTGGATGGTTGGCTTTTAGCTTATAATACTCGTATCTACACGGCTTGGCTAGTTGACCCGTACCAAAATAATTTTCGAAAGTTTACCTCAATAAGACTGGCTTTTAAATTTGATTTTATAAAAACCAAATTAAAAACATACAACGTTATTTTTTTTTTATTATATGTTATAAGTTGGAATAAGTAACACATTGTGATTTAGGAGGAATCAATGGACTTCCAAAATACAGGCATTTCTTGCCTAGTTTGGGGTCCAAATGGTCTCAACTAAATATATGTACCGACTAAACTAAAAGATATAACAATTTTGTGCACAAGATTCTGTTCAGTCTATATTTACTATGTACCTACCTATAAACCCGAGATCGTTTAGCTCTTGTGTGTTAATTGGATGTTTTTGGATCAAATACATTTATTATTTAAGGTTTTCTGGGCACTTTTCCGGATGTCAGCGATGTGGAGGAGTACTTCGACGCCTGAGTGTACTTTGTGTTTTCTTAATATACTAATAGTTAGATTTTAGTATAAATAGTTTAGTTAATATTCAAGTTTTTTATGTACATATTTATCTAGATATAATATTTAAGGTTCTTATTCAATATTGTGTGTAGGTATCAGTGTGTGTGAAATATCTAAACATATTGTTTTCTTTCTTTCTTGCTATTCGAATGCACAGTTGAAGATGATTATACAGTGTCATTTAAAATTTTAAAACATATTGAATCGCCGTAAACATAGACATTAATATTTCCATGCTGAAATCGCTATCCGCTGTGATTAACAGCGTAGTATTAAAGGGATTTTTTCAAAACGACGAAATTATGTAGGTACTATAATGTTGACGTCTCGATGACATATCATGGTACCGATAATTATTTGGGTCGATACTGTTGTTGTCTTCTCGATAAGTTCAATTAATAGGAGCTTATTAAGCTGTTGATCCCCGCACGAACGCCGGCTCTCGGGCGCCATTGTCTTACTATTGTGTCTCTAATTACACTACTCAACGAGTTAATAAGCTTGCTGAAGTTTAAAAAAAAAAACAATAGAATTAACCCACAACACCATAATACCTGGGACCACCCTAATAGTTGGGACCAAGATCCCGGTCCAAAAAGCCCCAGGACCCATACCCAAACCCTAATTACCCCGCCCCCCGCCCCCTCAAATACCTAATGCCTAATAGGACAATGATTAAATTGATTACATTATAAATAATGCTACTTACCTATTATAAAAATGTTGTTGGATTTTAGAAAGTGAAATTAAAACTAAACCTATTCAGAATGTAAAAGTCTAAATCAACAGCAATAACAAAACCGTTTCGAGCTTCTATGGAAATCAATAAAAAATAAAAGGAAGTGTTCGATGTCCTACTTGCCCTTAAGAAAATTCTTGTTATTAAAAGTTATACGTTTCATGAAGTTTTGCAAAGCATAAATAATTTAGGAGTTTAGTTGAAAAGTGAAAACTTGAAATTAATTCATCATCAATTGAACGCAATAATTGACTAAGTTCAATGAAGGGGATTATACGATTTTCGCAAACACCATCCCTTGACTTAATAATGCTCTCTTAGACTAAAAACAAAATAAACTAAAAATATTGAGTTCAGCGCCATCTAGCGAGAATATGGCAACGCTCAGGACCTCAGCTTTCACCTTAATATTTATAACAATCATCATCATCGTTAATCATCGTTATTTCAGCCGAAGGACGTCCACTGTTGGATATAGGCCTCCCCCAAGTGTCGCCATAACGGACGGTGCTGCGCGTCTCGCATCCACCGCATCCCCGCGACTCTCACCAGGTCATCGGTCCACCTTGTGGAAAGCCTTCCAACGCTGCGTTTTCCGGTGCGCGGTCGCCACTCCAGAACCTTTCGGACCCATCGACCATCCGTTCCACGAGCAATGTGCCCTACAATGGCCACTGCCACTTAAGTTTGGCAATTCTTCGGTCTATGTCGGCGACCTTGGTTCTCCTGCGGATTTCTTCATTCCTGATGCGATCACGCAATGAAACTCCGAGCATCGCCCTTTCCATTGCCCTTTGGGTGACTGTAAGACTTCTGATGAGGCCCATTGTAAGTGACCATATTTCAGTGCCATATGTCATCACTGGCAACGCGCACTGGTGATAGACTTTCGTCTTAAGACACTGTGGCATGTTGGACGAAAAGATACCATGCAGCTTCCCGAACGCTGCCCAGCCGAGTCGGATTCGACGATGACCTCTTTCTCAATATTAGACCTACCCAACTGGATTGTCTGTCCCAGGTAAACGTAATCGTCTACAACTTCGAGTGTAGAGTCTCCGATCTTGATCGGAGTTGGTGCTACATCGTTATTTACCATGACTTTGGTTTTGTCCATGTTCATTTTAAGACCCACTCTTTCGGAAGCTCTACTAAGGTCATCGAGCATTGTACTGAGCTCCTCCGTAGTCTCAGCCATGACTACTACCTATATCGTCAGTAAACCGAAGATGAGTGATGTACTCGCCATTGACATTAATGCCTAGTCCACTCCAATCCAGAACCTTGAAGACATCCTCCATTGCAGCTGTAAACAGTTTCGGAGAAATGACGTCGTCCTGCCTCACACCCCGCTACAGAAGGATAGGTTTCGAGGTCCGGTCCTGAAGTCGGACTGACATTGTGGCGTTCTCGTACAACACTTCAGCACCTCGATTTACCGATAGTCAATCTGGCACCGTTGGAGAGATTGCAGTACAGGCAAGTCTCGATCGAATCAAAAGCTTTCTCGTAGTCCACGCACGCTAAGCAGAGAGGCAGATTATACTCCTCGGTCTTCTGTATAACCTGCCGGGGCGTATGTATGTGGTCTACGGTGGTTTGTGTGGTGTGGTTTTCGGAATCCGGCTTGTTTAGGCGGCTGGAAGTCGTAGAACCTGCGCGCGAAACGTTTTCTTTCGCGTTTCAATTCGTGACGACTCTGAAAAACAGCTTGTAGACATGGCTCAGAAGCTACATGGGCCTGTAATTCTTAAGCAGGGCATTGTCGCCCTGCATTTATAACAATATAATATTCCACAATTTTCATACAACGCCATCTAATCCCAAACTAAGCAAAGTTTGCGGTATGAGTACTAGACAACTGATAAACATACTTATATACATATTCTAATAAAGTAAGAAGGTACATATTACAGATAAATTAAACTCAGACACAGAACAAAATGTTCGTGCTCATCACACAAACACTGTTCTGGGTGGGAATCGATCCCACGACCTCCGGTGCAGCAGTTAGGGCCACTGACCACTAGACGAACAGACCTGTCAAACTAATTTAAACTCTACCTACTTTAATTTGTCCAAATCCTCGATCTCTCTCCAAGTACTCAATGCTGTTCAAAACTAAAGTCATAGTGTAAGTATAGCGAAAATTTATGGACTTGCACCATTCTTTAGTCAATAGTTCCTACTACAATTTATATTTTTAGTGAGCAAAACCTTTGCTTTGCTGGAAACATATTAACAGTCCATAAAATGCACAAAGCTTGATAATAGCTTGTTAAAACCGTTGGTTAACAATAAAACTGTTGTTCATCGATAACGGATAACTTTAAGTACCTATAAGGAAATCAGTATCTTAAAATTTGTATTTAAATAATGAAGAGAAATGAACAATAGTGCTTGGCTATACCTAGATAGTATTATATTTTGTACCATTTGCACTTAATAAAGTAAAATGATTTTTTTAACAGTGTTTGTAAAATAAAATCAAGTCTAAGCTTTTTCTTTAATTAGAATATAAGGCTTCGTCAGAATCGAAAGTGTTCATCACGCGAATAATCGATCGCATCGAATATCTAGCGACGTCTATATCGCCACATAAGAACTAAACTAAAATTTCGATTAGAACACAAATTATACAATAGTCGATATTTATTTTACAAAACACTTACACGTGATTTTTTTCGTCAGCTAGAAAATATCGGCTTCATCTAGTTTAACATAATAACCATAAAAAATTAGGAAATGAAATGAAATTAAGTTTAAAATACTGACATGAATAATGACATAGAAGAAGTTAATAATATCATTTTTTTTGGATTAGTAATGGACAAGGCATTGCAATTGGAAAGCTCAAGTAAATAATCTATGTAAGAAAATTAACAAATTCGTATTTGCACTTAGGAGGATCAAAAACTTAACAGACATTCGAACAGCCTTGTTGGTGTACCATCGTCATGTTTGTTCTATTTTAAAGTATGGATTAATTATATGGGGGAATTCAACAGATGCCCAGAGGGCATTTATAGCCCAAAAGAAGTGTGTAAGGTCAATTTTCAATCTTAAGTGAACAGACTCTCGTAAACGTATATTTATTAAACAAAAGCTGCTGACCCTCCCATCTCTATATATATATTTGTAAGAAATAATTACTCGCTTTTTGAAAAAGATGAAAAGGACAAGACAAAGAGGAAAATAACACTAAAGCCACTAGCAGTCCCGCGTAATAGATTAAGGGCTATATATTTCACCGAGACACCATGGCGGCGCGACCAGTTGCGCCGCCATGGTGTCCGTAAGCTACCAAACTAGACACCAGAGTCGCTACACCACACTGAGACAGTAGACAACAAGAATTGATAAACCATGTCGGTGAAAATGCATATAACCACTTAGCCGAAAAATTTAGAAGTGCTATAGATTTGGAATTTAATAGAAAGTTATATACTGGATGTGTGACAGATGTTTTTATTCTATCAATGAATATTTGGAATGGAAAAATGTAAAACTTTTATGTATAATATGACATTACTTTAATATTTAAACATTTTCATTATTTTTTATTATTATTATTTAGGGTTCCGTACCTCAAAAAAACGGAACCCTTATAGGATCACTTTGTTGTCCGTCCGTCTGTCTGTCTGTCTGTCTGTCAAGACCCTTTATCTCGGGAACGCGTAGACGTATTGAGTTGAAATTAAAACCATATACTCAGGCCTGCGGTCCCTTGAAGCTGTGAAAAAATCAAACATCTGAGTTAACGAAAAAAAAGATACGACCGTTTATGTCCCCAAAAACGTGTATTTCGACACTCTCAAGGGAATCAAAATTGATAGGGTACTTCCCGTTGACCTAGAATCCTGAAATTTGGCATGAAGCAAGGTCTCATAACACAAGTACCTCTAAGAAAAAATCTGAAAACTGTAAATTTGTAGTTACGTCACAAAAAAAACCTTTTTTGCGATTCGGAAAAATCTTCGTAACTCAATTCGGGAATTGTTCTGTTTACATAGGTAACTTTGTAAGGAACCCTCAGTGCGCGAGTCCGACTCGCACTTACCCAGTTTTTTTATTTTGTTTTGTTGACATGAAAACATTTTTTATTATCAATTATTTTTTTCAATAATTAAGCTAATTATTGAAAAAAATTAATTAATTATTAATAAATTAATAAATAGTTATTAATTTTTAATTATTTTAATTATTATATAATTTTAATTTTATGGTTGAATGATGGAATTATTATAAAAGATTGTTAATAACTAAATGTGAACCTACTGCATGCTAAAGATGTAAAATCTAAATATTTGTACGGCTGAAATGCCGAATTTAGTGAAACCCCATAAATCTTAAGAACTTGTTAGTTACCTATATTCTTGCAAATAAATATAACATTCATTCATTCAAAGTTAATTATCTCTATCATAACAACAAAATGTTATGTAAGCTTAGTACTTACTAAAACATTTAGTAACTTTATTTAATTTGCCACACGTATAAATTCTATTTTAATAGATATTGGCATATTAAATGAAGAGTGTTATGACAGATAATAACACGATCAATCCCATCTTATCAATGAAAACAAGAATAAAACTTTGTGCAGTTTTATTCTTGCTAATCTTTCAATATCAAGTTAGAACTAGACCGGTTGCGGGATGCCGCGTGGTACAGGATCGTAAAAAAATCATTCGGCTATCTTAATGTAAATGAATGGTCGCCATCCCGCTCTCCACTTATGTAGCCGCTGCAATTAAACTTTAATCAACTCGTTAATCTCCTATCCGTGTCGTCACAAGTAATCAGCCTTAAAATTGCGTGCAAACAAATCTGAATTAATCATGGAGCCAGGTGTTATTGAGGTTTAAAGTACCGTCTTATTTACTGCTCTATACAGATACATATAGGTAGGTACTTCCTAGATAGTTAATTTCATTTGCAAGGCTGGTCGAATCACTGTCTGTTCTGTTTCAACTCAGCAAACTTAGACAAATGATTTTTCTGTTAGCGTTCCCGCCAAGTGCTAAGTGTATAAAATATACGGCAATGACATTTTACCTGCGGAGAAGTCACGTGACGATTGATGTGAATTCGAAAGATCTTCACTCGAGTTTGTTACCATGACAACGGTGAATAAACCCCGATTAATGCCATCACAAGCTTTACGGCGGAATTCACCAATAAAACTAATCGCGTTTTAACGTTTGGCTCACATAATCGCGTTTAGCCGCTGTCACTAGTGTCACTTGTCTGTATTTTTCTTTTGTTGTATTTTTACAAGTGACACTAGTGACAGCGGCTAAACGCGATTATGCGAGACAAACGTTAAAACGCGATTAGTTTTATTGGTAAATTCCGCCCTTACTGTCACTTTGACGTTTCGAGGTGGAGCCGAGTAGGTAATCTCCAATTCGAATAACGATTTGAAATATACCTAGGTGTCAGTTATGTAACACCAAGTTATCGTGTTGCATATGCAACTGCTTGTATTATAAATGCACTGAGTTTTGAATCCATAGCCTTCAGCGTTTAGGAAAATATAGATGAAATTTTAGCTTGCTACTTCCAGACTGCAATGTTTTTTAAATCAGCTAACAAACTGTAAATGCATTAATAGATCTTGGAACTACATGTCATGATAAAGTTTATATTACGGTTGATCATGGCTTGAACGTCGCAGAAATAACATTGTGAAAATGGGGTTCCGTACTTTGATAGGAATATTTTTTCCACATACCTACTAGTTCGAAACATTGTTTTATTTCTACTTAAAGATTTTAATAAACATCGATCAACTAATTAAATTCATATTTTAGATTTTTTTTTCACATACTTCGGAGATAAATGGTATTTGACCGATAAATTCCATCATAAGTAAAAAAATGTGTAGCTTACATGAAAATAGAAATAAAAATATGATTTATAATGAGACCCTACTTGATCTAATACCCTACGAACCTTAATATTTTCAAACGAAATTGAGATACCTATTAAGTTATAATATTTGTTAGTTAAGACCTTCATAAGTTGTACCTATGTTAATTAATAAAAAAAATTACATATTAAAAAAGAAAAGATACTGTAACAAAAATATATTTTTACTTGTTTTGTTAAATGATACGCCACTTTTATAACTGGTATTCTAAATTTCAAGTCGGTAGCATTACCAGTTTCATAATTATCCATCTGTGACGGACAGACCGACGAAGGCATTCCGTATGGGTATGGGTTCCTTTGTGACTATTTGATACGGATCCCTAAAAAGGCTGTACCTACATGATCTCATTAGAATTAAACATCGCATTAGCGAAATCAAGGTCTACGAGCATTATAAAGTGGTTTGTCGGTTTTCCATGTCGGCTAGCGATTGGCGTTGATTACCGAGGCGCCGGTCGAGGTGTCTCGTAGACGGCGCAATTAGGAAGTGTGCTTCCGCCGCCCACCGGTCGCCGGCGACGGCGCCACCGTCACCCGGCGAGGAATTGCCTGCAATCGCTGCTAATTACGGCTATCCTCAGTGACCGGCCACCGGTCACATCCACCGAGTGCTGCTCAAATTGCACGAGCTAGTCCCGTTATGTGTTGCGCCAAGTGTTATTTGTTGCCCAGACTTTATATTGGCCTCATTCTTTGATGTATCGTTACCGTTGTTTTCGCAATTGCTAACCTGTCCTATGATATAATACATTGATCAAATAATAATCTTACCTAGTATCCTGACCATTCCTGACCATCAGTAATCATTGTTCTTCAACTACAGAGTGCTACAAAATTATAATATTTTTTTAAGAATCAAATTTTCTTATGGACTATCAAATTCTCCGGTATAGGTACTTGAAATGTCGTATAAGTATTCCCAGCGATCATTATTTTGACCATTAGTGGAAGTCGTTACCGCGTCCGGGGCGTGGAGTGCGACAGATTGATATAAATAGTTCCTCTTATTAAATGCGCGGCTCGGAAGGGAAATAAGTCGTAAAAGAAATGTTATATTGCGAAAAATGTAATGAATAGCTTATTCCCATGAAAAATTACGGTTATTACGGTAAGCACCTACTCAATGGATTTAAATGTGGGTACACTGCCGGTTAACTAAGTTTGTATACCTATTTATCTATATTTCGTCTTCTAAGCGTGAGTGTTAGTTTTGTCAGAAGTGTATTACTCTGTAATAATTGTTAAAAAGATGGAAGAATATTACCTTAAAAATTATATTAAACTAGCGGTCCCAACAGACGTTGTCCTGCATGAAAGCTAGCTTTTCATCTGAAAAAAAAAAATTGAGAACCCGATTACAGCGCCACCTACCAGGTTCAATTTTATTTTCAAACCATCCAGGCACCAAATTTTATCTAAATCGGTCAAGCTATCGAGGAGGAGTTAGATTACAAACAGACGTACAGAAGATTTATATGTATAAAGATGAGAGATTATTAGTTTTTGCTAACGGTTTAGCCCGCGTGATCATTAAATAATATCCCACGAGAAAAATTTAAAGAATTTCATATCCCAATTCATGTCAACCTGTTTGCCATTAAAAACTAGTAAATGTTCGCGGGCAACAGACTAGGCAGTCAAAAATGGCTATAATAGTGGGTTATACGTGATTATATAAGCGATTCGTTTTTAAACTAAACAGAAATAACCTCAGAATAAAGATAGGCGTATGGGAGTCGTAGGGCGATTTCTGGCCAAATTAAGGCGGGCAATAGGTTATAGCTCACCGTGCGATAAGGACCAGGCTCAGGCGTGTGATGTTCCACGCGCCTCAAGAGCTGTCAGCTAAATTGACAGGGCCTGCCAGGACCAATGCCTGCCAATAGGGCTGCGGAATTGTTCGAAAGGGTTACCGCAACCCTGAAAAGGGCAACTGAAGGAACACGCGCACGGGTGGGTTTTAGTCAGTAAAAGTCTGACACTCCCTCTCGCTCACCCAGAGATTTATTTGATGATCTCATACTCCAAAAAAAAAACAGAATAACGTCAGGGCCAATTCCAAGCCTTCGCTCATTAAACAAACACCTATTTAATCTAGGCGAAATGGACAGTCCAATCTTCATAGGTTGCTTTAGTGTCGAGGAATCGGCCGAGCACGTCATCTTGCAACATCAGGCCATCGCAGTGATTTTAATAAAATTTTGAGCTGCATACTAACGACGGCACTGTTTGCGCAGTGATTGAGCGATTGGCTGTTGCGCTACGGATCGCGGGTTTGATGCCCACTGGGAGCAAATATTTGTGTGACCTACAGAAGATAAGAATCCGGGTCTGGGTGTCTTGTGTAAGTGAATTTACATATTTTAGAGCGCACCCACAATAAAGGAGTAATTCCTGCAACTTCAAAAAAAACTGGGCAAGTGCGAGTCGGACTCACACACTGAGGGTTCCTTACAATCTTACTTATGTAAATAGTTCAATTCCCGAAGCGAGTCTCGAAGATTTTTCCGAATAGAAAAAAGTGGTACTTTTTTGTGACGTAACTACAAATTTTCAGTTTTCAGATTTATTCCTATACTTGTGCTATAAGACCTTGCTTTATGCCAAATTTCAGGGTTCTAAATCGGAACTACCCTATGAATTTCGATTTCCGTAGAAGTTAACTTAGAAGTTAATTTTTTTTACAGCTTCAAGGGACCGCAGACCTGAGTATATGGCTTTAATTTCAACTCAATACCTCCACCCGTTCTCGAGATAAAGGGTCTTGGCAGACAGACAGACCGACGGACGGACAATAAAGTGATCCTATAAGGGTTCCGTTTATCCTTTTGAGGTACGAAACCCTAAAAAAAAGAAAGAAAGTTACAAAAATACGGCCCTCTAGTAGACAAACAACCGGATCACGAAGTTTTCAACCTACGGGTGCGGAACCCTAATACTACAAATCATGTGTACCTACCTATTAAAGTATTCTTCGTCAGGGTTGGTTGTATTGAGCCAGGCAGCCTCGCGCCTCGATACCTCCTGTCATACTATTAGTCATAATTTGCGTTGCCGCCGACGACGCCGCTCGTCATCGCGGCCCATTCAATTTGTTTATATTTCACGCCATTCCAAGGTACCACAGACATATTGCCTCTAGCCCTAACACCGAAATATGGACCCTTACCGATATTTATGATGGCTTTATCCGAGATGTGGTTGTCCCTCGTAATGTGCTTTACACACCTTGGAAAATCTTCAATTTGATAGATATTATTATTCTTTACAATTTGACAGGCTGCTTTTAGCATTCATTGGTCGTAAGTTGTATTTCAGAGACAACTTTGGTACCTAAATTTTAAATATTATATCTCCCTAGTCGATTTTCTGGGAAATAGAGGATGACATTAAAGATAGTCTATGAATTCTAACTGTTTTTTTTAGGTGGGTAATCATCCAATTACTTCTCTCGCTCTAGTGTGGAGCGCGAGGGCGTGTCAGACTTTTACTGATTAAAACCCACTCCTATGTTCCTTCTTTGTCTTGTGTCTCAGGACCCCGGGTTTTCCTTTGAGAATAGAGAACAGTTTTGCTGTCATCACCTTGAGGCGCGCGTGGAACAATTGGTACGTGCCGTCGACGACTCGGGCTCGGTCCGGAATGTTACCGGACGGCCGGACAGTGAGCTACCCATTTTGCTCACCGTTCGCAAGCCCATGCCTACGATTGCTAGTGGAACTCGGGGTCTGTCGGGATCCTAGCGGCTGGGGCATGAGGAAGTTCGTTTCCACACGCTTGCGGCCGCCTCCTTCGCTAGCATTACTGCTTCGCAGAAAGAGGCGACCGCCTGCCATTCCGCTCCGGACCATGGCTTGTACCAGGGCCCAGCGCGAGAGGTTGTTACCGCCGATCACCCCCTCGAGGACACGGCGGTGCTCCGCCCAAGCGGGGCACACCTCCACTGTATGCTCCACCGTATCCTCTGGGCGGTCCACACAATAGTGACACTCAGGCGTTTCTTCCGCATAAATACGGTGCAGGAACCTCCCGAACTTACCATGTCCGGTGAGGACCTGCATCATGCGGAAGGTGAGGACGCCGTGACGTCGTTCCAGCCACTAATCAAAGAGGGGACTTACCGCTATAATTATGGCGTGCCCAAACTGTATTTGTATTGCTGATGTGGAGGCAGGTGCCGTCTCCTTTTAAAGTACAAAAAAATTAAGAAAATTACGAGTAGTACCTAATTAACCAAGATCAACTAATTTACAATAAATAAATAAAATTAAAAAAAATATTTAAGATTATGGCAAAAACGTAAGAGTAGCCGCCTAATACTACGAAGGTACGAACACATTTCACTCGCACGTTTGTAATTCTCTATGTCGAAATCGTTACCGACCCACGCTGAAAACCAGCGCCGTAGACTCATCGCATTTTGCGTGTGGTCACGGCATTATGCTGAGCGTTCGGCCGTTTTGCGTGGAGGTGGCGCATATTTCTTTCACTTATTGTACTTATAATTTGTTAGTTCTAAATTTGCGCCTTGTTCCGCCAAATAAAATGTTTTTCTTTCTTTCTTTTCTTTCTTCTTTCTAATTATTATTATACTAGCTGCTGCCAGCGACATTGCCCACGTGAAAATTGAAAATTGTCCCAAGAGAACATACTCCCGGGAGAAAAAGTGTCCTTTGTGCTATTCCAGGACATCGTCTAGCAGTGTAACAAATTACATCCACATCTATTCAGCTGTTCGAGCGTAAAGAAGTAACAAACATACAAACACACAAACTTTTGGCTTTACAATGGGTATTAATGAGATATATTTTGCGATTCAAAACGAAATAAAAAGGTTCCGGCTTTATTTTTAGCTTTTCAGATATTTAAAAAAAAGTTTTCATTTTCAAGCTGACGAAAAAAAGAAGGAGGTGGTTCACATATTTTTATAAATATTTTTAATGTCGTATTATATATTTTACAGGATAGTCTAATTTCGAAAATTCTCACTTATTGGGCAGGGATTTGGATTCCAGGACCTCGAAGATGAAAATACAATTTTAGTCTTAAGGGTAGGAAAATGTGATTGATTGATCATCCACTGAATTTTCGCACATTTTATAAATTAGCCACACATGTATGAAGATCAGAATCATTAGAAGTTCAACTGATAATGAAGACGGAAGACGTTCGAGGGAACTCGTCGACGCCTTACATCAGCTACCACGTACTTTACGAGTATGTCTATCTGGTAAAACACCTCCATCGACAGACTGACAAAATATAATAATTAATGGATACGGAATACATTCGCTATAAAATATGTTGTATAATATCTTAGGGCACCTTACACACGAGCAGCATGTTGCCAACGGCAGAGGTAACAACTGCAGCCGTCGACACGGGTCGGCAGTAGCCGTCGACACGTCGATGGCAGCCGTCGACCTATAGCGAAACTTGCAGTTGCGTGCCGCATCCGCCATTTTTATTAGTCACAAACATAATAAAATTTAAAATTATTAGAAAAAAATTATAGGTATTATCGAAAAAAAAAAGGAGTTTAAAACCGACAAAAAATATAAAAAGACACTTTTTACAAAAAACACTACCTACCTTACCTACTACTACACTTCCTTCACTCAGTCGCGGTCGACTACACGTATAATATAAACATAACAATTTTACTTGTTACGACCGTTCTACTGTGATCCTTTGAGGAGTTCCGTTCCATATCTCCGAAGTGCATCATCAGCTGATCCAATTTGGCAATTCGCTTTAAAACAAAATAAAAAATCAAAATCGGCTCATGAATATAAATTGACCGAGAGATTAGTGAACATACTTACATAAAAAAATAACATCATACAACAGAACATGAAAACCCCTCTTTTTAGAAGTCAGTTAAAAAATGGACTCCTTTAAAAAACAGCGCGCGTGCGCTTTATAAAGTTTATTCTATTCTATTATCCTCTGCGTGTCCACTGAATAGGTACATAGATATGATAATTTTATTTTTGTTGATCAGAGGCGCTCGGCAGCGTGGGCAGCGTGGGCAGCACGGCGGGCAGCTCGTGGCCGTCGTCGACGCCGGAGCCGTCGCCGTCGCCAGCCTCCACGCCCACCTCGGCCGATGCCGCCGACGCCGATGCCGAACCACCCTTCACGCTTGGCGCCACCGAGCACACCCCCTACCAGTGCCAGTTCTGCGATAAAGCCTTCCCCAGGCTTTCTTATCTCAAGAAACATGAACAGGTATTTATAAATATTATACTTATTTACGATGTTACTTTTGCTAGTTACCTCGTTTAATGACGGCGAACCAACGCATCACATACTACATTCGTAATCTTCATTAAACTCCACAAGACATATTCAGAGAGATCTAGTCCAACACAAGTTACATTTGAACCGGGTAATATACGCATACCAGCCGTCCTCTCATTTCCATAAAGTAGCAAAGCTAACAGCTTCGCAGACAATACGACTGCTGCAGCAATCATATCTGTGAATCCACAGCCCAGTTTCGCAATGCATGCTCTCGCTTCATTAACAAGTAGATACCCAAAACAGCCCATTTATAGAGCCGGTGCGTAGATATGCATCGCTCTCGGATCTTGGCGAACACTGCACAGCGCGCTGGCGAGCTGAGCTGTGACGTGGCGGCCATTAAGTCGGCCGTACATCTCGGCTCCTTTGTGTCGCGCCGATCTCGCCGCGTTACGATTACGACACACGCCGAGACAGATCTAGCTGTGATAGGACAAATAGAAACGTCACTTTGCATGCCGCCGCGAGCTGCCCGCCTACATACGGATACGGATCGGCACGTACACTTCAAGTGGCAAAACCGTCACCTCGTTCAAAATTAAAATTAGGGGAGGTCTCGCTCATATGACTTCGAGATAAGAGAGACGGATATCTAGAAAGGATTTCATTAGATTATCGGTATGCAATTGGCGTGTTGCGCTCGCGTCGATATCGATCATCGCATCGCGGCGACTGCTGCTGGTGTCGGGTGTGCGGTGTGCGCCGACAAATGTATCGCGCGATGATCGCGTCGCGCTCGCGGGCCGCGACAAGCGGTGACGGCCGGAAATAGGTTCGCGATAACAACTCCCTAGCCTAGCTCGCCACACCTTATCATCGCGCCGCTGCTTGGGAAAGGCGATCATTATAAGAATAAATCAATTACAGAGTCCACGCAGACTCGCCATTCGTCTTGTTCTTGTTGCGACTCCGGAGAAATCGTAAAGCAGTAAAACGTCTGGTGGAAAATACTACTTTAATGCTGAAATACAATCGATAGCTTGAAACAGTTCTTGACCGTCCAGCTTAATTGACCCGTGCAATACGTATTGTGCTTGATAGAGGTAATCCGAATCGTAAAACATTAAGTAAGATTGCACCTCTAGATAGACTAGTGCGGAAGAATACTTAGGCACTTATAACAGGAAGTCGACCTTGGCGTGGAGGAATAGCTTCAAGTTTAATAGCAACTTGAAATAGAGTTTTACAATCGTCACGACTTGTTTTGCATCAGGAGGAATTGGTAACCAGGGCAGTCTACGAGGGCCTGCGGGAACTTTTGAACGTTTGTGGCAACTTAAAGACACAGTCAGTAAAAGTCCGACACGCCGTCTAGTTCCACCTTTAGTCATTTGATGATTTCTCACCTCAAAAAAAGGGAGAGAGATCGGTACTGTTATTAAGATGTAAATTATCTCTCTGCGCAATCTATTTATTTTTGTCATTCTCGTACCTTGTGCCTCAAGTTAGTATGTAGAAATCATTAAAAACTCAAACAAACACAACTCCAAAACTGTGATCCTCGAAATGATCCCCTGACACCCAAACATAATATCATAGATTGAAAGAAATAGAACGTCCTTACGTTCTATTACAGTTGGTACAAGTTAAAAGACAGTTTTGATAACTCTATGATTTTTCGAACCTCTAATATAGACTGCAGCATCGATCTAAATCTAAGATCTCTCCAGAAAGTTGGGAATATGCTGAACATAACATTCGTATCCTTTTTTTAGCCTAAATTGACCCACTTCAAAAGCCCCTTTTCACAAATTAAAAAAAAAAAAATTAAAGAATATTTTTTATTTAACACACTTGCGATGACATGAGTTACCTATATATATCAGATACGATACCCGAAAATGTTTCAACTTGCTAATTTTCAAGGAAGCCATCCAAGGCGTCTCGCAATTTTCTCCTGGGTCAGACATGAGCAACCTGGTTGCGTCGGCAATTTACAGTGTGATGTTTTATATTAAATTTGATACTTTCGATTTTACTATTTTTTCGATTTCGATTTTACGATTTTACTATTATTTCGACTTGTACTATTTCTTATTCTGTGCCAATGACGAACCCTGTGCTTAGACTACTGTCTTATATGGTCGTTCAAAGATTGGTTTGTACATCGTTAGATAGAGAGAATATAATCGAAGTGTAAATAACTTTTTTTAGCGTAAGTATATGACAATGGTTTTGAATGTAACAAAACAGTATAGTTTCTAATGATTTCGACATACTAACTTGAGGCACAAGGTACGAGAATGACAAAAATAAATAGATTGCGCAGAGAGATTTACATCTTAATAACAGTAGGTACGAGCACCAACAAAGTAGAGCTACTGTTTCGGAGAACTTGTAATTCACGAGAGTACCTATTAAGATTTTTTATCATAAAGCCTAACATTTTTCTGCATGCGCAACGCGTATTAAAGGGGTAGGTACAGTAGATATAAATAAATTTGTACTTAAATTTTGAGTGAACTCGGGTTGAAATTTAATCAATAGCAACATTTTCTGTGGAAGCTTGTAATTAACAATTTAGTTATTTATTATTGTCAGACTGCTTTTCAAAAATGTGAAAAATGAGTTTTTGGCAGGATTTCTTCAAGTGAAGTTCAGTGGCTGTTTTAATTATTCGCAAATTGATTCCTAGTGGAAATTGTGATATAAAATTGGTGTAGTTTTGTATCACAAGTATCTGCGCAACTGGACAATATGGAATCATTGAAACAGGTACGATCTCGGTAAAATCGAGCTGAGAATTTTATTGTAGTGTAGACTAGGTCAGCTAAGTTTGCCGAGAAGGTTGATTTGATACATTTGTTGCCAAATCCTATAAAAACATTTGAATGTGTACATCAATATTCTAATGGTAAACAAATTAACTATTCATACGAAGACCACGAACTACTATGAAGAACTTGGTATCCAAGCCAAAAATATTAACAAACAAAAATGTTTTTGAAAATACCAGTATCAAAGTGGAACCAGCGAGAGGTGTTGTCGGGTGCAGAAAAATGTTATCATTGCCATCAGGCAATGCGCTGTCGACAGTGCGACTGCGACGGCTCACCTGACCCCACGGACACAGTGGTACCTCACCACGTGAAACCACCATGTCGTACTATTATTCATCTAAGAAAGTCACTCAGTAGCCGTTCGCTGTCCATTCCCAAGCTTTTATTGGCAATCACGTTCACCTCAAACTAGTTTAAAATGTTCTTGGTGCGCTTTACTCGGAAACCTCGGCACCATTAGGCGCGTAATGTCGGCCGCTCTCACGGTATTTGTTAGCAGTTAAATAACGAGCCGTGATACATACCGGTCGCGTGTCTCTTCACCATAAGCACTGCTTGTGTCGTGGCGGGAGCAGCACGCGGCGTGCGGCGGCCAGCAGGGCTCCGGTGCACGGTGCACCCAGGGGCCGAGCCCCCGCGGCGGCCGGGCGGCCCCAGGTCGTCTCGCTTATTGAATTCTCGCACGAAGTATCTCGCATGATGACAAGGGCCAATATTTTGCAAAAGCAACAGAATATTTTACGAATGTAACTTAACTGTAAGACAATCTCAATGCAAACAGTAATCACAAACACAATAAAAAAACGTCTAATAAGAAAGCAGCTATCGATTAAACGATTGTCAATCTGAGGAGCATCTAATTGGCCTGAGCTGAGGGTAGCTTCCTCTTAAGTGAGTGCGTGGGCATGGGCGCTGGCTGGAGCGGGGCGCGATTTATCGTGCACGGACGATCAAATTTATTAATTCTGTCAGGGGCCGATTGCTCCAATTAAGTGAGTGGAGTAAACATGCCGCTGCTATGTTTATGCGTGGCCGTACCGCCGCCCGCGCCGCGCCGCGCGCTCTCCGTCCGCTTCGCAGTTCGCACGTCACTCACCGCTAATCACAACATGTGATTTAAATATCACTTGCGAGTCGCGTCATTACTTTATGTGAAGGGAATTTAATTAGAAGTTGGTTCTTTTTCGTTTTTAATCAAAACAATTAAGTGAATATCTAGCTGAGTGCTTATCCTACTAGGGCAATAAAATGCGTGAGATAAGTGATCTACTACTTCGCTGATAGATGCGTAATCTGAGGATTTATCTTTAAAAAGTCTCCTATAAATTATGTATTTTTTGTATAAATTGATTTCAAAATACGTAGCTGACGACACCTGCAATGTTAAAGTGGATTTGGCTAGTTAAATTAAATTTGTCGCAAGTCGGAAGAACAACGACTAAAAATTACCATTCAGTAGATTCCAAACACCAGGAAAAAATACCACGTAGAAAGAAAAAGATGGCGGGATGAGCTAGACGCTTTCTCGGAAAACTAGTCAATATCGCAGAAGACCGGGAGAAGCGGGAAGGGGAAAGGAATGCGTGTCTCGTGCGGTGGGAATATAAAAATCATACTAATTTCTATTCCGTGGATATTATAAAGGTTAGTTTGTATGCAGGTACCCATGTGTGTATGTTTGTTACTCCTCGCTCAAACGGCTCAACGGATTTAGATGTTTGGTCCTGGAATAGGACATAGGATACCTTTTATCCTAGGAGTATGTACCCTTGGGATTATTTCCACCTTTCGCGCGGGTGAATTTTATTGGATTCGATTTCACAATCATGTTTAAATCCCTGTGACAGTTGTTCATTTATACATATCTACAATGTTTATACCATAGCATAAGCCTCAATCAGTCCATAATCAGCCTTATAATGTTCCTACTGCTGGGACTCGGGCCTCCTCTCTAGGTGATAAAAATAGCTGTAATCCACCACGAGGGCCCAGTGCGGGTTGGTGGAAATCACGTCTTCGAATTTGTATTTCTAGAATATTTGAGAGTAGTGGTTATGAAATAAATTCTAGTACGAAACAAAAGCGCCTGCCTGGGTTTGAACCCACGACCTACAACTTGTAAGTTGGAGCCGTTACTGTTACCACTGGGCCACTAATGCCCACTACAGTTATTTTATTAACTAAATTATGACGTTTTCTATCTATCGGACCGTCATCCGTCGGAGACGCACAGGACCGTTCATTGTGGCGACACTTGAGGGAGGCCTATGTCCAGCAGTGGACGTCTTTCGGCTGAAATGATGATGATGATGAAGTTTTCTGTTAATATAATAACAAGTATTTGTACTACGGCAAAACAGTTGGGTAGATAGCAAAAGAGAGTTCCAGTTTAATAGTTGTCATAAAATAATAGTAAAACAGTGGGTCTGAGAAGAAAGCTCCGTGGCGGCGGAAGCTTGCTCACTTAGCCCAATTACGCCGGACTCCGAGCTCATAATAATTGCTGCTGACTGTACCAGGATACGAAGCACTTATCAATCTGTAAATTACCACTCATGATAGGCCAGTAGGTGCTCTGTCTGTCTATTAAGTAATAAAATAATTGTTGTGATAAGCATCGAAGAGGGGCGACTTTGTTATACATTTGTGGCAAGATGAAAAAGAAAACCAAACCCAAACCTACTCGTAGGTACCTAGGTAGACAGTAATATCTAGATATTATGAACGACCCATCTCAGTTGCGCGGGTTCCTCCTTGAAATCGAATGACGTTAGCTCGAATAACACTTGCTCGAAAACGTTAACTCGACAGTACTTGTAATTGATAAAAATTATGAGTTCGACAGTTCACTACCTAGATACATTAAAAATCTCGAAAACTATAAGGTCGAATCATCGGCAGTGCGAAGGGTCGAGATCGGGGTATAATGATCTTGAAACATCATTTCTTGATCGACCATCTAATCGATTTACATAATAGTTTTAAGAATTTTATTTGAGTATCTACTGTCGAGTTAACGTTTTCGAGCAAGTGTTATTCGAGCTAACGTCATTCAATTTCAAGTAGGAGGGAACCCCAGTTTTGCACATATGGACCAAAAATCTTTTTAGGTCGGTACAACATAAAAAAAAATCAGATAAATCAATCGATCCGTTTTCAAGTGTTACTCCGCCATACACGTGACAATTTCCAAATTAATAAGCAAATAATACATTTGTAAAATATTGTCAAACATATATTGCAATAATACGAATTTAAAACTACTCATTTTTATAAGGTAACCTTTACTGCAAGTTTTAAATTTTAATAATAGATAGGATGTCCGAAGATATGAAGACGTCGTATCTTTCAAATGGTGAAAATATTTTCTAAAATGCATGTTGCCGGGAATTTTTCTCCACTATGCACAAATTCACAAAATTCACTTTCTCTGTTCATAACAATGTTGTGCTTTCATTACTTTCATTTATTATTGTGTTGTCGTCTCTACGACAATACAATAATAAATTAAAGTACTGGCAATACCTATTTTTTACAGGACTTCTTTTTTCGCGATTTCGGCTCTGGTCCTAATAAGAGTGGTTCATTATAATGATGAGTATTACCAATATTTTGCATTGTCGTCTACAGCAGAATAGTAGGTACGAGTAATAACACAGATATGAGCTGTTATGATATGCAAATTACTGCCAGCACACAGCATAAAGCGATTTATTCATCATAGCCTACTTACAACATGTCGATAGATTTATAATATCTAGCGGATCGGTAATTTCTCACCAGTATCACAACAAAGTACGCTCGAGTTTGCACACCAACAACGCTTTAAAGCTTGAAACATAATAAGTCGTACAACTTGTAGACGATGTAGTGGCAATCAATAGGGTGCAATCGGTATGATTTATGACGGGTAAATTATCAATAACTATCGTTTTCCTGGGTTAAGAGAAATAAAGGAATTTTTACTGGATCAGTATCAGTGATGACAAATTCCATGAAACAAAAAACCTGTTATCTATCTATTTTAGACTATAGCTGATCCTACAGAGACGTTGTCCTATCATAGTTTGGAATATTCTGTCAAACTCACGAACTATCAAACGTGCAAAGGTTAAATATAAGTAGACTTTGTTAGGCTTTCTATAATTTTACAATTTTCTATAGAATTTTCTTAATTTTTCTTTCCGTAAGAACCTTCTACAATAACTGAAGTATATATTAAAAACTATCCAAAACAACTGCAACTCCTAAAATAAAAAATGGACATCAAACAACAGCCTGCTTCAAATTGAAATGGTCGCAAAAAAGTGGTTTAAATCTGATTGACCACCCTACAGGCAGCTAGAATTTTGCACGATGTGAGAACAATAAAATTGTTATGATAATACCGCAGACGATGCAAGTTAGTATACTCGTTTCATGGCTGCCAACCTGCAGGAGGTGTGTCAGTAACAAGGTAGCACTAACAAATTGAGATATGGCGCTAATAGCCTCGATACCTCCGTGGTAATTGGGGATGCACGAGCCTGCAAAACCCTCACTCACCACCTTTTATCTTTTTTAGATCCCACTTTGTACATCTAGATCTAAGTAATACAAATCCTAAAAACTTAAATAAATCCATTTACATTTTGCTTTAAATAAATATTATTGATATGTTTGTTTAGTTCCAAACGTTAAACGTGTTAGCTAAAATGGAATAGAAGTCAATCATTCACATTTGTTTAGCGATGTTCTGAATGAATGTCGCGGAGGTGGTCAATTAGTAAAAGCGTGAACTGGCTGTCAGTTTGGGAGTGTATTGTGTGGTGGCGGGCTCCAGTTCACGGCGGTGCGAAGGCCGATGACGTGGACGCTGTCATTATCTCCCTGCCACATGCTATTCACAAGCGCCGCATTAGCATCCTCATTATGTCTTAACTCATGAATAATCTTTTCAGAGAGCCCAATAATACCTGCTTTTTACAACTTAACGTATTTCGTCACGTAGATACAAGATATCTTTGGAGTTGTCAAAGGCTGCGTAGCCGTTTTATGATACCTACTTAATGTTTTTCCCCAGAAACAATCAATAAGCAATAAGCGCCATAACTTCGCACACAAGTCTGTATCGACGTACCTACCTAACTGCTAAAATTATGGCTAAATTACTACGACATACCTAAGAGTTTCTTTAGATTATAAGAGGAGCTCAAGTGATACAGTGATTCTTCGTTAAATAGGTACAGTAGTTATTGTTCACTCGTTCTGCCATATAACTATTCGTATGGCAAAACGGGTAGTGGGGTTCAAGCAGGTGTGCTCGGATGTCATTGGATTGGCTTAGAGTAGGAGTGGTGAGGGTTTCGTTTACTTAGAAGTTTGATTTTTTCACAGCTTCAAGGGAACGCAGACTTGAGAATATGTTTTAATTTCAACTCGATACATCAACGCGTTCCCGAGATAAAGGGTCTTGACAGACAGACAAGACACAGACAGACAACAAAGTGATCCATAAGGGTTCCGTTTTTTCCTTTTGAAGTACGGGACCCTAAAAAGCAGCACCTATGTGATGAGATCTAGTGTTTATAATGAAATCTGCGAAATGCCTACATGGCTTAACGCTTGTCATGTTTCATAACCTGTCGAGCCTGGGCATTACTTTTTATTCCTATCTACCGTTAAGACAAGACGTAACCTCAAAACGTGTTGTTCGCAGCAAAGCCGTTCCGGTGAACCTTACCGATCAAATCCATCTCATTGTGATAAGCCTGCGCTGCTCCCGCGCATTGGAATGTTATCGGTTACACGTATTGATTCGTTATACTGTAGCTTCGGATTCATTGTTGTGAAACTACTATTTCAACAATGGTTTCTGTTTGATTTAATTTGATGTCAAACAAAACGATAATTTAACTTGGGATTTTATAGGAACGCGCTGTTATAATTGAATTTAACTTATCGTATCAAAGTTCGCTACTACCTTACTTAACCTCAATTCATTCCATAGCTGTACTTATCAATACCAAAAAGATCAAAGGAATCGATACGCAGCTAATTAATTGAACAATATCAGTCGATCGCAGCGATGAAGCAGCGGTTCCCAATGGTTGATATCTTACTCGGCCGTCACGACGAGCTCACTGGGTTCTTGAAGTTTTTTCATCTGTTGACTCAAAGCGCCGATAGATCGTTTAAAGTTCGTAAGCTGGCCAGCTCTCGCAGGCGCAGCGGTAGTCGTTCCCCATTGTTCACAGATCGTTCTCACGATACTTTTTATGATCAGCGCAAGCGCACCCGAAGATATTTCGATTGGACATTGTGTGACGCAAAAGGTGTACCTACACATTTTAATAGCTCCTCATATAATCGATTAGTTGTTATTAGGTTTAAAGGTACTGGCTTCGTCTGCGTGAGAAGACGGATATATAAATAAATTTGGTAGGTATTTAACTCCTTTTTTTTTTAAAAAAAAAACAACTTTTTTTTTAGTTGAAAATAGTACGATTTTTTAAAATCTGTTCAAAATTAATTTAGAACCTTTGAAATCTGGTTTTGTAAACATTCAAATTTTCTTAAGCTTTTTTGCATTTTGTAGGTCAATGTTGATTAAAACGTGATTTCCTTCATTAACGTATTTATTTACGGAATAATCGTTAAAATCATCAATACACCCTCTCAGTTCGTTAACCCTATTGAATGGCTATATCTTGAAAAAATCAGTCACTGACCTACAATTAGAATTTCGCAGGTTATCTTAGAGCATCCCTCTCAAGTTAGAATGATCTGGCTTAGCACTTAGCAGCTCAGCACTTTAGCTCAGTTGTAATCTGTAAAGGTATAAATGTCATGTCTCCGTTTCACAGCGTCTAACTTGCCTACCTTTTATTTCTTTCTACAGTCTGTTATAGTTTGTTATTAGATACCTCTTTGAGTCCTCATTGTGCCTAAGTTAAAACTCCAGGATAAGGTTGCTGATCAAACTAGTACCTACCTAAATATACAAGCTTTTAGGAGTAGAACTTTTTATAAACTCTTGAGCCTACATAATACATATTGTCAGATCAATGGCATCAAGATTGTTTAGGTCAGTGGTATCTAGATTCTTTTGTGTTCCCCATAAGGTGAACCGATCTTATTTTTGTCATAATAAGTACAATAACCGATCAAGTGCGTGTCGGTCTCACGAACTAAGGGTTCCATGCAAACTTACTTAAATAAATAGGTCAATTCCCGAATCAAGTCTCGAAGATTTTTCCGAATTGCAAAAAAGTTTTTTTTGTGACGTAACTACAAGTTTACAGTTTTCAGTTTTTTTTTTCCTATATTATTTTTTGCTATGAGACCTTGCTTCATACCAAATTTCAGGATTTTCAGCCAAAGTACCCTATAGGTTTTGATTTTCTGGCGAGTGTCAAAATATACGCCTAAACAGAGCACAAACGGCCTTATCTTTAGATTTGATTTTTTAATGCTACTTGGGGTAACAGACCGATATTCATTTCAGTTTCCTGAGACAAAGGGACAGACGGACCACAAAGTGATCCTATAAGGGTTTCGTTTTTGTCACGGAATCTTAAAAACGGTCACTTGGAGGATGCAGGTTGTGATGTGTAAAATGTGCTATTTTCTTTCTTCCAGACCCATTCGGATCAAATGCCGTTCAGATGCGAGTTCTGCTCGCGCTTGTTCAAGCACAAGCGGTCCCGCGACCGCCACGTCAAGCTGCACACCGGGGACCGCAAATACCGCTGCGCACACTGCGAGTCTGCCTTCTCCAGGAGGTAAGCATTACATACTCTCATAAGAAAAATCTGAATATCGTTAAGATTAATCAAAATTGAAACTATTAAAACTAGCTAAAATCGTAAGGATAGTGGAGAAGAGAAGCCTAAAATTTCATTTGAGTGCACACACAACATTACATCGCCAAGTATTAAGACCCTTTATTCCATCGCTAAGTCCTATTACAGCAACCAAATACACCAGGTTCTACTACAAATGGTTGTGTGTACAAAGAGAATGCTAATACGTCTAATCCGAAACCATTGAAGATTAATACGTGGTTAAAAGAATACTTAGGAAATGCGTGCAGCGTGCAGGACAAAGGATTCAAAGTAAGATTGATCACCAAAAAGTCACGGGCACCGCGCTCTCGGTCATAAGGCGACGTGTCACCTTTTTCGTCACCTTACCGCGACCACGTGACTAATTCGATGCAATTTGTCGGCCCAACGAACCGCCGTCGAGTGAAAAGAGATGATGCGCTGACAAATGACGTCGAGGGTCTCACAAAAATGAAATAATGGCCCGTACCTAAACGGGCACGGCGAGCACGACCATTAGCGGAGGTGTTTGGGCGAACGCCTCTATTCTGTAGTTCGCGTGAAAAGCCTCTTTGTTAGTTCTGTTTAGTCCGTACTTTATGTGGGTACTTATGTCTCATATGACAAATAGATGTCTCAGTTTGCTCTCAAAAAGACGATTCATCTCAATTTTAAAATCCTTATACGGATGTTTTGCTGTAATAGGGACATTACTTGGATACAAGTAAACTTTACAAGATAGTTTTGAGATGACTTGAGGCCTTTTATAAAAAAAAAATGTAATGTTAGTCCTTTTAGTAGCACTTGAAGAACAATAAACTGAAACGAAATTCCGTTTTTTTTTTTCCGAACTACTTAATTGTTAGGCTTAAATTCCAATCGCTTTAATCTTTTGTCAAATGTAATGTTTGTTATTGTTGCTATTTGTTAAACTAATCACAAACACTGTAAGTCTATGTGAAAACTATTGACAAGCAGATGCAGACACTGATTAAACCGTCATATCCCTGTTTTTAAAAAATGTGACATGATGATGTAAATTCCAGCGACCACTTGAAGATCCATATGAAGACGCATGACAATCAGAAACCGTTCCAGTGTACTGTTTGCAACCGAGGGTACAACACGGCAGCAGCGTTAACGTCACACATGCAGGGCCACAAGAGAGACCGCGAGGGGCGTGAGCCTGATCGACGCAAAGCCCTGCGGTGTCTGCGGTGCGGGGACGCTTTCCGACGACCGGATTTGTTGCAGGTAGGCAGTCTAACCACCGATTATAAATACTCTCTCATTTAAGAGTCCATTTAGTATTACAGCCGTATATCAACCTCATTTTATCAAAGTCGTATTGATTCAGGCACACATGGTGAGCGCACACGGCGTCGACACTGCAGCTATGACTCCCCCGCGACGCGTCGCGTCTCAACCGCCGCCCACCCTGCTCGCCTGTATCTATTGCACCCGCGACACCTTCACTAGTATGGAGCAATTACAGTTGCACGTGCGCGCGGCTCATTCAGCCCTACTCAACGGTGAAGGACCACTTCAAGTAGATCAGCCTACGCCCACTGATCTAAGCCGACGAGCGCCTGATGAAGTGCCCCCAGTCAAACGTCCTCGCTCCGGCTCTGGCACGCCACAAACAACCTTATCGCCAAGCACCCTTCTCTGCAATCAATGTGATGCTGCGCTTCCAGATTTTGAAGCTTTCCGCGCTCATTTGAAAGGTCATATTGAAGAAGGAGGGGAGCTAAGATCAAGTCCTGCCCCTTGTGTTCACTGCGGTGCTACGTTCGCTGACGCAGCGGCCTCGGAACGTCATCTCACAGCGCACTACTTGGCAGTCTCGTGCGAGTACACCTGCCACAGTTGCGCTCGGAGCTTCGCTGCTCCTGATGACCTGCAGAAACATCTTCTTGAACTACACGCGCATCACCTGTATAGATGTGCTCTTTGTAAGGAGATTTTTGACTCGAAGGTTGCGATTCAGGTAAAGACTTCTATATACATTTTAATATTCTGCATTGTTGCCTTGAAGATCCCGATAGTATGTAAAACTCTTCGTAATTTTATCGTTCCAGGTGCATTTCGCAGTGGCACATAGTGGCGAAAACAAAGTGTGGGTATGTCGTTCTTGCGGCGCAGGCGCGGGTGCGCTGCGTTCTGAGGCGGAGGGTGCGGCACACGTGCGCGCGCGGCACGCGGCCGCCGCCCCGCGCTGCGCCTGCGGGGCGCTGCTCGGTAGCGGCGTGGCAGCAAGGACGCCCCGGCCACACCGCGCTTATCGCTGTCCCGTGCCCGCCTGCAATGATGCATTCGCTGTGCAATACCTGCTCGAAAGACATATGCAGGCACATCATGCTATGCAACAGCAGGTTAGCGACTACATAATTATATATTTTTGGATTCTGACATTTTTTCTTTTATATTTTGATACTTAACAAGAATGTCTTTTGACAGGTTCTTAACGGAGAATTACCTCGCACGAAAAGAATGGATTCTACCAATGGCGGCGAGGGTGGTGAAGACGCTCGCTCTCCTTGTACACCTGGTGCAGAGAGCGGTGGAGTGACCACAGCGGTGGTGGCGGCTAGTGAGGAGCGCCGGCGTAAGAACGGCGCCGTCGCCCTGCAGTGCGCGTACTGCGGAGAGCGCACGCGCAGTCGCGCCGAGCTGGAGGCGCACACGCGAGCGCACTCGGGTGCCGCGGCCGCACGGCACAAGTGTCTAATCTGCGACGAAGTGCTGCCGTCTGCTGCGGTGCTTGCTGAGCATAAGCTTACTCATTGCAAGGTTAGTGTTACCTTTCTAAATGTCATTAAACAATCTACTTCAGAAATAGTGATATATGCTAGTGAGAAACCAAAAAGTTAATAGGTACTTTTATCTAATACTTCACTAAAAAGATCCACAAACGATAGTGTTGTGCCACTTTTGATCACAAAATTTTCTCGGTATGGTGGGCTTTTACTAAACTCGTTTCTGATCATTATTACTGTGTAGGTGGTGTCAGGAGACACCTGCTCCCGCTGTCGCGCGCGCCTCCTGTCGGAGGAGCAGTTCCTGGGGCACATGGCGCGCCACCACCCCGCGCTGCCAGCGCCGTGCGTCGTGTGCCGCCAGACGCTGGCGTCCGAGGCCGAGGCCAGGCTGCATGCGCGCTTCCATCTGCGCCCCGGGGAGGATGAGCAAAGGTATCGATACCAGTACCTATACTATACAGCCTATTTAAGTAGCAGGCAAAAATTCATCAAAAAACAAATGCCCTTATGAAGTGTTGAGTATTTTTAAACAAACACTTATAAAAGCATCACAAAAACAAACACTTAACCGGCCTAGTACCCTGACAGATGGTGGTGGTCCAGGTATTTTTGTTATTTTATTTTTTATCATTATTACTCCATGTTTTAATTACTTGTCAGCAACAATTAATCGATAGATAGTTCGATCGTGTATGGAGTACAGCCCCCCTAGCCAAGTTACAACCGTTTCGTTTCAATTCTCTTTTCGTTGATCGCCTCGAGTCGGCCACGCCTGCTATTCCTTTGTTCTGACCACGTGACTGAGCGTTGAGATGACGTCAGAATAAAAGAATCGGAGGCGTGGCCTACTCGAGGCGATCGGCGAAAAGAGAATCGAAAAGAAACGGTTGTAACTAGGCTAGGGGGGCTGTTCTCATCTTTTTGATGGGTCTGCCAAATACCAGCTTGATGCACTAGAGTCGATAGAGAGGCGAGCCAAGAGGATCATCGGCAATGATGCACTTGTCGAGTCGAAGCTCCAAAACCTTGGACATCGGCGCCGAGTTGCTAGCCTGTCGGTTTTCTATCGTTTACATTTCGGAGTGTGCACTGGAATTGTATAATCAGATTCCGCCAAGTCCGTTCCATCATCGGACCACTAGACGTACGGCGTTGCGCCTCCGTATATGGTAGACATCCCACCCATACATACAAAGCATTTTGGGAACACATTTATTGTGCGTACAGCTAAGGAGTGGAATTCCCTGACGGAGTCTGTGTTTCCTGATAGCTATATATATAACTTAGGGGTCTTTAAGTCAAGAGTGAATAGATTACTTCTAGGCAAGCGTGCTCCATCGTCAGCCACATCATCTCTTACCATCAGGTGAGCTGGTGGTCAAACGCGAGCCTATCAATAATTAAAAAAAAATCTACCTAATCTAATCTTAATCCACTAGGTCTCATGACTGGGTAAAACTTTCCTCTCCCTTTTCCGTTTATGTACAATACTTATATGTTATTTCTACATATTTCTAGGTGTGCTATATGTCTCCGTGCACTTCCGGAAGGTGAGGCAGGAGAGGGCGCGCGCGCGTGTGCTGCGTGCTACGCGCGTCACGCGGCGCCGCGCGCACCTCCACCCGCCGACCACGACTGCCGCCTTTGCCGCCGCACACTCGGCTCTCCCACACGGCTACAAGCTCATCTCATCGAGCACACGTTCGCAGGCATCGGCGCCTTCACGTGCTATCTGTGCTCTGCCGTGTTCACAAGCGCAGCTGGCCTACAACGCCATCTACCGGAGCACGCGTCCGCACCGCGACCCTACGACTGCGCAAGATGCGGGCTCAAATTCTTCTTCCGAGCTGAACTTGATAATCATGCATTCGTGCATCTCGAAGAAGCAGAGATAGCGCAACGAGCTTTCTACGAGGCGTATGCACGAGGCGCCGCATCGGCGTGGGCCGCGCTCGCGCCGCCCGAGCCGCGCAGCTCGCCGCCGCAGGCTGAAGTGAAACGCGAGCCGGAGGTCAAGGAGGAGCGCGTGGCTGACGAGTACATCGAGGTGTCGTCCCCGCCGCCCGCGCCCGCTGCTCCCCCCGCTCCCCCCGCGCCCCCCGCGCCGCCCTCGCCCGCCCCCGTTGTTAAGCAGGAGCAGCCCGACGAGGAGTAACGTTGCCCCCTCAGCGAGCAGTATTGAATGTGTCGTCCCAGACGCGGGCAAGTGTCCCGCTGCAATACTAGATTACGTCCGTACGAGCTATTTTTAAGTGGTTAGTTTCGTTAAAGGTTAGTCGTTAAAGTTTTGCGTTCAGAACGCTGTATTTCTTATAAGTAGTCCGTATCTATGGTTTATGTTGGTTAGGAGTATGTTTTATAATGTTTACATGGCTATTTGTATAAACTGTTAACTTAATATATTATGTTAAGCTTCAATAACAAAAGCGTTTACTTTTCTTTCTTTGTATTTTTTTATTATCTACCATCCATTAAAACTTCACATATAGGCAGATATGTCATTATTGGTAATCAAATATTTATGTTTTATTTTTTACAAATAAGTCGATGTGTATGTTGTGATTGCGTATTAAACAATAAATACCTAAATTAATCTAAGATGCCTTCACCACGATCAAGCGGTGGCCACCTGCGTCTGTATCCAGGGCAGGAAGCCGGCCACGTTGACATAGGCGGCAGGCACGTTAGCGTTGGCGCAGCCCAGCCCCCACGCCACCAGCCCCACCACCACCCATTGGCCGTTCACCTGACACACCAGCCCCGAACCGCCGTCACCCTGGAAATATTGAAACAAGTCTAATTCCATGAAAAATGGCTGTGTATCGAATGATGATAATCTTTGCTAGAAAGTTGCTGAGGGAATCAAAAGACGATATATAAAATGTCACATTCGATGTTTTTTTTTTAATTTATTATAACAAGGGCCTTATGGCCTGTTGGTCTAGTGGTTAGTGGCCCTGACTGCTATGCTGGAGGGTTCAATTCCCGCCCAGGACAAATGTTTGTGTGATGAGCACGATTATTTGTTGTGTCTGGGTGTAATTTATCTATAATATGTATGTATTTAGAAATATATAAGTATGTTTATCAGTTGTCTAGTACTCAAAACTCAAGCTCTGCTTAGCTTGGGACTAGACGGCGTTGTGTGATAGTTGTGGAAGAAAAATTAAAAAAAATCATCTAGATTCAACAATTTATGAATGAATCAAAGTCTTATTGAAGATAAAGAGTTTTCAATTTGACGTGATTTATTACAAACTAACGGTGTTTGCAATTATCCGGTGACATGCACAATATGAATAACATTGTTCCTAGAGCAGTCGGGCTATAAACCAAATGGTAATCGTAAATAACCATAATGATGATAACAACATTACGTAGCAGTTTTAGAAACTATGCTACACTGCGAATTCGTTCGCAAGAATTTTTTCATAAAAACTTAGGGTGTTACTACACCAATCGATCGATCGTTGATCGATTGGTGTGGTAGCTTTAATTGATCGACGGATACCGGTCGACTAACCAATCAATCGATTGCCGGTCGATGGCATCGGTCGACGTCGACTTATCTATTCTACCATCGATCGATCGACGTCGACTAATCCATTCTACCATCAATCGATGGCATCTATCAACTATCGATCGATTGGTGTGGTAGAAACTATCGATCGACGTCGACTAATCCATTCTACCATCGATCGATTGCATTGATCGACGATCGATCGATTGGTGTGGTAACACCCTTAAACTCCCCTTAAACCCTATTCTGAGGGTAGTTTCGACAAACCAATATGCTAGTCTTTATTATCCGTTTCGGTTAGACTTTGTGCCAAGTTTCAAGTTTTGACACCCTCCAAATAATTTAACAAGGGTTTTTTTTTCAAAAACTCCTCAGTACTCGCTTACATCATAAAAGGAAGCTTTGTGCAAAATTTCACATTCTTAGTCTCAGTAATTTCGGCTGTACGTTAGTCAGTCAGTCAGTTTCTCCTTTTTTTATATATTTACATAACATGAATGTTTTGCAATATTTGAAAGTTGAAACATAAATAGTGAAGGTTGGTGTAGTGGTTTAACGATTGGTTGCTGTGTCGCTGGTTCGATTCCCACACGCAACAAATATTATTTGTATGGCCATTAATGGCCAACTCATAGTTATTTCGGGTCTAGGTGTCTGGTGTATGTGAGTTTACATCTTTTTGAACGCACTCACGACCACGATACATAGTAATTCTTAGTGGGTTAATTGCTTTGCCTAGGAATAGCTTTGTCTAGGAGGATGTTAACAATGGAGTACTTAAATGATGTTTTTTTTTTTTTTCGGTGGGAAAATCATCTTATGACATCCCCCGCCCTTGGGCGGGGCGGGAGATAGTGTCAGACTTTTACTGACTAAAAACCCACTCCTGTTCTTTCGTTGCCTTTAAATGATGTACAAGATCATTTATATTATTGAAAAAGATTTTAGCTACATTATAGCACTAGTGCATAATGGTAATCAAAATGTCACAGTTTGGCGGTGCAATTAGAGTCACTTTCTGAGTAAGTGTGCTAAAAATAACGTTCTGCCATTAAATGGCATCCGTATCCGTCAAATAAATATTTCAGTCTATCTACTAAGCATCTTCCACTCTATATAAGCACTTACAGTACACGAATCCTTGTTGGCTTCACCTCCAGCGCAGATAAAAGACGTGGTATCCAGCACGAAGGTGGCTCCGAGCCGTGCTGTCTGCATCTGAGACTGACAGGTCGCTGCCGCCACTATGGGCACGTCCACTTTCTTCAATATCTGCTGATATTGCCCTGGTAACCCGAACATGTTCTTTCCCCAACCTGACACCCAACATCTAAAACAAGAGGAGAGGTTTCATTAAGTATGCAAAAAAAATTGCCATTTTTTTTTTCGCATCTCTGGCTCAAATGGGTTATTTTGGGGAAGGTGTTCGGTCATAAATTTCAGTTTTACCAAGCGTAATCCAACTCACCTTTGTCCTGTATAACTACTAGTCGCTGATGGCGGAAGACATGCCCTATTGATAGTGACCGCTGCTCCTGCAGCTGGTGTAATTGGCACAGCAGCTGACAACCTCAGCACCATGATATCAAATTGCAAGGTATTGGCGTTGAACGACGGGTGGCTGAACACCTTGCTCACTGTGTACTCTTGGTATGCGACAGGCTCATATGTGCCAGCGGCGTCCCATTCACCAAGACGAACTTTAACGTTTGGAGCAGTTCCTGAAACACTATGATTCAATTCATTTGAAGTCAAGTCCACATATTTTATTATTAAAATATAGTTAGCTATGAATGAAATGACTAGGTAGGAGTTGTGTTTAAGTAACAATAAGGTAACAAATGTTTAACAGATCAAAATGTTGGGTCACAAAATGGATGAATGAAAAGCTGAGAATGATAAGTGGAATGTTACGCAAATAGATAGAGTAAGAAATGGGTATGGGTATACAGGCTGTATCGGAAAGGTGTTGTCAGATTGTAAGAACTGGCCATCGAAATGAACAACGTCTTTAAAGGAAGTCATAGTAAGTCATCACATATTAATTCCCAAAAAAAGTCTCAGTAGATTCGGCGCAAATAAGCAGACGTACTGAGTGATCCATTCGGACGTTCGGAACCCTAAAAACGATGAATGAGTAATGTGAAAGCTGATTCGGCTAGAAATGAGATGACAATTGAAGCAATGATTATGCAAGAAGACATGCCTCACCGACGTCAAATGAATTTGGATAAGTGCAGTAGAATAATGGTGGTAGAATTACTTACACATATGGTGATAATCTGTGAGTAACGGTCAAAACATTCAGTGAGTTTATCAAAACACCTCCAGCTATATAATCATTCTGTTTTGTCAGTATAAGCGCCTGGAAAGTACATAAAAAAATAATTTCAGTAATGTCAAAGAAAGTATTAAAAAAGCTCTAATAACTTTAGACTTCTTTGGAGTGATATATACCTGCCAAGGAAACTCTCCGAAATTAGTTTGTCCAGCAGCTGGAGCGATAGCTGTAGTAGGCACAGTTTGAAGTACTCCACACGCTATCGTCGTACCGGTGGTAGTGGTGCCGCAGCAATACTCTTGACCAGTTGGACATTGAGTTGCTACCTGGATGGTTTCAGTCACAACTTTTGATATTTCCGGTTATTTTGTTAATTAAATGTTACAGTTTTTACTTTCACTTACCGGAGTGACGATCCTGATATCGATCATACCAGCACCCGAAGTACTAGTTCGGACACAAGTCCCGGTAGGTACACAGGCACAATTACTTTGTCTTTTCACAATTTTGTGTTTTCCATCTGTTCCTACTCTATTTAAAAAATCTTTCATGCTCATAGCGTTATTAATATTATGGTTCACGCTTCTGCGTTGTCTTGGGAACTTCACAGCTGTGTCGTACGATGGTATTTGTGAACTATAACCAGTTATAGGAGGCCTAATCAAAGCTGCTGAAGGAGGCGGAGTGGTGCCGAGCCGAGGATCGATCGGGAGCGGGCCTGCGATGGTTTCATCAGGATTAAATATACATACTACGTCAGGATCGATACAAATTATGAGAGATAAAATCATTCCACCTGCCGTCGGTGCTACTGTTGGTGCGGCGGTGGGAGCTGCCGTTGGTGCTGCCGTGGGAGCTACTGTAGGGGCGGCGGTTGGAGCTATGGTAGGGGCGGCGGTGGGTGCTGCCGTAGGTGCTACTGTAGGTGCCGCTGTAGGTGCCGCAGTAGGGGCCGCCGTAGGAGCCGCCGTAGGGGCCGCCGTAGGAGCCGCCGTAGGAGCAACTGTAGGTGCCACCGTTGGAGCAACTGTAGGTGCCACCGTTGGAGCAGCCGTTGGAGCCGCTGTTGGCGCTGCTGTGGGCACGATGATAGGAGCGGGCACCCCAGGCACCACCACGATAGACGTTGGGTTGGTAGGGAGTAACCCCAAACATGCTGTCAGAATCCAAAGACACATTTGTAATATAAAATTATACCGTACGATAAATCCTATCTAACCGGACACCGTCCACAATGGTCGGTCACTATTTGAAATGGTTGAAGGTGATGATGAGCTAAACATTAAATACGTCCTTACAATAACGATTGATGGTATTTGCCTAACAATTGTAGCCTTCATGGTGTAATGCGCATGATCATGTAGCGACAAATTGTTGCAATTAACGAAATGTGGATTACTAATCTTTTGTTGGCAGCAACATGTCGTAATTTTCGTCATCATTTGAAAGAGTAAATTATTGTAATCTCACCGCTCTTGAACCATAATGGCTAGTATTAAACAGCAACAATGGAATATAAAAACACTAACATATTTACATATTTTATGTACCGTACACATCCACACACATATTTTATGCCCGTACATATTATATTAGCGAGTAGAGTCAGAGTAAACTCTAGTTCTACTCGCTAAGACGAACATACCCCAGGAGAAAAATGTAACATACCTATGAATTTAAAACGTGTAAGTTTGCCTTGTAAGCTAAGGCCTAAGCTTTGGAAGGACTACGTTATTGATAATAATATATATATCTATATATATATATATATATAGCACACATTTCAACCTTCCATCTGAAGAATACATTTTTGTTAAAGGTAATATGAACCTTTTCAGTACTATGTCAGAGTCTAGGAAAAGACCTTTAAGAAGTCAGTATAGATACTTACATCATGTTGAGAGTTGTAATACTGCTTTGCACAAAAAAAGTGTTATTAATATAGGCCCTATAATCGGTATATAAAAAAAATAATAGATGTTCGTTCATCATTTCAGCCGATAGATGTCCACTGCTGGATATATGCCTCCCCAAATGTAGCCACAATGAACGGTCCTGTGCGTCTCGCATCCATCGGATTCCCGCAACCTTAACCAGGTCATCGGTCCACCTTGAAGGCCTTCCAACACTGCGTCTTCCGGTACGTGGTTGCCACTCCAGAACGTTTCGGCCCCAATGGCCATCTGATCTGCGAGCAATGTGCCCTTCTCATTGCCACTTAAGTTTGGCGATTCTTCGTGCTATGTCGGCAACCTTGGTTCTCCTGCAGATATGTTCATTTCTGATTCGATCACGCAAAGAAACTTCGAGCCAAGTCACCCAAAGGGCAATGGAAAGGGCTATTTCCATTGCCCTTTGGGTGACTTTAAGTCTTCTGATGAGGCCCATTTTGAGCGACCACGTTTCGGAACCATATGTTTTTACTGGCAACACGCACTGGTCATAGACTTTCGTCTTAAGACACTGTGGTATATTGGACGAGAAGGTACCGCGCAGCTTCCTAAACGCTGCCCAGCCGAATCGGATTCGACGGTTGACCTCTTTCTCGAAATTAGATCTACCCAACTGGACTGTCTGTCCAAGTTAGACGTAATCGTCAACAACTTCGAGTATAGAGTCTCCAATATTAATAGGAGCGAGTGCTACATGGTTGTTTATCATGACTTTAGTTTTGTCCATGTTCATTTTAAGACCCCCAACAAACATTTGATCGGTCGCCACGACGTGATGATTTTAACTTTTGGTTCTATACGCTGGTCGTAAATACGTCGCTATCACGTTGATATGACCGAAAATAGGCCCATAGGCCCATTTTATACGAATCAGTGTCGTAATAGAGTTACACAGCAGTCGTATTAATCACTATTTGATCATGTAGTGGTCGTATAGATGTCATAAGGATCTCTTTTCGTCGAGTTATGGTTTTCATTAGCGCTGCTTTGCGGCATTTTATCGAATAACTAGTGTTCATCATGACTTTTATAAGGAATTTTGATGTAAAGTGATGAGATAAATGTGGTGAATTAAAACTTAAAACCAGACAGATTAATCTTATACTGTGTAAGACTAATATATATTTTTATCATTGAATGAGGACTACAGCCATTTTATTTATTCATTAGGTATTATATTTTATCGTCGGAAATCGTGTTCAAGTACATTAATCTATTGGGAAATTAATTTTATTGAGTAATATGCACTAGTTTTCTCAATATAATGAATGCGCCTTATACCTAAATTCTTTAAATTAAGCAAGATTTTAAAATTGATTTTAATGAAAGTGTTAAAAATTACCTTTATACTACTTAGGGTTTAAGAAACAACCAAAGTAAAACATCTAGACGACTTTTCGTTCGTATATTGTAAATTAGAAGCCATATTAACTAAATTATTAGGGTTCACTAAAGAAAATCTCATATGAAAAACCATTTTAAAAATATAATTAAACTAGTGACTTATATATTGTTGGTTTCGGCGGTAATAAAAAATGTTATATAATAAATATAAAGGACATTGATAAATTTTTAACATATTGATACAGTATGTATTTGAGATGGCTATTGATATCTTCTATATCTTCAGAGGCACGTTTTCATGAAAGTTAGAGCTCACTTTGAAGTGTGCCAGAGACGGATGACATTTTAGTACACATAGACATTTACATTTTTTATCACGAAGTATATCATTTTTACTAGTTTCGCTTGCGCTTTCATAATCGGAACCATCATTAAGATATAATTTATCAAATCTACCTTTATAGAACCTGAGTCTACTTTTATAGAACTACTAGATCTACTTTTTGCGGTTCGAACAACATCATATCGTTTAGAACCACTTTGCATCGAACTCAATTATCTTGAGTTTTAAACAAAACTTTGTGCGGAACCAATTCCAGTTTAATTACAATTGACTTGTCCTGGCTGTGGTTGTAATGTTGAAATTTTGTTATACACTAATAGGTCATCTAGTCATTGAATAGTAGTATAAAAGTATTCATATTGACTGAAAATTGTATAAGAGTGCAATTTATTACTCTTACACGATTATCGCTTAAAAGCAGTTTTCGTGACTCTAACACGATTAATGACGGTACACAAGTCGTGTAGATATTACTAAGACGACAGCATCGGTTATACCACTGAAAATTGTGTATCAGTCATATAAAATAGTCGTATAGAAGTTTATACGATGTCTGTATACGACTACAAGTTGTGTAAAGATAAGAGGCACTAAGTCATATTTACGATGTTTAAAGCACTCCGAGTCGCGTAACTCTTACTTATACGGCTAAAATGTTTGTTGGGGGCCACTCTTTCGGAAGCTCTACTGAGGGCATTGAGCATTCTGCTGAGCTCTTCCGTAGTCTCAGCCATGACTACTATGTCGTCGGCAAACCGAAGATAAGTGATGTACTCGCCATTGACATTAATGCCTAATCCACTCCAGTCCAGAAACTTAAAGACATCTTCCATTGCGGTCGTGAACAGTTTCGGAGAAATGACAATCTTCGGTCTTCCGTTTCGTGAGCTGGCTCTGCCCAATGGACAGTTCTCTTAACAAAACACTCTTGGAGCCCTTATTTCGTTCAATCGCGTCTTTAATTTTTCCGATATTATAGTGACGGAGATCGCGTTTCAAGGACTTAGAGATCTGTTTATTGAGCTGCCGGTATATACACGCATCGTCTGAAGACTGCAGATCATCTCACGCCTCTCCTTCATAAGCTGGAGAGTTCGGTTTGAGCCTCTTGCTCTTATTTGTATGAGTCTTAAAGAATTTAGACCCGACCGTATGGACAGATTCCACGAACCCATCGTTGTATTCATCTACAGAGCTTCCTAGGCATTCGAAACGATTTAGAAGTTCGAGCTGAGAGCTCTCGGAGTTTTGGATCTGTATCTGTGCAGGTCGGAGCGTAGACTTCATCAGTCGAGATCTTTCAAGCTTGACATTGACATTCAATGTACCTCTTACCATGCGGTGATCACTTCCGGTTTTCACCGCATTGATCACAAAGACATCATTGAATATTTGCTTCTTCGTCGACATGATGAAGTCAATCTCATTTTTAGTTGCACCATCAGGGCTTTGCCAGGTCCACTTCCTATGCTTACGCTTTCTGAAAAAGGAGTTCATCATGTAGAGGCCCTTTTTCTCCATAAAGCTGGCCAGTAGGTGTTCCCGGTGGTTCCTACATCCAAATCCTAATTGCGTGGACTCGCAGCTCGTCACCGTCTCGTTTGCCCAGTTTCGCGTTAAAGTCCCCCATGACCACGGTGAAGTGAGTCTTATAACCATGCATGGCTCTGGATACATCCTCATACATGTTCTCTACTTCATCGTCGGGGTGTGTCGATGTCGGAGCGTAAAGCTGTATGACCTTCAGCGAATATCCTGATGATATTCTGAGTATAAGGTACGCCATCCTAGTCGACACACTCTCGATCTTCACCACATTGTTCCTTTGGGTAGTGGCCCGAATAGGTCGACAGCCAGGACTTCAAAGCGCTAGACAGGAACTAGAAATTTGAGAGTAAGAGAGCATTTGAAGGTTACGTAACGTCGTATACCAAGAAAATAAAATCTTTGACTTATATGATGCAGGGTCCTGTCTAAACCGCCGTGACCTGAAGTAGCTGAGCCGTGACATTCGACTAACTAGTACCTGTTTTCTTCTATTTTCAGGAATAACGAGGTACAACTTCTGCACGTATGATAGCCTCTATCCGTCCATCGGGTAAGTTCTAATTCACCCTTGCCTTCCAGACCCTTCAAGATCTTTGCCACTTCAGGGTCTGCGAGCTGGTCCTCATGAAGAATAGCGGCATACCGACGCGGCGGGTCAACAAGCACCGTGCATACTCCTATTCTCGTTACCCAGGGAGAGCGGGGTGAGTACCTTGTCCACTGCCACTACATCTCGATGGATTCCCACGTCGGCAGCTAGGAAATATTCCCTGAGACTGCATACTTCGCGGTTGTGTAGGGTCTTAGCATTTAAAAACCTCGACCCCCACGCTTCCTCGGGATATACAGTCTCATCACCGACGATCGTGGGCGATGCATTCGGTATGCAGTCAGCAGTGTACGAACCCGCGTATCCAGGGCATCAAGTTCCGTTTGAGTCCATTTGAGTACGCCGAAAGAGTACATCAATACTGGCATGACCCAACCGTTGAAAGCGCGCACCTTTGTTTCCGCCTGAAAGAAGGCTATTGAATACCTTCTTCAGGCGTCCAAAGAAACGCTCCTTCAACGACTGCTTCATGTCAGTGATATTGATGCCTAGAGCTTCCGACATACCCAAAAACTTATAGATTTCGGTTGGAGAGAGGGATCTTAGGTTTATGGAATCCGTGAGTTGAGTGCCCACGGATTCCACAACCTCCCTTTGCTTTACATGCATGACCGCACATTTGTCCACACCAAACTCCATCCTGATGGCACTACTGAAGGTTTCAGTTTCAGAGCTCCATCAGTTGCAGATTGTTGGGGGCAAAAAGTTTCAGGTCATCCATGTAAAGTAGGTGAGATATTACCTGACCACCTCTCTTCAACCGATAGCCTAGACCTGAATTCTCCAGCAATGTGCTTAGAGGATTCAAGGCTAGGCAAAACCAAAGCGGACTCAAACTATCACCCTAGAATATACCTCGCTCGATCCTTACAGGTTCGGTATTCCTCTGGATATGTCGACATCCTGCATAGCGGAGGACCGTACTCCATTGCCTCATACACGACATCAGGAAGGTGCGTAGTGTTGTATCAATTTTATACAATTCCAGCACCCTCATGAGCCATGTATGAGGAACAGAGTCATAGACCTTCTTTCTCTATCTTTATCTATCCAACATGTCGACAGATCCTTTTGGGAACGTCGAACCTGTTGGCTAATGGTCATAGCAGCTCCTTAGTACCGCGGGACCCGTTCCTACATCCATTCTGAGAAGGTGACATGATCAAATTTTTGTCAATATGACTATTAATAAATTTTGCTTCTCTGTATGAATGTAAGAACTTTATAGACCGTCGGTAAACACGTGATCGGTCTATAATTTTTAAGTTCAGCAGTACTACCTGACTTATGAGCAGGTAGGTCATTCCTGTTGTTAGGAACTGGGGCAGCGACCCTAACTCTAAGGCAGACTGAAACTGATATGCCAAGCGAACGTGCGATCTTGTAAACCACTTAATCCAGAAATGGTGCAGTCCATCCGGCCCTGGAGATTTCCAGTTTTGCAACGGACGGACTGCAGGAGCTACATCTTGGGGGCTGATGTCAATTGCCCCCATTTGTGGTATTGCATCGCACGCACGCTCGAACTCCCGCGTCCAGTCACCCTCAGTATGACTGACAGGCACCGACAAGATGCTGGGCCAGAATGAACTCATGGCGTCATAATCCGGGAGGCGCGCGTCAGTCACACCTTGATCTGGTCGCTCCCAAACCCTATAAACCCACCTTTCATTACTCCGGAATGTGCAATTCTGGGTGTATCGCTTAGGGAATGCAAACCGGTTAACCCGAAAACCGAAAAACCGGTTTTTCGGCACATTTTTAATGATTATAAAACCCGGGTTTTATTTTCAAGTATCCGGTTTTTTCGAGTTTTTTAATTACTTTTAAATGACATTATTTTTTTAGCAAACATTGTTTTAAAACGCTGCTGAGGCTTGGTATCAGTCGTAGGTTTGTTTATCGTACCATAGATAGCTACACCAACTGTAAACTTCTTCTGTTCACGATCATAAAAGATCCAGTCCGGCCGTGTGTTGTGACATCATCACCTTAAACGATTCGCTTGAAAAGAGTGAATAGATCAAAATCTTTGCATGTTCGTTACACTGATGGAAAACTCATGGATATTCTTGCTACCGATGAGACAATTTTCACAATCAAGGAATATTACAACAAGTAAAATGATCGGGTCTATGCTCGTAGCTTCAAAGAAAACTCTCAACTGGTTAGCAGAGTCCTGAATGGTCCTCATTCGGTATCAGTAATGGTTTGGTAAGGGCTAATTCTATCACGGAGTGACCAAGGTTATATTTCGTGAAAATGGTGAAAAACTTCAGCTAAAGTGTATCAAAATAAAATCCTAGACGGCATAGCAAAGCCTCTTAAAGCCTCTCTCTTTTTGATAGCATATTAGGGTCTTTTCAGCAAGACTAAGCACCCGGTCACAAGGCACGCACTACCCAGGCTTGCCTTGCAGCGAATGTTTCGGACTTCATTAAGGCTGATGATTGATCCTCGGCTAGCCCAGGCCTCAACCCCTGGACTACAAATGTGGTCTGTATTAGAGGACATGGGCTGCTCCAAACGTCACAATAATTAACAATCCTTAAAAAATTATATACGATCAGCGGTGGGCAACTTTCCAATGGTCACAGTGCGTAAACCGATAGACGGTGGGTGGACATTTTCAGTAGAAGCGTGTATTGATTTCTAATTTACATTCTCTATGTACGACATCATTCTAAGACATTCGTTTTTATGAAGTTAAGATGTTTTTATTTGAAACAGAATTTATGGCCATATTAGATATAGATACAATTTCTTTTGAATAGATATGTTTCTAAATAATTATTAAAAATATGCAAATTGTAGGCGCCCTGAATTTCACAAACAATTTAAAATTTTCACTTAAAAAATAAATAAAAATAAACTAATTTTAAAAACGGTTTCATCGAACACCGGGTAAAAATTTTTAATAGGGTTTTAATATTGGCCGGTTTTGCATTACCTAGTTAGAGCTTATAATCAATGAGTTTAAATCTGTAATCAATTATGTTGAGTTTTATATTTTATAGTAATTTATATTCATGCGTGATATTTAAAATGACTAAATTACGCTTAGTTGATTTTGTTGATCAGGTTGATTTATATTGTACCTACTGAGTTTAAATTTTCATTTAAATTTTGAATAAGTACCTATACATTTTTTTTAAATTAACTAAATAAGTTTCAATTTAAATATTAAAGAGATACAAGATGTAGGTGGCCTGAATTTCACAAGGAGTTTAAAAATATCATTTACACAAACAATAAAAAAAACTTATTTCAAACAAAAAAAAAACAGGTTACTTACCCGGGTAACCAGTTTTTTTTTTAGGAAACCTGAATTAGGAAAGAAAAAAACCGGTTTTTAATTTTGACGGGTTTTGCATTCCCTAGTATTGCTCCACCCGCCGCTTATACCTGCGGATACGGTTTGCCCAAGGTTTGCTCATACATACACCTTCTGCTTCAGGAAGTTGATGCGCTCTGTGACACGGGACATAAATAGTCTCGGGGGCTGATGTCAGTCCCCGAAAATAATTTTGTACCAAGAGACAGTAATGGAACAGTTTTTTTTTCCACAACTATCACACAACGCCGTCTCAAGCTAAGCAGAGCTTGTGTTATAAGTACTAGACAACTGATAAACCTACTTATATATTTCTAAATTCATACATATTATAGATAAATTACACCCAGACACAGAACAAATGGTTGTGCTCATCACACAAACATTTGTCCTGGGTGGGAATCGAACCCACGACCCCCGGCATAGCAGTCAGGGCCACTAACCACTAGACCAACAGGTCAGTCAGAAAATGCCCGCCTCACAAAGCGCATCACTCTTATTATTATACACTTTATTCATTCAATATACATATTAATTAAATTTTTAAATATTTTTTTTAACAAAATCATATAAAAAAAGCATTTAAAAATATAAAAAATAGTAGTCCGCCAGTATCGAGACAGGGTCCAAGCTACCGGTGGTTAGGGTTCCAGAGACAGGAACCTCCTCACGATGCGAGCCGTATCGAGGAGTACTGCCTTCTGTATCAGGCCCTTGATCTAATCGCGCAATGACAGCTTCGACAGATGGTCGTCGAAGCTTTTGGCTATAAGGCCGTTGGCGGTCACGACAATCGGCACAATGACAACCGAGTCTAAATTCCACATGTCAACAACCTCGTGTGCTAAGTCGAGATATTTACTCGTAATTTGTTTCTCTTTCTCAGCTTTCACGAGATTCTCGTCATGTGGGATGGTGACATCGACTATCATTGCGCGGCGCGCTAATCGGTCTATCACTACTATATCCGGCTTATTGGCTACAATAGTCCGGTCAGTAATGATAGACCGATCCCAGTACAAGGTGACATGGTCATTTTCGAGAACTGGGTCGGGCACAAACCTGTAATACGGTACCTCTGAATACACTAGGTTGTATTTCAAAGCAAGTTGCTGGTGAATAATCCTGGCTACTTGGTTATGCCTGTGCAAGTACTTGCCAGACGAGAACAACCAGAGATAATATGTCTGATAGACTCACCCGGACGATGGCATGCCCGACACACGTCAACCGTCCCGTCCTTCAGTATTATTTATTATTCGTCAAGATGTCTTCGTCCATAATTGCACAGATAAAACCTTCAGTTTCCCCGAAGAGGTTGCTGAAACGTAGCCAGGCTACGGACGCTGCAAAATCTATATCAGACTCATGAAGAGCCCGATAAAAGCGCCCGTGGAGCTCCTTACTTTTCCATGCTTCCTTGCGGTCATCAGTTGTAAGTACCACAGGTTTGCGCCAGTTCTCTTTAGCCATGGACAACGGGGTGAGTCCCTTGTCCACTGTGACCACATCTCGGTGCATACCCACATCGGTTTTGTGAAAGTATTCTCTGAGGTTGCACACCTCGCGGTTGTGCAGGGTCGCGTTTAAAAAACCTCGACCTCCACACTTCCGCGGGATGTACAGTCTCATCACCGACGACCGTGGGTGATGCATCTGGTTTGCGGTCAGCAGTGTAAGGACCCGCCTATCCAGAGCGTCTAGCTCGGTCTGAGTTCATTTGAGTATGCCGAAAGAGTAGGTACATTAAGACCGGTATGACCCAGCCATTGAAGGCGCGCACCTTATTTCCACCTGACAAAAGGCTGTTTAATACCTTCTTCAGGCGGCCAAAGAAGCGCTCCTTCAACGATTGCTTCATGTCAGCAACGTTAATTCCTAACGCTTCCGACATACCCAAATACTTATAGGTTTCGGTCGAGGGGATCTAAAGTATATGGAATCTGAGAGTTGAATCCCCTCAGATTCCATAATCTCCCCTCGCTTTACATGCATGACTGCACATTTATCCACACCAAATTCCATCCTGATGGCACTACTGAAAGTTTCAGTTACCTTTAGTAGTTCCATCAGTCGTAACTTGTTGGGGGCAATGAGTTTCAGATCATCCATGTAAAGGTGAGATAGAACCTGATCACCTCTTCTCAACCGATAGCCCAAGCCTGATTCCTCCAGCAATGTGCTTAGAGGATTCAGGGCTAAGCAGAACCAAAGTGGACTCAGACTGTCGCCCAGGAATATTCCCCGTTTAATCCATATAGGCTCATCGTCCCTCCGAATCGATCGACATCCTGGATAGCGAAGAACTGTGTTACATTGCCCCATACATGACTCAAGGAAGGTGCGTAGAGTTGCATCTATTTATACAACTCCAACACCCTCATGAGCCATGTATGTGGCACAGAGTCATAGGCCTTCTTAATATCTATCCAACATGTCGACAGATCCTTGCGAGATCGACGAACCTGTTGGCTTATGGCCATGTCTATGAGGAGTAGTTCCTTAGTACCGCGAGACCCGTTCCTACATCCATTCTGAGAGGCAGACATAATTGAGTTCTCAATTTTTTTGTTGCCCTTAGATTTCAAACATAAAACAAAGCTAACGAGTCACCGCACATCAAGCGCGTCAACGCGCCGCACGGCGGTATACAATACAAAATTGTTAGCAATTACCTTCTTGCTTTATACTAAATGTAAACATTAAGATCCTGCTACTCCTGTACAACAAAAAATGTAATCAAGTAATTTTAAGCCGGGCCGGGGGGCCGGTTGGCCCCTAGGTCCTAAGCTCTTCGGCGGCCGGCCTCTCACCGGCCGACGTACAGGTGTTGGCGACGTCGGCGGGGAGAAATACTCGTCGCTCGAGCTCCACGCAACTGCAGCAGTCGCCGCTTCGGTGACACTGGTGATCCAAGGTCCGGCGGCGGCGAGGCGGAGCTGAGCGACGAGCCCAGGGGTGAAGGGCGTGCGCGTCGGGTAGCTGCTCTCGTCAACATAATCATAAATGTTTTTTCATTCTGTATTTCATTATTTCATTGTATTTATGTTGATTCAATGACATATTCTGTCATCTGTCTGGTAGGTATGCATATTTTTTATTTTCTTGATGATTGTCGCTTTATTTACTTTGGTTTTGATATGTATTTATCGGGTATTGTTTTTTGTTAGGTATTACTATTAAAAATATTATTATTATTAATAAAAATCCATTATTAATGTCATGACAAAATGTCGAATAGTTGAAGTCAATAAAAATATCTATATTAACATAAAGAATTAGTTTAACTATTATTATTTGGCAAAATCTTTGAGAAACTCATAGATGCTGTAATAACATTTCTCCAACAACAATGACTTTAATTTTCTCTTGAATTCGTTTGGATTCATAGCGTTTTTAAATTCTACAGGCAGTTTATTATTATACAGGCCAAATTGAAATGGTCGACGGAAGGGGTCATCTGCTATCCTTTCAGACCCCTAAACACTTCTCATACCCTGTGGATTTTTTTCATCGACTTTTTATTGTTTTATGAATATAAGGCCCAAATTTTTCATTCAAATACAATTTTAAAAAAATATATAAGGCGTAGACTCTGAATTTTAATTTTGTTTAGATGTGTATTGTATTAGAGTACTTTTAAATTTAAAATTAGTAACATTAGCTATCTAGTTATTTTTTTAATTTACTTGCAAAGTTTTGAACTTGAATTAAAGCTGTCCATGTTACAGCTACATGGCGATAAAAAAAAAAAAAACCAAAAGCGACCGGATTCTTCCAACTTCCTCAAAAATTCTCTAGTTTATCCTCTTGCTAGTGATGTGCCACATGCCATAAAAATCTTTTTATAACTTTGTGAATTCGCTAGAATTGTGAATCGAGTCACATAAGACTAATAATCAAAATTATGATTTAAAAAATATTTTGCTTAAATGATACCTGACGGTGCGACTAGAAATAATATGGACTTCATCCTGTCGACGAAGAAGCAAATATTCAATGATGTCTCTGTGATCAACGCGGTGAAAACTGAAAATGATCACCGCATGGTAAGAGGCACATTGAATATCAATATTAAGCTTGAAAGGTCTTGACTGATGAAGTCTACGCTCCGCCCTGCACAGATCCAGATCCAAAACCCCGAGAGCTTTCAGCTCGAACTCCACAATCGTTTCGAGTGCCTAGGAAGCTCCGTGGACGAATATAACGATGGGTTCGTGGAAACTGTCCGCGGATACGGTCGGGTCTAAGTTTTTCAAGCTCACCGTACAAATAAGAAAAGAGGCGTGAGATGATTCTGCAGTCTTCAGACGATGCGTGTGTTAGAATTATGGAGGAGGAAGCATAAATACACTGATTTGATATATATTTATATGTACCTACATATCATGCTAAGTTGTCAAGATGGATAACGGTTATTTACTGTGTATCAAAGTTCCTATGACTGGTGTGTAGGGAAAGGATTTTATGAAGAAAAGCACAGAAAGACAAGACCAAGTATTTATTTAAAATAGGCTTGTCAATTAATCGAATAACTAGTTGCTTGTTCCAAAACTAGGTCGTCATGGGAAAGAACAAGCAAGAAAACCCATGGTAGCTTCAATTATAGTACATTTTACAACATCATTAATTATGATTTATCACAATAACATCTATAAGAAATTCTATGTTCTATGTCTTGGGTCATTTCATAATATTAAGCTGAATAAGTATTAGAGAATAACGTATAACATAATTAGAAACAAAAGCCATAGTAAGACACATACACAGAATCAATACAATCAATACAATCAATAGCAATAATAACAATAATCAAGATATAATATTAATCAACTTACGTGAGCTTTGCTGGATCACAACTATTCTATCACCAAAAGGTCACAAACCCTTTTTATAGTAAACTGTCGACGGGTGGATGGACATCTTTTTTTAAACGTCAAATAATAATATCCCGCCATTTTCCACCAATCACAGTTTACCATAATTTAACTTATTTTATAGGTCTTTAATTACAATTGTTACATAGTTAAGCAGTTTTAAAACATTATAAGATCATTTAAGCAATTTTACAACACTTGGTTTGTATTTCTTAGTTCTTATTTCAAAGAATATAATACCGACTGACAGTTCTGTACTAATCAACTCAAACAACATAATACAATAAAATATCAATTTAAAATGAGAGATACAGCATTATGGTCATTAATAATTACGAAATAATTTATAGGATTATCATCAATACGTCTAAGTTTCAAGTTTTATATTTGTATACACAACAATATTACTGATTAATCTTGGTAGGTACTTTTAAATTTGATTTGAACTGCACAAATGTTACCAATGTAAACAATACAACAAACAATATTCGTGAAATATTAAAATTCGTGATTTAACTACGTCATATATAATGACATTCGTCATTATATATAACACGTGCATATACCGGCAGCTCAATAGACAGATCTCGAAGTCTGTGAAACGCGACCTTCGCCGCTTTAATACCGCAAGGATTAAGGATGCGATTGAGCGGAATAAGGGCTGTAAAATATTTGCACGAGATTTGTCTATTGGGCAAAGCCAGCTCACGAAACTAAAAACCGACGATGGCAGAGTCATATTCGCCAAATTGGAGCTTCCGGAAGAGATCGAGGCTTTTTATGGACAGTTATACAAGCGTCTATCACTAAACCCGCTGCAAATCCATCCAGCAAACGACTCAAGAGCTAGATTGACTCGACACTATACCGAAGATCCCGGACGTCAGCCTGTACGAGATTAGGATGGCTCTGAAGCAGCTAAAAAAGAACAAGGCGTCCGGTGAGGACGGAATTACGGCCGAACTCCTGAAGGCGGGTGGAAAACCGGTCCTTAAGGCCCTTCAGAAGCTATTTAATTCTGTCATACTCGAGGGAAAAACGCCACAGGCATGGAGCAGAGGTGTGGTGGTACTCTTCTTTAAGAAGGCGATAATGCCCTGCTTAAGAATTACAGGCTCATCTCGCTTCTGAGCCATGTCTACAAACTGTTTTCCAGAGTCATCACGAATCGTCTCGCGCGTAGGTTCGACGACTTCCAGCCTCCGGAACAAGCCGGATTCCGAAAAGGCTTCAGCACCGTGGACCATATACATACGCAGTTCTACAGAAGACTGAGGAGTATAATCATCAATCAGCCTTTGATTCGATCGGGACTTGAACTGTACTGTAGTCTCTCCAACGGTGCCAAATTGACTATCGGTACATCGAAGTGCTGAAGTGTTTGTACAAAAACGCCACCATGTCAGTCCGACTATAAGACCAGACTTCGAAATCCATCCTCTTGCAGCGGGGCGTGAGGCAGGGAGACGTTATTTCTCCGAAATTGTTCATGGCAGCAATGGAGGATGTCTTTAAGGTTCTGGAATGGAGAGAGCTAGGCATTAATGTCAATGGCGTGTACATCACTCACCTTCGGTTTGCCGACGACATAGTAGTCATGGCTGAGACTACGGAGGAGCTCAGTACAATGCTTGGTGACCTCAGTAAAGCTTCCGAAAGAGTGGAACTTAAAATGAACATGGACAAAACCAAAGTCATGGTAAACAGCCATGTAGGACCCACTCCTATCAAGATCGGAGACTCTACACTCGAAGTTGTGGACGACTACGTTTACCTGGGACAAACGGACCAGTTGGGTAGGTCTAACTTCGAGAAAGAGATCGATTGTCGAATCCGACTCGGCTGGGCAGCGTTCGGGAAGCTGCGCGGTATCTTCTCGTCCAATATACCACAGTGTTTCAAGACGAAAGTCTACGACCAGTGCGTGTTACCAGTGATGGCATAGGGCTCCGTGCCAACGTGGTCTAACGTGGTCGCATACAATGGGCCTCATCAGAAGACTTAAAGTCACTCAAAGGGCAATGGAAAGGGCTATGCTCGGAGTTTCCTTGCGTGATTGAATCTGGAATGAGGATATCCGCAGGAGAACCAAGGTTACCGACATAGCACGAAGAATCGCCAAACTTAAGTGGCAGTGGCAATGGGCAGGGCACATTGCTCGCAGAACGGATGGCCGTTGGGGCCGAAAGGTTCTAGAATGGCGACCACGTACTGGAAGACGTAGCGTTGGAAGGCCTCCTACAAAGTGGACCGATGACCTGGTAAGGGTTGCGGTTAGTCTACGTAGAGAAATAATAGCGGATATAATGAAAGGGACAAATAGACAGATCTTCCTAAAGTTCTGTGTAAAAATAGCTGAGCGTGTCATAGTAAAAAATAAGTAGCTGTACAAATTATGCTTTACAAAATATTGCAACATATTTAAAATAAGCATAGAAAAAGAAGCCAATAATGTAATGTCTATTTGATTAACAGATCAGAGCTTTGCCAGTGCTTCCAGCGATGACAATTCTCTGAATCTTCGGGATGAACTTTCTTCCACATTTTCAAATTGTCGCAAATTTTTCAACGTGGTTCATATAAATGCTCAAAGCGTTCCTTCCCATTACTCTGATCTGCTATCATCTTTCGACTCTGATCTTGTTCACGCTGTTCTTGTTTCCGAAACTTTTCTCAAGCCTGCACTTCCATCCACGCAATATTCTCTACCGGGATACAAGATTGTGCGTAATGACAGAACTGGGAAGGGATGTGGAGGGGTTGCCATTTATCTCCGTGGTGATATCGCCTACAGGATTGTTGACCAGTCTCCGAGTGTCTACTCAAAGTTTGCTGAACACCTATTCATTGAAATAGACTTTCAACACACAAAGCTGCTTATAGGTGTTTATTATAGCCCGTCCTGCCAAATTGATTACTTTTCTTCCTTTGAAAACAAATTAGAAAATCTTTTATCTTATTATGATCACACGCTTATTCTCGGAGATTTCAACACTTGTATACTTAAAGGAGATTCACGTAGCCGTAAACTCCAATCGCTTGTTTCTTCTGTCAATATGCACTTGCTCCCGCTAAATGCTACTCACAGTGCTCCTCACTCTACTCCTTCTCTCTTAGATATCATTCTAGTTTCTGACCCTAATAAAGTAGCCACACATGGACAACTGCCTGCTCCTTTTTCCTGCCATGACCTCATTTATCTTTCCTATAAGATTCGACCTCCTAAACGCAAGGCCAAATTTCTTATTGTGAACGTGAGGACTATGTTGATTGCTTTTTTTTCCTTTTCAGTAATTTTAACGTATGTCTGGCAATTTGAGTATTTTCTGCGGCCTACCCAAATGTCCTTTCCTTGGTATTGTTCGTCAAGTCATTGAGCTCCTTAGTAGTCCTGAGTTGAGCTTTACGAATACTGAAAAATGAAAGAAAAGAAAGAAGAAAGAAAAACAGTTTATTTGCACAAACATGACAAAAAAAAATGCAAAATGCTTGCACTGACTGGACAGGTCCACTCAAATCTGTATGGTTCTTTCTTCAAAAGACCATTTCAGACAAATCTGCATGGTTCTCATGTGATTTGACCATTAAATATTTACTGTATCGACTTTAAAAGAGTCTTTGACCCCTGAGTTTGTTTCGGTGTTTCTTCTCAGGGTAGTCAGCTAGGAAACACCGGCCTCATCTAGTTTAAAAATGACGAAAAAAAATTGACGTGTAAAAGTGTTTTTTTAAACCTATTTACAAAATAAATATCATTTATCATTTCTCGTTCTTCGCAGTTTTAAAAACATTGATTTGGAGCGTTTGAGGGCTGATGCGGGTGGGATCGATTGGTCACCTGTGTTCACCTGCGAGGATGTGGACACTATGGTGTCGGTTTTTAGTAGTACTATATTGAGATTGTACGACTTACATACTCCTCTTAAAAAGGTGAGGGTGAAGCACCTTCCTGCGCCATGGTTATCCCCAGCTATAAAAAAACAGATGGCTAAGCGTGACAATGCCAAGCAGTTATACAGAAAGCGGCCCACCGAAGAAAACTGGGAGTTTTATAAGAAGATGCGAAATCGCTGCGGTCGTTTGTGTAGGAATGCGAAAAGGCGCCACATTTGCAACTCAATTGATAATTTCAACCCAACACAAGTATGGCAATTTTTAAAAACTCTTGGTATTGGCAAAGCCACTAGCAAGAGTTCTCCTGATAAGATGGACCTCAATGCACTTAATGCGCACTTTTCTACGTCACCAATTATACTCGATGACGATGTTAAATCCTCCACTCTCAATGATCTTTCTAAACTTCCATTGCCAGCAAATACTTCTTTCTCCTTCCACCCAGTTACGGAACTAGATATTAAGAAATGTATCCAATCCATATCCACTAAGGCGGTAGGTGACGATAGCCTTCAAATCCAAATGTTCTTACCTATTATGAGTGAAATAGTTCCTGTCATAACTCATATAGTAAATTTTTCCCTATTCAATAACTCTTTTCCATCTGCTTGGAAGAAGGCTCACGTCTTACCACTCCCTAAAGTCTCAAATCCTTCCTCACCATCCCAGTTCCGCCCAATATCCATCCTCCCAATCCTCTCCAAAGTCCTTGAGAGTGTTGTTCAAAAGCAACTATCTTATTATTTGTCCTCTAACAGCCTGCTGAGTCCTTACCAATCTGGTTTCAGACCTGGTCATAGCACTGTGACAACTCTTGTCAAAATAACTGACGATATAAGACTAGCCATTGATAATAAATGTTTAACAATATTGGTTTTACTGGACTTCAGCAGTGCTTTTGACTCAGTTGACTTTGACATCCTCTTAGCAATTCTTTCCTCTCTAAATGTCTCAGTACCAGTAATTGAGTGGTTCAAATCTTATCTTCGGGGCCGCTCGCAGTCTGTTCGATCAGATGAGGATTCCTCTGAATGGTGTGAGTTGGCTGCGGGTGTTCCTCAGGGTGGCGTCCTCTCTCCTCTTCTCTTCTCGATTTTTATAAATGCTCTCACTAAGGTCCTAACTTCGAATTATCATCTCTATGCGACTTGCAGTTATATCGTCATTGTAAAGTAGACGAACTCGCTGAAGCTGTGGCTGCCATCAACAATGACCTTGAAAACATTCACAAGTGGGCTAAATCCTTTGGACTTTTACTAAACCCAGCTAAATCTCAAGCGCTCATTGTTGGTGGTAGATACATGCTCAACTTATTGGATCACCAGTCGCTCCCGACAGTAGTGTATGATTCTGTGCCCATATTTTACTCCAAAAGCGCTAAAAACCTTGGCGTGCATCTGGCCACTAACCTCTTTTGGGAGGTTCATGTTGCTGATGTGAGTAGGAGGGTCTTTTACCCTTTTCAGTCTCTTAAACGTCTCCAAAAATTCCTACCATTTCATACTAAGGTTAATCTTGCTCAATCTCTTCTTCTACCGCTCATTGATTATGCGGATGTCTGTTATCTAGATGCTACGGAGGTACTTCTAAACAAACTTGAACGACTGCAGAATTTGTGCATCCGCTTTATTTTTGGCCTCCGTAAATACGACCACGTGTCGGAGTTTCGGACCAGATTGGGGTGGCTGGGCTGCCGATTCGGCGTCGGCGAGATACATATACTATCTTTTCTCTACACTATCCTGCATAATCCTAAAGCTCCTCAATACCTTCGAGAACGCTTTGAGTATGTCGTTCCTAGGGGTAAACTCTGTCGCACTACCTCTTCTCTTCTCCTTCGTACGCCGCGTCACACTTACAGCCGCTATGGCGGTTCCTTTTCTGTAACTGCAGTGCGTCTCTGGAACTCTCTGCCACACTCCCTTCGCGACAGCCCTTCTCTGGATGTCTTGAAGAGGAAACTTAAAGAGCACTTCCTTTCATTATTGACATAATATTAATATGTAAATATTAGTATGTAATAGTATTGTAACGTTGTATAGTAAATCTCAACGTTCCTATCGAAATTATCAGAGCAAACTGCGGTAAAGACTTGCACTGATCAACAAAAATAATAACAGGAACCTTACAACCTAATAACTTAAAATAAACAGATAACAGAACACTTTGTTGGTGATATAATAAAATAAACTAAACCTAATCTATAACTAAATACACACTATACTATACTACTTAAAGATATTGAAAAATCGACTAGTAATTACATTACGGTTCCAACTCGCTAATTCGCTTCCCGTGTGGCGGTAGTTACACATTAAAAAAAAGAATTTATTAATATCAAAGATGATTCGGCTTTTGCAGAACGCACGGTCATTGTCGATCGGACATCTCAGCTGATATACACGTTCACACGCTCCTTACGATCATTTAACATACTTAGCGTGTGTCATCTTACGTGGTTTTAAATATTCACGGCATTGATCATAAAGTTTCCTAGCTTCAGTGTTAACCCCGTATTGGGTAAGTGTTGACAATTACCTTTTTTTTTGCTTAATCAGGCCATTATATGACAAGAATTGCATCACCCATTTTTTGTATCTTCTGTTGGTGTTTTAGTTCCTTGTTATTTTGTTGTTTCATTAGTGCTTACTAGCTTTAAGCGTAGTTTCCTTTTTTCCCGCTCCGGTTCTGATTGTGACATGCACACATTCGCCTTAAGCGCCTTCGTACTTTCTCTGCCCTGCGCTTACACACTGTCGTGGTCACAATCGAACAAGGATAAGCGGGAGACAAGGAAACTTATTCGACGACTGGAAAATTCCAGGGTCCAAAGTTCCGGTTCAGGCACCTGGCCTGAGATCCATCCAACCGTTCGGCAACCCTCTGGCCCTTCGTCTACCAGCGGGTCGTCTACCTGCGGGACGTCTTCCTGCTGGCGCCTAGTCCTCGATCTCCAGCTTCATAGTGGCCAGGATAGTAAGTACTTTGTGCGCCTACCTCCATCCGTCAGATATAAAAAAACGGCATTTGTTCCTGCGACCTTTTTAAATAAATACTATTGTAGATAGTGCTGCGTATTATTTTTGTCTTGTATTAGAGAAATAACCCGCAAACGCTACAGTATTTATATTATAATTATATATTAGATTTAGTTATGCAAGGTTTATATTGTGCACTGGATCCTACCCTCTACTCTCGAATGTGTTCTCTCTGAATTTCGTGTCACTGAAAATGTTACAGAAGGCTTACGGTGAATCGACTTTATGAGTGGGTACAAAGCGTTCAAAAGCGGTCGAGATGTGATGGAAGATTTGACTCACTCTGGTAGGCCGGAAGGTCGTGTCGCTGAAGGTAGCTGAAGTAATTATGATTGCGAAGCCTGGGAAACCACCCCATGAAGCGTCATCATATAGACCTATTTCCTTGTTGCCAGTGTTATCAAAATTATTTAAAAAACTATTACTAAAACGGTTAAAACCAATAATAGAAGAAAAAGACCTTATCCCAAATCATCAATTTGGTTTCAGAGAATAACACTCTACAGTAGACCAGGTACACAGAATAACAAATATTATTGAAAAAACGCTCGAAAATAAGGAAGTGTATTCTTAGATGTCGCGCAAGCTTTTGACAAAGTTTGGCATGAGGGCCTAATATTCAAACTCAAATGTATGTTGCCTCCAGAATTTGCAGATATTCTGGAGTCGTATTTAACTAATAGAATGTTTAGAATAAGGCAAGAAGATGCATATTCCGAGCTTAAAACAATAATATCTGGGGTGCCTCAAGGAAGTGTGCTAGGCCCAATCCTATACTTGTTGTACACATGTGACATCCCAGAGCTAGAAAATAACACCATTGCGACCTTTGCTGATGACACTGCTATTATCGCTACAGGATCAAATCACAGAGAAGCAGTAGAAAAAGTTCAATTAGCTGTGAACACAGTTTACGACTGGACAGAAAAATGGAAGATCTAGCTGAATGAGTCAAAATCAATTCACTTTGATTTCGCAAACAAACAGTGAGTGTGTACTACCCAATCAACATAAACGGTACGCAAGTGCCTTATGCTAATACAGCCAAATACCTTGGCATAACTCACGACGCCAAGCTGCGATGGAAAGCTCATGTCAAAAAGAAAAGACAGGAACTCGACATACGCTATAAAAGTATGTATTGGTTACTTGGAAGGAAATCCTGTTTATCAATACATAATAAGATAATCCTTTACAAGCATATTCTGATGCCAGTTTTGACATATGGTATCCAACTCTGGGGCTGTACTAAACGGAATAACATCAAAATAATACAATAATTCCAAAATAAAGTACTCAGGGACGCTGTAAAAGCACCCTGGTACATCAGAAATGACTACCTCCACCGTGACCTTAAAATGGAACTCGTCACCACCATCATTCAAAAATTTGCTGAAGTCCATGAACACAGACTTCACCGCCACGTGAATGTTGACACGGACCTAATGCGTAGACTAAAGAGAACTAAACCTTTTGAGTTAGTGTAGTGTTTAAAGTTAGTGTATAATAGTGATCAATGCTGTGCTATGCATATAACACATGAACAAAGTGTATTTATCAATATCAGACTTTAAGAAAGTGCTATGGACTACTATAAAAGTGCTAAAGGACGCTATTCTTAGTTTTAACAAAAGTTATAACGTATAATATTAAGTCAGAATTTAATTACTTATTAGTCTTTTAGGCTAAATTGTAATCAATTATTAAGAAATTTGTTCTTAATAATAAAGGAAAAAAAAAACTCTGGTAGGTCATCAACGTCTTCAACTGAAGAGATAGCCGCCGAGCGGCCGAACTTTCTGTATCTCACGAGTCGATCCGTACAATTTTAACTAATCATTTGGGTATGAAACATGTTACCGCCGCTCCGCTCGGCTAGTCCCAAAAGACCTGAATTTTCTCCAAAAACTCAATCGGATGAGAGTCGCCGAGGACATGCTAGAACGAGTCAATTCCGACCCAACATTCATGAAACGCATTGTTACTGGTGACGAGACGTGGGTTTACGAGTTTGACATGCAAACTAGTCAACAAGCTTTAGTGGCGTCTTCCAACTGAACCGAAACCGAAAAAACCACGCCAAAGTCGATCAAAAGTCAAAGTCATGATTATCGCGGTGTTGTGCACTCGGAATTCTTGCCGGAAGGTCAAACTGTAAATAAAGAATATTATTTGAGCGTTATGCGGCATTTAAGAGAGCAAATTCGACGAAAAAGGCAAATTTGTGGAAAGAAAATTCTTGGATTTTGCACCACGATAATGCGCCTTCGCACAAGGCTATCATTGTGAACGAATTTTTTACCAAACACTCAACAAATACCATCGAGCAACCACCATATTCACCAGATATGGCTCCAGTCCAGCCGACTTCTTTCTTTTTCCTAAACTCAAATTACCACTTTGTGGCACCCGTTTTCAATCGGTAGAAGACATAAAGGAGAATTCGCGGCGAAAACTGGAACTCAATTCCGGGAACAGCATTTAAAAAATGTTTTGATGATTGGATTATTCGTTGGTGTAAGTGTATCGTTTCTGAAGGAGCATACTTTGAAGGTGATAAAATAAATTTGGATGGATAACAAACATTTTGTGTATTATTGATCTGTTACCGGTACTTTCTTGACAGAGTAGGTACCTAGTGTGTTGGGCAAATGTTGGGCAAATCAGATTTGCAAGCAAGATTCAGTCTTGCAAGTGGATTTTGAAACAGTTACCCCTAACCGATTGAGCTGAAATTTGGTATATTTACTTAACTTGGATGACAATGCATTAATATGGTACCATGGAGCTCTGTTGATACAGTCGGACTTTGGCGACAGGAATTACAGAGCGCAACCAGATAACCCCATAGTGTTTGAGCTCTTTGGAATGATCTTGATCAGTACTATACCACAAGAAAAAAAAATGACGGGTTGCACTCTGGGAGTGCCGGCAGAAGTGAAAACTTAAGTATTAACGTAAGTATTAACGTTGTGCGTTTTGGATATTTTGGAATGGTTATGGAATAATTTTGCACGAATTGCTTTAATTAACAGAATAAAAGTACTATCTTTTATGTGGTAGAATACAATATTTATTTATTGCGCTATCGTACACAAACATGACAATTTATATTACATTAAAAAGTTTATCCCTCAGAAAAATCAACTTCCATCCATAATTTCGACGACTTTTTCACTATCATTATTACCAGAACCATCATCGCCAATCTCTAAAACTGATACGATCGGTTTATGATAGCTGAAGTAAGAAACGAACAGGGCCGGCGGCATACATTTTCACCACGCCGTAGAAAGAGAGGGGGATACTCCCTCTCCTACGCCACGCCAGCTGTCTACTCTCCATCCTGGAGTTCTAAGATACAGGCTTAGGCTTAGTTTAGACTCCAGATCTCCCACAAATTACAAATTCAGATATTTAAGTTTTTATGTTTTTCCTGCTAAATAACATGTGTAATTTGTGGAGATTAATAAACACTTTTTTGATTTTTTTTGATTTTGATCCGTCTTACGAATTTTCGATCAGGTCACGTGTCCTGACGCGAGTTTAACATTTTTTACCCATTACAAAAAAAGTGTACAACGCCGCTAAAGAAGTTTTCACTTCAAAAAGTAGATAGCGTGTTCCCACCACGCACTCATTATTCCTCATACATATATTTGAAATGCTAATTGCTGCTTAACAAGTTAATAACAAATTTTGGTTCGATTTTCAGCAAAAATAATTTTGCACGAATTGCTTTTTTTTGCACACAATTTTGCACGACATCCGTCTTACGAATTTTCGATCAGGTCACGTGTCCTGACGCGAGTTTAACATTTTTTACCCATTACAAAATTTTTTGCACACAATTTTGCACGACATCCGTCTTACGAATTTTCGATCAGGTCACGTGACCCTGACGCGAGTTTAACATTTTTTACCCATTACAAAAAAAGTGTACAACGCCGCTAAAGAAGTTTTCACTTCAAAAACTTGTTATGAAATAATGTTTTTCATTCAAAACATTAGTTTTCTATATAATACTAGCTTTTGTCAGCGGCTTCGCCCGCGTGAAGGTAGGTTTCTCCATACAAACTTTGAATCCCCGTTTCATCCCTTAGGGGGTGAATTTTGGAAAATCCTCTCTTAGTGTTCGCCTACGTCATAAAAGGAAACCTTGTGCAAAATTTCACACTCCTAGTCCCAGTAGTCTTGGCTACGCATTGATATATCAGGCAGTCAGTTTCTCCTTTTATCTATTTAATTGTGCAAAATTTCACACTCCTAGTCCCTATAGTTTTGGCTACGCGTTGATATGTCAGTCAGTCAGTTTCTCATTTTATCTATATAATATTAGTCTTCCAAAATACAGGAACACTAGCAGCGCCATCTGTACCGGCGTGTTATGATAGAGTGCCTTACTAAGAACAGCACTCTTGTACATTAGTTAAATCAGGCGGTTTAGAACATTTACGTAAGGTGGCAGCACCAGACTCGCTCTGAGGCTTAGATTAAATACCAGGTAATGTCGTGAATACTATTCTGAAAATTTAACTAATTAGTGACAATTTGAATGGTTCTTTGGACCAATCAATACTGACCGATCATGAATTGAGAGAGTTATTGTAGGTGCTCTTTTCTATCACGACAATATAGATGGCGTTACTAATGTTTGTCTTCTAGCCGCAAACGAAACACTAGCAGCGCCACGCGCTCGCCAGCCGTACCAAACCGTACCGTACGTCGATACAAACAAGAGCACAGAAACAAGAGGCGCACTGTCGGTCGAGAACGTCACGTATATATGTATAGTGTCGAGAATGATAGTGCTAGAACCAAGTGTTCCGCTCAGTTTGCGTACACTGCTTGTGTAATTCGAGGCTGATTGTAAATGCAATCTATACTGTATTTTTAACATTGCCGCGAGTTTTTATTATGACAGATTCATGTGATGTCCATTTAAAAAATAAGTTCTATTTTAGTTCAGTGAGTTGATGATGCGAGACGAATCAATTAATCGTGCCTGTATCTGCAGTAGATTTTAAAAACAAAATAGTGTATCATCCATATAAAAATGTGCGGATTATTGCCTATGCTCTGTTTTGAGTTTCATGAGTTTCGCGAACAGAGGCGCTTTAGTCAGATCTTCAGATCATGAAAAAAAAGCGTATATAATTAAGTATACCAACAGCGCCGATGCGGCAGAGTGCAAATGAATTTTAGAAACTGCCGATTTTTCAAAATGCCTTCATATAATCAAGAAATTAATGTGGATCTAAATTCTAATGAAAATGGTGCCTTAAAGACTGATGCCAAAGACGGCAAAATCGATGAGGGTCGGTATAATATGTCGACCGAACAAGTCCCAAACAATGCGCCGGGAGGTCTAAACGCTGATCAGAGGCTAGCTTTTGCTTTGAGGGATTTTTTGAGTCCTGCGAGCACCGCTCTCAGTGATGAGCAGCCATCCCCCTCTGTCCTGTCACAGAGCCTGCCTTTCATAGATGAGCAGGTGGACGGAGAAGACGCCACACACTCGGAAGAGGAGCAACCACAAAGCCGTGACACGGAGGACGTGCTGAACAACGCCGCGTGCCGCCTCAGGCGGTGGCGCGCTGCTTCGAGGAAGCTGCGGCGACCGCGTATCATAAACAATTTGTGCTCCAAAGACGACAAAGACGGCAATGTGAGCCAAGTGCGCAGCGGCGGTCACACGGACCTGGCGGACCGGCTACGCAGCTTGGCGGCGGCTGGCAGCATGTCGGCGTCGGCGGGCGAACTGCTGTCGCTGGCGCCGCCACCTCCAGCCGCCACCGCGCCGCCGTCCCCCGGCTGTCTGCTCTCACCCTCGCTAGCAGACCAGAGCTCCGCGGACTATTTCGTAAGTCTTCAAGTTTCTTTATCACGTCACATTACAATAATTTACAGTCGGCTGAAAGAGACTCCCTGTAAACGTTCTTATCAAAAGTCATATAAGTAAGTAGGTACCACGCGGAGGCTGATTATTTACACAAAACCTAAGTACCTACGTACATAAGCAAGTATTTGCATACCGAAGACGCACGCACATCGTCGAAAACAAAGTATTCTTCTACGTAGTCTACGTAGATCCATGAATTGTTAACTATTCGTTAACATTAAATTAATTGCTAAGATGCGGCACTTTTTAACATATGTAGAAATATTTACTTATTATTTTAATAAAAGGCCTATGTCCAATAGTGAACGTCTTTCGGCTGAAATGATGATAGTAAAAGAGACAGGAAACCTTCGAAACTTTCCAGGATAAATCCGAACAAAATATAAAAATACAATCAATACCTAGGTACCTACCTAGGTTAAAGTTATCGTAGTGGTAGCACGGTTCCGTTTTCGCGGTTTTTCTAAACCACAGCGCAGTGCCAGGTTGTAATATAACACACAGATATTAATGGATATTGGACATATTATTTACTGACACCTATGGTTTATATTTTGTGGGCTTGCCTTACGAAATCTGACATGGACAAACAACAGAATAGTCAATATTGACATTGAAATTTTTTTTAATGTTTGAGTTCTATTCGTTAGCAAGTGCTAACTGTCTACAAGGATTACCCACCCCGAAGTGACACGGTGGAACGACCATAAATAAAACGACGATCTTTTTTTAATCAGCTATCTTTTATACATAAGTGGAGTGAACTAGTTTTTAATTTATGTATTAGCGCGCTACGAAATTCGGAAATAAGGTCCATACGGCAAGGTATCTTCCAATTCGAGTTCCAATATTAATTAAGAAAAAATATTTCAAACATTAAATTTTAAACTAGGAAGATTCTTACGTTTTTCTTTAATTATAGTTTTAAATGGATCAATTCAGTCGTCGTCATAATTTGCGATATTGGTTAATCTTAGAATTTACCGACATAAGTTGGTTAAATTAAAATCTATGGATGTGTAACTAATTTTACCATTACATTTTAGTAGGTACATGCTAGGTTTTACGTAGGTATATTGGTTTTAGGATAGTAAAGGGCCTATTACACTACGCGATATTCAGCACACGATATTCAGACTGTTTTATTTTTTGTTCCGAGTAAGACCGGTCTAACCCTTAATACACTACGCGACGTCGACTAAGACTGTCTGAATATCGAGTAGTGTAATAGGCCCTTTTAAGGAGAAAGAGTTTACCAAACATATTTATCTATGTTATTATGAGACGGTACCTAAAACACATGACGGATTTAAAACATTTTCAAAATATTTTACTGACTAAATTAGTTAAAATAATAAATAATATCTCAAAAACTAATTAACTATTAGTTTAAGTTTAACTTATAGTAGGTACTGATTTTGCTAATTATATTCATAGTTTTTATCCTATTTTATACGCCGATTACTTTGGCTGGACGATACAATTTTCTACATTTGCCGAGTGACAGCTAGTAAAAGTCCAAATAATCCTTAACATCAAGTTTTGGTAAATCAGGATTTACTGGAAAATTTGGATAGATTTACCATAGATCGAGCTTCAATTGGTACAATTGTAGTGATACCGTAAATGTCTAACATTCAGGTAGGAGATATGACAGCTTGTGTAACAGTATGAAATTAAAATAAAAAATGCCTCAGTTCGTTAAACAGCATTAGAACTGTATCTTATGCACATCCACAACCGTTCACGCGTAAATGAACGTCGTCATTTGTCAGAAGTTTATTGTGTATAGCAAGTTGATGACGTCATTGGTATGTCGTCAGCCATTCTAAACTACATATTATTCACAACACTGGTAGCGTTGCACAGCTGTTCCGATATCCCGAACCAACGACCAAATGGTCGTTGTCCCGAAGTTGCGGCGCTTAAGGGCCTATTACACTACGCGTTATTCAGACAGTCTATGTATTTCTATGATATCTCATCGTTCTGTTTCATTCATTCCTTTACACGACATTTGCGTAAGTTGCGTTTTTTCTTGTGTGCTACATAGACTAACGGCGGGTTTCTGAATTGAGTATTTTGAGTTAAGCACGCCTCAAACCCTACTTAACCCTTAAACCATTTTTATGATTTTTTTGCCATAAATATGGCATCTTGCGGTACAACTCTAGGACGCTTAATATTATTTTTTTTTTCTTTACTGCAAGCATTGAGGTAAAGGTAACAAGACAAGGCATACTGAATAAGAATAAAACATACATTACATAACGCACGCACGCGTCCGCTCCCTTCGGGCGCGAGCGCAGACTGAAGGGGAACTAACTCTTAAAGGGCCTATTACACTACGCGATATTCAGCACACGATATTCAGCCTGTCTTATTTTTTGTTTAGACCAGTCTAATCCTTATTACACTACGCGACATCGACTAAGAGTAAGACTATCTGAATATCGAGTAGTGTAATAGGCCTTTTATAAATTACCTTGCTATTTAGGAAAATTGACTAATTAGTGGCAATTTGGACGGTTCTTTGGACCTGTCAAATATCCTATCAGTTCAACAAATGACACAGGTAGGTAGGTCTTTATCAGAGTTGATAATAAATGTTATTTGTTATTACATTGTAATTTCCTTCTTGAATTCGCAGTATTTGAATGCTTGTGGTGACGGATTGTCAGTTACGCGAATTCATTGATTGAAAGCAATATTATTTAGTGAAGTGTTTTTATTAATTACATCCTACTAGTTAAGATTTAACAAATGAAGAGAACCAAACAGTAACAGCTTACCACCCCGAGTTGCATTGCATCATGCAGGTATTATTTACATATCTCTTTCAGTGAAAATCTTTCACAGACAGTTGACCCACAGTTTTCCGATACACCTCATAATCTGACATGCTTGTTTGACAAGTAGTACGCAATTGTTTGTTTTATCGTTAATGACGTTAATCTGTGCTATTAATATAAAAATGAAAGATATCTATTTTTGTTTGAAATGAATAAACTCAAAAACTACTCGACCGATTTTAAAAATTCTTACACCAGTAGAATGCAACTTTATCACTGAGACTTTCACGCGGGCGAAAATTGTATATTTATTAAACTATGAAAGAAAGAAAAGAATAACGTTTGGTCAGTGGGTTGTCTTAGGGGCAGATTTTGAGACTGGCACAGAATAAAACAAAAATGTATAACAGATCATATAAACTAACTTATCACGCAATCACATAATATCATATTATGCTATCTATTATGTTGTTAAATTCATAAAGTCCCCATATGTTATGTAGTTCGTATTAATTTATTGGAAAATTTAATAAATGTACCATGTACGCATATGTAATTTATCAGACAACAAAGTACTCCTTTTCCAAAAACTTCCGGATAACAAGGGTTTGAAAGCAGTACCCGATATTTCGACTAGGGTACCCAATACCACGAACGTGGGATCTTGTAATGCAGGATCTAGCAAGTCTTTTGCATGATCAGAAATGCAGAATTATTTATGCGGGATCCTGCATATTTGCGGGAATGAATTTTTTATGAGAAAATTGGGTTCAGACGTTTGACCTAGTAAGGCCTCATAGAGAATTGATTTAACAACTTTCTTTGGAAGTCGCGACATTTCTGTATTTTTTTTATCTTACAGCTAAACATAAACTAACAACAACACACACGACATCAGCTTTACAAAAATTTTTAATTCCTATTTTGTGTTGTGCAATCGGAAGTGGAACGGATTGTAGTCAATATTAGCTAGGTACTTATATCTTCCTAAATATAAAACATGAAATGTTAAATAATATTTAATTATATGGTTCCTTAAAAAAACCTGATTATTTATACCTCTATTTTGTTTCTGTAAGTAACAATATCTTAAAAAATATTTTTGTTGTCCTGAGTTCAGAAGGTTTAATATTTTCTTTATAGGACATTTTGTAGAGTTTTGCTTACTATGAGCACCACACAACATATCAACATATTTGCATGCCAACTCATGGCAAAATGTGTCTTTGCTTTAATAAATTATAAGTTACCATCTCTTGTACCGCATTTAATGCAAATAAATGGGTTTGACTTTAACTAAAACATCATTATTTTCAATTGTTAATTAATTAAAAACTCTAGTTTTCTACAAAATATTTTGAAATTAATTTGCAATTTTTTTAATAATACTACTTCAAATAAAATTATCTAAACAAATCCAATTACACAAATACCGTACCGCGGGATTGTTGACTTTGACTGGTTTTTCAGGATTCCTTAATTTCGACCAAATTAATAGTCCAAGACGTGCCACGTTTGTCGGACAAACATGGGTCTATTAAATACATACAATAGTATTAATATCTTTCACAAAGTTATTTTTCAACCTTGATTCAAATGAGATCAGTTACCTACATACCATTGCACGGCAGTGAAAACCTCATAAAGTACATTTTCCCCAAATAAAATTTTATACATGTTGATTGAAAGAAAAACTCTTATTTTTTGTTTATGGATTGCATTCCCTAGTAGCACAACAAGCTGTATTACAACTGTATAAAGGTTCAGGTGTACACTCCCAAGCTGTATAGTAAGCTGTATAAGCAATTATACAGCTCTTATAATTGCAAAAAGGGCCCCAAATTAAGTGAAGTGTTAGTGGAGAATTGTTGCTGTATAGTAGCTGCTTAACAATTGCATAACAGCTCCATAAAGGTCCAAGTGTACACGCTAATCTGTATAGAAGCTGTATATCGGTGTATAATGGAGCATTAACTCTACAGATACCCACTTATAACTATGATATGGGTACACTACATAAATACGAAAAACTTTATTCAGACAGTCACAAATACGATTTTCATAATTCCGAACGGTTCAAAATTCCGAATATAACAACTCCGACTTATCATTACTCGTATTTTTATAATTCCTAAATTTCAATATTCCTAACGTTTATAATTACTATTCTCAAAATACCGATTTCAATAGATCGAATAACAAAAAGTCCGACTTAATGATAATTCGAAATAAATAAAAAAAACTTTGTAAAACTGTATAGCAAGACAAACACATAATTGCTCGTCAGAGAGAAGTATGATATTATGTATAGTATGAGGGAGTAGAATTAAAAAACTAATGACAGATGTTTTCCAGCATGCAGGGGATTTATTGCAGCATGCAAGCAGACATGCAGCATGCAAGCAAGCATGCGACATGCAAGCAAGCAAGCAACATGCAAGCAAGCATGCAACAACAAGCAGGCATGCAGCAGACATGCAGCATGCAAGCATGCAACATGCAAGCAAGCATGCAACATGCAAGCAAGCAGGCATGCAGCAGGCATGCAGCTTGCAAGCAGGCATGCAACATGCAGCAAGCACTGTTTCTGTCACGGTTCTGGCGCTGCGGGGTTTGGGCGGCCCCATGCGAGCTTATCGTCGCAGATGGTTTTAACGCTCACCACCGCAGCGTCGGCTTGCCTCAGCCGCGGCGGCGGGCCTTCAAACCACCTGCTCCTCAGCTCGCGGGCCGCCCCACCCCTCCGCGCCTACGCGGGTTTAAATTACACACTAGGGGTAGGGCAGACAAGACTGCGTGAAGTCGGTTTTGCAGCGATTCGTTTCTGTCACTAAATTTTGTAGCACATGTTGACTTTTAGTTCATTCGAAGTATTGAAAATCGGAAAACTAACTAATCGCATTTACGACTTTCGGTAAAATAAATTTCGTGATTTTTAATAATAGACATTATAATTCTTAGGTATTATGAAATTCGGACTTTTGAATATCGGAACATCGAAATTCGGAATAAAATATTTCGGAGTATTTGGGTGTTCCCCTATGATATTACAGCAAATTGCTGTAAATTTGTGTTTTAAGATAGAATTACATAAGAATAAAACTTTTTATTTTTACAAGACTCGACATAATGAATATACTGAATGGCGAATACGCCATTATAAATTTATAAGTATCATCATCATCTCATCATCATTTTCCTGCCTCTATCTGTTCTGGACCTCTAGGCCACTCTTGGCAACCAACACAATGTCATCGGCAAACAGCATACACCAGGAAGCGTCTTCCTGAATTTCCGACGTCAGAGCGTCCATTATCATCAGGAAGAGATAAGGGCTAAGAGCCGACCCTTGATGTAAGCCGACAGCCACATTGAAGCTGCCAGTGGTGCCCACTGTAGACCGGACTTGGGTACTGCATCGACTGTACATCGCTCGGATCCACTGCACATACTTCCCAGGCACGCCTTTCTCCTTAAGGGCCCACCACAGAACCTCACGAGGTACCCGGTCGTATGCCTTTTCGAGGTCAATGAATACCATGTGCAAGTTTTTATGCGCACCTCTGTATTTCTCGCACAGCCGGCATAAAACCGAATTGGTTCTGTGAAATTTCACTCTCTTCTCTCAATCGCCTTTCAATAACTTTCTCCCAGGCTTTCATAGTATGTGACATTAGCTTTATTCCTCTATAATTGTTGCACTCAAGCACATCACCTTTGTTTTTAAAATCGGCACCAAAGAGCTATTGCACCACTCATCAGGTATGGCTTCTTCCAGCAACAACTTATTGAAGAACAATGCTAATCACGTCCATCCATCCACTCGCAATAACTTCCACACTTCAACTGGTATTCCATCTGGACCAATGCCTTTACCATTCTTCATTCCATTCACTGCTATTCTGACTTCATCCATACTAACCATTCTGAACCATTGAACGCATGCCAGAGGGTCATGGCCATACGGATGGTGCGGAGATACCGCACGATTTCCCGCGATTCGGCAAGCCTCCTTGCTGGCCTGCCACCATGAGATCTGGAGGCAACAGTCCTTGCACGCATGCACAATTTGCGCGTGGAGATGCAACGCCGGGGCGAAACTCCGCTGCCACGACAAGTCGTGGCATGGCGGACAGAGTTCCGGCGGGATCTCATGATGAAATGCCGACAGCGACTGTCGCGACTGTCCCCTCTTTGAGGCGTGACTGGAAAGACCTCACGGTGTCCTCACCTTCCGCATGACGCAGGTCCTCACCAGACATGGTAAGTTCGGGAGGTTCCTGCACCTGATTCGTGCGGAAGAAACGCCTGGGTGTCACCATTTGTGGTTCGCCCGGACCACCGTGTCCTCCGGGCGGTCCACATAATGCGGGGTGTGCCCAGACGGGGCACACTCGCCTGGGCAGAGCACCGCCGTGTCCTCGTGGGAGCGATCGGTGGCGGAGATCTCTCGCGCCGGGCCTTAGTACAGGCTATGGTCTGGAGCGAGGAGGAATGACAGGCGGTCGCCTCTTTCTGCGAAGCAATAATGCTAGCAAAGGAGGAGGCCGCACGCGTGAGGCAACGGTCCGATCCCGATTCCCGGCCACCGTAGGCGCGGGCTTGCGGACGGCGAGCAATGGGTAGCTCGCCGTCCGACCGTCGGTAACCGTCCGGACCGAGCCCAAGTCGTCGACGGCACGTACTGTTCCACGCGCGCCTAAAGGAGATGTCAGCAAATCGTAGGGGCCCAGCAGGGTTGAAGCCTACTATGGCCAAGGATCTGCTTCTGAAAGGAAGACTCGGCCCTGGTACGAAAGGCAACGAAGGAACAGGAGTGTGTTTTTAGTCAGTAAAAGTCTGACACCATTTCACGGTCTGCCCAAGAGCCCGATGTCATTGGACGATTTTCACACCGAAAAAAAAAAACTCCAGATCATATGGGGCTGGCTACATTAAATTCCTGCGTATGAAAGCTTTTATTATCGTCATTGAAGAAGCAGATTATGAACAGTATTAAATAACTGTTAAATGTTTTCACAACAGAAGCGTGTTTGTTGGACATCAGTTACTTTATCTTCCTCAATAAATGATACTTTACTATCCCTACTGTTTGTGGTGTTTAAATAAATTATCTGTATTTGCAATATTTAAAATATTCCCTTCCGACCTTCCTCTTGACTGTACCGGTTGAAGTGTAGCTTTAGGGGCGCTATGGTATGAAGGGACTTGGAGAGGACTTGAAGTTTTTTGATTTATTTTTTTTCGAGAAAAAAACCCTTTTTTTTCAACGTTATTGTTTTATTAGTTCTTTCAATGGGATTTCACGGGGGGAAAAAATTCGATTATTTTTTAAAAAGAAGAAATTCAAATATCTCGAAAACGGTGCGTGTTTTACGTACGCAGACCTTTATGCAGCCTAAAGCTGTTATGGAGATGTATGCGTGTATGTTGTGTAGCAAGCGGCTAGGAAGGCGGCGGTGAATATGAAACAGCGAGAAGAACGATAGATGGTATTTAATGAGGATAGATGATAGTTACAAACTTTAGAACGAAGAAGAAACGATACAGAGTAATAGGGTAGAACTGAAGCTAAGTTATATAAGGCAAAGATAATTTTACGGGCGTTTTACACTTGTACAGACCTTATACAGTTCTAAGCTGTAAATCAGCTGGTTTATTGATGTTTCAAACATTTGCGTGCGGCTTGGGTTGTGATTGCATTGCATTAAACAATTAACAAATCAAAAGACAATACAAATTTATCCAAAAAATTTTCAGAAGACACTGTTTTCATCCTCCTGTAAAATTATGATAAAAATTATGATGATATCTTCTTACGAGGTTTTTAACTGCCGAGTGACGATATAGTCCTTGTATTCGTTTAAATAATGTTTCAAGATTTTTGCAGAATTTTATTTTAGCTCTTTATTGTTCAACAAAGATTTTTATGGTGAATTAATAAAGTAGACCGGTACATTATGAAATCAACAATCAAAATACAAAGCGATGCTCAAAGTATTTAGAAACAGGGGCCTCACCATTACGTGTAAGACCCGGCGCCCATTATCGGCATCGGCAAGGAGAAGGATCCTTCGGCATCCCTATATAGCTTCATCCCTTTAACGGTTCAATGTTGGTCGTCAAATTGATCCCGTTAAGAAATTAAGAGCTCGTGGTAGCGTCTCTGATGTTTTCAAAGTATTACTCAACTGCGGCATGTTTTATCTGTGCGCGAAACAAAAGCTTGTAACTACATGTGATAGAACGTGTTCGGCTAAAGATAACAATATGATGTGTATGTAGTGATAGCCGGCCAACACCTACTACTATACCGATAACAAAATTTAATATGTAAGAAGAAAAGTTGATGTAAACGAGTGAGATTTTCTTCGTGAGACAGTAAACGTGTTTTTATGCCGAAGTGTCCCTTTCGATTATGATAGTCTCTTCTACCCCTTGCTGAGTGTAAAGGCAGTGCGAACAGAGGCTTAATGCAAGCGTGGCGTTAGCGATTGTCAAAGAGTTAAAAATGTATCGGATTGACAAGTGCTAGATCACGTGACGATCAATTCTTTATTTCTAGCATTTCGATAATTTTAACGCTGATATGAATGGCACTTTGTTTAGAACCTTACATGTATTGCGCTACAGGCACACCGGGCACAGAGCACGCGGTCACGGCATGACCTGCACGCCGCACGCGGCCGCCACGACTAGCGTGCTTTATTGATTGGTTCGACCAAACGACTCACTTTAATCAAGATTAAAGTGAGTCGTTCGGTGACGTAAAGTGACTGGTCAAGACCAGTCACTTTACGTCACCACATCTGTTTAACAAAACATCCAGCTTTGTTTTTTTTTTATTTAAAGTTTTTTTTTTCTTATTTCAATTTGATATAAAAAATTCGGCTCTAGTTTAGTGTCCTCTGAAAACCAAAGATGTATTTATATGTCCCTACCTAGTACAAATACATGTAATTAACTAAAATTCATGAATTGATGAACTGTAATGCACCTAACATGAAGGGGATGACGGGGGCCGGAGCAAATATTGTAACGCTTAATGAGCTGCACCCAATTTCAAAAGACAATGGATAATAGAATAATTTCAATCTTTTACCGTTCGGATTTATTTCCCTTTTTTATGAGTTAGTACCTAGCTATGTACCTAACCATTATATTAGTACACCATTTTCTAACCTAAACGTGAGCCCTTTAACTCAAAGGGACGGAATATAGGTTTATTAGAAAAAGACGTACACGGGACTTTCTCAGCATAAGTTTTTTTGATGATTTCCCAACTCACAAAAAAGGGCGGGAAAAAGTACTTACTTATTTACCTACTTAGTCTATTTTTACCAATAAAACCACAAATGGGAAGTACAACGGGACGTAGTTAGTAAAATACTCCATTTAATTCCAAGGTTACTCAGTCATATTGATTTTTAGCAAGCTATTGTCACCGAGGCTAGAATATATCAGTTACTCTCGCAACCGGAAAATGGGTGGTGTCAAACTGTAAACATTTAAACCTGCTGACCAATATTTGATATGAAGGGTTCCATGTAAACTTGCATGATGAACCTTGGCTCTTCCTGGTAAACTGCTTATGATCACTAAACACCTAAGCGATGACAAGTAAAGCAGTTCATTAGAAATCCATTTTAAATATTCACCGTTGGTACCTACATTGTTGATATAATGACTTATTTTATAGACATGTTCTGCTTTTCCTGTTGGCTCCCTAGAGACGTCATGGGGGGCGTGGATGCAATCAAAACAATGATTTCAGTTCTAACGAGTAACGGTAACCGAACCGGTATGAAAGAAGTTCATGGACGTTTATTTTATGTCGTGTTAACTAATACTTCTGGTGTCGTAAGATATGACTAAGGGCGCTGACGTCACCTATGAAAATTATGCAATTGACAACATGTGTTGTTTTCGGTGTACAGTAAGAGACACCATAAGTCGAAGCGAAACGATATAAGACTTTATGAACCGAAGAACATTAGGATAGAAATTGGAATTTGCTAAATTGATATCGGAAAGGCTTGTCGTATGTACATTTATTTAAGAGTAGGTACAACGTTGTTAGTGTGCATTTCAATGTCACTGTCAGAATCTGTTTTAAATAAGATTACACGAAACCTCGAAATTTTATTAAGCTTACACTATTTAACCTTCATGCAGAAGGTGACAGAATATGTTTGATATTCTAAGGACTTCAATGCTAAAAAAAAAATACAAACAAAGTCACATGTTGGTTCATTTCATTACATTGAGCTTGCCTTGCTTTTTAACCGACTTCAAAAAGGAGGAGGTTATATGTTCGGTTGAATGTATGTTTTTTTTTTTATGTATGTTCACCGATTTCTCGGACAAATGTGGACCGATTTTGAAATTTTTTTTTTTTTTATTGAAAGTTTATGCTTCCGAGTTGGTCCCATAGAAATATTGTTATGATCTGATCATGAACTTCGAAGATATGGAACAGAACTCCTCATAGGATCACAGCAGAACCGTCGTAACAAGTAAAATTGCTTTGTTTATACGTGTAGTCGATGACTGACTGAAAGTAGAGGGGGAATATATCGAACTGATCTGATGATGAAGCCTGCAGTTAGGCACCGGAACTCTAATAAATTAATGTAATCTAACCGTGTTTGGGATTATTAGAATTGTCATGAGATGCACCTATAAGGTATTTAAGTTTGACTGAGGGGTACTTTTTAGTGGTGGTACCTAAAATAAAAAACTTTTTACAAAAAAAAATACAACCGACTTCAAAGTAGAAAAAAACACTGAAAAGTGCAAAATAACTTTAATTTCGGAAGTCGGTGTTAAATAACGAAGAGACAAAACTATTATAGAAACACCGACTTCCGAAATTAAAGTTATTTTGCACTTTTCAGTGTTTTTCTTTTACTTTGGAGTCGGTTGTATTTTTTTTGTAAAAAGTTTTTATATGTCAAACATCCGATGGATTAATAGTACTTAGCGTTATTCAACGAATTGTTCTTATCTAAGTATGTACCTACCTTTATTGATCCTTTATTGATGGTATCAATAAAGGTATAAATAAATAAGGTAGTCATGTTTACAGTACATATTAGTACCTAAGTATTAATCACGTAGGTGAGGTACTTACTTCAATGTAATTGACATGTGGTGATTGGGTATAGTCGCTCCAGCAGAGCGAAGGCTAAATCAGTTTAGAAACCGCCATAACAATATCTCTAAGACTTGTACGACTTTAGCTTGTGTGCGTGAGTCTGAAGAGATCTAGATGTCTTTAAAATCGATTATTGATAGTCGAGTTTGGAAAATCCAGATGTTTCTACAAGGTGCAATAGTGATCTGCATACCTATACCGACTTATTAATGTGACAAAGCAGTGTGATGCACGCGTTGGAGCAGTGGAGCGGCGCTTCGGCCGGTCGATCTCCTCGCCGTAGGAGCGCGGTGGCGGTGCTCGGTATCCGCGCCCTCATGACCCAAATTTTCGCAATGACGTCACCGAACAGCGACCACGATGTGGGTCGTGTCATGCGCCAGCACCGACCCACTCTGCACTCCGATATTGCACCAGATAAGATAGCAACAATCAAAGATAGAATTTTAGGTCACGTAATCAAGTTACCTTCTTCAGAACGACATTCATGATATCTATTTGACTTATGGCTCAACGTCCAATAAACAGAATTGATTTCAACAAACACATTGACGTAGCGCCAACGCGGCCTTGCTTCGAGTTGCTACATTAAACTACAAATATAAATACGAAATGTTAAATTATTTACGCCAATGGACAATTGTTATTCCTTAGATGAACTGATAGACTTTCTCTGTAACTTCTTTGTAAAATTTATCATTTTTAATTTTAATGCAGTTTAAGATTAAATACAAGATGTATACTTAACCACTTTCAGGGTACAAAATAAAAAGCTTCAGTACGTTTTGCGAGTTCTGGTAGACGCTCTTCTTATCCTATATTGTAGTACACAAAACTAAAAAAAAAAACATTTAATCAGGACAGCTGATGTAAACAGGCGAGTTTAATAGGGAGGGAGGGAGGAGTTTAATTGGGTTTTATAGTGGCTGGTACCTATTATATGTATTATCTGTGTCAATGTTGAATTTTATATTGATATACAAATGAGCAAAAGCAGCTAATTATTGTTTCGCAGTAAAAGTTTCGGTATAACAATGAGCACAATGCAATTTATTAATTAGAACAATATTTATAATTTAAGTGATACAGTGATACATATTTACTAGATTTAGAAGACAATTCTCTACATTTGTTCCACTTAGATAAGGGTCAGTAAACGCCTTCAGCAGTTACTGTCAAGCAGGGTGATTGGGAACAAAACTTTGATTAGCATTTTCACTTTCGTGTATATTTTATTTTATATTATTGATTTTTAAGAAAGCGTCGATTTTTATTATTATAATCCAAGTTATTTATTACACGACTGCCCAAAAAAGGAGTGTTTTCAGGGTTCATGTATGTATGTATGCGAGTTTCTTTATTCCATCATAACTTCTAAACGACTAAACTGATTTACATGTATGAGGTATCGTTAGAATCCTTTCATTGTCCCGAGTAACATAGGCTATTGAAATATAAATTTTCATCGCAGTCGGGGGACCACTCTGTAAATAAAATACTTTCATATAGTATATGAAGTCCCCCGACTGCGATGAAAATTTTAGTTTTGTAGATCAAGTAGTTTCCGAGATTCCGTGTTTAGTCAATAAATGACTACTTTCTTCACTTTTCTAGAAATGAACAAACATCTTATTTTTTGATTTTTAGTTTATTTTTTTGACATGGCAGTCGTTTTTTAATTTTTTGTTCCTATTCACCCTGCTCGCCTATTCACACCGTTTGACTGTATTAGAGTTTCTAGATTCTAGATTGCAATATTATAGAGTGACTAAATATTGGAGGTCCCCAATAGCAAAAAAAACACTGACAAAATAATGTTTCTGGTATGGGAACCCCCCAATAATTATGAGGTTTATTTTATATATATTAATCAGGACCGGTCATTATGGCGACACTTGGGGGAGGCCTATGTCCAACAGTGGACGTCTTTCGGCTGAAATGATGATGATTACCTATATTAAATACTTATTCTGTGAAAATTCCAACTCTCGATTTCTTACTGTCTATGGGGTACAGTCCGCTGACAGAATGATGTGCGGACGGCCGAAAGGACAGCGGAGGCTTAGTAATATGGTTCCGTTGGCACCCTTCGGTTACGGAACCCTAGTCAAATGTTCTAAGAGAAGCATGGTCAATGCACTTTGAAACGTCACGGTTTTATCGACTACATTTTTACCTCTTTACCACGAGCGCACGTTTAATGACCACTAATTTGCTGTCGATATTAATAATATTATGAGATTATAGTAGGCGCTATAAATGTAAATCGGATTAGCAGAGCTTTACGTAAATACAAAAACTGTTGTTTTGGGCTATACGCTCCGAATAGTAGGCTAAAAGCGTGCCGTAAACATCTGTATTAACAGATCCAGATTTATGGTATTATAGATTAATGGGTCTGGATGGAATTACGAGCGTTGTGAACCTCGTGCCCGAATAGCAACCGCGCGGGGCATTTGATCCTTGCCCCTGCTTGCCCCGCAGTCTTTGACGGCGTATGCATAGCCATTGGTCATTCTTTTGGGAAATAGAAAGGTAGGTATGGACTTTGAAAATTTGCCCCGAGATGAGAGGGATCCTATCGTGTAAGTAGAGTGTTATCTACAAACACACAGTGAGCAGAAGTGGCCGAGTGGTAACGGCCCCCCGACTTGCGAGTTGTAGGTCGCGGGTTCAAACCCAGCCAGGCGCATTACTTTTTGTAATTTATTTCATCACCACTGTTCTCAAAACGGTAAAGTGTGAGGAAACCGGCATGTCCTAAAACCAAAAATTCGAATACATGTGACATTCACCAACCCGCACTGAGCTCGCGTGGTGAGGTAGATTACGGGCCATTCCCTCACCTAGAGAGGAGGCCTGAGTCCCAGCAGTGGCAACATTAAAAGGCTGATTATGCTTACCTATGCTTATACAACCACTTACGAGGTCGTGGAAAAGGAGAGCCAACCTCGAGGAACGAATCATGCCAGCCAGCATCGTATAAAGATGTTCATCTTCTCTCTGTCAGTCTGTCTGAACCATAGAAATATAAAAATTTATGGGGTTTATAGAAATATAAAGATGAGAAGCACGAAGCACGAGATGAGAGCACTCCTGAGCAGCTTAAATCCCATTGCACTCAATTATGGGAGAATTTACGTGGCACAGATAATATTATGTGCCGACATAGTCGCCTCCATACGTCGACGTCTACTTATCTGCATTGACAATAATGGAGATCATACCAAATATTGAATAATAGGCAGTTTTTTACAGATCTGCTGGTCGTAACAAACAACCTAAATTACATATTACTAAATATGTAATTTAGGTTAGGTTTTCAAAAATATAATATATATATATCAATATTTATAAACAGTGGTGGTCATATAATTAAGAACGACTATTTAAAGTCAATCTTATTTTTTTTTTCAAACTTTAATTACACTTTTTGGACGTCTTTTTGTATCTCTCGTTAAAGCAAAATTGTTCCACATCGTCTTATTGTCGTAGCACACAGGTATAACATGATTAATTCAATAATATATAAACGTTTTACATTAAACCTTAACATAATTATTGCAAACTTACTGGCTGGCCACACAATTAAGAACGCTGGATAGTTTATTTATTTTTTATTCAAATTTAAATAGAAAGCGTTCTGTAGCTAAGCTATTATTCGCGTTATTTTGGCGCCCATTTAGTGCTGTAAAAGTCAAGAAGTTGATTATTTCACATAAAAACAACGGGGAAAAATAAAAGTTATGATGATCTACAAGGGAAGTGTCATATAATAAGATAGCCGATCACCTGCAGTGCTCAAAAACGATGATATTCCAAGCTGTGAAGCATTTTAACACGTATCAAACAACTTCAAATATACCACGTGTACCTAAACAAAGCAATTCATCTCGGCGGGACAATAGAAATATCGTGCGTTTGGCAAAACAATACCCTTTAAGGGGTCTATCGAGTTGAGAAAAGAATATTTTGGTGAAAAACAACTCTTCAGCGATCTCAGCGCGCACTATCCGAAGGCGTTTGGTAAAAGCTAAGTTGAACGGAAGGATAGCAAGAAAGGTACCCATGTTGAAACGGTGTCATAGACAAGCCCGGCTAGCATTTGCTAGGGGGTATGAAAGCTGAACAGTAAGACAGTGGAAAAATGTTCTTTTCTCTGACGAGACAAAAATTAACAGAGTATGTTCTGATGGGAAACGTTATGTTCGACGCCCTCCCAATACAGCATTCGACCCCAAGTATACAAAAGTGACATTAAAGCATGGTGGTGGAAATGTGAAAATTTGGGAGTGCTTCTCTGGTCATGGTGTTAGACCTGATAGATTGATTTAAGGAAACATGGATCAATTTCAATACAAAAATATACTGGAAGAAACAATCTTACCATATGCTGAAACGTGCTTCCGATTATTTGGACATTTTAACACGACAATGATCCCAAGCACACTGCACGTACGGGTAAAAATCCTCACATCTCACTGTCTTACAATGGCCACCAAACAGTCCAGATTTAAATCCCATAGAGCATCTTTGGTGCGAAGAGGTTTCAAATCGACGGTGTGGTAACCTAAGTAAGTTATACAATATTTTTTTAGAAGAATGGTGCTCTATTTCTCTTGAAAAATGTAAAAAATTGATAGAGTCAAGTCAAGGCCTCGCCGGTGTAAGGCAGTCATCAAAAGCCATGTACACGCTACAAACTGTCAACTTAGAATAAAATGTATTAAATTGCAATTTTTAAGATTATCACCGCCTTATTTAATGAGATTTTTAAAATCTAAGTGTCTACTGAAACAACTCTCGAGCAGTTTAAGAATCGTTCTTAATTAAGTATTTGTCCAGTTTTATTACTATTTGATATTGTAACTGTCGATAATAAATTAAATTTCTAAGGTAAATAGTAAGTGATTTTTTATTTACTCTTAATCCCGTTTACACTATCCATGTAGCTATTTCATAATATCATTAATTAGTTTCGAGAAGGAACATAAAAGTACATATGACATAGTTTTTTTTTTTTAAATGTCTGTTACTACAAATCGTTCTTAATTATATGACCACTCCTGTATAAATTGTGAAGCTACAATCTTTGTTTAAGTAAGTACTACCAACTACCAATACATAGGTAAAGTTGCCCAAAGAAATTCAAAATTATCATAGAAACGGGTGCATGTCATCAAGGTTGTCAAAAAATAATTAAACATTAAATCATTTGTTTATGCATTACTTTGCCGGAAAAAAAATTTAAATACCTACTTAACGTTCGACAAACTATTCGTTAAACAGAATTTAAAAAAAAACTCTTCAAAACTAAAAAAAACTAAAAGTTCTCTATCCAAAATCAATAATCAAAATACCTAGGCAAGTACCTACATAAAATAACCATTGTTCAAAATCAACAGCCAATAGCAGCTTCAGAGTTATTTTTGTAACTTCGCGCTCTCAAATGTCTTCTATTTCTTTATTTGACGCGATTTTTGGAGGCATCTTGAATATAATACCTATCTGAAATAGGTAATCGGGCAAATTTGTTACCAACTTATGTATTTCTATCATATCACAATATTTCATAAATGAATAGTAAAGGCTCTGTTTTGAATAGCTAAACGAAATCTTAAAACGGTTGCCACTCGAAACTAAATTATTACATGCTAAATTTGATAGCCCTAGTTATGACTAGGGCTATCAAATTTAGCTAAAGGTATATAAGCTATCGGTAAAGTTGCCTTCGTGCAAAGTTGGGTAACTTTACCTAACCTCAAGCTACATTACCTTTTACAATAACTCAAGAACTAGAAGATTGACAGTATTTAAACTTTTCAATACACCCTAATAACAATATATATCTTACTTATCTGTACTTTGATTTTCTGAAGAAATACCAATCTTTATGTGGTGACGCAGCGAACTTAATTGACCACGTATATAAAAAAAATAAAAATATTTTAAGAAAAACAAAAAACCCGACTGCGTCGAAACTAATTTTAAAAAATACGTAAAAAAATTAACTTAAATAAAAACTAAAAAGAAACAAACAAGCCCAGTAGTTTAGAATTCTGTTATGTAATACTAAATAACTACACAATTTAAATAGATATAATATTTTTTAAAATTAGTTTCGACGCTGTCGGGTTTTTTGTTTTTCTTTAAATATTTTTATTTTATTTTATACTTTTTAGTTACGATTCATTGACTTCGTTATAAGATGGTAAATTTCGCAATCTAGTCATTTCATTGAGGGAGTTAATATCGTGGGGATTATTAAGTAACTTGCGGTGGTCTAAACTACTGATGATTAGTCCCTCTAGAGACCTAACTCGGCTCAAAGCTACATATGCTTGACCTTTAGCAAAAATGCGTGAACTTAAGTCAACCACAGCTCGGTCCAAAAGTCCAAAGTAGTTCCTTGGAGCTTGTGTACAGTTACACCCCAGCACAATATCAATGGCAACATTTTTCGCTCTATTTTACCCTGTCCGCGAAGTGCATCGAATTCTGTCGTCGATGGTTCGATTCTGACTCCTACTCCAGGAACATTGCTTTTAATTGCTTTGTCGTCAAATTCTATATAAACAGCTTGTGGCAATTCTCCGGGTTCCAATTGGTCCCTCCGAAGAGCTGGCCAGTCAATTGTCCTTATAACACCCATTGCTCCGTTAACAAGACCATGGGTAACATTCAAATTTCTTCGTAACATAACTCGTGATCCTAAACCGATTGTTAAATATTTAACGATTCCTCCTGTTTTGTTAGGATCATCAGAAACATAATACCTACATCTTTCGGTTTTTGACCATATGTTTTCGATTCTACTGATATATCAACTGCATGTAATAATTTATACAACCTAGTAGTTTTTGCCAATATAGTTGTCATCTTTTGCTTATGTTCATCGACCTGTCTAGTAGATGGGAAAACTCGAATGATTTGATTTACAAACGTGCATCAAATGAACAACGCCATCTATCGAGTTTGGTGGTAAATTTTTTTTTTACCAAAAATATTTGTTCTTCATGCTTTTTCACTGTTTTTTTTATTTGTGTATCGTTTATACTTGAAATGAAAACTTAAATCAATAAGTAAGAAAATTAGCGAGAATGATTGTTTTGTTAAACAACTTTAAATCGTTATATATCCTAAACTGTTATTTAAAATGAATAATGATAAAAGGAACCTAAAGATGATTTTAAAATACCTATTCAACGACACCCCACTTGACATAGTTCATCGACTTTTTTTTTTCATTTTGACAATATGGCGTCTGGTTGTAGCTGTGGTGAATTTTGATTACTGTCATGTCTTTAGTGACACTCGCAAGGTTAAGACGAATCGATTGACGTAAGAATTATCAAAATCGGCCTACGCATTTGGTCTCTAGAACGCCACATAGAAACAAACATACATACATACATACATAGACTGATAAACACATTACCCTCCTTTGCGTCGCGCAGTCGGGTAAAAAAGCACAATATTTTGACGGCTAACGAAGTTGTTAGCTCGAAAAACTTTTTGGGATACCACAATTTATTATAAAATATACCAATATGTTTAAAATTGCATGAACTGCCACAGACAAAACAAACATTAATGTGAACTAGTATAGGGTATGCCTAGGTAAAGATGCCCACGGAAAGTAAAGATGCCACAGTTGACGTGGAGGGCACATATATCATCGCTGAACGGAGCAGTGTTATTATGGTTATCGATGGCTTTTATTGAATACCTCGTAACTACGAAATACGTTACTTTTCAGGAGGCACAAAAAACAAAATTAGACCTTATTATCATGTAATTTAAACGTATTTCAAATAATTATTTTTCTTCTTTTTCATGTTTTTTAACCGGCTTCAAAAAAAAAGGAGGAGGTTATCAATTTTTTTTTTAGTTACCTCAGAACTCCGTCGTTATATGGACCGATTAGCAAAATTATTTTTTTCAACATCTAGTTCTGATGATGGGATCCATGAGGAATCGAGGGAACTCCTCAAATATTATAGGCAACCATGTAGTGATTTTGGTATTTTCATCGAGAACTTAAGTATTTACAGTCAAAAAGTAACATTTGATGAAGTGGAACTGATGACGAAGACCAGAAATGGTCAACGGAAATTCATACTCGCATAGATATCACAATGAAGATAGGTAAAGCGACTATGACAATACAAATAAATGAATGGTTCTAAATAGATACGTTGAAAATGGTATCATCGAAGTGATCTGATGATGACGGAGGTGGAAGGTAGACACAGGAACTTCATAATAAAACATTGTAACCTAGCAGTGTTTGGGTTAATTGGAATTGTTATGAGAGAAATAGGCACTCTGTTTATAAGTGTATCGCAATTAAAAAGTGTGAAATAAAAAACTTTTTTGTGTTTCTCGGTATTGTTTGTTTCTTATTTATCACCGACTTCCGAAATTAAAGTTATTTTAATCCTTTTACCCGAGGTTTTCACTCTATGCCATCGTTATACTATTATACTAAGTTAAATTAGGTTAATGGGACCTATATATAGTAATAATTGTTATTTGTTTGTTGGACACCTACACTAGTACGAGTACTCTGACACCACACCATACCTACTCTTAACGTAGGTAACGCTTTTATTTTACCTTTGTATAAAAATATTTGTAGCGCTTGTTGAACAAAATATGAAATACCTAGCCACTACATTCGATTGGATTTATAGAATTTCTGTTCTCTTTTTTCCTCAATTCTCGTTACCTATTGTAAAATTATAAATCTCGAGCATTGTGTGGTATCCTCAACTTTTCTCCCTAACTAAATTATGAATTAAAATCTCTAACAACTCTTTCATTTAAAAATCGTTCAATTTAATAACAACGCACGTAATAACATGACATAACGTTCGTTTTGTATTTTGTGATTTTTTGTAACTAACACTTTGATCGAAGAGCGAGCAACAGTAACCCGACAAAAGAAGCTCCGCCACGCGCCGTGCTAAGCTTCTTTATTTTGTTAACCGACTTCAAAAAAAAGGAGGAGGTTATCAATTCGATTGTATTTTTTTTTATCATCATTATTTTTTTTATGTTTGTTACCTCAGAACTCCGTCGTTTAAGAACCGATTTGCAAATATTTTTTTTCTCCTTATAGAATATGCTTCCAGATTGGTCCCATTTTTTAAAAAATCCAGTTCTGATGATGGGATCTATGAGGAATCGAGGGAACTCCTCAAATATTATAGGCAACTTTATAGTGATTTTGGTATTTTCATGGAGAAGTTAAGCATTTACAGTCAAAAAGTAACATTTGATGAAGTAGAACTGATGAAGAAGACCATAAATGGTTAACGGAACTTCACCCTCACATAGAATTATCACAATGAAAATATAGTTATGGCGACTATGACAATACAAATAAATCAATGGTTATGAATAGTTTCGTTGAAAATGGTATCATCGAAGTGATCTGATGATGATGATGGAGCCGGAAGGTGGAAGGACACACAGTTCCAATGCCTACCGCATTGGAACTCTGTAATTAATCAATGTAACCTAACCGTGTTTGGTCTTATTAGAATTGTCATGAGATGCACTTTGGCTATAAGGTACTATCGAACTGATCTGATGATGGAGTTGGAAGGCAGGCACAGGAACTCCGTAATTAATCAATGAATCTTAGCCGTGTTTGGGCTTATTGTCATTGTGTGAACCGCCCGGAGGACACGGTGGAGGCGTGCTCTGCTTAGGCGGAGCACCGCCGAGTCCTCATGGGGCAATCGGCGGCAACGACCTCTCGCACCAGGCCCTGGTACAGGCCATGGTCCGGAGCGAGGAAGAATAGCAGGCGGTCGCTTCTTTCTGCGAAGCAGTAATGCTGGCGAACGGATGGAACGGACTTCCTCACGCCCCAGCCGCCGGGATCCCGACCCCGATTTCCAGCCACCGTAGGCGTAGGCTTTCGGACGTCGAGCAATGGGTAGCTCGCTGTCCAACCGTCCGAACCGAGCCCGAGTCGTCGACGGCGCGTAATGTCCCACGCGCGCCTCAAGGAGATGTCAGTAAAACCGTAGGGGCCGAAATCTACGGGGGCCATGGGTTCGCTTCTGAAAATAAAACCCTGGAACGCAAGGCACAGAAGGAACATAGGGGTGGGTTTTAGTCAGTAAAAGTGTGACACGCTCGGGATACAGGAGCTAATCGCAAGTCAGTAAAAGGGTGACACGCTCGGGATACAGGAGCTAATCGCAAGTCTTTAAAGCGCAAAAGTATATGATCCACTGCAATAATCAGCTATAGTGTATTCAAAACATACTACAGCTAATTACTTATGTACTAAAAAAAAAATCATGCGGATACGTCTAAAAATTACTTTTATCGATAAAAAATCGGACTAATATATACCTACTTATGCTATAATTCTGATTTTTGTTCAGATTATTCTACAAGCAACGCTTCTCCGTTATAGTGTTTTGATTTTATAATCAAATCTGCAGATTTTTACTAAATCACTGAAATGCTTATTAATATTTGCAAGCATTGTGCCTTTGCGCATCTCTTTCTTTTGTATGCAGTCTGAGAGTGACTGCGCTTTAGGTCCGCTAGTCCTCTTAAACATAATGAATAATATAGGTATATACCTACTCTTTTAATTATTCCAAAAGAAGTAGATGCATCCAGTTTAAGAGTGGTTCATCATGATGATGAACGATCATCATCATCATTTCAGCCGAAGGACGTCCACTGTTGGACATAGACCTCCTCCAAGTGTCGCCACAACGAACGGTCCTGTTCGTCTCGCAGCCACCTCACTAGGTCATCGGTCCACCTTTTGGGATTAATTCCAACGCTGCGTTTTCCGGTGCGCGGTCGCCACTCTAGAACCTTTCGGCCCTATCGACCATCCGTTCTACTTCTACGAGCAATGTGCCCTGCCCCACTGCCACTTAAATTTGGCGATTCTATGGACTATGTAGTCGCCAACATAGCCCAATGAATCGTGAGCGTTTCAACCGAGCGGCCATGGCGATAATTAAAAAAAAAAACTGCCAAGATTTTGTAAAAGATGATTCCCAAAACCATAAATTTGTCAAAGTTATGGTTAAGAAGTTATAAGGGAATGAATGTGGCCGCGCCATTGAAACGCGGAGAATGGCGCGTCCACTGAAATCTTTAAAACTAAGCGTTGCAGAGACCTGAAATTTAGGTAAATAATAGATTGGATTTGTAAAAAAAATTTAAAAATATAGAAAAAATTCCTAGGTTTATAAATATGTTTTTCACCGTTTCGATGGCGCGGCCATAGGGTTTTAGTCTTACAACTCCTGAAATATAAACCTAGGATTTTTTGTTGTATTTTTAGAAGTTTCGACAAATTCAAATCTATGTTTTACAAAAAACTTCAGACTTCTGCGATGCTTTTTCAGCGAGATATCAGCGATAATATGTTTGTCACCGTTTCAATGGCGCGGCCATAGAGTTTTAGTCTTATAGCTTCTGAAATATAAAACTAGGATTTTTTGTTGTATTTTCACAAGTTTCGACACATTCAAATCTATGTTTTACAAAAAACTTCAGACCTCTGCGATGCTTTTTCAGCGAGGTAACACCGATAATATGTTTAACACCGTTTCGATGGCGCGGCCATAAGGTTTTAGTCTTACAGCTCCTGAAATATAAACCTAGGATTTTTTGTTGTATTTTTAGAAGTTTCGACAAATTCGAATCTGTTTTACAAAAAACTTCAGACCTCTGTGATGCTTTTTCAGCGAGATATCAACGATAATATTTTCGTCACCGTTTCGATGGCGCGGCCATGGGGTTTTTGCTTTAAAGCTCCTGAAATACAAACCTTGTATTTTTTTCTATATTTTTTTCAATTTTTTTTACAAATTCAATCTATTATTTACTTACCTAAATTTCAGGTTTCTGCAATGAGTAGTTTTAAAGATCTTCGTGGCCGCGCGGTTCTCCGCGTTTCAATGGCGCGGTCACATTCAAACCCTTATAACGTCTTAACCATAACTTTGACAACTACTACTATGGTTTTGGGAATCAACTTTTACAAATTTTTACATAATCTGATCATGATTCTTGGGGACTTTAACTTGGGTTTTGTTGATTGGAATAGGAAAGACAATGACTTGCACCTTTCACCTTCAAACTATGAGACTTCATTGGGTTATTCGTTGGTGGACTTCATGTCAGTTAATGAACTGCATCAATGTAATGGTGTTCTTAATACTGACTCTAGGACTCTGGATTTAGTCTTGAGCAACATATCAGATGTAGTAGTTAGTAAACCTGATGACCTGTTGAGTAAACTTGATTCCTATCACCCTAACTTATTTGTCTCAATCCCACTTTCTAACGTAAAGCAGTTAAAATCTAAACATCGTTCCGGTTATAATTTTTTTAAAGCTAACTATGAACAAATAATTGTTTTTCTTAGGAATATTGATTGGTGCGAGTCATTCCTTAAATGTGTTAATGTTAATGAAGGGGTTGATATCTTCTACGGAGTTTTACAACGTGCTATCGACAAGTTTGTGCCTCAATATACAAAGAAAAAATCTAAATATCCCTCTTGGTTCACTGACTCGCTTATTAGGTCTTTGTCCGAAAAAGAGAAATATAGACAAAAATACCTTAAATATAACAATCCCCGAGACAGGCTCACCTTTGACGTGCTCCGAGGTCGCTGTCATACTCTAATAGACAACTGCTACAGTGAATATAAACGTAAAATCGAGAACGATATCCCCAAAAATCCTAAGGCATTCTGGCGGTTCATAAAGAATAAACGTCGTGGAGAATCTTGCATTCCTGCCGATATGTTTATGAGTGATCGGGTGGCTAGTACTGGGCCTGAAATTGCAAACCTGTTTGCCGATCAGTTTGTATCCGTTTTTAGCCGAAATTCTGCTCCCTCTACTAATACTACCGATGGTTTTTCTGGTGTTGGCAGTACAACGCTGACAATACCAGAGAATCTGAGCTCTATTAAATTAACGGAAGGACAAGTACTGAAAAAACTGAAACACATAGATGCTTCGAAGGGTCCAGGACCGGATTCTATACCGCCATCATTCATTAGGCGCTGTAGTCATGTACTATCTTTGCCATTGCAGATTATCTTTAATTCCTCTCTCAAGGAAGGAATTTTTCCTGAGGTATGGAAAAACGCTAGAATCGTCCCTGTTTTTAAAAAGGGAGATCCTGCTGACGTTAAAAACTACCGTCCCATCTCAATTTTATCGTGCTTCTCAAAAATCTTCGAGTCTCTTGTCTGCCCAGTCATCACTCGACATATCGATAAAATTATTTCACCAAGCCAACATGGATTTAAAGCTGGTCGTAGTGTGGAAACCAATCTTGTTGAGTTTGTGTCGGATGTTGCCCTTGCTCTTGATAAAAGATTAGAAGTAGATGCCATCTACACGGACTTTACCAGTGCGTTCGATAAGGTTGACCATTCTCTTCTGTTATCGAAGTTGGAATACAATGGTATACATGGTTCACTGTTAAACTGGTTCTCATCATATCTGGCTCGTCGATCTCAAATTCTTGTCGTGAACGGTTATCAATCGTATCCGTACTATGCTGACTCAGGAGTTCCCCAAGGTTCTCACCTAGCCCCAATTTTATTCTCGCTCTTCATAAACGACATAACCAGTGTAATCCGTAATTGTAAATATTTAATGTTTGCAGATGATCTTAAAATTTATAGAACTATCAGTACAGGTGAGGACCCAACTCTTATACAAGAGGATATAGATAGGATTGAGCGTTGGTGTATCCTGAACGGCATGAAACTCAATGTGCAAAAATGTAGCCACATACGATTTAGTAGGAAAAAAAATGATACCAGAGCTGTTTCTTATAATATAAACGGAGTGAATTTAGAGTCAGTGAATGAAGTCCGTGATCTTGGCGTCATCATGGACGATAAACTTAATTTCAGAAGTCATGTTGATAGCATCGTCACTAAATCAGCTCGGCTACTTGGATTTCTTAAGAGAAGTACAAAAGGTTTTAAGTTGGTAAGAACTAGAATCGTGTTGTTCAATGCGTTAGTTCGAAGCCACTTAGAATTTGCTAGCGTGGTGTGGAGTCCTCACTATGTAGTGCACTCACAAAGACTCGAAAGTATCCAGAGGGCTTTCACAAAACACTTAGCATATACCTCCGGTAAAATATCTCCCAGGTGTCCGTATGAACAGCGTGTTCGGTGCTTTAACATGAACTCTCTGCGTGATCGACGAGTGACGCAGGATCTGACGTTTCTCTACAAATTGTTAAATAATAGATTGGATTGCCTAAAGCTGGTTGAGCGGATTGGGATAAAAGTTCCATACAACATACCTAGATTCCCAGTTACCAATGTCTTTTATACTTCTCCATGTAGGACGAATATTGGCAGTAACTCGCCAATAAACAGACTATGTAGAGAGATGAACTCCTTCATAAAATCCGTACCTGAGGTTGATATTTTCCACGACTCCTTAAAAGTCTTTAGAACTAGAGTACTCGAGTACCGAGGAACACAACTTGTCAATTAACATAGTGTATGAGTGATGATTGTTTTTTTTTTTATTGTGATTTATTCTGATTTATGATTGTGATTTGTTATTTAAATTTATTATTATTTGATTTATTTTTTCAATTATTCTGACTATTTTAATTGTTTTGATTATTTTGACCTTATTGATTATTCTGATTACGTTGATTATTTTGATTATTTTGATTATTCTAATTATTTTGACATTATTGATTATTCTGATTATTTTGATTACTTTGATTATCTTGATTGTTTTGGTTATTGTGTTTATTTTGGTAATTTTGATTATTATGATTGTCATGATTATTGTGATTGTTATGATTATTGTGATTATTTTTTGATTTATAACATATCTTATTTTGCGAATGCTGGTTAACCTGTAATTGGCGACTGTGTAAGACTTAGGCCAATTATTATTCATACTTGTAAAATGCTGTACATAGAAGCTGTTGGTTTGACCTTAATAAATAAATAAATAAATAAATAATCTTGTCATAGTTTTTTTTTATTTATCGTTGTGGCCGCGCGGTTGAAACGCTGACCAATGAATCGCCAAACTTAAGACCGCAAATATCTTCAGGAGAACCAAGGTCGCCCATGGTTCTCCTGCGGATATTTTCATTCCTTATGAGATCATGCAAGAAAATTCCGAGCTTAGCCCTTTCCATTGCCCTTTGGGTGACTGTAAGCCTTCTGATGAGGCCTATTGTAAGCGACCAAGTTTTAGTGCCACATGTCATCAATTTTTTTTTTTCCGTTTGGAAAATCATCTTATGACATCACCCGCTCTTGGGCGAGGCGGGAGATAGTGTCAGACTTTTACTGACTAAAAACTAGAAACTTCGTTGCCTTTCGTACCAGGGCCGAGTCTTCCTTTCAGAATCAGACCCTTGGCCCCGGTAGGCTTCGACCCTGCTGGGCCCCTACAGTTGCTGACAACTCCTTGAGGCGCGCGTGGAACGACACGCGCCGTCGACGACTTGGGCTCGGTCCAGACGGTTACCGGACGGTTGGACGGCGAGCCACCCATTGCTCGCCGTCCGCAAGCCCGCGCCTACGGTGGCCGGAAATCGGGATCGGAATCCCGGCGGCGGTTGGGGCGTGAGGACCGTTGCCTCACGCGATCGGCCGCCTCCTTCGCTAGCATTACTGCTTCGCAGAAGGAGGCGACCGCCTGCCACTCCTCCTCGCTCCGGACCATGGCCTGTACCAAGGCCCGGCGCGAGAGATCGCCGCCGCCGATCGCCCCCACGAGGACACGGCGTTGCTCTGCCCAAGCGGGGCACACCTCCACCGTATGCTCCACCGTGTCCTCCGGGCGGTCCACACAGTGGCGACACCCGGGCGTCGCTTCCGCACGAATGCGGTGCAGGAACTTCCCGAATTTACCGTGTCCGGTGAGGACCTGCGTCATGCGGAAGGTAATGACGCCGTGTTGCCTTTCCAGCCACTCCTCAAAGAGGGGACTTACCGCCATAATTACGGCGTGCCCAACATGTCATCACTGGCAACACGCACTGGTCATAAACTTTCGTCTTGAGAGACTGACTGTGGTATGCTGAACGAGAAGATACCACGCAGCTTCCCGAACGCTGCCCAGCCGCGTCGCATTCGTCGATTGACCTCTTTCTCAAAGTTAGACTTACCCAACTGGATTGCCTATCCCAGGTAAGCGTAATCGTCTACAACTTTGAGTGTAGAGTCTCCGATCTTGATCGGACTGGGTGCTATACGCTACATGGTTATATTGTACTGACCTTCTACCTAGGATGGATGTGAAGAGGCCTATGATCGACTATAAAATATATCTGCCTACAATCTGTCATTATCACCCTACCAAAAACCCTTTATTTAAATTGTTTGTCAAGACTCAGAGGCTCAATGCTAACGTTGTTAAAAAGATATCAGATCTCGAGTCAAGCCACGGAATATCTATGAGTCAAGTCAAGTCCCATAAGTCTATGGCTCGTCTGGGCACACGTCACATTTATCCAATGTGCTTCGATGTCACAAAAACCCCATTTTCTGTACAAACGCGTAGCAAACTGAAACTGATTTGATTTTGAAGTCACAGTATCTACCTACTAGCCAGATACTTCTTCGATTCATAGATATTTGGGATTTTTTTTAGACATTCAGTATTTTTTTGTTGGCCTAACTAAACACAATCTATTGTTAAAGGAACAGCAGTATTTTTATTTCAACAGGAATACTGTAAAGCCACAACAAAAAGTGATGATTATTGAAGTCTTTGTATTGTATAAGAAGAGTGTTTTATGCGGAATTTTTTCTAGTGAAGTTCAGTGGTTATTTTAATTATTCGCAAATTGATTCCGAGTGGTAAAATTGGTGTAGTTGTCTATCTCAAGTGTCTGCACAACTGTACTATATGTAGAATCATTAAAACAGGAGCGATCTCGGTAAAATGGAACTGAAAATTTTGTTGTAGTGTGAATACCTCAGCGAAGTTTGCCAAGAAGACTGACTGACTCATATTTGCTGCCAAATGGGTTCTAAAAAACATTAGAATGTGCTACGTTATTCTAATGTTACTACGAAATACTTTATCTTTAAAAACTTATCACGCAAGAAAAGAAAATATAGACCAAAGTCTCTAAGCCTTTCCTAGGGGTAAATCAAAAAATAAACCAAGATAAAAGGTAAAATATTAAAATAAACCAAGTGAAACAAACCAAATTTTACAGGGTTTATGAAATTAACGCTATCTTGTATCTACAGCTCTGAATATATTTAAATCATGTTTATTTCTGTAATTGAGTTTAATTTTAACTTAATATATATTTATATATTTGCAATCTCATAGTTTTCATGAGACTGACATGACTTTATCGCATGAAAGATTGGCAGCGAATTGAACTTTATGCAGAGAAAGTTCAAATCCTGAAACAACAATCATCATCATTAATATTATATATGCTAATTGTCATATTTTATAAATGTACTTATTTTAATTTATCAGGTCTTCCATCCATCACGTTTGACGTAATTGTGGTTTTATATAAATAAATACCTACCCATTAAAATGATGTATAATTATTAATTGCGGCAGTCTGAAACGTTTCACCGACCGATATATATACATTAAAAAGCGCAAAGTATATTGTTTATTAAAATATGAGCACTAAAGTTAGTAATCACATTTTTACTGCCGGAAAAAAAGAAAGCCTAAAATGAAACCGTACCTGTCTGTTGAATTATTTTTTTTACGCGGCATTCGTTTTAGTGAAATTATTTAATTGAATGTTATATTGTTTTCTATCTACAAGTCCACCTATTCCGAAATAGGATTTACTCAAACAAAATAATAAATAAAATAATAATTTTATTTTCATTGGACATCTCGAAACGACAAGCAGTGGGAGCAGTGGTGGCCGAGTGGTAACGGCCCCGACTTACGAATTGTAGGTCGCGGGTTCGAACCCAGCCAGGCGCATTACTTTGTGTAATTTATTTCATCACCACTGTCAGCTCTCTAAAGATTAAATGTATATATATATTTATTTTTTTGTATGTGTAAATGTATTATTATTAAGATTGTAATATGTTGCAAGTATAATAATATTGTAACTATTCTGTCAGTCACCGACATTTTATAATATTCCTGATAATGAAAATATAAGGAAAAATAAAAACTTATCTTTAATAGGACATTAGCTCATTTTTAAACTGTTATGTTAATTCCTTCCTTTTTTAAATTTTACAGCACCATCGAATATGAGAAACTAATTTTATTGATAAATACTTACGTTGTTAAACAGGGTTCAAGTCCGGAGTGCTGTGCTGATAACGCAGGACTGGATTCCGCCAACAATGCTGGCACACCAGCGCCGCCCCCAGGGCCTCGCTACAAGCTGGCCTCCGAGGGATCCCTCAGAGTGTGCTGCTTCCAGCACACTAGAACTGTAGTAGACAAGATACTCGCAGCCAAATTCCTGAGGCGATGGGAAACCCACGTACTATGCTTAGATGAACAACACATTATTTCTAAAACGGTAAGATTACGTTTTTTATTTACAAAAACAACATTTCTTTAGAACAATTAATTGTGTACTAGTCAAGATTAGGAAAACGAATTCCAAATATCGGTCGTGTAATAATAGCTACGTTATTCTGACGTCATACATTGTCCCTGAAATGATGTTCAGTGTATTTTTGATATATTATTATAATCTATTTTTAACATATTATTGTACTACCAGTGTTCCGCGGACGATTATTATTATTGATGATTGTTCGAAAAGTTATACCTAAGTATTTTCAGAAATGTCTGTCTAATATCCCGGGTATTATTTCAACTCTCGAAGAAAAAGCACCAGGATAGCCCGCCAAATTCAAATTTTCTTTAGTTTTCTCACATTTTACAGGTCAGTTTTAAGTTGTATGTTGATTAAAATATGATTGGCGGCCGTAATACCTATTTATTTACGGACCAAGGAAATTATTATAATTCCGTATTACAGATATTACGGCCGTCATGCCAACAACAATATATTATAACTTGAAACTGCAAAATGCAAAAAAGAAACTTAATAAAAATAGAATTTCGTGGGCTACATTGGAATACCCCCCTAATACCCCGTTCGTATTGTTGGACAACAAAATAATAAGATTTCAACAAGGCAAGCTCTGGATTGAATGAGTAATGAGGTGTAAGGACTGAATTGAATCCCCCAAATATTTACCTAATTTAATACAAGTGTATGCGCGAATCGCTCGACAATTACGCTTAATTGCTTTGACGTAAAGCTAATACTGTTATTTATTTTATACAGTCAACAGTTTTTGGCTTTTCTAGGTACTTAGAGTAGACAGGCGTCATTTAGTTATGCATAATTTATAACAATTTAATGTCATGTTTAAATAGCTTGTAATCTTCATAACATCTGTATAAACACGTTATATACGTCAACGATTACTCATTAGACGTATTTTATTCGTAACTAGTGATCTGTTCGCTGAGTGCATCGAAACGTATAAAGCATTAGGCTCTCCGATTTGTTTAGAGCTCGGAGCGGGCCAATCGGAGCGCCGAACGTCATAAACGTGTCAAAACTCTCACTAGACACTGTCACAGTATAGATACTCCTAAGCGTTCCTTGCTACAGACAGCACCGCGAGAAACGCTTAGGAGTCTCGTCGATGCGTATGTTTGTGTGAGTGTGCCATTCGAACATTTGTACGTAGTTTCCGTACTGTTCCATATCTATACTGTGACCATGTGACACCGTCCCGGCTTCGAACGGGGGAAAATTATATACATAAACCTTCTTCTATTAGTAAAAACCGCATCAAAATCCGTTGCACGGTTTAGTTAGCAGATAAACAAACAGACGCAGGAAGCGACTTTGTTTTATACTATGTGAAATTAAAGATAATTAAGATGTTTTAATCGTTTTCCATTTGTAACCGGTATCTGACCTTGACATAAGTACCTATTTATTTACATTACAAATGTAAATTCAATTTCTATTTATTTACAGAACTTGTTGAATATCCTTACATACATACTTATACATCTATACTCTATACATTTAAACAAAATTTAACTGTCTGTTTGTTCCAAAATAACATTTTTTTTTACTAAATGTATAATGAGAGTGTATTCGATACCTGTCTGTTTGTTCTGACTACACAGCTGACCAGCGGGACCGATTCCGCAATAAACTCAAAAACTACTGAACTGATTTTCATGCGGTTCACCGATAGACAAAGTGATTCATGAAGAAGGTTTACATGCATGATAATATAATAGTAGAGAAAAGTCAATAATTTCAAAGATTTGTAACACCGACGCGGGTCGGTAGTTCAGTATAAGTTTATATTTAAGAACAATAGCCACCTACAAACAACCTTAATTTTAGCTTTGGACAAAATGACGCTTGTTTTGGTGGTTCACTTTTTACTAAAATTTCGAAACATCTTGTTTGTGTTGTTCGTAATATGGAAATAACATGATCTTGTTATTGTAGTACAGCTACTGTATCAAGAATCTCCTAATCTCAAACAAGATTTTTATTTTTCACGGAATTTTCATGCTGCAAATCTGTAATCGATTGTTTTCGTTACGAGTGTTTCTATACGTTTTAATAGCACGGATAGCAACACAGACAGCATTGCCTAGCAAAAACAAGATGTGAAGTTATAATCATGAGTTATCATTATTTTTAGTAAAGCCGCTATGATTTATTTATTTTATTAGTTAGGTGTAATTAGTTGTGATAAATCACATCGTTTCTCACAAGCTCCTTATTTCTTCTTTTTCAATGGGAAGTTATCAAATAACCTCCCGCCCTGGGTGGAGCGAGAGGGAGTGTTATTTTAGGGTTCCGTACCTCAAAAGGAAAAAACGGAACCCTTATAGGATCACTTTGTTGTCTGTCGGTCTGTCAAGACCCTTTATATCAGGAACGCATAGAGGTATCGAGTTGAAATTAAAACCGGTCACTACTCAGGTCTGCGGTCCCTTAAAGCTGTGAAAAAATCAAACTTCTGAGTTAACGAAAAAAAAAGATACTGCCATTTATGTAGCAAAAAACGTGTATTTCGACACTCTCTAGGGAATCAAAATGCATAGGGTACTTCCCGTTGACCTAGAATCCTAAAATTTGGCGTGAAGCAAGGTCTTATAGCACAAGTATAGGAAAAAATCTAAAAACTGTAAATTTGTTGTTACGTCACAAAAAAACAGCTCTTGCGTTTCGGAAAAATCTTCGTAACTCAATTCGGGAATTGATCTGTTTTTTTTTTTATTATTTTTATTATTGATAGGCTCGCGTTTGATCACTATCTCACCTAATGGTAAGCGTTGTTTTCATAGGTAAGTTTGTACGGAACCCTCAGCACACGATTCCGACTCGCACTTGCCCGGTTTTTACCCGACTGCGCAACGCAAAGGAGGGTAATGTGTTTATTTTATTGTTGATAGGCTCGCGCTTGACCACTACCTATCTCACCAAATGGAAAGCGACGATATGGTTGACGATAAAGCCCGCTTGCCTAGAAGTAACCTAATCACTCTTGACTTAAAGATCCCCAGCTTGTAGCTATCAAGAAACGCAGACTTCGGCAGGGAATTCCACTCCTTAGCTGTACGCACAGTGACAGTTTCAGACTTTAACTGATTAAAGTCCATCTGTATTCCTTAAGGTAGTTGCTTTTTGCGTTCCAGTGCCACGGTTTTTTTTTTTTTAGGTGGGAAAATCATCTTATGACAAATCCCGCTCTTGGGCGGGGCGGAAAATAGTGCCAGACTTTTACTGACTAAAAACCCACTCCTGTTCCTTCTTTGCCTTCGTCCCAGGGCCCTGGGTTTCACTTTCACACTACCCGTGGCCCCAGTAGGCTTCGACCCTGTTGGGCCCCTACGATTTGCTGACATCTCCCTGAGGCGCGCGTGGAACAATACGCGCCGTCGACGACTTGGGCTCGGTCCGGACGGTTACCGGACGATCGGACGGCGAGCCACCCATTGCTCGCCGTCCGCAAGCCCTCGCCTACGGTGGCCGGAAATCGGGATCGGAATCCCGGCGGCGGTTGGGGCGTAAGGACCGTTGCCTCACGCGATCGGCCGCCTCCTTTGCTAGCATTACTGCTTCGCAGAAGGAGGCGACCGCCTGCCACTCCTCCTCGCTCCGGACCATGGCCTGTACCAAGGCCCGGCGCGAGAGATAGCCGCCGCCGATCGCCCCCACGAGGACACGGCGTTGCTCTGCCCAAGCGGGGCACACCTCTACCGTGTCCTCCGGGCGGTTCACACAGTGGCGACACCCGGGCGTCGCTTCCGCACGAATCCGGTGCAGGAACTTCCCGAACTTACCGTGTTCGGTGAGAACCTGCGTCATGCGGAAGGTGAGGACGCCGTGAGGTCTTTCCAACCACGCCTCAAAGAGGGGACTTACCGCCATAATTGTGGCGTGCCCATCCAGTGCCACGGTAACTCTTTTTAGCAATCCCGTTGCCTTGGCACGGCAGACATCAGCCATTTTGGGCCCCATCCGTTTTGTAGACATTTCTCTAAGGCATTGTATAAGCTCCAAACATGTAGTATGTTAGAAGTTTATACAATGCAAAATATGGTCTATTTACAGGCACAGTAACTAGACCACATTTACCTATTCCTTGTTTTACCCTGACGCCATTGGAAAATCCTTTCTATTTATGGATTTTGCTTACCTTAATGTGGTAGAATTTACCTAATAGCTAGTTATTTGTACTTATTATAATTTAAATATAGTTTAACGTTTTGACCACTACAGTCATGTAGGTATACATGACAAACCAAAATATGTTCAGTACGCCACCGTCACAACTACATGACAGATTAAAGGTCGAGCACGCTTTTGGTTTTTTGACGTGGCAGTCAAATTCTTATAGATACCTCACTAAGGCCAACTGAAAGAACACGGGGTGGTTTTATTCAGTAAAAGTCTGACATTTCCTCTCGCTATACCCAGAACGGGAGGAGTTGTGATGATTTTAAACTGAAAAAAGGAAAATTAGATACCTTCAGTATCCCCCGATTTCTGGATGAAGACTTTGAAGTTAAATATTCGTCAACCTTACTGTTAAAAATCTGACAAACTTTTTAATGATTATAATTCGTATACGGGCCGCCAATCATGTTTTAATCAACATATAACATGACTCTAATGAACAAAAAAAAGAAAATTTGAATTTCGGGGCCTAACCTTGGCGCTTTCAGATGAAAGCTAGCTCTAATCCTATTCAATAAAAAGCTATTGAACTGAGAGAATACGGTATTTTACTCTATAGGAGAAAAAATCTAAAAATATGTTATTAAGATAGCGTCGGTAAGTGTTAGTTTTAGTTCATAAAATAACAAAATAAATTTTAAAATTCAATTCAAAGTTTTCTGTTTTTATTCTCTGTTGTTTATCGCCTTGATATAGTAGCCACCATGTTATTACGTCATTCGGCTGTGTAAACTAAAGTGACAGCTGTCAACTGTCAACTGATCGGCCATACTCAGCACATTAGTTTACACAGCCAACTGACGTCACGACCAGAGTAAATATGGCGTCCACTGCTCTCTACATTTTCGTCAAATAAGCGCGAAATTTGAAAATGTAAATTTTAAATGCATTTTTTAGGGTACTTAGCGACTGAATAAAAATTATGTGTGTTTTTTAGTGGTTTATTAGCACTACAGAATCTAATCGAGACACTTTTAAAAAATGAGTGTAATACCTTATTGTATTTATGATTTTAATTACCTATTATAATTTCCTAAATAATAATCAAGTTGTATGATGATTAAAATATGATTTGTGACGTGTCACGGTCACAAATCATATTTTAATCATCATACAACTTGACACTGACCTATATAAAGCATAATCAGCCTTTTTTTAATGTTCCCACTGCAGGGACTCAGGCCTCCTCTCTAGGAGAGGGAATGGGCCGTAATCCACCACGCGGGCCCAGTGCGGGTTGGTGAATGTCACACGTCTTCGAATTTTTGGTTCTAGGACATGCCGGTTTCATCACGATGTTTTCCTTCACCGTTTTGAGAGCAGTGGTGAAATAAATTACACAAAGTAATGCGCCTGGCTGGGTTTGAAACCACGACCTTACACCTCGACTTACGAATTGTAGTAAGTCGGGGGCCGTTACCACTCGGTCACCACTGACCTGCATAATACAAAAAACGTAAATAAATTCAAATATCGCCTTACCCTAACGTTTCCCCCGGAAAGTCCAAAACAACTTTAGCCTGATAATTTTCTATTTATATAAAAGGAGAAAGAGAAACTGACTGACTGACATATCAACGCACAACCGAAACTACTGGGACTAGGAACGTGAAATTACGCACAAGGCTTCCTTTATCCTTTATGATGATGTAGGCGAACTAAAAAGGGGTTTTTGTTTGTGTGCAAAATTTTATTCTTTTGGCCCGTAGACTTGAAACTTAGAATAAAAAGTAATCCAAGTAAATAAATAATGTTTTCATTATTTGTTTTTCAAAACAACCCCTATAATGATTTAGAGGGTGTTAAAGGTTGTATGGCAAAATCTAATCCCTTGGGTTATTAACCCAACTTGAAACTTGGCACAAATTCCACTCAAAAATAATAATAAAGACGGTAATAATTAGTTTAACAAAACTAGCCTCAAAATATGTTTCCGCTGTCGCTAACAAAGTGCTAGTCTCAGATAAAAATGGTTTTGGCTGGCTATTAGTATTGATGGTAACATCTACACTTTTATAACCTACCTCTACAACACTATTTCTATAAATAATGATAACGATTTCATATCTACCGGATGATTCGTTCTACATATAGGTAAAAGAAAAACACAAAAAAACAATGTTTTTCCTTGAAGCATGTGACAAGTTGCATGATGATAAGATTTCTTCAATCAGCAAATTATACGAGTAGGGAATATATTAGTCATTTCACTTCTCATGACTTCACTAATTACTATTAGGTACAACAACAATCCACAATCAATTGAACAAAATGTATAAAAAGACATTATAATTAATCATTTTCCTTAATGGCGACTAAAAATAAAACCACACCCTTCTTATCTTTGTTTGATATCCATCAATTTATCAGATGGCTAACGAATATATCGCGACCCATCCACTTAGGCCTATATCTATGTAGGTACATATAACACTTATTTGCACTAGGTACAAGGCGTAAGTGTTCATTGTTCTCTGTAATAACGTAAGTATATTATGTATACTTTGATAACATTGTTTGCAATCAATATTAGAGTGCTATTTACAAACACGTTTCGCTAACCAAACATTTTACTCATCACAATATTAAACATCAACAATATCGTGATGCTCAATAGATGAGCTTCATATATACGTATCTGAAATAAAGCAACTCCATGTAAATTCCAGATTCAATTTTAATACATTGGTTTCCAGGAAAAATATGCCTTATCAATCATGTGATTTAGGTAGGTACCACGTAATCACGTTCCCGTTCATAATTAATTGTTATGACGTCTGGTCGCCCCGGAAAGTACCTATATGAACAAAAATTCCATATACCTCATTAAGAGCCTTTATAAAAATAATGACTACTATGTATGACGTTTGCTGTTTAAATTAGATTGCAACTTCGGCCCGAACCCTTCAACGAGGTCAATCGAAGATAAGAGAGCGTTCGTGCGTCACCACTTTTATATTGAACGTCCGGCTACCGATATGTGATTGTTCACAGCATTATATAATGCGTTGCGCTGCGGCTGCGTTGCTGGTGTAGCACAGGCCCTCGGATTATACGCACCTCTCAAATAACTTTATAGAGAGAGCAGTCGAGGAGCCAAACTTGCCCGAGTGAAAGAAAACATTCAAAACATAAATGTTTACATTTACCTACATAAACGGCTTTTGGTGCTCAAAACAGTTCACCTTTGACGTCATGTGTACGCAGAACACATTTGCATTTGGTATCCAAATTCGATGTTAATCGTTAGCCTTTTGAGTAGCCACGAGTTGTTATATTATATGCTCCATAAAGAAGTCTGCTCATTACACCGTACCAAACCGTGCTAGACACGTGATAAGCAAAAAATTTAATTGTTTATATTGAAAAGTATTACACTTAGCGTATAGGCACGCTGGTACGCTTTTTGAATAGCTCGCCGCGCCGGTGTTGGTCGGTGACAAACAAAAAAATACATACATTTAGCCGAACATAGAACCTCCTTCTTTTTGAAGTCGGTTAAAAATTGCAGTCTCCATTTTTGTCTGCAGTGTAGACTGTCAGACGCGTGAACTGCGCGCTAATGTCAGAGGTCGACGCAGTTAGACTAAACGTTTCAACACAACGTCACTGTTCCATTTAGAAAATTGATAGTCAATAATTATGTTAAACTTCATAAAGTGCATTAAGAAAATATGAGCGTTGTGACGTTTCAATACCTCGCTGTTGATTCGATTATAGCCATTCTTGAAACAATAGGCAATAACAGTTTTCTGACGCACACTATTAAAACTATATTATGTCCTTGTAGTTAACTATACTTTGACAATCATTTACAATTCGAATAATTATTTTACTTTTAAAAAAACGTTTCTCTACACTGCTAGCTACCTACTTCTTAAACTCTTCTATCGTGAGTGTGGCCACACACATATAAACTCCGACGGCGCGTACTATTCCACGCGCGCCTCAAGGAGATGTCAGCAACCGTAGGGGCCCAGCAGGGTCGAAGCCTACTGGGGCCATGGGTGATGCGAAAGAGATCCCCGGGGTCCTGGAAAAAAAAATGGCAAAGAAGGAACAGGAGTGGGTTTTTAGTCAGTAAAAGTCTGACACTATCTCTCGCTCCGCCCAAGGGCGGGGGATGTCATTAGTCATTAGACGATTTTCCCACACGAAAAAAAAAACAAAGTCACATACACCATAATAGCATAATAATCAGCCTTTTAATGTTCCTACTGCTGGGATTCAGGCCTCCTCTATCTAGGAGAGGGAATGGGCCGTAATCCACCACGTGGGCCCAGTGCGGATTGGTGAATGTCACATGTCTTCGAATTTTTGGTTCTAAGACATGCCGGTTTCCTCACGATGTTTTCCTTCACCGTTTTGAGAGCAGTGGTGATGAAATAAATTACACATAGTAATGCGCCTGGCTGGGTTTGAACCCGCGACCTACAACTCGTAAGTCGGGGCCGTTACCGCTCGGCCACCACTGCTCACATACACCCCAGAACATTACTTTATCTGTAAGCCATACAATTATTTGTTCCGTGCGAGAATCGAACTCGCGACACGCAGTACAGCGAGACAATTGCTCAACCATTGCGCCAACCGTGCTGTCGGTATGATAAATACATGCTCGACCAACGGTGCAAAAAATGGCACTCCATGTAGCCTATCACTCCAGTAACTTATATTTTTTTTAGCTTTACTTTCCTAACATTGTCTGTATCAAGTTGTACGTAAATAGCTTACAAAAATAGCAGGTTATCATGCGTGAAAATAGATGCCCCGATTACAATAATCCTATCGATATAAAACAGCATTTGGAGTCTAAAGCGTAAACAATGCTTTACCTCACATTGTCAACGACGCCGGAATAGGTACCGAAGCTATCTATGTACGTAGTTGGTACCATAAACAATTCCAGACTTTGATTGCCTTAGTAGTGGCTATTAGAAACATGGGAATTCCATAATGTAAAAACTACGATAAATGTAGCAGAAGGCAGCATGATGTATTAATGAAGCGGATGTGTGCTACTAATCGTTCTATAAGGCAGTTAAAAGGTCAATAATGAAAATAAATACAGCTTTTTAATGTTTTTTTTTTATTATTATTATGCTGCGTTTGATAGATCGATAGATATATTCTTTATTGTACACCAAAAATACAAATCACCACTATCTTACCTGTTGGTAAGCGATGATGTGGTCGACAATGGAGCATGCTTACCTAGAAGTAAAGGGCCTATTACACTACGCGATATTCAGACGTCTTATTTTTTGTTCCGAGTAAGACCGGTCTAACCCTTATTACACTACGCGACGTCGACTAAGACTGTCTGAATATCGAGTAGTGTAATAGACCTATTCACTCGTGACTTAAAGACCCCTAGGTTATAGCCCGGTTATAGCTATCAGGAAACACAGATTCCGGCAGGGAATTCTACTCTTGAGCTGTACGCACAATGAATGTGTTCCCAAAACGATTTGCACATAATATATGGGTGGGATGTCCACCATGTACTGGTGGCACAACACCGTACGTGTAGTGGTCCGATGATGGAACGGATTTGGCGGAATTAAATTGTGCAATTTCAATGCGCACTCCCCGAAATGTAATCGATAGAAAGCCGACAAGCTAGCAACTCGGCGTCGATGCTCAAGACTTTCGAGCCTCAACTCGACAAGTGCATCATTAACGATGATCTTCTTAGCTCGCTTCTCACTAGAATCTAGTGATTTAGGAAAAAAAAACATCTCTTGATACTTTAGTATTCATCATCATCATCATTTCAGCAAAAGACGTTCACTGTTGGACCTAGGCCTCCCCAACCAACGGTCCTGTGCGTCTCACATCCATCGGATTCCCGCGACCCTCACCAGATCATCGGTCCACCCGAAGTTTTTACTAGTATTCGTTGATATTATATTTATACTAGCTTACGGCTTCACCCGCGTGAACGTAGGTTTCTCCATACAAACTTTGGACCCCCGCGGCCCCGTTTCATCTCCTTTGGAGAGGAATTTTTAAAAATCCGCTCTTAGTGCTCGCCTATGTCATAAAAGGAAACCGTGTGTAAAATTTCACGCTCCTAGTCCCAGTACCTAGTTTTTATTGATGAAATAAATTACGCATTACTTTGTGGAATTTATTTCATCACCACTGCTCTCAAAACGGTGAAGGAAAACATCGTGAGGAAACCGGCATGTCCTAGAACCAAAAATTCGCAAACATGTGACATCCACCAACCCGCACTGGGCCCTCGTGGTAGATTACAGCCCATTCCCTCTCCTAGAGAGGAGGCCTGAGTCCCAATAATGGGAACATTATAAGGCCGACTATGCTATGCTATATTTTTATTACTCTGACAGTAATAATTAAATTGCCTCGCTCGTGTCTGATCTCCATAATTTGAAATTTTCGTGCGGTTTTGGAAAACAATTCTATTTTGCGTCCCACAGCTTTATTTGGGGACCACGGATAAATGACCGAGAAAAGCCACAGTCCCGTACAAAACGGGGCGCATGGTCACTTTATGGGCGATGAAATGGACTTCAATCTTTTGTGTTCGTATTATTTGTACTTTGTATTGGTTGGAGCGAAAGGCGTCACGTGACTGTTTCTTATTATCACAATACACAAGGCATACAAAAACGTGCCAGTGGCTTACGTACGTCATCCAGCTATCTGAATGATTTATGTATCAGTAAGACACCCGGCTGCGCCCGACGGTTATCGTTCATTTCGTAAATATAAGCGATGTGTCAAGATTTTATTTAAGACACCAAAATCTTAGGATTAAAAATAATGTGTCAACAAGTACCTACCTATCTATTTTAAATTGTAAAAGATGTCAGTCAAAAGTCAAACCACAATTGCTGCATGTATGAAAGATGCTCGGCAGACGGGTGATAGTCTAATTTCCCCCTCCCCTCCTCCCAACACACGTCTATGCTCGTGCAGGAAGAAAGTCGTTCTCGGAAGCTAGCAGGGCTTTTGCATTCTTTCTAATCCAACTGCGTCTTTTATAGTCACAGGGGAAAACCTACGGTCAGTAATGTGCGTCTTCGGCCTGATGTTTCCTAATTGTTTTGTTTGTGTATACAATCTTATGAATATTCATTACACAGGGTGTTTGGTGCATCGTGTGCCAAATTGAAATGGTCGACTGGACCCCGTCATCTACTATCCTTTCAGACCCCTAAACACTTCTCATGCCCTGTGGATTTTTTCTCATCGACTTTTTATTGTTTTATGAAAATAAGACCCAAATTTTTCATTCAAATACAAATTTTAAAAAATATATTATAAGACGTAGACTCTGAATTTTAATTTTATTTAGATGTGTATTGTATTAGAGTACTTTTAAATTTAAAATTAGTGACATTAGCTATCTAGTTCTGTTTTATTTACTCGCAAAGTTTTGTACTTAAATTAAAGCTGCTTAAAATTCAGAGTCTACGCCTTATATATTTTTTTAAATTTGTATTTGAATAAAAAATTTGGGTCTTATTTTCATAAAACAATAAAAAGTCGATGAAAAAAAATCCACAGGGCATGAGAAGTGTTTAGGGGTCTGAAAGTATAGCACAAGACCCTTCCAGTCGACCATTTCAATTTAGCATCCGATGCACCAAACACCCTGTATATCGTAGCGTGCATCCGCATCGCTGCATCGTAGTTATCTACAATCTCTGCTTGAGATCACAAATCCGAGAAAAATTGTTAAATTCGAATGACTAAAAGTAAAAAATCGATGAAAACTGTTTGATTGAGGTTAATTAAGGTTAATTAAAAATCAATCTAATAATTGTTTTTTTTTTCAATTAACCTTTAATTAATAAACCAGTTACTTACTCATTAATTACCGGTATTTTTTGAAAATCAACAATAACAATAAATTAAAACTCACACTGTCGTTCAAATGCAGAAAAAGACTAGTTCTAAGGGTGATTTAGGAAACAGCTTCTTAAAAAAAAATAAAGAGAATTATTTTGAGGGTACTGTCCGGATATATAAGGTACTGTCTGATAAATGGTACCTATCTTATACAGTCTTTAATTCGTTAAGTAGGTACCCAGCAGCTGAAAAAGCCCTGATTCAATACTGGTTGGCACCAGCATGAGTAAACGTAAGCTAACTGAAAAAAACTACAACTTGTTACTCCACACTCGCATAGATTGGGCGCCATAATAACGGCGGTAAGTCCCCTCTTTAAGGAGTGGCTGGAGTGGCAACACGGCGTCCTCACCTTCCGCATGACGCAGGTCCTCACTGGTCATGGCAAGTTCGGGAGGTTCCTGCATCGGATTCAGGAGGAAGAAACGCCCGGGTGTCACCATTGTGTGGACCGCCCGGAGGACACGGTTCCAACTTCTGCGAAGCAGTAATGCTAGCGATAGAGGAGGCTGCACGAGTGAGGGAACGAAGGTCCTCACGCCCCAGCCGCGTTAACTCCGACCCCGACTACCAGCCACGGTAGACGCGGGCTTGCTGACGTCGAGCAATGGGTAGCTCGCCGTCCGGCCGTTCGGTAATTAACCGGACCGAGCCCAGTCGTCAACAGCGCGTAGTGAACCACGCGCTCCTCAAAGATATGTCAGCAAACCGTAGGGGTTCAGCAGAGCCGATGCCCGCTAGCTAGGACCGCAGGGAATTTCTGAAAAGGAAACCCGTAGTCCTAGAATACAAAGGGTAACTGAAGAACACAGGTGTAGTTTTAGTCAGTAAAAAGTCTGCCACCTTCCCGCTCCACCCAGAGCGCAAAAAAACACTCGTTTAGATCCATCTCTTTGTTTATGAATTACCTATAGCAAACTCGTAGATACACGCAAAAACATGCTATGAGTAGAGGACCTTTAAGTAGAGCATTTAAAGGTCCTTTTTGCGTGTATTATATACAGAATCTTCTAATTCCTCGTTAGTTTTTGTAACAGCAGCACGTAAATTCAAATCCTCTGTAATCATTGAACGAAGTAATTCAGCTTCGTTTTCTATGTTTGTTAGTGTGATATTAATCTTGCACACCGAGTAGTCTGAAAGGGAACCCCGGGGTCCTGGATGGCAAGACAAAGAAAGAACATAGGTGTGATTTTAGTCAGTAGAAGTGAAGTAACACGCCTGCACACTCCACTCTACAGCGAGAGAAGTCATGATTTCCGATCTTAAAAAAAAATCGAGTGGAGGTGTGTCGCTGGCTACTGCCGCCCAATGCCATCAATCTCGAGCGAGATCTTAAAACGAGATCTGCGAGATTGGGATTGCATGGGATAGTTAGCTAGCTACTCGTAGCATGTTTTCCATTTTGTAGTAATGTTGATACCTATTCTACCTTCAATCTTAATACATATCAAACATATCAGAACATGTAAATAATAATTGTTTTTGGCACAGTTATGAATATCGTGTAACGTGCTCTCTCAGCGTCTACGGGTCGTGAATGTTAATTTACGCTAAAAGAAAATTAAACCTTGGGAAAACTTGTTTCGTAATAATCAGTGGCGTAGATATAGACACAAAGTCTGTGTCAGAAAAAAAGATGGAAGAAATGGTTTTATCATCATGTAAGGCCGAGCTCGACAAACACGTTTACCCTGACTATGATAGGACAAGTCTTGATTGAAAATGAGCTCGTTTATTGGTGTATGTGGACTAGGGCAGGTTAAGTTATTATTCTGTTCATATGTAAAGATGCTATAAAATTGGGACATCATAAATATGCAATTTATTATCAGTAAGAAAATTTAAGGCCAGGTTTTACTAATTATGAACTTTTTTGAACTTCTGGAAATATGAAATCCACAAATATAAAAGAGAACACCTTGAAAAATTCTTTTATCAAAATTGACCATATAGCTGATATAGCCGGTTGGGGCTATATCAGCTATATGGTCAATTTTTGGCAGATAAGGCTTGGGAAAAATCAAAACATGATATTTAGATTATAATAAAAAAAAACCTCGAATCTGACCCTATTTTACGATTTCAACTAAGTACGAGATTACGTCACTGAAATATTTGAAAGTTAAATTAAATAATAAAGCTTGTTTTTTAATGGGGTCTGGTAAAAACAAAAAAAAAATGAATAGATGGTGTTTTTTTTTTTATAAAAATAAATTCGTACGTCATAAAATCATCGTGCCGCGAAGTCGACACGAAATCCGGGCCAGTGCCTACAAAATACTCTGTGACTACAACCAGCTCTTCTCTTAAGGTTGTGGATGGTATGTTACTATTTTTTGCACACGTCGGGACCCCTACATCCCGGGGCTCAGTATCGCTGATACAGCTGATACCGCGGTAGGTACGCGCCTGAAAATAATTTAAGTTTACTATGCTGAACACAGTTTTATAGCATAGCATTACAGGCAAAATTGGTCTGATAGTGCCAGGATAGAATAATAATGTAAGTTTCGCACTAGATAGGGAGTGGCGCCGCCACGTGTCCACGCTCTCTAACTAGGTATTCGGGATCACACTCCACTCGTAACTGTTATTTATAATTTCGTACGTACCTACGTTCCAATATTACTATCGAAATGTTACGCTTACGCCACAAATGTCATTAATATGCTCTGACGTCAATCTCTAAAACAGAAAAATAATACCTATTTTTCTTGCCAGTCCTCCAGCACAATAGTTAATTTGTTTCATACTAAATAGCGTACACTCATTTCAATTATTTATTTTTAGGCTTTTTATTATAATGTATTTAAATAAGTCTGACGTCAAAGCGTTATAAAATTATAAATATTTAAACGGTTATTTTATATTATTACCTTTATCATTATTGTTATCGACGCAACTCTTTGATGTATTGTTGTAGATGAATTAAAAATATTTATATTGTTTAAACAATCACCAAACGAGTTTTTGTAGTTTTCCTTGTCACACTTTACTATACTTTGTTTGCGATAGCATTAGAAGAAAGTTAAAAAAAGTTAGACAGAAGTTAAAATAGGTTGTTTTAGGGTACACTTTGTAATAAAATTACAATATATAGTAGAGCACTAGCTTCTGCCAGCGGTTTCACCCGCGTAAAAGTAGGTTTCTCCATACAAACTTCCAACCCCCGTTCGAAAATCCGTTCTTAGCGGATGCCTACACCCTATAAGGAACCTACCTGCCAAATTAGGTCGGTCGATCGGTGTACATTATCTTTATATGTATGTATATACTTAAAAGCGAAATACCTACCACTCACTGATTAATCACGAAATCTCAGAAACTATAACACATACAAACTTAAAATTTTGCAGGTAGGTTCCTTATACATAAATGATAAATGATAATGATAAATGATAAATGATATTTATTTTGTAAATAGGTTTAAAAAAACACTTTTACACGTCAATTTTTTTTTCGTCATTTTTAAACTAGATGAGGCCGGTGTTTCCTAGCTGACTACCCTGAGAAGAAACACCGAAACAAACTCAGGGGTCAAAGTCTCTTTTAAAGTCCATACAGTAAATAGACAGTAGTCCATAGAGTGTAGACATCCGCTAAGAACGTATTTTACGAAACTCCATCCCTAAAGGGGTAAAACGGGGGTTGGAAGTTTGTATGGAGAAACCTATTTTCACGCGCGGGTGAAGCCGCTGGCAAAAGCTAGTATTGTATAGTTACAGGATGCCAACAAAATCAATCACGTGATCACGTCTATAGTCGAGCATTTAATAACGACAACTTTATAGAGTAAAATGCATATTTTATATTTCATATAAAAGAATGAAAGATGCTGGTGCCTGTGATACAATGTTTTTCATTAGTACAGGTACCAACGAAACTCCTTTTCTGTATTTACCAATTATTATTTGGCAAAATTGTTTTTATCAATTGAATTTTATGTGTATTTTTCTGAAAATAAACTATTGTTATTATTATTATTATTATTTCATGAAAACTACCGGGCTGCTGAAACAGCTGAAGGCTTCAGGCCAATAACGGGCTGGCTACCGCGACTAATTCCCTTACATTGACTGAATAGCAGGTTCAATTACATAGTATCAGGAAATTATTTGAGTGTTTATATTAGGTAGGTATATGTATAGAACTATTTATAAGACATGGGTCGTACTTACCTACCCTACGTCAGAGTCTGTATAAAACGTTATTCAGGCGATTAATCCTGTTGGATTACGATGTGACGTGAAGTCCATCTGAGAGGAGACAATACCACAGTATAGATATATGAAACAGTACGGAAACTATCTACAAATGTTCGAAACGGCTCACTCACACAAACATACGCATCGACGAGACTCATAAGCGGCATTCGCTACTGACAGGACCGCGAGAAATGCTTAGGAGTCTCGTCGATGCGTATGTTTGTGTGAGTGAGCCGTTTCGAACATTTGTAGGCAGTTTCCGTACTGTTCCATATATCTACATATACTGTGACAATACTATGTCGGCGTGTGCGGCGGCAGGGCCAGCAGGCTGGGTCGCGACTCGAGTCGCGAGTACTCGTGACGTCATAGCCGGCGCGGGCATTGCTCCGTGACGTCGACGTCACACATCGCCGTACACTGGCCGGTCCCCGCCCACCGAGCGTTCTTCACACAAAGCGATGGCTGCGCCCTTCTCTATAGTTGACCTAATTTCCCATCGAAACTACGCGAGACACGAAAATAGGTTGCAAGCTATTTACGGCACCAAAACGTCTGTCGAGATATAATATTGAATATTAATGAATGTGCAGCAGGTGCAATGCATTTCTGCATTACGTGAAATGCAAATTTATTGGTATAAAATAATCAAAATATATTTGTTGTATTGCACTCGTGACCCGGTACCTGGTACATATCTACTGTAAACGAAATAAAATTAACATGTACACCAAATAGGGGAAGCTTAAATTTTTGTTTGAATTGCGTCATTGTGGTAGCAATCGATATGATAATTAACCTAATATTATAAAAGGAAAAAATTGTATTTTTGTTTGTAATAATATAAAATATTCAAAAACTACTGAACCGATTTTAAAAATACTTTGAAGTGACTTATTACAATCGTCGTAATTTTAAAAGAGATTACACAATATTGAACTTACTTTTAAAATAATTACGATTGTAATAAGTTCTTCCAAAAAAAAAAAACCATTAAAAATTTTTTTTGATATCATCACCTGTAAAATTTCCAAAAGTGTAAATTACGTCATTGTTGCACCAAGTGGGCTGTATATAGGGTGACTGGTAATTAGTGTACATTACTTAAACACGTGAATGTGCTCATGATAACCAACAACTTTTACTATGGGAACAAACCTGAAATCGCGAAAAAAAATCAGCTGTTCAGTACATTTATGTTTGCCTAATGCACTGAACAGCTGATATTTTTTTCGCGATTTCGGCTTTGCTCCCATAATAAAAATTGTTTGTTATCATGAGCACAATCACGTGTTTAAGTATCGTACACTAATTGCCAGTCACCCTATATATGTTTTCTACTTTCACTAGGGTAAAGCCGCTGGCAAAAGCTAGTTAAGCTGTTGATCCCCGCACGAACGCCGGCGGTCGTGCGCTATTGTCTTACTATTGTGTCTCTAATTACGCTACTCAAGAAGTTAATAATACGATCTAAAATTAACACTACTTCGAAGCGCAAATATTAAATGAAAAAAGATTAGGTTGGTTAAAAAAAAAACTATAAAATAATATAATATTCCACAACTATCACACAACGCCGTCTAGTCCTAAGCTAAGCAGAGCTTGTGTTATGAGTACTAGACAACTGATAAACATACTTATATATTTCTAAATACATACTTAATAGATAAATTACTCCCAGACACAGAACAAATGATCGTGCTCATCACACAAACATTTATCCTGGGTGGGAATCGAACCCACGACCTCCGGCATAGCAGTCAGGGCCACTAACCACTAAACCAATAGGCCAATCAATACATCACTTTTCAAGGTTGCGGGATTCCGATGGATGCGAGACGCACAGGACCGCCGTTCATTGTGGCGACACTTGGGGGAGGCATATGTCCAACAGTGGACGTCTATCGGCTGAAATGATGATGACTTTACCTGCTGAATTTTGTAAGGTGATGATTTATCATATTATATCCTTAAAATAGCTCATATTATATAAGCTCGAGTAATATACATAACGAGTAATGCCTGTTTGCCAATATTAAATTCATTTAACTAAAAACTTGGCCGATAGTAAATTTTCTGGACCTACACCTACCCATGTGCCTTACGTCTCTACTCGGCTTAGGCACCTTCACCACAGTATAGATATATCGAACAGTACGGAAACTACCTACAAATGTTCGAAACGGCTCACTAAGCGGCATTCGTTACTGACAGGACCGCGAGAAACGCCTAGGAGTCTCGTCGATGCGTATGTTTGGGTGAGTGTGCCGTTTCGAATATTTGTAGGTAGTTTCCGTACTGTTCCATATATCTATACTGTGCCTTCACCCTGCGGCGAGGTTACAATATAGTACCTATAGTAGAGAGGAAATGACGTTGTGAAAAATTATCATTGTTTGATATACATTTTCATCACGTATAGAAGAAGGTAGTTACTCAAAATACTGATTTGTTTAAATTCTATGTAGTTCGACGCCCACAGGTAGGTAGCTATTACCGAAAAGTTTACTTAATTTTTTGCTATTAGGTTGGTACCTAATTAGTTCGTCCGTGACACTTTGTAATTCTAGGTACACTTGCGAATGTCAAACAAAACTTGACTCATGAAAACGTCTGTTTACTTTCACTATGACACATCATCGCGTGCGCATGTAGATTTACCGAAACACTGTTGAAATACCCCGAGCCGACTGTTTCTATAACTACTCATATTATATGGACTATCTTCCTTAACTCAATTATCTATACTTTTTAATATTATAAAACTGAAGATCTTGTCTGTTTGTTTGAACACATTAATCTCAGGACTGGTTCGAATTGAAAAATTATGTTATTATTGGATAGCCCGTTTATCGAGGGAAGATATAAGCTTTAACTATAACATTACGCTACGACTCACAGGAGCAGAGCAGTAACCAAAGACGCAGGTGAAACCGCAGGGTATAGCTATGTTCTAAAGTTCTACGTGGGTGGTCTGAAAAGTTTCAGACCTCAATGTGAAGATAATAGCACTCGTTAATAAAAGCTAGTGAATGTAGTTATGCATCTTTTGACTGTTACTTAACAAAGTTTCGGCCATTTTGGACGCGTAGTTGTTATTTGATAGATCTGCATCTCACATTGACTCAGAAAAAAAAAATCCTTTTTCACTAAGACAACGCGCCCTCTCACACCTCAGCGGTTGCCACGGCGAAAATCTACGAATTACGGTTTGAAATGCTTGATCATCCCCCTTACTCACCAGACCATCGCCTTACTTATCTAATAATGGCGGTCGGAGGACAGATATTTTCGTCAAATACGCAGGCAAACTTCGTGAATTTTGCAGAGAAAAACGCCAACTACCATTTGAACGGGTTAGAGAGATGGAGGTATCGCCGGAGAAGTAAGTAGAGTTACAAAGAGAAAATCTAAAAAACAGGGCAAGTGCGAGTCGGACTCGCGCACTGAGGGTTCCGCACAAATTTACCTATGAAAACAGTTCGATTCCCGAATTATTAATTTAATTATAATTAAAATTAAATTACGACGATTTTTCCGAATTGTAAAAAAAGTTTTTTTTGTGACGTAACTACAAAACAGTTTTCAGATTTATTCCTATATCTAATTCTATACTATATATAAGACCCTGCTTTATGCCAAATTTCAGGATTCTGGGTCAACGGAAAGTACCCAATGAATTTTAATTAATTTGAGAGTGTTGAAATGTACGTTTTTTGCGACAAACGGCCGTATCTTTTTTCCGTTAACTTAGAAGTCTGATTTTTCACAGCTTCAAAAGACCGCAGACTTGAGTATACCGTTTTAATTTCAACTCTATGCCTCCACGCGTTTCTGAGATGGGGTCTTGACAGACAGACAGACGGACGGACAACAAAGTGATTCTATAAGGGTTCCGTTTTTCCCTTTTGAGGTACGGATCCCTAAACAGAAAAAAAAATTGTAAGAAAAAAATGTCTTGTATCTTTGTTATGTCGGAAACTTTTCAAACCACCTGTGTAATAAACATTAATGAACCTAAAGTGGTGACTTTAGGTGCATACGAAATAGAATGGAATGTACCTACATGAATCAGCCGACTACAAATGTATCCAACGCAACGCCATAAATCCACAGTAAGCATTCATGTGGTTTAAATAGGTCATTATAGGTTCATTTATTAAATGTCTGCATATCCTGGTCGCATGAGGATAAATTGTGTAGCAATTTAATATACGGGGCTAAGAAATAAAACAATGTAATGCATTTTTTATTATTAATATCCAATATATAAAAATCTCGTGTCACAGTATTTGCTCTCGAACTCCTTCGAAATGGCTTGGCCGATTCTTATGATTTTTTTTTGTATATATTTGGTAGACCCCCCTCCCCATTTTTTTAGGGTTCCGTACCTCAAAAGGAACACTGGCACAAGGAGGCACTTTGTTGTCCGTCCGTCTGTCTGTCTGTCTTTCTGTCAAGACCCTTTATCTCGGGAACGCGTGGAGGTATTAAGTTGAAATTAAAATCATATATTCAAGTTTGCGGTCTCTTGAAGCTGTGAAAAAATCAAGTTAACGAAAAAAAGATACGGCTGTTTATGTCGCAAAAAAACGGACGGAATTTATAGGGTACTTCCCGTTGACCCCGAATCCTGAAATTTTGCATAAAGCAAGGTCTTATAGCACATGGTATAGGAATAAATCTGAAACCTGTAAATTTGTTGTTACGTCACAACAAAAAAAAATTGCGATTTGAAAAAATCTTCCAGACTCCATTCGGAAATTAAACTGTTTACTAAACATAGGTAAGTTTGTACGGAACCCTCAGGGCGCGAGTCCGACTCGCACTTGCCCAGTTTTTTCTTTGATAATTTCTATGGCAGAACGTTTGCCGGGTCAGCTAGAATACTTAGGTTTTTTTTTAGATGCGATAATCATCCAATGACATCTCTCGTTTTGGGTGGTGCGTAAGGGTGTGTCAGACTTTTACTGACTAAAAATTTTCTTTGCTCATACCAGGGCCGGGTTTCCCTTTCAAAAGCGAACCCTATACCAGTACCACCTATAGTACAAAAGGAAAAAAAAAATGGTCCAGACATCTTGATATCAGAATGTTTGGCCACTTTCTTCACGCGTTATGTCGCTGCCAATAGAGGTACCAAATATTTGAAGGTAGGTGCCAAATACATGATAGCAAAAAGGTAGTAAATTTTGGTACTTTCTTATACCGTAATAGACAATAGAAAGACAATGAGAGAGCGAACGCGTTCGATCGGCGTTCGCTTGGGGTTTAATGAATTAAATATCGCTAGTGGTCCAGGGGTTTCGCTTACGAAATTTAAGGTAGATAAATAAATGCACAATATCAAAAATAAGTACCTACTTAAGAATTACGGAAAATTATTATGTTATCTTTATTAACACAATGGTTGACTGGTAGAGAAGGCCCTGTTGCATTAAGTCCGTCTATGTACCACTAATGTACAGTCAGGGATCAAAAGTGCAATTGCACTGTGTCAATGCTAAAGTGTCTAAAATTTACTTGTAGAAGAGGTTCAATAGTTCATGACTAATTTAATTTGTAGCATAGAATCTAAAGTATTAAATATACTAGTTGTGGAGCATTGAACGTCTCCTACAAAGCAATTTTGGACTCTAGCATTGGTTGCGTGTAGCTGCATTTTTCACCCCTGACTGTGTATAGGGTGACTGGTAATTAGTGTACCTACGATACTTAAACACGTGATTGTGCTCATGGTAACCAACAACTTTTACTATGGGAACAAACCTGAAATCGCGAAAAAAAATCAGCTGTTCAGTACATTTATGTTTGCCTAATGTACTGAACAGCTGATATTTTTTTCGCGATTTCGGTTTAGCTCCCATAATAAAAATTGTTTGTTATCATGAGCACAATCACGTGTTTAAGTATCGTACACTAATTGCCAGTCACTCTATATACATAAAGTTTAAATAAATAAATTAAATTCATGCATCGGAATGGTTGGATCATTGAATAAATAATTATTGTTTCAGTCTTCCGGCTTGCTGGAGAACCCGCTGTCGTACAGCTGTATGCAGGAGGTTTACTGCATCTCTCGCTGGGACCCCGCCAGGAAATACTGCCTCAGAATAGTCATGCCTCACGGATCTCTTCTATTGCAGGTTTGTTTTCAGCAAATGTACAGGTAGATTAAACCTAATGGCGGTTTGAAACTGCAAGTTACTGCGCAGTAGCCAATTCATGGGTACAGTAATACCAACAGTTGCGCAGCAGTGCAGTGAAAAGTAAGCTTCACAGCTGTCATTAAGTTTAACTTACAGCAATTGGATTATTCCTGCTACATACGTACCTACAAATAATACATGTCGACGGTGAAGTGCCTACCTAACGTTTTTCGAGAAAATTAGGTACTATTTACCACTGTGAATTTAAGTGTTTTCCGCATGTTTTAGTAATCAATAATAATCTCTGAAGAGGATTTTTTATTATTTCTAGTTATTATTATTATTTATTATAAATAAATTAGTAACAAATTTTTGACTTCTCAATAAACTAAACGATTTTTTCAGTTTTAGCAAATTCTCGACTTCGACAGTTAGGAGTTATTAGTTCTTCACCGTCGATATTCTCAGATAATGCAAATAAGCAATGCACCTCACTATGATATTTATTTTCTAGGCAAACGATGCTTATACACGGGACCAATGGTATCATTCCATTATATGGAGGGTGAGTAGGCATTTATGTGTTTCCTTCCTCTTGTTATCTCTAATTGTTTACTTAACACACATATTCTAATAAGCGCTTTTATTTTCCAGAGAAATATGATAAGGTACAAGAAGTTTCTTACAAAGACTGTCAGAAGAGAAGTCGTTTTAAAAGAATTAAAGGTAAAATACGAAAACATACGAATTTATTTATAGATAGTATATAGTCAAATACAATGCTTTATCAATACATAGCTGTCTTCTATGGTTTCGCCGTAGCAAACTCATGTGACAGCAGGATTGGGTCGTGGGCCTCTTTGGACCGGGACCGCGATCACAACACCACCTATAATAGTGCACTATGAAACTATGATACAAGTGTATAATGTTGGTGATTACCGCTGAGGCGGTATTTAGATCCGAGACGAGGACGGTAATCACCAATATTCACGTGAAAAATAATTAAATTAACAATTTATTTATTAGCAAAACTAGTAAAAGTGTTTGATTTTTTGTGATAAGGCGATAAAAAATTAAATTTGTTTTTTTTTCTTCACTCCATTAGGGCAGGCTAAGGTCTTCAGGCCATATCGCCTCGACATCAGTAATAAATATGTAACGCGAATACAACACATTCTAACGTTTTTGCCGCATTGGCAACAAAAGTATCGAGTCAGCCTTCTCGGCAAGCTTCACTGAGGTACTCAATACTTTAATAAAATTCTCAGCTTCATTTTGCCACTGGAAATCAATTTGTGAATAACTAAAAAACCGCGCACGTCATAAAATGGCGGCCATAGAGTAGATAAAGATTAAAAAAAAAAAATAAGAGGTTGCTTAACTACAAAGAAAAACCATTTTATTTGAATGAACAATTTATTTATTAAACATATAGTCAAAATGATTTATTTAAACACGAAATTGAATGAAATAAGCATGTAAGACACAAATTTTTTGAAGAGTAAAATTTCTGTACTTGTACTTACTATTACTTATTGTGTGGTAGCGGTTTTATTTATTATTTATTTATCTATTATTATATTTTTTATTGTACACCACATAAACAAAAATACAGGACAAATATAATTATATTTTTAATATTATTTTTTTATTATTCCCATATTGATTCTTAGTAGATTTTGTGGTCTAAAATTGGTGTAGTATTTCAAGTTTCTACGCAACTGGACAATATCTGGAATCATTGAAACTGGTGCGATCTCGGTAAAATGGCACTGAGAATTTAATTGTGGCGTTAATGACCTCGGTGAAGTTTGCCGAGCAGGTTGTCTTGATACATTTGTTGCCAAATACTACAAAAACTTAAGAATGTGTACATCCATATTCTAATGGCAAACCAATTAACTATTCATACGAAGACATTGATTAAAGGACTTAGTATCCAAGCCAAATCATTACCAACAAAAAAAGTAGTGAATATTTTTCTTTTTTTTTAATTTGTTTTGAGAACAGAGATTTAACAAAAAGGTTTCATCTACATTATCGCACTAGTGCATAATGGTAATCAAAAAGTCACAATTTGGTTTCAAGTGTCATCATAAACCTAAGAGTAGTGCAATTATGACAGGACTGGCCTGTTGGTATGGTAGTTAGTGGCCCTGACTGCTATGCCAGAGGTCGAGGGAATCGAACCCACGATTCCCACCCAGGACAAATGTTGGAATGTATGAATGAACAAATGTGTGATGAGCACGATCATTTGTTGTGTCTGGGTGTAATTTTTCTATAATATGTATGTATTTAGAAATATATATGTATGTTTATCAGTTGTCTAGTACTCATAACACAAGGTCTGCTTAGCTTGAGACTAGACGGCGTTGTGTGATAGTTGTGGAATATTTATTTAATTATAGTCACTTTCTGAGCAAGTGTGGGATCACAAATAAAATAAATACAGGTTTTTTTTGATAACTGTACTTTAATACCTTCTTCCGTGAGGTCCCAAAATACTACTCAAAAATAAGAATTATTTTTGATAGGTGGAAGTTGGGACCGTGGTCCCGGTCCAAACAGCGATATAGTCTATAGCATTCCTCGATTTACTAAAATAATTTTTCAATTTGAACTTGTAGTTCTCGAAAATAGCGCGTTCAAGTAAACAAACAAACTGTTTAGATTGTATACCTACTTAGATGTGATTTATTTTATTTCAGAATATGGTGGATTTCGTCATGACCACGCCTTTACAAGACGAAAGTGTGACGCGTGCGCCTTTGGAGCTACTTACCGATTTACTCTCCGAGGTAACATTAGAATCATAACCAATACACAAACACAATAAGTAGCGCACCTATGAAAATCTTCCATGTTCATGTAAACACAGAAGCTATGAGTATATTGTGTGAATTCACTACCTACAACACGAAATGTGATTCGTGATCTCCTCATGTAATCTTTTGACGTAGGTATCCAACACCAGATCTTATACACCCACGTGCACTATTCAATCGTAGCCGCCATAACTGTGCTATTTCCACAAATATTTAAAATATTCATAGTAAAGAATAAACAATTTCGCCATTTGTGACGAAAGCGGGTTGTGTCTTATCACGAAGCATGCACAGGACACGTGCTCAAATATTAATGGTCGCATTATTTGATACGCGGTTAAGATGCATAAATAATATTTGCTTAAAACATTCTTTTTGTTAACAAATACTTACTAATTACGGATTCTGGGACCAGTGACACTAATATCAGCACTGAACCAAAACTAACAAAAACAACATCATCAAATAAATAAAGCGATTAGCCAGAGTATAACAATATTTGACGGCGCCGGCGCTAGTTACGGCCCACGCCTATAAGTAGGACTGCGGGATTTTATCAAAGAGTTACTGTGGCCCTGGACAGCATAGAGGAACAGGTGGGTTTTAGTCAGTAAAAGTCTGACATTCCCTCTCTCGAGTCATTTGATGATGTAATACGTAAAAAACTAAATCCGACAACATAGATAAAACCAAAGTAAAACTATATAGATAGATATCTAATAATGGTTTCAAATTTTCATCCATCTGTTTATTAAATTTATTGTATGATATTCGTACGTCATAGCTCTCAACTCATTACATTTTCAGCATGTATGTAATAAGTACTTGTAGACGTTTTAGCAAGGTTATGTCAGAGTTAACGTCACTGCGGCGTTTATTCATTGCAGTTCTAAACAATTTATATCACAGAACAAAATTATATTTAGCTCTTTCAAAAAGTTTTACTTCTGGTGCTTCTGAGTCTGTGGTCAACGGACCCGCTCGCTACTGGTCCCGCGGGTCCACTCATTAAACCGTTACTCATTAGTTTTTCAGTTGATATCAATCTGCTATTAATTAATTTGTGACCTTATATAGCTTCGATCAAGTTAGCCTTATTGGCACAACCCATCTCACTCCAATAAAACTCAGCTCCAATCACTGGCGTAGTACACACTCAATACCCGATTAGCAAACCTCTTATTGAACTAGCGAAAAATTCTCCCACCTTCGAAATCTAATGCAATACTACTTGAATCATGGCAACCCGTTTTAGTCAGTAAGAGTCTGACCAGAGCAGGAGAAGTTATTTGAAGATTTCCCACATAAAAATAAGGGACGCCACTGACTCCAATCAAAAAATCTTAAACATAGGCCATCTAATATAAAAGAAAGTCGTGTTAGTTACACTATTTATAACTCAAGAACGGCTGAACCGATTTGGCTGAAAGTTGGTGGAGAGGTAGCTTAGAACTAGGAAAAACACATAGGATACTTTTTTATTTTTATTTTTTGAGTATGGTAGAGTAGGGTAGAGTAGGGTAGAGTAGAGTAGGGTAGAGTAGGATAGAGTTGGGTAGAGTAGGGTAGAGTAAGGTAGAGTTGAGTAGAGTAAGGTAGAGTAGGATAGAGTTGGGTAGAGTAGGATATAGTAGTCAGAGTGTCCAGGGAAGGATTAAACGGTGAGAAAAAATGGAAAAAATCCGTAGGCATACAACGCCATCTCTAATTAAAATTTCATTAAAAATTAATTATGCTGTTCTGGTAATGCCAGTAGATGGCGTTATCCTTACTATTAGGCGGTACGAAGTTCGCCGGGTCAGCTAGTATTATAATAACAATCTGGGTCAGTCAGTTGTCGAGTTGGATTCGATCAAAATCAATATTCTGGAGAATGTAAGGAGTAGAATGACGCTCGATGTTTTACTTGTAGTATCCTTACGATACGAGAGCCAGTAACGGTACATGTGAACTATACAACACAGTCATCATCCTTTTGAGGTCACTCTCGATCCGCTTTCTTTATGACGCTCGGTGTAATGCAACACTTAGTACATAAAAAAACGAAATCTGAAATTGACGCATCGTCAGCCTAAATATCAGAATGCGTCATACATTTTTCTTTAAGTTGAAGCAATCTAGCAGAATAATTCAAAATGCAATCAATCGAATCGTTCATATTTCCCGAGCAAAAGTAAATAATTCAAAATTCAATAAATGGAATCGTTCGTATTTCCCGAGCAAAAATAACCAAAAATAATGTACCTTCGTGGCGCCATCTGATTATTATTCGCAACACTCGCCAACTTACAGGAGGTATAGGCTATTTGTTCCTCTTGTAAAATTTGCTTTTGTGGAGTTACGAATTCCTTGAAATTGATGTTTTTATATAGTTTTTTTTATTTTGCTTTGTTAGTTAGTCGGTACGTAGGTAGAGGTATGGGTCCAGTCAAATCATGCAACTGAATTTAAAACCGATTTTCTCCAACCATGTGGGCTGTTTTACACACATGTTTGGTTTGGAGTTGGACGACAAATGATAACGCATAGTTAGCTATGAGACTTTGTAATTTTAAACCCCTTTTAGTCCTGGTTTAAACCTGGTACTTACGGAAGTTTTATAATAAGACTATGTGGTAGACTCCCAAAGATGGTGGACTATTTTTTATGCACCTCCATGGTATGTCTATCAAATGTAAGGGTTTGCTGAGCTAAAAAACTAATTTTAAAACAGTTTTTTTTTTTAACTTTCAGAATAAGGAAAGCCCGGAGTGGGAGGAGTGGGCTGAGCAAGTGACGGTGGCGGCAGCGCCACTGCTGGCGGAGCGCGGCGCGACGGGCGAGCTGTGCGCGCTGCTGGCACGCGTGTGCCGCCGCCGGCCGCGCGCCGCGCCGCTGCCCGCGCTGGCGCCGCCCGTGCGCCGCGTGCTCACGCGCAACGTCGACTTCGCGAAGGCCCCCAACGCCAGGCGGCTTGTTCGAGACTATATCAGGTAAGCGCCACCTTTTTAAACTTTTCATTATCATTATCATTTCAGCCGAAAGACGTCCACTGTTGGACATAGGCCTTCCCCAAGTGTCGCCATAATGGCCGGTCCTGTGCGTCTCGCATCTATCGGGATCCCGCGACCCTTATCAGGTCATTCATAGGTCCACCTTGACCTTCCAATGCTGCGTCTTCCGGTACGTAGTCACTACTCCAGAACCTTTCGGCCCTATCGACCATCTGTTCTGCGAGCAATGTGCTCACTGCCACTTAAGTATGGCGATTCTTCGGGTTATGTCGGTTACCTTGATTTTAGCTTTTAGGATTACTTTAACCTAAGTCGAACTTCACAACTTTTATTTCGCACTTTACAAGAACGACGCTCGGTAAGATACAGAAAGACTAGATAGATTCTTAGGGCTCCATTTCATTCCTTTTGAGTACGGATCCCTAAAAACGTAATTATCAGGGCTAGATGCTATTTACCTTTTAATAGATTCCTCTACTAACTTAAGATAGAAAAAGCACAATCAGACACTAAATATTATCTATTCACACACGTCAATTATTGTCATTAAAAAAAACCGGGCAAGTGCGAGTCGTACTCGCACACTGAGTGTTCCGTACAAACTTACCTATGAAAACAGTTCAATTCCCGAATTCAGTTTCGAAGTTTTTTCCGAATCGCAAAAAAGTTTTTTTTTGTGACGTCGCGTTTCCGAGATAAAGGGTCTTGACAGACAGAGGGACAACAATGTGATCCTATAAGGGTTCCGTTTTTTTCCTTTTCAGGTACGGAACCCTAAAAAAGAAGGAAAATTAAAACAAAGTTTTTGTATAGAACATGAATTGTTTTGTACGCACGTACAAAACAATTAATGTTTTACACTAAAGTATATTGTACTACTGTACTAATTTTTGCACTATTTAACTTCGTTTGATTTGATGACAAAATAGGCACCTACATTTTAATCTAATATATACATAATGTATATAAAAATCTCATGTCACAGTGTTTGTTACAAAACTGGTCTGAAACGGATTGACCGATTTTTATGATTTAACGGTCCTACCACCACCCCCATTATTTTTTTGATAATAGATTTATATGGCAAAACAACGGAATCAGTTAGTTGTTAATTTTATAAAATAAAATAAAAATACAACCGACATCAATGTAAAAATAACACTAAAAAGTGCAATATAACTTTAATTTCGAAAGTCGGTGTTTATTTATATAAATAAACACCGACTTCCGAAATCAAAGTTCTTTTATACTTTTTAACCGACTTCAAAAAAAAGGAGGAGGTTATCAATTCGGTTGTATTTTTTTTTTTTTATCATCATTTTTTTTTTTTTTTTTATGTTTGTTACCTCAGAACTCCGTCGTTTATGGACCGATTTGCAAAATTTTTTTTTCCCTTTATAGGATATGCTTCCAGATTGGTCCCATTTTTTTCAAAATCCAGTTCTGATGATGGAATCCATGAGGAATCGAGGGAACTCCTCAAAAATTATAGGCAACCCTATGGTAATTTTAGTATTTTCATCAAGAACTTAAGCATTTACAGTCAAAAAGTAACATTTGATGAAGTGGAACTGATGAAGAAGACCAGAAATGGTCAACGGAACTTCATACTCAAATAGATATCACATTGAAGATATAGTTAAGCGACTATGACAATACAAATAAATGAATGATTCTGAATAGTTACGTTGAAAATGGTATCATCGAAGTGATCTGATGATGATGATGGAGCCGGAAGGTAGGCACTGGAACTCCGTAATTAATCAATGTAACCTAGCCGTGTTTGGACTCATTAGAATTGTCATGAGATGCACTTTGGCTATAAGGTACTATCGAACTGATCTGATGATGGAGCCGGAAGGTAGGCACAGGAACTCCGTAATTAATCAATGTATCCTAGCCGTGTTTGGGCTTATTAGAATTGTCGTGAGATGCTCTTTGGCTATAAGGTACTATCGAACTGATCTGATGATGGAGCCGGAAGGAGGAAGGTAGGCACAGCAACTTTATAATAAAACAATGTAACCTAGCAGTATTTGGGTTAATTGGAATTGTCATTAGAAATAGGCACTCTGTTTATAAGTGTATCGCAACTAAAAAGTGTGAAATAAAAACTTTTTAGAAAAAAAAAATAACCGACTTCACTAAAAAAAACACTAAAAGGATCAAAATAACTTTAATTTCGGAAGTCGGTGTTAAATAAGAAACAAACAATACCGAGAAACACCGACTTCCGAAATTAAAGTTATTTTGATCCTTTTAGTGTTTTTTTTAGTGAAGTCGGTTATTTTTTTTTTCTAAAAAGTTTTTATTAGTGTTATTTTTACATTGAAGTTGGTTGTATTTTTTTTGTAAAAACTTTTTTATTTTACACTTTTTAAAGTGGGTCCTCAGCCAAACTTAAATAGTGTGCAAGGTTTTTTGTAACCTGTAGAATTTAATCATTAAAACATTGCATGACAATTCCAATAAGCCAAGCCATGGCTAGGATACATTGTTTTATTACGGAGATTTCGTGACTACCTTCCATCGTCAGATTAACTCGATGTTACCTTATAGCCAGAGTGCATCTCATGACAATTCAAATAATCCTAAACATGGTTAGGTTACATAGATTTATTACAGAGTTCCGGTCCCTACCTTCCGGCCCTCTTTCAGTCAGTCATCGACTACACATATAAACAAAGCAATTTTACTTGTTACGACAGTTCTGCTGTGATCCTATGAGGAGTTCCGTTCCATATCTTCGAAATTCATTGTGAGATCATTACAACATTTCTATTGGACCAACTGAGAAGCATAACCTTTCGATCAAAAAAATATTTTTCAAAATCGGTCCACAATTGACCGAGAAATCGGTGCACGTACTTACATTAAAAAAAAAATACAGCCGAACATAGAATCGCCTTCTTTTTGCTAAAAATAATCAAATGGGGGAAAGGGAACATTTTGATTAGGTACTTTACATTTATACCAGACTATTTAACCACTAAAAGTATCTAACTACAACCGATCGTCGTATCGTCTGTTTTTTTAAATTACAATTAATTAAATTTGAGTACATACTCGTAGTTAAATGCCGCAAATTATGTTGTGATAATACCCAAGTTTTGTCTCTATTCACCCCTGCATCCTTATTCACCACGTTTGACAAAAGTGTGTAGCGACATCTATGATACTACACTTCTGGACACATCTATTGGCCCACCTTGTATTTTCAGTTTCGTTTGGTCCTAGCTAAAATTTTATATTAGGTCGAGCAAAAAGTTTTTATGCAGTTTTGAACCTGGCACATTCACAATTTCATTCAATAGTCTTTTTTTGAATTTCGAACACAGAATTTAAAGAAACAAAAGACAATTTGGAGCCTGTTTGTTGATATCAAACAATCGAATACTAAGAAAACTTGGTTTTATTGGTTTACTTGGATTTAATTCTTGAAAAAGTGATTGATATCTTTGGTTTTGCAACAAACATTACTTATTCTTAACATTAAGGTGAGGTTCTATCAATAATCTATGGATACTTCACCTGAAGTCGCCGCCCAAGCTGTGGCACTTATTCAGGCCGGACACAGCCAAAGAAACGTGAGTGCTCAACTTAATTTAAGTCGATCTGCGGTCCGAAATGTTTATCGGAGGTACCTAGAGACTGGCGGCTTTGTTCGTCGCCAAGGAAGGCCACGATCTCGGGTCACAACTGAAAGGCAGGATCGATTCATCATGACGACCAGCTTGAGAAATCGTCACCTTACCTCCATTGAGATACAAAACCAACTTCGCGACTTCCACGGAGTATCTGTGAGCGCTCGAACTGTTCGGAGAAGGTTAAAAGAACGGGATATGGTACCACACAAGCCAGCTAATGGGCCCAAACTAACGCGAGCCCACCGAACAGCGCGCCTTCATTTCGCACGCAGTCATTTAAATTGGACACAGCAAGATTGGAGCCGTGTACTCTTTTCTGATGAGTCTAAAATTGTGTTACATGGCAATGATGGAAGGAAGAAGGTCTACCGACGTAAGGGAGAGCGTTTCGCACAATGCTGCTTTGAAGAGAGGGTTGCTTATGGCGGTGGCTCATGGACTGTCTGGGGCGGTATATCCGCGAGCGGCAAAACTCAACTTGAGGTTGTTACAGGACCACGGCTGCCAACATTAAATGCTGAAAGGTACATTCGTGAGTGCTTAGAACCTCACGTGATACCATACGCGGACTATGCGGGCCCAAATTTCCTTTTTATGCATGATAATGCAAGAGCCCATGCGGCCGGCATCGTCAGGGAATATCTTCGGGATGTGAACATCACAGTTATGGACTGGCCAGCCAGAAGCCCAGACATGAACCCCATTGAGCACATGTGGGACGAGCTAAAAAGACGTATTAGGGCTCGTCAGCCAGTTGCCCAGACGATGCAGGAGTTGAAAACTGCCATAGAAGAGGAATGGGAGATGATCCCTCAAAATTTCATAGAGCGGTTGATAAACTCTATGCCTAATCGTATGAGAGTTGTGGTAGATGCCCATGGAGGCAATACGCGTTATTAAATTAAACCTTTATTTGATAAAACATGTTTTTTATTCAAAAATCAATTGCCTTTAACAAGGCGCATATCCGACTAGTTAGGCGTAGCTCCATGTCGTATGGTATACTAAATTCAAATTTAAAACAATACGATCGAAAAAGATGGTAAAATGTATCAGGTTTAAAACTGCATCAAAAGTTTTTGTTCAATCTAGCAATCATATTTCGGTAGGGGCCATCGAAACCTAAACTCTAAGGTGGGCCAATAGATGTGTCCAGAAGTGTATATAGGAATTAAAACATCCAAAATCCTACATTATTATTATTATTATATAACTTTACATCGCGGTATTTGAGTTTTCTTCGCGGTTAGAACATAGGTATACTGAAATCATATCATCATCTCATCTGGGCAACTGCCCGGACCAGACATAACATCCGTCTGGTCGGAGGATCCTCCCTTTTCAACGGATTTATGTGGAACTTTACACCTTGTTCCGCATATCTATAAAAATGTAATAGGTAATAACAATGGCAGGCCGTGCCACTCGTACAATGTCCATGAAATGTCCCGGGTGACTTTTTGTCTGATGTGTCATTAAATCTAACAGAAACCTCCTATAAGGAAAAAATACATTTTATTCCAGTCATGTTAGTGACCTGCATAACATTGTACCAGCACTGTAACCTCATTTGGTTACAATACACATTATTAATTGCTTTTAGCAGACCCAATCAATTCGAGTACTTAAATGACGTCAATTGATTTTACGATAACGGTTAGCTATTGATAGGGCGTCGAGCTCAGAGTGCGGAGTGTGAGTTGTTATTACGTTATCGCGATGGAAACATTTACCGCGTTTGGCTCTCTGATTGGTTAAGAGCTTGGAAGGGACCAATCGGAGCGACGAACGTCATAAACGTGTCATCGCGTTTACGTAAAACAAACTCGCATAGCACTCAGTGTGCGGACATGAGCACACGAGACCGATGACTATGGTACACGTATATTACATTCGACCAGTAATGGTGCTGAATGTCTATGCATTAACGGTCGAAGTACGACTTGGTAAACTTGATCGATAGCTCTACCACTGGTAAGCAATTCGTTATTGATTCAAATACACAAGATGTAAAGAAAACAGGTCATCATATCTTAAATACTAGGCAGCGGGAATGGTTGAAAGAAAAAAGAAAAGAAAGAAAGAAAGAAAAATATTTATTTGTTTTTTTTTTTTATTTGTTTAAAGAGTTACAGTGGCCCTAAAACACAAAGTAAAGTGACTTAGGACAGGGCTATCGCTCCACGCCAAAGCGGGAGAAGTCATTTGATGACATCCCAGCTCAAAAAAATCTTAAATACTACTTCTGTCAATGAAAATGAACAACTTTCTTCAAGAAAGTCATAATGATTCTTAAATACTTTTTGAACTGGGTACGCCACAATTATGGCGGTAAATCCCTTCTTTGAGGAGTGGCTGGAAAGACCTCACGACGTCCTTACCTTCCGCATGACGCAGGTCCTCACTGGGCATGGCAAGTTCGGGAGGTTCCTGCACCGGATTCGTACGGAAGAAACGCCCGGGTGTCACCATTGTGTGGACCACCCGGAGGACACGGTGGAGCATACGTTAGAGGTGTTCCCCGCCTGGGCAGAGCACCGCCTGGGCAGAGCACCGCCCCGTGCCCTCGTGGGGGAGATCGGCGGCAACGATCCCTCGCGCCGGGCTTTGGTACAGGTCATGGTTCGGAGCGAGAAGAAGTGGCAGGCGGTCGCCTCCTTCTGCGAAGCAGTAATGCTAGCAAAAGAGGCGGCCGCACGCGCGAAGGAACGCCCCTCACGCCCCAGCCGCCGGGATTCCGATCCCGATTTCCAGCCACCGTAGGCGCGGGCTTGCGGACGGCGAGCAATGGGTAGCTCCCCGTCCGACCGTCCGGTAAGATAACCGTCCGGATCAAGCCCAAGTCGTCGATGGCGCGTAGTGTTCCAAGAGCGCCTAAAGGAGATGTCAGCAAATGGAGCAAAGGAGGGCCCAGCAGGGTTGAAGCCTACTGGGGCCATGGGTTGTGCGGAAGTGAACCCTGGAGCCCTGGAACGAAGGCAAAGAAGGAACAAGAGTGGGTTTTAGTCAGAAAAAGTCTGACACGCCCTCCCGCTAAGCACAAGGGCGGGAGATGTCATTAGATGATTTCCCACCTAAAAAAAAATACTTCTTGAACGAATTCCGAAATAAAAATTGAGCATCTATCTATCTATCTATCGGAGTCTGGTTTCCGCACTTAGTCATATGCGGACCATGGTGCACGAAAAAAAAAATTGGGCATTTGGAAAGTACAGGAAAGTCTAGGTTTTGTTTTGGGAACTTATTGTGACTACCTTGAAGAAAGTTGTTCATTTCCATCGGTTGAAGCCTCTGAAACAATGCCTTAAGTATGGACACCTATTTCTGACGACATGTAAGTTGCTGGAACAATTTGCCTGCTGCGGTCTTCCCGTCCAATTATAATTTAGGTATCCTCAAGGCTAGAGTGAATAGGCTCTTAATAAACTAGTGCGCCTCACCACTAAAAGTATCTAACTACAACCGATCGTCGTATCGTCTGTTTTTTTAAATTACAATTAATTAAATTTGAGTACATACTCGTAGTTAAATGCCGCAAATTATGTTGTGATAATACCCAAGTTTTGTCTCTATTCACCCCTGCATCCTTATTCACCACGTTTGACAAAAGTGTGTAGCGACATCTATGATACTATATAGGAATTAAAACATCCAAAATCCTACATTATTATTATTATTATATAACTTTACATCGCGGTATTTGAGTTTTCTTCGCGGTTAGAACATAGGTATACTGAAATCATATCATCATCTCATCTGGGCAACTGCCCGGACCAGACATAACATCCGTCTGGTCGGAGGATCCTCCCTTTTCAACGGATTTATGTGGAACTTTACACCTTGTTCCGCATATCTATAAAAATGTAATAGGTAATAACAATGGCAGGCCGTGCCACTCGTACAATGTCCATGAAATGTCCCGGGTGACTTTTTGTCTGATGTGTCATTAAATCTAACAGAAACCTCCTATAAGGAAAAAATACATTTTATTCCAGTCATGTTAGTGACCTGCATAACATTGTACCAGCACTGTAACCTCATTTGGTTACAATACACATTATTAATTGCTTTTAGCAGACCCAATCAATTCGAGTACTTAAATGACGTCAATTGATTTTACGATAACGGTTAGCTATTGATAGGGCGTCGAGCTCAGAGTGCGGAGTGTGAGTTGTTATTACGTTATCGCGATGGAAACATTTACCGCGTTTGGCTCTCTGATTGGTTAAGAGCTTGGAAGGGACCAATCGGAGCGACGAACGTCATAAACGTGTCATCGCGTTTACGTAAAACAAACTCGCATAGCACTCAGTGTGCGGACATGAGCACACGAGACCGATGACTATGGTACACGTATATTACATTCGACCAGTAATGGTGCTGAATGTCTATGCATTAACGGTCGAAGTACGACTTGGTAAACTTGATCGATAGCTCTACCACTGGTAAGCAATTCGTTATTGATTCAAATACACAAGATGTAAAGAAAACAGGTCATCATATCTTAAATACTAGGCAGCGGGAATGGTTGAAAGAAAAAAGAAAAGAAAGAAAGAAAGAAAAATATTTATTTGTTTTTTTTTTTTATTTGTTTAAAGAGTTACAGTGGCCCTAAAACACAAAGTAAAGTGACTTAGGACAGGGCTATCGCTCCACGCCAAAGCGGGAGAAGTCATTTGATGACATCCCAGCTCAAAAAAATCTTAAATACTACTTCTGTCAATGAAAATGAACAACTTTCTTCAAGAAAGTCATAATGATTCTTAAATACTTTTTGAACTGGGTACGCCACAATTATGGCGGTAAATCCCTTCTTTGAGGAGTGGCTGGAAAGACCTCACGACGTCCTTACCTTCCGCATGACGCAGGTCCTCACTGGGCATGGCAAGTTCGGGAGGTTCCTGCACCGGATTCGTACGGAAGAAACGCCCGGGTGTCACCATTGTGTGGACCACCCGGAGGACACGGTGGAGCATACGTTAGAGGTGTTCCCCGCCTGGGCAGAGCACCGCCTGGGCAGAGCACCGCCCCGTGCCCTCGTGGGGGAGATCGGCGGCAACGATCCCTCGCGCCGGGCTTTGGTACAGGTCATGGTTCGGAGCGAGAAGAAGTGGCAGGCGGTCGCCTCCTTCTGCGAAGCAGTAATGCTAGCAAAAGAGGCGGCCGCACGCGCGAAGGAACGCCCCTCACGCCCCAGCCGCCGGGATTCCGATCCCGATTTCCAGCCACCGTAGGCGCGGGCTTGCGGACGGCGAGCAATGGGTAGCTCCCCGTCCGACCGTCCGGTAAGATAACCGTCCGGATCAAGCCCAAGTCGTCGATGGCGCGTAGTGTTCCAAGAGCGCCTAAAGGAGATGTCAGCAAATGGAGCAAAGGAGGGCCCAGCAGGGTTGAAGCCTACTGGGGCCATGGGTTGTGCGGAAGTGAACCCTGGAGCCCTGGAACGAAGGCAAAGAAGGAACAAGAGTGGGTTTTAGTCAGAAAAAGTCTGACACGCCCTCCCGCTAAGCACAAGGGCGGGAGATGTCATTAGATGATTTCCCACCTAAAAAAAAATACTTCTTGAACGAATTCCGAAATAAAAATTGAGCATCTATCTATCTATCTATCTATCGGAGTCTGGTTTCCGCACTTAGTCATATGCGGACCATGGTGCACGAAAAAAAAAATTGGGCATTTGGAAAGTACAGGAAAGTCTAGGTTTTGTTTTGGGAACTTATTGTGACTACCTTGAAGAAAGTTGTTCATTTCCATCGGTTGAAGCCTCTGAAACAATGCCTTAAGTATGGACACCTATTTCTGACGACATGTAAGTTGCTGGAACAATTTGCCTGCTGCGGTCTTCCCGTCCAATTATAATTTAGGTATCCTCAAGGCTAGAGTGAATAGGCTCTTAATAAACTAGTGCGCCTCACCATCAATGATTGCATCACTGCTTACCATCAGGTGGGATCGCAGTCAAGCACCAATTTAAAAGAATAAAACCCTATAGAAACTGGTCATCGGTCTTTCATAATCGAGACGTAGTTATAAATAGCGCAGAAGTAAGCCTAGCCATTACAAGATTCTATTTCAAGATGACTTATTAATAAATCGTTTCAAATGTTGCATACTCGGGTTAGCAAAACCATCTAACAATATGTCAGAGAGATCGAAATGAAGTATGATTGGTACTATTTTGATCAACTAATCAAAACAGCCATCATGAAAAACAACATATTTACTAAACAAATTGATTACCTACGCTTTCAGTAACTGGCTACCCGCCAGTTCCGTCACTCGGTAAATTACAGAACTCATAGATAGGTTACCTAAAGTTATGGAGGTAAAGAAGTAAAAGTCGCAGGCTCGTTGCAGGTTGCGATTTTTCGTCTCATAGGTTTATGTAGGAGCGGTTATTTATTAGTATGTTTGTGTCGTACAGTGCGCTGAGCGCGCACAACTCGGGCGGCGCGCTGGTGCGGCGCTTCGTGGAGGTGACGCACGGCGGGCGCGCCGCGTGCCCCTACCCGCGCGCCGCGCCCAACCTCGCCGCCGTGGCGCTGGCCGCGCTCGACGACCACTTCCGCGACGCCGCCACGCCGCACGTCTGCGACGACAGCGAGGATGAAGTGCTGTGCTTCGCCGATATCTTGGACCACATGTAAGTTGCCCTGAAATGCAGATATTCTATTTCGCCAAGGAGGGCTTGACTTTAATGTATGTATAGATCCACGACTACATTGTTTTTGTATACGTAAGCTATTTGCTATGACGCCGAGTGTTTCGAGCTATACGCACACAGAAAAAAATGCTGTATGTAAACCTACTCAGCCTTTCAAGATAACCCAGCCCTGGTGAGATAAAACAACTGTAGTTACTGTAATAGTTACGATGTGCAAAGTTACGCGAACAATAACTCTAGCGTACCATTACCAATTTTTGATAAAAAGAACTGGATTTGAGTTGTATTTTGTTCAGGTGTGAATACTCAGACTGGCTGTGCGTGGTGGGCGCCGTGCTGCAGCCGGTGCCGCTGTGCGCGGGCGCGCTGCGCTGCCCGCGCGTGGCGGCGCGGCTGGCGCGGCTGCTGCGCGCGCTGGCGGCGTCCAGTGCGTGCGCGGCGCACGCCTGCGTGTGCGCCGCGCGCGCACTGCGACGCCACCCGCCCTCGTGGCTGGCGGCTGCTGCGCCTTCCGACCCGCTGCTCGCATTACCTCATGAAGAATTGTGCCAGCTGTGGGGAGATATGGTAAATCACCTCTTCATTTCAGATGGCTTCTCGTTTAACCCTCAGCATACAAGGTGAAAAAACTCCTCACCCATAGAACGTGGGGTTACACAAACCCCAAATACATCGGTCTCTAATTTAATGTGTATATTTTGTGCAATAAGTTTTAATGTGTTTTTTGTTACCTATATTAACTAAGCTAACAAATAAAACACGAAATTGTATTAAATAAAGCATTTATTGCAAAAAAAATAAAGCATTTATTACAAAAGTATCATCTAGAGATGGATGATTTCAGCGTCTTCCACGTCCATGTGATTCTTTCTCACTATTCTAAAGATAATTTTCGATATCCGACGATCTTTCAATTTTTTCCAATAAGGCCGTCGCAATACGATCATCCCATAGGTGGTTCGACAAACATACTAAACAAAAAAGTATAAATAAAACACTTGTTTAGGTGTAAATCACAAAAAAAACGCAGAAGTAAGCACATACCTTTCTACGACGTCCCATACAACGTGGGGTTAAAAACGCCCAAGAACCAATTTGTGTGCACACACGATATCGGTGCGCGCAATATTGATTAGACGCGGAAATATTTAAACTCCAGCTACTGTGAAAATCAGCATAATGGTTGCGTTTTAATAAAAGTTCAACGCTTTTTAAAAGTGTTGGGGTTAAAATAACCCCATTTTGTATGCCGAAGGTTTAATCTCACTGTGAAAAGAAATAGTAACAACTATTTAAATTTTCAGCTTGGAAGTCTACTCAATTGCTGCTGTAAACGAAAAAGTTTTCTACAAAGTATGAGCAAACAACTCCCCGATTTTGTTCTAGTCGCTTTAACTGCCCACGTAAGTACCTTAATTTTTATTTAGTGCTTAATTCTAATAAACTAGCTTTATGCACAAATCTATCACAAATGTAATCTATTACATTTTAATTCCTACAGCCAGCTGCTATAGAGGCACTTTGTTTATTTTTGGAATGGGAAGTGACGTCTGGAGAGCAAACCCAGTTGGAGATTATTGCTGCACTGCAAGGCACCGAACTTGGACAGAAATATTACAAGGATTTGTGCGAAAGGCAACAAAGCCTTCAACGACTGGTGAGTTCTAGATACATACTAGCTTTCATACTAGGTAGGTACCTATACCTACGCAAAGAGTACAGCGTCTACTTAACTAAATGGTAGACACAGGTCTACATTTAATTTAGTCCCATTTAATTTAGTTTACTTTCCATTGTATATCCGGGGTATCACAATGGGTCCATCAGACTACATTTTTTTTTTTAAATTATTGTATGTCGACTGTCGAGTGAACACCAGTAGCTCACTTTAAAAAAGGCCTCTGCATTTAATTGAACTAAATACATAGTTCATCCTTCACAATTTAATGTTTTTTTGAAAATATTGAAAGCAGTCGCAAAATTAAAAGAAGAACTTTTTGGTCTCATACAGATCTTTCTAAATTGTTAATTTTGGTCACTCAATTTGATTTTGTGGTTTGTCCTGTACGAGTCCCATGAGTGTGATTTCCTTTAATTATTTCAGCAATCGGAGGGCGGTCCGCGTCGCCTGGCGCTGCCGGTGCGCGCCACGGACAACGACGTGGCCGAGCTGCTCGCCGCCGGCGCGCTCGGCAACCTCGAGTGCCTCTCGCTCGCCTTCACCAGTGTCACCAGCGCCTGTGCGCATCACCTCATCAAGGTATACTCAGCAATATTCCTTCCGACAGAATTCCGCTTACGGCAGCCAACCTCAACGTAGATTTTCCAAGTGCACAGGAGATACGAGTATTATAGTGGACAAGTGTAAGTGCACTCTCTGTTTCTTGACTCTCATAATCCGATGAGACAGCAATCGGTTTCGAAATACAGGAGAGATCAGACACAGGACCAATTAAGGCTTTACGTGCTCTCCGAGGCACGGGAGTATTATACTAGCAACTTTCAAGCTCGCGAGTTGCTACTAATTAATTCCTAACTGAAAAACTCAATAGCACTGCCCAACTTGGGAATAAAATCTAGGACCTTACGTAAAGCAATCGCACTTTGTGATAACTATACCAACGAGGCAGCTACTCATTATCATATATATTATGACGCACGAAAACACCTGTTGCCCAAAACATGTTTATGTAAAACAGAAAATATTTTTTTAATCTGACGTAAGTTAAGTCCTTGACACCCTATCTTGACTCCGCGCCAGTGTACACACGTCTGTACAACTTGAATGACCTTGAAAAACGCATAAGCGTCGTACTATATAAATACACACGAGTACGAAATTGATCGTCCGAAAATTTTGGTCTCCGTTTTTCCTAAGGTCTACAAAAAAAGTTTTTTTTTGGCAAGTACGTAACAATAATATACGCGCGAAGGGTTAACTAAAACATGATCGATATATTTGGATAATTACGAGTGTAAATCACCGATAACCGCCACTAAATGTTATAGACGTATAATTATAATATAATATTTTACAGTTGCCGTCACTACGCTACTTGAACCTGTGGGCTACAAAGTTCGGCGACAGCGGTGTGCAACTGATTGCTGAGCATCTTCCGAAGCTACAGGTCCTAAACCTCTGCGAGACACCCGTATCCGACAAAGGAATAGAGGCATTATCAGGTAATCATCAGTTTACACAATAAATATGAGACAATACTTACATTTATTTACTAGTCGTTTGGAAGTTACACAAAGACCTGCGGTAATTTTTTGATGGGCTTAAAAGAAGTGTTAAGCCTTACTAGGAAACTATGACCTACGGACTATAGTGACGAGAAAAAACTGAAAGGAGACATTCAATAAATGTATGGAACTTGGGCTAGAAATAATTAAAAAAATTAACAGCATTCTGATTTATACACGCTGAAAGAGCATAATTATCTTGTTTTTTTAAGCATTAGATAACATTTTACAGACCTCCGTTTTTTTAGTAAAGTGGATAAATTAATATAGGTTTGTATCACTATATTTATTTATTTATTAAAACTTCATGTAACACAACGGTACAAAGGCAGTCTTAATGCCTTAGGCATTCTCTATTAGTCAACCAAGGGTAGTGCAGAGAAAACATGGCGGGTACTATACATTATTTTACCTTTTTTATTGGTCTGAGTTTATATGGTTAGCAACTCTGTGGTAATTGACGCGACAGTCTAACTTTGTATCTGTCTGTCTGTTGCAGTGTTGCATCTCAATGACGTATAGTGTAACTGAGTGTGTTTATTTCATTGGCATAGGAAATATACAATGCGTTCCAAATAATAGAATCGATTGCCATGTTGTGACGTCACGTCATACTGTCAAATCAAAAAATTATTATGGTGAGCAAAACAAGAAATTTTTAAAATTTAAATTATTTACGAACTGTGAACGAAAACTAGATTAACCCGGCACTATACCGAAGATATCCCGGACTTCAGCCTGTACGAGATTAGGATGGCTCTGAAGCAGCTTAAAAACAACAAGGCGTCGGGTGACGACGGAATTACAGCCGAACTCCTGAAGGCGGGTGGAAAACCGGTCCTAAAGGCCCTTCAGAGGTTGTTCGATTCCGTCATACTTGAGGGAAAGACGCCACAGGCATGGAGCAGAGGTGTGGTGGTACTTTTCTTTAAGAAGGGCGACAATGCCCTGCTTAAGAATTACAGGCCCATCTCACTTCTGAGCCATGTCTACAAGCTGTTTTCCAGAGTCATCACGAACCGTCTCGCGCGCAGGTTTGACGACTTCCAGCCTCCCGAACAAGCCGGATTCCGAAAAGGTTTCAGCACCGTAGACCACATACATACGCTCCGGCAGATTATACAGAAGACCGAGGAGTATAACCTGCCTCTATGCTTAGCGTTCGTGGACTACGAGAAAGCTTTTGATTCGATCGAGACTTGGGCTGTACTGCAATCTCTCCAACGGTGCCAGATTGTCTATCGGTACATCGAGGTGCTGAAGTGTTTGTACGAGAACGCCACAATGTCAGTCCGACTTCAGGACCGGACCTTGAAACCTATCCTTCTGCAGCGGGGTGTAAGGCAGGGAGACGTCATTTCTCCGAAACTGTTTACGGCTGCAATGGAAGATGTCTTCAAGGTTCTGGACTGGAGTAGACTAGGCATTAATTTTAATGGCGAGTACATCACTCACTTTCGGTTTGCCGACGATATAGTAGTCATAGCTGAGACTACGGAGGAGCTCAGTACAATGCTCGATGACCTTAGTAGAGCTTCCGAAAGAGTGGGTCTTAAAATGAACATGGACAAAACCAATGGGTAGGTAGCACCTACTCCGATCAAGATCGGAGACTCTGCACTCGAAGTTGTAGACGATTACGTTTACCTGGGACAGACAATCCAGTTGGGTAGGTCTAACTTTGAGAAAGAGGTCAATCGTCGAATCCAACTCGGCTGGGCAGCGTTCGGGAAGCTGCGCGGTATCTTCTCGTCCAACATACCATAGTGTCTCAAGACGAAAGTCTATGACCAGTGCGTGTTGCTAGTGATGACATATGGCACTGAAATATGGTCGCTTACAATGGGCCTCATCAGAAGGCTTACAGTCACCCAAAGGGCAATGGAAAGGGCTATGCTCGGAGTTTCTTTGCGTGATCGCATAAAGAATAAAGATATCCGCAGGAGAACCAAGGTCGCCGACATAGCCCGAAGAATCGCCAAACTAAAGTGGCAGTGGGCAGGGCACATTGCTCGTAGAACGGATGGTCGATGGGGCCGAAAGGTTCTAGAGTGGCGACCGCGCACCGGAAGGTGCAGCGGTCGAAAGGCCTCCCACAAGGTGGACCGACGACCTGGTGAGAGTCGCGGGAGTGCGGTGGATGCGAGACGCACAGGATCGGTCGTTGTGGAGACGCTTGGGGGAGGTCTATGTCCAGCAGTGGACGTCTTTCGGCTGAAATGATGATGATGATGATGTGAACGAAAAAAGTTTAATCGGATTCCAGTTCATCTCTGAGTTCTTAAATTTTGCCCAATTTCCTGTGATTTGACAGTATGATAAATGATAATGATAAATGATAAATGATATTTATTTTGTAAATAGGTTTAAAAAACACTTTTACACGTCAATTTTTTTTTTCGTCATTTTTAAACTAGATGAGGCCGGTGTTTCCTAGCTGACTACCCTGAGAAGAAACACCGAAACAAACTCAGGGGTCAAAGTCTCTTTTAAAGTCCATACAGTAAATATGTAATGGTCAAATCACATGAGAACCATGCAGATTTGTCTGAAATGGTCTTTTGAAGAAAGAACCATACAGATTTGAGTGGACCTGTCCAGTCAGTGCAAGCATTTGTCAGTATTCGTAAAGCTCAACTCAGGACTACTAAGGAGCTCAACGACTTGACGAACAATACCAAGGAAAGGACATTTGGGTAGGCCGCAGAAAATACTCAAATTGCCAGAACATTAAAATTATTGAAAAGGAAAAAAAAAAACAATCAACATAGTCCTCACGTTCACAATAATAAAAGGAAAAATATAGGTAGTTTACAAAATGCAATGTTTACTAGCAAAGTAAACATTTTTGTCAAAAATTAATAGAAGAAAAAAAAAAAAAAAAAGTCAAATTGCAAAGTAAAAATAATCTACAATATCGAATTGTAATAAATAATAAAAAGCACAATTAAAAAATAAAAACAAAAGAAAAAATAATAATAATAAGACAACAGTTGCAGTGCGTACCTACTGGAGCAGGTCAATCCCAAGGTCCTCAACATAGTCCTTTATAGTGTAAAAAGCCTTTTGGCAAAGTTTTCGCTTTACAAATAATTTAAATTTATTAAGGCTTAGTTGTTGAATATGACTAGGAAGTTTATTATAGAAGTGTATACATTGGCATCTAAATGAGCCCCCTATTTTTTTCAGCCTGGTTGTAGGAACCACAAATTTGTGTTTGTTCCTAGTATTAAAATTATGAACATCACTGTATTTTTTAAACATGTTTATATTTTTATGTGCATACACAATATTCTCGTAAATATACTGTGAAGGTACAGTCATTATATTGATTTCTTTAAATTTATCTCTGAGGGAGTATCTGGGACTTAATTTGTAAATAGAACGAATAGCCCTTTTTTGCAATACAAAAATTTACTGTATTTCGGCGGCATTTCCCCACAGTAGAATACCGTACGACATGACACTATGGAAATAGCTAAAGTAAACTAAACGGGCAGTCTCTACATCAGTTAAATTTCGAATCTGTCTAACAGCGTATGCTGCAGAGCTAAGTTTTTTTGATAATTTGTCTATATGTGGGCCCCACTGCAGCTTAGCATCTAGAGTTATGCCCAAGAACACTGTATTATCTTCAGGACTCAACTCTTTACCTTTTATTTGCACACTAGTTTCTACTTGCCTAACCTGAGGCATGGTAAACTTTATACATTTAGTTTTTTTTTCATTAAGAAGAAGGTTATTTACATCAAACCAGTGTACTATTTTTGAAAGTGCTATATTTATATCGTCAGTAACCGGCTGCTGACGTTTAAGTTTAAACAAAAGTGAAGTGTCGTCTGCAAACAACACTATGTTATGGTTATCCTTTATGAGGTAAGGTAAATCGTTTATATATATAAGAAACAAAAATGGGCCCAGAATTGAACCCTGAGGGACACCCATTTTTACTTCAGATCCAGGAGATCTTTTTCCGTTTACATCAACTCTCTGAATCCTTTCACTCAGATAAGATGTAAGAAGATCCAGGGAAGAGTTCCGGATTCCGTAATGGTGTAGTTTCCTGATTAATGTTTCATGGAGAACGCAATCGAAGGCCTTTGACAAATCGCAAAAAATGCCCAGGGCATCGCATTTGTCTTCCCATGCATTATAAATATGTCCTAAAAGTTCAACACCGGCTCATCGGTTGTTGAACGACCCCTTGTAAAACCAAATTGTTTGGTATGCAATAATTTATGTCTGTTAAAAAATCTTTGTAGTTACTCTAAAATAAGTTTCTCAAATATTTTACTAAAAGTGGGTAGCACTGAAATGGGTCTGTAATTCGTGGGGTCAGATGTACTACCCGTTTTGAACAATGGAATTATTTTACTATTCTTCATTAGATCAGGAAACTCACCGCGATCAAAACAATTATTAAAAATAAAAGCTAAAGAAGGAGCTATAATGTGGATTATAGACTTAACAACGTCCACAGAATTACCCCATAAATCTGCAGTCTTTTTTACATTCAAGGAGTTAAACGTCTTAATAATATCTACATAAGTCACATGTTCGAAATTAAAATCAGAATCGCAAACTTTAACATTTTCTTTAAGCAGAGACTCTGCAGCAGTGGGTGACGAGTTCAGAGATTTTGTTGTTGATATGGGGATCTCTGAAAAGAAGTTCTCAAAAGCCGCGGCAACCTGTGAGTCCGATGTGATCACATTGTCATTAATTACAAGTTTATAGTCACTAGATGGTCTTGTAGACTTTCCAGTTTCACTATTTATAACATTCCAAGTAGTTTTAATTATATTATTACTGTTTTTAATTTTGGAACTCAAATAACGCGATTTCGCTATAGAACAAATTTTTTTAAATAATTTCGAATAATTTCGCACATATGAACTAAATTCAGCAGTATTAATAAGAACCCTTTCATCATACAATTCGTAAAGCCGAGTTCTACTTTTATGAATACCAGTGGTAGCCCATTCACAGAACGAAACGTTACTATTGACCGAAATAGTCTTAGGTATAAAAGTAGAATTAAATTGATTACAGTACATGTTAAAGAAACCTTCATATTGGTTATTGAGATCATCATATGTAGACAAGTCTGGTAAATTATTAATGAGTTTAGTTTTAAAAGTTTCTAAACGACTTGCAGTTTTAGGGTTAACAGTGATATTCTTTTTAGCCACTATGTTTTTTTGGTTTTGAAAAGTAATTAACTGTCCACAATGATCAGAATCTAATAAATTTATAATTTCTTTGTGAGTTGGTATAACATCCGTATAAATATTATCTATGCATGTGGCACTAGTAGGAGTTAATCTTGTGGGCTCCAAAAATAAGTTAACAAGATTGTAGGACTGAAATAGACTTGAAAATTTTACTACGTAAACCTGAGTTTTCTAATAAATTAACATTAAAATCACCACAAGTGATTATGTACTTGTTTGAATTGGAAATCTTGTGGAAAACTTCATCCATTACCTTTTCAAAGCAGTCATACAATCCAGAAGGGGGTTTGTACACACTTAATATAATAAACTGCTCCAATTCAATACAGGCTATTTTAACTGACCGCTCAACAGATAGGCTCACAATATCCTTTCGTTCTTTGAACTTAAGGTTGTTGCTTACTAAAATTAATGAGCCACCACGTATGGCATTAATTCTACTAAACGAACTACCAACCTGGTGATTACTAAAATTGTAAAGAATATCAATATTATTGCAATTAAGGAATAAGTCTACTTCTAAATCCTTGTTCATAAGTCCTTGAATATTTTGATGTACCAGGTTGATACTATTTAATGATTTTAAAACTTGATTGGAAATATTTTTGTTCGTTAGTACATTCATGCTAGAGATTGTCTCTGTTGTCTTAATTTCTAATTTAAATGAATATCTATGTCAACATTTGGTGCCAATTTATTGGCAAAATCATGTAACATGTCATTGCATTGCTCAACAGGAGCAATTTGTTTAGCCAAGTTCTTGGCTGAAATAAAAAAATAATATGATAGCGACACAGCTATCTGTCTCCTATAAAAGTTTGAAAGATAGTATCTATCTACAAGATACCTATCTTTTGTCAAATAAAAATTAGTGCCAACATAATTGTTGATGTCAATTAAATGAAACAGATCATTATTTAATATCACATTGTACATATATGACGTGACGTCACAACATGGCAATCGATCCTATTCTTCTTATTTGGAACGCATTGTAGTTTATTTCAACGTCAAACGTCAAGTTGACAAATTGTCAATCTGTTATTTACGGATTTGACCTTCTTTCGACACGTTTTGATATTGCATTATCATGATAATACACATGTTTTGTCTTTATTTCATGAAGCGGAAGTTGAAATCATAATAAAACTTGAGGTATTTAATAGATACAACAGTTTTAGTTACATTTTGAATAATTTTATTGCGTAGGAAATAATAAATAAAATATGTGCGTTTTGTTTTTACTGAAACATTTTTCAGCTTTTTACCAAAACGGAGGTCTAAAAAATTCATATTTAATCATCATCGAGTATCGTAATAAATAAGCTCTCATTGAAGGTATATATATCACATTGGTGTTCAAATTGCTCCGGAATAATAGCCCATTTACGACTTCTCCTTTCGATCAAAAATGTACTTTCTTTTCAGGTCTCTCAAATTTGCGGCGTTTAAACCTGAACAGCACGTTATTGTCTGCCGAGGCGTTCTCCGCGCTTCGCCAACGCCTGCCGCAGCTGCAGGAGTACGACGTGCGCTACACGGAGGCGTGGTGACGCCGCGAGCACGCAGCCCCGCCCGCGCCCGCTACACCCGCGCCTGACACTTTCACTACTTAGCTTCACATACGACGTGCGCTACACGGAGACGTGGTGACGCCGCGCGCACGCAGCCCCCACCCGCGCCTGACACTTCCACTACTTAGCTTCACATACAACGTGCGCTACACGGAGGCGTGGTGACGCCGCGCGCACGCAGCCCCACCCGCGCCTGACACTTCCACTACTTAGCTTCACATACGACGTGCGCTACACGGAGGCGTGGTGACGCCGCGCGCACGCAGCCCCGCCCGCGCCCGCTACACCCGCGCCTGACACTTCCACTACTTAGCTTCACATACGACGTGCGCTACACGGAGGCGTGGTGACGCCGCGCGCACGCAGCCCCGCCCGCGCCCGCTACACCCGCGCCTGACACTTCCACTACTTAGCTTCACATACGACGTGCGCTACACGGAGGCGTGGTGACGCCGCGCGCACGCAGCCCCGCCCGCGCCCGCTACACCCGCGCCTGACACTTCCACTACTTAGCTTCACATACGACGAGCGCTACACGGAGGCGTGGTGACGCCGCGCGCACGCAGCCCCGCCCGCGCCCGCTACACCCGCGCCTGACACTTCCACTACTTAGCTTCACATACGACGTGCGCTACACGGAGGCGTGGTGACGCCGCGCGCACGCAGCCCCGCCCGCGCCCGCTACACCCGCGCCTGACACTTCCACTACTTAGCTTCACATACGACGAGCGCTACACGGAGGCGTGGTGACGCCGCGCGCACGCAGCCCCGCCCGCGCCCGCTACACCCGCGCCTGACACTTCCACTACTTAGCTTCACATACGACGTGCGCTACACGGAGGCGTGGTGACGCCGCGCGCACGCAGCCCCGCCCGCGCCCGCTACACCCGCGCCTGACACTTCCACTACTTAGATTCACATACGATCTCAAAGCGCTTTATCCCAGTATTACAATAGTCTTCAAATAAGTTACACCACGAGGATATTCACCAAAAATATCCAACTCGCTTATTGCTTAGTATCATTATTTCTTTTATTAACAATATTATTATATTTTTTATCTAGTTAAGTTATTTGATAAGATATAAAAATACAAAGGTAGAGGCTCACTGAACCTTAATGTTGATATTATATAACTGTATTATTGCCAGAAGCAGGTTGCCACATAGATAGGTCTACATACTACTATAGATAGTTTTTCATTGTGTACAGAATTATTTATTGTTAATTAGTTCTTTGGGACGTTCTTATTTATTAATGACAATCGCTGGGCCCTTCGAAAAATAATGTAAGTAAATATCGTATTCACGCTTCATATTTTTACAAGTTACTAAATTTTCTTTTATTTTGACTTTATCACTAAATAAAATACATACTCTTAATTATTCAACGATTTTAAATCTGGTAATAATATGTTTACATTTCTAAATTTACGTAACTAGAGGGCCCAAATATGCGAAGCGATGATGACGTCGCATCGTAAAATTCTGTGTCACATCACAAGAACTTGCGAATAAATTCACATTGTACATTGCATTGGTCACCTGAAACGATGCTTTGCCGCACAAAGTATCATAGCAATTCGCATCGCAGGTTTCTGTGATGCGAGGCCGTATCGTATCGCATCGCAATTTCTTGTACCTACCGATCGACTGTCGGTAAAAAAAGAAGATTCCATTTGCCGACTATTCCGTTCTTGAATCAGCCTCCAACTATATAAGTACCTATTTTATTCAAAATTTCATTAGTTGAGTTATTCAAAACTAATTAGGTACCTAAGCTTAGTGTGTAGGTGCCTATAGTTGAAGTTGGGGTCCAATTTTGTTTGATTTTCTCATCTTTGGGCTACAAAACCAAACAAGCATTTGTTAAAGGAGGATGCTCCATGGTAGCCCGCGAAAATTAAATTTTATTCAGTTTTTTGCATTTTACAGGTCAGTGTCAAGTTGTATGTTGTCCTTTTAAACGCGTACGTCGGATATCGGATATCGTTCGAAAAACACCCACGACCAATTACTCCATCTCATCAACTCTTCTGTCACCTATGGGGATTGAAGACCTAAACGAGATGGAGTACCCAGTCGCAAACACACGTCCCTGACGAATAATACAGGAGAACACTCGTCGGACTAATTCGACGCAAGCGGTTAAAGATTTAAATTATGATTGGGAGCCGTAATACGTATTTACTTACGTAATTATAATCATTAAAATCATTATAAGGTAAGACGAACTGAGAGGGTTGTCTCTCCCCTATTGAATGACTATTTCATGAAAAAGGGCAACCTTGGCGCTTTCACTTTAAATCAATCGTAGTTTAAGAACTTAGGTAATGATATAAACAAACACTTAGGTCTGCCATGTAAACGCTTTAGGATTACGACAACCACTATGTTATTTAATAAGATTTATTTATTTATTATAAACACCAGCATTTTAGATAATAAGGTTAGTTAGAAATAATGCTTTAAACTATAGGATCATAGGGTTTATAAGAAGTCTGGGCTGTGAGAAAGATAAACAACCGGTAGTGCGTAACTGTGCGTCTTGAAATGATTTATTTATTGATTTGCATTATCTATATCTAGCATAATCCCTCAATTTTGCAAATTAATAGTAGACAAATTATTCCTAAATAATGAATCAAAAGTGATTGCATTATGGTCATGTTACAGAATGATATACATTTCATAGGTGCCTAATACCTACCTCGGTATTTAAATACATACTTATTTTGTTATTTAAATCTTTGATCCTTTGGTCTACATTTGTGTGGTAGGTATATAGACGGCACAGTCAAGCGTACATCAGTCATGATCATAATAAAACCAGTAAGTACCTATAGATGTACTTACAGCTAGACTAGTGTTCTATTAAAAGCTATAATACCTACAATGCTAGTACGACTCAAGCTCCTGACGTACGATAGACTGTATTTTCATATTATAATTATCATAATTTCCGGCCTAACCTTACTAAAAAGTTTCTACCTACAGATAACAAAACTATTCTAACTATTACCTACCAATATGTAGGCAATAGTTAGAACAGTGTATCTATGTAATTGAAAACTACTTAAATTGTGTCAGTAATTTGAAAATTTGATCTTTAAGACTTATAAAAAAGTAAAATTCACATTACTAGAATAGAAAATAAGTAAAATACTACTCAATTCTTTAATAGTAAATATATATGTGTCACCGGAACTAGTACCTAGGCCGGAAACTGTACGTTGAGTAACCAAATTATTACCTATCAAGCACCAATTATGTTGGCGTAAACTAAGTATTAGATCAACCCACATTGCTAGATATAAAAATATATTGCGCTAATTCACAATTGTAATTTTGCCCTGGCAAGATCTTGCACACAAGTGTAATATTTAGTTTATCGAGATGTGAACTGAATTACTGTTATTGAAATTATGTCATATAAAGAGATACAAGACTTATCCACCGTGCGAAGGCAGAAGTGTGAGTTTTTAATAAAATATTAAAATATTTTTACGACTTTTTATTTTTACCCCATACTTCCATCGTCTATTCCTAGTTTATTAACTGTTTCACATCGTTTATTAAGAGCCTGCGCACACTTGAGACAAGACTGTCTTAGACAAACTTGTCTACGACGTCGCAGACTTGTCTGCGACCAGACTGTTTTGAGACGTTTAGTGTTGCCAACAGTTACACTAAGTAGGCATATAGGTTATTAGTTTCCTATAATAATAAGTGATAAAAATTAACAATCTGTTGATCAAAATACCATTTGTGGGTAAATTAACATTAGTAGGCAACACTGGCCGTAGGTACGCCGCTCGACTGTTTTGTCTTGATGGTGTGCTCCGTGTCGTAGACAAAACAGTCTTGTCGCAGACAAGTCTACGACGTCGTAGACAAGTCTGTCTAAGACAGTCTTGTTTCAAGTGTGCGCAGGCCCTAACAGTTGTCAAAGGTGATAGGTATAAAACCAACGACCTTACAGCCACTAGAAGTCTAAAAACAGGCGACGCCTGACTGTCAACACATATCGACTTAGAGATCTGATACAGGTTGCCACAGAATAATTTCCGATCAAATAGTCTCAACCATAGAAATATAAAAAACAGGAGAAGTGGCAAGGGGGCGTGTTCATGTCCGTGCGACTTGCACAAAAACAGCATAGTCGAGCAAACGGCCGTCAGTTATAAACTTGTGAGATTCGCGATACGTGATCGTAAACAAATTTAAAATGCCGTGTTGTTCAGTAGTTTCGTGCAAGAACCGAAGCGATAAGAGAAGCCTGGGTCATCACGGAATCTCTTAGCATATGTAAATACTAGTTTAATACTATATTTATCTTTAAAATCAGTAAAAACAACAAATCTTATAATGTCCCTTGCTGCTACTACGTTATTTTTGTTTTCAAACATCAAGGCGACTGTATTACTCTTACAGTGAATACATTGCTCTTTAACCACTACCTAATTTTAACGCTCAGTAACTGAACCAGCAATGTAAAAATAACATAACGATACTTTATCAGTGCGGTGTATTTTATAATACAGCCGCTGTTAGTTGCGGCGAGTTAATGATGTGCCTGTATGATCTACTAATGTAGACTATCGACCATAATATCGATTGGTTGGATATCCGAAGTGAAATAATGTAAATATTTTTATTTATTTTGATTATTTTACAGAGTAGTAAAGAAATAAGCAAGCAACTGTTGTAAAGTAAGTTAGTTAAATTGTAAGTTATTAGTCGAAGGACTATTTTTTGGTATCGTATGTTATTCCTTATCTTCGTGTTATTTCCTTACTTATTTCTGATTTTGATATTTTCACTTCCTTCTTAAAGTCTTCAAAAGTTTCGAATGCGTTACAATAACGGGCATGATTTAGAATTTAATAACGACTTTTGCTTAAAATAAGGCAACATGTTCTCGCTCTTTATTTGTTCTTTTAATTTAACAAGCTCTGTACTGTTTTTTTCTAACAAAAGTCTTACATGGTGAGGTTTAGCAGTAACTTAGGTAAAATGATAACTAAAATGTTATTTTATGTTTTCAGTTTCGACGTGATGCCACTGAAAGGCCACCTAATTGGTTCCCTAAAAAAATATAGTACCATATGCTAAATTCACTTTCTACCAGAATGCTTTAGTCTCTAAAAAAAAAACGCAGTCTTTTTGAATAGGCAATCCTTAAATTAGGACTAGACCTTATTTTTGTAGAAATGAATTAAAGTTTTTTTAGTAATTGAAAGCTTTGTCATGTAATAATTCATAATATAAGTTATTAAACTTTTCAGAATTTTAGAGAACCAGGACACGCACTTGGCCGATTTTTAGTATTTGATACTGACGTTCTAAAATGCCGTATATAATGGCCTAATGCCGGTAAATGGTTAGAGTTTTTGGGTTTTATGAAAACAAATTTTATTATTCTATTATTAATATATTATTTTTTGGACATATTGATTTTGTTTTTGGGACCTAAAAGAAATAGTACCTACAACAAAAAATGGAAAAATCGATAAGTTTTCTATTTAGTCAATCACTAGCGTAAATGTAAAATAAATTGCTTTTGCATAGCACATCGACATTTAATGTGTGCGTAACGTGCGTAAGTTGTACGGTGCATGGAAAATACACGCTTTTTTTAGGACTATAAGGTTTATAATTTACTGGGTAATAAGGACTGATTTATGAATTGCGGATGTGTGCGCGACAGCGCAACTATTGCTGCATGTGTAGTAGTGTCGGCGGTGGTAGGGAAACTGGAGACATCATGTTCCGGTACATTTTTTATATCTATGTTCTCAACCACTTCTCTGAGCCGTAAATACGTCCGCGATATTTAATAAAAATATTTGAAAATGAATGTAACAAGGGGCCATTGTTACATTCATTTTCAATACTTTGGTGTGGTAACAACAACAAGACTTCGCGTATTCGAAAAGATGGCATAACATTACATCTTTAAGTTAATTACAAATATATTGATTTTTTGATATTATATAACGGATTTCAACTTATACTGGTCATAACTTTATGTTTGAACAAAACTAGTGATGTACCAATTCTTATGACCACCTCTGTTATCGATAAAGTAAAAAGCCTATTTACTATCTTTTTTATATACGATCTTTTTTTACTTGCTACTAATAAAGACTACGTAATAGGACGGAATTTAATTGTAAATCGGTTATTGATTTACCTAATAGAAGCCGATTTACAATTTTTTACTATCATAATAATTTTATGTACCTATGTTTTTATAAATAGAGAGGATTCTTTTTATTTTATTTTTTTGATATTTTACTTTACCACTTCATCATTTCAGCCGAAAGACGCCCACTTTTGGACATAGGCCTCCCCCATGCGTCGCCACAACGACCGATCCTGTGCGTCTCGAATCCACCGCACTCCCGCGAATCTCACCAGGTCGTCGGTCCACCTTGTGGGAGACCTTCCAACGCTGCGTTTTCCGGTGCGCGGTCGCCACTCTAGAACCTTTCGGCCCCATCGACCATCCGTTCTACGAGCAATGTGCCCTGCCCACTGCCACTTTAGTTTGGCGATTCTTTGGGCTATGTTGGTGACCTTGGTTCTCCTGCGGATATCTTCATTTTCGCGATCACGCAAGGAAACTCCGAACATAGCCCTTTCCATTGCGCTTTGGGTGACTGTAAGTCTTTTGACGAGGCCCATTGTAAGCGACCATGTTTTAGTGCCATATGTCATCACTGGCTACACGCACTGGTCATAAACTTTCGTCTTGAGACACTGTGGTATGTTGGACGAGAAGATACCGCGCAGCTTCCCGAACGCTGCCCAGCCGAGTCGGATTCGACGATTGACCTCTTTCTCAAAGTTAGATCTACCCAACTGGATTGTCTGTCCTAGGTAAACGTAATCGTCTACAACTTTGAGTGCAGAGTCTCCGATCTTGATCGGAGTGGGTAAGTACATGGTTATTTACCATGACTTTGGTTTTGTCCATGTTCATTTTATGACCCACTCTTTCGGAACTCTACTAAGGTCATTGTACTGAGCTCCTCCGTAGTCTCAGCCATGACTACTATATCATCGGCACGCACCGTGGGGACAGAACCCCGGTTTAGGACGACTAGGCCTGACTCCAGAGCCCAGACCTCCACCATCCGGCCCCGCGCATCTGTGTACCGGGAACCCCAAGCCAAGTTCTTGGAGTTGACGTCCCCGCAAACAACCACAGGGAGGGATTGAAACCCGGCAACGACGATGTTCAGCTCCATAAGGGAGTTGTGGTGATCGGTGAGAGTTCGGTTCGAAGAGATCGCATTTTTAGTAAGAAATTGAATTTTATTAAAGCACTAGAAAAATCCACTAGCCACTAAAACCAATATTTCGCAATTAAATGGGGGGTTAAAACCACCAGTTTTAGTGGAAAATTCACTAAGTTATGCCGCTAGATTGTTTTGTCTTGATAGTGTGCGCCGTGACGTAGACAAAACAGTCTTGTCGCAGACGTCGTAGACAAGTCTGCGACGTGGAAGACAAGTCCGCGACGTCGTAGACCATTGTCTCAAGTGTGCGCAGGCATTAAAGTCTTAAAAGAAAACCTTGTGCAAAATTTCACGTTCCTAATCCCAGTAGTTTCGGCTGGGCGTTGATAATTTATTGTCATTGTCAGTCAGTCAGTTTCTCCCACAGATATAGATCTACATAGATAACGCAATTATCACGATTTGTATTGAAACCTAGCGTGCCGACTTTTTAATACCTACTGTGACGTCACAGCCGCAATTTAGTGACGGGACATCCAAACCGATTCAAAGCCATCGATGCCGCCGATGCCCCTTCGCCCCGCTACGATTCAACTGAAGCCACCGCCGTGATCGTCTCGCTCATACTTATATATTTTATATCTGTTGTCCCGCTCGCTCTCACCTCGCGCTCCTACCCGCCAACCACGCCAGCAATCGTCAGTACGCCGAGTTGTTTAAAAGTGAGCAGTCGCGTCGCGCATATATTTGTTGATATTTCTTTGAAACACAAAGCATTAGTATAGACATGCATTGATGCATGTTATAGATAAGAAACAGTAGTTTAGATAACCTAAAAATTACAAATCGATTAATATGAATGACATCGATTTTCTGACAGACGAATGGTATAGACAGACGAATGATATATAGACAGACGAATGATATATTTGAATGGGAGAGTTTCGAGGAATTACCAGTCCACATCCTACATGGCGTTTCATCTCTGAGGTAGCCAACTTTTTTCACATATTGTGGCAAAGGATCCTATGAATAAAGCAAATTGGTCAAGCTGGATGTTTGTTGCACAGATATAGTTTGTTGTTTAGGCGTGTGTAGATGTGTATGTATGTATTTTATTTCCTATTAATCCTACTAATATTATAAATGCGAAAATTTGTGTGTTACTCTTTCACGAATAAACGACTGGACCAATTTTGTTAAAATTTGGCATGGTGGTAGCTGACTCTTTGGATTAACACATGGGGTTGATTTTATCCCGGATATCATACGTTTAGGGGGGTTTAATGAGACCAAGCTGTGGTATATATACAGTGAATTTTATAAGATTTAATGCGTAATCATATTTTACTTGTTGTAGGCTATGGAAACAACAAAATCGCGAAATAAAACCAGACAAGATATTTTAGAAGCCAAAAGAAGAGCTAGCCGAAAACGTCATGAAAAAATAAAAAAAAGATCCGGAACTAAGTGCATTGAGAAAAGAACAACAAAAAGAAAACTATGCAAAGAGAAAGAGCGAGAAGCGTGTCGTATCTATTAAAGATAAAAGTACACATGAACAGCAAAACCAAAGACAGAAGTGGCGTGAAAATTCGAGTGCGTATTACCGCAAAAAAAGCAGGATAAGGAAGTACTCCAAGTAAATATTAGGGAAGAAGGAGAGGAAAGTGAATTTATTGGATCTAGCGGCGGCAATGACAAAGATCCCTTACTCGTTGAGCCGTCATATTCAGCGATGCAAAACACAAAGAAAAAAAATGTTGTTACTGTACTTTCCGACGTCAAAGTAAACTATGATCTTAAAACGCTAAAAAATCTCGTATCGTCCAATACTAGGTCTAACTGGGAATATAATTGTTCATCTTTGGATGTCGGAAAAAGTTTTAAAGAATTAAAATATAATTAAATATATACTTAGTTGTTCGACTTAACATTAGTCATGGACAAAGATTAAATCTTTGAAATCTATAAGTACATATGAGTACCTGATTGTGTGACCTGATTGCAAAGTGCCAAATCATTTTAAAACGATAATTTAAGTTTAATTTTAAATTGTTAATTATTTTTAAGTTGATTTTTAATAACTGGGTCGGCAAGGGTCGGCACTCAGCCCGTACCTCTTCCTGAAAAAGTCGGATGAAAAAAGATTGCATGTAGCGGAGATGAGAATGTTGAGATGGATGTGTTGTGTGACGAGAATGGATAAAGTGAGAAATGAGTATATTAGAGGAAGTTTGAAAGTGGCGCCAGTGACTGAAAAGTTGAAGGGGAATCGTTTGTCTTGGTATGGTCATGTAAAGAGGAGAGATGAAACGCATGTTACTAAAAGAGTTATGAGTATACATGTAGATGGGTGGAGAGGGAGAGGGAGGCCAAAGAAAAGATGGATGGATTGTGTGAATAGTGATATGAAAGAAAAGGAAGTTAGTGATAGCATGACGGTTAACAGGATAGAATGGAAGAAAAAAACGTGTTGCACCGACCCCTAATAAGATGGGACAAGGGCAGGAAGATGATGATTTTAATAACTGTCGTTGTCATTTTGTCTATAAAGCAAGTTTGTATTCAGGAACATTAAGAATATTTAATAAAAAAAAACCAATATGATTACAAAAGTATGTTTTTATTGCCCTTGAAACAAAATAAGCATATTATACAGTTGTCTCTTTGTCAAAGTAGGTTTTATATATTTAGTCAAATAATGTAAACGCACATCCATGTATGTGCTGGCGACTACCTTAATTAAGTTAACTAAATGATTTTCCGTTGGAGATTGATCAAACTGGTGAACGGCGATGCTATTAAAGATGTTGCTATTTACAAAATAACGTAAAATCTTATTGATAAAGAGAGGTTTACGTATTGACGGATTAATGTTGAACGTTTGCGATTTGTTAATTATGTAACGGATTTCTAACTCGGTAACTTTACAAATCTGAATAACATCCTTAGTGAGATAAACCAGACCGCCTTTATCTTTAAAAACCACCAATTCTTAGGTACGATCGATATCTGGTTTTTGTAATACCAACGCACTGTTACATTCATCGCATTTAATTTGTTTTTGTATTGCTGTTACAACATATCCGCCAATATAATTATGTGATTATTTGATCACAAAATTCTGTCATTTGAGGCAATGTTTTACAAAAATCATCAAAATCACGGACACTGCTTATATTGAGTTCTTTAAAATCTGCATGATCATCATAAGAGAGAGACCCAAGTGTAGTAACATTAATTGTTTGAATCGCCGAAGAACAATTCAGAATTGAAATTTGCTCCAGTTCCACACAATTACCATTAGTGCAATTTTTAATTTCAACGTGACTCAATAATTTCTTATAAAAAGATTGGAACTGCCGTGAAGTAGGGTTGTTGTTACTCCCACCGTGGGCCCGTACATTACAAAAGAATAATTCGAGGTGGTCCTGGCCTTTGTAATTTTTATGCAAACTAATAGACCAAGAAATCCTGTCTTTCTACCACTGTTAGTCAACAAATCTCCTTCTGAAGTTCGCAGTCCTTTAATGTATTCTTCGGCCTTTTCCAAAAAATCCATAATTGTTTTTTTGTTACTTAAGTTAAGTGGGTGCTTATAACCGAAGTTTTTTAAGTTTCGAGAATTTAGAACGAGAAGTTGTAGCTAACGAATCTTTGAAATTTGAAATTCTCAATTTTTCTCTACAAAAATCGATAGAATCGGCAATGCTTTTACTTAAAAGTTTAGTTGCCAAATTAACTTTCATTTTTTGATTTTGAAAGTTTATGTGTTGCGCTCGTAATTTGTTAGCTAAATGGAACATTTCAGTTGTTTGAAGTTTGTGCAGAAGATCAAAATATTTCCATGAAATAAATTTTCCATTACTGTCGACTATCGTTCCATATACATGAAGACAATTTCTAATTAATTTTATCATGTGACAAGTGTCCAGAAAAATTGCTATGGGTTGTTTAGTAACAGGGTCTTCAAACATACTTTTTATGTCATTTGGATCTAATTTACAACCCAATAGTTTTGCCATTGTCATATTGGATGGGCATCCATCAAAAGTAAGGCCGACTACGCTTATAGGTATTTGACTCGTTTAAATGTCGCAGACACTGTAGCACTAAATCTGCCTTTTGTCGACCATTTGCTCCATCTATTAAAAAATAAATAAAATACCCAACAGGGACCTGTAAACAAAAGTAAATAAAAATAATAATTAAGACAACAAATAACGTTTAATAAGAAACAAAATAATCCAGTTAAATATTTGTATTACCTTCCAACTAGCATTTATTCCAGTAACTAACATTACTAGTGCTTCTTTTGCTTCGGGAACCTCATCTGTATCTAAACAGCCACCAAAATCTACATATCCATGTAATCTTTTCCCATCCCATTCGATTTTTTTTCTAATTGCCATTTCATCTATCATTAGACAGCAATATAAAGGTTTTTTTGATTTACTTGCAATCAATTTTAAAGCATTCAAAGATTCAGTTGTAAAACCAGGATTACCATTAATACATTTATACCACTTATGAATGGTGTGAGGATGTGGTAAGCATAAATTAAAAACCTTTCTAACATAACTGTATGCTTTCGTGGAATAATAGTACAAAGCAGGGACTGCATACCGAAAAAAATTCGGTTATAAGGGTTAACGGTATGACGTCATACCTTTTTATTTCAATACCTCAAAATAACGGTACCGTTATTTTTCGCTACCGAGAAATTACGATAACCAAATTTTTCTCTACCGAAAAATAACGGTACCGTTATTTTTTACGCTACCTAAACCTCTAACATTAAGGTATCCGTTGAAACCCTCACTCCCGCGCTCTTTCGTCGTGCTGCGGCAGGTTACCCGTTGCCAGTTTTCACTCGTTGCGCCAATTGCGCGTCGTTCGTCTTTTTTATATATTATCATTACCTACATCTTGTATATTGTATTTCGAGGATTATAACTGCGCGTAGTCTGCTAAAAATATCATAAAATATATCATCAAAAAAATCGATAAAACATATCGATAAAATTTTTGATATCGAAATCGAAATATCGATACCTACGTGAATCTGGGTTTGGTTGGATCAATTAGTATCGATCACATCCGGTGGCTTTCATCGGCTGTGAAACAAATAAATATACGATGTCAAGTAAAACCATTTGAAAAGATAGAAATCCTTAAAATAAAGGATTTCTATCTTTTCAAATGGTTTAGTCAATGGACAAGGAAATCAACTACATTAGTAATCAAAATATTATTTCTGAATGACAACGATTTCTTCGAAAAGTCTTTTGGCTGATTTTATCAACACTTATATTAAACTACTGGCTTATGTTACTATATTGATTATTCACTAAAACAAATATAGGTACATAACAGGAAAATATTATTTCTGAATGACAACGATTTTTTCGAAAAGCCTTTCGGCTCAATTTCGTAAAAAAATGTTAGTTGTGCCCTTTTTAATTACGACGGCAGCATAACAAAACCCCTAATTAATCAATACAAATTACAAATCAATAAAAATAACGAATGCACGATTCCATGGAAAACTTATCGCCGAAGCCACCCAAACTCGCAAACTAAACTTGACACATAAAAACATTGAAAAATTATTTGGAAGTACCCAAACATAAGTGGGCGGATTTTTTTAAAATTAAGGTTCTAATTTTTTAAATTATTATTTCAATATGTGTAGTCAATTTCTAATTGTCCATTAATTAAACTTTAAGAATATGAATAGAATATTTGACTAATTGCTGTAAATTATTTATAGTGAATTATTGAAATTTAATTAGAGAATTTTGGGTTCCACTGAATAACAATTTAAAATCAGTAAGTTAAATAAAACGTGTATAATGGAAATTATACTTTTATTATTATTAGATAGGTTTATTAATGAAAATAACAAATATTAAGTTCGAACTAAGGAATTAAACTATAAAATAATTGTATGTTTATATCCTCTGACTAACCCATTGATTAATCAGTTGCGTGTTTTTCTTTATAAATATTTAAATTCTCATTGATTGCAGTTTTGTTATATTATAATTGTAAAACAAACAAGTTGTCTTTTTAACAACATTTTAAATTAAACAAATTGAACACTAATGTCAAAATAAATCCAAAATTATGGATTATTCCAAGAAGGACAGTTATTAGAACGTTGAAATTAGTCAGTGGAAAAGTAAGGGCTCTAGTTGCAATGAAGGTTTTTTTTTTTAAATACTAGTTATATCAAAATGACAAATATATTTAAACACTTATTTCAACACAAACTAAAGAACCGGAAATAAAAATATTTATTAAAACAAAATACCGATTGCAAAAATACAACCTTAACTAAAAAGAGGAAAACAAGCATTAAATAACATTAATTTAAGAATTTTGTTCACAGTATGAGGTGTTGCAGGCGGAGACAAACTAATAAATAAAATAAAATATTAAAAAAAAACAAAACCCTCAGCTAAAAGATTTTTTGTTTTTCTAATGTTTCGCAATAAAATCTCTAAAAGCGTCCTGTCGAAAAGCTGTTCGTCGTGTAGGCAGCTTTAGCGTTCTATTGTGTAACAATTTCTTCCACTGAGTAACATTTTTGACGTGGAATGTAACGAAACTGACAAAAAATATGTTTGAATTATTTTTTCCATGATTTGCAGTTACAAATAAAAAAATAATGGCACAATTTATAAAACTATTAACTGACTGTTCGTAAATTTATATAAAACATATAATAGATTGTTAACTTTTCCTAAAAAGTGCCGTTTGTCACAGGATTTAATTTGTGCATACACTGCACACGTCCTCGCTTTAATGATTGTGCACGCTACTGGTGCGTTTATTGTCAATTTGGCGTTAGACGATCAGACGGTATTATAATGTTGTTAACGAAAGAAAATATTTCTAGTTTAGTAATTGGTAAAGCAAACAAGGGTGCCTGATGTAGTTGGTCATACTGCCAATTGTCTGGACCTTCTGCTGACCACCGATCCGGACCGATGTATCGTTACAGTTTCCTCACCACTTGGAACTTCAGATCACTGTCTGGTGAAGTCTGTATCGTCCTTCTCCCCACCTGACTGCGACTCACGCGGTGAACGGCGAATGTGGCGTTACAAGTCAGCAGATTGGGATGAGATGCGGCACTACTTTGCATCTTATCCTTGGCAGCAGGTGTGCTTCTCTTCTAAAAATCCGTCGTGCTGTGCAGATGCTATATCCGATGTGATACGTCAAGCTATGGAGTATTTCCCTTATCGCGACGTACCCATCAGTGGCTCAGCTCACCCATGGTTCAACGCCGATTGCATTCAAGCTGAACAACGTAAGCATTCGGCGTTTCTCGCCTGGGTTCACAAAGCTCCTGATCTGAGTTCAAAGAAGAGAGCCTTCAACCATGCTGCCAAGTCCTACAAAAAGGCACTAAGGAAGGCTCGGTTCGACCGCATTACTCATATTGGTACAAAGCTCTCTGCGCAGCCGTCCGGTAGCAGAGCATTCTGGTCCCTTGCCAAGTCGGTCGAAGCGAACTTCTGTCAGCCCTCATTGCCTCCGCTGGTTAAACCTGATGGAACACTGGCTCATACGGCGAGAGAGAAAGCGGGTCTCTTTGCACCACTCTTCGCTCATAATTCTCGTCTTGACACTGGTAGTGCTACTCCACCGACTCTGCCTCACTGCGATACTTCGATGCCCGAGGTTCGCATAAGGAACAAAGAGGTTCTGAGAACACTGTGTCATTTTGACGTGTATAAAGCTAGTGGACCAGATGGTATACCAGCGATTGTTCTCAAGGCTTGTGCACCCGAGTTGTTTCCGGTATTGACGCGTTTGTATCGCCTCTCATTTGGGACTGGTATAGTGCCCAAGTCCTGGAAGCTTGCCAACGTGCAACCCGTGCCCAAAAAGGGCAGTCGTACCGATCCTACCAACTATAGGCCGATTTCAGTAACCTCCATACTCTGCAAGATTATGCAGCGTGTATTGAACTCGCGCCTCTTGGCATACCTAGAAGGTAACGATCTCCTCAGTGACCGACAGTACGGGTTTCGCCGCGTTCGATCTACTGGGGACCTACTAGTTTATGCCACCCACTTGTGGGGCGAGACCCTCGAGAGGAATGGGGAAGCGATTGCTGTTTCCTTAGACGTCTCGAAGGCCTTCGACAGGGTATGGCACGCTAGTCTTTTGAGTAAGCTTTCAGCGTACGGCATTTCCCCTGGTCTGATTAACTGGGTAAAAGACTTCCTGAGTGAACGTTCTCTCCGAGTTGTTATCGATGGATGCTCATCAGAGCCCATGACGACTAATGCCGGAGTTCCTCAGGAGTCTGTTCTCTCTGCTACTCTCTTCCTGCTGCATATCAACGATCTGCTGATGCCCGGTATCTATGGGTATGCAGATGATAGCACAGTTGTAGAGAGATACCTGCCAGGTGCTCAAGCTAGTAAGGAGCTAATCCGGTCCGAAAGAGAGGCTATGGTAGAGCGTACGAATGTCTCACTTCAGGCAGGCTCCAAGTGGGGTGAAGCCAATCTGGTGGGATTCAACGCCGCCAAAACACAAGCGTGTCTGTTCACCGCTAAAAGGAGCCCGTTCACCTTGGCTCCTGCTTTTCAGAATGTATCCCTGGAGTACACCGACCGCCTTCAGCTCTCGGGAGTTGAAATTTCCTCAGACCTTAACTTTGGGCGGTTCATTGAGTCCAAAGCCAAGGTAGCTGCTAGGAAACTCGTACTTGCAAAGGTCCGGCGGTACTTCACATCAGGACAGCTTTTAAAATTATACAAAGCACAGGTCCGTTCGTGTGTGGAGTACTGCAGCCACATATGGGCTGGTGCTGCAAAATGCCACCTGGCAGCTTTGGACTCGGTGGAAAGGCGTGCAAAGAGGCTGATCCAGATCTGGTTAATTCCAATCTACAAAGTCTTGAGCACAGGCGTAGGGTAGCCAGCCTTTCGGTGTTTTACAGGATGCATTTTGGAGAGTGTGCGTAGGAATTGCATGACTTGATTCCACCATCTCATTTCTACCATCGGACAAGCCGACGAACGGCGAGTATATGGATACGTTGTTGAAACCTCTACGGTCCGGACCAAGCGTTTCACCTCGTCGTTTATACCGCGTACATCGAGGGACTGGAGTAATTTGCCTGCTGCGGTTCTCCCGTCCGATTATAATTTGGGTCTCTTCAAGGCTACAGTGAATAGACTCTAAATAAATTAGTGCGCCTCACCATCAACGATTGCATTACTACTTACCATCAGGTGGGATCGCAGTCAAGCACTAGTTTATACCAATTAAAAAAAAAAAGTAATACTTTTTTCAAACTATTAGACTCGTGTTACTCTGTGGAAAATTCTACCAGGTTAAATTCTCGGACTTTAGTTTAAAGAATAATTTAAAATGAAGTTGTTATTTTGATGAATTGTTGTATAGATTTTTCAGAAGTATATAATTTAAGCCGTCTAATACTGTTATTAAATCAATCTACATACCTACTAATAACTAAATACTACTTTTTAAATGACTACTTGACGATGGGGCATGGCGAAACCCGGCTTATTAGTAATTTTATTGGACTGAAAAATTAAAGGTAAACGAAAAACCAATGATATAAAAATACAGAAATGCTTCTTAACATATCCTTAATGAAGTGATATTAAAAAATATTAGTGTATTTTAATGGTGTAAGTAGAAAAAAAATCTAAACTTAAGGGACACCGTGAATTCGTAATGTACACTTTTTTTAAAAATCCGCCCACCTACTGCAGCACGGACGGCGGGAATAGAACGCGCGGCGCGGCGCGCTCTTTACGCCAATCGCAATACACTTGTCGCGAGAGCTGGCAACGTCGCATAATTATATCGTAGGTACTCGCACGAGAAATAATTTCGGTACCGGAATTATTTCGGTAGAGTAAAGGTTAAATAAAGGTATAGCGGTACCTAAAAAAAATAGCGCTATCGTTATTTTATACCGGTAGCGTAACCGCAAATCTTAACCGGTATCGGTGTACCTTTAAAATAAAGCGGTACCGGTTTTTAATACCGGTAGCGTAACCTTATACCTTAACCGAAAACGGTCCCTGGTACAAAGTCAATGCAAAAGTGCGGAGTGCTTGTGAATACTTTGATGTACTGATATTTTTTTTTTGGTGTGCTGCTGTCTAGAATATAATTCTCGAGTTGTAACGTTGGTTGATTGAAGTAAATTAGCTTCCTCATCAGTAATAAGTGATTTCTGTTTTAAGCAGTTCAGTAAGGTCGTCAGAGTGAGAATTTTATTGACTTTGCGACGGTTCTGCTCCCTTAGTCTTTTTATTACCTTGTTTTGTTGATTTATTTTTTCTTGTGCATTGTTAAGTTTAATTAATAATTTCTTTTCTGTTACTCTTTGCCCTCCTGATGTGGGTAGTTCATTGACATCCTGGAAGGTAAAGTAAGTTATAGTTGATTTTATTTGCCGGTTCCTAGTCTCTCCCAATCCCTGCTCCCGCTTCCACTTCCACTCTCGCTCCCGATCTAAGTTCCGTTACACGCTTTCGATCATGTTTTCCACTTTTGCTACTAGCTTACATTATACCGTTAGTCTCTTTTCTTATCTTATGTATGTAGGTACACACATCTTAATATATATAAATTACGTGTCTCGATGTTTGTCCGCGATGGACTCCTAAACTACTTAACCGATTTTAATCAAATTTGTACACCGTGTGCAGTTTGATCCAACTTGAAAGATAGTACAGAAAAAAAAAATATGACAAAAACGTTAGCCACAGCAACGCGTGACCGGATCAGCTAGTTATGTATATATTTACATAAAAAATTTATACTATACCTGTTCTAGTTTTCTCTTCCTTGACAATGATGAAGGTCCTTGTGGTGTATCTTTATTCTGTAAAGCACAAATGAGTGTATGTCAGATAATTTTATACACGATTAAATAAAAACACTGTAAAACATTAATTCACTAACCTCGTCTTCATTGTCAATGAGTTTTAGTATATCTATAGTGGGGCATGCCGTTTTTTTCAACAATCTCAACTTTTTTCCTTCAATGAAACTAATATTTTCAAAATGTATAGAACAAATAGTACTGTGTTTAGTCGGGAACCAGTCTTTCCGTCCCGTGGCCGCAATCCATTTTTCTTTTATGATTGGATCATGTGGGAAACTAAAAAAAAAATATTTTTAAATGCAATAGAAAATAAACACATTAAATATATAAAAATAGTCGTATAATGTTGAAAGGATAAACAAAAACACATTAAATACATTAACCCTAAAAAAATATCCTCCTTTTTATAGCTGTCGTGTAAAATTAGGTCATGCATCTAAATTGGCTTTTTTTATATCATTCGTCAGACCGATATCGATTAAAATCGATGATTGATATATGTTGTAGAACGAACAGCACTAGTTGCTACAATTGACAGACGAATGACAAATTGTCTGTATCACGAAGTCGAAGCGATGCGCGACAGTATCGCTTGTTGCGGTATTCATCGTCTCCTAACACACAACGTCAGATCAAACGTCCAACGTCCAACGCAAACGCGGCAACGTAATGTGAATAAAGTTTACTTAACGGTAAATTATAGTTAGGTACCTATATTCTGGAACGACACGCAGCTTGGAATACTTAAAAACAGTTTTAATATGAATTTACGCATAATATAATTTAAAAATAACTTACCTGTGATAGGAAATATGTTCCTGCCTTTGGGTGCTCGAAATTTTTGGGCCATTGCAGTTAATTATCACGCAACGAGGCATTTTTTAGTTTTTTGCGGACGTTCGGCTGCAACAACGGACGCGCGGCGGGGACTGAAGTTAGCGGCGACCAACCTCTACGCTTGGTCGGGGTTCAGACACGCGAAGTGCTTGCATTTGCGTTATCTATGTAGATCTATATCTGTGGTTTCTCCTTTTCTTTTCAAAGATAGATGCCTTTTTCGTTTATTATATTCTCTTTCTATTCGTGGCAGCTCAGAAGGATTCTCCCACGTTTCATCCAAAGCGGGAGAAGTTTTTGATGATGATTTTCTCCACCCAAAATTTTTTTTTTGTTTCTTTACCATTGATAGGATACAAAGTCCTTCAGTCAGTCAAAATAATAGAGATTACATTTTTTCTTAAAGTTAATTGTTTTACCATTAGAATATGGGACACATTCTAATGTTTTTGTAGTATTTTCCTTCTTGGCAAATTTTGCTGAGGTAGTCAACACTAGCCATGTGCTAACTCGCATGTTCGACAACTCGAGTTGATGAAATTGGAATGGTGGCTGCTTTGATTAGATACTTGTCTAGATGCCACATTGACCGTACTAAACGGCCCAAATAAAGTCTACTAAAATTGGTAGACTCGCTTCTCCCTTACGTCAGTGTCATTTGAAACAACTAAGGGAAATGTGCTCACGAAAAATAATTAATTATGACGGTTTGTGCTGTCAGACTGTGCCGTAGTTATGTGGGAAAACAATATAATAACACTAAGATCACTTTTCATCAGTAAGTTTTGTTATTAAACCACTATTATTATAGAAAACACGATTTTTTAATTCGTTTTTTTGTATGTCATTCCGATTAGCCAGTGTTGTCAGTTTATTACTAGGGAGATTTAGCGAAACTATGGGAGACAAAATACAAATATCATTACATCATCTTTTGATCAGGAGAACATTATTATTTTAAAAATGAAACCCATGACTAAATATTTTTTTTTAGTTTTTTCTAATATTTTGAGTTTCAGATTTTTGCTGAATTGGGCCTGTTTGGTTCAGCCGTAAGACGCACATTCCTACTATATCCTTACATCGGACTTTATACTTTTTATTTGTTGGTTTTATATAATTACATGTAACTGGAGTATTGTGTGTCTATAAGTCTGTGCTAAATAAATGTATTTTCTTTCTTTCTTTAATCTACAAAATAATTATTTCAATCAACCTAAATAATGAATGAATAATGAATAATGGAGAAAAGGAAAGTTAACAATTTGGAGCAGGCATCCCTCAACACGCACACCTTGACAGTTTGACGACAATAAGTACACGTGTGGTACTCACACATGTCACGCAAATGGAGACAGTTTTAGCGCGTCGTTTGTTGGCATTGCTCTATCTAGACAAGTATATAATCAAAGGGTGGCTGATTCGAATTGCGATTAGAATCAACGCTTTCCGCCGAATCAACGATTCAACTCGTTCCGCCGAGTCAACTCGGGCCGTCATCGCATCGACTCAACTCGTTCCGCGCGAGTCAAGTCAACTCGATCCGCCGATTCAACTTGATCCGCCGATTCTACTCGTTTAACCGAGTCAATTCGGTCCGCCGATTCAACTCGTTTAACCGAGTCACTTCGGTCCGCCGATTCAACTCGTGCCGTCAAGTCAACTCTTGGTTCATAAAACTACCAAGTGAAATTCCTGTTTTCAATCGTTTTATGTTAAATTAGCACTTCGCTGTTTTATGTCAAGTTTATAAATACAAGGAATAAGATTATTATAAAAAAAAATTAACTGTCCCTAAAACGTTTGGCGTCGCGACTCGCGTCATCGCATCGAGTCAACTCGCGTTAGATCTACTAAGTTGATTCGCACGGGATTTCGCGCCGGGCGTCGACTTGCGAGTCAATTAGAATTGAAGGAAAAAGCAACTCGAATTGACTCGTTTGTTGTTTGACAATAGACTTGAATAGCTCGACTAAATTAGTCGAGCTATTCAAGTCTATTGTCTATATTAAATATACGTCAACTCGCCCATCGCTAGTCAACACCACAATAAAATTTTCAGCTTCATTCACATACCTATTGTCCAGTTACGCAGACGCTTGAGATACAAAACTACACCAATTTTACATCATAATATCCACAAGGAATCAATTTGCGAATAATTAAAACACCCACTGAACTTAATTCGAAGAAATCCCGGCATCCCGCCAAAAACTCTCCACCCAGCACTCACAAAGTCACAACCACAAGTCACCCCAAAAAATTAAGGTCAGGGTTACCATACATTAGATATTAATATTTAATACACATTCACTAAAGCTAAGAAAAATGTAGATTGCACTTAATACTACCGTAAATACATCTTAATAATTATTATTTATTTATTTAATCAGACATCAATATTGGTCCATTAATTACAAAAAAAATGTTAGTATAATCTTATAAGTACTATGTTAGTAACTAATAACTTAAAGCGAGTTAGTCTTCTGGGTAAGGTTCCACACCAGAGGGCTGTCAAACTTACAAGCTATCATTTTTATGCTGTTGCTGCTGCCACGCAGTCTGCTTATTATTGATGCTGTCTTCTCGCGCCATGTGGCATCAAAGCAATGTGTGTGCGATCATATTATATCGGCGATCATATCATATGAGCATATCTATGATTCTTAAATGATTTGTCTTTTTGCTACCCGTACGTAGTGCCGCAAGACGTATTAATACTTAGAATTCGTAAACGCATGCGTTTGCCAGCGCTACGGTGAACCAGACGTAGTCAAGTTAAATTAATAATAACGTTAATTGATAAAAGGGGTTCAACAAAAGTTTAAAAAAGGAACTCGAAATTATAGACCCGTTAGGCCAGAAATAACTATGTAAAAAACCGAATATTTACCTTCTCTCGTTCGCTGAGTCAGACATAGACAATAATGTTAGGATTCATGGTATATATATGCAGTTTCAAAACGTGCACCTCTAGTAGCCTACAAAATGGCTACCACGAATGACTCGAAGGCGCCTGTGCGCCAAGTAAAAAGGGTACAATTTGGTATATTATCTCCAGATGAAATCGTAAGTTTTGTTTTCAAACTCTAATTAAGGTGGTGTTTGAAATATTACATAAATTTCATGGTTTTGAGTGCGTTCAAACGTTATTAACGGCAGTTGATAAAGTGGCACGCAATATGTGGTTGTGCTTGGCATTGGCAGATAAAAACATTTACCATAAGTTTCCTTATTCTGAACTTTCTAAATATCCTGCTAGCTTGCATTTATTTATTGTCCATTACATTGGATTTGGAGATAGGTAAATAATAGTTGTTTGGACATTTCAATCTGACTAATATTTCTAGTGATTGTTGCACAACAAAATAAATAGGCTTTTAGTTTTGGGATTCCTCAACCTTCACCTTGTAATGGACCCGATTATCAAGTACTCTTACCCAAAAATCGTTAGCATAAAGAACACAGTAATTCTTCAATCAGTGGTTTCAAATTTAAGTAGACAAATAGCTGTGAAGTTTTTCATCAGCCTGTTTCAACTAGTATGACTAGCTGTAGCTCTCACTGACTGATGATTTTTGATGTTTTGTGTTGACTGTTGAATATTCCATGTAGCTATTATGTTCAGTAAATAATGATAAATAAAATTTTTAGCGACGGATGTCAGTTACCGAAGGGGGCATACGGTTCCCCGAAACAATGGAGGGTGGCAGACCCAAGCTCGGTGGACTTATGGATCCGCGACAAGGGGTGATTGATAGAAGTTCCAGGTGTCAAACCTGTGCTGGTAATATGACTGAGTGTCCGGGGCATTTCGGACACATTGATCTGGCAAAACCAGTTTTTCATATTGGTTTTATAACAAAAACAATAAAGATACTGAGATGTGTATGTTTTTATTGCTCAAAGCTGCTTGTCAGCCCAGTAAGTAGTGTTATTTTTACATTATCATATTTTTAATGATTATCACATTAGTGAAGAGGCTTATTATCAATTGCTTGTCTTTTAGACTAACCCAAAGATAAAAGAAGTGGTGATGAAATCAAAAGGACAACCTCGTAAGAGACTTACCTATGTGTATGACTTGTGTAAAGGCAAGAACATTTGTGAGGGTGGTGAGGATATGGATATTGGAAAGGAAGGGGATGAAGCCAAAAGAGGTTCAGGGCATGGTGGCTGTGGTCATTATCAACCCTCTATTAGAAGACAGGGTCTTGATCTGACAGCTGAATGGAAACATGCCAATGAAGATACACAGGAAAAGAAAATAATTATTACAGCAGAGAGGGTGTGGGAAATACTAAAACATATCACAGGTATGATTTATAGTGTTTCACTCATTATTCTTTAATTATTTTATTACTATTTCATTTATTCTATATGTATAAAAGAAGAAACTGACTGACTGAGATATCATCGCATAGCCGAAACTACAGGGCAGGCCTAGGAGTGTGAAATTTTGCACAAGGTTTCGTTTTATGATGCAGGCGAACACTAAGATTTTCCAAAATTAACCCCTTAACCTTTTGAGTAGCGTAATTAGAGACACAATAGAAAGACTATGACGTTCAAACGCCGGCGTTCACTCGGGGTTTAATGAACTAAGGGGATAAAACGGGGATCCTAAGTTTGTATAGAGGAACCAACTTTCATGCAGGCAAAGCCACTGGCAGAAGCTAGTATTATAAAGCTGAAGAGTTTATTTGTGTGGAAAAATGTTTTAGTGTCGGATAACCCATTTATCAAGTGAAGCTAATAGGCTATGTAACACCAAGCTGCAATCAATAGGAGCAGAGCAGTAACCAAAGGCGCTGGTGAAACCGCAGGGGAAAGCTAATAAGATAATTTATAATGGTTGCTAACATAACCATGTTTACATTCTTAGATGAAAATATGTTATGTCTGGTTTATGCCTGTGGTTTTGCTCATGTGAAAGACAGAAATGACCCCAAATGGAATATTACTCTCTCAATCCAAGGTTCAATTTTTATTATATGAAAATTTGTCAGAACGTGTTCAAGCAGATACAACACAACACCACAGTACATTAGACAAATAAATGGGTTAAAAAAAACAATTTTAACTATATAAGTCTTTGTTTTTCGGAACCTGGCATTTTTGGGTTGGGACATTTAGTGATCTGTGGCGATTAAAGGGTTAAGAGTGAAATAAAACAGACAGGTACTTTGGCATTTATATCAATTCTCCTGGTGGCTTCATCCATGTGAGTCAGACATTATTTTAAAGGAACATACTTCAGGCATAAAAGTATCCTTTGTTATTGTCCAAGGTCCAATATATCTCTACACATGAAAATTGGTCCAACAGTTTAGGTGTGGAAGCATAACAAATAAAATCACATTTGTGGATGGTGAATATACAGTTATGAATGTTCTCCACTGAGAATTAGACAAGTTTTTGCCTGTGTAGAATTATCATAAAATGTCATGTGTTATCTACTGATAGCTCTTGATACTTCAATAATAATTCATCACTATATATATTATACTTGCACATTTAAGTTTTTTAGTGCAAGAAAAGGGAGTTAGTGATAGCTTGACAGGTGACAGGTGAAGAAGATGATGATGACTTATGTTTACCATTTTCAATCATTGTATTATTTTGCCATTGGTTTTTGTTGCCAGTTCTGGGATACTTTTGATGGCATCTAAAAACTGATCTACCTACTAGTTTTATAATGAATCCAAAATATTGATATTAGTCAGCAATTCAGCATCTGCCTCTGCCCCTTAGTAATAGAAATTGATTTTAAAATTACTATCTTAAAGTCTTTAAATAATGTATAATATGTATATTATGAAACCAAAATATTACATTTATAGTTTATAAATATCTGGTTGTAAAGGCATAATATAAACTATAAATAGAATTAATTGAAAACAACAATACCTTTAAACTTTCCTGCAAATGGGTCTTGGACACATAGAGTTTGCAATACTGTATTATTTTAACACTCCACACCTAAAGGGTGGCTTGACCTAGAATTTTGAAGCTTCGAAGCAAAATCTTTGTATCTAATCGTCGTAATATGCGTACCTATATTTTCTTCTCTGTCAAATCCATCCAAAGGTTGTCAGTAAAAAATCGCTTTTAGCAAAAAGGCTGCCCATTGTTATACACTATTAATTTTAAGCTCCTACTGTAATTTTTTGTGGTGCACAATAAAGAAGAGTATATGTATCTTTCAATAGTATGGAACTCTTTGTATGCAACTCTGACATTTTTACTTAACTACAATTTTTAATAGAATGGAACTCTTTGTATGCAACTCTGACATCTTTACTTAATAACTACAATTTTCAATAGTATGGAACTCTTTGTATGCAACTCTGACATCTTTACTTAATAACTACAATTTTCAATAGTATGGAACTCTTTGTATGCAACTCTGACATCTTAATAACTACAATTTGCAATAGTATGGAACTCTTTGTATGCAACTCTGACATCTTTACTTAATAACTACAATTTTCAATAGTATGGAACTCTTTGTATGCAACTCTGACATCTTTACTTAATAACTACAATTTTCAATAGTATGGAACTCTTTGTATGCAACTCTGACATCTTTACTTAATAACTACAATTTTCAATAGTATGGAACTCTTTGTATGCAACTCTGACATCTAAATAACTACAATTTGCAATAGTATGGAACTCTTTGTATGCAACTCTGACATCTTTACTTAATAACTACAATTTTCAATAGTATGGAGCTCTTTGTATGCAACTCTGACATCTTTACTTAATTACTACAAATTGCAGTAGTATGGAACTCTTGTTTGTATGCAACTCTGTCATCTTTACTTAATAACTATAATTTTCCTTGTAGATGAAGAATCTTTTATACTGGGTATGGATCCAAAATTCGCAAGACCTGACTGGATGATAGTGACAGTGCTGCCTGTACCTCCATTATCAGTCAGACCTGCTGTAGTGATGTTTGGTTCAGCCAAGAATCAGGACGACTTGACACACAAACTTGCCGATATCATCAAAGCAAACAATGAACTTATGAGGAATGAACAGTCTGGTGCAGCGGCGCACGTGCTTGCTGAAAATATCAGATTACTGCAGTTTCATGTAGCCACATTTGTCGATAATGACATGCCTGGCATGCCAAAGTAAGTATCCTTTCTCATCATCTGCGTTAATATACCTATTGTGTCAAAGGGACTCACACAAGCCATACCAAGGGGTATCATGTTATCCAGTTACTGGGCTGTGGCAGACAGATAGGGAACTGCATCTGTTTGGACTGAAAACGAGAGATGTTGATATAACTCATTAAAGCTTTGTTTTTATTTCCATTCTTGAAATTAAGAATGTCAATTAATGTAAGAGGAGGGGTATTGTACTTACGGCAAATTTATCTGACGCCTATTTTGGTGCCACTACTGTTTAGTAATAACGTAATAGTAGTGTTGTAGTAGGTAATAGTGTAATTCTTTAGTATCTATAATTAAAGAATTACACTACTACCTACTACAAAGTCACACATACGTCATACTAGTCTTATAAAGATTACAATTGAATATGATCAATTGTAGTGTAGCAGAGCGGAGCACAAAAGTGGCACAAGATAACTATATCATGTCTTTAATGTATATTGTTTTTATTTATGTGAAAATTTTCTATTTTAGAGCCATGCAGAAATCAGGAAAACCGCTCAAAGCTATCAAGGCCCGACTAAAGGGAAAAGAAGGAAGAATTCGAGGAAATCTCATGGGCAAGCGAGTCGATTTCTCAGCACGTACCGTCATCACACCTGATCCTAACTTGCGTATTGACCAAGTAGGAGTTCCCAGATCTATTGCTCAAAATTTGACATTCCCTGAGCTAGTAACGCCATTTAATATTGACAGAATGCAGGAACTTGTTCGTAGGGGCAATGCGCAATATCCTGGCGCTAAGTATATTGTTCGCGACAACGGAGAAAGAATAGATTTAAGATTTCATCCAAAACCTTCAGATTTGCATTTACAACATGGCTACAAAGTTGAGCGTCACTTGAGAGACGACGATCTTGTTATTTTCAACCGACAGCCTACTCTCCACAAGATGAGTATGATGGGGCACAGAGTAAAAGTACTTCCATGGTCAACATTCCGAATGAATTTAAGTTGCACATCTCCCTATAACGCTGATTTCGACGGCGACGAAATGAATTTGCATGTACCTCAGTCCATGGAAACAAGAGCTGAGGTTGAGAATATACACATTACGCCACGACAAATTATTACGCCCCAAGCAAATAAACCCGTCATGGGTATTGTGCAAGATACATTGACGGCTGTAAGGAAAATGACAAAGCGTGACGTGTTCCTCACGAAAGAACAAGTTATGAATCTACTCATGTTCTTGCCTACATGGGATGGTAAAATCCCACAACCTTGCATTTTGAAACCACAACCACTGTGGACTGGCAAACAAATATTTACTCTCATCATTCCTGGTCCTGTAAATATGATTCGAACTCATTCCACACATCCTGATGAAGAAGACGACGGACCTTATAAGTGGATATCTCCCGGAGATACGAAAGTAGTTGTGGAACATGGTGAACTACTAATGGGCATTCTGTGTAAAAAGTCACTTGGTGCTTCTGCTGGTTCCTTGCTACATATTTGCATGTTAGAATTGGGTCACGAAACTGCCGGCCGCTTCTATGGTAACATTCAGACTGTGATCAACAACTGGTTGCTGCTAGAAGGTCACTCCATCGGTATTGGCGATACCATTGCCGATCCTCAGACCTATCAAGAAATCCAGCGTGCCATCGTAAAAGCCAAAGAGGATGTCATAGAAGTCATTCAAAAAGCCCACAACATGGAGTTGGAGCCTACTCCCGGTAACACTCTCAGACAGACATTCGAAAATCAAGTGAACCGTATTCTGAACGACGCTCGTGACAAAACTGGTGGATCAGCTAAGAAATCTCTCACTGAATACAATAACTTAAAGGCTATGGTGGTAGCTGGTTCTAAGGGTTCCAACATTAACATTTCTCAGGTTATTGCCTGTGTAGGTCAACAGAACGTTGAAGGTAAACGTATCCCATTCGGATTCCGTAAAAGAACATTGCCGCATTTCATCAAAGACGATTACGGTCCCGAGTCCAGAGGTTTTGTAGAAAATTCATACCTTGCCGGTCTGACACCATCCGAGTTTTATTTTCACGCTATGGGAGGTCGTGAGGGTCTTATTGATACTGCCGTAAAGACAGCTGAGACTGGATACATCCAACGTCGTTTGATAAAGGCTATGGAGTCTGTAATGGTTCACTATGACGGTACCGTTCGTAATTCGGTCGGGCAACTCATTCAGTTAAGATACGGTGAAGACGGTCTGGCTGGAGAAACTGTGGAGTTCCAGAATTTACCGACCGTCAAGTTATCGAATAAGGCGTTTGAAAAGAAATTCAAATTCGATCCATCAAATGAGAGGTATTTGAAGAGGATCTTTAGTGAAGAAATCATCAAGGAGTTGACAGAATCTGGATATGTTATTAGTGATCTTGAGAGTGAATGGGAACAACTCAACAAAGACAGAGAGGTGTTGCGGCAAATCTTCCCAAGTGGTGAATCTAAAGTTGTACTGCCTTGCAATTTCAAGAGGATGATTTGGAATGCACAGAAGACTTTCCATATAAATAAAAGAATGCCAACAGACCTCAGTCCCATTAAAGTCATATCAGGCGTAAAGGATCTGCTAAAAAAATGTGTCATTGTAGCGGGCGACGACCGTCTCTCGAAGCAGGCTAATGAAAATGCTACTTTACTATTCCAATGTTTGGTGCGTTCCACTTTATGCACGAAGTTCGTATCTGAAGAGTATAGACTTTCCACAGTAGCTTTTGAGTGGTTGATTGGAGAAATCGAAACCCGATTCCAGCAGGCGCAAGTGAACCCCGGTGAGATGGTGGGCGCGCTGGCCGCTCAGTCTCTCGGAGAGCCCGCTACGCAGATGACACTGAACACTTTCCATTTCGCTGGTGTGTCGTCCAAAAACGTAACTCTCGGTGTACCGCGTCTTAAGGAAATTATCAATATCTCTAAGAAACCTAAAGCTCCATCTCTAACTGTGTTCTTGACTGGTGGTGCAGCCAGAGATGCAGAAAAAGCTAAAAATGTACTCTGCAGGCTGGAACACACGACCTTGCGCAAGGTCACCGCGAACACTGCCATTTACTACGACCCTGACCCACAAAACACAGTCATTGCTGAAGATCAAGAATTCGTTAATGTTTACTATGAAATGCCTGATTTTGACCCCACCAAGATTTCTCCGTGGTTGCTACGTATTGAATTAGATCGCAAGAGGATGACGGATAAGAAATTAACCATGGAACAGATTGCAGAAAAGATAAACGCTGGATTTGGAGACGATTTGAATTGTATCTTCAATGACGACAATGCTGAAAAGCTTGTGCTGCGTATTAGGATTATGAACAATGAAGAAAGTAAATTCCAAGACAATGATGAAGAAACTGTTGATAAAATGGAAGATGATATGTTCTTGAGATGTATTGAAGCTAACATGCTGTCAGACATGACTCTACAGGGTATTGAAGCTATAGCGAAGGTGTACATGCATTTGCCACAGACTGAAGCTAAGAAACGTATAATAATCACAGAACAAGGAGAATTCAAAGCTATTGCTGAGTGGTTGTTGGAAACTGATGGTACTTCATTGATGAAAGTACTGTCTGAGAGAGATGTAGATCCTATTAGGACATTCAGTAACGACATTTGCGAGATATTCCAAGTATTGGGCATTGAGGCCGTGCGTAAGTCAGTAGAGAAAGAAATGAACGCTGTTTTGCAGTTCTACGGTCTATACGTGAACTACCGTCACCTTGCCTTGCTGTGTGACGTAATGACGGCTAAAGGTCATCTTATGGCTATCACTCGTCACGGTATTAACAGACAGGACACTGGTGCACTCATGAGATGCTCCTTCGAAGAAACTGTTGACGTGTTGCTTGACGCCGCTAGTCATGCTGAAGTGGATCCTATGAGAGGCGTATCTGAGAATATTATCATGGGTCAATTACCGCGAATGGGAACTGGTAAGATATATTTTTCAATTTTTTGACTTGTCCTTGACACTTCGATATAGTCATCACTGATGAATAATTTTATTGTATTTTAGGCTGTTTCGATTTGCTACTCGACGCCGAAAAATGCAAGCAGGGTATGGAAATGGGCGGTCTTGGCGTGGGAGGAGTCGGAGGCGGCATGTACTTCGGCGTTGGTACTCCATCCATGACACCGCTGATGACACCGTGGTCCACCCAGAACACACCTGGTTATGGAAGCAGTGCTTGGTCTCCTGGTCAAGGTAATAATTACTTTTGATATATTTAATATTGATATAGTAAAAAATATGAAATTTTATGAAGTTGATGAGTTTTTTGAAGGTTATTCTAAAATAACATGAATAACTAGTGACGTTATGTAATACTTTGTTCCAGTGGGCAGCAGCATGACGCCGGGCGGGCCTTCGTTCTCGCCGTCGGGTGCGTCGGACGCGTCGGGGCTGTCGCCGGCCTACAGCGCGTGGTCGCCGCAGCCGGGCTCGCCGGGCTCGCCGGGCCCGCCACTGTCGCCCTACACGTCGCCGGCGGGCGCCTCGCCGTCGTACTCGCCCACCAGCCCAGTGTACGCACCCGCGTCGCCCAGCCTCACGCCCACGTCGCCGCACTACTCGCCGACCAGCCCGTCGTATTCACCGACTTCACCGAACTATTCACCGACCTCACCCATATATTCGCCGACGTCGCCAAGTTATTCTCCTACGTCCCCTGGCTATTCTCCTACATCGCCTAGTTATTCACCTACGTCACCGAGCTACTCTCCTACTTCACCGAGTTATTCTCCGACCAGTCCAGCGTATTCTCCGACTTCGCCCAGCTATTCGCCGACGTCACCTAGTTACTCGCCAACAAGCCCGTCTTATTCGCCGACCAGTCCGTCATACTCGCCGACCAGCCCAGCCTATTCGCCGACGTCACCCGGCTATTCGCCGTCGTCGCCGAGCTACTCGCCCACTAGTCCTGTCTACAGTCCCGCTTCTCCAAGTTACTCGCCATCGTCACCAAATTATACGCCGACATCGCCCGCTTATTCTCCAACGAGCCCCTCTTACTCGCCGACGTCACCAGCGTATTCACCGACTTCTCCCAGTTACTCACTATCCTCGCCTAAATATTCTCCATCTCCTAACTATTCTCCTACATCACCATCGGTGGCCGGCAGGAGCCCTACTTATTCACCGACGAGTCCACAGTACTCTCCCACGAACCCGCAGTACTCCCCTACCAGCCCAGCATACTCGCCCTCTTCTCCACAGCACCCGGGAAGCACTCGTTACTCACCATCCTCACCAAATTATTCACCATCTTCTCCAAATTATTCTCCGTCGTCACCGGGATATTCTCCGTCGTCCACGAAGTACTCCCCGACGTCCCCGACCTACACACCGACGTCGCCCAACTATTCTCCGTCGTCGCCCGCCTACTCCCCGTCCTCGGCGGGTCCGACCACGTACTCTCCCACTTCGCCCACTTACTCCCCCACTTCACCTAGTTATGATGACGGCGACGATTAATCTTTTAGTTTATTTTACTTTTTTGTCTCTATTTTATTATTTTTGTGTTAATAATACTATTTGTAAATATTATAAACTCCCTTATTCAATCGGGTAATAAATTACATAAAATAAGCAAAAAAAGTAAAAATGTACTTTAAGGTTAGTATGTACAATAGTTACCTATTTTAGTTTATATCAAGCTGTAGAGCCCAGGCTTCTGATTTAAGTTTGAGTATTTGTGAAACTAATTTAGCCGAACATGTGTTCTATTCGCTTAACGTACTATTAGCAAATGATTCTATTAGCAGAACGTCCCATTGATAAAGTACTCTTATAAATGTTGAAACTTTTTCTCAGTTTTATCGTGTTGTTATCGGTTTATTGTCATGACGCATTATTCAAGTATTATGGAATGTTCAGTTCTTTTATACACCACCAGTTTTTAATTAGTACAAATACTAGAAAAGGTCTTGTTATTATTTAAGGAAAGTCTCAATAAATAATATTCATAAACAGCAAAGTTATTAGCGTTTGTTTATATCCCAAAATGTCACTCAATTTATGGAAATATATAAATATTATGGACTAACACTGCGCGTAGTATTTTCTAGTAGCAATTGTTATCAATAATTGATTCAATTACGAATTTACCAAATAAGACAAATTTTCGTGGACAATTTTGGGATTTCGTTTTTTTTTTTTACTTTTGACTACTTACATAAATATGATCAGTAATGGGTACTAGAGCCAAATTTTTTTTGTACTATTTAAAAAATAGGGGTGTATAGTATTTCTTGTATTTACATGTGGTATGTACTGTATCATTCCCATTCCTTTGTTTTCAGGACGTTTTGCGAATAAGGCGTTTTAATTCCGAGAGAAAATTTGACACATCATAAAATCCAATTTCGCGGTTCGAAACCCGACCCTCGCACTTTGGCAATCAAGTAGGGTTCACGTTTCTTAACTCAAACTTTTCAATTCAGATCCCGGCCCTTATTTTTTTTCCGACATAATTTAATTACGGATTTAACTTCTATAGTACATTTATTTTTATTTTGTGGCGTTGTAGTGTTGATATAAGATCCTAGAGAAGAAATAATATTTCAAGAAATATAAGAATCAGGATAATCTGAATATCGACGAGGTATTCCCGCTAATCCTAAAAAAAATTGAGGGAAAAAAGTTAAATTTACTCCAATAAATTAAAAAAAAATATATTTTTAAAAGGTACATTTCGCCACTTCTACTATAAGCTTCATTTGGTTTTTTATTGATTAGAAATAAGTATAATTGACTTATCAGATGTTAGTATTAAGTTTTGCCTTCATGGTAATATAAAACATTTTGTTAAGCATTTTTGTAGTGGAAAAATAAAATTACACTATTTATATATCGATTTTTTATTTTATTAATACAGACCCAGTTTTATCAATACCCATACGTACCCATACAGTAATCTTAGGAATCGCAAATAGTAGTCAAGTAAAAAAGTAACAATACACTTGGGGCATCGAAATGTATTTGGGGTTTATACAAGATTTCACTTAATATTTAAAAAGGATCAACAAATTTTGTACCTAACAAGTAATTAGATACTTTACAAGCCACCGATATGATGAAAAACAAATAATTACAAACCTACTAGGTATATCTTATTAATAATTTTATATATATAATATTATATAACATTACTATAGGTATATTATCTTATGACAATTACAAAATACAAACCATTATCTATTGTGCTTTTACAAACTTCGAACACAGCCATTTTATATATTTAATATTACTTACAAACTAAGCTAGATCATTTAATTATAAGTTAGTTATTATCAGTATGTTTGCCACATACGTCAGTATTCCTTGACAATTAGTTTGTCGACAAATTAACTTTAAAACTATAATAAATCTATCAAGTAAATGTGCTTTATCGGTCTATCTATGAGCAACACTTACCGTACAACATTACCTATAATTAAGAAAACATACAATTATGTAACTAATAAGTACCTATTATGGAAGCCGTCTTGAAGCAATTATGTCTGTTCTTATTATAAAGGTTTTATTTTCCTCGATATATTTCTATGATGCGATCCTGGTCGACGTACTCGAAGATGTGCGGCGCGTCCATCAGAATGCCGACTGTCCCAGCCGTGGTCACGATGAAGAAAATGTACAGTTGCAGTCTGTCGATTACCATTGCTACGTATTTCCAATCTTCACGTGTCTGTAAAATTATAAATTTGGTTGAGTAGCTTTTTCTTGCCATAGGAATCGTGTATTTTCTAGGATTATAGCGATAGTACCTAGCTACATAATGTACACTTCTGGACACATCTATTGGCCCACCTTGTATTTTCAGTTTCGTTTGGTCCTAGCTAAAATTTTATATTAGGTCGAGCAAAAAGTTTTTATGCAGTTTTTAACCTGGCACATTCACAATTTCATTCAATAGTCTTTTTTTGAATTTCGAACACAGAATTTAAAGAAACAAAAGACAATTTGGAGCCTGTTTGTTGATATCAAACAATCGAATACTAAGAAAACTTGGTTTTATTGGTTTACTTGGATTTAATTCTTGAAAAAGTGATTGATATCTTTGGTTTTGCAACAAACATTACTTATTCTTAACATTAAGGTGAGGTTCTATCAATAATCTATGGATACTTCACCTGAAGTCGCCGCCCAAGCTGTGGCACTTATTCAGGCCGGACACAGCCAAAGAAACGTGAGTGCTCAACTTAATTTAAGTCGATCTGCGGTTCGAAATGTTTATCGGAGGTACCTAGAGACTGGCGGCTTTGTTCGTCGCCAAGAAAGGCCACGATCTCGGGTCACAACTGAAAGGCAGGATCGATTCATCGTGACGACCAGCTTGAGAAATCGTCACCTTACCTCCATTGAGATACAAAACCAACTTCGCGACTTCCACGGAGTATCTGTGAGCGCTCGAACTGTTCGGAGAAGGTTAAAAGAACGCGATATGGTACCACACAAGCCAGCTAATGGGCCCAAACTAACGCGAGCCCACCGAACAGCGCGCCTTCATTTCGCACGCAGTCATTTAAATTGGACACAGCAAGATTGGAGCCGTGTACTCTTTTCTGATGAGTCTAAAATTGTGTTACATGGCAATGATGGAAGGAAGAAGGTCTACCGACGTAAGGGAGAGCGTTTCGCACAATGCTGCTTTGAAGAGAGGGTTGCTTATGGCGGTGGCTCATGGACTGTCTGGGGCGGTATATCCGCGAGCGGCAAAACTCAACTTGAGGTTGTTACAGGACCACGGCTGCCAACATTAAATTCTGAAAGGTACATTCGTGAGTGCTTAGAACCTCACGTGATACCATACGCGGACTATGTGGGCCCAAATTTCCTTTTTATGCATGATAATGCAAGAGCCCATGCGGCCGGCATCGTCAGGGAATATCTTCGGGATGTGAACATCACAGTTATGGACTGGCCAGCCAGAAGCCCAGACATGAACCCCATTGAGCATATGTGGGACGAGCTAAAAAGACGTGTTAGGGCTCGTCAGCCAGTTGCCCAGACGATGCAGGAGTTGAAAACTGCCATAGAAGAGGAATGGGAGATGATCCCTCAAAATTTCATAGAGCGGTTGATAAACTCTATGCCTAATCGTATGAGAGCTGTGGTAGATGCCCATGGAGGCAACACGCGTTATTAAATTAAACCTTTATTTGATAAAACATGTTTTTTATTCAAAAATCAATTGCCTTTAACAAGGCGCATATCCGACTTGTTAGGCGTAGCTCCATGTCGTATGGTATTCTGAATTCAAATTTAAAACAATACGATCGAAAAAGATGGTAAAATGTATCAGGTTTAAAACTGCATCAACAGTTTTTGTTCAATCTAGCAATCATATTTCGGTAGGGGCCATCGAAACCTAAACTCTAAGGTGGGCCAATAGATGTGTCCAGAAGTGTACCTACCTGGTTGCTATCGACGATGTACCTATCTCTGAAAGAATTTTCGTACCTAAATGGATCATTTTCTAGAAGTTATCTACTTTTTTAAACATTAATATAAATAAACAATAGTATGCCGCGCGAGGGGATAATGCATGTCATATTATTAAATCCCGAACCTGAGATTTTCGGGGTGATTTTAACAAGTTGAGTTCAGTGGCTGTTTTTAATTATTCGTAAATTGATTCATAGTAGGTACATATTGTGTAAAACTGGTGTAGTTTTGTATTTCAAGTGTTTGGAACTGGACAATAACTTGACTGAAACTGGCTAAATGCACAAACCTTGCGAAGCTAAAATAAAAAACCTAATCCCTATCTTATTGAAACATTCCATAGATAATTTAGAACTAGAATCCTGAATGCTGCGAGTTCAAGCTAGCCCAAAGCAAAGACACTTTTCCCTGAGAAGCATATCTACCTACTCTACTTTTTGCACCTACAGCAACAGGATTGAAACCAAGCCATCAGAAGTGGTGGCTGACAACAGTGACAACTTCTGACGGTGCTGGACAGCCCTCCTACCCCCCTGAATGTTACAGGTCGCGCGGTCAAGGTTTCATGCAAATGTTTAGTTGAGGTTCTTCAAATGACATTTTAACAAAAAATTAAGGTTTAAAATGAAATTCAGTGCAATAATTATTGCCCGGTTACACTGCTACAGCCGGCAGCTCAGCAGGGGGTACCTACTCATAGAGTTGACCTATACAGGGCTATTATTTCCGAGTCAATTTTAGGGTACCTATCGTCATGCCGTAGTAAAATATGTTTAAGAAATTAAATAGGTAGGTAGGTACCTACTCGTAAGTACCTATTCAATTTAGCATCAATAATGATTTTACTCATAGTTTTTAAACCTTCCTCATCCTCAGGGTTGTATGTATAATTAGCACGCGTTGGAGGTCGGGGCAGGTTTTTAGACTTATGCTGGCCATTCACCATCATGCGATTGATCCAGTGTCAATCAAACTAACGGAGAGCAATTTTCAAAGGGCATGCCAAAAAACCATGTCCACACATGCTTGGTTTGGCTTGATCAAGGCTATTTGATCAATTAAGTTACTGGATCAAATGGCATGATGGTGAGTGACCATTAGGTACCTACCTATTTATAGCTATATTTTTTAGTAGCTTTGTCCCGTGGCTTCTCTCGCGTTCCTACATAAACTATGTCACTCAGGAATAAAGCAGTTTTCAATCGGTGAAATTTTTTTTCAATACACTTACTCGAAAACGCGCTCTTATCCCACTGCTTTTAAGCACGCAATGGACTATTTTCCGCACTAGTGCAGAAAAGTGCGCGTACTCTCCCCCGCCACAATTTTATTACATGTATCGTATCAGGCTGGGCGCGCGTCGACCCCCACGAGTCGCCGGTCAACCTCCGTTTATTCATTTCTTCGTAAGTGTATTGAAAAAAGTCGTTTTTAAGTTATTAGAGTCGTTTGATACACGTGCAAATTTGTCACTGCATCCTTCGGTTCCATAACTTACTCGCTTACGGCTTCTGCGAATTCCGCCTCGGTTGCAGTGACAACTTTTTTGCACTTGTATCAAAATGTACTTACTATAGCAATCGGACCGGTAGTGTACTTTCAGAGATTACCCCCTACAAACAAAAAAAACAAAACCTCTTTATAGTATTATATAACATTAGTGTAGTGGCTATCTTACCTGAATGTAAAGATCTTCGTTACGTAAATGTTCTGCGATGAACTCTACAGCTTCTGTGGCCTTCGCTGCTTCGGGCGACAGCAGTAGTGAGTCGGAGCTCTCAGACTCCCTCCGCTCCCCCCCGAGGCCCAGGCCGCCGAGTGCACCCAGTCCGCCCAGGGCTCCCACCTCACCGCCGCCAGCCGCTCGGTTGATCTTGCAGTTCGGATGGTGCAGGTCCGACATCTCCATTGCCTCCATTTTGCTTTGATTTACACCAATCGCACTAAGAAGTTAGTAATTATCCACAAAGTTCACATGTTAGAAGAGGACACTAGCATTTAGTGAGAGCTTTAGACTGCAAACATACCTGATATGCTTCGGCAGGTCATGGGGGGCGGCTGCATGCGGTGGGGCTCCCATGCCCGGCATTTCCATCATCCAGCGCAATCTCGTTTTGCGCGGACGACGCATCAGTAGTCCTGTCGGTAGGTAGTGGAGGAAGACACTTCGGATCCAGAGAGGCATTCTGACGAACACAAATACATGTGTCTTATTAGTCACGAATTAGTTAGTTATTGGTGAGTGAAGTATACGACAGATTCATAAATATAGGTAAACTAGCTTGTGTCAGAGGCTTCACCCGCGTGAAAGTAGGTTTCTCCATACAAACTTTAGGTCCCGTTTTATCCCCTTACGGGTTGAATTTTGGAAACTCCTCTTAGTGCTCGCTTACGTAACAAAAGGAAGCCTTATGCAAAATTTCATGTTACTAGTCCCCGTAGTTTCGGCTGTGCGTTGATATGTCAGTCATTCAGTTTCTCCTTTTATATATTATATAGATAACATTGTTATTTTGCGTTTGCATTTAGATATAATGGGCGAAGTTTGTAGTTTCAATCGAGGCAGAATTGGCCTAAGTCGAAGGCGAAAGTTTCTGATTCATTTTTTTTTTAACTCTACCCCACTGTTACACAAGACACCGAGACTCGGAACACTTATCTGTAGGGTATACAAATATTTGTCCCGTGCGTGTGTCTTTGGGCGTGCAGAGTAGAATTCCCACGTGAATCATACCTACGATTTTCAATACACTTGCGAAGAATAAGTAAATTTCAGGAATGTAACAGCAAGGTATTTTTAAGAAATATTTGTGAGAAAAGTGTTTTTTTTTTGACATGGGAAATCATCAAGTAGGTAATTCCCCCCGCTCTTGATAGAGCGAGAGGGTGTGTTAGAGTTTTGCCACAGTATAGATATAATTGGAACAGTACGGAAACTACCTACAAATATTCGAAACGGCACACTCACACAAACATACGCATCGACGAGACTCCTAAGCGTTTCTCGCGGTCTTGTCAGTAGCGAATGCCGCTGTTCCATATATCTATACTGTGGTTTTGCTGACTAAAACTCACCTGTGTTCCTTCAGTTGCCCTCTGCGTTCCAGGGCCGCAGTAACGAAACTATACGGTTGTGGCGTACAATAATAGATTGCTATTTATATATACCTGTGTGTTCTGGGTCCCCGGAAGTTCCAGTTAATGATGATGACGGTGACCAGAATACTGACGGTGTTCATGATGAAAGTAAAGAGCAGGTACTTGGCGATGAGCGGTAGCACCAGGGAGGTCGGCGGTAGAATCTTTGACACCAGTAGTAAGAATACAACCAGTGACAGCAAAATGCTGATACCCAATGTTACCTACGAGCAATAACAACATTATTAGGGTATTGTGAGCGTGGACACTATAACAGGCAAAATGTATAAGTCGAAAAAATCAATATTCCCTTCCCGACATTGTGATCCTTACTTGGAACTTTCTAGTTACGCAGAAAATAATTGTTTTTGTTAACAGAAATACAGTCTTTGCCTAATAGTTCAGTTAGAGATGCTTGATTCATTTGTTACTCTATAAATATATTGCCAAATGAAATTTGATATACCTGCTAAGTTTTTTTGAGAATATGTTATTATTATATTATTATTAATTCTATGTGGTTGAATCCCTAGGTTCAAAACAATGTTACGCACAATAAATATTTTATATTTATATAATATATTTGGCGTGCTCAGCCCCGGATCTAAGGGGGGGCAAACCGGGGCACTTGCCCTGGGCGGCAGTTTCATGGGGGCGCCAAATCGTTGAGACAAGAATTCGAAATATCGAAAAAATTAAGCTTTTTTTCCTACAAGCTCATAGGTTTTTATTAAGTAATCGAATCTTAATATAGTATGTTTGAAAAACAAATTTTTCTATTTCCATACGCCCAGTTAGTTTTTGAACACATACTAAGTAAGTGATTTATGAACGCAGGGGGGCGCCACTATCTAGGTTTTGTCCCGGTTTGAAAAATCGTAGATCCGGAGCTGCGTGCGTTTTACACAACAAAATAAAAGTAATTTTCCAGCAACAGATGCACTGTTACTTATATCAGACACTGTTACTTAAATTAGACAGCTGTCAGATTCATACAATGTAGCTAAGTACCTATCCTTTTCTCTCAAAGTTGCATATTTTCGTCCTGCTGTCATCCTACCCATTCCATGTAAAAAAGACCTTAGTTTTATGTATAAAATGCACAGATGATGGTTACTTGTATATTGTATGGCGGACAACAATGTAAAAGAAAAATATGATTTTATGTCACCTTTTCACCAGCTTCAGCAGGCAAGTAGAATACCAAGACACAGAGGAATGAAATCAATACAGTTGGCAGGATCAAGTTGACAGTATAGAACAAAGTCTTCCGCCTAATTATAATGTAGAATGTAATGTCTGTTTCGGTAGGATGGTTTCCTTCGTAGATGTTGAGGTATGCTGGCACTTCAATGATGTCCCATGTTCCTGACTTCCAATAATCTGACAGGTCCACAAAGTTCTTGTTGTTGTATAAGGCCAGGGACACTTGGTCTCCGTTGAAGGTCCATGAGCCGAATTTCATGATACACGTTTGTTGATCGAAGGGGAAATACGTTACATCAATTGTGCACGAGCTCTGAAAAACACAACAGACGATGATACGATAACTAGTTCCATCAAGGATAATACTGCTGTTTGTACAGCTAACATTATTATTCTGTAAGTAGGTAATTTACCTGGTAAATAGCTGGAGGTACCCATAGCACTTCACCGTTGGGATAAATCAGGACGTTAGACTTGTATCGCACCTCATAGTTACCGTCAGCGCTGTAACAGTTACTTCCTTTAGCATCCAAGATAAACATAAACAAATGATTCAAAAAGAAGAAAATATACTCACTTATTGAAAAGTACGATGTCAGGCTTCCAAACTTTGTCGGGCGGTAGACGCAACACGCCGATGCCGCCGTAGTCAGCCTCATCCCACATCAGCTGATAGTCCATCCATACCAAACGAAGCCACACGTTCGATTTCATGATTTGATTCTTTTCGTTCTGCAAGAGGTATGGATATTAGTTTTTTGTTTTATACTTAAAGAAAAGCTTTACGACTGGCTGTTTTATTGATGAAGTATTCCTATTTTGATGACAAAAAGCTTTGAAAATATAAAAAAAAAGAAATTTGTTTTGTTATGAAATCAGCCTTTTAAGGCCCTTGTCTGACAGTCGGAACCAGCTGTTTTTACCTGATATCTAATAACGAGCCTGGCTTTTACCTTGGTCAGAGGATAAGCATTTTCATACAGCGTGGCAATTCTATCAGCTTTTTGGGTACAGCATTTCAGACATTTTGGGTCGACAGCGATGCGGAGGAGTTTTTTGACGAAAGTAATAAATATTTATTTTAGATAACGCTTATTAGTTGTTTTTTTGTTTAAATATGTAAACATTTCATAGCTTGTAAAATAATTACCGTCTGCCTAAAAAAAATAGTGATGTTAATTACGAGTACATACAACGTTAATCAGCTGTACGAAGGCTAGTCCGAATCGCACGTCCACTTTCTGTGTCATGTTCTGCACTGGGCGGATGAGCTTGTTGTAACCACGGAACAGGTCGCGGACCAAGCGCTCCTCGTCTTCCGAACACCATCCTGGAACAGGATTATGGATATGAACTACTGCTTTAGTTGGCAATTGCTTCCAATATTACATTTTCTATTATGGTAAACCAGGCCCCAGTCGGTAAAAAACCAAGACACGCACGTCAAACGGGGTGAATAGGAACAAAACTTTGCTTAGGTTTTTCACATTGGTATATATTTATATTATTGATTTCTATCAAAGCATCCGTTTTTATTACAGTTAATGAATAAATAGAAGTACTTAAAACATGGGAAAAAATTGTTAATTAACGCGAAGATCCCCTTCAAACTTTTGTTCCTATTCACCCCTGCGTTCCTATTCACCCCGTTTGACTGTATTTAAAATTTGGCGCTTATTTGAGCCTGAGATCTGGTTAGTTTATAATTATGACGGCGATGTATCAAACAATGCAAGTTTAACTTGCGGTGTATAGTTTATGTAATTTTAAATGCGTGTATTAATTTTGCAAGTGGGGCACGTTGCCATGGGGCACACACGCCTGGTTTACCCTGCTTGGGAAATCATTAAATTACTTTTCCCACTCTTGGTGGAGCGAGAGGGAGTGTCGAACTTTTATTTACTAAAACCCACAGTTTTCTTTCAGTTGCCTTTTGCGAGGGCCACGGTAACTCTTTCGAACAATCCGCAGCTCTGGTAGTTCCATATTACCTACATAGTGAGCTGAACATAATTATCCAATGAGTTTGTTTCGGTGTTTCTGCTCAGGGTAGTCAGCTAGGAAACACCGGCCTCATCTAGTTTAAAAAAGCCGAAAAAAAAATTGACGTGTAAAAGAGTTTTTTTAAACCTATTTACAAAATAAATATCATTTATCATCATTTATCAATACAATTTGATATATCAACATGACTTCGAACATTTTATTTGAATACATGAGTCGTAAACAAAAACAGGGAAAGAGAACTCTTTTTCTACTGGTAAACGTATTGCTTGGTGTTTTCAACGCGGCTACGACCTTGCTTCTAACGTGAATGTAACTAAATGTTGATGAATCAACATAGAATTCGTTAAGGGCATGTTTCTCAGTTTCATCTAGGGAACTGAAAAGCTGGGATAAATATTCTGTGTGCCTTTGTATTATACTTAACTGTAGGATGGAGGCTGAAGCTCCTGAAAGTTAGATACCCTTCAGTATCTTTACGGTACACAAGTGTGTGTTAGCATAAAAAAAATCTTCATTTTACACATATATTTTATGCTGTACCGCCTCACGCATATAAATGAACGTAAACTGGTTCAATAATCGAATTAATAAAGCCTGAAAATTATTACTTTTTCAGGTTTTGAAATGAATCGAGCTCATAAAAGCTCTCATTAAAATAAATGAGTAACGATTTGTGATTCTGGTGATCTCGGTACTGTAAGACACTCAATGTAGTCGACGCCCATATGTTTAGCTGAATTTTCCCTTGTAATGGATGTCAGGAGAGTCAGTTCAGTAACGTGTACAATGTGTAGCCGTGAGGATGCTGTGACGACAGATCAATAAAGACTCAAACGGAGATAATGTTGTTTAGGAATACCTACTATTCTCGAATATGCGATGATGATTCTTATGAAGATTTATTTGAATACTAATTCTTGTACTGTTATTAATGTTCACTCATAAAATGAATTCTACCTAAAATAAAAAAAAAATAACCAAGTGCGGTTAGAAAAAAATTAAGTTATTTGAATAAAACTCTTTAATCTGATGTATTTCCTTTATAAATATTGTAAATTAAAATTCGGTACATAACGCGTATGTAATACATATTTTGTTTATATGAACCTCTATTTACATAGCTAGCCGGTAGCGGCGGTTCATGAGATTGATAAGAAGATGAAATATAAACGTAGATAGTCATTTTCTTTTTGCCTGTTTTAGGGTATGATGGGGTGTGTTAGTGTTCATGATTTGTTTACAACGTGTGGAGTACCTGAGTAGAGCAGCGTGAGGAGTGCGGCGAGGAGCAGACAGGCGCGCGACCCGCCCGACATCGCGGCGCGGACTGCCGCCGCGGCACGCGCCGCGCCGCGCCGCCCCGCTGCCGGCTCGCGCACCGCGCTGCGCCACACCCGCCTCTTCCCGGCGCCCGCAGCGCCCGCCCGCCCGCCATCCCACCCTGTGCACTAATGCATGCTGCACACTACTCCCATTCCATTAGCTGAATTTCAGTTACTTAATGGCGAAATGAAAACTATCTCGTTTCTTTGCGGTTAATTCAGTCCTATTCACCTTTGTGGATACTTTTGTATGGTGTCAATTTATTTTATAGAATGAAAAATATGAAAAAATACGAAAAATCTAAATATACTTAGTACAGGCCTATGCCCAACAGTGGACGTCTTTTGGCTGAAATGATGATGACTTAGTAGAAAGTAGTAAATTGATTCAGTAGAATTCAGTTGAGAAAATGTAGTAAATTGGATCAATTCATTTTTTCTTTATTACAGCGTCCATTTTGCAAATGTGCCTGTGTTTTCACATTTTTATACTTACCTAGCTACGGTCAAATTTACGTGTGTTGGTATGGTGTTGGTTATGGTGTAGGCTTTTGTGGAAATTTGCTAGTGATGTGCGCATGTGCAGTTATCCCGAGGGATGTCATCGATTGCTCCGTGACTCCGTTCCGCTAGCAAACGCCTCCACGGGAATATTATGTAGGTCAGGGATGATTTACATAACTCATGGGGCTTAGAACACAGGGAACACCTACCTATAGGAAGATTAAGCCCCAAATTGCGATTATGACTCAAGAATCTTAAGTAATTTTGTCAAAGATAATGTATGACTAGAGTAGTTAATTTACCAGAGATTAAGTAAAGCTTATGAATTTTAGGTTGCAGCATAGAACCTAACTTGTAAGTCTGTTATAGGGTTCAGAAATAAATAAAACAAAGGCTTTGTTTCATTCGTTTATATTTAATAAACAAAGTGCAATTCAGAGTTAACCCTAACAATTGAACAAATCTTGGGGACATCAGGCTGTCCCATTGCCGACGGAGAGATGCCGCACATAGTTCCATCAGTACAATGATGGCGGCGGCCTACACCGTCCGGGTCGTCACACAACCTCTAGCGAATGGTACGAAGATATAACAGTAAATCAACGGATGACCAAAAACATTGACTTATAATCATATCCGGTCCGCAACTTCCATCGGACCGTCTAAGATTACTAACAGCACGGGCTCAGAAAAGGAAAACATCACAGGAGCTTTGCGAGGGTACAGTCGCTTGTCGGGTGTACCCGCGCCTTCTCGCTGGGAACACTACGTTTTCCTTTTAAGAGGCTTACAATGTTTCTGAAATAAATAAAAACAATGAGTAAGAATAACAAACGTAACAATTATTATCGTTTTGATGGAGCAGTTAACCGAACGCATCGAAAGTGTTTCGGATTGTGCGGACGAGCGGCAGGACTGGTCAGATATTGAGCTGATATACCTGTGCTTATCAACTGATCGCGCATCGTATCTGTCAATAAATAGGCACCTTTGTGTTAAACCCTCTATGTAACGAAAAAACCGGTTCATGTTACAACTTCTTGTACTTATAAAACGTTGTATATCTTATAAAATGAGTTATATATTACATGTACATGTCTGAAACGATGGTCATATCATTTGAATTAATTTTCGAAGAAGAAAATTTTATAAGCTAATATTATTTTCAGCATACGAATTACTGTAACTGTATGGAAAGAAGTACAAACGTGATATTAATATGTAATTTAATTATTATTTGTAAAAGTCGTTCCGAAAGACCCAGATATGACTTTATTAAAATAATATTTGTTTAACTACAACTTTCAACGAACGATTTATTAAGCTATAGCCATGGGTATTTTACCATTTATAACAATATCGACCCGTTCACAACGAGGCATATCACAACCTGTACCAATTGAATCAACATTGTTTGTAAAGTTCTATACTAGCTACTGACACAAATATATCCGAAAATAAAACTAGGGATTATAACCACGATTCATGGAATCGAACAAGAAGGAAACAAAGGGCCATTGTTTCACCGCCCAAACTCTAAACTGTACAATAGATTTCAAGAATCGAAGAAGTTCTAACAAATTTTAATTTTTAAATGCGAATCAGGTCGTTTAACGGTAAGAAGGAAGACGTTTTTGTGCAAATATTTTCTGCCGCAGTCTTGTCTAGTGGGTGGCCACTTGCAGAGTGCGCTCCGCGGCGTGGCGGCCAGGCGGCGTGGCGGTGGCGTGGAGGTGGCGTGGCGGCGCTGTGCCTGTGTAGCACGTCCTGCCACTTTATCGCTGGGGGCGACCGTTCCAGGGACGGAACGTCTGTTACGGAGCCGCTCATTGAAACTCATGCCATACGCTAATGGCAACAGTCGGGGTGTTTAGGGTACGGAATTAATTCCACTGAGCGTGATTGCCGTTTATCATTGTATTTTTGGAAGAAAAGGTACACAATCGCTGAAGTTCTCAAGGGATTAGAAGACGTTAGTCGGATGGGCAGTTATTTGTAACGTACAGGGTTGGCAGTTCAGCGGTAACTTATGTCTACAGGGGGCGCGGGCGGCAAGGCAGGCGGCGGCAACTCCGGCGCCGCGGCGTCGGCGTCCGCGCCACTTCGCTCATCACAACTTAACAAATATTCGCGGTATCACAGAACTTTTCGCATGCGCATCCGCAAGCGGGCGGGTCGCTACGACACCATGATGTGCGGCGCGGACAGCAGCACGGCTAGCGTTGCAACGATTGTGAACAGGGTAAAGATAATAAGGCACAGTCTGTCCACGACCATGGCGGCGAACTTCCAGTCGCGCGACACGTCCGCATCCTCGTCGTCCTTGCGCATCTGGAACATATATCACCATGTACAACTACCGTCAATGTGTGGACATCATTTATTGAATGTTATGTAGTTTCGGTCACGGTACCTGATCTGTGATGACTCGGATCTCCTTCAGTATGAGGGAGAGCTCGTAGTCGACACCGAAGCAGCTATGCGCGGCCAGACCCGCGCCGTTCTCCTCACCCGACCTGCAACGAGCGCGCTCAGTAGATAGCGGCTACTTCTGACCCTACTCTACAGGTGAGGCCGAGGAACGGAGGGCACTACAGGAGTTATGCCGATTAGATGTTAAAGACCAGACCCAGAAGTAGAAATACAAATTGAAAGTGAAACTATGTGATGGCCCGTGAGAGAGTATGTTGATGTTCAATGTTTGAATACTCGTGATTTAGCTGTTAGGGTCGGGTACTGCGGATCGTTCGAGGCTGGGTTGAATTATCGTAACCGTGCTATTTACGGCGAGTAGTGTTCGTGTAGATCGTCGAGGGACCTGTAGTAGCGGCAGCACTGTGGCTGCGGCGCCTGCGGGTGGCGGAAGTCGTCGTCGATGTCCAGCACGTTGGCCAGCAGCGACTTGGACGAGCGCTCGCGCAGCTCGAGGTCGGGCGGCGGCGGTGCGCGCGCCGGCGGCGGCGTGGCGGAGCCCGGCCGCGACATGCGCAGTACCCACGGCAGCCAGTACAGGAACACGCAACGGATCTGGGGAACACGCCGTGTTACAACCGCTTCTTAACTAACTAGAAACACACGCATATCAAAGTAACATCGTGAAACATATACGAACCCAGTCACTCATTTCGTGAGTGTCTGCGTGCCTGTGGTGGTAGTTGAGGATGAGGATGGTGGAGACGACGGAGGAGGCCACCATGAACATGATGCAGTTGAAGTAGGTGCCCAGCAGCGGCACGGCGTCCGACGTGGCTGGCATGGTTTCCGCGACCATGTTGAGGAACACCGTCAGCGATAGTAATATCGTTACGCCTGGGTAGTACAATACACCATAACGTTTCATCAGTTCTCTATTTACATAAACTAAACAAAGGCTACGCAATAACAGAAAAAAAGCAAATGGATTTGGGCTCGAAAGCGATATTTCAAACTAGTCCAAAGGTTCATTTGTATTTTCACTGTAAGAACGTTTTGTTGCTGGTCAATGCCCATATTGATGTCAATGCCCATATTGATGTCTATAAGATTTTTTAAATAAAATTCTGTTAGTGAGTATATACATTTGATATTATTAGTAACAACTAAATTACGTCCCGTTTAGGAGGATATACCTTGGACGTGTTTCGAATTTAGTAGGTAATGTGCTAGAAGGGAAGGGTATTTTTTTTAAATATAAGCACATAAATACCATGTTATATATACTAATCAAATAACAACTAAAACTGGCATATCAGACTCATAGATCCTTCGATGTATGCGGTATAAACGGCGAAGCGCTTAGTCCGGACCGTAGAAGTTTCAACAGGTGGATATTGACCGTACGTGGGTTTGTCCGATGGTAGAAAGGTGATTGCGGAATCAAGTCATGCAATTCTCGCGCACACTCTCCAAAATGCATCCTGTAAAATACCGAAAAGCTACCCTACGCCTGTGCTCCAGGCTTTGCAGATTGGACTTAACCATATCTGGATCACGAATTAGCCTCTTCGCACGCCTTTCTACTGAATCCAAAGCTGCTAGATGGCATTTAGCAGTACCAGCCCACAGTTATATACATATCGTTGTATAAGCTTTTACCTAAAGACAACTTCTCTCCGGAGTCTGGCGGCAAGGTGAAGCCCAGTAGCGCCATGGAGGCGATGAGAACGCACGGCACGATCAGGTTGAAGAAGTAGTAGAGGGTCTTGCGCCGGATCACCACCGCGAACGTGATGTCGATGTACGGCTCCGGACAGCAGTTGTAGTAGATCTCATTCCGCTTGCCGGGGACTCCTGCACGACAACAATAACCCAATTAACTATAATATTTGGCGAAACGCGATACTTTCATACTATCCATGTTAATATTATAAATGTAAAAGTAGCTCTGTAAGTTACAATTTCATGCCTAAATTACTGAAATATTTCTAATACATTTTGGTATAGTGATAGTTATATAAACGACCTTGAAAAAGGACATATTATATCTTTGATCCCGGGAATACATTATTTTGGGGTAGTTTGCGAATTTCAAACCAGCAAAGCCCTTGGCAGAAAGAAGCATTTCGACGCTTGAAAGGCAAAAACTACTAAGCGACATTGAGTAAACTTTACAGTAGAGTGATTAAAAGTTAAAATTTTTAGAAAAAAATCATTTGCTTAAAAAAAGTCGGATTCAGATATTATTAACACGATGTTAATAGTATCTAAATCCGACTATTTCGTAATTTTTAACAAAATTTTTGTCTAAAAATTTTCATTTTAAGTCATTCTCCTGTAAAGTTTACTCAATGTCGCTTAGTAATTTTTGCCTTTCAAGCGTCGATTTGATAATAAATCACGGAAGTTTATCGAAAATGAGAATAAAAGAAATGTAAAACTAAAAACAAGCTTTTGCTTCAAAAATAGCAAGAATTAAAAGTACCTATCCAACACATGATTAATGTTATTGGAGTTAATGACCTAACCAATAACGTAGAATTACAATTTCAATTCCATTACGCTAGTCATTAAGATAGCGCACGAAAAGACTCTCGAAGATAAGATAGATGGAATAGATTAGATAGTGTATCGTATGCAAAAATAATAAAATGAATACCTATTAGCTCCCATTCGCCATTTGTGACAAAACTGCTTATATCTCCACCTCCCTCATCTTGTAGTTGTAGGTCCAACTGTAAGGAAACAACCATAAATGAAACTGAAAAAATATAAGCAATATATAAAGTTTAGTATTTCAAATACAAACCTGATAACCATCATAAGTCCAGCTGCCAAACTTCATCTCGCAACGTTGGTCGTCGAAGGGAAACCAGGTGATGTCGATCTTGCAGGTGCTCTTGAAGATGCCGGGCGGCACGTACAGGCACGAGCCGTTGTTGCGCACCACCACGTTGGTCGGATATGTGCTGTCGAACCCTTCGTCCGCGCTACAAACAAAATACATAATTCGCTCCTATCTCGCAGTATCGCATAGCATTCTTATGATCGTAGCATGCAGTCCTGAAAGGACGAGGCGTTCTATGTTCGTAGTACGCGGTGTACTACGATTTCAGCGTTCGTAGCTCGTGGCTCTACATACGGATGTAGAGCCATTCGTGCTACGAATGCTACGGAGCATTTGTAGCACGTAGTGAAACTTGCGCCTGCTACGAATACGCGGCGTTCTACGATCGTAGCTCGCGGCTCAACGTTCGTAGCATTCGTAGCTCGTGGCTCTACATCCGTAGCATTCGTAGCACGTAGTAAAACTTACATCTGCTACGAATACGCGGCGTTCTACGATCGTAGCTCGCGGCTCAACGTTTTTAGCATTCGTAGCTTGTGGCCCTACGTCCGTATAGCATTCTTAGCACATGGTGCCACTTGCACGTGCTACGAATACGCGGCGTTCTACTAGCTGTAGTTCGGCGTTCTAGTAGCTCAAGGTTCTATGTTCGTAGCATTCGTAGCACATGTTCTACGATCGTACCGTTTGCAGGACTTAGTGTACTACGATCGTAGCGTATGTATGTAGCAATTGGCGTTTTACTGTAAATTGTAAATGCATAGTTACAATACTTGCACGTGTAAAAATAATGTATCAACACTTGTCATAAAGCTGATATAAGTACCGATCCATTTTGAGGCCTTGCGTAATAGTCTTGAAGTATAGCAAAGACGCGAAACAGAAAACAATTGGCGATGTTTCACAAGTTTGGGAAAGCGCTGTTTGCAAAGTGTACAAGTTCGAGTCTAAAATTACGTCTGGGGCTTATGTCGATGACAGCACTTTAGGTGTTTAACGGTCTGTACTATGTTTGAAATATTACAACGACAGAGATTGAGGCACAAGAAAGGTGTGTGAAGCTTGAAGTCTTATGTTGTTAGTGAATTTTTGATATGCTTTTAATTCTAGCCCTACATGAAAAATGTTCATTGTAGTAAGTCTAGGTTACAAGTAAATTGGGTTAATGATTTATAACAAGAGTAATAATAACGTCATACTTTGACCATTAATTTGCAGCGAAGCGTGGTCCCTAATTATGAGCAAGCCTGCTGATGGCGGTTCGTTGCGGCGGCCATGTGGGAGGCTAATAGCTAGATGGAGCTTTGTGCGTTTATTTGGAAACTAAAACTAGTTATGACTTAAGAGTTAAAGAATCTCGTGATTTAGTTGAAATAAAGCAAATTAAGAGTTTCACTTTGCTGCAGAACTGGGTCGTAGGTAATCTTGACTAAAATAGCAATTATCACGGAAAATGATTTGCACTTTCGATTCCACTTTGATGGATATACAATTTAATTAACTGTACCTTTGTGTTTTAATAATTGAAAACGATAAAATAACATATTAATCATTCCATAATATACTAGCGAGTAATAAACACAATGTTAATCTTATTTTTTCTGCTGGATCGAAATAATTATTGAATTTATTGGTACTTTCCAATCTCCAGAAGATATTTCGGGTTAAGAATATCCGCATAAATAACAATTACCTATGAACTTTTAGCAAACTTGATTGAAAGTGAGGAAATGGATGCTGATGGTTGAAGATAATGTAATCATTCGTTGAAAAGAAACTTCATATGACGCTCTGCTTCTCCGCTGGTGAATTATGCTTGCCTATTATGGAGCTCACTCAGCCCACTTCAACTTAGCGGGAATAAATAAAGAAATAGAGAAATCATATATGTCTCATTATAAAAACAACTGCTTAATGAGACATATATTATTTCTCTATTTTAGTTACTTTGATGATGTCTTTTGGTATTTTACGAGCTGCAGACATTTACTCTATTTTTATTCTGCAGAAAAATGTTATCAGAGCCACATGAAATCGTAGCAGGTGCAATTCTCTTAGAGAACTCATCATCATGAAACCACCACCAGCCACCTTGTCAATGATATGAAAACATTATTGTCGAGTAAGTTTGGATAAATAGTAAACTTTTACTAAGATAATAAAACTTTGGTCCCCCGTTTCGTACTCTTAGGGTGTGAATATTGTTTTTTTTTTTTTAACCATCACTCAACGCCGTCTAGTCTCAAGGTAAGCAAAGCTTGTGTTATGAATACTAGACAACTAATAAACATACATATATATTTCTAAATACATACATATTATAGATAAATTACACCCAGACACAGAACAAAAGATCGTGCTCAACACACAAACATTTATCCTGGGTGGGAATCTTACCCACGACCCACGAAAGATGATTTTCACACCGAAAAAAAAAATCCCACGACCTCTGGTATAGCAGTCAGGGCCACTAACCACTATTCCAACAGGCCAGTCAAAAACTCTGGAATGTGCTTGACATAAAAAAAGCTAAAAGTAAATTTTCCTTTAAGCGTAAAATTCGGAACTACTATCCTGCCGACCCTTTGAACCTCAGTTCGGTCTTCGTCATAATTGTTACCTTTTAAGTTATCTTAATTACTATGATTTATTATTTATCATATTATTAGTTTATAGTATTACGTATTTTATTATTATATACGCAACTTAATTTATTGATACTACATTCTATTTGAAATATGCGTTATTTATTTATTGTGCACATCTACCACAGCGTTATCTTTTTTAACCCAAAGGTTGATTGGTAGAGAATGCCTTGTTGCATTAAGTCCGCCTAAGTACCTACCACTACTGTACATGAAGTTTAAATAAATAAATAAGTGACAAGAATAATTTTAATGCTAGAAATTGGAATAAATTAGATCAACTGTTATTTAGATTGGCTTTTTTTAGGTGGGAAATCATCTAGTGACATCTCCCGCCCATGGGCTGAGCGGGAGGGCGTGTCAGACTTTTACTGACTAAAACCCACTCTTGTTCCTCTTTTGCCTTCGTTCCAGGGCCCCGGGGTTCACTTTCGCACAACCCATGGCCCCAGTAGGCTTCGACCCTGCTGGGCACCTACGATTTGCTGACATCTCTTCGAGGCGCGCGTGGAACACTACGCGCCGTCGACGACTTAGGCTCGGTTCGGACGGTTACCGGACTATCGGGCGGCTAGCTACCCATTGCTTGCCGTCCGCAAGCCCGCGTCTACGGTGGCTGGAAATCGGGATCGGAATCCATATGGCACGACACCCCGGCTGGGGCGTGAGGGGTGTTCCCTCGCACGTGCGGCCGCCTCCTTTGCTAGCATTACTGCTTCGCAGAAGGAGGCGACCGCCTACCACTCCTCTTCGCTTCGGACCATGGCCTGTGCCAATGCCCAGCGCGAGAGATCGCTGCCAACGATCGCCCCCACGAGGGCACGGCGGTGCTTTGCCCAGGCGGGGCATACCTCTACCGTATGTTCCACCGTGTCCTCCGTTCAGTCCACACAATGGTGACATCCGGGCGTTTCTTCCGCACGAAATCGGTGCAGGAACCTCCTAAACTTGCCATGTCCGGTGAGGACCTGCGTCATGCGGAAAGTAAGGATGGCGTGAGGTCTTTCCAGCCACTCCTCAAAGAGTAGACTTACCACCATAACTGAGATTGACTAAAGTTCACATTATTTTATGGGGTACTGTGTAAAATTTTATAAAAAAATACCACTTGAAAAAATTTAAAACATACATTAAATGCAAACTATTTAAGTAAACAAGCATATTAAAGCATTGTAAAGTCCTCTACAGAGGTAATGAATACGAATCCATGTTAAATAGTTCTTCAAGTGTCCTTTTTACGTATTTACTAACACTACATAGATTCATTATTCTCATTATTATAAATTGAAATATTGGATCCTTGACTGGCTTCTGCCAGCGGCTTCGCCGGTGTGAGTACAGGTTTCTCCATACTTTTGGACCCCCGTTTCATCCTCTCAGGGGGAGAAATTTGGAAAATGCTTTCTTAGCGCTTGCTCGCGTTATAAAAGTAAACTTTGTGCGAAATTTCACGCTCCTAGTTCCAGTAGTTTCGGCTGTGCGTTGATATGTCAGTCAGTTTCTTGTTTTATACATATAGATAAAAATGCTTGTCTTAATACCGGTCCTGCAGTGCTACACAGTCACTTCGGCTAACTAATTAGTTTTTTATTTTTTAAATATTTTTATATATTTTGGAAGAGATGCTCTTGCCCTTTTATTTTGTTCTTTTCAACATGGTTTTTATTTTTATTTTGATGCAGCTCCAGTATGTCTATCTCATGGTAACACCAAGTTGTAGCTATCAGGAAACACAGACTCCGGCAGGGAATTCCGCTCCTTAGCTGTACGTACAATAAATGTGTTCCCAAAACGCTTTGTACGTATGGGTGGGAAGTCTACCATGTACAGGTGGCGCAACGTCGTACGTCTAGTAGTCCGATGTTGGAACAGACTTGGCGGGATTCGATTGTGCAATTCCAGTGCACACTCCTCGAAATGTAAACGATAGAAAACCGACAGGCTAGCAACTTGGCGTCGATGTCTAAGGCTTTGGAGCTTCGACTCGACAAATGTATCATTGCCGATGATCCTCTTGGCTCGCCCCTCAATCGACTCTAGTGCATCAACCTTTGGCAGGAAAAGCTAAAACTTTCTGGTGATTTCATCTAGCAGTTTGAAGGCCTCTCGCCTGGGTACGCATTGCCATGGTTAAACTGGAGAACTTTAAATAGGCTCCGCACTTAGGTCGATCGCAGTAAAGACAATGGCAACGCAGGACATGCTGGTGCTGGGAACGTTCGAAAGAGTTACCATGACCCTCGAACGCAAAGGGCAACTGAAGGAACACACATGGGTTTTATTCAATAAAAGTATGACATACCCTCTTGATCCACACGGACTAGGAGAAGTTGTTTGATTCCCTACCTTAAAAAAGTGTTTTAAACCAGTGCTAAGGTTATATCAAAATAGGTACGCATATAGGTACGACACAGATTTAGCTGCAGTTGCGGATTGCTATTTTTTAATATTCAAGGCAATTATGCAAGATAGACATCCATTTTCGTACTTTTTTATTGCTTGATTGATATTGCTCCTAATTTCACGATCGCATCGTCTTCTGTTCTAATGTTTTTTTTAGTAAGTTCATTATGCGCGGGGATTGTGGGTGAGTGAGTGAGTATGTAGATATATGGTCGTGGTATACATACCTGTTGTACATGAGGACGTCTGGTTTCCATAGTCTGTGTGGTGGTACTCGTAAATCTTTGACCCCGCCGAAATCCGAAGTGTTCCACCTCAAGTTCATATCATTCCACTCCTGAATAAAGACATGGTACATTTATGTTACAAATAGATCGTATAACAATAATTAAATCTCATTGCTATGCAAAAGTAATTAATGCCTTTCGTGTTTCTCTGCACGCATGAACATTTAAAACTGTATACTCACTAGTTTTAGCCAGATGTTTGTTATTAAAAGCTGGTTTTTCTCGTCCTGTGAACATTAATTTGTATTTTATTACTAATACTCTGTCCCGTTTCTTCATAGTTTGAACTCAAATTAATCATTATTATACTGTGAGAGTTGGTCAACAAGGATTATAGAAAAACGCGTATTCGAACGGGTTCCAGAACGTCGTTTAGACAAAAACTATCAATAATGATTGAGTGTTGGCGCACACGTCTGCAATGGTGTGTTTGTGTGTGCTTAGCATGTGAGGACATATGTTGTAGACTTGATTGGTTAACTGCTTTAAACGATCTCGAAGTAGTTGTTTTTTTTTTTATTTAAACGGTACCCTGAGATAATGGTGAGAACACTGTCCTGTCGTAGAAGTATGAACTTTGGTCTTTTTTGTGTAAAGATGTAGATGCTAACCACGTCGATGATCTGCATGAGCGTGAGGCCGAAGGAGAGCTGCAGCGGGTCGCTCTCGTTGACGACGGGCCTCTCCAGCACGTTGTAGTGGTCCAGCAGGTGGTGAAGCAGCCGCTTCTCGTGGTACCCGCAGCGTGCCCCTGCGCCAAAAAAACAACCTCTTAGTGCTCCAAGTCTAAACTCATGTCCACTGTAGGCCTAGTACGGTAACCGTCCGGACCGGGCTTGAGTCGTCGACGGCACGTGAGTGTTCCACGCGCGCTTTAAAGAGATCGAAAACGAGGTCGAAACCTACTGGGGCCATGAATTGTGCGAAAGTGTACCCCGGGACCCTAGAACGGTAGCAAAGAAGGAACAGGAGTAGGATTTAGTCAGTAAAAGTCTGACACGCCCTCCCGCACCGCTCAAGAGCAGGAGAAGTCATTGGATGATTTTCCATCTAAAAAAAATATCTATACTCATGTAGTTAGGTATTCACAATACTATTATTTTCCATACTTGGAAATACTACAGAAAAAAAAACGATAAAACATTATCTATGGTTAATAAATCTCTAATGTACTATTAGCTTTTTTTTTTATTGGGTGGGAAAATCATCTTATGACAAATCCCGCTCTTGGGTGGTGCGAGAGATAGTGTCAGACTTTTACTGACTAACAACCCACTTCTGTTCCTTCTTTGCCTTCGTCCCAGGGCCCCGGGTATTAGCTTGAAATAAACAACGCAGCAGTACGAAAATGGTGTAATGTTAAGCTTTAAGAAGGGGGAGTGCGCATATTTGAGTCCCTCACGTACGATTGCAAACCCTCACGTAGTTTGAGCATCGACCGTGATTCCACATTACAGGCGATTTTTACTAGCTCATATAAGAATCAGAGAAAGGCAGAATTTTGAAGATTTTTGATTATTACTTTCACAATCAAAACCCGAGCCTCTTTCACTAGCTTGGGGTTGGCTTCCGGTTTAACCGGAAGCGGCTAAATATTCGTGTTTAACATGGAGCGACTGTCTGTAAGACCTCTACAACCCAGTGACAGGGCAACACGATACTCTACGGTTAGACATTACAGCCGAAAGACGTCCACTGTTGGACATAGGCCTCCCCCAAAGTGGTGGGAAAATTATCTCATGACAAATCCCGCCCTTGGGAGAGCGCGAGATAGTGTCAGACTTTTACTGACTAAAAACCCACTCCTGTTCCTTCGTTGCCTTCGTCCCAGGGCTCCGGGTTTCGTTTTCACACTGCCCATGGCCCCAGTAGGCTTCGACCCTGCTGGGCCCCTACGGTTTGCTGACATCTCCCTGAGGCGCGCGTGGAACAATACGTGCCGTCGACGACTGGAGCTCGGTCCGGACGGTTACCGGACGGTCGGACGGCGGGCTACCCATTGCTCGCCGTCCGCAAGCCCGCGTCTACGGTGGCCGGAAATCGGGATCGGAATCCCGGCAGAAGGAGGCGACCGCCTGCCACTCCTCCTCGCTCCGGACCATGGCCTGTACCAAGGCCCGGCGCGAGAGATCGCCGCCGCCGATCGCCCCCACGAGGACACAGCGTTGCTCTGCCCAAGCGGGGTACACCTCCACCGTGTGCTCCACCGTTTCCTCCGGGCGGTCCACACAGTGGCGACAGCCGGGCGTCGCTTCCGCACGAATCCGGTGCAGGAACTTCCCGAACTTACCGTGTTCGGTGAGAACCTGCATCATGCGGAAGGTGAGGACGCCGTGAGGTCTTTCCAACCACGCCTCAAAGAGGGGACTTACCGCCATAATTGTGGCGTGCCCATCGCCATAATGACCTGGATAAAGGGAGCTTTTTATTTTTTTTAGGTGGGAAGTCGTCTAATGACGTCTCCCGCCCTTGGGCGGAGCGAGAGGGCACGTCTAGCTTTTACTGACTAAAACCCACTCTTGTTCGTTCTTTGCCTTCGTTCCAGGGCCCCGGGGTGGTGAGCTGAAAATTTAATTGTGTGTTGATAACCTCAGCGAAGTTTACCGAGAAAGTTATCTTGTTACATTTGCTGCCATTAGAATGTGTCCATCCATATTCTAATGTTTTGGTACATAAATTAACTATTCATACGAAAAAATGGCTAAAAGGACTTAGTATCCAAGCCAAAACATTAACAAAAAAAAATGTGACAATTTTTCGTATTAAAAATTTGTTTTGAGTACAGAGGGCCATTAAATACCTAAGTGTAGTGCAATTATAGTCACTTTCTGAGCTCACAAGATGAGTGTGTTTAAAAAAAAAACATTATCGTTTAGTCAAAAATTATCTACACATGGTACTTAGGTAGGTATGAATTAGACGAAAATCCACAAATGCATTGAAGTCCCCCTCGAGGATCCAAAAGAATCACAGAAAAACAAGAAAGATTTATGTGCACGTCGCGTCGCCATTTATTTGCATTTTGTATTACGTCTTTTTACGAGAATACCCGGGATTTAGAGAATTCTATTAAAATTCGTGTTTTATGACCACGGAGCTACCGCTAGGAATCGCCCGATCTTTTTTATGTGGTATAAATATAATTATATATCTAATATATAAAATTCTCGTGTCACGGTGTTCGAACTTGAACTCCTCCGAAACGGCTCGACCGATTCTCATGAAATTTTGTGAGCATATTGAGTAGGTCTGAGAATCGGCCAACATCTATTTATTTATTTTTTTTATTTATATGGCAGAACAACGTTTGCCGGCTCAGCTAGTATACTATATATATATAGGTATGTCGAAAATATTGGATGATAAAAGCATTACAATATTGGCCGAAAATCAATCATTTCAATTTCAAGTAAACAAAATATTATATTATAGATTATATTATAATTTCACGCTCCTAGACCCTGTAGTTTTGGCTCTGCGTTGATATGTCAGTCAGTCAGTTTCTCCTTTTATATAATACTAGCTTCTGCCAGCGGCTTCGCCCGCGTCTAATTAGGTTTTTCCATTCAAAATTTGGACCCCCATTTCAATCCCTTAGGGAGTGAATTTTGGAAAATCCTCTCTTAGTGCTCGCCTACGTCATAAAAGGAAACCTTGTGCAAAATTTCACGCTCCTAGTCCTAGTAGTTTCGTCTGTGCGTTGATTTGTCAGTCAGTCAGTTTCTCATTTTATATATATAATAGATAGATAGAAGATTGATAACATTGGGCCACAAAAAATCCTGATCGCTAATAAAATATGACTTCATTAACATGATGTAGCATGCTGTAAATCTATGTTTTGATACGATTTCGGTCCATGTTCGACCATTCTTCTTCTGAATTCTGAGTGCGCTACTCAAGAGTTGAGCTCTTGTAAATTAGGGTTAGGATTTTATCATAGGTACACAAAATGATTTAAACTCTTCTCCACGTATCTGACTCAGAGAACCGTTTTTTACCTCCACTATCTCTGTAAGATTCTCAGAAGATACCATTATCTGTAGATCCTACACCGAATAAGCCTTTCGTCAACTCAATACTCTCCGTCTCCCGACATGTGCGAATAAACAAAATCTGGACTAATCAGAAAATAACCCTGGACCCACCATCATCTGTCCGTAGAACGTATTCTCGAGTCAACTATAACCTTGCATAATAAGACTTTATATCAGAATTTTTCATCTTCCATCAATTCTTTAGAAATATTCATCTTTACGAAGTCATCAAAGGATCGTGTCAGAGCTCACATCGTTGCGTTAGATGTACCTGCATATTTTTTTTTTGTAGGTGGTAAAATCATCCAATGACATCTCCCGCTCTTGGGCGGAGCGAGAGATAGTGTCAGACTTTTACTGACTAAAAACCCACTCCTGTTCTTTCGTTGCCCTTCGTACCAGGGCCGAGTCTTCCTTTCAGAATCAGACCCTTAGCCCCAGTAGGCTTCGACCCTGCTGGGCCCCTACTGTTTGCTGACATCTCCCTGAGGCGCGCGTGGAACAGTACGCGCCGTCGACTACTTGGGCTCGGTCCGGACGGTTCCCGAACGGTCGGACGGCGATCTACCCATTGCTCGCATTGTCCGCAAGCCCGCGCCTACGGTGGCCGGAAATCGGGATCGGGATCCCGGCGGCTGGGGCGTGAGGGCCGCGTCCTCGCGCGTGCACGTGCGGCCGCCTCCTTTGTTAGTATTACTGCTTCGCAGAAGGAAGCGACCGCCTGCCACTCCTCCTCGCTTCGGACTATGGCCTGTAACAAGGCCCGGCGCGAGAGATCGTGGCCGCTGATCTTCCTCACGAGGACATAGCGGTGCTCTGCCCAAGAGGGGCACACCTCTACCATGTGCTCCACCGTGTCCTCCGGGTGGTCCACACAGTGGTGGCACCCGGGCGTCACTTCCGCACGAATCCGGTGCAGGAACGTCCCAAACTGACCATGTCCGGTGAGGACCTGCGTCATGCGGAAGGTGAGGACGCCGTGAGGTCTTTCCAGCCACGCCTCAAAGACCTGCATAACTTTGGGATGTAAAGTAGTTCCTAACCCATTATTGTTTCGCTCCTTGTTACATTAATGTTGATGCCTTAAAAAAATCATCCCGTGTTAAATACAGGGCAACATATAAAAAAATACTAATAATTACTGTTAGGATAGTAGATCAAGCAAATCAATGAATTTCGCGTTTTCAAATTTAATACTTTCATGTCGTAAACAGAGTAATAGGTTGCTGTTGAAACACTTTTAATTATTATTTTTTTTTATTAATGATAGGCTCGCGTTTGACCACCATCTCACCTGATGGTAAGCGATGATGTGGTCGACGATGGAGCACGCTTGCCTAGAAGTAGCCTATTCACTCTTGACTTAAAGATCCCTAAGTTATAGATGTATGTCCTACACAACTCGTACAAAACATTTCGGCATGAGTGCTATCAAATACGAGACTAAGACCTGTACCATGACGTTTAAAGTAAGATTGTTATATTCTTATTTCCAGTGTGGGTAAGAGATGGCGTTAGACAACCTGTATAGCTCTGTCTCTTACCCACACTGAAATAAGAATGAAACAATCTTACTTTGAACGTCATGGTAATGGTAACCCCCCATTTCACAGAAAATGAAAATATAAAAACTTTTGACTTTCATTATTGATTTGCTTCAGGGGCATCCGTCAGTTACCTAAGCACGAATTAAAACCAATACATTAAACTCTCGCGTTGTTTTCGTCATAATATAGGGTAGTGATCGCCGGGAAAACTACCAGTTTATGTAGTAAATTACACTTTATTATATTTAAAAGACGCTTCTATTGTTTGTTTAATTATTTTGAGTGAACTATGGAGGTGGAGGTTGCCATTTGTAAATGGTCCGTTATCTATATCGACTGTTTTGGACATTACAAATTGAAAATTGCTTCAAGAAAAGCAATTACTTGCAATTTATTAGTTTACCTCATCTTTTATGAACGTTATTTCGTAGTGTTTGCTAGCCACTAGCCACAGAGTAAATCGGTTTCGAAAGTACATAGTATTGCCATTTTACTGCGTAATTTGTTTCGATATATTTTCTTTGTACCACGTATACATTTTGAAGCTGAACGGTAAACAGCAGTTTTGTCTCTGAAAATGGTTAAATAAGTAGGATTTTGCCATTTTCAAGTTCTTAACGTTTACGTTGAAATCTAAGAATCTAAAAATACTATGCTTTGATTAAATAATAACCCTTCTATTGATATGATATTATATCTATCTTTATGTATCTTAAAAAATATCGATCTTTCATTCTAGAATGCTTGAGTGGGAATATGTTAACGAGTGTCTTAGCTAGGTAGATATTTTCCGAAGATAAAGATAATATTCAATATAAAATGATCAAACACTTTGAAGTGCAGTATCTGAAGGGAGCTGTTTATCTTACCCTTGATACTCTTGAGATTCCTCGAGAGCTAGCGATCAAATCAAAGAGAAAGCCCTTTGAACACAAAGTTGTCACTTGAATTAATCATAGATGACTTACCTACATATTTTTTTTAACTCTAAGAACAATGCGAAGTAACATTTTTTTTGTAGTGTTTATGAAACTAGCCATGTGCTTTCTTATAAAGGTTTCGATTTTACAACTTTTTATTCAGACAGACATGGCTGCCATTTTGCTCCTTACAATCACATTGCTCACAAGGAATTTTTCTATATTGTGTATACTGTTCTTCACGTAAACTAAAGTTTTGTTCTTTTATTGTGTTGTTGTAGTATCTAAATGACATTATAATTTGGAAAGATTCATGACAGAAGCGTGTGTTTTAGAGAAATTTAGTGTTTCGATATTAGAGACGGGATGTGCTGGATGTCGTTTAGGAGGGTGCTTACCCCTCGGCCAGAGCAGGCACAGCAGCAGCAGCAGGCCCGCGGGCGCCGCCAATTGCGAGCGGCGCGCCCGCCCGCCCATGTCAGCGCCGCGACGCCGCCGCGCCGCGCGCCGCCGCCGCCGCCGCCCCGCGCCGCGCCATCCCGCGCCGACCCGCGACCCGACCCCCGCCTCCCAAACGCCGCACTCCCGCTTTTCTATTAGGATCTATCGAACACGATCGGCTTAAAATTCAATCTTTTTACGGTTTTCATATGTATGCAACTTGTTCACTGCCGCTCGCCGACGGCCACGCGTGCCGGCCGATCCTCAACCATCGCCTGCTGCGCCCAGGGGATGCGTGTGTTCAGTCACGGCGTGTTTTTGACCATTGTTGTTCAACGGAGTGCGGCCGACCGTGGGGCAGCGGAGCCGCCGGTGTGCGGACTGACGGAGCCCGCGCCGCGCAGCCGCGCCCGTCGCCCATTCACCGCCGCCGCCGCGCCGCCGCGCCGCCGCGCCGCGCCGCTCCGACCTTGTCGCACGAGCTCCTCACACGCGCACCGCACGCCGCGCACGCCACTCCGCTACATCACACACCCCTCATTGATGCTTATTACGACTCACAATTACATCTATTACAAATGTCTCTACATTTGTTTGATGAGATAAACTTTTTCGAGTAATTCAAGTAGATAACTTTTTCAAAGAGTACTTACCTACATAATGATTAAATTATACTTCTTTATGTACCATGTATTTTTTGTAATTGTAAGTTAATTTATGGACATTGTATGCACCTGTGACTCGGGCGGGCGGAATGAAAACAAAGACGGTGTAACTTATTTACCATATGCTTTGCTCAAAGGGGATACAAATTTAGTAAATGTTGTGCCTAGATTATGTGTTGTAATGTTTTTGAATGATTTCTTGGAAATCAGTGATGTAAACAGCGGGAGTAGTGTGGTGCGGCGCGAGGCGACTCGAGGCGGCGCGAAGCAGCTCGCGGCGGCACAGTGCGGGGATGCGGCGCGGCGCGGCGCGTGTCGCGTGCGATCAATGAGGCCGCTCTCTTCCCTGCTCCAGCACCCTGCCCCCCGACGCCCCGCGCGCCGCCTCACACGTTCCCCTTACCATGCTGAATTCATCCCGTGACTATGGCACTTCCAATTCGAACGTTAATTTAAAAATGTTAGCTGACACACTTTTTTCCACTGGGTCGAATAAAGTAATGCTGAAAAGGTAATCTTGATAACCGACGGCCATTAATTCCCAATTTTTTTATTTCAGTTTGCTAAAATGTGATATAATTTCAACTGGCTAGGGTTGTAAGTTTCAGAGCTTTAGCTCGCTGGTTCTGTCATCACCTGAGAATATCTAGTAACGTTAAAACAGTTAAATTAAGATTTGGAAAATAATAAATGTAAGTAGTAATTCTCGTGTTTATAAGGAATGTTCGCATTCGCATTGCAGTCGCAATATGTTAGGAACACCTCTAATTTCCTGAAATTTGACGTTGATTGATACTGAGTTTTAACGTTTTTTTAAGTACGAGAATGTGAAGATGAAGACTCTCTGATATAGATGTTACATATTTATAATTGTATAATACTTACTTTGAATTACCTTTACTATATCAATGACTGAAATCGCACTGCGGTATAAGCGGGCGATGTTTGTCATTGCAGTCAGGGCGGGATTGACGGTTTCAAAACCAAAATGCAATGCTAGTTTACGATGACATTGCTCAACTAACTTGAGGAGAAACAATAAATCAAATTTCAGAAACGTATCATTTGTGAGAAATGGCTTAATGACTCGCGGTTTTTTTTTTATTTTACTAGGTCCTGCTACAAAAATCCGTCCGTCCTAAAAATAATAAAACAAACGTGTGCAAAATACGAAGTGAGACGAGAAGTTTATTGAAAAATAAGTAATGCGCATCTAGTAGGCATAGTAAAGTATGTAGTAAGTAGGCATAGACATGAACACAATGAGGGTCGTGTGTCGGAGCGCGCCTGGGAGCATGCCGGCGCCTAATGTCGCACAACCTGATAATGAAAGGTGTTTGCTCATTACCGCAATTGCGGCACGCTCCTACGCCGCTGCGCCCAGTGAGCTGGTCACCGCTCATTGCTCATCGCTTACCGCTCATCGCTCAACACTTATTGCTCAACGCTCATCGCACACTGTTTGATTTTTAGTAAACTTAACACTGCAGATATTCAAAGACTCTCAACCAGCAACACTTACGCAACTTTCCTTCCTATCCTACACTCATACTCATTTTCTAAAATGATTGTGAACCAAAGTTATTTAGGTACGTAAACGCCAATGATTTTAACTTTCTAAACAAGATAAAATAATTGCAGTACGGCTCATTAATTCACTCCTTGAATTAATATCAGTACCTTGAGATAATTAGTATCGGGGTGCAAGCAATTAATTATCAACAACAAAGTAGAGGACGGGAACAATGCTACATAGTTGGAGTTCACGATCCAGTACCAAGTCTTTATTAGGCGTTGCTTGGATATGTTTTGTAAATGGCAAATGTGTTGAGAACTAGGAAGTTTGCGAAACTCGGAGAAAGCGAGCAAGGAGTAGGTACGTACCGCTGAATGGCGCAGTAAGAACAAAAGCAGTTCATTTGCTGGAAACTAGGCGAAATAATGAACGTCATATAACTGAGTCCCTGAGTGAAATGTCAAAAGTGAAGGTTAAAAGTTAGGAGTGCACAAGCGCAAGTGTATGGCGCTGAGGTTCGCATTAGGCTCTCGTCGCCACCCACATAGGCTCCACATGTGAAGTTTGTGCCAACATCACTGTACATATATACTTCGATACTTTGAAAGCTTACAAAAACTTCAAATCTTTACAGTTCTTATACGAGTGAAAAGCTCAACTTGGAGGGAAAGTACCCAAAACAATCAATCTTTTGGCTACCAATTTTTATTCAATAGAAACATTCGTTTTTAGGGTTCCGCACCTCAAAAGGATAAAACGGACCCCTTATAGGATCACTTTGTTGTCTGTCCGTCTGTCTGTCTGTCAAGACCCTTTATCTCGGGAACGCGTAAAGGTATCGAGTTGAAATTAAAACTATATACTCAAGTCTGCGGACTCTTGAAGCTGTAAAAAAATCAAACTTGTAAATTAACGAGAAAAAAAGATACTTCGGCAAAAAACGTACATTTCGACACACTCGAGGAAATCAAAATTCATAGGGTAGTTCCCGTTGACCCAGAAAATGAAATTTGGCATAAAGCAAGGTCTTATAGCACAAGTATAGGAATAAATCTGAAAACTGTAAATTTGTAATTACGTCACCAAAAAAAAAAAAACATTTTTTGCGGAATTGAACTATTTACATAAGTAAGTTTGTACGAAACCCTCAGGGCGCGAGTCCGACTCGCACTTGCCCAGTTTTTATTTATTTTAATACTAAAATCGGCATAGGCAGTGTTAATTATTTTTGTCAGAGATTAAATTAAATGACATGGTTGTTTGGGATATTCTATTGTAATACCTAATTGACCCTAAAAGATGTCAGTAAAATGAAAAATGTTTGTTTGATTCTTGGTTCAAGCAAGTGACGTGTTTGCAAGCAGTTTTCAGTTTCGAGTAAAAAATTGTAACATCAATTCTTTTATTTATTTTCTCTTCACAATAGGTTTACTTGACAATTAACGTTGTAATATTCCACTATTGTAAAGGTCTGGTGCCTGAAATAGGTTTTTGAGAAATAACCTGTGGTACAGGTCACCAGGGTCACCCCACAGCATAAAAAATAGTGTAATATTATTAGACGACCATGTGAGTGTCACTAACATTATTTATGGTAAAAGAACAGTAGACCGTAATTAGGGGAAGTATAAAAATTAGTACCTAATTACCCTCGAGGGCTATTTTCATTTTTCTAATTGCCCTAGGGGACAATTAAACTGAAGTAAACACGTGCTTACTGGACACTAAACGCGAATTCACCTCGTTTTTTACAGAATTAGGTATTGTGATAATTCCAGAATGGTCCCTGAATATAATATTTAAGGTTCCGTACCCCAAAAGGAAAAACGGAACCTTTATAGGATCTCTTTGTTGTCCGTGTGTCTGTTAAGTTAGACCCTTTATCTCGGGAACGCGTGGAAGTATCGAGTTGAAATTAAAACCAAACTTGTGAAAAAATCAAACTCCCAAGTTAACCAAAAAAAAAAGATGCGTGTCGGACTAAAGGTGCGCGTTTAGTCCAACTCGCACTTGCCCAGTTATTTTTTTGTTAGATCTAATTATTATTTTATACCATTTCTGTTCTAGTTGAAGTCCGCACTAATTCTAAACTTGTACGTTATTCTTCCTAATAAACAATCTCCTTGTTCTTCAATCATTTGATTCTCCCAATTTTTCTTTTTCACTCTGACAGTTTGTAATTTTCAAAGATATTAAACGAGCCATTCATCGGAACGAAATCTCGTTCGATGCTAAAATATTGATCGAAACGTAAGTACCTATTTATGTGGCCAATAGGTACCGTTACTCATAAAAACAGCTAACAGTTTATTTGAAAATGATCTGTAAGTTTACTGTTCATCTGAGTCGATATAAAATTTCTATAGGTTTTTAAGTATGGACAGTAAGTTGAATGCAGTGTTGCGTTAGTGTGGCGTGGCATGGCGTGGCGTGGCTGCGGCGCCGCGGCGTGGTGTGGCCGCTCGATGGCTGCCTGCTAATTGCACATTACACGCCGCGTTCGGTCCGCAACCGGCCATTAGTGCATTCCCGCAGATTACTTCATAGCGAAACCGACCATGTTAAACGGTACCATTTTTATAGACTATCGAAATAAGTTTTGAAAGACACTATTGGAACTACTACCTAAGATGACAAAATATCTGCTAGTGAATACCTCTTTGATTACTGAAAGTTACCTAAATAACTAGTTAAAAGTAAGACTTTAAGTAATAAAGATATACGTGTGAACAAGTTTATGCAAGATGTAACTGGAATAATACACCACAATTGGAAAAATTAACTAATAATTATAATTTAATCTTTGAAATTTTCCTTAAATGCATTTTAGTAGTGTCATTGTCATTGTCCGAGTATGGTTTCCGCACTTAGTTCTATGCGGACCATTGTACGTGGGCCATGGCGGCCATAACCTTAGGTGGGCTTATTCCAACCAGCCCACCTCTCTCCAAAAACAGATTGGGCTTCTTAGGTTTTTCAGGGCATCAATAAGCGAGTTCGGGAATCCGAAGGTTCGTGTGTATTTCAGTGACACCTGTGCAGTCCAGGAGGACATACGCATTGTCTCCTTCCCCTCCAAGCATGCTCTGCACAGGAGACTGTCGAGGACCACCAGCGCTCTGCTTGTATATGTGTGTGTTCACGTAGCCAACTACGCAGCTGACCAAAGGGGATCAGCACAATGGGTTCGGGCCCGAAGACCACCGCATCAGATTCTCTCCTGGCCAGTTCGTCCGCTGCGTCGTTGCTCAGTGAGCCACTACGACCTTTAATCCATTGTACTGTTACAGTGTTGCGTTTCGGCACTGTGACTCTTTCCAGTGCCGAGTGGCATTCTTGTATAATTCTCAAGGTGGTAGAGTTTTGGCCTAGGGATTGTAGGACTGAGGCACTATCGGAGAGTATCTGAATGTGTGTGTCCGTTACATTCTATTAGTTTCTATGGCGTGGGCCGCTAGGATTATACCAACACATTTCACCTGATAGACGGTGTTGAATTTTCCTAGCGTTCTGAAAATTCTGATATTGAGGTCATTGGAGAAGACTCCAACTCCCGTGCCAGTATCTGTCTTCGATCCATTTGTGTAGACCCTCAGTTCTGCTGGGCCTGAATAGTCGTGCACTTCCTCTACTGTTAATTGAATGTTGAAATGCTTTTGAAAATGATACGCCTTTGGAGCTTTCTCGTTAGGTGCTGCCATCATGGGCTGTCGTTTAATAGCGCCTTCCATTATGCGTATGTGTTTGATTCTGGTGTCATTATTCAGGGTGCTCGATACGCTGAGCCTGAAGGCTGCTGAGGCCACCTCCTCCTGCACTATTAGATGCAGTGGAGTGGAGGCAGTCCCAACGTTGCTTGCAGGGCAGCCATGGGCATGGTTCTCATGCTTCTAGTGATCGTTACGCAGGCGAGTCGTAGCAGTTTTTCAAGGTCTTTTTGGGCTGTGCTCAGTTCGGTTCTGGGGCACAAAACTAGAGAGCCATAAGTGATTATTGGTCTGTTAAGAGTGGTATATAGCCAGTGGGTGATCTTTGGGGTTATGCCCCAGCTACGGCCTATAATAACATGCGTTTACACTGCCACATAGATATACTGGCTTTTTCGGTGATGTACTCGTACTCGGTATATTTTGCCCGATTCAACTGTTTGTCTAGGTAAACGCCCAGGTACCTGACTTCAGTTGATACGCTAAGGGTATGTTGCAAAGAAACGTAGCAGTTGTAGTGTAATTTCCTTTTTTTGGTGAAGAGAACCAATTCAGTTTTAGTGGGGTTCACAGTCAGTTGGTGTTCCTTACACCAGTCCTCTACTATTTTCAAGGCCTGCCGCATAAGCTTGCATAGTGCATTTTCGTGGGTGCCATTTATTATAATGGTTATATTGTCGGCATATGCTACGGCGAAGTAACCTTTAGTGTTGAGTCTTTTAACGAGATCATCTGCAACTAAGGTCCATAGTAAAGGCTAGAGGACACCCACTTGGGGGCAATCCTTCGCCCCTATGGCCCTTGTGGTGTTATTTATATTTTCTTGTGCTGCTCTTAATCTGAGCATATTTGTGATCCAGACACTCAGGGTCGGGTCGGCACCGTGACTTTCGAGTGCTGTGCTGATGCTTCGGAACATAGTCTTATCGAAGGCTCCTTCGATATCTGCTAACGAGGAGCCTTTGTGATTTATTGCGCATTCGATCTTTGAGATCACGCTATGTAGTGCAGATTCTGTTGATTTACCCGTGGAGTAGGCATGTTGCTGCTTGTGGAGCGGTCTCTCCAAGGGAGGTCCGTCCCGGATGTTTATATCGCAGAGCCTCTCCAGAGTTTTCAGTAGGAATGATGTCAGGCTTACGGGCCTGTATGCCTTGGGTTGTGTATAGTCAGTTTTACCGGGATTCGGGATGAAAATAATTTTCACCTCACGCCATGCATGTGGTACATATCTGTGTGCTATGCAGGCATGGTATATCACCAACAGCCACGGCACTAGGGAGTGTTCTCCCCGCTGCAGTAGCGCCGGAAAAATACCGTCGAGTCCTGCCGACTTGCACGGTTGGAAGGTCCTGATGGCCCATCTGATTCGGTCTTCTGTTACTATGTTATGAGCTTTGGACCAGTCGAGATCAGTTGGGGTCCGTTCCGGTATGCTCGACCACGTCCTGTCCTCAATTAGGTTGCAGTCCAGGAAATGCGTTTCCAGTAGGACCTTACTATTCACCAAGGACCAGGAACGTACTCCTTGTCAGTTGACAGGATTTTGCTGACCCGTGCTGCTTCGGTATTTGATTCAATGCTATCACAAAAATTGCGCCAGGCGGAGTTTCTGGCAGTCCTAACTGCTTTCTTATATCTGTATTAGGTTTCTTTGTATTAGAATAGAATAGAATTTATTTTATTTCGGACACAAAAAGATGCATACAGTGTTAGTAACTTAATAAATAACTTATTATCTAGTATTAGTACTAATTAGCCTTTGCATAAGAAATTTTATAATCGGAGAGCTATTACTATTGCTCCCAGTCCTGTGGGAATCTTGAGTTTTTGGCTCTGTTGAATTGTTTGCGTAAAGTGTTTCTGAGTTTGCCAAGCTCTGCATTTCACCAGGGGTTTCCCTTTCATTTGATGTGTGGAGGGCTTAGTGACAGTGTGTGGTAAACTTTGATTATGTTGTCTGTGAGTTTTGCCACGGCGTTATTCAATTCTATGGAGTCAGTTATTTGGGTTACAGGTACCCTGGCTAGTAGGGTGTGGTCAGCATTTTTTACGTAGTGTTAAGTAATTAGTTATCGTAATGGTAGGCAAATAATATAGGCATCGAATCAACGCACTACATTTGTAGCGCATAGCTTTTGCTTTTTTTTAATTTATCCTAAAATAATGCTTGATTTATTTATGATAAAAAGTACTAATTTAAAAGTAACTGAAATCGTTTCAGTAACCATTTCTGAAAAAGTTACTTTCAGGATGAGCATTCTTATGTTAAATATTATATTCACCGCGCGTTCGCCCCAATATTAGTATAGAGCATAATAACTTTTGAAGTCAGACAATGTGACTTAGAAAGGGAACCTAAAAAAGTATGTAGAAATGAATTAAGAGATCCTGCATCAGATGTATTAATGAAATTAATATGATTTTGATATTTTTTTTATTTTGAGGTGTAAAATCATTTAATGACTTCTCATGCTCTAGGGTGGAGCGTGAGAGGCGGGTCAGACTCTTACTGACTAAAATCTCAACTGTGTCCTTCAGTTGCGTTCGTTCTTGGACCACGGGTTTCCTTTTCAGAAATTTTAGCGGCCAAAATTTTGGTATGGAATGTCAACCTTTGGTACCTTAATGGATATTTACAACTAAGGTTTATCTTATTTGTTTATTCACAGAAAACCATTTGTATTTGTAGTAAAAATAAACAACCATAGCGTTAATTGTAACTCCCCGCTTGGGCAGAGCACCATCGTGTCCTCGTGGGGGCGATCGGCGGTAGCGATCTCTCACGCCGGGTCTCGGTACAGGCGATAGTCCGGAGCCGGGAGAAGTGGCAGGCGGTCGCCTCCTTCTGCGAAGCAGTAATGCTAGAAAAGGAGGAGGCCGCACGTACACGCGCTAGGCAATGGCCCCCGCGCCCCAGTCGCCGGGATTCCGTTCCCGATTTTCGGCCACCGTAAGCGCGGGCTTGCGAACGGCGAGGTAGCTCGCTGTCCGATGGTCCGGTAACCGTCCGGACCGAGCCCAAGTTGTCGACGGCGCGCAGTGTTCCACGCGCGCCTCAAGGAGATGTCTGCAACCGTAGGGGCCCAGCAGGATCGAAGCCTACTGGGACCAAGGGTCTGATTCTGAAAGGAATACCGGCCCTGGTATGAAAGGCAACGAAGGAACATTTTTAGTCAGTAAAAGTCTGACACTATCTCCCACTCAGCCCAAGAGCGGAGAATGTCATTGGTTGATTTTCCCACCGAAAAGCGTTAATTGTAACTAATATTTAAAGTGTAAAGAACGATTGTTAAATAATGGCCATCGGTAGTTTGTGGAAATACGTTCCATGTTGTGAAACATGTCGATGAAAAATTGTATTTCATTTTCATGATTGCTTCATTTGATTTATGGCTGCGGTAAGGGTGTCGTTAATATTGCACGGACTATGAAATGTACCAAATTATATTTATGTGTTTGTATTGGGCGTGCGAGGGCGACGGGTTGGTCGCACTGATTACTTATTAACGACCACGCCTGCCAACCCCCGAACGCCGATAAATATTGTCCGGAACAAATTGTATCATTGATCGCTAGTAAACAAACCGAAAAGAATACCAATGTACTCTCGAAACTCGGAGCAAGAAAAGTCATTTTAAAAGTAAAACAATAAAAGTGGAAAAATGTAAGAAGGTACCTACTTAAAGCTTCGCTTATAAGCTCTGGAGCTGAACGAGATCCAAAAGTGACAGTTTTCTAATATTACAACTATGGCCATATTCCAGCTATGCTGTGTCGAAGCTCACAAATGTAATATACAGCGAATAGAAATAGCTGTGCGCTGAGGAAGGGGTGTTACCGCAGACATTTATTACGTGACGTTCTTGCGTGTTTAGGTCCACCGGCAGTACTGTAAGTGCACAGTGCACTTTTACGCGAAAACCACGTATACAACTATCATGTTTTGAATGATTGTCTTTAAATATTTCCTTCAATAACATTTTAAACGTACCAAGAGAATATCTTAAGGACAGATTTATCGATGCGCCGCGACGGTAAGTGACTGGCATGTTTGCCTTCGAAGAGCTGAACTCCGGATATGAAACTTGTGACAAATTGTGGAATGTTATGTGTGTGACGGAGACTTATGGGTTTTATAGCGCAAGAACTCTTTCATTTTGAGAGCCTTCTTTTATGTGACGAGTAAACTCGTAGCTATGATTTGTAGCTGCATGTATATACATATATATCTTTGTATATAGGAGAGTAGGTACCTATATGGCTTATTTATTGATTTTCTCTGAAGGTGTAAGCAGTCAAAGCGGAACAAATATGAGGTATGTTTAACCGCACGTCATGTTGAGTACCTCATGAGCCATGTACACCGCTAATATGTTAGTTATGGGGTCGCCAGTAATGATGATTGTCGGCCGGTCGCTACGTGCATGGAAACCAGCTTTCCTCTTTTGCCTTTTACAATTTTTTGGCGAACGATTATAAAATACTTACATATCTATTATATATTTTACATTTCTAGGTCGTATTACTTTAAATGTTGAAAATCAGAACCTTAAAAGTTATAGTCAAGTTATGTATGTATGCGTTTTAAAGCTGAACTTATGTCGGCAAAAACTACGAAGTCATGTCGTTTAATTTCGATAGTAATTATTATAAGATTCAGAGAGGTAATTGTGGATAAATTTCAATTAAGAACTTGAGTAGTCAAGTGTGTTCATTACAATTAAGTTAGTGGTTCTCAGTGTTCGCAGGTACGTGCATGTGTGACGTCGTGGCTCGGTGAGAGCCTCGCTGCTCACTGACTGTAATTGGGTGAGCCTCTCACGCCTGCTATGGAAGAAGTCGGCGCGATTTTCATTAACCTCAAATGAGAAAAATGCCGTCGTCGTATTTGTTCCTCAGATAGGAGTGTTGTTTAACGACTGCGGAGTATTCTCCATGATGAAACTTTTGTTAAAGGATGGTGCTTACTTTGAATGCGTTTTCTTATTCTTCTGATGATCAATGATAAAATACGTAAATATATACCAAGGTATGAAGAGAGAATGGGAATTTCGTGAGTTTGTGTAGGTACCTATATATGAAGGACTACAAATATTTATCCGGGTCAAGCCCGAGGCCAGCTGCTAGTCGATAATAATATTAGTTATCTGATACTTTATTTATTTTTAACCTTTTAGCTGTTTTTGTGTCGAATTTAATTAGTTAGTTTAATTTTTTTCTTTTTTTACTTTATACACCTGTTACTTCTAAAAACACTACGAGCGAAAATTTTTGAGGTGGAAAATCAACGAATGATCTCTTATCAAGACTTGTCAGACTTTTACTGACTAAAACCCACCTGTAACCTTCAGTTGCCCTTGGCGTTCTAAGACCACGGTTATTCTTTCAAACGTTCCCTGTAGCCCAAGCTGGCTGCCGCCCTATTGAGTTCCTATGGCTTTGCTGATATATCTACGCGCCATCGATACGGTCTCGGCCCTTACCGGACTGCTCTGGACAGCGAGCTACCCGTTGCTCGTCGTCCGTAAGCCCACGTCTACGGTGACCGGGAATCGTCCTGTGATTCCCGACACCCAGGGCGTCCCCTAGGCTGTAACGACTGTAACTGTGATGTTCTTTCCCTCACATATGCGGCTATCTCCATCGCTTGCATTATTGCTCAGCAGAAGGAGGTGACCGCTTCCTTTTCGCTCTCGCTCAGGACCATGGCCTAAAGGGCCGGACGCGAAAGGTCACCGCCGTCGATCGTCTCCACAAAGACCAGGCGGTGCTTCACCCAAGTGGGGCAGTCTTCCACCTGTGAAACCTGGGCGTTTCTTCCGCCAGAATCGGAAACGGGAACCTTATATATATATAAATATTATATAGAGTAACAGCCCCCCTTGCCAAGTTACAACCGTTTCGTTTCGATTCTCTTTTCGTCAATCGCGTCGAGTAGGCCACGTCTCCGATTCCTTTATTCTGACGTCATCTCAACGCTTAGTCACGTGGTCAGAACAAAGGAATAGGAGGCGTAGCCGACTCGAGGTGATCAACGAAAAGAGAATCGAAACGAAACGGTTGTAACTTGGCTAGGGGGGCAGAACACTGAATTTCGAATCGATCAGATCTGTGTAAGTAGCTTTTTTAAACTTTTCATCAACTAGAAAAGTGTTGATGATCTTCAAACGGCTGAACCGATTTTCCTGAATACACATAGCTAAAAACATTCTAAATCTCCTTTGAAACAGATGCCATATAGTTTATGGCATCTGTTTGAAAAGAGTGTTGGCAAGGAGACTATGGCATAGACAGACACAGAGACGCATGAGCATCCTCTTTTTTGGTCGACGGAAAAAATAAATTGAGGTTATAAAAATACCTGGACCATTTTAGACTAATTTACTTTGGTTTCAACAGATTCATATAGATACCTAATGCAACGAACAACGACCATTGAAACTATTCGATCTGAATTTGCCAACTTTTTTGTTAAAAACGAGTGTTACAATCTGTGAAATTACCTATTATACGGATCATTTAACACGTGAGTAAATTCGGTTCACGCTTGACTGGTATTTTTTTTTAAATTGAATCTTATAAACATTAATATCTAAATTATCGATTTAAATTACACTGGGCCACAGATTGTTATTTATAAAAATAATTTATTTATTTACTAGAAAAATTAAGAATATTAAGTACCTATGTTGTTAGTTGTTATAACAACAAACAAATAAAATAAATTGTTGGATGTCAGGATAAATCTAGCTTATAACTTATGTTAGTACTACATATAAACTGATATACATCGCACCTTTGGTAGAACAAGGGTAGAACATTTGTTAGAAATTGCAAAAATTAATTAAGAGCGCCCAACCCGTGATATTTCCCATACAACTGCTTTTACGTGATTATGATGTTATAACACATCTTTCTCTAGATTTTGGAAGTACTGATATCTTTTCGTTATTATCTGGATGTGTATCGAAAAAAAAAAAAAAAAAATGTAAACTAACTGCAGACCACTGATAAATCTGCTATTTCGCACAACTTTTACGTAAACTTTGACCCTTCAAAATGATTGTGAGTCGGACTCGAAGATTTTTCCAAATCGTAATTTTTTTTTTGTGACGTTATAACAAATTTACTTTTTCAGATTTATTCCTAAACCTTGCTTTGTGCCAAATTTCAGAAGGAGAATTATGATTCCCTTGAGAGTGTCGAAATGTACGTTTTTCGCGACATAAATAGCCGTATCTTTTTTTCTCGTTAACATAGAAGTTTGATTTTTTTCATAGTTTTAAGGGACCGCAGACCTGAGTATATGGTTTTATTTTCAACTCGATACCTTTACGCGTTCCCGAGATAAAGGGTCTTAACAAACAAACAGACAGACGGACAAAAAGTGATCTTTAAGGGTTCCGTTTTTTTCCTTTTGAGCTAGGAAACCCTAAAAAGTAAAGAAAACATAATTATGGAAACACTGCTTATTAAATCGAGGTTTTAAATGACGAATTTTATTTCCAAAAACTTTTAAGGTTAAAAAAAACACATATTCCCTGGCACTATCTCTCTTTTTAGCGTTGCCTCTTTATTAAACATTGCGTTGGACGAAACAATAAGTTTTTCAACAATGCTCACTTTGACGATAAACGGACTGGTTTTTTTTTTCTATTTAACATGCCTAAACTGAGGTGTGCCCCGCTTGGGCAGAGCAACGCCGTGTCCTCGTGGGGGCGATCGGCAGCGGCGATCTCTCGCGCCGGGCCTTGGTGCAGGCCATGGTCCGGAGCGAGGAGGAGTGGCAGGCGGTTGCCTCCTTCTGCGAAGCAGTAATGCTAGCGAAGGAGGCGGCCGATCGCGTGAGGCAACGGTCCTCACGCCCCAACCGCCGCCGGGATTCCGATCCCGATTTCCGGCCACCTTAGGCGCGGGCTTGCGGACGGCGAGCAATAGGTGGCTCGCCGTCCGACCGTCCGGTAACCGTCTGGACCGAGCCCAAGTCGTCGACGGTGCGTGTTGTTCCACGCGCGCCTCAAGGAGTTGTCAGCAACTGTAGGGGCCCAGCAGGGTCGAAGCCTACCGGGGCCAAGGGTCTGATTCTGAAAGGAAGACTCGGCCCTGGTACGAAAGGCAACGAAGGAACAGGAGTGGGTTTTTAGTCAGTAAAAGTCTGACACTATCTCCCGCCTCGCCCAAGAGCGGGGGATGTCATAAGATGATTTTCCCAACGGAAAAAAAAAAAAAAAAACATGCCTAAACTGATTATCGTGGTTAGTTTATTTATTGGAAAGGAGAATATATTATAATACAAAGCATAGACCATACTGAATGTAAACCAAAACTTAAAATGGCTCTCGTGAACAATCGTAATAATTAAAATTGTGCCCTAGTTTTACTGAAGGTACGATACATATACATACGCATCATTTATATTTTTACATACAGCGCTAAGCTAATTAGTGGAGGTAAATGTGCGATTCTATGGTAAATTAGGACAGCCGTTAGGCAACAAGATGAAATTAGCTGCGTCTAACGGATATGGCTATGAACATTGGGTTCTGATTACTTTTTAAGTATAGCTTTAAAATTATTAATGTGCATAATTGGCACTCGTTGACGGAAAGAGCAATTACTTAGAAAAGTTTTGGAGAAGTTCCACCTATCAATTTAATTGTATCGTTGTCTACCATTTCATGTCAGCATTAATTAGGGGTCGTCCGTCAGTCTTAAATGTTTAAGATTCCAAAATAACAGAAGAGAATTTTGGGACCTTTTGTAGTTTTCTTATTTTTTTTTTCAGAATAAACATTTAAACATTCAGTTTTTTGACTACAGTTGACTTGTTGAATTTGTTTGCCCATTTATGAGAATGTCGATAGTTAAACAGGCGGACTGATGTGACATATGAGCCCGGTTTCTGAAACAGAAAAAAAATCATGCCAACGTTTAACAGGTTTTCAGGCAAAAGTAGAGGGGATTGACGGAAACAGACGGGGCCCGCTAGGGTCGATGCCTGCTAGGGCTTAGGGTTACCGGACCCTTGAAACGCAAAGGGCAACTGAAAGAACATAAGTGGTTTTTGGTCAGTACAAGTCTGAGACTCCCTCTCGCTCCACCTAGAGCAGGATGAGTTATTTGATAGTTGCACACCTCAAAAAACACTAGGTTTTGTTAAATGTTCAAGTTCAGAAATCGTAGGATAGAATATAAACTGTATCAATTGGAGATTATTATTTTTGAACAGTTCTGTCATCTGTTTTCCCAAAAAAAATAAGTGTATGTGTCACCAAATAATTAGTTTATCTTCTTTAAATAACCTTCTCTTTAAATAAAAATGAATAGCTGTTCGTTAGTCTCGCTAAAACTCGAGGACGGCTGGACCGATTAGGCTAATTTTGGTCTTGAAATATTCGTGATAGCCCAGGGAAGGTTTAAACTGTGAGAAAATATGGGAAAATTCACGAAAAAAAAAAATCCGAATACAACTCCATCTCGAATTAAAATGACATTTTAAAATGAATTATGCGGGTTCTGTTAATGCCAGTAGATGACGTTATCCTTTAACAGTTTAGCTAACATTTTCTGTCAACATTGCCGGGTCAGGTAGTTATAGTTAATATAATTCGTAAAATTGTAAAGTCTTTATTTTCAATACGACTTGGATACATTGTTAATATCGTAAGGGAGATTTATTGTATTTGAAATTATCTCTTCATAATAATTACAATTGTCTTTTTCTTAAAATACAATTGTCAATTAAATTGGCTTTTTCTTTGTTATTGCTAGTTTTGCCTCCTTAACAACTTAAGAGATTTATTAAGTATAAATTCTATCCAACGCTTTATTATATAATGAATATTATGTTATCCCTACTGTTCATGGGGTGAGGACCTGGTGATCTGTAATACAGGTTAACACCTATAACAGACACCAGCTCCCCACATTCACTTGACTCAAAAATGTTCCTGTAAATTATTTGAATATTTGATAATCATAAGGTCTTGTTTTGTGAGGAGTAATAAACGAAGATTATTATTAGTATTTTTTTATATATTTATTTATCTCAGCACCCTAAGGTCCTGGACCTTTGGAAGGCGTACCAGGAGCCGAAATCAACTCGCAGAGGCCCTTTTAGACGCTTTTAATGGAAAGTGGTACGAACCGGTGATTATCCCTGTACGCACTATGCTAGTGTATCCAAGGACAACCCCCGGTTGGTGGGAAACTATTGCGACATATGGAAAACTACAATATAAGGCTATGGTTTTTGGAGTCTTAAGTGGACTGGTTACCAGGTAATATGTTAAGGCTATGGCCCCTGCCTAAACAATGTTTTTAATATCCATCGACAAAGGGCAGGGGGTGACTTGCACACTCAATAAATGGGCCCCCATAAACGGTCGCTAGCACGAAGTGACGTAGCAACAAGAGGGCAACATATCCTGAGGTGCTTAAGGAGTGGAGAGGTATACTACGGCTATCAGGACAATCCCGGAAGTACGGTCAAGATCCCTACCAGCATCTTACTGGATTATACATCCTTCTCCCGAGCACGTTAGCTCTTGCGAGTCTCCACTCAAGCCAGCCAATAAAGGCAAGAGAGAGGTGGGAGCTCAGTTCCTCGTCAGTGTTCACTACGGCCGGCCAATAAAGGCAAGCCGGAGATGAAGAACAAGAATTCTCCCGGGAGATCGGGTCCGTGGGGTCGCTAATGCCCAACAGTTCGCCACAAAACTGCCCTGCGTATTTATTTATTTATTTATTAGTATTATTATTACACCAATCGTAAGTTTACACTCCAGCAAGTTTTTTTTTAAACTAGTGCTTGACTGCCATCCTTCCTGACGATAAGATTCTTATATTCTTTATTGTACACACACGACAGTTGATGTACACAGGCGAGCTTAACCAATAATTAGGATTTCTTACAGCAAACCTTATAATGGAAAAAAAATTGTACATGTGGATAATTATACGAGTACATGCACAACAAAACTTGTACATTAATTAAATCACACTTAAAACTAAAAAATACATTAAACAAATATGTGTACAGCACACAATACATAAACTTACTATGTACAATAAATAAAATTCTCTACATACTCGATACTACATATTTATAGGTCATGTTGACAGAAGATGTTCCCTAATTTTTACCCTGACAGCCTCCAATGTAGGGTTAGCCCTAAATGTGAGTGGGAGAGAAATCCAGAGGTACACAGAACGAACAGTTGAGGAGTGCAGAGGAAAACGAAGGAGAAGAGAGGATGATGAGCGACAAGGTTTATTATAACTTTATTATAATCTAAGTGTATTTGCAATAATACGTCCTTTAATTTTAATTTATCACAAAGTTTTCAATTTAGTAGTATTATATGTATTTTCCTGTACATATATTAATAGTTACGATGATGCTGTCCCCGACGGCCGTGCCTTTTCCAACCAACGAAGACTTTTACGGTTATTTAAACATTAAACAAGAAGTTGAAAGTGTAAAGATGAGATAACTTTGTGTTTCATTAAGAATTAATTAATATTTTGTGGAAACTGTTGAATTTAGTTGCTAAGAACAAAACTGGTAGCAACCATAGAGGAAATGACTAATTTGCTACAAACGTTTTAAAGACTTTGAGTGCTTAAAGCACTACTTCTAGGTTGTGATAATTAAAATTGAGGGGTAATAAAAGAGATCATAAATTCGACGCGTACGTATCTCTAGACAGTGGTAATATTGTTGGTATTGCACCAATTCGTTTATGTATGTGTATCTTTGTGCAACACATCCTATTGTATTTATTCAGAGCATTTTATTTCAAATAAACCATTTACAGGCACTTTTGAAATGTCAAGAAGTCAGTCAGTCAAAAAAATGATGCTAATTGCACATTCCGAAGCGGTTACTTTATACACATTTTGATAGGCAGCCTGATAGATATATATTCTCCTAATCATAAATATGCGTAAAAATTTGGTTTTTAGCAAATACTCGACGAGCGCACTAATTCTGCAGCCGGATCTTAGACCAGTAGATCTCTATGGAGATTAATGTGCAAGAAACTCCGTGGACACTCTTTTGCACCACTCAGCTCAACCATTTTGAAGGGAACCGAATGATCCAATACACGCGATGGCCGTGAACTTAGCTTTTCTTATACAACTGTAGCAATACTATATGAAAACATAGAAACCAAAACCAGAACTCCGACACAAGTATCAGCAGAGCATGGTTGAAGATGTCGATTAGCTAAAATCATGAATATTTTCAGTGTTCAAATTAAAAAAATCATAAGAAACTTCCGAAAGTTTCCAGAACTGGGAACTCCTCGGTTCCTTATACTTCTATATCAGTATTGTATGAAACCATGGAAACTAAATCCAGAACTCCGACACAAGTATTAGCAGAGCATGGTTGTAAATATAAATAAGCAAAAATAAAGAATATTAGCTATGTACAAAAAAAAAACAGAAAAAGTTTTGAAAGGACCGAGGACCGGGAACTCCTCGGTTTCCTATACAACTATAATCCTTTTATATAAAACAGCAAAATCAAGGACTAGAACTCCGACACACGTATCAGCAGAGCATAGTTGAAGATGGCGATTAACAAAAATCATGAATATTTTCAGTGTTCAAATTAAAAAACTCATAAGAAATTTCTGAAAGTGCCCAGAACCGAGAACTCTTCGATTTCTTATACGGCTGTATCAATACTATATGAAAACATGAAAACCAAATCCAGATTTAGTTTCCATGGTTTCATATAGTACTGATATAGAAGTATATAGAAGTATAAGGAGGCTACCGCTTTCCATTTCCTCTCGCTCCGGACCATGAATGGGATGGATGAACAAAGATCGATTAATTGAGTCACAAATTACTTTAATTATATTTGGATTGAGTAAAGCAGAAGTCATTATGATCGCGTGTGAACGAAGACGATTCGGTTCTGAGCGAGAGAGAGAGAGACAACTAGCCAGTGATGCGCCGTGTGTCATTTTGAAGGCACTTGACATAGTGATGCGAATGCGATACAGATTAATTTATTGTAATAATAATGGCTAATTTTTTTTTTTCATTTATCGGATCATTTAGCGTCCCGATCAGTTGCAAATCAGGACGCGTCCTCAGACCCCTAAAAATCGGGACGTCCCGCGCAAATCGGGACTCCTGGCAACACTAGTTAGAACCTCAAATATTAGAATATATGGGGAAGTATTTTATTATAACATTTTAAACAGTACCCCATGAAAGAAAAGGCCTTTTTTGCCAGTCTGAAACCTGGTTAAAGTAATTGGTCCCCATTTCTTGTAACATATTTTTTTTATGTCTATCGCCTCTTTTTTTTTGTGACACAGTGAGTTCTTTCGTTAGAAGCAGTTTTGTTAGTTTATTCGCTAATTAATACAATCCCACTTTATTATTAATTATACTTACTTATTATTAAATTATCGGATGACTGATGACCTGGTAAGGTTTTTTTTTTATTTTTTTTTTATAGGTGGGAAAATCATCTTATGACAAATCCCGCTCTTGGGCGGAGCGAGAGATAGTGTCAGACTTTTACTGACTAAAAACCCACTCCTGTTCCTTCGTTGCCTTCGTCCCAGGGCCCCGGTTTCGTTTTCACACTACCCATGGACCTGGTAAGGGTTGCGGGAATCCTATGGATGCGAGACGCATAGGACCGTTCATTGTGGCGACACTTAGAGGAGGTCTATGTCCAACAATGGGCGTCATTCGGCTGAAATGATGATGATGTGTGATTAAATTATTTATAATAATACAACTAAACGCCACTACAATCCGGCTGAGATAGCCACATTACTTTTTTTTTTATGGTTGCGACAAATACACGTCGATCCGGATCTAAGCCCTGGGAAAAGGGTCACCGAAGAAACACGGGTGAGTTTTACTCAGTAACAGTCTGACACTCCCTCTCGCTCCATCAGAAGTTTCATGATTTCTCGCCCAAAAAAATCATAATATATGTATACTCGTAGGTGAGCACCTAGCTAATCTATGATGTTTTTGGGGGAGAAATCAATATCTAAACAAAAATCGTTCAAGTTTAGATGCTCACTGAATAAATTGAGAGAGCATCTAAACTTAAGAAAAAAATATTTGAGTATCAGCAATTCACGAAGTCATCACATTGTTTTAGTTTACATAAAGTAATGTGCCCACACTATTCAGAGTCAAATTGAAGTTTTTGTTTCATCACGGGAATTGGCAATTAGAGCGCCGAATAATTGAATTAGCGGTTGATTGTCTGCATGACAAGAAGGAAAAGTGCTTGCGAACTTATCTCTCGTGTTATCTCGCAGAGAGAATTGCCAATTACTTTCACTGTCTTTCAGTTCGTCAAAGTCTGAGTGATGTTGATCGAACTAAAGAAAAAGTTTTTTGTTAAGTCTGTTGTGTAAGACTGACCCACCCATTATGTCAATACGTGAAGCCCATTCAATATACTATTACACTCCATATCTGAATGTCGAGAATTTGCTTAATTCAATTAGAACTATGTAAGGTCGGCTTCAACTATATTTTTTTCAGTCGAGGTGTTACCGCGCAGCTCGCAGCCATGGAGACGAAGGGACAGATTTGATCAGAACAACTTAGGACGCAGGTTCTTGCGACTTTCTTCGCATAGTGACATAGAAATGTGAAACTTTCTTGTAGATCGAACGCGGCACGGTGTCAAGTGCGATTATAGCGAACACCGTGTGCGCCGTGGCAGGGAGCGGCGCGACCGGTCGCTGGCGGGCGCGCGCACACGCCGCTCTGCGCCGCCGACGTCGCGACGCGCCCGCGAGCGCACCAGTGCCGACACCGCGACCCCGCACCGCCGCTCTCCCGAACATTTTGTACCGAGTATCGCGATCCAACACGACTACCCACGCACAACGCAAGTTACGATGTTTTGAACGCTGGTATGTGCCGTGGGACGTTACAATATAGTGAATGTTTCTTTACTGAATTGAGTGTCTGAAAATTTATTTTATAATTTGGTGCCTATTGGAGGAACATTTTAAGGGTGAGTGTTAATTAATTAATATAATAAGTTTGTTTACGGGGGTGTCGTTGGACGGGTGTTGTATGGACTGACGTGGGTACCCAATATAAACAATGGTTTGCAGTACAATTATTGTTATGCGGGTTCCCATGTCGGGTAGCGGGCTAAGGTCAGCGCGGTAATGTGATTAGGGAGGGGCGGCTGGCTGCGCCCCCGCGTCCCGGCGCGAACCCACGCGCCCCCCGGACACCGCGTGCGCCGCCCGACGCAAAGCCTGTTCTATTTTCCCGCCCGCCCTAATAATATGTTAAGCTTAATTTATCAACCCCTTAATTATTGAATGCAATATTTGTGTTTTAATAGCTCAATAATTATATTATTCATCTTGATTTTTGTAATCGTGGGTAGGTATGCATATATATATTTTAGTTAGTCGGAAACATAAATTGCAGCACTAAATAAAATCTTGCTTCCGTTTGAATATGACTTGTTTATTTTTACGTAAATAAAGAAACTTAAATCAATTTTGTGTTGGTAAACTAACTTTATGTTATTATTAAGTTAACTGTAGTTACTTTCGTGTATATAAAGACGTCAAATAAGACAGATGTAAGCCAGGCAATCATCATTCATCTTTTATTAGTAATTAATACAAAATTAAGGTTATGTTAAGAAAAAAATAGATATATTTTTTTTTTATTAGAATAAATTAAGTTTTATAGAATCCAGAGTAGAAAAGTGGTTACTAAAACATTAAAAGTGATAATTTAATTGATTAAGAAAAATAAGAGATTGAGTCAGTAGATTGACTGCATGATAGTAGGTACTTGTAAGCGGTGGTTAGTGAACTTTAGCGCAAAGTGTGATAGTGCGCGTTTGATCACCTCCGGAAGAGGCTTTCTCTTGCTGTACCTACTGTTATACATCATTGTCTATGTGATAATATTATTTTTTATATAATTTGTTTAACAAACACAGTTATTAACACATTATTGCATTATTATGACCAAGATTTAAACTAATAATGGCCTTATAAAGTTAACAACAGGTCTCAAACTAGGCGCAACCTGTTTCTCGTCGGCTCAAACATTACAGAAAGTTTGTAATATTATATATAATGTGGTCTGCTAGCGCTACGTGGTAATTTAAAATAGCCAAAGACACAAAAAAACAGTCCAGTAAAAATAATAACATCTGGAAGAAGCAAAGCATTTGGTAAAAAAGAGATAAAACCAAAAACAGCACGGATATGTTTTACATTCGTCCAGTTGAATTGGTAAACACTCACTATTTCATAGGAGTTCACATTGTTTATCTCTTGTATTTTAGTGGGAAATAATTAAATAGAAGCGGGAGGGAGTGGTAGATTGAATTGTAATCATTAAAAAGTTCGTCAGGTTTTTAACAGTGAGTTTGAAGAATACTCAACTTCAAAGTCTTCATCTAGAAATCGGGGGATACTGAAGGTTTTTTTTTTCAGTGGGAAGCTATCACATAACTCCTCCCGCTCTGGGTGGTGCGAGAGGGAGTGTCCAACTTTTGCTGACTAAAACCCACATGTGTTTCTTCAGTTAACATTGCGTTCCAGGGTTCCTGTGGCTCTTTTCAAAACAATCCCGCAGCTCTGGAAACAGATGTCGAAAATAGAAGGTTCAAAGAGTCATGGAGAGTAAAGAATTTTTCATTATTCATACTCGGAAAGTAGGTCTGAAGTTGCCAGAAGAGCGGGTTGAAAGCAATACTTTTCATCCCTAGGGAGAAACGCTTTCAACTGACAGCTGTCAAATTATTAAAAAAAAAACTAGTTCTGTTTTCACATTTTTATTAAACCATGTCCCTATTTTCTATACAACTACTCAATTACAGAACGCGATGAACAATTGAAATAACATAAGGATAAGTATTAATTAATATAATTTTTTAAATGACTGTTATAAATTCTTTTCACATATTTCTTTAAAGTAACATAGATTTGGGAAAAATATTTTTTCCCAAATCCACATACCAAATGGTACATTTCCGCGATTTCACAGAAATACAATATTTTGAGCCTTATACATTTAAGTTGACCTTGAATAATATGTAATAGTAGCTGCTACACAGCGGCTTCGCCAGCGTGATGGTAGGAAAATAACATACATCACAAGGATAAAAGTATCCTAAATACTATTCCAGAACATGGTCTACCCATGTACCAAGTTTCATCGAAGTCCGTTCAGCCATTCGAGCGTAAAGAAGTAACAAACATACATATAAACACTCAATCTTTCGGCTTTATAATATTAATGTGATATTCACTGAAAAATTTATGCAAAGGTACTATATATTATTTTATTATACACCACTAATTTTCAATTAGTACAAATACTTATAGGGCTTATTAGAAAAGGTCTTGTTATTATTGAAGTAAAATCTCAATAAATAATATTTATAAACAGCAAAGTTATTAGCGTTTGTTTATATATTCAATTTATGGAAATATTGTACAGGCTATTGATTATGAATGAATGAATGATGATCAAAATGGAAATAATACTGCGCGTAGTTTTTTTATATTAGCAATTGTTATGAATGATTGATTCAATTATGAATTTACCAATTATGACAAATTTTCGTGGACTATCTTGGAATTTCGTTTTTTAAAACTTTTGACTACACAAATATGATCAGTAACGAGCACGGATGGAACCCCATTTTTTTTTGTACTAATTAAAAAATAGTGGTGTATAGTTAGCCAGTGGTATACAAAGTCTTACTAATACTATAAACAAAAGGAGAAGCCTTAAATAGTTGCACTGATTAAAGGAGAGCATAGCCATTTTTTAATTTATTTTTAGACGAAATTGGTAAGCCATGAATGCAACATTTAATAAATGAATATTTACAAGAGACTTCAGAATACGGTAAAAAAAAAACTTAGACCGATAGAAAATCTTCACGAAGTTTCCTCTAGTTTGAAAAATCATATAAACCAGTGCGTGACTGCGATCCCACCTGACGGTAAACAGTGATGCAATCGTTGATGATGAGGCGCACTGTTTATAAAGAGCATAGGCTCTTAATGAAATAGTACATATATATTCTAGGCTGAATAGTCACTCTAGACTTGAATGTATTATCGATTTGATATACAGAATAGAATAGAATAAACTTTATTGTACACCAAAATAGTAACGTTTTTTTTTTTTCATTTTTAAAGGACAATATTTGTATGGAAGTTGGACCAAGTGCAGCCCAGAATGAACACAGTGCATTTTGTTCCTCAGGTTAATACTAATTAAGTAGTAAACCGAAGCGCTTCAAAATTTGTTCCAAGAGTCAAAAGAAAAAAAGTGATTTGTTGCGATTTATTTTCGAAAATTAGCTTAATAATTACACTGAAAAGGACATCGCCAATCTTTGTATGGAAGTTGGACCAAGTGCTGCCCAGAATGGACATATAGTGCATTTTGTTCTTCAGGCTAATACTAATTAGTAAACCAAAGCGCTCTAAAATCTGTTTCGTGAGTCAAGAGAAAAAAAGGGTTTTGTTGTGAATTGTTTATTGTCGGAAAGTAGCTTAGTAATTGTTTTCAGTGTAATTGATTACTACTGACTATATATTAATTGTACTTTTTGTGTATCAATAATATATCTTTTATCAACAAGCACATTCATGAACATTACATAATCATACATTATTTGTGACACAATTAATAGATACAGTAGGTAAACTACAACGAATCAGTGATATATCTGTAACTAGTAACCAGGAATACTAGTGACGGTGATTGTTACAGTAATAATGAAATAAAAAATATATTTCGAGTTTACATAGGCACTATAAAACATCAACACGGTTCCAATTGGTCGTTTCCAATGGAGAAGAACTGGAAAACACGCCATGAATTTATTTATTAAAAAAAAATAAAAATGATTTTATAATATTATAATATTAATAGGTGTGGATAATAAGTTACCTGCCTGTCATGCATGAGGTTCGAACCGGGCAAGGATTAATGTGAATTTGTCAATTTACATGTACTTTTCTAAGTTTATTGACACGGCACTTTTAGACACGGCGTGTCAGTAATGTCCTATTACTGACACGCCGTGTCTCGGAGAGCATGCAAGGCCGTTGGTCTCGTTTGTCATTCGTAGATCTTTGACGGTCATTAAAGATCGTCGAATCGCCAGAAAGTCTAATCATCAGTTTATAGTGTAGTGTAGTAGAAGTAATAGTAGTTCTGGCATCGTGTTGCCAAGTTACTGGGTTAAGGAGCTCTAATAGGCAGTCGTTCAATGACTTCTCCCACTCTAGGGAGGGGTGGGAGGGCGTTTTAGACTTTCACTGCCTAAAACCCACTGTTATGTTCCTTTTTTACGTTCGTTCCAGGGCCCCGTGGTTCTTTTTCGCACAACCCATGGCCCCAGTAGGCTTGTAAATAAGCAGTCATTGCCAAACAAGCGTGTCTTCAATGTAGTCTTTAATCTTGTAATACACTTTCTTGGTAATGACACGCTTGATGTGGGTTCGAACTTTCCCTCGCTAAGTTCTGCAACCAACTTTGGCAGCTTGTTATAAAAGCGTATTCTTATAAGGAATTACTTGCTTGTCTCACTTAATGTCCACTTGGGTATTACAATTTTTAAAGCGTATGAGCAAAGATATTATGAAAATCGCTTCTATTTGGCAAGTCCTAAGTTTTTGCGAACACACAAAATTACTTTATAAAATATTAAGTGGAGGCAGAGTCAGTATATCTATTACTTTGAATGTGTTTCTAATGGACTCGCGAGTACCCATTTTATAAATAGCCTAGATTGCTCTCTTTTGCGATATGAAAATTGATTCTACATCAGCTGCAGATTCCTGAGACAACAATATGCCATAAACTATAATGTTGTGAAAATAAGCATCGTAAACTTACCTAGCTGTGGCTATATATCTGTCAATTCCCTTATTTTTCTTACTGCATATTATACAGCTGAGCTTAATCTACCTGAGAGTGTTCTAACATGAGCGCCCTACTGCTATTTTCAATGGAAAGTTATACCTAAAAATACTGTTTCCGCAATAAAATTAAGTCTTTTGCCATCAAGAATTAGATTGAGGCCAACTTGAAGGATATTTGGCTACATTATTTATTATCCCTAAACACTAACTTGAACGGTTTCGATAAATGAAACATAATTTAATGAAAAACTATTTATTAAAAACAAAACTTGTTTTTTTTTTTAGTTTTCCTGGGACCAATTTTTTCAAATATATCTATATTTTTTTATGTAAAATAATGCTACGGTACCACTGGAGCTACTTTCACTCCTGGGCAGCACTTGCTCCAGACTCTGTCAATATCCTTTATTGTAATAATACCTATACCTATGATACCACGGGAAGTTTTGAAAGAGATACGGTGATCCTGGAACATAAAGGACAACTGAAGGAGACACGTAGGTTTTAGTCAGTTAAATTCTGACATACCCTCTCGCTCCACCCTAGGGCGAGAGAAGTAATTTGTTGAAAATATCCTCTTTTTAGGGTTCCGTACCTCAAAAGGAAAAACGGAACACTTTGTTGTCCGTCTGTCTGTCTGTATGTACCCTTTATCTCAGGAACGCGTAAAGGTATCGAGTTGAAATTAAAACCGTATACCCTGAGTATTGTCTGCGGTCCCTTGAAGCTGTGAAAAAATCCAATTTCTGAGTTAACGAAAAAAAAAGATACGGCCGTTTATGTCGCAAAAAATCGTGTATTTCGACACTCTCAAGGGAATTGAAATTCATAGGGTATCTACTTCCCGTAGACCTAGAATTCTGAAATTTGGTATGAAACAAGGTCTCATAGCACAAGTATAGGAAAAAGACTGAAATCTGTAAATTTGTAGTTACGTCACAAAACATTTTTTTTTTGTAATTCGGAAAAATCTTCGTAACTCAATTCGGGAATTAAAGTGTTTTCATAGGTAAGTTTGTACGGAACCCTCAGTGCGCGAGTCCGACTCGCACTTGCTTGGTTTTTTATGTTTATTATGATGTAGGACTTTCAACTCTTACTACATTCTTGATCCGAGGAAAAACTGCATCATATTTTGAGTTTAACTACGTACATGTTATTATAGAACTTTATTGCCTAAGTGATCTCAATACAAACGTATTAAAATTAATCGAAATCTTCAATTGTAAAAAATGAGACACATTTAATGTAGCGTAAAAAAAAGATATCGATTTAACAAATTCATTTACGCATCGATTAGCGGTGTTTGTGTCTGAGATACTCGTAAGTTGTTTTGTATTATAATTCTTATGTCGAACAGGCTTTTCGATAAATATTATTTTTAAGTGCGAGCTGATTGGTGGATCGGTTCGCTTGGCCGCTCACAGGATGTTCACCTCTAGGCGATGGTCCATCATGGCGGCTGCGACACCGCTAATGTCTGATGTCACGCTCTCCGATGGCAACGCCTACGATTTCCTAACATTTAATATTTCTATTGCATTAATTTGCAATATTTTATCGGTAAAAGTAGCTTGCGATGTTGATGTTTTAAAAGTGGTTTTATACGAGTAATGTCAATAAAACCGTTATATCTCCAGATGTTTATCATTGTTTCAAACTGGAATCAAATCGATATCGCTTGTATATGCCCCATAATAGATATTATAATTTCTTATAGGTAGTTAAATAAATTATAAAAGGAATGCTTACTTAATAATAGGGGTTAAAGTATGAAATTGCCGTCTTTTAAAACGGGTTGCTTTGAAGTGTTATATCTTTGGATTGACTTGGAATTATAAGGTTAGTTATTTTTTTTTTCAAAATTACTACGTTGGAACTCTTAATATGAAAAAAACCTTTTTTTTAATAGCTTTCAGGGTTATAAGAGCTGCGATATTACAGAAAATACAAAGCACAAAGAAACCAATAAATACCTAATTTTGAAATAAGAATAACTTACCTTTAATATAAAGTTTATCTGAACTTATAATTCCAAGTCAATCCAAAGGTATATACCACTATATCTCACAAATACTAATTTTAAAGACGGACGAGGTTTAAATGATGTGATGAAACCTGATGAAGCTAACGTTATCCTCCCATTTATCACGAGCATACTTAATTTGATACTGAATCTGACGGCCTTCATGATTTACAGCTACAGTTTAATTGAATTTGTGGAATCTTGAGTGTTCGGCAAAATGTCTTCCAAGTATTTTTCTACGTGCCTTATGCTGAAGTTTTTCAAAAGTCAGAGTCTACCAAGCCTAAAACGCGTTTAATAACAAAATTAACTAGTGAATCTGGTGGGCGATATAGCTCAGCGGGGGCGCCACTTATTACGTTTCTTGTTTTGTACCTGACCAAAACGAAACGTTCACCTTTTTAGTTGTTGGACATTTGCACGCTTGTAGCATTTCAGCAGAAAGTAATCTCCAATAAATTGATAGTATTATTTACTTGATATATAATAGATACTTACCTACATGTATGTAGCAGGACAATCGAAAAATTCATAGTTTTGCAGTAATCCTGGGTTTTTTGTAAAAGCCTAGTTAAAAGGTATTTTGGAAACATAAAGTAATTTGATAATAATGGGATGATAGGAAACATAAACGCTGAATGGCAAAAAGAGTGATCTTCATTCTGGTTAGTTATTACGAACATGGCTCACACTTTTTTTTCCACAACTATCACACAACGCCGTCTAGTCCCAAACTAAGTAGCTATGAGTACTAGACAACTGATATACAAACTTATATATTTCTAAATACATACATATAATAGATAATTTACACCCACACACAGAATATGTGATCGTGCTCATCACACAAACATTTGTCAGGGCCACTAACCACTATACCAACAGACCAGTCACAGAATCGATATTTACGATTAATCTTCGACAAGTTGGTATATTTCAAAAATCCAAAAATTTTCGCGCTGAAATGATTTTCCGTTAATATTACATAATATTTTACATTTAATTTTAGAGAAAGTTAAAAAGCAAATTATTATGCTAACAGTGACGTATTACGATCTTGACATTTGTAATGTTTGTGTCATGTTAATTTGGACATCGCTGGTGGAAAATACCAGTGTTTGATGAATAATGTAAAAATTATGTTATCAAGGCGGTCAGATATGACAAGAATCGGCAATGTTAGATAATTACAATGATGACATCACAATTTGACAAAATCAAAAAATGTTGACAGAGGTGAGAAGAGGCAAGAGAGGAAAATTTAATTCGATAGTGCTTAAATAACGCAGCTGAAATTAAAATAATATGCTTGATTCGATACAGCAGATGAAAGTTAATTTAAAAACAAGGGACCCGGATTTCAATTAAGTATTTGCGGTATCTCTGGAATCAGTTAACTCTTCGTTGAAATGTTTTTCCAATGAAGCGGTTAAGTTTAAATAAATTATATTTTTGCTGAAGTCTGTTCCTGGAATGCATGTTTTTGAGCATTATTTTGGCTATCACAGTCCGTGATCGTCCGGGCCCGCGGAGTTCGTTTGTTCCGCCTGCTTGGCCGCTGTTTTTGGCGACACATATCTAGATAATGTCCGAACCACTCTCCTTTTGCGGCCCGCTTCTTTATAAGCGGAGATTTTATCAATCTTATTTCAATTTCGTGTGAGATAAGCGAAGGAGGGCGCTGCGTGATACTCTATTGTAGCCCCCCGATCTTATGTTTATATGTTCTCCGCTAGGTACATATATATAGACTGTTATGTTGCACGTCGCGCGGCTAACCGCGCCGCTGGCTATGTAAATGTCGCGTGCCGATGGAGTCATGGGTTCAGAAACCAATACATTTATTGCAAAATTGTTTAGAAAACGTTCTTTTACATAATAACGGATATTGAAAATTGACAATAAAGGCCTGAGAGTTTCTTGGAAGGGAAAATACATATTATTGATAGCTCGATCGTTATGTTTTGATTTACAATTGGTAGATTAAAGTATTTATTATGTAATCATATTATTATTATTATATGTTTGTGTTGTATTTATGGTTTATTCGTATTTTTCTCTTTGTATTCGCTTTTTTTCCTTTATTGCACTTACTACTATTTTTCTCCGCATTATCCAAAGGTTGATTGGCAGAAAATGCCTAAGGGCCAGTTCACACCGAGACGCGAGGCGACGTGACGCTGCGCGAAAAGCGACTCAAAATATAACTTTATTTACTACACGAAAAGATTCACATTTCAGATCGAAATGGGTCGCGTCGCAGTGCTTCGTGGTGCAATGTATTCTGAATTCTCACAATGAAATTGTATCTTTGAACTGATCCTAACGCATTAAATAAATAAAGCGTGGCACCTTCTATAACGTATCATCAATAGAACAACTGAGCAACCATAAGCGACTGCTTGCAAAGTTGTACTTTGGGCTGGGAGACTCTACCTCTGGCTGTTCACACTGTTCAGTTCGTGATATCAGCCATCATGCAGCAATTATCGCCTCTTGGTCATCAAGTTTCCGGTATAGAAACACGTACGTGACACATAGGTACGGCACAAGAATAAATATGAATCTCGGTAACAGTAATATTCCTTAAGATGTGTAGGTACCTATAGGTACGTAGCTCCTCCGATAACGGGAACATTGATCGTTTATGAGAGGGTAATTTACAAGCCATTATTATTTGAATATAATGATTAGTTTTAAAAAATAGCATGTTAATTAGTAGATGGTAAATTACAGTGAACTTGACCACGTTTCAAGATACATGATGTGTGTCTATAAGCACTGATATTTCGAGTTTCTGTGTGATGTTACTTAGGCCGATGTCAATTTGACCTCTGACACTCTTCAGTTTATTTTAAAGATGCTGTATAATGTACAGGTAATGTGTACGTGTACTTGCTACTATATTCTACGTGATAATGTTATTTATTTATTACAAGACTAACAAAATATTTGCAAAAAAAAATACATTTAGTTCTTTGCAAATATGTCAATTACAGGTAATCGCTTGTACAATTTGACATTTTTTATTTTTTATTATACAAAAAATTAGATAAACAAATAAAAATACCAAAAAAAATATTTAAAATGGATAAAAATAAAATTAATGAATAGTTAGGAATTGACAACAAATTAATTTCAAGCAATATTCCCACAGCATCCAGTTAAGAAAGTTATGGCTAGTGTCCTTACTGTAGACATTCATTTTATTAAGTTTTCAGTAGGTAATCATAATGTTTGAGCCTGCTGGGAGGCTGCTAGCTTATTAAACAACCAACTTTAGCACGAAGTGAGTATGCTCTTACAAGGCTTATAGTGCCACGTATATGAGCTTTCAAAACAATCCTTTTGTTTCCAAAACGGTATCAAGGATTTGTTTTGTGAAATCCCCAGCGATTCGTTTTCTAGTCACGTGTCACGTAAGAATCTTCTACTTACATTTAAACAAGCAGAATGTATGGCGTTGCAACGTACTTAACACGGAGCGTATAAGGGCCTGGTCACATTAACATGTCGCGGTGTCGTTAATGTCGCGCGTCGTTAACGGCGCGCTATCGCGACGGCGCCTGACTGAGGCATGTTAACGCGTCGCGCAGATATACGGTGATGAGCCGTGTTGATGTCTAAGGGCCGTCCGTGGTGCCTCACTGGGACGCCATGGCGTCGTAGCCTGGTCATTATGCCAAAAAAATGTATTGGTTGATAGCGTGACCAACAGTGGCCAGGTGAGTTACCAGCATAGAGCTACATGCATTTTTTTGGCTACGCGAAATTCAAAAATTCGAAAGTTTTTTGCAATTTGCAGCTCAATATCGGATGGTATGGTAACAAAAATTATATTTGCGGCAACGACATGTATTTATTTAGGTACACAGCTATACTCATCAAAAGCATCATCATTACTCTCTTACTTAGAGACAAGGTAAAACGTCAAGTTTTCATTAAAATTGCACATTTTAGCTCTTTTCGTAGATACATCACTTCATGCAAATTGCAAAAAGACCTATGAAAATTTAAATTTCGAACTACCCTGGAGCATTCACCTTAACAACGTAGCGCCGTGATAATGTGGACAGGCCTTAATAAATATGGCTAGCATTGTGTCGGTATCGCATACGTTGTTCGTCGGTGTTGCACGCCAGGCTACCCGCTGCCAGTACACTGCGCTTGCGCAAGCCGGGGATCCTCTAATTAGATGAGTTGCCGCGATTGCCCCCGCGCCGGTCGCTACGACCACGAATGTTGCACAGCGTTACACTTTTCCTTTTATTTTTCATGTCTTAATATGCATGGCTAACAATGTTGCGCACTAATCGATCATGGCTAGGACGTAGTTGTTTTTGAAAGTTGTTGCGACATGCACAACTGCTGCACCTTGATTATGAATGCGGATCAGAATAAATACTTATTATATCTACGGGCGATTTATTTACAATTCGTACGTGCATTTGACTTTAGGTCCATGCATTTAGTTCACTGCATTAGTCTAATGAGGTCGGTCGTTTCATATACTGATAAGGGTTACCATCCTGATGTGGAACTTGGTGCAATTTTATGCAATAAAAAGTGGCAATTGCATCCTTAAGTGGAATGATTGAGTAATGTGGTTTTCAAAGGTAGGTGAGCAATTATTTAGACCAAAGGAGTGCACACTCGTCACGAACAGACTGGTCGTAAGTAGTTAGTTACAGATGTATCGATCAGGTAAGAGTTGCAATTACATATTATAGATGAACAAGTACGGTCTACTGCAACTAAGTGAACTAGATTGTCATTGTAAATTGATCGACATAAAGAAGCGAAAAACGGTCGTGTCATGAAGTTTAGTAATATACTCTCATGACAGGATTTACTGATACTTATTGACTTTTTTTTTGCTTTCCTGGTATTTAGTTTTTTGATACAGCATAAGAATATATAGTCACTAATTGTTTTCCATTACAATATGTTTGTAACACATTCTTCTCGGCAAGCTTCGCTGAGCTAGTCAATTCTACAATTAAATTCTCAGCTCCATTTTACTACCAAGACCGTGACTGTTTCAAATGTAAGATATTTCACTTATTTTATTGTCCAGTTGTGCAGATACATAAGAAACAAAACTACATCAATTTTACATCACAACGTCTACCATGAATCAATTTGCGAATTCGCCAAAAACCTTTGACTTCTATTGGATACGAAATAACAGGAAGAGCCTGAATTTGTGGCGTACACACAAGACTGGCGTTGCTTACATAAGGTTTGTACTCAAAAATTAAGGTTGTCTGTGAGTTATGTAGCTCATCCAATTTAGTTATTATAAATTTAACAGCAATACGTATAAGCTGGGTATTCTATACATCGATCAAGAGTTACGAGTGTGTCCAATGTATAAAAAGTGATGGTTACGTCATGGTTTGTCTGCGGCCTCTACAGTTAATTAGATTCTGCTGGCTTGATAGTGTGATAAAGAGCACAACTATGCAAAGTGATAGCAGTGTTTGCGTGACTGATAACTGGTACAATTACCTGCAGAACGAATGGGTGCACTGACTTCCATGTTTGTTTGCACTGTGACACAGTTAATAAGACCTGGCTCACCTGGCTGGGGTGTATATGCTGCTTGCAAGTCTGTTTACACATTGCTAGTATACCGACGACCTGGGTGAACTGGCTGGGGACTTTTCTGTTTTGCTTGTTAGTCTGTTTACACGCTGCTAGTATACCAATATCCTGGCCGAACTGGCTGGGACACGCTGCTAGTATACCAACAACCTGGCCGAACTGGCTCGGGACCTTTCTGTGCTGTTAGCCAGTGTGTTGACACGCCACTAGTGTCTTGTCTAGTAGAGCAGTAGACCAGTGTTGTTCATCCTGCCGTACAGCCTCAGTGATATTGTTGATTCTATGTTAATTTTTCCGTCGGTTATTGTGTCGGAGTTTCCGTGGACATCCTATTGTACTTTTGGTTGGTGGAGATGGTAACTAATTGTTTTTTTTAAGATCTTTTGTTCTCAGTTTATGAAATAACTTCAAAACAGCGATGATTACGTACCTGATATTTTTAATGAACTGAGGAAGTATGAAGTGTAGCAGTATCTTTCAAAAATAAATTTTATTTTTATTGGTACATGGTGGATTATCATCCATACGCACAAAACGTTCATTCACACATTCATTGTGCGTACAGCTAAAGAAAGGAATTCCTTGCTGGAGTCTGTGTTTGCTGATATCTACAACTTGGGGTCTTTAAGTCAAAAATGAATAGGTTATTCTAGGCAAACGTACTTCATTGTCGACAACATCATGCATCATTGGTTACCATCAGGTGATACAGTGTTCAAGCGCGAGCCTTTGAACAATAATAAATAAATAAATAAATCCTACTTAAGTTTGCTTTAAGATTTATACTGAGAAACATTAGAAAAAACTTCAAAAGACAAGATATTAGGAACGGACAGTGTACTAGTAGGTTTCAGCAACCAATTTAAGATTGCATAGTTCTAAAAGTTACCTAACTTGGGAATCAACTTGAAGAGAAAAGATACGAGTTTCTTTTTCGCTGGCAGTCGTGGAAGTACCATCGAGTAGCGAGCATCGGGTACTGTACCGACGACGACCCACTTCTTGCTGTTGCACTACCAATGAATTTCGTTCCGTTTGCTTCGTGGAGCAATAACGCATGACCATTCAACATAAATACTGCAAAGTTCAATAAAACAACAATAAATGTGTAATCTTGAGTAATATCGTGCACGATGGTACATTGATCGACATTAGCATGTATACCTACAACCGATGAAACAATAGCAGAACGTAACGTTTCACCCACTTGCTCATAAGCTGTGTAATTAGCGGTCTTCCAAATTCCGTCTAAAACAACACGCGCTTACGCCAGATTACCGGCGACTCGTGAACACAATGAATATTCATGGGTAACACCATTACTACGACATAATGAATGGATTAGACATCTGCTATAATATCCCAAGTTCATGACTGACTAACGGTTCATCTGATACGTTCTCCAAACTCGACTCGTAAAACTATCAAACAAGATTTGCCTACTTTCCATACGTAGGTGTATATTATTTTTTATAACTGGTCGTCGAACATGTCTGTATAGAATCTTCTTTTGTATTGTAGGTTACGGTGTAAAGATTCAATTATGAGATATCGTTAAACAATACTACTTACGATGCAGCAACCTTTCTTTGTGTCCGCGGTAACAAAGTGAAACGAAGTCGATTCTGCCGATGTGTTTGTGTTTGCTCCCATTCTCCCTCTCGCTAGCTCGTCAAGATGGCCAAGGTCACGCACTCCGCACTCCGCACAAGGCTCTACCGACACACAATCATATATCTCATATTTTGATCAGATACTGTAAATTATAACCGGTTTATTTGGTTACTGCACTTTAGGCTGCAAACTGTTGAATGAGGAATTTAGTAATTAGTCGAAAACAGCAATATTCAATCAGTACATTCCTTTTAACTATTATCGCTACAATTTGAATTCATAGTGTACGTGCCACCAGGAATTTGTTAGTTATACCACTTTGCATTGCTCAGTTTCGTTTTCAGCAACTTAATTTTTATACAACAACGTAGGTCAAAGTAAAAAATATTGTAGGTAGGTTATATGATACTTCCCGATATGATACTTAACTTTCTTCTCTTCTCCTATAAACTATAGGAATTATAATCCGTTGAACTAACCGAAGTATTTAGAACATCAACTTATCTCGCTATCTATTACGTAACGAAGTTAAACCGGTAAGGACCAAAGCAACTGTAGTACGCATCGCGTGGCCGGTTGCGAAGTAAACAGTAATTTGGTACGAAAATTGTCGAGAGCCGTGAGAAAGAGTGGCCCTTCGGAACGGGACCCGGGAGTAACGGGGCTCCAGCCGCCCCGGGCGATATGCTAATGCGCCGATTCTCCGCGAATGCCGCCGACGCCTGCACTGCCTCTGGTGCTACTAACCCACATCTCGCCCATTCCAATGATGCGACTGTTTGTGGTCAACACGTTCTCTCGCCACTCGCCACGAACACGCTCGTTATACTTTCATATCGATCAACGAAAGTTTCGGACGATCGTGAGTAGGAAGTAGGTGCACGTTGTTAACTAGCGAGAATGATCAGCAGCACCACAGATACCTGCTACGGTGTCAATGAATTTGTTAAGCAAACGGTAGCCGGCTGTACTTATTAATGACCAGATGATCATGATGACTTATCAATAATGGATGATTCAAACATTCAATTTGTGATTGAGGAGTTTAACTTTTATTTTACTACTACATTATTCCATACTTGGTCGAGTGGTTTATATCAATAAGCATTACGGAGATCGACATTTCCGATCTTGGCTCATCTTAGAGCGTTCAAGTGCAGCGCAACGGTGAAAGAGAGAGGCTGCGCACAGTTGTTGCGTGCCGCTCGTCGCGCGCGCTGCTCCAAACATTAACTATTGCATTTTTATTACGTAAGCTCATTAATATTTTTTGTCTGCAGGTTCGAATCCGAAAGTGGTGATTGAAACTGCGCGGGCGCGTTTCTCGCGGAATGGCGACGGACGCGGCTGCGGATGACTTCGTCACCATCGTTCCAGTTGGCGAAGGCCGACTTTCCGCGCGAGATCCGTCGTTTGTGACAGTGCTGACGGTGGGCGCGGCCACCGGTGCCGCGGTGGTAACAGTGCGAAGGCCGCGCGGGGAGCGTCTCGGCCTGGGACTCAAATTCGAAGGTGGATCGGCCGCCGCTGAAAAAGTTCGGAGACTTCTAGTGCAATCATGTGCAGAGGATAGTCCTGCAGCAAATGCTAGTGCCCCATGGGGAAAACTCATACCGGGAGATGAAATATTAGCAATAGACGGTGAGTCGGTCTCTAATTTAACTAGAATAGACTGTGTTCGGCGGCTTAAAGACTCAGATGAAACATTAACTTTGCTTGTGCGACATTTTGAACAAGACAGCAAAACAGAGCGTACCGGCATGGACGTAATAGAGTCACTCATAAACTCAAAACATTCTTCAGAAATAGTGCGACCTACGACGTTACCGCCGCCTGTCCCACCAAGAAAATTAGGCAAGAAAAACTCGTTCAAAGACAAACAGACGCTACAAACAGTCGGTGAGCAAAACTTTTCCAATAACGAGAACCAATCCGAGTGTCAAATGAATGGAAAACATACCGGTATATCTACAATTACGAAATTGTCCAGAAAATCTTCATTTGACAGTCATATTCTTCGACAAAGTAAAGAAGGCGGCATTGCTTACTTGAAAAAAGGTTCTCCGGAAGAAGTTAGACGTTTAGTGCGACGTTTATCAGACGGAAAGGCGATGCCACCTGAAGCTGAAGTGTATATAGACTTATTGTCGTCTGAGTGGGAGCGCTGCTTGCTGCTGGCTGATGCCGAGTCTGATGACACCAGCAGCTCCATCTCCACAGTAGTCGACAGACTCGGCTCCATGGCGAGCTCGGTAGAGAACAGTATCCCGTCAACTCCCACCATGCAACCTAAAACTATTGATATACAGAAAGTTCTCAATTGTATTGAAAACATCGACACAAATATTTTAAAAGATATGACTAGTAAAAGGTTCTTAGAAAAACGATTGGAAATAAATACGGAATCAAAATTGACAGAGAAAAACTTCATTACAAATGGTTTCAACAGTCAGGAAAATACTACGCAAAAACTACTACATAACGATAAAAACAATAACAATACTGTAGTTTCTGTAACAAATAACATAGATGTAATTCAACAATCTCAAACAAAAAAAGTTGATAGCAAAGAAAGTGTTGCCGAAAAACCTAAACCAATGCCTAGAAATACAAAAATTGAGCGTTCTGTTAGTGAGAAAAAGCCGAGACCGATCCCCGTTCCAGACATTCCACCACCGCCAGTGCCGGACTCTTTACTGACTCCGACTAAGAAGAACTGCATAGAGACATGGTTGCAGCGCTCGGAGGCTGAAATGAATAATAAGATCGTTGAGAAAGTGGAGGAAGCTCCTATGCCGGAGGCGTTACCTCGTTTGATAGATTTCGTGCCCAAGCATCAGTTTAAAGAGCACAGCAACGAGTCGGGGCTGAAGCGGCCGAGCTCGGCGCCCCCCCCGCCGCCCACGCCCGCGCCGCCCGCACCTCCCGTCGACGCCCGCGAGGACGGCTCGGGAGCATCCCTCGACACTATCGGGGAGCTGGATGAGTCGCCAGACGTCACTGACAATGCGTAAGTACCTTTGCTAAAATGTTTTAGTGGTCATCTTCGTCTTCTTGATATTATTTTCATTTAGGTTCCCTCCATTAATGACGATTACTCATTAGGTTTACAGGGTTGCCAGATATTATTACAATAGTTTTAGTAACTTTTGATATCGACTTAATTTTAATGAAAAGTCGGGGTAAATTTCAATAAAAGAGCTCTAAGAAAATATAAAGTATGGCTCACTTTTCCTTGCTGAAATTGGATGATTGAAACGTAAATTCTGTGATGTAATGTCAATTGCTGTCAAGTTGTTCATAATTCTAAATATCTTCTTGATATTTAAATTCAATAATTAATATTTTTAAAAGATTCATCGACCCAGTACTATAGGTCAAATCAATTTAAACAAATCATGGTTTGACACGCGAACATTCACGCAAATAACTGGAAAATTTTAATTTATCAATTACAAGTTGTGAATATGTTCTAAGCCAATGTATGTTTTAAACAATAAATTAACCGCGTAGAAATATACTCAAGTCGTATTGTAGAATAAGTTTTTGCAAAAATAAGATCAAGGTGAGCATTAAGTAACTATGAATATTAAAATAAACAAAGCGCAGGTTTTGTTTTCATAGATAGAGTGGAACTATTCAATAATACGCCCTGAATTACGTTTATGTTACATTTCTTCTCAGCAAATCTTAGGATTTGCTTAGAAGAAAAGAAATACCGCAAATGTCTTTGTCGGTGAACAATAAACTTTTGCGGCGCGACAAATGCACCATCAAAAGATTTGTTCCGCGTATCCGTCACCGGCTCCGCTTACTTGTTACAATAAATACGAGCCATTTGGACTTAAACGTGGCTATTCGTCGTCGTGACTTGATGGTCTATCTCGTAAAATATACTCAACGACATAAGTTTTACTGAGAGACATATAAAATACGAATTAGAGTTTACATATTCATTTTATTTCATGTTTTATTCTTTACAAAGAAACTTTATTTTCTAATGGAAAGTTTCGGCTATAAATAATGAAGTTACGTTACTATTATAACACCTGCAGATAACGGCATTTAAAATGATAATAGACAATAAAAAAACGCAAATAATAAACAAAACTTGTTTTAAAAATAACAAAAAACAGTTGTTTTGCATTAATTAAACTCAATTATGTGTGATGGACGTGCTCACATAGGTACAACGAACTTTGCATGTGGAAAGAAAACTCTTTCCACAGTAACTCGGTCATCAACGAAAGAAAGTACATTTTCACTCAAGGGGAAGCAATCACTGGTTACTATTGAAAATATCCATTTAAAAGTGAGCCGAGTAAATGGTTAGTAATGAAGCTAACGTTTTCCAAGCGAACTGGAAGCGGGTTTTCTGTTTTCTCTAGTTCGCTGGTAAGGGCGGGAGGCGACTGGTGGGCACAGCTGTTCGGCCGCGGTCGGCTCTCATGGCTCCGAGGCTTTGGAGATATTATAATCAAATGCATGGATAGGATTATTCTAATTTGCATTCATCTTATATACAGAGTAATCGATAAGTAGGTAGTAGACACTTTGTATTTCTATTACCATCTTTTATGCATACAGCATATTATCTTCGTGATATAAATTGGTTTACCTAGACCTTTTTTTGCGTGTAAAATAGCTCTGGGTAGAACGAGAAGGAATGTCCTACTTTTACTTACTAAACCCAGCCGTGTTCCTTCAGATGCTATTTGCGTTCCAGGGTTACGGTGACTCTTGCGAACAATCCCGCAGCTCTAGTAGGCATCGGCCTTTGTGGGCCCAGTTATTCATGTTGACAGGTTTTTGAGCCACACGTAGATCACAACATGACGATTTAGGCTTGATCCTTGTTGTGCGACAGGCTACCTATTGCTCTCCGTCCGCTAACCCGCGCCTGCGGTGGCCAGGAATCTCCCTGTGACTCCCGACACCCGGAGCATCTCCTGTGGTGGCTGAGGCGTGAGAGTTACTGCTTTGCAGAAGGAATTGGTTGCTTCATATCGTTCTATACCAGGGCAGGACGTGAGACGTCGCCACCGCCGATGATGATGATGACATTATTGAATTTGGAGAACACTGCGCGTTTGCGTTGTCTATTCCACAGGCATGCACGTGGGTTCGCCATATTTGCATTAGGTAATAATAAACAGGCACCTACCTAGGTGAACGACATTTGTGCTCTGAATATCTGAAAACTGGCTTGCATACAGTGATTCATGTAAGTCAGTGCTACATAGACAGACAAACACGAACTAGATTCCTTCTAATTTATTCCGGTCGGTTAACTCCATGTGCATGCGCGATTCACATATACTTTAATTACTGTCCATTTTTTATGGAATTCTGAATATCTATTTTATTGTTGAACTAATTAACTTTCATAAAAACTGCGAAGTGGTTAATTAGATTTTATTTATTAGCGGTGCACAAATATTAGATTTATTTGAAAATAATATATAATTTAAATGTTGTCATAATATATTATGACAACATTTATAAATCCTATCTTATCCTACTGATAAAAATGTGAAAGTTTGTTAGGATAAATGTAGGTATGTATGTATGTATGTGTAAACCAGGCAAAATCTACAGAACGGATTTTGATAAAACTTTACAAGAGCATAGCTTATTCATCAGAAAAATATATAGGGTATAATTTATAATAGGGAGAAGTGCTAATTCCATGCGAATGAAGCCGCTAGCTGAAGTTAGTCTAAAAATAAAAGCTAGCTAGCATAGCATAAGCATAGCATAATCAGCCTTTTAATGTTCCCACTGCTGGGACTCAGGCCTCCTCTTTAGGAGAGGGAATGGGCCGTAATCCACCACGCGGGCCCAGTGCGGGTTAGTGAATGTCACATGTCTTCGAATATATAAATAATATTGAATTCAAATTATTATTTGTAAAATCAATTATTATTTTTTTACTAAATGCATATTATATACCTATAACCAAAACGCAATTGAAAAAAAATTGAGGTACTTTTTAGTGTTCCATATATAGTTTATTATATGTAATATTATAGAGAAAGTAGATATAGTAAAGAGAGAGAATTGAAGCATGCAGACATTATGCACTGCATCCTGTCACTTAACAAAAACGACAACTTCTGTGAACTTTTTTTTTACGTAACCAGCGAAATTGTTTCATAAAGATTGCGCTGAATGATAAAGTACCTAACTTCATTGTTTTCTCAGCAAACAATACTTTTACTAGTTGCACTAGAACAACGGCTATAAACAAAGAGAAGAATATTTTATTCGGAACGGCGACACACATGGAGATTTTTCTCTATTTTCATGCAAACTAGCGGGTAACAATAGCGGGTGGTAGGGGGCGCCACCGGCCAGCTGCGCCCTCGGCCTCCATCTCGAAGTGCACTGAGCTACTTGTAGTTGTGCGGGCTCTCGCAGACGCGACACAGCCGCACCATCGCATACATACATAATCAGCCTTATAATGTTCCCACTGCTGGGACTCAGTTTTCCTTTTTAAGAGAGGGAATGGGCCGTAATCCACCACGTGGGCCCAATGCGGGTTGGTGGATGACACATGTCTTCGATTTTTGGTTCTTGGACATGTTTCCTCACCATGTCACTTTTATATTTATTTTTTCTGTTTTTACTAAAAATTTAAATACATCATCTGTGAAAATTTCAACTGCATAGCTATCACGATTTATGAGATAAGCCTGGTGACAGAGAGACCGACGGACAGTGGAGTCTTTGTAATAAGGTGCCGTTTTTACCCTCTGGGAACAGAACCCTAAAAAAAGGGTCGTGGTAACTCTTTGGAGTAATTCTGCAGCTTGGATCTAAGGCTCCTATCATACGATTTGTATTCACAATAATCTTTTTTACAGTCGACTGTACCACCGAGTGTAATACAACTGTCTAGAGCTGTACGGTCTCCTAGACTCTAGGAGACAGTACAGTAAACGGTAAAATTAGCAAAATGAAGAGCTCGGCCAAATATTTGTGACCCACTTTTGACAATGTTTAAGTGCTTAAGTACATAAAACTATGAATATATACATACGAGTTTTTAGGCACACTTTCCAATTAAGACTACATGTACACAAAACGTGTAACAATATTTGCAAAATTCTTGATGGTAAGAGAATTTTAGCAGCGTTAATCGATAAATAAGTTTACTGAGACCATCTTGAGAGCGTTTTGACCTAGACACTAATAGCTTTGCTTAGAAACTTACTTATAATTTGAAACTGTTTTAACAAGTTTCTATGAGTACAAATATTTTTTTTTAAATGTCACTTTTGTGATTCGGGAATCGAACCGAACATCATTCGAAAGAAAGTATTTTTCTACAGACTTACTCGAATATTCGCTGCTGCTTCTGTCGATTTTCGACTTGCAATGTAGTGTATAATTGACACTAGTGAGGAAAAGTGCGGCGGCCAGCCCCTGCTTCAATCACACTTATATAGGCGAAAGTTTGTGAGTGTGTGTGTGTATGTATGTTTGTTACTTCTTCATGCTCAAACAACTAAACGGTTTTGGATAAAATTTGGCACTCGGGTAGACCATATCATGGAAATTTGGAATAGCACATAGGGTATGTGCTGCTCCCTTGGAACCATACTTACACGTGACCGATGTCGCTGATTTTGAAAGTAAAGTAGTCCTGAACAAAAGATAGATCCCTACTTACAATATAATTGACACGTGATCGGACACTTATAATAATGAAGGTAAATATTACAAACAAAGTGCTTGAGATAAGTGTAATATTTAAAATTCAATTTTGCGTGTTGTATAACTGAATGACGTATCGTTGAAGAATATTAATCAAACCGTCATGGCTTTAGAACATGATAGAGAAAGTAGATCTCCATCATTGTTTGACCACTCATCTGATACATTGAGACTGATCTCTTAACATCACCAACATCATCAAAACATGTGAGTATCGATACGGATTGTTAAGCCTTTAAGAGTTTTGTCGGGGACAGGCTTATATTTTTATTTATTTATTTATTTGTGTACACACAAACACTACATGCACAACACACAACACACACAACACACACACAACACATTTCACAACACTTTTTCATGTAGAATGACGACTATAAGGGGACAATAAGGGTGCCCTAGTCCGTCTTTCTTACATAAAAACGCAGTATCGTGATTACTTTACGAATCGACGGTGTAATTTTAAAAACAAAAAAAAATATACATACAGCTGAATATACAATCTCTTTTTTCTAGTAAGTTAAAAAGTAATATCGATTAGTTTCGTCATTATCTAGCCCTGCATGGAAGCAAAACAGTATATAAAATATAGATTTGGGAGTTATGAGCGTCGAAATTTCCATATTTAGACGCTAATTTGCGCATCTTTGGGCATAAATAAATAAATAATGGAGTAGGAAAATAACGAAATAGTTACCAAAAATGCAATTAGTTTTATTTTAAACAGATAAATTCACCAGGTTTTTCAGAACACACGTACGCCAATAGATCTGTGCATACTTTACGCGCTGTTTTTGTTATAAATCATTGTAGATGTCATGGGAGTGTATTCGTGTGTGCACATAGCTTCTTATTGCTCATCACAGCGATTTTAACTATCACACATGATATTGTATAAGATAGAATGGCGTTTTAACCTTAACCATCAACGTATTCTGTGTGACTAGTGCACTCTTAAGGGCAGGACTTTACCTCGTGTACGTACTCGTATGTTACTTGTGTACAAGTACTTTCTGTAGCGAGTGTAGCTTGAGTAGTTTAGGTCTATTTTAATAATATGTTATGTAATAACAATATTTAACCAAAACCGACAAAAATCTGAGAAATGATGTATATTTCTTAAAATAATAAAATAATCTTTAATTCGTATTAGATAACATTCATATAATTATATTATTCATCGTGAGGAAACCGGCATGTCCTAGAACCAAAAATTCGAAGACATGTGACATCCACCAACTCGCACTGGGCCCGCGTGGTGGATTACGGCCCAATCCCTCTCATATAGAGGAGGCCTGAGTCCCAATAGTAGGAACATCGTAAGGCCGACTATGCTATGCTATGCTATATAATTATATGGGTTGAAAAAAAGAAATATTTTATTTTTTGGGTGGAAAGTCATCAAAAAGATTTTCTCACTTTGGGTGGAGCGAGAGAGCGTGCCAGACTTTTACTGATTAAAACTCACCTGTGTCCTTCAGTTGTCTTTTGCGTACCAAGACCAAGGTAACTCTTTCGAAAATTCCTCCAGTATAACGATATATCCTGAGGTCCGATCTAAGACCTCATAGTTTTCGCTTAATAAGCATTCATCCTCAGCTTTTACAACAACAATTTTATCTACGATAGCTTTGTCACTCCATGAGCCAATCTTCCTTGTTCCTATACGAATACTGACAAATGCTTGCACTCTATTATCTGGCTGTGGCTTATTTTAATTTCTGTATTCAGAATTTGTTTTTTTCTTTTACTTTATTTACATTGTTCTCACATAATAGTACCAACAAGAAACATGTAAACGAGATAGTTGTAATAATAATAGTTTATTTTCAATATGATACAATCCATTATGGTTAGTAAAGACATATACAACTTATAAACTAGTGTTAGTATATTATCTTATCTCTGTCAATTAAATAAATAAATTCAATAAGCATGTCAGTAGTAATAATTAAATCACACAATCAAATAACAATTAACAAACACACACAACACTACTTCTGGGCACAGTTTGAGGATAACACTTGCGTCCTCGTCCAGCAGGGGCGCCGACTCCGTGGGTGCTCGGGGGCTTGAGCACCCATGAAAAATAAACAGTGGGTGCCGAGCACCCCTGAGAATAGACATCAAGAAACAGATCAGTAATCGCCTTTTAGGGATGGGCGTTTTTTCATTACTCAACGATCCGTTTAGCGCAGTGATTCAGAGCGCCGGTTGTCTCAACCGGCGCTCAAGCGCGCAAGGGTCGCGGGTTCGATTCCCGCACCAACAAATGTTTGTTCATAAAACAGATATTTGTGTTGGTTCTGGGTGTTTGTGGTACCTTCGTTGTTCCTGGTTTCCACAGTACAAGGGAAAACCTTAGTTTGGGACCAGGACAATGTATGTGATGTTGTCTCATTTTTTTATTTATTGACGAAGCGGGCAACGGATGCCAGTTACTGATGTCGGTATCCGTTATCAAAATCTCGATCAGTGTGCATTTCTCTTCTCACACTTCGCTACTTTTTCGAGTCATCAAAGAGCATGAGCACCCATGAGGTTTTCTAAAAGCCGGCGCCCCTGTCGTCCAGTATTTTAATACTGTAATTGTAATACATAACATGGTTGAAAATGGACACTCCCATGGAGTTTCTTGCACCGTCTTCTCTATCGAGATCTACGCATTGGAATGTGCAATTAGCTTTGATTGACTGACTGGACCAGTTCACTCAAATCTGCTTTGTTCTTTCCTCAAAAGACCATCTCAGACACTAAGTTAATCTGCATGGTTCTCAAATAGTTTGACCTTTACGTGTTGTTGTTTGTTGTATGGACTTTAAAAGAGCCTTTGACCCCTGAGTTTGTTTTGGTGTTTCTCCTCAGAGCAGTCTACTAGGAAACACCGGTCTCATCCAGTTCTAACTGACGAAAAATATGACGTGTAAAAGTGTTTTTTTTTTTAAACCTTTTTGCAAAATAAAAATCATTTATCATTTATCCAGAAGCTTAACTTATCTTTGTCCAAGAGTATCTATTAATATAATCAATCTTCGATTTATCTGTCTATTGTTCTATCAACAGTGAGGCTCATTAGCAAGACTGTGATGCATACTGAATTCAGAAGTGAGCTTTGTGTTTGAATTCAAATCATAATAATTTAATGTCTAGGATCAATTCGGTGACAAATTGTAGTATACTAGTGACTCGCACGATTGCACATTATACAGAAAAACCTTTCTCGTTTATTACTCTTTATCTTAGTACAACAGCATCATAAGCTGTTGCGTAATTTAGGAGGATTAAGCGGACAAATATACGGATGCGGAAAGCGACTTGGTTTTATACTGCGTAGAGAAAGTGTGCACGTATGATACTATACATACTATGATCACTATCCATGCTGATGGGAATGTTTTTAACTAGCTATCAGTATGGTTGTTCGTTGAGTAAGTTTTCCATTTTTCAGAAACTGCCGTTCAAGATATCTACAATATATATTTATTTATTTTTGTTTGTAGGATGTAATCTGAAAGTACTAGTCCGATTGCTAAATTTTTTTCACCGATAGAAAGCTGCTTTATTCCTGAGTGACAAAGGCTATATTTTATGTACGAGCGCGAAGCCGCGGGGAAATGGTAGTACATAATAAACTCGTCTCTACGTACTACAAAACGTAGTCGGATCAAGGGATTTCGATACGGTTTGCACTAATAGATAGAACGATGAACGAAGCCAGAGTCGGTTGCAAAACAAAAACCGATCGACAGCCAAAATGCTAAGAATAAATAAGGAAAATTAATCCTTTGTCATTGCAGTGTAAAGGGGTCAAAAAACCGTAGTGGACATTCAAACAATTTTTATCTTGTTTTATTTTTATTACCTTTCTGAATATGCGATTGGATAGTAGCTAATCATTGCTCATGTTTGCTTCGAGCTTGTTATGAAATTCAACTCGCATAAACAGAATAAGAACGTGATTCGGATATGTGATAGTGTTGCATGAATACTGCTGAGTGCAACATATCAGCTGGCTATAAATTAATTATTATTCACGTAAAAAAGGCTTTATATAAATTTCGTATATCTCCAGATTATTGTGATTTCCGTAAGATTTTAATAAATCTTGCAACAAATACATAAATGAAATTTTAAATGAGTAGATGCATACAATATCAAAAAAAAAATTAAACCCATAAAATATATGTGCTTAGTAAGTTTCTGACAAAAAATCAATTTATTATAAACTAACAGATTCTGCAATTTACCCGTGACATATTACGCTAGCCGGCTAGCCGTCTTTACTCACCATAATCAGAATGTGTTACAATCAAACAAGAGTTGAGTGAAATATTAAGTTCGTCTGATATCTTTTGTGTATACAGTGGTTTTTTCTTTTTTAGGTGGGAAAATCATCTAATGACAAATCACGCTCTTGGGCGGAGCGAGAGATAGTGTCAGACTTTTACTGACAAAAACCCACTCCTGTTCCTTCGTTGCCTTCGTCCTAGGGCCCCGGGTTTCGTTTTCACACTACCCATGGTGTGTATACAGTGGTAGGTTCCTACTTTTTATTATTGATAGGTTTGAGTTTGACCAATAAAGGTCAACAAAGCAATGCAAGGTAAGCAATGTTATGGCCGATGTTGACCTTTGCCTAGAAGTACCTAACCCTTCACTCTTTACTTAAAGACCCCCAGATACCTACCTACTTACACTTTAACACATTATATTTACACAAACATGCTATGTATTCGGCTTTTTAATATAATTATGTGTGAGTCCACGTTGCGTAATCTCTAACTGGAATTTCACGTTTTGTGTCTACATTTTGAAGTATTTTGTGCAACGAATGCAGTATACAACATTCTTATTATAACTACGTATGTGTGTAAGTGCTCAACTTCATGTAGATTAGGTAATCTATTGTCAAGCGGCTCTCCAAAGTAAACAAGGAATTAGTACTCACTACATTTGCAAAATATTGATTTCACACGTGAACATAAAGATTCCATTGTTAGTAATGATTCTAACATATTGATCATCAATGAAGTCATACTTAAAAGTGGACATGGGTTCGTCAGTTGGTGTTTACAAGTGGACATTATTTACGTTTTTTCTTCAAGAATAATGTCCGTAGGTAAACATTAATAGTCTTGGTAATGACTCATGTCATTTAGTGTAATGTGACGGTCGTTTCCTACGTGCAGACTTAGGATAAGATGTGACATCATAAAATATATGATACCTCTATATCACCTGATGTCACGAAGGATAACTCATGTAGCTTAATATGTATGTATCTCTAACATTTATATAAAGAATTGCCTATATATTTAATTTTAAATCATTTCCGGTACGCTTTAGATATTGATATGTTTATTGACGTCCTAATAGTAGATAGGTATCTATAATTTGAATGAGAAATGTTAGGAACATTGCGTGGGATGGAAACAGAATCTTTAGGAATTTACTAAGCCATAAGCGTTAAAGCGTTAAGCGTTAAATCAGTACTGTTTTTTTATTGATTACCTATCATCATCTAACAGTGACACTAATTAAATTATTTAATGGTTTTAATGAAAGAGATGTTTTTGTAAGAACTAGGTGTAATGCATTCTGTTTGTAAACAATTTTTTGTGCCTACAACATTTCATGTACGAAAGCATGCATTAACATTTTTATGTAAATTAGAGAACACTTGAACGCTGACGTAGATGTAAACCATCGATCATAAGTATTCTCTCGTTTCGTTTGAGCAGGCTTCGACTGGCGGCTGTGCGCGACCCAAAAACCTCTCGACGGATTTTAATGGCATTTTGTTTCTCAAGCCATAAAAGTGTTCAACAGTGGATTGTAAACATATATTAGAGTATCTTCACGCTTTCTATACGGAGCTTGCCAGTAAACACTTACTTCCTTCAGACTCTCAAGCAGCCTAGCGCTAAATAAATTCAAATATCATAAACGGCCACTCTACATATTCATAGATTTTGATTGGTTGCGCTACCTCACCCGATTTATATGCATTATTCACGATTTTATCTATCAGGATAGGCAGCGTCCTAGGCTGTAGGTAGCGAAGAGAGATACGCAGAAATGTATAAGATCCTAAAGTGCCCTTTAAAAGTGAGTACATGAGATATACAGGATATCTCTTAACTACTATATTTATTTATATATATTATACTAAATGCTGTTGCCAGCCAGGGCTGCGGGATTGTTCGAAAGAGTTACAACAGCTCTCTGGAATGCCAAGGGCAACTGAATGAACACGGGTGGGTTTAAATCGGTAAAAATATGACACGCCCTCTCGCTTCACCCAGAACGGGAGGAGTTATTTAATGATTTCCCACTTCAAAAAAAGGGGGGGTCTAAGCTGCCTTTTTTACATATAAACCACAGTTTCCCAAAAAATATGTTAGTGATAGGTACATGAATTTAGTTTACTACATAATCAACTTAATTGCACATCTTGTTCCTGCCAAAATAAAATTTAAAATTATCTCATTAAATCAGTTTCGTTTTTGACTGTACCAGCAACACTGAAACAGACTTTTACATCGATGAATTTTGGGACTTTATTTCCTTAAAATATCGGTCAAGTTATATGGGTCAGGTTGGGCTTATGGACTCAAATTGGGGTCGCCGCAAAATTTAAAAGAATAATGCAAATCGAAGCAGATTTCTTTCGCAAATGTATAAACTGTAATGCCGTTTAATAAGGCTCAAATAGTGTATTTTATTAAATCCGTATTATTGACTATTCGCACTTTTGAGTAATAAAAGATTCTTATTAAAGTGAATGATCCAGGATAGCTGCCATTTTAATAAAAACTTGACCTTTTACCTCATGTAAATGCAAATATTTTCGAAGACACTTTTTTTTATTATTGATAGGCTGGCGCTATCTCAAATAATGGTAAGCGCGGAATATCAATGTCAATTTTGAGTAATTGGTCAACTCGTCCCACGTCACTATCACAAGAAGAAAAGGTACAATTAGTAGCAAAAGTGTTAGTGTGGAAGTAATAAAGAAAGTTACGAATTTGCTATAAAATATTTAATCACCACAAAATTATCACATATAAACAAACAATATCAAACCATCACAAATTTAACATCAATTAACATACGACGTTATAAAAAACATTCATACATGTAGGATTAACAATAAAAAAACAAATATTATAAAATAATAAGCAATCGTTATAAAGATAAAAGTCAATTTTTTTTTTATTATTGCTCGCGTTTGACCACTATCTCACCTGATGGTAAGCGATGATGTGGCCGACGATGGAGCACACTTGCCTAGAAGTAACCTATTCTATTATACTCTTGACTTAAGACCCCTAGGTTGTAGCTATCAGGAAACACATTTATAAAGATATTAATAAAATTTATAAATATAATACTAATAATAAATAATATAATAACCCCATCGCCGTATCTCTACGTTGACGTCGTGGTGGGGCTTGCGCGCTCTAATAAACCCTAGGTCTGTATCGGTAGTGGTTGCTTTGCCGTAACATGCCTAAGGTGAGGGGCCAGACTGAGAGAGATACAATCCGTAGGGCAGTTTTGTGTTGAACTGTTGGGCATTAGCAACCCTACGGACCCGATCTCTTAATTCTTGTTCTTCATCTTCGGCTTGCCTTTATTGGCCGGCCGTAGTGAATACTGACGAGCAACACAGCTCCCACCTCTCTCTTGCCTTTATTGGCTGCCTTGAGTGGAGATTCGCAAGAGCAAACGTGCTCGGGAAAAGGATGTATAATCTACTAAGGTGCTGGTAGGGATCTTGACCGTACTTCCGGGATTGTCCTGATAGCCGTGGTATACCTCTTCACTTCTCAACCACCTCAGGATATGTTGCCTCCATGTTGCTACGTCACTTCGTGCTAGCGGCCGTTTTTGGGAGCCCATTTATTGAGTGTGCAAGTCACCCCCTGCCTTTTATCCGATGGATATTAATGCCATTGCTCAGGCAGGGGCCATAGTCTTAACATAGTTCCAGGTTACCAGTCCACTTTCGACTCCAAAAACCATAGCCATCTTTGTCTTCCAAATGTTGCAATAGTTTTTCACCAACCGGGGGTTGTCTTTGGGTGCACTAGCATAGCGCGTACAGGAATAATCGTCGGTTGATATCACGTTACATTAAAATCAACTAAAGGGCCTCTGCGAGTTGGCTTCGGCCTTCGAGAGGTTCTGATATATATATATATATTAATGTATACCAATAATAATAATGAATAAATTTAAATAAAATAATCAACAGTTTTAAAAGTTTTAACAATAGTATATTATAAATGTATGGTTGTAAGTGAGGCTATCAAGGATTTATTAATTAACTTGTAACTCAAAACTAGAAAAAAAATTTTAGAGTTTCTATGATAGTCTTATAATTGAATATCACATTTTTAAAATGAGTTTCACAAATAAACCCTACAGTTCTTAAACAATCAATAGTGATAAGGATAATATAGTAATAAACACAGATACAAAGATAATAAATAGGTAGAAGTTTTAGAACGTCAAAATTACGTGTAATTTCAAAATTATCCACATCGCTTACCATCATATAATATCACATAATAATAAAAAAAAAAAAAATGAAACAAATACCAATTCTGGTATGTTGACTGTGTTCGCATTCCGCCGATTTATGTGATTAACCGATAATATCATTATGTTGTTGTCTAGGTGAAGTTGGTTAAATAATTCGAATACATTTTATTACATTTAAGGTATATCTAGTGAAAAAAAAAAAAACGAAAACGGTTTTCGTGAAAAGGCGTATTTTGATTGTTTTAGGATCTATACCGACCGTGGGCGACCGATAGTGGACGAGTGATAAACTAGCACGATTGACATTCGGTGTACCTATGATTTGGTCAGAACTAAAAAAAATACTTTTATGGGTGTTATTTTTCTTTATTCAAATTAGCTGACGACTGGTATTTTCGACTAGCCTCAAATAAGAACTTTGACGATAAACAATAACGATTTTATAATTTTAATGAATAATTTGGAATCAGCGGCTTGGAAATCTTTAGTCAAATTCGGAAAAAATGTCTTAGGAAATGTAAAGGCAGAAAATTACGTGGTATTAGCTCAGGACTTTCTAGATAACGTTAAAAATGTTAGCTGTAACATGAGTATAAAAGTATACAGCCATTTGGACAAGTTCCCTTAAAATCTTGATACCTACAGCAAGTCTACCATTCTTATTAATTTAAGATAACACATGAACTTGTGCGGTTGCTTGTAAAGTGAAACAATAAAAGAATTGTATTTACTGACTTTTCTAACCGACATCAAAAAAAGAGGAGGTTCTTAATTCGTCAGATTTTTTAAAATATGGAATATAATATCTACGAACAAAACGAAACTAATAAAAACTTATAAAAATATTATTAATCTTGTGTTACTAACTGTACCAAACGTTGATAAGGTTTAAAGTTCCATACAAAAAGAAACGTTGGACGAGTTGAATAATGAAAATTTTGGCCATTTTATTTTTGCTACAGTAATAGGTAGAGATGGTATACAAATAAAACGGGTAACTGATAATATAATATTTTTATGATGTATTACACATATTTTGGTGTACTTTGCTTCTTTCTAGGCATAATAAAACTAGAGCACGAAAAACATAAGTTTGGGTCAAATTTAGGACGCCCGCACATCTAGTGTTTATTGGGTATAATGTCTTCGAAAACTAGGTCAGTGGCCTTTTTTGATGGATCGTTTAATTAGTAAAGATTTGGTAATACGGCTGCAATAATGACCGCATTGCGCCGTCTGCCCCGCGCCGCAGTACGGCCGCGGGACGCGCGACGTGCCAGCTCCGTGTAACCCGCTATACTATATACTTACCCGCTACATGCTGGCGCTACATTCGATGTAACTTCTCCCTCAAACTTACTTCATAACAACTAAACTTTACTTGTTTATAGTTACTGGAACTTAATACAAATAACTGTTGTAAAACTACCTACGTAGTGAAGTGCTGAAAACTGATGAATTGTAGACAAATTGTTATTGGTGATGATCGTTCCTAATTAACAACAAAACGCTTCTAATTATTTTCACCGTTGGCAGGTACTTATTTGAAATGACAGCTAGGTTTTGTGCTATTAGCGGTATAGACGAATAATATAATACCTACTGTAAATGTCAATCAAAGTTTCTACACCTACATATCATTTTCAGTCTTGTAAGACGTCGTTATAACGTATGAGTATTTAATACGAGTAAAAAGAAGAAGGAAAAAAGCAAAAAAAAAAATGGTTTTCTGGATAATGACTAATGTGCGAATCAAATATATCTATCAACTAATTATCTTTTACACATTCGTTCAATACTTGGTTCATTCCTTAATTCATCAACAAATTACGCTAATAAAAGACATCCGCATTGAAGAAAATGCAATCTAGTAACTTTTATTAATGTTAGCCAATTAATTGGAATCTAATTAAAAACTATTAAAGCATAGACTTCTCCATCAGTTTTTGTCCCAGTTTTACTTAATTGTAAACGGTTTAAAGATATCGCAATAAAAATCTCTGTTAGATTACGTCCCAGTCCTACATATTTGTAAAGGTAATGTTCTTTTATAGATATAATCTTAGCAATAATGATCACGTTATGACCCACATACTAGTTTCAAATGACGAATATCATAATAATAGGAACTTGTAGAACTTTCGTTTGCGCTACATAATGTATAACGTAAATGATCGTAGTTGGTAGGCACACAATATTGACCTGTCCCAGAATGCGACTGGGCGTGGTCACTGCATATAATCTATTATTAGAGCAACTTTGTTTTACATCAATGTGCCAGTCACCGTGGCTAGGCTCGCGACTAGTATTGCCAGGCTTCTGAATAAAGCCGGACACAGTAAGGTTATTATTTGGCGTGTGCGGCCATACAGTGTTCGGCCTGTTCAGCTTTCGTTAGACTTTTTAAATTTAACCATTTTTATTTTTCCCGTTTTTTTGTATCAACTTGTATTGCTAGCGCAAGCGAGCGGGCTAGCAATTAAATCGCAATAGTAGTTACTGCTAAATACTATTGCATATACGTACATTATTTTATTGAAATAAATATTGTTATGAATATTGAATTACTAATAATAAAGAAAACTTATTCATTCAACTGTATCATTGATAGGTACATTAAGATTTTATGGTAAATGATAAATATGTATAAATTTGTCTTAAAAGTGTACTTAAAAGCAAAAAGTTAAGGGTACCCGGTTTTGTTCGATCATTAATTTCATTTAAAAAAATGTTTGTTGCCCCATACTAGTAATTACTCCCATTTCGTGCATGCGTTGGCAAACATGTAAACTCTAACTGCATAACTATACACAAGTCACCTAGTTCCAGAATCTGTAGGCCATATAAATATTTGTTCCTTGCAGGAACCCGCGACACGCAGTGCAGACGTTAATAAATCCACCCAAATGTCCGGGTAAACTGGCGGGTTTGTCCGGCTTTTCGATTTTAATACCTGGCAACCCTAGTCGCGACTTTTCGACTCGCGACGAGACAACGTTCGAGGTCATTCAGTCATATACTCTCTAACGGACCATCTTCTCCGTTTTACAATCGTATTCTGTAAGCGTCTGTACGTGTAACACTTATTGGTCGCAAATGTTGGCCGACGGCTTCAACTAGGTTTTGTAGTCATTGAATTCCAAATAGCGCAGTTACTGCTCATTGAGATTTAGCGTAACGCCAAATGTGTTCTACTTGCTCGATTTTCTTTTTGCTCGTATCACTTCGTTCGTTTGGTTGCATTTATAAATCTTGTCATTGGAACATTATCTCACGTGACTGGTCCATTATCTGTTATTAAGTAGGCTGTTTGGTCTGACGTGGGTACCAGCGGCCGGCGCGCTAACGGTACCTCCTCGCCGCCCGCACTGATTGGCCCTGCAGCTCTCAGACGGCGTCTCTGCAATCCAATACATCTAATACTGTTATTAAATTTATGTTTGTATCTGAGCATACTTTCTCTCATGTGTGATATGATAGTGATCATAAGCACAGACATCGATCACTGCGATGTTATCGACGCTCTGTTTTTGTCCGCTTTGCATTTTAACGCCCACGGAATGCCTGCATTAAGACAATGTTGAGTATGATTGCAAATTATTATATATATATATATATATCTTTCAGTTGTCTATGATAACATCTGATTAATATATTGGTCTGGCTAATAGCAATTATTTTCGCGTATCAACAGCTTAGTTGCAAAGCTTTATAGATTTGATGATTGATATTCTCGCAATTTCATAGCCTTTGACACTTAGCGAGTGTATTTTTTTACGGTGATTTTTTTTTGTTATTGGAGCAGTACAATCAGGGGTCATAAGTGCAGTGTCACTCTACTCTTCCGATGTTAAATAGAAAATATCTTTGTAGAAGAATCTAAAGAATTGAATAAACTAGTTATGGACCATTGAATTTCGACTATAAATAAATTTAGATACTTTAGCATTGGTAGAGTGCAACTGTACTTTTGACCACTGACTGTATCTAAACATACATTTTTAATTAGTAAACATTAATATTTATGTCGCACTCACCGTGGAAGTCCCGCGAGATGTGTTCAGAGAGATTTGTGTGAGCTCTCACACTCTCACAATCCTTTTTTTTTTTTTTTTTTGTTACCGGTGTGGAAAATCCTCATGGATGTCCTTCGCCTGGGGCAGGCGAAGGGGTCTGTCACTAAAGACTCTTACTGACTAAAAACCACCTCGGTGTTCCCTCCCACACTTGGACCGGGGATCGTGGGAGCTGATACGCCATCCATGATACTCTCACAATCCTGGATCAACTGCTCATGAAGCAGTGCGTAACCTGGCATGTGTAGAGATACTTGACAGTGTGTGACACAAACAGCTGTCGAGCAACAAGTCCAGAATTAATAAAAAAAACTTGGAAGATTTGTCATGCGTAAATATATTTTCAACGCACTTGCTCTAAAACTGGTGCCTGTTAGTGTTGGTGTTTCTCTTCCTCTATCCGCACTCGTGCAGAAAAGTGCGGTGCAAGCGGCTAGGCTGCATAAAACCATTCACCCACGAATAAATGAATTACGGTTTTTATCACAAATTATCGTTATATATAACCCAACTGTAAAGTTGGGTTACTTATATGATTTTATCATAAATCGTTCCTTACTGTGTCTGTGTGGTTCTTTCCTCAAAAGACCATCTGGACACTAATCTGCATGGTTCTCATATGATTTGACCATTACATGTTTACTGTATGGATTTTAAGAGACTTTGACCTCTGAGTTTGTTTCGGTGTTTCTTCTCAAGGTAGTTTGCTAGGAAACACTGGCCTCATCTAGTCTAAATTGACGTGTTGAAGTGTTTTTTCCGTAACCTTTTTGCAAAATAAATACCTATCCTTATTTATGCAAAAAAATATATATTTTATTTATTACCTTTGCCATAAGTAAGTAATAAGTATAGTTCGTCATATTTAATTACCTTAAACATAATATTCAGAAGAACAATTGTGATGCAAAACTTTCACGCGGTTTTAGTACGTTATGTCTCAGTGAGTTAATTAATTTAAAAATATATTCGTTTAACTTACCTAAAAAAAGGAAAACTCGTGACTCACTCACTGACTCATCTAAGCCCAGCTCAAACCCTAGGGCCTAGATAGAACATTGAAATTGTGCATAGAGGTTCTTTTAGAATAAGAAAAGATTTTCCAAAACTCATCCCCTAAGGGATGGGGGTTAACGGGGGTCCAATTCCCACATTCACGCGGACGAAGCCGCTGACAGAAACTATTAAACATATATAATTCCATAGATATCTAATATTAATTTAAAGTGCTTTTTATGCAGCCAGCTTATGTGGACTATAATTGGCACTATAGAAACCTCTAGCTGATAAAATATTGTTGTCGATACCCTTTTTTTGAGGGGGGTAAATCATCAAATAACCCCTACTGCTCTGGGTGAAGCGTGAGGGAGTGTCAGGCTTTTACTAATTAAAACCCACCAGTATTCCTTCAGATGCTTTCGATCAATCCCGTAGTCAGCTTTGTATTGTAATCCGACAAACTGTCACTGCTCCAGGTTTGTTGAATCATGTATAAAACTGTAATCAAAATAATTTTATAAAAGAAAACTTATTTTCTCCACACAAAAGTAGGTTTTAATAAATGAAATATTTGGAATAACGCGGGCCGGCGCACGACGACGCCGCATTCTAACTTTGTCATTTAATTTAACCCGTATCGACGGCGGCTCGGCGAATGTATGGAATTCCAAACTGGAGAGGCGGAAGCAGTGAACGAGGCGCCTTGATCTTGTTCATACATACACCTATAACGTGTGCCTCTGTGTATACTATGTTCACGAGTAGATATCGCAAAGTGACGTTGCGGTGACAATAGCACGTTCGACCCTGTTCGCACGCTTCTCCCACTTTCCATTTATCGACTTGTTCGCTGCCCCGTTTAGAAGGGGGCTATTTAGTCATTTACATGTACAAACAATTGTATCTTCAGCTAACAGTCGGTAAGTGTTTGGAGACAAAGGAGGGCGAAGCACCGAACCTTTTAGAACTGCCATCCAAGTCAATCTTTTGTCTTGTACAGCTTTCAGTGCCTTATAAATACAAATAGAAATTGTAATTGACACTTACTTGTATATTTAGATATTTTGTGTCAAGTGTCTTTTTTAAGGTGGGAATCACATAATGACTTCTCTCGTTTTAGGGCGGAGCGCGAGGGCGTATCAGACTTTTACTGACTAAAACCACACCTATGCTCCTTCACTTGCCCTTTGCGATCTAGGACCTCGGGAAACATTTTTGCACTTTTCCCCATGTCTCCAGCAGGAGTGTTTAGGTCTATGAAGCATATTTTTAATCAGATAGAAAATACAAAGTGATTCATAGAAGATGCATTTCAGCAAAATTGATTTACTTGGTTTAGGTAATCATTATATTATTATTGAAAATATTTACATAGTGACACTTTTCATCACGCCTATCAGAGATGAAATTAATTACTAGGTACGCCTACTATCAGTTATATGTATAGTATATTATACCCGTAAAGCGGTATAAAAATAGCAGTAATCAAAAACATAACATGAACAAAAAAGCCAAGCAACGCTTTACTTCTATTGCAAAACGTTGTGAGATCTAATGTTAAATTCAGCCGTTGAATTTGTTCAGTACCTATTTATGGGAGCAACTGTCCAAGTAGTAAATCATATATTTAAAAAAATATTATATATACAAAATTATAAACAAAAATACTTAACTAATTAAAACTATATATATACACTAAAGGCTACTCCTAACTAAATTAAAACTAAACTAAACTGTCCAACAAATTTGTCATAAATTTGTTCAGTGCCTATTTATGGGAGCAAATGTCCAACTTTGTCATAAATTGTTTTCTAAATAGATAACTAACAAAATCTTATGACCATATCAGTATTAGACATCAACAAGGCAATATAAGAATAATCTGCTATTTTAAATAGATTTAGGCTAATTGAATATAGTTTTTTTTATGTGGGAAATCATCTAATGACATCTCTTGCCCTTGGGCGGTGCGGGAGGGCGTGTCAGACTTTTACTGACTAAAACTCACTCCTGTTCCTTCTTTGCCTTCGTTCCAGGGCCCCGGCGTTCTCTTTTGCACAACCCAGGGCCCCAGTAGGCTTCGACCCTGCCGGGTCCCTACGGTTTTGCTGACATCTTCTGCAGCAGAAGGAGGCGACTGTCTGCCACTCCTCCACGCTCCGGACCATGGCCTGTACAAAGGTTCGGCGCGAGAGTCGCTGCTGCCGATCGCTCACGAGGACACGGCGGTGCTCTGCCCAGGCGAGGCACACCTCGTATGCTCCACCGTGTCCTCCGGGCGGTCCACACAATGGTGACACAAAGCGCTAATATTAGGTAGATTTTGTTGTGTACAAATTTTATTTCCGTAAGCCATTATATCTTCTTGGTTATTGAAAATTCAGCCTTCTATCTTTATACTTACAGGGGTTAGAAATGCCCTAAATTAATTCGAGAAAAAGATGATACGGATGTGTCATTTTCATTCACATCAGTGTTATTCACCAAGTCGGGTTAAAAAAACCCGACTTGGTGAATACACTGCCGTGCCACCAGATTAAAATTGCAAGACTTTTAAGCTACCTAAGTTTTTTTTGGTAGCATTACTGTATGTAAATCGACGAATGGATACGGATGCCATTATAAATTAAACGCGTTGCGTCCTTGAGATTTAACACGCATTTCATCTTATTTTGGTGGCGTTAAATTCGACGAACCAAAATAGCATTCAGGTGGGGCGTTCCTAATCTCAAGTTCAATAAACGCTTTTTTGTGATAATGTCACTCATTCCAAGACTAAGAAGCTTTTTGATTTATTGAGCATTGCGGGTTATTCACCGCAATCAGTTTTGTGAGTGCTGGTGTAAATGTTAGACAAAGAAGCCTCAAATTGTACAAATATTGATTCAAAACCGGCTCAGCATGTGGGTGAGTTTATTTCACCGTGGTTGATACAGTAAATACAGCTACGCTAACCCTTAGTAACGTATTTGCGGATAATGAAGTGACGGCCGATGCAGTGATTCTGCGAAGTGTAGTCTGGGCGCTTGCTAACGGGAACAAGCACCGCGCTCCGTCCGTCGTCTGATCTCGGTTGTCGGCCCACCCTGTATATCTAATTGCAATATTTTGTTATAAGTTAATGCTTCTTCTGGTTTTACAAGCATTTCGACAATATTGATTACTGACCTACCATTTACATTATCATAAGTTTACATACGTTAAAACATTACGTAATACGTAAAATGTTTAACAAACAGAGTTGTACAATTCGTTTTGAAGTGGTTGTTTCTTGTTTGTTTTATTGAGTGTAGAGGTTCTAGTTGTTCAGGAATACCAGTTTATCAGCTTTTAGTTGTTCAAGAATTTGCATAAATATCAATTTACCATTAGTCTACTAATGGTAAATTGATATTTATGCACAATGATAGATTCCAAACATGCAGCCCGTTCTAGGATGTCATTCATAATTGAGAGTGCAATGAATTTAACCTTTGGACCTGTCAGAGATATTGTATTGACAAATTAAGAGAAAATATTTAAATATAATTAAGTATTAAGTTAGATCATAGAAAGTTAGAACTCGACAAAACCTATTTGTGGAAGATATATACCGCGTCCGTAAAAGATAGATTCAAAGATAAAAATATTTAATTTGTTATGCGCTTCTGCAATACCTTTAAGTATAAACATGTAATACATGCATGAGACATTCTTCTTTTTTACCGACAGTTGTTTTGACGCTTGTTTTTCTTTAAAAATAATAATAATTCTTTATTGGCATAATAATGATGGTATAATTTATGAAGCCTCTGACTCCCGAACTAGGCAGGCCTGTATGTCAGGAGTCAGCGCCCTCCCAGATTTATTGTAAACAATTTTATGAAGGTAGGTAATTTGTTTTTAAAAAGTATTTGAAAAATGTAATAATTAAAAATTAAAATAATTAAAATTAAAATAACTAAAATTAACCATTTAAATCAACTAAATCGTGCTGTATGTGTAATTGTGTAGTGTTGTGTATGTGTGCGTGTTTATGAATGAGTATATGTACGTCCACAAATATAATTGCCCTATTTATAAAAAAGATTACGTGAAAAATTCATATTAAAATTAATTATAAATTATTTTCTTTACACTATCGTAATCAAGAGAAAGGACCCAGTTTTTTATTTTTTATTTACAATCGCGTAGCGACAACGGGTAAAAATAATGATTAGGTATATCCTATTAACACTAAGAATTATAAGATTCTCTACTCCTTTTTGTTTTAAGGTTATGCTTAAATACCTAAAAAAACAAAGTCCCCCAGGCGTTTGTTGGTCTGTATGAAAGCGATAAACTCAAAAAACTATTGAACGGATTTTTAAGCAATTTTCACCAATAGACAGAGTGATTCATGAGGAAGATTAAGGTGTATTATACATTCATATTACGATAGAAAAAAACCGAGAATTTAAAAGATTTCTAACATCCTTACGAAACTGGGACGGGTGGTCAGTTATTGATATAAATACATATTTATTTTTAAGGGCTTTAAATTCCTCAACTGGGGGACACAGAAAATCACACGCCACGCCCACCCGCACCACCCTTGAGTGGCAGAAGTCATCGAATGATTTTCCACCTCAAAAAATGCTTTGAATTAGTTTTATTTTTTAAACTTGTTGATAAAATACGCCTCCGTCACACTTTACTATACTATTCGGTTATCGATAGAAAAGATTACTCAAAACCATTTTTGAAAAGAAAATCATAATTTTAATCGAGGTAGTTCCCAGATGTGGCTAAATTAAACACAGTCACGTCCCGATGACCGCGACTCTACCGTGACACGAGAAATAAAACCTAGGTACAAACTTAATTTTGTCTTAAATTGTATTCAAAATTCAAATGATCAATTGCGTTCAAATCGTTCTCAGAGACAAGAAAAAAACAACAGGCACTAATTAACAGTGCCGTGGTGATTTAGACAGTAGCGACTTCGCATGAAAATTTGTTGTTGAGGACAGCGTGAGGTAAAAAAAAAAACAAATAAAAATATTTTTAACGAGTAAATGAAGCCTGGACGCCACAAGTTCCGTCTTTGAGGAGTGGTTAAAGAGGTGCCACGGTTTTCTAACTTTTCGGCTGACGCAGGTCCTCATCGGACATGGGAGTTTCGGGATGCTCACCATGCGGTAAGAATCAAACCTGAGACGGCACGTAGTGTTTCACCCGCACCTCAAAGAAATATCACCAAATGGTCTGAGCCACTAGAGCCGATGTGACTCTGGAACGCAAAGGGCAATTGAAACAACGCAGGTGGGTTTCATTCAATATAAATCCTCGCTTCACCCAGAACGTGAAATGAGCAAATGAAGCCCTCATATATACCATTTCATCTAGTAATTCCACTTCAAAATTTGGGCCTATGCTCTGACCTTTGTTTTGTCACGCCATGGGTTGTCTGAAAGGGACCTCCGGGGTCCAGGACGCAAAGAAGGAACATAGGAGTAGGTTTTACTCAGTAAAAGTCTGATACGCCCTCACGCTCCGCCCTAAAGTGGGAGAAGTCATTGAATGATTTCCCACTAAAAAAAATGCTCTGACGTCTACATTCGCACACCATTTTTCTCGATGATCAGCATTGTACATTTGATTTTTGAGACAATAATATCATTGGTTAGAACTGAAACCTATTAACAAACACTCATTGTATGTACCTATTCCCTCTCCTAGAGACAGGAGGCCTGAGTCCCAGCAGTGGGAACATTAAAAGGCTGATTATGCTATATGCATTGTATGTACCAATGAGTGTTTGTCTGTCTGTCGTAGCCAACTAGCTTAATCAGTCCGTCAACTACCAAACTAGCCATTAACTAAACGGCGCGGCGCCGTTAAACTAGTAGTCTGAACGATATTCAGCCATTCAATCAAACGGCTAGTCAAATAAATTGGATCGATAACGTTTAACTACTTTTATTTTTTTGAGGTGGGAAATCATCAAATAACTTTTCCCGCTCTGGGTGGAGCGAGAACGCGTGTTAGACTTTTACTGTCTATTTTAACCCACCTGTGCTACCATCACGGAAATTTAGTCGGGAGCTTCGACCAATGTTCGAAAGTCGGGAGGATTAGCCGACGCCAACTTGTAGAGGCCCCTTAGAGAGTTTTCATGGAACGTGGTACCAACCTACGATTATCCCTGTATGCGCTATGCAAGCGCACACAAGGACAACCCCCGGTTGGTAGGAAACTATTGCGACATTATTAAAAACAAAGATAAAGTAAAGGTCTATGGTTCTAGGAGGCTCAAGTAGGTTACTAAGAACCATTATAGCTCTTAGTCCTTACATGCCTTCTTATATGCCCTGCCTGAACAATTATTATTATTTTACTTACTGCGCTAACCAAAGCAAGTCAGTACATGTTACCTTTACTCTTAGGAGAAAGACCTGCCCCCCAATTAAACTCTATAATGAGGAAATCCCGCAAAAAGAAGACGTAAAGTACTTAGGCATGCATCTAGACCGCAGACTTACATGGCGGAAACATATATGGAACAAACGGAAACAACTGGATGCCAGAGTTAGGGACATGTATTGGATGATTGGACGAAAATCACAACTATCTCCAACAAGTAAAATGACCATCTACAAAGCCATTCTCAAACCTATATGGACTTATGGAATCGAGCTATGGGGAACAGCGAAAAATAGCAACATAGAGATATTACAGAGATTCCAGAGCAAAACTCTGCGTAATATTCCGCAATACATCAGCAACAGATACATTCACATGGACCTAAACCTGAACACAGTTCAGCAAGAAATTGTCAACTTCAGTAAAAAGTATCAGACCAGACTGTCAAGACATGTAAACCTATTTGCATCAAGGCTGGAAGGCACGGAAGCGCTTAATATTTTCGTCTAAAAAGACATAGCGTTCCTGCCCTGGTAGACTGCTTTGAAGACCCCACCACTTAGGCAAGCTTGATGAAGCTTCCTTTGGAGATGCCTATTATAAGTTCAAGAAACGACAAACGAATGGCCCATTGTGTGTTCCACAGATTGCCAAGTTACAGAAAAATTAGAAGAGAGGAAAAAAAACTTACAGCGCTTTCACTTGTCTCCAATGTAGTGTTCACTAGAATCACTAGTTAGCATCAGTACAAAATCACTCAGAGGAGACATCTAGTTGTTACCTGGGTTAGATCAGGACTACTCGTGGCGTCCACTACATAAAAACTACAATAAGTTATTACAATACTTTGATTATTGTTAGCAGCTCATCTGTGAAACGGTCCGTGTGAAGAGCCATTAGCTCTCATAACACCAGATAAGGTACATGAGGGCCAAATAATATAACTTTAGGCCTGAGCCATTGTTTAAGCCATTGTTACTACTAGTACTCGTAGGACGTTGACCACGTCAGTGTTCATGTTAGTGTCGCCGTGAGACTATAGGCATCGATAAAACAAGGGGTGGAAACTCTCACTACCTGGATTGTCCACTCATACGTAAGTGAAAAAACATTGATAAGTTTAGCAAAAATATTTTAGAAGCATGAGATTGTAGGATGCAAGTGCAATTGAAGCGTGTTTGAAAACCCACAGGAAATGTTTTGTCCTTTTATACAAAAAAAAAGTAAAAAAACTAAAACCCGACTACGACAAAAAAAACGACGAAACTAAAAGTATGAAACAAGATTTCCAGGATGCTAAAATAAACAAGGTAAAAGTTTTAGTTTTTTCACTTTTTTTTTGTTAAATTATTTAGGTGTTAAATCACTGTGCTTCTATACCATTTGCAAAAGCTAAATTTAAAATTTCTAATTAATAATGGTAAATTAATTTTTGTCCACCAGAGGGCGCCACATTGAAATTTGATGATATATTTTGATAAGTACCAGTGAAGCCCTTTCAAATGATATCAAACACGGTGTATTTATCTTAACATTTTTTTTAACAGATCACTTCTTGTCCGCTAGAGGGCGTCACTTTAAATTTGAACAATATTTTGGAAATGTACAAGTAAAGCCCTTTCAAATGATACCAAACACGGCGTATTTATCTCCATTTTTATTTTTTACACATTACTTTTTGTCCGCTAGAGGGCGCCATATCAAGTTTTGTGACACGTCACGTAACCTATGTTCAGCAGACAATTAAGACGGTTCTAACGATACTTCATACGTCGAGTTCCGATAAGTAGATTAGGAGCTATGTGGGAACAGATGAACAAACTCACATACATACATAGCCTGTCAAAATCATAACCCTCCGTAGTCGGGTAAAAACAAGTGCGAGTCGGACTCGCGCCTGAGGGTTCCGTACAAACTTACCCATATAAATAGTTCAATTCCGAGATGGAGTCTCGGAAGATTTTTCCGAATTGCAAAAAAAAAAATTGTGACGTAACAACAAATTTACAGTTTTCAGATTTATTCCTATACTTGTGTTATAAGACCTTGCTTTAAGACAAATTTCAGGATTTTGGGTCAACGGTAAATACCCTATGATTTCCTCGAGAGTGTCAAAATGTACGTTTTTTGCCACATAAACCGAAGGATCTTTTTTTCTCTTTTCGTTAACTTAAAAGTTTGTTTTTTTTTACACCTTCAAGAGTCTGCAGACTTGAATTTAAGGTTTTAATTTCAAATCGATACCTCCACGCGTTCCAGAGATAAAGGATCTTGACAGACCGACAGACAGACAGACAGACGGACGGACAACAAAGTGATCCTATAAGGGTTCCATTTTTTTCTTTTCGGGTACGGAACCCTAAAAAGAAGTAATTGTCAAGATATGCAAATGTTTAAAAGCTAAAGAAAATATAGTATGCAAGAGTGAGCGAACAACGGGCATAGCCATGTTGAATGAATATGCTGAATCTTTGACCGGATTCTCTGGTCACGTGAAGACTCGCCCAAACGCTTGATGATGTTTCGAAAAACGAGGTGGGTGATTATTTCAATACAAAACCTCGATGTTCGAGGTTTTCTACTCCTGCCGCAATAGTACTAGAAGCCGCATTTACAGTCTGCCATGCTTGGAAGATGTTAGATGGAATACTGCAAGGTTGTCCGCCCATATCGCATCTTAGACTAAAGTCCTTCCCATGGGAAGCAATTTCCAAGGAATTATGGACATATTGTCTGGTCCGTCAAGTCATTAGACTGATAACAGCCCTACAGATTATAGTGGCGTGCTCTAATATCTGGCCAGAGCTCCCACTGCAAGATAGGCCACGATGATCGGAACAGTCGACTACTTCACCACATTGGCAGCGATGTGGAACTCCGCTTGGAGTGTCCAGATGCAGACACGTAGCGATGCAGTAGATGGTGTCATTCAGCAAATTACCTATGTTGAGTGACGAAAGCACCTCTGGCCACACTTGGCTGTATTGGTGGATGAAAAGACTGTTCAATCTTCCCAAAAATAGTGGGATAAGCCATCCCTTTATCTCTGGGAAAATGGGATCACGTGTCGATTCGCAGTGAGCGCCTGCAAACTGGCTTGCTCAGTGTACTGTAGTAATCTGTAATTTCGGTAAAGTTCAAATTGATTTAGATGTATATGTTAATTATAATTTTTCTGTATGTAATTGATCCAAAAAGTTTTTATTTTATGATTTAAGAAATTCGTTCACATAATTATGTTTTTTGTATAATTCGTATGTAGATTCTTCGTATAATTTAATAGTTCATTACTATTTTTTTAATTAATCAGTTTGAACTGTCATAACGTCAAACTGATTTTGGAATTACAAGTTTAAATACATTCTATATTTCAAAATTAGTTGTCTCTTATTTGTCTCTTATAGCGACAGGGAGTGTCAGAAATCAGTTGCCCTTTAAATTAAACATATAAGCATTTGTCACGCAGTGTGCGGAGTGTGACAGTTCGGACAAGGTCGTGGCACACACACTAGGAACCTAGGAACCTGGCGACCTAGGAACTACTCAATGTCTCCTTTTTAAGTTGAGAATGTAAGTTCAGTAGTGTGTTTTACTCCTATAATCGAAACTATAACAATGAACTAACGGCGTGGAGTATCCCTATTTTACTCCTAATATATAATTAAGTAGTTTTATCTGACACTGTGTCTGATCATGATCTTATCTAGTGCCAGGCCTACAGGATTTTGAATGAGTCACTGCGGCCTTGGATCGCAATGGCTAACTGAAGGAATACAAGATGATTTCAGTCAATAAAAGTCTAATACTCTCTCCCACTCCACCTAGAGCTAGCTCCACTCCAGCTAGTAGGAGTTATTTGATCCTTTTCCCACCTACCCGAAATATTCATACCTATAGCTAACTCAACCACTCATTTGCCCATTCAGCCCATTTAAAATTGATACAAATCAATTAAAACTGATTAATTTGATCTTGAAGAAAGTCAATGCCGACGTAAAGGCATTCTTGACATGACCTTATCGCTTAAAACCATATAAACTGAACATATGAGAGCATATGTGATAAAAGTTGTTATGAATTGATACCGGTTTAATTATAGAAGGTTTAGGTGATCAAGTAGTACGATGTTTGTAACTGAATAATATCGTGAAGGCTTTCCGGTGAACGAGAACGCGCCAGTTGCGCTTGCGTCGCCTCGCCGAGCAACTGGGGGCTCGGGGGAACGCGGGGGGGTCACGAAGTGGCTAGCCTAGCCTACGCTAGGTTAGGCTTCATTCCATGTGGCGACCGCTTTGTATTTCTCCTGTATAGGTTATCGTTTGATCGTAAAAGATTTTTTAATAGGTACCCATGGACTCGAATGCGTAGAGACGAGGGCTGTGTATATTTACCCAATGCTTATGTTGAAAGTTTAGCAATATTTGTTTCTTTTCTGAAAATAGATTACGTTAATACTTTATTCTATACCAAAAGTTATACAACTCCTACATTTAATGTACTGCCTTCTGCCGTAATGTCTTCGGCCGCGTGATACTAAAAAATGATCCCAAAGAAACATACTCCCGGGGTTAACAAGTATCCTATGTATTCCAGGACATGACCTACCCATGATCCCTTTAGCAGTTTTAGCGAGAAGGAATAACAAATATACACATTCACAAAATTTAGATTTTAACGTAATAGTGTGATGTGACCTTATGAATACAAATGGTGTCATGTGTTTATAGTCGCAAATAACTTACTTAATTGGAAAATATTACATAATAGGTATGCTTTCGAAGCCTTCACGTGACAATATACATTTTAGCATTCAAGTTTATGATTTAAAAATTATTCTCATTCAAGAAATTCCTGTCCCATGATGTCGGTCGGCTTCATGTTTCAACTTCGCCAGTCTGTTGGCATTCAGTTCTGTTCGTCGCCGCCACAGACCCTGACATTTCGATAGAGGCAGCCGATGACCTGTTTTCGATGTTATTCGTTGTCAAATGTTGTAGAATGAATTCCAATAATGTTGAAATATTCCGACCCACAAATTACATGATAGGATTTGATTAAACTTGATTCAGTTCGGACTAATTAAAGTTGATTTAGGCTGTGAACGTTATTCATCGTTTCGTAACTCAGCATCTCGTGCCATAAACTATCGATGCAGTAAAATATTCAAGCATTCTTAGCCAATGGTATTTTGCATTTGTCCTTAAACAATAATTTAAAAATAAAACTATAAAACATATTTGATTTTTTAAAGAATCCAAGATACCTAAAAAAATACTAAAATATTCTAATACGATTTCGTCAAAAAACTCTAACTCCTCCCTTTTTTTGGGAGAGGGAGTGTCAGGCTGACTAAACTCTGCCTGTGTTCCTTCAATTGTCCTTTGCCTTCCATGGCCGCGGTAACGGAAATGCCGGAAACTAGAAATGTACCTATCATGGACGAAGAATATATGCTGCGCCGACTTTAAATAGAGAACAGAAGGAGCATGATGATATCTAAGTCTTGAATTTTCAAATTATTCAGTAAATACGGTGTAAATTATTCACTATCCACTAATGAATGGTTGAAAATAGTGTCGGTGGAGAGTTGAGCAGTTGAGCGGCTGTAATGGGGGGGGGGGAAGGGCGGGGTGTTGAGCTCGAATCGGGCGCCACCGCCACCGCTAATTGTTACTATTACACAAATTGGTCACTTACACTGAATCGCGATAAATCTCTACCCGCTGGCCGCTGTACTCTGTGCTCCCAGTCTACCGCTCCAGGCGCGCACAACTCACGTTCGTTCCATTACTTGCTCGCTTTGTAAACAAACTGTGCACTCACACGTATTTCGTTGCAAAACATTTTATTATTCATTATTGTGCGCATACCGGCTACTTTTCGAAGCGTGACTTTAACTTACCCTGATTTTAATGCAATTGGCTATCATTATCATCTAATATTTTATGAGAAATAGTGTAATTCATAATGTAATCCGCGACAGAGCGTCTCGACATAGTTGAAAAATTGGTATTCTAGTTTTGAAGCTAATTTTGGTTCTTTTTTTGTTGCAGGAAACCAGTTGAAGTCATCAAAAAGCAGGGCCGAAAATCATCGTTCGAGAGGTGTTTTTGGGAAGGTGAGTTATTGTGACTTACTTAATTGTAAAAGTTTGTGGTAGAGTAGGTAAATGTCCTTTCCTACGACATTTACACGTAAGGATTAGATACACACACTACTATAATATATGTCTTTTTACATTGTGGTAACTGGTACGTCACACTAACAAGCAGACGATCGGTGGCGGCGACCTCTTGTGCTGTGCCCTGGAGTAGGGTTATGGTCCGGAGCGAGAGAGAATGGGATGCGGTCGCATTCTTCTGCGAAGTAATAATGCTAGCGAAGGAGGCGGCCGCAAGAGTGAGGGAACATACATGCTCACGCCCAAGCCGTCGTGGCAGAAGACGCCTTGGGCATCGGGAATCACGGTTTAATTCTTTTTGGGAATCAAAAAAAGGCGTAGGCTTGAGAACGACGAGCAAAAGGTAGTTCATCGTCCACTCGTCGAATCGTCGACCGTAGGGGGCCAGCAGGGCCGATGCCTTCTAGTGCCATGGGGTCGTTTCTGAAAAGGATAAACTCATGGTCCTGGAACGGAAAAGGCTACTGAAGGAACATTTTAGTTAGTAAAATCTGATATCCCGTTCCACCCTGGAGTGGGAGAAGAATAATAAATAAGATGTTACCAACCTCAAAAAAAAAAACATTTAAAAATCACTCAAACTTTTAACAATTATCTGTAGGTTATAAAAGTATTCGTTCCATACGGGAATCGAATCCAACCGCACAATCACTGTGCTAATCGTACCATCAATGGTCGTTGGGCGATTGTTGCGCCTTTAGGTTATTATTCCCTGTTACGTTGGCCAGTGTGTAAATCCGGATGCATGCACCAACACCGAGAGCAGTGGTTGCAAAATTCTCGTGAGTCAATTAGTGGATGGGCTATCAGCAACCTCTCACAACTTATGCAACTTTTCGACCAGTGGGTCACAAAAGTCACGTTCAGTTTCACTGCATTCTGTTGCTTTAATAAATGCTAATGGTGTTATGACGATACCGGTCGTGGTTTAGCATCTTCAACATAAATGAAAACAGCGTGACTAGAGACGTAGATTTTATTCATGTTTTCAAACGCACTTTCTATTAGTAACGTCCAGATATTTATAGCAAATACAAATAAAACTTGACAAATATAAGTAAATATTTGTAAAGAGCATTACAGATACTTGACAGCATAGCGATAGCATGATGGTTAACAGGGTAGAATGGAAGAAAAAATCAAGTTGTGCCGACCCCAAATAAGATGGGACAAGGGCAGGAAGATGATGATGATTACAGATACTTGACAGCATATTAAAGACTATCTGTTCCCCGCGGATTTACTCGTGTCTTTAGTTACTGATCCGTTCCTATTGGTCGTAGCGTGGTGTTATTATCAACACTGAAACAATGTTTCAATTCAAATCAGTAGTTCTTGAGATTAGCGCGTTCAACCAAACTCTTCAGCTTTATGATATTAAGTATAGATAAAACTTTTCAATACACTTACTCGAAAACCCGCTCTTATCCCACCGCTTTGAGGCACGCAATAGACTGTTTCCCGCACTAGTGCAGAAATAGCGCGTGCTCTCCCCCGCCACAATTTTATTACATGTATCGGCTGGGCGCGCGTCGACCCCCACGAGTCGCCGGTCAACCCCCGTTTATTCATTTCTTCGTAAGTGTATTGAAAAAAGTCGTTTGACACACGTGCAAATTTGTCACTGCAGCCTTCGGCTCCATAACACACTCGCCTACGGCTCGTGCGAATTCCACCTCGGTCGCAATGACAAACTTTCTGCACTTGTATCAAAATGTACTATTGCCGCACTCGTTTTTTTATGTAGAAAGTAAAATAAAATCTTCATTACAACCACTGACACTAATTCCTAACTAAAATGAGGTTATTGCGGTTGCGATGACTTATTCTCCTTCTATGATATAAACGAGAAATGCAAGGTATGATTCTTAATCATGAAAAGTAATGACCTGTATAGTACCGTATCAGTATTCCATGTAACGCAATAAGATAAATCGATAGCAAAAGTATTAAAAGAGCTAACAAACTTAGGAATTCCGACAGACTTGTGTGGTAGAGTGCAGCATACGTTAACTCTCCGACGCATGTGCAATGGTCGCGACTCGCGGGTTGAGGCTGCTCACGCGCAGATTTGCTGCTCAATTGATTGGAAAATAGGTATAAGTAATGAAGTATTAATTGCAGTGATTTCAACGAACTTCTTTCTAGACACGCAATCCTCTCGAGTTGCTGATGGGTCGTTACGGCTCTTATATTCAAAGATTACGTTGTAATTTTGTTATTTTTTTTTGTTTATGCTTCCAAATTATAATCTTAACTTCTTTTATCAAATCATAAAGTTGTAAAATGGTATGTTATGTTAGCGAAACACCCCAACTCCTCAAGGGTGTTAGAAGTTTTTGAAATTCTCGGCATTTCTCGATGACAATACACTTAAACATTACTAATGATTCGTTCATTTTTTTAACCGAGTTCAAAAAAGAGGAGGATCAATTCGGTTGTATTTTTTATGTGTGTTACCTCAGAACTCCGTCGTTTATGGACCGATTTGCAATTTTTTTTTCCTTTTAAAGGATATGCTTCCAGATTGGTTCCATTTTTTTTAAAATCAAGTTCTGATAATGGGATCCATAAGGAATCGAGAGAACTCCTCAAATTTTATAGGCAACCATATAGTGATTTTGGTATTTTCATCGAGAACTTAAGCATTTACAGACTGTAAATCAGTCAAAAAGTAACATTTGATGAAGTGGAACTGATGAAGAAGACCAGAAATGGCCAACTGAACTTCATACTCATATAGATATCACAATGAAGATAGTTAAGCGACTATGACAATACAAATAAATAAATGGTTCTGAATAGTTATGATGAAAATGATATCATCGAAGTGAACTGATGATGATGATGGAGCCGGAATTTAGGCACTGGAACTTCGTAATTAATCAATGTAGCCTAGCCTTGTTTGGGCTTATTAGAATTTTCATGAGATGCACTTTGGCTATAAGGTACTATCGAACTGATCTGATGATGGAGCCGGAAGGTAGGCACAGGAACTCTGTAATTAATCAATGTATCCTAGCTGTGTTTGGGCTTATTAGAATTATCACGAGATGCACTTTGGCTATAAGGTACTATCGAACTGATCTGATGATGGAGCCGGAAGGTGGAAGGTAGACACAGGAACTTCATAATAAAACAATGTAACCTAGCAGTGTTTGGGTTAATTGGAATTGTCATGAGTAATAGGTACTCTGGTTATATAAAAAACAAAGTCGGTATTAAATAAGAAACAAACATTAACGAGGAAAGCACTGGTTTATATCAATTAACCTTTTGAGTGCGTAATTAGAGACACAATAGTAAGACAATGGCGCGTGATGCGGGGATCAACAGCTTAAAAAAAAAAGAAACACCGACTTCTGAAATTAAAGTTATTTTGATCGTTTTAGTGTTTTTAGTGAAGTCGGTTATTTTTTTTTTTGTAAACCTATTTTTTTGTAAAAAAAAAAATTTTGTATTTCTCGCGAACAGATAGACAGACAAAGATGAGGCAGAGGAATATATTTAATAATAATATGTATATGAATAAGGGTATATTTTTAGGGCAATCACGAGAAGAACTTTAGCGATTTCAAAATTATGAATTTCAATGAAAAATAGCTCTACATTATCGCTGAATGTCAGGCTACATTTTATCCCCTAAAATTCACAGTTTCTACGTTATAGGCCAAGAGGAGGAAGTCAGGAACCAGCTATTAATGCCATATGCTAAAGGATTTTTGAAAAAAATTAAAACTTTTTTATTTGCGTTTGCTAACAATTTACTGTTAGATAGTGATAATATTTAGAGTGGTTAGGTAAATATTATATTATTTTATTATTAATATTATTTGATTCTCTTCACAATGATGCTGAAACTCGTTCTATTAAACGATAATACTAAAATACAATAAGTTTAAAATAAATGTATGAATTTGTTTTTCTCAGACTAATGTTAATGAACTCATAGGAAACTAGTTATTTAAATAACATCCTTAATGGTAAAAAAATATTTAAGCTTTTGAGCTACTTATAGTTATATCAGAATCCTTGTCCGGGGCGTGAAAGTGCACCTTGCGCGGGCGCACCTGCTCGGCTCAACACATGGCGTAATGCAGTTTTGGTGCAAGGCTTGGACTGCATTGCCGGCATGCCATAACATAGAATATCGACGAAGTCAAACCTTTCAAGTGTTCCAGTTATGCGATACTAGTTCTTGCATTCTTCTTCACGATATTACATAAACTTTACGAGGAAACATGTTTGAACAAACATCATTTTTTTAAAGGTCAACCATGCTCGAGTTATTTGAATATCAGAATTCATTATTTCGCAATGGAGATATTGTTTTGCTTCAATTCTGCTGTACAACAAAGAAAGCATTCCAAAGATGAAAGATTGGAGTCATTGATTAAATAGATAGCCATTATACTCGTAGTAATAGACATCGCACAATAATTTAGCAGTACTTACAATAAGAGATAGCTTTGGTAGCAGAAGAAGGACCCCTTTGCCCAGTAGTGGAACACAATGCAGGTTAACAAAAGCTTCGCACAATCATCGCGTTAAGTTCCTGTTTCCGATTCAGGTGGAAGTAACGCCCGTGTACCACCACTGTGTGTCCTGGTGATACACGGGCGTTTCGTCCTGCCTGAAGGATACGGTGAATCATACAGTAGTGGTGTGCCCTATTGGAGCAGAGCACCATCGTGTCTTCGTGGAGGTGATCGGTGGTAGCCACCTCTCGCGTTGGGCCAAGTTCAGGCCTTAATAAGAAGCGAGAGGGAATAGGATGTGGTCGCCACCTTCTGCAAAGCAGTAATGCTAGCAAGCGAGATGGCAGCAGCCGTGAGTCGCAGGGCCGATGGTTAGGATGTATAATTTGTAACATTTTAAATTGTGGTAGATAACTTCATCATGGACCTAAAAATAATGTTTTTAATGTTTTATTTCGATTTTACCACGTTTTTATTTTATTGGCTTTGCTATGAGCACCTCTCACCTGAACGAAGTTCCTTTAACCCTAATAATGTGTCGATTACGTGTGCACAACTAAGAAACACATATATTTACTGCATGTTCGAAAACATTTTAAATAATTACATGGCCACGACTTTCGATAAAACAAAGAACAATTGTATTTTTTTTTTCAAATCTGAATACTACTCAAGAGTACTTTCAAATAAATTCCCGCGAGGAAAGTAAGGTGGGCTGGAATCCCGCTCACGATCATTAAACTGACGACCGCGACCTGCCCGTCGGCTTTCATTGTTTAGACACCGCTTTGCATATTGTCTCACCATCATTTTATGATTCAAAGTGATTGTCAATTTGTGGTCAGATATCATCTCCTTGATAGCCAGTTGCCATGATCGTAGAACGTTTTGGGAGGTTTTGAACGGCTCACATTTGAGTACGCAGGAATCAAGACTATGCTCGTCCAAAGCTTTCTGTGTACTGAAAAAATATACAAAACTACAGAAAGTAATTTAGCGGCGAATATTTTGTGGCGCATTAATTTGCGCATTCAAATTGGAAGTCTCGGCATTTCCTCTGAGGACCAAACAAAAAAGATTTCAAAATTAAAGTGATACATGTCTAAACGTGAGGGACATAAGGTCTGTATTTAAAAAATAGTGTTTGTACGTATCCCAGGACTGCCAGGGCATGCCTGGGCCTTTTTGAGTTGCCATACCGAATGGTGACCGACCACGGACCGCATACCGACAGAAAAGTGTTTTATTCATTGTGCTATAGGGAGGTAGATCTTAGTGATGTATGTATGTGGTGGCTGGTCGCTGCCATCGCCTGCCATTCACTGTAAGAAAGTTCCGGCGCAAAAACTACCAAACCTTAACCGGTAGCTTCTTAAAGGTTCATCATCGTAACAAACGCACGAATTCGCTTTAGCTCACTCTTTGTTCTAATAAACAAATACAGCTCAGGTATTCAATACTTAGTCCAACTCAGTCAAAGCTAATATGTGCTCTGTAATCGGTAACCGTTCGATCGAAGACAACTGATTGTGGTTCTAGAACTGTTTAGCCGGACGTATTAATGTAACATTGAGAAGTCCAGTTAGTAAATGCCTGACGACCTTTACAGATATTAATGTTGCGGTTATTACTGACTTGTTTTGTTCAGATTACGTAAGACATGTCACTGGAGAAAGTTAATTTAGTTTTGAAAGTGAAATCGATTGCACTTTCTTTTACTTATCCATTTCATAGTTTCGCTGTTGGATCCGTCGATTATATTCAAAGAACAAGAAACCCAATTCCCTGTAAATTAGCTGCACAACAACACCACATTCAGCAGAGTTCGTTGTGTCATCGTTCCGTATACCTACTGCAAAGTTCTTACATAAAGCTCCGAAACTTCTTTGAAGTATGGCTTACTTTGAAAGAATTTCTTATAAAATATTTATAAATGAAAGATATAAAAAAAACAACTCCAGCAACGAGTTTACAGATATCTATTCCTATATTGAGGTAGGTATTACAGGAGGGCTTAATAAAAGGACGGGAATGTAAAAAAATGTGCAAACAACTCTGCAAACACGTCGGAGCGGTTTAAAGGCCGCGTCCGGATTGCGAGGGGCGCCGGGCGGAGGCGGCGCGGAGCACAGCCAGCATTCCAGCCTCCCGTGGCCGCGGCGACGTCACTCCTATATACCTACAAGGCGCATTCCACGATGCCACTCGTTCTTTCACCGCAAATATGAAAAAGAAAGCAAAAGAAAGCGGCCATTGTGGACCAGATCAACATTAAAAGGGCATAAATATATAAAACGGAAAAAATTACAGATTAAGGTGTGATGTTAGAAATACTTATCTACATGTGATTGGAAATAAAAGATCAAGTTAGAGTTGGGGCGCCTCGACCCTGGCATCTGCGGAGCGCGCGGGCGCGCGGGCGCCGAGTGCTGCGCGGGCAGTGCGGGCGCGGTCGCCGCCCTGCAGCGCCTACTGGCTAAAAATAGCATACGATACCGATCGATGCTTATTGCTTATCGAGATCAACGTTAGAACACTAGAATTAGCTTTCCTTCAGTAAGTTGCAGAGGTTTCAGTTAGCAAGTGTTGCTTGATGTGCGTGCCAATAATCGCGAGTCTTTAGGTCACAGTGTTAGTCAGGCTGGGGCGGATGATTTAATAAATGGTAGTTTCGGTCGGTGGTGTCGGCCGTGTGTCGGGTGCCGGGTACCGGGCGGCGGGGGAGAGTCGCGTGCGCAGCTCGCCGTCGTCCCTGGCTCGGAGCAACGCCCCCGTCAAGGGCGGCGACGCTGCAAATTTGTGCAAGTCCACCGCGAGTCAGCGAGTCAGTGCATCGCGCCATGTCGCGGCGGCTCCGCGCGTCTGACCGCCTCGCGCGCGACGCGGGCGCACGTCACTGCACGCACCGCCCTATGTAAAATAACTGTTATTTCGGTCGTTAATGGACACGTTCCGCATTCTTAACTCGATCCTCTTTCATCGGACTTATGAGATCCGTAACATAATTTCGTTGCCAAATAAGTGAAATGCGGTTTTCAGTTTCGGAAGTTTCGAAGTTTTTTCTGATTAATTTTCCGAAGTGCACAATGAAAGTAAGTTTTCAGAACGAACAGGATTCAAAAACTGGTTTGACGAATGAAAGTGTAGTGTTATGAATTGGTTCAAATGACGATCACCTTGGAAGTGATATTTTGTTTTTTTTCACAATGTTGGACACGAGGAAACTGCCGAGGCGATCGGTGTCGCTTCATGGTTCGTATTATAAAGGATTTATTTGTTAGCAAAGCTTTTTGATATATAGTTATTTGAAGTATTTATAAATGATCATTATTTAAATGGCATCAGGGTATGTTTTGTGCCTGGCGCACCGTTTGAGCCGCAGCCTGCCTGTACGTAGGTATGCATGTATATGTAGAGTTGACCTAGCGGTCACCTCCTTCAGGCCGCTTCCTAGGACATATACTCCGTACATAGCTTTATTCGACAACGTGTTTAAGTTTAATATGGCAAGCTTTTCTGGTTCAATCAATCATGCAACACTTAATTGGATGTAGGTGTGAACTGAACCTTATATCCTAGATACTTATGACAGTTATCTGTGATATTTTTTCGCTGATCTTGAAAGCTAACTACAATCTAAGTAGACATTAAAGAGAAATATTATTGTAATAAATTAAGGCATTCTGTGGCATTAAGATTAAAGAGATAGTTACCAATCAGAAAATGAATTGGAAGCCAAATCTCGTTTCTATTTGTACTATAGTTCTGAACTTTCGAAATGAGTTGTAGTATATGTACTGAAAATCGTAATTTTCACCTCAGGATAGTCTAGGGCAGTTATAACTCTTCTGTGGTGAATATTATGTAAAAACATCTTGTCATATTATTAGCACCCAAGGTTGCGGACTTGCCTAATTTGGGGCCAATGTAAAGACTTTGTAATCCTTTTGCTAATAAATTTTATTATTAGTATATTAATATGTACACCAATAACACGTAGATAGGTACCAGTGTACCTCACTCAGGACTACATAATATCTATGACTTTTATATCAGGATATAAAAATCATAGATATTATTATTGGGAACCGATAACTTTTACAATTATTTTTTGTCCGAATTTCATTTTACCGAAAACTATTGACCGACGTTTTTTTTGCTAAGTTCGAAGACGACTTTGGTATATCGGTTTTTAAATATATCTGCACTAAAGGATAGAGTACCCAACTGAACAAACTAAAAAACATTACGTATATTAAGGATATTTTGTTAAATATTAAGACATTGTTATAAGAAATGGTCTTCTATTTCATACGCTTCATGATTATTATTTTTACTTAAAAATATATTTCATATTTGTGTCTTTTGTATTCAGTGGTGACCATCAGCGTAATTTTAAAGCAACTGAATAAATGAATCCAATGTCTTTCTTCCAATTTTGTGACGATTTGAAATTGATCTTATTGTTAGCAGTATACTTACCCTTGAAGTTTTTCACACTAGGACTGAATTTCAGTAACAGTTGTGTAAATATGTGGAAGCGTGCCGTGTTTGTAAAATTCTTTAAGTTTACTGAGAACATCGTGGTGGAAAACGTCAGTAGTGCCGCACATTTCTTTAAGTTAACCCATTTTAATATATACATACGTATCTGTGTCATTATTAAATTCATATAAAATGTCATGGCTATCTACATGATCAGTTGAAGAATGTTCGAAAAATAAAGGCGGACATTAGAATCAGTTTTAAACACGATGTATAAACAAAAGGTGGTAGTGCTGGACTCTAAAACTTATAGTATTGTTAAAATCCGCCACTCTCGTTGTTTACATCGAATTGAAGAGGAGAAGGAAGGTACATACTCTTACTGTTTACAACGTATTATTGCTTCGTTCCAAGTTTAAAATTTTTTTAGTAACCTAATTTGAAAAATAATATAAGAAAACAAGCAAAATAAAACGGAAAGGGAAAAACGGGTATCGTGAATTGCATATTTCACCAATGTAGTTACAGTTTTTACACAGTATTTTTTTCATGTCATATCATGCCAATTACTTTTATTTAATTTAATATTTTCATAATTATTTAGAGCCATGTTCATTCGTTTTTAAATAAATAAATAAATGTATTTATTGGAACATAACAATTTTTACAATATATAGTGCTCGTTAACAGCTACATTAGTTTAAAATAAAACTGTGTCGCAGCCATTAGCGCCCACCTCCTAGAGGATAGACTTCGGCGTTCCAGCTTAATTTATGGAAGTTATATACAAAAAAAGCATAAGCTGTGCCTATAATTAAGTGTTCATTATAGGGCCAGGTTACGTGTACCAATTTTTATTTCAAGTTTTTATTTTGTAACACTCGTTGGTGATCCTTAAATAAATAAACAAAAGACTTTAGGGGAAGTACAAATCAGAACATTTTCTTTGTTTATTAGCAATATCTTGAAATTATTTGCATGTTACCACAAGAATCAGTGACTAAGTGTCACTTGTGATGAAGTACGTACTGTGACGCATCATCTTAGCTAATGCAGTATGGGTCAACTGTAATAGGACACTGCCAATGATTCATAATGCTAGCTTATTTGAGTAACTTCCTTCACCGATAGCTGTTGATTTATCAAAACACTTGAAATACCTATTTCCTCAAGTGAAAATAAAGCATTTTATTAGTACTTTAACCGTGCGGTAGCTATAAGCTGAATTATTTACGATAACACCACCGGCGAGAGTTGACCTGAAAACAGAATTATTTAGTTTCCTCACTTGTGTATAAGATGCTGACTACACACTTAGGTATATTTCACGCGCATACCGATGACTCCAGCGAATATATTAATTTATAATTTCGTAATAACTTGTGTTAGCTTTAGTTTATTTCAAAAGATTGACCTTATCATTGCACAATCGTATCAGCTGTTCTTAGAGCATTCAGACGAGTTCGCGTGCTGATAATGACATCGCAAAATTTAAGTGGCTATTGGGAGCTATGTTATTTAAAATGTTTTATTTGATTCAGTGACTGAAAGGTGTGTCAGAAAGATGTGTAATTAATAAATCAGTACATTATACCATTGTGTCTATTATTTCAGATCGTGTCAACAAAAGCGACGCTGAAGACAAGAGCTTGTCTAATGATGAGACACCTTTACCATCATGTCCAAGACAACCCCCGGATGGAGTAGAGACTCCTTGCGAAGCGGTGGAGAAAACCCCAGAGCTGACGTCCCGGCTCCCGCTGCGCATGCCGTCGGGCTGGCCCGGCGTGCGCCCACGCTTCTCGTACACCTCGAGGACACAAGATGCCCGCAGTGAGGCCAGTGTTAAAGACAAAATTGCCATGTTTTCTAACGATCGCGCAACATCTTCAGATCGATTGGACAAATGTGGTACTTTGCCAGCTAGAAACCCTTCAACTATTAGAAAGAGTACGGTCCCGTACGCTAGCAGCTATACCGACGTATCTTCTTTGGATAGACGTTTGACAAAATCTCAAGACAATCTCGATGAGTTACCACGCTCGTACAAAAGACACACAGAAAGACCGGAAGTTCTGGGAGGTGTGGAACGTGCTTCAACTGCTTCGACCTACGTATCAGCAAAGAACTCGTCACTTTATGTGGAGACTAAACCCTTATTTTATGGAAGTACTACAACGTTACCATCCGCTACTGACCCTTCGTTTGCTAAGACGATTTATCATGCGCGAAGTGTTAGTGATGACAATGGCAACAAAAATATATCGAAACATAAATCGAATTTAGACTATTTAATCGAACAGAGGAAGAAATCGATGTCCAAATTAAGATGTTTAGTTATACCTGAAGTACAAACTCCAATTGTGGATCTACCCGAAATCAAAGTTCAAGATGCGCTTTCTAAGTCATTCCTATTGAAGAACAATCAAAGTAATGCAAATGCGAAAGTTAACAAGCCAAATAATTCAAAGCCTGTCAATTTAAATGATACAAAATGGAAAGCTGATCTACTGCCCAATAATTTACCAAAATATTCTCCAGCATTCAAACGTAAATCACTACAAGTGTATACGCCATTATCTGTTTCTAAAGAGTCTACTCCAGAGCCTCATTACAATGAGAGACTAGACTCATTGAACAAAACATCTTACAAACCGACGAAGTCTCTCAGGTCTAGCATGGAAACGAATGGGTTAACAAGCCGCGTGCCCACAACGAGTTTAACTACGAGCAAGAATTTATCGACAGAAAATCTGAGCGCATCGAGAAGAGACCACAAAGATAACATATTAAATTACATCAGAGACTATAAGAACGTAGATATAAAAGTATGCACTGCTACTGACGTAATAGATAGCGACAACGATTCTGCAATGAGTTCCACGCAGTCTAGTTACCGGTCTTCAGCTTCTTCTCCGATGCATAATATAGAGAATATTGAATCTGACAGCTCACGCCTATCTCCACGAGTTTCACACTATGCAACTTATTCAATATTTAAGTCTGAGATACCGAATAAAACAAACGCAACAGAAAAGAATCCTGATGATTATATAAAACGTAATGTGTGTCGGTCCGTGTCTTCTGATACAAACGTATCACTCAGTTCGTCGGCAGGTTCGGCAGCTACGTCTGGATCGCAAGCGAGTTGTAGTTCACTTGAAAGTTCTGTCGCTGACTCCGATAAGAGAAGAGTTTCGAAATCGTATAATATCGATACGATCAACAGACGAAACATTTTGGCATCAGCGAAGTGCAGGAGCGGCAGAGATGCAAAACTTAAATCACCTGTTGTGGAAGCTAAGTTCTCACACGAGTCTTGCGACAGGTCCCCGAGTCCAGTCCACAAAACGTCTGAGCGCCTTTCTACACTCACGCCATCGGTGAGTGTTATGTCGAATAAAGGCGAGAACAGACGACGCAACAAAGTCATTGCCGAAACTGATTCAGATAGTGACAGCGATGCTAATGTGTGGCAGAGAAAGAATGATTTCAAAAATACGCGACTTAAACGAAACTCCAGTTCAGCTAATAAAAACAAACACAGTGATATTAATTTAGAAAGTCCTAAAGTTGAAGATGGCCCTAAAGTTATATCTGAAAAGATAATAAAGGAAATTAAAAAAGCTGGACTTGACAATTACAACAATCAAAAAATTTCAAGTCAAGCAGAGAAAAATGAGACTGTTGTAAAAATAACTGATAGTGGATTATCCAAAAAACAAGATAAAAATAGTAAACCTGAAATAAACGAACATCAAAGAGCTATTGATAGTATTGATGGAAAGTGTAGCAACGTGAAAAACAAAGAAAAAATGTTAGTAATTAGTAAAAAAATCGAAGTAGATACAACGAGCGATAAAACTGATGTTAGTTCTGCAGAAGAAGTTAAAGTACCGACTGAAACCATTCGACTACGACGAGGAGCTGGTACTGGCGTGGGCGTTATTCTTGCTGGCGGAGTCGACTGTGAAGCGAAAGAGGTTACGGTGCGTATCATATTATATTGTTTATTTTTCTAACACAGTTGCAAAAGTAATTACTAGTAAGTAGCTTCAAATATTTTCTGAAAAAAAGTTAGACTTAAGTGCATCGGATGGACCTTAAGCATCATGCTACAGGATAATTGCATGCACCGTTAGTTTACAATAAATCCCGTAAAATTGTAAACTGTATTTTGAATAAGACTTGGATATATTGAAAATTATAAAATTTGAATGTGATTTAGTGTATTCGAGAATTCGAAATGATAAATAGACCTATTCATAATACATCGAGAATTTACTTTCTCTCAAGATTTATTACAATCTTACGGTGTTTGCCATTATAAAGATAGCACTATTATCAAACAATATTTTATCAAGCAATAGGGATAGTGCTTTACAAATTCCATACAAATATATAATCAAATCAGTTCATCCTTTTCCTGATCTGTAATCTTTACCATTTCTGTATCATTGTAATTATTAGAATATTATATTGATCTGAATACGAAGGTTCAGATTTTTGTATTTAAAAAAGATTGTAAGTAGTGGAGATAAGAATGTAGAGATGGATACATATATGGTATGATAAGAATGGGTAAAGTGAGAAATGAGTGCATTAGAGGAAGTTAGGAAGTAGTGCCAGTAACTGAAAAGTTTAAAAGCGTGACCATGTGAAGAGGATGAGATAACACGCATGTTACTAAAAGAGTTTTATGTATAATGCTCATATGTGTATAGAGGGAAGCCAAAGGAAAGATGGATGAATTATGTGAGGAGTCATATGAAAGAAAAGGGAGTTATTGATAGCGTGGCGGGTGATAAGACAGAATGAAAGAAAAAAAGGTGTTGCACCGACCTCAAATAACACAGGACAAGGGCAGCTAAGATGACGATTGGAAATATTTTTATTAAGTACTTTCATGATTTCTATTTCAGGTTCATAGAGTTTTAGCAGATAGTGTGGCTGCCAAAGCAGGACTGAAGAGAGGGGCCAAAGTCAGAAGTATAAACGGTTGCGCTATGGCAGGGTTAACACATGCACAATCTGTCACCATTCTTAAGGTAAGCCTTTGCAAATGACTACATGTTGCAGTCAAGAAAGTGTTAGCACGATGGTTACTTTTACTTATTATATATTTCAATGTTGTATACATAAAAGTCAGCTGATTAGCAGATAATACATATTATTAAGCGCCTTCTAGTAAACATTGACAAATATTGAAAAACAATCGCTATGGGTACTAAAGTTAAGTTAACTTCTGAGCCAGTTTTACAAGATCTTAGTAATTATTATACTTTGAACAGTATCGATGAAGTATTCTTTAAAAAAAAATAGAATATAGAGTTAAGAATACCGTAATATTTAACAAGGAAATGTATATACCACCAATTTTTTATTAATACTTAAAAGGGCTTATTAGAAAAGTTCTTGTTATTATTTAAGTAAAGTCTCTATAAATAATATTCATAAACAGCTAAGTTATTAGCGTTTGTTTATATCCCAAAATGTCACTCAATTTATGGAAATATTGTACAAGCTATTGATTATGAATGAATAAATGACGATCAAAATGGAAAAACACTGCGCGTAGTATTTTTTAGTAGCAATTTTTATGAATGATTGATTCTATTATGAATTTACCAATTTAGACAAATTTTCGTAGACAATATTTGGATTTTTTTTTTTACTTTTGTCTACAAAAATATGATCATTAACGGTTACGGATAGAACCCCATTTTTTTTTTGTACTAATTAAAAAATAGGTGTGTATTAAAACATTTTTAAATTTGGGTTTTCAGGAGCAACGTTCAGAAGTTATTATCGAGATTGAGATCGAAAATCAACAAATTGCAAACGGTGGAGGATGCGGCTCTGACAAAGGTTGGTAACAAGCTTAACATACTTGATGATCTTTGATTTGTAGTTTGGTATATGTTTTATACAGAAGTATACTTATTGACTTGTCATTTTTTCCACAGCGGAGTCGAAGGCCCGTAATGAGGTTGAAGATAAAGATATGGGAGACGAGAGTAAAGCTACCGGTTCTGTTGTGTCGGTGCTGCTGGAGAAGGCAGGCGGAGGGGCCGGGCTCGGCTTCGGCCTGGACGGCGGACGCGACTCTCCGCGAGGCGATCGTCCACTGACCATTAAGAAACTTTTCGCAGGTGAGCTTTTCAAATGAAATCAAATTATTCATAATAAGCATTGGTACAATTAATATGTAAATAATTACAGATCCATAACATTTATAGTCATAATAAAGTGACATGCAAACATTTTGATTAATATTATTATTATGTTATAATTAGTAATTAGCATACTTACTAATTATCTAAATTGAGGAATTGAATAAATGACATGAAATCAGCCCGATATATGATATCGCTAAATTTGTTAAAGCTGCACTTTTTTCGAATATATTTAGGAGTCGATTGACAGATTATTGGTTAACATGTGATCACATGTCAACATTCCACTGCTTATACAGTTAAAAACAAATACAGTATGAAACTGACATTACATCCCAAAATTGTAATACAATAAAATATCGTATCGACCAACATCGCACCGCGTGAACGCGGTCTATGATTAAGAAAATTAATTTAGTCAGTTAAATACGTATCTAATCTAAACGTAATAAAGGAGATTATATATTAATTTTTGAACATTTATTTCCAGGAGGCGCAGCAGCACAAAGCGGTCGTGTTCTAGTCGGTGCAGAACTTCTATCAGCTGGCGGGCAGTCGATGGAAGGATTCACACGCACACAAGCCTGGGCAGCTCTCAAGGCTTTGCCAGCTGGCCCGGTTACCCTTGTACTTAGGAACCCTAAAGGCAATATGGATAATTGAATACAATAATTGTAAAATAAGTTTCAATACAGAAAATCCTACACCTCGAACAGTGATACCGAATTGGTTAAAAAGATCTCCTTGAATTGTTGGGTTTGGCGAGATGTCTCAGAACCCGTCAGCTTCCCGCTTTACAGATTCATTTATCTGCGAGCTTTCGCCTAAACGAGAGAATAAAACGGTGCTAACTGACACCATTCAATTTAGGAAAGTGCGATGAAAGTGTAGGGTTTCGGGACTGGTTATTCCATCTTCTTTTATTTACAATTTGCCTCATTCATTAGTCACTGTTTCTTTAAGATTGTAAATAGGTAATTTATGTTATCTGTCTGTAACGAATTCTCGTAAAGATAGGTTTATTAAGACTGTGTCTCATTTTTTTTTGTTAAAAATCGTTTATTTATTAATTCGGTTTAATTAACTAGTCTGGAATGTAGGAGTGTTGGAGACAACATTGAATTTTATAAGGCTTTGTACTTAAAGTACGTGCGATAAAACGAAGATCAAAATTGATGTCATTAGTGCCATTTTTAGTTTCATGAATCATTATGCGCACACGTTGATGTACTCGTAGGTACATATAAATTTACATAATAATTTTAAGGTTAGCTTGTGAAGCATCATGATAAAGCCGAGCTTTCAAACTGACTACGTAAATATAGTAAATGCGAGTGCGTTTTTTATGGATCTATCCTTTTTTTCACATGCTATTAGCCCTGCAGATGGCAATTTTAAAGAAGATAATGTCGGGTGTACGACGAGTAGGTATAATCTTGCTTCATTATGTGGTGTCTCATCATAATCAGCAATATATCTAACTGAAATTATGAAAACTGAGTTATAATCTGTCACCGAAAAATTGTAAACTTCGTGAGATTGTAATAAGTCTTGCAATGTATAGAATTCTCAATATTTTGAAAATAGATTTTTACATTTCGAATACAATAAAATGCAATAAACTTTGATTTTTCGTAATGTAACTGCTTATCGAGAAAATAGAGATTATAATTTTGCGAGATTTGTTGTAAATAAACGGATTCTGCAATTTCCAGGTGACATATCCATCCAGATGATTATTATTAACCTTATTGAAATCTGATGTTTTAATGTATTCTTATGCAAACGTTTACTTGCCATGATACTTATTGCCAATAGCGGTACCTATCAAACCATTGCTTAGTTATAATGCATCGAACTATTTAGTTAAGAACTTGTAAATATTTTGTTATTTATTAATAACTGTTTTACAATATTGGGTTACGTTAAGGTCGTCGCCGCTTGTTTACCTATTGTTTACTAATTAATGATAAATACGATTTGGAATTGTTTTAACGTTAACACAACTGAAACGTCAGGGATATAATAGGGCTGTAGGATTGTTGGCTTGAGTTACCGTGGCCCTGAAACGCATATGACAATTAAACGAATTCGATGGGTTTTAGTTCATTAAAGTGCGAGTCTGTTTTACATTATGACGTTTGGCTCTCCGATTGGCCCGCTGTAAGCTCTTAACCAATCAGAGAACCAAACGCGGTAAACGTTTTGATCGCGTTAACGTAAAAACAACTCAAACTTAGCGCACTGATACTACCTCTCGCTCTACCCAGAGCAGGAGTTATTTGATGTTTCTCCATTCCAAAAAAAAGGAATATACCTTTGGTCTTGTCTGTATATAAAACTCTTTTGTATTATTGGTAATAAAAGCCAGCATGTCATTTAATTAGCTAAATAGAATACTATTTTTGTACTTACTAGTAGGAAACATAGAGGAAGATTGATTTCTCTTTGACTCTTAAAACCGCATTCTAGATAGTCCAGAAAGCTGATCAACATTTATCTCGATATTTATGACTAGATTTAATTAGACCTTATTTGGAAATCTTGCCAATTTGAGTCGAGATACATAATTGATTAAGGGCGGAATTCACCAACAAAACTAATCGCGTTTTATCGTTTGGCTCGCATAATCGCGTTTAGCCGCTGTCACTAGTGTCACTTGTAAAAATACAACAAAAGAAAAATACAGACAAGTGACACTAGTGACAGCAGCTAAACGCGATTATGCGAGCCAAACGTTAAAACGCGATTAGTTTTGTTGGTGAAGTCCGCCCTAAGATTCTAAAGTCTTTACCGGACAACGACTTTGCAGGAGCTGTATAACTAGGTCTCACTAGCGGATTTGACACGTAACTGTACTCGTCATTAACATCTAACTGAAACCCTTTTGATGAATATACACAATATTCTTTATTTACTTAATAAGTGATATATGTTATTTTAGTTACTATTAATCTTTCATGTTACAGTATGATATTATATAATCACCGTAATATAATTATATTGTTGTTTTTTTTCAACCTTCAACTTACACTTACGTCAATACGAGGCATGCCTTTTAAGTTTTGTCGTTTGAAGAAAAAAACACAACTAGAACCTTATAGTACTTTTGATTGTTTTTCAAAGTATTAACCACGTAGCTTAATACACTTTTCCATTCGCTCAAACCAGTTATTATAACATTTATTCCACTCTAAAGTGGGGGTGTTCAAAATGGCTGACTTGAAAGTGTCCACTGCTTCTTCACCGGACTGGAACCTTTGACCACGAAGACTTTCTTAATTTTAGGAAAGGTAAAGAAATCGTTAGGGCTTAGGTCAGGACTGTATGGAGGATGGTCAAGAATTTCTACTTTTTCCTGCTTCAAATACTCAATCGTTTGACGAGCGCTATGTGAGCTTGCGTTGTCGTGGTGCAGGATGATGCGTCGCTTTGACTTAGATTTTCGAAATTCGGCGATGACTTGTGGTAAACAAACTGTGGTATACCACTCTGCGTTAACCGTTCTACGATCTACAAGTGCAATAGTCGCAACATGGCCGGTTTTTCCAATGAACGTGGCCACCATCTTCTTTGAAGTGCTTTGAGAACGAACAACTTTAGTCGGCTTTGGCTCGTCTTGAAAGACCCAGATTGTAGATTTTTGTTTGGAATCAGGAGTCTTAGTTGTCTCACAGCAATGATGTTATCTTCAGTGAAGGTGGATTTTAGGCGTCCTTCGCGAGATTTGTCACTAACACTAGTATGTCCACGCTGGAATTCTAAATACCAGCGTTCGACAGTCCGCAGACATGGGGCTTCATCACTGAACACAGATGTTAGCTCTACAGAACACTGAAGCCGTGTCAGGCCTCTTCTAAAGTTGTAGAAAATTATTGCACGAACATTTTCCTTAGAAAGATTCATTTTCGTACGTAACCTGACAGATTCCAATCGACGCTGTGACTAAACAATAGCATTAATCCTTAATACTTTCAACTGTTTTGAGATTCAAAATTTAAACACATTCGAATATAGAACAGTTCCAAATTCAAAATGGCCGGGAAATATGGAAACGACAGAACTTAAAAGGCATGCCTAGTATAAAACTACTAATACCTAAAGGTAGTTTATCACGCCCACACACTACATTTTATTATATTGGCTCATATTTTATATATATAATATTTTTGCCAAAACTATTGTCTCTTAGATGTACTCGTACACATTCTAATGCTTTTGCAGCATTTGGCAGCAAATGTCTCGACTTCTCGAGTAACCTTCTCGGCAAGCATCGCTGAGGACCTAGTATTGACTACAATACTAGGTACAATAAAAATCTCAGTGCCATTTTTGCGTCTGTTTCAATGATCCCACACATTGTTCAGTTGTGCAGTTACTTGAGATAGAAAATTGACACCTATTTTACATCACAATATCCTTTAGGAATCAATTGGCGAATAATTAAAATAGCCAAATATTAACGGATTTTTTTGGGACATGGCATTGACTCGAGCCAATTTTTTTTAAACCACCTTTTCTGCATATTTTAGTGCACAATTTGTATTTTTGATGGAACAAAGGCATATTTTGTAGTAGAAAAACAAGAAATAATTGAGAAACAGTTAATTATACTACCCTAAACAATTTACCTAGCCTTTTCTCGACTACCTATCGCCTTCCAGTCTAACCGAATGCAGCTGAATAACAATGTTTAACATGAAGTAACTGCCTATGCGATCCCCACAATCCAGTACTTGAGTACCTGATATGCTTTGCAAGTTTGGAACAAGATTAGTAGAACTTCTAACTAGTGGTAGTTAGAAGAACTTCTAACTACCAGTAACGCCTCAATTACCTCAAAATAATAACTGGGATCAACAGCTTGGCATGCTGTCCCTTGGTACGGAAGAGTCTCAGTGTGTAGGTAATGGACGATCCATCCACTGTTCGACCCCGGCAAGCGTTGCTTAACCTCGAAGATGTTTGTGAATTTGTTTGTTGTCTTTGAATTAGGTAGCTCCCAAAATGGTGAAAGAAAACATCGTGAGGATACCGGCCATGTCCAAGAACTAAAAACTCGAAAACATGTGACATCCACCAAAACGCAACAAGGTATGTTACTCTTTCTTTGATGTATATATTTTTTAGATTTCATACAAAAATGGTTACAAATACCTACTGCAATATTATAGAAAATACAAAACACAAAGAATCCAATAAATAACTAATTTCGAAAAAAAAAAATACTTTAAATATAAAGTTTATTTGAATTTTTCATTCCAAGTCAGTGCAAAGTAATCCGTTTTAAAAAACGTCAACTTGATAGTAAGGACTAAGGGATTTATTTATTTACAAGCACTTGTACATCGTTGCCGAGGATGTCCAAGGCGTTGTACAGTAGAAACTTACAAACTAAAAAAAAAACACTGTCTGCGATAAAGGATCAGCTAACAATCGGTGTGTTCGCGGCCTTAGGTATTGTTTAGGTACGAGAAGAACAAACAATCTCACTATCTGAGCAACTAATTCAGGACAATCAGATTCACCCCGAAGAACTTGACAAGCGAAAATATAAGGATATCACAGAACCCTAGGGTTTTGGACATTTTGAAGGCGTACGAGGGGCCGAAGTCAACTCGCAAATGCCCCTTAGACACTTTTAATGGAACGTGGTACCAATCGACGATTTTCCTTGTTCTATGCTAATGCACAACCCCCAGTTGGCGGGAAACTATTAATGTGACATACGGAAAAAAAAATATAGAGCTATGGTTTTGGGAGTCTTAAGTAGACTGGTACCAAAAACGATGTTAAGACTATGGCCCCCTTTTTTAAGGTAGGAAATCATCCAATTACATCTCCCGCCCTTCGTGTCAGACTTTTACTGACTAAAACCCACTTCTGTTCCTTCGTTGCCTTCGTTCCAGGGCCCCGGAGTTCTCTTTCGCATCACCCATGGCCCCAGTAAGCTTCGACCCTTCTGAGCCCCTACGGTTGCTGACATCTCCTTGAGGCACGCGTGGAACAGTACGCACCGTCGACGACTTGGGTTTGGTCCGGACGGTTACTGGACGGTAGGAAGGCGAGATACCCATTTCTCGCCGTCCGCAAGCCCGCGCCTACGGTGGCCGGAAATCGGGATCGGAATCCACGGCTAGGGCGTGAGTGCCATTGCATCGCACGTGCGGCCGCCTCCTTTGCTAGCATTACTGCTTCGCAGAAAGAGGCAACCGCCTGCCACTCCTCCTCGCTCCGGACTATGGCCTGTACCAAGGTCCGGCGCGATAGATCGCTGCCGTCGAGCGTCCCCACGAGGACACGGCGTTGCTCTGCCCAAGCGGGGCACACCTCTACCGTATGCTCCACTGTGTCCTCCAGTCGGTCCGCGCAATGCCCCCCGAATAATAAAATAATAATGAATAATGTTTTTTTTTAAATTTTTTAGTGAAACATTTAAAAATATAATTTATATGTTTAAACTAAGGAATAAACGATAATGAATAAAAATGAATAATAATATCCCGGGCGTTTTTTACGCACGAATCCGGTGCAGGAATCTCAAGACTATGGCCCCTGCCTGAACAATGTTATTAATATCTATTGATAAAAAAGGGGGTTACTTGCACACTCAATAAATGGGCCCCCAAAAACGTAGCAACAAGAGGGCAACATAATTATCCTGAGGTGCATGAAGAATCGAGAGGTACACCACGGCTATCAGAACAATCCTGGATGAAATATTTTTGGGTTCCATACCTGTCAGCAAAAATGAAACCCTTATAAGATCACTTGGTTGTCCGCGTGGAGGTATGAAGCTGAAATTAATCAATCAGGTTCCAACCCCAAGCAGCAGTGAAATTAAATATAAGGCTGTTAATGCTCATGACAACGTCTGTCGGGACCGCTAGATAGATTATGTTGCTACATACATTATAAGGATAAAAAAAAAACAAATAATAATAAAAAAATAAGAAACACGACTGCCGTGTTAAAAAAAAACTTTTTACACAAAAAAAACCGACTTCACTAAAAAAACACTAAATGGATCAAAATAATTTTAATTTCGGGAATCGGTTTTTTTTTTTTTTGTAAAAAGTTTTTATTTTACACTTTTTAGTTGCGATACACTTATAAACAGAGTGCCTATTTCTCATGACGATTCCAATTAACCCAAACATTGCTAGGTTACATTGTTTTATTATAAAGTTCCTGTGTCTACCTTCCACCTTCCGACTCCATCACCAGATCAGTTCGATAGTACCTTATAGCCAAAGTGCATCTTATGACAATTCTAATAAGCCCAAACACGGTTAGGTTACATTGATTAATTACGGAGTTCGAGTACCTACCTTCCGGCTCCATCATCAGATCAGTTCGATAGTATTTTATAGCCAAAGTGCATCTCATGACCATTCTAATAAGTCCAAACACGGCTAGGTTACATTGATTAATTACGGAGTTCCAGTATACCTACCTTCCGGCTCCATCGTCATCATCAGATCACTTCGATGATACCATTTTCAACGTAACTATTCAGAACCATTCATTTATTTGTATTGTCATAGTCGCTTAACTATCTTCATTGTAATATCAATGTGAGTATGAAGTTCCGTTGACCATTTCTGGTCTTCTTCATCAGTTCCACTTCATCAAATGTTACTTTTTGACTGTAAATGCTTAATTAAGTTCTTAATGAAAATACCAAAATCACTATATGGTTGCCTATAATATTTGAGAAGTTCCCTCGATTCCTCATGGATCCCATGATCAGAACTGTATTTTTAAAAAATGGGACAAATCTGGAAGCATAATTATCCTATAAAGGGAATAAAAATTTTTGCAAATCGGTCCATAAATGACGGAGTTCTGAGGTAACAAACATTAAAAAAAAATGATAAAAAAAATACAACCGAATTGAATAACCTCATCCTTTTTTTGAAGTTGGTTAAAAATTAACTAAAAATAAAATACTTTCTTATAGTATAAGAAGTCCTGCTGCGATGAAAATTTCAGTTTTGTAGATCAAGTAGTTTCCTAGATTCCGTGTTTAGTCAATAAGTGACTACTTTCTTCACTTTTCTAGAAATGAACAAACATATTGTTTTTTGAGTTTTAGTTTATTTTTTTGACATGGCAGTTATGTTTTTTTTTAATATTTGTTTTTATTTTAAACCTTTTAGTGATATGTAGCGACATCTACGTTGACAACACAGTCATTCCGTTTGGTTCCAAGGTTAAAGATCTGGCTCTAAACGTCGACTCCTGTCGTGACTGGCGGAAGCAGGTCCGAACGAACGTAATATACGTTCGCTCTGTCAACAATAACCATCTTCTGGCTCACATAAAAACTTTCTTGTACAGTTTCTAATTTTTCCTTTTATGACTCTGATGACATGTGCTACATAACCTGAATACATCTCCTCAATAAACTTGATTTCTTTGCTGGATAAGCCTTCTTCTCCTTCTTATTTGACTTTTCAATTTCAATTCTTTTGCTCTGACCATAGCAAAAATCTTTGATCTACCATAATCGGGGTCGCTCTGGGTTTTAAATCCGGTCCTCCTTCTTTATCGAGGCGATCTTCCTTTGGAATCCCGCTGAACATTAGCACGGCATCCAGTCGGTTCTCCTTTAAAGTGGAGGCTCGTTAACACATTTTCAAGTTGATGGAATCATCACAGCGTTGATTGGTCGCATTAGGTTTTCATAATGACATTGTTTGTTTATTATGTATTTCTTTTCTATTTGTTTATCATTAAGTTGCATCAGCCATATTCGGTTTCTGCACTATGCTAAAGTTGACGGTTAGTAAACAACTAAGGCATTAAGTCCGCCTTTGAACAGTGTTTCTTACTAGGGCATAAAGTTTTATCATTTTTTTTTTTATTAATTGACTCTCCTTTTATTTAAAAAAACCGAACAATTGCGAGTCGGACTCGCACACTGAGGGTTCCGCACAAACTTACCTATGAAAACAGAACAATTCCCGAATTAATGAAGATTTTACCGAATCCCAAAAAAATTTTTTTTCTGTGTCGTAACTACAAATTTACAGTATTAGATCTTTACCTATACCTGTGCTATAAGACCTTGCTTCATGCCAAATTTCATGATTCTGAGTCAACGGGAATTATCAAAATAAACGTTTTATGCGACATAAACGGCCTTATCTTTTTCATTCATTAACTTAGAAGCTTTTTTTTTCACAGCTTCAAGGGACCGCAGATTTGAGTTTAAGGTTTTAATTTCAACTCGATACCTTCACGCGTTCCCAAGATTATGGATCTTAACAGACAGACAGACAGACAGACGGACGGTCAACAAAGTGATCCTATAAGGGTTCCGTTTTTTTTCCTTTTGAGGAACGGAACCCTAAAAATTCTATTAGGTATAGTAGCGATTAAAAACAAACAGAAACAAAAAAAGTTTGCTACTCACAGATTCCAGAGAAATCTATAGGTTCCTATAGGTTAGGGTACTTCTTATAAAAAATCTATACTATGGTCTTGGAACAAGATGGTAAATCCTTTAAGCTGTTGATCCCCGCATTAACGCCGGCGTTCACGCGCCATTGTCTTACTATTGTGTCTCTAATTACGCACTCAAAAGGTTAATATTTTGCGTACAAACTTAGGTACATTGCAGTTTTGGTGTACAGGAAAATATGAAATCAGAAATCAAAAACGTTTATTTCAAATAGACCAATTACAAGCACTTTTGAATTGTCAAAATGTCGGTCAGTCAAAAAAAAGTGAAGCTAAATTGCAGGTTCCAAAGCGTAATCTCTATAGAGAAGAACGTGCAAGAAACTCCATGGACACTCTTTTATTTAAAACATATTTTATGTTACATAAATCTTGGTTATATATTTCTTGTCGCTTCTAATATGTGAGCACAATGTAGATAAATAATAATAATTAAAACAAAACTAATAAAAAAATAAAAATTTAATTAAGTCACTGGCAGCTAAGAGATGACCAGTCTCAATTGACGGCACCCGTTTACGAGCATGACGCGTGCATCAGCCCCATTCGGCTCAACCATTTTGAAGGGAACCGAATGACCCAATTACACGTGCCACCATCAGTGAGACATTTGAGTGAGCATGATGAGCATCCCCATAGCAAAATACCGTAAGACATGATACTATGAAAGTAACTAAAATAAACTAGTCGCGCAGTATCTACATCAGTAAATTGACGGATTTTTCTGACAGCTGCAGAACATGTTAAATGAGGACCCCATTGTAGCCTCGAGTCAAGCGTGATCCCTAGGAAAACCGTATTCATTTGCAACATACGATGTGGCTAGCCATGGGATTGAGTCTTGAAGCTTGAATATCACGTTATACTGTCTGTTTCCTTCTGTTTCTTGCTTATGAAAACACAGCCTGCTTCGTCCAATTTTTCCCCAGTGGAAACATTTGACACTTGACGTTTCAGATGTCTTCATACGTTTTGTGTCAAAAGTTTTCTGATCTGTTAGCGCACTTGACACACTGTACCTCAGGCATGCACACACACACGCACTGCACTTTGCATTTTACACTTCAGGTAAGTAAAAGTTTGTAATTCTTGCTGTGATCACTGGTAACTTTGGATTATCAGCAAAGCACGTATGGAAAGTGGTACATCGTGAACGTGCATTTGCATCGGTCTTGTCCCGGTCACAATCTGGGTAGTACACGGTGATTTACTTAGTTCCTATTTCTTTCTGGGGAAACAATGTCATTATGGTCCAACATTCGTTAAAAACCCCAGAAAAAACCTAATCAGACCAAAACTGATAATGACATTGATTAACGGAACTTTCAATCTTATTTGGCCCAGTGCTTCATTCCAGGTCTTTACTTTCTAATTTTCCATTTCAAATAATGACCGCCACTTGTCTTCGCTCTTGCTACTTTCTTCATCACCGGCGTTACGTAACCTTCGTGCTGCTCTTGTTTATTTACTCAGAATCCAATTCTGATGTCGGCGCAAGGATGCCGATCATCATTGAAGCTCTGTCCAGGGAATCTGTTTTGTGGGCGATGGCTGGGTATCGAGCAATAAACAAATTATTCCATATCACACAATTGATTTACTATGATGCAAGCTTTAGCTATTCACTTCACACAACGAGCCGTGAGACAGTCCCCGAGACTCGACGTTGTTCGCACGGCTGCCGACAGAGGTAAGAGCACCGAACCTCTGCGGTCGGCACTTTTATCTGCTCGGTTCGTGCAAACGTCAGCCCGAATTCTGTCAAAGTTTCATATGTCACTTTTCACCTAGCTCGTTCATATGGCCGTGAACTTAGCAGATCATTTTCCAGCAGAACATAAAAAATTAGAGTTCTACTCGCATGCAGCATAGTTCTGGAGTTCCTGATACTTTTTAGAAAAAGTTCTGGTGCTTTTCCTGGAAAAATTTCAAATGAAAATATGATCTGCTAACTTCCGGTTGCAGATAATTTTTTCCAAAACCAAAATTTTAAAAGTGCTTTCGGTGCACAAAGGCGAGTTTTATAGTTCCTAATTACTTTTAGTAGTAATAGTTCTGTCAATTAGAGCTAACAAAAAAATAAAAACTTATCAATGTAATCACAAGAAAAAAAACAAGTAATGATCATAAAACTGATGATAATTACGTAATACGACGGTTTTCACATATGATTCTAAATATTATCAGTAGTTCAGATGTTACCTAAACAAAAATAAAAGCGTAATATAACGGTAATCGATTTCAAGTATCAGCAGAGCATGGTTGAAGATGTCGATTAGCAAAAATCATGAATATTTTCAGTGTTGAAGTTAAAAAAGTCATAAGAAACTTCTGAAAGTGCCCAGAACTGAGAACTCCTCGATTTCTTATACAGCTGTATCAATACTATATGAAAACATGGAAACCAAATCCAGAACTCCGACACAAGTATCAGCAGAGCATGGTTGAAGATGTCGATTAGCTAAAATCATGAATATTTTCATTGTTCAAATTAAAAAATCACAAGAAACTTCTGAAAGTGCTCAGAACTGGGAACTTCTCGGTTTCTTATACTTCTATATCAGTAATATATGAAACCATGGAAACTAAATCCAGAACTCCGACACAAGTATTAGCAGAGCATGGTTGTAAATATAAATAAGCAAAAATAAAGAATATTAGATTCGTTAAAAAAAAAAAATCAGAACAAACTTTTGAAAGGACTGAGGACCGGGATCTCCTCGGTTTCCTATACACCTATAATCTTTATATATAAATCAGCAAAATCCAGGACTAGAACTCCGACACACGTATCAGCAGAGCATAGTTGAAGATGGCGATTAGCAAAAATCATGAATATTTTCAGTGTTGAAGTTAAAAAAATCATAAGAAACTTCTGAAAGTGCCCAGAACTGAGAACTCCTCAATTTCTTATACGGCTGTATCAAAACTATATGAAAACATGGAAACCAAATCCAGAACTCCGACACAAGTATCATCAGAGCATGGTTGAAGATGTCGATTAGCTAAAATCATGAATATTTTCAGTCTTCAAATTAAAAAAAATCATAAGAAACTTCTGAAAGTGCCCAAAAACAGGAACTCCTCGGTTTCTTATACTTCTATATCAGTGCTATTTATTGCACTGGTATAGAAGTATAAGAAACCGAGGAGTTCCCAGTTCTACATACGGATATGTTCATAGCTTCCGTACTATTGACTTCACCGACATATGTATGTTACTTAGTATGTTTTTTTATATGTTTTTCTTTAACGTGGGATATCATCTAATGACTCCTCCCGGTTAGGGTGGAGCAGAAAGGCGTGTCAGACTTTTACTAACTAAAACAACATGTGTCCATTTGTTGCCACAATGTTGTTCACACAATGATGTCACCCGGGCGTGTCTTCCACCTGAATCCGATGCCGGAACCTCGCGAAGGACCTGCATCATGCGGAAGGTGAGGACGCCGTGATGCCTCTCCAGCCACTTCTCAAAGAGGGGACTTACCGCTATGATTATTAGTCGTTCATCGTTATGTCGATGAAGATACCTATAACACCTATATAACAAACTACCTGAACCAAATACTGAGAAACTAAAATTAATTATTTTTTATATATTATTTATTGCTATCAATATAAATATTGATTAACAATATTTATTTGAATAAGCAATAAATATAATAACGCAAATTTTATGTTCAGAATTGTTTGTTTTTTATTATTATTGTGATTGATTGAATTGACGGTTACTGTTTGGTTTTGAATTTAATGTCTATTTTGGATGTATTATTATATTATGTTAAAAAATAATATAAAAAAGAGCTAAAATTTGTGTTTTTTTCTTTTGTTTTGTCTTCCTCTACATTATTTCTTGTAGGTATTTTGTTTTAGTAAATATCCAAAATATTCGACATCCTGGACTTTTTAGGATCTGTTTCCCAAGGTTAGTAGGCTTAAAATAATAAACTCATGTTTCTTTTTAACAACACAAATCTTGTAAACTAACATTATTGAAACAAACATTTGGAAACTTCAGGAATCGGAAGATGATAAAGGAAACTATTGGTTTATATTTTCTTATGATACTCCTGCATCATTCATTTCATCACTATCAATCATATCATCAGTTTTTTTATTTTATATCTAGGCAGACAGACAGACAGTAAATAAGTCTTCTGTCTCTACATAAGATATGCTTAGGAAATATTGGAGAATCATCTTTTTACAGTTATACTTATTTAATATAATAATAGATACTTTGTAGATACTGTCGCAGCTCTGCGACGGTAAACTTCGGTAGGGGGGGACCTTCTACTTGAATAAAACTCTTGGGAGGCTATCACGTTTACTTATATTATTCTTCAGGATTCGATATCAGCCCATCGCCCTACAATATAATATTCGAACTGCCAAAAAACTAGACATTTCTTTGTTCTACTCAATTTTTAAATCTATTCTAGAACTGCAAAATCCTTTAAAGTATATTTTACAAGCTAGATCGTTAGCATTAAAAAACCTAACTCATGCGATCTTCTTTCGATATCACAATACTTACGAGTAATATTCAATTTATTGTAATTTTTTTTTAGAAATACATATTTTGAGGATGCATTAGAATGGCTGTTAATATTTTTATTCCTAATGAATTCTCATCTAAGAAGTATGTTTTGAAAATATTCCAACTGTGTTATGTGACTCTTCCATTGAAATCTTAAGATAACACTAAATATTTTCAAAGCATTGAAGGACTCCTAAGCGTGGATATAAAAACAGTCAGCACGAATATTTAATTCACAGTCATCATCATCTTCCTGCCCTTGACCCGTTTTATTTGGGGTCGGCGCAACACTATATAATTCACAGTATCCAGTGCATATCTGCCAGATAGCTGCTCCTGTCATCAAGCGAAAGAAACTGGATCATCGTTTGCCGCAAAAAGATATTTTAAGAATAATGGCATTAATGATTTGGTTAGGCTCCATACTGTTAAGTCTGTTGTCGAACAGAAGTCTTAACACCACGACCACGCGGACCACCGCAGTGCCACTGACGACGGAGCTGAACTTAACAGCAACACCTCAACAGAATCATCCAACTGTCGTCACAGTGAGAAATGAAGGAACAACAGAATTATATCATGTGCTGGTAAAAAAGCGAATACACGGATGGTTTAAGGAACTCTTGCTGCATGCGATAGTTTTGTAGCTAAAAGATGTGTATGAATAGAAGTGGATTGGGATGTCCGTTGATATTATATTTTTGATTCTGTTATAAAAAGGGTTTTTATTTCAGTTTTATAATAATTATGTTTTGTGGAGTTTTGTTTCGAACTTTCGACCTTATTTTTGAAGATTTAGTGCAAGATAGCTTTTAGGTGTTTTTCTATGTAATCCATAACCAATATAATAAATGTGAATGTTTTGTTGTTTTTTTTTACGCTTTCACCCAATCGGTAGATCATCATGAAAGAAGAAGGTGTAGTTTTGAGTGTTACCTGGGCCTGTAGGCCATTTTCTAATATAACTTAACATGAAAGTCCAACCAACCCTAATATTTTATTACAAGGTACCATAGCGGTAAAATCAATTAAATAAAAAAGACAGTTCCAAAACATCAAACCTATTTCTACAGATTCTATACTTACTTAATTGAATTCAATTCAATTTTAATTTTACTCGCTAGTTAATAATTTGTATGTAGGGAATGTCTATTAATTACGTGAGGTTATTTTGGCGGCTTTTTGATCCCCTTCCCCCCGTTGTGATATATCGGAAGATTTGGCTCGACCCCCTCCCCCCTTCTAATCCCACGAGAGATAGTTCAAAATGCACATTTTTTGTATAAATACGTCAATTTATGCTTGATTGCATTATATCCAAATATATATTATAAAAAAACCTAATTAGCTTACTAATTTTAAATATTAGGGACCTATAAAGATTTGCTCAAATTAACACAGTTTAAGGAATACTACACTGGTTGTTGCGAAAAAAAAAAAAACGTATTACTTGCCGGGACCCCTCACCCCCTCGTGAGATTTGATGAGGTTCGACTGGACCACAGTCACTCTTTTAAACGTTTCCGCAGCCCTAGATACAATCACTTCATTCTATAAATTCACACTTTTACGGAATTTAAACTCTTTATTTGAACCGATAACGATAAAATATTCCACAACATTTTAAGATACTCGTATATTTACGTAGTATTTACATAGAATATTTAAGAGTTGATTGTTTTTTAGAAAAAAAAAGCTGCATTATTTTTTCATAAGTTGAGCAAATTTTCCAAAAAAAAAAGAATTGAAATTGATTTAGATTATTATTAAATTTTAATCAAAAATATTATTTTTACCGCTTCTTTTAGATTGACACTTTTAATGGCCTTTGTTATTTTACTAAGATAACATGAGTCAAAAGTAGAAAAGATTTTTAGAGAATAAACTTCAATGAGATGGGATTCCCTGAAGATCAAATTTTTTCAAAAATATAATAATTTCAAAAACAAAATATGATACGAGACGTGATGTGTGTGTGTATTGTGTCTGTGGATACGAGTATAGTTTTATGATAGTGCTGACAAGTAAAAACGTTACACAGATGAAAAATGAACGTCAAAACATTCACAACGATTTTGCATGACATTACACAAATTAATACATTTATATAATGTCATGCAAAATCACTTACTCATTAACTGCTCTGTTTCTTGTTTCCGTTACATCATCAACTGTTTTGACGTTCATTTTAGCATTATTGATTTTAAGGCTTCTATTTTATTGTAGTATTAATTTAAATTTAAAACATTAAATTACTGGAAATTGGCAACCCCGTTACTATTTCATTTAAATAGTATTTAAAAGCATTATTAGGTACAAATCAAAAATTGTGTGCAAGTATATATTTTCAAACTTAGATCTATTATTGTAAAACAAATGTCACCGAAAAGCCGTGTTTGCGACCTTTGTTATTTGTGACGCTGAGAACTCAGTAAAATAAAAAAATAAAAAAATTAAGCTAAATTAAGTTATTATTAATTAATTAAGATTAATTATAAAATTAAGTTTTGTTGTGTGTAATAAAATTCTTGACAAGAGTGTGTGCTCTGGATTTGCAGTTGTCAAACTATTTTGACGACTGCGAAGATCTCACTGATACACACTCGATAATGTACTGCGCAGCTGTAGCGGCATGTCGTGTAGCTCACGTCAAGTTTCCAAACTGTGACGTAGCTACACGACAGAAACTAGCCGTGCCGGCTTGGCAGTCCAGGATCGAGCGTCGTATTGGTAGGGCCAGAGCACTCATCAGCAAACTAATCTGCTTCAGGGAGGGCAACACTCGCCCAAGAGTGATGCGCTTTGTGAGGCGGGCGTTTTCGGGGACTGACATCAGCCCCCGAGACTATATGTCCCCCCGTCCCGTGTCACAAAGCGCATCGACTTCCTGAAGCAGAAAGTGTATGCATGGGCAAACCGTATCCGCAGATATAATCGGCGGGTGGAGCGATACACCCAGAATCGCACATTCCGGAGTAATGAAAGGTGGGTTTATAGGGCTTGGGAGCGACCGGACCAAGGTGTGACTGACGCGCGCCTCCCGGATGATGACGACATGAGTTCATTCTGGCGCAACATCTGGTCGGTGCCTATCAGTCACACCGAGGGTGACTGGACTCGGGAGGTCGAGCGTGCGTGCGATCCAATACCACAAATGGGGCAATTGACATCAGCCCCCAAGATGTAACTCGGACTGCACGAGCAGTCCGTCCATTGCCAAACTGGAAATCTCCAGGGCCGGACACAATTTTTGATTAAGTGGTTTACAAGATCGCACGCTCACTTGGCATATTAGTTTCAGTCTGCCTTAGAGTCAGGGTCGCTGCCCCAGATTCTAACAACAGGAATAACCCACCTGCTCCATAAGTCAGATAGTACTGCGGAGCCTAAAAATTATAGATCGATCACGTGTTTACCAACGGTCTATAAAGTTCTTACATCCATACTGAGAAGCAAAATTAATAGTCATATTGACAAAAAATTGATCATGTCACCTTCTCAGACTGGATGTAGGAACGGGTCCCGCGGTACTAAGGAGCTGCTCCTCATTGATATGACCATTAGCCAACAGGTTCGATGTTTCCGAAAGGATTTGTCGACATATTGGATAGATTATAAGAAGGCCTATGACTCTGTTCCTCATACATGGCTCATGAGGGTGCTGGAATTGTATAAAATTGATACAACACTATGCACCTTTCTGATGTCGTGTATGAGGCAATGGAGTACGGTCCTCCGCTATCCAGGATGTCGACATATCCAGAGGAATAGCAAACCTGTAAGGATCGAGCGAGGTATATTTCAGGGTGATAGTTTGAGTCCACTTTGGTTTTGCCTAGCCTTGAATCCTCTAAGCACACTGCTGGAGAATTCAGGTCTAGGCTTCAGTTCAGGTGAAGAGAGGTGGTCAGGTAATATCTTACCTACTTTACATGGATGATCTGAAACTTTTTGCCCCCAACAATCTGCAACTGATGGAGCTACTGAAGGAAACTGAAACCTTCAGTAGTGCCATCAGGATGGAGTTTGGTATGGATAAATATTTAATGTGCGGTCATGCATGTAAAGCGAGGGGAGGTTGTGGAATCCGTGGGCACTCAACTCACGGATTCCATAAACCTGAGATCCCTCTCTCTTCATCCGAAACCTATAAGTATTTGGCTATGTCGGAAGCTCTGGGCATCAATATCACTGACATGAAGCAATCGTTGAAGGAGAGTTTCTTTAGATGCCTGAAGAAGGTATTATTAATAGCCTTCTTTTAGGCGGAAACAACCTTCAACGGTTGGGTCATGTCGGTATTGATGTACTCTTTCGGCGTACTCAAATGGACTCAAACAGAACTTGTCGCCCTGGATAGGAGGGTCTTCACACTACTGACTGCGTACCTAATGCATCACCCACGATCGTCGGTGATGAGACTGTATATCCCGCGGAAGTGTGGGGGTCGAGGTTTTTTAATGACCCAACACAACTGCGAGGTATGCATTCTCAGGGAATATTTCCTAGCTGCCAACGTGGGTATGCATCGAGATGTAGTGGCAGTAGACAAGGGACTCACTCCGCTCTCCCTGGCTACCGAGAACTGGCGCAAACCGGTAGTGCTTGACACTAACGATTGCAGGGAAGTATGGCAGAGCAAGGAACATCACGGACGCTTTTTCCGGGCCCTTCACGGGCCCGACGTAGACCAATTAGCGTCCGTAGCCCATAGCAAATAGCGTGAAAATTTATAGCCTATAAGTTGATCTGGCCTATAAGGATTATGTATGCAAAATTTGAACAGGATCGATTCAGTAGTTTTTGCGCCAACCGTAAGCATGGGTAAAAAATATTACTGTTTTATTATATGTAATATAATAATGTATTACAGATAGACTATCTTGTTTTTTTTAGGTGGGAAATCATCCAATGATTTCTCCCGCACTCAGGTACTTACGTTAGTACGTAAGTTTTCTAAAATTATATGGTAAAAATAGGTACCTAATTTATTTCTACCTATATACCATACTTTAAAAAGTATGTCCTTACTTTAAAAAGTATTTTTAAAAAGTCATCTCATATAAGTGTCAAGAGATTGTTTATATTTAGTTAGGTATCTAAACAAATGAAATAATATTAAAATGAAGTGTACCTATATAACTTTGTTGGTTTTGTATGTGCGTTAGCTTTGCGTTTTTTATGTAATTTTTAAAGGTAAGGTAAGATATAATTCCAGTATATGTTGACCTTGCATTGGTAATGTGGTCACTAGTACTAGGCTGGGAGGTCTACTTATATTGAATGATCGTTAAGGTCATTGGCTCATTTACGTGAAAAATGTCGCAGATACTTGAAATAAAAACTCGATAGAATATTCGATAAAGAATTCGAAAATAATTTTTGTTAGTGCGGGTCAAGCGGCAAATCGAACACGCTTGTGGCACTCTACCGAATTTAGCCTTGAGCGAGATAGTGTCAGACTTTTACTGACTAAAAACCAACTCCTGTTCCTGCTCCTGTTCGTTGCCTTTCGTACCGGGGCCGAACCTTCCTTTCAGAAACAGATCCTTGGCCCCAGTAGGCTTCGACCCTGCTGGGCCCCTACGGCTTGCTGACAACTCTTTGAGGCGCGCGTGGAACAATACTCCGCCGTTGACGTCTTGGGCTCGGTCCGGACGATTACCGAACGGTCGGACGGCGAGCTACCCATTGCTCGCTGTCCGCAAGCCTACGCCTACGGTGGCCGGAAATCGGGATCGGAATCCCGGTGGCGGCTGGGGCGTGAGGACTGTTGCCTCACGCTTGCGGCCTCCTCCTATGCTAGCATTACTGCTTCGCAGAAGGAGGCGACTGCCTGCCACTCCTCCTTGCTTCGGACCATGGCTTATACCAAAGGTCGTTGCCACCAATCGCCCCCACGAGGACACGGCGGTGCTAGGCCAAAATGGGGCACACCTCTACCGTTTGCTCCACCGTGTCTTCCAGGCGGTCCACACAATGGTGATACCCGGGGGTTTCTTTCGCACGAACCAGGCGCAGGAACCTCCCGAACTTACCATGTTCGGTGAGGACCTGCGTCATACGTAAGATGAGGACGCCGTGACGTCTTTTCAGCCACTCTTCAAAGAGGTGACTTACCGTAATTATGGCGTGCCCATAATTACGGTAAGTCACCTCTATAGTCGGCCATAAACTATCTGTATCCTAAACTACATTAAAATCGTTCAGTAAGTTCTGCGTGAAAATGGGACATATATTTACCATTCAATCTATTCATCTATGTTCATTCACAACAAATTTATAAAAATAGTAGACTTGGGCCCTTGTCAAAATCAACAATTATGAAATCAATGATAGACCATTCTGACACTATTGTAATAGCAGACTTGAGGCCCAGGATCTTTTAACAATTTCAATAGTATAAGTAATATAAAAATAAACTCGTATATACATAAATATCGGGCATCCGTATATCCGGAGATCTTAAGAAATTAGAATAAAGTTAATGTTGAAATTGTGCACAACAGACAAACGATAGTAAAACAAAAAGGCAAAACCTAAAGCTGGCAACTTCGCACTCACAAATGGCGTTCATCCTGTGAGGATACGAAATAGTCGATGCCATATGTTGATCACGATCAATATAATATCCAGGAAGCCTATAATTTATCACCATGGTTCGGGGTTCAAAAATATTTGGGGACAAATGCAAGAATCGTGAAAAATAAAATTATTGAAAAATTAAGCTAGTAATCGAAAAACTAAGCAATATATAATAAGACATGTTAAAACAAGTAAGGGGAACTGGGGAACGTCGTAATGTTGCGCTATGTGCATGACGCCAAAAATGTTGCAGGATGTATATAATTCTCGTTTTATGGATGTAGATTAAAATTCATTAATGGTTCATTCAAGTACATTGCTGGTATATTCCTTTCTTATATAACATAGTTCTTTTCTGCAACAATACAACCGTCATTCGGGCTCACACAACGCACTGACCAACCATGATTTTCATTCAAGGTTTACCCCCCATAGCTTGATAAGACACAAAGACATAATATAATCGATATAGGTTCTCAAAGCAGTCGATCCAATCAAATATTGTAGAACGAAAAAGTTGTCAAGGGCCGATACCGATCTAGAAAGGTGAAGGGTTTTCGAAAGGGCTACAAGGGTCTACGAGGGTCTACGAAAGGTCTACGAGGCTTTACGTCGTAGCCATCCATTAATCCGGAGTTAAAAAAAGAAAATCTAAAATATAATTTTAAAACATTTATTTTATTGCATAAGTATTTACAGTAAAATGCAAAAGTACTCCGATTCACCATTTCTATCTCTTTAATGTTTTTAATAAAAATTAATACAAACATCTGCCTTCAGTTGCTTCCATTTAAACTTGTTACGATGGCTATTAGAATGTAGCTTTTTAATAAATAAAACTTTCATAGGACAAGGGTTTCAATTCATTCTTAAATCTTATTCCAAAATCATTTTGAAAGTGACAGTGTACACATGGAATTGGTATATATGCGTAGCTCTTAAATTAACCATAAATATTAGGGGTTAAACTATGAAATTGCCGTTTTTAAAACGGGTTGCTCTGAAATGTTATATCTTTGGATTGGCTTGGAATTATAAGTTCAAATAAGCAATAAACTTTATATTAAAGGTACGTTATTCTTTTTAAAAAATTAGGTATTAATTGGTTTCTTTGTAATTTGTACTTTCTGTAATATCGCAGTACTTCTAACTATTTTTGTATGAAATATAAGAAAACTCGCATTATTTTGTAATATATAATATATAGTTCTACCGTGGAAATAATGTGTCTCAAGTGGAATGCAATATTGATGATGTATATGGACTTAAAACTGCTAATGAATGGGTTGTCTATTTTTGTTTCAATCACTTTAACTAGGGAAATTTTATCTGACGAATAACTTCTCCTCAGTGCGGCAACAAGACAAAATTTCCAAAACGAAAGATATCAAACCAAGAGCTCAAAGTTCTATTGTTAGAAGAAAGTCGCAGGTATACGTAATTGATATTTCTTGCCCTTTAAAATGCATAGTTTCTACGTTGGAACTCTTAATATGAAAAAAAGTATTTTTATTAGGTTTCATGGTTATAAGAACTGCGATATTACAGAAAATACACACAAAACACAAAGAATCCAATAAATACCTAATTTCGTAAAAAGAATAATGTACCTTTAATATAAAGTTTATTTGAACTTATAATTCCAAGTCAATCCAAAGATATAACACTTCAAAGCAACCCGTTTTAAAAAACGGCAATTTCATACTTTAACCCCTATTATTTATTGATTTATTTAATCTTCATGTAACTAAAAATACAAAGGCGGACTAATGCCTTAGGCATTCTTTACTAGTCAACCTAGGGTGGTGCAGAGACAAATGGTAGGTGGCGGATAGACTGATAGGTAATATCCAGCGAAATGGGTAAAGTGACTGGTACTGAGATATCTAAAGGCAGAGAATACAAGATTCAAAAGTCTAAATATTCGACCAAATTATAGAGACTCTCATAAAGTTTTTTCTTTATTCAAGTGTTTTTCATATAGATATGTTGTGTAAATGTCTATTGCTATTGAAGAACCTCAAGGTAACACGTTGCTGAGATATTGAATGATAAGTACAAGATGTTTTTTTTTATTTTTTTATTTTATCGCATTTTGTTACATAACAAGTCTATGTCTATGTCTGAGTATGGTCTCCGCACTTAGTCCTATGCGGACCATTGTATGTGGGCTATGGCGGCCATATCCTTAGGTGGGCTTATTCCAACCAGCCCACCTCTTTCCAAAAACAGATTAGCCCTCTTAGGTTTTTCAGGGCATCAATAAAAGAGTTCGGGGATCGTAAGGTTCGTGTGCGCGGTGTGCGTATATCAGTGACACACCTGTGCAGTCTAGGAGCACATGCACAATTGCCTCCTCCCCTCCAAGCATGCTCTGCACAGGGGTACATAGCAAGTCTTAATATAACATCTGCCAAATTGGATAGCAGTTTGTCGGCAGTACGTTCCCATGAATAAGATCTTTGTCTCCTTTTTTGCCTCCAAATATCTCGGCTATAATATGGATAGTCTATTAATAAAAGAATTTTTAAAATCGGTCCAGTAGTTTTTGAATTTATTCATTATAAATGTTTCCACTAGCAGTCATACACAATACGAACTACGTAAATAATAAAATATAATATCACATTAATATTATAAAAGCAAAAGTTTGCATTTGTGTGTGTGTATGTTTGTAATTCCTTCACACTACAACGGCTGAACGGATTTGGACGAAATGTGGCACACGATTAGACCATAATATCCTACATTAGAAATAGGATACTTTTAATACCGTGACTATGTTCTCTGGTGATCATTTTTCTACATTCACGCTGGCGAAATTGCCGGCAGAATCTTTTTTTTTTGTTGAGGTGTATAATAATCATATAACTTCTCCCGCTCTGGGTAGAGTGAGAGGGCGTGTCAGACTTTTACTGACTAAACCCACCTGTGTTCCTTCAGTTGCTTTTTGCGTTTCAGGGCCGCGGTAACTCTTTCGAACATTCCCGCAGCTCGGAGGCCCTACCACGAGCTTAACACGATCCATTTTACGACCTAAACTGGACTGTTAAAGGGACGGAGCTATACAGGGTACAGCTCCATTCTTCTTTCTCGCTCGCACGACTGAAATTTTAACTAATCATGGTAAGGCATCTGGTCCTCTTTTTCAAAAGAAAAAGACATGGTTCTGTGTATAGGATTTTTTTTTTCGGTGTGAAAATCATCCAATGACATCCCCCGCTCTTGGGCGGGGCGAGAGGGAGTGACAGACTTTTACTGACTATAACCTCACTCCTGTTCCTTCGATGCCTTTCATACGAGGGCCGATTCTTCCTTTCAGAAGCAGACCCTTTGCCCCAGTAGGCTTCGACCCTGCTGGGCCCCTACGGTTTGCTGACATCTCCTTGAGGCGCGCGTGGAACACTGTCTGTATTTAGGATAGAGGGTACATTTTTGTGCGTTATACATAGTTGTTCTGCCTGTTTTTTTATCATTCAATTTTCTTCCCAAGCATTATGAATGGACACTTTGTCGATTTATGCTTTTATTATTTTATTCAAAATGAATTAATGATTTTTATCAAATTAATTAGTAATTTTGCAAACATTAATATGTATCTACGTGGGTATTAGTAGGTACGTGTATATTTGCAAAGCTCCCAATAGTTAAGCTCTTAAATATTTTAAGTCTAATAAAAGCACTAAGCATTTAAGTAGACATTACTCCTTAACTTATCAAATATTTAAGTTCTTATTAAAAATAAATGTATTATACTTTCATGTACTATAACTTTACAATAAATAATTATTAGATGTCAAATACGTTTTAGCATATAAAAATAAGTTAGTTGTCTTATAATTAAAATAATTACAAAACACTATGTACATGTCGCACTCAGCTTTGAATACCAATATCACAGACAATTTTTATCAAATTGTATCAAACTGTGTGTATCTAATACTTTTCGTTTGCCTTCGTTAGTTTAGTTAGTCTTAATCTACATACCTACTAGCAAAATTTATATGCAAAGTGAAACCAGTAATTTGACCTTATACTCAGCGATTGCATATAAATCAATATTCAAAATGTAACCAAAAGTTTGACTGGTTGCATTCAGCGATTGCATATAAATTGTTAGACAAAGCCAATCACAAAGTTTCGTATTTTCTTCTAATTTAAAAATATATAAGTACTAAAATATTATAATTTTAATTATATTCCGTAATATCTACACTTTCAGCAATAATTAATAAATGCAATGTTACAATACTTTTTGATAAAGGTCAATATTATATTATGATCAATACTTTTTTTTAATACAAGTTCGACCGTAGCGTGACATTATAAACACGATGCCAAGATACACAATAGTTTAATAACTCCAAAAATATTTTACAAAATATATTTCATGAATTTGTTTAAGTAATATCAATTTGAATCACATGTTATTTGTTTGTTTTTATTGTATTTTGTTTAAACTACCACCCTCTTAATTATTATCCCATATTATAGTATGAAAACTTTATTTATACATAGTTACTGATAATTGAGTGCTTTCCTTCAAATATAAAAATAAAATTTTTATTTCAAGTAAACTGCCTCGATAAAAAAGAGAAGTATTAAGAAATTCTAATAGCTCAAACAAAGGTAAACTTTGTAATTTGTATTTTAAGTTATTCCTGTAAAGATTTGCTAATTAGTTGTAGCACTTTACATTTAAAGGAATTCACTCAATTCTTACTCAGCTCACTTTGTATGTGGACAAAAATACCATGTTAGTTTTTTTTATGATAAGTAGGTAGGTACCGTCAAAACGAGGCGAAAGTAGGGGTGAAAAGAAACAAAGATTTTAAAGGGCACTTTTCATAAAAATACTTTCTTATATCTGTGGCATTTTTTCATTATTTAATTATTTAAATATTGTTTGCAGCATTTAAATACCTCAATTTATGAATAAATTGTGATTAAAAATAATCGAATATTCGTTAGAAACAACATGGTATTAAAGCGAAAAACCAAATCAAGTTTTATTTCTAAATATTTGCCCTTGTGTTTCTATTCACCCCGTTTGTAGGTACACACATCCCTAACCATTAGACGTAACAATGGGTACATCCACTGCATAATATCGAATGTCTGTTATCATTAACACGGTTGCGGTTAAATGAAGCATCTAGAATCGCAATCATAGTCTTCTATTCAGTCAAGTCTAGTATCACCTTACACAAAGGTATTTCAGATATTTTTAGCCCCATCCACATTGAGCGTGTGTGTACCTATGTTTCCATATAAGTTCATCCAGCATGTACATAAGATTATTTGTTCACAGCTCTGTTATGATCATCATGAACCATACAATCGGAAGTCATGCAGCAATGGGGGCAAATCTAAATTACATTTATGGGGGTATGCGGAACAGGATGGACCGTCCCGCAAACCTCCTACGAGAAAGGAGTATCTTCTGAACAGACGGTTGTGTCTGGTAGGCCACTTTCCGATAGTTGTATTTGTTCAAAGCGTGTGGAAAAATTTGATAGCGCAGTATAAGATTTGTATAATGTCAGGTCAATTTTCGTAGTTCACATGTGGCTGGATTAATACCGCTACTCATTAACATAATTATTTGCAGTCGAGCCTCCTACTGAGTGATAGCAGCTACAGAGTGGAGTAGATGTCAGCGTTGTACGCGCGCGCCTGCCGGTCGTGCTCGGGGTCGCAGCAGGCGCAGCGCAGTCAGCGCGGCGGGCGGCGCGTCGCTCGCAGGAGCACGGGGCCGGCGCGCACGTCCTTGAACAGACGGATGGCCTCCCCGTGAGTTAGACCAGCCGTGCAGCGGCCGTTTACTGAGAGAATTTCGTCACCTGAAGACCAATACACTCTATTAAAACACACCTATAGCAAAATTTCAAATGATTAATTAAGAAAAAGTTGTTTTTAAAACATGCTTTAATTAATTTACGTATTTTTACCTTATGATTTAATATCTGTATAAGGGTGGTGCATAAAAGTTGGTCCTCCATATTTGGGAGTCCAATAGTTTGGACTTAGAATGATGCCACTTAGTGACTTAGCTGACCGTGCATTGTCATGCAATCCAAACGTATACCTTCGGTAAATCTTATGATTTAACAACCATATGAAGGAGGTGCATAAAAGTTGGTCCTCCATATTTGGGAGTCCAATAGATTGGATTTTGAATGATGTCACTTAGTGACTTAGCTGACCGTGCATTGTCATTCAAACCAATCGTAATTATGCAAAATTTTAGCACAATCGGTTAGGAATTAATGTTTTAAATTTCAATTGCAAGATTTGATGCACACATATTAACTGACAAGGCGAGTTAAATAATTATGCTTGTAAAAACGGCTAAATGTACCTATTCCAACAAATACTTAGTCATGAAACGTTAGATAGTTTCAAAATTTTGAAAAATGATCTTTCACGGCTAGAGATGAAACGTAGGGGAAAGGTGTACGAGATGATCAGTGCAGGTGAGATGATCCTTTTTAATTGCAAGAAAACTACTAAAGCCATCTGTTTTTTTTCGACTGTACTACGTTTTCCCCGCTGCCTTCTTACCACAGTCAATCGTAATGGCGGCGTGAGTGACAAAAAAATTTCTTGTGTTAAAAAACAAAAAATCAGTGACGGCGATCTAGGGTAAGGTTGACTTTGAATTTATGTCAAATGCGTTTTAGGTAGTCTAATGCTAAACCTATTGTATTAGGACCTTTGTTAAATGTTATAATTTGATTTTTAATGGCACGGTTACTGTTGATTTCATTATAGGTAATGTTATCAAACACAAAATAAAAAAGCTAGTGTTGGGGTAAGATGATCACGTACATGGTGTACAAGTTGATCCGTGCCGTTTATATTTTAACAGATTACAGATTCATGTTTATAACTATTTAAGTATTATTCATAGGTATCTTAATCAGATTTCATATTTATATCGCGAAACTAACTTTGGGGTTTAATCACATATGTGTGATTTTGTTTTAGACTATGCCTCGTAATTATAAAAAAAAACTAATCGTGGCGAGTGGTCAGAAGACTATATGACAATAAAAAGACGAGCTAAGGGCACAAATAAGGTGGCTAATGGGACAATCAAATAGTTAGGAGGAAAAAAACAGTTTTTATGCCAGAACAGGAACTTGAGCTCGTGAAGCATATTACAGATATGGAGACGAGGATGTAAGGAGAAGATGTTTTATCGTTGGCATATTAACCGCAATTCTAGTTTTTTTATTTAATTTTATCAAAATTTACCTGTCATTCCCAAAATAAGAGCAAGTTGGTCCAGGGTCATCTTGCCCCTTACGTAGGGATCATCTTGGATACCGGGGTGTACAAGATGATCCTTTGGTAGAGTTTTAAAAAAGTGGCACATAATAATAAATGAGCTAAAATAATAACAATTTGAGTATGACAATATGTAGACTGATAAATTTACAAGATATATATGCTTTTACATATTTACATATACACTAAGTTAAATATTGGTTGAACTACAAGAATATTTCCTTAAGGGGATCAACTCGTACACCTTTCCTCTATATACTGGAACAGATTTTTGGAATAGGCCTGTAGCTGGAAGCGCAAAGACTTATTTCGTGCGCAACTACGCACATAAACGCGTCTCGAGTATTTTGGCGTATGCCGTCTGATACGTAAATACTTGATGGATTACCTAGTCGATGAACAATATAAGGTGCAAGAAACATGCAGGAAATACTATTTTAAAAAGAAAACAACAAAAAATAGAAAAAAATAATAATATATAAACAAAAAATAAATAAATTATAATTTTGTAAATATGAACCAATATGATTAGAAATAGATTTTGTAAATAAAACGAATTGAAACCTTCTAAATACGCTATTATAAAAAAAAGCTATCAGTCATAAGCCTGTTAAACCGAATACTCCATTACTTGATTGTCCGATGTCTCCATTACTTGATTACTTATAGTACGAAGAACTCGAGACGCCTAAATACTCGTGGACCTAGTTTTTGGAATAAGTACTTCAGCGGACGCGTACTTCTAAGACTCAGTACGCATTCTACCTGGTATATCTCATCTCTAATTTAATATCTGTATAAGGGAGGTGCATAAAAGTTGGTCCTCCATATTTGGGAGTTAGCCATGAATCATGGCTATATCATGTTTGGGCTGTTCAATTGTTTGAAACTTGAACTAAGATGGACTATCGGTACATCGAAGTGCTGAAGTGTTTGTACGAAAACGCCACTATGTCAATCCGACTTCAGGATCAGACCTCGAAAAGTCGAAACCTATTTTCCTGCAGCAGGGTGTGAGGCAGGAAGACGTCATTTCTCCGAAACTGTTTACGGCCGCAATAGAGGATGTCTTCAAGGTTCTGGACTGGAGTGGACTAGGCATTAATGTCAATGTTGAGTACATCACTCACCTTCGGTTTGCCAACGACATTGTAGTCATGGCTGAGTCTACGAAGGAGCTCAGCACAATGCTCAATGACCTCAGTAGAGCTTCAAAAGAGTGGGACTTAAAATGAACATGGACAAAACCAAAGTCATGATAAAAAGCTATTTAGCACCCACTCCTATCAAGAACAGAGACACTCACTCGAAGTTGTGGACGATTACGTTTACCTCGGACAGACAATCTAGTTGGGTAGATCTAATTTCGAGAAAGAGGTCAACCGTTGAATCTGACTTGACTGGGCAGCGTTCGGGAAGCTGCGCGGTATCTTTTCGCCCAATATACCAGTGTCTCAAGACGAAAGTCTATGACCAGTGCGTGTTGCCAGTGATGACATATGGCTCCGAAAAGTGGACGCTCACAATGGGCCTCATCAGAAGGCTTAAAGTCACCTTATGGCAATGAAAAGGGCTATGCTCGGAGTTTCCTTGCGTGATCGAATCAAGAATGAAGATATCCGCAGGAGAACCACGGTTGCCGACATAGCACGAAGAATCACAAAACTTAAGTGGCAATGAGCAGGGCACATTGTTCGCAGAACAGATGGCCGTTGGTGCCGAAAGGTTCTGGAGTGGCGACCACGTACCGGAAGACGCAGTGTTGGAAGGCTTCTTATAAGGTGGACCGATGATCTGGTAAGGGTTGCGGAAATCCGATGGATGCCTGACGCACAGGACCGTTCATTGTGGCGACACTTGGCGAGGCTTATGTCCAACAGTGGGCGTCTTTCAGCTTAAATGACGAATTTTTTTAAAGTACTGCCGCGGCCCTAGGACGCAAAGGGCTACTGAAGGATGACAGTGGATTTTAGTCAGTAAAAGTCTGACATTCCCTCTTGCCTACCCAAAGCGGGAGAAGTTATTCGATGATTTCTCACCCAAAAAACAAGATAGGTAAATAAATTGCTGTCTACAATAGTACTAACCTGACAAAGGTGTTTGATTTAAACAACTTTACTGTCAGTAAAATAACAGTTTCTTACATATTAGTCCAGTCAATTTAGATATCTGAGGTTACAATAATTCACACCCAGCTGAAAATTGGTAGCATTGTTCAAAACACTATCATAAATTAAGTAAATCTAAAAAGTTCTCATCGATCCGACACCTGGAGAAGTATTTCGCGATTTTCAACATACAGACAGACAGATGGACAACAAAGTGGTCCATAAAGGATCACTTCTGTGCGTTTTTAGGGTTCCGTACCTCGAAAGGAAAAAACGGAACAATTATAGGATCACTTTTTTGTCCGTCCATCTGTCTGTCTGTCAAGACCATTTATCTCGGGAACGCGTGAAGGTATCGAGTTGAAATTAAAACCATATACTCAGGTCTGCGGCCCCTTGAAGCTGTGAAAAAATCAAACTTCTAAGTTAACGAATAAAAAAGATACGGCCGTTTATTTCGCAAAAAACGTATATTTCGATACTCTCAAAGAAATCAAAAATCATAGGGTAGTTCCCGTTGACCCAGAATTCTGAAAAAGCAAGGTCTTATAGCACAGGTATAGGATTAAAGCTGAAAAAAGTATTTTTTTTTGTCTGAGCAATTTTCTGATAAAACTTACCGTTTTTCTGAAAATCGCGAAAAATTCGTTTTTGTGACCTTTGACCCCGAAATTTTTTTTCCAAGTGTCGGATCGATGAGGACATTTTAGATTTCATTTATGATGGTGTTTTGAACAATCCTACCAATTTCCAGCTGGGTGCGACTTATTGTAACCTTACCCCTATTTTTTGGTCTAATTTGACTGGACCATATCTACTTAAAAGGACAATACAAAATCGATAAGAAGTAGGTACATTTTCTTGTCGATTTTGTATTGTTCTTTTGAGTATCTAAGTGACGGATATTGGATTCTTATTTTGACCAAAATGACATATCTACATTCGTTTCTAAATTAAGAATTTGGAGTTAAGAACGTGTCAAAACTTTTAAGAAACGGGAAATAAAATAAACATTCTATCTGTATTTTCTGTTGGAAGACGAACGTGTATTTGATGTTTTTTAAGTGTAAATGAACACTCGAGACACTAGAAACACGTTTGTCTTCTTTCACAACATAACTATTCAAATTGTTTTTAACGGATTAAGCGCCAAACCAACTGACGATGTGTTATTTTCTTATCATAATCTTTTAGAGGTATGTGGAACAGAGAGTAAAGTCCCACCATACCTCCGTTGAAAAGGGAGGATCCTTCGAACAGACGGGTGTTATGTCTGGTGGGCAGCTGCCCGATAGATGATTTCGGGCTGTTCTATATGTTCTAAACGCGCGGAGAACTTTAATTGCGATGCAGGATTAGTTCTTATGTGACGCCATAGATGTCACTACAATCTAACAAAAAAAAATTAAAGTAAGAAAAAAACCCGCTTTAAGAGAGCCGTACTCATTTGAGTACAGCAAACTGTTACAGCAGTATTTCACACGAAAAAGATTATATTCATATAATATCTACATTAATTTTTTTTTACATTATGTTTCATTTTATAATACCTAATACATACAATTAATAAATTTTTGACTTCAAAAATCACACAAAAATAAATTTTTACGCTAATGGAATAAATTTGTTACGGCTTATTTAAAATGCACTTAATGCCATCAACTTTGAAATTATTATAATTTGATTGTTATATTATATAATATTTAAAACTACTAATCACCTGATAAATAGAAGCGGTAAATAACAATCAAATGCTTTAAAAATATGGTTACTCTCAATTGTTTTGCCTTACACGATTAAGTACGGCGACATTACATGGGTTAATGTACGAGACTGTTCAATATACCTACTTAAGTTACCGACACATACTATAGAAGGAAAAGTTGTCGAAATATTCTAACCTATAGCCGATTTTTTTGAGGTAGGAAATCATCTAACAGCTTCTCTCGCTCTGGGTGCAGCGATTTTAAACTTTTATCCATCAAACCCGCCTGTGTTCAGTTGCCCTTTTGCGTATCAGGTCCACAGTAACTCTTTCAAACATTGCCGCATCCAGAGATATTTCTAACCAATTAAATATGAAAACTTACGTCCTCTTAGAACGCTCATAATAACTAGGAAATCGAACATTTATCAGTTGCTTCGTAATTTGTAGTTTTTTTTGTTTGAAGGTAGTCCCTTCGCATTCTACAAGGGCGATCTAATTGCCATGTGCCAGTGTTAATTAGCACAGCCGTCTGCCTAACAGCACGTAACCTTAAATTCTTATAGTGTGCAAACAGCAGGTGTAAGTAACAGTTACGCAGATAATAATATCAATATGCAGCTGTCGTACAACGGTCGCTAAGGAATCTTCTGCACCTTTCTATGAAGTGTAATAATGATGGATGGTTGGCAAAAATAAATGTTTACGATATTTTTTTTAATGACCTTTAGTTCACGTTTAAATTGGCGTCGACTATCTTCAAAAGCTCAATTGTGTTTTTTTTTTTTCTAGATATTTTTCACACTCGAACCAATCTTTATGGTACGCGTCTAAATCATCTTGATACCTCTTTTTGGGCTAGCCTCGACGGCATTTTCTATGTGCAGAAATTTACGTGAAAGACTCTTGCCCAGCGGTCACTGTACATGCGGCTGATCTGAATTGTTGTATAGAGTCAACAAAACTAAACGTACGAAATCTTGCCAACATTCTGTGATTCTGTTTAACGTAAGATTGAAAGGTTATTTATTTATTTAATACTTTATGCACAAACGTAGAGCGGCAGACTTAATGCCTTAGGCATTTTCTACCAGTCAACCTTAGGGTGATGCTGAGATAAATAGTGCAATAAAAGAGAGAGAAAACTACTATCTAGTACTAGTTACTCTAGTTACTATCTAATTGTCATCTATATATAAAAGTAGAAACTGACTGACTGAAATATCAACGCACAGCTGAAAGTATTGGGCCTAGGAACGTGAAATTTTGTATAAGGCTTCTTTTTATGACGTAGCCGAGCACAAAGAAGTTTTTGAAAAATAAACTTTTAAGGAGGTGAAGAGGGAAAGTTTTTATTTGAAACTTAGCAAAAATAGTAATCTATGTAAATAAATAAGGTTTTGATTAATCGTTATTCAAAAAGTATCTCTGTAAACGATTTAGGGGGTATTAAAGATTGTATGGAGGATTCTTATTTCTAGGGTCAATAAACTTGACACTTGTCACAATTTCTAAAGACCGTCGTAATTATTTTTTCAAGACTACCCTCAAATTACGGTTTATAGGGTGTTGTATAAGTTTTCATGAAAATATTCTCGCAAAGGAAATTGCTGGCAAAGATTCATAAGTCACAAAACGGATTGATTCATTATTTTCGTTTGGGTCAACCAAATCGGGTACAAAGGAAAACGTTGAGATCTGTCATGATTACTTGCATTACACACCCAGATTTCGTTAATTAATTCGGTGTACTATCTCTACTTATACATAGTATAAAACAAAGTCAATTTCCGCGTTAGTTTTTTTATCCGCTCACTCCTCCTAAGTCACGCAACGGATTTTAATGTCGTTTTCAGTAATAGAAAGAACGATTAACAAGTAGGGTAAAGAGAGATATATTGGTGATATAAGTAATGTGGTGATATTTTTTTAAACACAATACCATACAGTTTCCTATGCATAATATGTTACCAGTATGAAGATATTTATCCTCCTCACGCTCGTAACAACTCGCTAGCGCTGTCTCATGAATGTCCTTGCTTGGAACTGTGTGGTATTCTTTGTGTACCGTATAGTTTGTGTACCTATCTACATAATTTGCAGCCGTGCGGAACCGGGGTGGGTCGCTAATTAGTCATCATCATCATCATCACCATTTCAGCCAAAAGTCGTCCACTGTTGGACGTAGGCCTCCGACCGGTCCTGTGCGTCTCGCATCCATCGGAGTTCTTCCATTCCATCCTAAGGTTGTCTGGTAGATATCGCTCTCAGTGATAAGACCGCCTTTGTACCCATAGATTTTAGTTAGTGTAAAAGTTTTGTTACTAATTTGGTGTACAATAAAGTTTAGTCTATTCTATTCTATTCTATTCTATTCTATTCGCTAATCCTACTAATATTATATACGCGAAAGTTTGTATGTATGGATGTTTGTTACTTTTTCGCGCCAAAACTACGGAATGAAATTCGATGAAACTTGGTACAAGGGTACCATGTTCTGGTATAGCACATAGGATACTTTTTTCCTGGAAGTATGTTCCCTTGGAATAATTTTCTACTATCACGCGGACGAAGCTGGCGGCAGCTAGTTAGTAATCTACACTAATATTATAAAGAGGTAAAGTTAGTTTTTATTTTTATTTTTTTTATTTGTAGTAGTATCTCTGAAAGTACTGCCCCCCTAGCCAAGTTACGATCGTTTCGTTTGCATCGAACGCCTCGAGTAGTCCATGCCTCCGATTTCTTTGTTCTGACGTCATCTCAACGCTCAGTCACGTGGTCAGAACAAAGGAATCGGAGGCGTGATTTACTCGAGGCGTTCGACGCAAACGAAACGATCTTAACTTGGCATGATAGCTAAAATTTTTTCACCGATAGAAAGCTACTTTATTCCTGAGTGACATAGGCTATATTTTATGTACGCGGGCGAAGCTGCGGGAAAAAGCCAGTATAATTTAATTTTGTAAATGTAAGTGCATCCGAACGTAAAATATATACTTGGACGTGGAGTTGCGGATATAAGAAGTTGTAAATATGAAACCAACCTTCTCTAAGTACAGATTCAGCTGCCTGGCCATTATTGAAAATGGTCTTGACAAAAATGCCCATGTCCCCGCGCGGTGAGTCTCGCCCACCCACGATGCTGAACCCGAGACCTTTCCCGCCGGCTGACTTTGTAAACCGCACCTGCAACATTATTAAAGGCCAGCTTGATGATATGGCACTTACAAATTACGTGAATATTACGAATTTGTTTCACGTTAATGAATATACCTCAAAAGTGTGTGTATCTCTAGGTTCAGGTGCAGGCGGTCGTTTCCCCGTCTGCAGGGCGGCAGGCGGTGCGGGAGGCGGCCGCGCTGACCTCGGAGTCGCACTCACACGCAATTCTGCCACACCATTCCTCAATTGCTGCATCGGCTCCTGCCGTGATTGAACCCGTGGCAATCTGTACGGTGCCTCCCACAACCTCTGGGAGGCCTCACATGGAAGTCGATTATATCCATTTCTGTACGGGATGTCTAATTCTACATTTTCGCTGTAAGGACGGCGACTTCGCCCCTCAGAGTTATTCTTTCTTCTTTCTGGCACATAATTATAATCGACCACGTCTCGACTTTCGTCTTCCTGACTTATAAGAGGCGTTCTGACTCTTTGTGCTGCAGCGTCTTTAGCTGCTCTGTAAACGTTTGGTGAACTACATCGCCTGCGCACTAACTGCGCCGACTGGCGCGGCGGTGACGGCGACGGAGGATGTCGTGTCGCGGTAGGACTAGGAACGTAGAAAGTAGATGGCTGCTGTGGTGGCGGTGCCAGGACGTCGTGTGCGGATAGCGCTCGCCGCCGCAGTCCTCCGCCAAGCTTTCCTAAAGCTCGGAGCAAATCTGGAGCACCGCTCGTGACCCTAAGTGAAGCAGTTGTATAAACCTTCCCTCGATGTCTGAATGAAAGCTTAGAAGGTGGCGCGGGAGAGCAGTGTGGTGGCGGCCTTGGCGGCGAAGGTGAGCAGCGCACGGGGCTCGGCTCTCGATTGCCAGAGCCAGGCCGTAATCGGGAACACCGACGACGTAGTTTCCGCCATCTCTGCGATAAGTTAGCGTTCCATCCTTCTTCTGAAAAGTGAAAAATAGTTTCTGTAATTGTTGTAACTAGGGAAACCATAAACTGGACAGTACTACCAGTTTAAATTAGTCGGTCCCTTTAATTTTTTTGAAAGTATTACACGAGTTCTGCCCTTGCCGATGTCAGAAGTTGGATCTCAAATACAATATTCTAATCTAATTCAACCGAGCGAATAACTTAAATAACGACTTAGGTGTGGTGTTATGTATGACACATAAGGAAGTTACCTTTCTTGTTGGTGTCAGCATCAGAGGCGTAATCGTGCGCGAGCGCGGGCGGCGCGGGCGGTGACGCGGGCGCAGCGAAGCTGTGGCGAAGCGGCGTCATGCGCAGGAGTCGCGGGCGGTCGCCGCCGCCGCCGCGCGATCCCCACGCTGGAGCACCCATTGTCATATAACCTCTGAAAGAACGATACATATTTCGTTTCATAAATTTGCTTGAAAACAGTGTAGATGTCTGACATAAGTGATTTTCGCTTGACTTATCAAAATAAGATTTACTAGCTTTTGCCTTATTTGTCGCTTTCCGTCCTCATTAATCCTTATCCTTATTGCGGACTTGAACTCGAATTTCGAAGCCAGATAAACAGTCTTCTTACTTGAAGTTCTTACTCCATACCAATTTTCATCAAAATCGGTTCAGTAGTTTAACCATGAGTAGTAACAAACAGACAGAGTAACATTCTCACTTATAATATTAATATAGATAAATGAAGTCTCCTATTTTTTTTGGTATTTTGATATTACCATTGATGGAAAATCTAATCAATATAGTTTTCATTAGATTTTGTATAGACAATGTGTAAAGGCGAAGCCCAATAATCAGACTGATTACACAACTGTTCATACTGGGACGCTGATGGGTGACATGTCATCCCGCCAGAATTTTTTTATTCTTTTAGTCAATTTTCTATGAACCATGAAATTGAATAATCTGAAACGCGTTTTCCCAAAATCGCAGTTGTATGGGATGACATGAATACTTGTCTGCGTTCACTTATATAAATCTATGAAACTGTACATACTGTTCTTCAAGATGCAGGATTGTTTCCTAGTTTGAAGGACAGTGATCTTATTTATGTGTAATAGCCACTCTCATTATTAGTGTTTCATCACTGATGTTATTTTTAGGCTTATAATTTTATTGCGCAATAAATTATTACTTTACTTACTTACTTTAATAGTAAAGTATAGCGAAGACGTGGACAAAGTAGGTTGATGGGTATTCATAGTCGTGATTACTGTATTTGAACTTAATAAACCATCACGCACCGCTAAATATAGTAAGTAACCGCTCGTGCTTATTAGAAGCTTGATATTGTTAGACGCGACTTTGTGCCCACTTAAAAACATCTTAAGACGGACGTCCAGTTTAACTGGTACGCTCGTACTTATTAAATGTTTAAATATGTATTAAAACTAGTAGCTGAGGCATACCATATGCGTTGACCACGCGGTCTCCCACACGGCGTGGGTTTAGGTCGGCAAACAACGACGTCCGGTCAGTGGAGCCCTGTCGCATAACTCCAACAACTATGTCTAGTCGTGACCTACATAGCCAGTAAGGTATACGTTACCCGCGACTAGGCTAAGGCGAAACCAGGGCCATGTCACGATTAACACTACTTACTACACGTATTTCGTCAATATTGTAGGCACAAAACAATTAACCACGATTGTTAATCTAGCTAAGATATTTTTGTCGCAAAAAAATTGCCGTGTGAACACACATAAACTGTAGTTGTAGTTCTGATACTACACGCATTACCAGCTCATACTATCCAAATCTTAATTAAGCAATTCACTATCTTAGACAGATGCTATTATAATTAAAATCAAAGCCAAAGCCAAGAGTAAAGTTTCGTCTGTCTTAAGTGGGAGGTACGGTGCGCTAGGTTGGTACTTCTTGCGGACATCCGCTCCGCCAGACACCCGCCACTCATATTAAACAGTTCAAGTTGAGACGCACTTGATGCACTTTAACCGACTACCGTTTTATTTTTTTATGACCATGAAGTAATTATAATTTATAACCGCTTGTTTGATGCCTGGCTGAACACAGCTCGCGTGCTCTAGGTTGTTGGCTTCTTGCTTAGCGACTAGTCATAGTTTGTGTCCAAAATGTTCTTCAAATTGTTCCTGCGCATTATTCCAGTTACACCGACTGTGGTGTTGAAAGAATGTACTAAGAATCCTTGTCAATGTATCAGAGTGAGAGTTTGTTTTACGTTAACGCGATCAACACGGCGTTCGGTGCTCCGATTGGCCCGCTCCGAGATCTCAACCAATCAGAGAGCCAAACGCAGTAAACGTAAAAACAACTCGCACTGCGCGCACAGATCAAAGGATTTTTCTTGTGTTACAGACAGGTCTCCTCTAAACATGACCACATGGTGGATATTTTGCCTGCAGTCATGATATAGGAATATTTATTTTAAGAAAATGCATAAACTTGACAATGACATCGTATCCTCAGTCTAAGTATGAACAAGAATAGAACAGAGCTTAGTTACTTTGAAGTAAACTCAAGATATACATACTCGTGCAAGGGCGTGGAGAACAGGACGATATTAATCTCAGGGGAAGTGTAGACTTGTATACACTGTGGTTGTGAGAGGAAGAGGACACTGGTAAGTAATTAAATTCCGGGACTCTGATCCCAAGGGTGAGCTTTACGACCAACAACGAGCCCAGCGGTCAGACAAAAAACAAGGGGACACTCATTTTATGACGCTTTTGACCAGCTCTTTGGAATGAAGTCTATATAATATCAAATGAACATAATCTAATTAAAATAATTTTGGTATCACATTTATTACGCGTACAACTAGTGAGTGGTATTCCCTGCCAGTCTGTTTTTTCTGATGGTTACAACCTAGGGGTATTTAAGTCAAGAGTAAATAGGTTACTTCTAGGCATGCGTGCTTTACCGTCAACTCCATCATTAATTAACATCAGATAAGTTAGTGGTCAAACGCGAGCCTACCAATAAAAAAAAACGTAACTGTTGTTGCAGAAACGTTTATTTTAAATAGACCATTTAAAGGCACTTTTGAATTCAAAAGTGAAAGTTCAGTCAAAAAAAAGTAAAGCTAAATTGTACGTTCCAAAGCATAGATCTCTATGGAGAAGAACGTGCAAGAAACTCCATGGAACCCTCTTTTAAATCCATAATATGACTTAAAAGAGGGTCCATAGTTTCTTATCTATATAGGCATGGAGTTTCTTATTTGCATTTGACTGGCCTTTTGGTCTAGTGGTTAGTGGCCGCGATTGCTATGCCGGAGGTTGAGGGTTCGATTTCTACCCAGGACAAATGTTTGAGTGATAAGCGCGATCATTTGTTCCGTGTCTGGATGTAATTTATCTATAATATATATGTATGTATTTAGAAATATATAAGTATGTTTATCAGTTGTCTAGTACTCATAACACAAGCTCTGCTTAGCTTGGGACTAGAAGGCGTTGTGTGATAGTTGTGGAATATTATTATTATATTATTAATATTTATTATTATTACTTATAATCTTGGTTACATATTTCTTGTCGTTTCTATTCATTTCATTTTCCATTACATTAATTCCATTCATAAGTTTCATTCAATGTTAAATAACAATACAAAACATATTATTGTATTATATTTCAATGACTAATACGACCTCTTTACAGCATTAATTAATGAGTTAATTAAACTGCGCTTATCTCAAATTCGAGACTGACGTAAATATTTGTTTAATTAAAAATATGAATCATTAAGACCTTAGAAAAGGTTGTTCATTATAAATTAATACTTGTGTCACATGAAACTGTGAAATTGCATGATTAGTATTAACTAGTTTTGGACATATTGTGTTTATTTTAGTACTAATTTAATTTTTCTTATATTCATGTTTACATACGAACTAATTGTATTTTTTCCAGGAGAGGGTACTGCAATGGCTTCTGTATCACGGGTTAATTCACTTTGTTCATTTATATAAAGATAATTATTATAACTTAATTTGCTAATTAAAAACTTGTTGGTTCTTATGCCTGCCAGTTCTTATCCAAAGGCATTGTACTTACAGTACATTAAAGTAATTTTCTTGTACAAAACAATAACATTCAGCCGACCAGTTTATCTAGTTAGTTTGGTACGGTGGAGGAAATTGGCGTTAATTTAACCGGCGCAGTACCGTTGCGAGCCGAATTTGGCAGCGCTTGCGCCGTGTCGTTGGCCACTATGGCCACTGATCTTCCGGTGAATCGTTTCAACGTCATTGCCAGTCACGGAACATTTACATTACCCGTATATTCTAAATCAAACGTAGAATACGATGTACTGGTTAGGTTAATCCGAGGACGTACCAAAGGGTCCTCGGATGTGCCTTCGGTATGTTCTCGGTTCTCGCATGGTACTAATTCACGCATGCACGACAACATTTTCTGAACTAGCACACTCTTAATTCTAAGTTTCTAATCTCTGTATTTTCTTTTGATCTGTTTTTAATTTGTCTGGGTAAAGGTTGCCAGAAAACCCATAGCACAAGTTTTCTTAGTATGGATTCTTGTCTCCCTACCAAAAAAATATTGTTTAAAGAGGTTTAAAGTAATTTTGTTGTAGATATGTATCTTGTGGGAGAAAAAAAAATGAAAGAAATAAAAAACTGTAGGAGCCCAGCAGGGCCGAAGCCTACTTGGGCCATGGGTTGACTTTCGAAAGGGAACCTCGGAGTACTGGTACAAAAGGCAAAGAAGGAACATAAGTGTGGTTTTAGTCAGCAAAAGTCTGACACGACCTCGCGCTCCGCCTTAGAGCAGAAGTCATTCGATGATTTCCCACCTTAAAATAACCTTTATTAATAAATATAAACATTCTTGTTAGAGCGCATTTAAGTGATAATAATGGCGCCACAGTTTGTCTGACATAGTTAAAAAACGTCAATGGAGATGCTTTGAAATCTGAACAGGTTACTCCCACGCTTTAGTTTCGACGTGTTTGAGATACTTTTTACCATTCAGCGGCGTACTGGTTCCACGACAATAGATCTTCTAAGTCTAGGCTTTCCTGTATTGTGTGTGCGATATTTGTTGACGCCGCGAGCCATGATGTAATTTTCAATAAAATAATAACATACACAGTCTTAGTCACCTACTAACAGTAATAACAAACAAAGCTGCTAAACAAGAAACAGCTCGGTCATCTATATAATCTATATTTGATTTTTTTCAAAAATTCAGCACAAAAGGGGAATATGTATGACAAAATATTTGTTATCTAACCAGCTTATTAATAAACTAGGTTTTGCCAGCGGCTTTGCCCGCGTAAAAATAGAAAATATAGGTCTATGTTACTCAATGATAAAGTAGCTTTCTTCTGGTGAAAGAATTTTGAAAATCGTAACATACAGACATTAGTTTAGATGCACAAAAATAGAATACACACTGAAAATAATATCAAAATTGGTAAAATAGAAAACGAAATATAACAAATTATAAACAAGTATATATACTCATCTGTCTCTTTCGTCAAGATGCCATTTGCTATGGCGGCCGCATAGGCGTGATAAACTTTGCTGATATACTCCATACCCGACTTCTCTTTCTAAGGGCGGAATTCACCAATAAAACTAATAGCGTTTCAACGTTTGGCTTGCACAATCGCGTTTAGCCGCTGTCACTAGTGTCACTTGTAAAAATACACAAAAGAAAAATACAGACAAGTGACACTAGTGACAGCGGCTAAACGCGATTATGCGAGACAAACGTTAAAACGCGATTAGTTTTATTGGTGAATTCCGCCCTACTTATCAGCTTTAAAGCTTTGTAATTTCGTTGTTGATGATGATATTTAAAAAAATAATTAAATATTTGTTTACTACAGCTAAAAATGACTTAATTTAGTAAATAAATAAATTGCATGTTTATTCCCCATTCGGTGTTTAAAGGAGTTAGATTTAATGGCCTTATTGACAATTTTAAAATACATTGCAGCTAGGTTGAATGGCCATATTGGCAACTTTGAAGCGCATTGTACTCGCACAATAAATTAATTCAGGCACCCATTCAGTTTCTGCATTAAATTCCACATACCTAATAAAAATAACCACTTGTCCCAAATGAGTACGTTGTGACAAAATCAAAAGCAGAATTCGAACCGTCAGCAGATGGGTGAGGCCGGGAGCGCGGCGCCTCAATTGTTCCCCTGCGGCTCTTCTTTGAACTCAAGTGGACTGCTATTAAAGCAGAATCCATTAGTTGTTCATTCCACGGGAGTTTAAGAGCCGGTTGCAGTCACAGAGTATTTTGTAGGTACTAAGCCCGGGTCTATGTCGACTTCGCAGTACCGTAACGGCGATTTTATTTTTATAAAAAAAAAACAGTAACTATTTAAGATATTTGTTTTTAAAAAAAACAAGCTTTATTATTTTATGTTACTTTAAAATATTTCCGTGACGTAATCTCGTAGATATACATGTTTAAAATCGTAAATTAGGGTCGGATTCGTAATTTTATTTTTTATCGAGCCAACTATGTAATTTATATCATGTTTGGATTTTTACCCAGCGGTGGATTATATGGTAAATTGAAATAAAATATTTTTCCATGGAGTTTTCTTTTATATTTGTGGATTTCCAGAGGTTCAAAAAAGTTCAAAATTAGTGCAACTTCGCCTTAAGCGTTCCTAACTGCCTCAATGCGACGTTTGAAATAACAGTCTCCATAAGTTATCGGAAGATTTGTTTGATTTCATGCTAGACGTAAAAATAGATCAATTAAAAAGTTAGATTGCGAATCGGTTCGAAACTAAGAATAAATTAAGTACGAATGTTCGTTCATAATCATCATCTTTCATAATGCCAGAAAATAGTTGCTAACATACTATTCTTGTCATGATATTAGGTAGGTGTTAAATATTTTAGTCAGAACTCTCGAACCCGACATTGTGGTAAGTATTATTGTGTAATAATTTTGACATTTCATTCCATTATAATAATATAATATAATAAAATTGTGCTGGTCTTGATATTATATAAAAATTCCTAACTTCAATATAATTTTAAAAATTTCTACACCGGCAACGGTAGTGTATGTAAGAACTTTTAATATTAAGATCTTTTATATACCGTATACTCAGAAATAAATGAGTTATTATTATTATAAAAAACGTATACATTATTATATGACACTCTCAAGCGAATCAAAATTCATAAGGTACATCCCGTTGACCTAGAATCCTGAAATTTGGCATGAAGCAAGGTCTCATAGCACAAGTATAGGAAAAAATCTGAAAACTGTAAAATTTGTAGTTACATCACAAAAAAAACTTTTTTGCGATTCGGAAAAATCTTCGTAATACAATTCGGGAATTGAACTGTTTTCATAGGTAAGTTTGTACGGAACCCTCAGTGCGCGAGTCCGACTCACAATTGCCCGGTTTTTTTTTTTAAATTTGGTCTGTCTGTTTGTCTTTGAAATAGGTGGATCCATTTTGACGGGCTTAAAGTAACTTAGGCTACTTTTTATTTCCCCGGGGATGGAAAGAGACTTAATTCTCGGTGGCACATTTCTAAAATGGATAAACAGATTTTCACTAACAGCTTAGATGTGTTATGTTATAAGAACTAATAATTTGCCTCAAAATTGTTAATGTTTTTATTCTTTATGTGAACGAAGTACTGCTACTTCGTTCACATAAAGAAAAAAAAAACATTAACAATTTTGACCACAATAATGTATTACTAGCTGACTAGTAATAAATTATTATGGTCAACAGATATATATATATCTATATGTACATTTCATTTACATCTATCATATTATCAAGGTTAAGACTACAACACAAACCTGATTTCTTGATACTTTAATTACGAGTTGTAGTATTTGTTCTAGACCTAGATATTATCAAAATATTGGCAGAAACCAGTCACTCGACCGTGCATTACTGTTGTTGAAATATATGGCTAACGCAACGTGACTGTTTGGGATGTTGCGCCCACGCTTATTAACCAAACTAAGATTTATGCGTAACTATGAGAGCGATAGTGGTACAATAGGCCCTAAGGAATGTGACCCGAGGTTTGTTCGTTACCTACCTACAACAGCTTCGCCCCTTTCATATAATCAATTCAGAGTATAAGGCCATGATGTAATAATAATACGTTTTCTAACAAAACTTATAGATACTTATCACACTAATATTATAAATGTGGAAGTTTGTGAGTATGTGTGTGTTTGTTACTTCTTCACGCTCAAACGGCTGAATAGATTTATAATAAAATAATAGTAATAATAAAATTATAATCAAGGTCAAAATTAAAACATAAATAATAAAATTGAAATTCAGTAATAAAATTAAAATTGATGATAAAAACTAAAAATAAAATTAAAAACAAAAAGAATATGTACATTTGGATGAATTTGGCACACGGGTATACCATGTCCTCGAATAGCATTATCGAGTATGTTACCTTGGGACAATTTCCTACTACCACGCGGGCGAAGCCGCCGGCATCAGCTAGTTCAAAATATAAATTGCCGCCATCTAAGCAGATAGTTAAATATAAGCTATGTTTAGTTATTTCGATTTAGACTTAAGTTTGAATTTTGGAAGTAATAGAATTAAAGTTTTTGAAGTTTTAGTTACTATAATTACTATTGATGCTTTTCCAATAAGCATTGATTAAATATCTACCTTAGAAAATCAGAATATCAACCAACCAATTATTTATTTATTAGACGCTTTATGCAAAAAAGTACAGAGGCGGACTTAATGCCTTACGCATTTTCTACCAGTCAACCTTAGGGTGATGCAAAGATAAATAGTGGTAGGTGCAATAAAAAGAGAGAGAAAAGGCGAATAGGCAACTTTTTCTATGGGAACAAACCTGAAATCGCGAAAAAAAAATCAGCTGTTCAGTACATTTATGTTTGCCTAATGTACTGAACAGCTGATATTGCCAGTCACCCTATACGTATATCTACACTAATAAAGTCAAACAGTTGATTCGAATCGACAATTGGAAAACATTAACGCTGTGATGACACTACTGCCAATTTCTTACGAATTAGCTCGCAAACTTAACCTTCAAAGATGAAGTTCGCGAGTACATTCGCAAGAAGTTGGCAGTAATACTATCGTCACAGCACTAATTTGTTTTCCTATTTTTACCTGTTTGTACTAATTGTTACAGTATATTCGTTTATTTAGTTTTTTCATTTGGGTATAGATATAAAATATAATTATATTGTATCATATGTATATCTCTGTTTAGGTAAATAAAGTTTTTATTATTCAGTATTGAACCTACAACAACTTGTCTCAGCAGGTTGACTGTAAAAAATGTCTAAAGCATTAAATCCGCCTCTGTATTTTTACGTGTTTATAGATTTAAATAAAAAAATGTTATTGAAGGTTTCAAGTAATGATCATCTATCATAAAATGTTAAACTATTATTCTGCCTAGTTTACCTCAATAATGTATATTTGAAAACATTATTTTACTAAAAGAAAATATAGTTTACCACATCACCGCAACAACTCTCAAAATAACCGTACAGCGATGTACGAAAATGATGTCATCAACATAACTTAGGTACCTATAACTAACAGAAAAACAATGAAACAAAACGACAAAGGTGATCACTGCGCAGTTTGAAAAGAATAACCTTTTCAAACAGTTCCTAGTGTTATTTGTAATTTGTATGAACAAGTGGGGCGGCTACGGTATCGCAACACGGTGGATCTCTGCCGTTCGCGGTAACATTGTGTGCAGTAGAATTAAGAATCTACCCGCGCTCTACATCTCAGCCCATCGAATGGATCTGGGAAATTGCTTCTCGCCATTTCTATTATGATGTTCATCGTTATTTACTATTATATTTTTTTTTTCTCTCAGGAGAAATCGCTCTGATTTCATTGTTGTACAAGTAAGCCTTCAAATCGTATTCAGCACAATAGCAGCATAACAAATGTACACAAATTAAACACTTACCGTAACCGGTTCTAATTATAATATCGTGAATATTCATTGTTTGAGGAATAGGTATTCCAAGTATTCATAAATATTTACATACCTACTCTGAAGTCATTTGTGAAGTGTATGAAGAAAGAACAATAAAAGAGCGTGCGAAAAATTTATAAAATCCTTTGAATGAAGTCATGAAATAGGAATACGGTAATACTTCAAAGTTATTGCAACAATTTTAGCTAAAATATACCAAACTTTTTTGCATGGTCATTGACTCAGTGACTTCCGAGCAATGAAGTAAGTTTTTAAACGTTTTATAAAAAAATGGTGACGGTAATCACTTGTGCAGAGCTTAAATATCGACCGGTGCAAAGTAAAAAAAAAATCTGCAATATTGCGATTTCAGAAAATATCGCTTTCTATAAATTTATAGATATCGCTTATTTTTTTATCTTATCAGGTTGAAACATATAGAAATGTTTTGAGCAATTTTGTTATTAATTACGTTATTGAGCATTTATGCTTTTCATTTGCTAGTTACTAGATCATTTTATTTATTGAAGGTTTTTGGTGCAGAAAAATCTCTATTTTACGCTCAATATTTTACAATTACATAATTAAATTTTTTGTTGATTATGTAATTTCACAGATAAAGAGCTAAAATGGTTATACAGTTCTAGATCATAACGATAAAAAATATAGACCAAAAGAGGTTGGCAAGTCGTTTTGTACGCACTTTTACTTACTGACTTCAAATAGTAGCTCAATAAATATTATATTAAAAGCAACACACTTTACCTGTTTATATTATATAAATTGACTTTTACTGTGCTTTTACTCTTGTGAAACCCTGTACGTTGTCCTACATACGACATCGTTACTGGCGGCGAAAATTGCGGCCGTCAGTCATCCATCAATTGAAACTTGAAGCGAACTGACATACTATATCAGCACAGCATAGTACCTGCATATTTATAAAACAGTTTCACGTGTCTAATTTAAGTCCATTGATGTTCACTTTTCCATTCATGATTATCTGGGAAAGCAGAAAGTCAGTAAATATATTTTGTTGCAAAAATGCGATTCAGTTTCTAATTTAGAGTTTTTTTAGGCACACGGGTAGATCAAGTCCTGGAATAGCACATAATTATGATACTTTATTCTATTTTTATCCGAGACTATGTTCCCTTGGGATAAATGTTCACTAGTTTAAAAAAATAAAAATAAAAAATAAAAACAATTTGGTTAGTTCAATTGTAACCAGAACTAAACCTTGATAAGACTTACCTTGCATAAGTTAGCATGGTTTTAGAAAGCCAGTGTAAATAATTTTGTTATTAAAATTAATCAATTCTGTAAAGCTGTGACGAGCAATATCGAGTCGGTTTTTTTTTTTTAAAGTATTTGATTTATATATTTTTTTTAAATGTTTATAAAAATAATTAGTTCAAAGTTGTAATTGCTGCTTCGTTGTGGCTGAAAAGGGTCTTACATATTTAAATTAAAAATAAAACTCTCAAACTGGATTGGCGATAGGTGCTTCAAATGGCTTAATAAATATATGTATCATCTACTCATTGGTATGTTTGACCGAATATATACAAATAAGTTTAACTTAACTTTCTTTCGTCATCAGTTGCTTGTACAATCTTAATGAAGATATAATTACTATTCCCATATCTACAATTGTTATCTCTTTAAGCTGTAATTGGTCCATGAGAGCCCTACTTACATGTACATAGCTTCGTTAATCAAAGACGTCATTGTCTAGATTATCGGCGTGGGAGACCCGGAATATATGACGATGTGTTTATCATACTGGGCTGTACCTACGACTAGGTACGTGTAGTATAGGTACTACTTAAGGTTTTTTTTATTATTGATAGGCTCGGGCTTGACTACTTTCTGCTACATGGAGCATGCTTGCCAGGAAGCAACCTATTCACTCTTGATTTAAAGACTCCCAGGTTGTAACCAGGTTCCTAATATTAGGAAACAGATTCTGGCCGGAAACACATTCATTGTGCGTACAGCGAATATGTTCCCAAAACTGCGTATGAGTGGGATGTCCACCAAGTACCGGTGGCCAAACGCCATACGTATGGTGGTTCCATTTTGAAACGGGCTTGGCGGAGTTAAGTTATAATATATGTATGCAATTCCGATGCACATGCTCCGAAATGCTATCGGTACACAACCGATAGGCTATCAACTCAGCGACGATGCTCAAGATTTTAAAGCTTTGTCTCGACGAGTGTACCATTGCCAATATTTCTCTTGGCTTGTTTCTCAATTGACTCAAGTGCATCAAGCTGGTTTCTGGCAGATCCGTCCCAAAGGTGTAATTTACCTGTGTAATAATGGGTGATATGGGTGCATATTACCCACCAATCATCTCATATGACTTCAAGTCGTTATTTCTTCGATGGTTACTTTTGTAAGATTTGTCAAGTAAAAAAACTAGGCACATTCAGTTTCAGATTTTGGTTTGGTACCTAAATATATACTTACTGAAATTTTAATATCTAATTAGGAATCAGTAACTTTTTCGTTTTGTGTCTGTATGGGTTATTCAATTATTTGATTATACATCTGATTTTGTAAATTATTCCTGTTACTTCATTTTCTTGCTTAGAAAACTGGAAGGCGCATGACAATATTGCTGTTTTACACAAAACGGCTGATGCAGGCAATGTTAAATTCGTGACAACACCCACAATGGACTTCAGTAATTGTATTTTAATATTTACCAATACTTACCGTTACATTTACAGTTCCTATAATTTTCTTGAAACCCTTCTTTGATTTGCCCTATTCTCGAAATCTACGAGCAATGTGCCCTGCCCACTGCCAATTTAGTTTGGTCATTCTTCGGGCTATGTCGACCTTGGTTCTCCTGCAGATGTCTTCGTTCCTTATGCGATCACGCAAGGAAACTTCGAGCATAGCCCTTTCCATTGCCCTTTGGATGACTGTAAGCCTTCTGAGGCCCATTGTAAGCGACCAGTGCCATATGTCATCACTCGATGGGGCCGAAAGGTTCTAGAGTGGCGACCGCGCACCGGAAATCGCAGCGTTGGAAGGCCTCCCGCAAGGTGGACCGACGACCTGGTGAGAGTCGCGGGAGTGCGGTGGATGCGAGACGCACATGATCGGTCGTTGTGGAGACGCTTAGGGGAGGCCTATATCCAACAGTGGATATCTTTCGGCTGAAATGATAATGATGATGATTCTCGAAATAAAATAGTACCTATACCATTTTTGACTTAATTTTTTTTGTACATTTTAATAGTTTCATTAATGGCATGTTACATACGATTCGAAAAATGTTAAGGAACGAATGTTTTATCTGCTGACAATGACAAAAAATATTCTCGTATTCTTAAACACAAGACTATGTCATATAAGTATATTAATTGGGTTTATATTTTCTAGGTACTAGCTTCTTCTAAAAACAAAATTATCCCAAATTCCCAACGGAACACAGTCCTGGGATGAAAAGTATTCGACGCCTATATTTATTATTTATTTTTATGTTTTTGAGTTTATTGCGAGCAGACAGACTTTGGGGGATTTTATTTTATGATATGTCAGGATCTAGTTTATAAATCTGCATATTTGCTAATCACGTTATTACCGTAGCTAGATATTATTATTGTTTATATTTTCCTGGACCTCGTAGTGACATGCGTAGGAGTAGAAGGAAGTGTTGACGCCAGAATCCTTACTGAAGGTCATTTTAAGAAGGAAGTGACCATAGAATTTTGTGTACAAGACTACAAGACTGACTCAGTGAGACAGTTTTCCTTAGTCAAGTTATTGTTTGATATTAATTAAAATAAATTTGACTAACCATTACAGAGATGCACTGAGTAAGCAAATGTACCTACTAATAGGATATATTTTCCGAGTCATGAATCAATTGTGTACACAACCGACTAATAAACAATAATAGTTATGATGATATTGCGGTTATGGATGACAACTAGTTTACTGAATGAACATCTCATAACATAATAAGTAGGTATACCTACAGAATCAGATGCGCGCGTGACTAGTGTAATGTGTTCGAAAGGTTAGAAACGTTAAAATTCATGTCAGAATAATAAAGCTAGTCAAATGTTGCACACTGCACTCTCGGCGATCGGTATAGATCAAGGACTTTCAAATATGGAAGTAAAGATCCAGCGATTTGATTGCTTGGATTCAAATAAATGCGAAAATTACTATTGTCTGTTGTTAACTAAATACAGTTTCAAGCTATTATAATGATGTTATAAACAGCGAAAGAACAAAATATAGAGTTTCAGTGGTAGTACTGTATATTGTACGACTGATGTTAATTAAAAGACTGTGCTTTATTTTTCTTGTTCCATTCATAATATGTCGTACATATTTTCAACATACCTACCTACTCGAGAACTGCATGGCTACTAAGGTACCACTTTTTGTCATGCAATGGAGTGTATTTTTGTACTAGTGAAGAAAAATGCACCAGTTAGCCCCCGCCACAATTGAGTTATCTGAACATAACACTCATACAAGTGTAAGCGCAGTGTTGCGCACGAAAATAAATTCTCGAACCATTTCTCGCAATAATTTGTAAATAACAATTATGTTTATGAATTTTTGTAAATTTTTCAAGTGTTTTGACAAACGTCGTTTTATTCACGTGGACATAATTGTGTTTTGTTTTGCAGTTTTCTCTCGGCTCCATAACGGACTCGCTGTCAGTTTGACCGTCTATGTCACCACGACCGCAATGGCAAAATTAGCTCACTTGTCCACATAACGTTCAAATTCAATCAAATGATGGGTACTTCACACCTCTACGATAGTATTACATTTAATGGATCCTGTTGTAATTGAAAATTTAAAAGATTCATTTGAATCAATCATTCGAGATATTTTCAAACCATTGCCACCTACTAAAATTTCGACTTTAGCATTATGTGGGCATCATTTAGGTATATTATGTAAATATTTGAGTGACCGTCAGGATTTTAAGGCCCTAAAAACCAAGGGCATCTTTAAGTATAGAGATTATTAGCTGACCAAGTGTTGTACTGTCAAAAAAATTATCAAAGAAAAAAATAGGGTTTGGGTTAGGAGGGTAAAAATAGCCTACAAGTGCCTACAACTAATACTCAGACCTACCAAATATGCTCGATGTTTTATAAAATTGGTCAAACCTTTTCGGAGGAGTTCAATAACAAACACTATGACACGATATTTTTATATATTAAATTATTCCAAAATTTAAAAATGATTATTACTTACTAATCCTTTAGCCCACACTCGGTGACTATAATTGGCGAATCTTGTTTGTGTCCACGATAATAAACCCGGCTTCCATTTTAGGTAATGCAGAACAGTCAACTGCCGTTTTAAAATATGCAACGTTTTAATTTGAAGGTGGCATCCGTGTTGGCTAATGTTTGTAACGGTTTTCCATCCTTATTATTTGTGTTCGTTTATTTAGCAACTAAACTTCGTTTATAGAATCTTTCATATCGTCGTAGTCTAGGCATTACTAAATAAAAAAATAGGAGATAGATACATAATTCCAACTCTTCTGTCATAAGTCTGCTTGAAGAAATTGCTTTTGAAAGAAGCAGCACCTCTGTGCTCTTCTATCTGTGTTTTTTTCTTTTTTTCGTTTTTAAGCGTTTGTATGCACAATTGCACATAAATTTTAAATTTGCACGCGTCATGAACAATAGTCCGCATACTACATACATAGAACTAAGTGCGGAAACTAGACCCCGATAGATATAAATTTTTTTTTGTTTTGAGATGACTGTAGTCATATGACTTATGATAAAGTCAACTAGATTGATCCGTATCTTCACCTGACTTGCTTGCGCACATTAAATTCTTTTAAAATTTACGTTGAAATTAATCTCTCCCAAAAAAATTGTTAAGTTTGTTTTATTTAATTCTTCTAACTTTTAATGCGATTGTAGAAAATATACATAACAGTAATTTTGTCATTTTAATTCAATTGTGTACAAATTGTATAAAAATAATAATGTAAGTATCCAGTCAGAGAATGATGTGCATTCCTGCAGTTGATTTGTTTACACATAAATTTATCTGTAAACAAGCACTAATGTTATAGAGGTGGTTGTTTTTGTATGTATGTTTGTTACTCCTTCTCGTTCAAATGGCTGAACGGAATTGGAAAAAAATTGGTACACTGGTAGATGATGTCCTGCAATAGATATGATACTTTTTATCGCGGGAGTACGTTCCCTTGAGATGATTTACTTTTACACTAATTTACACGCGGGCCAAGCTACTGGTAGATGTAAGTAAATAATAATAATAGCGATGATCCTCAACAGAGCCAGCTGTTATACAATACAGACTGCCAAACTAATGGATTCTATCTCCTATGATAATATCATTTGCACAACAATATCACTTAAATACCTCCTAGAGATTAATCGCTCTAATAGTCTAATGGATTGATGCAAGTCACAATAGGAACCGCAACATGCATACGGTATAGGTAATAAAAGAGGGTGCGGGATGAATGCACGGCGCTGACGGGGCACAATTAACATTACCATCAAATCAAGAGAGAATAAATCGTATAGCCTTGCAATAAGGCTTTTGTAAACTGTGCACAATTTTTGGTAGGTCTGTCTCCTGGAGTGTGGCGGGCGAGGGTTCAAACTATGAGGGAGCGTAGAAAAGCTTCCAACGATACGTTATTTTTTGTGCAAATATTTTATTTAAGCTTCTACTTATCTTTTTCCAGGTGACTGAACTGGGACTATTCATATTGAAATAGAAATAAAGAAATTTGATTGTTTTAGAATTTGTTGATAAGATAGAAATACATTGTAATAAAGCAATTTGCTATTGAATATACTTAGATGAATAATTTAGAATATACAACCTTCAAAGTTCTAGAGCCAAAAAAATAATAGGTGTCAATCAATAAAAATAACGGTTTCTTTTATAATTGCACACATTTATATGAAAAACCACATGACCCACAAATCAAATTGCAGAATAACATTTGGATACAGTCTCAATTTGGCATTTGAGAAACAGAATGTAGCTCATGTAAACAATTTTAAAACAAACGAATAAAAAACAATGCTTACCTTAAAATGTACAGCTGAATTTATCCAAACTGTGTACATCCGGTGGGCACGTAAAATTTGAAAATGATACCATGACGGTTACAAAAGTTTAATGTTAATTTACATACACTGTCTGCACAGACACTGCAATAATGCACTCGATTGTACCAAGATATCGATCGTCGTGACGTAATGAAACTGCACACGATCGCAAACCGGCAAGCGCGCTACTCTGCCGCACGTCCGTCTACAGCGAATGTCGAATTTATACTAACATAACCTCAAATTTACGCGCGCCGTTTGAGAAATTGTTTGTGCTGTCTGTACACCCATAAATGGGGTACAGTTGTGAAGAAGAAGGACGTACGGCGAACCCCGTGAGAGACAAAGACAGAATGTTGACAAAGGTGCATTATGATGGGGGAGCTGACTATACTACGATACGACGCCGTCCTTTACTTTAATAATAAAAACACTAATTTAAATAACACTTCGTTTTAGTCCTGGCAGGTGTTTTTCTGATGAGGTTTTAAAACAAAGCCTAGTTTAATTCTAGAATGTCAATCAAGTTGATTTATTTATTATGCTCTCACGCACATTACACGTTTTATAATATTATAATTAGCGGTTTTTGTACATAAACCCTGTTCAGGGCACTGCAAATTATATATATAGTTAAGCTAGCTGACCTGGTAAACGACAATTGATTTGCCACATAAATTAAAAGAAATGGAGGTGAGATCAGACCTAGCAAACATACACAAGAAATTTCATAAAAATTGGTTAAGCCGTTTCAGATGGGTTTGATAACAAAAATTTGTGACACGAGATTATTATACTTACGTTCAATGATATTATAAGTAAAAAGGTGTACGTTATATTATTCTCTACGTTCACAATCTCTCGACAACAACATTCCTGTAGATATTCGTCTTTTAAATTTATCTAAGCTTGTTTTGCTGATAATGTATATCCGATGAATGAATACCAGTAAACAGAAAAAATCTTCCTTACCTACCGCTTGCATAACGGTTTTTACTTTTAAATCAATACACATGCAGTCACAGCGGTTAACATATTATATTGGCAAGTGGCACTTGAGCTCCAAGACAAGTTGATGACAAAAAATTTTTTATTGCTCAGCGATTGTGTGCCGAGTACCTGCGCAGAGCGCATGTCTCCCCGGGGTCCCATTCCCTTTCCATAGAAACCATTGAAGCGTGAGGAATGAATGATTTTTAACAGCCACTAACATAATACCTGCTTTACAGTCTACAATCTGCATTGTCTATTGATTACGTTCAATTGTCTTTATTACTTAATCTGGTAGGAACACGGAAGTTAACCGATTTTATCTCTTGATACTGATGAGGACTTAAGTAATTATACCTATATACACTATATGTACGTTAACCTACCCATATTCTGAGAAATTCAGAATTAAATTGAAAGCAAAATGTGCATCAAAGGCGAGTTTCTTGCAATCAATCTTATTCTCAACAAAACTTGTGAATATACAAATGCTGCTATTGGGATCGCTGGGACTCTCCAATGTACGGAGGTGGTTACAATTTTATCTAATTTAAATCAACTCAATTAAGTTCCATTTTATTCAATTTAATTAATTTTATTTCAATTTTAATAATTTTAATTTTTATACTATTTCTTCCTCACGATGTTTTCTTCGTGTGTTCGTTCTAAGTGTTTAAATCTACCTGTAGTAGGTATCTACTGAGACACCACAGTAGGTAAAAATTGGGGTTTCCAGATCAAAGAAGATCTGGAAACCCGCAATTTTCACCATTCACTAAAGAATCATTTCAGATCCAGAAACACCTAATTACGGCCATCATTCATTACTTCTAAATAGTACTTGCAAAATATTCCGACTTGACTATTGAGTGGTCTTTAATATTTAACCATTTTAATGTAATAGATATTCAATATAAATGTGAAACATTTATCTTATTGAACATTCGTAATTGTGTACGGCATGTTCCTTGAATAATTAGTTTTAAAATTGATATAAGTGAAAGAACAAGGTCTAAAGATTGTGGGAGGAGACATCCCATGAGGCTTCAGCCCACACGGCACTCGGTCTCGCGCCTCTCAGCGGCGCCCGCAAGGCTGATATTATTCTATTGAAGTACAAACAAAAGCTGGTTTTTAAGAATAGGATAGGACTTCAATATCAAATAGTAAAGGTAAACACACACGTTCGTCACACTGAGTCACATATATTTGAATTAGTTTTGAGCCACGTTATCATTCATATGCTCGTATTTATTTTACTAAGAAAGGATGTGAATACGTAACATTTTAAATAAAGTAATCAGTAATCGTACAATTCAAATAGAGATTAAGTGTAGTCGTTTAAACCGTTTCAATTACCCTTCGAAATCAGTTAATAGCTCTATTCTGTACGCATATATATATATTCATCATAAAATTAACAGCGTTTAATATTTAGCAGGCCTCCTTGACCTGAATGACCTTTATAAGGTATTTGTCATGACCATAAAGGTAAGGGGCTTAACGAGCGTGTGTTGACTGGAGTGCAGCGGTGGCGCGTGTTTCCTGGCGGAGGGGCACGCCGTCACGTCAGCACGCGCACGGCTCCCAGAATGCGTGTCGTTAACGAATGCTAGCCATGGAACCTCACAACTCACGAATATAGCGTTCCCGGTAGGGATGTGAGAAAATAATCGATTACTTTTTTTATAAAAATCGATTTGTTCTTTGAATTATTGGCGATTTATTCAAATAACAAGAAAACATAATTTTCCTATAGAAATCGATTATGTTATTGAAAAGAGAATCGATTGTTTTCCATCAATGTCACATCCCTATCGTTACGTAAGTACAATAACACACATATCAACTTGATAGTTGATATAAACAAAAGGGCCTGTTACGCTAAACAACACGTCCGATACCTAAGTACATTTACTTTATGTTAGGTTAATACGGAAGCTAATTTTCAGTCAGCATTAGAATAAAATACATTAGAATAAATTAAAATTTATTGTACACCAAAATAGTAGCAAAATTTTTTCACAAACCTAAATCAACGGTTACAAATGGCGGTCTTATCGCTGACAGCTATATCTACCAGACAACCTTTGATTGGACTGTAGGAAAGAAATTGGACTGTAAGTAAGAACTTGGACTGCTGAACGCATTAAATTCAATTCGTCAAAATAATTATTGCACCGCAACCCATTTATGGAAAAATTGTATAATCGATCATGCATTATACAGACCCAAACCAACACATGTGAGACCGACAGATAGGATCACACTCAGTGGCGGATTTACCAGCAGGCTGAGTAGGCTTGAGCCTATGGCGGCAGATTTTTGGGGCGGCAAATTTGGGGATCGAATTTTTTTTTTTGTTACCTCATAGAAATCAAAAATATTTTTAGATGACGGTTTTCTGATGTCTCACAGATAGAAGTCTGCAAAAAATTTTGCGGATGACTTTCCTCTCTCACTTGTCATTGCACATTCTGAAAGTAGAAAAATTCAATTGGAATTCCAAAAAAAACCTTGAACAGTGATAGTAAGGAAGTCAGGATAGTCTTAAGTCAAAAAAATATTTTGTCCCCGAATGCGGTATTTCTTTAACGCTACAATGCTACCCCGCTCGTACATGAGTGAGCTTTGATTAGCTCAAAAATATACCCAAAAATAATTTTACGTGTAATTTCAACGAAATTTTTGGATTGTAAAAATAATGCAGGAGATGACAATTGTAGAGGCAAGAGCGGCAAAAACTGTATAGCCTATGCCTTGAAAATTTGTAAATCCGCCACTGATCACACTTTATGTTGTTGTGGTATAAACCCAACTGGTAGGTGTGGGTTTATTTTGTTTAGACCCTTCTAAACTCAACGAACAAAGACTAAAGGCGTCTAAACAGCACCGAATTTCTGTTTAAGAATGTATGTTACTTCCTAATTTAAAGAATGTTTGTTGATATATCGTGCCTCAAAGACAGAACGGATTTGATCAAAATTGGTATTCGGATAGACAATGGCATGAGCATGGTCTAAATTAATTAGGACATAAGATACTTAATTATCTTTTTATTACTTTTGACTAGCCTGTTCGTCTAGTGGTTAGTGGCCCTGACTGCTATGCCGGAGGTCGTGGGTTCGATTCCCATCCAGGACAAATGTTTGTGTGATGAGCACAATCATTTGTTCTGTGTCTGGGTGTAATTTATCTATAATATGTATGTATTTAGAAATATTTAAGTATGTTTATCAGTTGTCTAGTACTCATAACACAAGCTCTGCTTAGCTTGGGACTAGACGGCGTTGTGTGAATATATATTATATATTAAGGTGACTTTTCCTTCCCTAGGGCGGAGCGAGAGGACGTGTTAGACTTACTGACTAAAACCACACCTATGTTCCTTCTTTTCCTTTGCCTTCCAAGACCCCTCGTTTCCCTTTCGGAAGGAAACCCATGACCCTAAGTAGGCTTCGACTCCGCTGGGCCCCCACGGTCTTGCTGACATCCCTTTAAGGTGCGCGTGGAACATCACGAGCCGTTGACGACTCGGGCTTGGTCCGGACGGTTACCAGCCCCCCTAGCCAAGTCACAAACGATAAACGTAAACTCTCAGTAGTCTTTAATAGATTTTCAACTTTATGTTATTGGATATAAAGTTGAAAATCTATTGAAGATTACATAGTGTTTTCGTTCGTTCCGGTCGCTAACGCTCAGTAGTCTTTAATAGATTTTCAACTTTATGCTCTTAGGTATAAAGTTGAAAATCTATTGGAGATTACTAAGCGTTCACGTTTATCGTTTGCAACTTGGCTAGGGGGGCAGACGGCTGAACGGCGAGCTACCCATTGCTGGTCGTCGACAAAGACGCCTACGTTACGTATAATAAAATTGTGGTCAATGATACGGGTAAAGTAAGAAACAGTGTTAAATGCTGTAAGTAATTTTTTTGGTAGGAAGTAGTCAAATAACTTCTCCCACTCTGGGTAGAGCGAGAGAGTGTCAGACTTTTATTGACTCAAACCCACCTGTGTCCCTTTAATTGCCCTTTGCGTTCCAAAGCCACGGTAACTATTTCTTAAAATCCCGGAATCCAGTAAATAATACTTAAAACATTAATTCGGAAAGAAATCTGATAATACCAGATATAATTTACTGAGTTACCCATAACTACTGATGTCAACACAAATGAATGGCGACAAAGTAAACACCAACAAAGATCGAACTGATAAGGATATTTTATAGGCTTATCAACAGGGATTTGGCTTGTAAGTTGTATCAGAGACGTAGTACAGTGGCTGATAGTTAAAGGCCCTGGACACATTACCACGTGCAGCGTCATCATCATCATTTCAGCCGAAAGACGTCCACTGTTAGACCTAACCCCCCCAAGTGTCGCCATAATGACCGGTCTTCTGCGTCTCTCAATGGATTCGTGAGCGCCTCACCAGGTCATCGGTCCACCTTGTGGGAAGCCAGTCCTGCGTCTTCCGGTACGTGGTCGCCACTTCTGAACCTTTCGTCCCCATCGACCATATGTTCTGCGAGCAATGTAAATGCCCATTGCAACTTAAGATTGGCGATTCTTTGGACTGTCGATAACTTTGGTTCTCCTGCGGATATCTTCATTTCTGATGTGATTACGCAAGGAAACTCCGAGTATAACCCTTTCGCAAATTGTATAATTATTACCTATTGACATTGAATTTACTTACTTTATTTAAAATAAGATTAGTTAATAATTTATTGGCTTTGCCTCTTACTTAGAAATATGACATTTTGGCACACCTGATTTTGGTCGAATATGACGGAAAATTTTTAAAAACTCAACCAAAAAGCTGCCATCTAATCTAATTACTGTACTCATATTCTGACAAAATAAATGATTTTGGTTTGATTTTGTTACGACGCGGCACGTTGGGACGGTAATACCAACGTGCCGCAGATAGGCGCCACGCACCATTTCATTCATGTTTGGAGGTATGCGGGACTTTACTCTCTGTTCCGCTTACCCTCAAACTGGTGACCCCGACGTGATCCGATCCGTGGTCTGCAGATCCTTATAAACAAAAACTTTTTGTTGATTGTGACGGGAAGCTGGAGTTGGCTGCAGATTTTGGGCGAATTTGCGAATGCGTGCGGTGAATTCCGTGATGTCGGTGGTACCTACATCACTGGGGGTAAAAAATTCCCCTGGGAGTCTTAGCGGTTTGCCGTACACTAACTCGGCGGAAGACGCTTGGACATCCTTTTTGAATGCGCTCCGTATGCCAAGCAATACCCACGGCAAGGACTCTGTCCACTTGTCATTGGCATGGCATGTGATGGACGCGTTAAGTTGGCGGTGAAACAGCTCCACCATCGCATTCGCAAATTCGCCCAAAATCTGCAGCCAACTCCAGCTTCCCGTCACAACCAACAAAAAGTTTTTGTTTACAAGGATCTGCAGACCACGGATCACGTCGGGGTCACCAGTTTGGGGGTAAGCGGAACAGAGAGTAAAGTCCCGCTTACCCCCAAACACGTTAACGACGCGGCGCGTGGTTACGTGTCCAGGCCCTTATTTTTATCAGCCGCTGTACTGCGTCTCTGATAAAACTTATGAGTAAAATCCTGTTAATAAGACTTTAACTTATCGATAAGGATAAGTTGAAGGCTTATCAATGTTTCAGGTTAACAAAGTTGCGCCGCGCCGTGGTAATGTGACCAGGATGCCTAGTAGGGGGAGTCCGGGAGAGTATATCCGCCGTCCACTAAAATGCTCATAAATCTTTCTTTACTTACAAATCGCTATTTTTTGTAAATTGTATCTTAAGCTGCATTATTTAGCTATATTTTCTCTTAAGAAAGTTTAACATATCATTATCAATTTATGAGTAATTAAAGATTTCTAGCAAAGTTTTTAATTTTATACAATTTATTTTAATGTTTAATACAATTCTTTTAATGTTTGTTTGACTGACGTTATAATAAAATTAAATTAAATTTAATGATAATCCAATGACAATACAATGCAATTTAATGATTATCCAATCAAATAATAATGATAATCCAATGCAATTTAATTTAATTTTAACCTTTCAATTGTATGTAATTTTATGGTATATATTATCTGTATGTGATTATGTTACTGAAATGAGTCTTTGATACTTGAAATAAATGTATAATAAAATAATAAAGTGACATTCGGCTAATATCTCCCGCCTGGGTGGGAGACTCAACCCCCCAAGTAGGGTGCCTTTACCCGGATTTCAAATAGGCAAAACAATAATTACAAATTGTAATTCTATAAGGAATTTAATCATAAAAATATGGCACAGTATTAAGTAGTAAATAAATGAGAACACGATGAAGGTACTTTGAGTATCTTTGAGATAAGTGAGGGATTAATTGGTATCACAATTATATTTCTTAACATAAGTAGTTACTTTTACAATAATGAGAGTAAAACTATTTTTGGTTTTTGTCGTGAATCAAAATCCACTGTTGTCATATCTAGATCTTGAGATATAGAAGCTACCTCTGCTGATTGTCTTATTATTGCAATTGCTTGCTCAGATTCCTACTCAGTCAAAATTGATGGTGAATTGGCTCTTAGACGCTGCAGTTTATGAATAGTGATGCTGATGTTGAAGGCTCTGACGGACGTTATACAGTAGGTAGATTTTGAAGGTAAGTAATTCGATTGTGGTTACATCTGGAAGTAGTTCTGCAGCTACTGAGAGAGAAGCAATCGGGAGAGATTATCCTGGGTAAAGTCTCCTCCCGACATCAGGGTAATGTCTCCCACCCCACCCCACCCCACCCCAAGCTATCCATTATTACATTTTTATAAAAAAACTATGACACTTAAGTAAAATCTATCTGCCGTAAATGTTACTAGGATAATAACACTTACGATGTATATAAATGACATTTAGGAATCTATTCACAGTAATAAACAGAAATCAAATATCTAAAATTGAAAAAAATTACTAACCAGGCACGAAAATGTATTGTCACTTCTCACTCCTAAACCAAACTGCCGACTGCAACGCCGTCTCGTGAGCAAGGTGGGTAGTGCCTATGGAGTCTAAGAAGTGTGGCAATGTCGCAATATCTAGTTCCACAAAGATTTTATGAGCAGTGGCTATAGTCTCCCACCTGCTAAACTCTCCCGGACTCCCCCTACGAGTTAGTTTTACGTTAACGTGATCGACATGTTTATGACTTTCAGTGCTCCCATTGGCCCACTCTAAGCTCTTAACCAATCAGAGAGCCAAACGCGGTAACGTACAAACAACGCACACAGTCTGCAACCAAAGCGTTTTTCAACGTTGCCTTGTCGTGTATTTACACGACGCGGCACTGTGCCATGCATTCGTTCAATATGGTTCGGCACCGAATATAATGTGTTCGAAGTGGCAACGTGCCGCATTCAGGCGTCGTACTCTTTCACGTTAGACAACGACATAGCGCCGTGGTAATGTGGAAAAAGTGCCTAGCGCGAGTTAATTTTGTCCTAGCGCCCCGATTGGCCCGCTGACCGCTCCAAGCTTAAGAGCGATTCGTTAAGACGAACCGAAGAGCCAAACGCGTAACAACAACTCGTAGCCTCAACGCACTGGCCGTAAGTCCCTACGTCGCATGTGTGAGTAATCAGCTTTTGTTTTAATTTAGAGTTGCCGGTCGTGTTATTGTTCCGGCCGGGTGCGTTGCACGGAAGCCGTTTGCTCGTAATCACGATTGCAGGCAGGCGGGGAGCATATTACGCGTTCTAAACTTCAAACATTCGTATGTTAACATTGCTAAGCTTACTATTATTGGATTGAACGCATAATACTTGTTTGATTAAGCGAATAACTATCGTTTATAGTTCCAATTGGGTTCAACATGAAAACACTTTGAATTCATTATGTAGATCGGCTTCGGTTATGAACTGACTGCCTATATTTTATAGTGTTTATTTTAAGGTATAAATATATAAGATATACCTGAGCATTGATCAGTTTTTCGTTTATTAAGTACGAGAAACCACTTTTTTGTTTACTTAAAATAAAAATCTTTAAACAAATAAATACAAATAATTTATTTAAGGAAGAAACAAATGGGAACCTTTTTTATTCTTCCCTTTTTAGTTGTGGTAGCGCACGGCTGCTAAACCTAAATAGTCTGCAACCTAAATAGCCAATATATATATATGTATAAACCAAAATAAATCTCATGACAATTACGAAAAGCCGAAACACGGCTAGGATACCTACATTGTTTTCTTACGGAGTACCCGCAGGGGAACAAGGTAGGCTACCTTCGAGCTTCATAATCAGATCAGTTCGATAGTAGCAAGTAGAGTGCAACTTAATGACAATTCTAATAAACCCAAACATGACCAGGATACATGTATTATTACAGAGTTCCGGTGCCTAGTTTCCGGCTTCATCATTAAATCCGTTCGATGGTACCATTTTCATTAGCACACTTTGTTTAAATTTATTTCGTCATAGTCGCTTCATTTTCATCGAGTCTATACAATAATATGGTCCGCTTAACTAGTTCCACTTCTTCAAGGGGTAAGTACTTTCTGAATGCAAATGCTTGATTTAGTGATGAAAATACCAATATCCTTATTCTAAGAGTTCCATCATCAGAACTGGATTTTAATAGAAATGACACTAATCTGAAAGTATATCCTGTCAAACAAAAAAAAATTATTCCAAATCGGTTCATAAGTGATGGAGTTCTGAAGGAGTAAACGTAGACATCCAAATCAAAAACCTTTTTTTTTGATGGCGATAAAAAACTTTTTGAAAAGAATAGCACGCCAAACTAAAAATCTCAAGAAACTTCAAAAGTTGTTCCCCGCATTGATTTATGTAAGTTTCTTTGTTCTGGACAGGAAAAGCTTGGTGGTCGATCTTTGGATACACAGAGACAGACACCCACCCACACTCGTCATTCCTGTTGAAAGTTGAACAACAAAGATACATCAACAAACACCGCTCAGTTCAAGAAGTTCTCGGAACTTATAGATCTACATATAGATATAGAACACAACGTGGAGAGTCGCGAAGACCACTCCCTCATCGTCATGACTCTATAGATATACTATCAAGTTAGTACTGTATATTACAATATTTATTGATGAACTTAAAGAAAATGTATTGAATTTAAGAAAATGAGACATAGTACCTGATCACGTTGTCTAAACAAAATAATAAATTTTATGAAACTCTCAATAGTTTTGTTAATTTAATTTAATTTAATAAAAAAAAAGCTTCTTTATAATCATTCATCATCAAAATTTGATACTTTATGGTAATCTATCAGTGCAGTGTCTTAGTTTTGACTGGCCTGTTGTTCTAGTAGTTAGTAGTGATTCTGACTGCAATGCCGGAGATCGTGGGATCGATTCCCACCCAAGACATATGTTTGTGTGATAAGCACGATCACACAGACATTTGTCACGTTCTGTATCTGGGTGTAATTTATCTATAATATGTATAAATATATAAGTATGTTTATTAGTTGTCTAGTACTCATAGCAAAAGCTCTGCTTAGTTTGGGACTAGATAGTATTGTGTGAAAGTTGTACAATATTATTATTATTCAATAATAATAATATTATTATTACTATGAAGAAAGAGTCTAAAATTCTACGAAAATTGAAGTACAACGGATTTTGCAATTACCTGGTGACATATAGATACATAGTGTTCTTGTGTGCACAATGTACGGTCCAGACTAGGAGCGGCCGCGGCGCACGGCTTTTCGAAGGTTACGCGCATTGTCCAATAGTGCTATTTGTGTCACTATAACTTTGTACAGATCAAGGTTTTCGACAGGACAATATGTCTTCTATCGAAGTCTAGGTAATCTAACAAACAATAATAAAGAGAATAATGAACATTTGAACAAACCAATGATGATTGCTTCGATGAGATACCTAGATTCTTTTTCATAATTACGACTTGCAACGAATCGTATAATATTCAGCCGTACGTTGAATACCGAATAATCTGCAAGCTTCATGGTCGAATAGCCGAATATTAGGAAAAAGTATTCGGCCCATAATATGTGGCGCCAAAACTTCAATCTTATGCAGAGATTGTAAGAAAAAAACGCAGGTGCAAAGGAAATAGATCTTTAATTAAGTATTAAGATCATATCACATCATGATAATTCATACACAAGTGGCAAACAATAAAAGATAAATTTGCATTTTGGATCAGCAAAATATTTTTAGTATTTATTTTCTTCTTTAAACTCGTTAAAAAATAAAAGGCCCGTTTTGACATTTGAGAAAAACCTTAGAATGTAACTTAACCTAGAACGAAACTAAAAGAAACAATAAAATAATAATTAAGGGTCCGGTGTAGGAGTAGCTATTTTAGTAGTCGCTACACTACACCGGACAAGCCGCTAGGTAGTCAAAATATAAATGTCAAAACGGGCTTTTTATTTTTTGACAACTTTAATATAAGTAATAATAAAATAATCTATCATCATCATCTTCCTGCCCTTATCCCGTGTGATTTGGGGTCGGCGCAACAACACGTTTTTTTCTTCCATTCTGCCCTGTCACTCGTCATGTTATCACTAACTTCCTTTTCTTTCAGATCACTCTTCACATCCATCCATCTTTTCTTTGGTCTCCCTCTCCCTCTCCATAATAAAATAATCTATATAATAAAATAATCTAAGTCTTTCTCTATAAATCATTCTGTGTGAAAACCGCATGAAAATGCGTGCAATAGGTTTTGAGTTTATTGCGAACAGATAGACGCGGTGGGGACTTAGTATTATACTCGTAATATGTAGGGAGTAAGGATAATAAAGAAGAGTTAAATAATATCAGGTCATTGTTCTAGTAATCAAATTATGTTTTCCTCAGAAAAATCTATAGTAAAAAACACGTTTTTGCACAGGCGTCTGCTACACTTCGCCGGAAAAGCTACGCTCTTACACAGCTTTTATGATTCCTCGTGCATCATTAGAGGAAACGCACCCTTTAAGAGCTTTTCTCAAGTTATTTTGGAAACACAGATATCTTGTAGTTATAATCTAGGTTTCTTTTGAAAACAAAACATGCGTAAGACTAATCTAGTAAAGCCATTTTCTTATTTTCACAAATTTTAAGTGAACTTTGGCCCTTCTTAATGTACTCATTAATTGAAAAAGTGGAAATTTTTTTATTATGGGAACCTCATACATTAAATCGATGCATCTGAATCAGGGATGTTATGGAACTCAGTAACTGTAACGCACGTCATGATAACGCCCCAGGAAGGGCACTCTTAACAGGTCTGTGTAGTTAGTATAAAAATATATCTTTAACGGTACTTAAATACTTTACGAAATCGACTTTGCAATAAAAAAAGAGTCGGTTGAGAATTGAGAATCGTTGTGATGTAAACTAAGTAGATACCTACTTATAACCATTTATTATATCACCGGATACAACGCATATTTGGCAAGCCTAATTAAAATAATGCTAATTATTCGAAGTTTTGAAGAAACAATGTGAAATATCAGAAAGATTAATGTGCGGGAAAGACTTAATCCCACGGCCACAACAGAGCTATGTAATCATTACACTAGATCTGGATGATATCATTGCTCTTTGATCCGGGTCGCCTTGGCTACTAAACGTAAAAAAAAGTCTGACTATAAATAGATATTTTTTTGCCATTTCAAATATCAACACGCGAAATCTAAGATTGGTGTCAAAAGCGTCTTAAGTGCAAAAAGGACGCTTGTGTTTTTGTGTTTACTTTAGAATACATTTAGTGTTGTATGTCACATATGTACTGACCATTTATTTTTTAATTCAAAACGGGACATAGATTTATTATTCATTTATTTATTTTACGTTGTTGAAACTTCAACGGTCCGGACTAAGCGTTTCGCTTCGTCGTTTATACCGCGTACATCGAAGGACTGGAACAATTTGCCTGCTGCGGTCTTCCCGTCCAACTATAATTTAGTTGTCTTCAAGGCTAGAGTGATTAGGCTCGCTGTTAATCCCCGCACGAACGCCGGCGTTCGTGCGCCATTGTCATATTATTGTGTCTCTAATTACGCTAATCAAGAAGTTAATAAACTAGTGCGCCTCACCATCAATGATTGCATGGCTGCTTACCATCAGGTGGGATCGCAGTCAAGCACTGGTTTATATGAATTAAAAAAAAAAAAAATTATGTACTAGTCAGCAAGTTAACAATGAAAATAAACAAGACTTTTTAATGTTATTTATTAAAAAAAAAGTAACATACAATCAGTGTTGGTTGTAATTATATTCACATTGATTATACCCGTAATTATTTTATTTAAAACTAGCTTTTGTCAGTGCGTTCGCCCACGTAAAAGTAGGTTTTCCATACAAACTTTGGACTCCATTTCATCTCCTTAGGGTGTGAATTTTGGAAAATCGTCTCTTAATGTTCGCCTACGTCATAAAAGAAAACTGTGCAAAATTTCACGCTCCTAGTCCCAGCAGTTTCACTGTGCAAAACGCACAGTCCCAGCAGTTTCGCTGTGTGTGTCTGTTGGCTGTGCGTTGACTTGCCAGTCTCCTTTTATATTGGTAGATTGAAATAGATAAAATTGGGGAAAATAAAAGTCAATCACTAGTGTTATTGAGGCAAAAGTTTCTCTGATAGTAATTTAAAATTGCATCGTTCGTGTGACACGAGTCCCATAAATTAAAATTTTCGGTTTTGGAAAACGACTACTTTTGCGTCTCAAAGCTTTGTTTAAAGACAACGTGACGAGACAGGTGTTCGAAAAAAGGAACAATCCCGTTCAAAACGTGACATATGGGCACTTTATGTATGTACAAAGTAGTTAGTAGGTCGTAACATCGTTTAAAATGACATCGCTTTGTGTTTCTAGCTGTAAACTAGAGTTTTCCATTATCGCTGGATGGTTCAACGTTACGCTGAATGATTCGTGTGAAGACGGCAACAACTCTATTACTGAGAAGTCTGTACTTCCGTGAGAAACATGTAGAAGACTATTAAAACAAACGGTGCATAGATTCCGGTAGTCATCCGTTGATACATATTCTAAGTAAAATGAAATATAGGAACTATCTATTTCTAAAAATAAATCATTTGATTCGTGAGATTGCGAGCAACTTCTTTATCGTTGTCAACGAAAACGATAAAGAAAAAAATAAAGATAAACAAATTGCTCGCAATAAACAATAAAGTAGCAAGCGTTGTCAGTCATTGTTTTACATCTTCCTAGCCTCTCCCTGTGGCTTTGCCCGCGTGAAAGTAGGTTTTTCCATACAAATTTTGGACCCCAGTTTCATCCATTTAGGGGAAATTATTTCTTATTCTTTGTATACATAAAATTTCAGAGTTATTAGTTTAACGGTATGGGTTGGGCGTAGATGAGTCAGTGAGTGAGTCAGGACTACCTATGCCTTTTGTATATAAACAAGATGAATTAATTAACGATTAGTTAGTGACATTATTGTGTTTTTGTAATGCGTATAATTTTTTATTTTTATTTATTTTTTAAATTCAATATTTTAATTTCAAATGTAATCAAGATGGACTGGTTTCCGAAATAAATGAATTTTAATTTAATTTAATTACTGAAAAACACCAGTATTAGACCTTTCTATTTTAATATGTACTATATAGGTACATGTTATGTTGTAGATGTATCATAAATAAATAACTAAACCACTAATAATATCAATCTGGTCTTCAACCTCCGGTAATCTTATTAACCTTTTGACGTGCGTAATTAGAGACACAATAGTAAGACAATGGCTTGCGGGCGCCGGCTACCGCCTGAGCGTTAATGAATTAATCAACAAAAATCCAATTCGTATTGTATTTTTTGAGAATGGGAAATCATCAAATAACTTTTCCCGCTTTGGGTGGAGCGAACACTACCTTGAGACTAGTCAGACTTTTACTGACTAAAACTCACACGTGTTCCTTCAGTTGTCAAAAACGAGACCCTGGTGTTAAGACTTCACTGTCCGTTTGTCTGTCACCATTGCAGGCTCCCGTACAACAAACGTGTTTTTTTTCCTCGATATTAATATTGTAGTACGGAACCCTTCATGTGCAAGTCCGACTCGCACTTTGCCAGTTTTTTATAGCTTGGCGTCGTGATGAATAGTTTAATCGAATAATAATAATGATATTGTGGCCACGGGAAGTGACGACTTGTTAAATGGAAACGAAACTCATCTTACTGCACGGAAGTCAAATTAATTAAATATGAATACAGTTTACGAACGAGTGTATATATTAGGTATATTTGAATGGTTTAATTTTTATTGCTTTTAATATAAAAACACGTTTAGCTCATTTAAATATGTCAGCAATCATATTAAAAAATAAGTTGAAAAATCTGTGAATCGACTCCGGAAACATAAAAGTGATCTAAAGGTTTGAAAAACTGGGCAAGTGCGAGTCGGACTCGCGTCCTGAGGGTTCAATGATGATAATGATGTGAAGAGTTCAATTCCTGATTGGAGTCCCGAAGATTTTTCCAAATCGCAAAAAAAAATTGTGATGTAATAACAAATTTTCTGTTTTCAGATTTATTCCTGTACTTGTGTTATAAGACCTTGCTTTATGCAAAATTTCAAGATTTTGGGTCAACGGGAAGTACTCTAGAATTTTGGTTCCCTTGAGTGTCGAAGTATACGTTTTTTGCGACATAAACGGCCATATCTTTTTTTTCCGTTAACTTAGAAGTTTGATTTTTTCACAGGTTCAAGGGACCGTAGACTTAAGCATATGGTTTTTATTTCAACTTGATACGTCCACGTATTCTTGAGATAAAGAGTCTTGACAGACAGAGGACAGACAGACGGACGGACAACAAAGTGATCGTATAAGGGTTCCGTTTTTTCCTTTTGAGGTACGGAACCCTAAAAAAGAAAATAATACAAATAGAAAATCAAGACAACGTAATAATATAAGGTATAGCTATACAAGATATGACCGTGGTCATATCATATTATAGAGGAGAAGGTGGTAATGTGGCCCCTGCAGATATCTTGGCCCTCTTACATTTTTATAATTTACAAATACGCCATCTACTATAATGTGCGTTGACTGCGGAGCTCTTGTGATAGCTATCGAATATAATCAACAAAATCCGTGAGATGGTATCACGTTTGTTTGTTATTTGAAATAGTCGAAACACGCAAAGAACTGTCAAACTTTTGAAACGGCACTGCATTTTATTCATTGTTTCTAAACAAACAAAGTTTTAAGTTTGATGATTTGAATATTGTCTTTAACAAACGTTTTTCTACTGGATTTTAATGGTAATTATTGCAAAAAAACATTAAATAAATATGTGTATATACGCTTGGTTACATAGACTTTAATACTTGTAATTTGACCCCTTCACACTGTTCCTATTATGGTCCCGGAGGGGCCATATGAAATGTATAACCGATGAGTCATAAAGTACACCTTGGTATCACAACTAAATTGTCAAGAGTCAATTTGGAATTATATCCTTTAAAATCAATAAACAATTTTCGGAATTGGTTAATTCTGAGGTATAACAAACATACAATAAAAATAAAAAACACAGCCGAATCGAGGGTCTACCTTACTTTTTTTTGTAAATGTATGAGCTTCTGCTGGATGTATGAGAGTAGATACACCCAGCAGTAGCTCTGAAAGTGACGCAGTTATCAGATTAAGTAAATTCAGATAGGATGCCTGAAAGTTTAGATACAAGCTGCATATTTTGTGAAACAAGTTATACTAGCGATAGACATGAAGAGAAATGGATTCAGTGCCCGAGTTGCAATTTTTGGGCTCATACAGCCTGTGCGACCACGGCGACCACGTACCGGAAGACGCAGCGTTGGAAGGCCTCCCACAAGGTGGACCGATGACCTGGTGAGGGTCGCGGGAATCCGATGGATGCGAGACGCACAGGACCGGTCATTGTGGCGACATTTGGGGGAGGCCTATGTCCAACAGTGGACGTCTTTCGGCTGAAATGATGATGATGATGTGCTAGCTCTGATGGCGAATATTATATTTAAGATTTTTGCCGTAACAGTATAACTAAAGTTTAATATTGGTATTTAATATGGCCCCCAGGGTGCCATATAACCTCACTTAATGTCATGTAGTCAAAATTGACATTTCAAATAAAACTTATTTTTTGATAATTCGGTGATTATTTTATTTATTCTACATACATAAAGGTACGCATAGGGCAATGGATAAGGAATACTGTAACGTACTTACTTGATTTATAAATTTAGTATTTTTTACATGAGGCCTCAAAAACAAAGTGGCGGAACACATTACCACCTTTTTCTCTACCATGTAGGTACCAGCCCCCCTAGCCATGTTATAATCGTATCGCTCGCGCCAAACGCCTCGAGCAGGCCACGCCTCCGATTCTTTTGTTCTGACCAAGTGACTGAGCGTTGAGAAGACGTCAGAACAAAGGAATCGGAGGCGTGGCCTACTCGAGGCGTTCAGCGCGAACGATACGATTGTAACTTGGCTAGGGGGGCAGGGCACCTACAAAATTATAATGTGGCATGCGACCACGGCTTTACCTTGACCATTTTTGTACTTTATATTTATTTCTACCAAATATTTATATAACATATAAATGATCTAAAAAGTACGAAACTCTTGTTTCCCAAGTCGGGTTATACTTAGTTCTTTATAGCGTAATGTAGCGTAATCTCACTTTTAATTAGTGACATATACTTAAACACGTGATTGTACTCATGATTACAAACAACTTTCCCAAAGAAACTTTTTTTTATACCTATTAGTTCAATCACAATAACTAAACAGCTGTTTGAAACTTTGAATTTCGCGCGCGCCTTCACCCGATCAGCTGTTAGCGGCGCGGCGCCCGCGTCCACGTTATCGATGACGTAAGCAATGTACCTACATGTTTCGGTAAAATAATATCCAAAGACTAGTATTTTGAAACCATACGCGAGCGCGCTATGCTACAATAAATTAGTATAAAAAAAGTTTCTTTGGGAAAGTTGTTTGTAATCATGAGTACAATCACGTGTTTAAGTATCGGTCACTAATTACCAGTCACCCAATTTGTATTTATTTACCTACAGACAATATGATCTATCGTATTTGTAATGTGCTCTTCAATACCTTTCTTTTGATATAAAACATTTTATAATTATGACATTTTTTATGTAGTTAATTTACGTTTAAAGTCCACCATATTTTTAGGGAGAAATGATATAGCCTCTACTCAGGCCATTATTATGAATGTTGGGATCTCAACAATAAAATTGATTTAGTAGTTTTAGCACTACGGTGGACTACACGTAAAAATACATATATACAAAGACTGCTAAAATAAAAACCGTTCCTTTATCGTAGTCGGGTAAAAACAACTTTTTGTGTGTTGTTACTTATTTTCCTTTGACTAGGAATTTGAACCGTCAACATTTAGGACTCTATACCCCTACATCTAATTTTAACTTAAAATTAGATCTAGAGGTGAGAGGAGAGTATTAAAATTTTTAACTTAACGCACTGTATAAGGCGCCTGCTGGTGCGCAAGAACGCAGTCACAGACACGAAGGAGCGCGTACAGGCAATATCCATACTTTATTACTAAATTGTATGTAATTATTTAATCAACTGTTTATTTTCCAAAATAAATAATAATTATAATAATAATATTTTTTTTATTATCCACAAATATACAGTTATTACACGAGGAGTTATTATTGTTTCCATTAAAAACTGTAATGTGTAACACAGATTAACGACCTCTGGCACCCAAGCTAAGATTAAACTTGTGCCAGAGCTCATTACATTAATACTACTTTGTGTGAACATGTTTGATTATTTAATATAATTATCCATTTTAATTAATCAATTATTAAAAACAATATTCAATCATTAAATACAATATTCAATTAGAATAACAATTATACAATCAATCCATTAAAATTCAATACTTACAATTAATGAAATACAATTCTTCAATTCAAATACTAATTAGGTATGAGTCTTCAGTTCAGTTCAAAAATTGAATGCAATTTTTATAATAACGCAATTAGATATAAATAAATTATTCAACTTAGTTAAATAAAAACAATATTCTTCTCAATTAATTAAATAAGGAAATGAAAATTAGAAAAAATATAAAAATACACAGAAACAAGGGAAATAAGTAGCCACTCCCTAATGTGGATGCAGGATGTGTAAATGTATATAGTATGTGTTGTGTGTGTCTGGTGTATGTATTAGAAAATTAGAACAGCTTTCCCAATAGCTTTTCATCCTCCTGATAAGTAAGTGTTGAGAGCCACTGATTCAGTTTCTTTTTACATTCATATTTATTTGTTCCATATATATTACAGTGTATGTTTACTGCATTATACGAGTACATTCGACTACTTATGACTCGGTAGAGACACTTTCTCTCAGCCAGTTTGGTTCTACAACGAACCACCACGACCATCTATTAGACAGATGACACGCACTATAATCCAGTGAACAATGTTTGCGCAGGATGGTGTTGAACACAAAGAGCTGTCTAACTGTCATGACCTTACAGTCTTGATATAATTGTATAGTGCTAAACCAGAAATGCTTGAAAATCATAAATTTAAGAACAGCTCGTTGTGCCCTCTCTAGCTGAACCATGTAGGTTTTTGAAGCACCACCCCAAGTCGTCATTCCAAATGAAAGTAACGACTGGCAGAGTGAGAAGTAGACCATCCGAAGTGTATCTAAGTCAGCACTATGTCGTAGATTTTTAAAAATTGCTATGAGCTTCCTCACTCTGCCAGACGCACCATTGATTTGCACTTTCCAAGATATCAGGTTATAACTTGAATTGATCTGACTAGAGGAGGGCAGAGACATTGGTTTACTTGGTCAACGCAGGCATGAGCTCTGATAATATACGTGTCATCCGGCTGCGCAGAAGACTTAATAGAAAACGGAATATATTTCGTTTTCTCTACATTTAATGTAAGAATATTGTATACTAACCATGACATTACAATGCCGAGTGCTAACTCCGTTCGCAAACGACTTCATCCCGGTCCTGACCAAGCACAAGCAAAGCCGTATCGTCCGCATAAGTATATATCATGCAGTGTGGGGTGGATAAGTTACATAGACCATTAACATATACTAAGAACAGAGTAGGACCCAAAATCGCAACTTGTGGAACGCTGAATGTCAATGAGTGTTCGTCACTTTCTTATGAACCAATTTTGACGCGTTTGGTCTGCTCAGAGAGGTAACTTTCAAAAATATTCAGCGTAGTACCCCTCACTTCTATCCTCTCTAATTTAGTTACCAATATGGGGACAGAGAAAGTATCGAATGCCTTAGCCTAAAACCCTCACAGCAGTCACAGCACTGTCAAAAAGAGCACCAACTGCGTCCTCGCATGATATTTTCTTACGAAAGCCATATTGATTCTCTGACAAAATATCATGTGCTTCCATGAAGTTGACTAAACGAGTATTTAGTACTTTTTCCAAGATCGTTGACAGCACTGGAAGAACAGATATAGGTCTGTAATTATTGATACTGTCTCTGTCCCCACCCTTGTGAATAGGGTGCACTATCGCCCTCTTCAAGGACCTTGGAAATACGCCCTTAGTGATACACAGATCGCTTAGTACCAGAAATTGTCGGTTAAGTTTTAGCATTCCGGTTGTAATTCCGCCCCACCCTGCAGCAGAACCCGTACGAAGACTCATTACGATACGCTCCACTTCAGCAGGATCCGGCGCAAGGAGTATGAGAGAATTAAATTGTGAGTCATCCCGGAGATATGGAATGAGCTTTTGATTTTGCTCATTTATATGCCTATCCGCAAGGTTTTTGCCAACAGTTGCTAATAAACTGTTCACTTCGTTTATTAAGGATTTTTTTATCTGAAACAATGGTCAAAAGATCATTAGAGGAAGATTTAGAATTGGGTTTATTAAGGATGTTATTTATTACTTTCCAGGTCGCTTTTGGGTAATTTTTTGCTTTTTTGAATTCGTTTTTCTCATAGTTAGTTTTAAATGAAATTATATACTTCCTAATATAATAAATGCGAAAATAACTCGGTCTTTCTATTTTTCGTTCCGTTTGTTACGTTTTTACGCTTAAACCACTGATCCAATTTCATTGTTATTTTAAAGATAAATTGAAACACAGAGGATGTAGGGTCTTATTCCAAGAGTTCGATGTCGAAGACACGCTTGTTTGGCCATGACTGCTTCTGCACCTGTGGCCCCCTGGTAACTCATAATATTCTGTAAATGTGTCTATTAACTGCTCCACATTTGTTGTAATATTTACTTTTTTTTTCTAACACATTATAGTAATGTACGGAAATAGCAATAAGTTCCATGACACATAATATCCAAATTTATTTTTTTGTAGGTATTCCCGAAATCAATGTTGTTACAAACTAAATCAAACTACCTCGCTTACAGAATAAGAATGCGGAATATTTACTTCTTTGACATTCCAAATTATGAAGTTTTCTTCACGTTCCTCTTTAAAACATTTTACTAAGCACCTCTTAAGTTCTCATGTGAAGAAGCAGTCGCGTCTCGACAACTGTATAAGGTTTCACCATGGGAACCAACTGGTGTTCCACTTGAGCGAGCCCGCTATCATCGCCGACAGAGAGATACTGCCGTTACTTGTTGAGACGATACTTAGCTACTAGTACGTCGATAATAATGCGCAAATACTTGACACACGAATCGTGAATGATGAAAATGATAATGTATTATCCCAAATTAGGCTAAGAATTTGAAACATCATAATATGTGTATGTTCGCTACTCCTTTACATTCAAACGGTGAAACAAATTTGAATGAAATTTGGGGCACGGGTAGACCATACCCTGGGTTGGAGTAACAAATAAACAAAACAGTACACGCGTTATCCGTAACTAGTTAATAAAAGTTGAGAAGCCCACACATTAAACGTTATATTATTGAAGTCTAATATGGTAAGGACAATTGATAGCTCCTCACTTGTTTGTCACGTCTTATTCCAAGGTGCTATGTTCACGTCAAGTGCCAAACATGCGTCATTACTGGTATTCGTGTATTTGTCTACTTCTTTGATGACCTTAATGATGATTTGCAATGTCTACTTAGACTTATATTAATAACTGTTGTAGTTTCTGCTTTCGCCTTCGCCTGTATGAGAGTTAAAGAAATTTATCCTTAACGAATGTACTCCCGGGTTATAGAAGCATCCTATTTATGCTATTTCAGGACATGATCTACCTGTGTGCTCAATTTCATTCAATATAAATTGTGTGTTGATTTATTTCGCCTTTCTGGGACCAAAAACATTCACGTTCATACAGAAACATATTTTTTAGTTAAATCCTTTGTATTTGCGATTTATGTTAGGTATTCTTAATAACTTTATCTAATTTTCTTTTTAGTAGAACAGACTCATCTAATTTTTCTTTTTTACCAGACTATAGCGAAGCCAAAGAGAAGGGTTATGATTTTAGCAGTCTATGTATGTTTTTGTGTACGTATTCTATGTTTCACCGTAGCGATTACACTACTGAACCAATTCTGATGAAAGTTTTTTTTTTTTATTATTATTGATAGGTTCACGTTTGACTACTATCTCACCTGATGGTAAGCGATGATGTGGCCGACGAATTCTAAGTAATTTAATAATAAAAAAACAAAAAATTCAGTTGAAGTTAAAACCGTCTGCGGTCCCTAAAAGCTGTGACAAAATCAAACTTCTAAATTAAGAAACAAAAAAGTTACGGCCGTTTATGTCGCAAAAAACGTACCTACATTTCAACACTCTCGAAGGAATTCAAATTCATAGGATACTTCCCGTTGACCCAGAATCCTAAAATTTGGTATAAAGCAAAGTCTTATAGTATAGATATAGGAATAAATCTGAAAACTGTAAATTTGTAGTTACGTCACAAAAAAAAATTACAATTCGGAAAATTCTTCATAACTCAATTCGGGAATCGAACTGTTTTCTTAGGTAAGTTTGCGCGGAACCCTCAGTGCGTGAGTCCGGCTCGCACTTGCCCTGTTTTGTTTTGTTGTAAAAAGTTTTTTTTATGATGTAGGTATACAAAGAATAAGAAAGGATAAGTATTCTAAAATTCTTTCCCTAAGGTAATGAAACGGGAGTCTAAAGTTTGTATGGAGAAACCTACAATCATGCGGGTGACGCCGCTGGCAAAGCTATTACAATAATAAAACGAACATATATTTATGCTAAAATTTGGGGATTTAATTAATTTAGTATTACTTGAGCTTGTTAACTTTCGATACATACGTAGCGGTGGGACTCAAAACCTAGTCGTAGGCTGGTGATATTGCTCATACAGCTCACGGCCAAACTACGAAGTAAAGCATTAGCAGTCACTTACGATTGCAACGCAGCTATTACGAGGTATTGCACTTACAAGGTACGAGTAAGTAGTTACATATGTCACCGCAACAATGGAAGACTTTCACAAGAGCTTGGACAAGTACCACGACCACACATCTAGGCCGGACGCAGTTTCTGGACCATAAAGGATATGTACCACTCATTGTTCTCTCATACATACTTTCGCCCTCATGTTGCTTGTAGTTAAACGTTTCGCAAAACGTTTCGTTGTGACGCAAATCTACGTCGTGGTATCACACTAATATTATAAAGACGAAAGTTCGTCTGTATGTTTGTTGCTTCTGGTTTCGACTTTGTTGCGTAATTGTCGTTTGACCGATATCAAGGCGCATCAGGAGCTAAAAAGAGTTCGAGGAGTGGCTGCCAGCGAGTATGCAGCATGAAGACGGTTAAAGTTAGGCAATCTTATCCAAGAAAAGGCTGCCACAGGCCTGAAATTGATGGTCCGGTACCGCTAAGCACGCCTTTAATTTTCTGAAAATCACCTTTTCGTATAAACTGTTGAAAGAGCAGACTGGTTCAAATTGATTTCAGCAGCAACTGTACGCTGAATTGTTTAAAAAACCGGGCAAGTGCGAGTCGGATTCGCGCACTGAGGGATCCGTACAAACTTAAAAGGTAAATTGCGTTTTACGATTTATGACGTATTAAAAAAAACTGCTTACTAGATCTCGTTCAAACCAATTTTCGGTGGAAGTTTGCATGGTAATGTACATCATATATTTTTTTTTAGTTTTATCATTCTCTTATTTTAGAAGTTACAGGGGGGGGACACATTTTACCACTTTGGAAGTGTCTCTCGCGCAAACTATTCAGTTTAGATAAAAATGATATTAGAAATCTTAATATCATTTTTGAAGACCTATCCATAGATACATGGGTTTGATGAAAAAAAAATAATTCAGTTCTATGTATGGGGAGCCCCCAAAATTTATTGTTTTTTTTCTATTTTTGTGTCAAAATCTTAATGCGGTTCACAGAAAACATCTACTTACCAAGTTTCAACAGCATAGTTCTTATAGTTTCGGAAAAAAGTGGCTGTGACATACGGACGGACAGACAGACATGACGAATCTATAAGGGTTCCGTTTTTTGCCATTTGGCTACGGAACCCTAAAAAGTACTGAATCAATTTTCATAATAATGATACCAATTTAAAGCTGAAATTTCAGGCTTTCTAACGGTATATTGTTTCTTTAAAGACAGTAGGTACAGTATTCTGTGAAGAAAATATCTGCTCTTGTACATTGAGTCGATTTCGTTGCTTGCGAATGTACTTGACAGTTGCTTGTTGTTGTGTGTTTGACAGTTTTTCTTTCTTTCTTTCTTTCTTTACTTATTAGTCCGGTTAATCGAATTCCCACTGTATTTACTTACAGGTACTTTAGTAAAAAGTCCCCCACCTGAAAAAACATAAATTATGAAGCAACATGAAGACACGGTGTCGTTTCGACTTAATAACTCTGAAATTATATTTTACCCATGATACAGGGGAATTTAAAAAAAAAAAAAAAAACCAATAATAAATATTTAAATTAAAAAGCAACCTAAATAACTATCGAAATCATTTATTGTCACAGAAAAGTAAGTAAGTATTATATCCCCCTATTGAAACAAATCGAACTGATTGTTAGTCGATTTACATAATTGAAGTGAGTAAAAAATATATCTACATTTATATATATAAAAATTAAACATTTCATTAAATAAAAACTTTTTACAAAAAAAATACAACCGACTTCAAAGTAAAAAAAAAACACTGAAAAGTGCAAAATAACTTTAATTTCGGAAGTCGGTGTTTCTATAATAGTTTTGTCTCTTCGTTATTTAACACCGACTTCCGAAATTAAAGTTATTTTGCACTTTTCAGTGTTTTTTTTTTACTTTGAAGTCGGTTGTATTTTTTTTGTAAAAAGTTTTTATTTTGCACTTTTTAGTTATGGTACCACCACTAAAAAGTACCCCTCAGCTAAACTTAAATACCTTATAGCCAGAGTGCATCTCATGACAATTCTAATAATCCCAAACACGGTTAGATTACATTAATTTATTACAGAGTTCCGGTGCCTAACTTCAGGCTTCATCATCAGATCAGTTCGATATATTCCCCTTCTACTTTCAGTCAGTCATCGACTACACATATAAACAAAGCAATTTTACTTGTTACGACGGTTCTGCTGTGATCCTATGAGGAGTTCTGTTCCATATCTTCGAAGTTCATGATCAGATCATAACAATATTTCTATGGGACCAACTCGGAAGCATAACCTTTCAATCAAAAAAAAAAAAATTAAAATCGGTCCACAATTGACCGAGAAATCGGTGAACATACATAAAAAAAAAAAATAAAAAACATACATTCAACCGAACATATAACCTCCTCCTTTTTGAAGTCGGTTAAAAATGCAAATTATTCCACAAAAATTTGAACTTCAAATCATCGATTGGGAGTGAATCGATTTGGACTTCAAAGTTAAGCATTATTTTGAAAATGCAACAGAGTTTAAGGGTCGTCGTAGTATGTAGCACGGCCCTAACGTTGCCCTAAGGGGAAGTCGAGAAGCAAATAATTTAACCCTGCAGCTATCGCGTAAATGGTACACACTGAAGCGTGAACGAAATGCGCATCAGGGGAACCGTTTATGTTACTTTAGGAAACCGCTGCGAACCCTGGCTATTATTTTTGGTACAATGCAATCGAGCTTTTTAACCGACTTCAAAAAGGAGGTTATATGTTCGGTTGAATGTATGTTTTTTTATTTTTTTTATGTATGTTCACCGATTTCTCGGTCAACTGTGGACCGATTCTGAAAATTTTTTTTTTGATTGAAAGGTTATGCTTCCGGATTGGTCCCATAGAAATATTGTTATAATCTGATCATGAACTTCGAAGATATGGAACAGAACTCCTCATAGGATCACAGCAGAACCGTCGGTCGTAACAAGTAAAATTGCTTTGTTTATACGTGTAGTCGATGACTGACTGAAAGTAGAGGGGGAATATATCGAACTGATCTGATGATGAAGCCTGAAGTTAGGCACCGGAACTCTGTAATAATTAATGTAATCTAACCGTGTTTGGGATTATTAGAATTGTCATGAGATGCACTCTGGCTATAAGGTATTTAAGTTTGGCTGAGGGGCACTTTTTAGTGGTGGTACCATAACTAAAAAGTGTAAAATAAAAAACTTTTTACAAAAAAAAAATACAACCGACTTCAAAGTAAAAAAAAAAAAAACTGAAAAGTGCAAAATAACTTTAATTTCGGAAGTCGGTGTTAAATAACGAAGAGACAAAACTATTATAGAAACACCGAATTCCGAAATTAAAGTTATTTTGCACTTTTCAGTTTTTTTTTTTTTACTTTGAAGTCGGTTGTATTTTTTTTTGTAAAAAGTTTTTTATTATAGATAAATATTGGATTATAACAACAACAAAAAAACTACTTATTACTAATTGACGACCCGCTCCGGCTTTGTCCGGTAGCAAATTACATAGAATAGAATAAACTTTATTGTAGGTAGGGCTTCTTAAACAAAAGACAAAACAGAGTGTTTATCGTTTCATTTTCTTTATTTAGCCTCCTACCGGCAGATTAAAACTCTGACCTTTTTCGATTTGTTATTTTCGGTTATTTTAGTTGAAATTTAATGTGTGCCATCTCCCTCTTCCCTCTCCTAGAGAGGAGGCCTGAGTCCCAACAGTGGGAACATTATAAGGCCGACTATGCTATGCTATGCATCTCTCTGGCGCCCGAATTGATTATCTATTACTTTATTTATATTTATTTGGGAGATCACGTCATGTTCTACACAAAACTAAAGTTCACACACATACGCATATACATTACATTTGGTTTCCGAATAATCCTTATTATATCATTACATTTTACGCGAAATCTTCATATTTTTTCATATTTGGCGGCCTACATTAAAAAAGTAACACAACTTACACACAAACTTAAATCTATGGACACAAGGGCGGTTTTATCGTTGACAGCAATATCTAGCAGACAACATCTGAATGTATTGTAAGAACTTATGTTACTTATACTCACGTAAACCTTCTTCGTTTATCATTCTTTTTATTTTTTTTTTATTTAGGCCTCCATGGACACTTATAAAACGACAGAAGTTAGTGCACCTGCTATTAATAAAATCCATAACAAAATCCGATGCGTGCTAAAAGAGGAATTTGCAGATAAACAGAAAAACATACGCAAACAATTACTTTGTTATACAGTGGTGGAACGATTTGTAGTACCAAACATTTTTTTTTAAAAGGATGACATATGTACTTTTATGTTCCTTCTCAAAAGAAATTAATTATGTTAAGAAATAGCTACATGGATAGAGTAAACGGGATTAAGAGTAAATATTAAAATCACTTACTTACTACTTGTAGGATAAAACAAAAGACTAGTTCATTATATACTAGGTTTTATTGTTTCCAATATTAATAACGAAGTTTTTAAATAACAAATCACATTGAATAAGCAATACGTTACACATTTATTAATAATTATAGTTAATATTCTCTAAAGTAGTTTTACTCGCAATTATTAACATACAAGCAACATATTATCAAACATCAAATACCCTCTATTATTTAATTTACTTGCAAATCACAGGATGTTAACTCCACAAACGTCGGACAGCAACTGAGAGCGCAAGCGAGCGAGCGTGGCAGTCGCTACGTCCCCGTCAGAGGGCGTGGCAAGCGGCTTCAGGGCTTCATCCTCTGGCCGCGGGGTCCAACTGTGGTCCATGAATATGGACCCGTCATTATGTTGCCACTTTTGGCATGGCTTTTTTGGGTGTTGAGCACCCATATGTTTTTTGTATGTGTGAGTATACTGTAGGTACGTCACGGCGCTATTTCCCATAGCGCCGACTCTTCACGACACACCGGCGGTCAGTCCCCGCCAGGTGAGACCCCAAGAGGAAGCCCGGCGGGGGAAGACCTGCGACGAGTGTGCCGGCTTGTTACGGACCTACAGTAGGAAATGTATCCCCTGCCTAACCCGCTTCCAGAGCGAGCCGGTTACGGTTTAGACCGCAGGGACGATTGCGTATGTGTGTGAGCGGCATTGTACTGTGTAACATCGCTCAGTGCACATGCACCGAATAGTAAGCTTGCGCTATCTATCCAGTGCGTGAGTCTAGCGTGTGTAGAGTTGCGAATGTATGGTCGACTCGCGTCGTGCCTATATTAACTTAGCACACGTTTGTCCGAGTGCGAGTACTAATGTAGAGTCTTTGTTTGAGTAGGCCGCGTGTAGACTGGTACGGCTTACTCAGGCGTCAATCCGAGGGGGGGGGAGTCGCTGTCGACATTAAGGTCACGGGGCAGAAGTCTCGCGTCAAGGGGGCGCGCGTGCCAGGGCGCCAGGTGCTTAACGCGGGGCCAAGCTGAAGCGTCGGCACGCGCGAAAATTCCTTTCACGAGGCGCCGCACAAACTCATCCAGGCTCTCAATCTCGAGGTCGCGAGGCGCGAGGTGGATAACGTCATTCCTCACATAGCGAGGGGCGTCTACTATCGTCCGCAGCGCCAGGTGTTGCTGCGCGCGGAGAGTTTTCCGGTTCCCCTCGCTTGTGAGGGCAAATCAAGCTGGTGCGGCGTACGTCAGGATTGGGCATACTTACGCCTTGTACACGCCCAACCTGACGCGCACCGGGAGTCGGGACGAGAGCACTGGTTTAAGGTTGCGGCGACCCTATGGACATGCGGCATAGTGAGCAGACGGTCGATGGTTACGCCCAGGTATTTGACCCGGGGCGTCCACTCGATGTCGGCTCAGCTTAGTTTCAGGCGTGGTGGGAGGGGCGTGGATCCTGTGATCATTGCCTGTGTCTTACTCGCGTTCATCGACAGTCGCCATTTGGCGAGCCATTCGGGAATGAGGTCGAGGACGCGCTGCATCGTTACCACCGCGTACATTGCGTTCATGGATGTAAGTACAATGCGTTCCAAATAAGAATAGGATCGAGTGCCAATCGAATCCAATTTCTTGCGATTTGACAGGATGACGTGTCCTCACTACCTGGCAGTCGGTCCTATTCTTATATGGAACGCATTGTAGTGATGTACGCGGCGTCGTCGGCGTACAGCGCGAGCGTCGAATCCGGCGTCACAGTCTAAACAGCCGTAGCACTTCGTTCTTCGCTTCTACACCACACACAGATGACAAATAACAAAGCACACATAAGGCATATTATTACTCGATAGATTTACAAGTACATATCAGCAATGACATACCTCATGTGGCTTTGATAAAAGCCGTTTGTTGTCAATTTGTATGAGCAAACAATCGTGAAGTTTGATTTACTTTGTGTACCTACATGAATAGAAAAAAAAATACTTTTTGTATTCTAATTCAAATTGTCTATCTTTCTTTAAAAATAATTTTATTACATCAGTGTAAAAAGTTAGTGATCGTTTTAATTCTACCAATAGCTGTTTTTCAATTGCAATCAAAGATAATTCGGGAAGCCGCTTTTGTAGGCAACATTGCGTCTTAATCTAGGAGGTGAATTATTAGGCAATGCGTCTTCATAAATTTGGTCGAACTGTGAAGGGATTTTGTCATTCAACCATAAGTTAAACTCTTTTATTTTGTTGCAACAAAAACCAACATCGACTTGTGATTTTTGAATTATATTGTACAAGCCGTCGGTTCTTTCAAATATTGTGAGGAAAACAAAAAGAATAACATTAAAATTGAAAGATGTAAATTGAAAAAGTTTTCCGCGGCTAAAATATTATCTCCGTACTATTCCTGCGTGTTGTCAGCCATTTCATTAAACATAGTAATGAGATGACGTTTTTGCCCATAAACTGTGTTTTTAATACGCCATGAATATGACCAACGAGTTGCAGACAGATGAGGCAAGTTTTTGCTACAATAACTGTCATAAAAAGCAGCACGTTTCGTGCTGTTACTAAAAAAAGTACTCATTGCCTGAAGGGCTGAAAAAAAAGAACTTACTTCACTAATCCTACCACATGATTTGGAAAGTTCCAAGTTTAAAATATGATCATTACACTAAGTAGGTTGGGTGACAAACGTCCTTAATTTTTTGTTGGACGCCAGTTCTTGACCCTAACATTACGCTAGCACCGTCATAGCTTTGTGCTACTAATTTTTCAATGCACTCATATTTATTTAAGTTGTCTAAAATTATTTGAGATAAAGTTTCAGACGTACGGTCATTCGATACATTAACGTATCCCAAAAATCGAACACAAATGTCATTACCATAATAATATCTAAAAATTACGCACAATTTCTCTCTTACTAATATTGGGAGTTTCGTCAACAATAACAGAAACAAATTTTGTGGTCTTAATGTCGAACTAAATGCGAGTTCTCATAACTTCATAAATAGAATAAATAATATAATTTTGAATTTTATTCGACAAGTAACTAGACCCTGGTTTATTACATTCTTGTTGCTGCGTATGTTTCTCTAAGACAAGATCGTATTTAGAGAGCAAAGAGCTCTAAGAAATTATCTTTATTTAATGAGGTTTTAGACTCATCGTGACCTCGAAAAGGAAGCTCCTGTTACGCTAAGAAACACACAACATCAACTAATCTTTGAAAAACGGAGCGATTGTGATCTACAAGCATATTGTACATAAAAATTTCGTCACTTAATTGTCGAGAAAGTGAAGCTTCTATTCGTGTTTTACCAAAACTACAGAATGAAATAACAGCATTCAAGTGCTTTTGAGAATTCTGATGTTTTTTCATAGTACCTACCAGTGAAATTATTTAAGTAATTATAACCTGACGTGCAGATTTGTCACTGCAGCCCTTGGCCCTCGGGTGCGCCAGTGTGGGCGCCGTCGCTGCGAAAGCGACTGGCGGTCAAGCTGAACGCATGCCAGAGGGTTATGGCCATTCGGATGGTGCGGGGATACCGCATGATTTTCCGTAAAGCGGCTAGCCTCCTTGCTGGCCTGCCACCGTGGGATTTGGAGGCAACAGTCCTTGCATGCATGCACGATCTGCACGTGGATGCAACGCCGGGCCGAAGCTCCTCTGCCGTGCCAAGTCGTGGCGGACAGAGTTCCGGTGGGATCTCATGGTGGAATGGCGACAGCGACTGTCTTAACCCAGTGCTGGGCACGCCACAATTATGGCGGTAAGTCTCCTCTTTGAGGAGTAGCTGAAAAGACAACATGGCGTCCTTACCTTCCGCATGACGCAGGTCCTCACCGGACATGGTAAGTTCGGGAGATTCCTGCACGGGATTCGTACGGAAGAAACGCCTGGGTGCCACCATTGTGTGGTCCGCCCGGATGACACGGTGGAGCATACGGTAGAGGTGTACCCCACCTGGGAAGAGCACCGCCGTGTCCTCGTGGGGGCGATCGGCGGTAGTGATCTCTCACGCCGGGCCCTGATACAGGCCATGGTCTGGAGCGAGGAGGAGTGGCAGGCGGTCGCCTCCTTCTGCGAAGCAGTGATGCTAGCAAAGGAGGAGGCCGACCGCGCGAGGCAACGGGCCTCTCGCCCCAGCCACCGAGATTCCGATCCCGATTACCGGCCAACGTAGGCGCAGGCGCGCTGTGGACAGCGAGCAATGGGTAGCTCACTGTCCGACCGTCCGGTAACCGTCCGGACTGAGCCCAAGTCGTCGACGGCACGTTTTGTTCCAAGCGCGCCTCAGAGAGATGTCAGCAAATCGTAGGGGCACAGCAGGGTCGAAGCCTACTGGGGCCACGGGTAGTGTGAAAATGAAACCCGGGGCCCTGGGACGAAGGCAAAGAAGGAACAGGAGTGGGTTTTTAATCAGTAAAAGTCTTACACTATCTCTCGCTCGGCCCAAGAGCGGGATTTGTCATTAGATGATTTTTCCACCTAAAAAACAAAACAAGCACAACCCATCATTAAATAATTATCCTCATTATCATCGTTAAATAATTATGTAGTTTCATCTATATGAAGATACAAATTTCGTTCATTCTCAATTCCTGTCGCATCATCCGAAAGTTCCTAACTTCTTCACAAACTCATACTACACGCACTCGTCCTACAAACCTTTTTAAAGTTAATTTTATCATAATCACTGTAATAATAAAATAATACCTACACTCTAACACACTCTTCCATTCCACACCCACACTACATACACACCACGCACAACTTTATTTTAGGTTAGGTTAGTAATAGGTAGTTATAATATTACAAAAAATACTATATTATAGATAAATAATATAGTAATTTTAATATCTTGTTTTCTTTTTTATAAGTAATATATGCGCGGAGATCCGATCAGAAAGGAAAGGGAGTTAGTGATAGCGTGACGAGTGACAGGACAGAATGGAAGAAAAAAACGTGTTGTGCCGACTCCAAATAAAACGGGACAAGGGCAGGAAGACGATGATGATATGCGCGGAGATCCAGCCCACTAAAAGCCGTTGGCCCTCCCCAGTGATGGTCTTGGCGGCCGACACAGGGAAGCTCACCGTTACGGCTCGCATGCCCATGCTCTCAGCACGGATGGTGCCTGCCCTACAATTAAGGATATTGAACTTTCCTGTTCTTATGTTTCTGGAAGTGGGCGCTGATAGCCGCGCCACAGTTTCCAACTATTATATCTATTCTTCTTAAATTGTTATGTGAATTTAAGTTAAAAAATAAAGATTTTTATTATTAATTGTCATCCACCGTTTTAAACTCTTACATTATTGGTTTCGACTCATGGGTAAAGTCAAGTATGCTCATAGCATAGCAAAATTAACAACTCAAAATTATAATAATGATATTTGGTAAAATAGTTTTCTGTCATGTGTTCGTCATCCGTGGAGACGACAGCTGAGTCGTGAATTTGATGTGCAGCTGTTAAGTTTATCTTCTTCTCCGCATTTATCTAACCAGTGTTCCCGCGAAGTATGTTCAAGAAAAGACTCGTCAAAAGTGAGTATTACCAAATTAGTAAAGCTATAGCCAATTATTATTGCACGTAATTTTTTGTTAAATAAATAATTTTTAGGTATTACTCTGTCAAAGATAGGTTGCAGTTTGTCTCGACTGGTCAAAGAGAATATGTAGTTTATTTTATCCGGCCTACGAGAAATTGCAGTTTCGCTCACCCGGCAATGATAAGATCCAGTATCTCTCGCTTAACCACCGACAAGATGCAGTTTCTCCCGCTCGACCACCATCGAGGTGCAGTTTCACTCACTCCATCACCAAAAAGGTACAGTATTTCTAGCCCGGTCTCCGATAGAGTGTAGTTTTCCATGCCCGGTTAGAATAAGAAGCAAATCCTCTCTCGCACAGTCAATGATAGGACGCAGTTTTTCTCGCCTGGTCAACGCGAAATTACAGTTTCGCTCACCCGGCAACGACAAAATTCAGTTTCTCTCAGCTAGCCACCGACAAGATGCAGTTTCTCCCACTCGACAACCAGCAAGAAGCAGTTTTTCTCACACCACCACCAGTCAGGTGCAGTTTTTCTAGCCCGGTCTCCGATAGGGTACAGTTTCTCATGCCCGGCTAAGAATAAAATGCAAATCCTGTCGCTCAGTCAACGATAGGACGCAGTTTGTCTAGCCTGGATAACGAGAAGATGTAGTTTATTTCATCCGGATAGCGAGAAATCGCAGTTTCGCTCACCTGACAACGATAAGATCTAGTTTCTCACGGCTAGCCACCGACAATTTACAATTTTTCTCACCCCGCCACCAATCAGGTACAGTTTTTCTAGCCCGGTCTCCGATAGGGTATAGTTTATCATGCCTAACTATCCATTAGATGAAAATCCTCTCGCTTAGTCAACGACAGGATGCAGTGTCGTTCGCCTAACAAACAAGAAGATGTTGTTTATTTCTCCTGTCCGTCTATCAATAAGATGCACTTCCTCTTACTTGGCCACCGCCACTTTTTCTTGCTGACCAATAATAAGACACTGTTTCTCTCGCCTGATCAACAAAAAAGCACAGTTTCTCTTGCCTGATCACCATTAAGATATGCAGTTTCTTTCAACTAATTAATAATTAACGATACGGATACACCGTATCGTTAATTATTTGAGTTTTCTCGCCTGATCAAACATAAGATGCAGTTGCTTTCGCACTATCAACAATAAGATGCAGTTTCTCTCGCCTGATCAACAATAAGATGCACGTTCTCTCGCTTGATCAATGTTAAGATACAGTTAATCCCGCTTGATTAACGATATTATGCAGGCTATTTCGCTTGATCAATGATAAGATGCAGGATATTTCGCTTGTTCAACGATAAGATGCAGTCACTCTCGCTTGATCAACAATAAGATACAGTTTCTCTTGCCTGATCAACGATAAGATGGACGTTTTCTCACCTGATAAATGTTAAGGTACAGTTTCTCTCATTTGATCAACGATAAGATGCAATTCCGCTCGGCTGTTCAAGGATAAGATGGAGGATCTCTTGCCTGATCAACGATAAGATGCAGTCACTCTCGCCTGATCAAGAATAAGGCACAGTTATCACCCTTGATCAACGAAGGTGCAGGTTCGTCTGCTGGCTAACTAGATGAGACAGTTTAACTGGCCTAGGTAACTATAGGATGCAGTTTTGCTTAGTTTCGCTAGACGCATCAGTAACTAGCAGCTCATATGCACTAAACGTTGTATACAGACAGAAAGATAGTATACTCACCGCTTTTATATCCACAGTCCTTCAATGCTTTAAAAATATTTCTTTGTTATACATAATACGATTTCAATAGAAGCGAGTCACAGTTGCGACACATTTTGAAAACATAATTTAATAATTATCAATATAGGTATTCTGATGGCGGCCATACAACTGTGAAACCAGTCAATAGTCATTGAAGATGTTTGGCTAAGCGAATGAAGAAATCAGAAATCAGAAACTTTTATTTCAAATAGACCAATTACAGGCACTTTTGAATTGTCAAAATGTTGGTCAGTCAAAAAAATAAAAGAAGTGAAGCTAAATTGCACGTTCCAAAGCGTAGATCTCTATGGAGAAGAACGTGCAAGAAACTCCATGGACTCTCTTTTAAATCATATTATGAGTTACATAAATCTTGGTTACATATTTCATGTCGCTTCTAATATGTGAGCACAATGTAGATAAATAAGAATAAAAACTAATTAAAAAGACAGAAATTGAATTAAGCCACTGGCAGCTAAGAGATGACCAGTCTCAACTGACGGCACCCGTTCACGAACATGACGCGTGCGTTAGCCTCACTCATCTCAACCACTTTGAAGGAAACTGAATGACCCAATAACACGTGCCACCATCAGCGAGACATTTGAGTGAGCATGACAAACTCTCAACTGCCATGATCGTAATGTCAAACAAGTTGTAACCTAATAAAAATGCTCCATGGTACTTCACATTCAAAAAACTTGAAAAAAAAGTACTTCTACATTATACAATGCAATTGTTTCGGAAAATGCAAAAGGTAATAAATAATCATAAGCTCTATTGAAATAAACAAATAAAATAAAATAAGAAACATTTCGAAAACAACAAAACAAAAGGGGAATAGTAAGTATCTCTTCCAATATTTATAAATATATATATTTTAAAAAAAAAAACAAAAACTAATTTGAAGTCTGTGGCTGTGGAGCAGGACCGGCATTTAGCCAAGCGTTTTTGTCAAGGATATAATCTTCCAGTTTATAATACGCTTGTCTACATAGTGTGCGTTTAATGCATGTTTTAAATTTGGACTCATTTAGTTGTAGAATCTCAAGTGGTATTTTATTATAAAATTTTACACAGTACCCCATAAAGGAACTATGTACTTTTGCCAATCTGAATCGAGGTTGATCTAATTTGTTCCTATTCCTAGTATTAAAATTGTGCCTGTCACTTATCTTAGTAAAAAGATGAATATTTTTCCGAACATACATAATGTTTTCATAAATGTATTGACAAGGGACCGTCAGGATGTTTATTTCCTTAAATAGTTCTCTAAGAGAATCGCGTCTGCGAAGATTATATATGGCTCTGATAGCTCTCTTCTGCAGAATAAAAATAGACTCTATGTCTGCAGCCCGTCCCCATAGCAAAATACCGTAAGACATGATACTATGAAAGTAACTAAAATAAACTAGTCGCGCAGTATCTACATCAGTAAATTGACGGATTTTTCTGACAGCATAATATGCTGCCGAACTAAGCCGACCTGCCAGAGATGTTAAATGAGGACCCCATTGTAGCCTCGAGTCAAGCGTGATTCCTAGGAAAACCGTATCTTCGACGAATTCGAGTTTCTCCTTGTTCAATACTATGCCGGAGTAATTACTTTTAACATTCGGTAACGCAAATCTTATGCACTTGCTGTAGAGCATTGTTTACGTCATCAAGGTTTGTGGAACGTCTATTGATCTTAAAAATTAACGACGTATCGTCAGCAAACAATACAATATGTGGTTGTTTTTTTAATAGATGTGGTAGATCATTTATGTATATTAAAAAGAGGAAAGGACCCAATATTGAGCCTTGTGGTACACCCATTTTGACTTTCAAACCCGGAGAATTGACACCGTTTATCTGAACTTGCTGTTGCCTATCAATTAAATAAGATTTTCCCAAGCTGAGTGCAAGTTTACCTAGCCCATAAGTCTGCTAAACAATCGATGTTATTCTAATAATTAGGTAGGTAGGTAGGTACTGAGGTCCATTCAGTTCTCTGCTGACATCAACGTAAACCTTTACAGCTGTAGAGATGCTATGGCTAAGATGAAATCCGTGGAGCCAGAGGAGGTGTCAGACTTTCCCTGACCTGTATTAGTGCGTGCAGGTCAGAAAAAGTCCAGGGCCACGGTAAGTCTTTCAAACTATCCCACAACGCTGGTTGGCATTAGCCCTAGCGGGCACCGTTAATTTTGCTCACTTTGTGGTTCACATTGAAGACAACACGTCGCCGTCGCCGTCAATTCGGGTTTGAGCCCTTTGGGTCAGTGAGCAACCCATTGCTGTCGTGCTGATCGCTTTCATCCCATAAAATAAAATTACTCTTACGGTTTACTTAAAAATAATAAGATATTTTGTCAAATATTTTTTTATGCGGACCAACTTCGACTGGTCAGATTTTTTTTCAATAGATATAAAGAAATAATCGTTACTTGAATGTAAGTCGATGGGCATTAAAAAAAACCGAGTGCATTTTGCGCCGGCAGAAGGGTTATGTTACTATTTTGGTATACAATAAAGTTTATTCTATTCTAATCTACACTTTATCAGATAATTTTCTAATCTAATTATAGTTAAATAAGTTTGGGTTTTATAATATATTAGTTTATTATTCTTTAAGATTATTTTATGTAGTTTTTCTATGGGCCTCAAATGCCTGAAAATAAAATGTTTATTATTATTATTATTGTTGTACTGTTGCCAGAGGGTCAATTTGGTTTTACTTTGTGAACAGTCTGTCTCTTCGGTTTACACTAAGAAAAGATATAGGTCCTTAGAATAGTATCACGTTCTCTAATAACAACCTGAGTGAGTCAGAAGTGTTTAGCGTTGATAGAATATTAAATGATCGAATCGTTTAAATGAATCATTCGTTTACATAAATGATATGAGACCGTTGAAACATGTCTGGCTGCGGTGTGGTCGTGAGGTGACGATACTGTGGTTCAACAAGTGTGTGTTTGTTATTATTTACCTTTTAATTCTTGTAAGGAGACTTCAAGTATGACGAGAATTGAACGGTTGAATTTATTTGGGTTAGAAAAAATATATATTTCGTACCACTTATTACTATATCATTGGTAGCCTTACTAGAAAACAACTAAAAACACTAAAAAGTGCAAAATAACTTTAATTTCGGAAGTTAGTGTTAATTAACGAAGCAACAAAACTATTATAGAAACACCGACTTCCGAAATTAAAGTTATTTGCACTTTTTAATGTTTTTTTTTGGGTTCCGTACCTCAAAAGGAAAAACGGAACCCTTATCATCACTTTGTTGTCCGTCCGTCTGTCTGTCTGTCTATCTGTCTGACAAGACCCTTTATCTCGGGAACGCGAGGAGGTATCGAGTTGAAGTTAAAACCATAATTATACTCAATGGTCGGTTTATGTCGCAAAAAACTTGTATTTATACACTCTCAAGGGAATCAAAACTCATAGGGTACTTCCCGTTGACCTAGAATCCTGAAATTTGGCATGAAGCAAGGTCTCATAACACAAGAATAGGAAAAAATCTGAAAACTGTAAATTTGTAGTTACGTCATAAAAAACTTATTTTGCGTTTCGGAAAAATCTTCGTAACCCAATTCGGGAATTGAACTGTTTTCATAGGCAAGTTTGCACGGAACCCTCAGTGCGCAAGTCAGACTTGCAATTTCGAAATCGGTGGTATTTTCTTTGTAAAAAGTTTTTTTATTGCTAGCTCATTTAAAACAAATATTACAAGTATTATATACTTGTAGAGCTTTGCTCTACAAGTATTGATGATGAGTTTCAGTTCTAAGTATGAGGAACCCCCAAAATTTATTGTTTTTCTTCTATTTTTGCGTGAAAATCTAAATGCGGTTCACAGAATACATTTACTTACTAAGTTTCAACAGTATTTAGTTCTTATAGTTTCGGAAAAAAGTGGCTGTGACATACGGACGGACAGACAGACACATGACGAATCTATAAGGGTTCCGTTTTTTGCCATTTGGCTTCGGAACCCTAAAAAGTTATCAATTAAAAAAAATGCTTTCAGTTGTTGATTTCTTAATTTTCACTTTATGGTACCTAAATGACGGCTGATGCAAAACTGCAGGGAGTTATTATATAATATTTTGCTTTCTGGTGATTTATCTTTTACCTGGCGGATCTATCATACCAAAATACGTTTGTTTTAAATAAATCTAATTAAAAAAAAATACTTTGATTCTAACCAACATACAAACTAAACAATTTAAAAGTGGTTGATGCGTCATTGGACCATTCTGGCGCTAATTCGCACATGGTCAAGTTTTTTGACACGTTATCGTAACGATCTTTTTCAAAATCGGTCGGCGATGATGTCAACATTATTAGCAGGGGCGCCGACTCCGTGGGTGCTCGGGGGCTCGAGCACCCATGAGAAATAAACAGTGGGTGCCGAGCACCCCTGAGAATAGACATCAAGAAACAGATCAGTAATATAAATTATAATATTTCTTGATATTAAAAACTAGTTTCATTTTTATACATATAATGGTTTCATTTTATATTTTTATCAAACATAATTAGTAATTAAATACGCAGTATGTAAGTAGGACATTTACTTATTTGTGGGTCGATCAGTGTTATTACATTACTCTTCTCACACTTTGCCGCTTTTTCGAGTCCATCAAATGAGCATGAGCACCCATGAGGTTTTCTAAAAGCCGGCGCCCCTGATTATTAGGATAATAATTATCAAGTTCGTGAGAAAATCTTAGACCTGCAAAATATGGTCTTATCTAGGTACGCTAGGCTTTCTAGTGCTGTCTGAATGCTTCAATCTTGTTTCTCTATCTTCTTTATGCTTGCATGTTAAAATTACCACCTCAATATATTTGGAGCCCTTGATAGGTTATAGCGGCAGTGAAAATCGGTTTTTAAAAGAGTCGATTTAATGTTGTTGTCGTTTTCGGCGCTGGTGCAGCATAGTCTGATTGTGGGAACGTTTGAAAGAACGATAATGGCTCTTAAACGCAAAGGGCAACTGTAAGACACAGGTTGGTTTTAGTCAGTAAAAGTCTGACACGCCTTCCATTTCATCCTAGAGCGGGAGAAATTATATGCTAATTATCTTCCACCTCAAAAAAAATATAACCTGTTATTTTTTTGTTGGCTCGTCGCGTCGCTAATAGTCAAAGAGTCGCTAAAAATTTACGAGGATCTTTGAGAGTTATAGTGGTTATACCTACAGCCTCCTGACACAGATCGTACCTAGGTACTTTGACGATTAACAAGCTGACAGTGGCCCCAAACATCCCACGTACATGGCACATAAAAAAAAAATTAGATTCAAGACAGCCTAAAAGAGAAAACAAAATCCTAAGTTATAATTCTAGCGAATTGTTAAAATGTATTTAATTACCAACAGTGCCACCTTTCGATAAACTACCAGTACATTATGGCGACATATTTGGCGTCGTTGAGTCGACAACTTCAAGCTTACAACTTGACAGAACAAGTTACTTAATAACATTCTGTGAATTCAGTAGATGGCGCTTGTGATGGTACCGTCATTCACCGTAGCTCTCATAGAGGGCACTGTTTTTTCATCGACGAGACGACAGTAGGTATACGTAGGAAGCGACCCGACCAAGCTTTTCCCTCCCACGCAAAGCTCAAGCTGCTACGAACAAATATGGAATCGAAAATTTCTGTGTGTACTATCCATTGCTTGCCGAGTTTATTATATTAGTTGGGAAGTTTTGATAAAAGTAGCAATGTATATGATTTGATCAAGATGTTTGTGCGTGAATGTCAACCGGTAGTTTCATGGTGAGCTGGAGTTGTGAACGCGGGACCGGCAGGCAGAGACCGGCGGCACTCGGCAGTAGACTCGTGTTCGCTTACAGTGGCAGGTGGCACGCTGCCACACGATACCGCCAACTTGCGCTCGCGATACCATCCCTTTTGTACATAACACTTGTGACCCCCGAATCGTGAAAACAACATTAACTGATAAGTTTAAGACTAGTTTATGTTATGACAATACAAAATGTGAACTTTATAAAAGTGTCGTGAAGTGTTCGGAGAAATACCGGCTCCGTCAGTCATGTCGTCAAGTACGATTTAAGTGCAAAAATTATCTTGCTTTTAAACTTACGATGTTCTTCAATACTATATGTTACGGTACAGCTTAAACTGTCTGCTGGCCAACTTTGGACTTAGTTTTTGTAATTAGGTAAGCACAGTATCATTTTTATTTAAGTAACTTATTTTGATGTTTCTGTAGATATTGAACTACATACTGTGAAAACTATGCGTAATATCAAAGTAAAGTTGTTTGTATGAATGGTAGCTAGCACAATAACCCTGCGCTTGATACTATTCACACAGCCGTAAAATTTCATTGGATAAATATTTTATGGTGCGTGACCTTTCATTTGAGGTAATTATTGAATTGAATTGAATGGGCATAACGTTGAGGTGTGCAACATTTATATTCCTTTGGTGAAAGATGTTATGGATAGTAGGTACTTATAGTGTCGGACAATAGTGCAGAGCCGTGTTGTGGATGAAGGCAGTCGGCACGGCAGGCACCGGCACAGCGCGAGGCCACGGTTGAGTTGAATGGCCGCCGCCGATGTCGTCGGCGCCGTGCATCCATCGCTGGCCGCACTTACCTCACCTTGGCAATAATCTCATTTTGTTTCGTAGCGGAACTGATTATACAGTAGCCTCATGTACTTTTGGAACCTATTACGACCAAGTTTTAAACAACAAAGCAGTTAGTCTGTGATGACACCACTTCTGGCTGTGCCTGTGTTTATATCCGTGGCGTAGGCGATGATTGCATGCGTACATTTTTTGTAAGTTCTAATGCAGAAATAAGAAAAATATATCATGTGCGCCCTAGTGCCTTGGTCATATTTCGTCTTGACATTTTCTGTTTAGAGCCCTTAGTCTGGAAAAGTTACTATTAGGCGTAAGTAATGTTACATCTGGGTCCCTACTCCCCACATGTAACATATTGGAACGGTCTCCAGGGAGACTCCCATCTTTCTTTCTTTCTATCTTGGCCTGTCAGTGATAACGAGGTCGATCTCATTTATAGCTTTCGCTTGAAATCATATCTTTGTGTTCGAACCGTTCTTCTAATATTATACAGACTATATGCCATCATATACACTAGCTAGTTTCTTAATAGAAATATTGCTGATTTATTAAACACGATTAGAGATAAAACTTTACGACATCCTCTTTCAATTATTATTTAACAACTATTAAAATGGATTGACGACTTAATAACACTGTCATTACAGGTAAACATTAAAATGTGAATTTGCATACATTATAATTAAGAACTTAGAGCGATAAAACATAGGTAATGTGTGTCCATATCTATTTAGGTATATACACATATGTATAAAAGGAGAAAGTAACTGACTGACATATCAACGCACAGCCAAAATTACTGAGACCGATAGCTCGTGCACAAGGTTTCATTTCATAACATTAGGCGAGCACTAAGAGAGGATTTTCCAAAATTCACTCCTAAAAGCGATGAAAGGGGGTTCAAAATTTGTGGAGAAACTTATTTTGGCCGCTGGCTGAAGCTAGTAAATATATAAATACAAGAAGAAACTGACTGACTGACATATCAATGCACAGCTGAAACTACTGGGACTAGGAGCTTAAAATTTTGCACTAGGTTTCCTTTTATGACTTAGGCGAGCACTAAGAGAGGGTTTTCCAAAATTCAAACGAGGGTCCAAAATTTGTATGGAGAAAACTATTTTCAAACGGGCGAAACAGGTGACGGAAGCTAGTATTTCATCATTTACTCGTATAAATTATAGACAGTCTGTAGTAGATTGGGGAGCAATTCGGGCACCTTACGAGAGGGTCAAGAGGGTCCTTGTCCTCGGCAGATTTGTAAATCGTGGTCCACTCAACGGACCACCCACTTCAAAACCGTCGAAAATCGACCTCGTGTCTTATAGGTACTACTCTTTTGTCCTCGGGTTGTTCAGATATTTCAAGAGTACCTTAACTGCAAATTGTTCTTGTTAAGCGTGCTTATCCTGCGACAGATTTGAGTTAGGACAATAAATATAAAAGTAACCTTTGACCTATATCACTATCGACTTTTCATGTAGTAGGTAGTTAGGTAGTAAGTAGGTATGCAAAATCTTGAATTCATTAATTCACTGATACCTACTGAACACACTGGCAAATACTACTGCAGCTACTGGTGCGAATTTTCTAAATATTTTGAAAGATTCTTGGAGATTTATCCACTTTTAGGGTTCCGTACCTCAAAAGGAAAAACGGAACCCTTATAGGATCACTTTGTTGTCCGTCTATCTGTCTGTCTGTCTGTCTGTCAAGACCCTTTATCTCGGGAATGCGTGGAGGTATCGAGTTTAAATTTAAACCATATATACTCAAGTCTGCGATCCCTTAAAGCTGTGAAAAAAACAAACTTCTGAGTTAACGAAAAAAAAAGATACGGCCGTTTATGTCTCAAAAAACGTATATTTCAACACTCTCACGGGAATCAAAATTCATAAGGTACTTCCCGTTGACCTAGAATTCTAAAATTTGGCATGAAGCAAGGTCTGAAGCAAAATCTGAAAACTGTAAATTTGTAGTTACTTCAAAAAAGAAAAAAATATTTTGTGATTCGAAAAAAAATTCGTATCTCAATTCGGGAATTGAACTGTTTTCATAGGTAAGTTGGTACAGAACCCTCAATGCGCGAGTGCGACTCGCACTTGCCCGGTTTTCTTTGAGATGTGGAATCACGAAATAACTTAACACACTCTGGGTGGTGCGAGAGGGAGCGAGTGGTAGTGGCAGACTTTTAGCTACTAATTAAAGCCCACCTGTGTTCCTTCAGTTGTCCTTTACGTTACATGGCTGCGCTAACGCTTTCGAATAATCCTGCAGCCATGGGAAAATGCATCATAAAAAGGTATTTAAATGATCATCTACCACACTTCCACACTTTATCTCTCCAGCAGCCCACACACTTTATCTCTCCAGCAGCCCAACAGAACATCTGCCTCCTGGACACGAACTGCAGTGGCTAATCTGGATCTCTTAACCGGTTAGAGTCCAGGTTAGTCGCCGTAATAATGTCTTCAAATGACCCACCCCAAATTCAGTGCCAGTATGGATAGCCCCCCCTATACCATCCCAGCATACACAGTCACAGTACCCTGTGATATAAACGAAGCCAATGTTAGATTTGTATGTAGATAATGATAATCTCTTCCCTCAAAACGGAGAAGTAAAACATCGTGAAGAAACCGGCATGTCCTGGGACTTACAAGCTTACGGAATGTTCCCACTCGTAGAGAGAAGGCCCGAGTCCCAGCAGTGGGAACATTAGAAGGCTGATTATGCATAATTTTAGAGTTCTACATACTGGGCGGACCGAAATTGGTGTCAAATTTGATGCGATAAACAGAATAAAAATAAATGTAATTTCCCAAGAAGAAATCTTAAAATTGGAAGCTGGTAAAGGTAACAACGGAGAAATCCTTTACAGTCGAGTGTTTTCAAGGTACCTACCATTATATTTAATGATCTGCAGGGCTTGTTATTATTTCTTGGTATTTGGGAACATTATAAGAGTCTACACTGACATGGGTCGGGAACTGAAATTATTAGAGTATCAAGTAGAAGAGTGTCAAGTTGTAGTTAGGTATTTGTAGACAGCCAGACCTATTCACCAGCATATATGAGATAATGAAAAGAAATGTAAAGTATGTATTATTATCCAATTCGAAGCTCTTGAACAATAGTATTATTTTACAAATAAACTTAAATTAAAATGAAAAATTGTGAATTGAAAATTTCAATCGATTGTTGTCGGTAAACAAAGGAACGTTCGATGATATAGCTGAATGGTATTTTCAAAACGGTATAGACTATTTTTCTTTCATATCACTCTTCACACAATCCATCCATCTTTTGTTTGGCCTCCCTCTCCCTCTCCATCCATCCATGCAACATACAACAGTATACATGTGTACCTATATTCATAACTCAGTAGTTGTATGAAAAAGAAGTCGTATGTTTTTTTAGAATGATATTCCGAAACACTTTCTAATTAAGAAAGAAAAAATCTTTTCCTACAAGAAATGAAAACTATCGTTTATGGTGTTCTTCCTAAATAGGGTTGATATAGTTATTTATTTTTAATCTCTATAAGATAGTTGCTTTTTAAGTCTATGGTGACAGGTATCCAGAACAGGTAATTTCATTCAGAAATTTTTGAGGATTTTACAATGACGTAGGTAGGTAGATAGTAGGTAGTTAGGCAGTAGTAGAATACTGGGATGGCATGTAGGAAAATCAAATTTATTACGAGTAAATTGCTAGGTTCTGCCAGGGAATTCGCCCACGTGGTATTTGTATTGTTAGTATTTCTATTAAATACAAACAATAACACATAGTTTAAATTTTATAGTAAAAGTAATTATTAGTCTAAATGTTAGTAACAATATTTTCTTGTCCTTGTGGGGGCGATCGACGGCGGCGATCTATCGCGCCGGGCCTTGGTACAGGCCATAGTCCGGAGCAAGGAGGAGTGGCAGACGGTGGCCTCCTTCTTCTTCTGCAAAGCAGTAATGCTAGCAAAGGAGGAGGCCGCACGTGCAAGAGCGAGGCAATGGCCCTCGCGCCCCAGTCGCTGGGATTCCGATCCCGATTTCCGGCCACCGTAGGCGCGGGCTCGCGGACGGCGAGCAATGGGTAGCTCGCCGTCCGACCGTCCAGTAACCGTCCGGACCGAGCCCAAGTCGTCGACGGCGCGTAGTGTTCCACGCGCGCTTCAAAAAGATGTCAGCAACCGTAGGGGCCCAGCAGGGTCGAAGCCTACTCGGGCCAAGGGTCTGGTTCTAAAAGGAAGACTCGGCCCCTGGTATGAAAGGCAACGAAGGAACAGGAGTGGGTTTTTAGTCAGTAAAAGTCTAACATTATCTCCTGCTCCGCCCAAGAGCAGGGGATGTCACTGAATGATTTTTCCACCAAAAAAAAAACTACTAGGTATAATTAGTATCCTAAAACTAAATACTAACCTTTTAACAAAATTTTTAATCTTAGTATTACCTCCATTTATTAATTACTTTTAGCCTGTATCTTATTCTGATGTATAAGCTATATTACTTTCAAATTTCGTTAAAATCTCAGTCAATCTGAGCGTGAATGAGTATCTACACAAGCACATACAATACATTCTATTTTAATTTTAGTGTGATAGGTTCGTTAGAATATCTTATATTTTTTATTAGGTTAGCCCATGGCCTATGCAAAAAATGTACTCGGTTTTAGGGTTGATTTGTCAATGGCCGTATAGATTTTTCACTAAGAATAAATATGGTAGTTTGACATATTATTTTCTATTAGATACAACAACTACTAAGGCATCAATACTAACAATTGAAAAATCGGTTCTTAGGTTCACTATGCCTTGACATTTCTTTCGCTCTTGGTGGATCGAGACGCAGTCTCAGACTTTTACTGACAAAAATCCAGCAGTGTTTCGAACAATCCATATGTATAGGAATCTGTCAGTTAACACCTATGACTTGGGATGATGAAGGAATCTCGGTCTAATGATGGCACTTCTTGTATTTAAACAGCAGTAATCTCAGTGATAAATTATGATCAATCTTAAACTCCAAATCTAGTCGAATGTACATTCCAGTAACTCAATTTCTGTTTGGTTAGCTACATACGGTATATATTCTGTAGATAGGTAGTCCACGTGTAGTAAGTTCGAATAGGTTCTATTTATTGTGACGGACATGTCGGAATCTGTATGTGCGGTGTTGTATTATTGGCTTGCATGAATATTCGCGGGCATGCGGCGGGCGGTGGGCGGCGGAGCGGGAGCACGTCAGCACGGCTCTGCCGGAGGACAATGGGACCTTTGTTGCAACAATGCCCATTTCCGATTACCAGATTGAATCGTGTCTGTCAAAGCGCTCTCGTTCCAATAGTGTCGCCAGAATTAACACAATTTTTGCGGCGATAAGCCGTGATCTGTTCATGTTTTCAACGCATTCATTTTTCTATATATTGAACTGCAGTTCATATTTTCCTACCGGTACCTCCGACCCACAAAAATACCGTGTTTATTAAAAAAGAAGAAATTTTAAGTTCGGCATTATAACAGGTACCTACTTAAAGGGGAATACTTGTGTTGGAACAACAACAACAACGCTGGAACAGGTCGAAACAAAAGTAAAGTGAACAAGTTGGGTTTTGTTCAAGGGGAGGCAAAATCATTCCGTTGAGTATCAAATAAAAATTTATAAAAGTGAAAGTTATAGTTTTTCGATACATAAAAAGTTCCGGTTGGCAAAATAAAATCGTGGATATTGATCTGGTACAAGATATGGGACACTGACTGCGGAAGTTCCAATCACACTTGCTGACTTGGCTCTTTCCTCGGGTAAATGCAGTTCATTGACACAAATAAAAACCAGAATTAAATGTTAAGTCCGCGCGGGAGTTCAAAAGTGCTTAGTAGTAGTTTTAATGTTTAGCGAAGTGGTAGTAGGTAGGTTACTTCAGTACGACGTACAGTGGAACCCGTCAAGAGCTGTTTGCGGTCAGGAACTTCCAATAGGAATCGAACTAATAATATAGCTCCATCGTTACAGCGCTCGACTCCGGGGGTTCTCAAAGTTTCGTTGTTATTTAATTTAACCTCTCGTTATGCGGGCGGATGAGTAACGCGCAGTCTGCGAAACGTTCCGCGTCGCCTGGCGAACTCATTGTTGCGGAAATTTAGACGAATTTGCGACGATCGCGTTTCATTAAGGGGCGTTTTAGTGCGAAAGGAGCACCGCTTTTAATTCTCAAAGCGAGTGCGGCGCGAACGTAAAACAAAGTTTTCGAGGGGTTCTTCGTTAGTTGCTCACTCATACAAGGTGGAGAAGCACCGCCGCACCGCGCAACGTTGAAACGCACCGAGTATGTTAATCGCTAGCGTGTTTCAACTTCCTTCTTATGTACTGCCTATGTTGGAGTATTTCGCCGTTGACGATTCTCCAGTAGTTGTTGTAGGTTGTAAATAAAGTAACACCAAACCACTTAGTAACACGTTAAAATGTTTATTGGTAAATACAATAAAGTTATGTATAGAGCCGCACTTATTTATTGCAAACACATTACCGCGTGACGGAGGTATAGTTACGACTGAATTAAATTATTAAGTTTAATAAGCAAAACGTATTTTGCTGTATGAGCATTATTGGCTCGTACATGCTCCCGAGGGAAAGATGTATACATACTTAGATCACTAAAGTTGTTACAAGTTAAATAAAGTAAAAAGTAAATAGTATAAAACAGTAAAATAATAAGTGAAAACAAAGTTTCAAATTAAAGATTATTATAGCTCGAATCTAGTTCCCATTGGGTTCTTCGAATGACTATCTTCTGTTTCGTAGTTGGTTGCCATTTCGTTCAGTTCTATGTTTTCTAACTTCTTTCGAGATTTTGTTGAAAGTGTCTGTCGATTTTTGGTGCATGCAGGAAGATATCTTCTTATTAGCCATACTATAATAGCAACGACGATTCCTCCCACCAGCAAAGAACTTATAGTATAGTTTCCGATATCCTGGATACTCAAATCGCTGGGCAAGTTTTCTCGTCCCTTTTGTGCGGTTATCTGGTTGTCCAGCAGTCGGTGTTCATCAGACAAGTTTAGTTTCGGTAGCACAATCTTTGTATTCTTTAGAGTTTTCCAGATGTCATTTGGAGGATCAATAGTTGGTACCCCCAAAGTTATTCCAATATTCGTATAGCTACTAAAAACGTTATGCGAGTATATTGTAGCGTCTTTATGTTGTAGTACACAATCCTGACCTAGGGCCATGAGTCCAGACTTAGCAATCGTCAATACGATTCTCGCACACCATTCGTGGCGCACACTCATTGATACAGTTATACAGCCATATGTTTGGTCTCTGTAGTTTTATCCATTGGTCAGAGCATTGTTGTGGTACCCAATCGCATGTGACATTGTTTACATTTTGACTAAGCATTTTTGCTTCTCAGGATGCTGTGGCTCCATGCAAGTTGCTAATAGTTGTGTAGGCGTGGCATATGTAGTTATCTGTCAATGCGTTTAGTAGCATTTGTTGGTTTCTTCTCAAGACTGTTAGCAGTAAACTGGCAGTTAGCGCTCCAGCGTTGACGTCATTCATTGTTTTCATGACTTGAAATCTGTTTTCTATCAATGCCATATTGTTTTTTGTTTCGTTCATGAATTGTTGAATAACTTCTAGTTGCGTTTTCACAAAGTCTTCATTTTTCTTTATGATGTTGTTTTCTGCTTCAATGATTAATGTTTGATTTCTTATTAACTCCAGTAAATATTGTTCGTTTGTTTTGATTTTTTGAATGTCCTGAGAGTATTTCTCGGCAAAATCGCTATCAAGGACACCAAACAGGGCTCGTGCAATGTTTCCTACGCCGTTGACGTAGCCGCGACGTCTCCGTTGTTGATGTTGAGTACGTAACAATACGTTATATTTGTTCAACTGGTTCAGTTCGTACTTGAGTTGTTGTGTCACAGAGTGACATGGCTCGTTGGGCATCGTGTCGCAGAGTTGGGCTAAACGATTCACAAATTTCTCGACCTTTGTTGTACTTTGCCAGAATGTTGTCAAATTGTAGTATACTAGAAGCTTCCATTCATCGTGTATAAGTTGAATATTTCCAGCAGGATCGAAATAAATTGGTTGATTTTTAGCTAACTGTGTTATTTTAAAATGTTGCAGGGGTGTTGTTTGTCCACACGATAGCGTTGTAAACACTACTAGTAACACCATGAGCAAGCTGTTAACCCCTCTCTGAGTTCTACTGACCCCTTTATTTTTCTTGCAGTGCTTAGTTTCAGGATTCTCTTTCTGTGAATCCGTACCCTCACATGCCTCGTTTATAGGTAGCGGGGTTAGTTTGATTATGGGTCTTTTCAGTACTCCATTTTGTGTCTTGAGCGTTACTACACGAACTAAGTTATCGCTGCCTGGGTGCAGTTCCACGACGCGGCCCATAGCCCACCTACACGGAGGTAGATTATTTTCCTTGACGAGAACTAATTGCCCCTTCTGTATATTTTCTTTGGTTCGTTGCCATTTGTTTCGATTTTGTAGTAAGTGAATGTATTCTTTTGACCAGCGATCCCAATAGTGTCGGCGCATAAGCTCTATGAGTTTCCAGTTGTTTCTGATGTCTATAGATTTCATTTCTTCAGGTTCATTGAGTGGTAGTGTGAGCGTCGGACTTCCCGTGAGAAGGTGACTAGGAGTGAGATAGTCCAGATCTTCCACATCTTCAGATAACGGACTCAGTGGTCTGCTGTTCATGCACGCTTCGATTTGTGTAAGAAGCGTTGCAAATTGTTCATAGGTTAGCTTCTGTTGTCCGATTACCCGTTTCAGGTGTGTTTTCATTGAACGTACAGCAGCTTCCCATAATCCTCCTGCCGATGGCCAGGATGGAGCATTGAAATGCCACTCAATTTCAAGGTCGTTGATCTCTTTGAAGAACTCTGAAGATAGCATTGTTTTGTATAGTTGGAACTCCTCATGTAATACCTTTGCTGCTCCTACAAAGTTGGTTCCGTTATCGGAATACATGTGTTTTGGGGTTCCTCTTCTGGCACACATCCTTTTCAGTGCTGCGATGAAAGTTTGCGTTGATAGGTCAGAAACAAGTTCGATATGTACGGCTTTCGTCCACATACATATAAATATGGCTATATAGCCTTTGCAGGTTTTTATTCCGCGGCCTTTGTTTATCTTCACATCCACATGACCTGTAAAGTCCACGCCAGTATGTGAAAACGGTCTCGACGGTGTGATCCTTTGTTTAGGAAGATTGCCCATCAGCTGTCCAGTTTGAGTAGTTGCGTATCGACGGCATCGGATGCATTGCCGCAGTCTCTTCTTGACAGTCCGATTGCCACTGATGATCCAGTATTTGTTTCTAGTGTAAGCTAGCGTTAATCTTGCTCCACCGTGTAGTGTCCGTTGGTGTGCCTTTTCAATTAATAGTTGGGTGAGTCTTCCCTCTCCCGGGATGAGGATGGGATGTTTAGTTTCTACTGGCAAGTTGGAGTGATTTAGACGTCCACCCACGCGTAGAACACCAGCGGAGTCCAAAAATGGGTTGAGTTTCAAAATGGTGCTTTTGTTAGGAAGTTTTCCACCAACGCTGAGAGATTTTATTTCCTTTTCAAAATAATTTCCTTGCACTGACTTGATAATTACTTGTAAAGCGTTATTTATTTCATTCAAGTTCAGTTCATTACACTCATTTGACCTCCTTTTGTTTCGTAATGCATCGGCGAAACGTATGATCCAAGCGAGTATTCTTGTAATACGATCTATGTTGCTATGCCGCTCAAGTAATGAATGGATTAATTCATTTTTAATTGGCATGGGTTCCGTACTATTAGTCGTGTAACAGTTTGTTAGAAAACCCTCAGTTGTAGTATAAGTTTCTTTTAAGTTTATGTCTTGTTTTTCTTGTTCCTGTAGCCATTTAGGACCCTCCCACCACAGGGAAAAGTCCTTCAACTTGGACGGTAGAAGCCCTCTTGTCGCACAGTCGGCAGGGTTTTCGTTCGTTTTTACGTAACCCCAGTTTATTGCAGGTACGATGTTTGTTATTTGTTTCGTTCTGTTTGTAATGTATTTTTCGTATTTTGTTTGACTTCCTTGAAGCCATGCTAAGACTACTTTAGAGTCGGTCCAGCAGCGTATCGTAAGATCGTAATCTGCAAGGATCTTAGTTATCCTTTCTAGGAGTTTCGCTAGCAAAACTGCGGCGCATAATTCCAATCTTGGTATAGTAGTCTTCTTTTTGAGTGGTGCCACCTTAGTCTTTGCAGCGAGTAGAGTAGTTACATATTGACCTGCAGGTGACGTAGTTCGGCTGTAGATAACGCATGCTTTCTCGCTCGCGTCACAGAAGGCTTGCAATTCCATCGTTTTGTTTTCGTTTCTTATCCATCTTGGTAAACTGATGTTGTTTATGTTTGGTAAATCGGAAATAATTTTCAGCCATTCCTTTTCGATGGTATCGGGTACATTTTCGTCCCAGCCAATGTTTTGACATTTGTCACTCCATAATTTTTGAAACAGTAGTTTTGCTTGGATGGTCATTGGAGCTAACCACCCAAGTGGATCGTAGATCTTGCTTATCTCTGACAATAGCCTGCGTTTAGTGTATGGTGCATTTTTGTTATTGGCAGGTGCTTCGCTAGTAAAATGGAATGTGTCGCTTGCGTTATTCCACGTGAGTCCGAGTGTTTTGCTGAACTCTTGCTGCTTGAAGTTAAAATCGTTTTTGTGACTTTTTTCTTCCCCATGTAGTTCTTTAAGAATAGATGGTTCGTTTGTTGACCATTTCCGTAAAACAAAACCACCTTTCTTTAGTAGTTCGCTAAGCTCCTTTTGCAATAACTTTGTTGTTTCTATGGTATGGTTTCCGGTGATGGCGTCATCCATATAAAATTCGTTTTGCAGCGCCTGTTGGGCTAAAGGAAAAGCGTCGCCTCCATCTTTAGCCAGTTGTTGGAGAGTGCGCATCGCAATGAATGGTGCGACTTTGGTACCGTAAGTAAGAGTACACAGCTGCATCTCTCTAAGGGGTTCCCTTGAAGACTCTCTCCAGATTATTCTTTGTAAATGTTGTTGATCTTGATGAATAAGGATTTGACGGTACATTTTTTCGATGTCCGCCGTTAGAACATATTTATAGCTCCGCCATTTTATGATCAGGGATAAAATGTCCTTTTGAAGGTTTGGCCCTTTTTCCATTAGATCGTTTAGGCTGTAGCCAGAGTCTGTCTTCATGGATGCATTGAAAACAGCTCGTAGTTTAGTCGTAGTAGAGCTAGCCCTTACCACGCCGTGGTGTGGAAGGTAGACTTGTACTCGACTCTCGGATTCTGTCACTGGCTTCATGTGCCCTAATTCGGTGTAGTCTCGGATGAATTGTTTGTATAGTTTGGCAAAGTGTTCTTGTTTTGCCATTTTCTTTTCTAGGTGAAGAAATTGTGCTATTGCTTGAGACTTCGATTTTCCAAGGTTTTTTTCATAATTGGAGTTCATCGGCATCTTCACTACATATCGCCCGTTGCTTAATCGCTCTGTTGTTTCCGTATAATATTGTTCACAGAATTCGTCTTTGGTTGATGTTTTAGGTTCTGAAGGAATGTCTTCTGTCTCCCAGAAAGTTGTTATCTTATCTAGCTCCGTTAGAGTAACTAGACAGTTAAATTGCTTTGTGGCACCGCACAGTATCCAGCCTAACTTGGTCTGTTGCGCTACTGGTGAGTTATTGTTGTGTTTGAGTACTCCTTCTAAGATGACCTCAGAGTAAATATCTGCTCCTAGAAGTAAATCGATGGGCCCTGAGATGTTAAAGTCTGGATCGGCCAATTTGATATTGTGCAGGTGTGTCCAGTTCGCTGTGTTGATTGTAGAGTTCGGCAGATTGTTGATGAGTTTACTCATCACTAATGCTTCCGTTTGGAATGTATACTCCGAGTGGATAGATTTACATTCTAATTTAATCATCCCTTTACTCGAGCCCATTATTGTGCCCACGCCAGTGATAGCAGCGTGCATTTTGTTTCGGGGTAGGTTCAATCGTTGAGCAGCATTTTCAGTGATCAAGGTTACTTGAGAACCTTGATCCAGCAACGCCCGAAGGATGACGTAATCTCCTTCTTTGTTCTTGACCTTGAGTTGAAGAGTCGTTAAGAGGATCTCTTGTTCACCGTTGATGTGATTTGATGTTCGCTCAGCCGCCGTTGAGGTGGTTGGCTTTGATTGTTGCCCTTTCAGATTATCGTCATGCAGAAGGGAATGATGTTTAAAATTACACGTACGGCATCTTTTCGTTGAGTTGCATTTGTTTTCCCCGTGACTGAATAAACAATTTTTGCATAGGTTCAGTTTACTTGTTGTTTGGTTTCGTGTTGCGATATCCATGTTCAGGAATGTTGAACATTGCCTTAGTGCATGATCGTTTTTGCAGAGTGGACATTTCCGCAGCGATGCATGGTAGGTTTTTGTCCACTTTTCTGAGTCTTTAAAGTTTGTTGACTTGTTGTTATTATAATTTTTATGTTGGTTATTCGTTGAATTATTTTGTTTTACACTGCTCTTCTTGTTTCGCGATGTTTCTAGCGTCATAAATTGTAATTCTAGGAACTCCATAAACTCATCTAAGTCTGGAAGCTCTCTTGAATGTTTCATGCTTTTGATGTAGTCACCGTAAGTGACGTCATCCAGTTTGGAAGAAAGTAAGTGCACGATCAGTGGCCCCCATACAGGAACGTTGATGTCGATGTTCTCCATGCCATTTAGACACTCTTTGGTTGTATCGTACAGCTTTTTCAAATTAGTAGAGTTCGGTTTGTCGATAGATGGTTGATTGAGAAGCGTGTCCACGTATGAGACGAAAAGTAGTCGCTTATTGTCGTAGCGATGCTGAATTATATTCAGGCATGAGTCGTAGTTGTCAGCACTCACAGGTAGGTGTTTGATTAACTTCTCCGCTTCACCTTTCAATTTAGATTTTAGGAACTTCATCTTCTGCGTTTTGTTTAGCGTTGGATTGTTATGAATCATCTCAATGAATAAATCTCTGAAAGAGATCCAATTGCTGAAAGCTCCATTGAACTCCGGCAGTTCCATACGAGGTGTTGTTTTTTCGTAATGAGATGTTTCAAAGATTTTTCTATTCAAATCTGCCTTTAGGTTGTCGTAGACTTGCTCCCAATGGTCATATTTTGCTTCGTAATCCTTGTCGTTTCCTTGCAGTAAGTAGCTTAGTTCCCAATGTATTTTGTCAATGGATTCCCACTTAGAACTTAGTATGTTTAGTTGATCTTGAAGTTGCCACTTCTCTTTCATATCATCCAGATTAGTTTTGGAGACCGCTCGCTTCAAGGCGTTGAAGTTACATATTTGATTACGTAACAACATTGACAAGTGACGGTTCGTCTCGTCTCCAAATTGTTGGTGAACTCCAGTTGTATCAAATTGCGGTTTTTCTTGTGGTTGTGGGCTTTTCGGTTTTGAGACACCCGAAAATCCTGGTTCATTCCTTAAATTGTCTCGTAGCTGATTCATTGACTGCATTGTTTCGTTGAACATGCCTCTTGTTATTTCGAAAATGTTCTTCTCAAAGTAGTCATGGTCGCTTTGAGCTGACTCATACTTCTTCAAGACCTCATGATTTGTCCGAAATTCATCCCAAAGGGATTGTAAAGCTTCGATGCGTTTGTTAAGGTAATCTATGGACTTTCTCTTCACAGAATCCTTTTTGTAATTAGTTTGCAGAGCCTTGATATTCTCGTAGCTACTTTGTTGCTTAGTTATAAGTTCTGCAAATTCGAGGTACTCTTCTTTCGACATTGTTACTTGTTGGTTATAGATGTTGTGTAGTTCCAATCGCAGTGGACGTTATCCCCGCTGATTATTCCTTGTTTCGTGGTTTTGTAGCGGTAGACGTAATCTCCGCAGGTTTGTAGCAGTAGACGTAATCTCCGCTGGTTTGAGAGTTCGATGATTCAAATAATGATTCGACTCACCTTTGTTTGTTGCTCGAAGGATCAAAAGGACCAATCAGGACCTAATGACCCAATCCGGCTCGAAGGACCAAAAAAGATGTTGGAGTATTTCGCCGTTGACGATTCTCCAGTAGTTGTTGTAGGTTGTAAATAAAGTAACACCAAACCACTTAGTAACAGGTTAAAATGTTTATTGGTAAATACAATAAAGTTATGTATAGAGCCGCACTTATTTATTGCAAACACATTACCGCGTGACGGAGGTGTAGTTACGACTGAATTAAATTATTAAGTTAAATAAGCAAAACGTATTTTGCTGTATGAGCATTATTGGCTCGTACAGCCTATGTGTGTTTAGTTTTAACTCATATCAAACTTAGCCTAGTACCCAAGCAGCGAGCAGCCTCAACTCTTACTCAAGTTATACAAGCCTATAGATTTCGTATAGGCACCTAAATTTAGTAAAAATATACTAATATTTCGATTGTCTATAGATTACAGCTTAGATAGATTCAAAGTAAAGATAAGGGCTTTAAATTAATTAAATGTCTGGGTGTGTAAGAGTAGTGGTGGCCCAGTCTGTGGCCCAGTGGTAGATAAGGACCAGAGATACGTAGAGTTGTACGTCGTGGGTTTAAACTGAAGTAGGCACTTTACTTTGTGTAGGTAACATCGTGAGGAAACTAACATGTTCTAAAACCAAAAACAATCGAAGACATGAATCCGCACAGAATCCACGTGATGGATTACGTCCCAGCTCTCCTAGAAAAGAGGCCTGAGTCCCGGCAGTGGGAACATTATAGTGCTGATTATATTAAGTGTATAGGCTTCAACAAGCTCACGAAAAGGCTTCAATGTTTATAGCTCGATAAAGTTAGAAAGAAATGACGAGGCAATGCGTACCGTCTACCGTGATATTAGGAGGCAGGAGAGGCCATGGATGCCGTTTATGTTCCACTTAGCAGTGTCATCTCCCAATTTATTATTTTTTTCTGCAGCTAAAAGCTGCTTCAGGGCGATAAAGCAGAGTTAAGTGTGACTTTATAAATATTTACCGGTGCACTTGGGAAAAGTAGCGTTATGAGCTGCGAGAGAAAGTCAGTTATGATTTTATCAACTAGCAGAATACACCGTAACCCACATGCAATTCAATATATTACATCCCGTTGATGCTGATTTAAAAAATCCAATATGAGTAAACATTAATAAAATCGTAAGATAATATCGGAGTCGGTGTCTGCGGAGACTCCGCAGACGCTCTAAGAATCCTTATATGATAACTGCAGCTTTTTAATTAACACTTCTATTATAACGTCACAAAAAATAACGATCTCACAATTTCCTCGTTCGTACGGTTTCCAAGCTTGTGGATTGAGGCGCACAGCTATGAGCGTGCGACTTTTATATGTGTTTGATGCTAATGTGGGTACATTATATACCTACGCTTGATGTCACAGGCGAATAACAACGTAAACAGGATGACTGTTTGTTTTCAATGCATTTTGTTTATTGTTAGAGATTTGAATGGTGTCGTTTGTTTGCTACATGATAGCCGGTTAATTATATGGTATTTACCTATTAAAAATAATAATGATAAAAAAGAAGAGGCCACGGTATTATTAGATATTTTATTCATTCACAAAAATTAACATTATGTATTTCAAACTAAAAATTCATAAAAAAATGTTTTTCAAAAATACAACAATATTTGAAATAAAATTTAATACCAGTCGAGAGCTTTCCCAAACTGCCTAGCTAACAATAACAACGTTTCACTCACATGCAAGCTTTATTAGTTTTTGTATTGACGGGCTGTGTTAGAATAAATTTACAAAACAATTTAAAGACGTTGACCCTTTCATAGTAATCACGGACGAACAAAATAAAACGACAACGCGCTTCGGCCTAAGTCGAAAATAATAATGACAGTATAATTAGAGTGGTCTATAATAAACAATGCAGCGAACTAGTATTAATTCCCAGGCGAGTTGAAAAATTTTAAACTGTGGGCGGAGCAGCCGAACGGAGGTGAGCCTTCGTATGGGATGCGTTACCAAGCGCCGCCGCCGCTCCACGGCCGCCGCAGGCTACCTGCCTTCATTTGAAACTCCACAAATTACTCATAATAATAAATGTACCTACTAATTTTAGAGGGAAAGAAAAAACCTTTCGTTGAAGAGGCTGGAAGTACTTGGAACGTATTATACTATGAGTCAGGCTTGGATAACTTTAAGCGCCAATCTCACCGTTCTGCGGTATTCATGTTTAATTCGTATTGCGAAAATGTTAATAGGTAACATTTTAGTAGAGAGTTTTACACAAGCGAAGTGTAATCACACATGTCCTAGGTTTATATGTATGTAGTTCCTACTTATACGCCATTCGCGACCCAGTTTTTGGCTTGTTTCCAGCTAACTACTCGGATCCAAGTCATCTATTAAGTTTATTTCAAGGACTAAGAATATAGTACTTAATGAATTACATTTTATATTCAAAATTGACCATTAAACACTATTGAGTACTGTATGTGGCTTTTATAGTTTTCCACATTCTGACCCGTATAAAAGAAGCAAGCAGCGAGAATAGAATCTATGGTAATCACTTCCGTAATCTCCGGGATAAGATAGGAAATATATGTATATAGCGTAGGTACAATGAAGACAGCTTTATATCTTGACTTTGCAAGGTATTCTGCGTGCGCTGTGGGTGTATCGTATCGAAGCGCGAAAAGTGCGGCCGGTGTTGTGCAAACTTTACGACGTCCGTCCGCCGAGATACGGCCTCTGACCAATTTATCCCCTAACGCTACAACATCAGCCGCGAATGGTACATACAACACGAGGGTAATGCGTGCAAGTTATTGCCATATAAAATTTGAAGCTGGGTCATTTGACTTAATAGGAATACGTATGGGCCTACCAAATATCGTTATTCGGGAAAAAAAAATGACGTTAAAAATATTGTTTTCCATCTTTGCCACTAGAACAAATTGTGAGGTTTAGATGGTTCTAATAATTGTCATTCTTATGATAACAAACATTATGATGTGCATGAAATTAATTCAGTACTTTTCTTTTCTCATCTAATGGTTTGTAACTTTGCAATCTGGCAATCTGGCCATTCGTTTGTTATGTTTTGAGATTACATTAATAGGCGTCTTATCAAGGAAGCTTCATCAAGCTTGCGTGTGTGGTGGGGTCTTCAAAGTGGTCTACCAAGGTAGAAGCAAGAACGTTGCTTTTTTAAGCGAAAGTATTGAGCATTTCCAGTGCCTCCCAGCAATTCAGCACTGCTGCAGAATTACACTAGCTAAAATATCAATCGATTAAATCAAATTACACCTTATCGATGAACAGCAATGTAATTTTGAGAGGTTCTTATTCAATCAGGTATTGCATTCTACAAACGCATTCCATTGAAATTCATAAAACGTAGGTAGTTTCGGCGTCATTTAGTAGCAGTTGGTTCAAAGCCACTCATTCATGCAATGAATCCGGACGAAATATTCACGTTCCGTTAGTCAAACGAACTACTACATACGAGTAGGTGCCTGTTTACTGTTTATTGATACGAGCGTATTACCTCCTGTTTCGACCATTTTACATAATATTTGACTGTAGTCAATTCAATGTAACTTTTGTTTAACACAGATTGTATTAGGGGTCTATCTATGGGTTGTGATAATAGATTTGTGTTAAATATTTGCCAGAAGTAACACTTAAAGATCCCGACTTGCACGTAACACATTAATATCCACATCAATTAAATCAATATTTTAATGATTATCTGTTTAGATTTTTTGTACTATTACTTTTAGAAGGTCCAAAACAAACTGGACATCCCCACGTATTAAACAATACATACGCAAATAACTTTATTACTAAGAATCTACTTTATAGAACTATCATTGACGAAAGCGACTATATTCGATAAAGTTCATAAACATAATTAAGCAAAAAAAAAAATGTGGTTCTAATACCCTATTTTGGGGAACTCCTTGTTCTAGCACACCTTCATGATTCTAATTAGAAGTTTTATTGCATTTTTTTCTTACACTTAAAAGGAGAACCCGTGATTTTGACTGATAGAGTGCTTGTCTTAGTATTTCCAGTTATGTATTTAAAGTAAATAGCTTGTAAAAACATGTCCTAAGACTAAACTGAAACTTCGCTTCGGCGTCCCTCAAGGTAGTGTATTGGGCCCGTTACTTTTTCTTATATATATAAATGATCTTCCTAAAATCCTTAATTATCCAGTGGTTCTATTTGCCGATGACTGTACCTTACATATGAGAGGAAAGTTAACGATGCAATTAAATGAATTATCGAGTGGCGCAATGTAAACAACTTGCAAATAAACTTAGATAAGACTAAAATTGTACATTACAAAGAAAAAGCAAAAACACTAGGCAACATAAAGGTTAACTATGAAAATGCAAATATAGAGCAAGTCAATACCACTAAATTTTTGTGTGTATGGTTTGATCAAGACATGACATGGAAAACATAAATTGATGCCATCTGCGAGAAAGTTCTCTTATACATTATATATGCTTTCCAAGATTGAAAGGAAGTCTTTAGAGCTCAGAAGAAATGCGTAAGAGCTATTTGTAATTTACGACTACCTGATAGGGAGAAAAGATGGCTGGATTGTGTGAAGAGTGATATGAAAGAAAAGGAAGTTGGTGATAGCATGACGAGTGACAGGGCAGAATGGAAGAAAAAAAACGTGTTGCACCGACCCCAAATAACACGGGACCAGGGCAGGAAGATGATGATGATGATACTTGCAGACCACATTTCCAAACATTAAACATTCTGACTTTGCCATCTCTATACATTTTCGAATTAGCAACATTTATAAAGTCCCATCCAGAATAATTCGAAAAAGTAACCAGCCTACGCCATTGTAACAAAATTAAGACAATCAGTCGTAACACAGCTTTATATGATAAAAATATTCTTGACATGGCTCCAAAAATATATAATAAAATACACCTACATACTCTAAGAAAAATTAGTGATTTAAATATATTTAAAAACGAACTGAAAATGTTTTTGATAAAAAAAGTACTACTCAGTCAGTGAATTCCTGTCGGATTATGAGACTGAAACTTTTTGAATTTGTATTTATTTGTAACACTTAAGCAAAGCTTTTTCATGAATCAAAAGACGTTTCTATGATGTTACCTTTTCTGAGTAAAGAAATAAGCAAGAAAGTTACAAAATTAGTAAACCTATTGTTTACAAGCTCTTTTTTCAAAATTAATTTTACTTAGGGCTTCATGAATTTTAGAATATCTTAGCTTTTAGATGGTTCTTTCAACAAATTCCTAAATCCTTTAGGGTATTAGAGACTTACCGTTCACTCGTTTTTTTTATTATTAGTTAGCAAAGTTATGTACCTACATCTTCTTTTCATGTTTACATAGCACTGACTTCGACTTGTGTGAACTTTTATTGAGCCGGGCCGCCAATGTGTACGACATTGGCGGCCCGACTCGATAAAATTTTGGAATTGATAAGCAGTATTAACTATTACAAAGCAGTAACGATAGTGTCAACGAGCGACAGGCGTAAGCGTCATGACCGAAACCAGGGTACAGACCAAACGAACGAAAGTGAACGAACGCAAATCAAGGTTGGCCGTTTAACTGACGGCAAGTGAACGTTTCGATCACTTTGGGGGTGACTCGGCCGCATGTCTATATTATTATGATCAAAGGAAAATGGAAAAATAAAAATATTAATATTTTAACTGTGCCATCTCAGTATATCTATGAAAATATTTTGTATGTTCATAAAAATAAAAACATGTTTAAAAAAATATAGTGATATTCATAACGTTAAAACAAGGAACAAACACAAATTAGTGGTTTTTGCTACCAGGCTCAAAAAATAGGATGCTCATTTAGATGCATGATGATGAATATGCTGAATAAGCTTCCCAGTCCTATTCAGTATTAGCCTTAATAAATTCAAATCATTTTGTTAAGCGAAAACTTTGCCAGAAGGTTTCATATACCGCAAGAGTATCTCGAGAACAAAACGACTTGGATGATCTGCTCCAGTACTCACTATAATTGTTGTCATTTAATTTTTTATTTTCTAAATTACTTTTTTCATTATTTGTTTTATTTATAACAATAATCGTCAATTTATAAATATAATACATATATTTATAAATTGACGATTATTGTTATTTTACAATTATGACAGTGTATATTTTTTATTTTTACAATTTGACATTGACGATTACTTTTATTTAAGGTATATTTTTACAATTTGCAAATTTTTCATTTTAGTAAATTAATTTTTTGTGAATGTGGGGACTATGTGGATTACTTTTTCTTTTTCTTTAATTTACCCAAATGTCCTTTCTTTGGTATTGTTCTTCAATTCGTTGAGCTCCTTAGTAGTCCTGAGTTGAGCTAGACGAATACTGATAAATGCTTGCACTGACTGGATAGGTCCGCTCAGAACTGTGTGGTTCTTTTTCAAAAGACCATCTCAGACTCCAATCTGAATGGTTCTCATATGATTTGACCATTACATGTTTGCTGTATGGACTTTAAAAGAGACTTTGATCCCTGAGTTGGTTTCGGTGTTTCTTCTCAGGGTAGTCAGCTAGGAAACACCGGCTTCATCTAGTTTAAATTGACTAAAAAATTGAGGTGTAAAAGTGTTTTTAAAAACTTGTTTGCAAAACAAATATCATTTATCACTAGATGTGTGACGAAGTAACACAGTCTACGAGTGTCATAAATGTTTATTTATTAGTACCATGGAGTCGAGAGCGCGGTCAGATAAAAGTATCAGATTTAAGTTCATCAGAACATGCTAGGGGTAATCCAAAATCGGTGGGTAGCAATACTGGCAACATTTTATTATCGTTCGCTGCCGTTCGCCGAGAGTAGAAGGTACACAACGGTAAAAGAAACCGAGCGTGGTGTATATCGGCGTTCGGCGATTCCCACTTGTTAGCGTTCGTGAGCTCGTTCGCTTGATCTGCACCCGGCATCACGCGCCTCACGCGTCGCATCAGTATGCGCGCGGCGCGTGCGTGTCGGCATGCGACGCCGTCCGCTTGCACACTCTGTATAAATCACCAATAACTAAGAAACATTCATATTAACGTATTCCATTTCATATACTAGCTATGTTCTATTCCAGATTTACGATATTTACTGTAAAATTTGGATTAAATACTTACATTTACGTTGTTAAGTGCATATTCGAACCCTTGGATACGATAACACTTCCTTTTCAGCACAAAAGGATTTAAATGCTAGCATGCGATAAGCCCGCAGCGCCGCTAACGACTTCATAATTGCCTCGCCTGCCGGTTCAGGTTGTCCTCTCCCTGGAATGAAGAGCTACATGATACTTAAAAAATGTGCCCTTTGAAGTCTTTAATTATATTTATTTCCGTAATCACAGGAATTACAGAAATAAAATCGTTCTAAAAAATAGAAAACATAACGCCGGGAGGAATTTCTTAGAATGAATAAATTCTCTCTTCCTTTGTCTCATAAATCCTTTGTCTCTGCCTTATAAATTCTGTTTCTTATAAATCGCTTGTTATGCGTAGCAACAAGGCATATTTTCTAAACAACTGCGTGTTCTTCTATAAATGTTGGAAAAATTGTGCTCGAACACTTTTTGTAGACAACTGTTAAATCTCGTTACCTCGATGCACATGGGAAATATTATACGTGAGAACGTGATTATTCTGAAGAGACATTACCACGGCGCGCGAGAATATTGCTGGAGACTGGTGTTATTTAGATATGTTGTGTTTGACGCCGATGCTATCCGATTATCTTGTGTGTATCTCAAGAAAACAAAGGAAAATCGCAAATATCGAGTGCAACCGCGGCAGCGGCGGCGCGGGGTGCACGGGCACATTGCACGCCGCCCCGATGTCAATCGCGACTCCTCTTTTTACTTCCTGTTCAGTCAGACAATGGCGGGAAAATGTTTTGTACGTGTGGGGACGTGGCGCTGGGGCGTGGGGTGTGGGGTCAACAGCGGCGGCACTAATCTCTGTCGGGATCGTTCGGATTAATGGCTCGTATTGCCGTGTCTGTTGTTTGTTTCCACAATTCTTCGTCCCTCTTCCTTCTAGTTGTTTCAAGTTTCTTCGCAACTTTCAGGCAAGTTATAGTGAATTAACTTTTGCAATATAAATCACTATGTTATTTTAGGTGTGTCTCAATACATTGAGTGTATTGGAATCAACAAGAAATAATTTACCTAAACAGAAAATGAAAATTTATTATACCATGGTAAGCATAAAATAACCAGAAATCTAATTTTCAAATTAGCAGGTCCCTACATTTACTAAAGAAATTAATTGGCGTCATAAAGGATTTGTTTATTCTACTATTATGTGATTCAAAGAAGCATTCACGAATAAATATTCTTTCTTAAGAAAATATTCCAACAGCGTACTTCACTCTTTGTCCTATTTAATGTGACTGACTAGTCTACAATCACGGCCACAAAGGGGACGGGACACTTAATTTACGATGTTCCCGGGAAACTTACTACGACATTGAAAAACAATGAAAATGAAAAGCCATCGAGCGTCCAAGCGCACTTGACCGACTTGGAAAGAGCGCAACGCGGGAACCGAGAATTTATCCTACGGCAAACTGAATTTTATTTAACACAAGTTGAAGTAGAAATTAAAACTCTTGTTTACTGGCGTGGCAACAGTCCTGTTAAGTCGGTTGTGTTATACCTTATGTGTATTATATTTAGTGAAAAGGAAATAAATTAAGCACAGCTTTGTAAATAGCAGGTAAACACGTTTACAATTCTAATAGTCTAGTCAAATTAGACCAAAAAATAGGGGTAAGGTTACAAAAATTTGTACCCAGCTGAAAATTGGTAGGAACAAAACACCATCGTAAATGAAATCTGAAAAGTCCTCATCGATCCGACATCTAGAAAAAAAAACTCGGGGTCAAAGGTCACAAAAACGAGTTTTTCGCGATTTTCAGCAAAACTGTAAGTTTTATCATAAAATTAGCACAGACAAAAATTACAGATCATATCAGATAATTATCTACAAAAATGTCTAAATACTTTTTTTTCCTAAGAGCCACCGTTTTTGTGATTCAAAACGTTGAAATAAGTAATCGTCTTATTATGCACACGTTTTCACGCCACCTTTGAGTACTTAGCGCGCTTTTAGGATTCCGTACCTCAAAAAAAACGGAACCCTTATAGGATCACTTTTGTGGTCAGTCTGTCTGTCTGTATGTCTCTCAAAACCCTTTATCTAGGGAACGCCGAGAGGTATCGAATTGAAATTGAAACCATATACTCAAGTCTGCGGTCCCTTGAAGCTGTGAAAAAATCAAACTTGTAAGTTAGCTAAAAAAAAAAGAAACAGCCGTTGATGTTGCAAAAAACGTATATTTCGATACTCTCAGGGGAATCAAAATTTATAGGGTACTTTCCATTGTCCTAGAATCCTGAAATTTGCCATGAAGCAAGGTCTCATAACACAAGTAAGTATAGGAAAAAATGAGAAAACTATAAATTTGTAGTTACGTCATAAAAAAAAACTTTTTTGCGATTCGTAAAAAGTTGAAAGAGTTGTAATCGTCATTGTAAACGTTTTGCTTTAACCCCGAGTATATTTTTTCCAGGTTTCGGATCGATGAGGATATTTTTTTTTTTGGTGTTTTGAACCATCCTACCAATTTTCAGCTGGGTGCGAATTTTTGTAACCTCGGATGTCTAAATTGACCGGACTATAAGTTCAAATGAAACTATGAAGTAACAGTACTTAATGCTTGAAAATGTAAACGATACAGTTACACTTGAGAACTGTTGGAGAGTTCCCCTCATTGTTAGAAGCTAATGAACGTAGGTAAAATCTGTCTACATAGGTACAGTGAATAAACGAAATCGGAATTTTCTCTTTGTGTACGTAAAAAATCCAGCCGAATCAAATCCGCCTATTAGGGAGGGCGCTGCTACTAATTAAAATAAAATTGTTAAAACAGAAGCGGGTGCGCGCTCCCCACACCAGACTAACTTTTAACGAGGATGTATTTGGTTTCGACCAACCCTTTGGTGATTTTACTATTGAGTCTAACTGCAAATAACTCCTTAATTGACTTCAAACAACTTCTGGCTTTGTGGATGGAATACCGAGGTTACTCTACCTCTTGTATTAGAATTTACGGCCTACCTGAGTATCGTTGGTGACAGAAACCAAATACAATGGCTGTATATAGTAACAGATTACGTGTGTGGTTTGACTAATCACCGGAAAGGTATTTAATGACTTTATTGGCATTTTAGGAAATATTAATCAATGAATTTATATGTCATCCATATCTAAATGATTGTTTTATATTGACGTATCAATTTATTTTCGATAGACCTTAACTCAGACTGGTTCATCTCGTATAAATTGTCAAACTTGTTTTAGATGTTTTGCAATTTGCTCAGTGTAGTACTTTCATGTAGCTACGTGTAATTTTACGTTAGTTTGCTGTTATTTGTATTGTGAACAGTCACTAGTGTAACGTCACGTGTGGTAGCTTGTTTGTTAAGTGGAGTCATTTGTTGCAGAAGTCGGTCGGCCTGGGCGCCGGGTGCGGCGGGCGGCGGCGGGATGATGGACTGCCTGTGCCCCGCGCCGCGCACGCTGGCCTGCCGCGTGGTGCTGCTCGACGAGCGGGAGCTGCTGCATGAGATACAGGTACAACACTATCTACATTATAATCAACACCCATTTATACAGCGGAAGAAACCTCGCTCCGTTTATTCCTTCCATTACCACTGCGGTTCGTAACCACACAGTTTTTGTTTCGAGTCATGGCGATAATACGACGCTTATACCGAACGACGACGAGATAGTTTTTATAAACCCAACCATAACCGCGACGGCTCTCCGGCTCTTCGGCACTCCCGAACCCCTACGGGCGCTGATAGTATTTTCAATTTTCCCTTGTACATGAAACAACGCGTGGATTTTCTCCATTTCTCAACCCGCACTCGTGAAATGCAGCTATTCCGAGACGAATTATTTGAAGTACACCCAGGGGCTCAAGGAAGGTCTTTTATATGCGAAGCTCGGGTCCAAGGTGCGGGCGATGAATTCACTGAATCGTACGTCGGCTCTATGAATATTAAATTCTATTTGAGTCGCATTGTCGCCGCGTGGTGAATGTGAGAGTGCGTTGCGCGCGACGGGCGGACCGCGCCTGCCTTGGGCCCTATCAACCCGTCCCTAATGTTTACCTTAACCACTATTGCTGTACGAATCAGCCTGAAACCGACTATGCTCACCATTTTCATCTAATTACAATTCCAAAACTCAACCTCGACTCAAGTCCAATACTTAACTTGAAAAACATTTCTTAAACTTGGAAGTACACGTACTCGTAGGTATACCGAGGCGGTTACTAAAGCCTCTCATTCTAAGATAATACCTACTCATACAAGTCTCTGTCGTAACCGTAAACAACCAAGGAATTTATGCCAGAAATGCTTTTGTTCAGCCTGTATGAAGACCCGCAACTTGTTCGTCAAACAAATTCTCAAGATATATTGGGCTAAAATCATCCAATTTGGGTAAAGTGGAACCGACACGAGTTCGACGTTCCCCGCTAAATTGTACGGATATTTTAGATAAATCACCGTCCTTTCGTAAGTTTTCCCTATCTACAAAGGACCATTTGTCTTTAACGGATCTAGCGAGGACTTTTCTTGCTAGAGATGAAAATAATATTCAGATTTATGACCGCAGTGGTTGAGAATTGGATTTCTGTCACCGATGAGATTTCATTCAACTAAATTGTATTGATCTCATAAATTCAACTTTGCCAGAGATTCTAAGCTGACCAATCACAGCGTGGAATCTAATAGACTGATCTTTGAAAGTTTGAGAAATGTCGAAGCGTCCGCGTCCGTCCGTAGCCCATAATTGGTTAGTCTCATACTTAAGTTTATTATAGAAAATTACAGGTAGACGAGCCGATGGGATGATCTCATCGCAAGACTACTCTTGAAACCTGAAAACACCGCAATTTTATAAATTTGGTTGAATGTTCATAAAAGAAGAAAGCAAATCTTAACTGGGTTTAGTAATAATAAAAAGAAGGTATGATTGAAGCCGAACTGCAGCAACTTACTTTAAATAACGTAAAATAATATTGAGTGCTGAATGGTTAAAAGCAACAAGCTTTTCTTTTGTCAAGACAATTGAGTGTCGAGCGACGCGGGCACGCCGTTTTATTTGGCTCAGATTGTAAAGGGGAAGACAAGGAATTGCACAGCAATTTATGAAGCGGGCCTAGTGTTGGCGGCGACTCGGCAAGTGGAGCTGCGACGTGTATTGTCGCGCCGGCAAATTGACTCGTCGGCATTTCACGGCCGACTGCGCTGATGCACCTCGTTCCTAGTTCTGCTTTATTGATGACGTCTTCATTGCCTGCCCCTTGACAATCAGACCGCACAATGGAGCAAGCAATTACCTGTCCATTCCTGGCTGTGGTGTTGATTAACGTATTTTGCTGGCTTTGCTCTGGGTCTTGTGCGGGTGATAGACAGCGGGAATACATTCGATTCGCATATCATAGCGTGTGCAAAGTTAATAACCAATTTCTCTCACAGTGAGAGGTGCACTAAGCAGAAAGTATTTTTACCTGTTTTTGTAGAAACATCGTATAAATCACCGCGTTATTGGAAACTGAAGTGAATACTAATTAATATAGATAAACATGCTAGAACAAGACGACTTTCTTTTTTACAACTTTATTGACAATTATTAGCATAAACCTATTAAAATTCACCAACCGACCTTCGAGCGGGCTTTGACGAGTGTCTTATGCCCCGTTTACATGTGGGCCCAGCCTCGGCTAATCGCCATCTCTACCAATTGTGAAAACGGGGAAACCCCGTTTACACAATGACGATTGGCCGAGTGTAAACGCACCATTAAAGCGAACTGATCTTCGTGGTAAAGAAAATCGAATCAATAAAAGTATTTTAAAGTTGACTATAAAACAGAAACTGTTTATTAAAACGAAGTGAAAAGTAAATTAAAGTGTGTGGCGGTAGGCCGGGGACGCACGACACGCCGCCGCCGGGGGCCCGGAGGCCACAGCTCGGGGCCCGCGGCGGATCGCGTGCACGTCGCCCGCTACATCTACACCCGTGCTGCCAGATTTTCAAATCGTTTGTTATTTTTCGAGCTTCATACGCTGGGAGCAAACGCGCTCTGTTATTAAATCATTTATTATTCAGCCCAACGAACTGTTTCGCAATTTTCCCACAAGCCAGCAGAGACTTCTATAGCCGGTACACTTATACTGATATGTTGTTTCAAACGTGCGTCTGCTCTCTTAATTTGCCCCTTAAATTGTAACTTATTTTTCCAGTTAAATGTTGGGTCATTATTTAAGGGTTGGTGAGATTTTTTGAGGCGTTTGTTTTGTAGTTTATTTGTTCTGAATTATGAAAATCTTTATCTTACCAAAACGCTCGTGTTGTTATAGAAATACCATTGGAAACGAACTAATTAATTCTGTGTACGTGCTAATAATTTATTCAACGACACTAAAACTATGATGAAATAACCTGAACAATCACAATTTAAATATGCTTTGTTTGATCTATGCGATAAACTATACATAATATACCTATGTTTATAGTAAATAAATCTGATGTTGGTTTCATATTCGTTTTTAGAAAATAGTCTTATACTAAGACTAGAACGATAAAAGTTACCCTCATATTTTTGTATGTAACATAACATAAACAAGTGCATTAATTAAGTACTAAAGTAACTTACGCCATTATGCAGTTGACATTTTTTTATTATTAATTTGAAAAAGTGACTTTATCCAAAATCGCAAATAGAAAGGATTTTTCAAATACGATCAAAATTAAGTATGTTAAAAACTTTACAAATCTGCTGAAAGGGGAAACTATCAAGTAGCAGAAAAAGGATGCACTAACTAAATTGTGACGTCACCGCTATTAGTTTACGCGCACATAAAAGATATAGCGCGAGGTTCCCATCAAGCCCCCACTCTTGCCCATCATATCAGTATTTGATATGCTAATTTCTTTTTACACCACCTGCTCGATAATGCCGTTTTATATGTCATACAACCATCACTTAAAGCAAGTCATTCTGTCCCTAGGGAGATAATGTAGTATGGGCGATCCCTAGGGAATAATGAGATTTGAATTTGGAACGTCAAAAACGTGAATTTATATGTACGTGCGTCAAACAAGTTTTGTCAAAATTCAAAATGGCCACTTACAAAAAAAAAAAACAATAAAAAGTGGTTACTGACGAGTTTCTAAAAAAAAGTAATGAAAGAGCGGGAACGTTATAGAAAATTTAAACTATAGAATCTTAGAGTAGCGAATTTTGTTTCATTCAAATTTCTCTTTTTCATGTTGAGTGATAAATAAGATTAACTTGTAAATAATACTTATATTTCTCTAATGTATGATTTCTTTGAATATATTGTCTTTTAATTATCTCACAGATGGTGTAAAAAGTAGAGTATCCAACACGGGGATAAAGCTGGCTTTGTCTTGGGCGGCTTGAATTCCTCACTTCACTCAGGTTTCTTTATTAACTCCCTCGTGCTGCTCAGGAGTTAATTATATAGATCCCTCACTGACGTTCGGGATTAAAACTAGCAATCTTCGTTTCGTTCAGAATTCAACATGCCACCCGCGACTTAAAGACACTGCTTTATCCCCTAGTCGCATAATCTACTATTTAATAACCAATTTTAATGCTGTTTATAAAAAAGCCTTATAATCAAAGGTTTGCTGGGAGAAAACTCATTGCTGAGTTAAACTCGCCTTTGTACATGAACTGTTTGTATGTCAATATATTATATTATGTTTTTGTGTACAATAAATAATTAAAGCCTTCTTTTTAGTGTTATTTGTTGTTTAATATACCTAAAATACAAAATGTGCAAAAATAATAATGTACAAAAATAGACGCAGGAGAATACTCAATTGTATTATTATTTCGCACACAACACAGACAAGTTGTAAACAAAATAAACGCATCAATCATACTGAAAATAAAATATAACTGCAGGTAGATACGTATTTTCTCACGCATAAATAATATCAAAAACTTCAACCAAAAATCATTTCTTTTTATTTCGAGTTGAGTTGTTTGGGAAAAATGTAAACGAGCACCTTGGGCTGCAGTTACAACGTCACAGGCGCATCGGCGCACACGCAACACTGTGTGATGTGCGTGAGAGTTGCACAAAGCGCTTGATCCTCAGCAAACCATTCATTATGTTACCGAGTCGACTACTGGTGTTACTGGTCCAGGCCCATCGCGTGCGCATTAGCCTAATTGTGGAAACCTGAGCATCAAGAAATGCTAATCAGAGATAGCCCAACTGCATTATTGCTCGCGATAGCATTTGATTTCTAAAACTACCGCTTTATATTACCGGTCCAGTCCACTATCAAGTTTCTTCTCAGAAGCCATGCATTTCCGCAGCGTCGATTGGTTCGTTTAAATTGCTAATCTTGTATTTGTAGAACAATTATTCCGACCGACTTGCGAACTAAGAAAACAACAAAAACTCATCTCATTTGAAGATTGTTGGTATGTATTTTAAAACTGATTTAAGCTTCACATAAAAACAAAGTACCCCATAAGATTCAAGCAAGGCAGGGCGAGGCTAAGCAAAATTAATTTGCAAGCAGACAAGAATTCCTAAGAAGGCATTCCTTTGTCGATAAACGAATAATGAGAGCTTATTTTCGCCAAATTAAATTAGGACGGACAATAAATTCAGGTAACTACGCCGTTATGCCAAATTCAAATGGTTCTTCTACATGGAAGCATAGACTTGACCTTAAACAAATGTATCTAGACTAATTAAATTAGCACTGTGTAGTGTTGGTCAGCCCAGACAGGTTAATGGTGATTAATATACTCCAAATAGGTATAAAATAATATCGAAAGTTGCGATATTTATGGAAAAGATTGATTTAAAATAAGAAATTAATTCCCTGTGTTAAAAACATATACTGCCGTCCACTAACTAAAAGGCAGCTAAGTGCAAAAACTATTTTTCGAAAAAACGGGAAAATAAGTGGGAATTGATGTCTCTTGAAAAGTATGCTACCTAGGAACAAGGTTGCAAGTTATATATGTAGGCATAGTCTTTGTGCACAATATGTGATATATTTCATTCATTTATATTTATTATATTTTATTTAAATTCATTTACTAACTTTTAACTAAGCAATTTTTTTCATTTTTACATAATATACTGCACTTTAAGGCCGCTAACCATACCTTAACTGCTTTATAGCAAAGCAATTTCTTGTAGCCGCCACGTCTTATACTTGTATTAAAAGTTATAAAAATATAATTAGTTATAAAGCAGTTAAAGGATTTTAACAGTCATTCAGCCTAGTCGCTAACACTTGAAAGACTAACTTTGCTTACTTAGAAAGCAGTTATGGGATTTTAAATGCTTTTAAGCTCAGTATTGTAAAACATATTTTTATACTGGTTCTCCTATTGTTTAACTAGAAGGCAGTTAAAAACATCTCGCTCGCATTTAAACTGCCTTTTAAGTAAGCACTTCCGCGTAAAAAGTTGAGAAGTTAAAATCTATTTTATGAAAATCAGAACTTTATTTATTAAAAAGAATAGACAATCAGAACTTATCAAATAGCTAATTATTAATTAAACGATGTAAAATAAAAAACCAAGTTTAATCAAACTTTTACAAATCTTATTCAATAATGAGATCACAATTACCTACATCTTTAATAATAATCATTATTCGTGAAACCATAGGACAAATTATATTATAATTATTTTGTAAAAATACCCAAAACATGTAAGTATTGTTTTTGAAAGCTTTATGGCACAGTTGTGACACACATTGGTTTCAAATTCTTATGCACTTATGAAATAAACGTATCACAATCAGAGATCAATAATTGCAAAGTTGAAATAATATAATTGTTCGTAACACATAATGTCATAATCAATTAAATATTAGACTTTATCTAAAAAAATATAAATTTGGCCATTTTTATGCTTAAATACTAATTAAAAACTTTAACAAAATTTGTAAATCAGATTAGGTAAATAAGCGATTATACCTAGTAACAACTAGTAGTCCTACTCTTCCAACCCATTTCCACCCAATTTCTATCCTTCCTTTCTTATCCAAAGTGCTTGAGGCCTGTGTCCACAAACAACTCTCCAGTTTTGTGCGGTATAATTCACTCATAAGCCCTTTGCAATCTGGATTCAGAACGGGGCATAGCACTGTTACCTGTGCTTAAAGTGACTGGCGATATAAGGGCAGGACTTGAAGACACCAAAGTCACTGTACTAGTGTTGGTCGATTTCTCGAACGCCTTTAATACCGTCAGTCACGAGATCCTCTTAGCCTTCTGTCCTATATTATGGTCTCTCTTGAAGCGCTGGAGTAGTTCTCTTCCTATCTTCAGGAGCGTCAGCAGTCGGTTCACGTCGGAGATTCTTCATCTCGCTGGTGTGGGTTGGAAGCTGGCGTTCCTCAAGGCGGTATCCTTTCTCCTCTTCTGTTTTATATTTTTATTAATATCATTACTACCGAACTTCAGTGTTCGTATCATCTGTATGCAGATGACTTGCAGTTGTACTGTCAAGGGAAAGTCGACGAAATATCTGCCGCTATCGATCTATTAAATAGGGACTTAACAGCCATAAAAGCCTGGTCCGATAGGTTTGGTGTTGCAGTAAACCCCAATAAATGTCAGGCTATCATCTTTGGGAGTCCTCGAAGCATCGCTAAAGTGGATAGTGCAACATTGCTACCAGTTCTTTTCGACGGTACGATCGTCCCATTTACCACCGATGTAAAGGATCTAGGCTTGCGTATCGATAGTACTATGAACTGGCGTACTCAAGTGGCTAGTGTTAGTCAGAAGGTTACAGGAACGTTGCGGGCTCTGTTTCGGTTGAAAAATCTGCTACCATCGAGTACGAAGACAATGCTTGTGCAGACCTTGATTTTTCCTATCATCGATTATGGTGACGTGTGCTACTATGACCTGAATGCAGATCTCCTCAACAAGCTTGACCGTCTTCTAAATTACTGCATTCGATTCGTTTACAATCTACGTAAATATGATCATGTTTCAGTGCATCGGTCGCTTCTAAAGTGGTTACCCATACGTCAGCGCAGAGAGCAAAGGGCGCTCACTACCTTGTTTTCATTTCTTGATTCTCCCAATTCCCCTAGTTATTTAGCCCCTCACTTTCAATACATTTGCGCCAACCACAATAGAAATCTGCGCTCATCTCATAACCGCCTACTTCAATGTCCCACTCATCGTACTGACTTTCTTCACTGTTCTTTCTTTGTTCAAGTTATTTCTTTGTGGAATGCGCTCCCCCAGGAGATTAGGATGGCAACAAATCAATTAACATTCAAAACCAAAGTTCGCGAGCTAATTCGTAAGAAGTTGGCAGTAGTGTCATCACAGCGTTAATGTTTTCAAATTGTCGATTTGAACTAATTGTTTGACTTTATTAGTGTAGATATATATGTAGATAGTTTATTAATTTGTGTATGTATTGTATAATTGTATGATATTTATGGTTTATTAGTATATCTTTTCTTGTACCTATTCGCCTTTTCTCTCTCTTTTATTGCACCTACCACTATTTATCTCTGCATCACCCTAAGGTTGACTGGTAGAAAATGCCTAAGGCATTAAGTCCGCCGCTGTACGTTTGTGCATAAAGTATTTAATTAATAAATAAATAAATAACACTCGTGTGTCAAAATTAAGTAATAAAGTAAACAAAAATATTTAATAAAATATAAAAGACAACATTATTCTAAAGGCACTTTTTCAGTTTTTCTTCTGGTTCAATTCAGATATATTATTTCCTTCAATGATCGGTAAATTTTTCCAAAATAACATCTTATGTTTAGGTATAATTGGCGATAACTTTGTTAAAAGATTAAGCTTTCTCTCCTCATCTATTCCTTTCGGTTGCGTACGAAATGTTAAAACAAAATGCGGGTTCTTCAAGTATTTATCGTTTAAAAATTTAAGAGACACATATTCCTCACCAAAAGCTTCCTTATAATGGAGATCAAAACTTCCTCGTTTAAAACACACTTGTGTCATATTTTTAAGATACGCTCTGGGACTTGAATTTTGTATTCGTCGATCTGATACGTTACCTCCGTAATTTACAAAATCTTGAGGCTGCATGGATTTAACAAGAACTTTACCATTATTTGCTGAGGCCACTGCATTTTCAAAGTCTGTGAAACCATATATGGCCTTTTTCCGCTTCATCGATAATTCGACTTGATGGTGAAATTGATCACAGCTCATAAATGTGACGCCAAAAAGCAAGAGACGCGCTGCACCCGCGTCCGTCCGCTACGAGCACCAGTGAAGGAATTATAATAGCCTGAGCTGGTCAAACGCAAACGAAAATCACAAGCGTTTAACTGCTATTTAGTCTAGTATTGTCGTTTAGCTGCTCTCTAGCGATTGATATTTAGCTAATACTAATTTCAATACATAACTTAAAAGCCGCTATTGGCGTATAACTGCTTTCTAGTGTAGTTTTTCTTTATAACTGCTTTATAGTTAAGGTACGATGTTCAGATGGTTATTTGTATGACACAATACATGAAGGTAGTTAAAGACGCTTAGCTGCTTTTTAGTGAAGCATGACTAGATAACGTACTTTTAGTTAAGTAAATTTAGAAAAAATAATACATCAATTTGCCGTTAAAGTATGTTTACGTCTTTCTAGAGAAGTATTGTGGCTCAGCCGCTTTTTAATTAAGGAAGTAACGAAATTAATGTGGTTTAACTGCTCAGCAATGTTCTGTATCTCTAAAACTATTAATCATAGAAAAATGATTCTTAGACCAAAAGATAGAGCATCGAAAGTTGTTTAAGACTACATTAAAAAGTGAAAAACGACCAACTGTGGCTTAACGGCTTTTTAGTTAGTGGACGGCAGTATATCACTATTATTTATTTTAAGGTGCTGCCACACTACTACTGTTTAAAAATGTTTACAAACGTTAGTAGACATTTGTTAAGAAACATACGATCACAATGTTAGTAAATGTTTTCATGTTAGGTAATGTTAGTAAACATTTCTGGAAAAAATTGAACAAATTGTAATAAAATAAAACATTTGATAGAATTCCAAGATTTTTTTAACTGCTACCAGTTTCCAAAAATCTTAACGTTACAGACAGTATTTCCATAATACTTATAGATTTTCTAAAATTAGTGTCCTGTTTACCTAGTTTCGGCCCAATTGAATTCTGTAGATATTCAAATTAAGAACTATTCATACTCAAAAAATCATTTAGGCAACTGTCAATGCCCAAATCCTTGATATAATCTTTGGCATTATACTTTTGTCTAGCTCTTAGTGTAACTAATCCAATGAGCAAATCTTCTTCCATTTTCGTGTAGACCCCTCGGAACGTAAATCCAAACTGCGAGCGAGCCGATTTTCCAAATGGTTTAAATGTTTGTAAACATTTTCCATCGGTGTAGGAGCACTTAAAACATTTAACAATTCCTAACATTATATAATAATTCCTAACATTTGTTAGTAAATGTATTAGTGTTAGAAAATATTTGTAAACATTTTTAAACAGCAGTGTGGCAGCACCTTTACGATTATACGAATATCGTCTGATAAACTAGTTTTACCTTTGACATCAATATTTTATTCAGATTTTTCAGTTTATTCGGTAGCTTATTAGTAGTGTGTACTATCATCAGTTGGATCGTGGTCTGAATTAGTATTTCTTATTATTTTTATTAATATGACCGACTATTTTATTGTATGTCGGGCTTGTGTCGGCAACTTCACGACCAAACGTGTATTTTACGTACTAAGATAATTGATATTTATTTTTCAAATACTAGATTAGACTAGTAGATTAAAAAAAAAACACTTACACGATCATCAATGTCAAATTGTAAAAAATAATAAAAAAAAAAACAAAAGATATATCTATGTCCGACTAAACAGTAGTTATGGATAACTACATCAGAAACGACGGTTACTTATTGTGGTTAACGTTACCTGCGCTTTGCGGTTAGTATAAATCGAACTGAAACGATTTTGTAATAAGATTTATTCCCAGTAGTCAGTGATTTGATTTAAGGATACGATTACAATCTGTACTCCTCGATATGGCACGTTCGAGGTTCCTGTCTCTGGAGCCCTAACCTCCGGTATTTTGGAACCTCGTTCCCGACACCGGGAAACTACTTTTTTTTATATTTTTTAAAAGCTGGTTATACGCTTTTCTTAAAAAAGGTACATATTTAAAAATATAATTTATACGAGTATCGAAATGAATAAAGAATTAATATTTATAGTACTAATAACACACCAAAACGGAGAAAATTTAAACCTGTGCACTGAATAGTCGCGAGTTTATATATCAATTCACAATTTCTCAGCACGACACGGATTAAAGACATAAACTATCGAATTTTGATTCGTATTATTGTAAGAAATGGTCAGTTCATAATTTATCGAAAGTTTATAAATCTCTTTAGGCTATTTTGTAATCTCACGGAGTTTACAATTGTCCGGTGACATCAGGTATATCTTTATATATAATTCTTCTGTACGTGTGTTTATCACCTAACTCCTCCTATACGGCTTGACAGATTTGAAAGTAACTTTGTGTGTGTATTAGAGTGGGTCCCTGGGTGGTTTGAAAATGCAATCGGACCTAATAGGTGGCGCTGCAATTGGGTTCTTAATTTATTTTTCTCACAAAATATCAGCTTTCGGGGATATGAGGCTAAGTTCTGACTCACTCACAGACTTATCAACGCCTAGCCCAAACCCTTATACTTAGAACGCTGAAATTTTGCTGAGAGGTTCCTTTAATAATGTATATGTTACCGGCAATCTGTATAATCCGGTGTTCTATACAATATCTAGGCAATGTATAGAATACCTGGGGCGTTAAGGTAATTTATGAAATATTATAAATATTATTGTCACAGTAATTTATTATTTCACATTAATTTTATTACTTAGGTCTTATTTCCGCGGTGTTTAAAGTAAGGCCTTTATATCCGGGTTTTTTTTACGTAACCTGCTTCTGTGCTTTCGTCTTTTATACACATTACAAATACAACAACAAAGTATAAAATAAATAATATTTCATACATTACCTATATGTTTTAGGTGTTCTATACATTGTCTAGGTGTTGTATAGAATACGAGCAGGCCTAGTCAAGTTACGACCGTTTCGTTTCGAATCTCTTTCTACAGTCGGTAACGTCTCCAATTCCTTTGTTCTGACCACGTGACTTAATGTTGAGATTACGTCATTAACATACATTTTGAAGGTTTTCTACTAGCGTTAACGATTGTAGATTAATAACTTGGCTAAGCCCTCAGATTATACAGATTGCCGGTAGCATATATAGGGTGACTGGCAATTAGTGTACGATACTTAAACACGAGATTGTGCTCATGATAACAAACAATTTTTATTATGGGAGCAAAGCCGAAATTGCGAAAAAAATATCAGCTGTTCAGTACATTAGGCAAACATAAATGTACTGAACAGCTGATTTTTTTTCGCGATTTCAGGTTTGTTCCCATAGTAAAAGTTGTTGGTTATCATGAGCACAATCACGTGTTTAAGTATCGTACACTACCGGTCACCCTATATATTAGTATGATTAAGTTATTATTTATTTTATACTTTGCCTAGGTATTCTATACAATACCGAATGCGCAGTCGGTAATGTGTGATAAGACGAGAGCAGGGAAGGAAGTAACGTAAAATTATGTCGATTCTTTCCCTTACCTCTTGTCTTTTACATACATTGATTTTAAGTATTAGAAAATATCACCACCGACATAGCACGAAGAATCGCCAAACTTAAGTGGCAATGGGCAGGGCACATTGCTCGCAGAACGGATGGCCGTTGGGGCCGAAAGGTTCTGGAATGGCGACCACGTATCAGAAGACGTAGCGTTGGAAGGCCTCCTACAAGGTGGACCGATGACTTGATAACGGTTGCGGGAGTCCAATGGATGCGAGACGCACAGGACCGTTCATTGCGGCGACACTTGGGGGAGGCCTATGTCCAGCAGTAGACGTCTTTCGGCTGAAATGATGATGATGATGATTAGAACATATTACATTTACCCGTCATTTTATAGGTAGGTCGGTTAACATTGGTAAATATAGACCAAAATGTTTATTTAACACATTGCCGGTTGACCAGAAGGTATATATACTATCCTTAGGAATTGTATACATTACCTAGGTAAAGTGTGTAATGGACAATAATATTTATAATATTTCATACACTTTCTAGACGCCCCTGGTAGTCTATACATTGCCTAGGTATTGTATAGAACACCTGAATTATACCTATTGCCGGTAATATTATAAAGAATAAGATAGCACTTTTCAAAGGTCACCCTTTAAACTTATATAACGGATATTAAAAGTTTGTAGGAGAGACATACATATGTAAATTTTTTAATGTGTGGTAACCAATTGTTTGCTCGTTAGAAAATTATAAAATTTATTTGAATTTGTTTCAGGATAATAACACAGGCCAAGCGTTATTGGACGTGGTGTTTCGTCACTTGGACCTCCTGGAAACAGCTTATTTCGGACTCCGCTACGTAGACCAGGACAGCCAAACGGTGAGTCAGTCATGCCAATACCAATATTACAAAGCCGAAAGTTTGTAAGTGTGTGTGTATGTTTGTTTCTTCTTCACGCTCGAACCGCTAAACGGATTTCCATGAAACTTGGTATACGGGCAGACCATGTCCTGAGATAGCACTTTTTATTCCGGGAGTATATTTCTTTGGGATATTTTTGTACTTACACTACTTGGCAGCAGCTGGTATTCAAATAGCCAGTTTAGTATTTTAGTAAAATAAATTGGGACGTTAAACGTATTTTGTCTACTCTAACACGCAAATTATAATAAAGCCCTTGAATAATAAAAATAACTTAAAATAAAAAAGAAATTGAGAAACTAAAAAACTTCAAGCATAAATACGATTTTCCGGCGGGAGTCTGTCTCCTGATAGCTACAACCTAGGGGTCTTTAAGTCAAGAGTGAGCAGGTAACTTCTAGGCAAGCGTGCTTCGTCGTCGAATCGTCGATCACATCATCGTTAACCATCAGGTGAGATAGCGGTCTAGCGTGAGGCCATCAATAATAAAAAAGAAACAATATTTACATTATTTTTCTAGAGCAACAAGCAATTGGTGGTAAAAAAGAAAAATGCCCCAATAACGCAAAACCACGGAAACTGTGACTTCTTTGTATTATTTATTCATACACAAGTTTGATCAACCGAAGAAAGAAAAAGTACCTCTCTATCTTACAATATTCTGACTAGATCATAAATAGTGAAATAGCATACATGCGTTCTGGTGTCATTTTGATTTGTTTTTAACCGACTTCAAAAAAAAGGAGGAGGTTATCAATTCGGTTGTATTTTTTTTTTTTTTTATGTTTGTTACCTCAGAACTGCGTCGTTTATGGACCGATTTGCAAAATTTTTTTTTCCCTTTATATGATATGCTTCCAGATTGGTCCCATTTTTTTCAAAATCTAGTTCTGATGATGGAATCCATGAGGAATCGAGGGAACTCCTCAAAAATTATAGGCAACCCTATGGTAATTTTAGTGTTTTCATCAAGAACTTAAGCATTTACAGTCAAAAAGTAACATTTGATGAAGTGGAACTGATGAAGAAGACCAGAAATGGTCAACGGAACTTCATACTCAAATAGATATCACAATGAAGATATAGTTAAGCGACTATGACAATACAAATAAATGAATGATTCTGAATAGTTACGTTGAAAATGGTATCATCGAAGTGATCTGATGATGATGATGGAGCCGGAAGGTAGGCAATAGAACTCCGTAATTAATCAATGTATCCTAGCCGTGTTTGGGCTTATTAGAATTGTCGTGAGATGCTCTTTGGCTATAAGGTACTATCGAACTGATCTGATGATGGAGCCGGAAGGAGGAAGGTAGACACAGGAACTTTATAATAAAACAATGTAACTTAGCAGTATTTGGGTTAATTGGAATTGTCATGAGAAATAGGCACTCTGTTTATAAGTGTATCGCAACTAAAAAGTGTGAAATAAAAACTTTTTACAAAAAAAAAATAACCGACTTCACTAAAAAAAACACTAAAAGGATCAAAATAACTTTAATTTCGGAAGTCGGTGTTAAACAGGAATAAGAAAAAAACAATACCGAGAAACACCGACTTCCGAAATTAAAGTTATTTTGATCCTTTTAGTGTTTTTTTTAGTGAAGTCGGTTATTTTTTTTTTTGTAAAAAGTTTTTATGTTTACTAACATTAATATTATCGTGTTACTAACAACTTATATGGAGAAATCTGAAATACATTATTATTATAAATATGGGAAAATTATACAAACTAGATGACATAATTATCATAAATGCACACGATGAACAACAACTGCATTTTTATTAAACCTTCTCTCTTGACGTTGGGGCCATTTTGTAAAGATGACGTAGTAGAATAATAATTGCATAAGAAGATTATATTCCATTTGTGAGAACTTTTCACTTGTCTGCGCTCGGTTTTAAAGATAAAGATAGTTTATTTGTCAAAACATGAGTAAGCAATACAAAAAAATAGTTTAGTTGTTGTTGTTTTGTTTTTTTTTTAGTTTTTGTTTTGTTTTTTCTTTTTATGGTGTTAAGTATATAAAAAGAAAAACGTCCTAACATGTTTTACCTAAAATTGGTGTACTTACAAAATTTAAAAAATGCTGTCTTGTTATAATTAATTAAGCATAGGAAATACTGATGAAATGTAAAAAAGGAATTTAAAGTGATGAAAATATTTTTATAAGAATCTACATAACAGTTTTGAGAAAGAATAAGAAGAATTTGTACTTAGCTCAAAACTAAAGTTTTTTTTTTCAAGTTTATTCTGGTACTAGCTGTCCACTGTGGTTTCACATGCGTTTTTTGGTTACTTTGGTTACCTACAGCTCCGTTTTGGCAGGTCCTAACGTGATGTTATACTAGCCTATACTATTCGTCGTGAATCAGATAATCATATGAACAAATTATTTTTCCAAACTGACTGGCCAGAACCAGAGATTAGCGGGTTTAAAAAGCAAAAAATATCAAATTTATAAATCACGAAACTATTTAATAACTAATAACAACTAGATAAGTATATTTATAAACTAAAAACAATAATATGTAGGTACAAACGAGTTTAAAGATTTTATTGGGCACCATAAAAGGTCTACACAGTTTTCAATCAGAACGCTGGCAGAATTACCACGTTGAATAGCAGTGCTGCTTTGTTGTCCAAATAAAGCCCAATCAAGGACCATGGGAATTTTTGCAGGAGATATCGCGAGCATAGAACGCAAAACGCAACTGAAGAACACACGTAGGTTTTATTCAGTAAAGTCTGACATGCCCTCTTGCTTTACTCTAGAGTGAGAGAAGTCATTTGATGATTTCCCACCTCACAAAAAAGGTCACGTGAAGAGCTGACTTACGTTTGCCCATGACTTAGTGTTTCAACCCCAAACGAACTCAAACATATAACGCATAATCAGCCTTATAATGTTCCCATCATTGGGATTCAGGATTCAGGGCTCCTCTCTAGGGGAAAGAATGGGTCATAATCCACCACAAAGGTCCAGCGGAGGTTGGTAGATGTCACTTGTTTTTGCCGTTTTGGTTCCAGGACATGCCGGTTTCTTTACGATTTTTTCCATTATCATTTTGAGACCAGAGGTGAGGAAATAAATTCCACATAGTAATACGCCTGCCTGGGTTTTAACCCACGACGTCCAGGTCGTAAGCCGGGGCCGTTACTCGTGCCGTTTCTACTCGGCTACCACTGCTCGGACTATTATTTCTCAAAAGATCTATATTTTGTGGCAATACGTGACAGTTTCCTGGTGTTTCGCTTACGGAATCTACGGCAGTCTTTATTTCTTGCCTCCTTGCCTTCTTTGGGAAGCTGCCCAATTGGAAGAAGACAAGATTTAATTATTTCCGCTCTGTGTATAAGAATCTTATACTACGAATATTGCCATGCACATTACTGCCTACCATGTTATGGATCATTGTTATCTGAATAAATAAATAAATAATAATTATTAATAATAAACGTATAATTTTCTTGTTTCAAATACAAAAAAAAATATTTGTTCATCCAAAAAAATACGGTACAAATTCATTTGTTATTTCAATAGGAAGTCGGCTGACCTCGAAACCTTCTTCTTCTTCTTCCTGCCCTTATCCCATATTACTTGGCGTCGGCGCACCACGTTTTTTTACGACTGACCTCGAAATAAAATCACAAAAAATTACAAAATAACTTTAATTTCGGAAATCGGGAAAAAAATATTTGGAAGACGGTTGTATTTTTAGAAAAAAACATTTTAAATCTATTTATAACTTACCTTCCACCTGGGTAAACTGTGTTATTAAGATGATTAACGTAATTAATTCTTGGAATTTGGTACCTGGGGAGTGTTGTTTACAAGTTGTTTATCAGTTCTTGGAAATTGTGTTTTAGATTTTGTCCCACTACACTAAGACGAAATACTGTCGCATGCCGATTCCATTTCAGTGAATGCAAAGAATGGATTATATGAAAGTGTCATCCGATTTTTTGTAGTATCTATTATCTATAAAAATCTATATCTAGCTGCCCCGGTAAACGTTGTTCTGCCAAATAGAGTATGAAAAAGTTGGGGGTAGGGATACGAAGGTAAAAAAGAATAGCATCCTACGACCTATTTAATTCTCAGACCTACCAAATATACACGGAAGAGTTCGATAAAAAACAGTGTGACACGAGATTTTTTTATATGTTAGATTATTCATTACTTTTACCATACATCAATATGCTTTGCCTTTCCCAAGCTTGATACAGCTGTTTTATATACATGGAGTGACTGCCTGTGTGACGTCTAAAACCCAGTAACTAGGTTACACTACTAAGAAGACGTGTCAGATTTTATAGCTTCTGAAAATCAGTAACAACTAACAAAAAACTACAAATGATAACCAGAACTAACCGCTTAACGTGCTTTCTTCCTTATCTCTCAATAATATGATAAAAAAGTCCCCCACTGTGTCAGTCTGTCTGTCGGTTCGCGACAAAACTTAAAAAGTTACTAAACGAATTTTAAAAGGAGTTTCACTAATAGATAGAGAGATGGATGAGGAAGGCGGTGTATAATACATACACGTTAAGAGTTTGAAAGATTTGTAGCACTCTTGTGAAGCTGGGGCGGATCGCTAGTCTATAAAAACCAGTATCAAATATCAATAAAGTAAGTCATATCCATCAACCGACATACTTATCGATGAAAAATAAGAAATTAATACATTTCACATCTATCTCACCCCAGTCGGTCGTTGAGGACATCCATTACTTTTATGAATCGTCGACTTAATATCGTTTTTTTTTGTGTAGCATTGGCTGGACGCGGGTAAGCGGCTTCGGCGGCAACTTCGTGGCTCTGAACCTCACACTTTTTACTTCGGAGTGAAGTTTTATGCGGCAGATCCTTGCAAGCTTCTCGAAGAGATAACCCGGTGAGTAAGAAATGTATGCGTCATCTAACGTTGGCAAACACAATCTCCATCAGCTCAATGTTAGTCAATTAATTTATAGGTGACGTTTAAGGGTAATGAATTCGAAAAGTAAATGTATACCTAGGTAGTGTAAATTATTAATCAAAAAAGTAGGCTATCTTGCTGTGGGATCGTTCAAATGATGCAGACGCAAAAGGCACTTGAGAAAACACGAGTGGATTTTAGTCTGTGAAAGTCTGACTCCCTTTCGCTCCACCTAGAGCGGGAGGAGTTATTTGATGATTCCTCACCATAATAAAGAAGTAAAAAATAGGGTATTTAGATAACTGCCTGTTCTGCATAAAGTCAAAGGCTTTTGTTACAGATAGCTATCATTTTCACAAAGCTGTATGTACCGTAAGTCAGAGATCAAAAGTGCAGTTGCAATCTACCAATGCTTAGTGTATGAACCTTTTTATAGTAGAAGGAAGTTCAATTGTCCTTAACAGGTTTATTCAATACTTTACATTATAAGCTGCAAATTAAATCAGTCATGAACTATTGACCCTCTTATATCAAGAAATTTTAGACAACTAGTTATCTCTACCTCTGATTTTACAAATTTCGATGCTCAAATTATTATGTATATTTCCTGTGTTGAAAGTACCTATTTTTTTTTTTTTTTTTTAATGACTACTTCTTCACATGTGACTTCTCTGGTAGCTCATTAACTGCATTATCGTTGAAGCTTCTACTAACTGATTCATTTCGGTTTTAATTTTTTTTTTTATATATTTTCTTTCTTGTTCATGACATTGTTGTTAGAATCTCATTTACAGTATTTATACCACGAACCTTATAAGTTATTTATTATTGTTGTATCTATAATCATGCCATTTATGGGTTAATTTTTATTTTTATTTATTTTTTTGTTACAATGTGAATGTTAGTAGGTATTCTGTAGACTCAGCTGGTAGACTCATAGATTATTTTCTATTACGATGCACTTGTCTATATTTTTTTGTTTCACATCTTTGATAGGTACATGTTGAATGGTATACACTGTTCTTTTATATGGATTAATATTGTAATAATATAAAATCAATAATTTCTTTAAAAGAGTACTTAAACATGGAGTATCTTGCCGGTTCTTCTCCATCGGAAACAACCCATGGAACCATGCACACTGACGTTTTATAAGTGCCCTTATGAAATGAAATATTTTGAATTTAATGATTTAGATTTTAATTAAACTGGCTCATTTGTTTGTACAAATTAATAAATTAGCCGTTTAATAACTGACTGTATATCGATAGCATACCTACCAATAAGACACGTTTTTTTTTTTAAAAAAAAATCTAATTAAACGCGTTTTGAAGGACCTACTTCATTACAATAAAACTCGAATGCTCATTTAAAAGTTTATAAAGCTTGTTAATACTTCTTCAATAAACTGGATTTTATTTTCGGTCTTCTGCAGTTTATGGAAGTCAAGTTAGGTAGGAACATTTGTGTATAGGTATTAGGCACTATTGACTTGAATCCAAATCAGACGAACTGCGGTACACATACATAGCATGACATATATTATGTCGGTATTACAAACAAAATCTGTTATTATAATGAGTTCCAGCAAAACCACTAACTGCATGTGAAAATCAAATTAATGGTTGAACATTAACAAATTATACAGAACGATATTTATTAATGTGGTTTTCCATCAAAGCGTTGAGTGCGGTGTGTGCATAACTCGCACGTGTCCCGACACGCAGGCGCTAATGTAAGTAGCGCTTTCACAACATCATTCATATTATAGCACATTAACTCAGGAGCGCGAGGGATGAAATAGGAAGTGATAATAAAACACATCTGTGTTCTTAACGTGAGTCGTGTCAGCGATTCACCACCGCTCCGAGCTACTCTGCGCCACATTCTCGTAACTGCTTCACACGTAGCACGCTTGCCACACTGCGTCACACTCACCACACTTAGTAACAATAACCGCAAAAGGCCACGATGCGCTACAAGCGCTACACTCACAAACACCACACCGCTCCACAGTTACCATACTACGCGCTACAATCGTCAAATCGTACCACACTTTGCTATACCCGCCACACAGCTCAACACTGGCCACACTGACCACAGCGCGTTATTCTCGCCACACCTCACCACACTGGTCACAGCGCGCTATTCTCACCATGCCACGCCACGTCGTCTACACTCGCCACACCGCACCACACTGGCCACACCCAGCTAATCTCAAACATAACAAGCCACACTAGCCACACCGTACCACATTCACCACATAGTGCCACACTGGCCACAGCGCGCTATTCCCACCAAGCCTCGCCACACTGGCCACAGCGCGCCATTCTCGCCGCACCACGCCACACTGGTCACACCTAACTATTCCCGCCACACCAAGCAACAGTGGCTACACTGTACCACACTCACCACACTGGCCACATCGTGCCACACTCGCCACACCGCAATACACTGGCCACATTGCGCCACACCTGGTGTGTTCTGTCACTGGCACACAAGCTATAAAGTGACACAGATATATCCTTTTTAATATTTAATGAAGCATAAGACGTAAAAAGTAAAGTAAAAAGACTTATTTATAGACAAATGCTTTATAAATAACAGGTATAGAGCTTAACAAATAACATAATGTTATGCTTGTTGGGTACTTTTATCTATCTATAGCTATGTTTTCTAGTGTGTTTGTCTCACGTTAAACTTTGACCCCATATAAAAAGTTTGTACATTATTAAGAACATAGAGTTACGAGAGTGCCCATTATTCCCACATATAACAAGATAAAGCTGAGAGATAGAGGGTCATAATTAGTGTAACGTTGCAAGGACAGTAGTCAGACTTTTATGGAGGTAGTAAGTACGTTTGTGCCATTTATGGGACGCAACTAAATAACGACATTAACGACGTAATAATAACAACATGACTCGGTTACATAACCGCTTTATATTATACATAATTTACAAGGAGCTCTGAGAAGTATAAAATAAAGTAGCTGTTTTGTTTTCTCTATACGCTCACAGATTTATTTGTTATTAACCTCTCTGTCCATTTTTTTTCAATTTCATTTATAAAATTTCTTCCGAAAGGTTAATAGGTATTATAATAACATAAAAGTGTTTATGAATGAGCGCTAGGAAGCAAATAACTTAATGCTATATTTTTTACAACACACTATTAAAATTTCATAATCATAAAATAGAGTGAAGTCTAGTAAAGATACAAAAGAAGGTGTAGTGCTCTCGCAATAAACGCGCGGTGAGCTCGTAAACTGACGTGGCACTAAGGCTTTCAGTCTCGATACATTTTCGAGTCCCGGAACTAAAAAAAAAGACTCGGCCCAGTCTAGGGATTCCCGGGAAAAACGAGAATTCCGAGACTGATTAAAAAAAAAGATTTACATATTCAAATACTAGGCATTTAGGTAATCAATACAAGATTTTAGTAAAGAACTTTATTAAAAACAGTATTTCAATCTTCTTCTTCTGCCGTGGTCACATTAAGTAAAATGTCAAACGTTGATTGATTTTTTTAAAGTGAGCACTTAAAAATCATGAAACATCACAACATAATGTGATTTCAGAACGGTAGGATCTGTTATTTTGTTACAAAATTAAGCCTTCTCTGCTTCCATGCTGTTACAATGGCTTAAGAATTTGATCTAAGAATCGAATCTATTTCAAATTCTGGAAAATGTTCAACATGGTTTGTAAGTCATAGATAGAGTTAAACGCAGAAGTTTTATTATCGTTTATTATTATTATTATTTTCATCATCATCATCATTTCAGCCGAAAGACGTCTACTGCTGGACATAGGCCTCCCCCAAGTGTCGCCACAATGAACGGTCCTGTGCGTCTCGCATCCATCGGACTCCCGCAACCGTTACTTTAGGTCTCTTCGGAGGTTATTTTAGTTCTTTTTTTGCAGTTAAACCTAGCTACAATCTATAGGTATTTAAGTCAAGAGAGAAAAGGTTACTTCTAGGCAAGCGTGCTCCATCGTCGACCACTTCATTGTTTACCATTAGGTGAGATAGTGGTCAAACGAGCCTATAAATAATAAAAAAAAAACCTTGAGATACGCCATCCAGCAAATACTCCAAAACATAACGGATGACATATCAGATGGCATTTCAATCAGTGATTTATTTAATCTTTCGTATTATACTTTTAAAGATAATATAATTTCGTTATAATTGAGAGTTTGACAGGTAACTTCCTCTCAATGAAAGTGAATAGGATTGTGCAAATATAGCAAAATATTTGCTAAAGAGCTTTTCTGGAAATCTAATTTTTTAAAGCAAAAGTTCAAAACGGTAACTGCTGTTAAGTGCCGTATCTAGTTTAGTAGATTTTTAAAAATCTACGCCTCAAAAGTCTCGTATTCCCGAGACTGGAGGTATAACTCTCGATTCTCGAAAATGCGTAAAAATCGTCGTGACTCTTGATATTTTCGAGACCGAGACTCCCGGGATGAAAGCCCTACGTGGCACTGATGGAATGAATGGACAGGCGGCGCCGCGTGCTCGTGCAGCCGCTTCACTGTCAATGACAGAACATAAACACAGGAATTAAATTTCATGGACAATTTTAATTGGACACCTCTTGTAAAATAGGCCCCTCGCTATAATATTTACTATTCACTGAAACAAGAGTCCGCTAATTTTTTCTATGGAGCTACAATTTAATTCCTGCCTAAAATATCTTTTGAAAACCGTGGAGAAACTTTCGTCTACTCGTATTTCCTTTAAACTTTACAACAAAGGCTACAATTGAAGTCAGTTAAGTGGAATTTTGAAGAGTTTCCATTTTATTCTTTATTTTATTCTTTGTGAATGTTGGGCGGGTACGGGGATGTTTTATTAAAATTTCGTTATTACGGTGTTGACGGTGCACCCCGTCGGCAGCACGATCCGCGCCTGTGACAGTACGTACCTACTATATGTACTACGTACAACACGGGGAAACGTCTTCCTTTAGCTAAGGGCCGCAGTTTAATACTCGTAAATTCTTTGAAAACCTTTGCCTTGATGGTCTTTTAATATTTAATATCCCTTTAGGGGCAATCTTTTCGCAACGCGTTTGACGAGTTTCTCCCAGTTAAATAAAATGAAATGGGTCAATGGAGATTTTATGTTTCAGGGAAATTCAATTAGAGTGTTGGACGGTTATTTAATGTTAAGTTATTTAAAGTGTATGATTGGGTTTGTAATGTGTAATGTTTGGTTGTATCAGGTACCAGTTGTTCTTGCAGCTGAAGCAAGACGTGCTGCGTGGTCGCCTGCCCGTCAACTTCGACCTCGCGGCGGAGCTGGCCGCCTTCGTGCTGCAGTGTGAGTCATGTCCATAAGTTTCAATGTCGCTTGGCAAATAATTGTACAATGTGGAGACGAGGATTCAACACAATTCGTGAAAACACTGGCAATACTTATAATTATCATCTCTTACTATGGATACATCACTGAAAATATGAAAAAAAAAACTGTTCAGTAGTTTTTGTCAAAGAAGTTGATAAATTTTTCACGATGTCTGTAGTAAAAGTTGTGCATAATAAATATTGTCTGTGTTTTAATTTTTATTGTATTGTCTTCTCTACATTATAATATTAACAATTTGTCGTGAGAAATTAAACTCAGATCCATCCTTTTAGGTTAAAGTTCTATGTAATTGATGTTTTTTGTCCACACTAGGAATTACTCTTGTATGGATGCATGGGTGCATTCACAAACATATAAAATCACATAACAAAAGCCACCCAGAACTGAAACAACTATAGACCTGTAGGCCATACAAATATTTTGTTACGTTCGGGAATCGAACCCGCAACAGGCAGCGCAGCAGCCAATCGATTAACTACTGCTACAACCGTGTCGTGGTAGAGCTACATACAATGCGTTCCAAATAAGAATAGGATCGATTGCCATGTTGTGACGTCACGTCATACTGTCAAATCGCAAGAAATTGGGCAAAATTGAAGAACTCAGAGATGAGCAAAATTTAAGAACTGGATTCTGATTAAAATATTTTCGTTCACAGTTCGTAAATAAATTAAATTTCTTGTTTTGCTCACCACAATAATTCCTCGATTTGACAGTATGACGTGACGTCACTACCTGGCAATCGATCCTATTCTTATTTGGAACGCATTGTAAGTGTGTGCAATGTGTTAAGCTACAGTAAACGGTTCAAAATCATTTTTCTTGTGTATTTTCTGTATACAAGAAAAATAATTTTAAACCGTTCCGGGAGTATAATATTCCCTTGGGATATTTTTCTATTGTCACGCGGGCGAAGCTGATGTCGGCGGCTAATTATTTAATAACGAAAATCATAAAATTAATTTTGATGGCAATCGACACTAATATTATAAAGTTTTTTTTTTACATTTTGTTTGTAATGAATAAACTCAAAAACTATTGTAACAATTTTGAAAATTCTTTCACAATTAGAATGGCACTTTATCACCAAGTGACATAGGCTATATATTTTCTACTTTCAAGCGGGCGAAGCCGCTGGCAGAAGTTAGTGATTGATTAAAGAGGAAAAATTTGTTTTAATTAAGCTATTGCATAGCTTCTATCGCGGGCCTTGAGCGCGGGGACCGAATCCAGAAATTCCGTAACGAAAAATATACCTCACGCTCCCCACTCCGACGGGCACGGAGGTGTGGCTTGAAGGCCGACAGAGACCGAACACCTATTTTAGAAAAGTCGTTAACGACCTGTGTGGCGCATTGGTACAGCGTTCTACCTATGTTATCATCGTGCCTCGAGTTCAAATCTCGGTCAAACAAAATAGTCTTTTTGTATTATAATAGATTAAAGTAATGTTCTATGATAACAACTGAACATACTTGTAGCAATTTATGAAGTTAACAAGAATGAAAAAAAATTGTTTTCTTATCGGTCACCACGCTCAAAAAGTGTAACTTGAATTAATATCAAAGAAAAAGAAATACTCCATAAATAAAATAAATAAATTATTAATAAAATAAATAATTGCATAAGTTGATACAAAATGCTATGCAATAGCTTTACCGCGGCAGTCCCCGAGTGCCACACTTTTTTTTTATTCGTAAGTAATAAACTGAAAAACGACAAGACCGATTACAAAAATTCTTTCACAAATAGAATGGTATTTTATCATAGAGCGACAGAGATACGGGCGAAACCACTGGCAGAAGCTAGTTATCAAATATAGTTGTGGAAACATACGGCGCCAAATAAACTTATAAAGTTAAAGTTCATTGACCTTTTCCTAATGTCACTGCGAAAGTACCCGAAAAATAAACAATGAACTGAGTTTCATTACTAGTAAATGTAGCAGATGTCGATTCAAGACAGTTTTAAGTCTTTATTTCCGTTTTTTAAGCTGTTGATCCCCGCACGAACGCCGGCGTTCGTGCGCCATTGTCTTACTATTCTCTAATTACGCTACTCCAAAAGTTAAATTAAGAATGTCAAGAAGGGTCATTGACCGTTATTCCATGTTTATCAGGGTGCCTACTTTAGTAGTAGATAAACCCGCTAGTGCAACCCGTGCTCTAGATACAGAGAGCCTGCAGGACCACAAACCCTGTAGGCTTATTGTTGTAACTACCTCACGATTTGCCAGCTTAGCTATGACGTGTTGCTGACGTCACTTAGCAAGGATTTTCAAGTCTACCACGCCTTTCAGTTAAATGACACAATCGTCCAGTGTTTCAGAAAATCTCACCGTCAAAATGTAAGGTGGCCCGTCAATCCTACGGATAATTGTCCAGGACTGCAAGAAGGGCTTTCTTATTAAAAAAAAAAGAAGCCACATACTAAGACGTTGTTCCTCACTATTGTATTTTTCAATGTGTGCTCACACTAGAACCCAGAACAACTATTTGTAAGCCATAAATGTATTCATTTCTTGCGGGAATCCAAGCCGTGATACGCACCGAATCGCTCAACCACCGGGTTGTCAACTAAAGGAACATTGGTGGGTTTTAGTAAACAAAAGTCTGACACTCCCGCTCGCTCCACCCCACCCACAACTTGGGCAGCCCCGTGGCTTGCCCCGCTTGGGCGGAGCTTAGCCGTGACCTCGTGGAGGCAATCCGCGGCAGTGACTTTTCGCGCCGGGTCCTGGTTCGGGCTATGGTCCGGAGCGAGGAGGAATGGTAGGCGGTGGCCTCGTTCTGCGAAGCAGTAATACTAGCAAAGGAGGAGGCCGCACGCGTGAGGGAACGAAGGTCCTCACGCCCTAGCCGCCGAGATTCCGACCCCGACTATCAGTGGGCACGCCATAATTATAATAATTATGTGATCGGTAAGTCCCCTCTTTGCGGCGTGGCTGGAAAGAGGCATCCTCACCTTCCGCATGACGCAGCGGGTAGCTCGGCGTCCGGCCGTCCAGTAATTGACCGGACTGAGCTCAGTCGTCAACAGTGCATAGTGATCCAGCACCTCAAAGAGATGTCAGCAAACCGCGGGGAATTTCTGAAAAAGAAACCCGTAGTCCTAGAAACCAAAGGGCAACTGAAGGACACAGGTGTGGTTTTAGTCAGTAAAAGTCTAACACGCCTTCTTGCTCCACCCAGAGCGGTAGAAGTCATTGGATGATTTCCACTCTTAAAAAAAACCCCACCCACCAGAAAATAATGTTTATTCAAACCTAAGTAGGTTCACTGGGTCACTGTGAGAACTTAGATAAAGTCATCTAAGTTCTCACAGTGAGAAAGTTACAGATTATATAGGTTGTTGCTACGTTAACCGCTATAATTATCTTCATGCTTTATAGCCACCGATATATTGTCTCAAAACAACTTAGGTGCAAATGGGCAGCTTGCCGTCCAGCCTGTACTAATAGAGAAAACACGTAAAGAGTCAACAAAACCATCGGGGCCCAGTAGTGTGCCGATGACCGCTAAGGCCACGGGACTTTTAGGTTCAGTTACCGTAACCCTGGAACGTAAAGAGCTACTGAAAGACAGGTAGGTTTTAGTTATTATCAGTCTGACACGCCCTCTCACTCCACTAGAGCAGGAGACGTCGTTTGATGATTTCAATCCTTCAAAAAAAAAGCAATATTACCTACCTACCGACACACTTTTCCAGGGCCTCAAGTCTGCTATTACAATGATAGATCATTCTGACACTATTGTATATATATATATATTTCATAATTGTTGATTTTGACAAGTTTGGTAATCTACTAATATTATAATGGCGTCATTATGACTTTCCAATGGTCAATCACTGACACGCCATTGAAAGAAGCGGCAATCTCGTACATACTGACAAATAAATATCTGGCGTATGCGATAATCTGCTAAAATGTTGACAGTTCCATTAATAAGTGACCTACAATTAAAACTTCATTGTGCAATCATTGCTTTTTAATAAATTCAATATTGTCATTCTACCACAACTCTAGTACGAGACCATTGACCGATCAATGATCGATCATTATGAATTAGCAGATTACGAACTTTTAGCAAAATGACAATTGGATCGTGTTGGAATGACGAATTTATAAAAATAGTAGACTTAGGCTCTAGATCCTCTGCTATTGCTTTCAACACTTTTGCGACCAAATCCTATAGTAATCACATTTTCCATTGTGACCGGGATCAGATTGTATCTGTATCCCCGGTCATATTATTATCGACTGCAGATGAAACCATTTGTGAAACTCGGCTCAATTTCAGTTTAAATGGCGATTTTATGAAACAGTCATAATGATGATGTAATCAGCTGAACCTTTCGGTTGATTGCGGTGTAATCCGATTTCCTTTTAGTGTTCGGGGATATTGACGTGTTTTCAAATTTATTTGATAAAGTTCTTAGGGATGCAAATAACATTTGGCATGTTTTTTCTTTTTTTTTTTTTCCTGTGGGAAAATCATCTTATGACATCCCCCGCTCTTGGGCGAGGCGGGAGATAGTGTCAGACTTTTACTGACTAAAAACCCACTCCTGTTCCTTCGTTGCCTTTCGTACCAGGGCCGAGTCTTCCTTTCAGAATCAGACCCTTGGCCCCGGTAGGCTTCGACCCTGCTGGGCCCCTACAGTTGCAGACAACTCCTTGAGGCGCGCGTGGAACAACACGCGCCGTCGACGACTTGGGCTCGGTCCAGACGGTTACCGGACGGTCGGACGGCGAGCCACCCATTGCTCGCCGTCCGCAAGCCCGCGCCTACGGTGGCCGGAAATCGGGATCGGAATCCCGGCGGCGATTGGGGCGTGAGGACCGTTGCCTCACGCGATCGGCCTCCTCCTTCGCTAGCATTACTGCTTCGCAGAAGGAGGCGACCGCCTGCCACTCCTCCTCACTCCGGACCATGGCCTGTACCAAGGCCCGGCGCGAGAGATCGCCGCCGCCGATCGCCCCCACGAGGACACGGCGTTGCTCTGCCCAAGCGGGGCACACCTCCACCGTATGCTCCACCGTGTCCTCCGGGCGGTCCACACAGTGGCGACACCCGGGCGTCGCTTCCGCACGAATCCGGTGCAGGAACTTCCCGAACATTTGGCATGTGGGTTTATGATTTTTAAATCATTGAATAATACAATCAAAATAACTAGCTGCCTCGGTAAACGTTTTTCTGCCATTTAAATATCAATGAAAAAAATGTGGGGGATGTCCGGAGAGGGTGGGAGGGTTAAACATAGCCTATTTCTAGACCAATTTTCAGACATACCAAATATACACAAAGAAAAAACATAAAAATCATTCAAGCCGTTTCGGAGGGGTTCAATAACAAACACTGTGACGAGATTTTCGTAATATTAGATTATTTCAGCACTGGACATTTTCTTAGCGAGATATTTAATTAAGACTGAAATTTACAAGAAATTTTCTAATAAACTTACTCGATAGGATGTTATTTATAGCCTGTACGTATTAAATACCTTGCAGATAGACAAAAATCACACTAGTATTCTATATAATACTCCACAACTATCACACAACGCCGTCTAGTCCCAAGCTAAGCAGAGCTTGTGTTATGGGTACTAGACAACTGATAAAAATAATTATATATTTCTAAATATATACATATATAGATAAATTACACCCAGACACAGAACAAATGATTGTGCTCATCACACAAACATTTGTCCTGGGTAGGAATCGAACCCACGACCTCCGGCATAGCAGTCAGGGCCACTAACCACTAGACCAATAGGCCAGTCAAGTCTGTCAGTCAGTCTATAGGTGAAAGCACTCCTTCAGGTTCAAACGGCCGAACAGATTAGTATGGGTATGTACACATAGGTATCACATAGGTACACATAGGACCATGTCCTAAAATAAAACATAGAATACTTTTAATTCCGAGAGTATGGGATATTTTTTTACTTTTACGTGGGCAAAGCCTAAATTTAATAATGTATTATTAATAGGTAGGTATATAGCGATTTGACGATTGGCCCCATAAAGTAAAATGGTTCATAACGGTAACAAATGATAAGATGGCCAATGGCCATTTATGAATCCTAACTATTTTAATTAAGGCTTTCAGTTAATTTAATAATACCTTGTATAATGCTGCTACAAAAGTATTGACCTCTTGTGATGGCCACGCTACGGCCATGCTTAGTTACCCACGACACACACGTTTACTATTACGTGCAATAACACACCTATTTTATTAACTTGATTGCGAACCGAGATTCCTGGAAAACAACTGGCTATATTATGTAGTTTATTTACGGAGAGTATTATTATGAGTATTAAAATTACTTTTGATAGTAACCAAATATACTTAAATAGGTTAATATGACTTTTATATTGACTAACTGGTTGTATTTATAACCTATTTTTGTCCTATATACATATATGCAAAAACAAATATTTACACTTAGGTGTCGAAGTAACACCCTGAAATTCCCTGACAGGGTCTGACTTTCCCGATAGATACAACCTAGGGATCTTTAAGTCAAGAGTAAATTGGTTACTTCTAGGCAAGCGTGCTCCATCGTCGACCACATCGTCGCTTTCCATCAGGTGAGATAGTGGCCAAGTGCGAGCCTATCAACAGTAAAAAAAACTGGGCAAGTGCGAGTCGGACTCGCACCCTGAGGGTTCTGTACAAACTTACCTATGTAAATAGTTCAATTCCGGAATGGAGTCTCGGAAGATTTCTCAGAATCGCAAAAAAGAAATTGTGACGTAACAACAAATTCACAGTTTTCAAATTTATTATTATATTTGTGCTCTATGACCTTGCTTTATGCCAAATTTCAAGATTCTGGGTCAACGGGAAGTACCCTATGAATTTTGATTTCCTCGAGAGTGTCGAGATGTACGTTTTTTGCCACATAAACCGAAGAATCCTATTTTCTCGTTAACTTACAAGTTTGATTTTTTTACAGCTTCAAGAGTCTGCGGACCTGAGTATATGGTTTTAATTTCATCGATAGATAAAGGATTTTGACAGACAGACAGACAGATAGACAGACGGACGGACAACAAAGTGATCCTATAAGGGTTCCGTTTTTTTCTTTTGAGGTACAGAACCCTAAAAAACTTACTCTTCCACGTCGCTGTCATCTGGACACACCTGAGACGTGTCCAAAAACTAGTAGCATCGAAGCCACGTTCAATGGTAACGCGAATTCTTTTGATAGTTATTTTTATTTAATTTTCAACCTCCATCCATCGTTATGTCATATACTATAACCTTAGTTATGATTTATGGTAGTCTAAGTAGGAATAAATTTATCCAAGACAGGCCACAAAAAGTTCCCAAAAGATTTAATAAGTAGGTACATGTACCAAACCTACACACCTAATTTTGGTAGTAATCGCAGTTGTATAAAATTGCTTAGTACACGCAAGGGAATAATAACGTGTGCGCTCATGTGGGGACGTTGACTCATCGCCAAAGGGGCCCATGGTAGCCAACTCGACTGTTCGCATGATCACTTACATACAAACTGCCGCGAATGAATCTAAATGTATGGACCAATAAAAAATATATCCTACTAAAAGGACGCCCACAAAAATGTTAACGAAACAGGAAAATAGTAATGTTTACACTTAGAATCCCAAGAGTTTTCCGACCAAAATACACTTGGTTTGTACGATAGGTTCTTTATCTCCAAGCGACTTATAAATGTTTCATAATGAAAAATAGTTTTGTTATTTTAAATCAGACAATATACACAGGTACCATTCAGACAGGTATAGACGTGAACATTCTCCCATGAGTCAAGAGAGCAAAAACAGCATTTAAGTTTAGGATAAGATGCTACTCTAGATCAATATTCCATCCGTATTTACTTTACTAAAAAACAGAAAATAGAATGCATGGTCCAGGAATGAACAATGATTTTCACTGAGTCGTTGTCACGGGCCTAATAAAGCACAGTCACATTTTGCACTGGTTAGTAAGTTGACCTTACTGAATCTGAATAGAATTCCTAATGAGAAGTAATGACGTAAAAGACATTTTACTGTGTTTGGCATCAAAAGATAAATTCCAGAAGTGAAGATGTAACTAAGTCCATAAAGTTTGTTTAATCTATCTTCTTTTTATTTTCTTCCATCGCCTCGGTTTACATAGAATGCTATTGAGTCAGACTAAATTCCGCTTCCAGTAATAGCTAAAGCCATTCTTCTGAGATTCTGCAGTGGCTCGACGAGGAGCTATCTTACCGCAAACGCAGTAAAATTTATCGGGCATTCCGCTTCGCTACTTCAGGCTCAGACTAATAGACTGCACTCGCCCGATAACTATGCGGATTATAGAAATGTTTTAAGCGACAACTTTTAAGAGCCGGTTGCATTCACAGAGTATTTTGTGGGTACTGGCCCTGGTCTATGTCGACTTCGAAGGCCCGTAATAGCGATTTTATTTTTATAAAAAAAAGTACTATTCTAGATTTCTGTTTTTGCCAAACCCTTTTAAAAACAAGCTTAATTATTTTATGTAACTTCTAAATATTTCCGTCACGGAATCTCGTAGATATACACGTTTGAAATCGTAAGTTAGGGTCAGGATTCGTGGTTTTTTTTTATCGAGTTAACTAATTTATATCATGTTTTAATTTTTATTCAGCGGCTGGTTATATGGTTAATTTTAATGAAGTATTTTGTCATGGTGTTTTCTTTTATATTTCAAGATTTCCAGAGGTTCAAAAAAGTTCAAAATTAGTGCAACCTCGCCTTAGTGTAAATTCCAACTCCATCAAAGCGATTCGTATAATACAGTAGCTTAAGTAGCCTCAGCTGGTATAGAAACTTCCTTATTAAGGGCCTAATTTATGCAATCAAATTCATTTTTATAAACATTAGGAGATAATTACATTTCGTCCCGACCTTACCTTTGAAGATTCACGTAATTAATTAGTCTCCCACTTGATATTCGCTTTAATAATAATTTATAATTGACTTTGTAACGTAATTAATTTTATTGGCATTTTCTTATGATCTGGTTATTTCTAAATAATATTTTATTAAAACTTGAGATTTGTTAACATACGTTAAAATACCGATGTTTATAGAAATATTTTGTATTGGTGAACTTCAAAGTGGAAGCTTATGTGCCATTTAAAATATTCATTGTAGCGATTTTTCTGTTTATATGTATAAGATTTTTTTTTTAAACATGGTGCTTATGTGCCAGTTCCATCGCAACTTAGAACATGATTATCAGAAATAATGTAAATCTAAACAACTTACTTTTATAGACTCAAGTTATAACCACTGGATGGAAACATATTAAATAAGAGGACTAAAAAACATAAACAAGACTGGATTAAATGTAGGTCTAGACAAAAACACGTGTAGCCGTTTGTTCAGGTTGAGAGTTCACATCAGGGACTCGATTTTAGGAATTTTGTTAGTGGATTATTGATCATAGCTGCGAGTAAACCCCGAAAGAATTTAGTTTAAAAAAATGTAGTATTTCTCTATGCTACTTACGCGGTTTTATCTCCCCTTACACCAAACAAAAAACAACCATCAAAGTGCCATTTATGGCACACTGGTAGGGCAATCTAGGGCAATAAGTGGAAGCTGCGAAGGTTTAATATCGATGCGTTATTCAAGAGGTAAATGAGCCATCAGCGGCGCAGCATCGTTTGCATCTAATCTGCCAGCATCAGCGACCCCGTGCGACCCCTGGGGTCACATTCCGGCGTTATAACCGTTCCCGACCGTTGGAACAACCTTTTTGCGTGTTACCGAACTTGGCAATCGTTGGTTACGTCACTTTGTACTGGTAATTAATTTCAATGGTCCCTGTAGACTACTGCAAAAACATCAAATTAAGTGTATTTTCTTAATTAATACCAACTTGAGGGGAGCCTTTGTTCAACTTTGTCCTGTGGCTGATAAACTTGATTGTTTGGATATCTATCTACATACGCAAAGTCTCTTTGATTGCTTTCCTGTGATACCAACATTTTCATATTCTGAACGCTCGTTTTCGTAAAATATTTGCGTTTTTCCGCCTCTGTACATCCAAATGATCCATTCCCATTACCGTCGTTATGTTAAAGGTATGCCTATTATATGCCTCGTAATAAATTGCACGCGAAATCATCCCTTTTATGTTATGTACTTGATTCTTAATTCATAGGAACGAATGAAGTGTTATTATATACTCACAAAGCGGTTTTCAAATATGTAATTTCATAATTATTGTTATACGGAGTAAGAGGTTGCGTCGCAGTAACATTGTGAAGCTTATTTTGTTCTGTTTTTTTATATACTGTTCGGTGCACGTGGTGTCAAATCCACGTCATGTTTGTTCAGATGTTAACGCAGAAAGTCTATTATAGCACTAAACATGATTAAAATATTTCGCAAGTCGAGCTCAGAACTGCAAGTCAGAACGCAGATTATAACTTTCAAAGATGCTGCCACTCGTTAAAAACTCAAAAATTACGTGTTTTTTTAAATAATTTTTAGCTGTTTTAATTTATAGCCGTGGGTGCTGGCTGTGTGGTGACGTCGCGAAGTAGTGGCTGCACGAAGGCTGCGCTGACGTTGTTTGTCGAGGATCACCAGTTTGGTTGTTTGGGTGGTGTGTGCGGTGCACTCACTCGGTAGGTGGATGAATAAAAGTCCTTTCTCAGTCGTATCTCTAGATATAATGTCCTCACCGCACACACCACCCAAACAACCAAATGCTCTTTTTTTCCTTCCTGAAAATTCATGAAATACGTTTAAAATAAAATCAATAGAAATGAATGTCAAACTTACTAACTTTAACCTTTTAACATTTTCTCGTATTACTAGGCAACAGTCACAGTTGTCTTAGTCACAGTTGTCTTAGCTAAGCCTACGTCAGACGAGGCAAGAGTACTATATAAATATATGACAATCATTTATACGCCGTTCAATTGATAACAAATAATGAATCAGATTTTAACTTCGTTGTTGTAGATTTGTGATAACAGGACTTTTTGAGTAAATTGATAAAATGCTTCGAATTTTGCAATACCTAAATTACATGCATTTTTATTGACTTCAAAAAAAAAAGGAAGAGGTTATGAATTCGGTTGTATGTTTTTTTTTTATGTGTGTTACCTCAGACCTCCGTCGTTTATGGACCTATTCGCAAATTAGTTTTTCTCTTGTAGGATATGCTTCCAGATTTATCCCATTTTTTTCAAATTCCTGTTCATATGATGGGATTCATGAGGAATCGAGGGAACTCCTCAAATATTATATGCAACTATATAATGATAATACTTTCCGCCTCGCTGCTTCCTTACGTCTAGGCGCTCCCTGTTGTTCTCCTCATCGCTGTCACTGTGGCGAAGTCGTCAACAGCCTCGGACACCACGGTCTGTCATGCAGCCGAAGTGCGGGTCGCATAGCACGACACGCGAATATCAACGACATCATCAGACGTGCTCTTGTCTCCGTTGGCGTTCCAGCCGTATTGGAACCCCATGGCCTGGCACGCGACGATGGCAAGAGACCGAACGGCATGTCGTTATTCCCATGGAAGATGGGTAGGCCTTTAGTATGGGACGCTACTTGTGTCGATACTCTTGCGCCTTCCCATCTTCCTAACTCGTCGTGTTGTGCTGGTGCTGCCGCTGCGGCTGCGGAGAACCTCAAGCGGCGAAAACATAATAACCTTGTTGGAAGTTATATTTTCGAACCGTTTGGGGTTGAAACTCTTGGTTCGTGGGGTCCGAGTGCTCACAAGTTGTATAAAGATCTGTCAAAACGTCTAGTTGACACTTCGCGTGACCCAAGGGCTGGCTTTTACCTCGGACAGAGGATAAGCATTGCCATACAGCGTGGCAATGCCGCCAGTCTTTTGGCACATTACCAGTCGACAGCGATGTGGAAGAGTTTTTTGACGCCATATTTTAGTTTTAGTTAGTTGTAATTAGATTAGGGTTTTTATTATTATTTATTTTATTTTATTGTAATTATAGTTAGTATTTTTAAATGTAAATAAACAATAAAAAAATATACTATATAGTTCTTTTGGTATTTTCATCGAGAACTTAAGCATTTATAGTCAAAATGTAACATTTGATGAAGTGGAACTGATGAAGAAGACCAGAAATCGCCAACGGAACTTCATACTCACATAGATATCACAATGAAGATAGTTAAGCGACTATGACAATACAAATAAATAAATGGTTCTGAATTGTTGTGTTGAAAATGGTATCATCAAAGTGTACTGATGATGGTGATGGAGCCGGAAGGTAGGCACTGGAACTCCGTAATTAATCAATGTAACCTAGCCATGTTTGGGCTTATTAGAATTTTCATGAGATGCACTTTGGCTATAAGGTACTATTGAACTGATCTGATGATGGAGCCGGAAGGTAGGCACAGGAACTCCGTAATTAATCAATGTATCCTAACTGTGTTTGGGCTTATTACAATTGTCATGAGATGCACTTTGGCTATAAGGTACTATAGAATTGATCTGTTGATGGAGTCGGAATGTGGAAGGTAGACACAGGAACTTCATAATTTAAAAACCAAGTAACCTAGCAGTGTTTGGGTTAATTGGAATTGTCGTGAGAAATAGGCACTCTGGTTACAAGTGTATCGAAACTAAATAGTGTGAAATAAAGACATTTCTTACAAAAAAAAAATAACTACTTCACTAAAAAATAAAAAAAAAACATTAAAAGGATCAAAATAACTTTAATTTCGGAAGTCGGCGTTAAATAAGAAACAAACAATACCGAGAAACACCGACTTCCGAAATTAAGGTATTTTGATCCTTTTACTGTTTTTTTTTTTTAGTGAGGTCGGTTTTTTTTTGTAAAAAGTTTTTTATTTACGAGTATGTAGTTACTTAGTCAGACAGTAAACACAGTTTTAGTTACATCACGGCCTTATGTGACTGGTTGTGAATCTTCCAAAAAGTTTTATAAGCTTTTCTATCTGTTGTAGGTAGTAATAAAAAAATCCGAAAAAAATGTAACTTAAAAAAATTGTCTCAACCAAAATACAAGTCACAAAACGTCAACAGTGTAACAAAATCTTTGTAAAAGACCCGTCTTCAAGAAAATTTGATCTACAAGACTAAACTGCTATTAATCAAGCAACATTGTATTCTTATTTTGTCTAGTCCGTAGTCTCGGTTTGGGGGAGACGAATGAAGCGAAACAATCCGTCCTTCGCAACAAGTTAACGGACTTGTCTACCGCGCTCACATTTATCAAGTAGATGGACAGTGGCACTGGCGCCCGCGCTCTTCCAACTGGCTTGTAGCCTCTGTACTCACAGTAACACATTGCGGCATTATAATGCTGAATTTGACCGAAATTTCGGTTTTGGTTTTCGGCCAAAAACCTAGTTTCTAATTCGGCTGCGGTCCAGCCAAAAAAACTACGGCCGGAACCGAAACTGGATTCGCGAAGTTTCGTGCTGCGATCGGACATGTTCGGTGCACTGAGCCACGAGCTGAGCTGCGAGCGACAAAGGGCGGATTTCTGAATTGAGTATTTTTAGTTAGGTATGCCTCAAACCGTACTTTAACGCCAAATTTTGACAGGTTTTCAGGCTAAAGTAGAGTTTCAGAAATACTCAACTTCAAATGAATTCAGAAATCGGGGGAAAGTGTCATTTTGCTGCGTTCGCGCTCATAGTCGTGACTTGTTTATTTCAATCCGTGTTTACACCGTAAACTTTGCGGTAGTTTGTTGTGAAATTGTAAGAGATTATAACATTATTTAAAAAGGTAACAATAGGTAATTTAAAACACTGATTGAATTTTTTTTTAATTATATATGGAAGTTTCAGCCGCAGTCGGGATCGAAGCCGAAATTAATTTTCAGTTTCGGCCGCGAATACTAATTTCGAGCGGACACTACTGAATTATCATTCAACAACGTACGCCTAATGTACACTGTAAACTAATTTCAGGATGCAGAATCAAAGCCACCTTTTGTCCACTGAAGTGAAGCAACTATTAATAACTAGTCAATGATTCGTTTTTGCATGTCGTTTGGGCTAAGTGTTTTTGTTGTTTCGCACTGTCTACCGAGATACAACACTTGTCCTAGTTTGGTTGCAGATGCTCCTATGTATGTTATATAATCTTTAAGTAGGTACTCACCTATAAGTATAATTTACAACATGTAACTGGATGCACCACAACTAGAAAATTTAGTTACATAATTCAAGCACTGAAATTATACTTAAGTGCACTTAGGTAGTTTTTTTGAGAAATTAGTGGTCCTAATTGTAGGTAACTAATGAATCGACGACTTACACTGCAAGCGCATCGGTTTTGGTCACAACAATCTTTTAACGCAAACAAGATTTATAAAGAATTTATCGAAATATGTAATTTTTTATCAAATAAACAAGAATTATTTTAGGTTTTAAAATTACCTATTTTAAAAAATCCTTCGATTCTGGACATTCTACTTGCAGGATGTGCGTTTATTATGTTATATATTATGTTGTATATGTATGTAACTTTGCGGTTATTAAAATTTCAATTTATTCGGAACTAGTATGCGTATTAAAGTTCGACTGAATAGCTACTTTATTAAAATTAATTTCTGACTTTCCCACCCTTTGTTTATTGTTCAGTCTAAAACTGTTTACCAGCCATAGATTAGCACATGTGTACCGAGGAAAAAAAATATACAAAGCAAGTCGTGATTGCGAGCTTAATTATGTGAAATGGCAAACATCTGTTGCGTTCTTTTTTAATTATCTACATACTGCTTAAGAACGCTTAGTTTTCACTAACTGTGTTTTTTAATTTTCAACTCTGTAGTTCTTTAAAGTTCACTTAAAGTACTTTTTAATTAAACTTAACCGTCCGCTTTTAATGTAATGCAGTTTTTGTTTTATTTTATTCAATTAGAATGTGTTTTTGTAATTTGATTTATTTCTTTTAATTTTTAATTTCTTATGTTACCATTATTGTTATATACATATATTTTTTTTAAATATATTTTGATTCCATGTAAATCAGTCAATCTCATGGTCACACCTTTTATATTCGTTTCCAAAAGTTTTACTTTAATACTGTGAGTCTGTACGTGTTGCAGTATTTGAATGATCATCATCATTTCAGCCGAAAGACGTTCACTGTTGGACATAGGCTTCTCCCAAGTGTCGTCACAACGAACGGTCATGTGTGTCCCGCAACCATAACTACGAGAAAATTTATTTTTTACCTTTAATATTACAATGTCTGTAAAGTTTAAATTAATTTTAAATTGGTTACGAAACCCAACAAGGGTTTTGTAACTGTACTGACAGTTAGTTTAGTACTTTAGTAGTAGATATGTCTAAACGCGGCAAATGGCAAGTTCAGCAAGTTCCATTCATTTATCGTTCGCGACGTGTGGGCGGCTCGTCTCTTTGCCGAATGATAGATGGTCTCTCACACTGCACATCACTCACACCTCCTAACATAAAACAGATTCCGACTTTGACTTACTTATAGGTACCAATCGAATATCTGATGGAAACCATAGCCAATGAGTTTCTTTGAACTTGTCTAAATAACAAAAAGTGACGTACAGGTGGTGGATATAAGCGAATGTTTGTAGTTATAACTCGGTCATTCGCAACGGGAAACATGCCGCGACCCGTTAATCTTATGAAAACTTTTCATAAATAACACTAAAATAAGACGTAAATGTATCTGTCTACCTAATGTGCTACTAATATCTGTAACAGGCTAATAGATCACAAAGCAAACGCGTCCTCTACTAACTTGTTTTAAAGTAGATATTTATGTAATTCAGATTCTTTTTGACGTTTCAAAGCATCCATAAAATAAACCGGAGCGAGTGAGTTTAAAAATAATCAGATTTATGGCTGCCCCTAGCTACTTATTTGGAAATTAAACGACAGCTATGTACTTAAATAAAAAGAAGAAAAAGAGATCTGACTTTTAACAAATGGAAGCTTCTTCGTGATGTTTGAAATTCAAATATTTATTTATTAGACTAGTTTTTGGCACTTTGTTCGCTTCAATATCGGTTATATCGGACGTGAATTCGAAACCAGGTAAAAAGTAGCTTATGACCTTCCTTGAGGTTTTCAAATTTTATCAAAATTGGGTCAGTAGCTTTAATCGTGAAAACGTAACAGACAGACTGAGTTACTTTTACATTTATAATATTAATAATAAAGTATGGATAATATTATACATGAACTTTCTTAGATGAACAGTAATCAATGTGTAATTAGCATCTCGACTGGCGGCTGAAGGGAGATGTTCACAGCTAGGTACTAAGGTATACATATACAGGGTGTGGCCCTTAATTGGGGAGTATACTGGCACATTCATCTTCCCGGCAGTCGGCTGGCGAAACGTCAGCACGATATTATTTATTCACAGGTTAGGTACCTATTCCCTTGATTAATATTTTAGTAGATGTGTACCTATTTGGTAAAGCAAAATAATTAATTATCACTAGATCACAGAAAAAAAAAATCTTTTACAACAATTCTTTATTTTAAATTAATGCCTGTACCTTGCGCATTGTAGATTATATCTATACTAATATTATAAAGCTGCAGAGTTTGTTTGTTTGTTTGTTTGTTTGTTTGTTTGTTTGAACGCGCTAATCTCTGGAACTACTGGTCCGATTTGAATGTTTCTTTCAGTGTTGGGTAGTCCATTTATTGAGGAAGGCTATAGGCTATGTTTTTTTTTTCAAAATTAGGGATCCGTAATAAAATTGCTATTTTGTAACACAAGGTGTAAAATCGAAAACATATTTTTGCGTGCGCTGCAAAAACTATTGACAATAGAACAAAATGATGTACTACGAGTTTGTAGATCCCATTAAGACCTACAAAAAAGTCCGCGAGAACATATATCTAGCTATCATGGTTTAATCACAATAACCGATTTTGTGTTCAAAATAATTATTAAATCGTCTGAAGAAAAAAAAACTACGTTAAATATGTATCGTAATATTAATCTTTATCGAAATTAAGCATTATGTTATCAAGAGTATTTATGTAGAAGTAAAATACTTTTTGTTTCATCTCAATCGGATATTTCGTTTGAAAGTTATCACGTGTGTAAGATGTTAAGAGTTGGTACCTATTAATGAGTTATGGGCCATAGAGTTTTTATCAACATAAAACCCTGTAATAATCTTTTTCGAAATATATTTGTTGATGAGATCAAGAAGATGCAGTCCATTATCCACAGGAATTTCTTAATTCTTTAAACCCGAGTGGCCTCCCCCCACATTCTCTCAAGTTAAAAATTGGTGCCCCAATTATTTTACTTAGAAATCTTAAGCCACCAAATTTATGTAACGGGACTCGACTTCAGGTTAAATTTCTTCGCAATAACGTGATCGTTGCAACAGATTTGACTGGTCCAGCGGTTGGTCAAACAGTACTTATACCTCGGATCCCAATGATTCCAAATGATTTGCCTTTTCATTTTAAAAGAGTCCAATTCCCAATAAAATTATCTTTTGCCGTAACGATAAATAAATCACAGGGGCAAACATTTAAATATGTAGGATTAGATTTACGGCAAGACTGTTTTTCGCACGGCCAACTATATGTCGCGTTGTCAAGATCAGGTTGCGGAAACAATCAATATATTCTTCTGCCACAAGAAAATAAAACGAAAAATATAATTTACTCAGAAGTACTTTAAAATAATATTTTAACTCGGTTTAAAGTGGACGGACACTCCCGCCTATAGTCGTAATTCTTATGTGTCTGGCTGAATGTCGAACAGATAGACAGCTATTGCCTGCGACTTATACAATTTAACTTAATCTATATTTTTCTTAATATTATAAAGCTGAAAAGTTTGATTGTTTGTTATGAACGCGGTAATCTCGGGAAATACTGATCTGATATGAAAACTGTTTAAATATTCAATAGTCCATTTATTGAGGGAGGCTATATTTATCTCGGTATTTCCACGGAAACGAGAAAAACGCGGGTGAAACCGCGGGGCACAGCTAGTTACTAATAATGTAATAATACAAACTAATGTGCATTGAACATTAGAAGCGTGTGACTAAGTAATAACTATGTTTTATTCTATAAACAAGCTTGAACGTATTGTATGGATTGTCCGAAACTATGTGTATACTCCGCTAGCGTACCAGATGTTGCGATTTCCGAGTATAAAAAAAAGATATACGACGGGAAATGACTGTCAGCCTCGTTCACTAGTCATAGTTTTTCTAAGCCCGCTCCGTATGTGGATATTTCTTTCTCACCCCGAATAACGTGTCTACTAAACTACTCGGAATGGACAACTATTTTCTTTTATGTAGCTCTTGGAAATGCTCTCTCGATATTCTCCGGAAATGAAAGTTTAAATATCTGTGAGGTTAATCAAAATAATATTAAATCTACGTAGGTAAGCCTATTATTCCCGACGCTATCCGCAAACTACCCTCAATTTCGTAATCAACGAGTGGAGATACATTTATTGTGTTTACCTTGCGTCGTATACCTATTTGGTTAGGACACAAAACCTCGCCTTTGCAGAGTTAATAGTAATCGTAAAAGAGCGAGACTATCATAACAGCGATACAGCCACACATTAAGAATCTGTTCAGGATATTTTTGGTCAACTGCATGCGCCTAAACGAGATGTTTGTTCCAGAAATGGAACAGCACCGCTCTCCCGGGTTTATTTTTACTTCTTGTTTGAAGTACCCTGTCAGCTAAATGAGTTTACCGTGACAATGTTTGTCGTACGTTATTTTAACACTTTATAGCCGTGTTTGTTGGCGTAGGTCTGTTTCTCTGTGATAAAGTTCCTTGAGTGATGTTCATTGTTGGTTCTGTGTGCAGCGGAGCTGGGCGACTACGAGGCGCGGCGCCATGGCCCGGGCTACGTGTCGGAGTTCCGCCTGCTCGCGCATCAGACTCCCGAGCTGGAAGCGCGCGCCGCCGAGATACATCGCACACTCACGTAACTGCCACTATTTATTACAATATTCTTCTGAATATATACAAAGCACGCTCTCAAGAGTTCATCAGCCAGTTATAACTCGATCAATATCCTGTAAAATATAAATGTCTACACGAAGAAACAGCCATTTATATTTCCATCAACTCCCAAAATAGACATCATAATACTAATAAAGAACTTACACGCGCTACGTGAAGAAGTCTTTTTGGTTATACGTACTATTGTCTTTGATTAACTAAAGAAGAAGGCAAGTTGCTAAAAATTAAGATTTCAGAGGCGCATTTCTACGCCGAAAGCGTCGCCGTCCGCCAGGAAATTAAACTTCGTCGCCTTTCTGGTATAATTGAATGAATTTTTAACTGCGCAAAGATGCAGTCTGCGGCCGTTGGCGCGTCACAAAGCCTCAATTACATGCAAATTATGTGTACCTACCTACTTAACACCAAGTGAGCCGTGGCTTAGCGCGACACCGGCGCCCCGCACCCTCACGCCCCCTACACCCAGGTTCTTCATTGTTGCTTAGTCTTTTGTGGCCTTTTGTCCTTAATGCCTCCTATTAATTAAGGATAACAGTTAAGTTGACTTTTAACTCTCTTTTCTTTTTAAAGAAATATTAATAACAGCCCTCTTTACAGGGGTATTTCGCCGGCACAAGCTGAATTGAGCTACTTAGACAAAGTGAAATGGCTCGACATGTATGGTGTAGATCTGCATCCAGTTTTGGTAAATAAGCATGTTTTAAAGAATAAACATATCTCAATCATGTCTATCATACATGTTTTAATAAATGTTAACAAAATGTTTGTTTTTGTGTGACAGGGTGAAGACAGCGTGGAGTATTTCCTCGGGTTGGCGCCAAGCGGTCTTCTGTTGTTACGCGGAAAGCACACAGTTGCGAACTATTATTGGCCGCGCGTCTCCAAACTTTATTACAAGGGACGCTACTTCATGCTCCGTGTAGCAGATAAAAATGTAAGAACTCCTTGGAACAAAAAATAAAAAGAATGTGAGTTAGACGAATAAGTAAACATTAAAATCGGGCGCTCCACTTGACCCATTTCTCGTTTCGGATCGCGGAGAGTGATAACGAGCGCACTTTGAATAGTGGTGCAAGATAGAGTCCACCTTGCGTCGCTTCCTTGAAAGACATTCGTAGGCAGGCAATTACAGATAAGTCGCGTAGAACTGAGCGCAGTATTTACACCGCTGTGGGCGCGGCGCGGCGATAACGCGGCGCGATGCGGCGCGATGCCGGAGGTACACCGCCGAGCTGGCCTACGCCGACTTTTCTTTTTACTTAGTCTTTAAGTCCTTAGTTTATGTTGTGTACTATTTACATTAAATTAAGGAATTCTCTAAAATAGAAAATTTTTATCAAGAGGGTTTAGGGAAACCAACTGCTTGTTGTTAGACAAAGGTTTTTTGGTTGTACTTCGATATCCGTGGTTGTACTTCTGGTGCTTCTAGGAGTGGGTACAATAATGTGGTGTGAGTAAGAACAAGATGTGTCAAATAAAAAAATTCTTGCTTTTACTAGATAAAAACGCAGAATCGGTAATAGTTATCTAAATAAATACCATTTTTTTGTTGGAAAATCATCAAATATATAATAACTTCTTCCACTCTGGGTGGAGCGAGAGAGAGTGTCAGATTTTTACTGATTAAAACCCACCTGTGTTCCTGCAGTTGTCGTTTGCGTTCCAGGGTTGCGGTAACGCTTTCGAACTATCCCGTAGTCCTAGCAAGTATCGGCCCTGGCACCGGACCCGGCAAGACTCGGGCCCAATATTAGGTACATCTCTAATATCGACATCTCTTTGAGGTGCACGTGAAACACAACTCACCGTCGACCCGACGGCCTGAGCTGCCCCCCTAGCCAAGTTACAATCGTATCGTTCGCCTCGAACGCCTCGAGTAGGCCACGCCTCCGATTCCTTTGTTCTGACGTCATCTCAACGCTCAGTCACGTGGTCAGAACAAAGGAATCGGAAGCGTGGCCTACTCGAGGCGTTCGGCATGAACGAAACGATTGTAACTTGGCTAGGGGGGCAGGTCCTTATCGGACGGTGAGCTACACATTGCTTGACGTCTGCAACCTCGCGCTTACCGCGCGGCCGGGAATCGCCCTGCGACTCTCCATCGGAGGCCGAGGCGTGGGGTTTGCCTACTCTTTACGCTGCACACCACCTCTTTCGCTGAGATGTCTGCTTCCCATTCCCTCTTGCTCTGTATGGACCAGGGCAGGACGCAAGAGGTTGCCGCAGACGATCGATCCCATCAAAGTAAATATTTACCTAATGCTGAAATATGTTTTACCTAAAAAAAAATGACGGGTTGCACTCTGAGAGTGCCGGCACAAGTGAAAACGTTGTGCGTTTTGGATATTTTGGAATGGTTATGGAATAATTTTGCACGAATTGCTTTTTTTTTGCACACAATTTTGCACGACATCCGTCTTACGAATTTTCGATCAGGTCACGTGTCCTGACGCGAGTTTAACATTTTTTACCCATTACAAAAAAAGTGTACAACGCCGCTAAAGAAGTTTTCACTTCAATTGCACACAATTTTGCACGACATCCGTCTTACGAATTTTCGATCAGGTCACGTGTCCTGACGCGAGTTTAACATTTTTTACCCATTACAAAAAAAGTGTACAACGCCGCTAAAGAAGTTTTCACTTTATAAAATATTAAAACATCCGGGTCCATGTAAAAAGATATGGTCAAATTTAGAAGTGTTATTGATTCATAAACACTTTTCAGTAAGAGTCCTTCACGATTATTCGAAGTTCAATTGATCAACGAACGTTCGCCCACTAATTTCCCGATGAATGTTCGTTCCATTGTTCGTTTGGCATTTAAATTGTTGGTCGTCAGATCGATTGAGAGAAGAAGAGCGTTTCCCGAAAGATCTTTTGACAGCAAACCTATGTGGAGCGATGATAGGTGAAATTGTACAATACAGTAAGTTGTACCTTTTATTATTCCGGGTACAAACACTTATAATACCGATATGAAACTCTACAGTAAGTACCTACTTTGTGACGATTCCTGGCATCAGCCAAAATGAAACAAGTTTCATAATAAAAGCTACCTCCATCAAAGTTTGCAGATGTTTATATTACCCTCGCTTGAACGGTTAGTTAAAGGTATTACACGATCGATACTTAAACATTCAATTTCGCTGGGTAGGTATAATGTATTTTAAGAACATTTTTCATAGCCTTTGGAGATAGAGTACTTTGTGATTCAAGGACTCGTAAAAGAAAATCTTGAATATAGACGAAGGTGATAAGCTGTGGAGTTTACGGCCGCTTGTTAAACTAAATCTAGACATAATCTGGCTTATCTTGAACAAGGGTACGGCTAGCACGGAAAATATTGCCAACTTAACTTAGCGTTATAAAAAATACATTGACCTCTGTTCACTGAAACAGCCGCAATACGCTTAAGCAGTGCTGTAACTAGCCTTTTATAGGCCTGGTGTGAACTTATACAACTGCCTCCTTGATTTTTAGAGTTCCGTACCTCAAACGGAAAAATCGGAACCCTTATAGGATCACTTTGTTGTCCGTCCGTCTGTCTTTCTGTCTGTCTGTCTGTCAAAACCCTTTATCTCGGGAACGCGTGGAGGTATCGAGTTGAAATTAAAACATACTCAGGTCTGCGGTCCTATTAAGCTGTGAAAAAATTAAACTTCTGAGTTGTCGGAACAAAAAGATACGGCCGTTTATGTCACAAAAAACGTGTATTTCAACACTCTCAAGGGAATCAAAATTCATGGGGTACTTCCCGTTGACCCAGAATCCTGAAATTTGGAATGAAGCAAGGTATCACATGAAAAACAGAAAGAAAAAATGGCCCCTAGTGCCCGGCAGCCCGTCTACCCTTGACTCCGGTAGCGGTCAAGGCCACGACGAGGCAAGGGGTGCGAAGAATCTCCGGATGAGATCTGGCTACCCATCTATTAAACGACTCGACCTGGCAACTTTTAACACGCGTACACTGAGGACTGACGAGAAGATCACCGAACTTGAGGAGGAATTGAGCAGGTTGCGATGGAATATTGTGGGATGGTCTGAAGTCCGAAGACAGGCGGAGGATACGATAATTCTCAAATCCGGTAACCTGCTCTATTTCCGGGAGGGTGACCAGCAGTCCCAGGGTGGTGTCGGGTTTATCGTCCACAAGTCCCTTGTGAACAATGTGGTGAAGATCGAGAGTGTGTCGACCAGGGTGGCGTACCTTATACTCAGAATATCATCAAGATATTCGCTGAAGGTCATACAGGTCTACGCCCCGACCTCGACACATCCCGACGACGAAGTAGAATCCATGTATGAGGATATATCAAGAGCCATGCATGGTTCTAAGACTCACTTCACCGTGGTCATGGGGGACTGTAACGCGAAACTGGGCAAACGAGACGGTGACGAGCTGCGAGTGGGGCAATTTGGATTTGGACGTCGGAATCACCGGGGACACCTACTGGCTAGCTTTATGGAGAAGGAGGGCCTCTATATGATGAATTCCTTCTTCAAAAAGCGTGAGCATAGAAGGTGGACCTGGCAAAGTCCTGACGGTGCAACTAGAAATGAGATTGACTTCATCCTGTCGACGAAAAAGCAAATATTCAATGATGTCTCTGTGATCAACGCGGTGAAAACTGGAAGTGATCACCGCGTCGTAAGAGGCACATTGAATATTAACATTAAGCTTGAAAGGTCTCGACTGATGAAGTCTACGCTCCGTCCAGCACAGATCCAGATCCAAAACCCCGAGAGCTTTCAGCTCGAACTCCACAATCGTTTCGAGTGCCTAGGAAGCTCCGTGGATGAATATAACGATGGGTTCGTGGAAACTGTCCATACGGTCGGGTCTAAGTTTTTCAAGACTCACCGTACAAATAAGAACAAGAAGCTCTCCGATCCGACCCTCGAGCTAATGAAGAAGAGGCGTGAGATGATTCTGCAGTCTTCAGACGATGCGTGCATATACCGGCAGCTCAATAGACAAATCTCGAAGTCCCTGAAACGCGACCTTCGCCGCTTTAATACCGCAAGGATTAAGGATGCGATTGAGCGGAATAAGGGCTCTAAAGTATTTGCACGAGATCTGTCTATTGGGCAAAGCCAGCTCACGAAACTGAAGACCGACGATGGCAGAGTCATATCCGCCAAATCGGAGCTTCTGGGAGAGATCGAGGCTTTTTATGGACAGTTATACACGTCTATCGCTAAACCCGCTGTAAATCTAGTAAACGACCCAAGAGCTAGATTGACTCGACACTATACCGAAGATATCCCGGACGTCAGCCTGTACGAGATTAGGATGGCTCTGAAGCAGCTAAAAAATAACAAGGCGTCGGGTGAGGACGGAATTACGGCCGAACTCCTGAAGGCGGGTGGAAAACCGGTCCTTAAGGCCCTTCAGAAGCTATTTGATTCCGTCATACTCGAGGGAAAAACGCCACAGGCGTGGAGCAGAAGCGTGGTGGTACTCTTCTTTAAGAAGGGCGATAATGCCCTGCTTAGGAATTATAGGCCCATCTCGCTTCTGAGCCATGTCTACAAGCTGTTTTCCAGAGTCATCACGAATCGTCTCGCGCGCAGGTTCGACGACTTCCAGCCTCCCGAACAAGCCGGATTTTGAAAAGGCTTCAGCACCGTGGACCACATACATACGCTGCGGCAGGTTATACAGAAGACTGAGGAGTATAATCAGCCTCTCTGCTTAGCGTTTGTGGACTACGAGAAAGCCTTTGATTCGATTGAAACTTGGGCTGTACTGCAGTCTCTCCAACGGTGCCAAATTGACTATCGGTATATCGAAGTGCTGAAGTGTTTGTACAAAAACGCCACTATGTCAGTCCGACTACAAGACCAGACCTCGAAACCTATCCTCTTTCAGCGGGGTGTGAGGCAGGGAGACGTTATTTCTCCGAAACTGTTCACGGCAGCAATGGAGGATGTCTTCAAGGTTTTGGAATGGAGAGGGCTAGGCATTAATGTCAATGGCGAGTACATCACTCACCTTCGGTTTGCCGACGACATAGTAGTCATGGCTGAGACTACGGAGGAGCTCAGTACAATGCTTGGTGACCTCAGTAGAGCTTCCGAAAGAGTGGGACTTAAAATGAACATGGACAAAACCAAAGTCATGGTAAACAGCCATGTAGCACCCACTCCTATCAAGGTCGGGAACTCTACACTCGAAGTTGTAGACGACTACGTTTACCTGGGACAGACGGTCCAGTTGGGAAGGTCTAACTTCGAGAAAGAGATCAATCGTCGAATCCGACTCGGCTGGGCAGCGTTCGGGAAGCTGCGCGGTATCTTCTCGTCTAATATACCACAGTGTCTCAAGACGAAAGTCTATGACCAGTGCGTGTTGCCAGTGATGACATATGGCTCCGAAACGTGGTCGCTTACAATGGGCCTCATTAGAAGGCTTAAAGTCACCCAAAGGGCAATGGAGAGAGCTATGCTCGGAGTTTCCTTGCGTGATCGAATCAGGAATGAGGATATCCGCAGGAGAACCAAGGTTGCCGACATAGCACGAAGAATCGCCAAACTAAAGTGGCAATGGGCAGGGCACATTGCTCGCAGAACAGATGGCCGTTGGGGCCGAAAGGTTCTGGAATGGCGACCACGTACCGGAAGACGTAGCGTTGGAAGGCCTCCTACAAGGTGGACCGATGACTTGGTAACGGTTGCGGGAGTCCGATGGATGCGAGACGCACAGGACCGTTCGCTGTGGCGACGCTTGGGGGAGGCCTATGTCCAGCAGTGGACGTCTTTCGGCTGAAATGATGATGATGATGATGAAGGTCTCATAGCACAAATATAGGAAAAAATCTGAAAACTGTAAACGTAACTACTACTTACGTCACAAAAAAAAACTTTTTTGCGTTTCGGAAAAATCTTCCTAACTCAATTTGGGAATTGAACTGTTTTTATAGGTAAGTTTGTACGGAACACTCGGTGCACGAGTCCGACTCGCACTTGCCCGGTTCAAACATTAACCTTTTAACCACTTGCGTCGTATTGGTTTGACGAGTGTTGTCGTGTCCTATTCGTCAGGGTCGTGTGTTTGCGACTGGGTACTCTATCTCGTTCAGCTCTTCAATCCCCATAGGTGACAGAAGAGCAGATGAGATGAAGTATTTGGTCGTGAATGTGCCACACTGGCGGAGTAAACGCGAGAGTATTTGTCGAATATATCCCACGTAGGCGGAAAAAAAGGTTAAAAAGAAAAACGACTAGATATAAAAAATTACGCGTGACGTGAGGCTTCAAACATTCAACCCACTATTTACCTGTTGTCGGTGCTGGCGCCCTGAGCACCCACGAAATCAGCACTACAAGGCCCCAAGTCTGCTATTTTTATAAATTCGTCATTCCAACACGATTCCATTGTCATTTTGCTAAAAGTTCGTAATCTGCTAATTCATAATGATCGATCATTGATCGGTCAATGGTCTCGTAATAGAGTTGTGGTAGAATGACAATATCAAGCTTATTAAAAGCAATGACTGCACAATGACGTTCTAATGGTAGGTCACTGATCAAAGCAACTGTCAATATTTTGGCAGATTACCGCATATATCAGACATTCATCTATATGTATGAGATTACCATTCTATACCACTTCTATAAATGCAATATCAGTGGTTAACCATTGGAAAGTCATAATGACGCTATTATATTAGTAGATTACCAAACTTGTAAAAAACAGCAATTATGAAATCAATGATAGACTATTCTGACACTATTGTAATAGCAGACTTGAGGCCCTGGTAGGGTGCGTCTACCTATTTAATGCAGAAGATTAGAGAGAAGGTTGAATTTCGTTTACTGTTTTTCCTCCGTGAATGAAATTGGAAGTTAAATTTACTCTAGTTTAAACTTAATAAATCTTAACATTTTATATGTAGAATGAGACGTCAACATACGGGTTTGAGTCCCCAACGAGGTCAGCGTGCCGTCACTTGTGGCGATGCTGTTCCGACCATCATACCTTCTTCAGGATGCAGCAGACCTCTCCGGCTTCTGCTGACATGTTCGCGCTGGGAACCAGGCTGAGGACGAGGTTAGTAATACACACCTATCTATCTATCTACATATTATATAAACTAGCTTCTCCCAGTGGCTTTGCTCGCGTGAAATTAGGTTTCTACATACAAACTTTGGATCCCCATTCCATCCCCTTAGGGGGTGAATTTCGGAAAACTCTTAGTACTCACCTACGACATAAAAGAAAGCTTTGTGCAGAACTTCACATTACTAGTCCCAGTAGTTTCGGCTGGGCGTTGAGATGTCAGTCAGTCAGTTTTTCTTTTTATTTAGATAGATTATAATTTTATAATATTATAGATAAGAATCAGTTGCCACTTCCCACATATGGAACAGAGCATCAATTGAAATAGGCTCGACCGATTAAGCTGTTTTTTTTAACCGACTTCAAAAAAAAGGAGGAGGTTATCAATTCGGTTGTATTTTTTTTTTTTTTTTTTGTCATCATTTTTTTTTTTTTTTTATGTTTGTTACCTCAGAACTGCGTCGTTTATGGACCGATTTGCAAAATTTTTTTTCCCTTTATAGGATATGCTTCCAGATTGGTCCCATTTTTTTCAAAATCCAGTTCTGATGATGGAATCTATGAGGAATCGAGGGAACTCCTCAAAAATTATAGGCAACCCTATGGTAATTTTAGTATTTTCATCAAGAACATAAGCATTTACAGTCAAAAAGTGACATTTGATGAAGTGGAACTGATGAAGAAGACCAGAAATGGTCAACGGAACTTCATACTCAAATAGATATCACAATGAAGATATAGTTAAGCGACTATGACAATACAAATAAATGAATGATTCTGAATAGTTACGTTGAAAATGGTATCATCGAAGTGATCTGATGATGATGATGGAGCCGGAAGGTAGGCACTGGAACTCCGTAATTAATCAATGTAACCTAGCCGTGTTTGGACTTATTAGAATTGTCATGAGATGCACTTTGGCTATAAAGTACTATCGAACTGATCTGATGATGGAGCCGGAAGGTAGGCACAGGAACTCCGTAATTAATCAATGTATCCTAGCCGTGTTTGGGCTTAATAGAATTGTCGTGAGATGCTCTTTGGCTATAAGATACTATCGAACTGATCTGATGATGGAGCCGGAAGGAGGAAGGTAGACACAGGAACTTTATAATAAAACAATGTAACCTAGCAGTTTTTGGGTTAATTGGAATTGTCATGAGAAATAGGCACTCTGTTTATAAGTGTATCGCAACTAAAAAGTGTGAAATAAAAACTTTTTACAAAAATAAATAACCGACTTCACTGAAAAAAACACTAAAAGGATCAAAATAACTTTAATTTCGGAAGTCGGTGTTAAATAAGAAACAAACAATACCGAGAAACACCGACTTCCGAAATTAAAGTTATTTTGATCCTTTTAGTGTTTTTTTCAGTGAAGTCGGTTATTTTTTTTTGTTGTGGGTGTTGATTGTCAGAAAAATGTTTGTACTAAAGAATTTTTTTTTATGGAAAAATGAATTGGAAAAGTCAGATGTAGCACCTGTGCGAAGCCGAGGTGCGTCTTTAGGCTATAACACAATACTTGGAAACGAAATTTCTTATGTAATGGTCTAAAAATAGCAACCTACCTATTGTGTCGAAGATAAATAAGTAACTGTTGACTAGAAAAGAAATAAAAAATACACATTTATTTGGCACAAACTTAAGGCGCACAACAAGTTTACAGGACAAAACATAACAAAAAAAAGTATTAGTAGTAGTTTATTTATTTATTTTTACTTGTGACTGAAAGCTTTATTGATTGTGTGTGCTCAGTGGCAGAGGATCACGCCCTAGGCCTCCACCCACGTTCACACGGACGCCATCGCGCCGCATCGCGCGACATCCGCACGCGTCGCAAGCATCGCTCAATGACGGTACTCGCCATTTTGTTATTCTTCTTCTGACAAACTCAAATTTTTGAACAACAAACTCTATAACGTAAATTTCAAAGTTCAGATTCCATTACAACCTATATTTTTATTGCCTTATTAATACAATTTGTCGCTTAAAAATCAACTTAAACTACATGTCCGATACTTGATTTGGTGGCAATAAATTGAAATTATCTCGAATGAAGAATAAAAATAAATTCAAGTATTGAATTATATTTAGGAGTAAGTTCTTTATCCTTACTATTTTAAGTTATGAAGATTGCAATTACATGAGTAGAATACATCACGAAAACTTTGTTTCAGTGCCCAAACTAGAAGACTTGAGAATAAAAGACTGTCCCCCAGAAATCAAACAACCTACCTCAGTACATCGACCTAACTCGTAAGTTCATTAGCTAACTTCACTAAATTAATTATAGATGTGTCAACAACACTGCTCTCTTCAAATAAAGTTTTACCGACCTTTTCCTAGATGAATACGAATATTTGACACGGTTTTTTAATTACATTTCTTTAAACCTGCAGAAAATACAAGATTTTTTTCAGAAATTTTACTATTTCAGTTCCATCTTTCATTCATTTACCTAGGTTTATGATAGAGTAGTCAATTGAGGACAATATGGATTGTACTTTTTTTTCCAATAATTTTAACTTATGTCTGGCAATTTGAGTATTTACTGCCCAAATGTCCTTTCCTTGGTATTGTTCGTTAAGTCATTGAGCTCCTTAGTAGTCTTGAGTTGAGCTACACGAATACTGACAAACGCTTGCACTGACTGGACAGATCCACTCAAATCTTTGTGGTTCTTTCCTCAAAAGACCATCTCAGACACCAATCCACATGGTTCTCATATAATTTGACCATTACATGTTTACTATATCGACTTCAAAAGAGACTTTGACCCCTTAGTTTGTTTCGGTGTTTCTTCTCAGGATAGTCAGCTAGAAAACACTGGCCTCATCTAGTTTAAACTGACGAAAAAATAGACGTGTAAAAGTGTTTTTAAAACCGCAAAATAGATATCATTTATGAAACGTCCTATTGAAGTTATTACCGGAGGTTGCTATATAATTGCTTGTCATGTTAGGCTTAGAATCAGTGGTGAAGTGATGGGTAGCGAAGTACCCGCGGTGGGTGGTTCGCCGCGCTCGACCCGGTCAGCCCCGGCGCGGCGCGGCCTGTACTCGGCCTCGCCTACTGCCACCAGACCTCCGCCGGCACCCAGACACCGCTCCGCTTCTGTTGACTCCCAAAGCTCTAATGACTCCCGCTCCAATCGCAAGTAAGTTATCGACATAACTAATAACTGTCATGCATATAAGGTGACTGGTAATTAGTGACCGATACTTAAACACATGATTGTATTCATGATTACAAACAACTTTCCCAAAGAAACTTTTTTTTATATTCTCATTAGTTTTATAATAATAATAAAACAGCTGTTTAAATACGCGCGCGTGCCTGCGACCGGCGACCGCTCAGCTGTTAGCCGCGTGACGCCGTCGTACCTACAATGGTGATACAAACTAGTGAGTATATAAAAAAAGTTTCTTTGGGAAAGTTGTTTGTAATCATGAGTACAATCACGTGTTTAAGTATCGGTCACTAATTACTAGTCACCCTATATAATCAGGGGCCTTATCTTAACATTTTAAAATGTCAGGCGTGCGAGTGAGATGGAGCTATACACCCTATACAATATTAGTTTTAGTATATGCGAAACTCGAAATACGTGTCTAGTATTTTTATGTAAAGAATCTGTGTACAAAATTTCATAACTGTACGATGAAAAATCACGAAGTTATTATAAGCTTATGTTACCTGATTGGCCGCACAAATACACGATCACCGGGCCACCCGAGCGACTGAGGGGTTGTTTTACTCCCGCATCCAGCTGTGCGCTAGTGTCTAATGTCCGCTATAACCTGCCGTGACCTGTGTTGTATTTAGTGTCGAAGGTGTCCAACTTGTGACCTTTTTTAAATATTTTTGGAAAAAATATAAAATGGTGTAAAAATTATTGGAATCGATTCAGCTGATTCTGAGCAAACTATATTCATGTTTCGCATATACTAAATATAATGTTGTATGGCTCCATCCCTTTAACAATTCAGTTTAGGTCGTAAAATGGATCGTGTTAAGAGCTCGCGGTATGGCCTCTGTTCTGTAAAAATCTCACTGTATAACGTATTTATAATAAGGTAAAGTGAATTTAAAAGGAATGAAGGTGCTGTGGGAATGTTCGAAAATGTGGTCACGGCTCTTAAACGCAAAGGGTAACTGAAAGAAGGTGGGTTTTAGTCAGTAAAAGTCTGACTCTCGTTCTCACTCCACCCAGAGCGCCATTTGAAGATTTCCCATCTGAAAATGGTACCCTTCACATTCACTTCACTTAGGTACATTTACAGTGCGATGTTTACAGAAGCAATATACTGGCTGTTTATGATAGCCTTGTAGCGACATTATGTCGCCACATAGAAACTAAAATTTAAAATCATATCATATTAGAGTTCTCCGCCCGATTAGAACATATTCAACAGTGCAAAATCAGCTTTCGGGCAGTTGTCCAGACCAGACAACACCCGTCTGGTCGGAGGATCCTTCCTTTTCAATTGAGGTTTGCGAGACTACACTCTGTTCTGCATACTTATAAAGCCTAATATCATTTATTGAATACGTACCTACCTACCTACATATCTGCAGAAGTTATAGGTTTATTGGGCCAATGTTTCCTCCACATAGCTCAACGGAGCACGTAAAGTCGTTGCTTTCTTACGACTTTGTTACCACTTCAAAAGTTCTTTCGCGGTGAATAATGGCAGCCTCTCTTTAACTTTCCAACTAAAATTCAAAATCCATTATTATCATGCGGCAACTTTTTCAGTGTCCGTTTTTTTCCTTCAGTGTTCGCTGTCTAAAGTTTTTGATATACGAATAAGATACTTTTCGAGATTAGTAGGTTTAATTTTGAACTGGAATATGAAGTTAAACTGAGGCCTTATCATGAGGTGTTTAAATGTCAGGCGTGTGAGCGATACGCCCTATATAGGTAGATACAACCGATTAACTCGTGGTAGGGCCTAATCATTGTTTTTTGTGTAATGTCTCACACACATACACTCACCATTTTCACCTTCTAAGGACAACCTATGCAAACACCTATTTTTTTACAACTATTTTTTCATTTTAATTTTGTGCTTTTTTCTTTAATTTTGTTTAAAATTCCTAAACTTAGTTTAGCTAATATAAACATTGATACCATTTGCTCTTGAGGTCATACTAGAAGACCCAGTTCCAGGGCTTGGTATAATAAATTATTATTATTAATGTAGACACAAGCATCGGTCACGAAAACAGCAGTCAGATGCGGAGAGTGAGCTGTCCCGGGGCTCAGGTCGATCAGGACGGCGTCACCGACGTCATCGGTCCCGGCACAAGCATGAGTCGGGCTCAGAGCGAGATGACTCACAGCCAGATACCAAGTTAGTAACACTTTAAAGATAACTGCCCCCCTAGCCAAGTTACGACCGTTTCGTTTCGATTGTCTTGTTTCGAACGTCTCGAGTAGGCCACGCCTCCGATTCGTTTGTTCTGACGCCATCTCAACGCTCAGTCACGTGGTCAGAACAAAGGAATCGGAGGCCGTAGCTTGGTTAGAGGGACTGTCCGGCTGGGTTCTAAGACACATTCCTATTATCTCGCTGAAAAAAAAAATAGATGCAAGTAAAATATGCTATAGTCTTCTTTTATTCGAAGTTGTTTTGTGAGTAAAGTCAAATACATATTACTTTGGTATGAATTGTAGTATATTATATATCGTTATTTTATTTTTTTTATTTGTAAAGTACATTAATCATGCCCTTCCCCCCCCCCCCCCCATAACTTTTAAATAGTTAAACCGATTATCATTTATCATACAGTTTTGTAATGTATATTATTGTATATATATACCTTATTATCTCTTTCATTTGACACCCCACTTGGCCATATTTGTATATATTCGGTTTTATATACCCATTGTCACTCCCTCGGCTGGGTCGTTAAACTATCGATAGAAACCCTTCTTTCAAATTAAAAAAAAACCGCACCCGAATTGGTTCACCCGTTTATGAGCTACGGTGCCACAAACAGACACACATAGCAGTCAAACTTATAATACTATTAAAATAGTATTTATTTAACTAATAAACTTAAAGAAACTTAAAAATTTAAAGCGTAAATACGATATTTACAAAATTTTATTGATTTGTTATGTTGAAAAAACAAAAAAAAAGAAATAAAACAATTCTCGTATCAGGAATACGAGTATTAGAAGATAATCGTTTCATTGAATTTGCAGAGAATATGAACTGGTTGATTCTGAGTCACAATGGAAAGAAGTGCTACGACAATCTACAGTTGGTGGTGGAGTGCAAGTAAGTGTTCTGAATACTACATTAAATTAAGGTATGAGTAATTAGCGTGAATGATATAAAACAGCATTGTTTTGTAGGTAGCGAACGTTCGCCGTTCACAGATGGAACCCGAGACTGGGACGCATCGATCATCTCACAGACACCGACGACATCGGAAGCATCGGTATTATATTTAACTTTATCTTATTAATTACTCGTTGGATACTTTTTTTTTTGGAGGTGGTTTGATAACTCCCCTCAGTTATCAAACCACCTCCAAAATGGTATAAAACTTACCTAAAACCAACCGTGTTCCTCCTCAGTTACCACTATAGTCCCAGGGCCATGGAAACTCTTTCAATCCTAAAAATCATTGTCTAACTCTTTCGTAGATCTCGGTCAGGATCTCCAAACGACAAGAAGTGGTTGCCCAGTGAGTTAAAACAGCACCTAGAGTTCTCATTAGTGGATACTACTGGTATGACCGAGGAGCAACTGAAGGAGATACCGTATACCGTCGTGCAGACCAGCCACGCCCGGCAGACTAAGCTTCGAACTTCTTCAAAGCACAAACAGTAAGAATGATTATAAAAATTGAAAGAATTTTTTTGTTAAATATTTCCGTATGTTTACTATTACCTAACGATATTATTTCTCATAGAGCTGAACACGGGTCATTGGCAAGGCGAGATAAAAGTTCCTCATCTCACGGCAAGAGTACCCACGACAATCACAACCAAGGATCGCTTCGATCTAGTTCTAGCACACTCAGCACGCACCGGAACACTCACGAGAAACATGGAAGGTACGCGCCGCATCCCATCTACATGATTTATTGCCCAAATATGGATGATTTACGTTACGGGTTTTTGCAGACGTGTTTATCCGAGTTACGACGAGCCCGTCGGGCGGACGTCAGGCGACGATTTCTTGACAAATAACGGGTACAGAGGAAACGTGACGCCGGTGTCGAACAATAACAACCCGTACAGCCCGGTGACCAACAGCAACAGCAACAGCTCGAGCGGCGAGCTCATCGGCAGCGCACGCGTGTCGCACGAGCACACCGACTCGGGGCTGGGCGCTGACCAGGACTACGCGTACTCTTCGGAGAGGTGAATATATTACGACTCCAAGAACTTTCTCTTTCATAATGACGAATGATTTCTTAATTGACGTAATTGCACACCATTTGTATCTTTTTACCGCATATAACCAAAGGTAGTTTCCTGAAACAAACATTTAAGGAAGAGATCACTGTCTAGCGAGACTTGCACTTAGAACTTTAATCGCTTCCTATCTTGGAGAGCGAATTGCGTAGCCTTAGTGAATGCATAAATAAGCTTACTGAATAATCAAACAGAGGCCGTGCTGCTGCAGTCCTGATTTGTTCCAAACTTTCACCATAAGATCTGGGTGAAATGAAGCATCGGCAGTCCAAAGTGGTCGAGGTGGAGGTGGCAGAAATGACGTCACCAATGACCCTATTATAACTTTATCGACAGCAGGCGAGTGGAATCTGATGTAAGGCCCATCTCTGTCGGGTGCAGGTCCAGCGACAGCGCCAAGTGCGGAGCCGGCGGGTCGTCGCGCGCGGCGCCTGTGAGTAGGCAGTGGGCGGCGCGGGGTGCGGGCGCGGGCGAGGTAGCGGGCGCGGGCGCGGGCGCGCTGGCGCGGCGGCCCCCGGCGGCGCCCGGCCGCGCGCGCTCCGTGTCGGGGTCGCAGCGCTCGCTGCTGTCCGTGGCCAGCGACTCCGCCACCGCGCGCCGCCCCCGCGACCTCGCCCCGCGCTACCCTCACCCGGCCGACGGGGGCTTTTCTCTCTTCGTGAGTGGGCGCTTTGCTTTCTAACATGTCTTCCGCACACCGATGGCCCTTGTTTCGAATAGTTCATAGAAATATGTACAAGAAATTTAATTTATTTTACGTCCTACCCCATGATGCATCTACAACCAAGTAATTAAATATCATGTCAAATGTTTTTCGCATGACAGTGTTTAACTTTCATTCGAAGAAGAAGTAGCAAAGTAAAAAGACTATTCAAAATAAAAATAAAAATATAGGTAAATAAGATCACAAGAGCCATCGGAATAATCTGCAGCTCCTGTTTCTGAGTCGCTGGAAAAGCTAACAGTGTACAGGCTGCTGTAATTTGAAAATATTTTTATGTACATAATGATGTACTTATCGTACCTACATCTTATTACAAATAAACACTTAATTTATTACCAAGTAATCAACATATAAAGGTAGAATAAAAAATACGTGCGTAGGTTAGCCTAATTTCACTGACGAACTGTTGAAAATATGTAGACCTACTTACATCTATATTTTCTTATATTTCAAAGATATTCTCAAGACTTCTACTTGCTTCAGGGGCTTATAATTTGACAGAGTACTACAGTTGTTTGTTATTTATTGTCAACCAAGAACTTTCCTACCTGGTCTTGTAACAGTAATGAAATAAGAACAACTTTAGCGCTTTGTACGCGCCTATCAACCGGGAACTTAATGAAAGTCTTCTTATATAAATACGCATATATATTCTCTGTTTAATCCATGTATAAAGCTATAGGGTGTGCACAGGTAGTTTGTCTAGCGTGTATGATTATTGGGATGCAGAGACATGCTAGCAACAACAACATATTGGTGGGCGAGAGCGGGTCGCTGGCGCGGCGGTACGCGCGGCCGTCGCGGGAAGCGCGCGACCACAACGCCAACGTGGCGCGCACGCACCTGCCGCACGGGACGCACGTGCCGCACGGGACGCACGTGTCGCACGCGCGTCTGGCGTCGCACCGCCACGACAACACCCTCGACATTATCCTTAAGCCTCTCATAGAAAGCACGCAGTAAGTAAGGCACGCACCGACGATCCACCATGTTTGTGTCGCAACATTAGAGGAATGAGTAGCTGCACGCACCCCTTGGTTTGTTGATTGTTTTGTATTAGCATGCTGGTGATGGTTCAGTGGTGAGCTAGTGGTAACTAACTCTTAACTAACCGATGAATAACCCTCAATGTTTTGTGTTTACTCGGAACTGTCATGTTTTCAATTTGTGTTACATTTTGTGTTGCACCTTGTTGTGATTAAAATTTTGGTAACCGTTTTTACTGTCACTGAAAGTACAGGGTGTTTGATACTACAAAAACCAAGTGTAATAATAATTTGCAATTGTTCAAAAAAGAAAAAAAAGATTGAATGACATGAAAATAATAATTTATAAATTAACTTAATAGTCGATTGTTAAACCCAGGCTGCAGAGCAACTGAGTACGCCAAATGAAGCCACATCTGGTGTCGCGGCCGAAGCTTGTGCCACATCTGGCAATGGCGACCAACCTGCTGGAGCCGCCGAGATGAGCACTGAACTCTGAACCGTTACAAACATTGTAGTTTTATTAAAACCGCTATACTCATCTTACTTCGTATGTTTTATAAATACTCACAGTAATATTGATTTATTATTTGACTGAGTTATTTTTATGTTATATAGTATTAAAAGGTTTTTGAAAAACCGATGACTTAGGCTATAATTCTACAGTATTTTTATAAAAACGTTTTATAATATTGTATCTATACCTAACATAAGTAACCAATATTTTGGCCTCAAAGATTCGTACTGTACATATAATAAAATAGTTTAATTTTTTGTGAAATATTATTCTGACATTATTCAATGAAAATGAAATACCTACATAGTTACAGGTTTTTACCTTATACATAAAAATAGAATTGTTTTTTGTAGGATTTACTTACAGATTTTTATTGTTTTCAGTTATTTTATTTCATATTTTATCTTAATGTAAATATTTTTTTTGTAAATAATGTTTTTGAATTATGTCTGTGTCTTATTAATATTTCAATGTAAAAGAAATTTTCCTACATCTAAATAACAAAAGAATCTCGTGCCAAAGATTTTGTAAAGAAAAATCAATTACGAAATAGAATATTTTGATGCAAATGCAATTATAAACTTCACCCAAGTTTGTTATTGTAGTCGAGGCTGGATTGACGCTACGGAGCCGAAAGTGCAATAACAAATGCTCATGCAGTTTTTCAACACACTTGAGAAGTATGAAAATGTCAAATAAGGGATTAACAACCCATCTATTAGAACAAAGGTCTCTTGGGTCCTATCTCAATTAAAACTCAGTAGGTTTTAAAGCCTATAGTGTCTAGTGTATTTCACTCTCATCTGATTTGTTTCCTTGTTTGCACTCGTGCGTTGTGGCTACTGATAACTACATATTAGGTAGTCCAATTTGCTTTAATACCCTTAATAAAAAACGGTGCACTTTTTTAATCGCACCAAAAAGTCCTATAATTTTGATATGATCTTATCTAAAGTTTTCTGATTATTTAAATTGTGTTAAAAAATAGAATATTATAAATGAGCGGTTTATTTCACAAGCAATTTTGCGTCTCTTATTCATATCCGTGCGAAAAAGTGAGCGACTAGTCCCTGCCATTTAGTTTTTTTACAGTATTTATAATATTAGGCTGGTTAGGAGCCCGCCCCTCTTACAAAAAATGAACACGGCACACAAAAATAAATTCACGAGTCATAAAGTTTTTTCTCACAATTATTTGTTATTATGTTTATGAAGTTTTATGTAGGTAAGTGTGTTATTTGTTAACGCAAGTGAGCCTTGGTCCATGGATTTTCTGCTCCAATAACGTCAGTTCGGCCAAGGCTGCAATGACCAACTTCGATCGCTTGCATTAAAATGTATTCACTGTTTCTGCGTGTTTAAGAAACCCATTTAAAGATGTTTACCATTTCACATAGAACCCAGAGTTGATAAAATGTATAGAATGTGTGTTCCAAACCTCCTCTGTTACCTACACTTCGATAAAATCACAAAAACCAACACTCTAAAATTAATTTACCTATTGGGTATTTATTTATTCAATCATTTAGAACGGGTATTAATTAAAGTATTTTACCATTCTCATAAATGTAAGTAAATCTACGTAAACAAAATCTTGTACAGTTGTTATGTAGTTTAGTGTTAATTAATTCAAACTAATTTAGTTCTAGTTGGTAAAGTATCTGTTTATTATTATGAGAACGTAAAACAACAAACACAAACTCATGGTCTAAACTGTAATAACTACTTCGATATTGACTCCCAACTGGCTGTTTATTGCTATGAGAGGCACCAGATAAATTTGCAATAAAGTACATTGACATTTACCTAATATCTCTACATAGTTACCTGAAAAATAAGCAATGAACTGCTAGATAGATAGATATACTCTTTATTGTACACTAGTAATAAAATTACAATAGGAAATTAAATATTAATAGGGCATCACAATGGGCGGTCTTATCGCTAAAAGCAATTTTTTACAGACAACGTATAACCATTTGACAGACAAGGAGAAAAAGATACGCAGGTAGTTCGTGGTGTACTATTTCCATATAAACAATACATAACTAATAAAATACATATAATACAAACAATATTACACACAACAACATTACTAGAAAATGTAAAGGATTACGATAAATGTCGAATCAAGACAGCTTTATGTCTTTATTTCCGTTTTTCAAATTAAGAACGTTATTATAAATGTAGGAAGGTCAATGACTTGTATTTCAAATTTATCTGGCATCTACCATAGCTAAACTATTTTATCGGCAGAGGAAAAGCAAGCATGAAAATGAATTTGCTAAAAAATGAATTTTTCGGAATAGTTCCCTAAAATTAAAACATTTTCTGACTGAAGCAGAATACTTTCCCCTTGCAAATGTGGCATGTAGAGCAGGCATTAAGCTACTGCCATCGGGTGCCACTTAGGTGTGCCTGCCTATGGGAATGTAGGGGAAGGGTTCGAAGGACTATAACCCCAGACTCATGGCATACTGTACATGCTCCATAAAGAGTCATTAAATGTAACAAAACCAAACAGTAGGTACAGTAATCGTTGAATGTTTCACTGAAAAGCCGTTCCAGCTGACTGTCGCAGCTCCGTTGTACATAACATGAATCTGTAATGGTGTAAATACGCATCGATATGCTCAGATGTTAGCTTGACTTCGTAGTTATCTGCAGCTACACTAATTCGGCAACTTCAGTGAGTCTGAAAAACACTTTGTAGGTAAAACATATTTTTCAAACGATGTGCTTAATCGGTCAAATTGTGAAATTCCAAGACTGATGAGACTGCGAATGTAAGGCTACTCACACAATTTTTGTAACCGATTATTACAGTTTGTATGTATTTTTTCAAAGTCGTTTCGATTGTTCACATTAAACGATCTATATCAATTGGTTGTTTTCTTGTTCATACACCCTCATAATGATTATTTAAGAGGACGACAGAACCTAGCGCGGCCACTCTCGGACTGCGTACAAAATGAAAGAGATGTGCTGACACAATGCTTGCAATTATGAAGCATATTAGCGAATTACCAAGGTAAAACATTGCTTGTAGAATAATCTGAAAAACAGTCAAAATGATTCCACGTAGTCCTGTTTTTAATTGATAAAAGTAATTTTTAGAGGCATGTTCGTAATTTCCTTTCGTTATGTTTTGAACACACTATCTACATAATGTAGCGTTTATCCAGAAAAATAACATTTATTTTTCTGAATCTGTACACTGCAGTGCATAATATACTTTAGCGCATTATAAAACTCGCAACTAGTTCCTGTAGTCCTCTTAATCGTTTCTTTGTTACTATTAATCTATAGTGATGTCATAAAGGCCGTTTATTAATGTAGGTACTTATTATTAATGAGCGCAATACAGCATCACAAATGATTTATCGATTGTCTGACAAAGAGTCTGGCTCTGGCATTAATTAAGCCGTTCTGTCTCAGATATCGGTTGCGTCCGCCCGCCATTAACACTAATGAGGATGACTTGTACCGCTACCCGACAAGTATTTTGGATATAAAAATATATGTCAGCAAGCCAATAAACAATAACTTGCATATTTTCGTAACGTTAACGGAAATATTATATGGATGAATGTAAAACTTTCAAGTCGGTTTAAAAAAGATAACATTCGGATTTTAAAATTGAGAGTTTGAATTTTGATTGCAGCCACTGGGCTAATCAATTTTTCATTCACATTCCACGCTTTATATCTGATAAAGTGTCCCCCGTTATTTTGTAACCCTTACCTACATGTTTTAAAACACAGTTTCCACTCCGCGTCAAACTCAAAAACTACAGAACGGATTTTCATGCAGCTTTCACTAGTAGACAGAGCTACTCATGAGGAAACTTTAGGTATAATACATGTATATTATCATAGAGACGCATACAATGGGCCTCATCGGAAGGCTTAAAGTCACAGAGGACAATGGAAAGCGCTATGCTCGGAGTTTTCTTGCGTGATCGCATCAAGAACGAAGGAGAGCCAGGGTTTCTGACATAGCCCGAAGAATCGTGAAAGTTAAGTGGCAGTGGACCGGGCACATTGTCGAATGTTTCTGAAGTGGTGAGAGCGCACCGGAAGACGCAGCGTTAGAAGGTCTCCTACAAGGTGGACCGATGATCTGGTGAGGGTCGTGAGAATTCGATGGATGCAAGACGCACAGGACTGTTGGTTGTGACGACACTTGGGAAAGGCCTATGTCCAACAGTGGACGTGTTTCGGCTGAAATGATGATGATATAGTAGAGCAAAGTTGAGAATTTCAAATATTTCTAACACCATTATACAAATAAAGTATTTGATTGACGAATTATACTGCTTACCGAAACAGTAATTTTAGTACTTAATTAGAAAGCTGTGTAATTGTCCATAGTATAATCAAGCCAATCGTCGCCAATACCTACCAAATCTATCAAACTCAAGTTACAAAAGTTCACACTTTTACAGTAAAAGGTCGACTTTTTACAATCTGCCGGCGCCACATCACGAAAAAAAACTACGTTAACTTCTATCAACGTCGCTTCTGTTCCGTAGACGAGTAAAATTAAATATCGTGCAACACATCGATGGTGAACTTGCTTCTAAAATCCGACTAATTGAGTGCGCGCGTCACTCGGGCCAATTTGCCTGCATAAAAGCAAAAGACAAAATAAGGTGGCGCAGTCTATCAAAGCTCCAATGTCCACTATTCGGCGAAGGGTGAAAACTCATTACCAGTAATGAAAGGGTACCAGGGGCGTGTATGATTACTTGTTAATTGGAAGGCGGAAAATCAGGGGGTGAACTGATAAAGTTACCTTACTCATACAAAGTGTCTGCTGTGGATAATGTTGCGTAAGTAAGTTGTAGACGTCTTCATTAAACGTTTTGTCGAGGAGCGTGTCGTCAGCAACACAATAGAGGTAGGCGCTACCCCGTATTTTATTACCACGAGAAATTAAATTGTAAGGGCCGATAGGACCGATTTATCAATAGTCAGATGACTTTTATCTGAGGAAAAAACTTAGCTTTTGTATAGAAAATTTTGAAAGAAAAATAGTTTTTTTTTTTAAATACTTCTTCACTAGTAATTTACTCTGTGTCGTTGGTTCTCACTAACACAACTCATGTGAGTTTACATTGTTGGAACCAACGACACAGTTATTCCGGGTTTGCGTGTCTTATCTATCTAATATAATAAATCTGTAGAAATTTTTAGTTGTGCGCGTATCACGTAAAATGTATGAAATCGATGTAGATAATCTTTATATATTAAAATTGTGTGTAACTTGATATAATACTTAGGCTTTGTTTCATCGCAATCGGTTAAATATAGTCAACCGATTGCGATGAAACAAAGCCAACAAAGATATAGGTACTACGTACTTACTACATTCATTGACCGTTAGGCGGTACGAAGTTCGCCGGCATAAGACAACAAAACCCGAAACCACTTTGACGTTAATTTAGGATACAGATAGGTACCTACACACAATGTAGAAACAAACAAAAATAATTAAAATATATTTATTTACTAAATTATATTATAACACCTATAAACAGACTCGATCGATCAAGGCGATGTTATAACGAACACTTAAAATATTATTAAATTGATTATGATTATAAATTATTATCAGTCCAGACCTTTCTCAATAAGTAATTGAGCCGCCTTTACAAATTTCGGTAGGTTTAGTCTAAATATATCCTCTGATAGCGTTATCTCATTAACAATACTACGTATGGCTCGTGACAAAGGGGCAAACTTTAGGAGGTTAGTCCTAGCAGACGTCACCTCTAAGAGAGCGGGGCGGCAGAGGCGCCCACACACCCGTCCGGCGCGCACAGTTGCAGCGCTTCCAGCACCTCTGGGTGGTGCAATAACCCTAGCAGTACGCCAGCCACGTACTTGACCAATGCGACATCCCTTCTTACTACTAGCCTAGTAAACCCTACTATGCCCAGGACGAACAAACTCGGGTACATGAGTGGATAAAATGGGTAAACCCCATATTGTTTTAAGTACAGAAATCTCGTGAATTTGTTTTGAATTTTTTCTAACATGAGGCCGTACTTTTTCTCATGAGGGTTCCAAATAATTGAACTGGTTTCTGGGTGGTTTCTTACCAGTGCATTATAAAGTACCTTAACAGCAGCTGTATCGCTAAAATCCTTACATTGTCTTAGGATGAAACCGAGGTTTCTGAAAGCCCTGCCGCACACCTTAACTATGTGTTTGCGGAATGTTAACTCCGGCACCATCTGTACGCCCAGGTTCCGTACTTGGGTGACGCGCGGCATTATCGTCCATCTCCTACTGATGCTGCAATGGAGCATACGCGCAGCTGTAGCTCATCACACAGCACATATCGACATTAAAATACAGATTATTTGATAAACTCCATTGGACTATATTATTAATGTCGGATAATATCTGACTATTAAAAAATAAGCCCTAAATAAAGTGGATTTAGGTATAGAATAGTAGTGGCAGGTATAACATATAAATCAACGAACATTTGAACTAAGTAATGTCCCGTTTAAATAAAATAATGAATATGTATGGACCTGAATAAAAAGATAAAAATCTTCATTGTGGTAACACAGCAACGGTAGGCAACATTATATATGTTATATGTTAATGAAGTGTTTAGTGCATCGCCAACACTTCATAGGAAAAAAACATAGGGCTGCCTGCCTAGCCGGTTCCCAGGTAAGTTGGGGTACAGTATTTTGCATGAAGCGACTGCCTATCTGACTTCCAGAACCGAATTAAAAAAGAACTTTTCCCCACTATTGGAATTACTCGTCTAATTAATCGTGGGTGCGTCCGTAAACATGCCAATTCACATAAATAAGGCACTCAGAACCGAAACCACTATCAGAGCCGGGTATTCATTATGTCAAGTTTAACTTATCTGTGGTTAATAAACACTGTTTTTAAACAGTTTACAAACAGTATTTCACAATGTTTCATCATCTCTGGAAACAGTTTTTAAACAAAGGTGATGAAACATTGTTTATGAAACATGTTGCCGTGTTCCCCACTTCGAATGGAGAGCTAGACGAAACATCTAGTAAACATGGAAGTAGTGTGGTCTAACAACCAAGTTTCGGTGCCCAGAGCTTTATCAACAGCATCATGAACTTTGGAATTTTTAAATAAAGATTATGAAGAAATAAAAAAAAAATATGCTTGGGCCGACATTGCTGCAGAATTGAATATGTCATGTGTGTGTGTGTGTTTTTTTTTAGGTGGGAAATCATCTAATGACTTCTCCCGCCTTTGGGCGGGGCGGGAGAACGTGTCAGACTTTTACTGACTAAAAACCACTCGCTCGGTCCGAACGGTTACTGGATGGTCAGACGGCGAGCTACTCATTGCTCGCCGTCTGCAAGCTCGCGTCTACGGTGGCTGGAAATCGGAATCACCCATGGCCTGTACTAAGGTCCGGCGCGAGAGATCGTTGTCGCCGATCGCCCCCATGAGGACACGGTAGTGCTCTGCCCAAGCGGGACACAACTCTACCGTATGCTCCACCGTGTTCTTCGGGCGGTCACGTGTGTGTATAATTTATATTTCAGAGATAGTTTCGAATCCACCTTTTTGTCTTTTTTTTTTCTAATCGCACTCTTATAAATTATTATGTAAGCAGCATAAAGCATTATTCCCTCTTGGGCGACATCCTAGCAACAACTGACAAGTGTGGACGGCCAAGTTTCAGAAACTGTGTTTACGGTAAACACGTCGTAAACCGTTTATCAACAAATGTTGCCTAGTAAATACCCGGCTTAAGCCATACAAATATTTGTTCCATGCGGGAATGGTACCCTAATACCCAGTAACTGGGTAACACGAAATCCCTTAGCAAGACTGGCGTTAGATTTTTCTGGCTTCTATCTTTAATGACTGACAAAGATCTATAAATGACAGCCGGGACCAACGTGCTTTCCGAAGTTGGCAAGGTTGAGTCTAGGTATATACTTAATGGACGGTCACCCCTCCACAGATTGGCTTCGGCAAGCGTTGATTAATCTTAAAAATCGACCCGTAGGGCTGTTACTTACCTAAATGTATAAAAAATATGAGCAGATCATGGTAATGCAGCTTAATGCGCTTGAGTCAATTGAGAAGGATCATTGGTGTGCACTCGTCGAGTCAAAACTTCGAAGTCTTGAGTACCTATCGACGCCGAGTTGTTAGCCGGTTTTCTATTGGTTGCATTTCGAGTAGTGTTCATCGGAATTGCATAACCTTTTTCCGCCAAGCTCGTTCCATCATCGGACCGCCAAAAGTACGACAATATGCCATCGGTACCTACCTGCCCGGAGGACACGGTGGAGCATACGATAGAGATGTGCCCCACTTGGGCAGAGTACCGCCGTGTCCTCGTGGGGGCGCTCGGAGGCAGTGATCTCTCGCGCCGGGCCTTGGTACAGGCCATGGTCCGGAGCGACCGGCCACCGTAGGCGCAGGCTTGCGGACAGCGAGCAACGGGTAGTTCGCCGTCCGACCGTCCGGTAACCGTCCGGACCGAGCCCAAGTCGTCGACGGCGCGTAGTATCCCACGCGCGCCTCAAGGAGATGTCAGCAACCGTGGGGGCCCAATAGGGTCGAAGCCTACGGGGGCCATGAGTGATGCGAAAGAGAACCCCGGGGACCTGGAACGAGGGCAAAGAAGGAACAGGAGTGGGTTTTAGTCAGTAAAAGTCTGACACGCCCTCCTGCCCCGCCCAAGGACGGGAGATGTCATTGGATGATTTCCCACCTTAAAAAAAAATCGGTGCCTACCTTCATGGTGGACATCCCACCGATACGCATAAAACGTTTCGGGAACAGATAGCGGTCAAGCGTGAGTCTATCAATAGTAAAAAAAAGCTATTACTGTATCTTATAATTCCGTAAGAGTTCGGTTAGCTTTTCTGAAACACAGTAGAAGGAACTAGAAAGCTACCTAACTTTCTAGCTCCTTAGAGACAACAAACTAGATTCCATGTTTTTCTTACAATTCCAGATCACGGTGAAATAGAGTTGTGATTGTTTTCGTATAATGTGCTTACATAAATACGTAATAGCATAGTAGTGCTACCGTCTCTAATCAGGCTGAGTGCTTGTCGCCATATATTAAGTTCAGAGTGAGGGTTTACCAGTCGCATTCAAAGCATCCCAGGATTTACAAGTAAGCTCTCGCTCGCATTTTTTTTATTATAACGTATAACTCTACTTAAATATAGTATGTTGTGTATGATACTTTACAATAAGCTGCAACTTTCACAACAGTATTTATGCGAGTTAATATTCAGTTTTAATATTCCGTTTGTGGAGCACATTATAACTGGAGGCTTTTAAGGTACGTACTTTATAGCGTTGAAGGATTTATCGACGATTTTCGGTGAGGATTACTCTGAAATCATCTGGAATATTATGACATGCTGCATGTTATGACTTTAGTACCTTCTATAGTAGATCCATTTCAAATTATAGGTATACCTATATATTCATCATCATCATCATCATCATTTCAGCTGAAAGACGTCCACTGTTGGACATAGTCCTCGGGACCAAGCGTCTCTACAACGACCGATCATGTGCGTCTCGCATCCACCGCATTCCCGCGACTCTCACCAGGTCGTCGGTCCACCTTGTGGGAGGCCTTCCAACGCTGTGTTTTCCGGTGCGCGGTCTCCACTCTAGAACCTTTCGGCCCCATCGACCATCCGTTCTACGAGCCACCTATATATTGAAGAGTATTTCTTCTGCATCATCAACTAATAAAAATCTATTGATATAACTAGCTTCTAGCGGCTTCAGTCGCGTGAATGTAGAAAATATATGCCTATGTCACTCAGTGAAAAATATATGCCTAGGTCACTCAATGAAAAATATATGCCTATGTCACTCAGTGAAAAATATTTGCCTAGGTCACTCAATGAAAAATATATTCCTATGTCACTCAGTGAAAAATATATTCCTATGTCACTCAGTGAAAAAAAATGCGAGCGAGAGCATTTTTTTTATTATAACGTATAACTCTACTTAAATATAGTATGTTGTGTATGATACTTTACAATAAACTGCAACTTTCACAGCAGTATTTATGCGAGTTAATATTCAGTTTTAATATTCCGTTTGTGGAGCACATTATAACTGGAGGCTTTTAAGGTATGTACTTAATAGCGTTGAAGGATTTATCGACGATTTTCGGCGAGGATTACTCTGAAATCATCTGGAATATTATGACATGCTGCATGTTATGACTTTAGTACCTTCTATAGTAGATCCATTTCAAATTATAGGTGTACCTATATATTCATCATCATCATCATCATCATTTCAGCTGAAAGACGTCCACTGTTGGACATAGTCCTCGGGACCAAGCGTCTCTACAACGACCGATCATGTGCGTCTCGCATCCACCGCATTCCCGCGACGCTCACCAGGTCGTCGGTCCACCTTGTGGGAGGCCTTCCAACGCTGTGTTTTCCGGTGCGCGGTCTCCACTCTAGAACCTTTCGGCCCCATCGACCATCCGTTCTACGAGCCACCTATATATTGAAGAGTATTTCTTCTGCATCATCAACTAATAAAAATCTATTGATATAACTAGCTTCTAGCGGCTTCAGTCGCGTGAATGTAGAAAATATATGCCTATGTCACTCAGTGAAAAATATATGCCTAGGTCACTCAATGAAAAATATATGCCTATGTCACTCAGTGAAAAATATTTGCCTAGGTCACTCAATTGAAAAATATATTCCTATGTCACTCAGTGAAAAATATATGCCTATATCACTCAGTGAAAAATATTTGCCTAGGTCACTCAATGAAAAATATATGCCTATGTCACTCAGTGAAAAATATATTCCTATGTCACTCAGTGAAAAATATATGCCTATGTCACTCAGTGAAAAATAGCATTTTACAGGTGAAAGAATTTTCAAAACCGGTCCAGTAGTTTTTGAGTTTACTTATTACAATAACAAACAAAAATTCAAATTTTTCCTCTTTATTATATTACCTAGTACAGAAAAATAACAGCTGTTTAAAACAATTTGGATTTTGTTTAGGAAAACATTTGTAATAATCAAAATATAAACAAAGAAACCTCGCAAAATTCGGTAAAATTAGAAGCACTTTTTCCTAACTAAATAGTTTGTTTTTTTGTACAAGAATTCTACTTAAGATAGCTAGCTAGCTTATATCTATATATACGTAGGATGTGTAAATAAAAATTAATTGCCACATGGACGAAAAGTGAGAAGAATTGACCAATTTAAAAGTTGTTTTTGTTGTGTTCGCAATTATCATGATATTCCCAATTTTAAATGCACCAAATTGTTCCCGTATGAGGCCATGGTTTCACATGTCAGGTAATTGGAATAGATCGCCGTTCAACTTAACCAAAATAATACCAAACTATACCTATTACCATAGTTTTGATTATATTCAACCGTAACGATTACTAATAGGCACCGTGTCAATATCCCACACACAATAGTCAAACTAATTAAATCACGGTTATCGTTATGCTAGTTCATGCACGCGTACGTAGCTACCTCTTATATCTACGCATTAATGGTTGTTAAAACGCGCTACATTATACCATTGAACAATTAGCCTTTGATACAGCCCGTCGCTAAATCATATTTGCAATGGCGTTTCCTCTGCTGAAGGCAATATAGTCGGGCAATGCCAAAACGTGAGCAATATCGAAACGTGAATGAAATTTACTTTGCACGTATTTCAATCTGTGCGTCGAACTTAAATGATTAATTTGTAACTCTTTTGTAGAAAAACAAACGGAATGTATTTAAATTTTATTTGGCTATTAAAAAAATACTAGCTATTTGAAGCAGCCAGACACAAAGTTAATGTGATTTAGGAACTCCAACTATGCTAAACTTTCTCGCAATTTATTTAAGTACATAGGCACCTACTTCTGAAACTTAATGTTAACAGTAATTCGTTAGACGAAAGGTCAAGTAGATTATATATAGACATTTCTTACTGCTCGAGCAGACGTTCGGGCGTTGGCGTAAAACCTTGAATATTAAAAACTTTTTAAGGACGAAAGAAAAATACTCGCCTTTACAGCATTTTATTCTTTAGTAAAACGTGGAAGGTTTCCCTGTGAAACATGAAATGAATATACTACGAATGATACTATGTCAAAGTATTGCAAGCAAAGCTAAGAGGTAAAAGAATTTAAAGTAATGTAAACACGAAAAGTTTGCTTTCGAGTTGGGGCAACTCAAGCCAGAAGCGCATTCGAACTCAACTGCCTGGAAAAATTAATTCGAAGCTGCGGCGGCGACGAGGGCCCCCTCCCTAGTCCCCGAACCCGCTGCGTGAGGCCTTCGCTTTTCACGATCATTTTCCCTCAACATAAACGAAATAAACAGACTTGAAAATATCATACTCGTATCCCCTCACCTGCGAGGCACCCCCTCCTGCGTTGTAATATTACTGCAATAATCTCGCCGAGATACGAATAAATATTACCTTATACCTCATTAAAGTTTTAATGAGAACAGCTGGTGGTGTAGCATGAAAAGCCGAAATTGCATATTCGGGGGAAAATAGAGAGGTATTGTAAATGTATGTAGATGCGAGAGGTGTGGGTGAGGCCGCGAGCTTGCAGTCGCCAGCAATTAGCAGCGTGACAATGACATTCACTACGTGTGCAAATAGAGCAGAGGGCGGGACGCGGCGGCGGCGAGAGCATCCTCCCGCAACACCAGCCTGCTTGTACACCTCCTGACAACTTGATTTGTCGGTATAATAATACAATCAGGGAGAACGTTCATGTGACAATAAACTGTTAGGACGACTTCCATATTTCAGGCACGTTCTTGTTGTGGCATTTACTGCTTTGTAATAGGTGCTCGAGTATCGCAGAATGCTTTTTAACATTGTGAACGTCGTTTTGAAAATACTTTTCAGTTAATTTGTCGACTTTGTAAGTACTTTTTGTTTAATTGCTAGTATACTTACCTAGACCCTTTTTGATTTCATTTGTTTACTTTTTTACAAGCTTTTATTTAACTTGCAATGTTTGTATACATGTAGGTTTAGGACAAATCTTACAAATGGCATTTTGTAAAAGTTATCCCTAACCGATTGAGCTGGAATTTGGTATGTACATATAGGTATCTACGAGTATGTATCTAACTTGGATAACATACATACGGAATGTATTTACGGAGCTAACCAGCTCATCAAATGATTGAGTCGGATAGAGGACATAGGATATAATGGGTCCAAAAAGATAAGAAGATAGGAACTAATGACCCCATCGTGGGTAGGTCGCCGTCCGGCCGTCCGATAAGGGTCGACGGCGCGTAATGCTCCATGGCGCCTCAAGGAGATGCCAGCAAAGCTATGGGGCCCAGTAGAGCCGATGCCCGTTAGGGCCACAAGGAATTTCTGTAATACAAATCCGTGGTCCTAGAACGCAAAGGGCAACTGAAGGATACAGGTGTGATTATAGTCTTAAACGCCCTCTCGCTCTGCTCTAGAGCGCGAGAAGTCATTGGATTATTCAATCAGTCTTTCAAACGTTTCCCCGACGCCCTAGCAGGCATCGCCGCTATTGGGCCCCTTCAGTTTTGCTGGCATTCTTTGAGGCGCACGTGGATCACTACACGACATCGATTCGGGCCTGATCCATACCGGATGGTCGGACGGTGAGCTACACATTGCTCGTCATCCTCGTCCTGCGCCTCTCGACATCCTGGGTGTTTCCTTCGCTTATATAGCTACACTTTAAAAAGGGGACTTACCGACTGTATTTATCTACCTGATTGTTATTTCTATGTATCGAACAAGTTTCATGTACTTACCTACCTACTGTCACTAAATAAATGTTTATTTATTTTATAATTTATGCACACACATCATAAAAAGAATTATATTGATCTGTAATTGATGAATATAAAAATTTCTACAAATGTATTGTTATTCTTTCTTTCTAATTAGGTAATATTTGGTAGATAATGTGGATAAGTGCAGATCCATAATAAGAAATAAAAGCAAGAATAGATCCTTTTCTGCTACTTATCTGGTTGGATTTAGCTTTGGATTAGACTTTAGATGATAGCGTCAGTATCTATTAAGAGCCGGTTGCTGTCACAGAGTATTTTGTAGGTACCTACTGGTCTATGTCGACTTTGTGGCCCCGTAACAGCGATTATTTTTGTAAAAAAAAAACATTGTAACTATTCAAGATTTTTGTTTCTGACCCAGACCTTTTAAAAAACAAGCTTTATTATTTTATGCCATCATCATTATCATCATTTCATTATTTTATGTAACTTTAAAATATTCCCGTGACGTACCTAATCTTGTAAATATACACGTTTGAAATCGAAAGTTAACAGTCAGATTCATGATTTTTTTTGCGTGCCAAGTAATATATATCATGTTTTGATTTTTACCCAGCGGTTGGGCAATTTTTTATTTTTTTTTAATTGATATGAATCAGTGCTTGACGGCGATCCCACCTGATGATAAGCAGAGATGTAATCATTGATGGTGAGGCGCACTAGTTTATTAAGTGCCTATTCACTCTAGCCTTGAATTTTTTTTTATGGTGTTCTCATATATTTGTGGATTTCCAAAATGCTCAAAATTAGTGCAACCTCGCCTTAAATGTAGGTGGGACAATTGTGATGGCGATTCAGTCAGAGTGCTCGCTGGCCCCTGCGAATGCTTTGTAGCAATCCTTACATCCGAGCATTATTGCTATGCGTGGTTTTCACGGTCGCTGCACCGACCGACGAGTGCCTACCTACATCTAACATTACATATGTTATTCGTATCGTTAGCGACATATTGCTTTTACAATTTTTAATAAAACGTTATGATGATTTTTGCGTCAAATGTTTATTTAGTCTTAATTTCTAGTGTAGTTTTGCTAGTTTAATGTTTATGTTCAAAACAAACGAGAAGCAGGAAAGCTGTATAATTTAAGTTTATTATTTTAATAAGGTGCCGATTTTCTACATTAGAGTTCAATTTTGGATATGACTTAATTTAATTCAGAATAAATGTGTTTGTTCATCATCTTTTTTTTAGGTGGGAAATCATCAAAAGACTTTCCCGTTTTAGGGCGGAGCGCGAGGTCGTGTCAGACTTTTACTGACTAAAATCCACTCGTATGTTCCTTCTTTGCCTTGCAATCCAGAACCCCGGGTTTTCCTTTCAGAAACGAAGCATGGCCTCGGTAGGCTTAATTCGATCCTGCTGGGCTCCTACGGTTTGCTGGCATTTTCTTGAGGAGCGCGAGGGACTCTACGTACCGTCGACAACTTGGGCTCGGAAATCGGGGTCGGGATACCGACGGCTGGGGCGTGAGGATGTCCGTTCTCTCACGCGTGCGACCGCCTGCCATTCCTCCTCGCTCCGTACCATGGCCGGGCCCGTCGCGAAAGGTCGTTTGCCGCCGATCGCCCCCAAGAGTACAAGGCGGTGTGGCCCAGGCTGGGCACACTTCCACCGTAGTGGGAAAACTTCTAATATAAAAACTTCTTTCGCTCTAAGCCAGAACGCGAGGTTGTGAAAGACTTTCACTGACTAAAACCACTCATACGTTCCTTCAGTAATTGACCTCTTTTCTTTCTTATTTTAAAGTGACATATCCTCGAACAGCTCTGATCGGATTGACAGGAAGTGTCAGACTTTTATTGACTAAAACCCACCGAGTTCTGTCAGTTGCTCTTTGCGTTCCAAGGGCCGCGGTATCTCTTTCAAAGTTTCTAACAACCCGGCAACTTTTCGTTGCCATAGCTGCCACCAAAAGTACGCTTCGTTGGACATTTTTATGCCAGCTTCAAGCATGTGTATTGTAACTTTCACATGTTCAATCAAAACATACATACATTGTTTCTTTAGTAGCGTCTACGGCTATCAATATTATAGTCCGTGAAACATACAAACTGCGGTCAAACATTGCGAACTAACTTGTCCAATCACTGTGGCTAACAATGGCCATTGAAAACGTCCAATGAAACGTAACGCAGTCGTCAACTTTGTAGCCGTTGACTCCATGACAAACGTTACGCAGGGTACCTACTTTATGTTTTAACAATGGTTCTTCTTTATACAACACAATCTTTTATTTACTTTTACAATTTTTTTGCTAACTGTGTCCAATTATATTTTAAGTTTGTTTACGGATTTCTCTTTGTTACATTGCTTTTGCAATTTTTTTTTATTAGTAACTTACACTTTGATTTAACCACCTTCATTAATTACAGGTTTATTGTTATTTAGCCTCTTTTTATAATGTGAATGTGAGAACACTGACTCCGCGGATTTTTGGATTATTTTCAAGTAGAAACTTCGACGCACTTTTTTAATATTTATTAATATTATATTTTTTAATACTTATTGTGCTTTTGGGTACAATATTGACTGGTCTACACTGTCCTCACATACTTAGTAATATTGTAATATGGAAATATTTTACAATATTTTTTTTAAAAGAGTAACCATGGAGTTTCTTGCCGGTTCTTCTCCACGGAAAACGAGCAATTGGAACCGTGTACTAACTTGTGATGACGATTTATTATATATAGGCCTATGTGAAATAAAAACATTTTGAGATTTTTAACCCCTCGAAGGACGACTGTACCTACATACAGACGTCTGTACAAGTTGTCGTTTGTACACACGTTTATACGATTTTTTTTAGCCGAAAGTTTTGGTTTCTATATAGAATAGAATAGAATAGAATAGTATTTATTCGATGCAGGCAATGCAATAGGCAACAACAACAAAAAAATAAAAAAAAGTACAGATTTACAATATAGCTGCGCTGAGCGTGCCCGAACCGAAAGGGTTGCCAACTCAGCAATTGCTGGGCGTCAGACACCCAGCGCTGACATCTTTATTTTTCCTAGAAAAATCCAGAAAAAGTTATTTTTTTATTATTTTATTTTTTTGGTGATTTACGTAAAAACGCGCAATTACGTAATAATAATAATACCCCCGGGCGCCCGAGGGGTTAAAATTGATCTTTTGAAATGGAAACTTCTTTAGAGGCGCTGAGTTCTTCATTCTGTGTTATTGAATGAGACTGAGCTGTCACGCTCGTCTATGTAACGCTCATGCTCGAGTCGGCCGACATTACCCGAACAATTACGATTAAATCTCACCTTGATGAAGATTCTCACCTCTGACGTGTTGTCTTAGCACACATCGTTTTTGTTAGTAGATACGTAGTAGATACGTCTATGTCCTCTACATAGACGTATCTACTAACAAAAACGATGTGTTTGTGGCACGGATCGATTTCCAAGGCTAAAGCAACGCGCTTACCGAGGTAGGTCTATAGATGAGTGACCATCCTAACACATCAAGACTCCTCCATAAATCGGAAAGCACATTAACCCTCGATTTCTTATTTAAGCATTTGAAGTTGAGTATTGCTCAAACTCTACTTTAGCCTGAAAATCTGTCATAATTTGGCATTTAAGTAGGGTTTGAGACGTGCTTACCTCGAAATACTCTATTCAGAAATCCGCCGTAAGTCGTTGATCCCGGCTGTTATTTGTAGACTTTTGACAGTTGTTACGGATAGTCAGAAGGCAGAAAATCTGACACCAGTCTTGCCTGGGCACGCCATAATTATGGTAGTAAGTCCCCTCTTTGAGGCGTGGCTGGAAAGACCTCACGGCGTCCTCACCTTCCGCATGACGCAGATCCTCACCGGACATGGTAAGTTCGGGAGGTTCCTACACCGGATTCGTGCGGAGGAAACGCCCGTGTGGCACCATTGTGTGGACCGCCCGGAGGACACGGTGGAGCAAACGGTGGAGGTGTGCCCCGCCTGGGCAGATCACCGCCGTATCTTCGTGGGGGCAATCGGCGACGATAAGGCAATGGCCCTTGCGCCCCAGCCGTCGGGATTCCGATCCCGACTTCCGGCCACCGTAGGCGCGGGCTTGTGGACGGCGAGCAATGGGTAGCTCGCCATCCGACCGTGCGGTAACCGTCCGGACCGAGCCCAAGTCGTCGACGGCGCGTAATGTTCCACGCGCGCCTCAAGGAGATGTCAGCAACTGTAGGGGCCCAGCAGGGTCGAAGCCTACTGGGGCCAAGGGTCTGATTCTGAAAGGAAGACTCGGCCCCGGTACGATAAGCAACGAAGGAACAGGAGTGGGTTTTTAGCCAGTAAAACTCTGACACTATCTCCAGCTCCGCCCAAGAGCGGGGGATGTTATTGGATGATTTTCCCACCGAAAAACAAAAAAAAACACCAGTCTTGCCTAGGGGTATCGTGGTAACCAATTACTGGGTTATAGAGGTCAGATAGAAAGTTGCTCCATATAAAATACTGATAACCATCTACATTCGTTTTGGCTGGAAGCTGACCCCAACGTAATTAAAATTAATTTTAACATAAACTGCCAGAGTCTGTGTTTCCTGATAGCTACAACCTGGATGTATAAATACACTTAAAAGCCAAGAGTGAATAGGTTTCTTCTTGGCAAGCGTGTTCCATCGTCGGCCACATCAACGCTTACCATCATAGTGGTCAAACGCGCGTCTACCCATTATAAAAAATAAAATTGGGTTAAAATGGCTCAGCAGATATTTGATAGATACCTTTGCAGATTATATATATCTTTAGTAGGTACCTTCGCAGATTATATTTTTTTTTACATACATTGGGATTATTAGGAAGCGTAGAAAGTCGTATTTTGACTTAAAACAAACAAACCCAAAGTTACCGTTGACATTATTATTTTGCAAAGAAGTTCATCAAAAATCAATAACGCGAGCCGCAAGATGTGCTAAAATTTTAATCCAATTAGCGCGCGCTCTTGCTTCCCCTAAGAAAATTTATTTCTCCGTCAAAATTAATTCAACAATAAATTAATCCATTTTAACTGCACGTAAGCAGGCTTGGTTGTCTAAATGATTTCTGGAATGAAAATATAGAGAATAAAATACTCTACCAATCATAACGTAACTGCATGCTAACAACTTCTTTGTACCTACATAAACCGCAATATTAGTATTTATATATATTATATACAATATACATGTATACCGATAGACGTCCAATGCTGGACATAGGTCTCCCCCAAATGTCGCCACAATGAATGGTCCTGTACTTCTCGCATCCATCGGATTTCCACCAGGTCATCGGTCCACCTTATAGGGGGCCTTCCAACACTGCGTCTTCCGGTACGCGTTCGCGACTCCAGGACCCTTCCCTTTTGCCTTTGGCCTTTTGGGGGAGGCCTATGTCCAGCAGTTGACGTTTATCGGCTGAAATGATGATGATGATGATGATGATACATGTATAGGTACCTATATACTTGCTTCTGCCAGCTCTGTCCTGTTCAATAAATACAAATCACGAATTCTGTACATTTTAAATATTTTGAATTTAATTTTGTACATTCATAAGTTCACTATTTGATGTGCTATCTTCCCGTTCACCTGAACTGTAACTTGCTGTGTTTACTTTTATTTATGGTAATTATAAGTTAAAGCACTCTGTACTCTGAGTTGATGAATAATCTGCCAATGTACTCGTATTATCATACAATTTTGATTTAGAGGGTGTTCAACTGTCCACACACTCGTAGCATCTTAACCGATCTTCTCTAAATTCATAATGAAAGCTATCAAAGTAGATCCTTGGGCCAGTAAATGCTTTCTAAGATTAAGTATATTCCAAAATATACCTTAGAAATGCAAGACGACTGGTCATCATACTTACCCTAAGTATGACTGGCTTATGAAAGCCGACGAGGACAAAGTTTGGCATACAGACAGGCTCTTGTCCCAGTCGTCGGCATCAGAGAGGTTGCTACACGACGCCAGTCAATTATGTCGAGTACTGCCTACAGTCTACACGCAAATAAGCTACACAATTGAAACTTTATAATCGAGGATCAACTTCGAAACAGTCGTTATGTGAACATTTATGAGCATCTACGAAACTTAACTGCTTTTGAACAATTAAATGAGCAACATACATTCATGTGCTCCGAGTTTTATGGCTACACTAGCTGCTGCCAGCGGCTTCGCACGCGTGAAAGTAGGTCCCAAGCGAACATACTCTCGGGGTAAAAAGTATCTTTTATGTTACTCCAGGACATGGTCTACTTGTCTGCCAAATTTTCTCTAAATCTATTAAATCGTTCTAGTGTGAAAAATTAACAAACATTTATACATACACACATATTCAAAACCTTTGTGTGATTTCAATTTAACTAGTTCATGTCGTAAAATATTTTCATTTATTTCTGCAGCACGAATGTCGACAGATTCAGCTAAACGAATCTCTTATCTTTCAATCGGCCGCTCGATCGTTGCTAAAATTAAATTCAATTAATATTTTCTTTTCACAAACGTTGAAACTGGCCGCTGTGTTGAGTTAATTAAATTCTTGTGGGGCTGCCAGCACGAGCTGAAAGCACGATTTTATTTTTTTTGTAAAACCTCGTAACGTAATTACATATTTCTGTTTTTATTATAGGTATAACAATTAGTCTTGATTACTCGTTACCTAAGTAAACAAAACAAATTAAACATTGAACAACGCTCTTGGAGTGAATTCGTTTGATATAAAGTTTACTCATGATAATTAAAAATATCGTAATGTAATGAATGTAAACAAATCAAGTTCTGTATCTCAAAGAGACGTCAAAACAGTACGTCATGAGAATAATTTATCTTGAAGTAGGGTCAAAGAATTTTAGAAATTTAATGGTAGTATGATAAAAAAAGAAGAAATAAGATAAATTAAAAGATCACCTATCTAGAGAGGAGGCCTGAGTCCCAGCAGTGGGAACATTATAAGGCTGATTATGCTATTCTATGCTATGCTATGTAAAAAAATTCGTGCCAAACAAACTGCTGTACAGAAGTACATAGCGCCCCGTAGCATCCTCGTAGCACCCCCGTAGCAGAGTGCTACGATCGATCGATTCGATCTACGTTTATGTAGACAGTTCCAGTAACTTGCACATAGTTTAATTTCAAATCTTATCTTCGGTATCGCTTTACTGAGGAGATTCTTGGTATATACCAATATCATGAAATACTTAAACCCGGGTTCAAAGTATTTATTACCTCTGTTTCATAGAAGTTTCCCATCTAATACCTTTAATTGAATAATATTAATACGTTCGTATTGTGAGGTCCTTTACGTGTTCACTTCAGTGACAAGCTCGGTTTATCAAAGGCTTGTTAGGTGATTAAGGGCTTCAGTGGCAATGACGTTTGATTTAGCTTTGTGGCAGCGTACTCGCAACGTAACGTGAAACTAGTTGCCCTGTAACTGCAATACGATCGTAAAGGATTACACTTGGATTGATGTTGTTTGGTGTAATGTACCTATAGTAGATAGGTGCGCTACGGAGCGATATTATAGTGCGATACTGCAGATCTTTTCAACCGACTATAAAACCGACTTCAAAAAGAAGGAGGTTCTATGTTCGGTTGAATGTATTTTTTTATGTATGATCACCGAATTCTCGGTCAATTGTTGTCCGATTTTGTTTTTTTTTTTTATTGTTAGTTTATGCTTCCGAGTTGGTCCCATAGAAATATTGTTATGATCTAATAAGGAACTTCGAAGATATGAAACGGAACTCCTCATAGGATCATAGCAGAACTGTCACTGAACAAGTAAAATGGCTTTGTTTATATGTGTAATCGATGACTGACTGAAAGAAGGCCTCCACCAAGTGTCGCCATAACGACCGGTCCTGTGCGTCTTGCATCCATCGGATTCCCGTGACCCACACGAGGTCGTCGGCCTGCCTTGTGGGAAGCCTTCCAACGCTACATCTTCCAGTAGGTACGTGGTAGACATTCCAGAACCTTTTGAACCATCGACGATCTGTTTTGCGACCAATTTGTCCTGTCCACTGGCACTTAAGTATGGCGATTCTTCGGGCACACGCATCAAATCACACACGTCTGAATAATTTAATTACTAGGGTTGTTTAGTAATTATATGCAGACCTGGACCTGTACCATGACGTTTAAAGTAAGATTGTTTAATTCTTATTTCCAGTGTTGGTAAGAGATGGCGCTAGACAACCTGTATAGCTCTGTCTCTTACCCACACTGAAATAAGATTGAAACAATCTTACTTTGAACGTCATGGTAACCCCCCTGATTAGTATAAATTGTTGATATTTTTTTACAAATGTCTAGTAACCTGTAGCTTGTTAAGAGCCATGATGGACATCCCACCCATACACACAAAATGTTTTGGGAACATACCTATTTATTGTGCGTACAGCTGGAAGGCGTGGAATTTCCTGTCGGAGTCTGTGTTTCCTGATAACTACAACCAAGGGGTCTTTAAGACAAAAGTGAATAGGTTACTTCTAGGCAAGCGTGCTCCATCGTCCATCACATCATCACTTACCATCAGGTGAGGTAGTGGTTAAGCGCTAGCCTATAAATAATAAAAAAAAATTAGCGCAAAAAGAATTATTTAAAAGAATATAGGGTGACTGGTAATTAGTGTACGATACTTAAACACGTGACTGTGCTCATGATAACCAACAACTTTTACTATGGGAATAAACCTGAAATCGAGAAAAAAAATCAGCTCTTCAGTACATTTATGTTTGCCTAATGTACTGAACAGCTGATATTTTTTTCGCGATTTCGGCTTTGTTCCCATAATAAAAATTGTTTGTTATCATGAACACAATCACGTGTTTATGTATCGTACACTAATTACCAGTCACCCTATATATTAGACCCGCTGTCCCCTACGGTTTCACAGACGTCTTTGGTTACTGCTCCGCTTCCGTGGGTCGTAGCGTGATGTTATGTATCCTATACTATTCGTTATGAACCTAGCTATTCCATACAGAAAGATTTTTTCCAATACCATAAATAATAATAATAATAATGATCGAGCGCCGGATTGGTGAGGCCAGAGCACTCATCGGCAAGCTTATCTGCTTCAGGGAGGGCAACACTCGCCCTAGGGTGATGCGCTTTGTGAGGCGGGCGTTCTCGGGGACAGATATTAGTCCTCGAGATTATCTACCCCATATCACAGAGCGTATCGACTTCCTGAAGCAGAAGGTCTATGCATGGGCAAACCGTATTCGACGGTACAAGCGGCGAGTGGAGCGGTACACCCAGAATCGCACGTTCCAAAGAAACGAAAGGTGGGTTTATAGGGCTTGGGAGCGACCGGACCAAGGTGTGATTGATACGCGCCTACCGGATGATGATGCCATGTGTTCATTTTGGCGCAGCATCTGGTCGGTGCCTGTCAGTCACACCGAGGGTGATTGGACTCGGGAGATCGAGCGAACGTGCGATCTTATACCAGAAATGGGGCCAATTAACATCAGTCCCCAGGACGTAGCTCGTGCAGTCCTTCCGTTGCCTAACTGGAAATCTCCAGGACCGGACGGGCTGCACAACTTCTGGCTTAAATGGTTTCAAAGATCGCATGCTCGCTTGGCATCCCAATTCCAATCTGCCTTAGAGTCAGGGTCGCTGCCCCAGTTCCTTACGACAGGAATAACCCACCTGCTCCATAAATCGGGTAGTACTGCGGAGCCTAAAAATTATAGACCGATCACGTGCTTGCCGACGGTCTATAAAGTTCTTACATCTATTCTGAGAGCCAAAATTAATAGTCATATTGAGACAAACTCCATCATGTCTGCTTCTCAGAATGGATGTAGGAACGGGTCCCGTGGTACTAAGGAGCTGCTCCTCATTGATGTTGCCATTAGCCAACAGGTTCGTCGGTCTCGAAGAGATCTGTCGACATGTTGGATAGATTATAAGAAGGCCTATGACTCAGTTCCGCATACATGGCTCATGAGGGTGCTGGAGCTGTATAAAGTTGATGCAACTCTTTGCACCTTCCTGATGTCGTGTATGCGGCAGTGGAGGACGGCCCTTCACTATCCAGGATGTCGACAAATCCGAGAGAGCAGCGAACCGATAAGGATCGAGCGTGGCATATTCCAGGGTGACAGTCTGAGTCCACTGTGGTTTTGCCTAGCTTTGAACCCTCTCAGCACACTGCTGGAGGGTTCCGGCTTAGGTTACCGGTTGAGAAGAGGTGGTCAGGTTATACCTCACCTTCTTTACATGGATGATCTGAAACTTTTTGCCTCCAACAACTTGCAACTGATGGAGCTACTGAAGGTAACTGAAACCTTCAGTAGTGCCATCAGGATGGAATTTGGTTTGGACAAATGTGCAGTCATGCATGTAAAGCGAGGAAGATTATGGAATCCGTGGGTACCCAACTCTCGGATTCCATATACATTAGATCCCTCTGCTCAACCGAAACTTACAAGTATTTGGGTATGTCGGAAGCGTTAGGCATCAATGCTGCTGACATGAAACAATCGTTGAGGGAGCGCTTCTTTGGCCGCCTGAATAAAGTGCTAAATAGCCTTTTATCGGGCGGGAACAAGGTGCGCGCCTTCAATGGTTGGGTCATGCCGGTTTTGATGTACTCTTTCGGCATACTCAAATGGACTCAGACGGAACTCGACGCCCTGGATAGGAGGGTCCGCTCACTACTTACCGCAAATCTGATGCATCACCCACGGTCATCGGTGATGAGGCTGTATATTCCGCGGAAGTGCGGAGGTCGTGGTTTCTTGAATGCTAAGACCCTGCACAACCGTGAGATATGCAGTTTCAGGGACTACTTCCTGAAAACCGACGTGGGGATGCACCGAGATGTGGTTGCGGTAGACAAAGGCCTCACTCCGCTCTCCTTGGTTAACGAGAACTGGCGCAAACCTACAGTAATGGATACTAATGAACGCAGGGCAGTATGGCAGGGCAAGGAGCTTCACGGGCGTTTTTACCGGGCCTTACATGGGCCCGATGTAGATCTTTTAGCGTCCGTATCCTGGCTGCGCTTTGGTGACCTCTTTGGAGAAACCGAAGGTTTTGTCTTTGCAATTATGGACGAAGTTATGATGACGAACAACTACCGGAAATACATTGTGAAGGACGGTACGGTTGACATCTGTCGGGCAAGCCACCGACCCGGAGAATCAATCCGACATATTATTTCTGGATGTTCTCATTTAGCTAACGGAGACTATTTGCATAGACACAACCTTGTAGCCAGGATTATTCACCAGCAACTTGCTCTTAAATACAATCTTGTGGAATCGGAAGTACCGTACTATAGGTATGTGCCCGACCCAGTTCTCGAGAATGGCGGCGTCACATTGTATTGGGATCGATCTATCATCACTGACAGGACTATTGTTGCCAATAAACCTGACATAGTGGTGATAGATCGACTAGAGCGTCGCACAATGATTGTTGATATAGCGGTCCCTCATGACGAGAACCTCGTGAAAGCTGAGAAAGATAAACAAACTAAATATCTTGACTTAGCTCGCGAGGTTGTCGACATGTGGGAAGTGGATAGAGCAGTCATTGTGCCGATAGTCGTAACGGCCAATGGCTTAATAGCTAAGAGCCTCGAACAACATCTGAGGAGGCTCTCGTTGGGCAGCTGGATTAAGGGCTTGATCCAGAAAGCGGTACTCCTGGACACGGCGCGCATTGTTAGGAGATTCCTCTCTCAGGAGCCCTGACCACCGGTAGGTTGGACCCTGTTCCCGATGCCGGTGGGCTACTATTTTTTATATTTTTCAATGTTTTTTTATTATGTTTGTTTTTAAGAAATATTTAAAAATGTAAATAATATGTATAAATAGAAAATAAATGTAATAATAATAATAATATTCCACAACTATCACACAACGCCGTCTAGTCTCAAGCTAAGCAGAGCTTGTGTTATGAGTACTAGACAACTGATAAACATACATATATATTTGTAAATACATACATATTATAGATAAATTACACCCAGACACAGAACAAATGATCATGCTCATCACACAAACATTTGTCTTGGGTTTTTTTTTTTTTATTGGTGGGTAAATCATCTTATGACAAATCTCGCTCTTGGGCGGGGAATCGAACCCACGACCTCCGGCATAGCAGTCAGGGCCACTAACCACTAGACCAACAGGCCATAAATAATTGAATATTTTTAATTAAAAATGAAAAATAAATAAAATACATGCATACACAATTTAATTTAAATATATGGGTACTACCAATAGTAATTTACCACACAATAATATACATCTCTACAAGTACACAAGTAGATCTATTAGATCTACCTAAAATAATAATTAATTCCATGAATTGTTACTTAGCCTTCATCCTCTCTCCTAACTTTGCTGTGACCGACAGGGTCCATATTGATCTTGACAATATTTTATACCATCTATGTACATAATATATGGAATGCAATAAAGTATTGAGTATTGAGAAATTAAAGAGAAATTAAAGAAGCGCGTCTAAACAAACAAAAACGAAACAAAACAACTCTACCGCTTTGTCATAAGTACTTGACGTAAAAAGTGCGACCGGTTAGCTAACTTACCCGTAGCCCATATAATATATCCGGGCACTAGGCACAAAAAAGTGCCGACACAACAAAAAGGTATGAAAAAGGATTGTCGTATTTGATATTACATGACCAAAAAATAAACGTTTCGAGAGTCCGAATGGGCTCTGCGACAAATAATGCCTTACCCTTTGTTCGTGCCAACTACGCACTTAGGTACATAAACGCTCAACAATATAATACCTAACCGTTTATAGACGACTCTAATGCTGTAACGTTACAATAATTCGATAAGTAGGTACTTACCTCGAACTTAGAAATATTTTTCATGTTATAGGACTAACATAACATTTTGATTATACTGAAGAAATTAATGTAATATTACTTTTTATGTAACACTAATATTATAAAGGAGAAAGTGTGTATGTTTGTCATTCCTTCGCACTCTAACCGATGATAATGAAATTTGGTTTTCCACAAGTAATCTGCAAAATTATAAGTGCACTAAATAAATGTCAATGTTATTTAAAGCTAATTTTATGTTCTCATCAGTGTAACAAAAAAAAAACAAAATTTTAAAAAATTTGAAAGGGGAATTATTAGTCTCATATAGTGTTTAGATAGTGTTAATGTTTCTTAGGGTAATTACATTTTTGTTATTTTTTTATGTTAAACTAATATTTAACAGTTAAGATGTGCATATAAACACCACTACTTTTTGATTAAGTAGTACAAAAAAATGGGGTTCTATCCGTACCCGTTACTGATCATAGGCCTCCTCCAAGTGTCGCTACAATGAAAGGTTCTCATCATCATATCAAATCATATTTGTATAGTCAAAAGTAAAAAAAAAATGAAATCCCAAAATTGACCACAAAAATTTGTCATAATTGGTAAATTCATAATTGAATCAATCATTCATAACAATTGCTACTAGAAAATACTACGCGCAGTGTTTACGCAGACCCTCATTCATTCATTCATAATCATAGCCTGCACAATATTTCCATGAATTGAGTGACATTTTGGGATATAAACAAACGCTAATAACTTTGCTGTTTATGAATATTATTTATTGAGACTTTACTTAAATAATAACAAGACCTTTTCTAATAAGCCCTATAAGTATTTGTACTAATTAAAAATTTAAGATGTATACATTTAAGAGATTAGAAATATCTAGATTCTAGACTATAGATTAGAAAGTCGCTGGCAGAAGCTAGCATTTGAATAGTCAGTAATTCCAGAACACATCACCTTCAAAATAATTGACATCATCATTTTTGATATTTTTAGGGTTCCGTACCACAAAAGGAAAAAACGGAACCCTTATAGGATCACTTAGTTGTCTATCTGTCTGTCTGTCAAGACCCTTTATCCGGGAACGCGAAGAGGTATCGAGTTGAAATTAAATCCATATGCTCAGGTCTACGGTCCCTTGAAGCTGTGAAAAAATCCTGAATTGACGAAAAGAAAAGATACGGCTGTTTATGTCGCAAAAAACGTGTATTTCGAGACTCTCAAGGGAATCAAAATTCATAGGGTACTTCCCGTTAACCTAGAATCCTGAAATTTGGCATGAAGCAAGGTTTCATAGCACAAGTATAGGAAAAAATTTAAAACTGTAAATTTGTAGTGACGTCAGAAAAAAAAATTGCGACTCGAAAAATATCTTCGTAACTCAATTCGGGAATCGAACGGTTTTCATAGGTAACCCTCAATGCGCGAGTCCGACTCGCACTTGCCCTGTTTTTTTTTTATAAGGCGGGCGTTTCAGACTTACTGACTAAGACCACACCTGAGTTCTTCATTTGCCATTTGCGTTCTAAGAGCACGGGTTTCATTTTCAGAAAATGCCCACAAACTTAACGGGCATCGGCCCTGCTGGGCCCATACGGTTTGCTGAGATCTCTTTGAAGAGCACGTTCAACATCACGCGCTGTCGACAACTTGTGCTCGGTTCGGTCAATTACCGGAAGGCCAGACGGCGAGCTACCCTTTGCTCTTCGTCTGCAAACCCGCGTCTATCATTGGATGACACGTTATGATGTCGAAAAATCAAGAGACCCCCAAACATCCTTCAGAGTGCATAGTGCGAGTTAGTTTAACGTTAACGTGATGGACACGTTTATGACGTTCGGCGCTTCAATCGCCCGTTCCCAGCTCTTAACCAATCAGCCCCCTAGCCAAGTTACGATCGTTTCGTTTGCGCCGAACGCCTCGAGTAGGCCACGCCTCCGATTCCTTTGTTCTGACCACGTGACTGAGCGTTGAGATGACGTCAGAGCGCAAATGAAACGATCGTAACTTGGCTAGGGGGTCTGAGAGCCAAATGCGATAAACATTCGTTAACCTAAAAACAAGTTGCACTAGGCACCCTGCACTTAAATCATTAAGTTGACTAAGTATGTTGTACACGGCAGGCATCAAAATATTATGACAAGAACGCTTTCCGCGTTCACCTTTAGAAAGCCCAATTTCACCAATCAATGTTTACAGGATGAGCACCACGTCTTTAATTTGATATGTGCCGCTCGGTTCAAGTCTGGTACTGACCTACAATAATTGTAAAGAGTAATTAGTCACTGTCCCTTTTTTCTTTGGCTACTAACTAGCTAGTGGCCACGACTTTGTCCGCGTCAGACTTGTAAAACAGCTCTTAATCATTTGGTCACAATGACAAGAAGATTTCTTTTAAAGAAAGAAAGAAAGAAAAAACGTTTATTCGTACCTCACACATACAGTAGAATTACAAAAAAAGTATGAAAGTATGAAAAGAATAACTTAAAATCTTTTACTCCTTATAACATCAGCTATCTACCAGTGAAACTCTCTTCAAAATCGATCTAACCGTTTAGGAGATTAACTCGATCAAACAGACAAACTAAAATTTTAATAATTTTATTGCATTTAGCAAAAATGTTTTTTTGATGTTACAAACAGACGCTTCAATTTTATTTATACGCATCATAATTATCATCATCATTTCAGCTAAAAGAAGTCCACTATTGGATACAGAACTCCTCCAAGTATCACTGTTGTGGCCAGATCTTAGAATTAATCACTTCATGATTGGCCAACTAAAACTGGCCAGATCATTTAAACGTTAACATTTGATGATATGTCAATAATTGTTTGGCCATATCATTGATGTAGGATATCTATGATAATAAAAGGTATATTTAATAACAATTATTTCAAAAACACTTAACTAATTAAAATTATGTATACACTAAAGGCTATTTCTAACTAAAATATGGCGTCATAAAACTCCTTCGCATCGCTTGCGCTGTCGATTGGACGTGTGCCCAAAAGGCTGGCGGCATTGCCACGTTGTATGGCAATACTTAATCTCTGACCGCGGTAAAAGCCAGCCCTTGGGTCACGTGAAGTGTCAACAAAGCGTTTGGATAATTCTTTAAAAAGCGTACGAGCACTCGGACGAAAAAAAAGTTGGCCAAAAGGTCTAAAAAAAGATAGTTTTAATATTTTGTGTTATATGTGAAAATTTTGTGGTGATTAAATATTTTATAGCAAATTCGTTACTTTCTTTATTATTTCCACACTAATACTTTTGCTGATTGTACCTTTATTTATTGTGATAGTGACGTGAAACGAGTTAAACAATGAAAATAAAAGACGTGTGGCACTCGGGGACTGCCGCGGTAAAGCTATTGCATAGCATTTTGTATCAACTTATGCAATTATAATTAATAAATACCTATACACCTATATACTTTCTCATAAACAGCTGCTTATGTATTCGTCCGATTTCGGAGTAGCTCGTCTCGATTCGTGCGAGCTTCGTAGAGTCGTACAATACGGCTAGTTGCACGCACACAAACAGAAGACTGCCGAAAAGAAACGACGTTAGACAATGCACGGCCTTCAAGCCACACCTCCGTGCCCGTCGGAGTGGGGAGCGTGAGGTTTTTTTTCGTTACGGAATTTCTGGATTCGGTCCCCGCGCTCAAGGCCCTCGATAGAAGCTATGCAATAGCTTAATAATTTATTTTTATTTTCTGCAACTCGTACCATATGGGCCGTAGGTATGCGATACGAGTTGACCAGAGTATCAAGAAAGTAGGCCAAACGAGGATTGACATATTATCAAAACTTTATTGTGTCAAATGATCTGGCCAGTTATATCATGAAGTGATACATTTCTAAGATCTGGCGACGACACCACTATAACGTCCGGTCCTGTGCGTCTCGCATCCATCGGATCCTCGTGACGTATAGGTAGATGTATAGATGGAAAATCATAAAATAATTTCTCACGCTTCAAGCGGAGCGAGAAAGAGTGTCAGACTATTAATGACTATACCCGACCCGTGTTACTTCAGTTCCCCTTTACGTTCCACGGCAACGGTGACACTTTCAAACAATCCTACAGCCCTAGTCATTGTCGCTTACAACAACTATTTGTAGGAGCAACAATCAGATTGGGTTGTGACATGACCGACTCGCGACACGGTTACGGGTCTCGATATCAACCTGTAACGATTTTCCTTAACAATATTACCGGGCAACGGGCGTATCCAGTAACTTTATTACAATTTCCTTGTTTCCTCCGTAACGAGTGGCAGGGGTCTGGAACCCCCGCCTGTAATAGTTATCTATTTTGTTATTAATGCCCTTATACGGATCTCCAATTATATCGTCAGCGGGCGCCCTCGCTTCAATAGCGGCACGGCTTTCTATTTGCTATCACATTTAAGGCGTATGGTCCCTTGAACATCTGCCCGGAGTTAAATGAGCACATACTCGTACCTACTGCCGCCTACTCGCATAGAACCCCGCTGACCTTTTAAACCATTTTTTTTTTCGCGATATATTGTTTGATTTACTTATGCTATATACATTCTGAAGAACACTTAAGCAGCTATTTTTTAATGTAAACATATTTTTAAAGATCAAAACAGTTTCAAAGGAGTAGGGAAAACAAGCGAAAAAATATCATATCTTTATTTTTTTTTGTTTTTGCCAAAAGTATTAGTCACACGAAAAAATCATATTATATTGATAATGTTATATGAATCTCTAATGAACATAATATATATTTTTTTCAAACATATTGAACAAGACGTTACCGAGGAGTAGGCTTCAGAAAATCACTATTTTATGGCACTGCTTAGGAGCTAGCTAGGGCCTTAAGTGTTGGGATACAAATTAATATCTCGACAAATCTAAATATTCACCACTCAGGTATATTGTATGTGAGAATCTTGGGTAGAATACGTATCTCTGAGAGTATATGTGAAGGCAATTAATTCATAGCCTTACTCCGCGTGTCTAATTTAAGGCTGGGATTGCATTAGATTCCCAGGTAAATTAATCATGATATGACAGATAGACAACCGTCTGCACTGTGATATCTGCTAATAAATAGTAATTCGCTTTCTATTGATATCAGGACGTCTACCAATCAGTATGCATTTACACGGTAGTTACGCGGGAGTTAGTTTCTACACAAATAGCAGAATCGTCTCAAAATCCTCGATCCTTGACTTTAAATAAATATACTATATATCTAATTATCTATATATATATAAAAGGAGAAACTGACTGACTGACTGACATATCAATGCCCAGCCTTAACTCCCCCAGGAGTTGATTGAATAGACCCATCTAGGAACGTGAAATTTGGATCAAGGCTTTCTTTTTTTGATGAAGGCGAGCACTAAGAAGGGGGGTGAAAATTGAACTTTTAAGGGGGTAAGAAGGGGGAAATTCGTTTGTATTCCTTGAACCTATATTCTTGAAACTTAGCATAAAGAGTAATCTAAGTAAATAAAAATGGTTTTGATTATTGGTTTTTCAAAACTACCTCTATAAAATGATTTAATGTTGAATGGGAGAATATTATTCTTTGGGTTAATAAAATTGAAATTTGCAACCAAATTGCAAGTCCTCTGATAAGTTCCCAAAAGTAGTATCAAAACTGTAATTTACCGTCGCCTTGATCTAAGTCCATTCTAATCCGATACGTCACCTAACGAAAGTATTTCAACGTTAAATTCGACGGATACATAAAATTGATTTGTTTCCTTAGGGAAAAGCACGCAGCGATATCTTTAAAACTTATAATGAAGGTTCCTCTCCGAAATTCGGTGTAAAGTTTATAAGAGGTTATAAATTACAAGATCGACTTGAAGTATGTATTTCTGTAGTATCAAATGTATTTTGAATTTGATATAGAAAATGTTTCATATAAAGGTTCTGGAATGGCGATAGTGTACCGGAAGACGCAGCGTTGGTAGGCCTACAAGGTGGACCGATGACCCGGTGAGGGTCGCGGGAATCCGATGGATGCGAGACGCCCTGTCGTCGCTCGATGTGGCGACGCTTGGGGAGGATGTGGCGTTGAGTGAGATAGATAGTGCATAATGTTCCACGAGGATCGGGTCACCACTAGTCCGGGGCAACGGAAGTCAAACTGCGCCCGCCGCTGTCAGTTAGAGTTTGACAGGCCCCTCCATCCACACCAGAGCGGAGGACATTCACGAGGATTTCCACCCCGAAAAAAATCACCAGTAGTGGACGTCTTTCAGCTAAAATGATCTTGATGTTGATGTTTGTCATATCTTGTACAATTACCTACGCTCATACTTCAAAATGAAAACATACTGCAGTTTCCTATCACTTGTGAGGTGCTTGCATATCTAGTCGACGTCTGTAATACTCTAAGAGGGATCATAAAATTGTATTTAAAGTCGAAAGTAGAGCGGTAAGTAGAAAAAGTCTTACCTATCGGCGCAGGATGCCGATCATCCATCATTGATGCTCTGTCCAGGTACTCTGTTTTGTGGGCGTTGGCTGGGTATCGAGCAATAAACAAACTATTCCAGATAACACAACTGATTTATTATGATGCAAGCTTTAGCTATTCACTTCACACAACGAGCAGAGAGACAGACCCCGAGACTAGACGTTGTACGCACGGCTGCCGACAGAGGAAAGAGACTAAAAACTAGCTATTGCCGGAAGCTTCGCCCGCGTGAAAATTATTCCCAAGGAACGTAATTCCAGGATAAAAAGTATCAAATGTCTATTCCAGAACATGGTTTATCCGTGTACCAAGTTTCATTAAAACCCGTTCAGCCGTTCAAGCGTGAAGACATAACAAAAATACACGCACACTCACTTTTCGCTTAGATAACATTTACTAAGATAACATAAAAAAACCCGACTGCGGCAAAAAATAAATTTAAATAAAAACTAAAAAAAAAAAACAAGTTCAGTCCAGTACCGACTGTTGCAGTCAATATGTTCCGTATTAGGATTTATTATTTGTTTCCTTTTAAGTCTTTAAATTAATGCAATGAAATTGGTTTCTACGCTACTGGCCTTGTTTTTTTCTTTTCAGTTTTTATTTAAAGAAAGTCGTTTTTTTTTATTTTTTATTTTATTTTATAATTTTTAGTTATTATAATGTAATATCACTATTTATTCACTCTATTTTAGGTGTTCATTTATCACTGTAAAGTTCACAATCCTACCTTGTCATCCGCCTCGCATAGTTTGTATCATAGATAAAATTGAAGTGTCTGCTTGTATTATCAAAAAAAAAAAAAATTGGTTATTTAGTAAACCAATGTTTTTTTTATCTCAAAGTGTGTTTATATATCAAAGTGTATTCGATACCTATAACAAATATGTGAATTTTGAAATTGATTAGTTGTCGGTTTGTTCCGGCTAATATCCGAATCGGTTTAACTGGTTTTGACAGGACATTCACTGACGGATAACAAATGTTACAAGCAGTTACTTAAGCTACTTTTTATTGGGATATAATGTTATAATGAGTAACTTAATGTATTTTTTATATTTCCGCGGGACGGGACTTAATTCTCGAGGGCCGCTTCTCAATTCTCGCGGGACATCTCCGAAACGGCTGGACCGACTTTAAGGGACTTTCACTGACGGATAGTTGATTTTACAAAGAGTAACTTGGGCTTCTTTCTGACGGGACTTTTAGTAGGATATAGCTAATATTATAATGAGTACCGGCTTAGGCTACATTTTATATTCTGGTTAAAGATATTTTATTGCTTATAAAGAAACATTTCACTTAGATGAGAACAAAATTTAAAACAAGGTAAACTAATCATATATATTTTCACGGGAACGGAACTTTATTCCGGTGGTGGGTGGGACTTCGTGATTCCCGGGGGAGAGGAAATCTTCGAAACGGCTGGACCGACTTTGACGGGACTTTCACTGACGGAAAGCTTTTTTTTTTGATGTGGGTAATCATCTAATGACTTCTAACGCTCTAGGGCGGAGAGGAAGAGCTTCTCAGACTTTTACTGAGTAAAACCACACCTAGGTTCTTTCAGTTGCTCTTTGCGTTCCAGGACCACGGGTTACTTTTTCAAAAGTCTTCCCGCGGCCTTAGTAAGCTTCGGGCCTGCTGGGTCCTACGGTTTTGCTGACATCTCTTTGAGGAACGCGTAGTACACGACACGCTGTCGGCGATTTGGGCTCGGTCTGGACTGCGGGCTACACATTGCACGTCGTCCGAAATTCGTCGTTGATGTTACTACTTTACTTGCTACTCTACTTACTACTATGTTATTATTATGCTACTTACTACTCTACTTGCTACTTTTCACTTTCCCACAGTAAGGGAACTTAATTCCCAGGGGGATATAAAAAGAGGAGTAACGAAGTCGCGAGTAACAGTTAGGTATTAGATCATAAATAACATTTTTTTATTGTATTTTTTTTCATATGGTCATTTTTTTTTTTTATTTATTTATCTCATACATTTTTAACAATCGTTTAACATATTTTTAGCTCGCCAAACTTTACAGTTTGATGGCGAGAAACGCTCGTTATATAATTATTTCTATGACATCGTAAAACAGTAAAAGTATGAGTGGCTTTGCTACCTCAGGATGTGTACAAAATATCATATAAACTTAATACTTACTTTATGAATTTTTGTTATGTACATATATTGTAATTATTATATATATATATATATATATCTATTTTTTTTTAATACATTTTTTTTTCCTCTTTGAGTAATCTATTTCTCGACAACGGCGGATCCGGCGGGTCATTCTAGTCCGACACCCATTCCTTATGTAGTAAGCAATGAGTCTCCAACCAAAACACCCGTTGCAGTGTCGCCGTTCTCGAGCAACAGATTCTTTAGTCTCGACCTAATGACACCTTTACTCAACTTAGGCGTATTTCTTAAAAAGTCTATTTTATTAAAAACCCGTGGCACTAAATATTTGGACGTTCTTTTTCCATAGTAGTTTGTTACTTTTGGCTGAATAAGTTTTTTCTCTCTTACACTTCTTGTACTTATTAAATTTATTCTTCTCACTCATTTTGTACAAATCACTATAATAGTGTTCCAAACCTAACAAGTAGTCGACCTTCATATCTACAGGCAAGATTTTACAGACTGAGAATAATTTTTCATAGTCTGTTTTCCACTTATTCTTAACCTGCTTGCTAACTAGGAACTTAATCAGTCTTATCTGGATATTTTTGATCTCTTGTAAATATGTTTTAAATGTTCTTCCATACACAATAAGCCCATAACTGATTATTGAGTCAGCCAGTGCATAGTAGACCATTAATAACGTGCGTCCATTCATAACATTTTTTAATTGATAGAACTTCCCTAATACTGATCTTAATCTATTACAAACGTTAGTCACATGTGTTTTCCAGTTAAAATTCGTTTCTATACTAAGGCCTAAATATTGAAATGAGGTGACATAATCTAATTTTACACACTCGCAATTGACTTTTTTATCATGCAAGCATTTGTATGTGTGTCCAATTATATCTAGATTCTCTCTGTGCACGGCTTTTGCTCGTAGGTTGTATGGCGAGTGTATATGCATGCATTTGGTTTTTGAAAAATTTAAAATTATCCCGTTGTCGTGTGCCCACTTGGTGATATTTTCAAAATCCTCTTGAACACACTGTTGAACCTCTTGTATGTCTTTCGAGGCATACACTAGGCACATATCATCTGCATACATAAACACTTGACACTTGTTTACAACATTCGACACACTGTTCACGTGCATTATATATCCTACTGGCCCAAAAACTGAACCGGTCGGCACTCCGAGATTCACACCTGCCTCCTCACCAGCCACACCAGCTACGATTGTTTTTATCTTTCTGTTCGTCAGATAGTTTTTGAACCATTCGTTCGTGGGACCTCGTATTCCACATTCATCCATCGCAATCATGATATACCATTTTTAAATCCTCATGCTGAGCCCTTTAATTTGGTACCTATATTGAAGAACCCAATTTTTTTTCTTTACTTTGAATTATGGCGTATCACAGTCACTATGTTGTTTTTAGGGTTCCGTAGCCAAATGGCAAAAAACGGAACCCTTATAGATTCGTCATGTGTCTGTCTGTCCGTCCGTATGTCACAGCCACTTTTTTCCGAAACTATAAGAGCTGTACTGTAAGTACTGTGTAAGAAACTTGGTAAGTAGATGTATTCTGTGAACCGCATTAAGATTTTCACAAAAAATAGAAAAAAAAAACAATAAATTTTGGGGGTTCCCCATAGGTAACCTACTTAGAACTGAAACTCAAAATTTTTTTTTTCATCAATCCCATACGTGTGGGGTATCTATGGATAGGTCTTCAAAAATGATATTGAGGTTTCTATAGCAAAATGTGACCCCCCCCCCCCGTAACTTCTAAAATAAGAGAATGATAAAACTAAAAAAAAATATATGATATACACCTTATAAACTTCCACCGAAAATTGGTTTGAACGAGATCTAGTAAGTAGTTTTTTTTAATACGTCATAAATCGTAAACCGCAATTTACCTTTTAAGTACGGAACCCTCAGTGCGCGAGTCCGACTCGCACTTGGCCAGTTTTTTTTTAACATCACCTATCTAAGAACACTTAGGTTACCTATCAAAACGAATCTAATGATATCTTAATTATATAAATCCGTTTAGCGATTTGGAAGATATGAGGTTATAAAGAATATTGCATACATACATACAAGATACACGCGAAAAACATAAACCTTCTTGCAGTCGGGTAAAAATACTTCTGAGTTCTATTAAGTACTTATAGAATTATTGCAAGATATGTCTATATCTCATATAGGTATCTATACTTACCAAATTTTATTCAAATCGGTTTTGCCGTTTGAGCGTGGAGTAACAAACATACACATACAAACATACATAAATACGAACTTTCGCCTTTGTAATGTTAGTGTGACATTATTATTTTATTAGCAGGATAGGAAGCGGGATTCTGTAGGTAATATTCTCCCGGTATTGCCGTTGTTTAGTCTCATACATACTTTTCCTTTCTGCAAAAATATAAAAAAGCGGGAACTTGAAACGTTACGCCTGCGATATTATGCGCTTTCAAAGATATTGAAACTTTCCTTTCTGTTTATTGACTCGGGATCTTCTGTTATTAGGGTATACCATTAGGAAAATATCGGTTCGATTGCAATCCCGAATAATCAACAGGGAACCAGTCGGCTCTAAAATTGGGTCAGATTTTACAACAGCTAACATTTCAGTTAAAGGTTACAATATGATACGGTTTAACCGGCGTAAATAGACCTTCTCTGAACCGACTTACAATCTTTGTAGGTACTACACATTATATCAAGCACTTAAATTGCGATCCGCCCCACCTTCGAGGTGTTAGTAACCATATTTTTTTTTTAATGATGTAAACCAGTGCTTGACTGCGATCCCACCTGATGGTTAGAAGTGAATCGTTCTTAGTAGTTTCTAGTTTATTAAGAGCCTATTCACTCTAGCTTCGAAGACACCTAAATTATAATCGGACGGGAAGACCACAACAATAATAATAAATAATAAATTAGTGCGCCTCCCCATCGATGATTGCATCAGTGCTTAGCATCAGGTGGGATCGCAGTCAAGTACTGGTTTATAACAATTAAAAAAAAAAACAGGCAAATTGTACATATCAAGTCCTTGACTGCGATCCCACCTGATTGATGGCTGTACCTAGTGATGCAATCGTTGAAGGTGATGCGCACTGGTTTTTTCTCGTTTCTTGTCTACTATATACGCATCTATTATATATACTTAAACCTTCCTCATGAATCAGTCTGTGTCTCATGAATCAGATGAAAACTGCATGAAAAACCGTTCAGTTTTTAAGTTTATAGCATTCATATAAACAGACAGACACGGTGTTGGTTTTATAATATGTAAGGATACATAATGAATAAACTTTAATACAAAGATAACAAAGGAAGTGATTTCATAAATCTTAAGGCCGCAGTCACACTGTATCTAAGTTGGGCGCCTAGCGTGGCCCGGGCAGTCGGGACCCGGCACTTTGTAACCAAGTTGTCTGCGATGTGTCTGGAGCACAGAGTACCTTTTTATGTATAGGTCTGGAGGAACCTCCAGCGTTATGATGTAATGTTATTTATACTTAGGTACGTTACATTGGCGCCCAAACTGGAAGATCCTTACATTCTTATAACTTCAGCTACACTTTCATATTAACCCTCCTATCTCTCATAACGTTCTAAATACGTTACATTTATTTATACTTACGATACAATAACTAGAATTCTTATTGTTCTTTCAAACAAAGCTATGATATGACAGAGACGAGTACCTAACTCATTTTGTTTTGAGAACAGGCAAACATAATAATTCTAGGTCGCCTGAAAGAAATCGTGCGTGATAAGGCTGCCAATTGTATATTGATTGTTATTATAAGGTTTCCTTTTTCAAAATTTTAATCTTGGTGTCTAATAAAGTATAATTAAATAATTCTGTGTGAAAAAGAAATTCTAAAATTATGGATATTTCTGGCCTTACCTTATGTAAATATTCAGTAGTTGTACTGTCTTTTTAGAATATATTGTAGTCTCTTCACAAACTACACTTTTACTCTCAATTTGATGTAGTCTCGAACTATGCAGAACGACCCTACCCTGTTCGAAAAAATTACCGCAACCCTGGAACTCAAGGGACAACTGAAATAACATAGATGGGTTTTAATCGTCAATAATTTGGACTTTAAAAGAGACTTTGACTCCTGAGTTTGTTTCGGTGTTTCTTCTCAGGGTAGTCAGCTAGGAAACACCGGCCTCATCTAGTTTAAATTGACAAAAAAAAAATTGACGTGTAAAAGTGTTTTTAAAAAACCTATTTGCAAAATAAATATCATTTATCATTTAATAAAAATCCTGCAGATAAAAAGAAAAGAAAAAACAATTCAAAGGAGATGATACAGCAATACATACGTCACCGACAACATTTTCGAAGTAAGTCAGATCGATGACGTAGTCATCATCGTGCATGTTAATGAGGACCAGATAATAATAATAATAATAATAATATTCTACAACTATCACACAACGCCGTCTAGTCCCAAGCTAAGCAGAGCTTGTGTTATGGGTACTAGACAACTGATAAACATACTTATATATTTCTAAATACATACATATATAGATAAATTACACCCAGACACAGAACAAATGATCGTGCTCATCACACAAACATTTGTCCTGGGTGGGAATCGAACCCACGACCTCCGGCATAGCAGTCAGGGCCACTAACCACTAGACCAACAGGCCAGTCAATCAAGATAGATCTCATATAACCCTCCCGACCGAATTTCGGCTCTGGTGGCCAACCTTAACAGAGACTTGCCAAGTACGCAGAAGTTATTGTAGTGCACAAGTTTGTGCGCACACACAGATGCAATATATGTTCCTGTACTCTCAACGTCCGATGGGAAAACCATCTGACTCGAACAGGGAGAGATCAGGGTGCAGCACCACCACCGACTTCCAAATTTCGGATTGCTACTGAGCAATTTTTAATTAAAAAAAAAAACAAAGTAAAAATTTTTTTAAAAATAAGCTTTTATTCCTCCTTCTTGCGTCGTATTGCTCAATGCTGAGGGTCGTGACCTCCCTGCTAAGCTAAGCTTTTATTAAATTGCGCTAAAAATAATAAAATAAACTTTAACTATTAACTAATAACGTCATTACACAATTTAAGTATTTGATATAAAAACTTGTGTATATACATCATTGCAAGTTAAAGAAAAGCTTGTAAAAAACACTTATTGCCCAACCCGGGAGTCGAATGCGCGATCCCACGCTCAACATCTGCACCATGAGGCTAGCGAGCCAGTTACCTATCTACTTAAAAAGCTTTTTAACTGGAACTCCGGCCGGAGATTTACATAACCGGGCGTACCCTAAGAAAGTGTCGTAATTAGTAAATTCAAATTAGCATATTCTTTTGCAAACAAAATACTATAAATCTTACATGAAGGTAATCTAATTTATATTATAATACAAACAGGTTGACTCGGATTATTAAGACCGGTAACAAGAGCTTTTAATAATAATAATCACGTACGTACAAGTAAATCTTAAACAAATAATTATACTAGTGCCTAAGGAATAACCATGAGTATAACTAAGTTATTAATATTTAAGGACTTTAAGGAAAATTAACTTTAAACCAAGAACTATGTATAATTAGCGACTTGCCCGAGCTAGGTTTATAAAACCTGTGTTTCAGGTTTTATGGTTGCGAAATGGAAATTAGTCTAAGTGGTGACAGCTTCAATTTTCTTTAGTTTTAAGTATTACTTGTTATTGTATAGAGCAGGCAGATGATATACCAGACTAACTTACATTTTCTATAAAAAATTACAATAATAATATAATATACCTAATAATAATAATAAATTATTGGCCGGCCGTAGTGAACACTGACGAGGAACTGAGCTCCCACCTCTCTCTTGCCTTTATTGGCTGGCTTGAGTGGAGATTCGCAAGAGCAAACGTGCTCGGGAGAAGGATGTATAATCCAGTAAGGTGCTGGTAGGGATCTTGACCGTACTTCCGGGATTGTCCTGATAGCCGTGGTATACCTCTCCACTCCTCAAGCACCTCAGGATATGTTGCCCTCTTGTTGCTACGTCACTTCGTGCTAGCGGCCGTTTTTGGGGGCCCATTTATTGAGTGTGCAAGTCACCCCCTGCCTTTTTTCGATGCATATTAATAACGTTGTTCAGGCAGGGGCCATAGTCTTGACATAGTTCCATGTTACCAGTCCAATTAAGATTCCAAAAACCATAGCCCTATTATCTTTGTTCTCCATATTTATGTCACAACAGTTTTTCAATAACCGGGGGTTGTCCTTGGGTGCACTAGCATAGCGCGTACAGGGATAATCGTCGGTTGGTATTATGTTCCATTATAATTATCTAAAGGGCCTCTGCGAGTTGGCTTCGGCTCCTTGTACGCCTCCCAAAGGTCCAGGACCTCAGGGTCCTGAGATAAATAAAATATATAAAAAAAAAATAATATCTATTAAAAAATTTTATAACAGTATAAAGTAATACAGAGACGAGTCCTACATGCTTGAACTAGGAAATCCTGTGTTTCAGGCGAGAAGAGCTAAAATAATTTAAAATTAACAAATAATCAAAAGGATTCTATAGTACAATTCAATCGTGTAAAAAATCTGTAATGTAGACGTTATGTTATACTATTATAATGTTACCAAATCTTAACTTCTAGTTTCTTAATTAACAAGATACTTAAACTAGGTCAAAAATTGTATAAAAACAAAAAATTCACTTTAGCACTATCAGTAAATTCTCTGTATCATCGTAGGACATTCTTTGAAGAATGTCCTACAACAAAAGGAAGCACAACGTGCACCATGACATAGCTAAAAGTTCTGAGTTAGAACGTTTTTTTTTTTTATTGATTTCTTGACCATGGATGCAAAGTCCTTCAGTCGGAATAATAGAGATAGAATATGCATGTACATATTCCAATGTTTTTGTAGTATTTGGCAGCCAATGGTATCAACCTTTTCAGCAAATTTCGCTAAGGTACACAATAAAATTCACAACAATACTACAAAAAAATTCAACAATAAAATTCACTACAATAAAATTCTCAACCCCATTTTACCAACATCGCGCCTGTTTTTGATTCCACATATTGTCTAGTTACGCAGATACTTTACGATACAAAACTACACCAATTTTACATCACAATATCCAATAGGAATCAATTTACGAATAAAAACAACTGAAGTTCACTCGAAGAAAATCCGCCGATAACACCATTAGAAAGAAACAGAAATGGTTTTCAGCTCTAGAATAATTTAGTGATGTGACTATAAAATTAAAATAAATACTTTACGTTTATAGTCACATCACCAAATTAGTAACCATAGGTATATGGTCATGGATTAAACACTATAGAAAATTTAAATGCAACATTCATTGTGCGTACAGCTAAGGAGTGGAATTCCATGCCCGAGTCGTTTCCTGCTAACAACAACCTGGGGATCTTTAAGTCAAGAGTGAATAGGATACTTCTAGGCGCGCTTCACCGTCGATTACATCATTATTTTCCATCAGGTGAGATGTGGTCAAGCGCGAGTTTTTTTTTGTAAACAATACCCCTTTATACCCCTTTTTTGTAAACAATAAAAAAGGGGTTTCAGTACCTACATAAAAATCCCAGCAGTTTAATATGTTCTAAACTGTTCATACACCTTTTATACTGCCCAAAAACAGGAGAACAATTTCATATTCTGGACAAACAAAGGAACAAACTATGCATTAGATAAAGATCGGTTACTTTATTCAAAATAGAACTCGCCAACAGGCCGGGCGCGCTGGCCAGCGCCAGGCAAGAAGACTTCTGTAATATAAACTCACGTACCTAAATAGAACAACGGTATACTGCGGAACTGAGCCAAATATTAAGAGAGTTATTTCCATTTACGAAGTTCGTATTAGTCCATGAAACAAAGCGGTTTTTGGAACTGGCCAAACAGTAATAAATAATTTACAAAAGCGGTCATGTGAAAGAGGATCCCCTCCTCTGCCGGGGTAGCCATGCGGTGGTTAGGTATTTGAATTGCTAATGACTTTCCCGGTCGAATAACTTGGCGAGTCACGTTAACTGGTTTCGGAGACACTAGATATATTGGTGCGAGTTACTCTAATGTCACATATTGGAGGACCCGTATTTGATGCCCGCCGCCATCTACTCGATCCAAAGTGTTGGGTGACGCGCTCCTGCACAGACAACTTAAACTGTAACTGAGCACCAGCACCCATTACATTCGTCATTCCGACTGTTTAAACTAGAGATACGATCAAAGCATTTATAAACGTTAAATTGAGCATCTTAATTGGGATTAAATGTAGCAACAATTTACGAGCTTCGTTTCAGGTTCTGATAATAGTCTTTCAGACGCTTCAATTCAAAAGCTTTGGTTTAATCTATAAGAACTATTTATACTTAGGTATCTGATATATGAAAATCTCGTGTCACAGTGTTTGTTATTGAATTCCTTCGAAAGTGCTTGACCGACTTTTTTTTTTATTAAATTTTTATGTCTGAGAATAGATTGCAGGCTATTTTTTACCCTCCTTCCCCCACCCACCATTTTAAAAAGAGAGATTATATAGAGGAAATATTTGGTTTTTTGTTTGTTTGTTACGACTTTACGATTTAACTCAAAAACTACTAGACCGATTTTCAAAATTCTTACATCAGTAGAAAGCTACTTTATCACTGAGTAATATAAGCCTATATTCTCTATTTTAATGCGGGCGGAGCCGCTGGCAAACGCTAGTATAATATATTATTCATTATTTAATAAAGCAGAAGAGCTTTCTTTGTTCGTTTAAACGCGTTAATCTTTGGACCTACCAGTCAGATTAGAAAAAATCTTTCTGTATAGGTCCATAACAAATAGTATAAGTAGGTTATATGACGTCACGCTACGACCCATTGAAGCGAAGCAGTAACCAAAGACGCAGGTGAAACCGCGGGGGAAAGCTAAACATAAAGACAGTAAATTATAAAGGCTACGTTTGTAGATGGTTGACTTATTGAAATAGCAATATATGAGAAGCTTACGATAGCACATTCGCAAATACCGACGAGTCTGAGCCTAAAGCAAATACTCCGAGATTGAGCCGCGGCTCGCAGTAACTAGATCGACTCTTATATAAGCTAGGCGTACTGCCAGATGAAATAAAGGTCACGCAAATATTGTTTTGAGACGGTGGAGGTAACTAGCATAAGGCTTTCTTGTTACGACAAACAACTTCAGATTAACCTAACTTTTTATATGGAGGGAGAGAGAGTGACATACTTTTACAGACTAAAACCAACCTGTTTTCGTTTAGTTGTCTTTTGCGATCCATGGCAGCGGTGATTGTCTTTCGAAAAATCCTGGAACCTTTGCAGGCGATGCCTGCCTTAGAATCAAGAATCAAACACATTTATTTTAAATAAACCATTTACAGGTAAACTTTTGAATTGTCAAGAACTCGGTCAGTAAAAAAAAGATACTAATTACAGATTCCAAAGCCTAGATCTCTATGGAGAAGATTGTGCAAGAAAATCCACGGACACTTTTTTCCTACTGGGCTCCGTCCATTATGCGTCTCTTTGAGGCGCGCGAGGAACACTACGCGCCGTCGACTCGGGCTTGGTCCTCACCGGACAGCGAGCTATCCATTGCCCGCCGTTCGCAAGCACGCGGCTACGATGTCTGGGGCGTCTTCTACAGCGATGGCAGCTGGGGTGTAAAGATGTCCTCTCCCTACATTAAACCTAACCTAACATTATAAAAGTTTTTTAACAGAATACGAATTATTCTTCTGTACGTGTGTTTGTCACCTAACTCCTCCTAAACGGCTTGACCGATTTTGATGCAAATGTGTATATTGTTCGAGTTCGAGGTCGAAATCCTTGGATGGTTTGAAAATAATATTGGACCCGATAGATGGCACAGCATTCGAGTTCTTATTTTTTTTTATTCTGACGAAAAGTAGCTTTCGAGCAGGACAACGACGGTTGAGACCGCTAGTAATCCAATGTATAGAAATCTCGTGTCACAGAATTTGTTATCAAACCTCTCCAAAGCGGCTTGGCCGATATTTATGAATTTTTTGTGTATATTTGGTAGGTCTGAGAATAGGTTGTAGCCTGTTTTTAACCGACTTCAAAAAGGAGGAGGTTTTATGTTCGGCTGAATTTTTTTTAATGTATGTTTACCGATTTCTTGGTCAATTGTTTTGAAATATTTTTTTTTTATTGATAGGTTATGCTTCCGAGTTGGTCCCATAGAAATATTGTTATGATCTGATCATGAACTGATCTCTGAAAAATCTGATCACAGCAGATCCGTCGTAACAAGTAAAAATGGCTTTGTTTATATGTGTAGTCGATGACTGACTGAAAGAAGAGGGGGAATAAGTATATCGAACTGATCTGATAATAAAGCCTGAAGTTAGGCACCGGAATTCTGTAATATATTAATGTAATCTAAAAAGTTTTTTTATATCCCTAAGTGGTAATGGGTGGCCCGAAATAATTTATATGGCAAAACAACGTTTGTGGGGTCAGCTAGTATTATATACCAAATAGGAGGTGAGGAGGTGATTCATAAAACAATATCCTGTTTGTTGTACGATACACAAGACGAGTTACGTAATATTATGCCAAGTTGCCAAGCACTTCATCAAGTAAGTACACAGTAGCTTACAAATTAACAGCCAGCAGTTTGCTTGTTATGTTGCATATGTTATGTAGAATAACGACGTTTTAATTATGCAGTTTACTTGAGCATAGAAGTCTGCACATCGCTATATACAACATTGCCGCTTTAGCTTCGCCTGCGTGATAGGCGGAAGTTATCCCAATGGAGCATACTCTCAGAAAAATACCTGTGCTATTCCAAGACATGAGCTACCCGTGTACCAAGTATCATCGAAATCCGTTCAGCCGTTCGAGCGTGAAGAAGTAACAGCAAACATACATACATAAACTTTCGCCATTGTAATATTAAATGTGATGTAAAATAATAAAAGCACATTCCGAAAGTAGTATCTATATTCAGAATCGGTAACTGAATCAAATTCAGCTATTTTTTTAAATGAGTATTGTTTTATTAACCGACTTCAAAAAGGAGGAGGTTATATGTTCGGTTGAATGTATGTTTTTTTTTTTATGTATGTTCACCGATTTCTCGGTCAATTGTGGGCCGATTAGGATTTTTTTTTTTATTGAATAGTTATACTTCCGAGTTGGTCCCATAGAAATATTGTTATGATCTGATCATGAACTTCGAAGATATGGAACAGAACTCCTCATAGGATCACAGCAGAACCGTCGTAACAAGTAAAATTGCTTTGTTTATAACGTGTAGTCGATGACTGACTGAAACTAGAGGGGGAATATATCGAACTGATCTGATGATGAAGCCTGTAGTTAGGCACCGGAACTCTGTAATAAATTAATGTAATCTAACCGTGTTTGGGATTATTAGTATTGTCATGAGATGCACTCTGGCTATAAGGTATTTAAGTTTGGCTGAGGGGTACTTTTTAGTGGTGGTACCATAACTAAAAAGTGTAAAATAAAAAACTTTTTACAAAAAAAAATACAACCGACTTCAAAGTAAAAAAAAAACACTGAAAAGTGCAAAATAACTTTAATTTCGGAAGTCGGTGTTAAATAACGAAGAGACAAAACTATTATAGAAACACCGACTTTCGAAATTAAAGTTATTTTGCACTTTTCAGTGTTTTTTTTTTTACTTTGAAGTCGGTTGTATTTTTTTTTTGTAAAAAGTTTTTTATACTAAAATAATTCTTGATTAATATTTAATATTCTGCTCCCTGTTTAATAATTAATAGGGAGCAGTGATGGCCGAGTGGTAACGGCCCCGACTTTCGACTTGTAGGTCGCGGGTTCAAACCCAGCCAGGCGCATTACTTTGTGTAATTTATTTCATCACCACTGCTCTCAAAACGGTGAAGGAAAACATCGTGCATGTCCTAGAACCAAAAAAAAAAAATCGACGACATGTGACATTCATCAACCCGCACTGGGCCCGCGTGGTGTATTACGGTAGGGCTTTCAAATACCGGATTTTTTCAATACCGGTATCAGTACCGGTATTAGAAATTTCAATACCGTGATCACGTGATCACGGTATTGAACTCAAGTTTTTCAAGCTTTTTTAAAAAAAAATTAAACTAGCGCTTGACTGTCATCCCTTCTAAGGGATTCTTCTAATGTTCATAAGAATTTTAATTAGGGCATTAATAAAACCATTTAAATACGTATTTTTGTTTCCAAATCAGTCTTTATTCTCTTTTAATAGCATAATAATTTGGAATTACGTATTACTGTGTTGTGGTTGTGTGTAATTATTAATAAAAAGTGGTGAAAATGAGCTTTAACATTGACTAGGTATATTAACACAAACAATAAATTAGATTTAAAATTGGCGGGACCACCCAGGCCACTTCTTAATTTGAAATAGGGGTGTACATAGGTACATAAATCCAAAAACAATCTTTAAACAACTTGACGCTGGCGGATGCACAAGAGTGCTAAGCCTTATTCTCCTGTCGATGGAATGGGAGGAGAAAAAAAAAGAAAAACATTTAGGTACGCGGAGTTTTATAAGTGAAAAGAAATGGTTGTGTGGATGTGAGCGGCTCAATATAATCTCTTTTGTTTTACTTGTACTGTTTTGGCGGTGAGTCGATTTGGACGGAAACAGGAATTACCTAGTAATTTGACGCATTTATGTAAAAAAATAAAAAAAACATGATGCATCGCAAGTACATCTCCAAAATGTAATGAGTTGTCTGTGTTGGGCACCGTAGATATTCGTAACCAATTTGATTCTCTTTACAGAACCAATATAATAAAATTTAACGAACAAGTTTATAAAAGTTTCACGCACATAACTGATCAATTAATTTCGCAAATACAGTCCACATAACCACAGTAGTATATTGTGCATCCATCATGAAATATAAAAAACAGATCCTTATTGCTTTTTTTTTTGGGTCTGTGAATTCGAATGTAAGCTAGTATAGTGCACCACCACTGCTATGACCCACCAGCCGCCACTGGTCCTAATCGCTGGCTTCCGAGGGTGGTATAGGTATTAGAATTGTCTAAAAACGTAGTTCTAATAAAGTTTAAGTAAGGATGGCGCTGCCGTCCTATTGTTTACTGGCTGATACATTCGATACGTACCTAATTACCTATACTCCCCTTAAAAGTCAGCAAGCGTCATGATTCGTGTCTTTCTTATAGACTTGTTCTTTCTTACTAAAATACCAATTAAATGTATAATTTTGAATTGTTTCTTCGTACATGAACGTAGTTAATAAGTACTAATTAGGTAAAAGTTAGAAAACAAAGTCACATCTAAACCGCTCAAATATTCAATTTTTACTATTTAATTGAAGATCTAACGGATAACGTGATTCGATTCGATATAGTAACAATGACATTAATCAAAGTGGAAATGCAATTTTAGATGCTTCAATCTGTTGTGAATTCGTGACTCGTCATCAGTTTTTACAAAAAAAAAAGATATGATCGCGTGATCCGTTAAAAATTCAGACAAACTCCCAGAAAATACAAGTATTAAACTCACAATAACCAACTTCATTTGCACATGTTACCCGGGCGGCTTTTGTGTTACTACTGACTAACAAAACAATAACGTCGTTTGGCTCGCTCGACCGACTCAGAAACCGATTGTTTAAGAAAGGTGCGGGCGGGTGGGCTGGAGATAAGAGTTGGCGCTTAATACACAAGTGTGAAGTGTGAGAATAATATCACATAGTTATTTATATTATTTAATACAACTTCTTGCTACTTTACAACAAACCACAATAATTAAAATTATAAAATGATTGTAATACCGTAATCACGGTATTGGCTCGTCAGTACCGGTATTGAAAAAGGACCAAAATATATCCGTGATTACGGTATTACGGGATCCCGTAATACCGGTATTGAAAGCCCTAATTACGGCCCATACTAGAGAGGGGGCCTGAGTCCCAGCAGTGGGAACATTAAAAAAGGCTGATTATGATATACTTATGACTTCTTGATTACTTTTATGTATTTTAATAAATTCTTGTTCAATCTTGATTGCGTCACTAGTATATTTGTGCCTGCGTAGATACAAATATCGATGCGCTACCAACGTAGTGCCTCGATGCCCATATTATTTGACTGCAATTAGAGTAACTAATTTCTTAAAAAACACTACCCATACACTTGTATTTAAATATACTTACAGTGCTTAAATTATGATTGCAAAATAATTTTCTAATAAGGGTGTTTATGAGTGTGCATTATTCCTGTTACATGTTGTAATGTACAAACAAGTTATAAACCAAAACTGTCAACAACTTGGGTATGGCTACATGCGGAAAAATGGCACACCTTTAGCACTTTTGACGCTGACAAAGGGTAATACTTGATAGAATTTAATAACATTTAGCTGTTATGTACCTTTGGTGTTGGGATAAACAAGGTAGGCTGGCGATGGGGCGAGGGGGGGCCGTTGGCGGTCACTGCCGCGCTGTAATTAATTGCAAATTGTGGTAATTGCCCCGTCTCCGTCTGCCATGCGCCGCGACACAGAGTATATAAGCGCAAAAGGTACGCTCCATACCACAGCTGAAAACAGACACAGGCCCACGTAGACTCGTACCTACTCGTCTTCTATACGGGGCTGTACGTAGTGCTGGTAGTGCTCACTCACGGAGCTAAAGACCTGGCCAAAGTCATGCGACGTTGTCTAGTCAGCATATATAAACGCTGTTAGTGTTTATTGTAAAATTAAAATAATATAAACCTCTGTTAGTAGTAGCCCCGGTTTTTCTTTCTTATTTGAGGTGTGAAATCATCAACGAGAGGGAATGTCCAACTTTTACTAACTCGTTCATGGTAACTCTTGCGAACAATACCGCAAGCCTTAGCAGGCATCAGCCCTTGTGGGCCCCGTTCGTTTTGCTGACATCCCTACTCCGGTGAGCTACCCATTACTCAGCGTCCGCACGCTTGCGCCTGCGGTGACTAGGAATCGAGCGGCGGCTCCTGACAACCCGTGCATCTCCTGCGGAAACCTTGGTATGCTCTGTACATCAAACTAATGCGTGTCACAAGTACACTAGGACTCGTCTATGTAAACAAGTGTCTCAGCCAACCTGCTGTATATATATCCACTATGTGGCCCCAAGCCTTTGTCCACTACATAACAGGCGTACACCCCGCGCATTGGGCGCATACCCACTTTCACTTTACATACCACACTGCTACGATAAATTCATGTCTGCCAAATAAAACATAATACACCAGCCTACCAGCAACGACACATGTTGAAAATAACAAATTACACTCGGTATTCTGAGCTGAAATTTCAGTTTTTTTTCTTTAAAGTAGGGTCTTACAAAGTAATTCATTTGATGAAAATGAAATTCCGATTTTTCACAACATAATAAATTTCCTTAGACAACTGTAGATACGGGAAAATACACTGTACCGACAATAAAATACACTCGTATTTTGTTTATAAGTATTTCACATTTCCCCTACAATTCCGACGTCCCGTTAAAAGGAAGGTACTTTGTTTTAGAAAATAAATTATTACAATCTTAATGATGTATATATATTTAGCTTATTTATTTGGCCAAATTTCAAGTTTGTAAAAATCAAAGGAGTTTTTTTTCTATTGTTCCTAGTCGTTTTTCAAATAGTTTAATATGTTTTTTTAATTGATATAAACTAGAGCTTGACTGCGATCCCACCTGGTGGTAAGTAGTTATGCAATCGTTGATAGTGAGGCGCATTAGTTTATTAAGAGCCTATACACTCTAGCCTTGAAGATACCTAAATTATAATCGGCCGGGAAGACCGCAGCAGGCAAGTTGTCCCGACGAGGCGAAACGCTTGGTCCGGACCGTCCGTAGAGGTTTCAGGTTGTCCAATGGTAGAAATGAGATGGTGGAATCAAGTCATGCAATGCCCGCGCACACTGTTACTGGCGTTTTACAACACCGCGCAAGTGTTGTTTACGTACAAATTACGCAATAGTCTACAAGTATTTGGTTTACCTATATTAAAAAATAGATTTTACCAAGTCTGGGTTGCAGGATTTCTGGAACGCAACGGGCCACTGAAGGAACACAGGTGGGGTTTAGTCTGTAAAAGTCTGACACTCCCTTCCGCTTCGCCAAGAACGGAAGAAGTTATTTGATGATTTCCTAAAAAATAAAAAAAGGATTTACCAAGTCTACAAAATATCGCTAATTTCTCACTCAATCTTTACCTGAGAGACCTTAAATGTTGAAAAACAGTAGGTAAGTACATTCAGATGTTAGGTAATTTGAAACTAGCTGAGAAGCAGATATTATTGAATAAAGCTCTGCGATGTAAACGCAAATCTCCGAACTCGAATTGAGGTTGGTTTGTACCTTAACTTTCAGATACATCGAGTAGAATATAAATGCGGAAAGGATGAAAAAGCATCCCTTTTTTGCGTGCTGCTATTTTATAAGTAGGTACTTGGTATTTTATTCAGGTACTTAAATAATTTTACCTCGTCACTTGTTAAGAAAAGATCTTTTTTTAAGTCGAAAATCATTAAAAGGCTTCTCTCGCTCTGGGCTTCACCCAGAGCGAGACTAAAACCTAGTGTCCTTTCAGATGCCCTTTGTGAGGGTCACGGTAACTCTTTATAACATCACATTACTTCCGCAGAAGAAAAAGAGATCCTAACTCTGCACAGGTGTCACTGAAATACGCACACGAACCTTAGGATCCCCGAACTCCCTTATTAATGCCGTGAAAAACCTAAGAGGCCTTATCTGTTTTTGGAGAGAGGTGGGCTGGTTGGAATAAGCCCACCTAAGGTTATGGCCGCCATGGCCCACGTACAATAAGTACACATAGTACTAAGTGCGGAAACCATACCTAAATAGATAGAAGAGATCCTAAAAGTTAAAATTTCATATCATCGAGAATATTCTAATTTTTTATCTCGAATTACCGATAGTTCCACAAACTTATTTTTAGTTAAATAGCTGAGTAGTTTTAGCAAGAGTTTATATTCAAAGTTGGTCTATTTGTGTGATAGGGGATAGAATTTATAGTCCCGGTGTGACGGTGATGATATCGTATATTAATGTAATGTTACGATATCTATTAAGTTTAGTAGTTATCGGCAATTTGCGCTCAGATAGACCCATAAAAGTGATAAAGAACTTAACAGGACGCTAGTAACGTTGATGTTTATCGCAATGGCAAAAACAATGTAATTATGTACCTATCCTTCTACTTATTATAAAACAAATTTCCCCACCGTGTCTAGCTGTCTATATGAACGCAGTTTTCACCAATAACAGAGTGATTCATAAGAAATTTTTGAGTGTTTCATGCATATTATTGCAGAGAAAAGGCCGAGAATTTCAAAGATTACTATCACCCGTACGAAGCTGAGGCGAGTCGCTAGTATAGGTATTACATAGAATGTATACGGTTAATAACATAGCTAAAGTACACTCTGACAGGGAAATGTAAATTAAATTCAATTTCAATTCATTAGTCCATTGCAGTTTGATTTCAATTAGAGAAAGTCAACAGCGGTTGCGGAATGGGCCCCATTGATTTCCCGCCGTGCGTCCAACAGACTGAACAGAATAATTGGCATTGGAGAAAGAAAAAATTATATAATTTTATACCGCACACCCTTCTTTATACACCCCAATTAGATAATTAAGTTACAATCATAATTTAAACACTGAAATTTTACCTAGTATGCGTTCCAAATAAGAATAGGAAAGTCAATAACCTCGATCTGTCAATGTTGATTTGAAAAGTACGGTTTGCAAAGAAAACTTATTTGCGTATTAATACCGGTTTTTTTTGTCTAAGTCTTAGTTAAATCTAGGTGAAGTAAAAACATTATTGTTTAATTTAAATTATCTAAATATGTAAATTATTTAAGTCATAATTAGTTTAAAAAAAAAACTATGTTCTATCTTATTTTCATTGCCCCTCGAGCGCCGATTGTACATACGTCTGTACAACTTGAATGACCTTGAAAAACTCTTAATTGTCGTTTTGTACACACGTTTGTACGATTTTTTTTTAGCCGAAAATTTTGGTTTCTATACTTTTGTTTTTCCTAGAATAATCCAGAAAAAGTTTTATTTTTTTTATTTTTTTGGTGAATAACGTAAAAACGCGCAATGACGTAATAATAATACCCCCGGGGCGCCCGAGGGGTTAAGAACAATATTCACCTTCTGCTTCCATTTGCCACTACTCAGACACTACACACAGTGACGCAGAGATAAACAAAATTGAAGAACTGGGTTCTGATTAAACTTTTTTCGTTCATTATTCGTAAATAAATATTATTAAAAAAAACTTTTTTTACTCACCCTACCCTGGGCACGCCATAATTATGGCGGTAAGTCCCCTCTTTGAGGAGTGGCTGGAAAGACCTCATGGCGTCCTCACCGGATATGGTAAGTTCGGGAGGTTCCTGCACCAGATTTGTATGGAAGAAACGCCCGGGTGCCACCATGGTGTGGACCGCGCGAAGGACACGGTGGGGCATATGGTAGAGGTGTGCCCCGCCTGGGCAGAGCACCGCCGTGTCCTCGTGGGGGCGATCGGCGGCAGCGATCTCTCGCGCCGGGCCTTGGTACAGGCCATGGTCCGGAGCGAGGAGGAGTGGCAGGCGGTCGCCTCCTTCTTCGAAGCAGTAATGCTAGCAAAAGAGGAGGCCGCACGTGCATAAACGAGGCAATGGCCCTCGCGTCCCAGCTGCCGGGATTCTGGTTCCGATTTCCGGCCACCATAGACGCGGGCTTGCGGACGGCGAACAATGGGTAGCTCGCCGTCCGATCGTCCGGTAACCGTCCGGACCGAGCGCAAGTCGTCGACGGTGCGTAGTGTTCCACGCGCGCCTCAAGGAGATGTCAGCAACCGTAGGGGCCCAGCAGGATCGAAGCCTACTGAGGCCATGCGAAAGAGATCCCCGGGGCCCTGGAAAAATGGCAAAGAAGGAATAGGAGTGGGTTTTTAGTCATTAAAAGTCTGACACTATCTCTCGCCCCGCCCATGAGCGGGGGATGTCATTAGATGAATTTCCCACCAGAAAAAGAAAAACTCACCCTACCCAATTTTTCGATTTGACAGCTACGTCACAATATGACATAAAAATCGATCCTATTCATATTTGGAACGCATTGTAAAAGCATATAAGTACTTTTTGAATAAATTAGGTATCCTAACTGTAGGCAAATAATATAATATGGGCATCGACACACAACATTGGTAGCGCATCGAAATTGGTATCTACACATGCACGAAAACACACGCTAGTGACGCATAGCATAGTATAATCAGCATTGTTCCCACTGCTAGGACTCAGGCCTCCTCTCTAGGAGAGGGAATGGGCCATAATCCACCACGAGGGCCCAGTGCGGGTTGTTGGATGTCACATGTCTTCGAATTTTTGGTTCTAGGACATGCCGGTTTCCTCACGATGTTTTCCTTCACCGTTTTGAGAGCAGTGCCTGGTTGGGTTTGAACCCGCGACCTACAACTCATAAGTCGGGGCTGTTACCACTCGGCCACCACTGCCTCTGCCGCTAGTGACGCAATCAAGATTTATCAAGATAGGTAATTTTTAAATCGTAATAATAAAATATATATTATTATATACATGTATTATTTATGTTCAAAAGCGATACCTACCTACCTACTTACCTTGACCTCCCTGACGGGGTCAGCGTGGTCTGCTACGCACGACACGCTGGTCCTGGCGCGGGGAGAGTCGTACCAGGCGGCGGTCGAACTAGCGACACACGGGGTTGCGACAGTCGTGGGCAGGATCCAGGAGTTGGGACTCGAGGTGGCATTGCACAAGTCCGAGGCCATGTGCTTTCACGGTCCTCGGAACGCGCCACCACCGGGTTCCCAACTAACGGTAGGAGGAGTCCACATCGGCGTCGGGTCGACGATGAAGTACCTGGGACTCGTTCTCGACAGCCGATGGGATTTCGAGGAGCACTTCCGACGTCTGGCTCCCAAACTAAATCGGACTGGGGCTGCCCTCGGGCGGCTCCTGCTCAACCTGGGGGGTCCAGACGCCTCCTGCCGGAGGCTCTACGCAGGAATCGTTCGGTCCATGGCCCTTTATGGCGCACCGGTATGGGCGCCGGCGCTGCGGAAGCAGCCGGCGGCCCGGCTGAACGCATGCCAGAGGGTCATGGCCATACGGATGGTGCGAGGATACCGGACGATTTCCCGCGAAGCGGCGAGCCTCCTTGCTGGACAGCCACCATGGGATCTGGTAGCAACAGGCCTTGCTCACATGCACGATCTGCGCATGGAGATGCAACGCCGGGGCGAAACTCCGCTGCCGCGACAAGTCGCAGCATGGCGGACAGAGCTCCGACGGGTTCTCATGGAGAAATGGCGACAACGACTGTCGCGACCCAGTGCTGAGCACGCCACAATTATGGCGGTAAGTCCCCTCTTTGAGGCGTGGTTGGAAAGACCTCACGGCGTCCTCACCTTCCGCATGACGCAGGTTCTCACCGAACACGGTAAGTTCGGGAAGTTCCTGCACCGGATTCGTGCGGAAGCAACGCCCGGGTGTCGCCACTGTGTGGACCGCCCGGAGGACACGGTGGAGCAGACGGTGGAGGTGTGCCCCGCTTGGGCAGAGCAACGCCGTGTCCTCGTGGGGGCGATCGGCGGCGGCGATCTCTCGCGCCGGGCCTTGGTACAGGCCATGGTCCGGAGCGAGAAGGAGTGGCAGGCGGTCGCCTCCTTCTGCGAAGCAGTAATGCTGGCAAAGGAGGCGGCCGATCGCGTGAGGCAACGGTCCTCACGCCCCAACCGCCGCCGGGATTCCGATCCCGATTTCCGGCCACCGTAGGCGAGGGCTTGCGGACGGCGAGCAATGGGTGGCTCGCCGTCCGATCGTCCGGTAACCGTCCGGACCGAGCCCAAGTCGTCGACGGCGCGTATTGTTCCACGCGCGCCTCAGGGAGATGTCAGCAAATCGTAGGGGCCCAACAGGGTCGAAGCCTACTGGGGCCACGGGTAGTGTGAAAGTGAAACCCGGGGCCCTGGGACGAAGGCAAAGAAGGAACAGGAGTGGGTTTTTAGTCAGTAAAAGTCTGACACTATTTTTCGCTCCGCCCAAGAGCGGGATTTGTCATAAGATGATTATCCCACCTAAAAAAAAAAAAAAAACCTACCTACTTACCTATAGATTACATTTTATGCTAAAAACTACAAAAGCCTTTATTGGCCTATAATATAATTACTTATGACTTGTGAGTTCGGAATTTTAGATTAGACAGTAAGCTTTACATATAAAAAACAATGGTTGTAAATAAGTGTAACAAACTAAACTAACTTATTATGTGTAATTTCACTTTTTGATTTTTTAGGGGCTACGGAAATAATTTATATGTCCGCAGGAAGTTCGTTTATTATTTTTGGTAGCGTGATGGTGTTTGTCTCGTACCATATAGAAAGAAAGAAAAACTTTTTATTTGCCGGAAAAGCAAACTTAAGACTAACAAGCAAACATTTTCAGTAAAAGTTTTGTTGCTATTTTGGTGTACAATAAAGTTTATTCTATTCTATTTTCCATGACAAAAAAATAAATAAAAATAAAATATATGCGCCACGTCCGAGCAAAACGGCCGTACGCTCAGCATAATGCCGTGTCCGCACACAAAATGCGACGACTCCACAGCGCTGATTTTCAGCGTGAGCCGGTGACGTTATCGACTGACAGACGTCGGCAACGGTATTGTGTACCAATAGATTTGAGTAAAAATAAATAAAAATAAATGGAAATAACATAATATGTATTGTTGCATCTAGGTAAGGTAAAGGTTTACATGTTAGCTAAGGTTCTTAGTTTCGGATGACGTAATCATTTAATTCTTGATAATTTCCGATTCATTAGAAAGCGAAATCGATTCAGTAGTCGATTCTGAATATAATACTTTTATGATGTGCGTTGATTATGTTACATGCTGTAGTAGTAGGCTTGGTAGTAAAAAAAAACATGATTAGGTTCATGTTTTTTTTAGGGTTCCGTACTTCAAAAGGAAAAAACAGAACCCTTATAGGATCACTTTGTTGTCCGTCCGTCTATCTATCTATCTGTCTGTCTGTCTGTCTGTCTGTCTGTCTGTCAAGACCCTTTGTCTTGGGAACGCGTGGAGGTATCGAGTTGAAATTAAAACCATATAGTCACGTCTGCGGTCCCTTGATGCTGTGAAAAAATTAAACTTCTAAGTCAACTAAAAAAAAGATACGGTCGTTTATGTCGCAAAAAACGTATATTTCGACACTCAAGGAAATCAAAATTCATAGGGTAGTTTCCTTGACCCAGAATACTGAAATTTGGCATAAAGCAAGGTCTTATAAGTCTGATATAGGAATAAATCTGAAAACAGTAAATTTGTTGTTACGTCACAAAAAAAAAATGAGATTCGGAAAAATCTTCGAAACTCCATTCAGGAATTGAACTGTTTACTAAGGTAGGTTTGTACGGAACCCTCAGGGCGCGAGTGCGACTCGCACTTGCTCAGTTTTTTAATCAGGATTACTTGAAAGACTCACCGCTGCCCTGGAACTTAAAGGGCTGAAGAGAACTGAAGGAACACAGGTGGGAAAGCAAAAGACGGACACACCTTGTCGCTCCACCCAGCGCTGGAGGAGTTATTTGATGATTAACACAAAAAAAACATATCTAATCTTATAAGATGGCTTACCTTATAAAGAGAAATTCATAAAGTATGAAGAGAGGCGAGTGACGCGCCCTCTCGTCTGATGTCTAGACTAGACTGACTTGTTTGCCTTATTTCGTCTCAGCCCAATTAAAATACATACCATTTTCAAATTATCCAGCAATCCTTATAAACGCACAGAATGGGGAGAAAAAGCTTCGAATTACATAAGGCCTTCGTTAATGAAACACGAAATTGGAAATTGAAGGAACATTACAACATTGTTCGTATAATTTGATTTTCGATGTTAGTTGTTCTAGCCAAATCACTATGTCAATAGCAAATGATAGATTTATATGTCTGGGAGTTGATATAAGGTCTAAACAAAAGCCACGTAAAAAAAATCCATTATAATATGAGCATTCTCGGTTCTACCACGTTTAGATATAAAAACAAAAGGGACCTTCTAATTAATTATTGTAATTAGTTTCTGTAGTTATTTAAAACAAGCTTCGAAAGGAGCTTTTTTCTTGTTTTTAAGCATTTAATTACAAACAGTATCTACTTTCTAGCACCATTAATACATACCGCATATTTAAAGGGCGTGGGGGAGCCTGCACTGCGCGGTACTTATGATAAGGCAGACAAAACCGTACTGCGGTCTAGCTTAATCGTCTGCATTAGAACCGTTCCGTGGATTAAGAACACCACATTACACTATTGTGGAATTAAAGAGATTTTGTTTTCGTACAGATTCCGGCTCTTACGTTAATCGCATTTCACAGGTTGCTGAACAAAACAATTCGAAATATACATAATGTTCTAAACAAAATTATGTCTCTACTAAGAGTCGTGTTTACATGGCCTTTATGTCTACTTACATTTAAATGACAAGGTAAGATAACGTTATGGCCATAGGCTAAACTAATTAGACGTTCACATTGGAATAACTTTTTCCTTTCTCATCATGAAAACAAGATTGTTAATTTTATTTTATACAAATATGGTATTTCAATCTCTCGCTAGGGTTTCGCTTAGGTAAAAATTGTATTTTAAGAAATCTATTAAAACAGATTTTGCACGTGTGTAGGCTGTAAGTAGACATTGCAAACTTGAAACTTTCAGGATAAAGTACGGGTGCAGGCACGATGAATGGGTGCAGTTCCTTATCGCAGAGTAACGAGAGTGAACCCGTTCGCGGCGCCCCCGGGGAATTGAATTGTGAACTCCACCGGCCGGCCGGCCGTCTCTCCGAGACGACTCGCCGCCGCCTGCCTTCCGACCCTAACACCTATGGAATTTTCCGTCACGTACCTTAAATGTTTCCTGTTTTATTTTATCAAACACAAAAGGTCCAGTTCTTGTAGAGTATCTACAGTCAATGTTGAAGTAAATAAAGTGCCGAATCGTGGAATACAAAAAGGATTCCTCGCTTGAAGCGATTTCGTTTGTGAAACAACGTAACATGTATCATACTAGGCAGATATCAAACCAACCCTAATTAAGGCATTGTATGTAAATTGTTAGATACTTCATTTCTAAATAAAATATTATCTATTAAAGGAATTTTGTAAAATTTCTTATAAGTAGCTAGGTACTGTTTACAAATTATCATATTTTTGAATAAAGCTTTATGATCAGATCCTAACACAGAGTGTTTTCCTTCTTAAGAAGACAACGAAGTGACTTATTCTTCTGAAACTATATTATTTAAGAAGTGAAGGAATAAACTCTTGTGTTCAACAATTGAAGCAGACTGCGATAATGGCATTTAGAGAGGCGGCGAGCTGCAGCGAGGTGGGGGAGGAGAGTGAGTAAATGTCAGCTCGCCGTGAAACTTATTGCAACTTGTTTACTTGGTGTCCTCAACGCCCTTTGTTCTGCTAAAACTTCACAGACGCCCGCGGACGGTTACTCCCTATAAATACAATTTACATTAATTACCTTCTGAAGTTAACACGAAATAGTAGCTACAATAATTGGCATAAGTATGGCCAGAAGAATGCTAAACGCTAGAACTTTTACATGGCTCTGGATCAAATAAATCTTCCGCACTGACTAGTTCAGCTGCTCTGATTGGGTGATGTATTAGCAGGCGAGCTGAAACGTTATTTACTTTTATACGGAATGATATCGGCACTAAAGGAACATTTGGCCTGCGCAGCAAAACGATCGTAAAAAGTCTGTTCATGCAACAATGTCGTCGGGACAGTATAACCCCCAGACAACAGAGGCTGCCATCAAAGTTTACTACAAATGCTTTACTCCAGCCGAGTATAATACGCTACGAAGTAAAATTTAATCACAGACGAGTTCAAAGAAATCTAATAAAAATGAAAGAGCTTTCATGTTCCCACTAAATGTATGTGAGTAAGTAAAATAATAAAATAGCTTGTGAGGGGTAAATTTATTACTAGTAATAAAGCTAAATCAATCGTATAGAGCACGAGGGATCTCGATCGGTCCCTATCGGCCACATCTCTTAGCGTAGCTATCCCCACACTGGCCTAATTCGTGTTTACAATAGGCGCACCCTGTAAACCTGGGGATTTGTACCGTGCATGCGTACCTATCGATACACACATGTTGTTATGATTTAGGGAATGGTAAAGTGAATTTTATAACATAACGAGACAAACTTAACAATACTTAAACTATTAATGTATATTAAAGTGGGTTAGAAGAGAAAACACAGAAAATAACCGTTAGCCAAAGAACATTTCGCGGCGGCCTGGTCCCCGGATATCGAGTTAATGAAGAACACTCGGCGCCATCACGCGATCTGCCTCCGCTATTTAACAGGATGGTGGGCTATTTACGCAGATTAACCCAAGGGATCTAGTGGAAGACGCCATTTTTCATTAAAAACTCTATCAAAGCTGGAACTTCATTCAAAAATAGACGTCCATTTTGTTTTTCTTTTATCCTGATTTATGTTTGAACTAACAAGGTTTTTTCTTTACTTCAAAAAGTTTATTATCTGTTAAATTTTAATTAGTCTCATACCCACGTTTTTTTTAGGCGGTAAATTATCTAATGACATGTCCCGCCCTTGGGCGGAGCGGGAAGGCGTGTCAGACTTTTACTGACTACAACCCACTCCTGTTCCTTCTTTGCCTTTGTTCTAGGGCCCCGGGGTTCTCTTTCGCACAACTCATGGCCCCAGTAGGCTTCGAGCCTGCTGGCTCCCTACGGATTTGATGACATCTCCTTGAGGCGCGCGTGGAACACTACGCTCCGTCGACGACTTGGGCTCGGTCCGGACGGTTACAGGACGGCGAGCTACCCATTACTCGCCGTCCGTAAGCCCGCGCCTAAGGTGGCTGGAAATCGGGATCGAGATCCCGGCGGCTGGGGCGTGAGGGCCGTTTCCTCTTACGTGGTCCGCCGCCTCCTTTGCTTGCATTGCAGCTTCGCAGAAGGAGGCCACCGCCTGCTGTTCCTCCTCGCTCCAGACCATGGCCTGTAGCAGGGACCGGCGCGAGAGGTCGTTGCTGCCGATCGCTCCCACGAGGACACGGTGGTGCTCCGCCCGAGCAGGACACCTCCGCCTAATGCTCCACCGTGTCCTCCGAGTGGTCTACAAACTGGTAACACAGGCGTGCATCTCCACGCGCAAATCGTGCATGCGTGCAAGGACTGTTGCCTCCAAATCCCATGGTGGCAGGCCAGCAAGAAGGCCACCGGTGCCCCATAAAGGGCCATGAACCGACATGGCCCTTTATCACGATTCCTGCGTTGGGCAGGAGCCGCTTGAGGGCAGCCCCAGTCCAATCCAGTTTAGGAGCCAGACGTCGGAAGTGCTCCTCGAAATTCCATAGGCTGTCGAGGTCGGGTCCCAAGTACTTCATAGTCGACTCGACGCCGATGTAAACTCCTCCTACCGTTATTTGGGAACCCGGTGGTGGCGCATTCTGAGGGCCGTGAAAGCACATGAAAGAACAGGCACAGCCTCGGACTTGTGCAATGCCACCTTGATTCCCAACTGCTGGATCCTCTCCACGACTGTCGCAACCCCACATGTCGCTATTTCGACCGTCGCCTGATACGACTCTCCCTGCACCTGAACCAGCGTGTCCTCTGCGTAACAGATCATGCTGACCCCGTCAGGGAGGTCGCCACGCAGCACATAGTCGTATCCGATGTTCCACAAGGGTGGTCCTAGTAACGATCTCTGCAGAACATCGCACGACATCTCCCGCCGTTTTCACTCTCCCTGGTGACCGGCGTAGATGATGAACTCTCCCGTCAGTTAGGGCTCGATCACACGACAGAGGTAGTCGAGAACCTGGTGATACCGGAGTGCTCTCATAATGCTACTCCAGGACAGGGAATTAAAGGCGTTGGCGATGTCCAAAGACACCGCCCTGCCCTGGGACACCGCATCCCCCGTCGTGAGGGCTCGCATGCGCATGTTGGCGTCCACCGTGGAGCGCCCCCTGCGAAAGCCGAACTAGTAGTAGTTCGCAAGATCTGGCCCCAGCCGTACCAAGTGCGCGACGATGCGGTCTGCAATGACTCTTTCAAAGAGCTTGCCCACCTCATCGAGCAGCACAATGAGCCGGTTTGCGGACCGTGAGTCCGCAGGGCGTCCCGGCTTCGCGAAGTGGACCGGTTTCCCCGTCATCCAGCAAAGTGGGAACTGGCCACTCTCCATGCATGCGTTAAAGAGCCTTCGTAGTCGAGTCCCGAGTTCCTCCATGGCCAGGACCCAGGCTTTTCCAGGCAAGCCGTTGGGTCCTGGGGCGGTATTTTTGGCATACAGCCTTCGTACCGCCACTCTCATCTCTACCTCGGTCACCTCTGGAGCATTATCGGCGTCGTCGCCGTCGTGGTCACACTGCAGGTGGCGGAGCCAGGGTGGGGAAGAGTGTTCCCCTCGCTCGAAGAACAGAGCGCTCACCACACCCTCCACAAGCTGGGGCTGGAAAACATGGCCTTCTGGAACCACTCTGCCTCAGTCTCGTACCCACGTGGTGTACCATGTTTTTGAATCATAGTATCCAAAAATCAAAAGAACTTTCTTACTCGTGTTTTTGCTGTTATTATAACCTTTCATAACAAAATCTCATTACTTAACAAACTTCAATGGATTCTACATATAACTGAACAACTTACTCTTAATTAGTCTTGCTCTACAGTTTGGAATCTTAATTAATTCCCATCGATATCGTCCTATTCTGCAGTGCTGAAGATTCGTATTTATGTAAATGTCCAATTAATATCTGATAGGTAGTGCTGTATTTGGGCATATCAAATATAGTTAGATACTTTTGTTGGCGATCCGGCTGAGTAGGTAGTTGATAGGCTCATCGCGTCGCTATCACGGATCGACTTAATCAAGTGCACTCCGAGGGCCGGTCCATTACGTTAACATATTGCCTCCATCGAGCGACGTTCTGCTCCACGCTCCACCTCAGCAACTTAGGATGTGAACATACGTTTATGTAAGTCAAGATTAGAGCCTGAATAGTGGAGGCGTTTTATAAAAATGTGAAAAGTATGTTGAACGCTTTTAAAATTTGTGATTGTTACCGATATTTTCTTCTTATAAAATTGGACCTTTGCCATGACGTAACATCGATTTAGGTGCGTCGTGTTTACTATATTATGCAGATAGTTTCTAATAAAGACAAGGTGGCTGCCGCGTTGCTATGGTGATGCGACTCCGGTACATGATGGATATTCGACTCAAACCCGCAAAACATTTGGGGAACACACTCATTGTGCGTACAGTTAAGGAGTGATAGCCTGAAAGTTTTCAAGTCAAAAGAGTATAGGTTACTTCAAGGCAAGCGTACTCCATCGTCGACCACAATAATCGCTTACCATCAGGCGAGACAAAGGTCAAGCATGTAGTAGGTACCTAACGTATAAATATTTAAAAAAAGAAAAAAAATGTTATTTCATTCACAGATGAGTTTATCTTTTTTTGTTATATATTTTTTGAATACGGAATTGAATCATGAAAATTTACGAATGCTGTATGTTAATATAATATATTGTAAATTGTATATTTAAAATTTTACTTAAAATATATTTGATTTTGACAATACCACATTTAAATACTAAAACCATAAAAATAAAAACACTTAACTAATTAAAACTGTATATAATTATTTTGTTACTAGCAATCAGTATAATTCAAGAATTCTATACAATACCTAGGCAATGTATAGAATACCTGGGGCGTCTAGGCAATATATGAAACATTATGAATATTATTGTCTATTACATACTGTACGTAGGTAATATAATTATAAAATTCCTAGGCATTGTATAGAGTAGCTGCTGGCCCATAGGCAATGTGTAAAAGAAATAGATTTTGGTCACAACACATCAAAAGAAGAATTTCTTAAAAATCTGAAAATATAGTACTTACATCTGATAGACACAAGGTAGAAAGATCTATAATATTACAAAGAGACAGCGGCGAGTGGCTCGAAATAAGAAAAATCCGGTGCAGGAACTTCCCGAACTGATCATGTTCAGTGAGAACCTGCGTAATGCGGAAGGTGAGGACGCCGTGAGCTCTTTCCAGCCACTCCTCAAAGAGAGGGCTTACCGCCATAATTATGGCATGCTTCTATAATAATTGATTCTTCAGATATTGATCTGAAGAATCAATTATTTAATTAGAAATTATGTATAAATAAAATGATTAATGATTTATCATATTTGATTATTTTAATTCTTATGTAAAGGAAGATGTGTGACGTACTAATAAAGGGCAAGTGACATATACACGTGCACGGGTCAGGTAATGCATTATCCGTTTAACTGTCGGCGGTAGCGCACGTGTTACGTAGCTTGGTGAAACCCATGTATGACTTTTATTTATCAATCTAGCAGCAAATGAGGACACCACAACCGGTATCCATCTTGAGTAGTATGATATGTATAAAAATATATCAATACTCAATTCTTTATTGCATTCTACAATGTAGGCTTAGGTGGTAAACATTTGCCAAAATATAAAATCGTAGACCTTGTTGGGCACAGCAAAAGAAGGATATACATATAATAATAAGCGGAGAAGAGGACTTATCGTTTAGGCATCTTATAATCTGTATTTAGACTGATATACTTTTATGAAATAATTCATTAATAATAAATTTTAATAATAATAATTAATAATGTCAATATTTTAAAATGAAAATTAGGTATGTCGTAAATAAGTTAAATAAAGGAAACAATAATTTAACAGTTTTGCTTATTCTATTCATATGTGTCTTAATGATTATCCATATAGTTACCTCCATACTTCTAACATATTACGTTAACAAAACAAATTATGACAACGACGAACGCTCCCTTCGCTTTTATTTTATTTCAACATTTTACTGCTTAATAGACAACTATCCACGGCTTTCTGGCTGTATCTTCTTACCATCAAAATGCATTGAATACATATTATATTTATGAATCAGTTCACTTGGCAAATATAAATATCAGTTGATATTTTTTTATGATTACTATTTTGGAGTTCAAAATAAATTCAATTTTCCTCAAAAACTGAAGCCAAAACCATCGCTAATAGTGTAGTATCAACAAAGCCATTTCAGTAACGCAATAAAATTAGGACCTTTTTTATATAGGTAATATGAGTTTTTATAATAAAAGTTTTTGAAAAGATAAATCTTTCCAATATCGACGTTCCTGTCACTCGTGTCGCACTCTGCAAAATATTCGTTAATCCTTTCACCCCCACACACACTAACGTCGAAGGCACAGGACACGAAAACGAATACGAAAAAGGATAATATTTTTTGAGGGTTTATCATGGTCTGGGGACTCACATGCCGGGGGGCGAGAGATAGCATTCGCAAATTAATTCCTATACCTTTGATCTCGGAGGCATTGTCGGTTTGTTGTACAAATAAGCAGGTGAACCTGCCAGCTCCGCCGCGCAGCCTTCACAATTCCCCCGAGACTCCGTGACCGTGTACGCTGAGAGAAAAGCAGTTTAAGCTGTTACAAGTCGAGTAATAAAGCTAGACCTGTCTACTTTGTAAATAGACGCGGCTTTCATAAGAATTTATGACCCACCTTCACACACTTGATATCATAGTAAATTCATTTTATGAAAGACCCTTTTATATGATATGACGAGTATTACTCAGCAGTCTTGATATAGCCTGCTCATGACTTTAAATTGATATTTTTCGAGATATTCGTCCAATAAACAGAACATAGTAAGCCCCGGTCACGTCGAGAACCTTCATTATTTTTTATGTTATTGTTCCAAAATCGTTTGTGTACAGGACGAAAATCTTAGATATCTCTATCACTCTTAATTTTGCGAACACAATCACAAATTGTATAAATAAACTACTACGAATTTCGTAGTAAGTTGCTACGAGAATTTTCGGATGTTGTTCGGTTACTTGAAACGAATCTATTATGTAAGTATTAGAAATACGAATGAGTGTGTTCTCGACATGTGCAATCCTTAGCTACAAAAACAAAAGCAGTAAACATTTAGAGGACATACTCACATTACCTTGCATTTTAGCGAGTGCTACCTACGTGTGCTACGGGCTACGAATGCGACAGCGGGTGCCGGGCGCAGGAAAACGACGGCGGCCTGTCGGGCGATGCTCGGTGTTTCGTTCCACAGAGGCGCACGTTGTTATTTCTCCATGCTACGCTCTGTAGCTCTCTATATAACGAACTACATAATTATATCCAGCGTTTCCTCTATCAAAGACATCATTTCTTTCAAAGACAAAATTAAATAAAACATTATTTTGTTCTCATCCTTACTTCTATTGAGTTGTTTAATGCAGAAGTTATGAAACTGCACGCAGACTTCTACTTTACGCATATTGGATGTTACTAAACACACCCAACAAATATGGCAACGTAACTGTTCTGTGACATAACTTTATTATAGGAGTTATATCTATCAGATAACCCGAATAAGGTTACCTAACCGGGTAATAATTCCCATTGTGACGTTTCTATTCCACAATGGCTGACGTTAGTAAAAAAGGATATTAATACAATGTATAAAGTTCTGTATAATGGAGCCATGGGTGTGTTAAGGAAAATTGTGTTATCACCGGGCATGTGCCTGGAGAACGCAAATAAAAATAACAAAGTATCTGTTACACAGGGATAAGCCAGCAAACGGGCAGCATTCAATTCCCGGCACTATCTCTACGAGCCTCTAAAATATCGCTCTGAACCCATATCCTTGTGCCAAGTCGGGAACGATGTCTATCTGCCGCCAATCTTCAATTTATTCACTCGCCGCTTTTAAAGTTGCACTGACACTGTGTTCAAGTAGGATTGTACCCATAACACAGCCTGTCTATGGTTTCCTTGTTTACAAAACAAAGTTTAAAATTAGTTTCCTGTTAGCTGATATGTAAATAAAATACTGAACATCTAATAAATTCTAATTAAAACTTGGCTAGGTAAGTAACAAAGTTATAAAGTTAGCTTCATGAAACTTGTTTGAATTGCAAAATCCTTAGCTTATAAGCCGAGAACGTGACGTTCATATCAGCGAGTCGGGCCTGGCTTTGAAATGTTTCATAAAATTCAGTGAGAAACTATTAGCTTATAGCTGGCGTACAGCGGACAAACCAATTTTCTTTTCGTATCCTTTTCGATTTAAATAAATATGTTATTGTTAGAAGTCATAGTGAGGAACGAAGCAAGTTTTCCCAAACCCGGCGATAGTCGGCACAATCATAACCGGAGCCATCCTATTTGGGAAATACGTAATAGAGAGAAGTTCGCCGCCAGGCAGGCGCTCACAGACGAGAACGCGTGCTCAATGTGCTCATTCCGGCCTATTTGCTAGAACAGCGTCGATATCCTGCCAATGAATCGCGACTGGACGGTCGGAGCGTGATCCCGCATTTCATTTAGAGCTTGTTAAGAAAAATGACCTAAGTACAGGCTAAATAAGAATCGCCTATTATTACACTAGGCAGTCTATCTGTCCTCCAACAAAGAGCTTCTCTCCTTTGAAAATCTTTTAATAGCGCGCCCTGTTGCCGAGTACCAACGAAATAATAAACTTTGTAGATGCGAAAATACGGATAATAGGGGGAGTCTGTACACAATAATAGATGTAGAGGTACAAAGGCTTTGTCGTTTCGTTCTTAATCTGATAATAATTGAACTCAATTTCGTTGTTATTATAACAGGAATGAACCCTCGAGCAAGGTTGTGTATGTCTGCCGTCTCGGAACACCCCACACATTGCCATAGTGATTGTAATAATAACTTTGTTACGGAAACTTCCTTTCAAAACATATTTGTAATGCTACCTAAGTGTGGAAGTTTTGAAATATTTTGGCTCGTATACATTGACGCACCTGTGTGAAACTTCTATTGTTTGTGACATTTTAATTCTCTGTCCATATTTATTTAAAAAATTATGTTTATACTTCTTACAATTATAAAGGATTTTTTATTTCTTTTGTGAGCAAATGAGAGTACTGAAAATTTATTTTATGAAACAATAGCGGAACAAGATTATTTATTTGGTATTTACTACCAGTGGCGACGCCCGCGTGTCACTAGAAAGTTATCCCAAGAGAATGCAAGGGAATATTTAAATGTGTCTATTCCAGGACATTGGCTATCCGTAAGCTAAATTTCATCAAAATTCGTTCAGTCGTCTGAGCGTGAAGGAATACCAAAAACACATACTTGTACAAGCACATACATACAAACTTTCGTCTTTATAAAATGTGTGTGATATATAAAGAAAAAATGTAGTAATTGCGTGCCGCCAAAGAATATACTTACTTAATGATTTAATGAACAACTTTTTAAACTAAATGCTATTAACTTTTAATTAGCAGCCCAAAATTCGTATATATCGAAAATTTTAAAGTAGTTTATTCAATTATATGTATGTCGGTGAAGTCAATAGTACGGAAGCTTGAGAACAAATGAACGAGCCAAGTGAAAAGTGACACATGTCACTTTGACAGAATCCGCGCTGACGTTTGCACGAACCGAGTAGATAAAAGGGCCGACCGCAGAGGTCCGTGGCTCATTCCTCTGTCGGCAGCCGTGCGTACAACGTCTAAGTGTCGGGGACTGTCTCACTGCTCATTGTGTAAAGTGAATACCTAAAGCTTGCCTCATAATAAATCAGTTGTGTGATCTAAGATAGTTTGTTTATTGCTCGTTACCCAGCCATCGCCCACAAGACATAGTCTCTGGACAGAGCTTCAATGATGATCGGCATCCTGCGCCGACATCAGAAGTGGGATTCCGAGCAAATAAACAAGAGCAGCACGAAGGTTACGTAACGCCGGTCACGAAGAAAATAGCAAGAGCCAAGACAAGTAGCGGTCATTATTTGAAATGGAAAATTAGAAAGTGAAGACCTGGAATGAAGCACTGGACCGAATAAGATTCAAAGTTCCGTTAATCAATGTCATTATCAGTTTTGGTCTGATTGGGTTTTTTCTGGGGTTTTTCCCTAATCCTGAGCAACGAATGTTGGACCATGATGACATTGTTTCCCCAGAAGGAAATAGGAACTGACTAAATCACCGTGTACTACACAGATTGTGACCAGGACAAGACCGACGCAAATGCATGTTCACGATGTACCATTTTCCGATACGTGCTTTGCTGATAATCCGAAGTCACCAGTGATTACAGCAAGAATTACAAACTTTTAGTTACCTGAAGTGTAAAATGCAAAGTGCAGTGCGTGTGTGTGTGCATGCCTGAGATGCAGTGCGCTACCAAATCAGAAAATATTTGACACAAAACGTATGAAGACATCTCAAACGTCACCTGTCAAATGTTTCCACTGTGGAAAAATTGGACGGAGCAGGCTGTGTTTTCATAAGCAAGAAACAGTAGGAAACCGACAGAATGACGTGACATTCAAGCTTCAAGACTCAATCCCATGGTCAGCCACATCGTATGCTGCAAATGTGGAGAACTAGGTCACATCTCCTTCCGGTGTCCTGATGAAAGTGACGCAGCGGTGACGGTGACGCCAAGGCATCACGTAGCGAGCGAGAGGTTGACTGACGGGTGTTGTCGATCCTACACCAGGAACAAGGTCAGGTATTCATATTCCATTTTAATTCTGGTGCTGAGTGTTGTCTCTCTTTCACTTTAAAATCTGTCGTCACTATTTCACGGCAAACGTAAACACAGTATTGTTACATTGAAGGGTCAGTTCAGTGTGTTCAGATCTATTTGCGAAGTGATATTTTGGCCGTGAAATATTGTTGCAAGGGTTCAGTTCAATTAGTAAAAATTGCTAAAGTTCACGACGTAAATAATTGTAATTACAACTACCCTCATTAGATCCAGTAGATACCGTTTCGATTTTTTTTTATGAAAGTGATAATTCCTCCATAGACGTGTCGGTATACTACAAACGCGTGTTGTAAAAAGTAAACTTATCCGTTTGATTGACTCGTATTTGACTGTATAAAGATGACCATAGCGGTCTAGCACGGAAAAATTAATAATGCGTGAGCGGGTAGATGATTGTTGCTGGCAAATATTATTCGACCGAGTAATTCGATGTTTGTTAGCTCTTTTGACTTAAAAACTCGACCGGTCAGATATAATGAGCAAAGATTACTGTGAACTAAATAACAATGTGACTAACCGAGATACCACTTACCTTAGACAAAATAACTCGTTTAAATAGTGCGCGTTATTTTACAAAATTAGATTGTGTATCAGGCTTTCAGTAGTATGATAGCGGACAGCCGGTACAAATATTTGACCATGCCAATCAGTTTCAAAATGCGATCTGAGTTTTCCAACGGACGATTGTTGTTGTTCTAGGCGAATCGGTAAATACCTACATCGTAGTTTGAGTTGTCAATATTTTGATTATTTAGGAAACTATTAAGAGGGACGTCGGGAGACTTAATGTAGTTTTACAAACGTTGACTAAAGCCGGATTTTCATTAAATTTGAGAAAAATGGTTGTTTTTGATAATGCAACTCAAGTTACTAGGGTATGAAATTAAGTCAAGTAGTGAAGTTAGGAGGAATAGGACCTAATAGCAGAAAGCAGGTCACGTACATTCGACTCTGCCTCCACCGTTTATCTTAGCTCGATTAGGGCAGTTTATAGGTCTAGTAGCTTACTTCGGGCGGTTTGTGCCTAAGTTTACTCCTGTTATGGGTCCGTTCTAAACGTTTGATGTGTAGTCAAGTTTCTTTTTCTTGGCAACAGCGCCACGAAGACATTGATTAAGAAATAATTTCAATTCTTAAGAAAGAGTCGGTTTTAATGATTTAAGCCTCTCAAATACGTAGTAGAATTGCATACTGATGTCAGTGAAACCATAAGATAAGGCTGGATTCAAAGCAGGTGATGCCCTGTAGTAGTACCATACGTGAGTTATCGCGAAACTATCTCCCATTGCTTGATCATAAAGATAATTTACAGTCGGTTTATAGTCGGTTAGAAGGTAAAGCTAAAAAGAACTCTCTGGTAATTAGTTACGTGCTGAACAAACAAAAGGAGACTTTGAAACTTTTAAGGTTCTGATTAAAATAAATGGTAGTTAAAAGAATTTAGAGTTCTGTGATTCAATTAACATTATCTTACACTTAGTCGCGACGGGATTTTCACGTGTGACAAACGTGTGATGTTCGTGTTAGAACCAATGCTAATAAAGACAGTAGAGACAAAAAACCGTTTGTGGTAGGGTTCATTAGGCGAAGTCTAACTCGTGATTAATTGTTCAGTTACGGACGCTAAGCCAAACGACGAAGGCAGGTGGTCCCTTAGCACTGTTAATTGACAAGGCTGTGTTTTCTCTACCGTTGATGACAAAAGACGATGTAGACTCAGAATTAAATTTTAGTACCGTGAGAAATGATGCGTTACGCCATATAGAGAGTGCGTAGCAACCTATGAAAAGTGTAAGTTTAATCTGACGAAGGCGGAAGTTGATAAATTTTTGATAAGAGACTTTTTCATATACGAGCAGAGCAAGTAAACTGAGTAAGATCCATTTAAAGATTAATTTGAAGTAATAGAGAGAGAGAAAGAAAATCAGCGCATAACTGATAAAATCGGGGTAGAGTAAAGTAGTAGAGATAATGAGATTATTAAGTTTACATGATGATCGGACTATACCAGATTTTATTTGTAGCCGTAGCTTAATAGAAATCGGTATCTAGTGGTCACAGTAGTCCGTGAGTACACGGTATTGCGATCAAACCTGGGACGTAATGTGGGGAAACCATTAAGTCGTGAGAGACTTGGTAATCCTGGAGGGATGCGCAGGGATGGTTGAGTGACTAGAGGTTACTGGGCTATTAGTAGCCAGAGATCACGTGCAGTGATTAATGATTAGTGTTTTGGATTAGTTTGATTGATTTGGTGGAGAAGTTACCATGATAATTAATTCACGGTTATGCTTTGAATTTTCTGATTATTGATTTTGATATTGAAACGATATAGAAATTTTGATGTTAATTTATTTTCTTTAATTGAACTTAGCAGTACTATAAACAGTAGTGAGAATTAGTAGGTTAGTTAATAGAAATTTAGAGTTTCGATACATCTCGAGTTTTGTTGAACCTTCATAATTTACGGTTGGCGCAGTGGTTGAGCGATTGACTGCTGCGCTGCGCGTTGCGGGTTTGATTCCCGCAGGGGGTAGACGTTGTTATGGCCTACAGAGAGAGGGATAATAAAACATGAGGTTCCGGTTGAATTAGATGTATAGGAAGTAGGTGGGGAAAGTGATCATGGCACTATTTAATCACTGCTGCTTTAGAATTAAGGAACGGTTAGTGAGTTATCCTCATTTACGTTGGTGCGTAAACGAGATGAGTCGTTGTAGCGACGCAATTAGTAAGTTATCCTCGTTTACGTTGGTGCGTAAACGAGATGAGTCGTTGTAGCGACGCAATTAGTAAGTTATCCTCGTTTACGTTGGTGCGTAAACGAGATGAGTCGTTGTAGCGACGCCTGTAGTGAGTTATCCTCGTTTACGTTGGTGCGTAAACGAGATGAGTCGTTGTAGCGACGCCTTTAGTGAGTTATCCTCGTTTACGTTGGTGCGTAAACGAGAGGAGTCGTTGGTGCGACACCTGTAGCGAGTTGACCACGTTTGCGTTGGTGCGTAAACGATTTGGATTTATGGTTGGATTGGGAATTTCATTATACATAGTCACTCATGATCAGGATGTCTAGTGTGTGTGAGAGTTTGCATGTTTGGGAGCGCACTCGCGGTGCGAGAGTGGTTCCTGATGTTTGTCAGGAGTGACCGAGCTATATGATACTGCGAGATGTATTTTGTTTCAAATCAACACAGAGACCGACGCCTTGTTTGGAAGTCTCGTCAGTGGACCGTCTTCTGGCTGAGGTGGTGAACTGGTGATGATGAATACAGCGACGGATGTCTTGTTGGGACGTCTCGTCAATGGATATCTTCCAGCTGAGGTGACGATGATGACTAACACACAGGGACGTGTGTTCCGCAGGATGGCCGTGTCGGTGAAGTCAATAGTACGGAAGCTTGAGAACAAATGAACGAGCCAAGTGAAAAGTGACACATGTCACTTTGACAGAATCCGCGCTGACGTTTGCACGAACCGAGTAGATAAAAGGGCCGACCGCAGAGGTCCGTGGCTCATTCCTCTGTCGGCAGCCGTGCGTACAACGTCTAAGTGTCGGGGACTGTCTCACTGCTCATTGTGTAAAGTGAATACCTAAAGCTTGCCTCATAATAAATCAGTTGTGTGATCTAAGATAGTTTGTTTATTGCTCGTTACCCAGCCATCGCCCACAAGACATAGTCTCTGGACAGAGCTTCAATGATGATCGGCATCCTGCGCCGACATGTATAAAAGAGAAAATTGGTATGATTACTAGTGTTTCAAATCACCTACATGTTGTACTTATTTCACTGGCGTGCCCGAATTATTTTGCCGCGTGCCACCACTGGCACACGTGCCATAGGTTCGCCATCCCTGGACTAGGAGATAGTAGCTACACTTGCATCATCTAATATAAATATAAAAATCCTGTGTTTGTTATCGAACTCCTCTCTGAAATGGCTTGACCGATTTTTATGATTTTTTTGTATATTTGGTAGGTGTGAGAAAAGGCCGTAGGTATATTATACCTTCCTACCCCCACCCCTTATTTGTTTTCTTATATAATTTTATTTTAGTTATCTACATCAATATTATAGAGAGGTAAAGATTGTAATTTTGTTTGTAGGAAGTAATCTCTGGAACTACTAAACCAATTTTGGAAATTCTTATAGGCTATATTATTATATTGATTATAATCATTTTTTACCCCAAAAATATTTCACGCGCGTTTAGTTTTTATATAAAACAGTTGCAATAATATAATCTACAGTTATATTTAAAGATAAAGACAAGACGAATTAATGATGAATCGATGATGGATTGGCCTCAAGGCATTTCTGTACGCAGCGAATCGTAATCATAACGCAAAATACAAAAGAGAAAGTAGCGAGTCGAAAACACGCAGTAATAATCATTGCAAGTACATGTCACTCAATGTTATCTTTCAGTGTAAAAATAATGAGATTGTAAAGTATGAAATGAGGGGAGGTCGTTTGCCGTTCTGTATCATGGCGCTGAAATAGTCGCTACACACCCGGAACCGGATGTACGCCATCTCCGACTCCGATCGACAACCGTAACGTGCCGTACTTGTTGTATCGTTATTATGTTATCGTAACCGTAGGGGCCCAGCAGGGTCGAAGCCTACTGGGGCCATGGGTTCGCTTCTGAAAGGAAATCCCGGCCCTGGAATATAATACTTCCTTCGTTGCCTTTTGCAACGAAGGAACTAGGAGTGGGTTTTAGTCAGTAGAAGTCTGACATGCGCTTTCGCTCTGCCCAAGGGCGGAAGATGGATGATTTCCCACATAAAAAAAAAACATAATAACGTAAACGTTGCATAAACACCAACTTTTTTGTGTTCCATGAGCTTTACGTATGCTGTATAAATAAATGCTCTCATAAAATATAACCATGAAAAATACTTTTATTACTCTACACTTGAAGTACGTTCAGTTTTTTGCTTCCTATTTTAGTGATAGCTGATTGATTGATTGATTGGCTAGTGCTTTCGCTTGTCTATAATATAACGTGTGTGTTCACCGTCCATCGGCAATCGGGCTTGTACGTCATGCGTTCAATTTGCCAGCTTCCTTTGATGCATATTTCAACAAGTTTCACAGCGGGCGCGTCACAGACACCGAAACGAAAATTTTACCTTAATTAAAATTGTTCATATCAGTGCCGTACATCAGTTTTATCGAGCGAGCGTTATTTACAGGGAATGATTGTGACTGAATCAGTTTTGTCAATATGGAGGTAGTGCGGTGTGAACCTTTACACAATGACTTTACTACCAATTCATATTTCATATTAAACAATGTACAATCAATCGCTATCCCATTACCATAAATCACGTTCGTGCTATTGAAATCGTAAACAATAGATACCTGAGCACATCACCTATGTATTGTCCCAACACCAGTTTCTGTAATGTCTGAAATCCGTCTCTCATCGGTGTTTTCTGATAAATTCTATCTATCAACATGACAGTAAACAATGAGTACCTACGTTAACTGTATTTGTTGGTATGTATAGTTATGTTCACAAGTATACTTTAGTCCATTAGCTAAGCTCATGACGCGGGTACTCGGTAAGCGGATCAGAGAATAGGTTTATGCGTTGGATAAGACGCCAGAATGGTCTTGCAAAGTTAATGGAGGCTTAAATAAATCAATACATAAAAAATATCTTAAGCAAACTGTCGTGAGGTGCATTTTGATCCGAAATTAGGTGCTTTACACTTACTAGAGCATCACAGACGTGAGATGTGCTTGGCTAGTGTCTAGACTCCACTAATGAGTTGCGTTACAGTTTAGATAACACTCGAAGGTTTTATCTGAACCAATGCTCAGTTGCGAACCGCATATAGATTCGAATAGAATCACAGAGATTTTTCGGATGATTTCCCCTGGGCCATCAGAGACCACTTTAGGTTCTCTATATTACGGCTAACCTAACCTACACAAGTATTCCTATATTTCCTATTATAAGTATTTCGTTTTCTGTTCAGGGGTATTGCAACAAACGTACAATGATGCAATGCAAAAATTCGTAGCATCTTTTTCTACTTCCTCCATCTTTCACGACTCCGATTCACTGTATTTGTGCTACCAGTTTTGTGCTAGTAAGGCCTCATTTGTAAAAAAAAAATCTAAATTATTTTGCTATGCCACTGTTTCTGTCGAAGTATATATTCTCAGATAAAGCCAGTTAGTGGAGGTATTCACTTCAATGACGACATTTTAATTTATTTTTCGGTAGCAGAATAAATATCCAGCTTTAAATTCTGACCACGTCGCCCTTCTTTTGCCTAATGCGACCCACTCAAATTCAACTTACAATAAAGTTATTTCCGAGTAAAATAGATTTATAATTACCTAGAGAGACGCTCACAGACGTTGAATAGAAGTTACTTAAAATAGAATTACTGGGAGAGCCAGACAAAGTGTGTAGTGAAAGCGCAGTCAGTATGCAAACTTCAAAGGAACTGAAGTTAATGAAGACGGCACGCAATAAAGTTTTGTAAGTCGTCAGGTGTCGGGATGGGGGGGGGGAGCGGGTAGACGTGTGCTGGAGCCGGCAGTCTGCAGTGTTCGACATCACGGGTGGTTGAGAAGCAGTAAACGATACCTAATCATTGTTATATTGATGAAAAGACAACTTCTAGTTTGTACAGAAAATATTAACATTAACTTCTGTTTCTAACTCGTGGCTAAATAATATCTGCAACTAAAACAAGGTTAAGTAACGCATGCTGAGGTCAGTTTGTGGATGGGTGACCATCCTTTATATACCGAGATTCCTCCATGCTTCTTGATTTCTTACAGATTTTACGGATTGTTAGAGGCGAAGAAATTCTGACACCGGTTTTGCCAAGAGATACCGTGTTACCCAGTCCTACCTACTGGGTTGTGGAGGTCAGATAAGCAGTCGCTCTGTAGCGACATCTATGGCGTCACATAAGAACTAATCCTGCATCGCGCAATTAAAGTTCTCCGCGCTATTAGAACATATAGAACAGCCCGAAATCATCTATCGGGCAGTTGCCCACCAGACATAACACCCGTCTGGTCGCAGGGTCCTCCCTTTTCGACGGAGGTTTGCGAGACTTAACTCTCTTTTCCGCATACCTCCAAAGCTCCATGTAAAATACTGGCATTCTCCTGCTTCTGATTCGACCTCCGTTTACCTGGGAAAAGGCTAGACAGATTGATTTACCTCCAGTAATGGCCGTGTCTTAGTGTAGGTACTGAGAGTCTAAGATATCTACGTCCGTACATATCAATAATAATAATAATATTTATTTCTATATTCATTAATCTCAGGACCCTGAGGTCCTGGACCTTTGGAAGGCGTACGAGGAGCCGAAACCAACTCGCAGAGGCCCTTTTAGACGCTTTAATGGAAAGTGGTACAAACCGCTGATTATCCCTGTACGTACCATGCTAGTTGCATCCAAGGACAACCCCCGGTTGGTGGGAAACTATTGCGACATTTGGAAAACTAAGATATAAGGCTATGGTTTATGGAGTCTTAAGTGGACTGTTTACCAGGAACTATGTTAAGACTATGGCCCCTGCTTAAACAATGTTATTAATATCCATCGACAAAAGGCAGGGGGTGACTTGCACACTCAATAAATGGGCCCCCATAAACGGTCGCTAGCACGAAGTGACGTAGCAACAAGAGGGCAACATATCCTGAGGTGCTTAAGGAGTGGAGAGGTATACCACGGCTATCAGGACAATCCCGGAAGTACGGTCAAGATCCCTACCAGCACCTTACTGGATTATACATCCTTCTCCCGAGCACGTTTGCTCTTGCGAATCTCCACTCAAGCCAGCCAATAAAGGCAAGAGAGAGGTGGGAGCTCTGTTCCTCGTCAGTGTTCACTACGGCCGGCCAATAAAGGCAAGCCGGAGATGAAGAACAAGAATTTTCCCGGGAGATCGGGTCCGTGGGGTCGCTAATGCCCAACAGTTCGCCACAAAACTGCACTGCGGATTGTATCTCTCTTAGTCTGGCCCCTCACCCTAGGCATATTACGGCAAAGCAAACTTTACCGATACAGACCTGGGGTATATTGGAGCACGCAAGCCCCACCACGACGTCAACGTAGAGATACGGCGATGGGGCGATATTTATTTTATTATTATTACTTTTATTTTCTATTTATAAATGTAATTATTATTTTTGTTTCTGTTTTTACTTCTCAGCTCTTAGGCTGGTATTTAACTACATTTACGGGCCAAGCCAAGTAAATGTAGCGTGTGGTATGTTATGTGGTGGATGCGTTCTGAAGTAGACCCATTTCGCGTTCGTCTATTTGTAAGAACTTTCTGACAATGCGACATGTATTTAAAATAGCTGCTTTTTGTAAGGGTATATAAAGGGTATCTTTAAGATTTAATAACTTTAGACTATGGAGGAGATGATGCGGGATGACACCTGTTGTGGAAAGGACGATAGGGACCACATAAACCTTTTCTTGTCGCCATATTCTAGTTATTTCCTCCTTAAGTTCTACGTATTTACTAATTTTTTCCGTTATTGTCTTCTGTATGTTATGTGTGTTGGGAACAGCAATATCTATTAGGTAGGTTATTTTATTTATTTTATCCTGTAGGATGATATCCGGCCTATTATAGTGGATTGTCCTATCGGTGAGAATAGCTCTATCATAATACAGTTTATGTGTGTCATTTTCTAGAATAGTTTGTGGTGTGTAATTATAATAAGGGGTGTTTGTGTCCTGTATGAGTGCATATTTAATTGCTAATTTTTGGTGAAGTACGTTTGCCACTTGATTATGTCTGTGAGTGTAGTCCGTTTGGGTAAGGGTTGTACAGGCTCCAGTGATGTGCTGAATCGTTTCTGGCTGCATATGGCACCTTCGACATTTATCGTTTGAAACTGAGGGATCTTTGATTATATATTTTCTATAGTTCTTAGTATTTATTATTTGATCTTGTATCGCAATCATAAATCCTTCAGTTTCAGGGAATAAATTACCTATCTTAAGCCATTTGTTCGAAGCTAATTTGTGAACATGGGGTTGATCTAAAGCATGAGGGTGCCTGCCATGGAGAACTTTCTTTTTCCAATTTTCAATTTTTTGGTTCTGTGGATCAGTGTTGATAGTATCTTGTATATTTTGATCACTTGAATTAAGAGGAGTGTAATTGAAATCATGTAGAGTAATAGCTTTGTGTATGACACTAGTGCGAGATTTTGTAACGAAGAATGTTTTTAGCCTAATTATTTGCTTCTGCCAAAGGTGACCAATGTCAATTAGGCCTCTCCCTCCATTCTGTCTTTTGATAGTGAGTCGCTCGATCGCAGATTTAGGGTGTAAGTTGTTGTGTTTTGTGAGTGTCGTGCGTGTGGTTCTCTCTAGTTGTTCGATGTCAGTTTTACACCATTTTATTATTCCAAATGAGTAGGTCAATATAGGTATGGCAAACGTATTTAAGGCTTTTATTAAATGCTTTCCAGATAACTGTGTTTTGCAGACTGCGTTAATCCTCCTTCGATATTCTGTACTAAGGGTATGTTTAATTGCTGTATGGTCGAGTCCTTTAAGTTGTTTGTAGCCTAAATATTTGTATAGATCTGTTGGTTCCAAGGCTGCTATTGTGTCGGTGTCGTTAATTGTATAGTTACCTGATTTTATTTTACCTCTTATAATATGCAATGTTTTACACTTATCTAACCCAAATCTCATGTTTATATCTTGACTAAACTTTGTTGTGATCTCTATAAGCTTTTTCATTTCTTTTTCTGTTCTTGAATATAATTTAATGTCATCCATATATATGAGATGTGAGATAATAGTGTCTTCGGTGTTGTGTTTAAGGTTGTACCCGACCTGACAACGGTGTAGCAAATGAGACAGGGGGTTGAGGGCGAGGCAAAACCACAGAGGGCTCAAGGAATCTCCTTGATAGATGCCTTTTCTTATAAATATCTGTCGTGTTGTAAGATTACTGTGGCGATTATGTAAGTGAAGTGTAGTTTTCCAATATGACATTATAGTTCGCAAAAAAAGTATAACTTTTGAATTTATTTTGTAAATTTCTAAAATTTTTAGTAACCAGGAATGTGGGATACTATCAAACGCTTTTTGGTAATCTATATAAGTGCAATGAAGGTTCCTATTCTTGCATGTTGCGTGTTTATGAATGGTGGAGTCAATAATTAACTGTTCCTTGCATCCCATATGGCCTCGCCTGCAACCCTTCTGTTCTTCAGCTATTATATTGTGTCGTTCGATATGAGCGTTGATTTTTGTTGTTATCGCGGATGTTAAAATTTTATAAATAGTGGGTAGACATGTGATTGGTCTATACTGGGAAGGTTGTGTTGTGTAAGTGGTTTTAGGGAGCATGTATGTTATTCCTGTCGCAATGAATTCAGGTATATTTTGTTGTCCTAATACAATATTCGTTAAGTTTTTTGCTATATATTTATGAAGTATCGTTAGTTTTTTATACCAAAAATTTTGAATTTTGTCTATGCCCGGCGACTTCCAATTATGTAACCTAACTGTAATGTTTGTGATATCAGACTCAGTTATCTCTTTGAATTCCATTTCATCTATTGCTTCCCACTTAGTTTCTTCTTCTGTTATCCAAATAGCTTTATCATTGTGCTGTACTTGTTCTTCCCATATGTTAGACCAAAATGATTCGAGTTGTTCTTTCGAAGGTATGTCCGTATTGTTGTCCATTATCGTGTCCCTGGGTGGTTTTTGTATGTTCCTGTAAAATAATTTTTCATTCATAGCAAATGTTGCGTTATCAATTTTGCGCTGTTGTGCTTTTACGTATCTCCTAAGCCTATGAACTTTCAGAGCTAATTTCTGCTTTAATGTATCCAAATACTCTTCAGGTTTTCTATTGTTGTTTTCATGTCTAGTGTGAGTGGAATTAATTTTAAATATGGCTTCAACTCTTTTAACTACTTTTTGTGATCTACAGCCCCTGATATATTGTGTGAGCCTGCCACAATCTGCTCTTAATTTATCAATATCTTTTTCTAGTCTAAGTTGCCATGGTGGTTTAACATGGTCTCTAGATCTAGTATTACTGGTGTGTTCAGAGATTCTAAAATTAAGTTCTTCAGCGATAACAACCGCTGTGCAATAAATGAGGGTGTGTATGTCTATCAGTTGTACATCATCAGATAGGAACTTGTTTAATATGTTTTCATTAAACAAATTAACCAAACGGAAGAGGTTAAGACTATACTTGAGTTTCGGTAGTTTTGGTCGGGCTGCTGGATCCATCCCAGAATATTGTGCAAGTGAGGTTCTAAATTTGTCAAGTATTTCCTGAACATATGTATCTGTTACTGGGTTTGGATCCACAGCAACTGTCTCAATATCATTTTCTAGCGTTAAGGTTATAGATTCGGTTTGTGTGGAAGTGTGTGATGTTTGTGAGTTGTATGATTGAGATTCTACAAGCGGTTGTGATTGAATGAGTGATTGTGGTCGCTCTGACTGACTTTCGTGTGTGTTTTGTGTGACATTGCTAGTGCCTCCATAATCTTCTTCCTGTATTAATTGTATTCGTACTTCTTCTTTTAATTGATCTATTTCTTCTTGAGATATAAGTTTATTTCTAACTATGACCCTTCTTTGATCCGAGACCCTTTGTTCAGAAACCGTAATTTCAGGATACTGTCGCGTAAAAATTGCATGCAATTGTGGTCTGTAGGTGGTCATGTCTGTCTCTAATTTAGTAATGAATAAGTAGGTTCGCATGATAAATAAGTTAACTTCTTTGCTCCATCTCATGCGAACTCTTGCTTTGCCGGCCTTGGTGGACGCGGGTAAGAAGGTAGATACCTCCCGCGCAACATCCATGGCCGGAGTGAATCGGACTGAATTAAAACTTGCAATAGGGGGTGACGATGGTATGGATGGTGATGATCTACTAGAAGGAGTGTACGATACTGTGCTAGGACTATACGGTTCGACAGGGGTGTTTGTCCTGTCCGGCAGTCTGTCACCATCGTCAGTGATTTCGGCTGTAGCATCTTTATCGGTGGGAGCCCGCCTGCTCGACTCCTCACCGCTGACGGTTCGCATACTGTGACACCCAGCGTCAGCTCCAGGTGCGCCCCGGCGATCGCCCCCGGGCAGCGGTCCTATACGTTTACTTTTTGAACGTGTCTCCATGTTGAATGGGTTTCCAGAGCCACGTTAGCCACGCCAGTAATTTCTCATTCGTGTGTCCGCCCCCCACGTGATTAGATGGTCAATCAGGACGTGTGGTTGTTTAGGGGGCTAATTATTATTATTATTATTATTATTATTGAAAAATTAAATAGTAAGTAGTAGTTGTTCTAGGTCGAAGCTAGTACGTTGATATTATAATAATTTGATGTAACATTAAAATCAAATATAGATACTTACTCAAGTTTTGTCAAAATTTTGTAATAGTTAATATTATAATGTTAATATATTGTAATAGTATATTAAATATATTTCATATAGAATAAAAGATAACATGATTCTATATCTATTTCTAAGTATTTGATAGTCGAAGGCTTGCGGACGGATAAGAATCAGGCGCGAGTCTATGGCGCATTGTGTTCTATCTACGGGCGTCTCAGAGAGATGTCAGCAAACACCCCTAGCCAAGTTGATAATCTGCAATCATTAACGCTAGTCGAAAACTAATCAAATGTATGGGAATGACATCATCACAACGAAAAGTCACATGGTTAGAACAAACGAATAGAAAATTCGTAGCCAATTTCACGTGGTTCAACATTATAGAATGAATTGTTATCGTTTCTACAATGATCAACACTACAACCTTTGTTATACAAACGCTACATTGTAGAACGAGCGGCCGACTCAGGCGCGTCAACATGGCTACCAACTTATCGTTTTCTACAATTGCTGACACCGAGTCGTTACCGATTGGAGAACAGAATTCAACACAAAACGGTTGTAACTTGGCTAGGGGGCCAGGCCCACTAGAGCTGATGCCTACTAGGGCTGCGGAATTTTCCAAAAGAGTTCCCGTGGCCCTGGAACGAAAAGGGCAACTGTACATAGGTGAATTTTATTTCAGTAAAAGTCTGACACTGGATCTCGCTCTGGGCGGTGCGGGAATAATAAAATCTACCTGTGTTCCTTCAGTTGCCCGAAAGAGGACAAAATCATCAAATAAGTAACACATTTTTAAATTTTGCCTATATTTCTAATTTTATCCATTTAAACCATTTTTAATACTGTTAAATTATATCTGAGTTTTACATTTATTATTTGTTTTAATGGTTTTTGTTTTATGAATAAGAATCGCAACTTTTAATTTTCTGAATTAACTGGCCTAGTGGTTAGTGGCCCTGACTGCTATGCCGGAGGTCGTGGGTTCGATTCCCACCCAGAAGAAATGTTTGTGTGATGAGCACGATCATGTGTTCTGTGTCTGGGTGTAATTTATCTATAATATGTATGTATTTAGAAATATATACCTAAGTATGTTTATCAGTTGAATAGTACTCATAACACAAGCTCTGCTTAGCTTGAGACTAGACGGCGTTGTGTGATAGTTGTGGAATATTATATTATATTATTAATTTTAGTTCGTTTCTGCGCAGGACATTTTAGACTTATTATGTATGTGTGTTTTCCAGCTAATGGCACTCGTGGGCTGCAGCTGAAAATTATCGTCAGGTGGTGGCCATCTGGCACTATGCTGAGCTAAGGCCCTTTGACATTATTCAGTGCACTTTTCTCATTTTGTTTAATTTCTTTATTGTGTTTCCGTTTCTTAGATAATAGTGTTCCGTTTCAATAAACGCAATTTTCTTTCCTTTATTTAATGATTTTCCACAAAAAAAACGGCTTTTGATAATGCAATAGGCCCCTTTATATATTACAGAGAGTCGCAAGTAAAGTGTGAATTTGAGTGTCGCACTGTCGAGGCGGGGGTGTGTGCGTAGCGAGGATCAGGTGACAATCGGTGTTTGAGGCATTGCCGTTTGTTCCCGCCGCCCCCTGACAATTTATAAGCCCTTTGTTTGGGCACAAAGGATTGTCTTATCTGTTTCCAAATTCATGAATTGTTTTGTGAGACGTCAAGAGTTCAAGACACATGAAAGGTTATTTTGTTTACCGCCTCTGTTTCAGGTGTTCGTTTATTATTATATATTCAATTAGATTTAAATTGTTAGTCACATAATTACTTTACGTACATTTATTTGACATTTCTTTTTATAAGAAAGTCATCTATATATTACTTATAAAACACAAAAATTGTTTCTACCTACATCCATAATTGATTTTGAAACCACTCAACCGATGCCCCAATCATTAGAAAGGCAATAATGCGAAGATAATTCTAGACTTTTTTGTTTATTTTTAGCGCCGGGTGTTCGCTAGTTATAAATATGTTCGAGATTTCCAATTGTTACGAAGTTTAATGAACGTGTACAACAGCACAGCATCGTACACAAGTATGGGTGAAACTTGTTTTCAGGCTACAAAGCACTTCACTTATTGGAAAATCCGAGTTAAAGCTAAGAAAATTCAATAATATGAGGGCAGCGAGGTCGCAGTTAGCAGAGGACTGAGTCTAACAACGCGTCGTTTATTGAAAGTTATTTGAAAGCCGTCTGCGGTGACCGCCTGCCTGTAAGAGGTTTCATGTTATTTACGAGCTGCTGGTCCAAGCTTTTCACAAAGTGTTACGTGTTATTGGTCTGGAAGATATGTTGCGTCGTTGCTATGAAACTCTTTACGGATGTTTCCTGCCGTTAAATATTTGCTATAAAATAACTACATATTTATTTTCAACACACTTGCTCAGAAAGTGACTCTTATGGCACTGCACTTAGGTATATAATGGCACTCGTTACCAAACTGTGACATTTTGATTACCATTACGCACTAGTGCTATAATGTAGTTAAAACCTTTTTGTTCAACCTCTTTGTTCACAAAACAAATTTTGTATTGGAATAAAATTCCCATTAAATTATTGCGTTCAATAGTATATAAATTAGTGTCTTACTTATTTCATCCAATTTACAAGTTAAAATGGACAAATTTAACTTGTACAAACGATTTATTTAATAAAAAAACATTTAGTAAATAAATCGTACATTCAAATAAAATTTGTTTTTTTTTTTGTGGTCTATGGCCGCCATTTTAAGATGCGTGCGGTTTTTGGTGTAATTTTTTTTATTCCAGTGAAGTTCAGTGGCTGTATTCATTAAATAAAATTAAATAATACAAAATCATTAGAAAATGTTACATCCGTATTCTATTGTCACTACGAAAGTCGTAAAAACTTTTCACGCAAGAAACAAAACGTAAGACTAGGCAGTATGATCAAAATATCTTAGCCTTCCTCTAGGAGTAAATAAAAAAAATGATGCGCCCGCTTATGAAAACAGATTTTTACCGCCATGTCACAGAAAATTTTACTAGTTTTACTGTTGTTTTCGTCACAAGTGTATTGAAAAAGGCCGTATGACACACGTGAGTAATTAATGATTACCGTTCTTGGCTCTCTTAAGACCCTCGCCACGGCTCGGGTCTAAATACCGCCTCGACGGTAATCACTAACATTACACACTTATATCATATAGTACTATTTTACACATTCAATGATTAACTACTAGCGGTCCGCCCCAGTATCGCACTTTTGTTTTATAATATGTAAGGATTTAAAAGATGTCATTAAAACTCGTAGCATGCTGGCAACACCAGTGCTGCGGGGTTGTTAGAATATAGGCGCAAACAACCATGATTGATCCGAAAATTGCATTTATCGCTTTAAATTATATTAAATTGATAATGATTATAGCGGGAGAAATCATTGGATGATTTCCCACCTAAATGAAAATGACCACAGATCATGGCCTGTACCAGGGCCTGCCGTAAAAGGTCGTTGCCGCCGACCGCCCCTACGAGGACATAGTGGTGCTCCGCCCAAGCGAGGCACACCTCCACCGTATGCTCCACCGTGTCCTTCCGGACGCTCCTTTTGCACGAGTCCGGTGACTTCTATCGCCAATCTTTTGGGCGCATTACCAGTCGACAACGATGTGGAAGAGTTTTTTGGACGCCATATTTTTAGTTTTTTTTTTAGGGTTCCGTACCTCAGAAGGAAATTAGTTTAGGGTTTTTAATATTATTTTTTTTGTTTTTACTGTAATTATAGCTAGTTATAATGACTAAGATATTATTTTATTAGATCTAATAAGATTCTGATTACCATTGTCAAATGCAAACGTTGGTTTATGAAATGCGTTGATTAGAGGAAGCTCTCACACCGCTGCAGCGCGATTGTGTATCGTGGCACGCGCGACACACACCCACACCCTGACACTGGTGCCTACTACGTGACACTTACCGCTATGACGTCATGACAACCCAACGTATTTCGTATTTCCAAGCACTTTGAACATTTCCGCCGAGATTTACTCATAAACCCCAGAACACTCATAGACCTGTCCATAACCTAATTGAGTTTCGTTGTACTCCCAGCCGAATGCTTACAGCAAACGTGTACCGTCGAAGCTTACTAACACAATTTCATATTAAAACCTTGTATTTGTAGAAAGTTGTAAATAGAACATGGTCGCCCGATCTGTTTGCTACATGGTAATAGTTGTGTAAGCCCGTAATAAATCCCCGTTTAATGGTTTGCCCCGCGTCTCATGCAAGCGCCCGGCGCCCGTTTGGGAGATGCAACACAACATGGACGTTACAATCATTGTGAATCGATTTTGTGCGCTATATTTGCATTGTATTTCTTTGTACCAGTTTTGATGATTTTTTTGTGTCTGTTTAAGTGGGTCCCTGGATGATTTAGATTCGTAATTGGACCCGGGAAGTGACGCTGCCATCGTGCTCTAACGATTTTTTTTTTTAGTAACCGACTGAAAGTACGGTTCCAGTTTCGATTTTGACAAATTTCGACAAAAATCTAGTTTCAGCATAATTTCCGGTTTGGGCAGAAAATCTGCCAAACCTTCGGTCGTACTAAAAATCTGCGTTCGTGAATTATCAAGCGTCGTTCGGCAGACTTCGGGTAATTTCGTGGCTCACGTGTCACCCGCCATCATCAGCTGAGTAATTTTGGTTTGTTCTACAGCAAACAAAAAAAAAACACTTTTCTTTCATAATTGTTTTTATTTCATTTAACACGTGTTAACTGGCTGTATAATGTAAAAAGCAGTATTTCAAAAAACAATAGATTTTTAACATGCCCGAAAAAAAACAGTTGCGGCCAAAACTAAGATATTTAAAGGACCATTATTTTTAAAGACTTTTCATCCAAAGAAAAGCCAGTGTTCGGGCAGAACAACGTCTGTTCAGTCTATACTAGTCTATATATACATAATTCTTCTGTACTTGTGTTTGTCACTTAAACAATTGAACCAGGTAGGTCGCTACAATCGGGTTCTCAATTTTTTTACTGGCGATAAGCCAGTTTTTGGGCAGGATAACGTCTGTTGGGGCCGCTAGTATATTTATAATTATTCTGTGCGTGTGTTTGTCACCTAACTCCTCCTAAACGGCTTGACCGATTTGGATGAAACTTTGTGAGTAGGTAATTGGATGGTTTGATGATACTTTGAGATTCGACGTATCTTTCAAGCGGATACCCGAAAGTGTTATAAATGGGACACAAAAGCATATCAAGTGGGAAATGTTACGTGTGTGATAATGACCATGTTTGACGTACATATGCCAAGAAAAATTATATTACAAGATACATGGAAATTAAAGATCAGTTGGGATGATCAAATTCCCGATACTTATAGTGTTTGAAAAATGGTCAAAATGAATTTGCTTATTGAAATCATTACAAGATGTTAGCTTGCCGAGGCACTATGTGGCTGCTACCACGGGAGTGCCACCATTCTAATTTGCGATGACGCAGTTCACGCAGTGCCACCTCTGGTCTATAGGAGTTGTAAGTGTGAAATTAGACACAAACTATTAGGTAGGTACTTAAGTAGCTTTAATATAAATACAACTGTTGCAGGTGAGTAAGGTTTTATATTGCAAGCGGTCACCGTTTTGGTTGCACGTGTCCTAAAAAAGGATGAAAAAAACAAAACCGCCAAAGACGAGTAGTAACGCAGCCAAACTGTCTGGTAAAAACCGAAAGAATATTGTTATGACACACAAGAAGAGAAAGAAACAAAAGAAGAAAGTGTGTTACGACCTCTACATCTACAGGGTCTTGAAGCAAGTTCACCCTGAGATTAATATCTCTAATAAGGCCATATTCATCATGAACTCGTTCATGACCGATATCTTCGAGCGTTTGGCTACCGAAGCTTCCCGTCTCTCCCACTACAACAAGAGGTCGACCATCACATCCAGGGAGCTGCAGACATCCGTAAGGCTCCTGCTGCCCGGGGACCTCAGTAAGCACGCCGCCAGTGAAGGCACCAAGGCCGTCACCAAATACATCAACTCTCGACGCTCCTCGTAGGAGGTCTTCGGGGAAATCAGCTCAGAATATATGAAGCGAATATATATGAATTGGTACAACATTCATGAGAGCGGCTGAATCCGGAGAAGAAAGTTTTAAATGTGTTCGTGTACGGCTCATTACAGTATGATATAATAATAATAACTAAGTGGATGTTTTTATACGATACTGCACCGGAAAGTCAACTGTATTGTGATTCGTGAGTAAACATTGTCACCTTGCTGGAGTGTTGATACTTTATTTGTATTGTTTTCATAATAAAGTAATGTTTTAACTTGCAATGTCATAATGTTTTCCTTTAGGCTTTTCATAACAACAGTTTAAAGTGTGAGTAAAAGTTCTGGCGCGGTAATATTATCTATACAGTATTCCAACTTCATGCAAACGAACGAAGCGCGAGCTATGCCTACGCGCCTCGATCTCGGCATGCGCTCGGTATACAGCCAGTCGCGACTGTGTGTGTGTGTCTGTGTGTGTTGTTTTTTTAACAAAAACCGCGCGATTTTTTCACTAAAAATAAGTTCAAGTACATATTTAATATGACGAGTAGGATATATTGTACTGTTTTTAGTAGCATGAATTCGTCAATAACGCATCCACAGATAACTTTTTTTTAATTACCTGGAAACTCTGAAAGGTAAGACTATAATAGTAGATTATGTGACTAGGGGATAAAGCAGTGTCTTTAAGTCGCGGGCGGCATGTTGAATTCCGAACGAAACGAAGGTTTTTAATTTTAATCCCGAACGACAGTGAGGGATTTATATAATTAACTCCCGAGCATTGCGAGGGAGTTAATAAAGTAACCTGAGTGAAGTGAGGAATTCAAGCCACCCAAGATAAAGACAGCTTTATCCCCGTGTTGGATACTCTACTTTTTACACCATCTGTGAGATAATTAAAAGACAATAGTAAAACAAATCAAATATTAGAGAAATATAAGTACAAGTACAAGTTTGTGTGTGTGTGTGTACAAGTTAATTTTAACTATCACTCAACATGTTTTGAGATTTGAAACAAACAAAATTCACTACTCTAAGATTCTATAGTTTCAATTTTTCTATATCGCCCCGCTTTTTCATTACTTTTTTTTTTCGAACCTCGTCAGTAACCACGACCACGTTTTATTCTGATTTTTTTTTTTTGTTAGTGGCCAGTTTGAATTTTGAATAAACTTATTTGATGCACGTACATTTTAGTTCACTTAATGTTGACGGTGTTTTACGTTCCAAATTCAAATCTCATTATTCCCTAGGGATCGCCCATACTGCATTATCTCCCTAGAGACCGAATGACTTGCTTTAAGTGATGGTTGTATGACATATAAACGGGCATTATCGAGCAGGTGGTGTAAAATAGTAGATTATGTGACTAGGGGATAAAGCAGTGTCTTTAAATCGCGGGCGGCAGGTTGAAATCCGAACGAAACGAAGGTTGCTAATTTTAATCCCGAACGATAGTGAGGGATTAATATAATTAACTACCGAGCATTGCGAGGGAGTTAATAAAGAAACCTGAGTGAAGTGAGGAATTCAAGCCATCCAAGACAAAGACAGCTTTATCCCCGTGTTGGATACTCTACTTTTTACACCATCTGTGAGATAATTAAAAGATAATTTAGTAAAACAAATCATATATTAGAGAAATATAAGTATTATATGTACAAGTTAATTTAACTATCACTCAACACGTCTTGAGATTGAAACAAACAAAATTCACTACTCTAAGATTCTATAGTTTCAATTTTCTTTATCTCTCCCGCTTTTTCATTACATACTTTTTTTTCGAAACTCATTTTCAACAACATTAAACACGACCACGTTTTATTCTGTTTTCTTTTTGTTAGTGGCCAGTTTGAATTTTGAATAAACTTGTTTGATGCACATACATTTTAGTTCACTTATTGTTGACGGTTTTTGACGTTCCAAATTCAAATCTCATTATTCCCTAGGGATCGCCCATACTGCATTATCTCCCTAGGGACAGAATGACTTGCTTTAAATGATGGTTGTATGACATATAAAAGGGCATTATCGAGCAGGTGGTTTAAAAAACAATTTTACTTACTAGTAGGTAGGTACATATCTAATTTGTGTCTTTTTAACGGATAAGTATTTCCTTTAATCTCCCGAAAAAAAAGATGTCTGGATTAATAAATAAAGTGAATAGAGTAAAGGAAAGTAAATATTTTCAGCGATTTAAAGAAAGGTACACAACTGTCATCAATTTACAGACCACACATTTATCTTATGCATCTTTTTTGTACCTTAAAAACAATATCTCTATCAGTAGAATTGCCCCAAAAAATAATGCCATATCGCAAAATTGAGGCTACCAAGCCATGATATGCAACTAGTAGTGCATCCATATTTATTTTTCTAGCAATTTGGAAAAGTGCGTATGCTGATTTATTTATTTTCTTACTTAGGTCATCTATGTGGACCTTCCAGTTAAGTTGGTTATCAAGAAATAAACCTAAGAATTTTGTTACTTCAACTTCTTCAATGTCACAACTACTATGTCTGATATTTACTTTTGGTACTGAAGTTCTTTGGTGAAAGTGCATTATTTTGGTTTTCTTTAAGTTTATTACTAAATTATTTTTATCAAGTCAAGTGATTATGTCTGATAGTGTACTATTTATGTTATCTTGATAAATATTGCGATCAATACATTTAACTATAGCAGTACTATCGTCTGCAAACATCACCATTCGATGTTGAGTTACTTTTGGCAGATCATTTATATAGATTTTGACTGGCCGGTTGGTCTAGTGGTTAGTGGCCCTGACTGCTATGCCGGAGGTCGTGGGTTCGATTCCCACCCAGTATTTATGTATTTAGAAATATATAAGTATGTTTATCAGTTGTCTAGTACTCATAACACAAGCTCTGCTTAGCTTGGGACTAGACGGCGTTGTGTGATAGTTGTGGAATATTATTACAAAAAAAAAAAAAAAAGTGGGGGCCCAAGGACGCTACCCTGTGGGATGTCAAAGTCAAAGTCAAAAGTTTTTATTTCACATAGGCCTACATGGGCACTTATAAAACGTCAGAAGCTAGTGCACGGTCCCAAATTGGTCATTCCAAACTTAATCCATCTAGACTGAGATAAAAAAACTCTTTTCAAATTTTGTTTTTTTTCACGTACTCTTGTAATCTCTGTACATTCTATTAGAGATACAGGATTCGAGTAGTTTTAAAATATTACCTCTGATACCGTAACTAAGCAGTTTATCTAATAAGACGTCGTGCTTTACATAATCGAAAGCTTTCATCATATCTGTTGTGTGATCGTGGTATTCTTTCTAAAACCATTTTGCTCCTTGCATAATAAGTGAAATTTATCAAGATAGCAATACAAAGACTTATAAATAACTTTTTCGAAAATTTAGGAAAATACAGAAATTTTAGCTATTCTATATGACAGTTGTGTTATCTTTTTGAAGAAGTGGTTTAGTAATAAGTTTCTTTAAGTCATCAGGATAGATTCTGTCAGTAATGCCAAGGTCCATAATATGCGCTAATGCGGGTTTTTTTTTTGGTGGAAAAATCATCTAATGACAAATCCCGCTGTGCTATAACTTCATTTACAAATTTTATCACCTTTGTTGACACACCATCAAAACCTACAATACTTGTATTTTTAAGTGATGCTATAGCCGAGACAATGTCGGTTGGTATGACAGGCTGCATAAACATTGATTGCGTAGTCAGTCAGTTTTAATATTATTCTCAATTTCATCTATTAAATAGTCATTAAATGCATTTGCAATGTCAATAGGTTTTGAAAAGGTCATATTACATTTATTAATGGTTAGTATTTGTTCTTCAGGAGTGTTATTTTTTGGTATATTAACTATTTGCCTTATAATATGTAATATATAAAGTGATTATTTTGAGCTTGCTGTGTTAGTCTTATAATTTTCTTATATTGTAAAGAGTATATTTTAAAGTTACTTTTATTCCTTAATACAGGATTTAGTCTGTATGTCCATAGTAATTTTCTTTGTTTTTTACTACAACCTTTTGTGCCTCGCGATATCAATTTTACTTTTTTATTAGTATAAATAGTTATTATTTTATTAAGGAAGCAAAGTTTGTAAAATAGGGAAAACTTTTCATAGAATGTTTTGTAAACTGTATTGGCATCGTTACTTTCAAATCAAAGTTAAACTTCGAATGCATTCTCGGAATTTTTTGAGGTTCTCTGTGGAGTAGTCTTTTTTACAATTATCAAGAATTTTAAGCGGCATGTTCTATTTATGGGAACCCTGAATATTTGTGATGCGTGATCAGAAAGGATGAGGTCTATAATTTTAGCTTTTCATCCTTTTCGTAAGTTATGAGCGAAATGATCGATACATGTGTTACTACTAAGCCTGGTAGGTTGATTTATTTCTAATGTCAAGTTATAACTCGGTAGAAAATTCTCCAGTTCCAAATTAATCTTGTTTTTTTTTTCAACGTATCAATATTTAAATCGTCACATACAACAATTTTTTTCCCTATTTGACAAACATAACCTATTCGAAACAATGTCAAGCTTATCATAAAATGTTGAATAATTGTATTTAGGAATTCTATAAACACAAATTACAATTATAGAATGAGTTATCAATTCAACTCTTGGTTTTCAGTTTTTTGTTATTTTTTTTTTAAATAGCCTCTTTTTTATAATGTGAATGTGAGAACACTGTAGACTCCGCGAATTCTTAGGTTACCTATTACGACTCACTTTTTATTAAGATTATTTTTATTGTACTTTTTAGTACAATATTGACCGGTCTACACTGTCCTTACAAAATATCTACTTATACTATATTATGAAAGTATTGTAAGAACAACAATTTTTTTAAAGAAGTAACCATGGAGTTTCTTGCCGGTTCTTCTCCATAGGAAACGACCGATTTGGAACCGTGCACTAGCTTCTGACGTTTTATAAGTGCCCACGTAGGCCTATGTGAAATAAAAACTTTTGACTTTTTGACTATTTGACTTTTGAATTCCACAAATTTCTAAAACGCCTTGCACTGAGTGCTTAGCAATATCAGGCAGTTCCTTGTATTAATGCCCATTTCTAACCAGAATACAAGTCCCACCGCGATTTGTCGTGCGACAAAACATAGCGGCTGGATGAAAACCAGGAAGGTAAAGTAAGCTTTCATTACCCGAAGGAATAAAATGTTCAGTTATACAGAAAACGTCTACAATAGTTCCTTGGTTTTCAAAGTTTTCTAATTGAATAGTCAATAAGTCCGATTTGTTTAGCAAACCAGCAATATTTTGGTGTAGAATATTGAGCGTATTATAGAAAAAACTGCGAGTTTTGTCGCTCTGTACTAGTCGCAGATGTCATCTTAAAATTATTCAAGTTGTCATTAGGATTTATTTTGTCAGTGTATATTTAGTCCACTTATTTCTTACTCTGTATTGACACTTTGAATATAAATAATCATATTATAAATATCATTAAAAATACATTTCATTCCAGATTTGATAAATCTGGAAAAAAAAAACCTGTTACTATCCAGGAAATAGGCATGTTCATGAGTAGCTGTATCTAGATATAACAAGTTATTAAAAGTTTCTACTCTCGAATTGTACATGTAAGTATTAGTGAAAAATTTGTATGTTTGGTGTGCATATAATTATGTTTGTATTTGTAATTTCTTGTAAAACTTGTCTTATTAATAAAATACTGTCATAATATTTACATGTGACTTGAAAATCCTCACTACCTATCAGAATAATGCAGTAGTCCAGCATGGTGAAGTTTACCAATTTTTCTTTGATGCCTTTCAGAGAGCTTGAATATTTCTATGAGGTGTGGTGTGTGTCATCTTTATTTTATTTTTATATATATGTCGGTGAAGTCAATAGTACGGAAGCTTGAGAACGAATGAACGAGCTAAGTGAAAAGTGACACATGTCACTTTGTCAGAATCCGCGCTGACGTTTGCACGAACCGAGCAGATAAAAGTGCCGACCGCAGAGGTCCGTGGCTCTTTCCTCTGTCGGCAGCCGTGCGTACAACGTCTATTCTCGGGGACTGTCTCACTGCTCGTTGTGTAAAGTGAATACCTAAAGCTTGCATCATAATAAATCAGTTGTATGATCTGGAATAGTTTGTTTATTGCTCGATACCCAGCCATCGCCCACAAAACAGAGTACCTGGACAGAGCTTCAATGATGATCGGCATCCTGTGCCGACATCAGACGTGGGATTCCGAGCAAATAAACAAGAGCAGCACGAAGGTTACGTAACGCCGGTCACGAAGAAAATAGCAAGAGCCAAGACAAGTAGCGGTCATTATTTGAAATGGAAAATTAGAAAGTGAAGACCTGGAATGAAGCACTGGACCGAACAAGATTCAAAGTTCCGTTAATCAATGTCATTATCAGTTTTGGTCTGATTAGGTTTTTCTGGGGTTTTTTCCTAATCCTGAGCAACGAATGTTGGACCATGATGACATTGTTTCCCCATAAAGAAATAGGAACTGAGTAAATCCTCGTGTAATACTCAGACTGTAAACGGGATAAGACCGACGCAAATGCACGATCACGATGTACCACTTTTCGATACGTGCTTTGCTGATAATCCAAAGTCACCAGTGACTGCAGCAAGAATTACAAACTTTTACTTACCTGAAGTGTAAAATGTAAAGTGCAGTGCGTGTGTGTGTGCATGCCTGAGATGCAGTATGTCAAGTGCGCTACCAGATCAGAAAAAATTTCACACAAAACGTATGAAGACATCTCAAACGTTACCTGTCAAATGTTTCCACTGTGGAAAAATTGGAAGAAGCAGGATGTGTTTTCATAAGCAAGAAACAATAGGAAACCGACAGAATAACGTGATATTCAAGCTTCAAGACTCCATCCCATGGCCAGCCACATCGTATGCTGCAAATGTGGAGGTCAAGGTCACATCTCCTTCCGGTGTCCTGATGAGGGTGACGCAGCGGTGACGGTGACGCCAAGGCATCACGTAGCGAGTGAGAGGTTACTGACGTGTGTTGGCGATCCTCCACCAGGAACAAGGTCAGATATTCACATTCCATTTTAATTCTGGTGCCGAGTGTTCTCTCTTTCACTTTAAAGTCTGTAATCACTATTTCACGGCAAACTTAAACACAGTGTTGTTACATTGAAGGGATAGTTTAGTGTGTTCAGATTACTTACGTAGTTTAATTGAGATTTTATTTCATGCTTTGCCCAACGTCAGATCTATTTGCGAAGTGATATTTTGGCCGTGAAATATTGGTGCAAGGGTTCAGTTCAAATAGTAAAAATTGCTAAAGTTCACGACGTAAAAAATTGTAATTACAACTACCCTCATTGGATTCAGTAGATACCGTTTCGATTTTTTTATGACTGTGAAAATTCCTCCATAGATAATTTTGACGTTATTGAAACTGACGTGTGACGTGTGTCGGTATGCTACAAACGCGTGTTGCAAAAAGTAGACTTCTCCGTTTAGTTGACTCGTATTTGACTGTATAAAGACGACCATAGCGGCCTGGCGCGGAAAAATTAAAAATAATGCGTGAGCGGGTAGATGAATTGTTGCGTGCAAATATTATTCGACCGAGTAATTCGGTGTTTGTTAGTTTAACTCTTTTGACTTAAAAACTCGACCGGTCAGATATAATGAGCAAAGATTACTGTGAACTAAATAACAATGTGCCTAACCGGCATACCACTTATCTTAGACAAAATAACTCGTTTACATAGTGCGTGTTATTTTACAAAATTAGATTGTGTATCAGGCTTTCAGTACTGTTTATGATAGCGGATTGCCGGTACAAACATTTGACCATGCCAATTGGTTTCGAAATGCAATCAGAGTTTTCCAACGGACGATTGATAACGTTTTAGGCGGATCGGTAAATACCTACATCATAGTTTGAGTTGTCGATATTTTCATTATTTTGAAAACTATTGAGATCGCGATCACGTCGGGAGACTTGAAGTAGTTTTGAGAACGTCGACTAAAGCCGGATTAACGTTAAATATCAAAAAGTGATCGTTTTTGATAATGCAATTCAAGTTGCGAGGCTTAATCCATGGCGGGTGATGCCATAGGGTGTGGCTAGATCCTAGGCGGGTGATGCCGAGTAAGGAGGCTAGATGCAAGGCGGGTAAGACCATAGGATATGGCTATCCAGCCATATCCTAACCACCACCACCGCACGCAGCGCTATTACAGGGCATTATCCGCTTTGGATCCCCAAAGCGGATAATGCCCTGTAATAGTGCCGCGTGTGAGAAAGAGTGAAAATCAAGACAAAACTGATGAAATTTAATTAGAGTGAAGTAGCTGAGATAATGAGATTATTGAGATAACATGATGATCGGACTAAACCAGATTTGATTTGTAGCCGTAGCTTAATAGAAATCGGTATCTAGTGGGCACAGTAGTCCGTGAGTACGCGGTATTGCGATCAAACCTGGGACGTAATGTGGGAAACCATTAACTCGTGAGAGACTTGGCAATCCTAGAGGGGTGCGCAGGAATGGTTGAGTAACTAGAGGTTATTGGGCTATTAGTAGCCAGAGATCACGTGCAGAGATTAATGATTAGTGTTTTGGTTTAGTTTGATTGATTTGGTGGTGAAGTTACTATGATAATTAATTCACGGTTATGCTTTGAATTTTCTGATTATTGATTTTGATATTGAAACGATATAGAAATTTTGATGTTAATTTTTTTTTTAAATTGAACTTACTTAGCAGTACTATGAACAGTAGTGAAAATTAGTAGGTTAGTTAAAAGAAATTTAGAGTTTCGATACATCTCGAGTTTTGTTGAACCTTCATAATTTACGGTTGGCGCAGTGGTTGAGCGATTGACTGCTGCGCTGCGCGTTGCGGGTTTGATTCCCGCAGGGGGCAGACGTTGTTATGGCCTACAGAGAGAGGGATACTAAAACATGAGGTTCCGGTTGAATTAGATGTACAGGAAGTAGGTGAGGAAAGTGATCATGGCACTATTTAATCACTGCTGCTTTAGAATTAAGGAACGATTAGTGAGTTATCTTCGTTTACGTTAGTGCGTAAACGAGATGAGTCGTTGGTGTGACGCCTTTAGTGAGTTATCCTGGTTTGCGTTGGTGCGTAAACGAGATGAGTCGTTGGTGCGACGCCTGTAGTGTGTTATCCTCGTTTACGTTGGTGCGTAAACGAGATGAATCGTTGTAGCGACGCCCTTAGTGAGTTATCCTGGTTTACGTTGGTGCGTAAACGAGATGAGTCGTTGTAGCGACGCCTGTAGTGAGTTATCCTCGTTTACGTTGGTGCGTAAACGAGATGAGTCGTTGTAGCGACGCCTGTAGTGAGTTATCCTCGTTTACGTTGGTGCGTAAACGAGATGAGTCGTTGTAGCGACGCCTGTAGTGAGTTATCTTCGTTTACGTTGGTGCGTAAACGAGATGAGTCGTTGGTGCGACGCCTGTAGTGAGTTACCCACGTTTACGTTGGTGCGTAAACGATTGGGATTTATGGTTGGATTGGGAATTTCATTATACATAGTCACTCATGATCAGGATGTCTAGTGTGTATGAGAGTTTGCATGTTTGGGAGCGCACTCACGGTGCGAGAGCAGTTCCTGATGTTTGTCAGGAGTGACCGAGGTATATGATACTGCGAGATGTGTTTTGTTTCAGAGCAACACACAGAGACCGACGCCTTGTTTGGAAGTCTCGTCAATGGACGTCTTCTGGCTGAGGTGGTGATGATGAACACAGCGACGGATGTCTTGTTGGGACGTCTCGTCAATGGATATCTTCCAGCTGAGGTGACTATGATGATTAACATACATGGACGTGTGCTCCGCAGGAAGACCGTGTCGGTGAAGTCAATAGTATGGAAGCTTGAGAACGAATGAACGAGCTAAGTAAAAAGTGACACATGTCACTTTGACAGAATCCGCGCTGACGTTTGCACGAACCGAGCAGATAAAAGTGCCGACCGCAGAGGTCCATGGCTCTTTCCTCTGTCGGCAGCCGTGCGTACAACGTCTATTCTCGGGGACTGTCTCACTGCTCGTTGTGTAAAGTGAATACCTAAAGCTTGCATCATAATAAATCAGTTGTATGATCTGGAATAGTTTGTTTATTGCTCGATACCCAGCCATCGCCCACAAAACAGAGTACCTGGACAGAGCTTCAATGATGATCGGCATCCTGCGCCGACATATACATTTTTTTTAAATCTGACATTTTATGTTAATTATATTGCATTGATTATATCCAGTTACTATTATTATTATTATTTTTAAAGTGGCATATGGCATTTGGGTTGACTTAGAATTTTTGTTTATTTAGTATAGTTTGTTTTTAAATTAATTGAGATTTAGTTTTATTTTGTTGTAATTATATTTATGCCAATGTATTTTATTTTTCTTTTTAAGTTTTTTATTTATTTATGGATTGACATTGAAGTTTTGTTTATTAATTTTAATTTAATTTAAGTCAGTGTTTTTTTTCTTTCTTCTTGCAATTGTTATTTTGGTTATATTTGTAGTTTTTTTTTTTAATTTATGTATTATTATTATTTCTGTATACTTTTGAATTCCTTTCTGCACCTTCTCTGTATATTGTACTGTATCACACGGAACTTTTAATCAGTCTATACCTACTGCTAATTAGTTTTGGGCCACCAAGATACAGGCTGTGTCTAGTTTGAGGCCCAGTCACCTCTGTTGTGTTTTCTATTTATTTTCTTCATATTTGTATACTTTTTTTTTCAAACTTGTGTGTACTAATAAAATTATTATTATTATTACATTTATTTATATTTTAATACATATTTTATACATTTTTAAATATTTCCTTAAAAAACATATTAAAAAAAAAACATTTAAAAATATAAAAAATAGTAGCCCAACGGCATCGGGAACAGGGTCGTAGGTACCGGTGGTCAGGGCACCTGAGAGAGGAACCTGAGACAATACGCGTGTCTAAGAGCACTGCTTTCTGGATCAAACCCTTGATCCAACTGCCCAACGAGAGCCTCCTCAGATGTTGGGCTCTTTGATATTAATCCATTGGCCGTCACGATAATCGGCACAATGATTGCTCCATCCACTTCCCACATGTCGACAACCTCGCGAGCCAAGTCAAGATACTTAGTTTGCTTATCTTTCTCAGCTTTCACGAGGTTCTCGTCATGAGGGACCGCTATATCAACAATCACTGTGCGACGCTCTGGTCGATCTATCACCACTATATCAGGCTTATTGGCAACAATAGTCCTGTCAGTGATGATAGATCGATCCCAATACATCGTGATATTGCCATTATCGAGAACTGGGTCGGGCACATACTTATAGTACGGTACTTGTGATTCCACAAGATTGTATTTAAGAGCAAGTTGCTGGTGGATAATCCTGGCTACGAGGTTGTGTATATGCAAATAGTCTCCGTCGGCTAGGTGAGAACACCCAGAAATAATGTGTCGGATTGATTCCCCGGGCCGATGGCATGCCCGATAGATGTCAACCAAACCGTCCTTCACAATACATTTTCGGTAGTTGTTCGTCATCATAACTTTGTCCATTATCGCACAGACAAAACCTTCGGTTTCCCCGAAAAGGTCACCGAAACGCAGTCAAGATACGGACGTTAATAGGTCTACATCGGGTCCATGTAAGGCCCGGTAAAAGCGTCCGTGAAGCTCCTTGCTCTGCCATACTTCCCTGCGGTCATTAGTATCCAGTACTATAGGTTTGTGCCAGTTTTCGTTAGCCAAGGAGAGCGGAGTGAGGCCCTTGTCCACCGCTACCACATCTCAGTGCATACCCACGTCAGTTTTTAGGAAGTATTCCCTGAGCCTGCATACCTCGCGGTTGTAGAAGAAGAATTTAAGAAGCCACGACCCCCGCACTTCCGCGGGATATACAGTCTCATCACCGATGACCGTGGGTGATGCATCCGATTTGCGGTAAGTAGTGTGCGGACCCTCCTATCCAGGGCGTCAAGTTCTGTCTGAGTCCATTTGAGTATGCCGGAAGAATACATCAATACCGGCATGACCCAACCGTTGAAAGCGCGCACCTTGTTTCCGCCTGATAAAAGACTATTCAGTACTTTATTCAGGCGGCCAAAGAAGCGCACTTTCAACGATTGTTTCACGTCATCAGTATTGATGCCTAACGCTTCCGACATACCCAAATACTTGTAAGTTTCGGTTGAGCAGAGGGATCTAAGGTGTATGGAATCCGAGAGTTGAATTCCCACGGATTCCATAATCTCACCTCTCTTTACATGTATATGCATATAATATTGTGGTGTTGTTGGGGGCAAAGAGTTTCAGATCGTTCATGTAAAGAAGGTGAGATATGACCTGACCGCCTCTTTTCAACCGGTAACCTAAGCCAGAACTCTCCAGCAGTGTGCTGAGAGGATTCAAGGTTAGGCAAAACCACAGTGGACTCAGACTACCACCCTGGAATAAAATCATGCTCAATCCTTATCGGTTCGCTGTTCTCCTGAATCTGTCGACATCCCGGATAGTGAAGGACTGTTCTGCACTGCCCCATACATGACATCAGGAAGGTGCGCAGAGTTGCATCAACTTTATACAGTTCTAGCACCCTCATGAGCCATGTATGAGGAATAGAGTCATAGGCCTTCTTATAATCTATACAACATGCCGCAAATTCTTTCGAGAACGTCGAACCTGTTGGCTAATGGCCATATCGATGAGGAGCAGCTCCTTAGTACCGCGGGACCCGTTCCTACATTCATTCTGAGAGGCAGACATGATAGAATTTGTCTCAATATGACTATTGATTTTAGCTCTGAGTATGGATGTAAGAACTTTATAGACCGTCGGCAAACACGTGATCGGTCTATAATTTTTGGGTTCCGCAGTACTACCTGATTTATGGAGCAGGTGGGTTATTCCTGTCGTTAGAAACTGGGGCAGCAACCCTGACTCTAAGGCAGACTGGAACTGAGATGCCAAGCGAGCGTGCGACCTTTGGAACCATTTAAGCCAGAAATTGTGCAACCCATCCGGCCCAGGAGATTTCCAGTTAGGCAGTGGACGGACTGCACGGGCTACATCTTGGGGGCTGATGGTAATTGCCCCTATTTCTGGTAAAAGATCGCATGCGTGTTCGACTTCTCGAATCCAATCACCCTCGGTATGACTGACAGGCGCCGACCAAATGCTGCGCCAAAATGAACACATGGCGTCATCCGGCAGGCGCGTATCAGTCACTGGTCCGGTCGCTCCCAATCCCTGTAAACCCACCTTTCGTTGCTTTGGAATGAACGATTCTGAGTGTACCGCTCCACTCGCCGCTTGTACCGACGAATACGGTTTGCGCATGCATAGATCTTCTGATTCAGGAAGTCGATACGCTCTGTGACGCAGGGCAGGTAATCTGGAGGACTAATATCAGTCCCCGAGAATGCCCACCTCACAAAGCGCATCACCCTAGGGCGAGCGTTGCCCTCCCTGAAGCAGATAAGCTTACCGATGAGTGCTCTAGCCTCACCGATACGGCGCTCTATCCTGCACTGCCAAGCTGGTACAGATGGTCGTGTAGCTCTGTCACAATTAGGAAATTTAACATGAGCTACACGACATGCCGCTACAGCCGCACAGTACAAGATCGAGTGGGTATCAGTGAGGTCTTCGCTGCTATCAAAACAATTTGATAGCTGCGAATCTAGAACAAACACCAGCGGCCTATTTCTCTTGTGCATGGACAAACGAGGTAGACGAGGTCTAAGCCCCGGTGGTGTGGAGCGGTACTCTCGAAATGCGTCCTCCAAAGCGCAATTCAATCGTTCATTACATTGGGTACTCACAGATATAGCCGCGTCATCATCGGCGTCACCAACGTGGTCGGGTCGCGGTGAAGCAGTGGGTTGACGTTGCACCGCGTCCGGTGGTGTAGCAGGTGAAACAGGACTACTCTGTGATTCCAGGCGCAGTCTATCAAGTACGGCGTCAACCAACATACGATTACGCTGAATGACCCGCACTTGATCCGATAGTCGTTGGACCGAAACGTTAACAGCTGGCTCAAGCACCTGAAACAGAGAGAGCATCCGACCACGATACGCAGTCAGGTTAATTCCCCCCTCTGTAGCCCCAAAGTATGAGCGCATGACATTTTCATTAATGGATGATGTCCATCGCATGCGCTGCACACTTCCATTGGCAGCGGGGACCCTATCAGAGGCCGGTGGGCCTCGAGGTCCCAAGCTGGCCGGAGGTCGGCCTCTTCCCCGTCGACGCGCAGGTGGTGGTGTCGTCGGCGGCGAGAAGTATTCGTCGCTCGAGCTTGACGCAACTGCAGCGACCGGAATCTCAGGACTCACGGTTGGTGCTGGTCCCGGCGGCTGCGAGGTGGAGCTGAGCGACGAACCCGAAGATGATGGGTGTGTGTGTAGTTTTTGTGCTCGGCTTCTTGCCAGCATTCTTCCTATTCAGTTCAACGCCATGTCATTTAAGTTTGTTGTATATTGCTTTTGTTGGAGATATTATATACAGTTGGATGGTGATGTGATGTTTTTTTTTTTATTTTTTCCTGCGGGTTTTTCGGTGATTGTACATTATTATTGTGTATTGTTGAATAAAATTAAATGAAAAATTTTGGCGAGAAAATATTTGCTGTCAGTCAGTTTGACAGCCGAGCCACATATTATTATTATTATTATGTAGTGGCTAAGTTCACATTTATCCTGTTACACATATCCTGCACATTTATTTTTATTCCTGTTATCGGTGCTTAAGATGCAAATTTTGCAACGTTTTAAAGTATTGTTGTCTAAATTGTTAATGATTTGCTTTGTTGGTGTAACAGTATTAGTTTTTTTAGTTTGGCTGTCTTGATATAGGAGTAGCATTGCCAATGTGTACATCTGTTTGTGTTTGTTTTTGGTGTTTCAATTTTACTGGCGTATGAACCGTGGGAATACTGGTTTGGGTCTCCTTATTTAAAGATTGTATTTGGCATGTGATTTTATTTCCGAAAGATTTCTTTATTGGGGTGGATGTTAGGCAGCTCACTTGAAGTTTCGTGTTTGAAACCTTTCGTTTAGAACCTGAAGTGATACACTTAACTTCTCTTGCACCCACCTTCTTATATAATTCTATGACACGATTACATTTATCCAGATCTAACTTTATTTTTTTATTCTCACAGAGTAAGTTGTCAACTTCCTGATTCGCACTTTGTAACTTTATCCTTAAATCATTGATCTTTTCTTGAAGTGTCGCAATGGTTTCATCATCTCGCAGTGGAGTTGCTGGCATACTCATAACTGTAGCATCGAAAAGTGATGTTTCTGAGAATGACGTAGACTGGATTTGTTTTTTTCTTATCGTTATGTGTTCATCCTCCATGGTAGTATATTATTCTATTTTATAAATAATTTGCAGAATCAATAGTTCAAATAACTTTGTTTCTCAAAAATAGTTTCTAATGGTAAGTTTCGAACCCGAGCCTTTTTACGTAAAAGCCGTACGCATCGGCCCACTGACTAACTGTACAGTAACTTTATAGCCGAAATAGTAGACTCTATTAATATTGTATACATTTCATTCTTTGAGTATAGATGTCACTACTTGCTACTTACCTATACGTGTGTCGTGTGTAATATAAAGTAGTAGAGTAGTTAATTTGAGATTGCAACGCTATCTGTCATTTAATATTGATCAGTTATATCAGTTCACGACATAACTACAAGATTGATTGATTTATTTTTCATAAACAATTTTTACATTGTATCGAAAATATGTGATAATAATATGTGAATCTAATATCCATGAATCTAATACCTACTACAAAGCAAAACAAAGATAATTATAATGCAAATTACAGAATTTAAGTTTGAGAACATAATATAAACAATCAACAGAAATTATAAGTATACATTAAACAAAGTGCTTTCAAATAATATTTTGCAATTTCCCTTTTATATGGTGTCTGTAAGTAATCTTATTAAGTAATATCAAAGCAATATAAATCCAGATTCCACCATTACAAATGTCAAAGGTAAAATAGTGATTACAAATTTAATGTCAAAAGTATAAATATGTGTCCATAAAGAAATAGCGATTTTAAATTCCAAAATAAAAATGTCACGTTAATAAATAACACAACTAAGTTTTGTCATTAGAAATAGTGACAATACCATTACAAATGTTAAAAATAAAAAGTAAATAAAGAAATAGATTAAAAATTTCAGTATTAAAAATGTCATGTCAATAAAAATAAGTGATAATATTACAAGAATAAAATATAATGATAATGGCATTACACATGTCAAAAAATAAAAATAAAATGTCAATGAAAAACGTGATAATAATGCATTAAAGACTAGTTGAATTTGTCACCGAGAAACTCATCGAGTGTGTAATAGCACTATTCTATCAAGAATGACTTTAACTGGTGCTTAAACTGATTTAAGTTATGTATGGACTATAGGTGTACAAGTAATTGATTAAACAGTTTGATCGATTGATAGCAGCATGAGCGAGATGGCGTGGATGTTGTTTTTCAAATAAAAAACGAATCTGTAAAGAGTTACAATTTTAGATTTTGTAGATTCCATTGATTGGTCACATTCACTTTTGATTTTTATTTAATGTACAGAATTTTAAGTTTTCACACACTTCTTTCTTTTAAATTTTTAGCTGTTTGCACTGATTGTTAGTCATTTGTGTACATAATTCAGAGGTCACTTTTTTATAATTATTACTGTCACTGAAAACACCACAGTAGTTGCTTGTGGTGTGCTTTTTCACTTTTATACACTACTCACAGTATGTTAAGCACATTCAGTATTTAGAAATTTAATTTATGGAGAACTATCAAACCCTGTGTTTACAATGCAGCGCCGCCTGGCGGAGAGGTATGTGTTATGAAGTGCTGAACTAATTATTAGGTAGGTAGGAACTACGTAAGTAGGTAGAGTTGACTTGTTTAAAAAATTTAAATCACTGTATTTACAAATAATTGGCGCGTAATCAACTTATTTACCATTAATTAAGTAGATAATTTGGTATCTCTACTTACAGGCAGGGACGTGCGAGAAATACAAGTATATAAGCCCGGCTTGATGTGAAAATAATACCTCACCACACACCTCACCCCACCACACTCATCTATATCATAGAACACAACTTATGAATTAAATTAAATAAAACTCTAATTTTTAAATTTCGCGCGCCTACACGGTTAGGCTATGTTGCCATTTCGTGTTCAATGCAAAATTAGAATTAATTCATAAGATACGAAACCTATAACATGCATTATGCAATGTTGCCGCTCTGAGCGTAATCTCTCCGATCACACTCTAACCCTGAACAAAAAAAAAAGAGATGAACACTCTTTCTGTCGCAGAGGCAGCAAGCTTTGTATTTGGCTTGATCTGCCATCTCACTTTTCCCTACAAAAACATCAAAATGTGAGTCTGTTTGAGTAAAATTTGATACTGTTTGCAAGTACTCATGGAACGTTTTTCTATAAAAGTCATATTAAAATAAGCCCAGGCTTGTTATTTTTAATCAATCAACGTTTACTACGCAAACTACGAGGCGCCCTCTATGACGACGACGAAATTAGTCCAAATTTGCTTTGAGCGGTTATTGTGTTTATGTAATTGTTTTGAAAGATTTTTATTTTTTATTTCTGTCATTTAACAATAAAGTTATATAGTATGATTAGTTATTGCTGTAACTTACTTGGTTTTGAAGTGATTAAAGTTTATTATCTTTGAAATGAATTCGGAAATATATGCAATTGTTCCTTGTGACTAATTAAAATGTGTGGAAAAAATACTTGGCCAGGTAAAGTCTTTGAGTTTTAGAGATAAAAAATATCTCGTATCTTCACCTAAACCTACCCCTGATTTGAATATTTCTCAGAAAACTAAATCACATAATAGGCAGTTTCATCGCTCAGTTTACAAAACTCATTGGATTGCAGGCTGCTCGCATTTAAACAATTTTTTCTGTTGGTGTTGCACATTTTTCTCAAACGATAAGAATGCTTGGAATACATTAGGTTGTAATTAATGGCTTAAATAATTTCGCTGGTACTATGAAAAAACATCAGAATTCTCAAAAGCACTTGAATGCTGTTATTTCATTCTGTAGTTTTGGTAAAACACGAATAGAAGCTTCACTTTCTCGACAATTAAGTGACGAATTTCTTAAGTCAATATGCGTGTAGATCACAATCGCGCCGTTTTTCAAAGATTAGTTGATGTTGTGTGTTTCTTAACGCAACAGGAACTTCCTTTTTGAGATCACGATGAGTCTAAAACCTCATTAAATAAAGGTAATTTTTTAAAGCTGGTATATTTGCTCTCTAAATACGATCTTGTCTTAGATAAACATACGCAGCAACAAGAATGTAATAAACTAGTGCCTAGTTACTTGTCGAATAGAATTTAAAATGATATTATTTATTCTATTTATGAAGTTATGAGAACTCACATTGAGTTCGAGATTAAGACCACAAAATTTGTTTCTGTTATTGTTGACGAAACTCCCGATATTAGTAACAGAGCAATTGTGCGTAATTTTTAGATATTATTATGGTAATGACATTCATGGTCGATTCTTGGGATACGTTAATGTATCGGATTCAATGAACGTACCTCTGAAACTTTAGCTCAAATAATTTTAGAAAACTTAAATAAATACAAGTGCATCGGAAAATTAGTAGCACAAAGCTACGACGGTGCTAGCGTAATGTCAGGGTCAAGAACTGGCGTCCAACTAAAAAATTAAGGACGTTTTTCCCCAAGCTATTTATGTTTGGTGTAATGATCATATTTTAAACTTGGTACATTCCAAATCATGTGGTAGGATTGGTGAAGTAATAGCACGAAACGTGCCTTTTTTATGACAGTTATTGTACCAAAAAAAATGCCTCAGCTGTCTGCAACTCGTTAGTCATATTCATCGCGTATTGTAAACACAGTTTATGGGCAAAAACGTCACCTCATTACTATGTTTAATGAAATGGCTGACAACACGCAGGAATGGGAAGGGGATAGTATTTTAGCCGAGGAAAACTTTTCCAATTTAATATCTTTCAATTTCAATTTTTTCATTTCGTTTCCCACACAATATTTGAAAGAACCGACGGCTTGTACAATATAATTCAAAAATCACAAGTCGATGTTGGTTTTCGTTGCAACAAAATAAAAGAGTTTAATTTATGGTTGAATGACAAATTCCGTCCACAGTTCGACCAAATTTATGAAGTTGCATTGTCTAATAATTACTAATTTTTATTTAAAAGTTACTTGCGCTCGTACAGAGTACAAACGACTGTACTTCTAAGTTATTGATAATATATCTTCTGAAATTAATACTAGATAAACTGAAATTTTCAAATTACAGTTTTTTCCAATGCTAAATAACAAACGTTTTATTAATTATAATGTCATTTTTCCGACTGTGGAATTAGATTCGTTAATAAGCATTTTTGGGAACCATTTTGACAGGGAAACTTTAAAAAGTCAGTTGATAAGTTTGTATTCATTACCTGAACTTAAGGAGTGCAACATTTTCGATATAATATATATTTCATAAACGAAAATTGCCTCCAAGATGCCTTTCCTGAACTTTTGAAGTTAGCTTATTTAATTGTCACTATTCCTGCAACAAGTTGTTCCACAGAACGGGCTTTTCAAGTTTAAAACATATTCACACATATTTAAAAAATACACAAGGACAAGAGCGGCTTTCCGAATTATCTTTGATTGCAATTGAAAAACAGCTGTAGGTAGAATTAAAACGTTCACCAAATTTTTACGCTGATGTAATAAAAAAAGATAGACAATTTGAATTAGAATACAGAAAGTATTTTTTTTTTCTATTCATGTACACAAAGTAAATCAAACTTCACGATTGTTTGCTCAAACATATTGACAACAAACGGCTTTTATCAAAGCCACTGGAGGTATGTCATTGCTGATATATGTACTTGTTAATCTATCGAGTAATAATATGCCTTAGGTGTGCTTTGTTATTTGTCATCTGTTTGTAGTATAGAAGTGAAAAACGAAGTGCTATGGCTGTTTAGACTGTGACTTTGTGAGTACTAGCTACGTAATAAAATATACTATTATCAATATCATAAACAATTTGTAGTTAGACTCTACTAGACCACTAGATGCCACACAAACGATTGATTACTACAATCGTTTGTGCGCCATCTAGTGGATTCAGAAGTGGCCAGCTAGAATGTTGTAACGATTGTAGTGACATGACGAGCAAGAGTTGACATAAAAATGTCCATAGATGGCTCTTATATCGTTTTCGGCATTTATGATGCAGATTATAGGTGATCATGATGATAAAGTTGTGGTAAAGCTTTTTTTACATTATTTCTTACTTATTATTAAAAAATAATGTAGCATTCAAAATCAGCCTTACAGTACTAAAATTTGCACTGATGTTACTTGACGGCGTGCGAAGTTTTTTTTTTTATTCAGAATATTAGGTAAGTAGTAGGTAGGTATTTTTTCCTATATTTTATATAGGAAAAAATCTATCAAATTATGTTTCCTCCAAGCCTTGGCTTGCCCCCTTTAAAGGCACCAGGCACGCCACTGCTTACAGGTCCTCTCGTTTCAACAAAGATTCAAAATGTCTACCACTTTGTTGAATACATATCACAAGCCCGCTTTCTTAAGTTATTTTTCAGCGAATCGAGCACTTGAGTGTCACTTTTCACTTGTTGAAACGCTGATTTAATTTTATCACGCAGTTCCTTTTCATTAGTAGGTCCATTTCCATCGTCATACACTAGTGCTTTTACACGACCCCACAAAAAAAAACTAGTGGTGTTAGATCGGGTGATCTTGCTGGCCATTGCACTGGGCCCCCGGGCCCATCCAACGTGTGCCATATTTTTGGTTAAATGCCTTCTCACGGTCCACAAAAAGTAAGCTGGAGCACCGTCGTGTTGGTAGTAGAGTTCGCTTGCAGCTGGTAAAGGCACAATTAGTGTATCTAATAAATCAATGATTAGCTAGTCGCGGCGGTATTTTCGTGAAAATAATCCAGTATTAGTATTCTTCCATCTCAGACTCAACATTTACGGGACCCCCTCTGTCCATTGACCGAGGCGTAAATGTACCATAGTCGCGTAACCTTTGTGTAGCTGCTAACATTGTCCTGTTGGATACCGATACTCCAAACTCTTCCCGAAACCGTCGCACTGCCAAGTTAACGTCGTCATTACAACGCGCTAACATTCACACCATTTCACAGTACTAAATGTTTGTCTACATAAACGCCATAGTCGCGATTTTTGATCATACGCGCAGCCGGGGGGTAGCGCGGGACAATAACACTAATTACTCCTGTGACGCATGTGCCGGCGCCGCTCAGACTAGAGTAAATAGGTCATGGCCACTATCACAAATTTCTAACCTTCTAACTCATAGGTTTCTTCCTTCTAACTCATAGGTTAGTTAGATTTTTCCGAATCGCAAAAAAAAAAGTTTTTTTTTGGGATGTAACTACAAATTTACAGTTTTCAGATTTTTTCCTATACTTGTTTCATGCCAAATTTCAGGATTGTAGGTCAGCAAGAGTACCCTATAAATTTTGATTCCCTTGAGAGTGTCAAAATGCATGTTTTTGCCACATAAACGACCGTATCGTTTTTTTTCGTTAACTCAAAACGTAGATTTGAGTATATGATTTTAATTTCAACTCGAAACCTCCACGCTTTCCTGAGATAAAGGGTCTTGTCAGACAGACAGACAGACGGACGGACAACAAAGTGATCCTATAGATGTTCCGTTTTTTCCTTTTAAGGTACGGAACCATCAAATAGATAGTGATAGATAGTGTTTTTTACCTATTTCGGCGAGTTGAAAAATGTAACCTATATTAGAAAGTGGTTTAATTGATTCTGCTCATTGTTCTGATCAAACTATTTTCAGGTTTTGCGCATTTAACGTTACACGTTGTATAAATAATTGTGTTAAAAAATAACTGGGCCTCAAGTCTGCTATTACAATAGTGTCAGAATGGTCTATCATGGATTTCATCATTGTTGATTTTGACAAGTTTGATAATCTACTAATATAATGGCGTCATTATGACTTTCCAATGATCAACCACTAACACTCCATTGCAAGAAATGGCACAGAATGGTAATCTCGTTCATGAAATATGAATGTCTGACGTATGCGGTAATCTGCTAAAATTTTGACAGTTCCTTTGATCAGTGACCTACCATTAGAACGTCACTGTGCAGTCATTACTTTTAATTCGTTACAAGCAAAGAGATTTAAAGAGATACAATATAGCGGCTATCAGAAGAAAATGTCTTAGAAAAACTGTCATCCTATGCCTCAGTGACGCCATCTGGCTTTGAATAGCAAACACGCGAATTAAATTTGTCAAAATTTATAATTAATCTATCGCTCGGTACACCTACCCAGCGATAGATAAATAATTATTATTTATTTATTAATTATTATTATTATTTTATTGGCCCCTGGCCACCGCCAGGGGCCTTACCATGATAATGTTAAAATGTTAGTCGTACTTGAGCGAAAAAGAGCGATGGAGCTATACACCCTATATAGCTCCATCCCTTTAACAGTTCGGTTTAGGTCGAAAAAATTATCACGTTATAGGCTCGTGGTAGAGCCTCTGTGTGATAATGGTAAGGTTAAGCTTTTCAGCAATAGATGGCGTTAACACAAAATTCGAAAATGTTCTGAAACTATTTATAAATATTATTGAATTCTAATTAAATACTTCGTAAATACCAAAAATATTTACGAAAATAAACCGAAGTTAGGTCCAGTCATTTTACCATAGCAAGATTTGCAATAGCGTAATGCGCAGTTTGGCATATTTTTTCAGAAAATGATTTTCATTTAGTGCATAATGCGGATACAAACACGACATGACGTGTAGGGGTGTCATACTAGACTAAGTGACTTATGACCACTAGGTAATAAGTATCGGATTACAATTTTGTTCGCTATGTCCTGTCTTTTAGTAGTATATATTTAATGTATTTGGTTACAAGACAGCTCGTACCACAATTCTATTACGAGACCACTGATCGATCAATGATCGGCCATTAGGAATTAGCAGATTACGAACTTTTAGCAAAATGACAATGGAATCATGTTGGAATGACGAATTTATAAAAATAGCAGACTAGGGCCCCAGATCTGTTTTGGAATATTTCTATACATTTGAAGACTTGCTAAGGGATCTATGCTTTGCATTAATTAATTAGTAAGACCAAGACATTTCGTTGTTAGAATCGCAATGTGATCAGGATGACGAATCCAATAAAAACCACATCGACAATAATCACACTTTCGTAAATAAAAATAACGAAACTGGACAGAGTTTTTTCTAGGGTGAAGCAAAAGGGATGTCCACTTGGTACAAGGGATGATGTTTATTCTCCCTTGGTAACAGACAAAGTTAATGGGTTTGATTTTATTAATTTACTTAGCGTTTTTCATCGTGCCCCATATAAAACTAAAAAAAAAGTAAAAATCTAAAACCTACGACAAAAAAATACGAAGCTGAAAAAGTATAAAACAAGATTTTCATTTCAGGACCAAAAGAAAAGCCGCAGTCACATGTTATAGGTACTAATCGAAACACTTTAATAACGTGTGACTACAGCTGTTGTGCTTTTTTTACTTTTTTTTTATTTAAACAATTTTGGTGTTAATTTAACTGTTTCCGCCTTCACCGCGTGGATGTTTTATCCGCTAGAAGGTGCCATATTGAATATTGGCGATATTTTTGGTATGTACAAGTGAAGCCCTTTCAAATATATATATATATATATAATTTCATTTATTCAAGTAACTAAGGACTAATAATTACACATAACACAGAACATAACACAAAACATAACACCAACAAACAAACAACATTTAAATATTTCACGCACAGTTATCGATAACTGCAGGTAACTTGCAAGTCACTGCAGCGCCTTATATAAGGACAGTCGAGCCGGTCGGCTATCATCATCAACACACTGTTGGGGCTGTCGCGCACCCTGCGCACCAGAGATGCACTCCGCTTACGCATCGTCGCATAAAAGCAGTCAACGCTAGCGGCGGCAAACATGCCCTAGGCACTACAGTGTCGCGGCAGCCCCATCAGTGCCCTGAATGCGTTATTATATTGAACACGGAGGGCTTCGTATGCTTTTCGGGTGTGATTCACCCACAGGCTGCACGTGTACATAGAAGTACAATAAGCCTAGAAAAGGGTCTGCTTTACTGACCTGGAACAGCGCGCAAACCTGCGAGCTATCATGTTACCTCTAACAGCCAAAGCCCTCCGCTCCCTCTCGATGTCAGCATCAAAACAAAAACAAATCAAGCAAATGATACTAAACACGACGAATGTCTTTTTTTAAACACAAATCTTTTTGTCCACTAGAGGGCGCCAAATTGAATTTTGATGATATTTATTGATAAGTTCCAGTGAAGCCCTTTCAAATGATATAAAACACGGTGTATTTATATTAACGTTTTTTTTTAACACATGGCTTTTCGGCCACTAGACTTCACTAGAGGGCATCGCTTTCAATTTGAGCAATATTTTGGAAAGGTACAAATCTAGCCCTTTCAAATTATACCAAACACGGCGTATTTATCTCCATTTTTATTTTTAACACATTACATTTTGTCCGCTAGCAGGCGCCATATCGAGTTTTGTGACACGTCACGTAGCCTACGTTCAGCGGACAATTAAGACGGTTCTAACGATACCTCATATATTGAGTTCCGATAAGTAGATTAGGAGCTATGAGGGAACAGATGAACATACTCATATACATACATACATAGCCTGTCAAAATCATAACCCTCCTTTGGCTTTGCCGTAGTCGGATAAAAAGTGCATGGCACAAAAGGACATGAAAGTTTTCCCGTCACATTCATTTTTAACCGACTTCAAAAAGAAGGAGGTTCTATGTTCGGCTGAATGTATGTTTTATTTATGTATGTTCACCGATTTCTCGGTCAATTGCGGACCGACATACAATTTTTTTTTTTATTGAAAGGTTATGCTTCCGAATTGGTCCCATAGAAATATTGTTATGATCTGATTATGAACTCCGAAGATATGGAACAGAACTCCTCATAGGATCACAGCAGAACCGTCGTAACAAGTAAAATTGCTGTGTTTATACGTGTAGTCGATGACTGACTGAAAGAAGAGGGGGAATATATCGAACTGATCTGATGATGAAGCCTGAAGTTAGGCACCGGAACTCTGTAATAAATTAATGTAATCAAACCGTGTTTGGGATAATTAGAATTGTCATGAGATGCACTCTGGCTATAAGGTATTTAAGTATGGCTGTGAGGTACTTTTTAGAAGTGGTACCATAACTGAAAAGTGTAAAATAAAAAACTTTTTACAAAAAAAACTACAACCGACTTCTATGTAAAAAAACACTGAAAAATGCAAAATAACTTTGAACTGAAGAGACAAAACTATTATAGAAACACCGACTTCCGAAATTAAAGTTATTTTGCACTTTTCATTGTTTTTTTACATAGAAGTCGGTTGTATTTTTTTTTTGTAAAAAGTTTTTTATTGTAAAATAAAATCATTCTTATAATAAATTTAATGAACAGTCCTTTTCATTTAAACATAAATTTTATAAAAAGAAATTAAAGTTATTTTTTTTTATAATTATAAAGGTAGGAAACAATTTCCTTTAAGAATTTTCTAAATATTTTTTATCATGTCACTGCATTATTTTTGTAAGATCAGCAGGGCATGAGAAATTAATCTTTATTTCTTTTTTGTTTCATTTTCATATTCAATGGGGACGCCGCCGCGCCGCCATAGAAGAAAGAAGACAAAGCAAACTGTGCGCTAAATAATCATTTTATTCTACTGAATTTTCGAATATTTAGGTGAAATTACTCCAAAATGACATAGTTTTCAACCTGTAGTAGTCAAATTATTTTGGAAACTGTGGTCCTCCCTAGTGAGGGGGAGTGTTGTGGTGTCAGTCAATGCTGATACCGACTTTGACTGATAAGGCATACATACATAGCCTTCGCAAAAGGTGTCTAGTTGACCTCTTCTAAGTAGATGTCAATTATGTCAATTAGGGTGCAGCATCGTGGCTTTTTTTTTGAGGTTTTCCCACGGTGGGTTCTAAGCATGACAACTTTTCCTTCAGAAGCGGTTCCGCCGGCGGCCTCGACGGTCTGACTCCTCAGCATTTAAAGGACCTTTTAAGTTCAGGCGCCGGGGACACTGGTAAGTCACTTTTGAAGGAGCTTCTGGCTCTAGTCACTTTATGCTCTCCGGCGGCGTGAACGATTCCGTTGTCGATGTCTTTTACAGGGCCAATCTATGTGCCCTGCGCAAGAAAAACGACGGCATTCGTCCCATCGCCGTCGGGTGCACGTACAGGCGTATGGCAGCCAAAATTTGTTGCAGACTATACGGCGAATCTTTGACCAACAAATTTCAGCGCCTACAGCTTGGCTTTGGTTCCAGAGGGGACTTTGAGGCTACCATACATGCCCTCTCCACCTTTCTAAATTCCGATAAGGGCGAGGTCATCTTCAAGGTTGACGTTAAAAACGCCTTCAATTCTGTTAACAGGGACACTTTGTTGGCTGAAGCAAAAAAAGAGCTACCTGAAATTTTCGGCTTTTTGTGGCAGTGCTATAGGCACCCATCTAAATTATTATACAAAGATAATGTTTTGGAATCTGCAATTGGATGCCAACAAGGTGCCCCTCTTGGGCCAGTCATTTTCAGCTTGGCTATTCATCCAATCATTCAACAGTTAAATTCAAAATTTAACGTGTGGGGTATTTAGATGATGGAACACTGGGAGGTGACGTAGAAACCGTTTTAGAAGATTTCAAATTTCTCAAAAAGCAATTCAAATCCATTGGCCTTGACCTCAACCATTCAAAATGTGAAATTTTTATTTCAGACAATACTGACAGATAATCGATTCTACAGAAATTTTATGCAATAGCTCCAGAAATCAAAACTTTAGATGATAATAATAATAATAATAATATTCACACAACTATCACACAACGCCGTCTAGTCCCAAGCTAAGCAGAGCTTGTGTTATAAGTACTAGACAACTGATAAACATACTTAAATATTTCTAAATACATACATATTATAGATAAATTACACCCAGACACAGAACAAAGATTGTGCTCATCACACAAACATTTGTCAGATAAAAGTTTACTGCACCTCCTAGGTTCTCCAATTTTGGAAGACAGTTTTTCTTTATTCATTGACGACAAAATTGAAGGTTTTAACAACATTTCGGAAAGACTATCCAAAATTAACCTACATTCGGCTTTCACCCTCATACGGTATTGTTGTTTTGCACCAAATTTCATGTATTTTCTCCGCTCTTCCCCTGTATGGAAGCAGGCACATCTCTTGGACAAAATTGATCAGACCATTCGACTGACTTCCATTTTAAATGTGGCCCTGGATGACCGAGCGTGGCTACAAGCTACGCTACCCATTCGTTTTGGTGGGCATCCGCAAAATTTCTAGTGTAAGCCTACCGGCGGCGTTCTTGTCTTCAGTCCACAGCACTCAACAGTTGGCCAATAGAATTTTGACTCCATCATTGGTTAGCTGTGAGGTACCGTGATTGGCCGATGCCGTGAGCGCCTGGAAAATGGCTTGCCCGGACAAGGCGTTGCCCGAAAGCCCATCTTCCCAGAGACAGTGGGATGAGCCGCTCTGCAGTTTGGTCCGGATAACCTTATTAAACCGTCCACCAATACTGCTGAGCGTGCCCGCCTACTGGCTGTGGGTGAATGTGAGTCGGGCCTCTGGCTACAGACACTACCGTCGCCCAACATAGGTACTATTCTGAGTGACACCACCTTCCGGATCGCTACATACCTGCGACTGGGTGCTCCTAGCGGAGCTCCACATCGGTATTAATGCGGTGAAGAAGTCGACCGCCTCGGACACCATGGCCTATCCTGTAGTAGAAGCGCTGGTCGGATAGCTAGCTATCCGACTAGCGTGCCTAGGCACGCAAGCATTAATGACATCATCCGTCGAGCTCTTGTCACCGCCGGGGTGCCAGCTGTTCTAGAATCCAATGGCTTGGCACGCGACGATGGAAAGAGGCCAGACGGGATGACCACAATGCCCTGCAAGTTAGGTAGGCCTTTGGTGTGGGATGCAACATGTGTCGACACCCTGGCGCCATCCCATCTTCTGAGTACGGCAGGCTGTGCTGGGGCGGCTGCTGCAAGTGCAGAAAACCTCAAACGGCGTAAATATAATAACCTCATCGGAAGTTATATGTTTGGGCCGTTTGTGGTTGAAACACTAGGGCCATGGGGTCCGAGCGCTCATCGACTTGTTCGTGATATCAGCAAACAACTGGTCGACTCTTCGCGTGACCAGACGGCTGGGCTTCTCTCCAGACAACGAATCAGCATTGCTATCCAACGTGGCAGTGCTGCCAGCGTTCTGGGCACTTTTCCCATTGATATCGATGTGGATGAATTTTTTGATGCCCAATAATTTCTTTTTCCACCCGTTTGTAAATATTATTATTTTTAGTTTGTATATATTCCTATTAAGTTAGCATAAGCATAATCAGCCTTTTAATGTTCCCACTGCTGGGACTCAGGCCTCCTCTCTCTAGGAGAGGGAATAGGCCGTAATCCACCACGCGGGCCCAGTGCGGGTTGGTGAATGTCACATGTCTTCGAATATTTTGGTTCTAAGACATGCCGGTTTCCTCACGATGTTTTCCTTCACCGTTTTGAGAGCAGTGGTAATGAAATAAATTACACAAAGTAATGTGCCTGGCTGGGTTTGAACCCGCGACCTACAATTCGTAAGTCGGGGCCGTTACCACTCGGCCACCACTGCTCTCGTATTAAGTTATTAATATTTATTATTTTTGATGTTCATAAGCAAAAAAATACTTTGAGTGAGCGCAAAGTTAGCGCATAGTAATTTTGTAAATAGATTTTGAATTTTGCTTATCGTTCGTCATGACGAACGATAAGCAAAATTAAGCGGCTAAATTAAGCTGTTTTAAGTCATAACTTAGGCTCACTCTAAAGAGACGACCACCACTATGTAAATTTATTTCCTCCATAGGTAGGGACATCTTGGTCAAGTATAGGCAGGTTTTACTTAAACCTTCAAAAGTTTGTTTTTGAATAGAATTACCTCGTTGGGCTCAGCATTTCTAGGGGCGTAGCTCATGTAGTGTCTAAAGAGGTCACATACTCATTAACTTGCAAACAGGCAAGGTAATGACACCTTTTTAGGGTTTGTGGTAAAAATAGCAGAGGTGTTCATATTTTGATGGAAAATTGTTATAAGATGTAGAATAAGTAAAAAAAGGAAGTGAATGAAATATTTTATAAATAATGTAATTAAATAAATCACGCTTCAGACAATATAAACAGAGTAAATCGAACTAGAAGCGTTTTGCGTCTCCGCCTCGACAGTACTATGAAAATTCGATTTTCTCAGAATCGGCAAAGAAAACCGTAATATCCTTACAGGTGGTTATAGGACTATTTATTTATGATTTTTTGTTATACTCTATAAACCGGTATTTATGCTGTTTTTTTTTTTTTAAATCCTTGAAATATTTTTATTTATTTTTAGGATATATGAAACTGTTTTAAACAAGGTTATTAATTAAATGTCACGCAACAGTATACGTTTCGAACCGACATACTATCGAAGTCATGAATTACCAATCTAATGAGCACTCGCTTTAAGGTTTTTCACAACAGTATTTTTCACATTAACTTTACGTCGCACCAATAAAGCATTGATGGAATAAAACATCGCACAACTGAATTATCGTCATACTGTGTTCGATATAATAAAAATTGAATCATCAAGTTTCGAAATCAAGTAGGGAAACCCAACCCGTTGCCACACCACACGCTTTGTATGAAAAATACGCTCTTCCGAGCGGAGTACAACTAACGCACTGCCAAGTTACAACCGTTTTGTGTCGAATTCCGTTCTCCAATCGGTAACGCCTCGGTGTCAGCAATTGTAGAAAACGAAAAGTTGGTAGCCATGTTGACGCGTCTGAGTCTGCCACTCGTCCTACAATGTCTTTAGTATGTATATATCCTTTTTGACTATATTTGACAACCGAAGGTGAGCATATACTAGGATATTAAATTCTCAACCATGGTGATAACAGAAACGGCGTCCTAAAACCTCACTGCAAACAATTTCACACGTACCTTCTGACTTTGCAGCATGTGACTGAAGGTTTTCGATTTGGGGCCACACACTTATGCCCCTTGAGGATCGATTCCCTTTCATTGTCAGCAATAAATTCCCCTACTTTCTTATTTACCACATGGGGTAGGTACGTTCCTGAAATGAGACCCGAAATACATGAATAAACTCTTTTTTCACGTAAATATATGGTATAGATTTTTAAATACACACACTAATATTATAAAGGCGAAAGTTTGTGTGTGTGTTTGTTTGTTACTTCTTCACGCTCGAATGGCTGAACGGATTTCGATGAAACTTGTTACACGGGTAGTCCATGTCATTGGATAGCACATAGGATATTTTTATCTCGGGAGTGTGTTGCCTTGAGACAATATTATACTATCGCTACTTTGCTTAAGTGGGAAATTCATCTAATGACATCTCGCGCTCTTGGGCGGAGCGAAAGGGTGTGTCAGACTTTTAGTGATTAAAAACTCACTCCTGTTCCTTTGTTGCCTTTCATGCCAGAGCCGAGTTTTCCTTTCAGAAGCAAACCCCAGTAAACTTCGACCCTGCTGGGCCCATACGGTTTGCTGACATCTCCTTGAGGATTGCTCGCCGTCCGCAAGCCCGCGCCTACGGTAGCCTTAAAACGGGATCGGGATACCAGCGGCTGGGGCATGAGGGCCGCTCCCTTGCGCGTGCACGTGCGGCCTCCTCCTTTGCTAGCATTACTACTTCGCAGAAGGAGGCGACCGCTTGCCACTCCTTGTCGCTTCGGACCATGGCCTATACCAAGGCCCGGCGCGAGAGATCGTTGCCGCCGATCGCCGCCACGAGGACACGGCGGTGCTCTGCCCAAACGGGGCACACCTCTACCGTATGCTCCACAGTGGTGACACCCGGGCGTTACTTCCGCACGAATCCGGTGCAGGATCTTCCCGAACTGACCATGTTCGGTGAGAACCTGCGTCATGCGGAAGGAGAGGAGGCCGTGAGGTCTTTCCCGCCACGCCTCAAAGAGGGGACTTACCGCCATAATTATGGCGTGCCCTGCACTGAGTTGCAACAGACGCTGTCGCCATTTCACCATGAGATCCCGCCGGAACTCTGTCCGCTATGTCGCGACTAGTCGCGGCAGCGAAGTTGTTGCATCTCCACGTGCAAATCGTGCATGCGTGCAAGGATTGTTGCCTCCAGATCCCATGACCGTGGCAGGCCCGCAAGGATCAGGTTCGCCGCTTCGCGGGAAACCGTGCGGTATCCCCGCACCATCCGTATGACCATGACCCTCTGGCATGCGTTCAGCTGGGTAGCCGGTCGCTTTCACAGCGACGGCGCCCACGCCGGCGCTCCATAAAGGGCCATGGACCATTGCCTGCGTAGAGCCTCCGGCAGGAGGAGACGCCTCCTGCTGGAGGCTCTACGCCGGCCACCTCTACGCAGGACCCCCTAGGTTGGGCAGGAGCCTCTTGAGGGCAGCCCCGAGTCAGTTTGGGAGCCAGACGTCGGAAGTGTTCCTCGAAATTACAGCGGCTGTCGAGTCCCAGGTCCATCATGTCGTCTGCGTAACAGACCACGCTGACCCCGTAAGGGAGGTCGCCGCTCTTATATCGCTATATACTGTAGCTAGTGATAGAATAACGCGAACACGTGAAATTTTAAATAAGCCATTAACCTTTTGAGTGCGTAATTAGAGGCACAATAGAAAGACAATGGCGCGTTAACGCCGGCGTTAATGCGGGGATCAACAGCTTAAAGATGAAAAGAAAAATCTTTTAAATGGTAATAAAATAAATAATGCTCCAACCGTAATCTCTAATCTACATCATATAGGATTAAATAAAACTGTATTAATCATTAGAGAACAATATATAAATCGGCAAAAGAAATATTTTATTTTTAAGACACGACTTTGCAAATTAATTTGTAATTCAAATCAGCTCTAAGGTATTTTGAATAATGTTACAATTGCCGTAATAACAAATGATTCTCGGTAACCAAGCGCCGCCCGGGTATTTACTCACCGACGGAGCAAGGGCAAAGCGAAGTGTAACATAGAGAAACAATTTGCTTGAGCATTCGGCACGAGCTCGAACCCCTGCGGCATCCAATCATCCGCAAAGGAAATTAAACTGAATTTAGTAACGGCTAACCTCGGAAATAATAATCCTTTGTAACTATTCTCGGGTCTAGATATCACCTTAAGTGTCATAATAGAAAACACCAAAATAGTAACAAAATATTTACTCTCATCATTAAAAAAAAAAACATGTTCCACACTAACAATAACTCCTGTATCGTGCATTCACATACATATAAAGTTATGTACACAAGACACTCTGACCTGGAACACAAGGCCATACAAATATTGGTTCTGTGCGGGAATCAAACCAAGAGAAACAAGATTTGACTGGCCTGTTGGTCTAGTGGTCAGTGGCCCTGACTGCTACGCCGGGGGTCGTGGGTTCGATTCCCACCCAGAACAAATGTTTGTGTGATGAGCACGATCATTTGTGTCTGAGTGTAATTTATCTATATTAAATATGTATTTAAAAATATATAAGTGTGTTTATCAGTTGTCTAGTACTCATACCACAAGCTCTGCTTAGTTTGGGACTGGATGACGTTGTGTGAAAGTTGTGGAAAAAAAATTGGGCAAGTGCGAGTCGGACTCGCGCACTGAGGGTTCCGTACAAACTTAAAAGGTGAGTTGCGGTTTACAATTTATGACGTATTAAAAAAAAACTACTTACTAGATCTCGTTCAAACCAATTTTCGGTGGAAGTTTGCATGGTAATGTAGGTACATCATATATTTTATTTAGTTTTATCATTCTCTTATTTTAGAAGTTACAGGGGGGTGGGGAAACATTTTACCACTTTGGAAGTGTCTGTCGCGCTAACTATTCAGTTTCGATAAAAATGATATTAGAAACCTCAATACCATTTTTGAAGACCTATCCATAGATACCACGCATGGGTTTGATGAAAAAAAAATTTTTGAGTTTCAGTTCTAAGTATGGGGAACCCCCAAAATTTATTGGTTTTTTTTTTTCTATTTTTGTGTAAAAATCTTAATGCGGTTCACTTAATACATCTACTTACCAAGTTCCAACAGTATAGTTCTTATAGTTTCGGAAAAAAGTGGCTGTGACATACGAACGGACAGACAGACAGACATGACGAATCTATAAGGGTTCCTTTTTTGCCATTTGGCTACGGAACACTAAACATACACATTTAGTAAACAAAAGTTTTTTTTATTACAGCAGCCAATCGTTCCACCACTGCGCCAATGGGTACAATGCCGGTCTTATCGCTGACAGCGATATCTACCAGACAATCTTTGGATGGACCATAAGATCTTAAAATAAAAAAGAAATAATGAACAAACACACAAAGGGTTTTTTTTGAGGTGGAAAATCATCGAATAATTTCTCCTGCTCTAGGTGAAGCGAGGCGTGTTTGACTTTTATTGACTAAACCCCACCTGTATTCCTTCAATTGCCTTTTGTTCCAGGGCCGCGGTCACTCTTTCGAACATTCCCACAGGACTCAAAGAAAAAGTTTTTAAGTAGGTAAGTGGAAATGACTCCTGTGATAACTGAAATTCAGTAACGACATGTATCTAATTCGATCAGTGTGTAGTAGTGGGACAAAATGCACCAGGAGCGAGTCGGTCTCGCCCACATTAGGGTTAGGTACATGTATTTTTTGGTAGAAATCATATTGTAAGGGCAAATATGTAAAAAAACTAAATGATTTCTACCAATAACTGAATCCTGCTGCTCGGTTTATAAGCTCATATTGCAGTTTATTTTATGCATAGTACATTCGTTCCGTACACGTATTTATAATATTGATAGGTTGGTACTGGTGGTATCTCCTACAAAAATCAAACAAGGCGCACGAAAAAAAGCTTCAGCCCATATATTTTTCAAATATATGTAATAAAATTCAAATATTTGTAATAAATTTAATTTATAATCATCTCAAGGATGTTGTCTTTTTTGATACGCGAGCCATTGACTCCATACTGACAATCTCGGGTGAGAAAATAGAAAAAAAAATAGAAAATGGAAATTTTCGGCCGCCACGCCGTAGGTAAAAGCTTGATGCAGAGACAACGAGCAATGGGTAGCTCGCCGTCTGGCCATCCGGTATCCTTACCGGACAGCCAGACGGCGGTATCCAAACCCGAGTCGAATGCGCGTAGTGTTCTACGCGCACCTCTAGGGCTACGGGAATGTTTGATTGAGTGACCGTGGCCTTAGAACACAAGGGGCAAATTAAGGAACAAAGATGGGTTTTATTCAGTAAAACTCTGACACGCCCTTTAGCTCCACCCTAGACGGCAAAAGACATTTGACAAATTACCACATCAAAAAAAAAGTAGATTACTGTAATATTAACACTAGAAAGACGGGAAAATCTATCTACCTACAAAGACGGCGACCGGTCAAATGACTGCCCCAATTTATTTAATATATTTTTTTATTTATGTGCTAAAATTGGTAACTAAGTATAGTAATAAAACAGGGTATAATATATAATTATTTATTTAATTTACATACAATTTTTACATTTCAACATTTTATTTACGTTACAAGAGCCGCAAAGTGGCTTTTTGCAAGAGTCGCATACTTTATTAGTTTTATTTTTGCACTTCTGTATATAGCATTCTCGCCTTTTCCGAATTTCCGGATTTTGAAGAGAAGATCGAGAAGTAGAAGGCGTGGGTTCTTCGGGCGACAGTTCGGTTTCAGAGGGTCTCGGTTCAATTTCTACTTTGCCGCTAAGTTCACTTGCTAAACTTAGTATGAAATTCCTTCGTTTTATGTTGGTGCCTGACATTTTCTTATACAAAATGAAGGAATTTATCCCTGCTAGGTCCAAAATATTGAAAAATACCTGTACAGGCCACCTTCGAGATGCCGCTTTGACACTATATTTTTTTGCCATCTGGTCAGCTACATCCACGCCGTACTTGGTAGCATTGTAAAAATTCACAGTTTCTGGCTTTTTCTTAGGATGATTAGAATCTATTTCAACATTGTCATGTAACGTGCTGAGCAATAAAACGTTCTTGTTTCGTTTTCCTTGATAAATTGTAAGAGTACATCTATCAGATTTCAGAATTTTTGTTTCAAACAAAGTCATCTGAAGTGATTTGACGTAAGGTGGAACCTCTCGTCGTGCCCTGTTCAAAGTTCCTACAATTGTAGTGCGTTTTGCGAGCAAGTTATTTGCCAAGCTCAACGATGTAAAGAAGTTGTCAGTGGTTACATTCCGACCAGTATTTGCAAAAGGTTCCACGAGACGCATAACAACGGATTCACTGAGGCTTTGGTTTTGTGGCCTGCTTTCATCTTTTCCTAAGTAAGGAAAGCCGTTGAGTACAAACTTTGAATCTACATCAACACAAAGCCAAAATTTAATTCCAAACTTATCAGGCTTGTTAGCAATGTATTGAAGAAACCTGCATCTAACCTTAGTAGAAAACAGTTGTTCGTCTACTGTAACGTTTTCTCCCGGCTTGTAGCACGATAAGCAGTTCTCAATGAATTTCTTCCAAACGTCTGATATTAGTGCGAATTTGTCTTGTTGAAGTCGTGAACTTCTCTCAGATCTGTGATCAAATCGCAAAAACTTCATTATTTCTTTGAATCTGTCACGTGACATAACTTTTGAAAAAAAATTTATTCCCCAAGTTTTACTCCACAACTCATTTACTTGAATATTTTTTGCACCGTATGCACCTCGAGCATAACATATAGCGATAAAACTTTCCAGTTGTTCCAAAGTTAGTATCCAGTTATTGTGTCCTAGTTGTCTATTAGCTTCTTCTATAGTACATTTCTGAATATGTCTCAATATAGATTCATCAATCAAAAGCCTCCACGAGTCTGACAAATGTCCCTTGAAATTTCTTTTTGCATATGAGGTAGGCCCTGCTTGCTCAGTTATGATATTGTGTCGTGCCCGGCGACCACTTTGAGTAGATTCCATTTGAGGTGTCCATGAGGTACCGTCGATAGAAGTGATAAGACCTTGAAGCTCAGAATCTTCCAAACAATGACTCCTACCACGGCCTCGACCACGAGCACGGCTACGACCGCGGCCACGAGAACTCAAGCTGTCAACGGTTCGTAAAGTTGCTAGAGGTATCTGATCTTCCAGGTCACTTTCATCCGTAGAGGAACTCGAACTGATAAATGGTACATTTTCATCCTCACTACCGTGCTCTTCACTTTCAGAGCCACAATCCGATTCATCTTCACAAATATTTTGCAACATTGAAAGTATTTCTTCATTTTGAAGGCTTCGAGACATTTTTCACGAATCACTTACAATAATTCTGACAAAATTGATAGGCAGTCGTAACTATACTGACTCATTTGACTTGCATACTCCAAACAATGGACAAAGCGCACATTATTTCGTATTCTACCTTCTCATATTACAAATAAATACTTATCCGATATCAACCGTCAAATGACTGCCGCCGTCTTTGTCGGTATATCAAGATTTTAAACAATAAACAAAAGAGACGAGAGTTATTTTCATACCTATTTTCATTTAACTAGTAATATTAATAAAAGTCACAAAGTCTCAGTACATTAAGTCAAATAGATTTTGAGTTATTCCAAATTTAAATTCAAATTGCAGTCAAATGACTGCTTCCGTCTTTCTAGTGTTAACATGAACAGATTGTTCGCTTTGAAAACCGGATATTTTTATTCTTTAAGTCATGGCCTAGTATGCTCAAAGTATTACATAGGTATTAATGCTACTCAATACCACACATTTTGTTAATCAGAAAATAAAATAATGTATGGTGGGTTCCTTGAAATTATATATTACTAGCTTTTGCCCGCGGCTTCGCTCCCGTCAACTGTCTACTCTACCCAACTCTACCCTACCCTACCCTACTCTACCCTACTCTACCCTACTCTACTCTACCCTACTCTACCCTACTCTATCCTACTCTACCCTACTCTACCTCTACTCTACCCTACACTACCCTACTCTACCCTATTGAATTCATTTGTTACAAAAAATGTGATAAATGAAGAACCGCTCGACCGATTTTGTGCAAACTTCACATAAACCATCTACTAAATAGTCCGAACAAAGCCTAAACATTTGGTTTGGATAGGTGAGCCTGTTCTTGAATTATAAAATTACAATGAAAAGTGGCATTGGTTTTAATATATATAGATAAATAAAACAACGTCCCTTACCACGTCTGTCTGTCTGTTTTCGATAAATTAAAAACTCGGTTTTCACAAATAGATACAGAAACTGGGAGAACTCTTGTCTTAAAGGTTCCTTTATTACTATTTTGCATACTTCAGATATGCCTGAAGTGGAATAAGCATAGCATAAGCTTGGACACAAGCATCAAGTTCTGTGCGGGAATCAAACCAAGAGAAACAAGATTTTACTGGCCTGTTGGTCTAGTGGTTAGTGGCCCTGACTGCTATGCCGGAGGTCGTGGGTTTGATTCCCACCCAGGACAAATGTTTGTGTGATGAGCACGATCATTTGTTCTGTGTCTGGGTGTAATTTATCTATAATATGTATGTATTTAGAAATATATAACCATGTTTATCAGTTATCTAGTACTCATAACACAAGCTCTGCTTAGCTTGAGACTAGACGGCGTTGTGTAATAGTTGTGGAATATTATTATTATTATATGAGCTACTATATCTCAGAACCCTGGGGTCCTGGACCTTTGGAAGGCGTACGAGGAGTCGAAACCAACTCGCAGAGGCCCCTTATACGCTTTTAATAGAACGTGGTACCAACCGATTATCCCTGTACGCTATGCTAGTGCATTTAAGGACAACCCCCGGTTAATGGGAAACTATTGCGACATATGGAAAACTAGGATAAAGGGCTATGGTTTTTGTAGTCTTAAGTAGACTGGTAACATGGAACTATGTTAAGACCATAACCCCTGCCTGAACAAAGTTATTAATTTCCATCGATAAAAATGCAGGGGGTGACTTGCACACTCAATAAATGGGCCCCTCAAAACGGTCGCTAGCACGAAGTGACGTAGCAACAAGAAGGCAACATATCCTGAGGTACTTGAGGAGTGGAGAGGTATACCACGGCTATCAGGACAATCCCGGAAGTACGGTCAAGATCCCTACCAGCACCTTACTGGATTATACATCCTACTCCTGAGCACATTTGCTCTTGCGAATCTCCACTCAAGCCAGCCAATAAAGGCAAGAGAGAGGTGGGAGCTTCGTTCCTCGTCAGTGTTCACTACGGCCGACCAACAAAGGCAAGCCGGAGACGACGAACAAGATTTCTCCCGGAAGATCGGGTCCATGGGGTCGTTAATGCCCAACAGTTCGCCACAAAACTGCCCTGCGGATAGTATCTCTCTTTGTCTGGCCCCTCACCCTAGGCGTGTTACGGCAAAGCAAACGCTACCGATACAGACCTAGGGTATTTTGGAGCACGCAAGCCCCACCACGACGTCAACGTCAACAGAGGAAATGTTCTGTAATCTAACACGCTGTTCATAAGGGCATAAGTCACTTCTTTAAATTTTTGATTCTAGAACACACCGATATAGTCACGACATTTTCCATCACGATTTTGAGAGCAAGGGTGGTACTGCAGCTGCTGGGATTCTAATGCATGAACTCTTAGGTTCGAACACACGATCAAAAGCTAATCATAATAATAATGATGAGGATACCATGGAAGAACTAGCTTTTGTCTCAACAATGAGTAAGAACTTTTGTTTTACCTTAAAAAGAGTGAATTCCCGGAGGTTCAGTACTATATTATGAGGTGTAATTAAATAAATTCAGTAAAGGTAACCCTACATAAATTGAACCAAAGTCATTTAACTTTACGGAACCCGTGTAAACTTCCGCTATGTCGGTTCTGTTACTATTTACTCATTAGCCCGCAGTATAAGTTACTCACGCCCACCTTTAACCGTTTGGGCTATTTATCACGCGGTTGTTACAAAACTGTTGTAGAAAGAGTTTTCGGAGTGGACCCCTGTGTCGTCCCTCCTCAAGATTGATGGTTTCCCTCAGTCAACTCGTTGTTCATGGTGCCTATTCTTCCTGCACTCACCCTTTGTTTGTTCTATTGTTGTGAGTTTTACAATAATCATTAAGATCCTTGTCTCCCTGGAGGCGTGCTACTCACTTAATGAAATTGAGTCCGACTGTGTTTATTTGAACGTCAGTGTAACACCGTGGTAAGCGTTGGCACCGTAATATCGCGAAATTGTAATGTGTTTACCGTTTGCTCGTGCATCTATCGTTTTCAACTACCATGATCGATTTCGTAGATATTTACCGACAATATGAATAATTCAAGCGGAGAGTGCGGCGTGAAAGTCTCAAAGGAAATATGAGCACCTATACAGTTTAAAATTGACGGTGCTGTCTGCTCGCATTCGCTTCGACGTCTCACACGTTATCCTCGTAATACGAACGAGTCGGTGCACCCCACACACAGCACACGGCGCGATCACGCGGGTAGGATATCACGCCTCATTATATTCTTTTTTTTTTATTATTATTATTGATAGGCTCGCGTTTGACCACCATCTCACCTGATGGTAAGCGATGATGTGGCCGACGATGGAGCACGCTTGCCTAGAAATAACCTATTCACTCTTGACTTAAAGACCCCTAGGTTGTATTCAATTTTAATTGGAACAATCAGTAGATTTTTTTTAGGTGGGAAATCATCCAATGACTTCTCTCGCTCTAGGGCGGTGCGGGAAGACGTGTCATACTTTTACTGACTAAAGCCAATTCTATGGTTCCTTCGTTGCCCTCGTTCCAGGACCCCGGGGTTCTCTTTCGTACAACCCATGGCCCCAGTAGGCTTCGACCCTGCTGGGCCCCTACGGTTTTGCTGACATCTACTTGAGGCGCGCGTGGAGCACTACGCGCCATCGACGACACAGGCTCAGTCCGGATGGTTACCGGACGGCCAGACGGCGAACTACCCATTGCTCGCCGTAATCAGTAGACAGATTGAAATTCAAAATTCAAAATGAGAACTTTACGTGAATTTGGGCTAAAATTCACATATTTATACTGAAAATTATAGCTTCCTAAAAAGGTATAATGAAGTGTTTTTGTAATGCAGATATATTACGAAAGTTTCTTCAAATCAGTCAGCTCCCCTTTCGCAGTGCGTCTGTGAGCCTCATTCAGGCCACGTACCGTAGCTTTCATTCAAATGGACGTGTCGAGTTTTCGTGGCAATTCGAATACTTTATCACAAAGTGGAGGCCTATAAAACCTTCAGGAGCGATAAGTAAGCAAATATATTAGTGCCATGAATTTTTTTTGTGGAAATGACTTTAATAAACAACCGACTGGTATCTAAGCAATTTATTTCGTCGAGTTCTATCAAGTTGAAAAGTCATTACTTTGGTAGTTTTACCTGTTTTACTTGAAAAAACAAAAAAACTATTAAAAAGTAAAAAATAAGTTAATAAATTACTCTTTCAGCCGATTTCAATACATTAAAAGGACTATAATTTTTTTAAAGATGAGCGTCGCTGAGTCGGGGGACCACTTTACTGACATCTCCTTGAGGCGCGCGTGCAACACTACGCGCCGTCGACGACTCGGACTTGGTCAGGATGAATACCAGACGGCCAAACAGCGAGCTACCCATTGCTCGTCGTCCTGAATCCCATACCTACGGTGGCTGGAAATCGGGGTCGGAAGCCCAGCGGCCAGGGATCAATCCCTCACGCGTAAGGCCGCCTCTTTCGCTAGCATTACTGTTTCGCAGAAGGAGGTGACCGTCTGCCATTCCTCCTCGCTTCAAACCATGGCCTATACCAGGGCCCGGTGCAAGAGGTTGTCGCTGTAGATCGCCCCCACGAACTACTTACTAATACTTACTTACATGCCTTCGAGCCACATCTTTACGGTACGGTACCGTCACATTCCGACGTAATTAACTAACAAAGGATATAGAACTTTTATACTTCATTATCCATTTCATATAGTAGTCATCAGAAGAACTGAACAAAACTAATTAAGACGAATCTAACGAGCCCAAACTCGATGGGTTTACTAGTTAGAATTACAGGGTTCCATCAGGCACCACCCATTTCTAGCATCAGGTCCTCGTCATCATGAGAAATGTATAAAACTGATTAAGATGAATCAAAAGAGCCTAAACGCGATGGGTATACAAGTAGGCATCCCAGGGTTCCATCAGCTCCACTCAGTTTCAGCATCAGGTCCTCCTCCTCATGATAAATGTATAGAACTGGTTTAAACAATTCTAATGAGCCCAAACTCGATGGGTTTACTAATAGGTATTCCAGGATTCCACCAGCCATCTCCCATTTTTAGCATCAGGTCCTCGTCATCATGAGAAATGTATAGAACTGATTAAGACAAATCTAACGAACCCAAACTCGATGCGTTTATTAGCAGGTACTCCAGGGTTCCATTAGTCACCTCGCAGTTCTAGCATCAGGTCCTCGTCATCAGGTTCTCGTCATTATGAAAAATAAACAGAACTAGTTAAGACAAATCTAAATGAGCAAAAACTGGATGGGTTTACTAATAGGCAATCCAAGGTTAGGTACGTCTCTTACAATGCCAACCAGCTCAATGGCGCTAGCATGTTCATGAATATTCTAATATAAATATAAGTGTTCAAAATCCCTACCGCAGTTAACAAACGAGCTAATGACCTTGAACACCTGGATAGATCTGTATAAATTGTAACTAAGAACCATCTCGATTGCGTCACCTTTCAAACAAAAAAAACCGCATCAAAATCGGTCCATTCGTTTAAAAGCTACGATGCCACGGACAGAGACACAGATACACAGACACACAAACATGTCAAACTTAACACCCCTCTTTTCCGTCGGGGGTTAAAAAATAACCCTTTGAATGGGCTATCCAACACTGAAATAATTTTTTAATTCGAATTAGTCATCATCATCATCATTTCAGCCGATAGACGTCCACTGCTGGACATAGGCCTCCCCCAAATGTCGCCACAATGATTCGAACTAGTAGTTCCTGAGATACCAGTTGAACTATTGTATCATCATTTGTTTTTTCTTTTGAAACAAGAAAGATGATGATTACAATAGTTGAAGTTATTATTATTTCCTTTATTTTACTTATATAAACATATTAGTTACATTTTTAAATATTTCAAAAATAATACTTTTAAAAATATAAAAAACAGTATCTTACCGGTATCGGGAACAGGGTCCAAGCTACCGGTGGTCAGGGCTCCAGAGAAAGGAATTGATAATATTATTATTATATTATCTAGCCTATAGTACTGTCCCACTGCTGAGCAAAGGCCTCCCTCCATTCCTTCCATTTTTCCCAGCTTTGAGCCACTTCTTACCAATTCCCTAGGAAGACATCTAAGTCGTCCCGTCATTTCCTTCTTGGTCTGCCACGACCCCGTCATGCAATTTCAGGGCACCAACTTTTTCTTTACTGGCCCACCGCTCGATCGGCATACGGCAGACATGTCCAGCCCAGTCCCATTTAAGCTGGGCAGCTTTCTGAGCCACGTCAATGATCTGCGATTTGGAGTGCAGTATAGTGTTTCGAACGCGATCTATTATTTTAACACCACTAGGTGTTACTGCGCTCTATAGCACGTTGGAAAACCTCAAGATTGAACTTTTGGATGTTAGTCAAGACCCAGTTTACGTATTAAAATATTGTGATCTTGCTTTTTCAATATCATTTTAATAGGTAAACCTTTTTAAACATAATTATGATTTAGCTAAACATATCATATTTGCGTTTAAAATTTCATGATTTTAACGCCCTAGGCACTGGACTAATTGTCAAAATCTAGGTTAAAAAAGGTGATTTCGAATGTATATTCGAAATCACCTTTTTGAACCTAGATTATATGATTAGTTTGTGTATGTATTATATGATAGATACCTACCTGTGTGTCTTTGTGTAGGTATTATATGATAGATACCTACACAAAGAAAAACGTTGTTTTATGCATAGAAGATCCTTACATATTATAAAACAAAGGCCCCCACCACGTCTGTCTGTATGAATGCGATAAACTGAAAAACCACTAAACTGATTTTCATGCAGTGTTCACCAATAGACCGTGATTCATGAGGAAGGTTTAGGACTAGGTGTATAATAATATTTATATGCATATTATATTAGAAAAAAGCCGAAAATTTCAAGATTTCTCACACTCTTGTGAATCTAGGGCGGATTGCTAGACGTAGGTACTAACCCTAAGGATATACTTAACCTGAATAATTAGTAAGTACTAATTCCATGGCTTTTTGCAGTTATTGCAAGGATGCTATATTATAATATGACGAGTAAAAATTGTAGACGCAGAATGACGCACGTCTAAGGCAATGTCCTGTATATTACCAAAGTACTCTGTGGGCAATGTCAAAAAGGTCTTCAGGACGGACGTCGTCGGTCGTCGTATAAAAATTAACAATACCTACTTATATTAATATCTAACAATAAAATTGATTAAAGAAATATCAGACGTTATGACATACAACAATTCAGTTCTTATTGGAAATTGGTCCGAGGAAAGACTTAAAAATGAGGTAAGTAACTTTTACAAAAATGTGGTATAATCATTGACATTTATACAAAGAGATTTATAGAGATACAATATTTAATGTCTTTGCATTTATATTACTAGCGTATAATACGATTTCAATATTTGCATAACAATACTCTGATATACCTAGTGATGTCAACATCTCTGGAGATGGAGAAAGCTAATAAATATACCGGGTATACATGCCATTACAAAGCCGGTTGTAATTGTCGTGATCAAACCATTTTCCGCGTTCCATTTTGCCTATAGAAAGGTAATTTATTAAATATACGTTCCGGTTTTTGAGATTTCCCTCGTTACAACATGAACATTGATTATTAATTTTGGAGTAAGTTGATGATTTCATCAAGTGACTTCACCGGCTCTGGGTAGTGCGGGACCTCTCAGACTCCCTACACTGCATTCAGTCCCATAAGTGGGACAACCAATATAATTGATATTCTTTCTGATTTGAACCAAGTTGCGACATCTATGATTACATAATGAAAGTGACAACAATCAATGGCACCCATTTAGTGTATTTGTTGAAATTAGATGGCAGCTCTATCTCGCTCAGTCAGTCATTCAATTGAAAATTTTGAACTTTAGCCGCGCGCCGTGCGTATTCAATTTAAAAATATAATAAATAATAGTTGTAGGAATGCGACAGTGGACAAATTGTTTTTATGTCGAAATATCTGTGAACTATACAAATGTAAGTATATTTTTTTTGATTTGGTCGTGTTTTGATACAAAATTTTCACAATTACTGTATGTACCCGATGTGTCACTTCATGCAGTGATGGTCCAATTTTAGGTATGTTTACTAATGGTGTAATGTTGTTTTTTTTTTTAGACAATGGCGAAGAAAACCTTATCTAGCGCTCAAATCCAAAATTATTTGACAATACCATTAGGCAGTGAAGATGAACAAGACTCCTCAGGCGTTGAAAGTGACGATGACATTGCCGAATTCGATCTACCGTCAATCAACTTTGTGAAACGTTTAGCGATACGGATGACGAGCAATTTGTTTCACCGAACAGATATGAATCCGCTGCACCATTATCAGGGTCCTATGTTGGTGATATGCAGCAGCATATATCCAATCCTAGTGGTTCAATTCCTGCTGTTCCAAGTACATCTAGATCAACTGCTTCACAACACGTCAATCAACAGTTGTATCTTCCGCGTCTACTGCACAAAAAGATGCTGCTCCTACACCAGCTGCATCTGTCGCCAGAAAAAAGCGAAATATCATCTGGAAAAAAAAAGCTTTCCATCCAACAAACCGCGAGTTTTGTGGGCAAACCGATCGGAAAGAGGAAAGGAAGGAGGAAAGAGGATATTCAGAGGAATGGGTAGGCAATGTAAATGGCACAGATATCGTCACAGTAATGTGGTATGACAATAAACTAGTGGTGTTGTCTTCATCTTTTGTTGGAAAAGAGCCTACTCAAAAAGTAAGGAGGTTTTGTAAAAAACAAAAGAAATATATAGATATCGACTGCCCTCAAATTGTACGCAACTACAATCAGCATATGGGTGGAGTCGACTTGCTCGACTCATTCCTGGGAAAGTACAAAATAAAGATGAGGACAAAGAAGTGGTAGTAGTAGTGTGGTAGTGTGGTAGTGGCAGTGTCGCGCGGTACTCCATCGCGAGCGGTCGTATCGTTGTAGACTCGCTGTTACCGTACGATATTTTTTTTCTCTTCTATATCTCCATGCGGCTAAATGGACGATTTACCGCCTATACCAAGTGAAAAAAGTGAGATGAGTGAGGAAGAGATTTTGAGCGATAATTCTAACGCTGAGCAACAAGTGCAAAATGAGCAATTAATAGTTGAAGCCCTTTGTGAGAATTTTTCGGAAGCTAGAGAGATGAGTTTACGCCCTAATAAGAGAAATTGGAATGAGAGTGAATCTGGGGAAGCAGACGGCTTTGTTACCGTGAACAAGAGAAAAGCTAAACGTTTAACAAGGAGTAACTCAAATAATGAAAGAACGGAAATGAGAAAGAGTGAGGATCGTGATACAATCTTTGAGGTATGCATGACAAGTAAAGAACAGATACCTAAACAAATTGGTTTAGCTAAACTATTAAATTCAGCAAATATACCTCCTGTAAAGAAGATTAAGTTCAAAAACCCATACAAAGTCTTATTACTATTTGAAAAACAAGAAGAGGCAGTAAAACTGTTAAATAATAAAAGTTTGATTGATAAAGGATACAGATGTCATTTAACAAGCGAAGTCAACTATTCTTATGGGATAGTTAAATACTTGGAGTTGGATATAACAGAGGAAGAAATGCTAGAGAATTTTAAGTCTGAATGTGAGATAGTGGCAATTAAAAGGTTAACCCGGATGTCGAGCACGGGTACCTGGGTTGACAGTGAGACAGTACGTTTTTGTTTTAATATATATTGCCCAAGTACAGAGAGGACATTTATTTAAAATGGGCTCGGCAATTTGATAGCACTTCACGTGATAAAGGAATCTGGTACGCGACCTTACAAACAGAACCACGTCATATTCCATGGTTTGTGAACACTACAATGCAACGAAAACTTGTTGTGATGGCTCTCAGGCTGCGATCTGGCCACATGCCGCTTAACAAATTTAATTTCTTAATGAAGAAAACGGAGTCTCCTAATTGTTTAGTCTGTGGTACAGTAGAAGACATTTACCACTTCCTGTACATATGTTTAAAGAATGAAGCGGCACGATTAGAGTTCTTAAGGAAGAATAAATTAAACAGAGGTGACATTGCAATATTTCAAAGTATTCTATCTAGTCCTACTTCAGAAGTGGCTAATGAACTTTATAAATTTTGTATGCAATAGATCCATAAGAGCCTTAGTTTAGTATCTAGTGTTAGACATAAATGTAGGTTATAATGAGGCTGTCATAGTCGATTTACGACTAAAGCCTCTATAAACAAATAAAGAAAAAAAAAAAAGAAGTGGTATTTGAGATTGTTTTACCATTTCCTCGACATAGCCACCATAAACAGTTGGTTGCTATACAGAAGAGTTGGGGAGATGCGACAAAGAGCTACGCCGCTGAAGTTGAAAGACTTCAAGTTTGAAGTGGCAAAGAGCCTCTGTATGTGTGGTTCATCAATGAATAAGAAAAAAGGCCGGCCGTCTTCTACAAGTAATGATCTGATAGAGACAAAAAGAATGAGAGCCAATGTAGCGATTCTTCCTACCCGTGAAGTCAGGTGTGATGGAGACGAGCACTTTCCTATATGGGGACACAAGCGCCAGCGATGCAAGAATCCAGGCTGCAAAGGAAAGTCGTTTGTTGTGTGTGAAAAATGCAGAGTCGAACTTTGTTTAAACAAGGACAAAAACTGCTTCCGTCTGTTTCACCTCTAGTTAAATTAGTTTTAGGTAGATCATTGCATATTGTGCCACATATGGAACTAAATAAAAAAATAAAAATCTCTATTACTATTTGTTTATTTTTCATTTTACCTTTACTTCCCGTGTTCTAGACTACAAATATGATCTCGTAAGATTTTTTTCTAAAAAAAAAAAAAATCATGCAGTGTAGGATTAACCGACTAAAATCTACAGTGTTCCTTCAGTTACTCTTTGCACGGACAACTGTAACTCTTTCGTCAATCCTGCAACTCATACATTTCTACAGTTTTAATTTGCAGAAAATTGTTGCTTACATTGTTGCAGTTCGAGTTCAAGATATTTTTAAGGAAACGTGAAAGAACTGAACTGTTACTTCAGAAGTCAAGAGCTTTATTCAACAATTTACTGAGCGAGGTAATGTATGCTTGTCATGGTCCTTTATGAATTCATTCAAAATATTTTTTCAACACACTTGCTCAGAAAGTGACTCTTATTGCACTGCACTTAGGTATACAATGACACTCGTTACCAAACTGTGACATTTTGATTACCATTACGCACTAGTGCTATAATGTAGTCAAAACCTTTTTGTTCAACCTCTTTGTTCGCAAAACAAATTTTGAATTCAAATAAAATTCCCATTAAGTTATTGCGTTCAATAGTATGTAAATTAGTATCTTACTTACTTATTTCATCCAATTTACAAGTTAAAATGGACAAATTTAACTTGTACAAACGATTTATTTAATAAAAAACATTTAGTAAATAAATCGTACATTCAAATAAATTTTGTTTTTTTTTTGTGGTCTATGGCCGCCATTTTAAAATGCGCGCGGTTTTTGGCGTGTTTTTTTATTCTAGTGAAGTTCAGTGGCTGTATTAATTAAATAAAATTAAATACTACAAAATCATTAGAAAATGTTACATCCGTACTCTATTGTCACTACGAAAGACATTATCGTAAAACTTTTTCACGCAAGAAAACATAAACGTAAAACTAGGCAGTATGATCAAAATACCTTAGCCTTCATCTAGGGGTAAATAAAAAAAAATGATACGCGGCCTATGAAAACAGATTTTTACCGCCATGTCACAGAAAAATTTACTAGTTTTACTGTTATTTTCTTCACAAGTGTATTGAAAAACGTCGTATGACACACGTGAGTAATTATTGATTACCGTTCTTGTGTGCCCATGTAGGCCACATGGGCACTTATAAAATGTCAGAAGCTAGAGCACGGTTCCAAATTGGTCGTTTCCAATGGAGAAAAACCAGCAAGAAACTCCATTTAAAAAAAAAGGTTTGACGTTTAAAACATCAACCCTTTTTTTAACATTTCCATATTACAGTATTAATAGATTATGTAAGGACAGTGTAGACCAGTCAATATTGTACCCAATAGCACAATAAAAAATCATAATAAAAAAGTGAGTCGTAATAGGAAGTAATCTAAGAATTCGGAATCTACAGTGTTCTTACATTCACATTATAAAAGAGAGGCTACATAAAAAAGCAAGAAAAAATAAATAATTACGACTATCACTATATGAGATGTTAACAAAATTAATTAGTAACGAATTTAAAGTGGTTGTAGTCTAAATAATATAAATAATATTGCAAAAGCAATGTTAGAAAAATATATATATATAATATTAAAACAAAGATGGAGAAATTAATAGACAATATTAATGAGTTACCAGAATATACCAGACCTCTGAGTTAGAAATTAATGTAGAATGAATTATCTCAATCACTTCTAGATACCAAATCGGATCATGGTGAATAAAACTGATTTGGGCGATATTTTGAACGAAAATAATGCATTGTAATTTTTTTTTAAATTAGTAACTGAAATCGATCTTCCCATCCGTCTATAATTTAGGTGTTTTCAATGTTAGAGTGAATAGGCTCCTAATAAAGTAGTGCCCCTCACCATCAACGATTGCATGACTGCTTACCATCAGGTGGCATCGCAATCAAGCACTAGTTTATATTATTAAAAAAAAATAACTAACTATTCATATTAAACGTAGGTTACAAAATAAATTGTTATTAACACTAAGTTATCAAGTCTTTATCGAGTTCGGAAATATATGTATAGGTACTATTTTCGAAAAAAAAAACCTGGTTGTATCTGCAATCAGCATTAACTATAAACAGATGCGCTGTACGTTATGGCAGTTCGAGTGTGCTCTCCAATGAAGACATCTATCTCCTCCTTAATGGCTATATTATTTACTAGCTGTCCCCCGCGGTTTCACCCGCGTCTTTAGCTACTGCTTCGCTACCGTGGGTCGTAATGTTTTGTAGCATTTTTTTTTTGTGATGCATAGGAAGCTTTACTTTTAATAACCTTACTTAAGGCGACGGCGACAGCTGAATTATCCATACAAACGTAATACCAAAATCATTTGCAGATGGAGCATATTTCCACCATATTTTGATGATATTCGGATTAAGACAATATTTATCTAGGTTCCTACATCTTTCTTTTTTTAAAATACTTACCCAAAACGAAATTTAAGCGAATTTCATTTCGCATATTTTTGTAGCGTAAATGGCATGTTTTCATTTTGTTTTTTCTGTATTATAAACAACAATATTTCTAATATTCTTTACGTAGGAACATAGTTTATATTATCAAGTTACAAATTATATTAAAAACAATGAAAAGTTTTCATTCATCATTTTTGGTATTACGGAACACATCCAAATTTATCCCAAATTTTCAAGAGTTAGTAGTGCTATCGCGGCAAGCGAGAGTGTGTGTGTGTGCGTCAGTGTCAGTGTGTACGTGATGTCATTACTTCGGTTGCGTTGTAAATTTTACTGTAATATTTCTATTGACTTTCTGTATTCCTTTTACTTTTTTTTGTTTTTTTATGTGATGCAAATTATTTAAATGCTTATGAACATCAAAACTAATAAATATATATATTCCTTTTACTAAACTTCAAATGCTTAGGTACTTTTTTTTTGGGTGAGAAATCATCCAATGATTTCTCACGCTCTTGGGCGGAGCGAAAGAGCGTGTCAGACTTTTACTTACTAAAATCGACTCCTATATTCCCTTTTTGTCTTGTAGGCTTCGACCCTGCTGGGCCCCTACGATTTGCTGACATCTCCCTGAGGCGCGCGTGGAACAATACGCGCCGTCGACGACTTGGGCTCGGTCCGGACGGGTACCGGACGGTCGGACGGCAAGCTACCCACTGCTCGCCGTCCGCAAGCGGAATCCCGACGGCGGCTGGGGCATGAAGGCCGTTGCCTCACGCGATGGCCGCCTCCTTTTCTAGCATTACTGCTTCGCAGAAAGTGGCGACCGCCTGCCACTCCTCCTCGCTCTGGACCATGGCTTGTACCAAGGCCCGGCGCGAGAAATCGCCGCCGCATTGCCCCTACGAGGACACGGCGTTGCTCTGCCCAAGCGGGGCACACCTCCACCGTGTGCTCTACCGTGTCTTCCGGGCGGTCCACACAGTGGCGACACCCGGGCGTCGCTTCTGCACGAATCCGGTGCAGGAACTTCCCGAACTTACTGTGTTCGGTGAGAACCTGCGTCATGCGGAAGGTTTTTTTTTTAGGTGGGAGAATCATCTAATGACAAATCCCGCTCTTGGGTGGACCGGAATATAGTGTCAGACTTTTACTGATTAAAACCCACCCCTGTTCCTTCGTTGCCTTCGCCACCTTCGCCCCAGGGCCCGGGTTTCGTTTTCACACTACCCATGGCCCCAGCAGGCTTCGACCCTGCTGGGCCCCTACGATTTGCTGACATCTCCCAGAGGCGCGCGTGGAACAATACGCGCCGTCGACGACTAGGGCTCGGTCAGGACGGTTACCGGACGGACGGACGGCGGGCTACCCATTGCTCGCCGTCCGCAAGCCCGCGCCTACGGTGGCCGGAAATCGGGATCAGAATCCCGGCGGCGCGGCGGTTGGGGCGTGAGAACCGTTGCAGTTGCCTCACTCTATCGGTCGCCTCCTTTGATAGCATTACTGTTTCGCAGAAGGAAGCAACTGCCTGCCACTCCTCCTCGCTCCGGACCATGGCCTGTACCAAGGCCCGGCGCGAGAGATCGCCGCCGCCAGTTGCTCCCACGAGGACACGTCGTTGCTCTGCACAAGCGGAGCACACCTCCACCGTGTGCTCCACCGTGTCCTCCGGGCGGTTTAAACAGTGGCGACACCCGGGCGTCGCTCCCGCACGAATCCGGTGCAGGAACTTCTCGAACTTACCGTGTTCGGTGAGAACCTGCGTCATGCGGAAGGTGAGGACGTCATGAGGTCTTTCCAACCACGCCTCAAAGAGGGGACTTACCGCCATATTTGTGGCGTGCCCAACCCCAGTAGGCTTCGACCCTGCTGGGCCCCTACGGTTTTGCTGACATCTCCTCGACGACTCGGGCTCGGTCTGAACGGCCGGACGGCGAGCTGCCCATTGCTCGCCGTCCGCAAGCCCACGCCCACATTGGCTGGAATTTAGGGTCGGGATTCCGGCGGCTAGGGCGTGTGGGCCGTTCCCGCGTGCGTGTAGCTGCCTCCTTCGCTAGTATTACTGTTTCGCAGAAGGAGACTACAACCTGCCATTCCTCCTCGCTCCAAACCATGACTTGTACCAGGGACCGGCGCGAGAGTTCGTTGCCTTGCCGGCGATAGCCTGATTCATTGACTGAACTCATTGACTGATTTCCCACTTATAAAAAAAGCACTCGGCTCCATAACATTTTCTGATTTTTTAGTGTGTGCTAGTTATCCTAATATGTTGAGATATCGGCACGGTAATAAAATTTCCAAAAAACGCATTACTAGTCTGTACATTCACTAACGATTCCCTAAAGTATTCGGCAAAAATAAAGCAAATAATGAACATACCTAATTTTACTAACAATATTGCAATACGCTCACATACACACACAGCTGCGCACTGCGTCAGTCGCTCACTTGTTTTTGTCAAACAGAGATAGCTATATTCCGCGATACGCGTCAACTTGCAGTTGCAAGCCGCTTACGCCGGGCCCTTAAGACTCCCCAGTTAAGAACAGATTTTGGAACTATGACATAAATAGAGCCTTAACCGTCTAAGGGATGAGTTCTTTAGTAAAATTAGTTCAGATTGACGACATTTATTTTTAATGAAATGGCTCGATTGTTGTTCGTTCGTACAGCTAAGCAGCAGTGATGATCGTGCATTTAATTCGGCTAGAGCCTAGAGACTAAGCGTTTAGCGCTAAATCCCCGTGCATGCGCTTGTGGTTTTCGTATTATCTCTTAAACCATTCGTCCAATTAATATGCAGTAAAAAGCAAATGCTTATTTTTATAAAGAATAGTAAATTGTTGATAATATGACCAGTAAAACATCATTCAACGATTTTATTTATTTTCTATATTTTTAAAACCATGATATCTCTCGAATGGAATGTCCAAATTGAATTATTCAAAAAGTAATATACAGGCACTAAAAAAAAAAAGGTTTAAGTTTGTCTGTAAGAAATTGCCATATGCGATAAGACCGCCCATTTTACACTTATTTTTAATTATGTTTGTCCTGTATTTTTGTTTATGTGTTGTACAATAAAGAATATAATAAATAATAAATAAATAAATAACCCACACTTAAATATGAAATAATTTATTTTGATGAGGATTTAATACAAAGGTATAAAAAACAGCCTTTTCTAGAGGCGGCGCTTAAATTCAGTTCTTAAATGAAAAAAAAAAACAGTTATTGTGATATACCTATAACAGTTAGACACATGGTGTCGTTACATTATTTATAGACAATGATGTGTTCTGTAAAATCGTAGTGCATTATTTTGTTTTATCATCAATAGTTTTCACAGCGCACGCGATGTAAGGAAATTTATAGGTAACTAGCTTTTGCCCGCGGCTTCGCTCCCGTCAACTGACTACTATATCGTACTCTACCCAACTCTACCCTACTCTACCCTACTCTACCCTACTCTACCCTACTCTACCCTACTCTACCCTACTCTACCCTACTGTACCCTACTCTACCCTACTCTACCCTACTCTACCCTACTCTACCCTACTCTACCCTACTCTACCCTACCCTACCCGTAGAGTAACCTACTCAAAAAAAAAAAGCCGTTCTTGAGTTATAAATAGTGTAACTAACACGACTTTCTTTTATATATATAGATTTATTTATACTTTGATTTATCTTATTGAAGTAAATATAGCCTATGTCACTCCATGATAAAATAGCTTTCCATTGGTGAAAGAATTTTTAAAATCGGTTCAGTAGTATTTGAGTTTATTCATTACAAACAAAAATACAAATCTTTCCTCTTTATAATATTAGTATTTAGTATTATATAGATAGCTACAACATCCTTAGCCATTTATTGTAGCTTCTGGTTGTCAGGTTAGCAGCTAATTGATTGGGATGATTTTCCAACTTCCCCAGGTATGGGCTTGCTGACGGCGAGCAATGGGTAGCTCGCCGTCCGATCGTCCGGTAACCGTCCGGTAACCGTCCGGACCGAGCCCAAGTCGTCTACGGCGCGTAGTATTCCACGCGCGCCTCAAGGAGATGTTAGCAACCGTAGGGGCCCAGCAGGGTCGAAGCCTACTGGGGCCATGGGTGATGCAACAGAGATCCCCGGGGCACCACGTTATGCGTCGATCCAGATGTAGATTAAGATATCACTATCTTGGTGGTTAAGTGTGGTATTTTCTAATTGAACTGGAGGACAGTTTCCTTGACGCAGTGTAACAGTAACATGCACAGACTTTGAACCGCTAACCTTTATCCTCCATTTTTGGAGCCACTTGGTCACATCGTTTAAATTTCTTTGCAGTTTCTGCGTTGCGATCATAGGGTTTTTGTCATTTACCAAGATAGCAGTATCTTCGGCAAATGTGGCTGTAGTGGCATCTTGTACTCCTGGCAAGTCAAACATGTATATAATGTACAGTACAGGTCCCAGGAGTGACCCTTGCGGCACGTCGGCCTCTATTTGGTAAATTTCACACGTAGACTCAGCCTCACCCTTCACTTGGAAGTGTCTCTCTGAGAAGTAAGACTCGAGTAACAAGTAATAGCTGTGAGACAGGTTATTCTTAATTTTGCTAAGGAGGGCCTTGTGCTAGACCTTGTCGAAGGCTTGTTGGATATCAAGGAAGACTGCAGAGCAATACTCTTTCTGCTCCAAAGACTTTTCTTATTTTATCCACGAGCCTGTGGACTTGTTCCACTTTTGAGTGTTTACGATATGGGCGTGCATATTACTATAAATATCTTTTGCAATATCTTTTGCAATATCTTTTGCAACATCTTTTGCAATATCTTTTGCAATATCTTTGCAATATCTTTTGAAATATCTTTTGCAATTTATATTTTATGAAAACTTAATTTTGATTCTAGAGACCGATGGATCTAAGTGGGAATTATGTACGATACGGATATAACGTACAATTAGTTGCATCTGATATCCCAGGTAGATATATATATACCCGTACCTACCGAAGTTTTAGCATTATTAATTTAAAATATGTTTAAGCTGCATTGTTATTGTAAGGCACATCTAAACTGATATTTATAACATTCTTAGCAAAAACGAAAATGGTGGGTAGCAAGCAGAAATACGGCTTAGCTATGTCAATTCTGGTGCGGGATCGGCAGGTGGACTATATTCAGAATATATGCGACGGTTGTATCCTGACCCTGTCGCCTATCCTCACGCCGTGCTGTCGGAATACATTCCGTGTCGTCAGGTTTGTTTGGCAAACTTTTATTTTTATTATAGCACCATCACATCTAACGCCTGCATACGCCGGGCGCGTGCTGATAAAGATTTATTAGCACGCGGGCGTATGCAGGCGGTCTTGTTTCGCTGTAGCCATTGCCTTCTTGCTTGACAGAATTTATTTAAGTACGACAGTACCTGGGTGTATTTACTTAAAGCCTGGTATAGAATTTTCGTATTTTGTCTAAATTACAAGTTTTTGTTAAACAAAAGTATTTTTACTAGAGATGCGCCGAATAGTGGTTTCACTGAATAACCGAATACTGAATAATATTTGGTTACGTTCTTTTGGTTCGAATATACTGCCGCATAATTCGGTTTCCCTATGAAACGGGATGCTTTGCCGCACAAACAAAGGCAGGAAATGTGTATGAGCAGAAAAGAAATAGGCTTCAGCTAGATAGAGCTGAAAGCTTAGTGTTCTTTCTTCATAATATACCGCTGGTTTATTATAAATATTAAATTTTTATTTCCAATATTCTTGTTTTTTATGTTTACTTTCATATTGCCATAGTTAAGAAAACAACATACTCGAAGTTCATTCATTATGCATAAGTAATCCTTTCCTATTACAATATGATTGTTAGAATATGTAATTCCTTTAATTTATTTTGTCCCAAAGGCTGATATATAGTGATCCTTTAAACCGAATACATTCGGCATTTCGACCAAATGATTCGGCCGAATACGAATACCTTATATCCTGCCGAATACGCCGAATACCGAATATAAAACAAATATTCAGCGCATTTCTAATTTTTACTAAAACTAAAGCGGCTCCGACGCGACATATATAACTTAATGTCGCCAGAGCCGTTTGCTTGGAAATCTGTCGCAAAGCGTCCGTGCACGGGCACATCACTCATATCCATGGTGCATAATACTAGCCCTATCGGAATGGAATAGAACAGAACGGAACAAAACGGAACGGAACGGAACGTAACGGAACGAAATGGAATGGAACGGAACGGAACGGAACGGAATGGAATGGAATGGAATGCACAACACTGCGGTAAGTGATTCCGCTGGTGTCATAATGTGACGCAACAAAATTTCATTTTAGACGTTCCTCATACGATTATGTTTCTGGTACCGCATATCGCAGCGTTGGGCGTTCCGATCAAGACACCAAAGCTTGAGTTTTCGCAATCTATTGCAGGTGTAACCATTAGAAACAGCGTCTAGAATACTTACAATACTTTACGTAGCATTTGGTTTGTTTGCAGCGTTCGGAATGAAAAAAAAATCGGAAACAAAATGAAATATGGTGACGAATTCCTGCTAAAAGCTGAGAATTATGGAGATCCTCAGGTTAAATGAAATGGGTTTGATAAAGAGTAGCTGTGATATCTATTATCTATCTATTACATATATATATAATAAATTTTTAGAAGTTTTTAGTCGTGCTCGCATCACGAAAATTATACGAAATCGATGTAGATAACTTTTATACAATACATTAAAATTTTGTGTATTACTTAATATATTACGGCTTTGTTTCATCGCAATCGGTTGAATACATTGAACGAAAGATATACAACATTTATTGACTGTTAGCCGGTACGAAGTTCGCCCGGTCAGCTAGTTTTAAATATGTGGCCTTCGTGCAAGTTTTTAACGTATTCAATCGTTTTAAACCGAAGGTTATGATAGACCTCTTTTTTAGGGTTCGGTACTCGAAGGGTGCCAACGAGCATTACTAAACCTCCGCTGTCCGTCCATCTATCCGTCTAGCTGTCTATCTGTCCGACCGTCTATCTGTCTGACTGTCCGTCCGTAAGTCAGCGAGCTGTATCGCATAAACCATAAGAGGTAGAAAAATGAAATTTTCACAGAATGTTGTATTTCTATTGCCAGGTTCCCATACAAAAAATATTATTTCGTCGTCGTTTTTGCTCGATTTTAATATTTTAGTACGAAAGCCTTCATGTAAGAGTCTGACTTGCATTTGGCCAGTTTTTTTTTCATACCATGAGTTATGACATAGCCGAAGTATAAAAACTCGCACTAAGGCCTCCCCACACTGGATTTGCTTGTTTGCTTTAGGTGGGAAATCATCCAATAACTTCTCCCGTTCTTTCGTGTCAGACTTTTACTGACTAAATCCACTCCTGTTTCTTCTTTGCTTTCGTTCCAGGACCCCGGAGTACACTTTCGCACAACCCATAGCCCAGCAGGCTTCGACTCAACTGGGCTCCTACGGTTTGCTGACATCTCTTTGAGGCGCGCGTGGAACGCTACGCGCCATCGACGACTCGAGGTCGGTCCGGACGGTCACCGGAAGGCCGGACGGCGTACTACCCATTGCTCGCCGTCCGCAAGTTTAACGCCTACGGTGGCTGGAAATGGGGATCGGGATCCTGGCTGCTGGGGTGTGAGGGCCGTTCCCTCACGCGTGCGGCCGCCTCTTTCGCTAGTATTACTGCTTTGCCGAAGGAGTCGTCCGCCTGCCATTCCCCCTCGCTCCGGAACATGGCCTGTACCAACGAGAGGCCGTTGCCGCCGATCGCCCCCACGAGGACACGGTGGTACTCAACCCAAACGGGGTACTCCTCTATCGTATGCTCCTCTATGTTCTTCGGGCGATTCACACAATGGTAACACCAGGGACCTCGAATCGAGCGTGTGAGCGACGCGAACACCGTACGAGAGCCGCCCGCGCGCTGGGCTCGCCTCACTGACGCACTCAAGGAACGCGCACGCCTAATATGGGGGAGGCCTTACGCGACGCGGCGAGCGAAAAAATCAAAAGTATGAAAATGTTTGGAAGCACGCCACGAGTCGCCGCTCATAGCGAAAAAGCGCGCGGTTTTCTCAGAGTGAATCGCTACAGCGGCGAGCGGTGAGGTGAGCGGCGGGAACAAAAGTACCAGCGACTAAGTGCGACCAACCGACGCCACGTAACAAAGCGGCGCGGCGGCGCGAACAGTAGTTACTTGTACTATTTCTTATTCTGTGCAGTAGTGTAGGAGTGGCGTACTCAGTGGCGAAGCAAAGAAAAACAAAAAAAAATAGAAATGTTTTAAATATAGGTACTTCTATGTGCTGCAGAATATAATCAAAAGTTTTCACACTCATTCTTGTGTACTCATAAAACTTATCGGGATATTTTCTGTAATCTTCGTATAGGTGACGAAATTCGCCATTTAAACACCGATCTTTATTTAGTTCGTGCCATTTGTGCACTCCTTCTCTCATATTAAAAATATCTTGTTTTAAAAATATATTGCTTTTTAAACAAAGAAGGGATAATTTTGATAATGCCATTATTTTGAGCACGTTCTGACTACCTAAATACGTCCACCGCGGCCGCCGCCGCTCGGGTTCGTGGCGTGCAATTCGCGCCGCTTGCCGCCGTCGCGCCACTCGCCGCTAAGACCGAAGTCGTGAACAGGCCGTTAGCCCTCTCTTAGTGGTCTTAGAATAGAATAGAATAGAATAAACTTTATTGCACACCAAAATAGTCTCGAATAGTAGTCTTAGTGCGAGTTTTAGAACGTACTCGATCGTACGTACGTAGCGTTAACGAGCGATTGGAACAAACAATTGATACTCTATAGCCTTATCTTACGTGACCTCCACCAATGACACATGATACGTGGGTGCGGTACGGCGATAAGCGAAGCGAAGCGGTCGCAATTTGTTGGTTTGATATTTTCGTGCACGTGAACTTTTACGGTTTAGTGACTTGTATTATATAAATGGCGGATAAAGCGGTGACTTCGCGCGCACATAAGACAGAGCCGCCGCATCGGATCGCTTCGCAACCGAAATTGCGTTGGATAGCCCTCGCAAGACGCCGCGTATACGTTTTGATAGAATGTGTTTGAATTTGTTTAAATGTCTAATCTTATTGCAAATAGAGTATAGGCCTACAAACAAGATATCTCATACCTATGGACAGATTGAATATGAACGGAGCATAACTGAGAATGTTTCGGGACTTGTATGTATAACTAGATATGATAAGCAGCTATGATGTTACCGACTGGCTGTTATACAGGCATACATACTCGTACACTATGAACATAACTACGCTGGTAATGAGTATTGGGTCCTCATTAACTGCCCTAATGATTAAACTGAGTAGTTATGTGGTTACGTGCTTGATTTTAAGTAGGTACCTAAAGGGTGGGACAGAAGTTATGTTATAATGAGAATGCGCAATTTTTTTTGAAAATGGTGTTTTTTTTATTGTGATTTGAGACTCATATTGAAGACAGACAGTTTTAAACCACCGTGCAAAATTATAACGAGCGGCGAATCCCATTTCCACTAATTTTAATCAAATAAAATTTTTGTTTCTAACACAAAGAATGCAATAAGTCATTACGTCCTCTCAAAGTGATGGTTTGGTGCGGTAGCAATTTTAAGTGGCGAAGTCATCAACTCAGGAGTTATTCATTCGATTTAATATAATTTTTCCGACTTAATGGCATAAATTTAACACTTTTAAATGAGCTTTACTCGAAAACAAATCCCTTTTTTTCATTTCCAACAAATCGACAGCCAATTCTCATTATGACATTATTTCTGTCCAATACACATAAAAGAAACTCCATAGATTACTGAAAAATATTTTTCTATTTAGTGAATAGCTGTTCTAAACTGACGTTGTCTGGTCTGTCTGTAGTGACAAAATACAGTTGCAATAAGATTTAAAAAACGTATTTTCATCAGTTTTTTCACACATGTCATGTGTAGAGGATTCGATCCCGAACCCTTATTCTAATCCCAGGATTTCGGGTTTATCCATAAATGATCCCGGGATCCCAAGATAGTCCCGGGATTGTATTGATAATGAAAAATGATAACAAAAATTCAGTAAAGCATGTCAAAATTAGTTTTTATTTATCTTTTGGCAATAATAAATTTAAATATAACTTCAACTTTTTCTAAAATAAACTGACCAGGCACTTCTATAAATTATCTACAAAACTAACAATTAAACTTTCAACTTAGTAGAGGAATAACACTTATAACGGTTTTATCTCCAAGCAAGCTTCTTAATTTGTTACACATTTATTTAAATAGAAACTGAAAATGTACGTTTTAAGTCCAAATTCAATTTCGAAATGTTTTGGTTTCACGTAGGCCTACATGGGCACTTATAAAACGTAAGATTAGAAGCTAGTACACACTCAATAGAAAGTAAACGAATCGTCACTAAGGTTTTTACCCGACTGCGCGACGCAAAGGAGGGTAATGTGTTTATCAGTCTATGTATGTATGTATGTATGTATGTATGTATGTATGTATGTTTGTTTCTATGTGGCGTTCTAGAGACCAAATGCGTAGGCCGATTTTGATAATTCTTACGTCAATCGATTCGTCTTAACCTTGCGAGTGTCACTAAAGACATGACAGTAATCAAAATTCACCACAGCTCCAACCAGACGCCATATTGTCAAAATGAAAAAAAAAAAAGTCGATGAACTATGTCAAGTGGGGTGTCGTTGAATAGGTATTTTAAAATCATCTTTAGGTTCCTTTTATCATTTTTCATTTTAAATAATAGTTTAGGATATATACCGATTTAAAGTTGTTTAACCAAACAATCATTCTCGCTAATTTTCTTACTTATTGATTTAAGTTTTCATTTCAAGTATAAACGATACACAAATAAAAAAAACAGTGAAAAAGCATGAAGAACAAATATTTTTGGTAAAAAAAAGTTTACCACCAAACTCGATAGATGGCGTTGTTCATTTGATGCACGTTTGTAAATCAAATCATTCGAGTTTTCCCATCTACTAGACAGGTCGATGAACATAAGCAAAAGATGACAACTATATTGGCAAAAACTACTAGGTTGTATAAATTACATGCAGTTGATATATCAGTAGAATCGAAAACATATGGTCAAAAACCGAAAGATGTAGGTATATGTTTCTGATGATCCTAACAAAACTGAAGGAATCGTTAAATATTTAACAATCGGTTTAGGATCACGAGTTATGTTACGAAGAAATTTGAATGTTACCCATGGTCTTGTTAACGGAGCAATGGGTGTTATAAGGACAATTGAGTGGCCAGGTCTTCGAAGGGACCAATTGGAACCCGGAGAATTGCCACAAGCTGTTTATATAGAATTTGACGACAAAGCAATTAAAAACAATGTTCCTGGAGTTGGAGTCAGAATCGAACCATCGACGACAGAATTCGATGCACTTCGCGGACAGGGTAAAATAGAGCGAAAAATGTTGCCATTGATATTGTGCTGGGGTGTAACTGTACACAAGCTCCAAGGAACTACTTTGGACTTTTGGACCGACCTGTGGTTGACTTAAGTTCACGCATTTTTGCTAAAGGTCAAGCATATGTAGCTTTAAGCCGAGTTAGGTCTCTAGAGGGACTAATCATCAGTAGTTTAGACCACCGCAAGTTACTTAATAATCCCCACGATATTAACTCCCTCAATGAAATTACTAGATTGCGAAATTTACCATCTTATAACGAAGTCAATGAATCGTAACTAAAAAGTATAAAATAAAATAAAAATATTTAAAGAAAAACAAAAAACCCGACTGCGTCGAAACTAATTTTAAAAAATACGTAAAAAAATTAACTTTAATAAAAACTAAAAAGAAACAAACAAGCCCAGTAGTTTAGAATTCTGTTATGTAATACTAAATAACTACACAATTGAAATAGTTTTATAATGGATACACACATAAAACAAATCATACATTTTATTTCAGAACAGAACGACTCACAGTCGGGGCCCCTTGGGAAGATTTGATTGGTAAAATTTGAATGGGCCCCGACTGTGAGTCGGTCTGTTCTGCATTAGAATTTATGATTTGTTTTATGTGTGTATCGATTATAAAACTATTTCAATTGTGTAGTTATTTAGTATTACATAACAGAATTCTAAACTACTGGGCTTGTTTGTTTCTTTTTAGTTTTTATTAAAGTTAATTTTTTTACGTATTTTTTAAAATTAGTTTCGACGCAGTCGGGTTTTTTGTTTTTCTTTAAATATTTTTATTTTTTATAAGTCTCATCCAAATTATAGCCATTAGTGGAGTAAAAGAGAGAGAAAAATTAATCTCTTTGAGGTCAAAGACATTTTTTTTTTTTTTACTGTTTTTAAATAAAAACAGTTTCTTTATATGGTTCTTGAGCAAATTTTTTCATGCTGTTTTCTATTTCGTGCTTAAGGGTTTTAGATATGCCAGTCATGCTTCGTTCCATTGAACGTTGACAGTATTGCAGTTTATTTCTATGACCTTTAGTAAATGCCCATGTTTCACATCCATACGTAATGCATGGCAAAATACTGGTGTTGGAAACTTTTTTCTTTATAGAATTACTAAGATCTCTGGATTTCATGATTTTCTATCCCAATACTTTCTCCATCCGCTGGCTATTCTAACATTAATCTCTTTGTTTATTTGATCACTTGGGGAAATGATTTGACCCAGATAAGTATACTCATCTATATACATATACTACTAGTGTGCGGTCATTCACTTTTATCATTATCTTTTCAGAGTAAGTCAATAGTTTTCTTTTTGTTTTTTCTTTCAATGCTAATTCAGTTTCAGTAGTCTAAAACGCTATTTCTTTATTATGATTTTGGTTTTTATTGTTCATCCTTTCAGTTACTCACAAAAAACAATCTAGTTGATTTTTTGTTTCCATATTGATTTGACTTCAAAACAATTAACTTAACACATGTCGTCGATTATCTTTTATGTGATTCGAAAAATATATCTTTAATTTAGAAGTCAAAGTAAGTTTTCGCTCAATTGTTGTTAAACAAAACGTAAAAAATTGTATAAATCCCGATAATCCCAGGATTTATGAAATTTTAATCCGAAAATTTCCTGTCTAGAATACGGTCGGGATCCCGAAGAAGCGAGATCCCAAGATCAAATCCTCTAGTCATGTGGCTAAGGACGTCTCAGTAAAGCCACTACGTAATTACGTAGTTTTGAAGTAGCCAGCTTTTTAAAAAGTAGTTTTGAAGTAGATACATGATAGGGTTCACGTATAAGTCTCGACAGTTTCAAGGTCCCGAGGCGAGAGACCGCATACGACCAAAATCTTAAGAATTCCAGGGACTGCAAGGCTTCTCAGAATAAAATTATAAACGAGTTAATTATATGATAAATATTGAGAAATGTTGTTTTTATTGTTGAAATATTGATATGTATTTTAAAAATAAAATAGTAAAAGTAAAAATGACTGGGATTTGTTAGATCTGCATTGTTATGTAAGCTCTATAAACCACTCCCAAAAGCAAAACAATACGTCATTGAAGCCGCAATAAATCCAATAGACACTGATTGTACTAATTACAAATGCAATGTTCCAGGGCCGTAAATATTTCGTACCTACGTATAAATGGATCCTAAGAAATGCGTTAATCTGTTTGCCTTACATTTTTTTAAGGGGGTGAAATCATTAAATACCTGCACCCGCCTTGTGTGGAGCGAGAGGGACTATCAGACTTTTACTGACTAAATCACAGATATGACAAACAGTAAAGATATGTCCTAAGGCAAAAACTTATTCAAGTTCAGATGTATCCAAACCACGCCCACTTATTTCAATAACACAAAATCAAAAACTATAAGAACGACACACAAACTCATATTTCTCACGGACACAAAGATACTGACTTCACCAACAATACGTTTTCCAAGTGGCAATTTTCCATCGTCATTGGGTAGTGGTTCTGGCGACAGATGAGTGCAAAGGTGTCATGGAGTACCTGGTTTTGTACCCTTGTGTACCCTTCAACGGCCAAGTCACACAACATTAACTATAATAATAAAGAAATCGCAGTAAGGAACCTTAGACTTGGCACGACTTTGTCCAGATTTCATTACTTTTTAGAGATAAACAAGCAGCTCCATCGAGACTTGGCTAGTTTTTTATAAAGTGTGGGATTTCACTTCTTTTTGTAGAAACGTTTGGCAATGACAGTCGATTTTTTGAGTTTTTTTTTTATGTAACAATAGTAGAAGGGGGCATTACCATATCTCTAATACAGCTGAGACCAGCTGAGGGTTCTTCATCAGATACTTCAGACCTTCGATTTTTGACATCAAATGAAGCGGCCCACCAAGTTCAATATTTTTTGTAAAGGCGGTATGTCGATCTCTAATAGTTTGGTTCGGCTCTTGTGTTTTCTAATCAGGGTCACCAGGTACTCCAGATCTTCGATTATCCTAGTTTTTATAGTTTTCCCATTATGTGGCCATTAAACCCTAACTCTGTACCAAATTTCAGCTCTCTGAGTTTATGGGAAGTACTAGTTCTATTCTGATGATCATGAGTGAGTGAGTGTCATAAATGCGAAACTTTGCTTTCGCTTAACTTCGGAACTAAATGACCTACAGACTTGAAATTTTAGATTTTAAGTATGTGATTATAGCTTACTAGATGACGAAAATTTCTGCGTTCTGGTCTTATCCAGAGGTTCTCAAATAGGGGCCTAAAAATGCGGCGAAATGGTTCCAGTAAAGGATGGTACGGCAGTGTTTGCTTCGCGCTCGGCTTGGCGGGGGCACTGCTGTGCCCTCCGATCTACTATTTGTATTTAAGTAAGCATGCGTTATATTAATTGCCTTTAAAAAAAGTCTGTATAACGTAATAAAATATCCGTTTCCTTTAATATCGTTTTTTACACTATGCCTAATTATATTTCGTGACATTTTTGGCGTCACATCAGAAAAATTAAGCTTGTATCTTCAGAATTATTATGACTCCTTAAACTTTAAAAATTGAGGAATAAATAAAGCCCGAATGACTAGCAGGACTCAAGACAGTTAATTTTGAAGAATGTCCTGGGACTTCGAGACACGAGACGTCCCGGGACCCAAACCCTGAACCTGAAGTTAATTTTATCCGTAGATAGCAATAACAAATGAATCTGAATGTGTAGGCAGCACCTCTCTATGTCCGGTACACCCCAGCGGGCGCGCCAGAGCCTTCGGATCGCATGCCTCTGCGACTGAGCACGTACAGGGACAGCAACTGTCGGTTCACGACCATGTCTCTGCTGCCGTGCGACAGACTTGAGGAATTGGGCAGTCCTGTCAAGGTACAGCTTTTTGTTAAGTAATAGAAAACGATTTGGTAAACATATCAACAGCTAGTTTACACAGTGAATTTACTTTCCGGTGAGTCCCAAACTGAATTCAGTCTTGCAATGCGATTTTGAGAATAGAGATTCTATGTAATGTCGCAACACATATATCTATGGTAAGACTGGATAGTCGCCACATTTTTGAAAATAACTTTAAATCTCTTAGTACAGAAAGCAAAATGTTTTAGGTACTTGTAAGACTGGCTTTGATTTTCCATCTTTAATTTTTTTTTTTAAATGAATAACGCATTCTTGGTATGTTCTAGAGTATTAGTGATTTTTGCGAACTTTACGTCATCTATTTCATATAGGAGATAGTTGCTTAATTCATATTTACGTTTAGGATAAATGCCCCGCTGAGAAACAGGGCATACCTATATCCCGCAATTTTGATCGCATAGTGTCTTCTCATGCGATTGCACAAAAAAATGCGGTCACCAACTTAGTGTTAGCTGGAGAGTTTATCGATAGAAAAATAAAATAATAATTATGCAATTTAACCACGAAACGTAGAGTAATTACAATGGAGGCACTTACACCACTAGCATCTATCCTGGATTTACTCTAATTCCCATAGTTTCAGTATTGGCATAGAATAAAACCATTACAAAGAACTTGTGTAGCCGATACTTCAATTTGAACAGGACATTCAATATTATTTTATTAATTATAATTTTCAGACTGGCGCCAAGCTAATTATAAAGAACGTTATTGCCGATAAGAGTTTATGCGTCATGAATCAAAATTGGATGCAAACTTTTTTTGGGCTTGTAAGTATTTTAAATATCTTTGGTTCATGGATACTAGGTACCATTTTCGAAAAATAAGTCGTTATGACCAACCCACCTGTTTCCTTTAGTTTCCCTTTAAGTTCTAGAACCACGGTCGCTGTTTCTAACGGTCCCGCAAGCCCCTAGCAGGCATCGGCCCTACTGGGCCCCTTCAGTTTTGCTGACATCTCTTTGAGAAGATATCCTAGTATTGCCCAGGAAATAAGACATTTTCTACCAACCCGCACTGGGTCCGCGTGGTGGATTACGGCCCATTCCCTCTCCTAGAAAGGAGGCCTGCGTCCCAGCAGTGGGAACATTAAAAGGTTGATTATGCTGCAAAACAAATCCTAGCGCAGATTTCTCACCGGGTTTATCTTTAGTTCAGTATTAGAAATATTAGGTAATAGGCCAATTTTTTCCTGATGATTTGAGATAAGATTGTACAGTCAGGTAATACAAGAACAAGCAAAGCGAACTAGAAAGTTGAAGCAACCTGACTCAAATAGGTTTAGCCTCAACGAGCGAGTGTCTCGCGGCGATATGGCGTCTTGCCACTTCATTCTATAACAACTGTAAGAACTTGTCTTTACACGGATATACAGTCGAAGCGATTCGACAAGTGACAAAATATCGACTACACAACGCGTGCCCGCCGCTAGACATGATGTACTCACGTCGTATCTCGCTCGCCGCGACTCGCGACCTCTCGCAGCGCACTCTTCTCAAATCTTTTTCAACAAAGCTCATGTGCAATAAATTTTTGTGACCATGCGGCAATAACTTTGAACTTTAACTGACCTGTAAGTACGAAAAAACTGGTCTCTTAGTCTACAGAAGAAGAGGCTAGCTTTTACAGGTTTTGGTATCTCCGACATATGGCCTATTATAGTAGGTAGTATACACTTCTTTTCTTTAGATGGGAAATCATCAAATAATTTTCCCGCACTGGGTGGAGGGAGAGGGAGTGTTAAGACTTTTACTGGCTAAAACCCACCTGTGTTCCACCTGTCGCCCTTTGCGTTCCAGGGCTGCAAACACTCTTTCGAGCAATCCTGCAGTCATGCGGCCTACAGAGTTATGATAGCTTAGACATTATCAAATATATCTACTAATTAATAAGCTTGAAATTTTCTCCTATTCATTTGTCTTTTCTTTGGCAGGAGTGTGGAGTGAATTGCAAGAACTATATAGACATTCACGGAAGATATACAGCTGAAAATGTATTCACTCTGGTTAGCGACGTCGAGACTAAGACCAAGAATTAACAGACATAATGGATTAGAGCATTTTTATACAGTATTGTTTATGTTTTGATAAAAGAGGTGTGCGATACACTGGCCACAAATTAGATGGTGGCGACGTCCGACATCTTATTTGTGCGGTGATGGCGTCATCGGCCTGGATGGTAGGGGCATGACACCCTCAACTCAGCCCGTCACAGTCCACTGCAGGACATATTCGTTATAGTCTCCCCAAAATAGCGCAACGACATTCGGTCCTACGCCTTCTGAGTGTGCTGCTGCGCTGCCAGCTGGGGCGCACTACACGCTATGATTGTCGATGCACGGCCTCCAATCTAGGACTCATTTGCGCCACCAGCTTTCGATCCTCCAATAAACATGGCCTTTCGTGGCATTACAGTTTGTTAACTTTGTAGGCTATTCCGGTGACTTCGTTTCCGGATAATCTTATTTTGTGTCTTGCGCAGCAGTACACGCAGCATTAGAAAGCCTCCCACAAGGTGAGCTGATGACCTGGTGGAACTCTTGATGCGAAACGCATAAGACGGGTTGACGTGTATACGCTTGGGGATGGGCTAAGTCCAGTATGGCCATCTGTCGGGTGAAATGGTGCGCTAAACTTCCTTGATATAAGTGGACTAACTAGACTGTTAGTGTCCTCCTTTCGGCATCGTACGTCAAGGTGATCTGGTAGACTACCTTAGTCTTGATACATTGCAGATTATGCGGTTTGACGAATAAAAAATCAGCAGCTTGGCAAACATTTTTGACCGCGTACGATGCGTATAGGTATGCCACGCCGATAAGCGCCTCACACCTCAGATATTTTTATATCTAAATATATATTTTTTAGAAAACTTATTGTATACGTTTTTGTATGTCTTCATATTTTCAATATTGTTTTTTTTTTATATACTTATAAAATAAAACTTATTTACTATGAAATTGTTAAATTCTTTATGTGAGGGAAAGATGCACCTACAGTTCATGTGTAAGTTCTTTTTTGATTAAGAAAAAGAAATACCTTTAAATAAATGAATAGTTACCAACCAACCACCCACCCTCAAACCAAACCAAACCTTCTACAATCACTTTGTTGTCCGTCTGTCTGTCTGAGCGCAAACTTGATTATATAGTTTTAATTTCAACTCTAACGGGAATCGATTTGAGATAACTTTACGCGTTCCCGAGATAAAAGCTCTTGACAGACAGACATACAGGCAGATAGACAAACATATACAAACAGACAGACAGACTGACAACAAAGTGATCCTATAAAGGTTCCGTTTTATTCTTTTGAGATACGGAACCCTAAAAACGCGCTAAGTACACTACCTCAAAGGTGGCGTGAAAACGGGTGCATATTATGACGATGACCTCTATCATCTTTTTGAATCATTATATCTCAAAAATGGTGGCTCTTAGGAAAAAAAGTACCGAGTCATTTTTGTAGATAATTATCTGATCTGCAATTTTTGTCCGAGTTAATTTTATGATAAAACTTACCGGTTTCTGAAAATCGCGAAAAACTCGTTTTTGTGACCTTTGACCCCGAGTATTTTTTTTTTTTGCAATTCTCGGGTCGATCAGGACTTTTTATATTTCACTGATGGTGTTTTGAACAATCCTACCAATTTTCAGCTGGGTGCGAATTATTGTAACCTTACCCCTATTTTTTGGTCTAATTTGACTGGACTATAACATAAATTGACACGTTGGTTTTAGTTAGGTATTTCCAAAATTTTATTGAAGCAGTTGCAACAAAATATCCGCTTCGAAGATTTCACAAAAACATGCGGAAACACACATTTAAATTATAGTCGCTAAAAAGTTGTTTTTTCGAAAAATTACAGTTAGAAGGTATTGGCACTTCACCGTCGAAATGTGCTATGAGAGTTTCTACGATCATTTCTCATTTTGCGCTTGTGACATTAAGCACCTAAAAAAGGAGTCAAATGTGACTGTCACCCTTATGTAAACAAACCTAACGAGTTGCCTTCGGGAAACCAGAGTTGTCTGTAAATGGAACAAGCATTTTTTACGTTCCAAGGACATAGTAACTCTTTCGAATAATCCCGCAGTCCATGAACCAGGTTCTATCGAAATGGTCACATAAAGCTTAGCCCACATTTAGTATTATCCTAACTGTCAGTAAGTACTGTCTGTCATTAACAGTAGATATAGCTATGGAAATCGGAGTTACGTTTAGCAAAGACCGCATTCTCATACGCTATCCTGGCCGTCGGTCGAGCACGTCAGACAGGGCTGCTACGACGGTCAGGAAGCGATACTATACAGGGCCTAGTGAAGCGCGGAAACATTTCGATTCGTGCGATAACTTATAAATGGATACCTACATCACAATAGGAAATGTACATGCATGTTATTTACTAAATTAAATAATTTTTAGCTTTCATAAACAAATTTAAATGAATTATAAAAATATATTTATCAACAACGAAGTTATAAAGCTTCAAAGCTGCTGTACTATTTCTTATTCTGTGCTAATACCAAAGAGAAGTCCGACGTGAACTTTGACGTCAAAACCCATAACGCCTTCCATCCATTCACGAAAAAATACTAAAAGTTTTGTCTCTTCGTTATTTAACACCGACTTTCGAAATTAAAGTTATTTTGCACTTTTCAGTGTTTTTTTTTAAATTGAAGTCGGTAGTATTTTTTTTTTGTGAAACGTTTTTTATGTACCTACTCTTTATTATACGATTTAGCTTCGCTTTTTTTTACCTCACCGACATATAGACTATTCAAATGTACCTGTAAATGGTATATTTGAAATAAACGTTTCTGATTTCTGATTGTACACAATAAAAAAGTATACAGAAAGAACTTAAAATTAATAGGGTGTAACAATTGGCAATGAAAAATTGATAAACTGGTTAGATAACGAATATTTTGTTCATGCATATTCCATTTTTTTATTTTTTTTTATTGTAAGTAGCTCAAGCTAAGACTCCGGATAAGACTTAATAAGTACTGCCTTAAGATACACCGTTGGGCACGCCATAATTATGGCGGTAAGTCCTCTTTTTGAGGAGAGGCTGGAAAGACCTCACGGCGTCCTCGCCTATCGCATGACGCAGGTTCTCAATGGACATGGTCAGTTCGGGAGGTTCCTACACCGGATTCGCCCTGGTGTCACCACTGTGTGGACCGCCCGGAGGACACGGTGGAGCACACGGTAGAGGTGTGCCCCGTTTGGATAGAGCTCTGCTGTGTCCTCGTGGGAGCGATTGGCGGCAACGATCTCTCGCGCCGGGCCTTGGTACAGGCCATGGTCCGAAGCGACGAGGAGTGGCAGGCGGTCACCTCCTTCTGCGAAGCAGTAATGCTAGCAAAGAAGGCGGCTTCATGCGCGAGGGCACGGCCATGGGTTTGCTTCTGAAAGGAAAACCCGGCCCTGGAATGCAAGGCAACGAAGGAACTAGGAGTTTCAACCAAAAAAAAAGGAACACCGGGGGTACACATACTGAATTTTAGATCTTTTGATCTATCTGTTCTGAAGACGTAATCACTTTGGGATGAAACGTTAGAGGATTGCACCATTACGTAGGTACAGGCCGTACAGGACATAATAGGTACGTACGACTATGCTATTGTATTTAGGAAATGATTGTGTGCTGGTATTAATTAATTTCTGCCATTATTAGTGTAAATCTATTCTACTCTAACTAATTAGATCTGCATGTGCGCTGGTTTCAGTCAGTGGCATTAGATGAAACAATAGCAATTGCGTAACATACAATCCAATCAGTTTCTGAATGGATTATAAATGGTATTCATAATTCATTTGGTACTTTCTATATGGTAATTAAGTATTCGTATGCATTCCACTTCCTTTTTTGACAAATCGTTTACTATTCAAGCAGCTCGTCTGCGGAATGCATACCCATAGAAGTAAGGCATGATCAAACGCTACCGACCTTAAAACAATGCTGAAGGAGCATTACCTTTCACTATAATATTTCTTTGTGCTTCGCTTTTTTATATTGTTTTTATATTTGAAATTTATAAGTATATTACTTGGTATTGTATAGATATATTTATTTTTATTATTAGGTATGTCTAATATATGTCAGTGATGACATATGGCTCCGAAACGTGGTCGCTTACAATGGGCCTCATCAGAAGACTTAAAGTCACCCAAAGGGCAATGGAGAGGGCTATGCTCGGAATTTCCTTGCGTGATCGAATCAGGAATGAGGATATCCGCAGGAGAACCAAGGTTGCCGACATAGCAAGAAGAATCGCCAAACTAAAGTGGCAATGGGCAGGGCACATTGCTCGCAGAACAGATGGCCGTTGGGGCCGAAAGGTTCTGGAATGGCGACCACGTACCGGAAGACGTAGCGTTGGAAGGCCCCCTACAAGGTGGACCGATGACTTGGTAACGGTTGCGGGAGTCCGATGGATGCGAGACGCACAGGACCGTTCGTTGTGGCGACGCTTGGGGGAGGCCTATGTCCAGCAGTGGACGTCTTTCGGCTGAAATGATGATGATGATGATGTCTAATAAATATTATTTTGAATTCTGTACATTGACTGCCCCAAATCTATCTCGTTTAGTCCATCTTAAGGTTCTCTGTAAGAGATTGACCTATGCGATAACACCGTACATTACACTTAGTTTTTGCAAATGTTTATCCAGTCTGAATTAGGTATGAGGTGTACAGTAAAGTAGGTATATAATGAATAAATACTTTCGTTAGCTCAAAAAATTGCTTTGCTTTCTCGATAAGTCAAATGCTAATTGGACCAGTTCAGGGCACCATGAATATAAAAGGCTCCAAATCCCCGTTGCAGACAATGGATCATATAGGTCGGTCGATTTTTCTTCACCTAAAGGCTATGCTCGAAATTTTCTCGAGTGAACGAGTCAGTAATGAAAATATCTGCAGGATAACCAAGATTACCGACATTCATCCCGAAGAATCGCCAAACTTAAGAGGCAAGGGGCAGAGCAGCAATGTGCTCTCAATAAAACAGAAGTCAATAGGGCCGAAAGGTTCTGGAGTAGCACCCGCATACTGGAAGACGCAGCGTTAGAAGGCCTCTCACTAGGTAGACCAATGACCTGGTGAATTTTTGAGTTTATTTATTACTAACAAAAATGTAAATCTTTCCTCTTAATCACTGACCTCTACTATTTACCACACTGGACTGGCGGTCTTCAAAGTGTTTTTGTGCCCGTTTTATATCCGCCATTTTGGCGCTGTCGGCCGTAGCGAGTGTTAGCGAGTGTCTACAGTACTAAAAGTAATAATGTCGCGCCACTTACAATATAGGTACACATGATCTCATTTATCATAGGTTTTATATAATTCGCGAAGCAAGAATAACACGGAATTCGAACGAAATTAATTCAAAATGCAAAAATACTTCAGAGTTCTGTACACTTTTCTGCAGCCATTTATTTGCATTTTAAGTCAAAATTAGTTTTCTGGACGCTCGCAAGTGACGCTTCAAATGCGCACAAAAAATAGCTGTCAGACATATGGAACAGCCTGTCCAGTAGATAATAGAGGTCAGTGTCTATAATAGATAGAAAAGTCCTCCTACAATTTTTTTTTTTATTCATCATCCTATTGTTGATTGACCATGGGACTTAAAGTGTGTAACAATTAAAGGAATATTTAGAGTAATAAAATAAATTAAAAAATACACAAGATTTGGTTAAAACTACAACCAAATCAACTTTGGTACAGCAGCGGTATCTTCCAGTTTTCAATCTTTAGTAAATTTTACTTTTTCTCAACCTTTACTTTTTTGTTACTTCATTTGTTTTTGTTCCGCAGCGGTTCAATTGCGTAGGTCATAAAAAGTTACGAAGTAATAACATTTGTGAGTGAGGTTGGAATTGTATCTAAATTCTAAATACGGTCATATTGGGTAGAACAATAACAGTTCATTATTATAATATGTAAACTCGGAGAGTCAGAGTAAAAGTCAGATAAAAAGTAGCATAATTTTGTATTTCAATTATACATTTTTCACAATTATAGTATTAGTATGGAAGTATCAAGGCCATGTGTTTCATGACCCTCGCAAAGTGCCACTACCGGGTTCCCAAATAACGGTAGGAGGGGTTCACATCGGCGTCGCCGGGTCGACGATGAAGTACCTAAGCTGGGACTCGTCCTCGACAGCCGGTGGAATTTCGACGAGCACTTCCGACGTCTGGCTCCCAAACTGGAACGGACTGCCCTCAAGCGACTCCTGCCCAACCAAGGGGGTTCAGCCGGAGGCTCTACGCGGGTACCGTTCGGTCCCTGGCCCTTTACGGAGCGCCGGTGTGGGCACCGTCGCAACGAAAGTGACCGACGGCCAAGCTGAACGCATGCTAGAGAGTCATGGCCGTCCGGATGGTGCGGGGATACCGCACGGTCTCTCACGAAGCGGCAATGCTTCGCTCAAGCAGGGCACACCTTCACCGTATGCTCCTTTTTGTTGTTGGAAAATTGGAAAGATTTTTTTTTGTTTTGTTTATTGGAAAATTGGAAAGTTTGAAATCATCAAATAACGTCTCCCGTACTTGGCCTAATGAGAGGGCGTGTCAGACTTTTACTACCTATTTCTTATTCTATGCTAAAGCCCACCTACCACAGGTCCACGGGTAGTGTGAAAGTGAAACCCGGGGCCCTGGGACGAAGGCAAAGAAGGAACAGGAGTGGGTTTTTATTCAGTAAAAGTCTGACACTATTTTCCCACCTAAAAAAAAAAACCTACCACAGGTGCCTTTCAGTTGAATTTCGAATGTGATCTTGTAGTTAAACACCAAGCATGGAGGTAGATAAATAATCGAAAAATATCCCTTTTCTATCCACAACAGAACTGTTTAATCAATATGGTGGAATATAATTATTTGTATTTACAAGTGGTTTATTAAATAAAACTGATTAAACCTTATTATATCCCTTTGTCTATGTGCGTCATGTAAGTTTTATATTTTGTCTGTATTAATCAATCTATTTATATAAAAGGAGAAACTGACTGACTGACATATCAACGCACAGCCGAAACTACTGGGACTAGGAGTATGAAATTTTTCACAAGGTTTCCTTTTATGATGTAGGCGAGCACTAAGAGAGGTTTTTCCAAAATTCACCCCCTAAGGGGATGAATCGGGGGTCCAATGTTTGTATGGAGAAACCTACTAACAAGCGGGCGAAGCCGCTGGCAGAATCTAGTCTACCTATAATATTTGGAATAACATTTGTCGAGTTATTTTTGGCGGGATTTCTTCGAGTGATGGAGAAACCTACTAACAAGCGGGCGAAGCCGCTGGCAGAATCTAGTCTATAATATTTGGAATAACATTTGTCGAGTTATTTTTGGCGGGATTTCTTCGAGTGAAATTCAGTGTCTGCGCAACAGTCTGGACAATATGTGGAATCATTGAAATAGGCGCGATCTCGGTAAAATGGAGCTGAGAATTTTATTATAGTTTTGGCTACCTCAGCGAAGTTTGCTGAGAAGACTGAATCGATACATTTGCTGCCAAATACTACAAAAACTTTAGAATGAAACACCCACATTCCAATGTAAAACAAAAAGAAACAACTATAACATTCGAATACGAAAGATTTAAGACGAATTATTATAGCTGTTGATCCCCGCATTAACGCCGGCGTTCACGCGCCATTGTCTTACTATTGTCTCTAATTACGCACTCAAAAGGTTAAAACGCATAAAAACATGGACGAAAGACTAGGCGATATGGTCGAACAACTATAGCCTTCCCTAAGGGGTAAACAGAAAAACAAATTTTTAAAAAATAACATTTGTCATTTTGTTGTTTTACTTGAATTTTGAATTGATAACTTATTTTTCTCCTAAAAATGCACGCGAACAAGGCAGGCGAAGATAAAGGTATTGTTTACTGCAACAGAGTTCGTCTAGGAAACTGGTATGAAGCTGCTACGTTGGAGGAGGTGAGTTGTTTTATGCAGGACTTACAACATCAACTTATGCATCAACTAATTGATTGCTATAATATTATGTTATATTGCTGACTCTGCCTTACCCACCTTCAGGGGTTTTAATTCTGATTAGGTACACGAAAATTTACCACCAATGAACAACAAATTTCCACAAATTAAAATTCGTGATAGTTGTCAAGCCAGTGTCAGGCATACTAATATGTTATATTGCGTCACACTAACATAAATATTCTTATAACCAGTATAAGCTCAACGTATTCCTCGAACAAATGAAGAAGGGTGATCTAATGCTTGCGCGATTCCGCAAGATGACCGAGAATCTGAACACGCCGACAATTCTCACCCCGTCAACGGGCACCATCGCCTTTGGAGCCAAAATATCTCTATATGCGCCACATGTACCATGTAAACAAAGTGTAATCATTTTATTTTAAACAATAATTACCCATAATATCATCTAATTAAAAGGGGAGACTTTTCCCTTCGCAACTTAACATACGTGACACTATCAATACATTTCTTTTCAAAAACCAAGTCCAAGACTATTAACTCTCTTCCATTCTGTGATATTTTGTATATTATATGTATTTATGTTCGTATTACTTTATTCTAATGATGCACTTATTTATCATTACATCGCACCACCGCTCAAATAGTGCTAAAACTCAGAAAATCTAAATGATCAAAAATATATTCAGGGATATGACATTATTTATAAAAAATTATAAAAAATTGGTCATCTATGGGAAAATAATTGAACACATAAAACTTTATTATATTATGTGTCAGATAGTATCTATCTGAGCTTAAAGTATGACGAATTTTGAATCTGTATTATAGAGGTGAAAGTTTGTGAGTGTGTGTGTTTATGTTTCTTACTTCTTCACGCTTGAAAGGGAGAACGGATTACGATGAAACTTAGTACATGGGTGGAACTTGTCCGAATATCATATAGGATACTATTCATCCCGAGAGTATGTTCGGGGGACCGTTTTTAACTATCACGCGGGCGAAGCCGCTGACAGCAGCTATTATTCAATAAAAATGATTTTAATATTTTTTGAAATACGCATGACACTTTAAACGGAGGTGCGGTGTGTATATATTTGTCAGTAAGTTTACATTAACTTAATTTATTAGATAATATGCATGTTTTACTTAAGTTAGGTCTATTTTAAATTCCATTATCTTTTTGTAAAATGAAATTTATTTTCATACATCATCGCTTTAGAATGAAAACCTCATAAATGCAAAAGAGGTAACTATAAAGGAAAAAAAAAATCTACTTCTCATGAAATTTTATTACGCAGCATATTTATGTATTTCTTTTTTAGTTTGCAATTTGGATACGTTTTCTAATGCATTTAAATTATAGATTATCATAAAATCGGTAAATACTACTACCAAGCTTCACGTAAACACTTGCGAATTCTTTACAGGTCCGGAGCGAGGAGGAGTGGCAGGCGGTCGCCTCCTTCTGCGAAGCAGTAATGCTAGCAAAGGAGGCGGCCGATCGCGTGAGGCAACGGTCCTCACGCCCCAGCCGCCGACGGGATTCCGATCCCGATTTCCGGCCACCTAGGCGCGGGCTTGCGGACGGCGAGCAATGGGTGGCTCGCCGTCCGACCGTCCGGTAACCGTCCGGACCGAGCCCAAGTCGTCAACGGCCCGTACTGTTCCACGCGCGTCTCAGGGAGATGTCAGCAAATCGTAGGGGCCCAGCAGGGTCGAAGCCTACTGGGGCCATGGGTAGTGTGAAAACGAAACCCGGGGCCCTGGGACGAAGGCAACGAAGGAACAGGAGTGGGTTTTTAGTCAGTAAAAGTCTGACACTATCTCGCGCTCCACCCAAGAGCGGGTTTTGTCATAAGATTGCATAACCTAATTCCGCCTAGCCCGTTCCATCATCGGACCACCAGGCGTACGGCAATGCGCCACCGGTACATGGTGGACATCCCACCTATACGCACAAAACGTTTTGCGAACACATTCATAGTGCGTACAGCTAAGGAGTGGAATTCCTTGCCGGAATCTGTTTTTCCTGATGGCTACAACCCGGGAATCTTTAAGTCAAGAGTGAACAGGTTACTTCTAGGTAAGCGCGTTCTATCGTCGACCGCATCGTCGTCGTCTAAACATGTAATAGAATAAAGATTACCAAAATTACATCCCCATGCTTTTCATTCTAAAGCGACAATAAGCACTACTTTTGTGTTCTTCTCTCAGCATATATATATTTTTTTTGTATACATACAAGGTTACTGGTAACTCGACGTAGTCCTCGCAGGACGTCTTAGTAGAGTTAAAATATAACAAATTAAGCCATCAAAATGTTTAAACATTTGGTGGCTTAATTTGTTGCATTTTAATCCTACTATGACGTTTTGCAAGGAATACGTGGAGTTACCAGTAACCCTGTTGATGGGGTATGGGGTAATCATATGAACTTATTAACAATAAACACTTTTAATAATGAGACAACAACCACATTAAATTTTTCCGACGCGACATGACATTGATCGAACAACAGACTAAAAATACATTCCTGGACTATAGATGACACTGCTCACGGACTTCGTAATACTTATAACACTTATATATACCACCATTTCTGTTATGAGATTTTCCAAACCCTTATCTTCTTTCAAACTGTAATCACCTGTTTATCGTTTCCATTATAGCAACTGATCCACCCATGGAAGGCAAGATGGGCCTCCTCTTGGGAGGTCGTATCTCGTCAGACGACATCACATATTCTCAAGAACTAGAAGATGGCTGTTCCGTCGTGGGACTCCCCTATTCGGAACCGGCACATAGAAATTCGTTTATAATCACCAGCGCTGACTACTGCGATCGCACTGGCGAATTATTAAAATATAATCAAGAATTTCTTCTGAAGCTGGCATCGTCTGAAAACAAACGGGTTGTGTTTTATGTACCTACTTTAAAAATATTTTCTTGGCGGGACAAAACATCCTTATCCTTACATGCTATAAAACAAAGTCCCGCACCGCATCTGTCTGTCTGTATGTGCGCGATAAACTCAAAAAGTACTGAACGGATTTACATGCGGTTTTCCATGATTCATGAGGAAGGTTTAGGTGTATAATACAATTAATACATGTATGTTATAGTAGAGAAAAGTCGTGAATTAAATTATTTGTAATAGCCATGCGAAGCAGGAGTGAGTCGTTAGTCTTCAAAATAAATCTACGCGTTCTGGCCAATCAAAAACTCAGCTTATCCAACAATACAGAGGACATACGACAACAAAACACAAGGAAAACAGAATTGCTAGGATGCGGAAAATTTAATCTTGTAAAGAGAACCATACATTTTGTAAGGGACGAAAATTCTATTCATGCCAATAAGCTCTATCCCCTCTTATGTACCTGATAGGCAGGTTTTTGTGAAAGGTACGTTGTGTTTCAGCCCTTATACATAAGGTATGATCCGGATCCTGTCCCGGGGTTGTGCGGCGCGTTCTCGCTGTACCTGAGCAAGCACTTTGTGTCCAACACGCGTTGGAGGGTGCTGCCTTTGCAGAGTCCCGGTATCACTCGGTTCGAACAGGAAGGGACTTTCATTACTGTAAGGCCTGATAATAAAACTATACAATTTAAAAACCGTGTTTTATACACTTCTGGACACATCTATTGGCCCACCTTGTATTTTCAGTTTCGTTTGGTCCTAGCTAAAATTTTATATTAGGTCGAGCAAAAAGTTTTTATGCAGTTTTGAACCTGGCACATTCACAATTTCATTCAATAGTCTTTTTTTGAATTTCGAACACAGAATTTAAAGAAACAAAAGACAATTTGGAGCCTGTTTGTTGATATCAAACAATCGAATACCAAGAAAACTTGGTTTTATTGGTTTACTTGGATTTAATTCTTGAAAAAGTGATTGATATCTTTGGTTTTGCAACAAACATTACTTATTCTTAACATTAAGGTGAGGTTCTATCAATAATCTATGGATACTTCACCTGAAGTCGCCGCCCAAGCTGTGGCACTTATTCAGGCCGGACACAGCCAAAGAAACGTGAGTGCTCAACTTAATTTAAGTCGATCTGCGGTCCGAAATGTTTATCGGAGGTACCTAGAGACTGGCGGCTTTGTTCGTCGCCAAGGAAAGCCACGATCTCGGGTCACAACTGAAAGGCAGGATCGATTCATCGTGACGACCAGCTTGAGAAATCGTCACCTTACCTCCATTGAGATACAAAACCAACTTCGCGACTTCCACGGAGTATCTGTGAGCGCTCGAACTGTTCGGAGAAGGTTAAAAGAACGCGATATGGTACCACACAAGCCAGCTAATGGGCCCAAACTAACGCGAGCCCACCGAACAACGCGCCTTCATTTCGCACGCAGTCATTTAAATTGGACACAGCAAGATTGGAGCCGTGTACTCTTTTCTGATGAGTCTAAAATTGTGTTACATGGCAATGATGGAAGGAAGAAGGTCTACCGACGTAAGGGAGAGCGTTTCGCACAATGCTGCTTTGAAGAGAGGGTTGCTTATGGCGGTGGCTCATGGACTGTCTGGGGCGGTATATCCGCGAGTGGCAAAACTCAACTTGAGGTTGTTACAGGACCACGGCTGCCAACATTAAATGCTGAAAGGTACATTCGTGAGTGCTTAGAACCTCACGTGATACCATACGCGGACTATGTGGGCCCAAATTTCCTTTTTAAGCATGATAATGCAAGAGCCCATGCGGCCGGCATCGTCAGGGAATATCTTCGGGATGTGAACATCACAGTTATGGACTGGCCAGCCAGAAGCCCAGACATGAACCCCATTGAGCACATGTGGGACGAGCTAAAAAGACGTGTTAGGGCTCGTCAGCCAGTTGCCCAGACGATGCAGGAGTTGAAAACTGCCATAGAAGAGGAATGGGAGATGATTCCTCAAAATTTCATAGAGCGGTTGATAAACTCTATGCCTAATCGTATGAGAGCTGTGGTAGATGCCCATGGAGGCAACACGCGTTATTAAATTAAACCTTTATTTGATAAAACATGTTTTTTATTCAAAAATCAATTGCCTTTAACAAGGCGCATATCCGACTTGTTAGGCGTAGCTCCATGTCGTATGGTATTCTGAATTCAAATTTAAAACAATACGATCGAAAAAGATGGTAAAATGTATCAGGTTTAAAACTGCATCAACAGTTTTTGTTCAATCTAGCAATCATATTTCGGTAGGGGCCATCGAAACCTAAACTTTAAGGTGGGCCAATAGATGTGTCCAGAAGTGTAGTTATTTCCTTTAATATTACCAAATGTTCTCGGGAATCAGAATTCAAACGAACACTTACGAAACTTTATTTACTTTCAGGTCAACAAAGATGTTATTGTAAATCATTGTGCCACAAATCTCAATTTAGGCATTCGTTTGGGTCATTGGGCGGTGGGCTATTATGGGAAAGTTAGTACAAATGTTTAAACGGTTTCTGTTTGACATGAAAAGATTAGTTCAAAAATAATTTTATGATTTGAATTACAGGTTTGCGCTCCCTTACTGAAGACAGGCCTCGATGTTTACGGACGAGAGTTACCAAATAATATTTGGCAAATCCACACCCCGATTCCAACTAGAAAATGAAATATGTTACTATTTTATTTGATTTCAAATTAGTTTTTGTTATTTATTCATTAATAAATTTAATATGAGTACACCTTGTGCTAATACTGTGGTGTTAATGTTATCCTCATTGTGAGCAATATAGATGTAGGCCTCCCTGTGATCAGTGGTGGGTGGAGTCGCCGTCGTCAGGAGGACCCTCTGCGTTCGTTATTGTCTCGTTTATTATACAGTTCGCCACCTGATATCTTCGAACTTATTGCGTCTACCTTCCAGAACATGAATAAGTCATACCATTCGTTATAAGAATTGCTCTAAAACCCCACCATCATGAATATCGTCCGAAAAGGAAATCTTGATAATTCTACATTTTATCACAACAATTGGTCAAGATGATGTTAAGAAGTGCATTTTTTCTATGAAAGGATTAGAATTATCCTTCTGTGTATAAAATTCTAATGATCTGATTAAACGTAGTTTTAAAATATCATTTTTGTTTTAAAGCAAGTCTTTTGAAGTGCCCATCTCAAGCACTAAATAAGTTTCAAGTTGTTTGGTCATTTATCGGAGACTAATCAGTTTTAAAAATGTGCTCTTCATATAATGGCGTATTAAATAGAATTCCCAGCTCAATATCAACTGCGAGACAAGTTGAAGTTTAGATAAAAAAACCGAACAAGTGCGAGTCGGACTATCGCACTGAGGGTTCCGTACAAACTTACCTATGAAAACAGTTCAATTTCCGAATCGAGTCTCAAAGATTTTTACGAATCGCAAAATTTTATTTTTAGTTTTTTATTTCTTATGCTATGAGACCTTGCTTCATGCGAAATTTCAGGATTTTAGGCCAACGAGAAGTACCCTATGAATTTTGATTCCCTTGAGAGTGTCGAAATACATGTTTTTTGAGACATAAAAGGCCGTATCTTTTTTTTTTGTTAACTCAGAAGTTTGTATTTTTCACAGCTTCAAGAGACCGCAGACTTGATATGTAAGTATATAGTTTTAATTTCAACTCGATACCTCCACGCGTTCCCGAAATAAAGGGTCTTAACAGACAGACAGACGGACAACAAAGTGATCCTATAAGGGTTCCGCTCTTTCCTTTTGAAGTTTCTACGGAACCCTAAAAAGGACTTCGCCCGTTGAGCCTTCGTCGTATTCCTTTTCATTATCTAGTCCTTGGTTGCGCTGTAAGTTTTTCCATTTGAGAATTGAGTTTTCGTTAATGATCCCAAATCTTTACTTCTTCGGAAAAGCTTTTTCAGCATCTAGGTTTTATGTGAAACCTTCGTCTGCCATTTACCTAAATGATGAATTTATCCGTGTTGTAAATGTGTCTCAATTTGAGTGTCGAATAAGTTAATCTTAGCCACCGGTCTGTGCAAATGGTATTACTTACGATTCTAAAGAAAATCAGTTTGATTTTCTCGCTCCTCATATTTTTTGCACAAGATAAACATGTCTTCGCTAAGGATATAAAAACTGGAAGGGTATCTATAAAATAGGCTTATCGTAGAGCGCCGAACGATATTTTTGTACATTATCCCATCCACATGTCATTTGAATAAGTTACGAGTAGGTTAAGTCCGTCCTATTTACTTTGAAATAGTTATGTATCCTAAACATTTTTACGATTTTTATTTAATGTTCAGGTTCAATAGACGGTAAGCTCTTGTGTTAGTCCAAAAGCGTTTATTAGGTAAATCGCTAGTTTGCACATTGTTTATTTTATTTTCATTCTGAAACCTGTATATGAAATCTGTATGCGGTGAAGGTGTCATGCGCAAGTTCATTTAGTTTACTCGAGCAGAATGTTTGAGATATTATGAAAATTTAATCCGCCGCGTTGCTTTAAGTTTACGCATGTAGAATTTGTAATGAACAAAATGCATTTATACACGACATGTAACGCTACTTTTAATAAATAATTAACGATTTCAGAACTTCAATAAATTAAAGGATCATGGCGAAGTCCCGAACAAAATTTTGCTGGCATATTTTTTTAGTGTATAGTGATGAAAAATATACAAAAGTACATATATAGATTAAATTTCTAAACAATTTCTTCGTAGACATTACTATTAATAGAAACCACGTATTTAAAGATATTCCAGTTTAAAGTTGATAAGATTACGTATATTATTATTATATCAATAATACCTACGTAGGTACCTCCTTATGAATTTTAAAAACGCATTTTTGAACGAACGACAAGATGTCATGTCAAATGTTATGTTTTCTTTTTTTAAAAGTCATTAGGCTCTAGATGGCAGTTGAAATATGTAATGCCATGTTCTTTTTTGTGATATTATGATTCTCGATATTGTATTTTATTGTAGTGACAATGTCATATTGTGTCATTTTAGCCACTATATTCTAAGCACAGTTATTTTTAATTTTATGTTTATTATCTAATGCGGAAATGTATTTCTTAAGTATTTATTATCAATACATAAACCTAAGCATATTATGTTACTTGACCAAGATTTATATTAGTGGCAACATTAAAAATTCCGGGCACGCCACAATTATGGTGGTAAGTCCCCTCTTTGAGGTGTGGCTGGAAAGACCACATGGCGTCATTGCCTTCCGCATGACGCAGGTCCTCACCGGACATGGTAAGTTCGGGAGGTTCCTGCACCGAATTCGTGCGGAAGAAACACCTGGGTGCCGCCATTGTGTGGACCGTCCGGAGGACACGTCCACCGTGCATACGGTAGAGGTGTGCCCCGCCTGGGCAGAGCACCGCCGTGTCCTCGTGGGGGCGATCGGCGGCAGTGATCTCTCGCGCCGGGCATTGGTACAGGCCATGGTCCGGAGTGAGGAGGAGTGGCAGGTGGTCGCCTCCTTCTGCGAAGCAGTAATGCTAGCAAAGGAGGCGGCCGATCGCGCGAGGTAACGGTCCTCACGCCCCAACCGCCGCCGGGATTCCGATCCCGATTTCCGGCCACCGTAAGCGCGGGCTTACGGACGACGAGTAATGGGTGGCTCGCCGTCCGACCGTCCGGTAACCGTCCGGACCGAGCCCAAGTCGTCGGCGGCGCGTGCTGTTCCACGCGCGCCTCAGGGAGATGTCAGCAAATCATAGGTCGCGTGGCCCCAGTAGGCTTCGACCCTGCTGGGCAGCAGGGTCGAAGCCTACTGGGGCCGGAATGAAGGCAAAGAAGGAACAGGAGTGGGTTTTTAGTCAGTAAAAGTCTGACACTATCTCTCGCTCCGCCCAAGAGCGAGATTTGTCATTAGATGATTTTGCCACCTAAAAAAATAACGTTAAAAGTTCAATTTAGCCAAAAGTAATGAAGTCAAATCAGCAAAAAAAAAATTAAGCCATGATTATTTACTAGAACGACCTCTACTAGTTTACTATCATAAAAAATCTAATCAATCCAGTTTCCAATGACGAGTAAATCATTTCGCAAGTATATATCACGGTAACTTATGTAGACACTTCATAATTTCATCAACAATTTCCTCGCCGTTGTTCTTTCATGTAGGTTAGTAGATTCTTAAAATTTTTACTAGCCATGAAATACTTCGTAGAAACTAGATTGTCACTGTGAAAAGACAGGGATGGAAATAATCTCTTGCAAGTGGTAGCTGTGTTGCACGTCGTACGAACGAGTCTGGACGGTCAGCCAGGTAGGACGGCGGTCATGCCGGGCACGTCTCCCCTGCGACTGTTGCGTGGCGCGCCGTGTGCGGCATGTGCCACTACACAAGCCCTTTGTGACGCCGCGCGCCGCGCTCTCGTCTACCCTCTCGGGACGTACAATCGAGTCGTTTGAGTGGCTTGCCTCCTATTTCGTATCAGTGATAATGGTATTAGTTCGCCACGGACCGAGAGGTTATCAGAGACGATGTTTTTGTTAACTTGATATCTTTTGAAAACCCACATGATATTATTAAATAGATGTTTTTGCGTTTTATCAACTTACATTCTGTCAACAGATTGACATGCTTCCTTCACATTTTGTTGTGTTTGTCACGTTGGTGATCGCTGTGCTGACGAGGCTAAGGGCGATCGACGGACGGCGACGGCGTTGGAATGCTGGGTGACGTCACGGGATCGGCATGGCAGTTCAAGTGCTCGGGCTGCGGTACCCCGAGCCCCGACAAAAAAAGCATCCGTTAACCTCTTGATTTAAGCATAGGACTGTAGCAAGAATCAGTGCTTTCATCAAATATTAAGATGTTATTCGTTCAGTTTTAAACTAACCTTTGTGTAAGACAGTCATTGTGATTTGTATTAATATAGTCTTGTTCATGACCCAAGTCGTTTTACTATACATTTAAAGTATTAGATAATAGTCACGTAATGCAGTAAGTCTCGACAGTCCCTCTTGTGTGCATCACAAGAGGTACTGTCGAGACATACTGACTAAAACCCACCTATTTTCCTTAACCGGTTCTAATCCGGTAACTCTTTTTCGAACAATCCCGTAGCCCTAGCAGGCACAGGCCTTAACGGGCCTCATCAATCTTGCTGACATCTCTTTAAGAGTCGCGAAGTACTCATTGCTCGTCGCCCGGGGCATGAGGATGGTCTCCATCTCCTTCGCTCACATTAAGTACTGCTTTGCAGAAAGAAATGGCAACTTCACATTACCTCTCGCTTCGTACCATGACCTAGACCAGGGCTGGACGAGTAGTCACCGCCACAGATCACCCCCCACGAGGACATGTGTTTGCTCCGCCCAATCGGGTCAGACCTCCACCGTGTCCGTAGTCAACAGATTAACAGGCTTCGCATTCTATTGTATTTATCACGTATTATGCTCAATATGCACATAATCACAATCATCTACCTATTAAGATCATTTCTGATCAAGCTGTAGATTAATGGACGGTGACGTCTCTCTTGGATGGGAAGAAGGTAGGTACCCGTATCTAGGGTTGACAGGCGTCCGGATAAAGCCGGACAGGGTCAGGCTTTTTAGTTGCTTGTCCGGCCAAATTAGGCGGAGTCCAGCCTGTCCGGCTTTTGTTAGGCTTTTTAAATTAGACAATATTTTTTTTAGATTTGTCATGTCTTTTTCTTTATCTTCTATCGCTAGCATAAGCGGAGCGGACTAGCAATAATAGTAGTCAATTTTAATGTTGTTTCATTAGAAATGATTGCATCGCTGCTTACCATCAGGTGGGATCGCAGTCAAGCACTGGTTTATATGAATTAAAAAAAAAAAAAAAAAAAATGCAGCAGCAATCGTATCTGTAGGCCTAGCCAAGTTACGACCGTTTTGTTTCGATTCTCTTTCGTCGATCGCCTCGAGCCGGCAACGCCTCCGATTCCTTTATTCTGACCACGTGACTGAGCGTTGAGATGACGTCATTCCCGTACATTTGAAGTTTTCTACTAGCGTTATCAACGTTATCAACTTGGCTAAGCCCTCTGGTCTTGGAGTATATTTACCGCTGGAAGTTATCTACCCTCTAACTGAATTATGGTTCGCTACAATAACCAACCCCAAATGTAACTTTCACTTTGTTATATAGGTGGTCGGCGCTCCATTTTATTGTGCGTTTTATACACAATATTTTGCCTTTTAAATGAATGTCTGTCGACGATGTCTTATTTGTTTTGAAGGGAAAATCCTAAAATAGGTACCTATAGTTTGGATTTTGCTTAGATGCATTTTGGCGGATTGGTCTTGGATGTGTGTGTAGGTTCACGTAGGTATACTTTTTCACACAGCATTCTTTAGGTATGTATACGCAATGGGCCTACCTACCACACGCACAAGTCACACCACAGTTTTGCCTGTGCATACTGTGGCAGTATGCGCAGGTAGGTACAGTTTCACACGCAACACCGTGTAAAACTTTGTGAGTTTTACCAACCACACACACGGTGTTTCGTGTACAAAGTACAAACCAGCCAGTTCAAAGCAAATCTGGGTGAAGCTTGTGACTTTGTGAGTGTGGTAGGCCGAAAAGCATGGAGCACTCGGTGTCATAGAAAATAGCTTATGCACACAGGAACAATATACACGTGAACTTACACCATATCCAAGGCCAAGTCGCGCTCGTGAGATTGTACTTCTTCTTCTTATTCGGTACCCTCTTGCCAGAGTGGTCGTGCTCATCATTGTGAATCACGATGAGTGATGATCTTTGCAATACGGCGCCATTCGTCGTGGACTGAAGCTTTCCGGGTATATTCTCAAACTGGGATTGAACAACTGTATCAGTTCAGTTCAGTTCGAGTGTGGTTTCCGCACTTAGTCCTATACGGACCATTGTACGTGGGTCATGGCGACCAAAACCTTTGGTGAGCTTATTCCCACCAGCCCACCTCTCTCCTAAAACTGATTAGGCCTTTCAAGTTTATAGTATATTAGGGACGCCATAGCAGCCAGATCATGACGTCAAAAACTGTATGGTTGGGTGCCCAACAACCAACAGCCGTACCACACAATAAAGTGGCATACATTATCTTGGCTGCGCGAACTGGCAGCACCACCATGGCGTCCTGGTGAGGCACGGGCCTAATAGGTTTTCTGGTTCGTCTTAGCTCTGCATGTTTAACAAGACATATACTCTTACAATCCTGTAATGTAGAGGTATTAATGAAGCAATGTTTATCTTTTAGTCAATCTATCTAAACCGTCAGACAAACGAATAAAGAACAAGTTTTTTTTTCAGAAAATCCCTTTGTTACAGAAACGCCTTCCTGCTATATCTTCAGTTATCAAATAAAAGGCTAAATAAAGTTATATCTAATATTGTCTATGTTCACCTCCGCGACAGTCTACTTATCTCTGCTCACTGTTCACGCATTTTCAGCGAAATACCGTTCATTACACCCACAATAGACTCGATAACAATTCTGAAAACTCGTCACAGAGAACAAAGGTTTATCATTGCGACGGAGCACCTCATGGTCGGATCGGCAGGCAGCTTCAGGCGGATTACCTACACGTTACGTATTCCAAATCCTAAGTACCTCGCGTGCTTATATTAAATATAGGTATATATCTACATATACACACGTGAACAAACGTGAAGAGGTTTTATGACCGAACTTTGCAGCCAATTCTTAGGGTCTTGTGAGACAAGATTTTAATAATTTAAAAAACCGGTCAAGTTCGAGTCGGACTCGCGCACGTAGGGTTCCGTACCGTCCGTAGCAAAAAACGGGAAAAAACCGGCCAAAAGCGAGTCGGACTTGCGCACTGAGGGTTACCTATAAACTTACCTATGAAAACAGTTCAATTCCCGAATTGAGTTACTACGAAGATTTTTCCGAATCGCAAAAAAAGTTTTTTTTTTACTTAACTACAAAACAGTTTTGAAATGTTTTCGTATACTTGTGCTATGAGATCTTACTATATACCAAATTTCAAAATTCTGCGGTCAATGGGAATACCCTATGAATTTTGATTCCTTTGAGAGTGTCAAAATATACGTTTTTTGCGACATAAACGGCCGTATCTTTTTTTTTCGTTAACTCAGAAGTTTGATTTTTTTACAACTTCAAGGGACCGCAGACCTGAGTATATGGTTTATTTCAACTTAATTAATTTCAACTTGGTACCTCCACGCGTTCCCGAGATAAACGGTCTTAACAGACAACAAAGTGATTCTATAAGGGTTCCGTTTTTTTCTTTTTGATGTATGGAACCCTGAAAATCACGCTTGTAAAATAAATATTTAAGTGGGACTCCAATTCCCACTTAAATAATTATTTTATTCTGTTTTTACTATTTTGTTGTTATAGCGGCAACAGAAATACATATCATCTGTGAAAATGTCAATTATCTAGCTATCACGGTTCATGAGATACAGCCTGGTGACAGACAGACGGACAACGGAGTGATAGCAATAGGGTCCGTTTTTACCCTGGGTACGGAACCCTAAAAAGAATTTCATTTGTATATACTATTGATACGAAGGATGGAAAAAAAGTGGATGCCAAATTCAGCTCAATTTTTCAATAGTTATGTAAACTTTCATGTTTATCAGTTCCATAAAGCTAGATTCAACATTTAATTTAAGTTATGAAAGCGGCGGCCAAAAATTGGTCAAAAGTCAATCGAATAACCTACTGTTCTATTCTAACTTCAGTGGTCAATACGTCGGGCTGCGGGTTTGTTCAAAATAGTTTAACGTGGCCCTAGAACGGAAAGGTTAACTGAAGTACACAGGTGGGTTTGTTTTTATAGTCAGTAAAAATCTGACACACCCTATCGCTTCACCTTAGAACGGGAGAAATCATTTCATGACTCCACCAACCAATCACAAAAAAAAATGTCGTTGATACAACGTTTGTTAGTTACCTAACTAAATCTTTATCCTTGTTGTATCGTTCCTTAAGGGCCTATTACACTACGCGATATTCAGCACACGATATTCAGACTCAGTCTTATTTTTTGTTCCGAGTAAGACTGGTCTAACCCTTATCCCACTACGCGACAAAGACTGTCTGAATATCGAGTAGTGTAATAGGCCCTTTAAATATTATAAAACAAACCACGTCTGTCGGTCTATAACTATCTATCTATGTACATACTATATATAATATATAAAAGGAGAAACTGACTGACATATCAACGCACAGCCGAAATTACTAGAATTAGGAACATGAAATTTTACATAAGTCTTCATTTTATGATGTATGCGAGCACTAAGAAGGGGTTTTTGGAAATCCAACCTTTAAGGGAGTGAAAAGGGGGAATACATAGGTAATTTAAGGGATGTTAATGTTGTATGACAACATTCTCGCGAACGATGTCGCTGGTAAAATAAAATTGAAGTATCTATCTTAACAAACCCTGTTTTTAGTAAAAAAAAAATATATGTAATATTTTTACTAAATGCTATGAAAGTCTAATTCGATAGATACCAAAAATGTACTTTTTTAAATTTCTATCGGTATGTAGGTACGTTGGTTCCTGCTAGTCTTCGAAACGGCCGGACCAATTTTGACGGAACTTTCACAGGAGTAGGTAACTTAGACTTTTATTTTAGAAAAGAATATAAATGATAAAATTCGTGATAAAAAACCTCATCAATTATGATCAATTGACATTGTACTGTTTTACGAGTCTGTCGCAAACGAAGTTGCGGCACCAGCTAGTTCGCAATAAACTCAAAAACTACTAAACACACTTCCATGCCAACACACACACATTCCACACCACACCAAGAACCAGACTGATTCATGAGGAAGGTTTAAGTGTATACCTACCTAATAATGCATGTTATAGTGGAGAAAAGTCGAGAATTTCAAAGATTTCAAAAACCGGTGAAGCTGGAGAGGGTTGCTAGTATAAAATAATTGTGTCAGCACTGAATTGCTAAGTTTTTGTTAGGACTCGTTAGTTGATACAGTTGTTCGTCGCCAGTAACCTTTCCCACGTGAATAATTTATAACATTGAGATTCACAATAGCAATTTTTATAGTGTGGGCTCGCTAAAATCAATAGCAAAGTAAAATTAACTCATGCCGTCGTATCTAATTAAATATTATTTAACTACAGAGCGACAATGATTCAGTTATTTGCTACTTTATAGGCTCAAATTGACTAAAACTAGGAGACAATATGACCCCCAACCGTCATGTTGGGGGCCATGTTGTCCCCTAGTTTTTTGAGCTTCGCGTGAATTGAGCATTACATGTCAGTGTAACGTTCAATTTACGTGACACTGCAACGTTGCCCAGTGCCCGGCTCGTTCACGACCTTGCCGCTCTTCGCTACCGCTCAGAGCGGGGCGGCGGGCGAGCGGCAAAATCAAAAGTATGAAAATGTTTGAAGCACGCCACGAGTCGCCGCTCATAGCGAAAAAGCGCGCGGTTTTCTCAGAGCGAATCGCTACAGCGGCGAGCGGTGAGGTGAGCGGCGGGAACAAAAGCACCAGCGACTAAATGCGACGCCACGAAACAGAGCGGAGTGATTATATACTCTCTGCAGAGCGGCGCGGACAGCGGTGTAGGAGGGACGTACTCAGTGGCCAAGCAAAAATACAAAAAAAAAAATGTTTTAAATATACTTCTGTGCTGCAGAATATAATTAAAAGTTTCCACGCTCATTCTTGTGTACTCATAAAATTTATCTGGATATTTTCTGTAATCTTCGTATTGGTGACGAAATTCGCCATTTAAACACCGATCTTTATTCAGTTCGTGCACTCCTTCTCTCATATAAAGAATATCTTGTATTAAAAATATATTGTTTTCTAAACAGTTAAGGGATAATTTTGATAACGCCATTATTTTGAACACGTTCTCCGCGGCCGCCGCCCCGCTAGGGTTCGTGGCGTGCAAATCGCACCGCTTGCCGCCGCCGCGCCACCCGCCGCGCTGATCGCCGCTAAGACTGAAGTTGTGAACAGGCCGTAAAAGTGCTGGTATACCTACTAATATAGAATAATTTTCAGACTATATAATACAGAAGAAAGCGACAAAACATTAACCTTATTTTAAGTAGACACTCCTACTCCTAACACAGACGGAGCATTAAAAACACACAATTAATTTATCTCCAAGCAAAGATATATTTCAATTTTCTCTTTCCTCGTCAGAAATTTAATTTTAAAAAACAGAAAACCAATTCTCATTCGAGAAGTGTACTACCTACTCAAATACATTTCACGAATAAGAATTTTGTTTTTAAATTACCTACTGTATAAAGGTGATCATAATACTGTAAAAAAACGAATGCAGGTGGCACACGCATGACACGCAGCCGTTGCCTGCATCTGCAGCCGGGAGTGATTCCGGGGCTGGCTGCACGTGCTGCCAGTCGCGGATCTACGATACAATCCAATATGAACGCTATCGGCTCCGAGTAGCGACTATTTCGGGACTTGTCTAAACAGGTTGGAGTGACGTAACTTCGTGCGCATCGACTTGCGGCTGAAGCACTACTGGTCTGCGATCGGCTGCGGCTGCAGGTCACGGCAGCACTCGCAGCCGAAGCTCGGCAGCACGTGCGGCTTCGCCTTCACCGCGTTCGCAATGGTTTTCACAAAAATCCATACTACTACTACATAGAAAACCAGTCGTGTAGCTGCCGCCGGCTTCGTTCAGCCGCCGTATATGCTGTCTGCATGATCTGCAGCTTGCTGCCGAGGTTCGAATGGCACCTTAAGACTCCACGTGTCGCAAGGATACTGGAGCTTACAATCAGTTATTTAATTAGGAAGAAAGTTACAGTATATAATTCTTAAAAACAAACAGAATAATAAAAAAAAATTACAAAAAAAAATACAACCGACTTCAAAGTAAAAAAAACACTGAAAAGTGCAAAATAACTTTAATTTCGGAAGTCGGTGTTTCTCTATTAGTTTTGTCTCTTCGTTATTTAAAACCGACTTCCGAAATTAAAGTTATTTTGCACTTTTCAGTGTTTTTTTTTACTTTGAAGTCATTGTATTTTTTTTTGTAAATATTTTTTATTTAACAGTTTTTAGTTATGGTACCATCACTAAAAAGTACCCCTCAGCCAAACTTAAATACCTTATAGCCAGAGTGCATCTCATGACAATTCTAATAATCCCAAACACGGTTAGATTACATTAATTTATTACAGAGTTTCGGTGCCTAACTTTAGGCTTCATCATCAGATCAGTTCGATATATTCCCCCTCTACTTTCAGTCAGTCATCGACTACATGTATAAACAAAGCAATTTTACTTGTTGCGACGGTTCTGCTGTGATCCTATGAATAGTTCTGTTCCATATCTTCGAAGTTCATCATCAGATCATAACAATATTTCTATGGGACCAACTCGGAAGCATAACCTTTCAATCAAAAAAAATTTTCATAATCGGTCCACAATAATTGACCGAGAAATCGGTGAACATACATAAAAAATAAAAATAAAAAACATACATTCAACCGAACATATAACCTCCTCCTTTTTGAAGTCGGTTAAAAAATAGCTTTCTTCTACACGATTTAAGAGACAACACTCATTACATTTTGATTGCCAGCCAGCGGTCATCCGTGGTTTCTCCTGGGTTTTTGATTACTGCTCCGCTGCTTTTGGTCTTAGCGTGATGTTATATAGCTTAAAGCCTTTCTCGATAAATAGACTATCCAACACTAAAACGATTTTTTCAATTCGAACCAGGAGTTCCTGATAGTAGCGCGTTCAAACAAACAAATAAACTCTTCATCAGCTTTATAATATTACTTACCTAAGTATAGATTTATAATAATTATTCAATACTATGTTTATAATATCCCTTCCCATCCGCACTCAATGGTCCAATTCTACACATAAACATCACTTAAAATTTTTAGAAGCCATTTTTCGGCTTTATCTAAGATAAAAATATTTTATTTTCTGCTCTGAAAGACGTCACAGGTAATCTCGTTGGTCTCATCATGGGCGTGTTCACTCCACTCGGCAATATTTTTTTTATGTTAATAAAAGCAGGGCATTACTTAGACAAGTAATTTTTGCTCTCAACGAAAATGTGGCAATAAATAATCTTGTCGGTGGGTACTTGCCCAGTATAAGTGAAAACGTGTTTTCTCAACTGAACCTGAAAAATGTTGCTATTAGAATACAATACACAACAACAGCTTTAAATAAAATGTAAATGGCGCTCTTAGCAAATGTTATTCATAGAACAACGGAAACTTCATTTATATTCAGTAGAATTACTGTGGAGCGTTACGCAAAACAAAGTGAGCCGAAGCGAAATTAGACAAGTCTGCGAACATTACAGTACACGAATACACGAGCATGAGGAATGTCTTCAACTTACACCGCCACTATGAAGCGTCACAAAGTTGGCATTATACAGCTATACACTACACACACGCAATTACCTAGCGGACAAAGAAGCTTTACACGTTAACATGATTACTTATCAATCGTAACATCAATTCTGAACACGATGTACAGGTTATTATTTCCACAGCGTAGTCAGCTGTATTTAGGTACAATTTATTTATTCGTAGTATCTGTTTATATATTATCTACAGGCATCTACCATTCAAACGGTCTCATCCAATATTAATTTGGCGAGATTGTGAGCTATAGCTGAAGCGTCGACGTAACAGCGCTAGGATTGAACAAGAATGCCGGCAGTTTTTCTGATCATTATTTCCCTGGAGTGCTTGTCCAAACATCTTTTGTATCTAATATTCAATGCATGGGGTTTGTCTACTACTATTTCCGTTAATATAGCGAATTTATGCGGACTATATACACGTAGTCCAATGTTTTTGTACTTAGATAAGTATACTTGTAATGCAATGTGCAAAATTAATGTTAAAATTTCAAGTTTGCAATTAGTTTTCAGGAATGTTATTCAATGACATGGTTCTGTTTCAAAATATTTGCATTGAGGCTCTGTATGCGGCAAGAGAGCAGAGCCTCTGGCAAACAGCGGACTGTTACAATCTTACGTAGTAGGGCTGTATCGAGCATATCACATACCGAGTAAAGTGAGGTTATTTTGGCTTTGAGGCATAACTTTGGCACAAGCTTATTGGCCAATAGTAACAGTGAACACAGTTTCTCGTAAGCTTGTGCCAAAATTATGCCTCAGGGCTACAGTAACCCTTCTTTACAGCACTTGAATTATTCTCCCCTTTTCATTCCCGGATATACAAGTACTAGCACTAGAAGTACTATTATATCATGTAGCACACTTACCTCAAGTTTTAACTAGAACTTCCATGACCTACGTCGTAGAATCAATATAGTTTAGAGTTAAATTCCAATTAAAAATATGAAGTTTTCTTGTGTGGTCTACAGCTATTTGTATTTACCTTGTAATTTATACTAAGTAACGGTAAACAGATGGTGATATTGTATTCGTATAATCTGTTCATTTTATTTTTTTAGAATAAAATGAAGTAGGTGTCAGCCCTACTTCTGCTGCGATATCGAACGTCTTGTCGAATGTTATTAGCTGTGTGCGTAGCTCAAAACATTTGCCCCCAAGTTTCCCAATATCGGCGATATTATTCGTTTCCGCGCCTCTTATGCAAAGTAACTTTGAACTCGTGGCTACAAGTCAGGTCTTCATTATAAACAAGTAAACTTTTCAGACAGCTACATAATTATATTGGTGAAAATCTTCTTACACGTTATGTTTCATGGCAATATTAAATAATTCTAAGAACCCTCATGATGACACTTAGAACTATTCTCTTTTATAATCGACATGACTTTTCGGGGCCATAACTCCACGCAAAAACTTATTTGCTCGGCCTTCAGCTCTTAAATATACAAATAAGTGTCAGAGAAAAACTGGGACGTGCCTACTAAGTAAGAAAAACAGATGAAAATACTTTAGTTGAGGTAAACTGTAATAAATATTTTCCACTCGAAAAACAAGCTTGGGGGTACGCTACATTAAATAATATCGACATATCCAAGCCAATTTCGTACTTTCCGCTAAGCTTATTTCAGACTTCCTCACGTAAACATTCCCCCATGTGAAAATAGATTCGATTTGCATTTTAGGGTTATAAGATGAGCAATAACACATTTCCAATTTTTAGATATTACCATGCGTTATTTAGCAAATGGGTTTTGATAGCAGTTATGGAATATTTATATTTATATTAGTTCACTTTTAGAATGCAACACGTTTTCCATGCATATAAATAAAATGGTGCCATAAAATGCTAAATCGAATAAAAATACTCCATTTTACAACACAGTGAAACTTTTATGGAAAATGTAGTCCCTAGCATCTGCAAATTGGATCGATTGAATTTAAACAAATACGTGACGTCATTGCAACGATTTACGGCACGTTCGCGTGACGAACACGGCGGCGTGATGAATGTCAGCCAGCAGCCAAGCTGCCCTCTATATGTGTGTGACACTCGTAATTTATACATGTTCTGCCAGATATAGCCGATACCTACGTGTACATGCAAAACAAAGCACCCTCGGTTGGTAATTTATTGTAGACTACAAAAAGGAATTATATCAAACCTCGGCTGCTTGTCAGCCGCTTTTTAACGCCTGTTGATATTGTGCCGTTCAACGTTCTTAGTTGGGACCGATTTTCGATCATGAAGATCATTTCCGTTATTTAACTAACGTTTCGTTTTGTTTTTGTGTTTTTGGTCTCTAATCGTGACTACTTGCTACTAAAAAATATTCAACCTACCAATAGACTCAAAACTACGCCGTTTTGCATCTACCTGTACCCATACAATTACAATCTACTTTTGTATACATGTCATATCATTTTTGTATCTGTTCACTAAAACACTGTGTTACGGATCACTTGCTCCATCTCCTACTTACTCAGTGGGGAGCCGTAAAAATAATTAAGACGGGGTGCCCGATGTACACAACTTTTAATTACGATATCGTTTTTATTTAGCATTAATTGACAGGTTTTGTTATGCACTGACAGCGTTGAGTGTCTTCTTAGCAGCCAACGTATTCTTTAGAATCGTAGATTAAGTTCATCTTTTTTCTTCTTGACTTTAGCTTTTCTGAAGAAGTCAAGAGTCATACCCAGACATTTGGCTTTATTGTTATATAGGACTTGTTTATTTCTAATACAGAACACAGATGCTTCTTGTTGCAAAACAGATTTGATTCGTTTAATTCGATCTTCCATTTTTTGGCCCAGTAACAGACTTAATTGACAGCCATTTGAATCTTCTCTACTGTTTATTCCTGGCTGCTTCCTACAGCCATGAGGGATGTGTCATCAATGAAAAATATTGTATTCTAATTCTGGAATATTACAAGTGTATTTTAGATATAGGACCGTACCTAATACACGTCCTTGCAGTACGCCACTTTTTATTTGTTTCAGCTCTGAATAGGCCTCTTCTTGTTTTATTCTAAAAACTCTGTTTAGATGCCAAAGGGACTCTGTAGATAACTGTAAATACTTTTGTAACAAGCTCTTTAGTTTAAGTATGAGTTATTCGTTCCATACTTTGATATAGTATGGAACGAATATCTCATACAGCATGTCTAGGAACTAGCCCGTACTATGAATTATTCGTATTCCATATGTTGCACTTTTATAATTATCCTCCTCGAACAGATTCAATGCTTTGATAAAAGTGCGTTGTTATACGATTCTAATAGCATACAGTTGTGTGACACATACATAACGGAATGAGATGTAGGTATTAGTGTTCATTGTTTGCATTTTATAATACACTTATACCATAATGGGTGGTTATAATTGAAGGCTTTCCGAAATAAAACAGGTAATTTGTTATTGAACTGGGTGAATCATAATTCCTTAGATTGCAAGATTCGACTTGGGCAAAACAAAACTCACAAGTTTACCTAGAATGAAATGAATGTAGGTACAAAAAATGTTCTTCATTACTCGATGTCCGAAACCGATAAGGTACAGATATACACTGGACAGCAAATAAACCAGGCCACCCGCCACCTTGGAACTCTAATCCAATTTTCTGAAATGATATGAAGCTTACACCTATCAAAGTTATATCTACAGAAAGAGCGATTAAAATGACTATAAATTTAATTTAGAGGACCATCAACTCACATTGTAATCAAGCAACAAACACAATGCTAACAATTTGCTCTGTTTTGACTAGAGTTCGTGCTTAGCGTTTTTTTTCTCCTATAGTGAGGGTAGTCAAATATTTCTTATCATTTTTTTAGTTTTTATCCATCACTTGCTTAAACGCGTGTATTTTTGCTACTTTGTTCGGTAAATAATGGAAACGACACCTCAGGAAGCAGCTCAAGCTGTAGCACTACTTCAAGCAGGCCTTGAGCAACGTGAGGTCGCCCGACAACTTCGAATCAGCAAATCTTCGACGCAACGAGTTTACAGACGATACTTAGAGACTGGAGCATTCGATCGCCGTCCAGGTACGGGCAGACCTAGGGCTACATCATATGCTTATACTTTTTGAGAAAATCGGATTATAGTTCCAAGGTAGCGGGTGGCTCGGCTTATTTGCTGTCCAGTGTATATTGATACCGACAACAATTTTGTAGTCGCTGAAGTCCGGCTTAAGCTTGCAGTAGCTTGTGCAACTGGAGGAGCTAGGAAAATTGGAAGAAGGTTCGACGTGAATTGCAAGTCTCGAGCACGCGTAAAACATTTCAACTCGAATAACGCCATCGTTTTTCTGAATTCAGAACTGCTACAGATTTATCTGAAGACAGAAACCAGAAACTGTCATTCTAGGGTACAAAATGGCTCATTTTTGAGATGATGATTGGATGTCATAAAATATATGGAGCCTGATCGAAGAAAGATGAACTCTTCGTATGAGACTGCTTGGAATTAATATTTGTATTACCTACAGATGGCTGTTTCGGGCCTGGGTGTCTTGCGTATCTAGGTAAGTTAACATGTTTGTGAACGCACCCACTATACAGGAGTATAATTCCTAGTGTGGGCATCGTTTAAAAACAAAACATAATAACGCCATACGAGCCCAGTTTATCACCCTAGACTATAAAATGCAAGGAAATCTATAACAGTAAAGAAGCAATGGACTGCCCCCCTAGCCAAGTTGCAAACGATAAACGTGAACGCTTAGTAATCTCCAATAGATTTTCAACTTTATACCTAAGAGCATAAAGTTGAAAATCTATTAAAGACTACTGAGCGTTAGCGACCGGAACGAACGAAAACACTAAGTAATCTTCAATAGATTTTCAACTTTATATCCAATAACATAAAGTTGAAAATCTATTAAAGACTACTGAGAGTTTACGTTTATCGTTTGTGACTTGGCTAGGGGGGCTGATGATATTGCTGATCATACTTAAAAATCCGCGAACATCGATTACTTGAAGAAGGTGTTAAATAAGAAGCAAATAATACCGAGAAACACCGACTTCCGAAATTAAAGTTATTTTGATCCTTTTAGGTGTTCTTTTTAGTGAAGTCGGTAAAAAGTTTTTTTCTTGCACATTTTCTCAAACGGTCTGTTTCCAAAGGTTCTTCCAGCTGATGAGTTTTTCGTTTAATTCTGTTTACTACAGCTTTTGAAACACTTGTAGATATAGCTGCTATATTTCTCTGGAAATGTTTGGAGTGCAACAATAATATTTGTATTGGTGTACATTTTCTAGGAGGCGGGTCTGAAGCCTGTGCCCATACTAAAAACCCCTTCTGCTTCTTTTTTATTATACCATTGCCACAATTACACAACACAACAACAACACAACTTAAAAAAGAGGCTAATGTGTCATATATGCATTTATTTGATAACTGTTTAGACTACATTTACTTCTACCATCTAGTTACATTTGCTTAAACTAAATACTTTACGTGTAGTGCGTATAGACGGCGTTGTAATTAATTTATCCAAATATTCAGCCATTTTGTAAATTCACGTGTGCGATCAATTTGTTACTGTACTGCGAGAGAGTACCTACCTAAGTAAAAAATCTATGTTAATGTAAAGGTTTCTTTAACTAACTGATTTTATTTAACAAAGATGGTAAAGAATAGTCAATGGGTTGTAAAATAAAGCTATTCCATTAAAAATAACTGTCTGTTTATGACAGTTATTTTTAATGAAATAGCTTTAATTTTAGGAAATATTAATATTGCCAGTTTTTGGGTTAGGATTAATGTCTTGGGCTTTTATGTCTTCACATTTTAATACAAAAATGAAATTGTATTTCAGATATATAATATAAATAAACCTACATACTTGCCACAACAACAAATAACACCAACCGACCAACACTTGCTAGAAAATAAAAATTTGATGTTCGTCCACATGAGTAGATAGGTAACTATTAACTATTGCTGTGTGCCTGTGTTTCGTGTTGATACTCTATTTCTGTTACACATTTATAGAGACTTAGATTATAAATCATTGAAAAGTAAAATTTATTTAGTATAAGCAGGGATGCGTCATATTTTTATGTAGGTAAGTGAATTTTGACTATCTCATGGTTTTCTACATTCAATTTCATCTCGTAATTTTTTATAGTGGAACCAAAGCATTAACTAATTTAATTTTAAAATCTAAGTAGGTAAGTACATACTTAATTATTTGCTTTACAGAAGTACTGAGATGTTCCGCGTGTGAATTATTTTTTACGTAAATATTTAGTCTGTGGTATAACAAAAGTTTCCTGTCTATGGTTTTACTACTGACACTTCACCAGCGGGGCTATTGAACTATGTTGACAGTTCAAGTGATGATCACTTGTTAACAATGTGCATCATTGAACTGTCAAACAGCTAGTTTCGTAATTCCTATCCTCAGTGACCAACTGCAGTGACGTCATTAGCAACTGGTGCCTTTGATAGACACCGTAACACGTTTTGACAGATGTTATTGTATCGATAATTTTAAAATTGCGATTGTGTAAGTTTTTGAAGCTGTATAATAGTCGATAAAATTTTAGAGTGGTCACAATAGGCACCGTAAATTTTTATAATTCACCACATTTCCATCGTAGTTTGTTAGTCACTTGTGTGATACGTAATACCAATTTTATGAAATTGTCAGTTGACAACTAAGTTTAGTGTGCAACGAATGCTAGTTGTCAACTGTTATTGAAAAAGTTAGCCAATAGCCCCCCTGACCTCAGTTTTGGCGGTCAGGACTCAGGACGAATATAATTTGATCGACAATACCGACTTTTATTTTAAGTAAGAATAAGATGATACTAAGATTAAACGGCGCAAAACGCCAAACCCCCATTTTTACTAAGTCGTCTCTGAATGCGTCAATGATTCTTTTTGGCTATTTACGAGTAACTGCCATACTATTGCACAGAAATTTGAACTGAAAAAACTATCTTGGTTTTTTCACGAAAAGCTTTCCCCTTTAAATATTTACTTGACAAAGACGCATTTGCCTCAAAATGGGAAAAAACGTCTATAATTGTGACTTTTTTTTAAACCCAATATGAAACCTTTCTAATATTCCGGCAAACAAATCACTGCTAGAATTGTGTTCAGAAATAGTCGTATAGTAAGCTTTTGTTTCAAAAAGTGGGATATTGCCATTAATTTGCTCCCACTGTAGCGATAACTTGAAGTGATCGGAAAATATGACGCGATTACCCTGGTTACCCTTACTTACTTTGACTATTTTTTACAAGAAAAACTCGCTAGAACAAACTAAAAATATTTTTTTCCAAAATATTTTTAATTTGTTCCTTTTTGACAAAAGTCAACATTAACTAGCAATAACGCTACTTTTTAAAATAATGACACGATCTCACAGTTTCGCCAAATATAAAAAATAATAATAATACCAGTTATAATATACCACATAAAAAAACCTTATATAAATCTACTAGCTTCTGCCAGCGGCTTCGCCCGCGTGAAAGTAGGTTTCTCCATACAAACTTTGGACCCCTATCCTTTAGATTTAGAGGGTGAATCTCGAAAAATCCTCTCATAATGCTCGCCTGCATAATACAAGAAAACCTTGCGCAAAACTTGCGCTCTTAGTCCCAGTAGTTTCATCTGTGCGTTGATAATATGTCTATCAGTCAGTTTTCTTTTTATAGATTTGTTGGCCAAAAGAGGGTGTTTCAATCAGAAACTAAATATCTGTTAGTACTGTCCCTAATAATTGGGCCAACGACGGTAGTTACGCATTGTGACTCAAATTTTCAAAACAAGCGAGTGTCAGTAATATCATATCCTGTCCATAAAATTAACCTTTAAATTAAGTAACCCTTCTTTATTTTTGAGAAAAAGTTATTTCCAAAAAAAAAGTAGGTAAACCTTACTAATATCCTGATATTTTTGCTTTATAAAATACGAGTATATACAAACTCACCAATTTAACCCGGAATTCGAAAGTTACTAACATTTTTTTATCATAATAAAGAATTTAAAAAACATATTTTTCGGTATAATTATTTGTCTTTAAAATAACTAATATAATTGCACTAATAGGCAAAGCAGATAGACAGGTACCTATAGTCTTTATTGTACACCATAAAATAATAGAGTAAAAATACAATGCCAAACGATTTTGAAGCAGTCAATTGTAGCAGTAGGTTTAGAATTAGTTTTATAGTGATTTATTGCATTCATTGCTCATCTTACTAAGAGTTTCAGTCAGTCACATTATATAATTTGATAAAAATGTGTAAAATAAAAATTCAATGTAAGCTACATTATTTTAAAGTCAGGATATGCACACAGCACTATCTATTGATAGGAAAGATGTACCAAAGGATGTACCATCTATTATATATTTTGAAACTAAACCTTTCTTCGTTCAAGACTCTGTGCCATTATTGTGCCTTTATGCTTTTTCTGGGATAGTCGGGTAAAATTGGTAAAAAAATATCCTACTATAGGATACGGTCAGAGCCCTCAATATACGAATTCATATTCCACTTTTTTTGTATAAAATAATACATTGGCATTCATAATTTTCTTTCGAATGACCGCCAAGGATAATATTCGAGGCCAAGTTGAGGAATATTCGGCTACAGTAGACTAAACAAAAGTAGGCTAAACCGTTCGAGTTAGTGTTTAAGGATATGAGGTTTTGATACAAGAAACGTGATTTAGTGAGAAATATTTAATAAAAACAAAAGTTTTTATTTGGTTTTCCTGGGACCAATTTTTTTTTTTTGTGTAAATTAATGCTACGATACCACTGGAACTACTTTTATTCCTGGGCAACACTTGGTCCAAACCCTGGCAATAACCTTACTGTATTTTTTTATTAAAATTCACAATTGTCTTAATATGTTCTTTAATATATTATTGTGATAAAAATAAAACCACTTTTTAACGCTATTTCCAAATATATTTATTTCAGACATACGTATGTGTAACATAAAAATGTTTGTGAAACTTGAAACAAATATTAATGAATTGTTGTCCGAGTGCCTTTTGGACCCAAAATTTAGTAAATTATAACGAATACAACATATAAATTTAATAGGTAAGTTTCTTTAAAAAACAAACATTTTTTTCTGTTTATAGGTACCAGCCAGCCGTATGTGAATATTTTCAACTTACTGGCAGCACAAAAAATTTATCAGTACTGGCGATACTTACTTGCCTGGTTTCCGCTCGACAGAGGGCGTTTCATGTTTCTTTCTATCTTCTGTCAAGTTCGTGTTCGTGAAGATGATTTTCGTAATTTTATAAACAAGATTTTATGAATAAAGGTAGGTTTTGAGATCCTTCACATGATATTCTTATCATTTTGATGTTCTATGCTTACATATTAAGTATTTCTGTGCTACTTGGCTTATTACATGACCTAAATTATCCAAAGTAATATTGTTACCAATACTCGGAAGTGTATTGCCATGTTGTGCACAGGTTTTGATAAATGGGTATGTATGATGTTATCAGTAGTTCTACAGTGATGAAGAATATACAACTATTTCCCAGCCCTCAAAGGCATGCTGAATATTATTGTTACCTTACATTGCTGCTCCTGATGCATTACTTAGGTATAATATTTACACAAACATGTACATATCTAAGTTGGTAGATTTTCAGTAAAAATAATTAATTATCCACATATGTACCTATACCAATCTTATATCTGCACAAATTAGGATTATGATTGACTTAGCGAGGTGGGCAGAATGCTCTGATATGATTTTTACATAACATTTGTTGGTACTTACTTAACTATACTAAGAAACTCCATTTGTTTGTAGAAACTAGAAAGAACCTTCTAATAAATTAACATTTTGAGTACTGTAATTAGTGACACAATAGAAAGACAATGAGCGAGCGGGGTTTAATGAATTAATCTAATATACTCAATAAATATTAAGTTTCCTACAGGTATTATGTGGTATATTACTTTTTTTGCAGATCGACATGGAGAATTTTAATGAAAAACTCAGTGTCAAAAATATCCTGTTCAGTAAAGTTTTGCCGAACTATGTGATACCGGTACCAGTCAATGGTCATAAACTTTATGCATGTACAGGTTGCGGGGACAAGTAAGTAATTTCATATAACATTTGATGACATTACTGATTTTTGCCAAAATACTTGGTACCTATGGTCAGTTTTTACTCAAAGTTTTTACATTGGCCCCTATTTATATTAACTGAAACATTTTGATTTGTCTGCCTGTATGTACTTCATATCTATTCTTTGTGTGACAATAAAATTGATTTCTTAGTTTTAAATTTAGCTTGTCCAGTATGTGGCTATATGGAGAGCTTCTAAATGCAATTGAGATTCTAAATGTTTATAACATTAATCATGGACCATTTTACTAATGTCCAGTCAACTTTCTTCATATTATGTCTTTCTTCAACTGCCAACATTCTAATCCTTGACTGAGATGTGCTCAATTATGGTTTGAGGGAAACAACTACTCTGTTGTATTGTTTATATTTACACAACAATATTTTACAAATCAAATTAAGTTTTTTTTTTTTAAATTATATTAATCACTCTCAAGCAAATATATAGGGGACCTCATAGCAAAGTCAAAGTCAAAAGCATTTATTTCAAATAGACTATTTACAGTCACTTTTGAATAGGCAAATGTAGGTCAGACAAAAAAAAAATAAGTGAAGCTAAATTGTATGTTCTAAAGCGTAGATCTCTATGGAGAAGAACATGCAAGAAACTCCATGGACATACTTTTAAATTATATTGTGAGTTACATATAATCTTGGTTACATATTTCTTGTTGCTTCTATTATGTGAGCACAATGTAGATAAGTAATAAAAAATAAAACTAATTAAAAGATAGAAATTGAATCGAGCCATTGGCAGCTATAGCTATACATACAGCTAAGTAAAAACACCAGCACAGGTCAACAAGGGAAAGCAACACTTGCCATGGTCATTTTGAGGATAGGTTGGATTCATCATACACATATTGAGACAACTCAGTGGCTCAGAAAGCATGCAGCCTTTGGCTGATATTTATTTATCATTTTTTTTATATAAAAAAAAATATTTGCCCCTCACTAGGAACTACATCTGTCGTGGGTGCGTTCTCAAACATGTAAACTCGCATACGGGCGGATTTTTAAATCTACTTACACCATTACAATACACTAATATTTTTTGAGGATAAGTTTAGAAGCATTTCTGTATTTTTTTACCATTGGTTTTTCGTTTACCTTTCATTTTTCAGTCCAATAAAATTACTAATAAGCCGGGTTTCGCCATGTCCCATCGTCAAGTAGTAATTTAAAAAGTAGTATAACAATTTAGTTATTAGTAAATATGTAGATTGATTTAATAACAGTATTAGACGGCTTAAATTATACACTTCTGAAAAATCTATACTTACAACAATTCATCAAAATAATAACTTCATTTTAAATTATTTTTTAAACTAAAGTTCGAGAATTTAACCGGGTGGAATTTTCCACTGAGTAACACGAGTTTAATAGTTTGAACAAAGTATTACTAAATTAGAAATATTTTCTTTAGTTAGCAACATTATAATACCGTCTGATCGTCTACCGCCAAATTGACAATAAATTCACCAGTAGCGTGCACATTCATTAAAGTGAGCACGTGTGCAGTGTATGCACAAATCAAATCCTGTGACAAACGGCACTTTTTAAGAAAAGTTAACAATCTCATTATATGTTTTATATAAATTTACGAACAGTCAGTTAATAGTTTTATAAATTGTGCCATTATTTTGTTGATGTAACTGCAAATCATGGAAAAAATAATTCAAACATATTTTTTGTCAGAGTTTCGTTACATTCCACTGACCAATTATGACAAAAATGTTACTTAGTGGAAGACATTGTTACACAATGGAACGCTAAAGCTGTATACACGACGAACAGCTTTTCGGCAGGACGCTTTTAGAGATTTTATTGCAAAACATTATAAAAACAAAAAATCTTTTAGCCGAGGTTTTTGTTTTTTTTTTTAATATATTTTTTTTAGTTATTAGTTTGTCTCCGCCTGCAACACCTCATACTGTGAACAAAATTCTTAAAATAATGTTATTTAATGCTTGTCTTCCTCTTTTGAGTTAAGGTTGTATTTTTGCAATCGGTATTTTGTTTTAATAAATATTTTTAATTCAGGTTCTTTAGTTTGTGTTAAAATGGTATCATAAGTGTCGAAATGGTGTTTAATATATTTGTCATTTTGAAATAACAAGTATTTTAAAAAACAAAACCTTGCAACCAGAGCCCTTACTTTTCCACTGACTAATTTCAACGTTCCAATGAGTAACTGGGACAGTTACTCATTGGAACGTTGAATAATCCATAATTTTGGATTTATTTGACATTAGTGTTCAATTTGTTTAATTTAAAATGTTGTTAAAAAGACAACTTATTTGTTTTACAATTATAATACAACAAAACTGTAATCAATGAGAATTTAAATATTTATAAAGAAAAACACGTAACTGATTAATGGGTTAGTCAAAGGATATAAACATACAATTATTTTTAATTCCTTATAGTTTAATTCCTTAGTTCGAACTCAATATTTGTTATTTTCATTAATAAACCTATCTAATAATAATAAAAGTATAAATTCCATTATACACGTTTTATTTAACTTACTGAGTTAGATTTTAAATTGTTACTCAGTGGAACCCAAAATTCTCTATTTTTTTTTATTCTTATGTTCAAAATCGCAGTATACATTTTTTTTATACTAAAAACCATAAAAGCCTTTGCTGGCTTATATATATGGCTAGCGAGTTCGGATAAATTAAATTTCAATAATTCACTATAAATAATTTACAGCAATTATTCAAATATTTTATTCATATTCTTAAAGTTTAATTAATGGACAATTTGACTACACATATTGAAAAAATAACATAAAAAATTAGAACCTTCATTTTAACTTAAAAAATCCGCCCATACACAAGCCACCCAGACCTGGACCACCTTTCAATATTTGTTGCAGCAGCCAGTCGCTCAACCACTGCGCCAACCGTGCCGTCTTTATTTTATGGTACACCGAGATTACAAATTTTTATAAATCTTAAACAGTTGTTTTTGTTTTTTTTTATATAGACTACCTGTTGGTCTAGTTCAGGCATGGCAAACGAGCCACTAAATAAATTGAAAAAATAAATTTTGCTCATAACGTGCCGCCATGAATCTTGACTTGGTGGTTTGATTAACAAGTTGTTTATTTATTTAGTTAAAGAAGATTACCTACTACTTAGCTGTTAAACAGCTTACTCTGGCGTGCCCGAATTATTTTCTCACGTGCCACCACTGGCACGCGTGCCATAGGTTCGCCATCCCTGGTCTAGTTAGTGGCCCTGACTGCTATGCCGGAGGTCGTAGGTTCGATTCGAACCCAAGACAAATGTATGTGTGATGACAAACCATGGTCGAGATTCGCCAGAAAATGGGATGCAGTACTCATCCCCTGTCGCAACTGCATTTGCACACGACGAAGCATCATCCGTAGAAAAGCAAGTGGACTACCCAAAATAACATGCTAAGAAAGATCGCATACCATCCCGATCTGCCGACCTGTATTGCCAAATCCGCCGGGTGCCTCTAGGGCTGGGATCGGGCAGGGAGTAGATGTACACAGATTTCACCAGACAGTGGTCTGAACTACCTAAATGTGAAGATATCGACACTAAGTAGCGGACCAGATAGGTGAGATTTAATGCTAGAGAGATGTTGATCCAGCATGATCTGTGCACTGGTACGGGAAAAGCCACTCTTGATGGCATTAAAGTAGTAACACTAATTGGGTGGAAGGGTACCGCTGCTGAACCGCATTCGCCGTCGTCCTTACTGGCAAACTTATAAAAAAGGCTAGTTTTATTTTTCAGGCGTCGATTTAAAAATGTGTTTGTTTAATTATTCAAAAAGCTCCCATAATCTCCAAAGATATATGTACTAACTAGGGCTTTCAAATACCGGTATCAGAGGGATCAATAACGTGATCACGGTATTGACCACAAGTTCAATTTGGACATAAATAAAAACATCGAACCAGTCTTTATTATGGTTACTTTCTGAAAACAATAATACAAAACTCTTTCATTAGTGTAAGTAGTTGTTACCTACGCCTTTGTTCGCGTGGAGTTTATTTATTTATTCAACCAGAGCGACAAAATGCCAAACATTGATTACATTAGGTACAAACGTGTGCACGTGTGCGCAGCTCCCCATGCAAACTATTTACACAGCTCCCCATGCAAACTATGCGAGTCGATGGTTACGTGTATGATCTTGCAGGCAGTTACAAGCTGATCAAAAGCTCGTCTAACTTGGAGCGAAGTAAAGTCCAAACAGCCTAACAGAAATGGAGAGGGCTAGGCATTAATGTCAATGGCGAGTACATCACTCACCTTCGGTTTGCCGACGACATAGTAGTCATGGCTAAGACTACGGAGGAGCTCAGTACAATGCTTGGTGACCTCATAGAGCTTCCGAAAGAGTGGGACTTAAAATGAACATGGACAAAACCAAAGTCAGGGTAAACAGTCATGTAGCACCCATTCCTATCACAATCGGGGACTCTACACTCGAAATTGTAGACGACTACGTTTACTTGGGACAGGCAGTCCAGTTGGGAAGGTCTAACTTCGAGAAAGAGATCAATCTTCGAATCCGTCCGACTCGGCTGGGCAGCGTTCGGGAAGCTGCGCGGTATCTTCTCGTCCAATATACCACAGTGTCTCAAGACGAAAGTCTATGACCAGTGCGTGTTGCCAGTGATGACATATGGCTCCGAAACGTGGTCGCTTACAATGGGCCTCATCAGAAGACTTAAAGTCACCCAAAGGGCTATGCTCGGAGTTTCCTTGCGTGATCGAATCAGGAATGTGGATATCCACAGGAGAACCAAGGTTACCGACATAGCACGAAGAATCGCTAAACTAAAGTGGCAATGGGCAGGGCACATTGCTCGCAGAACAGATGGCTGTTGGGGCCGAAAGGTTCTGGAATGGCGTCCACGTACCGGAAGACGTAGCGTTGGAAGGCCTCCTACAAGGTGGACCGATGACTTGGTAACGGTTGCGGGAGTCCGATGGATGCGAGACGCACAGGACCGTTCATTGTGGCGACACTTGGGGGAGGCCTATGTCCAGCAGTGGACGTCTTTCGGCTGAAATGATGATGATGATGATGATGATGATGATGGATGGATAGTAATCAAACCTACGTTTTGTACCTTTAAAATGCTTTTTGGACTTGTTCTATCATAAGAGTATAGAATTTCTCGTATGGATTCCGAACACAAGAGCTTAAATCAAGTTTACTTCTAACAAGTGTGTTATACAGAAGTCGGATTACTTGATGTTTTGTAAACTCACGACAATTTCTAAGGACAAACCCCAACCTCCGAAACGACTCTTTGGCTAGAGAAACAAAGTGATCATGAAAAAAAACTTAGTATCGAAGATAACACCAAGATCTTTAATCGTTATCACTCTTGCTATTACTACATCATTTATAGTTTAAGTGTATTGCATTGGGTTTCGTGAACGGCTAAAAATCATAATGCAAGATTTGGATGGATTGAAATTCATTTTGTTTAACACTGAACACTCACTTATAGCGTCAATATCTTTTTGAAGAGCTACACAATCTGCTGGAGTTTGAATCTCGGAGTACCTATGATTTTAAATCGTCGGTATATAGTAAACAATTGGAGTGATTTAGAACTTGTGGCATTCCACAAGACGATTTTTTATGATTTTTGTAGTCTTATAATGATAAACGACATTTCGTTTATCATTATAAGAAATAGTAAAGGTCCTATAATATTGAACCCTGGCTGACTCGAACGTGTGTTATACGGCTGAGAATTATTCACAGTCATACATACAACCGATGCTCGACAATCGCCTTATGAATGGTCAAAATGAAAACGAGTGGCCCGAGTGGGTGCCCCTGCTGGGCTCCCACTTTTGAAAGAATAAGACTGTTATCGGAGAAAAGATTACAAGGCAGCCTATAAACCTGATGAAGGGTTTTTTTTCGAGTGGGAAAATCATCTAATGACATCCTCCGCTCTTGGGCGGAGCGGGAGATAGTGTTAGACTTTTACTGACTAAAAACCCACTCCTGTTCCTCCTTTGTCATTTTTCCAGGGCCTCGGGGATCTCTTTCTCATTACCCATGACCCCAGTAGGCTTCGACACTGCTGGGCCCCTACAGTCATTGACGTCTCCTTGACGGCGCGCGTGGAACACTGCGCGCCGTCGACAACTTGGGCTAGGTCGGGAAAGTTACCGGACGATCGGACGGCGAGCTACCCATTGTCCGCCGTCCGCAAGCCCGCGCCTACGGTGGCCAAGCCTGTATAAGTCAGATTGCGGTTCAATTTTTAATTATTTTTAGCCCAAGCTCCATACATTTATTGAACGTCTCCTTTAAGTATTTACTTAAACTTAAATTATGGCGGTCAAAAATAGAGTGGCTCCATATTTGATCGATTTACGGCATTTTCAATTTTAAGATGCTAATTATTTTTTTAATTCATGACTTAATTCAATTAAATAATAGAAAACAATAAATTCTGTTAGCGACTTATCCTAGATTAAGTAAATAACAAAATTATAAACAGTTGACATAACTGACATCATTGTGGGTAGTTGTAAAAGGTGCACAAAGAAAAATTTGCTCGTAAATTTTAAATCAATTATAATAATATTTACATAATAATTATCAGTATTAATGCAATATTTTATTAGTTAACACTTTGTACCTGCTGGTGTAGCGTTATCTTTCAAAAGTTTCACTCTACAATCAACTTCCTACACTACATCACAATGGAATCCATAACAAGCACTTTGACTGAACTTAAAGATATGTTCCATTCAAGAATGACTGTTTTTGAAGAAGAGCTACAAAAGACGCCGCAGTCACCCATCACAGCTTCTAGCCTGGCAACGGAGTTCACCATATTCCGAAAATTCATCACACAGGCTCTCAACAGTCTTCAGCAGCAGGTGGGGTTACTTGCTCGAACTGTTGACCGAATGGAGATGCGTGGTCGAAGAAAGATCCTTCTGCTGCATGGAGTTGACGAGAGCCATAAGGAGGATACATCGAAGGTGATCGCTGAGGTGGTCTGCAGTAAGTTGCAGTTGAGCGACTTCACTATTGCTGACATTAGCCGATGTCACAGGATGGGGAGAGCTATCGCAAATAAAACCAGGCCTATCCTGTTCAAGGTTGGCAGTCAAGCTGTCCGTGACAAGATTTGGTTCTCAAAAGCCAAATTGAAGGCCTCTGGCATCACTATGTCTGAGTTCTTAACTAAGGCTCGGCATGACGTGTTCTTGGCTGCGAGGGAAAGATGTGGCATATCCAGGAGTTGGACTAAGGGCGGCTGCGTGTATGTGCTTGGTTCAAATGATACGCGGCACCGAGTTGAGTCCCTCGCCGAGTTGGACAAGATAGCGCCACTTCAACTGATTGCCAATGAGCTCGAGCTGTGCGATCCTAAAACTGTGCCTGTGGCCGCTGCTGCTGCTGCTGCTGTGAAGACTGCAAGGCTGAAGCGGACTTTAAAGAAGTGATTCAAATGATGTTTTGTTCAATGTCCGGGTAATATTGCTTTTGTTTTTGTTACCTACACTTTTTATTTTTAATATTTCTTTGTTTTGATGACTGTGTGTGACGTCTAGTCTAAATTTTTAATTTGTCATCTGTCATCTGTCACTGTTAGTGACAGTCAACTCTTTATTTTATAGGGAGGCTATAGTCTTTCGACCATATTGCCTAGGCTTACGTCTTTTGATTAGTGCGTTCCGTTTTAGGCGTTTCACTGTAAGCGGTCAAGAAATACTTGACTTGTTTTTGTGATTTTATCATACGGATATTACATTTTTGTTTTTATATTATATATATATTATTGTTACCCGGACAGCTTAAACTGTTAACTTTAATTTTTGTTTTTTAATTTTGTAACGCAACCGGCAGGTAAACTGCATTATTTTGGTGTATAAACAATATTTTAGATAGGTTTTTATTTTATATATTTTTATTTTGTTTATGTCTTTCGATATCAGCAGCGATGGTAATAGTTTTTTTTCTCTAACTAGTAACGATGACAGTTTCGTGAGTGTTCCATCTCTTGCAGAATGTCTTACAGCGCAGTTTTCTGATGTTTCTAATAATTTTAACGTTATTCATATTAACGCCCAGAGTATTCCGGCTCATTTCCACGATATGCTGGCAAGTTTTGACTGTAAAAACATCCATGCTATTCTTATTTCCGAGTCGTGGCTTAAACCTTGTTTGCCTTCTACGAGCTACTCTCTTCCTGGCTTTGTCCTGATTAGAAACGATCGGGCCATTGGTGGTGGTGGCGGTGTTGCCATATATCTCCGCGCGCATATTCCATTCTCTGTTGTCAATGTGTCGGCACAGCCACCGCCATCAAACGCTGGTGAACACCTCTTTCTTGAAGTGGAACTACATCACTCGAAAGTGCTTCTTGGTGTCTATTACTGTCCTTCTCTACGTATCAATTTCTTTTCATCCTTTGAAAAACTCTTAGAAATCCTAATCCCTTCTTACAGTCATAGCATAATCATGGGTGATTTTAATACTTGTCTCCTAAAAAAAGACCACCGCTCGTTTTCTCTGACTAATGTATCAGCTTCTAGTAACCTTTCCATTCTTCCACTTAGTGCTACTCATCATTTTCCAAATTCCACACCTTCGCTTCTTGACTTGATTTTTGTCTCTTCACCTGATCGCGTCGCTAAGCATGGCCAATGCTCTGCCGATGCCTTTTCCTATCACGACCTGATTTTTCTTTCTTATAAAATTCGCCCACCAAAGGCTAAAGCCAAAATTCTCATGCAACGCAATTTTGGTGGTATGAACGTTGACATTCTTTGCGAGGATGCCAACAATATTGATTGGTCTCCTCTGTTTGCCTCTGCGTCGGTCGACGAGAAAGTAAATATATTTTCAACCAAACTTCTCGAGCTTTATGATGTTCATGCTCCTGTTCGTGCGGTTAAAGTCAGACATCTGCCGGCGCCGTGGCTGACGGATGAGATTAAAAAGTTGCTAAACAAAAAAGCGTTGGCAAAGTCTAAATTTAGGCGGCAGCCGAATGATGTTAATAGGGAAAAATATGCTTCAATTCGCAATCACTGTAATAAGGTGTGTAGGAATGCTAATCGCCAACACATTCATCATTCCGTCCAAAATGGGGACGCATCCAAAGTTTGGAATTTTCTAAGATCATTGGGGGTCGGTAAAATCCGACAGGAGTCAATTTCTAAAGATTTAGACATCGATGCAATGAATCACCATTTTACAGCTTCGTCCAATTTTGATAGGACCGTGAAATTGAATACATTGAATCATCTTTCTTCTCTTCCGACTCCCAGTTATTCTCCATTTGTTTTTAGTGAATTCTCCGCATGTGATGTTAAGAAGAGCATCCTTTCGATTACTTCCAATGCTGTGGGAAGCGACTGTATCAGTCGTAAAATGTTACTACCGGTGCTTGACGTAATCCTTCCCGTCATTTGCCACATCCTCAACTTTTCTGCGTCTAGTGGTGTCTTTCCATCTACGTGGAAAGATGCTCAAATTATTCCTTTACCAAAAAAGTCCAATCCCTCATCCTTTTCTGAATACCGTCCAATATCCGTTCTACCGTTCCTTTCCAAAGTCCTTGAACGATTAATCCACGATCAATTAAGTACTTTCCTATACAAACATAATCTCCTTAACCCCTTTCAGTCCGGCTTCCGTCCTGGTCATAGCACAACTACAGCGCTTCTTAATATCACGGATGATATAAGGTCAGCCATGGAAAGCAGTAATCTAACGGTCTTGGCATTGCTTGATTTCAGTAATGCCTTTAATACTGTTGATTACGATGTTTTGCTTGGTATTCTATGCTCTCTTAATATATCTCCATCGGTGATTGACTGGCTTCGTAGTTACCTGCTCGGTCGCCGGCAACGTGTTTGCATCGGAGAGACTTTGTCTTCCTGGTGTAGTACTTCTGCCGGGGTTCCGCAGGGTGGCGTGTTATCCCCATTACTTTTCGCAGTTTTTATAAACTCAATTTCCAATGAACTAACTTCTTCCTACCATCTGTATGCAGACGATCTGCAAATTTACTCGCGAGCACCTCTTGGAAATCTGTCTGAGGCTGTTATCACCATCAATCGTGATCTGGCCCGCATATGCGATTGGAGCAAGAAGTATGGTCTTACGGTAAATCCCATAAAGACGCAGGTTATAGTGGTGGGCAGTTCTAGGATGGTTTCAAGGATCGACTGGACGACTCTTCCCCAAGTCTCTTTTGACAACTCCGTAATTCCCTTTAGTGATAAAGTAAAGAACTTGGGGATATTCATTGACAAGAACTTTTCCTGGACTGCCCAGCTACAAGAAGTTAGCCGTAAGTTATTCGCTTCTGCTGCATCTTTGAGAAGACTCCGCAATTTTCTACCGACTGCCACCAAGATTGCGCTTGCACAGTCTCTTCTTCTTCCCATCCTTGATTATGCTGATGCCAGCTATCTTGACCTTACTCAAGAACAACTGGATAAACTTGAGCGGCTTCAAAATTTTTGTATAAGATTCATATTTGGTTTGCGCAAATATGATCACGTTTCTGAATTCCGTGTAAAGCTCAAGTGGTTGCCAATTCGTCTTCGCCGGAATGCTCATATTCTTTCTATCCTATATAATATCCTCTTTTCCCCCTTCACGCCTCTTTACCTTAAAAAACGTTTTGAGTTTCTCTGCAACTCACATACAAAATTACTTAGATCATCAGAAAACTTGCGACTTAAATTGCCAATCCATACCACGACTTTCTATGACAAATCATTTACTGTCCAGGCTGCTCGTCTGTGGAATGAATTACCAGACACAATTAAACGCGCTCAATCGTTGCCTGTTTTTAAAAGACTCGTTAGGGAACATTACCTGTCGCTGTGAGTATCGAAAGTTGTGATTCATATTTCTGTCTATAGTTTTCAATAATTATGTATGTATATATGTATCTATTATATAGCATATGTATATATCTGTGTATCTATTATAATATAGTATGTTTAAGGCTACTTTTGTCACACCAATTACAGCCCCATTTCTTGTCCAGGCAATTACTGTCCATTCCAGGTTGCCTGGAAGAGATCGCGGAATGCGATAAGGCCGCCCATTGTATGTATGTATGTGTTTTAGTTTTAGTTTCCTTTTATGTTTCTATTGGTGTATACAATAAAGGATATAATAAATAAATAAATAATAACCTTTGATTTAATTTCGATTTAGAAATTAAATCGATATCGATTTTAGAAAAAGTTTGGACTTCTCTAAGAATGTTAATATTACGGATGCGTTCATAAATAAGATATAATCAATCAAGCGTTCATAAACAAAAATAATTATTTTTTTAAAATGAATAAGTATCTATTTTCCTCCTGCTTTTAAAAATAAACTGATGCCATCCGATAATTACATCGATAATATGTTATGTTATAATGACAGTCTCATTTCGGTAACAACACTTTTTTTTTCCTAGTCCAAATTGACGATCCTTCTTTGTAAAATTAAGCCAATTATTGGCTTCCATACGAGGAAATAAGTAAGTTTGCCAATAGTTGGTAAGTTCGCAGCAAAAACGATTACCTATCATGATATGTGTCAATAAATTGGCAATTGGACATTTTGTGATAGCAAACGTCCATTTTCCAACGGTAATAAAATAGATAATAAAAACAATATTTATTATAAGTAGATTCTCAAAAATCATGAATAGTATTGAATCCGCCATAAACCAAATGCACCTACTTTATAGTTCAGTAGCGACCCGCCCCGGCTTCGCACTGATGCAATGCTGATACTAAATATACTATAGAATCAGATAGAATGTCTTTATACACCCCTTATTTTTTAGTTAAAAAAAATGGCGCTCTATCAGTACCCTTTACTGATCATATTTGTGTAGTCAAAAGTAAAATAAACGAAATCCCAAAATTGTCCACGAAAATTTGTTATAATTGATAAATTCATAATTGAATATAATTATTATTCATAACAATTGCTACTAGAAAATACAACGCGCACTGTTTTTCCATTGTTTTTAACCGACTTCAAAAAAAGGAGGAGGTTATCAATTCGGTTGTATTTTTTTTTTTTTTATCATTATTTTTTTTTTTTTATGTTTGTTACCTCAGAACTCCGTCGTTTATGGACCGATTTGCAAAATGTTTTTTTTTTCTTTATAGGATATGCTTCCAGATTGGTCCCATATTTTTCAAAATCCAGTTCTGATGATGGGATCCATGAGGAATCGAGGGAACTCCTCAAAAATTATAGGCAACCCTATAGTAATTTTAGTATTTTCATCAAGAACTTAAGCATTTACAGTCAAAAAGTAACATTTGATGAAGTGGAACTGATGAAGAAGACCAGAAATGGTCAACGGAACTTCATACTCAAATAGATATCACAATGAAGATATAGTTAAGCGACTATGACAATACAAATAAATGAATGATTCTGAATAGTTACGTTGAAAATGGTATCATCGAAGTGATCTGATGATGATGATGGAGCCGGAAGGTAGGCACTGGAACTCCGTAATTAATCAATGTAACCTAGCCGTGTTTGGACTTATTAGAATTGTCATGAGATGCACTTTGGCTATAAGGTACTATCGAACTGATCTGATGATGGAGCCGGAAGGTAGGCACAGGAACTCCGTAATTAATCAATGTATCCTAGCCGTGTTTGGGCTTATTAGAATTGTCGTGAGATGCTCTTTGGCTATAAGGTACTATCGAACTGATCTGATGATGGAGCCGGAAGGAGGAAGGTAGACATAGGAACTTTATAATAAAACAATGTAACCTAGCAGTATTTGGGTTAATTGGAATTGTCATGAGAAATAGGCACTCTGGTTATAAGTGTATCGCAACTAAAAAGTGTGAAATAAAAACTTTTTAGAAAAAAAAAATAACCGACTTCACTAAAAAAAACACTAAAAGGATCAAAATAACTTTAATTTCGGAAGTCGGTGTTAAATAAGAAACAAACAATACAGAGAAACACCGACTTCCGAAATTAAAGTTATTTTGATCCTTTTAGTGTTTTTTTTAGTGAAGTCGGTTATTTTTTTTTTTCTAAAAAGTTTTTTTCATTCATCAATACAAGCCTGTACAATATTTCCATAAATTGAGTGACATTTAGAGAAATAAACAAACTCTAATAACTTTGCTGTTTATGTATTTGTAATAATTAAAAAAATAGTGGTTTATATATGTCGTGGCAAGTAAAACTGGCCAGATCGTTTTAAACGTTAAAGTTTGATGATATTCCAATCTTTGTTTGACCTATTTTCTTTAGACCTTTTATTATCATTGAAATCCTACATCAATGATTTGGCCAAACGAGGATTGACATATCATCAATTGTTAACGTTTACACGATTTGGCCAGTTTTAGTTGGCCATATCATGAAGTGATCAATTTCTATGATCTGGCCACGACATATAAACAACGTTCACAGCTTTTTTGTCATTAGACAATAGGCCAGTACCACCGCAATCGCAATGTCCTTGCATTTTAAATCTGTAATGTCTTCGAAAACATTAATTTAAATTACAAAGAGCCATATTGATCTATATTAAATAATTGGATAAGGATTAATGCTGTACTGCTTAAAATCGCTTAGTATAATCCATTATTTCTCGTAAAAAGTAAAGGATAAAAAATGGTTATTGTGGTTTACCCCTAAGAGATTGTAGGGGCGCTGACGATGCATTTTGTATCCCCACGGATATCTATGTGTATCCCAGTAGAGTGCGCAGTGCCCCGGGCTTCAGTCTGCCCGTAGCAACGACCACCTATAGACGCGCTTACGTATAAGTAACAACCTGTAATGTAATTCGTTATCGAAAGTAAATATTCATCCAAGACAAATAGTCATTTAATTTCTCTCCGTAGCGTACACACTTCCAAAGAACATTATACACACGCCCACAAAACTAGTGACTCCGACGTGATTTAAAAAGGCTATGACGTGATATAAATAAAAGTGACTCAATTTCGAAGTGTGAACGTCGATTGAGAACGGGCAACTCAACTTTTCGCGTTCTATAGTGTGAAACTTTTGTCCATACTTTTCGTAAAATAAACGCAACACCAGCGTGACGAAGAGATGGAAGTCAAAGCGACCACCGACGAATATGTTCTCTCACCCGTCTCCATAATACATATACCATCGCGGATTTTTTTGTAGACCTTATTAAGGTGTACAATACTGTAGTACATTATTTTGATCTATTTCATAGGGTGCAGCCAGCGTTTGCAATATACTTAAGTGCAAAAAAATGTTTTTATTTACGACATCACATTAGAAACCTCTAAAATTATCAGTGTTTTTCTACTATATTATGCATGTATTATACATATACCTAAACCTTCCTGTTGAATCACTCTATCTATTTAAAAAAACTGCATCAAAATCCGTGGCGTAGTTTTAAAGATCTAAGCATACATAGGGACAGACAGTGGGAAGTGACTTAGTTTTATACTAAACTCCAATGTTATTATACTCCATCTGTTTAGGTACTTCTAAACGTAAACAATCTTGATAAGACATATCAAATTTATTTAAAATAAATTAATAAACATTTAGTTAATTATCTAAACAAATGGAGTATATGTAGTGATTACTGACCGCACTGCACTCACCTGTGTTTTTTTCTTTCTTTACAGGTTCATCTTTGAATCCAGTTTTAATGATCACATCAATCGCAAGTCTCTAAGCATAACTTACATGTGCCGCAATTGTAATGAATCGAGAACTTTTTACAATAGATGTAATTTACTTTGTCATATAAGATCCCATGGCTTCAAGACAGCTACAATCAATGTTCCCGATTTAATAATAGAACCATTACCGTTAAGCGACTACAAAATTAAGCCTTTGACCACACCAAGCGACGATTTTATAACATCTCCCATAGCGACACCATGTGAAATTCCTACTGCAAGTGAAACTACAACAGTACAACAAAAAATAACATTAATTGTAAACTGTGTCGAATGTAAAGAAAATTTAACTAGCACGGGGGCACCTTGTAAAGATCGAGCTTGTCACTACATGCAATTTTCAAACAACATAATATATTCGTGTCCTATATGTTTATTTGCACTGCCCAGTATATGTGCATTCAAAGCACACCTGCGTTTACATTTAAAATGCCCACCTTATTATTGTCCTGAATGTGGTTCGCACCTTTCTAACAAAAATGTACATTACCCTTACAACCACGATTGTGAAGGATTTAAGATGATGAGAGCAACGGCCAGATTGAGATGTGCCGCACCTAATTGTCGACTTTTCCATCCCAATGATTATAAAGAACACATGAAATCGTTGCATATGAAGAAAGTTTACAAATGTCCATGCTGCGTCGTTGCTTGTTTCAACGCAGTAAGTATGCAAGACCATTTGAAGAGCCATAAATCGGAAACTAAACCCCTCGTATTTTACAAATGTGAAATGTGTCCAGGAAAATTTGTCATGCAAAGTCGTATGGAATGGCACTTGAAAAGCCACAAGATCATTTGCATTTTTCCATGTTGGCCTTGCGGTTCCATTTTTAAAGATGTGACTGTTCTAATTAGCCATTTCTTAGCAAAGCATAATACAAATAATACTATAGAAACTGCTTTGCTCGAGATTATGTCTGAAAATGATACGTATGCAAAAGATACAAACAAACCAAAACGAATATATCGCGTAGTAAAGAGATGTGACCAATGTCGGAGAAGTTTCATATATCGATGTCAATACAGTGAAATCCATAATCTCCCTAACGAATGTCCGTATAAATGTTCTTCCACTTTTGCATGTTCTACGGAATTGGACGTTATGCCTGATAAAACGCAATGTAATACCAACATTACATGTCACATTTGTAAAACAAACATATCACAAGACTGGAATGAAATAAAAAAACATTATGCTGCACTGCACAAAGCATTTAAGTGTATGGATGCTAAAATAGTCCTTACTAGAATTGATATAAAAAAATACCTAACTAAAAGCAACACTTCGGGCACCAAAAGAACGATTGATAAGAAAAGAAGAAGCAGGAAGCGCCAAAATAAACCTTTGAGGGTCTCCGATAACGTTGAAAATGTTCGAATTTCTACACATGCAAATAAATCTAAAATTGGCGACAAATATATTTGCAACTTGTGCGGAGATAAATATAAACAAAAACAATTATTGGAAAAGCATTTAATATCGCATAGGGATCCTTGCATGGCATATCAATGTATGGAGTGTGGACAGAGTTTTGTTGTCAAACCCTCATTTTCAAAACATTTATTGTTGGAACATAACATATCCAACATTGAAGAATATATTAAAGAAAAGCAATGTTACAATGAAAATGCTCTCATTAAATACCAAAGTAATGGCATTATTTCTAATGAGCCACTTCGTGAAAATCAGTGCAAAATATGTCGGGAAGACTTCGAAGGTCCAGAAGAATTAGCGAAACATTTCAGAGTTCATGGTATGGCATTCTTAATGAAAAATAACCCAAATAAAAATGAATAAAGTTAGGACACGATTTTCAATACCTACTAACTGCTCTTTTGTTTTCCTCGCAGACTGAGAAAGAAATCACTTTTTAACCGATTTCCCAAATAGGAGGAGGTTCTCAAGTCGTCTAAATGCGTTTTTTTTCTCGTCTGTTCTGTATATTACCGATTTTTTTTTGTTTAGAAGAGTTATTCTGGCAGGTCTCCCATTTCATTAAACGTCGAGCGAACGCCGGCGTTCGCTCGGTCTTTCTATTGTGTCTCTAATTACGGTACTCAAAAGGTTAAATTTGATGGAGATCTAATGAAGAACTTCAGAGATAGACCATGGAACACTTCAATAAATGGTGCAAATCTTCCGGGATTGCTGCAATCGCTTATCTATTGTTTACACCATTTCATAACATTGCAGATGTGTAAAATTCACACTGATATACCCACATTTCACCAATAATGTTCTCAAATTCCAAGTTAATGGAATACCATCTAATCGTTATAATAACGTCCCGACCAAATTTTTATCACATGCACCAACGTTAAGGGAGTTTAGCTAAGTCAGCATATTATTATTAGTGCAGTGTGTGCAAACAGGTGCACTCTGTTCCTTTACTCTCGTATAATCTGATTGGTATGTGTGTGGCAACGTTTGATATCCTCGATGTACCTACCCAATACCTATTGCATAATTTTTAAGCGACATGTTTTTCAAAATAAATATACGTAATTTACTTTGAATTGGCTGTTGTTTTTTAAATAAAACGACATATAAACAATCATAGTACCTAAGTTTTATTAACCTCTGCCTTCTTCTGTTTTTATTTAGTCTATAGCTGTTTATTGTCCCATAAATAAATAAAATAAACTTCAGTATGCCAACCAAAGAATAATAATCAAGTTGATAAGGACGACAAACGTCTATTCCCGCATGCTGTGTTGCCAGCACCGGTGATAAATGGTAAAAAATCAGATTCTTGCCTGTGGGGTACCTACATAAGATGACAAAGACATAACAATAACATTTGGACACTTTCTCAGTCGTCACTTGCTTCATTGCCTCTGTTGAAATGACAAGTATCCAATTTATTTGTAGTCTCTACACATGGTCAAAATAATTGTAAAATTATCTTTAATTCAGATAGGTAAGTGACATCCATAGAGGTTAGTAAACAATTAAGAAAAAAATTTAAACCGATGTTAGTAAACTTACTATCTACCCTATTTGTACGTTACCCCAACAGGAAAGTTGCACGTAGAGCGATTTGAGTGGAACGTATAATTAGTGCGTATTTTGCTGTAAATGTGCGCCGCATATAAAATTAGCGCGTATTGTCGTTTTGGAAAAAAACAATATAAAACGATTTTTGCTGGAGTAGCGTTAGTCCGCCTTTGTACCTTTTGTTGCATGAAGATTAAATAAATAAATAAAATTTTTAACGACTAATCGGAGAGAAATATTGTATATGAGCAGATAGCTTATGCTTGTGCAAAGATGTGCCCCGAAAATATAATTGGTGCGTCTTCAGGTTTTCGAGGTATTGCATTTCCTGCTGGAGTAACGTTTTGCAGAATCGTGTATCTCTAAAACCATTGTATTTGCGGCTGTACTATAAACATACATGGGTAGCTCTTGATATGTGCGTAATTGTGACAGAGTTAGATTTATAGAAATACTAGCTGAGCCGGCAAACGTTGTTCTGCCATATAAATAAAAAAAAAAAAAAATAGATGTTGGCCGATTCTCAGACCTACTCAATATGCTCACAAAATTTCATGAGAATCGGTCGAGCCGTTTCGGAGGAGTTCAAGTTCGAACACCGTGACACGAGAATTTTATATATTAGACTAGCTGAGCCGGCAAACGTTGTTCTGCCATATAAATAAAAAAAAAAAAAAATAGATGTTGGCCGATTCTCAGACCTACTCAATATGCTCACAAAATTTCATGAGAATCGGTCGAGCCGTTTCGGAGGAGTTCAAGTTCGAACACCGTGACACGAGAATTTTATATATTAGATTTATAATTTTCGACTAATCGCATTGATATTTTTTCGATATTTTTTTGAAATATCGAAAAAATATCACAGCGCTAATGAGAAAACGAATAAGGTCTCTGAAAACGGTATTACTATAACCATAAAACAGTTACCAAAGTGCACATATAATGCGTTATTGAGTAAGGGCCTGCGCACACTTGAGACAAGACAGACTTGTCTCACTTAAACAAGTCTGTCTCAAAACTAAAACGAAACTGTTTTGTCTAGGGATGAATAGATACCATTGAGGTATCGATACGGTATTAGTCATTACATAGACTCTGGCCAGCGAAAGATAGCAGCGAATTATTTATTAAAGTCCATGTATGGCAGCATTTAAGGACTGTCAAAATTGTGTCATTGATGTTTCTTACTTTATTCATCTTGTATTTACATGAATCTTATTTTCGTTTATTTTGTTACAATAATGCGGAAAACAATAAATAGTTCGACGAGGAGGCTTCTCTTCAAAATGATTGATAAATTTAAAGACCAAAAAAGTGAGATTAATCAGAAATCTGCAAAGAAAATGCAACGGCTGGATACAATAAGTTCATTTATAGGTTAGTGTTTTGAATATCTAGTAAAAGAGCTTGATACTTTTCGATTATTTATAACAAATTGGAATATTATTCACTGTGTATTATACTTATTGAGGGAAATATCGACAATGAGCAGATGAAACTTCAAATTACCATAACAGTTAAGGCATTGAAAACTCTTGAAGAAATTGAAATATCAACTTTTGAAACAGAATACCTACATAGAAAAAAAAATCTTCTTTGACGGGTATTTTTCTCCATTCAGACATTTTAGATTTACTATTGTTTATAGAAGACGGGTAAGGATGGCTAAATTAAATAATATACATATTGTTGTATTATATGATGGCATTTGATAGTTTTATTTTTATTTTTAGTGGTATTAAACGGTTTCAAAATAATTGTAATTTTTGTTTTCAGTCGTAAGTATGAGGACACCGAAAAGAAAAAAAGAAGGGTCTGTCAATCAAGGAAAGTGGAACACTCCAAGAAAAAAGGACACGGTGGAGGTGTGCCCCGCTTGGGCAGAATAACGCCGTGTCCTCGTGGGGGCGATCGGCGGCGGCGATCTCTTGCGCTGGGCCTTGATACAGGCCATGGTCCGGACCGGAGCGAGGAGGAGTGGCAGGCGGTCGCCTTCTTCTGCGAAGCAGTAATGCTAGCAAAGGAGGCGGCCGATTGCGTGAGGCAACGGTCCTCACGCCCCAACCACCGCCGGGATTCCGATCCCGATTTCCGGCCACCGTAGGCGCGGGCTTGCGGACGGCGAGCAATGGGTGGCTCGCCGTCCGACCGTCCGGTAACCGTCCGGACCGAGCCCAAGTCGTCGACGGCGCGTACTGTTCCAAGCGCGCCTCAAGGAGATGTCAGCAACTGTAGGGGCCCAGCAGTGGGTCGAAGCCTACTGGGGCCAAGGGTCTGATTCTGAAAGGAAGACTCGGCCCTGGTACGAAAGGCAACGAAGGAACAGGAGTGGGTTTTTAGTCAGTAAAAGTCTGACACTATCTCCCGCCCTGCCCAAGAGCCGGGGATGTCATAAGATGATTTTCCCACCGAAAAAAAAAAGCTCCACTTGAAATTTGAAATCACTGGTGGTTCCCTTCAAAATAGTAGTTTGGTGGTGCTAATATATGCGTCATGTCCGTAAATGGGCGTTGTAAGTCGATGATTACCAACTTTAGGCCTGAAATGGATGATATTGTGGACCATGGAAAATTTCACATTTCGGAGGCGCGCTGTCCTGCAAAGCCGCGTTGGATATTTGAACGATTTTATAAATAACTATAAATGAAATTATTGTACCAAGCCATCGTATTTTCTCTGCAGATTTCTGATTAATTTTTTTTGGTCTTTAAATTTATCAATCATCTTGAAGAGAAGCCATCTCGTCGTCTTTTGTTTTTTTCTAGCATTTTAAGTAAATAATTATGACAGTTATCTTTTATCATTAATTTTATAACGGTTTCTCAATTTGCATAAAATATCCTTACCAAATTATAATACACTTTACTCCATCTGTTTAGGTAATTAACTAAAGATCAAAATCTTGACATGTCTTTTATCTAAAAGTTGTCTATAATTTTTATCTAAAAATGTTTACAATTTGTTATTTAAGTATCTATACCTACCGATGTTTGGTAACTAACTAAATTTAAATAATCTTTGTATGTCTTTTATACGATTTTTTTTTTTTTAATAAAAAGACATATTAAGATTGTTTACGTTTAGTTAATTACCTAAACCGATGGAGTATATATGGTTTTTATTCAACAACTGCTCAATATTTAACTCTGAACATACGTATGTTCAGAGTTTGAGGTTTACAATTTGTTGAATTTCCGTACTGTTGAGTTCTAATGCAATTTTGTTACTATTTTCCATATGCCATATGGAAAGGTCTTTCAAACAAATAGAAAAATTTCGATGATATCTCACACACAATTTGTTTTATTTAAATTTAAAGGTAAGAAACGCTTTATTTCATAAATAAACTTAGTAATATAATATTTTTTGGTTTTATTCATTAATTGTCAAATAAATATGCATCGCATATTATTTTCATGAATAATCAAAAGTATCAACTCCGTTTAAGCAGCGTAGTCAGGGTGAACAGCTTCAGATTTTTTTAGTTCAGCCTCCTTTTTTTGTGCCATCTTTCGATGGCCAAACTCTAAAGAAAAAAACAAACAAAAAAAAAACAAACATCCGAATTGAGAACCTCCTCCTTTTTTAGAAGTCGGTTAAAAATAACTAAATCCCAAAATTGTCCACGAAAATTTGTCATAATTGGTAAATTCATAATAGAATCAATCATTCATAACAATTGCTACTAGAAAATACTAGGTACGCGCAGTGTTTTTCCATTTTGATCGTCATTTATTCATTCTTAATCCTGTACAATATTTCCATAAATAGAGTGACATTTTGGGATATAAACAAACGCTAATAACTTTGCTATTTAAGAATATTATTTATTGAGACTACTTTTATAATAACAATGTTTAGTATACATATTTTTAAATATTTCTTAAAACACATAAAAAAAAACATTACAAAATACATATACCTAAAAATAGTAGTCCGCGCCGGTATATTTATTATACAATAAAAAGTTTATTTTGTTACTTCTTTTCTACTTCAGTTTCCTGAGGCAAAACACGTTTCAATTGTGTCATGAGTAAAGTTAAGAAGGTCATGTGTATGTACTAATCCGTCGCTTTTTTGTGATCATTCGAATTTGGTCGAGTAGCCAGCCATTATCTACATGTTTGGTTTTTTGATTATATTTATTACTTATCTACGAAATGTTCGAAGCTGAATTTTCACTATAATAATATATCACTTGATTAAACGCACAAATTTTTGGTGTACACCTACACGTCTTGGGTTGAGCCAGTTTCTTGTAAGTATGTTGACGTCAAACTTAGGGCACCGTCGTCTCAACTTTTAGCAATATTATTCAATAACGCATGTATGTGATAACACGTACTAATTTTATATGCGGCACACATTTACAGCAGATTACGCACTAATTATACGTTCCACTCATATCGCTCTACGTGCAACTTTCTGTTGGGGTAACGTACACTAGGTATCTATTTATGGATCTTTGAACAACATCACCTAACAGAGGAGAATCGTACCTCCTCGCTATGGTTTTCAGGATGGAGTTGGAGCTAGCCCGCACTCTGCAGAGCAAAGAAGCAGTTTCGGCAGAAACGGGGTAGCCCCATCAACATCCTGAACTCGTTATTATATTGGACCCGCAAGGCGCTGATGGTCCGCTGAGTATATAGTTGGTCCACAGACTGCACGTATGAAACACTTGACAGTAGGCTTTAACCCTTTAACTTTTAAAGTCTGATAAATGTGACTAATCAACTTCGTGCCCACGACCACGGACAAAAGACAAATAAATGGGTTAAAACAAATTTCAATTTTTATGTCGACATACGCAGTTACGATATAAGAGTTGGTTTTCCAAATAGTTCATACATAATTCAAGATAATAAACTGTGAAATATTTCAGCATATTCGTACGTTGTTTCAATTTTATTTCTATCTTCTTGACCTCTTTTTAACAGACTTCAAAAAAAGAGGAGGTTATCAATTCGGTTGTATGTTTTTTTTATGTGTTACCTCAGAACTCCTCAAATATTATACGCAACCTTATAGTAATTTTGGCAGTTAAATACTTTTAGACCGCCAAAATCACTATAGGGATACATTTGATGAAGTGGAACTGATAAAGAAAACCAGAAATGGCCAACGGAACTTCATATTCACATAGATATCACAATGAAGATAGTTAAGCGACTATGACAATACAAATAAATAAATGGTTCTGAATAGTTATGTTGAAAATGGTATCGTCGAAGTGACCTGATGATGGAGCCGGAAGATAGGCACCGGAACTCTGTAATTAATCAATGTATCCTAGTCGTGTTTGGGCTTATTAGGATTGTCCTGAGATGCACTTTGGCTATAAGGTACTATCGAACTGATCTGATGATGGAAGGAAGGTGGAAGGTAGACACTGTAACTTCATAATAAAACAATGTAACCTAGCAGTGTTTGGGTTAATTGGAATTGACATAAGAAATAGGCACTCGGGTTATAAGTGTATCGCAACTAAAAAGTGTTAAATAAAGAACTTTTTACAAAAAAAAATAACCGACTTCACTAAAAGAATCAAAATAACTTTAATTTCGAAAGTCTGTGTTAAATAAGAAACAAACAATACCGAGAAACACCGACTTCCAAAATTAAAGTTATTTTGATTTTTTTAGTTAAGTCGGTTATTTTTTTTTTTTTTGTAAAAAAAAATTTTGCCCAAACTATTTACTTTAGTTGAGAGTAGTATTGCCAGGCGTCCCGATTTGCGATTTTTAGGGGTCTGAGGACGCGTCCCGATTTGCACCTGATCGGGGCGCTAAATGTCCCGATAAATAAAAAAATAGGTTAATATTAAAGCCTCTATTATTACAATACAATTAACCTGTATCGCATTCGCATTACTATATCAAGTGCATTGAACACACGGCGCATCACTGGCTGTCTCTCTCTAGCTCAAAGCTGCGTCGTCTCCGTCACACGCGACCATAATGTCTTCTGCGTTACTCAGTCCAAATAAGTAATCTGTGACTCAATTAATTGATCTTTGTTCATCCTTTCGCCCAGGCGAAATCCTATCCTATCCTGGCGCCCTTGACGCCCAGCAATTGCTGAGTTGGCGACCCTTTCGGTTCGGGCACGCTCAGCGCAGCTATATTGTAAAACCGATTTACCATAATTAGCATATCGTTAGATTCGTCTTGTTAACCCAAGTGTTCTTAGATAGGTGACGTTGAAAAAAAATCAGCATAACGACTGTGGGACGCTATACATTAGAGTAAAAAAAAAAATTTTTTTTTTTTTATTAGTCCAACATGTGTATCAAATTCAAGAGCTCATCATGACGATTCCAAAATGGTATATCATGACCATATTAAAAAAAAATACAATAGGAAATATGTCATTTATTTTTCTGCTAACTTGTTGGGTTAGCTTAGGTTACTCGCAACTTCTTACTCCCCTTTTTTGGGGCAATCGTGTAAAAAAATGTTATCTATTCCAAAGATATATCCCCCCCCCCTGGAAATTAAGTCCCGTTCCCACGGGAAAATGAAAAGTAGCCTAGGTTACTCCTTGTAACATCAACTAGATCGGTCAGTTGAGCACGCCATAATCATGGCGGTAAGTCCCCTCTTTGAGTAATGGCTGGAGAGGCGTCACGGCTTCCACACCTTCCGCATGATGCAGGCCCTCACCGGAGATGGTAAGTTCGGAAGGTTCCTGCACCGGATTCAGGCGGAAGAAAATGCTCGGGGATGTCACCATAGTGCGGATCGCCCGAAGGACACGATGGAGATTACGGTGGAAGTGTGCCGTGACCTCGTGGGGACAATCGGCGGTGATGACATCTCGCGCGTCTATGATTCGGAGTAAGGGGGTATGGGTGGCGGCCGCCTCCTTCTGCGAAGCAGTAATGCTAGTGATAGAGACAGCCGTACGCGTAAGGGAATGGACATCCTCACGCCCCAACCGTTGAGACCCCCGACTACCAGCTACCGTTAGCCGCCGTAATTCCAACCCCGTCTACAAGCCACGGTAGACGCGGGCTTGCGGACGTCGAGCACTGGGTAGCTCGCCGTCCGGCTGTGATGAACCGGACCGAGCCCAGTCGTCAACAGCGCGTAGTGACCCTCGCGCTCCTCAAAGAGATGTCAGCAAACCGTAGGGGCCCAGCAGGGCCGATGTCCGCTAGCTAGGACCGCGGAAAATTTCTGAAAGGGAAACCCGTAGTCCTAGAACGCAAAGGGTAATTGAAGGATACAGGTGTGGTTTTAGTCAGTAAAAGTCTGACACGCCCTCCCGCTCCACCCAGAGCGTGAGAAATCATTTTGATGATCTCCCACCTTAAAAAAAAAACAGCTACCGTAGGCGCGGGCTTTTGGACGATGTGCAATGTGTAGCTCGCAGTCTGGCCGTCCGGCTATTGTCCGAACCGAACAGATTTTCGATCTGTGCTACGTGCGAGCGTCCTGTACTACGTGTTTCTTAAAGAGGAGGGGATCTTGGGAGGACTTCTGATAAGATAACCCGTGGTCCTAGAACGCAAAGAGTAATTGAAGGAACCTACGTTTGGTTTTACTAAGTAAAAGTCTGACACGCTCTCCCTCTCCGCCCTAGGGCGAGAAAAGTCATTAGATGATTACCTACCTATATGACTGGCGCCTGTTGGTCTAGTGGTTAGTGGCCCTGACTGCTATGCCGGAGGTCGTGGGTTTCGATTCCCACCCAGCTCAAAATGTTTGTGTGAAGAGCACGATCATTTGTTCTGTGCCTGGGTGTAATTTATCTATAATATGTATGTATTTAGAAATATATAATCAGTTGTCTAGTACTCATAACACAAGCTCGGCTTAGCTTGAGAGTGGACGGCGTTGTGTGATAGTTGTAACAAAAAAAATATATATAAAAAAGCTTTCCGTCAGTGAAAGTCCCGTCAAAATCGGTTCAGCCCTTTCGAAGATGTTATCTCCCGGGAATCAGGATGTGGTGATGTTGGGGGGGCAAACCGCCCCCTAAGGTAGGTACTCATCGTAATATTAGCTATATCCCAATGAAAGTCCTGTCAAATTTTGTTTAACCTTGTCGCAGATTTATCCCGTACTAGCTTTTGCCCGCGGCTTTGCTGCCGTCAACTGACTACTATATCCTACTCTACCCAACTCTACCTTGCTCTACCCTACTCAACTCTACTCTACCCTACTCAAAAAAAAAAAGTATCCTATGTCCGTCTCCTGGTTCTAAGCTACCTCCCCACCAACTTTCAGCCAAATCGGTTCAGCCGTTCTTGAGTTATAAATAGTGTAACTAACACGACTTTCTTTTATATATATAGATTTTGAAATCCCATTCCCGCGAGAAAATTACGTATATTAGCTGGAACAAACCGACAGATCAACAAAAATTTCAAAATTCACATTTTTGTTATAAGTTTCGAATACACTTTGATATACATTTAGAAAACCAATGTTTTTTTCAATTTTATTTAAGATACAAAATAAGCGAGCCGAATGACTCGATAGGTTTGTGAACTTTAAAGTGATAAATGTACGCCTAAAATGGAGTGAATAAATAGTATTATTAGATTATCATAACTAAAAAGTGTAAAATAAAAAAATAAATAAAAAAAATAAAAAACCCGACTGCGTAAAAAATAACTTTAGATAAAAACTAAAAAGAAAAAAAATCAAGTTCAGTCCAGTAGCGTAAAAACCAATTTAAATAAAACAAATAATAAATTCTAATACGGAACATATTGACTGCAACAGTCGGGACCCAATAAAATAATCCAGACTAAAATCATCCTATCTAATGGGTCCGGACGGCCAGATTGACTGGCACAATCGGGACCCATTAGATAGGATGATTTTATTAGCTCTCGGGCTTCGACTAAGAGGGCTCTTTAGCGCATGTTTGGAGAGGGGTCAGATCCCACTTCGTTGGAAAATTGGGAAACTGGTCCTCATCGCGAAGCTGGGGCGCCCTGAGGACTCTCCATTCGCATACCGGCCCATCGTCCTGCTCGACGAGGTGGGCAAGCTCTTTAAAAGAGTTGTTGCAAACCGCCTCGTCACGCATCTAGCGCGGGTGGGGCTGGATCTTGCGGACAGCCAGTTTGGCTTCCGCAGGGGGCGCTCCACGATGGACGCCATCATGCGCTTACGAGCCCTCACGACACCGCAGGGCAGGCTCCCGGGGCAGGATCGTCGTGATGTCGTCCTAGGACATCACCAACGCCTTCAACTCCCTGCCCTAGAGTAGCATTAGGGGGGCACTCCGGTACCGCCAGGTACCCGACTACCTCCGTCGTGTGATCGAGGCCTACCTGAAGGACAGGTTTATCATCTACCCTGGTCACCAGGGAGAGTGGAGACGGCGAGAGATGTCGTGCGGTGTTCTGCAGGGGTCGGTACTAGGACCGCCTTTGTGGAACATCGACTACGTGCTGCGCGGCTACCTCCCCTACGGGGTCAGCGTGTGGTCTGTTACGCAGACGACACGCTGGTCCTGGCGCAGGAAGAGTCGCACCAGACGGCGGCTGAACTAGCGACACCCGGGCGTTTCTTCCGCATGAATTCAACTTCCTTTATCTAATATACTTACATTACATGGTATTTCAATAATTAGATTTTTTAGATTTTGGCTCGTATAAATAATCAATTACGTAAAAACCATTACATTATTTAAAGGTAGTAAGTAAATAGGTATTAAATATTAACCCCTCCAAAATTGGAAATAATCTCTAAACTACACTAAATAATTGAATCGTCACTTTGGACAGGCCAAATAAATTAGTCGATATTTTTTAAACAACAAATTTTTCGATAAGTCAAAATCAACATTATTAAGGTAGAATTAAGGTATTAAAACACCAACTCAAGATCAGTCCAGGAAGGAGTTTATTAGTTTGGTCCCTCCATCTTGACATCATAATGGCGGAACCAACATTTTATTAATGTAATTATGTAAATTAAGAGGTAGCTAAATTTTTAGCAAAGGTAGCAAATAGTAGATTAATGTTATTAATCTTTTTTAAATGTATAACAGACATCCAGAGACTTGGTCCCTTCATTTTGACGGTCACAGTAAATGTCATCGCTCGTTTAATACATTACGAGTATTTATTACTACCCAAGTCAACTTTTTACGAGAGCTAAAACACTTCTTGTGGACATTGAATACTAGTTTTATTATAAGTATCTATGTATTTTCGTTGGGGCCGAAAGGTTCTGGAATGGCGGCCACGTACCGGAAGACGTAGCGTTGGAAGGCCTCCTACAAGGTGGACCGATGACTTAATAACGGTTGCGGGAGTCCGATGGATGCGAGACGCACAGGACCGTTCATTGTGGCGACACTTGGGGGAGGCCTATGTCCAGCAGTGGACGTCTTTCGGCTGAAATGATGATGATGATGTACTTTACTAGTCTTTGGTATAGACAGTCCATATGGAAAAATATTGTCTGTCCAAACTGAACACATTTAAAAAAAAATAATAATAATTTTTACTTTTAATGTAGGTAAAGTCTGCTGCAAAAGTGCATAGGAAGTACAGAAATAAAATCGTGTGAAGCGAGAAATGACGCCATCTAGCGTAAAACCTGATTGAAATGTTGCTATCGACAACATTACATTATACTGTTAATAGATGGCGCCGCTGTGCTTCAAATGATTAATGCTTAATTAATGCTTATTTTTGTACTTTCTTTTTGTTTCTTCAAACATTGAAATAATTTATAATTTCTTTTAAAGAGATGAAGATATTAAAATTGAATAAGTATCAATTTATAAATATTTGATTATCTATGTGTTAGTTTTCAAACTTGAGAGGGTAGGTTGAATATGGATTTACTTATAAAAAATAACTAGTAGGTAGTATAAATAATACTTAGACCAAAGAGTTATGACTAAGCTCAATTGGTTGTTCGCTAAGTTAATTTCGATTATATCGTTCCAGCGCCTTTCGTTCAATTTTATTTTTAACCAGGTGTATTGTCTACTTATTTTACGAAAATGAGTAAATATGCATTGTTATATAGATTTAGTAAAAAGAACTCAAATAATTGCTATGCATAATCAAGGCAAAAACTTGTCAGAAGTAACCAGAGAGACCGGTGTAAACGTAAGTAGTTTTTTTTAACGCTTTTAAACAAAAAACTCCTATATAATAATCATTATTGGATATTATATATTTCTGTTTTATTGTTGCAGAGAAAAACAGTTGTTCTATGGATATGATGATTTGAAGAAGAGGGTTCTTTGAAACACCATCAAAGAGCTGGCAGACTAAAACTAATAAACATGTTGCAGCATCAAACCATGATAAGGGAGTACGAAGAAAACGGACGTCGGTCGACGAACCACTATGCTATATATATACTTATTTTCTGTATTAACTGGAGACCTTGTTATGTGTGTTTAACTTAATATCCGTATTTAAAACAACTTAAAAAAGTTATGAACACTTGATGTGTTGTTGTGCAATTTTATAGTTTTTAGCCTACATTTTTAATCCTTTTGACCTTTGTGATAAAATTATCTGGTATTTTGTTTGTTTTTGTTAAGGTTACATAAGCTTCAAACCTCTTTCCAATTTTGGAAACGAATACTTAAGCTATGGCCTCAATAAGAAATTACATATAATATTATAATCTTATTCGGTGATTAATAAACGGTGATTGTTAAATTTGATTAAGAAATTGTAAGAAATAAACATATTAATTTTTAATAGTGCCTTTTGTCAACTGTTTACCTGCATTTTTTTCATTTTGCTGAGTAACTACCCACTTGAATATTATATTACAAATAAATATCCACAGCTTTGATTTAATATTCCTTCCAAATTCTTTTGTTACTTACAAAAAGACTTACAAAAAAACTTACAAAAAGTGTGAGTACTACGTGAGATTTGAACTCATGGCTCATTGATTTACGCATCTATCTGCACATGCTAAACCGCTAGGTCAACATGACTCTAATTTGAACGATGAAATTATGAACTACAATCAGTTGTTGACGACAATGATGACGCATGTGTCTATTATTTGTTAAACTAAAAGTCAAGTTTATACTTTGTGAGATTGCCTTTGCTCGCCACTTAGCTGTGAAGAAACCAACGCCATCTAGTTTAATTTTCGAAAACTTGAACTCTAACGTGCAAGGGAAAATAGGCGTTAAGGTATCTAAGCACTTTTAATGGGTGACTGTACATTACTTATTTTTGGATAGCGTCATTCCGTACCCAAGATGATTTTTTGACAACATCCAACATGTTTTCAGACATATATAAAAACTAAAGACACGGTTTATACAAAACCCAACTTTTATAAAATAAAAAATAAATATGCTGTACCTACCGATCATACGATTTTCTTTATCATAATGGATATAAATGTTGGATGGTGACATAAAATCAGGTTATAGGACATAAGATCCTCACTGTTACTTACAGATAGATAAAATACTGTTCACTTTGTTCTTACGTTGTTGTTTCTTGTAGTGTACTTCATTAAAATTTAGAAAATACAATTTTAGGAAACATTTTATTTATTTACATTCCACCCGCCACCTGGTGGTCAGATATGCAAAAAGAAATCCAGTGTACAGACAAGCCAGAACAGAACTCTGGTGCAAACGTACAAGGAGACCCGACTCCAGTTAAACTGGGAAGAGGGTTGGACAAAGAAGATTTTATTTATTTACATTATTATAAATTAATTAATCATATTATTACCGACCCGCATGAGGCCCTCGTGGTGGATTACGGCCTATTCCTTCCTAGAGATGAGGCCTCGAGTCCCAGTCAGTGAGATTAAAAGTCAGATTACGCTATTATAATATCATTCAATTTTATTATTACTCTTAGGTATGTATAAGAGCCAATGCATCGTTTTAATTTCATAAAGTATCTATAATTTTTTTTTTGCATTGCATGGATACTTATTATTTTAAAAGAAAAGTCATTTATACATTCAAATAATTAGAGAAAAAAAACGTACTTTTTAAATGTGGCTGTTTTTTAGTGAATCAGGTATCAGGGTAGTTTAAAATACTTATTATTCTCTACTTAAATACAAACGATGATATGGGGTGCGTCCTTTCAAACTCTGCCTACAAGTAGGACATTTCTTCTCAAGTTTTAGATACTCCTGTATACATTTAATACAATAAACATGTCCACATATAGTAGACGCTAAAGGATTTTTACCTAATTCATCCCAACATATGGGACAACTACCAAATTGGTTCTTTTTCTCAGAAATTGGAGATGCTGCGTCATTCTGAAACATAATAAAACCTTAAATATATCTTGATACAGTGGCAGTGGCGGAGACGCAGTAAGGGGCGGGCAGCCTGATAGCTCCAAATTGCGCAGTTTTCGAGTTATCGAACTTTCTAAGTGATTTCGGTTATTTTACACGGTTTCCACCTCTCAACCCATCACTGCTAACAAAGAGGGTTTTCTGGAAAATTCGCGCCACCCGTTGGTGCTACTACGACGTCAGATCTAGTACATAAAATGTACTCTGGTGAGATGTACCACGCCATGGTGAAAATGTGACTTAGGAGCGCCCAACCCGCGATACAATCGCTCTTATGTGATTATGACGTTTACATTACACATCTTTCGCCAGATATTTTGAAAATCTAGATAATAACCACAACATATCTGTGATATTAAGGTTATTATCTAGGTTTCTATTGAAAACAAAACATTAATATGTGTATCCAGTAAAGACCTCAGAAAAATATGCTATTTTGCGTGAACTTTGGCCCTTCATAATGGTACCTACTCATGAATAAAAAAGTACCTAAAGAAAATATAGTTATCAAATATTGCGTTGGATTAAACAACAAGCTTTTCAACCATCAATCACGTAACACGTTGACGGTTAGACCTCTGTGCGGTTAGACAGACCGGGAAGGGCCCTCTTAAGAAGTAAAAGCGACGTTGACGTCAACTTATGTCGCAAAAGAATAGACACATTACAGTGCTGCCCCCTAGTGCACGTCATTTCAGAAAACCCTCAATGTGAAAAATCTACTCTTTTCTGAATGTTCATCCTAAGGTGTAAGCTACGGGCTCGAGCGAGGCCATGTTCTCGCTGGATGGGGCTGAACGCAACATTTTTTAAATTTACATTGTTTGTACCGTACTTATAACTTTTTAATAGAAAGCAAAAGTAAAACAGAAGAGAAAATTACCTTTCGCTTTTTGAATTTTTTTTTAGTAATAGCTGCAGTAGTTGGCCCAATACTTTTTACATTGTTGACAGGATCTCTGGCACTGGGCGGTCTATCATGTAGACTTTCCGCTTCAACTGCAAAAAAAAACAAGTTTATTTATTTATCATGGAACAATTTATATTATGTTTGATACATTACAAAGGTAGCCTGCCTGTGTAATTTATCTATAATATGTATGTTTAGAAATATTTAAGTATGTTTATCAGTTGTCTAGTACTCATAACACAAGCTCCGCTTAGCTTGGGACTAGACGGCGTTGTGTGAATAAAACATACATAATTATTAATAATATTCATATTAATTCGAAAAGTGAAACATGCTTTATAACAAAAAATTAAAAAATAATTAGGTACTAAAAGCAATAAAAACTGGGCAAGTGCGAGTCGGACTCGCGCACTGAGGGTTCCGTACAAACTTGAAAGGCAAATTGCGGTTTACGATTTATGACGTATTAAAAAAAAAACTACTTACTAGATCTCGTTCAAATCAATTTTCGGTGGAAGTTTATTATAAGGTAATGTACATCATATATTTTTTTAGTTTTATCATTCTCTTATTTTAGAAGTTACGGGGGGGGGGGGGGGGGGAAACACATTTTACCACTTTGGAAGTGTCTCTCGCGCAAACTATTCAGTATATAAAAAAATGATATTAGAAACCTCAATATCATTTTTGAAGACCTATCCATAAATACCCCACACGTATGGGTTTGAAGAAAAAAAAATTTTTGAGTTTCAGTATATTGTTTTTTTTTTTCTATTTTTTGTGAAAATCTTAATGCGGTTCACAGAATACATCTACTTACCAAGTTTCAACAGTATAGCTCTTATAGTTTCGGAAAAAAGTGGCTGTGACATACGGACGGACAGACAGACACATGACGAATCTATAAGGGTTCCGTTTTTTGCCATTGGCTACGGAACCCTAAAAATGAATGAAGGGCACAGGGAAAAAACGATCAAAGTCACCCTAAAACTGTTTGGCGGTATGCGGAACAGAGTGTAAAGTTCCGCAAACCTCCGTTGAAAAGGGAGGATCCTCCGACCAGACGGGTGTTATGTCTGGTGGGCAACTGCCCTATAGATGATTTCGGGCTGTATATGTTATAATCGCGCGGAGAACTTTAATTGCGCGATGCAGGATTAGTTCTTATGTGACGCCATAGATGTCGCTACAACTGCTATGAGGTTAATAACGCCATCTAGTTCTTAGGACCCGGCGCATGACAATCTTGACGCGACAAAATTCGTTCGCGGAATATTGCTATCTCTGTTTGACCAAAACAAGCGAAAGGTTGACGCGGTGCGCAGCTGCACAAAATAGATAGGTACAGAAGTCAATCTGCATACAAAGCGCGCTCGAGCAACGCACATATAGACACCGCTCACGGACACGATATTTCGTCCCAATTCAGCTCAATGCGAGCTCGAATGCTATCCGTTTAGTAATTGCAGGCCGCCTCGCCGCGCACCTAGTGCCGGATCTGCCGGACGGCCAGTTCGGCTTTCGCAGGAGGCGCTCCACGGTGGACGCTGTCATGCGCGTGCGAGCTTTAACGACAGGGGATGCGGTGTCCCAAGGCAGGTGTGTCTTGGCGGTGTCTCTGGACATCGCCAACGCCTTTAATTCCCTGCCTTGGAGTAGCATTGGGAGGGCACTCCGGTATCACCGGACGCCCGACTCCGGTCGTGTGGTCGACGCCTACCTGTCAGACAGGTACATAATCTACCCCGGTCACCAGGGAGAGTGGAGACGGCGAGAGATGTCGTACGGTGTTCCGCAGGGATCAGTACTAGGGCCGCCCTTGTGGAACCTCGGGTATGACTACCTAACTAAATTATCCTGTTCTGAATCATATAAATAACTATTTACGTATCCAAAATAAGTCTCAGTGCTAATTATTAATTGCTGTATTTGCTCAAAAATGCTATTAATTCTAAAAGAGTTGAAAATACTAAAATCATACAAAAGATTAGTGGTTGCGCCTATATCGCTTGGTAATTGCCGCGTAAAAATTAGTTCCGTAATTAGCCGCATAGAATTAAATACCGCGTTTTGTTTGTGTGACAACTTGCAACACTTCCCATTTTTGCATCCTTTTCCTGCACAACCTCAAAGAAAGAGATCGCAGACAGACTCGCTCGGTACCGCTCGCAACGCTAAGACGACGTCCCGCGCAGTTTTACAAGAAAAATTAGTTATTGTAGAACTTATCCGCTAAAGACTCTAAAACCGCTAACGCTTTGTGCTTGAGAACTGTGCAGTGTTCAGTGAGTGTTATATCTCTTCGTCACTGGAGCAGGAGTCGCGAAATCCAGAGAACGCCGGCCGTCTGACACATGGACACGAAGGTCAAAAGGTTAGTGCAATTTCCCTCCCATATACGAGCTGTTTTTCTCTGTTTCCTAATCCTAAACGGCTCCAATAAGATCCATCTAATGCAAGTTGTCAAGTACATTATCTGAGAAACGCTAATCCGCAAAATACAGTCCACTTCCAATATTAGTAGTATACGCGCATCCAATTAGAATTAGAGTCAATTATAGAAACATATTTTTTTGTTTGATTGTCATTATATAATGTTTTATTAAATGATTGTACTCGCCAATTATACATACTCGTAGATTTATGACGCTGAAATTTAAACGTTGGCAGACACAGAATAATGTTAGTATGAGTATAATCAAGATTTTATGCCGTATTAAGTCAACAAGTTCAGAGTAGTTGCTAGTTATGTTAAAATCTTCTTCACCAATCATAATAATGCGGTAGTCCCAAAAAGTAAGATTACGTATTTTACTGTCTAGTACGTGTACCTAAAAGTTGTTTTACTTATACCACAATTTTCTTTGATGTAGTGGCATATATGAAACTTCTCAGCAAACAGAGTTACAGCTATAAATTGGTAGTATTTTGTTTTTTATATTAGATACTACTCAAAATTACTGGGTTATTTTTCTTGTTCTCATGTTCTCCAGCTTTTACCATTGTATGATATATTGTTTTTTTAAGTATTCAAATTTATTAACACTAACGAAGGTCTTGAAATTAAAAGGTGGTGTAGATAAATATAGTTTTTCCTTTGGTAGTAGCGTCTTTTATTAGTTGAAAAATCAAATATCAGAAGATCAACTATAGATCATGCAGGTCGCTGCTTACTATGCGCTAGATGTCGCCACTTCAATAGTTTCTCTTCTATAGGTACGTACCAAGCGCTGATTGTTATGGTAACTCCATCAAAAACTATCGCCATCTAGATATTAGTTTAGGAACAATTAACAGAATTGTCGAATGTGTCGTTCGCTGCTACTGTGTGCTAGATGTCGCCACTCAAATAGTTCATCTACTGTTCGCACGGGGTGCTGATTGTCATAGCACCAATTTAAAAATTAGAATAAAAAACCGACACTCAATATTTGCTAACTTGAACTAGTGAATTATTATAATTGTTTCTGCACGACTAATATAATAAATATGATGATTCCAGTCTACTAGTTCGATTTCTTCACATTTTTACTCTAAGGATAAGTTTCATGACTGTTTTTTTTTTTCGTTTTTTAATTTCTAGTTTTAGATACACTGCCACTTTGTCAAAATCAGTTTTTTTTTTTTGGTAATCTATTTGTAAGTTTGAAGATAACACTTGTACATTACCATGCAAACTTCCACCGAAAATTGGTTTAAAAAAGATCTAGCAAGTAGTTTTTTTTTTAAAACGTCATAAATCGTAAACCGCAATTTACCTTTCAAGTTTGTACGGAACCCTCAGTGCGCGAGTCCGACTCGTTTTTACATTGAAGTCGGTTGTTTTTTTTATTTTTTATAAAAAGTTTTTATTAAACTTTTTACACTTTATATAACTAAAAAGTGTAAGTGTGTTTTTCACCACTAAAAAGTACAGGTATCGGCACAGATCTTGAGCGCTGACTTTTACTTGTGCAGAACTAAAATATCAGGTCTCTTTGGTGGTATGAAGTGAGACGCGGGGGCGGGGAGTGTCAGTGATTGGCTCGCCGCGCATCGCATCATAGACGTGAAGACGTCACTCGTGATTGGTTCCCTGCGCTTGCTGCACGTACCTAACGTCGACGAGTACACTTCCGTGCCAATAAATTGACTCGTGATTTTTCATCCATCGATTTCATTTTTATTATTGGTTATTTTATTAGTGGTTATTATTTCACCAAAAATGGTTTAGCCGAGAACACATAAGAAAGTTCCTTTCAAAAGTAGGTAAAATGTTAGCAATTTCTTCGTAGGGGTGTTACAAATCTTTGTAATATTCGTCTTTGCTACAATATGCATACCTTCCGGTAGAAATTCTCTAAAAGATAATGAAAACCGTATGAAAATCTGTTGCATGGTTAATAAGTAAAGAGAAACACAGCGACTTTGCTTTAAACTATTTATGTTTTTTTTTTTAACTTTTACCTTCAACCAGAATTAAGAAGATAGCAGGTAAAAGAAAAAATAAAATAGGTGTACATATTTTTTGCCATAAGTGTACGATGTGCAAAGCGATCCCCACTCTTTCGCCGAGCGCTCAAGATCCGTGCCGATACCTGTACCCCTCAGCCAAACTTAAATTACCTTATAGCCAGAGTGCATCTCATGACAATTCTAATAATCCCAAACACGGTTAGATTAAATTAATTTATTACAGAGTTCAGGTGCCTAACTTCAGGCTTCTTCATCAGATCAGTTTGATATATTCCCCCTTTTCTTTTAGTCAGTCATTGACCACACATATAAACAAAGCAATTTTAATTGTTACGATGGTTCTGCTGTGATCCTATGAGGAGTTCTGTTCCATATCTTCGAAGTTCATAATCAGATCATAACAATATTTCTATGGGACCAATTCGGAAGCATAACCTTTCAATCAAATAAATTATTTTCAGAATCGGGCCACAATTGACCGAGAAATTGGTGAACATACATAAAAAAAAATAATAATAAAAATACATTCAGCCGAACAAAGAACCTCCTCCTTTTTGAAGTTGGTTAAAAAGAAATAAGATGCCATCAAAAAAATAACTTTTAAAAAAACCAAGGCTGAGTTGCAAGCCTTGGTTTTTTATCAATTCAAAAATGCAATTGCATGTATATCATAACTAATACATATTATATTAAATTAGATTGTTTAGTCCGATTGCCAAGCCAATCTAGGTCACAAAGGTCCCTTAAGTAAGTAAGGACTGAATAAATTAACCGACTTGGTATTACGGCTCTCACAATATTTTACGGTAGAAGAAATGAGTTGCAAGACTTGGTTTTTACAAGTTATGTTTTGATGGCATATTATTGTCTAAATTGAATTTAAATTTTTACTTCAATAAATGAATCCCAAGGTTAAAATGTGTTTTATTCCTGGAAAATTGTCAATCAAACGATGGTTGCTGAAAATCAGTACCACAGATGGCTGCATATGCCCAGTGTCACTGTATAAGCTGTGCAACTGCCTATTCATATACACATATTATATGTATACTTCACTCACTCTTGGACTGATTATTCTAATTAATAATATGGGTATAAGTACTAATAAATTGTTGATGAGATTGTGTGATAGTTAGAATATCTTGTTTTTGTTTATCTTGAATGCCTAGTGGCATTAAGTCCGCCTATGTACCACCACTGTACATGAAGTTTAAATAGGTAAATAAATAAATAAATATCTTTGTCGCAGATACTTAAACTAAATAAAAACTATATGAAACCTGTCAAATATTACGAAATAATAAGTAAGTAGTAGTATTTTCTTTTTTCAAAAAATATTTTGCTCATTGAGACTTTGCACAACTACCTACTTCTTAGACATATAATAAAACTTCAACAAAAAACTTATAATGAGCTTCCAACTCACTGTCCTATAAAGTACAGTTTAGCCCAAAATCAATTTGCGATTAAAGGTCAGGCAGACAGGCACTGGACCTAACTAGAAAAAATCCCGCCAAAATTACTGCAAGCGTGTAGTTCAAATTCAAAAGCAGTTTACGGAGATCAGACAACCCGATAAGCTACAAAGTACTCTGTGCAACCCGTGGATGCAACTCACTCACCACAAAGGGAATCATCGGTGTCCAACAAGTCAATCACTGCATTAGATAAAACACAATGGTCCGCTAATATAAAAGAATTCGTCAAATCAATAATATCACTTTCACTTGATTCAGACATTTTAATCACACACAGATTAAAGAGGGTTTTAATTGATTTTAATCACCAAATCATGAAATCAATTTTATTTTTATTTTTGCTATGGCAATTGAGCCGGTTGCGAATATTCTGCCAGTGTCAAGGGGACGGTTACCCAGTGGGAGTAACCACGTAGTATCCTTATATTTACTATACTCTTTGGTAGTATCCCTCTGTCGTCTGTGGAGTAACCGTCGAACTGTGCTTCGTGGAATCGTGGTAGATGATATTAAGCTGGAAAGACAAACACTTGAAGTGTTAGTAAAGACATATAATCTAATTTATACTTAAATAACTAAAAAATTAGATATTATATATATTTAAACAACACATAAACTACTATATTAAATAGAATAATTATATACTCGTTAGAATATAGAATATCGTTTATTTAATAAAAGTGGCACATTTAAATTAAGATACATAATAGTACATTATGATATAAGTGTGTAATGTTATTAGTGATTAATTACCGTCGAGGCGGTATTTAGACCCGAGCCGTGGCGAGGGTCTTAAGAGAGCCAAGAACGGTAATCATTAATTACTCACGTGTGTCATACGACGTTTTTCAATACACTCGTGTAGAAAACAACAGTAAAACTAGCCCTATATTTAATGTACTCTGTGATAACTAGTAATATTTTCTGTGACGGCGGTAAAAATCTGTTTTCTTAAGCGCGCGCATCATTTTTTTTTTATTTACCCCTAGAGGAAGGCTAAGGTATTTTGATCATACTGCCTAGTCTTACGTTTATGTTTTCTTGCGTGAAAAGTTTGTACGATAATGTCTTTCATAGTGACAATAGAATATAGATGTAACATTTTCTAATTATTTTGTAGTATTTAATTTTATTTAATACAGCCATTGAACTTCACTGGAATAAAAAAAAACGCCAATTTCTTTCTTTTTTTTTTTTTGTGTGTGGCCTCTCGCAGGTCAACCTAGGAGGTTGTCGGCTGCTTAACCGGTCTTGCCTGTGGCGGCCTCGATTCGAGAATCAAAGCCTCCAGCCAGGGCTTACTTAACTAACTTAAAACTAAGCGACTACACGCTAAGGGCACCCCCTGTGGGGTACGGACCTCGGCTTAGGGCGTCGCTGGGGGGGGGGCAGCAAGGGACGGGCTGGATCGCACAAAGATATTATTATTATTAACGGGGAATTTTAAAACTACGGCTCAGCGGCGCGGGCTGGCTCGAGCAAAGGACGGGGAGGACGTTGACGTGTCTGTCGCGGCGGGCCTCGGCGGCGAGGACGGAATGACGGCGGTCTGCATTGTTTACGAACTGTACTGGTTTCCTTACGGCTCTCTTGGAGCAGGGTAATGGGGTCGTCGGGGGTGACAAGAGTATGCCTAGGACGGCGAATCTTTGAGATGAGGGAGGGTTCATATCGGGCGGCCGATACGATAAGGGGGTTGCGGTGTTTCACAGCAGTATCGAAGAAACGCTTGCACAGGCGTTTCATGAACTGCTGGATGGTGGGGATTTTGAGATCTAAGTGTAGATTCTCATTTCGGACGTAATAAGGGGCACCGAGGATTTTACGGAGGGTCCGGTTTTGGAGGGTCTGCATCCTATGGAGGAAACGGGGCTTGGCGTGTGCGAAGATAGCACAGGCATAAGTCATGATCGGGCGGATTATTGCTGTAAAGAGGCGCAGCTTGCACTTAAGTGACAATTTGCTGCTAGCAGTCAAGAGATAATGGAGCCTACCTTGAGCGAAAGCGGCTCGCGAGCGAGCCTGCTTTATGTGCTCGGCGAAGGTCAAGTGCTGATCGAGGATCATTCCGAGGTACTTGGCTTGCTTCTCCCAGGGGATTGGCTTGCCGTACATGGTGATCGGAGGGGGAGGGAGGACGGACTTCCGCTGTCTCGAGTAGAGAACAGCTTGACTCTTATCAGGGTTAACCTCTATTCTCCATTTCCGGAACCATTTGCCCAAAATGTTTGCGGAGGTTTGGAGATTGCGAGCGATAACTCTGGGGTCACGACCGTTGTAGTAAATTGCCGTGTCGTCGGCGAATAGAGCCAACTGGGCCTTTTTACTCTGGGGAATGTCGCTGGTGAACAGCGTGAAGGCTAAGGGGGATACTACGGAGCCTTGCGGGACTCCTGCTCGGATGGGGTGGGGGGAGGAGAGGGCACCCTCAATTCGATAGCGGAAGGTGCGATTCGACAGAAAGTCTCGCATGATGAGCACGAGACGGTCTGGCACTCCGAGTTGGTATAGCTTATATAATAAGCCATTGTGCCAGACCTTGTCGAATGCTTTCGCTATATCGAAGTACAAGACACCCGTCATCGTATTACGCTGGAAGCCAGCGCTTAGGTGCTCTACGATGCGGTGGACTTGGTGGATGCATGAGTGCTCGGTACGGAACCCGAACTGCTCATTAGGAATGAGACCCTTGGATTCGGCAAAATCTTTGAGTCGCTTATAAATAAGCCTCTCGTAGACTTTACCGAGAACATTGAGGAGACTGATGGGGCGGTAGCTGGAAGGGTCAGACTTGGGCTTGCCTGGTTTGGGGATACCGATAACGGTGGCCTGCTTCCATGCTTGGGGGAAGATATTATTGCTTAATGCGCCATTGAAGATGGCGGTCATTAGCATTATAAGTTGGGGAGGGAAGAGTTTGAACACTCTGTTCGTGATACCGTCGGCGCCGGGGGCTTTCCGGGGTTGAAGTTTTTTGATGATATCCTCCACCTCGTCGGGAGTGACGGGGGGTAGAGGGTTATCAGGGTCTTCAACGGGAGGGAGGGAGGCTCTACGTTCGACTTCAGCGTCCACCATGTCGATGTGAGCTTGGTCTACTAGTTGAGAGCTAGGCGAGCATTGGGCTTCGAGGCTGTCGGCTAGGCATTCCGCTTTTTCAGAGTTGTCGAAAGCGACACTCTTATCAGGGCGGGTGAGCGGAGGGATAGAGGACTCTTCAGTGGAACGTAATTTCCTCTGAAGTTGCCAGAAGGCGAGATGAGTAGGCTCGAGTTCGCTAAGCGTCTTGTCCCAGCGGGCGGAACGCAGCTCGGTCATGCGTTTCTTAACAGCACGCTGTAATCTACGCATGCGAGCCTTGTTAGCGTCGCAGGGAAAAGCGCTCTTCTCGGTCATCAGAGCCCGTACATCGTCCGGAATTTTCCAGCGACGGTCCTCCATCGCTGGAATCTCCCTTGAACATTCGTTCAGGACGGATTGTACGTGATCCGTGAGCGAGTCGATCGCAGCCGTCGTGTCAGCGACTGAGTCGATGTGGTCAGGGATAGAATCCAATTGAGGTGACGTGGTAGATTTCAGTCTTTCGCTTACTTTCTTCCAGTCAGTGATCAATTGGGACGGGGGAGGCTGGCCGGGGTCGAGATTACCCGAGCGGGAGCCTAGGTGCATGATCACGGGGCGATGATCGGAGTTAAGCTCGTGTATTGCTTCTATAGATTGTAAACGGAGGTTTACATTCTTCAGGAGCGCTACATCGAGGACCTCGGGGCTATGGTTGGGATTTTGGGGGAAGTGAGTGTGACACATCAGGGCGATGATGTCAAAGTTAAGGGATGCACCAAGGTTGAACACGACCTTTCCTCTAGGGTTGGTCGTACTACTGTTCCAGGCGGGGTGTTTAGCATTGAGGTCGCCCGCTAGTATAACGGAGTCACTCAAGCCAAAGAGGGCGGTGAGGTCGCTAGTGAGAGCGATGGACTCGTCTGGCATGCGAGACGAGGAAGTCGGAGGGGGATAGTAGGCGGAGATGACAGTGTTCGGTTGATGACCAGTCATGCCTACTCGACAGGCTGAGTATTCTAAGAAAGAACGGGACGCGGGTGGAGTTAGGGGGATACAGTACAGTTCCTTCCTGTAGTAGATGAGTGTGCCACCACCGTGACAGCGAGATCTATCGTTGCGAACTATGCGATAGTTGGCAATTTTAGGATCTTTACGGTGGGGTTTGAGGAACGTTTCCTGGATAAGGAGAATGTCTAACTGATGGTCGCGGAGAAAAGTGGTGATCTCAACTCTCTGATTGATAATGCCGTTGGCATTAAAGAAGCCTAATTTAAGGGATCGCGGTTTGGAACAACAAATTTTTTGATGTCTATCCATCAAGAGTTATGGATGGTAATTTGTCGAGCTCGGCCGTGACTGACTCATATTTGGAGAATAGCGCAGCTCGCTTAGCGAAGTCGAGCTGGCCATTGATTTCAGCTAGGGTTAGCTCATCAGCTAAATCCCTAGCATCCTGCGTCATAAAGATGCGGTAGTTGTCCAGAATGATCTGGCCAACGGTTCTGCGTGGGAACGCAGCCGCTCTTTGGGGAGTTTTTGCGGCCACGGGGGCCACAGAAGCGGGGGCAGGCGCTGGAATGGGCTTGGCCATTAGCGCTGGGATGGGCTGTGAGACCGCCAAAGCCGGGAAGGCTTTGTGATGGTTCAACAGATTCCATGGGGATGGTCTCTGGGGCGCGAGACGTTCGGGGAGTTGGGAAGAGGGGGCTTTCCCAGATGGAACTTCCTTCTGTTGGCGAGCAGCAGCACGCTTTGCCAGCTTGGGAGGGATTTTGGGGGCTTTAGGGCAGCCACGGTAGTTAGCCGGGTGCCCGGCTTGACCGCATAGTACACAGCTGGGTGGCTCTGTGCAGAGTGTGCGGTCCTTGGGACGAGGGCAGTCGCTCGTGCCATGCTCGCCCAGACACTTAACGCATCTGGGTGTAGCGTAGCAGTTACGCTGCGAGTGGCCATATAATTGGCAGCGGTGACACTGACCAACTATCGTCGGTCTGAAGGGCTTCTCAATGGAGATGCCGGAGAGGGAACACACCGACTTGACTTTGAAGATGGGGTGGTGCCCTTCGGTGGGGTCGCATACGACAAGCACCATGTCGTAGAGCTCGCTTCCTCTCGCCTTGTGAAGGCGGTGGACAGCGGAAACGGGGATGTTCTGCGCCAGGAGGTCGGACTTGATGTCCTCGGTGGCGATCTCTTTAGGGACACGTCTTATCACCACTCGGGTTGGCGTGTCTTCGGGGAGGGAATAAGTGTGAAAGGAGATTTTCCTATCACGGAGGACTTTGGTTAGTTGCCAGTGGCGGTACCTTCATACAAGCAGAAAAGCCAGGCATGCCTTACTAAAATGCTCGATAGAGAATCAATATCAAACCCGAACTATTTAAAAGTTCGCGCGCTTTAATTCTTATCAAAATAACACAAAGTATCTACCTATGCCACACTACTACACAGCGCGCGCAGAGTTTCGCATTAGCAGCATCTACGCGAGAGCTATATCTATCTCGCTTACACGTACCGGCTTTTACCGGGCTTTCAAATACTACCTCTGTCACTTTCGCACTTATAGCGATGTGCCGTATAACGAGTTAGGACCTTATGCGTCTACAAATCGATCAGTATGGAAGATTTAAGCCGGGCATTCGTATGAAGTTGCTCCCGTATGCGTGACCTTGTCACCTTGCCAACTCTGCAGTGTTGCCGTTTTAGCGACGTTGTGAGATCTTGGAGATTTTTAACGAGTTTGGAGACTTTTTTTAAGATTTAGCAACAATAAAAACTAGCGACTTTTTAAAATAACGAAATTAAATATTCAAAAATAAAGGCAATTTTTTAGAACTGGTCTCGTTAATTTCAAAATACGATGTCGTTTTAGAAAAGCATAAGCAGCATCAGGAAAGTGACAAACCGGGGCCGAGTTATTTATCTAACAAAATTCAAAACGATAATTATTATTCATTCCGTAGCCGATGTGATGCAAACTTGCATCGATTACGAAGTTAGGCAAACAAAATTTGTTTCAATTATTATTGACGAAACCCCCGATGTTAGTCATAGAAAACAACTGTGCTTGATTCTCAGATATAATTATAAAAATGAAATTCATGATTGTTTTTTGGGCTTTTAATTTATTGTACCTAATCAGTAGTTTATGAGAAAATTGCGATGATACATACGTAGGTACCTACATACTCAGTCGAAAACTGAACTTTTTTTGAAATCGGTTAAAATTTTATTGGGCTTGCCTTATTTTGAAACCCTAGGCACGCCACTGGTTAGTTCCCGATAGTCATTTGACGTCGGGACCTGAACCTTTATGCCTTGTTGGCAAGAGCGGGCGTTCGTGTAGTTGATCTTGCGATCACTACACATTCTGGACACATCTGTCCACTTCGCCTTGTCCTGGATGTACAAGGGCGGAGGGGGGCGCTGCTTCATTGGCTGAGTGCCAGAAGCGGAGGGAGGGCAGCTAGCCTGCGAAACGGGGGCGGGCTGGGTAACAGGGGCGGGCTGGGTAGCGGGGGCGGGAGAAGACACTACGGTCTTCTTAGCTTTGGAGGCCTGTGCGGCCTTTCGGGCTTTCCTCTTGCCCCCTAGGACGACTTGGAAGTCGTCCTCGGAGGAGGAGGAATCGGAGGACTGCTCGGATTTCGAGGCGGAGGTTTGCGACGTTGAGTCGCTGGCGGGGACCGAAGTATCCATTGCCTCATTGGCAAAATGGGCTACTAATAGGGGAGGCATAGAAGCCTTTCCTGGAGGAGGGCGGGGACAGGGGGACGGCGGGGACAGACCTGAGTCCGTGTTGGCCGGGAAGGGCGACAATACGTCACTGAAATCAGTGACGCTCGTCGGAACGGGAGGAGGGGCGCTTTTAATTAAAGCGATTTTCTCGCCATATTTGGCGAGAAAATCGGGGTCCTTAAAAAGGACCTCTTTGACGAACGCTAAGATAATAGCGTCCGTCATGACTAGATGGGACCTGGGGGGTATTGGCTAACTTTTTCAATAACAGTTGACAACTAGCATTCGTTGCACACTAAACTTAGTTGTCAACTGACAATTTCATAAAATTGGTATTACGTATCACACAAGTGGCTAACAAACTACGGTGGAAATGTGGTGAATTATAAAAATTTACGGTGCCTATTTTGACCACTCTAAAATTTTATCGACTATTATACAGCTTCAAAAGCTTACACAATCGCAATTTTAAAAGTATCGATACAATAACTTCTGTCAAAACGTGTTACGGTGGCTATCAAAGGCACCAGTGGTTAATGACGTCACTGCAGTTGGTCACTGAAGATAGGCAATACGAAACTAGCTGTTTGACAGTTCAATGATGCACATTGTTAACAAGTGATCATCACTTGAACTGTCAACAGAGTTACGCAATAGGCCCGCTGGGCTATTCACATGAGTTGTACACTCAGAAGTCCTACACCTACAGTCCCTACGTCCCCGGGTGGACGGGCCCGGGGGTGTGTGACCCTCCCAGTAAGGGTTTGCAGACTGGGAGGTGAGTACCTAATGGTGAGCCCTAAGCTTGTAACCGATCGCCAATCTCAATGTGCGATCGGGCCCTTCCAGGGTCTGGTGCGAAGGGATAGACACCCCAACCGACACCAGGTGTGTAGCTGAAAGAGAACTCGGAGTATTAGGTTTGACTAGGTCCCCCAAGGCCAAAACCTAGCTCCCGACTCCAAATGACTGCCTAGCCCTGAAGGGGTTCGGCGGGTGTATTGGGGCAACACCCCCTTGACGTTGTTGACACCGTTAGGTTTCCCGTCAAGGACCACGAAACTGTGGATTTTCCCTGAAGGGGCACACGTTTATCGACTATTTCCGTAAGGAAAAGTCTATCCTCCACTGCCTTGAAAAAGGCGGCTTCGGATCGCTGGTGCGGTCGGCGACCACGATGACGTCACGCGGGGTGACGTAACACGACACAGAGCACGGAGCGGGCGCGGAGCACAGAGCGGCACGACCGTTCGGGGCGAGCGTCGGGCGAGAATGATTTGAATTGAAATCGAAAAACCGCCAAAAAAAAAAAAAACCGCGCGCGTCTTAAAATGGTGGCCATAGACCATAGACAAACAAAAACAATTTTTATTTGAATGTACGATTTATTTACTAAATGTTTTTATTCAATAAAAAAGTAAGAGTATTAAGTCAAGAGTGAATAGGTTACTTCTAGGTAGGCGCGCTCCATCGTCGACCGCATCGTCGCTTTCCATCAGGTGAGTTAGCGGTCAAGCGCGAACCTATCAAGAATAAAAAAAATAAAAAAAAATCGTTTACTTGTACAAGTTAAATTTGTCCATTTTAACTTGTAAATTGGATGAAATAAGTAAGTAAGACACTAATTTATATACTAGGTAGGTATAGGGGTGAGCTCCCCACCATACCCCGGCCAGGGCCATAAGGTCCGACACAAAACGTTCACATTTTTTGACCGTGTTGTTTATGTGGTCAATCCCAGACAATCTTGAACCCAAAGTTACTCCCACAAACCTAGCCTTATCCTTGACAGGAATGATTTGTTCATCAATATTAATATCTACTGGGGGTACGGAACGTTTGCGGGTAAAAATGACAGCTGTACTCTTTGGCGCACTTAAAGACAAACCGTGATCGAGTAGCCATTGATTTAGTGAGGACAGAGAGACGTTCATTGAGAGAGCGGCATCCTGAATGGAACTGCCAGAGACCACTAAAGCTATATCGTCAGCATACTGAAGGATTTTACAGTCAAAATTGAGGGATGATGATAGGTTAGCTGTATAGATGTTATACAGTGGGGGACTAAGAACAGATCCTTGAGGTAATCCTCTCCAGACCGTTCGCGTTCTTTGATCAGAGTCAGCCCCAGGTTTATTTTTTTTATAAGTAGTGATGCAATCATTAATGGTGAGGCGCACTAGTTTATTAAGATTATTATTCTAGTTTATTAAGATTAGGGTATTCTCAATTGAATGATGCGGTTGGTAAATCGATACGACAAATCCTAGCCGGAATTCTCAGCTCGTGCAGTTTTTGCCAGAGTTTAGGGAGAAGGACCGAATCATAGGCAGCAGATATGTCCAGGAAGACAACAATCACAGACTCATTCCTGCTTAGGGCCAGTGGGACCGCTGACGTGAGGATACCTACACTATCAGCTGTGCCAAGACCTTTCCTAAAGCCGAACTGAGTCACCGGAAGCGGCCTTCCGCTCTCCACCAGCCACTAATCGATTCTTAACCAAATGCTATAGAAGTTTTATGAGTATGGACGATAAAGCAATAGGCCTGTATGAGCAATGATCACTAGGATCTTTGCCCGATTTTAATATCGGGATGACAACTTGAACCTTCCATTCTTTGGGAATGTAGCCGGAAGTGAAGCAGAAGTTAGCCAAGTCCAGGTAATATTGATGAGTTTTCGGACCAGCTTTAGAAATAAAGGAGTAGGTGAATCCATCCATCTCTGACCTGGGATAAAACCGATTTTAATTCTTCCAAACTAAATGGCATGTTCATTGGGGCAGCAGTGTCGTCTACATCATCAATGCTAATACTGCACTCCTCCACGCTAGGAACATAAGCTGGGGCGATTTTTGAGAAGAACTGGTACCCCAGTTCCTCTGGGATGCTGTTGGAAGAAACAGGTGCTAAACAGGTGAGGAGAAACAGGTGTAGTTTGTACAAGGCATACAGTACAGTAGATTTACAGTGTAGTATACAGTGGGTCCTAGGACTCCCTTTCCTAAACTAGGCAGAAATTCTGTCTGTATCTTCGGAAAGAGTTTCCAATTATAGAGGGTCGTATTACGGTTACAAAATTAAAAACATTGGTACGTGCAGTGGGTGGACAAAGTACTTAGTTAAATATGTGTAGTGTGTGTGCGTTTATGTGTGTATGAGAGTGAGTATGTGTGTGTTAGTTTATAAGCGTATTGTATGTTTAAGCCTGTTCATTTAATGTATTGTAGTTAGAAGCTCCTCGGTATGTATGTTAGTGTCTGAAGCCAGGAATTTAGTTTCTTCTTTACCTCACACTTAGTCAAGACGTATATATTAAGTAGTTTGTGGGCTTTATTATATAGCCTAGCACATAGACCATTAAACTGTCGTCTTATGAAGGCAGTCCTGCAAGAGACGGTAGGACATAACGGAAAACCACAGCGCCGCTGACTCAAAAGCCTCTTATTGTAAGAGAACATAGTGTTTGTAGAGGATGGTTCTTAGGATATACAATTTTCTAACCGATAGGACATTGCATTCTGTATATAGCATAGATGTGGGGTAGTCACGTGGTTTGAAGTTTATTACTTTAAGCACAGCCCTTTGAGCTCTTTCAAGCTTTAATAGCTCAGTTTTATAAGTTCCCCTCCACACAGGGATACAGTACGTCAGAATTGATTGACACAATGCCAAGTAAACCATACGGAGAGTATCTTTATCCGCTGAAAACCTCAGATTTTTTTAAATGTATATTAGTCTTCTGGTTCGAGATGTTAATGACTCCAATTGAGTGGTCCAGTCTAGTTTCTCGTCGATGAACATTCCGAGATATTTTATAGATTTTACCATCGTCAACGACAGACAAGTACAGACTGTATTGTTTTGCGAACAGTTCTGGGCTATTAGGTTTCCGGTTTCTTCAGCTGGTTTTGGTCAAGTTTTGGTAAGTTTGGTAAAATAAAGCGTAAGAATTTGGTTTTTGTAACGTTCAAGGTTAATAAATTCCTTGCTAGCCAATCCATTACTCTCCGTAATGCGTTTTCCGAATGCAATTTAGCGTCATCCCAACTCTTACCATATGCCACTAGTGCAGTGTCGTCTGCGTAAGTAAAAATATCACAGTTGACGAGAGGCAGTTTACAAAGGTCGTAAATAAATTTGGAAAAGAGTTGGGCCAAAATACTTTCCCTGGGGAACTCCGAAGGTTATTTGTTCCTCTGCGCTAATTATAAGTATTATCTATCTTGACCGATTGTTTACGGTCAGAGAGATAGTCTTTAAAGATGTTAAGAGCAAGACCACGTATACCCACATTTTCCATTTTTTCTATTAATTTGGAAATGGTTCACCCTTGTTTGGTATAACAACGTTTTGTTGAAAATCGCTCCGGCTAATTTTAGTTACAATAAAGTCATTTCGTATAATTATTCATTTGACCGAATAATTAACTGGTAGATTTTTATTTAGCATATTTGTTTCTTTGAAATAATGTCATTTGACCGAATTTTCAAGTGCACTAATTTTTAACCTAACATAACCATTTTCTTTTAAATAAGTAATTATCCTAATCTAAATAGTTCAGTTCCGGGTAACCTACTAAAAACAATCTCTTTTTTCTATTAATGCAAGTCGTTTCTGGCACTCGCCGGCCGCTGCCGCGGCACCGCTCGCTTCGCTCGCTCGGCTCGTGCGTAGGAGGTCACAGTTTTAACCTAACCTAACCTACCCATTTTTTTTTAAGAAGAAATTAACCTAATCTAAATAGTTGAGTTCCGGGTAACCTACTAAAAACAATATTTTTTTTCTATTAATGCAAGTCGTGTCTGTTAAATAAACTAATATCAAGTAACCATTGACTTGTTTCAGACAAATTCAAGCACAAAAATACATGTTATACCACCTGAACATTACATCAAATGAACATCATACCTTTTGATCAATAGCGCAAATGTTGTTATCGCAAATAAATATTCGATGAAATGAAAATTATGTTAATCGATATTATACAAATTGATTATTTTCTTAAACGTTGTTCGAATTAGTAAAATTACATCAAAAGTTGTTATACCAAACAAGGGTGAACCTTTGGAAATACAGACAGTGTCGAATGCCTTACTAAGATCTAGGAAAATGCCATAGCTTTTCAATTTTTTATCTAGTTTGTCAGCAACCGATTGTACTAGGTCAACAACGGCATCTTCCGTAGAGATGCCTTGTCGGAAACCATATTGGTTATTGGCGAGGATGTGGAATTTGGTTAAATACTTATTTAGACAGTTATTAAGAACTCGTTCCATGATTTTAGACAAGGCGCTTAAGACGGAGATTGGACGATAGTTAGAGATCTGATCCTTATTTACAGTTTTATAGACAGTGGTAATTAACGCCGTTTTGAAGGCCCTCGGGAATACCCCTTGTGATATGGCAAGGTTGCAGATATGGATAATGGGAGGCACAAGGACGTTTCGAGCCATTTTGATTAATTTGGCTGGTATGTTGTCCCATCCCGTAGCACCATCATTCCGGAGGCTTTTTATAATTGTCTCGATATCACTTACACTAACCGGGAGAAGCGCGATTCAATTTACTGTATTAGGTTTGGATGTCTGATCACGGTCAGTAGGGAGGTTAGTTATTTTAGATGCCCAGTTCTTACCTACATTAGCAAAAAAGTCATTGATTATGTTAACTGAGGGTCCGTAGATAATGTTAAAAGATTCGTGGCTGGCTGATTATTTATTTCTGTGTAAGTGAGTTTAACGACCTTCCAAGTTGCCTTGCTATTATTTTGAGCTCTAACAAATTGAGATTTTTCGTAATAACGTTTGAGTTTATTAATAAGCCGATTACAGAAATTACGGTACCTTGTGTAAGTTATTTTGAGAATAGTGTTTTGCGGATCTAAATTTAGCTTTAAATGCATGTTGTGTCGGTTTTTGATGCACTGGATAAGACCGGGTGTCATCCAAGGCTTAATTATTCTAGCCTTTCTCGTAATTTTGATATATGAGTCAGAACAATACCTTTGAGAATAGTAATTAAATTCTCTGCAGCATTATTAGCATCAGTAGCTTCTATCACCGGGGCAAAATCAGCGCTTTCCACATCTTTTACGGCATTATTATAATTTAAACGTGTTGTTGTCTAATAATAATAATAATAATAATCCTTTTTATTGTCCAGAAAAACATGACATAATGTAATAAAATACACTATCCTCCACACTAGGATTCCCTGTGTCGTGGAGGGTAGTCTCTTTCGTCGTAACATACATTGTACAATAACCGGAATAAAAAGAGTAAAGTAAAAAATAAAAACAAAAACAAAAAAGTGCGAGTGGAACATGCGTGATGAGTTTGTGTGAGTAAGTGTGAGAGTGTGTGTATATATATGTGAGGGTGTGTGTGTATTGGGGGTGTGTACGGGTGTAAGCATATGTGTGAGAGTGAGTGTGTGTGTATTTCAGTTTGTATGAGATTGTGAGTACGCGGATATGAGTGTGTGTGTCTATGTTTGTGATGTACATGAGTGGGAGTTCGTAAACAGAAATAGTTCCTAACCTGTTGATTAGGTTTACGGTTCACTTTGATTCTGTTTACACATAAAGCCATAGCATGATTATTTGTAATACTCGTTTCTAGTACGAAGGAATTTGATGGGGATTTAGTTTTTAGTAAAATATGGTCTAGATAAGTATTTGAACTCGGTCTAGTGGGGTGTAAAAAAGCCGGTAAAAGGCCTAGTGTTGCTGTATGTAGAAGATATTCGTGCGAGTGAGGATCCTTGTTGTCAGGTTTAATACCAACGTTCAAGTCCCCCATTACTATGACAGATTTGCTGCTTTTTAAAGCAGAGACGGCAGTTTCCAAACTATTATAGAAATTAGATAAGTTAGTATACGAAGGTGAACGATATACTTATGTCAATGATTGCAGTGTCTTGAAAACGACAGATTAAGCAGTTTGCGTCCTTATAGAAAGAATGTTCTGTTACTGTACATTGTAGATTACTCTTAACGTAGATTAAGTACTACTCTATCGTTTTGAATTGAATTTTTTACTGTCGAATACGCGGTATAACCGTCTATAGTTGGGGTTGAACCAGCATTTTTCAGCCGCCATTCCGTCAGTATTATAAGATCGAATTCTATAGGCATCTGTGAAAGAACAACTAAAAAACTGATAAGATTTTTGTGAACACTACGAATATTAATGTGAATTATTTTAATCGACGATTGCGCTACATTTTGTAAAGAAGTGTATGTGTGTGGGGCACAGACTTCAAAAGTAGCTACCCTGTGTTGATCAATTTCATAAAGAATATTATTTAAACAAGCCATTTATAATTTATATTAAGTGATTTTAGAGATAGGTCAAAAGATAAAACTATTTGATGTGTATAGTAATTGGGAAGCATGTGTTTGTCTTAGTGTAGTATGGAAGTAAAATTGCTTCAGTTTCTGTATTAATAAAGTATCAGAAAAGGTGAGATAGGGCTTCATATCATACATTGTACGTGTAAGTAGAGCGGTGTGTGAAAAGTAAAATGTTATGTGTGTGAAGTTTGTGTAATAAGTTAAAAGTTAAAACTAAATAACTAATATAATTTTAAGACATTTGCGTAGTATTTTTAAGTAGTAGGTAACTAAAAAGAGAGATAAGGTAATAGTGTAGCACCGGTCGAATAGTCATATTTTTTTCACGATGTTAGCCAGGCAGTCTTTCGATTTGACAGTGTAAATTTCTCTGCACTCTGGGCCCTTGCGTAGCGGAATCTTGCCATTCGAAATCCAGCAGAATCTGAAACCATTTTTTTGGCAAAGTCTCGAGATTGCAGGAATAATTTCTTCATTGAGCCGGGAAGATATTCTACGAGATTTATTGGTTTCTTATCTCCACCTATGCCTACCACCTGCGTATTTAATTTATCTTCTAATTTTCAGCCTTTGTTGAAGTTGCGTGCTGCCGACAGGTAGTTGGGTTTAGTATGCACAGTAGAAAACTCGGCTACAATAGTTTTGTTCGTCCCAGGTTTGACTGGTAAACGGTATATCGCGTATTTCGGGCGTTGGCACTTTGAAGTCAATAGTTTTGCCGATCAGAGAAACGATATTGATCATCTCCTGCTCCTCAACCGTTTCATTTGTGTTATGCATGGTAACTGTGGATGCAACATTCGTATTTTCATTGAAATAAGAACTACCTATTATTATCCCGTGTATGAGAAAATTTAATTGGACGACAACCATTTTTGTGTTTTTTTACCTATTTTGGCGATTTCGTGCACGTGGTGGCTTGAACTAATAATAAGTAGATATGGCAATATTTTTGATGAAGATTTTTTGAAAAATGTAACCTATATTAGAAAGTGGTTTAATTGATTCTGCTCATTGTTCTGATCAAACTATTTTCAGGTTTTGCGCATTTAACGTTACACGTTCTATACATTTTTTATAAACAATATCGCAAAGGCCATAAAATAGCATCATAGTAGGTATAAGCCGGTGCATTAAAGAAAGGAATCTGAAATGGCGGCATGTACTTGCGTTGACAGATAGTACAGACAGCATATAAAATTTCAAGTAAAGTTTTTTTTTTTCAAATTAAAAGTAATAAAAACAAGACTGGGTCACATTAATTTCAAACTATAATGTTTAGGTAATTAACTAAAGGTAAACAATCTTGACATGTCTTTTATCTAAAAGTTGTCTATAATTTTTATCTAAAAATGTTTACAATTTGTTATTTAGCTATACCAATGTTTGGTAACTAACTAAAATTAACTAAAACAATCTTGACATGTCTTTTATCTAAAAGTTGTCTATAATTTTTTTATCATTAAAGAATTTCAAGACAGCGTGGAAGCAAATCAAGACTAATTTTTTTTCTGCTTACGGTACGCGCGAGAGTGAGTATAGACGGCACTAGTGTGCGAGCGAGAGAACATGATAAGCGCCGCCTTTTAAGATTTATTAAGATTCCTTTCTTTAATGAACCGGGTTATACTCTATTTTATCGTAATAATTAATTTGACTTAAAACATTTACAAACTCCATGTTTCGCACTACGCTAATCACGACCTTATGTCCCGGCCGGTCTGCACTCATGATCTGGCATCTCAAGTACACAGATTGTTGTAAACTTAAGTGTTGAGTTTCGTTTATTACGATCAGGATCTCAAGCTTGATATCAATATCAAGTACCTATGACATCTTCGGCTGAGGAACGTTTATTAATACGGGCCCTAGACTCGAGTCAACATTCGAGCTGTACCAAACATAGTATTCGAGTATTGGGCTCGAACCGTGGAATCGAGTCATGGTTCGAATACTATACAAACCAACTCGAGTCGACTCGTTTCAGCAAAACAGGCACTCGGCAATCACTAGTTATATTTCAATTTGACAGCTGTTGACAGTTTTGAATTTGATTGATTTTTTTGTTTACCCCGTAGGGAAGGCTATAGTCGTTCGACCATATCGCCCAGTCTTTCGTCGATGTTTTCTAGCGTAATAAGTTTTCAATAATAATGTCTTTCGTATTCGAATATCACAAATTGAGTCCTTAAAGGTCAGTGTTGTTTTATTTTTTTCTATTTATCCCTTAGGGAACGTTATAGTCGTTCGACCATATCACCTAGTCTTTCGTCCATGTTTTCTTGCGTAATAAGTTTTCAATAATAATGTCTTTCGTATTCGAATATCATAGTTGTTTCTTTTTGTTTTACATTTTGGCAGCAAATGTATCGATTCAGCCTTCTCAGCAAACTTCACTGATGTAGCCAAAACTACAATAAAATTCTCAGCTCCATTTTACCGAGATCGCGCCTATTTTAATGATTCCACATATTGTCCAGTTGCGCAGGCACTTGAGATACAAAACTACACCAATTTTACATCACAATATCCACTAGGAATCAATTTGCGAATAATTAAACCAACCACTGAACTTCACTCGAAGAAATCCCGCCAAAAAAAAGGGCAGGTCAGTGTTGAATCCTTCACCTGTCTCTCTCTGCTGGGCTACGTTCTTATGGTTACCCTAGTTCGTCCTAGTTAAAGAAAGAGGTAAGAAAGGGTCACACTACCTCTTTCTCGTTGTTTTGCTCGGCACATTTTTCCCCTTTTGCTTGTCAATTAAAAATATGAACATAATTTTTATGAATATAAAGTACACTTTAGAGTTTCTAATATTGCTTCCTATTCCAAATAAAACAAGTTTATCCGTAGTGTATAAATAAGATTCTTGTTTATAGATAGATTATCTATGTAAATAAAAACGAAATACATTTTTCGATAGTATGGAACTATGGATTCCATACTATCGAAAAATGTATTTCGTTTTTATTTTACCCTAAAAATAGGGTTTTAGGTTTTTACTAAGGACCTTATATAAAAAGATATCCATATCCATCTGTTTCGACTCGAGAGTTATTCATAAAACCAAAGTAAATTAAAATGCTATTATTGTGACAGTTGAAGTATATATAAAAAGATGTCAATATTGTCAATGATAAATAAAAAGTCACAGAGTACTTTGGTAATAAGTACTCTGTGGTTGAAGTTCAGCTGTGATTTACTAAAAACCCTTTTGTATTTATAAAATAATACGTATCGTTTAGACAAACTTTCGTTTTTGTTGGCATTATCAAGCAAATACTTACAAGTATTGGGGCCTAAAATTAAATACTCTGTTGAAACAAGAACTAAAATAGGGATAATTGCAAAGTAACTTAATGTTTGTAGTCTTAGTCATCGAAGTGGTATTGTGCTGGTGGTAGTAATCAACCTACAACGTCCTGCACTAAAATTTCCAGAATGCATCTCGGAGTTAATATATCAAATGCTTTGCAACAATTGGAAAGTGTAAAAGCTGCTGTAGACCAAAGTGATGACCCCAAGTTGAAGGTAAAATGTTTAACAATTACTTACACTTAAGCAATTAACAACACTTACAATTCATGTTTAAGAAAAAAAAGGCAAAACTTCTTTGGTTGTTTTTGTTCCACCCGAAAATTCACTTTGAATTTTAATAGGGCCATAACTTGTGTTCAAGGCTGAGGACAACATTATTGCTACAAACAATAGTATCGTTCGAGTAACGTCATAGTCTACTCTCCTGGTTAAGGGTTTTTAATTTGTATTCACCACATTCGAGTTGACTGTGACTGTACAAAATGAACTACCTTTTTGAAAAAAAGCATGAATGGTGCAGGTAAGGCTAAGGTAGGTCAAAAATTTGCCCATATGCCATGCGCTGGCATATGGGCAAATCGCGTTGCCATAAACAAAGATCACTTATCACATTGTTCTCGAATTTTGTCCATTCAAATTACCTAGAATTCTAGCCCCTCACTTTCAATGCTGTTGCGGCAACTAACAAAAGAAGTCTACTCTCATCACATATCTGCCTTGTAAAAGTCATTAACCTTACTGACTGTGGGTCTCTAGACATCAATTTATGCCGACAGTGCCAAAGTCGTTCACGGGCGTTGGTACATTAGCACACATTTTTATCAAAAATTGAAAATTTCACATGTAACATAAACAACTGCCACTAAACTGTTTTTCAGTTTGTCAGAACTTATGAATGTAGCAATGAAAAAAGAAACTGGATCAGTAGGTCGTCTTAGGGGCTGAACAACAATGCAATCCTTACAATTAGTTGAGCTACCTATCCTGATAAGACTTGGAACTGATTAGTCCAAGAGTGAGAAATGTAACCTCAGGAAACTAGTTACCCCCCATATGGAAAGGTTAAGTTTGAAGGTATGATTTAGTATAGTGAAGCCCATAGACGTTGCCTACTTAGTATTTTGGCAAGTAAGTTATCCACACTTGGGTTACTGCTGTCTCTGTGGGTCCTAGTGAAATATTGTGTTATTATAGCCTGTACGGTTTGTCATGAATCTGGCTATCCCATAAGTATTGAAATAATTTTTCCAATCCATCTGGCAGTTCCAGAGCATGTTTAAACAAGCCAAAAAAAGATCTCTTAAGCATTATTATATTAGTAAAGTTAAAAAATATGAAACCTCCCACTGGTCAAAGAGTGATGGCAGATTCTCAATCAAAATTTTGCTGATATATTTTTTTAGTGATGAAAAATATACAAAAGTACCTATAAACAGGCCTGGCGCACTTCTAACTATAGGTATAGAAATCTGCCTACGCCCGCGGCCTCTCTTGCGAGGCTTATTTCGGTAGAGTGCCACACGCGTGTTCGATTTTCCGCTTGACCCGTGCTAACAAAAAATATTTTTGAATTCTTTATCGAATATTCTATCGAGTTTTTATTTCAAGTATTTGCGACATTTTTCACGTAAACGAGTCAATGACCTTAAAATCATTCCATATAGTAGACCTCCCAGTACTAGTGACTACCTTACTAATGCAAGGTCAACATAATTGGAATTATATCTTACAAAATGTTAATTATTATGTATAATAACGTCTTATACGACCTACCTTTTAAATATTACATATGAACGCAAAGCTAACGCACATACAAAATCAACAAAGTCATATACACTTCATTTTAATTACCTATTTCATTTGTTTAGATACCTAACTAAATGTAAACAATCTCTTGACACTTCTATGAGATGACTTTTAAAAAAATATTTTTTAAAGTATGGATATAAGTAAATAGGTAGAAATCAATTAGGTACCTATCTACCATATAATTTTAGAAAATCTGATTATATTTTATGTAATAAAACGTAAGTACCTATTTCACATTTTTCAAAAACACACAAGTCCTAACCCTATAAAAAGAGCGGCCTGTTCAAAGGCGCATAACGGGCATAATAAAAGAGACTCTCGTCACGCGGACTTACGGTGCATTTTGATTCGTTACGAGCGCCACTGGATCTGGTAGGCTAATAAAATCAAGGTCGTGTTCGTGCCGTGCAATGTATTATGGACATTATCGCTGTTGTTAGTAGGTTTAAATTCGTATGTTGGCTATCACGGAGTGCAATTTCTGTACTTGTACTATTTCTTATTCTGTGCTATAAAGATTAAATTTCTAAACAATTTTTAAATTAAATTACTATTGATAGAATGCTTGTATTATAGATATTTTTTAAGTTTAAAATTGGTCAAATTTCGTATATTATGTCAATAATACCTATGTACCTACTTATGAATTTTAAAAATAAATAAACGCTTTTTTGAATGGTTGTTTCCGGAATTGAGTTCAGTTTTCGCCGCGAATCCTCCTTTATGTCTTCTACCGATTGAAAACGGGTGCCACGAAGTGGTAATTTGAGTTTAAGAAAAAAAAGAAAGAAGTCGGCTGGAGCCATATCTGGTGAATATGGTGGTTGCTCGATGGTATTTGTTGAGTGTTTGGTCAAAAATTCGTTCACAATGATAGCCTTGTGCGAAGGCGCATTATCATATCCAAGAATTTTCTTTCCACAAATCTGGCCTTTTTCGTCGAATTTGCTCTCTTAAATGCCGCATAACGCTCAAATAATATTCTTTATTTACCGTTTGACCTTCCGGCAAGAATTCCGAGTGCACAACACCGTGATAATCAAAGAAAACAGTCAACATGACTTTGACTTTTGATCGACTTTGGCGTGGTTTTTTCGGTTTCGGTTCAGTTGGAAGGCGCCACTCCGAAGCTTGTTGACTAGTTTGCATGTCAAACTCGAAAACCCACGTCTCGTCACCAGTAACAATACTAACAATGCGTTTCATGAATATAGTATAGTATAGTATAGTCGACCTTATAATGTTCCTACTGTTGGGACTCAGGCCTCCTCTCTAGGAGAGGGAATGGGCCGTTTCATGAATGTTGGGTCGGAATTGACTCGTTCTAGCATGTTCTCAGCGACTCTCATGCGATTGGGTTTTTGGAGAAAATTCAGGTCTTTTGGGACTACTACTACTCAGTAGACTTTTGGGTCTACTGGTAACATGTTTCATACCCAAATGATTAGTTAAAATGGAACGGATCGACTCGTGAGATACAGAAAGTTCGGCGGCTATCTCTCTCATAGTTGAATGAGGATTTTCAGTCACTATTTCCTTCACTTTTGCGATGTTAACTTCAGTTGAAGACGTTGATGGCCTACCAGAGCGAGGTAAATCTTCCATCACATCTCGACCGCTTTTGAACGCTTTGTACTACTCATAAGCACGTGTTTTTGATAAAGTCGATTCACCGTAAGCCTTCTGTAACATTTTCAGTGACTCCGAACACGCAATTCCATTGGCGATGCAAAATTTAAGACAAACTCTTTGTTCGATGTTTTTGTCCATTATGAAATTCGCAATACACACTAGATATGATATAAGTAAAAACAGCACTGTATTTAATATAAATAACAGATGCAACTCAAACTCTGCGCCAAAATGGAAAACAGTTGTGCCAATCTACCAACAACAAAAATAAACAAAAATTTGAATTTGGAACCATAAACAAATCATCCATTCCCGATACTTTTCTGACTGAATGTATATAGTTTATTTTGAAAATAATTACAAGTGGCCAGTCCCTTATACATACATGAAAACATTTTTTCGCATTTTTTTCTGAGTGGCCTGGTACATGCCAAAAATATGTTGTATTAATTTCTTAGCCAGGAAATAATCCTGAGGTAAATTAAAAATGAGGTAAACCAGGAGGAGGCAGGTCCTCCATTAATCAAACAATAATTTTAAGTTTTATAAAATCACATTATTTTATTTCCAACAGGCAGCAACCAATGATGACTTGAATATGCTGATCAATTTGCTGGAGAGCCCCATACTTAAAAGTATAGCAACACTGCATGATTCTGTGGGAATGCTTGCAACTCAAGTGGCACATCATCCATCTATAATTCCTGGCGACTTTGACATCACTCCAGCAGGTAACTAACATTCTAAAAATATATATTATATTTAGCCCAATGAGTGCTGCTTATGCATTATAGCTTCAGTCTAGTGTTACCCTTTACAACCGGAATGTTCTATGATATAGTAACTATAAGACAGTGGCGTGCCAGATACTTTATAGGGGCAAGCCAAGGAACCCAGTACTACTCACTTACCTAATATTCTGAATTAAAAAAAAACTCGCGTTATAATACACCGTCACGTATCATCAGTGCAAAATTTCTTGCTGTAATACTGATTTTAATTGCTACATTTTCATTTGATATAGAAATTATGTAAACATCATACTTGTATCATAAATGACGTAAACTATATAAGAGCCATCTATTGATATTTTTTGGCAACTCTTGCTCACTCACAACATTGTATTACAGCTGTTTACTTCTGAATCCACTAGATGGCGCACAAAAGATTGTAGTAATCAATCACTTGTTTACGATATTGATATGTAATATAATTAGCAAATACTCACAATTTAAACAGCCATAGCTTTTCGTTCTTCGCATCTTTATCACACAAGATTCTGATCAACTTAAGAATTGAATGTACCTACTTACTTAGAAATTTCGTAACGAGAAGTTTCTTTCCTGGTTTACCAAAACTACAGAATGAAATAACAGCATTCAAGTGCTTTTGAGAATTCTGATGTCTTTTCATAGCACCAGCGAAGGTATTTATGTCATTTTAACCTGATGTATTCCAAGCATTCATAACGTTTGAGAAAAATAAAAACTGCCTATTATGTGATTTACTTTTCTGAGAAATATTCTAATCAGGGGTACAAAAGATTGTAGTAATCAATCATTTATTTACGATATTGATTTGTAATATAATTAGCAAATACTCACAATTTAAAGAGCCATAGCTTTTCGTTCTTGGCTTCTTTATCACACAAGATTCTAATCAAATTCAGAATTGAATGTACCTACTTAAAAAAATATTTCTATTCGCGGTAGTATGTGGGGTAAGTAAACCTACCCCTGATTAGAATATTTGTGAAGTTACGAGATCATATTTATCTCTAAAATTCAAACTCTTTATCTGGCCAATTATCGATTCCACACATACACCACAACCACAAGTATCGTTTTCGAATTCATTTCAAAGTTAATAAACTTTTATCACTTCAAAGCCAAGTTAGTTACAGCAATAACTAATCATAAAACTTTTAACTTTAAATGACAGAAAACAAAAAAAAATCTATCAAAACTATTATTACGTACAACACGATAACCGCTCAAAGCAAATTTGAACTAATTTGTAGTTTGCGGAACTGTTTTACGCATCATAGAGGACGCCTCGTAGTTTGCGTAGTAAGAGTTCGCCTTGTAAAAAAAAACATTGATTAAAAATTATAGACCTGGACTATTTTAATATGATTTTAATAGAAAAACGTTTCAGGAGTACTTGCACACAGTATCAAATTTTACTCACATTTTTATGTTTTTTAATTTCAAAATATTAGATCAAGCCAAATACAAAGCCTCTGCGACAGAAAGAGGCAGCAACACACTAGTGTTCATCTCTTTTTTTTTGTTAAATGTTAGAGTGAGATTGGAGAGATTGCGCTCAGAGCGGCAACATCGCATAATGCATGTCATAGAGGCGTGGTTGGAAAGACCTCACGGCGTCCTCACCTTCCGCATGACGCAGGTTCTCACCGAACACGGTAAGTTCGGGAAGTTCCTGCACCGGATTCGTGCGGAAGCGACGCCCGGGTGTCGCCACTGTGTGGACCGCCCGGAGGACACGGTGGAGGTGTGTGCCCTGCTTGGGCAGAGCAACGCCGTGTCCTCGTGGGGGCGATCGGCGGCGGCGATCTCTCGCGCCGGGCCTTGGTACAGGCCATGGTCCGGAGCGAGGAGGAGTGGCAGGCGGTCGCCTCCTTCTGCGAAGCAGTAATGCTAGCAAAGGAGGCGGCCGATCGCGTGAGGCAACGGTCCTCACGCCCCAACCGCCGCCGGGATTCCGATCCCGATTTCCGGCCACCGTAGGCGAGGGCTTGCGGACGGCGAGCAATGGGTGGCTCGCCGTCCGATCGTCCGGTAACCGTCCGGACCGAGCCCAAGTCGTCGACGGCGCGTATTGTTCCACGCGCGCCTCAGGGAGATGTTAGCAAATCGTAGGGGCCCAACAGGGTCGAAGCCTACTGGGGCCACGGGTAGTGTGAAAGTGAAACCCGGGGCCCTGGGACGAAGGCAAAGAAGGAACAGGAGGTTTTTAGTCAGTAAAAGTCTGACACTATTTTCCGCTCCGCCCAAGAGCGGGATTTGTCATAAGATGATTTTCCCACCTAAAAAAAAAAGGTATCATATCTTATGAATGAATTTTAATTTCGCATTAAACACGAAATGGCAACTTAGCGTAACCGCGTAGGTGCGCGAAGTTTAAAAATTAAAGATTTATTTTATTTAATTCATTTGTTGTGTTCTATGATATAGATAGATGTGAGGTATTAATTTCACATCAAGCTGGGCTTATTTATTTGTATTGCTCGCACGTCCCTGCTATAAGTACCAATTGGTTTTTTTGACATTTTAGTTTTTCCTTGTTGGCTTTACAGTACCTATAAAAGCTTTAGAGAATTTCAATATCCAAGTGTTGATTGTAACTCAACAAAAGCATATTTGACCTGGAAAATGTAAAAAAAATAAGAAAATTTTAAATAACTAAATTTTAACTGTAGTGAGCTGACCCTCAGCCTTGTTAAAAAATCTGATGTTTCTATAATTTCCACATTTCTTATAGCACAATATTTGTTTCTGTATTAGGAGACCTTGCCCTTCAAGCAAGAAACTTGTATGGAAGTAATGAGGGGGAGGAGGAGCAGCGTGTACCTCAGGTGTCTCCGCCACATAGCCTGGAGTTTGGCTCTGGTTCTGACAATGAGCGCATACTGGGGCTAGATAGTGGATCTGTGGACTCTAACATGTCTCCAAAACAGGTAAGCTTGAAGAAAACAAAATATTTGTCTACGGCCGATTGTGATGATGATGATACTTTTTGTAAATTCGTTTCAAGTTAAACAAACACCATAATACGACAAATGTAATAATTAAAAAAAAAAACTGAATGAGGTCAGTTGTTATCCAACTTCAGAGAAGCAACACTGTGTGGAAGAAGGCTGCACTAAGGGTGCATTCATAAAGATATGTAAGTGACTGATAAGCCCAGTTAACAAATGCTTTTTACTTTTTATTTATCTTTTCTTTTTTTACAGAACCGTGGCTTACTAGACTTGTCAAGGGCTGATGAAACCCTTGGGTCTTTGTCCCACAGTATAGTTGGCAGTGACTGGGCTCAAGTTGAAATCATCAATCTGGTTAATGATGGCACAGGACTAGGATTTGGTAATTCTCTTTTGATTAACTTTTTATCAATGTTTTGCCTACAAATCCGTGCATGACTGCTCAATTGCGCATTTACGGCGGTGCTTATGCCGCCCTTAAAGACATGCCTCGTTATTTTGAAAATGAACACTATCTTCGATTTATCGAGCTCAGATCGCCATCCCTGCCTCCATGTTTTATATCTACACTAGCTGCCGCCAGCGGCTTCTCTCGTGTGACAGTAGAAAATTATTTCTAGGGAACATACTCCCAGGAAAAAAGTATCCTATTTGCTATTCCAGGACATGGTCTACCCGTGTACCAAGTTTCATTGAAATCAATTCAGTAGTTTTTGCGTAAAAAAAAAAAGTAACAAAAATCCATACATGCAAACTTTCGCGTTTATAATATTAGTAGGATGAATTTAAGAGCGCAATGTACGCTAACTCGAAAATTTTAGGCCCCACCTTGGCTCGCCTAGGTTAGTAAAAAGGTATGGGTGTCCTATAACACCCGGCAATAACGTAGTTCCTCACTCACGCTATTCTACAAATAAAATTATATTAATATCTTCCAAAGTGTATGAGCAAAATGTGTAATAAAATAATAATATTGATTTAATAGTTCACGTGTATTTTTTATTTACTTTTTATAAGTTTAATACACGGATACAGAGGGATATGCCTTGGGGGCGTGGCACGTGCCGCTTCGATATTATCAAATTGGTCTTCGAACGGCGGCTGTACGCTTCATTCAGTCGCTTTGCAATTGCGTAACAGTGTACTATTGATGCGTAAAAAAAACAAAATGCCGAGTTGTGCAGTAATTATATCATGTATGGAAAAATAGGTCAAATACCATCAACCTAAAGACAAATGGCATGTCCTACCACCGGTAAATAAACAACTAAGTCACTGTTTTATATTTTAAATCAATTTTTGAATATTTTAATAACCTACGTCCGGAGCGACACGAAATAGTCCAAACTAGCCCGAATCTTCCCGAACGCAACGACCGTTAAAGATTTAGGGAGGTGCAATCGAGTGCGTGTGGCTGATTTTATCGATTTACGTATCATTGCAGTTTAATATTTTTTTTTTACATTTCCATGGATATTGTCGTATTACATATATAGTAGAGTTAAATTAGTTATTAATTTAATGTTACTTGAACCAAATTTAGACATTGTTATTTTACGTAAACATTGGTATCTAGATGCATTTTTCAATGTATTCTGGTTACGTTATTTAATTTAATAAACAAAGTTATAAGTCTAAAAATAAGGAATCGGCTTGAAATAGAGGAACTATACAAACAACTTTTGGATTTGGCATATTAATTCAAATTAACAGTACTCAGTCAAACGAATCCATGACTTTAAGGCTGAGGCTACAGTGGCCAGCGATTTGCGATGCGACTGGAAGAGCGAAACGAGTTAGGTAAATGTAGTGTGGCTACAGTAGAAGCGAAAATTTGGCGATGATGTGGCTACATTGCACATATGCATACAACGAATTAGATGAGCAATTCATGCGGCTACACTGTAAAAGGAGGAAGACTGCGATTTCGCTGCGAATTTGCATTATTACTTATTGCGACAAGGCGGCTACATATAGAAGTGGTACAGAGGTAAAGTGCACGACGCGCGTGGAGCTCGTTTTTTTAACGCTTGTAATATTTAGCGTATAGTGTAGCCATAAAAGTCAATTTAAAATAAGTTAGTAAAATATTCAAAAATTGATTTAAAATATAAAACAGTGACTTAGCAATAACAACTTTGTCCAATCAACAATAATCCAAATCACATTGTACACTAGAGTTACGTTTTAGTATCGTTTAGGTCCTTAGGAATTATCACTTAGGTAACGCTCTTGTTTCGCAGTCGCAAACAAACTAACTCACTTCTCCGTGGAAGTCGCTGCGTCCCCGCAAGGGGGCGCGGCGGCGGGGTACAGGCTAGGCCTTTGTCCCGCGGTGGCAGGGTAGGGCCCCGTAAATACGGGACCTGCATTGGGGTGCCTTGTAGGCGGCAACCTCAAGGCAGGCGCGCTTACGCTGCTTGCCTAAGAGTAACTGCACTGTGTTCAGTAGGAGCGCCTCGGCACTGCTCCTGCAGTGCCGTTTTTCACGACATCTCGGCGGTCAGACCCCGCCGGGTGGAACCCCCGGTTACCCGGAGGAAGCCCAGCGAGAGACGACCAGCGACGAGAATGCCGGCTTTAGGGGCGCTCCCTACTGAGGATGTAGACCCCCGCCTGTTACGCTTCCAGATCGAGCCGGTCACGCTTCAGGCTCAGGGGACGTGGTGAGAGTATGAGCGGTATTGGAAATGGTGTGTTACACCGCTCATGTGGGCATGCAAACGCGCAACCGCGCTACGCGTCCGCTGCGTGAGTAAAATGTATGTAGAGTCGTGATTGTATGAGGGCTGGAGCACGTCATGCCTATATTAACTTAGAACACAACGTGCACCGGGTGCGTGTGATGATTGAGGAGTCTAATTCGTGTGAGTGAGTCGCGTGTAGGTGAAAGCGGCTCACTCAGGCGTCAAGTCCGGTGGGTTGGACACGTCCGGTAGGAGGTCACGGGGAAATCGCCTCGCGTCAGGAGGACGCGCGTGCCAGGGCGCTATGTGCTTGACGTGCTGCCAAGCGGAAGCGTCGGCACGCGAGAACATGTGGGACGCGAGGCGGACACAAAATTGGTCCAGGCTCTCCATCTCGAGGTCCCGCTGTATGACGTCGTTCCTCACCAGCGGGGGGGCGTTCGCGATGGTCCGGAGCGCAAGGTTCTGTTGCGCCCGGAGGCGTCTCTTGCTGGGCTCGCTGGTGAGGGCGAGCCAAGCTGGGGCGGCATACGTGATGATGGGGCGGATGTACGTCTTGTACACGCCCAGCTTGGTACGCAGCGGGAGGCGAGAGGAGAGCACTGGGCGGAGCAGAGCGCGGGCTGCCCCGCTCTTGGCGGTGACCTGCCGGACGTGGCCTCTCATGGAGAGCCGACGGTCGATGGTGACCCCTAGGTACTTCACCTGGGGCGACCACGCGATGTCGGCTCCATGCAGCTGGAGAGGTGGTGGGAGGCGAGCAGACCCGACGAGCAGCGCCTGGGTCTTACCCACGTTCACCGACAACCTCCACTTCGACAGCCAGTCGGGAAGCTGATCTAGTACGCGCTGTACTTTGACTGCTGCGTGCTTCGCGTTAAGCGAGGAGCTTATGTACGCAGCATCGTCGGCGTACAGCGCGAGCGTGGTTTCCTGCGTCGTGGGGATGTCGTCGGTGTAACATGAGTAGCAGGCCGGCGATACGCAGCTACCCTGCGGTACGCCGGCCGCGACCGGGCGGGCGCTCGAGAGTGCGCCATCGACCACCACCTTAAAGGTCCTATCCGAGAGGAAGGAGGAGACCACCTTTACGACGCGACGGGGCGTGCTGGTGTGAGAAATCTTGTAGACCAGGCCTTCGTGCCAGACCCGGTCAAATGCCTTTTCCATGTCGAGGAATACTGCAACCGCTCGCTCCTTCTTGTTCAGCGAGGCGGTGAGAAGGTGCAGTACCCTCGACAGCTGGAGCGTCGTGCTGTGTTCCGAGCGGAACCCGAACTGTTCCGGACGTGGAGTCAGGTGGGGAGTTAAATGTCGCAGCAGGAGTCTCTCAAACACCTTGGACATAGTGGGCAGCAGAGTGATCGGCCGATAGCTCTCCGGCTTCAGCACGTCCTTGTTCGCCTTCGGCAGCATTATAACGCGCCCTTCCTTCCAACACCCAGGAAAGACCCCCGTGCGCAGCACCCCCGTGAACAGGCGCGCCAGTGCCGCTACCGAACGGTACGGCAGGTGGCGCAGCGCTGTATTGGTGATGCCGTCCGCCCCAGGGGCCTTCCTCAGTTTCGTGGACAGGATGGCGCGTCTGACTGCGTTAGGCGAGAAGAAGATAGGGTCTTCCTCGGGAGCTATCGGCGAGGCGAAGTATTCTCCAAGGTGCCTCTCGACTGCTGCGACATGGTCTTGGTCAACAGTCGGGTTCGGCTGGAATTGACGCTCCAGGCACTCGGCGAAGATCTCCGCACGGTCTGCTGCGGAGTATCTTGGGGCCCCGTCGCTATGCAATAGCGGACGCACCGGAGCTGGGGTCTTCGTTAACTGCCGGCAAAGCCTATGGATTGCCGGCCAGTCTCCTTCCGTAGATACAACGTGATCGTCCCAGCTCTCGGCGTTAAACGCTTGGAGCTTGGCTCTGACTCTCTCCGCGTGGCGGTTTAGATGTGCCTTCTGCACAGGGCATCTCGATAGTTGCCACCGTTTGCGAAGGCGCCTGGTCTCAGCGACCAACTCCTGCAGGTGCTTCGGCAGGGGCCTGAAAGCTTTCCCCTGCGGCTGCGATATAGTGGTGGTCGCCTCGTCAAGGGCGCGCTGGATGCAAACGGTGACCTCCTCCGCCAGACTATGTACGTCCGCGGAAGAGACGACAGGCCAAGCTGGCGTGGTGGTCTCCATCACTTCCTGGAACTTTGTCCAGTCCGTTTTTCGACGTGGCGCTGGGGGCGAGAGTCGGGTCGGCATGTCTGCTAGGACGACGAGGACAGGTTGGTGATCCGACAGCATCTCGTCGTCTAGGACTTGCTGAGTGATCTGGCAGTTCAGGCCCACGTGCACGGTGATGTCTAGCACATCCGGCGCATACTGGTACTGGTCCGGATAATGCGTCGGAGTTTCCGGACCGGACACCACGTACCCGTGAGCCTGTGCGTCTGCGAAGAGTCGTTTACCCCCGGAATTCGCTCGATTCGAATTCCACGCTGGGTGTTTACAGTTGAGGTCGCCGGCCAGGAGAGTCGGCCTTGACGACAGGAGCATGAGTGCCCGCAGCTCTGTTATGTCGAATTGGGCTGCGGGCGGAATATAAGCCGCGAAGATATTCAGGTCCTCACCGGCGAGGTGGACCTGAACACCCAGCGCGTAGATGGAGTTGAGGGGCGTCGAAGGTAGGGCTTGGTGGACGACTCTACGCCGCACTAGTACCGCCAGACCACGGTAGGTAATGCCGACTGCCGACTTCTCGTCCTGCCTGTAGATGAAATATCCCGGGAACCTGACTGTGTCGGCAGGCCCCAGGAGAGTTTCGCTAATCAGCGCCACGTCTACTTTCTGTTCCTTGAGGAGGAGGCGGAAGGGGGCGACCTTGCTCTTGAGGCCGCGGGCATTCCAATGGATGATCCTCAGAGACCTGGCCATCGGTGACCGGTGACGATCTCGATTAATTGAGGCAGGTCCCCAAGGACCACACCTATTGGATCCCGCGATCCCATCATCCTCCCGACTAACCCCATCAGGTAGCGGAGGATCTGAGGGAGGCGGGCTCTCAGCAACTCTGTGCTCTCCTCCGAGATAAATTGGCTCGGAGGGCCTCTGCCTCGCTGCTGCTGCCGAATAGGGGCAGCACTTGCGTGTGCGGCCGCTTTGGGGGCGGCTCGGCTCGCCTCTGTGTGCTGCTCCTTCTTCTCCTCGTCGGCAGCAACAGGTGCTGCTCTTGAGGGGGCCCCTGTCCCAGAGGGGGCAGGGGCGGTCGCCGCTTCGGTGTGGGAGGGAGGGGGCGGGGGCTTCTTCCCCCTCTTCTTCCCCCCCCTCTTGGTCATCCTCCGCCTCCCGGAGGGGACTTCTTGACCTCTGATTGAGGGCCCGTTGGCTGCCGCCATCAGGGACGCACTAGGCGCCTCCTTCTCCTCGGCGTTCACAGGCCTCTCTCTGGCTGCGTTCTGCTGGCGCTGTTGCCGGGAGATGGCGACAGTACCCGCTCGCTTGTTCCTCAACTCGTTGAGGAACACGGGACATTTCGAATGGCACGCCGGGTGGTCGCCTGCGCAGTTTGCGCAGGTGGCCGGTTCTGACCTTGGGCGTGGGCAGTCCTTTGCGGCGTGGCTCTCGCCGCAACGCACGCATGCGAGCGGGCGATGGCACAGGTGGGAGCTGTGCCGGAACTTCTGGCACCTGTGACACTGTGCGGGCCCTTTCTTGCCCCTCCACGCCTCGACTCGGACACCACGCATTAGGAGTAATTCCGTGGTGTCATAAATTCTCCTCACGTCGGGCGTCCTCTTTAGCACGGCATGAAATATGCAGCCAGGTCGTCCCTCGCGCGCCTTAATGTTGCGCACGAACTCTGGCTCATATCCCAGCCGGCTCAGCTCTTCTTCAATCTCTGCCGGTTCCGTGTCGGCAGGGAGTCCACGGATGGCCACCTTAAAACTGCGCTCCGCTGGGAGCGAGTAGGCGAACCAGGAAATGCCGCTTTCCCTTTCCAGGTCGGTGAGATAGCGCTGGACCACCCTGTACTCCACCTCGCTTTCGGGGAGGAACCGAATGCCGCCTTGGTACGGGCGGGCATTCGGTGGGAAGCCCAGCAGCTCTTTCACCGCCCTAAAGTGGGCGGCCCAGCCTGGCAGCCTCTCCACAATCAGCGGGGGGTAGCGGGGGGACTTCTTCTTGGCGGCAGGAGCATTTCCTGACGCGGAAGGTGTGGGGGCCCTCACGGAAGAGGGGGCCCCGATGTCCATCGGGTCCGTGTTGCCCCTCAGGCCCGATGAGGTGGATGGCAGGGGGGAGGCCGGTGGCGAGCACACCGCTTCGGCGAATGTGGGTGACCCCACACCATCCCGCCTGCGCGGGGCGCGCTGAGGTAGGGGGGGGTCCTTACACGGACGCTTCGCCTCTTCGGCGGCCTCGTCGTCGGAGCTGCGGGGTCTACGTTGTGGCCGAGCGTCCAGAACAAATTCGTAGCCGAAACTCGGGGTCTCCAGTGGTGGGGGTGGGGGGCCCTCGTCCGGTGAGCCGGGTCGCGTGAGCGTGTCGAACGACACGTCTCGGCGACCGACATGAGAGGAGGCCCCCGACGAAGCCGACATGTCCGACCCCTGACGGGAGGAACATGCGGACATGGCGACGGGGGAGTCCTGGGCGGAGCCCCTTGGTGGAGGTGGCGAGAAAAATGGTGGGACTAACCTTTCCGCCGCAGCGGCCGAGCCCGCCAGCATGCGGCGGGTAGCCGGCGAAGCGGTGCGGCGTGCTGGGCCGGGCTGTGTCCTTGCTTTCGGCTCAGGGCCGCGTTTTCCGGGAGGGATGCTGGTGAGTGTTTTCGATGTCGCACCGGCACTGGACATCGATTCACTGGAGGTGGTGGGCACAGGTGGGGCCCTGGTAGGCGCTGCGGAGCGCGCAGCCGGCGCGGAGGGCACAGCGGGTCGCGCGGGTGCGGCACTACGCGCGATGATGTGCTCCCCCGGCGCAGCGGAGCGCACGGCAGGGGTGGGTGAGCGCACAGATTGGTGGCGGCTAGGCTTCGCTAGGGGCCCTGGGGCCTGTATGGGCACTGGGCGGAAGGCGGAAGGACGAACCGGGACGGCCGGTTGTCGGCTCGACGACGCTACCGACGAAACGCGCGCAGTCGTAGACAGCGCCGGCGGGTGACGAACGGCCGTGGACAGCTTTGGCGGGTGCCGAGCGGTCGTGGACAGCTCTGGCGGGACGCCAGCGGTCGCTTCCCTCTTCGTCTTGGAGGCGGGTGGGGCATCGGGCGTCGGACCCCCAATAAATGGGAGCGACAGCGTCCGGTCCCCCATCGGTCGATCCGGGGTTGGGGTCTCGGAGTCGTTTCCCAACGAACTCCGAGGTCCAGGCTTCTTGGGCGGCATAACGTCGCACAAATAGTTTGTAAACACAAGTTTAAAATTCACATTCACATTTTTATTTAAAATAGTTTTTAAAAATTCAAGAATTAAAATTGGTTAAAAAGATTAAAAATTTTGGCACGTTGCCTCCGCGACCACTACGGTGTGTATGGGCACACCGGGTAGCGACGGGGTGGCCTCCCCTGTGTGCTCCCGCAAGTGCTAGCCGAAACCAGCACCTACGTCAACACACAAAGGGTAAGCCGACTAAAAATAGATGTGGTCCGTACGGGAACGAGGCGCGACTGTACTGCCTGGGCAACGGAGCAATCCCACTAACTCACTTCCGGTCGGGAGCTCGTATTTATATGCGAAGCCAGGAACATTCTAGATACCGACATTTCAAAGCCATTTCAGAACATTGTCGTCGAATCGCGGGGGTAATAAATGATTTTTATTACAAACATGTACCTCTCTTCTTTCACGCGAATTTCGACTCTATTCTTAATTACGGAAGGTACGAATTCCCTTATCTACCTACATACCTGCCTGCTAAACCTTATTTAATAATAATAGTGGTAGGTACTTTATGTCGGACTTTTCTAGAACTTGCCAGGCCTGGGTTCGTACTTCCATTCTTGATGCTACTCTTGATTTCATCGAAGATATGGCGTGTTCAAGTTTCACGGCGTAACAATATGATGGAATTCACTTACCGTAAAGAACATTCATTTTATTTAAATAATTGTTAAAATCTTCCTCCGTCAACGTTTGGCAAACTAAATGAGCAGATGTTGAGGCTGAAATAAGTTATGCATGTGAAAACTTGAGTTCTATGAACTTTTAGGTATAATTGGCGCGAGAACGAGTGGAGTCATCGTCAAGACAATTCTAGCGGGCGGAGTCGCTGACAGAGACGGGCGCCTGAAGTCTGGAGATCACATCTTGCAAATTGGAGATGTAAGTGGGCATAGCTGGTACTGGGGGATTACTGTTGGATTATTTGAGTCAGTCTATGACGGGGAAGGAACAGTGCAAAAATATATGAACGTTAAAATGTCAGCAGATGATCGGTTCTGTGGGAGTTGTGTTTAAGTAGTAGCGACATCCGCAGGCGCACCTGATGGAGATGGGGTCGGAGCAGGTGGCGGGCGTGCTGCGCGCGTCAGGTTCGCGCGTGCGCCTCGTGGTTGCGCGCGCCGCCGACCCCTCCGCGCACCCCGCGCACCCAGCGCCGATCGTTCCTGCAAGGTCAGTTAACTGCTTTACTGTCATTTCACACGATCACACGTTAAGGGTCAGCACTAGGAAATCGTGTTACGGGAATGTGATAAATTTGTATAGATAAATTAATTGTTACAAAAAAAACATCTGGTTAGCTTAGGAGTTTCACCAGTTAGTACAAGTACAATAGTTGGATTGGGGATAAACCTTGTATATGATTGTTAAAAAAATTTGAATATCTCTAAAACGTGCATAAAGCATTGTCGTATTGTAGTAGCTTAAGAGTATTCAACCGTTAAAACCACGCAAAAGTCTAAATCAATGATTTCCGACGGACAATATAACAATAATGTGTTTAATTTTTAGATAAGATATTGACGACATATTATTGGGAATTTCATAATCTAGTGTATGGTCCAAAAACATTTTCAAATAGTCGTATCGTTTTCCCATTAGAACAGATCTTATTCAAGCCGTTTTTAAAACTAGCGGTCGAATGTCTACGCAGATACGAGATAGTAGTAAAACCGTGTATGATAAACTTACAACAATTTTACTTTAAAAAAACATATAACATTGACTAATGCATGGCTGAAAAAAAAATACGATTGCTGTAATTTTTCATTCAAGAAAAGTAAACTCAAAACATTAGGCAAACATAAATGTACTGAACAGCTGATTTTTTTTTCGCGATTTCAGGTTTGTTCCCATAGTAAAAGTTGTTGGTTATCATGAGCACAATCACGTGTTTATGTATCGTACACTAATTGCCAGTCACCCTATATAGAAAAAAAAACTGGGCAAATGCGTGTCGGACTCACGCACTGAAGGTTCCGTACAATACCTATGTAAATGGTTCGATTCCCGAAATGCAGTCTATGAAGAATCTAAAATCCCGAAGATTTTTCCGAATCGCAAAAAAAGTTTACGTAACAATAAATTCACTATTTTAAGATTTATTCCTATTCCTGTACTACAAAACCTTGCTTGCCAAATTTACGGATTGGGGGTCAACGGGGAATTTTGATTCCGTTGAGAGTGTCGAAATATACATTTCCGACATAAACGGCCATATCTATTTTTTCGTTAAGTATTTTTTCACAGCTTCAAGGGACCGTAGATCTGAGTGTATGGTTTTAATTCCACCCAATGCCTTCATGCGTTCCCGAGATAAAAGGTCTTGACAGACAACAAAGTGATCCTATAAGGGTTCCGTTTTTCTTTTGGGGTAAGGACACAAAAAAGAAAAAAAGAACACGGAAATTTGGCTAAGGCTAATGAAGCCAAAACGTTATCTACCGAAGAGCCACTTTTTAAAACAGTTTATAACCAATTCACAATTTTCTCCTTTTTATTAACCGATTTCAAAAAGTTAGGGTTTCATTTCATTACAATTTTTTACTCGAAGATGCCATGTTATACCTATTATTTTTGAATGTAGGTGTTATTGGATGCGACCTATTGGATTTAATGTTGTTGGCAGAAAAGAGAAATTCAAATACTTGAAAACCAAGACATAAATAAAGATGCTCTTTTAAGTTTAAATTTCAGTTTATTTATATTTTTGTCACTTTTTAAAATTTTGTACCAAGAGACAGTGTTTTCATGATTTTTATTGTGGAGTTACTAACAAAAATAAATAAGCTCATTATTTCTAATCTCAAGCCGACAATGGATCACCGATCATGGTGCTTAATTTTGTATCACTATAAATTATGCCTACATATTATTTTTAGACTTAACAAAAAGAAAACATAACGAAATTCAAGAAAAATTCAGAAACAGCAAATTTCCATGAGAATAAAATAACGTGTGAAATTGTTGTTGATAAAACCTTCATCATCATCATCAGCATTTCAGCCGAAAGACGTCCACTGTTGAACATAGACCTCCCCTAAGTGTCACCACAATGAATGGCCCTGTGCGGCTCACATCCATCAGATTCCCGCAACCCTTATCAGGTCATCGGTCCACTTTGTAGGAGACCTTCCAATGCTGGGTCTTCCGGTACGCGTCGCCACGCCAGAATCTGTTGGATCTTCGGTTCTCTTCAAAATAGTTGAGTTGAGTGGTGTAATATACGCTTCATGTCAGTTGAAACTGGTCGTCTCTTAGCTGCCAGTGGCTTATTTTAATGTCTATACTTATAATTTGCTTTTTTATTTTATTATTTACATTGTTCTCACATAATAGTAGCGACAAGAAACATGTAACTGAGATATTTTTAATATTAACAACATAACATGATTGAAAAGAGTTTCCATGGAGTTTCTTGCACATTCTTCTCCACAGAGATCTACTCTTTGGAATGTACAATTAGCATCATTTTTCTAACTGAACTAACTTTGGGGCAACAAGGCGTGATGTTTTGTTATGTAGTTTCATTTATAAGGTGGAAGGTGGGTAGAGGGGTGGAGATATTTTACATGTCCGTGTACATACACACGGAAAGTTATTAATTAAAGACAATAAAACGCCTGCATATAAATTAATAACGCCAAGTCTTATTTTCGTAATATTGCTAATAATGGTTTTGCAGGCACTTTCTAAATTTAACGTTAATTTATAGGAGCTTTCATAACGTTTTATAGGAGCATCTTAAAGTTGTGTTAAAAATATATGTTAAGGTAGCAATCAGGTAGTAAATATTTACATTAACAACGCGGTTAATACAACGCTAAAACTATGAAAACTTGGAAGTGGTCAGCCAACCTGACGTCAGGTTGGCTGACCACTTTATTTCTTTGATAAATTTCTTAACGAAAAGGTAGCAAATATTTAACTATAGGTAGTAAATAGTAGCAAATAGGTATTAAATAGTGCACATGGTCTCAAGGACATATCTCGTTTGGTCCAGCCATCCTGACGCTGACGATTTATTTCTATACAAACAATAATATTTTCAAATGGGCGTTCAAGGTATTCGAGACTTCTTTGAGCATTTTTCGCTATTCTTCATAATTTCAGAAATGAGAAACCTTTATTTCAAATAGACCAATTACAGCACTTTTGAATTGTCAAAATGTCGGTCAGTCAAAAAAAAACAAATGTAGCTAAATTGCATGGAGAAGAACGTGCAAAAAACTCCAAGGACACTCTTTTAACCTTTTGAGTAGCGTAATTAGAGACACAATAGAAAGACAATGGCACGGTAATATTATCTATACAGTATTGTAACTCGGCCGTATCTTTGAAATAAATGCCTACAGCCGCGCGGTACGTAAACATGCGATAGGGCTGCCTGCACTATGGCTGCCCGCCTCCAGCATTTTAATTACATTTGCCTACTTTGTGTTTCCATTTAGTTTTGTGATTGTAAATATACTTTTTTATATAAACAAATAAAATACTTTGTTAATTGAATAGGAAGTGTTCAATATTTGCGACCGAAAAATATTTGCGCCTCGACTGAGACGTACCTACAAAATGCTTTATTATTAAATTTTAAAGTAAAAAAATCCGCATTCTAAAGCTTAATTAAAAACTGGGATTTGGGAAACATGGACAAGGTGGAGAAAAAGGAATATCTTTTACTTGGGTATAGATACCTGCAGCTAATTTACAATTTATATGTTTGGTTTTAAATGAAGAATTCATGCAACCAAAAACAGCACAATATATCCTACTCGTCATATTAAATATATAAATATGTACTTGAACTTATTTTTTTTTTAAATCGCGCGGCACAGACGCGACTGTCTGCATCCCGAGCGCACCCCGAGATCGAGGCGCGTAGGTATAGCTCGCGTTTCGTCCGTTTGTATGAAGTTGGAATACTGTATAGATAATATTACCGTGACAATGGCGCGTGAACGAATCGCGTTCGTGCGGGGTTTAATGAATTAAATCATGAGTTACATAAATCTTGGTTACATATTTCTTGTCGCTTCTAATATTATGTGAGCACAATGTAGATAAGTAATAATAATTTTAAAAAAAAAAAACGAAATTAAATTAAGCCAATGGCAGCTAAGAGATGACCAGTCTCAACTGACGGCACCCGTTCACGAGCATGACGCGTGCATTTCGGATTTGGCCTTGAAGGCTCACTTCAAAACTTTACTTAAACCGGGTGAATTGCTATCATTTCACTTGCTCAATGCACGAGTACGTTTTAGATTTTTCAAACAAACATTACATAAATTGTTTTTTAAATTCTATTAATATGACGTAATTAAAGAATTCAGTATCAAATTGTTATGATTACAAGTGCTTCGCCAGATGGTCTTATCGTATCTGATAGCATCGTCGAAATTAAGTGTCGTAGTTCGGAATCCTGATTACAGGCAGATGTTGCTATGAGTAAAAAAAAACGTCATGACAGGTTTTATCAAATACAGAGGGATCTGTACATAACTAACAAAAAATACTGTCTGTTTGCTGAGTGGACAGACAAAGATCTTAAATTGAAAACTGAAAAAGTAATTAGGGACGATACATTTTGCAGCAAAAATATGGAACATCGGCTAGTCAGTTTTTACAACAAATTCTTTTACCCGAGATGTTGATCCCCGAAAAGCTAGGTCTATGAAACTTAGAGACGACAAACAATAAAAAATTATTTTACACGATAATATTTGTTTTATTTACTTAAACCTATTAGTAATTTAATTCCTCATATATTACAATAAACTAAAAAAAGTAAACCCCTACTTGCGGAAAAACGTAAACATTTCATACTTACTAAAAACGTTGGCAAAGTATCAAAATTATCAATGCGGTGTACGACACGCGGTTATAATGCACACCAATACAGACAGTTGTGTGCACGCTAACAGTAAAGCAGTGTGAGTAAATTTACCTAAAATCGAAGCGAACCGCTCTGGTGTAATGCTCTTAACGCGTAAATGAAAAGTCACATAATTAATTTTATACTTAAAAAAATAACTACAGAAAATAGAGAATCTAATGCATATTTCAGTTTTTCATTAAGCTATTCCTCTTTTGAGTAAAACATTCGGAAACTTTCTTAATTTTTACGCTCCAATTCGCCATACAAATCACTATGGCCACGAGCCTCACGGCCGTGTTCGAATAGTCAGGCTAACCCAAGCTCATGGCTCAGTCCAAAGAGTATGTAAAGCTAACGCTTTAAGAGGCGGGACTTCCATAGAAAAAACCGATGTATGAAACGTGCGTCCTCGATCAATACCAACATTTGCAAGTACATAAATAACTCTACCTAATTCCGATCTCTGCTCATGACAGTTAAAAATTGTTCAGCAGAGCCATGGGAAAACTTTTGAAAAGTAACTCGTGGTTCTGAAATGCAAAAGGCTGGTTTTAACCAGTAAAAGTTTGACACGTCCGTCCTCCCGTTCTGCCTGCCTGTATGCCTATAATATTTGAAGAGTTCCCTCAATTCTTCATGGATCCCATCATTAGAACTGGTTTAGAAAAAAAAATAGGATCAATCTGGAAACATCCTTTTAAATAAAAAAGAATTTTGCAAATCGGGTCATAACGGAGTTTTTTGAAGTCGGTTAATTATAACATTGGGTTACACCTATCTCCAGCTCCAGTATCTCAGCTGGGGTGCTGAAGCAATGATTGTTTTATTGTGCGTGTGAATGTAATTTGTAGTTCTATTTGTGTCACTAAAATAGTTGTAAGTTTGTTTTATTTTTTACTAACACTAAATGAGTCATGTTGCTCGAAATAAAGAATATTATTATTATTATATATGCGTGGTATCGTGTATCAAACAGAGGCCCGTGCACTCTGATAAAAACCTTGATATAGGTAGACTATTTTAGAACTACCTATTGTTGATTTTGTTTTTGAAAATCATAATTCAATAGCAGATTGATTCCTACATAGAAAACCGTACAGTAAACCAACCCCTGCCCCATCCTTCCTTACTAAGCATAAATGCAATAAACAAAACTGAAGTGGGTATACCACTTCAGTTTTTTCTCTTGCGCTCGCGGTGTATAACACCTTTAATAATCTTCTTCTTCTTCGTCCAACCCTCTTCCCAGTTTAGCTGGAGTCGGGTCTCCTTGTACGTTTGCACCAGAGAGTTCTGTTCTGGCTCGTCTGGGCACTCAGACTCGCTTGCTGGATTTCTTAACACAACTTGTTTTTTTTTTTTTGGACACCTTTAATAATAATAATTATTATTTATTTATTTCATTTGTTTTCTTTATATAAACAAAACTGGTGGAGTGTGTCGGTCTACCATAGATTTGAGAGGAATACTAGCAGTTGTCAGTCTCCTGTATATAAAAAAGTAAAGTTTAACTATATCACTTCGACGGAACATTTATAGTCCGAATAAGCTTTACATGTCAATGTAGCATGGTACTGCTGTCAAATCGCGCCGGGACAAATTGATATATAGGAGCGAACTTAAAGTGATGGAAGTCACTTTAAGTTCGCTCAGCTCAACTTAGTTGTAGAACGCAGACTAATCTGACAATTTAACAATAGAAAGGTGAATTTTCAAATACATTGAGTAATGGATTAGGAATTTCTTCAAAATCTTACATTGTTGTGATAGAAAGTGTGTGGTGGCAATTGACTCGACTTATGTTACTTGGTACTAAACATAGCCGTTATGTTTGCTTGTAGACTCTTGTCAGACCCTGAGGGTCTGGACCGCTACCTACTTGACGCAGGTTTCGAACAAGTGTTCCACACGCAGCCCACGCCCGTGCCACTACCCAACGCCTCAAGATTTGTATTCGACCGATCTATCACACCACCACCAGATGCAGGTATGTACTATTGCCATTTATCATACAAAATTACAAGAAAACTTGATATTTAGTGAAATGTGTGAAGACAAGATGGCAGAAATGTGTGAGAAAAAAATCTCAAATGGATTTGAATTAGCCATGTGATCAGAGTACTTGAATAAGTGCAGTTAGATGGTAAATACCTGCTTTCCAAGAGAGGGACAGAGGATGAGGGATAGAATTTCGGGTAAAATCGGAACGACAAAAGGTACAAAAAAGGAGCAAGTGGAAACAGCTGGTTTTTGCCAAATTACAAATGATCTTTAAAAAAATAATTCATATTGACTCTGATTGACTAAATTGTATATACGTATTTTAAATAATTCAACAGATGCAGAGTCACCTGAAGTCGACAGATTCACCGTACAGCTCAAGAAAGATGAAAATGGTCTTGGAATTACTATTGCTGGTAATTTAATACACTTATTAAATAACCGATATGTACTGAAAAATGGAAATTCGTTTTTTTTTTTTATTTAAAATATTTATTAAATCAAAATAATTACCATTATTATCTATACATTGCCGCCAACTAATAGGAAGGTCATTTATGCCTTTGCGATAGAACTCTGGTGATCTAGACTCGACAAACTGTGTGAAAGCATTTTGTACTGCCTCCTGAGAAGAATACTTTTTATCACGTAGAAAATTGTCCAAATCACGAAAAAAATGGTAGTCCGTTGGAGCAAGGTTTGGCGAATACGGAGGGTGATGAATGGTTTCTAATTGCAGTTCCTGCAGAGTTAAAACAGTTTCTCGTGCTGCATGAGGTCTCGCGTTATCATGGAGAAAAAATGGTGAAGATCGATTCATGAGTCGGATCTGTTTCACTGCTAGTTTTGCTATCATTGTCCGGAGTTCGGCTCAGTAGACATCTGCCGTTATTGCTTGACCAGATCGGAGAAAGCTATAGTGAATAACACTATGCTGAGACCACCAAACAGTTACCATTACCTTTTATTGGTAAGCTTTGCTTTAGGACACTGTTGCGGCGTTTGACCTGGGGTCAGCCATTACATTTTTCGCTTACGGTTATCGTAAAGAATCCACTTTTCATCACATGTCGCAATTCGATCCAATATTCCTTCATTTCTGTATCGATTCAACAAGGCAACACGAGTTTCAACACGCGTTTCTTTCTGCAGATCAGTCAAATCAAAGCACCCATTTTTAATATTTTTTATTTTATTGATTTAACGCAAATGAGTCAATATGGTAAGGTAACGTTAAACCATGCCGCTAATTCTTGGTTAGTTTGGCTTGGATCGCCTTCCACCATCTCTTTCAATTCATTGTTATTCACCTATGTGGGCGGTCTTCCACGTGGTTCATTCTTCAAATCAAAGTTCCATCACGAAAGCGTTTAAACCAAAATCGCACGGTGCGTTCATTAGCCCCCTCTTAGTCCCCTCTTCAAACGCAACATTAATATTGCGAGCTGTTTCTGCCGCGTTAGTTCCGCGTCGGAACTCGTATTCAAAAATTACTCGAATTTTCGAAGTATCTATCTTTCTTGTGTAAGCTAAATAAAAAAAACAACTAAAAGTCGATAATCGAATGTTTAAAAGTAAAACTTTATAGGTACCATGCGAAAAAAGTTTCACTCAAAAATCTCAAACCATGAAGGTTCTATGTCAATTCGAAGTGCCTATTACAATAAAACGGCAATTTCATACTTTAACCCCTATTATATACATCCGCTGTTGGACATAGCGACCCCCCCCCCCCAAGTGTCGCCACAACTGCCGTCCTGCGCGTCTCGCATCCATCGGATTCCCGCGACTCTCACCAGGCCATCGGTCCACCGTGTGGGAGGCCTACCAATGCTGCGTCTTCCAGCACACGGTCGCCACTGCAGAACCTTTCGGTCCCATCAACCATTGTTCTGCGAGCAATGTGCCCGGCCCACTGCCACTTAAGTTTGGCGATTTTTCGGGCTGTATCGGTAACTTTGGTTCTCCTGCGGATATTTTCATTCCTGATTCGATCACACAAGGAAACTTCGAGCGTAGCTCTTTCCATTGCCCTTTCGGTGATTTAAGACTTCTGATGAGGCCCATTGTGAGCGACCACGTTTCAGAGCCATAATGTCATCACTGGCAAGACTAAGACCAGAAGAAGATATGACCAGTGAGTCTTGCGACACTGTGGTATGTCGTACAAGAAAACACTGCGCAGCCACGCGCCTTTTCCATTACATTTTGTGTAATGATTTATTATTTAGTATATTGATAATATTTTTATGTATCTTTTTTCATTCATTAATTCACAAATCTATTCTGAGAATATTTATTCCAAAAGAGCTCCAGTTTCCGTCTGTTTTGACTTTACTGTGATCATATGGGTACTTATTATGAGTTATTATCAATAATTTTCATTATACAGGCTACGTATGCGAAAAAGAAGAGTTATCAGGTATATTTGTGAAGTCGGTAACACCGGGCAGTGCGGCGGCGCTGAGCGGTAAGGTGCGCGTCAACGACCGCATCGTCGCCGTCGACGGCGTGTCCCTCGCCGGCAAGTCCAACCAGCGGGCCGTGGACGCGCTCAAACAGAGCGGGAATATCGTTACACTTGAATTGGAAAGGTAAATTATGTGCTTCGAAATCTTATTGCTTCGGACCAGTGTTGCGATATTAATTTGACTGGCCTGTTGGTCTAGTGGTTAGTGGCCCTGACTGCTATACCGGTGGTCGTGGGTTTGATTCCCACCAAAGACAAATGTGTGATGAGCACGAGAATTTTTTCTGTGTCTGGGTGTAATTTATCTATTGGTATTTCGAGCTGGTGTCCGCAACTCCACGACTAAGGCAATGTCCTGACCTATTGTATACGTAATGTAATTTATCTATAATATGTATGTACATATTAAAAAATAACTTCTACTAACTTCAGGCTTCAGCATCAGATCAGTTCGATATATTCGACCTCTTCTTTCAGTCAGTCATCGACTACACGTATAAACAAAGCAATTTTACTTGTAACAACGGTTCTGCTGTGATCCTATGAGGAGTTCTGTTCCATAACTTCGAAGTTCATGATCAGATCATAACAATATTTCTATGGGAGCAATTCGGAAGCATAAAATATCAATGAAAAAAAAATTTTCGAAATCAGTCCACAATTGACCGAGAAATCGGTGAACATACATAAAAAAAAAATACATTCAGCCGAACATAGAACCTCCTCCTTTTTGAAGTCTGTTAAAAAGCGTTTTTTATTTATTTATCACTAGATACCTCCGCGGGCCGAAGTTCGAGCAACTGCAGCAGGCCATCGCGGCGGGAGAGAGCCAGCCGGCGGCGGCGCCGCACAACCCGTTCCTGCACATGCACCGCCCCGACCGCCCCGAGCGCGCCGACCTGCTGCCCGACATCCCCATGACGCAGCTGCACAACGAGTCAGTCTTCCTACATTACACACTACGCACGCGGCTAATATTACAATATCAAAAAAACTAATATCTTAATGACAGACTTTATTCACAGACAACTTAAATAAAAAAAAGGTATTTTTACTTAAAAATACAATGGTCTTCAAAAAACAAAACTGAGAATAATTGCAAAATATTTTTTTTAGTTTTGGTACCCCACAGCTATATAAAGCATATTTTTGTGAGGCAAGGAAGGCAATGTTATACACTTAGGTACTGTCACATTTCCAGTCGCTATGTAATTTCTCTTTCAAATACACGAAGAGGTTTTGGTTACTTTGTTCGAGTTCGAGACTATTTTCGTATAAAAGTTTCTTATAAATTATATTTGATGTAATTTTTCGGTGTGTGTTGTTGTTGGTCTTACAGCATTACAGTAGATAAGCCAGTAGAGGAGCTAGCGAGCGCCCCCGCACCGGCCGCGCCGCGCGCTCTGCCGGCCTTCGACATGCCGCGCACGGCTGAGCAGAAGGACGCCATTAAGAGGAAGTGGCAAGCCATTCTCGGTAAATATTATTATGGCATAATTGCCGTCCTGTGCGTCTCACATCTTCCGTCGATAATAAAAAGGGCATAACTAACATTTTTTTCAGTATAGCATCGAACTTGTTAATATTTTCAAATTATCTGTTTGAAAATATTGATAGGCGAGTGCAAGTGGATGCGGTTTACACGGATTTCAAGCAGGCTTTTGATAAGGTCGATCATGAAATACTCCTGAATAAAATTGCTTTCAATGGAATACGCGGAAATTTGTTGCGTTGGTTTGTGTCCTACATTGAAAACCGATCACAAAGTGTTACGGTTAACGGTCACCAGTCTGCTTCTGTTGATATTACTTCAGGCGTTCCACAGTGCTCAATTCTAGCGCCGCTTTTGTTTATCATTTATATAAATGATATTAAGAACTGTTTTAAACACGACAAGTTTTTGATGTACGCTGATGACTTAGTGGCATGGCGACGGATGAATTATCCATACAAACGTAGAACCAAAACCATTTGCAGATTGAACATATTTCCACCATATTTTGATGATATTCGGATTTAGACAATATCTATCTAGGTTAAAAATACTTAGGTACTTAAAACGAAATTTAAGCGAATTTCATTTCGCATATTTTTATAGCGTATTAGCGTATAGCGTATTATATTTTTATATTGCCATTTAGGCATGTTTTCATTTTGTTTTTCCTGTATTATAAACAACAATATTTCTAATATTGTTTCCGTAGGAATATAGCTTATATTATCAAGTTACAAATTATAGAAAAAAAATTGGAGAAACATTAAGTTTTCATTAATCATTTATGGTATTACGGAACACATTCAAATTTATCTCAAATTTCCAAGTGTTAGTAATGCTATCGCGGCAAGGGAGATGTCAGTGTCAGTGTGTGCGTGATGTCGCATTGTAAATTTTATTGTAATAATATTTCTATTGACTTTCTGTTATCCTTTTACTTCAAAATTGCTTAGGTACTTTTTTTGGGTGGGAAATCATCCAATGATTTTTGCGCTCTTGGGCGGAGCGGGAGGGCGTGTCAGACTTTTACGTACTAAAATCGACTTCTATATTCCTTCTTTGCCTTGCGTTCCTTGGCCCCAGGTTTTCCTTACAGAAGCGAACCCATGGCCCCAGTAGGCTTCGACTCTGCTGAGCCCCTACGGTTTTGCTGACATCTCCTTGAGGTGCACGTGGAACATTACGCGCCGTCGAAGACTCGGGCTCGGTCTGAACGGCCGGACGGCAAGCTGCCCATTGCTCGCCGTCCGCAAGCCCATGCCCACATTGGCTGGAATTTAGGGTCGGGATTCCGGCGGCTGGGGCGTGCGGGCCGTTCCCTCGTGCGTGTGGCTACCTCCTTCGCTAGTATTACTGTTTCGCAGAAGAAGGCGACCACCTGCCATTCCTCCTCGCTCCAAACCATGGCCTATACCAGGGCCCGGCGCGAGAGTTCGTTGGCTTGCCGCCGATGGCTCCCACGAGGCAAGCGGGGCACACCTCTACCGTATGCTCCACCGTGTCCTCCGGGCGGTCCACACAATGGTGATACCCGGGCGTTTCTTTCACCTGAATCCGATGCAGGAACCCACCGAACTTGCCATTTTCGGTGAGGACCAGCGTCATGCGGAAGGTGAGGACGCTGTGACGTCTTTCCAGCCACTCCTCAAAGAGGAACTTACCGCCATAATTATGGCGTGCCCAGCACTGGGTTGCGATAGTCGCTTCCACCATGATATCCCGCCGGAACTCTGTCCACCATACCAGAGCAGCGGAGTTTTGCCCCAGCGTTGCATCTCCACGCGTAAATCATGCATGCGTGGAAGGACTGTTGCCTTCAGATCCCATGGTGGCAGGCCAGCAAGGAGGCTCGCCGCTTCGCGGTAAACCGTGCGGTATCCCCGCACCATCTGGATGGCCATGACCCCCTGGCATGCGTTCAGCTTGGCCGCCGGTCGCTATCGCAGTGACGGTGCCCATAACGGCGCCTCATAAAGGGCCATGGACAGAACGATGCCTGCGTAGAGTAGAGCCCCTGGCGGGAGGCGTCTGGACCCCCTAGGTAGGGCAGGAGCCGCTTGAGAGTAGCCCCAGTCCGATCCAGTTCGAGAGCCAGACGTCGGAATGCTCCTCGAAATTCCATCAGCTATCGAGGACGAGTCCCAGGTACTTCATCGTTGACTTCGCGATGTGAACTCCTCCTACCGTTATTTAGGAACTCGATTGTGGCGCGTTCCGAGGGCCATGGAAAGAAATGGCCTCAGACTAGGCAGCTGAACTAGCGACACGCGTGGTTGCGACGGTCGTGGAGAGGAACCCGCAGTTGCGACTCAAGGTTTCACTGCACAAGTTCGAGGCTATATGTTTTCTTGGTCCTCAGAACGCGCCACCACCGGGTCCCCACATAAAGGTAGGAGGGGTTCACATCGGCGTCGGGTCGTCAATGTACACACTCCTGTTTCTGTTTCTGGTACTCGTCCTCGACAGCCGGTGGAATTTCGAGAAACACTTCCGACGTCTGGCTCTCAAACTGGAACGGACTGGGGCTGCCCACAAGCGGCTCCTGCCTAACCTAGGAGGTTCAGACCTCTTGCTGGAGGCTCCACGCAGCGATCGTTCGGTCCATGGCCCTTTACGGAGCTCCGGTGTGGATGCCGTCGCTGTGAAAGCGACCGGTGGCCAAGCTGGACGCATGCCACAGGTTCATGGCCATCCGGATGGTGGGGGCGCACCGCACGGTCTCCCGTGAAGCGGCGAGCCTCTTTGCTGGCCTGCCCTCATGGGATCTAGAGGAAACAGTCCTGCCACGCATGCACGATTTCCGCATGGAGTGGCAACGCCGGGGCGAAACTCCGCTGACGCGACAAGTCGCAGTATGGTGGACAGAGTTCCGGCGGGATCTCATGGTGAAATGGCGACAGCGATTGTCGCAACCCAGTGCTGGGCACGCCATAATTATGGCGGTAAATCCCCTCTTTGAGGAGTAGTTCAAAAGACGTCACGGCGTCCTCATCTTCCGCATGACGACACCTCACCGGACGTGATAAGTTCGGGAGGTAGTGCACCAGATTGGAAGAAACGCCCAGATGTCACCATTGTGTAGACCACCAAGACGCACATGTGAGGGAACGGTTTTCTTCACGTCCCCGCCGCCGGGATTTCCACGACCCCGATTGCCAACTACTATAAGCATGGTGTTGGGTAACTCTCCGTCCGGCCGTCCGGTAACCGTCCATACCGAGCTCGATTCGAGTCGTCGAAGTCTCGTAGTGTTCCACGTGCGCCTTGAGGAGATGTCAGCAAAACTGTAAGGGCCCTGGATCGAAGGCAAAAAAGGAACAGAGTGGGTTTTCTTGTCAGTAAAAGTCTGACACGCCCTCGCGCTACGCCCAAGAGCGGGAGAAGTCATAAACTGATTTCCCACTTATAAAAAAAGCACTCGGCTCCATAAAATTTTCTGATTTGTTAGTGTGTGCTAGTTATCCTAATATGTTGAGATATCGGCACGGTAATGAAATTTCCAAAAAACGCATTACTAGTCTGTACATTCACTAACGATTCCTTAAAATATTCGGCAAAAATAAAGCAAATAATGAACATACCTAATTTTACTAACAATATTGTAATACGCTCACATACACACACAGCTGCGCACTGGTCAGTCGCTCACTTGTTTTTGTCAAACAGAGATATCTATATTCTGCGATACGCGTCAACTTGCAAGCGTCGTTCTCTCGTCGGCGCTTAAAAGCTTTTAAAACGATAAATTCACTTGAAGATTGCTTGCTTTTTCAGCAAGATCTGGACAGACTGACACACTACTGTACTACAAATAAATTGCATCTTAGTATACGCACAGAATAAGAAATAGTACAAGTACAGAAATTGCACTCCTTGATAGCAAACATACGAATTTAAACCTACTAATAACAGCGCTAATGTTCATAATACATTGCACGGCACGGACACGACCTTGATTTTATTAGCCTACCAGATCCAGTGGCGCTCGTAACGAATCAAAATGAACCGTAAGTCCGCACGACGAGAGTCTCTTTTATTATGCCCATTATGCGCCTTTGAACAGGCCGCTCTTGTTATAGGGTTAGGACTTGTGTGTTTTTGAAAAATGTGAAATAGGTACTTACTTACGTTTTACTACATAAAATATAATCAGATTTTCTAAAATTATATGTTATATAGGTACCTAATTGATTTCTACCTATTTACTTATATCCATATTTTAAAACATATTTTTATAAGTCATCTCATAGAAGTGTCAAGAGATTTTACATTTAGTTAGGTATCTAAACAAATGAAATAGGTAATTAAAATGAAGTGTATACATATAACTTTTTTGGTTCTGTATGTCGTTAGCTTTGCGTTCATATATAATTTTTAAAAGGTAGGTCGTTTAAGACGTTATTATACATAACAATTAACATTTTGTAAGATATAATTGCAGTCTATGTGGACCTTGCATTAGTAAGGTAGTCACTAGTACTGGAAGGTCTACTTATATTGAAAGATCTTTAAGGTCATTGACTCGTTTACGTGAAAAATGTCGCAAATACTTGAAATAAAAACTCGATAAAGAATTCGAAAATAATTTTTGTTAGCGCGGGTCAAGCGGAAAATCGAACACGCGTGTGACACTCTACCGAATTTAGCCTCGCAAGAGAGGCCGCGGGCGTAGGCATATTTCTATACCTATAGTTAGAAGTGCGCCAGGCCTGGTATACGCAAGTGTAAATATATACACTTTACCAAATTAAGGTAATCGTAAAATTTTACTATAGTCCAAACAAAACCCTGTTGAATAGCATATATCTGCTTAGTCTTCCCATTTGGAATGAATGAATTTTACTACGAGGCGAACTTTTACTATGCAAACTACGAAGCGCCCTCTATGACGCGCAAAACACTACAAATTCAAATTTGCTTTAAGCGGTTATCGTATTGTACGTAATTGTTTTGATTTCTGTCATTTAAAGTTAAAGTTTATGATTAGTTATTGCTGTAACTTACTTGGTTTTGAAGTGATAAAAGTTTACTAACTTTGAAATGAATTCGGTAACGATACTTGTGGTTGTGGTGTATTTGTGGAATCGATAATTGGCCAGATAAAGAGTTTGAGTTTTAGAGATAAATATGATCTCGTAACTTCACAAATATTCTAATCAGGGGTAGGTTTACTTACCCCGCATACTACCGCGAATAGAAACAAATTTCTAAGTAGAGTAAGAAGCCAAGAACGAAAAGCTATGGCTCTTTAAATTGTGAGTAATATAACAATCTTTTGTGTGCCATCTAGTGGATTCCGAAGTAGCCAGCTATAATAGAATGTTGTGAGCGAGCAAGAGTTGCCAAAAAATATCAATAGATGGCTTGGCACTCGCTGATTGGTTTATAATACTTTCTCTGTTTTCGTAGGTTTGTGTCACTACTTCTATTATTCAGCTTCTTGTTTTCTGTGTTCAGCGTTTATTAAAATATCAGCCGTAGCTATCATCCAACACAATAATGTATGACTTCCATTTTTGTTTGCAGGCGACGATGTGGAGATTGTAGTGGGCGTAGTAGTACGCGGTGGCGGGGGGCTGGGCATCTCTCTGGAGGGCACTGTGGACGTGGAGGGCGGGCGCGAAGTGCGGCCGCACCACTACGTGCGCTCCGTGCTGCCCGAGGGGCCCGTGGGCCGCGCCGGCGCGCACCGCCCGGGCGACGAGCTGCTCGGTAACCTACCACACACACAATCACACTCTCGCACAACTCACGCACCGTCCCAGATTACCAATAAGTCTGTATGTACAACAGCCACGAGACCTATGCAGCGGCGAGAGCTTGGTAAAGAGATTATCCGAGTATGCCAAGCGTTTAAATTGCCCGGTGTAAATAAATGGCACAGTCACTGTTACTCAAAGACCAAGGAATTACGCTTTTTTTCTTGTTTGAAAGTCAAATAATGAATAATTTGTGTACACAGAGGTGAACGGGCACCGGCTGCTCGGCATGAACCACCTGGAGGTGGTGTCGATCCTGAAGGAGCTGTCGAGCGAGGTGTGCATGGTGTGCGCGCGCCCGCGGGCCGCGCCCGTGGACCTGGCGCCGCCGGCCGCCACACTCGTCAAGGTAGGTACTAGCTGCAATGCTACACTACTAATTGATCTATTCTCATACAGTAAAGTCCCAATTTTGAAATCAAGTCATCCACAAGCAACATTAACGTATTTTATTATTTTTTCGTTAACCTCAATTAAATCTTTCCTATATATTCCTATATATGCTTCCAACGCTATATTTGTTATTTTATTATAATAAGTATTGATCAACACATGTGTCTCAGGCGAAGTCGGATGGAAGTCTGGCAGGTGCCGGCGCTGAGGAGGGCGGCTCCCTGTCTGCAGGAGGCAAAGTGCGTTCGCGCAGTCTCGAACCACTAACAGGCCTTGCTATGTGGTCGTCTGAACCACAAATCATTGGTGAGTTGTACGAATCTTAATTTCTTTACATCAATAAATTAAGCGAATCGAAAAAAAGGCCTTTCTAAAAATACATGCCAATTGATCAACTTCTCAACTCCTTGCACACATTACCTAGACACGAAATCTATGCAATCGAAAATATATTTGAATAGGTTAAAAACTACATACCTACATAGTTTTAACTGCAGGATGTAGTTACTTTGTTTGGGTCATCATGACTATACGTGCAGTCGCAATTATTTTGTCACATTGAATTTAATTTGCACATGTAAACTACATATATTTATAATGTTTTTGGTTTGGACACAAGTCTTTTAAGCCATGTATTCGTTGAATACATTTTTTTTACTTAGTTTACCATTAGAATACGGATGTAACAAATTTTATTGTTTTTGTAGTATTTAGCAGTATATGTATCGAGTCAGCCTTCTTAGCAAGCTTCACTGAAGTAGTTAACACTACAATAAAATTGTCAGCTCCATTTTACCGAGATCGTGCTTGTTTCATATTGATTCTGCATATTGTCCTGTTGTAGAAACACATAAGAGCACGGCAACGGAAGAATTATCCATACAAACGTAATAATAAAAACATTTGCAGCATATTTCCACCATATTATGATGATATTCGGATTTAGACAATATTTATCTAAAATGAAATAGCGAATTACATTTCGCACATTTTTATAGCGTAAATGGCATGTTTTCATTTGTTTTTATTATTTTTTTATTATAAACAACAATATTTCTAATATTGTTTCTTTAGGAACAGCTTATATTATCAAGATACAAATTATAGAAAAAAAAAACCGGGCAAGTGCGAGTCGGACAAACTTACCTATGAAAACAGTTCAACTTCCGAATCGATTCTCAAAGATTTTTACGAATCGCAAAAATGTTTTTTTTTTTGTTACGTAAAGAACAGTGGTCATTCTCCTAACATGACCATAAAAAAAATTGTAAAATGTAACTTGATGAAACATTATGTTTAATATCGTTTGATTTGCCTGAATGAACATTAATAAGTACGGCTTTCAATATATTTTTTAAAATACGGAGAAACTAGTAAATAATTAAAATGTTTTTTTAAGTTTATGTGGTTTATTAATAATCTGTAGCATTTCAAAAAAGATGTCAAATATATAATTTCTCTATTTCGCGTCAAATAGGACAAACTGTACCTACTTTATAGACGCGACAGGATGTTGCTTTCTGTTTCTATTGGACAGTACAGGTTGATGGTAACAATAGAGAGACCTAAAAACTGAGTACAGCCTAGTAACCATTATGAAACTATCCTCTAGATTCACCTGAGTACCTAGTAAGCCTGCGCACGGGCAAAACCAATGTATGGACCAAACTTATTGGGGTCAGGTGTCCCACCGTTTTATAAACGGTGCATAGTTTATGAATGTAAGTTATAAGCCTTTAGATTTAGCTGGTGGGCTGTGGGCACACTATATCTGTTCTGGAAGCTCAAATTGTCTTTATTCAGAAGAATCTTAATAACATCCTTACATAAAAAATAAATAAAGAATCTTTGAGAAGTCTAGTTATTCCTCTTCATTTGCAAGATCACAATCACTAAGGTACTGATAGAAATTAGTTATGAAAAAAATAAAAACAGATTAGGTACTTTATTCTTTATTATAATTCTCTTATAAATACCTCTTAAAGAAATGCGGCAGGAGCAGCTACATTTTGTTCGTATCTGGCCTATCCAAGATACCAAACAATGGTCACAACATGAGCACAACAAGGCAATTACAGCAATATTCTCTAATGCCAGCTAACCCAGATGTGTTATTATTTATTAAAATGTACACATAATACTGTTTCCTGCTAATGTGTCTTGATTTTATTCTACCTCTTATAATTGAGACTTCATCTATATTCAAATTGGAAAAATACAGAGAATTGAAGTCTGTGGAGAAATACCGGATGGTATTTCTCCACAGACTTCAATTCTGTACTGCCCATGGAATCTGATATGTTCTCCGGAGAGTGGAGAGAAGTAGGAGAGTGCTTGGCGAAGTTGGTATGTCGCAAGAGGAAATAAAATAAGGTCCTCATATTGGAGACGGGGAAAATAAATTAAATTATTTCTATCTGCACTTATACTAATAAAATTAGAACCACGTCTTAAATTATTGGTTTCTAAAATATCTGCTAAATTATTTGGTAAGTGCATTCTTAAATGTTATTTAATAATTGCTCAGCATTGTCGCGATTTTTGAGCCACACACCAAATCTATTTAATAATGCTGCGGCTATCTAGAAATCTTGCATCATGTGTGGCAAAGATTTATGAAAAAATTCTTGGCGAAATAATTTGAAGTCACGCTTAAAGTGACCGTTAACCACTTCTACCACCCATCTGCAAAGTGTCACACACCTAGTTCTATTTGCTTGAGGTGTGGTTAATTGTCTTTCACCTTCCAAGAGTGACTGGTATGTACAGTTTATAATTTCAATTTTCCAATAGATTAATGCAGTCTCGGAAACCACGGTCTAATATAAAAATATCGTTTTCTCTGAAATACTGTCTCAGAGGTAAGTTTTCAAACAAGAAAGTCATTATTTCAGCATCTGAGGTAGTGGCTTTATATGGACCAAAACAATCTAAAATGTAACCGTCATATAGCACTAACATAAATGGTTTTAAAAGATTTCTATATTTGTGTAATGAATATGATTCTTTTTGGAACATATAATTAGCACTCTTATGGGCATAAATATATGTTTCATCACAAATAACAAAGGGGTGATCTGTGATTGCTCCAGAATTACCATAACCATTGGGAATTAATAAATTATGGTTAAGACTGTTTTGTCTGCTTAAATGTCCAATTCCCAATTAATTAGGGACAAAATATTGCAAAAGTTTTTCTCTAGCATTGTTCATATAACGCTCGAGAGTTCTTCGTGATATCCTCGTTAGGCTACCTATCCTTTCATCAGAGTCCCCATTCCTTAATTTTATTAAATATGCTACAAGTTCAATAACTCCTTGGTGCAGAGTTTGTATTTGAGGAACTTCAATCAATAAATTGTTGAATTTTTCCTTAGTTAATCCAAGCCAATATTGGAACAGGTGATCATTAAAATCAATTGAATTAGATTTGTTTGAATCAATAAAAGAAAACATATGTTCAACTTGTTCTACAGTGAAAACCGCACTACTATTTTCTAAATTGTACAAAGTGCCCCAACTGTTACTCAATAAATGGTCTGAACAGACTCTGACATGTGCAGACAATTTAAAAAAAAAAATAGTAACTAAAAACACGCTTTTAGCACGCACTAAAAATTACAAAATAATTCGGACATTTAGTTTGATAAGTTATCAAACTAAATGTCCGAATTATTTTGTAATAACTCAAGAGTTTTCTCTTTGCCAAATCTTCATTAGATCGCAGGTAAACATAAACAATTTCAGTTCGTGATGAACGATAAATAATTACCTATGCGAAATGGTTATAAGTAGGTAATCATCTTTATTGAATATTTACTATGATTTATTATGAAAGAAAGCGTGGTGCGTTTTGTCCAAAAAGAGTAAAGATTACATAAACGCTCCACGCTTGCATTTAATTTCGATTTAGAAATTAAATCGATATCGACTTTAGAAAAAGTATGGACTTCTTTAAGAATGTTAACATTACGGATGCGTTCATAAATAAGATATTCTCAAGCGTTCTAATAAACAATAATTATTAAAAAAAAATGAATATCTTTTTTCCTCCTGCTTTTAAAAATAAACTGATGCCATGCGATAATTACATTGATAATATACTATGTTATGATGACAGTCTCAATTCAGCAACAACACTTTTTTATGGTCCAAATTGACCATCCTTCTTTGTAGTAGTTTACAGTTTTCAGATTTTTCCTATACTTATGCTATGAGACCTGGCTTCGTGCGAAATTTCAGGATTCTAGGACAAAGAGAAGTAGGTACCCTATGAATTTTGATTCCCTTGAGAGTGTCAAAATATACGTTTTTTGCAACATAAACGGCCGTATCTTTTTTTTTCGTTAACTTACAAGTGATTTTTTCACAGCTTTAAGAGACCGCAGACTTGAGTTTATGGTTTTAATTTCAACTCGTACCTCCACGCGTTCTCAAGATAAAAGGACAAAAAATCATTCGCCGGGTTCTTAAGAGCCTATACAACCTCAGCTCAAATTCTAATTTCGCCCCCACTTCATCGCGCCGCCTAACTCTTTATCTCGCTCGCACACTGCTGCTCCCGGTCACGCGGGCACACCGCGAGTACGATGCCATTTTCTTAGACTAAACTACCTACTTTATTTATCGGACAAGTATTAAACTTCTAAAGTAATAAAATTAATAATAATAAATCACTATTATCAAAATAAAAATTATATCATTTTAATTTCAATGTAGGTACCTTTTTTATCGTGGTAAAATCCTCACACCCTGTCAGACTCTTACTGACTAAAATCTACGGTGTACCCCCTCAATAGCCCTTTTGGACAGTACCACGACCCCGGCAGGAATTTCAATGTACCTACTGACAGTTGCTTATCAAGCTAAATTTTCCAGTATAAACTGATCCCTCATTGCACGGAAAGCCTATACAATGCGAGATCAACTTATACTGGAAAGTTGCTACAAAATAATAGACGAGCCAACGTTTCGGTGAGGGTTCCGCACATTGATTTTGTAGTAAGTTTGAGTTTTATAGTTTTCTCCTTGTAATATGTATTTGTGACACCCGTTTTTGTGTGTAATTATGTAAGTAGTAGGTCTAAATGTATCAATATAAATATTATTAGGTACTATACCTATAAGATTTTTTTTTAAACCGATTCTGAGCCACTGCATAAATTCTACTTACAAAAAACTAATCAAGTGCGAGTCACCATTACAGTCAGGGTTCTGTAGGTACATTGGCGTGGTAGTAAAACGCTGTGCTATTATACAAATTTCAAAATAAATCACCGAAATGTATGAATGCGCATAGCTTCCGAAGGACTGCAAAATATTGAATTTTTTTTTTGTTCTGTTCGTGACTCAAGGCATGGTTTGTATGACTATAAATATTAGATAGGTAGATAGGTACCTAGGTAAGTATGTAGATAAGTAGGATAGTTGGTTATGTAGCTATGCATGTATGTGAAAAATATGTTGCGTTTCCGTGTTATCTATCAGTAGGTAGGTACGTAGGTAGTATACTTATGTAGGTATGTAGTTATGTACGTAGTTAGGATAGTTAGGTAGGTAAGCAAGGATGTAGGATAGGTAAGTATATAGGTAGGTAGGTATGATAGGGTAGGTAGGTAGGTAGGGTAGATATGGTTTTTAGAATAAATTATTACACATTGTCAAAATTACATAACATTTAATTCGCTTAAATCTCTTATTGGCATATTTCTAACATGTCTGGGATCGCATAGCTCAGGCAACATGCATGTCATATAAAAATGTACATGTAAAATGGTAATGTAATTTTGGTTCCATTTCTTGCCAATATTGGTCATCTCTCTCTATAATCTCAACTTTAATGTCTTTGTCGCATCCAGACCATACTCCGAAAATACATTTTTGCCTACCAGTTATATGAAGTTGTCCCTGTACTTGTATATACCAAGCATGTTTTTTATTTATGACAAGTCCGTTTTTAGTTTTTTTCCAAAAATTCACTTTTTTCTTCTCTATAGATTCTTCCAAAGATGTTTTAAATGCTGTTATAGGACACTTGATTTCAATGATTGTGTCTTCTCCCACTATTCCATCTGGAGTTGCACCTAGAAACGTAAACGTTGCTCAATGTACACCCGAATGCCTGATTATGATTGGATATGTCTTGAAGTCGTCTATAAAAATATTCTAAATCAATCATTCTCCGCCCTTCTACACGAAAACAGCTTTTCTCTTCCACAGGGTTATTAAAACTCACTTCGCACCTGAAATGACCAGAATATATATTTTTTTATGAATTCGTGGTAAACTGAAAAACATACATGTTACACATACAAACTTTTCATATAAAAATCTAGCAATTACCAATTAGTATCATCACCACATTCATCATCTGATGTGCCGTAATGCGGAAGATTATGTGAATATCTGAAAAAAGTGAGGTTGTTTTAGAATAAGAATTAACAAATTATAATCCTAACTTCCTAACTAATAATATAAATGTGCAAGGTGAGTTTGTTTGTTTGTCACGTTAAAGTAGCTGATCGGATTTGCATGAAATTTAGCACATGAAAAGACCATGGCCTGGGAACGGGTATAGGCTAATTTTTATCCTGGATCACAAACGACGTCGCGGGAAAAGTCAAGCTAGTCACTAATAAAATCAAGAGTATTATTAATAAATAGCTTACGGATCCAATATTCTTTCGTCACTATGTATATTCAGTGAACAGCTTGTCTTCAGGTGGTATTTGTAATCTGCAAGAAAACGCAACATTCATTATAAAAGTACTTACACCTGAAAACATAATTATAATAATTTATTTTTATATTATAATTATATCTAATTAATATAATTAATTATATTTATATTATAATTATTTTGATTTATAATTATATCGACATGAATAATAATACGGAACCCTAAAAAGTACAACAATATGAAAGTTTGTGAACTCGCCAATTTCGTTATAGTAACCGTTACGCGTTGGTATAAAACAGTAATGCTATGTGGCAAAGCACAGAAAAAAAAAACTTGATGATCAAATACGTATGATACTTACAATTCAATATTTTGTAATGTGTGAACATTTGTTTCGTCCGAATTTATTTCTACATCTATCGGAGGTATTTGGGTCCTGTAACAATCACAAGTGGCTGGTATAATAATACTGGCCTATAGACCTTATATATTTTTGTTTATCATTTCGATATGGAACCCTAAAATTGTGCAAAAAAAGAAAGAAGACGAAATCGTCCCTAAAATCATAATTGCGAATGTAACAATGAATAATTAGATAGCTACGTAATTATTATTATTATTTACCTACGTTTATTATAGAATACAGATGCGGGTACGCGTGGCTACATATTATTATGAAGCTGTAATTTCCAGTATAAGCTGACCTCTCATTGTGCGGAATGCCTATACAATGCGAGATCAGCTTATACTGGAAATATATTATCTTTTTATACCTTATTATAGTATAGCTGTGTGTTCTAATAACAGATCAGTTACATGCATAATCATATAGCAGATACTCACGAATTTTCTGGAATATTCTCTTTATCAACATCATCTTCAGTAGTGTGTAATCGACGTCGTCGTCTGGAAAGATCATCATATTTATTATTTAGCTAATATACGCCCAGTAGGTTCATATTTTTTTATGTATTTTACAACATGCATAGGTACCTAGCACGGCACGTCCGATTGTGTGTGAAGCAAGCAAGTTTGGTTTCTTGCAGCTTGACTAAAAACCCACTCCCGTTCCCTCGTTGCCTTTCGTACCAGGGCCGAGTCTTCCTTTCAGAATCAGACCCTTGGCCCCAGTAGGCTTCGACCCTGCTAGGCCCCTACAGTTGCTGACCTCTCCCTGAGGCGCGCGTGGAACAGCACGCGCCGTCGACGACTTGGGCTCGGTCCGGACGGTCACCGGACGGTCGGACGGCGAGCCACCCATTGCTCGCCGTCCGCAAGCCCGCGCCTACGATGGCCGGAAATCGGGATCGGAATCCCGGCGGCGATTGGGGCGTGAGGACCGTTGCCTCACGCGATCGGCCGCCTCCTTTGCTAGCATTACTGGTTTCTTGCAGCTAGTGTAGGTACTTACCGTACATATTTACTTATATTTTTTTATAACTTTCTAAGCGCTTAGTGGCTGCAGTACGGGTCGCGGGTTCGATTACCGCACGGAACATTTATTATGTTATGGGCGTTATGCCCTACAAATAATTGTAAAGACTTGGCACCGTCTTTTTCAGGAGCAATCGGAGAAATAGGTATTGGAGTTATAAAAATATAAAACCTATATTTTGTTGCGTCAAAACAAAAACAAACCTATTTAGGTAATTTTATTTTTTTATAAATTTGCCGTATACTGATTTCTCCTAAAACGTGGACGATGCGGTTACAAATACAAGTCTTCACAACTATTTGTTGGCCATCACATATTGTTCCGTGCGGGAAACGTGGGGGACATATTTACCTACATGTTTGTAATCACTAATACTGTAAATACGGTAGATACTTACTTCATTTCGATCATATGTTTGCCTGTTTCTTTACGCCCACCCCGTCGCTTCTTATTTTTATTTCTGTTATTTCCCATTACGCAAACACTAAAAATTCACGCAATTCAATATTTTTATTTTACGTCGTTCTGTTGCGTAATGTGTGCGTGAGCACAAAATGACACAGCCCTCCTGTACGGAAGCCGGAACAGGACTGAGCGCGGGTGGCGCGCGGCAGGGAATTAACTTTAATATGGCCGATATTTTATTTTATTTATTTTTCGAGGAAATTCAAAAAAATAAATAACATAAGACCTGCTTTATAGTTAGTTCAGTAAGTATAAAAAGTTTAATGATCTAATTTGAAGTATTGTAGGATTGCCAACGGTTTATAGTTCAGTTTAGAGGTAACTTTGAGATTTTTTTCTATCGAGAAAATTTTATGGAATCGTGTTTTCGCCAAACATAGGACTTAACATTAATCCTCAATTTTACCATATATTTATTTCAAAATTAATGCTTCAGTATTTTCGACGTATCAGAGGATTTTGCTAAGCTATTTGAGGTAGTATAGGCTCTTAAGATACGAAACTACGCCAACTTTATATCACAATATCTTCACTTAAAAAAAATCCCACCATAAAACTAGTAGGTAAACTAAAAACCACGTCAATGGAAGTTACGTAACATGTGTTGAACTTTTTACAGAACTAGTAAAAGGCGAAAGAGGTCTTGGCTTCTCGATCCTGGATTATCAAGACCCGTTGCGGCCGTCACATACGCTGGTGGTGATTCGCTCATTAGTGCCCGGCGGCGTGGCGCAACAAGACGGCCGCCTTATTCCGGGCGACCGGCTGCTCTTCGTCAATGATCAGGTAGCTTTGTGAACTTCAAACAGTCATTATTTTCATCGGATGCTGTTGAATCCGTTATCTTGCAAAGTGTACATCACGGATATCGTTGCCAGGCCTGTGGATGAACCGGACAGTCAGGCTCTTTGGGTGCGTGGTCAAAGGGCTATCCAGCTTTTGTTAGGCTTTTTAAATTTAACTATTTAATCTGGTTTTACTTTAAAAATAAACTGTCACATTATATTAAGATTAAAAAGTTGAAGGTGTCCGGCCTTTTTACTTAAATGACCGGTTAAACTGGCAGGGCTGACCGGCTTTCTGCTGCTTTTTTATCGGCTACTTGATGGTTAAATGATTTAAAAAATAGAACCTCTATCTTGTATTACGTACCATCACTAACCCAATTAATCTGTCCAGTGCTATTCTGAAGAATAGGCACCGTAAAAACTAAAGGTGAAATCAGAAATCAGAAACGTTTATTTCAAATAGACCAATTACAGGCACTTTTGAATTGTCAAAATGTCGGTCAGTCAAAAAAAAATACAAGTGAAGCTAAATTGCACGTTCCAAAGCGTAGATCTCTATGGAGAAGAACGTGCAAGAAACTCCATGGACACTCTTTTAAATCATATTATGAGTTACATAAATCTTGGTTACATATTTCTTGTCGCTTCTAATATGTGAGCACAATGTAGATAAGTAATAATAATTAAAAGAATAAAATAAAAAACTAATAAAAAAAAAAATTGAAATTGAATTAAGTCACTGGCAGCTAAGAGATGACCAGTCTCAACTGACGGCACCCGTTCACGAGCATGACGCGTGCATCAGCCCCACTCAGCTCAACCATTTTGAAGGGAACCGAATGACCCAATAACACGTGCCACCATCAGCGAGACATTTGAGTGAGCATGACAAACTCTCAACTGCCATGCTCGTAATGACAAACAAGTTGTAACCTAATAAAAATGCTCCATGGTACTTCACATTCACAAAACTTGAAAAACAAAGTGCTTCTACATTATACAATGCTATTGTTTCCAAATACAAAAGATAATAAATTATCATAAGCTCTATTGAAATAAACCAATAAAATAAAATAAAAAAAAAACATTTCGAAAACAACAATACAAAAAGGGGAACAGTATCTCTTCCAAAATTATAAAAAAAAAACTAATTTGTACATTCAGTTTACCTAAATGTACAGTAAAGGGGTTGACGGTAACCTATCAACAACCCTAGCTGTCCCTAACAACCTAGCCCTACCATATCGACGGGTAAAAGGCAAAAGGGGTCAAGCACCACAGATCATATTGTTCAGGAGAATAAAAAGAAAGTTTTAATAAAAAATATCTCTTTATTGCTTTATTGAATCACATCACAATCTTCAGAAAAGTTTACTAAAATACAATGTTCTTTAATAATTTTACATCAAAATAAGCCTGAGATCAATAGTTTCAAAGATAGATGTCGTTTGACTCCAGGTTTTTACCATGTTTATCGCATTTGCGAGGGGTCAAGTAACAATATTTAATGTTGGAATATTTAGATTTTGGCCTAAGCTTCATGTTAATAAAGTAATATTTTATTTTATTTGGCACAAAAGATCATAGAACTAATTCAGATTTTGGCTTAAGCTACCATAATCTTAATAAGTATTATTTTATATTTGGCACAGCAGGTAGGTAATAGAACTATGAATTATGTATTAAACTAAAACAATACAAGGAACAAAACTGAGATCCAAAAAACAGCACTTACCTAACTGTTAGTACATACAACAGCATGTTATCACATTATTTGAGTAAATAAACCACAATAATTTGGTACTTAATTCTTAATAAAATAAAAAATCAACAATTATTATCCAAAATAAACCACATTAATTTGGTAGGTACTTATCTCTTACTACAATAACAAAGTGAAAATCAAAAATTATTAACCAATCTTTTTTCATACAATTATTACCCGACTGCAAGAAGGGTTATGTTTTTCGCGCGTATCTTGTATGTATGTAATATTCTTTATTACCTCATATCTTCCAAACCGCTGAACGGATTTACATAATTAGCATATCGTTAGATTCGTCTTGTTAACCCAAGTGTTCTTAGATAGGTGACGTTGAAAAAAAATCAGCATAACAACTGTGGGACGCTATACATCAGAGTAAAAAAAAAAATTTTTTTTTGGGTAGTGCAATATGGGTATTAAATTCAAGAGCTCATTATGAGGATTCCAAAATGGGACCTATTGAAATAATCCAGACTAAAATCATCGCATCTAATGGGTTCCGGCTGTTGCAGTCAATATGTTCCGTATTAGAATTTATTATTTGTTTTATTTAAATTGGTTTTTGTTCTACTGGACTGAACTTGTTTTTTTTCTTTTTAGTTTTTATCTAAAGTTATTTTTAACGCAGTCGGGTTTTTTTTATTTTTTAAATTTATTTTTTATTAATGAGTATTTTCATCTTCATCCTCTTCATCAGTTTCAATCAATTCGTCCCTTTTTCCGGTTTCGTAAGGCATCTTTAGATATTCTTCATGATATCTTCTCGATATTACTCCAGAGTCACATAGTTTTTTTTAAGTCCATGTATTTAGCTTTACTGATTGGTAATGGTTCGTTGTACAAAGCAGCAATTTTTTTTTCATATCCGGGCAAACTAATTTTATTTGAGTATTTTCTGAATCCACAGACATAGTATATTTAATCGTCATCTCATCTGTTTTGGTTTTTTTGAAAGTCGCAATTCTAATTTTGGATAAATTAATGTTCTTTTTACACTTACTAAAAGTTTTGTTTGTTATGGGATCCCAATCTTGAAAGTTTTCCATAACAGTTACTGTATAAGGTCTTGGTTTTTTTTTAGCTGATTCGATTCAAGTTGCCCACTGTGAGGGCGCCCACACAATCATATTCTGAACTTCTTTTTCAATGACTGAGTGACACGAATCAACTGGCATATATGTATGTCCTGCAAGTAAGTAGTTGATTTGTATTGTTTCCAAAAAGGTGGATCTTTTTAAAGCATAATTGAGAATTGCCAATATTGTTTTGTTCTTATTTTGGCCAGGGCAATTGTCGCAATAAAGAATCAGATTCTTGATTTGCCTTTTGTCTACTGAATCTATATATAAAATGTTAATCTGTGTTAAAAACTGCGATCGCGTTTCAAACACGCGTGAACTTGCTTTCACGCACACAAAACATACACCCACTTGCAACGGCGCTGGCGCGCGTACTGAGTGAATCAAATGCAACGTAATTTAAATAAAATTATTTAAGAAAGGGGCCAAGCGCCAATTATGTTTAGTTGACAATCTTTACTATTGGTGTAAGCGACGTTATAGTATTTCATTTTCTTATCAATAGTGTTAAGTGAAAAATTATTACTAAACAAATAAAAGGAATATGGATACAAACGACATATTTATTTCTAATATTGTTTTTAAAATTATGCCAAATGACAAGGCGATACAAAAACGTAATATACAAAATGGTCCTTCAACCAAGCAAGGTAAAGTCGGTGTCGCTTGAGCACTTTTGGTAAGTATCGATTTGGCAATTCAGTACAAATAATTCTTTGGTGCAAGTGACTTTTTTTCTTGCTCGAAAAACGATACTATGACCATTCGAAAGAGAAAAAATAGTGGAGTTGGGGTCAATAAAAAAGTTAAGATCGCAAAATGTGGCGCTTGACCCCTTTTGCCTTTTTACCGTCGATATAGTTACAATATATACGTATATATATAGTGCGGGAAGCCTGTTACCATGAGACCTAAGGTAACAGACGGAAGGTGGGAAGGATGAAGGGTGTATCGGATGGGATTTTCTCACTGCCGATCCGCAGCCTCACGGACCGACCAATAACTATGGCTGGGTAAGGCCAGAGCTATCGGCAACCATTTATAGGCGCAGTAACAGTGAGAGGAGTCGATGGTCTCGTCGTAGTGAAACAGCGTTGCTCGTGACGTAGAAAGAGAGTTTATTACAGATTTACATGGTATTTATATTAATCTATTTACATGTATGAGTATATTAGTTATTAATGTATTTGTGTGAAACAACTGATGCAATCAATAATTTTAGTGACAAATAACTAGTGTTTACGTCAATTCGGGTTCACTGCGGTCACTGGCCTGCTGCGTCGGCATGTTCACATCCTCGCGTGAACATCTTGGCGCGTCTCAGAAGAATAGGTCTTCAAGGTCTTCATCTCATAGAGAGTCGGCGACTGCCTCCGTGGAGCCGGCCGTGCGTAAGTGTGTTCATGTTGTCGTGGCGGTGTTGCAGGCTGATCGTTGTGGGAACTGCTGACCGGTGCTACCGTTGCCCGTCTTGATGCCACCATAGTACGTAATCTGGCCGCTATTTGTGGAGCAAAACAATAAATTAATAAACAAATACATGTAATTAATAATAAGGTTGAAAAACTAATGACATAAGTTTGTGCTTTGATAGTGGTCCAAACAGTATTGTCTAGGGTTGTCTGTTGGCTCATTTCTTCGTCTATTAAATGTTTGAAAATATCTTTAGAACTATCTATAACTACTTGTTCCTTTGAAATATCGTTATGTAAACTAATTACAGAACTAGTATTATCTAAATGAAATATAAGTGATCTACTATAGGACGCTAAGACATTGATTGAATGTACTCGTCTAGCTACTAATGTACTTGCCGTGGTTTTAATAATACAATTTTCTGAGATTTGTATTATTCCGATGTCATGGATGGAAACTTCTTCTCTCTCTCCATCGCACACAATGGAGACTGTTTCTGTTTTCTTCGTTAGGTATATCCAAGTGTTTTTCATTTGAACTTGTTTCCAAATGATATTATTTTTGATGTTATAGGTTCTCGTAGGGCACGTAGAGTTGTCGTCTTTTGTGATCATGCGAACAATGCAATTTTTATTTAATTGCATGTTTTTGACGGCCGCAGGAAAGCATATAAAGTTGTTGAGTCTATGTAAACATTTGTTGTATTCTTCGTTGGTTAATTCAAAATATCTCTCATTGTTGTAATCTATTGCCATAAATGTCTGTGAAATATCTATGCTTGTGAACGAATCATCCTGGTTTTTCATTGGTATGGGAATTACATGTATAAAGGTATACTTCGACTTTTCTGTAATCGGGAAGTATGACATCACTGTAATATGCGTGTCGTTTTCGGTTAGCCTGGTGTCAAGTAACTGAGTTTGCACGATGTGAAGATTAGATGGTATCTTGCTGTTTGCATTGTCGATAGCATCTGCTATGTTTTTTGGAGAAAGCATGCTGTATACTGTAGCTTTCGTGATGTATATTTCCATTAATCCTGAATAGTAATAATTTATTTCTGTGATATAGTTGTAGGCCATTTGGTATGATTGCATAACTTGGATTTGTACGTGATTCCTGTCAATTGATTTGTACCATCGATTATAGTCATTTATGTAACTCAGAGCTTGATTGAGCTTTGTTTGGAATCTGTCTAATTTTTGTTTTATTCTCTCTTCTGTTTGGTTGACTGTCGATATGGTAGTAATCATGAATTTTGTCTGGTGATTAGCTGAGTCTATAAGTTTTTGTTGGTTATCTTGCAGTGCCTCTAGGTCTCTATAAACTTCATCATTTACGCCAAATATTGAAGTCATTAATGATCCTAATACACCTCTTTTCTTTCTTTGGCTGGTGATTTCCGTCAAGTATTCATGTATTCTCTCAAATTTTTCCTCTTCCTCTTGCAGATGGTGATAGTACTGATCGCAATGTGTGTAACTGTTTATTATAGTACTGTCATCACATAATGTTTTGAATTGTTTCAAAACGTTCTTTGCCATTGCTAAATTGTGGTTTAACATGTGCCTTTCGTAGGTTGTTTCTATTCTAAATGTTCCTCTGTCTAACGTAGCGTTTCCCATTTGCTCTATATATAATCCTGGGTCTAAGTTTTTGATAGTATATGTAGTCGCAGCTGATGTTACAAGTTGTATTATTAGTAACACAGTTAAAAACCAATATTGCAGCTTGCCTGTTGATTTTTGCATAGCACGCTGCCTGTGTGTTATCATGTGTGTATGCAGTCTTGTTAAGTTTGTTTGCGCAGGCGCTATTGTTTGTCTGCTTCCTGCTGTCTCTATGTCTTCGTTTACTGGTAGTGGTATCAAAGTATGTATTGTTCTCTTTTGGTCTGCCCCTTGCGATCGTTCGAGGGTGACAACTCTGGTGGCGCCATCGTCTCCTGGGTGAATCTCTTTAATCTTCGCCAAGGGCCATTTACTCGGGCTTATGTTTTCGTCTTTAACTAGTACAATTGCGCCGACTTTTAAGTTTTCTTCGTTCGACTTCCATTTGTATCTCTGCTGTAATTGATGCAAATATTCTTTCGTCCAACTATTCCAAAAGTCTTTTTTCATCTTTTGTATATGCTTCCAACGGTTTATGAGGTTCGTATTAATGTTGTCTATTGGGTGAGGCACGCCCACTGCTTCTCGCCCAATAAGAAAATGGCTTGGGGTCAATACTATGTTATCGTTGATGTTTTCTGTTTGAATACATAATGGCCTCGAGTTCAAACATGCTTCAATTTGGTGAAGGAATGTCGATAATTCTTCATAGGTTAAGGTGCTGTCTCCTATCACTCGTCTTAAATGGTGCTTCATTGATTTTACTCCAGCTTCCCATATGCCGCCGAAGTGCGGCGCTGCTGGCGGTATAAAGTGCCATTGCGTACCTATGTTAGTTACTGTATTTTGAAACTGTGGTGACTGAGTGATTTCTAGAACTTCTTTGTATAGGAAATTGGCTGCTCCCACAAAGTTAGTCGCATTGTCACTGTACATGTGATGCACGTGACCTCTTCTGGCCATAAATCGCCTGAGCGCTGCAATAAACGACTCTGTTGATAAATCTCCTACCAATTCTAAGTGGATAGCTTTTGTTGCTAGGCATATGAAAACTGCTATATAGCCTTTATACGACTTGTGTCCCCTGCCTTTCATTGTTCGCACTTGTATAGGTCCTGCAAAGTCACATCCAGTGTGGCTGAATGGATATGATTGCGTCACACGTGGTCTAGGTAGTGCTCCCATTTTTTGTTTCGCTGTTTCTGCTTTGTACCTAATACATTTTACGCATTTATTTATGTAGCTTTTTACTTTTCGTTTTCCGCCAATTATCCAATATTTTTGCCGTAGATATGATAGTGTGAGTCGATTGCTGCCATGTAAAGTTTTTACGTGTGCGTCATGTATTATTATTGTTGTCACGTGATGGTTGTAGGGCAATAATACTGGGTGCTTCTGATCGTAAGGCAGTTGAGAGTATTGGAGTCTGCCACCTACTCTGATAAGTCCATCGTCGTCTATAAAAGGATCCAAACAAGACAATTTGCTTCCTTTTTTTACCGTTTGTTTTTTTTTTAGTGTTTGGTATTCTTGTTGAAATGCGTCTTTTTGTACTTGTTTTAAAATTTGTTTAGTCGTGCAGTCTATTTCTTCGCAAGTGAGTAGCGCTGTAGTTTTTCGTCTTCTTATGAATCTCAAACAGTAAGATATAATTCTCACCATCTTTGTGAAGCTGGAAAATCTTTCCATGTCGTCATTTTTGTTTTCAATGTTTACGGTTGTCTGCAAACACCGTTTAACTTCTTCATTAGGCTCTGGTATTATTTTTGTTGGTATCAGATTATTTGTGTGAAGCCATTGCGGACCGTTCCACCATAAGTCACAGTTTTGCAATTTACTGGGTTCTATGCCTCTTGATATGACGTCAGCAGGGTTATCTGCGGAAACAACATGATTCCAGGTAGCATTTGGTAATGTTCCTTGTATTTCTGACACTCTGTTTGCGACAAAGGTTTGCCATCGGTCTGCTTCTCCTTTAATCCATCCCATAGTAATCATAGAGTCAGTCCAACAATGGATGGAGACATTTTCGCAATTAAGTGCTGTTTTTACTTTGTTTATTAATTTTGACAATAATACTGCTGCGCATAATTCGAGTCGAGGCAAGGTCGTTTTATGTTTCTTTGGAGCTACCTTTGACTTGGCTTGTAATAATGACACGTGATATGTCGTGTTATTGACCTTTGTTCGGCAGTACACTACCGCGCCGTATGCTTTCTCCGACGCGTCACTAAATCCATGTAATTCAATAGGCACACCTGTAGTGTATTGTAGCCATCTAGGTATTTTTATTTTTTCGAGATGATTTAATTGTTGTTGAATATTGGTCCACTTCTTATTCATACTTTCCGACACTTTTTCATTCCAGTCTATCCCGCTGTTCCAGATCTCTTGCATAAGCAGTTTCATGGTTATTAGGACGGGTTGTAGCCAGCCGTGCGGGTCAAATAATTTAGCGATTTCGGAAAAAATAAATCTTTTGGTTGGGTTCTCGCCAGTTGTTACGGTTATTTTAAATTGGAAACAGTCTTCTTTTGGCGACCAAATTACTCCTAGCGACTTTCTATTTTCATCTAAGGGTAGTTTTATCGTTTTGTCGTCCACGTTTTCCACTGGGATGTTTTCTAGCAATTCTGCGCTATTTGACGACCATTTCCTCAAGTTAAATCCGCCAGCACGTAACATGTTGGTTAATTGATTTTGTAGATGTTTTGCTTTTTCTATATTTTCATCTCCCGACAATATATCATCAACATAAAAGTCTGTAAGGGTGATTTTACTAGCAAGGGGGAAGTTTTTTTGTTCATCGTTTGCTAGTTGTTGAAGTGTCTTTATGGCTAAGTACGGTGCCGCAGTAGTACCATAAGTAACCGTAGTTAATTCGTACTCTTCTATTGGTTGATTATTCGTCCATCTCCATAGTATTCTTTGAAAGGGTTGATCATCCTTATGTATTTTTATGAAACGGTACATCTTTTCTATGTCTGCCATAAACGCAACTTTATGTTTGCGCCATCGCAATAGTATAGTAGCTAAATCTTGTTGCAATCGTGGACCTTTATGCATGTTGTCATTTAGGCTTATTTTTGTGCTCGACTTGCTGCTCGCGTCGAATACACATCGTAGTTTTGTTGTTATGGCATCTTCTCGTATTACTGGCTGGTGCGGAATGTAGTATTTCCCTTCATAATTATTTGCTTTGTTTACTTTTATCATATGGCCCATGTTTATGTATTCTTTCATGAACTCATTGTATTTTTCTCGTAAGTTTTTATTTTTCTTAAGTCTTTTTTCTAATTGTATGAGTCGGGCGGCAGCTTTTTGACGCGTATTCCCGTACTCTAGGGATGGGTTTTTGAATGGGAGTCTGACCGTATAGGTCCCGTTTTTATGTCTTTGAGTAGTGTCTTTATAAAATTGTTCGCACTGTTGATGTTCTTTGTTTAATTGGTAGTCGTCGGTGATGTCTTCTAGTTCCCAGAATTTATTAAGTTGAATTTCGTCAGCACGGGTAATTAGACTTATTATTTTTATCGTTTTGCTTGGTTCCGTAGGGCAAAACCCGGACAATATCCAACCAAACTCTGTGTTTTGAGTGATAATGCCGTTATCTATCTTTTCTAACCCTTGTAACAGTATTTTACTATATTCTTCGGCGCCTAAAATTATGTCAACTGGACCTTGTTTGTAGTAGGTTGGATCAGCAATTATTTTGTTTGCTAATTTTTGAGGGTCCAGTTGATAAACATTTTCTTTCGGCACTGATGAAGTCAGTTTCGGTAATACGATCAGCGATGTTGATAACTTGTATTCACTTGTAAATCTTGGCTGAAGTGTGACGTCAATCATGTAGTTGGAGGTCTTTGGTATGTTATCTGCAATACCTTTTATTTCGGCTTTTATCTTCCGTCTCGGGAACCCTAAAAGTTGAGCTACCTCTTCCGTGCATAGTGAGGCTTCCGAGCCTTGGTCACATAAAACTCGCAGTAATAATGGTGTGCCGTCGAATGTTTTTGTCTGAACTAAGGCTGTGGCTAGAAGTACAGTTTTTTTTTGAGTTATGAAGTTGCGTAGCTGCATGAGTTGTTATTTTTTTTATTTTCTGTCTGTTGTGGCTTCAGAGTGTTTGTCTTTGATGTACTGGGTTTTGATGCTTGGTTGGAATTTTTGGTGATACTATTTTGCCCTTGCTGCTTTGCTGTTTGATATTCATTTACGTTTCTGTGCAACAGTGTTGAATGAGCCTTATTGCATATTTCACATTGTTTTTATTTATTGCTGACGCAGTCTTTTTTTGTATCGTGCATGAGACATACATAGCACATTTGTTTTTCTTGCACTTTACGAATACGGTCATTGACATGTAATGCCTTAAATGCTTGACAATATTGAATATTATGGTCTTTCTGACAGTACCAACAGAGTCCTTTTTTGTCTTGCCAGTTTGTTTTTCCTTGCATTTTTGGTGAGTGTGTAGAATTCAAGTCGTTTGTTGTTGTCATAGTGGCGCTTGATTCTAAGCTCTTGAATCGTTTTTCTAAGAATTTCATCATTTCTTTGAAATCTTGCAACTTATTTGGCTCCTCTAATTGGTCTTCATACCTCATGTTGGTGTCTGGATCCCACTTGCGAGTTACTATTCGGGTTAAAATTGGGCCCCATGTAGATATGTCGATGTTTTGATTTTTTAAAGCTTCTAGGCTTTCGTTTATACAATCATGCATGTTACGTAACATTTTGGCGTTGGGTGTCTGAATTTTGGGCAGATCTATTAATTTATCAATGAACGTCTGTGTTATTTTTCTCTCGTCTTTGTATCGGTTTTCCAACAGTGTGAGCGCTGCCTTATAGTTGACCTCGTTTACGGTCAAATGCTTTATCAACTTTTCCGCGTCACCGCGAACATGCGTTTTTAGGTATTGCATTTTTTCTGTTATAGAAATAGTGCAGTCTTCGTCAATAATTTTCTTGAATAAATCATAAAATGAATTCCATGTCTCGTAATTCCCTGCAAAAATAGGGATAGTAATTCTTGGTAACTTTGTAGGGTGATTCCTGCTAGTTTGGACGGTTTTGTCGTTAATTTGCTCATGTAAATTTTGTATTATTTCCTCGAATTGTTCTTGTGCGTTTGTAAAGCAGTCATTAGTGAAATATTCGTCGTCGTGTGTACTTTGCTCCATTAGTAATTGTATGTGTGTTTCTTCTATATCTTGAAACAGCTTTTCAAGATTATTAATGAGAGATTGCAGTTGCCACGCTGGTTTTTGTTGGGCAACGGCGGTCATTGCGGTCGAAATCTTCTTCTTAAGTTGGTTTAGTCTGTATTTTTGTACGAATAACTTAGGTGAAATAGTAGTGTCTTCTTGTTTTTCGTCATTTATTTGAATGTCGGTGACGTTTTTAATATGATGTAGCTTGTCTTCACATTCCTTCAAGTGGTCTATGGCTACATCATAGGTAGTCTTTATATGCGTGTCGAAATAATTTAGTGTCAAATATTTGTGAGTCGATAAAATCTCTTGGTCTTGTAAAAGTCTGTGGTTCTGCGATGCTCTTTCATAAACGTTGTTCAATGTTGTTCTTCTGTCTGTTATGTATTTTTGAGTTTTCCTTGATGATGAGTCCTTTTTAATGTTATCCCATATCCTTTTTAGTTCAATGTAGTCGTTTTCCTGGCTTTTGATGAGTTCGTTGATTCTAAGAATGTCCATTGTCTTCTGATCAATCTTCTTTCTTGAGCGTCCTTAGTCCCTACCCTACTCCTAACACAGCTACCCTATTTGTACTCGCCTCTCCCACACTCTCGGCTCGGTATTTATGCGCCTTCTCAATGAACTGGTGAGATCCGCTTGTGGAAGGCCAGTCACCGAATCGCTACCGACGAGAGATGTCTACAGGATACAGCAAAGTACCGCGTCTGTCTGTCCCAGAGTGTACCAAAACTGATGCGATTTGAGGACACCAGCCTGCCACACCTGAAACGTGTCTGTCTGTCTTTAGTCAAATAAACCCTAGGGGGGACAAAGAGGGCCGCGAATTTATTTAGGTTCACAATGCTCGAAGGACCAAATGTACATTCAGTTTACCTAAATGTACAGTAAAGGGGTTGACGGTAACCTATCAACAACCCTAGCTGTCCCTAACAACCTAGCCCTACCATATAGTTACAATATATACGTATATATATAGTGCGGGAAGCCTGTTACCATGAGACCTAAGGTAACAGACGGAAGGTGGGAAGGATGAAGGGTGTATCGGATGGGATTTTCTCACTGCCGATCCGCAGCCTCACGGACCGACCAATAACTATGGCTGGGTAAGGCCAGAGCTATCGGCAACCATTTATAGGCGCAGTAACAGTGAGAGGAGTCGATGGTCTCGTCGTAGTGAAACAGCGTTGCTCGTGACGTAGAAAGAGAGTTTATTACAGATTTACATGGTATTTATATTAATCTATTTACATGTATGAGTATATTAGTTATTAATGTATTTGTGTGAAACAACTGATGCAATCAATAATTTTAGTGACAAATAACTAGTGTTTACGTCAATTCGGGTTCACTGCGGTCACTGGCCTGCTGCGTCGGCATGTTCACATCCTCGCGTGAACATAATTTGAAGGTAAAAGTGGCTGTGGCTGCGGAGCAGGACCGGCATTTAGCCAAGCGCTTTTATCAAGGATATAATCTTCCAGTTTATAATACGCTTGTCTACATAGTGTGCGTTTAATGCATGCTTTAAATTTGGACTCATTTAGTTGTAGAATCTCAACTGGTATTTTATTATAAAATTTTACACAGTACCCCATGAAAGAACTATGTACTTTAGCCAATCTGAACCGAGGTTGATCTAATTTGTTCCTGTTCCTAGTATTAAAATTGTGCCTGTCACTTATCTTAGTAAAAAGATGAATATTTTTCCGAACATACATAATATAATTATAGTGAAGTGAGATAGAAGTGAGTGCTCAATCCTTAGCATCTCATCGCATGGAATAAACTGGCTGATCCACCTGCAGAAGCGAGTTCGTCTACAGTACACAAATTGCGCACATCTTTATCATTTTATAATCGTATTGCTTCTCACAGAACCTGGAAGACGCGAGCCTAGAACAAGCCGTAGCAGCTCTAAAGGGTGCGCCTCGCGGCGTGGTGCGCATCGGCGTGGCCAAGCCGCTGCCGCTGGCCGACGCGCCGCCGCCGCTGCCGCACAGCGCGCCGCCCGCGCAGCCCTAGGCCGCAAGGGGCACTCACGACATGTGCGCAGGGGGGGCCCGAGCCCTGCACGCTCATCTCTTCAGGGGCCTTACCATGGCGTCTTAAAATATCAGGCGTGCGCACCCTATACAGCTCAACAATTCAGCTCAGGGCGTCAAATGGTTTGCGTTAAGAACTCGAGCTGTTTGAGGACCTCCGAACGTTACACCGTTATGCTTCGTTAGCGGTAAAGCAATCGAAGCATTTCCCCGCGCCTATACCGTGAGTGTGAAGTTACCAGACTTACTACGGGGTAAGACTTCTGCGCTTATTATTTTTTTATGCCCAAGGTATTGCTCATTAAATCTGTATTCATCCACACACGGTAGGTAGAGATTTTTTTTTTTTTTTTTTTTTCCTGTGGCAACACTACAGCTAACAGCTGATTTAAATTAGTCCCTTGTAATTTTAATTTTAAATGTTAATTTTCTATGTTTTTAAAGCCAATTTCCAATTACTCATCAAGTAAATAGGGTATTTAAGTGTATTACGTATCAAATTCGTGCAATAAAGTGCAAATAAGTGTAAAAAATTCGATAAAACTTTTTTGACAGGTAGAGGTTACCGGTACCAGTGATTTTTGCATTGTCATCTTGTTATCAGGTACAATACTTTACATTTGACTTGTTATTTTATTGTTTGCGTTCTATTAACTTCATTATACTTGGAATCTCCTTTTATTCGGATGAATATTGTTTGTGAATGACAATTAAAACGTAAACATAACCTTAGTTAGTTGGTGACAGAATTTAACTTTCTAAGTTTATTTTCTTTTATCTAACTATCTTTTATACTTCTATCTCAACCTACCTAGTCTATTTTATTTTCTTTTCAATTCCTTATAATCATGCCTACGACTCGTAGCGCCTATGCTCGTCAGGAGGAGTCCAAACTCAGTCTGGCTTTGAGCCAATTAAAGGCGTCAAAAGAGTACTGTGACCAACTGATTAAGGAAATGGATGACAATGAAAAGATACTCTTTGAAGCCAATGAAAATAATCGAAAGTTAAAAAATGAAATGGCTCAGGTATACATTCAATTCACTGAGGCCATAGAAGACCGGGATAGGCTCCAACTTGTTGTGGACGGGTTCAGCCAATGTAGCACAGAGTATGAACATGCTCTAAGTCACAAATATTTATTGCAACAACAGCTGCAAGAGGCAAAAAGTCATATATCACAACTAGAGACAACAAATCTAAACATCACTGCCTCGATGAATCAAAGTCTATTCAGCGAGTTGGTGCCTATTGCCCCATCACTAGTTTCAGAAATTAACCCCTCTTATTCTATTGATTTGACAAGTGATGATGACTCAAAATCAAGTAAAACAGTGAGGGTAGTCACTAGTAAAAATAAACTTAAAAAATATATAAAAATTAACAAATATATAGTGAAAACCAAAAAAATGGTTAAAAAACAAAAGTTTTTTATAAAAAATGTTAAATTAAATAGGGAAAGATTACATTTACTGAAACAATTAGATGTGTATTCTTCAAACTTAGAAAAAAGTACAAGGAAATACCAAACTGACACTGAGGACTTGCAGAGTGAACTAAACCATCTACAACACAAATTAGATTCAATGACCATCAAATATACAGCCTCTGAAAACCAAATGAGGGAATATGTATTGGCAATGAATGAGCTGGTGAGCTCACAAAAAACCAACTGTGAGCATTGTCAACCAACATCTATTGCATCTGCGCCGGATCATTCATTGTCAATATGTGACACCCCCTTACCCCAGTCTAGTGTCAGTTTGCCAGTAGAAATTACTGATTGTTTTTCACAACAGTTCATAAATAAGTTCTTAAAATCAAGTTTTAAAATCATTAAATAGTATCAACCTGGTACATCAAAATATTCAAGGACTTATGAACAAGGATTTAGAAGTAGACTTATTCCTTAATTGCAATAATATTGATATTCTATGCTTAACGGAACATTGGCTTAAGAGCCATCAGTTCATTTTCAATTTTAGTAATCACCAGGTTGGTAGTTCGTTTAGTAGAATTAATGCCATACGTGGTGGCTCATTAATTTTAGTAAGCAACAACCTTAAGTTCAAAGAACGAAAGGATATTGTGAGCCTATCTGTTGAGCGGTCAGTTGAAATAGCCTGTATTGAATTGGAGCAGTTTATTATATTAAGTGTGTACAAACCCCCTTCTGGATTGTATGACTGCTTTGAAAAGGTAATGGATGAAGTTTTCCACAAGATTTCCAATTCAAACAAGTACATAATCACTTGTGGTGATTTTAATGTTAATTTATTAGAAAACTCAGGTTTACGTAGTAAAATTTTAAGTCTATTTCAGTCCTACAATCTTGTAAACTTATTTTTGGAGCCCACGAGATTAACTCCTACTAGTGCCACATGCATAGATAATATTTATACGGATGTTGTACCAACTCACAAAGAAATTATAAATTTATTAGATTCTGATCATTGTGGACAGTTAATTACTTTTCAAAACCAAAAAAACATAGTGGCTAAAAAGAATATCACTGTTAACCCTAAAACTGCAAGTCGTTTAGAAACTTTTAAAACTAAACTCATTAATAATTTACCAGACTTGTCTACATATGATGATCTCAATAACCAATATGAAGGTTTCTTTAACATGTACTGTAATCAATTTAATTCTACTTTTATACCTAAGACTATTTCGGTCAATAGTAACGTTTCGTTCTGTGAATGGGCTACCACTGGTATTCATAAAAGTAGAACTCGGCTTTACGAATTGTATGATGAAAGGGTTCTTGTTAATACTGCTGAATTTAGTTCATATGTGCGAAATTATTCAAAATTATTTAAAAAAAATTGTTCTATAGCGAAATCGCGTTATTTGAGTTCCAAAATTAAAAACAGTAATAATATAATTAAAACTACTTGGAATGTTATAAATAGTGAAACAGGAAAGTCTACAAGACCATCTAGTGACTATAAACTTGTAATTAATGACAATGTGATCACATCGGACTCACAGGTTGCCGCGGCTTTTGAGAACTTCTTTTCAGAGATCCCCATATCAACAACAAAATCTCTGAACTCGTCACCCACTGCTGCAGAGTCTCTGCTTAAAGAAAATGTTAAAGTTTGCGATTCTGATTTTAATTTCGAACATGTGACTTATGTAGATATTATTAAGACGTTTAACTCCTTGAATGTAAAAAAGACTGCAGATTTATGGGGTAATTCTGTGGACGTTGTTAAGTCTATAATCCACATTATAGCTCCTTCTTTAGCTTTTATTTTTAATAATTGTATTGATCGCGGTGAGTTTCCTGATCTAATGAAGAATAGTAAAATAATTCCATTGTTCAAAACGGGTAGTACATCTGACCCCACGAATTACAGACCCATTTCAGTGCTACCCACTTTTAGTAAAATATTTGAGAAACTTATTTTAGAGCAACTACAAAGATTTTTTAACAGACATAAATTATTGCATACCAAACAATTTGGTTTTACAAGGGGTCGTTCAACAACCGATGCCGGTGTTGAACTTTTAGGACATATTTATAATGCATGGGAAGACAAATGCGATGCCCTGGGCATTTTTTGCGATTTGTCAAAGGCCTTCGATTGCGTTCTCCATGAAACATTAATCAGGAAACTACACCATTACGGAATCCGGAACTCTTCCCTGGATCTTCTTACATCTTATCTGAGTGAAAGGATTCAGAGAGTTGATGTAAACGGAAAAAGATCTCCTGGATCTGTAGTTAAAATGGGTGTCCCTCAGGGTTCAATTCTTGGCCCATTTTTGTTTCTTATATATATAAACGATTTACCTTACCTCATAAAGGATAACCAAAACATAGTGTTGTTTGCAGACGACACTTCACTTTTGTTTAAACTTAAACGTCAGCAGCCGGTTACTGACGATATAAATATAGCACTTTCAAAAATAGTACACTGGTTTGATGTAAATAACCTTCTTCTTAATGAAAAAAAAACTAAATGTATAAAGTTTACCATGCCTCATGTTAGGCAAGTAGAAACTAGTGTGCTAATAAAAGGTAAAGAGTTGAGTCCTGAAGATAATACAGTGTTCTTGGGCATAACTCTAGATGCTAAGCTGCAGTGGGGCCCACATATAGACAAATTATCAAAAAAACTTAGCTCTGCAGCATACGCTGTTAGACAGATTCGAAATTTAACTGATGTAGAGACTGCCCGTTTAGTTTACTTTAGCTATTTCCATAGTGTCATGTCGTACGGTATTCTACTGTGGGGAAATGCCGCCGAAATACAGTCAATTTTTGTATTGCAAAAAAGGGCTATTCGTTCAATTTATAAATTAAGTCCCAGATACTCCCTCAGAGATAAATTTAAAGAAATCAATATAATGACTGTACCTTCACAGTATATTTACGAGAACATTTTGTATGTACATAAAAATATAAACATGTTTAAAAAATACAGTGATGTTCATAATTTTAATACTAGGAACAAACACAAATTTGTGGTTCCTACAACCAGGCTGAAAAAAATAGGTGGCTCATTTAGATGCCAATGTATACACTTCTATAATAAACTTCCTAGTCATATTCAACAACTAAGCCTTAATAAATTCAAATTATTTGTAAAGCGAAAACTTTGCCAAAAGGCTTTTTACACTATAAAGGACTATGTTGAGGACCAAAAGGCTTGGGATTGACCTGCTCCAGTACGCACTGCAACTGTTGTCTTATTATTATTATTTTTTTCTTTTGTTTTTATTTTTAATTGTGTTTTTTATTATTTATTACAATTCGATATTGTAGATTATTTTTATTTTGCAATTGGACTTTTTTTTTTCTATTAATTTTTGACAAAAATGTTTACTTTGCTAAAGTATTACATTTTGTAAACTATATTTTTCATTTATTATTGTGAACGTGAGGACTATGTTGATTGTTGTTTTTTTTTTCCTTTTCAGTAATTTTAATGTATGTCTGGCAATTTGAGTATTTTCTGCGGCCTACCCAAATGTCCTTTCCTTGGTATTGTTCGTCAAGTCGTTGAGCTCCTTAGTAGTCCTGAGTTGAGCTTTACGAATACTGACAAATGCTTGCACTGACTGGACAGGTCCACTCAAATCTGTATGGTTCTTTCTTCAAAAGACCATTTCAGACAAATCTGCATGGTTCTCATGTGATTTGACCATTACATATTTACTGTATGGACTTTAAAAGAGACTTTGACCCCTGAGTTTGTTTCGGTGTTTCTTCTCAGGGTAGTCAGCTAGGAAACACCGGCCTCATCTAGTTTAAAAATGACGAAAAAAAAATTGACGTGTAAAAGTGTTTTTTAAACCTATTTACAAAATAAATATCATTTATCATTTATCATCATTTATCATTTCACTGTCACGTTACCTAGAAACTCAGGAAAATAACTATATTAAATGCGTAATTGCGATATATTACCTAGTGAATGTTTTTCACAGGGATAATGTTAAGAAAAAAGACTTTACAATCTAAAAATTCCATATCAATATCTCTCTCTCTTGCATCCACTTTTGATTGATGTCTAAGAATGTTTGAATTTATGGAAATAAAGTCAAGTAATGTAACTCATCATCGTCTCAAATTCAAAAGGGCTTCATCTTACCATAAAAATACTATTAAAAGTAAGGGTAGTGTTATATTTTTCTGCGATATATTATTAAGTTTCATTCTTGACATGCTAAAATTCATCTTTGCGACTATTATTTTTTTAGAATAAGTAAAATATTGATGATAGATATGTTATAACCCTTTAATTGCCCGCGTCAGATTGGTCCGACGAATGTTTTCGCGTCCTATTCGCCAGGGATTGTTTGCGAGTCGACTGGGTACTCCAACTCGTTTATCTCTTCAATCCCCATAGGTGACAGAAGAGCTGATGAGATAGGGTGTTTGGTCGTGGACGACCTTGGCGGAATATACGCGAGAGTTTGTCGGATTGTCGGAGTTAGGCAATTAAAGAGTTGAAAAGATATTATTTAGTTTAAGAAGAACATGAAAATGTAGTCATCTATCAATTTATTCGTTTAATCTTTATATATGTTTTTTTTTTCTTTTAAACTTTTTGATCGTGTTCTCGGTGCCCATGAGAAAAAAACACGAGTTGTTGTCGTCTTTTGATGTTTGTCTCTCTATTCCAACTAATCTTTCAAACACAATCTTAAAAATTGGGGTCATTTTGTTTATTTAACAACAGCATTCCATTAGTATAAAAATCATGACTAAAATGTAATTGTGACAATATTCTATGGTAATACAAGCTTGTACTTAACGTTACGATGTGTATCCTTATTGAGGGAGCAAAGAATTTATTTTGTAATCTAAAAGTCGTATTTGCAGCTCGATGTGTCAAAACGTATGAAGCTTGCGCAAGAAACTTTCGTACGTCTCAATACTAATTCAAAACAAGTACATTTGTTTATAGTACAATTGTTTCATTGCGCGGCGCCGCCATCTTGCTGTTTAGGTTAATACTGCGTAACTCGCTTTTGTCTCCGATCAGCTTGCAAATAGACTTCTCGTTGTATTCAATAAAAATTGTGTATTTAACGAGTAATCGAAACTATCTTGTGTCTGTACACGAAATACTTGAAAATGTTATTAAATTTTTCTACGTATATGACGCATATCAAACAATTGCATAGGTAAAATAATTAATCTCACCTTCTGTGATGCATTCCGAAATGTTATATTAAGGCTTTGAGTAGGTATACTGCCCAACAAAAACCTTTTGTCAATTTAAAGTTAAAGACAATGTTGTCGAATCGACACTTCATTGTTAATGTTTTGAATTCGAAGAAAAGTTGTTGTTAGTATTTAAGTGTGTCTTTATCATTTCAAAGTATTACAAAATATCTACCTGAATTATGTATTTGTATCATTACAAATTTTATTAAAACATAAGAAAATGTACTTAATTTTTAATGTTTTTAATTCAAGAAAAGTTTTGATAGTGGTTAAGTGTACGTATCTTTATCATTTTAAAAAGTATTACAAAATGTCTAACTAAAATTATTTATATTTTTTCCATTCCAATTTTATTAAATTGTATAATGTACTTAATTTACAAATAAATTTAAATTTTTTATTGCTTTTGTATTTTAACAAATCACCGTTAGATTAAAATTTAGCTATGGGGCTAGTGTCACAACATTTTTTCTGGGTAAATTCTCATGGATACTCTGTCTGGGGATAACAGAAGGGTATATCGCCTATTCCTCGGACAATAGCCGCCATTAACGCTCTCCTGAACTCAAACACAGGTCTTGATGTGTTTGCGGATGAATGGAAGCTGATAATGTCAGAATGTTTGAATTTTTGTGAGAAGGATGCATGACTGAGTTAAAAATTAGGTATAAGTTTAAATAGTGTAATTGGCTTCGGCCGTTCTATTTAAAATAATAATAAATAAATATCAGATTCCTACTGACTTCATTTTGACGGTCACACTAAATCCCTACAGTTCTTATTTGCTACCATGAGTCAGGGTTCCAGGATACCTTTAAATTCACGCGCACCACGACCGATATCGGCTTGCCTTTGCTAGCTTACTAGGGTTTGACCACCTAGTGAGACCGACCCAAGGACCACACATACTCCCATAAAGACGTGCCATCGCCTTATAGGGCTGAGTGGTCCTTTCTGGACCTTAGCTTCTTCGGGAGGAGTTAAACTAGCACATGCGCTCGAGGCCCGCACACACTGACTTGTCCATACCGAGCGCGCTACCGCTCAAAGATTATGCATGGACGCAGAGAGGCGCGCCTTGTTCAGTGGTATTTTTGCTTACCACTCTAGAAGTTCTCTTCTAGCGGATGCATGGCTAATTTTTATTTAAATAGATACTTATTATGTTTCGTCCTGATGATAATGGATGCTCTGACGTCGGACATTCAGGAAGAGGCTCCCTGGTGTATGCTGTTTGCCGATGACATTGTGTTGGTTGCCGAGAGTGGCCTAGAGGTCCAGAACAGATTGGAGGTGTGGTGGCACAGACTGGAGAGTGTTGGCCTGAAATTGAGTAGAACCAAAACGGAATACTTGTTCTGCGATTTCGGCGGTCTCCAATCCAGTGCCTTTATCTCTCGCTGGAACACCCATACCGATCTGCTCCGACTTTCGGTACCTCGGGTCACTCGTCCAAGGGGATGGTGAGGTAGACCGGGACGTAACACATCGGATCAACGCAGGATGGATGAAATGGCGACAGGTCACGGGAACAACTTGTGACCCACGGATGCCCCTCAAGTTGAAGGGTAAAATCTACAAGTCCGTGATAAGGCCTGTCATACTGTATGGATCAGAATGTTGGGCTGTGAAAAAGATGGATGAAAAAAGATTGCACGTAGCGGAGATGAGAATGTGGATGTGTGGTGTGACGAGAATATCCATTCTCGTCACACCACACATCCACATTCTCATCTCCGTTACGTGCAATCTTTTTTACTTTATCCAAAGTGAGAAATGAGTATATTAGGGGAAGTTTGAAAGTGGCGCCAGTGACTGAAAAGTTGAAAGGGAATCGTTTGTCTTGGTATGGTCATGTGAAGAGGAGAGATGAAACGCATGTTACTAAAAGAGTTATGAGTACATGTGGATGGATGGAGAGGGAGACCAAAGAAAAGATGGATGGATTGTGTGAAGAGTGATATGAAAGAAAAGGAAGTTAGTGATAGTATGACGAGTGACAGGGCAGAATGGAAGAAAAAAACGTGTTGCGCCGACCCCAAATAACACGGGACAAGGGCAGGAAGATGATGATGATTATGTTTCGTGTAAGTTTTAAACTTCGTCATTTGTATGTAGGTTGGTATACAAAAAGAACAAAAGTTATATTAAAACCCAAGTTCATTAAAAAACAGTTTTTCTATTATTTCATAACATAATGTGTAGGTACAAAAGTAATTTTATAATATTTATATCTATATCTGATACTTCTATAATGCAGAAAAAATGTATTTTTTTATATTGTTGTTTCATGTTTGTAATGAATAAAATCAAAAACAAACGTACCGATTTAAAAAAAAATAGATATCCTCAAAATCATTAACTATGAACATAATTACTGAGGTATACCAGTGTGAACTTTACACATTAAATGCGGTACCCCTTCAGAGCGTACTGGCGTGATCTTATGTTATGAAGTGGAGATACAATAAACAAACATGCGATTACAGCAATCGCGGAAGATTTGCAATAAATTGTAGGGTTTCGTACCTCAAATGGAAAAAAAACAGAACTTTTATAGGATCACTTTGTTCTCCGTCTGTCTGTCAAGACCCTTTATCTCGGGAACGCGTGGAGTTATCGAATTATGAAATTAAAACCATATACTCAGGTCTGCGGTTCCAAAATGCTTTGAAAAAATCAAACGTTTAAGTTAACGAAAAAAATAGATACGATAAATAAATAGACACGACGAAAAAAAAACGTATATTTCGACACTCAGGGGAATCAAAACTCATAGGTCCCGTTGACCCAGGATCCTAAAATTTGGCATAAAGCAAGGTCTTCTATCATATATATATTTATAAGCAAGGTATTCACAGGTATAAAATACATCTGAAAACAGTACCTAAATTTGTTGTTACGTCACAAACAAAAGAAATACTTGTTTGCGATTCGGAAAAATCTTCGGGAATACATTCGGGAATTGAACTATATAAAGTTATATGTAAGTTTATACGGAACCCTCAGTGCGCGAATCCGACTCGCACTTGCCCAGTTTTTTTTTAACTTCTTAAACTGTGTACGGAAGTCTGTTCGTCGGAATGTTCCTTTAAGTCTTTAATTTTTTTAATTTAACTAAACAGCAAAGATGCAACCCTTAGGTACTGAACCTGGTCATAAACTGCATTTTTTTTCCCTACATCCCCAACAGGAAAGTTGCACGTAGAGTGGTACGTATTATTAGTGCGTAATCTACTGTAAATGTGCGCCGCATATAAAATTAGTGTGTTGTAGTTTTGGAAAAAATTGAAAAAAAACGATTCCTGCTGGAGTAACGTTATTACGTTACCCCAGCAAGAACATTTTGAACGACTAATCGGAGAGAAAAATATTGTATATGAGCAGATAGCTTATGCTTGTGCAAAGATGTGCCCTTAAAATATAATTGGTGCGTCTTCAGGTTTTCGAGATATTGCATTTCCTGCTGGAGTAACGTTTTGCAGAATCGTGTATCTCTAAAACCATTGTTTATGCGGCTGTACTATAAACATACACGGGTAGCTCTTGTTATGTACGTATATGTGACAGAATTAGATTTATAGAAATATTTATGATTTTCGAGTAATCGCACAATCATTGAAAATTCTAAAAAATATCATAGCGCTTTAATGAGAAAACGAATAAGCTCCCTGAAAACGGTATTCAGTCCAGCTAGACGTTTACTATAACCATAAAACAGTTCCAAAAGTGGACATACATGCGTTATTGAATAATATTGCTAAAAGTCGAGACGACAGTGCCCTAAGTTTGAAAAATACAAGTAATACAAATTAAATACGTCAACATACAAGAAACTGGCTCAACCCAAGATGTGCAGGTGTACACCAAAAATTTGTGCGTACTTATAATCAAGTCCTATAAGACGCGATGAAGCTTCCTCAAAGTCGACACCTCCTTCCTTACAGCATAAAATGCACGAATTTTGTTACGGATGGCGCACTTATCAAAATCATCATGGATGTCATTTTTGGTTCTTTCTTTACGCTTTTTGCTGGTGTGCACCACACGCCGTTATTTATGGAACCTTCTATTTTTATTTTAGAAACAGTACCTTTACTTAAAATGAAACCTGAAAATACATATAAATAAGTCTGAACGCATTATAAATTAAGAGTATCAACACTATTTACACCTGCTATCGAAAACATTGACCGAAACAAAATAAACATTATTAATATTACAGTATTTAAATGAATTTCCTTTTAATTTAGACATATTTGGGGATACCTTCTGCGAAGCAGAAGCTGCTAGCAAAGGAAGTGGCTGCATGCGAGAGGCAACGGCCCTCACGCTCCAACCGCCGGTATCCCGATCCCGATTTCCGGCCACCGTAGGCGCAGGCTTGCGAACGGCGAGCAATGGGTAGCTCGCCGTCCGACTGTTTCGTAACCGTCCAGACAAGTCGCCGACGGCGTATAGTGTTCCACGCGAGCCTCAAGGAGATAACGGCAGATGTCGGCAATCGTGGGGCCCAGCAGGGTCGAAGCCTACTGGGGCCATGGCTGATGCGAAAGAGAACCCCAGGACCCTGGAACGAAGGCAAAGAAGGAACAAGAGTGGGTTTTATTCAGTAAAAGTCTGGCACACCTTCAATCCCCGCCCAAGAGCGGGAGACGTCATTAGATGACTTCCCACCTAAAAAAAAGTCTAATTATTAAATAAACATGCATTACAGAATGTATCGAATATTATTTAAAAAAAAAAAAACCCAGCCCTTTGGACAGGAGATTATGGCTAGCACTCTTGTGCATCCGCCAGCGTCAAGTTGTTTATAGATAGGTGTTTATATTGGGTGGGGTTTGAAGAGAAAGGAAGTAAGTTTGAAGGGAAACATTTAACGCGAAAATACATAACGGAATTTGGAATAACATGGATACAGGATCAGGAATATGTAAAAGATATATTATAAACTTAGTTACTATAAATATTACATAAAGAAACAAAGAAGACAAAAGTGTTGAAATACTACTAAATATTTATACATTTTTACAGACGGATATTGTTGTCATAAATATAATCAAAAAGAACATTATGGGCGGGTTAAAAGAAAAAAGAAGAGTTTTTCATATTATTTTCATGAATAATCAAAAGTATCAACTCTGTTTAAGCAGCGTACAGCCAGGGTGAACAGCTTCAGATTTTTTTTAAGTTGGCCTCCTTTTTGTTGTGCCAGCTTTTGTTGGCCAGAGTCTAGTCTGTAAAGTATTGTGGTATTTAAATGTGTGTGAGAGAGTTGAAGATGCACCAATATGTAAATGGATAATTCGGGCGCCAGGTACATCCTCAAAAAAATAAACTCGGATTCCCTACAAGTTGGAGAGCCTTGGCCTTTAATCTTCAGGCGGTAGGCTATATAGGAAAAATAAAAGATTAAAAATATAAGTCGAGCTTTAGCCTTTAATTTCTCCCAGCCCGCAGTTCATGACCAGGTTTAGATACCCATGAAATGTTTAATAAGTGACATTGTTTAAGATTATTGGAACTAATATGGTATTGTTGTACCTTTGAAGCTAAGTTAAAAAAAAAAATTAATCCTCATCCAGGCAATGCAGACCAGTCCAAAGGGTTCCAACATCGACGAATATATATGAGAAAATGGAAAGTAAATATATAAAAAAAACGCCAGGGGCTGAAACAACCGATTGGAATCATTAGTTTTCATGAAAGTTTCAAGTTTTAAACACGAGGTCGCGTAGAATTTTTTTAGTGAAAACTCACCGTTTTTTTTCTTTTACACGTTGAGTGCGCCTCAAAACATCAAAATAGACAGGTGGGCGAAAATCACTTCAACTGGAAAGGATAACGGGACATAAAATTTCGGAACAAAAAAACCCACGACAACGCGTCATGTAAAAATCCAATAATGAATCCTTACCGGAAAATATGTAGCAATCCTATCAGAATATAGAGGATGGACTTCTTCTTTTCCTTTTAGGCCATTATAGGGCACAAAATATCGACGATTACTGTCGATTTATTTAAAAAAATTAACAGAAACAAAAAAATAGCTGCTTCGTATCACATCGTTGGGTCAGAAAGTGAAAAAGCAAACCTGACAGCTCACTTTTTAAAAAATTTCCTTACTTTGTTACACGACCTTTTAGGAACGCCTTCACATTATCGGTTCGGAAATCGCCTAAAAGCGAATCATGTGGCGAGACGATTTCGACTCGTTACAAGTCCCATTACGTTTATTTAAAATAGGATTACCCCAATAGAAATTTCAACATAATTGGTGAAATGACGGTAAACCAAGGAGACCTTCACAAAACATTTGAAGATATTGCTGATCAATGTACGTTTCGTATGGACAATTTTTTTTTTAAATTGGAAATTAGTGTTTGCGGGAGTCGTGGGTTGTTAAATGCCTCCACAACCGCTTTTTAGCCGAAGTGATACCGAGATGGTGCAATGGACAAAGAGCTCACCCCGCTATATATGGCTAAAGAAAACTGTCGCGTTACGCACTATACTGTAGATATAAACAGTCAGAATTAGGTGAATTTTAGGGAAATAATTTGACTAAGTTCAATAAAGTGAAATGTCCCATTTTAGAGAATACCATTTCCTTGATTTAATAATGCTTCCATACACTAAAAACTTATAGTAACAATGTTGAGTCTAGCGCGATCTAGGGAGAACTTCGCCACTGGCCACGCTCGGGCCCGTGACTTTCTAATTTATTATTATTCAATAATTAACATAGGTTTTGTTTTCATCGGCCGATTTTCTGGATTTCCGTCCAAACAACCTTTAGTTAACTATTTAATAAAACTATAAAACCTACGACAAATAATTTATTACAAATTTTCAAATAAGTGTCCAACAATATTTTCACACATTCATAATACTTACATAATTTATTGTAATAATATATGTATTTGATTACATGAACAGATTTTTTTCCATTAAATAATGTCATAAAATGTTCTCTTATTTTCTACATTTATTATGTATTTAAAACATAATCTCGGATATACAATACTTGATTTCCAATCATAAAAAATATATTTTCTAAAAGAAATATTCTTAAATTAAATTATAAAAGTGATTCTAATAGAATAAATTAACACCATTATTTGCACAAAAATAACAATCAATTCAAAGCCAGTCGTGTTATAATATTGTACGCTGTACTTTTAGTTTTTTTTATTGAAACAATATTTGACACTGTGTGATAAGAGATAACCCAAAGCTGTTATCTACGCGTAAATTGACCTGTGGTAACTGATACATAAAGCAATGAATCACACAACGACGACAGTGGAAGCAAAAAGCCACAGTTAACAGAGTAATCCTATATTATGTTAAATGAGTGTCATGAAAACTACTAAATTGTTTATCCTAAAAACTAAAATGACAGACTTTTAAAGATTATGTCTTTTATATAAAGTCTAAAATCGTTCCTAATACTTTTTTGATAATCATATACTTTCTATAATCATAATTTAAAATTAATTTCGAGCGTAAATTTTTAGGTCATTTGCTAAGTTAAACACTAACGATATACATATATCAACATTAAATATGAAATGATGCACCTAGGCAACATTACAAAAATAAATAAAAATTGAACATTGAAAATATTCAAAAGACATAGCACATGGACCCAATGGACGGGCCTAGTTAGATCGAGTAAATCCCTCAAGCAACGACATTGGTTGGTAGATTTACGTTCAAATTATTTAATATAATGAAATAGATTATGATCCAGTTTTGATAGACGCATAATATGCAACATGATCATTTTATATAACGTTTTCTGAATCGATTTCTCCTTGTTCCACGGTCATGTACATGCCTTCTTCTTCGTAAGTCGACTCATGCTTAGCCAGGATACGCAGCAATGGACGCAGTTTCATCCACCATTGCTGCTTTGGTATTCTTTGACTGAAATTTAAAAGTGAGAATGTAAACGGTATCCACTCAGAAATCATCATCGTCTAGTCGAATGGCGTCAATTGCTGGATATAGGTTCTTCCCCAAGCATCGCTCTACCGGTCGGTCCTGTTCTTCCCACAGCTAGCGGTTTCACTCGCCCCTCACGAGTCCATCTTGTGGACTAAGTTTGTTGTGCTTTTATATTTTTGTTCAGTTTTGGATGCTTTTAGTACTGACAGGACAAGTTAACGGTTTTTTGTGAAATACATTGCCACTAGACCATAAAACATTGGAACAACCAATAAATTATAATGAACATAAAAAACTTTTTACAAAAAAAAAATAACCGACTTCACTAAAAAAAAACACTAAAAAGATCAAAATAACTTTAATTTCGGAAGTCGGTGTTTCTCGGTATTATTATACAGTATCTTATTTAACACCGACTTCCGAAATTAAAGTTATTTTGATCTTTTTAGTGTTTTTTTTTAGTGAAGTCGGTTATTTTTTTTTTGTAAAAAGTTTTTTATTTCACACTTTTTAGTTGCGATAGGTACACTTATAAGCAGAGTGCCTATTCCTCATGATATCTCCAATTAACCCAAACACTGCTAGGTTACATTGTTTTATTATGAAGTTCCTGTGTCTACCTTCCACCTTCCGGCTCCATCATCAAATCAGTTCGATAGTACCTTATAGCCAAAGTTCATCTCATGATAATTCTAATAAGCCCATTCACGGCTAGGATACATTGATTAATTACGGAGTTTCAGTGCCTACCTTCCGGCTCCATCATCATCATCAGATCACTTCGATGATACCATTTTCAACGTAACTATTCAGAACCATTCATTCATTTGTATTGTCATAGTCGCATAAGTATCTTTATTGTGATATCTATGCGAGTATGAAGTTCCGTTGACCATTTCTGGTCTTCTTCGTCAGTTCCACTTCATCAAATGTTACTTTTTGACTGTAAATGCTTAAGTTCTCGATGAAAATACATAAATCACTATATAATTGCCTATAATATTTGAGGAGTTCCCTCGATTTCGCCAAGATTTCATCATCAGATCCCGACTTGGTGACTATGGGACCATTTGGAAAGTATACCCTTTCCAACAAAAAAAGAATTTTTCAAATCGGTTGGCAAGCGACGAAGTTATGCGCGAACAAACATAAAAAAAAAAAAAAAAATACAAACATCCGAATTGAGAACCTCCTCCTTTTTTAGAAGTCGGTTAAAAAAGAAAAGGCGCGGTATCCCTTAAGGATTGCGGGACGTTTGAAAGACTGACCACGGACCTAGGACGTAAAAGGTAACTGAGGTTGGTTTTAATCAATAAAAGACTGAAATGCACTCTCGCTACCACCGTAGAGTGGGAGAATTCATTTGAAAAATCCGTTGTGGGCTAACGATGTAGTCTGCAACTCTAATAATACCTGCATTGCATCATGCATGCATACATAATGTAGCAACGATTACTAACCGACTTGTAAACATCGTTAGCAGTTTCTGCCTAGCCTTTGCCCAACTATGTTGGGATCGGCTTCCAGTCAAACCAGCTGGACATCAGTACTTAGAGCGACTGCCTATTTTACCTTCACACCCCAGTAACTGAGTCACACAATACCCCTTGGCAAGACTCGTGTTAGATTTTCTGGCTTCTGACTGACACCCATCCATAGAACGACCTTGGCAAGCATTACTTAACCTTGGGAATCAACCAGTGCGGCTGTTACTTGGTTACGAGCTTTACGCGCAGTCCTTCTTAACATACATATTATAAGAAGATAGAAAGCGTATCGTTTCTTAATATTTACTTACGCAAAGTTAGTCTGCGCCTTCAAGTCCTCAAGTGGTGAGAACTTGTACTGCCTCTTGACGACGCCGAGCAGACAGGCAGAGTCGGGTAAGTTGGCGGGGCCCTTCTGAATGGTCTCTACCAGCCAGGTCAGACACTTGGCAGCCATCTTGGTTCCCATGTTGCGGTCGAAAGGAGTGGGAGATCCACCTTGTTGCATGTGACCTGAAAATGAGATGTACGAGTTTATGTTTTAGATTTACACCATCTTTCTGAAGACAATCGTGATTTTGAAACCACGCTTGTTAGTTAGCGCCTTTGCAAGGTACCCCTAGGAAAGATGTATAAATTACCGGCAATCTGTATAATTCAGGTATTCTATACAATACCTAGGCAATGTATAAAATACCTGGGGCGTTCAGGCAATGTGTAAAATAAATATTAGGTCTTTACCTATGAAATTGCCGATTTTCTTGAAATAAGTTAACGCCCTTTTTTCTCTACATTTTTTATTTGTTTTAATCAAAGTAATTCCCTATGCAATCGATGCATTTTTACCAACGTAGTGGTAGCTTATTGGTGCCCTTTTTGAAAAAGTCTGCTGGACGAGAGGCAACAAATTCTTCAAAGGCATTTTGAACTGCCTCTTGGTTATTGAATTTTTTCCACGCCAAGAAGTTATCCAAATTCTGGAACAAGTAGAAGTCTTTAGGGGCAAGGTCTGGTGAGTACGGTGGATGACGGAGAACTTTCAACCCCAGCTCTTGTACCTTGGAGACCGTTTGCTGTGCAGTATGAGGTCGCGCGTTGTCATGCAGGATCAGCGGAGCCGAACGATTGACCAAAGCTGGTTGCTTATCCATCATTGTGTTCAGTTCTTCACAGTACACATCTGCAGTAATGCTTATCCCGTTTAGTAAGAAGCTGTGATGAATGACATCGGCGCAAGACCACCAAACAGTGACCATCACTTTTTTAGGGGACAGTTTTCGTTTGGGTTTAGGTTTTGAACCAGGATCTAACCAACTTGCTGAGCGCTTGCAATTGTCGAACAGAATCCATTTTTCGTCACAAGTAACAATGCGATTCAATATGCCTTCGTTAGTGTTCCTGTTGAGCTGTGCAAGGCTCGACTCGACGCGTGCTTCGCGCTGGCAGTCATTCAATTCGTGGGGCACCCATTTGTCAAGTTTTTTACCTTGCCAATTGGACGCAAAGGGACCAATATTGTTTTGATGCTAACATCGAAAGCTGCTGCTAATTCAGCTGTAGATTGAGAATCATCAACTTCCACAATCGCCTTTAATTCGTCATTGTCGACTAAAGTTTTCGGTTGACCACGGGGGTCATTTCTTAAGTCGGAATTTCCAGAACGAAAGCGGGTAATCCAATAACGGGTGGTGCGATCGTTAGTACCTAGTGTTCGCTCCGTATACGTCGTTGATGTAGCGTGCTGCTTCTGCCACTTTGCTGCCACGACGGTACTCATACTCCATAATTACTCGAATTTTTAACGTATCCATGATGACGAAAAACATATAAATGCGATACAAAACAGAACGCTAACCATTAAACAAATGACTAATTTTCAAAAAAGAATTCTATATTTTAAAAATAAAAATAATTTGAACTTAGAATTCTAAGCAAAAATGAAAAAAATGGACTTGAAATAGCCAGTTCGGCACAACGGCAATTTCTTATTAGATTTTGGTCTATGTTTATCAATGTTAACCGACCTACCTATAAAATGACGGGCAAATGAAACGTGTTCTATTACAATCAATGTGTTGAAAAGACGAGAGCAGGGAAGGAATTTACGTAATTTTAGGGCACCCCACGGAATGGAGCGCTGCTCTCGCCTTAGCTTTCTTGGTTATTTTTTTTTGTAACCACCCGGAAATAAGAACCTTACTTTAAACCCCGCGGATAGGAATAGGACCTGTGTCTTATATGCATTTATTTATCTTAGGATCTTGAGATCCCGGACCTTTGGAAGGCGTATGAGGGGCCGAAGCCAACTCGTAAAGGCCCTTTAAACAATTTTCATGAATCGACGATTATCCCTGTACGCGCTATGCTAGAGCACCCAAGGACAACCCTCAATTGGTGGGAAACTATTGTGAAATGGAAAATAAAGCCATGGTTTTGAGAGGATTACGTGCACTGGTTGCCAAGAACTAAGTATGTTAAGACTATGGCTATAAGGACAATCCCGGAAGTACAACCAAGATCCCTAAGCAGCACGTTACTGGATTATACATAATTCTCCCGAGCATGATTGCTCTTGCGAATCTCCACTCAAGCCAGCCAATAAAGGCAAGAGAGAGGTGGGAGCTCTGTTCCTCGTTACTGTTCAATACGGCCAGCCAATAAAGGCAAGCCGGAGATGAAGAACAAGAATTCTCCCGGGAGATCGGGTCCGTGGGGTCGCTAAAGCCCATCAGTTCGCCACAAAACTGCCCTCTTAGTCTGGCCCCTGACCCTAGGCATGTTACGGCAACGCAAACTACCGGTGCAGACCTAGGGTTTATTGGAGCGAGCAAGCTCCACCACGACGTCTACGTAGAGATACGAGATAATGGGGGTACACTTCTCTCCAGAAAAATCGAAACACCTTGCAAGTTTATGTTTTGTAAGGATTATCAGAAAAATGTGTAAATAAGTAAATAAATATTTAGGAATAAGTATAAAGTCAAATGTCGTTTAATAGTGGATAATATGAGGTTTTCAAATCCTAATGTTAATGTTCTAAATTCTAATTAAACTTTCATAGGTTTCAAATTTTGTTCAACAAGTCATTTTTACCCTGTATGGAGTATGAAGGAAATTGATAAAACAACACACGTAAATGATAAAAAAAGTTAAAACGTTTATTTAATAAATTGTATTCCCTCCCCGAGCTCTTATTACTGCTTGCATACGGTTCTTCATCGTCACGATCAAATGTTGTGGCATTCCATTCCAATCCTCTTGGTACATTTTGCAGTTGGCTAAGTGTTTCTAGGGCAGGATCTCTTGCACGAATTCGTCTCTTTAATTAATCAAATAGATGTTCAATCGGATTCATGTCCGGGCTTCTTGCTGGCCATTCCATAATGGAGGTACCGACTTCGGTAACATAATCTCGTACGACGCTCGCGGTGTGAGCCCTAGCATTGTCATTCATGAATATGAAACCGTTGCCAATAAAATGTGCATAGGGCATCACGTGAGGCTCAAGACACTGTTCGATGTACCGATGACTGTTCAGTGCAGGCAGACGTGGCCCAGAAAAAAAGACAACCTCTGTCTTACCGTCGGCGCTGATTCCTCCCCAAACCGTCCACGAACCGCCACCATAGCTGACCTGTTCTTCAATGCAGCATTATGCAAAGCGTTCTCCATCTCTTCTGTAGACTTTGTTCCTACCGTCGTTACCATACAGCATAATTTTAGACTCATCAGAAAAGAGGACTTTGTTCCACTGGAGGTATGACCAATTTAGGGGTTCACGTGCAAAGTTAAGGCGCGCTCTTCGATGGTCTGCAGTCCACGTTCCTTCAACCTTCTTCTAATTGTAGTGTCACTTACAGCCACCCTACGTACAACATGAAGCTGCTGCTGCAGTTGAATAGCATTAAGTCGTCAATTTCGTAAAGAAGTTGAAGTTGTTACAATATATCGATAATCTCGCTCAGAAGTGACCCGATTCCTGCCAGATCCTGAACGGCGCGAGAACAAACCAGTCTCCCGATAGCGTTTGTAGACTATGAACAGGCGAAAGGCTTAGATGTAATCTTTCAGCCACAACACGCTAAGTCCAGAATCTAGCAATGCCACCACTTGGGCGGCTTCTGCGAGCGAAGTATCCATAATTACGTTTTAGAAAAAAAAACTTTTTCAGACGTCCCAAAGTCAAAGTAAACCAATAAAGAACAAAAAGTTTTAAGATAAGCGCTAATTTTTAGTTTTTGAAATGTCCTCCAACACTAAACACACATTTGTCTCAAAACAGTGAATCATTTCATTTATAAGATAAACAAATGAAATTCTAATTTTAAATTTTGAATTTTCGCTTATCACTGTAATGCCAGCTATACATGCTATCATGCGACTTTTTTCATGGAAAGAAAACTCTTTTGTGTTAAATTAGGACAGAAACCATAAAAACGAAAGTGTTTCTGATGAGAAGTCTATTATTATTATTTTCGTTTATTCATTACATAAACATATAAATTATATTTTTAAATATTTCAATAAAAAAAAATAAAAAAATATAAAAAATAGTGTCCCACCGGTATCGGGAACAGGGTCTAAGCTACCCGGCGGTCAGGGCTCCAGAGAAAGGATTATTATTATTCGTTTATTCATTATTATAACATATAGATTATATTTTTAAATATTTCAATAAAAAAAATAAAAAATATAAAAAATAGTGTCCCACCGGTATCGGGAACAGGGTCCAAGCTACCGGCGGTCAGGGCTCCAGAGAAAAGAACCTCCTAACAATACGAGCCGTGTCCAGGAGTACCGCTTTCTGGATCAAGCCCCCCAACGCGAGCCTCCTAAGGTGTTGGTCGAGGCTCTTGGCTATTAAGCCATTGGCTGACACGACTATTGGTACAATGATCGCCGAGTCTACATCCCACACGTCGACAACCTCGCGAGCCAAATCAATATACTTGATTTGTTTGTCTTTCTCGGCTTTCATGCAGGTTCTCGTCATGCGGAACGGATATGTCAAAAATCATTGCACGTCTCTCTCTTCGGTCCACCACCACTATATCACGCTTATTGGCTACAATAGTCCTGTCAGTGATGATGGACTGATCCCAGTACAGCGTGATATCGCCATTATCGAGAACTGGGTCGGGCACATACCTGTAGTATGGCACCTCCGATTCCACAAGAGAGTACTTCAGAGCAAGTTGCTGATGGATAATCCTGGCTACAAGGTTGTGTCTATGCAAGTATTCCCCGTTAGCTAGACGAGAACAACCAGAGATAATGTGGCGGATTGACCCGGTCGGTGACATGCCCGACAAATGTCAACCGTGCCGTCCTTCACAATAAATCTCCGGTAGTTATTCGTCATGATAACTTCGTCCATAATTGCACAGACAAAACCTTCGGTTTCCCCAAAGAGGTCACCGACGCGCAGCCAGTCTACGGACGCTAGTTGATCTACATCGGGCCCATGAAGGGCCCGGAAAAAGCGTCCGTGGAGTTCCTTACTCTGCCATACTTCCCTGCGATCGTTAGTGTCAAGCACTACAGGTTTACGCCAGCTCTCGTTAGCCAAGGAGAGCGGGGTGAGTCCCTTGTCCACTGCCACTACATCTCGATGCATACCCACGTCGGCAGCTAGGAAATATTCCCTGAGACTGCATACCTCACTATTGTGCAGGGTCTTAGCATTTAAAAAGCCTCGACCCCCACACTTCCGAGGGATATACAGTCTCATCACCGACGATCTTGGGTGATGCATTCGGTATGCAGTCAGCAGTGTACGGACCCGCCTAACCAGGTCATCAAGTTCCGTTTGAGTCCATTTGAGCACGCCGAAAGAGTACATCAATACCGGCATGACCCAACCGTTGAAGGCGCGCACCTTGTTTCCGCCTGAAAGAAGGCTATTGAATACCTTCTTCAGGCGTCCAAAGAAGATTATTATTTTTATTATTAACACGCACATCAAATCCTCTCAAAAATACACATTCAATACTTACCAAGCACATTCATCCTAGCCGTGAAGAGTCCTTTACCCTCTTCAGAGTAGAGGCGGTAGATGAAGTCGGTGTTGTAGTTATCATTCGCCTTCTCGTTGCGGAGGATGAGGCCGCGCTGGATGCCGCCAGTCATCTTGGACGCCATGTGGTACACGTCCTGCTGCAAGTCCTTGATAGAGAACTTCTCTTCGTAGATGTACGCTGCGTCGGCGCCGCCCGCCAATCCTGCCGGAACGAACGTTTATTTGTAACTAGAAACCCGCCCCGGCTTTGCACGGGAGAAAATCTATACTCTATCTATACATATAAATGAAATTGAAGTATCTGTTTGTAATATCACCATAACATTTCTGCTAGTCAGTTTGTCTGTCTATTTGTTCCGGCTAGTCTTTGAAACAGCTGGACCGATTTTGACGGGACTGTCTCTGGTGATGACCTGATGTTATAAGGAGTATCTTCGACTACTTTCATTAAAGAAAAGAAGAATTAAGGTTCTGTGCAAAAAAATAACTTCTTGAAATTGTGACCCAATGGTATTATGCTGTTTTACGAGTCTGACGCAGACGAAGTAGCTGGCACCAGCTAGTTATATATACATAAACCTGCCTCGTTTAATACGAGGTAGGTTTATGAGAGGAGAGGAGCTCTTTCTATTAGTAAAATTCATAGCAAAATCTGTTGCGTAGTTTAGAAAGAGTTCGCGAGTAAACAGACAGACACGGAAAGCGACTTTCTATGCTATGTTAGGATACCTATACGTGTTTAATACACGTAGGGTAATAATGTACGGAACATAAATGTTTATATTCGTATGAGATGCCTATTTTTCTCTTGAATCGGCCTAAATCTCGCCTTAAGTGATAGTTCTGATTGTTTTTTTACAATCTGTCATCAGAAGTTAGTTATTCTGTGTAAATAATGAATTGTGACAATAGGCTACGTGGTCGCTTACCTGCTAAAGTAGACAGGTAGCCGCAGTAGCCTCCCATGGTCTCAATAACGAAGACACGACGTTTGGTTCCCTGTGTAATATAATTTTTTAAATAGTAAATTTCCGTTATTAATATATTTATTTTATTCTGGTTCATCCTCATAAACAACATGCTATTTATAACGATAGCGGAAAATGTCTTTGTTAACAAAACAGAGTTTTACCAAGTCTAGTAACTATCGTACTTAGGTATAGCGCTATACCAGAGCACTATAACATAAAAAGTCAGAATTAGATGGATTTTGAGGCAATAATTTGACCACGTTCTATAGAGTGGAATGCCTGATTTTCGCAAATACTATCTCTTTGACTTTACAATGTTTCCATACACTAAAAATGATATAAACTAAAAATATTGAGTTCAGCGCCATCTAGCGATTACATGGTCACGATTGGTCTTTTACCTTATGCTATCCCTTTTGAGCCGTGAAAAATCGCTACGTGCCAATATTCTTCAAATCAAATAAAATTATAAAATCAAAAGTAAAAAAGAATTATTTAAAAAAAAAAAACAAGCTTTAAATTAAAGTAAAATAAAACCGCCATATTGGATTTAGACTGACGTCACTTTAATTTTGCAGTTATTCTTAGCAAGCTCTTTTCTTTGATACCCATATTGTAGGAATGCATTAAATCAAACTATTCCGCCATCTTCAGTATTCAGCCATGTTGCATTTAAAATTTGTCATCCAAACTAAACATGTATACAAAATTTCAGCTCAATCGGTTGAAGATTTCTGCTTCAAAATTGAGTTGCAAGATTTTACCCGAACAAACATAGTTACTTATATAAAATATCAACATACCTGAGCAGACTGTCGGATACGGTCGCAGATCTCCGTGATCTCATTAAGGGCTGTATCGGAGCCGAGTGAGAAGTCTGTGCCGGGCACGTTGTTACTGATGGTTGACGGGATAACTACAATTGGGATGCAGAACTCCGGGAACTGCGCACGGCCCTCGTAGAGCTCCAGACCGGCTTGATAAGCCTGAACAAATACACAATCATTATAATATATCCGGAAATAAATTTACACGGGTGGTCCGAAGTCCGAAATACACTCGGTACTACTAACACTTTTTATTCTTCACGTTGATCGAGGATTATAAATAAGTGGTGTAATTGAAACAACTTAAAACCTATATAGGGGTCATTGTACTAATTTTTAGGATTCCGTAACTCAAAAGGAAAAAACGGAACCCATAAAGGAACACTTTGTTGTCTGTCTGTCTGTCAAGATCTCGGGAACGCGTAGAGGTATCGAGTTGAAATTATAACCATATACTCAGGTCTGTGGTCTCTTGAAGCTCTGAAAAATCAAACTTCTGAGTTAACGAAAAAAAAAAGATATGGCCGTTTATGACGCAAAAAATTAACGAAATCTTAAATGACATTCTTACTAACATAGTGGCATGGTTGAAAGACCATAATTTAGAAATAAATTTCTCGAAGACGAAGTTGATGCAATATGGACCATATCAGAAAGAAAAGGTAGATATCGACTTCTCATATAATAATATAAAATTACAATGTGTAAACGATTTTACACTGCTAGGCCTGACTGTCGATACAAATATAAACTGGAAAGCTCATATACAAACCCTGTCAAATAAATTGGCTAGCTTTATATATGCCTTAAGAGAACTAAAAAAAGCAACCGACTTCAAAACAGCTCTTTCAGCCTACTACGCATACGCATATTCGTGGCTAAACTATGGAATTATAATGTGGGGAAATAGTGTAGATATAGAGCGACTATTCATTTTACAAAAAAAATGCGTTCGAATCCTAGTAAATATAGAAAGTACGGAAAGTTGCAAACAATACTTTATAGAACATAAAATACTTACGCTATCAGGTATTTATATCCTAGAAGCTAGTAAATTTGTGAGAAAATACCCATCGCTTTTTCCGCTAGCGAAACATCAACGCCCACAGCAACGCAGTCTTAGAAACCGATATCTAAACGAATTAGCGGTACCAACCTCAAAACTAGCTATGTTTCATTCTGGGCCTCTGGCCATGTGCGTTAAAATCTATAATAAACTCCCGAATTCAATTAAGGATACAGAGTATGACAACAAATTTAAAAATGACCTACAAAACCACTTAAACTTAAAATCATATTATAGCCTAAAAGAATTTTTAACCGAGAAATAAATAAATTAATATTGACTTGAACACATTACACATACATAACTAGGTACTCTATACAACACTAGTCCGCTACTACCTCATTCCTGTATTTTTTAGTGATTACTTTCTATTTTATTTTATCTGAAAATGTGACATATTATAATGTAAAACTAATCTATTGACATTAAATTAACTGAGATAATAATGACATTTAGGCTCATTGCAAATGACATAAATTGTAGTAAGTATAAGATTATAATGTGAAAATGATAATTTATTTATTTTATTTAGTTTATAAGAATGACATTATGTATAATATTAATTTTAAATTAATCTATATTAACAAATTATTTGAATAATGATAGCATGTTAAATTAATTAAAACCTATCGCCTATACATTGCTGTGCCCTAGCAGGGTTCATTGTTTGGAACTATCATAATGTAACAACCTGTAAACAACATGAAATGCAATAAATGAATGAAAAAACGTGAATTTCGACACTCAAGGGAATCAAAATTCATAGGGTACTTTCCGTTGACCTAGAATCCTGAAATTTGGCACGAGGCCAATTCTCATAGCACAAGTATAGGAAAAAAAACTGAAAATAAAATTTTAAGTTACGTCACAAAAAAAATATTATTCGGAAAAATCTTCCTAACTCAATTCGGGAATTGAACTGTTTTCATAGGTAAGTTTGTACGGAACCCTCAGTGCGCGAGTTCGACTCGAACTAATTAACAACTTTTTTTACCATGAAACTAACAATAAAATCGCGAAAAATATCAGTTTATACGATCTAAAGGTGGGTCTACGCTATAGGAGCCAAGCGCGAGCGGAGCACGAGCCGAGCTCAAATTCGTGTAGTGTGGACCGACACTAGAGTCACCGACCACGAGCAACACTACACGAACTTGAGCTCAACTCGTGCTCCGCTCGTGCTTTACCTTTACGATCGATAAAGTTAATCTCGAGAAAATGTACAGAACAGCTGTTTTTTTCCTTTCCTGATTAACTAGTTAATCTAATTGGGTACTTTCCTGTGTTTATTTTTGTTACAATATTTTATATTAAATAATAATTAACATTATCGTCTATGCGCGTTAGGAAAATAGTAACTCATCAGTGCAACTGCAAAGGCGTATTTATCCTATAAAAAGAACTCAAAACTCAAAATTATTTATTTCACGTAGGCCTACATGGGCATTTATAAAACGTCAGAAGCTAGCACACGGTTCCAATTGATCGTTTCCTATGGAGAAGAACCAGCAAGAAACTCCATGGTTCATGGTGGTGGTGGTGGTTATGGTTCTCTTTTTAACCGACGTCCAAAAAAAGGAGGAGTTTATCAATTCGGTTGTATTGTTTATGTACCGACATTTTAATTTACCACTTAAAATTGTATGTACATTTTTATATTAAAACAAAACCAATTAATAAATTGTACGAAATATTGTTAAAAAAATATATCGATACTTTCGTGACTTATTTAAACCTATCTCATCCCTAGTGTGCCGTACTGACCTTGGTCGGACCAGTCAGAATGCAATACCCCGCTCCCCCGTGCCTCGGCTAGTTGACAGTACTGTTTTGGTGCGCTAGTTCAAGCATGAGGCGTCTTATAGTGGATGTAAGGTCGTTGGTTTTAGTCTATTGTTGCTTCCACCGATTTTATTTTTACGTTCATATAAGTGAAGTATTAATTTTTAGGGCTCTTTCAATTTATGCGTTTTTTGACGGCTTGCTGCGGTGCGGATGCGGTGCATTAATCGTACTGCGTACGGACGATCGTATTTTTCATACAAAGCGCACGGTGCGGCGATCGGTCGTCAACAGCACGGCAACGTCACAAGCACCACGTGTTCAATTCGGTGTTGAATAGCGCCTCACAGGTAAAAATGCGGTAGCCGGCCGGTTACAGTACCCATAAATTGAAAGCGCCCTTAGAATTGACTAAAGACGTAACACGTAGCGTGAACACGGCTATTGGTAATTGGTCAAGCGGCGTGACTAAATTGAGTGACAACGATAAGTCTCGATAACGGCGAATAGAGTATAGAAATAATTTTCTGAAAACAGCATCAAAATTGGCTATTGATTATAGCAGCAATTAGCATTTTAAATATTGGAATGATGAAGAGAGGGAGCGAGGTGGGAACATCTCGCTATCTCTTTTGTACTCGCGTAACCTTATAGCGATGTGGTCAAATTTTAGTTTGTGCATCTTTTTCCTGTTACTTGACAGTTTCCTCTTCCAAAAGATTTGAAATTTTCTAATTTACTTAATTTTGAACCATTCTAAAAAATTCTGTCTATTTGCAATATTTAATAAAAAATATATTTTAAAACAAATAATTAAAAAAAACAAGTCAAGTACCCAATCGTAAAAGCCTACGATTTTATGGTTTCCAGTTATTTTAATTATAAATTGTATTGGGCTGAAACAGCGTAAAGCGGACGGCCGCGATGAGCAGCCGTCGCATGACTAAGCGCGTGTGCACGCGCGTGTTCCTGGAAACCTGATTATTACCTGCGCAGTGTCGCTAGTTTAAATTTAATGGTGTGCATGTAGTCGTGTCGATGGAGAACTTAAATATTACGTAGCAAAACGGGGCCCGGCTCCCCGCGACGTAGCAACAACCCGCAACGGAGCACTTTTGTATGGGACCGCGCGGTCATCCGCTTGACGCAGTTTCAGACTTTCAGCCCTAAAGGGTGCCTCAGAACAGACGGTGATAGGACCTTTATACAATATCTAGATACGGCATGCTAGAGCACCAGTTACATGTCAATAATGTTCTCAGCTGAATAGTGGCCTTACTGGATATTATTATCCAGTAACCAATATTTATCACAGTTTCATTCTATGTGCAAAAATTGACAAAAGTGTTTGCTAAAGTCGATTAAAACACAATCAATCACACAATCTTATCACAATTTTAATTAAAAGAATATTCATTGTTATTAAACGGTATTAAGTAATCAATTATGATTTGTGTACACAACAGAGAATTCGCTCACTATACCTACTTAATCTTTGCTGCTTGTTTATATATCGTTTTACTAAAAGCACAGCCCATCAATAATTAAACCCCTGCGTTCATGTTCATAAAGGTCACTTGAGGTGCGCTCGTGACTTGCTACGACGACTATAACAATAAGTACCTCGAATCCACCAATGATAAGAAGTCCTTGAATATTGAACTGCTTGATACGCGCCGCTATTTCAGCCTTCTTGTCGCCGGGCAGGGTACGTTTAGTGCCCAGGAACGCGCCTCCTTGAGCCACCCATCCGGTCACATCAGACCTGGATTACGATAAAGGAGTTATTATGATTTCAACCTTATTTTAATTTCAGTATGGTACATTAGGTGAGTTATGTGGTTAGGAACAGTAAACATTTTATTGTAATTTTGTAATAATTATATTATATAATTATATAATATTTGTATGCTATTATTATTATTTAAGACCTTGATGTATAATTTTTATTAGGTCTTTTTCTATGAAGTTGCAGTTTAATAACGGGTCACTTTAAGCTGTGATAACTTCGGATTTATTTTAATTCTAAGTTCAAATATACTTTATAGTTCCGGCTCCGTGCACAGAATTATCTAATTTTGAACCTTTTTGATCATGGTTTGTGAGAAAAGTAAGAAGAATTTAAACCTTATTTTTTAGGATTATGAAAGTCAAGTTCTTATTCTCTCAGTTGGCTTGACTATTTTTTTAAAATAATGTGTGTATTAATGGCAATTACCCATATTCAAAACCCTTTTCTCGCAAAAGTATCGATCGAGTGAAGTTAGGCTACGTTTTACACAAACTACAAATGATTTATAACATTAAAAAAAATATTAGTAACATCATTATATGGTCTACTCTCAGATGGGTTGAAAACATTATTGACTTCAATAGGAAATATAGCAGAAAAAAATGTTGAAAAAACATAATTCTTGGAAAACATCTGTACAAATAAGTATATTTTTCTATACCTTAGAAACACTTTTAAGAAAATTTAAAAATTACACAATAATCTTAAGTTAATCTGTTAATAGAATCTAAAATTTATTTTATAAATAAACAATACCTTCATTTCGTAAATTACAAACAAATTGAACTATATTATCGACCGCGCAAACACGATCGCGTCAACCGCGATCCCTTAAATTAGGCTTCTTTAATGCCAACGGCATTATCAATCAGAGAGATGAGATCGCCACTTTTCTCCGCGACCATCAGTTAGACATTCTCCTTATCCAGGAAACATTCCTCAAACCCCACCGTAAAGATCCTAAAATTGCCAACTATCGCATAGTTCGCAACGATAGATCTCGCTGCCACGGTGGTGGCACCCTTATTTACTACAGGAAGGAACTGTACTGTATCCCCCTAACCCCACCCGCGCCCTGTTCTTTCTTAGAATACGCAGCCTGTCGAGTAGGCATGACTGGTCATCAACCGATCACTGTCATCTCCGCCTACTATCCCCCTCCGACTTCCTCGTCTCGTATGCCAGACGAGTCCATCGCTCTCACTAGAGACCTCACCGCCCTCTTTGGCTTGAGTGACTCCGTTATACTAGCGGGCGATCTCAATGCTAAACATCCCGCCTGGAACAGTAGTACGACCAACCCTAGAGGTAAGGTCGTGTTCAACCTTGGTGCATCCCTTAACTTTGACATCATCGCCCCGATGTGTCACACTCACTTCCCCCTAAATCCCAACCATAGCCCCGACGTCCTCGATGTAGCGCTCCTGAAGAATGTAAACCTCCGTTTACAATCTATAGAAGCAATACACGAGCTTAACTCCGATCATCGCCCCGTGATCATGCACCTAGGCTCCCGCTCGGGTAATCTCGACCCCGGCCAGCCTCCCCCGTCCCAATTGATCACTGACTGGAAGAAAGTAAGCGAAAGACTGAAATCTACCACGTCACCTCAATTGGATTCTATCCCTGACCACATCGACTCAGTCGCTGACACGACGGCTGCGATCGACTCGCTCACAGATCACGTACAATCCGTCCTGAACGAATGTTCAAGGGAGATTCCAGCGACGGAGGACCGTCGCTGGAAAATTCCGGACGATGTACGGGCTCTGATGACCGAGAAGAACGTAGCCATCCGTGCGTACAGCGCTTTTCCCTGCGACGCTAACAAGGCTCACATGCGTAGATTACAGCGTGCTGTTAAAAAACGCATGACCGAGCTGCGTTCCGCCCGCTGGGACAAGACGCTTAGCGAACTCGAGCCTACTCACCTCGCCTTCTGGCAACTTCAGAGGAAATTACGTTCCACTGAAGAGTCCTCTATCCCTCCGCTCACCCGCCCTGACAAGAGTGTCGCTTTCGACAACTCTGAAAAAGCGGAATGCCTAGCCGACAGCCTCGAAGCCCAATGCTCGCCTAGCTCTCAACTAGTAGACCAAGCTCACATCGACATGGTGGACGCTGAAGTCGAACGTAGAGCCTCCCTCCCTCCCGTTGAAGACCCTGATAACCCTCTACCCCCCGTCACTCCCGACGAGGTGGAGGATATCATCAAAAAACTTCAACCCCGGAAAGCCCCCGGCGCCGACGGTATCACGAACAGAGTGTTCAAACTCTTCCCTCCCCAACTTATAATGCTAATGACCGCCATCTTCAATGGCGCATTAAGCAATAATATCTTCCCCCAAGCATGGAAGCAGGCCACCGTTATCGGTATCCCCAAACCAGGCAAGCCCAAGTCTGACCCTTCCAGCTACCGCCCCATCAGTCTCCTCAATGTTCTCGGTAAAGTCTACGAGAGGCTTATTTATAAGCGTCTCAAAGATTTTGCCGAATCCAAGGGTCTCATTCCTAATGAGCAGTTCGGATTCCGTACCGAGCACTCATGCATCCACCAAGTCCACCGCATCGTAGAGCACCTAAGCGCTGGCTTCCAGCGTAATACGATGACGGGTGTCTTGTATTTCGATATAGCGAAAGCATTCGACAAGGTCTGGCACAATGGCTTATTATATAAGCTATACCAACTCGGAGTGCCAGACCGTCTCGTGCTCATCATGCGAGACTTTCTGTCGAATCGCACCTTCCGCTATCGAATTGAGGGTGCCCTCTCCACCCCCCACCCCATCCGAGCAGGAGTCCCGCAAGGCTCCGTAGTATCCCCCTTAGCCTTCACGCTGTTCACCAGCGACATTCCCCAGAGTAAAAAGGCCCAGTTGGCTCTATTCGCCGACGACACGGCAATTTACTACACCGGTCGTGACCCCAGAGTTATCGCTCGCAATCTCCAAACCTCCGCAAACATTTTGGGCAAATGGTTCCGGAAATGGAGAATAGAGGTTAACCCTGATAAGAGTCAAGCTGTTCTCTACTCGAGACAGCGGAAGTCCGTCCTCCCTCCCCCTCCGATCACCATGTACGGCAAGCCAATCCCCTGGGAGAAGCAAGCCAAGTACCTCGGAGTGATCCTAGATCAGCACTTGACCTTCGCCGAGCACATAAAGCAGGCTCGCTCGCGAGCCGCTTTCGCTCAAGGTAGGCTCCACTATCTCATGACTGCTCGCAGCAAATTATCACTTAAGTGCAAGCTGCGCCTCTTTACAGCAGTAATCCGCCCGATCATGACATATGCCTGTGCTATCTTCGCACACGCCAAGCCCCGTTTCCTCCATAGGATGCAGACCCTCCAAAATCGGACCCTCCGTAAAATCCTCGGTGCCCCTTATTACGTCCGAAATGAGAATCTACACTTAGATCTCAAAATCCCCACCATCCAGCAGTTCATGAAACGCCTGTGCAAGCGTTTCTTCGATACTGCTGTGAAACACCGCAACCCCCTTATCGTATCGGCCGCCCGATATGAACCCTCCCTCATCTCAAAGATTCGCCGTCCTAGGCATACTCTTGTCACCCCCGACGACCCCATTACCCTGCTCCAAGAGAGCCGTAAGGAAACCAGTACAGTTCGTAGACATTACAGACCGCCGTCATTCCGTCCTCGCCGCCGAGGCCCGCCGCGACAGACCCGTCAACGTCCTCCCCGTCCTTTGCTCGAGCCAGCCCGCGCCGCTGAGCCGTAGTTTTAAAATTCCCCGTTAATAATAATAATATCTTTGTGCGATCCAGCCCGTCCCTTGCTGCCCCCCCCCCAGCGACGCCCTAAGCCGAGGTCCGTACCTCACAGGGGGTGCCCTTAGCGTGTAGTCGCTTAGTTTTTAAGTTAGTTAAGTAAGCCCTGGCTGGAGGCTTTGATTCTCGAATCGAGGCCGCCACAGGCAAGACCGGTTAAGCAGCCGACAACCTCCTAGGTTGACCTGCGAGAGGCCACACACAAAAAAAAAAAAAAAAACGATCGCGTCAGTAACGATCGGGCACTCCCAGCGAGAGCACGTACTACTTTGTTCCGGAGCCGCTCGAGAAATTTACGTGAATATATTCCCAAATTTGTACGCCGACTATCACGTTGTGATCCAGTAAGTATTATTTTTGATTTTATGTACTTTGTTTATTAAGATTGTTTAAATTTCTTTCGACTTCAATAGTACTTAGAGGTAACTGTTGTATGTTTGTATGTAAAGGTTATCTGCGGAATTACTCTACTACTATGATTAAATTACAATTCTTTCACTAATGCCATCTACAATGGTTAATGGCAGCTATATTACCATCCACAGAAAGTTGATATTTTTAACCGACTTAAAAAAAGGAGGAGGTTATCAGTTCGGTTGTATGTTTTTAATCATTTTTTTATGTTCGTTACCTCAGAACTCCGTCGTTAATGGACCCATTTTTTTGCAGATAATGAGTCGAAAGAAAAGGACGCATTATAAAGGCGTCACTAAAAGGAAAAAAAAACAAAATGTGGGGCTGATACGTGCAAGACAAGTTCTTAAAGAACGCAAGTCCAATGCACTGGCTACGGTTTCGTTTCCAGAACATGTAAGATTTCTTCGATCAGCAGTAGAAGTGAAATAGTACATTTTGATACAGTGGAGAAAGTTTGTCATTGCGACCGAGGACGAATTCACAAGAGCCGTAGGCGAGTGTTTTATATGGATCTGAGTGCTGCTGATTGATACATTTTTACGTGATTGCTTAGCGCTCAGCCTGATACAATAAATGTAATAAAATATGGTGGCAACGATCACGCGTACTTTTTCGCACTAGTGTGAAAAACAGTAAATAGTGTGCCTAAAAGCGGTAGGAATAAGAGCGGGTTTTCGAGTAAGTGTATTGAAATAGCATTTACCAGTACATACTAATTGACAATGTTGCTAATTTTTAGGAAATAGATGCTAATGAAAATTCTGAAACGACTATGGACACTAATAAAGTTGACAATATGTGTCAATTTGAACTATTCATGGTAATTATAACCATTGTGTTACGTACAGGGTGTAAATAAATAAACGCAAGACTTTTAGAAATTCATAACTTGTTTTAGTTGTACTATATATGGTGATCTAATTGTTTCAGTTTATATTGAAAGTCTCATATTTTTTCTCTAAACTTAACTCGTAAAGTGAAATTTTGTAAGTTCTTGGTCCGAGAGACCACACAGGATGTTTTGCGTTTATTATGTTATATCGTATAAAAATAAATAACGTACTTATAATATACCAACAATAATATATTCATTTACAGGGTTATTTGTAAAACACTAACAACCTTGCAGGACTGTATTACTGACATCATAAATAACAATTTTTGTTCTATGACTTTTTACAAAACATAATTCATTTACCAAAAATAACCCTTCAAGATTTCGTTGCTCTTTCTAACACCTACGTCTGTATGACGCGACGCAAGCGCATCAAGCACCCCCGCTGCCCGATCCCCGCTCCCCTCCGCTATTGTACTATCGCTTGCTTCGCATATACTTCGTAATGTTTAGAATGTTCAATTAAAATATTTTTATTTTTGTATGAAAATCTGATGAACTAAAATATGATAAATTTTCAAGATAAGATAATAGAAAATCCGTAGTCACACGTTATTAAAGTGTTTCGGTTGGTACCTACAACGTGTGACTACGGAATTTCTTTTTGTTCTGTTCTTGTTTCTCCATTTACCTTGTTTATTCCAGCATCCTTACAATCTTGTTTCATAATTTTTCAGCGTCGTTTTTTTTTGTCGTTGTCGGGTTTTAGTTTTTAACTGTTTTTTATTTAAACAATTTTGGTGTTAAATTTAACACATGACTTTTGGTCCGCTAGAGGGCGTCGCTTTAAATTTGAGCAATATTTTGGAAATGTACAAGTGAAGCCCTTTCAAATGCTACCAAACACGGCGTAATTATCACCATTTTTATTTTTAACACATTACTTTTTGTCCGCTAGAGGGCGACATATCAAGTTTTGTGACACGTCACGTAGCCTATGTTCAGCGGACAATTAAGACGGTTCTAACAATACCTCATATGTCGAGTTCCGATAAGTAGATTAGGAGCTATGAGGGAACAGATTGACATACTCACATACATAGCCTGTCAAAATCATTACCCTCCTTTGGCTTTGCCGTAGTCGGGTAAAAAAAAACTAATTTGAAGGTAAAAGTGGCTGTGGCTGCGGAGCAGGACCGGCATTTAGCCAAGCGTTTTTATCAAGGATATAATCTTCCAGTTTATAATACGCTTGTCTACATAGTGTGCGTTTAATGCAACCTTTAAATTTGGACTCATTTAGTTGTAGAATCTTAACTGGTATTTTATTATAAAATTTTACACAGTACCCCATGAAAAAACTATGTACTTTAGCCAATCTGAACCGAGGTTGATCTAATTTGTTCCTATTCCTAGTATTAAAATTGTGCCTGTCACTTATCTTAGTAAAAAGATGAATATTTTTCCGAACATATATAATGTTTTCATAAATGTATTGACAAGGGACCGTCAGGATGTTTATTTCCTTAAATAGTTCCCTAAGAGAATCGCGTCTGCAAAGAGTATATATGGCTCTGATAGCTCTTTTCTGCAGAATAAAAATAGACTCTATATCTGCAGCCCGTCCCCATAGCAAAATACCGTAAGACATGATACTATGAAAGTAACTAAAATAAACTAGTCGCGCAGTATCCACATCAGTAAATTGACGGATTTTTCTGACAGCATATGCTGCTGAACTAAGCCGACTTGCCAGAGATGTTAAATGAGGACCCCATTGTCCAAAATTTAAAAATGTCACAAGTTGGACACCACCGACACTCAGTACAACACAGGTCACGGTAGGTCATAGCGGGCACTCGGCGCCAGCGCACAGCTGGGTGCGGCAGCAAAACAACCCCTCAGTCGCCCAGATGACCCGTTGATCTTGTATTTGTGCAGACAATCAGGTAACATAACAAGCTTATTACTTTGTGATTTTTCATGATACAGTTACTATACCCCTATTTTTTTAATTAGTACAAAAAAAAATGGGCTCTATCTGTACCCGTTACAGATCATATTTATGTAGTCAAAAGTAAAAAAAAAAACGAAATTCCAAAATTGTCCACGAAAATTTGTCATAATTGGTTCATAATCAATATTTCCATAAATTGAGTGAAATTTTAGGATACAAACAAACGCTAATAACTCTGCTGTTTATGAATATTATTTATTGAGACTTTCCTTAAATAATAACAAGACCTTTTCTAATAAGCCCTTTAAGTATTTGTACTTATTAAAAACTAGTGGTGTATAGATTCTTTACATAAAAATAGTAGACACGTATTTCGGGTTTCGCATATTAAATAAATAAATATTCCACAACTATCACACAATGCCGTCTAGTCCCAAGCTAAGCAGAGCTTGTGTTATGGTTCTAGACAACTGATAAACATCATCATCATCATCATCATTTCAGCCGAAAGACGTCCACTGCTGGACATAGGCCTCCCCCAAGCGTCGCCACAGCGAACGGTCCTGTGCGTCTCGCATCCATCGGACCCCCGCAACCGTTACCAAGTCATCGGTCCACCTTGTAGGAGGCCTTCCAACGCTACGTCTTCCGGTACGTGGTCGCCATTCCAGAACCTTTCGGCCACAACGGCCATCTGTTCTGCGAGCAATGTGCCCTGCCCATTGCCACTTTAGTTTGGCGATTCTTCGTGCTATGTCGGCAACCTTGGTTCTCCTGCGGATATCCTCATTCCTGATTCGATCACGCAAGGAAACTCCGAGCATAGCCCTCTCCATTGCCCTTTGGGTGACTTTAAGCCTTCTAATGAGGCCCATTGTAAGCGACCACGTTTCGGAGCCATATGTCATCACTGGCAACACGCACTGGTCATAGACTTTCGTCTTGAGACACTGTGGTATATTGGACGAGAAGACACCGCGCAGCTTCCCGAACGCTGCCCAGCCGAGTCGGATTCGACGATTGATCTCTTTCTCGAAGTTAGACCTTCCCAACTGGACCGTCTGTCCCAGGTAAACGTAGTCGTCTACAACTTCGAGTGTAGAGTCCCCGACCTTGATAGGAGTGGGTGCTACATGGCTGTTTACCATGACTTTGGTTTTGTCCATGTTCATTTTAAGTCCCACTCTTTCGGAAGCTCTACTGAGATCACCAAGCATTGTACTGAGCTCCTCCGTAGTCTCAGCCATGACTACTATGTCGTCGGCAAACCGAAGGTGAGTGATGTACTCGCCATTGACATTAATGCCTAGCCCTCTCCATTCCAAAACCTTGAAGACATCCTCCATTGCTGCCGTGAACAGTTTCGGAGAAATAACGTCTCCCTGCCTCACACCCCGCTGCAAGAGGATAGGTTTCGAGGTCTGGTCTTGTAGTCGGACTGACATAGTGGCGTTTTTGTACAAACACTTCAGCACTTCGATATACCGATAGTCAATTTGGCACCGTTGGAGAGATTGCAGTACAGCCCAAGTTTCAATCGAATCAAAGGCTTTCTCGTAGTCCACAAACGCTAAGCAGAGAGGCTGGTTATACTCCTCAGTCTTCTGTATAACCTGCCGCAGCGTATGTATGTGGTCCACGGTGCTGAAGCCTTTTCGAAATCCGGCTTGTTCGGGAGGCTGGAAGTCGTCGAACCTGCGCGCGAGACGATTCGTGATGACTCTGGAAAACAGCTTGTAGACATGGCTCAGAAGCGAGATGGGCCTATAATTCTTAAGCAGGGCATTATCGCCCTTCTTAAAGAAGAGTACCACCACGCCTCTGCTCCACGCCTGTGGCGTTTTCCCCTCGAGTATGACGGAATCAAATAGCTTCTGAAGGGCCTTAAGGACCGGTTTTCCACCCGCCTTCAGGAGTTCGGCCGTAATTCCGTCCTCACCCGACGCCTTGTTGTTTTTCAGCTGCTTCAGAGCCATCCTAATCTCGTACAGGCTGACGTCCGGGATATCTTCGGTATAGTGTCGAGTCAATCTAGCTCTTGGGTCGTTTACTAGATTTATAGCGGGTTTAGCGGTAGACGTGTATAACTGTCCATAAAAAGCCTCGATCTCTCCCAGAAGCTCCGATTTGGCGGATATGACTCTGCCATCGTCGGTCTTCAGTTTCGTGAGCTGGCTTTGCCCAATAGACAGATCTCGTGCAAATACTTTAGAGCCCTTATTCCGCTCAATCGCATCCTTAATCCTTGCGGTATTAAAGCGGCGAAGGTCACGTTTCAGGGACTTCGAGATTTGTCTATTGAGCTGCCGGTATATGCACGCATCGTCTGAAGACTGCAGAATCATCTCACGCCTCTTCTTCATTAGCTCGAGGGTCGGATCGGAGAGCTTCTTGTTTTTATTTGTACGGTGAGTCTTGAAAAACTTAGACCCGACCGTATGGACAGTTTCCACGAACCCATCGTTATATTCATCCACAGAGCTTCCTAGGCACTCGAAACGATTGTGGAGTTCGAGCTGAAAGCTCTCGGGGTTTTGGATCTGGATCTGTGCTGGACGGAGCGTAGACTTCATCAGTCGAGACCTTTCAAGCTTAATGTTAATATTCAATGTGCCTCTTACGACGCGGTGATCACTTCCAGTTTTCACCGCGTTGATCACAGAGACATCATTGAATATTTGCTTTTTCGTCGACAGGATGAAGTCAATCTCATTTCTAGTTGCACCGTCAGGACTTTGCCAGGTCCACCTTCTATGCTCACGCTTTTTGAAGAAGGAATTCATCATATAGAGGCCCTCCTTCTCCATAAAGCTAGCCAGTAGGTGTCCCCGGTGATTCCGACGTCCAAATCCAAATTGCCCCACTCGCAGCTCGTCACCGTCTCGTTTGCCCAGTTTCGCGTTAAAGTCCCCCATGACCACGGTGAAGTGAGTCTTAGAACCATGCATGGCTCTTGATATATCCTCATACATGGATTCTACTTCGTCGTCGGGATGTGTCGAGGTCGGGGCGTAGACCTGTATGACCTTCAGCGAATATCTTGATGATATTCTGAGTATAAGGTACGCCACCCTGGTCGACACACTCTCGATCCTCACGACATTGTTCACAAGGGACCTGTGGACGAAAAACCCGACACCACCCTGGGACTGCTGGTCACCCTCCCGGAAATAGAGCAGGTTACCGGATTTGAGAATTATCGTATCCTCCCCCTGTCTTCGGACTTCAGACAATCCCACAATACTCCATCGCAACCTGCTCAATTCCTCCTCCAGTTCGGTGATCTTCTCGTCAGTCCTCAGTGTACGCGTGTTGAAAGTTGCCAGGTCGAGTCGTTTAATAGATGGGTAGCCAAATCTCATCCGGAGATTCTTCGCACCCCTTGCCTCGTCGTGGCCTTGACCGCTACCGGAGTCAAGGGTAGACGGGCTGCCGGGCACAAGGGGCCATTTTTTCCTTCTGTTTTTCATGTTGGGGGGGGTTGCCATAATCGCCACGCTTGGCAGACGGGTTGGCGATCGCAGTTTGGTTGTTGTAATGCACAGAGGATGCTGCTGCCCATTCTCTGGTATGTCCCTTAGTCGCCTCTTACGACACCCTCGGGAAGAGATGGGATGGTGTTATTCTTAACGTCCGAACACCATACGGAACTGATAAACATACTTAAATATTTTCTAAATACATACATATATAGACAAATTACACCCAGACACAGAACAAATGATCGTGCTCATCACATAAACATTTGTACTGGGTGGGAATCGAACCCTCACTGACGTTCGGGATTAAAATTAGCAACCTTCGTTTTGTTCGAAATTCAACATGCCGCCCGCGACTTAAAGACACTGCTTTATCCCCTAGTCACATAATCTACTTTATGCAATAACGCAATGAAGTTTGTGAAATGTATTATTTTTATTGTATTTGCTGCGAATTTTTTGGTATATATGTAGGTCTTTTTATTTCCTTTTTTTACTTAGTTTTTAACGATGACCTCAACTTGGTATTGTTTTGTCAATTAATTAATTTCTGAGTTGAGCTATACGTTTACTGACAAATGCTTGCACTGACTGAACAGGTCCACTCTAACACGGTAATATTATCTATACAGTATTCCAACTTCATACAAACGGACGAAACGCGAGCTATACCTACGCGCCTCGATCTCGAGGTGCGCTCGGGATGCAGACAGTCGCGTCTGTGCCGCGCGATATTTTCAATAAAAATAAGTTCAAGTACATATTTATATATTTAATATGACGAGTAGGATATATTGTGCTGTTTTTCATTCACATAAATATTGCTTCATTTAAAACCAAACATATAAATTGTAAAGTAGCTGCAGGTATCTATAACCAAGTAAAAGATATTCCTTTTTCTCCACCTTGTCCATGTTTCCCAAAACAATTTTTAATTAAGCTTTAGAATGCGGATTTTTGTACTTTAAAATTTAATAATAAAGCATTTCGTAGGTACGTCTCAGTCGAGGCGCAAATATTTTTCGGTCGCAAATATTGAACACTTCCTATTCAATTCACAAAGTATTTTATTTGTTTATATAAAAAAAGTATATTTACAATCACAAAACTAAATGGAAACACAAAGTAGGCAAATGTAATTAAAATGCTGGAGGCGGGCAGCCATAGTGCGGGCAGCCCTATCGCATGTTTACGTACCGCGCGGCTGTAGGCATTTATTTCAAAGATACGGCCGAGTTACAATACTGTATAGATAATATTACCGTGACTCTAATCTGTATGGTTCCATCCTCAAAAGAACATCTCAGACACTAGTATACACTGTCCGCATACACCTTTACCGAGATTACATATCTGAATTTTAAAAGAGATATCTCGTAAACTTAATTTTTTTTTGAGACATGGAAAGTGTTTTTTTACAACTATTTTACTTAAATAAATATCATTGTATCATCGTTTTGTATTTATCATTTAGTTAATTGTCTAAATGTATCAACATCCATCTAACACAAAATTGAATAATTTTGGTGTGAATTGTGACAAATATAAAATATATACACGTTCCAGATTTTTATTTACAAACCATACTTACTTTATAATTTTGTAACTCAGAAAAATATCTTATAGAGGATCAAAATTGTTTGAGCGGCCACCAAGCTCGATTTTTACGCGTGTGTGCGTGTAGCTGCATGCACGATGCACACAAACATAACATTGCACCGAATTTGCCTAAACTCTAGCGAGTGAATTTTCTGCACGGCCTCTTAAATAAATAAAAAAAAAAACAGTTTATACGTTATTTATACTGTGTACTGTTTGAGATGCATTGCTTTTATTTTTTTAATTATTCATAGGCTCGCGTTAGATTACTATCTCACCTAATTTATAAGTGAAAATGTGATTGACAATGGCGCATGCTTTCCTAGAAGTAATCTACCTATTCACTCTTGACTTAAAGGCTCATCCGTGAAGCCGTTTAGCCGTCAAGAAAGCGGGTAAGTAAACCAGTAATGCAGCTAGCCATCGTAGACTTACCACTCCATATTGACGATATTCCCACTGATGAAGCCCTCCATGCCGTCGTGGATGCCGAGCACGGTGTCTCCGCGGTAGATACCGTTTCGTACGAAGGAACGCACCGCCGCGTTCATACCGCACGCGGGCGCACCCACGTGCATCACGGCCAGGGTCAAACCTTCCTACAAATTGAAACATAATAAAAACAGTTTATACAAAAAACACAACCGATTTCAATACAGAAACAAGCAAAATAACTTTTATTTCTGTAGTCGGTGACTGTCGGTGTTTCTGGTTTAGTTCTTCGTTATTTAACACCGTCTTAAATACTTGAGAACTCATCTGCTCTATTGGCTACCAGACTCTCAAAATATTTGTGTGGACTCACGACCGAAACTATATTTTGTTTACTTTTTTATAACTTTTATTTATTTATTTATATTGACACACCAACGACTCATTCACTGGTTTAACATTATCAAAAAGACAATTTGCAAATGAAAAAATATTGTAGTGAATTTGTCACTTTCAGACGTGCATAGCACTTTTAAAATAAATTATATATATATAAAAAACTTGCTTTTATATTATTGGGGTCCAATAGGTGACCACGTTTTTAGCAGCATCTATAAGGGCCACAAAAGTGTAGTCGTATCGGCATTTGGGACACTGAATAGGAGAAATTCTGAATAGGAGAACCACTTCATTACATTGGTTTCAGACGGGTCTGTGAAACCCCATTCGGCCTAGTGTGTTTGCAGCAATCTGCTTGGGTTTGCAAACAACTAAGTGCTTTCCAAATAGGTCCACTGCAGTTCATATCTAGGTGGTAAATATTCCTAAGGCTTCGAGAACTCGGGTGGGTGCTGTGCTTGTCCAACATTAATAATGTCAGGCCATTGGAACTTTGGGAGTTTGTACCGAGTAGGTAAAACCAAGGCCAACACTTGACAAATCGTGATCCCAGCTAAGATCCACTGTGATAAGCTAACCTCGTATTAGAAGATTGATTGTCATACTTACGGAAGGTTTTCCAGCTGCATCAAAAGCTTCCTTGGGTGGCTTCAACCGGGTCAACATCTTGTACGTTTCCAAGTTGCGTGCAAAGCTACGCCCGCGTAGTTGCACTGCTAATTCCCAGTTTTTGTCGGTCATAGCCTAAAATGTTTCAAATATCAAATCTCTAATCTACACAGTGTAAAAAATAAAGTAGCTTTTCCCGCCCGTCTTTATATTTATCCGATAGCTCCTAAACCACTCAACATATTTAACTAATAGAAATGTTATAAACGTGGAAGGTTAGTGCCCGTACGATTAAGCCAGGGTGGATTGCTAGTTTTAATTTTTTTTACTACAGCGCGGCGTCATTTAGCAAAATGTCATCTGAGCCCAAAATATTTTCAATTTACAAATTGAGAGCATGCCAAGACCGTTTGCAACATTAAAAATTCATCATCATCATTTCAGCCGAAAGACGTCCACTGCTGGACATAGGCCTCCCCCAAGCGCCTCCACAACGACCGATCCTGTGCGTCTCGCATCCACCGCACTCCCGCGACTCTCACCAGGTCGTCGGTCCACCTTGTGGGAGGCCTTCCAACGCTGCGCCTTCCGGTGCGCGGTCGCCACTCTAGAACCTTTCGGCACCATCGACCGTCCGTTCTACAAGCAATGTGCCCCGCCCACTGCCACTTCAGTTTGGCGATTCTTCGGGCTATGTCGGCGACCTTGGTTCTCCTGCGGATATCTTCATTCTTTATGCGATCACGCAAGGAAACTCCGAGCATAGCCCTTTCCATTGCCCTTTTGGGTGACTGTAAGCCTTCTGATGAGGCCCATTGTAAGCGACCATGTTTCAGTGCCATATGTCATCACTGGCAACACGCACTGGTCATAGACTTTCGTCTTGAGACACTGTGGTATGTTGGACGAGAAGATACCGCGGAGCTTCCCGAACGCTTCCCAGCCGAGTCGGATTCGACGATTGACCTCTTTCTCAAAGTTAGCATAGCATAGTCAGCCGTATAATGTTCCCACTGTTGGGACTCAGGCCTCCTCTCTCTAGGAGAGGGAATGGGCCGTAATCCACCACGCGGGCCCAGTGCGGGTTGTACTGATCTAATCCGGTCCGATCGAGAGGCTATGGTAGAGCGTACGAATGTCTCACTTCAGGCAGTCTCCATGTGGGGCGAAACCAATCTGGTAGGATTCAACGCCGCCAAAACACAAGCGTGTCTGTTCACCGCCAAAAGGAGCCCGTTCGCCTTGGCTCCTGCTTTTCAGAATGTATCTCTGGAGTGCACTGACCGCCTTCAGCTCTTGGGAGTTGAAATTTCCTCAGACCTCAATTTTGGGCGGTTCATTGAGTCCAAAGCCAAGGTAGCTGCTAGAAAACTAGGCGTTCTTGCAAAGGTCCGACGGTACTTCACATCGGGACAGCTTCTAATGTTATACAAAGCACAGGTCCGATCGTGTGTGGAGTACTGCAGTCACATATGGGCTGGTGCTGCAAAATGCCATCTAGCAGCTTTGGACTCAGTAGAGGCTAATTGGGGATCCAGATTTGGTTAAGTCCAATCTACAAAGCCTCGAGCACAGGCGCAGGGTAGCCAGCCTATCGGTATTTTACAGGTTGCATTTTGGAGAGTGTGCGCGGTAATTGCATGACTTGATTCCGCCATCTCCTTTCTACCATCGGACAACCCGACGTACGGCGAGTATCCACCCTTACGTTGTTGAAACTTCAACGGTCCGGACTAAGCATTTCGCTTCGTCGTTTATACCGCGTACATCGAAGGACTGGAACAATTTGCCTGCTGCGGTCTTCCCGTCCAACTATAATTTAGGTGTCTTCAAGGCTAGAGTGAATAGGCTCTTAATAAACTAGTACGCCTCACCATCAATGATTGCATCGCTGCTTACCATCAGGTGGGATCGCAGTCAAGCACTGGTTCATAGCATATAGCATAGCATATTCAGCCTTTTAATGTTCTCACTGCTGGGACTCAGGCCTCCTCTCTCTAGGAGAGGGAATGGGCCGTAATCCACCACGCGGGCCCAGTGCGGGTTGGTGGATGTCACATGTCTTCGAATTTTTGGTTCTAGGACATGCCGGTTTCCTCACGATGTTTTCCTTCACCGTTTTGAGAGCAGTGGTGATGAAATAAATTACACAAAGTAATGCGCCTGGCTGGGTTTGAACCCGCGACCTACAATTCGTAAGTCGGGGCCGTTACCACTCGGCCACCACTGCTCTTCTTCTTGGTTCATATGAATTAAAAAAAAAAAAAAAAAAAACTCCTCCGTAGTCTCAGCCATGACTACTATATCGTCGGCAAACCGAAGGGGTGAGTGATGTACTCGCCATTAATATTAATGCCTAGTCCACTCCAGTCCAGAACCTTGAAGACATCCTTCATTGCAGCCGTAAACAGTTTCGGAGAAATGACGTCTCCCTGCCTCACACCCCGCTGCAGAAGGATAGGTTTTTTTAAACCACCCAGTGGTTTAAAAAAAATAACCTAAGTCCCGGATGTCATTCGTCGTGTGTTGCCCAGCAACTGTATTGTGGAGAACTGATAGGTAGTGTGTGAATATTATTATTATTAAAACACAGGTATACAACCACATTCGGTTAAACTGGAAACCGCCCCCAAGTAAAAAATATATTCAACGTAACTGGAAAAGGCTAGATGATGATCATCAACATCATTTCAGCCGAAAGACGTCCACTGTTGGATATAGGCCTCCCTTAAGTGTCGCCACAATGACCGGTCCTGTGCGTCTTGCATCCATCGGATTCCCGCGACCCTCACCAGGTCATTGGTCCACCTTGTGGGAGGCCTTCCAACGCTGCGTCTTCGGGTACGTGGTCGCAATTCCAGAACCTTTCGTCCCCATCGACCATCTGTTCTGCGAGCAATGTGCCCTGCCCACTGCCACTTTAGTTTGGCGATTCTTTGGGCTATATCTGTAACGTTGGTTTTCCTGCGGATATCTTCATTTCTAATGTGATCACGCAAGGAAACTCCGAGCATAGCCTTTTCCATTGCCCTTTGAGTGAATTTAAGCCTTCTGATGAGGCCCATTGTAAGCGACCACGTTTCGGAGCCATGTCATCACTGGCAACACGCACTGGTCATAAACTTTCGTCTTGAGACACTGTGGTATATTAGATGAGAAGACACCGCGCAGCTTCCCGAACGCTGCCCAGCCGAGTCGGATTCGATGATTGACCTCTTTTTCGAAATTAGACCTACCCAACTGGACCGTCTACTAACTTTTTACAGTAAAAAAGTTTAAATTAAATTAGTTATGAAATTATGAAATTAAATACCTGAGCGACGGCTTTAGTGCGTCGCACACACTCCATAAGAGGCAGACGCACAGCTTGGTTGCCATCCAAGGACACCACACAGGGCTCCGTATCGGGAGAAGCTTCCATCAGAGCCATTACTGCTTCAGCACCCATACGACAACCCTAAAAACGTTCAATAAATATTATAATGAAAGATAATGTTATAGATAAGTATATAATCATCGGTAGCAGTTATATACGTATTGAGTAAAATAAAATTAATAACTATTACTAAGAGCAAAAGATCGTCGACAGATGAAAGTTCATTAGAACGTAATTAATGGACGCCCGATTAATTACGTGAGGTTATTTTACAAAATTTGAACCACTCCCTCTCCTTGGAGAGAAGTGGATTCCTCACATGAGTTATGCGCTATAATTTTAAAATAATTAAATTTATTTCATATTTTCTTTTTATTGCCATTTTAAAATCTAATTAGGCAATATTTAATGCTATCGTCATTCGTCAATATACATGCCACTTTTGATAAGTAAAATATTACTGCAACTCCCTTTAAACCCGAAGTTGTGCTCACGTAATTAATGGACGCCCCCTAGGTTCGACACCTACGTCTCACGTCGCGTCGGACTGGGCACGCCATAATTATGGCGATAAGTCCCCTCTTTGAGGAGTGGCTGGAAAGACCTCACGGCGTCCTTACCTACCGCATGACGCAGGTCCTCACCGGACATGGTAAGTTCGGAAGGTCCTGCACCGGATTCGTGCAGAAGAGACGCCCGGGTGCCAACATTGTGTGGACCGCCCGGAGAACACGGTGGAGCATACGGTAGAGGTATGCCCCGCTTGGGCAGAGCACCGCCGTGTCCTCGTGGGGGCGATCGGTGGCAGCGATCTCTCACGCCGGGCCTTGGTACAGGCCATGGTCCGGAGCGAGAAGGAGCGGCAGGCGGTATTGCCTCCTTCTGCGAAGCAGTAATGCTAGCAAAGGAGGCGGCCGATCGCGTGAGGCAACGGTCCTCACGCCCCAACCGACGCCGGGATTCCGATCCCGATTTCCGGCCACCGTAGGCGCGGGTTTGCGGACGGTGAGCAATGGGTGGCTCGCCGTCCGATAGTCCGGTAACCGTCCGGACCGAGCCCAAGTCGTCGACGGCGCGTAGTGTTCCACGCGCGCCTCAAGGAGATGTCAGCAACCGTAGGGGCCCAGCAGGGTCGAAGCCTACTGGGGCCATGGGTGATGCGAAAAAGATCCCCGGGGCCCTAGAAAATAAAAATGGCAAAGAAGAAACAGGAGTGGGTTTTTAGTCAGTAAAAGTCTGACACTATCTCACGCTCCGCCCAAGAGCGGGGGATGTCATTAGATGATTTTCCCACGACGTTAACCGTAGACGTTAACCTACTATGCGTTCCAAATTAGAATAGGAAAGCCAGTAACCTCGATCTGTCAAATTTTGATTGAAAAGTATGGTTTGCAAAGAAAACTTATTTGCGTAGTAATAACGGTTTTTTTTGCTTTATATTACTGAGTCTTAGTTAAATCTAGGTGAAGTCAAAACGTTATTGTTTAATCTAAATTACCTAAATATATAAGATGTAAAAAAATTAACTTTAAGAATTTCGAGGGGACATTGTACTCCTCATTATGAACAACTTTTACTATGGGACCAAACCTGAAATAGCGAAAAAAAAATCAGCTGCTCCATACATTTTGACGAGTTATGCGAACATAAATGTAGGGAACAGCTGATTTTTTTTTCGCGATTTCAGGTTTGGTCCCATAGTAAAAGTTGTTCATAATGAGGAGTACAATGTCCCCTCGAAATTCTTAAAGTTAATTTTTTAACACCTTATATATTATTGTCATAATTAGTTAAAAAAAAATACTATTTTCTTTCTTATTTTCATTGTTAGGAACAATTCGCCTTCTTTTACCATTTGCCACTACTCAGATACTTCACACAGTGACGCAGAGATTAACAAAATTGAAGAACTGGATTCTGAGTAAACTTTTTTCGTTCACGATAAGTAGGTACGTAAATAAATTAAATTTTTAATGTTTCTTGTTTTGCTCACCCTACCCAATTTCTTCGATTTGACAGTATGACGTGACGTCACAACATGGCAATCGATCCTATTCTCATTTGGAACGCATTGTATTTTTAATGAGAGCTGCCCAGGGGTGACAGCTTTCTTACCAGGATCCTGTCGAACGCCGAAGGTGAACCCCCTCGCTGTACATGACCCAGCACGGTGATGCGCGTGTCCTGCTGCAAATTCTTCACCACCACATTCTTCACCAGCTCGGCCGTGATGGGCTTACCTTCGCGATCAATAGCACCTTCCGCTACAATAATAATGTTCAAGCGCTGACCCGATTTCCTTTCCTGTCATTAAAAAAACGATTACAAAAAGTTCATATAATTAACATTTACAAACAAATACCATACAAATATCTAAGTGTAATCTAAACGAGCACACACAAAGGAAAGCAATTAGAAAAAGGTGGGTAAGCGTGCATGATTACCATGATCAGTACATAGGAATATTATGAGAGTGAATATGAAATCTGTAGGTAGGTATAATGGTATATATATAGTACCTACCTATAGTATAATGTAAGGGTACTAAGTGTGCCATATATCATAGAAATTATAAGCCAATCGCATAAATAATAATAAAAAGAAGCATTTTCATTGTAAAAGTATGTTAAAATTAATTTCTTACTCAGCCACATAAATGATTGAATTCAACTTCTATTACCTAATTGAAATTAATAGACGCAAATATAAGTTAAAATTAAAGCTTGGAGTAGATTTAACGACATTAATATTTGCTGTTGCAATGAATTAAATGAAAATAACCCATTTTTTATTTGAATATAATTGGAGGCATCAATGCAAGAGAAGTCAAACTACTGAGTTAAAATGGGCAAGTTTGAGTTACCAATACACTCCAAAATCTTTGCATATTAGATATTTACAATAAATAGTGTTTATTACTATGACTATAATTTATAATTTAAAAAATAATCCTAAAATATAATTTATGTCTTATGTAATGTTGAAACAGAACTCTGCGGACCGCTTCCGCTTCCACAAGCTTTTTCACTTCCGTTTCCGTTTCTAGTTCCGCAAACTTTATAACAGAAGAATATAACGAGGAGCGTGGGGGTGGGAGGCCCGTAGACGACTGGACACGCACGACGAAAAAGGCGTGGAGGAAGGATTTTTTTTTTGTTCATTCTCCGCATCACCGTGTCTCGTGACGTTTAGTGTAAGCGAGTAAATCGTCTGTTGTTTTTTTGTTTGTTTTGTTCTTCTGTTGTCAATACTTATCAGCCCCCCCCCCTCCCCAACAGAGTAGCCAGCGAGCAATTATTTAGCGGAGCTGGTTTAATATATGAAGAACACCGACTCGAAGGTGCAGGGGCGCCAACTCCGTGGGTGCGGCGTTTTTTCATTACCCGACGACTGTTTAGCGCAGTGGTTTAGAGCGCCGGTGGAGTCGCAAGGGTCGCGGGTTCGATTCCCGCATCTACACAAATGTTTGTTGATAAAACAGATATTTGTATTGGGTCTGGGTGTTTGTGGTACCTTCGTTGTTTCTGGTTTCTATAGTACAAGGGAAAACCTTGGTTTGGGACAAGGACAATGTAAGTGAGTCTCAATTTATTATTATTACGCATTATAAATACGCAGTATGTAAGTAGGACGTTTATTTATTTGTCGGTCGATCAGTGTGCATTTATCTTCTAACACTTCGCCACTTTTTCGAGTCATTAAATGAGATTTTCGAAAAGCGCCGGCGCCCCTGCGTATGTGTAAAAGCGGCCAAATTACTTTTTATTAAATATAATTTACCTCTGTTTAATTTCGAGTAATGTAGTGTGTGGTGTCGGTGTGTGTGTGTGAGTATGTAGTATGCTGTGAATTCGCTTCTTCTAACTTGTCGACCATCAATAATGTATTTTTCATATACCCACACTGGGACAATATTACTACTATTTATTAAAAAAAAAAAAATGTTGTCATGTAAGTGACAATTGTGTCTTAATGGGAATAAATATATTTTAAACCGAACCGAAAGTACAAAAAACAAATTTAACTAAACAAATCTTAAAAAATAAAATTGTATTTTTTCTTCATAGTATTAACACTTTCACTTCCGGTTCCGCTAAGATTTAAGCGCCCTTTACACTACGCGTTATTCAGACAGTCTTAGTCTATGTAGCGTCACACAAGAACAATAAAAAGAACAACTTACGCCAATGTTGTGTAAAGGAATGAAACAGAACAATGTGATACATAAAAATACATAGACTAAGACTGTTTGAATAACGCATAGTGTAATAGGCCCTTTACTTTTGACATCTGTTTCCGTGAAGACAGTTCTGTTGCATTCAGTTGCATCACTAATCTCAATCAGAAATTCAACAGTAACACTTCCAAAAATGGACTTAAATATTTCTTGCATTGTAGTCTCCAATTGTGAGGCAGGTACCTACACCTATAAGTACTATAGTCATTTTCAAGCCTAACTACATGCAAACGCCGAAATACAATAATAGTCAGCTACAAAGCTTAGTCAAATCAATTTGACCTCTGGCTGATCTTGCACATTCACTATTGTGAGAATTGTTACATCATAATTTCTCAGTCTAGACTATGACGACGTAGAATTACATCTTAGAATATTTTCATCTAATCCATTGATTGTGAACATAAAACTATTTTGCAAAAAAAAATCATTTAAAAAAGCTTATTTTGAGCATTGTGTTATCAACATACACTGCCTCTCAAGTAAGCCTGCATACCTGAGCCAATCTTTTGCAAAGCTTTTCGACCCAATTATTGGGAACAGGGTCCTCAGGAATGAATACTTGATCTGCTTCGCTCGCCAGAGCGGCCACTAATGCCAGATAACTGCAACAACCAGTGCCCGAAATGGTTCATGCAAATGCTCCCAAGTTATACTCAAAAATTTATGGATATAATAATAAATATTTCGAATTTCAAAATCTTGCCAATGGATCTGCCAATTCATATTAATGAATGATATAACCTTGAAGTACAAGTGATCCTGAGCCCTTTGAAATTAAAAATTATGTCCTTGCCTCAGCTATTTTTGCACACATTTTTTGTTCCCAATTCTGAGGAGCTGGGTCTTCGCAAATAAAACTATAAGTAGCGTCGCAACAGAGTGTCGTATAAACTGCAAGAAAACTAAAGGAATATTTGTATTAAACTTAAATTAATTATTTGGAAACAAGTTAATGTAATGTTGTCGAGGACATTCTAATTGATGTGCGGAAAGGACACAAAGATGGAGCCAAAGCTTGCCTGTTCTAATTTATCACAAAGTTTATCTCTCCAGTCAGTAGCTGGCGGAGCTTCTGGGATAAACACAAAATCCGCTTCAGATGCCAAAGAAGTGACCACAGCAAGGTATCTAAATAAATAAAGAATCATAAGAATATTACAAACTGATACTGAATTGGCACATATCCATTATAACTGGTATAACTGTAGAGACAACAAGCATGTACCGGTGATCCAATGATACATAAATATAGAAAGTTTATTTTGATTAAATGACACAGTAAAAGTCAGTAGTAACTTGTAACACATGTAAGAATCAGAAGTATGTCTTACCCACAGTGCCTGCCCATAACCTCCATAATAAATGTTCTTTGATGGGAGTATGCAGTGCTTACAATAGCATCAATAGCTTCAATGATACGATGCAAGGCCGAGTCAGTTCCTATTGTCATGTCTGTACCACAGAAGTCGTTGTCAATGGAGCCCACCTACAAGAGAAGCATTATGTTATTTTAATTTCTGCTGTGAAATTTTTCAATGACTTGCTGATGCAGTAATCAACTAAAGTAATATTCTTATTCTCATAACTAGCTGCCGTGAGCTGCTTCATAAGCATGATAGTAGAAAATTATCCAAAGGGAACATACTCCTGGGATAGAAAGTATCTTAATTGCTATTCCAGGACATGGTCTACCCGTGTACCAAATTTTATTGAAATCTATTTAGTAGTTTTTGCGTGAAAGAGTCACAAACATCCACACATCCATACGTAGAAACTTTCACATTTATAATATTAGTAGGATTATAATATTACTTATTATTCAGAGAAAATTGTTAAAATTAATACTTGCCATGCCAGCAATATGCAGGAACTTATATTTCTCTCTCTGGTCTTTAGTAATCTTGTTGTTTGCAAGCAATTCATCAAGTAAGCTTGACCAGTCTTCACGGAATAAATTGGCACCAGTTAGGGAACCATCACCACCAATTACTACTAAATTGGTAATACCACGAGTTACCAAGTTATAGGCAGCTTTAAGGCGACCCTCTCGCTCTCTGTATCAAACATTGAAATTTTGTTGAAATCAATTGGTAAATAAAATGAATCTAATAGACAAATGGATTTTTTTTCAGTTTATCATACAATATTTTTCATATTTACATGTGTAATACTTGTTTATTTGTAGAAATGTTTTATCTATACTTAATTAATAGTAAATAAATAAAACCTACATGAAATCCATGCAACGAGCCGATCCAATAATAGTGCCACCTTTATGAATGATCGAGCTGACAGAAGACCAATTTGCCTCTTCAATATTATCACCTCCGTCGACCATGCCTTGATATCCTTCACGGATGAAGTATACCTTGCAGCCCAAATAGATACCCATTCGCACTACTGAGCGCACGGCGGCATTCATACCCTGAGAGTCACCACCGCTGGTAAACACGGCCAGGCCCTTCCCCTTGTGGGAACCGCGCCCGATAAACCTTTGAGTTGTCTCCATCGTTTAAAATTTTAATGTATCCCAATGTATCCTAACACCTACAAATAATAATAATGTCATTTATACTGATATTACATAACATAACACGCATATTTTATCACTATTAATATCTTATCACTGCACTTAATTAACAATGTTTTTTACCGGTAGAAACATTAATATCTACGTACCGAAAAATATTAAAATCACCAAATTCAAATCTTGAACTTCACCAAGGTGACCTTTGGTGAATGACATGAATGACATGATAAGTGTCATTGTTTTCTTTTTTTTGTTAATGTTGTTGCTTTAGATACTAAGTCTTTTAAGCAATTTCTTCGTATGAATAACTACTTATACAAATGAACTCATTAGTTTACCATTAGAATGTGGGTGCAAGACATTCTAATGTTTTTGTAGTATTTGGCAGCAAATGTATCGAGTCAGCCTTCTCAGCAAACTTTGCTAAAGTAGTCAAAACTACAATAAAATTCTCAGCTCCATTTTACCGAGATCGCGCCTGTTTCAATGATTCCACATATTGTACAGTAGCGCAGACACTTGAGATACAAAACCACACCAATTTTACATCACAATATTCACTACGAATCAATAAACTCGACTAATTCGAAAATAATATAAACTTACTTTTGACTTCAATTTCGCTTTATGTAATTGGGTGTACTGTTCCAAACACAGAGTACTTTGTAATATAGTTCCAAAATTAAATGCCAAGTAATTGAATATCCAGTGATCGACCACTGTAAAAAATGTTGAATCGTTCTTACCATCGCATCGTATCATAGACTACAGAGAGATAAGTACTGATTAATTTATCGAACATTCAGTATATATAATACACTCAATACAAACATTCGATTATAAACACTAGTTAAAAATATCGATTTTTTTATTTGATTGAGCGTTCAATGCTTCGAATATTATTCTTATTCGCACTTCGTCCCATTACACTTAGTCCCATGCAAGTAGTTTTTAAAAGGTAGGTTTGTGGACCAAAGTGGGTTGGATTTATAAAAAATCGGTCAAATACGAGTCGGACTCGCGTACCGAGGCAGGGTTCCGAACAAATTTGTAGGTATGTAAATAGTTTATTATGGGTTTTTTTTACCTTGAAACCTACCTCTTCCCTTACAAACTAGTACCGTTTGACCAGTTTTTTTTATAAATCCAACCCACTTTGGTCCACAAACTTACCTCTTCCCTTACAAATTACTTGCATGGGAGTAAGTGCGAATAGGACGAAGTGCGAATAACCCGAATATTCATTATATCATGATTCCTTCGAAATATCAATATACTAAAATACTTTTTGTATAGAATACTAGAAAAAAAACTTTTTACAAAAAATAACGGTTGTATTTTTTTGCAATGTAAGACTTTGCAAGACTTTGAAGCCTCGACTCAACGAGTGCATCATTCCCAATGATCCTCCTGGCTCGCCTCTCAATTGCCTCAAGTGCATCAAGCTGGTATCGGGCAGATCCGTCCCAAAGATGAGAGCAGTACTCCATACACGATCGAACTTGCGCTTGATAAAGTTTGAGCAGCTGTTCCGGCGTGAAGTACTGTCTGAACTTCGCGAGGATTCCCAGCTTTTTTGCTGCCAGTTGAGCCTTTGCTTCGATGTATGGCCCAAAGTTGAGTGTTGACGTCAGCGTAACACCAAGGAGATCAAGATGGTCGGTTATTGGCACGGTTACGCCCCGGAAAGTTGGAGCAGGGCTGAATTGGCTCCTTTTAGTGGAAAATAGACACACCTGGGTTTTAGCAGCATTGAACCTGACCAAATTGGCATCGCCCCATTCAGAGACTGCCTCCAAGGACAAGTTCAAGCGCTCGACCATAGCCTCTCGGAGATTGGATAAAGGTACCGGGCTTAAGCAGATCATTTATGTGCAGCAAGAACAATGTTGCCGAGAGCACTGACCCCTGAGGGACCCCGGCATTAATGACCATTTGACCGGACGAGCAACCATCGATGACCACTCGGATGGACCGGTCACTCAGGAAGTCTGCAATCCAAGCACACAAACCAGCAGGTAATCCGAAAGAAGGAAGATTACTAATAAGGCTTTCGTGCCAGACCCTATCGAAAGCCTTCGAGATATCGAGGGAGACGGCAAGCGCTTCCCCGTGTTTCTCGATGGCCTCACTCCAGATGTGGATGGCATACGCTAGAAGACCACCAGTTGACCGATTTCGGCGAAAGCCGTATTGTCGGTCACTTAGGATGTCATTAGCTTCTAGCACCTGATGGAAAGCGTCTATATGGTCGACGATGGAGCGAACTTGTCTAGAAATAACTTATTCACTCTTGACTTGAAGATCCCCAGGATGTAGTTATCAGGAAACACAGGGATTTCCACTCCTTAGAACTTGTACCTGCGCACAATGAATGTGTTCCCAAAACGTTTTGTGCGTATAGGTGGGATGTCCAATACAACCGGTACAAAATCGACAGGCTAGCAACTCTGCGTCGATGCTCACTCAAGACTTTACGACTCGACGAGTGCATCGTTGCCAATGATCGTCTTGGCTCGCCTCTCAGTTGTCTCAAGTGCATCAAGCTGGTATCTAGCAGATCCGTCTCATCATTTAAGAAAGTCAATAGGTATTGACAGATAATATAAAGTTTTGTCTGGGCCTAGGCATATTCTTGGAGATGTATAACGTCAATTTCCAGGAACTAAATGGAAGCTACGACAATGCAACCTTCCCCAAGGGGTGATGAAGGTCACAAAGTAAATATACCCTTTGAGGCGTTGCGCCTGTTTGAGGGTCCGACTGTCAGCTACTAAGAAAGTCAAAATGTCAATACAGATAATTCAAAGTTTTGTTTGGAGGCAAACTCCTGCGAGCTACGGCATTGCAACCTTCCCCAAGGGATGATGAAGGTCATAAAGTAGAGATACCCTTTAAGGCTTTGCGCCCGTTTGAGAATCCATCCGCCAGCTGCTAAGAAAATCTTAGCACTAAGAGATTTTCAAAAACTTTGGATGCTTATAAATGGCAACCAGACTTGTAGAGCTACATCAGACCCGTGCCACGCAACGCCAGCCGAGGCGACGCTACGTACCACTCAGGCGTCGGCGTCGCCCACGTATGCTTCGGTCCAATGTAGTTCCCGGTTTATGGTGATAACTACATGAGATTTAAGGACTCCTTGCTTGGAGAATTATTAAGTATATTCGTCTTAAAATAGGACCAGGCAATGACCAGTCAGCCCAGGTAAAGTCTGCTGCAAAAGTGCATAGGAAGTACAGAAATAAAATCGTATGAAGCGAGAAATGACGCCATCTAGCGTAAAACCTGTTTTTTTTTTTTTTTTTTTTTTATTAATGATAGGCTCGCGTTTGACCACCATCTCACCTGATGCTAAGATTGAAATGTTGCTATCGACAACATTACATTATACTGTTAATAGATGGCGCCGCTGTGCTTCAAATGATTAATGCTTAATTAATGCTTATTTTTGTACTTTCTTTTTGTTTCTTCAAACATTGAAATAATTTATAATTTCTTTTAAAGAGATGAAGATATTAAAATTGAATATCAATTTATAAATATTTGATTATCTATGTGTTAGTTTTCAAACTTGAGAGGGTAGGTTGAATATGGATTTACAGTGAGGCCGCAAAAGTTAAAGATTACATTGCTACGAACCGAGCGAGCACGCACGACACTTCCGTGCGTATGTGTGCGCGTGTATGAGTATCCACATTCCACAGATAACACATAGTAAGGAACTGTCGTCGCACTGAGCTTAAAATATCATTATTATTTTTCTGTGCCATTGAATATGCATCACACAGTCACAGAGGCGACTTGTTCTTACCATTGCATTGATAAAATTCACGCAAATGTGTCATGTGCTGTTAGCCGTATGAACTAAGTGTTGGATTCGCAAACAACGTAGCCCGAGTTCAAATCATGGTCGGTCCGTTGTGGTTATTTATTACTTTGAAAATTCCCAATCTATATTAATACACATCATCTACCCTGGTCACCAGGGAGAGTGGGAACGTCGAGAGATGTCGTGCGGTGTTCCGCAGGGATCGGTACTAGGGCCGCCCTTGTGGAACATCGGATACGACTACGTGCTGCACGGCGACCTCCCTGGCGGGGTCAGCGTGGTCTGCTACGCAGACGACACGCTGATCCTGGCGCAGGGAGAGTCGTACCAGGCGGCGGTCGAACTAGCGACACGCGGGGTTGCGACAGTCGTGGGCAGGATCCAGGAGTTGGGACTCGAGGTGGCATTGCACAAGTCCGAGGCAATGTGCTTTCACGGCCCTCGGAACGCGCCACCACCGGGTTCCCAACTGACGGTAGGAGGAGTCCACATCGGCGTCGGGTCAACGATGAAGTACCTGGGACTCGTTCTCGACAGCCGATGGGATTTCGAGGAGCACTTCCGACGTCTGACTCCCAAACTAAATCGGACTGGGGCTGCCCTCGGGCGGCTCCTGCCCAACCTTGGGGGTCCAGACGCCTCCTGCCGGAGGCTCTACGCGGGAATCGTTCGGTCCATGGCCCTTTATGGCGCACCGATATGGGCGCCGGCGCTGCGGAAGCAGCCGGCGGCCCGGCTGAACGCATGTCAGAGGGTCATGGCGACAAGTCGCAGCATGGCGGACAGAGCTCCGGCGGGATCTCATGGAGAAATGGCGACAGCGACTGTCGCGACCCAGTGCTGGGCACGCCACAATTATGGCGGTAAGTCCCTTCTTTGAGGCGTGGTTGGAAAGACCTCACGGCGTCCTCACCTTCCGCATGACGCAGGTTCTCACCGAACACGGGACGTTCGGGAAGTTCCTGCACCGGATTCGTGCGGAAGCGACGCCCGGGTGTCGCCACTGTGTGGACCGCCCGGAGGACACGGTGGAGCACACGGTGGAAGTGTGCCCCGCTTGGGAAGAGCAACGCCGTGTCCTCGTGGGGGCGATCGGCGGCGGTGATCTCTCGCGCCGGGCCTTGGTACAGGCCATGGCCCGGAGCGAGGAGGAGTGGCAGGCGGTCGCCTCCTTCTGCGAAGCAGTAATGCTAGCAAAAGAGGCGGCCGATCGCGTGAGGCAACGGCAACGGTCCTCACGCCCCAACCGCCGCCGGGATTCCGATCCCGATTTCCGGCCACCGAAGGCGCGGGCTAGCGGACGGCGGGCAATGGGTGGCCCGCCGTCCGACCGTCCGGTAACCATCCGGACCGAGCCCAAGTCGTCGACGGCGCGTATTGTTCCGCGCGCGCCTCAGGGAGATGTCAGCAAATCGTAGGGGCCCAGCAGGGTCGAAGCCTACTGGGGCCATGGGTAGTGTGAAAACGAAACCGTGGCCCTGGGACGAAGGCAACGAAGGAACAGGAGTGGGTTTTTAGTCAGTAAAAGTCTGACACTATCTCCCGCTCCGCCCAAGAGCGGGATTTGTCATAAGATGATTTTCCCAACTATAAAAAAAAAAACTATATTAATATAGTTGTTTTTTATATTTTTCTATGAAAAATACTATTGCATTTTTTGCACTAAATAGTTGCAAATTACGAATTATGATCTATTAACCACAAGAAGAACACATTCGTAATTTTCAATTATTTAGTTGTTACATCTTTTCAATGTTGTAAGGTGGAAATAAAAAGACGTGTTTAATAAAAAAAAATATTCTTTATATACAAATTAAACATATATGAGAATTGTGACGTCGAATTGTTACCTAGACAAAAAAATATCTTGTAACCGTTATCTCGTTTGGGGGCTGAGTCACCCGCGTCCGTAGGAGAATACCCATTGTAAGTCCCTACACGTGGTCCCTGGGTGGTGCTAATCAGGTGACATTTACTGGTGGTAGGTTTCGACCGCTGGCTTGCGACCACCCACTGGGCAAAGACGTACCGCCAAGCGGCCTAGCCGTGTTCCGGTACGATGCTCAGTGTAGCCAAATTAGAGGAGTTGGGTCGAAGTGGTGGTTCCATTGCAGGCAGACCAACCAGGCCCACACTGGTGTGGAGGTATCGGGAGACTAGTCGCGGAGGGTAGCGGGATCCGAGGCACGGTGCGCCGCTGGCCGACCGCAGGTAGTTGGGGGCCCAAGTAATGTACCAGCCACACATGAAAGGCTGCCCCGCCAACTGTCGAAAAATCCCGGGATGCGCCATCGTGCTGGTTGGCGACCAGAGGAGAGGGCCCGATGGACACTCCCGGGGGGGCTCGGGCGTCCCCGCAGTCTCCGGACTAGTACCCCAATGATGCCGTCCTATCAGTGCTTGCCTGAAGGATAGCAGCGTGAAACCCCATCTCACTTCCTTCTCCTCTCCTTCATTCACTCTTATCACACATAATGACAAAGATTAAAAAGAGAACAGTTAAACAGCGGCAGCACTCCCTCTCTCTTAAAGTGCACCTCAGTAATATCCGAGGACTGCACTCAAATCTCGTCGCAGTCCACCACCATCTGGAGACTGAGAAACCTGCTCTTTTTTTTCTTTCGGAGACGCAGATCAGTGGTCCGTCAGACGTGTCGTACTTATCTTACCCAGGGTTTACCCTGGAGCACCATTTTAAACCACGCGCGGGTGTATGTATGTATGCCCGGGACGACATCTGCTATCGGCGTCTCCGCAATCTTGAGGACTCCAGGTACTCCACGCTTTGGGCTTTGGTGGACACTGGCATGGATCAAATTGTCTATGCTTGTGTCTACCGTTCGCACAGTGGTGATCAGGAGACAACCAGGCTCGCACAGCACCTTAGTGAGGCGGCGGATGTGGCTCAGCAGCGGTACCCTTCTGCCCAATTGGTGATACTGGGGGATTTCAATGCCCACCATCAGGAGTGGCTCTTCCCATACCAGTGCACAGACCATGCTGGGCGAGAGACGCGGAAGCTAGCGCTAGCGTTAAATCTCACCCAGCTGGTCCAGGGGGCTACAAGGGTGCCGGATGTTGAGTCACACATGGCCAATTGCTTGGACCTTCTACTGACTACAGATCCGGACCGGTACTCAGTGTCGATATCTTCACCAATAGGTAGTTCCGACCATTGTCTGGTGAAATCTGTATCCGTCTATTCCCCGCCCGATCCCAGCCCAAGAGGCACCCGGCGGGTTTGGCGATACAAGTCAGCAGATTGGGATGGTATGCGTTCTTTCTTCGCATGCTATCCTTGGCAGCCTACTTGCTTCTCTTCCGCTGATCCGTCGTTGTGCGCGGACGCAGTGTCGGATGTGTTGCGTCGGGGGATGGAATATTACATTCCATTCTCTGATGTAACAATGTCTGACAAGGTTCGACCTTGGTTTGGCGCCGAATGTAATCGCGCTGAAGCGCTTAAACATACGGCATACCAAGAATGGGTCGACGCTCGTAGGCGCAAGGCAAGTGACGTGACTCAAAAAAAGAGAGCCTATAATAGGGCTGCCAAATCCTGCAAGAAGGTGATGCGGAGGTCTCGGTTTGACCACATTAGCCGAATTGGGAACAAACTTGCTTCATACCCAGCAGGTAGTAAAGCGTTTTGGTCCCTGGCTAAATCTGTTGAATCGAACTTCTGCCGTCCCTCACTACCACCACTGCTGAAACCCGATGGGTCGCTGGCCCACACCGCTGAGGAGAAAGTAAATCTATTTGCCTCTCTTTTTGCGGAATCTTCACGTCTTGATTCCGGTAACGCGCGGCCCCCTGCCTTTCCTGAGCGATGCGAGACGACTATGGCAGACATACGCATCCATCAGAAGGACGTCCGTAGGGTGCTACGTAACCTTGACGTGAACAAAGCCAGTGGTCCCGACGGGATACCAGCAATTGTTTTAAAAACTTGTGCGCCTGAACTGTCTCCGATCCTGACACGCTTATTTCGTCTTTCGTTTGAGGCTGGAAAAGTACCGATGGCTTGGAAGCAAGCTAACGTGCAACCCGTGCCCAAGAAGGGTAGTCGGGCTGACCCTGCTAATTACAGACCTATCTCGGTAACGTCCATTCTCTGCAAGAGTATGGAACGAGTGATCAATAATAAGCTCCTGGCATACCTAGAAGCTAATGACATCCTCAGTGATCGTCAATACGGCTTTCGCCGAAATCGGTCAACTGGGGATCTTCTAGCGTATGCCATTCACATCTGGAGCGAGGCCATCGAGAAGCATGGGGAAGCACTTGCAGTCTCCCTTGATATCTCGAAGGCCTTTGACAGGGTCTGGCATGATAGCCTTATCGCTAAGCTTCCTTCCTTCGGTGGTCTGCCCACTGGTCTGTGTGACTGGATCGCAGACTTCTTGAGGGGGCGATCCATCCGAGTGGTTATTGATGGCTGCTCGTCCGGTCAAATGGAAATTAATGCCGGGGTCCCTCAGGGGTCGGTACTCTCGGCAACACTGTTCTTGCTGCACATAAACGACCTTCTTAAACCCGGTACCTTTGGGTATGCAGACGATAGCACTGTTGCTGAGAGATACGTGTCTGATGCACGTGCTAGTGGGTCACCGATCCAGTCTTTCCGAGAGGCTATGGTTGAACGCTTGAACTTTTCCTTGAAGGCAGTATCCGACTGGGGCGATGCCAATCTGGTCAAGTTCAATGCTGCTAAAACCCAGGCGTGTCTTTTTTCCGCCAAACGGAGCCAATTCCACCCGGCTCCATCATTCCGGGGTGTAACCGTGCCGATAACCAGTGACCTTGAGCTTCTTGGGGTAACGTTGTCATCTACCCTCAATTTCGGCTCTTTCATCGAGGCTAAAGCTCAACAGGCTGCCAAAAAATTGGGGATCTTGGCCAAGGTGAGACAGTACTTCACGCCGGAACAGCTGCTCAAACTTTATCAAGCGCAAGTTCGATCGTGTATGGAATACTGCTCTCATCTTTGGGATGGGTCTGCCAAATACCAGCTTGATGCTCTGGAGTCGATTGAGAAGCGAGCCAAGAGAATCATCGGTGATGATGCACTTGTCGAATCAAAACTCCAAAGCCTTGAACATCGACGCCGAGTTGCTGGCCTGTCGGTTTTCTATCGGTTACACTTCGGGGAGTGTGCGTTGGAATTGCACAATTTAATTCCACCAAGTCCGTTCCATCATCGGACCACTAGACGTACGGCGTTGCGCCATCGGTACATGGTGGACATCCCACCCATACGTACAAAGCGTTTTGGGAACACATTCATAATGCGTACAGCTAAGGAGTGGAATTCCCTGCCCGAGTCTGTGTTCCCTGATAGCTACAACCTGGGGGTCTTTAAGTCAAGAGTGAATAGGTTGCTTCTAGGCAAGCGTGCTCCATCGTCGGCCACATCATCGCTTACCATCAGGTGAGATGGTGGTCAAACGCGAGCCTATCAATAATAAAAAAAAAAAAAAAAAAAATCTATGTTACGTGTAAGATTGTTTGTTGGAAGTATACCCACTTAGACCATTCATAATATGAATAACGTAACAATGAAAGGATATTAAAATTTTAATAAAATAAAATATAATTGTTTATATCCAGTTATTTATTGAAAAGTGATATATGATTTAGACTTTGTAAACATTTTATTTGTATGTAACGTCACAATGAATGTATTGAGGTCATAGCTTAATTGTTCATTTTCTTGACGAAAAGAAGATTGAAACTAAACCTCAATTTCTGTTAAAAGAACTTTAGTTCTCACAAGATAATCGTCAATTAGATGAGAAAAATAAATTGAACTATTATGTTAGAACAGTGTGGGTAGAAGAATAAAAAACGAAATAGAATCATGATTATTGTCAACAAAATTGATAGCGAGTTCACTGTATTCTTAAGATAAGGCGATGGCACAAGTTAAAATATATAGCTGTTTTAAACGAAAGTAAACACAATATAATACAGTGTTTGTTAACGAATAATCATGGATATGTTAAAATAAAATGGCCTACTAAATATTTAATTACACCGACTGATTTTACTAAAACTTAATATTTTGTATAACCCCCATTATTTTCGATACAGTCAAGTAGACGTTTGCGCATGGACCCAACCATATTACCGCAAATTTCGCTCCCTCTAAAACTTTCCCACACCTCCATGCAATGGGTTTTTAATTGTTCCGTAGACCTCTCATTCCGCGAGTCCCACCTTTGCACCATCAAACCCCATACATTTTCTATGGGGTTGAGGTCGGGTGATCGCGCTGGCCATGGAATAACAATTACTTCCGGGTGATTGTGAAACCAATCACGCACAGTACTCGCTCGGTGAATAGGACAATAATTGTCCTGGACAAACAGAAATTGTGCTAACTTATGTCTACCTCGCAGAAATCTAATTCTTTATTTTTTTTTTTTGTGATCCCTTTCTAACTCTAAGAAATGTGTGAACAAGTTAAAGAATAATTTAATATAATAATATGTAATGCTAATCCATAACTTCCAATCGGGTAAGAACTTACAAAAAGTCAACAATTGCGTGGGATTTGAACTTGCGGCACACTGATTTGCGCTTCAATCTGTGTGCTCTATACCACTAGGCCATCTTGACTTATGCTAAGTTGATGAAATTATGAACTACAATCAGTTGTTGACGACAATGATGACGCATGTGTCTATTATTTGTTAAACTAAAAGTCAAGTTTATACTTTGTGAGATTGCCTTTGCTCGCCACTTAGCTGTGAAGAAACCAACGCCATCTAGTTTAATTTTCGAAAACTTGAACTCTAACGTGCAAGGGAAAATAGGCGTTAAGGTATCTAAGCACTTTTACTGGGTGACTGTACAGAGATATTTAATGTTACGCAGCTCAAGCACTGCGTTACACGTCGGCAGTTTAGTTTGGAACTGACAGAAACTCGCTGCATAAAAGCGGTCTTAATAAAACACAAATATCTGAAGAAACCGGACTGAATGTGAGTATAATAGCTATTAATGAATTGTAACTTTATTATAAATTAATCTTCTAATTAAAATGTATGCCATTTATGAATCCATCCATCGTATCTTTATGAGGCTTAAAAGAGAAATACATAAATCGTTGGGTTTATTGGATTGGTTATTGGATTTATAAATGCAGTTTTATTTTAAAATTATATTCAATAATTATGATTGTTAACATTTTATATAATGAAAATGAAGTCAAGTAGGTATAGCTGCCTAATATATTTTTTTTTGTTTTAGAAAAATACTGTAAGTCTTTGGATAAAAAGATATGAGGAAGAAGGTAGCCTTGCTAGTCGAAAGAGAAGTGGGAGACCGAAGCTTATTAGCGAGGCGCAGCGACGACATTTGGTGGACGTATACGAAACAAATGGTTTCGCACCAACGAGACATTTTGCGGAATTATATGACACCTCGATGGATACTGTTCGCCGTGCAGTTCACGCTGAAGGCGTGCATCACAGAAAACCTTGCTAAAAAGCCGTACTTGACAGAGAGGCATAAACAAGAACGATTACGTTTCGCACGTGATTATTTAGATTTTGATTGGAATACTGCGGTATTTACTTCACTTATGGCACAAGAATAACACTCGCTGGTGTGATAAAAACATTATTCCAAAGGTGGGACTCGCGGAATGAGAGGTCTACGGAACAATTAAAAACCCATTGCATGGAGGTGTGGGAAAGTTTTAGAGGGAGCGAAATATGCGGTAATATGGTTGGGTCCATGCGCAAACGTCTACTTGACTGTATCGAAAATAATGGGGGTTATACAAAATATTAAGTTTTAGTTAAATCAGTCGGTGTAATTAAATATTTAGTAGGCCATTTTATTTTAACATATCCATGATTATTCGTTCGTTCGTTCGTTCGTTCGTTTCGTTCGTTAGGAATATTTTGAAAGATTGATGAATGAAGAAAATAATTGGAGTGGGGTGTTAGAGAATAAACCAGTGAATGTGGGATTAGTGAGAATGGTTAGTATGGATGAAGTCAGAATAGCAGTAAATGGAATGAAGAATGGTAAAGCCATTGGTCCAGATGGAATACCAGTTGAAGTGTGGAAGTTATTGCGAGTGGATGGATGGACGTGGTTAGCTTTGTTCTTCAATAAGTTGTTGCTGGAAGAAGCCATACCTGATGAGTGGTGCAATAGCTCTTTGGTGCCGATTTTTAAAAACAAAGGTGATGTGCTTGAGTGCAACAATTATAGAGGAATAAAGCTAATGTCACATACTATGAAAGCCTGAGAGAAAGTTATTGAAAGGCGACTGAGAGAAGAGAGTGAAATTTCACAGAACCAATTCGGTTTTATCGGTCGGGGTACAGCGGATGCCATTTTTGCTATACGCCAGCTGTGCGAGAAATACAGAGGTGCGCATAAAAACTTGCACATGGTATTCATTGACCTCGAAAAGGCATACGACCGGGTACCTCGTGAGGTTCTGTGGTGGGCCCTTAAGGAGAAGAGGTGTGCCTGGGAAGTATGTGCAGTTGATCCGAGCGATGTACAGTCGATGCAGTACCCAAGTCCGGTCTACAGTGGGCACCACTGGCAGCTTCAATGTGGCTGTCGGCTTACATCAAGGGTCGGCTCTCAGCCCTTACCTCTTCCTGATGATAATGGATGCTCTGACGTCGGACATTCAGGAAGAGGCTCCCTGGTGTATGCTGTTTGCCGATGACATTGTGTTGGTTGCCGAGAGTGGCCTAGAGGTCCAGAACAGATTGGAGGTGTGGTGGCACAGACTGGAGAGTGTGGGCCTGAAATTGAGTAGAACCAAAACGGAATACTTGTTCTGCGATTTCGGCGGTCTCTCCAATCCAGTATGGGTCGGTATCGGTGTTCCAGCGAGAGATATGGGTGTTCCAGCCTTTATCTCTCGCTGGAACACCCATACCGATCTGCTCCGACTTTCGGTACCTCGGGTCACTCGTCCAAGGGGATGGTGAGGTAGACCGGGACGTAACACATCGGATCAACGCAGGATGGATGAAATGGCGACAGGTAACGGGAACAACTTGTGACCCACGGATGCCCCTCAAGTTGAAGGGTAAAATCTACAAGTCCGTGATAAGGCCTGTCATACTGTATGGATCAGAATGTTGGGCTGTGAAAAAGACGGATGAAAAAAGATTGCACGTAGCAGAGATGAGAATGTTAAGATAGATGTGTGGTGTGACGAGAATGGATAAAGTGAGAAATGAGTATATTAGGGGAAGTTTGAAAGTGGCGCCAGTGACTGAAAAGTTGAAAGGGAATCGTTTGTCTTGGTATGGTCATGTGAAGAGGAGGGATGAAACGCATGTTACTAAAAGAGTTATGAGTTTACATGTGGATGGATGGAGAGGGAGAGGGAGACCAAAGAAAAGATGGATGGATTGTGTGAAGAGTGATATGAAAGAAAAGGAAGTTAGTGATAGTATGACGAGTGACAGGGCAGAATGGAAGAAAAAAACATGTTGCGCCGACCCCAAATAACACGAGACAAGGGCAGGAAGATGATGATGATGATGATGATTATTCGTTAACAAACACTGTATTATATTGTGTTTACTTTCGTTTAAAACAGCTATATATTTTAACTTGTGCCATCGCCTTATCTTAAGAATGCAGTGAACTCGCTATCAATTTTGTTGACCATAATCATGATTCTATTTCGTTTTTTATTCTTCTACCCACACTGTTCTAACATAATAGTTCAATTTATTTTTCTCATCTAATTGACGATTATCTTGTGAGAACTAAAGTTCTTTTAACAGAAATTGAGGTTTAGTTTCAATCTTCTTTTCGTCAAGAAAATGAACAATTAAGCTATGACCTCAATACATTCATTGTGACGTTACATACAAATAAAATGTTTACAAAGTCTAAATCATATATCACTTTTCAATAAATAACTGGATATAAACAATTATATTTTATTTTATTAAAATTTTAATATCCTTTCATTGTTACGTTATTCATATTATGAATGGTCTAAGTGGGTATACTTCCAACAAACAATCTTACACGTAACATAGATAACGGTTACAAGATATTTTTTTGTCTAGGTAACAATTCGACGTCACAATTCTCATAGATGTTTAATTTGTATATAAAGAATATTTTTTTTTATTAAACACGTCTTTTTATTTCCACCTTACAACATTGAAAAGATGTAACAACTAAATAATTGAAAATTACGAATGTGTTCTTCTTGTGGTTAATAGATCATAATTCGTAATTTGCAACTATTTAGTGCAAAAAATGCAATAGTATTTTTCATAGAAAAATATAAAAAACAACTATATTAATATAGTTTTTTTTTTTATAGTTGGGAAAATCATCTTATGACAAATCCCGCTCTTGGGCGGAGCGGGAGATAGTGTCAGACTTTTACTGACTAAAAACCCACTCCTGTTCCTTCGTTGCCTTCGTCCCAGGGCCACGGTTTCGTTTTCACACTACCCATGGCCCCAGTAGGCTTCGACCCTGCTGGGCCCCTACGATTTGCTGACATCTCCCTGAGGCGCGCGCGGAACAATACGCGCCGTCGACGACTTGGGCTCGGTCCGGATGGTTACCGGACGGTCGGACGGCGGGCCACCCATTGCCCGCCGTCCGCTAGCCCGCGCCTTCGGTGGCCGGAAATCGGGATCGGAATCCCGGCGGCGGTTGGGGCGTGAGGACCGTTGCCGTTGCCTCACGCGATCGGCCGCCTCTTTTGCTAGCATTACTGCTTCGCAGAAGGAGGCGACCGCCTGCCACTCCTCCTCGCTCCGGGCCATGGCCTGTACCAAGGCCCGGCGCGAGAGATCACCGCCGCCGATCGCCCCCACGAGGACACGGCGTTGCTCTTCCCAAGCGGGGCACACTTCCACCGTGTGCTCCACCGTGTCCTCCGGGCGGTCCACACAGTGGCGACACCCGGGCGTCGCTTCCGCACGAATCCGGTGCAGGAACTTCCCGAACGTCCCGTGTTCGGTGAGAACCTGCGTCATGCGGAAGGTGAGGACGCCGTGAGGTCTTTCCAACCACGCCTCAAAGAAGGGACTTACCGCCATAATTGTGGCGTGCCCAGCACTGGGTCGCGACAGTCGCTGTCGCCATTTCTCCATGAGATCCCGCCGGAGCTCTGTCCGCCATGCTGCGACTTGTCGCCATGACCCTCTGACATGCGTTCAGCCGGGCCGCCGGCTGCTTCCGCAGCGCCGGCGCCCATATCGGTGCGCCATAAAGGGCCATGGACCGAACGATTCCTGCGTAGAGCCTCCGGCAGGAGGCGTCTGGACCCCCAAGGTTGGGCAGGAGCCGCCCGAGGGCAGCCCCAGTCCGATTTAGTTTGGGAGTCAGACGTCGGAAGTGCTCCTCGAAATCCCATCGGCTGTCGAGAACGAGTCCCAGGTACTTCATCGTTGACCCGACGCCGATGTGGACTCCTCCTACCGTCAGTTGGGAACCCGGTGGTGGCGCGTTCCGAGGGCCGTGAAAGCACATTGCCTCGGACTTGTGCAATGCCACCTCGAGTCCCAACTCCTGGATCCTGCCCACGACTGTCGCAACCCCGCGTGTCGCTAGTTCGACCGCTGCCTGGTACGACTCTCCCTGCGCCAGGATCAGCGTGTCGTCTGCGTAGCAGACCACGCTGACCCCGCCAGGGAGGTCGCCGTGCAGCACGTAGTCGTATCCGATGTTCCACAAGGGCGGCCCTAGTACCGATCCCTGCGGAACACCGCACGACATCTCTCGACGTTCCCACTCTCCCTGGTGACCAGGGTAGATGATGTGTATTAATATAGATTGGGAATTTTCAAAGTAATAAATAACCACAACGGACCGACCATGATTTGAACTCGGGCTACGTTGTTTGCGAATCCAACACTTAGTTCATACGGCTAACAGCACATGACACATTTGCGTGAATTTTATCAATGCAATGGTAAGAACAAGTCGCCTCTGTGACTGTGTGATGCATATTCAATGGCACAGAAAAATAATAATGATATTTTAAGCTCAGTGCGACGACAGTTCCTTACTATGTGTTATCTGTGGAATGTGGATACTCATACACGCGCACACATACGCACGGAAGTGTCGTGCGTGCTCGCTCGGTTCGTAGCAATGTAATCTTTAACTTTTGCGGCCTCACTGTAAATCCATATTCAACCTACCCTCTCAAGTTTGAAAACTAACACATAGATAATCAAATATTTATAAATTGATATTCAATTTTAATATCTTCATCTCTTTAAAAGAAATTATAAATTATTTCAATGTTTGAAGAAACAAAAAGAAAGTACAAAAATAAGCATTAATTAAGCATTAATCATTTGAAGCACAGCGGCGCCATCTATTAACAGTATAATGTAATGTTGTCGATAGCAACATTTCAATCTTAGCATCAGGTGAGATGGTGGTCAAACGCGAGCCTATCATTAATAAAAAAAAAAAAAAAAAAAAATCAGGTTTTACGCTAGATGGCGTCATTTCTCGCTTCATACGATTTTATTTCTGTACTTCCTATGCACTTTTGCAGCAGACTTTACCTGGGCTGACTGGTCATTGCCTGGTCCTATTTTAAGACGAATATACTTAATAATTCTCCAAGCAAGGAGTCCTTAAATCTCATGTAGTTATCGCCATAAACCGGGAACTACATTGGACCGAAGCATACGTGGGCGACGCCGACGCCTGAGTGGTACGTAGCGTCGCCTCGGCTGGCGTTGCGTGGCACGGGTCTGATGTAGCTCTACAAGTCTGGTTGCCATTTATAAGCATCCAAAGTTTTTGAAAATCTCTTAGTGCTAAGATTTTCTTAGCAGCTGGCGGATGGATTCTCAAACGGGCGCAAAGCCTTAAAGGGTATCTCTACTTTATGACCTTCATCATCCCTTGGGGAAGGTTGCAATGCCGTAGCTCGCAGGAGTTTGCCTCCAAACAAAACTTTGAATTATCTGTATTGACATTTTGACTTTCTTAGTAGCTGACAGTCGGACCCTCAAACAGGCGCAACGCCTCAAAGGGTATATTTACTTTGTGACCTTCATCACCCCTTGGGGAAGGTTGCATTGTCGTAGCTTCCATTTAGTTCCTGGAAATTGACGTTATACATCTCCAAGAATATGCCTAGGCCCAGACAAAACTTTATATTATCTGTCAATACCTATTGACTTTCTTAAATGATGAGACGGATCTGCTAGATACCAGCTTGATGCACTTGAGACAACTGAGAGGCGAGCCAAGACGATCATTGGCAACGATGCACTCGTCGAGTCGTAAAGTCTTGAGTGAGCATCGACGCAGAGTTGCTAGCCTGTCGATTTTGTACCGGTTGTATTGGACATCCCACCTATACGCACAAAACGTTTTGGGAACACATTCATTGTGCGCAGGTACAAGTTCTAAGGAGTGGAATTCCCTGTGTTTCCTGATAACTACATCCTGGGGATCTTCAAGTCAAGAGTGAATAAGTTATTTCTAGACAAGTTCGCTCCATCGTCGACCATATAGACGCTTTCCATCAGGTGCTAGAAGCTAATGACATCCTAAGTGACCGACAATACGGCTTTCGCCGAAATCGGTCAACTGGTGGTCTTCTAGCGTATGCCATCCACATCTGGAGTGAGGCCATCGAGAAACACGGGGAAGCGCTTGCCGTCTCCCTCGATATCTCGAAGGCTTTCGATAGGGTCTGGCACGAAAGCCTTATTAGTAATCTTCCTTCTTTCGGATTACCTGCTGGTTTGTGTGCTTGGATTGCAGACTTCCTGAGTGACCGGTCCATCCGAGTGGTCATCGATGGTTGCTCGTCCGGTCAAATGGTCATTAATGCCGGGGTCCCTCAGGGGTCAGTGCTCTCGGCAACATTGTTCTTGCTGCACATAAATGATCTGCTTAAGCCCGGTACCTTTATCCAGTCTCCGAGAGGCTATGGTCGAGCGCTTGAACTTGTCCTTGGAGGCAGTCTCTGAATGGGGCGATGCCAATTTGGTCAGGTTCAATGCTGCTAAAACCCAGGTGTGTCTATTTTCCGCTAAAAGGAGCCAATTCAGCCCTGCTCCAACTTTCCGGGGCGTAACCGTGCCAATAACCGACCATCTTGATCTCCTTGGTGTTACGCTGACGTCAACACTCAACTTTGGGCCATACATCAAAGCAAAGGCTCAACTGGCAGCAAAAAAGCTGGGAATCCTCGCGAAGTTCAGACAGTACTTCACGCCGGAACAGCTGCTCAAACTTTATCAAGCGCAAGTTCGATCGTGTATGGAGTACTGCTCTCATCTTTGAGACGGATCTGCCCGATACCAGCTTGATGCACTTGAGGCAATTGAGAGGCGAGCCAGGAGGATCATTGGGAATGATGCACTCGTTGAGTCGAGGCTTCAAAGTCTTGAGCATCGACGCAGAGTTGCTAGCCTGTCGGTTTTCTACCGGTTGCATTTCGGGGAGTGTGCGTCGGAATTGCATAACCTAATTCCGCCTAGCCCGTTCCATCATCGGACCACCAGGCGTACGGCAATGCGCCACCGGTACATGGTGGACATCCCACCTATACGCACAAAACGTTTTGGGAACACATTCATAGTGCGTACAGCTAAGTAGTGGAATTCCTTGCCGGAATCTGTTTTTCCTGATGGCTACAACCCGGGAATCTTTAAGTCAAGAGTGAATAGGTTACTTCTAGGTAAGCGCGCTCCATCGTCGACCGCATCGTCGCTTTCCATCAGGTGAGTTAGCGGTCAAGCGCGAACCTATCAAGAATAAAAAAAAAAATATAGGTGAGATAGTCGTTAAGCGCAAGCCTATAACATTAACAAAAAAAAACGGTTTTGCGCTGATCCCATGTAATATGGGACAAAGACAGGAAGATGATGATGGTTGATGTTTTCTATTCCTTTTATAATATTTATCTTTGTTTAGTTTAAATGCAGAGTTTTATAAATAGTATTTTGCCTTATGAACGACGAAATATATAATTACTGTAATGTTCACAATTATGTATTCAATTTAATTATAATAGATAAATCTCTTGCTTTTTTTTCGTATCAGTTTCAATAGGAGACGGAGGGCGCCGTAGAAATCTCGCCCAGGGTGCTGGTAGTGCTAAAACCGCCACTGGTCACTTGTGTGATATGTAATACCAATTTTATGAAATTGTCAGTTGACAACTAAGTTTAGTGTGCAACGAATGCTAGTTGTCAACTGTTAGGTATTGAAAAAGTTAGCCAATAGCCCCAGGTTCCTAAAAAACGTTTGTGCGCAGCATTCTGCGCAAAGTTCGGGCTCGCCAAGATACGTCGGCCGTATTGTAATATGCTTTGAGGTGTCTCATAGTTACCCTGAGAAAACCAAAACTCAAACGAGTCGTCAAATAATGTCGATAGATTTTCATCGAATTTTCTCGTACTCTCTGTTTATAGTGTATTATGTATAGTCTATGTCTCGTACTCTATTTTAATCTCCCATAGAGCGTGTCGACTTGGAGATCGGATTCGGAAAGAAAAGAAAAGAATAAAAATTAAAAAAGTAAATGTGAAGTGAACGACACGGGCTGGTGTATAATCTAAAGCGTCCCATATTTACTATTCTCTTTGCGTTAGCTTTACAAGTTTACATACTCTTTGGTCGTGTTGTATAGTACCTACATAATTTGAGTTGTTGTTGTTATTACCGCACAGAAACACAAGATTTTAACTAAGTACGATAATATTCTTATACAATATTCAGTAAGTGTAAAAAATGGAACTTTTTTGAACCTGCAATTAATTTTAGTGTTTTCCATCATCGTTTCATCTTGAAATCCAGCAACCAACAAAATGGCTGCGGAATCTGATATGGAATATTCTGACAATGATGGGGACGACTACGATTATTATGGAGAGCAAGATGACTGTGACATGGAAGCTGTGGATCGAACAAAATCGGACCCTGAATATTTTTTGTATACATGCTTAAAGGTTGAAGAAGTAGAGAAGCTGTTGAATGAATCGATAGAATTGCTCAGCAATAGCCTTCAGATAACGCCTTCACTAGCCAAGGTTTGTGTTATGATGATTATGAATGTTATTAAAAGATCTAGATCAGAGTAATAAATTAATGTGTTTGTAGGTAACACTCCATGCGTACGAATGGAATGCTCAAGATATTATAAATAAGTATAAAGAGAATGCCAATGAGGTGTTGGTGTATAGTCGGGTGAAGTCGCGCGCTCCCGTGCCGCAGGGGGGCTCCAGTCGGTCCAGTTGTGCAGTGTGCGCCAACACGCCTCCAATACACAAATATAGTGCACTTGCTTGTGGGCATTACTTCTGCAATGACTGCTGGGCGATGCATTTTGAAGTACAAATTATGCAAGGTAAATAGAAATATTAAGTTGGTTTCTGGTTTATTCTGCAGGCAGGAAGTCATCAAAAAACAATACCAAGCTCTGTTTAGTCTGTAACTTTACACAATCTACCCTTTTTTTTCTTTTTTTTTTTGGAGTTCCCACCTCCATCAAATAAATCCACTTTGGGTGGAGCAACAGGAAATGTCCGACTTTTACTGATTAACCTTTTGAGTAGCGTAATTAGAGACACTATAGAAAGATATGAATTAAAATTCAGCTGAAATGAAAACAGCAACTGAAGGAATACCTTCAGTTGCTGTTTACATTTCAGGGCTACAATAATTCTTTTCACCAATCCTGCAGCACAAACTAGTGCCATATTTAAAGATTTAGTACCACAGTTTAAATATTTGTAAAAAAAAAATTACAACCTGCCTCCCAATAGGTTCTTTTTATAGACATTAAGTTACAACAGAAGAGCATATTAGTGCTCATTACAAGAAAATGGCAAGTTGGCTAGGGTCGCCTATGTCACCATAGCAGCCTTGCTCCAGGCCCTCTTGTAATTATGCTACTAATTAAAATATACCCACTTAGAATTCTAAACCTATTACTAATTTAGGATGAAAATAGCAATCGGTCTCATGTTGGAACTAAGGAGCTATTTAATATCAGTTGTTGATAGTATCATACACAAGGGTTTGTTTGTGTTAGACTTATCGTATTTCGTTGTCCCCAGGCAATAAGTCTGTAATCGCAAAAATTAGTTTTTCGATTATCTGCTTTATTACCGGACAATAAGTTGGTAATCGTAAAACTAGGTTTTTGTGATTACCAACTTATTGCCCGGGGACATAGTTATAAGTACTTTGCCCAGGTGAAACAATTTATTTTCATAATACATACACTGTTTAGAAATTTAAATCAAAATAACACATCATTGGGAAGATCGTTTACAGGTTGTCAAAAGAGAGTAGAATTATGAATGGTAGTAATGTTTCAGGAGTATCAAACACTATACTTTGTATGGCGCAAGACTGTGAACTGAGAGCTCCTGAAGATTTTGTACTGTCACATGTGACCAAGCCCATGCTGCGGGACAGGTATCAGCAGTTTATGTTTAAGGATCATGTGAAATCACACCCGGAGCTTAGATTCTGCCCTGGTCCCAACTGTCAGGTGAACACATTTTGTTTTTACTTGCCAAAGGAACAATCTACAGAAAATACCAAGGTTGGAAAAAATTTTATACTATTCATTTATGGAAATAATATTATTTTAGTGGATATTTCGGGCATGGGTTCGTGAAGGCGCCCGTCGCGTGGAATGCCAAGGCTGTGAGTTATTGACGTGCTTTTCATGTGGAGCTCCACACCATGCGCCAACTGATTGTCCTACTATTCGCCGTTGGCTTACAAAATGCGCTGATGATTCTGAAACTGCCAACTACATTAGTGCCCATACTAAGGTAAGGGAAAAAGTCACGTCATTTTTTGCGATTTATGTTCATTATACATTGTTTTGATGAACTATTGGTGTAGTAAAATAATTACTTCAGATAAAATTAATATTATGGAGGAGTGTCCAGCTTGAGTAGCAGCAGCGGCTACTTCTAACTACTTGTTTCCGGTCGTAGTTCTGTTCAATATAGGAAGCGGGAACATGGGTGACACTGTCACTTCCTTTTACGAAGAAGGGATGATCAAAGGGGTGGCAGACATGTGCAGCACACGTAGAATGTAAAATGATCAGTGGAGTGACAGACTTAAGGAATCCGTTGCTTGAACAAATGTGAATGGGGCCCGAAACGGCGGCGCCGCCGGCGATGCGCCGTTTTCGTGTACTCACACTGCGCAGAATTGCGCGTCTGTATTGTACACACCGACAGCTGCACTTTAAATGTTTTTAGACATATTTTGAATTATGTTTATTGTATGTAATCTTTTGATAAAGACTTGATAAAAAATTAATTGCTTTTGATTATGAGCCTAGACTTAGACACTGCAGGGCAAAGGCCTCCCTTCCCTCCTTCCATTTACCCCGGTCTTCTGCAATTTTCGGCCATTCCTTTGAGAAGAAACCCAGATCGCCATCATAAAGAATTAAATAAAAATAATTTATATAAATTGTTATTTATGGTTACAGGATTGCCCTAAGTGCCAGATCTGCATAGAGAAAAATGGAGGTTGTAATCATATGCAGTGTGGTGCGTGTCGGCATGATTTTTGTTGGGTATGCTTGGGAGACTGGAAATCACATGGCTCCGAATATTATGAATGTAGTCGCTATAAAGAGGACCCCAATTTGTCCTCTGATAGCCAACATGCTCAAGTAAGCACTCATGTAATTATTATACCATTTGACGTAAATCTTTTCATGTTCAAAGCTGTCACAATACACTAATTTCATCATTTCTTTTTTCAGGCAAGAGAAGCTTTAAAAAAGTATTTACATTATTATGAAAGATGGGAAAATCACGCTCGATCTCTTAAATTGGAAGAACAAACTTTAGCTTGTTTGAAAAGTCGAATTAATCAAAAGGTAAGGCATTGGGATTCAGGGGATAAAGAGTAAAATTAGGAAAGACATTTCAAAAATATCAGAAAGCTAGTAAAGATGATCAGATATATGTCTGATCATCTTAACTAGCTCTCAGCGGCTTCGCCCGTGTGATAGCAGACAACACATACACGCACCCACTATTTTTATTAATAATTTTCCTAGCGACCCGCCCCGGCTTCGCACGGGTGCAATGCTGATACCACCGCAACCGCTATGTCCCTGCATTTTAAATCTATAATATTTTCGAAAATATTCATTTAAATTGCATGCATGTATTTAAGGTACTTAATTGGATAAGGAATAAGTAATGCTGTATTGCTTAAAATCGCTTCGTAAATATGCCATTATTTTTCGTAAAAAGTAAAGGATAAAAAATGGTTAATGTGTACTATATATATGTTTTAGTACATTATTTTGATCTATCTCGTAGGGTTCAGTCAGCGTTTGCAATGTAAGCGCAAAAAATGTGTTTATTTACGACAAAACATTAGAAAACTCTAAAATTACCAGTGTTTCTCTACTATATTATGCACGTATTATACATATAAAAACTCCTCTTGAATCACTCTATGTTTGAAAAAAAAACCGCATAGAAATCCGTTGCGTAGTTTTAAAGGTCTAAGCATACATAGGGACAGACAGCGGGAAGCGACTTTGTTTTTTTTTTTTTTTTTTATTAGGCTCGCGTTTGACCACCATCTCACCTGATGGTAAGCGATGATGTGGTCGAAGATGGAGCACGCTTGCCTAGAAGTAGCCTATACTCCTAAGTTGTAGCTATCTGGAAACACAGACTCCGGCAAGGAATTCCACTCCTTGGCTGTACGCATAATAAATGTGTTCTTGAAACGTTTTGTGCGTATGGGTGGGATGTCTACCATGTACCGGTGGCGCAACGCCGTACGTCTAGTGGTCCGATGATGGAACAGACTTTGCGGAATTAGATTGTGCAATTCCAGTGAACACTCCCCGAAATGTAAACGATAGAAAACCGACAGGCTAGCAACTCGGCGGCGATGCCCAAGGCTTTGAAGCTTCGACTCAACAAGTGCATCATTGTCGATGATCCTCTTGGCTCGCCTCTCAATCGACTCTAGCGCATCAAGCTGGTATTTGGCAGACCCGTCCCAAAGATGAGAGCAGTACTCCATACACGATCGTACTTTCGCTTGATAAAGGTTGAGCAGCTGTTCCGGCGTGAAGTACCGTCTCACCTTTGCTAAGATCCCCAATTTTTTGGCAGCCAGTTGAGCCTTTGCCTCGATGTATGAGCCGAAATTGAGAGTAGACGACAGCGTACTCATCGTCGAGAGATGTCGTGCGGTGTTCCGTAGGGATCGGTACTAGGACCGCCCTTGTGGAACATCGGGTACGACTACGTGTTGCGCGGCGACCTGACTGGGTTAGCGTGGTCTGTTACGCAGACGACACGCTGGTCCTGGCGCAGGAACAGTCGTACCAGGCGGCGGTCGAATTAGCGACTTGCGGGGTTGCGATAGTCGTAGAGAGGATCCAGCAATTGGGACTTGAGGTGGCATTGCACAAGTCCGAGGCCATGTGTTTTCACGGCCCTCGGACGGCCACGGGGTTCCCTAATAACGGTAGGAGGAGTTCACATTGGAGTCAAGTCGACGATAAAGTACTTGGGACTCGTCCTCGACAGCTGGTTCGTTTTTTTTTCGAGGAGCACGTCGCACAAGACGTCTAGATCCCAAACTGGATCGATCTGGGGCTGCCCTCAAGCGGCTTCTGCCCAACTTAGGGGGTCCAGACGCCTCCTGCCGGAGGCTCTACGCAGGTATCGTTTGGTCCATGGCTCTTTATGGAGCGCCGGTATGGGCGGCGTCGCTGCGAAAGCAACCGGCGGCCAAGCTGAACGCATGCCATGACCCTCTGGCCATACGGATTGGGCCCCCATACCGCACGGTTTTCCGCGAAGCGGCGAGCCTCCTTGCTGGCTTGCCACCATGGGATCTGGAGGCAACAGTCCTTGCACGCATGTACGATTTGCGCGTGGAGATGCAACACCGGGGCGAAACTCCGCTGCCGCGATGAGTCGCGGCATGGCGGACAGAGTTTCGCCGGGACCTCATGGTGAAATGACGACAGCGACTGTCGCAACCCAGTGCACGCCATAATTATGGTGGTAAGTCCCCTCTTTGAGGAGTGGCTGGAAAAACCTCACGGCATCCTCACCTTCCGCATGACGCAGGTTCTCACCGGACATGGTCAGTTCGGGAGGTTCCTGTGCCGGATTCGTGCGGAAGAATCGCCCGCCAGTGTGTGGACCGCCCGGAGGATACAGTGAAGCATACGGTAGAGGTGTGCCCCGCTTGGGCAGAGCACCGCTGTGTCCTCGGCGGCAACGATCTCTCACGCCGGGCCTTGGTACAGGCCATGGTCCGAAGCGAGGAGGGGTGGCAGGCGATCGCCTCCTGCGAAGCAGTAATGCTAGCAAAGGAGGCGGCCGCACGCGCACGCACGAGAGAACGGCCCTCATGCCCCAGCCACTGGAATTCCGATCACGATTTCCGGCTACCGTAGGCGTGGGCTTGTGGATGGCGAGCAATGGGTAGCTCGCCGTCCGACCGTCCAGTAACTGCATGCCTGCTTCCATGCTGCATGCCTGCTGCACGTTGCATGCCATGCTGCATGCTTAAAGTAAGTTGTTCTAAAATATGGTAATTAAAAAAGTGGTATAATGAATGTTCGGAACCATAATACAATGTGCAAAAATAAAATTAAAAATAACATTTGTTCGAAAACAAATGTTATTTTCGCTAAGAATAACATCGGTGAAAGTTTTTCGACCTAATGACACATCGGAGTAACGAATAATATCGAATTGATAGTAGGTCAACTGATACAGCGGCAGACGTGACTTCGATGAAATAAAAAAACGAAACGATAGTAGTTTAAAAGTTTTAGGTAAAATATGTTTCGAACTTGTTATAGGTAACCGTTTTTTTTTGTCTCATGTCATTCAGTGATTCTCACCGCTGCCGCTATTATTCCCGACACTCATCCCCTTAGTAAAAAGACACAGAGAACTTAAGATGCAAGAGCGAGCGAAGCGAGCTCGGTACTTTGGACACCCCGACTCAGTCAGGTTAGGTTAGAACACAGACCCTGCCATCCCCTTTCTGGTAATTTTTTTTAACCACCCAGAAGTAAGAGGGGGGCTCCGGCAACCCTCCTTCGGCAACATAGGCGAGGGAGAAATCTTCTTTCCACCCATAAATCGACCCAGGAGAGCGTGTTTACTAAATAAAATACTGTACTCGTTGATAACAGAATGAGTCACATCTACTTAGATGTCAGTAAAATAATAGTAGAGAGTAGAGTAGTTCAATAACATTATGCAAAACTATACCGTCATGATCGTTTGGAAAATTTATTATAAAATGATATTTAATATTTATATACGTAAGTTTTCCAAAAGAATCAAAATATTAAATGAAAAATGTATAGATGATTAAATATCATCCGAACCATTTATCTAAAGTAGCATTTGCCAAAAAAAGTTTGTGTAGCGAGAGTTCGCTTCTGAAAGGAAAACCCGGCCCTGGAATGCAAGGCAACGAAGGAACTAGGACTGGGTTTTAGTCAGTAAAAGTCTGACACGCCCTCTGAGATGTCATTGGATCATTTTCCACCTAAAAAAAAAGGCATCCAATTACCACCATCATCAAGTTGGCGATTGGATACTGCGCTGCATGATTCATGTACAACATTATCACCATAATTATGATTTTTTCGTATGACTAACAAATGCAAAAAAATAACAATTTAACATGATATTTTTTCACTTCTTGTTTTCCCTACTCCTTTCAAACGGCTTTGATCTTTAGAAATATGTTTTCACAAAAAAATAATAGCTGGAGCATATGAAAATCAATTAATATTTAGCCAAGAAAATGGTTTTAAAGGTCAGCAGGGCTCTATGCGGGCGCAGGCGGCATGGCAGTGCGAGTATGTGTGCATTTAACTCTGGCCAGATGTTCAAGGGATTATACACCTTAAGTATCAATTTATTCTTTATTTTTAGGGTTATTTTTTATTGTGTTACAGGTTATGGCCGGTGAAGGCACTTGGATAGATTGGCAATACCTTTGGGATTCAGCTAAGCTATTGAAGAGGTGTCGATACACTTTGCAGTATACATATCCTTATGCCTATTACATGGATAATGGCCCTCGGAAAGAGCTATTTGAGTATCAGCAAGTTAGTATCAGTCAACATGTTGTAATGTACTTTTGAAGAATGATGAAAAAATTAAATCAATAATTTAAAAAATACCCTCCTCAAAGTTTTAAAGTAAAAAACGAATCATGCCCTTTTAACCATAACTTTTAAACTGTTAAACCTATTCTCATTTGATACAGTTTTGTTATGTACATCTTATATCTTTTCATTTGATACCACACTTTCCATTTTTGCAAACATTTGGTGGTTCAGTCACTCTTTCACGCCCTCTCCCTAATAAAAATAAGAACCATCGTTAGAAAACCTGCTTTTAAATAAAAAAAAATCGCATCTAAATTGATTCAGCCGTTTACAATCGTTTACCAACCACGAACACACATACAATCAAACTTAAAACACCCCTCTTTTTGCGTAACTGGAGTCAGTAAGTTAAACTTACATTTAATTTCAGGCACAGTTAGAAGCTGAAATTGAAAACTTATCGTGGAAGGTGGAAAGGGCAGAAACGACTGATAGAGGAGACTTAGAAAACCAAATGGATATTGCAGAAAAAAGACGAACTACGTTACTCAAAGATTTTCTGGAGTTCCATACCACTAGCGCCTCAAGCAGTAAAGTATAATAATGTCACGATCTTCAAGATTTTTGTCTTATAAATAGATATGTCGACACATTTGTATAATATGTGTGAAAGCTAGAATCTTTTTTTCTGCCAAAGTATATTTATTATAGAGTAAGAGCCCACGACGGCCAAACCTTCGTTATTTTATAAAAGATGAAAGATTTTCAATGCAAAGATTCAAAAGCATTTATTTCAAATAAACCATTTACAGGCACTTTTGAAATGTCAAGAAGTCAGTCAGTCAGAAAAAATGATGCTAATTGCACATTCCAAAGCGTAGATCTATAAGGAGAAGAATGTGCAAGAAATTCCATGGACACTCTTTTCAAATGTTTTGTAATTACAAATATCTCTGTTACATGTTTCTTGTCGCTATCATGTCAGAACAATGTCAATAAAGTAAAAATAAAAACTAAATATAGATGGGTGATTTTCAGAAAAATTGACCCTGTGACGGACAGGAAATATAATTTTGGTATTTCATGAAATGTTCTATATTTACTCTGATATTAAAGAATATATTGTTAATTAGCTAAATATGCTATTTAAATTAAAATTATACCATAATTTTAAGAAATATTCAAGTTTTTCTGTTAGCATATGATGCAAAGTATTCCTGTACGTCACAAAATATAATCAATCGGAAATCAAACAACCAAGTATTGAAACAAAATCAACTTATATTGGCATAAATATATGCTTAAAATCTTTAAAAAATTAACAAAAGGGTAGCATAATTCTATTAGATTATTAAATAATCAGCTAAATAGTTTCATGTTCGTCACTTCTCGGACACATCGCACTAGAAAAGTTGTCATTACTAATGATACGTGTTACAAATTCAAAAATCAACCAGAGTGAGAAATTTTCGATAATAACAAAATATTGATGATGACCAAATAAATTTAATAAAATTAAAAATAGATATTTTAAAACCATTTTTGTACCATTCATAATATGGGACAGTGACTATTACGAAAATTGTGTGACGAACAGGAATAATTTGAGCAATGTCCACACTGCCGTTTTAAAAACACAATTACAAAGAATAAAGCACTAACTTACTGAACTTTTCGATTCATTAAACCTTTGGTTTTACACATAAAATTATTAAAAGATATAAAATTATCAATTTGAGATAGATGAAAGTAAAATTTTGAAAGTTATCGCCAGTGACTTATAGTTTTAGTTTTCAAAGGTTCTTTTGTCGGCTTTACGTTTTCTTTATTACATTTTTTTAGTTTTAGTTTTCTCTTTTCATCTCTCCATATTTTTCGTTGTTTTATTTTTTCTTCTTCTGTTAGATCAGTTATCTTTTTCCGATTTCTTTTTAGTCTTGCCAACTGTTTTTGGTGCTGAACTTATAATTTTTCAGGATTTTGCTCTTTGCCCTTTCTGCTGCCGTAAGCACCATTCTCTCCTTCGATGTTACGAACGAAATAATTGCTTTCTTAAATAACTAATAATTACTTTCTCACACACAAACCTCACACTCGTCCTCAGGAAAATGGTCATAAATAGAATGCATACAAAAAGAACACCAAAAAATGGAGCACTCAAGTAATTTCCTGATATCACTTTGACTCATAGCCAAAGTAAAATGCTGCAGTTTCATACTATTGTTGATTTTTCGTTATTATCGTTTTTTTTTTCGACATCCGAAAGGCCGACAGGCCTTGGCCTGTCGGCCTTTCGGATGTCATGTAACATTGATTTAAATCAAAATATGTTAGGATTTTGTCAACGTCCCAATAGACTACCATAGCTGCTAGCAGAATGATCATCCATACGTGTAAGCATGCTAAATGCGAACTTTAATCTGAAACAAAAAAAGGTCCTACGGCTATATCTCTTTAAATAATACGAACCAACATCAAATGCCGTATTAAAATTAAGTGAAAAGTAATCTATTCTTAGCATTCAGCAATAATGGAGAGCTTTATTTTTTTAATCTTATTTTTTTTTATCTATGAGTACCTATTATGGTGAGTACCTACGTACTAACACACAACACCAATTTTACTTCTTTATAAAAGGTAACACGTAAGTACATGAAAAATAAGTTCAAAACAATAACCCGACTACTGAAAAATCATGCTCTAAAAGTATAAAAACAAGATAATATTCTCGTCTGAAATTGTTATGTTCCTACGAACCATTCGATATTTGTTGCCTATTCAAAAAACAGCTAACACCTTATTTATTTTAATGCATTTAATAAATATTTAATAATGAAGTTTTTTTGAAGTTATTTTCAATTATCAGGTGCATGCAAACAAAGCCGATGAAATGTGCTTTTTAAGCCTTTTCGTTTGATACCTAACACACGCGCGGACATTAAGACACTTCCAACGTAGTTCATAAGTTATGTGGAAATAGATGAACAATACATACATACATTACCGGTCAAAATCTTAACCTTCCAGTTTGCTTCGTCTATGGCGGGTAAAAATTCATAACCCTTCTTTTTACTTCGCCGTAGTCGGGTAATTAAATCAATGTTTTAAAATATTTCATTGTACACTAAGCTTTACAATTCAAGTTCGTCACGATTTTGTTCCGGTAGTATGTAACATGACGCACAGGAGGTGACGTTTTCATTCCACGATACTTTTAAAATTGAAAATAACTCATATTTAGTTAAATTAACTTGTTTCTAGCTATACTTATCTAATATAGGTTAGTTTATTGTGTTATATAAAATATCATAAAGTAAAGAAAACAGTTTATTTACCTTTTAAATACTGTCACTCTCCAGAAAAAAAATTCTGCGCGCCGATGATACCAACACTTTCGTCTCAATTTTTGTCGCAACTGACTTTAAAACAACAATGGCGGTATCCTAATACGATCATAATGTTGCCAGGAAGGCAGAAAAAATACAAATTAGTAGATTTTGTCTTGTGTACGATATCGAATTCACCGTGACGAAATCGGATTTTCCGGTACTACGATTTTCGTAGGACAACATTAAAATAATGATATTTCTTAAAATAACTATAAATTTATCCCATAAAAATTGAAAATACGCTTATAGAAATACAGAGACTATGTTCAAAAACATAAACATACCTAAAGACTAATATTCTACAAGTTAGATGTATTTGAAATCTCCAAGAGCACCGTGGGACACATGATATTTTTACGTCCTCTTTTGGTTTTTTTTTAATATAAAAATAACTATCTGCTTTTTATGGTACTTATTAATTTAATGGTATAATGAAATATTTACCTAAATCATACAAAATTTCACTTCCACATGTGCCATATAAAAAAATAAAAATAAAAATGTTTCAAGTTGTGGGACAGTCCGATTTTGCTAGGGTCATTTTTTGTGAAAAACACCCAGATATTAAAATAGCAACTGGCAGCTAAGAGATGACCGCGGTCGCAACTGACAGTGTATGTTTCATAAACAGGTAAGAACGACCATCGACTATAGAGTTTGGGTTGTGGTTACTTAAGCAGGTAACAGGCAGTAAAGGTGTATAAAATAGTACCTTAAATTCGTTAAAAGTATAAAGCTCAATTTTTTAATATTTTGTTCAGGATAACTTTAGAAATTTCGTCATCCATTGCCGGACACTTATGACAGTTGCTACCCCCTGCCAGACAGACACCCCTAAACTTTGCTAAATTATAATTATACTTTCGTTATAGTATAAAAGCTAAATTTAATATATGTTACCTGGGGACTTATAAAAAGATATCACCTCAATAGCCGGACAGTTTTATTGGTTTTTACATCTTACCAGACACATTAAAAGTCCGCTGTAGGTGCGAGCGCGAGTGCTTAAGAGCCCGGCGAACGACGCTTACAACTGCAAGTTGACGCGTATTTAAAATTCGTTCGCGGAATATAGCTATCTCTGTTTGACAAAAACAAGTGAGCGACTGACGCAGTGCGCAGCTGTGTGTGTATGTGAGCGTATTGCAATATTGTTAGTAAAATTAGGTATGTTCATTATTTGATTTATTTTTGCCGAATACTTTAGGGAATCGTTAGTGAATGTACAGACTAGTAATGCGTTTTTTGGAAATTTTATTACCGTGCCGATATCTCAACATATTAGGATAACTACCACACAGCCGAGCCGAATGGTTTTTTTATAAGTGGTAAATCAATCAATGACTTCTTCCTCGTGTCAGACTTTTACTGACAAGAAAACCCACTCCTGTTCCTTTTTTGCCTTCGATCCAGGGCCCCTACGGTTTTGCTAACATCTCCTCAAGGCGCACGTTGAACACTATGCGACGTGAAACACTACACGACGTCGACGACTCGAGCTCGGTATGGACGGATACCAGACGGCCGGACGGAGAGCTATCCATTGCTCGCCGTCCGCAACACCACGCCTACAGTGACTGGAAATCGGGGTCAGGAAGGAAGGCCGTTCGGATCCTGGGACGGTATTTTTGGCGTTTAGCCTTCGTACTGCCACTCTCATCTCTACCTCGGTTATCGCCAATGCCTTCAATACCCTGCCTTGGAGTAGCATTGGGGGTGGCCCAGTCATCTTAATCATTATGGATTGTCGTGACGGGACTCCCACGTCCCTTCCACCTTCACCGCAAATACCAGGTATTTCGCCGGTGGGATCTTTGGCGAGGTTGAACTAGCTGTTAAAGACTACGTGCTGCGCAGCGTCTGTTACGCAGACTACACGCTGGTCCTGGCGCAGGGAGAGTTGTACTTGAAGGTAAATAAAGGTAGGAGGGGTTCACATCGGCGTCGGGTCATTGATGAAGTATAGGTACTCACTCCTGTTCCTGTTTTTGGGACTTGTCCTCGACAGCCGTTGGAATTCCGAGGAACACTTCCGACGTCTGGCTATCAAACTGGAACGGACTGGGGTTTCCCTCAAGCGGCTGTGTGTGGAAACGGTGTGGGCGCCGTCGTAACCCAGTGCTGGGCACGCCATAATTATGCTGGTAAATCCCCTCTGAGGAGTGGTTGAAAAGACGTCGAAGCGTCCTCACTATCTGCATGACGACACCTTACCGGATATGGTAAGTTCGGAAGAAACGCCCGGGTGTCACCATTGTGTGGACCGCCCGTAGGACACGGTGGAGCATGGCAGAGATGTGCCCCACTTGGGCAAAGCACCGCCATGTCCTAGTGGGGGTGATCGGCGGCAACGATCTCTCGCGCCAGCCTTGGTACAGGCCATGGTCCGGAGCGAGGAGGAGTGGCAGGCGGTCGCCTCCTTCTGCGAAGCAGTAATGCTAGCAAAGGAGGCGGCTGCACGCGCGAGGGTACGGCCCTCAGGCCCAAGCCGCCGGGATCCCGATCCCGATTTCCAGCCAGCGTAGGCGCGGGCTTGCGGACGGTGAGCAATGGGTAGCTCGCCGTCCGAACGTCCGGTAACCGTCCGTACCGAGCTCGAGTCGTCGACGTCGTGTAGTGTCGCACGCGCGCCTCGAGGACATGTCTGCAAAACCATAGGGGGGCAGCAGGGTCGAAGCCTACTGGGGCCATGGGTTGTGCGAAAGAGAACCCCGAGGCCCTGGAACGAAGGCAAAAAAAGAATAGGAGTGGGTTTTTTAGTCAATAAAAGTCTGACACGCCCTCTCGCTACGCCCAAGAGCGGCAGAATCATTGAATGATTTCCCACCTATACACCTATGAAGAAAAGCACTCGGCTCCATAACATTTTCCTATTTGTTTCCATGAAGTGTCTGATAGTTATCCTCATATTATTATGTTGAGATATCGACATGGTAATGAAATTTCCAAAAAACACGTTACTAGTCCGTACATTCAGTAACGAATTCCTAAGAATTCGGCAAAAATAAAGTAAATAATGAACATACCTCACATACACACACAGCTGCGTCAATCCCTCACTTGTTTTGGTCAAACAGTGATAGCAATATTCCGCAAAGGAATTTTGAATACGCGTCAACTTGCAGTTGCGAGTGTCATTCGCCGGGCTCATAATCGATTGCGATCTTTTAAGATATCTAATAGAAAAATGATTTTATTACATTCATAGCCATGTTATATAAAGTAAAAAATATTTTAATTTTATAAAATACAAGAAACGATCGACAGTACAGGCGCACACGTTTTAAAACAATTGCCGGTATCCCCCTGGACCGCTAGCCTTGTTCACGTCAAGGTTACGCAGCACCCTACGGACGTCCTTCTGATGGATGCGAATATCCGACATAGCCGTCTCGCAACCATCAGGATAAGTAGGGGGCCGCGCGTCACCAGGATCAGGTTTCAGCAGTGGCGGTAGTGAGGGACGGCAGAAGTTCGATTCAACCGATCCAGACCGCAAGCCGAGTCAGGGACCAAAACGCCTTACTACCAGCAGGGTATGAAGCGAGTTTGTTCCCGATGCGGCTAATGTGGTCGAACCGAGACTACCGCATCACCTTCTTGCAAGAATTGGCAGCTCTGTTGAAGCTTCTCTTCTTCTGACTCACGTCATTCGCCTTGTGCATACGAGCGTCGGCCCATGTCTGAAATGCTGCGTGTTTATGCGCGTTAGTGCGATTACACTCCGCACCAAACCATGGGCGAACTTGGCCAGACATTGTTACGTCGAAGAATGGAATGTCTCTATCCCCCGCCGCAACACATCCGTCACAGCATCTGCGCACGACGATGAATCATCCGAAGAAAAGCAAGTAGCCTTACCAGGATAACTTGCGAAGAAAAATCGCATGCCATCCCAATCTGCTGAACTATATCTCCAAACCCGCCTGGTGCCTCTAGGGCAGGGATCGGGCGGAGAGTAGACTCATACAGATTGCTAGCGCTCAATTGATAGCGTCATAATTTCGCAACTTCTTTCGGTCACAAGCTTCGTTTACATCGGAGACTGTATACGAGTCGACGAATATTTGAAGTCTAGCGTCATCAACATCGATTACATTAGGGACATTGTTAACATTGCGTATAAATCTCTGAATAATATTAAAGATGTTTTGTTGATGATCTAAATTTTAAATTAATTCGTTCTTGCCGAAGTTTTTGAAAGCTTCCTGGTACTCTGGATATTTTTTTAATGTCTTGTATGGTTTTAATTTTCCTTTACTGAAGAACGCAGGATTAAAATCACAACCTGTGGTGGCATGAAATCCAGGTAAAATTACTCCGCATATTTTTTTTTTTTGTTAGGTTATATCTTTAAATTATTGCCAGTACCTGTAAGCATCCGAACAACCAAATAACTTTTAAGGTGATGTATGTTACTAAACATCATAACCGCAATCGGTATCAGCACTTGCTTATTACCATTTCTGTTGGATAGTTGATGTTACATTCATGGGATACTATGTTTGTATCTCCTCCTCGTGTGCTGGGCACAACAACTCTCCATCAACCCTTGAGACATCTTTGTTGGAATTATAACTGTAAAACAATGACATTTTCTGAAATGTATGTATACCGTTTTGTTGTCAATAAATGGCCTCAATCAGTAGCCCAATGCGAAATAAAAAAAATTAACTAAAGCTTCTTCAAATTTTTTTTTTTACTCTTTTGACTAAGCGCCCTATTTCACTCGCACCCGCTTGAACAGTTGTTACCTTGCGCTCGCACCTACAGCGGCCATTCAATGTGTCTGGCAAGATGTAAAAACCATTAAAACTATCCGGCTATTGAGGTAACATCTTTTTATAGGTCCCCAAGTAACACATATAAAATTTAGCTTTTATACTATAACGAAAGTACCATAGTTGGTAGCAACTGTCAAAGTGTCCGGCAATGGATGATGGGATTTCTAAAGTTATCCCGAAGAAGATGTAAAAAAAATTGAACTTTTACTTTAACGAATTTAAGGCTATTTTATACACCTTTACTGCCGGTTACCTGTCCAAGTAACCACAACCCAAACTATAGTCGCTGTTCGTTCTTACCTGTAGGGGACATGTACTGAAAAACTTTCAACTTTTATAAAATAACGAAGGTCTGGCTGTCGTGGGCTCTTAGGCTATTAACATGACTTTGCAATAAAAATAATAACAATAACTAGTTGTTTTTACTCGGAACACAGAATCACAGAATATTTTTGTCTTATAAATAGATATGTCGACACATTTGTATCATATGTGAAAGCTAGAATCTTTTTTTCTGCCAAAGTATATTTATTAACATGACTTTGCAATAAAAATGTAATAATAACTAATTGTTTTGTTTTACTCGGAACACAGAATCACAAAATATTTTTGGCTTAGATACATACTAAAAGTAAAGTCTGTCTATAGGGCAGAGCCAGCTCACGAAACTGAAGACCGACGATGGCAGAGTCATATCCGCCAAATCGGAGCTTCTCGGAGAGATCGAGGCATTCCATGGACAGCTGTACACGTCTATGACAAAACAAATCTAGCAAACGACCCAAAAGCTAGATTAAACCGGCACTATACCGAAGATATCCCGGACGTCAGCCTGTACAAGATTAGGATGGCTCTGAAGCAGCTTAAAAACAACAAGGTGTCGGGTGACGACGGAATTACAGCCGAACTTCTGAAGGCGGGTGGAAAACCGGTCCTGAAGGCCCTTCAGAGGTTATTCGATTCCGTTATACTTGAGGGAAGCCACAGGCATGGAGCAGTGGTGTGGTGGTACTTTAAAAAGGACAATGCTCTGCTTGAGAATTACAGGCCCATCTCGCTTCTGAGCCATGTCTATAAGCTGTTTTCCAGAGTCATCACGAATCGTCTCGCGCGCAGGTTTGACGACTTCCAGCCTCCCGAACCAGCCGGATTCCGAAAAGGCTTCAGCACCGTAGACCACATACATACGCTCCGGCAGGTCATACAGAAGACCGAGGAGTATAACCTGTCTCTATGCTTAGCGTTTGTGGACTACGAGAAAGCTTTTGATTCGATCGAGACTTGGGCTGTACTGCAATCTCTCCAACGGTGCCAGATTGACTATCGGTTAATCGAAGTGCTGAAGTGTTTGTACGAGAACGCCACAATTTCAATCCGACTTCAGGACCAGACCTCGAAACCTATTCTTCTGCAGTGGGGTGTGAGGCAGGGAGATGTCATTTCTCCGAAACTGTTTACGGCTGCAATGGAGGATGTCTTCAAGGTTCTGGACTGGAGTGGACTAGGCATTAATGTCAATGGTGAGTACATCACTTACCTTCGGTTTGCCGACGATATAGTAGTCATGGCTCTCAGCCATGACTACTATACTATATCTACGGAGGAGGAGCTCAGTACAATGCTCGAAGCTTCAGAAAGAGTGGGTCTTAAAATGAACATGGACAAAACCAAAGTCATGGTAAATAACCATGCAGCACCCACTTCGATCAAGACCGGAGACTACGCTCGAAGTTGTAGACGATTACGTTTACCTGAGCGGCGGCGTCGGGCGCCGCTGGCATCGCCGCCGGCCGCTGCCATTTCGGTGTGGCTCGGCCCAGACACAGAAGAAATGATCGTGCTCATCCAACGACCATACAGCCCATAGACGTCTAATAACAGGCGATGCATGTCTGTGAACACATGACTTATAAATCTGATGCAGTTCACCACAGAAAAATTTCCAAATAGTCTCGACTACTTCTGTGAGCCGTAAACACTATGTCCATCGACTAGGTCAATGTCTGAGTATGGTTTTTGGGTAGGCTTATTTTAACCAGTCCAAAAAAAGATTAGACCTCTCAGTTTTTTCAGGGCATCAATAAGGGAGTTCGGGTATCCTAAGGATTGTGTGCATATTTCAGTGACACCTGTGCAGTCTAGGAGCAATTGTCGTCTCCCCCTCTAAGCATGCTCTGCACATGGGACTGTCTGTGATGCCTTATTCAGTGTGCAATGTCCGGTGATGGTCCCCGTCACCAGGCGCAGGCCGCCTCTATCCAGTCATATGAGTTTTTTGGTAAGGGCTTTATTGAGGTGTGGCATGGCCTCCTTGGCCTGCCTGCATCCTGGTGTCGAGGACCACCAGCGCTCGGCTTGTATATGTGTGTGTTCACGTAGCCAATTCCAGTAGCCACGCAGCTGACCAAAGCACCAGATCCTCTCCTGGCCAATTCGTCCGCTGCGTCCTCGTTGCCCAGTGAGCCGCTATGACATTTAATCCGTTTTTGTTTATAATTTATATAAATTACATTAAGAACTGTTTTAAACACGCCAAGTTTCTTTTTACGCTGATGACTTAAAAGTTTTTAAAACGATACAATCAATTGAAGATTGCTTACTTTTTTAGCAAGATCTGGACAGACTACTGTACTACAAATAAACTGCATCTCAGTATACCCAAATGTAACTATGTACACTTTACTAAAAACAAGGTAATCGTAAAATTTTATTATAATATAAGTACAGTACCCCGTTGAATAGCATATGCTTAGTTAAGGATTGGGGTGTACTTTTTGATAGTGGGTTGTCCTTGAACCAGCATGTTGAAGCCATAGAAAACAAAGCATTTAAACTGTATGGTTTCGTGATGAGATCTCAACTGAATTTAAACGTACCTCGACTTATCTGTTTTAGTTGTAACGTTCTTTATTTTTGTGAGTTTCCTTATATTTTTCATGTTTCTCTCCAATGCTGTCTGACAAGATTCTAATTTTTTGGTTTATGCTTTGGTGAGAGCCCAGGTTTGGCAGCCATATGTTAGCACAGGTAGCACTTTCAGTATATTACAAAGCAATCTGTGGGTAGCACACAGGTGTTATATAGTTTTGATTTGACGGACACGTTATGTTCTTTGTTCTTCATAATTTCGTGCGTTCCCAATCCTAGTATCTATTTCCTTTGACATTATGTTAGTAGTTGAGATTTGTTGGCATGGATAAGTGTATTCTTTCACGTACTCAATTGGTTCGCACATTTATGATGATGGGATCTTCAACTGCATGTGTTAGTGCGCGCGCCTCAGGTAGACGTCAACAAATCGTAGGCGCCCAGCAGGGTCGAAGCCTACTGGGGCGTGGGTAGTGTGAAAGCGAAGCCCGGAGCTCCGGGATGGAGGCAAAGAAGAAACAGGAGTGGGTTTTTAGTCAGTAAAAGTCTGACACTATCTCCCGTTACGCCCAAGAGCGGGATTTGTCATTAGATGATTTTCCCAACTAAAAAAAAAGTGCTTTTGTTTTGGTGTTCTTCGATATACCTACCATGCGGCTTTCTCTTTCCAGGTCTATGTGCATGCTTTGTAGATGCTCTTTTGTTTCGCCGAATAATATAATATCGTCAGCGAACCGTAAGTTGGAAACTTTTTCCCCGTTTATGTTTAGACCATATTGATCCCAATTTAATTTCCGAAAGATTTCTTCTAGAATGTACCTATACAATTTAGGCGATAGCGAATCTCCTTGTCTTACACCTCTGTTTATTTTTATTTGTTTTCCTTCTTTTTCCAATTTTATTTTGGCCGTAGGTAGTGTATACGTTTTTATAATCCTAATGTAGGTAGGCACTTTTGTTCGACTCCTTGGTTCTTTAGACAACGCCAGATGATGACGCTCAGAGTGCGCCGGGAATTTACACTCGCGGCGTATGCTGTAAAGCTCTTGCGTGGAGTAGCGCACAATCCGGGTGTGCTGCTGCACCTGAAGCTGTGCGTGCCAGACCGGTACGTGTGGAGGCGGCGGCGGCCGCCATTGCTGGCCGTACCTGCTGCCAGAACCAACCTACTGTCAAAAGCACCCCTCACCCGCACAATATGTGTACTAAATGAAGTGCATGAGAGGATGGACCTATTTTCGAGCCATGAGAGTGAAATCGCAAGAGTTTTATTAAATTTTATTAGTTCTAGTTAAATATTTGTTACTGTACTAAGTCTGATTTTATATTGTATTTACATATAGGTTAACGTTTTTTATTTTTTAAGTTTTTTATTTATTTTTTATGTACTTCTCTTATTTTTTATAGTTAGTAGTATTGTAATAGTTTAGTGTTATTTTAGCTTTTTAGGATGTTAGTGTAAGATTATGACTTTTTTCAATTATTATATTTTTTTTCGGTTTGGAAACCACTATTGTATTAGGTTCCGCCTGTGAAGATAGTGTGTGTATATTTAATAATAAATAAATAAATAAATAAAAAAATGTTTTCATGTTCAATTGAGTTAAATGCCTTGTTGTAGGCTATAAAGCAGCAGTGGAAAGGTACATTAAACTCCTTGTTCTTTTCAAAAATTTGTCTTACAGCATGTATGTGGTCTACAGTAGACCAGAGGACTACAGGCTCAGCCCCATCAAGGCCATACTGGGACTCATGAAGAAGGTGCACGGAAGGCTGGGGGTTGAGTAGAAGGGAGGGGGATTAGCACAAAAGATCCAGAAGGGTCGAAGTGCTTTGGTTTAGGGCCAGCCTCACAATAAGATAAGATGTATGTGGTCTAGTGTCGAGTAACCTGCCCTAAAGCCGGCCTGCTCCCTGGGTTGAATGTCGTCTAGATTTCTAGTTATTCGGCCTAAAATTACTTTGGCAAAGATTTTATGAATATTAGACGGTTCTCTATTGTGTCACCTAACTTTTTTATCCATAATTTAAAGTGCCATAACTTTTTTGTCCTAATCATCATTTTTGTCCGAATGATAACTTACTCGAACTTAATATCACATAATATCACAAGCCATAAAATTGAAATCCCTAAATATATTAAGTCCTAAATCCACAGCCTAAATCCGTTTGTCATAAATATTACAATCAATAATATACAAAAGACATAAAACCGGTTTCAATAAAAAAAAATTGACAAAACAGCAAGAATTGAAAACATTTAAAAAAAAAAAAATCAGAATATACAAAATGTGATTTTTGATTTTTTGAAGGCAATCGCAGCTAATATAAAATTAGCTTAGAATATTCTGTCTACGAATTAAAATTAGTCATTTTAGTTAAGACTAAATTATTTAATAATTTTTGGGTTACCTATCATAAGTTCTAAAAATAATTGACCGAATTTCATTCACCTAAAACTTTTCAACTATTTTCGTTTAATTTTTTTTTATTTCATCGAAGTCATTTCTACCACTGTATTAGTTGACCTATTATCAATCCGTTTTTTTTTTCGTTACTCCGACCTTTCATTTGCTCGAAAAACTTTTCACATAAGTTACACTTACCCGAAATAACATTTGTTCATAGTATTATTTTTCCGAACATTCAATAGACCACTGTTTTAATTACCATATTTTCATTTCACCAAACGCCTAGAAATGTAATTATTACACTGGCATGATTGAGGCAACAGGAGCTATTTTCAGATTAGTTTAACCTAATATTTTATTTTAATGGCACTTAATAATACAGGGTTACTGGTAATTCGACGTATATCCATCAGGGGGCCTAGCAGGGTCGAAGCCTACCGGGGCCAAGGGTCTGATTCTGAAAGGAAGACTCGGCCCTGGTACGAAAGGCAACGAAGGAACAGGAGTGGGTTTTTAGTCAGTAAAAGTCTGACACTATCTCCCGCCCCGCCCAAGGGCGGGGGATGTCATAAGATGATTTTCCCACCGAAAAAAAAAAAAAAAAAAAAAAAAAAAAAAAAAAAAAAAAAAAAAAATCAGGGGCTGATAAGGGGGGCAAAATGCAACAAATTGAACCCCCCATATGTATGGCCGAAATTCAATAGCTTTCGAGATATCTGAATTTTAAGGGTTTTTCGATATTTACCCAAAATTTCACATTTAATTCCAAATAAATATAAAACTACATATTTTAATGGGTACCATTAAAAATGATGTTGTAGCTGGCACTTCAATTAAGCTATTGACATAATTAAAACTACTTAATTTAACAAAATAATTAAAATAATGAGCGATTTAAGAATAACATCTTACCAATATTTTCATTTTACGCTTCAAAAATGTTCTCTCGTCACAAAAATTTCTATGACATTAATTGTACAAATAACTAAAAAAACTTGCCTATTCTGTAAGCTTTCCAAAAAGGTATAAAAGTCAATTTTAAAATACATACCTATTGAGTAGCGTAATTAGAGACACAATAGAAAGACAATGACCGAGCGAACGCCGGCGTTCGCTCGGTCAAACAAACGATTTAACTGGCGAAATTTTTCGTGGTGGGACGGGGTGTGCGGGCGAGGGAGAGTACATGGCGTCTGCTGCGTTCGCGTCGCCTTCCTTAGTACCTAAGTTTCGACTCTACGCCGCGCAAGCACGTGTGTTGTTATCTTGCTATTAACCAATCTCTCATCGCGTTAATTTGTTATCATTGTTATTTCTTTTGTTATTTCGGATAACATGGCTTCGTATTCTAATAACGAATACGCAGACATAATGTTTTGTTATGGTTTTGCCGATGGAAACGCGGCTGCAGCTCGGCGAGAATACCAACGCCGCTTTCCCGATCGTCGACTTCCCCACGTTACTGTTTTCGGGAGCATCTATCGATGATTGTCTGAAACTGGCAGTGTTCAGAGAGCACAATTCAACGCTGGCAGACCTCGGACGGTACACGGCTGACGAAGAGGACACCATTCTTCAGTGTTTTATTGATGACCCAAACATCTCAACGAACATTGTTGCAAGATAGCTCGGTATGTCCCAATGGAAAGTCTGGTCGGTAGTACATCTATCAGGTAGACACCCGTACCATTATCAACCTGTCCAAACATTGCACGAGGGAGATCCTGCCAGGCGACTTGTGTTTTCTCGGTTTATGTTAAACGCTGACGCTGACCAAGAACATTTCCTAAGAAATATTTTGTGGACTGACGAGTCAAAGTTTGACCGGGATGGTATAACGAATTACCATAACTTACATTTTTGGGCACCTAAAGCAGGCAGGAATCCAAAAAAACTAAAAGAAACTGCGTCGCAAATGAGATTTTCCCTGAATGTATGGATGGGTGTCGTTGATACTTATTTGCTGGGCCCCTCATTTCTTGCCCCAAAATTTGAACGGCGAAAATTACGAGGAGTTTTTGAGAAACAACCTAGACGATTTGTTGGCGGATGTTCCCGAAAAAATAAAAAAAAAATGTGTGCGTGTACTAGCGTACACTCGTAAGAAGTGAAACTTCTTTATGACGTTATTTTTCAAAAAATAATTTACTATATGCAACTTTACAGAAATTGGTTAAATAAAGTTAAATTAGATAAAGTTTAATAAAAGGCTTTTATTATCATAGACATAAATACAAATTCTACAATTATTTCATTTTAGCTTATTACTACAAAGATTATTATTGAATTTCATTAATTGTAATAGAATTATTACTATCATTGATGTCGTTATTATATATTTGTGTTATTAATGGCTTATGGTAACTGAAATACGAAATATATTGTTTACATTCCACAAAATTTAGTAACCGAGCGAAAACTCCATCAATTGTAGTGCCGGATCTCGTTGTCGACGTTTGAGGATTCACTTATAAACAGAGTGCCTATTTCTCATGACGATTCCAATTAACCCAAAACACTGCAAGGTTACATTGTTTTATTAGAAAGTTCCTGTGTCTACCTTCCACCTTCCGGCTCCATCACCAGATCAATTCGATAGTACCTTATAGCCAAAGTGCATCTCATGACAATTCTAATAAGCCCAAACACGGCTAGGATACATTGATTAATTACGGAGTTCCTGTGCCTACCATCCGGCTCCATCATCAGATCAGTTCGATAGTACCTTATAGCCAAAGTGCATCTCATGACAATTCTAATAAGCCCAAACACGGCTAGGATACATTGATTAATTACGGAGTTCCTATGCCTACCTTCCGGCTCCATCATCAGATTAGTTTGATAGTACCTTATAGCCAAAGTGCATCTTATGATAATTCTAATAAGTCTAAACACGGCTAGGTTACATTGATTCATTACTGAGTTCCAGTGCCTACCTTCCGGCTCCATCATCATCATCAGATCACTTCGATGATACCATTTTCAACGTAACGTAACTATTCAGAACCATTCATTTATTCGTATTGTCATAGTCGCTTAACTATCTTCATTGTGATATCAAAGTGAGTATGAAGTTCCGTTGACCATTTCTGGTCTTCTTCATCAGTTCCACTTCATCAAATGTTACTTTTTGACTGTAAATGCTTAAGTTCTCGATGATAATATCAAAATCACTATATGGTTGCCTATAATATTTGAGGAGTTCCCTCGATTCCTCATGGATCCCATCATCAGAACTGGATTTTGAAAAAAATGGGACCAATCTGGAAGCATATCCTATAAAGGGAAAAAAAAAATTGCAAATCGGTCCATAAACGACGGAGTTCTGAGGTAACAAACATAAAAAAAAAGATGGCGCGTAACGGAAAAATGTGACGCGTAACGAAAAAATGTTACACTAAATTTTTTTCCAACCCCGATAAAGAAGTTTCACTTCAACAACCTCATGTTTCAACATGATGGTTGCCCAGCACATTACTGGATTACTGTCCGACAGTGGCTAGACGAGAGATATCCAAACCGATGGATTGGGAGGGGAGGGCCAATTCCGTGGCCAGCACGAAGCCCTGATATCACACCACTTGATTTTTACGTTTGGTGTCATATGAAGGAATTAGTTTATGTGACCCCAATAAATTCAGTCGATGAACTTCGACAGCGAATAATAAACGCAGCGCAACAGATGAGAACAACGTTCAGATCAAGAGTGACAAAAACCGAAGTTAGGAAGAGAATTCGAACCTGCATTCGTAATCGAGGGGCTCATTTTGAACAAGATGTGTAAAATTTTTAATAAAATTTGACGTACTTTTTTTAATGCATTTTATTTCATACAAATACAAATGACCCTTTCTCTCCCCGCGCCGATTCAAACACATGCCATGCCACGAATGTATTTTAAAATTGACTTTTATAACTTTTTGGAAAGCTTACAGAATAGGCAAGTTTTTTTAGTTATTTGTACAATTAATGTCATAGAAATTTTTGTGACGAGAGAACATTTTTGAAGCGTAAATTGAAAATATTGGTAAGATGTAATTAGGTAGTTTTAATTATGTCAATAGCTTAATTGAAGTGCCAGCTACAACATCATTTTTAATGGTACCCATTAAAATATTATGTAGTTTTTTATTTATTTGGAATTAAATGTCAAATTTTGGGTAAATATCGAAAAACCCTTAAAATTCAAATATCTCGAAAACTATTGAATTTCGGCCATACATATGGGGGGTTCAATTTGTTGCATTTTGCCCCCCTTATCAGCCCCTGACGGATATACGTCGAATTACCAGTAACCCTGTATAGTTGATTATAAACAAAAGAGGTTTTAATTGGTCCCAGTAAGAAGCATGCAAACAAAGATGCTTCCTATAAGCATGCGGTATGCAAGCAGGCATGTAGCATGCAAGCAGGCATTCAGCATGTAAGCAGGCATGCAGCATGGAAGCAGGTATGTAGCATGCAAGCAAGCATGCAGTATGTAAGTAAGCATGCAGTATGCAAGCAGCCCTGCAGTATGCAAGCAGGCATGCAGCATACAAGCAGGCATGCAGCATGGTAGCAGGCATGCAACATGCAGCAAGCATTATTTCTGTCACGTCTCCGGCGCTGTGGGGTTTGGGCGGCCCCACGCGAGCTTATCGTCACAGATGTTTTTAACGCTCACCACCGGCGGCCGGTCTTCAAACCACCTGCTCCTCAGCTCTCGGGCTGCCCTACCTCTCCGCGCCTACGTGGGCTTAAAATTCTATGCTTGTGGTTCCCAAGTCAGACTTTCTTAACGCCATTACGTCAAAAATTAAAGAGCATATTACAGGGTATGTACTTTCCTGCACTTTGATTTTTAATGTGTCTAATGCTTCTTTTGTAAATCCCGGTTCGCAATTTACATGTTGGTACTATTAGCACAATGTTCTTGTAGGAGGTAAGCATATATTTTCATAATTTGCCTGTACTTTCTTGGATATTTTTTTTGCCCAATAAACATTTAATAAATACTATCTTTTTCTATTCAACCGTTCCCTTAAACGCAAGTCATAAATGCACGCTTTTAAAAGAATTACATGAATCTAAATTCGACTAGAGGAAACCAGTAGCCACTAAAAAAAACAGTCGCGGAGAGTGCTTTCTCCCTTTTTTGGGCATTTTGTGGAGAAGATGAAACTGGAGTCATCTTCTGTGCTGAATGCTTATAATAGTATAAAATAGTATAAGTAGATAATTATAATACGAGTATAAAACTAACACTAGGTTTAAGGTTAACTAGCTAGGTAACTAGGTAGGCTAGGTTTACTAACACTATGGATCTTTTGTTGTCTGTGAAATAAATAAATAATTATTATTATTTATATCAGGTATGGCTTCTTCCAGCAACAACTTATTGAAGAACAAAGCTAACCACGTCCATCCATCCACTCGCAATAACTTCCACACCACCACCATCACCACCCCCACCACCACCACCACCACCACCACCACCCACCACCCACCACCACCACCCACCATCCACTTTTTTTGGATGGATTGTGTGAAGAGTGATATGAAATAAAAACTATTTACAAAAAAAAAATAACCGACTTCACTAAAAAAAACACTAAAAGGGTCGAAATAACTTTAATTTCGGAATTCGGTGTTTCTCGGTATTGTTTGTTTCTTATTAAACACCGACTTCCGAAATTAAAGTTATTTCGACCCTTTTAGTGGTTTTTTAGTAAAGTCGGTTATTTTTTTTTTTGTAAAAAGTTTTTATTTTACACTTTTTAGTTGCGATACACTTATAAACAGAGTGCCTATTTCTCATGACGATTCCAATTAACCCAAACACTGCTAGGTTACATTGTTTTATTATAAAGTTCCTGTGTCTACCTTCCACCTTCCGGCTCCGTCACCAGATCAGTTCCATAGTACCTTATAGCCAAAGTGCATCTCATGACAATTCTAATAAGCCCAAACACGGTTAGGATACATTGATTAATTACGGAGTTCCTATGCCTACCTTCCGGCTCCATCTTTAGATCAAGTCGATAGTACCTTACAGCCAAAGTGCATCTCATGACAATTCTATTAAGTCCAAACACGGCTAGGTTACATTGATTAATTACGGAGTTCCAATGCCTATCTTCCGGCTCCATCATCATCATCAGATCACTTCGATGATACCATTTTCAACGTAACTATTCAGAATCATTCATTTATTTGTATTGTCATAGTCGCGTAACTATCTTCATTGTGATATCTATTTGAGTATGAAGTTCCGTTGACCATTTCTGGTCTTCTTCATCAGTTCCACTTCATCAAATGTTACTTTTTGACTGTAAATGCTTAAGTTCTTGATGAAAATACCAAAATTACTATAGGGTTGCCTATAATTTTTGAGGAGTTCCCTCGATTCCTCATAGATCCCATCATCAGAATGGAATTTTGAAAAAAATAAGACCAATCTGGAAGCATAGCCTATAAAGGGAAAAAAAAATTTTGCAAATCGGCCCATAAACGACGGAGTTCTGAGGTAACAAACATAAAAAATAACCTCCTTCTTTTTTTGAAGTCGGTTAAGAAAAGGAAGTTAGTGATAGTATGACGAGTGACAGGGCAGAATGGAAGAAAAAAACGTGTTGCGCCGACCCCAAATAACACGGGACAAGGGCAGGAAGATGATTATTTATATCAGTATATCTCAGAACCCTGAGATCCGGACCTTTGAGAGGCGTACGAGGAGTCGAAACCAACTCGCAGAGGCCCTTTAGTCAGTTTTAATGGAATGTGATACCAACCGACGATTATCCCTGTACGCGCTATGCTAGTGCACCCAAGGATAACCCCCGGTTGGTGAAAAACTATTGCGATATATTGAAAAAAAAAAAAGACTAAGGGTATGGTTTTTGGAATATTAAGTGGACTGGTTACCAGGAACTATGTTAAGACTATGGCCCCTGCCTGAACAATGTTATTAATATCCATCGATAAAAAGGCAGGGGGTGACTTGCACACTCAATAAATGGGCCCCCAAAAACGGCCGCTAGCACGAAGTGACGTAGCAACAAGGAGGCAACATGTCCTGAGGTGCTTGAGGAGTGGAGAGGTATACCACGTCTATCAGGACAATCCCGGAAGTACAGTCAAGATCCCTACCAGCACCTTACTGGATTATACATCCTTCTCCCGAGCACGTTTGCTATTATTATTAGAGATCTACCTCCGGGTTCCATCACCGGACTTTCGTTACTGAGCCCTATCTATAGGGGTAGGTAACGAAGGTATTATAATTTATTATGATGTCAATCTCGGGGAGTATACTAGTAGTCACTGAAGAATTTCTATATCCGCCTTCGGGCATCATTGTCAGATTAGCTCCTAGATCTACAGATCATCCAATGACTCCTCCCAATCTGGGTAAAATGGTAGGGTGAAACAGACTTTTACTGATTGAAACCTACCCGTATTCTGTGTAATTGCCTTTTTCGTTCCAGGTTCGCGGTAACTCTTTCGAACATCCCGTAAATCTCGACCTTATATGACTAATTGACTATTAGCTTCGCCCGCGTAGTACCTAGTTGAAAATTATCCTATGAGAATTGTCCTGTGAGAACGCCGGCGTTCGCTCGGTCATTGTCTTTCTATTGTGTCTCTAATTACGGTACTCAAAAGGTGGGTGTTAGTCCAGGTGATCTCTGTGCCATTCATTGCCATCATTTTAATCTGATCCGTTCAGTTGTCTCGCCGTAATTGAGTCACAAACATCCATCCAAATTTCGCATTTATAATATTATTCAGATAGATTAGAAGGCAAAAAAATAGGTTAAAATTAGTTCTTATTTTATGACATTGTTATCAGTGAAGCTAATAATGTCATTATTGATTCTAGAATTTAGAATAAGAAAACCTATGTTATTTTTGTACAGTGACCTAATTTCGAACACCTTGTTAAATGTCATGTTCCGTGATCGTATGTAGTATCTAGTAAAACTTGTACGTTGAAACTATCTTTAAATAGTATCGATACTCTTTAAATCCTTGATCGTCGCAACCCTAGCAATGGCAGCCATTTTATGAGACATTTCCGATTGTAGGTAGAATTTTTCGTAGGTATGTCCAGTCCATTATGAGGCCAACTCAAACCATAGATAGAATCGACACCGTACCATAGATTGTAATACTTAAACTCTACACTACGCTACAGCATTTGGGCCGAACCAATTCTATTCTTAGCGGGTCAGAATTTAAACCGTGTCGGTTTCGCAGCACTATAAACAAATAAGAAAGAAAACTGACTGTCACATTTTTTCAACAAAACACAGTTCCACTCCTACCAACTTATCTGTGAAATGGCGAAAATTGGAACTACGGCCGTCATGTTAATGTCATTCGATTGTCAGTGTATACTACATTCGGGTTCTCTGGTTGTTTTGTCGTGATATGGCTGAATTTATAAAGTTAAATATGCCGAAAGCTATTAAGAGTGATGCTCGAAACATTATTCTATAGGTTAAAACCTTTTTTGAAGAAGAAGCTCGGGCGGGGTCTCCGATTATTCAAATATACAAACGAATTTCGGCAGCGACAGGTTAGTGTTGTCAACTTTCTTGTTATAAATTTCCCGATATTTAACTAATTATTTAAGTCCACGAAATATTCGTTTCTATTCTGCTGCAGGTTAGCGTAACGGTAATGTACATCTAATAGGTAACCTGCTAAGTGAGTGAGCAAACTAACCTGCCAGATTTCAAATTTCTAAATTATTTCAGGTGTGAGTCAAGGACTAATTTCAAAAATAGTTAAGGAAGGGCACGCAGCAGAAGAAACTGGTACAATAATTCGGACACCAGGCAAGGAGAGAAAATGTAAAAGTGGATTTATGCATGTTGATGATTTTGACATGTGAGTTGTACGGAGGAAAGTACATGAATTTTATTCTGCTACAAAAGAGGTCCCTACTGTTAAAAATCTTCTAGAGGTCTTAAAGACAGAAATAAATTACACAGGACAGCGAAAGAGTCTGCGAAAGCTGCTTCACAAGGTGGGATTTCGTTTTAAAAAATCTCAATCCAATCGAAGGGTTCTTATGGAGCGTAATGAAATATCAGCTTGGAGAGCTAAGTACTAGCATGCAGTGGATACAAATAATAAATCTCCCCAGCCCCGGCCCATAATTTATTTAGATGAGACCTCACTCTTCGCATACATCGTGTAAATGTTGGCAAGGAGAGGGTGAAGACGGAGTAATTGAGCCTGTATCGAAAGGGCAAAGATATATTATTGTTAATGCGGGAGGAGTTACTGGATTTGTTAAGAAATGCACTACTTGTGTTTAAATCAAACACAAAAAGTGGTGATTATCATGACGAAATGAATAGTACCAACTTTAAAAACTGGGTTATTGAATAATTTGTGCCTAATTTACAAGAGCCATCCATAATAGTGATAGATAGTGCTCCCTAGCACCGTATTTACGTGTGAATAAAGTCCCAAATACGAATTCCTTAAAAAAAGATATACAATTATGGTTGACCCAAAATAAAATTGACCACGGAGAGAATTTGACTAAACCTCAGCTCTTAGAAATAATTAAGAGAAACAAGCCTGATCCTGTTTATGAGATTGAAAAAATTTTAGAAGACAATAGACACAAATGTTTATATTTACCACCTTATCACTGTGATCTCAATCCCATTGAACTCATATGGAGCACAATGAAAAGAAAAGTTGCTGATGTAAATATTGAGCACAAAAATGTTGAAATTTCCCGCCTAGTTAGAGAAGCTTTTGACGCTATTACAGTTCATGAGTGGGCACAGCATTGTAAACACATTCGCAGGTTAGAAGGAGAATACTTAAAACATGATTTGCATTTAGATAAACCTTTTATTATAGAAGTGGTAAGTGACACTGAAACCGAAAGCGATAGTGATAAGTGGTACGGAAATAAGCGGAGTATGACCTCACAACCAGGATGAAGTTGTGTATGCAGGTTCATCTAAAGATCACAATTACTGTAAAGGAACCTGGTTTTCAATAAATCATTGTAAAGCAATTTGTTTTTTTTTTATTACACTACACTACCACTAGGTACCACTGCTAATTATAATTAGTCAAATCTGTTGTTAGGGGTTAGGTACGGTCATAACTAAATGCTAGACATCCAGGTACCTCTTGCAAGGTAGGTACCTACTTAACTTCGCATAGAAAGTTGTGTCCCCCCTGTGGAACATAAATGAAAGTTGTATCCCCCCTGTGGAACATTTTATCTGATGAATTTGCACTTCATTGGATTACTTTTTGTCATTGTTTATTGCTGAGAGACTAAACTGATAGCGTACCTACGTAACTGTAAATTATCCAATTCTTTTTATTTATTTTATTATTTTTATATAGGTATCATTGTTTTACCTTTTGAGTGCGTAATTAGAGACACAATAGTAAGACAATGGCGAGTGAACGCCGGCGTTAATGCGGGGATCAACAGCTTACTTTGTAAAAACTGTAATTCTTATTAAAGGATTATGTCTAATGTGAAATTTCCTTCTTGAATATTTACTCAATTTTGGGCACCTTATATTAATTAGCAACACTGAATCGACGGTGCCGTCCTCTTTCAGTTCACAGATAAGTTGGTAGGACTTGTCGTTGTAAAAGTTGTTTTTGTCAATATATTTATTCATATAAATTAATCTCGCTGCGTAGCGTTATTCTATTTATTTTTAATTTCTATTCCAGCCGTCAGCTAACATAAAGACAGAGTTACTTTGGTATTCATAATAATAATCATAATATGGGTTTTTATTTATAATCCAATTCATACACCTGATGATCCGATACACTTGTAGTCGTTTATAGGAGTGAGGCGTATTTATCGAAACAGTAAAAAAAAACAGGTATTTCAAAGTAATAACATGAAACAGGTATCTCAGAACCGAAATAACAGCTCCTACCTGTTTCGCCTGTTCCACAAACAGCCGTAACTTCGATAGATACAAACGAAACGACCTGGAACAGCTATGTGGTACTGTTTCAAATGAAACATGCTCCTTTCTCTTCTGACATTATTATAGAAAGAGACAGCATCTGTTCTTTGGAACAAGCTCTTTGCTCCTCTGGTTCATCGTAATAGAAAGAGATAGCATCTGTTCCTTGCATAGATTAAATCTATGGTTCCCTAACTGTCACTGTTCCTTTTCGGACACACATATAAATAATGAACTTACCTTTGAACAAAACTATCGTATAATTTTTATTATTATATTACATAATACTACTTAAATATTTATTTGTATTAAATTTATATAAATATTACTATTTCTGAATCTGTTGCAACAAATGAGTCTTTAGTTCTAGTGGAACAGGCTGTTATTTTGGAACAGGTTTTTGGAACTGTTTTCTTCTTGGAACTGAAACAGGTGAAACAGGTTTCTAATTTTATCTGTTCCAACCCACCTCTAGTCGTTTATAAAGTTTATTTTATACAAAATACGGAACTTATGCTAACACATCGAGAATATAAACCACAGAGAGTAAAACACTATGGAATTAGTTTGGTTTATGGTTATGCTTTTCCGGTTAAAAACACTAATTATACAAAATATCAAAAAAAATTGTCGTTTACATAATACATTGTAACTTTTTAATTTAATTACATATATTTATTTTTGTTTTACGTAGGTTTTAATTGAAAGTGAAAAGATAAATTTTGATAGACCAGCAAAAAGTACCACCAGGTGCCAACACAACAACTGTCGTATTTCCGTAATCAACAAACGACGTTGACAATTCACCGCGTAGCAAGTGAAAGTCACAGAGTACTTTGGGTGAAAGTGTCACGTCGATTGGATTCCTGTCAGAAACATTATTATTCTGGTATAATTCACTCCTTCTGCTTAGAGGTATGATATTTGATAACGTTTTCTTTTGCTTGTCAACCATGGTTACAATTTTTAATTCATGAATAGCATGTTACATTAATTTTTCGTTTAACAATTTGTACATTTTCAGACAGGTTATCGCCGGGAAAAATGGGTGTTAAACCTGCTATTGGAAGAAAATCTAACAAAAACCCACCTATTTTTAGTCATGAATTTGTGATTCAGAATCATGCGGACATTGTTTCGTGTGTGGTGATGGTGTTTTTGGTCGGGCTGATGGTACAGGTGAGTGACAAGCTTGCCACGTAAGCTAGGTACCTCCGTAAATATGTTTTCCTTAGAATAGTATTTGTGTTGTTCTATTATTAAAACAGCTGTTGTATTTATCTTCCAGTCGACGACACCCATAGCGAGTTTATTCATCAGCCTACACCACAATGTCAGTGGAGTTGAGCCCACCAGAGAAGCGCCTAAAGGAGAACCATTCTTCTACGAAGCAGGATGGAAGGACGCCTGTGCAGTGTTCTTTTACTCATTGGTGTGCATTGTGATGCATGCCATTCTTCAAGAGTATTTCTTAGATGTAAGTATGACATAGTTCAAACATATGTTTATGTCAGAAAACATCCAAAAATCCTGTCATTGTGACTTTTAACCTTTTGAGTGCGTAATTAGAGACACAATAGTAAGACAATGGCACGTGAACGCCGGCGTTAATGCGAGGATCAACAGCTTAATACTTAAAAATGGTCTCTCTAAACACTCCATTATAGAGGTCACATTAAGGAACCACTTGTTTTTTAACCTTTTGAGTGCGTAATTAGAGACAATAGTAAGACAATGGCGCGTGAACGCCGGCGTTAATGCGGGGATCAACAGCTTAATTTGTATAAATAGCCAACAACTTTCAAACAATTTCTAATATACATACCTACTCACAAAAAATGTGCTTCAAAGAGTTAATTGTAACTTTCATTCATAGAAAATATCGAAGAAGTTTCATCTGTCCAAATCAAGACTGAGTGCCCTGAATGAGTCGGGACAGCTGGTTGTGTTCCACCTCGTGACTTTTGTATGGGGTGGAGATGCCATCATCCGGGAAGGATTTGTTTTCAATATTTCACAGTTGTGGGATGGTAAATATTTCATTTTAAATATTAAGACTACCTACGAAATTGGCATTTTTTAAAACTGCACAATTTGAACAGAACAACTTAGAATTCAATGTTAAAAACCTTGAATTCTAAGTTCCAAGTAACCCCATTTGCTTAGATTTCCTAAAACAGTAGTTAAAATATATAATATAAATAGAATAATATACATAAATTCCATACCAATAACATGCATTAAATATAAAGTTGACTCTATTTATAAAACAGCAATTTTATTGGCTTCAAAAACATAATTTTGTTTAATATTTTTTTTGTCAATTGCTGATAAAATGAAAAATTTTATGTTATGAATAATTTGAATAAGGTTGATCATTATTTAGGGTAGTTCCAATTATGCAACCATAAATTAGAAAATACCTGGGCCGATTTTGTCATTACAATTCACATTGTAGTTTAGAAAAGTACTTATGTAAATATAGGTACAATATTATAAAATAAATTAACTAAACAGGATTTTATCATGCTATTTTCATTATGACATAATAATGAAAATGAATCTTGAATAGATTTTATCAATAACAGTAATGAACTAACTCATAATTAAAATGTTACTGTATTTTTCTGATTAATGTTGCATTGAGTAATTAAAAATTTATTACTCAAATATTACACAAAAATAGCTTGTTTATGTTTTTGCATTGGTGTCAGTTACAGTGGGTCTAATCCTTTTAAAAAAGTTGACATTGGAAATGCATAGCATAATCAGCCTTTAATGTTTCGACTGCTGCAAATCAGGCCTTCTCTCTAGGAGAGGGAATGGGCCTTAATCCACCATGCGGGCCCAGTGTGTGTTGGATGTCACATGTCTTAGAATTGGTTTTAGGAAATGCCGGTTTCCTCTCGATGTTTTCCTTCGCCATTTTGAGAGCAGTGGTGACGAAATAAATTATAGTAATGCACCCGGTTGGATTTGAACCCGTAACCTACAATTCGTAAGTCGGGGCTATCACCACTGGATCATCACTGCTCCATTGGAAATGTAGTACTATTTAATTAGCATACTGAATAGCAAACTTTCTCTAACATATACATGTATTAGCACCAATGTAGGGCATGTATTTTAGTTTAACATTTCTATATTTTTATGCAGGCTATCCTAACCATCCAATGAGCTTCTTGCTGAAGCTGTGGTGGATTGTGCAAGCAGCATACTGGATCCACACTGTCCCTGAATTATACTTCCAACGCATCAAGAAAGAAGAATGGTTTTCCCGTATCAGACATGCCTCTGCTGCATTCGCTTTCGTGGCACTGGCTTATGGCTTCAAGTAAGAAAATAAGATATTAAAATCTTTTACACTACAAATAATGATTATGATTATCTACTTGTCTTACTGATATCAAAATAATTGATCAAAACCAATTTAATGACTGAAGTTATCTCTGTTTTCAAAGTTGTAATCCTAGTGATATATTTTTTTACTTTTCCCTTTAATAATATATATACATGCATTTTTTTATATATTATGATTAAGACTCAGTCAAACGCTACTTACTGGTTGTAATCTATGCCTACCATAGATGTTTTCATAATTTGAATGATGGTTTAGTTATACTTTAGACAAGCAGTTGTATAATTATACTGTGTAACTGTTATAATACACATCATCATATTATTATTCAGTTGAATGTTTTTAAAACATCATTCTTGGGATTTCTTCTGATATGTACTTTAATTTAGCTACTGTAGCTAGATTGCTAGTAATTGTGTTATGGCATGATTGAGTAGGTAGTAGCTCTGAGTGCAATAAAGTAAAAAAAATACTACTTATTAATCCTAAGATGAATCCAAGTACAATGAGCCCTATGTAGGCTGTAACAAAATTACAAGTTTTCCCTTGAGATAGAAGATTAGTGTTACCAGGTATAACACATCATCATCATTTCTATGTCACAGGTTCCAGCGTGTAGGTGTTTGTTTGGTTGTACTTCACTCTTTGGCTGAGTTTGTGGCTCACAGCTACCGACTGAACACCATCATTAGGGGAGAACGTGAAGACTGGTTAGACAAATGTAAGTGTGTCATCTCGTCTTACAGGTACTTGTGCATATGTGTCTGATTACTATTTAATAGTAGTTATTCATAAACAGGGATACAAAAGAGTAAAGTCTTCAATTTTAGCAGCTTGTTATCATTGTTGCATATAGCTACAATTAACATAAGATAACATAACATCGTTTTCATTCATTATTTTACAAACAAAAAATAATTTTTAACTAATTTGGATACAGTTTAAATTGACAACACTGCAAAGATATGCGATCTTTTTGCTCCCTAATCGTGGCATTTGTATGGTTGGCAGTGCTGAGCCTGATCAACGGCAGCGTGTTCGCGGGCGTGCGCCTGTGCTCGCTGGTGCTGGGCGTGCTCACGTTCTACTTCGGGCTGGCCGGCGCCGCGCCGCTGCTGATCCGTGTCGCTGCGCTATCCTTGCTCGTATCCTTCCAGGTACTCATACACTTTTCTTTGGCACAAGCATTAGCGTTACTTTACTAGGGGACTGGCCTTTACCATACCTGATTTTTGTGTGAAGTTAGCAGTATTTTGGCATCCATCATTATACATACACTTCTCAAAAGTTTCGAATTGTTACATTGATTTTCGAATTGGTAGTGCAACATCCTGGGGTGGGCGCGGCCCACTGGGCCCACCTCCTGTATATATACATATCTATGGGCACAAACTATAAAAATATTTTTTTCTTTTACACAGTTTGTAATTAATTTTGAGTTTTTAATCTAGGAATAAATACGATATTACTTTATTTTTATTATTTGCAGACCTTGATAAATATATAATAGTAATACTTTGACTTATGTGCCGTTTACCAGTTATTGTACTGGGAAGTAGTTACATTATTGTGACTGAAAGATGTACATGTTTTGTTTATGAAGGTGTACCTGATGTTCAACTTCATCTCTGAAACCATCAAGCAAAGGCAGGAGAGCCGCCAGCAGGCGCAAGCCAAGCCTAAGAAAGAGAAAAAAGAAAAGCCGAGGAAGGAGAAAGGTAAATTATTTCTTTTTCCAAATTTTTGTACTTTTTTATTTTTTATGGTTTTTTTTATGGTATTGTTCCGGTATTGTTCACAGTTGCTATCTCGAATATGAAAGGGCTTAAAAAAATCTTTCTAAAATAAATAGTAAAAAGGGTTTCAGTAGTCTGCAAAAGCCTTAAAAATACTTAGCCTTCCGGCGCTAAAAAAACATTGCTTTGAAAATGAAAGGAAAAACATGTCTGCCGAGGCACGAAGCCCTCGTTGAGCGAAACCCACTCGCTCTTTGCTAGTTTTTTTCCGTCAGGTTTCTGCCAGAGTTGTGACTGAAAAATCGTTTTGTGTTTCTTCCAACAGTAAAGAAAGCCCCGGTTGAAGAGTCGGACCTGCCCGAAGTAGACCAGAACACGAACAAGACTCTGCGACAGCGGCAGTCCGCCGGCAAGGCGAAGTGAGCCGCGCGCGTCGGCCTTTGACATTTACTGTAATGTTAGCTTGTCATCCCGTTGTAACTGAGTCTTTCCACTACTACACTTTAGTTACATTAACTTCCCTTTAGAAATCAATGTCATAGCACAAATCCATACTTAACATTATAAGATTCTAATGGACTCGGAAACAGGAAATCGATGTCCATGTTTTTTGATGTTAGTCAAATCAGCCAACAAGACTTACTTTATCGTAGTTAATAATATTGTATTTTCTTTTTACGAAACATTAATTTAGACTGTGGAACATATTATCGTCATTAAAAGTATAGTGGATACAGGGTTGTAAAAATATCTCCTAAAGTGTAAAAAATGAAGTCTAGGTTATACTGTTGTTTATATTGAATATATTGATAAGAATATTGACGTACTGTGTGTTCATACACATTAAATGATGAAAATTCCATTTTAATTTTGCATTTCAATATTTAAAGAAATTATTTTTTGTTGTAATATGATTCCAATACTAATTTAAATTATATTTTTATATTTACAGTATACTTTTATTATAATTAACAATTTTTATATTTTATACGAGATGCATGTTTCAGGTGAAATTCAGTTAACATTATTCTTTCTAGATATTCATTACGTTTGCGGACGTGTTGCCTTGTTCGCGTTACACTTTGAGATTGAATCCGTGATTATTGTTATAATTTAATGTGAAGTAAAGAAATAATAAAATTATTCTTCCTAATGCGAAATTGTGCTCATAAATTATTATATAATTTTCATGAGGATTGTCAATTTTAAAAGCTTGATGTTATTTTTATTTCAAATAAATTTTTGTAAGAAATCATATAAAATCTTTGATTTTGCTAAATTTTGAGCCTTTCTTCCTGGCCTGAAATACACGTGTGTCATAACGACACGTGTCGTCAGTGAAATTCTAGGAGCTTTTATCATGCCACGGTTGCATTAATATTGCAAAAGTGGTACGTTAGCACTTCGATGCACATCGGAGGTATTTCACGTCTCGTGTGACGCCTTTTAGTTTCTGCTAGGGATTTTATGGATATGAAATTTCGGGTCTGGATACGGTTATAGGAATAATATACTGATTTCGGATACGATTACGGAAATGAAATGATTTCGAATTATCCACTAGTTTCGGGTACGGATATTAGAATTTTAAAAGTAAAGTACAGATGGCAAGAATTGACTTATTTCCAGGCCGGACGAAGCAAACAAAAAGCTGTCGTAACCTGTTATTGAGACTATCTTCATTACAAACTTTTTTTTATCGGTTACGTATATTTTTTATTTCGGATATCCGATACGGTTACGATTATGGAGCTACATTACATCCCTGGTTTCTGCCCAATAGCTTTACATGTCATACTCTGCCTATTACTGTTAGGTACCTATCACATAAGTGGTCTACAATCATTGATATAGTAGGTCTTTACCTATGAAAATGCCGTTTTTTTAAAACGGGTTTCTTTGAGGTGTTATATCTTTGGATTGACTTGGAATTATAAGTTCAAATAAACAGGTACGTTCACAGATAATTATGTCAAACAGTAGAGATATAACACTTCAAAGCAACCCGTTTTAAAAAACGGCAATTTCATATGTAACCTATTATTATAAGAAGACTAGCTGAGCCGGCAAACGTTGTTTTGCACTTTAAAAAAAAAAAAAAAAAAAAATAGATGTTGGCCGATTCTCAGACCTACTCAATATGCTCACAAAATTTCATGAGAATCGGTCGAGCCGTTTCGGAGGAGTTCAAGTTCGAACACCGTGACACGAGAATTTTATATATAAGATATGTACGTTACGCGCTAACATCGCAATCAGAAAACCTGAACTATGTGCACGACTACATGCACCGAAACTAGCATATCAATGATCAGTGTTATCACATTCGCAAACCTACAGTCACTGATAGACAAGGACAGAGATAAAAAACTTTTTACAATAAAAAATATAACCGACTACAAAGTAAAAAAAAAACGCTGAAAAGTGCAAAATAACTTTAATTTCGGAAGTCGGTGTTTCTATAATAGTTTTGTCTCTTCATTATTTAACACCGACTTCCGAAATTAACGCCGACGGTTCTACTGTGATCCTATGAGGAATTCTGTTCCATATCTTCGAAGTTCATGATCAGATCATAACAATATTTCTATCGGACCAACTCGCAAGCATAACCTTTCAATCAAAATAGTAGATTATGTGACTAGGGGATAAATCAGTGTCTCTAAGTAGCGGGCGGCATGTTGAATTCCGAACGAAACGAAGGTTGCTAATTTTAATCGCGAACGTTAGTGAGGGATTTATATAATTAACTCCCGAGCATAGCGAGGGAGTTAATATAGAAACCTGAGTGAAGTGAGGAATTCAAGCCACCCAAGACAAAGACAGCTTTATTCCCGTGTTGGATACTCTACTTTTTACACCATCTGTGAGATAATTAAACGAAAATTTACTAAAACAAATTATATACTTAATAGATAAATATAAGTATTAGTTAAAAGTTAATCATAACTATCACTCTACATGTTTTGAGATTTGAAATAAACAAAATTCACTTCTCTAAGATCTATAGGTTTCAATTTTCTGTAACGCTCCCGCGCTTTCATTACTTTTTTTAGAGACTCGTCAGTAGCTACATTTTTTTATTGTTACTGACCAGTTTGATTTTTGAATAAACTTATTTCATACACGTACATTTTATTTCACATAGATTGTTTTTTTTATTTCAAACCAAATTGACGTTCCAAATTCAAATCTCCCTAGGGATCGCCCATACTGCATTATCTCTCTAGGGACAGAATGACTTGCTTTAAGTGATGGTTGTATGACATATAAAAGGGCATTATCGAGCAGGTGGTGTAAAAAAATAATTTCAAAATCGGTCCACAATTGACTGAGAAATCGGTGAACATATATTAAAAAAAATAAATTCAGCCGAACATAGAACCTCCTACATTTTGAAGTCGGTTAAAAAGAGCCGACGCTGTCGTGCGAGCGAAATCGCGATAACCGCCGAATGTTTACGAAAAACAGCTCTATTTATCTCGCTTAGCAAAATGGCGAGTGAAATTAGTAATGAAATATCATATGAAATTTTAAGTTTTCATGTAAGTACTTACGAGTGAAATGTGATTCCATGTGATTTGTTTTTTGTTTTTGTATGATTTGTACAACGCATAAAAACACACGAAGGCATTTTGATAACCTTTATCCCACAAAAAAAAAAAAAACAATATTTTTGCGTAACACGCCCGTTTATGTCACTTGCCGATTGCGACTGAGTGAAATTAAGCCACGGAGGCTTGATTTCGGCGGTCCACGCGCTAGAGGCACCTATCTTCCGCTGTTTTGATTTAGTCTCAGTCTACAATAATCGATAATTTTGCATCGAACTTGCCTAATACTCCGCATAGGTACTGTCAAACGGTGTGAATGTGGATAAACCTTTGAGGGGTATTTTCTTGTTATTTAATTATTATTGTTTGAGGCATTTAATTAATTAGGTAGGTACCTAATAGTCTGGAATTAAAGCGAAAAATCCAATCAAAGTTTTGTCCCTATTCACTCCAGGGGGGCTATTGGCTAACTTTTTCAATAACAGTTGACAACTGGCATTCGTTGCAAACTGAACTTAGTTGTCAACTGACAATTTCATAAAATTGGTATTACGTATCACACAAGTGACTAACAAACTACGGTGGAAATGTGGTGAATTATAAAAATTTACGGTGCCTATTGTGACCACTCTAAAATTTTATCGACTATTATACAGCTTCAAAAGCTATTTAAATCGCAATTTTAAAAGTATCGATACAACCACATCTGTCAAAACGTGTTACGGTGGCTATCAAAGCCACCAGTGGCTAATGACGTCACTGCAGTTGGTCACTGAAGATAGGCAATATGAAACTAGCTGTTTGACAGTTCAATGATGCACATTGTTAACAAGTGATCATCACTTGAACTGTCAACAGAGTTACGCAATAGCCCCGCTGGGGGGCTATTGGCTAACTTTTTCAATAACAGTTGACAACTGGCATTCGTTGCACATTGAACTTAGTTGTCAACTGACAATTTCATAAAATTGGTATTACGTATCACACAAGTGACTAACAAACTACGGTGGAAATGTGGTGAATTATAAAAATTTACGGTGCCTATTGTGACCACTCTAAAATTTTATCGACTATTATACAGCTTCAAAAGCTTACACAATCGCAATTTTTAAAGTATTGATACAATAACATCTGTCAAAACGTGTTACGGTGGCTATCAAAGGCACCAGTGGCTATTGACGTCACTGCAGTTGGTCACTGAAGATAGGCAATATGAAACTAGCTGTTTGACAGTTCAATGATGCACATTGTTAACAAGTGATCATCACTTGAACTGTCAACAGAGTTACACAATAGCCCCGCTGAATACCTATCCATTCCGTTTGACGGTATACCAAATTAATACCTACCTCCTAATTTTTAAGGTTACTATAATGTTCCGACTGGAGACTAGGTTCGTTTTATTGTACACTGACTGCTCTCAGAGGCCAAGTGCCTTGGTTTATTAAATACAATTCTTGCATTGATTGCATCACTTGGATGCTCACAGAAAATGCCTACATTAATTCATCATCATCATTCATCATTTCAGCCGATAGACGTCCACTGCTGGACATAGGCCTCCCCAAATGTCGCCACAACGAACGATCCTGTGCGTCTCGCATCCATCGGATGCCTGCAACTTTCACCAGGTCATCGGTCCACTTGTAGGGGGCCTTCCAACACTGCGTCTTCCGGTACGCGGTCGCCACTCCAGGACCTTTCGGCCCCAACGGCCATCCGTTCTGCGAGCAATGTGCGCTGCCCATTGCCACTTTAGTTTGGCGATTCTTCGTGCTATGTCGGCAACCTTGGTTCTCCTGCGGATATCTTCATTTCTGATTCGATCACGCAAGGAAACTCCGAGCATAGCCCTTTCCATTGCCCTTTGGGTGACTTTGAGCCTTCTGATGAGGCCCATTGTGAGCGTCCACGTTTCGGAACCATATGTCATCACTGGCAACACTATGACCAGTGCCATAGACTTTCGTCTTGAGACACTGTGGTATATTGGATGAGAAGATACCGCGCAGCTTCCCGAACGCTGTCCAGCCGAGTCGGATTCGACGGTTGACCTCTTTCTCGAAATTAGATCTACCCAACTGGACTGTCTGTCCAAGGTAGACGTAATCGTCTACAACTTCGAGTGCAGAGTCTCCGATCTTGATCGGAGTGGGTGCTACATGGTTATTTACCATGACTTTGGTTTTGTCCATGTTCATTTTAAGACCCACTCTTTCGGAAGCTCTACTGAGGTCATTGAGCATTGTGCTGAGCTCTTCCGTAGTCTCAGCCATGACTACTATGTCGTCGGCAAACCGAAAATGCGTGATGTACTCGCCATTGACATTAATGCCCAATCCACTCCAGTCCAGAACCTTGAAGACATCCTCCATTGCGGCCGTGAACAGTTTCGGAGAAATGACGTCTCCCTGCCTCACACCCCGCTGCAGGAGGATAGGTTTCGAGGTCTGGTCCTGCAGTCTGACTGACATAGGTAGTGGCGTTTTCGTACAAACACTTCAGCACCTCGATGTACCGATAGTCAATCTGGCACCGTTGGAGAAACTGCAGCACAGCCCAAGTCTCGATCGAATCAAAGGCTTTCTCGTAATCCACAAACGCTAAGCAGAGAGGCAGATTATACTCCTCGGTCTTCTGTATAACCTGCCGTAGCGTGTGTATGTGGTCTATGGTGCTTTGGGGATAGAAGTAAGAATCGTGTGACTCCAAAACAGAATGTGTATATTTTTACCGCGCACCTCCTTTTATACAAGTTTACAATATTACGGACTAAAACTTAACCAATAGTAACTTAGTATCTACAAAACAATTAACCAATGAGCACGGTTCGGGCGCGCAATGCTTTTGTTCGAGCAGCTGGGGTAGCAGGTACTAAGGTTTGCACGTGGGACCTTGGAGTACAATGGCTGCGTAGCGTGGGAATACTTTTGGGTCGAGCAGCTGTGGAAGCAGGTAGCGAGGTTCACACGTGGGTCCTTGGAGTACAATGGCTGCGTGTTTCTAGCATGGTAACAGTGATGTGCTGTAGGGTGGCTACAGTGCTAAAGCCTTTTCGGAATCCGGCTTGTTCGGGAGGCTGGAAGTCGTCGAATCTGCGCGCGAGACGGTTCGTGATGACTCTGGAAAACAGCTTGTAGACATGGCTCAGAAGTGAGATGGGCCTATAATTCTTGAGCAGGGCCTTGTCGCCCTTCTTAAAGAAGAGTACCACCACACTTCCGCTCCATGCCTGTGGTGTTTTTGCCTCGAATATGACGGAATCAAACAGCTTCTGAAGGGCCTTAAGGATCGGTTTACCACCCGCCTTCAGGAGTTCGGCTGTAATTCCGTCATCACCCGGTGCCTTGTTGTTATTAAGCTGCTTCAGAGCCATCCTAATCTCGTACAGGCTGACGTCCGGGATATCTTCGGTATAGTGTCGGGTCAACCTAGCTCTTGGGTCGTTTGGTAGATTCGTAGTGGGTTTTGTGATTGACGTGTATAACTGTCCATAAAAAGCCTCGATCTCTCATAGAAGCTCCGATTTGGCGGATATGACTCTGCCATCTTCGGTCTTCAGTTTCGTGAGCTGGCTCTGCCCAATAGACAGATCTCTTGCAAACACCTTAGAGCCCTTATTTCGCTCAATCACGTCTTTAATTTTTCCAATATTAAAGTGACGGAGATCGCGTTTCAAGGACTTAGAGATCCGTTTATTGAGCAGCCGATATGTGCACGCATCGTCTGAAGACTGCAGAATCATCTCACGCCTTTCCTTCATAAGCTGGAGAGTTCGATCTGTGAGCCTCTTGCTCTTATTTGTATGAGTCTTATAGAATTTAGACCCGACCGTATGAACAGTTTCCACGAACCCATCGTTGTATTCGTCCACAGAGCTTCCTAGGCATTCGAAACGATTTTGAAGTTCGAGCTGAAAGCTCTCGGAGTTTTGGATCTGGATCTGTGCAGGACGGAGCGTAGACTTCATCAGTCGAGATCTTTCTAGCTTGACATTGATATTCAATGTGCCTCTTACCATGCGGTGATCAATTCCGGTTTTCACCGCATTGATCACAGAGACATCATTGAATATTTGATTCTTCGTCGACATGATGAAGTCAATCTCATTTTTTGTTACACCATCAGGGCTTTGCCAGGTCCACTTCCTATGCTCACACTTTCTGAAGGAGTTCATCATGTAGAGGCCCTCCCTCTCCATAAAGCTGGCCAGTAGGTGTCCCCGGTGGTTCCTACGTCCAAATCCAAATTGCCCCACTCGCAGCTCGTCACCGTCTCGTTTGCCCAGTTTCGCATTAAAGTCCCCCATGACCACGGTGAAGTGAGTCTTATAACCATGTATGGCTCTGGATACATCCTCATACATGGTCTCTACTTCGTCATCGGGGTGTGTCGAGGTCGGAGCGTAAACCTGTATGACCTTCAGCGAATATCTTGATGATATTCTGAGTATAAGGTACGCCACCCTGGTCGACACGCTCTCGATCTTCACCACATTGTTCACAAGGGACCTGTAGACGATAAACCCGACACCACCTTGGGACTGCTGGTCCCCCTCCCGAAAATAGATCAGGTTACCAGATTTTAGGATTATCGTGTCCTCCCCCTGTCTTCGGACTTCGGATAATCCCACTGATCCCACAATACTCCATCGTAACCTGCTCAACTCCTCCTCAAGCTCGGCAATCTTTTCATCGGACCGGAATGTACGCGTGTTGTACGTCGCCAGGTCCAGTCGTCGACGGTTGATCGATCCCGCCCGGAGATTCTTAGCACCCCAGACCCCAGGGCTGCGCCCACGCCCGTCCACACTAGCACAACCGCTGGAGTCACCGGGCACTTGGGGCCTGCTTTTTGTTGCATTATGCATTTGAGGGGGTTTGGACCATAACCCGCCACGCTGGTCCAGTGCGTGTTGGCGGGTCGCCATAGCCTCGTTCGTTTATCAGCAGGGTGCACCACGTGCAGGTGAGGTTGGCTTGGGTCCCGATTGGTGTTGATTGGGACCCCGTATACACCCCTACATTAATTGGTTTTAAATATACCTACTGAGTGACATAGGTACCTACTTAGTTTAATTACAATACCATGGTAGGTAAAGTAAATTGATTGGTTACTAAAAATAACAATAAAATGTATGTTAGCTAATGTGTTAACTTTAGAGAAAGATTGCATAAGAAACTTATTTAGTGTACCTGGATATAGTGTAGCGGGAAGGTTTTAAATAAAACGACCAAGACGGGTAACACACCCTCTATACTTTTGCCTTGACAGCACACAATCATTACAAATATCATAAATCAATACCATTTAAAATAATAACAATTATATAGTAGCACTTACTCTGAGATGTTGCTTACCCCGAAAACCGGAATGGAATGTGTCAGGACAGCGCAGCGCGTTATTTTATAACCTTGTCAACTGTCATAGCGCTGAGCTGTCAAATCGCATAACGTTCCAGTTGTCAGTGCAAAATAAATACATTTTAATGTTGCCAATACAGAAAACAATCATAGTGTATGTAACTAATCATAAAAATCGCTAACAGTCGGCCATCGGTATTACAAATACGACCTCGTATGTGAAAGAATAAAGAAATTGGTTTTATACACAAAATAATGAGAGAAGAAAAAAAGAATAACAGCAATAAAGCAAATAGATATCTATTACAGAAGCGAATAAAACTTTAGATTATTCATACACTGGTTGCTGTACCTAGGAACGAGACTAAACATAATTATCAATTTACCAATTACTATTTAGACACAATTGATTGCATTATTTAGTTGTTATGTAAAAGTAGCTTATAAGCAATTGTGTATACATAATTTTACTTTGTTGCTCAATAAATATATATTATTATTATTCTTACAAATCATTATCTTATTCTTTATACAGTCATTCAAAAACAGGTCTCTAAAATGTCCTGCCTCTATTGATTCAAAGATTCAAAGCATTTTATTTCAAATAAACAATTTACAGGCACTTTTGAAATGTCAAGAAGTCAAGTTACAAATCTATGTTACCTATTTCTTGTCGCTATCATGTAATGACAAACGTACAGGCCCCTCAAATATCCTGCCTCTAATGAAAAACAAACAGGCTCCTCAAATGTCCTGCCTCTAATGGAAAACAAACAGGCCCCTCAAATATCCTGTCTCTAATGAAAAACAAACAGGCCTCTCAAATGTCCTGCCTCTAATATAAACAGACAGGTCCCTCAAATGTCCTGCCTGTAATGAAAAACAATTATTAGTTAATAAACAATTGCCTGATAAAGCCAATTGGTTTATCCTGAACAGGCCCCTCAATGGTCCTGAACAGGCCCCTCAATGGTCCTGAACAGGCCTCTCAATGGTCCTGAACAGGCCTCTCAATGGTCCTGAACAGGCCTCTCAATGGTCCTGAACAGGCCTCTCAATGGTCCTGAACAGACCTCTCAATGGTCCTGAACAGACCTGTCAATGGTCCTGAACAGACCTGTCAATGGTCCTGAACAGGCCTCTCAATGGTCCTGAACAGATCCCTCAATGGTCCTGAACAGATCCCTCAATGGTCCGATTGCATTCACACATAGAAAGCCACTGTATCCCTGAGTGACCTAGGCTATATTAATATGTACGCGGGCGATGCCGCGGGCAAAAGCTAGGAGGCAAATGTAATAAATGTCAGACTATCTGTCAACAGGCAATCCATATAATATTAATTTACCTAATTTTAATTTCAATAAGTGTCAATACTATTAACTGTCCTCTTTAGTTGCATTTAGATTATTCCTAATCAAAAGTATTACTGGTCTGCTCATTTACTTTATAAGTAAGCTCAGAACGCAGGTCATGGTAACAACGATTCATAAGTTGGTAGATATGTTTGCTACGGTCATTTAACAGTGATCCAAAACCGGTCCCTAATCCATCTGAACACACCCCGAGTTGTCCTTAGGTACTCAATAGATTTACATACGTGTGGTATGGTAATACCTCCAGGGTGTAGCCCTGGCAAGGCACGTGTGGTGGTGTGGTAGTACCTCCAGGGTGTAGCCCTGGCAAGGCACGCGTGGTGGTGTGGTAGTACCTCCAGGGTGTAGCCCTGGCAAGGCACGCGTGGTGGTGTGGTAGTACCTCCAGGGTGTAGCCCTGGCAAGGCACGCGTGGTGGTGTGGTAGTACCTCCAGAGTGTAGCCCTGGCAAGGCACGTGTGGTGGTGTGGTAGTACCTCCAGGGTGTAGCCCTGGCAAGGCACATGTGGTGGTGTGGTAGTACCTCCAGAGTGTAGCCCTGGCAAGGCACGTGTGGTGGTGTGGTAGTACCTCCAGAGTGTAGCCCTGGCAAAGCACGTGTGGTGGTGTGGTAGTACCTCCAGAGTGTAGCCCTGGCAAGGCACGTGTGGTGGTGTGGTAGTACCTCCAGGGTGTAGCCCTGGCAAGGCACGTGTGGTGGTGTGGTAGTACCTCCAGAGTGTAGCCCTGGCAAGGCACGTGTGGTGGTGTGGTAGTACCTCCAGAGTGTAGCCCCGGGCAAGGCACGTGTGGTAGTGTCAGAAGAAACTCATATTGAATAAGGTAGTACAACAAAAGCGATAAGCCTGAATATTTTAAAGTTCACCATTTTAAAGTACACATCACTATGCCCGCTTAGATAGGTACTATTTTATCAACAACATTGTAAAGGTGCCTACATACGTAGGTACTTTCAAAGCAAAAGTAGAAGATGCAGTTTAGGAAAAAAAATCGCTTGTGGGCGGGATAAACGAATGCATTTAAATAAACGACTCGTTTATCCCACTTCTGAATTGTTAGCTAATGTGTTAACTTTAGAGAAAGATTGCATAAGAAACTTATTTAGTGTACCTGGATATAGTGTAGCGGGAAGGTTTTAAATAAAACGACCAAGACGGGTAACACACCCTCTATACTTTTGCCTTGACAGCACACAATCATTACAAATATCATAAATCAATACCATTTAAAATAATAACAATTATATAGTAGCACTTACTCTGAGATGTTGCTTACCCCGAAAACCGGAATGGAATGTGTCAGGACAGCGCAGCGCGTTATTTTATAACCTTGTCAACTGTCATAGCGCTGAGCTGTCAAATCGCATAACGTTCCAGTTGTCAGTGCAAAATAAATACATTTTAATGTTGCCAATACAGAAAACAATCATAGTGTATGTAACTAATCATAAAAATCGCTAACATGTATCACTTTTAACTCAGATTATGGTTTGTCCTAAACAACAAATACATTGTTTTATTTTATAAGTATTTAACAGATCTGTACTAATAGATGGCCTTGTTATTTATGTGGCACTTAACTTATTGTAATCAGTACCAAGACGATAGTTGCATGGATACACGTCATACACGTGTGTTAGGTACTCTGTTCGATAATTTTATTAAAACAGGTCAAAGCTATTGATCTAAAATCTAGGGAACCCCAATATGGCAATTAGGTACTTTCCTATGTTTATTTTTGTATAATTTTTATATTAAACCAATTCGGTTTTATGCTTGGTCGGGGTACAACCTATGTATATAAATATAATAACTAGGTGCATTATCTCTGGTTGTTCTCGTCTGGCAAACAGGGGTTCTTGCATAGGCACAACTTTGTAGCCAGGTTTATCCATCAACAACTTACTCTGAAATACTCTCTTGTACGATCGATAGTGCCACACTACGGCACTACAGATACTTGTATGTGCCCGACTCAGTACTCGATAATGGTCATATCACTATGTACTGGAATAGGCCCATCTTAAGACTTGTTTATTGGCTACAAGTCTTGAGATGGGCCTATTCCAGGGCCTTACGTAGTGGTGGTGAATTGATACGAGAGGCGTGCAATCATAGTTGATATAACCGTCCCTCATGACGAGAAACACCGACGCGAGAAGTCTTTGCCGCTGATCGCCCTCACGAGGACACGGCGCGGCGGTGCTTTGCCCAAGTGGGACACACCTCTACCGTATGCTCCACCGTGTCCTTCGGTCGGTCCACACAATGGTTACACCCGGGCGTTTCTTCTGCACGAATCCGGTGCAGAAACCTCCCGAACTTACGATGTTCGGTGAGGACCTGCGTCATGTGGAAGGTGAGGACGCCGTAACGTCTTTCCAGCCACTCCTCAAGGAGGGGACTTACCGCCATAATTATGGCGTGACCATCGACCATCGTCTTAGGAAGCACTAGTTAGCCGGCTGGATCAAAGGTTTGATTCTGAAAGCGGTACTGCTGGACACGGTTTGTACAGTTAGGAGGGTCCTTTCTCTTGGAGCCCTGGCCGAGCGTAGTTTGGACCCTATTCCTGATACCAGTGGACTACTATTTTTTTAATTGACTTTCAATAAAGAAGGATCCCTGTCGTGTAATTTTATTTCTGTATATTATTTTTGATGTTTTTTTTAGGAATATTTTAAAATGTAGTAAAAAAGTAAGTAATTATGTAAATTAATAAACGACTTAATCTTCGCATATTGATTGATTTGTACCTAGTTAAACTTGGGGTGTTACCCCAAGTTTAAAAAATAAACTGAATTTTCGACGTCTATTGAATCGATAACGATATTATTGTTGCAAACTGACTTGTCCATCACCATGTTTGCTGACATTGTTGCATCGGCCAATCACAACCTCTGCATTTTCCCCCGTCCCCCGGCCCGCAATGGTGAATCGTGTGCCTAGTCGAAATCCGTCTATCAGCTCTCTAGTGGTTTAATTCTCTTTGATTGCCAGACACTTAGTGTCGTGGCAAATCCTCGCCAGAAACCCTTAAAGTTCAATAAATCGTAACTAAACTTACTTCATTTTATAAAAGCTGAATTTTATATATGTTTCTTCTGTAATTGTAAGAAAATGTTTCCTCAGCAGCCAGACGGTTTTGATGGTTCCAACACTCAGCTAGACTACTTTAAAGCTGCGAGCGAGGGCTTTCTGTTGTTCTTACATTTTCGGCGTGATAAATATCACAATCAAATATGCTTATGTCACTTATGTCACTCAGGAATAATATAGCTTTCAACTGGTGAAATAATTTTTAACATCGTAGTAGTTTCAGTTTCCTATGTTGGCTTTGGCAGGTAACTGTAACAATGATGTGTAATAAAAAATCGAAAAGTAAATTCGTATTATTAGAAAGCTCAATTTCTTTATTATGATCTTCTGGATAGTATTAATAATCATGGCGTCCATTGCCAGATACTTGTTGTGGTGGCAACCCCTCGTCGACACTCCTAAACCGTCTAGCAATGCTAGCAATGTATGATCATGATTACAGAATACCTAACATAAAAAAATTGAGCTTTATAATTTAACACAGCTTTGTTACTCATTACCTGCCAAAGCGATCATAACTGAAACTTCATATAGGCATCGTTCTTACCTGTGTTGGGGGCATGCACCGACAAACTACCAGGCACCAGCTTTTATAAAAAACTTTTTACAAAAAAAAATAACCGACTTCACTAAAAAAAAAAACACTAAAAATTGTTTGTTTCTTATTTAATACCGACTTCCGAAATTAAAGTTATTTTGACCCTTTTAGTGTTTTTTTTTAGTGAAGTCGATTTTTTTTTTTGTAAAAAGTTTTTTTTTACACTTTTTAGTTGCGATACACTTATAAACAGAGTGCCTATTTCTCATGACGATTCCAATTAACCCAAACACTGCTAGTTTACATTGTTTTATTATAAAGTTCCTGTGTCTACCTTCCACCTTCCGGCTTCATCACCAGATCAGTTCGATATTACCTTATAGCCAAAGTGCATCTCATGACAATTCTAATAAGCCCAAACACGGCTAGGATACATTGATTAATAACGGAGTTCCTGTGCCTACCTTCCGGCTCCATCATCAGATCAAGTCGATAGTACCTTATAGCCAAAGTGCATCTCAAGACAATTCTAATAAGTTCAAACACGGCTAGTTTACATTGATTAATTACGGAGTTCCAGGGCCTACCTTCCGGCTCCATCATCATCATCAGATCACTTCGATGATACCATTTTCAACGTAACTATTCAGAACCATTCATTTATTTGTATTGTCATAGTCGCTTAACTATCTTCATTGTGATATCAATGTGAGTATGAAGTTCCGTTGACCATTTCTGGTCTTCTTCATCAGTTCCACTTCATCAAATGTTACTTTTTGACTGTAAATGCTTAAGTTCTCGATGAAAATACCAAAATCACTATATGGTTGCCTATAATATTTGAGGAGTTCCCTCGATTCCTTATGGATCCCATCATCAGAATTGGATTTTGAAAAAAATGGGACCAATCTGGAAGCATATCCTATAAACAGAATAAAAAAAAATGCAAATCGGCCCATAAACGACGGAGTTCTGAGGTAACAAACATAAAAAAAATGATAAGAAAAAAAAAATACAACCGAATTGAATAACCTCCTCCTTTTTTTGATGTCGGTTAAAAATGACGAAAGTCTGGCAGCCACGGGCTCTCACTCTATTAATATTGACTTCCGAAATGTAAAGTTATTTTGCATATTTTAGTTTTCTTTTTGTATAAAATTTTCCCCTTTTTAGTTGTATTACCTACCTACCTACCTTTACTTTAGGTAGTGTGCAAGTTCTGTAGTAAGATATAGAACAGAGGCAACCCATAGAATATAATAATTACACTCGAGCAGTCACTACAAGTGTGCATACAATTTGAACTTCCCTCGATTTCTCCAGAATCCCATCATCCTGACTTTGGGACTACGGAACCAACCATATTATGGGAAATATACCCTTTCAAACAAAAATAGAATTAAACATAATTATAAAATAAAAGAAAAACAAGATTCTGACTAATTAGTCGGTAATAATGCACCGGATAACTACATAACAATACTCCGTTACTAAACTCATCTCTATAGGTCACGCAAATTTAAGCAGAGTCGAAGCGAATTTCTATAAAAAAAAACACGTGTCGACTGCCACTCGTCTTTTTTAGAAATATGCTGTATACATTTTTAGCAATACTAGAGAGAATTGCAAATACTCTTACTTCTTTCATCGAGAATAATATTAAAATCTTCAATGGCTAAAATCTTCGGAAGCAATAGGTCGACAGAGAGCATGCAGCAAGTATCCTTGCTAATTGTGTGTCCTATCATCGAGAACAATGAAAAATTCTTTGCCTAATTCTTAGTACTTGCATAGACATTTGACACGGGTTCGATTGGTTTCCGATCCTCAAGAAACTTGAATGAATAGAAATAAGAGATAATTGGATGGTTTAAAAACTAATTAATGAACTGGAAGCAATACGCTAAAGTTAGCTCTTTCACTAGTAACTAACTTATTAACTTCGGAGTTCCCCAGGGCAGCGAGGTTATAACCTATCCTGATGTTAGCATCTTAACATTTCACGCGAAAATGTAGGGACATTTACGCTCTCTAGCTGAAGAAAGAGTCACTTGTCGTAAACAAATTGGACATAAACCTTTTCACACTAAATGGCGCACAAGCTTCAAACCCTTCAGAACACCACAAAAGAAAACTGCATCACTGCTCTTCTAGCAATTCTACTTCCCCCTGTGACTGCAGTCCTATTGAAATAACAACTTCCTGCAGTACTCTGAACTGGGTTGCTGAAAACAAAAAAAATCGGCCTACGCATTTGGTCTCTAGAACGCCACATAGAAACAAACATACATACATACATAGACTGATAAACACATTACCCTCCTTTGCGTCGCGCAGTCGGGTAAAAATACATTAAAATTTTTCAATCTTGTCGAGAGTACCAACAATCCACGCCGCAGACTCATTTTTTGGCTCGCAAAATTTTTATTTTTTTTATAAAATTCTCCGATGCCAAACTAAAGGAAGGAATCTCTGTAAGCCCCCCAAATAAAAGTAATTACTAAGGATGACAGTATTTTAACTATCACATTAAGTCTTGATAAAGATGACTTGCGTTATTTTATTTAAAGCTGTAGTAAAAACTCCTTTGGCAACAATAAAACAGACAAAGAGGATAACGAATGAAGAATAAAGAATTGTATCTAATTGATTGAAGCACGTTTTATACTCGGTCGAGGGTTTTTTGGCCCAATAACTTTTTTTGAGATGGGAAATGGGAGCGGAAGGGCGTGTCAGACTTTTACTGACTAAAACCATAACTGTCTCCTTCAGTTACCCTATGCGTTCTACATGATTGTGTTCCCTATACGTTTTCGGATATTCGCCGTGGCCCTAGCGGGAATCGGCTCTACTTGGTCTTTAAGGGTTGGCTGTACCTATACCTGAGAAGCTTAAACATTGAACACGCTGAAGGATTTCACTTAAAATAAAAAAAAAATTGCTAAATTACATCTGGTTTATTACGAGAACTTGACCCCAATTAGTTTAATAGAAGAAATCATTTTAAAAAATACAAAATTAATAAAATACTAAACTATTAAATATCTTAAACACTTGCCGTGTTTCTTTTTTTCTCCTCAGTATCTGAATTTATTTAATCTTTGGGTAAAAATGTTGTACAGTACCTAGCTAATGTAGTTATTTTGGATCTTTGTATACCTATAACTTACCAGAGTTCTTAACGCGATCCATTTTACGACCTATACAGCAGTGTTATTTATTCTCTAAGAAAACAGCCTTGAGCGCAGCGCTGTCCGCAGCGACGAAATCCAAATAGGTACATTGGATTAACAATCCAATGTACCTGTTAGTATTATTATGGGTTAATATATCTCAGAACCCTGGGGCTTTTGAAGGCGTACGAGGAGTCGAAACCAACTCGCAGAGGGGGCTTCTGCGAGTTGGTTTCGACTCCTCCTTAGACGCTTTTAATGTAATGTGGTACCAACCGGCAATTATCCATGTACGCGCTATATTAGTGCATCCAAGGACAACCCCTGGTTGGTGGGAAACTATTGCGACATATAGAAAACTAAGCTAGGTATGGTTTTTGGAGTCTTTAAGTGGACTGGTTACCAAGAACTATGTTAAGATTATGGCCCCTGCCTGAACAATGTTTTAAATTCCATTGATAAAAAGGAAAGAAGTGGAAGTATTATTATTATAGGTCCATTGAATTGTTAATCCTATGTCCGTATTTGGAGTACGTACGACTGAACTGTTAAAGGGATGGAGCTATGTATAGGGTGTATAGCTCTGTAGCGACATCTATGGCGTCACATAAGAACTAATCCTGCATCGCGCAATCAAAGTTCTCCGCGCGATTGGAACATATAGAACAGCCCGAAATCAACTATCGGGCAGTAGTCCACCAGACATAACATCCCGTCTGGTTGAAGGATCCTCCCTTTTCAACGGAGGTTTGCGGGACTTTACTCTCTGTTCCGCATACCTCCACAGCTCCATCCTTGTCCCTCGCTCGCACGCCTGACATTTTGACACGTCACAGGTAAGGCTCAGGAATGTTATAGAGCTCCGTAGCCGAAACTATCGGATTTCTATATTATGAAAGGAGAAACTGACTGAATGACATATTAACGCACAGCCGAAACTACTAGGAGTAGGAACATGAAATTTTACACAAGGTTTAGTTTTTTGAAGTAGGCGCGCACTAAGAGAGGATTTTCCAATATTCGATGAAACGGTGGTCCAAAAATTGTGTGGAGAAACCTACTTTTATGAGGGCTACGTTTCTGACAGAAGCTAGTCCGAAATAAAAAATATCCGTAACTAAAACCGATATAAAAGATATAGAAAGTTTCAGACAAATTGGGTACATAAAGTGTCTATATTTATAATAATATTTACATAGAGTACTGATTGTAAAAACAAATGATAATCTGGACTAGAAATTAAAGTAAAATCTTGCTACCTACTTGTAATATACTTTATATTTTAAAATTTCAATATTCGTAACCGAAACTATTCAAAACTAGCAAATAATTCGAAATAATTTCATATCCGTAACCGTATCTGGTATAATATTATTCCTATATCCGTATCCGGATCTGAAATTTCAAATCCCAGATACTAACCGATAACCTAACCATTCTATGATGCTGACTAGGGACGCCGACTCCGTGGGTGCTCGGGGGCTCGAGCCCGATCAGTGTGCATTTCTCTTCTCACAGATCGCCACTTTTTCGAGTCCATCAAATGAGCATGAGCACCCATGAGGTTGTCTAAAAGCCGGCGCCCCTGATGCTGACTGTACCTCTGCCCACTAATATTATTGTTTCCTACCTAGTCAACTAACATATAGGTAGGTAAGTATAAAAATAACGCAATCATTGCAGCACCAGCATAAAATAAATATAAAATACTCAGTTCTTAATTATTAAGAACTGAGTATTTATTTTTATATTTATTTTATCACTTTGTTATCTCGTTAAGATCATAAACAATATTTTCTTATGACTATTATTGAGTTGTTTAGGTATCTATTATTTCTGGTCGACATGAAAATATATTATATGAATATAATATAATGCAAACCTATTTTAAGGTATCCTATTTTAAGAAATAAACGACTATTACAATAAAATATCGAAATAATAAAAAGAATACAGTTGCTTGTTTTCCTGAATTAGGCTATCCCTGTGTTTCAGGCTAGGAAGTGCTTACAAAAAACAAAATAATGAACTAACATTGAACAATATGAAAAAAACGAAAACGCCCGAAACTACTTGAAACTACTTCATGTATTTAAAAAAAAACTAAATTAATAGGTATAGCATTGAAAGGTTTTACTTCCAGATAGCAAGTAGATCTTGTGTTTCTCTATAAGATACTAGCTGTCCTCCGCGGTATCACCTGGGTCTTTGGTTACTGCTTCGTGGGCTTTCTCGAAAAATGGGCTATCTAACGCTTAATAAATTTTCAATTCGAACCAGTACTTCCTGAGATTAGCACGTACAAATATACTCTTGAGCTAGCCGATAGTCTTCCTCGATAAATGAGTCTGCAACGCTAAAATAATCAGTTCAGATCAGGTCGTACGGCGGCGGCGGCGGCGTCGTCGGCGGCGTATCCATTGCTCGCCGTCCGCAAGCCCGCCCCTACGGTGGCCGGAAATCGGGATTGGGATCCCGGCGGCTGGCGCGTGAGGGCCGTTCCCTCGCGCGTGCGGCTGCCTCCTTTGCTAGCTTTACTGCTTCGCAGAAGGGGGTGACTGCCTACCACTCCTCCTCGCTCCGGATCATGGCCTGTACCAAGGCCCGGCCCCGAGAAGTCGTTGCTGCCGATCGCCCCCACGAGGACACGGCGGTGCTCTGCCCAAGCGGGGCACAGCACCTCTACCGTATGCTTCACCGTGTCCTCCGGGCGGTCCACACAATGGTGACACCCGGGCGTTTCTTCCGCACGAATTCGGTGCAGGTATCTCCCGAACTTACCATGTCCGGTGAGAACCTGAGTCATGCAGAAGGTGAGGACGCTGTGTTGTCTTTCCAGCCCCTCCTCAAAGAGGGGACTTACCGCCATTATTATGGCGTGCCCAATGTTGCACCTTTGATTATACAATTTTGTTGCACACATATCTCCGATGCTACGTACAGTCTGCAATAATTCACAGTATGGCGGTTTTGACCATAAAAAATGCACCTTGGCTTTTCCCGACTTGCCTTTTCCCAATAATGTGAGGTCAGGTCAAGATTCAAGAGTTTTCGGTTTTATTTCAGAAGTCCGTTCACATCACAATGAAGATTTAAGTAAGGGTGATCAATATTTTGGTAATATATGTATATAAAGCATAATTTATTTATTTTAATTGAAAGTTTGTCTGCTAATTAATAATAATAATAAATGTATTTATTGGAACATAACAATTTTTACAATATATAGTGCTCGTTAGCAGCTACATTAGTTTAAAATTAAACAGCAGCCATTAGCGCCCACCTCCTCGAGGATAGACTTCGGCGTTCCAGCTTAATTAATGGAAGTTATATACAAAAAAAAAGACAACAAGGAATGATAATATCTTAAAAGTTTAACAACCATTATGACAACAAAACAGCATAAGAATTAGTAAAATTCCAGTTCTTCTATCATGGTATGTGGTATGTGTAATTGTAATTTGTAGTGGCAGCCTTATAAACTTTCAGGTAGCTATAATACACTTCTGGACACATCTATTGGCCCACCTTAGAGTTTAGGTTTCGATGGCCCCTACCGAAATATGATTGCTAGATTGAACAAAAACTGTTGATGCAGTTTTAAACCTGATACATTTTACCATCTTTTTCGATCGTATTGTTTTAAATTTGAATTCAGAATACCATACGACATGGAGCTACGCCTAACAAGTCGGATATGCGCCTTGTTAAAGGCAATTGATTTTTGAATAAAAAACATGTTTTATCAAATAAAGGTTTAATTTAATAACACATGTTGCCTCCATGGGCATCTACCACAGCTCTCATACGATTAGGCATAGAGTTTATCAACCGCTCTATGAAATTTTGAGGGATCATCTCCCATTCCTCTTCTATGGCAGTTTTCAACTCCTGCATCTTCTGGGCAACTGGCTGACGAGCCCTAATACGTCTTTTTAGCTCGTCCCACATGTGCTCAATGGGGTTCATGTCTGGGCTTCTGGCTGGCCAGTCCATAACTGTGATGTTCACATCCCGAAGATATTCCTTGACGATGCCGGCCGCATGGGCTCTTGCATTATCATGCATAAAAAGGAAATTTGGGCCCACATAGTCCGCGTATGGTATCACGTGAGGTTCTAAGCACTCACGAATGTACCTTTCAGCATTTAATGTTGGCAGCCGTGGTCCTGTAACAACCTCAAGTTGAGTTTTGCCGCTCGCGGATATACCGCCCCAGACAGTCCATGAGCCACCGCCATAGGCAACCCTCTCTTCAAAGCAGCATTGTGCGAAACGCTCTCCCTTACGTCGGTAGACCTTCTTCCTTCCATCATTGCCATGTAACACAATTTTAGACTCATCAGAAAAGAGTACACGGCTCCAATCTTGCTGTGTCCAATTTAAATGACTGCGTGCGAAATGAAGGCGCGCTGTTCGGTGGGCTCGCGTTAGTTTGGGCCCATTAGCTGGCTTGTGTGGTACCATATCGCGTTCTTTTAACCTTCTCCGAACAGTTCGAGCGCTCACAGATACTCCGTGGAAGTCGCGAAGTTGGTTTTGTATCTCAATGGAGGTAAGGTGACGATTTCTCAAGCTGGTCGTCACGATGAATCGATCCTGCCTTTCAGTTGTGACCCGAGATCGTGGCCTTCCTTGGCGACGAACAAAGCCGCCAGTCTCTAGGTACCTCCGATAAACATTTCGGACCGCAGATCGATTTAAATTAAGTGGAGCACTCACGTTTCTTTGGCTGTGTCCGGCCTGAATAAGTGCCACAGCTTGGGCGGCGACTTCAGGTGAAGTATCCATAGATTATTGATAGAACCTCACCTTAATGTTAAGAATAAGTAATGTTTGTTGCAAAACCAAAGATATCAATCACTTTTTCAAGAATTAAATCCAAGTAAAGCAATAAAACCAAGTTTTCTTAGTATTCGATTGTTTGATATCAACAAACAGGCTCCAAATTGTCTTTTGTTTCTTTAAATTCTGTGTTCGAAATTCAAAAAAAGACTATTGAATGAAATTGTGAATGTGCCAGGTTCAAAACTGCATAAAAACTTTTTGCTCGACCTAATATAAAATTTTAGCTAGGACCAAACGAAACTGAAAATACAAGGTGGGCCAATAGATGTGTCCAGAAGTGTATAAGTGACTAGCTACTGTCAGCGGCTTCGCCCGCGTGAAAGTAGGCTTCTCTATACAAACTGTAGACCCCGTTGCATTCCTTTAGTTGTTCCCTTGCATTGGGGTGAATGTTGGAAAATCTTCTCTTAGTGCTCGCCTACGGTATAGAAGGAAGTCTTGTGCAAAGTTTCACGCACCTAGTCCCAGTAGTTTCGGCTGTACGTTGATATGTCTGTCAGTCAGTTTCTTCTTTATATGTAGATAATAGAGCCTGATTAAAATTTTATTTTTGATTTAAATTTTAGATTATAATTAAATTTTAGTTTAATTAAATTAAATTTTAGTTTAATTAAATTAAATTTTAGTTTAATTAAATTAAATTTTAGTTTAATTAAATTAAATTTTATTTTACTTAATATTAAATAAAATAAAATTAGAAATTATGAATTTAGTTGAGATTTGGGTTTATTTTTTGAGGTGGGAAATTATAAAATAACTCCTCCCGCTCTGGGTGAAGTACCTAAGAGGGAGTGCCAGACTTTTACTGACTAAAAGCCACTTGTGTTCCTTCAGTTGCCCTTTGCGTTCCAGGGTCTCGGTACGGTAACTTTTTCGAACAATCCTTCCTATACCTAAGTATTTTACGACTTTGAAACTCTAAACATATAATTGCTTGGGTACCCTAAAAGCCTAAAACTAATTGTCTACTTGCTCTCATTTTGGATCTCAGGTTTTTATGAAAGCCAATTGATATTTTTTGGTGGATACTCATTCAATATGATGATAGGTTTTTGTCGGCGACGATGACCGTTATTGCGGCGCGTGCATCTAGGTGCGCGCCTGTTTCCGCCGAAGCGCTTCCAATGTCTCGATATATAAGGCTTATAAAGTGTGTGAGCGAGTACAGTACAGAGAAGGCAGTTGTTCCGCGACGTCTGTGGAGTCAACACGTTCAAAATGTACAAGATTACTCTGTTCATCTTGGTGGCAGTGTTCGCTGTAGCCCTCGCAGGTTAGTGCCCCCCAGTTTTTACCGCCACAGCGTCCGAGCCGACTCGTAATTCTTTTATAAGTGTCATTTCATGTAATTTCCGATTGGATTCAGACAAAGATCAGTGATTTTGCATGTAATTGGTTTTACTTTGGTGATTCACTTTTTGGTTGGATAAGTGGAGGGTCAACTATCCCTGAGAGGATTAGGTAGGTACCTACATAAAATGCTAGATTTTATTTTTAATATCGTTGGAATCGTAGGCACCGATCTAGGGTCTAGAAATAGATATACAAGATCGAAGGCCTAGAACAAGGAACATGGCTCGAAACTTCTGATATTGTTAACGTCATCTAGCAAGTTGGTATAGTTTTCCATCTTGAATTGAAAGTTATCGATAGATCCATTTCTCATTCATTCCTTTGATCCTGAAAGCTCCCGCTTTATAAATCAACCCGTACACGAGTTCATGTTTTTCAAGTCGTCGTAGTTTCGTTGTTAATAAACTGTACAGACCTCCTTATAACTTGCAAACCTTGAGTTCTTAACGATAACATTGTTTCCCAAAGGTCATATTTACATTGTGAAAAGCCTTCTTAAATCTTTTCAGGGCTGAAATATTATAATCTTCCTAATTTGAACTACTACTCACTATTATGTACGGTATATAGTGAAATGGGTACTCTAAGGATTGAAATCACATTTGTGGCTTACAGCTACAGTCATTATACAATGAAATAATATCATTAACACACCTATGTAGGTATATCTCACGAGAACCCATAGTTGGCTATTAAAGCATTGTAACTGCGAAGCTTCTTTCAAAAGCTCTTCGTCAGAGTTCTCAAAATATTCTTAACTCTGCACTTGACTCAGCAGAGTGGGTTTTTTCTGCTAATCGAACATCATATTTTTTATAATTTTCGCGTTAAGCATGATGCTGATGGTGAATGATCGAATCCTGTCGGTCACGATTTCCTGAGGTCATACATAAAAAGCAAGTACAACGATTAGTGATGATCTCAGTTTTAAATGGTGTTTAGCTTCCTGACTCATTGATGGCTGCTTACATCTTCCTTTAATTGTTGTATGATTTTCAAGGTTTCCTATTTTGACTAAAATTTTAGACAAGCATATTTTTTATGAGTCTGTTCACTAAAGAGGAAAACAGTAAATAAACACGTAACTCATTATTATTATTATTGAAAATGTTATGTTTTGGTAAGAAAACGGTTTTTATCTAGATCATTTCTTATACGTATAGCGGCAATGATATCTAATTAATTAAAAAAAAATAACTAGAGACAGAACTTGATAGGTTTGCTTATTGGATACCTACTTATTTATGTATAAGGGACTCACTAACTAGTGTGAGCACGAGTGACATATATGTGCATTGTGCACATTCCAGAAGGACAGTACTATGTTCCCCGCGCCTACTACACCATAGACGCTGAGGGTCACGAGTCCGCGCGAGTGCCGCTGCGCCGGCTGCGTCGTTCGCTGAAGCCGTACCCTTACGAGTCCTTCGGAGCCAACGCTAACGCCAACGCTAATGCTGAAGCATGTAAGTATACTCTTACTGGTTTTATCAATGCGAAAATGTATTCGTCATACGCTTAATGACGTAGGAAAATTCATGTCAGACCTTTGCTCCGTTGCCTTTGATATCTTAGAAGGGAAAAAAAAGGAGGCTAAAGAAGCCTAAGGAAGTGTCTGTAAAGCTCTGAAATAAATACGGTTATGTGCTGTAGGCTCCTTGTTTCGGAAAAAAAACTGGGCAAGTGCAAGTCGGACTCGCGCACTGAGGGTTCTGTTCAAACTTACCTATGTAAATAGTTCAATTCCTGAATGGAGTCTTGAAGATTTCTCCGAATCGCAAAAAGTATTTTTTTTTCGTGACATAACAACAAATTTATTGTTTTCAGAATTATTCCTATACTTGTGCTATAAGACTTTGCTTTATGCCAAATTTCAGGATTCTAGGTCAACGGGAAGTACCTACCCTATGAATTTTGATTTCCTTGAGAGTGTCGAAATATACGTTTTTTCCAAAATATACGGCCGTATTTTTTTTTCCCGTTGACTTAGAAGTTTGATTTTTTCACAACTTCCAGGGACTGCTGTGCAGACCTGGGTTTAAGGTTTTAATTTCAACTCGATAACTCCATGCGTTCCCGAGATAAAGGGTCTTGACAGACAGACAGACAGACGGATAACAAAGTTATCCTATAAGGGTTTCGTTTTTTCCTTTTGAGGTACCTACGCAACCTTAAAAAACTTATTGTGTTAATGATACGGTGATCAAAATCTAGATCAGTTATAAAATCGGCGGCAACGATCTTTCGCGCCGGGCCATGGTCCGAAGCGAGGAAGAGTGACAGGTGGTCGAATCCTTCTGCGAAGCAGTAATGCTAGCAAAGGAGGAAACCGCTCGTGTACGCGTGAGGGTGCGACCATCACGCCCCAGCCGCCGGGATCCCGATCCCGATTTCCGGTCACCGTAGGTGCGGGCTTGCGGACGGCGAGCAATGGGTAGCACCGAGCCCAAATCGTCGACGGCGCGTACTGTTCTACGCGCGCCTCAAGGAGATGTCAGCAAAACATAGAGGCCCAACAGGGTCGAAGCCTACTGGGGCCAAGGGTTTGTTTCTGAAAGGAAAACTCGGCCCTGGGACGAAGGTAAGGAACAGGAGTGGGTTTTTAGTCAGTAAAAGTCTGACACGCCCTCTCGATCCGCCTAAGAGAGGGGATGTCATGGATGATTTTCCCACCTACAAAAAAAGAAAAAGATCAATTATAAAATAAATAAACTCTTGCTCTTGGCCACCAGTCGGTTACGCCCACATGACGCTCCTAAGTAAAGCCTCGCTGGGTCAATCTCGTGAATGAAAACCAGCATATTATCGGCGTATAATTGACCAATCACGGTTTCGATTACCCGCCTAATCTTACGGTACTGGAGTTGATAAATTCGTTTCGTGTATAAAATACTTCTCTACTGCACCGTTGTTTATTAAAATTTAAAATGTAGATCATTACGTAGGTTTATAGATTAGTGACGTTGACGTTGTAGGTTTAGTTTTTTTTCTTCTGCCACATAATGTCACTGATATAGTATGTACCTCAGTACAGTAGATATATAAACACGTGTGCCTAAATAGATATAGCGTCCTCCATCAGTATCAATTATTGCCAACTTCTTTACAGCGAGTCAGAAAAACATAGAAAATTTAGCGATCTATCGCGCCGGGCCTTTGTACAGGCCATGGTCCGGAGCGAGGGGGAGTGCCAGGCGATCGCCTCCTTCTGCGAAGCAGTAATGCTATTAAAGGAGGCGGCCGCACGCCTTGCTGACATCTCCCTGAGGCGCGCGTGTAACAGTATGCGCCGTCGGGATTGGGATTTTTTAAAATAATTGTTTGTTTTAAGTAGTAATAGAATTTTTGATAGACGTGACGATGTTCAATACGTGTTAATGGACAATGATTTTGTTATGTGTTGTTTCGGTATTACATCATTCAAAATTAATTACGTAGGTACTTGTTGTTGGCCAAATGAAGATTATTCAGAAAAGTTATAAATAATATGTACCTTGAAGTGAAGGTTTTTCACGAACAAATGTTTTAATGCCAAGGTTGTAGGTACCTATTCATTTATAGAATATATGTATTCTATAATATTTGATTGCTTACAGTCTTTGATAATAATGGCATCAGGCATTTTATGTGCATAGCTAATCATGAAATGCCATGGAAAACCGGCTTATTGCTAGTTGGATGCGCGCTATGGTCCCTAATTTAAAATCCATAATAAATATAATTTACGTACTTATAAAAAAAAAACTGAACTTCGCTGTAGATTTTCATGTGTTGGTCAACTTCGACTTAGGCTTATTCTTTAAAAGATAACTTAAAAAAAATATTGACTGATTTTCAATCATTCAACCCTAGTGAAAACTTTTTCATATATTTTATTAACCACATCTTCTAACTCCAACAAAAGGCTGCCGATGCCGTGCATTCGCAAGTTCAAGTAGCTCCAAAAGCTCATTGTTGATGCACTTACTGTTAACTTATTTCCCGACTACTGTGGTAGCGCATACTAATGCTCACCCACCGTACGTATGGAAGAAATACGCGATAAATATAATTGTCGTCGAATGTAGAACGGCGACGTGTCGATTGAGCTTAAAAGTGTTGCGTCTAAGGCACCGTTCATCTAACGGTCTTGAAATTCTCCGTGCGACGATAATGCCGGAGGCGGCGGACAACTCTCTTCGCACAAAAAGTGATCGATAAACATCGCTCTCGGTGGCCCAACCATAAGTAGAGTAGTTACCGTTCGATCGTAAAATTATTTCGAATGTCTATTACCTACTTCGACCCACATCATTATTATTTGATTGATAGTAGATCGGTTAATTAATAGGTTTACCTATCTACGTCTGTACCCCTTTCTGTATCGGCCATTGGTCCAGATGGAATATCAGTTGAAGTAATAATAATAATGGTATCACATTCCATTAAAAGTGACTAAAGGGCCTCTGCGTGTTGGTTTCGGTTCCTCGTAAGCCTTCCAAAGGTCCGGGATCTCAGGGTTCCGAGATATACTGATATATAAAAAAATATTAATTTTGTTTGTTCCAAAAACTTACAGACACAAACAGTTATGGTTTAAAACAATAAATATAGGAAACAAGATTAATAAGATACAAAGTAACGTTATAGTTAAGATTAAAGTAAATACGGCTGGTAGAGTAGTACTAGACGTGTCCAGCGAACAAGATCTGTACAAAATTGGTGAGCCCTGCCTCTTAAACTAGGGTTATCCTGTATCTTAAGAGACAGTGGTCAGCTATTAAATTTCTTTGTACAACCAAGTGTGTGTTATTGCGACTGTGACTTTGTTCTTTAATAAGTTGTTGCGGGAAGAAGCCATACCTGATGATTGGTGCAGCAATTCTTTGGTGCCCATCTATAAAAACAAAGGTGACGAGCTTGAGTGCAACAATTATAGAGGAATAAAGCTATTGTTTCATATTATTAAAGCCCGGGAGAAAGTTATTAAGAGCCGGTTGAGAGAAGTGAGTGAAATTTCACAGAACCAATTTGGTTTTATGGGTACAACGGATGCCATTTTCGCTATACGCCTGTTGTGCGAGAAATATACAGAGGTGCGCATAAAAACTTGCACATGGTATTCGTTGACCTCGAAAAGGCATACGATCGGGTACCTCGTGAGGTTCTGTGGTGGGCTCTTAAGGAGAAAGGTGTGCCTGGGAAGTATGTACAGTTGTTCCGAGCGATATACAGTCGATGCAGTACCCAAGTCCGGTCCACAGTGGGCACCACTGGAAGCTTCAATGTGGCTGTCGGCTTACATCAAGGGTCGGCTCTCAGCCCTTACCTCTTACGCTCTGACGTCGGACATTCAGGAAGAGGCTCCCTGGTGTATGCTGTTTGCCGATGACATTGTGCTGGTTGCCGAGAGTGGTCTCGAGATTCAGAACAGATTGGAGGTGTGGTGGCACAGATTGGACAGTGTTGGCCTGAAATTGAGTAGAACTAAAACGGAGTACTTACTTGCGATTTTGGCGGTCTCTACAATCCTGTGCCTTTAGCTTTCGCCGGAACGCTCGGGTCGCTCGTCCAAGAGCATGGTGAGGTAGAGCGAGACGTAACACATCGGTTCAACGCAGGATCGATAAAATGGCAACAGGTCACGAGAACAACTTGCGACCCACGGATGCCCCTCAAATTGAAGGGTAGAATAAAATTTACAAGTCCGTGATAAGACATGTCATACTATATGGATCAGAATGTTGGACTGTGAAAAAGATGAATGAAAAAAGATTGCATGTAGCGGAGATGAGAATGTTGAGATGGATGTGTGGTGTGACGAGAATGGATAAAGTGAGAAATTAGTATATTAGAGGAAGTTTGAAAGTGGCGCCAGTGACAGAAAAATTGAAAGGTAATCGGTTGTCTTGGTATGGTCATGTAAAGGGCAGGGATGAAGCGCTTATTACTAAAAGAGTTTTGAGTATTACATGTAAATGGATGGAGAGAGAGAGGTAGGTCAAAAAAAAGATGGATGGATTGTGCGATTTGACGGGTGACAGGACAGAATGGAAGAAAAAAACGTGTTGCGCCGACCCCAAGTAATATGGGATAAGGGCAGGAAGAAGAAGAAGAGAGGCTCAGCCAGTACCCGGCCACGGTCTTGGAACAGAAAAGCTGAAACGTACGTTAAAGTTTAATCAGGGTCGATTCTTAAAATCGATCCCTGGCTATTAGAGATTTCTCTGAATATAAATTAATGGATAATTCGAATTAGTGACGAAAATTGAGCACTATGTAAATTTGATTAAAATAGTATATCCGTCTGATTTCGTAAAACTGGACTTTGGTTACCTTCAGGATAAGCACTCACATATCAAAAATAATATTTTACATGTTTCGTTGATTTATTTCTGAGTTTTCCTATGGGTTTCATTTTTCGTATCCTTTTTCCATAAAATATAATTGAATGTTCCTTAATGCTTGTTTCCAGTCGGTGGGGGATCGGCCTCCGCGAACGCGAACGCTCACGCTTCTGTGGACGGCGGTGGTTGGGGAGGCCGCGGCGACGGCTACAACGGCGGCGGCAATAGCGGCGGCAGCGGCGACTGGGACGTACCTGCCGGCGCCGGCAGCAGCTGGGACGCACCTGCCGGCGTCGGTATCGGCCTCGGCTTGAACGCACCTCTAAGGTAAAGATTTGAATTTCAAATTCGATCAAATTCGAAGGGCTTTAATTATACAACATTAGTTTTATTATATGCGAAATCCGAAACACGTGTTATTTTTACGTAAAGATTTATTGTGACAGTTTTTCAATTATTCAACCTACGAAAAGTTGCCATGAAAAATCACAAAGTTACCGGCACGAATCTTGAGCGCTCGGCGAAAGAGTGGGGATCGCTTTCCACATCGTACACATCGGCGAGCCAATCACTGTACAAGGATTCGTCTCACTTCATACCACTATAGAGACCCGATATTTCATTTCTGCGCAAGTGGAAGTCAGCACTCAAGATCCATGCCGGTATCTGTATACGCTTGTTATTTTACCTGGTTGTCCGCACAAATACATAGTCACCGTGCCATCTAGTCGACTGAGGGCTGAGGGGTTGTTTTGTTCCCGCACCCCAGCGGTGCGCTGGCGCCTAATACCCGCTATGACCCACCGTGACCAACGTGGGACCTTTTTAAAATTTTTTGGGCAAAAATATAACATAGTGTACCTAATAGTTATCGGAATCGATTCAATTACTGATTCTGAAAAAACTATATTCAGGTTTCGCATATACCTACCTACCTACCAAAAGTAATTTTCACTGGAAAATTGCAGACGTCGTATGATTGTAATAAATCTTTATTACATTATAATTTCTCGATATATTATGAATAAATGTGTTTTCATAATAAAACACATCCAAATTCATTAGTTTCCAATATAACTGTGTCTTATTTATAAAAAATAGTTCACATTTTTCCGGCGATATTTATACAAGCATAGCATTAGTTTAATTAAACCTGTGGTTTAACACTGAATAAACTGATAAATAGGATCTTAATTCAAAATTTTCTATGGAGAATTGAATCAAGAATCTGCTAATCAGTAATTAAACTAGTTATGATATGCGAGTTTTATCAACAGGTCTGTAAATTTCGGAATTACAAACTCTATGACATACAAAACAAAGTTCTAATTCTATTGCAATCCTTATTTGCCTTTGAAAGGTCTTTTTGCTACAAATGATACCTAACTGAAAAAGTAACCTACAACTTATATTGAATAACATAAACCTGGGGTGACTTTAATTATTACTCGTACTTATATGAAATATGAAAGTCCATTTGACATACTCGTATTATTAAGAAAAGTTAAACACGAAGTCATCAATTAGTCTTTACAACTAGAGTCAATTTGGTTTCAAAAGCTTAAATAAGTTCTCATGCAAATAAATAAAGCACCTCAGCCTCCGGATATGGACATACGACAGAAAAATTATAATTTTAATTTAGTCGTAAACCCCGACTATTTCAAGGGACTAAGTACATGTTATTTGATCGGTCAATAAACACACAGCTTTTTTATTATTTATAGGCTCACGTTTGACTACTAAATACATGTATGTAGTATAGTTATAAAAATGTTAAAATCAACGCCATCTGAGAAAATGGCCATGCTCGGGGCCTTAGCTTTCGTCACCAATAAAAAAATAACGCAAATGATTTAATGCACATAAAATGTTGCTAATTGCTTGTGTAAAACTCTCCAACTAACTTGTATAATTTGTGTGTTTCTAGGCGTTAATTCGGCGGCTGTGATAACTAGACTAACTCCAAGGTGTCGGCCCATCCATCCATCCTGAGCGCGTATTTTCCATCAGTTGCACGCCCGCCGCGCACGTGCGCCCGCGCTCCGCTGTGCAACTGCCGGAAGATTCTTTCCTATTTATTGTTATTAATTATTAATATATTAGCATATTAAATGACTTAAGCATTTGATTAATATTTTAATACCGCTTACCTTCTGTGCATTCTGAGAGAAAATGGAAATTTTAAATCTTACATTTCCATAAACAAACCTAAAAAAAACATGGGTAAAATGATAAAAAATCTTAAATGATAAACTGTTTTAGGTTCGGGTTTCTGAATTGAGTATTTTGTGTGAATGTCTCAAACCAGTAGGTTAGGTAAATGGTAAATTTTGACAGGGTTTCAGGCTAGAGTTTGAGAAATACTCTACTTCAAACCGCTTGCCTCGGATTGGTCCAACAATTTTTGTCGTGTCTTATTCGCCAGGGTCGTGTGTTTGCGACTGGGTACTCCATTAGCTTTTCAATCCCCATAGGTGGCAGAAGAGCTGACGAAAATACGAGATGGAGTATATGATCGTGGATGTGCGACTCTGGCAGAATAAACGCGAGAATGTTTGTTTGTCGGATATTCGACGTAGGCGTAAAGGAGGAAAAAGGTTAAATCAGAAATCGAGGGTGAGACTTTCAACGATGCTATTTAATTCTCTTTGATGCTATGTAACTACTTGTACTCAAATGTGTGTTTTTATTCATGAGTTGATGTCAGCATAAAAACGAAACAATTGGTATGTACCTACAGCCCCCTTAGCCAAGTTACATTCGTGTCGAATTCCGTTCTTCAATCGGTAACGCCTCGGTGTCAGCAATTGTAGAAAACGATAAGTTGGTAGGTACACACTGATTTAGATAAAAGTAAGTTAATTTCGTGAAACGCAGTTATTATTTAAAAAAAACCGAACACGTGCGAGATGGACTCTCATACAAAGAGTTTCGTATCATATCACAAAATATTAAGTACTGCGTATATTTGTCAAGGCCGCACAAATAATTTTAAAGATGGCCCATAATATTGACTGCGAGTCAGCCGGTGTGCTATTAAGTATGTCGGCGCACATTAGGATGCCAATGTCAAGAGTGACAGCTTGTCACTGTCACTCTAGCGAAGCGTCGAGTCGATGGTAGCGGGGCGACCATCTTGGGATGTGAGATCCTACAGAGCGGTTGCAAGCGCACCACGTTTTCGACGAATCGCTAGCCATCGTCTTAATCAAAATACATTTTGAAGTAATTGAGTGTTAATTAAAGCTTAAATGATCATTATTACGCAATTTTAGTATTATTTAAAGTAAAATAGTTGAAGTTTCCACAAGACAACGTCTTTAATTCAAATTACCTTAATTGGACTACCCACATACCCACGCTACACGATGAATAATTCTGATGAAGGCCGTCCTGAGCTTTCATCAGAAGTGGGATCCGAAGGAAAGGAGAATGAAGCAAAGCAATCGGATTCTAGGACAGCTGAGAAGCTATTGAGCAGCATGGAAGCGTTGCTTTTTCGAGTTTTGGCAGCCCAACAAACATCGCATGAATACAAATCGTACAATTCTTTTGAAGTTTGACCCGGAGGAGCCCGACTCGGACATTGAAGGATGGTGTAAAGTGACTGATTTCATTGTGCAAAATAAAATCTGGAAGGTGTTAATTTACTGATGGCGTTGACGGAGGCGCTGAAAGGTTCCAAGTAGGCGCTAAAGAGACTGCGCCTGAATCTGCTCTTCGGTTATGGAATCTCATCGAACGAATACCTGAAAGTACGATGCCTGAGAAGGAAACGTCGAGACGAAACTGGAACGAAGACGCAATACACTTCGAGTTCATCGCGAGCCGTGGAGAAAAGGACGACCCCGGCCTGCTACAAATGTGGTCAGCCTGAGCACGTGGCGACTGTGTGTCCAGACAAGAAGAACTGCTGTGAAGCTGCAGTCAAGGAGGTCCATCAGTGTGAGCCCCTCCAGGAGCGTCTTGGAGACATTTTCTGGTGAGCGAGTTCCTTTCTTATTTGATAGTGGATCATCATGTTCTCTTCTAAAGGAAAGCTTTTGTGACAAACTTGCGGGTACTGTGCGTAAAAACCTCGTTTACCTGAGTGGCACAGGCGGTGAAGATATTCAATGTACCATTCAAATTCAAAGCGATGTAGTCATTGATAAACTTTCAGTTAATTGTTCTTTTCACGTAGTTCCTGAGAGGCTTATTTCTCATCCGATCATAGTCGGGTGGGATATTTTTGATCAAGGATTTCTTTCTTTCTTTCTAATATCGATCTTAAACAAATATTCTGATTATTTTACCGAAAGTGTCGCGTAGAGTAACGACAGGCGAATGTCAAATTAACTTAATAGATCCTCACAAAACCGTACAACGATGCCCTTATCGCCTAGCGCCGGCGGAAACACTTATAGTCAGGGAAAAGGTTCTGGAATTATTTGACGCTGGGGTCATTCGCGAAACTCCTTCCCGTTTGCTAGTCCAATACTATTAGTTGAGAAAAAGGACAACTCGTATAGGATGTGTGTGGACTATCGGGAATTGAATTCCAATACGCATACTCACACCTGAACCAGTTTTAACTATTTTTGACCCGGAATTGCCAGTAGAGTTGCACGCCGATGCTAGCTCTGATGGATACGAAGCGATTCTCATACAACGGATAGATAATACACCGCACGTCGTGGAGTATTATAGCCGTTGAACCTCGGATGTTGAGTCGTCTCGATACCACTTGTACGAACTGGAGACGTTGGCAGTTGTACGAGCGGTCGAGCTTTTTCGCCATTATCTTTACGGTCTTCATTTAGAAGTCTATACGGATTGCAATTCCCTCAAGGCATCCAAATGAAAAAAAAGATCTCACTCCTCGCGTCCACAGGTGGTGGTGGCTATTTTACAAGCCTATGACTTCGAAATTATTTATCGTGAAGGTCGCGGAATGGAGCATGCGGATTATTTCTCTCGTAATCCTCTTCCTGATGTTAATGACGGTGGTACAGCCTACGGGAGCCCGCTGACACAGCAAGTTCAGTATGTCGAATTACATCACGATTGGCTTTCGGTCGAACAAAAGCGTGATAGCGAAATACAAAACCTTATTTCAAAGCACGACAGCAATAATTTCCCCGATACTGTAGCTCAAACATATGATGTAAGAGATAGTATCCTATATAGGAAAATAAAACAGGAAAACCGTAATAAAACAGTCTTCTGGTTGCCGGTAGTTCCCTGGTCTTTAATTACAACATTTAGGAAAGGATAAAACTTTAGATAAACTCTATGAGCAGTTCCTTGGTTATTGGTTCCGAAATGTCAAAATGCGTGCGTAAATTTATCGACTCGTGCATTATTTGCAAAGCATCAAAGGGTCCATCTGAACCCGTTCAGCTTCACCCGATCCCCAAAGCTTCGGTACCATGGTATACAATACAAATTGATTTTACGGGAAAGCTTAGCAGGAAAAAAGTGATCGAAAAGAATACTGTTCGATGATTATCGATCGTATTACTAAGTACATTTTACTATAGCATACTGCTTTTCTTGACGCTAAGAGCGCGGTACACGCATTGCAGAAAGCAGTCTATCTTTTTGATGCGCCTAAACGGATCATAGCGGATCAGGGTCGTTGCTACGTAAGCTCCGATTTTAAGAATTTTTGCGGCGAACATAAGATAGATCTCCATTTAATTGCGATTGGCTCTAGCCGGGCTAATGGTCAGGTCGAGAGGGTTATGCGGACCCTCAAAAGCCTGTTAACCATTGTTGAAAACGACCCGAATAAGACGTGGCGAGATGAAATAGGAAATATTCAACTCGCGCTTAACAGCACCCGATCATCCGTAACCAAGTATTCCCTTACAGAACTTATGTTAGGTATTCTAATACAGTAACTAAACTCAGAAGCCCATGGTCAACAAGAACGTCTTAATCTCGATGTTGTGCGGAATGACGCATCTGCTATTGTCCAAAAGGCAGCAGAAAACGAAATTAAACAATTTAATCAAGGCCGTGTAAAAATTAAAGCTTCTTCAAAAGGTGACTGGACTGTGTGGTGGTGTCACTTTCCTCAAAAACAATGAACGAAACTAGACAAAATTGGACAGAAAGTTTAAGGGTCCATTTGTTATAACGACGCACGGCGATACTAAATAACGATCGGTACGAATTAAAAAGATTAGGAAGTTCTCATCGAATTTATAAGTATGCCCACGAAAATTTACGCTCAGTACCTCACGGACACGAAGGTTTGCTTGAAATCGCTTCTAACCTTTTGAATCTTGATGAGGCCGAGTCGGCGCCAGAAGATGTAGATGCTGGGAATGACTTGTTATCCACGAACGACAGTGACACCTTGACTGCAGCATGCTCTGACACTATAACCACCGGCTCTTCTACTATTACCGGTAATTCAGACACTCTCAGTGCACACTCTGATCCTGAGACATGGGATGTAGATGGCGAAATCGAAACTTGGGATGAACAGGATATCCTGCAATCGTAGGTATGTCGTCGGTAAGTTAAGTCAAAGTCAAAGCGTTTATTGCGAAATAAGTGTTTACAATGTTGTTATAATATCATGTCAGTACTTTTGACTTAGCAGCCTTTTACAAGCATTGCAATTTTAATTTATCCTAATTAACATACAATAGACATTATTATTATTTAATTATTATTGTTTTATGTCTTGCATGAGTCTGTCGGTTATTGTAAGCATTATTCAATCCAGAATTGTCCAGCCGAAAGGAGAGTGTCGTCCGGGCCACACCCAGTGGGGTTGGTTGAAGGGATGCACTCGTCCGATCTAGAAGTTATACCCATAAAGTCGATCCTGGTCGGAGAGACAGTGTCGTCCGGGCCATACCCAGTGGGGTTGGTTGAAGGGATGCACTCGTCCGATCCAGAAGTAATATCCTTATAGTTTATCCTGGTCGGAGGGACAGTGTCGTCCGGGCCATACCCAGTGGGGTTGGTTGAAGGGATGCACTCGTCTGATCCAGAAGTAATATCCTTATAGTCTATCCTGGTCGGAGGGACAGTGTCGTCCGGGCCATACCCAGTGGGGTTGGTTGAAGGGATGCACTCGTCCGGTCCAGATGTTTTGCTGTTGGTTGACAAGTCGATGGGGACAGTGTCGTTCGGGCCAGATCCATTACGGGCTGGTTGAAGGGATGCACTTGTTCATTTAAATGTCTAATTGTGATTGACTCTGTGTTTGACGCTACAATCGAATACCCATGTGAAGTCCTGTAGCAGGATGGACGAGCGGACGTCTTGGTGATTTGTTTGTTCCAGGAATACCATAACGCCCGAGGACGGTCGAATGTCAGTCTGGCCGTGTCGGCGCACATTAGGATGCCAATGTCAAGAGTGACAGCTTGTCACTGTCACTCTAGCGAAGCGTCGAGTCGATGGTAGCGGGGCGACCATCTTGGGATGTGAGATCCTACAGAGCGGTTGCAAGCGCACCACGTTTTCGACGAATCGCTAGCCATCGTCTTAATCAAAATACATTTTGAAGTAATTGAGTGTTAATTAAAGCTTAAATGATCATTATTACGCAATTTTAGTATTATTTAAAGTAAAATAGTTGAAGTTTCCACAAGACAACGTCTTTAATTCAAATTACCTTAATTGGACTACCCACATACCCACGCTACACGATGAATAATTCTGATGAAGGCCGTCCTGAGCTTTCAAGTAAATAAAACTTAAATAAAGTGTTACGGTAATCAAAAACAAAAAATGTTGTCAGTGAGTACTTTAAAGGAGTACATATACTAATAACAATTTTTATCAATTTGGCGGATACTGCGGTCTCAAGTATGTTTTGAATTCATTGAAGTACGGTATTTGATTTTCATAAAGTTGAGGGTTGAAAATACATTTACAATGCGTTCCAAATAAGAATAGGATCGATTGCCATGTTGTGACGTCACGTCATACTGTCAAATCGCAAGAAATTGGGCAAAATTGAAGAACTCAGAGATGAGCAAAATTTAAGAACTGGATTCTGATTAAACTATTTTCGTTCACAGTTCGTAAATAAATTAAATTTTAAAATTTTATTGTTTTATTTACCATAATAATTCTTCGATTTGACAGTATGACGTGACGTCACTACCTGTCAATCGACCCTATTCTTATTTGGAACGCATTATACACAGATATTCTATGAGACGACAATACAACAATACGTGGGTCACACTGAATGTTTTTAGAATAGGCCAGTGAGAAAAGCATTTAAAAGCACAGCAGTGTAATGGGAGTATTTGGCGGGATTTCTTCGAGTGAAGTTCAATGGCTGTTTTAATTAATCGCAAATTGATTCCTAGTGGATAATGTGATGTAAAATTGGTGTAGTATTGTATGTCAAGTCACGCAGCTGGACAACCTGTAGAATCATTATAACAGGTGCGATTTCGGTAAAACGGAGTAGAGAATTATAAATTAAAAGTGTTGGGCAGTTCTCATAATCTTAACCTTCGTGCATCCAAAAACATGCTCCTTCATGTTCCTTCTCATCGTACTGGCTTTATGTCCAACTCATAAGCTGCTTCCACCATAAAACTCTGGAATGTGCTTCCCCTTGACATCAAAAAAGCTGAAAGTAAATTTTCCTTCAAGCGTAAAATTCGGAACTATTAGGTACTTGAAGTCCTCACAACCTTAGTTCGGTCTTCGTCGGAATTATTATTAAGTTCTCTTAATGATTTGATATTTTTCTTAGTATTTATTAGTATATAATTTTAGCATATACTTATATGTATTTTATTATTATAAATAACTTATTTTTTATTTTATTTTCTGTTTGAAGTATCTATTATTTGTTTATTGTGCAAACCTACCACAGTGTTGTCTTTTTTAACCCAAAGGTTGACTGGTAGAGAATACCTTGTTGCATTAAGTCCGCCTATGTACCACTACTGTACATGAAGTTTAAATAAATAAATTATTGCAGTGAAGTGAAGCTTAGGTACCAAAAGGCTGACCCAATACATTTGCTGCCAAATACTGTAAAAACATTAGAATGTGATACATCCGCGTTCTAATGGAACTCAAAGTAACATACTTAGTTCTTGACTAAAAACTCAATACTTTTTAAACTTGACACTGGCTAAATGCACGAACTGTGCGAAGCCAAAATAAAAAATGTCATTTGTTTTCACAAATTAGCGGCAATGTGAAAAGTGTCAGTCGTGCGACGAAACGAATTTGACTAAAGAAACTTTTCATTCAATGATTTATTACGACTCTCATGATTGTGGTCTTAGTCAAAAACAATGTTACGGAAGACTTCGATTATCATGACGAAGCCCATCTTGTGTCAATGTTTTTTTTTTGGTTGGAAAATCATCCAACGACTTCTCCCCGTCTTGGGCGTAGCGGGAGGCCGTGTCAGACTTTTACTGACTAAAACCCACTCCTTTTCCTTCTTTGCCTTCGTTCCAGGGCCCCGGAGTACACGGCATATATATTTAATATATAATTATGTATATGCAACACGGCTAATGTTAGCAGCTGATAGTAGCACCCTTCTATATATATAATATATGAGGTATGTCACCACATGTTAATAGATCCGGACAGCTTCAAGCATTATTAGAATGAAGTACAAAAAATTTGAACAATTAGGCGTCAGAAAACTTTGTACTAGATGGATAGCTCATAATTCGACAGAAGATCAAAAACGTCATCGTTTAGATTGGTGTCGCTCAATGCTAGAATAGCATCTATGGTTAGGTACAGTACAGGTGATGGAAGCTGGATATATTGTAACGAACCTGAAACAAAAAGACAAACAGCACAATGGATGTTTCCATTCGAAGATTTGCCGACAAAAGCAAAGGTCAGAAATCAAGGGAAAAAGATGATTGATACATTCTTTGGATCGACCGGTTATTTCGCAACAATTGTTTTAGAAGATAAAAAGGACTGTTACTGTAGATTGGTATATCGCACAAAACACAGGATCCTTCTCCACCACAACAAGGGTCCAGCACACTGCACCAGGCGGACTATTGAATATCTGCTTATTAAAGGTGTGGAGTTAGTGAGTCATCCTCCTTACAGTCCTGACTTGGCACCACAAGGAATTTAATTTATTTCTAAAAATAAAAGATAAACTTAGAGGAATTCGTTTTATAAACCATGAAGATTTATTTCTCTGTCCATACTAAGTTCGAGCGTGAGTTAATACTAATGAATTAATTTGGTACGACGGACCAAATTCGCCGTACCAAGTTCACGCGTGAACAGCTGATTTTTTTTAACGTCAATACCTATTTATGTAATGTTGTATAATTCGTCTCCACATTGTTTGCAGAACTCAATCTGTAAAATAACAAAGTCACATAGTAGAGGTAAGTGTATATTTTTTTAATACCGTACGGAAACGAAATCCTGAACTCCTCCCTACAGATGTGATGGCGGGCCACTCCACGACCCTCGTAGCTGGTTTCCGGGACTTGTCTTAGGTCAACGGCAAGTACTCTATGCGAAATTGCGAAACGCACTTGACCGGTTTTTTTATTTGTTGTTATTATCTCATGCAATTTATTATAAACCTATGGTGTTTGCAACCCATACCCAGTGACCTTTGACAATATATAATCAAAGCCAGTGACATAACCTACGCATAGAAGCTATTATTTATTACCGATGGGTGTCGCTCATTTGGTGTAATGAGATATTTACCTATAACCTTACCTATAACAAAAGCAACGACCTTACAGCCAGTAGACGTCTAATAACAGGCGACGCATGTCTGTCAACACATTTATGATTATAGATCTGGTGTCTCGATCAATCAGAACGCAGTACCCCGCTCCCCCGTACCAATCAGAACCAATCTGAACGTAGTACCCCGCTCCCCGTACCTCGGTTGTCAGAATGAGGATAAGTCATGATTATTGTCGAGCATGCAGACTTGTAGCGTCAAAAAAAACAACAGTAAATACTGTGAAGAAATTATTTAAATCGGATCAAAAATGACGAAGTTACAGCAATTTTAGTGTATTAGTTCCAGAAACGCGTCCGAGAATGAAGCGACTCGCAGTGACGTCATCTGTCATGATCGGTCTCCACTCTCCACCGCGCGATTCGGCAGCGCAGTCTGTCGGCGGAATACTTGATTTGTACGCGTTGTTTTCGTTCGTACTTATTTAGTTTGTTTAATTAAAATGTCATCCTACAAATATTGCATTGTGCCAAAATGGAAAAATACTACGGTTACCAATAAACTATTTTTCAATACATTTCCTCGAAAACTGACTTGATTAGGTTCAACATGCCATGTATACCCTTGTGTACCCTTGTGTTTTATTTTCTCAACAACGGCTTTTTTCTTTCCTATTACGTCACGGTTAACGGTGGTTATTATTTTTTTTTAAAGCAAAGAGACCGGATATTTTTAAGGTTTTTAATATTTAATGAAAATTTAAATGGACACACTATTTAAATTTGAACAGAATATCATAAATAAATATGATTATTTAAATAATAATTTGTTATTACCAACAAATTAACAATTATTTGTGTTCTAAATTCAAAAATATTTGAATTTCTATTTTTAATATTAGGATGTATAACGGTTTGATACCTTTGTTTCTCCTTCAACCTGCAAAGGTTAAGCGCGAGAAAAAGTATATTAAATTAATTCATAAATATTGGAATGCATTTTTTTTCCATATTTTACTCCAAATCTCACCTCCCTTCGAAAGGAAAATTAAAATATTTAACGTAAAAATAAAACAATGCATGCGCGGCTCAAGTATCAATCGGTAAATGAATACGATCAAGCCGTTCGTCGCACGGATCATGACAGATGACGTCATCGTAAACAGTCCAGCAAGAGCGCGCGTTTCTAAGTAGCCGTTCAGAAAAACTTTAATATATCCACCATTTCTTGACGGATTTTAATCATTTTAAAAATTTAATGCTCAGTAAATTATTACACACACGATGTACCTACTTCTTAAAAATCGGATTTGCTATTATGTGATTGATCCTCATTTTTTTGGTGCGCTAGTTCAAGCATGAGGCGTCTAGTGGCTGTAAGGTCGTTGAACAAAAGCTATAAAGCTCTGTGCTGCTGTGCAATCTGAAGAATATGAAAATTTCAAATCTTACATTTACACACTTACCTACATCGCCAACCGGAACGGGTGGGCGAAGATTCTCAGTCACTGGGCGATACCGTTATCGAAGGGGGAGGCTGTTGCCTAGAATTGGGACACAATGTAGACTAATAAAAAAATAGAGCTTAAATGTTATAATTTTCACTTTGGCAAGTCATTCAAGTCAAGAGCACGCATTTTACCTTTCTTTATCATACCAAAACAAAAATAATTGAATATTAAGAAATTGATTATGAAAATTAGATGGAGTATTTCATGCTTTGTTAAATACATAAGTTCATATCCTGATAAATAAATAGTTTTCTTAGAATTAGACAAAGATGAGGCTCGGTCAGGATGCGAACTCTTGACCCTCTTAATGCGGGCTAAAAAGTGTCAGACTTTTACTGATTAAAAACCCACTCCTGTTCCTTCGTTGCCTTTCTTTCATACCAGGGCCGAGTCTTCCTTTCAGAAGCAGACCCTTGGCACCAGTAGGCTTCGACCCCGGCGTGCACGTGCGGCCTTCTCCTTTGCTAGCATTACTGCTTCGCAGAAGGATGCGACCGCCTGCCACTGCTCCTCGCTCCGGACCATGGCCTGTACGAAGGCCTGGCGCGAGAGATCGCTGCCGCCGATCGCCTTCGATCGAATTTCGAAATTGTCAGACAGCGTATGCTGCAGAGCTAAGTTTTTTCGATAATTTATCTATATGTGGGCCCCACTGTAGCTGAGAATCTAGAGTTATGCCCAAAAACACCGTAGTATCTTCAGGACTCAACTCTTTACCTTTTATTTGTACACTAGTTTGCACTTGCCTGACATAAAGCATCGTAACGACTGCTGCCGTCTTTTACCTAAACTCAAGCGTTAAAATTTTGTGAAATGGCTCTTATGCGCTACCAAGATAGTTAACATTCATATTTAAGTATTTGCTAAAATTTATAAGTTCTTTAAATCGATATTTTTTATTTGTAAATACTTATTTATGTATACCAAAAAAACGTTACTAACTATAATAACAGTAAAAAAAAAACCAACAATTTTTAATTTAGCAGTTTAATATGACATCATCAAATCTTTAATTAGGTATGTATTCAAAGATTTGATGATGGCATACTAAAAACTACTACAAACTTATCATATCTTGCCTACATTTGCCTAAAATTAACTTTAAGTTAGTTATTTCGATAAACATTTTCTTTGATCAAAAGTCAGATATTATGTCGTAGTTGTTTGAATGTTGTGTTCAAAAGACATCAACGCCTCTCATTCCTCTACACTCATCGTGTTCGCACGCGCAACGAGAGTAATGAATCTGCCTAACCATATCACACGGATCAAACATATATCACATATATTATCAGATATCACATATCCAACCGATATCACCTATCAACCATTTTTTTTAATTGTTATTGATAGACTCACGCTTGAGTACTGTCTCATCAGATGGAAAGCGACGATGTGGTCGACGATGGAACACGATTGCCTAGAAGTACCAAATCTATTTACTCTTGACTTAAAGAGGGTGTAGCTATCTTGAAACGCAGACTACAGCAGGGAATTCCATCATGAAAGACGCTAAAGTTGACTTTTCGTGATACATTAAACCATTTCTGATGACATATTAAGTACCTATTTGTTCTTGTTATAATACCACAATGCAATTACTTCCACAGTGTTGGTATGACTCGTCGCCAGTTTGGGCCGGTGGAAGGCAGGTCGGTGACCGCCAGCACCTCCGTGGGCCTGGATGCGTCCGGAGCTGGTTACTACGATCAGTCTGCATCGGTTCACTAAACGTTAATGCTCTACTGTACTACAACCACTGTATAAGCTAAAGTAAACTATATTTTCAACACACTTATTTGAAAACTGGCTCTTTCTTTCTACATATAGGTTCAGAATCTAGTGTATTGCGTTTTCTCGGCTCCATAACTGTCACACTTTCGGCTCAGCCGTCTATTCCACCTCTGCTGCAATAACGATGTTTGCCCACTTGCATCAAAATGTTATATGACTGGCTATTACCATATTGTACAGTCAAGACAAGCACATTAGTTGCAAGGCAACGCTTGTTCTTCGAAAATCACTTGCTACGACATCAATATAGAAGCGCAATTAATGTAAATTATTTGCTACCGATGTGACGATTGACTGCCCCTGTAGCTTCCAATGACCTGCATTTAGACGTGTAAGAACTAAAAAACGTTGTATCGTAGACTTGGTGTATGATCTAAGTGCCTACGTGATAGAATTTTAGTGCCTGCTTCTATGTCTCAGGATAACTACGAGTATGTAGTAAATCTCGTATTACAAATACTTATTAGCTTATCCAGTTGTTGTCACCTTCAAATTGGTAAATTCTGACATTTATATATGTGTGTGTAAGAATTAAGTTAATTTATGGGAATATATACATTTTAAATATCACATATGTACATTTATATCATTTATATACACGTGCAATAAATATGAATATTGTAAGAGTTTCAGGATGGAAAAAAAATATAAATAAAACGTTATACATAATTTATTCATTTACTTTATTTTAATGCCTTAACAAATATATGGTGTCAATTTATTAAGAGAGCGTGGAGTGTTATTGGTGAAATTATTTACTAATGTCGAACTTTTTAAATTAATCATAATTTATGCTGTGAAACCTGCTGTGGCCTGCACACTTCACATTGGATATTCAGTAGGACTAACACGAATGTAAAAGACTCAACTGCAGTTGAAGCTTGACCGAGCGTAGCATTCTTGTAGCCACTTTTACACTTGTTCGAAATACAAAGTTACCTTCCGAAACACCAAACGCTAACGTAACTCCAAAATAAGCTAGGTTTAAGTGGGACTGAGCCAGATCAGCCCCATGCCGAATGCATTATGGGCTAAATCTATCACAATGTGAGTCTCGGAAAATATCCAGCAACGAGCTTGGTACCTACAGACAGGATTGATTCACATTTGACCAAAACGATGGAAGAAAGGGAGGCATTTGCCCTGCAGTAAGACAACAATAAAGTCCAGTTCGGTGTCGTCCAGTAATCATTTTCTGTATCTTGAACATTACTGAACCAATTTTGTTGAATTTTTTTTCGTATGACTCACAATATTTGGCAAGCATAAGTTGCTCTTCATACATCGTAGACAACGTCAATATTTGCGCCAGGAAGACAGAATTTGGTAAATCGAAATAGTGCAATAACTATAATTTAGTATACGTAATATTTGTTGTCAGTCAATTGCTTAAATTAATTGTTGATTTATTTGTGGGGCAGTTCCAATCTGTACTGCGGCCTGTTGTACGTGTATCCTTGGTCTGGCGAAGGTTCAGGTGCGGGTACTGGGGCCGGCGCTGGTGCAGGAACGGGCGACGGAAACGGGGCAGGCTGCACGGGAGGCACGAAGGGAGGAGTCACTATCACTGCATCATCGGTTATGCCCACGTCACGACTAGACGGAACAAATCGCTGACCGAATTGTTGAGGGAACTGTTGAGCAAATTGTTGTGAACCCTGCTGGGGCACCTGTTGGTAGACCTGCTGCTGACCTGGATAATACTGAGGCTGGTAGTTCCCAGGAGCTCCATACTGCGGAGACAAGTCGTACTGATTGGGCACCCCGTATTGCGTTGGTAGTTCCATACGACCAAACATGGATCCTAAGAATGGGAACTTGTTAGTCAATGTTGCCCATAGTCCAGTTCCACCAACTTGGTTGCTGCCCTGGTTGCCCCAGAAAAGCCGCTGCGATGGCTCCTGGATAGAGTTCGGAACCTGGTTGACGCCCGTTGAATATGGGTCACTTGGGCCTGAGTAGTAGAGCGCTTCTCTTTGCGGGTAGTATGCTACACTACTCCCTATAAACAAAAACACACAGTTAGATTTCTAAACAAAAATAAGTATTATCGACTGTTAATTAATTTCACTGCACGTACCGACAAAAAAACACATTACAAAACCGATGAAGGTATACATTTTCGATCGCGTTGCTGAACTCCAACTGTGTGCTATTGTTGCTTGTCTTTCTATTTATACCTCCTCTATTTGCTCCTAAAAGAGGACCTTGAAGTAAAATTCTCGTAAGCCAGTGAGGTAAGAGCGGCTCACCCAGCGGTGGACGCGGCGCGTGGACAATAGGCGGGACATCTAGGTGAGGCGTGCGCCGCCGCCGCCGCACACAGGTTGTGTCTAAATTAGTCCACATGTGTCCACGAAACCAACAATGGACATTTCGCAATACACCTATGTTAATGGAATTAAGTCAGTTTTATCGATTGGTGCTAGTTACGCCATTTTAAGAGCAGGAAGTGATAAACAAACTGCATTAATTTTCTCTTCGTTATCCGCATATTGTTCGTATTTTAACAAAAAACTTGAATTTCCAACAGCAGTCATCTCTACTGCAGTCGCTCCCACTCCGGTCTAGTAAAACTTACAGGACCTGGTTTCACGGAGTGTATTTCAACGCTTGAAAGGCAAAAATTACCAAGCGACATTGAGTAAACTTTACAGGAGAGCGATTTAAAGTACAAATTTTTTGAAAAAAAAATAGAAAAAAATTGTTAGCTATAAAAATTGTCGTATTTAGATACTATTACCATGACGTTAATAATATCTAAATCCAACTAATTCGTAATTTTAACTATTTTTAACAAAAAAAATTAACTTTAAATTGCTCTGTAAAGTTTACATAAATAATGCCATCTCAAATTATTCTTTCTTCTTGGTTAATGGTAGCGTGCTCCATCATCGGCCACATCGTCGCTTACCATCAGGTGAGATAGTGGTCAAACGCGAGCCTATACATAATAATAAAAAAAAAATGGTAAGTAGGTATGTCTTAATCTAATATTTTTTTCTGAAAGCTCGATTTAAGCTCTGTTCAGATTATTTCAAGCCAGTTACCGTGGTCGATGTATGGTGGTAGATGTAACGCGGTAGTTTGCAAAAAATGCGTTACTTATACTGAGTTTTTTAGGATGTTGTTGAGGTACATAAAAATTGGAATGGGAAAACCAAGTTTGCAAGTCCACAAAAGTTTTGCAAACTTTGTGGTGCTCAGAAAACTTTTAAATTTTCAACCATTTTTCAGTTTGGTAGATAACTGTAAACTTCTTTAGGGACAACCCGAAAAATCAATACGCTGCAATATTGCTGTTTTATTCTGTATAAGTGACATGTTGGCTGTAAAGTGCTAAATGATATTGTAAAAAGGATAAAAGAAGTTGGTCGAAATACATGCACCAAGTCAGCTAATCATATTTGTTCAGAGAGAGATTTTTCAACTTCTACTGCTTTATCCTTCTCATACTTCTGATTTTGTTCATTCTTCCTTTCATATACAGTCCATACTTCTGTGGAATGCACTTCCTCTTGACATCAGGACGGCCACCAGTCTGTGTGCATTTAAGCGGATGTTGTGGAATTATTTTCTGCACAAATAGTGAAGTCGTCTCAAAAACCCATTTCTTTTACTTTATATAAATATACATATAAGATATATATTATATTAAATTATATGTAAATGTTTATATTGTATATGTACATATTTTTGAACCCTTATTTTCTTAATAATCCTTTATATTTTATGCACCTGGCATGTTTTCTCTTCACCACCCTAGATTGACTGGCAGAGACTGCCTAAGGCATTAGGTCCGCCTTTGTACCTACTTTTGTGCTGCATGAAGTTTTTAATAAATAAATGGACTATTATCATGTCATGGTTTCAAAAAGTAAAAATGATCTAAATGAAAAAAAAAACAAGGTCATTGAAAATTTAGTCCACAAAAATTAACACACACTGTATACGAAAAAGATTCGTGAAAAATGCATTGGGTCGCGTGTGCGTGTGTTTACTCAACATAATCGGCATTATTCATAAGATAACACGGTAGGTGTTTGTCTTCGCCGCTTGTCACGGCATTGTCGCCCGCAGAAGCGTTTTGCGAAATGTTGCCCAACTCATCCAGCCGAAGAAACAGACTTCATACGGAATAGATAAGGATGTTTACACAGTCGCACCTCACGACTGTCCACGTTCGCGATGACTTATTCATAGTTTCCGGTGTTTTGTTGGCTCTGACATACTCTAGTTAATTATTTTAGTCATCATTCCTGCCTGGCAAGGATCTCGGCAATTTCAATCAGGTCAATACTGATTGCTTTTGAGTCTTGCTGGTATAGATGTGATAGATTATCTGTGTCATACTATTATATTGTAAGTAAGAATAATAGTACGTGAGTAATGAGTAATATGAACACATCTAAGTAAATAGATTCAACATTTACCTACTCAATATTATTTACATTCGAACCTGCTTTCCCAACTAAGTTGGTACTATTGTAGTTAACCTGCTTATAGCCTTTAAATCTTGCACATCTATTTTCTCACATTATGAAAGCCTGACCAAAAAAAATTGTGAATTATATTTTAGCATTTTTGAATCATTCATCATTATAATGTTATCTTAGAATCTGCCCAGCTTAAAGTTCAAGCTCTGAGCAGGGAAAGCGGTCATCAGTTGACCTGCCTGGCGCCCGCGCCGTGTTTCGCGACCGCGTCGTGTGCGGTCATGTTATTATTGACATAGATTAAGCTACTGGCTATTAAGATAACTTCTTATGTAATTTATATATTTTATTTTCAAAAATATGAGTAATGTATTTATTATGAGCCTGTGATGTTCCTCTGCAGGGTAAACTGCTTTTTCCCCTCCTTGCACTTTTCCCAGTCTTTCACAATTTTTGACCAGTTTTTTTAAAGGGAGCCCAGCTCATTCCATAATTTTGCATTCGGGATCTGCTGTGTGGCGTTCACCCATCGCTCTTCAAACATACGCCAAATGTAACTAGAGCAGTTCCTCTTTACCCTCGCAGATGTCTGGCCAACGTCGGCTATTGACATTTAGTACATTTTTAACCGACTTCAAAAAAGGTGGTTCTCAATTTGGTTGAATTTTTTTTTCTTATTTTTTAATGTTTTTTACCTCAGAACTCCGTCGTTTGTGGACAAATTTGCAATTTTTTTTCCCCCTAAAAGGATATTGCTTCCAGATTAGTCCCGTTTTCTTGAAAATCCAGTTTTAATGATGGGATCCATAAGGAATCGAGGAGCTCCTCACATATTATAGGCAAACCTACAGTGATTTTGGTATTTACATCGAGAATTTTAGCATTTACAGTTAAAAAGTAACATTTCATCAACGGAACTTCACCCTCACATTATTAGATATCACAATAAAAATAGTTAAGCAACTATGACAATACAAATAAATAAATGGTTCTGAATAGTTATGTTGAAAATGGTATCACCAAAGTGATCTGATGATGATGATGGAACGGGAAAGTAGGCACCGAAACTTCATAACTAATCGAGTAATTCGTCAACTCGTACCGCATACCTACGGCGCATATGGTACGAGTTGCAAAAAATAAAAATAAATTATATTTTCATTGGTCAACTCGTCCAACGTTTCTTTTCGTATGGAACTTTAAACCGTATTAACGTTTGGTACAGTTAGTAACACAAGACTAACAATATTTTTATAAGCTTTTTTTAGTTTCGTTTTATTTATAGATTATTTCATATTAAAAAAAATCTCACGAATTAAGAACCTCCTCTTTTTTTGATGTCAGAAAAGTCAGTATACATTACAGTACAACCATGTTTTAAAAAGAGTAACCATGGAGTTTCTTGTCGGAAAAAGTTTTGGTATGGAGAAACATAGGAAAACACCCATACCGAAACTTTTTTTTTGCAGACCTGTGCAAGTTAATGATAAATCCTAAAAAGCTTTACTATTGGTTATAATATGGTTGTTGAATCTTTTTAAAATTTTGTTGATTACTTTTTGGATTATATTTTATTTTATTTATTTATTTTCCCTTCACAAAGTTTTCATATGCTAGCTTTTAACAATGCTTACAATTTAGAGCTAACTCTGTGAAGGACGAGATATGTACAACAACCTGTATTACAGGTCACCAGGACCCTCACGCGGCTAGTATGCTAGAAAGAGTTTAGCATTTCGCAGCGAGCAAAAGTAGAAAGCTAAGTTTAAAAAAAGACAAATTTTAAGAACTAATTTATTAAAAAAAAATCTTTGTATCTATGTTTATTACTATATTATCTTTATGACCATTGATTTTTTAAGAACTGTAGGGTTTATTTGTAAAACTCATTTTTATAAATCCTACAAAGCCTCAATTACAACCACACATAAAGTCTGTTTTTTAATTAGAGATAATGATTTGACAATTCGAATGTTGCATGTTTTTTCCATTTCATAAATAGTGAGGTACCGCAACCGATATTGAACAAAAAAACCGAAAATATTCGTAAAAATAGTTTCATTTTAAAATGCAACTAATTATGGTAAGTTTTTGTATTTTCTGAAGGTAATTTGAAAGATGCAAATGTCTAACTCATAAAATAAAATATAATTTAAGCCTAAGAATTAAAGACTAGCAAAAGCTGCGTCATTTTATTTTTTCGTCTCGATTTGTTATAACCAAACCCAGACATAAATATAGAATTACTCAGTGATATTTTTGCTGACATTTTATTACAACTTTAATAATAGGTAATGATAGGACTTCGGTTTGAAAACTAATAATAGTTAAAATTAAACAATCATAAGTCCTCTTTTTGTACTATTTTCGCATGGATCTCTTATAAAATTGTAGCGATAAACGAATCAAGTGTCCGTTTCTTTCTTGTAATGCAGTCATGTGAATTCACAGCTTGACGACCAATGGGCACACCATAATCATGACGGTCAGTCCCCTCTTTGAGGAGTGGCTGGAGAGGCGTCACGGTGTCCTCATCTTTCGCATGAAGCAAGTCCTCACCGGACATGGTCAGGTTCTAGTACAGGCCAAGGTCCAGAGCGAGGAGGAATGGAAAGGGGGTCGCCTCCTTCTGCGAAACAGTAATGCTAGCGAAGGAGGAGGCTGCACAAGTGAGGGAACGAACATCTTTTCGCTCCAGTCGCCGAGACCCCAATCCCGACTAACACAATGTCAATACCAACGTCGAGCAATGGGTAGCTTGCCGTCCAGCAGTCCGGTAATTGCCGGGACTGAGCCCCATTCGTCGACAGCGCTTAGTGATCCACTCGCTCTTCAAAGAGATGTCAGCAAACCGGAGGAGCTCAGTAGAGCCGATCTGGTTTTAGGCAGTAAAAGTCTGACACGCCCTCCTGCCCCGCCCATACCGGGAGAAGTCATTGGATGAATTCCCATCTTGAAAAAATATTGACGACCAATGATGATAACTTTTTTAATTCTAAAACATAAACTGAGCCTGTCTCGTTCCGCTCTTGTAAACCGGATATAAAATTGTGTTGTGACTGGAGCTTCCTGGTAAAAGAACCAAAGTAGCTAAGAATTCATGATTTTCAACCGGTTTTCAACCGCGCCCGCCACGGTGGAGCTAGTTTATTTCTAAACTCACGAGACCGGAGTTTTGTGTGGTTATACAGCCGTCGCAGTTGGGGTTATCGCTTGAAAACTTGGCAGATGACAATCGCAAGACGGGCGGTTCATTATCAATTGAGCTCCAGACCACCGTGGACATACACCAGAAACGAGCTGTTGCGTTATACTTACTTCACAGAAAAATTAAAAAAAGAAGGCCTATAAAGTTCTGGGTGCATCAATCGATTTTTGGATTTCGCATCGGATTTTTCTACCCCCTGAAGGCCACTACGGGTGTTAACCGACCGCAGAGAGTGCGGGCGCAACCTGCCGAGTCTGCGGGTGACCGTGGCCCACACCATTCTACTAGTTGCCCGCCGGTGCAGCGGGGAGCGGGATACATATATCTCTAGCATTCTACAGAAGCTGCGGGCCCGCAACCGCAGCGGATGCGGGTAAAAACGGTTTTGTGAGTTCTCAGTATAAGTAAAAGTCCGAGTGTAAAAAAATATGGTAATATTTTTGAATATTTCTAATTATTTCAATCTTCAATTCATATTAGACTTTGCTATTAACAAACACTATCGTATTTTGGGCCTACTTTCCTTAGAGGTTGTATTATTAAAAGAACCGGTATAAAAAAATCGAATTTGGAGACATCACTTGTATCAAAAAGCAGGCAACATATTTCTGGAGTTTGACATTTGGACTTGTCAAATCATTATCTGGGATTAAAAAACGCACTTTAATATAATATATTATTATTAAAAATTTTAAAATTGTTGATTATTTTATTTAAATGTAATCTTTATAAATGTTGACTATTATCTTAATAACGATTGCTTATTATTTTATAGTTTTTAATTGTTATATTAATATTTTTTATTACGTCGTGTGTTAATTGATGTCAAATTTGTGATGGTTTAATATTTTCTGTTTTTAAGTGATAATTTTATGGTGATTAAATTTAATATTCTATAGCAAAATCGTAACTTCCTTTATTATTTCCACATTAACACTTTTTCTACTGATTGTACCTTTTCTTATTGTGATTGTGACGTGGGACGAGTTGACCAATGAAAATATAATTTATTTTTATTTTCTGCAATTCGTAGGTATGCGGTACGAGTTGACCAATTACCCAACTAATCAATGTATTCTAGCCGTGTTTGGGCTTATTAGATTGTCATGAGATGCACTTTGGCTATAAGGTCCTATCAAACTGATCTAATTTTTTTTTTTTAAGGTGGAAAATCATCCAAATGACTTCTCGCGCTCTGGGTGGAGCGGGAGGGCGTGTCAGACTTTTACTGACTAAAACCACACCTGTATCCTTCAATTACCCTTTGCGTACTAGGACTACGGGTTTCCCTTTCAGAAATTCTCTGCGGTCCTAGCTACCCTACGGCCCCTACGGTTTGCTGACATCTCTTTGACGAGCGCGAGGATCACTACGCGCTGTTGACGACTGGGCTCGGTCCGGTTAATTACCAAACAGCCGGTCGACGAGCTACCCAGTGCTCGACGTCCGCAAGCCCGCGTCTACCGTGGCTGGTAGTCGGGGTCGGAATTACGACGGCTAGGGCGTGAGGACCTTCGTTCCCTCACGCGTGCAGCCTCCTCCTTCGCTAGCATTACTGCTTCGCAGAAGGAGGCGACCGCCTGCCATTCCTCCTCGCTCCGGACCAAACTGATCTGATATAGGAGCCGGAAGGTAGGCACCGGGACTCCGTAATTAATCAATGTACTAGGCATGCCTTTTAAGTTCTGTTGTTTCCATATTTCCCGGCAATTTTGAATTTGGAACTGTTCTATATTCGAATGTGTCTAAGGAAAATGTTCATGCAATAATTTTCTACAACTTTAGAAGAGGCCTGACACGGCTTCAGTGTTTTGAAGAGCTAACATCTGTGTTCAGTGATGAAGCCCCATGTTTGCGGACTGTCGAACGCTGGTATTTAGAATTCCAGCGTGGACACACTAGTGTTAGTGACAAATCTCGCGAAGGATGCCCAAAATCCGCCTTCACTGAAGATAACATCATTGCTGTGAGACAACTAATTCTCGAAGATCGTCATGTGACGTATCGAGAGATAGAGGCTCTATTAGGCATCTCAGGGACAACCATTCAGAAGATCTTGCATGAAGCGCTTGGTGTGAGAAAGCTAGTTTGCCGTTGGATACCGCATCTGCTTTCCGACGATCACAAGGCGGCCCGCGTCAGATGTAAGAAAACTCTGCAAAGGTTCAACCGAGGAGAGTCAAATCACGTCTACGACATCATCAGTGGTGACGAATCTTGGATCTATGCCTACGATCCTGATTCCAAACGACAATCTACAATCTGGGTCTTTCAAGACGAGCCAAAAGCCGACTAAAGTGGTTCGTTCTCGAAGCACTTCAAAGAAGATGGTGGCCACGTTCGTTGGAAAAACCGGCCATGTTGCGACTATTGCCCTTGAAGATCGTAGAACGGTTAATGCAGAGTGGTATACCACAGTTTGTTTACCACAAGTCATCGCCGAACTTCGAAAATCTAACTCAAAGCGACGCATCATCCTGCACCACGACAACGCAAGCTCACACAGAGCTCGTCAAACGATTGAGTATTTTAAGCAGGAAAAAGTAGAAATTCTTGACCATCCTCCATACAGTCCTGACCTAAGCCCTAACAATTTCTTTACATTTCCTAAAATTAAGAAAAGTCTTCGTGGTCAAAGGTTTCAGTCCGGTGAAGAAGCAGTCGACGCTTTCAAGTCAGCCATTTTGAACAACCCCACTTTAGAGTGGAATAAATGTTATAATAACTGGTTTGAGCGAATGGAAAAGTGTATTAAGCTACGTGGTGAATACTCTGAAAAACAATAAAAAGTACTATAAGGTTCTAGTTGTGTTTTTTTCTTCAAACGACAAAACTTAAAAGGCATGCCTCGTATCCTAGACGTGTTTGGGCTTATTAAAATTGTGATGAGAAGACTTTGGATATAAGGTACTATCGAACTGATCTGATGATGGAGCCAGAAGGTGGAAGGTATACACGGGAACTTCATAATAAAACAATATATATATATATATAATTGTCATGAGAAGTCCACTATAAAGCATGAAATAAAAAACGGTGTTACATAACAAACATACAATACCAGAAATACCAACTTCAAAAATTAAAGTTATTTTGATCGTTTAAGTGTTTTTTAGAGTTCCGTACCTCAAAAGGAAAAAACGGAACCCTTATTCACTTTGTGGAACGGAACCCTTCACTTTGTGGTCCATCTGTCTGTCTGTGAAGACCCTTTATCTCGGGAACGCGTGAGGGTACTGAGTTGAAATTAAAATCATATAATCAGGTTTGCGGCCCATTGAAACTGTGAAAAAAAAAACAAATTTCTATGTTAACGTAAAAGAAGATATGGCCGTTTATGTCGCAAAAAACGTATATTTCGACACTCTCAAGGGAATCGAAATTCATAAGGTTCAGTTAAGCATACTTAAGTAACTTCCCGTTGACCTAGAATCCGGAAATTCAGCATAAAGCAAGGTTTCATAGTACAAATATAGGAATAAATCTGAAACCAGTAAATTTATTCTGACACGCCCTCGCGCTCCACCCTAGAGAAGTCATTAGTAATAATTTCCCACCTAAAAAAATGTAAATCACAAAATGTATTTATAGAATTTGTATGCTTGCGAGTAGAATGTATCGCACTAACATCTATTGTAAATTATATATACATTGAGACAACTAAAATTATTTGATTTGATTTCAAGTTCAAATATTTTACTCAACGGATGTAATGTAATCATACAACTTATTGAAAGCCAAGATAAATGACCACTGCTTCGAAAGAAACATACATCTATGAGAAGTAATGGTCCAAGAAACCCGCAGGAAGTTTGTCTTTTAAAATGTCTAAACTTTACCTTTTTATTGTTTTATTTTTTTAAAGACATAGAACAATAATAACAAGTATTTATTTGTGAATTGAATGCAGCTTAACAGGTATTGGCTCGGGCTATGGTCCGAAGCGAAGAGGAATGCGGACGCTTTACAGCTCCACAAGAAGTAAATAAACTTTACTTATTTTTACATGTCTGATTTTTAAATATGTAATTAAGGTAACTATTACAAAGTTATATTTAGGTAGTCAGACTAATTGTAGTGACCAAACATCCCCAAAACCCAAAAATTATTCAGCCGAGAGTATGAGAGCTAGAGCACGCATGCGTTTCTGAGCAAGTGAGACGATTTCATGCACTGACTGGATGTTTGGTCACTACAATTAGTCTGACTAATGAAATATAACTTTGTAATAGTCACCATAATAACATATTTAAAATTCAGACATGTAAAAATAAGTAAAGTTTATTTACTTCTTGTGGAGCTTTAAAGCGTCCGTCTGACAGAAGTTTTTGTCCATGGAATTGGAAAGTGTCTGACACTGTCTTATTACTATAAAATAATATTCTACAAAACATTTATAAAAAACACCCATAAAAAATTAAGTTAAGTAACTCGTTATTTTTAGTTCTCTTTCTCACCTCGTACCTGCTCAGGCACCCCAAGGAGGAGCTCCACAAGCACACAGATATTCAAAGCACATGAGACGCTACTGAGAACCTAAGGTTTCATCCATGTGAAAATAAGTTATGTCAGACAGCTCTGGGATCTTAGTATAAATGGGTAGCTTGCCGTCCGGCCGTCCGGTAATTGACCGGACCGAGCCCAGTCGTCAACAGCGCGTAGTAATCCACGTGCTCCTCAAAGAACACCCCTCTTTTCCGTCGGGGGTTAAAAAGAACTTTGTGCTCTTGGTTTAATAGCTTTCGTTTTGGAAATTTTGTCTTGTTGCCGCACTGACGAGAAAAGTTATTCGTGAACGAATAAAATTTTCCCCGTAAAAGTGATTGAAACAAAAATAGACATCCCATTCATTAGCTGTTTTAAGTCCATATACATAATCAAATATTGCATACCGCTTGAGACACATTGTTTTCACGGTAGAACTCATATTACGAAATAATGCGAGTTTTCTTATATTAAATACAAAAATAGTTACAATTATTGCGATATTACAGAAAATACAAAACACAAAGAAACCAATAAATACCTAATTTTGAAAAAATAATAACGTACCTTTAATATAAAGTTTATTTGAACTGATAATTCCAAGTCAATCCAAAGATTCAAATCACTTCAAAGCAACCCGTTTTAAAAAACAGCAATGTCATACTTTAACCCCTATTATTATTAATATCAAAATTCACTTGGCTGATTTTTTAAATAAAAGGGAGAGTCAATTTTATTTATTTATTTATATTTATTATAACTTTATGCACTAGTAAGAAACACTGTTCAAAAGCAGACTTAATGCCTTAGGCGTTTAATACCAGTCAACTTTAGCACCATGCAGAAACCGAACATGGCAGGTGCAACTTAATGATAAACAAATAGAAAAAAAAATACGTAGGTATAAACAAACAATGTCATTATGAAAACCGAATGATTCTACCAACTTGTGAATGTGTTAACGAGCTTTCACCTTGAATGAAACCGCCTGGATGCCGTATAATGTTCAGCGGGAGCGCATTCCAAAGAGAAATCGCCTCGATAAAGAAGGAGGACTGGATAAACCCAGAGCGATGCCAGGGACATCGTAGGGAATTGAATTTGAAAACTCAAATAAGAAAGAGAATCTGGCTTATTCAGCAAAGAAAACAGAGTAGCCAAGCCCCATAGCGCTCTTCGCTGACGAGCGAGTGAGTAACCAATTTAAAAGTAATCTATGCTCGGATACATGTTTATACTTTCGCAGGTTATAGAAAAATCGAATGCAGTTAGTTAGAAGGCGGACAAGTTTATTGAGGAGCGGTGAAGAAATAATAGTTTAACTCGTCAGCTACTATTTTTTCAGTGATTATATTAGTAAGGTCTGAATGCTCTGATCCATTGATACCTACTTTGAGCTCTGAAGAATTTCCAGATATTGGCAGAAGAAAAAGAACTCATTTTATAAAGAGTCTGGTTGTTACACCAAACCATAGCAGTCTTGAAAAAGGTCAAAATATTTCAGAGCGATCTTTTGGAACGCACGATCTATCCGTCGCTTGGCTACCCGAATTTCAGAGTTCATCTAGAGAGCAGGTTAACGTTTCAGTTTCACTTTCCTGCTAGGCGCATCTGTGTCAAATAATTTGGTCACAACACAGTGGAAGATCCAAGCTTTGTCATTCACTGTAGAGTGTTGCAGCTTCCTGCAGGGGTATCCAGTCAACACTCAATGCATCTTGATGGAGTTGCTCATTAATTCATAAACGCAAAGGCACGCCTGTAGTGTCACATAATGTGATTTTCAAGAACAAGATCTTGATGAGAAAAGCCATATAATGCTATAAATAGCTTCATATAATGTAATTTTCATTTGTTTCCTTTGACGATTCAGTCGATGGATGATTTATTTTAAAATTATAATATGCATTTATATGAGACCGTCACTATAAGCTCTGTTATTTAATGTGGCGCACGATATAGTATGCCGGTTTGCAACATGTACTCGTATTTTTACTTCTTTACCAGTGGTGGTAAGGGCGAATTCTGGCTATAGGGGTCCCCATAATCAAAATTCATTTATTTACATAGCACGTCTGTGTTTGGGTTACAAAAAGTCATATGTGTACCTTTTCGGCTCAGTAGGTTCAAAACAAATTGGCTGTTACATATTATATTTATGACTCGTGATCCTATTAATTTTTCGTGACATATCAATAAAAGGTTTAAAATAAAAACAAATAAATTAAAAAAAAAACAACAGCCATGTCAAAAAAATAAACAAAAAAACAAAAAACAAGATGTTTGTTATTTTATAGAAAAGAGAAGAAAGTAGTCACCCATTGACTAAACACGGAATTTCGAAAACTACTTGATCTACAAAACTGAAAATCTGAAAGTCTCCCGACTGCTATGAAAATTTCAGTTTTGTAGATCAAGTAGTTTCCGAAATTCCGTGTTTATTCAATGAGTGACTACTTTCTTTTGTTTTCTATAAAATAACAAACATCTTATTTGTTTTTTTTTTGACATGGCAGTCGTGTTTTTAATTTTTTTTTAATTTTTAAATTATAAAATGTCCATAATATTTTAATTGTGAACTCAAACATTGATGATGACATGGCTCCGAAACGTGGTCGCTTACAATGGGCCTCATCAGAAGACTTAAAGTCACCCAAAGGGCAATGGAAAGGGCTATGCTCGGAGTTTCTTTGCGTGATCGAATCAGGAATGAGGATATCCGCAGGAGAACCAAGGTTACCGACATAGCACGAAGAATGGCCAAACTTAAGTGGCAATGGGCAGGGTACATTGCTCGCAGAACGGATGGCCGTTGGGGCCGAAAGGTTCTGGAATGGCGACCACGTACCGGAAGACGTAGCGTTGGAAGGCCTCCTACAAGGTGGACCGATGACTTGGTAACGGTTGCGGGAATCCGATGGATGCTAGACGCACAGGACCGTTCATTGTAGCGACACTTGGGAGAGGCCTAAGTCCAGCAGTAGACGTCTTTCGGCTGAAATGATGATGATGATGATGATGAACTCAAACAAAATAAAACCAATGAAAGTGTAATACACTGCATTCTGAACATAAAAGTGAAAAAAAAAGACGGCTTTTGACTTCGCATCGCAAGTGATTTGAATAAAAGCGCAATAAGGTAAATGCTGTAAATAATGGATAATCCAAGTAACATGAGAGTGCGTAATGTTTATTTACTGATACATAGAGTACCTTTTACGGACGCAATGTTGTATGACAGGATATGACCCTGACCAACCCTAATCGGTATCGAGTGGGTGTGGACCGACGAAGTCAGTAAATGAATTCAACGTTCCAGTGAAGGTATTCACTTAAATCAGTTTATTATAGGAATGCTGTAGCCTGCAGGTGGCCTGTCGGCTTTAGTTCTCAGTCGCTTTTGTATGTTACTAGCTTCTGCCAGCGGCTTCTAAAAGTTGATTTCTCCATACAAACTTCCAACCCCCGTTTTACCCCCTTAGGGGTGGTGGTGGGGTGGTTTTTGGGGTGGAGAGGGAGAGGGAGACCAAAGAAAAGATGGATGGATTGTGTGAAGAGTGATATGAAAGAAAAGGAAGTTAGTGATAGTATGAAGAGTGACAGGGCAGAATGGAAGAAAAGAACGTGTTGCGCCGACCCCAAATAACACGGGACAAGGGCAGGAAGATGATGATGATGAGGGGTAGAGTTTTGTAAAATCCATTCTTAGCGGATGTCTACACCCTATATGGAACTTACTTGCCAAATTTTAAGTCTGTAGGTGTTATAGTTTCTGAGATTTCGTGATTAATCAGTGAGTGGTATTTAGCTTTTATGTATACAGATTAACCAGACAATAAATAAACATAGACTTTTCAAAACCTTTTTTGATGACGATGCAATAACAAAGGTACCACTGTGAGTCATGTCTAATTGGATTGTAGGTACAAAATCATTTTTGTAATCATTTTTAAAACCGGATGTTTTGATTACCTACTTACCTTAAGTTTACCTATTACATTACATACTTTACCTATTTACTTATATACCTACTTACTTACATTTGTGAAACTTATTTTAGATAATTATTGAAATTAATAAAAATAGATTGGATCCTTAAAAAAAGGACCCTAACTCAATTTATTACAGTGTTAATTCAAGTAAATTTGTCGTGTATCGCTAATTCGATACCATTTTTTCTTTCTTATTTGTAATTAAGTTTCTTTCTTTCTTTCAATTATTGAATAATGGGATTCACAAGACATGTCGCTTGTCGATAGGTTCGAATGAGTGCAATTCGAGCGTAGACCTCATAGACCAAAAAAATATAATAGTAGGATGAAACCCATTGGAAAAGGAAGCGAATATAACAAAAATGAAAGAAAAAAATATTTACGGGCGATCCGAGGTTGGGAAGTGGATGGGTTTGAGTTTTTAATGGTAAAAACGGTTTATCTCGATTTCCGGCAAAGTCTTATGGAAAAATATTTTTCCATAGGACTTGTAGTTTTGACGGATATCGATTATCGATAGACGACATTATATATAGCTCGTGGAAGTAAGTAACATAGAGTAGTTAATACCTCCTCTAAAATCCAGAGATTTAAAAATTTGTACAATATTATTATATTGAAGAATCTTATTGTTGTAGAGTTGCGTACTAAAAACATAATATTAAAACAATGCTCTTTAATTTAACAGTTTTAAAGTATTCAAAATATTCTAAGGGCAATAGTAATTTGCAATTTCAAAAATCCCGGGATTTAATCGTCATGTTTATGATTCTGGAATTTTAGAGGAGGTATTATCAATAGGTACTATGTTACTTACTTCCACGAACTTTAAGTAAATATACCTATTGCGAACTCTGACCATAATCTGTTTTTTTACCATTGCGAAAAAAAGTTTTTATGTAAAGGCACTGGCCACTTGTAATTATTTTGAAAACTTTGGTTATTTAAAAGTAAAAATACCATTGTTCGAATTTTGAATTTCCCTCCACAATTTTTCGAGAGTCAAATCAAATTATCGTGTCTCATTTAAAAATGGATCTGCATCGAGAACATTTTCGTGCGATGATTTTCTACGATTTTAAATGTGGCCTAGAACCTGATGAGTCATTTGATCGACTTCAAATTGCTTTTATGGATGACGGACCTTCACAAGCAACCATCTACCGCTGGTATAACGAGTTCAAGCGCGGTCGCCTTACTTTGGGGGATGAACAAAGGAGTGGTCGTCAACTACGGCTGTCAGGGAAGAAAGTGTGCTGGCAGTAAAAAAAATATTTCAAGGAAACGGCGAATTACATACAAAGAGATTCAGCATACACTGCAGATTGGTTCGGGAAGCGTTCACAAGATTCTACACGAGCACCTTCACGTGAGGAGGATAGTTTGCCGCTGGGTGCCGCACAGCCTCACCAAAGCTTATAAGCGGCCCGTGTGGAGTGGTGCCGTGATATGATTTAAAAATTTGAAGCAGGCTCATCTCGGCGCGTTTACGACATTGTGACAGGTAATGAATCCTGGATTTATCAATACGATCTAGAAACAAAGCGTCAGTCGACAGTTTGGCTGTTTTAAATAAAAAAATAAAAAATAAAAACGAACCAACGTCTACGAAAGTGAATTTATCGAGAAGCGCAGGGAAAATTTTGATCGCTAATTTCTTCACTTTGACTGATCTGATTTCAATTCAATTAGGAGACCAAAGCAGCATCAACGCCGAATGTCTACCACAAAATGCCTGCCGGAAGTTTTGTCTACAATGAGCAACAAGTGACCGAGCACCGGGCTCCGCGGGGTACTGCTTCACTATGACAACGCGACTGTCCTGCGTAATGTAGGTAAAATTGATCAACAAATATTTTCTGTAGCAAAATAACGCCTATCGTATCGTAGTACACAGGTACCTACAGGTTTTGCTGTGACCATAACAGCGTGTATTCGTTAAGGTAAATTAGTCGTTTATAATAATTTGCCAATTTTCCTAGAACCGGATTTATGTTGAACTGATGATGCACCAAGCGATCTACGTTTTAAGCGGAACGAAAGCTAATAGACAGCTTTTAAATTTACGCAGTCGTCAACATTATAGACGCCAACTATCGCCATCGCCATCAAATGGTATAAATAGTTGTTCTATCTCTCGAGGGTGAGTTCGTCTTGCGTGTGTGTGTAGATTCACGTGCACATTGTTTCTTAGACGTCATCAAAAAAAGCTTACGCACATTTATCATTGTTTCACAGATTTTTAAAAGTATACTGACAAAGAAATTTCTATAAAAATATAAATGAAAAATTACACCAAAATTGTCGCCTAGGTCCAACATTAGTCTGCAACAACAACAACATATTTTACAACATAACAATTTTTGGTACTAAGCGAGAAAAACATCTTGAGTAAACTTGCATGTAAGTTTCCTCAAGATGTTTTTCTCGTTTTGATAACAGTGTAGATGAAATAAATTACACAAAGTAATGCACCCGGCTGGGTTTGAACCCGCGAGCTACAACTCGTAAGTCGGGGCCGTTACCACTGGGCCACCACAGCCGGTCCTCACAAACGCTTACATACATAAGTAGAATCATACAATCTTTCACGTTTTTAATATTAATTTCTTTTGACATTAAGCATCTTGCCTTGGCCCATAGATATCTAAATGTTTAAATATCATAACGCTCAAAGTAATATCCGCGATTATGATTCGATTAGTAAGACAATGACATACCTAGACCTTCATACTAACAAGACTAACAACGAAGTGGTGATGGCAGATGTACGGTAGGTAGGTACCTACGACAGACGGTCGAACATTTATGAATAATTTATTTGCACAGCATCCGTGAACTAGTCGTGAACAATGGATGAGAGAAGTGGACGATTATATCAGCAAACGTATGACACGGATCGAGTTATTTACGATCAGAACAAGATGAGTAGGCATTCCGTTCAACTGTTTAGAAGGCTACACATAATTATTGTATTCATTGTTATTTTCTTGTCATAAAGTACCTAATGATAGGATATAAAATAATATACTTATCATTTATGTTGTATCCTATTAATAAATGCAAGTACCGTTACTTTTTTATTTAGGTATTTTGCTAAGTACCTGTCTAATGTAGGCAGATTGTGATTAGGTGTTGCCAGCCCCCCTAGCCAAGTTACAACCGTTTCGTTTCGATTCTCTTATAGTCTTATCGTTGATCGCCTCGAGTCGGCCACGCCTCCCATTCCTTTGTTCTGACCACATGAATGGGCGTTGAGATGTCAGAATAAAGGAATCGGAGGCGTGGCCTACCCGAGGCGATCGACGAAAAGAGAATCGAAATGAAACGGTTGTAACTTGGCTAGGGGGGCAGGTCCGATTAGGTGTTGGTGAAATTCAACTTTACGCTTAACTAAAACTGGCCTGGCCATTTTATTTTATTTGGGAAAACAAACAATTTATTGTATTTTATGTCTTGTCTAATTACATTTTAAAATAGGTTAACGCACAATTCACTACGTATCCACATATAACTTTAGAAGACAATATTGGTACCTACATAAAGTGAAAGTGGACTACATAATTGAATTATACATTATTTAAGCTTCAAAATGGTATACGTATTCTTTCTAATTTTAAATGCATTGTGATTTTAAAAGGCAAATATACCATACTAGCGTGCTAGCGACCCGGCCCGGCTTCGCACGGGTGCAATGCTGATACCACCGCTACCGCTATGTCCCTGCATTTTAAATCTGTGTAATATCTTCGAAAATACTCATTTAAATTACATGCTGCAAAGGGCCATAATTATCTATATTAAATGCACAATGTTTTTAAGGTACATTGGATAAGGATTAAAGCTGTATTGCTTAAAATCTCTTCGTAAATAAGCCTTTATTTCTCGTTTAAAGTAAAGGATAAAAAATGGTTATTGTGGGTTATCCCTAAGAGATAGACATATATCATTGCGGACTTTTTGTAGACCTTTTTAAAGTGTACAATACATTAGTTTGATCTATCTCGGTGCAGCCAGCGTTTGCAATTTAAGCGCAAAAAAAAAGTTTTGTGCAAGACAATTTGTCCTATTCACCGTGCCAGCATTGTTCGCGAATGGTTTAGCAATCATCCGGAAATTAAAGTTATTCCTTGGCCAGCTCGGTCCCCTGACTTAAACTGGTGCAAAGATGGGAAGCTCGGGACGAGAGATGCTCTGTGCTACTCAAATCCCATTGCATGCAGTTATTGGATAGTTTGCGCGGCACAAATATCTGTGCAAATATTGTGGCGTCTATTCGTCGACGTCTCATTAGTTGTATAGAGGCTAACGGAGGTCACACGAAATATTAAAAATCCCAAACAGGTAGGGTAATTTTGTGTCAGGGAACATAGTGGCCACAACTTTAACAAATTGTATTTAAATCTATTATTGTAATATTGAGGTTAAGTTTCAATCCTCTTTTCATTGAGAAAATGAATAATTAAGTTATAACCTCTTATATGATATCAGAATTTTCATAATATCTATATTATGTAAAATAAAATTTGTTTTTTAACATTTAATACTATAATAATAACATAAGTAAGTGCAAAGGATTTCTTTTAAGTATATAAAAAATATTACAATGTTACCATATCAAAATTTGTTTCATTTATTCATCATATTATAATAATAAATTATATTATAATTATAGATACTATATAGTTATATTTTTATAATATATTTATTGTAATATCTATTTGTTCAAAGTAATTTACAAAAATAAATTACTAAAACATACCTACAAATAATAATAATTATATAAAACATCAAAAACAATTGGCCCAACTCGGATTCCAACTCACATCTGTCCCGATCATATTAGCAAGTGCAGCCTCGTTACCGATCTAGCTAATGTTAACTTATGTTCACTTGTTGAAATTTTGTATTACCTACTATGAAAAAAAAAATCAGACGGCGATAAAAAAAACCAGTTACTGATATTGTATCGTAGCGATGCTACACGACATGTTAATTTGTTAGCGTTGGTTGAAATCACTCAAACGGATAAATATGCATATATTTTGAGAAGCGCCGCAGCCCGTATAGCGCAGGCGATAATGGTCATTGCGGTGTAAGTGGACTTCTAGATGTTACCTAAATACTCAAACGTTCTTAATATCGCACATTCAAAATATCGTACCTATTCAGTCTATCGAAATATCAATATGAACTAAATATTTTGGTTACGTCACTGGCGAGTGGGGATACAAATACACATTCATTACTCTTGAATCGGTAGTTCGTAACCAAGGTTGTCATGGTCGTCGCGGTCTAGGCAACTGTCATATAGCCATAGACCACGGAGGAATAAGACGCCTAGGCCCTTGTTCTATTCTAGGATATGAGTTCGATGAATCATCTGTATCGTACAGAAAATAAAGAGATACGAAAGTGTACCGTGTACCTACTTACAATTATGCTTCTGTTTCGTTCTCGAGGTTAGATGTATACCTACACTTGTAGTCACACATACAATATCGCCACTAATGCACTCAGTTTAAAGACAAAAAAAATGTGGGTAAACTCGCTGCGTTATACGCCATTCACATTCCAATGCTTCGCCATTTTGCACTTTAAATTTGCATTTTTTTTTGTGCTAGTTTAGTGCTTTTAGTGTTTATAAACCAAAACACCGAAGGGAAAACGTGATGATAAGGATTCGTATAGTTAAATTAAGAAGAAGTGAATATGGTATTACTTATCTCTGAACTAAATGACGTATTGAACGCAAAAATAAATTTTACTGACGACTCTAGTCTAGTCTGGATTATTAATTTTCTGGCTGGAATTATAAACCAGCAATGACGTCTCTAATCCCATCTCTCAGCGGGCGCGGCAGTGCAAGGATTCCGTGCTCTGTATCGTAGACCGTAATGAAGTTCTACCTATCTCTAGGAAACCTTTAGGAGTGGCGTTACTTAGACAAAGCCGCAAAAAGGAAGGTACACCTCGTTAGAGATTCACGTAGCGTGTTAAGTATTTAGGCGGCTGTACCTGGCGTTGTAAAAAACTGGCCAAAAAAACTGCCAGCCAGCCTCAGTCTTGCTGGTGACAAATCGGACTATGACAAGCAATGTATGTAAGTACATCTATCTCATCTATCTATAGGTACTAATAATAAAAAGAGGTAAGAATTGTATTTTTAGATGTATGTTAGTTACGACCTGGATGTTTTCCTTAAGAATTGGAAAGAGAAAGCGAGGAATCGTGATCGTTGGAAAGAACGGAGGGAAGCCTTTGAACAGCCGTGGCACAATACGTATGTAATAATAATGTTAATAATGAATAAACTCAAAATCTAGGTACTGCAAACAACGTTTTAAAATTTTTTCACCAGAAGAATGCTTTTTTATCACCGAGTGACGTAAGCATATATTTACTACTTTCCTGCAGGCGAAGTAGCTTTCAGAAGCTAGTATTTTATAATATCACCAGCATGTTGGGAGCATCACCACAAGTTCTTCGCACTTCAGGCCTATGCTTTTCTTTTTCGATCGGAGAGTTTGCATGCCCAGTGCGGCATCGTTCCGCCCACGCTAAAGAAGTTGACGTAGTAGCGTTGAATGATACCTGTCGCATCGAAACGGGATGCTTAAAACCTTTTGCGATGTTATACACTCTAGCAGGGCCTCAAGTCTGTCCTATTACAATAGTGTCAGAATGGTCTATCATTGATTTCATAATTGTTGATTTTGACAAGTTATCTACTAATTTAGCGTCATTATGACTGTCCAATTGTCAACCACTGACACTCCATTGAAAGAAATGGCATAAAATAGAATGGTAATCTCGACCTCGTACATAATGACAAATGAATGTCTGACGTATGCGGTAATCTGCTAAAATTTTGACAGTTTCTTTGATCAATGACCTACTATTAGAACGTCATTGGGCAGTCATTGCTTTTAATAAGCTCGATATTGTAATTTTACCACAACTGTGCACAAAGGCACAAGCCCAAGCCTGCTATTTTTATAAATTCGTCATTCCAACACGATCAATGGTCTCGTAATACAGACCATTGACCGATTAATGATCGATCAATATGAATTAGCAGATTACGAACTTTTAGCAAAATGACTATGGGATATATATATATATATCTGTATTATATATCTGTATTACCAGACCATTGACCGATCAATGATCAATCAATATGAATTAGCAGATTACGAACTTTTAGCAAAATGACTATGGGATCGCGTTGGAATGACAAATTTATAAAAATAGCAGACTTGGGCCCCAGATATAGCTCTTCCAGAAGTTCGCCGCGAGATTGCCAGCCGCATCGAGAAGAGTAAATAGGAACGGGACGACCGTCACCCCTTGCCTAAACACCAACTAATTCCCGCACGTTGAAAGAGCCGTAAAAGTTTTATGCGATTTACGACTTCTTCGAAAGACAGTGCAGAGGACAGTGCAGAGATGCGCGCTGTGGAGGTAGAAACATCCAACTCCTCCACTCTTCATCACCCCATCAGAACATCGTCCCCCTGGACGCAAACTACAGTGGCCAATTTGGAAATCTCTAAAATCCAGAAACCTTAGAAACCCAGGTTGGCTGCTGTAAAATAATTTGGCCAAATGGGGCTTCCTCGATCCATCTCTAACACAGTGCCAGTGCGCACAGGACATATATCACTTGCTATGCTGCCCATACTACATAGTCACCCGGCAAGTCGGCAAGTTGCAGTGCGTCACCCGCTGCTGAAAATGCTTGCGTTGCATCTTGCTCCGCTGTTGCCGTCGCTGTTTCGTCACCGGTCGAAGCGGTGACGCATGTAGGTACGTCGACCTCTAAACTTGCCTACCCCGCTATTATTGCCGCAAACAAACCTGCTGTGTAGCAAACAACGCGGCAAGCAGGTAAAACGAAAGGGGGCAAGCAGAGCAGCTTAGAGTCTCAAAATGCGAACTTGAAACAACGAGGTCCAATTAAGAGCTCGTGCGATGAGGATGGTTTCACAAAGGTGGAGAAGAAGAAGAAATCTCCTTGTCAGAACCAGTGCGGTACCGCGCTGGCAGGACCCAACATGCTGCTGCGTCCAGCAATACCCACGACGCAGCTGTATGTGTCAAGTTTACATCACACCACGAAGGTTGAGGAGATCGTGGAGTATGTACGTGTAAAAACAAACTGGACTTTGAGAGTCGTGCAGTTGGAGTCGCGCCATAACACTAATTTTAAGTCGTTTGTGTTGCGGTTCCTCTAAGGAGAGTTATGGCCGAAGGGTGTCGTGTATCGACGATTTCGTGGAAGAATACTGACCTGGCAGCGAAACACGACGCCGTCACTTCGTGTGCAATAATGCAAAGAAGAAAAAAACTGGGCAAGTGCGAGTCGGACTCGCGCACTGAGGGTTCCGTACAAACTTGAAAGGTAAATTGCGGTTTACCAATAACCACCTGCACTTTTCAGGATCTATACAAGGCCTACAAAATAGAGCTGTACAGGTTGCCAAATATTGTCAGAAAAAATCTAGTTTGAGAACATCGACACGAAAAGAAGAAGAAGAATATTACTAGCTTCTGCCTGCGGTTCCGCTCGTGTGAAAGCAAAAAATATATGCCAGTAGTTTTTAAGTTTACTCATTACAAACAAAAATACAAATCTAGTATTAATAAAAATATCGGTACTATTTAGAACCAATTCTCAAAATAACCATTTTTAGGTAGTGACGCGAAAAGAAACTAAAATGATTGTTTAATTGGAAACTGTTTAAATTATCTGGGTATCAATTGTAGCTTAGCTAGTAGGTACATCACAAAAAAAAAATGTTTGATACGCGTACATTTTTGTCATTAAATTCTCGGTGTGTTAATAATAAAATTACTTAGTCATTTATTTTATTTGGAAAACTTACAGCTAATAAATACATGTTTACTTAATTTATATAAACTGGTTATTAACGAAATCATTATTAAAATAGAGCGCGTCCGTCACTAAGGAATTTCGTGGGTCCATGTGAAAACAGCCTAAGTCGCCTAGTCGTCAGAAATGATCGACTTCGCCCACTCGAATCAAAAATAATATTTTGCACATGATTTCTTTACAGGCAGCAACAATTTACTGTTCTAATAAACATTATTCCAAAAATCTTCAATAGAATCCATTCCGTAAATTGGCCTTATTGGTTTCCTTTTTTTTTGATGTGGGAAATCTTCAAATAACTTCTGAACAGGACGTGTCAGACTTTTATTAACACGTTCAGTGCGGAACGAGGTGAAAAAACAGTCTTCTCTGCGGAGACTGTAACTTCAATTAGGTTTAGTTTAGAAACGAGATGACTATATATCTAAGATGCTCTAATAAAACAGAATGCTGTGGTGTATCTACGTTAATACGAGGTCACTTTAACCTCGTACCAAACTTAGTCAAGAAAGCTTTTAGTTTCTTAAACGTTACTGGGTCTAATAAGCCCTAAGGGGCTATCTAAACTATCATTATAACGGTAAGCCGTTATAATGATAGTTTTCAAACGAGGTCTTAAACGCCCCGTACCGCAGGAATGGAAATAATACAAACATGTGTGCCGCTGTCAACGTGTTAATTAAACCCCACCTGTGTTCCGCCTCCGCTCTCTGCGTTCCAGGGCACCCGCCGGTATCTCTTGCGAACATTCCCGTAACCCTAGCAAGAGTTGGTTTCCTAGGATAGTTTCTACTAGGGAACCCAATCCCGCAAGCGCGGGAGCGTGATCCAGCGCTTTCTTTTTTACGGGATCAGAAATGCGAGACTATTCGTATGGCATATCGCACGCCTGCAGGATTAAATTATTTTCTAAGAAAAATGGGTTTAGACGACTCGCAGTTCAGATTACCTATTAGTTAGATTCAGTTCAGCCTCTTTAACATGTGATTTAACAATTATCCATGGAACTCGTGACTTCTGTAGAATTTGTACCTATGGAACATAATTTTGTTTTATTTTTTTTTATTTTTCAGATAAATGAATTTTGAATTTCTATGTTGTGTTGTACTCGCACAACACAAAATAGAAATTCAAAATTCATTTATCTTATACAAGGAAAACCCTCTCTCTCTTCTTCTTTTTTTTTTTTTTTTTTTTTACTTCCTTTATGAGCCCGTTGTGGCCCATGCAGGGCAAAGGCCTCCTTCCGTTATTGCACTCTTTGCTGTCCTTAGCTACTTCTTTCTTTTTCTATCTTCTTAAATCTGAAAAATGAAAAGTTGAAATATTTTATTTTATCGTTCCTATATATCACTACGAAATTCAAATTGTCTAAGTTTATTTTTTTGCATTTTGTAGGTCAGTGGCACTATGCCCTGCAAAATGCAAAAAAACTAAGTCAATTAGAATTTTGCGGGCTACCTTTGAGCATGCCCCTTAAAATAAAATAAAATATTTGAAATAAACCAATTCCGCAAATACCGCGGAATCTGCGGGATAACTGACTTCAATCCCACAGGTTTGCGGGATCACGATTTTGATGCGGGATTGGATTCCCTAATATCTACCTACCTATTGCAATATTTCACAAACAGTAATCAAATGATTTAATGTAGAGTCTAAAAACAAGAATAATTTATGTCCTCATCCTTTAGAATAAAAAAAAACGAATGAAGATGAAGCCGATTGTCTATTCTATCATAAAAAGGTATAACTATAGTGCCCCGCCCCGGCTTCGCACGGCTGCAAATTATACACAAAAACCTTCCTTGCTATCAAAATCCGTTGCGTGGTTTAGGAAGTGTTAGCGAATAAACTGACGACGAGGAAAGCGACTTTGTTTTGTATTATGTAAAGATAAAGATTAATACAAAACCATAAGCATCGTGTCCAGCCACACCTTATTTTTAGAACGTGCAAAAGGCAAATCAGATAGGTAATGGTTTTCGAGTTCCGTAGTACTATTAAGGAACCCTTATAGTTTCGTCATGTCCATCTGCCTGTCCATCCGTACTCTTAAACTAAAAAGTTTAGAATTAAAACAAACATTGTTAACTTCGATAGAAACTCATCTATCGAAGTTAACAATGCGGAGATAAGTAGGTAGCTTTTAATAGATAACTTTAATGTCCCAACTCTCAACAGTGTCGCAGTAGAATTTGTAAGTGATTTGTTGTCGCTTATCCTCCTTTGCATAATATTTTGGATATTTCATCAAAAACTATGACCGTGACAATAAAGTAGTATTCAAATCGTAAATACGTGACGCTGGTTATTAATCTTTTTTTGCCTCTACTGTGATGTAGTGATGTACCTAACGAATATTCGCACATTTTTTGACATTCGCATTCGTATTCGCAAGAAACATGCGAATATTTGGCGAATGTTTTTGACAAACAAAAAGGTATTGAAGTATTGATTGAATGGATATAGAATGACAGTAAAACTGATATGATTTTATAATTTTAAATTTAATTTAATATTTTTCTATCACACAACTTGCATTTCACAATTTCAGTGTAACAAATTGTATAACACCATGTTAGAGAAAGGGTATGGCCCACCATTCATACAAACTTTGGCCACAGGTATAGCAACAGTGGACATATATTAAGACAACTTCAATTCATAGTTTATGAAATAATAAACCTTTTACAGCTATTACAGGTTTATCTAAAAGTTGGAGGAAATGAGTTAAATCAGTTTTAATTTTTATATTGCTAGAGTCAAAATGGCGGCTGTAACACAGCAAAATAAACAAACATTTATTTATTCATTTGGTTAATCATTTTCTTCGTCGTTAAAATTAGAACAACGACTAAACACATTATTTAAGTGACTTCTAAGTATTAGCTTATTTATTCATCAACAAGTATCATTCAACATTAACATCTGTAGTATTTTATTAACATATTTTTATTTTTGTTAGTTAGGTATGTATTGGTACAAATTAAATAGTTCTTACCTGCCGTGGATAAATCCAATTGTTGATCACGGATTTCAGCAACTTCCAAAGATTTCGTCTCATTTGAGTAACATTTAAAGCACAATTATCACAGCGTTGGCTTTTGCGGGTCGAAATATTGTACGACTCGGTTTCCATCTGTGGGACATTGGAGTTGTTCAAAGAAGTAGAAACAGAGTCCGAGATAGAGCGGCCGGGGTCATTGTCGTACATAGCAAATTCGCAGGCTGAGGTTGTCGAGAAAAGCGAGTGCAGAGTTCATTATGAAAGTGAATAGTTATATTAGTCACAAACTGAAATATCGCAATTGAAATGAAACGCGGCAAAATATGATACTTTTTTTTATTCTCCCAGTAGGCTAAGGTCATAAGAACATATCGCCTACGCCATCAGTAATAAATATTTTTTTTGAGTTACATTAGAATGCGGGTGCAAGTGCAACACAATGTTTTTGCAGCATTTGGCAGCGAATGTGTCGAGTCAACCTTCTGACTTCTCGGCAAGCTTCGCTGAGGTAGTCAATACTACAATAAAATACTGGGCGCCATTTTGCCAATTAAATGTCCAGTTGAAAAAAATTGTGTATTTTTAATACAAAACCACGCTAATTTCACCTCACAATATCTAGGTACTAGGAATCAATTTGCGATTAATCAAAACAACCATTGAACTTCACTCAAAACTCCCGCAAAAACATTGAATCATTTTAAACAACGCAATTAATATTTTTTTCAATAATATAAGCAAAATAATTGTATTTCGTATGCATTTTTATCAATGGACCAAATGCATATTATTGATATAATAAATGATGTTTAAAAAAAATAATGATGTTCTGGTCGATTATTAAATTGAAAATTCTATGCAATCTTTATTTTTATTATTCCGCCTAAAGGACTTTGTATCCATGGTCAAGAAATAATTGAAAAAAAAAACTTCAAAATGGTTGCAGGAACCAAGGAAACACTGAATAAATTAATATACTTATTGTTTAATATTATTTTTCCGAACTTTAACTGACGTGATATTATTTTAATAATTATTTCTAGTAATTGTTAAGATTTTTAGTATAAATAATAATCTTGTCCACGGCATTGAAAACCTCTGGCCGTATCCGGACCACTCCCTTTGGAGTCATAGTCATGCTTTTATATCACTTTATCGTTATGCTTGGCCGTTAAACCGTTATCTCAGTTAATATATTCATAGTACTAAACATGTACCTTGACTTGTATGACAAACGTAGACAATAAGATTCCAACGTGTGCTCTATACATGGATATAACCAAAGCTTTTGATCAAGTAGATCACACTCTCCTCTTGGAGAAGCTTAATGCTTATGGTGTTAGAGGAACTGCTCTGGATTTAATTAAATCATATCTGTCTAGCCGAAGACAATCCACAGTAGTTGCAGCAATATGTTAGAAGCAAAGAAAGGAAATAAAACATGTCGAAATTTTAAAAAGTATACGTCGGTGTGCCTCAGGGTAGTGTGTTAGGGCCTTCATTATTTATATATCAATGATTTTCCAAATGTTACCCAACATCCGACTCTCTAAAGTTGCGAATGTTTGAACACTTATAACTGCATACCACGGACACGTTGTTTCTCTTCTTCGGTACGGGATAATCTTTTGGGGCAACTCAAATTTCAAAGAAATGATATTCATATCACAAAAGAGGTTTGTTAGGGCTATTTGCAAACTGAAAAAGACTGACAGTCTGTTGTAAGCCGTACTTCATTGAATTAAATATTTTGACGTTGCCATGTATCATAAATGTGAAATGTTAGTATTTGTGAAGAATAATATTAATCTGTTTGAAAAAATGAAAAGTAAACGCTATAAAAATCACATATGTTTTCCTAATAGAACGCATTTTTTGAACAGTAGTGTATTTTGCATGGCTCCAAGATTGTATAACCATTTGCCAAAGGAAATGCTACAGATACAATCTTTAAAGGTTTTTAAAAGTACCTACGGTAAAAAAGCTTTTAATTTCTAAAGCACGATTGCATTGCTGCTTACCATCAGGTGGGATCGCAGGCAAGCACTAGTTTATATCAAATAAAAAAATAAAATAAAAAATGCCTATTACAGTGTCATTGAATATTTAGAGGACAAAATATAATTTTGTAAGAGATTTTGACATTGTAGGTACTTATTTATTATTGTGACATTCAAATTATAATTTTATGTGCTGTACTTAATAATTAATAATTTTATTGACATTTAGTAATAATAATTAATTAATCTAAATTATCCAATGTATTTAGGTGTCTAATTATGTTATAATAGTAGATTATGTGACTAGGGGATAAAGCAGTGTCTTTAAGTCGCGGGCGGCATGTTGAATTCCGAACGAAACGAAGGTTGCTAATTTTAATCCCGAACGTCAGTGAGGGATTTATATAATTAACTCCCGAGCAATGCGAGGGAGTTAATAAAGAAACCTGAGTGAAGTGAGGAATTTAAACCGCCCAAGGCAAAGACAGCTTTATCCCCGTGTTGGATACTCTACTTTTTACACCATCTGTGAGATGATTAAAAGACAATTTAGCAAAACAAAACATTTATTAGAGAAATATAAGTATTATTTACAAGATAATTTTAACTATCACTCAACATGTTTAGAGATTTAAAACAAACAAAATTCACTATCAGATTCTATAGTTTTAATTTTCTATAAAGCTGGGAACTCTTTTATTACTTTTTTTTTTGTTAGTGGCCAGTTTGAATTTTGAATAAATGATCACGTGTACATTTTAATTCTCATGGCGCGATGACGTCACGCGCGCACGCGTCACGTCCCAAGCGAACGCCCGGCGTTCGCTTGGGGATCAGGAGGTGTTGACGGTTTTTGACGTTCCAAATTCAAATCTCATTATTCCCTAGGGATCGCCCATACTGCATTATCTCCCTAGGGACAGAATGACTTGCTTTAAGTGATGGTTGTATGACATATATGTATAGGGGCATTACCTATCGAGCAGGTGATGTAAAAAACCTATTACTGTGTCATTGAATATTTAGAGGACAATATATGATTATGTAGTGGATTATTTGACATTGTACATATTATATGTGACATTCAAATTTGTAATTTTATTTGCGGTAATAATTAATAATTTTATTGACATTTAGTAATAATATTTCATTAATCTTAATTATCCAATGTCTAATTACATAGCGTTAAAAAAATGTTATTACAAATTAATAAATGAATGAAGAATGAACCTACTAAGTCTGCCTGTTGTAGCGGCCACCACGGAACACACAGCGCGTGGTCCGGCCGGCACGCACGCCCTTGGTTGTTTTTTTATATTTTATATTAATTGTTCCAATAACACGTCCGTATGAAAGATCGTATCAACACAACGTTTGGGAAGACATTACGTCATTCTGTGTTTCTACTCACAAAGATCTAAAAAATGTCTTTTATTTTTGTCATTGTCATTACCTACGTGGTTATTACCATTTATTTTTAAAATTGACATCTTATAATTATGTTCTTACTATGAAAATTTCTTTATGGGCTGATTGAAATTAGCCCTGTTGCGAGTATGAAAATTGGCACACGTCGACATTTTCACTACATCGACACACCACCGCTTATTTTTTTGAAGTGGGAAATCATCCTATTACTTCTCCCGTTCTAGGGTGCAACGGGAGGGCGCACAATTTAATGTAACTACGTGTTAGGTACTCTGAGGAGTACTGACGTCAACAATCACCAAGTCAACTGGTGACAGTCATTTTAAAAATCTTTTCATGAATTTGCGATTTTGGTCACTCACCGGGGAATAATAAATATAAGAATAATAATATTCCACATCTATCACACAACGCCGTCTTACGCCGTCTAGTCCCAAGCTAAGTAGAGCTTGTGTTATAAATTTATGAGTACTAAACAACTGACAAACATACGTATATATTTCTAAATACATACATATTATAGATAAATTACACCCAGACACAGAAAAAATGATAGTGCTCATCACACAAACATTTGTCTTGGGTGGGAATTGAACGCACGACCTCCGACATAGCAGTCAGAGCCACTAATCACTAGACCAACAGGCCAGGCAATGGAATGTGTTCTGTGAGACCTCCAATGAAAGGGAAATACAAATGAGGCGATAATTATATTTGGATCCCAAAATCCACCTTTTACTAGATATGTATGTACATTTTTATCTCCACTTACATACACAATATAATATATATTGTAAGTGCTTGTAAACACGTAGACTGCTCCATAAATTATCCACTGTAGTGCATTTTGTTTCTAAAATATCACGAACAACCCATATTGTCTATTGTTTGCAATGGATGCTCAGGATCTTTAACATCCACGAGGCCCTGGGCTGTAGCCCTATTAGCGTTTGATAGATCCGCTCATATTTGCAAAATTTTGTTTTATATTTTGTCAACACCAGACGCTATTTGAGCTTCAATTGATAGAACTGATGAAGCAGTCAGTCTCTTTTGTCTCATCGTACTTCTCTCAGCGTAAGACCAAGCTCGTCACCACCCTCATATTCTCCATCTTCCTGTATAATGCAGAACCCTGGACTCTTAAAAAATTGCTGGATTGACGCTTTTGAGATGTGGTGTTTGGAGGAAAATGCTCAGAATCCACTGGACACGGTATTCCGATACCGTGATTTCCAACAACTCCATAATAGCCGAACTCAAGTCACCCATGAGACTCACCACTATATGTTAAAGAAGAATCTTGGATTTCTTTGGCCACATTGCCAGAAAGATAGGTGATAACCTGGAAAATTTGCTGCTGACAGGTAAAGTAGATGGAAAAAGAACCAGAGGCAGGAGTCCGATACGTTGGTCAGACCAAATCCGTGCTAGACTGGAGACCACAGTCTGTGACGCCATCCACATCTCCGAAGATAGGACAATATGGCGAAAGTATAGTCCAAAAGAAAGTTATTCGTCGAAGTCACGACCCTCAGCATTTAAAATAAACGGCGCAAGGAGGGAGGAGGGAGGATTTCTCTCAGCTGCCACTGTTTGAATGAAGCAGCTACTCGAATTTGAGCTCGGCGCGTGCTCCGCTCATGGTCGGCTCCTCTAGAGTCGGTCCACACTACTCGAATTCGAGTTCGGCTCCTACCTAAATCATTACGAAGCTTGAGGTCTTTCTTAGGTAGGTAATATCTGCCCAATTTAAATAGTAATCGCTAACCAAACTATTTTTTTTTTTGACACCATCAACTGGCATCAACAATCAAAATACAGATTGAGGAGGTTAGTGAAATAATTATCCCTGAAAATCGAATCGGGACGGCACTCTCTTAGGGCCTGCGCACACTTGAGATAAGACTGTCTTAGACAGACTTGTCTACGACGTCGTAGACTTGTCTCCGATAAGACTATTTTGTCTACGACACGGCGCACACCATCAAGATAAAACAGTAAGCGGCGTACGGCCAGTGTTACCAACTTAGTGGATTTTCCACTAAAACTGGTGGTTTTAACCCCGTATTTAGTTGCGAAATATTGGTTTTAGTGGCTAGTGGATTTTTCTAGTGCTTTAGTAAAATTCAATTTCTTACTAAAAATGCGTTTTCTCGAGTGTAAATTAGGACCATAGAATCCATAATTATCAATCTAATACCGACGATGATGGTGCAAACAAAAATGATTCGTCTGAAGACGAATTAATACATAGCTGTTATTTTTTTTTTTTAAATTTATAGTTGTTATTGAATTATTTTTATGTTGATTTACCTACTAATGTTAATTTACCCACAAATGGTATTTTGATCAACTGATTGTTAATTTTTATCACTTATTATTAAAGGAAACTAATAACCTATATGCCTACTTATTTTATTTCGTAAAACATACATTTATTTACTGGGAAATTTTGCGATTTTGTGTGTGAGATGATTTTTTGTAAGTGGTTTTCTGGAGGTTTTAAAAGTTGACTCCGAGTTGAAGTAAGTTAGTGTAACTGTTGGCAACACTGGACGTCTCAAAACAGTCTTGTCGCAGACAAGTCTGCGGTGTCGTAGACAAGTCTGTCTACGACAGTCTTGTCTCAAGTGTGCGCAGGCCCTTACTTGTGGGATAGTAGATTGATATTACATAGATAACCTTAACGGGTCCTACGGGTTTATTAAAACGATTGTATAGGTTTAATTATTTTTATTTGCTTTTAACACAATGCTTCAACAATACACAGGAGTGTATTGGGATCAATGTTCGTAGTTTTAGATTTTGGTACATTACAGTACGTGTCAGTTACACCCAAGGACTCGGAAAAATATAGCTAGAGTTATAAAATGAATCTTGTACTCATTTATTTTAACAAAATGTTCGTTTATTCTTATCACATTGTTATCACAATATCTATTGACTATCAAACTTAAAAAGGGAAAGTTACATTAAATAAGTCTTCGTTTTCATAACAATACTAAGCACATGTTCAACACAGTTCCGTGTTTTATCGTTTTCCGTATCCTGAAACAAAAGAAAAAAAAATATTATTAAACAATCCGCACTGGGGCCGCGTAGTGGGTTACGGCCCATTACCTCTTCTAGAGAGAAGGCCCGAGTCCCAGCAGTGGGAACATTACAAGGTTGATATGCTATGTCGTTAATGGATTCATTTAGCTTTTTACTCATTTAAATGTAAGCAATTCTCACTAACTACAAAAACACATGTTCAAAATAAGTCTTATGTCCCTAGACTGTGTCTTCAAAAATCCTTTTCAACACTCTTGCTTTTATTGCATCTTTTTTTAAGAGGGAAATCATGAAATAACTTTTCAGTACAATTATTCGTTAACCTGCTTTTATCGTTACCGCTTTTAGTCACGCAATTTACTGTTTTCCACACTAGTGCGGACAAGTGCGCGAGTTCGCCCCCGCCACAATTTATTGTATATATCGTATCAGGCTGGGCGCTAAGTGAACCCCACGATTTACTAGTTAACCCCTGTTTATTATTCATTATTTATTAAGTGTATTGAAAAACGTCCTTTGATACATGAGGAAATTTGTCATTGCAGTACTCGGCTCCAAAAACACCCTCGCCTCGCCTGCGGTTTGGGCGAATTCCACCTTGGTCGCAATGACAAACTTTCTAAACTTGTACCAAAATGAACTATTGCCGCTTTGGGTTAAGCCCATCGTGTTCCACCAGTTTCTCTTTGCGTTCTAGGGCCGCGGTAACTCTTTCGAACAATTTTACAGGCTCTTATTACCCCTACTTTTACGTTTACATTACGTTTTATTTTAGACAAATGTGGTCCAATTCAAGAGATGTCAAAGGTGAGGTTTTGTAGATAATCTCAGCAAAAACTCATTTGAGGCTTTATAGTTTTGTGAATATTTAAACTAGGCTAATAAATCGAACATCATACATAAATATTATATCAATATTTCATCAAATAATTTATAAGTTATAATGAAATAAATATTTATATTTGTTTTAAATACAAAAACATTTAGTTTTCTTTATATTTTTACTATTAGGTTGTGTGGCCGCTGACCATGTCTCACGAAAAAAAGCAATTCTTTTAAAATGTTTTTGGCTTGGATGTTAGGTCATTTAAGTCATGTTTTCGTATAATATAGTCACTTTGTTTTATCGTAAGCAAGCGGAAGTCACACATTTTAATAATATAATGCTTGTGTAGTATTTGGCAACAAATATCTCGAGTTAGCCTTTTCGGCCAGCTTCGCTGAGGTAGGTGGTCAATACTAGAATAAAATTCTCAGCACCATTTTACCGAGATCGTGCTCGTCGCAATGATTCCATATATTATTCAGTTGTGCAGACTCTTCAGATAGAAAACTACAAGTAGGTACTAATTTTACATCACTTAATTTTTCCTATACCGTTAAGTTAAAAAAAAATTGTAAATATAAGATATAATTTATCTGCAAGTTTTTAGGAAATAATAGTTTATGTGACTACCTAAAGCAGTGTCTTTAAGTCGCGGGCGGCATGTTGAATTCCGAAAGAAACGAAGGTTGCAAATTTTAATCCCAAACGTTTGTGAGGAATTTATATAATTGACTCCCGAGCATTGCGATGGAGTTAATAAAGAAACCTGAGTGAAGTGAGGAATTCAAGCCGCCCAAGACAAAGACAGCTTTATTCCCGTGTTGAATACTCTACTTTTTACACCATCTATGACATGATTAAAAGCCAATTTAGTAAAAAAAAACATACATATATTGTGTATTATGTAAGTGTGTTGAAAAATGTTGTTTGATACACTTGGAAAGTCATTGCAATCCCTTGGTTCTACAATGGCCATGCCTTCGCCTCAAGCGTAGATTTATCTAGAAACTTTTCCCAGGGATGTTTAAATGAGAAGATGCTAAAGTTCTCGCAGTGATCAAAAGTTTTTTCTCTCTATAGCAGGAAGGAAATATGATGGTTTCAAACCTCAAAAAAAAAGTTGTACGGCAGTGATAAACTTCTGTAACCTAGGAATACTTAATTTTTTTTTATAGACATATCGTAGCTGGATCGAGGAATTGACTATTTAATGTAGCGGTCTGTCAATTTGTCGAACATTTCAACGATCTAGCTACGACAGACACATGATAATTACATTAATATTATTTCTTTCTTTCTTTCTTTTCTTTTATTAAGTATTCTTACCTCCTTTTGTGTAGGCTCCGGCAGAAGCGTGTGCGCTCGCAGAACTGCTAGCATAGCTGCCTCCCACACCAAAAGTATCAGCACCTGAGAGACTCTTCGCTGCAGCACCCGATGGGCTTCCACTACATCCACCGCCACATGGACTGCCACCTTTGATATTTCCTTCATGATTGTAGTGCGATCCATGCGGATTGTATCCATGGGCACCAGCAGAAGCTCCGGCCGCCGCCCCAGCATATGCCGTAGCACCCGTTAAACTGCCAGCTTGTGCACCTGTGTTCTCATGGACTCCTGAAGGTCCGGATGGGCCACCAGTAACATCGGGAATCTTACCATGTTGCGAATGGATATTAGCATTGTGAGAACCATGTGCATCGCCTATATGTGGTCCATGAGCTTGTCCGCCATTAGTAGGTAAAGTTCCAATCTTGCCGTCATCATAAGGTGTGAGGACACCAGGTGGTCCTCCAAATCCACCACTGTATACAACTGCATCAGCATTAGCAGCTGCTGCCGCAGTAGCGTGAGTTCCGCTCAATGTGTTATCTATGTGTGGAGCAGAGCTGTGTGGCGGTTGAGTATCGCAGTGACCAGATGTGCAAGCGGCAGTTGTAGGAACTCCTGTGGGCTTATTATTAGGTTTGAGGCTTACAGCTGGAACAGTGTATTCATTAGGCTTTAACAAACCGCCAGCTCCTCCAAAACCACCGGTATAGATTGGATTTTCGTTGACAGGATTGTTTCCACCACTAGGTTTAGTGATACCGTACGATCCAGATTGAACATTTGTTCCAGAATTCGCACCAGCACTAGCAGAAGGTGAACCAACGCAGTTGGGTGTTCCACAATTTGTTGGAGCACTACCGGTAGAAGGTGTACCAGTGTGTTCGGTAGGTTTAAATGTACCAGAAGGTCCACCGAAACCGCCCAAATATTGTGGATGAGACGGAGCCGTGTTTACATTTGTATTGGGCTTAGTAACGCCAAAGGATCCGGGTTGCCCGCCTGTAGGATAATTAGCACAGTTTCCTGTTTTGCAACCAGTTGAGTAACCACCAGAGGAAGATGTAGATTGAGTATGGGTAAAGCTTGGGGTTGATGCGGGGCCAGTAATGTCACTAGGTCTATGAACTCCAGAAGGCCTATCATAACTATTCGTATAAGCAGGAAGTGTTACACTTGGGAGATGGGAGCCCGAGCTAGATGTAGTGTCACCATATGGTTGGGCTGGTGCATGAGGCGCAGCAGTACTGCCGAAAGAAGAATAACAGTTAGGGGTCTTGCAGCCTCCAGGATGACCACTAGACGTCGGGGTATTAAATGTTTCTGAAGGAGTATAGCCAGGGCTACTAGGGCCGGTTCCTTGATAGTGTTTATCAGGATTAAAAGTGACAGCAGGTCCATCTAAAGTACCAGTGTAAGGTTTAGTAGTACCGTAATATCCAGACGGCGCTGTCGCCCCAGATGTAGTTCCCGCTGTAGGTGTATACCCACCACAATTCTGTCCTAGTTTACAACCCTGTGCGCCAGTGTTAGCAGCTGGCAGTTGTCCCGCCGTAGGTGTATACCCACCACAATACTGTCCTGGTTTACAACCCTGTGCGCCAGTGTTAGCAGCTGGCAGTTGTCCCGCCGCCGTAGGTGTATACCCACCACAATTCTGTCCTAATTTACAACCCTGTGCGCCAGTGTTAGCAGCTGGCAGTTGGCCCGCCGTAGGTGTATACCCACCACAATTCTGTCCTAGTTTACAACCCTGCGCGCCAGTGTTAGCAGCTGGCAGTTGTCCCGCCGTAGGTGTATACCCACCACAATTCTGTCCTAGTTTACAACCCAGCGCGCCGGTGTTACCAGCCGGTAGTTGTGTATTGGATAATGGACTACCGGTATGAGCATAATTTGGTTTATTCGCGACTGTTCCATGAATATTAAATTCATTCGGTTTGAGCATCCCAACGGTTCCAAAACCACCGGTATAATTAGGTAATTTTCCACTAGGAATGTCACCACCAGGTCGGAGATTGTATGTTCCTTCCGGTACAGATCCACCTGTAGGTCTTGAAGCAGAAGGATATCCAGAACAACTTGGGGTATTACAACCTGTCGGAGTGCCTTCTAATGGTTTTCCATTGTGTGTACTTGCAGGACCATGGCTTGGATGTGTTATGTAATGAATATGATTTTTCTGCACCATCGGGTACGATGGTGCAGAAAAATCATATTCATTGGGCTTTAATAATCCCGCTGGGCCGCCAAACCCTCCCGTATAAGCTGGAAGTTTGTCATTCGAAAGTTTGTTGTCATCACTCGGTTTGTCATATCCAACGTGCCCTGGCGCTACGTTTGACCCTGCTGGATTGGTCGGATACGGAGTTGGAGTTTTAGACGGTGAGTGTCCAAATTGAACGTTACTTGGACTGACTGTGTGAGACGGTTGGTTTGAGGCCTGATTAGCTGATATACCAAAACAGCCTGATCCTCCGCAATTCACGGTACTTGGGTAATCGAAAGACGATGGTCCTTTTGTTACGGTGTCGTCTGTAGGCGAATACGACACTTTTGGTTGATTTTCACATTTCACGCCATCACAAGGTTTTGAGTTGCCGTGTTCGTATGCTCCATGAATAGGCACATTGTAACTTGAGGGGGAATTTTCATGTCCGGATTCAGCTGGTCCGTCATTACAGTTTCCGAAGTTACATTTTGAATCTAATTTGGGGGTTTCCAAATGTGAAGAAGGTTTCTGGTATTGGGAAGTTATTCCTGTGTCAACGCTAGTTCCTTGTTGTTTATTTGAAGCACTGGATCCATGATAAGAATTTCCAAAATCATGATTATAATCTAGTCTTGAGTTTGAGGATCCTGAAGGACCACATTTTCCATGAGAACAATCAGAGCCATTAGTATTATATCCTGATGAACTATTTTCAATACCCGAATGTTGATCATTGGCATTGTGAGCAGAACCAGACGAATAAGATACACGAATGTCATTAGAACCATAGTCTGTTGGTGTTGCACCGTTGTCTAAAGAAGATCCACACTGACCCGATGTACATTTGTTGAGATCAGAATTACTTGACGTAGTTCCAGTATGAGGTTTACACTGTCCAGATTTGCATTTATCAGAATTACCACCACAGCTTAATCCTTGACATCCTATTCCTGATACAGCTCCTGCTTCTGCTGAAGCAGCAGCATTTGCAGAATTATATCCTTGAGTTAAAGATCCAAGTGACGTTGGTACTCCGTTACTTCTAGCAGTGTGACAGGTTCCACCTGAGCAGCCTCCATGGTTTGGTACTCCGCTTTCTAATCCAAAACCACCAGCACCAGAGCCGCCATAGCTAAATGAGCCAGAGCTGGCACTCGAAGAAGCCGAACTGGACGAAGAAGATTTAGAAAAACTTCCTGAATAGCCAACTCCTAGTGGCACAGGAACTGGTACGCCACCGAAGGCCCCTGCGGAGGCAGTAGCTTCCGCTGAAATAAATAAAAAGGTAGGTATGAAAAGTAATCCACAAGGAATACTTAATTAAGAAGGATTATTAACAGAGCCCTTTTTTTAGGTTGAAAATCAGCAAATAACTCCCTCTCGCTCCACCCAGAACTTTTACTGACTAAAACCTATCTATGTTCTTTCAATTGCCCTTTGTGTTCCAGAGCCGCGGTAATTCTTTCGAACAATGCTACTGACACACAGGACCCTAAACGATTGTTCAAGAGGTTGCCACGCTTGATAAAAAAATGGTACTTAGAGTATTATAACATAATATTAGTTAACGTACATTAAGTGTGGATAGCATCAAAAGTATGAGAGTAATAATTGTACAAAGGTATTGTAAAGAAGTATTGCTTTATGAAAACTGGGCAAGTGCAAGTCGAACTCGCGCCCTGAGGGTTTCGTACAAACTTACCTACGTAAAAAGTTCAATTACGGAATGGAGTAAGATTTTCTGAATCGCAAAAAAAAATGACGTAACAACAAATTTACAGTTTTCAGATTACTTGTACTATAAGACCTTGCTTTATGCCAAATTTCAGGATTCTGGGTCAACGGGAAGTACCCTATGAAGTTTTGATTTTCTCTAGAGTGTCGAAATGTACGTTTTTTGCCACATAAACCGAAGTATATTTTTTTCTCGTTAACTTACAAGTTTGATTTTTTTACAGCTTCAAGAATCCGCAGACCTGAGTATATAGGGTGACTGGTAATTAGTGTACGATACTTAAACACGTGATTGTGCTCATGATAACCAACAACTTTTACTATGGGAACCAACCTGAAATCGCGAAAAAAAATCAGCTGTTCAGTACATTTATATTTGCCTAATGTACTGAACAGCTGATATTTTTTTCGCGATTTCGGCTTTGCTCCCATAATAAAAATTGTTTGTTATCATGAGCACAATCACGTGTTTAAGTATCGTACACTAATTGCCAGTCACCCTATATATGGCTTTAATTTCAACTCGATACCTCCACGCGTTCACGAGATAAAGGGTCTTGACAGACAGACGGACAATAAGGATTTCGTTTTTCCTTTTGAGGTACGGAACCCTCATTTTATTTTCCTATTGTTCGATCTGCGCTTTCGCGCAGGTAAACTGTACATCATCCATCTTCGATGACTTTTTAACTAGCTGTCATTGTAATCCTAAGTCTGATTACTGATTGTTTTGTCCTACCTGTATAATAAATGCAATAAAAAGTGAAGAAACTGCATCAGAGTAGGTCCCACATTAACTTTCAAACAAAAATATTTATCAGAAATGCATTTTTTTAAATGAAATAAGTAAGACATACCTAAGTTTCTAATAGTCCGAGATCCCAGAACAACCAACCGTTACAATATTTTATTTATACATAAAACTTAGCACTCGGAAACGTGAGTAATGATTTTACGCACATTTAACTCCAGGTAGAACCTCTTAATGGGCCGTCTCGCCGCGTCGGGCCAAGCTAGCAGGGGGCTTAGACAAAGTAACAATTTAAAAACGATAACGAAGTTAGAAAAGACTAAAATGTATGGGATTGACATAAGTCGCATTTGCATACGTTCGAAGTAAGTACCTACACATTTTGTTACTGTACTCTGGGATGTTGCTTTATATTCATAGTAGGCAATTACTATCCATTCCAGGTTGCCTGGAAGAGACCGCGGACTGCGACAACTTATCGCAGTCCGCGGTCTCTTCCACACAACACACACAATGGGATTCCTTATCGCCGATAAGGCCTCCCATTGTATGTACGTGTTTTAGTTTCCTTTTTCTATGTGTAATGGTGTACCATAAAGTAGGTATATAAATATTCTTAAAGAAAAATAAATTAGTGCACAAAAAGTTCCACATAAGAAATTACTAACGGATACCTCTATGGTAGTAAAGAGCGGTCACCTGTACTAAATTATAAGGATGAATTATAAAAGTGCTAAAAAAAGATACTCGTATAATCCGATAGAATGAGTTCTTCTCTTTTTTAAGGTCTAGGTCATCTGTACTTTTATACGAGACTGAAAGAAAAGTATTATTTTTAATACTTACCTATATTTTAGATCAAATAATCATAGTAATCTAATTAAAGTATTAGCTTTTCGGGCTACTAAAGATCACAGAAGTCATGAAGTCTTCACATAGCTACAATATTTAGAAATATGGTTTTAAGTATCGTTTTTTTTTATTGAATTGTCAATTAGGTACCTACTCGAATCGTAACCAAGGGCTTTATGAAGCTCCGTACCCGTAATCGAAACTGTCGGAAGTCCGAAATAAATAAAATTTAAGTAAGAAAACAGTAGTAGCAGTGGTAATGGTTATTGTGCAAACCTACCACAGTGTTGTCTTTTTAACCCAAAGGTTGACTGGTAGAGAATGCCTAGTTGCATTTAGTCCGCCTATGTACTTACCACTGCTGTACATGAAGTTTAAATAAATAAATAAAACCGATACTAACTAACGAAATAGGTGAACTCTAAATGACCGGTTACGATAGAATTTTGTTTGTTTTGCTCGGCAAAACAAAATTGTAAAAATAAACCAACTAAAAATAAAAGTCAACGCTATTTGTTTTGTAATTGACTTTTATATTTTTTAAATTCTGATATCCGTAACCAAGACTAACGGATGATCCGAAACAATTGCACATTCATAATAACCATATCCAAAACCGGTTTATTATTATTCCTATTAAAACTCGTTGGGTATTCGCAACACACTTTATTGAAGAACTAACAATACCTTCATAGGTTAGTTACAGACTTACTTACTAGATGGCGTTAGTAGTAACTTAAGCAGAGGTGTAACCGAGACAGGTAAATAACTTTATTTTGATAATACATATATACATAATTATGTACTAACACAGCACTACATTATCCGTATCCATATTCGAAATTTTATATCCGCGACATTCCTGCTCGTAAGTGATTCTGCATCTTCTCAATGTGCAAAATGAACATAAAAATGTAGGTAGGCAAACTAAATTAGCACATAAAAGTCTATAAGGAAGTTAGTACCTACATATGTACATACAGGTGTGTAAAAATCATCATCCATACCACGCTGTCTATATAAAAATCGCTGTTTACGTTAGCCTGTCGTAAATTTTATATAAAAAAAATATTGTTAAACTTTAAGATTTTTTTTTTTATAATTATTTTTCGATCTTTTTCTACAAATTGATAAAGATTCGATACAAGTTTGTTCTTATAATAAAAATTTAGAGCATAACGTAGTTATTCTTGCGAAGTAGTTATGACTCCAAAATGTATTAACAGTACACTTGTCTTATATTTAATCTTTGGATTATAGCACTTACTTCTATACCTACCTACCCTTTACATACTCTTTGTACCTACCTACCAAATCTAAACGCGTGTCTAGTAGTTTGATATTTATTTGAAAACTGTGTATTAGTCATATTCATACTTCCTGGTATGTCACTTTTGAATGAATGTTTTCATCTATTTTTAACCGACTTCAAAAAAAAGGAGGAGGTTATCAATTCGGTTGTTTTTTTTTTATATGTTTTACCTCAGAACTCCATCGTTTACAGACCGATTTGCAATTTTTTTTTTCTCTTAGAGGATATGCTTTCCGATTGGTGCAATTTTTTTCAGAATCCAGTTCTGATGATTGGATCCATGAGGAATCGAGGAAACTCCTCAAATATTATAGGCAACCATATAGTGATTTTGGTATTTTCATCGAGAACTTAAGCACTTACAGTCAAAAAGTAACATTTGATGAAGTGGAACTGATGAATAAGACCAGAAATGGTCTACGGAACTTCATACTCACGTAGATATCACAATGAAGATAGTTAAGCGACTATGACAATACAAATAAATAAATGGTTCTGAATAGTTATGTTGAAAATGGTACCATCGAAGTGATCTGATGATGATGATGATGGAGCCGGAAGATAGGCATCGGAACTCTGTAATTTATCAATGTATCCTAGCCGTGTTTGGGCTTATTAGAATTGTCATGAGATGCACTTTGGCTATAAGGTACTATCGAACTGTTCTGATGATGGAGCCGGAAGGTGGAAGGTAGACACATAAACTTCATAATAAAACAATGTAACCGAGCAGTGTTTGGGTTATTTGGAATCGTCATGAGAAATAGGCACTCTGGTTATAAGTGTATCGCAATAAAAAAGTCTGAAATAAAAAACTTTTTACAAAAAAAAATAACTGACTTCACAAAAAAAAAAACACTAAAAGGATCAAAATAACTTTAATTTCGGAAGTCGGTGTTAAATAAGAAACAAACAATACCGAGAAACACCGATTTCCGAAATTAAAGTTATTTTGATCAAAAAGTTTTTTTGTCTACTACATTACGTCAATAAATCGGCCTTACAAAAGGTATCTTCTTTTAAATAAAAAAACAATTATTAAAATCTGTTCACGTAATCCAAAATTACCAACGAAAACCCAACAACATACATAACACGTCTGGTTTGTATAAATTAGTAACCCAATTTCCCGAGAGATAACGCTGTACTTTGGGCTACTTCGCGCTGTTAAGATTTTTCCTGAGTTGATGGGGTCGGGACGGGTATGAGCTATTGTTGAATTGTTCGGTTGGTCTCTCATTGGCATTGGTGGTATTTGTTCTTGCTTGTTGTCTGTTAATTAAGTGGGGACACTTATTGTGACGGACGGGAAACTACGGAACCCTACACTGAACGTGGCCCGACACGCTCTTGACCGGTTTTTTCAAATTATTTTTAGTACGTACCTATACTCCATTCACTTCTGCATTAGACAAAAGAGGTTCATAGAAGCATGTGTGCACAACATTTAATGTTCGAGATAAATTCAAACCATTTTAATAAATAATGGTTCCAATATAAAATTTTAACATTACCTACTTAGATAAATTTGATTATTGTAAAGTAAGTACTAAACACTTAGGTAAATAAAATGTTTTTTTTTTTTAAATAAACGTACTTTTATCTCAAACAATTTTACATTTTTTTTTAAATAGCGTATCAACAAGTTTCCTTTAATTAATATGAATTGTACACAATACAAAGCAACAAGATAATTATTTAAAATTCATACATATAGAAATAACTAATGTTATTTAGATAGTAAGTATAATGAAAAACGGTCCAGGTACTGACAGCCCCTGGTTCTTTTAGATTTTTAACATGGACACTAGTAGTACCTATAAGTAAGAACTAAATAATTTATTTAATTAATAGCCTCATAAATTCAGAAGATGGATGGTTCAAATGAATTCATTTAAGTATAACAGTTGGTATATAAGTTGATTCTAATAAATTCAGCATCAATCTTAACTTTAATAAAGCACAATATACATACCTATTGTATGATCTCTTGCTAGATCACACACTACTTTTAGATGATGTGGGCGGTATAGAATAAAAGATGGTTGGATAATTTAAACTACTGTATTGTTCCAAAGGTTTTGGTAAAATGAGCTAATGAACTGGTGTGTGTGAAATGAGTGACACGTGGCCCTTGTTGGCCGTGATGAGATCGCCCGGTTTGATGGCTCGACGCGAACTGAACTTTATTATAAAGTAAAATGAATGTGAGGCGTAAATGCTGACTTGCAGTATGTGCGGTTGTACCGTACACCTATAATGTACTTTTATTACAAAGTGTACCTACCCTAAAACAACTTTTTTTAACTCCTGTCTAATGCTATCGCGAATAGAATATAACCTAGATAGTTAAGATGACCAGTGCTTAATAATGAGACCGTATAATTGTTTGTTTATTAAATTGATATAAACTAGTGCTTGACTGCGATCCCTCCTGATGGTAAGCAGTGATGCAATCGTTGATGGTGAGGCGCACTAGTTTATTAAGAGCCTATTCACTCTAGCCTTGAAGATACCTAAATTATAATCGGATGGGAAGACCGCAGCAGGCAAATTATATCAGTCCTTCGATGTCCTATCCTTGTTACTTCACCCTTTATTACGTTGTTCTAACTTTTTTAAATGTATGACAAATAAATATATTAGAGGAAGTTTAAAAGTGGCACCAGTAACTGACAAGTTACAAGTGAATCGTTTTTCTTGGTATGGCCATGTGAAAAGGAGAGATGAAACGCATGTTACTAAAAGAGTCGTGACGCCACATGTATACATCTGGATGGATGGAGAGGGAAGACAAAGAAAAGATGGATGGATTGTGTGAGGAGTGATATGAAAGAAAAGGGAAGTTAGTGATAGTGACGGGTGGCAAGACAGAATGAAGAATCCCGGATATAGGTTGCGAGCTAATACTTAGAATAGGTACTGTGGCAACCGTGCAGGTTCCACTAATAATTAGGTACTAACTTGCAAAACTGGCATGTTAGACTTTTAAGGTTTACGTTTAAAAGTTTAGTTAGATTTGATGTTCGAAGGGAATAAGAAGGAAGCCGTCAATGATTGTCGGAAAATATTTTGTATGTAAAATATATAATGAAAGTGCTAAAAGCTAAATAATAACAGTCGAAAGAACATAAAGCCTTTCATTGAGCTTCCCACCCCTACAGTACATACAAACTGGATATAAAAGGAAAGAAGCAGTGTTTTCTATGACATTATTAAGTAACATTTCTGTTATGGTATTACGAAGGACGTGATCACTGGTCAGTGCCATAATGTGTAGGAATGTATTTTAGTTACTGGTTCGTTCGATCAATGTCACGCCAGTAACATTACTATGGTTGTTATCTCATTATTTATGAAAAGTGTTTATCGTTAATATGTTCGTTTGATTAACCTATAGCCCTTCTATTTCGTTACCTAATAATGTCATATAGTCCGGTCAATTTAGACATCCAAGGTTACAACAATTCGCACCCAGCTGAAAATTGGTAGGATTGTTCAGAACACCATTATAAATGAAACCTAAAAAATCCTCATCGATCCGACACCTGGAAAAAAAATACTCGGGGTCAAAGGTAACAAAAACGAGTTTTTCGCGATTTTCAGCAAAACAGTAAGTTTTATCATAAAATTAGCTCAGACAAAAATTGCAGATCAGATAATTATCTACAAAAATGTCTCAATACTTTATTTCCTAAGAGCCACCGTTTTTTGAGATATAATGATTCAAAAAGTTGAAAGAGGTCATCGTCATAAAATGCACCCGTTTTCACGCCACCTTTGAGGTAGTGTTCTTAGCGCACAAGGTGTGACTTATACCTTACCCCTATTTTTTGGTCTAATTTGACTGGACTGATAGAAAACATTGCATTGCATGCGAAGCATTATTAGGCAGTGGCGGATTAGCCATGTAGCAAGAGTAGCAAATGCTACAGGCCCCGCACTTGAATGTAAAATTTTTTTTTCAAAATTTTAATTCTATACTCATCAAATCTAAACACAGCTTATTTCTAAGGATTTTAAAGTCAATTTGCTTCAAACTTTCCTCCAAGTAAAAGTCTATAGATTAGAAGTTCTCTTAGAATTTCCTCATTAGGTAGGTATCTACGAGTATCGTAGTTTTTATGCAACGAAGACTGAAGAGCATAATCTGCCTCTCTGCTTAGAGTTTGTAGACTAAGAGAAAGCCTTTGATTCGATTGAGACTTGGGCTGTACTGAAGTCCTTCTAATAATGTCAGATTGACTATCGCAACATCGATGTGCTGAAAAGTGTTTGTTTGAAAACACCACCATGTCAGTTCGATTTATGGACCTATTTTCCAACAGCGGGGTGTGGTCAGGGTGACGTCATTTCTCCGAAACTGTTCATAGCTGCAATAGAGGACGTCTTCATGGGTCAAGATAGGAGAGAGTTGGGCATTAATTTTAATGTATATCACTCACCTTCGATTTGCCGATGATATAGTAGTCATGACTGAGATTATGAAGAAGTCCATTACAATGCTGGATGACCTTATTTGAGCTTTCGAAAGAGTGGGTCTTAAAAGTGAACATGGATAAGCAGGGGCGGATTAGCCATGTAGCAAGAGTAGCAAATGCTACAGGCCCTGCACTTGAAGATAATTTTTTTTTTTCAAAATTACTATACTATATCAAACCTAAACACAGCTTATTTCTAAGGATTTTACAGTCAATTTGCTTCAAACTTTCCTCCAAGTAAAAGTCTATAGATTAGAAGTTCTCTTAGAATTTCCTCATTAGGTACCTATCTATCGTAGTTTTTATGCAACGAAGACTGAAGAGCATAATCAGCTCTCATCGAGAGATCTCAATCGAGGAAAATGCTAAAATTTTGCATCTAATTTCTAGTAAATCTTAACTCTTCAGCTTTCTGTATAAATTCACAAAGACTTCCTATTTCTGTAGATATTGTTTGTCAAAAGAAAACGTAAAAGTCTGAAGTGTCATTTTCGAGAACACTTTGGTTTTTGGTGTAGGTATGCAAAAAACCAACATAAACTAGGTTTATCCAAAAATGCTGTTGTAATTTTGTTTAGTGTTACGACAAACGAGGAAAATAATGTCTTTGCTAAATCACTTTGCAAAATATTTTATTTTATTTATCTTTAGGCCTACACACCCGCCCCTTGAATGAATTTGCTACAGACCTCCCCCGCGCTGGCTTAATCCGGCACTGTTATTAGGTACCGAAATACAACAGTTTCAAAAATAATGAACTAAAACTATAATATAATAAACAGAAGACCAGAATGTGGAAGAGAAATAAAAAAAAAGTAGGTACCTACTATCTAATCTATTCACAAAAAGCTGGCATATATTTTCTTTTTTCCTGCAATTGCCACAAGGACGCGACAAGGATGCCATAACTCAAAAAATTGAGATTTATAGCATAAAATTTACTACAAAATATAAGTTTATCGCATTGGAAATTCATGAAATACATTATATTTTGGTTATTAGTTAAGTTATAAATCGCGTTATATTTTTTGCATAGAAACTTTTAATGATCAGATAATGATTATGAGGATATATTTATTTAAGTTCAACTCTGGAAGAAACTCCACAACTTTGTCAATAACAGGTGCGAAATATCAATAGACTATCAAACGCTGGAGAATAGCGAGTATTAACAAAACTTAAAAATGCTCTCACCAGTGGCATAGCTAGGCCCTCAGGCACCCCGTTTCAAACATTTTTGAGGTTTTTTTTTGTACGAAAGAGAACTAGTGCCTTGAGACAGCGCGACAGAGTCCCGATATGCGATAGTGTAGATACCGACTAGAAAACATGCGAGCTCGCGAAAAATGTAAGAAGTGGTTTTGTCATCATGTAGGACCGAGCCGAGTTAAAAAGTGGATTACTCTGACTGAGACTAGGATAGGTTAACTTTTTATTGTGATCTTATGTAGAAAATGCTAGAACGAGTGGAGTGAGCTGTACACTATTAGAACATCCTATCATATATTTTCCTTATTCATTTACTAGTGACCTCTTATCAATACGAGAAGGTTGTGGATAACATGTAGCGAAAGAAATTTATCACATGTCGGGGCCCCTGTAGCGCGGGGGCCCCGTATAATTGATACGACAGATAAAACGGTAACTACGCCCCTGGCTCTCATGTATAATGCTTTTTGAGTTATGTCATCCTTGTCCTTGTCGCACATGACAGTCGGTTCGACGACACGGTAGCGCTGCGTATCGCGAGTTCGATTCTCTAAAACATTAAGTCCACCTATGCACTTTTGTGTTGCATAGAGATTAAAATAATAATATTAAATACTCCGTTCCGTACCTCAAAAGGAAAAAACGGATCCCTTATAGGATCACTTTGTTGTCCGTCCGTCTGTCTGTCTGTCTTTCAAGATCCTATATCTCAGGAACGCGTGGAGTTATAGAGTTAAAATTAAAACCATATACTCAGATCTTTTTTTTTGGGTGGGAAAATCAGCTTCAAGGGACCGCACACCTGGGTCCCTTGAAGCTTGAAAAAAAAACTTCAAAGTTAACGAAAAAAAAGATACGGCCGTTTATGTCGCAAAAAACGTGTATTTCAACACTCTCAAGGGAATCAAAATTCTTAGGGTACTTCTCGTTGACCTAGAATCCTAAAATTTGGCATGAAGCAGGGTATGCGATTCGGTATCTCAATTCGTCATAGGTAAGTTTGTAAGGAATCTTCAGTGCGCAAATCCGACTCGCACTTGCCCGGTTTTTTTTACATTGCATTACACCAAAGAGGCAAATCTTGGATAGGAACATTTTATGTACCTACTTAAAATGAAGTAAAGAATCGTAATATGATGAGCTAAATCATTTTTCCTTCCTGATAGGTATCGTAAAAGACTTATAAAAAGTTGCTATTTCTTCCGGTCAGATTTTTTCAATACCTAGTGATTCTTATGTAGGACTTTATTGTGCACAATTTAATAAAGAATTAAATGTTACTAGAACCAAGGATGAAACCAAAACCTGATATCTGAGACCTTTGATAGCAGTTTTTATTTCGTATGTCATACATATTATGTACTTTTTCATTGCATTGCATTGTTACTATCATTATTAAACATAATTCCGGTAAAAGCACCTACCTACCTACTTAACTAGAGTTATTTTCGCAAAAAATCTCTATTTTCTTGAGCTATAGGTACCTACATACAAGACTTTTAATAAATATATAAAGCGATCCAATAGTTTATAGATATCAAACCTCAGCAAAACTTAAAATTAACCCATTACTATTTAGTTTATTTATTATGATAATTTCACATTCAAATAAAGACACTAAACCAATAGGTATTTTAGTTTATCGTCGTAGGTATTGTCTTAATAACATTGTATTTATTTACGTCCATTACGCACCAAATAGTTATAAATAAATCACCTACCTCTTGCGGATGCTCCACCCTTGACACCATATCCCCCATATCCGTGCGGGGAAGCGATCACTAAGCTCGCTGATATCAATATGAAGGCACAGGTGAGCTCCATCATTGTGGAGCTTCTCACTCACAATGTTTTTGTTCTGTAGCCGCTTGCTTTTATAAAGCGATTCATAAATAGACGTTAGTGTATTATAGCAAAAAACCTGTTGGTGTTACCGCGAATCGGAGGCTGTATTAGCGTAGGCAGTGTGTATTGTTACCCGTGTTCTATACGTACAGTCATGCATGTGCTTTATTGCATTCATAACAATACTTACCGACTACTTATCTATCAATAAAGTATTAGTCATTCAATCATAATGTCGTCCGAAAACGGAACATAGCCGGGAAAACACGCTGACATAAGCACAATTTGTATGTATGTGGTATTTTGTTATTGTAGCTATGTAGGTAGGTACCTAGATATTGCCTGCGTCTGCGTTGAGATGTGAGCGAGATACTAATTTGGTAAACGAACGAAAACACTTTTTTTCTGGCTAGCTATGAATAATAATACGGGTTAAAGTATGAAATTGCCGTTTTATTGTAATACATAGGTACTTCGAATTTACATAGAACCTTCATGGCTTGAGATTTTTGAGTAAAACTTTTCTCACATGGTACCTATGAAGTTCTTCTTTTAAAAAATGTGCAACATTCGATTATCGACTTTTAATTGTTTTGTTTTTTATTCAGCTTAGACAAGAAAGATGGATACTTCGAAAATTCGAGTGATTTTTGAATATGAGTTCCGAGTGTTCCGACGCGGAACTAACGCGGCAGAAACAGCTCGCAATATCAATGTTGCGTTTGGAGAGGGGACTGCTAATGAACGCACCGTGCGATTTTGGTTTAAACGCTTTCGTGATGGAAACTTTGATTTGAAGAACGAACCACGTGGAAGACCGCTGACGAGACACAGGTGAATAACAATGAATTGAAAGAGATGGTGGAAGCCGATCCGAGCCAAACTACCCAAGAATTAGCGGCATAGTTTAACGTTACCTTACCAACAATATTGACTCATTTGCTTCAAATCAATAAAATAAGAAAATATAAAACATGGGTGCCTCATGATTTCACTGATCTGCAGAAAGAAACGCATGTTGAAACTCGTGTTGCCTTGTTGAATCGATACAGAAATGAAGGAATATTGGATCGAGTTGTGACATGTGATGAAAAGTTGATTCTTTACGATAACCGTAAGCGAAAATGCAATGGCTGACCCCAGGTCAAACGCCGCAAGGACACTGTTGCGGCGTTTGACCTGAAGCAAAGCTTACCAATAAAAAGGTAATGGTAACTGTTTGGTGGTCAGTATGGTGTTATTCACTATAGCTTTCTCCGATCTGGTGAAGCAATAACGGCAGATGTCTACTGTGCCGAACTTCAAACAATGATAGCAAAACTAGCAGTGAAACAGCCCCGACTCATGAATTTCATTTCATTCCAACTTCACCATTATTGCTCCATGATAACGCGAGACCTCATATAGCACGAGAAACCATTTTAACTCTACAGGAACTGCAATTAGAAACCATTCGTCACCTTCCGTATTCGCCAGACCTTGCTCCAACGGACTACCATTTTTTTCGTGATTTGGACAATTTTCTACGTGATAAAAAGTTTTCTTCTCTGGAGGCAGTACAAAATGCTTTCACACAGTTTGTCGAATCTAAGTCACCAGAGTTCTATCGCAAAAGCATAAATGACCTTCCTATTAGATGACAGCAATGTATAGATAATAATGGTAATTATTTTGATTAAATGTGTTAAATAAAAAAAAAAATAACAATTTCAATTTTTCAGTACAAATCGGCAATTTCATACTTTAACCCCTAATAATAATGTGAGCTTCTGTCACTGCTGCGGGCACTGATGTCCTATGTTCAAAACATGAAGATTTCACGAGTTCAAGTCCAAACACTAATCGACCTGTCTAATATGTCTTACCCCATGAAATTGACGTTTTATGAAATTGTACACTGAACTAAGATAACTTCAGTTTGGCTTTGAATTCTAAGTTTAAATAAACTTTTTTTAGGTTTTTTTCTGTTATATTACCATTTTATAACATGAAAACTTAAAAAGAAAACATATTATTAGTTCCAACGTGGAAACAATTCGTTTCAAAAGGTAGGTTTTTACTGAATATCAATTACGTATTTATCTACAACTTCCTTCTAACGAAGGAACTGTGTGTAATTAGTTTAATAGCTTTCGTTTTAGAAATATAATCCCATAATCGCCGGGAGAAGGGCTATTTGTGACATAAAAAATCCCAAACGAAAGTGACTGAAACAAAAAACTTTTTACAAAAATAAAAAATAACCGACTTCACTAAAAAAAAAACACTAAAAGGATCAAAATAATTTAATTTCGGATGTCAGTGTTTTTTTTTTGTAAAAAGATTTTTATTTACACTTTTTTGTTGCAATACACTTATAAGTGTATTGCAACCACGGATATATTGCAACTAAAAAGTGTCAAATAAAATGTAAAATTAATGTAAAATTGTTTGAGATAAAGTTACGTTTATTTAAAAAAAAATCATTTTATTTACCTAAGTGTTTAGTACTTACTTTACAATAATCAAATTTATCTAAGTAGGTAATGTTAAAATTTTATATTGGAACCATTATTTATTAAAATGGTTTGAATTTATCTCGAAAATTAAATGTTGTGCACACATGCTTCTATGAACCTCTTTTGTCTAATGCAGAAGTGAATGGAGTATAGGTACGTACTCAAAATAATTTGAAAAAACCGGCCAAGAGCATGTCGAGCCACGCTCAGTGTAGGGTTCCGTAGTTTCCCGTCCGTCACAATAAGTGTCCCCACTTAATTAACAGACAACAAGCAAGAACAAATACCACCAATGCCAATGAGAGACCAACCGAACAATTCAACAATAGCTCATACCCGTCCCGACCCCATCAACTCAGGAAAAATCTTAACAGCGCGAAGTAGCCCAAAGTACAGCGTTATCTCTCGGGAAATTGGGTTACTAATTTATACAAACCATACGTGTTATGTATGTTGTTGGGTTTTCGTTGGTAATTTTGGATTACGTGAACAGATTTTAATAATTGTTTTTTTATTTAAAAGAAGACCTTTTGTAAGGCCGATTTATTGACGTAATGTAGTAGACAAAAAAACTTTTTGATCAAAATAACTTTAATTTCGGAAGTCGGTGTTTCTCGGTATTGTTTGTTTCTTATTTAACACCGACTTCCGAAATTAAAGTTATTTTGATCCTTTTAGTGTTTTTTTTTGTGAAGTCCGTTATTTTTTTTTTTGTAAAAAGTTTTTTATTTCAGACTTTTTAATTGCGATACACTTATAACCAGAGTGCCTATTTCTCATGACGATTCCAATTAACCCAAACACTGCTCGGTTACATTGTTTTATTATGAAGTTTCTGTGTCTACCTTCCACCTTCCGGCTCCATCATCAGATCAGTTCGATAGTAGGTACCTTATAGCCAAAGTGCATCTCATGACAATTTTAATAAGCCCAAACACGGCTAGGGCGGTAACACACATAAAAAAAACATAATCGAATTGATAACTTCCTCCTTTTTTTTGAAGTCGATTAAAAAATACCGTAAAACCGCGTGGTACAACTTTGCTCAGATTTCTTGCGATTTCGTATTCCGCACTGTATATTTTAATTAATAATGTTACTTTTAATTAGTGATTGTGCTACAACATTATCAAATGTAAATGATCTTTGTATAGAACACATAAAAATATCACGAAAATGTATGTTTATGTACTAAAAACCCCAATTTGTACAGCGGGCCAAATTTATAGTACTTTTTATAAGATTGCCCATTTTGCAGAAACTTTCTGTATCTTCGGTATTTTCTACTTTAAGAACATAAGCTTTAAGGGTCATTCTAGAAAAAATTACAATCTATCATAGGACTATACAAGTAAACGTTCATATTTCCTGTCAAATTTGAGTGGGCAAAGTCGAAATCATTTTTTGTGGTTTTGCATAAAAACTAAACGATGAACTAGGGTTTTCATTTTTTATTGCTGATTAATATGGTAACGCAAGCCTACTTATCTCAAATTTAATTTAACATTGAGGTGACAACCTTAACGGTAATATTTTTGTGGGCAAAGTCGAAACAACTGCTTGAGAAAGACGAATTTGACATTGCCCACCATCATATTTTCTTGATTTTGCGTTGGATAACCGATCTTTCTTGTTTATTTATTACAAACTATCAGTGGATAAAAACTCATTTACCTGCTGCAATTAAAAATCGCGTAACAGAAAAAGCTTTTCATACGACTTTTGACCCGCAGATTACAACACCAACTTTGACATTTTATTACAGCCGACTGGAGCGAAATTAGGAAAACTCAGTTATATACAGTGTTGTCAGGGATGTATTTAAAGGAGACATTCAAGAAATGTATGGAGCTTGGGCTAAAAATAATAAAAAAATTGAACAGCAATCTGACTTATGCAGGCTGAAAGAGCGTAATTATCTTATTTTTTTGGGCTTTATATAACATTTTTCAGTCCTCCATTTTTTTTTAAGTGGAAAAGATATAAACTTGTATCATTATAAATCGTTTTATAGGGTTAGCAACTCTGGGATAATTGACGTGACAGTATAACTTTGTATCAGTGTGTGTGTTTCTCTATGACGTAAAGTGTATCTGTGTGTGTTTATTTCAACGCCAAACGTCAAGTTTACAAATTGTCAATCTGACATTTACGGATCTGATCTTCTTTCGACACGTTTTGATATTGCAATATCATGATAATACATATGTTTTGTCTTTATTTCATAAAACGGCAGTTGAAATCATAATAAAAACATGAGGTGTTTATTAGATACGACAATTTTAGCTACATTTTAAATAATTGCGTAGGAACGAAAAATCAAAAAAGGTGCGTTTTGTTTTTACTAAAACATTTTTCAGCTTTTTACAAAAACGGAGGAATGAAAAATTCATATTTAATAATTCGGAATAATAGCCCATTTTTGACCTCTCCTTTCTTCTTTAGATTGAAAAATAAATACAAATACAAAATGTTGCCTGTTTTTTGATATTTGTGAAAAGTAAATTGCTGAGCAAACTCAGATCAATTGGGCATTCTTGTAAGGTTTCACGGTACACAGCTCATCCATTACCAGTTCCAATTACTTATTCTGTGGCAGAAGTCCATAAACGTCATTAATGTTGCATACCGTTTGAAGAATTGTCTCCACACGATAGAACTCATATTCCAAAATAAGATCAATTTTCTTGATTTCTACTACTACTTCTTCTTGAAATATTGCCAAAGACAAAAATCAAGTAAATGCTGCAAATGAAATACACAATTTATGCAAACATTAACTCGAAAAGAAATATCATTAAAGTGGTCAAAAAAGACGTCAGACGACGTCGACGTCGGTAGTTTTTTTTTTAGCTGTAAGTCCTCCAAGCTGAAATAAATACATAAATAAATAAATAAAATAAAAGGCCCGTTTTGAAATTTGATTATTTCTTTCTGTTTCGTTCCAAGTTACATTCTAGGGTCTTTTTTAAATGTCAAAACGGTTCTTTTATTTTTTAACGAGTTAATCATATCATATTTTGTCTCGCGGAACTCTGTCAAAAGGTAACCTTCGGTACCGCCTACAGCCCAGGTTTCACCAACAAAATTTTGAAAAACAAAAAAAAAAATTGAACAGAAAGACTGGAAAAATATGTATTTCTTATTCATATGTTCACAGCGTTGCCCTAATACTATAAACTTGTACTATTTCTTATTCTGTGACTATAGTCAGTTGCACATATATGTAGATATTTATGTATGTATATCGTACAAAAATTATAATTCTGATAAAATTAATCAACACCTTCACAAATATTTACTCTGTCTTTTATTTCAGAAATCACACGCATTAGGTAACAAAAAAAAACAACTCCTACATTTAAATAAGTTATATATTATCCTTATAGCATAACAATTTAGAGGTCGACAGAGTGAAGTTGTACGGTGAACAAGAAAACCGGCCAAGTGCGAGTCGGACACAAAGGGTTCCGAAGGTTCTGCTGAACCATAAACAGAAAAATTCACGTTTCGTGTCCCTTTACTTCTTATTAAATAATAATAATAATATCCATTTATTTCGGATTGAGATCCATATGAGTGTTAGTAACAATATTCTTAAGATCTATGTTAGTAGGTAGGAGAGACCTGTACAAAACCGTATACCGGGGTAAAACAGTACAGCATGTCTATTCTTGTCAATAATTCAAAGATACCGCGCGCAAACTGCTCAGCGGCGTCGACCAATCGGAACTATTTGTCAACAAACACTTGTCATTGCAGGCACGCGCATTACCAAAATAATCGATTTTATTGTTTTTCGGCGTTCTTGATCTTATTTTTGTGAAGATTCAATCAATAATAGTGAAATTTACGTATATAACAGGTAAGTGTCCAATCAACTATGTTAAAGTGTGTGTATTAACTCGTAATTAACAAATATTTGAGTAAGTAAAATCGGTTTGCGTATGTAGTAGTGAGTGATATATTTAAAAATTGAGTCTTGGGTCAAAACCGTACGGGGCAAAACCGGCCACTATACGATTTTGACCCTCATGCATGAATATAAACTTACTTATTTATTTTTATTTTAGGTGTAGTTAAAATACCGCGTAATTATAAAAGTAATACTTCTAGACAAGAATGGGATCCGGATAACATGAAATAAGCCGTTCAAGTCGTATTTGTACCATGGGTTACTTGAAAGCTGCCAAAACTTTTGAGGTTTTTTTTTAGTTGGGGAAATCATCTAATATCATCTCGCGCTCTTAGGCGGAGCGAAAGAGTGTGTCAGAGGTGTGCTTTTTCAGTAGGCTTCGACCCTGCCGGGTCCCTATGGTTTACTGACATCTCCTTGAGGCACGCGTGGAACAGTACGCGCCGACAACGACTTGGGCTCGGTCCGGACGGTTACCGGACAGTCTGACGGGGAGCTACCTATTGCTCGCCGTCCGCAAGCCCGCGTCTGCGGTGCCCGGAAATCGGGATCGGGATCCCGACGGATGGGGCGTGACGGCCATTCCCTCGCGCGTGCACGTGGGGCCTCCTCCTTTGCTAGCATTACTGCTTCGCAGAAGGAGGTGAGCGCCTGCCACTCCTTCTCGCTTCGGACCATGGCCTGTACCAAGGCCCGGTGCGAGAGACAATTTAGATGATTTTGTATGTACCTATGGGATGCCTTGCTTCTAGATAATTTTTTGGGGCATTATCGTATATAATATACGGTTTTGCCCATGCGTCGGGGTAAAACCGTAATTAGAAGATGTTTACTTAATAATTTTTGGTTTTTATTGTTTAAGATTTTAATTATTCCAAATATGTTCAAGTCATTATGTTCCTTAAGAGACTGACTAATTATAATTGTTGAGAAGATAAATTAATGTTTTGAGATGAAAGACCTACAACCCTAAACCCTTAGCTATACGATTTTGACCCGGTCTCCCCTACATAGTATAACATTATCTATTACAACCTTCCCGTAACTATTCCCACCCAGTGTTCCTGTATGGGACAGTCGTGACGGGATGCAATCATTTGCAAAATGCTGTTGGTGCTACCGCGCAGCCTTTGAAACAATGACGCCACTTTCTTACGCATTATAGCATGAAAGCCGTCAAAGCGCGCATTTGCGAATATTTGTGACGCAGAACAGTGCGCGGCAACCCCAACAGCATTCTGAAAGCAAATTATTGTTTCTTATTGCTTTAGCAACAATATAAATAATTACACACTGAAAATTTCAATATTTTCAACTGTCACATCCCAAGGAACGAGCGCAGAGTAGGATAAATATTTTTTACAACTAATAATTTCATGGGCCATGTATGTGGCGCAGAGTCGTAAGCCTTCTTATAACTAGAACTTCTAACATGTTGGCTTATAGCCGTGATGATGAGGAGTAACTCCTAATTCATTCTGAGATACAAGATAATTGAATTACTCTCAATGTGCAGACTCATTTTCGCTCTCAGGATTAATATAAGAAGACCATCGGCGTAGTTTAATCGGTCTTGGGTGACACCAATATTGTTAGAAACTGAACTAAGGCAGCGACCCAGACTCCCGCATGCATATCGTGGAGAGGATCCAGCAGTTGGGACTCGAAGTGCCATGCCATGTGTTTTCATAGCCTTCGGAACACGCCACCACCGGGTTCCCAAATAACGGTCGACTCGATGCCGATCTGAACCCCTCCGGTTCACATCGGCGTCGAGTCGACGATGAATTACCTGGGACTCATCCTCGACAGCCGGTGGAATTGGAATGGGGCTGCCCTCAAGCGGTTTCTGCCCAATCTAGGGGATCCAGACGCCTCCTGACAGAGGCTCTACGCGGGTTTCGTTCGATCCATGGCCCTTTATGGAGCGCCGGTATGGGCGCCTTCGCTGCGTAAGCGACCGGCGCAGCGAAGGCCGAGCTGAACGCATGCCAGAGGTCATGTCCATTCGGAAGGTGCGGGTATACCACACGGTTTCCCGCGAAGCGGCAAACATCCTTGCTGGCCTGCCACCACGGGATCCGGAAGCATCAGTACTTGCACGCATGCACAATTTTCGCGTGGAGATGCAACGCCGAGGCGAAACTCCGCTGCCGCGACAAGTCGCGACATGGTGGACGGAGTTCCGGCGGAATGTTATGGTGGAATGACGATAGCTGCTGTCGCAACCCAGTGCTGAGCACGCCATAATTATGGCGGTAAGTCCTCTCTTTGAAGAGTAGCTGTACAGACGTCATGGCGTCCTCACCTTTCGCATGACGCAAATCCTCACCGGACATGGTAAGAAACGCCCAGTGTCACCACTGTGTGGACCGCCGGAGGACACGGTGGAATATATAGTACCTACCTAGTGGTGTACCCCGTTTGGACAGAGCACCGCCGCGCCGTGTCCTCGTAGAGGTGATCGGTGGCAACGACCTCTTGGGCCGGGCCCTGGTATAGGCCATGGTCCGGAGCGAGGAGGAAGTGCAGGCGGCCTTTTACGAAGCAGTAATGCTAGCGAAGGAGGCGGACGCACACGTGACGGAACGGCCTTCACGCCCCAGCCGCCGGGATCCCGATCCCGATTTCCGGCCACCGCAGGAGTTGGCTTGCGGACGGCAAGCAATAGATCGCTCGCCGTCCGACCGTGCGTAGTGTTCTTCGCGCGCCTCAAGGCAGTCAGTCAATACAGCAAAACCGTATGGGCCCAGCAGGGTCGAAGCCCACTGGGCCAAGGGTTCGCGTCTGAAAGAAAACCCGGGGTCCTTTAAGAACACAAGGCAACGAAGGAACATAGGAGTGGGTTTTAGTCAATAAAACGCTGACAAACTCTCCCGCTACCCTCCCCCCCTCCTTCCGCACGAGCTCCCGCTCCTGCCTCGCGCCCTAGAGCGAGAGATGGATGATTTCCCACCTCAAAAAAATAGACTCGCATGCATCTTGTAAAAAGATCTGCACCAGGGCTTCGCATCACTTGTAAGAGCTAATGTGTATATTCTTCAGAAACATACGGAATTTTGACTCACCAAAGCCAACAAAATATCAGTGATAGAAATCTACCCAAAGTCAGTTCAGTTCAGATGTTTCCCTGTGAGATTTTCTTCTAAAAATCCACGATATGTAACAGAAAAAAACAACCAAGTGCGGTTTAGGCTCGCACCAAAAACTCAAAAAATATAAAACACATTTTTCTTCGTTGTGTAGGCCAATAATTTTCAATTTATTTTACCCTTCATGAAGGAACCCTAAAAGCGCAATACCAGAAAATGGGTCAATGTACTTATCATTATGAACACTTTTTTAATATTAAAAGACAATGAGCACTTTTATATGATATCCGAACCCGCAATGATGAATCAAGGTGTGGCATAATTGCCATTTCAAAGGTCATTCAAGGTGCTTCGAGATGTTTGTATGATACTAACAGTCACACATGTGCTGAGAAAGAAGTATGACTGATTAGGTTTAAAAATAAAAAATAAAATAATCTTTAATTCGGATAAGTGACATCCATAGGTATGGATTAGTAAACAATTAAGAAAAAAAAAATTAACCTATGTTAGTAAACTTACTATCTATCTATTTATTTTAAAACAAGGTGGTTGTTCATGATGCATCTGTGAACAACATCACCTAACAGAGGAGAATCAAAAAACCTCCTCGCTATGGTTTTCAGGATGGAGTTGGAGCTAGCCCGCACTCTGCAGAGCAAAGAGGCAAATTTCTGTCTGACGATGGCGTGGAAGCCATCAACTGCGCCTCTGCGAACATACGTGATGCACTGCAGAAACGGGGCAGCCCCATCAACATCCTGAACCCGTTATTATATTGGACCCGCAAGGCGCTGATAGTCCGCTGAGTATAGTTGGTGCACAGACTGCACGTATAAAACACTTGACAGTAGGCTTTAAACAGTGTTATTTTAACTGGTCTGCTACACCGTGCAAACCTGCGAGCTAACATGTTACATCCAACTGCCAGCGGCCTACGTTCCCTCTCAATATCCTGTTCGTCATTAACGTCGTCGGTGACGTAATGCCCCAAGTACTTAAACTTACACACTTGCACTATATCCTTCCCATTAAGTTTAATGGGGGGAACATAATCAGGACATTTACCACCGACAGCAGTAAAGACCAAGAATTCGCTCTTTTTAACATTATAAAAGTAGAAAGTAGTTCTGTAAGGATATTTTTGGGAATAAAAATAAATAAATAAATTAGGCCATGCTTCTGAGTATAGCCTTCGCAAAAACTTAGCAGTCCTCATAACGCCCTAACTGTTGAGCTCAGTTACACCATATCATCAGCATAACTGATGTTGTTAACACTCACGTCATCAATGCGACACCGATTTTCTTGCTGCTGAGGTCAACAATTAGATCGTTAATATAAAGGTTAAGAAGCTTTGGTGAAGTTATCCCCCCCTGTCTAACCTCGCACTCTAGTCCCTAGGACACCGACAACCTATCGGCCCAACTTACTCTATTTGTCTGGTTATAATACCATTACTGGAAGATACGCAACAGCTTCGCCGGCACTCTTCTCTACCGCAGCTTTTCCCACATAACGTCGTAAGAAACAAGGTCAAAGGCACGGGAGAAATCTAAGAAGCAAGCATAAACTGGTGTCTGACGTTTCGCATAATATTGTACCGTATGTTTGAGGAAATACTGTTTTTAATAAAGTTCTTTACTATAACCTTGTATTGATTGCCTAAATGTCTAGCATTTGAAATATAAAAAAAATCTCTTTCTTTTTAACCAGTATCGAAAGTCTCGTTTTTCTCGGGAATCCCGAGACTGGACCGAGACTCGATTTTTTTGTCCCGGGACTAGAAATGTATCAAGATTACTACTACTAGATACTATCGATATAAAATGTATGCCAAAAGACATGCCTAAAGATGATTCTGAACAAAATTATGAGTTTTGAATGTATGATTATAAATGAGTATACCTATGCGAAATAATTTTCTGCGAAATGAAGTTTATGCTATCCGCAGTTATGCAAAATAATATTATGACATAAAAAGTTCTGCCATAAAAGGTAGAACCGCGTGAAACTTCACCTCACACGTTCGTGAAGAATTTCGTGAACGAGGAGTGTTCATACCTCTTGATATGCTTAATTTGCCTATTTTCTTGCATTTATTGTACACGATTGGTTAGAAGGTCCTTCATCGCAAAATGCCATTGAAGTCTATCTATCATACTTACGATTCCTCCGATTTCACACGTTTGAAATCATAAAAAATCATCTTGCGAAAATGTTCCCGATGTAAGTTAATTTTTCAGTGATTTTGTGATAGGTTAGGTTAGGTTAGGTTACCTGGTCAGGTTGCTGGTTAATCGAGTACGTCGATTAACCAGCAACCTGACCAGGTTACTTCAGATTAGTAGGTACCTACGTTAGATACGTTCACTGCTTTATTTTACTATATGATATAAGCAGTCAGACATAATATGTACAAGGAAAAATTTATGTACGAAAACTGATTTTTGCGGTTGGTTTGGTACCTTCTCCATATGTGAGTCCAACTCGTAGGTACTTGGCCGGTTTCTAAGAACATTGAGGTACTTAAGTAAGTAGTTATTTTGTTAATAAAAAAATGATTAAACCGCAGATTTTTTATAGAGGGCATTAACGCAGTCGTTCTGACAGGTAGGTAGGTACCTACCACAAAACATTAAAAAACTAAAAGCACGGGTTACTTAATTTCGGATTTAGTTTAATCAAATAAAATAGTATGCGTTTCAACCGCGCGGCCATGACGATAACTAAAAAAAAACACTATGCCAAGATTATGTAAAAATTTGTAAAATTGATCCCCAAAACCATAAATTTAAGGTCGGTAGTACTACATATTAATAGTTGTTCTTTACGATAAAGAACTCGTTAACACCTAATTTCATCGATAGATAATGACGACTTAAGTATTTCTACGCGATTCGTACAACAGCTCCTGAAAAATAAACCTAAGATTTTTTTGTGTATTTTTAAAAGTTTTGACAAATTCAAATCTACGTTTTACAAAAAACTTCAGACCTCTACGATGCCTTTTCAGCGAGATATCAGCGATAATATGTTTGTCACCGTTTCGATGGCGCGGCCATGGGGTTTTAGTCTTACAGCTCCTGAAATATAAACCTAGGATTTTTCGTTATATTTTTACAAGTTTCGACAAATTCAAATCTGTGTTTTACAAAAAACTTCAGACCTCTGCGATGTCTTTTTAGCGAGATACCGACGATAATATGTTTGTCATAGTTTCGATGGCGCGGCCATGGGGTTTTTGCTTTATAGCTCCTTAAATAGAAACCTAGGAATTTTTCCTATATTTTTACAAATTCAATCTGTTATTTATTTACCTAAATTTCAGGTCTCTGCAACGCTTAGTTTTAAAGATCTCCGTGGCCGCGCGGTTCTCCGCGTTTCAATGGCGCGGCCACATTCAAACCCTTATAACTTCTTAACCATAACTTTGACAAATTTATGGTTTTCGGAAACAACTATTACAAATTTTACTAAAAAAAAAACTATGCCAAGATTATGTATCTTGGCATAGTTTTTTTTTTAGTTATCGTCATGGCCGCGCGGTTGAAACGCTTACAATAAAATAAATATGCATATTGAATAGGAAATTTTGTTAATAATCAAATTGGCAAGGAGAGGAGAAGGTCGCGCTCGCAAGTCGCGCCGCGTCCGTCTCGTGTGACCACAAACAAGCGTGCATCCCGCACACATCCGGGTGACGCGTCGCATGGATGTTCTCACCATTAAACTTCTCCACGCATAAACTGCTATACCTATTTTTGTATAGTAGCTATCATACCTACATACTGATTTACTGAATAAGTCGTGCACCCGACATCGACTTACATGGAATATAAAAATACCAATCACGTAATGGACTGTCCTCTTATGGTCTAATTTATTGATTTATCCAGATGTAATGGTAATATGATACAGTACTTAGTAAGTATGTAGTTATGTTATGATCACATGTAGAAATAATATTATGTGAAAACGTTCCTGCCTATTGCATCTACGATTCAAGGTAAACAGGGGTCAAGGTTTTGTTATATCTTAAGTACCTACTTTGAAGGAGATACAGGCATAGGTAACTACAGTTTAAACAATTATGGAACTACTTAACTTGGCAACATGTAAAAACAAATATCTTAAATAGATTCGTAAAATTTGAATTACCTAAGCTTCCATGCGCATGGAAGCGTCAATCTAATAATGCAGGCACGTAGCAAACATATTTAACTTAAGGACGTTCGACTCCGATTCGGAAAGTTCGGTATTTCCGATTTGTCCTTCGATTCCGATAAATATTAGGGCCTGCGCACACTTGAGACAAGACAGTCTTTAGACAGACTATTGCTTTACAAAACATATGAACGGTCATCACGTATCGATACTTACTTAGTATTTAAGATAAGAATAAGAAAACTATGCATTTTTTTATCAATGTTAAAATGAAATAGTGACCTTTGCATAGGTACTGATATTCATGAGTACCTACTTTTGACTGATATCTACTCGATACTTAATTTCAAAGTATCGAAACTAAAAGTACATAATATCGGAGAAAAAGTATCGAGTATGTAGATATGTACATACATACCTACTTGTATTTAACTATTTACTCGTATCGTTTCATTCCTAGTTTTGTCTAATACGATGACGCGGCGCACACCGCATGCGTCAATTCCTTTTCAGTATCAAAATGGACTTCATTAATACTGTTGTATTAATTTTTCTACGAGTTCTTTGTCTATAAACATGATGCGACGTGTTTGCTCTCTGAACGTCGGACGAGACTACTATATAAGTACTTCAATATATCGATATTTTCACCCGATGTATTTTGATCCGATACGTCGATTTATCGATACAAAATATTCAATATCGAAAATGGCATCAAAAACGATATTTTTTTCTATGAGACGTCTTGTCTCAAGTGTGCGCGTCTTCATTATGTTTTGTAAAGCAATAGTCTTTCTTAAGACTGTCTTGTCTCAAGTTCGCGATCAGCCTTAATCAGAATTTATATCGGAGGTTATTAAGCTCCGTAATCGTAACCGAAACTATCGGATATCCGAATTTAAAAACATATCCGTAACCGAAACCATAATCATCTTCCTGCCCTTATCCCGTTTTATTTGGGGTATCACTAACTCCTTTTTCTTTCATATTACTTCTTACACAATCCATCCATCTTTTCTTTGGTCTTTCTCTCCATTCATCCACACGTATACTCATAACTCTTTTAGTAACATGCGTTTCTTCCCTCCTCTTTATATGGCCATACCAAGACAAACGATTCCCTTTCAACTTTTCAGTCACTGGTGCCACTTTCAAACTTCCTCTAATATACTCATTTCTCACTTTATCTATTCTCGTCACACCACACATCCATCTCAACATTCTCGTCTCCACTACATGCAATTTTTTTTCATCCGTCTTTTTAACAGCCCAACATTCTGATCCATAGAGTATGGCAGGTGTAGATTTTATTTACCCTTCAACTTGAGGTGCATCCGTGGGTCACAAGAAGAGCCGAAACCGATATAGGAATTTCGGATATAGGCGGAGTCGAAATAACAGGTTATAACCGATTTTTGTTTGTTTTGTCTGGACAAAAAAAATATAATCTACACTTAAGAGCAATAAAATCGCACATCGCTTGTAATTTCGTTTAAAACTGTTTTTTTCCTTATCTAAGGATAATAAGTACAAACAAATTGTTAAGCAAAATTAAAGCATACAAGGTTAACATTATAAAAAACATAAAATTAAGATCATTGACGTTCACGTAACTCACAAAAATCAACCGTACACCCAATTCCCCAAATTCACCCAATTGCATTTCACTACTTGCACGGTGAGTTGCACCTTTACCCGGAGGTACAAAAAGGGTGTATTTTTTGGATTTTTCAGTTTCGCGGATAATCTGAAATAATTTCATATCCGTAACCGTATCCGAAACCGGTATAATTTCTATATCCGTATCCAGATCCAAAATTGCATGTCCATAACCGTTATAATAAAATTCAATTTAATTTAATGATAATCCAATGACAATCCAATGCAATATAAATATATTTTTACAATAATTTAATTTTAACATTTCATTGTATGTAATTTTATGATATATAGGTATTGTCTGTATGTGTTTATGTAACTAAAATGAGTCTTTGGTGCTCGAAAATCCCCGGTAGGTACAAACTATACACTTGTCGAAGAGGCATCCCCCCGTGGCTTCTGACGATTAATTACTCTTTCACTTGTTGTTTTGTTTCGTACCTATTTGGAATGTTGTGAATTCGCTCTTCATTTATAGATTTCTCTGAGTTTTTGAGTAGTTTTAGTAACTTTCGCCTCCGATTTCGATTCCAGTTTCGATTCCGATAAATCAAATTTAAAAACTCCGGTTCCAATGCACCTTACCGCTTTCGTTACATCCCTAGTATACATAGCATACACACCACTAACGTTACTCTGTGCACACATTTATTATCCATATCTAGAAAAATAAAGTAAAAAACTAAAACCCGCCTACGACAAAAAAAAAACGACGCTGAAAAAGTATGAAACAAGATTTTCATACTTCGAACAGAGCAAAAAGAAAAACCGTAGTCACACGTTATTAAAGTGTTTCGGTTGGTACCTATAACGTGTGACTGCGGCTTTTCTTTTTGTTCTCTCTGCGGGTTTTAGTTTTTTACTTTATTTTTATTTAAACAATTTTGGTGTTAAATTTAACACATGACTTTTTGTCCGCTAGAGGGCGTCACTTTAAATTTGAGCAATATTTTCGAAATTTACAAATGTAGTTCTTTCAAATGATACCAAACACGGCGTATTTATCTCCATTTTTATTTTTTAACACATACTTTTTGTCCGCTAGAGGGCGCCATGTCGAGTTTTATGACACGTCACGTAGCCTATGTTCAGCGGACAATGAAGACGGTTCTAACGATACCTCATATATGTCGAGTTCCGATTGGTAGATTAGGAGCTATGAGGGAACAGATGAACATACTCAGATACATACATAGCCTGTCAAAATCATAACCCTCTGTAGTCGGGTAAAAATAAATGCTGCTAACATACAGCATATATTTGTGCGCGCGTAGTCGCGCAAACTTAACCACAACTACGCAAATCAAAGCAATAAAAAGTCAACTGGCAATCCGTCATACGCGCGAAAATGATACCCTACTACGGAGACGTGCGCATATCCAAGAGAATTTGACACTTAGTTCACTTTGAGTCAGTCTCAGCGTGCCTTGAACCTTACTTGTATAAACATTTTCCTGTTCGGTCTTAATTTCGTAGAACCACACTATAAGGTCATTGCAACAACGAATGGTTCTCAATGCTATTAGAAAGAACTATGATGTTAATTCCGTCCGCATTAAAATTCCATTCCAATAAGTAGGTAATGTTAAGTAGCCAATCCTCACATTTAAGTACTACTTTAACTACTTACATGATTTTATAAATTTAAACTAGGTAGGTGGGTAGGTACATATACCTATTTCATTTTTGTTTTGTTTGTCCTGTACTGTAGGTAACTAAACTTGTTAAACATTTGTGCTAATTTTTTTTTTTTCATATTCCCATGTAGCTAACCTATCTATAACCGACCTGTCCTCTAACATCAACTGATTGCTTTAAAAATCATAAACATAAATCATAAAAATTAAAAGTTGAAATAAATGCACCTCCTTTATTTTTTATAGTACCTACCTAGCTATACTCTTTGCAGTAGCGTAAATTCAATGCAAATTATAGTGATCTGTCAGCTCGAGTTTACATAATAAAAACCCTTATTCCTTTGTTTTCGAGAACTCATTAGGTAACAAAGAGTATTACACTATCTTCTATCAGTTATTAGTACCTACATTATTGTTGTGTCCCTGTATAAATATATACAAAATCCAGGAAATAAGAGTAAAAAAACCAGGAGACTGATCTGATAAATCAGGAGATCAACAAAATACTTATAGGTACCTACTGACATAATTATCGTTTATTTTAATACATTGACTGTTCATTTTTATTGCCATTTTGTTGCTAATTTGTAAATCAAAACATTTTTTTATTTTTAAGACGTTTTTAGTTCTAAAGACTTCTTTCTCCAAGTCTTTATTATGAAATAAAGAATACCTACTATTTTTCCTCAGCGGAGTATTTTATACACCTTCAGAATCGATTGATCGATTGATGGGCACTAACTCAAATCGATTCATTAATTTATACTTCTTTATTCTCTAGTCTCCACTCATGCAAGCGTCTGGATTGAGGGCTCGCGTTATTTAATCTCAACACTTTTAATTTACGTAGTTTATGGGTCATGGCTTTATGTTTTGCTAATTCTTAATTAAAAGCCCTAGACATCTTGTTTCGTTTCGTAAGGATTTAAAAAATGGGCCCTCAATTCAGATGCACACCTCGCTAAATCACCTAGGCACCTATTAAATCAAATAGCAAGCGACAGCAATATGCATTAATGTGTAATCTAAACAGTACTATTTTTAGTACCTATATGCGAAACCTGAATAGTTTGTTCAGAATCAGTAACTGAATCGATTCCAATAATTTTTACACCGTGTTATATTTTTTCCCAAAAATATTTAACAAAGGCGACAAGTTGGACACCACCGACACAGGTCATAGCGGGCATTAGGCGCCAGCGCACAGCTAGGTGCGAAGGCAAAACAACTCCTTAGTCGTCCAGATGGCCCGGTGACCATGTATGTGACCTACATATTACCATGTGCGGACAACCAGGTAACATAGAATAGCATCAAAACAATATTGGTCTATTTGTGTCGAATTGGCAAGGTAAAAAAGCTTCACAAGTGGGTGCCCCACGAATTGAACGATTGCCAGCGCGAAGCACGCGTCGAGTCGAACCTTGCACTGCTCAACAGGCACACAAACGAGCCTCATATTGAATCGCATTGTTACTTGCAACGAAAAATGGATTCTGTTCGATAATCGTAAGCGCTCAGCAAGTTTTGTTAGATCCTGGTTCAGCACCTAAACAATGCTCCAAACGAAAACTGACCCCTAAAAAAGTGATGGTCACTGTTTGGTGGTCTAGCGCCGGTGTCATTCATCACAACTTCTTACCAAACGGGATGAGCATTACTGTAGATGTGTACTGTGAAGAACTGAACACATTGGTGGAGAAGCTCGCACATCTCCAACCAGCTTTGGTCAATCGTACTGCTCCATTGCAACGCGCTCCCTCAGACTGCACAGCAGACGGTCTCCAAGTTACAAGAGCTAGGGTTCGAAGTTCTCCGTCTTCCACCGTAGGTACTCACCAGGCCTTGCCCCTAAAAACTTCTACTTTTTCCAGAATTTGGATAACTTTTTGGCGGGGAAAAAATTCAATAACCGAGAAAATTCAATAAGCTACCGCTACGTTGGCAAAAATGCATTGATTGCATGGGGAATTACTTTGATTAATAAAAATAAAAAATATAGTGTAAAAGGACGGATATTGGGATTATTTAAGCTCTCATAAAGCTATCTTTTCCTTAAAGAATCTCAACAACCCTGCTGCACGGGTATCAATCATATTTGGGGGCATTTTTTGTTCGTTATAAGTGACTGTCCTCTATTAATCCGCGATCAATTGAAGTAAAATCAAAACGGCGGCGATGGGTCACTATAGGTAAATTTACATTTTTCAGTGCTCTTTACAAGTAGATAAAATCATAGACTGGCACAATAATTGATGCTGGAGTACAAATACCGGCACGAATCTTTAGCGCTCGGCGAAAAAGTGGGGATCGCTTTGCGCATCGTAAACATCGGCGAGCCAATCACTGTACAAGGATTGCATTGCCCGCCCCTGCGTCTCACTTCATACCACTAAAGAGACCCGATATTTCATTTCTGCGCAAGTGGAAGTCAACGCTAAAGATACATGCCGGTATTAATACCTAATTTTATAATAGGTACTGGTATATCTTCAGAATGAGGAGTTGGGTGTTTTTGCAGAAGAAATATTGGGATACTTTTATTTAGAGTTGCCAGGTTTTAAAATAGAAACTACTAACGACTCCTTTAAAATTATTTTGTCTTTGACTTACTATCCACAGAGTCCACAGACGCGTAGCTTCATAGGTCACGCGTATTAGTCATTATGCGCTTGGTGTAAGTATAATGAATTAATGACGAATACGCTTCTATGAAACTACGCGACCGTGGACACTAGGTCTTACACTACAAAAAATAAAACAAGGCTTTTTTATCATTTACAATTCTGCGCCAGGATAGGTCCTAGGTTGTCGATTTTGGCAATTAAGCTTTCTCGAGGTCTCTCTCGATGTTAGACCACCAGGGTAATGGCGGGCGGCGTCTTCCTCCGTTTTGTTCGGGTAAAGGAGAATGCTCACGAAGTATGAAAAAAAAAACCCAGGCTTGGCGCAAATAAAACTTATCTCAGATTTTTAGTGTAATTGAAATATTTATAATTAGCATATACTAGATACAAAATAAAAAGCTTTACATTGAAACTGATGGCTGAATGCGAAAAATTGCTATTTATTTTATGGCAGGAGTAATTTTAAGGTACTTATCTACCTAAAAATAGTTACAACCGGCATATTTTTACTGGACTAGTTTTTAGTTCTCTTCGACTTCATGGGAACATAAAAAATAATGTATAAGGGACCCACTTCCCCCTACTTACTTACTTTTTTACTTGGGGGGTTCCTACTTTGAGTAAAAAAAAAACAATGTAAACAGAATCGAAAGATCATTTATGATGACACGTAACACAATTGTTTATTTTAAACAGATAGGTACCATTCACAATGCAAAATCCGTAGTCCAAAGTAATACTGAAGTCGTAATATATGTCTCAAAAATCGGTTAAACAAGGCAAGCACAGATCGCAACAAAGGTTATCAAGGAACTACACACACATTTACATTCATTTGATTAAATTGCTCAGGTATAAAACAGAAAGAGAATACTCAGTATCTTGAAGAATGAAAGAGATAGCAGATGTTTCCATTGTTGTGTACGGTGCTGTGCCGAACCTCCTGTTGCCGTTGCGCACACACAGTGATTAGTGAGTTATCTCTCTCTCGCTCTTACTTAAGACGTCTTATGGAGTGCTGTAGTGATGCGTACGATGAATGCGTACCAATAATCAAAGAAAGTCATATGATTTTAAGTAGTTTCACACAGAAAAACAATTAAGTAAAAATAATCCCTGCCATTAAACAAATAGCATTTTTTTACATTTAGCCATCGATTTTGATGATGCCACCTATGTGGTATTTCATATCACATATTTACAAAAAAAAAAAAAATTGGTTGCCTGTAAAGTCGGTATACGGGCGAAAGTTTTACGTGACAACGACTTTTTTATGTCTGTCTCTCTCGCTCTTAGGCGGGCTAACCATGCCCGAGTGGAAGGGACGCGTGCCTCTCACTCGCTCTCATTGTGAGCGCATAACGTGAGCGGAGCGTAACGCAGTTTCTTGAAGTGTCACCCGGCAAACCAATTTATAAGACGTTGTCACGTCAAAAAAATTAGATACATTCCGTTTGCGCCAAGCCTGTTTTTTTTTTGAGCATTTTCCTTTAGGGATGTTATCACATCTCATGCTCATCATCACATGCTCTTCGCTACACCTCTACATCTTCATACCATCTTAGGCGGTGCTCTGTCATTTTGTCAGTGATGGGCGCAACCCCAAAACTGCCCCGTATGTACTTACTCATTGCGCACTCTGTCTATCCTGGTCACACCTCCCGCCCACCGCAGCATCTTCGATTAAATGTTACGTTTACGATAAATTATAATGAAACAACAATAAAATTTGATGAATCAGTCATCTTTACCATTTCGTCGTCCTCGAGCAATAAGTCGGTAATCGCAAAAAATATTAGGCTTCCGTACCTCAAAACGGAACCCTTATAGAATCACTTTATTGTCCGTCTGTCTGTCTGTCAGTCAAGATCCTTTGTCTTTTTATCTCGGGGAGGTGGTGGAGTTATCGAGTTGAAATTAAAAAAACGAAAAAACAAAAAAAACAATACGGCCGTTCAGTCGCAAAATACGTGTATTTCGATACTCTCAATGGAATCAAAATTCATAGGGTAAAGAGATATCAGTAAAACCGTAGGGGCCGAGCAGGGCACTAGCCTTTCCTTTTGAATTTCTGAAAAGGAAACCCGTGTTCCTCTAAAGGCAACTGAAGGACACAGGTGGAGTTCAGTCAGTGAAAATCTCGTAGTCGTACGTAGACGTCGTGTTGTGGCGTGCGCGTCTCAATGAACCCTGTGCTGTGCCTGTAGATTTTACTTTGCTGCAGCATGCCTAGGCTGGGGGACCAGATTAAGAGAGGTACCGAACCTATGGACCCGATCTCCCAGGAAGTCTTGTCAGTCATCTCCGGCTTGTCTTTAATGACCGTCTGGAGTGAATACTGACGACTAATCTCTTGCCTTAATTGGCTGAATTTAGTGAAGTAGTCACACGTGATCAATGAAAAGATAATCTACTAAGATGCTGGTAGGGATCTTAACCGTACTTCCGGGATTGTCGATAGCCGAAGTGAAACTGTTATAACTGAACTGTAGGCGATGTTTCATAACTTGTACTCATATATTAAAAAAAAAAAAACACCTTTGTTGTGTGACTGTCATAATCTATTATTATTTTCTAATTTGATTATATTTTGATTAAACAATCGTTTTTAATTGGAATTCTGTCACTGTTATTGCTGACTGTATAAAAATTCACATTTATTGGGTAAGAATTTCTATCAACTGCTCAATGCAAATAAAATATCAATTTGGGAAAATATTGTATGTATTCATATTTTTCCACAGATTATATCTAAGACAAGTAACCGTGCCATGTTAGTATTTCGCTTATCTAGTAAAAACTATTTACAGAAAATATTGAAAATATGTACTCAAGTTTCAAAAGATGATTAATCAGGTGATGTATGGCTGTTTCCTTTTGGTCTGTCGCTGTTGCGAGGGTCCACGTTAAATGAACTCGTCGGGTTCGCGTGGGGCATCCAAGTCGCGGTAGTGTATCACCGGACGGAATTCGGCGCCGCCGCCCCTTTAACAATCAACCATATTAACTAAGTTAGAGGCAGCTCACCCAGCACACAATAACAAATTGCACGCTCAAACAATACTTTTTCTACTTAAACCACACTGCTTTAACTACTGGGTAGAACCAATAAATTTTGTGTGAAATCTTAGCTTCCCGGTATCTTTGGTGATAGAGTTAACAAGGAATTTTACACACAGGGTTATATAAAGGAAACAAAATAAAAAAATGGCATGTTAGAATTTCGGACAGTTTATTGAAAATTGTACAATAAAGTGGTTAAGACAACATTGTAAACTATTAAAGAATATCATTAAGAGGTTTACATTAGTACTTATTATTTTTCGTTTCGGTAAATTTATTTGAATTGTAAATAATTTTCAGTATTTACAAGCGACGTTACAAATTTATAATTCGCATGCAATACAAATATATATCAAAACATTATTTTTACTGTATTTGGATAAAAGAAGTAAGTAAATTGTTTGTAAATACTAATATTTGATAGAACCAAATATTAGATTAAATATATATATATATATATATATATATATATATATATAGTACAAACTTGTAAAATAGACATAACTGGAATACTACATGTATCAGCTTACCTAATAAAATGATCAGACAATGGAATGCTTATTTAACAATAAAAAACTATGAACATGATGAAAAAGATTTAGGTAATTGAAATAATTGAAAAGTCCTATAAGTAAGAAAACCGAAACCAGAACTAACGAATAGAATTTCATTTTTATTTAATCAAATACATAGATTAAGTAGTTAAGTACTGCGAAAAAAGAATGCTGTTCGCTAAATATTTTCAAGTTATGCAAACATCAATGTATAAAAAGCAACAGATTACTCGTGATATCACTGAAGGTAACATGGTAAAAACAGTAATGACACCTTATCAAGTTTTTAACTATTCCAATAACACCTTGTTTCTGTCGTTTACACACACTTGTTTAGAATATGTCACCACTGTCCGGGAAGTCAAGATCGTTGTACGCAATAATAGGCCGGGACCGGTCCACATTATCCCTGGAAATTATTTCTCACAACTTATGAAAATGTTCATTTCAAATTGCTAAACAAAATTATAAAGCACCGCATTCGTATAGTAATGACATGCAAAAACCCAGATTATACCGTAGCCAAAGAAATATAGAAGCAGGCAAGCTAGAGAGATATGCAACATAATAAGTCGAATCCCGAACATAGACATATTCTCGGATTGATGGTGCTGAGCTCAATATTTTTAGTTGACTTGAGTATAATACAATTAGCAGGGCAGAACTATAGTGCTTAAGTACAGCAATGTAGTTAGTCGTGAACAGTCGGAATTAGGTAGATTGGTAGAATGTCTGATTTCCGCAATTATCGTTTTTTTGACTTAATAATGCTCCCAGACACTACAAACAATTTATACAAAAAAAAAAAATTGAGTTAAGCGCCATCTAGCAACAACATGGCCACGCTCGAGCTCGAACTTTTACCTTATGATCAATCAACAGAATACTAGAAATAAAAAAGGGTTTCAGTGCCAAAAATCTCGATTCGTTTTTATTACTTTAACATATAGTATGTTCCCTCGCCAATAACCTAAAACAGGAACTAAACAACAAGCGTTGTTACTTAGGTCTAAAGAATTTATTTTCTCTTGTAGAACAAAACTACTTTCTTGGTATATACAATTCTCAGGGGCGTGGAGGTGTAAGACGCGGGGGGCGTAATTCTCTAAGAAAATGGTGGACCTTACACCTGTCGTTGTTACCGGCGCGGGAAGAAAAATACGAAAAAAATTGAGAAAAATGAGTGCAAGTGTCCAAAAAGCATTAAGGGATTCCGGTAAACAATACCAAACATCTAAAGGCAAGGTGATCGACGAGAAAAAACCACCTGATGAGTTTATTTTATGTTTGTCACAGCACTAGTGTTTTTAAAGACAGCATACCCAAGTGCCAATACCAAACGAGGCTTGGACCTATGACTGTTACCTAGAACAGGACTTCAAGTTTTCATCAGACTGATTAGAAATCAGTTTATTCTAATTAATAAGTTACTTAATTTTGTTAAATAAAAGCATTTTATGACCACGTGAAGTTTAAAATACAAGACATACGTAATTAAAATGGTTTATTATTTGATACACATATTCCTCCATTTTTTGGTTTAGGTACTTAGAGCCTTTTTTATTTCTGGTATTCAAAACGAATCTAAAAGTAATATATTGATCTAGTGATTATGTTTGTATTGGTTTTTAAACGACTTCAAAACAAGAAGGTTGAATGAGATGATAGAATGTTTCTTATTTGTAGGTACGACAGCGGATTGCCTCGATTAAATGTGAACAGAACAAATTTTGTTTTCTACAATAATACACACCAAAGTTCGATAGATTTAGAATACTCCATTCGTGACGTACCCCAAACCGAATAAACTCTTTTTCTTTCTTTCTTTTCTTTCTGACTACTGAGAAATAGTAAAAGGCGACCAATCAGTGCACAGTTCCACAATACATATTTAGCGAAATTTTGCACAAGGTTTTCTTTTGTGACGTAGGCGAGCACTAAGAGAGGATTTTCTAAAATTCACCCCCTAAGGGGATGAAACGGGGGTCCAAAGTTTGAATGGAGATACCTACTTTCACGCAGGCAAAGCTGCTGGCAGAAGCTAGTATGTTACATATAATTATGTTATTTGTAAGTCCAGGACCGTTAGTTCTTATACTCACGTAAAAGTAGAAAATATATCGCCTGTCACTCAGTGATAAAGGAGCGTTCTACTGGTGAAAGAACTTTTTTTGAAATTATATTCAATAAGAAATTGAAAAGTTCATCTTTTTTTGTGTCCTTATTTCATTTATGAAACCAGCCTAATTAGCCTTAATCACATAAAACTTGTGCATACGCTACCGTCCAGAAGTATTTAACACATCTGTTCCTCTAAACAAAACGTCGACAATATGCGGCAAACATTTGCAATAACATTAAGTATAACGGCTTTCTGCGAATGTTTACACAAAAACAAAAGGATTGTGCTTATAAAGCATCACTACATAGTAGAAAACAAAGTCGCTTCCCGCTGTCTGTCCCTATGTATGCTTAGATCTTTAAAACTGCGCAACGGATTTTGATGTGGTTTTTTTAATAGATAAAGTGAGCCAAGAGGAGGGTATATAAAAGAAAGTCGTGTTAGGTACACTATTTATAACTCAAGAACGGCTGAACCGATTTGGCTGAAAGTTGGTGGGAAGGTAGCTTAGAACCAGGAGACGGACATAGGATACTTTTTTTTTAGTAAGGTAGAGTAGGATAGAGTTGGGTAGAGTAGGATATAGTAGTCAGTTGACGGGAGCGAAGCCGCGGGCAAAAGCTAGTGTATAATAAATGCATAATAGAGATACACTGATAATTTTAGAGGTTTCTAATGTGATGTCGTAAATAAACAGACTGCATGATTTTTTAAATAATTTCATCATAAAAAAATCTGGTTTAACAAGTAGTAGTACAATATTGACGAATGCTTAGGATCATTTTGCTGTGAAAAGTGAATCCAGGACCGATAAGATTCAATCCACTGGGTATGGCGCAACGCAAACTTTAAGAACTTTTTGAGCTCATACACACGAGCGGCATATTGCCAAGGGCAGAGGTAACTGCAGCCGTCGACCCACTGACACTTGATACACACGACAGCTGCCGCTGATCTTCATTTGTTAGAATGTCGACGTTCGCCGTCGACGCGTCAACAGATTTTTTTTTTATGATGAAAATATTTAAAACTTCATGCAGTCGCCATCTTAATTATCTGACTTTTCCATCCATTGAATTTATTTAGGATGAAGGGTGAAAAAAAAATATACAGAATATGACTGGCAACTATTGGAGTGCGAATGGACCAAGGTAGAAAAATCAAGATTATTTTGATTATTAGCAAATCCAAGATTATTTTAAGAAATGAATTAATATATCTAATGACTAGAATATGCAAGAAAATAACGAAAGAACAAGGTGGACACTTGAATGAAGCTAAATATTAATTTCATGTTGAATTTTTACATGATTTTAACTCATTTTATATTTAATTGCTTTCAAACTTTTGAACGGTAGTGTATGTATGTTAAAGTACTAACTTAACGGACTTTTGACATGGAACTGTGTGGCGCCTTGTTTATTATTTTTTAGCTGGTACAGTAAAAATAGAAGCAGCAAAAAAAATTATTAAACTTTTCATCTCAGAAACTCAATCCAGAAGGGTTTACATAAATTCGTTCAGTCATCCAATTCTGAGGTGGTCCTAATTTCTGTGCCGCGGACGACTAATTCAAACAAACATGCAGGATGCAATAATGATTTAATTACGGGTTAAGCGATTTTTTTACAGTTCGTTTCAAATAAAATTGCCGCTCTGAAACAGACTACAAATGTCTACGGAGTACTAACTTATATACTAAACCAGCGACGTGACTCGCGATACTCTGTGCATCGAAAGAAAGAAAGAAAAAATGTTTATTTGCATCGAAAAGCGAGGTTTCTACGTGGCAAAGTTATCTGAAGAGAACTGCAATAATGAGTTCACGAAATAGAATGTAGTTGTTGGAGCTTCATCGAACATCTCATCAGATTAGTTCATATCACCGAAAGCTTTAAATAACGTCACTTTACTTAAATCTGTTCTTGCTTTAGCTAGCAACTACATTCGGAAGCTAACTCAGAAATGCTGGTTTTAAGTACAAAAGAATGTGATGAACATTGAGAAAGATAATAGTAAGGACAGGGCGAACCGCGCGTTTTTATATAAAATGTCCCATAATCTTCAGTAGCATGCTTGCAATGCCTTATTTCTGATATGGTAAATGTGCATAACCAAACGTTCGAGCGGCCCTATCTTTACTATTAAAATGCATGGTATTGAAGCACAAGCTAGTATGAATGGCGCCTGGCGGTGTAGTTACCTGGGCCTGGAGAAGCGCGGGTGCCTCGGCGCGTAGGCCGCGGGCGGCGCCCACGCGCCCCAGCCCCACCCGCGCGCGCCCGCGCCGCCGCCCGGGCCCCCGGGGCCTCCCACCCCACCACCGTACCTGCTGCAGAAAACAATTACAGATACAGTCAAATGCCTCCTTACAGCAATTCAGAAGCCAGAAGATTTTAAATCAGTCTTGCCAGCGAGATATGCGTTACTGAGTTGAAGACGACAGATAGACAGTATCGAGTATCGTCGCTCGGTAGTGAAAACCTCGTATGGACATCCAGAAAAAATAGAGATTAGTGTTGTCTTTTGATTTGTAAAAAGTCTAATGCAATCCATGATCTTCTTGATTTCACTAATAAACAACGCTATGGAAAATGCTGGTACTCCGTTGCAGCTTCAGTTAGATCGGAAGCCAACAACATAGTTTGCAAAGGGTTTGTCAGATAGATAAAATTAGGAGTTGACAATAAGAAGTGTAACTGACGGTGCGGGCGGCATGGCGTGCTGCGGCACGGCCTGCGCGCGCGCCGCCGGCTCCTGCTGCTGCGGGCGCCGCACGTCGCGCACGTACGCGTTGAAGTACGACACCTCGCGCCGCACCTCGTCCACCTGCCGGGGAAACAGCCATCACAACTACTAACCGACAATACTCTGTACATATAAAAGGCAGTCCTGACTTACTCACTGACTTACCAACACCTAGCCTGAGCCCCTAGACATAGAACGCTAAAATTTTGCAGAGATTTTTTTTATGATGTATACAAAAAATAAAAAAGTATTACCCCCCAAACTTTGGACCCCCATTACATCCCCTTAAGTAATGGGGGGTCCAAAGTTTTTGAAAATATTTGTGTAGTAGTGATAGTTTTGTAAAAATTTTATTTCAAATTGGCAAGCGTATTTTTTACGTTAACGATTAACGTAAAAAATACGCTTGTAATTATTCGTTGGCGTAAGTGTATCATTTCTGAAGGAGCATACTTTGAAGCCGATAAAATAAAGAGTGATGGCAGAATTAAAAAAAAAAGTTATGCTGGCATATTTTTTTTTAGCGTCAAGTGATGAAAAATATAATGTATATAGATCAAATTCCTAGACAATTTTGTCTTAGACATTACTATTAATGGAATCCTCGTATTAAAGATATTCCAGTTTAAAGTTTAGTTTGTTTTTTATGCAGTTTAAAGTTGGTTAAACTACATAATAATATATTATATCAATAATACCTACGTACCTCCTCATGAATTTTAAAAGTCAATAAACGAAGTTTTCAACGATTGGGCTGGCTGAAAGTTGAAATGTCTTAATGCCATGCTTTTCTTCTGGTGATGTTGCTACATTCGGATTGCACTACAATGTCCTATGTGTCATTATAACCACTATATTCTAAGCTCAAACAATTATTTTTGTGTTTATCTAATGCGAAAATATATTTCCTAAGTATAATAATGGAATAAATTATGTTATTTGGTCGAGATTTTATATTAGTGGCAACATTAAAAGTGCAGTTTAGCCAAAAGTCATGAAGTCAAGCAAAGTAATCTATAATCGTTAACGCTAATAGAAAACTAGTGAAATGTATGTCATCGCTACATCCTGTAGTTTAATGGTATAAATTGGTAGGCAAGTTACAATTTTTGTAGAACTAGCGATTGACTCAGGCGCGTCAACACGGCTACCAACTTATTCTTTTTCTAAAATCGCTTTCGCGCCGTGGCGTTACTGATTGTAGAAAGAGATTTGACACGAATCGGTCGTAACTTGGTTAAGCCTGCTTTTATAATTCAAGAGGCCATTGGCTTTCTGTCTATAAGAAGTCTATTACCTTTTCACCATGCTTGTTGAATATATGTTTCCTGATGAAGTCGGGACCTTTGAACTTCTTCCCGCTGAGTGGACACAGCCATTTGTCTTTCGCCAGCTCTTGTGTATTGGCTAAAATAAACTTTTCCACTTCGGCGTCCATATCCTGGTGAACAAAGCATTTGGAAATTTGTGTTACATTACTGTAATATTGATATCTTTCTAAACGTAGGTAATCCTCATTACCTTAATTCCAAGTTTCTGTAACTCTTCATCAGAAAGTGGTTTAACGTCTTGTAAAAATGCAGACATTTTGCTTTCAAATGTTTTAACGTAGTCCTGTATCTCTTGCTGCGTTGGCTGCAACGAAAATAATAAAATTAATTATAGTACTCATTTCAGACGAGAGATCCACCGCTGGACATAGGCCTCCCCAAGTGTCGCCATAAAGAAAGGTCCTGTGCGTCTCGCATTCAACGCATTCCCGCGACTCTCACCAGGTCATTGGTCCACCTTGTGGGAGGCCTACCTGCCTTGTAGGGTTTGGCCTTATTATAGGACTAATGTTAAGTACATTTTTAGAAATACCTATATTTAGTAAGATACTTACCTTATTAGCAGGAGGTCCAGATCTCGCGTGCATTATACCACACCGGTTTGGCATTTCATCTTCGTAAGGATATTCACAGTGATTGTAGTAATCAACTGAGTGTACTATACGCAAGTACAGTACGAGACGATCTAACACTTTCATGAAGTCAGGGTCCGGCTGTTCGCAGACCACAGAGTCGGATGACGCTTCGAGACCTAGCAACTCCTCTTCTTCAGTTGACGCTTCTTCTATTAAATGCTCCGTTATCTTATGAAGCACCGGGTTCTTTGAGTTCAGACTAAAGCTCTGAAAAAAAATGTAAACATGTTATCTATTATTACCCGAAATAGGTGCCCCAGAAGGAAAGCAATGTTTTTCGAGTGCATGCATTCATTTGCCACGTTCTACAGCCTAACCAACTTGACGGATTTTAACAGATTAAGTATGTATTATCAAAACTGAAGTTGTACTACTGTCTACTTACGGATTAAGGAGCTAAATCTCGTAAGTAAAATGTTACTTCCGATACCAGGCCACTCAAAAAGTTTTGCGAATAAAAGATTTTTTGTACAAGGCACTGGCCACTTGTAATTATTTTGAAAGCTTTGGTTATTTATAAGTAAAAATACCATTGTTCGAATTTTGAATTTCCCTCCACATTTTTTTAAGAGTCAAATCAAATTATCTCATTTAAAAATGGATCTGCATCGAGAACATTTTCGTGCGATGATTTTCTACGATTTTAAATGTGGCCTAACCTAAAACCTGATGGGTCATTTGATCGACTTCAAATTGCTTTTATGGATGAAGGACCTTCAAAAGCAACCATCTACCGCTGGTATAGCGTTCAAGCGCGGTCGCTTTATTTGGTGGATGAACAAGAGTGGTCGTCCTACGACGGCTGTCACGGAAGAAAGTGTGCTGGCAGTAAAAAATTTAATTCAAGAAAACAGGCGAATTACATACGATGAGATTCAGTATACACTGCAGATTGGTTCGGGAAGCGTTCACAAGATTTTACACGAGCTTCGCGAGAGGAGGATAGTTTGCCGCTGGGTGCCGCACAACTTCACCGAAGCTCAGAAGCAGGCCCATGTGGAGTGGTGCCGTGATATGATTCAAAAATTTGAAGCAGGCTCATCTCGGCGCGTTTACGACATTGTGACAGGTGACGAATCCTGGTTTTATCAATACGGTCCAGAAACAAAGCGTCAGTCGACAGTTTGGCTGTTTCAAAACGAACCAACGGCTACGAAAGTGAAGCGATCGAGAAGCGCAGGGAAAATTTTGATCGCTATTTTCTTCACTATGACGGGGTATCTAATTTCAATTCCATTACGAGACCAAAGCAGCATCAACGCCGAAAGGTATACCACAAAATGCCTGCCACAAGTTTTGCCTGCAATGAACAACAAGCGACCGAACACCGGGCTCCGCGGGGTACTGGTTCACCATGACAACGCGCCCGCGCACACAGCGCTCAAAACGAGGGACTTCCTGAACACCACACCGGTCAGTCTTGGGGCACTCTCCTTACAGTCCTGATCTGGCACCATTTGACTACTTTTTATTTCCTAAAATAAAAAATCAGCTGAAAGGGATACGGATTTCGTCGCCGGAAGATGCGCTAGCAGCGTTCGAGAAGGCCGTGGAAGAGGTGTCTGCGCCGGATTGGAAAAAATGTTTCGAAAATTGGTTCAGACGCATGAAACTTTGTATAGAGGCTGGTGGAGAGGTCTTTGAAAAGATATAATAAAAATATTTTATCCATAGAAGTCAGTTTCTCAATACTTTCTGAGTGTCCCACGTATTTAGTAGTAACTTAGCTGATTTTGTAGGTCAAATCCTGGAATTTGTAGTAAATCCTTTAAAGTTACAGAACCGATTCAATAACAGACGTGGCTTCTCAAGCCATAAGCACACATTAATAAAACTGACACCAGCTGCAATATAAATTGTTGAAAATTGATTGTGTATGGAACTTTCAATTAGATTTTAGAAAGCGGAGTTATTTAAACTTTATTTTGCTATTGCTGTATGTGGAAAAAAAAGAAAAAAGAAAGGGGATGATTATTTAGATGACGACTAATAAGAAAAACATGACAGGAAGAAGACATTGCAAATAAATGAAGTTGTGTGAAATTTGTACCAGCTCATTCCGGTTCTCCTGAGCACCGTCTTTTTCTTGTTCCTCAGTGGCGTCCTGCCAAAGTTTTGTACGTGTGTCCAGTAGATGTGCTAGTCGGGCCGCTAACCGAGCGTCCGCTCGTAGTACCGGCCTTTCCAAAGTGATACCCGAAACTGGACGGATGCGACGTTGCAAGTCTCGGTTAACTATTGCACCCAATTCACATTCCCGAAGCTATAGAGAAATAAAACCAGCAAAATTAGAACTTTATTTATAGGGTGACTGGCAATTAGTGTACGATACTTAAACACGTGATTGTGCTCATGATAACAAACAATTTTTATTATGCAAAGCCGAAATCGCGAAAAAAATATCAGCTGTTCAGTACATTAGGCAAACATTATATGTACTGAACAGCTGATTTTTTTTCGCGATTTCAGGTTTGTTCCCATAGTAAAAGTTGTTGGTTATCATCAGCACAATCACGTGTTTAAGTATCGTACACTAATTACCAGTCACCCTATATATATATATATATATTGAATTGGAGCAAACCAGCATAGACAGTAGGTATACTTTTATTGGTTTTGTTAGATTTGCGTTTGACCACCATCTCAACTGATGGTAAATTGGTAAGCGATGATGTGGTCGACTTTGGACTGGTTTTGTAATCCTTAATTACTAGCGCGGAGTCAGATTGACTCTAGCATGCTATCAAACGGTCATAATATATTCATATCTTTAGAAAACCAAGATTCAAGCTTACAAAACCTGAAATCTGCGTAGATTCAGTTGCTAACTTAATCCAATCATTCAAAAATTGTGACAGCCAGTCCGAAAGGTGGAAACTTTATCATTTTTTTTTTCTTTAATTTACTTACTCTGATATTGTTAAGGTTCCAGCAGATATCTTTGATGTTGACGTCTCGTCGGAAGGTGACCCAACCGCGTCGGAACCAGCGACGCTCCGGGAGCGGGTCAGCCAGGGCCACGCGTAGGAAGCCGCCGTAACGTTTGCACATCTATATATATAAAAGAAAGTCGTGTTTGTTACACTATTTATAACTCAAGAACGGCTGAACCGATTTGGCTGAAAGTTGGTGGGGTGGTAGCTTAGAACCAGGAGACGGACATAGGATACTTTTTTTTATTATTTATTTTTTGAGTAGGGTAGAGTAGGATAGAGTTGGTAGGATATAGTAGTCAGTTGACGGGAGCGAAGCCGCGGGCAAAAGCTAGTATCTATATATAATCATCACCCTCCTCCATTATTCTAACACGCGCATCACGTAAAATGTAAGAAATAGATGTAGATAACTTTTATGCATTAAAAATGTGTGTAACTTGATATATTACTTAGGCTTAGTTTCTAAAGATACACTATATTCATTGACTGTTAGGCGGTACGAAGTTCGCCGGGTCAGCTAGTCTGTATATATAAAAGCCAAGTCTTGACTCACTCTGACTCATTAACGCCCAGCCCAGACCCTAGGACTTGTATATATTACCGGCAACCTGTAGAATCCGTTATTCTATACAATACCTATACTCTGTTCGCGATAGCATTAGACAGAAGTTAAAAAGGTTGTTTTAGGATATACTTTGTAATAAAATTACAAAATATACAGGGTGTTTAGTGCATCGTGTGCCAAATTGAAATGGTCGATGGGAGGGGTCATCTGCTATCCTTTCTACCCCTGAACACTTTTCATGTCCTGTGGATTTTTTTTCATCGACTTTTTATTGTTTTATGAAAATAAGGCCCTAATTTTTCATTCAAATACAAATTTTAAAAAAATATATAAGGCGTAGACTCTGAATTTAGTGACATTAACTATCTAGTTTTTTTTTTAAATTTACTTGCAAAGTCTCGGACTTAAATTAAAGCTGTTCATGTTACAGCTATTTACTTGGCGATAAAAAAAAAAACTGGGCAAGTGCGAGTCGGACTCGTGCACTGAGGGTTCCGTACAAACTTGAAACGTAAATTGCGGTTTACGATTTATGACGTATTTAAAAAAAAAAACTACTTACTAGATCTCGTTCAAACCAATTTTCGGTGGAAGTTTGCATGGTAATGTACATCATATATTTTTTTTAGTTTTATCATTCTCTTATTTTAGAAGTTACGGGGGGGGGACACATTTTACCACTTTGGAAATGTCTCTCGCGCAAACTATTCAGTTTAGAAAAAAATGATATTAGAAACCTCAATATCTATTATGGCATGGATCTTTAATAAATTATAGCGATAAAAACGAATCAAGTGTCGGTTTCTTGCAATGCAAACATTTGAATTCACAGCTTGACGACCAATGATGATAACGTTTTAAAATTCAAAGTAGAAACTGCGACTGTCTCTTTCCGTTCTTGTAAGCGAGATATAAAATTGTGTTGGGACGCCTATACTGGAGCTCCCTGGTATAAGGAAGTAGCTAAGAACTCACAGAGTGGTTTTCAAACGGCCCGCCGCGCTGGAGGAAACATCTGTTTTATTTCTAAACTCACGAGACCGGAGTTTTGTGCGGTTACGCTGCCGCCTAGCTGTCGTGGTTGCGATTATTGCTCGAAAAATTGGCGGGTGACCATCGCAAGATGGTCGGCGAGATGAGGTGTAAGGCAGAGATAAAGCAAACTATTGCACCCAAAGGAAGTTACTATGGCTGGCCTGATTTTTAAATCAGGCCAGCCACAGTAACTTGAACATACTACACACATTAACTTTAATACTAGGTTCATCCTAAAGTAACGTAACGAACATTGAATAAAGAAAAAATGCGAGTGACTTACAGCTTCGACTTCAGCTTTGGTGATGGTGGGTGCCAAATTTCTTAAAAATATGGAAGTCGTTTTATGTAGCGCGCGGCTCTCCTTCTTCTCGACGACAACGTCACTGACTGACTCGGCTTTCTCATCCCCACTCTTTTCCTTCTCCTTGTTATTTTCAACGTTGGTCACAACCGCTTTCTCCACACTTGGAGACTTAGATTTTGACTTTTCTTTAAGTTTAGGAGACTTGTCAGGAGTTTTGGATTTAGACTTGGATTTTCGGCGGTTAGTAACTTCGCCTTCGTCTTCCGAACTTGATGACGAAGAACTTGATGATGACGAGCTGGATGATGATCCGGGTGGTGCTGTTAATGTAAAAGAGACTTATTTCTTGGCTTTTTAGAGTTCCGTACCTCAAAAGGAAAACACGGAACCCTTATAGGATCAATTTGTTGTCCGTCCGTCTGTCTATCTGTCTGTCAAGACCCTTTTTCTCGGGAACGCGTGGAGGTATAGAGTTGAGATTAAAACGACGGACGGACGGACGGACAACAAAGTGATCCTATAAGGGTTCCGTTTTTTCCTTTTGAGGTATGGAACCCTAAAAACGACAAAAATGTACAAAAAAGGCGAAACACTCTGTTTGGGGAATAATTACTTTGACTTACTATATTATTTATCATGTAAAGGTCACTGAATAAAAAAATATATTATCTTTAACTATACAAATGCATTTAGACTGGCCTGTTGGTCTAGTGGTTAGTGACCCTGACTGCTATGCCGGAGGTCGTAGGTTCGACTCCCACCCAGGACAAATGTTTGTGTGATGATCACAATCACTTGTTCTGTGTCTGGGTGTAATTTATCTATAATATGTATGTATTCAGAAATATATAAGTATGTTTATCAGTTGGTTAACATAAAACGTATCAGTACTCATAACACAAGCTTTGCTTAGCTTGGGACTAGACGGCGTTGTGTGATAGTTGTCAAATATTATTATTATTATTTAAAAATTCACGGAATGTGATGGACGAAAAATGCCTCTTATCAACCCCTTCTTTTCTTCCTTGACCCTGTACACTTAAAACTAAATAAAGATTCCTCAATATATTCGTTTTCGTTTTTCAAAACTACTCTAAATTTACGGTTTAAGAGGTGTTTTTTTTTTTAAGTTTATATGAAAAAGTCGTGGGCAAAGTTCTGTCATATATTTTACTCACGCGGTTCCTTCTCCTTGTCTTTTGTCTCTGCCGTGTCGGTCTCCGTCCCTGTAGCGTTGAAGCGAGAGAACAATTTGGCCTGCTCCTGAAGATGACGCAAATGAGGATCAATCTCCATAGTAAGAGGTGCCGTTGGTTTCGGCGACTCGGGCTTTATGTTCTCTTCTTTCTGTTTATCAGAAAATGTGATAAGTTACTCACTACCAAACTACCTACAGATGTACGCTATAGGCCTCTCGCTTTACTGAACCGATCGCATCGGTAGTTGCTCGTGGGGCACAGAGGAGTGTAGGCACATGTCGCGAGAGTTCAGTCAATCACCCGCTAAGGGAAAATGGGACAAAAATGTGGTGTCCTTTGTACCTAAATCGCGATTAACATTACCGGCATTTGAACTCCTTCTTGCAGAACTTACATTTTCTTAAACTTTACTGTGTTGTATTACTGCGGGGTGCGAACTGAAAACTAGTGTTAGGTGTCTGAAACCCAGTAAATGCTAGTAACCCTTAAACAAAACACTGTTTGTTTGTCCTAGAACAAAAACCCGAACTGGACCTGCGTAGTGGATTACGGCTCTTTCCCTCTCCTTCGGAAGAAGTGTCGAGTCCCAGCAGTGGGATCAAGGCTGATTATGTTTATGCTTTGCTACCCTTCTCTTTTTCACTTGGTATTTGATGCAGTTGTGTGTCGAATGTCTTCTATTCGAAATGTCTTCTATTCTAAATGTAATCTGTCTACCTTACTCATTTAATTATTATTTAAACAAACCTTTTTTTCATTTTCTTCTTTTTCCTCCTTCACTTTCACGTCATCAACGTCTATTACAACCGGTTTGTCAGCATCCATTTTACCTAAAAAGATCATTACAACTTATGATCAGCAGATAATCATAATATTGTGATTTAAAACAGAGCAACAATTATCGAAAAAAATACGGGTAGTGACAGGTATTATTAGTAGCAAACGAGAACTATTTTATATTCATATTCTTTCGAGTATTTGATAGGGATTTTAAAGTCTTTAAATAGCCATTATAAAACATTAAAATCTATATATTATATAATAATGATAAATAGCTGTTCGTTAGATCTGGACCGATTTGACTAATTTTGGTCATGAAATATTTGTGATAGTTCAGGGAAGTTTTAAACGGTGAGAAAATATGGAAAAACTCACGAAAAAAACAATTCGAATTCAACGCCATCTATAACTAAAATGTCATTTTAAAGTGAATTATGCTGTTAAGTATTGAGTATTGATTATTGTTATGGTAATACCAGTAGATGGCGTTATCCTTTGACAGTTTAGCTAACACAACTTTATTGACTTTTAGGCGATACGAAGTTCGCCGTCGGCTAGTACTTTATATTTTTTAAGCTGTGTAATAATCGGTACGTATTAAAAAGCGTGTTTTTATCAGTACCTGCTTTGTCATTTGAGTTAGTAGTTTCCTGTGCAGGAGGTTCATCAAGCTCCTTCAAATCTTCTTCAGTGCCCCCCTCCAGTTTAATGACAACTGTATCCAGGAGCCTGATCAACTTGTCCGACTTGTCTATATCTACAGAGACCTTATCGAGTTCCCCTGACTCCAATAACTCGATGAACACGTTGAGTCGATTCTGCAATATTTTCCATTTTACAATACATTTGGAAAAAGACATTCGATTATTCGTTTGTGAATATGTATAATTTATTTACTTTCAAAGCACCTAGCTGCTCTTCTTTGCGTTTTACGGACTCTTCAGGGTGATATTTGATCTTGAACCTAAAACACAAATTAATTCCATTAGTTTGTGTTTCATTTAAAGTCGGCAAGTATATTAACACTAAAGAAATAAAAGTTAAAAGACCGATTTTAATAAAAAAAATAGTTTACACCCAGTTTATAGTAATACAAAAATCTACGACATTTTTTAAACAGACTACCTACGTCTGTACTAAACCATCTAATAGTTACGTGGAATACGCCAAATAAAACAAAAGTTTAAAATATGTTTCAGCCCTTACACATCTTTGACCCGATTTTTCAATCCGCACTAAAACCGCCAGCTAAACTTTACGTTACGTTATATAGTGGATTATTATGTAGAGTTACAAAATTTAGAATTTTTCAATGACTTCTAAAACTTCTAAATCTGAGGTATTTTTGCACCAACAATTCAAACTTAATATGTAACCTAAGCGAGATGAACGTATACATCATGCAACACGTATAAGTTAACTGAGTAACTTGCCCGAGCGCCTCGCTACTATAAATCTATGCTACGTATGTTTAATGAGTGACCGTATCAGACAGACAGACCAACAGTGAGTGTGACGTTCATAATTAGAAAATGATTTACACTGCATTAATAATTGGCCCTTTTTGGTGTGGGAAGTCATCAAATAATTTCTCCAGCTCTGGATGGAGCGAGAGCGACAGTCAGACTTATACTGGCTAAAACCCGCCCGTGTTCCTTCAGTTGCCTTTGCGTTCCAGGGCCGCAATTACTCTTCCGAACAGCAAGGTAGTTTAGTCGTTACGGTGGAGCACACGTAAAATTACAGACTGCTTAAATCATAACTCAACCTTAGGCTTTACTGTGGTCGGGCAGAATACCGTGATAATTTCGCGTAGTTCTTTATTGTCGAATTATAAAATACAAAGCAATTAAACATACAAACTAACGTCAAAAGATTGTCTAAACGACTAAGTAACCTACATTTATGTAGGCCGACTTTCGTTGACTTTCTTTTAACGATTTCTGGCTTTCGTCAAAATCAAGGTTTTATTATTTACTAGCTTTTGTTGGGGACCTCCCTTGCGTGTAAGTCTGATGTTATTCCAAAGGATATTATTACCATATTCCCGGAATAAAAAATATTCTTCCTATTCTAAGATTTTGTCTACACGTGCGCCAAACGTCAGCGTCATCAAAATCTGTTCAACAGTTAAAACGTAAAAAGGGATATTCAGACAGTCTTAGTCGATGTCGCGTAGTGTAATAAGGGTTAGACCGGTTTTACTCGGAACAAAAAATAAGACAGTCTGAATATCGTGTGCTGAATATTGCGTAGTGTAATAGGTCCTTTATCACCGCGCCTGGTCGCATTCGGACAGTTCAGCGCCACGCGCTGATCCTAGCGCGATCGCCGAGCGTAGGTATGAAAAAAAAATTTTCAAAATCGGTCCACAATTGACCGAGAAATCGGTGAACATACATAAAAAAAAAAAAACATACATTCAACCGAACATATAACCTCCTCCTTTTTGAAGTCGGTTAAAAAGTGAAGTACATACATTAAATGAGATTGACTTCTGTACCTATCTATTTTGTGGTTAGTGTTTATTGAACAGTTCATTAATTACTCTCTCTGCCTATTGAAAAATTCCAAAATTGTGTTATCTATCGAATATCGGCTGTAGTTGTTTAGCAGGATTGAAAAATCGGCCCTTAGTTTACATATATTTAAAAAATCGCATAATCTCACCTGTTCCACACATGTGGAATACACATTACCCTACCCCTAACAGAAACGAAACCTGTAGCATTGCGCGCTACAGGTCAACGCGAAATAAACTAGCTACACACTAATGATGTCCAGCAATCCACGCGAATACACTGTAGACTGTAGGAAAAAAGGTAACTGTTAACATTTGCATAGCATCTTTGAAAAATTCAAAGCATAACTGCTTCAATCATTAATACACTAGATACAATGTCAGAAACAAAAACTCAATTTTCAACAGGCCAAAATGATTCTTTCTATCTTAGGTTTCCTATTGATATTATCAAGATCTGATGAAGAACTTTGGAGATGGAACATAAACTTCTCAGTGTATAGAAAAACACATCCAAATAAACTTTCTTTTTATCACCTTTTTTTTTGAAAAATCCATAAACAAAGGATGCATAAACATAGCATACATCTTGTAGTTTGAATCAGGCTAGAGCACCAAAGTTCCCCTACACTAACTAAGACAAATTTGCCCGCAAGCACACCAACAGAACAAAGTCAGGCCTTGCTAGTATTGGTTGTCTTATGTCTGTTTGGTGTGTGAAGATGTGACTTCGTTCGTTAAATAAATAAATGCTGTGATTACTTCTTTTTCTCTCACATTTCTAACCATTGGCATGAATGAATACAAAACATAGATGTGACTCAAATAGCATGAAAACCTGCCATTCTTTGAAATAAAGCCTCATAACAAATTGGGACAATTCTCGGCCGTTTTTGAGGTGCGAAACATAAATCTAGTGTATTAATGATTGAAGGATAACTGGGACCTAGAATAGGTTACAAATTGAAAACTTTTAAAATGATTTTTTGTATGCTTAGAATTTCTCGATAACCAGCAAATTATACAAAGAGAAATTTGTTGATTTTAAGAGTTTTAAGACCCAATTTAATCATTCATGCAATATTAAATTTTGTTTCCCCATAATTTTTAAAGATGCTTTTAGGTGAGTATAATAGAGTCATACATACCATTCTTCATCTTTATGAGCAACAAAAAACTCATTAAGTTGTTGCCTCCTAAACTCAAGCTTGTATTCATTGTACTTCTGAATGGCATCATCTACAGTGATGGAGTCATCTTGGGCTGCAAGGAATGCTTTAAACGTCATCATACTAGAGGGACCATCTGCTGTTCCCATTGGTAATACTGTGTCCCTGCAAAGAATAGTTTACAAAATTAGTATGAACTACTACAATGCAGTAACCCAAAGGTTAGCTGGTAGGGAGTGCCTTGTTGCATTAAAACCATCCGAGTTCCGCTCATGTACATAAAGTTTATATAAATAAATAGAAAGTCAAATTTCATGTCAGCACATGCAGGAATTACATTCTCACTTAAATATGCCAGATTACCAATCTCTAGTTAGGCATTAAAAAATCTGTCTACAAAGTCTATTGAGACATTGTATGTATCTTGTTACAAAATCATCTCGAGTATAAGGAAATTTGTGATATTAGTAATATGTCTGTTGAGTATTGTATAGAATTATGTGCAATATAATTACCTAATGAGAATATAGTTATAGTTACAATTTATTGGAATAGAAGAGAGGAGGAAGTATTTACTCGCCAATTAAAAGAAATGTATTATCTATATTAACAAAAAATATTCAAAATATAATGTAATATTGGGAGGAGATTTAAATATAAATATCTTATAAAGCTGTTTAAAAACTAACTTGTTCTTGGAACATAAATTCATACAACAAAGTTCCCACACATATCTCACAAACTACCTCAATATGATTAGACTTAATTTTTACAAATTTTAATAATGAATATAATTATACCACCGTAGAAGAATTAGGGTTTTCAGACCACTGTGGAACCATCTTTCACACGAAATTACCTAGCAACAGCAATAAAAAACCACACTGATACGTGAAAAAAGATTATTATACACAAAATGTTGAAAACTTTAAATCAGAATTAAAAAAACAAAATTGGAATGAAATAATAAATCCAAATAGAAATATAAATGAAAACTACATTGCATTTACTAAAATTTTAAAGGAGAAATCCGTTTCTGGGCTTGAGCGTTCCACAAATGAAATATGTAAGTACCAAAAAAATTCGTCTATTTTGTTCAATTAACCCATTTAAATCTTAGACTCATTAGCATTGTCCAAACGTAGAAAATCAATAGAATTCTTTTTTTTAGTTATAAACAAGCTTTGTAAACTGTTACAGAACTTAATTCTTAATACGTCACTAACTTCACAAACGCTGTCATTAAGACATTAGAGCATATCCTAAGAATGTAATTAGCATAATCAGCCTATTTAATGTTCCCACTGCTGGGACTCAGGCCTCCTCTCTAGGAGAGGGAATGGGCCGTAATCCAACACGCGGGCCCAGTGCGGGTTGGTGAATGTCTTGTGTCTTCGAATTTTTTGGTTCTAGGACATGGCCGGTTTCCTCACGATGTTTTCCTTCACCGTTTTTAGAGCAGTGGTGATGAAATAAATTACACAAAGTAATGTAAAGCGCCTGGCTGGGTTTAAACCCGCGACCTACAACTCGTGAGTCGGGGCCGTTACCACTCAGCCACCACTGCTCTAATGATTGATTTAGTGGAAATCGATACGTTTAATATATATTTATACTGCTTATTAGATGTTAAAAACGTAAAATAAGTAAACGTCAATCTCAACGCCTGTCTTTGCTATGGCTACAGCATCACTTTTGGATTTTCGCTTTTGGGCTCGTGAAACCTTCCTATATGCTGTTGTTGCTGTTGTTTATGGCCAAATTCCAGCCCTGGAACCAGTCAGGCTCAAGTATGTATGGAGTTTGGGTTTGTCCTTTATGTATCCCGCTACAGAAGATAAAAATAAAAACAACATTTAAAAAGTATTGGCTAACAAAGGGTATCCAAGCGAACGCCGGCGTTCGCTCGGTCATTGTCTTTCTATTGTGTCTCTATTAGAGTCAATTAATTTATTGAGTAGGGTAATTAGAGACTCTCTAATTACCCTACTCAATAGGTATGTATTTTAAAATTGACTTTTATACCTTTTTGGAAAGCTTACAGAATAGGCAAGTTTTTTTAGTTATTTGTACGATTAATGTCATAGAAATTTTTGTGACGAGAGAACATTTTTGAAGCGTAAAATGAATATATTGGTAAGATGTTATTCTTAAATCGCTCATTATTTTAATTATTTTGTTAAATTAAGTAGTTTTAATTATGTCAATAGCTTAATTGAAGTGCCAGCTACAACATCATTTTTAATGGTACCCATTAAAATATGTAGTTTTTTATTTATTTGGAATTAAATGTCAAATTTTGGGTAAATATCGAAAAACCCTTAAAATTCAAATATCTCGAAAACTATTGAATTTCGGCCATACATATGGGGGGTTCAATTTGTTGCATTTTGCCCCCCTTATCAGCCCCTGACGGATATACGTCTAATGACCAGTAACCCTGTATATATTATTATTCACCAAAGATTCTTTAAAGACATTTATTAAATATATTTAGGTAAAATAGTATAGTTTGAAAAATAGAAAATTTAATAAAATATAAATTCCTAGATAAATAATAAAATAATTTAATAATAACGACGATGAAAAATAAATAAAAATACCTGACAAAACTTACCTAACCTACTTATCACACACAGTCGCTTTTCGCTGTCTGTCCCTATGTACTTATGCTTAGATCTTTAAAAATCCGCAACGGATTTTGATGCGATTTTTTTTAATAGATAGAGTGATTCAAGAAGAAGTTTTATATATATAATACATGCACAACATAATAGTCATCACAATATTGTTTTTCAAAATCCAGTTCTGATGATAGAATCCATGAAGAATCGAGGGAACTCCTCAAATATTCTAGGCAACTATATAGTGATTTTGGTATTTTCATAGAGATACCATACTGGCCTGTTGGTCTAGTGGTCAGTGGCCCTGACTGCTATGCCGGAGGTCGTGGGTTCGATTTCCACCCAGGACAAATGTTTGTGTGATGAGCACAATCATTTGTTCTGTATCTGGGTGTAATTTATCTATAATATGTATGTATTTAGAAATATATAAGTATGTTTATCAGTTGTCTAGTACTCATAACACAAGCTCTGCTTAGCTTGGGGCTAGACGGCGTTGTGTGTTAGTTGTGGAATATTATTATTATATTTCGTTTATTCGTATAGATACATATAAATTATAAATTATATACAGTCAAAAATTAACATTTGATGAAGTGGAACTGATGAAGAAGACCAGAAATGGCCAACGGAACTTCACCCTCACTTATATATCACAATCAAGTAAGTTAAGTAACTATGACAATCATCATCATCATCATCATTTCAGCCGAAAGACGTCCACTGCTGGACATAGGCCTCCCCCAAGCGTCTCCACAACGACCGATTCTGTGCGTCTCGCATCCACCGCACTCCCGCGACTCTCACCAGGTCGTCGGTCCACCTTGTGGGAGGCCTTGCGACACTGCGCTTTCCGGTGCCACTCCAGAATCTTTCGGCCCCATCGACCATCCGTTCTACGAGCAATGTGCCCTGCCCACTGCCACTTTAGTTTGGCGATTCTTCGGGCTATGTCGGCGACCTTGGTTCTCCTGCGGATATCTTCATTCTTTATGCGATCACGCAAGGAAACTCCGATAGCATAACCCTTTCCATTGCCCTTTGGGTGACTGTAAGCCTTCTGATGAGGTCTATTGTAAGCGACCATGTTTCAGAGCCATATGTCATCACTGGCAACACGCACTGGTCATAGACTTTCGTCTTGAGACACTGTGGTATTTTGGACGAGAAGATACCGCGCAGCTTCCCTAACGCTGCCCAGCCGAGTCGGATTCGACGATTGACCTCTTTCTCAAAGTTAGACCTACCCAACTGGATTGTCTGTCCCAGGTAAACGTAATCGTCTACAACTTCGAGTGCAGAGTCTCCGATCTTGATCGGAGTGGGTGCTACATGGTTATTTACCATGACTTTGGTTTTGTCCATGTTCATTTTAAGACCCACTCTTTCGGAAGCTCTACTAAGGTCATTGAGCAGTGTACTGAGCTCCTCCGTAGTCTCAGCCATGACTACTATATCGTCGGCAAACCGAAGATGAGTGATGTACCTACTCGCCATTAACATTAATGCCTAGTCCACTCCAGTCCAGAACCTTGAAGACATCCTCCATTTCTTATACAATTTCTAGATAGTACGTGTACTAACTCTCCGTGATTTTATTCCGTTTACTGGTAAAAATGTCGAAATTTAACGTTGAAACGGCTTTCAACGATTTATTGAAGAAAGTTGCAGCGTTGACAACAAGAACTGCGACGCAAACAGCTGCTATAGAAACTCAAAACAAAATAATAGAAGATCAACAGCGAAAGATCGATGAATATTTCGTCACCATTACAGAACAGACGAGGGTAGTCGCAAATTTATGCGCCAAAATTGACAAGCTCGAAGTTCAAGTCGGACTAAATTCATCGAAGAGCGAGATGGAGAATTACCCCGTGGTACCTACTTCACCACGGGCAAGTGGGACAAACGTAGCGTGTCATGCCAAAGAACCGCAAAAGAAGGAGACGGAACGCGCGCGCCGAGCAACCGAGCGTGCGAAGAATAAGGCTGCGTCCATAAGCATAAGCGAGCGTGTGTACGACTCCGCGGTAATATCTTCTGTTGAAAGCGGTACGTCTGAAGAATGGAGTATAGTAAATAATAATAAGAAAAAAACTAAAAGAAATAGTAATGTGGTGCAAAAAGGAGGAAATGCACAGATAGCCACGCTTCAAGCAATTCAGGCCAAGAAGTTCTTGCACGTGTGGTCTCTGCACCCTGACACTACTGAGGAGGCAATAAGTGAACACGTTGTGGGAATCTGTGGATCGCAGGACATAAGAGTCAAGAAAATAGTCCCGAAAACTACCAGAGATTATGCGTCATTTATGGTGGGAGTTCCGGAATCCCTGTTCGATAAAATAAATAATGCTGATAGTTGGCCGTTAAATGCGCAATTTAATCAATGGATTTGGTTTCGGAACTCCAGCAAAACAGCAAAGGGCAATCAAAGCCAGGAATGACTGCGTACTAGTCTACTACCAAAACGTCAGAGGATTACGGACGAAAACTAACACGTTCCACAACAATATATTAGCATCAACTTATGACCTTTTTGCAATTACGGAGTCAGGTCTCAATGATGGGATTCATGACGGAGAATTAGTTCCAAATGAATTTAACATATTACGTTGTGATCGAGCGGACGGGAGAAAGCAAGGAGGAGTATTTTTGGCAGCTTCCCCGCGTTTTAGTTTAAATCGCGTTTCTATAGACAACGTGGACAAGGCCTTATTTGAGATTGTGTGCGCGACAGTTCAACGACGAAGTAACTTTTTGTTCTTATGTTGTGTTGTTTACATTCCGCCTAAATGTGATGCTCAGGAGTATATGCAATTATTTCAAATATTAGAGAATGTTTGTGTAAAACATGAGAAAGTATTAGTGCTGGGTGATTTCAATATGCCTTCTACGACCGTAGAAGTTCAAAGTTATTTGGAGTACTTTATTGCATACTGTGGATTTCGGCAGGTAAATAATTTGGTTAATATTAATAATCGTACATTAGATTTGGTATTATCTACGTTTGATTTGAGTGACTTAGGGGTACAACTCTCTGAGGAACCCTTAGTAAACATTGATGCACAACATCCGCCGCTGGTTATTAACGCCAGGTTATCGGATCGGGAAGTGGAGGGTAACCGGCTTTCACAAATTTATAATGATAGTTTGTCCATAATTAATAAATATAGGTGGAATTTTAATCGGGCAGATTTCCAAAGTTTATATAATTATTTTATGTTATTAGATTGAGAACCATTGTTTCACATTCAGAGCTCGGAAGCGGCTATGAATTACTTTTATAAAATAGTGAATGAGGTCCTCGACGAATGTGTTCCTAAGAAAACTGTTAGAGTTAATAAGCGTGAGTCTAGGTTTAATTATCCAGAATGGTACACATCTGAATTGATACGTGATATCAAAAATAAGTGGCGTTACCATAAATTATATAAAATGACTGGTTCCCAAAGCGATTACAAAGCATTTTCTCACTATCGAACTCAAGTGAAAATTAAGATCGCTTCAACTTATGAAGCTTACCAAAACCGACTTCAGAAAAATCTGCAAGTTGATCCGAAATCGTTTTGGAGCATAATTAGGACCAAACAAGCTAAGCGTAATAAACCTAAAATTACTAAGGACGGTTTATTGCTGAAAGAGGAGTAGTGTGCAGAATGTTTCGCTGCATATTTCCACTCGGTTTACAGCCCACAGCAGCCGGCGCTGGACCCGGAGGCTGCGGAGCGCGCGGGCGACGGGTCGGCAGGGGCGGCGCGTGTGCATGTTGATCGCCTCAGCGCGCGAGATCTGCGCGCGGCGCTCTTGCGTCTCAAGCCCAAGCGCTCAGTAGGGCCGGACGGCATACCGCCTTACATTGTCAAAGATTGTCGCATGGTTTTTGAGGAGCCCTTGTTACACATCTTCAACTTGTGTTTGCAGGAGGGTCACTATCCAGACGTGTGGAAGATTACGCGAGTCATCCCAGTCCCTAAAGGAGGTGCGGGCACTGACGTGAGTGGGTATCGACCGGTGGCGGTGCTGTCTGCGTTCGCTAAGGTATTTGAGTCGGTGTTGCATAAAAGTATTTATTCGCAAGTTATGTCCCGGCTAACGGACGTACAGCATGGCTTTCGGCCAGGTTGCAGTACGGGGGGTAACTTATTGTCGTTTCTTGGCGAAGTATCGCCCGCCGTTGACGCCGGGGGTCAAGTGGATGTTGCGTATTTTGACTTCCGGAAGGCTTTTGATGCTGTGGATAATGATATACTTTTGTGCAAACTCTCTGCTATGGGATTCACACCACACTTGCTTAACTTTTTTGCTAGTTACCTTGGCGAACGCAGACAGTACGTTGAGTATGCAGGGCATGACTCTAGACCCTACTATACGTTCTCTGGTGTGAGTCAAGGCACTAATATCGGGCCGTTAGAATTTATATTATTTATTAACGATTTGCCCACAGTTGTTAAAGAATCAAAGTGTCTGCTATTTGCAGATGACTTAAAGTTATTCTTGCCTGTTAAAGATGAGGCTGACTGTAATCAACTCCAGTCTGACATTAACAATGTAGTCCAATGGAGTAAATCTAATAAACTGCATTTTAATGCCAATAAGTGCTGTGTGATGAGCTACAGCCGCGCGCATGCTCCATTGCGGCATCAGTACGAGATGGACGGCGTAGTAATGCCGCGCGTCACGCAGGTACGGGACCTGGGCGTACAGATGGTGCCGGAGTTAACATTCCGCAAACACATAGTTGAGGTGTGCGGCAGGGCTTTCAGAAGCCTTGGTTTCATCCTGAGACAATGTAAGGATTTTAGCGATACGGCTGCTGTCAAAGTTTGATATAATACACTTGTAAGGAGCCACCTAGAAACCAGTTCCATTATTTGGAATCCTCATGAGAAAAAGTACAGCCTCATGTTGGAAAAGATCCAAAATAAATTTACAAGATTTCTGTACTTAAAACAATATGGGGTTTACCCCTTTTATCCGCTCATGTACCCGAGTCTTTTCGTTCTGGGCATGGTCGGGTATACTAGACTAGAGGTAAGAAGGGATGTCGCACTGGTCAAGTACGTGGCTAGTGTACTGATAGGGTTGTTGCGCGCCGGATGGGTGTGTGGGCGCGCGCCGCCGCCCCGCTCTCTTAGAGGTGCCGTCTGCTAGAACTAACCTCCTAAAGTTTGCCCCTTTGTCACGAGCCATACATCTTATTAATATAATAGCACTATCGGAGGATATATTTGGCCAAAACCTGCCGAAATTTTTAAAAGCAGCTCAAATAATTATTGAGAAAGGTCCTAATTAATTTAAGAATACCATAACTATGTACATAATATTATATTAAGTGTTAGTTATAACATCGCCTTGGACTAGGTCTGTAAAGGTGTTATAATGTAATAAATAAATAAATAAATAAATAATAAATAATTTCAGCCGTAAACAGTTTCGGAGAAATGACGTCTCCCTGTCTCACACCCCGCTGCAGAAGCTATCCTTCTGCAGTTTCGAGGTCCGGTCCTGAAGTCGGACTGACATTGTGGCGTTCTCGTACAAACACTTCAGCACCTCGATGTACCGATAGTCAATCTGGCACCGTTGGAGAGATTGTAGTACAGCCCAAGTCTCGATCGAATCAAAAGCTTTCTCGTAGTCCACGAACGCTAAGCATAGAGGCAGGTTATACTCCTCGGTCTTCTGTATAACCTGCCGGAGCGTATGTATGTGGTCTACGGTGCTGAAACCTTTTCGGAATCCGGCTTGTTCGGGAGGCTGGAAGTCGTCAAACCTGCGCGCGAGACGGTTTGTGATGACTCTGGAAAACAGCTTGTAGACATGGCTCAGAAGTGAGATGGGCCTGTAATTCTTAAGCAGGGCATTGTCGCCCTTCTTAAAAAAAAGTACAACCACACCTCTGCTCCATGCCTGTGGCGTCTTTCCCTCAATTATGACGGAATCGAACAACCTCTGAAGGGCCTTTAAGACCGGTTTTCCACCCGCCTTCAGGAGTTCGGCTGTAATTCCGTCGTCACCCGACGCCTTGTCGTCAGAGCCATCCTAATCTCGTACAGGCTGACGTCCGGGATATCTTCGGTATAGTGCCGGGTGAATCTATCTCTTGGGTCGTTTGCTAGATTCGTTGTGGGTTTTGTGATAGACGTGTACAGCTGTCCATAGAATGCCTCGATCTCTCCCAGAAGCTCCGATTTGGCGGATATGACTCTGCCACCGTCGGTCTTCAGTTTCGTGAGCTGGCTCTGCCCTATAGACAAATCTGTTACAAAAACCTTGGAGCCCTTATTCCGCTCGATCTCGTCTTTAATCCGTTCGGTATTAAAGAGGCGGAGATCGCTCGATAAGGACTTGGAAATCCGTCCATTGAGCTGCCGGTAGATGCACGCATCGTCTGAAGACTGCAGAATCATCTCACGCCTCTCTTTCAAGAATTCGAGAGTTTGACTAGAGAGCGTTTTCTTTTCCACGAACCCATCGTTGTATTCGTCCACTATGCCACCTAGGCACTCGAAACGATTGTGAAGTTCGAGCTGAAAGCTCTCGGAGTTTTGAATCTGGATCTGTGCTGGACGAAGCGTAGACTTCATCAGTCGAGATCTTTCAAGCTTGATACTGATATTCAATGTGCCTCTTACCATTCGGTGATCACTTCCAGTTTTCACTGATCACAGAGACATCATTGAATATTTGCTTCTTCATCGACATGATGAAGTCAATCTCATTTCTGGTCGCACCATCAGGGCTTTGCCAGGTCCACTTCCTACGCTCACGTTTTTTGAAGAAGGAGTTCATCATATAGAGGCCCTCCTCCTCCATAAAACTAGCCAGTAGGTGTCCCCGGCGGTTCCGATGTCCACCGACACCACCCTGGGACTGCTGGTCAGCCTCCCAGAAATAGAGCAGGTTACCGGATTTGAGAATTATCGTGTCCTCCCCCTGTCTTCGGACTTCATATAATCCCACAATACTTCATCGTAACCTGCTCAATTCTTCCTCAAGCTCGGTGATCTTCTCGTCGGACCGGAGTGTACGCGTTATATGTTGCCAGGTCCAGTCGTCGTTTTCTAAAGGGGTAGCCGGACCCCACCCGGAGATTCTTCGCACCCCTTGCCTCGCTGTAACCTTGACCACTACCGGAGTCAAGGGTAGACGGGCTGCCGGGCACTAGGGGTCATTTTTTGGTTGTGCTTGTCATTAGGGGCGGGGGTTGCCATAATCGCCACGCTTGGCACACGGGTTGGCGATCGCAGTGTGCTTGTTGCAATTCACAGAGAATGCTGCTGCCCATTCTCTGGTATGTCCCTTAGTCGCCTCTTACGACACCCACGGGGAGAGATGGGATGGTGTAATTCTTTACGTCCGGACACCATACGGAACACTATGACAATACAAATAAATAAAAGGTTCTGAATAGTTATGTTGAAAATAGTATCATCGAAGTAATCTGATGATGATAATGAAGCTGAAAGGTAGGCAATGGATCTCCGTAATTAATCAATGTATCCTAGCCGTATTTAGGCTTATTAGAATTGTCATGAGATCAAACTGATCTGATGATGGAGCTGGAAGGTAGGCACAAGAACTCCGTAATTAATCAATATATCCTAGCCGTATTTGGGCTTATTAGAATTGTCATGAGATGCACTTTGGCTATAAGGTACTATCAAACTGACCTGATCATGGAGCCGGGAGATGGATGAGGACTTCATATTAAAATAATGTATCCAAGCAGTGTTTGGTTTAATTCGGATTATCATGAGAAATAGGTACTCTGGCTTTAAGTGCATCACAACTAAAAAGTGTGAACACTAAAATGATCAAAATAACTTAAGTCAGTATTGTTTGCTTGTTATTTAACATAACAAGCAAACAATACCAGAAACACCAACTCCGAAATTGTATTTATTTTGATCGTTTTAGTGTTTTATTTTTTGTAATGAAGTTGGTTATTTTTTTGGGGCGGGAGATTGTGTCAGACTTTTACTGACTAAAAACCCACTCCTGTTCCTTCATTGCCTTTCGTACCAGGGCCGAGTCTTCCTTTCAGAATCAGACCCTTGGCCCTACAGTTGCTGACATCTCCTTGAGGCGCGCGTGGAACAGCACGCGCCGTCGACGACTTGGGCTCGGTCCGGACGGTTACCGGACGGTCGGAAGGCGAGCCACCCATTGCTCGCCGTCCGCAAGCCCGCGCCTACGATGGCCGGAAATTGGGATCGGAATCCCGGCGGCGATTGGGGCGTGAGGACCGTTGCCTCACGCGATCGGCCGCCTCCTTTGCTAGCATTACTGCTTCGCAGAAGGAGGCGACCGCCTGCCACTCCTCCTCGCTCCGGGCCATGGCCTGTACCAAGGCCCGGCGCGAGAGATCGCCGCCACCGATAGCCCCCACGAGGACACGGCGTTGCTCTGCCCAAGCGGGACACACCTCCACCGTGTGCTCCACCGTGTCCTCCGGGTGGTCCACACAATGGTGACACCCGGGCGTTTCTTCCGCACGAATCCGGTGCAGGAACCTCCCGAACTTACCATGTCCGGTGAGGACCTGCGTCATGCGGAAGGTAAGGACGCCGTGTTGCCTTTCCAGCCACTCCTCAAAGAGGGGACTTACCGCCATAATTATGGCGTGCCCATCAACGTTGCAGGTAACCCTGCAACTCTGAAAGTATTAGTAGATAGATTTGAGCGTTAAATGTTTTTCACATGGCCAATTATATGTTGTTCTTTTAAGAGTAACCTCAAAAGAAAACATGTTTGTATTGTCTAATGACAAAAAAGCTGTGAATGTTGTGTATAAAGACATTCTGTAGTATATTTAGTACTAGCGACCCGCCCTGGTGCAATGCAGATCAAAACCGCATCAAAATCGGTTGCGTAGTTTTAAAGATCAAAGCATACATAGGGACAGATAGCGAGAAGCGCCTTTGTTTTATACTTTGAAGTGATCAGCATTGCACCCGTGCGAAGCCAGGGTGGGTCGCTAGTACAAAACATAACAATAATATACATACATAAATTAATTTCAATAATAAAATATAAATATTATAATGATGACAAAAATAAATAAAATATTTGACATAATTTACAAATACTTATACACATACATAATAATATACATCTATTAGATCTACCAACAATAATTAATTCCATGAATTGTCAGATTGCCGCCATCCTCTCTCCTAACTTTGCTCTGCCTGACAGGGTTCATATTGATCTTGATAATGTTTTATACCACCCATGTACATAATATGGAATGCAATAAAATATTGAGTATTGAGACTGGTTGAGCAAAAAATAATTGGTTGTTTTCGAAAGATTGATGATAATATTTAAAAAAATATAATTTTACAATAATATATTTATGCCTACTTTATGGTTTTGTGAAATTGAACCTATTCTTACCTTGCAGGCACTGGTGCCATAGGCTGTCCATAGCCTTGATGAGCAGGATGTGGGCCAAAGTGATCATGGGGCCAGCCATATCCATAAGTGTCATGTGGCATCCCCCCATATCTCCTCTCATCTATAGGCCAGTCAGGTCTTATGCGCTTGCTGGGAGGACCTTCCCCTCTGACTGGAGAGTATCCTCGGCTTGCACTAGCTCCACCACGGTAGTCCCTGTAGTCAGGACCAGATCGACCACCACGAGATCTAATATACAAGGGATATATTTTGTTTATTGTTTTCTTATTCGCTGTTCATAAAGTTATTATCCAAATAAAAAAAAAATAAAAAAAAACTCCTTTGACCTCGAATAAGTGACAAGGGTATCCCTGTCCATAAAAAGGCAGGGATGCACATCAAACTCATCACCATCACTTGACCCATTGATACCACTGATGTGGATTTGTATGTGTGGCAACATAAATGCACGAGATGTAATTTCAGTCACTAGACATTCTGAGATAAAAATGCTGATTGGATACAAGAAATGAGGCCAGCATTTATAAACTACACTGTATCTCTATGTACAGCTATTTCTTTGGGTGCTTGTAAAAACACCAGCCACAAGCAGTGCCAATTCACAGTGTGAATGTATCTATGATATCTGTATGCACATGTCTGTCAATGGGAGAATAGTAAAAATACCCTATCGATTTACTGAATTGATGGAACTTTACGCGATAAGTGTTATTTTGACACAAAACAATTCACTTTTAGACATTAGAATTATAATCATAAAAATTAGGCCAATTCAAGTATCACATTTGATTGTACTTCAAACAACATTTAAAACTTTTAACTCCGAGCATATTTACATAGGATATCTACCTATATCTTTTTACTCAAAAAAAAGAGGTATAGAATGTTTTTTGAGTAGGAATTGTAACTTGGGTTTGAAAGTTGTACATAAAGATTGAGGTTGGAATCTGCGTGGAATGCATAGGTCACCAAACAAGCCTCCACAATAACAACATTATTTACCTCTCGGACCAGTCTTCGCGACCGCGACTCCTTTCTTCGCGTCGATCACTACTACGGTAGCTGCTGCCTTCGGCGGTGCCTCGTTCACCCCGAAATTTATCGCGCCTTTTACGATCATACTCATCATCACTGTCAGCCATTTTTTTAAAAGTTTACTGACCTTTCTTGTATTAAATTAACTATTCTTATATTTAATTATAAAAGAAAAGCTGTTTCTTTACTATATTTTAAAGATTTGGAACATTCTCCTTACGCGAACGCGAAAGACAAGAACCACAGACTAGAGAGGGATATAGAACCGTCAACCAATTAACCAAAGTCATAGACTAGACAGATAAATCAAGACACTCAGCCCTGCGTTCAAAAATGAGATTAGAGTTAACTCTAATGACGTCATCGGGTAGATACTCTAAGCTCGCATTTTTGAACGCTCAACTGTCAATGCCAAGCAACTGTCATTACACCAACCTACCCTGCTCGGAGTTAGAGTTAGTTGGGTTAACTCTAGGGTAGTTACTCGAGTTATAAAAGAACGACTCTGGGTTGCAACTCGAAGCTACTCTGGTTATTTTTGAACGCAGCCCTGTCAGATGCTTGTCCTTGTTGCAGTGCACAGTGTTACCAGATTTATCGAGCTCCAATTTAATGATTTCGTCATTACTTTGCTTCGAATAATAATTATAATAATAACATAAAACGTTTATTTTCTCATCAACGATTCAAAGTAGATTGTCAAAAATGAAGTTATTTAAGTTAAATCTTTAATAATTTAATTTGCATTTACGATTGCACACACTGTCAACATTAGCGGAATTTATAAAACAATATTATGATTCTTTTTTTTTATTTCTCTCTGCTAAGCTATCGCTATCGACTATCCTGCCAGCGGCAGCATCATGTACGGGGCAGCGTGGCAGCGCGGTAAAGTTTAAAATAGCGGCCACCCTATTGAAAGCTAAAAAGCTGTCTTTCGTTTATCGGAGCTCACTGATTGCATTATATTAAAATCTATGCTTAAATGTAACGAGTGACATAATATGTTATATGTGTGGCTGTCTTAGTCCAGTAACAAACTATCTACCCAGGCAGTTTTGGTGTTCAGAAATTAGAAACTTTATTTCAAATAAGTAGACCATTCAATTTCATTTATAAGGTAACCACCGGCTCCATTGACGAACGTCCGATGATTTTGCCAATGTCAAGGTATGAAATGGAAATGGTCGGTATTTTGTCAAGAATACTGCATTGCATGAATGCTGCCAGCCTTCTGGGCACATTTCCGGGAATGACAGCGATATGGAGGAGTACTTCGACGCCTGAGTGTATTTTGTGTTTTTGTATTATATGTATGTACATAGTTGGGTTTATTTGGCTACAGAAGAAGAAAAGAAATTGTAGCGACATCTATGGCGTCACATAAGAACTAATCCTGCATCGCGCAATTAAAGCTCTCCGCGCGTTTATTAGAACATAATAGAACAGCCCGAAATCATCTATCGGGCAGTTGCCCACCAGACATAACAACCGTCTGGCCAGAGAATCCTCCCGTTTCAACGGAGGTTTGCGTGACTTTACTCTCTGTTCCGTATACCTCCAAGCAGGTGACCTTCGACAAAGAACGTCAGCGCAGCCTTCGTGCAGCTACTACTTCGTGACGTCATCATCACTTCCTCAAGCTTTCGAGCAGCGAGCCTTACAGCCAGCACCCACGGCTTTAAAGGGTATCCTGACCACCAGCATGCCTACCTGGTCAAACCTGGTCGTCACCCTCAACCTCATCAGCGACCTTGGCTAAGCACACCGCACCTTCGGCCAGTCACATGAAGAGCTATGAAGAACCTCGCCTGGTCGACGCAAGCACTCAAGCCACTACGTCGCAGAGCACCGCTCCGACTCACTGGAGCCAGCAGCACTACTCCGACTTTCTGGAGCCTGCAGTATCATCCCGACTCACTGAGACAGCACCACCCCGACTCACTGGGGCATCACCGCAGACAGTTCCGACTCACCGAGAACTATGCGGCATTCGGTTCCAACCCACCGGAACCAACCTACCACTAGCCTGGCACGCAACAAGAAGCATCAAGAACCATCGATCTCCGATCTTCAGAGGGGAGTGATGTAGCGACATCTATGGCGTCACATAAGAACTAATCCTGCATCGCGAAATTAAAGTTCTCCGCGCGATTAGAACATATAGAACAGCCCGAAATCATCTATCGGGCAGTTGCCCACCAGACATAACACCCGTCTGGCCGGAGGATCCTCCCTTTTCAACGGAGGTTTGCGGGACTTTACTCTCTGTTCCGTATACCTCCAAAAATGTTAACTGGGCGGGGGATATCAGAATCCAAGCCGGAGGCGAATTATAAGAGAGGTAGCTATTATAGTTTATTTGAAAATTACAGTTTGCTGAATCAACATTTAGAGGGAATGAACGGTTGAATAGAGTCATAAAATCATAAAATTCATCAACTAAGTACATTGATTCTTTAGAATCATTGCTTAATAATCTTTGCCCATCGTACGAACACGTTGTTTTAATGGGTGATTTTAATACCTACATGCTTACTAAAAGGCGATTCTCGTTCACGCAAACTCCGTTCTCTCTTATCCTCTTTTAACCTTGATATTTGCGACTCATAACTCTCCAAATTGCACGCCCTCTCTCCTGGACTTAATGATTGTATCTTCGCCTCATAATGTTGCTGAGTTTGGGCAGCTCTCTGCAACCTTTTCCTATCATGACCTCATTTATCTATCTTATCGTATCCGTCCTCCCAAACTAAATCTCGCTACTGCCCCCCTAGCCAAGTTACAATCGTATCGTTCGCGCCGAACGCCTCGAGTAGGCCACGCCTCCAATTCCTTTGTTCTGACGTCATCTCAACGCTCAGTCACGTGGTCAGAACAAAGGAATCGGAGGCGTGGCCTACTCGAGGCGTCCGGCGCGAACGAAACGATTGTAACTTGGCTAGGGGGGCTGTTATCTCCGTAATTTTAGTTAAATAGATCTAGAGGCGTTGACGCATGTGATGTCGATTGGACCTCTGTCAGTGAAAGCACCAGTATCGATGAAAAAGTGACCTGCTTCAATTCCAAACTGCTGAGTTGATATACATGCTCCACGTCGGCGAGTTAAAATCAAGCATGTTCCTGCTCCGTGGATGACCACTGTACTTAAAAGCGCTATTATTCGTAAGGACAAAGCGAAGACTAGGTACATACGTAGACCTACGGAGCAGAATCTCGCTTATTTTAAAAATCTGCGTAACCACTGCAATCGTCTGTGTCAAGATGTAAAGAGACGCTATTTTAAAAATTCTGTAAGACAGTCGGTGTCGGCAAATCTCCGTCGAACACTTGTAAACATTTAGACATGAGCGCTCTAAATAAGCATTTTTCTCTTCCTCCCATATAAGTCGATGCTTCCTCCTGTCTCCCTGAACCCAAGTATTAAAGCTTCCACTTTGCTTGAGCTTTCTAAAATGTCACTACCGAATTGTCTAACTTTCAAACTCTGTCCTGTCTCCGAAGACGATATAAAAAAATCTCTCCTTGCTATCTCCTCCTCTGCTGTAGGCCATGACAATCTGTGTTCGAGAATGATAATACCTATTCTCCCTCAACTGCTCCCCTTCTTACTCATATTTTTAATTGTTAGTTTATCGTTGGCAGCAGGGTCATGTTTTGAAATTCCAAGGTTAAAAATGGCTTTAGGTTGGAAAAGCAAGGAATCAAAATTTACTTCAAATAGGGGGTTCGAATTTGACTGAAATAAGAAATAACAAGGAGTGGAAAAAAATTATGGGATTAATAGCGGGAAGTTGGTAACAACTCAAAAATAATATGTAAGAGGGAGAAGAGGATGGATTTTGTTCTCGATGACTATATAAAAAACCATCGCAGAGGAATTATCTATGGAAATGCCCTTCAGTTAAATGTTTAGAGCCTCCCTTCAGGCTCTAAACATTTAAACTGAAGGGCATTAATATATGAGCATTTCTTAACATCCGTGACAATGACACCCGTGAGATTGGATCTTTTCCAGTTTAGCAAGGCCGAATCTGTAGCATGGTTCTAAAAGAAAGTTTCCATAGTCAAAGTGACTACGAACTATGGCAATGTATATAATTTTATGGGAAATTGAATGAGCTCCCCAGCCAATTAAAAAGCCAAAGAGGGCACGTAGAGCATTAACACCCTTTTCGCATTTTTTAGAAATATAATCTAAATGATATACACCAGATAATTTTGAGTAAAGAATGAGGCCAAGAGATACGTTTTTCTGAAGGAAAATGAGTTCATATTCAACGTGAAGATTAATTGGGGGAATGTTACGTTTGCGAAAAAAGACATCTGCATTACATTTAGAGACTGACAGACTTCGGCTGTGATTGGTCAGCCACTGATTTAAATAATGAAGAGCAGAATTCAAGCGATATGAGGCATCTTAAAAGGAAGCTGAACTACAGTAAAGAGCATTTTTTTTTCGGTTGGGAGAATCATCTAATGACATCCCCCGCTCTTGGGCGGAGCGGGAGATAGTGTCAGACTTTTACTGACTAAAAACCCACTCCTGTTCCTTCTTTGTCATTTTTCCAGGGCCCCGGGGATCACTTTCGCATCACCCATGGCCCCAGTAGGCCTCGACCCTGCTGGGCCCCTACAATTGCTGACATCTCCTTGAGGCGCGCGTAGCACTACGCACCGTCGACGACTTGGGCTCGGTCCGGACAGTTACCGGACGATCGGACGGCGAGTCACCCATTGCTCGCCGTCCGCAAGCCCGCACCTACGGTGGCCGAAAATCGGGATCGGAATCCCGGCGGCAGTTGGGGCGTGAGGACCGTTGCCTCACGTGATCGGCCGCCTCCTTTGCTAGCATTATTGCTTCGCAGAAGGAGGCAACCGCTTGCCACTCCTCCTCGCTCCGGACCATGGCCTGTACCAAAGCCCGGCGCGAGAGATCGCTGCCGCCGATCGCCCCCACGAGGACATGGCGGTGCTCTGCCCAAGGGGCACACCTCTACCGTATGCTCCACTAACTACAGTAGAGAGCAATGACGTCGGCCTGTTGTAAAATTTTGCAGAAACAACTCACTGAATACTGCAAATCGTGCGTGTATATATTATAAAGGATAGGGCTTAAGACCGACCCTTGGGGTAGGCCCTTCTTACATTTAGCGGGGAGGGGAGAGGGAGTTTTGTTGGCACACGGAAATAGAGCGGGATATAAAGAGATTACAAATGATGTTGAAAATCCTCACAGGGATACTCAGCTGTAGCAGTTTTTGCCTGAGTATTGGAGGTTGGAGATTATCATAGGCTGAAGCTATGTCTGGAAAAAAAACCAAGCCTTTCCAAACCAACTCTTTCATTATTACAAAAAGCAATGCAAACAGGCACCGAAAGTGCCTAACTTCAGGCTTCATCATCAGATCAGTTCGATATATTCCCTCTCTTCTTTCAATCAGTAATCGACTACACGTATACATTAAGCAATTTTTCTTGTTACGACACTTCTGCTGTGATCCTATGAGGAGTTCTGTTCCATATCTTCGAAGTTCATGATCAGATCATAACAATATTTCTATGGGACCAACTTGGAAGCACATTTCAATAAAAAAAAATTCAAATTGGTCCACAAATGACCAAGAAATCGGTTAACATACTTACATAAAAATAAAACATACATTCAGCCGAACATAGAACCTCCTCCTTTTTGAAGTCGGTTAAAAACAATTCTTGTTTTGCTCACCCTACCTAATTTTTCGGTTTGACAGCTACGACGTTACAACATTGTGCAGAAATCGATCCTATTCTCATTTGGAACGCATTGTAGTTCTAGCTAACTCTTTTAGTACTAAGCGTTTCATCCCTCCTCTTCACAAAGCCAGTGTTGCCAGACGAGTGCGAATAAATTATCGTATGAGTATTCGAAAATTATCTTTTTTTTTTTTAAGCCTATACTGTCCCACAGCTGGGCAAAGGCCTCCCCCAACTTCTTCCAGTCTTTGCGGTAGGCATCTAAGTCGTCTCGCCACCTCTTCCCAGGTCGACCTCGGCGGCGTCGTCCATCTTGAGGTACCCACTTTGTGGAGACTCTTGCCCACCGGTCAGAGTGCATGCGGCTGATGTGACCCGCCCAATCCCATTTTAGCCTGGCAGCCTTTTTTCCGACGTCCATAATTCCCGTCTAAATATAATTTCAATTTTAATATAAATTAATAAAATTATCTTACCAGATGAAAAAATATCGTACAACTGCCAATACCGTGCGAAAGGCGCTATTTCGCGAAACTAGAAATAGGCTAGGAATATATAGGGAAACCTCTGCAGTAGCGTCAGACGTTATTGGATAGGGGGACTGCTGAAGTTATTCGAGATATCATTTTTTCAGATATCATTTTAACTTTTAAGATTACTTATATGAATGAACTGTCTTTCGTTCGTTAGTTTGATAGAATCGCCGGGAAATCCCAGACCATAAACATTATTTTATATGTTTAGATGATTTTATGGCACTGGATACTAGTCTTTACACCCGAGGGTTAGAAATTATCGTACTTTCACGTACATGTTGTATCATACAACGTACCGGTGTCGAAGTTATCGTACATGTACGATAATTATCGTACGTCTGGCATAACTGCACAAGGTATATATATTATAAGTTTTCAGTCACTGGCGCCACTTTCAAACTTCCTCTAATATACCTACCTACTCATTTCTTACTTTATCCATTCTCGTCACACCACAAACATCTCAACATTTTCATCTCTGCTACATGCAATTTTTTTTTCATCCATTTTTTTCACAGCCCAACATTCTAATTTAGAGCAAAAATTAAAAAGAAAAAATATTATTTAAATTCGTTTATTCAATTTTTGAACCTTATCCTGGCAATTATATCGTAGTCAAAACGGCAACAAGTAAAATCAAGCGCATCAGAATTAAAAATTCGACGATGGCAGCACCTTCAGGAGAAGGTCATAGGAAGGTTTTAAATAAGTGATTTTCATAGTAGGTACACTAGTTACCTACCTATATCTGATGCTGTGCCGTTGACTGTACGTACACTTACACTTTATATCGATTAGTCAATCTGATACTGAGTATTAAACAGCTACGTTATTTAGAACAATGCAACTCGTCTGAGAGGTCCCCACAGTTGTCGTGACCATCGCATCGTACAGCCCGCAGTACGCAACGTTGATTCTTGCAACGCATTTCATGTGCACCGCAGTTACCGCCACAGCCGTCTGGTTCATCACTGCCGTCCATACAATCCGCTAGCCCGTCACAAAATCTTGAACTCGAAATACACTGGCCGTCAGTACATGTAAATTGGTCGGCAGGACATTCTGTGACAAAAATATAACACTTAGGGTCGTGCCTCCATAGGACGCCAAGCGGCGTAACCAGGTCATGACTTCAAAAAAATGTACGGATGACTGCGTGACCAATAGTGGCCAGCTGAGCTACACAGCATAGAGCTGCATGCCTTTTGTTGGCTGCGCTTGCTAGCAGCACCGCCATGGCTCCAATGAGCCACGGGCGTCATTATGAGCGTCCTTTTCGAGGTACATTTTCATATAACCGCTCTTACGTGATTATGATATTATTACACATCTTTCTCTAGATATTTTGGATACAGAAATCTGCTGGCTATAAAAATCAAAACATAAATTTGTGTAAAACTAATCTTGTAAAGACCTCAAAAAATCCGCTATTTAACGAGAACTTTGGCCATCCATAATATATATTAAACATATAGAAAAGTACATCAATAGAAGCCTTGCACATTTAATCGAGATTCTGAATGACGACAATTTTTCTGAAAAAAATTTAAGGGTTTAAAAAAACTCGTATTTCGTGGAACAAGTTTTGTGAAATATTCGAGTAAATCACGGAATTACCGACTGCCAACAGAGTTTTCAGGCGTTATCTCTCTTTTTTTGCATTGCCTCTTCATCAAACATCGCGTTGGATTGCGTTAGATGAAGCAACAAGCTTTTAATTAAACCATGCTTGATGTCGACTATAGGTGAGTGGAAAAGGGGCTCTTAAGATACCGTCTAGGTACTACTACTACTACCGTAAAACTCTAGTAATAAGTAGGGTTGCCAAATCTTAAAACTGAAAGGCCAGACTAAACAGTTTACCCGGACTTTTGAGTAAGCCGGACTTCCTCAATTTTTAGTCCTTTTTTTTAAAGATTGTTTCATAATTTACAAAAAATAATAAAAATAATGGGCAAATTTAAAAAACCGCATAAGCATCTAATTTGGCAGCACACGCAACTTAACAAGTCGACTATGTATAATGCTATCTTATTCTGAATTGCACTTTGCACTAGCGAGTTATACAAGAACGGCAAGATGTGCAAAAAACCCAATAACTTTTTTTTAAAGTAACCATTTTGTGTCTTGGCGCTGTTTTTCCATAGGAAACGACCAATTTGGAACCGTGCACTAGCTTCTGACGTTTTTTAAGTGCCCATGTATGTAAGCCGATGTGAAAAAAATTATTAAATTCGTAGAGCCCGAGTCATCGGTGCTGTGAGTGAGGTACCTTTCATATTTTCGTTTTTGAACTTGAGGCCCTATACAACATTATTTTTAGTATATGCGAAACCTGATTAAAGTTTGTTCAGAATCAGTAACTGAATCGATTCCAATAATTTTTACACCATGATAGATTTTTCCTGTAAAATATTTAAAAAAGGTCACAAGTTGGACACCACCGACTCTAAGCACAACACAGGTCAAGGCAGGTCATAGCGGGCATTAGGCGCTAGTGCACAGCTGGGTGCGAGAGCAAAACAACCCCTCAGTCGCCCGGACAGCGGAAGCCTATAACTTTGTAATTTTTCATTATATAGGTATGAAATTTTCTACATAGATTCTTTACATAAAAATACACGTGTTTCGGGTTTCGCATAAGTATACTAAAACTAATATTGTATATTGCTAAAATGTTTGAGTTCGTTTCTTCTCATAATAATAGCTTTCAGATATCAGGTTTGAAAGTTTTTACCTGTTGTGCAATTAACTTCATCGTATCCATCCCAACAATCAATGGCTCCATCGCATAATTTTGTATGTGAGAAACAAGATATAGAGTGCCCGCAGCGAAACTGCTTCGTTAAATCGCATTCTGTTGAAAAAGTATAGTAAAATAAATTGTAATTAGTTCTACACACAAAATCCGAGAAGACTACTGAAGACTATATGAAGCATTTTAAATTTTTTATGTAGTTATGTAGGATAGGTACAGACAGCAGCACCAATTGGATACCCCTCTCTCGTTAAAATATCTGAGGAACGGAAATAACCAGTTGATGACGCTGTCCGTACTTAGACCCCTTACCACAGTATGTTTCATCAGATCTGTCATAGCACTGAATAGAGCCGTCGCATCTGGCTTCTGCGGGCACACAGAGGCCATTACGACACCGCCATTCATTTGCTGAGCACGTCACGAGTGTCAATAAGCGGCACACACGCACTCCTCGTGCTTTATCCACTAGTTGGCATGCTTCTGTCTCTAGGGCGCACAGTCCTCCACAACCTGAGGTACAGACACAATTTATATTAAATATATAACAAGACTTTCAGGAAGAAAGTCTTGTTATATATAAAAATAGTAGGCGACAGTTTGCAATTTTATTAATTATACTTGTACTTGTGATAATATTTATGTCAATAATGCCCATTCTAATAGATCAGTAGTTCTATGAATAACAAGTCCTAACATTTTTTGAGAACAATATTTTCATAAATACTTTCAAATTAAGAAAGAAAATACTCCTTTCTACAAAAACCGCAAACTGTCGCTTCCTGATAAGGCTCTCCCTGATAATTTATGAATTCATGACCAAAAATGGTAGAATACAATTCTTTTTATAATTATTTAAATTAATAATTAAATTCATAATCCTGCTTTTGGCTTCGCCAAATAAGAATTAGCAGAACAGATATATCTACATTCTACAGCCCATAAAGGACTGATAAAAATTTGAAAACGTTTGCGCTCAATGATTGATGGTCAGCCAGAAACCATTAAGTATAGTAATCACCAGTATTTAGAAATGGTTCACATGCATTAAAAAATATTCTTAAAGTGAACGTACCTGTTGGATCATCATTATCTATTGGCTCTCTACATACGGATGTGCCACTGTTTTCATCTAACATGCAGATCTCGTTTTTTTGGCACGAGCAAAATCTTTGAGATAAATCTCGGTTATTGACTTCTTTAGATTTTTCACTTTCATTTGACTTGCTTGAATGTTTTGGATATGTTCTAATATTCTTACGAATTTTTGATATAACACTAATTAATTTAGAGTTCTCAGTGCTAAAACTAGTTGCAGACTCAGACTCTACTCTAGTTATAAAATATTCTTCTGTAGAATTTAACTCTGTCACGGGCGGCAGATCCAAATAAACATTAGTAATTGCTGCTGCTGTTTCATTCGTATCTATGTTTTTTGTTGGCACTACGGTTGTACTAATTTTATTGGTCGTACCTTTAAAATTGGGTTTAGTAAAATTGACCAACATTAAACTTATTATTACAATAGCTACTATCATTACACTTATTGAGCAGGCTTGTATTTGAGTTCTCTTTTTTACTGGGCTATCAGCCGAAGCAAAATTAACTATACACCCAAAACCTCTTAGGCTTTTTCTCAGTCGGTGTCGCCCTGAATTATTTGAATCCATTTCGTAAGATGTGTATTTTTGTCTAAAGCTCAAATCGATCTGTTGTGATATGGAAGGAATGCGTAATAGTTTATTTTCAACATTTGTGGGCTCTGAGTCTCTTTTGTTATAGGAACAAATGGCTTGGTTTATGTTTGTATCACTAAAATGCACTTGTCGTTCATTTAAGAAAGTTTCATCATTTTCTATTGTCGTGTCCTTGTTAGGAGTGGAATGTTTATGTGGCTTGAAAGTTTTTGATGTCTTCAGTTCATATTTTCTTATTTTACCTTGACATGTATAACAGTATGTTATAACATTTCTATCTTTAGCCGGTCCAGCAATAATTGCACTACGTAGCGGACTATTTCTCCAAAGATGGGAACAGTACAAAGAGTTCAAATTAATGGATTGCTCGAGGTTACCAGAAGTGGTTTTGGAGTCATCAAAGCTCCCTGATAATGTCATTATGTCCTATATGGAGAGCTTGTGTGTCATTATTTTTATATATAAACATTATTTAGATTCTGAAACAAAAAGAAAGTGTGTTATAACATTTACTAGATAAAGATTTTATTGCAGTGTTACTTCAAATTTCAAAAGCAAGTAAAGTAAACTATTTATCAAGAAATTCTGCGGTATTACAGACTTTATTTGTAATTTTATAGATAATTCAAAGTGGCTTGCTACAGCCTGCAAAATACAAATTCAGAAGGACACAGTATCATTAATTTGGATCTCAGCTTTGGGGAGCAGTGGTAGCTCAGTGGTAATGGCTCCGACTTAAGAGTCGGTCTTGGGTTCTGATCCAGGCAAGCACTTTGTATAATTTATTTCATGACCACTGCTTTGAAAACATCGTAGTCACGCCCGCACCGGGCCTCGCGTTGTGTTACGTCTTATTATTCCCTCTCCTAGTGACTCGTGTGCCAGCAGGAGATAGATAAATGTGATTATGTTATATGTATCTCGGCTAAACATATGTTCATCCATGATGTGAATGTGCGCCGTGTGTTTAAATTTTAAGTTACCTAGCCTAAGTTTATGACTAAACATATTTTCTTAAGGCCTATATCTCATTAGAACACCAGTGGTAGCACGACCAATATCCTTGCTGACTCAACCAAGAGAGAGAGGGGGTTCCTGAATTTTACACAACCAAGTGCAACCTGGTGAAGTATCCTTCATAGAGCTGAATACATTTTGTTGGTGATGCGACTGGTCGTTCCGCTACTAGTGTCCTAGTGAGAAGCAGGCCTAACGTTCATAGAATATTAGAACGTAATTTGAACCACGTGGCAACAAGGGAGACCTAACTTTAACAAGGGGGTTGCAAGTACGGTTCGTTTAATAAGAAGTAACATAATTCCCGGTAATGAAGTATGTAAATGATATCGTTTACTGTCAACTGAACTCAATACCTTAATTAGGGTTTCGCGCCCGGTCAAAAAGAACCCATAGGGTACGACTTCGTCTGTCTCTAATAGCAGCTTATTTTAGAAGTTAAGTAGAATATGTAGGTACTAATGCTGAAAACCCATCTGGGACTCAACTTGCTTTTGTTTGGAAGTTTATAAAACGATTTTTGAGATTTATCACGATACAGGCAGTAGCGGCGTTAGGGTTCTTTGAACAAGCCTAACTTATTTGATGGCAACACTAGAATGAAATGCAGTTTGGTTGGAAAATAGCATAGGCCACAAGACAAATTATCCTTTTCTTGAGCAATATTGGGAGGAATACGGGTGGGGTTTACAGTCGGTAAAAATCACTCCATCCAGAGTGGAAGAAGTTATTTGATGATTTCCCACCGAAACACAAAAAGCGACTAATGTCAATGAACTTCTCCTGCCGTTTTTGTATCGGTTTACAGCGAAAAGTTTCACCCTTGAACGAACTGTGAACTACGGACAGGTGTTACATAATTTGAGCTGACATCGTGGTTTCACCCTGCTTGGGCATAGACGTTAGGTAGGTACTTAGTATTCTACATACACTTGTCACTCTCAAGCTTGGCAATACTTATTTAGCTTTTTGCTTTACCTATAGATAAGACGATTCAATATTTCTAGTTATGTACTCCACAGGGGATTAGAAATTTAGAACCTTACTATCGGGTCTGAAAACGACAGATTCAATCAAAAATAATAAAGTATATAAGTATATTCTTTTTACCAAAAACACATTGTATGTTTAATACCAGATGGTTTAGTCATAGCTTCTAGCTCACAAAACATTTTCATAGTTTCGGGTAATTGGTCAACTCGTACCACATACCTACGGCCCATGTGGTACGACTTGCAGAAAATAAAAATAAATTATATTTTCATTGGTCAACTCGTCCCACGTCACTATCACAATAAGAAAAGGTACAATCAGTAGCAAAAGTGTTAGTGTGGAAATAATAAAGAAATTTACGAATTTGCTATAAAATATTTTATCACCACAAAACTATCATGTATAAACAGAAAATATTAAACCATCACAAAGACATCAATTAACACACGACGTAATAGAAAACATTAATACATGTAGGATTAACTAAAAAAATATTATAAAATAATAAGCAATCGTCATAAAGATTATAGTCAACATTTATAAAGATATTAATTAACAATTATAAAGATAATAATAATAATGAATAAATTTAAATAAAATAATCAACAATTTCAAAAGTTTTAACAATAATATAATAGAAATGTGTGGTTGTAAGTGAGGCTTTCTAGGATTTATATTAACTTGTAACTCAAAACTAGTAAAAAATCTTTAGAGTTTCTATGATAGTCTTATAATTGAATATCACATTTTTAAAATGAAGTTTACAAATGAACTCTAAAGTTCTTAAACAATCAATAGTATATATAAGGATAATATATAAACACATATACAATCATAATATAACCAATAGTAAAGTTTTTTTAGGATTTATCATTAACTTGTATAGGTCTGCAAAAAATATAAAGTTTTTGATGCTGGTAATCTCATAATATAATTTGATGAATGACTTGATATTAAGTCGTAAGTATAAAAGTTTTAGAACGTCAAAATTTCTTGATAGGTTCGCGCTTGATCGCTATCTCATCTGATGCAAAGCGACGATGCGGTCGACGATGGAGCGCGCTTACCTAGAAGTAACCTATTCACTCTTGACTTAAAGATTCCCGGGTTGTAGCCATCAGGAAATAAACACATCTGAAAAAAATACCAATTTTGGTATTTTGACTGTGTTCGCATTCCGCCAATATAAGTTATTAACCGGTAATATCATCTTGCCGTCTAGGTGCAGTTGGTTAATTAATTCGAATACATTTTATTACATTAAGGGTGTTTATGGGGAGAAAATAATAATAATAAAACCGCGGTTTTCGTAAAAAGGCGTATTTTGACTGATCTATATCAAGGACTTAGACTGACAGTGGGCGACCGATAGTGGATGAGTGATAAACTAGCACGATTGACGTTCGGTACCAAAAAAAAAAAAATATGGTTGTTATTTTTGTTTATTCAAATTAGCTTACGACTGGTATTTTCGACTAGCCTCAAATAAAAACTTTGATGATAAACAACGATTTTATAATTTTAATGAATAGTTTGGAATCAGCGGCTTGGAAATCTTTCGTCAAATTCGTCAAAAATAACTTAGGAAATGAAAATGCAGAAAATTACGTGGAATTAGCTCAGGACCCTATACATAAAGTTAAAAGTGTTAGCTGTAACATGAGCACAAAAGTATACAGCCATTTGGACATGTTCCCTTAAAATCTTGGTACCAACAGCAAGTGTACCATTCTTATTAATTTCGGATAACACATGAACTTGTGTGGTTGCTTGTAAAGTGAAACAAAAAAAAATGTAGTTACTGACTTTTCTAATGGACATCAAAAAAGAGGAAGTTCTTAATTCGTCAGATTTTTTTAATATGAAATAATCTAAGAACACAACGAAACTAAAAAAAATAATTACTATTAATCTTGTGTTACTAACTGTACCAAACGTTGATAAGGTTTAAAGTTCCATACAAAAATAAACGTTGGACGAGTTGACCAATGAAAATATAATTTATTTTTATTTTAAAAACTCGTACCATATGGGCCGTAGGTATGCGGTACGAGTTGACGAATTACCCATAGTTTCGCATAAATAGGTATAAAGTACCTACCTACTTAGGTTTTAATTTGTATATAAAAATTATTATAACCAACCTATACTTTTGTTTTAATTTAATTAGTTACATAAGATCTAACAAGCGTTTATTTTAGTTTAATATGAAATACAACAACGTAAACAAACAAGCTCAGTTAATATTTGCAACACAGTCCTAAACATAAATCTAAATAAATATAAAAGATAGGTAAATGGCAGGTCAACAACAATTTCTAGGTCATACTGAGCATTACCACACCGCGTAGACAACTTCGAGAAGCTCAGCTGATTATTGTAAACACTCAAGTTAAAAACAATGCAATATATGAACTATCAGGTAACACTTACCATGGAGTAATGCAGCTCATGCTCTGTTAAAAACACTTCTCAATAGTTAACTACGAATTTATAAGTATTGTCAAGTGGAAGTTATCGAGCACGTCAGGTCGCCGTGCAGCGGTGCCGTGTATAGGACTACCGTTGCCGATGACAACGAGTAACAACCTACACCAACACCAGCACCCCGAACATCGTACCAGTGTGCGAAAGGGATTAATAATACAGCTGCTAGCCTTGTAGAAAGGGATGAAATTATAGGGTCGGTGCCGTTTGGTGTAGGCACAGCGGCCAGGGTCCGTGCTCGCTCAAGAGTGACACGTGCTACGTCAAACAGAACGAACATCTGTTCTCTCATGCTGTCAATAATGTAACGGTTAAGTTCTGTTAAGTAACAGTGCTCAGTTTTAAGGCACTTTGCTGACTTATTATTTCTAAGGCCGTAAATTTTTTAATATACAAGAAACTCATGTTCTACCTAGATATTATTCCCATAAACCTTTATTAAGGTGCTTTGCGAATTGCGTGTCTTCATTGATAAATACTTATAGAGGTATAAGCACGAAAATAGGAACGAAAGTCGAACTTGAAATCATTGAAATATTAACTTACCGAATTATTTATTAAAACAGTTCTAAGCAGTAGGCAAGTATGGAAAATGACTTAGGTACCTAAGTAAGGGATACTTAAGGGCTCAATAAAACTGAGGTAAGTAGGATTGGAGAAGTGACCAGTGAAAAGGAAGTCATGATTTCCGCGAGTTTTTTATTGTGTGTTAGTTTTAATACCAAAATTTAAAATAAGTTTCCATTTATTTTCTGACGAGCGACCAGTTTCAGTTTCACAAGAGTGTTAGATAAAAAACTTTTTACAAAAAAAAAAAAAATACAACCGACTTCAATGTAAAAAAAAAACACTGAAAAGTGCAAAATAACTTTCATTTCGGAAGTCGGTGTTTCTATAATAGTTTTGTCTCTTCGTTATTTAACACCGAGTCCGACTTCCGAAATTAAAGTTATTTTGCACTTTTCAGTGTTTTTTTTGTTAAGAGTTTTTTATTTTTCACTTTTTAGTTATGGTACCGTCACTAAAAAGTACCCCTCAGCCAACCTTAAATACCTTATAGCCAGAGTGCATCTCATGACAATTCTAATAATCCCAAACACGGTTAGATTACAGAGTAATTTATTACAAAGTTCCGGTGCCTAACTTCGGGCTGCATCATCAGATTAGTTCCATAAATATTCCCCCTTTTCTTTCAGTCAGTCATCGACAACACGTATAAACAAAGCAATTTTACTTGTTACGGTTTTACTGTGATCCTATGAGGAATTGAGGAGTTTTGTTTCATATCTTCGAAGTTTATGATCAGATCATAACAATATTTCTATGGGACCAACTCGGAAGCATAACTTCTCAATCAAAACAAAAATTTTCAAAATACTTACATAAAAAAAAAATACATTCAGCCGAACATAGAACCTCCTCCTTTTTGAAATCGGTTAAAAATAGAAATCTTCGAAATTCTTGACTTTTCTCTTCAATAATATGTATTTATTATACACCTAAACCTTCCTCCTGAATCACTGGCTCTTGGTGAAAAACTGCACGAAAAACTGGTCAGTAGTTTTTGAGTTTATCACGATCGTATAAAAAAAAACACACACAGACCGACAGACGTGTTGGAGGACTTAATTTTAAAATACGTAAGGATAGGGAGAATAAGAAAGAGCCAACTCTTGACCTCGATTTTGCACGAGTCTGAGCTTAAAGCGAGCAGTTATTTCACTCAACGCCCGAGGCCTGATGGCGATACACGAGGACAAGCAAGGATAGCAAACTAAATACTACTGTATTGTCCTGGGTGAAACATGCCATATGTTATATGCAATCTCAACATTTAACTTCGCTAGTTTTTATTATACATGAACAAATCATCTTATATTTGGATAAACAACTTATCATCTTTATGTTAAAATAGGTAAGTTATTGTTTTAATATTGTAAGGTTCTATTCAGCTAAATAAATATTTGTTTTGCTGGTAATTTTATCAGCAAAACAAATATTTAAACAAAAACTAGCCAGGTCAAATGTTCAGGTTATGAGTTCTTATATATAAATTTTAGGATGGTTTACAGTGCTTGGCACCCATTTAGATCTCAATTCTTTTGTCGGTGAAGTTGACAACCACACCATATCATAATATTGAACTTAGCTCACTATTTCACATTCATGTTTTGGTGGGTGGCTGTTTTGGTGGTATCTCGTGATTTTAGAGTTATATCGCCAAGCCAAGTGTTATACCTCTACTTTTAGATAAAAGACCAATGTATTGTTTTTTTAATTTTACGGTTTTTTCTTTAATACATACGAGTATATTGCTTACAAGTGCACTTACAGGTAGATGCAATAGTGCTTCCGTCATCGACCAAGGACTGGGTTCAAAAATATTCTCCAAATCCACCCTGCGCGGCCATTGAATTTTGAACTACTCGTCGTCTTGTGGATATTGAGGTTGGTTGCTTGATTTAAAGGTTAGCTCAGCAAAAAATCGACAACTTTTGATAGGTGAGTTCAATTAACGTTGTAAAATTGTTAGTTTCAGGTAATTTCTCGCAATTACCTACAGAAGAAGCCATATTCAGCGCCAGAGGCAGCGGGAAAGAGCTCGTGCGGTCCGACTAGGAAATCCAATCCCGCGCCTTTGTTTGCGTGATCGAAATGCGAGATTACTCGTGCGGGATCCCGCACGCTAGTGGGATTGAATGATTTTCTAAGAAAAATGGGATTAGACGACGCGCCGTTCTAATTACCTAATAGTTAGACCCAGTAAGACCTCATTAACAAGTGTTTTATCAACTTTCCATGGAAGTCACGCCCTTTCTGTAGAATTTGTACTTACCTATGGAAAATAATTATGTTTTAAATTTTTTATCTTACAGCAAAATAAATTTTGAATTATTATTTTGTGTTATGTATGTATTCTATGTCAGTTAAAGTTCTATATCTTCTTATATCGGAAATATGAAACGTCAAATATTTTATTTTTTCGTTCCTGAATACTTAATATACCAATTCAGGTTAAAGGGCACTGTGACCTGTACAATGCAAAAAAACTTAAGAAAATTTGAATTTTGTTTGAACATTATAAAATAAAATATACTATTTAAAATATCCCAATCCCGCAAATCTCGCGGGATCACTGACTTCAATCCCGCAGGCTTGCGGGATCGCGATTTTGATGCGGGATTGGAATCCCTAGGTCGATTGAGCATGAATAAAAGTCGTTCATCGAAAGACTGCCGGGTTAATTCCTAGAACAGTGCTTTTATTATGTTAATTATATAAAACTGATAAAACTAAAACCCACCTATCGGCTTGATAACCGACCTGACTTCATCCGACTTAAAAAAAACGTTTCTTTTTCTTTTTAAATCAATTTTAAATCCCTAGGTATTTTTAATTTATAGAATCCTTTAAAAGTATCTAGGCAAAGGTATCTAGGTAAAGTATCTAGTGTGGTAAAATATACCACACTAGATAGTCCAAGCTCCATCTCACCCTCACATCGGAATCGTGATATTTTTAAAACATCATGCTCCATCGTCGGCCACATCATCGTTTACCATCAGGTGAAATAGTGGTCAAACGCGAGCCTATCAATAATAATAATAAAAAAAACATTACAGAGCTCCTCAATCAAAATTATCATGTTCTTAACATACCTTATTTGTTGAATGACCTGCCCTGAACTGACAGCCCATATGATGAAATAGACGAGAAAAAAATATTTAAGGGGGCTCCCATACAACAAACGTGATCTTTTTTACCGTTTTTTGCTACAGACGGTACGGAACCCTTCGTACGCGAGTCCGACTCGCACTTGGCCGGTATTTTTATTAACAATTTAAGTATTTTAAGTCAACTCTTAACCAACAACCATCCGCCGACGGACGGGCGGACTGGCAAACTTGGCAGAACCATCAGGCAACCATCATTTCTATTTGTTTTACCACGGAATCCTAAAAATCAGCAGACTCCCAAAAAGGCCCGTGTAAAATGAATAGTAACTTTGGTTACGGAAGTTGATGACAAGAACATGACACAAACCTATAGACAAAGGCACTGTAGTGCTACCTTTGCACATTGACGCAGCACGCCTGGCTGACGAGCGGTTCACTTAGGGCTGTGCCTCACTGGGACGGCATGGTGGCCTAACCAGATTATGACGTCAAAAAAACGTTTGGTTGACTGTACGACCAACACTGGCCAGGTGAGCTACATGAACTGGCAGCACCCAGCCCCCCCCTAGCCAAGTTACAACCGTTTCGTTTCGAATCTCTTTTCGTCGATCGCATCGAGTAGCCCACGCCTCCGATTCCTTTGTTCTGACGTCATCTAAAGCAACGCTCAGTCACGTGTTCAGAACAAAGGAATAGGAGGCGTGGCCGACTCGAGGCGATCAACGAAAAGAGAATCGAAACGAAACGATTGTAACTTGGCTAGGGAGGCTGGCGCGGGCGTCCCAGTGCAGCGCGGGCCTTATAATTATGTTATGGTTGCACGTTACTTACATAGACCGTGACTATCGAAATTACGTATGTTATTTATTTATTAAAACTTCATGCACTGGTAAAAATCACTGAACAAAGGAGGACTTAAAACCTTAGACATTTTCTACCAGTATACATTGTATTTAAAAGTCACTCACTCACTGATTCATCCACGCCCAGCCTTGGACCTAGAATGCTGAAATTTTGCACAGATCCTTTTATGATGTAATACAAAGAATAAGAAAGGATATCACAAAATTTTGCACAGATCCTTCTAAGATGTAATACAAAGATTAAGAAAGGATATCACAAAATTTTGCACAGATTCTTTTATGATGTAATACAAAGAATAAGAAAGGATATCACAAAATTTTGCACAGATCCTTTTATAATGTAATACAAAGAGTAAGAAAGGATATCACAAAGTTTTGCACAGATTCTTTTATGATGTAATACAAAGAATAAGAAAGGATATCACAAAATTTTGCACAGATCCTTTTATGATGTAATACAAAGAATAAGAAAGGATATCACAAAATTTTGCACAGATCCTTTTATGATGTAATACAAAGAATAAGAAAGGATATCACAAATTTTTGCACAGATCCTTTTATGATGTAATACAAAGAATAAGAAATGATATCACAAAATTTTGCACAGATCCTTTTATGATGTAATACAAAGAATAAGAAAGGATATCACAAAATTTTGCACAGATCCTTTTATGATGTAATACAAAGAATAAGAAAGGATATCACAAAATTTTGCACAGATACTTTTATGGTGTGATACAAAGAATAAGAAAGGATATCACAAAATTTTGCACAGATCCTTTTATGGTGTGATACAAAGAATAAGAAAGGATATCACAAAATTTTGCACAAATCCTTTTATGATGTAATACAAAGAATAAGAAAGGATATCACAAAATTTTGCACAGATACTTTTATGGTGTGATACAAAGAATAAGAAAGGATATCACAAAATTTTGCACAGATACTTTTATGGTGTGATACAAAGAATAAGAAAGGATATCACAAAATTTTGCACAGATCCTTTTATGGTGTGATACAAAGAATAAGAAAGGATATCACAAAATTTTGCACAAATCCTTTTATGATGTAATACAAAGAATAAGAAAGGATATCACAAAATTTTGCACAGATACTTTTATGGTGTGATACAAAGAATAAGAAAGGATATCACAAAATTTTGCACAGACACTTTTATGGTGTGATACAAAGAATAAGAAAGGATATCACAAAATTTTGCACAGATACTTTTATGGTGTGATACAAAGAATAAGAAAGGATATCACAAAATTCACCCAACGGGGTCCAAAGATTGTATGGAAAAACCTACTTTCACGCGAGCGAAGCCGCGCTGGCAGAAGCTGTACCTTGCTCGTCTATACATCCATAGATTTAAGTTACTTAGTGTAAAAGTTTTGTTACTATTTTGGTGTACAAAAAAGTTTATTTCTATTCTATTCTATTCTATACTAATAATATAAAGCTGTTTGTTTGTTTGAACTCGCAAATCTCAGGAACTACTGGTTCGATTTGTTTTTTTTTAGGATTGGATATCCCATTTACCGAGGAAACCCTATATAACATCACGCTACGAACAAAAGGGTCGGAGCAGTAGTCAAAGACGCAGGTGAAACCGCGGGAGACAGCTAGTTGTAAATAGGGAATCCAAGCCCGCAAGCGCGGGATCCCGCACCTTTTTTACGGGATTACTCATGCGGGAGCCCGCACGCCTCCGGGATTGAATATTTTAACCGACTTCAAAAAAAGGATGAGGTTATCAATTCGGTTGTACTTTTTTATAATTTCTTTTTATGTTTGTTACCTCAAAACTCCGTCGTTTAAGGACCGATTTGCAAAAAAAAAAATTCCCCTTAAAGGATATGCTTCCAGATTGGTCATATTTTTTTCAAAATCCAGTTTTGATGATGGGGTCCGTGAGGGATCGAGGGAACTCCTCAAATATTATAGGCAACCATATAGTAATTTTGGTATTTTCATCGAGAACTTAAGCATTTACAGTCAAAAAGTAACATTTGATGAAGTGGAACTGGTAAAGAAGACCAGAAATGGCCAACGGAACTTCATACTCACATAGATATCACAATGAAGATTTAAAAGTCAATGAAGAGTTAAATAATAAAATAATAATAATCAGTGACGGATTAAGACTACTTGATGCCCTAAGCAATCTACGCCTGTGGGCCCCCCTATCTGTTTGTCAACTAGAATCGGTCTTTAAACCTTTACTGCCCAAAAGCATTAGTTTTTTTGTAAAATAAGGTGATGAGATGTAACGTACCTTAGAAGTGGAGTAGGTGCGACAACAATAAAAAAAAAAACATAATTTATTTATTAGGCGTTAAAGTATGAAATTGCCGATTTGTATTGAAAAATTGAAATTGTTTTTTTTTTCGTTTAACATATTTATTTGAGAATATAAGAAAATATGAGAATATAAAAATATTCTAATATTTTGAAGAATTTAGTTTTTCGAAGAATTAATCAAAATAATTACCATTATTATCTATACATTGCTGCCATCTAATATGAAGGTCATTTATGCGTTTGCGATAGATCTCTGGTGATCTAGATTCGACAAACTGTGTGAAAGCATTTGTACTGCCTCCTGAGAAGAAAACTTTCAAGTAGAAAATTGTCCAAAAAACGAAAAAAATGGTTTCTCGTGCTGTCATGGTGAGGTCTCGCGTTATCATGGAGCAATAATGGTAAAAATTGATTCATGAGTGGCATTTTTACTGCTAGTTTTGCTGTCATTGTTCGGAGTTCGGCACAGTAGATATCTGCCGTTATTGCTTAACCAGATCGGAGAAAGCTATAGAGAATAACACCATGCTGAGACCACCAAACAGTTACCATTACCTTTTTATTGGTAAGCTTTGCTTTAGGACACTGTTGCGGTGTTTGACCTGGGGTCAGCCCTTGCATTTTTCCCTTACGGTTATCGTAAAGAATCCACTTATCATCACATGTCACAATTCGATCCAATATTCCTTCATTTCTGTATCGATTCAACATCAACAATTTTATTGTTGGTAAGGTAACGTTAAACGATGCCGCTAATTCCTGGGTAGTCTGGCTCGGATCGGCTTCCACCATCTCTTTCAATTCATTTTGTTATTCACCTGTGTGGGCGGTCTTCCACGTGGTTCGTTCTTCAAATCAAAGTTTCCATCACGAAAGCGTTTAAATCAAAATCGCACGGTGCGTTCATTAGCAGTCCCCTCTCCAAACGCAACATTGATATTGCGAGCTGTTTCTGCCGCGTTATTTCCGCGTTGGAACTCGTATAAAAATCACTCGAATTTTCGAAGTATCCATCTTTCTTGTCTAAACTGAATAAAAAACAACGGAAAGTCGATAATCGAATGTTGCAAATTTTCTAACCGATTTCCAAAAAAGGAGGATGTTATCAATTCGGTTGTATTTTTTTTTAATGTTTGTTACCTCAGGACTCCGTCGTTTATGGACCGATTGGCATTTTTTTTTTCCCCTAGATGATATGCTTCCAGATTGCTCCTAGTTTTTTCAAAATCCAGTTTTCATGATGAATTCATGAGGAATAGAGGGAACTCTTCAAATATTATAGGCAACCATATAGTTATTTTGGTATTTTTATCGAGGACTTAAGCATTTACAGTCAAAAAGTAACATTTGATGAAGTGGAACTGATGAAGAAGACCAGAAATGGCCAACGCAACTTCATACTCACATAGATATCACAATGAAGATAGTTAAGCAACTACGACAATACAAATAAATAAATGGTTCTGAATAGTTATGTTGAAAATGGTATCATCGAAGTGAACTGATGATGATGATGATGATGATAGAGCCGGTAGGTAGGCACTGGAACTCCGTAATTAATCAAAGTAATCTCGCCGTGTTTGGGCTTATTGGAATTGTCATGAGATGCACTTTGGCTATAAGGTACTATCAAACTGATCTGATGATGGAGCGGGAATGTAAAGGTAGACACAGGAACTTCATAATAAAACAATTTAACCTAGTAGTGTTTGGGTTAATTGGAGTTGTCATGAGAATAGGCACTCTGTTTATAAGTGTATCGCAACTAAAAAGTGTGATATAAAAAACTTTAAAAAAAAATTCGGAAGTCAGTGTTAAATAAGAAATAAAAAATACCGAGAAACACCGACTTCCGAAATTAAACTTATTTTGATCCTTTTAGTGTTTTTTTTTAAGTGAAGTTAGTTTTTTTTTTTGTAAAAAATTTTTTTTTAAAGCAAAACTTCATCTCTCAATCAACTCAATCTCAAACCAAGGTTTTATGTCAATTCGAAGTACCTATTACAATAAAACGGCAATTTCATACTTTAGCCCCTATTATTACGTATGCATAAAAGCCGGCCGGCACAATTACTCAAAAAACAAAACATTTGATTGACACAGATTTGCGGGGGCGCCAGGCGGGGGGGCCGCGGGGTAGGGGTGGTTTGTGATTGGCTGATCGCAATTCCGGTGCATTTGAATTGCCGAATGCACTAGCGGGCAGCGAGTGGGCAAGCGGGAGCGGAGGGTTATGACTCTAGGTCGGACTCTATGTCAACTTAAAACCCGCGAATTTTCAAATTAGTCCTAGAAACTCTCTTTGGTGTGGTTTTTGGTGACATGAGAGTGAGACGTGATGCCATAAGGACGGATTTTTTTGTGCTTCTTCTGGTGCCCCCCCAGACGTGATGCCCTAGGCAATTGCTTAATTTGATTAAGGGTTAATCCGTCACTGATAATAATAAAATGCTTTATTTGTATTTTAGACAAATAAATGAATGGTTCTGAATAGTTATGTTAAAAATGGTATCATCGAAGTGATCTGATGATGATAATGGAGCCGGAAGATAGGTACCGGAACTCCGTAATTAATCAATGTATCCTAGCCATGTTTGTGCTTATTAGAATTGTCATGAGATGCACTTTGGCTATAAGGTACTCTCGAACTGATCTGATGATGAAGGTGGAAGGTGGACACGGGAACTTCATAATAAAACAATGTATCCTAGCAGTGTTTAGGTTAATTGGAATTGTCATGACAAATAGGTACTCTGGCTATAAGTGTATTGCAACTAAAAAGCCTAAAAAACCTTTTTACAAAAAAAAAAAATAACCGACTTCACTAAAAAAAACAGTAAAACGATCAAAATAACTTTAATTTCGGAAATCGGTGTCAAATATAAAACAAACAATACCGAGAAACGCCAACTTCCGAAATAAAAGTTATTTTTATCGTTTTAGTGTTTTTTTTAGTGAAGTTGGTTATTTATTATTTTTCTAAGAAAAATGGTTATAGAAGACTGATTAGTTGATTACCTATTAGCACGGATCCTATTAGTTAGACCCAGTTAGGCTTCAGTAACAAGTGATTTATCAACTTTCCATGGAATTCGTGACCTTTCTGTAAAATTTGTACCTATGGAAAATAAATTTGTTTAAATTTAAATATTTTATTTTATTTTACAGCTAACTAAATTTTGATTTTCTATTTTGTGTTGTGCGAGTCCTAAATCGGAAGTGGAAAAGAAAATTAAGACAATTTGAATTTCGCAGGCTACCATTGCGCATGCCCTTTAAAATATATTGAAATATTTGAAATGTCGCAATCCCGCAAACGCCGCGGGATCCGCGGGATTACTGACTTCAATCACGCAGGCTTGCAGGATCACGATTTTGATACGGGATTGGATTCCCTAGTTGTAAATAATTCAGATTTGAATTAACTTTCTTATCTCATTACCCCTCACTGTGGCCAAGACACCTTTAGCCATCTCTGATCAGTCTCATGATTACCTACCTATGCTGCGTTGGAGTTTAACCATCTCAGGAACTTAGTTTTCCGTCTACTATAGGTACGTCTATTACCTTAGGTTGCATGATACAGACATCCTGAAGGTATGAACAGAATTACATATTATTATATTTTTATCTTATTCTATAATGTACACACAATTTTATATAGACAATAATCAATAATATCTGTCACTAATATTATATAGGGTAGGTTTGGGCCGTAAGCTTTATGTTATGTTTTATGTAGGGCCGCAAATAGGTCTTACGGTTGTAAAGACTTGTACTTGTAGGTCTTAATAGTTTCTGAATGTGAAGAACCACACCGGTTACTTTACTATTAGATACATTACTTTACTAGACACAAAATACAGAAACTAAAGTGATATTTCACTGTTTACATCTATAGGTCTGTAGGAAGATACTGACTTGTAAGTCATTTTAGTTCCTGTGTGGAATTGGATTCCATGTCTTGAATCTTTTTATAGTTTAGGTATTTATGATAAGTAGGTACTCTAAAACCCCATCATAAGCAGCCTTATAATGCCTACTGGGGCCATGGGTGATGCGAAAGTGACCCCCGGGGCCCTGGAAAAAATGGCAAAGAAGGAACAGGAGTAGGTTTTTAGTCAGTAAAAGTCTGACACAATCTCTCGCTCCGCCCAAGAGCGGGGGATGTCATTAGATGATTTCCCCACCAGAAAAAAAAAAAAAAGCAGCCTTATAATATTCCCACTGATGGGTCGCAGGCCTCTCTAGGGATTGGGCCGGCATCCACTACTCGGGCCAAGTGCGGATTGGTGGATGTCACGTGTCTTCGATTTTTTTTATTCTAGGACATGCCGATTTCTTCACGATATTTTGCTGCACCGCCGTTTCGAGAGCAGTGCTGATGAAAATAAATTACTTACACAAAGCAATGCACCTGGCTAGCTTTGAACCCGCGACCTAAAACTCGTAAGCTTTACCACCACTGTTTCCAAAAACTAAACTAAATAAATTCCCATAATTTACCTAATCATACTATCGATAAAATCCGAACTGCTCTGTGAAAGGTCAAGTGTGAGTCAGAATCGTGCGCAAATAGTTCCGAACGCATTATCTTCGTTGTTTACCTTTTCCCAACTTTTTTATGTCGGCTTTCAGTATAACCTGCTCAGGTGAGGTACTAGTATTTAACATGGAGTGATTGCCTAATTTACCTGTACAATTCAGTAATTGGGCATCACGGTACCCTTTGTAAAAATGGTGTTAGATTTTTTGGCTTCTGAATATGAATATCGGGACCAAACGAATCATATTTTACGAAAAGTAGGTCCTGTACTAACAAATATTACGAATTTAGTGCAATGCATTAAACCTTCCTTCCTCGTTTTTTGCTATTTCTATTAGTCTACACCACATCAAAATCCGTTGCATGGTTTAGAAGGAATTAGCGGATAAACAGAGACGAGGAAAACGACATTTGTTTTATACTACGTAAAGACAACAGATCATTTCACACGTTTACCTGTAAAACTTAGCTAATACTGGCAGTTAGCGGTAGTTAGGTGTTTCAGAGTAAAATGTATAAGTTCTACAGCACTGAAGTACAGTTTATATGTAATTACCGTTGTTTTTGATAAAAACAATGTATCACAATGTTTATGTTATGAACTAATTAAAAAAGTGATAACATTCACTTGTTACAACCGATGATGGGATTAATGACCCTTGGATGATACGAGTAAACAAGTTCATTCAGTCAGCCTATAGGTACGGTCAACGACAAAATAGTACATTTTGATACAAGTTACGAAAGTTTGTCATTGCAACCGAAGCAAAATTCACCCGAGCCGTACAGGCGAGGGCGTTATGGAGCCGAGTGCTGCAGTAACAAATCTCCACGTGTATCAAACGACGTTTTTCAATACACTTACGAAGAAATACTTTCTCCGAAAATTACGACGTATTTTTGTTCATTTTGTGGGTACTTACGAAAATTTTCCAAAATTGCCATACATTTTAATTTTGATTTAGATGGCATATTATCAATCACGATATTTTTCGGCGTAGCATCTAAAGAATTCACTTCAAATCTTAAATTCGATTTTTTTTTCACAAATAACACAAATGAATATGTTTGCAGGATGAATGAGAAAGAAGCAAAGGTGTCAAACCGTTATACATCCTAATATTAAAAATAGAAATTCAAATATTTTTGAATTTCGAACACAGATTATTTTTAATTTGTTGGTTATATATAATAATTATGATTATTTACACAAATTATTGTGTAAATAATCATAATTATTTATGATATTCTGTTCATAAACACAATTTAAATTTTCATTAAATATTAAAACCTTAAAAATATAGGTACGCCTCTTTGCTTAAAAAAAATCATCACCCTTGACCGTGACGAAGTAGGAAAGAAAAAAACCCTTGTTATGTTATTAATATGTTATTAAAAAAAACACGAGGGTGACATTGCATGTTGAACCTAATCGTAGTGCGTTATGAGTTAGTTTTCGAAAAAGTGTATTATTTCGGAACAGAAGTGAAAAAGCAGAATATATTTAGTCAGGTCGCAGTGTTAATTGACTTTTTCATTACTTACTTAAAATCGGAAAGTAGGTCTGAAGTTGCCTGAAGAGCTGGTTGAAAGTAATACTTTTCATCCCTAAGGAGAATCGCTTTCAACTGACAGCTGTCAAATTATTAAAAAAAAACTAGTTTTATTTGCACATTTCTATTGAACCATGTCCCTATTTTCTATAGTCACTCAATTACAGCGCGATGTACAATTAAAATAACATAAAGATAAGTATTATTTAAAGATTTTTTTTAAATGACTATTATAATTTTTTTTCACCTATTGCTTCAATTTGCACCTTTTTTCAGTGATGAAAACGAAAACTAATGGCTGAATAAGCGGTCGGTCACAGAAAAAAAAACAAAACAATTAGGCGGCAAAGCGGTGATCCGATCTTCATTTTTGTTTTTTCGAGATGTAGAGTTTTGTTTATACTTTACTAAATCTCTGTTATAGTAGATTTGTATTAACACGATAAGTTCATCAGATTCAGATATGTATTTAACGCCTGATACATAAGAGAAGAGGCAAAAGCAGTAGTGGAAAACCTTTTACCGCCTAAATCAAAAGAATTTTTACTTTTCTTGTATTCATAATGAAAAGCACAGTATTTACTTCGGGTTAAAGCCTTATACCTATATTCCCTCGAACTATTGGCGACCTCGAACGCCAAACTCCTTCTCGGGACTAAATAAGTTACTTTCACCCCTAGGGTAACAATGTACTACTGTTGCTGACCGTACCTAGTGTCATTACAGAATGTGTTATGCGGATATTGTTGGCTGGTGGCTAAAATGGGTATGGGCGTAGGTACAGGTACGTCTAGTGGTCGCTTGCGGGATGACGCGGTCGAGCTGGCAGGACCGCGGGTTGCGGGTGCATGTGCAGCATCTCGCGGATGCCGCGGCCTTCGCTGAGTGCGGGGTGCCTGCGACACGCGCCGCGCCACTGCAGCACGGCACAACTCTCACTGCGCGCGCCGCGTGCGCCCGTGTAGTGGTCACTGCCCACCTCCTCGCCTCGCTCGCTCGGACTTGCTGCGGCTGTGCGGCTCCGACACACACCTCAGTGCTCTGTCACACAGCTACCCGTATGCGCGTTATACCGTACTGTCGCGCGGTTTCTCTCGAAAATTAATTAGTATGTGAATGCGACGTTTTTATTTGTTCAACACGAAAACGAGTGAAATGTTGTTCGCTCTCTGATCAGCACGCATTTGCTTCGCCTTTGGACCGACTTCATGTGAGGGACTGACCACTTCTTTTCAGTTACGGTGAGTTTCAATTTTATCATTGCAAATTATTCAGCAAGTTGCAGCAAACTTTCACAATGCACAGGAAAAACTGTTGATACTAACTTGTCTGCCTTTTTTATTTCATTTGATACATACCTACCTAGAAACACTCCAAATTGGCCGGTAATTCAAGATCCAAGAATACCGTGTGTAGGTCAGAAAGCCAGATGTCCCACTTCTCACCGAAACGACACCGAGTTACCAAGAAGCGGACTGTTATTTTGTTCGCTTATTGGATACGATTTTCGCCATTGATCTAATTTATCTGTGCCGCTTGAGGTCGCTTTTTATTAATTTGACCCGTACCTTTCGGGTCATGTATGAGTAGGTAAACAATGTTTGTTCACTCATAAATAATGTTATAAGCATAAACTAATCCTACCATAACGATAAGATATTATCACGGGCTGAAGTTCTAAGCTTCTTGCTAAAAAATACACTCAGTTAATCAGAATACTTAGAACCAGACAGAAAATTAAAAAAAAACAGAAACTGAAACATAAAAAAATATGGTTCAGGAACTTTATTATGTTGAATCTTTTGCTGGCGATGGCGGCAGAAACAGAAGTAAACAATAACATGAGATTTCGATGAAAACAGTTTACTTCGTTGCAGATCAAACCAAATAAAAACATAACCCTTCTTGCAGTTGGGTAAAAAGACATAAGTAGTGTACGTACGCTAGGTCCTAAGAAAATAATAAAAACGTTTTTTATAGATACCAAAACAGAGAAAATGTTGGATTGGATTAATATTTATAATATTTCACTAAATTAATTATTACTCTAAATGAAAAAAAAATGCATTAAAATACACTGTCTAAGTTAAACAAACCTAGAGTATTTTTTTTTTAGCTTTATGCAAAAAGTTGATAGGTATCCAATCATTATTGGACACTTTAAAATGCTCGTAAATCTACCCAAGACAAGTAATAATAGTTACAAGAGAAATGTATGTATAACACAGTAGGTATGAATGCAGATATCCTTTTTAATTTAATTTTACTTAATTAAAGGGATAACAAACAACAGTAACTTTAAAATACAACAATAGTTTTATACACTATTAACGACGTTATGCACAAATACTATACAAAATTGCTGGCTGTTAAAAGACGATATCGATTTTTAATTAATAGGTTGAAAAAGAAAAAGGATAGAAATAAAAAAAAAACGATTAAGTATATATAGCGAAAATGGACTTTTTGGATTATCTATGAAAAGAGCTTATCAAGGTAATAGTCGGTACCTACGCACCTAGCCTAGCTATCTATCTAGCCAGCTGTTTTAACCGTAATCGTTTATCTAGCTTCGTATCGAAAAAAGTGAAATCCATTTGTTTCCAGATTCCCAACGTTTCTCACTGAGTCACGTTTGCAAATGATGGCTGCATGGCGCTGTGATGAATCCAGTTATAGTTCCTTAACTGACTGTTCTCTGATTGCGTCGAGATGGGTTACTTACAAAGTGACTTTCTCAAGTAAACAGTGTATTAAAATCAGTATTATGTAAGCGTAAAAGGCAATAAGATAAATACCAAATAATAACTTAGTCATCATACTCAGTCTCTGGTGGAAGCACGCGTTTTTTTCTTTTCAGTGTTATCATTATTTTTTAGACTTAACTGGCACTGCAAATTTTTATCTTCGGGCGCTGACCACATTACCGGTTTCTTCATCGTATATACTGCAGGAATATGTACCAGAGAGCTCAGATAGTTAATTAATTCGCCTAAATAAGTTTATTTTATCATATAAATCATGTATTTAGGTACTTAAAATATTGCATGATAGAAATGTTGAAAAAAAGTTGGTCTTTGCTTTAAGTTTAATTTAAGACCGATTTACAAAAAATGTGTTTCTTTTTTTAAACATTCATTTAACTATTGAAGACTCTAACAAAAATAATGATATTATGTATTTATAACCTATGACAGGCTACCTCTGCTAAAATTAAAAAGGAATTATGTAAACTGGCGCAGTCATGGAGAAATCGGTGTAGATAGGTACCACCTACATTTAAAAAACCTCGCCAAATGCATAACATCCTCCTCTTTTATTCGGATAAAAACAACATAATTAAGTTATTCATTTTGGTGCAATCTCATTTCAAATTTTAAGCGAATCATGTCATCAAAACCAAAATGTGATTGCAACTCGAAGTTGCGAGTTCTACTTTCTTTCTCGCAAGCCAAATGAGGTTAACGGCTATCATCAATGTGTTCAGAATTAATAAGTGATATGGAACGTTTGGTAGGAGCCCAACAGAATACAAACAGCCGTAACAATTTCAATGATGTGCTATTTTTATTGTAATTCAATTGAGTAAACGCCACTTAAGCGCTGTAGGTTGAAACTTAAACGTGCTTGAAGCAACAATGTCCTCATTGGCGAATTTATCTAATGGCTAAATTTGCTGCAACCCAGGGCAATATAAAGAGCATCCAGTCGCCATTGAAAACAATAAACAAATGGCTTGGTTGATTCTACTACAAAACTTTTCAAAAACAAATGGACTTGTTGACAAATACTTCTAATACAAATAAATATACTGTGTACTGGCACAAAATAGATAGGTACAGAAGTCAATCTCACTATCTCTCACTTCACTTTTCATAACTTTTTTTTTTAGGTGGGAAAATCATCTAATGACTAATCTCGCTCTTGGGCGGAGCGAGAGATAGTGTCAGACTTTTACTGACTAAAAACCCACTCCAGTTCCTTCTTTGCCTTCGTCCCAGGGCCCCAGGTTTCACTTTCATACTAGGTACGTAGCCCCAGTAGGCTTCGACCCTGCTGGGCCCCTACGATTTGCTGACATCTCCCTGAGGCGCGCGTGGAACATACGCGCCGTCGACGACTTGGGCTCGGTCCGGGCGGTTACCGGACGCTCGGACAGTGAGCTACCCATTGCTCGCTGTCCGTAACCCCGCGCCTACGGTGGCCGATAATCGGGATCGGAATCCCGGCGGCTGGGGCGAGAGGCCCGTTGCCTCGCGCGGTTGGCCTCCTCCTTTGCTAGCATTACTGCTTTGCAGAAGGAGGCGACCGCCTGCCACTCCTCCTCGCTCCGGACCATGGCCTGTATCAAGGCCCGACGCGAGAGATCACTGCCGCCGATCGCCCCACGAGGACACGGCGGTGCTCTGCCCAGGCGGGGCATCACTTTTCATATCTACGCTCGCCGATCGCGCTAGGGTCAGCGCGTGGCGCCGAACTGTCCGAGTCCGACCCGGTGATAAATGCCTACCTAATCTGAATTGTAAAATTATTACATGGCCACAAAATCATCTTCTCTTTCTCGGCGCGGGTTAAAACAAACCATCAAGATAGGTACAAGCAAATATCTACTTACCTCTCTGAAACAACTGGTAGCCTAAAAAACGTCAATTCACTGTTTAATGTTGAATTCAAACAACCGTCCACTGAACAGTTAGAATAAGGCTTTTTTTTATTGGTCCATTTTTCCACAAAAAAGATTACAGACGCGAGTCTCAAATGGATGGCACTCGAGCTCGCATTGAGCTGAATTGAGCCGAGATACCGTGTCCGTGAGCGGTGTCTATGTGTGCGTTGCTCGAGCGCGCTTTGTATGTAGATTGACTTCTGTACCTATCTATTTCGTGGTACTGGTGTAGCTACAAGGTGCATAAAAACTGGAAAGGTCAGAGGGCCGACACACAATGTTGGTAGTATTGGAAAACCGCCAGAATTGTTATTAATGTGACTGGGCCCAGCGAGTACACACCAGCCTGGGCCTAGGGTCCCAATCGTTAAAAAGATTTTTATTCTAATACACAAATAGAATAAACCATATCTATTATACTCCAAAATAGTAACAAAACTTTTACACTAACTTAAATCTATGGGTACAAAGGCGGTCTTATCGCTGACAGCGATATCTACCAGACAACCTTAGGATGGACTGTAAGAACTTGAAATAAAAAAAGAGGGGTACAAATGTTATCCACATACTATAAGATATCAAATAGCTTTACAGAGGGAGTGTCAGACTTTACTGACTAAAACCCACCAGTGTTCTTATCGCCGTCGCCGTCGGAAATGTGCTGCGACTGTGTATACCCCTAATAAACTGAAGTTCTACCAAGCTGCGTTTGAAATCTATTACAGGGGGGCTATTGGCAAACTTTTTCAATAACAGTTGACAACTAGCATTCGTTGCACACTAAACTTAGTTGTCAACTGACAATTTCATAAAATTGGTATTACGTATCACACAAGTGACTAACAAACTACGGTGGAAATTTGATGAATTATAAAAATTTATGGTGCCTATTGTGACCACTCTAAAATTTTATCGACTATTATACAGCTTCAAAAGCTTACACAATCGCAATTTTAAAAGTATCGATACAATAACATCTGTCAAAACGTGTTACGGTGGCTATCAAAGGCACCAGTGGCTAATGACGTCACTGCAGTTGGTCACTGAAGATAGGCAATACGAAACTAGCTGTTTGACAGTTCAATGATGCACATTTTTGACAAGTGATCATCACTTGAACTGTCAACAGAGTTACGCAATAGCCCCGCAGGACTTTCAAGTTAGCCACATTCACAGGTAATAGGAAAATAATACAAAAAAGAGAAGTAAGTACCTACTAAAGGAACCCATTGGGAAAAATAGAGAACCAGTTTTTGAACAAAAAAGCCCACACAATCAGTATTAGCCCAGGGCACCACAAATTCCCGATCCGTCCCTGTATGTCTTGGATTTAAGTTACAATTAAACAACATTATTTGAACGTAAAATCTTCACGACAAATTATTGACAGATTACTTTGCTGTAGGTTCAGACCGTCCTTTTATTCATCATCATCATCATCGTCCGTTCCTTATGGTAAGGTAAACTATCTACTCAAGCTTGAAATTATTTTTTTTACTTATTAAATTATATCTTTATGTCTACCGGATATTCGAATTTTCGAAAGAGTTAATACGGACATTAAACGCAAAGAGCAACTGAAGGGACACGGGCAGGTTTTAGTCAGTAAAATTCTAATACTCCCTCTTCCTCCACCTAGAGCTGTTGAAGATATTTGATGATTTTCCAACCCAAAAAAAAGAAGTTAGTTAGCCTTTATTAACTTACATACAATACTACTAGTAATGAATGTAACCTATTTGCGCTAAAATACGGCATTTAATATAAAATCGCTACAGTTATTAATAACAAATGGAACTCCTCGGCAATTAAAATTAAATTTTCGGAAACTACATAGTTGAGGTTTCCAATATTCGATCTAGTTATTGCTTCATTTCACAAACGACGCCCATCATTGAACAAGATAATTATAATTTATATAATAAATAATTTCTATAGAGGCGTTAATTAAAGCAGGTTTCCCTTTGTTTCCCTTTAGATTAAAGCTAGAACTACAATAGACCGACGCACACGTGGACCACGCCTGATTTGTATTGTGCGTAGGGGCGCGTTGCGTGGCGTGGATCTAATGTAGCTCTGCAAGTCTAGTCGTACGTGTAGTACGTGGCCCACGTGTGCGCAATGTAGTTCTACCTTAACACTTATATATAAAGTACATTTTGATACAAGTGAAGAAACTTTGTTATAGCGACCGAAGCGGAATTCGGGTGTTATGTATCCGAGTGCTGTAGTGACTTACCACGTGTATCAAGCGACGTTTTTCAACACACTTACGAAGAAAATAAATAAACGGGGGTTGCCCGATAACTAGTGGGGGCTACTTGGCGCCCAGCCGATATGATCAATGTTATAAATTGTGGCGGGGGCTTGCTGGCGCATTGTTCCGCACTAGTGCGAAAAACAGTCAATTGCGTGCCCAAAAGTGGTAAGGATAGCAGCGTGTTTTCGAGTTAGTGTACTGAAAAGTGTTTATCAATAACAATAAAAAGAGTATTCTTTGGTTATACTGTGATTGTTAGTACAGGCAAAACATCGTCGCATGTGTACAAGGAGCAAGGTGTTGTACAGTCGTCAATTTCTAAATTATGGCGAGAGGTAGAGAAACGAGGAGATGATTTCAAAATAATAATATAGGTAATACGAGTACCTGCCTGCCCGGATTCTAAATCCGGTTGTTTGTATAAGGATGCGAATAAGTTAAGTAGGACGTTGCGTCATACATGGAAAGTAAGCGCGCCTTGGGTCAAGCACAGTCAGATAAAAGCACTCGTATGCCTCGGCTTGGACCAGTGTAGGCAAATATCTTACGTTTAAAATGTCAACGTTCGTTCGATACGGTTATATCACCTAGGATTGCCACGACAAGTCGCGGCATGGCGGACAGAGCTCCGGCGGGGCCTCATGGTGGAATGGCGACAGCGACTATCGCAACCCAGTGCTGGGCACGCCATAATTATGGCGGTAAGTCCCCTCTTTGAGGAGTGGCTGGAAAGGCAACACGGCGTCCTTACCTTCCGCATGACGCAGGTCCTCACCGGACATGGTAAGTTCGGGAGGTTCCTGCACCGGATTCGTGCGGAAGAAACGCCCGGGTGTCACCATTGTGTGGACCACCCGGAGGACACGGTGGAGCACACGGTGGAGGTGTGTCCCGCTTGGGCAGAGCAACGCCGTGTCCTCGTGGGGGCTATCGGTGGCGGCGATCTCTCGCGCCGGGCCTTGGTACAGGCCATGGTCCGGAGCGAGGAGGAGTGGCAGGCGGTCGCCTCCTTCTGCGAAGCAGTAATGCTAGCAAAGGAGGCGGCCGATCGCGTGAGGCAACGGTCCTCACGCCCCAATCGCCGCCGGGATTCCGATCCCGATTTCCGGCCATCGTAGGCGCGGGCTTGCGGACGGCGAGCAATGGGTGGCTCGCCTTCCGACCGTCCGGTAACCGTCCGGACCGAGCCCAGGTCGTCGACGGCGCGTGCTGTTCCACGCGCGCCTCAAGGAGATGTCAGCAACTGTAGGGGCCTAGCAGGGTCGAAGCCTACTGGGGCCAAGGGTCTGATTCTGAAAGGAAGACTCGGCCCTGGTACGAAAGGCAATGAAGGAACAGGAGTGGGTTTTTAGTCAGTAAAAGTCTGACACTATCTCCCGCCCCGCCCAAGGGCGGGGGATGTCATAAGATGATTTTCCCACCGAAAAAAAAAAAAAAAAAAAAAAAAAAATCACCTAGGATAAGAATCCTAGGTACCTGTAGACTTCTTTTTACCTGTGTAACTGTTTAGCAACTATGTTCCTACCAATGCAATTAAAAAACAAAAAATAATAATAATAAATACTTGAAAATGTCATGATAGCCAAGTGGTTAAAACACCCTTGACTGCCACATCTAGTCATACCAAAGATCTTTAGGTCTGTGTTGATAATGTTGAGTATGATTTTGATTTGATGTTTTCTCCTGAAGTTTTGCATATTTCTGTGATATAATTACGTTTTTATGGATCGCTTAGTGGGAACAATAATTTGAGTAAAAAATCCCATCAAAATACCATTTTTTTGGGTGCTACATTTTTAGGTTAGAAATTTAAATTTAATATTGTGGCCGATTGGTGCGCGCTATCGAGTCCATATTACGTATTCGTAGGTTTATGTGCGGGAACCATAGATATTTCTTTGGCGGGAATAATTATTTGGTGTGTATTGCCACAGTATTGCACAACTGCAAACCTTCTAAAAAAAGAAAGGTACGCTGGAGGCGTGTACGCTCCAGATTTGGTAATCAATTTTTAGCAAAACCCAAAAGGTATACTTTTTTTTATTGGAGGTACTAAATAGAACTATTTCAGGGCTACATCCCCACGAAATTTCAACAAAATCGGTGACTAGGGTACGCTGTAGCGTGTGACGCCTCATGCATGAGGTTGCGAACTGGGTTCGAATCGCTTGCGGGTTTGAAACCGAGCAAGTACCAATGTTACTTTTTCAATTCATAGTACTTTCTAAGTTTATCTAGGACACCATTGACGTCCCGTGACTCGGAAAGCACGGAAAGCTGTTGGTCCCGGTTGTCATCCGTAGATCTTTGACAGTCGTTACGTGTAGTTAGAAGCCAGAAAAGTCTGATAATCAGTTTAAACAAGGGGTATTGTGTAACTCATGATATTGTGTAAAAGTATCTAGGTAAGGTATCTATTAACTGCTCCACATTTGTTGTAATATATACTTTTCATTTTTTTTTCTTGTAGCACATTGCTATTGCAATATTTTTTATATTATTAGACGCCACCATAAATTCGTTAGTAATTTATTTTGTTAACATGTCATATATTGATAATTGTAATTATTTATTTATCTTGCTTTTTTTTACCTCTTTTTTATGATGTGACTGTGAGAACACTGTAGACTCCGCGAGTTCTTTTAGGTTACTTCCTATTACGACTCACTTTTTTTTTTTTAATATGATTACTTTTATTGTGCTTTTGGGTACAATATTGACTGGTCTACACTGTAATATCTATTAGTACTGTAATATGAAAATATTGTAAACAACCACTTTTTTTAAAAGAGTAACCATGGAGTTTCTTGCCGGTTCTTCTCCATAGGAAACGACCAATTTGGAACCGTGCACTAGCTTCTGACGTTTTACAAGTGCCCATGTAGGCCTATGTGAAATAAAAACTTTGACTTTGACCCAGTGAGTCAGTTGTGTAGATTTGATGGCAATCACTCCATGTAAAACACTGATATTGCGCCGCATCCGGTTAGACCGGAAGCCGACCCCAGCATACCTAATTGGGATAAGGCTAGGCTATAGAGACTAATTAATACTTCCCTTTTTTCGTGGACATTTTTAAATTGATAAAACAAGTATAACAGGAGATACTAGGTAAGGGATAAATATCAAAATCTACCAATATGTAACAAAATTGTATCATAAATTAGGCAAATTAATTTTATAGTAAAAACTGTCTTTTATCTTTACACAATGTTTGCGCAGTTTATATTTGACAGGCAGGTTGCAGTGTGGGACTTGAGTATTAACGTGTCGTATCGAAAAATAGGTCAGAACGACTCGTTCCTTAAAAGGAAGGTGTGCTCTGGTTAGTCTGGGCAGTTTAGCCATTTTATGCCATTGAATTTATAGGTCACACTGGTCACACTCAGAAATGTCATTCCATAAACCATAAAAGATAGACAGGTATTTTGTGCATAAACGATTCCGCGGGTAGTTCCCGCTCGCTCACACAAGTGCCTGTACAAGAGCAGAAAAGGGATGGATTAGGAATTGCAAAATCCAGACAAAAAAAAATGAATTTATTGCGATATAGAAAACAGCGTAGGTACCTACGTGGGCTTGCGGACGACGAGCAACAGGTAGCTCGCCGTCCGGTAACCATCCGGACTAAGCCCGACGGCGCGTAGTGTTTCACGCGTGCCTCAAAGAGATGTCAGCAAAACCAGCAGGGCCAAAGCCTACTGGGGCCATGGGTTCGCTTCCGAAAGGGAATCCCGGGGTTTGGAACGCAAAGCAAAGAAGAAAGAAAGAAGAAGAAGTAGAAGTGGATTTTAGCCGGTAAAAGTCTGACAAGCCCTCCTGGTCCGCCCTAGAGCGGGAAAAGTCATTGGATGATTTTCCACCTAAAAAAACACTAAGTATATAAAACAAAGACCCTTTTCGCGTCTGTCCGAAATCCGCTTAAACCACGCGACGGATTTAGATGCAGTTTTCAGTAATAAAATAGAATAGAATTTATTTTATTTCGGACACAAAAAATCCATAGTGTTTAGTAACTTAATATATTTTATAACTTATTATTATCTAGTGTTAGTACCCTACCCGTTACCCTTTGCACAAGAAATTTTACAATCGGAGAACTACAGTTCGCCGCTACAGTTCTCAGGATGCTGTTGCGACTATTTCTCACTCTCCTGAGCAGCGAAGTGCTTTGCTTTCGAACAATCGCGTGGAACCCGTCGTTACGAGCCTGCGCAAATATATCCGACGCACAGTAGCGAGGCAGTCCCAACTAGGGTTTTCGCCCTGGGAGTCTCGGTCTTGAAAATATCGAGAGTCTCATCGATTTTCCGTATTTTCGAGACTCAAGATTGATACGTTCGGTCTCGGGAATGACTAGACTTTTGAGACTTGCGTAGATTTTTAAAAATCTACTAAACCAGATACTGCACACTGCACGGCACGACACAGCTCTTAACAGTAGACACCTACTATTTTGAATTTTTGCCTTCATAAATTAGATTTCCAGTAAAGCTAAGGCAAGTATATTTGCACAATCCTACTCAATTTTATTGAGAGGAAGTTGGATCATTTCAAACTCTCAATAATAACGAAATTACATTATTTTATTTATATTTAAGATTAAATAAATCACTGACTGAAAAGCCATCTGACAGCTATCCAGCAATTACAAGTACCTACCTACTTATTCCAAAACATAACGGGACAAAAGATTAGCTCACGGGTTTTTTTAATTATTGATAGGCTCGCGTTTGAACACTATCACACCTAATGGTAAGCGATTATGTGATCGACGATGAAGCACGCTTGCCAAGAAGTACCTATGTAATCTATTCTCTCTTGACTTAAATACCCCCAGATTGTAGCTAGGTTTAATTGCAAAAGAAGGCCGATGAAGCTTATTTTCTAATAAGCTTAACCGTTTACTAAAACCTCAATATGACATAATAATAAAAGATAATAAAACCTCTGCGATTAACTCTATGTATGACTTACAAAACATGTTGAAAGTTTTCCAGAATTTCAAAAAATTGTAGCTGCTTGGACGCAGCGAGGACTTTTTCTGACGCAGGTTAATTTTGTGACAAAATAATAGATCCTACCGTTCTGAAATCACATTAGATGCTTCATGATTTTTACGTACCTACTCACTTTAAAAAAGCAAAAAAATAACTCAAGAAAAACAAGATTAAAATACTGTTTTTAATAGAGTTCTTTTCTCTTTTCTATATTCTTGTATTGATTGCCTAAATGCCTAGCATTTGAATATAAATCTTTTTCTTTTTAACAAGTATCGAAAGTCTCGTTTACCCAAGACTGAGTGTCTGACCAAGTTTCGATTGTTTTTAGTCCCGGGATTGGATTACATTATCCAATCCCGAGACTGAAAGCCTTAGTCCCAACAATATCCTGAAGGCATTATTATATTGGACGCGCAGGACATCTAGCGATCTTTTGGTGTAATTAACCCATAGATTACCCGTGTACAGACTCTGGCAGTAGGCCTTAAAAATAATGATTTTAACTTGGTCGGTACACCGAGCAAATCTACGGACCAATATGTTGCACCGGACGGCTAGTGCCCTGCGCTCCCTTTCAATGTTTACATCGTCTTTAAGGTCTTCGGAAGTTCGGATAGATAATGACCCAAGTATTTTTAAGAGGATACTCTTTTGAGTGCAGACCCGTTTGTAAGAAGCTCGGGTCCTTCTTCTCGACCTTTGCAAACGACCTTAAAGACCATGTATTCACAATTATTGACATTATAATTTAAACCATGTGCGGCAGCATAGGCTTCACAAGTCTTAAGCAGTTTCCCTACTATCCCCGCAGACGGACCCAGCAGCACCATATCGTCAGCATAGCTGATGTTGTAATGCTAACACCACCAACACTGCATCCGACCCGCATGCTGCTAAGTCCCGCTATGAGGTTATCCACGTAGAGGTTGAAAAGCCTAGGAGACGTCAGACCTTCCTTGTCTCACCCCGCACTACAGTTTTTCCGGCTCAGGGAGCACACCGTCCTATTTCACATGATTGGTCTGATTGCCATACCAATGCTGCAATAGCCCACATATTTCCGCAGGTACACCCCTGCTTGCCATCTTTCTCCAGAGCACATCATACGAGACACGATCGAAGCCTCTGGAGAGATCAAGGAAGCAGGCGTACACAGGTGTCTTGCGATCTATATAGTGTTGAACCGTATTGAGAGTAATAAATAAAAAACTTTTTATAAAAAAAAAACCGACTCCACCAAAAACAATTGCATCGGACTGGCGGACTTTTCTTTTGTAAAAAGTTTTTTATTTCCCACTTTTTAGTTGTGATATACTTATAGCCAGAGTACCTATTTCTCATGACAATTCGAATTAACCCAAACACTGCTAGGATACATTATTTTATTATGAAGTTCCCATCAACCTCCCGGCTGGCTCCAGCATCAGGTCAGTTCGATAGTACCTTATAGCCAAAATGCATCTCATGACAATTCTAATAAGCCCAAACACGGCTAAGATACATTGACTAATTACGGAGTTTTTGTGCCTACCTTCCGACTCCATCATCAGATCAGTTCGATAGTACCTTATAGCCAAAGTGCGTCTCATGATAATTCTAATAAGCCTAAACACGGCTAGGTTACATTGATTAATTACGCAATTCCAGTGCCTACCTTCCGGCTCCATCATCAAATCACTTCGATGATACCATTTACAATATAACTATTCAGAACCATTTATTTAATTGTATTGTCACAGTTACTTAACTATCTTCATTGTGATATCTATGTGGGGGTGAAGTTCCGTTGGCCATTTCTGGTCTTCTTCATCAGTTCCACTTCATCAAATGTTACTCTCGATGAAAATACCAAAATCACTATACAATAGTTGCCTAGAATATTTGAGTAGTTTCCTCGATTCCTCATGGATCCCATCATCAGAACTGGATTTTGAAAAAACTGGAACCAATCTGGAAGCATATACTTTCAGAGAAAAAAAAATTGCAAGTCATCAACGATGGAGTTCTGAGGTAACAGAAAAAAAATATGATAAAAAAAATACAACCGAATTGAGAACCTCCTCCTTTTTTTGAAGTCGTTTAAAAAAAAATTATGAAGAGAACACGATTTTCTCGCTTTTACCAACGGCTTCACCGGAAAATAATCTTAACTTACTCCTGGGATAAAAATTTGCCTATATCCTTCTCCACGGTTTTATCTATCATCGTTTCAGCCGAAAGACGTCCACTGTTGGACATAGGCCTCGCCCAAGTGTCGCCACAATGAACGGTCCTGTGCGTCTCAAATCCATCGGATTCCCACAACCCTTACCAGGTCATCGGTCCACCTTGCAGGAGGCCTTCCAACACTACGTCTTCCGGTACGTGGTGGCCATTCCAGAACCTTAACCTAACCAGACCCAAACGGCCATCCGTTCTGCGAGCAATGTGCCCGGCTCATTGCCATTTAAATTTGGCGATTCTTCGTGCTATGCCGGTAACCTTGGTTCTCCTGCGGACATCCTCATTCCTGATTCGTTCACGCAAGGAAACTCCGAGCATTGCCCTTTCTATTGCCCTTTGGGTAACTTTATGTCTTCTGATGAAGCCCATTGTAAGCGATCACGTTTCGTAGCCATATTTCATCACTGGCAACAGGCACTGGTCATAGACTTTCGTCTTGAGACACTGTGGTATATTGGACGAGAAGATACCGTTTTATCTATATTAAACTAAAATTCTTTAAAATTCAGAAGTTTAGGCGTGATAACGAAACAAACAAACAGAAAGACAGATACTACTATGAATTTGAATTCTCGTTTATAATAATAAGTATGGATTACTTACTAACTTACAAGTAGGTTATAGATATTACTAAAGTACTTAGGTACGTAAATAGTAGTTCGTGATAAAACTAATTAAATGGTATGATGTGAGTCCATAGAGTGCGTCCTTGTTTCAAAACAAAGGAATGCATCGACTTCGAACAAAGCATCCATCACTGAAATGATTAATACTGTACAGCTTTATTTCAATGAATCCTCTATATTTCCGCTATAATTTATATCATCTCTAAGACATTATTCTGTGCCTGAGGGAAGGAATCTAACTCACTAGCTAGGTTCCTGTCCTCAGGCACGCAATCACTATTGCGTGACTTAAACAATAGAGTAGGTACCTACATACATACAGGTTTGTAGAATTTGATACTTACGGTAAGCACAATATTTGCGAGCGTAGTAAATATTGTACTTTTTAATTTTTTATTTAAAGTCTATTTTTTGGCTACTACCTCACCTGATGGTGATGATGTGGTCGATGATGAAGCACTCTTGCGTAGAAGTTACATATTCACTTTTGACTAGTATTGTAGATTCATGTATGTATAGTATAGGCATAGATTACTTAAAGCTTCTAACGGGAATCTGCATGACTCTACTTATTTTATTGTGAACTAGCAACCTGCACCGGCTTCGCTTGGATGCAAATTATATTTATTTATTTAGTTTATTTATTTATTAAAACTTAATGCACTAGTAACAAACACTGTACAAAGGCGGACTTAATGCCTTAGGCATTTTCTACCAGTCGACCTTAGGGTGGTGCAGAAATAAAACATGGTAGGTGCAGCTTAATGGTAAAGAAATAGAAAAGAATACATATATACTTACATAAACTTTCCTTGTTTATCGCTTTTTCTTTTAGTGAAAAACGCATCAAAATCCGTTGCATGGTTTAAAACGAATTAGCGGATAAACATGTCGACACACGCTAAAAGAAACTTCGTTATACCTACCTGCCTGTACTTTTTTTTTAGACGTGGGTAATCATAATGACTTCCCCCGCTTTAGGAAGGAGCGAGAGGGAGTGTCAGACTTTTACTGACTAAAGCCACACTTGTGGCCTTAAGTTGCCCTATGCGATCTAGGCCTATGGGCAGCTAGGCGTGGGCGAAGTGGGCCCTCGCCCACGGCCTCGCACCCAAAGGGGCCTTGCACAAACGAGGGCTCTTTAACCCTACAGTGGGCGCGATATGAGCAGTTTGCCGCCCTAATAAAAAAATTGTTAATAATTCGTAAAACAACGGCCCGTTTTAGTAGCTGCCCCCACTTTGGGTCGCAATTTGTGCCATAAAGCTGTACGCCATCAGTACCCTGGAAACCGCTAGAGGAGGAATTTATTACCATCAGGTAACGCCAGGCGGCATTTTGCTCCCACGCGACTTCTCACGTAAGTCATATGTCACACACACAGTTACATGGTCTTTTATTGAGACATTAAATATTTCTTTGAGGAACCAAATTACTCACTATGTACCTATAAAACAAGTATCATCCCGACACACGAAAAAGGGATGTCGCAAATGCTCAAAATTACTGTGCAATGAATATTACACATACCTGTGTGAAGACTGTTTTGACAAAGCACACCCAGTAGATGTAGAAAATATATAATTTTGTTAATTTTTTTCAATTTTTAAGAGTATCAAACGTAACATTTTTTTTTTAACTTATCCTACATAATCTTATATAGGTATGTAGGATAAGTTAAAAAAAAAAGAAAAATGTTACGTTTTCGAAAATCTTTTATAAACTATTGTTTCTAAAACAAAGTTCATTATTATGTCTATTTGTCATTACCTATTTGTGTTTCTTTTAAATCCTGAGAAAATAAATAAATTCAATAGCTGCATTCCTACGCTACGGTCATAATACTCCATCTGTTTAGATAGTTAACTAAACGTAAACAATCTTGATATTTCTTTTTATTAAAAAAAAATCGTATAAAAGACATACAAAGATTATTTAAATTTAGTTAATTACCAAACATCGGTATAGGTAAATAACAAATTGTAAACATTTTTAGATAAAATTTTTAGACAACTTTTAGATAAAAGAAATGTCAAGATTGTTTACATTTAGTTAATTACCTAAACAGATGGAGTATAGAAAAAGAGCGGCAAAATGCTTCCCACGCGCCGACTGACGTTTTGAGTAAAGACGGGGCACTCTAGGGTTAAGAAGAAGGGTTTTTTTTTATAATCGATAGGCTCGCGTTTGACCACTATTTCAGCTGATGGTAAGCAACGATGTGATCGAACACTGGGTTGCGACAGTCGCTGTCTCGTTTTCGAATTTATGAAAGAAATAGCCCTCGCTGATGTGCTTCGCCCACGTCCAAATTAATTCACGCTACGCCTCTGCCTACGGGTTTCCTTTTCAGAAATTCCCCGTAGCCCTAGCGAGCGTCGGCCCTGTTCTGCGGGTTCTGCCTGCTGGTTTTGGGTTTTGCTGACATCTCTTTGAGGCGCGCGTGGAGTACTACGCGTCGATTCGGGCGACGGGCCGGAGTTCCGAAAGGTGGACCCGGAGCTCCGTTCTACCGAACGGCCGGTACCTACAGGTACTATATGTTGAGATGATAAAGCGCTACTACTTTAAAAACCACAATATTCTCTTCTCACTGAACCTTTTTTTTTCGTATTTAGATATCGTCAGAGAGTTCTCTTCGAGTTAGGTACCTAGTAATTTAGGTAGGTGCCTATAAAATCAACTCCAAGCCTTAGTGCCTTAGGCAATGAGTTTGGAACCAAAAGCGACTAAATACCTAGCCAAATATTTTTAAACCTCTAATCAGCGCTACATACAGACAGATACATCAACAACACTTCAATAGCTACAACCCTTTTACGACAAGTCTTGTATTACCATTATGGTCTGGGATCTAACACAAATGATTTGTTACTTTTATGAAATTTGGACGGTAATTTATTACAAAAAAATGTAGCAGTTCTCCTTAAACTTTAACCATGACAGATCGAGTGACAAAATTTTCAAGTATATTTACAAAACTGGAAAACCTATGTAATATAATATTAATGTGAATAATTCAGTTAGTATTAATTTAAATATCAAATTAACACTAACTATTATTCATAGAGGAAAACAATGATATAGGTATTTTTAAAATTACGCTATCAATTTAATTTTCCTCATGTGACATCCAGTAACTGAATAAGTACAATTAAATATGTACGAGAATTTTATTTATTTAAACTTATGTAGGTACAGTGGTGGTACATAGGCGGCCTTAATGCAACATGGCATTCTCTTCCAGTTAATCTTTGGTTAAAAAAGACAACACTGTGGTAGGTGTGCACGATAAATAAATAAGACTAGATATTTAAAATAGAATTTAGTATATTTAGGATACTTATAATAATAAAATACATATATACTTATCCTAATATTATAAACTAAAAAATACTTTAATAAATATCAAATCATTACAAATAAGAGAACATAAAATATAACAAACGCTTTGTGGTTCCTGCAACCAGGCTCAAAAAAATAGGGGGCTCATATATATGCCAATGTATACACTTCTATAATAAACTTCCTAGTCATATTCAACAACTAAACCTTAATAAAGGAGACAATTTTTTTTGGGCCCACTATTAAACGGTTACGTTTATTAATCATATTACACATGGAAAAAGCGATCATCTTATTATAATTAACAGACCAAAAATTATATAGAAATCTAACCGGAATAATGAAATAATAGTAAAAAAGTGTTACGGCAAAAAATGCTTGTTTAGGAGCGTTTTCAAGTTTATTTTAACGTGAAAAAAAAAATATTGCTACAGTGCGCAGCGGTGACATCGGATTTAAATGCGTTTCAAGAGATAATAATTAATTGGTACAGCGAACTTGTTTTTAATGTTGTTATTAACGGTTAACACAAATATCAAGTAACGTACTTTAAAAATGAACGTGGAACGAAACGTAATTAATAGCCCGTTGCAGATGCTCTGTGGTCCAGTTTCAATCAGTTTGACACTGACAGACAACTAGTGGTGGGTCGTTGTCGAATTTTAGACGGACGAGACGTAACCGTTTTGGCGACGACAAAAACGGTTGCAGAAAACGGTCGTCGTCGCAACTGGTTTGAAGACGAAACTATCGTCGAGTGAAGTAGAGTCAGAAAACGTTCGTTGTCGCAACTAGTTTGAGGACGGTAATAAATTCTGTACTCGTCGCGTCGTCGTTTCAAAACCAGTTATTACAATGAAAAATGAACTTTATGACTATAAACATAAAATTCATTTTTCATTGCAATAACTGGTTTTAAAAACGACGACGCGACGAGTGTGATAGTTTAAGCAATGGATTTTCGACCTTATTTTCTTAACAGTAAGATAACGATTCGCATACAGTAATTCGAAGACTGGTTTATGCAACGAAGACTGTTTGGTCGCAGGATGGAAAACGGTTGTTACGTTGCAGAACAAAAAACGGTCTTTGAAAACTGTTCGTCGTTGAAACGCCCACCGCTACAGACAACATTATTATTGTTTCCGATTACTAGATAGTTGCATGTTTCTTCTGTTCTTTTCGTATTTTTATTCGAAAGATTTTATGAAAATGGCATCTGTAGATACATGCATAATCCACAAAGCCGTTGTATCAATTGTGCAGCACGATTTTAACGGAATGTTGAATACTGCTTTTGCTGGGTACTGTTGTAATTGTTTAGTGGACAGACACACTGTTGGCTGCTGTGCATATGTGATGTGTATAGTGTGGTTTTTATCTTGGGCGCGGCATCAAGGTGAGGTTGAGCCACCTGCATCTTTTTTAGATGAAATACTGCTTTTAAGAGATGACTTTGAAAATGATGATGATGAACAGTAATAAATACTTGTGATGCTATAATGTGTTTTTTTTTCTCCTTACACAACCAGCATAAAACACATCACCATATTATTTTAGATCTACAGTCAATGGCCGACAAAAGCCGCGCTATTTCGAAATGAATACATCTACGCATTTTCATGAATAAGTCTATCAAATCGTGTAAATCACATCAAAGTCTGTCACGTAGTACAGACGTGACTTTGTTTTATACTGTATATTATTAAACAGTGCACTATTTTAACTTAAAATAGGTACCAAGGAGACCTATCCACTCATTAGACAATCGCTCTTGTGAGATTTTAGGTTATTATGAGAGTCATGTTTTGACTGTCGTATTTCACGGTACTCCAGTTAGGTAAAGTTTTGCCAATATTACCAATGTAATCTAGAGATTATAAGGAATAAACTAACGTGCATTTCATTGCTATACGCCACAATTTGTGGTGGGCCTATTCCCCAAACAAAAAAAATTGTCTCCTTTAAATCATTTGTAAAGCGCAAACTTTGCCAAAAGGCTTTTTACACTATAAAGGACTATGTTGAGGACGAAATGGCGTGGGATCGACCTGCTCCAGTACGCACTACAACTGTTACTGTTGTCTTATTTTTTTCTTTTGTTTTTATTTTCAAGAGTGCCTATTTCTTATGACAATTCCAATTAACCCAAACACTGTTAGGTTACATTGTTTTACTATGAAGTTCCCGTGTCAACTTTCCACCTTCCGGCTCCATCATCAGATCAGTTCGATAGTAACTTATAGCCAAAGTGCATCTCATGACAATTCTAATAAGCCTAAACACGGCTAGGATACATTGATTAATTACCGAGTTCCCGTGCCTACCTTCCGGCTCCATCATCAGATCAGTTCTATAGTACCTTATAGCCAAAGTGCATCTCATGACGATCCTAATAAGTCCAAACACGGCTAGGTTACATTGATTAATTACGGAGTTCCAGTGCCTACCTTCCGGCTCCATCATCATCATCAGATCACTTCGATGGTACCATTTTCAACGTAACTATTCAGAACCATTCATTTATTTGTATTGTCATATCTTCATTGTGATATCTATGTGAGTATGAAGTTCCATTGACCATATTTTCTGGTCTTCTGTATCAGTTCCACTTCATCAAATGTTACTTTTTGAGTGTAAATGCTTAAGTTCTCGATTGAAATACCAAATTCACTATATGGTTGCCTATAATATTTGAGGACTTCCCTCGATTCCTCATGGATCCCATTATCAGAACTAGATTTTGAATAAAATGGGACCAATCTGGAAGCATATCCTTAAAGGGGAAAAAAAGAATTGCAAGTTGGTCCATAAATGACGGAGTTCTGAGTTAAAAATTAAAAAAAAAATACTGGGCAAGTGCGAGTCGGACTCGCGCACTGAGGGTTCCGTACAAACTCACCTATGTAAATAATTCAATTCCCGAATGAAGTCTCGACGATTTTTCCGAATCGCAATTTTTTATAAAAGGTCGTATCTTTGTTTTTCGTTAACTTATAGGTTTGATTTTTTCACAGTTTCAAGGGACCGCAGACCCGAGTTAATAATAATTTCAACTCGATACCTCCACGTGTTCCCGAGATAAAGAGTCTTGACAGACAGACAGAGGGACGGACAACAAAGTGATCCTATAAGGGTTCCATTTTTTCCTTTTCAGATACGGAAACCTAAAAAAATAATGATAAAGAAATACAACCGAATTGATAACCTATTTTTTGAAGTCGGTAACAAAATATCGAACTTCCATGCAAAAAGTAGTCAAAGAAAAGAAAACCAATCTGAAAATAATTGTACTTACGCATTAAAGTTAATTATTGTAACTTTCACTCGACTTTGTTTACATAAAGATTTACGTCTTTATCGTTATTGATTTACTATAATGTACTACGCATTGGAGTCTAGGCTCTTGGGTGCCATTACTCAGCCCTCAGGGTCACAATCACAAATTCACGACTTTTTGACATGCTAACTTGCAATACTATAGCGTTAAAACAAGTGGAATAAGTGGCAACTAATTGCTGTTAACTAGTTCATAAGGATTGTAATACCTGACGAACGCCTAACCTAAATATTAATTCATTGAATGGGGATTAGAATGATTGCTAGGTATAATTATAACTTTTAGATGGGTCGTTCATCTTTTCTATTGACAATCGATCAGGTACAAAAAGGGTGACGGAGGCGTATTTCGTCCACTATGTCACGATTTTTTTTTTAATGTTCAAGTGCGTGTCAGACTCGCGCACCGGGGGTCCGTAAAAACTTACCTATGGATTTCCATAGGAGGAGTAGGAGTCGGGAATCGATTTCCGACTTAACTACAAAATGGTTTTCAGTCTTTTCCCTTTATTTGTGCTACAAAACCTTGCTTATTGCCATGTTTCGGGATTTTAGTTCAATGGGAAGTAGGCGTGTGTAACTCTTTACTGAAAGGACTCATTGTTCTGAAACATTTTAGTGTTCCGAAGATTGGAACGTCAGTAATGTTTTAAATGCATCATTTGGAACAATTGGAACACTGCACTCTTTACTTTAAGTGACCTGCAGTCTTTTTAAAATTCAAATTAAAACGTAAATACTTAGTGGAAATAAAATTAATAACCTGAACTAAAAACATCGGCTTAAAATTATTCATAAATCAAAATTCTATTAAATAAAACTGTTAGTGTATATGACGTGACGTAACAGATTACGATTCATAACAGTCAGTATCTGTGTTTGTATCTTTTGAGCCGATGTTCCAAATGATACATATCACTGTTGTGGAACATTTCAGTGATTCAGTTGCAAATGTTCCAATCGCAAAGATGACCAACTTTGCCCACGCCTATTATGAAGTAGTTACCCTATAGGTTTTAAATTTCTTACGAGCCTCTTAGCTTTTAGCTTATTACCTCCACGTGATCCTGAGAAAAAGGGTTCCGTTTTTCCGACTGAGGTACGGAACCCTAGAAAAGTGAATACTTTTCCAATTTAAAGCCAATTAATAATAGTATATATTATTTTACTAATAACTTTAAAATAAAAACGAATTGAGATATTTAAAATTTTACACGATATTTACATTAGTTTTTCGATAGGACAGCCTGCATATTCGGTACAAAAGAAGAACGACCCAGGTGCCAATTGTGCAGAGAGAGTGGTAGAAAAAATTGTGTAGTTGAATATTGAATAACTTCGTAACACGGTTGACTAATTAATAGTGAACTATCACCAAATTTATTAATGCAATTGTGGCGTCATCGACACCCATACATACGATTTAAAGTTACATATCCTAGATTTCGCTATAGTTTAATTGCTGATAATTCTTATTGTATTTGTTTTTTTTTGTACCTTATTATTTATTGTATCTATAATTTTAAATAATTCATTCAAAATATAATTAATAATAATAGTTAGCCAAATTCTGTAATTGTGTTGAGTTAACGTTTAGGTGAAGAATTCGCTACGAGAATTGTATCTTTAATAAGGCTCTTTTTTTTTGTGTCTCTACGAACTATTCGTTGGAGTGCGTAATAAATAAAATGAAAAATACTTTGAACGGATTATTTAAAATACAATATATCAAAATTCGATTAACTTGTAATTTAGTCGTGTATTATTGAGAAGAGTTGACAATCTCGCGAGATTTATTAAAAATTAACGGTGTTCGCAATGACTCGGTGACATCGTCATTAGATTTCAATAGATAATAGGTACGTTTGTAGAGTTTTGCTATTTAATTTATGTTTATTAAGTTTTATTTATTTCATAAAAAATAAATGGTATAAAAAATACGACAAAGTGTCGCGTTGCCGAGATAATTATGTTGTACCAAGTTAGTATGCAAAAATCCGTTATATGTATTATGAGAACTTCAATGCCAAATATCTCGGCAAAGGGTGTCTATGTTTGTTCCCGAAAATTTTTTGTTTCATCAATTAGCCCGATGGTTTAAGAAATGAGAATAAATCGCTTCAGTGCTCCATGAAATATTAGATTAAAGATGTTACGGTATATTATTTGACCTAGATATTATACCAACTACGTCAACTGTAGGTACCTACTCTTTCTGCGAGAATTTAGAATTCTATAATATCGTCATTGCAAATTTATGTAAGTAATCAGCTTTTTGAAGAATTTTAAAATAACGGTGCTAATACATATGTATAATTACCTATGTGTGTCGTCTTTTATTTACAGTAAATACTGTTTATCAAAATACAATAGGTAGGTACCTAAATCTATTTTGATTCTTTGACCATTTCAACAACAATATTTAGGTGCTTAAATAAAATATATCGCCAAGAAGAATTAAATACCAACCTATAAAGTTGTAGATATTTATAAAAAAAATCATTAGGTAGGTACCTACATACCTACATGGCAATGAACTATTGACACAGATTAACTATTGATAAGCGATATTAAATTCTAAAATGAGTGAGTAGTATCTAACGTTAGCAATGGAAATACCTACTTATTTTAGAGCTGGAATTTGAATTTATTCCTTTAAACGATTACCTACTTTCTTCAATTGTAGACTAAATCTATTGAGCCTAAAGAAAAAAAGCGTTTTGGCGGCTTTTGTACACGTATCTATATTAATATTAAAAAGAGGAAAGATTTGTAAGCTTTTGCCGCGACTTTGTCCGCGTAGAAGTCAAAAATGGTTCTATTAATTTTGTTTTATTATAATCAATAGCTCTTGTCCGCAACTTCATTCGCGTAGAAGTTGGAAATATTTGTAAAGTTTAGGAATAATAAAAGGCTGTTTTAGGTGCATCACGCTATTATAAGTAGGAGTGGAACGATAGAACATTGGGTGAAAGTACTGGGTCTTATACCTAATATTATTATTATGTATGGACTATAGTAGGTAACGTTTTAAAGTAAGTACTTCTACGTACACTAAATTTTTAGTTTTGTTTTCTAACTAACCTAACGGTTCTTTTACTAGGTACATACTATTTACATACTTAAAAAACCAGGCAAGTGCGAGTCAGAGTTGCGCACCTTTGAAAACAGTTCAATTCCCGAATTAGTTTAGGTTACCAAGATTTTTCCGAATCGCAAAAAAGTTTTTTTTGTGACGTATGTACAAATTTACAGTTTTCACATTTTTTCCTATACTTGTGCTATGAGACCTTGCTTCTTGCCAAATTTCAGGATTTAAGGGGGGAGCACCCAATGAATTTTGATTCCCTTGACAGTGTCGAAACTCGAAATATTCATTTTTTGCGACATAAACGGCCGTATCTTTTTTTTTTCGTTTAATCAGAAGTTTCATTTTTTCACAACTTCAAGGGACCACAGACTTGAGTATAAGGTTTTAATTCCGATTCGATAACTCCACGCGTTCCGGAGACAAAGGGTCTTGACTAGGGAATCCAATCCCGCGTGAGCGGGATCAGAAATGCGGGATTACTCGTGCGGGATCCCACATACTTGCGGGATTGTATTTTTTTCGGTTGTGCGATTCCTAAGTCGGAGAAAAGAAACGTAATCAATGTAAGTTAAAGTTAAATCTTCCTAAATCTGAAAAACGAAACATTAAATATTTTATTTTATGGTGCCTGATTATTTATACAGTCTACCTCTGCGAAATTCAAATTGTCTTAAGTTTATTTGCATTTTGCAGGTCAGAGTGGCACCGTGACCCGCAAAGTGCAAAAAATTAAGACAATTTGAATTTTGCGGGCTACATTTGAGCATCCCCCTTTAAAAACTAAAACAAAATATACCCAACCCGTAAATCCCGCGGGATTCGCAGGATTGGGGACTTCAATCCCGCAAGCCTGCGGGATTGCGATTTTGATACGGGATTAGATTCCCTAGTCTTGACCGACAGACAGACAGACGGACGACAAAGTGATCCTATAAGGGTTCCGTTTTTTTCCTTTTGAGGTACGGAACCCTAAAAACACTTAACTACTGAAAATACTCATAAATAATTATTTTATATTATAATGATGTAACATTATAACATAATTTACACGAGCTCTGCAATAGCTCTATTAGCGGGTTCCTTTTTTCAGTGGGAAATCAACAAATATCAAATGACTTCCCGCTCAGGGTAGAGCGAGAGGTAGTGTCAAACTTTTACTGACTTAACCTAACCTGTGTTCCTTTAGATGCCCTTGGCGTTACACCCCGCAGCCCATAAGTGGGATCCCTATAGATAGATCTAGGTATAAGTTTATGCAGTAACACCAACTAACTTCAAATGTAATGTTTGTGCTTGAATTGGGATAGGTAAATGACACCTTGGTCCTTGACCCGACAAAAATATTTTTAATTTTATTCAGGGCACAAAAAAATATTGCACCCAATTATAAATTTTAGATTAGTTACTTCGAGAACAATATTATTGTTAATTGTTATAATGAACATAACAAACATTATCTGTTTTGGAGTTTATAGGACGTATATTAGAGCTAAGGCAGCGTTTGACGTAATCGCACGGGTCGAATGGACGCGAGAGGTCAGTGTTTTTATCGGCATCGTCATCCAACGCTGGCGGAGGGGTCAATTGTCGTCTGATTTTCACAACTGCTTTATTAACGCTATCGTCCTATAACCGTGAATATTTTATATTCGTCATCTGTATAAACGTATTGTGCATCAATATTCCAATAGTTAAATATTAATCACTTAGTAAAACTCAAAGGAAAACAAGATATCTAACGGGCTGGGAGACAACTGCAGCGAAAACTTTTCCAATTTTACCACCAAATAAACAATTATTATTTATTTGACAAAGGATAACTTGCCGGTATGTAATTTTCAAAATATATTTTAATTTTGATGTTGTGAGTTTATCTAAGTAATCTAGTTATTCTTGCTTTTTTATACCTACATTTTGTTTTTTTTTTACTTACCTATTGCATAGAAAATAGGAAAGGAGAGCTTACCTGAAGGTTAACGTACCTGCTGATTTGTGTTTATGTTTTTGGCTGCCATTAACGATTGACTGAATTTAAAACAATTTTAACGAGCGATAAAGAGAAAAAGGACAATATAATTACTCACCCCAAAACAAAAATTGATTCGATATCAGAAAACAGATAGTTTTTGTTAAAACACACCAAGTTGTCAATATTAATGAATTGTTTAGAGATGCGTACACATTTTCCGGCGTCCAGGCCGGCTACTAACACTATTTATACTTCACTATTGATAGCTGGGGCAGCGCGACTCGGACGCTGAATAGCAAATGAGAAAAATCTGAGCGATGACCACATCGCGCCCTCAACCATCACACGACCAACTCCACTTAATTTGCATTAAATATGGTCTACGTTATACATACCTACCCACTGCCTCACGTTAAATGTAAAGAATGAAAGTATAACACATCACCTCATTCAATCGTGAGAGTTGCGTGCCAAGAATTGAGAGAATTTTACCAATGAAAGTAGTTTCGGCCATTTGTTATACTTTAGATACCATTAAGTATCTCGGGGTGTCCCGCTATTAACATAAACTTCTGAATAAACACGTGAGATATCGTACATTTTCATAGACGTGTGAAGCTTTCAGATTTCTAGCGAGAAGCAGTATTATCCGAGATATACATTACATACAATAGGTATTACATCTAATACGTGGGACGTGCTAACAAATATAATTGAAGTGCATTCCGATGAGACCACGTGCTTACAATAGGTGAAAGTAAGTTCGATGAACCAAACGAAAGTTTTTACAAAGGGATTCTGGATGCCAGCCGGGACAGCGCGTGTGAAGGCACTCTCCAGTAAAATGTGCAATTGTTCGTACGACAACAATGCTGACGTAATATGATAGATACACAATTACAGCTTACCTAGGTATGTATTTTGTCAACCATTAAAGTTAAAATCTTTTCGCTATTAATTTAATAGGTACCAACATATTAGCAAATGAAATAGTCAGATCAAAATTAACACTATAAATAAAATTGTAAGCTCAATTAATAGTCCAAGAAAAATATTCCCTTCGACGGGAACCAAAAAATATAGGACAAAGGTATATACGAGTATATTTTTCTTTTGTAAAAAAGAAGAAAACGATACAGTGCGTCGAAATTTCGCGTGACTACACCTAAAAGGCCCCATACACGGTACGATTTGTCTGTACGATCCGTCGCTTCAAACCGAGATCGTAACGACGTATCGATAGTGTATGTCAAGGTTATCGATCTTCAAATCTTCAAATCGTACCCGTGTATTGTGCCTTATAATGTACAGTACAATCATTCCCTAGATGTGACGTAACAAGTCCCCTCTCTCCTGAGCTTTAGCAAGCTTTGTCTTTGTCATTTTGACCATTTTTTTTTTGTATTGTTAATCTTGCGGTTGGATCAAATATTTTTTGTCATCCAAGAAACATAAAAACACAAGTAGAAATTAAAGCCAAGTACAAGATCGTCATTTGAATATTGACCCACATTCGAAAGATAAGAGTGTGTAGATCTGTGGTCATACTTGTCTAGTCAAATAATGCACGTGCATCGGCGGAATACCTAACCCTTGCATCAATGCTACCAGTGACAGTCTGTTTTGTTTTCGGTGGGAAATCTTCAAATAATTCCTCCCGCTCTGAGTGGAGCGAGAATGTCAGACTTTTACTGACCAAACCCAACTCTTCCCCTGCGTTCCAGGGCCACGCTGGCAAGCTCAGTCTGTTATCGCTATTGCGCGCTTGCATAATTTATTCGCAAATTCGCGACCGTGTATTGTGTGGCTGGCTGGGGGAAAGCGAAGCATTGACGATGTTTTATTTGGTGGCTATCGATCGCAAGTGTACGGTGTGTCTACATAGGTAGCTAGACTGTTTTGCTACGCTGCGCTTGCGATTGAATCGCTGCAAACTCTTCATGTGCAACTTTTAACGCAACGATAAAAAAAAACTGGGCAAGTGCGAGTCGGATTCGCGCACTGAGGGTGCCGTACAAACTTGAAAGGTAAATTGCGGTTAACGATGTATGACGTATTAAAAAAAAAACTACTTACTATATCTCATTCGAACCAATTTTCGGTAGTAAGTAGTTTGCAGGGTAATGTACATCATATATTTTTTTATTTTTTTTAGTTTTATCATTCTCTTAATTTAGAAGTTACAGGGGGGGGGGGGGGGCACACATTTTATCACTTTGGAAGTGTCTCTCGCACAAACTATTCAGTTTAGAAAAAAATGATATTAGAAACCTCAATATCATTTTTGAAGACCTATCCATAGATACCCCACACGTACGGGTTTAATGAAAAAAAATTTGTTGAGTTTCAGTTTTAAGTATGGGGAACCCCCAAAATTTATTGTTTTTTTTTTCTATTTTTGTGTGAAAAACTTAATTCGGTTCACAGAATACATCTACTTACCAAGTTTCAACAGTATAGTTCTTATAGTTTCGGATTAAAATGGCTGTGACATACGGACGGACAGACAGACAGACATCACGAATCTAAAGGGTTCCGTTTTTTGCCATTTGGCTACGGAACCCTAAAAATAGTGTTTTTACCTACATTGCCGATAATAAAGAAACTGATGACTCGACAATAAACATCATTAGAGAACCTACAGGCAAACCACAAGGTGAGAAGCAGCCGTTTAGAGAAAGCTTATCGAGAAAGCTTGGCACTAGTCCATTACACGTAAAATGAGCTAGGTATACAAAATGTACCTACATAGCTGTGTGGAAATAATACAATATATGTATACATAAGTATTATTATCACAAAGCATACGTACAAGTGTTTAATCTAATTTAATTTTATGATGCGGGATGGAATGCAGTTGCATAATAATAAACCCGCATGTTATTATCGTAACAAATAACATTTTTATTCAGTATTTGGTCTATTAACCTGGAATTGGTTTTTATATCGTCATTGTGTACTAGAAAAAATATATTTTATAGTTTTACGTAAATCAGATGATTGTAAAAACCCGTCAAGATATAAGATGTTGCTAATATCGCAGGTTATCTTTCTAAAGGTCGGATGCAACGATTCAGTAGGCAAGCATGTTGACCGAGTCTGATTGCGGCCTCAATCGCAGGGCCTTCTTGTTAAGTTAATATTGGTAACGAACTCTGCGTGCCCTCCAAAAACGAATGCACTTAAATAGTTATTTTATTTTTAATTATTATAACACTAGCTTCTACCAGCGGCTTCGCCCGCATGAAAGTAAAAAATAAATAGCCTATGTTACTCAGTGAAAATGTAGCTTTATAATAGATGATCAAACGAACTTACCTGTGATGTTCGATCATTATTATACGTAGCTTCGTTCGAAGACATATTCAATTTAACCATGCAGCTAACGCTTGCGCTAGGCGACCCAATTCGCAGCTTTTCAGAGCCTAAAAGCAAAAACAAAACGCACCGTATCCGAGCGAGTATCTGTCAGTAACGTCAAATGTCATTCTTTCAGAGTTAGAGATAAATCTTAAGTTTTGCTGGGTAGGGTAGGGAGGGTTCCCTATGTCTTCGAACGAAGCTACGTATAATAATGATCGAACATCACAGGTAAGTTCGTTTGATCATCTATTATACTGCAAGCTTCGTTCGAAGACATATTCAATTTAACCATGCAGATGTTAAGAGTCAACTTAAAGCAAAATTAAGATTTTTAATATAAAACAAATATATTTCAGGAACCAAAATCTCTTAGGCACTTATTAGGCTTTTAATATAATGGTAATATGAGACAATCAGTCTTTTTGTCATACTTATACATTTTATATTATATAAGTATATATGTCTATATTTTTTATAATTATTTTAAACATATTAAGGCATTTATAAGCAAATATTTTGTTCAGCATTAAGCACAGCATGAGCAAATTCAGATGAATTGTTGGAAATAGGTATATTATAAAATTTTGCAAAAGTTGAAGAACTGTTTGTTCAGCCGTTTGCCTAATTACATCTAATGATACTCCCCTAGCTTTAGCAGTCGACATGGATGCATGTCTTGTACTATGCCCTGAAAAAACGCTAATATCTATGCCAAACATAGAGAAAGTATATATATATATATATATATTATTATTATTATTATGGTTTTTTAGGCAATTTTTCTCAGGCTAGTACCTGGTGTATCTCACGGGATTATCCATCTACTAATGGTAGACGAAGAAATTGGCTTGTGTGGGTTATTCAAAGAAAGTATTAAATGAGTATTATCTTCCCTAATACTCTTGAGTGTATCTAATGTAATAAAATAAAGTAGTGTAAGGGCAGATTTCAGGTTTTGCCGTGCATTTTCGTTACAGAAAATGGCTCTATTTTTGTATGTTACTAAAAACAATAAAATAAAAACTAAAATAAAGGTAAATAAGAGGTTCGGTCCGCTGCAACCAGAACCAGATGTTTTTATAGTGTCTAGGATAGAAATGTTTACACCGGTTTCATTAACTATAATATTGGGTATTTTTATAAATGATAAATCTGTGCTACTTGGGCTCTGCTAAGTGCAAACAAATTCACTAACTTTTTAGACAATTTGATTTTTATAGAAACCTTAACATAATCTCTGGATGTGATCATTACCACCAATTTATGAGTCTATTAATTTATTAATTGGTATAGACTGTGTGAATAAGTGAGATCCTATAAGTAACATTGAATTGAGGCATTATTTGGAAGGTAACCTAATGTAACCTCTATGGCTGATGGAAGAACATCATGTCAATATTCTGGAAATTAGTGTAAGGAGGTGTGTAAGATGACACTCTTTAAAAGAGGAATGCAATAGTTTTTTATTGAGTAGGTACCTATAAAGACTAACAGCTTGAAAAAACTGACATGGTTTTCAATGGTGGACAAGCTTGTGAAGGTCAATATGACATCACCTTTTCATTTTTGATTTTTGTAGCCTCCCCAATATTGGGCTAAATGGAGGAAAGAACACATAAAAGAAATAAATTATCATGTCCAAGGGCAGTAAAAAACATCTAATTAAATGTATTTTGAATCTGGTTTCCAGGAAACACAGGCATCACATTTATGCATTACTTGTAGAAGGGAAAAGATCAATCAGTTTGACCAAACTGAGACACAATATACCTACTAAAATGTAGAGATATTCTGTTCCCACTCTATGTTAGATGTATGAGATTGTTAATTGGTCTCTTTGTTGTCTTTTGTATCCATATATGAAGCAAATAGACAAATCTAATTATTTTCACACCATTGCTCCATATTTCTGGCTATATTATTTAATTGTTGATACCGTATTCCTCCCATTCGGTTTAAATAAGATACAGCAAACTATTATCAAACTCACACAAAATGTGTAAGTGCTCATGTTTAACAAAATAGTATTTTTAAAGGTTTTATCCTTTTTCCAGAACCCATAGACTTCTGTTATCACTACAATTGCGCCCCCCCCAGTTCTTGTTGCATCATTGTAGGTCTAGTTTGATGATTGGATGAATTTTTATTTTGAATCTTAGTTGCCTTTACTTATAACTAAGTATTTATGTTCTAATTTTAGTATAGAACCAACCAACAACAAATGTTGTTGCAACAAAATAATGCAACAGTTGATGTACATATTAAGTGAATAATCTCTCATAAGCTAAGAAACTTGTTTCTGTAAATATTTTTAAGGGATTTACAGAAACAACATTTTTTGTATGTGACATCAGTCATTGTATAAGTGTCATATATAAAATCTAAATAATTAACATGATTGGGATGGCGTATTTTGTAAAAAGGAGTAATTGTTCCTTGAATATTTTTCAACCTTTTATTATATAATTGTAGGCTAGTATGAATAGTGTAGTGTGTATAGTAGTAGACTATATAGTCTGAACCAATACACAAAAGGTCATCAAGATGATGTACATACTGATTTGTGAACTTTTGATCATAGATATACATGTAACTACCACTATCAAAAATGCATAATGTGTAAAACAAATCCCATATGGGACAGCAATAGACTCTTTTTGAATGATCATAATGAAATAATAGGTATCTCCTGTGATCTGGATTCAAATTTTGCCAAAAGATCTCCTGGGTACACTAGAGCTACCGCAGTGATCTTACATCTTATAAATTTGGATGTGTGAACCAATTTGTTCAGGGGTATAAAGGTTTCAATAAACCTCCCTTCTCCATCCCTGTTGAGAAACCAAAAAATATCTTGGATATAAGTTGATTCCCACACGGTTTCCATGGGGAATTTGTGCTCAATGGCAGTAAATTATGAATGGTTTTATACATAAATATGCATTCATCTTGGCCCCTGATCTTGAAGATCCTGATTGATCACTTGTAAAACCATTTTTGTTTTGGACCGTTGAATTTTGGTTGATAAGTTATGGAAGAAAAAATGCACTTACCGAACATCCACAGATGTGTTTCAATATTGGGGCATTACCACAAATCCTCTATCAACGAGGAAGGGAATGGGCTAATCTGTAAGCATGACTAACCTCTAATTTCAACCATGAGCCTGTGGTGAAACTTTTTGTGTTCTAGCATACACTGGATGTGTTGCGAGAATTGCTTGGTTATAGTTTAATATGAGGACTGCAGATACTTTCGTCCAGGCCTAGGTATTATTCTTTGCTGGTTGTACCAAGATGGACCATTCCCGTTTCCTGACGGGTTACAGTTGAAGATTAGGCTGGCTTCATAATAAGCTTGCCGCTTCTGTGGCATGTCTTTAGGACTTAAAATGTTCTCTGTTGAAGTATTCCCATGCAGGTAGTCGTCTCTATCAACATCTTTGACAATATCTTTGTTTATGTGAAGTGCAAATCTATTAAAACTCTTCCAGTATCAATCAACTGGGAAAATTAGTTTCAGCCTATTTATGCCATCATTGCTGTGAAGCTTAGATAGGGTCTGATTCCCAATCCCAACTGATTCTGTTCTGATTTAATCTTTTTGTATCAGTATATTCTTGTATTATCAGTGAATTACTGACTGAGGCAATAATCTCTATATTATTTTAAACAGTTATTACACACATTTTTATCTAGTTTTTGTTCATATTCCTTGAGTATTTCCAAAAATGGTATTCTAGATGTGGGTTAAGTCATTCATTAAGTCAGGCCATTAAATCATTTGGTTTTGTAGATATAAATACTGTAATACTCTGAATACTTCAGGAAATATAGTAACTGGTTCAACGACTAGCTCAGATGCTAGTTCAGGAAATGTTATACTCAAATCTGTAACAGTTAGGGTTGTGCCTGTTGGAGCCGATGATGATACAACAGATATCTAGTTTAATGTCCACTTCTTGAGGATCATCCTAAACACAAGGTCTAAAAACCTAAAACTATTGACCCTGTTATGGTACCAAAGTGTACCTAGGCAAAGCCTTTCGGATTTTATCAAAAGGTAATGACCATTGTGCATTCATCTCGTAAACACCACGAGTAAGCGGATCACGTCAATGCATCTCGTACATCACCCGTGTCCATGTACCAAAGGGTAAAGATCATCGTGTGTTCATCTCGTAAACACCACGAGTCAGCGGATCGCGCCAATGTATCTCGTACATCACTCGCGTCCATAGGTACAATATTCAAAATCCATTTTACTTGCACTGTAGATAACTTTCCTGACGAAGCTTTTCAGGTTACCCAAAGGTGTGGGGCAAAAAACAATCTCGTATGTTTATCTCGTAAACATCCCGAGTCAGCTAAACGCGTCAATGCATCACGTGCACAACCCGCGTCAGTAGGTATATTCATATTTCGAAACCCATTTGATTTACAGTCTTACACTGTATAATGTACCATGGCAAAGCCTTTAAAGTTATGGAACAAGGAAACCAGCTCGTGTGTTCATCTCGTGAACACCCCGAGGAGTTTGATCGTGTCAATGCATACAATTATTTGGGTTAAGTACGTGAAACTCTTACTTCACTGAATAATCTAATAGATAAATCTATTACGTTACCTGGAATCAAAGAATTAAATAGAGATAGGACAGGTGACGTACTATGTTATCGTCGTTTCGTCCTTTTTTCAAACTTTTCATCATATGAAGATAGTATTTCATATCTTTTCGTTTTGGCATACTTCATTACAAATTATACAAGCACTATGCTCTTATTTAATTACTTAAATTGGTAAAAAAGCAAATAAAACACAACGTAAAACGTATTGGTTGCCGCGCAAACGTATGGAATGACATTTGACGTTACTGACAGATACTCGCTCGGATACGGTGCGTTTTGTTTTTGCTTTTAGGCTCTGAAAAGCTGCGAATTGGGTCGCCTAGCGCAAGCGTTAGCTGCATGGTTAAATTGAATATGTCTTCGAACGAAGCTTGCAGTATAATAGTGAAAGAATTTTTGAAACCGGTCAAGTAGTTTTTGAGTTAAATCGTAACATATAAACAAACAAAAAAATTAAATCTTTCCTTTTTATAATATTATTTGTTTAAATTATAAATGTGTGTAGGTATGTTTGTTTGTTACGTTTTCACACCTAAACCACTGAAGCAACTTTGAACCTTGGAAAAGGATAATTTGTATCCGTCAGTTCCCTTACGATAATTCTCGGCTTTCACGCGAGTGGACTGATTTCCAAATCAGTACGTACGTATAATTTATTATTTTAAATTTATATTTGTTTGAAAGGATATAATTTTATAGATATTTATTTATTATATTCTTTATTGTACACCACATAAACAAAAATACAGGACAAACATAATTAAAAATAAGTGTACAATGGGCGGTCTTATCGCACAGGGCAATTTCTTACAGACAACCTTTGGATAGACTGAAAGAAAGGAGATGGATTTAGGGCTGTCAGTGTACAACACCACTTTAAGATACCACTTAGTGATTAAATTTTTCTTCTTTCTACATGACATATAAGAAATTAAATTGATTGTAAGAAATTTGTTCATCGCTGGGCTTCATTAATTAACCTTTGAATGCTAACCACAGAAACCTTAATCATAATAAGATTTCTGTGATGCTAACTTTTATTAGTTATTTAATTATATTTATAGTAGTATTATTATGATATGCATTTGTAGTCTTTAGCAAAATGTTAAGTAAAACATTTAACTAGGTACCAATATATGTATAAATTTTATAGACATCTGAAAAATATTATTATTACATAATAATTAACTGTTGGCTGAAACAGTATGTGTTCATGTACTTAAAAATATCCATAACCGACTTTAATAAAAAAACTGAGCAAGTGCGAGTCGGACTCGCGCACTGAGGGTTCCGTGCAAACTTGAAAGGTAAATTGCGGTTTACGATTTATAACGTATTAAAAAAAACTACTTACTAGATCTCGTTCAAACCAATTTTCGGTGGAAGTTTGTATGGTAATGTACATCATATATATTTTTTAGTTCATTCTCTTATTTTAGAAGTTAAAGTGTCTGTCGCGCAAACTATTCAGTTTAGAAAAAAATATTATTATCAATATGTATAATTTTTGAAGACCTATCCATAGATACACACACACGTATGGGTATGATGAAAAAAAAAATTTTGAGTTTCAGATCTAAGTATGGGGAACCCCCCAAATTTATTGTTTTTTTTTTCTACTTTTGTGTGAAAATCTTAATGCGGTTCACATAATACATCTACTTACCAAGTTTCAACAGTATAGTTTTTATAGTTTCGGAAAAAAGTGGCTGTGACATACGGACGGACAGACAGACAGACATCACGAATCTATAAGGGTTCCGTTTTTAGTCATTTGGCTACGGAACCCTAAAAAGAAACACTAAAAGTGCAAAATCCTTCCGTTTCAACTTAACGACATCGTACCGAGTATGCTGATTGAAAGAAGAAGCATGAAGAGCTTCATCATGAATGACACAGTTCATACGTTTTTACCCGGAGGGTACATTTTCACTATACATATTTTCCCCTATGTTAGTCAACTGACAACTAGCCCAAACAGGTTTATGAGCATAAGCAAAGTTATGTTCATAAGGTTCTGCGACATTGGGGTCTCCTCTTGCATAATAACTGCAGGTTTATGTAATCTTGGTAGTTTAATAAATCATTCGCTTTAAGGTCATTTAAATATGTTCAACATACCGGTTATGAGTCATTAAAGTATGTTGAACATATTTATATGACCTTAAAGCGGATGACACCTTGATGTGTTATGATGGTAATATTGTCTACCGATTTATTATGTATCCCAGGTGTTTTTCTAGTCTTTCATTGTCGTTTCCAAATCTAATCTGTATTCAAATGCAAGCCAAGTTATACATATAGAACAGTGTGCACAGCTGTTTATTTATTAATTTATTTAGCTGTTATACAATTAAACTAGGAGAGAAGACAATCGTAATAGATACCTGCAGTATGCATAACCATGAGGTTGTAACAGTGATGCCTCCGTGGTCAGCTAATGAATAAGTGTTTCGTAACCAAAAGGTGCCACTGCCTATAGTTAAAAGCCTACGGAAGTTAATCGTTATATAAGTGCAATGTTCCGTTCGCGACAGTTACGGTAAGGTGGAGTGAGACTGTGGCTGCCCGAAGTTTCGGAGTCCGTGCCCCTACCACAACCAATAGCTTCAGTAGAAAGGTGACTGGTTCTGCTCACATGCCTAAACAAGTAATCTAGACCCGTTTGAGAATCTAGAATAACTTAGAAAATTACAGCACATCGGTAAACGGTTTTAGAAACAGTATTAGATATCTATATTTCTATGTGCTATAATCGTGAATCTACTTAACCGATCAAAGTTAAATAATAATTTAACAGCTTTCCCAGCACTATGAACTTCTAATGGAGATAACTTAAGTTGAATAGGTTCTCTGACTCAAATACATTCACATGTAAATGTAATAAACATAAATATTCTCTCTGTGAGCGCTCAGATGATATAATTTACGCTCTGTGTCATTGGTATGTACCTACAAGTTACATGGAGTGCAAGAAACTTGGAAAAGTTACTCGGAATACTGAACAAAATATAACAAAGGCTCAAAGATGTTTATTATGTAATCTCACAATATCCAAATTATAGCAGTAAAGGGAGATCACGCGGTGAGTGCAGTGAAAGTGGACGCTCGGTGTAAGTTGCTGGCAGTCGGAAGAAAGCGGCCTGGATGAATAATCCTTGAATATTTACTGCCATCCGCGGAGAGAAAAGTTTAGCAACAACACAGTTGCGATTTAAAATTGCGCTTTTATTTGGTTACTGTTGATTTATCATCAGACCCGCGTCAACAAGTGTAATGTACAGCAGTGTTCCGCAAACTTTTTGTGTTCAAGGCACACCTAGGACATTGAAAAATTTTGGAGGTACACCATGAATGAAAAGTATTTTTTTACATAACATTAATCAACTTTTATTTTTAATCACGAAAATAATATTTATTAATAGTCAACTAAATCAATATTAATTAGTAATCATTATAAATCTAAATCTACCAGTATTTATTTGTTGAACTACAAATTTAAACTTTAATTGCAGAAAAGGTATTAGAAATTTTTAATTAAGCGTAGGTTCAAAGGGCACACGCACAATCGCGGCGGTAAGTCCTTTCTTTGAGGAATGGTTGGAGAGGCGTCACGGCGCGGCATCTTCACCCTCCGCCTGTCGTAGGTTCTCACCGGACATGACCAATACGGGAGGTTCCTGTTTTGGATTTAGGCGGTAGAAACGCCCGGGTGTCACAATTCTGCGGACTGCCCGGAGGACACGGTGGAACATACGGTGGAGGTGTGCCCCACTTGGGCGAAGTCGCCGTGTCCGCCGTGTCGTGGGGGCGTACTGGCTATAGTTCAGAGCAAAAAAGAAATGGGAAGCGAACGCCTTCTTCTGTGAAGCTGTAATGCTAGCGGAGGAGATGGCAGCAACCGTGAGGGAATGAAGACGCCCCGGGCATCGGGAGTCACAAGGCGTTCGTCGACCACCGTAGACGTGAGTTTGCGGTTGACGAGCAATGGGTAGCTCGCCGTCCGGACGTCCGGTAGGGGCCGAGCCCGAGTGGGGACAGCGTGTAGTGTTCTACAAGCCCTTCAAAAAGATGTCAGCAAAACCATAGGGACACAGTAGGGCCGACGTCCGCTATAGCCGCGGAAATTTTGGAAAGAGTTACCGTGATCCTGGAACGCAAACGGCAACTGAAGGACTCAGGTGGGTTTTAGTCAGTAAAAGTCTGACACGCCCCTCGCTCCACACTAGAGCGGCTGAAGTCATTTGATGATGTCCTATCTCAAAAAAAGCGGTCCGAACTTGGAATAATCAGTCTGTCTATTAACTTTAAGAGGTAATCTAATTTTTGTGAGGTACACCAACCAATCACCTCGGTACACCAGTGTATCGCGGCACACCGTTTGTGAAACGCTGATGTAAAGGACTCGTCAAAACCAACCAAATAAGCGGAATGAGCCCAAACTCGAGGGGGTTACTAAGTAGCACCTATCTATTGAGGTGTTCTACCAATCGAGTTATGAACCATTTGATGTAATACCTAGTACAAATCAAACAAGGTAGCGATAGAGGTGCATTGGGCAGTCAGGGTTTGGGCACCATTCCATAACTTTACTACTAGCTGACTCGGCGAACTTCGTGCCACCTAAAAGTCAATGACTATAGTACCTATATCTTTCGATATAGTCAACCGATTGCGATAAAACAAAGCCTAAGTAATATATCAAGTTACACACGATTTTAATGGATAAAAGGTATCTAAATCGATTTCGTACATTTTACGTAATGCGCGCACAACTAAAAACTTCTACAGACTTATTATTATAGGTATATTTTAATATTGTAGTATATGCATACAAGGGCGCCAGCTTTTAGAAAACCTCATGGGTGCTCATGCTCATTTGATGACTCGAAAAAGTGGCAAAGTGTGAGAAGAGAAATGCACAGTGATAGAGCGACAAATAAATAAATGTCCTACTTACATACTGCTTATTGAATTACTAATTATGTTTGATAAAAATATTAAATGAAATCATTATGTAAAAATGAAACTAGTTTTTATTATCAAGAAATCTTATAATTTATACGTAACCTAATACTAAATGAACACAACACAATATGTACTTGTATTGTACGATACTAAACTAATGAAGGTAGGTACTACAGACAGATTGTTTAATGAGATGACTAGATAATAAATTTTCGTATATAAATCGAAACCGCGACCCTTGCATCTCAACCTGCGACCCTTGCATCTCAACCTGCGCTCTAAACCTCTGCGCTAAACGGGTCGTTGGGTACAAGGAGTAACTTAGGCTACTTTTAATTTTCCCGCGGGAACAGGACTTAGTTCTCAGGAGAGAATATATCTCTGAACTGTATAACATATTTTTACACGATAACAAATGACATATTTCGTATTGTATTATTTTTTAATATGGTCATGATATACCATTTTGGAATCATCATGATGAGCCCTTTAATTTGATATCCATAATGAAGTATCAAAAAAAAAAAGTTTTTTGCTCTAAATTATGACGTTTCAGTCGTTACGTATGTTGTTTTTTTAACGTAACCTATCTAAGAACACTTGGGTTATCAAGACGAATCTAACGATATAACCTTACCTAATTATGTAAATTCGTTCAGTGGTTTGGAAGATATTGAGGTAATAAATAATATTACATACATACACACATTCATACAAGATACGCGCGAAAAACATAACCCTCCTTGCAGTCGGGTAATAACAAACTTATCTGTTACATAGATTAAAGTAAATAAATAACATAATGTTCATTTATAAGTATGTTTATTAAACATTAACCTGATGATTGACATAAACATTGATGATGAACATATGTTGATAAATAAAACATTCAAATTGGATAATGAGAGTTGGAGGGATGTTGATTTTTGGTTCAATTTATATTTTTGTATTTTTTTAGCTTACTACCGAAGAATGGTTAGTACCTACTTGTTACAAATTTTGATAGCTACCTGTATTATAAATTGTTAGGGTAATTTCGAAAACTAGATAACTTGTTTTCAGTCCGAATGTTGTTTTTTACTTTTTGTTGAGTTCATAGTTTATTTATTATAAGAAAGTTTTGGTAATAATATGAAATACTTACTACTCTGCCAGCGGATTCGCCTGCGTGAAAGTAGGAAATCATCAAGGGAACATACTGCCGGGAGGAAAAGCACCCTACAAGTATGTACTATATCAGGACTCGTGTACCATCCAAATTCGTTCAGCTGTTTGACCGCGAAGGATTAACTAGAATACATAAAATGAATGTGATTAGTGTGTTAGTGTCGTATATGCTTATCAGTGTATATAGAGATTGAGTAATTTGTTAGCAGTACACCGCAGACTACCCCCGTATTACTTACGGTTGTCTGGTAGATATCGCTGTCAGCAATAAGACCGCCATACATTTAAATTATTGTGTTACATTTTTGGTGTTCAATAAAAGTTATTCAATTCTTGCAGTATTTTGGCCACAATAATCTACTGTATTTCATACAATGCCCAAACCATCCGATTTCTAAATTATCTTGTAACTTTGGGACTGATTAAAGTTGATGCTTTTGATTCTTGGAATAAAAAAAGATTCAGTATAAAAATAACAGTTTTATTACTAGATACATACGTAAAAAAGTGCCCAATGACCCCTTACCTATTCTAAATCATGTATCTTCTACTTCTTTATATTTATCCGAGTGCACTGCTTGTATATTTCTGAAGGTTCAATTTTCGAATTCGTTTACATACATTCTATATCCACTATCCCAGAGTGTCCCGGTTTTTTTAATACATAGACAATGGTCACGGTCTCGTATTTTTTAACCTAATTGCACCAGAAGAGAAGCGAGCGGATAGTTTTGCGCCAAATTATGTTTTCGGGCTCGAGGAGAAGATTTCAAAAGATTTCCTCATTAAAATGCAGGAAATAAAAAAAACACAGTGTTAAAAAACGTCTTATAAAAAGTCCGAAACAAGTCTATTCAAGCACTTTTTACTTGTTTTTTGGGGTCAGGTTTTTTGACACTGTCAACTTTATTCCGAAAAAAAAGTACGGGTTCTGTTAGACAGGAAAATTTTTGTAAGTCATTATTTTGCAGTGTTACATTGCATGTCAATTAGTAGTTCACATAGCGTGTGTAAACATGATAGTGATCATGGCGGCATTCTCCGCCTCACACGAATGTTTCTTCCTATGTGAAAAGCATTTTTTTGTTATCTTCCCCTGCAAAGCGGACCGTGTTAATAGTATACAAGAAAAGGAATTTATATTAAACTAGCTGACCCGAAAGCTGGCTTTGAATCAGAAATAAAAATTGAGAACCCTATTGCTGCGGCACCTACTGGGTCCAATCAAGTTTTCATACCAATTGAATGAATGAATACCATCCAGGGACCCACTCAAATATGCAAATAAAATTTCATCTAAATCGGTCAAGCCGTTTAGAGAGTTTGGTAACAAACACACGTACCTACCTACAGAATGAGAATTATAATGTATAAAGTTAATGATAATTTTAAAAACTAGATTCTAATGCATAAACACCGAAGATAGGACAACATGGTAACATATAGTCCACAACAAAGTTATTCATTGAAGTCGCGACTCTCAGCATTGAGGACAAATGACGCAAAGAGGAGGCATGGCGTGCACATAGTTTCGCATCTGTTTTTTTTCTTAGTTTACCTGGAGCTAATCTTGGTTACTACTTCAGGCTTACCATAAAAATGCATTGTCATGAAAAATGAACCAACATGGATGTGTGGTGTGACAAGAATGGATAAAGTGAGAAATGAGTACCTATGAGTTAGAGGAAGTTTGGTAGTGGCGCCAGTGACTGAAAAGTTGAAGGGGAATCGTTTTTCCTAAACGAAGAAAATATAGCCATGTGAAGAGGAGGAATGAAACGAATGTTACTAAAAGAGTTATGAGTATGCATGTGGATGGAGATGGAGAGGGAGGCCAAAGAAAAGATAGATGAATTGTGTGAGGAGTGATATGAGAGAAAAGGGAGTTAGTGACAGCGTGAGGGTTCACAAGACAGAATTGAAAAAAAAACGTGTTGCGCCGCCGGGAACTCTTGTCCCGTGTTATTTGGGTTTTACAGAAAGATGATGAAGATGTAAAAAAATAACCCCGTAGGAAGTTGGCCAAGTTCATAAATTTTCTTTATTAAAAAAAATATTGCCCTACACTAAGAACTACTCCTGTATCGTGGGTGCGTCCACAAACATGTATTGGTACTCACTTACACAGGACACAGACCCGGAACAACTATCTAGTAGGCCGTACAAATATTTGTTCCGCGCGGAAATCGAACCTGCAACACGCAGTGCAGCAGCCAATCACTCAACCCCTGCGCCAACCGAGTTGTTAGTTGCAGGATTTGATCCGAACAAACAAATATTATAAACTTTGTTAAAAGAAACAACTGTTCACTGTGTGTGTGTCTGTCTGTCTGTGTGTGTGTGTGTGTGTGTGTCTGTCTGTCTGTGTGTGTGTGTGTGTTTGTGAGCTGTGTGTGTGTGTGTGTGTGTGATGACTTTGTTTGTTTGATGTTATTGTTTGTTTGTTAAATGAAAGCTTGTAAATACGTGCAAGACAGAAAAGTCCAGCTTGCTAATAGCTTGGTCATACTTACTAAATATTATCTACTTTCTATTTCAAGATACTGTAGCTAATGCCCGTCAGACTAAAACCAGCTAAGAATAAGTCGGATTGGCACGCAAAGGCTTCCTATTCAATTACGTAGTACAATATGAATATGTTTATTGTTCATTGTTACAATAAATAAAGAATACCTTATAACTATTACATAATAATTAATATCGTCTGTAACTAATTAGTAATTATACATAAGTACATATATATGGATGGTGACAATGCAAATGTTTTGACATGTCCAGTAAAACCTATAGAAATATTAAATAAGTAGTCCAAATTCGATGCCTCATAAATCATAAAACACGGGTAAGTAAATTGTAAAACACTTTTAACCGATGATTTTGCAATATGTAATCAATAATCAGTTTAAAATTACTTATTACCAGACACTGAATGTAATAAGAAATAAGTAACAAAATTATTTTATTTTTTTACAATACAATTTTACTCAAACACAATATGTTACGACTTATGCGTAGGAAGCATCGATTTGTCTACCAAATGGGGTCATTCATATTCAATATTTTTTTATTCACGGTACGCAACCGTGTTTGTTCGACATGAGTGTATGTACCTATATCAAGCTGGAACTACTGGGACTACAAAGGTGCAATTTTACACAAGGTTTCTTTTTATGACACAGGCGAGCACTAGGAGAGGATTTTTCAAAATTTACACCCTAAGAGAATAAAACAGGGCAGGGGTCCAAAGTTAGTATGGAGAAAATTACTTTCACACGAGAGAAGTTGCCGGCAGAAGCGAGTATTGACATAATTACTTACCTAATAAACGTGTTGATTTAATAAATTTAGGAACAACAACATCTGGTGGGGATTTTTACTTATTTTTCCAAAAATCCCCACGCTGATTTTGTTTAACTAGTGGGGATTTATGGAAAAAAAAGTAACAATCCCCACTGGTGGGGATTTGTCGGTGGGGATTTTTGGAATAAACCATTCAAATTTTAGAGTTATTTCCCTTTATAAGCAAGCGTGCGTCATGAAAAAATGTTCCTTCATACATCGATTTACAACTTACAACACGGTCGATGCTCCAGCGATTTGTAATCGCATTCTTTTCGTTTGATAAAATAACTAACAAATAACTGTATTCGGATATTTTCCCGTTACTGGTGGCTTCTTACCAAATCCCTACGCATAGGCATCGAACTATACGAGCCTAACCTAAAGTCCAATTGCTATTTTATATTACTGATGGAAATATCTTTTGAAGGAAAACCTCTGTTACTTTTGCGACTTTTATAGATTGTTCGTCCGGCACCAATGACCTAAACAGGTAATTTTAATTAAGCACTGAAGGTCGGAGTCTGTGTTTCCTGATAGGTACAACCCGGGGGTCTTTATGTCAATAGTGAATATGTTACTTCTAGGCAAGCGTATTCCATTATCGGCCAGATCTTCGCTTACCATTAGATGTGACGGGTGTTCAAGCTTGAAGCGCGACTATCGATACCTAAAAAAAATAACCAGTTGTGCCGGCGACTTCATTCGCGAATTTTTCGAATACTAAAATGCGTCGCTTATAAGGCAAGGCACTGACATACAGTCAGGCGCCGCTTCATTCCTTCGCTTTTAAAATAAAGAATTTGTGAATCTCTTGTTACTTTATTCAATGAGAAACATGATGATGTAAAAAAAAAATTGTAGTTAAGCACATATTAGCGCCAAATGCCTATTTGAAGCAAGAATAACCTTTACTGTTATCAAATATTGCCAATTGATAGTTCCTTTTGAGTAAACTAGTTACTTGCCCCGGCTTCGCAGGAGCATAAAATATACAACATGTAACAGAATAAACGCAAGACCTGAAAGTAGTTTGCTCAGAATCGGCTTCTGAATCGATTCCCATCATTATTTATATGTGTTAATTTTCTCCAGAAATATCCTTCATTTAATCTAAATTAGGACCACTGCGTAAAACCAACGTAATCAAATATTTTATTTAGGGAAATATAAGCCTTAGCTCAAAGTAATAAAAGCCCATAAAAATGCACGGCTGAATTTGTAGATCGCTTAATATTCATCCATACACACACTTAAAAAAATCAATACATTTTAGAATAAAGTATGATAGTGTGCGAAAGGTAAAATATTTAATTTAAGAAAGATTAGTCTTTATTTCCAAGCAATACGTCTTACTTAACTGCACAACCGAATTTGTAAAAATAAAAATATCATTTCTATCCTTACCTACACACAGACGTAGGTTTTTACATTTAAGCTAGTTAAATAAAAACATCATTTTAGGAAATTTCAAACTTATCTCAAAGCAATAAAGCTTTTTTAAATGCATTACTGAATTTGTAATTCCGCATTCACAATATTTTGTTGAGAAATGACAAAATATTAGAAAATCAAAGGTACGTTTTTTGCAAACGCTAAATCAATATGAAAGAGCGAGATGCAATAATTTACTTTACTTATTTGTTTACGCGCGCGATGGCTTTCCGGTACAGCAATATCCAGTACACTGAGATGGTGAGGACACTGGCTCATTGCGACGATAATGTGGAGTTAGCGTGTCGAGTCTTCAATGAACGACATGGTACCAGAGTGAGCGCCAGGACAATGCTAGGTGCAACTCAGCGCCTGAGGGACTTCGGTACGTTTCGTCCTAACACGGCCTTGGATAGAGGGACGAATGTGCGCTCTACTCGTTTGCAGGAAAACATTCTCGATTATTTCGATGAACATCCAGAGAGCAGCACGAGGGAAGCAGCGCCGTTGTTTGACTGCAGCCACATGTACGTGTGGAGAACGTTACGTGCTGATGGCGAACACCCCTTCCATCTACGACGTTGTCAGGAGCTAATGCCGACTGACTACTTGCCACGACTGCAATTTTGTAGATGGTTGTTGGAAAACTGGCAACGAAACATCATCTGGACGGACGAGAGCAACTTCACACGAGTTGGTATTTACAACCAACATAACATGCATTTGTGGAGGCACGAAAATCCACATGCATGTCGTGTAGACTCATTTCAGCACAGGTTCTCCGTGAACGTGTGGGCGGGAGTTGTAGGTACACACATACTCGGCCCTGTGTTTTTACCGAGGTTGACTGGAGATACCTACCTACACTTCTTGCAAGAGATATTGCCCCAGTTATTGGAGGAGGTCCCTCTCTCGTTGTTACGACGACCCGTGTTTTACCAACATGATGGAGCTCCCGCGCATTTCACGTGGAACGTTCGACGGCATCTTGATGCGGAGTATGGCTCTCGTTGGATTGGACGTGGAGGACCTATACCGTGGCCTCCCAGATCTGCCGATCTAACACCGTTGGACTTTTTTTTGTGGGGTCGAATAAAATCGCTAGTGTATGTAAACGAAGCAACCAGTATAAATGACCTCAAACATAAAATTGAACTCGCGTTTGTTAAAGTGAAAAGTGAAACTGAAGTGCTTAACAAATTAAAAATTAACTTAAGAAAACGTGCAATAATGTGTATCGAGCAAGGTGGTGGACATTTTGAAAATCTTTTAAAAAGAGGACGAAGAAGAAGTATTTAGTGTAAATAGCTCAGGTATGTACCTTCGTAATACGATTTTACTACTGTAAATACATAAATGATTGAAATCTTTTAAACACTGAATATGTTTTATACCTACGTAATAATAAAACCGGCCAAGTGCGAGTTGGACTCGCGCACGAAGGATTCCGTACCATTATCGACAAAAAACCGCCAAAAATTCACGTTTGTTGTATGAATAACCCATTTAAATATTAATTTTATTCCGTTTTTAGTATTTCTTTTTATAGCGGCAACAGCGAAGTCTTAACAACAGGGACAATTTTATCCTCTTGGTACGGAACCCTAAAAATGTAAACACACTGACGAGTAGGTGGTAATATCGCGAAATCGGTTAAAAGACGCGTGACATGTCTGACTTTAGGTATTGCCGTACTGATAAATCGCAGTGGGATGAAAGGTTGCTCAATTTAAAAATACTTTCTTAGCTATCCGTAGTTGAACTGAATTATTCGAAGTTCAAAGCCTGTAGTAGTAAGTGTGCGGACGGCGAGCAATGGGTAGTTCGCCGTTCGGTCGTCTGGTAAGATTCCGGACCAAGCCCAGTCGTCGACGGCACGCACTGTTCCCGCGCGCCTCAAGGAGTTGTCCGAAAAACGTAGGGACCCTGTAATAGGGTCGAAGCCAGCTGGGGCCCGGGTTCTTTTTCTAAAAAGAAGGCCTGGACCCAGTGCGAAAGGCAACGTTGGAACGGGGTGGGTCGTTTAGTCAGTAAGAGTCTGACACTGTCTCTCGCTCAGCCCAAGAGCGGGATTCGTCATTAGATGATTTTTCCCACCATAAAAAAAGCCTGTAAGTGTGATGGAAAGATGAAGTCATTATTTTACTAGTTAGGCAACTAACAATATTTTTTTATTTTTTTTATTTAGCCTATACTGTCCCACAGCTGGGCAAAGGCTGGCAACAATAATTAATAGGGTAATATCACAACTTACTAATATCAGCTAGGTACGTAATATTCGGCCATTAAACGTAAAGATACATACCTAAGCTTACATGCATTGCTTTCTATTCCTACCTACATGTTACGTAGGCACGCGCACGAGTGTGCGCTATGAGTGTGTGCGTAGGGATACAGTAGTATGCTCAAACATTATGCGTCCAGCTAGGACAACTATTTTATAAAAAAAACATAGCGTTCTTTAGGTAAATCGAATTACAGATGTTTCTTTAGTTCTATAATTTAATTTTCTAATTGGGGTGTCTGAGGTCTTGCGTTTATTCCGTTACACGTTGTATAAGTAAGTATGTATATTTATTGCTATTATTGAAAACCGCATCATGGTTTAGCGACATCGTTTTATACTATGTAAAGAATATTGACCTAAATATCTGACTAATAAATACGACATTTATTCATCTGTCCCTTTTCTCCCTATGAATGTAGGTAATAACTCTTAAAGTGACGAGTTATTACCTACATTCAAGTCATCTAATAAGTTGAGCTCACCGGATTTTTTAGAGTCTACAGTGACATAAATGACTAATTGGCACCATATAGGGCATCCTTCTTATAAATTATGAAACAAAATCCCCACCGCGTCTGTCTGTTCGCGATAACTCAAAAACTACTAAACGAATTTTCATGCGGTTCTCAACAATAGATAGAGTAATTCATGCATATATAAAGCAGAATAAAACTGAAAAAGTATTTAGATAATTATTAAGTCATTTAAACTTGAAACTCCACCACAGATTACTACCGCCGCGTGATCTTAGAGACCGTTAATTAATGACCACACATTAATTAACGGTAACTTTTCAAGTTACTATGATGTCTATTACAAGAGCGGTATAACCAAAGCTCGGTAGTTTTACGACTATACATAATACGCAACAATGTGTTAAGATGTATGAAGCTGATTACTATAACAATAAAGTTGAGCAATGCATTGTTGTCGAGGAGTTATGATAAGGTGAGCAAGCGCGTCGTGCGATACGGCGTCACTTTCCAACAAAGTCAATGAAGCGCGGAGAAAGTGGCGAGTGGCGACCTCAACGTCCGTACACAACTGACGACTGCCGCCTTTTAAAATCCGCTGACTCATACAACATTCTCACATCGCATGTGTAGAGAGAGGTACATACGTTATTATTTTTTTAGGGATCCATACGTCCGTCAGCAAAAGCGAAACCCTAATAGGATCACTTTGTTTCCGCTTGTCAAAACTCTTTTTCTCAAGAACACGTGAAGGTATCAAGCTGAAATTCATACTCAAGTCTGCTAACCCTTGGAGCAGTGAAAAAATAAAACGTCACTCAACGCAATTTAAAGATGAGGCCGTTTAAGCTCCGTTTTTAGAGTATTTTGACGCTCGCAAAGAAATCAAACCCCTATAGGGTACTTCCCGTTGACTTAGATCCTAGATCTTGTTTGACAAGAAGCAAAGTCTCATAACACAAGTAAAGGAAAAATTCTGAAAATCTTAAAGTACCTACTAGTACTTATAAAATACTTACCTACTTTCAGTGATCCACGGGTATTGTGAAAGTGAAACCCGGGGCCCTGGGACGAAGGCAAAGAAGGAACAGGAGTGGGTTTTTAGTCAGTAAAAGTCTGACACTATCTCCCGCTCCGCCGAAGGGCGGGATGTCATAAGATGATTTACCCACCCAATAAAAAAAAACCTACTTTCAGCGATTCAGTAACATTTTCGAAACTCGATTCAGCAATCGAACTATTTAATTAGGTAAGTAAGTGTGTACGGAACCCTCGTTCAAATTAATTACACACATTACAAAACAAAATTGGTGTGCAACTTTAGTAGCCATTTATAAATCATCATCATCATTTCAGCCGATAGACGTTCACTGTTAGACATAGGCCTCCCTCAAGTGTCGCCCCAACGAACGGTATGTACGTCTCGCATCCATCGGCATCATTTATAAATGTTTCAAACTTTCAACCCAACAGTCGTATGTCATGTCATGTATATGCGGAAAGTACTGCGAAGCAAATGAAAGTGGTGTGGTAGTAGAACAGGATTTGGGATTAACAGAATCGTAAAAAAAAACAACTGAGCTCATGTAACATCTGTAGTCACAGATGATGAGCTTAGTTTTTTTTTCTATGTGTAATAATTTTGATGATTGTTATAAACATCAATGAAATATTATTATTATTACGAAGATTAAAAAAAATCGAGCAACAATGGCCCAGTGATAATTGCCCTTTTTTGAGGTACATACTTACTTAAAAAAGTACTAAACTACTGAAAATACACGTAAGAAATTGTTTTATAATGAAATACCATCTCTAATTTACCTGCCCACGGGTAGTGTGAAAGTGAAATCCAGGGCCCTGGGACGAAGTCAAAGAAGGAACAGGAGTCAGTAAAAGTCTCACGCTCCGCTCAAGAGCGGGATTTGTCATTAGATGATTATCCTACCAAAAAAAAGCTCTGCAATGGCTCTATTAGTGGGATCCTTTTTCACAGTTGGGAATCATCAAATGGCTTTCCACTTTGTGTAGAGCGAGAGGGAGTGTCAGACATTTCCTGGCTAAAACCTTTAGGGGTATGTGGAACAGAGAGTAAAGTCCCGCAAACCTCCGTTGAAAAGGGAGGATCCTCGAGGCAACCAGACGGGTATTATATCTGGTGGGCTAGTGGGATAGATGATTTCGGGCTGTTCTATATGTTCCAATCGCGCGGAGAACTTTGATTGCGCGATGCAGGATTAGTTCTTATGTGACGCCATAGATGTCGCTACAAACCCACCTGTGCTCCTTAGTTGCCTTTGCATTTCACGACGTCACATCACGTCTTTCGAACAATCCCCCGCAGTCTAACGTTCCCACAGCTAGGTAATTAAAGTAACTTATTTCTTTACTAGCTAGCACGTGAAATTAGTAAATTATCCCAAAGTAACCTACTCCTGGGATAAGAATTTCATCCAAATCCATTCAGCCGTTTGAGCGTGAAGGAATAACAAATATACATACTGATTTTCGCCTTTATAAAATTAATATGATATTGTGAAGTTCCGGGTTAGAAGATAGGTCGGTAATTATTGACCCACTTTCATATACTTAAGTTTTTTTACATAGTATTTTAGCATAGCATAATCAGCGTTTTAATGTTCCCACTGCTGGGACTCAGGTCTCCTCTCTAGGAGAGGGAATGGGCCGTAATCCACCATGCGGGACCAGTGCGGGTTAGTGAATGTCGCATGTCTTCGAATTTTTGGCTCAAGGACATGCCGGTTTCCTCACGATATTTTCCTTCACCGTTTTGAGAGCAATGGTGATGAAATAAATTACACAAAGTAATGCGCCTAGCTGGGTTTGAACCCTCGACCTACAACTCGTAAGTCGGGGCCGTTACCACTCGGCCACCACTGCTCATCCATAGTATTTTATGGCTAAGAAAGATGCTTGTATTTTGATTCGAAAGTTTCATAAAAGAGTTTCCAATTGTTCATAAGGTACATAATGGCAAGAATAACGGATCTTTATGGACGACTATTCAGAGGATATCGTATATTAAGAAAGAGAGAGCGCTTTTATGACTTTCACGATGGACGCTTTGTCATAAATTCATAATCTATGCCTAGCTTACAACAAGTTCCTATCTTAGTAGATAGCACTGACTCGACGTACCTGTTTTTAGAGTTCCGTACCTCAAAAGGAAAAAACGGAACCCTTATAGGAGCACTTTGTTGTCCGTCTATCTGTCTGTCTGTCAAGATCTCAGGAACGCGTGGAGGTATCGAGTTGAAATTAAAACCAGGTCTGAGGTTGTGCTACAAAATTTTGTGACGGAAACGATTCGCTGCAAAATCGTCTTCACACCGTGCAAGAAACAATGCTTGCTGCATGTTGCATGCCTGCTTCCATGCTGCATACCTGTTTGCATACTGCATGCCTGCTTGCATACTGCATGCCTGCTTGCATGCAGCATGCCTTCTTGCATGCTGCATGCTTAAAGCAAGCATCCTTGTTCACATGCTTCTTACTGGGACTAATTAAAATCACTTTTGTTCATAATCAAGTAGCCAATTGTATTATTAAGTGCCATTACATTTAAATAATTAATTAAACAAAATATTAGGTTAAAATAATCTGAAATTAGCTCCTGTTACTTTATTAGAATTAGAGATGAAATAGTGTGCACAAACTCTCTAGGCGTTTTGTGAAATGAAAATAATTATGGTAATTAAAACAGTGGTAGGTATAATGAATGTTCGGAAACATAATATTTCGAACAAATGTTATTTCGGATAAGTGTAACATCAAAAAAAAATCGGATTGATAATAGGTGATACAGAGGCAGACGAGAGGTCAAATGAAATTCGATCAAATATTTTTCGAACTTATGATAGGTAACCAAAAAAAAAAAAGCATTTTATCGATGAAGATGACATTTTTATGAGCTAATTGGAAAAGGTGATGTTTTATTGGGTAGGTACAGTGATTAAGTAAAAAAAACAACCCTATTTCTGGCGCAGTCGGGTAACAGACTGTCGACTCTAATGTGGGGTGTTATTACCGGCGCGTGGCGCCAGAACAACGTTATACAATGATTATTTGTCCACAAAGGTATCATAATAATACGTGCAAATGGATGCTTAGTTACGTAAATGGTAAACTGCGCCGTGATCTAGTTCGTTTTTGATTACATCACTGAAATAATGACATTATACTTGATAGGTACAGCACCAAACCAAACTGTCATCGGTGTGTGTCGCATTGTATAATGGGTGATCACAACTAATTAGCGACCTTCATGTTATTCTAGTAGGTACTCGTACTTTCTTGCTATAATTATGTAATGTGTATTAAGGGCAAACATTTATTCAAAATTTAATCTTTAAAAAAAAAATGTCACCTATCTCACCTGATCGAATATTCCATTTTTTTTTAAATTTGCTATAGAATAATATAATAATATTCCACAACTATCACACAACGCCGTCTAGTCCCAAGCTAAGCAGAGCTTGTGTTATGGGTACTAGACAACTGATAAACATAGGACTTATATATTTCTAAATACATACATATATAGATAAATTACACCCAGACACAGAACAAATTATCATGCTCATCACACAAACATTTGTCCTGGGTGGGAATCGAACCCACGACCTCCGGCATAGCAGTCAGGGTCACTAACCACTTTACCAACAGGCAAATCATGTCAGGCCAGAATAGAGTGATAGGAACGCGACTATTAACGATAACAAGGATTCGCTAGCGTAAGATGAATTTCTGTACAATACATATAGCCTAGCGCTGTCGCGCCACAGCGGCACTTGTCGCATTGAGAACGATGTGGATGATTTTTTTTATGTTTATGATGTCTGCTCATAAAATTTTACGCGCTATTTTCGTCAAAAATTGTGTATGTGTTGTAATAGTGTTAACATTCGATACCCGTGTGTGTTAACATAGATATCCGGAGATATGCCTTCATTGCGGAATAGTAAGGAGTCCTAGTGACACCGCTTAACCCACAAAAATAATTACAACATTCACAAATAGTGTATTTACGACACACACACATAGTGTTTACAAGTTTTGCACACGATTTTGGATGAAATAGCATGCATTTATACTGCGCCCATCAACGAGTTCGGGCCGCCTCGACTAGTGCGCACACCTTTTTTTTTACAGAAAGGTGGGAAATCATCAAATAATTTCTCCCGCTTTGGGTGGCATTTGCCTTTGCGTTTCAGGGCCACAGTAACTATTTTGAACATTCCCGCGTACCATACTGTATAAACTGGAGTCACATGATGAGCTTTAGGTACATATATGTATACCATATCATATTGTCTATATTATCGCCGTGCTTACGCGTGTATTAGTTTCAGAATCTATTGAAATTATTTATAAAAGATAAGACATCAAATCTATCTCAAGGCAATAAAAACACTTTTCTAGACCAGACTAGACTAGAATTACCTCGACCTAGACCGTTATCAAGGTCGACAAAAGAGTTATTTCTGGAGCTCATGAAAAATAGACGTATTCTGCTTTGCACCATAGGACTGGTTATATTTTTTGGGACTCTGCCCAGTTAATTGATTTTGGCGGGGTAAATCAGTTATAATAACTTGTTGTGTGTATTTTCCGAAAACCAATGCAGGGCGGATTGGGGCTAAGTTCTAATTTGAATAACCAATTGAAAAATACCAAGGTACAATGACGAAGTAGATGGTCAAATAGGGACAAAAACACCCAACATTTACACATAATAACTTGGTTGGATTCAACATAATGGCGCGGGCGTCGTGTTCGAAAAGATAAGAAAAATGCTCGAATCTGAATCGGTGGCAGTTCAGGCTTTCACAGACAAATTGACGAATACAAAAGTCGAAACGGTAATAATAAGTTCTACGTATATTATCCGTAGAACAATTTATTAACCGACTTAAAAAAAGGAGGAGGTTATCAATTAGGTTGTATTTTTTTATCATTATTTTTTTTTAAAGTTTGTTACCTCAGAACTCCGTCGTTTATGGACTGATTTGCAATTTTTTTCCTGTAATAGGATATGCTTCCAGATTGGACCCATTTTTTCAAAATCCAGTTCTGATGATGGGATCCATGAGGAATCGAGGGAACTCCTCAAATATTATAGGCAACTATATAGCGATTTTGGTATTTCATCGAGAACTCAAGCGTTAACAGTCAAAAAGTAACATCTGATAAAATGGAACTGGTGAAGAAGACCATGAATGGCCAACGGAAATTCACATTCACATACCTAGATATCACAATGAAGATAGTTAGGCAACTATGACAATACAAATAAATAAATGACTGAATAGTTTTATTGAAAATGGTATCATCACAGTGATCTGATGATGATGATGGAGCCGGAAGTTATGCACCGGAACTCCGTAATTAATCATTGTATCCTCCTAGCCGTGTTTGGGCTTATTAGAATTGTCATGAGATGCACTTTGGTTATAAGTAAGGTACTATCGAACTAATCTCATGATGGAGCCGGAAGGTGGAAGGTAGACACGGGATCTTCATAATAAAACAATGTATCCTAGCAGTGTTTGGTTAGTTTGAATTGTCTATGAGAAATAGGTACTCTGGCTATAAGTGTATCACAACTAAAAAATCTGGGCAAGTGCGAGTCGGACTCGCACACTGAGGGATCCGTACAAACTAACTTATGTAAATAGTTCAATTCCCGAATCGAGTCTCGAAAGAATTTTCCGAAAAGAAAAGTTTTTTTTTGTGACGTAACAACAAATTTTTAGTTTTCAGATTTATTCCTATACTTGTGCTATAAGACCTTGCTTCATGCCAAATTTCAAAAAGCTTCTTATTTAAAAAAAAAATGTCGCTGGAATGTTGCCGCATTGCCCCATTAAACATTTAACAAATACATACCTAGTTCTTGACCTGTTAAGCGATAGCAAAAATTGATAATGAACTCGTGCGTGACTTGGTGACATTTCAAATGGCTGATAACATTTTAAGTTATTGTATGAATTGTTTCAGATACTTCCTTCTTCTACGATTCTTAGTTATGATTATAAGGATACGATGGCTCATGCAATGGATCGCCACTCTGTCTCTGGGTGCAATTATGACTTCGGGTAAGAATTTGACTGACAGAATTAACTTACATCTCAGCAATTGAGTAGCTGACAATTTTTTTTGTAATAATGATATCAAAAAGTAACTTTAATCGAAATCGTAAACAGAATGATTTTTCAAATCTGTAGTTAAAAAGCCTTTCAAATGTGATGGAACTGTCAACTCCTTCCTCATACTAATATTTGAAATGCTATTTACTACTACATTTACCTAATAACCAATTAAATGAGATTTACAATGAAGATGCAGTATTCAGAAAATGAGTTCTGTTAGTGTCATTTGTTATTTATTATAAACTATTGTACAAAAATAAACACAAAAATGTACACAAGCTTCACCAAGAGCAAGATCTACCTTAACCAATTGATTTCTTATCATTGCAGGTAACCCTATATTTTTACAACAATCGGGAAGGAGTAATCGACCAGTGATAAAATGGATGCCACCTAACGACGATTGGAACTGGAGACTGACGCCTCGCAACGAGGAACCATTCTTCCTTCCTTCTAATTACAATCATACCCTGCCACCGTCTGCTAACGAGACTGAACTAATAGCACATATGACAGCTTTAAAACGAAATTACTCCCGTCTTCTGTGGGATAGCGATAAGAGCAGTAACCTTCCAGTATTTGTCGAAAAAGCTCTTAAACTTCTCAATTTGAAACAAGTTTATTACGAAGTTGAGCACTCTGTAATGTCCAAGGTGTCGTGCACAGCCTGTAAAGCTGGCGCCGGCCTACTACAACATTACATAAGACTCGGTAAAAGCAAAGACGAGATCAATAAGATGATATATCAATTCTGCGTTTCGTTAAAAATTCAGTCAGCTCGTGTGTGCGAAGGCATCACGAGATTGTTTGGGGTAAGAAATGGAGGTAGTCTCGACACAAAACATATAACGAGTTTTTCTGTGATATCCCTACTTACTACACGTTTCTCAAATTTCAGAGTGAAGTGGTTTACGTATTGAAACGTATTACGATAGGTCCTGATGAGATCTGCAGTTTTGTCATAGGAGACGCATGTGGTGACGTTTACAACCCTTACCACGAGTGGGAAGTGGCGTTCCCTCCCGTTCCGAAGCCTGTCCTCAGGGATCTTGAAGCCCCCGTCGATAAAGCTCCGACGTTTAAAGTTCTACAGATTTCCGACACACATTTTGACCCCTACTATGCTGAAGGTGAGCTTTTGTACCGTAACGTATAATACAAAACTGAACTGCTTTTTAAAATCTCAACCAAACGCTGTTTGATTTCCTCAACAGATTTATCTACAGTTGTGGACCTACAAAAGTTATTACACTTCTTTGTTAGTCTCAGAGAATAGTTTAGCAAGTCGACTTTATAAATTCTGTTATGAAATTCCAGGTGCTAATGCTGAATGTAACGAGCCTCTTTGCTGTCGAGCGTCCAGCGGGCCAGCTCTGACTCCTGGGGGAGGCGCCGGTCGTTGGGGAGACTACCGCAAATGCGACACACCAAAACGAACCATCGACCACATGTTAAAACACATAGCAGACACTCACACTGTATGTATAGCCGCTACTGTTCAGTACAGACAGTAGGATAGGACCCAGTCAATAGCCAGCATAAATTATTATTATTTTAATTGATAATTAAGTGCTTGACTGCGATCCAACCTGATGGTAAGCAGTGATGTAATCCTTGATGGTGAGGCGCACTAGTTTATTAAGAGCCTATTCACTCTAGCCTTGAAGACACCTAAATTATAGTTATTTATACGGGAAGACTGCAGCAGGCAAATTGTTCCAGTCCCTCGATGTACGCGGTATAAACGACGAAGCGAAACGCTTAGTCCGGACCGTTGAAGTTTCAACAACGTAAGGGTGGATACTCGCCGTACGTCGGGTTGTCCGATGGTAGAAAGGAGATGGCGGAATCAAGTCATGCAATTCCCGCGCACACTCTCCAAAATGCAACCTGTAGAATACCGATAGGCTGGCTACCCTGCGCCTGTGCTCGAGGCTTTGTAGATTGGACTTAACCAAAAAATATATACACAATGTAAGGTACACATTTGATAAATACATCCACGGTGAAAAGATCAATTGCTACGAAGCATTGCACGTTCTTGATTGGATAATAACCGTTAATGGTCGAGGCCCAATCATCATTTTTGGATGTCAGTCTCAAACAAAAAAAAAGTCTCAAACTCTCAACTGTCAAAAAAGAAAAGATAAATAGGAATCGTGTAAATTGTACCATTAAAAACTAAGCTCAATGTCTTCATTAAGTATAATAAATAATCTTTATAACCGTTGTTCTATTCCAGGATATAGATTACATTTTATGGACAGGAGATCTTCCACCGCATGATGTATGGAACCAAACCAAAGAAGAGAATTTAAAAGTGCTTCAGGAGACGGTGGCTCAGATGTCGGACATGTTCCCCGGTGTGCCGATATTCCCGGCGCTTGGGAATCATGAGTCATCTCCAGTCAATAGGTGAGTCTGCGTAGTTACGTATGTCACAATAACACTGTCCGTCGGGGTCAGTTTAATTACAGACAATCCCTTTCAAGATCATTTATTCTTGGAATGTACTCACGTACACTGAGCCATTCGATCGAGTAGGTAATACGGATGTCTTGCCACAAATATTTATTACTCATAGGTACATTGCTTGGTAGACGGAAATACTCGTACCTGTCGTTGAGCACAGACCACAACTATCTGTACCTATTTGTACCAGAAGCAATTGATTATGATGTCGCTGTTCCGCGAAACGGAGCAAGTTTAACGTAGGCCTCATCGTTTATACCGCGTACATCGAAGGATTGGAACAATTTGCTTGCAGCGGTCTTCCCGTCCGATTATAATTTACGTGTCTATAAAGCTACAATGAATAGCCTTTTAATAAACTAGTGCGATTCACCATCAACTATTGCATCAGTACTTACCATACCATCAGATGGGATCGCACTCAAGCACTAGTTTATATCATTTAAAAAAAGTATAAAGTTGATAGTCATTTGCTTCCATGTTGTCTTAAGAGGGCCCTTTCCTTTTCCACTTGTTTAAAAGCTTGTTGCTTCATTTAACGCAATCCAAAGCGAGACAAAGCGAAAAAAGAGAGATAACGCCTGAAAACTCTGTTGGCATTCGGTAATTCCGTGATTTATACGAATATTTCACAAAACTTGTTCCAGGTAATACGTGTTTTTTTTAAACCCATAAAAGTTATTTTGAAAACTTGTCGACATTCAGAATCTCGATTAAATGTGCAAGGCTTCTATGGAAGTACTTTTTATATTTTTAATATATTTACATTACGGAGGGCCAAAGTTCACGTAAAATAGCAGATTTTCAGAAGTCTTTACTAGATTAGTTTTACACAAATTTATGTTTTGATTTCTATAGAAGCCTGGATAATACAACTAATACAAGATAGCTGTGTATCCAAAATATCTACAGATAGATAGATAGAACATCATAATCAATCACGTAAGAGCGGTTGTATGGAAATGTACCTCGAGTTGGCCGCTCCTAAGGCGAGGTTGTACTAATTTTGAACTTTTTTGAACTTCTGGAAAACCACAAATGTAAAACGGAACACCATAAAAAAATATTTTAATAAAATTTACTACATGACCAACCGCTGGTAATCAAAATATGATATAAATTAGTTGGCTCAATAAAAAAAAAACACGAATCTGACCCTAACTTACGATGTCAAACGTGTATATTTATGAGATTTCGTCACGGAAATATTTGAAAATTAATTAAAATAATAAGTCTTGTTCTTTAAAAGGGTCTGGCAAAAACAAAAATCTTGAATAGTTAAGTACTATGTTTTTTTTTACATAAGAAATAAAATCGCTGCTGTACTGTATTGTATCTGTATCTCAGGTTCGATTCTCGCATGGAACAAATTTGAGGCCCGTATTACAGAACCTTACTCAAGTACTACTTAAACTGCGTTCAACCGATTACTGCTTGAGCGAAGAATCTCGACTTAAGCGTTCAGTTTATTTTAGAACTATCCTCAAATTCAAATCAAACGAAACTACGCTTGAGTAGAGATTTAGATCTCTGATTTAAATCCACAAAAATTTCCATGAGATTCTATGCTCAAGCGTGGTCTCGACTACACTTGCGAAAACAAAGATCAAATCTCTGATCGATTCTGAGCTGATTGTGATTTTAAAATAAGGACACATTGAGTGGAGCTCACTCAAGCACTGTTCTATAATACGTAAAAAATTTCATTTTAAAGTGACATTGCTCAGGTGATTATTGATTGTAGTTTCTCTGCTCAAGTCAAGTTCTAAAATGAAAACTCCAACTGAGACTCGTTTTAAGTAATGCTTGAGTCTTGATTGTGGTTCTGTAATACGGGCCTGAAAATAGCATAGCGTGCGGGGCCGCTGAGCGCGATCTGTATGCGCGTCAAAGAGTAAAAGTAATTATAGGATGCGCGTGTTATATAATGACGAATGTCATTATTTATGACGTAGTTAAATCACAAATTTTAATATTTCACTAATATTGTTTGTTGTATTTTAAACACTGGTAACATTTAAGAACCTCAAATCAATATGATGCTGGATTTAGGTTCTCTAGAAACCGCAAACTCCAGTGACGGGTAGGTGCTTTCGAACCAATTTGAATAAATAAATGTCTTTTGATTTTGATAGAGATTTGCAAATTAGTAAGTAGTACCTAATAACTATTTGTTACAATCAAAACTTAAAATAAAATGAACCATCGCCAACAAAAGTGCAGCCGAAGTCAAGTCGGGTCGGTAGTTTTAAATAATAAAATGGAGTTCACAGGAGTTTGCATGACGGATTTTTCTGACTAAAATTCCAAATGATTCTCCATTTGGAATTTTAGTCAGAAAAATCACACACACTGCACACTGCAGGCATCCAATTCCGTAAAACCACATTAATAATAATATGAAGGGTGTCGGATAAGTATGACGAGTCGGCCCCCAAATGGAAACCTGTATCAAAACTTAGGTTTTGATATCGACTTGATGAGTAAACACAATTTATGTAAATTTTTCCATCAACTTTCGCTTTGACCTTGAGATATGGGAAAAATAACTGTACGTATGAGTTTTATTCAAAGTAATATACCTCAAAAACTAAAGGAATGAAACCAATGCGAGGCAGGGCTGAATCAATACAGGTTTCCATCTGGGGGCCAACTCGTCATGCTTATCCGGTACCTACCAGGATAGCTTATAATATCCTGGATTAACTCATAGGCTACTTTTATCTTATAAGGGGAAGTACTTATTGCACGCGGGCGAAGCCGCTGACAGAGCCCAGTCATATAATGCCCTCGTTAATAATAAACTCTGCTTTCATCATGTACAGTCAGGGGTCAAAAGGGCGGTTCCACCTTACCAATGCTAAAATGTCTAAAATTTCTTTGTAGAACAGGGTCAATGGTTCATGACTGATTTAATTGGTAGCATAGAATCTAAAGTATTGAATAAACTAGTTGTGGACTATTGAACTTCTATAGAATAGCAAAGAAATTTTAGACACTTTAGCATTGGTAGAGTGCAACTGCACTTTTGCTCCCTGTTTACTTACTGATTATTTATGGCACTTCCAGTTTCCCGCCGCCTTATATTGCGTCTTCGGAGCTGAACATCGCGTGGCTGTACGACGAGCTGGACGCTCAGTGGCGGCGCTGGCTGCCGGCCGGGGTCTCCCACACGGTGCGGCGCGGCGCCTTCTACTCCGTCCTCGTAAGGCCGGGCTTCCGCATCATTTCGCTCAATATGAACTACTGCAATAATAAGAACTGGTGAGACATTATTTGCATATGAGAAAACTCAAATCTCTTGCTCTAGGAGCCTCGTTTATTTTTGACTTGTGCATTTTACAATGTGGTATGAATTAAACATTTCAGGTGGCTGCTAATGAATAGCACAGATCCAGCGACAGAACTCCAATGGTTGATTTATGAACTGCAATCCGCGGAGTTCAGTGGCGAAAAGGTCCACATCATTGGCCACATTCCGCCGGGCCATTCCGATTGTTTAAAAGTATGGAGTCGAAATTTCTATGCCATAGTTAACCGATATGAATCAACTATAACGGCGCAATTTTACGGACATACGCATTTCGATGAATTTGAAGTATTTTATGATCCGGACGACCTTGGTAGGTGAACCTTGTCAACTTGATTGAGCTACATACAGATTACGTTAGCATTTTCAGCAAATTAACTTTAATCCAACTTACCGTCATTTGTCATGATTTTCGCAGGTAGAGCCACAAGCATTGCGTACGTTGGCCCTTCAGTTTCACCGTACTACGATTTGAATTTAGGATATCGAATATATTATGTTGACGGAGACCATGAAGCCACTACTCGGGTAATTATTCATTTGTATTTTTAACCGACTTCAAAAAAAGGACAGGGTTAACAATTCGTTTATTTTTTATGGGTCCTCAGAACTCCGTCGTTTATGGACCGTTTTGCAAATTTATTTTTTCTCTTAAATGAGATGCTTCTAGATTGGTACCATTTTCCCATTTTTAAATCCAGTTCTGATGATGGAATCCATGAGGAATTGAAGGAACTCCTCAAATATCATTGGCAACCATATAGTGATTTTGGTATTTTCATCGAGAACTTAAGCATTTACAGTCAAAAAGTAACATTTGATGAAGTGGAACTGATGAAGAAGACCAGAAATGGCCAACGGAACTTCATACTCGCATAGATATCACTATGAATTATTAATTAAGCGACTATAATAATACAAATAAATAAATCGTTCTGAATAGTTATGTTGAAAATGGTATTATGGAAGTGACCTGATGATGATGATGGAGCCGGAAGATAGGCACCGGAACTCTGTAATTAATCAATGTACCCTAGCAGTGTTTGGGCTTATTAGAATTGTCATGAGAGGCACTTTGGCTATAAGGTACTATCGAACTGATCTGATGATGGAGCCGGAAGGTGGAAGGTAGACACAGGAACTTCACAATAAACCAATGTAAACTAGCAGTTTGGGTTAATTGGAATTGTCATGAGAAATAGGCACTCTGGTTGTAGTGTATCGCAACTAAAAAGTGTGAGATAAAAAACTTAAAAAAAGTAATAATAACCGGCTTGACTAAAAAAAACACTAAAAGGATCAAAATAACTGTAATTTCGGAAGTCGGTGTTAATTAAGAAACAAACAATACCGAGAAACACCGACTTCCGAAATTACAGTTATTTTGATACTTTTAGCGTTTTTTTAGTGATTTTTTTTACCTAATCAACTTGGATATAATAGGCAAGCGCACGCTGATTGTAAAGTAACATAACTAAACACCTTTTTCAGCAAGTGGTCGACCACGAGACTTGGATAATGAACTTGAAAGAGGCCAATCTGTTCGGGTACCCGATCTGGTACAAGTTGTACTCGGCTCGATCTGCGTACATGATGCCGGCGCTCCGACCGCAGGACTGGGACAAGTTCATCGATGATATGACAACCAAAGAAGACGTTTTTAACTTATATTACAAGTAATCGTTTGATTTATTTATACCTACATACTCCTAGACATAATCAGAGAGCTGGTAGACCTTGGCACCGGGCTGCAGGCATTCCAAGGAGGCTATGCTCTCTCCGAATAAAAAAACAATCTAGGCGCTTACTGCAATTGCACAGATAGATGCAGCCAGCGCTCAGTGGCGTGGACCATGATCGGACACAAATCACTAAACAAATACCTACCTCCACACAATAGGCATAAACGATCTTTGCCCTGGGTAGGCCATGCATGGACTCATGGAGGCGGATGAAACGATCGCGCGCGTGTTCATTGCACGGGCGTCATCCTGAACAACTGGGGGGCCTAATTTTGCTTCTGGAGGAAAGGTGTTCTGGTTGGAGTGACGGCCGCCATGACCCACCAATCACCATAAGGACTAAGTACGGAAAACAAATCTCAATAGATAGATAGGTACTTACTCCTTGAGCATGAACCCACATGGCATAGCTTGTTTAAAATAAAAATAGATTATTATTTTAGGACGGTGCGGTGATATCTTCTATAGGTACATATTCTGAACCATCGTGGGATCATGGTCAGCCAAACCTTAATCGATCACCTAAATGTATCTACCTAATTATATCGTTTCATCGTATTTCAGACACTACTGGAAGAACAGTCCCCGGCGCGGCACGTGCGACGGGGAGTGTCGCAAGCGGCTGGTGTGTGACGCGCGGTCCGGGCGCTCGCACGACCGGCGCGCGCTGTGCGGCCACATCGAGGCGCGCATCGACGGCGCCGCGCCCACGCCGCAAACGTGGCGCGCTTGGCTCTACAATGGCTTGTCTGTCTCGTGAGTTATGTTAATGCAATTTAACCACCGCTTTGTACTTAGATACGCTTTGTAAATATCGATATTCATTACAGTCATGCGCATACTCGAGACAACAACTAGTAGGTAGGTAGTAATTTTATCGTACGAAAATAGTAGTTCACTGGGTCTTGTCTAGCGCATTACTTACCTACTAATAAATGCTCGTTTTAGTGAAAAGACGTGCATTTATTAGTAGGTACCTACAATTACAACATTACAACAACAACCAAAAATTACCTACCTACTAATCTACCAGACTATAAGCAATTGTTCGTACCTACAATATATTGATGCCCCAGCTATATCGTATAACACTCCGAAAAACGTCGCTGTAATATAATGCGTCTACCTCACGTTCAGCCAGATTACAATTCCGCTGAAATAAAGAACGCCGCATTGTATGCTCACTTCGCGTTCGTCAATGCGTCTTGGAAAGTGTAGCCCACGGGCGCATCTTTGATACACCGCTTTGAATGCTTTAGTTCCAACTTCCAATAGTCGTCGTAGGCGCTGCATAGCAACAAAATGCGTAACAATCAACAACGGTGTCACAACGAAGTTAAATTAGTGAGTTACAAAAAGTTACGGGCAGAAATAATATATTGTATCTGAAGTAGCAGATCTATCACTGTACGTGGCTAATCTAATTAGTCCGTAGACCCTACCCAAACATAGGTTCCTCATAATTTAGTCACCCTACACTGACAATAACGCTAAACATTGGACGCTGCTTTGTAGAACGTAACGCCACCACAATCTGGCTGAACGTAGGGTAGCCGCATTACATTACAGCGACGTTTTTCAATCCGGCGCGCCTTCTTGTAATATGGCGTGTTATACCATATGGCTGCGACGTTTATAGAATGTAATTGCATAAAGTACCTACAAGGATGAAGGGATTTGAAAGCATTTACCTACAATTGTATTTTGTATCTTAACTAACGGAAATTGCTTGAAATTAATTACGTTGGAGGTAGGAACACCAAACATTGATGCTAGTAGGTACCCTGCGTGTTAAAAAACTAAAAATAACACGCATATTGCCAAAATATGCAAATATTACCAGTAAGCTGGAGAAACTACAGTTTGAGCTGGGTCATTGATGTCGGCCATTTGTTAATTCTCTTTAAAGTAGAACATAGCGGTATATTATATATGATAATGATAAAGTTACCGCATTTCGTCTACTGCTACTTGGCCACGGCATAACATTTTTTTAAGACACTACCTACCTACTTCATATTATTACAATGTAGGTACTAACTCTTGTTTATCTCTAACCATTTTATACAAAAGAAATACCCATAAATCGCTTTATTAGAAGTTCTGACTTAAGTTTTTGAACTGAAGTCAGAGGCTTCGTGTTCGTCTGAATGGATTCCAAGGTTTGAGCTTGGACTAAATACGAACTTGTTTTGTGAAGGAAGAGACGGGGCTCACAGTAATTTTCTCGGTCGAGACTCAAACGGTAGTCCGACGGACACCTCACTAGCTGGTTCATACGTTTTTTATTTAGTTACCCCATCATTTTTCAAAGGCTTATATCGAAGGCATATGAATGAATGAGTTGTAAATATATTTCTTATTCTTATACCTATTCAGAGACACTCCTTCTGTACAGCAAGTATAACTGGTGGTGGAATTAGACTTAAATTTCCTGCACAACAATACTAAGGTCAGTTTAATCTATATTTACCTACTATATAAATATTGGTTGTATGATTATATTTTTTCAGATATAGCTAAAGCAACGCAACGTTTTACCGATGTCCCTTTTTGGTTTAGTTATAATGGTGATGGTATAAATAATTACATAATAAAAACGAAATATTTTTGACAGATCCCCAGAAAAATAGATATATTTTTTTATAAGTAAATCTCAGGTTTATCATAAAAATCACTAACGACATACATTTTTTTTGTAAATTTCAGAATGTCCATGATAATGCAAATACCTCAAGTGGCGTATCAAATACCAAAGTTCGTGATGGGACTTGGCTGAAAACCTCTTCGGAAATGAATGTGCAAAAGTTAGCATACCACCGGGCTTAGTCACGACGACAATGAATATTTCTACAAAGATCGTCGATCGCCTTCTATTACCATAGACAGCTATTTATTTCATTATATCAATTAAACGAAGTGCCTTAATCAGTTTTAATCTATAGAGTTTTAAACTACCTACCCTAAGCGATCAAATTATTTTCAGTGGTTTTATTACCACTAACTCACTTCTATACTCCATCTGTTTAGGTAATTAACTAAATGTAAGTTACAATCTTGACATGTCTTTTATCAAAAGTTGTCTAAAAATTTTATCTAAAAATGTTTACCATTTGTTATTTACTTAAACCGATGTTTGGTAATTAACTAAATTTAAATAATCTTTGTATGTCTTTTATACGATTTTTTTTTAAATAAAAAGACATCAAGATTGTTTACGTTTAATTAACCACCTAAACAAATGGAGTATAGTACTAAATGTATTTGTAAATATTAATTTTATAATATTATTAAAATAGTTTGACTAAGAGTCGTTTTATTTATAAGAATGCAATGATACCATAAATATATTAATTAGATAGGTATTTAATAAAAATAAGTTGTTGTTTTTAAAACGTTTTTATTACCAATCAAAGACATAAATTGAAATAACACTATTTACAACATAAAATACATGTCATGAATTTAGAAATTAAAAAATAATTATTCGACAACATCAGCATCTATTGTTATACAGATCGCCATAATTTAAAATTAAATCTTGAGTATTACAGTTTGTCGATAAAATTAAATTGTGCACACTTGGTCCCTTCATCCCTTCAACCTATAAAAGGTTTTAGGCACAAATAGCTACACTAAATTTAAAACACTGGATCTTTTCCCTAACATTAATATTCTATGAAATTTCATCTTTCAGCAGATGTAACTTCTTTCTTTAATCAACACACACATTATTTACAAAAAGCATAAAAACAAGCTAGGTTCACTCTTCTTACATAACTTATAAAAGTATCAGTTTTCTTTCTTCTATATTTTTATAAAACTAGCAATGTCTTCTAAATCGTGGGTGCGTTCACAAACATGTTAATTCATACACAAGTCCCAAAAAAATGATATGTGGGCATACAAATATTTGTTCCGAGCGGTAATTACACCTGCGACATGCAGCGCAGCAGATAATCGCTCAACCACTGCGCCAACCGTGCCATTACATTTTGTCCATGTTGTTGGTGTACTTATTAAATAATTTTAATTGTTCAAATGTCATTACTACAACACTATTCAAAATAAGGCGCCATAGCAAGGAGACGAGGGCCGCTTGCCACAACCGAAAGTGATGCAGTCTTTGAGATTTTAGATTCGCTTGGTGTATTTTAGTGGTTAGTCACTTTTGGCCATTGCTAGTGGTCCATGAGAAGACAACCTAATTTTGAGTTGAGAAGTACAATATAATTTATAGAGACAACTAATACATGTACGTATAGGTAGGTGGGAGTTCCATTTCACAGGCGTATCTAAGGCACAGAGAAGGCGGTAAGTGAATATAAAAATACTATTTATATAATTTAGCCAATGAGAATACTGGCAAAGTTAAAATATAACCGTCGTTTTACACTGACGTGCAAATGATAAATTCTTAATATTAAAAAAGACTAGGGAATGTTCACAGAAACATATACATTCAGACAATATATAAATAGATAGGTACAGAAGTCAATCTACATACAAAGCACGCTCGAGCAACGCACACATAGACACCGCTCACGGACACGATATCTCGGCTCAATTCAGCTCAATGCGAGCTCGAGTGCTATCCGTTTGAGACACATGTCTGTAATCTTTTTTGTGGAAAAATGGATGGATGTTGGTTTGTTTTAACGTAACATAGAACAGGCCCCGCGCCGAGAAACAGAAGATGATTTTGTGACCATGTAATATTTTTACAATTCAGATTAATTAGGCATTTATCACCGCGCCTGGTCGCACTTTGACAGTTCGGCGCCACGCGCTGACCTTAGCGCGATCGCTGAGCGTAGGTATGAAAAGTGAAGTACATTGATGAGATTTACTTCTGTACCTAACTATTTTGTGTATGCGGTTAACAGTTTCGAAGAACTTATTTCAACAGCAATACTTTTAATATTAGATGCTTCATAACAATCAATTTATGAAAGATAAATGGTTTACAAACCTACATGAAAAAAATTAGGACTGGTTTTTATTTATTATAGTCTTTCAAACTCTTTATTCTATTATTTGATTGGAAAAGTTCTCAATTACTTGTGTTCTGATGATCAAATTATAATATCTGCATAACATCTCTAAATATCTGATCAGAATATTATTATTTTTTGTAATAAAAATATCTATTTTATAGTTGTGATGTACTAGAAACAGTCTTCTTTTTGAGAAATTACTATCGAATAATTAATATAGGATAGTAAAAATGTTAATAGGTTAAGAAAAGTTTTTTTTTTACAATATATATAGGTACTCAACACAGGCAGTCTTAGTTTTAGGTGTTGATTACAAAGCGTAAAAAAAAAAAAAAATTGTGCAGCTTTACTATTATCAACAAGTAGCGAAAATACAGTACAAGTTATAATCATCTCTCAGCTCTAATTTACTAAATACCTAAACTAATTTCTTTGTTTTCGCGGACTCGTTCGAGTATTACTGTACGATTCACGTATCGCACTATTATCAACCAGTTAAACCACATGGTTTAATTAACATTAACTTCATAATTACTAACGAGTTTCTATCCATCCCGGTTTTTATTTGTGGAGAATATATTTACAGCATCATCGACTATCATTCAGTATCACTTGCACATCAAAAAACGACAAGGTATAATTTGTCTAAGTAAACAAAGTAGTAACATTAAGGCGCCACCTCCACGTACGAGTGAATCGTCCTGCTATCGTCGGGCGATCTCCATGCACGAGACGATTGTTCTTCTACCATCGGATTACCGTACCGCGACTAGCGATGAATCGCCGCGTTACCGCAACGAATCGTCGCGAGTTGTGACGGATAGCTACATGTCGACAACAATTAATCGATTCTTGTTCAAAAAGTTTTCCAAAAAGTTTGCTGCGATAATCGCCGTGTGTGGAGATACGTTCATACTCGCTATGGTTAGTGGCAATATCGTGGAGGTGGTGCCTTAGAAAAATTTTAATTTCCTAGAAATCGATGTCTAAAGTGAGAAACGATGAATCTACCAGAATTCAAGTCTTTGCAGTTAATTGTAAGGAACAAAAAAACTGAGTGAAGGTAGCTCGGCTGCGCTACGGAAAAACAAAGTAATTGCAGTCAAGCAAAATTATCAGGAGGAGCAAAAAACCGAAAATCACAAATTTAAAACGTACTGGCGACAACTTCAGTACTTTTGTTATTTCATAATTTATAAAATAATTAGTTCTATCTTTTTCAAAGCAATTTTTTGAGTAATTTTTGGTAACTTTCCTTTAAATTGAAAAAAATATTTTTTTATAGACATAAAATTAATATTAAATAAAAAGAACAATTCAGTAAGAAAGTAATTACAATCACTTTCTTTTTTAAATAATTTTAAAAGAGATGGACAAGTTAAGTTTTAGTTTTAATAACAAAGCAAATGCATTTAATGGTTTTTAACAAAGACAATGAAGCCATTTAAATATTAATATGTCTACTATAAGATTTGTTGGCTTTTGCTTTTTATGAATCACATAATTTGTAAGAATTGTAAAAACTAGTTCATCTTTGGATTTATTAAGATATTAAGTGTCACTCAAGGAATAGGGCATGTATATAAATAACGGTAACCTAAAATAAATTCAAAAATCATTGATATAAGTTGTAATCGTGAGCCAGCTCACGAAACTGAAGACCGACGGTGGCAGAGTCATATCCGCCAAATCGGAGCTTCTGGGAGAGATCGAGGCATTCTATGGACAGCTGTACACGTCTATCACAAATCCCACAACGAATCTAGTAAACGACCCAAGAGCTAGATTAACCCGGCACTATACCGAAGATATCCCGGACGTCAGCCTGTACGAGATTAGGATGGCTCTGAAGCAGCTTAAAAACGACAAGGCGTCGGGTGACGACGGAATTACAGCCGAACTCCTGAAGGCGGGTGGAAAACCGGTCCTAAAGGCCCTTCAGAGGTGGTTCGATTCCGTCATACTTGAGGGAAAGACGCCACAGGCATGGAGCAGAGGTGTGGTGGTACTTTTCTTTAAGAAGGGCGACAATGCCCTGCTTAAGAATTACAGGCCCATCTCACTTCTGAGCCATGTCTACAAGCTGTTTTCCAGAGTCATCACGAACCGTCTCGCGCGCAGGTTTGACGACTTCCAGCCTCCCGAACAAGCTGGATTCCAAAAAGGTTTCAGCACCGTAGACCACATACATACGCTCCGGCAGGTTATACAGAAGACCGAGGAGTATAACCTGCCTCTATGCTTAGCGTTCGTGGACTACGAGAAAGCTTTTGATTCGATCGAGACTTGGGCTGTACTGCAATCTCTCCAACGGTGCCAAATTGACTATCGGTACATCGAGGTGCTGAAGTGTTTGTACGAGAACGCCACAATGTCAGTCCGACTTCAGGACTGGACCTCGAAACCTATCCTTCTGCAGCGGGGTGTGAGGCAGGGAGACGTTATTTCTCCGAAAATGTTTACGGCTGCAATGGAGGATGTCTTCAGGGTTCTGGACTGGAGTGGACTAGGCATTAAGGTTAATGGCGAGTACATCACTCACCTTCGGTTTGCCGACGATATATTAGTCATGGCTGAGACTACGGAGGAGCTCAGTACAATGCTCGATGACCTTAGTAGAGCTTCCGAAAGAGTGGGTCTTAAAATGAACATGGACAAAACCAAGTCATGGTAAATAACCATGTAGCACCCACTCCGATCAAGATCGGAGACTCAGCACTCGATGTTGTAGACGATTACGTTTACCTGGGACAGACAATCCAGTTGGGTAGGTCTAACTTTGAGAAAGAGGTCAATCGTCGAATCTGACTCGGCTGGGCAGCGTTCGGGAAGCAGCGCCGTATCTTCTCGTCCAACATACCACAGTGTCTCAAGACGAAAGTCTATGACCAGTGCGTGTTGCCAGTGATGACATATGGCACTGAAACATGGTCGCTTACAATGGGCCTCATCAGAAGGCTTACAGTCACCCAAAGGGCAATGGAAAGGGCTATGCTCGGAGTTTCCTTGCGTGATCGCATAATGCGAACACGCAAGGAAATGAAGATATCTGCAGGAGAACCAAGGTCGCCGACATAGCCCGAAGAATCGCCAAACTGAAGTGGCAGTGGGCAGGGCACATTGCTCGTAGAACGGATGGTCGATGGGGCCGAAAGGTTCTAGAGGTGCGACCGCGCACCGGAAGGCGCAGCGTCGGAAGGCCTCCCACAAGGTGGACTGACGACCTGGTGAGAGTCGCGGGAGTGCGGAGGATGCGAGACGCACAGGATCGGTCGTTGTGGAGACGCTTGGGGGAGGCCTATGTCCAGCAGTGAACGTCTTTCGGCTGAAATGATGATCATGATGATGAAGTTGTAATCATTTTATGAAGTTTTAAATAAAACAAAAATTAAGATACAAAGGTGTTACATAGTAATTAAACAAACAATTGCTTGAAAACTATTATAAGCGTCCATAATAGTTCTCGAATGTAAACTGCGGCTATTTTGCATTTTAAACATTTTCCAAACAAAACACACAAGAATCACAGCCTTGGCAAACTTATGACTATGACACGAAGTTGTAACTGTGGGAAAAGTATTTAAAAGGTGCGTTCAGAAATGTGATAAAACCGAGTATTGTCAAATAATTTAGACATTTGAAATTTTGAAATAAACGACAGCATATTAAAAACCAAGTAAATGGGATATAGTAATAGCTTGAATTGATTTACAATAAAGAAACAAAGCAACTGTCATTCAGTTGCTTTGTTTTACATTTGTCATTTTACTTGCTTTATTTTTACGTTAACAAATTTACCATTTTGGCCATTTTTAACAATTCAAAAACAAAGTAGAGTTGTTTGATTTTCTTATAGCTAGATAAAGGGGCTAAAAAAGAAATATATATCAAATGAAAAGCCAATTAAATCATTTCACAACGTAAAAACAATGTAATCGACGTGCAATTACTTTGTTTTTGCTTAGACATTGTGGTTTACTTTTTTTTTACCGTAGATATGTTGGACAAGTACCTGCAGTTACTTTATTTTACAAACTTTTATCTCGAAAAATAAAGCCTTTTCGATGATTCTGTGAATGTAGCAGTGTCCGTTATAGGCAAAATGTTCCAAATATGTAAAAAAATTGATTTTCAAAAATACGTTAGTTGCTTTGTTTTTCCGTAGCACAGCCGAGCTCACAGACTGCGTGACCCGGTCTTGGACCGATTTTTAAAACTTGTGACTACCTGATTAATTGTATTTACATACCTAGCAATGAATAAGATAGCTAGAACCACAAATGACCTGTGTATTTAAAAATAAGAAAACCCGTAGAGATCCTTAATTTATATAAAATTAATGGAACCTAATTTAAAACTGCCAAACAGACTTCCTACTGACTTTGTGGTGAAACTATAAATTGATTAATTGATAAAAAATAATGGCACAAAATCAGACATGGGTCAGTCAGACCCCTTAATCTCAAATATCATAAAATACCGATATTATTGCATATTATGCAATCAAACTATCTATTAATAGGCTAGTTGACATTATGAGAAATACTTAAAGTATTTGGTTTTGTGAAATTTTGTGCAAATCTAAAATTAGATTACTAATATTTTTGAGAAAAAATTGCGTAACATTTAATTCGAATGAAAGCGCATTATGCCTACATATAGTCGACTATGTTGCCAATTATGAATAAAAAAAACTAACTATTGATACGCGTCACGTGGAATAGTTTATTTAACTAACAGACGTACGAAAAGATTGCAAAGGTACAACACTAATTGGTAGGGTTTCCCTCTGGTACATCGTGGCATTGTAGGTACTTTAATAACAAATTAGTCGTATTTATTTGTTATTAAAGTACCAATATATTTAATGTAGATACTTGACAACTTCAGTATATATGTAAATTAGGAATTGAATGTTGTCTACGTACGACCAAGTACCCAAAAATTATAATTGTCTCTGAAATATTTCAGTTATAATTAATTATTGGTCGGAATAATCGACCTATCGACCTAGGTCGACCTATGCGCATATGCATATGTTACAGACACTAACTTAGGGATAGTGATGTGCCGAGTCACTGTTTTTGTGGGTCGAGTCGACTCGAGTCGAGTCCAATACTCGAATCTTACGTTTGGTACTCGGAATGTTGACTCGAGTCTAGGACTCGAAAATTGACTCGAGTCTAGGACTTGAATATCGACTTGAGTCTATGACTCGAGTCTAGAAATTCGTGTCTAGAACTCTAGTCTGGAAATTCGAGTCGAACTCAAAGCTGAAGCAAAAAAAAAAATCGAATAGGTAGATTGAGCATAATGACAACGATTGTAAATCAAACATTTTTAAACATAAAAAAATACCCATAGAACATACTCTAGTATAGTTTACTCTATATAGTTCTATTTGTTTTATTACACAAAGAAAAGAGGTATTTTTAGGAGTTATCTAACCATTTTAGATATTTTATTTGGTTCCATTCGGTTTTTACCCAATTTGAAAGTAATTTTACTTATTGAAAAGATAAATCAAGTTATTAATTTAGTGCAAATTAATAACTTGACACCACATCTAAATGAATAAGAGAAAGTTTTTTAATCGAAACTCACTCACATTAAACTTGGCGTTAAAAATGTGTCTCAAAACTAAAACTACGAATGTAGTACTACAGCACGAGTCAGTCAATCTATCTCGAATACTAGACTCGGGTCATTTGGACTCCTATAATAGAATCGAGTCAGCCAGTACTACATCGATTATTTCTGACTCGAGTACTGGAATCAAGTCCGACGAACTCGAGTCAAAATAAATTGGTTCTCGAGAATATGAGTAAAGCAAGAATCGAGTCTGACTCAAATCAAGCCATACTCAGCACATCACTATTTAGGTAAATAGACTTATTTACCCAAATTTTGTGGAGTTCATAATACCGCCCCTAAAATTCCAGGATTTAAGATTTAAACTAAATTATTACATTGAAGAACCTTATTACAATAATAATCAATAATCATTTATTATTTAATCTATATATTATAATCATTTATTATTTAATTATATAATAATCATTTATTATTTAATCATTTATATTACGTTTTAGTTTCGCAATAAAACTGTTAAATTAAAACAAAGCTAACAGTTTTAGTATGGAACTCTAAAAACATAATAATTTATTATGTGTGTGAGAATATATTTGAACTAAATTAAGAGTTTTATTAATAATAAGTGCAATAGGTATTTTGCAATTTCATAAACCCTGGGATTTATCATCATGTTTATTATTCTGGGATTATACAGGTGGTATTATCAACTCTAGGTTATTTACTTCCATGAACTTTAGGTACAAATAGGGAATATTATGTACCTATTACCTGTTGCGATCTCTGGTTATAATTGAGGTTTATTTGGAGGATGGCTGTTAATTTTGTTTGACTGAATGAAAGTAACCAGTCGCCATGTCAGTATGCGTTCGGATTTGACAATAAAGTTGAATTGCATGACAAAATGGAGGAATTTGGTTTTGTTAGTACGTATTTGCTGAATGTCCAAGTTTTGACTTCATTATTTCTCAAAAGCAGTCAACTAGCCTACTCTAATTTACCTACTTCAGTAACAATAGGGAATGAGCAAGTAATTCAATGTTTTTCTGACGAAAACTGTATGAATTCAATCATTTGTTCAAACAACAAGCAGTAGCTCTTTTAGTTTTAATAAATAATTACATGCTAATTCCATATCTTCAGATACTGGAATGTACTTGTTACAAAAAAAACACTGGTCTCAGTTAATCCAAGTTGTTGAAACAACATCACAGAAGTCTACGCAAGTTCTTCCTGCTTTTCCGTGTTCCAACAGCATAATCACATTTCTTTCTTTTCGAGGGACTTGGAGCATTCAAGTCATATTGATTACAACTCTTACCTGGATGCCTACTGCAATTGCAAGCCCTACAAAATTTATATGAGCAAGTAGCACTTGTGCACTCTACCCATTCCTCCCCAGAAGGTTCTTCTGTAACTTTTGCTGGTTGTGAACACCTTACACATGCCAGCTGTATCCGTGAATCCAATGACGCCGACTGAAAATGTATAAAAAACAGTACTATAGATATTGGATATAGCAGACATCTGGATGTTTTAATAACAGGCAACCCAAGCGTCTCCACCCCAGTAGTGCCAAGCTAAGGTGGAGGCACAAGTGGTAATAAAATAAATGTTAAATTTGTGAATTCAGAAAAGTACTTTTTTAGCTACTTTTTTCAAGCTGATTTTTATTTCAATCTATAGTATATATTATAAAGAGGAAAGATTTGTATTTTTGTTCATAATAAATAAACTCAAATACAAAATCAATCAATTCAATAAATCAATTTCAAAAAAAAAAATCATCAGCTTGTTATTACTTTATCACTAAGTGAAATGGGCTATAAATATATTTTATACATTCATGGGGGTGAAGCCACGAACAGAAACAAATAACAGTTAAAGCAGTAGAGTTAGCAAGGCCTACTCTGCTCCTCCGGCATACTTATAAACACTATAGCTGATTGACACAAAACATATACAAGAGCAAGCTAGATTTAGATCTGAAAAGTTATGCTGTGGCCAGGTCCTTAACCTTTCACAACACATTTTTAAGTTCAGGAACAGTTTGACACAAAAAAAGGGGCAGGTAAAGTATTTGTAAACTTGGCAACCTTAGACAGACAAAGTTAATATTCAGAGCTTGCTATGAAAGCTTACTAACATAACAGGGGATCCTAAATATACTAAAATTTTTGGAGAACTCCTCAGTAACTAACAATTTCAAGTGGTGAACCCAAAATGGACCACCAGCTGTTGACTGGTCACGTACATCAAAGATGAATTGTTTAGACCTAAAAGAACTCGCTTTCTGTACACTGACAACCTAGTATTAACAAGCGAAGCTACTGATATGGAGTATTTTAGATGGAGTGATTGCTTATCTCTCTACAACCCAATTTCTGGGTCTCAATAACTGAAAAAATTTTGAAAAATAATGTGCACATTAACCTTTTGAATACTTACCGTAATTAGAGACACAATAGAAAGACAATGAGAGAGTGAAGGCTGGCGTTTGCTTGGGGTTTAATGAATTAATGGAATGTTACACATATCATTTTAATAATGTTAAAAAACAAACAAAACCTTACCTTTATGAACTTCCTGAATCTATTTGTTCTCGGCGAATACTGAGGATTGTTAGGAGTACTGCTCACAGGATTGTCACTGATCTCATTATGTATTTCTCTGAGGAATCCATCATTTAACTTAGTTTTAGCTTTTATCTTAGTATTAGGCTCTTTAACACAATTCTCTCGGTTTGCTTTAGCCGACTTCAAATATTTTCTTAGCTCTTCCTTCTCTAGATTGCTGCCATGAAAGTTCCAAATATCTTTCCAAGTACTGCTTACAGAACAAAAGTTACAAATATCTTCATTACTTAAATAACGAAAAATCTTTTTTAAAGGTGGTATGGCACAATGCTGATTTAGCAATCTTAATATATCTATATTTTGGTCAGGTCTGGCTAGAATAGGTTGTGTTAGTCCTGTTTTAGTTTGTGTTACTTGTTGTGGTATTGGCTGAAGACCATGCTTCTCGCATGCTATAGAATGTATGACAAAGTCTAGCTTTCTGCCTGACTTCTTACAGGGACTTGATTTACAGTTTCTCTTCACTGGTGTTATTGGATATGAAAACTTCTGCTCACGTATGTTTAATCTGTAAATGTATCTTGTATTTCTTCCAGTACTGTGTGAGTTCTCTGGGGGTAAGGATATTGTATTGTTCTCTTTGTCTTCACTAACTTCCAGACCCTGTATTTTACCCGCAATCCAGGTCGTAGGAGTCGGGATTGTTGTTGTCTGTTTTGTAGACTCGACGCTCGAAAAAGGGCGCTTGGCAGCCCGCCTTGGCGGTGGAGTTTCGTTACAATTGTCATTGCGTGGTTTTAACTGGTTGCATCTATAGGTAGCTTCTGGCGTCACATAATCTACTTGAATTTGATCAATAAAAGCCGATTTTGCAACCACTGACTGATCCAGAAACCCACTCGATAATTCCGAATGTTCTAACGAACCTGGGGTAAATGATGTGTGATATCCACTGTCTTCGGATTTGAAATAATTTATGTTTTCGAAAGATAGGTTGTACTTGGCAGTTTCAACATAATCTGAATGCACATCCATTGTAATAACTGGTGTTATTTTATCTTATGACTTTCATTGTGCCATGATAAATCCAATTGGCTGCTTCATCACTTCGATTTAGAAGCACATCAGAAGTATTTCCATACATAATAAAACTTCTAAATGTTGATATCGTTAGTTTAATTTGTTATTTTAACTAGTTTTATTACGATTATTAAACACTGACTGAATAAGCACAAAAAAAACGTCTATTTAAACTTCATTCTTTCTTAGCGCATAACACAGGAAACTAGTTATGGACATAGATTATACACATCAAAGACTACTACACATAAAGACTGGTAGTTATGGGCCTATTACACCATTCGATATTCAGACAGTTTTAGTCTATGATTCGACATATCGTGTAGTGTAATAAGAGTTAGACCGGTCTTACTCGGAACAAAAAATAAGACAGTGAATATCGTGTGCTGAATATCGCGTAGTGTAATAGGCCCTTTAGACCGGTCTTATTCGGAACAAAAAATAAGTCTGAATATCGTGTGCTGAATACCGCGTAGTGTAATAGGCCCTTTAGTGAATATAGTCACTTTTTTTTTTAATTTTTGTGGCATGGCTTTTTGGCCTTTGTGAATATAGTCATAATGAACTACAGAGACAGAATATGAGAATACCAATATCACAGACTACAGATACTATACTAATATTACTAATAATATCATGGTGAGCAGCAAATCGGTATTCGAGCATTTAAAAAATTAAGAATTGTCAAAATTGTGTTCTTGACTTGACGTTTTGTGACGTTTCGTAAATAACTCATTGTAAGTTATGATACGTGCATCTTATTTTACTCCTGCCGAAAACAATCCCTAGTTCGACGGAGAGGCTTCTATCTATTATGATCTGTGATTATGATTGACAAATTTAAAGACGCAAAAAGTGAATTAAATTAGAAACATGCGACGGTTGGATTCAATAATTTCATTTCTACGTTAGTTTTTTAATTTCTATCATAGCTTGATACTTTTTGACTAATAATAACAAATTGCAATATTACCATAGATATCCGAATATTACTCACACGGTTTTCAGGAAGTTTCGACAATGAGCAGACGAAACTCCTAATAATGAGAACAGTAATGGACAAGGTAAATTGGATATTTCGGATGCCCGCTATCCAGCGAAGCTGCGGCGGACATTTGAACGATATTATATTCCGTACTTAATGAGATCAATCGCCATTCAAATGATTAAATAAAAAAAATCGATAACACACAATTTGTTTTATTCAAATTTTATTTAAAGATACCAGGGAAGCTGCACTACTCCACACATGATTGGACCTGTGCTTTGTATAACATTCGATGCTGTCCTGCGGGGCTATTGCGTAACTCTGTTGACAGTTCAAGTGATGATCACTTGTTAACATGCACATTGTTAACAAGTGATCATCACTTGAACTGTCAAACAGCTAGTTTCGTATTGCCTATCTTCAGTGACCAACTGCAGTGACGTCATTAGCCACTGGTGCCTTTGATAGCCACCGTAACACGTTTTGACAGAATGATGTTATTGTATCGATACTTTTAAAATTGCGATTGTGTAAGCTTTTGAAGCTGTATAATAGTCGATAAAATTTTAGAGTGGTTACAATAGGCACCGTAAATTTTTATAATTCACCACATTTCTACCACTGTAGTTTGTTAGATACTTGTGTGATACGTAATACCAATTTTATAAAATTGTCAGTTGACAACGAAGTTTAGTGTGCAACAAATGCTAGTTGTCAACTGTTATTGAAAAAGTTTGCCAATAGCCCCCCCGAGTATGAAACGCCGTCAGTGCCGTATTTATATAGGTAGGTACACCAGCGCCCTCAAATCTTAGAACTGTTTTCTTTCCGCACAGACTTTAGTCACGGTAATATTATCTATACAGTATTGTAACTCGGCCGTATCTTTGAAATACATTCCTACAGCCGCGCGGTACGTAAACATGCGATAGGGCTGCCCGCCTCCAGCATCACAGAGTACTATTTTTTAACTGATCCAGCATTTTATTACATTTGCCTACTTTGTGTTTCCATTTAGTTTTGTGATTGTAAATATACTTTTTTTTATATAAACAAATAAAATACTTTGTGAATTGAATAGGAAGTGTTCAATATTTGCAACCGAAAAATATTTGCGCCTCGACTGAGACGTACCTACGAAATGCTTTATTATTAAATTTTAAAGTAAAAAAATCCGCATTCTAAAGCTTAATTAAAAATTGTTTTGGGAAACATGGACAAGGTGGAGAAAAAGGAATATCTTTTACTTGGGTATAGATACCTGCAGCTAATTTACAATTTATTTGTTTGTTTTAAATGAAGAATTCATGTAACCAAAAACAGCACAATATATCCTACTCGTCATATTAAATATGTACTTAAATTTATTTTTATTGAAAAAATCGCGCGGCACAGACGCGACTGTCTGCATCCCGAGATCGAGGCGCGTAGGTATAGCTCGCGTTTCGTCCGTTTGTATGAAGTTGGAATACTGTATAGATAATATTACCGTGCTTTAGTCGTCCTAAATTGCTTTTTTTGCACGTGATAAGTAGGCATAAAGGTTATTACGGTTATTAGTTTCCTACAATAATCTTCTTATATATAAAAACTAGCTTCTGCCAGCGGCTTCGCCCGCGTGAAAATAGGTTTCTCCATACTAACTTCCAACCCCCGTTTTACCACCTTAGGGGTGGAGACGTGGAGTTTCGTAAAATCCGTTCTTAGCGGATGTCTACACCCAATAAGGAACCTACATGCCGAAAGTTTGTAGGTGTTATAGTTTCTGAGATTTCGATTGATTAATCAAGGAGTGGTATTTCTAACTTTTTTTGTATAAGTACCCCCTTTAATATTTATCTGTATTGGAAGCAGATTCCTACAGTTAGGCTACGACAAACTTATTATTTGCGGTTGGTACGGTAATCGGGTCTAGGGATCGAACCGCAAAATTTAGTTTTTTTTTTATTGTATAATAAAAAAGTAATATATTGTATATTACTTTTCCGGGATAAAAAGTAACCGTGTGGTGCCCAGGATATTAAATCGGTCTAGAGATCGAACCGCAAAATTTAGTTTTTTTTTTATTGTATATTAAAAAAGTAATATATTGTATATTACTTTTCCGGGATAAAAAGTAACCGTGTGGTGCCCAGGATATTAAATCAGTATATTACCAAAGTACTCTGTGATATTAAAGAATAATTATATTTTTTCCCGTTAACTAAGTTTGATTTTTTCAAAGCTTCAAGGGACCAAGCTCCAAGGGAAGGGGGATAAAGAATTGGAACTCTCATTGGCAAAAAACTCGAATTTTGAAGGGAAAATTCTATGGTTCTATTCAACCATCCATCCCCTCTAAATGTTGGTTCAGCAAACTAAAATTTTCAAACAAACCTGCTACTTCTGTTATAATTCGGCTCCGACTCGGATTTGTTTGCACTCCTGTTTTTTTGGCCAAAATCCACGTGAGAGACAATTCTTTGTGTGAATGTGGCCTAGAAGAGGGTACCATGGAACACTTGTTTTTCTCCTGCCCTCGTTTAACAATTCCTCTTTACGACTTACTCCCTTCTGATATCCCCCGCCCAGTTAACATTCCTTTTCTTCTATCTTTAGCCCATACCCCTACAGTAAAAATTCTTTATAAATTTATTAATGTTAATAAAATCCAGTTGTAGTCAGTAGGTACTTCTAAACATTATGTATATATTTCATGTTTTAATATATATCTTGTATTGTTTTATGTGTACTAACCAAAATTGTTTTGTCCCCTTTTTAGCATGATGACCAATGGATACCATCGCTACAAAAACTGATCAATAGATAACAATATTCTCGACAAAGTACCGACCATTTCCATCTCATACCTTGACATTGGCAAAATCATCGGACGTTCGTCGATGGAGCCATACACCTAAAAAAATTGAATTGAAGGGACCGCAGACTTGAGTATACGGTTTTAATTTCAACTCGATGCCTCCACGCGTTTCTGAGATAAAGGGTCTTGACAGACAGACCGACGGACGAAGTAATCCTATAAGGGTTCCGTTTTTTTCCTTTTGAGGCACGGAACCCTGAAAATAAATGAGGTAAGTTATGTCCCCTATATAATTACAGTCAGTGCGAAGACGGGGCAGATCTCTAGTACTAGTGTAGTAGTGATTTTTTTTGTCATATTCTCAGGTTTATTAAGTGAGGCAACATTATTTTGTCGTAGATAGAATAGAAACAGCATGCATTGAAAAAACAAGGCACATTTATTATTTCCGTTAATTTTATAAGTAACTGAACCCTTTCAAGTATTTGTTACACTTTATTGAAGGCAGCAATGTCAACACTTTGAACCTGTAACAAGTAAATATAATATGAATATCCTCATTAAAGAATGAATACTACGATATTTTAGTATTCAGCCAGACTGCAAACGCGGGCGCGGGGCGGGGCGGGTGCGGCGCGGAAAACTCAAACATAAGAACTTCTTTGGAGTGTCCATAGTGGGCATGTGAGCGCGGGAAGCGAGCGACAACTGCGCGGGAGCGGGAATCTCAAACTAGTTCGAGCTAACCGCGTGGGTTCCGCACCCGCGCCGCTCCCCGCACCGCGCTGCCAGTCTGGCTGAGCACTTATGATAATCGATAGTTGTAGAATAAAAAAAATTTAGCAAAATATCATAATACTATTCAACTTACAAAGTCTTCATTTTTCTCAATTTCTTCAGTTAACCAATCAACCGAAACTTTGTCATCTTCAACAACACAAGATATCTGAAGCTTGTGAATTCCATAGGCCAGTGGCACAAGTTTACCAGCACCCCACAAAAGTCCATCACTTGTAATATTTCTTACTGCCTTTTCCAAAGCTACCATGTCTGTTTCATCGTCCCATGGTTTAACATCCAAAATGATGTTAGATTTTGCTATGAGGACTGGCTCTACAAAAAAAAAAAATTATATTATTAGAAAGATTCATAACAACTGTCTAGCAATCATTATAATTTGCCTAGATTGACTAATAACATTGACATTCATCGCAATTTTCAATTAAGAAAAATATTCAATCTGTTCGATTTTTGAGATTTGCCTAGACATAAGACTTCTTTTATATTATGTTTAGATAGGACATATGGCCAGATTCGAAATTGAGAATTTGAAGTGAAGAAAATGTCAAATCTACCTCTTGTGCCAACTTTATTAGGTTTTTAGGCAAAAATTTGACAATAATGCTATCATCAAATCTTGGAAATCCAGAAACTGGGGGTTTCAAATACTTAATTATATATATTTACTAACTTTTGGATTTCTTGGCATTATAAGCTGCTAGGCGCTCTTCTCTTATTCTTGCAGCTTCTGCACTCTCTTCTTCATCATCAGAACCAAAAAGGTCAACACCATCATCATCGTCATCATCATCTTGAGCTTTAGCAGCTGGTGCCTTGGGTGCTGCTGCTGGGGTCTAAGAAATAAAAAAACTGAATGAATTTTAGAGATTATGCAATAGTAATAATGCCTTAGTTAGCTACAGGAACATATTCCTAGGATTTGTCCTTGATTTTAAAGTAATAATAATATATTTAATAATACTAAGACTGTCTGAATAACGCGTAGTGTAATAGGCCCTTTACTCTGAATTCCAACGGCAAAATCGGGCTCGACGAGGCTTATTGTCTTACAGTCTGAATATCGAGTAGTGTAATAAGAGTTAGACCGTTCAGTCTGCGCTCGCGTCCGAAGGGAGCGGACACGTGCGTTACGTAAAGTATGTTTTATTCTTATTCGGTGTGCCTTGTCTTGTTTATGTTAAGAAAAATAATATTATTAAGCGTCCTAGAGTTGCACTGCAAGATGCCATATTTATGGCAAAAAAATCAAAGATTATTTGAATAAAGAATTACGTTCACAGGGTTTAAAAAAGGTTTAAGGGTTAAGTTTTTTGGGGTAGATTTGAAAAAGCGACCTTAACGACGTTTAAAAAGAAATTAAAATCTACACTAATAATATACGTATTATAAAGATGTAAAGCTTGTTTTTTTGTTTGTAGCAGGTAATCTCTAAAAGTACTCAAAGCTGCTTTATTCCTGAGTGACATAGCTATATTTTATATACGCGGGCGAAGCCGCAGGCAAAAGCTAGTACATAGCATAATCAGCCTTTTTAATGTTTCCACTGTTGGGACTCAGGCCTCCTCTCTAGGCGAGGGAATGGGCCGTAATCCACCACGCGGCCGCCGGGTCCAGTGCGGGTTAGTGAATGTCATGTCTTCGAATTTTTTGGTTTTAGGACATGCCGGTTTCCTCACGATGTTTTCCTTCACCGTTTTGAGAGCAGTGGTCATGAAATAAATTACACAAAGTAATGCGGCTAGCTGGGTTTGAACCCGCGACCTACAACTCGTAAGTCAGGGCCGTTACCACTCGGCCACCACTGCTCTTAAGCTAGTACATATAATTTAAATTACTAGTCAAGCTGGTTGAGTAAGTGCTACGGTAATCTTTTGGTGCTTCAAAGTGCAGGTGCAATGACGACCGCCAACGTCGACGTCCTGCGACCGAATGAGTAAGCGAGCGTTATTCAGTCTGGTGTAATAGCGAGCTGTCTACGTAGACTCTGCTGAATAACGCGTAGTGTAATAGGCCCAAGCGGTCGCGCGAATCGACCGCACTCGATATATTTACGATCATAATTTCAAAAGAACGTATCATCCCTAGTAGCTTGTCATTAGTTCACTACTGACGAAAATAACTCCATTTCCTCTTTCTACACTCCTGAAAGACACAGAATGTGTGTGTTTAAGTCGCGGCGCAGGCGTCGAAAAGATTACACGCGCCTGCCTTGTACTTTTACATTGACGAGAAGACTGATTCTGAAGAAAATTATACGTAGATGAAAAACTCTTTGATGCCAATTATTTGATCTCTTGAAGAATATTAAAAAAATACAAATTAGTTGGAGATATAATCAAGACTCACAATAGAACTCTTGTTATGTCGGGCAGAATTGATTCCTAATCCAAAGAAACCAGTTTAACTTCAAAATTTTGTTTTGAATTTAAACAAATTATTGTTTAGTTGAAAAATAGGTAATATCTGAATATAAAAATAAATTATCATTAATTAATCAGATGTCTAAGTTCCTGAAATCTCCCATCGGTCTTTTAGGTTACGCGCGACCGCTAATGTTTTAAATAGTCGCGAGCTCGCTTGAAGGTAAACCAAACTTCATGTTTATAAACTATTGTAGTCTGCTGCTGCTGAACATAGGTGTCATCTGATGCACCCCACTGAGTAGAAGAGTAGATACAATCCTCTTCTCAATCTACCTATTTAATGGTACCATGTCGTCGTGGAGGCGATCGGCAGCGGCGGACCCTGTTTCCGGCCATGGTCAGGAGCGAGAAGAGATAGGATGTGTTCGCCTCCGCGTGCGCAGTAATGGTAATGAAAGAGAGCCCCGGGTGTCAGGAGTCGCAGGGCGATCCTCGCCCACCGTAGGCGTGGGAACGGACGCTAAGCAATGGGTAGCTCACCGTCCGGACGTGCAGTAAGGACCGAACCCGACTCGTCGAGTTTTCGAAAGGGAAATCGTGGTCCTAGAACGCAAAGGCCGATTAAGGCCTTGCGCGCACTGACTTGCGGTGGAATGCGGTACGTATGCGATAAACGCATTCACATGGCCGCGCACTGCGGCGAAACTAACGCACGTTTTAACCGACTTCAAAAAAAGGAGGATGTTATCAATTTGGTTGTATTTTTTATCATAATTTTTTTTTACGTTTGTTACCTCTGCACTCCGTCGTTTATGGACCGATTTGCAATTTTTTTTTTTCCCCTTATAGGAAAAATCCAGTTCTGATGATGGGATCCATGAGGAATCGAGGGTACTCCTCAAAAATTGTAGGCCACCTTATAGTGATTTTGGTATTTTCATCGAGAACTTAAGCATTTACAGTCAAAAAGTAACATTTGATGGAAGTAGAATTGTTGAAGACCAGAAATGGTCAACGGAACTTCATACTCACATAGATATCACAATGAAGATAGTTAAGCGACTATGAAAATACAAATAAATGAATGGTTCTGATGAGTTACGTTGAAAATGGTATCATCGAAGCGATCTGATGATGATGATGCAGTGAAAAAATGCACGTTTTTAACCGACTTCAAAAAAAGGAGGTTATCAATTCGGTTGTATTTCTTTTTAATGTTTGTTACCTCAGAACTCCGTTGTTTATGGACCGATTTGCTAATTTTTTTTTTCCAAAAAAAGAAAAGACGGCAATCTTGGAAAATTTCAGTTCTGGTAAAGACTTAAAACTGGCCCTTGGTGTAAGCCACATGGACCTTGTCTGTCTTGCCAGCCGAGACCAGGTGACTTGGTGTAGTAGATTGATAGTTCATCGTTTGAATCAACATACTACCAAGACAATCCATCTTCTCTCTCTTCTTACCACAGAGCTATAACCCACGTGCAAGTTCTTGTTTACACATCTGTTATTTGCACACAAATATTACTCTGTACCTTCTGGAAAACCTGAGAAGACTAACGATTTGTACAATTATTAAATAACTGCATTCACAGAATTTGGAAAATGATATAGTAAGCTACAGAAATAAAGACGAATAGCAGGCTTGTATGAGCACTTCGTACCGCTAATAAAATGTAGTGTTCTGGGAATTTATTTGTTTTAGTTTGTAGATAATATGATAGACAAGCCCTTCATCATCAAATAATGATGACAATGTTTGACGCTAAAATCTGCACATTCTTTTCTGAAGCGAGACAAAACTTACCTTTGCTTAGCTAAACCAACAGAAATGAATACGGAAAACATATATAAGGTTAATTTTTATATAGTTATTGTTGTATATACCTTAATGTTTACGTTATTGTTGTATATACCTTAATGTTTACGTTATTGTTGTATATAGTAAATAACATTTTTCGTATCTGTTATTACTTGAGACATTATTATGATATGAATTTAATATGATTCTGAGTCAGACCTTAGTATGATACTACAACACACAGTAATTTATATACCCCACTATAGTACTAGTAATGCTTTTCAGTTATGATAAGTGGGAAACTCACTTTGGAAGGTTCAGTCTTAGCACCACCACCTGACGATTCCAGAGATTCTACTCTGGCTTGAAGGCTAATGACCAAATTACGCAAGTCATTTATAGCTTTCTTCAAATCTCCATTTTCTTTCTCTAGTACATTGACTTTGTTAGTGAGTTCTGTATTAGGAACCCCTGCCAAGGTTGCAACACTGTCCATCTGGAAATGTTCAGAAAGTATTAATTAGTTTTTCAAATACTAAGCTTCTTTTTCGATTTTAAAGCAAACTTCAACTCAAATCACAACAAAACTTTTTATTTTAAAATTCCATGAACTAAAAGAGTTAAAAAAAGTATTTAAACAAATTAACTTCTAAAATAGCAAGACAAAACAATATTTAATACAATGTGTGAATATTAATCAAATTTTAATAGTTACTCACACATTCTAAAGAATCTTTGATATGTTGTCTAGCCTTAGCAACTTCACGGGCCAAAGAAGTGCGAGCTACTGAAAACGGAGTAGCATGGACCTACAAAGTTTTAACATAAAAATTTTTGATCAACTTTGAAAATGTAAATAATGTAATACAAAGTTTCCTAAATTTCAGGTTTTAAAATGTACAACCTGATAGCATAATACAAACCTTTGATAGTGATTCGTAATATTTTCGTTCAGCATCACCATAGATGTTTTTATCCAGCCAAATTTTTTCATGTATTAGGGCAGACATTCTGAAAATTATGAATAAAACGTTAATTACAATGTTTGAAAGTATGTCAATTTGACTTTATTTGTCATTTACAAAGGTCATTTTCTAAATTACTTTTTTTTTCTTTTTACAACGAGGTTATGACTGATGAATTTTAATGATGAAAGTTGTTATACAGTACATTTTCTACAAAATAATTATTATAACTTGTAGGCACTCAAGCTCTGTAAGTTCCAAACAATATTTAGATTATATAAAGCTCTAACAGTTGGCGCATTGAAGGCGGCAGATAAAACTTTCAAAATTTCGACAACCACATAGGTTATTCTAATTTGAACTATGTACCTAATTATGATAACAAGGGTATATCGAACTTACATAAATCTTCTTTAAGAAATGAAAGATTTTAAATTAAATGTTATTAATTTAATATAACACGGCAAAACAGAAATGAAAAAAAATTGAAAACTGCACTGCACTCGTAGTCGTCCTCGTCGGTTTATTGGTGGGCGCAAAAGAAAGAGACCAAAGAGACGATCACAAGAGAGAGAACAAATGAAAGCGCCTAATAGACCACAGATTCAAAATGTACAATGACCCTCCACGTTGACAGCGTTGGCTCGTTGACGCACAGAGTATCTTTTATGTGCATTGACGGCTAATAATGCTGTGACTACATTATCGCAAAAATATATGTATTTGTAATCGTGTCGCGATAAAAACATGGTATTCGGGTATACCCGTATACGCGATGTTATTCTTGTTGATTAGCGGTTAATCGCATTTGTGTGTGTCTGTGCAAAGTTCGACAAACATTCGTGTTTACCCGAATAATCCGAAATTCACCCACATTTGTCGCGATAACGCGAATATTCCCCGAATCTCGATAATGTAACCACAGTATTAGTCTGTGACTATGTTTGCAATATTTTGTATGGATGGATTTTGTTTAATACAATGCGTTCCAAATATCAGATCGATTTTTGTGACGTTATGGCTGTCAAATCGAAAGTGGGTAGGGTGAGCAAAACAATATGCCCCGTTTACACATGGGGCCAGCCTCGTCCAACGCTAAAAGTACCAATTCTCTACCAACGCTTGGTTGCCATTTACACGCTCGATTTTTGTGACGTTATAGCTGTCAAATCGAAAGTGGGTAGGGTGAGCAAAACAATATGCCCCGTTTACACATGGGGCCAGCCTCGTCCAACGCTAAAAGTACCAATTCTCTACCAACGCTTGGTTGCCATTTGCACGCTAGGGCGTCAGTCTGTTATGGACAGGCAAGCGCGGCAGACGTATGTCCTCGTCTAGCATGCTTTATCGGCTTTAACTTTTGATTTAAAGCCGATAAAGCATGCTTTCTAGTTAACTTTCTAGTTAACCTAGTTTTACAAATGCCGTGAAACTCTGTAATTGGTTTAAGTGATAATTGTCATCATTTCGCTATCAATGTGCAGCGTGTGTAGACCTCACTTTTACATGATCTTTCACGCAGCTACATTGGGCTGTTCATTGATAGTGGGGTGGGCCTTCTTAACCCATGTAACTTTACAAATAAACTGTTGAGTTTCCTAAAATAAATAAATAAATAAATAAATAGACATATTTTTTACCAACTTCAAAAAGGAGGTTATTATATGTTTTTTTTTTATGTATGTTCTATGATGTCTCGGTCAATTTTGTTTTTTTGAACTTATTTGTTTTGTTTTTTTTTTAACCATATTTTTAATGAATTTCGAAGATATGGAACGAAATTCGCCATAGAATCATAGCCAACTCATCATAGAAAGTAGTCACGAAACTCCCTAAAAGCAGAAACTGATTGACTGACCTATCTACGCAGAGCCAAAACCATTGGGACTAGGAGCGTGAAATTTTACACAAGGTTTCATTTTAAGACGTAGGCGAGCACTAAGAGAGGACTTTCCAAAATTCGTCTTCGACCCCTAAAGGTATGAAACGGGGGTCCAAACTTTGTATGGAAAAACTTACTTTCCCGCGGGCGAAGCCGCTGGCAAAAGCCAGTAAAGCCACCTATTCTTATTTTGGTTTTAAAATGTACAAACTCCAAATCCTGCTCTGGCCTCGTGAGGGAGTGTACTGATTTAAAAATTAAATGTATTATATGCTTAGTGGGTGTATAGGTACCTACATCCTTTATTGGAGGCTCTTAATAATAAAAAAAAAAATAGTTAGTTAAAATAAATTAGTTAATAATAAATTATTTTATCCTGGCCATATAAAAAAATAACCACAAACTGCGCAAGCCATAGAGGCGGAGCGTACGAGGGATACAGGGTGGCGAAGCGCACCCTCCGAGCGGAGATACGGCGAGCCAAACTAGAGGCCCGCGACGTGGTTGGGGACTCTGAATGGAGACCCATGGGGACGCCCCTACAAAATGGTGCGGGTTAAGCGCCGCGCCTGGGCTGGGAGTGTGCGTACGCGCAGCGGAATGTTGTTGAATTTAAAGATTTTAATTATGCAGATATTTAGTGTATGACGTCGTATAATTGTGTATGGTAAAAAAAAATTTGTGCACGCAACCATTGTGGAGAAATTCACCAAAAACTGATTCCGCTGGGCGAACGTTGTCCTGGCGGAACTTTTTTTAATCCATAGACTTTAGAAGAAAAGAGATGTGTCCAAAAATTAGTGTGTATTTGTGTGTAATTGTGTATGTATGAATAAAACTAGTGCATGCATAAACTTCGGAGAAATTCAAGTTTCCGCTACGCGAACGTTTGGCCATTAGCTAGTTTTCATATAAAGCGCTTACATAGAGAGCTGTAGATTTTTACATACGTTGTTTTGAATTTGTTTATATTTGTTTAAAAAACAGATTTAGAAAAAATCGTAGGGCTTAAAAGATAAAAATATAAACGTAAAATACGCTTATTAGGTCTTAGTTCTTAAAGTATGCACTTTGGGGTCTAGATTTTCACGTTTATACAAACCTTGTAAGTGTCTGCAACATGTTGCCAAGTATCAATGATGTTCCGTTAGTAACTAAAGAGTTATAGGACAAATTTACCATGAACAGATCACTGTTTACAAAGCAGTCAAATATCACGACGTTCTGAAGGAATTGCATGGTAATATGTATGTCAATAATTAGTGTATTCATTCAACTATTCTTATGCAAAATTTCATGTCATTAAATTCAGTAATTAAAGAAAAACAATTATAATACTGACGAAGCATCGAAAACCTACATAACCCGACCAAGTTCGGATGGCTACAAAAAAGCGGCCGTGCAATATATTTAGGCAACATCCCAAAATTTACAGTATAATACCGGTATTGAATTGGTATAGGTGATAACACAATTGTTGTTTCGATATAATTTATAGGTCATTTATTTTTGTACACCTACTTTTTTAAATGTATTTGACTATGACAGAAAGTAGGTACTATTTACGTAGGTACTTTATTTAAGTATGCGCTTGAGACTTGAGATATAATCTAAATATATTATTTAAGACAAATAAAATTCATACAGCTAATTTCTATAGAAGATTTCACGGATCAGGATTCTAACTATAAAAATACCTAGAAAATACCTTTTTTATACCAATGTTTTAGTTTATAAGCACTTGTTTAATGTTGATCAAATCTAAACAACTGAATAGGTTAGTTATGTGATGTGATTTTAATTTTTATTGAAGCTCGAAATATCATACTTACCCTAAGTTTCGTCATCCACGCGAACGAAGTCGCGGGCAAAAGCTAGTTCATAATATATTTTAGTTAAAACACATTTAAGTCTATTGCTGTCATTTGTTAACGTTATTATAATTACATAATTAAGTATTATATGTAATTAAAAATATTTTTGTACGCGGATATTTAAATAGAGAAGTACTTGTTAATTGAAGATTTGTTTTTATCGTAGATAGTGGCGTTATTATTAAAAAAATATTTTTCATTCAAGAATGCAATTGTTTTATTTTTTCCTAACGCTTGTGTACGCAACTGTACCATATTAATAAATACTATATTGGAAGGTTAAGAACGTTTCTTAGATATATGGCACGGCCGCTTTTTGGTAGCCATCCGAACTTGGTCGGGTTATGTAGGTTTTCGATGCTTCGTCAGTATTATAATTGTTTTTCTTTAATTACTGAATTTAATGACATGAAATTTTGCATAAGAATAGTTGAATGAATACACTAATTATTGACATACATATTACCATGCAATTCCTTCAGAACGTCGTGATATTTGACTGCTTTGTAAACAGTGATCTGTTCATGGTAAATTTGTCCTATAACTCTTTAGTTACTAACGGAACATCATTGATACTTGGCAACATGTTGCAGACACTTACAAGGTTTGTATAAACGTGAAAATCTAGACCCCAAAGTGCATACTTTAAGAACTAAGACCTAATAAGCGTATTTTACGTTTATATTTTTATCTTTTAAGCCCTACGATTTTTTCTAAATCTGTTTTTTAAACAAATATAAACAAATTCAAAACAACGTATGTAAAAATCTACAGCTCTCTATGTAAGCGCTTTATATGAAAACTAGCTAATGGCCAAACGTTCGCGTAGCGGAAACTTGAATTTCTCCGAAGTTTATGCATGCACTAGTTTTATTCATACATACACAATTACACACAAATACACACTAATTTTTGGACACATCTCTTTTCTTCTAAAGTCTATGGATTAAAAAAAGTTCCGCCAGGACAACGTTCGCCCAGCGGAATCAGTTTTTGGTGAATTTCTCCACAATGGTTGCGTGCACAAATTTTTTTTTACCATACACAATTATACGACGTCATACACTAAATATCTGCATAATTAAAATCTTTAAATTCAACAACATTCCGCTGCGCGTACGCACACCGCTGACACAGAGTCTCCGGCCCCAGCTCGTGGAGGGTATAGTGAACGCTCTGTTCCCTTCGAGAGAGGAGCATTCTTCCTCGCCAACGGCTCCACCTCTCGCGGTGTCCGACGCGGACCACGACGGCGATGACGACGATACTCCGGAGGTGACCGAGGTAGAGATGAGTCTAGCGGTACGAAGGCTAAACGCTAAAAATACCGCCTCAGGACCCGATGGCTTGCCTGGGAAAGCCTGGGTCCTGGCCATGGAGGAACTCGGGCCTCGACTAAGAGTGCTGTTTAGCGCATGTTTGGAGAGGGGCCAGTTCCCACTTCGTTGGAAGACCGGGAAACTGGTCCTTATCGCGAAGCCGGGGCGCCCTGCGGACTCTCCGTCCGCATACCGGCCCATAGTCCTGCTCGACGAGGTGGGCAAGCTCTTTGAAAGAGTAATTGCAGACCGCCTCGTCGCGCATTTAGCGCGGGTGGGGCCGGATCTTTCGGACAGCCAGTTTGGCTTCCGCAGGGGGCGCTCCACGGTGGACGCCATCATGCGCGATGGGGATGCGGTGTCCCGGGGCAAGGTCGTAGTGGTGGTGTCCTTGGACATCACCAACGCCTTCAACTCCCTGCCCTGGAGTAGCATTAGGAGGGCACTCCGGTAACACCAGGTGCCCAACTACCTCCGTCGTTTGATCGAGGCCTACCTGAAGGACAGGTTTATCATCTACCCTGGTCACGAGGAAGAGTGGAGACGACGAGAGATGTCGTGCGGTATTCCGCAGAGATCGGTACTAGGACCGTCCTTGTGGAACATCGGGTACGACTACGTGTTGCGCGGCGACCTCCCCGACGGGGTCAGCGTGGTCTGTTACGCAGACGACACGTTAGTCCTGGCGCAGGGGGAGTCGCACCAGACGGCGCGGCCGAACTAGCGACACGCGAGGTTGCGACAGTCTTGGACAGGATCCAGGAGTTGGGACTCGAAGTGGCACTGCACAAGTCTGAGGTCATGTGTTTTCATGGCCCTCGGAACGCGCCACCACCGGGTTCCCAAATAACGGTAGGAGGGGTTCGCATCGACGTCGGGTCGACGATGACGAAGTACCTGGGACTTGTCCTCGACAGTCGGTGGAACTTTGTGGAACACTTTCGACGTCTGACTTCCAAACTGGAACGGACCGGGGCTGCCTTAAAGCGGCTCCTGCCCAACCTTGGGGGTCCAGACGCCTCGAATCCTGCCGGAGGCTCTACGCGGGAATTGCTCGGTCCATGGCCCTTTACGGGGCGCCGGTGTGGGCGCCGTCGCTGCAAAAGCGACCGGCGGCCGTGCTGAACGCTTGCCAGAGGGTCATGGCCAACCGGATGGTACGGGGATACCGCACGATTTCCCGCGATTTGGAGGCAACAGTCCTTGCATGCATGCACGATATGCGCGTGGAGATGCAACGCCGGGGCGAAACTCCGCTTCCGCGCCAAGTCGCGGCATGGCGGACAGAGTTACGGCGGGATCTCATGGTGGAATGGCGACGGCGACTGTCGCAACCCAGTGCTGGGCACGCTACAATTATGGCGGTAAAGAGGGGACTCTTTGAGGAGTGGCTGGAGCGGCAACACGGCGTCCTCACCTTCCGCATGACGCAGGTCCTCATCGGACATGGCAAGTTCGGGAGGTTCCTGCATCGGATTCAGGCGGAAGCAACGCCCGGGTGTCATCATTGTGCGGACCACCCAGAGGACACGGTGGAGCATACGGTGGAGAGGTGTGCCCCGCTTGGGCGGAGCACCCCCGTGTCCTCGTGGAGGCAATTGGCGGCAGCGACCTTTCACGTCGGGCCCTGGTTCAGGCTATGGTCCGGAGCGAGGAGTAATGACAGGCGGTCGCCTCCTTCTGCGAAGCAGTAATGCTAGCGAAGGAGGAGGCTGCACGCGTGAGGGAACGAAGGTCCTCACGCCCTAGCCGCCGTAATTCCGATCCCGACTACCAGCCACGGTAGACGCGGGCTTGCGGACGTCGAGCACTGGGTAGCTCGCCGTCGATCGCCTCGATCCTCGCTCTCCTCAAAGACGATGCCCGCTAGCTAGGACCGCGGAGAATTTCTGAAAGGGAAACCCGTAGTCTTAAAACGCAAAGGGTAATTGAAGGATACAGGTATGGTTTTAGTCAGTAAAAGTCTGACACGCCCTCCCACCCCACCCAGAGCGCGAGAAGTCATTTTGATGATTTCCCACATTAAAAAAAAAAACGCCATTCATGCCATTTCATGACGAAAAATTAACGAAAAAAGTTTAATTTCTAATCTCTGCGACACTGTGTGAAGTGTCTATGTAGTGTCAAAGGGAAAAAGAAGGCGAATTGTTCCTAACAATAAAAATAAGAAAGAAAATGGTTTCTTTTTTTAAACTAATTATGACTAAAGTATTATTTTTAACATATATTTAGCTAATTTAGATTAAATAATAACGTTTTTACTTCAACTAGATTTAACTAAGACTTATAGTATGGCAATAAGTTTTTTGCAAACCGTACTTTTCAATTAAAATTTGACAGATAGAGGTTATTGGCTTTCCTATTCTTATTTCGAACGAATAGTACCTACATAATATTATGGTGGGTACCTAGAGTCTGGCCAACGAAAGATGAACACAAATTATCTATTAAACTTTTTAAATGGCAAGATTTAATAGTATTGTCAAACTTGTGTCATGACACATATAAAGTTTATGTGCGTATTATTTTTTAAAAATAATGCCGAAAACAATCACTGGTTGCGATGAATGCGTGTCCTAACTGGACACACATTCGTGCCAATTGAAGAAACCAGTACCTACACTGCAAGAAAAGTATCATCATCATCATCATCATTTCAGCCGAAAGACGTCCACTGCTGGACATAGGCCTCCCCCAAGCGTCGCCACAGCGAACGGTCCTGTGCGCCTCGCATCCATCGGACTTAACGAAGAAAAGTATAACCTTTTGGAAAAAGAAAGAACTGATAAACATAAAAAAATCGATATCTAAAAAAGAGAAGAAAAATAAGTTAGGAGGAGAAACGCTAAATCTGAGGAAAGAGAGGAATAAAATGTTAGACAAACGAAAAGACAACAAACAAAACATCTCAAGTATTCGTAAAAAAATACAAACATATTAATGTTTGTATTTTTTACGAAAACACGGAAAAGCAGAGAGACTGGAAGTACTGATAGAACAAATAGAGAAAGCAGTCAATCAAGAAAGGTCTGAAATAGCTAAGAGAACACACCCAATATGAAAACGAAAAGTAGAATGAAAATGAAAAATTGACAATAGATTCCATCTATAACTAAGTAACAGTTACCGCCACTCCGCCACTTTAGTGGCCACAGAATTTTATAAAAAAAATACAACACGAAGACAGACGAATTAATACAAACAGATAAGAAAAGTGGCCTATGAAGAGGAACAAACCAAAACACTGAAGAACACATATACACACACACACACACTCCATTACTTCTACAGACCCCCAGAGGACCTTCTAGAAAACTTGGTTAACGACAAATTACGACCTTATTAACAAGACAGAAAGAAAGAGAAAACAATTTTTGGGGTGATGAGACTATTCGTATTGGTAGCGCTATCTCAACATTTTTTGGTATGACTTCCTATGAACGATGCGGCGATCTAAATACACTCGCAAACCCGCCTGGGTAGTACTATCCGAGGACCTGCATGTCAGCCAAACGAGGACCTTAACCTTATGACCTGAGACGCCTATACGAAGACTTAATTTTACACACTTTTTATTATTACTTGCGTGATGCGTGGACCTAGTGCTAGACTATTCACGAACAATCGAGGACGTTTTTTCGAGCAGGGCTTGTTCAACAAACGGGCCCCCAAAAATGGTCGCTAGCACGAAGTGACGTAGCAACAAGAGGGCAACATATCCTGATGTGCTTGAGGAGTGGAGAGGTATACCACGGCTATCAGGACAATCCCGGAAGTACGGTCAAGATCCCTACTAGCACCTTACTGGATTATACATCCTTCTTCCGAGCACGTTTGCTCTTGCGAATCTCCACTCAAGCCAGCCAATAAAGGCAAGAGAGAGGTGGGAGGTCTGTTCCTCGTCAGTGTTCTCTACGGCTGGTCAATAAAGGCAAGCCGCAGATGAGGAACAACATTTCTCCCGGGAGATTGGGTCCGTGGGGTCGCTAATGCCCATCAGTTGGCCACAAAACTGCCCTGCGGATTGTATCTCTTTTAGTCTGGACCCTCACCCTAGGCATGTTACGGCAAAGCAAACTCTACCGGGGTACAAACCTAGGGTTTATAGGAACGCGCAAGCCCCACCACGGCGTCAACGTAGAGATACGGCGATGGGGTTATTATTATTATTATTTCGTTTATTCATTAGATATATACATATAAATTATATTTTTAAATATTTCAATAAAAATTAAAAAAAAACAATTAAAAATATAAAAAATAGTGTCCCACCGGTATCGGGAACAGGGTCCAAGCTACTGGCGGTCAGGGCTCCTGAGAAAGGAACCTCCTAACAATACGAGCCGTGTCCAGGAGTACCGCTGCGCTTTCTGAATCAAGCCCTTGATCCAGCCGCCTAACGCGAGCCTCCTAAGATATAGCCGTTGGCTGATACGACTATCGGTACAATGATCGCCGAGTCTACATCCCACATGTCGACAACCTCGCGAGCCAAGTCAATATACTTGATTTGTTTGTCTTTCTCGGCTTTCACGAGGTTCTCGTCATGCGGAACGGATATGTCAGCAATTATTGCACGCCTCTCGCTTCGGTCCACCACCACTATGTCAGGCTTATTGGCTACAATACTCCTGTCAGTGATGATGGACCGATCCCAGTACAACGTGATATCGCCATTATCGAGAACTGAGTCGGGCACATACCTGTAGTATGGCACCTCTAATTCCACAAGAGAGTACTTCAGAGCAAGTCGCTGATGGATAATCCTGGCTACAAGGTTGTGTCTATGCGAGTATTCCCGGTTAGCTAGACGAGAACAACCAGAGATAATGTAACGAATTGATTCTCCCGGTCGGTGACGTGCCCGAGAGATGTCAACCGTGCCGTCCTTCACAATAAATTTCCGGTAGTTATTCGTTATGATAACTTCGTCCATAATTGCACAGACAAAACCTTCGGTTTCCCCAAAGAGGTCCCCGAAACGCAGCCAGGCTACGGACGCTAATTGGTCTACATCGGGCCCGTGAAGGGTCCGGAAAAAGCGTCTGTGAAGTTCCTTGCTCTGCCATACTTTCCTGCGATCGTTAGTGTCAAGCACTACCGCTTTGCGCCAGTTCTCGTTAGCCAAGAGAGCGGGGTGAGTCCCTTGTCCACTGCCACTACATCTCGATGCATACCCACGTCGGCAGCTAGGAAATACCTGCTAGACTGCATACCTCGCGATTTTGTAGGGTCTTAGCATTTAAAAAACCTCGACCCCCACACTTCCGCGGGATATACAGTCTCATCACCAACGATCGTGGGTGATGCATTCGGTATGCAGTCAGCAGTGTGCAGATCCTCCTATCCAGGGCGTCAAGTTCCGTTTGAGTCCATTTGAGTACGCCGAAAGAGTATATCAATACCGGCATGACCTAACCGTTGAAAGCATGCATCTTGTTTCCGCCTGAAAGAAGGCTATTGAATACCTTCTTCAGGCGTCCAAAGAAACGCTCCTTCAACGATTGCTTCATGTCAGTGATATTGATGCCTAGAGCTTCCGACATACCCAAATACTTATAGGTTTCGGTTAGAGAGAGGGACAGGGGGTTTATGGAATCCGTGAGTTGAGTGCCCATAGATTCCACAACCTCCCCTCGCTTTACATGCATGACCGCACATTTGTCCACACCAAACTCCATCCTGATGGCACTACTGAAGGTTTATTATTATTATTATTATCAACGGAACTTCATATTCACATAGATATCACAATGAAGATAGTTAAGCGACTATGACAATACAAATAAATAAATGGTTCTGAATAGTTATGTTGAAAATGGTATCATCGAAGTGAACTGATGATGGAGCCGAAAGGTAGGCACTGGAACTTCGTAATTAATCAATGTAACCTAGCCATGTTTGGGCTTATTAGAATTGGCATGTAATGCATTTTGGCTATAATGCCCGGTTTACATTATTCCAGTCCAGCGATCGAATCCAGTGCTGGATTGCTTACTGGAAAAATGTAAACCGGCACTGGAGTGCACTGAATCCAGTTAGCATTCCAGTCCAGTAACTGGATTGGCGGTCTACTTTTGAATCCAGTGCGACCAACCCAGTGCAACTGGAATAATGCAGACGGCCAATCCAGTAACATTCCAGTGCTGACACAGTAAACACGTATTGGTTGTTTTTGCGGATTACTTGAATTAATTGAAACTAATGATAACAGTTCCTCAAAGTTTTCTGCTGTCATTCTCAATGCCAGTCTATATTCAGTGGGATCTTCTAACTTCAGTTGTTGCAAAAGTATAACTGACCCTCCTTTTTGATCTCTTTCGCTGATCCAATTTCTCACCTAAATCCGTTCCTTTTTTCTTATTTCCTTATCAACCTCATTAATAACTTCTTGTAGCAAGAGTAATTGAGAACGTTTGAAACATTTTCGAAACTGATCTCTTCTTGAAATCATTGTCACTGTAGTGTTCACTCTTCAACGGCTTATAAATAACTGGAATAATGTAGACGTTACAGATCCAGTCCAGCACTGGACTGGATTCTCGCTGGATCACTGGACTGGAATAATGTAAACCGGGCTTAAGGTACTATCGAACTGATCTGATGATGAAGCCGGAAGGTAGGCACAGGAACTCCGTAATTAATCAATGTATCCTAGCCGTGTCTGGGCTTACTAGAATTGTCATGAGATGCACTTTGGCTATAAGGTACTATCGAACTGATCTGATGATGGAGCTGGAAAGTGGAAGGTAGACACAGGAACTTCATAATAAAACAATGTAACCTAGCAGTGTTTGGGTTAATTCTAATTGTCATGAGAAATAGGCACACTAATTATAAGTGTATCGCAACTAAAAAGGTTGAAATAAAAAAAACATTAAAAAAAAATAACCGACTTCACTAAAAAAAACACTAAAAGTACTCAGGTCTGCTGTCCATTGAAGTTGCGAAAAAAATAAACTTCAGAGTTAACGAAAAAAAGATGCAGCGGTTTTGTCGCATAAAACCTATATTTCGACACTCTCAAGGGAATCAAAATTCATAGGGTACTTCCCGTTAACCTAGAATCCTTTTTGGCATGAAACAAGGTCTCACAACACAAGTAGGTATAGGAAAAAATCTGAAAACTGTAAATTTGTAGTTACGTCAGAAAAACAAATCTTCGTAACTCAATTTGGGAATTGAACTGTTTTCATAGGTAAGTTTGTACGGAACCCTAAGTGCGCGAGTTCAACTCGCACTTGCCCAGTTTTTTATTTCCATTTCGGTCTTTATCTCTATATCGTGCCTATGGGAGGCATAAACAGGGCATTCCGTCAGGAGGTGGAGGATTGTCTCCTGCTTGTCCGGGTCGCAGGGCACACCGGATTCTCCTTACACTTGAAGCGAGTCAGGTATTCGGAGAACTGCCGTGTCCTGTTAGGGCTTGGGTCAGCTCCTTGGTCATATCTCCATCCTTCGCACAGTCCTGTACGCAGCGATCGCACAAGGGAAGATGATCTTCGTTGTGGCCGCTGTTTCTCCTGCACTATACATCCGGTTCCATTCGCCAGCGTCTCCATTCGGATCATACGCTTGACGAATGAAACCGGGCATTTGTCATAGTCAGATTGCCACTTCGACTTCAGGGCAGCCTCCTTCGCGAGCAAGTCGGCTTTCTCGTTACCGAGCTTTGACCCAGAACAAAGAGATTTAAAGAGATACAATAGAGACGCTATCAGAAGAAATGTCTTAGAAAAACTATCATCCTATGCCTCAGTGACGCCATCTGGCTTTGAACTTATTTAACTATCGCTTGGTAGGTGGCCAGGGGCCTTACCATGATATGTTAAAATGTCAGTCGTACGAGCGAAAAAGAGTGATGGAGCTATACACCCTACGTAGCTCCATCCCTTTAACAGTTCGGTTTAGGTCGTAAAATGGATCACGTTATGAGCTCGTGGTAGAGCCTCAGTGTGTGATAAAGGTAAAGTTCAGCTTTTCAGCAATAGATGGCGTTATCACAAAATCAGCAAATGTTCTGGAACTATTTATAAAAATTATTGAATTCTAATTAATTACCGCGTAAATACCAAAAATATTTACGAAAATAAACCGAAGTTAGGTCCAGTCATTTTACCATAACAAGATTTGCAATAGCGTAATGCGCAGCAACATTTTCTCAGAAAATGATTTTCATTTAGTGCATAAAGCGGATACAAACACGACTAGACGTGTAGGGGTATCATACTAGACTGAGCGACTTATGATCACTAGGTAATAAGTATCGGATCACGATTTTGTTCGCTATGCCCTGTCATAAATTTAATGTCTTTGACCCAGAACAAGGAGACGCTCTTTTTCTGGAGGTTGCTGTGGCAGATGGCGTCCCTTGTTTCCACTACAAGACCGTGGAGGGCTACGGGGTTACCACAGGTAACTCTGAATCTCTGTGAATATTAGATATATTCACAGAGAATGGGAATATATTGGTAAATTCCCAGTTTTACTCTCCTACTCCATCTCTAATCATCAAAATGACAGTTGTTAGCATGTCATTTATTGACATTACTCGAGAGGTTCTTTCAGTTGCCAGGGCGAATGAGACAAATGGAGTTGCTTCAAATTGACTTGGAATATTATTAGCCTTTGTCTCTTTTGTGGTAATCAATCTTAATAAAAATCTCGGAACAGTGTAGCGAGCGACACGAGACAACGGAGACTTATTTAACTTCCAAGAATCGTTTAAATGAGCGGTGAAAGCTACACAAAACAGGTGTGTAACACATTACGGACATCGAACAGGGTAGATGCAGTACCATTTCATGAATGTTCGATAGTAGGTATAATAATGAATTGGTGACATACCATTATCAATAACATTTTTTTTTTTTTTGATACCGATACCCAACAAGCCCAACATGACAGACATTGGTAACTCAACTATCATAAGATTTACAAGTACCTACCTACCTATGTTTATGTTGGTCTGTCATAAAGACTGATACGGAAAACGAAGAAAATCATAAGTTACTGTAGAGCACTTAGTCGTAAGAAAAAAATCAGACGACTTGGGAACCGCCTTCTTTTTTGGAAGTCGGTTAAAATACACTTTTATGTAAAATTTAAGGCTGAGCGTAGACTTGGATCACGCAATTTTTTAGACAGACTTGCTTCATGTCAAGTATGTCTCAAATCTAAAATCAAACTACCTATTTTGTCTACGACATGTCGCACACCTAAAACAAAATTGTTTTGTCTAGTGATGAAACGATACCATTGAGGTACCTATCGATATTTTTACTCGATACGGTGTCGGTCATCACGTATCGATACTTACTCAGTATCAATTGAAAAGTATCGTTACTTACCTACTCGTATCGAATAGTTTTTGGAAAACGTTGACTAAAATCGTAACAAGTATTGGTATTCTTTTAATTTATATCTAAATACAAAATTATAAGAATATATGAAAAAAAGTCTGTTTTTGTAGTTCTTCCGAAATATATTAATATTTAAACACGTAACAATCTCCGACTACTGTTATGGATTAGGATTAACGAACGACTAACTGTCTGGTTTTTTTTCGGGCATAGGCAACAAAGCTTGCCAACTATACAAAAGTAAGACTAGGATTCGTTCAATAACTTCAATTTATGATAATTATGCGTTAGTGACATTGGCATACTGTTAAGAGTACTTTTGACTGATACCTACTACGTAATTTCAAAGTATCGATTCTAAAAGTACTTGGTATCGGAGAACCACCGCATGCGAATTTCTAGATTTGAATTCGACTCGCATTTCCAGACTAGAGTTCTAGACATGAATTTCTAGACTCGAGTTCTAGACTCTGTTAACATTCCAGTACTAAACATAGAATTCGAGTATTGAACTCGAACCGCGGAATCGAGTCAAGATTCGAATATACAAACCGAATGGAGTCGACTCGATCCACCAAAAAGTGACTCGGCACATCACTAATTAGAGAGGAAGTACGTTGCTAGACTGTTGTGCGCGCCCGCATACTTAGGGCCTGCGCACACTTGAGACAAGACTGTCTTAGACAGAATTGTCTACGACGTCGCAGACTTGTCTGCGACAAGACTGTTTTGAGACGTCCAGTTTTGCCAACAGTTACACTAACTTACCACTAGAGTCAACTTTTAAAAACAGTCTTGTCGCAAATGTCGTAGATAATTCTGCGACGTCGTCATAAAAGGGAAGCCGACAGTTGTTAGGGCCTGCGCACACTTGATACAAGACTGTCTTAGACAGAATTGTCTACGACAAGACTGTTTTGTCTACGACATGGTGCACACCATCAAGACAAAACAGTCTAGCGGTGTACGGCCAGTGTTGCCAACTTAGTGGATTTTTCACTAAAACTGGTAGTTTTAACCCCCCATTTAGTTGTGAAATTTTGGTTTTAGTGGCTAGTGGATTTTTCTAGTGCTTTAGTAAAATACAATTTCTTACTAAAAATGCGATTACTCGGGTGTAAATCAGCACCATTCATCAGCAATCGGGTGTGAATCCATAATAAATTATCAATCTGATACCGATGATGATGGTGCAAACAAAAATGATTTTTCTGAAGACGAATTAATACATAGCTGTTATTGAATAATTTGTATGTTGATTTACATACTAATGTTAATTTACCCACAAATGGTATTTTGATCAACTGATTGTAAATTTTTATCCCTTATTATTAAAAGAAACTAATAACCTATATGCCTACTCATTTTATTTCGTACAACACACATTTTTTTAGTGGGAAATATTGCGATTTTGTGTGTGGAATAATTTTTTATTAGCGGTTTTCTGGTGGTTTTAAAAGTTGATTCTAGTGGTAAGTTAGTGTAACTGTTGGCAACACTGGACGTCTCAAAAGAGTCTTTTCGCAGACAAAACAGTCTTGTCGCAGACAAATCTGCGGTGTCGTAGACAAGTCTGCGACGTCGTAGACAAGTCTGTCTAAGACAGTCTTGTCTCAAGTGAGCGCAGGCCCTTAATCAGACTTGTCGCTGTGCAGTTTTTGTAGATATTAGACAATTTTGTCCATGAGACGTTTTGTTTAAAGTGTGCGCGTCTTCATATGTTTTGTAAGAAATATTATAGTTTGTCTTAAGACTGTCGTGACTCAAGTGTGCGTTTAGCCAAAATCTACAACTAAATCTAAAAAATATGAGGAGCACGCTAATATGCTCTTATATTTTTTTATTAACTTAGGAACTTCTTCTTCATGGATTGGTAACTATATATTTTTATAATATACATATTATGTAGCAAAGCCAAAATTGTAAAAACCGTCAAGTGCGTGTCAGACTCGCGCACGAAGGGCTCCGTACTGACCGGAGTAAAAAAAACGCCAAAAAAATCACGTTTGTTGTATGGGTTGGGAGCACTTAAATATTTATTTTACACTGTTTTTAATATTTTTTTGTAATAGTGCCAACAGAAATACATTATCTGTGAAAATTTCAACTGTCTAACTATCCCAGATAGATGGACAGCGGAATCTTAGTAGGTAATAGGGTTCCGTTTTATTTATTTTCTTTATTTTTTGTTGATAGGTTTGCGCTTGACCGCTGTCTCACCTGATGGAAAGCGACGATGCGGTCGACGATGGAGTGCGCTTACCTAGAAGTAACCTATGCACTCTTGAATTAAAGATTCCCGGGTTGTAGCCATCAGGAAACAGAGACTCCGGCAGGGAATTCCACTCCTTAGCTGTACGCACAATTAATGTGTTCCCAAACGTTTTACCCTGTAGGTACGGAACCCTAAAAAATAAGACCGAGTCAGATTCATGCTCAAAGGCCAACTAAATCTTATTTTTTTTAAATCTTTTTTAAAATATGTACCTTATAATCTTTAAGTAAATTTAATCAAAAATGCGGGATTACTTATGTATGCGGGATCCTATATATTTGCGGGACTGATTTTTTTTTCAGACAATGCGATAAGTGTTTAAAAACTTTACATGAAACTCTTAACTTTTCTATAGAATAGGTACGTATGGAAAATAATTTTGTTTTAAATTTTTACCATACAGCTAAATACAATTTGAATTTCTATTTGGTAATTTTCATCGATACTGGAACGGGACAGGCATATGTATAGTAATTAATAATAATAATAAATTCATTGATAAATTTAGAACTAGCTTAGGTACATCCTTGTGTTACACAGCCATATGTTTACATATACTATGTAGTTAGTGGGTGCAGTGCTGCTCTTTTAGATAGGTTACGAGGTAACCTGTGTTTAAAAGAGTCAGTTGCGATACCCTGTCATAGGTTGTTGGTTGACTTGTATAGTAAATAAATCGTACATTCAAATTTTTTTTTTATGTCTATGACCGCCATTTTAACATGCGCGCGGTTTTTGGCGTGTTTTTTTTATTCCAGTGAAGTTCAGTGGCTGTATTAATTAAAAACTACAAAATCATTAGAAAATGTTACATCCGTATTCTATTGTCACTACGAAAGACATTATTGTAAAAACTTTTCACGCAAGAAAACATAAACGTAAGAACTAGGCAGTATGATCAAAATACCTTAGCCTTCCTCTAGGGGTAAATAAAAAAAATGATTCGCGCGCTTATGAGAAAACAGATTTTTACCGCCATGTTACAGAAAATTTTACTAGTTTTACTGTTGTTTTCTTCACAAGTGTATTGAAAAACGTCGTATGACACACGTGAGTAATTAATGATTACCGTTCTTGGCTCTCTTAAGACCCTCGCCACGGCTCGGGTCTAAATACCGCCTCGACGGTAATCACTAACATTACACACTTATATCATAATGTACTATTATTAATTTAATCGTTTGTACAAGTTAAATTTGTCCATTTTAACTTTGAAATTGGATGAAATAAGTAGGTAAGTAAGACACTAATTTATACATTATATTGAACGCATTCGAATTCAAAATTTGTTTTGCGAACAAAGAGGTTGAACAAAAAGGTTTTAACTACATTACTTATAGCACTAGTGCGTAATGGTAATCAAAATGTCACAGTTTGGTAACGAGTGCCATTATATACCTAAGTGCAGTGCAATAAGAGTCACATTCTGAGCAAGTGTGTTGAAAACATTATTTAAAAATAAAGACAATTAAAAACTAAATATTAAAAAAAAAACTAAATCAAAATATGAAAATTGAACGGAACATATTATATCTGGTGAATAAGGTTTTTGTCACAGGGATTGTGTGTTATTCTGACTTATCTACATATCCTTGTTACAAAACACAAACATATTTTGTTTCTATCATGTACAGATTTTTTGTGACAGCCACTTAAACTTTTACCGAATTTTCCACTACGTACGGTCGAATTGCAACAAGTTTTCCTGAAAAATAGTGGTCAACTGTGAGTTTAGCATACATAAGCTAATCGCTGTTTGTTTCTAACCATGCAAAGGAGGCGTATCGTTCGCCCTAACAGTTTTTACTATGTATGTGGTGAACCAAATTCTAAAAGTCAATAAATAAATTTTGCTGAACTGGTAAAGCGGTGTTGTCGTGATTGTTTTAGCTTTTTCATGGTTCATCAAGATTAATTGGACGTTTCGTATGAGTTCTACGACATGAGTAAAAAAAAATTACAGTTTACACAAAAGGAGCGCGTGAAATGATTTCGGAAACCCTATGATTTGAACAGGATCTTAAAGTCCGCAACTCCGCACGCACACCACGTGTCTGTGGTCTTTTTGCCTGACTTAAATGGGTAAATGTGATAAGTTTGACGTAAACACACACTGCAAGATTTGCAAATGTAGATTATGCGATATAACAACTTCCTCATAGTGCTAATGTACTAATACATAAAGTGCCAAATTTAAACTTATACACAGGAATTGATGCCATCAATTTACCTTCATGTCATGCAATCGCAGATGAAATTCATGATCTAGCCTTTGTACCTAGTAAGAGAGAAACACTAATAACTGACACAAGCTGATCTAGATCATCTTTTTCATGATCTAAAACGAATTTAAAAAATTATCTTAATTTTTTTTTAATATTACCAAAACAAATAACTGCAAAGATCTCATATAGGAACAAATTTAAATGTATCAAGCATTGGATTATAATTTGCCACTAAAAATATACTTTCTACAATCACATTTCGACTTTTGGCACAAAAATCTGGGCGCAATGGCAACGCAATGGAGAAAGGTTCCAGCAGGTCATTTCTTGCATGAAAAACCCGCATCAGTTAAAATGGAGTCCTTGAATATTAGCAGTTTTCAGTTGGACGCTTTTTTTTTTTTTTTTTAGGTGGGAACATCATCTTATGACAAATCCCGCTCTTGGGCGGAGCGCGAAATAGTGTCAGACTTTTACTGACTAAAAACCCATTCCAGTTCCTTCTTTGCCTTCGTCCCAGGGCCCCGGGTTTCACTTTCACACTACCCGTGGCCCCAGTAGGCTTCGACCCTGTTGGGCCCCTACGATTTGCTGACATCTCCCTGAGGCGCGCGTGGAACAACACGCGCCGTCGACGACTTGGGCTCGGTCCGGACGGTTACCAGACGATCGGACGGCGAGCCACCCATTGCTCGCCGTCCGCAAGCCCGCGCCTACGGTGGCCGGAAATCGGGATCGGAATCCCGGCGGCGGTTGGGGCGTGAGGACCGTTGCCTCACGCGATCGGCCGCCTCCTTTGCTAGCATTACTGCTTGGGGTAAACCAGCCGTAAGCTAAATACTACAAAAAATCGTAACGTATGGTTTAAAAAAATGTGTTTTCAAGCATAATTGTAATTAAAGTATCAATATTATACATGAAAACTAAAGTGGCTGTCACAAAAAAAACTATGCGTGCCAAATTTTTTCTATGTCTATTTTCTATCAAAGGGAGTCAAAATAAAGCCATATATGGCAAAAAAGTTCTTGTGACAAAAAAAAGTTAATTTATGTTGACCAGAATTAATGTGAGTTTAAATAGGACTAGGGATTCCTCCACAACACGTGAGTTTACCTTCCTAAATCTAAAAGATGAAACGTTAAATATTTTATTATATCGTTCTTTAAAAGAAGCTGATTTTATTCATACTTCTAAAACATCATTATATTTAATTGTTAGTTAATAATGGGTAATAACTCTACTATAACAAAAAAAAATAAAACAATCCTAATTCCGTAAATCCTGTGGGCCGTGGGATCGCTGACTTCAAGCCCGCACCCCAGCAGGATCGCGATTTTGATGCAGGATGGATTTCTCGACTTGCAAGAAGTACACAAGATACACAAGCTAGTTCACGAGACAATACCACGCTAAATGCTTTTGAAGTGAATTAAATAATGCCATACTCCTAATACTCCCCATCGTGACAAAATGATTAAACCATTGAAAAAAAATCAAAGCAACGAAACAATACGAAAATCGTGCGCTAACGACGACAACTGGTCAGCTACTGGCATACTGGTTCTACGGCACCTGCGTTGATTTCAAAGAGTATAGTAAACTTGATTTACTGACATGCAATATGAGGGTTGCTTTCTTGTAGGTATCGAACTTTTAAAGTTTTATTTTTGGTAATTTTCTAGGCCAAAACCTGCTAATAACAATATACCACAATTTTCACACACCGCCGTCTAGTCCCAAACTAAGAAGAGCTTGTGGTGTGAGTACTCGACAACTGATAAACATACTTATATATTTCTAACTACATAGTTACATATTGAACATAAATTACACCCAGGCATAGAACAAATGATCGTGCTCATCACACAAACATTTGTCTTGGGTAGGAAACGAATCCACGACCTCCGGCATAGCAGTCAGGGCCACTAACCACTACACCAACAGCATTGTCAAAAAATATTTGTTAATAAACCAATTTATCAATAAATATACAAAAATAAAATACTAATTGTCAAAACAATATCAAAATTGGTAGGACAGCAAAAGAGATATAACAGTTTTAAACAAATGCATCTGTCTCTCTCGCCAAGACACCGTTTTCTATGGCGGCAGTACGGGTGTCATGGCGTTTGACGTCAAAGACCATGTCGGACGTCTCTTTCATAAAGTCAGCTTTGAAGCTTTACAACTTTGTTGTTGATGAAGATATTTTTAACCGACTTCTAAAAAAGGAGGAGGTTCTCAATTCGGATGTTTGTATTTTTTTTTTTTTTTTTTATGTTTGTTCGCGCATAACTTCGTCGCTTGCCAACCGATTTAAAAAAATCTTTTTTTGTTGGAAAGGGTATACTTTCCAAATGGTCCCATAGTCACCAAGTCGGGATCTGATGATGGAATCTTGGCGAAATCGAGGGAACTCCTCAAATATTATAGGCAATCATATAGTGATTTATGTATTTTCATCGAAAACTTAAGCATTTACAGTCAAAAAGTAACATTTGATGAAGTGGAACTGATGAAGAAGACCAGAAATGGTCAACGGAACTTCATACTCGTATAGATATCAATGGTCAACGGAACTTCATACTCGTATAGATATCACAATGAAGATACTTAAGCGACTATGACAATACAAATAAATGAATAGTTCTGAATAGTTAGGTTGAAAATGGTATCATCGAAGTGATCTGATGATGATGATGGAGCCGGAAGGTAGGCACTGGAACTCCGTAATTAATCAATGTATCCTAGCCGTGTTTGGGCTTACTAGAATTATCATGAGATGCACTTTGGCTATAAGGTCCTATCGAACTGATTTGATGATGGAGCCGGAAGGTGGAAGGTAGACACAGGAACTTCATAATAAAACAATGTAACCTAGCAGTGTTTGGGTTAATTGGAATTATCATGAGAAATAGGCCCTCTGCTTATAAGTGTATCGCAACTAAAAAGTGTGAAATAAAAAACTTTTTACAAAAAAAAAATAACCGACTTCACTAAAAAAACACTAAAAGGATCAAAATAACTTTAATTTCGGAAGTCGGTGTTAAATAAGATACAAATAATACCGAGAAACATAATAGTTAAAAAGAAGAAAGAAGCATATATTGTCATAATAGTTGAGAGCTAAAAAGTATTATATTTAATTTAGCAAATAAAAAAAATACTTGCATATCTCTAATGTGAAATGTCTACACCATTCTAAATAAGAAACTGATACTTTTCGGAAAGCTCATCTATCTATACATATAATAAATCTGTAGAAGTGAAAATTCTGTACATTGAAAATATCATAAAAAAATAAATGGCAGGGGGTGTTACTAGACCGACACCGAACCCAAAAATGTGATTAAAAAATTTTTTGTCTCTCTGTCTGTTTGTTCAGGCATCACGCAAAAACTACCGGTTCGATTACGATAAAACTTGGTATAATTATTCTTTAATATCCTGGGCACTGGGTACTTTTTATCACGGAAAAGTATATACAATAAAAAACAAACATAATTTTGCGGTTCGATGCCTAGACCCGATTACTGTACCAACCGCAAATAATAAATTTGTCATAGGTTACGTCACCCGCAGTGGAGTTCACTAAGGCGCTGCACACGGCTAAGATACAATATAATACAAAACAATATCGCTCGCCATACAATTTAATGGACTATCACACACGACGAAGATAATAAATAATATTTCATATTTTCGTATCTTAAGATGAATTTGTATGGCGAGCGATATTGTATCTTATGATAAAATATTATAGTATCTTAGCCGTGTGCAGCGCTCCTAAGTTATGCTGTAAACGTAGTGCTGAAGGTTGAATTTGGCTTGCACCGTTCGCAGCACACGCGTGTTATTCTGACTATTCGGTACCTACCTACCTACGTCATGATAGGTAGCTATCAGAAGCGTGGTTTGTAGAAGTAAAGGTAAATTACTACAAGCATATTATTATGTGAAGTGTCGTTTCCAAGGAAATGAAAAAAAAAAATACATTTCACACAATACAATTTTTTTGTGTGAACTCTTCATCTGCAAGATTGCCAGGACATTTAGGTACTTACTATTTGTAATAAATCTGTAGAAGTTTAGTTTAGTGTAGATAACTTTTATACATTAAAGTTGTGTGTAACTTGATATATTACTTAGGCTTTGTTTCATCGCAATTGGTTAACTATATCGAAAGATACCTATCCCACCAAAAACATTTTGTAAAAAACTAGCCAAGTCTCGATGGAGCTGCTTGTTTATCTCTAAAAAGTAATGAAATCTGGACAAAGTCGTGCCAAGTCTAAGGTTCCTTACTGCGATTTCTTTATTATTATAGTTAATTTTGTGTGACTTGGCCCTATGTCCATATCATGGCTAAGTTGATCATTGACCCAGTGACCCAAGTACTTAAATTCAGGCACTTGCTGTAGGATGGTTCCATTTAGTTTGATAGGAGGAACAGGGTAAGTTTTAGTCCCAGCCTTAAAAACCAGCAGCTCACTCTTCAGAACATTGTACCTGAGCCCATGGGCCAATGCATACCGTTCACATATGGCCAATAGTGACCTCACAGAATTGATTGAGGGGCCCAGCAGCACCATGTCATCGGTATAGCTAATATTATTCATAAAAACATCATCCACCGAACAACCGACACCAGCACTGCTGAGCTCCTCAATCAGTCCATTTACATATAGATTAAATAGAGTAAGTAGGTGAAGTTAATCCCCCTTGCCTTACTCCACACTCCATCCTATATTCATACGAGCATTCGCCCATCCATCTCACAAAATTGGTTCGGTTTTCATTTAGGTAGAACCATTATTAGAAGCTTATTTAAAAATCTCACATATTTTGTATATCTTATGGTCACGAGAGAAATTTTCCTGCTACACCCACCCATGATTCTATATTTTTTAGCAGCGAGAAAGTTTAAAAGGGTATTCATATCCTTAGCCTCTTCCCAACTAGCTTGGGGTCGGCTTCCAGTCTGAATACCCATTTTTTACATGAAGCAATGAATAATTCAGCCCCCCTAGCCAAGTTGCAAACGATAAACGTGAACGCTTAGTAATCTCCAATAGATTTTCAACTTTATACCTAAGAGCATAAAGTTGAAAATCTATTAAAGACTACTGAGAGTTTACGTTTATCGTTTGTGACTTGGCTAGGGGGGCAGATATCACAACCCCAAGTTACTGGGCAACACGACGCTCCTTGGATAGACTGATGGTCAGACTTCGGACTTTCTGGTGTCTGGCCTAACTATAACGACTGTCAATGATCTACGAATGACAACCGGGACCACCCCGGCTTTACGTGCTTTTCGAGGCACGGGGTGTCAATAATGTTCTAGATAAACTTAGAAAAGTATAATTATACAAACTGAAAAATTTACTCTGGTTCTTGCCCGGTTTCGAACCCGCAACCTCATGCATGAGAGGCGGTAGCCTTAACCACTGGGCTATACCAACAAGATTAAAAGGGTATTAGTGTATTGTATAAATATTAGCATGACATTTAGAGGAATATTTTTATTCACACTGGGCCGCAAAAATAACGGGTTACATAGAAAAATGCGATGTCTCCCAAAGTTATATACTGATAGAATATAGTGTATGACGACTATAAATATATAGATCGCTCATTGTAAACATGTTATATGCAGATTAGTAATGTTATTTTTTTATAAATCTCACAAAAGATCACACTTGAGCAAGTAGCAGCTTAAAACAGATTGGAAGTTTGGAAAATAACAAAATTCAAAATTAGGAAAATAATACTTTTCTGCTTTTGTTTCAAATCGAGCTGTCATTACAAAAAAAAAAAAAAAATTGGTTACCGTATTCAGTGCATCTTTATCTATGGACTAAAGAGTGCTCTAGAGATTTCAGAAGACCGGCTTGTACATTAGAAGACCAGGAAATTACACTTACACGAGAAGACTGTTTTATCGTGAGCACTTTGCTAAGAAATCATGTTCGAAACAGCCTTCGAGAAATGCACCGCAACAATGTAAGCTGATGTACAGTTCACTGTAGCATTGGTGGCACTAATTAAATCCCACAATTTGAAGATGTATGGGCACTTGGGGCACTCCAGTGTAAGTTCAGAACAGGGGTAAAGCAGGTAGATTAGGTATCTGACAGGTCTATAAAACCTCATTTAACCAAGTCGTGTTTGATGCGACCTATCTGGGTACGGCACCGACTTAGTGCTTTCCATATCATTCATCATTATCATTGTAGCCGAAAAATGTCCACTGCTGGACATAGGCCTCCCCCAAGTGTCGCTACAATGACCGGTCTTGTGCATCTCGCATCCATTGGATTCTCACAACCCTCACCAGGTCGTCGATCCACCTTGTGGGAGCCCTTCCAATGCTGCGTCTTCCGGTATGCTTCCGGAAGACGCTTTATATTTAGGCCACTGCAATTCTCATCCTTGTGGCTGACGTTCCAGGGGTTTCAAGACATCCGATGGTGGTAGGTGTTCTTCCTACAGCTGGATTATTTTTTATGTGTGGTGTATGACTGACGAAATGTGACACGATGTTTTGACGACTTTTTTAAGTTGATATGAAGCCTTATAGATGAACAAATGGCCCCAAATAACTCAAAGATCATTGAATTGCCGTAAGCCGTAAAAAAATTGAAAAAAATATATGTTGAGGTACTAAAAAGGTAGTAAATACTTACAAAAAGATAAATTAGCTGTGTTGTCTCGAACCATGAAAAAAAAGTGGTCCAGACAACCTGACGACACTTACTTCATGCGTTTTCTCGCTGTTAATAGTGGTACTAAGTATTTGACGTTAGGAATCAAGTAGTGCACAAAGGTAGTGTATTTTGATATTTTCTAAACATCAGATATCTTATGGCATATGTGGCAAAATAAAAATCCATTTAAAAAAAAATATTTCACACCTAACATTTATCAAGCATGGTAAAAAAAGTTGAAAAAAAATATATATTGAGGCACTAAAAACGTAGTAAATACTTACAAAAAGATAAATTAGCTGTACTCTCTCGAACTATGAAAAAGAATGGTCCAGACATCTGATGTCAGAATGTCTGACCACATTCTTCACACGTTTTCTCGCTGTCAATAGAGGTATTAAGTATTTGACCTTAGGTACCAAGTACTAGCATAAAGGTAGTGTATTTTGGGATTTTCTAAACCTCATATATCTCATCTAATATGTGGCAAATGAAATATCTAATTTAAAAAAAAATACACGTTTCATCTTTCAGGTATAACAAAAAAAAGTGGCGAAATAAATATCCATTTTGATAAAATTATTTCACACCTAACTTTTTTCAAGTATGCTAAAAAAAGTTGAAAAAATTATATGTTGAGGTACTAAAAAGGTAGGAAAAACTTACAAAAAGATAAACAAGCTGTTTTGTCTTGAACTCTTGAACCATGAAAAATAATGGTCCAGACAACCTGATGATACTTTCTTCATGCGTTTCGTTTTTTGCTGTTAGTAGAGGTAGGTACTAAGTATTTGACGTTAGGGACCAAGTAGTAGCATAAATGTAGTGTATTTTCATATTTTCTAAACATCATATATCTCATGCCATATGTGGCGAAATAAATACCCATTTTGATAAAATTATTTCACATGTAACTTTTTTCAAGTATGCTAAAAAAAGTTGAAAAAATTATATGTTCAGGTACTAAAAAGGTAGTAAATATTTACAAAAAGACAAACTAGCTGTGTTGTCTAGAACTATGAAAAAAAAATGGTCCAGACATCCTGACGTCAGAATGTCTGGCCACTTTCTTTAGGCGTTTTCCCGCTGTCAATAGAGGTACTAAATATTTGAAGGTAGGTACCAAATAGTAGCTAAAAGGTAGTAAACTTTGATATTCTCTAAACATCAAATATCGCTAGTGGTCCAGGGGTTCTAACGCTCACGAATTGCCCAGTTATGGTTTGCATTTTCATGCGGGGCATTTGGTTAATGCATATATTCAAGACTTTGTCGGTATTGCTTGTATGGAGTGGCCAGCTCGCAGCCTAGACATAAATCCCATAGGACATGCATAGGGCGAGCTCAGGGAATGCGTTGGATGAAGCTTTCCAGCTTCCTTACACGAGTTAAAGAGTTAGCAAATGGCAACATGGTCAAACATTGACCAATATTATCGTATTAAAAATATAGTTTACAGCATACTGCATGATCCAAATGAAGTAATATGGGCTCGTAAAGTAAATACAAAGTATTAAGATGACAAGAGAAGTTTTATTTTGTTTTTAAAATAAACTGCAATGTGTACGTTAGTTCTTATAAGTTAGAAGTGTTTTTTAATCATATGTATTATTGATTAAAATTAAGTAGTGAACAAAACGTTAACGTATTTTATTTAATGTATTAATCAGTCACGTATTATATCCTCATAGTATACTGCAGTTTATGTATTTAGGCAACAATCACACTTTTTATTAGCGACCCGGAATTTTTGGGGTCCAGTGTAGGTATTTTGCTCTGAAAGGAAGTAAGATAAATGTTATGTATGCCTGAGTGAACCAAAATCTCGGTACTCTGCTACTAAGCATTAAATACAATAATTATTATAGAATGATTGTTGATTTTTATTAAAGGATAATTATTATAGAATGATTGTTGATTTTTATTAAAGGATGTACTGCGGGTTTCATATTCTCTGTGCGGATGGAATACTGGGACACACAAAACACGTTACTTTTCTTTTTCTCGCTAATGGCAACCGTCCACATTTGGATGCATTTGATCGCATACGACTTTGACTTATATTTAAGATTGCGATTTTTTATAGATTTACTAGCGGTCCCGGCAGACGTCCTGCCCGAAAGCTGGATTTTGGTAAAAAAAAATTGAAAAATTCGATAGCGGCGCCACCTACCAGGTTCAATTGTATTTGCAAACCATCCTGGGACCCACTCAATTATACCCACAAAGTTTCATCCAAATCGGTTAAGCCGTTTAGGAGGAGCTAGGTGACAAACACAAGTATAGAATAATTATATATATGTAAATATTTATTATATATGTATTTTATTGTAGGACACCTTATAACGTGTTTATAAAAAACAAGTGTACAATGGGCGGTCTTATCACATAATGCAATCTCTTACAGACAACCTTTAGATGAACTGAACGTAAGGAGATAGATTTGGACCGCTCCAAAGGCAAAAAAACAAAATGTAAAAAAATTATATTAATATTGATTAGACGTAATAATATTAATAAGACATAATAATCATTACAGTAGCAGCATTGAAAAGGAATTCCTATTAGAATATTAGAACATCCTGGGCTGGTCAGTATCTAACCAGTATTATGCTGCATGCCGTAGCATTCATGTGAAGTTTCCTTCTCGTGAAGTGCACTATTGTACATTGAGTACCTGCTTATAAATTATTTTATATAGGTATTATGCCCACCGTAAGTAGACCTTCTACTTATGCAATCTGGAGTCATGATATCAATGGTTACAAAACTTTTGATATTACACAAAACATGTTGCCGATATATCGTTGAATGTTCCATAAGGGAAAAGTTGGGCAATCACAATGTTGCACATTTTGTAACGGCGCGGTGTGACAGAAGTGGCCGCTGCGTCAACGTTCAGCACCGAGATGCGGCGCAGATTGTAGCCGCGGGGCTCGGCGCTGCAACCGCCGAAGCCGCCCCGCAGCCACCGCGCTCCCGCACGCCGGTTCAATATTGTTCAAAGTAACTAAAGAATGAAACATCTTATAACTTGTCTTCTCAATTGCTCATGCGCCGACATAAAATATCGAAGTGAATTTCTGTCAGGCAGGCACCCTGGGCAACGTCCTCGAGAGGCAGCGCCAGCAGGCACGGAAGATAAATTCGTCGTTTTGGTGCGTGCGAGAGCGGAGCGGGCGGCGCGGGGCGGCGGGGGCGGCGGCGCCGGCGCGCGGAGGCTGCTGCGCTCAGAGCACCTGCGCCCGCGCTCCGTAGCGCCGCTCGCCGCGTGCTCAGTACCCGCGCCGCGCACGGCCTGCGCCGTCCCAGCGTCGTGACGCCGCCCACGGTACGTGAGACGCCGGTGGCGCGTCGGGGTCGGGCGGCAGCGCGTCCGCCACTGCGCTGCGCCGCTTGCTGGCGCAGTCGGTTGCGCCGCCCGGCCGGTTTTGTAATTTCGCCTGGCGAGCCGTGACGTCACGAGACTAGTTTGACGCGCGTGCGTGACGGTCTGTGCCAGGACGCCTGCGCCGCTGCCGCCCCCGACCTTAGCACCAGTGCAATGACGTGCCCGCTTGTCTCCTACGATAGAGTTCCTAGTGATAAATATAGTGCATCTGTATTGAATACGTCTTGCATCAATGGTTTGTCGAGATGGCCCCACTTTTCAATTGTCGGCCGTTTGTTGTTGTGTATATATGTGACTAAATTCGAGATTATCCAAAGCTGTTTCGTTAAATGCAAATGTCTCTCAAATTGTATACTTAATTAAAATGTTTTCTAGATACATGTGTCTGTAGACAAGGCAAGTGTGTGTGTTGGTATACCACACGCTCGCGTACACTCATGTCATACCTCACTTGTGCGTGTGAGTGCTTGTGTGCGCGTACGTGTTGCTGCCAGGCCTCACTGTGCATGTGTGCGCGCACACTGTGATGACTGAGCTCAGCGGCAGAGCCTTTTATAATTTTATTTTTCCTCCTTCAGTTCAGCGATGTCGGTAATGCTCCTCACAAACAAATTTTTCGATTGGATAAAGACGGTGACTTTATATTGGAATCGTTATAAATGTAAATAAATAACCTAGTAGGTACCTACAACTACTTAAGGGTATACCTTTTAGTGAAAAAAGTTTCTCTTACTCCTGTATCCATAGTAGTTTCTAACTGGAATATTGCCTAATAATATAAACGCTAGAGTTATTTGAGGGTACTTCTAAAGTTTGTTGACATACGTATTTTATGTAAACATGTGTGAGTCTCTACGTTACATGAAAAAGAAAGGCTTTATACTATCAAATATTTTTAGAAATATTTATCATATTGTTCATAAGAACATTTTAAGGATAGATAATGTGAATGGTTGCTGAGTTAATTCAAAGACAATGTTTGTTCATTTCATCTGTATTTTACATGAATGTATTTTTGTAATAAAGTCGCATCTTAAAGAGACAAAGAGCAAAGTTTTATATCGTGAAAAATTCCTTAATGCACACTCGCACACGTATTATACGTATAGCAGTCCGATGTTGGTCACTTTCGAGCTTACGTGTTGGTGATATCTCCGTCTCGCTCGCCCGCGCGCCGCAGCCTCCACCGCAATGCACCGAGAGCTCAGTATCCCTCTCAGTACAGCTTCTGAACCAATACGACTCTTTTAGTCTTTTTACAAAATGAGAACGAACGCTAGGTTTGGTGTATCCAGCAGTTACTTGCACGTTTGATGTTGGTCTCATGTCTGTGTTTTGGTGTTATCATTATTTCGTTTATGAAAACAATAATAAATGTTTCCTTTGTACCTGTCCCTTGTTTGTCATGTTACAAAGACCATTTTGTGAAACAGAAAAGAGACTGACAGCTTTATCCTTGTAACTGACTGATTTGTTTGTAAATAATTGTTTACTGACGAGTTTGACAAGCACGTGGATACAATAGTTACCAGTTTGTACCGTTGGGTGGTGCGTCTGGTTTGGAGCCGGGCCGGGGCAGCCGCGGCAGCCGGGGCAGGGGGCTGCTGAACACGTTCGGGCGCTTCTCGCCGCCGCCGATCAGGTGCCACTTGATACTCGTTCTTTTCTAACTGGATCGAATCAGCTGTTACTTACTGCTTGCCCTTGGCGTCTTAGATACACACTCTTCCCAAACAACCTATTTAGAATAATACCTTGATGCTTGAGGTATGATACCGTTACTAATGGTAGTTTTCAGTTTAACTGGGCTATTTTGTATATTTTTTATATTAAATTGATGGTTTGTGAAAACTCATACCTATCTGAGACAAGCGAACGTTCTGCACTGGATTTTACGTCTTACATACTACCGCAGGATTGACAAGGGGTTATTTTTCAGAAATTCAAGTCAGGGGAGTCTTGTGTTGAGCGGGGTGCTCCAGCTCGGAGCCTCCGCCCTCACGAAGACGTCGCCGATCGTGTCTCGCTACGGCGGCATGTCCGCGTCGGCATCGCCGTCGCCGTGCGAGGAGCGCGCGCGCTCGCCTCGCGGCGGCGCGTCTCCTGCGCCTACGTCGCGCTCGCCGGCGCCCGCGCACGCCGTGCTCGCCACCATGACCCCCGTGCAGCCGGCGCACGACTACTACCCGCACAAGGTCGAGATGGACTCCGACGACGGCTATCCCCCGGAAGCGCACTCCTACCGCCACTCGCCGCATGAGCTGGCAGCGTACGCCACCGATAGCAAAGTGCCCGTGCAGCCTGACGTCTACGACCAGGGAATGGAGTCTATGGACGAGAAGACTCCGATAGACTTAATATACGAAGATGAGAAGCAGACTGTCATATACACGACGACTCCGGATCAGAAGCGCGTGGAAATGATCAGCGGGCAGCTGGACGACGGGCAGCTGGTGGAGGGTGGCGTGTCGGTGGTGGTGGGCGCGCCCGGCCAGCCCACCGTGCTTGTGCTGGCCGACCACGTCGTCGACGAGCTGGGCCAGGTCATCACTATTCCCAGGTAACGAGGATTTTTAATTTCATTTCGTAGCTATTCTTTTCCCCGATATTAACATTTTATAACGAGGTAGATACATTTTATCGAATGTTGTCTCAATGGCTATTACCATATCATCAATGTAATATATCGCATTTTATATAGCTTCGAATATTTATAAAATGAGATGGAAATATCGCGCTCCAACTGTTGCCAGGTGTCTTTGATAGTGGGAAATTCCACTACAGCCGTATATAGAGATTCCGTCAACGTGTAAAATCTTTATAATATTTTTGTGTTACTATTGAAAAATCATTTTATATACGTCTAAACATTTTTTTACAATACTTTTGGTAATATATGCATATTAAATATCTAAATTATGTTGAGTATTCGCGTAGATAAATAAATTAATATTTTGCATCATATAATGGGCGTTAATAGCGTATGTCTTCGTCGTCAGCGTCACAACAAGTTCGTCGAATTGATTACGTAAACGTGTTAACACTTGATCGAGAAGATTTGGCTAGTTAGAAACAATTGAGTGGTGTTTGCTTAGAAGAATGAGGTATTTGTGTCGGAGGTCCAGTGTGGCAGTGTCGGGTGTAACGGTTGTGCGCTGGGCGCGCGTGGGCGGAGCGACGCGCTCGCCTTGAACTTGCCGCGCCGTGCGCCCGCGCCGCGAGACTCCTCCGAGCCGTGTACTGCGATGCTGCGATCTTGCCAATTGTATCGACAATACAACCCAGTGGTCCCAGCTTTGTTTCAGTTTCATCATTTCACACGATTATGTTTTTGTGGTTGATGAGTAGATTCGCAAAAAAAAAAATTGTAATAATATTGTTTAATAACCGGTTGTTTGCTAAAAATGACAGTTTTAAACGTCATACGGTGAGTGGTAGCCTGGTTTAGTTTAATTAGACTAATGGTCTACCACCTACGAACCACTATAATGTGTATTTGTGAAGCTCCAAATACCCGAGTCAAAATATTAACAGTTATTTTTGACGTATTTCATATTCTTGGCCAGTGTTCATTTGTTAGCCATCGTTTCTCAGCATTATTTTTGTCAAAAAAGGGAAAATTAAATCAATGTTTTCTGTCTCACAAGGCATTTTTTTCTTAAGCCCCGTTCATCTTAATGCCAGTTGTGAACTTGTGACCCACGCAACAAAAATTATGATCTTGGCTTATGTTTGTAAGAACGCTTCAGTTGGAATGGTTTGAATTTTTAAATCGGTCTTCTGGAGTAGCCGTGCTAATAAAATTATGGTTTTAAAGTTATTGTTTGGACACATTAGGTTTTTCGCATAATGGTTAGTACCATTATGCGAAAAAACCTAAAAACATCTGCTTTCGAGATAAATTGAATCCATCGCCACCAACTCAAATATAAACTTTAAGGTTGTGTACTTTAAGTTGATTTTAAGTGACCATTTATATTAAGAAAGCGCTATTGTATCTTTATTAAATAAAAAAAGTGTGGCTTGTGATGGGATTTGTAAGTGTAGATATGGTATAGAGTTATTGTTTCTAAATTTGAAAATTATCTCAAATTCAAAATTCAAATATATGTAAGTGAGGGAAGCGTGAGTGCCGAGACGCGGCTCGGTCTCCGAGTAGTAAAGACTTGAACGTAACCGTCGCAAAAAGCGTCCGCCATGTGCTTGCATGTCATTCATATCGCATGACGGCATGACGCTCGTCTACATCTCGATGCTCGCGGGCTCGCGGCGCATGTACTCAAATTAGTTACGTCTGTTTGTGTTCAGACGAGTTTCTTAAGCGGCACCTGTGTATTAGTATAATCTAATGTAGAAATAATCCGCGAGCACGGCGTAACTCGCTAACGGGGAAACTATGAGCGCGTGCTATTGATCAAACATTAGTCTAATAAGACTGATATTAATTACGAGAAAATGATTCTAATACTTGCTACTATGCAGCAAACTAACATACATGGATGTTCAATTCCAGTCACATACACTTCTAGATTATATGAAATGTTTATTTATCCTTAAAACGGCTTACAAAGTCGGGGTTAAAGTTACTTATAAACCTACTAAACGCTTACGGAACGTTATAGCCGGGCTACGTCGTCGCTCGCACTATTTCAACACTGTAAGGCATTCGACCGGCTGTCCGTAACTATCTCCCAACTAAAATCACTTACCATAATCAACTCTTCCACTAGCTAATCTATAAATTATAGATATGTTATCTCTTTCTACAACCTGTTTTCGGAATATATTAAGAAAATGGACTTAAAAATAAGAGGGAATCTATTTCATGTTCATGAGATATCCGGTGCGTGAGAATTAATGGCGTATGGAATTGATCAGAAATTAATTTTGTATCATTTTTGTTTTTGAATAAAGGTTGATAGAGTTCAGTTTTATTAAAAACAACATTAATGACGTCTTCCTTACGTGCTTATACAATAATATGGTACCATTCGTATTTGTAATAAAAGTGTGTTCTGCCTTTTTCGGAATATTATTATTTATAAAAAAATAGGCAGACATTTTTTCGATATGATCTGTATCGAATTTCTGAAAAACATATCGGATGTCAATCTTTATATATCTTGATTATATATTTTTGAGAGTATTCATGCTGATAAGGGAATTTGAAACGGGAGAGTTGCTCTTAGTAAAAATGAATAAATAAGCTCGATATGGATTGGTAAGTGATAAAAACTCGGCTGAATCGTTTAGGACGGACGAGAGGCTGCGAGCCTCGCCCGCCGCCGCCGCCACCGCCGCCGCGCCTCCAAACACTTTAATGATGACTTTTGTTGCTTCACGGTACGAGCCAAAGGCGGCACGCGGTTTTGCATCAGTACGAGTATAACACGTTACGATTTTAACATTTATCTCAGTTCTCATTAACTGTTTAAGGAAATATTAATGTTTCAGTTTTACTCAAACTTTTATGTTTATGGGCTATGCTCGGAGTTTCCTTGTGTGATCGAAACAGGAATGAAGATATCCGCAGGAGAACCAAGGTTGCCGACATAGCACGAAGAATCGCCAAACTAAAGTGGCAATAGGCAGGGCACATTGCTCGCAGAACAGATGGCCATTGGGGCCGAAAGGTTCTGGAGTGGCAATTGCGTACCGGAAGACGTATCGTTGGAAGGTCTCCTACAAGGTGGACCGATGACCTGGTACAGGGTGCGGGAATCCGATGGATGCAAGATGCACAGGACCATTCGTTGTGGCGACACTTGGGGGAGGCCTATATCCAACAGTGGACGTCTTTCGGCTGAAATGATGATGATGATCATGTTTGAAATTAAACAATCGTTTAGTTTTATATCATATCTAACAACTGTTTCATCGATGACAGTACTAAACTCTTGTACGTATAATATTTGCGCAAAAGTTACAAATACCATGTAATACCTCCAGTGTTCGTTCATGTAACGAAATTTTCAGCGTTAGTTTATTCGAGAATCGCGACATGTCTTGGCTTGGACGTGCGCGAGTCGACAGGCTGCGCCCGCGCACCCCCCCGCGCTCTGACCTCCCCCTGCTCCACCACAGCCTTATTTTATTGCCTCGCTCGCTCGTTGCGGCGAGCCCTCGAGATGAGCTTACCATCGCTCGCGTTCTCGCCCTCCAATCATTATTTAATGTAATTATTTGGCCGGTATACTGCTTTTTTTGAAAATCATAACCGTTATGTACACTCTTTATTGGGCGGCATCGGCTTAACTTGGTTTCACGAAAGTAGCCATATCGTGAGCATCACGAAATCACAACGCAAATGTAATTGGTTTTTAATGTTACCATTGCCATTACTTGCATATTTTTATTTTTAATAATAAGCAACAAAGCAGATAGTGTACGACTTGAAAGACAGAAATTATAAAAATGCAATGGAAATTGCAAAAATTATCATTTTAGCCGAAAGACGCCCACCGCTGGACAATAAGGCTTCTCCTAAGCTTCGCCACAATAACCGGTCTTGTGCTTCGTGCGCCAGCTGATTCTCGTGGCCTTCGTTCACCAGGTCATCAGTCCACCTTGTAAGAAACCTTCCAACACACTGCCTTCCAGTACGCGGTTGCCATTTTAGAACTTTTCGGCTGCATCAACCATCCATTCTGCGAGCAATGAACTCAACCCACTGCTACCTTAGTTCGAATTTTTTTGAGTCCTACTTGAGTCGTAACTTTGGTTCTCTTATGGAATCTCTTCAATTCTAATTTGATCACGCAAGGAAACTTTGAGCATAGCCCTCTCCATTGCCCTTCGAGTGATTTTAAGCCTTCTGATGATGCCCATTGTAAGCGACTAAATCTCAGTGCTATAAGTGATCACTGGTAACACGCACCGATCAATATTCATAGAATTTTGTCTTGAGATACTGTGCTGTGGTACAAGACGCTGTGCGAGACGAAAAAATACTTGTCAGTGTCCCGACCGCAGCCCGACCGAGACGGATTCGTTTTGACAATTAACTTTTGCTCAAAGTTAAACATATTTAACTAACCAGGGTTGCGAGACTACTTAGAAGACTTACTGTACGGAACGCAACGGGCAATTGAAAAAACACAGGTGGGTTTTGGTCAGTAAAAGTCTGACACTCCAGGCAGAGTGGAAGGAGACATTTGATGATGAAAAAATAACGTGCTTAACTAGACTGTACCCCGTTTGCTAAATAAACGAAAACCATTCGATCTATATTATGTTCATATGTTCATCACGTTAAAACTTGCACTATTTTTCTCGTAGACGAATAACATCCACCTCTCACGTGAGGCGGTAATGCTTATAAATACTCAATGAGCGTATGATTATGTTAATTATTTTTGTATAGTTATTATATCTCATCAAATCTTACGCAAACAGATAAAATCTGAACGTAAAATATAATAAATATAACAATGTTCGTTTCAAAGAATGGTGCGCCGGCTACGAGAAGTCAACAAACTCGTAGAAGCGCGAAGTATCGAAGCTCTTAGCAAAAGACATCAACGAGCCCTCCGGCACCAGCATGCTCCCGCAGCGCGCAGTGCGAGTCGCTTGTTGAAAAGCTTGCATTTTCCCGGCCTATTTTACATTACTGTTCTATTTTTAACCGACTTCAAAAAGGAGGAGGTTATATGTTCGGTTGAATGTATGTTTTTTTTTTTTTTTTTTTATGTATGTTCACCGATTTCTCGGTCAATTGTAGACCGATTTTGAAAATTTTTTTTTTGATTGAAAGGTTATGCTTCCAAGTTGGTCCCATAGAAATATTGTTATGATCTGATCATGAACTTCGTAGATATGGAACAGAACTCCTCATGGGATCACAGCAGAACTGTCGTAACAAGTAAAATTGCTTTGTTTATACGTGTAGTCGATGACTGACTGAAAGAAGAGGGGTAATATATCGAACTGATCTGATGATGAAGCCTGAAATTAGGCACCGGAACTCTGTAATAAATTAATTTAATCTAACCGTGTTTGGTATTATTAGAATTGTCATAAGATGCACTCTGGCTATAAGGTATTTAAGTATGGCTAAGGGGTACTTTTTAGTGGTGGTACCATAACTAAAAAGTGAAAAATAAAAAACTTTTTACAAAAAAATACAACCGACTTCAATGTAAAAAAACACTGAAAAGTGCAAAATAACTTTAATTTCGGAAGTCGGTGTTAAATAACGAAGAGAAAAACTATTATAGAAACACCGACTTCTGAAATTAAAGTTATTTTGCACTTTTCAGTGTTTTTTTACATTGAAGTCGGTTGTATTTTTTTGTAAAAAGTTTTTTATTAAACTTATCAAAATATTCTTTTTCCAAAGAAATACCGTTAAATAACTTCGATGAGAGTATGATTAAACTTTTTTTCAAATTAATGAATCCAGTGTAGAATTATGTTTGTTACAAAACTGTAGAAATAACACTCTCAGTTTATATTCACATCATATTGTATCGTCACTGTTTTTTTAAACTCAAAGTTCAGTGTGTCCTTTAAAAATTAACGAACATCCTTTCTACCTGATGCCGCTGTCCGAGTGCAAATAAAAAACGGTTTCCCCGCGTAAAGGGTTCACTTCCCATCACGAGAAGGTTGAAGGTACCCGCACACACACGGACACACGGATGAACACATTCACACGTTGCTATGTAACTTTAGGCATCGACGAGCCAGCGTCCGACAGAAATCTCAACGGGGGATAAAATTTCTTTAGAACTAAAGATCACTGTGGATCGATTGATCGAAAATAATATTTAGTTTATTTGATGTTTTGTTCGACACACTTTAGATTTTTTTAACAATAGGTAACCGTTTGGTTACTTTGATAAGTATAGAGACAGCAGAGATATATTCAATAATTTAATTTTTTTTGTTCATGCACACAGTAAGAGAAATGAGCTGAAATAATTTTAAAATGATATGACTAGATCAAGTGAGATTTCCCCTACTTGATCTAGTCACCGATTTTGAAATTAATACAGTGTAATATCATTTGAACATTATAAATGTTCATTTATGTTGGTTTTTTAAACATCATTCTTGAGAGAGACTCACCAAAAAGATAGAAGTAAACATCTATCAGCTAAAACCTACAATAAATAAATATATATGTATTTCCATGGGTGATTCCGATTCACTCTTTGCTGTTGTATTAAAAGAAAAAGATAGTAAATAAAATCTGAAGCACATATGATATCGGATGGGCTTGCGGACGGCGAGCAATGGGTAGCTCGCCTTCCGACCGTCCGGTAACTGTCCCGACAGAGCTCAAGTCGTCGATGGCGCGTACTGTTCCACGCGCGCCTCATGGAGATGTCAGCAAAAGGGTCTCAGCAGGGTCGAAACCTACTGGGGCCAAGGGTCTGCTTCTGAAAGGAAGACTCGGACCTGGTATGAAAGGCAACGAAGGAACAGGAGTGGGTTTTTAGTCAGTAAAAGTCTGACACGTCCTCTCGCTTCGCCCAAGAGTGGGGGATGTCATTGAATGATTTTCCCACCTACAAAAAAAAAAAACTATATCGGATAAAAATGATGTTAACGAGTAAGTTTAATTTCAAGAATTAATGGCAACGTATAAACATAATAAAAGTTATGAAGTCTAATTTTCAGAAGTCATTTTCAAAAGGGACCTATCACATCCACACCCAGAAGTAGATAAATGTTTCATTCTTTTTTTTTTGTAACCACGAATAACAACAGCAAATCCATTATAGGATTTTATTATCTTACATCAAGGTTTGGAATCGAACATCAACGAAGTGTGGGGGAACAGCGGCGAATTAAAATGGCATCTATATATGTGGAGATTACGGTTGAAAATAAACCGACGGGCGGGAAGGGAAGTTAAAATATTCATAGAGATACGCAAGCTTTTTTTGTAAGTGCGGGCTGTGGTTCGGGGATTACTTTGTGGTTCTCTTAGTCGCTCGTGGTCAAATTCAGTCCCGTTGCCCTTACCCTTTGTACACTCGTAATTGTACCGATAATTAAACGTGGTCTTATCCAAACCAAAACTCACCAATTAATACTAAAGTCCTTTTTAAATACATTCCATAAAAGGGACGTTGTTTTATTTTTATCGTAGCTAATTTAAAACCAGTTTGTTTGTGACAATCTCACTTTAACATCTGAAGAGATTATGGTCATTTCTGTGGTCTTAGTTGTGTGTGATAAAATAAGAATCAGAGGCGACTATAAGACGGTTCTTGCTTTTATGTTACAGCTCTCATAATCATAAGAGTTCAATTACGGGTCGTGCTTGAATTAATTTTCTAAAGGAACTCTTCTATTATTTCATCCATCGCGCATGGCATATTCATAATGTGATGGCTGTTATTATTTTTGCTCAGTCATGATTTAGGTATGCTAAAGCTGTGGGCCTCCTGTAGTGCGAACAAAATACGCATTTACCTTTGAGATCGACGATCGACCATAACAATTTTATTTTAACATCAAAATTCTCAGATATTAACGAGGAGTGGCTCACTGCTAATTAGAACGTTTCTGTAAATTGCCCCGCGACTATTTCTGTTTGATTACGATTGTAAATCAACAATGTGGATGTATTGTAAGATCACCCGATATCATTATTTCGCAAAGTTGATGTAATAGTTAATCATTGCTGTCTTTGTTCGAGTTTAAACCAATGTTACTCTCTTCGCAGTTAAGCTGTAGAAGCTTTAGTGTATCCACTGACAATAGTAATGTAGATAATTGTCTAATAGTTGTGTCAATTTATAGACTGTTTTATTTTTTAACTCTTTCTCAAGACCACTTAACTATTTCAAAATCATTAACCAACTTTGCATAGATAGGTATCTATAATCATTGAGTCGTAAAATCGGAGAAACTGTTTATTCATCACATTGACATCGTATCGTGTACGCACACAATGATACATTGCGGATGAGTGCGGGAGGCTGCGCGTGTATTGTAGCTTATTAGTGCGATAAGGACGGAGCACGCCGTCCAACTGTGCGACAGACAGAGACGAACATCAACAAGGCTAGCTTTGCCTTATAAGTAGGTATATGAAGGTACGTTTTTATTAACTTGATTCGTTATACGGCTTGCCATTATAATAATATATGGGTACATATAATCACAATTCAGTCCAATTTTAAGATTAACGTCATAAGAAAAAAAATATAAAAAAAATAAGTGCATATTATTTTTGATTTTCGTTTTTAACAAAAGATATATAATATCTACAAGTATAAGGAAAAAATGTGTTTACATTCAATATTATAATTAAGCAGATTGAATAAGATTCTTTGTGGTCCAACAAATCGTGGAATTATTTTATCGTTGCCCAATAAACGTCAAGTAGAATATCTATATTGTCAGTTCGCTTACTCACAAACTGTCAGTGTTTTCACGATTTTTCTTCTGAAGTTCATCTATTGGGAAAGGTATGACATCAGCGAGTCAATGACTCTGTCTCTCACAAAGATGAACTTTTCTTGTGTTCATTTTGGGCACAAGGTGGATGATCAATTAAAGACTCAGCATCTTTCTGTAAAGTCAGGTTACTTTGGCCCAGGAGCACAACTTCGGCCCAAGTTTATTAACCAATAGGAACACGAGACACTGTGCTTATTGTGTTTCTATTGGTTGCCAAGCTTGGGCCAAAGTAATCCGACTTTACGGTATTCTACGACACAAGACTGCGTTCACCGATCACGTAGACTATAATAGAATATCGCCATCTCTCTTATGATTCTTATGACATTTCATTGGCGCGGTTTGTTATGAGGCCAATGTTCTATACTGGACGTTTATGGGCCTATAATATGACATCACGCAACAGTATTGCATACCTTACCTATACATTGATATACGTTGTGTTTTCTACGCTGTAAATATCTACTAGTGTATCGCACTTAAAATGGTTTTACTTACTCATCAGTCCACCACTAAGTTGCAGGAACTACGCATGCATTAAGTTTGACGTTTGACCGAGAAAGGAATTTATTAGTTACTAGCGACCCGGCCCAGTTTCGCACGGGTGTTAGAAATTTTTGAAATCCTCGGCTTTTTTCTACTATGATTGCATGTTTTATACACCTAAACCTTCCTCACAAATCTCTCCGTCTATAGATGACCGCATGAATAATTGTTCTGTAGTATTTGAGATTATCGCGAACAAACAGACAGACGTGGTAGGATCTTCGTGTTTTATAATATGTATGTAAGGATGAGGATTATTATAATATTGTATTTAGCCTGTACGGTCCCGCAGCTGGGTAAAGACCTTCCTCCACTCCTTGCATTACTCCCGGCTCTGAGCCACTTCTGGCCAATGCCTAAGGCATGACATCTAAGTCATCCCGTCATCTCCTTCATGGCTTCAATGCTGCTTGAATGCGATTTCAGGGTACTTATTTTATATTTTGCTGCTCAGGCCTTTACTTCTTGGGCCCCCCTCAATCAAGGATTAAAAATAATTTGCTAAGCGAGTCGCACAAGCAGCCAGTGTTTAACTAATCTATTGATTTATATATTTCGTAACTTTTAACACCTTGAAACAATGTCTTGGAAAACTAAATAACGGGTGAGTCATTTAAAACGCCACAAAATGATCGGCGCATTTACAAAGTAATTAAGTCATATTAGCATTTCGGTGCTGTTAATTTCATATTGATGTAAATCACCATTTGTAAAAACTATTTCATTATTTAAACAATAGATTGTGTTTCCAATGGATGACCTTAAATTGCCTTTTCAAACTTAACAATTTAAATGAAACTTTAAGAAAATATTAGCTTGCTATGAGTTATTGCTTCCATAAATAACTTAGTATAATTGGGTTCGATTAAATAGGAATCAGACGGCGACTTTGGCTCATTAAAATTATTAATCGGTTCGTGCAAATATGTAAAGTTCTGTAATTTGTTAAAGTACAGGCTCTTTTCGCTGCAATACTTACAACAACAAACTTATAATTTTATATTTTCTTAGGTATATTAAGAACATATGTAATTTTATAAGGTACTAGATTTTGCCAGCGGCTTGTAAAGTAGCATTTAAGTTGTGAAAACTTTTTTAAAATCAGTCAGTATTTTGAGTTCATTCATTAAAAACAAAAAAATCTATCCTTTTTATTATTAATATTATTATAGTACCTATAGAAGTATAGATAATGATTTCTGTGACAGGATAGTTGTATGTACATATAGGTTTTACGCACGACTAACAGAATAGCTAATGTATTAATATCAGAAATAGATGTATTTTTCAAAATACCTGTACCGACATCAGCTTTCACTTGCGGATCTATATATAGCATTTTCTTTTATTTTACAATGTTCCTTTTTAAAACAAAAAAAGGTAAGACATTAAATTTAATGTCAATTGAAAAATGCGTTCCATTGCGTCTATATCGTTTATCAAATCACTTTAAAAGACACAGTTACGAGAAAAAAAAGTAACATACAATGTAGGTAATAAAAATAACATAAAACTCTCGGGTCAGCATCTCGAATGAAAACGTCTATAATAAGCGTAAATTGTGCTTATCTGAAGAAGATAGCACTGTTAATTAGGAATGAGCAGTATAAACATATTCCCAATTTGACATCCGCATCGTAAAATCCATTGTGCTTCTGAAAGCATCTTAAAAAGTTACCGCACCTCTGGAACGCAAAAGGGCAACTGAAGGAACACAGGGTTTAGTCAGTAAAACTCTGACACGCTCTTTCGCTCTACCCAGAGCGGGAGAAATTATTTGGTGATTTCCGAACTAAAAATAAAAAAAGGCCGCTAGTCTCCACTATCACTTGTACATACATGTTTATCAGTCGTTACGGATGGTTGCCAGAAAATCTGAGACCAGTTTTGCCAAAGGGTACCCTGCTTCACAATTGTTTCTTCATAAAAAAAGCTGGTACTCATCTGCATTCGGTTAAACTGGAAGCCAAACCTAATATAGTCGGGAAAAGGTCATAAGAATGTTAAAAACTGGGGAAGTGCGAGTCGGACTCGCGCCCTGAGGGTTCTGTACAAACTTACATGAGTAAACAGTTCAATTCCCGAATGGAGTCTTGAATATTTTTCCGAATAACAATTTTTTTTGTTGTTGTGACGTAACTACAAATGTACAGTTTTCAGATTTATTCCCATATCTCTGCTATAAGATCTTGCTTTATGCCAAATTTCAGGATTCTGGGTCAACGGGAAGTACCCTACGAATTTTGATTCCCTCGAGAGTGTCGAAATATACGTTTTTTACGACATAAACGGCCGTATCTGTTTTTTCAGTTAACTTAGAAATCTAATTTTTTTACAGCTTCAAGAGACCGCAGACCTGAGTATATGGTTTTAATTTCAACTCGATACCTCCACGCGTTCCCGACACCAAGGGCCTTGACAGACCGACAGACAGACAGACAGACAGACGGACGGACAACAAAGTGATCCTATAAGGGTTCCGTTTTTTTCCTTTTGAGGTACGGAATCCTAAAAATCAGATAAACTTAAAAAAAGCTCTTGGTCAGTTTTTCTCTTTTTATATCTTTTCTGGTGATCCTGACCAAAAAGCATGTAGATTAATCGTTAGTTATTGTTACCCACTGTACATTAACCGATTGTTTACACAATTAACTTTTTTTGAGGTGGTCAAATAACTCCTCGCTCTGGAAGGAGTGAGAGGAAGTGTAAAACTTTTACTGATCTATCATATCGCTTCTATTGCCCTTTGCTTTCCAGGGTCATGGTAATTCTTTCTAACTATACCGTGCACTATATTACTATACTATTATACTGCCTACAAATGACCTAGCTTGTTTATTTCATCAGAAACAGAATGAAAATATGATACTGTGGGATACACTAAATTATTCCCATTTCCTGTAGCACGTGTTATGCTAAATTTAAGCTGTAAATTGATGTTAATGTAATGCATTTCTGATACCGATTCATAATTATTGCGTTTGTATCTATTTTACAATTCCTGTGGACAGCTAACATAAACTATTCGTTATCTGTGTAATTGGAACTCGATAAAGGCGGCAAAAATATATGTAAATTGTTGGCGCAGGTAAAACGTTGGGTTAAATGACTTTATACTTTAACTGAGCTTTTACGATTCCACCTGGAATAATACATAGTCGATAATGTTGACAACGAAACATTCACGATACGATTTTTATAGTAGTGCCGTAAATGTATTGCCTTGAAACATGACAAATAATAATAATTTGTATGTCAAGTTTTGAGATATTATCGCTTTCTTGGAAGCCCCTGAGGTCGTTATGAATTTTATAATAAGTTAACATCAAATAAATTTTGGAAAATATGTAATCAATTTCTCCTGTCTCGTTAAACATGCATGCAAGATTATTTGATTTTCAAGGGAAGCAAAAATATTTAAAGATTGTTAGTTGAGACGGTTGAACGTTTCAAGGTACAGCAATAGCAATGAACCTTATCGAACATAAGCGTAGGCGATTGTAGGTATAATGTAATTATATCTATATACGAACTAATGGATACCGTGGTCGTGCCGTGGTCAATTTAATGGTTGATCGATGTCTGCTAATTGTATACAGTAGGAATATTTTTATAATATCTGCTGTCGAACTATAGAAGCTTAGATTTATAATTTGTGATGATGTGAGTGAGATTTGCGTCGGATAGTCATAAGAGATGGGTAGAAGATAGTTCTTAAGCATCAGATAAGCTAACTACTGACTTATGATGAACTAGCTTTTATCAGCAGCTTTATCCGCAAAACTCGTGATATGAAAATAGTATATAGGTTGTCGCACTCAGGGATAGTCTAGCTACATAATATTAGTGAAAGAATTTTCAGAATTGGTTCAGTAGTTTCAGAGATTATCCCGTACTTACAAATTTTACCTTTTTATAATATGTATTAGTATGTACTGTATTACTGTGAGATATTTATTGGATCACACCTCAGTCTCATACTTGACTCATATGACCGCGAGACGAATCTGCGAAAAATAGAACATATAAATGTCAGATTCAATGTATAGTTTTAACGTCGGGTGTGAGGCAGGACTTTAAGGTTATACATTCTCTCAGATGTCCGGCCTCGAGAGCGGGGTGCTCGGCCCGGGGCCAAACTTACGCCGACATTGTGGCAAGGACCGAGGCAAGGGCGCGCCTCTCACTCGCCGATATACGTCACACGAATACTTTTCGGATACGACATTGCCAAAGTTGCGAAGAACGAATGGCTTCCAAGCTTATATTTATCGGAAAGTTTTCGAGTTTCATTCTCTTATTTATATAGTTAATTACAATCTGTCACGCTATGGCTGACACTAGCCATTCGCTGGATTTTTTTATTTCTTAAAATCTAAATTATGATGCACTGACACTTGACATTTGTTTCCTTATACCTATATTAAACAGTAATTATCCATGTTTTTAAATATAACTTCTTCCCCTATTTATATTTCAAGTTCTTACAGTCCATCCTAAGGTTGTCTGGTTGATATCAGCGATAAGACCGCCTTTGTACCCATAGATTTAAGTTAAGTACCTAGTGTTAAAGTTTTGTTACTAATTTGGTGTACAATAAAGTTTATTATATTCTATTCTACTTCAATTCAAAACAGTTTTTTTAGTATATGACGGAAACATATGCCAGTCTAATATATCAGGCCTAAGGTTCTAAAGCTAGTATCGGTTTATGTATTACAATTATCATTTTCTTGTGATGGTATCATAGTACAGCTTTTTGGTCATTGAAAATACATCTGCTGTACCCTTAATTTTGTTGAGCTGAGCGTACATAAATGTACTGAACAGCATTTTTATGTTATTATTTCGAAACACCGTATTGTTTATACTCAAGAGTACAGTTTCGAAAGGTCGCTAATGAATTAAGTCATCTCAGTCTAAAAATATTTATCATAGATTTTACCTATTCATTAATATTTGATGGCATGGTTGGCGTAGTGGTTGAGCGATTGACTACTGTGCTGCATGTCGCTGGTACGATTCCCGCACGAAACAAAACCCACAGATAGTTGTTGCGGGTCTGGATGTCTTGTGTAAGTGAGTTACATGTTTTGGAACGCACCCCCACGATACTGGAGTTATTCCTAGTGTAGGGCAACGTTTCTCTAAAAAAAATAAAATTTCTAAAAATATTGAGCTCGTTATTCCAACTTAGTAACCCATACGAAGTTCATTAGATACTGGTTTAATCTTTATGAGTACGGCAGTAAGAAAAGACATTATCATTTCACAGTTGGCTAGAAAATTATAAATTAAATGCGTTTTGTTAGGAGAACCAATAACTGAGGCATAAAGTGGGCACGCAGTACATTTATTGTTATGTTAGTGGTCTATTTAACAATAAACTACGGATTGTGAGTACTGTCCAGAGCCATCGTTAGTTCTTTTATCCATTACTTAGATTACGTATCATTTAACATCCTTTGGTATATTCCTGGTACTTTAATTTTTATTTGGAACATATATTTCTACCATCGGACAAACCGACGTACGGCGAGTATCCGTATCGTCGTTTATACTGCGTACATCGAAGAACTGGAACAATTTGCGTGTTGAGGTCTTCCCATCCGATTATAATTTGGGTGTCTTCAAGGCTAGAGTGAATAGGCTCTTAATAAACTAGTGCGCCTCACCATCAACGATTGCATCACTGCTTACCATCAGGTGGGATCGAGGTCAAGCATTATTTTATACCAAATTAAAAAAATAAATATTGTGCGTGCAGCTAAGGAGTGGAATTCCTTAGCTAGAGGTCTTTAAGTCAAGAATGAATAGGTTCCTTGTAGGCAGGCGTGCTCCATCGTCGATCATATCTTCGCTTACCATCAGGTGAGATAGTAGTCAAGCCTATCAATAATAATAATAATATTTTATTTTTCTTCACGGCATTGAAGTTTTTGTACATTCATTATGTAGTTACAAATCAATCGCCTACAATACGTTTAATTGACCGTTAATTGTTAAATAAATAACAATGTTTTTATGAACGCCTGCACGAAAGAATTTTTAAAGTTTTTATCGGCTACCTACTTGGTCAAGATAAAGTTTATCTTTTAAATTGAATGCAATCTATGGATGGACGTTGTGTTGGATCATTAAGCGAATACTTGGAGTACATTAAAAAAAGAAAGCCTCAAGGAGCAATATGGAAGGTTTTTTTGTGTGGCGCAGTGGGTTCCGTACGCGCTACCGACGCACATACAAGGAGTTGCGATCCTCCGCGTCCGCCGCGTGCAATGTAAATGATCCCCTTGAATAATGTATCCCTTTCCCGGCCATCTCTCTTCTACCACCAACGTATAAGGCACACGACAATCAACCGTTACTTCTAACTGCCCTCCTTCTTTGTCGATCTTTGCTTATCATGAAATAAGCAAATTGCTGGCGTGATTACAATAACTATTTTTGGGTATTTTAAAATACTACTATTTCGCTTGGTTTCATGTGCTGGGTAATCAAAGTTTCATAGGAAAATGAGTTGTAAAATACTGAGCGAATTCTCACATCGCTAGACAACAGTTATTTTATAATCTCATTATTATTGATAGACTCTTCTTTGACCACTAAGTAAGCGATGATGTGGTCAACCTTGCCTAGAAGTAACCTATTCACTCTGGGTTCAAAGACCCCTAGGTGGTAGCTATAAGGAAACACAGATTTTTTTGTTATGGTGCGTCTACACCAGTGTTTTTCAAGCTGTGGGTCGCAACCTACAAGGTGGGTCACAAAGTCTTGCTTAGGATTACTGACCTTATGCAACAAAAAGTATAACAATTTAGTAATAAAGCTGTACCTGTTTGTTTGAATACTTTTTCTGATCTTTACACTATTTTTGACAAGCAAATTGTGTGTGATTTGAAACATATTCGACTTAGATGTATAAATTAAAAAAGCGGTCACAAGAACACTGTGTGCTTGTCCACTGACTGCAATGTTACGGTCCTAGGGGTGGCCACTACTTGTCTATTTTAAAAATTGAAAAACACTGGTCTACATGGTATAGAGTTAACTACATTCCTCCCACTTTTCCAATGCACCGACATTTAGTCTGCACTGCTATTTGCATAGACAAAATCATGTTCCTGCTCTTGTCCCATTTTACTTAGGGTCGGCGCAGTACGTTTCATTCTTTAATTCTGTCCTCTCAACAGTCACGTTATCAATCACTTTATGTTGGGTGTGCTTAAATCAATTAGTTAAGTACAACAATGTCTGCTAGTGACCGCGGCCCTAGAACGCAAAGGCCAAAACACCCCTCATGATGAATTAGTGATATATCTTAATGGTTGTTTATAACATAGAATGAATGAATCTTATAAATATTCTAACAAGCTCTGGCAATATAGGTTATTATGAAACTTGCAAATAAAACCGTCTATGATCTCAGCGAGTCGCTATTTGGTGTAGGTTCGCACTGACTCATTTTTGGTTGCGGAAAACGAATTCGTTATTTTACTAAAGCGAACTAGCACGCAGTACTTATTATGTTAATTATAGGAAGAACAATAACTTAATTGCAACGTCTGCTCAGAATTACTTATTGTTCTAATAGTAAAAAATCGAGACCGTAGGTACAGTAGACCGCACGTCAGAAGAAGTGATAACGAGTATAAGCTGGCCTTGCATTTTATTGTAATTTCGAACTACATTAGGCCAGTCCAAGGTCAAAATTGTTACCATTGTTGTGGTCGCAATTCCATCGATTATAAGTTTCATCCCTTTCCACGATTTGGAACGGAACATTCTATCTTGTCGTGAATGTTAAATAAAATATTTATATAGTAAATGATTCGACACGACTTGAATTGATAGATACATGTATGACGCACGCAGTTGCCCTTAGAAAAGCATGCTTGTCTAGAATTAAGAGGCGATTATATATCCTAGGACCGGGTCGGAATACCGCCGGTGTCGCATTAGATACAGCCGAGAGACATTGTATTGAGATTTAGGTACAAATGACTGTGTACTCTATTGTTATTTTCATTGATACGAAAATTGCGGTGTTGTGTTAGAGCGGCGCGCGAGCGGGTCACGACTGCCGCGCTCCTGACCTTGCGCGCGCCTCGCAGAGGTCACACTCTGTCTTGATGCCGATGCACACCGCACACTACCACGCTTTCCATATTTTCAAGCGCATCTCTTAACAACTTTCAAGTAATCTTTAGAACATGATTTTCATGGGATTACTTCATAATTCCACTACTGTACATGAAGTTTAAATAAATAATTAGGGATTTGCGCCTTAGTCAGCATGATGCGAAACTTATCAGAGTTTTCATGATAATATAAAATAAATAAAGTCTATCACTACACCATTTTGTTTACAAATTGATAATGTATAACTTAGGCTTCATAAATAAACTTTATTGTGTTGTCTGAACACCTTCGTAATTGCCGAACCTTTGTATGTAGTGGTTTCAATTAGTTTAGTACACCACAGTTCCGGGTCGATTACCTACATTGTTAGGTACCTATCTGTAGTGCCCATCGATATCTTAAGAATGGTGCTACTGAAGTACTGATATATGTTTAACTTGCATTATAAGAAATTATAGCTGTACTTGCAATACCGAAGTGACATATTTTACGCGAATAATAGGAGAAAAGGCACTGGCGGAGGAATGAGAAATGCCGCCATAACAGGGCCTGCGCACTTTCTCCAGCGGGGCTCTCGCTCGGCGGCGGCGAGTCGGTGCACCCTTCACAGCGTAGCTACAGTTAGCGTGAGGACTTATGAACTATTAATTAAATTGGCTGTGTCATTTATAATCTTTTTATGGGGATTCAAAAAACATCGATGTAAAGATCAGATTACCATCACCACAAATAACGAAATAAATGGCAGAAAGGAAAATATTTAAATCAATGCCTTTGATACAAATGATTTTTCTTGAGTACGTGTACCTACTGAGTGAATCATCGTCGATTAGTTAACATATTATTGCTGTTAGACGGAACTGAAAGTACCGTAGTAGGTGCCTATGATGAGTAATTTATTCTGAGGACTTACGTCGAATAGAAAAATCTAGCTATAAAAAATATAGAAGAAAAAAAATAAACAGCGGCTTATTTTGTTGATAACAAATGACTACAAATTACTTAATTGATTGCGGAAATACGTCGTTAGCGGTGGATGTCATTTTTCGCTAAATAAGAACCTGCTTAAGGCCGTGTCATGACCTACAGCGCGGTCACTGTCTCTGTCTGCATAGAACAGAGACGCGCGATGACACAATGCATGCAATGTATTTATTTAAACTGTATGTACAATAGTGGTATACACATAGGCGGAACTTTGGATAAAAAGACTACGATGTGGTGAGAGAGAAACTACATTGTGCATACCTACAATAAATAAATAATATTTGAAACATTATTAAGTATCGACTAGTTTCTTATAATCACAAAATTCATATATGATGCTAAAATAATAAACGAATAAATAAAATGGTAAATATGAAAACAATATAATTAAGATACTTAATTTAAAATAAAATAATAATTATATCGAAGACGAAACTAAGTTTGAGAGGGCTAAACTCCTATATTCCTAAAATATTGGAAGTGCCACTTAAAGTGGCATATCCAATAGTCATGCACTTACTACATGAGAAAGTTCATTCCAGTGCTTTATGAAAGAAAAAACGTAAGAATTAGACGTGAATCCAGTGCAAAATATGCTGCATTTTATTTAATAACTGAACTAGGTACAGTTAATAACATTTCACAACGACCAAGTTCTGCATTAAAATATGATTCATTATTGTTATTAATCTTACCGCCGTTGGCTAGTACCTGCGTGAATTTTATTTAAAAGGCCAAATTTAGAATTGATTTTGCGGTTTTTTAGGGTTCCGTATCTCAAAAGGAAAAACGGAACACTTGTAGGATCACTTTGTTGTCCGTCTGTTTGTCTGTCTCTTTTTTTTTTTTTTTCCGGTGGGAAAATCATCTTATGACATCCCCCGCTCTTGGGCGAGGCGGGAGATAGTGTCAGACTTTTACTGACTAAAAACCCACTCCTGTTCCTTCGTTGCCTTTCGTACCAGGGCCGAGTCTTCCTTTCAGAATCAGGCCCTTGGCCCCGGTAGGCTTTGACCCTGCTGGGCCCCTACAGTTGCTGACAACTCCTTGAGGCGCGCGTGGAACAACACGCGCCGTCGACGACTTGGGCTCGGTCCAGACGGTTACCGGACGGTCGGACGGCGAGCCACCCATTGCTCGCCGTCCGCAAGCCCGCGCCTACGGTGGCCGGAAATCGGGATCGGAATCCCGGCGGCGGTTGGGGCGTGAGGACCGTTGCCTCACGCGATCGGCCGCCTCCTTTGCTAGCATTACTGCTTCGCAGAAGGAGGCGACCGCCTGCCACTCCTCCTCGCTCCGGACCATGGCCTGTACCAAGGCCCGGCGCGAGAGATCACCGCTGCCGATCCCGAGGACACGGCGTTGCTCTGCCCAAGCGGGGCACACCTCCACCGTATGCTACACCGTGTCCTCCGGGCGGTCCACACAGTGGCGACACCCGGGCGTCGCTTCCGCACGAATTCGGTGCAGGAACTTCCCGAACTTACCGTGTCCGGTGAGGACCTGCATCATACGGAAGGTAATGACGCCGTGTTGCCTTTCCAGCCACTCCTCAAAGAGGGGACTTACCGCCATAATTACGGCGTGCCCAGTTTGTCTGTCTCTGTGTCTGTTTGTCTGTCAAGATCCTTTATCTCGGGTACGCGCGGTTCTTTATGTCGCAAAAAACGTGTATTTCGACACTCTCATGGGAATCAAAATTCATAGGGTCTTTTTTTTTTTGAGGTGGGAAATCATCAAAGGTACTTTCCGTTGACCTAGAATCCTGAAATTTGGCATTATGCAAGGTTTCATAGTACAAGTATGGGAAACTGTAAATTTATAGTTAAGTCACAAAAAAAAAACAATTTTTACAATTCGGAAAAATCTTCGCAACTCAATTCGGGAATTGAACTGTTTTTTTCCCATAGAAAAGTTTGTACGGAACCCTCAGTGCGCGAATCCGACTCGCACTTGCCCGGTTTGTTTTTAAATGAGTTTCGAAAACAATCAAGTAAGGATTAACGTAAATTATATATTTTTTTGTCTGCCTCTAATTAAATAAAGGTACATTTTTTTAACAAAAAAGTAATTTTTGAGTTTATCTGAATAACGTTCCTTTAAGAATTTCGCAATGACTGTGTGCGTTGCGAGACGAATTCAGTGGAAGGAAGTTATGTTTCTGCTCATGTAAGTACCTATTAGTATTACCAGTTACGTTATGTAGCATTCTTGGGGAAGTCGCACCGCATTTGCACCTCCTCGTATCTGAACTTAATAACCGTAGCAAGTCTACTTACATAATTAGTATTATTATGTCTAAACTTAGTGTGTGGATTGTGTGGAACTACATATTCATCTCACTATCTAATAATATAAAAGTAAAATTTGGTAATTGTGTTTTTTTTTTTAGGTGGGAAATCATCCAATGACTTCTCCCACTCTTGGGCGGAGCGCGAGGACATGTCAGACTCTTATTGACTAAAACCCACTCCTATGTTTTATTCTTTGCCTTGCGTTCCAGGGCCTCAGGTTTTTCTTTCAGAAGCGAACCTCTGAAGAGCTACCCCATACTACAATGCCGAACGAGAGAACAAACATAAGCATGATACACCATTAGAGATGTTTCTCTCGTTGTTACGTCTTTAACTTTTCGAAGAGCAAAAATGAATTTATTATTTTCAATATGATCCTTCCATGTGAGATGTGCGTCTAAAGTTATACCGAGAAATTTCGTACTTTGTATTTGTTCAACTTTATTATGGTCAAGGCTTATATTAAACTGAAAATCTTTTAGGTTAGGCGTTTTGAGGTATATAAGTTTTGTATTGTCAATATTTATTCTTAATTTGTTACCTTTTAACCATTCAACTATTAAACAATGAGTTTGATTTACTTCAGATTCATAAGAATTTAGGTTTTTATATTCAATGATGATAGTCGTATTATCTGCAAATAAGACACAGTTTTGTAGTATCTCACGGGGAAGATAATTTATGTATATAAGGAATAGCAAAGGCCCCAAGATACTTACTTGAGGCACGCCAAAATGGTTTGTGCGATGATGTGAGTCGTAGTTTTCTATGAAATGATTCTTCTTGTTGAATTTATGTAAACTGTTTTCGATTTTATAAATACGACTGGAACAACTGAGAAACCAGACCGCTTACACCGTATTTGTCCAATTTTAAGAAATATGTTGTACAAAGTCAAATGCTTTGCAGAGGACCAGAAAGAGGTTGGAATTTTACAATTAATACTAAAAACAATAGACTTAATCATCATAAAGATAGCCAGTTCCTTAGCTAGTATGTCATATTTATCAAGAAAACTATGTAGTCTTTTGTACATAAATTACCCTTTCAAAAATTTTGAACAAAATAAGAGTTAATACAATAGGTCTGTTATTAATCTTATCAGACTTTGAACCTTTTTTATTTAAAGGTTTTATTATTGACGGTTTAAGTTTATCAGGAAAGCAGCCTAGTTCAAAAGACTAGTTAGTTAATTAATTAAGCCAATGGTTCTGCAATATAGAGTGCAATCCGTTTCAAGAAATCTGTATTAATGTTATCATAGCCGGCAGATTTGGTGGGTTTTATCGACTGTATTATTTGAAAGATTTCATGTGGAGTTGTGGGCTGTAGAAAGATACTAGAGTCATTAGTTTTCAATTTGTTAATGTCATAATTAGTCGTATTAATTGCTGTATTATTATTAGTATTATTCTGAATTATGTCAATGAAAAAGTCATTAAATAAATTAGCTATGTCAAATCCGGAAGAAATTGAGGTGCCTTTGTCAGCAATTTTATCAATATATTCTGTTGTCTTAGTTTTACCCATGTTACGCTTAACTATGTCCCATGTAGCTTTACCTTTGTTTTTGGATTTAGTAATATGTCTCAAATTGCGTATGGACTGAAATTTATTGACACATTTCTTTAATATAATGGAGTATTTTTTAAATTTTATCTTGATACTATCATTTTTTTCGAGATAGTATTTGTACCGTAATGAACGTTTAGTTGTACAACTTACTTTAATACCTTTTGTAACCCAGGATAGGAGATTAGCTTTACAATTCATTTTAATTCTAATTAGAGAAAAATAGATTATAGAAAAGCATAAGTTCATTATGAAAGGTAGAGAAGGCAATATTGGTATCCGCTATTTCATAGATTTCAGAGAACGTTAGACTACCAATACAATCTAAAAACTTACTTAATTTTCTTTACTGTGGTCATTTATCATCTTAAAGTAATGGTCTTTGATGTTTTTGTGCTAGGAGTTCTGCAAACACATAGTATAAGTATCAATATAAATAAGTTTCAATTTATGAATTTCTACACCACAAATTTCGAAGGGCTTTTCTATACTCAGCTGTTTTATGTCTTTTAATTCGATACTTTGTAAATTGTCCTTAAATAATATACATGTGCCTCCTCTTCGTTGTAATTAGTTAAATTTAAATGGTGCTCTTCTCCTTAAATTAACCGACTTCAAAAAAAGGAGGAGGTAATCAATTCGGTTGTATTTTTTTATCATCTTTTTTTTATGTTTACCTCAGAACTCCGTCGATTTGCAATTTTTTTTTCCTTATAGGATATGCTTCTAGATTGGTCCCATTTTTTTCAAAATCCAGTTTGATGATGGGATCCATGAGGAATCGAGGGAACGCCTCAAATATTATAGACAACCATATAGTGATTTTGGTATTTTCATCGAAAACTGAAGCCTGACTTCATCAAATATTACTTTTTGACTGTAAATTAGTCAAAAAGTCATATGTGATGAAGTGGAACTGATGAAGAAGACCAGAAATGGTCAACTGAACTTCATACTCACATAGATATCACAATGAAGATAGTTAAGCGACTATGACAATACAAATAAATAAATGGTTCTGAATAGTTACGTTGAAAATCGTATCATCGAAGTGATCTGATGATGATGATGGAGCCGCAAGTAACCTAGCCGTGTTTGAACTTATTAGAATTGTCATGAGATGCACTTTGGCTATAAGGTACTATCGAACTGATCTGATGATGGAGCCGGAAGGTAGGCACAGAAACAGGTAGGTCATAAAAAAAGTTTCTTCAAGGCCTTCAAAAAAGTAAAACTTATGGATCAGCTTCAAACATTTCCAAACAGTCGCGAGAAATCGTGAGGCGTATTCGTTTTTGTTCGACTGAAAGCAATCTGGGTACCCACCGCGCAGAAACCTTAAAAAATCCAAGTTCATTGACTATGATGTTTTGTGTTCGTTCATACGAGATGCCAATAGTGTCTGCAATCTCCCTGATGGTCAATCTCCGATCTGTCAATATCAGATCACCGATTTTCCCGATGTTTTCTTCAGTCGTAGACGTCATAGGCCGGTCAGAGCGAGGGTCATCTTCAATACTCTCTCGTCCACGTTTAAATTTTTAAACAAGTATTTGATGACCGCACGTTGCTCAATTTTCTCTATTCTTTAAAAACGCTGCACAAAGGCTCACAAAATTCAGTCTAATTTAAATACAGTTAATGCTATTGCGATAGAATTTTACAATTTGACAACCAGAGAGTAAACTAATCGAATGAGGTCAGTTACATTAAAATAGTTTAAGTATTTATGTGTTGGAGCAGTGGTGGCCGAGCGGTAACGGCCCCGACTTACGAGTTGTAGGACGCGGGTTCAAACCCAACCAGGCGCATTACTTTGTGTAATTTATTTCATCACCACTGCTCTCAAAACGGTGAAGGAAAACATCGTGAGGAAACCGGCATGTCCTAGAACCAAAAATTCGAAGACATGTGACATTCACCAACCCGCACTGGGCCCGCGTGGTGGATTATGGCCCATTCCTTCTCATAGAGAGAGGAGGCCTGAGTCCCAGCAGTGGGAACATTACAAGGCTGCTTATGCTATTTATGTGTTAGGCCGCGAACTTTTCAATCCACCCTCGTACCTATGACACATGATACTTCGATGACCTAAAAATATGACAAATAATGCATATAGCAAAAAAGACGTCGGTCAATAGTTTTCGGTAAAATGAAATTCGAACAAAAATTTTTCGGAGAAGTGATCGGTTCCCGTTAGGAATATATTGATGTTGTTTTGGGAAAAAATGTGAAAACTAAAAACCAGAGACGTGGAAGTGAAAGAAGTTTTGATACTGGAACTCATTCGCACTAATTAACACAACACCACTATTGATGAGCGCATATTTGCTATTTAATAAATTGCAGTACAACGTCGTTTATTATCCTATCACTTACCAGTATTGCATAATTTTAATAATGTTTAATGAATTAAGCATGAATTACAACATTTCCCCATTAATTCTCTTGAAGTATTAACAAATAACATTAAACAGTAGATACGAAAGCATTCATTCGGTGACTGTACTATTCTAGATTTCGGTCAAGACAGATTCGTACAAATTAAAAAAAAGTTAAGCTTTGGGGAACTTAAGAAGATAGGCACCACTCGATTTTTTGATGGGCCAGTAAGGGCAGGTACCGTAACCGTTAATTGCAAGAAAACGTTCTTAGGTCACTGCCTTTAACTTTACATTAATTACAATTTTTTTTTAAAAAGTACAGTCAAAAAGAACCATTTTCTTGATGACTATACTTTTTACCACTACAATTTACCCAAAATCTCATTTTTCCAATCAATTCGGCTACAACAGGAAACATACAAGGTTTTGGACCAACTGTGCTTTAATAAAGTACTAATAAAGCCACCAATCGTAAAAAAGTTTTCCCATAAGTATCTACTACATTTAATACCTACTGGTATACCTATATACTCACACTTGTATAGTATTATAATAAACCATTTTCAATTTCTTAAACTACTAATCATAAATCGCGGATGCGTATAAATACGACCAGAATTTTTGCACATCTATATAATTCTATAAAGAGGAAAAATTGGTATTTTTGTTTGTAATGAATAAACTCAAAAACTATTGGTCAGATTTAAAAAAATCTTATACCTGTAAAATGCTACTTTATCACTAAGTGACATAGGCTATATAATATTTCTTACTTTGCCCTCTGGCAGAAGCTAGTGATATGTAAAAAGGAAATATTGTAAACAAGTACTTCTTTTGGAGCATATTACTTGCTTATTCTATTTGAGTTTTGGCTGTTATTCGGAAAGAACACAGAAAGTATAAATTAGAAATTACGTAACAGTTGTTATATGTCCGGTCAATTTAGACATCCTAAGTTACAAAACTTCGCACCCAGCTGAACATTGGTTAGATGGTTCAAAACACCATCATAAATGAAATCAAAAAAGTCCTCATTGATCTGACACCTGAAAAAAAAATACTCGGGGTCACAAAAACGAGTTTGTCGTGATTTTCAGCAAAACGGTAAGTTTTATCATAAAATTAGCTCGGATAAAAATTGTAGATCAGATAATTATTTACATAAATGTCTAAATATTTTTTCCTAAACGTGTGCATATTATTATGAAGATTACCTCTTTCAAATTTTTGAATCATTATATCTTAAAAACGGTGGCTCTTAAAATAAAAGTATACAGTCCTAACATTATACTGTATACTTTTACTGTTTATTTTTTTTGTTATTTTGGCCTGTAATATTTTTTCTGGGTGAAAGAAATCCAAGGAGAATATGCTCCTGGGATAAAAATAAAGTATGCATGTGGATATGAATATTAGCGCACATAGGTGCACTCTTGTGGCCGAATTCGTTCAGGTGGTTGAGCGTGGAGGAGTAAAAAAAAATGGGCTCACTTAAAAACAGATATACAATCTTTCTCCTTATATAATGTATAATAATAGAGTGACTTGAACTGTGCAAATACAAAAATGAGCGATGAGTACAAAAAAATCATCTCACCTTGATTAAAAATTTAAAAAGTAATTTTAATTATTCAATAAAAAAGTATTTTTAATGAAATCACAAACAAGGTCAAAATATATTTTCATTACGTCATATATTGTAATTAGGGGCTCTCTTCATATGCAATAAAATGATTGCCAAAATTTCTGAGTCCACTCTACGCACCTTGAATTTTTAAAAGTCGCCTGTTTCTGTATGAAAAATCAAGAGAAAACCTAATCTATGCGAGGTGAGGAGCTACAATTTTTGAGCTTGTTCTTGCATTTTACACATACACGTCTCAAGCTTTCGGTATACCAGGGTGGGGTCCCTAATTTGCAGCGGCCCCCGATAGGAACTTTGTCTGCCACTGGTTACACAATTGTGATATGGTTCATTTACAAGACTTGTCAAAGTCTAATATTGTTTCTTGCAAATATTGTATACTAGCTTCTGCCAGCGGCTTCGCCCACTTGAAAGTAGGTTTCTCCATACAAACTTTAGACTCCTGCTGCAACCCCTTAAAAGCTGAATTTTGGAAAATCCTTTCTTAGTGATCGCCTACGTCATTAAACGGAAACATTTTGTAAAATTCCACGCTCCTAGTCTCAATAGTTTCGGCTATGTGTTGATATATAAGTCAGTCAGTTTCTCGTTTTATATATATATAGATTGTAATCGATGATTTTTTTTTGTCAAGTTAGAAAGCCCTGATAACCATAATACAAGTTCAATCTTAGCTTGGGTGTATAACTCAAACATGTGTTGTGTGTGTGCGTGTGTTCATTTACAATTTTCCACATACATGTAGGTACTGTCAAACCACATGCGACTACTATTTACCCGACTGCGCGACGCAAAGGAGGGTAATGTGTTTATCAGTCTATGTATGTATGTATGTATGTATGTATGTATGTATGTATGTATGTTTGTTTCTATGTGGCGTTCTAGAGACCAAATTCGTAGGCCGATTTTGATAATTCTTATTTTGATTTTGATAATCGATTCGTCTTAATCTTGCGAGTGTCACTAAAGACATGACAGTAATCAAAATTCACCACAGCTACAACCAGACGCCATATTGTCAAAATGAAAAAAAAAAGTCGATGAACTATGTCAAGTGGGGTGTCGTTGAATAGGTATTTTAAAATCATTTTTAGGTTCCTTTTATCATTTTTCATTTTAAATAATAGTTTAGGATTTAGAACGATTTAAAGTTGTTTAACAAAACAATCATTCTCGCTAATTTTCTTACTTATTGATTTAAGTTTTCATTTCAAGTATAAACGATACACAAATAAAAAAAACAGTGAAACAGCATGAAGAACAAATATTTTTGGTAAAAAAAAGTTTACCACCAAACTCGATAGATGGCGTTGTTCATTTGATGCACGTTTGTAAATCAAATCATTCGAGTTTTCCCATCTACTAGACAGGTCGATGAACATAAGCAAAAGATGACAACTATATTGGCAAAAACTACTAGGTTGTATAAATTACATGCAGTTGATATATCAGTGGAATCGAAAACATACGCTCAAAAACCGAAAGATGTAGGTATATGTATCTGATGATCCTAACAATACTGGAGGAATCGTTAAATATTTAACAATCGGTTTAGGATCACGAGTTATGTTACGAAGAAATTTGAATGTTACCCATGGTCTTGTTCAAGGGCGGATCCAGGGGGGGGGGTCATGGGGGTCATGACCCCCCCCCTGGGCTGGGTCCAGGACCTAGGTGGACCACTGACTAAAATTGTTAAACATAATGTTTTTATGTAATTTTTTGTCACAATATAGATTTTATGGCACTTTCAATATTTAATTAATTTAAGAGCGGCCAACCGGGCCAACCCGAGGTACATTTTCTTTCTCCAGATATTTTGGATACGCAGATATCTTGTAAATATTATCTAGGCTTCTATAAAAATCAAAACATTAACTTGTGTAAAAGTAATCTACTAAAGACCTCTGAAAATCTGCTATTTTACGTGAATTTTGGTCCTTCATAATGTACGCTTTTTAATATATAAAAATATAAAAGTACATCTATGGAAGCCATTTTCGTGCGATGATTTTCTATGATTTTAATTGTGGCCTAAAACCTGATGAGTCATTTGATCGACTTCAAATTGCTTTTATGGATGAAAGACTACTACTACTTTGGGGGATGAACAAAGAAGTGGTCGTCCTATGACAACTGTCACGGAAGGAAAAAAATAATTCAAGAAAACAGACGGATTATATACGAAGAGATTCAGCATACACTGCAGATTGGTTCGGGAAGCGTTCACAAGATTCTACACGAGCACCTTCGTGTGAGGAGGATAGTTTGCCGCTGGGTGTCGCACAACCTCACCGAAGCTCAGAAGCAAGCCCGTGTGGTCCCGTGTGGAGTGGTGTCGTGATATGACTGAAAAATTTGAAACGGCTCGAATCCTGTATATAACAATACGATCCAGAAACAAAGCGTCAGTTGACAGTTTGGCTGTTTCAAAACGAAACAGAAACAGCGCAGGGAAAATTTTGATCACTAGTTTCTTCACTTTGACGGGGTATCTGATTTCAATTCCATTACGAGACCAAAGCAGCATCAACGCCGAATGGTATACCACAAAATGCCTGCCAGAAGTTTTGTCTGCAATGAGCAACAAGCGACCGAATACCGGGCTCCGCAGGGTACTATTTCACCATGACAACGCGCCCGCGCATTTAGCGCTCAAAACGAGGGTCTTCCTGGACACCTCACCGGTCAGAGTCTTGGGGCACCCTCCTTACAGTCCTGATCTGGCACCGTGTGACTTCTTTTTATTTCCTAAAATAAAAAATCTGCCGAAAGCGCGTCTTCCGGCGATGAAAACTGTATCCAGTTTTCATCGCCGGAAGACGCGCTAGCAGCGTTCAAAAAGGCCGTGTAAGAGGTGTCTGCAGCGGACTGGAAAAAATGTTTCGAAAATTTTTTCAGACGCATGAAACTTTGTATAAAGGCTAGTGGAGAGTTCTTTGAAAAGATTTAATAAAAATATATTATCAATAGAAGTTTTCTGTCCTTATTAAATTATGATTTTGAGACGTATCCTAATATAAGAATTTTTTAATGTATTAAAGCTACACTACATATTGGTGTAGCGACAGCGGGAAGATCTCTCTCGTTACGAAAAATCAAATTATGACTAGAAGCTTCAATGGTCGAATGTCTAACCGGACTGGCACTTCTTCATGTCCATAAAAACGTAGAGTGTCGTACGTTCTTAGCGTGTCGATGGTAAAACTAATAAAATTCCTTGCCTGGCCCAGTATTCGGCCACGGCCATGTCGTCCACTGATACTGTCATAAGATCCCTACATGAACAGGTGACAGGGCACATCATGCAGGATGGAAGGTGGGACATGATCAGTGGAGAAACACTGCACAAATACTGAAGGTCGGAACCGTTCAGGAACCCCCATCTGTGGAGATTGTCTTTGCTGCGCTCAACCTGCATGCGGAGTCTGTTTAGAGTTTTCCAGATTGGCCATGGCAACTCGTGTCCAGGAGAGAGTATCACTCCCATCACAAAGTAAAGCCATATGGTTTTACTTTGAGATGGGCTCACGCTTACAACAAAACTTTTACGACTTTTAAGTCTACGGGGCACCGAGCTGTAATAGTGCATAGAATGGCGAGGGTCGTTTTATTGTTTCGTTCTTTCTATGCGGCTAGCCACGCTCCTGCGAATTTCTAGGGGTGCAATGCCGATTAGTGGATACAGCATTCGTACCGGAGTCGGCATAAGGCAACCAGTGGCAATTTGGCACGTCTCATTAAGTGCTGTATCCACTATGTTAGAGTGGGCGGAGCGGCTCCATACTGGACAGGCATATTGACCAGCGGAGAAGCGGAGCGCCATTCCCGCTGTTCGCAGAACTTGAGGAGATGCCCCCCATCTAGTGGATGTTAGGCGACGTAGCAGGTTATTTCTCGTATGCACCTTCCGCTTTACGTTCTCGCAATTCTTTCTGTAGTTGAGAGTCCTATCCAGAGTGATGAAGAGATATCTTGGATGGGGGTTATGAATGATTGGTACCTCCTGCCATGAGATATTGAGCATTCAACCCGCTTGTCTAGGTGAAAGATTTCACATTTTTGAGGGATTTGCTTTAAATGCATTAGCAGTATAATACTGGCTAAGATCTGAGATACTCTGTGGTAAGGTTGGCCTCAATCTCCTCAAAATCAGTGGCTTGGCAAGTTAATGTTAGTTCGTCTGCATACAGAAAGCGGGTTGTGTTAGGGCTCACCGATTGGTCATTGGTGTAAACGTTAAACAGCAAGGGGGCTAGAATACTACCTTAAATTGTGGCAGTCCATTTTTTTGAGTTCGCCACTTGCTTTTCTCGTTACCATTGAAGTAGATGGAGTGATAACGCGTTTCGGGAGATGTAAAAGAAAAATTGATTTTGTTATTTAAATATAGGTATTTTTAAGCACAGTACATACATCGATAAAATAGTAGGTATTTTATTGATATATGTATTTTTACCCGTATGTATTATTATCAAAATTAAATCATAACTTCTTATGACTTGACCATGACGTGACGTGACCCCCCCCTGGCGCCAAAGCTGGATCCGCCCTTGGTCTTGTTAACGGAGCAATGGGTGTTATAAGGACAATTGAGTGGCCAGCTCTTCGGAGGGACCAATAGGAACCCGGAGAATTGCCACAAGCTGTTTATGTAGAATTTGACGACAAAGCAATTAAAAACAATGTTCCTGGAGTAGGAGTCAGAATCGAACCATCGACGACAAAATTCGATGCACTTCGCGGACAGGGTAAAATAGAGCGAAAAATGTTGCCATTGATATTGTGCTGGGGTGTAACTGTACACAAGCTCCAAGGAAATACTTTGGACTTTTGGACCGAGCTGTGGTTGACTTAAGTTCACGCATTTTTGCTAAAGGTCAAGCATATGTAGCTTTGAGCAGAGTCAGGTCTCTAGAGGGACTAATCATCAGTAGTTTAGACCACCGCAAGTTACTTAATAATCCCCACGATATTAACTCCCTCAATGAAATGACTAGATTGCGAAATTTACCATCTTATAACGAAGTCAATGAATAAAAAGTATAAAATAAAATAAAAATATTTAAAGAAAAACAAAAACCCGACTGCGTCGAAACTAATTTTAAAAAATACGTAAAAAAATTAACTTAAATAAAAACTAAAAAGAAACAAACAAGCCCAGTAGTTTAGAATTCTGTTATGTAATACTAAATAACTACACAATTTAAATAGTTTTATAATCGATACACACATAAAACAAATCATACATTCTAATGCAGAACAGAACGACTCACAGTCGGGGCCCCTTGGGAAGATTTGATTGGTAAAATTTTAATGGGCTTCTTTGTTTGGGGGTTTTTTGTTTTTCTTTAAATATTTTTATTTTTTTCACTATAAAATTGTTAACCTGGAAACAAAGATTTTAGTAAGTTTAGTAAGATGTTAGTATATCCCAGAACTCTGAGGTCCTGAATCTTTGGAAGGCTTAAGAGAGGCCGAAGCCAACTCGTAGAGACCCCGACACTTTTTGTGGAATATGGTACCAACCGACGACTATCCCTGTACGCGCTATGCTCGTGCAGACGTGCGCTCAAGGAGAACACCCGGTTGCTGGGAAACTGTTGCCACATTTGGAAAGCAACTATATAGGGCTGGCTTTTGAATGCTAAATTATTTAATAATAATAATACTCATTATTATTGCAAGCTATGTTCATTATTCACTGACATGTAAGTATTTAATCGTATTTAGTTACAGACAAACAAAAATGTATAAGCAAAAACAGAGCAAAACATAAATACTGTATGTCGAAATACTTTTGCAAATGAGTTTTGTAAATCATGAAAGAAAAGCGCTCACCGTTACTGCCGTACTTGGTCAAAAGTTGTAATGAGTGCCACAAATGGTATCGGTCCTCGGAGCGGGCAGCGAGGAGCGAGCCACGTCCACAGCTTGCACACGCTAATGTGCCTCATTAAATACTGGAACATCAATTTGTATCTACACCACGTAGAAGAACACCGATGCCATCCATTTTTATTGCGCTGTTCCATCGGGACATTCACAGACTCCGATTTAAAAGTATCTCATCTCCTCTTATCTGATGTTATTCATATAAACGTATTTTATGCAAATCCGTTCATTATTATTCTTGATTAATGATTAACTCCATGACTTCTGCAAATTATCAAGAGTTCAAGGGCATTAGCATCATGAATTTACTACAGAGAGGCTGTTAAGACAAATGTTATGTTTTCTAGCAACTGCTAGCTGAAGCTTAAAAAAAAACATAATTTGATATAATTAAAATAACATCCGCGATGTTTGATGCATGTATGTAAGTTGACTCGATTGGACGTATCTAACAAGTAACAGGTTTCGATACGATAATAAAGTCGATAATTTTTCTGATGCACCCCACGAGTATTCCGGTTAGTTCCGTTAAGTCTTCAACTAAAGTGGAATGTCCACTTATTACTTTACGTTCATATAAAATGTATGTTTCGCCCTTTAGTAAGAGCTTGCACAAAATTCCTGGGAAGCTACAATCGAATATGGTTCAAGAGGTTAATAGAGTTTTTGATGAGTACCTACTTAAAATTAATTTATTATATTAATTATTGTATAGCTCTTAAAAAACATAGGACGTACATTTTTAAAACAAGTGTACAATGAGCGGTTTTATCACACAGGTCAATCTCTTACAGAAAACCTTTGGATTGACTGAACGAAAGGAGAAACTCATAATCGCCTTTGTACATTAATGGTCAAATCACTGCGTGTTATGTTAAGTTTTTGTGCACAATAAAGTATTAAAATAAATAATTAACCATTATTTATTTTAAAGCTGAAGCATTTTTAGCATTTTTGTCAGGTTTTGCAATTAATTCCCATAAGAGCGTCCTTTTCGAGGTACATTTTTATACAACCGCTCTTACGTGATTATGATTACACATCTTTCTCTGGATATTTTGGATACACAGCTATCTTGTGGATATTATCTAGGCTTCTATAGAAATAAAAACATAAATTTGTGTAAAACTAATCTAGTAAACCTGAACTTTGGCCCTCCATAATGTACTCATATATTAAAATATAAAAAAGTACATCAATAAAAGCCTTGCACATTTAATTGAGATTCAGAATGACGAATTTTTTTCTGGAAAAACACGTATTTCCTGGAACAAGTTTTGTGAAATATTCGAGTAAATCACGGAATTACCGAATGCCAACAGAGTTTTTAGGCGTTATCTCTCTTTTTTGGCATTGCCTCTTCATCAAACATCGCGTTGGATTGCGGTAGATGAAGCAACAAGCTTTTAGGTAAACCATGCTCGATGTTGACGATAGGCGAGTGGAAAAGGACCCTCTTAACATTAATTTAGCACAACACAGAATAAATGAGTAACCGAGACCGCGGGGGGTGTTTTTATGTTCCTGCCTGCCTGAATATTATTGATGCTAGCTAAAACTATGTGTTAATAAATAATATAAGTATTCGGGAAATGTTTACGACACCTATTTTAAAGCTATTAAATATTACTGCTACTGAGCTATAATTTTATTCAAACACGTTCTAAGTTGACGTAGTAAAAAGTTTTTATATTAGATTCTGTTTTCGAAAATTGGACATGACGTTTTGTACGTGGGACACTCAGAAAGTTTTGAGAAACTAAAAAACTAACTTCTATGGATAAAATATTTATAATAAATCTTTAAAAAGAACTCTCCATCAGCCTCTATACAAAGTTTCATGCGTTTGAACCAATTTTCAAAACATTTTTCCCATTCCGCCGCAGACACCTCTTCCAAGGCTTTCTCGAACGCTGCTTCACGCGTCTTCCGGCGATGAAAACTGTATCTCTTTCAGCTGATTTTTTATTTTATGGGATAAAAAGAAGTCAAACGGTGCCAGATCAGGACTGTAAGGAGGGTGCCCCAAGACTCTGACCGGTGTGGCGTCCAGGAACTCCCTTGTTTTGAGCGCTGAGTGCGTGGGCGCGTTGTCATGGTGAAGCAGTTCCCCGCGGAGCCTGGTGTTCGGTCGCTTGTAGCTCATTACAGACAAAACTTCTGGAAGGCATTTTGTGGTATACTATTCGGCGTTGATGCTGCTTTGGTCTCGTAATGGAATTGAAATCAGATACTTACCCCGTCAAAGTGAAGAAACTAGCGATCAAAATTTTCCCTGCGCTTCTCGATCGCTTCACTTTTGTAGGTGATGGTTCGTTTTGAAATAGCCCAACTGTCGACTGACGCTTTGTTTCTGGATCGTATTGATAAATCCAGGATTCGTCACTTGACACAATGTCGTAAACGCGCCGAGACGAGCCTGCTTCAAATTTTTTAATCATATCACGGTACCACTCCACACGGGCCTGCTTCTGAGCTTTGGTGTGGTTGTGCGGCACCCAGCGGCAAACTATCCTCCTCACGCTAAGGTGCTCGTGTAGAATCTCGTGGACGCTTCCCGAACCAATTTGCAGTGTATGCTGAATCTCTTCGTATGTAATTCGCCTGTTTTCTTGAATTGAAATTTTTACTACCAGCACACTTTCTTCCGTGACAGCCGTCGTAAAACGACCACAACTTTGTTCATCCCTCAAAGTAAGGCGACCGCGCTTTAACTCGCTATACCAGCGGTAGATGGTTGCTTTTGAAGGTCTTTCATCCTTAAAAGCAATTTTGAAGTTGATCAAATGATTTATCAGGTTTTAGGCCATATTTAAAATCGTAGAAAATCATCGCACGAAAATGTTCTCGATCCAGATCCATTTCTAAATGAGACACGATAATTTGATTTGGCTCTCGAAAAAATTTGGAGGGAAATTCAAAATTCGAACAATGGTATTTTTACTTTTAAATAACCAAAGTTTTCAAAATAATTACAAGTGGCCAGTGCCATAGACAAAAAAACTTTTTTTCGCAAAACTTTCTGATTTGCCTGTTATATAAGTTTTTGCTCCGTAATTCTGTGGATTTTATAGGTAAATACGACAAACTATGTAAAGTTATTTGATCATTGATATTGTTTTATGAAGCTGTAATCGATGGGTTAACAATGTTTTTAATGTATCAAAGCTTTTCAGGAAAAACATCGTCCATTTTCATCACTTGCAATGTTCTTCCTGATAAGGCTTCATATGGATTTTTTGATATATCTTACATAGGTTACGTATATAGTCAAAGGATTTTGTTTAAATACAGCTCTTGATTGAGATACATCCAGTCCTTAGTTTTTCAATAACGATCTCGTTGTACTGTAAACTGTATCTGCAGCTATTATAATTATGGGTGTTATCGTTTCTCAACAATGAGTCAGCATCCTTATCTTTTCAAACATAAACGTGAGGTTGTAGGCTGTGGAAGTTTTTACGAATATGACCTTTTGCCAAGTGTCGGTTTATTGACGTGTTTTGCAATAAACAAATAAAATTATTTGTTATTTCCGATGCTCGGTGGGAATGTTGACTTCACGGAGCGCAATGGCAGTAGCTGATGGAGATTAGAGTCGCAGTAGTCGCCACGAATGACATCCTGCGTCATTTAAGTACACCCTTTTAAGCAGAACTCACTCCAAGTAAGCAGATAAAATTTATTTTTAAACTGCATACATAGATGTAAAGCTAACAGGTTCTGTATTTATTTATACCTGATACAACTTCTAAAAATGCAATCTGCAATCTTAGTACCCACATAGGTAATGGATTTAAATATAGCGTTAAGCAAAATTATCAATTAGGTATCGTATTACTACAAGTGAAAGTGACTGTTGAAGCAATCTAGTAATTCTGCTATATTGATTAATTCGATGACAGACAACTCACAGCTAATTTTGCTGGACTCAACTGGAAACATGAAATTCTATTTGTGTTTTCTATTGTCGAGTATATATGTACTTCTAGAGTTCCTAATATACTGAAGGCGAGGATTTGTTTTTATTTTTTCCTTTTATGAGGTTGAATAATGACAGTTTTAATGGAAGGTCGTCTTTTTTGAAATCCCATTGGACACACAGGTTGTTGGTCAATAAAATTCTAGCTTCAGGCAGCGACTTGACGTAAAAGTCGAATATTATTCCACGGTATAAGTAGGTGCTCGTCCAGTTCATGACCTACCTGTGTTATAATCATAATTTATAGCATTTTATATGTTAAAAAAAGCGAGCTGGCCTATGTAATCCGTAAGATTGCTTTCATGTATTTCATGTGTACTTGATAATTTAATAGAGCAGTGGTGGCCGAGTAGTAACGGCTCCAACTTACGAGTTGTAGGTCGCGGCTTCAAACCCAGATAGTCGCATTACTTTGGGTAATTTATTTTATCACCACTGCTCTCAAAATGGTGAAGGAAAACATCGTGAGAAACCCGGCATGTCCTAGAACCAAAAATTCGAAGACATGTGACATCAACCAACCCACACAGGGCCCGCGTGGTGGATGACGGCCCATTCCCTCTCCTAGAGAGGAGGCCTGAGTCCCAGCAGTGGAAACATTAAAAGGCCGACTATGCTATATGCTGTGATAAGTTGATTAGGGAATAGTGAATAAGTGGGTGTCGCTGCCAAATGATTTTTTTGTGTTTTTATCCCTATAGAATGATAACGATGATTGGACTTTGCTATATTTGATACCAATGACTTCCAAAAATTAAGTTATTGAACAATTTTCAGTGGTTTAGTTGAAGGCGGTTTTTTTTTTAATTTGCCTGTCATTGCAGTTTTTAGTTGCGAATACCTAAAGGTAGATACATGTATCCTGCCTGACCTAAGTTTGATCGATCACGTCGTTTTGATAATCTGAAGGGGAGTAAAAAACTTTAGTAGGTAAAATTGCAAATTTACCTCGTCATTGTATTCTAAATTAATTTCGGTAGATACCTGATTACGTCTTGTTGTTTTAGTACAATTTTTTTGTTAAAAAAAATAAATACACCATTTATTAGAACCACAATAACAAAAAACATCTTAAGTTAGGGTTCCGTAGCCAAATACCAAAAAGCTTTTCTGCCCGTCTTTCTGTACCTACGTAGACTCTTGAAGACTATTGGCTGTAGGTACACCGATCACATTAATTCTACTTAAGTTTATTAATTCTACACAATTATGAAGTAATGAAATTACGATTAATTTAAAACCTTTTAATGTAATTGCGGGATTGTCGTTATGGAGCTCAAACTGCAATAATAAACTGTCACGTGTATCAAAAGACTTTTATCAACAATGAATATTTTGTAACCAATATTCATGGCTGACGGATATTTTATATTTGTGCGCCGTGTCTTATTTTTGTTAGAGATGCTGGTGGTCAACCAGCCTGTGTTATAGATATAATAGGCTAGCCTCACACAAAAGTACACCTCCTACACATTCACACCTGAGACAATAGTTGGTTAGAAATTTAAAGTTACAACTTCAAGAATACATATTTCATAATTTCTTTAAGAAATGCGTTCCTTTTTATTTGGAGTAAATTAAATAAATATGGGTACTGTAACAGTGCGCATGTTTAAATATTTATTTCGAGTACGGAACCTTTAACTTCGTCCTACGTGCCCTAAGCTTGGCCGGATATTTTTAACATCGAAGGTTTGTTATTGTTTTTATTTATTTTTTACGAAAAGGGTAATGCGATAAAATAAAATATTGGAGGACTCGACAACCTTTTAATATTGACTTTATTAAATGAGTAATCGGTGTATTAAATAAAGCTGATAGTCCAAGATTCCAGAGCTTTCTGACATAACTTATTTTCACATGGATGAAACCTTAGGTTCTCAGTAGCGTCTCATGTGCTTTGAATACCTGTGTGCTTGTGGGGCTCCCCCTTGAGGCCCCTGAGCTCTTTTTTTTTTGTGGAGCTTTAAAGCGTCTGACAGAAGTTTTGGTCCATGGAAAGTGTCAGACACTTATTATCCACTTTAAAATAATATTCTACAAAACATATATAAAAATAAGCCATAAAATTTTAAGTTAAATAACTCTTAGTTTTAGTTCCCTTTCTCACCTGGTACCTGCCCAGGGGCCCCAAGGGAGAGCTCCAAAAGCACAAAGGTATTCAAAGCACATGATACGCTACTGAGAACCTAAGGTTTCATCCATGTGAAAATAAGTTATGTCTGATCGCTCTGGGATCTTAGTATATGATATAATGATAGACCAAAAAAAAAACTTTACTGTTAATGTGTGCGATGGATCATGAAAACTAAATAACTGTGCATCGCTGTGACTGTCGAACTAAGTTTCTCTTCTAGTCTAGTTAAATGGTTAAGACTGTTTGTAGGGTTCCGTACCTCAAAAGGAAAAACTGGAATCCTTATAGTAGGTAGAACTTTGTAGTTCGTCTGTCTGTCTGTCTGTTGGTCTGTCTCTCTGTCAAGACTCGACTTTATCTCGGGAACGCGTGAAGGTATCGAGTTGAAATTAAAACCTTATACTCAGATCTGCGGTCCCTTGAAGCTGTGAAAAAAATCAAACTTTTGAGTTAACGAAAAAAACGGCAGACGGCAGTTTATGTCGCAAAAAACGTTTCGACACTCTCAAGTAAATCAAAATTCATAGGGTACGTACTTCCCGTTGACCTAGAATCCTGAAATTTAGCATGAAGTAAGGTTTCATAGCACAAGTATAGGAAAAAATCTGAAAACTGTAAAGGAGATTGGGCAAGTTACTATGACACTTGGTTGCGCAACTTTTGACACAGTATAGTAGTAAAAATTAAACACAAAAAAGGGGTAATGTCATGCTTTAAAACCAGGTTAAATTCAAAATGATATATTGAGGGGTTTTTGAAAAAAAAAATAAGTTGAGTATTGAGGTTATGTTACATCTCAAAACAATTCGTTTTGAAACCCTGCCTCCGGGCCGTGGAATCAGTGACCTCTCTGATTTGGGGGCTAGGCAGTTGGTGTGCTAATAAAAGATAACAATTACACAGCGCCACATATTGTTTTAAGTCTAGATTAAATCACCATGGACGTAAAAACAATTCACTTCACAGCGACACACAAAAAGAGTCAAATCGCTCGATGTAGTAAATGAACGTGGAAGAATCCTAAAACTCAACTCAACACGAATGTACATTTGTTAGCAGAGAAAAGATAAAAACAATATTCTCGGCTAGCCGGCAGTTGAAAGATATTTTGTTTGACATTTCATCGAATAGTGTTGTGACACATCAATTGACTACGGCGTTATAACATTATCGATTATATCTTAATTGTTTTATTTTTGCCCAGAAATTACTTTTTAAGAAAGAAATATTAACATAATTAAAGAAAAATAGTAATTACAACTCTTAATATTTTTTAGTTGCGAATGTAGATATTTTTGTTTACCCACGATTTACGTTAATGTTTAATCGATCGATTATAACTAAGAAAGGAGTCGCTTCACTATAATGGAACAAATGACGTATTTATTGTATTAAATACTAATTAAAATGAAAATAGAAACCCCACAAATGATTTCAATGAATTTAAGTAAAAAATCAATGAAAATAAAAGTTATGAATTATACAATAACTCAAATGGCCATACGCATCAAAAAGTGGATCTATAAGTGCCCAATCTCCTTTCTAGTTACGTCACAAAAAAAAACTTGTTGCGATTCGGCAAAATATCGCAACTTAATTCGGGAATTGAACTGTTTTCACAGGAAGTATTTACGGAACACTCAGTGCGCGAGTCCGACTCGCACTTGCCCGGTTTTTATTAATAAAATGAACTACCAGCTTTTCTATTAAAAAGAACTATAAATCACTTAATATGCGCAAAATAGTCGACAGGAAGTACCCACATGTAGCAGTATGATTAAGATTGAATGTTTAATAATGTTGTACGTCGATGAACCATGAAATGATTAATCGAAATTGTATTTTTAGGGTTGCGTACTTCAAAACGAAAACCGGAACGTCTGTGTGTCAAGACCCTTTTTCTTAAGAACGCGTGAAGGTATCAAGTTAACATTAATATCAAATGCCGGTTTAAAATTAATTTTGATACTTATTAGCAAGGTGTGGCAAGTACAGTTAGATACTTAACTACGTCCCTAATTTTTTTTTATTTTTTATAAAATTAACACACTTATATATTAATTAAATAAGTAGTATTTACATAGGTATCTACCTAAGTAAAGACTGACTGATTATAATAAAGTTTTCTTTTTTTTTCCATAAAACATGATACTTGTAAGGAAGTTTCGGTTTCGGTCGAAACTGAGACTGTTGCCAAAATTCGGTTTCGGTTTTGGTCGTAAAAACCAATTTCGGTCGGACACTAATCGATATACGTCACGGTCTATTCTTCAACTACAAGTTGTGTTTTTAATCGCAAATAACTACAAACTAATAAACTATTTTAGAACTTGCTGCGAGTCTTCTTGCCAAATTTCATAATTCTAGGTGAACGGGAATTAACCAGTAGGTTTTGATTTATTTGCGAGTATCAAAATATAGCATAAATGGTTGGAATTCTTATATCCTTGGCTTAAAAGTTCTCTGTTAAAGCTTGGAGTTGTAAAAATAAAACTTTTAAGCCAAGGATATTAAAAATATAACCATTCACGCAAACACAAGCCAGTCACGATATGATCAGGTACGTGGATGCGGAAAATGTCTTCATCGCTTACCCGCTTGGATGGAATTTAACGCGCTGAACATGAACGATCACAGCGCGAGAACACCCGAATGCAGTTTCAGTTTCGGTCGTAGTTTCGGCAGGTTTGCCGCCGAAACCGAAACTAAACCGAAACTCGTTTTTTCCCGAAACTAGACCGAAACCGAAACCGAACTTTCAGTCGGACACTAATATCGATTGTATACTACAAAGTTTGCCCTTTAATCCTACGTATTTTTGATATGGATTTAATTTTTCTGGTTTTCAGGACAGGAACTATGGGACGCACTTGGCAACCACTTTTTTAATATCAGCTCATACATAAGGGTGTTTTTCAAATAATAATTTGTTCGCTTGCTGTCATAGTAAAATGTTGAAATATAAACCTAGTTCTAATTTTGTTTTTGAAGTTAGGATCTTTAGATTATTACTTTTAAGTGTTAAGTAGTTTTAAACTTCTGTATATCTGAAAATCTTATTATAGTTTGATTGAAATACAAATAGTAAAAAGGTATTGGGTGCGTGAATTGAGAAATAAAGCAAAAATGGGCGAGGCGGCTACTGACTGGATCCCGAACAACACGAATCGGCGATGCATAGGCTCAGAAAGAGATGGCTTGATAAGTTAGACTCCTGCAACAAGTGACAAGACCAGGCAGAAAGGCCTTTGCCCTGCAGTGGGACTTAACGGGCACATAATAACAAAAAATACAAAATAGAAAAAATACACTAGGAATTCACACTTGTATCGAGGTTAGGTTCACCAGCATATAAACTCACATACAGAAGACACCCAGACCCGGAACAACTATCTGTAGGCTATACAAATACTTGCTCCATGCCGTCTAAATACTGTATTTTACCAATACTTATACTGCTGACTCTTCTAAAACAATATTTCTGCTTAATAAGCAGAAAGAGACATAGAGGCAACGAAATATCTGTCAGATATTTGTATCTTTGCTATTACATCATGTAACACTATCGCACATAATAAGTTTTATGTACCCAGAATAACCCTTTAAAAATTGCCGAAATCAGTTTTCAAGAGCTCTAAATAAATAAATAGAGCTCCAAAGATTACGTTGGTATTGGTGATTTTTTGGAAATCTGTGAAACCTTTTTTTTGGAAATTGTACTTATGTATATCTGAAAAACTTGATACGTAGACTGGTACTATATACTTTTATACTATACTACGTAGTGATCTTCTATGGTTTACATTTTAATTTTTTTAGTTCCATTCTACAAAAAAACTTAAAAAAAATACAGAAACTTTTGCAGCATCAGCAATGTCCTTCTGTCTGATTGTCGGACTGACAAAAAATATCTTATAAATAAATAATATATTTTTAAATATAAAAATTATTATAAATCCTTTATCTTATTCTATTAGTCTCAATCCATCCTTATAAGTTAAGATTTGATCTAAGAATTACCATAATAGGAGTAGGTAGAGTATATTGATTGAATGCGTTTTTATCTGATCGATCGCAAGAAGCGTATATGTGCGCCACGTCTTTATAAGGATAATGGATTCTAGCAAAATCTTGTCATTTCCTTAGCATAATGAACAATATTAAGAGGCCCGCTAAGTGTAATTGGGGCTCGAGCAGCAAAGTGCTCGGTTTATGCGGCCGCATATAATTACATATAATAGGGCAGTTTCGCAACGCACGCGCATTCAGAATGTTTAACTCCCCTGAGACAGAACTTTTGAAACACTGGCTAATTATAAGTTATAAGGTGAATATTATGCGATTAACTTAAATGTTGCATTTGTGTTTACCGGTTCGGTTAAAAATATTGAATCGATTTTTATTGAAACATCTATTTTATCACCTTGATTCCAAAGCATCCAAATATATCGGCATCTAACCCTCAGTGAGCAAGACAGATTTGTCCCATACCAATTTTTTAAAGAGGTAGTACCTCCGTATTATTCATTCAAAATTCGCATTAACAAGGGGTAGTTTATAATGAGTACAGTACTAGAAAACAAAGAATGATGGTATAATACCTACTCCACCTTATCATGGTTTATCGCAAGTAATGTCAATGTTTGATTAGTTTTTTTTTGTTGCCACTGATTTTTTTTGGTTGTTGGTTGACATAGTTTATTTGTGACATGCTTTTTTCAACTCTAGCCCCCAGAAAATTTGTGCAGCTCTATTTACTTTGTTATTCAGTTAAGTGTATCTTTTCTTTGATGGCGTATGAAAAATCACTGTGTGAAGTTTCTCTGATACGAGCATTGAGCAGTTCAAGGAGACATTGTTTACACTTAATTATTATTTGATTTTTTGAATGATTTTATTTTATTTTAATTAATAGCTCTTGTCCGCGACTTCATTTGCGGATGCTACTATTTCTAGCGGCCAATATTGCCCTTTGCCACAGCCACTGATAGTCTTTATTTTCTTTTTTTATTTGGACTGAGACTTTGAAAATTAGGTCTTCAATGATAACTTTTTCACTTAAATCATAAGTTTGAAGGAAAATTTGTATGTACCTAGTACCTCCACTCAAATGTACTAAAAATTCGAAGAAATGTGACATCCACCAAACCGCACTGGGCCCCTGTGGTGGATTACGGCCCATTCCCTCTGAGAGGACGCCTGAGTCCCAGCAGTGGGAACATTAAAAGGTTGATTTTGCTTATGTGTGACTATTGTTGAACCCTGATACGCCATTTTCTCAAGAACTTTAAAGCACAGTTTTTTAGAACTAAATGATTAATTAAATTTTTGATAATATTTTTCTTAATGCAAGCATGTATTACTCTGTTTTGACCTTTACTGAAAACTAGAACTGATAAAAAATTTACTAATATATTTGAACTTAGCATATTGTACGCAGCACAATTATGTAACTAGCAATATAATATAATATTGCAAAAAATCCCTCACATGTACTGTAAAGTGGTGGTGTGGTGGTGATAACAATCAATGAATATCCACAGCGTTAGTCATGTTAGGAACACCAACGCGCAACGGGCAGTTTTTGGTACGGTCTAAGATAATATGCTCTATGGGCATACTCCTTTAATTAGGTATACTTTAAAAGTCGTTATAAAATCATAGTCGACAGTTACTTGTGTAATGCATGTCTCTAAACGAAATAATTATAACTTAATGCTGCCTCAATACCAGACCAGCTTCATAGACAGGAAATTTATTCGACACTTGAATGCTATAATTAAAACACTCTCTTCTTCGTTATATGCAGAAGATTAAGAACCTACCAACAATACTTTACGGCTATCATAACCAGTCCGTTGATTAAATGAATTTGTTCCAACATGCTATTTAGTATGATTAAATTTCTGGACAATCATGGACGATTGGGCACTATCATTAATCCTAAATAGATTTCTCTCTCGAAGTTTAAAACTAGCTACTAGAGTCACTAACTTACTAAATATTTGCATGCTAATACTTAGCAAAACATGTTTGCTCATATTTGTACCTTTTTACCACCTTTTATACCGTGTTTTTTTAGCAAATAAATATATTATTATTATTAACTATTACGAACATAAATATACTTTGCTAGTATAAAATACACTGGTATTTGTACACGCTGTAGGTAGATGTGCTATTGACTGATTGCCAGATTGACAAAAAAAGCGCAGCTCCATCAAGAATGAAGACACCGGTTCCGAAGGCTCTGCTCTCGCGATAATTAATTTTGTCGCCTTTTTCGGATTATTGTTTTTGCCCGCATATTGTATCGAGGCCAGTACTAATCGGGATACAATTACGAAGAACTACGTCAGTATTTCATACATTTCGTTTACTTCCAGTAACATAAAACGAACTATGCGACTCTAGAATTAATGGGTTTGTGTATTCCTCGAAATATTCATAGTGGTTTAGTAGTATCGTCATCCCTATTACGGACACAAGTTCTACGGTAAGCAAAGAAAAAACTGAATGTCGATGAGCTTTGAACTAAGAATCGATTGCTGAGAATCTCGTAGAGTGGTCTCAACAGGTACCTACAATTGTAAATTAACGATATATTCTTTTATGTGCTAAATGGATTGATAACTGTTGAATTACCACTCATATTTCCTTGCTTACGTTTAATTAATAACTGTTTGATTAGGAACGTCAGTTTAAAACGATGACTACAAATGCTGAATGAGGACGCGTACAACCATAGGGGCTTAACGAGATGGTATGGTTCGTCAATGCATTCGTTTTTGTATTTACAGATAGCATTTTATTTAAAACAATAGTGGACGTGGTCAGCATATATACGGCGGTGACCGCGACGGACTTGCCTCATTCCGCCAATCAATGGCCGGCTGAACAATCCTTGTAGGTTTTATTTTTATGTACCTACCAAGAGGATATAAGCCTCCATAATTAACTACCTAGTAGTAGGCATTTACTCAATAAGCACTGAAACTGAGACGCTGATTGATCGATACAGCCATTAGGAAAAAATTAAGGATATCTTCCTCATTAAAAGCTCAGCTTTTTTTGTGAGGCAGTGAAAGAGAATAGGTACCTAGGTATGTCAGTTACTTCCAGTGCGGTTATTGTGAGTGTTATCTTCGTACTACGAGTATTATAGAATCTATTTCTAGTATTGATTAAACAATAGCGAAATCTCTATTCAGATATATATCAGTTAATAATCAATACCTAAATAAGATTAAACAATATTAGTGATATTTTTTTTTCAAGAATCCAATTACAAATTTAAGGTTCTTTATGGATAGTAATTTCCACTCAATTATATTTCGTTTTTGGGTTAAAATAAGATAAGCCACGCCTCGCCGCGCCTATAATTCAACATTTTATCTTTCTATCCTCCCCAGAATCCTACTTTTAATCGTAAATAACATGTTTTTTTTGCTCCAAAACTTATTAGAACAAAAGCTTCGATAAGTCTTACATGTATAAATTTACAAGCTTTTAAACAACCACTCTATCATATTAGAGTGGTCACGTACTGTGAACATGTTTATAAAAGTTTCACCCAAATCATCATAGAGGTCTCTCGCGAGCTTGGACATCGTTGTAGTTCTCTTAGTCGGCAACAGGTGGCGCTACATGTAGCATTCAACACATCGATTTGGGAAAACAAGAAAACGTGGATATCAATATGAGAAATAATAAATTGTTTTTTTGGTAATAAAATACCGATGCAATATACATGCTTTAATTTTTTTAATCTTAATCATCGTGGTTTGTATAAATAACAATAATTATTAATATAAATATAATAATCCCTCTCTAGGAGAGGGGATGGGCCGTAATTCATCGCACAGATGCACTGCGGGTTAGCGGATTATATGTATGATAATAGTAAATAATGCGAATACTAATTACTTGCCTAGGTTTCTAGAAACTTAAGCAGGTGCCTAAACATACAAAAAAGTGCTTAGCGTTACTATTTTAGAAATTTAGTTAAAATATAACATCGGCAAAACCCAGCAAACCATAGCCGAGAAAGGACACAATGTGAGGCACAATGTGATAGAGTTGCATTGAATTATTTATAAAATAAATATCTATAGAAACCTATTAAGTATGCTTAATTCATTCGTAATAGTTCCAGATATTATGAGACTATTAAATTGCAACGGAAACTCTGTAATTGGTGTCCATTATAACTTTATAAGCGAGTACCTACGATAGTTAATCGCAATCGTACGTATGTACCTACATAGAGTGCATATCGCGCCGACACCTGAGCCACGCGCAAATTGAAAAAGCATGCACAGAGCCTATCGCAGTAAGCCATGCTTTACGTTTTCTTAGTAGTACCTAATCATATCCATCGCGTTATTGACCTTAATCTTTACAATTTATGGTCATTCAGTACACACTACCATAAACGTTTTATTGACAGTCGTTATTTGAACCCGTGGCTAAGACAGTTTTATAGCGATTCGATTCGCTGTTCGTATTTTATTCAGTGGTGCAGTTCCATCAGTGCGCACATGAGTAGGTAGATATGCGGCATGCAGTACCAACGCTCCAAATGTGTCTCGCGTTTCGCATTTAATAAATGTTCGCGAAAGTACTTGAAACCAATCAAATTGCGTAACACCCAAACTTAATTTATGTACGGTTAAGATTGCAGTTCTTATTGACGTAAGTTAAAAAATAAAAAGGCCAGTACACGGTTCTGCAAGAGTCAAAAACAAAAAAATGTGAAAACAGGCTTTAAGTAAAATAAATACTTACAAACAAAGGACATTACCAATCTGATACGATGCAAAACAAATGAATCATTGATTGCTGAAGTTATGTTGATATACTTTTCGCAGATAACGATGTAGGTAAATATTATTCGGTATTTCGGCGATCGAGTCCGAAGTTAACGGAGTCAATGTGACGGTTGGTTTAGTGCCTGCCGCATTATGGCCGATATTTTATTTAAATTCCGAAGGAGAATATCGAGTTTCAAGAGTTGTTTTAATAGTTATATATTTATAAGTTTGTGGTCGGTAGGTATTTCCTTATAGAATGAAGAGAATGTACAATACATTCGCGTCTTATTCTGGACACACGCTATAAGTGTTCAGTCAATGTAATAAATGGAAGGATATGTACCTTCATATGAACCACAGCTAGTGGTCACCGCGGAGGACGCAGCAGTAATAATACATCGTCGAGATCGCCAGTACAGTCACGTTTCCATTGTTCGTGGTCGGCAGATAAAAAGTTCACAGAGAACTAATAATTAGTTTCAGGATCGAGAGTGAGCTCGATAAACAAGAAGCTTAATTAGCACTCATAAAATAACTCGAAAGGGCAGAGCCAATAATGTAGGGGCGCTCCTCTTGTCTGACCACGTACCGGTGACCCATAGCCTGCAATTTCGGAACATTCAGAATCCACACACTGACCATCTAGTAGCATAATCAGCCTTATAATGTCCCTACTTCTGGGAGGCCTCCTCTCTAGGAGAGGGAATGGGCCGTAATCCACCACGCTAGCCAGGTGAATGGATTGGTGGATGTTATATGTTTTCAAAACTTTATTCCGAGGACAAGCCGATTTCCTTGCGATAATATGTTTTCCTCCACCGTTTTTGAGAGCAGCAGTGAACAAATAAATTACAGAATGTGAAGCGCCTGCCTTGGTTTGAACGCACGGCGTACAATTCGTAACTCGAGTCGTTACCACTGGGTCATCACTGCTATTCCCATTGATCGATATAATTCAAAATTATGCCGCGAAATTCAAACTTTCGAATGTTTTTAGCATGTTGCAGCTCAGTATCGTACAGAATGGTAACAACTTATATTTGTGGTAAGGACATGTATGTATTTATACAACTATACTAACTTATTAAAATTATCATCATAACTCTTTAACTTACTTAGAGATAAAATAAAACAGCAAGTTTTTATTTGAATGGCATATTTCAGCTCTTCTCTATGTTATATTGGTTTCAATAAGTATAATTGTTTACTCGTACTACATGTCTTTACAGCAAATATATATTTTTGTACCTTACTATCTGAGTACTACTGAGTACATACTATATGAGAATGTTAAGATGGATGTGTGGACAAGAATGGATAAAGTGAGAAATGAGTATATTAGGGGAGTTTGAAAGTGGCGCCAGTGACTGAAAAGTTGAAAGGGAATCGTTTGTCTTGGTATAGTCATGTGAAGAGGACGGATGAAGCGCATGTTGCTAAAACAGTTATGAATTTACATGTGGATGGATGGAGAGGGAGAGGGAGGCCAAAGAAAAGATGGATGGATTGTGTGAGAAGTGATATGAAAGAAAAGGGAGTTAGTGATAGCGTGACGAGTGACAGGACAGAATGGAAGAAAAAAACGTGTTGAGCCGACCCCAAATAAAACGGGACAAGGGCAGGAAGATGATGATGATGATGATGATGTACCTTACTGTCCGATGCTAAACTGCATTGTCTGATACGAACAGATAACGTTCCATGTCGGATGGAATGTAACAAAATCGCTATCTATTCTTGAATTGTGATCAAAGATGCTTACAAAATAAAAAAGCGTGGTACCTATTTACTAAATTCAAAATTATTTGTAGTCTACAAATAATTTTGAATTTAGTAAATAGGTACCACGCTTTTTTATTTAATAATAAAATTGCTGTTTTATTATGCGAGTCACTATAAACTATAAGAACTTGTGTCTTTTAATTCTGTCGTATTTAATATTAAATTATAAAACGATCGATATAATTAATTACTTTTTTTTTATTAAACAGTTGTATATTTATCCTGATTGAAGCCGATGATATCCATTATCTATTGTGTTAACCCTCAGACCAATAAAAAAGTAACCATAGTTTTATGCAAGGCAGCATATTGACACAATATTTTTTATAAATTTTTGTTCTGTATCTATGAAGTTGCTGTTAAACTGAAAAAAATATTCTTTGAACGTCTGAAAAAAACGTTAAATTGTGTGGTAAAATTTTCCAAATATAAGCGATTAAAACACGAAACGCATACTTCGGTATTTATTAGTGATAGGTCCGTATACGTCGGTAGTATTGTGGGTCTCTGCAACTCTCTCTATGACTTTGTAAAAGGTTCTAAGAAAAATCAATATATAAAAGTCTACGAAAAGTCACAAATGCTCATTACAAACTATCAACGTTATCGACTAAGAAAATAATGCTTATCCACTTGGATTATAGCAAGCAAAAACCGACTTCAATAAAAAAAAAACCGGGCAAGTGCGAGTTGGATTCGCATTACCTTTGAAAACAGTTCAATTTACGAATCGAGTCTCAAAGATTTTTCCGAATCGCTAAAAAGTTTTTTGTGATGTAACTAACTACAAAATTACAGTTTTCAGATTTTTTCCTATATTTGTGCTATGAGACCTTCCTTCATGCCAAATTTCAGGATTCTAGGTCAACGGGAAGTACCCTATGAATTTTGATACCCTTGAGAGTGTCGTAATGTACGTGTTTTGCGACATAAACGGCCATATCTTTTTTCCCGTTAACTTAGAAGTTTAATTATATCACAGCTTTAAGGGACCGCAGACCTGACAACATGGTTTTAATTTCAACGATAAAGGGTTTTGACAGACAGACAGACAGACAGACGGACGGATAACAAAGTGATCCTATAAGGGTTCCGTTTTTTTCCTTTTGAGGTACGGATCCCTAAAAACACTAAAAGGATCAAAATAACTTTAATTTCGGAAGTCAGTGTTTCTCGGTATTGTTTGTTGCTTATTTAACACTGACTTCCGAAATTAAAGTTGTTTTGATCCTTTTAGTGTTTTTTTTTAGTGAAGTTGGTTTTTTGTTTTTGTTAAAAGTTTTTTTATTTCTCACTTTTTATTTGCGATACACTTTTATCCAGAGTGCCTATTTCTTATGACAATTCCAATTACCGCTAGGATACATTGTTTTATTATGAAGTCATCGTGTCTACCTTCCACCTTCCGGCTCCATCATCTGATCATTTCGATAGTACCGTATAGCCAAAGTGCATCACATGACAATTCTAATAAGCCCAAAAACGGCTAGGATACATTGATTAATTACAGAGTTCCGGTTCCTATCTTCCGGCTCCATCATCATCATCATCAGGTCACTTCGAAGATACCATTTTTAATATAACTATTCAGAACTATTTATTTATTTCTAGTTGTTTAACTATCCTCATTGTGTTATCTATGTGAGTATAATAATAATAATAAATAATAATAATGTATGAAATTCCGTTGGCTATTTCTGGTCTTTTTCATCAGTTTCACTTCATCAAATATTACTTTTTGACTGTAAATGCTTAAGTTCTCGACGAAAATACCAAAATTACTATATAGTTGCCTATAATATTTGGAGTTCTCTCGATTCCTCATAGATCCCATAATCAAAACTGGATTTTGGGACCAATCTGGAAGCATATCCTTTAAAGGGGAAAAAAAAATTGCAAATCGGTCAATAAACGAAGGAGTCCTGAGGTAACAAACATTAAAAAAAAATACAACCGAATTGTAACACTGGTGAACAAGGTTTTTGTCACAGGGATTGTGTATTGTTATTCTTACTTACTCGTATCTACCTATCCTCGTTACAAAACACTAAAATACTATGTTTCTATCACGTACAGATTTTTTGTGACAGCCACTTAATTTTTACCGAATTTTCCACTTCGTACGGTCGAATTGCAACAAGTTTTCCTGAAAAATAGTGGTCAACTGTGAGTTTATGATGCATAAGCCAATCGCCGTTTGTTTCTCTCTATGCAAAGGAGGCGTGTCGTTCACCCTAACAGTTTTTACTATGTATGTGGTGAACCAAATTCTAAAAGTCAATGAAGAAATTTTGCTGAACTTGTGAAGCAGTGTTATCGTGATTGTTTTAGCTTTTCCGTGGTTTATCAAGATAAATTGGACGTAATACTACAAACAATCGTGACATATGGTTTAAAAAATGTGTTTTCAAGCATAATTGTAATTAAAGTATCTTTCATGAAAACTAAAGTTGCTGTCACAAAAAAACTATGCGTGCCAAATTTTTTCTATACCTATTTCCTACCAAAGGGAGTCAAAATAAAGACCTATATGGCAATAAAATTCTTGTGACAAAAAAAAGTTAATTTTTGTTGACCAGTGTAACCTACTCTTTTTTTGAAGTCGGTTAAAAAGAAACGAAACATTTTTTTATTTTTTTAGGTCTGTTGTACAATCTTCTTATATATAAAATTCTCGTGTCACGGTGTTCGAACTTGAACTCCTCCGAAACGGCTCGACCGATTCTCATGAAATTTTGTGAGCATATTGAGTAGGTCTGAGAATCGGCCAACATCTATTTTTTATTTTTTTTTATTTATATGGTAGAACAACGTTTGCCGGCTCAGCTAGTATATATATATATATTGTACAACATTTTATTGTGTATTGTATTGTATTGTTGTGTTGTATTTATACTGCAAAGGCGGCTAAAAAAAAAATGACGAGTCTTACGTCGTGGGTTCAAACCCAGGCAAGCGCTTTACTTTGTATTATTTATTTTCTCACTAATGTTCACAAAATGTGAGGAAACAGTGTGTCCTAGAACAAATCCAAAGACATGTGACATCCATCAATCCTCACTGGACTCGCGTGGTGTCACCCATTTCCTCTCTCAGAGAGAAAGCCTGAGTCCGAACAGTGTTCCCATTATAAGGTTGATTATGTTATTCTATGCATAGTGTCTTAAAAATATCATCTCCTCCTTATTCAAAGTCATCAAACAGTCTCTTGACGATTTATTCTAAATTGGATAAGTAATTAACGAACTTAATGTATCTAAACAATCATTTTTCTACTAAATTAATTGGTTTATTACCTTCTATTTTATCATATAATGGCGCCATAATAGGATAAGATTAGATAATTTGGGTAGATAAGCGTGCTTACTGTTATGTTCAGTAAATAAAATAGATATGGATTATTCACCTTGTTATCAAGCATTGGAAACTTTCTTTGTGTTTATAACAACTCGAAGAAGGTTGTAGATATGTCAGTTGATGTTGATCCTACATACGATATTGGCTCCAATTGTGTGACATAGTAGGAGGTGCCATTTGTAATGGCGAGCAAAGTACATGCGCGAGCGCACGTCGTATCAAGCAGATGGTTGTAGTGATAGGTCACACCGTCACACGAGCACGTGACCAGGCGACTATCTCGTCTACGGGCACGGCATTGCTCGCTTGCTCGCCTGCTCGAGCCCGCTCCGCCCTTCGCGCTAATTTACTTCTCGCATAAATCTCCGAAGATCGAGTGCTGCGTGTTGTCGCCATTTGTCACCGTTACACGGTCGTGGACTGAAAAACGAACTTGATTCGGTTATTAAAAAGCTCTAAACGAACCACTTTGAAGACTCATTAAATAAATTGATTCTATTCGATACGATTGCAAGTTAGCATTTAGACGATGTTTGATTAAATACGGTTCGTGGTGGCGCGACAGTATTTTGAGTAAGCATTTCTACGCAACTATTTAGATCTTGTCTTATTCCCTGTTGTGACAAAAGTAGTTGTGGTCCAGTGGCAACGACACCGACTTAAGTGTTGTATGTCGTGAGTTCAAAACCAAACCGTCTCTGTACTTTGTGTCATTTATTTTATCACCACTGTTCTCAAAATGGTGAACAAAAACATTATGAGAAAACCGGTATTTCCTAGACAATAAGTATAAATTCAAAGACATATGACATCCACCCAACCGCACTGGGCCCACGTGGCCCATTCCTTCTTCTAGAGAGGAGGCAACCCCAGCAGCAAGAGCATTATATTTATATATTTTCAGTTCAGATGTTCGGCGCACGTTTGTATTAGAACAGAATACTTCAGTTCAGATGTTCGGCGCACGTTTGAGTCCGCTTGGGATAATTGCGTGACTAAAGTCTCGAGACGTTAGGTTCTGTATCAGCTCGCGGGTCGCAACTCATTCATGTCGACGCGGCTCTGTAATTAATGAGACAATATATTAGAAATGAATTCGTTTTGGATCGATAACTAATGTTAAAATATATCTTTAAGTTTTCTAAAGATTGTATGCAATGAGTGAATTAAACGACACTAAGTTATTGCAGACAACTTTGGAACAATATGAGTAATGAAGGTATTAGACTGTGCAGCTAGAATTAAATGCTTGTAACTAATAACGCTTTGCTTGAGACTCGCCGCCGTGTTTGGATTTTGATTAGATTTACGGATATAGAAGCTCATTCCTCATCTGATTGACAGTTATAGCCCAACATATTATATATTTTATTTGCTTGATGTCTAATCGATCTTGTTAACCTGTTGTTAATTTTCTGAGAATTTCAACAAGCATAGAGACTTCTCGGGAGAATCATCAAATTATTAAAACCACATATAATGACAACGCTCGAAACTCTTGTCATTATTTTCATACCTTTTTAAAACTTCATTTCTATTGGTGGTTTAAAAGTTTGTACCTACTAAATACTTTTATTGATTTTATTTTAATATGTTAAATAGATACAAGAGCCATCATAGATCGTATTTTACGGAGAGCGTGGCACTAACTACCGCAGAGGTTTCCGTGAGTCGCGCAGCGTCCATGATAAGCAGCTTGACCGCGCGGCGGCGGCCGGGTCACTATAAATATTGCTGTGTTGAGTCCCGTTTAAATTCTCCATTGATTGGACATGCGTCTCATTAATACTTTGGCACCTATAACTTTCATAGAAATATAAATATTCGTCTATTTTCAAACAAATATCGACTTCTTCAATGGTTCCGGATAGATTTGAAATTGAATAGACTATTTGTGTTAGTTAAGTAATATTGATGCTAATTATAGTGCAGTAGGTACCTACACATGAAATTACTTCTCCAGAAGTTTTATCACTCTCTCACGATCGGACTATTCTAACGGCTATCACATTTTTTTTAATTAGCTTCCAAAATAGAGCCCTCATAAATTTTATAGCAACACAGAGGTGTAACGTAGCATCGGGCTCGTCCGCTGCGCCCGCGCCGCGCTCCCGCCTCGCCGCCGCCGCCGGCGTTCATTTGGGTATCACAGTTTTACGATAGCATTTATGATTGATTAATCAGTGATCCCAAAGTTGATCGCTTCCGCACTTATTCTTCTGATTGCAAAACGTTTTATTTCGTCTACGTCTAAAGAGTGATTGTAATTTGTCTGTTTATGAGCATGATGTTAAAATTACTGCCTGAGGATATTGACATCGTAAAATTAAAACTGTCGTTTGATCAGATTATTATTCAGTGATTTCATATGATATTGTCTAGTCAACGGTATCTTATAAAAGAGGGCGGGAGCTATATGTTGAGACTCGTTACTTGAAGTAAGGCCAAGCGCTATTGTTCTGCTATTGTGTCTCATAAACGGCAAATCGAGTTTTCGTTACATAAGATTAATGGCTTGTATTTACAATACATTTGTTAGACGAAAATTGACTTATAATTCAACTTTGTTCTACTTTTGACTCATTTACATTCAGTAGGTAGGTAACTAGTCTTATTCATTTAGATTGTTTGAGCTTACTTCGAGATACTGACTTTCGTAATGCAACTGTCATACGTGGAGGTAAGTCGTTAATAATTGAGTTCAAACATAGTTTCCGAGATAAGTATCTGCTGCACAGAATATAGGTCCGAGTGGAGATTAATACTCGTGCTCAGCGGCTGCTCTCGAATGAGTGGCGGCTACCGACTACCGAGGGATACGTGTGGAGGAGATAACAAAGCTCAACTCATCTAAGCTCCTGTCTTATCTGATGGATAAAATTCCAGTTGTCAACCGAGGATACCGAAGCCTACTTATTCAAAATCTTTATTTCACTGACAGTCTGAACCGTGGGTCTCAAAACTTGAACTACTGCATAAGTGTTTTTTTCGTAACGAAGTTGAGAGCTAAGAAAAGCCATCCCGTTTTTTTGAAGATGATACCAAATTTAACGAGTATCTACCAGAATTCAGTCACTTCGATAGCGTCAGAGTCTGAGATGAAAATTTCTATGAATGGAAAATATGGTCAGTGAAAAATATTCTCAAAATGAACGTTCATTTTGCTTTCTTTTGTTATAAGTTCCACTTAAGAAAGCAGCATTCTAACGGCATAATAACTATCACAGGATTTTTATATTTAACGATAAGTACTAAAAACTCTAAAAACGGCAGGTCTCGTCAGTACAATATAATGTCCTCGTTTTCTAAGAAAACTAAGATGTTTGATAAGCGGCAAATGTTAGACATCATGAGATGTACCCTCTACAATTTTCTTTGACCCTGTGTATGGTATCTTCTGAGGACAAAAATTATACAGTAGAGAATACGTTGATATCAGCCGGGCATCTGACCGTATAATATTGCAATAGCCATTACGGACACACCGTAGCATCTTCAAAGTGCCTCGTAAACGCGCTACACGGCTACTAGAAATGTAATTTAGCGGTACTGAGAAAGAAACGATGGCTATCTCCAGATGAATGAAGCAGTGTTAGTGCACCGTCACACTTTTTTTTACTGCTTAAGGTGTTCTGGAAACTTATCTCTCAATCACTTGCCGTAACTGTACGTTATAAACTTATTTTTCAGATCTGCCCGCCTTGTTCTCGCTCCATAAAACTTTCGCAACTTGTAACACATACGACTCGTACGCAATGCGCTGCGCATGCGCATGCCACGCCACTACTAGCTGTATATTATTATTACCTCGTTGTTCGTTGTGTGATAATATTGTAACAATAATTTTCCTCTTTATAACATATCCGTACACAAAGGAGTTCAAAACAGAGCTTGATTTGGTGAACCAAACAAAAAAGTTCTACGTTTCGTCTTCGGCGTATTGATATTTTGGGAAATCTCGAATTTTGAGCTATTTTGCAACAGCTGTTTTGCGACAAACCTAATTACTGGTAAGATTACTTTTATATAGTTGTAATATTATAGTCGCCATTATGTATTCGTAAATACTTAGTACATTATACTGAGTACCTACAGTATCAAAAGCCGTCTCCGTTCTGTATGTGCGTTAACGTTCATCATGCGGCGCTACAATGTCAAGATAAAATATATAATACTGTACATATTACAAATATTTCCAACACAAACAACGAACAACGCAACGCGACAAAGTCTAGCGATACTTTAATTTTATTTTAATTAGTCCGAGCGAGAGTGACATTGGACGCTGTCAGATTTAAGTCGTGTTCAAGGTGATAGTCTCTCTCGCGTCGAACTAAAATGGCGACCGGCTTGGCATTTAAATGCCATGCATTTTTAAATTCATTCGACGTTCGCAATTAACAATTCGACTTCGATTACTTTGTCATAAACGTGCGCGTGTGTATCGACGGTGCCCGTTAGGAAGCTGTTTAAGAATTCATGACACTATTAATGGAGAATTAACTTTATGATTTCTCTGAATATCGAAAACATTATCAACAAAGTTTACGAGAAAGATATTAGTCTTTTGCATTCTTTGTGCATAGCAAAGCCTGCATAACTAGTGTACTTACTTAGAACGAGGGGCGAGTTCAATAACATAGGATCAATATAACATTTATGTTTAGCCGAGTACGTACACACCTACAAATAATTTTGCTTTACACTTTATTATTCTTGGTGAATAGTATACGCGCTGAAGTCGCGATAATTATGATTATTACGTGATTTAGAGCTTGTACAAGTGTCTGTACTAAAGTAAATGCTGTCTGATATTGTTATGAATGTTGAAATACGAACATGCTGAATGAAAACTTCACAGATCGAGTCACGAAATTGTATTTAATAATCTGAACCTTCCATGTTTGTATGCCGAATGGTATCAATAGTAGGCATGTTTCTGGCAATTCATTAATAATATAAATAATAGTAACTAAAACTTAAAATCGATAATAATTGTGATATAATAATGTTAATCTAAAGGAGAGTTGTATTTTAGGACATCAGGGTCCTCTGAATACAGGGTAAGCTGCAATCAAAAACATTACCTATATAATCTCTAGAGATATTTATGTTCGTATGCACATCGACCGTGTGCTAGTTGATGATAATCGTATAATGTGGGTTGTTCACTCCTAGCACACATGTACTTACATAGTCAACTAAGTAATCTAAGCATGCTGCGTTTTACCCACTCATAGCAAATACTTAGATGCTAAGAGCCTGGAAGTCAATTCACCACGCAATGATACAATAATATGCGTTTATCAACAATCTATTTTTGATTTTCCTTCAATTTATAAATAAAACTCGTCTCGGATAACTGTATCATGGATGGTTTTAATCGTCACAGGCCGAGCAAGTTCCAGGTATTTACCACACCGCTGTATACTATTTCCATCTTGATCAGTTCTAAACAATTTCAACGAAACCACTTACTGTTACTTAAAATAATAAGTTTATAATAAAACATTTTTCTAACAAGCTGTACAGCCCAAAGAACTCAAATACGATGGGATTATCTTGTTGCGCTCAGCAGTTCCTATGGCCACTATCCGACTCCAATGTCAGACCAGCTCCATGGTATCATATTAATGCATAGTCGTCCAAGTAACACAGGTAGTAAACCAAATTTCAGCTCAATCGGTTAAGCCTGTTTTAAAATTAATTTGTAAGATTTACCCCAAATAAACGTAGGTACCTACATATAATTTATAAACATTGCAAGTTACTAAATAAAAACGAAATAAAAGCTTGTAATAAATGTCAAGCGACGACGGTAATATTTCTTTTTATTTATAAAAAGAAAAGATACTAGATTTTATGTTAATTTTTCATTTATGCTATGAAGGTAAATGTTATCCATTCGTTTAATATCTTGAATGCTTATGACTGATCAAATGATAATAAATAACAGGATAATTAACGTTAATGGCACTCTGTAGTACTGTGAGGGCCTCGTGGCTAAGTATAAAAATCGCCCGATTCGATCTTCCCATGGGTTTTTCAACCGGGAACCTGTCCTGGAACGCAAGGGAAAGAAGGAACGTAGGAATGGGATTTGGTCACTAAAAGTCTGACACGACACGCTCTACCGCTCCACCCTAAAACGGGAGAAGTCATTGGATGATTTCCCATCTAAAAAAACATAATGTAGTTGGGAAATTGTTAGGCAGTGTGTTATTGAGACTTTTTATTATTGACTAGTTTCTGCCAGCGGCTTCGCACTCGTAATGGTCACTCAGTGATAAAGTAGCATTCTATTGGTAAAAGAATTTTCAAAATCGGTCCAGTAGTTTTTCAGTTTATTCATTGCAAACAAAAATCCAAAGATACAAATCTTTCCTCTTTATAATATTAGTATAGATATAGCTAGGTAGGCTCGCGCTTGACCACTATTTCACCTGATAGTAAGCGGTGATGGGGTCGACGTTAGAACACGCTTGCCTAGAAGTAACCTATTCACTCTTGTCTTAAAGACGTCAGGTTGTAGATGACAGGAAACACAGAATCGCAGGGAATACCACTCCTTAGCTGTACGCATTATGAATGTTTTCTTAAAATGTTTTGTGCGTATGGATTGTCTACCATATACTGGTGGCACATCGCCATACGTCTGGTGGTCCGATGATGAAATGGGCTAAGCTTCAGTATTACAATGACTGTAACAATTTGGTTGGATCCGTTTTATCAGTTATTTATGTATTTACATTCTTTTTGCTTTCAGAAGGGTTCTCGTATTTTCACGAAACGTTCGCATACCTATCACAATCGTAATCTGTTAAAACACGTCTAATTTACCTACATTTCGAACGTTTCATTAAGAGAACTGACTTTCTGGTATCGGTAGATAGATTGGGAAATGATAAAAAACCAACAGCTATGTGTGGAATTTATTTTAACTTGCAGTGAATCTTCTTTTAGCTGTCTGAGCCACTAGCCATTACCATCAGAGTAAAGAAATTATAGCAATGCGAGCTTCCTCAAATTTTCGTCCTTAAACATTTAAAATTAATCATGCGATTCTTTTAATTTATTTATACACTGTTTTTAGATTGTTTTATATGGAGAAATTGTTTTTTGTATCCCAACTAACCATATGGTTAGCAAGTTTTATATATATTTTGGAAGCTCATAAGGAGGCGCTCGTACTTAGCGAGGCTGCAGCAATTATGCTAAGTCTGTTTATCATCTGTGTCTGAGTCACTGCAGCGTGTCCTTTTATGGTGAACGCAATTAATTTAGTATTTTAGTAATTTATTATACGAATGGCTCCGAACAGGTGACATTAATAGTACTTACATACAACATTGACACAGTCCATGTATTAGCGCTTACTAGCGGTTGTAACAGAAAGAAGATCGTAACCGACAGATTGCGCTTTTTGCAGGAAGGGATATTTTCGTTCGTAATTTATTAGTATTTATGATAATATGGCTCTTAAAATATTAAGACTGGTTATCTATAAAACTACTGATCTGTTAGAATAAGCACTATTTTATTTTGGAAGAACCTCGTAACCAACCAAACAAAGTGTTTGTGTTTTTTGCAGGAAGGAGTATTTTCTTTTCTAACTTAAAAGTATTTATGACAATATCGTTCTAAAATATTATGACTTGTTGTCCATAAAACTACTGATCTGTTACAATAAGTACTATTGGCATATCGACCTTTTACGAAGAAAATCGTAAGCGACAGTTTGCATTTTATGTAGGATGGATTTTTTTCTTTTCTAATTTAAAAAAAGTGTTTTAATATATGTCAAAAAAAATATGACTTATTCTTCATACAACAACAGATCTATTACAACAGTATTTATTAACATACTGTCATAAATACCTCTTCGTCGCTTACGACGTTTTTCCTAAAAAGACTCGATAAGTAGACAGTACTTACACAGTGGCTACAGTCGAACTCGGCGGATGGTCACAAGTCCGCGACACATCCCGTCCTCACCGACAATCAATTATCCACAATCCATAATCACGAACAATTATTTTTTTCTCGATGCAGTTAATAGGACTGCGCTTTCGTCGGTTATTTTCTCGATAAGGGTCAAATTGATCCGCCCGCGGCCTATGTGAACAAAACAAGTAATTTACGGCACTCGATACATTACGCTTTTTATTATTTTTCTACTCTGTTGCTTATCTTGCTGCAGCGGGTTCCTCGCCTTAATAACAGTGCGCGTCTCACACTGTCGGCGTTCTGGGATGCTAAGTAGCGCTTCATCTGCTGAGAGTCAGCCGACTTAGTCCTAAAGATGCCTTCCCAGTATAGTTCTCGTATAGTTTCACTATAAACACCGTTGAATAATACACAAACAGTGACCGTTTGACCCGCTTGTAGTATTTCTCGAGAGAACATAGATCGTCATGAGTACACAAAGGGGGTCTTTTTTGATAAATCACTGAAAAGAAACAAAGGGCGCATAAATTTATCGTCGGCTGGTGGCTTATCATGATCACGTTGACTTTCTCCGAATGTCTATACAGCGCGGGGTGTAGCAGCGTCGGTGACGTCACAGCGGTCCTCCCCCCCGCCCGCGCCGTTCCTCACTCCGTACATCGCCAACAGAAAGCTACATTGATCTCGGGGTACCTGTACTACCACATCTTGTTCGTCAGCGGCTTGAACTTGTACCTTAACCCCCAACCTTTAATTTCAAGTCAGATTAATGGCCTATTCTAAAAGTCTAGCTATTAGGCTAGGTATTTCAACGATTTCCCAATCTCGCTTGGGGCATGCTTTAAGTACGTAGATATTTTGTTGATTAAATCCAACAAGAGAAATGCAACTACAATCGACAGCAAATTCTTATAGGATATTAATATCATTATTAAGTTAGATTTTTCGTCTGCCAGTTTTTTGGTTCCCCAAAAACTCAGTGACATCATTTCGTTATTTGTTTTAGTTACTTATTCATTTTCCTATAATAACTGACTTTAGAGGACACTAACATGAAACGAGCAAAGCTAATAAGATCATTCGTTAAAAAAAAGGTATTGAACTGTTTGTACCACCGTTACCCATCGGGTTTAATTTGAAAAATAATTCTGTATTATTCCACAAAGGGTCTACCTGCGTACTAGGAGTTGAATAGCAGCCGTTTGCGCAGTCTAAAGGGGTGTCGCACTACAAAATATGTCTAGCAGATCTTCAAAAGATCCATTCAAAATGAAAAGGGTTGTTTTTTACAGGGGAGACAATGTGTAAACAAAGCATTCGATGACCACCGATGACCAGTGACCAGTACCCGTGAGTGACCAGTGTGGGAAGCTTCGTTTATTTCGCTGTGAAAGCTTGACCCTTCCTTTGTGTCACCCATTGTAGATAAATATGATAGTGCAAAAGCAAAGGGTCAGTTCAAAGAAAGAATATTCGGTGCCAACGGCGATTGTTTATTTTTTGCACGGCTTAAAACGGTTAAGTGAATTAATAAGAGAGATAAAAAATCTCGTCGAAACTTCCCATGCATGTATTTTTCCACCTATAATTACGTGAACTCAGCATGGACTCTTCGAGATATTTTCGTGCGCACGACGTGAAGGGCTTGCACAATCACTGTTCAGGCGTTTCGGAGAACAGCAATGTGATAAATCGGACCCTCCAATTATTATTGCATTCGGTGCTCGAAAGTGCTCACTGTACTTATGGAGATTATTGACCAAATCGGTGCATGTTCTCGTTACGCCAATCATACTGGACACCTGTGTATAGAGCATTGTGATATAATTACGTGCAATTAAACTTGCACATATAATTAATGCCTAAACTGAAGAAAAGAGACCAAAACGTAAATAATATATTATCAAAATATATATACAATATTATCTTTATATTATACATAATTATAATATAAAGATAATATTATATCTTGCATATCTCATATATACGTAATGATCTAGGATTTAGATTTACTTCAAATCTAATTAAAAAAACTAATTAAATTAGACTCATAATAATGAAAAACAATGGATACAATAAAAACAACAACCTACAACCTATAAAAATAAAAACAACAACCTATTCGATAAACTTCGATTGTAGTTCATTTACTTATCCAAATAATAGTTCATCATACAATGGTGTGGGAAGTTTGTATACTCGATACAAAATCTATTAAGAATCATATCGGTCGAGCCATTAGCCGGCCAGCTTCACGAGTGAGTGTTATTTGGCTACTTAAAGATGGGACATGGCACATTATCCGAGGCAATCCATCTCATCGAGTGCTCTTCTAATTCTGTTATTCGCCGCTTGCGAGTGGGCGCGGCGCTGTCGGCTGTCGGCTGACCGGTACACATACATATACTCATAAATATAACGCATAATTTTGTAATTATGTAAAGCGGTAAAAAACCAAGTCTAAATCGTTTGCTATCTGTAACGCAATATAAATTAATGGCCGTTATAATAAAATACATAGACGGCAAATGTTTGAAGCATTTTCGGTTCCAATCAATTTATTGATGTAAGTGTTCTACTTATATCATTTAATTAAAATTAGAGGATATATATTTGACTCGTTAGACGCAATTATAAGTCGTGATGGCATTGCTGCAGTTTTACTGTTTTACACACTGATCACGTTAAATTAGTCGCTAAGCAGCAAGAATATTAAACAGCATCTAATGAGATACGATCACTCATTAATCATATTTTATGCGGACTACTAAAACACAATCTAGTTTGCAATGAGTTTATAACAACATATTATTGGTATATTATTACTTTTAATTTTATTTAACTACATTCTCTCGGTTATATTAATGGTTCATAAAATCCGAGGTTTTATTTTAAATCGCTAAAAATGTATGCACGAGTGAAGCCGGAAGGAGACATTCCAAACTTCCAAGGACTTATGGTTTCGTCAGCGAAACGTGGCGGAGTGCGGACGATAACTGTAGATCTTTTATTGTTTTGTGTTGATAACCCTAAGTACATGCGGCGTGACGGCTCACGTGGTCACGTCAATTAGGTGCCTATTAGCATCTGTAGATGTCGGAGGATTATGCGGTGGCGCTATAGTATAATAGCAGATATAATTAAAGCAACGCTGCGCCTGCGCAGGTGACTTCCGCGTCGCAGACCCTCGGCTTCACTCAAATTTGACTTCTAATTACTCGAGTCTCGACCACTGCCGACATTTTATGTTTCCTTAGGCCATAACTTTAATTAATTCTTACGTTGTCCGAGCTTTTCTCACGCTGTATTATCGTAATTAAATTGTAGTGTTAAAGTTCCTTCTATTTCATTATATCTACAAAATATTGTAATTTAATTTCATAGGTTAATCTTTGCAGTTTAACATTTTGTGTATTAAAACTTTGTACTTGCATATATTCGTTTTAGTGTAATTGTCATATTCTACAACTCACAACGCGTTATACTAGTTAAGCGTATAAACCTGTGGGGGGGCGGGGGTCAATTACAGAACTTGTGATTGTTCATTAGATCATCACAGATGTGCTACGACTACGACGCGCTACGAAACTACGCGTTCGTGCAGACTCGTAGCAAACAAAGCAAAGAAGTATAAATATTTAAGTGTATTCTTTGAACTAAGGAAAGGCTTAGCTTTGAAATAATCTTAATTTTTAATCCAAACTTTGGCATGTGCTCGGGCTCGTACCTAGGTACCAAACCAGTATGTTGGCTACGAAGCATGATTTATATGACTGTCAATAGAAATGGGTGGTAGTTTTGTTAACTTCCTTCCTGTTAGTAGGTAGCTCTATAAAAAAGAAAGTTCTTGTGTCACTTAAATGACTTACGACTGTCATTTAAGTGATCGACCTCGATACAATGTAGTGCGGCACCTATCGCGTGCTCGTTGAACTCTAATGTATGGAGATCTGGACTAAGCTACATATTAGATATTGAATCTGACGATCGAATCAATTTTAACGCGCAATAAATTATAAATAATTATTTAATAAAATGCAACATTTATGAAATAATTAATTAGCTTTTTAGCCGGGCTTTTTACTTTTACGTTAACGGTTAACGACTGATACTACATTAGACATCCATAAAAAAGCTCCTGTTCAAACAATCGGCAACCCTTTATCAGCGAACAAAGAGGAAGAGTTGCGATGTCACCCTTCTCCGGCCTGAGTCGGGCGGGCTCGCGGCGTGCGGCGCGCGACGCAGCAGTAGCGAGCGACGCCGCCGCCTGACCGCACCGCCGACCGCGCACTGAGCAGTGAACACTCGCGCCGAGCCTAACCCGCTCCCGAATCGAACCCCAGTCGACGCAGCGGGCAGGGTGGACCGGACACTATTGTGCACAAGTGACCCTATTGGACAACCACTACTGACCGGTACCTGACCGCGTCATGCAAAACGCCCTCGGACGTTGATGCGGGGTTGCCCAGCTGCCTCCTCGGCGACCAGTTCTCAACTTGTTCCACAGGTATTTTCGATTATTGTTGTCGTGACCTGTTCTTCTTGACCACTGCTCGAAACGCTCGAGCAACGTATTAATCATTATGATAACACCGCGAGCTGTAACGTACCGGTGTGCAATATCGGACGTGCACAATTACTATTTATTTGACATCTTATTTCCCGCAACCTGCTACTAAGTGTGTAACGTGTACTACCGACTGATTGTTATCTAGTGTACCGCAATGCTAACGAGTATTTGTATAAAAACAATGATCATTTAATGTAATATAACTTTAATTGAATCTGATCAATGCGATTATTTCTTTCGCGAGATAATGTCACATTATTTTAAGATTACCAAAATCTCGATCATTGAATCACTTTTAATAAAACCGGCCTTAATGAAACTTATACCTAATTATGTTATTCTACAGACAATAATTAATTTAAATTATACAAATAATCATGACTTTGCATGCCTTATGTTTATGTACTGTCTGCGTGTTGAATAATTTTTGTGTATTTTTTTTAATTAGTTATGAAATGATAATAAAATCTAACGAAACACGTTGTTTAGTTAGTTTTCTAAGTCAGTGAAGCTTCAACGATTCAAAATTTAGGGTAGAAAGACACTGAATATGATGGTGGCTTTTGTAAAGTTAAATTCTTTTAGTAATGAGGTGTATTATTTTTTCTTAGAAGATTTACTTATAAAATAGAGAATCGATAATAATACATCGAATCTGAAACATCATTACGACAGTCGTGTATTTATTTATCATGCCCTTTGAAATCGAAAACTATATTTACTTATTGTAAATAACTAAATACGTAGATGTCACAAACCTCCAATAGCCGCTGTGATATATTTTATTTACAATATCTATTGATATTTTTTGTTAGGTAAGTATATACCAAAATGTTATCTTGATTTTTTGTGGTATACTTGTCAGTTTGTTTCTTTAGAACAGGAAAACACATACAGACATCAGTTACTTATGATAATATTGTTTTTTTTCGGAAACGAAACGGTGTTGATCATTATTTAAGGTACTCGCTAACTTAGCGGAAAAATAATAATAGAACACAGAACTCAAGATAAATAAATTGCAACGGAGATAAACAAATTTTCAACTGTAATAATGGCGTGGGAGTGTACTAATAAATTGTGAAATGATAACTGTCGTGTATGTACCACAGGCACCAGCGATCCAGAACTACAAATTGTCAGCTAATGGTTCGTTGTGTAAGATTGTCTGTATTTTTTGGCTTGTGGTGAGAAATAAACTTTAATTCGCCTATCAATTATCAGTTTAATAGATAATAAAAACACGTACGAGATAATGATATATATTTCAATAAAATTCGGGTAACGAATCTTGACCATACTTCCAATATTTTCCTGATAGCCGTGGTACACTTCTTTATTCAGCTCGCTCAGGATATGTTGCCTCCTTGTTGCTATGTCACTTTACGCTGGTGAACATTTTATTGAATATGCAAGACGCCTTCTGCCTTTTTATTTATTTTAACAACATTGTTCTGGCAGGGGCCTCCGAAAGCCAGTGTGCCATCCGCGTGTGGACCGCCCGGACGACATGATGGAGCAAACGGTAGAGGTGTGCCCCACCTGGGCAGAGCACTGCTGTGCTCTCGTGGGTGAGATCGGCGGCAACCTCCGAAAATTATAGCCAAATCTTTGTATTCCATATGTCACAATAGGTTCCCTCAGGACGTTATCGTTGCGTGCACTAGCATTGTACGTACAGGTACGGTCGTCTCTGTGAGATGGATTCCGCCGCTCGCGCGCCTTCCGTCTGGGGCTCCAGGGTCCCGAGATATCTGAAAGATATGTCGTCCTTGATGTGCTTAATGCGGTCCTTGGTATGAAAAATCATTTGTTTATTTGCACTTGTTATTTGCATTGTATGACTTGTATCTATTCAATGAAATTGCGGAAAACGTTTTTTACTTAAACTCCGAACGATTGTGTGTGATTAGCAAGATTACTGCGTGTCAGGAGTAGCAAAAACACGCGTATCCATGTAGTAGTGACGCATAATTCGAAATATATTCAGATTCTCGGTTGTGGCAGATAATTAGGTGGTAATATCGCGGCAGCACTTCCGCGTCGCAGCGCTCGCCGTGGCCGCTCGCCGCTCGTCAACAGATTTATAGCAAGTTTGACCGTGAGACCTCAAGCGTAGCCGTTTTTTGCCTAATGAGTTATTTATTAAAATTTGATTATAAAACAACCGACGTTAATTCTATAAGTTGGACTCGTGTCAAATCTTAGAATATTATACATAAATATCGTCAACTATTGGGTGCTTAATGAATAATGTATGTGCAATGTTAATATATTTGTTTATTCATAACAAGAGACCTCAATTTAGCTAATTACGATATCAGATGTGAATAAGGATGAAGGTTGATCAATGTAATTGCCAATGTTTAGGCTTATATGTAGTTTTGCGCATGTTTTTTTTTATATGTCGGCAGTAAAATAATTACGAGTTCAGTAAAAAATCCCTCATACAAGGAAAGACAATTTCGGCATAATACCTGTCTTTGTCTTGTATGTAATTGTGCCTACTCAGCATGAGTGTTGCCAGGCGATTTATGTTTTAACGTTAAAATGTCACGTAATATTATTACAAAGAGCAAAAGAGCCGCTAAAGAGCTGATGCCTCGAGTGGTGCCATGTACCACGACATACATTAGAATAGTATTTTCGAATATCAAATATTGGTTTTGGCGGCGGTCGTTGTGCAAACAATTAATGTTTATTTCTCTAAAAACATCGGCGCGCGACCGCTCACATTTTTGTTTAGATAATAATTGATTTTTTATTTACTCCTTGAGTGTTGCCGCACCAAGACAACGGCAAATAGCGTCAGGCACATTTTCTCACGGAACGCGGATAAGCAGTATCACTGTCCATGTCCGTTAATAGTTTTCTTGCGAAAAGCTCGCGGCGAGAGCACTGCGTGCGCGCGCGGCGTCGCTCGTCGCGCTGACCGAGCGCGCTCGTGTCTCGTGTGTCACACGTCAGATCAAATACACGAGATAAAACTCAAACTAATGTACACTCTACTCAAAGCTTTTCACAATCACCGGTGAGGGCAATAAATAAAGCTTCGCCGAAGAACGGGAGCAATTAATATGGGCGCGCCCGACCTGCGTGAAAGTAGTAGTCGTGGAGCACATGTGTGCGAGGAGACGGCCGCGCCTGCCAGCCTGGCACAGTACACGACACACGCGCCCGTACGAGTAGGTGGAGCTCATGCATCGCGAGATATATCATATTTGTAATAATATGTTAATCCGCTGATAGAATACATTGCATATAATGTGGGGGTGTTACATTTCTAGCACTTAAGAAATAAATGACATATTTTATTAGTAAGCAGAGTAATAATGTCTTCCAAATACGGATAGCGCTCCACTGCAAACAGTGTAATTATTTGTTAGGGAGATTGTATTATTGTTATTGTTTCATTTCCTTGTCATATTAAGTACCTACACGGCGCGGTAGATGGTCGGGCGCCGAGGTGAGCTTTAAAGCCACGTCTGTGTACACGGAGGGATTTTCTCGACGATCGAGAGGTGAGGACATCTATTGGGTGCGTGACTCGTAGCCCTCTACTCTCTACTCGTAGGCGAAAACGACCAGCTGATTTTATCGCACTCGTGTTTAAACTACAAAACATACTATGAGTAGTTACATGGCACTTCATGTATATTCTTGCCTGACGACCTAGAAACTCTCCGCGTTTAAAAGAGGCTTAGCGCTCAATCCGCTAATGGATCATAATTTAAGATAATACAAGTTACGATATAATATATTATCATTAAAAGAAAGTATCTTATGTAATGTAATAAAACATGTTGAAAATGTAGTTTTAGGTGTGAACATTCAACGCAAACTGTAGTGAACTCTGTGCAGTTTTGCAGTCAGATCACAGCTGATAGCTCCCCGATCAACTCAAGTCATATTATCATATAAGGAAGCTATATCTACACGCTCCCATGATATAGAAGTATAAGTACTCGTTATGCATTGGAAGCATTTATCTTTCTAAATTGCGACTAATAAAGAATAAATCATAAAGTGGTATAATAACAGAGTATGGTACAGTAAAACATAAATGGGCATAAGGTGTACAATTACTTCCTCATCCAATTACTTTGTTGAGCTGATATTCGACTGACCTACATTGGGAACATTTTGCGATAGTGCCTCCTACGCATATGAGCGACATGTCGATATTGGCATATGATTTCAATATGGCGTGGAGCCCGGCCGAGGCTCGAGTGCATGCTAATACGTGCCGCGGGCGGTGAGGCAGCGAGCGCGGCAGGGCGCGTCGTATGTACGTATGTGAAACAGTGTAGACAAGCTATGCAATTACCATTTTATTAGTTGGTTACCTGCCTTCACTTGATGGAATTTCACTATTACTATAATATGTAGGTATGTCAAATTACGGTTGTTCGGGACGGGATTTGATGTATTATCTTTAAAAACGTATTAGTCTAAGATCCCAGAGCGACAGCGATCAGACATAACTTATTTTCACATGGATGAAACTTTAGGTTCTCAGCAGCGTCTCATGTGCTTTGAATACCTGTCTACTTGTGGAGCTCTCCTTGTGACGCCTGGGCAAGTACCAGGTGAGAAAGGTAACTAAAAATAAGTGTTACTTAAATTTATATAGCTGATTTTATATACGTTTTGTAGAATATTATTCTAAAGTAGTTTCATAAGTGACAGACACTTTCCATGGACCAAAACTTTTGTCAGAAGCTTTAAAGCTCCACAAAAATAAATGAACTTTACTTATTTATTTTCCCAAATATGTGCCATAAATTAATTTACTTAAATATCAATGAATGATTACTTTAATGTTGAAGTTCGTCTTATTTAAATAGAGATGCAAAAATATAATGGAAAGCAGTAAGTCCTTTAAAAATATTTAAATATTTTACTCTGAGACGCATGCGTAGTGCTCTCGCACTCATACTCTCGGCTAACAAATTTTTTTGTTTAGGGAATTTTTGGTCACTACAATTTGTCTAACTAATCAAATATAACTTTGTAATAGTTACCTTAATAACATATTTAAAAACAGGCATGTAAAAATAAGTAAAGATCATTTATTTTTTGTGGAGCTTTAAAGCGTCTGTCAAAAGTTTTGGTCCATGGAAAGTGTCTGACACTTAGAATAATATTCTACAAAACATATATAAAAATCAACCATACAAATTTAAGTTAAGTAACTCTTATTTTTAGTAACCTTTCTCACCTGGTAACTGCAGGTGTCACAAGGAAAGCTCCAAAAGCACACGGGTATTCAAAGCACATGAGACCCTACTGACCTTAGGTTTCATCCATGTGAAAATAAGTTAATGTATGTCTGATCGCTTTGGGATCTTACTCTATACATTTTTGTCGTCAGTTTTGAAAAAGTTTTTATGAACAGTTAAGTATCTAATTACAGAAAATTAAAGTTTTTAGTCGAATTTAAAAAAGGAGGAAGTTCTCAATGCGATTGTATTTTTTTTATATTTATTACTCCGTCATTCTGGAGTCTGGACCGATTTGGAAAATCGTTTTTTATTTGAAAGGAAATTCTAATTGGTTCTATTTCAAAATCCAGTTGATATGATGGATCCCCCTGAAGAATTGAGGTAACTCCTAAAATATAATTAATTAATATTGGCCTTTGCATTCAGAAAGTATCACTTGATGAAATGTAACTGATGAAGAAGACCCAGATGGCCAACGGAACTTTACAAAGATAAATATATCTATCGATTAAGATAGTTAAGCGACTTTGTAAATTGTGCTAATGAAAATGGCACCGTAACTTCGTAACAAAACAATGTTTTAATATACATTGTTTACATATCGGAAGTGTGTGTAATTACGAAAAAACAAAACCAGAAATACCAACTTCCAAAATTGAAGGAATTTTGCAGTTTTATATTAGTAATTTGATACCTAGTCAGTTGTATTTTTTATGGAAATGATTTTATATAGTATAATTTATTGAGGTAATATCATCTCAGTGGTCGCAGCTGACCGCTACGTTATAAGTTAATAACCTCCACAATTCTAGTCCAAGTAGTGTCGTGTAAACGTCATAATATCTAAAGGCTAATAAAGAAGGGATATGTAATTACGTGGGTGTTCATTGTATCCTAGCATAGCGTCGTGTTTTTGTGTTTATTTAGCGTGTTCCCGAGAATCCCACGCGCGCTGTGTAAGTTTTTCTAGGTACGATGCGTGAGCACAGCGCGGAATGCGGCCCACAGGCCACAAAACTGCGCGCGCTCTCTCGGGCACATTCAAGGGTAGGCACTAGGGCTATGCATGGCAGGCTTCGGAGCTCTCTAGAAACCGTTTATTAAGTGGACTGATGTTTACACATATGTTGCAATGAAGAACCGTAGCTTCGCAAAAACTGACACGATTAGAAAGAAAGAAGAGTTGTAAATATCGCTAAATTTTACGGTTACAAGGATTCGCTGGTAACGCAACGCCTCGCACGCTGACACACACGAACAGTCGCGGCGCGTCGGCTGTGGCTACGGGCTACGCGCCGTAGATCATAATCGGACGAGTATTTATTGGTGCGCGCTTTCTAAAGCCCTGCGTCTGCGCTGTGCGCCTTCCCGCGACTCTAAAGCTGGATACTCACGAATGTCAAGTGACACGCGATATTACATCGAATGTGTTTTATTGCAACTTCGCATCGTCAACATTATCGGCGTCTAAACGTAAATAAGTCTGAGTGGCAGGTGTACGTTTGGATTTATTACGAACTTCCTTTTTAATAAAACGTTCGATGGCAGTTATTGTTGGACATTATTCATTTTATCGAACGTAATTAAAAATAATCGGCTACCATGGGTTACAGTCCAAGTAAATTTCATTATTACTCGTTGAGTAACTTTAAAGCTAAATAAGAAAACTTTCAAAAGGTCGTGTTGGTAAAATCATTTGAATAGAACTATCATTGCCTCGTTGATAGCTGTAGTTATTCACACAAGAAGTCATTTGTAACAATTAATTTTAAAGTAATAGATAATTTTAATGCTGTAAAGGTAGGTACGATGCGGCTTTTACAACGGAACTTTAAAATTTATTGCCTTCTTTTACTTAACGACTTTCAATCTCTTAAAATTCCACATGTCGACTTTAAATGCGACGAGACATCTAAAATAATTATATAAATAAATAGGTATTCATTGTAATCCTGCAATATATATTTTTTTATAAATCAGAAGTAACTGTAAAATTGCGAGTTATCAATATTATATGTACGAAGTATGCAAGAAAGTCACTTGAACACTAAATGATTTTAGTGGGGAAATTATTATACTTATTATGGCATATCATTATTGTTTGGTATTTGAAATCGAGAGAAAACAATTGAATTTAAAAAAAAACAGTAAAATATTTGTAACATTAGTGAAGTCTGTAAATTATTTTCAGGGTTCCTTACCTAAGTCGGCAAAAGCGGAACCCTTAAGGATCGCTTTTTTGTCGTCAGTCAAGACCGTTTTTTCTCATGAACACGTAAAGGTATTAAGCTGAAATTAATACCAAATACTCAGGCCTGCTACTCCTTGAAGCAGTAAAAAAATAATTTTTAGCCACTTATTTTGACACTCACTGGGAAATCAATACCTAAAGGGTACTTGCCTGTGGACCTAGAATCCTGAAATTCGGCATGAAGCAAGGTACAAGTAAATTATTACTAAGGATTATTACTTGTATTAAAAAGTCTGTAAACTGTAAATTTGTAATTACGTCACTAGAAAATTACTTTTTGCGATTCAGAAAAATCTGAAACATTGGAATTAAACTATTAATATCGGTAAATAGACCAGTTCCCGATTTTTTTTTTGAATCCCAAAAAAGTGCTTTTCGTCTCGTAAGTTTGTACGGAACCCTCGGTGCGCGAGTCCGCACTAGACCGGTTTTTTATCTATCTATATAAAAGGAGAAACTGACTGACTGACATATCAACGCACAGTCGAAACTATTGAGACTAGGAACATGAAATTTTGCACAAGGTTTCCTTTTGTGACGTAGGCGAGCACTAAGAGAGGATTTTCCAAAATTCACCCTCTAAGAGGATCAAACGCGGGTCCAAAGTTTGTATAGATAAACCTGTTTTCATGCGGGTAAAGCCGCTGGCAGAAGCTAATTATTGATAATCATCTGATGGTAAGAGTTGATGTGCTTACCTTACACAGTGATCGCGCTTAACTAGAAGTAACCTATTCACTCTTGGCTTAAAGACCCCTAGGTTGTAGCTATCAGAAAACGTAGACTCCGGCAGGGAATTTGATTTTTTGTAGACACGCACCGAGAGCACTAACTTTGGACGTAAGTAAGTAGGTGACCTAATACTACTATTGTCAACCATTACTGAAGGGCCAAAGTACGATAAAATTGAACAAATCATCACCAATTTGTATTCAAGTTTATAACATTAGTGCGCAACTAATAATAATCGTATTATTAGCAATCACGATGTATGAACAATGTTATTGCGAGTCCATCAAAATACTGCGCCCAACCAATCTTGACGCTTTCGTTTTGAAAATTCCTTGAAATATCGTATAAAATTAACGTACTAAATGCATACTAAGTACTGTAGGCTCTAAATGTGTCAAGTTTTTGTGTTATTTAAAAAAAAAATAACACTATAATGACTCATACGAAATGCAGTGCGTGCCCAAACAATAACAATTAAGGTTAATTTTAGTAGCTGGAATCCTGAAAATTGATTCTTTTAACTCAATTCATTATGATAATATGTACTTATAATTTAAGAAAACGCATTGTTAGCAATGCAATAGGCCGGTAATTGGCTGGGTCATGTTTGTTACCTTTCTTGTACAGTGGTTTTATAACTGCCAATTTTAGCCTGTTCGGAAACACACCCAATTCTAAGCACAGATTTAATTACTAATTATTGGTGCGATTACATCCGATACAGATTTAATTACATTAGTTGTGATGTCATCATATTCAGAGCTGTTTGTATTACTTAACGATTTAATTAAATTTATAATGTCAGAGGGAACTGTGGGTCTTAAAAATAATGAGTCACGATGCATGTCATTGATTACTAATATTATTAATGTCACAAACAGATTCAATTTCGTCAATAAAATAGTCATTGAAAATTTGGGAAACATCTCTTGGGTCAGTTACATCTTTGGTATTTATCTTAAGTTTTGTTATTCCTTCAAGTGGCTTATAATTTTTCACTTATTTATTATTTACCATGTCGCTTTACCTTTAATAGACGCACTATTAATTTAGTTGATATTAATTTATTAATTTAGTTGGGATTTTGAACTTTGATTTTTAAAATTGGCACATGCCCGTGCAAAAAGCAGGATTGTCATAAACCTTAAATTTTTAAAACCAGTTTTTGTATAATGTAGCATTTTTTGGCATTCACGTGAGGTCGAAAAAAGAACAACTATTTCTTATATATGTATATGTGTTTTTGAGGCAGATAAATAAAACGCGTTGCCAAAATATATAGTGTAGAAAGTGTAAAGTGTCTAAACGTATAGGTCGCGGTAGAGTAGCGCTCGGTGGTGGCACTCACTGGCAGCTCGCAGGGCGCGCCCGCGGTGCGCAGGTACCTGCGGAGAGCGTGTGAAGTCCGGCCGGCAGGGGTGCCTCACAAAGGAATATTCAAATGCGCTCCTGGACGCGGCTCGCATGAACGTGCATTACCCTATGACCGTATTATTTTTAACATCCAAAGATAATGGCTCATCGGGGCGATTCTTAATTTTTTGTCGCTTTCTTATGCGCGACCCTTTATTAAGGTCCGCAACGCTTTAGGGCTTTTGTGCAACCGACGAATGTTGTCATTAAAGCGAATATAATTAATTATTTACTCGCACCTTTTACATGTCTTTAAACTGAACCTTTGAATTATGTCAATTAAAGCTGAATCTTGCTATAATAAAATTGTATCAATGTATAACCATAGGTATTAATAATAAATCATATAAGAACATTTGAAATAGCAATAAGCCCGCCATAACACCAAGTTATTAATAAATAACAATTTTTTTTTTCAGTTACCTATATATGTTTAATTTTATCTAACAAGATTAATTATCACTGTTGGCGGTCTTTAACTTTGCGCATGATTAAATCCCGCGTTAGATGAAGTACAGATGTGGTAAACAACAATAATGAATTAAACAGTGTCCCGTGGGTCCAGTACCGGTACTTATGACACTTTACCCTGTAATTTGGCAATCAGTGGAGCCGGGCGCGCGGCGCTGCGCTGCCACCGCCGAGCTATTGTGGTGCGCACCGCGCCGCTGACGTCAGGAGCCTGTAATTTGCGGTTACTTGCAGGTGTTTATTACATTATAGCTGTGACGTGAGATTAAGTGAAACGAATAAACTCTACACGTCACGGACACGTCGGTTAGGCTTTCCAAATGTCGTTCTTCTTTCAACTAACCACAGAGACCTACCTACCGCGCGACATGTTAAGTATTTATTTTATAATCGGACAGGTCAGCCTTATGTCTTATAAGTACCTAATATATGAAATTTTGAACTTGAATTTAATTAAACCATCGCAGAATTGTATAATTTCAACAACTATTAATCAAGTTTATTATACGTGTTTGTGACAAAGCTCGCAGCTTAACTCGTAGAAAAAGCGTATTAATTTATTCCGTTACTTTATAAGGCCATCTCGCATATAAATAGTGTTCACTGATTTCACACGGTGAGCGGTGCGCTGACCATTGTCTCCCTGTCATTAAAAAGAAAATCGCGAACCGCACCATTGTTGGATGTGCAACCCTTTGCCCTGTGTCCATGAGCGAGAGCGTTACGGGGCGGCCCGAGGTAATATCTCACAGTTTTGACAATCGCCCGTTGCGCGTTGGGGAGAGTGGAGAGACACTCATTGTTTCGCAGCATCCGAGGGTCCCGCAGAGAATTTATGCTCGCCTGTCATAACACAACGAATTTACGCTTTGTGAATCAATACAGTGATTTCATCAATAGACAGCCTTTGTTTCTGGGTGTCGAGCTTACGTAATGTATTAGGATATGTCAGCAAACAGTAATGTGTAAGTGGATACTTTTAGTTGAGACAATGGCCACTCATTTATATTGTGCCAATATATGATAATAAATCTGGACAGCTATAAAAAGCTTCGCGACGGACACTATGCGGAGTTAAATAGGTGTTTGTATCAGAAGCAGTCAAGCTGGTCTATTAGACTGTCACAAAATAATTAATGCATTTATAGTGTTAGGTATTGAGGAAAGATTAAATATATTATAAAGAAATGAACTTTATATGCCATATATTGTGACAGTAGAAGTTTGCGAGGTTTGAAACAATATATTTTAACAGATGATTATGATGAATCGTGACGTAGACAAATGAGATACCTACTTAGATATTGTCTTTCTTTTTTAAACACTATCCTACACTTGGATTTACTCCTATATCGTGAGTACATTGAAAAACATGTAAACTCATATATAAAAGAAAACCAGACCGTAACAACTTTATCTAAGCCGCGGGAATCGATTCCGTGACACACTGCACGGCAACCAATTGCTCAACCACTGCACTACCGGCAGTGGTACCGTCAATTGAGTACAAAAGATCGAGCCCATTGTTATCAACTGGATTATATAAAAATTTAGTACAACAATCTCCTTATTATAGGTATACCATTACAGGCAAGTAGATTTGTTGGCAATGCGACCCAATGTTTTTGGGTAATAAATTATGTACGCAGAACATATAATTTATTGGACATAGGGTTACAGTCATATGTATGTACTTACAGGTAGGTGCAATTTATTGCGCGTGTTCGTACAGTTTGCCTCTCAACAATTCTTGTTTACACTCAATACTGTAATTTCATAATTCAAGCGTTTAAATGCATAGCTTTTCGTGAGCGAATGTAAAAAAGCGCAGAGGTTCGCTGGCACGGCGATTACGGCCCTTAAAATAACATCGTACGTTTAAGTTAATGACAGACACACCGACAAAATGCACTTATAATTGCCTTTATAAAGAGTTTTGGTGAAAAATTATCATGCATTATGGTGTTACGGCGAGGTTCTCCCACGGGAGGGAGAGGAAGTGCTTTGTTTCTCCTACGCACGGTAGCTAGTAGATACACAAGTATGTAAAGCTAATTATCGTAATGCATTGAAATGTAATTAATTTTGTATTGGATTAGGTTCAGATTCAGAACTCTTCGAGGCGAAGGTAGCTGCGTACTATAGTAGTCTCGTACGTTTTGTGTTGAAATAATGTATCGGATTTACAGATTACAATCGTGCCTTAGTACTAATATTAATTTATTTATTTACACTGTATTAATAAATAAACATATATCTGTTACGAGCCAAGGGCGCCGTCTGCTTTGCCACATTAAATACCAATGTGACACTCGGCCTGTATACTCACTAGATTTGTAGTCACGAGAAATATCGATTAGAAACTTAAATGAATATTAAAACATAACAAATTATTTATATTTCTTATTGTGGTATACTAGCTTCTGCCAACGGCAACGTTAAAATAGGTCATATGTGTGTAATTATAAATTCACTACAAATGTAATTATGTATTGATTCTATTAGTCCACAAATGAATAGAAATCTCTTATCATTATTTCAATATTTCAATTTACTTCAAGGGTTACATTATACCTGTTACAAATGATACATTTATACTTTGTTATGATAACTTGGATTATTGGAAAATTTCAGGATTTTTTTAAAGAAGTTTTTGAACTTCGCAAACTTACACGAAAAACTTTCTTATTCGTTTTGTTTTCAATCTTCTATTAAACTATATATGGATCAATTAGCCAAAATACCATTACAACACACGATATTTTTTTTCTTTTTTTTTAGGTGGGAAAATCATCTAATGACCAATCTCGATCTTGGGCGGAGCGGGAGATAGTGTCAGACTTTTACTGACTAAAAATCCACTCCTGTTCCTTCGTTGCCTTCGTCCCAGGGCCCCAGGTTTCGTTTTCACACTAACCTTGGTCCCAGTAGACTTCGACCCTGCTGGGCCCCTACAGTTGCTGACATCTCCTTGAGGCGCGCGTGGAACAGTACGCGCCGTCGACGACTTGGGTTCGGTCCGGACGGTTACCGGACGGTCGGACGGCGAGCCACCCTTTGCTCGCCGTCCGCAAGCCCGCGCCTACGGTGGCCGGAAATGGGGTCGGAATCCCGGCGGCGGTTGGGGCGTGAGTACCGTTGCCTTTCGCGATCGGCCACCTCTTTTGCTAGCATTACTGCTTCGTAGAAAGAGGCGACCGCCTGCCACTCCTCCTCGCTCGGGACCATGGCCTGTACCAAGGCCCGGCGCGAGAGATCGCCGCCGCCAATCGCCCCTACGAGAACACGGCAACTGGAATGGAACTTCCCGAACTTCCCGTGTTCGGTGAGAACCTACGTCATGCGGAAGGTGAGGACGCCCGCGCCGTGAGGTCTTTCCAACCACGCCTCAAAGAGGGGACTTACCGCCATCAAAGAGGGGACTTACCGCCAAACACACGATAGTACGATAAAACACGATACCATTGGATGTATATTCAATAGTATCTCATTTTGCTTTCACCTTTGCTTGCCATAGACCTCTTAAGCCTTAAGGGGTTCAGAAAAAGATCAGTATGAAGAACAACCACAAAGCAAATACATACTTGTAATGTTCTCGTGTTTGTTACGGTCGCAAATGACTGTTTCAATAAAATAGAACTTGAAAAAAAACAGTAGCAAATTGCAATTTAAATAACATACAAATATTTTGCGGTCAGTCTGAAATCAATGTGCAATGGCGGACTTCTCGCTTTAAAGTTTAAAAGCGTGTTTTGAAATGGAAGCTTTAGTTGAATAGACGGAAAAAAAATGTCGATAGAAACGTTAATAGCCTGCCTGATTAACAGCAATACATTCTAAACGGGTCTACCTTTTATAGCAGAACTTTTTTTTGTAATAATAATATTTTGCACAACAACGGTTCGCATACCTTCATTTGCCATACATTTAAAACTCATCACTTTGTTAGTCAGAATCATCGTTAGGCATAAATTTCATATCCATAATAATTAAAAAGCAGAATCGCAGAAAATTCACAGTCAGAATCGTCTTTTGGCATATATTTTATATCGATAATCATTAGTTAGAAGTAATATCAAAACGGTAACCTAAAATAAATTACAAAACACTGTTGGTTTACATAAGGTCGACGGAGGCACCCTTCGGGTCCTCCTATTTCTAGGTGGTTATAAAAAAATAACCACGGTGGCTAAAGCGGGTGCGATACGGAGCAGCAGGCAGGCAGCATGAAAGCAGGCATGCGACATGCAGCAGGCATGCAGCATGCAAGAAGGTATGCAACATGCAGCAGGCATGCAGCGTGCAAGCAGGCATGCAGCATGCAAGCAGGCATGGAAACAGGCACGCAGCATGAAAGCAGGCATGCAGCATGGAAGCAGGCATGCTATATGCAGCAAGCATTGTTTCTATTACGGCTCCGGCGCTACGGGGTTTGGGTAGCTCCACGTGAGCTTATCGTCGCAGGTGGTTTGAAGGCCCGCTGCCACGGCAGAGGCTGGCCGACTTAGCCGGCCAGCAAGCTCCTCAGCTCGCGGGCCGCTTTACCCCTCCACGCCTACGCGGGATTGAATTACACTCTTGGGGTAGGGCAGACAAGACTGTGTATAGTCGGTTTTGCATTGATTCGTTTCTGTCACAAAATTTTGTAGCACAACATATTGACTTTTTATGACACTGTTTTAGTTTAATAATGAAAATGCTACCAAGTAATCGTCTTTATATTTGTGACTATATACTTTATATGACAAATATATCATTTGGCAAATGAAAAAAGTTCAAAAGAGGCTTCGGTCGCACAAAGTTATTTTGTAAATCGGCGAAACTAGTTCGGTAAAATAATACCTATGAGACATGATACTTCGATGATCTACAAATATGTCAAATAATGCGTATAGCAAAAAGACGTCGGTCAAAAGTTTTCGGTAAAATGAAATTCGAACAAAAATAAATTCGGAAAAGTGATCGGTTCCCCAAATAATCATATCTCTCTAAATAAACGTTATGCTAAACGAAATTATGCGTAATTTTAGTTATGGCAAAGGTGATATATATTTATATATGTATACCTACACAAAAAAAATCTGCCATGCCAAATAAAATTCGGCCATGTTAAAAGTATCCCGTTGTAAATTCGAACACGTAAACATTCTGCCAAACAATAGTTATGCTAAATAATTTTTATGCCTTAAAAATATTCGATTAAAGAAGATTATGTCAAGTGTGTTATGCCAAATAAATTTCGGAATATACAGAATTTGTCCAATAGAAGGAACCCGTTCTAAAGACATATCAAAACACACTTTTAAAATGTTCATATACAAGACAAAATCATTTTGGTGGACAACTGTAATTAATTATGTGAAGAATTAGAATGCTGACAGCTACATATACAGGTGTCGATAAACAAAACTTAAAATGTTGCCATTATATAATGTCACGGAGATATTTAATGTTGGAAACATTGCATAAGCAATTAGCAGCTCTTAGTCGTAGACATACATCAGCTACAGTAGCTGTGGGTAGCAGGTCTGGCGATAAATTCCCGTAACTATCCGGTGGTTACTAGCCAATAATCGACGTTGCATATTTACATAATTGTACCCGCTAAGTGTCTGTATCTACATAAAATTGCGTCTTTTTCATGACTTCTCTATATTTAACCATGAAGAAAATCGTTTCGATCAAAATATTTCTTCTGAACCTCAAGCCTCTTAATTAATACTTTATTTTGAATAAATTTCGACAACGATCACTTTATAATGACGGAATGATTTTGATAATATCATTAGTCATTATACATATTATTATGTTTAACATGTATCATAAAACTTTAACTTTATTAAGTTTTTCTGTGAATATCAAGTAACAGATAGGAATCAAATTAATTACGAGTATTACGTCCTTCCATTTGATTCTTAACTAAGTCTTATGCGAATGATGCTGGCTTTACTAATAGCTTTTCTTATTGGCCCCATTGAACTGTGAACGACAACTAATTAGACTGTCGGAAGTCAGTAATAACCATTGATATTAAGACCAATAATAAAACAGAACATTGATACAAAGTTAAAGGGTCTGGAGTTCGAAGTTTTATGCTAATAACGTTCGTGTGTTAGCTCCACACGCATGTAGATTGTGGCGTTGTTGATGTAACCAGGGGGAAAATGAATATTTATCAATTTATAATAGCCTGAATTGAGATGTTAATTAGAGTTGAGGCACATTAACAAACTCTTCGAGTTTTACTTTATGATTGTTGAGAATGAACAGTTTAGTAACCATAAAAGTATAAATACTTAACAAGTCATTAAAAGTATCGAGAAAAGTTACAGTTTACGACTTTATATAAATTGCAACACATAATATTATGCAGCATTATTAGTAATAGATTATGTGTTCAATGACATCATGACACGACATGCGGTAAACGAGAACGGAAGATAGAAAAAAGTGTAACAGAAAATAATTTTATTACAGAGACATTTCCGTTCGGCTCGATCGGAGATAATATTTAATCTTGAGACCTGAACACAGCTAATCTAATTAGATTCCAACTAGTGGAACGGGTCGATAAAAACGGTTATGAAGTTGGAATGGATGCCGCTACCGAGCGACAATTATGTGTGGATATCTGATTGCAAGTGAATACAGCTTTTATGATTCGATACTAAAACAAGTGCACAGAAAATACCGCCTATTACGTCTGCTGATTTGTACACATAAAGCAACATCAGTATATGTACAATATGTTGTATCTAATAATATAACTTAGATTGTTTACTCTTAAATAAAATATATAAACGTTTAAACCAAACTTAAACAAACGTCAACGAAACAATACGATTGGTGTGACGTACGAAGTTGTTAAGAGATGTATTGCAGCGAGGTATTTGTTAAATGTTGACGCAGCTCTACGGTAATAGATACAGTCACTGGATACCAGTGCCAACGTCCGTTTGAGCTTGTACTACACTAATGATAAATGATTCTGGGGATTGCGTTTCCTTAAGCACCTTTTGCATTTAGGTTCACTTCAAGGCTCTTTAGCACAGACATAATTCTATCGTTGCTATTAGTTTAACTAATAACTGTTGCAAATACAACAAAAAATGCTTGTAAATAAATAGACTTCACTAATGCTGCTTAGTTTTGCACAGGCTCTTGTTAATACATTCTTCATAGTTTATTTTTTGCATTGTATCGTTATTTGAAGACCTATGTTTATCTGTGTTTGGAGCACTCGTAATTCCTCTGAACCTAATTATAGTCCATGTAATTTGTGTTAACATAATTGCATTGTGTAATGGTATGATAGTGTAGTGGTGTCGGTGGCGTGGTGCGTCGCACGGCGCGCCCGAGGGCGACTCCAAGGATAACGGAGCGCGCCCGAGAAGCTGATTTATCGTGGACATCCACCGAACCTATCCGATTTGCATTTAGATAGCGTGGCGGCGGAGTGCCGGTGCGGCGGTGCGGGCGGGGCCGCGCCGCTTTACTCTATCGCACGTAAATTAACTATTAAATTATCTTTCTGCAAAAAAACGACAACGGCTATTCATCCCACTAATAAGATTTAAACGTACTCCGTCGATTCTCTATCATCAAGCTTTGTACCTCTAATAGCTAGCGCAGTTAATGATGTTAGATTTTCCTTATACATTTGAGCAAAGTTGTTATCCCAACTCATGAAGTCATCAGACTCAATATGGGTGCTTGAATATATCATGAATATGGGTGCTTGATGTAAATTGATTATCGAATTTAATTTGAACCACGGTGTTTGTTTGTGAACATTATCGTGTAGGAAAATGTAGTAATTATATTTAGTGCCACATTCCTCGAGAGCTGTTAGTTACGTAGTGGTGGCGGAAGGCTAACGATGACGGCGCTGGTGGTTCAGACACAGGCTGCTCGTAAATTATCTACCTCCGCAATTAGTAGGCGCCGATTTGGCGCATTAAGTGTACCTTTCCTTCAGCGACAAGCAGATATCGAATATTCAACAATCGTAGACTTCATCTCTTAATAATTTTCTTAATACACGTTAACTGGTTTTATTGACACTTATCTATATATTTATCTAGAAATTTATGAAGGTAAATTTCTAGATATGCTTATGCTTATGCTATGCTATATTTTTTGCATTAATCTTTTTTTTTTCAAGTCATGAAACAATATGATCCTAACAATTCTAGTAAGTAGGACCTTCCATCGAAACTAAAAGATGCTCTACATATTATATTAATGGATAGTATAGATCACTTTAATTAAATTATAGTAGGTATCTAAATTAAAATAAAACTGGTTAGTAAACCTCATTTTCGATAAAATTATCTAACTAAAGTCGTGTAAACAAGACAGCAATGAAACGCTAAACATACCAATATACGCATAATAACTTATTTCAGATTTGCACACTACTTTATAAAATGCAAATCATATTCTAAACAGAACTAGGTGTGTATTAATCGAAACTCGGCGTATAAAATATGGTGTCAGTGGACGTTGCTAAATGTTTTACAAAATGGAAATCGCGATTCAGCCGGCTCGCATGTGTGGTGCGCAGCTTATTGCAAATTTTCTTCGTGAGAACATTTAATCTTTCCGTCAAACAGATGTTATCCATTGCCACGAAGCAACCACTCTGAGGCGTAAAAGGAAGAAGCACACGCCCCTAATTGCGATATATCCCTGAGTATCTCCTACAATATGTAAATAGGCGTTGGAGGTAATTAAAAGCTTATCTCTCGGTCTGCCATCGCGGCCTCGCTGATTGCTTCGTAAAATGATTGACATGCTATTTTAACAGTGTACCTACCGATAATGAAAACGTTCCTGCACAATTTAATTCATACTTTATTTATTGTTGACAATTACTATTTGCACAGGATAATTGATCGCGTTCTCACAATTGTCAGGCTGCTGACGAGTTGTTTGCGATTTTTTTGAGTCTGGTAGCCGCGAGGCGCCCCCGCCGCCGCCGCGCGCTGCCAGCCGTCCACACACCGCCACTTACAGCGACTACACTACTTTTTATTATTTGTGTCACTTTTTTCGTACAGAATTCCCGATAAATTATCTTAATACGATAAATATTTACATTCGTTTTACAAAGCATATTGACTTGTCTATCTGTAAGTACAGGCATTTGTTAATCGTTTTGAAGAAGATTTTTTAGTCAGTGTTTAGAACGGTTTTACGTATTAACTGCTAAACGACGGTATTTACTTAGCGGTCCGGATGATCGTTCCGAGCTAGGTATGGAATTTGTAAATAACTTTAAGTATCTGGCTGGTAATACCTATAGTAAGACATCAACAATAATCGTGTTTCAGCTGACTAATAGTTGCTCAATTCTACAGCCTTGCCAGTTCATCTAAGTAAAACAATGCGATATCAAATCTGAATGCATTAAATCGGCATTGCCATATTTCCGTGGGCAGTGTCGCAGAACTTGTAGATCTTTAGGGAATAATGGCTTCGCGGTTTAATTATAGTCGCAGGAGTATAACATAATCGGGCATAAATCACTGTATATAGATACCTGCCAGGCCAACCTGTTCCAAGTGGCGCGCACAATGCGCCGCCGCTAATTTATACCTTCATGGTGATTTAACGACAGCAGCCGAATCTATCCAAGAATACGTATCAAAGTTTTTCCTATTGCTGCCTTAAAGAATAAAATTCATTCGTAGTGTCATTTATAGGTTTTTTATTCGTATGGTTCGCAACATGAAATTTATAGATATGGTCTCTTTGTTCAGTTGGTCGTTCGGTGAGTATCACGTTTAGCACACAATCGAGAGCATTAACATTTCCATTGAAACGTGCAGACTTTAATCAGCCGATACGATTCGCTCAGCCGCTCAGCCACCCAGCCCAAACATGACGAGTGACAGAACTGCAACGCGGGCTCAGCTTCCCTTGAGAACATTGTTCTTCATTTGTGTCTCCGCCGCGAGATAACGACACAACCGTCCCCACTTATTACTTTACGAAACTGTTTAAGTTATTATAAGTTTACATAATTTATATTGTTTACAGATTTATACCAGTCGTAGGTCTGATTTATAATAAAGGCTCTACATGCTATTAAGTAACGCCTTCTCGAGAAACATGGACCACACACAGCATTCAAATTAGAAAAGTCAGACAAAACGGAAACGATGCATTTATTTTGGGTTTAGAGAGGTCGCGGACGCCGCGGGCGTTCCTTCTTCTAAGCTCGTAACTCTTCTAATAGGACACGTGACGCGAGCTTAACTAGGGCTTAATGCGAACAACCTCGATTGTATATATCATTTTGATTTGTAGTGAAACCGAAACATTTGTACGTCTCGCGTCGACCGTTAAGACGATTAGTGTAATATTTTTATGTGACCGTTCGGGATAAAACATTCTCAATTTACTTCTTCATAATTCTCAGTTATCATAATAATATTAACCTCGCAGCTATGCTTTTTAAAACGGGATGTTTATTTATTGTTAAATGGTTGTTAAAGATAATTCGTTTTAAAATGATCGATGATAAGTGCTTGTTCAGTTTTTTGTCTTGTTCGAGTGGTGTTATAATTGCGAGCATATTCTTGTGCATCGCGTCTCAATATTCGCAAGCGCGGGCGCAGCACAGGCGGCCTTCAGTGCCGTCTCAGCTTCCGCACGTCCCCTCGCCGCTAATGACACAAACTGTCTTTTACATGCATGCCGAATGTTATGTTCATTGTTTTGTATTTTTAACGAATGCTGAAGGTTCAGGGTTTTGCAATTTAGATTATTCGTTCTATTAAAGTACGAATAAATGAACACTTATATAGTATCATTACCTATTGGTTTCATAAAATCATAACATTACAGTAGGGTACGAAGTTACGAACTATTCTAAAACATAATTTTGAAATGACAGATACGTAGGTATCAACTTTGAAAAGTGATGATAATTCAATTAGAACAATTATTCTCCTTTGTAAATAAAGTGCGTATTGATCGTGATGTCTGTAAAGGCGCCGGCGACCGCGCTACCGGGCAGGCGCACACGCACAATATAAAGAGCACTTCTTTCTTACAATCGCAAGTTAGCGGCGCATTCAACCGCCGCGTCAACCTACTGAGCGTTGTCACTCAACGGTCAGTCAACGGTTTTCAAAAGAATTACGAATAACAATTTTACGAGCTCTGAATTAAATTTTATTTCCTGCCAAATGTCACAGTTTAAATAAAATGCTATGAGTGACTTTATAAAGAGCCGTCAATACGATCAACCTTATTAAAAAAGAAATCCGCATTCTTATTATTAGTAGCGATTGGAGAAATAACGGTTTTAATCTTTGAATAGAATATAAACAATGATATCAACTTGACAACACAATGTATATTTATGGCTTTCGTTATTAAAGAAAGAACCCTAACAAAACGGTATCAATGTGTCAATATCACCCCTTTTATTTATGATATTTTGTTAATTTAAATCGGGAATTGAATACGGGCGCACCGAATGATAATTCAAAGATACCGAAATTATCAATGTGTGTAGGTAGACCGTAGATGTATGGCATATTGTCGCTTGTTTAGTGCCAGTAATTGTAAGCTTCAGCGCGTAATTATAGAGCCACGCTAAACTTTCAGTTGAATGCTACTAGTTTCGCAGACAGGAGACATGACTTATTTAGTGCCCATGTTGCGTTTCCATCTTTAATCTGCGTGGGCGCATATTTCTGAGAAAACATTTCTTGTTGACCGTACATAATGCTGCCAAGAAAACAGAAGTAATAATGTTGGCCATACTTGTACGGTGAAGAAGTCCGTAAATGAATCATCGCATATGCGTTCCTCGTCAGGGCGCAAAAAGAGGTTTGTCGAAAATGCTCCTCGTTTAGTTTAGCTCGGCGACGCTGCGCTCGCTCATGCTCCCCGCACTCATCCCTTATTTATTTATACTGGTATGAAGAATGTACATTTTTTGTTCTGCCATAACAGTGTGCGTCCAGCGCAGCGACAGTCCAAGCCAGCGAATTCTTTAATTGACAAAATGCAGCGAAGTTACATTCCACCTCGAATCGTTGCTTTAATGTGGGAACACTAAATGGATTATTAATGACACATTTTCATTTTTGTGCTAATATGAACAATTAATTATTTAAGGTCAGTATTATCTAGGTTACATTGATAATTGGATTAGCAATATCTATTGGAAAAATTATGTAATTTTTTATTATTTCTGAATATTTTAAGATGTAAGAATATTATTGCCTTATTACAGTCGTAAATTACAGTAAACTAATTGTTATGTTTAGGTATAGAGATGTACCCTCTATTGCGCCAGTTTATTAAATATTAATTGAATCTTTCGTTTCCCAAAATGCTAAGAGTTCAGAAAGAGACTTTTATCTAAAATAACATACAAAGCTGTCAATGTATCTGCAGCCCTGCACTTTCAATGTAAGGTCTAATAAAAAAATATTGTTTAAATCATCAGTTTCTATCACGCCTCGCTCAGCGCTGGTAATGAGTCGTTAGTTGCGATAGGTTCTAGTTTCTCTTATCATCAATGATAAAACATGCGTAGCTTAGAGCCGCACCCTGCGCTTTCCCTTGGAGGCAGGTACTGCGCCTGCTCGTTCTGTATGCCGTGTTCCGAGTACCAAATGGCCAGTGCCGAGAGCTAAGTGCCTAGTGCCCAGTGCCAAGTGTCCAGTGCCGAGAGCCGAGTGTCGAGAGTCAAGTGACAAGTACTAAGTGCAAAGTGCCAAGTGCCGATTGCCGAGTGCCGAGTGCATAGTGCTCAGTACCGAGTGACGAGTGCCGAGTGCTGAGTTCCGAGTGCCGAGAGCCGAGAGCCGAGTGCCGAGTGCCGAGTGCCGAGTGCCGAATGCCGAGTGCCGAGTGCCGAGTGCCGAGTGGCAAGTGCCCAGTACCGAGTGCTCACTACCGAGTTCCGAGTACCAAGTTTCGATACCAAGTACCCGGAGAGCGAGGTGAAGCTCCGCCTCGCATGTTTCAATATAGATATCTGCAACGCGACAACGACGTTTATGGATATGTATCTACGTGAGGTTATTGCATACGAGACAGGTTAACCAAACCTACGTGAAAGTTTGCTTCATTACGCCATGAAGGAACTCAATAATTATATTGGCATTTTCAAGGTATGGACCGATGGATCGAGTGATGCTTTATTAATTATAGATAATTTACAAAGTTTACAAAGGGCCAAAGGGGGGATTACCCAGCCTCTATGGTGTCCCAGGCCACAGATGGACATCAAATATTACTCAAAAAATTAACAATTTTAAAATCAAAATACATATACAAATTGACGCCACTATTTTAGAAATATTCAAACAAAGTTAACGTTTTGAGGTTAATTTCCTATATGATAATGTCTCCGACTTTGAGATATCTTTAAAACTTCTCTTTTTTCAACGCTTGATACTTAAATTAACATATGAGGGATGTTCCTAATATATTTTTATCCAGTTGCAGTTAGTGGTGTCTTCCTTTAGACACTTTTCCTATTTAAAAAAATGTTAATATTTTAAGGAGCACAGTTTTATAACAAAAACATACCCTCGTGTATAAAAAATGCACACTCATTCAATACGTTGAAAAAGCCCACCACTAGCCCAATCAATATCAAATTCTTCTTTATAGTCGTTACTCTTATCAGAGTGGTCGTGATCATCATTGTGAATCACAGTGATCTTGGTAATATGGCGCCATTCGTCGCGGAATGCAGCTTTCCGGGTACATTCCCAAATATCATACGTACGCGGTGACAAACTCATATTATTTATTAGTATTTTTTTTTATGGCAATTGAGCCGGCTGCGACAGCTTAATGTAAAACATTGTTCCCACAGAGTACTTTGGTAATATAAAGTAAATGACATTGTCTTTTTTGAAGCAACAACAATCTGACACTTGTCAGATTAAATTCAGTGTTGTCACTATCACAAAAAAAAAACAATTAAATTAAATTGATACTCGTTTTTTTTTTCAGTAACCGTTAATTGATTTATATATTTCATTTTCCTTTTTGTCAAGTATAAATTGGTTTTTATTGTCATATATTTTCTCTTTTATATAGTTTTATTATAAAACGATCTTTAAATACTTAAAAATAATTATGATACTGGCAATATTTGCTAGTGTCAAAATGATAAAACCGATTGTTTTTTCAATAAAGTTACTTTTTATTTACGAATTTTTGTTGATTGTATTGGCGCTCATTTGGAAGTAAGTGAATACATATTTTTTTATTGCAAAATTGATGAACAAAGTATTTTTTCTCTAGTCTATTGTCCACTCATGACCTCATTTGGGCAATCCCCTTTGTAGATCTTTTTGCGCATCCGCAATCCTAGCAGGCTATTAGCAAACTATAGATATAGTATAACCTTTATCATAGTTTTCCGATTTTAATTAAGAGATTAATAATGAAGCTGTGAGAACCAACGACCGGAAAGGATAAGCTCGGCAGGCGGGCTGGCGGGCACGCGGGCGCGGGTTGTCGGCGGGCGCACGCAACCCTGGCCGACGTGCGTGCGCTCCGTTACGACACCTACACCAAATTTTTCCACATGCCCGAGCAGCAGATAAGCGGCGAGCGACGTGTTATTTATTAACGAACCGAATGATCGATAGTTGGACGCGTCGCCGGACGTGGACGTGGACGAACGCCGCCTTTCGAAACTCGCCGCCGCCGACTGATCGTTGCGCTGTACGCCGCACACACCTCCTATAAATCCATCCGGCAATGTCTCCGACTCGACCGAGCACGAAATCTATATTCTTTGAGACAACTTCATAGCCGAGCTTTCACTCAGGTGTGTCTTCGGAAATAATATGTCATGTCTTTTTTGAGTGATTTCACATTCCAGGTTTTATCTAGGAGGTGCTTTTAATTAAATTCCCAACAAAACAACAGCAAGGTTATCCCTTAACCGATGAGGAGTTTGTAATACCTATCTGAAAATAGTCGTGCATGACAAATGCATTGTTTGCACAAGCAAGGCTTCTCCAACCCTTTGCCAAAGTCATCCGTTCCGCTCTAGCATACGTCACGTCGTCGTGTCGTGACAGCTGTGCGCGATACTTTCTAATCGCTCCATTCAATAGTCAACGCCAAACAAATACACAAGGAGTAGGCAACTTGCGAAACATTAAATGGCTCGAACAACTGACAGCCAGAAAAGAGTGATCAATTAATTATTTATAGAAGTGCCAGTTAAGCGAAGCTTTGTCACAGGTTGCACAACGCCGTGCTCCGAATACTTCCAGAATGTCGGCAACTCGGCAATCCAATGAGCTCATAATGTAAACAAGCTCGTGTGTTTACATGTATCGGTTCGAGGCAAACGTGATAGGAAACGATCGGAAATTCGAGGTTCGGCTGCACAGGGCAGGTTAGACCAGTCCCGGTGGCCTCGCAAGGACCCCAGCAAACCTGTTAGATTCGTTGCACGATTTTTACGTGCGCACCTACCGGAATCTCATTCACGTGGTGCAGCGCGCCGCCGTGCCGCCGAGCCGCTCCGCCCGGCCCCCTGCCGCTCCGCCCGGACCCTGCCTGTTAACTCGTCAAATGACTCACGCTTCGGCTGGTTAAATGCCAGAAGCTGGCTTTTCCAGTTCTCTGATCCAATTCGCACATTCTATTCTTACTTGACACTAACGCCACATTCTGTAGTCTGTTCATTCATTGCTTAGCTAATGATGTGAGGCAACACGACAAACGCTTAAAGTTTTTAGACTTTGAGGTACCCAACCCTCATTTCCTACAAAATCAGAACTGGCTCAGTACCTTACTACATTTGTTTTACCTGAGTAATAGATTTCCTGCGATATTGTTTCCTTTATTGATCTGGATGAAAACTACTTCTTAGTTTATTTTACGGGAGAAGCAGGAAAATGTTTTTATTAGTTGTCTTTATCACACACAACATAGGAAAGTGGGACCGTATGTATGTCACATTTCACACGACACATGCTAAGATGTGTTAACACACCAGGAACAGGAATCAGGTAGAACTACGATCCGGTCAAACCCGTCCGACGCGTGCTTCCAACATTTTTTATTTATTTGTCTGCAACGTCGGATACCGCTGGGCGTGACGTCAGACGACCTAAACTGGTTAGCGAGGGAGCAGGGATTTGCCTCGTATCCTTCCGGTTCTGCGAGTGGTTCAGACCTGTTCTACATCAGGTGGCGCACCAGCCAAGCGACCCCGCCGCGGCCAAGTGACGTATCACTACTACGGCGAACCTGTATAAAATCACCCGAATTAGACAACGCCCCTGCGTATGACCGCTGTTCCGCCAACTAGTCGTTTCACTCTCGTACCAGACACCAGCATCGCTGACTCACGCACTGTGTGCGCAACAATTAGCAAACGTAGCGTCACATAATGCGATGACCGCGGTGGGTACCATCAAAGGTCAGTATCCGTACCAAAATGGTCACGCCTAATAACTGGTTCGTAAGTTGTAGTCGACTCATTCGTAAAGTTACAGAGGTTTTTTAAACCAGTATTTTACGCTATGTTTACTCGGTTTACTCTATACTACGAACTCAATGAAGCAATACAAATATTGGAGCGATTAGTTTAGTTTTATTAAATTTATTTGTTTTTGGGCAATTAAATAAAGTGTGTATGTTGTATTGTTGCAGAAGACGCAAAGAGGTGATGGAGGTTAGCGGCGAGTCGTGGCGCGCGTACTACTCCAGCACCGAGCACGGGCTGAGCGCAGCGCCGGCGCTGGATGACGGCGCCGGCGGTGGGCCGCCGCTCGAGTACTACAAGCTGCCCCCGCTGGCGCAGGACTCGCACCTCAACCTGCACAAGGACGCCAAACTTGTCGATGTCTGGCCGTGAGTCCACACACTACTATGTCTTCCTTATTGTGAAGCTTGCACTTACTGCACAACTCATTATCATTAATTACCCCATGTTTTTATTAAGTTTTTGTTTTATATAAAAAATATATATTGTAAATAAAAAAGGAGCTCTACAGTAAATAATCTACACACTACTATTTAACTAACTGTTACATTGATATGTTTATACATATCTATGATCGTTGAAGCAGCTAGGCATGTCACTTTATATCTGAAAATCGATTCTACAAAACATTAATTCCATATTGATCATAGACAGAGTGATAGATACTAAAATTAAGTAGATAGGTACCTAGGTATTCTTCTAAACACACAAACACAACGAGAATAATTAATTACTCATAAACACGTTACAAGATATAGATATAGCAAGATGAGCAACGCAGAATAGGTATATTGAGATATAATCGAATATGCAAATCCAATCTAAAATATCGATAGCTAACAATGAAGTGGAATCAGTAAATGATCGCGGAAAATCAATCGTCGATTCTCACGGCCGTACATCAAATTGAAGGTTCGTGTATCGGAGCAATTATCATTATAATCGCCGAATTTCGCGGCGCGGTGAATACGGAATGAATTCGCGTAAAGTTTATATGTAAACTATGATAATATGCAATCTTTGTGTAGTGTAGTTTTTGTGCATGACGATGGCAGGCGGGGCCGGGGGTTGTGTGTTGTGTCGCCGAGTCTCACGGACGAGTACACTGAGACAAGCCGCCGCGTGGCTTCCGGCCCCACCGAAAGGTGTCAGAATAACAAATAATAAAAATGTTAATGTTCCACTCAATAAATCATGAGCACTCATTTGAATACCTATGGCGGGATTAACGAAATGGAAGTTCGCATCTCGCGAACCCCCCGCACCCCTTCCGACCTGCCGGCGTATATCATTCTAGAATTAACATAATTTTGCTATCTGACTTCTTTTGCAAAAGAAACATGTGTATTTATGATAAATATTTTGAGATTAGCTGAAAAATTATGACTTGTGTCATCGTTTTCCGTAAATTAATTATGTTTTCATAACTAAAGTAGACTAAAAAGTTGCACCTATAAATCAGTTTTATTTTCTATGTTATTAGAAAATATGAAAAAAAATATATAACTATTATAAACCGTAAATCTCTAAAAGAGTAGAGCTGAACAGACACATATTTTTTTAATCTTTTAAATAATTATGAATACAGTCGGTGCATTCATTCGACTTCCCATAGAAACGCGACCCCGATCAAATTATTCTCGCTCTTTGAAAGAGGTTGTTAACAGCATCCTTTGAATAGCGACGCAAAAATGAGCAAACGTCGTGTCACATTCTGAATACAAAGAGTGCATAATGTTTACTTGACCCTGTACAGACCATTTAAACTTTTACGAATGTTTTATTATGTTCCATATACACTAGTTATAAATGAAACTAGTTTGGAATCCGTGAAAATGTTAATTTCTGAATTAATTTTTTCTGTCAACAAAAACTACATTTACTATTGAATAATGTGTGTAACTGGTATGTGTGGAAGTTGGTGTCGTGTTGTGGTGCGTAGGATGTTCACATAAGAGTAGGAACTGGCGAAGTGGTAAGCCTCCCACGTCACGCCTGTCACCGCACACGTAGCTGGCGCAGCGCGGCTGCAGCCAGCCCGCGCTCCAGAATGTGACACTTGGCCGGCTCCGGTGCCGAGTCATGCTCGTCACTGTTTACGGGAGTGCATAAATACAAATAATGACAATAGACGGATGTGGCTGGAAGCGGCTCACATTGACAAGGACGCCCAGCGGCCCAGGACTTGTCGCGAGTCATTGTGGCACGCGTCCCACGCGCCTGCTCGCCGCGTGCCGCTATTGCTCATTCATACATTCAACATTATAACGAACGCTCTGAGTCGCCCGCACCCATACGCGCGTTCCGTCTCCGAATGCGTTTGTATGCTAATAGTCCAGCGCTAGTGCATCGTCAGGTTCGAAGCACACTATTTGTTGTCTAAATCGCTCGTATTATTTGAATTGAATGCTCGATAGATGTAGAAATAAACTAGTTCTGTCTGTATTCCTTCAAGATTCGTTGACGTAGGCGTGAAAGCGTTTCGTAAAGGCATTGCGTAGTGCACAGTGCGCGGGCGCACTCGCCGCGCTCTCAGCACAGGACTACGCGGATGTTACGGGTATTAAATGAAAACGGCGGCTATAACCATTAATAGTTGTCGGAGGCTGTCGAATGCTAACGCTAAGATTAGCATAGAAACGCGCGGCGGGATGCCTCTGGGGAGGGCCTCGCCCTCTTGACCCTGTCACTGTTCGCACTTGCCGTACTAACGGGAAGTCGGTTTCTCCACACTAATGTACCTAACTTATTTTACGAGCTAATGATAGAAATTATATACGTATTTAATTACTATGTAGGTAAGAAGGTAATATTTACTGAATACAATTTAAATACTTGTCATATTACTACTTTAGGTATATCTAACGTCAGTTTGTATTAAGTTTTGATAAATGCAAAATAAATTAACCTATCTATAGTATCTATATGCTAAAAGTGCGAGCGGGCTGAGCGTATGTGCCGTCAATGTCGCGGTGGTTTAACAAAACCCAGGGAGTTGGAACCGTGTGACCCATTTAGGACTAGAACCGGTTTCCTCTTGAAGGTACGTCGTTATTGTTAAAGACACAGTAGTAAATGCCATTCAACTCCCTTGGATATAACGGACCCTCTTATGAGGATAATGCATAAAAAGATGGTAACATCGTTATGTCCCTGACGTCTCGGTCATCACGTAGCGAAAAATGAAAACGGGGATTGACCATTATCTCTTGACCATTCTTTATCATGCGAATATATTCACAACAGCTGCGCAAAGACTCGTTCGAGAACTGTATACTTCTATGACAAAAGCCCAGCTCTTGATTATTATTATATAGGTATAGATAAGTAGATACACTTTCGTTAGTTACTTAGTTCATTACGATAAAGGGAATAACTGAATGGGAAGTTAATGGCCTGAGACAGTTATGTGTAATCAAACGCCCGATTTAATGACATAGACAAATGGCGAAATCGTTTTCAATTAAAGTTTTTGATAATGTATTAGTTCCGTGAGAAAAGTAGCAATAAACCTACATTTAGTCGAATGATATATTCAAATAGAATGAAATTACGTTGGTCGCATCCGCTGCAAGCGCCTCCTTCGTCTCGTTTATCGTGCGGGAGATCGTAATCTATTCGTCAAACGATGGATAAACTGTCGCCGCTACAGATTTTGATATAGATAGAGTCCGATGCGCATATGTTAGCTTATTAAGTTATTATCAAAGGTTCCGTGGAATTATTCAATTCAGCATTGAGAACTGAGATAACGACTAGACCATATTTGGAATAAGCTATAGAGCGAGATTATTGTGGAGCGGTAAATGTAGGTACTGTATTACAGACAGACATAAATAAATATATTATAAATATGTTTAGATTGTGATAGTATCCATACCAAGATTTTGCTAAAATGCACCTCAGATTATAAAAGAAAGATATGAATGCTGTCTCTTGTAGAGAAATTTCGATTGAATGCAAGTATGAGCTGCGCGAGGGTAGCGACCCCTGTACCCTTAGCGCGTATTGTCGAGATCTCATCATGTGTGAAAGGGTGTTAAGTAAACATTGCAAATAATTATAATGGCAATTGCATCCGAGCGACGAAACGATTCCGCTTTGATAAGAAAATGTATATTTGCATGTAAAATGTATCACAGCTTGAGATGGTGATCATTCTTACCTTTTATTACGCTTACTGTTATGTTAATCGCAGGCAACATGACACTGATATCAGATTAACAGTTTGGGAAATCTATTCCTAGCTACCTGATAGAGAAGTATACATACCGGCAACGTTAGGGGGAACTGTGAACTTGTAGGTATTATAATTCTAACAGTCAATTTATAAAAACAATCTTTTTACTGTTGGTGGCTTTTGAAATACGATAAGTAGATAGACAGATAGGAAATAAAACATATAAGTAAATTAATTTGAAAAAATAATGATAAATTAAAAAAATTCAAAGAGATAATAAGTTTGCATAGATAAACCATGATGCATCGTAAAATTGATCTCTTATCGATTATCGATTAGTTTCAAATTCTTGAGAAAAGTTTGAATTTATGAAGTTGACAAAAATCATTCTAAAGAAGTTGTCGAACTATCTTGTCAGTAGTTTTAGATCTCGTAGAAACTTGGTGCTAAATAAATATTTTTATCGATTTTAAAGAAAATGTAGCATTCTGCTGCAGCACAACTCAATCATTAGTAAAAAAATATATATTATTATTAGGTAATTGCCTCTGTTAGGTACCTAATCTGCTCCAAAGTGGGTTTTAATTGATTAGAATTTTAAAGGTACCGAGGAATATTTATGTATGCATGTTCGTTATCAGACTTTTAATCTATCAGTCAAACTTTAATTTAGGTACTTACATTTTCGTCAAGATTTTGATATTGATTGTCCCTGAGAATGACGAATTGAATTCGAACTTTTTTTGTTGTTCGACATTTAGCCATAGGTAAGACTTTCGTAAGCCATTCGGTGCTCGATAGTTAGCAGTCAGCACCCACAGGGCTCGAACGCTCGAAGCGTCAGCTGTCAACGAGGCGCGCTTTGTCCCGTTTGTACAAGCGTCAACAATGAGCGACAAGCAAACACCGCATTGTGCTCCACGCACACTCGTATGAATAACGATAACTACGCGACGCCGCCGGCATGCCGACCTCGGATTAATACCAATAATTCAATTTGCATACATCGCAAAAACATCGGCGGGATAAACCGTCACTATATCAAAATATCACAGCGATACAACTCAGTTTGTTTGTCTTGAAATTACAAATTCGTTTCACTTTTTTCATGTCGCGTTATTTGTTAGTTACTGGCACTACGGAAATGGTTGTTCCTACATACAGAAATATTTTACACGGCTAAGCTTTATCTTATCGAATGAGCGATTTCACACTCATCGCGTTTCTCTTACAAATCGCGTGCATAAATCGTTAAGAATGAGCAAAGCGAGAATTGCAATCGGACACGGGCGAGGAGCGTCCGGTGCTGGCGGGCGGGCGAGCCGGCGCGCGGGAGGTCGCGCCTCGACCAATTCAGACGCATGAAATAGTGCCGCAAGACTCTCTTATCTAAAATAAACATCTGAGCGCCGGTGAAACATGTCTTCAATTATCATAAATCGGCGCGCACTGACATCGGCCGACGAAAGCTGCGCCCGCGCCCTCCGCGCCCTCCCACCCCCGGGCTGCGCTTACATGCAAACAAATCAAAACGCTCCCATGTAAATGACTTACGAAAGCTATTATAAGTAAACCGTCCTGCTTGTGACGTTCGTGGTAAATACGCAATTATTTCGTTATAGATTACTTCCTTTGTTTCGTAGTCACTTAGGAAAGTACTTAATTAATAGTCGGTGAGTCACAATTAGAAATTAACTTTCCGTGTTCAGGTGCTCATTTTATTAGTAAGTGTGCCCTAATTGCTATATATTTTGAAAGAATCGCGATGATGACACTGTTAGACATTCGCGTCTTTTAATTTGTCTATTACAATAATAGGAACACTTCGTACAGAACTTGCTCTGCTGCAAAATCAGAGATTCCTACTTTCTTTACTTGTGCAAATTAATAGAATCTAAAATGATATCTTTGACTAAGGTGCAGACAAGATTTAACTCTTGTAACATGTAACAATAGGTGATAATGTGGCAATATTAACTACTTACAGAAAAAAGCAAAACCCAATAAAACAAATGAATAACTGATTGAATATAACATGTCATAAACAAAAAGTGTATTTAAATTTATAATTCTAAGTTAGTTTGAAGATATCACAAAGTGTACACTTGCATGTGTGTTTGTTACTATGAGATAATTAATGCCTGAAAAAAATGATAAATAATAATAATAAAACGACAATTTCATAGGAAAAGAAGATTCAATAAAAATATAATGGACTGCAAAAATTCTGGGTCGCTAATCAAAAGTGTAATAATTTAATAAGATGAATTCGTAAAACTGTCGAATGTTGTAGATGATTGATTAAAACATAAAGAAAATACGTATGTGTATTCGTTACAAATCGGATGGAATCAGCTACCGTCGTTCTTTTTTATTGTTGTGTCACAATCTTGATTAATTGTATACTACACCAAAAAAAACTATACTGAACCATACATTACACTTTAAGATAAAACCACGACCACAGATACCTCCCAACACATAATGCCATGTTGTAGATTATCGACTTTCATAAAACTCATTAGTAATTATAGTGCTACGAAATTCTACGAAATACGTAGCACTTCGTAGAGCGTAATAAGGGCACTTTAATCCTTTTTTATCGAATATTATCAACTAATTCGTAATTTAAAGAACAAATTTTGTGACTGGAGTAATTTCGGATTAATAAACGCGCGTGGCATTTGGCGAATCTTCGGGTGCTACGAAATTTGTGCAGCGTAGCGTGTTTACTTTAAGCACTATCCGTATCAATATCAGTTACATCTACAATACGTACGCGCGCTGATAGAAAAAAAAGATCATTCATTCATTTGTATTGTTTGAGTTTATAATATTCCATATTTGAATTAAGATTGTCAAATTTTGGAATAACAACTTTAAGTCACATAAGATAAAGTCAAAATTCCATTACAACTTATACTTTTAGGGTCACATAAATATCAACTTAAAATACATAACACTAAAGTCGATATTTATGTTGATAACGTTAGATTGTAATTATCTTGAATTATTTATTAATTCATAGTACATATAGGTATCTATATTAATCTCGTATAAAAAAGTATACGGTCGAAAGGGTCAATTTTAATTGATTAAAGAGTTTCGTTTTTAAGCTTGTCTGAAACAGTAAATAATAATTTAATACAATAGTATTTTTTTATTTTTTCTAGCGGCAACAATCCACAATCGTTGTTATTTTAAGTTCCCAGTCTTACACATAGATGGCAGCACAGTGATGACTTCAGCTCCTTCATGTTAAAAATAGTGTAATAAAGCGGTACCACAAAAATACATACTAGAAAGGAATACAAATGGACTTTATTCTTTTTAACTGAAAAATTTGGGATTTTCGTTATTTATGAAAAAAATTGTAACGTGTAACAAAATAATTTATGTAAGTATTTCAAATTGTAACGTAAGCACACCAGAAATATTATCGGCGAACACTAATTGTATACCTATCACTAATCGATAAAATCAAATCTTCTAAATTTTTTGTTAAAGCAAACTAAATCGTAACATGACTATAAAATAAGCTTAAATACATAGTTCTAGAGATAAAGTGTCAAGAAATGTTAACAATTTTAAATTATACGTTTCGAAAGTAGGCTTCCTCTTAAAATACCTTATTAGGATTGAGTAGAGCGTGCTGGCAAATATCTGTAAAATAACTTAATCTAGGATCAGATATTTAGGCTAAGAAATATAAAGTAAACCTTGCAATCATGTAAATAATATTGCAAACTGCAACAAGTATGATAATTTTATTTGTATTTTCATTGCTAGGAAAATACCATGTGACAATTTGACAGTGTGTAACACCTAGAGCGAAAATAATAGTACGAAGAGTTAGCGCGCGGCCGCTCGGGGTGGCGGCGCGCGCGCAGCTCGCCAATCACGCTTGTCTCCCCTCCGCAGGGCCGGCGCGGCGCTGAAGGCGGCCAATGGCGCGCACGGGGCGGAGCTGGCGGAGCTGTCGGGGCTGCTGCACGCGGGGCTCGTGAAGCGCGAGCCCGAGGACCTCAGCCGCAAGGTGGCCGCGCCCGAGCACGCGCTCACGCCGCCGAGACACAAGGTGCGTCACACGTCCGCACGCCGTCGCCGCGCGCGCACGCACTCACACACACCGCACGCGCACTCATGTCTCGACCGCGCTTGTCGTACGATGCGCCGAGCACCGCGCTCGCGACGCACTAGCCGCGCCCGCCCGCGCCCGCTCCGGCCGGCAGTGCTGCCTGTGCCCGCCCAGTGCATCGCCGACCTCGGCGACTACCGACGACCTTTACACTTTTTTGGGATTACACATATTGATAATCGTGAACGTGATACGATCGATCGACAATAGTGTACGTGAAGCTGTGAACTGTGCTTCGACGCGGCATGTACGCGTCGACGTTGCGGAGCGGCCAGTTGTCGTGGGAGAGCGCGTGTAACCGGCGCGTGTGTCCGCAGGTGGGCGAGCCCGGCGACGCGTCCCCGGCGTCGCGCGCGTCCTCGGCCGGCCTGCTGCCGGACGCCACCATGTACGCGGCGCAGATGTTCGCGCCTCCCGGCACCCCCAGCCCCACTCCCTACGCCGACCAGTACTCGCGCCAGCCGGCCAGCTTCGCCGGCGAGCCCTACTACAGAGAGTACTTCGTCGGCGAGGGTTACCAGCAAAGGGCTGCTCCTCCTTACGCTGATGCGGAGTCTGCATCTGCTTCCGCCTTTAGCGATCGATACGCGACCCCTCGCTACCACAGCAAGAGTGTAATCGCGGCCGCGGGGCTCACAGTAGACCTGCCGTCACCAGATAGCGGCATAGGAGCCGACGCAGTGACTCCCCGGGACCACGCATCCACCGTTCAGCAGGTCGGTGCACCGTGGGCGCGGGCGGGCGGCTTCTCACACTCGACAACTACACTACACACTTATGTATTACACATCGCTGCGATACTGCGCTAGGGCTCATTCATGCATTCACTCACATACTTAAGATACGTGTTGTGTTGTTCACGTCATGTATCTTTCTGGCTTCACATTGAACATTAACTTATATAAGGGAGACTTCATCTCTACTTTTCACTTTGAAAATATGTTTAGGTACATTTATACATTTTCAAGTAAATATCTATAACCCATGTAATATTTAAATTGCAAACAGAAGAGAAGACCTATTTCTTTGAAGTGGTAGTTTGCATAATCGCCGAAGCCCACCCGCGCTCTATGCTCTTGTCTTATTTGTATGTTGTTCTGTTTTATAATAAGTAGACTAGTTTTCTGATATGACTTGAGAATTTGTTTAATAATAAGGGCCAGTTTATGAATTGAGTATGCGACCTGAGAACGTCTCAAACCCTACTTAAATGCCAATTTTTGACGGTTTTTCAGGCCAAAGTATAGTTCGAGATAACACTCAACTTCAAAAGTTTGAATCAGAAATTGAGGATAAGGCTTAAATGCAACAGAGTAGTGAGAACCAAAACCTATACAGAATTACATGAAACGCTAGAAGTTATTTCTGTTAATTGATTTGAATTCTTTCAACGAGAGGTGAAGACGTGCTTACGCACGTTTTATATACAGGACAGTTTTCAGTAGTCAGACAATTCACTATAGAGTTTATGAAAAGGTAGTTCAGAATGACACCTTTCTTTTACTTGAAAATGTTGTGGAGAATCTTCCTACTACAAAGTAGGAAAATTCTTCCCTAAAAATTTTCCTAGCTACAAAAAGACATAATGTTAATATATATTTGAAGAGGTTCATAGGAAATTAAAATTTGAAGAAGTAGGTAATCATACTCTTACCAGGCTAAGCAGACTTCTTAATCAATATTGGTATAATCAGCAAGTCTAATTAGAATACCAGCAGTGAGTAATGGCTGATGGATTACATAAGTATAATAGCTAGGCCCTCTAATTGCAAGTGCGTCGAAGTGCAGACAATAGAGGCGAAACCTTGAACCAACTGCAGCGAACACCTCGCATTTGACTTGAAATTTATGAGTTTACACATTAAAATAACAAATTGACATGACCGGTAATCTGGTTGAGTTAAGTGGTTGTGAAGGACTTAGCAGCTCCTAGGGCGTGCCGATCACGAGCCGTGGATACTTGCCACTCGGCTGATCTAGATTGCACACACATTTATTATTTTGCCTTTTGTTATCTTGAAGCAAAAGAACATCTGGACAGACACTAAATAAATTAAACGTGACACCCGGCTACTGGACATTGTTCCGAACTTGTTCATCGACTTCAAACATGAATGTTACATTCCTGTAGCGCTGAATACATTATCAAAGTCAAATACTTAATTCCTTATTTGTTATCAGAGGCAACATTTTCACGACATAACTGTAATTAGCTTCCATGTTGTGAGCAGTGAGCACAGCTACTGGCGATGACGTCATTACAATGATATTTTAATGTATAACCATTATCATAAATTAGTTGCCAATTAGATTTAATTTATGGGAGATTGCGACATTAATTATCTCTTTACAAGTTTTGTTTTACTAAAATTCAGAGATCGTACCTAATAATATTTAATTCGATCAAAAATAGAAATATAATAAGCATATTTTCTTATTTAGAAATACAGTGTCAATCTAATAAGTTATGCAAATAAGAATGTGCTAAATGTCATAAATGGTGTTGAGTTTCATGTTATGTTGGAAATATTTTAAGAAAAACTTCGCTTGTGTTGGCACCCGAGTGGTGCAGACTGTGTTGTATGTTGTGTTGACAACGTGTTCTTGTCGCGCAGTCGTTCGACTACACGGTGATCTGCCAGCAGCCGGGCGTGGAGGACGGGCGCGCCACGCCGGCCGCGCACCACTCACCGGCGCAGGCGCCGCGCACGCGCCCCTGGCACGACTTCGGCAGGCAAAACGACGCCGACAAGATACAAATCGCCAAACTGTAAGTACCAAAACAACCCTCCATGTTTGGCCGTCTCCAGCTCGCAGTAGCATCGGTGGTGTTGATCTCAGAATGTGGTAATGCGATCGAAAGGCACCGGAATGTAAGACCAATTCACATATAAAGTAATACAGCATTCATTCATACCTAAGCGCAGCAATGTCATTTTTTATGCACAGTATCGAAAACAGGCTGCCGTTGGATACGAGTTCGTCGAATTAGCATTTATTATTTTTACCTAAAACGTCTCATAGATTCTGTGTAAATTATTTATTATGTTAAATCATTCAAAATTAAATATTTATGAGATCACTGAATCTAATTTAGACAGTTACAAACAATTTGTTTCTGAAGATTCTCAAAGTTGAAATAACTTACATACGTGCTTCTTAAAATCTAAAAGTTATTTGTTCGTGATGTAAATAACATACATGAATGTAACTTATTAAACAATAAAAATAATAGACAAAAATTCTAATATAATTATTCCACTTCTTTACACGTTCACTTGTTTCATGCAATACAAAATAATATTTCAATTTACATACATTTGGGTTTAGTCAGTTGTAACAAACTGCCTGCGTATAGCTCCGAGCGAACACAAACAACTCGCGGCCGGTACCTATAAACTCGTAATGTAAACAGTCAATTTGTTTAATCAAACCTTTTTTGTAAGATTTAAGTAATTTGCTGGTGTGAGTGGTCCGAACGACAATATTGACGGAACACTTCGCACCTCCCCGCATGGCGGTGGTGATGCGGCCCTTTCTACGAAACGTAGGCTTTTGTGGTCACAGCCCCGCGTCGAAGTGTGGACACACACATTGAGACAGTGTAACTGCTTCTACAACTACACAAATGTCCAACTCCTACATTGTTCGTATTTATCACCGTTGCAAGTGAAACTGATATTACTTTAGCAAACACCCACCGGTAACGAATTGCAGTCTAGAAGAAATATACTTAAAACAAATACTATTTCATTTTAAAATATAAATTAGCCTGACAGTTACAAAATACTATAAGTATTTGAAAAAAAAAACGGAGAATCTGCAGCTGGCTAATGTTCATTCATTCAAACAAAAGACATCAACGACATCACGTTAAAATTATTTATTTATAAAAAATAAACAATTTGTTAATTAAGTAGCCACAAAAAACGTCGCATTGTTTTGCAGTGTATTTTTCTTTATATGAGTATTTTCTTTCACATACTCTGTGCTTTGTTTTTTTTCAAGTCTCGCTTACCTTATAAAAACACTTGCGGTTTGCAATTCCCAGGCTATGTCGCATCAGTCACACAAACATTCTTTGAGTTATTGAAGTGTTGTAAATCAATAAACAATTACAAAAAAACGTGTTCAACACTTGTGGTGTAACTTCGCTCCACATTCGCAGCTCAAATGCTTTAAAATTCAGTGGACTTTTTAAGTGATACGAATCGATTTGCACATTAAAAATAAAATTTGACTTTTCTATTACATTTTATTCAAATTTTACGAAATTTAAATACAAATAAGTATAACTAGAATTTAATTTAATTCTATTATTAAAAAATCAATAATTTACCTAAGTAGTAGATAGTGATATTTATATTTTGCTATTTCTATTAAAATATCTATGGAAATCAGTTATGGGTGTGCTATGCCCTAGCTGATTTAAATTTCATTTTTGACACGATTCTATCCTAGTACTACATAACAGTGATCATTTTCCATCAAACTTTCATGTTGAAATTGTTCGATTAAATTGAATGATAACCAACAGAGATCTATCCAAAAATCCAATATTGAATACTAAAATAAATCATCAACAAATCAATTCTGCTGATTTTACTTTTTTTAAATATATAAACTTTATATATACAACATTATTCTTAGTATAATTTGCGAAACCTGAATATAGTTTGTTCAGAATCAGTAACTGAATCGATTACAATAATTTTTAAACAATGTTAGATTTTTTCCAAATATGTTTAAAAAAGGTCACAAGTTGAACACCACCGACACTAAATACAACACAGCTCACAGCAGGTCATATCGGGCATTACGCACCAGTGCACAACTGGGTGCGGAAGCAAAACCACCCCTTAGTCGCCTGGATGGGCCAGGGGCCATGTATTTGTGCGGACAATTAGGTAACATAATAAGCTTATAACTTTGTGATTTTTCATGATACAGTTATGAAATTTTGTACATAATTTCTTTACATAAAAATACTAGACACGTGTTTCGGGTTTCGCATATACTAAAAATAAAGTTGTTAGTAGTGGTACACAGACGGACTTAATTCAACAAGGCATTCTCTACCAGTCAACCTTTGGGTTAAAAAACGACCACACAGTGGTAGGTGAGAAAAATAAATTAATAATATTTGAAATTAAATTAAGTAAAATTAAGATTAGGTACTTATAATTAATTAAACATATAGGTATAATATAGGCTAAAATAATAAAGTTAAAGATACTATGATAAATGTCAAAACATTAAAATTAAGAGAACTCAAGATAGTTATGCCGAAGAACAAACTTTAAGTAGTAAGTAGTTCCGAATATTATATGCTTTATTTTAGTGTGAAGAGTTCCACTGAAACACAAAGCGTATAGCACATACAGGCAGAGATACCAGCTGTATTCATGTTGATGTTAAGTTTTTACCGGAATAGTTGTTTAGGAGGTGCTAACTCACATTTCGTGATCTGTGAATACAACTAGTAAAAGCAGGTGTGAATTAACAATTTCCTAACTGACAAGTTCATTTACTTGAAGGGTTCATCTTAATTATTTTCTTCAAAAACGTTCCGTATTGTGTTTACGAGTATGTTATGCTTGATTGATATGTTTTTTAAGATTTATTCCACAATTATGTGTATTTTATAGGATTCCATTCAAATAATAATAAATCATCATGCGGATTATGATCAATATCAGTTTCAGGAGCTAATAATATTAATAATTTAAACTATGAATGGATTTAGCCTCTCACATCGCACATGAAAATAGATGTTTTGTATTTTCCTTGAGTTTAGATGTGCCACTAACTTATCAAAGGAAGTCCCTATCAGTAAGTGTTATTGGCACAACTACGTACCTACTCGAATTAAATTGTCATTTACACAATGACTCAATGAGTGAAACTCGATACATTTCATTAAGATTATTTAAGTTATAGTTCAATTCCCTCGCGAATGCCTAAAAGGACTCGTTTGGAATACTTCGCAATTCCAGAAACTAGTAGAAGTCCTTTTTGATGTCCTTACACTTGGTACAGTAACTTGGTTTAAATTAGAAAATCATTAAAGGGAAAAGAAATATCGTACCAAATTCTGGCTTTTGTGATACAGAATCTCCTAGTCCTTATGTTTGTAGCCAAAAAGAGTTCAATAAGTATTGTTATTATATTTTTTGCCGCATCTATGAATTATTTATGTTTTTTTTTTAATAAACCATCTAAATGTATCTGGATTAACAAATCGTTAGTTAATTCAATTTATAAACAACTTCCTTCTTTAAGCCAATGGTTTTTAAAGTGCTAATAGTGAAAATTGCAAGAAATGTGATTTCTAAATTACTTCAATAATCGTACAATGATCGACACTGTGCATGAATTACGTCGAGTTCCTTATTTATGAGAACTGAAAGCTGTATTCCACGCTAGTATTTTGGTGTGACATTGCGCAACAGTGCCCTGGGCCCAGTGGGCACTGGGGGCCGGCTCGTCGCCTACGACTTACGAGCCTGCGACTTGTTTTCGCCAGTCGATACAATTTGCGCGGGACGGTTATCTGCTGACACTCAGGGCCGTAACTAGGGCAGTGCCAGCGGTGCTCAGGTATAAGGCGCAGGCCCTGAAGAGGCGCAGAAATTACAAATTCAGGGCAAGTTTTGGTAGTTAGTAGCTCAATACAGTACCTATTATTTAACGTGTACATATAAACTACCGTTGTAGACGCGCCCTACCGGGATTGCCGATTCTGTAGGTGCACAGAGTTCCAGCACCCACAAGAGGTAAATAGTGGGTGGTGTAATTGAAGCATCACGTCGCGCGTATTTTTTACATCTTGTCATGTTCCTTTTTATTGGACGAACCGGGTAAGATTGAAATGGGAGGGTGAGGGTTATAGAAGGTCGCACCAGGCGTTTAAAAGGCTAGTTACGGCACTGCTGATACTGAATGGTTTTCTTCCACTTCTAGATCAAGATGTGTTTCCACGTAAAACAATGATCGTAGGAGTCAGCCGTTTAACTCCCAAGCGTCGCGTCCCTAGTACCTACTTATACCTAGTAGTTATTTTTGTCATGTGCATGTTTCTCTGTGAACTGGTCTTGTGATGGCGTCGATCGTCTCAGTACGCATTTTCTACTTGATTAGATACTTGTTAATACTCCTATTGAATACTAAAATGAATTTATTTACAAGCTACCTAATTGGATTGAAGAAAAATAACGGATGTAAGTAAACTTAGCATTGTTATGTAGATAGCACTTATTTTTAGGGTTCCGTAAAAGGAAAAACGGATCCCTTATAGGATCACTTTTTTTGTCCGTCTGTCTGTCGGTCAGTCTGTCTGTCGGTAAATCTGTCTGTCTGTCTGTCTATCTGTCTATGTCTGTCTGTCTGTCTGTCAAGACCTTTTATCTCGGGAACGCGTGGAGGTGTCGAGTTGAAATTAAAACGATATACTCAGGTCTACGGTCCCTGCTGTGAAAGCAGGAGTGGAAGCTGTAAAAAAAACAAATTTCTAAGTTAACGAAAAAAAAAAATATACGGCCGTTCTTGTTGTAAAAAACGTGTATTTCGATAGTCTCAAGGGAATCAAAATTCATAGGGTACTTCCCGCTGACTTACAATCCTGAAATTTGGCCAGAAGCAAGGCTTCATAGCACAGGAAAAAATCTAAAAAGTATCAATTTGTAATTACTAAATTAAATTAATTACTAAAAACTCAATTTGGGAATTAAACTTTTTTCATAGGTAAGTTTGTGCGGAACCCTCAGTGCGCGAGTCCGACTCCCACTTTCCCGGTTTTTAATTTATTTTATTGAAGTGACTGTATAAGCTTATAAAACATTTTTTGGTTTGTTACTATTAAGTAAAAGTCATCAACTCAAGATATGATTTCTGACATCTTTCACACCATCTTCAGCAAACTATGTTCCCTTGGAATAACTTTCTACTATCACACGGGTGAAGCCGCTGGCAGCAGCTGGATTTATAAAAATCTATTTTTAAATGAAACTTTAATTACATCAGACTTATAAATAAATTGTACAATTTAACATAGAAGACAAACATCAAAATACCCTTCAAATGAAATCGATGGAAATAACATCGCGTCGCCGACGGAAGCAGTCGTCGACATGATAAGTGCATTAGCATTATTATCTCGATAATTACTTGCTTGCATTTGGCCCAAATAGCGCGGTTGCTTCCACCGTCTTAAATTACCTTCGATGTCGATAGGAGCTCTCCGCCCGGCGCTCGTTGGTCATGCTCGCCGCTCTTGATCGCCGTTCGTGCTCGCTGCGCGCGCGCTTTTTCCGACCCCAGCCCTAAACAGTGTGCAGCGCCAGTAATTCTAACGCCCTCACAAATGTTGGCTCTATTACTTACCGCCCGGTTAAATACACCAATACCTCTCGGTATATCAACCAGACACTTTATTTACCTCTCGAATTATCAACACTGGAATGAGCTTTTAAAGGTATAGCAACTTAATCAAGTAATGTGTGTATTTGATTATCACTTTAAAAGCCACAAGTACTTATGTGTATCACAGCATTAATTGAATACTGATAAATAATGCCATAAGTTTTTTGTCTTTAATAAATTTCTATAAATATGTATTTCCATTTTATGTACAAAAACGTTAAAGCGCATAACGTTGTAAAGTTAATATTTAATGAAAAACACCGTTACTTTTTAATGTTTCTTAATATTACCAGTTCATTACCGGAGTGTATAAGTGCAGGGAGCAGATCGCAGCAATGCTTCTGGATTGCGGCGCACTCGCGGTACACGCGATGCTAACATCTGTCCGCTATAAGCCAAATTAATGTATACTTTAAACGGCATTCCTCTGCCTCTGTTAGCTATTGAAACGACGTTTCCATTCCGTTTGCTCGATCTCTTGCAGAGTCACAATCTACTTATCTGTTTTATTGTTTTATACAGACAAACCTTATTTGTTTTCATTGTATTTTTAAGCTCATTTGCGATGAAATCGTTTGGTATCGGCACGTTTGCAAGCGGGTATTTGTCGCAAGCGTTACGAGCGCGGCTGGTAAGAAAGGTTCCACGAATCGTTTGCGGGAATAGTAGCAGCAAATAATAATAGTTTGACTATGATGATAGGGTTGCGTGGCTGCGTGTGTCGGTCGTCAGCCACACGCTGCACCCGGTAATCAGCGCGGCGCCATTACGCTGGCTAAGCGTTCTCATTAAGCAGCCGCGTGCGTGGTGCTCCGCGCCCGCGCTGCAAGCTACGTGCTATCTCCTGACTATACACTTACCCTAGTATTAAAAGATAATATCTTTTAATTTCAATGACGTTTTGAACAAACCTTCATCATCGCTCCTCTCTTCGAAGATACTCGTACTATAGATTTTATCACATTCAGCTAAATATTTTCAAAGCTTGTGGGAATAGCACAATTCTTGAGCATTCTGAGCTTCTTAACATTTCTTAACAAGATTTTTTGAGATTTGCAAACCTTTAAAGCTTTGTCCCTCTCAGTACATTCGTCTGAGCACACAATGGAGTTCAATTTCCATCAGAGAATGATAGTGAGCGATGCGGCGCGCCTCGGGCTCGTTCTTCGTCGAAAATGTTGCTACTATATTTACATTCTATAATTTACTCGAGGTCTTACTAAGTGACGTTTCAGTTATACTTTAGTTATTATTAATATAGGAAATAAAGTCAGTAGTCTGCCTACAATAATTAAGAAATATCCTTATAAGTACATAGACACTTGCTTATAATTTTTTTACAGTGTCTGTTGACAAGGAAAAAAGGAGAAAAAAGTTAATGGCCGCTAACGAGTCATTTTTACGGGTTTTAATACTAACAGTGTCATCTTGCTGCGAATGCGCTTGGTTTTCTAAGAGATGTGTATTATCAGAAGTTATTCAGTTTATCCTAAACGAGTCGAAGCCTTTCTAGTAATTCACGACTAGATTAATTTTTTTCACAAACCTAATTTTTTTTTAAAGTCGAACCTATGTGCATATCTCTGGCCCTAATTTATAAACTACTCTTTTCTATAATTGCTTGTCAAACAGAAGGGAACAAATTATATCGTATTTCATAATAGTGTTTTTCCGTTTTACCTCACTTACTGAAATACTGTGCAAATCATTGTATAGTCCAGTTAAAGGAACTTTTTCCTGGTACGGTCGCGGAGGGTTCGTATTTATGCGCATCTACTTTGGCCGCAGGAGGCCCTGCGGGACGCGAGTCTCTCCGTCTCTTATCGCGGCATGCGTTTTTATTGCGAACACTTTGTTGTCGCAACGTTCCAAGACTTTTTGCGCACTCATCAATTTCCGCGCCTCCCCGATTGATTTATTCATGAAAGGCAAGGCTCTTGCCTCCACTCAGGAAGTGTATTTTTTTGGCTGCTTCGCCACTGAAATTTGTAATGAAGCTCATTCGAAAACAATGAGTTATTTATTACTGAATACAAAGAATTCATGTACGCACACAGCCTGCACGCTATATCCACATAAATATCTATCGTTGGTCTCTTTGTCTTTTTCCCATTGCTTTTGTATTTATTGATCGGGAAGTATTGCAAAATTATAATCTCGCTGGTAGTACGAATACGAACAGTCCATCAAGTGTAAGTAAACAAAGGATAAGGGTAGTTGAAATGACAATACAAAGCAACATTGCAAATGTAAATTGTGTTCGGAATCACTTAGAGGGCATCAGATAGGCGAGCGGGCGCGCCGCGCGCCCGATCCGTCACTGTCGGCCCGCGTTTGCATTACACGGCCTTTATCTTCACAAGCTCGGCTCAAATCGCAAACATCAGCGGGGCTGTTTACCAAATTGTTTTCAATAAGCTTAAGTAATGGTGTAACCGTAGTAACTAAATCGACGCAAACTGCTTTATCCGCATTCCTCGGACAGATTTAAAGGATTAAACGTTTCATAACGATTTATTACTTTTTATCACGTTACATAAGTTAAGTTTGTGCCACAATGGGCTGCTCCGATAATGACTAGTTATTCGGTGGTGCAGTTTGTAAGCGCGAGAGGCGCGCGTGGGCGCGAGATCAGCGCGACAAGCGGCGCGGTGCGGGCGCGGCTGGCGTGCGCGGCGTCCGCTAACGAGCCGCGGCACGCGATCTCCGCCACTTCACGGGTTTTCCTTCCGTCGCCGTCGGTTCGCACTCAGGAAATTGCGAGAAAACACATTTTTTCATTGCGCACCGCGAACTGGATCTCCGCGCCTTTATGTAACGACACCGCTGACAAGCTGTACCACCGGTGCAATTAAGATTTCCACTTTTTGCACACTTTTATTGCTTTACTTCATGGAAACTTTATTGTCGAGAACGTGTATCTGTAGATAAGTATCTCAAAGAAGAAATCGCACTTTTTCTAAATGTTACAGAAACCAGCTGTTATTGTGCATTTTATGTTCCTACAAACATTAACAACAAGTCGCCTACTGCGCTACTCCGTAATGCGCAAGTTTTTGTGTGTTATCTTAAATCTTGAAGTCTGGTGTCGTACGGTGCGATGAGACGAGTCGTAGCGACTCGTAGTTTCTGATGACGATATAAAGTGTGTTGTTTGTTGCGCAGGTTCTCCCCGTACGGCTTCAAGTACCACCTGGAGACGGCGAGCAGCAGCTCACAGCGGCGCGAGGACGACCGCATCACGTACATCAACAAGGGCCAGTTCTATGGCATCACGCTGGAGTACGTCCACGATCCTGACAAACCGCTCAAGAACCAAACCGTCAAGGTGAGTCTTTTAATAGAATGCGATGAATGCTAGACATGCTCAGTTAAAAAAGTCAATGAAATTATCGACGTTAACGGTTAAGTGGCCGGATGTTTACTTGTAGTGGACCTTAGAAAGCTGCGCCAGTGGTCACTATACGTACTCGTACGGGGAATCGTAAAACACGCCGCGCCTCGCCGCCGCGCGCCGCCGCCGCACCGCTCACATCTCAATTTATAACTCCACTGCGCTCTACTGCAGGAATAAAATGTACGAAATTATTGCTCCCGTTTGGGAACGCAATCAAAGTACCTTCTTTGTATAATATTCATGCGCAGAATGTAGCATTTGCTTTTGTGTCATTGTATCAGATAATGATTGCCAATAACCGTAGTTTGCATCTAATGTAACGTTCTTCCACGTCCATAAACTTACGATTTGCCTTAACATTCCGATACTCACGATGACATTCAAATGAAAAAGCTGGAACGAATATGTGTTTTATGTAGCATAATTAACAAGTAGGTAAATTTTGTAACCGTTGGTAATATGTTGCGAACTTGCGAGATAATGTAACAAGGGCTTCTGTAAGTGGTGCGTAAGCAAGTGGCGAGCAGTGCGAGCGGCGCCGGGAGCGACCGCAAGCGCGCAGCTCAGGTTCACCGGCTCCCGAGCCTGCCTGGTTCACCTTCGAGTATTCACTTTCAACATACATATTTTCCTCTCCAGCTACTTGAATTACCAAACGTGAAAAAAGATCGCGTCGTTATTATTTATATTGAGTAGTTGTGACGAAGTATAAAAGTAATAAGTGAATTTAAATCGTTCAGGAGCAAAACTCAATTCTTCTTACATTTATATGAGTTTTCCAGTGAGATGATTTATAAACATTTTAAATTATCTCAGTGGAATCCTACGTTTATCTGTGTGGATCCCTGACTAGTCCGTGTGATTTCTCGAACAAATTTTTAGATCCTATCCTATCTAACAGAAAGCAATAAAAAAAAAGTAATTTTCTTCCTTTTATAGGGCATAACATCATCTAGCTAGCAAGTTATTTGCTCGCGTAACATATAATAATGTAGCGTAAATACAATATCTAGGTAATGACACAATTACGTGACTAAATGAACCATTTAACTTGTGAGAAAATCTGTTTAGACAAAAGATTAACCGCAACGATTATACCCACGTGGTGTCGTGTCGTGGAAATCGGAAATCCCGTCATTATTGTTTCCTGACACTTCCCTGAAAAACATGATGATGAATAGTACTTACCGAGAGAAGGCTAAAACAATAAAATTGCACCATAATACACATTAACTATGTAATCTTGATAAACCAGAAATTCCACATTTGGTAATCTGGTTAATCTGGTTTAGATAATTGAAGTAGGTTTTTTGTATTGTTTTGATTTTAATGTTATTGTTAGTACTGGTTATAAAACGGCACTTTACTCATACTACAGCAAGAGGAGCCGTAGTAGCGATGCCTACACGCCATCTCGTTTTTATTTAATGTTTGAATATTCCGTTTTTTGACAGCGCCTAACATATCCAAACACGTTTTATCTATATTCAATGGGCTTAGATCGGAATAATCAGAGATACAATGCGACATACGTTTGAAGTTATTATTAAGGCAGTAAGTGGGCCGCGAGTCCGGCGCGCGCGGTGCCGGCGTACGTATCGCATTCAATACGGACTCAGATAGGTGTACAGCGCTTATCTCGCCGCAATCGAGTCCGCATTGTATAGCCGCGCCCGATAATTAAGACGACGCTTTTGACATTCGCCATATAGGAATACAATGACCGCCCCGGGAGTCCGTGTCTCCGCTCGGATACTATCGCTCCCTTTAAACAATAACCGTACTGCATTATGATAAAACAATTTCAATGCGGCAAACATCGTGTTTTCTTAACGAGAATTCTTTCGAGTTTCCAAAAAGAAAACAAAGACTGAAGAATCTCATGTTGTAGTTGTAAGTATATATTTAGCCTGCGGTGAAACTATGGCATGCGCAGACGAATTAGCTTAACACTTTGGAGAAACCCGTGTGAAATCTTTCTATAACCTACAGTATTTTTCTATAATTTTGGTTTCATGGCATATTTGTACAAATAAAGAATTTTCGATGGCTACATTTAAATCCAAACGAGCACAAAATTGATGAGCATGACTACACTATATCTACGAAACAATTTTATCGCGTTATCAACCGTAACTAAAAAAGTTTAATCCACACGCGATGCGAATCGAATACGTTTTGCGTGCCAAAAAGCGGTTAAGAGATTGTAAGAAATTTTAGTAAACAGAGAGATTTGGGCTGAGAGTGGCTGGTCAGCCGGTGCGCCGTGTGCGTGGCAGGAGCGTAATTACAGGCTTACGGCGGGCACGCCCCTGTTTCGGCGGAGCTTTGCCTTCGTCTGCGATACCATCGCCCCGTGGCTTTCCACCGACGCCGACGAACACACGACATAACACGAATTCCAGATTCTGCACCTAATTAAACACCGTACAAAATACACGATTGACTTAATGTCCGCTTAATATTGGCGTTCACACGCCACGGCCCGAACATTTACATAAATATTTAATGACAAATATCATTTTAAAATGTTATCTCAAGACGTTAGCTGAGTTGAATAGATTGAAATTTCGTTCCGCAAAAATAGTTTACTGGCAAAAAACATTATGAAAAGAGTTCAATCAATCACAGCTCATAGTGTCAATTAATCATCCCGCTAGTAACACGACACGTTGTTTGTTATTCCGCGTCACTGCAAGGGTTGCATCGCCCTGCATCCTCTCAGCAAATATATTAAGATGTGTTTTAATGATATCCGTCGTCATTAATCACACCTGATGCTGGAGTAGAATACAGATCTTGAATTACAACCATCTCATCGTAATATGATAAATCTAATTAAAATTTTACTTCAAGAGATTTTTTGTTATTTTTTAATATGAATGAATCTGTGGCATAATTCTTTCACTGAGGACTGTCGCTCGAATGTTGGTAAATCTTAGGTTTGGCTCATAAATGAGATGTGGTACAAAATAAGATGAGGCATTCACTAATCATTATCGGTACAAACCGATGATGATTAAGTAAAACATTGAGATTACCTATGTGTTGGAAATGAAATAAGGCACCTGTGTAATTTCAAAAAAGTTGAAACATTATTACAAATACCAAAGTTTATTAGTTATTAATTGTTCTTATCATTTCGCATTGGTATTTATTAATAGTAAAAAAATCGTATTAAAATGATTTAAAAAAAAAATATATAATAGCTTTACGAGTAGCATTAAATAGTACTGTGTCCCTGAGGTCATTCATTTACCGTGTCTTAAGATTGTCCGTCGATTGAGCTGTAAGAGTAATATAATATGAACATAAGAATTATGGAAGATATAATATTCTCAGAACACTACGTATAATTGACGCTCATTATATTTGTAATAATTACATGCAGATACAATACACGTTAGATTGTTGCTAATAAACTTCCGTCCGATCTGTTTGTGAACTACGATGAAGCCATGTTCGCGTGTCCTGCGCGCTTCTACTCATTCAGAGCATTTTTTACTGGGCTTTTTATCGATGCACTGACATCATTGTGCTCACTTTCGTAGCAACGGAAACTCGCGTAACGAGACACATCGTTGTTTATTTTCTTTTTATAATATTTTGCGACTTTAATGATTGCTCCCGTTTGCCTTTTTAAGGCAATCGTTAATGATGCCTTTTACACTGAACATATTACGCTTGATGAGGGATTATAACGGTGCACCTTTCGGCCCGCAGCAGCGGCACACCCGAGTGAAGGGCTGTCATACGAGGCTGACTGAACGTTTCTCACAGGGGGCACTCGGCTGTAATGAAATTTTCTTACTCGAATTCGCGAGAAAGGTTTCACAATGTTGTACAAAAAATGTATGCAAAAATTTGCATGGGCGCCGTTAAGAGCTGCAAGTTGCCAATCATGGCCGCAATCAATCACGTGTTGAGATGTCTCAATTTAGCTTGCACCCTCATCTCAGCCGGCACCGCGGCGCACCCCGCTCTCAGCCCTGTCGAATCAGAAAAACGTTAATGATTATAAATTGCAGAATTATACAACAGAAAGCTCTTTGTATCGGTATTTGTTCAAATCTTTAAATTACTTGCGATAGAAATTCTTTCTCTCTAGACCAATTAAATTTTGTATGGCGGGTTATACTCGTATTTATCCGAAAATATTTACTTCACGAATACTTATTATTTTGCAAAATAACTCCTGCATCAACAATTTTGATTATTTTAAGTACCTAAAAGAATTATTCCTACGTAAGGCAAAAATGTTACTCAATAAAATATAGCTACGTATCTGGGATATAATCAATATGGTTATTTATCAGCAGAGCGGTCTCCTCTCAAGTTAATGTACTTTTTCTGCCGTTCCTTATTTTTTAAAAGAATAATTTATGGGATTTTAATGTACATAATTGCCTTTTTCTCCTTTTTTGTTTCTCATACTAATAAAAATTTCAGTAATTCCATTTTAAGCTAAAAAAGAATAAATGGGTTGTCTGCAAATGATCAGTCCCGTTAGCGGCACAAATTCAATTAGTGTGTATATTGGTGTCTTTATATATTTATTATATTTAATTAATTAATTCAGCAAGCTATAGTGCTATTGATAAAAAAGTTTTAGTACTTAAAAGTCTTGAATTATTGAATTTCTTTAAAGCTGAGCTAGTATATTATGTGAACTTTGGCCCTCCATAATGTACTCATATATTAAAAATATAAAAAATTACAGCAATAGAAGCCTTGCACATTTAATCCAGATTCTAAATGATGACAATTTTTTTTTCAAACTTTTAAGGGTCTTAAAAAATCACGTATTTTCTAGAACAAGTTTTGTGAAATATTCCAGGATTTACACGGAATTACCAAATACCAACAGAGTTTTCAGGCGTTATCTCTCTTTCTTGCATTGCCTGTTCATCAAACATCGCGTTGGATTGCGTTAGATGAAGCAACAAGCTTTTAAGCCATGCTCGATGTTGACGATAGGCGAGCGGAAATAAATAAATGATACCTAATAATAAATAATGAATTAATGACACTTATTTTGTATCCGAGTAAACAATAAAACCCCAGCGTGTACGCTTGTAGCCAGGCCAGGCCGGGCGAGGTGCGGCGCAGAGCAGTGCGCGCGCGCCGCTCCACCGAGCGTGAATTTTCCACGTTCGGTTTCAGGTTCGCATAACGCCACTCGATAACTATTACACTTTCGAAATATTACGTATTATTCGGTAATATGTTTATACGTAACCGCTGAAACCACGTAACGACTCGTAATTAGCCCTGTAACATTTTTTTGCATTTAAATAGAGCACTTTCTTCGAAGTGCGAATAAATATACAAGTGGCATTGATTTATGGAATTTAGTAAATTTAATTCATTCGAATACACTTTTTTTGCGAAAACCAAGCAGGCAATATTGGATACATTGCCGTATTGTAGAAAATTTACAATTTGATTTAATTAGATATCTACAACTGGCAGAGAATGCTCTCATAGTTTATTATCGGACACCTTAACTTGCTGTTGAAGAAGGAATCAAGTTATTAGCACACGGAGATTAACTCGCTGGTATTTAAGGGCATTTTCATTGAGTGCGACTTTCACAAACTGAGTCGTGTGACAGTGGACAGTGGAGCTAGTCGTAAGTAGCGTTACGTAATCCGGGTCCGTCATTGTCTCGATATTGGTGGTGTCACGGTGCAGCCGTATTTAGCGTCAATCCTTGATAGCATCGCCGGCTGACAGCCGCCCGTAATCAGCGACATTAGGGTGATATAAGATATGATTATGCAACACCAAGTGACTCAAAGCTTATCCCAACCGTTGCGTTGCCGACGATACTTATTCGGTTAATTGTACTATGCAGTTAGTTTTCGCATTTTTCTAAAGTCCTAAACTATACTTACTGAAATGCAGGACAAGCTTTAGTTCGCTGTTGAAATTCCAGTCAGTTTTAGTTGACTAAAGCCTTTTTAAGTTAAAGAAATCTAAATATGTAAAAGGAGAAACTGACTGACAGACATATCAAGGTACAGCCGAAACTACTGGGACAAGGAGCGTGAAATTTTGCACAAGGGTTCATTTTGTGACGTATGGGAGCACTTAGAGAGGATTTCCCAAAAATCACCCGTCTGTTTGAAAGTCTGTATGGAGAAGCCTACTTTCACGCGGGCGAAGCCGCTGGCAGAAGTTAGTGTACTAATGTAAAGTCTACTTCGTACAATTTTCTAACATTTAATTTAACTAAATTTTTCAAGGGTTTTTTTTAATTGGGTCGGAAAATCGTCTTATGACAAATCTCGCGCTTGGGCGGAGCGGGAGATAGTATCAGACTTTTACTGACTAAAAACCCACTCCTGTTCCTTCTTTGCCTTCGTCCCAGGGCCCAAAGAATACAATATTGATGATGTGAATTCTATTCGGACTCTTCTCACACCGAATCACTTAATGATCTGATTAGTTCCACCGTTAGTGCAGAGAGTGTATCCGTGGTTGAGAGCTGTGCCCTCAGCGGTAGGTAGTACTTCTTAAGCCGCATCACGCCTCGTCTCGAGCCCTGCACATTACAATCTGACATTTCCTTTCGACATTTAAGCAGATTAGTGTTACACCTCGACTTCGGATGTTAATCCGACGCTCGACGTGTCGCGGGAATTGCTCCGATTTAATCGAGATTTAGCGGTCAGCGCGCACTGTGCAAGTACGCAACCCACCATTCAAGCTATCAGTACGTTCTATAACCATCTATTTGCAACAGCTACTTCTATTACGCTGTGAATTCAAATGGTTGCTTTAATTTGAAAAAGTATACAGACATGAATCTGTCATTACAGAATTATTGGTTTACGGATAAGCTGTTCTCACGCGATCCTGATAATATCACGTTCACGAAGACATATTGCGGCTAATACAATCTTACGTGGTTAATATTCACTTATAGTAGGTGGCTGTAAGTGCGGCGGATGTGCAACACTGGGCAATTTATCCGGCGGCGGAAGCTGCGCATCTCTAGCATCTCCCGTAGCTCGCGGCGCCCCGCGGCCGTGCCCGTGCCTCCCGCTACAGGCACGCACTACGTAATGCGCTCTTTAATATGGCCCTCCAATACCTAAAGCGTTTTCACTACATGGTACCAAACTTCATTTGAATATTCTTGAGCTTTTCTACAATGTCTATCTATAAGTAATTGCGAAGCCTATCTTCTCATCTTAGATTGAGATTAGAAAGCAAGGCATAAAGTCCTACATGAATATTATGCTAGTTAGCGCCTACGAAGGCCGGTTGAATAAAAGTCCGAGGAAAGGAAATACGTATACTGTTATCGCTTTGTTTACGGGACAAAAATGGTCATTGATATATTTCACCTGATGTGAAATAAATACCGACACGTAGGCAACTGCGCGGCAGTTACACCCACAGTTTCGCTCAGAATTTATGTCGAAACCGACATTCACTGCGGAGAACATTCACAGCAAATAACCTAGGCGTTAAAACAACTAGCACAGACAACTAGCGCACTTAACAAACAGACGTATCCGTATCAGATATAGCCTATCGAGACGGCAGGACATTACTTCTGCGCTATCGATAAAGCTCAACGGTGAGCGAAATAGTTTTGCCACGCTGAACATAAATAATTGTCATAAAGTAGATAGGAGCTGATGGATGGCCGCCGCGCCCGCTCCGCCTAACGAGGAAACAGGGTGACGAGCAGACCAGCGTGGCCGTACACTACCACATGATGCGGTGATGAGTGCGCCTGGCCACGATCCGCTGGGTATCGCTACGCACTACTTATACGTTATGTACGAGAACGTAACACCAGATTAAATCTGAAGTAATTGTTACGTTAACGATGCTATTACTTGCTTACGATTTATAGGTAACACTAAGACAGGTGCGTAATCTCGGAGAGAGGCCTCGTGGACTAGTCGACTGCAACACCAGCGTCAATAAGAAATTGACGTCGCTATAGGAATAAAGTGAATACACGTTCGGGCGTTTTAATTAATTAGATCTTTTATCTCTAACACGCGCGAGAGCCTTATTGTTTTATGATATTGTAAGTTGTTGATCAGTAAACCAGTAAGCATTGAATATATTGTTTAAAATATATTCAGTTTTAAGTGCATCATACAATTTCCCCTGAAAATATCAGTACTGAATTCATGAGCAGCGAAATACTAATTACAAATTGCGACGCTAATACAAATGTGACTAATTACGATCAGGTACGCCTGATTGTCTAAGGATCGTTCGTATTAAATTTTGAAAATGCCTATTTACAATCACCTCATGATTTTGTAATGGATGTAACTACTTTTAATTGCAAATCAAATGCTATAAAATCCAGAATAGAATTAGGTAGTTGTACTGTACTTCTTTCTTAATTTTTATCAAAAGTAACCTTGTATCCCAAATCGCAAATAGATAGAATTTTTAACTCCTTCCAAAATTACGTAAGTAAGAAACCTTCAAATCTGATGGAAGAGAAAACTGTCAAATAACAGAAAAGGATGCACAAATTAAAATGTGACGTCACCGCTATTATATTACGCGCGTACAAAAGAAGTAGCGAGTTGTTCCCTCCACGACCCCACTCTTCCTCATACCAAGATTTGAAATGCTAATTACTAATTTATTTATTAACCAGTTTTGATGCTGTGATCGAAAACAGATTTATTTTTAATGTTATTTGTTGTTGAGTATAAAATATTTTACCAAAATAAGCACAGGAAAATACCCATTTCTGTTGTTTATTTAAATGCGATAGACAAATAGATTATTTAAAAAAAATCTTTATTTAGTGACCATTCACAATAAAATTTACGTGCTCGATAGCTGTCACATAGACTGTCCGTCTGATTGCTTGCATGTGATATAAATATGCAATCGGTTATTTATTCAAATAGAGTGACGAAATTAAGGCAAAGTGGTTGTCGGAGCGTAATCGCATCGGCCGACACTCGGGCACAACAGACTCGTGTGTGACACACACCGAGAGAAAGCGTGCTTAATCAGATAACTCAGATTGTCAACCGAGCTCCTGAAATCGGGTCGAATGTCGATACACTCGATTAATTAATTGACGGTCCGAAAAGTTGGAAGTAACTGGTCCACAAAGCCAAAACCGTAGACGTGTTGTGAAACTCGCGCGTTGCATTCAATACTTACCAATAAAACGGTAATACCACCTACATCAATATTTTAAAGCAATATTCAGGACCGACAGATATTAACTACCTACCAAGATAGATCACTTTAATTTATTAAGAAAATTCAGGATAGTCTACTAATTGATAATGAATACATAATAATTATTCATTTGTTCGAGAAGTAATTTGTATAATTATGTATACTATAAATGTTCCCAAAAAGTGGCATCCATAAGTTTTCGTCGAAATCGTTACTTTTATGGCATTATAAATGTGCTTAAATAGTAATCCGTATTATAGGTAATAAAGCATTAGTTACAGTTATGTGTCTGAAGCTTGAGCTACAAGACTTAAGAACACATAATTCTGTCATTTCGGATTAAAAATCCAATTAACGCACGGAACAAGCGCGGCGCGGCGCCCACGCACTCCCGGCCGCGGCACTCCGTCACGCGGTGACGTGACGCAGTCGTACCAATGTGACGGAGCCGTCACGAATCACGACACGCTGTACATCCGAATCACAACTTCGCAACGAATGATCTTTTTTATTGGACTCTCTAAAAAATTACTTTTGTAATTCATTAGTTGGGTCGTAAAATACAAATCGAGTTTCGAGGAAAATATTACAGAAAATAGATTACAATCCTTAGGTAGGTATTATTAGTTAATATTCATGCCTATGTGTATGCTTACTGTAAACCGTAAATCCCAATAACTCTTAGTTAAATTTAAAAACAAATTTCATTTCAACAAAATATTATTAAAGTCCCAATCAGAAAAATATTATATATATTATATTATTTACTTCTATTCTATGCTTATCAAAAATTAATCAATACCGTATCGTTCATCTTTTACCTTACTTTTTTGATGATAATTTGCCTATAAACATAAAATAAATAAATTATCGCTATCTAATCTTGAATTGAATAACATACATACGTATATCTACATCTATATAACATTCCAATCCCACGGAACTTCTCTTATGAAGTAAATTAACATACAAGCAGCGATTAGTTAAATCTTAATGCGATTGTTGCCGGCCTTACGGTTTTCGCAATACGCTCCACAAACTTGTACCTACATAATGTCAAATTAAAGTTGTTAATGAAATCAAAATAAAGCCTGTCTCTGATAAATTGTGCGGTAAGTCAAACAATTATGATTGCCTGATATTACAATGTATCTCTGTCATGCAACAATAGCCAACATTGTTCACTACCAATTGCAACCAGAAAATAGGCACTAAATTACGTAAACCGTTACCAGTTGGACTCTAAATTAGTTAGCAAGTGTTTATGAATCATTAGTTCTAATACAATAAACAAAAGTGGCCAGATAAGTCAGCGGTTAGCTACGACACATAAATAAACAGTCGGCGTAAAAGAAAATAGAACATTTGTGGAAATTTAATTTGTGCTAGCTTTAATTAAAGTACCACTATCAGAAGTATATGAGCTAATTCAAGTTTACAGTTAATATTATGTATTTCATCAAATGCTTACGGAATGCTAATAAAGTAGCAAATGTTTATATTTATTTATAAAAATAAGCGATGGGACTGTTGGCAGAGGCGGTGTTCACCGTTACAATTTTATACATGGGTTATCTATTAGTATGCACGGTTCCGTTGGGTTTAGAGTCGCGCGCCCGAGCTCCGGAGAAAGCCCGTGTCCCGCTTATAGACTCGCTGAACTATTCGCCGACACAAATTACTCGTAAATTCATCGATTTACAGTAAAATAGTGTTTTTATAGCCCCGAGCCAACACTGTAACCGCGGGTCCTTGCTGTATTTAATTGCAATGCAAGCGTAATTGCCGTGTGCGGACGCCGAATACTTCATCTTATTTAGCTTATCTTTTCCTATGCATATTCATGATTCGATAATGATGTCTAAGCCACAGTTAAGTTGTAAATAGGCATTGGAGCCAGGGACGGTTATAGAGTCACTTCTCTAAGTGCTGTAGTTGACCGGAGGGAAGGGTGCGTCCATATATATTCTGATCACGCCTGCACAAGCCTGCACAAGCCACACGTCCACACGTGCTATCAAAAATAACTGACATTCACGATTGCAATTTAACTAGATTAATTCATGCGCCAATATATAACTTGTATACTCGTACCATAAAGCAGCCTATAGCCAATATATATCGGCAATATATGTATATCAAATATCGTAAATAAGGTTAGTCTAGACTAACCCTATTTACGATATTTACATTATATGTTTACATTATATCAGCCAGAGTAATAGAGAACGTGTTATATAGTTATATATACTCGTAAATTCAGGAAGAAAGGAAATTATATACTCAATTAAATGTTTTTGTTTCATGGTCGACGCAATCGCATCCTCCATAAAATGTCAATTTTCGATATTCCATCAACGACGAGTAGACAGTTGGATAGATGGTTCTAACTTACCTAAGTATAATAATAAGTATAGTATATAAATATTATCTATCTAGGCACATCGTCATAAGTGTGTAATCATAACTGATATTCGTGAATGAAGATGAAATTTCATAGAAACTCCATGTTAATAAAACACTTAATAATACCTACATGTTAATGTTTATTTTAAACATTGATTGGATCGAAACAAAATGATCTTCGATTTTGCGAAATGATACTGAATAGCAAAATTTTACCATTGCCGTAATCAAACACCTAAAAGACGGTTCAATTTGGAGATAACGGTACAAGGAAAAGAAGGAAGGAATAGGAATGGGCGCGGCCGGGCCCAGTGCAAGCGCAGGCGCACATGATGTCTCGCGCGGCCGTCCATCACTCCGAGGCGACGATCGGAGGTGCTTTCTCGTCGTTAGCCCTATAAGGCACAGTCGGTACCACGCCTCGCGCAAGCCACTTCTTTTTCACTTCATTTTCTAACGCGTCGATAGAAATCGTCTTAACAGCATATTTCACTTTTTCATTGGAACGGAAACGTTCCAAAGGTTTCACGTTACTTTTTAAGAGCATTTAAATGAGTATGAAATTAAGATGGCCGCCGTAACGACGTAATCGCGCTCGTTTAACGTAATAGCTGAGAAATGGACGGCGGGCATCGCGTTGTGCGTATTCGCGAAATGCTCACGGCGCTTCGTCTGTACTCTCGACATTAAAAGTTGGCAATAAATAAAGCAGAGGCATAGCTGTCCCATGTCAGGTGTGTCTAATGGCCACCCTGCGTGTTAATTTATACACTGTCTTATTTAATGACGATATTACTTATTTAACCTACAGATTTATGGTAAAGCTTAAAACGATTTGGTCTAAACATTGTTTATTTGATTTGTTTCAGAGTGTAGTAATGTTGATGTTCAGAGAAGAAAAATCACCTGAAGACGAAATCAAAGCGTGGCAGTTCTGGCACGGCAGACAACACTCCGTGAAGCAGAGGATACTAGATGCCGGTGAGTTTTGCTAGACTGCTACTAACGTTTATATAATACTAATCAACACGTACAATCTTGCGTGAGTGATGATAACTAAGTATTTATGTAATTATCAAATTAGATAATTTGAAGAACAATGATTGTTCAGTTTTTACCAAGTAGATATACGCTACATAGTAGCACCTAACTACAAGGGTTTAAGACACGACACCCGTGCAAAAACAGAGTCGTGCTCGAGGCGACACAGAAACATGGCGGCTCGCTTGCGTGCGGCGCGCGGCGGCGCCCGGCACGCAGGACCTAATTACCGTGCTGCGGGCTGCGGCTCCGCGGAGACGCACCGCACCCGCGCACCCCGCCACCACCATTATATCTCGTTAGAACATTTGCATAAATAACGCGCACGACGGCCGCGGCCCACACCGACCGGTGAACCTATCAATCGCTGCGACTAAAAATAAACACCTGTGGCGCCCGCACCGAGCCAGCGTCCGACGTGCGACGCGCCCAGCGCCCTCTCGCTTACAGCTTTATATTACGCTACCTGTAATGACACATTCCGACATCAACCAGATTATAGATATAAAACTAAATGTGAATTTTCCCGACGCCGGCAAATGAAACTATGTAATAAAGATATCTGACACGATGAGCTCTATGAGACCGAGTAACAGGAAATCGTTAAAATTCGTGAGAAATCTCTTCGACGCTGTGGAAACACCTGCATGTAATGTTGCTCGCTGCTCGTGTTGACGGGCGTACAGTGGAGGCCTCAGAGACGCAGCTTGGTTAGCTTGCACTACGTGTGTCGAATGTCCACTAAAAGGATAGCACATACATATAAGCATAGTTACAATATAGTCTTGCGCGGACATAATGACTGCGATGATATCGGGGAGCGCTCATTAGCATGTTAATTGCGCGACGGGCCTCAGCCTGCGCCTGCGCCAACCGCTTAGAAAATTATCGTTTTGATAATTTTACAAAGTCGCGATTTTCCTATCGTCGCAATATCACTAAACATTACAAGCCAGGTTTTGCTATTGCTTCGAATTAGTTATGGAAATCTATAATGGTGTTTTTTTCTAACCGTTTCACAGCGAGTACCTATAATACATTACTCTTAATTAATAGATATTATTATGCGTTAACCAATTAGATAGGTAGTTATCTCATCAACGAAACGCTTAGGTGCTTATTAATCGCTGGGCTCGAAGTAAATAGCGCTGATATATGACACTTTATACATTCTAACATAAGTTAAGTGAAGCCTGTAGCATTTGTAATGAGTGACGTGACGCCGCGGCCACAAGCACTGCCTATAAATTAAATCTCAAGGAAAATAAAAACATGGAAGCCATTAATTCGCGCGGTCGAGCCAAGTTTAATGTCAAGGTTTTTTAGCTTATCTCGATGTTAGTTAAGTTTTATTTTTTCATGTGTTGACGTTATTACATAGAATGAATTAATGTCTAAACACAAAGGAATTTTGTATTTTATATCTCAAAAGACTGAGTTTATGTATTTGTTTTTAGTTTTATTATGTCCGTAAGCGGTGTGGCTCAGATTTCATGGGCTCATACGATTGTTCAGACGATCATTTAACTTGGTAGGTATTTTATCGGAACCTCATTTGTGATGTGTCGGAAGCGTCAAGTATGTAGTAAGGTATGAAGTGGTGAGGGTAGGTAGAGAGGTAGCTATCGTGAATGTATGCGACGAACTTGGAGCCGCGTCAAGGGCGACACCGGACACCTGTGCGCAGGCGTGTGAAAGCGCGGGTGAGGAGTGCGGTGCGGGGGGGACCCTGCAACGCACTGCGCCCGCGCACAATGCCTTCTCCGATTACCGACATGTCTTCGTATATCGCGTGTCCACGTTCAGCGCAGCTTCTTTGCCTCCACACTTATTTCTTTTGACAGTTTTCTTATATAGCACGCCTCACTGATTGGACAGATTACTCCTCAATAAGTCGTTGTTTTGATAATATTGAGGAATATCCGTTTGTAATTTTATACATCGATGGTCATAATCATATCTACATAACAGACAATTTATTTTCTTATTTACATTTTATATCGTCCTCGATTATTCTCCTGTCTATTTAAGTATGTATAAGTGACCTGCAAAGTATTATTAAACATTAAAAGTCAATTGGTTTTAGAGTTGTTTTTGTTTTTAAAAATCGGTTTTGCTTCCTCTAATATGCTCAAGTTTTTAGGTACCTACATAATGTAATACTTTGCGAATTCTCATTTGAATAAATGCAAAAGTTTTCCTAAAGCTATATTGTATTTTAAAAGAAAATTTTACACAAACAAATCTTTTCCTAAATGCCCGCAGGAAGTTTTGTGTGGGCGGATTTATTAGCACATAGCAGGATGTTGCGTGGACTCGTAAATTTGTAAGAGGCTGTTAAAACAATAAGGTTGTCGGGGGGCGGCGTGGAGGGCGCTCATAAACACGTCAGCGCGACGTCGCGGCGCCCGCACAGCGCGCTGATAGCCCCCTCCCACGCACAAGCCCACCAGCCCACCACTCTGCTCCGAATACTACAGTCTGCAATACTCACACAAATCGGTTTCTTGGAAGGAAACTTTTCCACCCCCAATCGACTTAAAAAAATGTCTGTGAAGTATGTTACTGTCGCTCTCCAACGTTTAAGGCCTGACTGCCCCATCTTAAAAATACACTCTGCTTATAGATAACTTATATCTTCATGTTACCTATAACTAGCTATTTCCCGTGGTTTCACACGCGTCTTTAGTTACTACTCCGCTCTTTTTGGTCATAGCGTTTCTGAGATTAGCGCGTTCAAACAAACTAACAAACTCTAAAACAAAGTCACTTTCCGCGTGTATCTGTTTATCCGCTAATTTCTCCTGAACCACTTAACAGATTTTGATGCGGTTTTTACTAATAGAAACAGCGATAAATGAAGAAAGTTTCACTAGTAATTCAACTAAAATAAAATCGGCTGTACTTCATTTTCATCCTACTGATATTATATATTATGAGATCTAGTCCTGGTTCGAACGTATCCAGTAAAAAAAACAATTACACTTTCACACAAGCGAAGCTGCTGTCAAAAGCCATTAAGAAGTCACTACAGATGTATAGGAGAAAAGATTTCCGGAGTATCAACTGGAATTTATCTAGTCCATGTGCAATTAGTGCAGAATGCAAATCTGCTAATTACTGCCCATAAACCTCAATCTAGGAAGGGCAGAAATGGAAACATTGCCGTCGTCAATAAATTGATCCTATCACGTGATTATTCACGCCCAGCAAATAAATTTCCGTCGTCGATGACGTATTGTGCGTTGATATCTTAATCGAAATCTCCGGCGCCATTACTGCACAGTTACCCGAACACAAGATTAATGACAAGTTGTTGTTTTGTTACAGACACAAAAAACAGCATCGGGCTGGCGGGCTGCATCGAGGAGGTGGCGCACAACGCCATCGCCGTCTACTGGAACCCTCTCGAGAGCGCCGCCAAGGTACGTAGGAATACCGAGTGTTCGAAGCCGAGTGCCGAGTGCACAGTGCCGATTGCCGAGTACCAAGTACCCAGTACCGAGTACCGAGTACCGAGTACCGACTACTGAGTACCGAGTACTGAGTACCAAGTGCTGAGTGCCTGAACTAACAGTGCTCACGCAGAAACACTAATGGGCTAATGTGTCTTCCTGTCAGTGCGCCTGCGCCAAATGACGATTCAGCTCACTGATGCAAAAATATGTGCATATTTAAAGGGCATTATATCGCTGCCAAGCATCGTAGTCATTATAAACGTACAAAATTAAAACGCAGATCGTGATATTATACTTATTAAAGTGTAATTAAATAGAGTCCTGCAACCTTATTTGGTCGGGTGGCTTTGCCAAATGGAACAAAAAGCGCGTGGGGCGAGCTCCGAGCGGCGGCGCACGGCAGCGCGCACGGGGCTTCAGCGCTCCACCGTGAACACTCATTATATTGTTGAATAATAAACAACACTCTGTGTTTTTAATAGCTTACATAAAATTATACAGTATCTACTACTAGCAACACAAAAACGTATACTTCATTGATAATGTTATGTATGTACTCAGCCTTTTAAATATTCATCAAACAATTAAAAGTCCGCGTGAAATAGCCTCAATTCTATGACAGCATGCTAATGTTAGTCAAGGGAGCAATTAACGTTTAACGACTTTTACACAGAATCACAACTTCGACTTTGATCATAAAGTTGATATCGGCTGCTAAAAATTAACCTTGCCGAGCTAAAAGCGTATCCAATGGGATTAAAAGTTGTTTTTTCATTGATTTATGTTATTACTGTTAATGAGTTGGGACGGAGTTGCGGCTACTGGCCGGTTATCAATATCCGTAATTATTGATTGTCGACCAGAAAATGGTAGCGGATGCGAGTTGTTTGCGACAGTTAATATGCGTATGGACAGCCATCGCCACGGTGTTGGCAACGAGTAAAAACGCGAGAGAGTAATTTGCATAGACCGCGGTAATGAATGAGCGCAGGCGGCGCACGGCCCGCCTCCACGCCGGCCGCTCGCCACGCTACTCACGCCCTTCGTGACGTCTACTGCAGCATCCAGCATGCACTCAACACTTACTGCATACAACACCAGCGCGACTACTGTAGCGCCTCTCATTGTATTAACTTGAGAACAAGGTGCAGCTTTTAATCTGTACAAAATTTCAGGAGGTGGTTATAAAACTCGTAAATAATCATATAAAAATACGATACCTGGTCAATAATGGTTTTGTGGATTTTGAGTGTTATTCTGAATTAAGGGCGTATTACTACGCGATATTCAGCACACGATATTCAGACTGTCTTATTTTTTGTTCGGACCGGTCTAACCCTTATTACACTACGTGACATCGACTAAGACTGTCTGAATATCGAGTAGTGTAATAGGCCCTTAAATAATAAAAAACCGAATCACCCCTTGCAATTTATAGCGCGTAATGTCACTGTGTGCGTGGTGCGAGAGCCTGTACGAGGCTCTGCCCACTTACTCTACGAAACGTTTTTACCGATTTCCGTAAATATCTAAGAACAAAATTTAAAAAATACTTACCCATTTTATTATTGTTTCGGGTCGAGAATCACTAACACAGCCTCCTGATTTTTTTTGCTGATTCAAAACTGCACTTTGTACGCAAACATAGTATTTATACACAATGTACATAACCTTTTACAATATTCATAATATTCCTAAAAAAACGTACTTATCGTTTTTATTTTTCACAGATCAATATTGCAGTTCAGTGCCTTAGTACAGATTTCAGCAGTCAGAAAGGAGTCAAGGTAAGTCATCTTTTAGAGTGCTCTTAAAACGTTGTAGACATAAGTCAGTAGGCTTACTTAATTAAAAGATAAATTACTATTGTTATAATGGTAGATTATTTATTTAATGTGTGTATGTAAATGCAAGTCGATGAAAATAAATAAAGCTGTTTACAAGATTGCTCTTGAGTGTTGTTGAGGAAAACGGTAATTTACTTCTATATCGTCGATTGTAAATAATTTTATTTCATAGCAGTATTAATTGAATAGATACAATTCATCCATATGGGTTAAATATATCTTAAGGTAACATTTTAATAGACGTACGAAATGGAAGAAGGGTAGGCAGTAGGTAGGTACGCATCTACCTACAAAATGACATTAAATTTATTTTGTATTGCAAAATGTTAATTAAGCTTACCACATTGAAAGTATGTAAATGAATGTTTCGATACGTCGCCGTCAAGGCATGAGGTCGGTAACCGCGTTGTCGCCTGAGACGCCTCGATACCCGCGGAGCGGCGCATGTTGTCGCGGGACTAGCGACAGTGGCGCCGCGACCACTCGCTGAAACGCTTACTCTGTATCATCATGAGCCGATAGCGTCTACATGTCACCCATGCGCCATTGCCCACTACCAATTAGTCGCGTACGACTTGCGACTATTCACCCCCGCAACAGACCCGCTACAAGCGTCACGCTCGTGGCTCACTAGTGCAGCGCCTGATATGGAACCAGTCCGCTATCAGCCTCTCGATACCGCCCCAGTGCGCAGTGACGCCGCAGTGCCGACCTCGAACGAACGCAATTAAGACGTTTTAGCGCGATTCGATTCACACACGTGCATATTTTTTTCCTTATTCGTAAATTTATCGCAATTATCCCTTATGAACGTTTATTAAAACTGTTTTTTCGTTATCATTCTAAGATAAGTGTAGACTTCAAGCGTGAAATTGTCTGACTCAAAATATAGTCGATTTGTTTATATGACTACGTATGTTTACGATCATGTGGATACCAAATAGCGTGAGAGATGTGTCTTCAGTAATTGGTCAATTAGTCCTAACCTTCTTTCTAATTTTTCATTTGGTTAAAATTGACACAAATGGATGAACATCATTTTCCAATTAGAAATCAAGTATTTGAAAACAAGTTACTTATTAAGGTTGAATTAAATCAAACTGTTAAAATTAAATTCTATTATTGTTTCGTTACAGGGGTTACCGCTACACATACAGATCGACACGTTCGAAGACCCTCGGGACCAACAAGTTTATCACAGAGGCTACTGTCAAATCAAAGTCTTCTGTGATAAGGTAAGATGCAAAGCAATGAAGCTGACACACTGCTATCATCTTTTATTATAGCCAAATAATCAGCATACAATAATGTAATTGCATTACTTTTAAATTGAAGGGTGCGGAAAGAAAAACAAGAGATGAGGAGAGGAGAGCAGCGAAGCGGAAAATGTCAGCAACGAACAGAAAGAAGTTGGACGAGATCTACCACCCGGTGACGGAGCGTAGCGAGTTCTACTGCATGGCGGACCTGGGCAAGCCGCCCGTGTTGTTCAGCCCGGCAGAGGATATCGACAAGCTGGCCGGCATGGACATCCAGGGCTTCTACGGCCACGACGAGTCGGCACTGGCCGAGGCGCACCTCAAGGGCGCGTCACCCTTCCTGCTGCACGCTGCCAAGCCACAGGCGCCCGCGCTTAAGTTCCACAACCACTTTCCACCCGACGCGCCAGGGTAGGCATTCAACGTTTTGTTTTATTCTTGCGATTACATCAGATTATTTATCTCTACGTAACGCATCATAATTTTATCTAATTCCAAATCAAAGTAGTACGTAAATTATCTGTAAGAGTTTAACTCTTCGATAAAATTAAGTAACCCAGTATTTGCAGTATAAATAAATAATACTACAGAAAATTATACTATTCTTGAACAAATCACATCTCAATATTCTAAAGCAATTTATTGTTATTATTATATTTATTCATGTGTAGCCAGTGTTATGATAATATATGGACAGAACAGATCGTGGAATAGTTAATAGGAATATAGATGAACGTTAATTAATGTCAGACATAATATGGCAGGGTCTAGCGATTACGAGCTCTTCAAAATCATAGATATATACTCCTAAAATCAATATTTAGCCATTGAATTATGTTTACGAGCTGCATTGGCAACTTAGTTGCCTGCAGTTAAATTGTTTTTTATTCGTTTTATATTGATGTTTTATTGTTTTTTAACTGTTATTATATACTCTACGTAATTGTCTAACAGCTTATAACCGACTCATATAATACAATTAATATTTAAATACCACACTACCTCATTCAAACTGTCACCAATATATAAGTTACTATCAGTTGCGTCAGCGGTACGTATGTATTACTTATGTGTAGTGGGTAAGGGGGTTGTAATAGCAACAATGATGTTAAAACCTGATTGTTGCTAACTATCAAAAATAAATTATGATGTGGTCAACAGTAAGTTCACTAACTTTCATGGTAGGTAATATAATTGCGTCTTGGCAACGACAAATGCTAGAGGCTTTGCTTGTTGATAATAATTACAATACCTAGACATGCTAACCTATGACAGTGAGAGATGTTGTTGCTTTGTATCAGTGACGGAATCATCGTAATCAGATCAATACTTGCGGATAAAATGCAAATAAATAGCTAGAAATAGAACCTACACATCTCATAGTAATAATCCTCTTACGACTAAGAAAATATATCCAGATGTTTAATGAAAAGTGTTTTGGGTGTACAGGTACCGGGAAGTGGGAGGTCTGTCGCCGTACAGCGACCGCAAGGACTCACTGGAGCTGGAGGGCGTGCTGGGCAAGCGGCCGCGCGTCAGCACGCCGCCGCTCAGCGAGCGCGTCATGCTGTACGTGCGCCAGGACACCGAGGACGTGTACACGGCGCTGCACGTGGTGCCGCCCACCACGCAGGGCCTGCTGCACGCGGTGAGTACACGCGCCACACTTGCATACGTTATCTACTGCCACCGTGCACCTCGACGCGTCACGACACAGCCTGCGTGTTACGCCTCCAGGTGCACCACAATAACCTTGGTGATGTCAGCTAACCATAGAACACGAGCGAGCGAGATGGTCTCCTTCGCTTTCTCGGTTTCTCGTCGTTCGTCTATGAATTCATTGTATACTTGTATGTGAAGTAAACGCAAGAAATCGAGACGCTTCGTCGGCCGCGGGCGCCGGGCCGCTCGCCGGCCGGGCCGCCGCCCGCCGCTGTAACCGATCGGATGCTTTATAACCCCGTCTAATAAACACACGATCATCATAACCGCATGTTGTAATTAACATCCGCACGGTGCCGCGCCGCTCCGGACCTCCGGCGGTCCTCGCGTGTATTGTCCTCACTAAGAAACCACTAGACCGGTTACTGAACTTTCGGTTCCGTTAGACGAGACGTCTCGGTTCAAAATGGCGAAAGGCCCATTTGTAACACTTTTGTTTTTTGCTTATTTTCAGATTGAGAATAAGTACAAAATTTCAAGTTCGGCAATTAATAATCTTTATCGAAAGAACAAGAAAGGGTAAGTGGTTTTCATTGGCCTTAGATAAATCTGACAGCGTGACCGCACCGGCCGCCTCGCGTTAATGCAGCATCGCTTGTCCGAGGGCGCGCCACTAACTGATAACTACGCAAAGCTTACAACGAACACCCCCTATAACTATCTAATGAGCTTCATAATGGGTGTCAGTCACTTAATCGCCTCCCCTGCTCCGAAACGACACCTTAATCTGGATCCAACCCCTGCTGCCTTGCTGGCACCTGATTAATGTTAATCAGCACACAATTGTTTTAATAATTTATAACTAAAATATTTATTTAAACTGTTTTGAAAAATCATCCGAATAATTTATTTGGCCTGTGGTGTTTTGTTCGGTCAAGTAGTCAGTCAAGCCCCCACCTCGAGCGGAAGACCAGGAGTGCACATACTGACGTGTTATGTATTTCAGGATTACGGCCAAAATTGACGATGAGATGCTGGCGTATTACTGCAACGAGGACCTGTTCCTGCTGGAGGTGCGGCCGGCGGGCGCGGGCGACGACGAGCGGCTGTACGACATCACGTTCGTGGAGCTGCCGCTGGACGCCTAGCGCGCCCGCCGGCGCCGCCTGCCGCTCCCCGCCGCAGTTTACCCGTTCCCGATTTACACTCCTTACGTGAAAAATCTAAGGGATAAGGTTGTTTCAAAAGTGTCGATCTCAGGTTGAAATTTACTCGTAAGCGATTCACCTCTCTATTTTGTCTGAAGCGGAATGTTACAGAAACGTTCGGCTATCGTTGTGAGCTAAGCTGTCGAGTCGAAATCGTCGTGTAAATATCTATTTAGTGCCTTATGAAATTACATCGTGATTCGATTGCCCGGTGATGGCGAACAAAAATGTAGAGGTTTGATTTTCAGAAAAACATAATGTTTCGTTAATTTAATGTAATTTTATTGTAAATGACGTCGATCTGTTGCTGAATACGAACGCGTGTGCCATTCACTCGGTTATCATAGGTATGTAGTTAACATTTCAACAGGTACCTTTTATTCTTGCCATGATGATAAAGTAATAAATTCTTGTCACAAACTTATACGTAGGTATAATAATATATCTACACTGAAAAAAGCATGAAGTGCCTTCGTCATAATAATTAATGTTATAATAGCATAATGTAAGTGAGTTAAGTCAAATTAAATGCCATCCACTTTGTTAAGTTTTGTAAGCCTAAGTTTGCTTTATAAGCTCGCTCAATTCTTACAATTAGTGAAGTTGATATTAGTTTTAGGTTCAAGCGTGCGCACATTGCTTCCTCCAAATGACTAAGTTCTATTTAATTATACTGCTATTGGAAATGTAAAACTATTTAAATTGTAATAAAATAACCGGATATTTGTATCTTAATTATTAAACCGAGCATTACCACGAATCAATCAATGAGTTATTACAAACGGAAGCAATGTCGTGAATTACAAGTTTATGAGGTAGAACCGAGGTTCCGTATAATGTTGGATGTATAAGAGTCATATAAACATAGTCACAAAATCGTCCATCCGAACAACATTTACATTATCATTGATGGGAGTGGTTTGTGTATAATTTTAAGATTTTTATTAATAATACAATTGTTATAATAAACGAATTTCGATACGTAGGTTATCGGGCCATGACAACAATTTAGTTTACGAAGTATTTTATGTCCAAGACTTATTTATATTTTAAGATTTCGTGCCGGATAAGACCATATCTTTCTGTAGCGACTTAAGTTTCATTAGTTTTTAAAAGCTATCCGTAATCAATACAGTAAAAATTATACCGTAATAATTATATATCAAAAATGACATGAACATAATATTAATAATTTCTCGAGCATAATACATAAAAATATTGTTAAGTTATTTCCACCGATTATTCAAAATCCAGAACAAGGTTCTGTATCAGTGTATGCGTGGTCGCGCAACGCCGCCGCGTGTCGCGTGCGTCGCAAGCGTCGCAGGGGGCGCGCGTGGCGCATGTGTAGCTGGGGCGCGCGTCGCAAGTGTCGCAGGGGCGCGAGTGCCTCAGAGAAGTGCAGACGGTTCGAATAACTGCCATATTATGACATAATTTAGAGTACTTAATGTTCTTAGGTGTAGATTCTTTAACATAATGTTAGTTATTTTTACTGTGTCTCATGTGACTTGCAGGTAGACATCGAATTTTAATTAAGATATAGTTCATATTATCTATTATATATATTTTGTAACGTGTTGTTTTTGTTTCATTCAGCACTAGCTGCGATTGCGTTGTGACTTGATCCGTCCTTCGCGTTACTCTTCTCTACCATTCTTTTCGCTTTCGTACACTTGTTATATCTTCACAACTGGAACTTTAATTTCCTTAAAATGTTATGTTTTGGTTACGAATCCGTTGCTCAATGTCCGCTGCTTGTCGGCCGGACTCTTAACAGCATTGTTTTTATACTCATACGTATGCAAGTAATGATATTTATTTATATACTTATTAATATAAATTGTGCAGCTTTAATGTTTACTTACAATGATGTTAGCTCGTGATTCAGAATCTCGTCATAAGTCACAAACGTCAGTAGCAATAATATCTACAGTGTAGTAGTTAAATGTTCACGTCCGCGGCGAGTCGCCACGCGCAGCCTCCCCAGACAGGTTGTGCAATGTATAATCAGAGTTTAACTATAAAGTTGTATAATTTTATGAAAGTAGTGGATGGTTACGTCAATGGGATTGATAATATATATAATATGAGTGTGGGAGAGCGGCGGTGGCGACGCGGCGCCGACCTGGTAGTCACACTAGTTAAAACACAACCCGAAAGTGGTAGCACATTTTCGTTATTAAATTGTACTGTACTTAAGTTTTAATTGAATAGATGTTACGTTATTCTTTTATATGAATATTTGTAAGTTGTCATAAAAATATTATTAATATAATTATTTTTATCAAAGTTTATAATCTAAATAAAAATGTTTTTCTTGAAAACATCACTATCGTTTCAATGTTTTTTTTAAAATACATACCTTATAATGCATTATTTATATTTATTTAAAAAAAGCAGAGTTCAGATCCCTAGGATGTAGCGTGGTACAAGCTCAGGTACAAGTCACGCTTAATTTTTTCAGGAATTATTGATGTTTTTCAATCCCTTAATTAAACTATCCTTTCTCTAGACTGGCAAAGGGGCTGCTGTAGCCTTGAGTCTATAGATTACGATTACATGTACCTGCCTGCTGACTTATTACTAACTTTCTTAACTCTAGTTTATTCCTAAAAGTAAGTATATCTATTAATACTTTATAATAACAAAAACTATTTTTAGTGGAAAACTTATTTAATCTAGCTCTATTTAACCGTGGAACCAAGACAATAATGTCATATTTAAAATTAATATTTTAGACATTTTTATTTTTTTACTATTATTGAATAAAATGATTGGTATTAAATGAACCTATGTTATCTGAAGGCATTTAAAGGATGTGGTAGATAGGCCTGCCGTAAACAGATATTTTTACAATGTATGTAAATTGCAGTGATTTGGTTTTGATTGTCGTGTGTTTACATCACACTTATGAGTATCACTATTACAAAATGTCTATTAGAAACAAGCATCTAATCATGCGAGCCACAACTTGACACTAACACATGGACACTGGACAGATAACTATACCTATATTTTTTTTTTTGTTTTTGTAGATATACGGGAATTTCCAGAACCACCACAACTATTTTAAAACTTTCTTCACTGTGGAAGTTACAGTATTCCAGATGGACACAGGCATTTGTTCATAGCTTAGACCTTACCGTTCACACTGGGTAACACCGGGGCAGGGCGCCAGTCGTTGAATAATATAGATAGCTTGGGCGAAAACCTAATCAACTGCCGTCAAATTGTTTTACAGTCTGCCGAATTCGATAATATCAAAATGGAAGTAAATTTTTAATATAGCCCACAGGCAGAATCCAACAATTCTACGTACGTTTCTTTCAGACATTTCTGCTTTAATTACAGAAATAGTTTCATCATGGTATGATTCGCTGTAATGGGCAGGCTCCTTTGATATCTAATGTTTTTGACTAATATTTGTCAGTAGTAGTTATGTTAAAAAGATTCCTGATTCACGAAAAACTTTTTACAAAAAAAATACAACCGACTTTAATGTAAAAAAAAAAACACTGAAAAGTGCAAAATAACTTTAATTTTGGAAGTCGGTGTTTCTAAATAGTTTTGTCTCTTCGATATTTAACACCGACTTCCGAAATTAAAGTTATGTTGCACTTTTCAGTGTTTTTTTTTACATTGAAGTCGGTTTTTTTTTTTTTTTAGTTATGGTACCACCACTAAAAAGTACCCCTCAGCCAAACTTAAATACATTATAGCCAGAGTGCATCTCACGATAATTCTAATAATCCCAAACACGGTTAGATTACATTAATTTATTACAGAGTTTCGGTTCTTAAAATCAGGCTTCATCATCAGATCAGTTCGATATTTTCCCCTTCTTTCAGTCAGTCATCGACTACACGTATAAACAAAGCAATTTTACTTGTTACGACGATTCTGCTGTGATCCTATGAGGAGTTCTGTTCAAAAGTACGAGACATGCTAAACACAATATTTGAAAACACAATATTTGTGATAGAAACTTAAAATCTGTTCGTATCGATATTATTGTTTAGTAAATTTATTTATTATTATATTTACATCCCTACAAATATTTAACTAATTAAATTACCTATACTATACAAACAACTAAATTAATAAACAACTTAATAGATATATGTACAACTACCTGAGCAACGAGATACTTACTTCGTAGGGAGTGCCACAGGGCAGTGTTTTGGGTCCCACACTGTTCCTGGTGTTCATAAACGACCTTTGCAACTTGCAATTGAGCTCTGGCAACATGGTCTTTTGCCGATGACACTGCAATAACTTTTTATCAAGATAGATATATAAGATTCATGGAACAAACTACAAGCAACGGCTTAAACTGGTTTAAATCACCTATTTACATGGCTTACCTCTCATTCACTAACCCTTAACACTAGTAAAACTAAATTGATTACATTCTCTCTAAACTCTACAACACAATCTTCTATACCTATTACGCTCAAAGCTCACACCTGCCTAACTAATTCATCTTCCTGCAACTGCCCTACTATAACCTCCACTGACACAACTAATAGTACATTATGATATAAGTGTGTAATGTTAGTGATTACCGTCGAGGCGGTATTTAGACCCGAACCGTGGCGAGGGTCTTAAGAGAGCCGAGAACGGTAATCATTAATTACTCACGTGTGTCATACGACGTTTTTCAATACACTTGTGAAGAAAATAAAATTTTCTGTGACATGGCGATAAAAATCTGTTTTCACAAAAGCGCGCGCATCATTTTTTTTATTTACCCCTAGAGGAGGCTAAGGTATTTTGATCATACTGCCTAGTCTTACGTTTATGTTTTCTTGCGTGAAAAGTTTTTATGACAAGTCTTTCGTGACAGTAGAATACGGATGTAACATTTTCTAATGATTTTGTAGTATTTAATTTTATTTAATTAATACAGCCACTGAACTTCACTGGAATAAAAAAAATAAAAAATCACGCCAAAAACCGCGCGCATCTTAAAATGGCGGCCTGATGTACGATTTATTTACTAAATGTTTTTTATTAAATAAATCGTTAGTACAAGTTACATTTTTCCAACTTGTAAATTGGATGAAATAAGTAAGTAAGACACTAATTTATATACTATTGAATGCAATAACTTAATGGGAATTTTATTCGAATTCAAAATTTGTTTTGCGAACAAAGAAGTTGAACAAAAAGGTTTTAACTACATTATAGCACGTACCGTTTATCTTGCCATGTGTCAGACAGTCCTCCTTACTAGTTGGGGTGGAGCAGCGAAAACGTTATTAAAACCTCTGGAAGTGGCACTTAAAGAGCCATCTTTAAGGTTGCTACCTTCCGGCCAATGCTCTATCCAACTTCTGACCTCTATCAAAAGTGCAAAGTCCTTACGATTCGTCAACTATTCATTTTCAACACCATACTACATCACACCAAAACTCCTTTTACACAAACACTATCTTCCTCTAGACGAACTTACGAAATTTGCAAAGTACCATTCACACGTTTTGCCTTTACCAAACGTTTCTTTTATTACCTAGGTCCTTTCTTATAAAACAGTTTAAGTAAAACTACCCCTATTCATCAATCTTCTTATGACATTTGTAAAAAGCAGATAACACTCTTCCTAGCTAATAAAAACTACGACGACACTGAACTTCTGCTTACATCACTATCTTAGCGCTTTCCAATTAACACTCCGTGTCTAAACTCAAACTATTTCTTACCACCTTTTACACACACACACTTTACACTAAGCACACATCATACATACTTACACTAAACATATAATACATACATACAAACGCACATACACTATCCATTTGATGGCAAACTTAAGTTTTTTAGTAATTAATTTCACTGTCGTAGGCAGTCTTTGTGTATTTCTAAATAACTGTAATAATGAGATCTTGGGCTGGCGAACCTTAATACAGGTCATGTCTATTGTAAACTGTTTAGACTGTACCTCATTTTGTGAAATAAATAAATTACAAACAGAACCAACAAACAACAAACAAAACAAAACAAACAAACACAAACAAAAGACAAACAAACAAACAAACACAAACAAACTAAAGATAAAAGTTTGTACAAACGTGTATAAAATAAAAAGGATTTCCTGGGCATCGAAAAATTCATCCACGACGATGTCAATAGGAACAGCGCCCAGAACGCTGCCTGGCAGGGTTCGTTGGCCAAAAGACTGTTCAGCTGAAAAGCTTTTTAGACTTGACGCGAATATTTTTTTATGTGTTACGGACCACGGCTTGGGAACCACTGAGGTAAATAAAACAGCACTGCAACTCGATAGTTACTTTTAATAATCTTATTATTGTACGTTAACAATTTGGTATTTTTTATATTCTGTACATTTAGAAGCGTCAAAGTTCACGAAAGCGTCAAGACAAAGATTTGAAGTAAGACTAGACACTCGCCTACAACCCTAACCATCTCATAAAACAAGCACGTCAACTTACAATTAGATGAGCTAATGAGCTTTGGCAATAGTTAATAATCAAATAGCGTTTCAAAATTTTTGACAAACATCCCTGCTGAGTTATTTTTTTTATAAAATATCGTCACGGTTAATTTATTCATCCAAAGTTAGCTTAAAGTCAAGAAACGCTTAAGTATAAAAAATATTGCACAGACATGAAAAGCAAGCTAGAGTAAAGTTTTTAGAAACATCTAACCTGAAGATCAGTCAAATATTCATAACTTCGACTTACACAGACTATAAAACATTCGAAACCGACATAGTTCAAGCACAATTTCTGACTCAGTAATGTATTAAGTGTTGAAACAAAATTATAACATGTAAAGCGTCTCCCAGCGTTCCAACAGGCACTTAGTGTGAATCCAAGTAAACTGAAATGTACGATCTGCTCAACTAATATCTTTCTCAGAAAATCTATCTAAAGTGCATAAACGGTTGCTCGTAATATATCACACATTCATTAGTAAGAGATCAAAACTATTATAACTAACAAATAATATTTGAATCAAAAATCTATTATTCCAATAATATAAATGCAGAAGCCTGCCTACTGAACAATAAAACGTTAGAACAATTAGTTCAAAAACATTTTTATAAAATCAAGTCGGCTTGAGAACCTTGAACATAGTGTTGTGAGCCAGAAATGATGGTCTTAATTGTAGAAATAATGGGTACACAACACTGTTAGTCAAAACCAACCAAATTATTTATTTTGTAATTTCCTAGTATCAGCGGGACACTACATAATTTACTACGGCTATAATCATAAATTATTCGTACGTATGTGAGCGTCACGAGGCCACAACGTAATGGCGCACGTTATTGATAGTTATTCCATCTCCCACGCGATTATTATACTTTAGCGTAAAACTTCATTTATTAAAATTGAACAGTAATTGCTGGCAACACTTTCACATTCCAAAATAAAATAAATATTTTACTTTCTATAATGGCACATTAAATGCAATGCATTTTAGATAATTGTCTGAATGGAATTCGTAAAGAGAACTGTTGAAGTAACACGGAGGAGCGTGGAGCGCAGGCGCCAGGCGGGACCGGGCGCGTCTCCTCAGATCTGTATCTTGAACCGTTCCCCCTCGGAGCAGTTCCGGAATGATTGCTATTGGATGAGCGGCGAGCTCTGGCTGTCGCTGAAGTCGAGCGTGTAGTACATGTCGGCGTCGCGCGCGCCCGGCGCCGGGCACGCGGCGGGCGCGCGCTTGTCGCTGAGCCAGTGCGGTGCGGGCGCGGGCGCGCGCGCCAGCCTGCCCAGCACGCGCAGGTACGTCTTGTTCACACGGCAGTGGCAGGCCGTCACCTGCAATCACCGATGTTAGCTTCAAACACACAAATATAGAGACACATCGTACAAACATATTCACATGCATAGGTATACAAAATAAAGAGAAGAATCTTTAGCAGTACCTATTCAACATTAATCATCATCAATTCAGTCCGGACATGCATCGTGCATGTTTCTGTTATTAACGCTACATTGAATAATCTTGTGCAATAGTTTCATAACAGCCGGCAAGCGTAACTATTACCGCGCGCACATAATGTTACGTTGCTAAGATGGATATCTTCGACCTATAAATTCAGTAGACAAAAGCGGGTGCGTTCACAAACATGTTATCTCATAATCTCATATACACAAGACACTCAGACCCGGAACAACTACCTATAGACTATACAAATATTTGTTTCGTACGGGAATAGAACCCGCGGCCCGCAGCGCAGCAGCCAATCGCTCAACCACTGCTCCAACCGTACCGCCAACAGTATCATGTCGGTATTGACAGGTACAACCGTACAGCCAACAGTATCATGTCGGTATTGACAGGTACAACCGTACCGCCAACAGTATCATGTCAGTATTGACAGGTACAACCGTACAGCCGACAGTATCATGTCGGTATTGACAGGTACAACCGTTCCGCCAACAGTATCATGTCGGTATTGACAGGTACAACCGTACAGCCGACAGTATCATGTCGGTATTGACAGGTACAACCGTTCCGCCAACAGTATCATGTCAGTATTGACAGGTACAACCGTACAGCCAACAGTATCATGTCGGTATTGACAGGTACAACCGTTCCGCCAACAGTATCATGTCGGTATTGACAGGTACAACCGTACCGCCAACAGTATCATGTCGGTATTGACTGGTACAACCGTACCGCCAACAGTATCATGTCAGTATTGACAGGTACAACCGTACAGCCAACAGTATCATGTCGGTATTGACAGGTACAACCGTTCCGCCAACAGTATCATGTCGGTATTGACAGGTACAACCGTACCGCCAACAGTATCATGTCGGTATTGACATGTACAACCGTACAGCCAACAGTATCATGTCAGAATTGACAGGTACAACCGTACAGCCGACAGTATCATGTCGGTATTGACAGGTACAACCGTTCCGCCAACAGTATCATGTCAGTATTGACAGGTACAACCGTACAGCCAACAGTATCATGTCGGTATTGACAGGTACAACCGTACCGCCAACAGTATCATGTCGGTATTGACATGTACAACCGTACAGCCAACAGTATCATGTCAGAATTGACAGGTACAACCGTACAGCCGACAGTATCATGTCGGTATTGACAGGTACAACCGTACCGCCAACAGTATCATGTCGGTATTGACAGGTACAACCGTTCCGCCAACAGTATCATGTCGGTATTGACAGGTACAACCGTACAGCCGACAGTATCATGTCGGTATTGACAGGTACAACCGTTCCGCCAACAGTATCATGTCAGTATTGACAGGTACAACCGTACAGCCAACAGTATCATGTCGGTATTGACAGGTACAACCGTACCGCCAACAGTATCATGTCGGTATTGACTGGTACAACCGTTCCGCCAACAGTATCATGTCGGTATTGACAGGTACAACCGTACAGCCGACAGTATCATGTCGGTATTGACAGGTACAACCGTTCCGCCAACAGTATCATGTCGGTATTGACAGGTACAACCGTACCGCCAACAGTATCATGTCGGTATTGACTGGTACAACCGTACCGCCAACAGTATCATGTCAGTATTGACAGGTACAACCGTACAGCCAACAGTATCATGTCGGTATTGACAGGTACAACCGTTCCGCCAACAGTATCATGTCGGTATTGACAGGTACAACCGTACCGCCAACAGTATCATGTCGGTATTGACATGTACAACCGTACAGCCAACAGTATCATGTCAGAATTGACAGGTACAACCGTACAGCCGACAGTATCATGTCGGTATTGACAGGTACAACCGTTCCGCCAACAGTATCATGTCAGTATTGACAGGTACAACCGTACAGCCAACAGTATCATGTCGGTATTGACAGGTACAACCGTACCGCCAACAGTATCATGTCGGTATTGACATGTACAACCGTACAGCCGACAGTATCATGTCGGTATTGACAGGTACAACCGTTCCGCCAACAGTATCATGTCAGTATTGACAGGTACAACCGTACAGCCAACAGTATCATGTCGGTATTGACAGGTACAACCGTACCGCCAACAGTATCATGTCGGTATTGACATGTACAACCGTACAGCCAACAGTATCATGTCAGAATTGACAGGTACAACCGTACAGCCGACAGTATCATGTCGGTATTGACAGGTACAACCGTACCGCCAACAGTATCATGTCAGTATTGACAAGTACAACCGTACAGCCGACAGTATCATGTCAGTATTGACAGGTACAACCGGGATTAGCAACTATATAAAAATCTTTTTTACACCACCTGCTCGATAATGCCCTTTTATACGTCATACAACCATCACTTAAAGCAAGTCATTATGTCCCTAGGGAGATAATGTAGTATGGGCGATCCCTAGGGAATAATGAGATTTGAATTTGGAACGTGAAAAACCGTCAGCATTATGTGAATTAAAATGTAGTGCATCAAACAAGTTTATTCAAATTTCAAACTGGCCACTAACAAAAAAAAAAACAATAAAAAAGTTTCTAAAAAAAAGTAATGAACAAGCGGGAGCGTTATAGAAAATTTAAACTAAGAATCTTTGAGTAGTGAATTTTGTTTGTTTCAAATCTCAAAACATTTTGAGTAATAGTTAAGATTAACTAGTAAATAATACTTATATTTCTGTATTATATGATTTCTTTTACTAAATTGTCTTTTAATTATCTCACAGATGGTGTAAAAAGTAGAGTATCCAACACGGGGATAAAGCTGTCTTTGTCTTGGGCGGCTTGAATTCCTCACTTCACTCAGGTTTCTTTATTAACTCCCTCGCAATGCTCGGGAGTTAATTATATAAATCCCTCACTATCGTTCGGGATTAAAATTAGCAACCTTCGTTTCGTTCGGAATTCAACATCCGCCACCCGCAACTTAAAGACACTGCTTTATCCCCTAGTCACATAATCTACTATTATTCATCTAGAGCTAAATCGTAACTCACGTAGACATGTCGTAGCTAAACGCTACGAGATCGGAATCTCGTAGCACGCGTAGGTCATAGCATCTCTAAGTGTTATACACGCAATAGTTTTGTATAATAAGCTGTAAAAGGTGTACATTTTAATATAAACCGCTACGTGGCAGAAAGGGTATACGGCACATGATTATTTGCAATGCAGGTAAATCATTATTAACTCATGTGATAGCAAAGTGCTACGAAACTGGGAGCTCGTAGCACTCATAGCACAGAGTACTCTTATTTTGAGTTAGCATTTATTAGCATTTTTGTGTATTTTAATGGGAGTCTATATATATCTCATGACCAATAATCATTTATTATTTGTTTAACATAGGTAGTGAATACTGATCTTAAATTAAAGTTCAGGTCGCTATGTTATCACTAGAGGCGTACAAATATGGTTGTATGTAAAGAGAAAAGACACAATATTAATCATGCGAGCGGTAAACTCCAAATTATTTACTTGGTATGTCAAAATTAATTTAATGATGATAAATAAATAAAATCAAAAATTATAAATGTCACAATTTGGAGTAAAAAACATCTATGTTCATAAAGAGTAATGTTTGGCAATCATAACAAGCAATTATATCGGCCTTGTCCAAATGTGTGCCAGAAATAGATAGGGTGTAGTGTTCAGGTGACGGTGTCGATGTACAAGTTCTACCCCAGTGGATGTTGTGAGTGGGGTATAGCAGTGAGGTGACTTGTGAACACTCACCACCACGCCGACGATAGCAATAGCGGCGCCGAGAGTGCCAGCGGCGATGTACACGTTGTGCAGGCGGTCGTGGTACAGCCCCAGCGGCGCGTGCATCTCGCGCACCGCGCCGCCTCCGCCGTCCTCATCCATGCCGCCCGCGCTACCCACCACTGATTCTAGAATGAAGTCCTCTGACGAAAACAAATAAAAAGTTACAAAAATTATAGTATACGTCTCAATAAGCCTTTTGATTTGATACCGATATCATGAGGGTGTGTAAAAAAAGTAATTGGTGGAGGATAAACAGTAAGACAAGCGCGTCAAGCGATGGTTTTTACTATTGCCGAGTGCAGAGATAAGACTATGACTATCGCTCATCTAATAGAACAATGACGTATGTAATTTCAAAAAGTAAGAATTAAAAAAAAAACAGTTTATTTTTGTTTCAATTAAAATTTATTTCAGTGTTTCGTAGACAATTAATCAAAAAAATAAGATACAGATAACCCATTTCATAAAAAAAAAATCTACTTTACAAAAGCTTCTCCTGACAAATGTTCAAAATTTAAAATACGTCATTGTTTAGTGCTCATTGTACATAAGAGTCGGATGTAGGCTGACCACAGAAAATTCAATAAAAGCTTATAAATTATGAGTTTTAGTTTTTTAGTTTTATTTAGCGTATATAAACGGTGAAGGAAAACACCGTAAGGAAACCGGCATGTCTTAGAACTAAAAATTCGACATGTGACATTCACCAATCTGCACTGGGCCCGCGTGGTGGATTACGGCCCATTCCCTCTCCTAGAGAGAGGAGGCCTGAGTCCCAGCAGTGGGAACATTAAAAGGCTCATTAAGCTATATGCTATTTAGCGTATAAACAGATTTCGTTTCATATGGCCGCGATGTGTGTGAGGTTGTCAAGAATTTATACAACCGCATTATCTGTAGTGTGTTAAGTGCAAATTTATCAAATATATAGGCACGACTACCTGCTGCCAGCGGCTTCGCCCGCTTAAAGTAGAAAATTATCCTAAGAGTATATACTCCCGAGATAAAAACCCTGTAATAATAAGTACCCTATGTGCTATTCTGGGACATGGTCTACCCATGTGCCAAATTTCATCCAAATCTGTTCAGCCGGTGTGTGTGAAATATGGAGATAACGATATTTGTATAAAAATTAACGCTACAGAGGCATTATCATCTATAGTCTTAGCTGCTCATGCAGCTCTATTTATAAATATAACGGACAATGTGACATATTTGTCAAAAGATTACAAAACTGTAGGTACCATTTTTGAGACATGTGCTGCTTACTAAGGGACAAAATATATGAGAGATTAACGAAATTCTAATGAACAGGCCCTCACTAGTGCGTAAGCGAAGTATACCTTCACAAAGTTTGCCGGTGTACCCTGGCCGGCACGAGCAGTAGAACGAGTCGATGCCGCTCCAGCACGTGCCGCCGTGCGCACAAGGGTTGTTGTCGCATGCCTGCAACGTCACAACATCAACATCTAACTTATGTCAAATTTTGGAACAACTAAATCTATGTCTTACATAAAAAAGTTCAAATTACATTGCAACCCATACATTTTTAGGATCCTTTTAATACAAATTATGGACTTTAAGTAGACAACGCTAAAGTCGATACTTGAGCTGGCATCGAAGGATTCAAATTATCTCGAATTATTCATTTAAGTATAGCTCGCAATCAGGAACGACCATATTATATTACAGTCACAATAAAAACTTTAAAGCACGAAGTAGGTAATTATAAATGATAGGAAGTAAATACTTATAATATATACTTATGTTTAATTACAAATTCAAAAAGTCGACCTTCGTACTGGTTAGCTTTAAAATTATAGCTGAGAACAGTATATGATAATTAACCATGAATTCATTTTCTCTAGTTAAAATAAACAAATAAGATCAAAGTAATAAGTATTTAGCATTAATTTCATTTTTTACGTAGGGCGAAAGATTATCTTTTTTCATTGCGATCTGCTTGTAAACTCAAGGCAGAAACTCTGGATAGTCGTAACAAGAGTTTTTCTTGTTGTGAAATACATTTCTCGCTAACTTGTCAAGCCTTCTCATATTATACTTTTAGCCGATTCCCACGTCGTGGCCAGATCTTAAAATTTATCACTTCATGATAATTATGATCGATCATACTAGGCATGCCTTTTAAGTTCTGTCGTTTCCATGTTTCTCGACAATTTTGAATTTGGAGCTGTTCTATATTCGAATGTGTTTAAATTTTGAATCTCAAAACAGTTGAAAGTATTAGGATTAATGCTATTGTTTAGTCACAGCGTCGATTGGAATCTGTCAGGTTACGTACCTACTAAAATGAATATTTCTTATGAAAATGTTCGTGCAATAATTTTCTACAAATTTAGAAGAGGCCTGACACTGCTTCAATGTTTTGAAGAGCTAACATCTGTGTTCAGTGATGAAGCCCCATGTCTGCGGACTATCGAACGCTGGTATTTAAAATTCCAGCGTGGATATACTAGTGTTAGTGACAAATCTCGCGAAGGACGCCCAAAATCCGCCTTCACTGAAGATAACATCATTGCTGTGAGACAACTAATTCTCGAAGATCGTCATATGACGTATCGAGAGGTAGAGGCTCTATTAGGCATCTCAGGGACAACCATTCAGAAGATCTTGCATGAAGTGCTTGGTGTGAGAAAGCTAGTTTGCCGTTGAATATCACATCTGCTTTCCGACGATCACAAGGCGGCCCGCGTCAGATGGTGTAAGAAAACTCTGCAAACGTTCAACTGAGGAGAGTCTAATCACGTCAACGACATCATCAGTGGAGACGAATCTTGGATCTATGTCTACGATCCTGATTCCAAACAACAATCTACAATCTGGGTCTTTCAAGACGAGCCAAAGCCGACTAAAGTTGTTCGTACTCGAAACACTTCAAAGAAGATGGCGGCCACGTTCGTTGGAAAAACCGGCCATGTTGCGACTATTGTACTTGAAGATCGTAGAACGGTTAACGCAGAGTGGTATACCACAGTTTGTTTACCACAAGTCATCGCTGAACTTCGAAAATCTAACTCAAAGCGACGCATCATCCTGCACCACGACAACGCAAGATCACACAGCGCTCGTCAAACGATTGAGTATTTGAAGCAGGAAAAAGTAGAAATTCTTGACCATCCTCCATACAGTCCTGACCTACGCCCTTACGATTTCTTTACATTAAGAAAACTCTTCGTGGTCAAAGGTTCCAGTCCGGTGAAGAAGCAGTCGACGCTTTCAAGTCAGCCATTTTGAACACCCCCACTTTAGAGAGGAATAAATGTTATAATAACTGGTTTGAGCGAATGGAAAAATGTGGTGAATACTTTGAAAAACAATAAAAAGTACTATAAGGTTCTAGTTGGTTTTTTTCTTCAAACGACAAAACTTAAAAGGCATGCCTCGTAGATATCATGATAAAGTGGCATTTCATGATATAGAACCTTGTCCGCTGGCCACATCATGATATGAGCAAGCCAAATCAATAAACACTCTGCGTTTAACGATATGAACAGCTAAACACATGATTATTTCATGATATGGTTAAACATGACTGATCATATCACAGAGTACTTTGGTAAGATCATATCGTAAAATAGCTATGTAGAGGTCCACAGTAGAGGTGCTGATTTCGCTTTGTTTTCGTGACGTAATATGGCGTTATTTTTACTAAAAGCGAATAACAATTTTCAAATAGAAGATAGAAGTACAATGAAATATTACGATATAAAGCTGCGATATTTGATTTAACAAATACGAGCAGGCAATCAATCAGTTTTAATGCAGTATGGTACAGTTTTGTCAACGACATTATATACGATTTCAATTGGGGTAGTATTTAATTGTTCCTCAATTTATTTCTGTTTTCTACTACAAAATATGCCTCTGCTTTTAAAAAAATACTAATTGTGCTCTAAAATATGCTTTTCTAGGTGGTTAAAAAAAAAATAACCATGAAGGCGACCGCGATCTCCTTCTAATCTAACCTGTCCGAGTCGAGGTGCTCCAAGTCCCCTAATAATTATAAAAAGTCCATTAATCCTAAATTAATGTTATGGCCAAACGTGGATCGAAATATCATCAAACGTTGGCGTTTAAACGATCTGGCCAGGTTTAGTTGGCCATATCATGAAATGCAACCATTTCATGATATGGCCGGTCCATCATGAAGTGATCAATTCTAAGATCTGGCCACGACACCCACACGACATTGTGCACTGCCGCGATGCCGCAGCACAACACCCAATAGTGCGCACCAGGGGCGTAATCCGCCTCAACGCCACCGCTCTCCGCTGCGGCGAGCGGCATCGTGTGTAAACCGTCTTAGAGATCTTTGCCTACAAAGGGGTACTGTAACGAAGTAGTACTTACAGATCTGGTGGGAATGTGGCACTCGTCGCCCACGAACCCAAGTGGGCAATCACACGTGTAGCTGTTGCCGCGGTCTAGACACACGCGGTGCGACGCGCACGGGCTCGGGGAGCAGAGGTCCACCTTGACACATCGAAAGTTAATTTATTTGTATACTTGTATCATCAAGTTAAGGAATAAAAATCCTATTCCAGGACATGGTCTACCTGAATGTCAAACATCCAAATTAGTTCAGTAGTATTAGCGTGAAGGAGTAACAAACAGGCACACTCAAAAACTTACACCTATTAGTGTGATCGGATTATTTGAAAATTGTAACAATTACTTGTATGATTGGTACTATATTCACAAAATTCTCATGACGATGAAACTGTGTAGCTTGAAATTGAGAAATTAGTTTTCCGATTTGCATCTTTGTAAGAAGGCAATTTTATATTGTGATGTATGCAAGCGTATATATAACAAAGTTCGATGTTTATGTAAAGAAAACTTCTCTATATATACAACCTTAGGGTTTCAACAACATTGCTGGCATATATAGAATGCGGGCTGATGTATGCATGACCCTCGAATACAATCTGGTAGATTTATCAATTTCAAAAAATTGGCCTGCGTACTTAGTGCTTGTACACAACCTGCACTGCAATATTTCCAGCAAACACAAAATTAGTATTGTAGATCACTCAGTTCATTATACAAAAAATTATTCAAGTTGTACCCTTTAATTTAAGTAAGTAAATGTTACAAGACCACGACAAAATATCCACAAGCTATTTTTCACAAGAATATTTTCTAAATAATAGATAATATGATATTTCGACTCAGTTGCAATAATAAAGTTTACCTACTTGCATCTAATTATCTTTGAAACTGCAACTGCAGCGGTCGCAAAATTAACCATTAAAGAATATTAACAAAGTAAAGTTTTTTTTTCCTTTAAAATGCGCATCACTGATTTCTTCTCTACAACTAATCTCGGATTATTTCACAGTGACATCTTATTATTATGATCAGAGCGTGCGTAGGTCAGTCACCGCCAGACACGAAATTAAGAATAATAATGATAAAAACGATGTAACATGAATTTTAATATCGCTAGTTAAAAATAATCCTCTGAATGATCTCTGAATAGTTTTAGCAACAGTTTGGCACCGTTTGGTCGATGCTTGTCTATGTCTGGATTTTTGAACCTTTTTTTTTTTTTTTTTGGTGGGAAATCATCAAAATGACTTCTCGCGCTCTGGGTGGAGCGGGAGGGCGTGTCAGACTTTTACTGACTAAAACCACACCTGAATCCTTCAATTACCCTTTGCGTTCTAGGACTACGGGTTTCCCTTTCAGAAATTCTCCGCGGTCCTAGCTACCGGGCATTGGCCCTGCTACGGGCCCCCTACGGTTTGCTGACATCTCTTTGAGGAGCGCGAGGATCACTACGCGCTTTTGACGACTGGGCTCGGTCCGGTTTATTACCGAACAGCCGGACGGCGAGCTACCCACTGCTCGACGTCCGCAAGCCCGCGTCTACCGTGGCTGGTAGTCGGGGTCGGAATTACGGCGGCTAGGGCGTGAGGACCTTCGTTCCCTCACGCGTGCAGCCTCCTCCTTCTCCAGCATTACTGCTTCGCAGAAGGAGGCGACCGCCTGCCACTCCTCCTCGCTTCGGACCATAGCCTGAACAAGGGCCCGACGCGAAAGGTCGCTGCCGCCAATTGCCTCCACGAGGACACGGCGGTGCTCGGCCCAAGCGGGGCACACCTCCACCGTATGCTCCACCGTGTCCTCTGGGTGGTCCGCACAGTGATGACACTCGGGCGTTGCCTCCGCCTGAATCCGATGCAGGAACCTCCCGAACTTGCCATGTCCGGTGAGGACCTGCGTCATGCGGAAGGTGAGGACGCCGTGTTGCCGCTCCAGCCACTCCTCAAAGAGGGAAATTATCGCCTCAATTGTAGCGTGCCCAGCACTGGGTTGCGACAGTCGCCGTCGCCATTCCACCATGAGATCCCGCCGGAACTCTGTCCGCCATGCCGCGACTTGGCGCGGCAACGGAGTTTCGCCCCGGCGTTGCATCTCCACGCGCAAATCGTGCATGCATGCAAGGACTGTTGCCTCCAAATCCCATGGTGGCAGGCCAGCAAGGAGGCTCGCCGCTTCGCGGGAAATCGTGCGGTATCCCCGTATCATCCGGATGGCCATGACCCTCTGGCAAGCGTTCAGCATGGCCGCCGGTCGCTTTTGCAGCGACGGCGCCCACACTGGCGCCCCGTAAAGGGCCATGGACCGAACAATTCCCGCGTAGAGCCTCCGGCAGGAGGCATCTGGACCCCCAAGGTTGGGCAGGAGCCGCTTTAGGGCAGCCCCGGTCCGTTCCAGTTTGGGAGTCAGACGTCGAAAGTGCTCCACAAAGTTCCACCGACTGTCGAGGACAAGTCCTAGGTACTTCATCGTCGACCCGACGTCGATGCGAACCCCTCCTACCGTTATTTGGGAACCCGGTGGTGGCGCATTCCGAGGGCCATGAAAACACATGGCCTCGGACTTGTGCAGTGCCACTTCGAGTCCCAACTCCTGGATCCTGTCCACGACTGTCGCAACCCCGCGTGTCGCTAGTTCGGCCGCCGCCTGGTGCGACTCCCCCTGTGCCAGGACCAGCGTGTCGTCTGCGTAACAGACCACGCTGACCCCGTCGGGGAGGTCGCCGCGCAACACGTAGTCGTACCCGATGTTCCACAAGGGCGGTCCTAGTACTGATCCCTGCGGAACACCGCACGACATCTCTCGCCGTCTCCACTCTCCCTCGTGACCAGGGTAGATGATAAACCTGTCCTTCAGGTAGGCCTCGATCAAACGACGGAGGTAGTCGGGCACCTGGTGATACCGGAGTGCCCTCCTAATGCTACTCCAGGGCAGGGAGTTGAAGGCGTTGGTGATGTCCAAGGACACCACCACTACGACCTTGCCCCGGGACACCGCATCCCCCGTCGTGAGGGCTCGCACGCGCATGATGGCGTCCACCGTGGAGCGCCCCCTGCGGAAGCCAAACTGGCTGTCCGAAAGATCCGGCCCCACCCGCGCTAAATGCGCGACGAGGCGGTCTGCAATTACTCTTTCAAAGAGCTTGCCCACCTCGTCGAGCAGCACTATGGGCCGGTATGCGGACGGAGAGTCCGCAGGGCGCCCCGGCTTCGCGATAAGGACCAGTTTCCCGGTCTTCCAACGAAGTGGGAACTGGCCCCTCTCCAAACATGCGCTAAACAGCCCTCTTAGTCGAGGCCCGAGTTCCTCCATGGCCAGGACCCAGGCTTTCCCAGGCAAGCCATCGGGTCCTGGGGCGGTATTTTTTGCGTTTAGCCTTCGTACCGCCACACTCATCTCTACCTCGGTCACCTCCGGAGTATCGTCGTCATCGCCGTCGTGGTCCGCGTCGGACACCGCGAGAGGCGGAGCCGTTGGTGGGGAAGAATGCTCCTCTCTCGAAGGGAACAGAGCGTTCACTACACCCTCCACGAGCTGGGGCCGGAGGCTCTGTGTCAGCGGAGGAGCCCAGGCGCGGAGCTTATCCCGCACCATTTTGTAGGGGCGTCCCCATGGGTCTCCGTTCAGAGTCCCCAACCACACGTCGCGGGCCTGTAGTTTGGCTCGCCGTATCTCCGCTCGGAGGGTGCGCTTCGCCGCTCTGTAACCCTCGTACAGCTCCGCCTCTATGGCCTCCGCATCCGGAGGGCGAATGCGGCGCCTGCGGTGCCTGGTGTACCGGCGCCGTGCGGCAACGCATGCCTTGCGCAGTTCCGCAATCTCCGGCGACCACCAGTACACCTGACGCCGGGCACGTCCTGGCCGGACTCGGGGCATTGCCACGTCGCATATTTCCGACATGGCCTCCCGGAACCACTCCGCCTCGTCATCTATGTCGACAGGCCTGTCCGGTGATGACACCCAGGCCTGTACGATAGCGGCTTCAAGGAGGAGCTCCCGGTCCAGCTGTTTTAGTGCCCACCGCGGACCACATGGGTTCTGTCGGACCGGTGCGGTCGAGGTCTGGGCGGAGACGTCAAACCGGATGTACCGGTGGTCTGAGTACGTCTCCACCCCCTCCATGACGCGCCAGTCAATGACGCGCGGAGACAGAGCGGGGCTCGCGAACGATATGTCCACCACGGACTCGCCCTGCATCCGCACGCACGTGGGGACAGAACCCCGGTTTAGGACGACCAGGCCTGACTCCAGGGCCCAGTCCTCCACCATCCGGCCCCGCGTATCTGTGTACCGGGAACCCCAAGCCAAGTTCTTGGCGTTGAAGTCCCCGCAAACAACCACAGGGAGGGATTGAAACCCGGCGACGACGATGTTCAGCTCCATAAGGGAGTTGTGGAGATCGGCGAGAGTTCGGTTCGGGGAGAGGTATACACCTACCACTGCGATGTCCCCGAACCGTGCTGCCACGCAACCTCGTCCCCTCTTGACACCCTCTTGGGACGGGGTACCGGCGGCGGCCGACGAAATTAATGTCACCGAGCCGTTCAGATCCTGCACCCAGCCAGCCCTGGGTGGGACGTAGTACGGCTCGGTGACCACGGCGATGTTGATCGACCACTGCGCCATGCTCTGGAGCAACAGATCCTGAGCGGGGGCGCAGTGGTTGATATTTGCCTGGAGGAGACGTAATGGAGCAATTATTGGCAGTCCATTACAGTCTCCTCCCGAGCCCCCTGTGAGGGCCCTGCCGCAACAGTTGCGGCGGTGGCTGTGGTGACGACAGCGGCGGCTGCGGCGGTGACGGCGGTGGTGGGGGAGGACCTCTTGCCCTTACCCCTGGCTTTGGCGGGGGGAACGCAGTTCCTGCTCCCAGCCCGGTGGTCGGCTGGCTTGCCAGCCGCTGCACACATATAGCAGTGAGGTGCAGCGTTACAGGCTACGGCCTTGTGGCCGGGCCGACCGCACTGAAAGCAGTGATCACTTCTGTCCACCTCCGAGGTGCAGTGGACCCCCGCATGGTGGCCCACTTGGCAACGGAAGCACCTCAGAGGTCTGGGCTCCAGCAGTTTCACCTGCGCTGAAACCCAACCCACTAGGAGCCTTCGACCCTCCCCAGTTATGGCCTTGGCCGCCGACACGGGGCAGCTCACCGTGACGGTTCGCATGCCCGTGTTGTCGGCACGGATAGTGCCTGCCCGCACCTGGTCGCCAGGACACTTTCCCGTCCTGACGACGGCGGCCACCACCTCGTCCTCCGTCACAGAGTCGTCCAGGCCCATAATGCGGATATCGATGCATTTCGTGGGCCTGGATACTCGGGCCACCTCCGCGTCTAGGGACGCTCGTATTTTTTCAGCCAGAGCATCCGCGGTGGGGCCGCTGTCCGCACCAGGGACTTCCAGCATGCGGCCTCCAGTTACGGTGGTCCTCATTCGCAATCCCCCGGCGATGCCAAACTCGGTGAGGTCCACCGCCCGCTTCGCCTTGGTCATCACCTCATTGTAGGTCGCGCCCTTCTTTTCCGCACCTGGCTGTAGTGTGATCACTACAGCTGCGGATGTCGGGGCACGAAGCCTAGCCGCGAGGGCCCTCTTCTTGCGCTGCTGCCGCCTTTCGCGCTTCTTGGCCGCCCTAGCCGCCTTGCCCGCCCTTTTCTTTTCTCCGACCACTTGCCATTCGGCGTTGGCCGGAGAATCCACAGGCTGGGGTAGCGAAGGAGGCCGGCTCGCCGCCGCAGCAGGAGCTTTTGCCGCCTTGCCTTTTTTAGGGGGAGGGACATGTTTCCTTTGCTGTTGCTTAGCTGGCGGGGCTGGCCTCGCGGTATCCGACACCACCGTGGACCCGCGTTTGTCTTGCCCCGACAGGCCCGGCTTAGGCGCAGCAGCTGAGACCGCGGCGGCGGCGGCGTATGACGCCACCTTCCGTTGGCCGGAGGCCGTAAGCGGTGGGCGCAGCACGATGCCCTCCAGAACGGTGAGCTGCTGCTGCACCCGCTGCTGGAACTGCTGCTGCTGCTGCTGCTGTTGCTGCCGGAAGGCAGCCAGCTCCTGCCGCAGTAGGGTCAGCACCTCGCTCTCTGGCTGGGGCTGTGGCCGTTTGCGTCCTCCTTTTGGCGCCGTCTCGGGACCAGCTCCTCGGAGACTGGCCAGGTCCGCCTCGAGCCGCCCAATCCTCTTATTGAGGGGCTCCAAGACGGTACCCAGTGCTTCCGTAATTGAGGTCGTGCCTTGGGAGATAGCATCCTTCTTCCTGGACTTCTCCCTTTTTTTGGAGACGCTTGTTAAGGCGGCGACCACGACCTCGGTGAATTTGGCCATTGCCTCCTCCATGCCATCTGAATCGCTTGCAGAAGGCTCCGAGGGGCTGGCCTGACCACTGATTGCCCCGGAGTGGCGCCCCTCCCTGGCGATTTCCAGGGATCGCCTGGCTGCATCCTGGGCAGCGAGCCCCCTCCCCCTTCCTGTCTTACGGCCCGCCCCCCGCCCAGCGGTGGAGATCTTACGGGCCGAAGCTTCGTCAGAGGATGACCCCTGGCCGACCCCCGACATGGGGCGTTTCCGTAGGAACTGGTTCCTTCTGGAAGTGGTGTCTGCAGGTTCTGCAACCTCCATTATCTCCGGAGTGAGTGAAGATGCGGTATCGGAATCCGACACCGCATCTCCGCTCACTTCTCTAAGGCCGAAGCTCCTGCCGGCCTGTTCGGTACCCGCTGGCGCCGCAGACATGCTGGGAACGGGTCCCAGGGACTCCGCGCTACCGGCGGGTGAGCCACCCTGGCTCAGTGCGTCCACAGAGGATGGTACAGGGTCCGAAGACCCGAGGCGGTAGTTGCCCCCCCCAGAATACGAGGGGCAGCCCGAGCTCTGCTCGGGGAGGGATTCTCCTGCATGCAGGTACCCTCCTGGGGTAGTTATTTCTTTTCTACTCGCGCTCATGGTTGGTGCTAAACTAGCTTTGCCTTTTTGTCAATGGGGTGGGGTCCCCAATAACACGTTCGCCGTCATAGTCACGTCTGATAAGCAGACGCGTACCCGAGGCGAACCCACTCTCCCAAAACCGCTGTCCAAAAATACCAACAGCTGTTGGTGCCGATGCTTCTGGACAGCGCACCCTCCGTGGCGGTCCGTCTGGACCCGCCTGTGTGTGTTCCTCTTAGTCCGGTCTCTCACTTGAGGCCTTCCGGCATGAGTAACTCTACTGGCATAGCCCTCAAGATCACAGAGACACGCAAGCCCCACCACGACGACAACGTGGGAACACAGTTGGTGGGGTGGATTTTTGAACCTGGAATTTGAAGTTGAATATATGACTTTAACCTGAGAAACGGCCGAACTTTGACATTAAACTAGGGTTTGACAAAATTCAAAATTCAAAAGTTTTTTATTTCGTCAGAAGCTAGTGCATAGTTCTAAATTGGTCGTTTCCTATAAAGAAGAACCAGCAAGAAACTCCATGGTTACTCTTTAAAAAAATTATTGTTCTTACAATATTTCCATATTACAGTATAAGTAGATATTGTGTAAGGACAGTGTAGACCGGTCAATATTGTACTAAAAAGTACAATAAAAATAATCGTAATAAAAAGTGATACGTACGACGGATACTAAACTTTTTTTTACTCTATATAGGTACCTACTAATTCAGAATCTGGCCCCAAATACACTTCTCATCAGAAAAACGAAACACTTCCGTTTTTATGGTTTCTGTCCTAATTTAACACAAAAGAGTTTTCAGTCCATGAAAAAATCACATGATTTGTATAGCTGGCAGAGAGTTCAGATGGATGGACATTTGGGATACACTCGCAGTGAGTGTCAAATATTCATTATATCATTAGTATGGGTTGCTAACCTTGAGCTGGCATGTGTTGCCGGTGTAGCCCCGGCCGCAGGAGCACTCGAACCCGCCGACGCGGTCGGTGCACGTGCCCCCGTTGGCGCATGGCGACGACTCACACTCGTTGTATTCTAGCTCGCAGCGCTCGCCAGTATACCCTGGATTAAGGAGTTATGGAGTGAGATAATTGTATACAAAATTAAATAATGACAAATTTTACAAGCTGTGTACACCTGTAATTGACATAGCATAGCATAGTCGGCCTTATAATGTTCCCACTGTTGGGACTCAGGCCTCCTCTAGGAGAGGGAATGGGCCGTAATCCACCACGCGGGCCCAGTGCGGGTTGGTGGATGTCACATGTCTTCGAATTTTTGGTTCTAGGACATGCCGGTTTCCTCACGATGTTTTCCTTCACCGTTTTGAGAGCAGTGGTGATGAAATAAATTACACAAAGTAATGTGCCTGGCTGGGTTTGAACTCGCGACCTATAACTCGTAAGTCGGGGCCGTTACCACTCGGCCACCACTGCTCAATTGACATATTTGCACCGAACTAAAGGACTGATAATAATTAAATGCCAGAACTTTTGTAAATATGTCGATCGTGTTCCTAACTACAATAATTAAATAAATAAATAAGATACGCAATGTACAGTTTAGGAAAATTTCCACAATTCAAATGCGAGCCAAAATAAGGGTTCCAAGCAAATAGTAATCTTTTAAGGAAAAAAATATACGTAGAGATGAAAATAAATGTACAGAAAAAATAAAGTCACAGCTTCCTTATGACAAGAAGCAATCTGTCCCAAGGGCTGTTTACTAGCAAGCAACCCGCAAAGAAACGTTCCTTGACGAGAAAAATACTTCTGATTAATTCACTCCGATTTATTTGACGTCGTCAAAAGCTTGTTTGTGCATGCTTCTGGCATTAATAGGTTAATACGTAGCTACATATTATTCTACTCAAATTAACAGACAGAACAGAATATATTTGAATTATAAATCAATCTTTATCTTCTTTCTCAGGCTTGATTATGTTGTGATATATTATTTTATGTTTTTACATAACTATCCGAAAGATGTAAATTAATTTTTAATGACAGCACATTTGTATCTTCAAATTGTTGGAACCATAACATCCTATGAGCTCTTTTTTTAAAGTTGGAAAATCATCTATTTGCTTTTTCTGCTTTGGATAGAGCGAGAGTGTCAGACTTACTAAAACCAACCGTGTTATTTCAGTTGCCGTTTACTTACCAGGGTCACGGTTACTCTTTCGAACAATCCCACAGTCCTGGCAGGATCCTATAAGCCCTAAGGTACATGATGGTGGAAACATTAAATTATAATCCTTCCTTCTTCGTACAATCCGCTTACTATCGAAGAAATGATAAATTCGTCATACTAAGCGGACGACATTCAAAACATAGTCTTAGAAAATCTCTACAACCCAATAATTAGGTAACACGATAGGCAAGACTGGTGTCAGATTTCCTGGCTTCTGACTATCCATAACGACTGTTAGATATCTAAAAAGGCTAGATCACCGGGACCAACGGCTTAACGTGATTTCCATGTCCACTTTTTAAATCCGGGGACAGTAAAGACACTAATAATTATAGGCCGGTTTTCGTGTTGCCAGTTTTTAGCAAGATATTTGAAAAGGTAATGTTAAATAAAATGCTTAATCATTTTATCACAAGTAACATCTTAGACAATAAACAGTATGGTTTCATCAAAGGACGTTGTACAACTGACGATGACGCTGGTATCTCCAGTCCTTACTAAAACACATTTTTAATGCGTGGGAAGAGGCACCAGATGCTATAAGCATCTTTTGCGACCTATCTAAGGCGTTTGATTGTGTGGTTCATGAAACATTACTCCTGAAACTTGAGCATTACGGACTAGGCAAAACAGCGTTAAGCTTATTAAAATCTTATTTGATTGTTGACTAGTTGCTGTCTGTTAGACAGCAACTAGTTGAAATAAACGGTGTCAATTCATCGGGATTAAATGTGACAATGGGGGTACCCCAAGGTTCAATTTTAGGTCCTTTTTATTTTTAACCGACTTCAAAAAAAAAGAGGAGGTTATCAATTCGGATGTATTTTTTTATGATCCCATTTTTTTTATGTTTGTTACCTCAGAACGAAACTAAATACAAGCGTAGGTACTGCTGATCAACGATTAAATTTTTTTCGCAATAAATGACTTTGAGTCTAAGTCAAAAGCATTTATTTCAAATAGACCATTTACAGGCACTTTTGAATAGTCAAATGTAGGTCAGTCTAAAAACAAAAAAGTGAAGCTAAATTGCACGTTCCAAAACGTAAATCTCTATGGAGAAGAACGTGCAAGAAACTCCATGGACACTCTTTTAAATTATATTGTGCTTTACGTATAATCTTGGTTACATATTTCTTGTTGCTTCTATTATGTGAGCACAATGTAGATAAGTAATAAAAAATAAAACTAATTAAAAGATAGAAATTGAATTAAGCCATTGGCAGCTAAGAGATGACCAGTCTCAACTGACGGCACCCGTTCACGAGCATGACGCGTGCATCAGCCCCACTCAGCTCAACCATTTTGAAGGGAACCGAATGACCCAATAACACGTGCCACCACCAGCTAGACATTTGAGTGAGCATGACTAACTCTCAACTGCTATGCTCGTAATGTCAAAAAAACAAAATAAAAATGTAACCTAATAAAAATGCTCCACGGTACCTACTTCACAATCACAAATTTAAAAAAAAAGTGCTTCTACATTATACAATGCTATTGTTTCCAAATACAAAAGGTGATAAATGATCACAAGCTTCATTAGACAAATAAAATAAAAATAAAACATTACAAAAACAAGAATACAAAAAGGGCAATAGCATTTCTTCCGATATTTATAAAACCAAAAAAATATCTAATTAGTAGGCAAAAGTGGCTGTGGCTGTGGAGCAGGACCGGCCGGCATTTAGCCAAGAATTTTTATCAAGGATATATTATATAATTTTCCAGTTTATAATATGCTTGTCTCATAGTGTGCGTTTAATGCATGTTTTAAATTTGGACTCATTTAGTTGTAGAATCAAAATTTTACACAGTACCCCATAAAAGAACTATGTACTTTAGCCAATCTAGTAGAGTAGTTGGCAGGGCGTACTTTATTTAATGGTAATCATTGTTTTCACAAAATCTTCTATTTAAATCGAGTGACCCTTCAAAAGGTGACAGTAACAACTTTCATCTAAATTCTATTGCATGCCAGAAACAAGAGTGAGGGCGAAACCGCATGTGACCGCACAAAGGACGCCGTGGGCAGTCTTCTAACTTAACTCCAATAAATCACTACGCTTTCCTCTACAATGCCTACCCACATACAAGTTTCAACCATTATTCAATTGATTCAGCTCCAAAGCTTTATTTGCCTACCTGCTTATGAGTTGACCTTGTCAAAAAAAAATCTACAAAAAAAAATACAACCGACTTCAAAGTAAAAAAAAAAACACTGAAAAGTGCAAAATAACTTTAATTTCGGAAGTCGGTGTTTCTATAATAGTTTTGGCTCTTAGTTATTTAACACCGACTTCCGAAATGAAAGTTATTTTTCACTTTTCAGTGTTTTTTTTTTTACTTTGAAGTCGGTAGCAAGTATTTTTTTTTGTAGAAAATTTTTATTTTACACTTTTTTGTTATGCCACCACTAAAAAGTACCTATCAGCCACACTTAAATACCTTATAGCCAGAGTGCTTCTCATGACAATTCTAATAATCCCAAACACGGTTAGATTACATGAATTTTGATTTTAATTTATTACAGAGTTCCGGTGCCTAACTTCAGGCTACATCATCAGATCAGTTCGATATATTCCCCCTCTTCTTTCAGTCAGACATCGACTACACGTATAAACAAAGCAATTTTACTTGTTACGACGGTTCTGCTGTGATTCCAAGTTCATAACAATATTTCTATGGGACCAACTCGGAAGCATAACCATACAAACAAAAAAAAATTCAAAATCGGTTCACTATTGACCGAGAAATCGGTGAACATACATTAAAAAAAAATTACATTCAACCGAACAAAGAACCTCCTCCTTTTTGAAGTCGGTTAAAAATGTATTATATCTTACCACCTTTTTAGACTCCAATAGTTCCTGGCGATGCAGCATCTTACCAGTTCCTAAACAATATCTGGTAATCATCAATCCCTCCACCGAACCTATCATCTATCTTAGGTTTAATTAAAGACACATTGAAAACTGGAGAGTTCACAAAAAATTACCTTACTCCACAATTTCTCAAGCATGGGGGCCTCCATGCTTGAGAAATTGTGCAGTAAGGTAATAATTATTATTGACGTAATGTATCTATAGAATATCACTATTATTATTATACTAGAACTACATGCGCGGATCACTCCAATAGTACAGAAATAGAAGTAAAAAAAGCACTTTTATTTGTCACGGGGGCGCCATATTGAATATCAAGTGTCACGTAACGAGGGATCCAGAGCGAAATCCCAAGCGGACCGAGAGATAAGTCACTATCACGAGCGAAGTGACGGAGTTAAGACTAAGCACCTGAATGCAGCGAGGAATTCAAACTAGCCCTAAGCAAGCTATATTTATTCTAGGAAAAACATACCCCACTTTTCACACCTACTGAAAGATTAAGCAATATTAAGAACTGAAGGTAGATCTTTTATAAGTATATTGATTAATTATTCCTATGCATGATGTTTGCATACTTGTATGCGTTTCCAATATAAATAGCGCATTGGATTGGACCACGATTGGACAAAATGATCCGTCATTAGATCAACGTATTCACTAGCCGCAGTCACAGGATGTGACATATTTAATATAGCGAACATTAATATTCGATTACATTATTTGAAAACTTTGTGATTGTTCATCGCAATTATTTTCTTAGGTCGAATAGAGTAACATTTGTGCGATACTATCTAAACCTTATATACGGCTCTTTTTATAAAGTCTCACCCATGTTATAGTAATCTTTAATTAGCATTAAATGACATACATCGACAAGTACATCATCTGTGAAAATTTCAACAGTGTAACTATCACGGTTCATGAGATACAGCCTGGTGACAGACAGACAGACAGACGGTTAGCGGAGTCTTAGTAATAGGCTCCCGTAAGGACCCGACCTTTTGGGTACGAAACCCTAAAAAGATATAAGAATTTTAAATCATAACTTCTGTTTTGCTTTTAGATGAATTGCCTATTGTGATCTTTTTAGGCCCCCAGGGGGCCAATAGGCAATTCATCTAAAAGCAAATAATTTCCCGAATTCCTGCCCACTTATGATCTTTATGCAATTTTTCTAATATTCGCAAAATGGTTACACAAATTAGCCGAATCATACTCAATTCATTTTTTAGCAGAATCATATTCCGTGTAAATATAGCCGCAAAAAAAAAACTTGGTTTTACTATTTTTTTTCTCTTTGCTTTTTATTTATCGGATTCCATAATTATTTTGTATTAACTTATTGTATTTAAATATAACTTCAGTATTTTAGGGTAATACCTAATTTATTTAAAAAGGCAATTAAGCCCTTAAAACGAAGTTAGAAATGCCTATGGAAATAATAAATATCAACTTGTTAGGCTGGCACCGTACATTGCTGTTTACCCTTTGCTTGTGTCAACATGGCGTAAGCGAAAAATCGGTTGAAAACAAAATCGTAATTTCAAGTGGATTTTTCAAGTGCATTATCCCAAAAATGTTTGTTTTTTTTTAATACACTGAAGCAAACTATCCACTTGTAAACTTTAGGACTGCGTTTCAAGAAAGTGATACCAATCCAGCATCTACTTTTGTATTTCTTGTGAGACAACAAAGTAAGTGCTTACCCACTAATATTCTAATATTATTAAGTTTTTATACCTACGCAACTAGGTATTAAGCTGTTGATCCCCGCAATAACGCCGGCGTTAACGCGCCATTGTCTTTCTATTGTGTCTCTAATTACGCTATTAGATAGGTTAAATGACAATTTAATTGTTTCAGACTGCACGCTGGCTCCTCTAATGATGAGGCTTGAAGGATTCTGTCTTTATTTTATTTCTGTCAAGTGGAGATGCAACATACTGCAGCTGATGACAATACTGCTCAAATACACCTAATGTACGTTTTAGTTATTTAGTAATAATATTACATACCTGAAAATATGGAATAAGATTTCAGTCCTTATGTTCAATAACCAAAATATTAAACGTTGTTCAAACAAATGTTTAAAATTGTAATAAATTACTCCATAATCAATCACAGTTTAAATCATACGTGTGGATAGCTAAATAAAAAGTGTCAAACGTTTTACGCTTTTTCTAATTTAATCTCATATTAAAAAGTATTCATAATGATGAGTACAATGATTCGCGCCCTTTTCGGAAATTATATTATTTTTGTTATACCATGTATTATATGTCTCTACTTCTAGAGTTTTTCTCAACAGTCAGTATTATTTATAGCTCTTCTGTGCACTGACAATACGTAGCTTACGAAGCGTAGTGAAGGCATTCTGGCTGTCAATTATTTTAGAAATATCAAGTTTAATAGTAAACATGTTACTAGACTTATCACTCACTTTACGATTTAAATGCAGTACAAATACAAATTCTTTACTTTGTCTAAGCTTTCCATACAATACCGACTCAACCCCGCAATTTACCCGCCACGGTTGTAAGATAAACCTGCTTATTTTCATCCGCAGGGTTTAAAGGAGTTTCATACTCGTGGTCCTAGAAAGTAAAAGGCAACTGAGAAACATAGGTGTGGTTTTAGTCAGTAAAAGTCTGACACGCCCTCTCGGTCTACCCGAGATTTCCCACCTTCAAAAAAAATGTTTTAAAGAGCCTAATAATTATTAGGTTCGGAAGGGATGGGGATCACAGTATCAAGATGCCCTAAGCTCTTGAGCCCGCTTCGCTTGCTACTGGGGCCTTAATCTGCATTTTTATAAATTCGTCATTCCAACACGATTTCATTGTCATTTTCGTTCATAATGGTCGATCATTGATCGATCAGTGGTCTCGTAATAGAATTGTGGTACGAGCTGTCTTGTAACGAATTAAAAGTAATGACTGCATAGTGATAGGTCACTGATCAAAGGAACTGTCAAGATTCAGATTACCGCATACGTCAGACATTCATTTGTCATTATATACGAGATTACCATTCTGTGCCATTTCTTTCAATGGAGTGTCAGTGGTTGACCATTGGGAAGTCATAATGACGCCATTATATTAGTAGATTACCAAACTTGTCAAAATCAACAATTATGAAATCAATGATAGACCATTCTGACACTATTGTAATAGCAGACTTGAGGCCCTGGACTATTACGTTCAGGAGTTGTCGGGGTCGAGTGATCACCTACTCAGAATAAACTTCCAATATTTTAACATAACATATTTTATTTTTCTTTAATTTTATTATTTTTCTGATCTCCAACTGGCATTCTATAGAATACCAAGGCATTGCATTCATTGACTAGGCAAGGTATTGTGGCATCTAAAGAGTTCACATGCTGATTAACTTGCAAACTGGCAAGGTAATAATACCTTTTTAAGGTTTATGGTAAAAATAGCATCGGTGTTCATATTTTGATGGAAGATTGTTATAAGATGTCATATAAGTTTTTTACTTCTACTTACGACTAAGCGTATAAAATATTTTATAAATGTTAAAAATATAGTGCATATATTATATTGCATTACTACTAGGTGGGATCGCAGTCAAGCACTAGTTTATATCAATTTAAAAAAAAATAGTGCTTCTAGCAATATACCTAATATAGTAATTTAACCATAGTTAAGAGTTTGATTGCGTCTTCTCACTCGACAGTATACAACGATAACGATAAAATAGACTAAAGATTTTATACAATGCTTAGAAGAGTTTGAAATTCTATATCGACGCCTGAAAGGTAAAAATTACTAAGCGACATTGAGTAAACTGCACAGGAGAGTGATTTAAAGTTAAAATTTAAAAAAAAATTGTTTGTTAAAGAAAGTCGGATTTAGATACTATTACCATAATGTTAATAATATCTAAATCCAATTATTTCGTCACTTTTACCATTTACTTTTTTTCAAAAAATTTTAACTTTAAATCACAACCCTGTAAAGTTTACTCAATGTAGCTTAGTAATTTTTGCCTTTTAAGTGTCGATACAATGACTAAAATAAATGTTTTGCCGTTAAAATGTATCAAGTTAAGATAACAAAAATGAATATTGAAATATCCTCACCAGGCTGACAGAAACAGCGATAATCTTCTCCTTCAGGGTCGTTGTCAACCTGCTCGATACAGATACCCTTAACGCAAGGATTGGAGGTGCAGGCGCCCCCGGTGACAGACAGCTCACAGTGCGCGCCCGTCCAGCCCTCCGCGCAGGCGCAGTGGAACGTGGTCGAGCCATTCATCGCCATGCTCATGCAGGAGCCACCATTCAGACACGGTGATGAGTAGCACGGGTCGCGCTCACACTTTCTACCCGTAAATCCTATGTAGAAAAACGATTAAATTGATTACTGTTTTAGTGCAGCAGTACTCGTAGGTACTTATAGTTTTTTGTATAAGACTCCTCGGGGAAAACAATTAACAATGTCAAAAAATACTACATTATAAAAACACGGGTATAAAAAATTTCAAAGTTTATGGCAATTCTGATTTTTGTACCAGCACATGCGAATTTTCAAATTGACAGGGCGTATATTCATGATTCTTGCGTTGAATTGACTGATACAAACTTAACCATTACAACTGGCCAAGATGGCTTTACCCAATTCTGACTACTGAATACAGTACATAGATCAAAATGTCAACAGACGGCATTAAAAATCAGTTTCACTTAAAAAATTACATTCATTCTTTTTCCCGTGGAGTCTTCATATGCATTATTTGTAAGCTTAGCCCTCAAACTAAGATACTATATATTTTTACTTTTAAACTGAAATACAAGTAGAAGTCCGAATATTAAATAAATAAAACTCCCTAAATTGTTTATCAAACTCCAATTCCAAATTCTTATTATCAAATTCCTTAACAGAACTTTTACCGGCTCCTGCCTAAGTTAAAATGTTGAGCAAGGAATAGAAATATTTCATTCTGATTTATTCAAATTAAATCTAAAATGAAAATAATGGGGAGGAGTGGGGAAACTTCGCGAGCCATTCCGAGGTTTTAGCCTGTGTGGAATCTATCGTGTATGTACAATTTATGTGTTTGGATATACCTACAATATGTACTCATGAAAGACACATTTACATATGTGCATGCAAAACGGTTGCATGGTTACGTAACACAGTGCGCCATGCGGTGACCGGATTGCGTCACACCGACGCCCAATTCACCAAAAACTAAATCTACTTTCGAAGCGCTTATAAAATTGTTTTTTACCCGCTTGTACCGAGTGAGTGTCCTACACTTGCCCTCCAGCGCGACCATAGTCTGAAGTCTCTAGCTCCTTTCACTGACAATTTTTTGAGGTCAAGCTGTGACTTTGTATTCTGTCTAGATGGATACCTAAAACTTGGCAGATATCTTTATAATATCTCTCAACATATACGACAAGCTTTACCTACCGAATAACAAATAATTATCAAGTTCCTTGCGGGCATCTACTGAAATCAGAACACAATCTCTCGCGTCCTCTGCTTTCCTACCGACCCGACGTGGCATGTCTACACACATACACGCTAGCTCGGGACAACTCCATTTAAGAGGTCATCTGGATACAATCGGTTACTCCTTATTGGATTTTCGTATTATGTAAGTCCAAAATCGAAATGGAATCGAAAAGGTTGAATGAATGAAACCGACTAGCGACTGAGGGAAAGGCCTACTGTTGTCGTAGATAGCTGATTCACCAAATGCCCCATTCTTCAAAGAAAAGAGTTATTGCTTCATAATCGCACTCATTCTACTTAACCCAATCATATTACAGACCAGTGTCGGAACGTAACAGATAGTGATTAGATGTTCAACTTTTGTTACCTTATAAGTTATAAGTACATAAACATACTAACCAAGTGTATATCAATGCATGAAATTACGTTATCTTTAGGGCAAGTATATCCATAAGCTCAAACGAAAATATGAGTAATTGTGACGTGAAATTACTTTTAGCACAAAGTAAATGTTTATGAGTACCATAAGGGCAGAGACAACGGTAGTTGGCGCCGTTCAGAGGTTGCGTGAGGTCGACACATATGCCGTTGTTGAGGCACGGCAAGGGCGCGCACGCGTCGCGCTCCTCGCAGTGCGGGCCGGCGCGCCCGGCGCAGCACTGACACTCGTAGCCTTCCTGTGAGCACACCACATCAGTCACACTGACCCATCGCTCTACTGACCCTTATCACAAACTACAACTATCTATTACATACCATTGAAACGTTAGTGTAACACACACCCTTTCCTGAACAGTCTTGAAACTCGCCGCAATTGTCCGATTTCACGGTTACTTTTAGCCGCACACATTGGGACTTCCAGTTTTCAGAAACAACTGTAACAGAAGCAATTTATAAAAACCGCGTTGTATTTTTACCATAAAACAGTCCCTCGAAATAAACGTTGAAACGATATCAAATAGAACGCGTCAATGAGTTTTCCCACCGCTTGCTTCGGCACGCAATGTATTATACGACGGAATTTCCACACATTATCTATTATCCGATCGTAAAATAAAGCCGTCGTCGATGACGTTTTTGCCTCGCACTTAGGTATATTTCCGTTTTTCGGTCTATAATAAATTTCTGAAACGTTTCATCGCTTCAATTTTTAATAGCACCTACTTTGTACGCAATATTTACCTAAGCTGAACAAAGTAAAATGTGTTTTCCACCAGTCTGTGATATGATATAGTAAAGATGATCTGTATTTGAGTACCTATAAGTAAATTGACGCCTTCAGTTAGATCCTTATCATAGAGCGTGAAGAGTTTGGCGCCGCGCTCGTCCAGCGGCGTGATGTCCAGCAGCATGCCGTCCGACACGTCACAGTGCTCGTGCCCCTGGCGCGTCACCTGGTACACGGCCGGCTGCAGAAGCGTGCGGTGTTCCCTGGAAAATCAATCGCTATAACGACTCGCCGAGCCGGTACAGGTCACTGCCTAAACCTGCCGGCGACGATATAGGTCACAGATTTACAGTTCTATTAATACAGCTGACCTTTCCCCATCGGCGTGTGAAACGTTGGCCTCGGGAGTGCCGTTCTTGACGTCGACCTGGCCGAATGTATCGAGTAGCAACGAGTCCGCGATGCGCACGATAAGGATGTCCCCGCTTTGGATGTCGGCGGAGCCCTCCCACGACACGATGACCGGGGGGCACTCCTCCTCGCCCGTACCCCCACCGCTGCACTCCTCCGCCATCCGCACCGCAAAGTCACACATTAATTAATTATCAAGTCAACCTCTGTGAATACTAATTAAAATGGCCACTGTTACATACATGTTTACTGTATCATTAAATATGCATCAAAGGGTAAATGTCTGCAAGCTTTTAGTAACAGCTCATTAACGGATGAATTTTAATATAAGAAGTGAGCATCAGACATGTCCCGCTACAAAATATGGCTATGGTCGACGTTAAGGTCGTTAGGAACAGAGGTCAGTAACGTTACCATTATAATGTCATACGTGCGTGTGTACTAGGTACGTGTCTTATATGCAACCACACTAGGAAGTATCTCAGAGCTTTTATAATCACCTTCAATTAAAAACTTAATTATGTCACCGAGTTATTGCAAATACCGTTACTTTATAAAAAATAAGACTTGTATATGTATAAATATATTTTACACATTGACAAGATTATAAAAGCGAAAGTTTTTATGTATGTATACTTATGTATATGTTTGTTACTCCTTTACACTCTAACGGCTGAACGAATTTTGATAAAAATTGGCACACAGTTAGAACGTGTAATCACATAGGATACTTTTTATCCGGGGAGTATGTTTCCTTGGGATCATTTTCTACTTTCACGAGCAAAACCACTGGCAAAAGCTAAAATTGAATATAGCGAGATTATACTCTTTCTTCTCAAGAATAATCTCAGAAGATGTACCTAATACAAACTTTGCTGTTTGCAGTAATCCGATGACTAAACTATTACATTTTTGCCGAAACAAAAACAATTCCATTATAGTAAAAAGTCTCGTTTCATCGTCACGGAGACACCACAACAGTCCAATCGTACATAAATAATGGATTAGACGTTTTCCTTAACAGAAGTAATGAATAGAGTTCAACCACTGGAGCAAAAAGCTTTTTTTTTCCTTATTTCTCGTTTAGTAAGACGATTTATGGTTTATGTATTTGACCTCGGTGGGCTCGCTACTGTCACGATCAAAGTTGCGCGAACAAGAATATTATGTTCCAAGTAAGGAAACAGGAGAAAAGACTTTGTATCAATTGCCCATGGAGATTAAGCTTCATACATGCATGTCTTATTAGTAGCTAATATTGCTACAACATGTCATATCGTAGGCTGCCATATAATAAATTATTGAACAAGTACCAGGAAACGGTCAATATTTGCGTGTGATTGACGCTAATTGATGCAAAAATTGATCGTTTACTTTTAACGATTGAAGCAATTGTCAATACTTCAATACATTGTCATTCACGTAAATATTGTAATCGCAATGGACCGTTTCGGGGACCTTTTAGAGACTGCGAAATATTAACTAGCGACCCGCCCAATTATGCTTCGCACGGGTGTTACAAATGTTTGATGAATTCTTGATTTTCCTCTGCTATAATATAGGTGCATGTATGTATTACACACCTTCCTCATGAATCAATCTGGTGAAAACCACATGAAAATCTGTTCAGTGGTTTTTAAATTTATCGCGAACAGACTGATTGCGACCTTTCTACCAACGGATAACCCGACATATGGAGAGTGTCCACCCTTACAATGACACCTTTACGGTCCAGACTAAGCGTTTCGCTTCATCGTTTATACCGCGTACATCGAAGGACTAACACAATTTGCCTGCTGCGGTCCTTCCGTCCGATTATAATTTAGGTGTATTCAAGGCCAGGGTGAATAGGCCTATAATAAACTAGTGCGTTTCACTATCAACGATTGCATCGCTGCTTACCATCAGGTGGAATCGCAGCCAAGGACTAGTTTACAGCAAATTAAACAAATAAATGATGATTGATAGACCAAAATATTCTCCATATTATATGTAGGTACTTTTCGTAATCATTCACAAAGAGCTCACACTTAGTAAAATCGATTGCAAAGAAAATAATAACTTGAGCGGGGCAATATATAACCTTGCAGAATTGATCGATATGCAACACGGTAGTTATGTTATGTGGTCGACTGTCACACACATGCAGCTTTGGTATGACTCATTTGTAGAGCCATGGGTCCTGCCAGGGCATGGGCCCAAAATCCGGGGCTGATAGGGTCTGCCAATATTCAGGTAAAAGAAATGTGACAGTGAAACTGAAAGATACGAGTAGGTATTTTCACAGAGTGAGAAATCTATTAAGTAACTCTGATAAAACGTAACATTAATAAAAACAAGAAAAAAAATATTTAAAAGTTTTACGGACCCGCCCTAGTTTCGCACTGGATTTAGAAATCTTTTAAATTTCCGGTTATTTTTATATAATATATATAACTAGCGGACCGACGTTGGTCTGTCATATAAATACTTGCTAAAAAAAAGTGGGGTCCTCCCCCTATTTTTTTGGTGGAAGGGTAAAAAATAGCTTACCCTAACCTATTCTCAGACCTACCAAAAATCTATTTTTTTCTTAAAAATCGGTCAAGCCGATTCGGAGGTATTCGGTAATAAACACTGGTACACGAGATTATATATATCAGATGATTTAAACCTTCCTCATGAATCTATTGGTGAAAATCACATGAGTATCGGTTATCGGTCGGGGGGCATTGCTTTACGGGTTTAGTTCATAATATCGACAGGCTAATGTATCGACAGTACCCCAAATCGATGGTACGCTACATCGACAGTACCCATCTTAAAGGAAGTATCAAAAATAAAAAAATGGGTGCTGTGATACTGTCGATGTAGCGTACCTTCGATTTGGGGGGGTACTGTCGATACATTAGCCTGTCGATGGAACGTTGTCGATACATCGACCATCAATTTAGTGACTGTCGATATTATGAACTAGACCCTTGCTTTACAACGATACCTACTTACAATCCACTAAGTCGTATTTTAACCTTATACAAATATAATATTAAAACCAACTCACTGCAATGACTAATACTAGAATAGCGTGGACTACTTAACACGCTCGTTCTGTCTACGAGCTTCAATGGAAGGGCCGTAGCTTAAGGTAACGATTAGTAGAATATAGGAATGAATTAATTATGTTTCCATTTTTCGCTACCCTATGTTAGCTGTTCTCTTTTGTTGTAACTTTCATTTCCAAGTAGATACACGAATTATTTCCGCACAGTATTACTTTTGCCACAAGGCAGTCCGTACAACTCCTTTATCACTAAATGACATAGGCATATACTTTCTACTATCACGCGGGCGAAGCCGCTGGCAGAAGCTAGTAAGCTAGTATTTAGAAACAGGTTCTTGAGTTATTTTAAGAGGCAGTTATACCGCACCTAGGGAAATATCCTTTCTGATCATGATAGACACAATCCTTGAAGATCTTTTGTATTCCAGACCCGTAAACGAAGACATAAAAACACCTTTTGCTATAAAAAAATTACTACGGCTCGTATTTTCCGGAGAATTACGGCTCGTTGAGCACATACTTCACTTTCACGTGGATTAGTAAGGAGGAGCCGCTTCCGATACTCCAAGTACCGAGCATTAGCACGATGGCACTCAATTAATATGGACCGTAATAAGAGTCCCCTTACGAAGTAGAGATAAACTACTTGTAACTAAATATCCCCTACTACAGATCCGGCTTAGTAAGTAGGTATTATCGGATTTTCTTGAAACGATTTTTCTAGAGAAGTCTGAAAATTGTTCCTAAAAACGAGAATTCGCACAAAATATGGTCATCGAAGTTGAAAAAAGGTTTCGAATCTAGTATTTCGAATCTAGTATTTAGTTGTAGACTGGTTTAAATACTCGGACATTGCGTATCACGTTCAATTATAATTAAAAAAATTGTGTTTGTTTGCGACTTTGTTTGCCTGAGTGTCGGTTATTGCGAAGCTGCAGTCGTCGTAATTAAAAAGTAGCCTATCCTTCTTTAGGGTTCAAGCTTACTCTGTACCTTTCATCAAAATCGGTTTAGTAGTTTGACCATGAAAGCGTAACGGACAGACGGAGTTATTTTAACACTTAAAATATGTATATATATATAATATATAGGGTGACTGGTAATTAGTGTACGATACTTAAACACGTGATTGTGCTCATGATAACCAACAACTTTTACTATGGGCACAAACCCGAAAACGCGAAAAAAAATCAGTTGTTCAGTACATTTATGTTTGCCTAATGTACTGAACAGCTGAAATTTTTTTCGCGATTTCGGCTTTGCTCCCATAATAAAAAATATTTTTTATCATGAGCACAATCACGTGTTTAAGTATCGTACACTAATTGCCAGTCACCCTATATATATAATGAATTCAAAAAATCCTATTTCCCTTGGTCACTTTATCACGAGTGAACCCCTGGACTAATATTGCTAATTCTTTTGTGTTGTGTTTGTTATTGTCCCAACCCGCACTGGGCCCGCGTGGTGGATTACGGCCCATTCCCTCTCCTAGAGAGGAGGCCTGAGTCCCAGCAGTGGGAACATTATAAGGCTGATTATGCTATGCTATGCTTATGCTATTGTTATTGTCAGGAAGAGGTTTATTTATTTATTTATTAAATTCTATATGCACACAGTAGTACAGAGGCGGACTTAATGCCTTAGGCATTTTCTACCAGTCAACCTTTGGGTGATGCAGAGAAAAATAGTGGTAGGTGCAATAAACGAGAGAGAAAAGACGAATACGAGAATCGATATAAGTACTAATAAACCATATATATAATACAATTATACAATAAATACTCAAATTAATAAACTACATACCTAACTAATATGGTCAAACAGTTAGTCAAAATCGACAATTGGAAAACATTAACGCTGTGATGATATTAAGGTTCTTACGAAAAGAAAAATTAAGAAAATTGTGACGACTATTTAACCTCAACATCGTCTGTCGGGTCAGCAAGTCTTAAATAAGGATGTGTTAAGGCTAACCTCCATGCACGATAGTCCTTTGCGTCCAGGTTTTCAGTAACCGCATTACCTAGCTATTCAATTACCTTAGGGTGTGAAGGCGTGGCGGACGGAAGTAATAAACTTAGTTAAAAATAATTAAAAAAAAAAAACTTTTTAAACAATCAGTGGGTCGTGCGTGTAGTCCGTGACTTCGTGTGGCAGATTAATTAGAACACGACACAATCTAAGGACGCCATATTTACCTACATACTTAAATAAGTCTAATTGAAGTGATTGTAACGCTAAATAGCCCATGAAAATAGCTGTTATTTTTAGAGGCTAATCTGCGAAAGAAATCCTATCGGAATTATGTTTATATATAGTAAACTTCCTGCTTGAAAAGTCCATAAAGATCTAATAAACTAAAAAAAAATTTGCTGTCAAAGGTACTTAATGTATTGCTTAATTGTTGTAAAGTTTCGATTTTACTGCAATTTGTGCTAGGGTAATAATATTTGGCAAAGAAAATTTTGTATAAAGCGCACTCTGCTGTGCTAACTGTTCGTCGTGCATATGGTATAAATTTATGCTAGTGAATTTATTATTTTATGCTTATGATGGCCGTACAATTCGTGTACATATTCGTAGTTTCTAGTAAATCAGTCATGTTTTATTTTTATTTATATAACATCTTAAAACTATCTTTACAGGTTGCTCTCTATCATCGACTTATATTCTAGAGATAGACAAGCACGTTCATGGAAAATATTTGTCAAAATACTGAAAAGTTAAAACAAAAGTTCGCTGCGGCACTACATTGGCATTACGCCGATTAATAGAACTATTAAAACATACATCGCTAAGATAGCTTTTAGAGGACACCTTTTTCGCGACCAAAATGTTTTAAGCGCCATGAATTTCGTGGCATTTACGCGTTTCGTTCAACATAGTGTAATGTTCAAGGTGTATGGATTACACTACACCTGAGTCGATTGAATTGAGTGTTCGGCACGCATAATCTAGTGCGTAGTACATATATATCGATGCTCTCTATCAACAGACAGTAAAGTTTAGTTAAGTAAGCCCTGGCTGGAGGCTTTGATTCTTGAATCGAAGCCGCCACAGGCAAGTCCGGTTAAGCAGCCGACCACCTACTAGGTTGACCTGCGAGAGGCCACAAACAAAAAAAAAAATTAAAAAAAAATGTTTAAATGTGGACCATAATAGGAATATTAAAAACGATTTTATCTTTCTTTCTATGTATTTTAAAAGACTGAAAAATACTTTGAATGGACAAAAATTAGACATAAGTAAATTTACAATTTACTTTAGAGAGAAAAAAATAAAAAATAAAACTGGTACATATTTAGACATAGTTACTGTAAGGAGAATATGTAAAAGTTCAAAGACTGTTTACAAAATATGACATTTAATGATATTTATGCCTGCAAAGCACCCAATGACGCATTTAACACGTTTCACGACACAATTAAACTGTTTTATGATATGTATTTTCCACTTAGAGACTAAAAAGATATTCAACAAAAAAACCGATGTGGATAAGTAAAGGCATAAAATTATGCTGCAAAAGTAAGCGTGAAATGTTATGGCAATTTCGAAAAGACTCCAAATTGAAAACTAAAACAATGTTTAAAACATATGCGAAACGGTTAAAAACTATCATTCGTTTAACTAAAATATCTCAGAATATCAACAATATTAATAATGCGCCTAATAAAGGTAAAGCGACATGGCAAATAATAAATAAGTGCAAAAAAAAATAAACTGCTTGAAGGAATAACAAAACTTACAATAAATACCAAAGATGTAACTGACCCAAGAGATGTTTCCCAAATTTTCAATGACTATTTTACTGACGAAATTGAATCTGTTTCTGACATTAATAATAATAGTAATCAAAATTTAAAATTTGGCATGCATCGTGACTCATTATTTTTAAGACCCACAGTTCTCTCTGATATTCTAAATTTAATTAAATCGTTAAATAATACAAACAGCTCTGGATATGATGACATCACAACTAATGTAATTAAATCTGTATCGAATGTAATCGCGCCAATACTTAGTCATATAATAAATCTGTGTTTAGAATTGGGTAACAGAACAATATTTTTGCTAGTAAACAGTACGGTTTTAGAAGAAAAAAGAATATTAATATTGATACTAGAATTCCAGTGGCTGCTTTATTCATGAACATGAGTAAGGCATTTGATTTTGTGGATCGTTCAATACTTTAAAGAAGCTAGAAAGATATGGAGTTATAGGTAATGCTCTCAAACTTTTGAAATCGTACCTATCAAACAGAAAACAAGTTATAGAGATAGATAAAGTCTGTATTAAGTAAAAAACCGAGCGTTCGTATATATCGAGCCAAAGATAAAACAAATATGAAGTACCTCAAGGAAGTATTCTAGGCTCTTTATTATTTATATTAATGACATGCCCAAAGAAACATATCATCCTATGGTTTTGTTTGCTGATGATAGCATGGTTATTTTTAGTGGCATTAATGATGCGACGACACTTGAGAGAGAGATAAACCACTATCTCCATGTATTAATTGAATGGATGGGCGTGAATAATTTAAAAATAAACATTGACAAGACTAAAATAATGACATTTGAGCAAAGGACAAATAAAAAAAAACTTGACATTAAATATGGAGACAAAATGATTTCAGAAACGAGTACTACAAAATTTTTAGGACTGGAACTAGATAGAGATATGACTTGGAAAACTCACACTAACAATGTATGTAAACGTCTGAGTCAACAGTCATAAATGCTCTACGCAATCTTGCTATGGAAGTAAATGTTAAAGCCTTGGTTACGGCGTATCATGCGTATGTTATAGCTACTTTACGCTACGGTATCGTGCTTCCTTTAACATTAAGTACTTATGGTTATGAGGTAGAAGACCACAACACACACTTCCATCTTTTCACAGTCGTAGGTGTATAATATCTTCAAAAATGTTTATGTTTCCCGGACTATAAAAAGACATTATAGAACATCTTAGACATTTAGAGTGATTGAGATATTTTGAACCATTCGGTATTTTAACTTTTGACATTTTGAGCCTTAATATATCACGTTACTAAAATAAAGGCAAAAGTTAAGAAGCATTTAATAATCGCCGCATAAAATTTTATAATCTCCGTAGCGATCTGAGTGGACAGCCATGCTTACGACTGTGATCATATTGAGACGGACACGGATACACAAACAGGTCAGCCCTCTATCATGACATCTCAAAATCATCACAATTCCGGTGTGAGAAAGGGATAGTGCTATTCATCCTGTGTGGGTCCGACTCTCTCACACACTGGATTTATTATGAATTTAAGAAGTCATAGTAGCTCTCTTCAGCTCTCTTGAGCTTCATATCAAGATAACCAAAATCACCTGACATTCACATGATAATGGATTAACGAAATCAGACTACTATTCCCAAAATGATGATTATCAACTCAACCCTATCAGAAAATCGTTTTTTTTAAAGTTGGAAAGGATGTTAAAACCTGGAGTGAAATCTTAGTATTTTCATTAGATATTCATGAGAAGGTACTTACAGTAACTGGCAGGTTGAGTTCATGCGTCTCGTTGCCACGCCAGAGGCGTGACTCGCGCGGCAGCACGGGTAGCTCGCAGTCCACGGCCGCCAGGCGCTCCTGCAGGCGCGCGGGGGAGTGTGCTCCCGCCGGTATCGCCGCGCCTATGCCACTAGAACTACTGTTTAACTTTTGCCTTCTTGCACTTTTCAGCTCCCCCTTTGTGCTAGTGTACACTTTAGTAGTTGAATGGCGCGCGCTAGCCGGGCTCTCCGTCCCCACATACGCTTTTGTTGTTTTTAAGTTATTCTTTGTAGTTGAAGATGCAGTCGTTGAGGCCACGGTAGTTTCTAATGGCTTTGAGTAAAGCTTTTTAAGTGGTACAGTCAGTGGGGCTTGAGAACTAGATACTGTTTTAATCCCGTCTTTAGAAGATAAAGTCGGCTCACAGTAACAGGCGCCGGCTAATGACAGGATTAGCGCGGTGCCCATTAACAAGGAGTGCGGCGTTTTGCGGCCGCCCATGCTGCTCTGATTCATGCTTCTTATTATTTATTGTTTACAGTTTACGTACAGTTCTTGTTTTTTTTATTTAAAAGGTTTCTGGCACAACCACCGTATTTGTAGCTTGCGACAAGTCTGGGAGACCTGGTAAAAAAGAAAATACAATGAATGTGTATGGTGGGTGTAGTAGGCTGTAGGGGTTCGATCCCGACAAACGTAAAAAGTAAATAATTATCAAGTGTACAATATTTACGTAATAATAAACAAATATAATATAACATAAATATTGTTCTGTTTCAATATTTGTGGACGTGATAATTTCACATACGTGGTCTTTATCACATGGAAATATTGAATAATATCGAATGGTACGTAGGTACTGCCTATTAAGTTACAAAGTTAAATCTTTATGGACACATTTGATCTCTATCTTTACTATATTATCATGTAGTGTAATCTAAGGCTGAGCTCTAATTTTACCTACAATACATTTAAATTTTATTTCATATTACAAACTTTTCAACGGGTGTTTTTATTTCTAAACGTAAGCACTTATCGTCTGACACCTCTTGAGCGAGCATCTATAATTGGAGAAGCTGTAAAGCCCTCCCGTGAAGTGGCGACCCTCTCCAGGCACGAGTGCAGCCCCCGCATGAACTTAAGAAAGCTCATTTTCATTTAGAATCACAAAGGTTGTTCTGTCTTTATCTACGAGTACCGTAAAAAACTATCTGGATGTTATCAATAACGACAAGCTTATTATCCAGAAAAAAACAGTTTAGGCAATAAGAGAAAAATATTCATTACAGAACGTTTACTACAGAAGCAACTCAATTTTGACCTCGTCCATTATATGAATCCAAATGAGCTGAACTACAGCGACGGTCATAAATATTGCTATTCTGAAATAACCTTCAGTAAAGTCTTCCAGTGGTCATGAACAATTCATACTTACGTAAGAACGCAGGAATGATAATATCATGAGGGATGAAAACAAACGCTTTCACCACTCATTTACTAAAGATAAACAGTTTAATCTTCTGTAACGTTATACACCACTAAATTATAATAATATTTTGGACTTAACTTATGCCTCGGTTAATTGAGTAACAGTTCTTCAATAAAGTTGAATCCTAAACATGATAAATTTACACGTATTTTGTTGAGCAAATATCAAAACAAATCAAGCTCTGATTAATTTATATGAAGCAATGTTTTGGCAGGGCGGCTCGTAGCACAGGGCGGGCGGCGCAACCGGCCACAGCCTCCGCGGCACTGAGGGCGCCTCGGCCCCCGCGCTCAGCCCCCCGCACCCTGCGCCCCGCACCCCGTACGCGCACCCTCGCACGCCTGTATCTTTATTTCATTCTACTCGGCGCCTGTATTGCCAACGATTTCCTTAACATTATAAGACTCCAAGTTGCGAACCGTTTGGTTTTCTCTGAATTAGCATTTTACTATTCGGGCTCAGGTTCCGAATGTTTTGTGATGATTCTTCAAAATTGTATTTGTTTTGATAGCAAAATCTTAGTAAAAATGTTCGGCCTCAAAAGATGTCGACAAAGTGCGGCGGAGATCGGCGGCGGCGGCGGCAAGCGAGCCCGCTGTGGACATAAGTCAGAAGCCGCCCTAGATCCCAAGCAACCTGCTCTCAATATTTATTGCGTTACATTTATTGGATTGTTCAATAACGCGATCCAATATCATAGAGCGTATTGAAAATATTTTGCTTTTCAACCAGCATCATAACAAAGCCTGAAGCTGTAAAAAAACTTTTTACAAAAAAATACAACCGACTACAAAGTAAAAAAAAACACTGAAAAGTGCAAAATAACTTTAATTTCGGAAGTCGGTGTTTCTTTAATAGTTTTGTCTCTTCGTTATTTAACACCGATTTCCGAAATTAAAGTTATTTTGCACTTTTCAGTGTTTTTTTTTACTTTGTAGTCGGTTGTATTTTTTTGTAAAAAGTTTTTTATTTTACACTTTTTAGTTATGGTACCACCACTAAAAAGTACCCCTCAGCCAAACTTAAATACCTTATAGCCAGAGTGCATCTCATGACAATTCTAATAATCCCAAACACGGTTAGATTACATTAATTTATTACAGTGTTCCGGTGCCTAACTTCAGGCTTCATCATCAGATCAGTTCGATATATTCCCCCTCTACTTTTAGTCAGTCATCGACTACACGTATAAACAAAGCAATTTTACTTTTCACGACGGTTCTGCTGTGATCCTATGAGGAGTTCTGTTCCATATCTTCGAAGTTCATGATCAGATCGTAACAATATTTCTATGGGACCAATTTGGAAGCATAACAATTCAATCAAAAAAAAAATTTTCAAAATCGGTCCACAATTGACCGAGAAATCGGTGAACATACATAAAAAAAAAATAAACAACATACATTCAACCGAACATATAACCTCCTCCTTTTTGAAGTCGGTTAAAAATAAAAAGGATTGTATAAAATCCAACGACCTTATTTCTTAAAATAAAAGAAAATTCCTACCGTAATTCACAAAGAACACGAATTAGGATACGATGAAAGGAAACTCATAAAAGTGCCACAGTGATTTAGTGGTGGATAAGTTTTATAAGAAAAAAGAAATTAGTTGAACAAGCCGAGGGCAGGCATCCGTTTTCTTCCACAGTTACGCATTTGAAATCGTTTGGTTACTGCATCAATCTACTTATGCGTACTTATCATAACGATAGTAGCCTTGCCTCTCAGAAATTTAAATGTCTATATCCCAGAGCCCGTCCATATCGTAGAAGTTAATTAGTCATTAAATAGATTGGTATGCTAATCAGAACAGGAAATTGCGCCCATTTCTGATATCCGGCGCAGGCTAATGAAACGAATTACAGTGCCAGCTTTAATAACAATATACGTTCGTAAATACTGTCAATTACATCGCACTGAACATAATTGATTAAGGCTCAAGTAAATAGAATTTTATCTGTTCGTACATATCTACTATTCCATACGTTAATAATAATAGTAGAAGATCCGACCCTAAAACGACTTTCACCGAGCTGATAATAGAATGAAACATATTTTATAACAAATTTAGTATATTAGAAAATATGTCAAGAATGGGTTGCCTAAAAAAAACCTGGACGACTATTTTTATTAATTTAAAGAAAAAATTTTTTTAATTAAATGTTGCAGCATCAAGATAATAAAAAAAAATTTACCCTGACTTATAAGTTAGGGTAAAATTACTCTATAGAGTATCAAACGTATAGAATGTGCAGCCGTTGGGTTGCCTATTCTTTGCCTGGACAAACTACTTGGTTGTCAGGTATAACTGGGTATCTCGATGCCAGTTATGAAGGTAACTGGCATCCTAGGTCTGGCAACCCCAATTAGGACCATTTTTTTTGCAGGCAACCCTATATCAATGTGTTCGCAATAAAACAACGCTTATATTGATATTTTTTTTTTTCTATTATCAAGCAAGTGAAGGTAACTGGCATAGAGATACCCAGTTATACCTGACAACCAAGTAGTTTGTCCAGGCAAAGAATAGGCAACCCAACGGCTGCACATTCTATACGTTTGATACTCTAAGTCAGGGTAATTTTTTTTTTTATTATCCTGATGTTGCAACATTTAATTAAAAATATTTTTTCTTTAAATTATTAAAAATAGTCTGTCCAGGTTTTTTTAGGCAACCCATTCTTGACATATTTTCTAATATGCTAAATTTGTTATAAAATATGTTTCATTCTATTATCAGCTCGGTGAAGGTCGTTTTAGGGTCGGATCTTGCAAACCGTAGGCGCCCAGCAGGGCCGATGCCCGTTAGCTAGGGCCGCGGAGAATTTCTGAAAGGGAAACCCGTAGTCCTAGAACGCAAAGGGTAATTGAAGGATACAGGTGTGGTTTTAGTCAGTAAAAGTCTGACACGCCCTCGCGCTCCACCCAGAGCGCGAGAAGTCATTTGGATGATTTCCCACCTTAAAAAAAAAAAAGGGTCGGATCTTAGACTATAACAATAAGCTTACGGGCACCTCGCCGTCCGCTCGTTGAATATTCCCAGACTTATACTTACACCGTGACTTCTTGTTTAGAAAATTTAAAAAAAACTTTAATTCACACCCAATAGTCCATATTATTATACTGTTAGTGTGTTATTAACAGAAAGTGCTTATATACTATATTAGTGTTATTAGTAACCCCAGTGTCTCTGGATGGGGCAATCCGGCCTGTCAGCAATCATTTTCAGGATGCTGTTACGAGTGTTACGCAAGCGTAAGGAAACCGCTTTCTTACGCATGATGGCGTGAAAGCCATCTGTATGAGCCGCGACAAACATTCCCGACGCACTACAGCACCACGGCAACCGCAACAGCATCCTGAAAGCGTTGTTATATTGTACGCGCAGAACGTTGTAAGCCCGGTTTGTAAATTTAAATAAAATTTTGACGTCTGCCGTGTTGCGAGCGAACCTACGGACGAGCATATTACCCCGCACCGTCAACACCCTGCGCTCGCGCTCTATGTCACCATCATCACGTAGGTCACTAGTGACAACATGACCCAGGTACTTAAAACTATTAACCACATTGAGTACCACGCCGTTAAGATATACCGGAGGCACACGGCGAGGCTGTTGTTTGGGTGCTTTGAACACTAAGAGCTCACTCTTTTTTGAGTTGTATTTAAAGCCGTGTACTTCCGCATACGTCTCGCAGATTGATATTAGCTCTCTCAGTCCGCTTATGGACGGGCTGAGCAGCACCATGCCGTCCGCATAACTTATGTTATTGACACACGTATTGTCGATGTGACAGCCGACATGTGTGCTGCTCAGTCGTTCGATAAGCTAGTTGATATATATATTAAATAACAGGGGCGACCTTAACCCCCCCTGCCTTATACCACATTCCATTCTGTACTCATCCGACAGAGTACCGACCCAATTCACCCGATTCATCTGGTGAGCATACCAGCAGCTGAGGAGGGCTATATACTCCACCGGCACACCCGTGCCCCTCAACTTGTCCCATAACACATCATAGGAGACAAGATCGAAAGCTTTCGACGAATCGAGGAAACACGCCTCGCAGTGTAGTACATGACGGTGTGTTTCAGGCACTCTCAGTAGACACTCCCGCCTTAAACCCGAATTGCGCATCTTGCACTTTTACGTGTTCCGAGAGGTCGCCATTTAACAGAACGTCAAGCAGCTTGGCCGTGGTGGTAGCGAGCGAGATGGGTTTATAGGTTGTTCATGTCGGATGTGTCACCCGTTTTGTTCTTAACTATGGGGACTACTATCGTCCGCATAAGCGGTTCCGGCAAATAGGAGTGACCTAGGCACAGAGTGAAAAATAGTGACAAAACTCTAGGCAGATGGACTCCCGCATGTTCCCTCGATTCCTCATGGATCCAATCATCAGAACTGGATTCTGAAAAAAATGGCACCAATCGGAAAGCATATCCTCTAAGAGGAAAATAGTACATTTTGATACAAGTGCAGAAAGTTTGTCATTGCGACCGAGGTGGAATTCGCACGAGCCGTAGGCGAGTGTGTTATGGAACCGAGGGCTGCAGTGACAAATTTGCACGTGTGTCAAACGACTTTTTTCAATACACTTACGAAGAAATGAATAAACGGGGGTTGACCGGCGACTGGTGGGGGTCGACGCGCGCCCAGCCTAATGCGATAAATGTAATAACATTGTGGCGGGGGACAGCACAAGCTATTTCAGCACTAGAGCGGAATGCAGTCTATTGCGTGCCTAAAAGCGGTGGGATAAGAGCGGGTTTTCAAGTAATTGTATTGAAATAGTCGATTATGTGACTAGGGGATAAAGCAGTGTCTTTAAGTCGCGGGCGGCATGTTGAATTCCGAACGAAACGAAGGTTGCTAATTTTAATCCTGAACGTCAGTGAGGGATTTATATAATTAACTCCCGAGCAATGCGAGGGAGTTAATAAAGAAACCTAAGTGAAGTGAGGAATTTAAACCGCCCAAGACAAAGACAGCTTTATCCCCGTGTTGGATACTCTACTTTTTACACCATCTGTGAGATAATTAAAAGACAATTTAGCAAAACAAATCATATAATAGAGAAATATAAATATTATTTACAAGATAATTTTAACTATCACTCAACATGTTTAGAAATTTGAATGAAACAAACAAAATTCACTATTAGATTCTATAGTTTTAATTTTCTATAAAGCTGGGAACTCTTTCATTACTTTTTTTTTTGTTAGTGGCCAGTTTGAATTTTGAATAAACTTGTTTGATGCACGTACATTTTAATTCACTTAATGTTGACGGTTTTTGACGTTCCAAATTCAAATCTCATTATTCCCTAGGGATCGCCCATACTGCATTATCTCCCTAGGGACAGAATGACTTGCTTTAAAGTGATGGTTGTATGACATATAAAGGGGCATTATCCAGCAGGTGGTGTAAAAAAAAAAATTGCGAATCGGTCCATAAACGACGGAGTTCTGAGGTAACACACATAAAAAATAAAAAACATACAAACGAATTGATAACCTCGTCCTTTTTTTTGAAGTCGGTTAAATATAAAAGTAAAAAGAGTACAAATATTTTTTTATTAAAGGTATGTTGTAAAAAACGGCAATTTCATATGTAAAGACCTATTATCTCCAACGGTGATCGATGGATCAAGGATGAGCCTAGATTTCTTAGATTAAATTTGACAGAACTGCCATTTCAGTCGGTATCTAAGTGAAAAGGTAAAAAAGGTAAAGGTAGTCTTAGAGGTTTGATAGAAAATTGTCTTTCTTGGGTACCCCAAGATCAGGTTACACATCACATTTTTTTTCCATCTACCAAGTCTCTGAGACGATTGCGGAACTTTCTTTATACTGCCACTTAAACTAAGCTTGCACAGTTCCGTTTCCTTCCTATGCTTGACAACACCAACTTCATTTATTTTGAGCTAACTCAAACCCAACTTGATAACTATTTGCATACGTTTACATTTGGCCCACCAATATAAAATCATAATACAGAATTTTGTACAAAGCTCAAATGGCCTCAGAAATAAAACAGGCTTCACATATGTACCTACCTACGTATTTACCGAGATTCTCCTTGTTTCTGACGTAGGTACAGTACTCTGATCAATCCTATAACGCCCTGTTATCTTCTAAAATTTATATGAGTTCGGTCTTAACATTATCGAGCTCACTTCGCTCGTTCTCGCATTACATATAGATACATCTAGATTCTGAAGCTTTTCTGTATACGTATGGTAGGTTTTATTTATAAGATCACTGAAAAAGAAGTTTAGAGAAATAGTTTATCACGTTCATGTTATGTACGTGTGTACAAAAAATTCTGAACTCACTTTTTTAGCGCTCGAATTCGTCAATTCAACTAAATCTGATCCAACTGAAAGAAAATTCTCCATTTTTTTTTTAATATAGCATAGTCGGCCTTAAAATGTTCCCACTGTTGGGACTCAGGCCTCTCTAGAAGAGGTATGGGCCGTAATCCACCACGCGGGCCCAGTGCGGGTTGGTGGACGTCACATGTCTTCGAATTTTTGGTTCTAGGACATGCCGGTTTCCTCACGATGTTTTCCTTCACCGTTTTGAGAGCAGTGGTAATGAAATAAATTACACAAAGTAATGCGCCTGGCTGGGATTGAACCTGCGATCTACAACTCGTAAGTCGGGGCCGATACCGCTCGGCCACCACTGCTCTCAGTCGGGGGTTTATAGTACCTACTGATTTTATCTAATAATCATCTATGAAAATGCAATCCATAAAACCTAAGCTTTCCTATTTGTTCCTAAATCGTGCAAAGTGGCAAACTACCTATAGCTACATTATGTTTACATCGGCCTAATCCATTTAATTCTGCCGCCCTGATATTGAAGGGTAATTAAGAGTGCAAGCAGTCTCTAAGTACGGTCCTATAGTTGCCCGGGCTTGCCATCCTATGCGAGTTGACTCACTCCACGACTACGTTGTAGAGGGGAATAGCAGAGTAGATAATTGTTATCTACATAATATTATAGGACTACTTACCTACCCATAGATAATATTAATTGGATGCAACTTTGATTCGGATTAGAAAAACACGTTATGGCAATTCAAAATAATTTGGATATGTGACTGTAGTAAGTAGTCTAATTTATTTTTTCATACTTAATTCTACTGTATGTGTGAGATACAAATAAACGTTTTTTCTTTCTTTTCTTTCTTTCTAGTATAATGTATGAATATGATGTATCAATTTCATCCCCATAATTATTATGCCATCAAAAACATAACTTGTAAAAAAACCAAGGCTCGCAACTCCGTTCTTCTACCGTAAAATGTTGCGAGATCCATATAATACCAAGTCGATTAATTTATTCAGTCCGTACGGGACCTTGATGACCTAGATTGACTTGGCAATCGGACTAAACAATCTAATTTAATATAATACGTATTAATTGTGATACACATGCGATTGCCAAGTCAATCTAAGTCATCAAGGTCTCTTATGTACGGACTGAATAAATTAACCGACTTGGTATTACATAGATCTCACAACTTTTTATGGTAGAAGAACTGAGTTGCGAGCCTTGGTTTTTTTGCAAGTTATGTTTTTGATGGCATCTAATTTCTTTTTGTAGATTCCTTTAAGTTATAAATATACAGGTACACTGATGCATTCACTGCAAATGTAACTTTGTAATCCTATATATTTTTATGGGATTACAAGGTATCATGCAGTTGGTGTATCTAGAAAACTACCGAAATTGCAAAATGTTTTAGTTTTTCATTGATTTATACACTAAACACTAATAGTATTCTAAATTTGAAGCTTCTATGTCTGCTAGAAGTGCCTTAGAGTTTTGATAATCGGTCAGTCAGTGAGTGACAAAATTAAGAAACTGACCAGTTATAATTCATAAACTACTGGTTCAAATTTAATGACATTTTAAATACTCGTATACCTACCGTGTTTATACAATGCCTGCTTGGTTACTGAAAATTCAGGCTTCTAGTTTAATACACAACGAAGTTATAGGGGATCGAAAATGGTCTGAACTGTTTCGAGAAAAGGATAGTACAGCCGTGCCACTTTTTTGCTCGCCTTGGTGGGGACACTGCCGTGCCTCCTAATACCTAAAACAAAGTCTTCTGCCCCGGAAAATGAAAATGCAAAACGGTCGTAAAACTAATCTCTACTGGAAAGTGTAAAAGTAAAAAAGTAAGCACAATCACGAGCAGTAGATATATATTGTCACATTTTCGTGACATTTTCAATCTATTTTAACTTCTGCTATTCAAGAAATAAGTGTACGACAAATATATGGCTCTGAATTACCGAATCATCAAATAGGTTACCTACAATTTGTTAAATCATAAGTAGGTACAGACCTTACGTCAGGTCGTATATTAATCTGTTGATATAATGACTTAAAATTTTGGTTCGGATGTCTAATCCGAACCAAAATTTTAAGTGATACGAGTAGGGTTGCACGATTAAATTTTCTCCTACATTTCTCTCTTTCATCGGCAACCGCAACGGAAACATTACATCATTGGATTTTCCTGAGAGGAAACTCTTACCCTTCACGTTTTCCCGGGATTGAAATTATGTTTATTTTATTATAATGGCGAAGATATGTTCACCTTTAGGTTAAAGTTGAAAATGTAGTTAGTAAACCTTTACCTACCCACTGTAAAATATGGGAAGGAACACTTTTCGTTTTTAAAACTGTGTGATCAATTCATGTGCCTATCCAACATTATTGAAAGCTAGGCGTAAGTGTTTAGTTTTTGCAGTGTTACGTAAGATGTAGTGAAGCGAGAGTGCGGGGCCCGGGGCCCAAGAGCCGTCCGTGACGCAGCGGCCTCGGCCAGCTGGCAATATGCCAGCGACGCTTTGAAGCATGACTTGTGTGACTGACTACCCTTATCTCTCTCAGATCCACCTCTGACATGCCTCGCTTCACTTTCATCGAGCGACGCGCAACGTGACAACATTTAACGTTACAGTCATCTATTAATACGAGTGCTATTAATCACTACTCTAGCAAAGTGATTAGTGAAACTTCCGCAAATCTATGTATAAGGAAGATTGTATATGTACTTAAATATAAATACCAGGTGCTTCTGTGAAGCGTAGCCGCATCATTTGAACTACCTAAGCTTTATTAAAAATAAGGCTTCAATTGATAAGCGTGGTTTTGATAGGCGACTAGTTCTTTTTTCTGGTTTTATTTGGATAAGCGAGTCTCGTATCGAGGGTTCCGTACCTTGACGAGACTCAAATCTATCTAAATAGTATTGTTGCTATTTAGATAACTTCTACAGTTTCTGTGTTACCTTGTTTGCCAAGGATTCTTACTAAAATAGTGACGGAAATTGTATTAGATTTATTTCTGAAGATTATTCACTTTGCAAACTTTGGAGAAAAGGGAGCAGAATGTACAATTTTTCATCACAAACCAAATTAAGTAATTTGATTTCTAAGACTCATAACTGTAACGACATTTAATGAATATCTTGTTGTACTTTTATATTTGGTATAACAATCATGGTCCTGCAGTGGGTCAATCCCTTCCATTTGAACATCTTCATCAGAATCCATGTTCGAGACTGTATCAGAAGAGTCGGATAACGTGTCACCAGATAGATTGATTATAAATTTGTCCATTTCGAGATGTAATAATCTATCGGATTCAAAATATACACAGTTTGGATACCGTTTTGAATGTTGCTTCAGTAATTGAGGCTATTTCGCTAGGAGCTCGATAAATAAATGTTTTCGGCAATACGCCTCTTTACAATTGCCCAAATCTTTTCTATGGGATTTAAATCGCAATGATACGACTTACAGCTACTCTTGGAGCTCTGCTTTTGTAGTGCCCATTGTAGGGGCCTTATTTATTTGTGCGCAGTGGTATGATGCATTATCCATTACTACAATTTAATACGGTTTTAGATTTGGCACTACTTTTTCTTTCATGGATGAAGTTTGCAGAATTCATATCGACATGATAATCACTTGATTAAAATTTAAGCACATAATAGCAGTATATTTTTTACAAATCCTGTTTTCCTGCCAGGCATCGCTGGGGGTACCTACGAATATGTAGGGAAATTTTATTGTTATGGTCCCCCGAAAAATTATTTGACAAATGGGTCTAACTTTGGAAAATGGTACAGTAGGCCATACATTTTCTCATTCCTATTAACAAGCACGTTTGATTTCCAAGATAATATCTCTGCCAGCACTTTTAATCACTTTCGGTATAATGATGACGATTATTTACTTTGGAAACGATTAAAAACAGAACACAACATATTCTCGTGACACATGACAAACGTCAAGATGGCGGCAAACCATTAGTTCAGATTTCGGCCACGCGCCAAGTTAACGTGACCGCACTTTATACAAGATTCTTCATATTAATCATAGAGTTAACGTAGCAAAAAGTTTACATCAGTCAACAATTGAACCGAACTTAGGTCGCGTGTAATGTGTGTTCTACAGAATACTTTGCCGCCGAATGAGGATCAGTCATGATTTTTGTGGAGTATGCAGACTTATAGCGTCAAAAAAAACAGTAAATACTGTGAAGAAATTATTTAAATCGGATCAAAAATGACGAAGATACAGCAATTTTAGTATATTAGTTCCAGAAACGCGCCCGAGAATGAATTCGACTCGCTGTGACGTCATCTGGCGCGATCGGTCTCTAACGGCGAATGAATACGGGGGCATTTCACGTGAAGCGGACAATTAAAAAATTTCTTTGTTTCCGATTTTAGTAATATTTGAGTATGTTATATATGTCTAAGTTCCCGATATACGTACATAATATTTTTATCGTGTTTCGTATGATTTACGAGATATGAGGGTTTGAAGATTTGACGAACTCTCAGGGATGCGTTACTTCGAATGCCGTTATCCAGCTTAAGGAAGTTGAAGTTAATAAATAAATTAAGTAATGGATTTTATTCTTCATCTAATGAGGTTTTTAACAAAATATTCTATAACGAAAAAAAAAACATTTTTTTGTAGAACATAAATCAGTTTGATTTTTTTTTTTAATTTTCAACTTTTGCTCCAAAATCTTGATTATAATGTAGGTTAGGTTAATAATATATTTAATGTAATGTAATATATATTTTTTTATGTTATGTTTTGGTCTTGAAGAAGCTGATGTAAAAAAAATCGCAAGTTGTAAAACGTTGCAGTGTCGTATTTTAAATCGTCAGATATCATGACAATACTGCCGTGTATTAAACTCTTCTTTTTTTATAATAATACACAGATATCAGGAAAGTGGCCTGGTCATTGTTCCAGTGAAACGATTGGGCAACGTCAACCTCATCATCATCATCATTTCAGCCGAAAGACGTCCACTGTTGGACATAGGCCTCCCCCAAAATGTCGCCATAATGACCAGTTCTGTGCGTCTCGCATCCATCGGCTTCCCGCGACCCTCGCCAGGTCATTGGTCCACCTTGTGGGAGTCCTTCCAACGCTGCGTCTTCCGGTACGTGGTCGCCATTCCAGAACCTTTCGTCCCCATCGATCATCTGTTCTGCGAGCAATGTACCCTGCCCACTGCCACTTTAGTTTGGCGATTCTTCGGGCTATGTCTGTAACCTTGGTTCTCCTGCGGATATCTTCATTTCTGACGCGATCACGCAAGGAAACTCCGAGCATAGGCCTTTCCGTTGCCCTTTGAGTGACTTTAAGCCTTCTGATGAGGCCCATTGTAAGCGACCACGTTTCGGAGCCATAGTTTTAATTAGGGAGGCTTTGAACCCAGGATTAAGTGTAATGGGGTGGAGCATGTTGGTAAAGATACAGCAAAGGCAAGCGTTTTTTTGCCCGATATTCCCCTTCTTGATTACAAAAAACAAAACAATACCTTTCACAACAAAGATTCAAACCTTGTGCATATTGATAAAATAGAACTACAAGATTTAGAATCAGCTATCAATAAACTAAAACAAATACTGCTGTAGGTCCAGACAACATTCCTGCTTACATTTTGAAGGGATGTAAAGAATACATTATTACACCCATGCTTCACATATTTAATTTAGCACTATCCACAGGTCAGTATCCACAACGCTGGAAGGTCTCACGAGTTCACCCTATACCTAAAACTAAAGACACTTCAAATGTAGAAAACTATCGGCCGATAGCTATACTGTCATCACTTCCAAAATTTTTTGAATCTGTATTACATAAATTAATTGGTTACCAGATCCAACCATTTCTTTGCGACTCTCAACACGGATTTCGGTGGAACCGTTCTGTCAGTACAAATCTCTTGACGCTTGTAGACTTAATATCGCAGCACTTAGATAAAGGCATACAGATTGATGTTATATATTTTGACTTCAAAAAAGCCTTTGATTGCGTAGATAATGACGTGTTACTGGCCAAGCTTAATAACATTGGCTTTTCACCAAAACTACTCAAATTTTTCGCAAGTTATATGCGGGACCGCCTACAATATGTTAGACATGGTTGCTTCGTTTCAGAGCCATATCACACTAGGTCTGGTGTTAGTCAAGGGTCCATTTTGGGACCAATGTTTTTTGGAATAATGGTTAATGATCTCGAGAAGGTTCTAAAACACGCCAGGTGCTTACTTTACGCTGATGATTTGAAGTTGATATATGGAGTTGAGGAAATGGCCGATACCTTAACTCTTCAGGAGGACATTAATTCGGTCTTCCAATGGAGTGTTGCAAAGAAGCTCTTATTCAATACGGCTAAATGTAGTGTTATGTCCTTTAGTCGAGCTCATAACCCCCTGCATGTACAATATTTTTTAGGAGCGGAACCGATTTCTCGAGTTTTTTCTGTTAAAGATCTAGGTATTTTATTCGACCAGAGACTAAACTTCCATGAACATATGCGGAATCTTGCCGCTGATTCGTACCGCAGACTAGGATATACGATTCGAAATATGCGTGAATTTAATAACCCTTTGGCAATTAAACTGGTCTATATGGCTTTAGTCAGGAGTAAATTAGAGTCAGCTTCCATTATTTGGAACCCCTATCAGGCTTCTTACGTCTTGCTTCTAGAGAAAGTTCAAAAAACATTCCTTAGATTTATGTATAAGAAATTATTTGGATACTATCCATTTTTATATCCGACAAAATTTTTGCTCGGAATGCTGAAATTTAATTCTCTAGAAGTAAGGCGCAATTACTTTTTGCTTATCTTCGCTTGTCAAGTTCTTCGTGGTGAATCTGATTGTCCTGAATTAGTTGCTCAGCTGGTGAGATTGTTTGTTCCTCTCGTACCTAAACAACACCTAAGGCCGCGAACACACCGATTGTTAGCTGATATGATGAGATCCTTTATCGCATACAGTGTCACGAGCTAACTCGCCGCTCGTTCGTGCGCTTTCTGTGCTTAATGCTCTCCTGACTCTAACACCGGAGTGTGACTTGTTTGCTGGGAGATGGATAGATGTGTGTCGTGAATGTCTAAGGTTTTGTGAGAAGATGGATAAAAAATAAGAAAACATTGTTTCATTTGTTTTGTGGGATATTTATTATTTTAGTGGTAATGTATATGTATTTTCTTTTTATTCTTCAATGTGTTATTATGTTTTTTATTTAATGTAATTTTTTAGTTTGTAAGTTTCTACTGTACAACACCTTGGACTTGCTCCGTAACGTTGTACAAGTGCATGTAAATAAATAAATAAATAAATGTAATCACTTGCAACACGCACTGGCCATAGACTTTCGTCTTGAGACACTGTGGTATATTGGACGAGAAGACACCGCGCAGCCTCCCGAACGCTGCCCAGCCGAATCGGATTCGACGATTGAACTCTTTCTCGAAGTTAGACCTACCCAACTGGACCGTCTGTTCCAGGTAAACGTAGTCGTCCACAACTTCGAGTGTAGAGTCTCCGATCTTCGAGAGGAGTGAGTGTCCATGTTCATTTTAAGTCCCACTCTTTCGGAAGCTTTACTGAGGTCACCGAGCATTGTACTGAGCTCCTCCGTAGTCTCAGCCATGACTACTATGTCGTCGGCAAATCGAAGGTGAGTGATGTAGGTACTCGCCATTGACATTTATGCCTAGCCCTGTCCACTCCTGAACCTTAAAGACATCCTCCATTGCGGCCGTGAACAGTTTCTGAGATATGACGTCTCCTTGCCTCACACCCCGCTGCAAGAGGATAGGTTTCGAGGTCTGGTCCTAAAGTCGGACTGACATGGTGGCGTTTTTGTATAAGTGTCAACCTCCCCCTCTGTAACCGATCTGGCTCCTAAACGACTTTTAAGTCCATTGCCTCATCTAGTTTTAAAAATGACGAAAAAAAAAATTGACGTGTAAAAGTGTTTTTTAAACCTATTTACAAAATAAATATCATTTATCATTTCATTGTGAAACTTAACGAGCGATATGTTAACACTAAGAGCTTTAATTACAAAGAAAATAAAATGATTAAAGTAGTCAAAGTTTATGAATATTAAAAAAAAAACTGGTTTTTTTTTCCACAAAATATTTTTTTTTCTTTATAGAATATTTAGTTAAATAACCTCATTAATTATAGAATAAAATAGGTACATTACTTCATTTATTTAATTTCAACTTCCATAAGCTGGATAATGGCATTCGAAGTAGCGCATACCTGAGAGTTCGTCGGATCTTCAAACCCTCATAACTCTTAAATCATACGAAACACGATAAAAATATTATGTACGTATATCGGGAACATAGACATATATAACATACTCAAATATTACTAAAATCGGAAACAAAGAAATTTTTTAATTGTCCACTCCACGTGAAATGCACGTAAAATACGATCAAGCCGTTCGCCGCACGGATCATGGCAGATGACGTCATCGTAAATAGTCCAGCGAGAGCGCGCGTTTATATGTAACCGTTCAGAAAAACTTTAATAAATCCACCATTTCTTGACGGATTTCAGTAAAACACATACGATGTCCTTAGTAAAAATGGGTTTTGTTATTATGTGATTGATCCTCATTGCCGCTGAACTTACACCGGACCGAAGTTCGGCTGTATGCTATAACGCAACGTAATTTCGGCATAATGTGTCGTCAGTAATACAAATAGCATTGCAAGCGTTAACATGCCGAACTTCGGTCGCGTTTTTTCGGCATAGTGTGTTTAGACACTTAGTGTCGTCATCGCGACACTCAAAACTTAGTACCTAAGGCAACTCGTGTTGCGGGGCGTTTCAAAATGCCTGTTTTAGTTTTAATGTCTTACCCGTCCATCAGCTCCCGGATACACTCGGTGGACGATTCCCTTTGGCCAGACATTTCGAGGGAAGCGGGGTCTGCTACAACCACTAGGTCACCTACCTTTAATTGTGCGCCCTCGTGGTCCCATTTCTTTCCCGAAGTCATCTGAACCAAAACAAATTGGCTAGGCGTTGTGCAATACGCCACTGCTTTCTGAGCTAGGTATAGGTTGCTGTCGCCAAAGATACCTTTGAGGGAGATTGGATGAGGAACCCAGCAAAAAGTGGTTAGGTGTTAGGGACTCAGGTTCCCGTGGGTCGATACCGACAGAGACATGACTCAATGCACGGCCGTTTATCATGTTTTCGACTTCACACAAAAAGGTAGGTAAGCAAAACCTCCTCTCTCGGAGCTCTTTCCTTTAGAACTACTTTTAACCCTTTTCTTGGCAAAAAAATAATAATTATGGAATTAGTTTTTTTGTTTAATTCTCTGTTAAAGACAAGTATTAATAATATAAAAAAATATAAAAAAATCTTGTAGGTAAGACCTAGTTTTGGAGATATATAATGTATCTTATGAGATACATTGCCAAGTATCCGTAACTTTTCCTACACGACGCAATGTATCTGAGAGGATACAATGCTCAAATAAGATAAAACTCAATGAATTACTAAAAGTAAAAATATAATCAGAATTACAGAAAAAATCAAACACAAGATTAAAACTTAAAAAGTAACATAACTGCCATAAAAATAAGCCTATTAAGTTTCGGTTTAGAGAAATAAAAAGCAGTTTCTATTAGGCAGAAGACAAAGTCCGCATTTCCAACACATAGCAGTGATTTGTCGTTTAATGCATAACTTGCACCTCCCCTTGGTACTGAATATTGGGAAATGTCCAATTTGGTCATATCTGACACAAAGTGTAGGTCTTGGCATAACAGGGGCTTCAATAGTTTTAGCTGGAGTAGGTTCTGCTATATCCAATACCTCTAATGAAGTCTTCTTTTTGTCCATTAATAAACTTTGTACCAATTGGTAACGAAATTTTTTTAAAGGCATATATATTTCTGATCTAGTGTGCCTGCGATAAAGCAATCAGCTATTACTGACACACATGTCCAGCATTTGGGAAACTAGGGGCAAATACCAATGATGACAGTGTTTGTTCTATAACAGGCGATGGCGAGTTCTACCCCACCCATATGCGAGTTATAATGCTTGATTATTTCAGGACAAGGTACTGCATACTTCTTCTTATTTTGTTTACAATATCGTTGAATTGTACACACTGGATCTGCTTCAACATTGCTTGCAGTGGTCACGCATTTATTGTCATGGCACATTGCTACACAAATGTTGTTGCAATTGCAAACTATCTGGGAATAAGACCCTCTTTAACGCTTTGTCCGTCGTCATTTTTTTTTTCAGTTCCCCATGACCTATTTGAACGAATGATTCCGAATGAGAACTGGAGAAAAAGGTGTTGAAAGAGACCATTGAACATGCAGGTTGTGGAATGCTTTTTTATGCAAAAGTCTACAACGAATTTAGCCCGTAACCCGAAACCAGATTCTACCGGGGAAAGATCTTTGTATCGGAATGTGTCCATACACAATAAAGTCATAAATGAATCCAGACACTCGGAGCTGTAACGAATATTTTGAAGTCCTATTTCTTAGGTTTGCTTTTTATATATATCGTTTCCGATGGCCGGCTTTTTTCCTTTTTATGGCACCATCATCCCGTCAATACTGAATCTATTCTCATGGGATAGGTACTTTTCTAAAGTTTTCCCGTAAATTTAGAGATATATAGCGTGCACAATTATTTCTGTAATAACTTGGCGGTGTGCACCCAGAGATACATAGCATGTTGTACCTAATTCTGTGATAACTTAGCAGTATGCACTGTGAGATACATGCAGAAACAAGACTCGTTTTTTTTCACAATACTAAATATTTGGATTGAAATCATACTTGATACGAATTTTTACTTCATATGGAATGTAAAAATAATCAACTCTGCTTAAAAATCTGGATAAAATATAAGAAAATAACAATATTTTTATCTCCTTGCCTACGATCGTGCCGACTCTGCGCACAATTTTTGAATTCAAAATATAACGGTACTACTAACATCATCATAGCATAATCAACCTTTTAATGTTCCCACTGCTGGGACTCAGGCAGTGACGGATTAACCCTTAATCAAATTGCCTAGAGCTTCACGTCTGGGGGGGCACCAGAAGAAGCACAAAAAAAATCCGTTCTTAGGGCAACACGTCTCACTCTCATGTCACCAAAAACCACACCAAAAAAAGTTTCTAGGACTAATTGGAAAATTCGAGGGTTTTAAGTTGACATAGAGTCCGACCTAGAGTCATAACCCCGCTCCCGCTTGCCCACTCGCTGCCCGCTAGTACATTCGGCAATTTAAATGCACCGAAATTGCGATTATCCAATCACAAACCACCCCTACCCCGCGGCCCCCCCGCAAATCTGTGTCAATCAAATGTTTTGTTTTTTGAGTAATTGTGCCGGCCGGCTTCTATGCATACGTAGTAATCGGGGTTAAAGTATGAAATTGCCGTTTTATTGTAATAGACGTACTTCGAATTGACATAAAACCTTCATCGTTTGAGATTTTTGAGTGAAACTTTTTTCACATAGTAGGTACCTATGAAGTTCTTTTAAAAAAAACTTTTTACAAAAAAAAAAAAAATAACCGACTAAACTAAAAAAAAACACTAAAAGAATCAAAATAATTTTGATTTCGGAAGTGTTTCTCGGTATTTTTTATTTCTTATTTAACACCGACTTCCGATTTTTTTTTTTAAGTGTTTTATTTCACACTTTTTAGTTGCGATACACTTATAACCAGAGTGCCTATTCTCATGACAATTCCAATTAACCCTAACACTGCTAGGTTACATTGTTTTATTATGAAGTTCCTGTGTCTACCTTCTACCTTCCGTCTCCATCATCAAATCAGTTTGATAGTACCTTGTAGCCAAATTGCATCTCATGACAATTCTAATAAGCCCAAACACGGCTAGGATACATTGATTAATTACGGAGTTCCTGTGCCTACCTTCCGGCTCCATCATCCGTTCAGTTCGATAGTACCTTATAGCCATTTTCAACATAACTATTCAGAACCATTTATTTATTTGTATTGTCATAGTCGCTTAACTATCTTCATTGTGATATCTATGTGAGTATGAAGTTCCGTTGGCCATTTCTGGTCAAACAAATGTTACTTTTTGACTGTAAATGCCTGGTCCTCGATGAAAATACTAAAATAACTATATGGTTGCCTATAATATTTGAGGAGCTCCCTCGATTCCTCATGGATTCATCATGAAAACTGGATTTTGAAAAAAATGAAACCAATCTGGAAGCATATCCTCTAAGGGGAAAAAAAATTGCCAATCGGTCCATAAACGACGGAGTTCTGATGTAACAAACATAAAAAAATACAACCGAAAAAAATGTACAACATTCGATTATCGACTTTCAGTTTTTTTTATTCAGCTTAGACAAGAAAGATGGATATTCGAAAATTCGAGTGATTTTTTAATACGAGTTCCGACGCGGAACTAACGCGACAGAAACAGCTCGCAATATCAATATTGCGTTTGGAGAGGGGATTGTTAATAATAATAATAACGTTACCTTACCAACAATAAAAAAATATGAAAAATGGGTGCCACTGATTTGACTGATCTGCAGAAAGAAACGCGTGTTGAAACTTGTGTTGCCTTGTTGAATCGATACGAAAATGAAGGAATATTGGATCGTTGTTAACATATGAACTTACTTCTGTGGTGGGGGAATTCAATAAATACAACAAGTTTGGCCTGCAATATCGAGGAAAACATAATATATTGAGGGATAGAATACTACTTCACTCTTGTAAAGCCACCCAAAATAAAATAAATATAATCTACTATGATGACTGACTAATTCGTTGAATATACGGTGCAGTTTGCCAGGTAAAGTTGTCAAAAACTAAAAGGCCCGTTTTGACATTTGTATTTTGACTACCTAGCGGCTTGTCCGGTGTTGTCTAGCTACTACTACACCGGACCCCTAATTATTATTTTATTGTTTCTTTCAAGTTACATTCTAGGGTTTTTCTCAAATGTCAAAATGAGCCTTTTATTTTTTAACGAGTTTAGCATACCGCTCTTTCAAATCATTCTATCTATACTAAACAGATTACATACACCAGTTAAAAGCATGGATCCATATTTGGACACTTCGTTGTAAACAAATGCTTGGAGTTCAATAATATGCGCTTAATCATTTATTAATGTTTTTATTTTATAAATGTGCTTTTATTCAATGATTTCCTTGGCTTTATTTAGAAATTCATAGCCAGTCGATTCTTGCGATTAATTTCTGAAAATTTGCCTCTCAATGGTAGGGTAGATCCATCAATATCCATCAATTAATGAATTTTTGAAATCGTGACACTATTTACACAAATAACTTCCAATAAACAAACAAACAGTTTAATATTATCTTAAATTTAGAAAAAGTTATTCACAAAAAATATGCTCTTGTCGATTGTCTTGATGCTCGTTGAATTACTTAACTAATTCGTTGCCTACTATCAGATGATGCGAGAAGTTATTTGATCAATCTAGAATTAATTTCGATCTTGATGTTTCTAATAAATCGCTTTCTATACGGCTTCGGGTACAATATACATTTAAGTAAATCGTTTGTTTTGTAAATATAAGCTTTCGCCTGACTAAGCGGAACAACAACACTGGATCGAATTGTGACATGTGATGAAAAGTGGATTCTTGACGATAACCGTAAGCGAAAAATGCAATGGCTGACCCCAGGTCAAATGCCGCAACAGTGTCCTAAAGCAAAGCTTACCAATAAAAAGGTAAGTAACTGTTTGGTGGTCTCACTATGGTGTTATTCACTATAGCTTTCTCCGATCTGGTCAAGCAGTAACGGCAGATGCCTACTGTGCCGAACTCCGAACAATGATAGCAAAACTATTAGTGAAACAGCCCCGACTCATGAATCGATCTTCACCATTATTGCTCCATGATAACGCGAGACCTCATACAGCACGAGAAACCATTTTAACTCTACAGGAACTGCAATTAAAAACCATTCGTCACCCTCCGTATTCGCCAGATCGTGCTCCAAAGGACTACCATTTTTTTCGTGATTTGGACAATTTTCTACTTGATAAAAAGTTTTCTTCTCAGGAGGCAGTACAAAGTGCTTTCACACAGTTTGTCGAATCTAGATCACCATAGTTCTATCGCAAAGGCATACATGACCTTCCTATTAGATGGCAGAAATGTATAGATTATAATAATGGTAATTCTTTTGATTAAATAAATATGTTAAATGAAAAAAAAAGACGAATTTCAATTTTTCAGTACAAATCGGCAATTTCATACTTTAACCCCTAATAAATAAATTATGCTTTGGTTTTTATTGTTGTCGCACCTACTCCACTAGGGGACCCACAGGCGTAGATTGCTTAGGGCATCAAGTAGTCTTAATCCGTCACTGGACTCAGGCCTCCTCTCTAGGAGAGGGAATGGGCCGTAATCCACCACGCGGGCCCAGTCCGGGTTGGTGAATGACACATGTCTTCGAATTTTTTGTTTCTAGGACATGCCGGTTTCCTCACGATATTTTCCTTCATCGTTTTGAGAGCAGTGGTGATGAAATAAATTACACAAAGTAATGCGCAACTCGTAAGTCGGGACCGTTACCACTTGGTCACCACTGCTCTGCTTCAACATCATCATGCTGAATAAAAATTAGTTCGGAATCGTGCAAAATATAAATTATTGTGTGAAGTTTCATGTCATTCACTATATTTTCGAAACTGGGATTTTTTTAAAGTTGACTGTATCTGACAAGACACATTGTCAAAAAAAGTAAAGGGTTAAAGCCGTTTTTACGCTCCTAACAAGGCGCTCCCATACACCACCCATATGTGGACTGGCGGGGGAATAACTTTCCACTCGACCCCCTTGTTTAGAGCTTCAGTTGTTAACCCTTGTTGATTATCAAATAAATCCTTTTTAATTCCGTGTCAGCCCCTCTTAAATTGGTACCATTATCCGAGAACATGGTGTGTGGCCAACCCCTACGAGCGGCTATTCGACGAAGCGACATTATCATAGAAGCGGTTGTAAGAGTCGGAACTACTTCAATATGGACCGCGCGCACCGTGAGACAAGTAAACAGTAGGTACGCCGTACTAACGCGCCCTCTACCGACCGACCGTAACTTCTATAGGTCCGCACACATGGTGAATGGTCTATGGTGAATTGGTGATGTTTAAGACGGCACTCGGGTAGGTCGCCGAGGCGTGGCGGTGAAGGCAAGACTCTTTTAAAACGGCAAACTAAACATTGTTTGGATATAGTAGGTACGAACTGTAGGTCTTAATCCAATAAGCCAATATTATTGACGCAACTCGTTAACTACCATCTCGTTACTAGAGTACACGGTGTTTATATGGTTTATGTAACGATTAGGCACGCGATATAATCATTTCCATCTAAAATTATTGGATATTTGGTGAGCTGATCTACACCCTTTACGTTACCGATACGACTGCCCATACGTAACAAATTATTTGTGTCCAACATCTTTATTTATTTCTTGGTTTAATATAAGTGAATTTATTTCCTTTTGAAAGGAACATTCTTGTGAGTAACGAAGTAACAATAGTTCCGCTATATTCATTAATTTTTCGTTAATTACTTTATTTCCACTTTTTTACATTTTTCTACAATAGAACAGTAGTTGCAGTAGGTACAACGTAATAATCGCAGCCAACTAGATAATCGACTTGGCTCGGAAACAGGTAAGTTACATACTATATTACTGTCTTGAACCACTTGCACCTTTTCTAATATATCATCACTAATTGTTTTTATTTAAGGTTGTTGCGGCCAGTACCTAATAACGCGGCTGGTAGGTATAAGAACTACGGGCCCGAGAACCACTCCGAATCACCAGTCAATAGGTACGTAATCATTATAATGTCATTATGTTTTTATGTATTAGTTTATTATTTTGTAAGATTATTTGTGTATTTTTTCTATGGGCCTTAGTTGCCTGTTAGTAAAGAATTATTATTTTATTATTATTATTTCCTTTATTTACTTTATATACATATTTTGTACATTTTTAAATATTTCTTAAAACATAAATAAAAAAAAAAAACATTTAAAAATATAAAAAATAGTACCCCACCGGTATCGGGAACAGGGTCCAAGCTACCGGCGGTCAGGGCTCCAGAGAAAGGAACCTCCTAACGATACGAGCCGTGTCCAGGAGTACCGCTTTCTGAATCAAGGCCTTGATCCAGCCGCCTAACGCGAGCCTCCTAAGGTGTTGGTCGAGGCTCTTGGCTATTAAGCCATTGGCTGACACGACTATCGGTACAATGATCGCTGAGTCCACATCCCACATGTCGACAACCTCGCGAGCCAAGTCAATATACTTGATTTGTTTATCTTTCTCGGCTTTCACGAGGTTCTCGTCATGCGGAACGGATATGTCAACAATCATTGCACGCCTCTCGCTTCGGTCCACCACCACTATATCAGGCTTATTGGCTACAATAGTCCTGTCAGTGATGATGGACCGATCCCAGTACAAAGTGATATGACCATTATCAAGAACTGGGTCGGGCTCATACCTGTAGTACGGCACTTCCGATTCCACAAGAGAGTATTTCAGAGCAAGTTGCTGATGGATAATCCTGGCTACAAGGTTGTGTCTATGCAAGTACTCTCCGTTAGCTAGACGAGAACAACCAGAGATAATGTGACGAATTGATTCTCCCGGACGGTGACATGCCCGACAGATGTCAACCGTGCCGTCCTTCACAATAAATCTCCGGTAGTTATTCGTCATGATAACTTCGTCCATAATTGCACAGACAAAACCTTCGGTTTCCCCAAAGAGGTCACCGAAACGCAGCCAGGCTACGGACGCCAATTGGTCTACAAGTTGGTCTACAACTTCACGGACGCTTTTTCCGGGCCTTTCACGGCCCGTGAAAGGCCCGGAAAAAGCGTCCGTGAAGTTCCTTGCTCTGCCATACTTCCCTGCGATCGTTAGTGTCAAGCACTACCGGTTTACGCCAGTTCTCGTTAGCCAGAGAGAGCGGGGTGAGTCCCTTGTCCACTGCCACTACATCTCGATGCATACCCACGTCGGTAGCTAGGAAATATTCCCTGAGACTGCATACCTCGCGGTTGTGTAGGGTCTTAGCATTTAAAAAACCTCGACCTCCACACTTCCGCGGGATATACAGTCTCATCACCGACGATCGTGGGTGATGCATTCGGTATGCAGTCAGCAGTGTGCGGACCCTCCTATCCAGGGCGTCAAGTTCCGTTTGAGTCCATTTGAGTACGCCGAAAGAGTACATCAATACCGGCATGACCCAACCGTTGAAGGCACGCACCTTGTTTCCGCCTGAAAGAAGACTATTGAATACCTTCTTCAGGCGTCCAAAGAAACGTTCCTTCAACGATTGCTTCATGTCAGTGATATTGATGCCTAGAGCTTCCGACATACCCAAATACTTATAGGTTTCGGTTGGAGAGAGGGATCTCAGGTTTATGGAATCCGTGAGTTGAGTGCCCACGGATTCCACAACCTCCCCTCGTTTTACATGCATGACCGCACATTTGTCCACACCAAACTCCATCCTGATGGCACTACTGAAGGTTATTATTATTATTATTATTATTTGTCGCCAGGTCTGCGACGTTTGTCGGTAGGCACATATTGCCACTCGTCGGACTTAGGGCCTATATATATATAAAAGGAGAAACTGACTGACTGACATATCAACGCACAGCCAGCACAGCCAAAACTACTGGGACTAAGAGCGTGAAATTTTCCATAAGGATTCTATATAAAAGGAGAAACTGACTGACTGACATATCAACGCACAGCCAAAACTACTGGGACTAAGAGCGTGAAATTTTCCATAAGGATTCCTTTTATGATGTAGGAGAGCACTAAGAGAGGATTTTCCAAAATTCACCCCCTAACGGGATGAAACGGGGGTCCAGTTTGTATGGAGAAACCTACTTCCACGCAAGCGACGCCGCGGGTGCACGCTAGTATATTGATATTCAGACAGTCTTAATCTATGTATCTCATCGTTCAGTTTCATTCCTTTACACGACATTGGCGTAAGTTGCTCTTTTTCTTGTGTGACGCTACATGGACTAAAACTGTCTGAATATCGAGTGGTGTAATAGGCTCTTTACTCAACTTGTCTATTTCTCCTAAACTATTTGCGATGAATACTTTAAATGTTCGACAATTATTTTTAATCCAGTGTCCAAAACTGTAGACGAATCTGTCCAGTAAAAAAACTAAATTAGGTTGTAAACGATGTTCTTTTATGACACTATTTAGCTAACTTACATGCTAACACGACTCCTTGCAATTCAAGTCTGGGCACGGAAACCGGTTTTAAAGGAGTGACTTTACACTTACCCGCGATAAACGATACAGTAACTTGTCCGTCACTCCTTTCGCGACGCCAATATGCGACAGCGGCGTACGCGCTCTGCGATCGTTTAGGCGCAGAATGTAAAATTCGCAAAATGTCCAGCGGACGCAAAATGTCCAGTTCGTAGAATGTCCAGTTCGCAGAACGTCCAAATCGCAAAATGTCCAGTATTCATTATAACGTTGTCACCACTAATTGGTGGGGGATTTAAATTTAATATATCAATAAGTAGTCAAGTTATTAGAAAATCAGTTTTATTTTTGTCACATTTCTTTTGTACTCGACGAATTACTAATGTAACATGTTATTTTATCATGTATTTTCAAATTTTACGTAAGTGTATGTTAGATGATATTTATGTTTTTAAATCAGTAAAAAAAACTACAATTATAGTCGCGTTTTATAATTTGATCAATATTCTACCTGTTTCAGAGCTGCAATTTGCAAAAAATGTGAGAAAATTTTGAATTTCGCGATTACCAGGGAGGGACACACCATCTTAAATAAGCAGTTTATTATGAAAATTTTAAAAAAATCACACAATTTATTCAATTATTTACTCAATAAAGCTTGATGTGAAAAAAATGATGTATATAACTTGACTACTTATTGATATTTATACTTAAAAAGAAGACAAGGACAAGGACAAGGGTGGAAGACATCGTGGAGTACGTGCCTCAAAAGACGAAGTTCGTTCTGGGGGTACAGCTGTTGGAGTCGCACCGAAACGTCAATTTCAAGGCGTTCGTTGTGCGAGTCTCGAACACTTTCCTGTCCATCATGCTGAAGGAAGACTTTTGGCCACAAGGCGTGGTGTTCCGTCGCTTCCGCGGACAGGTGCCACAGAACAGCACAAAGTAACTTAGTGCAATGTGAAGTGTTACTAACATCGTCCTAAGTCTTATTTACTAACGATACATTGTATTTACTTTATATAATTATGTTAGTCTGTAAGGTATGTATCTATGGGCCAAGATGCCTGATAATAAATGATTTATTATTATTATTATTAAATCCCCCACCAATTAGTGGTGACAACGTTATGATGAATACTGGACATTCTGCGATTTGGACGTTCTGCGAACTGGACATTCTGCGAATTGGACATTCTGCGATTTGGACGTTCTGAGAACTGGACATTCTGCGAACTGGACATTCTGCGAATTGGACATTCTGCGAATTGGACATTCTGCGATTTGGACGTTCTGCGAACTGGACATTCTGCGTCCGCTGGACATTTTGCGAATTGGGCATTCTGCGCCTAAACGGGCGTGTGGAGTAGTTCGGCGTGCATACTGCAATATATGCCCTCTCCCATATCTCACACCACAGATGCTGGTTGAGAGTAGACCTCTCAATCCCCGGGGCATGTTTAACATTTATTTTGACTGCAACCTCTTAGAAGTTTGTATGGCTGGCCGTCAACAAGGTTTTTTTTTCTTTTTTTTTCTGTTCTTTTTAATTACGTAAAATACTATGTAAAAATTATTTTTAATTCTTATATAATTGAAATACAAGCTTCATTAATGTTTCGAAAGTATTTTACTGACATATTCATTCATACATACGAGTATAAATCCCAAACACACTGTTTTAAAACATCTTGTTTTAATCATGCCAACCCTGGTTCCGTAGTCAGCAACCTTAAAAGCCATGTCAGTCTGTTTGTTTGTCAGTCTCTGGCGATACTCACGAGATTCTTTTACTGAGATAAATAGACGACGCGCTTTATCTTGTACTCGTGGGATAGTATATATAATTAGTCCCCGTGTGCAGCGTAGGAATCAACATAGAAATCTGAGTGAAGTGAGAAAATCAAACCGTCCAAGACAAAAACAGTAGTAGACAATGTACTGAAGCAAACTAGGTATTTCTTAGTGAAATACCTATAAGTGTTACTTTATCGTACCTGCTTTTTCTTTATTTTAAGCTTAATACAAATTATACCTTAAGGTGATATCAGACGGTTCACTCGAGTGAACATTCATACGAATGAATGCTTCATTTTTCTTTCATTCCATGTTCACACGACTTACTACGAATGACAAAGAAAAGAACGTTCATCTTTATTTACTTTAAATATGTCATCGCGTGAAGTCGTGCGTCTCGGAATCCGTTTAATTTGTGATCATTTAATCCAAAAGTTAGAAAAAAAGAAGCAATGTTCTATCCTTGTATTCGTCAAGTTTGTGGTTCCATAAACATTGATAATTCTTAAAATGTTCCAAAAACAGCAGCGTACTTTGCTCATTCCATTTGAACACCATTTTGCCGCCAATTTTCAGTGACGCCACGGGACGTGCGTCTGCTCCGAGCTCGAAACAAAATGGCCGAATCTGAGTGAACGTTCTCTTTATGTGCAGACCGTTCATTTTTCGTTCATTCGCAGTTGGAGTGAAAGATGCCGAATGAAAAAATCTAACATCGTCGGATCGGTTCATTAATGAATTCATTCGGCACTTATGTTTCATTTGGGGTTCAGACGAATCATTTCGAATGAAAGATGCCGAATGAAAGACAAAAATGAAAGAAAAGTGAACCGTCTGATACCACCTTTATCAGTGTAGGAATAAATAAATAAACTAATTTTCATCCGTACTCTCAATAAGGTTAACATATAGAGAGAGGTTAGTATATTTTTAATTTTCTAACTTATTTGTATACCTACACTGTGTCTACATCTCTCATCCAACTCTCCTGTCGAAGGTCTGCTGGAAGAAATTTCATTTGAAATATGCAGTGCCTTTGTGCTCTTCTATCTGCTCTGTTCTTTTAATTTTTAAGTGTTTGTGTGTACATAAATAAATAAATAAGGTTCAATTGAAACCAGCTTTAGGTAAAAATATACAAAAACTATGTGTATAATTTACATTTGGATCTCTAAATTGATAAATGAATTTCACACACACACAATATTTTTGAAAGACCTATGTAAAGACATCCCACACTATGAAATAGACTCGAAAAAAATATCACTGTACGTGTGGACACCGGAAATAGTCGTACACTGTGGCTCATTCCCCATTAAAAAACCTGAAAAGGTACACATTACAGTTAAATGCACTGTATATTTTACTTTAAAACTAATAAGGAATTATAGTTTATATATCCATCTAGATTTTTAAAGGTATTTTTAACGAGTAGATCGAGTATTTAATTTTACCTTTCTTCATTAAATCATATTTATTGAGTTTGAAGACTATTCATATTGAAGGGCGTTGTGTTGTCGGATAAGTTAAACTCAAGGACCTATTTAATTTTGTAATATCCCATACAAAATAAACAAACAAAAATAATAATATTTTTGAATCAGTAAACAAGACTTTGGAAATAATCGCAGGTGTACAAAGAAATCTGGTCGATATTTCTCGGTACCGATACGGTATCTACTTATTTTTCACTTACGGCCAGCGTTTGAAATTGGGTAAGTATATAGGCACCAACGTATAGCACTGTAATCAGTAATCACTGATACCAAAACCACAAACTTCACTCAATCAATACTAGAAAAAATAAAATAGGTATCGAATAAGTTAGGTATAGTATCGGTTAAGTATAAAATTGAGCGAACAATGGATTCTATGTGTGCGTGCTATGTGTGTACGCGTAATGTGTTGCGACTAGTTTACCTAAAATATTGAGGGAGTGAAAAATGTAAAAGCGTCCTTAATTTAGAGAATTGCTAACTATTTCTCAGTTCTCATTCACGTTATTTTCAACATCATTCCGTAGACTCGGAATTCATTTATAACAAGATTAACAATATTATGGGTTTCGAATAAGAAATAAAATGGAAAGAACAAAACATATTTGTTATTGTTTAACAATCTAAATTTTACTTATACATCCTAATAAATCGTTACACCTGTTTTTTTAGCTTAGTCTCTTTTCTTGCTTTCCTCTCAAAATGTCTAAGATCGTATGTGCCACATAGTAGGGAGACGCAGGCATTCGGTGACGAAAGGTCATTGTCAACATTTTTGATAGATACCAAGTGTGCCACAGTTCACCAAAACCACTACAAGCTAACAAAAATAAATTGAACCAGTCATTTCGAAAAAGGCTCCAGTACCTAGTCTATTCATTCGACCAGCGCGCAAATACGCTATCGTCGCCTCCATTTGTACGATAAACTCGATTGTGTCGTCTTGTGAACAGAAGGTATTTCAGGTATTTGCCAGTAAACTAGACATGTGTAAGTAATAGTAGAGTGATGTATTACACGTAATATTACCCCGCGTACTGTACCATCACACATTACTCGACTAAATTAAGCATCATAGACCACACTAATCATGACACGCGGCAGTCTGCGTATTCTTGTAATATTCTACAATTTTCGGTTATTTCTCGAAAACCCGTTGTTTTTGTTATAGATATGATATAGGTTTTTAAGGAGTCCGCAACGTTACTTCGAGAGTCATATGGTCGATTAACGGAAAGTCGACTGAACGATTGATCGAATAGAATTTATTGCGAAACAACCTTTTATCGTCAAACGTCTGGTCACATTCAGTGTCCCCCGATGTTTCTCCACCCTTCTAGTTCCACACCCCACCGGATCCCGAAGGCATGACATCGATTAATAAATATTCGATTAATCGTTCAGACTTTCCGCTAATCATCTGACTGACGGATCAACGCACAGACTAATCAAGTAGATAAGTCAAGGTTCCTTGACTTGTCCCCTATAAAGGTATCTGGCACGCCACTGGGTAGAGTAGAATAGTCAGTTTACGGCAGCGAAGCCGCGGGCAAAAGCTAGTTTATATATATAAATGGAGAAACTGGCTGACTAACATATCAACGCACAGCCGAACAGACTGGGACTAGAAGCGTAAAATTTTGCACAAGGTTTCCTTTTATGACGTAAGCGAGCGTGTTTCATATGGACTCTCTTCTTAAAGGCAAATCTTACATATGGATTTTGAAACAGTTGCCCCTAACCGATTGAGTTGAAATTTAGTCTGTCTATGTAACTTTGATGACAATGCAGTAATATGGACCATGGAGCTGGTCTGATGATGGAGTCGGATAGTGCCTATAGGAACTACTGATCGCAGCAAGATAATCCCATCCTGTTTGAGCTCTTTGAAAGCTTGTTATGAAAAAGTGTTTTTAAATTGAAAACTTATTACCAGTACACTTGTTTAGGTACACATTTCACTGTATGCTGAACCTAAGAGCAGAATTATAGGTATATATCACGAAATTAGACGCTGTCATAGCCTCACCAAAACGTCCTATTCTTAAAACATCCTATTAGCAAAAAAATTTTTTCAAAAAAAATACAACCGACTTCAAAGTAAAAAAAACACTGAAAAGTGCAAAATAACTTTAATTTCGGAAGTCGGTGTTTCTATAATAGTTTTGTCTCTTCGTTATTTAGCACCGACTTCCGAAATTAAAGTTATTTTGCACTTTTCAGTGTCTTTTTTTACTTTGAAGTCGGTTGTATTTTCTTTTTGTAAAAAGTTTTTTATTTTACACTTTTTAGTTATGGTACCACCACTAAAAAGTACCCCTCAGCCAAACTTAAATACCTTATAGCCAGAGTGCATCTTATGACAATTCTAATAATCCCAAGCACGGTTAGATTACATTAATTTATTACAGAGTTCCGGTGCCTAACTTCAGGCTTCATCATCAGATCAGTTCGATATATTCCCCCTCTACTTTCAGTCAGTCATCGACTACACGTATAAACAAAGCAATTTTACTTGTTACGACGGTTCTACTGTGATCCTATGAGGAGTTCTGTTCCATATCTTCGAAGTTCATGATCAGATCATAACAATATTTCTATGGGACCAACTCGGAAGCATAACCTTTCAATCAAAAAAAAAAAAAATTAAATCGGTCCACAATTGACCGAGAAATCGGTGAACAAACATAAAAAAAACATACATTCAACCGAACATATAACCTCCTCCTTTTTGAAGTCGGTTAAAAAGACAAAAAGTCCAAAAAAACAAAAAGTTTAAAATAAAAGAATGCTGAATTTAAACGGTCTGTTTAAGTAGAAGGTAAAAAAAAAGCTGCATTGGTGTGCCAATTGGGCCCGTGTATGGACTAGTTGCCTAGGTCACGAATGTTAATAGTGTCATAGTAGCAGGGAAGTGTCTACATGTATGCGGACGACATGTTTGTGTTACAGCAGTCGCCTAGTCGTCTAAGAATATACAACAAGTTACAGTTTTTTTGCGGGCTGATTTCTGGCGCACGATAATGGATGATAATTTATAATCATCCTAAATCGCAGTCGCAGAAAATGTTTGTTGGATAATAGTCATAGTCTCCCGTGCGCTAGTTAAAAGTGCAAAATGCCGTCACAGCAGATAACTTGCGAGGTTGCGAGGTGGCCGAGTTGTCGAAATGACACACTTAGCAAGGCCTGACTTATGTGGAATAAACAATTTGTAAGTCAAAGTTAAATAAAAATTACAAAAATGCGGCGCGGGCGCAGCATTTTCCGGCTCTTATACTACTATTTCAAACAATTATATAGGTATAAATATTTACACATCTATAAAAATAATAATATTATGAGTTCAATAAAAACATTGAAACTAACTAAACATAATACAAATATTGTATTGTACTTAACATAACGATAGCTACACGTTACTATCAATATAACTAATTGGTTTTCTAGAAAAATGTTCACAAATTATAAACGGCTCACATCAGAGTATGAGATATCATGTATACATAATATCTCAAGTTAGCATTACATAGTCTCAACTTCGTTCTTTGCTACTGCTACTGGAACATTTACAGGCGCCACGTCATTCTTGATGTAATTCTGAAAATTAAAAAACGAGTATAAATATTTTCAATGAATAAGGCTATGCAGTCTGCAGTGCTATTTTCAGTTTGAATGTTATTGATATTAAATAGTTTGTGAAACTAGGTATTTTAAGAGCGTCCAACCCGAGATACATTTTCACTATTTTTCATACAACCGCTCTTACGTAATTACGACGTTATTACATATCTTTCTCTAGGTATTTTGGAAACACAGTTATCTTGCGGATATTATCTAGGTTTCTATTGAGATTAAACCATACATTATGTGTAAAACTAATCTAGTAAAGACCATTGATAATCTGCAATTTTGCGTGAATATTGGTCCCTCATTAAGAGCACGGCAATACGAATGAATTATCCATACCAACGTAATACCAAAATCATTTGTAGTTTGAGCATATTTCCACCATGTTATGATGATATTCGGATTTAGACAATATTATCTAGGTCTATCTCAAATTTCCAACAGTTAGTATTTCTATCGCGGCAAGCGAGATGTCAGTGTCAATGTGTGCGTGATGTCATTACTTTAGTGGCGTTGTAAGTATTGTAATATTTCTGATACTATTGACTTTCTGCATTCCCTTTACTAAACTTCAAATGCTAAGGTACTTTTTTTTTTATTGGGTGGGAAATCATCCAATGATTTCTACCGGTCTTGGGTGGAGGTGTGTCAGACTTTTACTGACTAAAACCTACTCCTATTTTCCTTCTTTGCCTTTTCCTTGTTTGCTATTCGTCCTCGCTCCGAACTATGGCCTGTACCAGGGCCCGGTACGAGAGGTCGTTGCCGCCGATGGCCTCCACGAGGACACGGCGGTGCTCCGCCTAAGCGGGGCACACCTCTACCGTATGCTCCACCATGTCCTCCGGGCGGTCCACACAGGAACCTCCCGAACTTGCCATGTCTGGTGAGGACCTGCGTCATGCGGAAGGTGAGGACACCGTGACGTCTTTCCAGCCACTCCTCAAAGAGGGGACTTATTGCCATAATTATGACGTACCTACCCAGCACTGGATTGCGACAGTCGCTGTCGCCATTCCACCATGAGATCTCACCGGAACTCTGTCCGCCATACCGCGACTTGTCGCGGCAGCGGAGTTTCGCCCCGACGATGACTGTTGCCTCCAGATTCCATGGTGGCAGGCCAGCAAGGAGGCTCGCCGCTTCGCTGGAAATCGTGCGTTATACTCACACCATCCGGATGGCCACTGATTACCCCCTGGCATGAGTTCAACTTGGCCGCCAGTCACTTTCGCAGTGACGGCGCCCATATCGGTGTCTCATAAATGGCCATGGACCGAACGATGCCTGCGTAGAGCCTACGGCAGGAGGCGTCTGAACTCCCTAAGTTGGGCAGGAGCCGCTTGAGGGCAGCCCAGTCCGATCCAGTTTGGGAGCTAGACGTCGGAAGAGCTCCTCGAAATTCCATCGGCTGTCGAGGCAGAGTCCCAGGTACTTCATCGTTGACTCGATACCGATGTGAACTCTTCCTACCGTTATTTGGAAACATGGTGGTGGCGCGTTCCGAGGGCCATGAAAACACATGGTATCGGACTTGTGCAGTGCCACCTCGAGTCCCAACTGCTGGATCCTCTCCACGGCTGTCGCAACCCCGCGTGTCACTAGTACGGCCGCCGCCTGGTGCGACTTCCCCTGCGCCAGGACCAGCGTGTAGTCTGCGTAACAGACCACGCTGAACCCGTCGGGGAGGTCACCGCGCAGCACATAGTCGTACCCGATGTTCCACAAGGGCAGTCTTAGTACCAATCCCTGCGGAACACCGCACGACATCTCTCGGTGTTTCAAATCTCTCTGGTGAACGGGGTAGTTAATGAACCTGTCCTTCAGGTAGGCCTTGATCACACGACGAAGGTAGGTCGGCACCCGGTGATACCGGAGTCTACCCATAATGCTGTATTCAAGGCTTGGCGATGTCCAAAGACACCGCCAAGACGACCTTGCCCCGGGAAATCGCAGGGCTCGCAGGCGCATGATGGCGTCCACCAGGCCGTGGAGTCTGCAAGATCAGCCCCACCTGCAACAAGTGTGTGACGAGGCGGTCTGCGCACTTCACGATGAGGACCAGTTTCTCGATATTCCAACGAAGTGGGCACTGACTTCTCTCCAAACATGCGCTAAAGAACCCTCTTAGTCGTGGCCCGAGAGCCTAAATGGCCAGGACCCAGCATCTCTACCTCGGTCATCGCCAAAGCCTTCAACACCTTGCATTAGAGTAGCATTGGGGGTGGACTCCGGTAACACTGGGTGCCGACCTACCTCCGTCGTGTGATCGAGGCCTATATTGGCCCAGTCATGTGCCATCGTCCTTAGTGACAACTATCGTAATCATTATGGATTGTCGTGACGGGACTCCCACGTCCCTTCCACCGTCACCGCACACACCAGATATTTCGCCGATGGGATCTTTGGCGAGGTTGAACCAGATGTTAAATTGTTACCGTTGTTGACCGCCCTTGTGAAACATCGGGTACGACTACGTGCTGCGCAGCGTGATCTGTTACGCAGACTACTACTACGCCCAAGAGCGGCAGAAGTCATTGAATGATTTCCCACCTATGAAAAAAGGCACTCGGCTCCATAACATTTTCCTATTTGTTTCCAAGACCACCTTTGTATGACGTATCTGATAGTTATCCTAATATGTTGAGATATCGGCACGGCAATGAAATTTCCAAAAAACGCATTACTAGTCCGTACATTTACTAACGATTCCCCAAAATATTCGGCAAAAATAAAGCAAATAATGACCCCAAACATACCTAATTTTACTAACAATATTGTAATACGCTAACATACATACACACAGCTGCGCACTGCGTCAGTCCCTCACTTGTTTTTGCCAAACAGAGATAGCTACATTCCGCGAACAAATTTCAAATACGCGTCAACTTGCAGTTGCAAGCGTCGTTCGCCGTGCTCTTAAGTCATGATAAATTACAAAAAGCCAAAAAATATATTTACAGAAACCTTGCACATTTAAACAATATGACTGATGAAATTCTTTTTCAAAAACTTTTACAGTTTAAAAAAAAGTATTTCCTGGAACAAGTTTTGTGAAATATTCTAGTGAATTTCGGAATTACCGAATACCAACAGAGTATTCAAGTGTAGCTCTCTTTTTCAAGTTGCCTTTTTATCAAACATTGCGTTGGATTGCGTTAGATGAACCAACAAGCTTTTAAACCATGCTCAGATTAACGATAGACGAGTGGGGAAGGGCCCTTTTTAACCGATGTTTTTCATTATGTAGGTAAATAACAATCAGTTTAAAATCACAGTACCAGACGGTGGATGCATAATATTTTTTATGACAATCATGGTTTTGATTTATGAAGAAAATGCTCATGTAGCGACATCTATGGCGTCACAAAAGAACTAATCCTGCATCGCGCAATCAAAGTTCTCCGCACGATTAGAATATATACGACAGCCCGAAATCATCTAACGGGCAGTTGCCCACCAGACATAACACCCGCCTGGTCGGAGGATACTCCCTTTTCAATGGAGGTTTGCGGGACTTTACGCTCTGTTCCGCCTACCTCTAAACTCATAACAAACGTTTTAAACTAACGTTTTTTCAAAAATTATTTCAAACATCGACTTTAGTTTCCTATGATTTTTAAGTAGTCATTTGTATTGAAACGGCCCTTAACCTTTTGAGTGCGTAATTAGAGACACAATAGAAAGACAATGGCGCGTGAACGCCGGCGGTTAATGCGGGGATCAACAGCTTAAAAACGGGTTGCAACGGAATATAATAATATAATAATAATAATCTTTATTATCACAAGGTTACAGTTTACAAAGTGACTTATAGACATAAGTAAATGTAATGTGCTATAGGTACTGGTGCTGTCTCCCAAACTAAGCGAATGCTTGTGTTTTGGATGGCAGTTTTCAGTCGTTTAGTGAGGCTCTATGGTTACGATTTACATTATTGGTGCTAGTGAGTGAACGTAGTCGCTGGGTACATGAGAAAAACGTTACAATTTTTATATATGTATTTATTACGTAGGAGACCATGTATTGTTTGGTGGGTATGTTGTAATGTTGAGTGAGTGAATGTGTGGGTGTTTGTGTATGTGGTTACGCGATGAATGTCAGTAATTCTTCAGTTTTTATAAAATCTGTATTTTGAAGCCAGTCAGTCAGACTGGTTTTAAGTTTGTGGCTGTTTAGTAATATGAACTTAGTCATCTTCAGTCATGACAGTGTTTCAAAATTTGATAATTATCTCGAATTCCGAGTTGGAATCGTATTGTATGGTGGTTGCTCACCGCTTGCACATCGTAGGCGTTGCAGGCTCGCGAGCGCGCGGCCAGCTGGTCGGCGTGGCAGCGCAGGCGGTGCGAGCGCAGCGTGGACGCGTACGAGAAGCGCTCGTCGCACCACGCGCACGACAGCGGCTTGTCGCCCGTGTGTGTGTACATGTGCACCTGCTCAGAACGTTACACTTAATTTCATATACACCTTTAATACATAGTGACGCTAAACGTAAATGCAACCAAATCATTCATTATCAGGGCATATGGATGCAGAGATAAATTTTCGACTTTGAGCTATTATGCGACATTTTCAACTCGAAAATTTACATATCATATTGACCCTTAACTCCATATTTGTATGAAATTCGTTTCGACTACACATCGATATGCCTGCCTTGACCCTAATGGTTATTTATTTAGTACTACAACTAGTTTAACATCAGATTGTTCACATGGCCAAACTGAAAACTCGCATGGTAAATGATGAAAAGCCAGACCGCGGACAATAAAAGGCTAGAGTGAATAGTCTCTTAATAAACTAGTGCGCCTCACCATCAATGATTGCATCACTGCTTACCATCAAGTGGGATCGCATCACTGCTTACCATCAAGTGGGATCGCAGTCAAGCACTGGTTTATATCAATTAAAAATATATCTATCTAAAAAAATCTATCTAAATATATCTTTCGATTGTCATGCGACATAGGTATTTTTAACCGACTTCAAAAAGAAGGTGGTTCTGTGTTCGGCTGAATGTATTTTTTTTTTTATTTATGTTCACTGATATCTCGGTCAATTGTGGACCGATTTTAAAAATTATTTTTTTGATTGAAAGGTTATGATTCCAAGTTAGTCCCATAGAAATATTGTTATGATCTGATGATGAACATACCTTATATATATATCTCAATAACACTGTCCCTTAAGACACAGGATAACCTAGTTTAAGGGACAGATTTTAATTTATTGCGCAGATTTCTGCAGATCTAAATGTTTTTATGTACCATGAATGTAAAAACTGTTAACATAAGATATAATTTTCTGTAAGTTTTGGGAAATAAAGATATTTATTATTATTGCATTTATTTATTTTTATAAAAAAAAAAACATTTAAAAATATATTATTATTATTTATTATGAACTTCGAAGATATGGAACGGAACTCTTCATGGCATCACAGTAGAACTGTCGTAACAAGTAAAATTGCTTTTTTTTATACGAGTAGTCGATGACTAACTGAAGGAAAAAGGGGAGGGGATATATCAAAGTGATCTGACGATGAAGCCCGAAGGTACCGAAACTCTGTAATAAATCAATGTAACCTAACCGTGTTTGGGATTATTAGAATTGTCATGATTACATCATCTGATTAGCTCGATGGTACACACAGCACTCTGGCTATAAGGTATCATCGAGCTAATCAGATGATGGAAGTTAGGCACAAAAACTCCGTAATAAAACAATATATCCTAGCTTGCGCTTGAGCTTGGCTTATTGGAATTGTCATGCAATGTTTTGATAATTAAATTCTATAGGTACCATATAACAGATATGTATATTAACAGATATGACAAAAACAGTAGAGATATGGTAAGAGGGCGTGGTTCTTGCGAACGCATCAAGCCGGATATGTGCTTCTATGTGCTTGATGTAATTTTCGGCCATTAGTCAAATGTCAACTAGCGATGTCTTCTTTGCTTATGATTTTTTACAAAATGCCGCGTTTTTCAGTGGTTGTTTGCAAAAGTAACAGCTGTGTGTAAATTACACGAAAGATTGTATCTCATTTTACACGTAAGTACTAATATAATTATTAAGGTTTTTCTCAGTAAATTCATTAAAAAATTACTTCCTGATACCAAAAAACGCGATGATATGTCAAATTAATTATTTGAATTGAGAACAAATATCATTGCTTGCTTAGTACAGATCGAGCAATTAATCAGTAGTTCATCATCAGAACTAGTTGCGTAATGGATGAGTATTTAACAGATATTCTCACTCATGCGATAATTACATGGTACGGGCGCTGCCGGCATTTGTTTGTTAGAGATGTGAAGTGATGTTTGTGGTTATCGATATTTTGCACGATCCTACCTACCAGAATGGGCGGTTCAACAATTGTTCTACAATTAGTCTGACTACTGAAATATAACTTTGTAATAGTTACCTCAACAACATATTTAAAAATCAGACATGTAAAAATAAGTAAATTTACATTTTTTTTTTTTTGAGCTTTAGTTCCTGACAGAAGTTTTGATCCATGGAAAGTGTCTGACACTTATGATACTAGTTTAGAATAATATTCTACAAAACATCTATAAAAATCAGAATTTAAGTTAAGTAACTCGTTATTTTTAGTTCCCTTTCTCACCTCGTACCTGCCAAAGTTCCCCAAGGGGGAGCTCCGCAAGTACACAGGTATTCAAAGCACATGAGACGCTACTGAGAACCTAAGGTTTCATCCATGTGAAAATAAGTTATGTCTGACAGCTCTGGGATCTAGGTCTAATAGTAGTAGTTTAGATTAATCAGTATCTTAAGTTACGAATAACTGGCCTTTGAAGAGCATTTCCTTCCAAGTATGCTCCATATAAATGAAGTTACTTCATCATCATTTCAGCCGAAAGACGTCCTCTGTTGGACATAGGCAAGTGTCGCCACAATTAACGGTCTTGTGCGTCTCACATCCATCGGATTCCCGCAACCCTTACCAGGTCATCAGTCCACCTTGTAGGAGGCCTTCCAACGCTACGTCTTCCAGTACGTGGTCGCTATTCCAGAACCTTTCAGCCCCAACGGCCATCCGTTCTGCGAGCAATGTGCCCTGCTCATTGCCACTTAAGATTGGCAATTCTTCGTGCTATGTCGGTAACCTTGGTTCTCCTGCGGATATCCTCATTCCTGATCCGGTCACGCGAGAAAACTCCGAGCATAGCCCTTTCTATTGCCCTTTGGGTGACTTTAAGTCTTCTGATGAGGCCCATTGTTAGCGACCACGTTTCGGAGCCATATGTCATCATTGGCATCACGCACTGGTCATAGACTTTCGGCTTGAGACACTGTGGTATATTAGACAAGAAGATACCGCGCAGCTTCCCGAACGCTGCCCAGCCGAGTCGGATTCTTTCTCGAAGTTAGACCTACCCAACTGGACCGTCTGTCCCAGGTAAACGTAGTCGTCCACAACTTCGAGTGTAGTCTCCGATCTTGATAGGAGTGGGTGCTACATGGCTGTTTACCATGACTTTGGTTTTGTCCATGTTCATTTTAAGTTCCACTTTTTCGGAAGCTCTACTGAGGTCACCAAGCATTGTACTGAGCTCCTCCATGACTACTATGTCGTCAGCAAACCGAAGGTAAGTGAATTACTCGCCATTGACATTAATGCCTAGCCCTCTCCAGTCCAGAACCATGAAGACATTCTCCATTGCTGCCGTGAACAGTTTCGGAGAAATAATGTCTCCCTGCCTCATGCCCCGCTGCAAGAGGATAGGTTTCGAGGTCTGGTCTTGTAGTCGGACATGGTGGCATCTTTGTACAAACACTTTAGCACTTCAGGAGAGACTGCAATACAGCTCAAGTCTCGATCGAATCAAAGGCTTTCTCGTAGTCCCCAAACGCTAACCCGACGGGCTGAATAAAGTTAGTATAATTTGATATTAACTAAATAAAAACTTTATACAATTTTTAAAAAAATTGTCCAAAAGTAATGTTAGTGGTTTGTTAGATTCCCATGAAAGAATATAGTTTTGAAGTACGAGTACACTGATTTTACAAGCTTTTTATTAACTTGCAAATATGTAACTATGTGTATGTTCGGCTCAAATCTTGTAACTCAAAAACGACACAACCCCATCAAGTTTGGGCTCGTTTAATTTGTGTTGACGAGTAATTTGATCCTACATGGTAACCAGAGTCTGATGATGGAGCTGGAAGGTGGCCATAGGAACTCCGCAATAAAACGACACAACCCCATCGAGTTTGGACTCGTTTGATTTGTGTCAACGAGTAGTTTAATCCTATATGGTAACCAGGGTTTAATGATGGAGGTGAAGGTAGCCATACTCCACAATAAAACGACATAACCCCATCGAGTTTGGGCTCGTTTGATTCGCATTGACGATTACTTTGATCCTACATGGTAACCAGAGTCTGATGATAGAGCTGGAAGGTGGTCATAGGAACTCTGCAATAGTACGCCACAACCCCATCGAGTTTAGACTTGTTTGATTCATATTGACAAGTACTTCGATCCTATATATTAACCAGGTTTTGATGATGGAGCTGGAAGGTGGCCATTAGAACTTTGCAATAAAATGACACAACCCCATTGAGTTGGTGCTCATTTAATTCGTCTTGATGAGTGCTTTGGTCCTCGATAATATCCGTATCCTATCAAATTGGACAGGGCCCTAAGGCGAACCCTGTTGTACTAAAACCCTTATCCCTCTACAATGGACCTCTGAGGGGAGAGGAACGTTTTTGTCCTATGCTCACGAGGGTAACATGAACAAAAATTAAATTACTGCGAATAGAGAAGGGATAGAATGTGGGTATCTTGCCGACGACGCCGAATTGGCAGCCACTTTAACCTAGTCCGAAACTCCGACACGTGGTAGTATTTACGGAGGCCAAAACTAAAGCGGATGCACAAATTCTGCAGTCGCTTGAGTTTGTGCATCCGCATCCGCGAAAAAGTCATCAAACATACAATACATCAAAGATTGTCTTGGTGAGATAGAACAATTGTAACTCTGAATTTCATCCATATTTTTTTCTGTGATTACTACTTAACATCACTAATTGTATATTTTACATATGTATGTGTGTTTATTCTGACCCCGTAGTTACAAGTAGATGCTCCACCTTCTTTTTGAATGTGATGTATTATCGTGTTTGTTTGTGGTGAAATCAGTATCCTTTGTGTCCGTGAGAAATATGAGTTTGTGTATCGTTCTTAGAGTTTTTGATTTTGTGTTAGTGAAATAAATGGGCGTGGTTTGGAGACATCTGAACTCGAATAAATTTGTGCACAAATCTTTACTGTTTGAGATATCTGTGGGTACCTTACTATAGAACTTGAAGTTTGCCTGAAGTGTGGGTACTTTTTCGTTGTGGTGTGGCAACTAAAAAGTGTAAAATAAAAAACTTTTTACAATGAAAAAAAAATTAACTGACTTCAATGTAAAAAAACACTATAAAGTGCAAAATAACTTTGATTCCTCAGAATGTTTACATCGATATTAAAATTAACCATTCATACGAAGACATGGCTTAAAGGACTTAGTATCCAAGCCTAAAATATTACACAAAAAAGTAAACAATCTTTTTTGTAATAGGGTGGCTCCATATTCGATCGATTTACGGCATTTTCAATTTTAAGATGCTTAATATTTTTTAATTCATGACCAGTGATCGGAGTGGCTAGATTGAATTGGGGTCATTGATCCAAAACGTATATATTAATATGGACATTCCTCCGGAATTGGTTGATTATTAAAAAAAACCTGGACTTATGTAGGAATTCTATTAAAATGAGCAATATTATGTTCTTCTTAATTTTTTTTTAACGGCTCACAGTCACGATTTGACACAACCCAACGACCAATCAGAACAAAGGATCATGGGTGGTGCACTAACCGGTTATCAAAACAATTCGTACGCACGCCGACGACATGCCAGGTAGCTCACTCGTTTACTTCGGTTTGTAGATGCGCGTGCGCAAAGTTGTGGCCATTAAAAGGCTAAAAATTAAAAAAAAATATTAATGCTTCGATCGGAATTCGATTGTTTTTATTATTCAACAGATAAATAATAAATTAGTTTTGATAACTTCCTTATTGAGTAGTAATAATATCACTACCAACATTAACAATATTTAATTGAATCCGGAAATATCGGAATTACTTTCCGGAAAAATTATTTAATTCCGGCTTATCCATGTTATTCTTTCTGTGTGCGTTTATGATACAAGTACCAAAAATCAATCTACCTACTCCGATCACTGTTCATGACTTAATTCAATTAAATAATAAAAAACAAAAAAAAAACTGTTAGTGTCTTACATTAGATTAAGTACTTAAATAACAAAATTATTAACAGTTAACATAACCTTGGATTTAATTTCGACTTAGAAATTAAATCGATATCGACTTTAGAAAAAGTTTGGACTAAGAATGTTAACATTACGGATGTGTTCATAAATAAGATATTATCAAGCGGTCTAATAAACAAAAATAAGATTTTTTTTAAATGAATATCTATTTTCCTCCTGTTTTTAAAAATAAACTGATGCCATCCGATAATTACATCGATAATATGTTATGTTATGATGACAGTCTCATTTCGGTAACAACACTTTTTTTTCCTGGTCCAAATTGACAATCCTGGTCCAAAAAAATTCTTTCAGTTATACATATAATATCTACGGAACCCAGTTCTTATTGTAAATTTGAAATGGCAACCTCTATTAATTCCTGTTTGTTCAATACCCCAGCAATATTTTGGTGGATTATAGTTATTTTAGTATATTTAGATTTAGATTTATTTGCGAAAAAACCTAGTTTTCTTATCATTACCGACTTCTTTTATTTTCTCAAAGAAAGAAACAATTTTGGTTTGTATAGTTTTTCGCGGTGTCGTATGTATGTTTATTCTGTTCTGGAAAACTTATCTGAAATGATGAGAAACAGCGAAAAATACTCAAAGCAGTCTCAGTGTCGATTTAAACCTGAATCATTGTATTGCTTTTGAATCAATATTTCTAGCCTGGAAACGAACCTATGGATGGATTATTTATATGGGAGTGCGAAATCCGGAACTATGAAGTTCTGGATTTCGCCATTCACTATAAAAAAGAACACTTTGTAATCCACTATTACTAATATTTCATGAACTGACCTTCAAAGTTTGTCTTCTCTTGAATGCCTTGTTGCAGTACGAGCACACATGCCTACATTTGTCTTCGTGCACCAGCAAGTGTTTGCGCAGTGTGCGGCGACTGTTCAGCACTCGTCGACAAATGTAGCACTCGTAAGACGTGTCCTCGTGCGTGTCCATGTGCGTCTTCAGGTTTGAATAAGTCTTGAAACTGTAAAACAAGTTATTTTATTTTTATTTATAAAAAACAATTTAAAAAAAAAATACATTTTACTAACTATTATTTTAGTTTTCATGAGACAAAGAGGCTTTCAAAAGATGATCGCGAATAGAAAAGGTGTTCCATTCAACAGGTTTACATAAACGTGGAGTTTTTGATAGTAATACCTGCAGACAGTAGCGTAACTACTAGTGTTTTACCTTTGTATTTTAAGTTAATTTTCAAGTGACAATTTGTATTAAAAAGGTCCTAGCAAAAGTAAGGGTTGTAATCGTATTTGAATTTTCTCATTTAAGACAGAATTCTTTATTCCAAAATTTGACAATTATGTCGAATTCTATATTTAAATAATGTACAGTTAAAAGCACGGCGACGGATGAATTATCTATACAAACGTAATACCAAAATCATTTGCAGTTTGAGCATATTTCTACTATATTATGATGATATTCGGGTTTAGACAATATTTATTTAGGTTCCTACGTCTTTCTTTTTAAAAAAAGCTTACTTAAAACGAAATTTAAGATAATTGAATTTCGCACATTTTTACAGCGTAAATGGCATGTTTTCATTTTGTTTTTTTCTGTATTATAAACAATAATATTTCCAATATTGTTTCCGTAGGAACAAAGTTTATATTAGGTATCAAGTTACAAATTTTAGAAAAAAAAGTTGAAAATACATTGTTTTCATTCATCATTTTTGGTATTAAAGAACACATCCAAATTTATACCTTCTAACAGTTAGTATTGCTATCGCGACAAGCGAGATGTCAGTGTCAGTGTGTGCGTGATGTCATTACTTCAGTCGCGTTGTAAATTGTATTGTAATATTTCTGACACTTGACTTTCTGCATTCCTTTTACTAAATTTCGAATGCTTAGGTACTTTTTTTTATTGGATGGGAAATCATCCAATGATTTTTCCGTCTTGGGTGGAGCGCGAGGGCGTGTACGACTTTTACTGACTAAAACCTACTCCTATTTTGCTTCTTTGCCTTGCTGTAAAGGGCCCCAGGTTTTCTTTTCAGAAGCGAACCCATGGCCCCAGTAGGCTTCGACCCTGCTGGGCCCCTACAGTTCTGCTGACATCTCCTTGATGCGCGCGTGGAACACTACGCACCTTCGACGACTCGGGCTCGGTCCGGACGGTTACCTGACGGCCGGACGGCGAGCTACCCATTGCTCGCCGTCCGTAAGCCCACGCTCACGGTGGCTGGAAATTGGGGTCGTGATCCCGCTGGGATCCCACCGGCTGGGGCGTGTAGGCCGTTCCCTCGTGCGTGCGGCCGCCTCCTTGCTAGCATTACTGTTTCGCAGGAAAAGGCGACCGTCTGCCATTCCTTTTTCAGGGCCTGTACCAGGGCCCGGTGCGAGGTCGTTGCCGACGATGACCCCCACGAGGACATGGCGGAGCTGCGCCCAAGCGGGGCAATCCATTATCGCATGCTCCATCGTATCCTCCAGGCGGTCTACACAATGGTGACACCCGGGCGTTTCTTCCACCTGAATCCGATGCAGGAACCTCCCAAACTTGCCATGTTTGGTGAGGACCTGCGTCATGCGGAAGGTGAGGACACCAGGACGTCTTTCCAGCCACTCCTCAAAGAGGGTACTTACCGCCATAATTATGACGTGCCTAGCACTGGATTGCGACAGTCGCTGTCGCTATTCCAGCATGAGATCTCGTCGGAACTCTGTTGAACGACTGTCGAAGCCGAATCCTCGGTACTTCATGGACTCGACGCCGATGTGAACTCTACCTATCGATATTTCGCCGTTTAAGTTCCCACTCCTGTTCCTGTTTCTGGGACTCGTCATGGACAGCCGATGGACTAGAACGCACTGGGACTTCAGTCAAGCGGCTCCTGTCCAACCTAGGGGGTCTAGCCCTCTTGCCGGAGGCTCCACGCAGCGATCGTTCGGTCCATGGCACTTTACGGAGCGCCGGTGTAGGCGCTGTCGCTGTGAAAGCGACCGATGGCTAAGCTGAACGCATGCCAGAGGGTCATGGTCATCCGGATGGTGCGGGGATACCGCACGGTTTCCCGCAAATCGGCGAGCCTCCTTGCTGGCCTGCCATTAGATCTAGAGGCAACAGTCCATGATTTGCACATGAAGATGCAACGCCGGGGCGAAACTCCGCTGGCAAAGGCGGACAGAGTTCCGGCGGGATCTCATGGTGAAATGGCGACAGCGACTGTCTGAACCCACACGCCATTATTGTGGCGGTAAATCCCATCTTTGAGGAGTGGTTGAAAGACGTCACGGCGTCCTCACCTCGGTGATCGGCGGCAACGATCGGCCTTCGTCTAAGCCGCCGGGAACCTGACCCCGATTTCCAGCCACCATAGGCGTGGTGTTGCGGACGGCAAGGGGTAGCTCTCCGTCCGGCTGTCCGGTAACCGCCCGTACCGAGCTCGAGTGGTCGACTTCGCGTAGTGTTCCACTTGCACCTCGAGGAGATGTCAGCAAAACCGTAGGGGCCAGCAGGGTCGAAGCCTATCGGGGCCCTGGAACGAAAGCAAAAAAGGAACAGGAGTGGTTTTCTTGTCAGTAAAAGTCTGACACGTCCTCCCGCTACGCCCAAGAGTGGGAGAAGTCATTGAATGATTTCCCACCTATAAAAAAAGCACTCGGCTCCATAACATTTTCCGGTTTGTCCCCAAGACCACACGTATCTTCTAGTTGTCCTAATATGTTGAGATATCGGCACGGTAATGAAATTTCCAAAAAACGCATTACTAGACTGTACATTGACTGACGATTCCTCAAAATATTCGGCAAAAATAAAGCAAATAATGATCATACCTAATTTTACTAACAATAATTGTAATACGCACACACACAGCTGCAAACCGCGTCAATCTCTCAATTGTTTTATTCAAACAGTGCAGTTGCGAGTGTCATTCGCAGGGCTCTTAAGCATGCAGTCAAAATTATGTGCTAACCGTTTGGAGCATTTCCTGCAGACGAAAGGCTTGTCGTCGCTATGTATAGCACGGTGCTGGCGCAGTTCGCCGTTGGTGCCGCATGCGTAGCCGCACAGGTCGCACACGTAGCCCTTGATCTTGTCGTGCACCACGCGCTTGTGCGACGCCGCCGAAGAGCGAGTCGTGAACCTGGTGAGAAATACGACGCTTACACTACGTTCGTAATTATGTTATCCAATTCGCAGAGCGATAAATCTAATACACTAGATGAGCAAGCGTGGCCAATATGATCGCACTGCATTGGATCACTGCCTTTGCACGATACCGATTCAGCACGCTATGTATAGGTATCTCACGTAGTGCTCTCCAAATTGGATAACTCAATGGTCGCTTACCTTTGAGGCCTAAACCTCACTAGGACTCCAGTGGTGACGCGTTCAATAGCGCTGTCGACCTGTCGATACACGGTGTCTTTGACATCGACGCACAAACGAACACGACGGATCCAGTATATGATTTTAGAACCTCCAGTGGTGGAATTTTTCGTCGGCTTCTTGCAATTTTTTTTAAAAAACATCTGTACTTTTTTAAATTTAAACTGTGTAAAATCGTTATTCTAACCAACCCCAAATGATATTTTTAATAAAAGAAAAGGGTTAGGTTGATTGGTAGAAAATGCCTAAGGCATTAAGTCCGCCGCTGTACTTTTGTGCAAGTATTTAATAAATTCGTTATTCTTTCTAATCAATCCCGATGACATTTTTAAATTTAAAAGAAATCATACATTTTTTTTCACTAAAAATGTAAAAATAACGATTTTATACAGCTTCAATTAAAAAAAATAGTTTTATTTTTAAATTAGGAGAAATCGACGAAAAATTCCACCACTGGGGGGTATAGAATCATGTACTAGATCCATGGTATACAGTTTTGCGCAACCAAGCGGTATACATTATGTTGATGACGTGACTGATTCCGTCACCACCAGTGTCCAGTACAGTGAAGGCGTATACCCAATGCTTGATCTGGTTACATTATAAGATTCAAGACAACAGAGTTTACAAGATTAACGTGTGTAAGATTCAACTGCTTTAAGTTTGGCTCAAAATCTAGCACGCAAATTGTAAAACATTAAGGAAATGCGTAAATTAAATATGAAAGTTGAGAAATCATCAAATGACTTCTCCCGCTCTTGGGGTGGTGTCAGACTTTTACTGACTAAAACTCACCTGTATCGTTGTGTAGCCTGTTGCGTTCCACGGGTGTGTTTCCGTCAGTAAGTTAATTAGCTTCACCCAAAAGAAAAGGCGGGACAAGTTATTACATGATTTTCAACATTCAAACCTAACAAGAGGTGTGAGTTTCACTTCAAACTTACTTCATGTTGCACATATCACAACGATATATTTTCCGCTCCTCTATTGGGATATGTGACCTTTCGTGAGATTTCAATGCATCCTTAGAAGTAAATATCTTGTCACATGAAGAACAACAGAACTTTCTTTCTGATTTTGGTATATGCCTCATCTTATGTTTATTTAAGGCAGAGAGTGTTTTCGTTATTCTTGGACACTTGTCACATCTGAAAAAATTAAAACATACGTATATAGTCAATTTTGTATAACACTATGTAAAACATTTCCTGTAGAAGGTTTATGTATTCTAATTTATTTAATCAGAATCTATTTAAGTTTAACAAGAATACACTCAACAAAATTTCAAATATTTCTCTTTCCTTGCCTCAGTCAACATTTTTCCCTCCCACCAGATTTGAAAGGGTTCTAACTCAATAATAAACTTTTAATTATAAACTTGGATTTAAAAAATTATTTCTATTTGCGATTTTGGATATAAAGTTACTTTTTGATACCAAAAATCTTATCTTATTATGGGGCTGGCCCTGAGCCAGAGCACTTCGGCCCTTCTGGATCTTTTGTGCTATGGGCCCCTTCCTGTGTCTACTCAACCCACGGTGCACGGAGGGCTAGCCCTCCGTGCACCTCCTTCATGAGTTCCGGTATAGCCTTGATGTGGCTGAGCCTGTAGTCCTCTGGTCTTCGGAATGGTTGGCCCAGATACCCTAGTCTTTTGGATCTGCTGTACCTCCATAATTTTTGGGTCCAGGCCTTATCTATGTCATTAAGAAATAGCTTTGCATGCCTCTGGCCTGTTGTTTTGCGCCAATGTGTGCTGTGTATCTCTAACGCAGCCCGTTTCAATGCTTGGTTGATGTCTCGGATCCTTTCCTTGCCAGTGTCGGCTCTTTCGTTCCCTTCTACTCCTGTATGACCTGGCACCTAGATCAATCTGACCTTGTTGCGCCTATCCGGTTTAGTATTTTAATTCGTTTAGTACCAGCCCAGAATCCACTCTATTGGACATGAGTGCCATAAGTGTTGCTTGGCTGTCGCTTAAAATGTGTCCCCTTCGGTGCCACTGTCTAGTATTTCCTGCGCGCATGCGATTATAGCATAGGGCTCTGCTTGGAAGACCGTCGCCAGTTTGCCCATGCTTAGGCTAAGATTGTGGTTGTCGCTGTGTACCCCCTGCTGCTGTACCGGTGTTCATTTTAGAGCCATTCGTGTACCATACCTGGTTGTTCCCTTTCTGGGGTTTTATCCCACCTTTCCATTCCTCCCTACTCGGAATGTAGATTTCAAACTCCTTTTTGAGATTGCGGATGGTATGTATTTTGTCACATCCCACGTCCATAATCCAGTCAAGTTCCCTGTTTGGTCTTGTGTTTGTATGGTTTATTTTACATCCGGAGTTTGTCCAGTGCCCCATACTTTTTGAGCCTGTGAATGGCCCTCCTCGCCTCTAGTTTCACTTCAATGTGTAAAAGGGTGAGATTGAGCATCGTTTCCATAGCCGCAGTTGGCATGGTCCTAAATGCTCCTGTCATGGGCGTGCAGGCAGTCTGCTGCACTTTGCTTAGGGCCTGTCTGCATGTTGCCAGCTTGGTTCTAGGCCATCATACAATGCTCCCGTATGTCCCGTATACCAATAATAAAAAAAGAATCAAGTACCCGGTTGGTTTGTTAAGCGTAAATATAATGATACTTACGAAAGTACATTGGGATTCCTATGGTCTTGTACATGCTTGTACATGACCGACTTGGATTTAAGAGTGATGCCGCAGATACAAGACACCACGGGTGATACTTTGTGAGCATACTCACAATGTGCTTTCAGTCGGTACCAACTGGAACACTCCTTGTCACAATGAGGACATAAAAACCTGTAAAGAAAGAATCTTAAAAACTATTTATTTATTAGTAGATGTCGCAAACTCATTGCAACCATAATTTAAAACCGATTATCTGGTAAAATACAACAAAATTAAATTTACCAATACCTAATAAAATCTTTCACATTCAAACTCTCATATTTATATTCATGTTTTTCATCATCCTCAGATTCTTCTGAATTCTTCCTTAATTTTGTACTTTCTATTTTATGGTCTGACACATGTTTATAAAGAACACTTTTAGATCGTACTGCAAAGCCACACAGGCAGTAAACATATGGTTCACTCTTATGCTCTTTAGAATAATGTACTCGCAAGCCACTCCATGTCTTCAGTTTTTCACCGCAGAAATCGCACTGCAGTCTAAAATGTTTAAAAAATTACATGAGATTGATTTATAGCACAAATCATTATACAATTATATTCATGTTGCCAAACTAATTAAAATTTAACTTACTTTACAAAATCTTTCACTTTCAAATTGGGTTTTTTGAGAATTTGTCTAAACTCTTCTGCCTCCTGTTCTGTTATATCCTTTCTTCTGATACGCTTACGTTTAGGCTTAAGTTCTGCTATAGCAATGTCGTCAAGATAATCTTCATCGTCATTATCTTCAACAGCATTGTGGATATCATCGTCATCATGATCACTATGACTATCATGGAAAGCATCTATCACTGATAAAGTTGCCTCATTATTCAATGCAGCTGTAAATGTAATACATAACAATTTTAGCTCTTTTTGTATGTTTATTAATTACTTTTTTTTTATTATCATATTGTTAGAGTTTTACTGATTACATTGATAACTGCTCACAACAATTTCTAATTCAATACGTAACGATTTTTTTGATTGATAAAAATTGAACAAAGCAATGAAAAAATATGATAATAATCGTATTTTTTACAGTAATGTAGAATATTTTTTAATGCAACTTACAAACTATATCATCTGCTGTTACTTCATCTTTAACCTGTAAATAATTAAAATATTATAAACTACACAAAAATTATACTATGAAGTTGTGACTAAATAAAAAGCCAGCCAGGCCTTGTTCTTAATTTTTTACAGGATTTATAAGTTTATTTTATTTTTACTATTTGTTGTTATTTCAGCAATAGCAATATACACTCAGTGAAAATCACAACTGTCTCCCTATTCCGGTTCATCAGTGATAGACAGAAAGACAATGGAGGCTTTGTAATAGAGTGATGTTGGCACGGAACCACATGGGTCTATCTATAGGTGCTAATTCATTACATTATAATCATATGTTTTGATTCTAGTCTTATCTATTTGTGTTGTTATCATTTCTGAATGAGGATCAATCACATAATAGCAAATCCCATTTTTACTAAGTACATCGTATGTGTTATAATTTACTGAGCATTTAATTTTTTAAATTACTAAAATCGGTTACTTAGAAACGCCCGCTCTCGCTGGACTATTTACGGTGACGTCATCTGCCATGTTCTGTGCGACGAACGGCTTGATCGTAGAGGCATTTCACGTGGAGCGGACAACTAAAACATTTCTTGGTTTACGATTTTAGTAATATTTGAGTATGATATATATGTCTATGTTCTCGATATACGTACATAATATTTTTATCGTGTTTCGTATGATTTACGAGTTATGAGGGTTTGAAGATTCGACGAACTCTCGGGTATGCGCTACTTCGAATCCCATTATTCAGCTTATGGAAGTTGAAATTAAATAAATGAAGTAATGCATTTTATTCTATAATTAATGAGGTTTTTTAACTAAATATTCTATAAAGAAAAAAATATTATTTTGTGGAAAACATATCAGTTTAATTTTTTTTAATATTTCATAAACTTGGACTACTCTAATCATTTTATTTTCTTTGTAATTAAAGCTCTTAGTGTTAACATATCGCTCGTTAAGTTTCACAATGGACTTAAATCGTTTAGGAGCCAGATCGATTACAGTGGGGGAGGTTAACGCTTATACAAAAACGCCACCATGTCAGTCTGACTTCAGGACCTCGAAACCTATCCTCTTGCAGCGTGGTGTGAGGCAAGGAGACAGTAATTTCTCCGAAACTGTTCACGGCCGGAATGGAGGATGTCTTCAAGGTTCTGGAGTGGAGAGGGCTAGGGATAAATGTCAATGGCGAATACATCACTCACCTTCAATTTGCCGACGACATAGTAGTCATGGCTGAGACTACGGAGGAGCTCAGTACAATGCTCGGTGACCTCAGTAGCTTCCGAAAGAGTGGGACTTAAAATGAACATGGACAAAACCAAAGTCATGGTAAACATCCATGTAGCACTCACTCATATCAAGATTGGAGACTCTACACTCGAAGTTGTGGACGACTACGTTTACCTGGGTAGGTCTAATTTCGTGAAAGAATTCAATCGTCGAATCCGATTCGGCTGGGCAGCGTTCGGGAGGCTGGGCAGCGTTCGGGAGGCTGCGCGGTGTCTTCTCGTCCAATATACCACAGTGTCTCAAGACGAAAGTCTATGACCAGTGCGTGTTGCCAGTGATGACATATGGCTCCGAAACGTGGTCGCTTACAATGGGCCTCATCAGAAGGCTTAAAGTCACTCAAAGGGCAACGGAAAGGCCTATGCTCGGAGTTTCCTTGCGTGATCGCGTCAGAAATGAAGATATCCGCAGGAGAACCAAGGTTACAGACATAGCCCGAAGAATCGCCAAACTTAAGTGGCAGTGGGCAGGGTACATTGCTCGCAGAACAGATGGTCGATGGGGACGAAAGGTTCTGGAATGGCGACCACGTACGGGAAGACGCAGCGTTGGAAGGACTCCCACAAGGTGGACTGATGACCTGGTGAGGGTCGCGGGAAGCCGATGGATGCGAGACGCACAGGACCGGTAATTATGGCGACATTTGAGGGAGGCCTATGTCCAACAGTGGACTCCTTTGGCTGAAATGATGTTGATGATGATGAGGTTGACGTTGCCCAATCGTTTCACTGGAACAATGACCAGGCCACTTTCCTGATATCTGTGTATTATACATAAAAAAAACTTTTTACAAAAAAAAATACAACCGACTTCAAAGTAAAAAAAAAACACTGAAAAGTGCAAAATAACTATAATTTCGGAAGTCGGTGTTTCTATAATAGTTTTGTCTCTTCGTTATTTAACACCGACTTCCGAAATTATAGTTATTTTGCACTTTTCAGTGTTTTTTATTTACTTTGAAGTCGGTTGTATTTTTTTTTGTAAAAAAATTTTTATTTTACACTTTTTAGTTATGGTACCACCACTAAAAAGTACCCCTCAGCCAAACTTAAATACATACCTTATAGCCAGAGTGCATCTCATGACAATTTTAATAATCCCAAACACGGTTAGATTACATTAATTTATTACAGAGTCCCGGTGCCTAACTTCAGGCTTCATCATCACATCAGTTAGATATATTCCCCCTCTACTTTCAGTCCGTCATCGACTACACGTATATACAAAGCAATTTTACTTGTTACGACGGTTCTGCTGTGATCCTATGAGGAGTTCTGTTTCATATCTTCGAAGTTCATGATCAGATCATAACAATATTTCTATGGGACCAACTCGGAAGTATAACCTACCAATCAAAAAAAAAATTTTCAAGATCGGTCCACAATTGACCGAGAAATCGGTGAACATACATAAAAAAAAACATACATTCAACCGAACATATAACCTCCTCCTTTTTGAAGTCGGTTAAAAAGAAGAAGAGTTTTAAAACACGGCAGTATTGTCATGATATCTGAGTTAAAATACGACACTGCAACATTTTACAACTTTCGATTTTTTTTACATCTTCATGTTTTTTGCTTCTTCAAGACCAAAACATAACATAAAAAAATATATATTGCTAACCTAACCTATTCCATTATAATCAAGATTTTGGAGCAGAAGTTGAAAATTAAAAAAAATTAAACTGATTTTCTTTCTACAAAAAAAAAAAAAATTTCGCAATAGAATCACTACATAATATAAAACAAAGTCGCTTTTCGTGTCTGTCTGTCCCTATAAATGCTTAGATCTTTAAAACTACGCAACGGATTTTGATGCAGTTTTTTTTAATGGATAGAGTGATTCAAGAGGTTTATAAGTATAACACACGCACATTATAGTAGAGGAACACTGATAATATTAGAGATTTCTAATGTGATGTCGTAAATAAACACACTTTTTTGCGCTTAAATTGCAAACGCTGGCTGAACCCTAAGAGATAGATCAAAATAATATACTACAGTATTGTACACCTTAAAAAAATCTACAAAAAAGTCCGCGATGGTATATGTCTCTCTTTTAGGTATAACCCACAATAACCATTTTTTATCCTTTACTTTTTACGAGAAATAATGGCTTATTTACGAAAGTATTTTAAGCAATACAGCTTTAATCTTTATCCAATTATGTACCTTAAATACATTGTGCATTTAATATAGATAAATATGGCCCACGTTACAGCGTGTAATTTAAGTGAATATTTTCAAAGATATTACAGATTTAAAATGCAGGGACATAGCGGTTGCGGTAAATAACTTGATTCTTTCAAAGATTGATGCGCCGCGCCGACGCAAATATACTACTCGGTTACTTCCAGATTGGTCCCATTTTTTTCATATCCAGTTCTGATAATGGAATCCATGAGGAATCGAGGGAACTCCTCAAATATTCTAGGCACTATTTAGTGATTTAGGTATTTTAATCGAGAACGCATTTACAGTCAAAAAGTAACATTTGATGAAGTGGAAGTGGAACTGATAAAGAAGACCAGAAATGGTCAACGGAACTTCACCCTCACATAGATATCACGATGAAGATAGTTAAGTAACTATGACAATATAAATAAATAAATGGTTCTGAATAGTTATGTTGAAAATGGTATCATCGAAGTGATCTGATGATGATGGAGCCGGAAGGTAGGCACTGGAACTCCGTAATTAATCAATGTAACCTAGCCGTGTTTGGGCTTATTAGAATTGTCATCATATGCACTTTGGCTATAAGGTACTATCGAACTAACCTGATGATGGAGCCGGGAGGTGGACGAGGACTTCATAATAAAATAATGTATCCTAGCAGTGTTTGGGTTAATTCGGATTGTCATGAGAAATACGTAATCTGGCTATAAGTGCATCACAACTAAAAAGTGTGAAATAAAAAACCTTTTACAAAAAAAAACCGACCTCACTACAAAAAAAAAAAAAAACACTAAAACGATCAAAATAACTTTAATTTCGGAAGTCGGTGTTAAATAACAAGCAAACAATACCAGAAACACCAACTTCCAAAATTAAAGTTATTTTGATCGTTTTAGTGTTTTTAACCGATTTCAAAAAAAGGAGGAGGTTATCAATTCGGTTGTATGTTTTTTATTTTATTTTTTTGCATGTTACCTCAGAACTCCGTCGTTTATGGACCAATATGCAATTTTTTTATTCCTCTTAAAGGATATGCTTCCAAATTGGTCCCATTTTTTTCAAAATCCAGTTTTGATGATGGGATCCATGAGGAATCGAGGGAACTCCTCAAATATTATAGGTAACCATATAGTGATTTTGGTATTTTCATCGAGAACATAAACATTTACAGTCAAAAAGTAACATTTGATGAAGTGGAACTGATGAAGAAGACCAGGAATGGCCAACGGAACTTCATACTCACATAGATATCACAATGAAGACAGTTAAGCGACTATGACAATACAAATAAATAAATAGTTCTGAATAGTTATGTTGAAAATGGTATCATCAAAATGACCTGATGATGATGATGGAGCCGGAAGATAAGGTACTATCGAACTAATCTGATGATGGAGGAAGGTGGAACGTAGACACAGGAACTTCATAATAAAACAATGTAACCTAGCAGTGTTTAGGTTAATTGAAATTGAATTCTAATACCATCGAATTTACCGTTCCAATATAAACGCCTACAATTTCCGCTAAAGATATCTTTTTTTTTTATATTCTTGATAGGTTCGTGCTTGACCGCTAACTCACCTGATGGAAAGCGACGATGCGGTCGACGATGGAGCGCGCTTACCTAGAAGTAACCTATTCACTCTTGACTTAAAGATTCCCGGGTTGTAGCCATCAGGAAAAACAGATTCCGGCAAGGAATTCCACTCCTTAGCTGTACGCACTATGAATGTGTTCCCAAAACGTTTTGTGCGTATAGGTGGGATGTCCACCATGTACCGGTGGCGCATTGCCGTACGCCTGGTGGTCCGATGATGGAACGGGCTAGGCGGAATTAGGTTATGCAATTCCGACGCACACTCCCCGAAATGCAACCGGTAGAAAACCGACAGGCTAGCAACTCTGCGTCGATGCTCAAGACTTTGAAGCCTCGACTCAACGAGTGCATCATTGCCAATGATCCTCTTGGCTCGCCTCTCAATTGCCTCAAGTGCATCAAGCTGGTATCGGGCAGATCCGTCCCAAAGATGAGAGCAGTACTCCATACACGATCGAACTTGCGCTTGATAAAGTTTGAGCAGCTGTTCCGGCGTGAAGTACTGTCTGACCTTCGCGAGGATTCCCAGCTTTTTTGCTGCCAGTTGAGCCTTTGCTTCGATGTATGGCCCAAAGTTGAGTGTTGACGTCAGCGTAACACCAAGGAGATCAAGATGGTCGGTTATTGGCACGGTTACGCCCCGGAAAGTTTGAGCAGGGCTGAATTGGCTCCTTTTAGCGGAAAATAGACACGCCTGGGTTTTAGCAGCATTGAACTTGACCAAATTGACATCGCCCCATTCAGAGACTGCCTCCAAGGACAAGTTCAAGCGCTCGACCATAGCCTCTCGGAGAGACTGGATCTGTGACCCACTAGCCTGCGCGCTGGATATGTAACTCTCAGCAACAGTGCTGTCGTCTGCATACCCAAAGGTACCGGGCTTAAGCAGATCATTTATGTGCAGCAAGAACAATGTTGCCGAGAGCACTGACCCCTGAGGGACCCCGGCATTAATGGCCATTTGACCGGACGAGCAACCATCGATGACCACTCAGGAAGTCTGCAATCCAAGCACACAAACCAGCAGGTAATCCGAAAGAAGGAAGCTTACTAATAAGGCTTTCGTGCCAGACCCTATCGAAAGCCTTCGAGATATCGAGGGAGACGGCAAGCGCTTCCCCGTGTTTCTCGATGGCCTCACTCCAGATGTGGATGGCATACGCTAGAAGATCACCAGTTGACCGATTTCGGCGAAAGCCGTATTGTCGTTCACTTAGGATGTCATTAGCTTCTAGGTATGCCAGGAGCTTACTGTATATCTTTTGCAATGACCATCAATAAATCGCAGGGTCAAACTTTCAAAGTTGCAGGCTTAGATTTGAGCGATGAATGTTTTTCACAAGGCCAATTATATGTCGCTCTTTCAAGAGTAACCTCAAAAGAAAATATGTTTGTATTGTCTAATGACAAAAATCTGTGAACGTTGTGTATAAATACATTCTGTAGTATATAGTATTTGGTACTAGCGACCCGCCCTGGTGCAATGCTGGACAAACCCGCATCAAAATCTGTTGCATAGTTTTAAAGATCTAAGCGTACATATGGGGCAGACAGCGGGAAGCGACTTAAGTTTTATACTATGAAGTGATCAGCATTACACCCGTGCGAAGCCGGGGCGGGTCGCTAGTATTTAGTTAAAAACCTCATTAAATGAAGAATAAAATCCATTACTTAATTTATTTATTTTCAACTTCCTTAAGCTGGATAATGGCATTCGAATTAGCGCATCCCTGAGAGTTCGTCAAATTTTCAAACCCTCATAACTCGTAAATCATACGAAACACGACAAAAATATAATGTTATATATGTCTATGTTCCCGATATACGTAGGTACACTATATTTACTATATTACACTCAAATACTTATTACTAAAATCAGAAACATCGAAATTTTTTAGTTGTCCGCTTCACGTGAAATGCCCCCGTATTCATTCGCCGGTAGACCGAACGCGACAGATGACGTCACAGCGAGTTAGTGGTGGGTCGTTGTCGAATTTTAGACGGACGAGACGTAACCGTTTTGGCGACGACAAAAACGGTTGACAAAAACGGTTGCAGAAAACGGCCGTCGTCGCAACTGGTTTGAAGACGAAACTATCGTTGAGTGAAGTAGTTGCAGAAAACGTTCGTTGTCGCAACTAGTTTGAGGACGGTAATAAAATCTGTACTCGTCGCGTCGTCGTTTCAAAACCAGTTATAACAATGAAAAATGAACTTTATGACTATAGAGATAAAATTCATTTTTCATTGCAATAACTGGTTTTAAAAACGACGACGCGACGAGTGTGATAGTTGAAGCAATGGATTCTCGACCTTATTTTCTTAATAGTAAGATAACAATTCGCATACAGTAATTCGAAGACTGGTTTGTGCAACGAAGTCTGGTCGCAGGATGGAAAACGGTTATTACGTTGCAGAACAAAAAACGGTCTTTGAAAACTGTTCGTCGTTGAAACGCCTACCGCTACAGCGAGTCGAGTTCATTCTCGGGCGCGTTTCTGGAACTAATATACTAAAATTGCTGTATCTTTGTCATTTTTGATCCGATTCAAATAATTTCTTCACAGTATTTATTGTTTTTTTTTACGCTATAAGTCTGCATACTCCACAAAAATCATGAATGATCCTCATTGAGTATTTTGAGTTAAGATTGCCTAAAACCCTACTTATGGCCTCCTCCAACACATTTCTAAACCTCTCTTCTTCCATGCCTGGTTTTTCCAGCTGCTTCCACACACACCGCTTCATCTTCCTGTTACCTGAATGGTTTGCCTTTTTTCTCTTTCTCTCTCTTTTGTACCATAGTAAAACTACCTTGATTCATTTCTCATCTCCCCTAAATATATAGCCAGCCCATTTCTACCTTAGCTTTATCAATTTTAACACTACATCTTTCCAGGATTATGCTGTGGTTGATTTGATCTCTCTTCTTCTTCTTCTTCTCTTTCTTTTGTTTTATTTTCAATTGTGCTTTTTATTGTTTTTTTTTTTTTTTACAATCTGGCATTGTAGATTATCTTTATTTTGCAATTTGACATTATTTTTATTTTTTTCAATTAAATTTTGACATGCCTAAGTAAATATTTACTTTACTAAGTATTACATTTTGTAAACTATATATTTCCTTTTATTATTGTGAACGTGAGGACTATGATGATTGCTTTTTTTTTCCTTTTCAGTAATTTTAATGTATGTCTGGCAATTTGAGTATTTTCTGCGGCCTACCCAAATGTCCTTTCTTTGGTATTGTTCGTCAAGTCGTTGAGCTCCTTAGTAGTCCTGAGTTGAGCTTTGCGAATACTGACAAATGCTTGCACTGACTGGACAGATCCACTCAAATCTGTATGGTTCTTTCTTCATAAGACCATCTCAGACAAATCTGCATGGTTCTCATGTGATTTGACCATTACATATTTACTGTATGGACTTTAAAAGGGACTTTGACCCCTGAGTTTGTTTCGGTGTTTCTTCTCAGGGTAGTCAGCTAGGAAACACCGGCCTCATCTAGTTTAAAATGACAAAAAAAAAATTGGCGTGTATTTGCAGAATAAGAAACAAAGGACCAGATCCAGCACGGCTGCAAAATTTTAAAGCTGAGCTGGGTTTGAGATTCAAACAATTGTCACAACATACTGTCATAAAGCATAAAGTGACCCAGCCTGAGCATCTGAAGAAACATGTGCCAAGCAGTTACCCATGCTTCTGCCCAACTTCTCCCCATCATGCACTCTTTACTTGCCCATTTGCGCAGCACCGTTTGAGGCAAATTCTAGTTTTGGCCATTTTCAACAACCACAAGCGTAATTTCTTTTAAATGTGCTTTTTTATAAAATTTTTTTGATTCCCATAATAAATAAAATTTTGTAAAATAGTATCGAAACATATTTGACTAAGACAGTATCAGCAACCATGTGCTTGTGAACTGAGGGACTATACTGGTATTTACACTTAAAACAATTGTAGAACAAATCTGGAAATTTGTAAACCAATACACTAAAAACTACAGCCTTTAAAGTGCGGTCCCTTAGTCCTCACAGACCATCAACCAGATTTCGAAAAGTATCAGAAAAGTTTAAGTATTGTGACTACAGACATTTAGTAGAGAGTTCGTAAAGATATTTACTGAATTTCAGACCACAAAGCACTAAAGATAAAAACTATATAACGATTAAACTGTGGTCCCTCATAAAGACAAATGTCTTAATTAATATTACCAAATCTAAAAAATAAAATCGGTCTTTTTCTATATAAAGTTTTAGTAAGAATCTGGTGATGGTCTGTGAGGACTGAGGGACCGCACTTTAAGAGCTGTGGGTTTTAGTACATTGGTTTACAAATTCCCAGATTTGTTCTATAATTGTTTTATGTGTACTACTAAATCCAATTTTTTTTTTATTAAATACTGGTGTGGTCTCAGTTCACATGCACATTCAGCAAACAGCAACTGTATTTAATGTTACAAGTCTGTGATAATTTTATGTAATCTGATACAACAGTGTCACGAGATTGCTTGTTTGTTTAGATCCAGTTTATATAATACTTTGGCAGAACAAACAAGAAAATAGTTCAAACTTCAATTTGATGTAATTAATTCATTGTCTTAAAATAATGGTGTAATACATAATAAGCGAAGTAATTGAGTTCTTCTAACCCTATAGAAGAAGTCAATTGCCTTACTTGAGTTATAACTAAGAATAACATGAAACTAATTACATATATTATTATGAAAATAATCAAACCTCAGATTTTATTGGGACACCAAAATCTACAGCTGCCTGTGTCTGTTCTAGTTTGATATCAAGAGAATCATAATTTTCATCATATAATTTTTTCAGTGTATCTTGAGCCTTATAACATTCTAACACAAATAGTTGGAATGACACCATTTTTTCTTCACAATTCAAACAAATCTTCGTTGGCAAATTGTCATTCTCAAAAATCTAAAACATAAAGATATGAGGAAATATGAAATGCTTAAAATTGATAAGGTATCAGCTGTTAATGAAGTTGAAATGAAAAAAAAAAATGCTTTTAGACAATATTTACTCAGTTTAACAAAAGCTGGATACAAGAGATAGTCACATAACGTTGCAAACTAGACACGATTATTAATTTATAGAATAAAATGGAAATTTAATTATCTAAATTCATTTACATGTCGTTTACAGTCAATCCCTACTGAGTACTCACAGCGACGAAATCTTTCCTGCTATGCTTTTTAATTTGTATGGCTACACTTGTTTAATACTTATAACATAAATGCGGTAATACTTACAATGATTTGTATGAAATCTTGTAGTAGTTTAAGAACATTTCTGTTACTTTCATCCAACAGATCTTTTGAAAACTCGTCTTTCTTTGCACATAATCTACACAAGTCTTTCACGTTTATAGCCATTTTGGATTTTTTTAATGGATACTATAGATAAAGTTTTAGACAATATCCACTTGTTTTAAAATCGCATATTTGAATAAAATTAATATCAACAAAAATAATATTTCTTTTAGAGCAAGCAATCTTGCAACCATCGACATTTTTTTTTTCTTCCTTTCGTTCCTTGTGGAACAGGCTAAGGTCAGAGACCATGCTGCCTAGTCATCAGTTTTTGTTTCTTTTTGTTTTACATTAGAATGCAGGTGTAACACATTCTAATGTTTTTTGAAGTATTTGGCAGCAAATGTATCGATTCAGCCTTCTCAGCAAACTTCGCTGAGGTAGCTAAAACTACAATAAAATTCTCAGCTCAATTTTACCGAGACCGCGCCTATTTCAATGATTCCACATATTATTCCAGTTGCGCAGACACTTGGGATACAAAACAACACCAATTTTACATCACAATATCCACTAGGAATCAATTTGCGAATAATTAAAACAGCCACTGAACTTCACTCGAAGAAATCCCGCCAAAAACCTCCCAACCATCGACAAAACGATATTTACAGCATTTTTTTTTCTTTTGTCTTCGCTTTATGGCTCCGTCGCTCGGCGTTTTTTTTTATAATTTTATGACCGAGTTGAGAGAGCGAGCCGCCGAGGAATCCGAAGATAGAGATGGGTCGTACTAGGCAAATCTTGGACTAGGTGCACCTAGTCCAAATCCGTACAAATACTCGATCCAAATACCTGTTCCACCTAGTCCACCTAGTCCATGAAATACGCATACTTTATAGATGCTTAGTCTTTGCGTAACAACGATACGTGTAGTACGTACGTTCTTACAACTAAACTTACGAATGGATGTTTACGTTTTTTAGGCTTTGTAAGATTTGATACGGAACTTTTAAAACTCAATTGTATTTTGCCACTCAGCCATTTGTTGGCCTTTATCCGTAAAATGATCCCAAGCGACACTACTTCCTTTGGGAGCCATTTTTCAAAACAATAAACACATTAATTAATGTCTTATTAAAAATAGATCTAAGTTCTATAACAATATATTAAAACTTCGTTACGAAAACCGATCACTAAATAAGTCCGATAGAAGTTAGCGACGTCGAGTAGGTATCATACGTCAATCGAGATCACATTCGCACGAGTCCGTACTTGATACTCGTCTTCATTCGCATCGAGTATTGTCAAAGTATCTATTCTACCTATTCTATAAAGTCTGCCTAGTACCTAGTCCCGACTAGTCTCGATCTCGAGTATTGACAGACAAGGATGGAAAGACTGCGGAATAGTGTAGTTAAAAAAGGACAGAATATATTCTTCCACAACACGGTGCGCGTCGCGTAACTCTTATGCCATTGAGATATGGTTCAAATTCAAACGACTGGCACACGTATGATCTATATAAATACGAGTGCGCATCGCGTTACTTTTATGCCGTTTGAATTAAGGTTCAAATTCAAGTGACTGCCTCACAAATGATTTTGGCAAACATGGATGAGCTAGGACTATGCTGCTATCTCGCTTCACCGCGTCCCGACGACGCGGTGAAGCGAGATAGCAGCATAGTCCAGTACAGTCGGTACTTCGATTCGCGCGGGCCGCGAGTGCCGTGCACTGCGTAGGCACAATGAGACTAGGTGGATCAAGTATTTTAAAAGTTAGAATAAGTGCAGCCCAGTCTCGTTAAATACCTTATCCCTGGATCTGTTCTAGTATATACGCTTCATCTCTATAGGTTATGATTTTATGAAAAATAATAATAGATTGCAAACACAGAGTACCTTTTTATATATAGTATAGAGGCTCAACTCAGCCGTCTTGGAAGGAAACAGATTTGTTGCGCCATCTGTATTTCGTAACCTACAACTTTCCTGCTATATATATAAATAGATATACGCCTACCACCGTTCCTGCTTTCAGGTTGCTTGCAAACTGTTTGTAGCCTGAAAGCACAGAGCATATTATGCTCTGTGCTTTCAGGCTACAAGCAGTTTTCAGGGTTAATTTATTTTCATAAAATAAAACCAATTTTTAACATCATCAATATTATTTATTTGCCAATAAGAAATGGTACAATAATAGTAGTAGATCTAGGTAAAACGGGGTGAATAGAATCAAAACTTTGAATAATATTGATTTAAATAAAACGAGCAGAATAATAAAGTGAAAATACCATTACAAGTTTTGTTGTTTTGTTGACATAGTACCAAAAAGTTTAGTTAATGCTAACGAAAGATGTTTAGATTGAAATTGAATTCATGGTTCTTTTAAATATTGAATATGAATTTTAAGTGAACTAAAGGACGTTTAAAAAAGAAATATTAATCTATGAATGAACCACCTATTTTTTTAGCGCTCTACTTTATGAATATTCCTAAATAAGTCACCGAAAAATGGCAGACTCCGTATAAATTTTAAAATATCGCGTGAAATTGTAAACTATTTTTCCAAGTAAGCCACAGGTTTATTAGAAACTATTGATTTTGGATTAAACAAAACTAATCAAGATTTATTACAATCTTTCGGGGTCTGCAATTGCCCGGTAACATAAACATTCATTATTATAAAATATTTATGTAATAATAATATTAAGATTTAAATTTGGAGAAATTTAAATCATTGTTTTTAATATAATTAAATTTATAGCAATAAGTTTAATTATAAAAAAACAGTGAATTTCGTTTTAAATTTGAATCTTAATATTATTTATGTTTCCTCATATAACATCGTTTCAAATACATTTTTGCTTTGCACTGCATCACATCCTCGTCACTATCTATATCCTTTTGCCCAGATAATATTTTATTTAAATTTTTACAATATATAAATATAAAAAATCTACAAACTAGATTGATTAAATATTCGATTAATTTATCCTTGTGATTTGAACAAGTAAAAAAATTAAAATCAAGAAATAACAATATAATTGTTTTTGTATATTCTTTGAGGCCTCTTCTTTCTAAATTAGTAATTGTAGTACCGAAGTACAGGGTTCAGGTTAAATGATACTCCAGGATAGTGTACTGAATACCTATATTAACGTAAGAACACGAAAGTACACAAAATACAATAAGTGCGGGTAGACTATATACAAAATGTGGATAAGTTAAAACATAAAAGCAAAAAGTGAATTTAAAAGCGGGTACACAAAAATAAGGCTAGGGACACATTAATAGACAGTTAGCGTGAATGTTACAATTCTATGAAACTAATTACTGGGCAAAGAGATTTAAAGTTAAGCGACTAAAACTATTATAAATACAAAATATAAGCAAACTAACATAAAACAATAAGGGAAGCGCTAATAAGCAAATTAACCTAAATCAATAAGAAAGCGGGAAGCGCTTGTAAGCAAAATAACCTTCGCACAATAAGACACACTGGTAATATTCCGTGTTACGAATGTATCACCAGGTATGAGATATTGTTACGTAGGTGCGTTCGATCAGCGAGGAGTTGTTCCGAGTCGTCGGATGCAATGCCTGCGCGGAGCCGAACTGAGCTAGCGGGTGGCGAGAGGCCATTTATACCCGTCGCCGCGTCAGTGCGATGACGCGCTCGTGTGTCCGTGTGCGTCCGTGTGGTGAGCGCTCGTTAGCGGGCGAGTACCTACTAGAGTGAGGCGCGCACACATTGTTTACTTTGTTACAATCTCCCCCTCTGGCTCCGAAGACGTCTCGGCGAGGAAGCCAGACACTCAGGTTGTCTTCGTGGTCGTCCTCGAGCTGGTTGCTGAGATTGCACAGCAGAAAAGGCTTTAGCAGTGGTAAGTGGTTCAGTTGTTGGAAGCATCCGTATTGGCAGAGCTAGTGCTGATAGCGAACTCTCATCTGTGGGCAGGATGTTCCAATTAACCCTCCCCCTGCATAAGAACTACAGTGGTTCTTGAATCCCTTCATGGGGTTGTACCACTTTGGTGAGTTGTTTACGACTTTGGCGAGTTGAATAATGCCCTGGCGGCTGGTGTCAGAACTATGTCGCTTTCTTCTAAGCTCCTTCTAGCATCCAGATACAAGGCGTCTACTACCGGTGAATGGCCATCGAACAGTCGTCGGCGCTTTTCTGGTGGAGTAGCTAACTCGATTTGTATTAGCGGACCATACGTAGGGGTTTGTGGGTGATCCACCTTAGTTTGGCAGATTTCCAGCGCCCTATCTTCCGTTCCATGGTTTGCTATGGCTGAACACACGCTCATTTCAGGTCCATAGGGGCGTACCATATCGTCTTCTACAGCGCTGATTACTTTGGGTGAATGTGGTGGTGTCAAGCAGGTGTCTGGCGAACTGCCCATGGGTGACACCATCTCAGGTAAACTTGACATGCATATCATGTCGGCCATTATTGCATCACAACCAGGCCCTGATTAACCCTTAGGCTAATTAGGCTGCAGCCTAGGGCGCGCGGCTCGGGGGGGCGCGCGCAAAAATCGTGTCTTTGCATGCACTAATGTAGCATCATTGCATCTACCCTACATATTTCAACTAGACCGAGACAAAACACTAAAATTAAATGCGCTTGAGTGTCCCTGATTTTAACAACAAATTTTAAAATTTTAAAAGGCGCGCGTAACACAAACACTGACTTGTTACTAATCGGTCGGTGGTCGAGCGAGTGTGTGAGCTAGCAACAGAGTGCCTAGGCCTAAAAACAGCGTGTATTTTCCATGCACCGTACAACTTACGCACACATAAATGTCGATGTGCTATGCAAAAGTAATTTATTTTACATTTACGCTAGTGATTGACTAAATAGAAAAGTTATCGATTTTTCCATTTCTTGTTGTGCTATTTCTTTTGGGTCCCAAAAACAAAATCAATATGTCCAGAAAATAATATATTAATAATAAAAATTGTTCCCATAAAACCCAAAAACTCTAACAATTTACCCGCATTAGGCCATTATTACGGCATTTTAGAACGTCAATATCAAATACTAAAAATCGGTCAAGTGCGTGTCCTGGTTCTCTAAAATCCTGAAAAGTTTAATTAATAACTTATATTATGAATTATTTACATGAAAAAGCTTTCAGTTACTAAAAAAACTTTAACTCACTTCTACAAAAATAAGGTCTAGTCTTAATTTAGGGATTCAGATTAAGATTCAGACAGTCCCCTGTGCAGAGCGTGTTTGGAGGGGGAGGAGACTATTGCACATGTGCTCCTGGACTGCACAGGTGTCACTGAAATACGCACACGAACCTTAGGATCCCCGAACTCCCTTATTGATGTCCTGAAAAACCTAAGAGGTCTTATCTGTTTTTGGAGAGAGGTGGGCTGGTTGGAATAAGCCCACCTAAGGTTATGGCCGCCATGGCCCACGTACAATGGTCCACGTAAGACTAAGTGCGGAAACCAAACATAAATAGATAGATAGAATTTAGGGATTTCCCATTTAAAAAGACTGCGTTATTTTTTTAGAGGCTAAAGCATTTCTGGTTTAAAGTGAATTGAGCATATGATACTATATTTTTTTAGAAAACCAATTAGATGGCCTTCCAGTGGCATCAATCCATTGCTTTTTTAAAATTGCGTCTTTCGGGAAACTGAAAACATAAAAAATAAAGAGCTAGAACATGATGCCTTATTTTAAGCAAAAGTCGTTAATATATTCTGAATCATGCCCATTATTGTAGCGCATTCGAAGCTTTTGAAGACTTTAAGAAGGAAGTGAAAATATAAAAATCGGAAAAAAGCAAGAACACGAAGATAAGGCATAACATACGATATCCGAAACCAAACAATAGTCCTCCGACAATTAACTTAATCAACTTACTTTACGACAGTTGCTTGCGTAATTCTTTACTACTTTGTAATATAATCAAAATCGATCCCGATCCTGACACGCTTATTTCGTCTTTCGTTTGAGGCTGGAAAAGTACCGATGGCTTGGAAGCAAGCTAACGTGCAACCCGTGCCCAAGAAGGGTAGTCGGGCTGACCCTGCTAATTACAGACCTATCTCGGTAACGTCCATTATCTGCAAGAGTATGGAACGAGTGATCAATAATAAGCTCCTGGCATACCTAGAAGCTAATGACATCCTCAGTGATCGTCAATACGGCTTTCGCCGAAATCGGTCAACTGGGGATCTTCTAGCGTATGCCATTCACATCTGGAGCGAGGCCATCGAGAAGCATGGGGAAGCACTTGCAGTCTCCCTTGATATCTCGAAGGCCTTTGACAGGGTCTGGCATGATAGCCTTATTGCTAAGCTTCCTTCCTTCGGTCTGCCCATTGGTCTGTGTGACTGGATCGCAGACTTCTTGAGGGGGCGATCCATCCGAGTGGTTATTGATGGCTGCTCGTCCGGTCAAATGGAAATTAATGCCGGGGTCCCTCAGGGGTCGGTACTCTCGGCAACACTGTTCTTGCTGCACATAAACGACCTTCTTAAACCCGGTACCTTTGGGTATGCAGACGATAGCACTGTTGCTGAGAGATACGTGTCCGATGCACGTGCTAGTGGGTCACAGATCCAGTCTTTCCGAGAGGCTATGGTTGAACGCTTGAACTTTTCCTTGAAGGCAGTATCCGACTGGGGCGATGCCAATCTGGTCAAGTTCAATGCTGCTAAAACCCAGGCGTGTCTTTTTCCGCCAAACGGAGCCAATTCCACCCGGCTCCATCATTCTGGGGTGTAACCGGGCCGATAACCAGTGACCTTGAGCTTCTTGGGGTAACGTTGTCATCTACCCTCAATTTCGGCTCTTTCATCGAGGCTAAAGCTCAACAGGCTGCCAAAAAATTGGGGATCTTAGCCAAGGTGAGACGGTACTTCACGCCGGAACAGCTGCTCAAACTTTATCAAGCGCAAGTTCGATCGTGTATGGAATACTGCTCTCATCTTTGGGATGGGTCTGCCAAATACCAGCTTGATGCTCTGGAGTCGATTGAGAAGCGAGCCAAGAGAATCATCGGTGATGATGCACTTGTCGATTCAAAACTCCAAAGCCTTGAGCATCGACGCCGAGTTGCTGGCCTGTCGGTTTTCTATCGATTACACTTCGGGGAGTGTGCGTTGGAATTGCACAATTTAATTCCACCAAGTCCGTTCCATTATCGGACCACTAGACGTACGGCGTTGCGCCATCGGTACATGGTGGACATCCATCAGCAGATCTTAGTCATATATCAGCCATATCAGCACTTCCCCAAGTCGCGGCATTAGATGACCCACTATCTCTTGAAGAAGTCATTGAAGCCATAAACCAGCAGCGTAACAAGAAAGCAGCGGGTGGCGATGGAATCCCTGGCGAACTGCTTAAATATGGTGGGAGAGACTTGCATGAGATTATTTGGAAGTTTTTCTGCCGTATGTGGGAGGAAGAGTTGGTGCCAGATACTTTTACTGTGTCTAACATCTGCACACTTTTCAAGGGCAAAGGCAATCGTGCCGATTGCAATTCGTATAGAGGTATTTCGCTCCTATCAGTCTCGGGCAAGATATTTGCTAGAGTCCTCCTAAATCGGCTATTGAAGTTGTCCGAGATTGTGCTACCTGAGACCCAATTTGGGTTTCGTCCAAACAGAGGTACCAGCGAGGCCATCTTCTCTATTCGGCAACTTCAGGAGAAGTGCAAAGAACAGTCGCAACCGCTGGTCCTTTGTTTTGTTGATTTAGAAAAAGCCTTCGACTGCGTGCCCCGTGAGGCACTTTGGATGGTATTGCAAAAGCTTGGGTGTACGGATAAGTTCATTAGATTGATCCGTCTCCTACATGATAATTTGCGTTGCTGTGTCGCAGTGAAGGGCGAACAGTCGGAATTCTTCCCTGTCACCTGTGGAGTAAAGCAGGGATGTGTGTTGGCACCTACCCTATTTGCTTTGTATTTTGCTGTTGTTGTGGGAGAGGTTCTGGAGGACAATGCAAAAGGAATATATATCCGCTTCCGTACTGACGGAAAACTTTTTAACTTGACCCGATTAAGAGCTCACACCAAAGTGTCATACGACCTTATCACCGAAGTGATGTACGCTGATGATCTATGTTTTGTGGCAGAGTCCTCAGAGGACCTGCAAGAGTTGATGGGGAAACTTAATAAGTCATGTCGTACATTTGGACTTAAAATTAGCATCTCAAAGACTGAAGTCATGGCTTTAGATACTGCGAACTATGGCCCACTTGAAATACGACTCGACGGTGCCGTCCTCAAGCAGGTGGACAAATTCAAATATCTGGGTAGTACACTTACCAGTAAAGGTGACCTGGACCCAGAAATTAACAGCAGAATCGGTGCTGCTTCGGCAGTGTTTGGCAAACTTCGGGAAAAGGTATTCCGCTCACATGATCTTAAGTTACAGACTAAGGTTAAAGTATATATGGCCATTGTCATGCCGAATATTCTTTACGCTGCTGAGACATGGTGCGTGTACAGAAGACACATTCGTGCATTAGACCGTTTCCACCTTAGGTGCCTCCGCGACATTTTGAACATCAAATGGTCCGACCGTGTTAGGAACACGGATGTTCTACGAAGGGCTAGTGTCTGTGGTATTGAGGCCTATCTAATGCGTCGTCAGCTACGCTGGTCTGGACATGTTGTAAGGATGCCTGATGAGAGGGTAGCTAAGCGTATTTTCTTTTCTGAACTCAAGGACGGTAAGCGGAAACCAGGCGGCCAGTTCCTCAGGTATAAGGACGTTCAGAAAAGACATATGAAGAAGTGCAATATAGACCCTTCTCGCTGGGAGGAGGCGGCAAAAGATAGACTTGGTTGGAGACGTGTAATTAAACAAAACGTCTATGCCTTTGAAGACCAACGTAAGAGAGATCTCGACTTCAGGCGAGATACCATCAAGAATAAGCCGCCCTCCAACATCCAATACCTATACAACAATGGTGTTTTAACGTGCCCGCACTGTGCACGCACGTTTACAGCAAAGATAGGCTTTATTAGTCACATCAGAGCACATGATCGCAACCCGTAGTTGCAATAAAACGGAATCCAGTCACCGTAGCCGAAATCGGCTAGGGAGTATATATACGTACAAAGCGTTTTGGGAACACATTCATAATGCGTACAGCTAAGGAGTGGAATTCCCTGCCCGAGTCTGTGTTCCCTGATAGCTACAACCTAGGGGTCTTTAAGTCAAGAGTGAATAGGTTACTTCTAGGCAAGCGTGCTCCATCGTCGGCCACATCATCGCTTACCATCAGGTGAGATGGTGGTCAAACGCGAGCCTATCAATAATATAAAAAAAAAAAATAAAAAAAATATTTACATTATTTCACTTTGGATTTTGAATCAGACGCAATCAAGAGATGCAAAGTGAACACATACAAAAAGATGTAAGAAGAAGAAAGAAAACGGGGCACATTGAGTTAGAAGGGAGACGATCTTTCATCGTTGATAATTATTATGCAGCTATTGATTGTCTTAAAGAGCACTTAAAAAACCGGCAAATTATTTATAATACAGTAAATACAAAGTTTGGTTTCTTATGGAAGCTGCATGAACTAGACGACAGTGAAATTCGTGAAATTATTAGAAACCTTTGCAGAAGAATGCGTCCATTTGGCGCAGTTTTTAAAATCTGATACCGAGGCCGAGCACTCTATTTCAGCCAGAGCCCCAAAGGGTTTGTTGCAGTTAATAAAAAGTTTTAATATTTCATGCATGTTCCCGAATGTGGAAATAATATTAAGAATTTTTTTGACAATGAGTGTTACCAACTGCAGCGGCGAAAGGTCTTTTTCAGCACTTAAAAGAGTAAAAAATTACTTGCGCTCCACACTCCGCCAGCAAAAACTTGCAGCGCTCTCGCTAATGTATATAGAAAGTGAATTTTTACAAACTATTAAATTTGAAAAAATTGTGGAAAGATTTGCAAACGCTAAAGCACCAAAAAGGACTTTTGTATAATCTAATAATAATTACTTAATTACTATAATTTTCAAATAAATCATTAATCAGTTGCAAAAATGTTTCACTTAGATGAAGCCTCTCCTCTTTTTTTAACAATAACAGAAGTGTAAATATTTAAAAAATAAAAAAAATGTCAGGTTAAAAAATGGTTTGCCACCCTTCCTAGCGGGGGCGCGTCCTCATAATTAGCCTAGGGCGGTCAGAACTCTTGATCAGTCGCTGATCACAACTGTTCTCTTGCTTTAGATCATGGACCTTTGCAGGATCGTCTAGGTATCGAAATGTGAGCTGAGGTAGGTTGAGAACCATCATGGCGTCTTCAATAAAGTCAACTCCCAACAGTGTGTTATTACCTTTAGCGTGGGGTAGAATAATAAAATCAGTGTTCACTGTTTTTCCGTAAATTGTAACAGGAACATTTATGGTGAACACGGTTTGTAATTTTCGTTTGCCGTCTGCCAGTGTTACACTCATCAACTCTTCAGTAAACTTATACCCTTTTTGTTTCAAGCACAGATATAACTCATACGAAGCTATGCATGATTTTGCGCAAGTGTCAACAAATCCCATTCCGTTAAGGTCAGCGATGGTTATTGGCACAACAGGTCTAAGTCGCATGACTTTCGTAGTCTTGACAGAGCAGAAACTGGTGTCCTCCTTCTTGATTTGATGTGCGTTACACTTAGGGCAACGGCTTCGCACGACACCAGGTTCACCACATCCATAGCAGGAAAACTTTGGTCTTAGTGTGTCTATGGGTTTAGCTTCTTCCGTCTTTGTGCTAGGTTTCTGTTGATCCATTTTCAACTTGACAACTTTTCCCTGATCGCAAAACGTATCTGTCCGAAGACCAGATCTATTTCCTGTTGCTCAGTGTGTCCAGGTGCAGGAAATTCTGCCATCAGCGAACGTTTTTCCGAAATAAATATATCCGTCAACATATCTTCCTTTTGCTTATTTTCTATTATTTCTTGATAAATCTTGTAAGCCAATTTCTTAGGTGCAAATGCGTGACGTAAGCGATCTTCGAAGTCACACCAAGTTTTGATTTGACATTTAATGCCTTGCCACCAAGTTGCAGCTTCATTACATAAAATCAATGGTAGCCCTGTTAGCGCGTCCTGGTCGTCTATATTCTCGATTTTCTTGAAAATATTGACCGCTGCCAAGAAGGACTCAACTTCTGGAGCGCACTTTTTGCCACTGAATTTGACTGGACATCTTACCATGGTACTTCTATGCTTCGACCCTGAGGCGACTGCTGCCAACAGTTGTTGAAATTGTTCCGTAGACATGGTAATTGATGACGGTGACGACACTGAACCACTTTTATCGCCTTCCATAATAATCACTTTTTGTTTCCCTTTTGGCGGGTAGTCCTGTATTGTGAACCTTTGCGTTCTCACAGTTGGTCTAGGTCTTAAGTTTTTCTCTGAAGGCCCCACGTTGGGCGCCAGATTGTAGTACCGAAGTACAGGGTTCAGGTTAAATGATACTCCAGGATAGTGTACTGAATACCTATATTAACGTAAGAACACGAAAGTACACAAAATACAATAAGTGCGGGTAGACTATATACAAAATGTGGATAAGTTAAAACATAAAAGCAAAAAGTGAATTTAAAAGCGGGTACACAAAAATAAGGCTAGGGACACATTAATAGACAGTTAGCGTGAATGTTACAATTCTATGAAACTAATTACTGGGCAAAGAGATTTAAAGTTAAGCGACTAAAACTATTATAAATACAAAATATAAGCAAACTAACATAAAACAATAAGGGAAGCGCTAATAAGCAAATTAACCTAAATCAATAAGAAAGCGGGAAGCGCTTGTAAGCAAAATAACCTTCGCACAATAAGACACACTGGTAATATTCCGTGTTACGAATGTATCACCAGGTATGAGATATTGTTACGTAGGTGCGTTCGATCAGCGAGGAGTTGTTCCGAGTCGTCGGATGCAATGCCTGCGCGGAGCCGAACTGAGCTAGCGGGTGGCGAGAGGCCATTTATACCCGTCGCCGCGTCAGTGCGATGACGCGCTCGTGTGTCCGTGTGCGTCCGTGTGGTGAGCGCTCGTTAGCGGGCGAGTACCTACTAGAGTGAGGCGCGCACACATTGTTTACTTTGTTACATAATTAATATTTTATTTATTATATCTTGCATATTTGATATGCAGGTTAAAAAAATTGGGCTAGGGCTGGAAAGCCAACAACGACTGGTATATTCCCTTGTTTTAATAAAATCATCTTCCGTTTCGCTGTAGAGATTACCCTTACAAATTTAGCAGGACTTATATTTTTCGATTTTTTAAAAAAATATCCCGAAACATATTTTAGTGGTCCCATTACTTGGGGCTGAGTTTTTTCCTCTAAAGGCGTAAGGGTAATCTCATTTATAATGTCTAAAAAGATATCACCAGTGGTCACAGCTTCACAACTCTTCGTAACGACGAGGGCGTGTAGTGCATTGCATTGATCTTCCTCACAATTTGCTCCATGGGAATGGACACTGGACAGGCTATTAACCAATAAAGTAGTTAGGGCTGATTCGAACCTTTCTGGCGTAGGATTTATGTTACGCCACCCATGACTTCTTATAGCCCCAAAGAAATGTTTCAATAGGGATTTGGTTTAGGTGCCGCATCCAAAAAGATGTAACATTATGGTCAATAATTAATATTTTTATTAAGCTTTCTATGCTTTCCAGTGTCCATACCCAATTATTTATAGTAGGTACACTTGCAATTTTGTTTTTATCCGTTATAAATTTCATTGATTTTAAAACCTTTTTCGCTTGCATCCAAAATTCATGGTGTTTTGAATGAGGAGTTACTGGTCCCAAGAGAGGTTTTGCAAACCTGTTTTTCGTAAAGCTGCCATTTACGGAGTCAAACAAATTGTCAAAGAAAAGCAGCACATCTGCAGTCTCCTTACATTCCACTGGGAGGATTCCGTTATCTGTAAAATAATAATAATTCAATATTAGATTGCTTTTTAAGATTTTTTGCAAATAAAGTACACTGTGTATAAAATTGTATTTATTCAAATAACTTGTTTCAATATCCATTTTAAATAATCAATTGATTGATTAAAGATTTTTCTTAACATTATAAATAATTTTGATTTATAATTGAATTAAGTATTTGAATTCCATGGTGTCAAAAATACATACAGAAAAATAGAATTTATGATGTAAGTAAGTCATTCAATCCAATATAGCTGGACTTTATCTAATACTAGCTTTTGTCCCCGGCTTCGCTCCCGTCAACTAACCACTTTATTCTAATCTACCCAACACTACCCTACTGTACCCTACTACAACCTTCCCTGTATGCTAGTGAACAATACAAAAAAGAATTATTAAAATTGGTCCAGCCGTTCCTAAGTTATAGCGTGACCAGGAGAAATAGGGGTTTGTTTTTATATAAATAGCTAACACAAAAACATCAAATCTTACCTGCAAGATATCCCATAGTACATGAAACAGTTCTACTGAACACTTGGCTGGCAAATTTGACTTTCATTTTGGTCTTTGTAGGATCCACATGGCTATCTGTCAGCTTGGGCATTAATCTGATCCCTTTATATGCTGGATTTTGTTGGTGCAACTTTATACATATCCCACTTAGCTGTCTTCTCTTTATTGTCGGTAGTATACCTTAATTTCTTGTCTAATAGGTTGTTTCGTATACCTTTCAACAGATGTGGGGGATCATATAGTGGAAAATTTTTCTTGTCATTAATTATTATTATATTAATATCTTCTCCAACTTCTTGTCCACTTCTCAGCATATGTCCCCTTGTTTCATTTAAGAGAAGATTTAAGGCATGCCTGTTATTGGTACCCTGGTCACATACTGTGGCCACTACGTTGAAGCCAGTTTCTTGAAGATTTTTAATTATGCATTTAATTTGCGCTGCTAGCTCTGGGCCTTTAGTAGTAGACTGTGCAAATGTATAAGCAACAGGTTGTTTATACTTTCTCATCAGTCCCCTGATCATGAAAACTCGTGCGTGATCTGCATATTCGCATTTTGTCTCGCGTCCATTATTAATGAAACCAATTACCAAATCTTTTCTTTCGTTATAAGTTACATTCGCTTAATCAGCGACATTTGATCGAATAATAGAAGGCAGAGTTTGTCCACTGGCTTCATTTTATTCGCTCTTTGTTTCAATTGAGCAAATACATTCTTGTTGATACCTGGCTTTATATCAGCCTGGTTCAAAAATTTTCTTAATATGCTGGAAGAAGGCAAAACAAACATTCTTCTCAAAAATCGATAGCCTTTGGGGCTTTGTTTCAGCATAGCCAAAGCTATAATTTTTTCTTCTGTAGAAAATCTTCTACCTTTTGCTTTCTTTTTGTGTTCTCTGAATTGTAATCGAGTTAAAATTTTAGCAACACTTGGCAAATTGTTGACTGTAGCTATAAAATTGCTACTCTTCATTAAATTCGATGCTGATTTTAATTCTAAAGATTGTTTCTGCACCCTGTTCTGGCATTTAGACAACTTTATTCTTGTTCTAACCAATTTTTTGTATAGGTTATACTCCTGACATTTTTATATTTTTTACTACCTTTTTAGTAGTGTTTGAACCTGCAAATAAAATAAATCTATTAGAAAACAAAACCATTAAATTGCTCAAGAACGTCAGTATTTTTGTCCGACCTCTTCAATAATAATCGTCATATTTCAGCCAATTTAGACAAAACCTTGACAAATTATATGCCTAAACTTTCCTCTGGAATCACTATCTATTGGTAGAAACCGTATGAAAATCCGTTCATCAGTTTTTGAGTTTATCGCGAACAGATAGAGAGACGCAGCGGGGGACTTTGTTTTATAATACATAGAATATTAAAAGGATTATTTTAACATTGTGTCTGTTGTACTTAATATTTGATCATGCCATGTAACAGATTACTACTTACCAGTATGGCCAATTTTACAGCTGTCCTGTGCAGGTATAGTGCATTCTTGCAATCCAAGATTATCAATATTAACACCTAGTTTGACCGTGGCTGGAATACAAAAGACATAAATAAGTTCATTTGCAAGTGTTACAAAGGTACATTTGGTATCTTTATGTTGACTATAAGATGAATGGATGTGATTTAGGTCCTGAACTGATATAAAACAAAAACAGTGGGTATAACCATACAAGTTAAAATTAAGATACTGGTAGTAGGGAAATATTTAATTACATGAACCAACCTTGTGAAGGTTCCTTGTTTTCTTTTTCTGGCATCTGAGATTTTGGTGGAGATTGTGATCCTGAAAAATGAAAAATACAGCAATAAGTTGGTATCTTTATGTTGACTATAAGATGAATGGAAGTGATTTAGGTCCTGAACTGATTAAAACAAAAACAGTGGGTATAACCATACAAGTTAAAATTAAGATACTGGTAGTAGGGAAATATTTAATTACATGACCCAACCTTGTGAAAGTTCCTTGTTTTCTTTTTCTGGCATCTGAGATTTTGGTGGAGATTGTGATCCTGAAAAATGAAAAATACAGCAATAATTATAGGTGAATTTGTGTTGGTGCTTATTTGCAATAAGATCACAATATTTAAATAATTCCTACTCAAAAGTGGTATGCATGGGTGAAAAGGTAATTTGCCCTAAATGCCACTTAAATTAACTCAGGGCATCATGATCATAATAAAACAATTATATTACTAAGAAGTTGATTTTTTTAGCCGATTTACAAGCATTTTCAAATGTCTAAATTTTGAAATCCTATTGATTATTTTGTATTGTCTGCATTTCTTGTCATTTATGGAGAAAAGCACCCTATAAATAAAAATTTCACATGCTTCTGGCTGAGCATTATTCCAGTCACTGTGGCACAACTGTCACAAGATGAGTAATGTTAATCAATCTCGGCCTAAGAGTTTTGGTGAACTCACCTTTTGATGTAGATGCTAAATTTTCAATTTCCCTTAATGATATTCTACCAGTGTGGGTAAATTTTGCAATGGATAGTAGTCCTGCAACAAGAAAGGTAAGGCAACTTTAATACAATCAAAACATACTTTCCACCAAACAATGAGGTAATGGAGCAGGTAAAACACTTAACTTCTTGAGTAGCGTAATTAGAGACACAATAGTAAGACAATAGCGCACGACCGCCGGCGTTCGTGCGGGGATCAACAGCTTAAAAGTGTTATAATGACACCCACATTGAATTGCTTCAAGATCAGATTGGATAAAATTTCCAAATCTTATTGAGTCCCAACAAATATTGTCTTTCATACTAATTTCCAAGTCATATTTTTTAAACTTAACTGGGTTAATCTGTTAAAACTTGCAAAAGTAAAATGCCAAAAAATGCTAAATATATAATAATAAACCAAAAATATAAAAAAAAAAAATGTTTAAAAATGTAGGAACTCGTAAGCATACTGTTAAAGTTTGCATAGCTTTTTTGAATTATGTATCATTGGATAAATCAAAATAATACCAATTATTTGTATAGCACCTACTAACTAGTAATGCACCTACCTGGCAAAAGTAATGTTGGTATGGCTATGTTAGAAATTTGGTTATAACGGCAACAATATTTCTCTTCAAAATGAGCATGGCATACTCGACGAAGCTTGTAAATATTTTCATTACTAAGGCTCAAAATCTCTCCACCAATAGCATAGACCCATGCTCTAAAACGAGCAATGCCTTTTTCAGGGTTTGGAAACTTATGAAGAACTCTGTGGGAACCTGAAAAAAGAAGTTTCATTGAGTAAATTGCTATCTAATAGAATTAAATTTGTTAGTTATGGGTAGGTAAATGTTACATTTACAGAAGACAAACTTGTGAATAAGTCACAAGTTTTTTTTTTAACTAGCCCTTTCTGTCCCACTGCTGGGCAAAGGCCTCCCTCAAGTCCGTCCAAACATCCGTTTCTCCCGCTCCGTCTCTAAACAGTCCTCGCGGTACGCGTCCAAATCATCCGACCACCTCTTTCTAGGTCGGCCTCGACGGTGCTTTCCTTCTGTAGGGACCCACTGTGTGGGGACGCGTGCCAGCTGCCCAGCGGTCCCTGTGCATGCGGCTGACATGATCCGTCCAATCCCAGTTGAGCCTGGCAGCTTTATTGCCCACGTCTATTATGCCCGTTAGTTTTAGAGTGCAGCATGTCATTCAGTATTCGGTCTGTTCTTTTTACGCCCAGAATGCTGCGCTCCATAGCTTTCTGGCAAACTCCAAGAAGAAACTTTTGTATTTCGGTGAGAGACCAGATTGAGCACCGTAGGTTAGGACGGGCAGGTTACACATGTCGATGAATTTATGCTTCAGGGAGTACGGCAGATCACCCTTAATTACAGGCCATGGACCACCAGCTTTGACCACTGGAACCGGGTAAGGGAAACTTTAAAAACAAATCTTAATTACAAGATAACAATCTTTCAGCCTGCTACTTTATAAGTATAATAAAAAACTTTTTACAAAAAAAAAAATACTACCGACTTCAAAGTAAAAAAAACAATGAAGAGTGCAAAATAACTTTAATTTCGGAAGTCGGTGTTTCTATAATAGTTTTGTCTCTTCGTTATTTAACACCGACTTCCGAAATTAAAGTTATTTTGCACTTTTCAGTGTTTTTTTTACTTTGAAGTCGGTTGTATTTTTTTTTTATTTGTAAAAAGATTTTTATTTTACACTTTTTAGTTAAGGTACCACCACTAAAAAGTACCCCTCAGCCAAACTTAAATACCTTATAGCCAGAGTGCATCTCATGACAATTCTAATAATCCCAAACACGGTTAGATTACATTAATTTATTACAGAGTTCCGGTGCCTAACTTCAGGCTTCATCATCAGATCAGTTCGATATATTCCCCCTCTACTTTCAGTCAGTCATCGACTACACGTATAAACAAAGCAATTTTACTTGTTACGACGGTTCTGCTGTGATCCTATGAGTTCCATATCTTCGAAGTTTTATGATCAGATCATAACAATATTTCTATGGGACCAACTCGGAAGCATAACCTTCCAATCAAAAATTTTTTTTTTCAAAATCGCTCCATAAATTGACCGAGAAATCGGTGAACACACATAAAATAAAATAAAAAAAACATACATTCAACCGAACATATAACCTCCTCCTTTTTGAAGTCGGTTAAAAATCAAAATCAAGCCAAATAAAACATTACAAAAATAGACATTAAAATTACATACACAATGTTACATACAATTAAATTAAATACACAATGTCATAGATATAATTAAATTAAATACAAAATGTCATAAATATAAATGAAATAATACACATTAACATACCAAATTAGACAAACAATAATTAATACACACAGTCAAAAACAATACGGTCAAACAATACGAGGAGAAGCGCTAATATGAAGCTGCATCCACCTCTGCAACAGGGACAGGTCCCACCGCGGTGGGATGGTCTCCTGAGGGTGTTGTCCGAGCGGTGCACCGCTCGGACAACACCCTCAGGAGACTGTTTGAGCTGCTTCGTAGGCGATTTAATAGTGAGGCGCTCCGCTTCCTTATGATTGCGAAAAAATCATCCGTCCGCGCCTCAGCAAACATAGTCGAAGCACTACAAAACCGTGGAAGCCCCAACAGTATCTTAAAAGCATTGTTGTACTGCACACGCAGTGCGCTGTACGCCCGCTGCGTAAAGTTGGCCCACAGGCTGCACGTGTAAAACGACTGACAATATGCCTTAAATAGAGTCACTTTCACAGGTCTAGTACATCGCGCAAACCTGCGAGCCAACATACAGCGCTCTGCGCTCTCGCTCAATGTCCAGATTGTCACACAAGTCGTCAGAGACCCAGTGGCCCAAGTACTTAAACTGCTGCACTCTTTTTAAAGGAATACCGCAAAGAGGTGATAGGAGGTACAGAAGAGTAACATTTGGTACCCAATTTGAACAACATAAATTCACTCTTTTTAGCATTGTACCTGAGCCCGTGGGCCTCCGCATATGACTCACATATGCGAAAAAATTTACGTAAGGCACTGATCGATGGACTCAGCAACACCATATCATCCACGTAACTTATGTTGTTCATACACACTCCGTCTATGGAACAACCGATATTAGTGTTGCTGAGTTCAGCGATCAGCCCGTTCATGTACAGGTTAAAAAGGCGTGGCGAGGATAAACCCCCTTGCCTCACTCCGCATTCCAACCTGTACACGTCCGACTGCGCACCCATCCATCTAATGGTATTCTGCTGCTTACTGTACAAGTACCGGAGCAAAGATACTATCTCATGTGGCACATCTGTTTCACATTGTAGCTTCTGCCACTGCTTGTCATAACACACCAGGTCAAAAGCTTTTGAAAGATCTAAGAAGCATGCATATACTGGTGTGTTTCTGTCCGTATAGTACTGCACAGTCTGCTTAAGACAGAGGATAGCACTCTCAGTTGACAAACCGGGTCTGAACCCAAACTGAGCGTCCTCAGCATCGAGCACCTGTGACGCGGACCCGAGCGGTGATACCACACTAAAATGCCGCTGAAAGGCACAGGCTATGTCCCGTGGTTCATGCGCACCCCTGACACTCGCCGGAGAGCCCGACCTTGGATTAAGTTTGTAATACTCACAAAAATCCCCAAAGTTCTTACTCGAATGATGTCCATTTTTAACACGCTTTTATTAGCTTCACTTGTAACTATGTATGTAAGAAAATCTTGGAATCTTAATTTGACCCACTTCCCGGTCTTCGATTAGGATGAAATTTTGCACACGCTCTGAATTCTGATGACAATACATAACTAGCTAAGAAACGTCATTACAAATCCAATATGGCGGCCTCCCCAAGATGGCGGACTGGCTGTTTGAAATCCACCCCCATGATATGGGTATCAAATGAAAGGGTTTGCTGTCAGGAAAATGAAAAAAATAGTCATGTGACTTAAATCCAATATGGCGGACGTCTAAGATGGCAGACAGGCTATTTGAAATGCACCCCCATGATATGGGTATCAAATGAAAAGGTTTGCTGTCAGGAATACGAAAAAAATAGTCACGTGATTTAACCCTTTATAGGACGGCCCATACAAAGTGGCCAGTAAACTGGACGATCACTTTAAGGTCGATAATTCAAAGACTTTTTTAATAATGTTGAACCTTATGATCATAAACGATAACCAATAAAGCACGCTAGCCTTTTAACTAGCCAGTGTTCAAGGACGTCACATGCAATGCAAAATTCGCGCCTTTTTTTACGGTGGCCTGTCAACTGGCCACTGTGCATACCTGCACTAGTATTTGTTGTCAACACAAGTAGACATCAAGTATTTCGGTGTGTAGTGCAAGGAAAAAACATGTCTTCGTAAAAAAGGTGAGTAAAACGATTTGGTTATAGTATAAACTTTCTTATTGTGTACAAATATAATCGAGTATCATATAATAAACAATGTTATTTTGCCATTAAAACCAGACAGGTGTGTTGAAAAAATCTAACTTAGAAATTACACATGTGTGTTGGAGGTAGTCTCATAAGTATATATTTCGATTAATGCTTATCAATTACATCATTTTATACCAAGTATATAGTCTATTTTTAGGATAAAATAGTGCAATAAGCACAAATATACAGGTTCGGTAGTTATAGCTTATTATCGTAATTTTTTAGCAATTTTTTCATATCGAAAAATGTCGATTTGTAGGTACGTATAGTTATTGTGTTTTTATTCTCGTTTTTCTGCTGTTTTAGAAAGAATTTTAGCATACAGGATCTGGAGATGCTGAGTGAAGATCAATGGGCAGAAATTATGGCCATTACTGATGACCAGGCCATCCATTCTGATATTGGTGGTGATTCCGACGCTGATGATTGTTTTGACGATATTGTCTCGAATACTAGCAGCTTTAGTACCCGTAGTTATAGTCATCAATCATAGTCTTCTTCAGAACTCCCACACGGATCTGTATCTCCGCAAATTCCTCCACCAGCTTCTCCACCACAGCCTTCACCACAACCCCCAACAGCACCGCCACATCCCTCACTGCCTTTGCTATCACCGCCTATCCAAATTATCCTTTTCTATTGAATTTTGAACACCACAATAGTAATTTTTGATTTTTCGTTTAATTTAATAATAATTTAGAGGAGAAAACACTTTGATATTGATTTTTTATGTTTTTAGACTATGAAGAAGAAATACTAAAATTTTGTTTGAAATGATACGCTGATTATGTTATTTTTTTGAGACTGATTAAAAACTAATTATGAAATACACAGAAATTTCATTTTATTACGTAAAAAGTAACCGGTTTTTATGTGTCCAGTTTACAGGCCAGTGATTATACAGGGAGAGTTACTGATGCAGAACGGTCGGTGGTCAGTATACTGGCCACTAGTTTTTTTGGGTTTTGTCGGAAAATAACAACTTTCTGAAAAATATATCACTACATATTATTATAAATAACAGTACTGAATATAATTTCACTTAAAATCATCATAAATTTAAAAAAAAGTTAAGGTGTGCGTTAAAGGGTTAAATCCAACATGGCGGACATCCAAGATGGCGGATTGGCTATTTGAAATGCACCCCCATGATATGGGTATTAAATGAAAGGGTTTGCTGAATGGGATACGAAAAAAATAATCACGTGACCTAAATCCAACATGGCGGCCGTCCCAAGGTAGCGGATTGGCTATTTGAAATGCAGCCCTATGATTTAGGTATAAAATGAAAGGGTTTGCTGAAAATAATGCGAAATTACATAATGCAAGGTTGTACGGTGGATTGTGCTGTAGTATATTTGGGACCCCGTACTTTTGCATCCGGGCAAGCTTATGTTGCTCTAAGTCGCGTCAAGTCCTTAGATGGCCTTCAAATAGGGGAACTGGACTGTTCAAAGCTCACGGGGAAAACTCCTTGCAACACTGACGCATTGGCGGAAATGGAAAGAATGCGTGCTAACGCCGTATTAAATTTGGATGCGTAAAACTGTGAAATTTGATAAGTTTGTTAATAATAAATATCTTTAAATACCTATTAATATTTTAAATCAGTAAGTAGTAAATTAAGTTCGAATAACAAGAAGACTAAAAAGTATAAAATAAAAATAATAGTTTAAAAAACTAAAAAACACGCTTTTAGCACGCACTAAAAATTACAAAATAATTCGGACATTTAGTTTGATGAATCAAGAGTTTTCCCTTTGCCAAATCTTCATTAGATAGATATTATGTATTATGATAGAGTTTATGTAATCTTTACTTTTTTTGGACAAAACGCTCCACGCTTTCTTTCATAATAAATCATAGTAAATATTCAATAAAGATGATTACCTAATTATAACCATTTCGCATAGGTAATTATTTATCGTTCATCACGAACTGAAATTGTTTATGTTTACCTGCGATCTAATGAAGATTTGGCAAAGAGAAAACTCTTGAGTCATCAAACTAAATGTCCGAATTATTTTGTAATTTTTAGTGCGTGCTAAAAGCGTGTTTTTTAGTTTTTTAAACTATTATTTTTTTATTTGATATTCATTATTTTGACAGTACTTTATTTTTTCTTTAAATAGTTTTTTAGATTGGCACATATTATTATAATAATACCTTGATCTAGAACGTCCATAAGATACCCACGTCTCAAAACAAAACCTGGCCCTCCGGTGAGCGTCACTAACGTGCCTATTCCACCCTGCTACATATTTAAATAAAAAACCGGCCAAGTGCGAGTCGGACTCGCCCATGGAGGGTTCCGTAGCAGCAAGTAACATAAAAAATGTTTTTTTTTTTTATATTTGAGTTGATTGAATGAAAGGTAAAATGCGGTTTACGATTTATGACGTACTAAAAAAAATATACTGACCAGATCTCGTTCAAACCAATTTTCGTTGGCAGTTTTTATAGTAATGTACATCATATATTTTTTTTAGTTTTATCATTCTCTTATTTTAGAAGTTAGAGGGGGGGGGACACACATTTTACCACTTTGGAAGTGTCTCTCGCGCAAACTATTCAGTTTAGAAAAAAATGATATTAGAAACCTCAGTATCATTTTTGAAGACCTATCCATAGATACCCCACACGCATGGGTTTGATGAAAAAAAAAAATTTGAGTTTCAGTTCTAAGTATGGGGACCCCCAAAATTTATTGCTTTTTTTCTATTTTTGTATAAAAATCTTAATGCGGTTCACAGAATACATCTACTTACAAAGTTTCAACAGTATAGCTCTTATAGTTTCGGAAAAAAGTGGCTGTGACATACGGACGGACAGACGGACAGACAGACAGACAGACAGACATGACGAATCTATAAGGGTTCCGTTTTTTGCCATTTGGCTACGGAACCCTAAAAAACCTGGCCCTCCGGTGAGCGTCCCTAACGTGCCTATTCCACCCTGCTACATATTTAAAATATGAAGGGCCAAAGTTTACATAAAATATTTACGCAGATTTTCAGAGGTCTCTAATGGATTTGTTTTGACCTTTATTTTTTTATTTCAATATAAAACTAGAAATAAACCACAAAATGCGTTTCCAAAATATCTTGAGAAAGATATGTAATGATGACATAATCACGTAAGAGCGGTTGTATGGGAAAAGTACCACGGGTTGGGCGCGTCTTAACACACCACCATATAAAGTTGCAAGCGTGTACCTACTTCACTGCTTTAGATTTTAGTGCTATTAAGGGGTACTTATAAATGATGACCCCCATAAGGTTACCACTTTATGGGGGGTCACCATTTATAAGTTTTAGCTTAGTTTAATCGTAAGACTACAATCGAAACCATTTTGTCGTCAAGAATCTTGAGACTTGGCGTTACTTTTTAGGGTTTCGTAGCCAAATGGCAAAAAACGGAACCCTTATGGATTCGACAAGTCTGTCTGTCTGTCCGTCCGTATGTCACAGGCACTTTTTTCCGAAACTATAAGAACTATACTGTTGAAACTTGGTAATTAGATGTATTCTGTGAACCGCATTAAGATTTTCATACAAAAATATAAAAAAGAACAATTAATTTTTGGGGGTTCCCCATACTTAGAACTGAAACTCAAAATTTTTTTTTCATCAAACCCATATGTGTGGGTTATCTATGGATAGGGCTTCAAAAATGATATTTATGTTATTCAAAGTCAAAGTCAAATAATTTCTAACATAATTTTTTTTCTAAACTGAATAGTTTGCGCGAGAGACACTTCCAAAGTGGTAAAATGTGTCCCCCCCCCCCCTGTAACTACTAAAATTTTTTTTTTTTTTTTTAATTGGTATAAACTAGTGCCTGACTGCGATTCCACCTGATGGTAAGTGGTAATGCAATCGTTGATGGTGAGGCGCACTAATTTATTGAGAGCCTATTCACTCTAGCCTTGAAGAGACCCAAATTATAATCGGACGGGAAAATCGCAGCAGGCAAATTATTCCAGTCCCTCGATGTACGCGGTATAAACGACGAGGCAAAACGCTTGGTCCGGACCGTAGAGGTTTCAACAACGTAAGGGTGGATACTCGCCGTTCCGTAAAATAAGAGAATTACAAAACTAAAAAAAATATATGATGTACATTACCATGCAAACTTCTACCGAAAATTGGTTTGAACGAGGTCTAGTAAGTAGTTTTTTTTTAATACGTCATAAATCGTAAACCGCAATTTACCTTTCAAGTTTGTACGGAACCCTCAGTGCGCGAGTCCGACTCGCACTTGCCTAGTTTTTAATTACCTACTGGCTTTTGTCCTACAAATCCAACAAGCTTACTACTAAATTATGAAGAAATTCTTTTAAAGTTACTACTTCCTCCTACAAACAATTGCCTTTCAACTTTTCAGTCACTGACGCCACTTTCAAACTTCCTCTAATGTACTCATTTCTCACTTTATCCGTTCTTATTACACCACACATCCATCTCAACATTCTCATCTCCGCTACATTTTTTTGTTTTTTTTTTAGGTGGGAAATCATCAAAATGACTTCTCGCGCTCCTGGGTGAAGCGTGAGTGCGTGTCAGACTTTTACTGACTAAAACCACACCTGTATCCTTCAATTCCCGCTACATGCAATCTTTTTTCATCCATCTTTTTCACAGCCCAACATTCTGAACCATACAGTATGACAGGTCTTATCACGGACTTGTAAATTTTTATGAACTGAACTTCAATATTAAAAGATGATGTTACCAGTGCTGGAACATAGGTATACTTTCTTTATGAGACAGTCGGCTGCAATCAACCATTCTGGCCCAGTATTGGTTTGGTGAAGACAGGTTAAATCAGATTTTTGAAGACTTTCAGAAGTTATTATAATATTTGGTTAAGTAGATACCTGAAATATTTCCTGTAGGTAAAGTCAAGGCAGAAACAGCCAATTTGCTAAGTCTATTATTTGGATACAGAAACTGCCTCTCATAGTGCCAGCAGCAAATTCTTCGAGTGTTTTGGACAGTAGCACTGTCCAGACTCGCAATATAACCCCCAATACTCTTCACCCAAACTTGGAACTTTTCTGCAAATGTTTCAGGATTTGGAAAGTAACACAGGTACATCTGAAAATATAAAAACAACTTTATTGGAACATCAGGCCACGAAATATTGAGAGGTTAAATAACCACCTAGCACGCAAGTAGTTTTTATCATGTGTTTTCACTTATTAGATGTTTATTTCGATTAATTAGGTATTATCTCATTAGGTTTAAGTAATTGTTGAAGACTGAGTTTTGCTAATATAATTGTGTAAATAAGCAGCATCTAACGTATTTCTATTGTTTTAATATGGATGACAGAATATGACTTTGGATATTGTCTCTATTCTGTCTATAATTAAAACGTACATTAATTAGTAAGGTCGGGAATAACGATAGGTAGGTATAAGAATCCTATAAGATTTTGTAAGAAAAATCGATCTTATTAAAGAATTTCTTGAATTTGTCTGTTTGCCATAATAATAAGGATTTGTCTTGCGTTATTACTTGTTGATAAGATTCTATTCATGTTAATTAGTGTTTTTTAGACTAATAGAAGCTGTTTATAACGATAGATCTCAATTTGTAAGGATTTGGATAAAGTCGAAAATCTAAAATGTTTGCGATATCTACGTAATTAGATTTTGATAATGAGACTTTTTATATGATGACTAATTAGCAAGAACATTGTGTAATTAGTTAGGATCTATCCAGAAAACGATATTATAGCAAATATAATTCTAACTAGAATCTTGTTGAAGAAGATATGAGAGGTTTTGTTTTTCTTTCAGATCAAAGACCACTAATGACAGTGGTTAGCTTCGTCGATAATTACACTTATTGACATTGAGTTTGTTCACTTGCAATATTTTTTATTGATTTTAAACTAAACTTTTCAGTCACAAAATTAGAACCTAAGACTAAGACAAGAGTGAAGGAAGTTTGAAAATCAGCCAGCCAAGCAACAAGTAATAATTTGATGTATCATTATATTTACCAGCTTTTTGCTAAAATGCTATTCCACTCAAAATAATATCACCTTCAGTAAACAGGGTTTTTGTCTTTCATCACTTATCGAGTCTTTTACACGGCAATTGGGGCAAAATAGCGTCTTGTTATGAAGATTTACAAATACAGCACTAGCCACAGAGTACCTTTTTATGTATAGTAGCACTAGCAGTAACTGTAATAATTTATCGCAGAGTACTTAGAATAATTAATAGAAACACTATGAAATAAATAAATAAATGAAAAAAAAATGGCTGCCAGCCAAGTCTTGACGTATTATGACGTATTACAATACGTCAAGTACAAAAAGCTACTACCAGACCAAAATAAAATATTTACTATAAGTTTGAGAATACAATTTGTATTTAATTTAATGCCAATAGTGAAAATTTAATTGTTAAAAACAAATTTTATTATTTCAATAAATTAATTACGCTTATTTTGTATTTGCTAAAAAAGTGTGGTAGTTTAGTTATTTTTGTTAATGGTAACATTTGACATTCACTTGATGGACTTAATGATACAAGAATAAAATGGTCGCTTGGTCAGTGAAGCTGAATCGTGGTCAAGCCATTTTCAATTTAGTCGTTTAACGTCAGCTAGCGACATCTGTATCGGGATCGGGTATCCGGAGGTCTTACGGAGGTACATGATTTTTTGTTACCCGGTCAAATGTTCTAAGATTACCCTGCCTGATTGCAAAGAATAAGTAAAGCTAACGCTTTATTTGATTGGTAAATTGAAATTAATAACTTTAGTTGCTACCTGATTCGTTATCTAATAAAAAAAAAACATAATGGAAAAACTACCAATGTGTAGGCTATGTTTAGCGGAGAACGTTCGCATGTATGTAGTGGTAAACAAAGACTTGCATGAACTGTACGAGAGGCTGACTGATAATCCGGTAAGTTTTATCCCGGACTAATATGATTAAGAATAATAATCCGCAGGGCAGTTTCGTGGCGAATTAATGCCCGTCAGTTCGCCACGAAACTGTAGCGACCCCAGGACCCGATCTCTCGGGAGAAATTGAGCGTGCAAGTCACCCGCTGCCTTTTTATCGATGGATATTTAGAACATTGTTCAGGCAGGGGCCATAGTCTTAAGATAATTCATGGTAACCACACCACTTGACTCCAGAAACACCATATCCTTCTATCTTAGTTTTCCATATGTCGAAATAGTTTCCCACCAACCGGGGGTTGTTTTTGGGCGTCACACGCTACAGCGTACCCTAGTCACCGATTTTGTTGAAATTTCGTGGGGATGTAGCCCTGAAAGAGTTCTATTTAGTACCTCCAATAAAAAAAAGTGTACCTCTTGGGTTTTGCTATAAAACGCTGGAGCGTATACGCCTCCAGCGTACCCTCTTTTTTTAGAAGGTTTGCAGTTGCGCAATACTGTGGCAATACATACCAAATAATTGTTCCCACACATAAACCTACGAATACGTAATATTGACTCGATAGCGCGCACCAATCGGCCACAATATTAAATTTAAAATTCTAACCTAAAAATGTAGCACCCAAAAAACGGTATTTTGATGAGATTTTTTACTCAAATTATTGTCCCCATTAAGCGATCCATGAAAACGTAATTATATCTAAGATTTTTGAAAACCTTTAGGAGATAACATCAAATCAAAATCATACTCAACATCATCAACACAGATCTAAAGATCTTTGGTATGCCTAGATGTGGCAGTCAAATTTTAAGTAGGTACTGCACTATCTTATGTGGTGGGTATATTTTTTATCGTTGCTCTACTGCGGTTAGCCTAATTTAAAGTCAAATTTTTATTTGGGTATAATGAATTAAAGTCAAATTTTTATTTTCGGACCTCATGGTCCAACTGTTAGTATAAATAAATAAGATTTAATAGCTATGGCTGGTAACATAATGCGTTTATCTATGAAATTTACAATAAAAATCCTACAACTTCTACAAAACATCAAAGCATAATCATGGTTGGATAAAGGTGCGCTGTTTTGTCTTATTCATAAATTACATTTGTTTTAATACATATTTACATCTGTTAACACTTTTTAGTTGTGGACAGCTAAACCTAAATATTGTACAAATTCTATCGTAATGTACCTACAGAACATTACCATTAAACGATTCAGGGATAGCCAGAGTGATCTCATATCAATTCCAATAACCCGAAACATGGCTAAGTGCATTGTTTTAAGCATGCTAAGTTTCGGTGCATAGGTACCCTCCTGTTTAAGTTTCAGATCAAACAAATAATTTTACCATTATAATATTAGTTTTGTTTTTAATTTACTGATGAAAAAGACCACCGCAGGTGGCTGAACATGGAACGGCACGGAACACAAATACACAGATAAATCGATTAAAATAATTAAGCGTCTTAGAAACAAATTCAAATAAATGGTTCTGATGAAAACGCTACCATCGATCTGATCTGAAACTTAAACCGAAAGGTACCTATATTACCTATGCACCGAAACTTAGCATGCTTAAAACAATGCACTTAGCCATGTTTCGGGTTATTGGAATTGATATGAGATCACTCTGGCTATCCCTGAATCGTTTAATGGTAATGTTCTGTAGGTACATTACGATAGAATTTGTACAATATTTAGGTTTAGCTGTCCACAACTAAAAAGTGTTAACAGATGTAAATATGTATTAAAACAAATGTAATTTATGAATAAGACAAAACAGCGCACCTTTATCCAACCATGATTATGCTTTGATGTTTTGTAGAAGTTGTAGGATTTTTATTGTAAATTTCATAGATAAACGCATTATGTTACCAGCCATAGCTATTAAATCTTATTTATTTATACTAACAGTTGGACCATGAGGTCCGAAAATAAAAATTTGACTTTAATTCATTATACCCAAATAAAAATTTGACTTTAAATTAGGCTAACCGCAGTAGAGCAACGATAAAAAATATACCCACCACATAAGATAGTGCAGTACCTACTTAAAATTTGACTGCCACATCTAGGCATACCAAAGATCTTTAGATCTGTGTTGATGATGTTGAGTATGATTTTGATTTGATGTTATCTCCTAAAGTTTTGCATATTTCTGAGACATAATTACGTTTTCATGGATCGCTTAATGGGGACCATAATTTGAGTAAAAAATCTCATCAAAATACCGTTTTTTTGGGTGCTACATTTTTAGGTTAGAATTTTAAATTTAATATTGTGGCCGATTGGTGCGCGCTATCGAGTCAATATTACGTATTCGTAGGTTTATGTGTGGGAACAATTATTTGGTATGTATTGCCACAGTATTGCGCAACTGCAAACCTTCTAAAAAAAGAGGGTACGCTGGAGGCGTATACGCTCCAGCGTTTTATAGCAAAACCCAAGAGGTACACTTTTTTTTATTGGAGGTACTAAATAGAACTCTTTCAGGGCTACATCCCCACAAAATTTCAACAAAATCGGTGACTAGGGTACGCTGTAGCGTGTGACGCGTTTTTGGATGTACATACACACAGCATAGTGCATACATACCAGGACAATCACCATTTGGTACCACAATCCATTAAAAACGTCTAAAAGGGCCTGTGTGAGTTAGTTTCGGCTCCTCGTACACTTCAGGGTCTTGAGATAAATAAATGTTTAAAAATAATAATAATAAGCAAACTAAGTATCTTAGCTTGCGAGGTTGTCGACATGTGGGAAGTGGATAGAGCAATCATTGTTCCGTTTAGTCATAATGGCTTAATGGCTTATAATAGTTAAGAGCCTTGAACAACGTCTGAGGAGGCTCTTGTCAGGCAGCTGGATCAAGGGCCAGAAAGCAGTACTCCTGGACATGGCGCGCATTGCATTCCTCTCTCAGCAGGATCCTATTTAGCAGGCTACTTTAGGCAACATGTAGGTACTCATATCATAAATGCCTTATATTTAATAAGATATCTTATCTTATCTTATAGTGGAGCTGGCCCTAAACCAGAGCACTTTGACCCTTCTGGATCTTTTGTGCTAATCCCCCTCTCTTCTACTCAACCCCCAGCCCTCCGTGCACCTTCTTCATGAGTCCCAGTATGGCCTTGATGGGGCTGAGCCTGTAGTCCTCTGGTCTTGGAAATGGTTGGCCCAGATACTCTAGTCTTTTGGAGCCTAGTGCTGCACAGTCGCACAGTAAGTGTAGCATATTCTCCTCTGCCTCTTCACAGATCCTGCAAGTCGGGTCGCTTGCTAGTCCCATGTTGTGGAGCTGTTTGTTGGTGGCATGGTGCCCGGTGAAGACTCCTATGATTATTCGGAGCTGTGATCTGCTGTACCTCCATATTTTTTGGATCCAGGCCTTATCTATGTCATTAAGAAATAGCGTTGCATGCTTCTGGCCTGTTGTGTTGCGCCAGTGTGTGCTGTGTATTTCTAGCGCAGCCCTTTTCAATGCTTGGTTGATGACCCTTGGTGAGAGTCCTATAAAGGGTTCCGGTCCGTATTGGGGTGTCTCGGATCTTTTCCTTGCTAGAGTGTCGTCTCTTTCGTTGCCTTCTACTCCTGTATGACCTGGCACCCAGATCAATCTGACCTTGTTGCGCCTGCCTATCCTATGATAAGATAAATTTTGCCTGTCTACCTCAAGCAAAAAGCAACAAATTCTCCGTGTGAGTAGAGGTGTACAGCAAGCAGTACTTACCACTTACTGTCGTCTTTCCCTTGCACTTATCACAATATATTTGCGTTCTGCCCAACATTTCATGTTCCATACATCTCTGAGTCGGCGTCTCAGTGGGGACTGCAGAGAATCTTTTAATATTGATCTCTGAATTAGTCTTATTGGCAGGCCTCGCCTACTAGAGCGTAATATCATCTTTCTTTCAGTCCATCCATCATTTATGTAGTTTTCCCCTCCTCCCGTCGCTGTCCACCTTCACGATCTTAAACTTTACTTACGATGCTTATGTTAGTGGAGCAACTCAAGTGCCACTAACATGCAGAGTGTGTAGCCAGTAGAAATCACAGGAAATGTAGATTACTGGTATTAGAATAGAATATGACTATTGATTAAACTTATGTTGATTTTAATCTTCATGACACAAAGAAATACAAGGACTACAGTAAACTATTGCAGTTTTTAAAAGAAGAGTGAGAGAGTATGTATTTTGTGTGATATTTATTTTATTATGTGTATGTATATAATTATAATAGTATATCTTTTTTTTATTTTTTGCGTTTTATATTATTTCATTGTTAATTATGTATTTTGTGCGTACCACTTCTCTATTTTCTCCTTCTCTCTCTCCTCTCTCTCTTCTCTAACTGCCCTTTCACAGCTATGTTGGAAGAGATTTCTTTAGAAGTAAGCATCACCTTTGTACTATTCTTCTGTTTCCTTGTTCTTTTCTTTTATTATTTTGTGTACATAAATTGTTAAATAAATAAATAAGGACACAGTGACAGGTAAAACGAACTAGTTGAAAAAAAATAATACTAAAGACTCTTTTATTCTAACAGCTCATGACTTCTCTGCATCACATTTGAATTCTTTATTTTTTATTGTACACAAAAACACAACACAGTATATGGTGATACAGACAGTTCATGAATGTAATTTATTCAAAGAAAAAATAATTGTAGACAAGTATTGTTGCAGTTTGTAACTGGAGACAGTAGACCGATGCTCGCTTGTTTCATCTGCTGCACTAAACTAAAGCAATGCTGCCGACTGCAGAGAAAATGTTTGGAGGCTGAAGAGCTGCTCACTCGGATGATGAATGAGGATTATGAGGTGAGGCATTTTGTTGTTGGGTATATCTCCAGGGTTGAAATTTAAGTTCGAGCAATAAGGGCAGGTGTCTTGACCTTTACAGCGTCAGGATCGTTCTCAGGAGACTTTCCTTAACTTGAGTAACGCTTATTGTATTTATAGATTCGGAAGAAGAAAACAGGCTATTTTCTCAAAAACTGTGTCATGCCATTCCCCTGCCCATCTTTAAAATCCACCGTGTAAAGATGCGGCTGCGGGACCAAAAGCTTCATTTTTCTTAAGGTTTGAATGGGGTTTGGTTCGTAATACATTTAGACTTATCTAATACTTAAGTTCTAATAGTTAAGTTATCTTTTTGCAGCAAAATCACCCTGTAAACCAATACCACTTCGGCTGTTTTAATGGATTGATTCAATCACCCATGGTGCATGTAAGCATAGATGATGAATGTCAAACAGAATGTGATGCTATCAAAGAAGAATTACCAGCTGTTTGTGAGAGACTAGATGATGTCTTTGAGCCAGAGGAGGAACATCAAAGTGATGGTATGTTTTCAATAACAAGGAATTTAATGATCTGTCTGTACCAATATTCAATGAGGTAAAATAGTTTGTTTATAAGTTTGTAAAAGGTAATCTCTGGAGCACTCTCTGATCCCATTAGTTGAATACTTTCAGTGATAGTCACTGAGAGGGACTTTTTCTCCCAGATAATGCATGATTCCTTGAGACAGGTCACAGGGGTGAAGCTGTGGGAAAAGCTAGTAAGAATATCTGAAAAAGTAACGATGTTATTAATTGTTATTAATTATTTAGTGTCTCTCTGCAATTAAATATCTTTTCTTGCTCATTGTCGGAATTTCAGAAGGTAACACTAAGTGTGTTGTCCTTCACCGGGTGCCCGACTACCTCTGTGGTCGAGGCCTACCTGTCGGACAGGTACATTATCTAACCTGGTCACCAGGGAGAGTGGAAACGGCGAGAGAAGTCGTGCGGTGTTCCGCAGGGATCGGTATTAGGACCGCTCTTGTGGAACATCGGGTACGACAACGTGCTGCGCGGCGACCCTGACGGGGTCAGCGTGGTCTGCTATGCAGACGACACGTTGGTCCTGGCGCAGGGAGGGTCGTACCAGGCGGCGGTCGAACTTGCGACACGCGGGGTTGCGACAGTCGTGAAGAGGATCAGCAGTTGGGACTCGAGCTGTTACTGCAGAAGTCCGAGGCTATGTGCTTTCACGGCCCTCGGAACGCGCCACCCCCGGGTTCGGTAGGAGGAGTTCTCATCGTCGTCGAGTCGACGATGAAGTACCTAGGACTCGTCCTCGACAGCCGATGGAATTTCGAGGAGCATTTCCGACGTCTGGCGTCCAAACTGGTTTGGACCGGGGCTGCCCTCAAGCGGCTCCAGGCCAACCTAGGGGGTCCAGACGCCTCCTGCCGGAGGCTCTATGCAGGAATCGTTAGTCCATGGCTCTTTGTGGAGCGCCGATATAGGCGCCGTCGCTACGAAAGCAACCGCCGGCCAAGCTGAACGCAAGCCAGAGGGTCATGGCCATCCTGATGTTGCGGGGTTACCGCACGGTTTCCCACGAAGCGGCGAGCCTCCTTACTGGCCTACCACCGTGGGATTAGGAGGCTACAGTCCTTGCACGCATGCACGATTTGCGCGTAGAGATGCAACGCTGGGGCGAAACTCCGCTGCCGTGCCAAGTCGTGCCATGGCGGGCAGTTCCGGCGGGATCTCATGGTGGTATGGCGACAGCGACTGTCGCAACCCAGTGCTGTGCACGCCATAATTATGGCGGTAAGTCCCCTCTTTGAGGAGTAGCTGGAAAGAACACGGCGTCCTTACCTTCCCGCATGACGCAGGTCTTCCCCGCACATGGTCAGTTCGGGAGATTCCTGCACCGGGTTCGTGCACCATTTGTGCATTTTGAGTGTCATCATAGTGTGGACCGTCTGGAGGACGCGGTGAAGCACACGGTAGAGGAGTGCCCCGCCTGGGCAGCGCACCGCCGTGTTCTCGTGAGGGCGTTCGGCGGCAGCGATCTCTCGCGCCGGGCCGAGTGTGTTACCTACATAATTCCGAAAAGTGTAACATCGAATAACACGTTCCCGTAAGTTTACTAATCCGAAACACTTAACAACGAATGCACGTTACCACGAAAAACTTAACACCGTAGCCATGCGATCTCGAATTACATGATTCAGAAAACTGTAATATCGAATGACACGTCTCCGTATGTTTACTAATAAGAAACTCTTCACAACGAATGCACGCTGCTACGAAAAACCTAACGCCACAATCATGGAATCTCGAATAACCAAATCTCTAATTCACCAATTCGAGTCAGTTAACAACAAATGCGCGCTTCTACGAATAACTTATCGCCGAAGTCACGCGACCTAGCTTAACCAAACCTCTAACGAAAAGACATTTCCAAATTTTTAATCTATCTATTTAAATTATTATTATCGAATTGGTGAATTAGACAATTAGATATTTTTTTATGAGTGCTGTCTCAAAGTGCGGCTATTTTGTTACTACTTTTGTTACCTTGGGTCTACACCTGTTAAAACAATTGTACCTATGTGTTAATGAAATCAATAACTGGTCCATCTCAATGGATCCGTACTTCTCTGCCATTTTCGATATTTGATGAAATTATGTGAGTTTAGGTTTCCATTATAAAATGTATTGAATTAGTCCTTGTAGAGTTGCTTCATCAGTCTGTGTGACAGCTGGATATTTCAGGAGCTACTGCCATAGACTTGACATTTTATTGAATATTGATACTTAATTTTCAGTTTCCCCAGTTGTCTTTCCACATTTATAAACAATTCTCTCTTCACAGTTTTGCTTATTTACAGAGCTAGAACTGGGAAATCTAAACAATAGCTATTCAGACGCAGAAGTTACACCAGCACAGCAGTCTGAGTCTGATTCAGAAGATGATCTGCCTTTAAGAGAGATTAAAACGGAAGTGGAAGAAGAACAAGAAGTATCGAAGAAGAGGCGAAGAGCCAGTGACACGACACGTAAGTATTAGTTAGTGAATCACTCTGTGAGCGAACAGGCACACAACAGACTCTGCGAGTCGGCCTAAAATACTGAACACTGATTGCAGATACAACAGAACAGTTCTGCGTGGAATGTCATTACTCTTGCTTTTGGCTCTGCCGTAGTTGGGTACTTACAGCTTGTTTTGTTAAATCCTTTGATAGTCCATGATCAGTAACATTTTAATAATAATAATAATAACCCCATCGCCGTATCTCTCCGTTGACGTCGTGGTGGGGCTTGCGTGCTCCAATATATCCTAGGTCTGTATCGGTAAAGTTTGCTTTGCCGTAATATGCCTTTTTTTTTAAGGTGGGAAATCATCCAAATGACTTCTCGCGCTCTGGGTGGAGCGCGAGGGCGTGTCAGACTTTTACTGACTAAAACCACACCTGTATCCTTCAATTACCCTTTGCGTTCTAGGACTACGGGTTTCCCTTTCAGAAATTCTCCGCGGTCCTAGCTAGCGGGCATCGGCCCTGCTGGGCCCCCACGGTTTGCTGACATCTCCTTGAGGAGCGCGAGGATCACTACGCGCTGTTGACGACTGGGCTCGGTCCGGTTAATTACCGAACAGCCGGACGACGAGCTACCCAGTGCTCGACGTCCGCAAGCCCGCGTCTACCGTGGCTGGTAGTCGGGGTCGGAATTACGGCGGCTAGGGCGTGAGGACCTTCGTTCCCTCACGCGTGCAGCCTCTTCCTTCGCTAGCATTACTGCTTCGCAGAAAGAGGCGACCGCCTGCCATTCCTCCTCGCTCCGGACCATAGCCTGAACCAGGGCCGGACGCGAAAGGTCGCTGCCGCCAATTGCCTCCACGAGGACACGGCGGTGCTCCGCCCAAGCGGGGCACACCTCCACCGTATGCTCCACCGTGTCCTCTGGGTGGTCCGCACAATGATGACACCCGGGCGTTGCTTCCGCCTGAATCCGATGCAGGAACCTCCCGAACTTGCCATGTCCGGTGAGGACCTGCGTCATGCGGAAAGTGAAGACGCCGTGTTGCCGCTCCAGCCACTCCTCAAAGAGGGGACTTATCGCCATAATTGTAGCGTGCCCAGCGCTGGGTTGCGACAGTCGCCGTCGCCATTCCACCATGAGATCCCGCCGAAACTCTATCCGCCATGCCGCGACTTGGCTCGGCAGCGGAGTTTCGCCCCGGCGTTGCATCTCCACGCGCAAATCGTGCATGCGTGCAAGGACTGTTGCCTCCAAATCCCATGGTGGCAGGCCAGCAAGGAGGCTCGCCGCTTCGCGGGAAATCGTGCGGTATTCCCGTACCATCCGGATGGCCATGACCCTCTGGCAAGCGTTCAGCATGGCCGCCGGTCGCCTTTGCAGCGACGGCGCCCGCACCGGCGCCCCGTAATGAGCCATGGACCGAACGATTCCCGCGTAGAGCCTCCGGCAGGAGGCGTCTGGACCCCCAAGGTTGGGCAGGAGCCGCTTTAGGGCAGCCCCGGTCCGTTGCAGTTTGGGAGTCAGACGTCGAAAGTGCTCCACAAAGTTCCACCGACTGTCGAGGACAAGTCCCAGGTACTTCATCGTCGACCCGACGTCGATGCGAACCCCTCCTACCGTTATTCGGGAACCCGGTGGTGGCGCGTTCCGAGGGCCATGAAAGCACATGGCCTCGGACTTGTGCAGTGCCACTTCGAGTCCCAACTCTTTGATCCTGTCCACGACTGTCGCAACCCCACGTGTCGCTAGTTCGGCCGCCGCCTGGTGTGACTCCCCCTGCGCCAGGACCAGCGTGTCGTCTGCGTAACAGACCACGCTGACCCCGTCGGGGAGGTCGCCGCGCAACACGTAGTCGTACCCGATGTTCCACAAGGGCGGTCCTAGTACCGATCCCTGCGGAACACCGCACGACATCTCTCGCCGTCTCCACTCTCCCTCGTGACCAGGGTAGATGATAAACCTGTCCTTCAGGTAGGCCTCGATCAAACGACGGAGGTAGTCGGGCACCTGGTGATACCGGAGTGCCCTCCTAATGCTACTCCAGGGCAGGGAGTTGAAGGCGTTGGTGATGTCCAAGGACATCACCACTACGACCTTGCCCCGGGACACCGCATCCCCCGTCGTGAGGGCTCGCACGCGCATGATGGCGTCCGACGTGGAGCGCCCCCTGCGGAAGCCAAACTGGCTGTCCGAAAGATCCGGCCCTACCCGCGCTAAATGCGCGACGAGGCGGTCTGCAATTACTCTTTCAAAGAGCTTGCCCACCTCGTCGAGCAGCACTATGGGCCGGTATGCAGACGGAGAGTCCGCAGGGCGCCCCGGCTTTGCGATAAGGACCAGTTTCCCGGTCTTCCAACGAAGTGGGAACTGGCCCCTCTCCAAACATGCGCTGAACAGCCCTCTTAGTCGAGGCCCGAGTTCCTCCATGGCCAGGACCCAGGCTTTCCCAGGCAAGCCATCGGGTCCTGGGGCGGTATTTTTAGCGTTTAGCCTTCGTACCGCCACACTCATCTCTACCTCGGTCACCTCTGGAGTGTCGTCGCCATCGCCGTCGTGGTCCGCGTCGGACACCGCGAGAGGCGGAGCCATTGGCGGGGAAGAATGCTCCTCTCTTGATGGGAACAGAGCGTTCACTACACCCTCCACGAGCTGGGGCCGGAGACTCTGTGTCAGCGGGGGAGCCCAGGCGCGGAGCTTATCCCGCACCATTTTGTAGGGGCGTCCCCATGGGTCTCCATTCAGAGTCCCCAACCACACGTCGCGGGCCTGTAGTTTGGCTCGCCGTATCTCCGCTCGGAGGGTGCGCTTCGCCACCCTGTATCCCTCGTACAGCTCCGCCTCTATGGCCTCCGCATCCGGAGGGCGGATGCGGCGCCTGCGGTGTCTGGTGTACCGGCGCCGTGCGGCAACGCATGCCTTGCGCAGTTCCGCAATCTCCGGCGACCACCAGTAGACCTGACGCCGGGCACGTCCTGGCCGGACTCGGGGCATTGCCACGTCGCATATTTCTGACATGGCCTCCCGGAACCACTCCGCCTCGGCATCTATGTCAACAGGCCTGTCCGGTGCTGACATCCAGGCCTGTACGATAGCGGCTTCCAGGAGGAGCTCCCGGTCCAGCTGTTTTAGTGCCCACCGCGGACCACATGGGTTCTGTCGGACCGGCGCGGTCGAGGTCTGGGCGGAAACGTCAAACCGGATGTACCGGTGGTCTGAGTACGTCTCCACCCCCTCCATGACGCGCCAGTCAATGACGCGCGGAGACAGAGCGGGGCTTGCGAACGATATGTCCACCACGGACTCGCCCTGCATCCGCACGCACGTGGGGACAGAACCCCGGTTTAGGACGACCAGGCCTGACTCCAGGGCCCAGTCCTCCACCATCCGGCCCCGCGTATCTGTGTACCGGGAACCCCAAGCCAAGTTCTTGGCGTTGAAGTCCCCGCAAACAACCACAGGGAGGGATTGAAACCCGGCGACGACGATGTTCAACTCCATAAGGGAGTTGTAGAGATCGGCGAGAGTTCGGTTCGGGGAGAGGTATACACCTACCACTGCGATGTCCCCGAACCTTGCTGCCACGCAACCCTGTCCCCTCTTGACACCCTCTAGGGGCGTGCTCCAATATACCCTAGGTCTGTATCGATGAAGTTTGCTTTGCCGTAAAATGCCTAGGGTGAGGGGCCAGACTAAGAGAGATACAATCCGCAGTGCAGTTTTGTGGCGAACTGTTGGGCATTAGCGACCCCACGGACCCGATCTCCCGGGAGAATTCTTGTTCTTCATCTCCGGCTTGCCTTTATTGGCCGGCCGTAGTGAACACTGACGAGGAACTGAGCTCCCACCTCTCTCTTGCCTTTATTGGCTGGCTTGAGTGGAGATTCGCAAGAGCAAACGTGCTCGGGAGAAGGATGTATAATCCAGTAAGGTGCTGGCAGGGATCTTGACCGTACTTCCGGGATTGTCCTGATAGCCGTGGTATACCTCTCCACTTCTCAAGCACCTCAGGATATGTTGCCCTCTTGTTGCTACGTCACTTCGTGCTAGCGGTCGTTTTTTGGGGGCCCATTTATTGAGTGTGCAAGTCACCCCCTGCCTTTTTTCGATGGATATTAATAACGTTGTTCAGGCAGGGGCCATAGTCTTAACATAGTTCCATGTTACCAGTCCACTTAAGACTCCAAAAACTATAGCCCTATTATTTTTGTTCTCCATATGTCGCAATAGTTTTTCAACAACCGGGGGTTGTCCTTGGGTGCACTAGCATAGCGCGTACAGGGATAATCGTCGGTTGGTATCTATCGTTATAATTATCTAAAGGGCCTCTGCCAGTTGGCTTCGGCTCCTTTTACGCCTTCCAAAGGTCCAGGACCTCAGGGTCCTGAGATAAATATTGAAAAATAATAATAAACCGTTTATGGGGGCCCATTTATTGAGTGTGCAAGTCACCCCCTGCCTTTTATCGATGGATATTAAAAACATTGTTTAGGCAGGGGCCATAGTCTTAACATATTTCCTGGTAACCAGTCCACTTAAGACTCCAAAAACCATAGCCTTATATCTTAGTTTTCCATATGTCGCAATAGTTTCGCACCAACCGGGGGTTGTCCTTGGATACACTAGCATAGTGCGTACAGGGATAATCACCGGTTCGTACCACTTTCCATTAAAAGCGTCTAAAAGGGCCTCTGCGAGTTGGTTTCGGCTCCTCGTACGCCTTCCAAAGGTCCAGGACCTTAGGGTGCTGAGATAAATAAATGTATAATAATAACTTTATTAGCAACTCAATTTACAATTTACAAAAATAACAGTGAAACCACACTAGGCAGAGCCTGAATCGTGGCTATCAAACAAAAACAATTACTCTAGTAATAGTTAAATAAATTAAATCTGCATATCGTTCTCATGAAGTTGAAGTGCGAGTGTGTTGTATGTATATGAGTGTGAAATGTGTAAATAAGTGTTTGAGAGAGTATTATCTGTGAAGTGTGTTATGTGTGTCGTGTGTGATAAAATTTAGTGAGAGTGTTTAGCTTAGTCTTTAGACAACTGTACGTAGCAATTGTACCATCTGATAGTAGTTCATGCCGGTGATTAATTTCCTAACTTTAACTTTGGCTTCACGAGTCGTATTATGCTGAAGCTGATATTTATTTGCAATTTCATTGTACAAGTATGGAAACATAAACTTCTGTGATCTTCTAGCAAATGAAGTTTTACATTTAGTACAAGACTCTACGCTTCAGCATGTCATTGTAAATTGGCGAATTTATGACTAGCTTATGAGTGGAGATAATTGCATGCATTGTATAGAGCCCTCGCACGCTAAGTAGATCAGCCTCCTTGTAAAGATCTTTTGTTGGAAATCTAATAGGCTTCTTTAACATTACTTTTAGAACTGACCTCTGCGCTTTTTCCAACAGCATGAGGTGTGATGTCGATGTGCCACCCTATACGCTTATACAGTATGATAAGATGGACTGACACAAGGAGATATAAATAGCTTTAATAAGTTTCATGCAAGCAACATCTCTAAGTTCCCTAATGACATAGATTAACTTTCTGGTTTTGGCTGAGAGTGCAGTGATATGCTCCTTGTATGCGAGTTTTTCGTCAATAATTACTCCAAGATATTTCATGGATTGTGTTCTGTGTAAATTACAGCATTGACATTTGGTGTTGGAGTATTGCATTTGGTCGCATGTATGTATTGGAATATTTAGTAGAGAAGAAGGTGAGGAAGCTGCAGTTTTCTTAAAACATAGAAACTTGGTTTTGTTGGCATTTAATGTTAGTAGGTTATTGCTTAGCCATTTTGCGATTGTATTGATACCTTGTTCAGCATTTCTAAATCAATCTTTCCAGTTACTATCGTGAAATACAACAGCAGTGTCATCTGCATAGCAAACTATTTTAGCATTTTTCAGAGGTAAATTAGTCGGGCTGTTAATATATATTAGGAATAGCGTTGGTCTCAAAACGCTGCCTTTTGTTTTTATTCTATTAAGGACTACCGCCTAATAGACAACAAATGTTGTGATACATTTTAACTGAACTGTCAAAGGATAACGCCATCTACTGGCATTACCAGAATTAGCGTAATTCATTTAAAATTACATTTTAACTAGAGATGGCGTTGTATTAAAAAAAAAACAATTTAATTCATCGGTTCTAAGGAGAACCATTCCTTTAATTTGAATGTGTTTTAAATTTGGCGCTTACTAGATTAATTATCACAGGGGCGGCCGTTGCGAAGAAACGAAAACTGTACATACGTGGAAAAAACGTAGAAGACGTAATTACAGAAAATCAAAAGAAGAATGAAGAGTCGGACACAAAAGTCACCCAGAACACGTCAAATTGTACGTCCAAACTTATTCCGAAATTCCAAGAAGCTTTAACTAATACAACACCTCGAGTTAATATTAGTGTTACTTTAGACAAAAATTGTCGTAATAATATTAAAAAAGGTAATGTAACAAAACATATTCGTATACACACTGGTGAAAAACATATCAAATGTGATGTCTGCCAGATTAGTTTTATTCGGAAAGATCATTTAACAAAACACATTCGTACGCACACTGGCGAAAAACCTTACAATTGTGAAGAATGTCAGCGTTGTTTTAGTCAGAAGGTTCATTTAAAAAAACACATTCTTACGCACACTGGTGAGAAACCTTTCAAATGCGAAGAAGGTCAGCGTTGTTTTAGTCAAAAGGTTTTTTTAAAAAATCACATTCTTACGCACACTGGTGAGAAACCTTTCAAATGCGAAGAATGTCAGCGTTGTTTTAGTCAAAAGGTTCATTTAAAAAATCACATTCTTACGCACACTGGTGAGAAACCTTTCAAATGCGAAGAATGTCAGCTTTGTTTTAGTCGAAAAGATTATCTAATAAGACACATTCTTACGCACACTGGCAAGAAACCTTACAAATGCGAAGAATGTCAGCTTTGTTTTAGTCAGAAGGTTCATTTAAAAAATCACATTCTTACGCACACTGGTGAGAAACCTTTCAAATGCGAAGAATGTCAGCTTTGTTTTAGTCGAAAAGATTATCTAACAATACACATTCGTACGCACACTGGCAAGAAACCTTACAAATGTGAAGAATGTCAGCTTTGTTTTAGTCAGAAGGTTCATTTAAAAAAACACATTCTTACGCACACTGGTGAGAAACCTTTCAAATGCGAAGAATGTCAGCGTTGTTTTAGTCAGAAGGTTCATTTAAAAAAACACATTCTTACGCACACTGGTGAGAAACCTTTCAAATGCGAAGAATGTCAGCGTTGTTTTAGTCAGAAGGTTCATTTAAAAAATCACATTCTTACGCACACTGGTGAGAAACCTTACAATTGTGAAGAATGTCAGCGTTGTTTTAGTCAGAAGGTTCATTTAAAAAATCACATTCTTACGCACACTGGTGAGAAACCTTACAATTGTGAAGAATGTCAGCGTTGTTTTAGTCAGAAGGTTCATTTAAAAAATCACATTCTTACGCACACTGCTGAGAAACCTTTCAAATGTGAAGAATGTCAGCTTTGTTTTAGTCAGAAGGTTCATTTAAAAAAACACATTCTTACGCACACTGGTGAGAAACCTTTCAAATGCGAAGAATGTCAGCGTTGTTTTAGTCAAAAGGTTCATTTAAAAAATCACATTCTTACGCACACTGGTGAGAAACCTTACAATTGTGAAGAATGTCAGCGTTGTTTTAGTCAGAAGGTTCATTTAAAAAATCACATTCTTACGCACACTGGTGAGAAACCTTACAATTGTGAAGAATGTCAGCGTTGTTTTAGTCAGAAGGTTCATTTAAAAAATCACATTCTTACGCACACTGGTGAGAAACCTTACAATTGTGAAGAATGTCAGCGTTGTTTTAGTCAGAAGGTTCATTTAAAAAATCACATTCTTACGCACACTGCTGAGAAACCTTTCAAATGCGAATAATGTCAGCTTTGTTTTAGTCGAAAAGATTATCTAACAATTCACATTCGCACGCACACTGGCGAGAAACCTTACAAATGTAACGAATGTCGGCTTTGTTTTAGTCATAAGACTACATTATTGAGGCACATTCGTACGCACACGGCGAGAAACCTTACAAATGTGAACAATGTTAGCGTTGTTTTAGCCAGAAGATTCCTTTATAACGGCCTATTCGTACGCGCACTGGCGATCTAAATAAAATCTTACAAATGTGAAGAATGTCAGTTTTGTTTTATTCAGAAGAGTAATTTAACACGATACATTCATACGCACACTGGTGAGACACCTTACAATTGTGAACAATGTTAGTATAGTTTTAGTCATAAGAATGTGTGCGCGCTGCTGCGTGGCTTGTAGGTAAAGTTTTGCGGAGCGCGCGGGGTGATCGTCACTGACCGCTATTTTCAACAATTTCGAACTACTTTTATAAGTTAAGGTTATAAAGTTATTAATATGGTGTATTTTTATTTTTTATCATCTTCTAGAAAAAACTTATTTATTAACTAAACTATGTACATAAATATAATACAAAAACACAAAGTACACTCGGGCGTCAAAGTACTCCTCCAAATCGCTGTCATCCGGAAATGTGCCCAGAAGACAGGCAGCATTCAAATTGGCATGTTAAATGGCAATGTTAATTCTTTGTGCGAAGAATGAGCCAGCCCTCTGGTCACGCAAAGTGTCGATCAGTCGGCGTGAAATTTCCTGAAAATGTAGACGCGCACTCGGACCCCATGACCCAAGCGTTTCGACTCCGAACGGCTCAAAACTGTAATTATCAGCAGCAGCCACAGCGGCAACGCCAGCACAGGCCGCCGTACTTGGAACATGGGATGGCGCAAGGGTGTCAACACAGGTTTCGTCCCACACCAAAGGCCTACGCCGGCGGTGACAAGAACGCGACGAATAATATCGTTGATGCTAGCGTGCCGTGCTGTGCAGCCTGAGCTCCTGCAGCAGGACAGGCCATGGTGTCCGAGGCTTTTGACAGCTTCGCCATAGTGGCACCGATGTGGAGCAACACAAGGTGCGCCTAAGCGTAAACAGGTTGCTAGCCGAAACGATGCGTCATCCATCACAGTACCTATAGTGGATGACGGGAGTGCCTGAAGCCATAAGCCTGACTCCCATTCCCCCACAGCCAGCAAACGCGCACGCTCTTCAGTACTTGAAGACTTGTTGATTAATTTGTTACGTATAATGCTGCAGAGCGGCACATCCCACCGTCTCTGCGAGGACAGGTTGTCGGGCAAATCCGTGTTGGGACAAGCCACTTTCCAAGCGTTCAACGCATCGGACAGACACGGTACCTCAACATCCACCAGTGAGGAAGATAAAATATTCCTGGTTAATGTATCAGTACTGTGCACTAAGGAGAGGAAAGCTGGTAAATTTATTCTTGAAATTTTGCGGACGCCGAGGCCACCCAGCCGGATGGGAAGCGTGACTTGCTGCCACGCTCGGTCGTCCAAGGCCACATTTAGGATTCAAGAAAGTGTGTTCCTAATGATTTGATCCACTTTTTCCAAAAGTTGTGGATGTTTCCAAAGATGGGAGGAGGAAATTTAGGCTCAAAACAACAGTATCGAATGAGTGTGAAAGCCGAATGCATGTTAATTTTGAAAAGTCTTTCCGAGATGTCATTAAAATTTTGTATTTTTTGCTCAATGAATTTTGGAAAGGATTCATCGAAAATTGGGGAGCCCAGGAGGTGAAGAGAATTTTTATCAGTGATTTGGATATTCAGTGCTATTGTATTAAATTTTGCTCAAGTCGTCTGTCTGTCAGTCGTTTGGGAAGGTAAATTTCGTATTTTGAAAGGTTAAGCTGTAGTCCAATAGAACTAAATTTATTTTTCAAAAAAGTTAAATCTTAAAACTATGTCTACATCACCTCCTAGGGTTCTGTCATCCAAATACCAAACATTGAATTTAGCTGCCGAATGATTCGATTTATTGCCAAACTGAAAATGACTGGCAAGAGGGTCACCCTGTTGACAGCCGACGGCTAATTCCAAAAGGTTTTCTTTATAGAGTAATTTAGAGGGGTGCCTATAACATTGGTAAAGAAAACTGTAAATTTTGAGTATTTCTTTTTGAACTTCTGTCAACAAGATGTCCCTGTTCACGGAATTGAAAGCATTCTTGATGTCAACCTTAAGAATGACCTAAGTCAAGCGTGGTTAGTATACATGAGTTGAATACTGTAGTTTTGTCTTTTATAGGTATGTATGGGGTTTTTAACCGACTTCTAAAAAGGAGGAGGTTCTCAATTCGGATGTTTGTATTTTTTGTTTATGTTTGTAGGTATCTGCTCTGCACACTTTCAAGCTGATGATACTTAAGTTGAAAAAGAAATAAATAAATCTCCGAAAAAAAAATGAATCTTTAACTGGAATTGTTAAACATCTTAAAGATAAATTTACCGTTGTTGTTTGTTTTGTTACTAGATATTAGCGGCGCAGTCCTGACCTTCATTCACTCAGGATAGCTGTTCTTCAGAATGATGATTACAATAAAGGGTTTCAATATTTTACGCGATTTTAAATTCACTTATTTATTAAAGTAAAAGAACGTGGCTTTTGAATTTACACTAACGAGGGCAATTTTTTTTTTTTTTTTTTTTTCTTCTTTGGCAACTAAGCCGGTGTCGACTATTCTGCCAGTGTCATGTGGTGACGGCAGCGCCGTAAGGTGAGCCGTCGAACTTTGCACTTTGTGGTAGATCTAAGATGTTAGTGGCTGTAAGGACAACACAATTTTTGTTAGATAACATGGATTTAAAATATATAATATGACAACACAAATAGACATTGATATTTACAGATTGAAAATCACTACAGACCAGGCTACAGATTAATGTTGTTGTCATTTAGGTATTTGGATAGGAGTTGGACAACTTTAGGAGAGAAATTCGTCAATAGGGAATGGAAGTTATTAGGAAGGGGTATTTTAATTTTGGAAAGCATTTGGTACAAGTCGAGGGAGTGGGAGTTTGAAGGACAAGAAAAGAAGATATGGTCCAAAGTGCCATCATCGAGGCCGCACTCGCACAAAGAACTGTCACGAACGTGAATTTTATGGAGGAAAACTGGACTACTGCAATGGCCGAGTCTCAATCTGCACAAGGATGAGACCGGTCTTTTGGATAGTTTGGGACACTTAAAAAACCAAGGTTTCCGCTGGATGTCAGGCTGGATGCTGGCGTAGTACGCTCCCTTGAGCTTCGAGCTTACCTGCCATGCCGCTGACCACAAGTTATGCAACTTAAGTTTGGTGTCCGAGCGTAAGTCGTAGCTATGCAACATGTAATGCCTTCGGTCTACAGGGTTGGATGGTGTCCCTTCGTCCAGCATACTCACCATGGAATCCTGATATTTCATGAATGTCAAAAAACTGTTCTGAAATAGTGCTAAATAGTGCCCAAAGGAAAAAAATAGTGCTCTTGTACTTGCGAAGTTATAGCCATAGTTCGATGAGTATGCTGGACGAAGGTTTCGCCCAGCATACTCACCTCCGTCCGGAGAATCTGTATACGCTTCAAACATAATTCATACTTCAAAAAATAGTTCCCAAATAGTGCCAAACGGTGCCCAAAAAGAAAAAACAGTGCTCGAATAACTTCGGAGTTATAGGCTTCGTTCAGTGAGTATGCTGGGCGTAGGTTCTACGCCCAGCATACTCACCTCAGTGCGCGAATATCGAACGAGCTATAGGTATAATTTACGTCTCAAAAAATTGTGCTTGAAATAGTGCCCAATATCAGTCCAATTTTTGCTTGACTTTTGACTTAGAAAACCATTAAATTTTAATGTAAACTTCTACATACTAACGTAAAATGGGGTACAGTCGTCGACACATGTTTTTGGACAAAAATATTAAACTTTCTAATTGTAGACTTCATGTTATTGGAAATAATTATGGTATTTTCTCACATGTCAAAAACTTTCGATTAAATGCATTATTATATATTTTATAAATAATAATAAATGAATGAAACTTTAAGCGTAAATGAAGTCTATTACTTCATTGCATTGTGTGTTTGTCTGAATAAAAACAGTCATTTGCAGCCAATAAAATTAATATCTTGAAAAATTGTAAAAAGGAAATTATACAGTTTCTTTTTGTATATATGTTGCAGGCAAAACTTATAACCAGTCAAAACTAGTACTGTGACATAGTTATACAAATTTTTAAAACTCTTTCCAATAGTTTCATCAATGAAAGGTTTAGCAATAAAAAACATTTTTAATTACTTACGTTATTTATTACTATTTAAAGGGCCAAAGTAATCAGAATTCTAGTTAACTAGTTCACAGCTTTTGTTAACATTCATAATATAATCAATGTAAATAGAAAAAATTGTAGTTTTAATATTGTATATAATATACATATAAAAAAATGTTTAGCCAAATATTGGTAAAACTTTCTAAAATATAACACGTAGGTACTTGTACTTTGTTTTACTGCTACAACGTTTTAATCACAATAAAATTATCTTACAAATAAGTATAAATTGAGCAATCACAGTTTATAATCACGTTTTTTTTATTAATATTAAATACCCTATAGTAATTACAAATTAACAATCACAGTTTATAATCACATTTCTGTAAGTTATTAATAAAATAACTTTTACAAGAACAAAAAAAAAACAAACAAACAATAACAAAATAGGAACTAACAAGTTAGGACCGATCTTCATCTTACATTCGCGTATAAATAATGCAGTGTGGTACAGTATATTGGGAATTACTACAAACTTTTTTACTAAGGTCATCATAGCAGTTCCAAGTTCTCTTTAGCAATCGATAGCACTTTGACTTGTAATGCCCCATGCGTCCTGATTCACCATTTGTAAAATCTATTACCGACAGAATTTTAAAGGTGTCACCGTTTATTATGATCTCTTTAGGAATTTCATCAATTTCTATTTCAATTGAAGTATTAATTTCAATAAATACGAAGTCTAGTACTTCATATTTGTATGCGTTTTTACCGTTACATAATTGGTATTTACATTTCCTTTCAGTATCATTTACTAATAGAGCTTCATTAAGGGCTCCAATACCTTGAGTCGTCAATATGTTTACATTTATTGGAATCCAACTACATTTTGTGCCAGAACCTTTATTGATTTCACAGTTCTGGTTTGTACAATTTAAGTATCTATTAGCACTATAAAAACCATAACTTTGTATGTTATCTATTATAAAAGTTACATTACACTCACAATTTTTGCAACTACTAAAATCGGATTCCACAGTATCATATATTTTAGCCAATACCTTAGAACGAGTAGTGTAAATATTTTTTGGTTTTCTAGCCTTCTTAGTGATTTTCTTTAGATTGTCATACGTGATCAAACTTCTGGTCAGTTGTGAAAGATCGTTTTTTTTATCATTGATATATTTTCTAATATTAGGTCTATCTAAATATGCAATTGAAAAACTTTGGACCACGGAATCAAAAGCACACGTATTAATAAACGTGAATCTGTATGTTCCTGAAGTAGAAACACTGCCGTTTTGTAAAATATGTAATTTTGTACGACGATTGATTCGTTTTTTATTTTTCTTCTGTTTAGACACCAGTCCCCGCCAGTCTTCAATATAATTTGGTTCGCTCCTAAAAATTGAGTTTTCATAAAATGATTCATCATTGACGAGAGTATTTATTTGTGGTGTGTTATGGTCACTTATTTAATTTTTTTTCATCGACAATATTTTCAGTTCCTTCTTGAACATCAATCAAGTCACTTTTGGCTAAGCGTATGGAACCGGTTATCAAAGGCTCGTGTTTAATAATAAACTCATCTACGCGGTACTTATTTGAATTTGTTTTAAAAAATAACTTTTTTACGTCTTTCATATAACTTTCTACATTTGAACTGGTTGGAGTACAATAATTACTGTTAAAATAAGTCATCATTATATTTCCCCATAGTGGAAGTTTTTTAAGAATCCTAATCAAAGTGTCCTTTATTTCCGGCAAGTAATAAATATTTTCGATTTCAGTTTCTTGATCACACAATTGTTTAATTAAATCTTCTTTCTCCTCAAGATCTTTATACATTTTCAGAAGCGGGTTTTCTTCTTTATCTAATCCCTCCCATAAAGAATGTTTAATTGGAACGTGATTTTCCGAATCTACATTTTGTATTTCACATTCCTGCAAATTAGTTTTGATCCGGTTTTTTAATTCTAAAATCGCCGTTTCACACCGTGTTAAATTTCCATTTCTACTGCCGCGGTGTTTATTATTTGCTATAATATAAACATTTTCTATAATTTTCTTTACCTCTCCGTATGAAACACATTTTTTAATCAGAATCATACAATCAACAAAAAATTTTGTTACTCTAGTGTCTATATTTTTGAAAATACTTTGATTGTACAATGTTTTTATGAAATGCGAAGTATCAAGGCGAACATAACAGGTTGGAATTTTTTTGGTTCTATTTTCTAAAATATTAAAACATGTATTTAAGTAGTCAGAGGTGGATTTATAACCACAAAATACTTTTACCACCGCACCTACTAAAGCTGCGGAATCATCAGTTACTACTTCATTTGGAGGTTTTCCATTAGCCAACCAAGATTGTAACCAGCTAGCAATAGTATCTAAAGAGTGACTTTCTGATATACACTGTGAAATTGGCACGCTACTTTTAACGGTTGTATCTGTCATCATAACATACAAAAATATAGGACTTTGCGACTCTTGAGATAGTTGTGTGTGTTCATTGACGACAGGCCGAAGATTTTTATTAAATATAGAACCTGTTGCGTCTATAGAAACTCTAATATAATTATACTCTTTTTGGCATTTTTTATAATAATTCTTTTGATCGTCCGTCCAGTAAAATGTATAAAATGGAAAAGCAGAAACATATCTAACACATTTATCAAAAGGTGGTGAAACACACATACAAGTAAGTGACAATATTGGGTTGGGATGGAAAACATCAACTTTTTTATTTTCATGTTTAATTCGATGTAGTGTTTGTAATTTTGGCAATACTGGAGGTTCCTTGTCATTTTTCTTCATTAAAGTTGAGGCTAATTTATATCTTATAGAAGCTGCTGCTTCGTGTTGTAATTTTTCACCTAATTCCCTTATTTGGTAATACCGTAATCGGTTTTTTTTACTGGTGTTATGAGAGTACTTTTTATTTTCATTAATTATGCAACATTCTAGTTTAATTAAATTTTCCGTTTCTAAGTTAGTTGTTATAATTATTTTTGCGTGACATTGATTACAATATCCTGTGCATTTGATTTCGTAATTGTCTTTCACAATATTATTTTTAAAACACCAAGTGCATAAAGATCTTATTTCTTTCCATAGATGCATTTGAATTACATTAGTCCATTGGTTTGGTTTTAATTTACGTCTGACATTATACAGACTACCAGGGGCGATTTTGCTATTTCGGTGATAAAAATACCTTTGAGGCTTAATACTATCCCAAGTTATTGTATCCATATAAAATGTATGCGTACTGGTGTTCTCCGAAACACTATTATTAATGCTTTCGTTTGATGACGATGTAGACTTTTGATTTATCAAATTAGAATCATTATTACGAATTATTTCTTTTTTATCAACACCAAAAAAGTATTCGTAATTTCGTTTTATGCTTAATATGATTGATTTAATACTCATTTTGTAATTTAACCGTGTTTGAATTTGTTTATAAATTGAGTCATTTGCGGAAGGAATATTTTTAAAAAAGTCATCTTTGAATTCTGAAATTACTAATTTTTGCGTTTCTAATGAAACCTTTGGTTTAGGCCCTCGTTTTCCTTGCTGATCCATGTCGTTAGATTCACAAGAATTATCACAAATTATTATGCCATTTGTTTTCAATATTAACATAATATGAAATAACAACTAACTAACTAACATATAAATCAACATCAATAACATTATGAACACTTGTGTACTTATACTACCTATATTACCTGAAAATACCAACTATAGATGTAAAAAACATAACGGGGCCCCACCGCTCACGCAGTACGAGTCAGAAAAAGTTGTCTTCTAACGTGGTAAACATTGTGTCTTCAAGATAATCTGAAAATAACACGTATTTAAATAATTTAATATAGGTATGACAGGCTCCAGCCTTCCTCTAAAGGTACTTAAGCACTTACGTGTTTTCCATTATTTTAGCGTGATTTCTATTATAAATAGCGAAGGGGCAAAACACGAGGCTGAAGACGATTTCCCGAAGTCACAACTCCCATAGAAAATGTGATGAATAGGTTGACGACACTTAAAAGTTTAAGTGCATTCGCCGGATGACAATCGGTAATAGTCTTCACTTCACGTCATATTATCTAAAAAATACATCTGTGTTAATTCTATAGTTACGTTTATACTTACTACCGACGCTCGCGCTGACTGATTCTACCTATTTCGATATTGAAATGTAACTAACGTGAACTTAAGACGAGAACAGATCCTGACGGGTAACGAGGACAAGCTTGTAATAAAAAAATTGAAGAAAAGTAAATTATACCTATCCTAGCAAATAAGACAGTGTTTCATTTCCAGTAGAATTGGAGGATAAAACCAGGCCTCCGCAGAAGTAGGTATATAAATAGGTATTTGAGATCCAATTAGATAAACAAACAAGTTACATTACGTTATTATGTGTGTACCTACCTACATCAAACCTTTAAAAAAGTAACTAAGTAGGTACCCATTTTTAAAACTTCTTAAGCATGTCCTTAATTTTAAGTGTACAGTGTCATATTCAACGAAAAAATGAACGTGTTTTTGTAAAAAACAACTCGCTTGCTACCTAGTTTTACAGTGCAATTAATGAATGAGTGTAAAATCAATTTAGTTAAATGCCACTATTATAAATTGAAATATACTTACTGATTTGGGTGCAGCTCCTATATTGATTACGTACTAGATACACAATTTTATATAGGTAAATAATGACATCACCAACACATTGTTTGGTTTTGCAACCCACTATGTAGTCAAACTCAAAAGCCGGCGTTATTATAATGATGTGCGACGAAGTAAACAAACAAAGAAACTGAGAAGCGCTTGTTCGTTTCGATTGCTTTGTGACACAAAATGGACCCTTATCACCTTCAAAATACAGATCAGTCTTGTCTAATAATCGTAAGATGTTAGGGCAGCGCCATCTAGTATTTAAACATAAACATATTCATTTGCGTCGCGGGCGCCGCGCGTCGCTTTGTGACACAAAATGGACCCTTATCACCTTCAAAATACAGATCAGTCTTGTCTAATAATCGTAAGATGTTAGGGCAGCGCCATCTAGTATTTAAACATAAACATATTCATTTGCGTCGCGGGCGCCGCGCGTCGTAAGCCCCATACCTATTGACCGTACGTGCATCCATTACTGCCACACTATATTGAACTTTATCACATGAGGAATACAGGTCAATTCCGTAAACGTTGTGGTACCGTCCTTGATCCGGAAAATGATTATTTTGAATAATTTTGTCAGTTGTAATGTAAGCATTAATAACAGCAACTTTATTTTTCATGCATGATTTACTTCATTTGATATCTTAATCCTTCAAGCGCCGTGATCTAGACAAAATATATAAAATCATTGTTCCTAGCTACCGGGGTCCCATGCGACGCGCGAAGGCTTAATCATATTATTATAAAGTATTATTAAAATAATGTGTAATTAATAATATTGCGATTCTAAAGTAAATACTCCCTTACATAGACAATTAATAATTTACACAAGACAAAAATTGTTAGAAAGAAAGTTAATAATATTGTATTCGACTGTACTCAATGTAATGTATGTAGAAGTTTACAATCAAATTTAATGGTTTTCTAGGTCAAAAGTCAAGCAAAAATTGGACTGATATTGGGCACTATTTCAAGCACAATTTTTTGAGACGTAAATTGTACCTATAGCTCGTTCGATATTCGCGCACTGAGGTGAGTATGCTGGGCGTAGAACCTACGCCCAGCATACTCACTGAACGAAGCCTATAACTCCGAAGTTATTCGAGCACTGTTTTTTCTTTTTGGGCACCGTTTGGCACTATTTGGGAACTATTTTTTGAAGTATGAATTATGTTTGAAGCGTATACAGATTCTCCGGACGGAGGTGAGTATGCTGGGCGAAACCTTCGTCCAGCATACTCATCGAACTATGGCTATAACTTCGCAAGTACAAGAGCACTATTTTTTTCCTTTGGGCACTATTTAGCACTATTTCAGAACAGTTTTTTGACATTCATGAAATATCAGGATTCCATGGTGAGTATGCTGGACGAAGGGACACGTTGGATGTAGCATATTTTGCCAGCGAATCGGCGCATTCATTGCCACTTATACCCGAGTGACTAGGAACCCAAACTAACTCAATGTTTAAACTTTTGGTATGGCAAGTGTAGAGTAAATTAAGAATATCGGTAATAATTTTGCTATGAAGTTTTGATTTTAATTGGTTTTGACCTAAAGCCTGGATACTACTGTGAGAATCTGAGAAAATGACTGAATTTTTAATGTTGTGTGCTAATATGAAATTGATAGCTTCTAATATGCCAATGCATTCCCCTGTAAATACAGAGGCCTCAGGAGGGCACTGGAATAAAAGGGCTATTCTGGAGTTCTGGAAGTATGTTGATACACCTGTACAACCAGTTGGCGATAATTTTGATGCGTCCGTGTAAAATAAGTTCCAGCCATGCCAGTATCTTTCAATAGCCCGGTCGAAGTCGCCTTTTACGTCCTGCGAGTTTTTGGAGATGCCAAGTCCCAAAACGATTTTTGGCTTAAAATGAACCACCTCATAGGCGGAAGAAAAGACAGGAAGAGTAGGATATTGACAAACAGGTGAAGGGAGGTGTTTAAGCTCTCTGTACCTATTCATCAATGGAATATTTTTATTGTTCCAATAGGAAGAGGCATTGAGGGATAGAAAAATTTGCTCCAAAATGGGAATTAAAGGATGGGATGAGAGGGAGAGGACTTTTGATAAGAAACGATCTGCTAAGTATTGTCTGCGAAGGGCAAGGGGAGGATCTGCGCATTCAACCTGGAGAGCATTTATGGGGGAGGATTTCATGGCACCAATTACGATTCTTAGGCATTTGGACTGGACTGAATCTAGTCTGCGCAGAGCTTGTTTGTTGCATGGCTCGATTAGATAACAGCAGTAATCTAACACGCTTCTGACTATAGCATTATAGACCAGTTTTAAGGTATATGGGTGAGCACCCCACCATACACCTGCCAAAGCTCTAAGGACCGAAATCGAGCGTTCACATTTTTTCACTGTATTGTTAATGTGATCCACTCCCGATAATTTGGAATCCAGGGTAACACCCAGAAATCTAGCACTCTCCTTTACTGGGATAGCTTGGCCGTCAATATTAATGTCCACCTGTGGTACAAGACGTCTGCGAGTGAAAACAACTGCTGTACTCTTTGGGGCGCTTAGAGATAGCCCATGATCTAGTAGCCATTGGTTTAATGAGGACAAAGACACGTTCATGGATTGGGCAGCGTCCTCGATGGACTTGCCACAGACCAATAGTGCAATATCGTCCGCATATTGGAGAATTTTGCAGTCCAAATTTAAACAAGAGGGGAGATCTGAAGTGTAAATGTTATATAAAGGGGGGCTAAGAACGGATCCCTGTGGTAGACCCCTCCAAGCTAACCTTGGTTCAGAGTCCTCCCCAGGAATCCTTAGTTTAATACTGCGGTCTGAGAAGATATTGCATATGATCTGACATATCCTAGCCGGGACTCTCAGCTGTTGCAACTTCTGCCTGAGAATTGGGAGGAGGACAGAGTCATAGGCAGCAGAAATATCCAAGAAGACGGCTACCACAGACTCACTTCTACTAAGAGTCAGCCGGATCTCTGATGTGAGGGTTGCCACACTATCAGTTGTACCCAGACCTTTCCTAAAGCCAAATTGAGCCGTTGGTAGCAGTCTTCTGCTCTCCACAAACCATTCCAAACGATTTTTTACTAAATTTTCCAGGAGTTTCATAAGGACGGACGATAGAGCAATCGGTCTGTATGAAGAATGATTACTAGGATCTTTTCCAGGTTTCAAAATGGGGATAACAACTTGAACCTTCCAATCAGGAGGAATATATCCGGAGGAAAAACAATAATTGGCCAAATCCAGGTAATACTGGTGGGTCTTATCCCCAGCTTTGCATATGAAAGAGTATGGAAATCCATCCACACCAGGAGCAGAATCCTTCACATGTGCGAGGACCGATTTCAGCTCCCCCAAAGTGAATGGTTTATCCAGAGGATCATCTGATGCCATCTGGGGATCTGATGAAACACATTCATCTTTATCCGGGGCGTAGGCTGGGGCTAGTCTGGAGAAGAACTGGTAAGCCTGTTCTTTAGATGTCATGCTCCCAGAGGGTGGTCGCATGCTGTTCCTAAAAGATTTTAATTTACGCCACACCACTGAGGCTGGAGTGGACGGACTCAGCGAATCGCAGTACCTCCGCCAACCATCTCTTTTCTTTTTCTTGAGTAGTTTCCTGGATTTAGCCAATACGTGTTGAAAATTCATGAGGTTCTCTAGGTTCATATCCGCGTTGAGCTTTCTTTCGGCCTCATTCCTGGCTCTGATCGAGGCAGAGCATTCTCTATCCCACCATGGCGGAGAAGGAATTTTGCCAGTTGGCGGTTTTTTGGAGGGGAAACAGTCGTCCGCTGTAGTGGATATAGTACTCGAGAATGCCGAAAAGCATTCCTGAGCATTTGCGTCATTGATGGGAGGAAGAGAGGAGACCCGTAAATCTAAAATTTTAGAGTACAGATCCCAATCAACTGAATTCAGTTGGTACTTTAACAGGGGAGGGGAGATATTGTCGGGAATGGATTTAGATGGGATTTCAACCATGATGGGATAGTGGTCACTCCCATAAGTCATATCCAAGCGCTTCCAATTGAAAAGGCTGGCTATATTGGATGAGCAAAATGTCAGATCAACACAACTGTTGTTCTGTCCTGGTGAGCCCCGACGTGTGGCACAGCCATTGTTGATCACACACAAATCTAGCTCATCCAACATATCAACCAGACCCGAACCAAAGTTGTCGCAGGTATCTGACCCCCACCTATAGTGATGGCCGTTGAAATCACCCATAACAAGTAGCGGGCCTTGTACATTACTCAGCAAATTTTTTATTGTATCAAGATCACTAGTCTGTGGGTGAGCAATGTAAAAACTAAAAATATTTATATCCTCAGCCTTAACAGCAACAACATTGATGTTGTCACCTACAAAGGGTAGAGGAATTGGGGAGAATGTAACTTTGTTATTGATGAACAAAGCACATCCCCCATATCCATCTGATCTGTCATGTCGAACACCACTGAAACATGGAATCCCGAAATTACTATCCGGACGAAGCCATGTCTCAGCGATGCTACAGACTGATGGTTTATGCTTATTAATTAGATAAAGAAGGTCAGTCTTCCTGGGTGAAACACTCCTGACGTTCCATTGAAGAAATATCTGGGGATGGAACACTATGAATATAGTTGACGATTGATGACAATTTGTTGGCAACGTGGTCTGGTAGGGATTGGGAAGGGTTCGCTAACATTGTCATTAGCATACTGGATATAACATTAAGTATGTTTTCAGGGCTAATGGGACTGCTTGCACCATCTCTAGGGATGGCGCAGCCATTTTGGGAAGGGGAAAAGGAATAATCATGAATAAGGGCTTGATGAGCCTGCTTATCATAGCTAGGTGAAAGGGGGGCGTGGGATTTGGGTTTAAGAAAGACTGTTTTACGGTGCGATCTGGGTGTTTGGGGAGTTTGGCTTTGGGATTGAGGAGAAAAAGGGGGTTTTTGTTTGGATGGTGCTCTTGACACTTCAGCATATGATCGTGAAACCCGAGGGAAAACCTGACTAGCTTCCTCATAAGAAACAGATTTTTCTGCCATAAGGGCTTTTATCCCTTTCTGGCGACCCAATTCAGGGCACGCCTTGTCATTAGCGTAGTGGTTGCCAGAACAGTTTACGCAAATGGCATACTCATTGGGAACTTGGCATCCATCACCTGGGTGGTCTTCGCTGCACTTGAAGCATCGGGGTTTTGAACGGCATACAGTACGAGTATGCCCGAAACGACAGCAGTGGAAACATTGTATGGTAGGGTACATGTACTTTTCAACCGACAAAGCTGAGTAAAAGCAATAAACTCGCCTAGGCAGAACTTGCCCGTCAAAGGTGAGAACAACAGTTTGTGTCGGTTTCCATTCAGTGATACCTAGAGAACTCACCTTCCGGTTCATTCTCCTCGCCTTTATAACAGGGCCGCATCCAGCAGGAACCTTGATATTTTGGATGATTTCATCCTCTGTCCAATCCGTAGGAACATCTCTGACAAGACCCATGCGGGTGATGTTGTACTGAGGAATAGTGGCTATATAGTTGTTTTGGACTAATATGCGGCTGATCAAAAAGCTGTTCGCATCCTGGTGAGACTGGAACTCCACTGACACGCGATTCCTTCCCAATTGTTTCACACTGCCTAGTACAATGTTACTGAAATTTTTCTCATGCAGGAACATTCCAAACTTAACTTTGTGGAGGGTGGTACCAGATGTCTGACCATTGTTTAAGGAGACGTGCACTACATAAGGAGCATTGTCTCTAGTTGTATAGATCTGCCTACCGGTCTCTTTCTTATGGAATTTGGGAGGGGTTGTCACAGTGGTCGGGGGAGAAGTCGCCAATCTTTTTCTGCTAGCAGATTCAGAGTCCATTTTGTCGTTTGAAGCATTGTCGTCGGGAAGGGAAACCGTTAACACCGGAGTGTATTCGAAGGGATCAGGGGGGTCGGGAGGTTTTTTAGTATCTATAGTGGATACTGGATAAAATAGTTATGAAAAACACCAAAACTTACGCTAAATACACCTTACGACACAACACAAACACAAATAAAAGTTTCGATTGAAGATCACGCTGCCAGGATTCACTAAAATCGAAAATAAAAACAAACAAACAAAAGCACGTGTTTGACCTTCACCACTACCAAGCGAACGAGGACTATTATTAAATTTTGAAATAGAGTGTTATTGTAATGAATTGTAGGCAAAAAGCTGTGTCACTTCTGCGGTATAAAAATCTATATGGATAACATGTCATTACACTATGTTGAACGAAACGCGTAAGTGCCTCGAAATTCATGCTGCTTAAGACATTTTGGTCGTGAAAAAAGTATCTCTAAAAGCTATCTAGGCGGTGTATGTTTTAATAGTTTTGTTAGACGACATAATGCCAATCTAGCGCTGCAGCGAACTTTTGTTTTAACTTTTCAGTATTTTGACAAATAGTTTCCATGAACGTGCTTGTCTATCGCTAGAATATAAGTCGATGGCTAAGCCATATTCTCAGGGTTGGGCAGTATTTGAATTACTTGTAATTAAAATACTTACTAATGTAATTTGTAATTCGTATTTCAAATACCTGACGGCGAAGTATTTTGTAATTAGTATTTCAAATACTTGAGGCTTCAAAATACATTTTAACATTAAAATACATTTAACCTGTAAGCTGTTGATCCCCGCATTAACGCGCCATTGTCTTACTATTGTGTCTCTAATTACGCACTCAGAAAGATTGTTTTCTTTAACAGGTTTTATTCACTCTCCAACAAGAGGCTGTTTGTCTGACAGTACATATAAAAATCAAAGTCAAAATTTTGTTCATCAAAGGAAATTCTGGTTTTACTGATTAATTAATCTTGTTTTCCTCTACTTTTCAGCCCATGCTGGTCTAGATTACTTATTTTGTAATTTGTATTTTGTATTTCAATTAAAAATAGCTAAAATACTGTATTTTGTATTTTATATTTCAAATACCTCACTTAGAGATATTTTGTATTTTAATTACTTGCGATACTGTATTTTGTAATTTGTATTTCAATTAAAGCAAAGCATGTAATTTGCCCAGCCCTGCATATTCTCCTGTTAAATTGAACGGGAAAAAAAAAAGAATTGAAGTTGAGGTTTTTGGCGGGATTTCTTCGAGTGAAGTTCAGTGGCTGTTTTAATTATTCGCGAATTGATTCCTAGTGGATGTTGTGGTGTAAAATTGGTGTAGTTTTGTATCTCAAGTGTCTGCGCAACTGGAATAATATGTGGAATCATTGAAATAGGCGCAATCTCGGTAAAATGGAGCTGAGAATTAGCTACCTCAGCGAAGTTTGCTGAGAAGGCTGAATCGATACATTTGCTGCCAAATACTTCAAAAAACATTACAATGTGTTACACACCTGCATTCTAATGTAAAATAAAAATAAACAATTATTACGGAAGGCTTATTAGTCTTATTACGCAAGAAAACATTGACGAAGGACTAGGCGATATGGTCGAACGACTATAGCCTTTTGTAAGGGGTAAACAGAAAAAAAAATGAACACAGAAGTAAAGTGAAGTACTATTTTATTAAATAGCTTATGAAAAATAATAATAGATTGGAAAGAGTGGCAAAGAGTATGTATTTAGTTCAGGTCATTAATTATATTTACGTTTTAATTTCAAAAAGACTGCAGGTCACTTAAAGTAAAGAGTTTTAGTGTTCTAATTTATTGTTCCAAATGATGCATTTAAAACATTACTGCTGTTCCAATCTTTCGGAACACTAAAATGTTTCGGAGAAGTGAGTCGGTTCAGTAAATAGTTACACACGCCTAGTTTGTTTCAGTTTGACGTTGGACGAAAGACAAGATGATATGGTCGAAAGACTATAGCCTTGCCTAATGCCCTGCGTTCTACATAAAAAATCGATGATTAATTAATCGATTATTTATTTTGAATAAAAAATTGATTAATGAGTAATCGATTATTTTTTTAAATATAATCGATTTTGATAAATTAATCGATTTTTTCCTAATATGTCAATTAATTCCAAAATAAACGCCAAAAATATTATATTAATAACAGTTTTATAAATTAAAAATAAACAACAAAAATAAGAAGTCTTTAAATAATCAACACTAATTAAAGTTTTAAAATAATCAACATTAATTAAATTTTGTAAATAAAAAAAACCAAAGCCAACTACTTGTCGACCTTTTGGTCGTTGACATAAACACTTTTTGTCACGAAAAGTCGTAAAACTTTCAAAGTTTCAAAATTGTCGTTTGAAAAATGAAGTTTCAACAATGAATATCGTATCGGATGACGTAACAGCCGAATGTCGGTAAAATAGTACAGTTCGTTGACAAGCGCCATCTAGTGAATGTTTGAGTAAGTAAATGAATGAACTGAACTATTTGAAAAGCACAGAAGGGATGCCGTCGTAGACGCACAGATGGCGTTAATGTAATATTGATCGACCTAATAGTAATTCGCGCTCCGGCTTCTAGATTAGAAGTCCAGACTTAATGTCGGGTGGCAGATGAAAAATCGATTTTGGTTGTTATGTAATTATGAAAAAATAATCGATTATTAATCGATTATTTGTAATAATAAAATCGCTTATTAAAATCGATTATTTATTCACATCCCTACTGCGTTCAAAAATGAGATTAGAGTTAACTCTATTGACGTCATCGGGTAGATACTCTAAGCTCGCATTTTTGAACGCGAACGTAGAGTTCAACTGTCATTACACCAACCTACCCTGCTCGAAGTTAGAGTTAGTTGGGTTAACTCTAGGGTAGTTACTCGAGTTATTAAAGAACGACTCTGGGTTGCAACTCGAAGTTACTCTGGTTATTTTTGAACGCAGCCATGGGCAAACAGAACAAAAACAAAACAGTTTGACATTAGTGTTGCCTAACTATCGATAGTTGATGTATCGATAGTTGACCTCGAAAAATAGTCACAATATCGATAGCCCTATCGATACTACCGATAGTATCTATCCAAGAAATTGAGCAATACTATCGATAGTATCACTATTATGGTGTATTTTACTGCAATCACTGTCGATACTATCGATAGTTTTATTACATCGATATTTTACCAAAATTCAATAGTATCGTGTTGGATTCAAAGCTTTATGAGCGACATATTCAGAAAAAAAAATAACTAATTAATAATACAGCGTGTAATTGACAGGTTGGCAAAAACGAAAAGTATGAATTCAGACTGGTATTGTTAATATTTTGTTAGTGAAATATTTTCCCGGAAATGATAGGTGAACGTTTTTCAATTTTCAATTTTATTTCGGCTACGCAATGTATAACGAATATATCGATACGCGCGCGACCCTGTACCTCGCGCGTTGTTCATTCATACTAATAGGTAGGTACTTCGGGACGTGGACCGTGTTTGGAATAAATACATAGTACACTACACACACAAACACACCTATCAAAAAATTTTAACACGAATTCAAAACCTATCAAAAATTAAAATAGTCACTTACCTAAATTAAAGTCTCTCGGGTCGTATAAGGCATGGCTCAAAGTGGTTGCCTCCGAGCTGCACGCACAGTTGTGCTCTACCCCCTAAGGCTACCCACTGACCAAAACACGGGACCCAAAATACAACTATGATACACGCCAGCCCAGACATTAACTGACCACCGCGTCTGATGACCCGTCTGCTGCATTGCGTACGGGTTGTGGCGTGCCCAAATGTGAGCATTCTGTCGGTTCCACATACCGTTTCGAGTAAACGTCGATTCATCGGTCCAAATCACCCGTGAAACGAATAGGCGATTTAGCTGCTGCCGATGTATCAGCCATCTGCAGTACGCCAGTCTACGCGTTGAGTCACCAGGTACCAGAGCCTGCACTTTATGGATCCGATATGGACGTTGCTTGTCCTTTCGAAGGACTTTGTGCACAGCCCAATGTGAAACACGGGGTCCGTTATTACGCCTTACAAGTTTTGCAGCAGTACGGGTTCCCAAACGCGGATATCGACGAACAACATCTAAAATCGCCTGCTCAGAACGAGCACGGATTGTCCTTCCAGCACCTTCCTGACGCGGCACAATAGGTAAATTTTCTAAAACACGTTCATATGCCCTTGTGATAGTACGACTATTAGCTGGATGTCGTTCATTTGGGTGTCTTTGAACATAGAGCCTTAATGCCAACGACGCGTTTCCTCTAGCTTCACCCAAGCACATTAACATCTGGCCATATTCGCGAGCACTAAACGTTTCATTACGCCGATTCATGACGATACCACACAACACAAAAACACACAACTCAACTGAACGCAATACACAGTCCCGAACTCTCAACAGTTGAAAGAAAACGAAATAGACGTCCAGAACTCACCAGCAATCGCGGCAAACTGAAATGGCGGCAAAGGTTTCGTTTGTCGGCAAACCTTTGAGAGTGTGTGTGACACGTGTAGCAATTAGGGCTGCCCACATGGTATGAAATTAAACATTTTTATTTCGGTAATAGTAAGTACGTTAGTCGAGATGCCCATGGCGCAGTAGTTACAGTGGTCGGCCTGCGATTGAGATAAAGATGAAGAACTAGGTATTGAAAAATAATCGTATCGTAATCGTATGATAAACATTGTTATTAACCGCTATCTTTTGTAACTTTTACTCATGGTTCTGCTTCCAAGTTTAAACCTAGTACCTGTCAATCCCCTAGCAGCACGCGCGCGATTTTGCGCCATTTTTATTTTTTTATTTTTTTTATTAATTTATTTTATTAATTAAGTTTTTTTTTATAGGGTATTTATTCAAGAACGTAAATAAGAAGTTTTCATTATAGTATGTAAAAATCGAAAATAAGCAAAGCTTTTCGTAACTACACGCGCGAACGCCGGCTTTCGCTCAGGGATTGACAGGTAGAATGTGAATCTGGCAATATTGACACATTGTTTTTATGTTTTATGTCCCACTAAATTGTCTAAAGGAAACAATTTACATTACTGTAATGCAACGCGTGTGTACAGTTCGGGCAGCTTCGTAATTGATACTGTAGATCATTAACGATTTAAAATAAGGTTTTTGGAATTAAGAAATAATAAAGTAATCATACTCCTGAGTATCTAATTATTATTAAAGCATTTTACATAAAGAAAATAAAATTACAAGTATTAAATTCCGTACGCGGTACAACCCTAGCAGCGTCGGCGCGTAAGCAAAGGCGCACCCGCGCACCACACAAAAGGAGCGAGCGAGCGAGCGGTATGCTGTCTCTGTCTGTCGTAGGCACTACGGAGGGCAATAAACTTTTACAGCTAACAGCTGATTCCCCGCGGGTTGTATGAATTTTCTTTTACGATTACATTGCCGAATTTAAGTTTTTTGCTTTTTTTTCACTAAAATTGTGTTTTTGGGCTGGATTTTGTTGTAACAAATAAATAGAACACAAATCTAGTTGAAAAACGGTCGGAAAATTCGACAATTTTCCTGAAGGAAATTCCAACGTTTTTCAGTCATAATCATGGTCATGAAGCTACTATTTCAGTTTTTGCCAACCTGTCAATTACACGGTGTATATTATTTTTGTCAGTGACTGTTTTTTTAAATGGGTAAGTAATTATTCTTACAATATTGTATATTTTTACTTATAATAAAATTTATACAATTATTACACTTAAGCTGATTATGGTATGATCACACTTAAGATATTATATATTATGGGCGGCATTTTTTACGTTTTTTGCATATTACAACGCTGTTTTAAGTTGTAAGTTCGTAAAGTAATAATTGCCGCCTATATTGTTGATATATTTGCTTAATAATAATCATGAACTAATAATGTTTACTAAAATTCCGGTGCAATACTATTGAACTTTGGGTAAATATCGATGTAGTAAAACTATCGATAGTACCGATAGTATCGACAGTGATTGCAGTAAAATACACCATAATAGTGATAGTATCGATACTATCGATAGTATCTATACCCAATAGTATCGATACTATCGATAGTATTGCACTTTATCAATAGTATTGCTCAATTTCTTGCATAGATACTATCGATAGTATCGATAGTATTGTAAAATTTCAATAGTATCGATAGGGCTATCGATATTCTGACTATTTTTCGAGGTCACGATAGTATCGACAACCTATCGAGGTCACGATAGTATCGACAACCTATCGATAGGATATCCCGAAGATATTAATTATAAGCTCTAAAGCGTTAGCTTTACATACTCTTTGATAAGCTCGGGAAAAAGTTGGCAACACTGATTGCATGAAAATGAAAAATGGCGTTTGTGTTGTATCAATGAAGATCTGTAAACATACGTATTACTTTGTGCGCAAGTGAACGTATTTGTTGTGGAATTGAACAGCTTTGTTTTAATATTTGTTAGTGATAACCAGAACGTGGACTAATGAGTTTACTGACCGATGTCTGCCGTGGCTCCCACTATCCCCGGTTGGTGATAATTTTGTTGCTTTTTAGGGAAATCCACGCATTCAGTTAACTGAAATCGATAAAATACACTGCCACTGCCTAATTTCCTAATTGTTATGATACTTTTACTTTGATTACGACTTACGCACGGGTAGGTACGTTACACATCATAGAAGTTATCGACCTATTTTTCAATTTGACAATGCACCGCGTGACGCGTTGTTACTAACTCACCAAGTTAGAAATGGAAATTTAACTATGACTAATAATGCATTCGACTAGCAAAAACAAAAATGATATATAATAAGCACCTCTGATAAGATTCCCAACATATTCAAGACTAGTTTCTGCCCGCGACTTTGTCCGCGTGGAAGTCATTGTATGTACCATAAAACAGTCAATGACATTCGGCAATAGTGTAACTTTCTATCAGTAGAAAAAATCAGAACTTGATCAGTACTTCCTAAAATTATTTCTTACTTACAAGCTTAATAAACAAACAATTAACCTCATCATAAGTTATGAATAACTAAAACATTATTTTGCTTGCTGACAGAAAACAGTAAATTTAATAGTACTTACATTTAAATGTTTTATTAGGTCATGCTTCTAATAACATGTACCTACTCAGCAGCCCTAAAGAGGTATTTTTTTTTGTGATGAGTACTAAGCTTACATATAGCTGACCTTGATTTATTCAGGTAAAATTAGTCATTGTAAATTTCTAATTAGTTATCTGATTATGGTGCATTTCTACCAGGAATGTGTAATACCCATCAATAGAATAATTTCTTAGCAGAACTTTAGGGTAAAAAGCCTGCTGGGTATGACTTATCTGAATTAACTTATTTTATATACAAAAAAACTGGGCAAGTGTGAGTCGGACTCGCGCACTGAGGGTTCCGTACAAACTTGAAAGGTAAATTGCGGTTTATGATTTATGACGTATAAAAAAAAAACTACTTACTAGATTTCGTTCAAACCAATTTTCGGGGGAAGTTTGCATGGTAATGTACATCATATGTTTTTTATTTTTATCCTCTTATTTTAGAATTTACAGGGGGAGGGGGACACATTTTACCACTTTATAAGTGTCTCTCACGCAAACTATTCAGTTTAAAAAAAAAAAGATATTAGAAACCTCAATATCATTTTTGAAGACCTATCCATAGATACCCCACACATATGGGTTTGAATAAAAAAAAAGTTTTGAGTTTCAATTCAAAGTATGAGGAACCAACCCCCAAAATTTTTATTGTTTTTTTTTTCTATTTTTTTGTGAAAATCTTAATGCGGTTCACAGAATACATCTACTTACCAAGTTTCAACAGTATATTTCTTATAGTTTCGGAAAAAAGTGGATGTGACATATGGACGGACGGACAGACAGACAGACAGACATGACGAATCTATAAGGGTTCCGTTTTTTGCCATTTGGCTACGGAACCCTAAAACAATGCTACCTCACTCCAATTTGTTGTGGATATTGATCCACTATGATATATCCTTGCCTCACTTTGCTTCCGTTTATGGTTATGATGGAAAGTTTACAGTTCAGCTATTATTCTCTTAGCAGCTCTCTGCTCCCTAGTTGTTTTGTGATACCACAATACCCATATTTGTCTTTTTAAGCTGACAATTTTTTCAAACATAAAGCTATGGATTAGGAATTTCTTTTCTTTGTGAGAAAAAGTTGTGGTGACTTAACTGAGGTGCTCCCCAATATGTCAGCAGCACCTTGGGAAGTATATTATTATGAGTTTTTAAGCCATCCATTAAACAATTAAAACTACGGATTGCATCTAGATTGTACGAAATTATAAAGAAATCCAAATTTTAAAATAAAGTGTTGAAAGTTGAAAAGAACCTTTTCAACTTTAACTTGAAATTGCTCTCACCGTCTCTCTGAATTCTTTTTAATAAATGTTCGTAACTAAGTTTGTAGATCTAGTTACCTTGTGTATTTGCACCAAGTTTTATTAAAATAGGTTCATTGATTTTTGAGAATCGGGACTGGCCAGTCTGTATGAAATTCCGTGAAGTATAAACTCTTAAAAAAATGAATACTATAAAATCTGTAAAGTATAATAATTATTAACTTGAAAATGTTAAAGCAATATTCAGGGTACTTCTTTTCCATGGTTGTTTTGAACCTGTGACTAATATATAGTAGACAGTTAAAATAAACTTAATGCTATGTTTATAGGGGCTGACCCTGCAAAGGATATACAAAAACGCCGTGCTGGCAGTGTTGGGTGAGTTACTGAGGAATAATATATTAAAATTCACTTTTCAATGAATGAAGGGGCCTTCAATAAAATCCAATGCTTCAGCAATGTATAATGACAGACATTATGTTGATGCTTAACCCCTCCAGTTTCGATTTCCTTATACCAAATGCAAGAAAAAAGATATTTTGAACCTAGTGTTCAGATTTCATTTCGAGCATTTTCTCTTATGAAACTGAGTAGCTTTAAGGGATATTTAAGAGGTTAATGATATTTATATTATTTGGGAGAGGCCTTTGTCCAACAGTGAGACACTAAAATTATAAATAAAAAAATATTAAGATCATTGAACTAATGACATGAAAATCGAAATGCCGACTCATTAATTAGTTTATTACTACACTGTTAACATTTATATAGAAGTACCCAATACTAAACACACTGTTACTCTGCCTTCCCTAATTTTAGTTGAGTATATAAAAAAACCGGTCATGTGCGGGTGGAACTCACGCACGAAGGGTTCCGCACTGTCCATAGCCCCCTTAAATTTTTATTTTATTGTTTTTTTTACCCGACTGCAAGAAGTTATGTCTAGTATTTGTTGTTATAGCGGTAACAGAAATACCTCATCTGTGAAAATTTCTACTGTTTATCTGTCACAGTTCATAAGATACAGCCTGGTCAGACAGACGGACAGCGGAGTCTCTTAGTAATAGGGTCTCTTTTGGGTACAGAACTCTATTGAAACTGCAGTACACATGTGGGAGCTTTTGTTTACAAATGCTCATTCAAAAATGTAATCTGGTGTACCCAATACTTCTGGTGTACTCACTTCACTAAATATGTGTTACTAAGGCTGCTGTAAAAAGATGGATGGATTGTGTGAAGAGTGATATGAAAGAAAAGGAAGTTAGTGATAGTATGACGAGTGACAGGGCAGAATGGAAGAAAAAAACGTGTTGCGCCGACCCCAAATAACACGGGACAAGGGCAGGAAGATGATGATGATGATGATGATGAAGGCTGCTGTAACAAAAAATAGTAAAAATAAACAAAAGTTAAACATTATGGAAGGTCTCATACAAGAAATGTATTTTTTTTTTCGTCGTTTTTAGTTATTTATGTTATCGCTCTTTTGAAAATTGCGCTATAGATTATGCCTCGTTTACACGTGGGCCTAGCCTCGGCCAAACACCATCCCTAGCCATTGTATAAAAGGGGAAACCCCGTTTAAACAACTATCTATCTAGATTCATTTTAAATCCATCTAATATGGTATATAATACTGGACTGAACTTTGTTCTTTTTTCTTTTTATTACCTATTTATTTAAAATTATTTTTATTATCGCAGTCGGGCTTTTTTATTTTTTAAATTTATTTTTTTATTTTACACTTTTTAGTTATTATAATCTAATATCACAATTTATTCACTCTATTTTAGGCGTACATTTATCACTTAAAAGTTCACAAACCTACCTAGTCATCCGCCCCGCTTTTTATGTATCTTAAATAAAATTGAAGTGGCTGTTTGTAGTATCAAAAAACATTTGTTTACTAAATGTATATCAAAGTAACGGTTCGGAAGTCGGTGTTTCTATAATAGTTTTGTCTCTTCGTTATTTAACACCGACTTCCGAAATTAAAGTTATTTCGCACTTTTCAGTGTTTTTTTTTTACTTTGAAGTCGGTTGTATTTTTTTTTGTAAAAGTTTTTTATTTTATACTTTTTAGTTATGGTACCACCACTAAAAAGTACCCCTCAGCCAAACATAAATACCTTATAGCCAGAGTGCATCTCATGACAATTCTAATAATCCCAAACACGGTTAGATTACATTAATTTATTACAGAGTTCTGGTGCCTAACTTCAGGCTTCATCATCAGATCAGTTCGATATATTCCCCCTCTACTTTCAGTCAGTCATCGACTACACATATAAACAAAGCAATTTTACTTGTTACGACGGTTCTGCTGTGATCCTATGAGGAGTTCTGTTCCATATCTTCGAAGATCATGATCAGATCATAACAATATTTCTATGGGACCAACTCTGAAACATAACCTTTCAATAAAAAAAAAAATTTCAAAATCGGTCCACAATTGACCGAGAAATCGGTGAACATACATAAAAAAAAAAAACATACATTCAACCGAACATATAACCTCCTCCTTTTTGAAGTCGGTTAAAAAACATAGATTTTTAAATTTTTGATTGTTTATCGGTTTGTTCCGGCTAACATCCGAAACTGCAAGACTGATTTTGACAGGACATTTACTGACGGATAGCAATTGTTACAAGCAGTTACTTCTTACACTCTAGGACGGCGAGGGAGAGCGTGCCAGACTTTTACTGAGTAAAACCATACCTAGGTTCTTTCAGTTGCCCTTTGCGTTCCAGGACCACGGGTTACCTTTTCAGAAGTCCTCCCATGGCCTTAGTAGGCTCCGCTGGGCTCTACGGTTTTGCTGACAACTCTTTGAGGAAAGCGTAGTACTCTGTCGACGATTTGGGCTCGGTCCGGACAATAGCCGGACGGCCAGTCGTTGATGTTACAAGGAAGGGCTACTTGTCATTTTCCCGCGGTAACGGGACTTAATACCCAGGGGGGGGATATAAAAAGGGGAGTAATGAAGTCGCGAGGAACCGTTAGTAGATAATAAATAACATATTTCCTATTGTATTTATTTTTAATATGGCCATGATGGCCATTTTGAAATCCTCATGATGAACCCTTTAATTTGATACCCATATTGCAGTATCCAAAACGAAATATTGAACACTTGGGTTATCAAGACAAATCCAACGATATCTTAATTATATAAATCCGTTCAGCGGTTTGGAAGATATGAGGTATTAACGAACATTACACACATCTTATCTTATTGTGGGGCTGGCCCTGGGCCAGAGCACTTCGACCCTTCTGGATATTTTGTGCTATGCCCCTCCTGTCTACTCAACCCCTAGCCCTCCGTGCACCTCCTTCATGAGTCCCAGTATGGCCTTAATGGGGCTGAGCCTGTAGTCCTCTGGTCTTGGTAATGGTTGGCCCAGATACCCTAGTCTTTTGAAGCTTAGTGCTGCAGTCGCACAGCAGGTTTAACATAGTCTCCTCTACATCTTCACAGATCCTGCAAGTCTGGTCGCTTGCTAGTCCCATGTTGTGGAGCTGTTTATTGGTCGCATAGTGCCCCGTGAAGACTTCTGTGATTGTTCGAAGCTGTGATCCGCTGTACCTCCATAATTTTTGGGTCCAGGCATTATCTATATCATTAAATGATAAATGATATTTATTTTGTAAATAGGTTTAAAAAAACACTTTTACACGTCAATTTTTTTTTTTCGTCATTTTTAAACTAGATGAGGCCGGTGTTTCCTAGCTGACTACCCTGAGAAGAAACACCGAAACAAACTCAGGGGTCAAAGTCTCTTTTAAAGTCCATACAGTAAATATGTAATGGTCAAATCACATGAGAACCATGCAGATTTGTCTGAAATGGTCTTTTGAAGAAAGAACCTTACAGATTTGAGTGGACCTGTCCAGTCAGTGCAAGCATTTGTCAGTATTCGTAAAGCTCAACTCAGGACTACTAAGGAGCTCAACTACTTGACGAACAATACCAAGGAAAGGACATTTGGGTAGGCCGCAGAAAATACTCAAATTGCCAGACATACGTTAAAATTACTGAAAAGGAAAAAAAAAAGCAATCAACATAGTCCTCACGTTCACAATAATAAAAAGAAAAATATTGTTTACAATACTAAGTAAACATTGATGTCAAAAATTAATAGAGAAAGAGAAAAAAAAAGTCAAATTGCAAATTAAAAATTATCTACAATATCGAATTGTAATAAATAATAATAATAAAAAGCAAAATTGAATTTATAATAATTAAGAATAGCTTTGCATGCTTCTGGCCTGTTGTGTTGCGCCAGTGTGTGCTGTGTATCTCTAACGCAGCCCGTTTCAATGCTTGGTTGATGACCCTTGGTGAGAGTCCTATGAAGGGTTCCGGTCTGTATAGGGGTGTCTCGGATCGTTTCCTTGCCAGAGTGTCGGCTCTTTCGTTCCCTTCTACTCCTGTATGACCTGGCACCGAGATCAATCTGACCTTGTTGCGCCTTCCAATCCGGTTTAGTATTTTAATACAGTTTAGTACCAGCTCATAATCCACTGTATTGGACATGAGTGCCTTAAGTGTTGCGTGGCTGTTGCTTAAAATGTAGATAGTGTCCCCTTCGGTGCCACTGTCTAGTATTTCCTGCGCGCATGCGATTATAGCATAGGTCTCTGCTTGGAAGACCGTCGCCAGTTTGCCCATGCTTAGGCTAAGATTGTGGTTGTCGCTGTGTACCCCCTGCTCCTGTACCGGTGTTCATTTTAGAGCCATTCGTGTACCATACCTGGTTGTTCCCTTTGTGGGGTTTTATCCCACCTTTCCATTCCTCCCTACTCGGAATGTAGATTTCAAACTCCTTTTTGAGATTGCGGATGGTATGTATTTTGTCACATCCCATGTCCATAATCCAGTCAAGTTCCCTGTTTGGTTTTGTGTTTGTATGGTTTATTTTACATCCGGAGTTTGTCCAGTGCCCCATACTTTTTGAGCCTGTGAATGGCCCTCCTCGCCTCTAGTTCCACTTCAATGTGTAAAGGGGTGAGATTGAGCAGCGTTTCCATCGCCGCAGTTGGCGAGGTCCTAAATGCTCCTGTCATGGCCATGCGGGCAGTCTGCTGCACTTTACTTAGGGCTTGTCTGCATGTTGCCAGCTTGGTTCTAGCCCACCATACGATGCTCCCGTATGTGATTAGCGGTTTCACCATCATGGTGTAGATCCATTTGATAACCTGGGGTCTAAGGCCCCATGTTTTCCCATAGGCAGAGCGATATATGCGGAATACTCTTAGAGCCTTGTTTGCTGTCGCTTCGACATGGCTTTTCCACGTGAGTTTGCTGTCCAGGATTACTCCTAGATATTTTACTTCTATGGACAACTCTAGTCGGTGTCCTAGAGCTTTATAGCACCCATTGCTGTTAGGGCCCTCCTCCTGGTAAACGGAATGATCACGGTTTTGCTTGGGTTGATGGATAAGTGATTGAGTTTACACCACTTTTCCACCATGTTTAGTTTCTCCTGTATGATCCCTGATACAATGTTAGGAAATTTTCGATTTGCTAGTATCACGAGGTCATCCGTGCACCCTTTTGGTGTCACCTAGCAGTGTTGATTCTATAACTCTGCCCTTCAGCATATTATCCATCCAGTCGCAAATGGTGGGGTCTATGCCATGTTTCTCTGCATTTTTTCGTATTGTTCTAAAAGTAGTGCGATCGAACGCGCCTTCTACGTCGAGAAAAGCTGCTAGGCAGATCTCTGCATTCTAGCGCCATTTCGGCATGGCTTACGACCTGGTGTTGCGCCGTTTCTGTCGACTTGCTAGGCGGATGTGCGTTTTGCATCCTGTGAAGCGGTTGTTTCTTCAGCGCTCCCTCCCTGACATACTTGTCTACAAGTTTTTCCAGGAATTTTTTAGGAATAATGATGTCAGGATTGTGGGTCTGTATGACTTAGCGTCCTCGTAGTCCGTTCTTTCTGGCTTTGGATGATAAATGATATTTATTCTGCAAATAGGTTTATAAAACACTTACACGTCAATTTTTTTTTTGTCATTTTAAACTAGATGAGGAGGCCGTTGTTTCCTAGCTGACTACCCTGAGAAGAAACACCGAAACAAACTCAGGGGTCAAAGTCTCTTAAAGTCCATACAGTAAATATGTAATGGTCAAATCACATGAGAACCATGCAGATTTGTCTCAGATGGTCTCAGTGTAAGCATTTGTCAGTAACTCAGGACTACTAAGGAGCTCAACGACTTGACGAACAATACCAAAGAAGGGACATTTGGGTAGGCCGCAGAAAATACTCAAATTGCCAAATGTACGTTAAAACTACTGAAAAGGAAAAAAAAAAGCAATCAACATACGTGTCATCACGTTCACAATATTATATTATAGAAGAAAGATTACCTTCGCCTGTCTTCACGCCTTTGGTATGTAGCTAAAGGCGATGCATGCTCTGTATAGTCTACCAAGGTGCGGGTCTAGTATGTTCCCCGCTCTTTGTAGTAGGGCAGGGTACACTCCGCCCTACTACCTTTTTCGCGGCGTCTCAGTCTGCTTTTGTTGTTTTTTACTTAATATCGTCTAAGCTTATTGAGTCCGCCGTGTCGTTGGCTGCAAATGAGCCGGGAAAGTGCGTTCTGAAGATTATCTCGAGGGTATCTCCCCCAGAGTCTGTCGGTTTGCCATTCTCATCCTTGATGGATGTTAGTGGATTTACCCTTGTAGTGGTCATAGCCTTCGACAGTCTCATGCTGTCTGGAACGCTGCCAATGCTGTCGCAGTGGTTCCTTCAGGCCTGCTTTTTAGCCCTGCGTACGGCCTTGTTAAATTCTGTTAGCTTTATAGCATACATCTCAAAGTTCTTCGAGAGCCTTAGCACGATTGAAGGCGACCTTAGTTTCCCTCCGTAGCTTAGCTATGTCAGAGTTCCACCAAGGTTCCTTTCTTGCTTGTACTACCTTTTCGTTGCAATTTCTTGTCCAAGCGCTCAGAACAGCTTCGGATATTCGCCTCGCCTCAAATTCTACATCGATCGCTGAGTTCAGCTTTCCTTTGGGGTCCCCAAGTTCCACTTTCAAGTCTCTCCACGTTGTGGAAGGCTTTCCAACGCTGCTGGTAGGCGGTCGCCACTTCAGAACCTCGGCCCCATACCCAACTGCCACCTTCGTTTGGCGATTCTTCGGGCTATGTCGGTAACCTTAGTTTTCCTGCGGATATCTTCATTCCTGATTCAATCACGCAAGGTAACTCTGAGCATGGCCCTCTCCATTGCCCTTTGGGTGACTTGAAGTCGTCTGATGAGGCCCATTGTAAGCGACCATTTCGGAGTCATATGTCATGCCTGGCAATACGCACTAGTCATAGACTTTCGTCTTGAGACACTGTGGTATATTGGACAAGATAATACCGCACAGCTTCCCGAATGCTGCCCAACCGGGAGTTTAATTTTTTTTACAAAATTTTGCATACCTATCTAGTGGCAACCACTGATTAATAAAATGTGTAATCTGTGGATAATGCAGTGGACTGCAACATTACAATTTAAAATGTTATTTCTATGCATGAGTTTTATGTTGTAGCTGTTTGTTATCCCTCAATAAATTAAACAGTATGGGCCCAGGAGGGTTGACATTCGCTAGGTCTACACGTGCCCTTTTTCTTTTCACGTGTCGTCAGCCATTTAAAATACAACATATACTAGCTTCTGCCAGCGGCTTCGTCCGCGTGGATGTCGGTTATTGCAGTCGCGAAGTCTAAGTCGAAGCCAGACAAAAAGTGTCCTATATCCTTGAGGTTCAAACTTACTCCGTACCAAATTTCATCGAAATCGGTTCAGTAGTTTAACCGAGAAAGTGTAACAAACGGACAGAGTTAGGTACTTTTACATTCATAATATAAATTAGTATGGATTTTATTATTTTTATCAATAACTAGCTTTTGCCCGCGGCTTCGCTCCCGTCAACTGACTACTATATCCTACTCTACCCAACTCTATCCTACTCTACCTTGCTCTACCCTACTCTACCCTACCTACCCTACTCTACCTACACTAATCTAAAAAAAAAGGATCCTAAGTCCGTCTCCTGGTTCTAAGCTACCTCCCCACCAACTTTCAGCCAAATCGGTTCAGCCGTTCTTGAGTTATAAATAGTGTAACTAACACGACTTTCTTTTATATAAATATAGAAGATGTACCTATACTGATTATATCATTGTTTTTTTTTTGTACAATCTTATACATTTTTCGATTTTAGCATTGTTATTAACCTCTTTAATATAGATTTTTATACATTTTTGCATATTAGGTCGTCCCTTGATTAATACCTAAACTTAAAAAAAGAACAGAAAACTATAAATAAATCAAATAGTATAATGGCTCTGATGGCTCTTTTCTCCAGAATAAAATTAGGCCTATCATAAAACTTCTAACCTATTAGGTATATTATAATATTTTACTATGATAATTAAATCAAATATTAGTCGTATAATTATTGTGTATTATTGAGCAATTATTATAAATATTATCTTCTCATTATAGGTCAGATGAAGACGACGCAAGTGGTGGGAAGTACACAAGGATGGAGGAGGACAATATTCAGGATAAGGAAAGATTTGCAAGGTGAGGAACATATTACGTTCGAATATTCTCAAGGAAATCCACCGTATAGGAAGAACTGAGGAATAACCTTCATTTTATAGTAAAAATGGTGGTCTAACAAGAAGAAGAAGTATATATGCAAAACTTATAGTACCATAACAACATAAAACACGTCATAACACGTGTTTTATGAAACTTAGTCTTGCCTGTCGATTATGATTGTAAGATTATAACCATTATGCAAACTTATGATAGGGATAGGGAAACCAAGGGGTTTTCTAGCAAGCATATTCAGGACAAAGAGCATGTGCGGTTTGCTCAGAGAACTGTATATAATCGGACTGTCCTAGGAGAACCAAGGTTACTGACATAGCTCGAGGAATTTAAAAACAATAGTAGTGGACAGATCATCAGAAAAAAACGTGTTGTGCCGACCCCAAATAAAACGGGACAAGGGCAGGAAGATAAGATGATGAGATGATGAGTAGTGGACAGATCATCAAAAAATTTCATAAGCTCCGATTTCTGAATTAAGAATTTGAAATTGAGTACCTACCAATTAAACTCTACTTCAGTTTGAAAACCGGTCAAATTTTACCATTAAAGTAGAAATGTTTGTTTCGTTTTCGACACGTTATCAACCTGAAGTTCGTCTGCGAGAATGTTCGAAAGAGTTACCGTGACCCTGGAACGCAAAGGGCAACTGAAGGAACACAGGTAGATTTGAGTCAGTAGGTATAAGTGTGACACAGCCGCTCCACCCGGAGTATTTAATTAGATGATTACCCACGTCAAAAAAACCAGGGTTCTGTTACAAAACCCTCAGGCTGCGATTCCTACTCACATTGCTCGGTATTTCTAAGAAACACTGTGCATTACCATGAATAGCTTATTGTCTGAGTAGCTGACTTGGAATCAATAAAAATCTACAAAGCATCAAAGTCTGCAATTTTCCCATAACCGCGACACGCCTCGCTAGGTTACTGTGTGAAGATTGAATACGTGTCTTATTTTCTTAAAAACTAGTCATGAATAACAGTATCTAATTTTGCGTAAAGTGATAATTGTGATTATTTTTTTGCACCCTATGACTAGAATTTATTTTGTGAATTATTTTATTAATTAGCGAACCCGTACGTTTCTGAAAAAGTGATAGTTATTATGTCTAATAAAAAAATTTCAGCTTTTTTTGTTAGACATGAATAACTATCACTTATACCTAACTCTTTTATTTGCAGCCGCGAGAACCACTGTGAAATTGAACGTCGCCGAAGAAACAAGATGACGGCATACATTACGGAACTGTCTGATATGGTTCCAACATGCTCCGCCCTCGCGCGGAAGCCGGACAAGCTCACTATACTGCGTATGGCAGTAGCGCATATGAAAGCCTTAAGAGGTAATGCAGACGTACCCGTGTACCTATACATTCGTGTTAGCGTAAACACGGTTCCGTAACTAAAATAAAGTATGCACAAGTTGTTTTTTTATAAGTTATAGTCTTATTTTAGGCACTGGCAACACTTCAACGGATGGTACTTACAAACCATCCTTTTTAACAGATCAAGAACTAAAACATTTAATTCTAGAAGCGGCTGATGGATTTTTGTTCGTTGTAAGTTGCGACACTGGACGTATCATTTACGTCAGTGATAGTATAGCACCAGTACTGAACTACTCTCAGGTGAGTTACATATTATTATATAAATAAATTAATCTATAATACACAGTAAAACAGTAAGTTTAGAAATAGTGCCATGTCGTTGAGATAACATACAGATAGATGTCTGAATCCTGACCTGTTACATTACACGCAAATGCTTCTGAGAAAATACCACTTTATAAATAAACTACTTTGGCATAAATATTCGCATACTAGCTTTTGCCTGCGGCTTCGCTCCCGTCAACTGACTACTCTATTCTGCTCTACCCAACTCTACTCCACCCTACTCTAACATACTCTACCCTACTACCATTTTTTTTTTCTTTCATAAGAACCTTCTGACAATTTGTTATTGTTAAGAGAAGGTTCTTATCACAACAAAAATATTTCAGTATATAAGTACTGAAATATCAACTTGGATATTATCACAACAAAATCCAACTGAATTAGATTAAGGTTTAAGGTTTGGGCCACATTTACTGCTGATGAGTGCATTAGTTTAGACTTATCGTATGCATTTTCGTATATGAGTTCTTTCGAAACCAATTATAGACACGAATACTTCACAAAAACACATTAGCTTCTTTGAGATTAAAGGATTAGTATATTTTATATCATAAAGTACAAATACATCCGCTTTACACATTATTTTATTTTAGGGCGAGTGGTACTCTTCTTGTCTATATGACCAAGTACACCCAGATGATGTAGAAAAAGTGAGAGAACAGTTAAGCACTCAAGAACCTCAAAACACAGGTCGTATTTTGGATCTTAAGACTGGAACTGTGAAAAAAGAAGGTCATCAATGTAAGTAGCCCATAAAATATTTATTAGGTACCTTAATCACATGAGTAGATAAACGTAACAGAGGCAAAGCTTCCTAAGAACGTACAATATTGTTACCTATTTTGGTAGGGTCACATTAGGTGATAACAAATTAAATAAAACATTTGTTAAATAGTTTTATTATTCAGTATGATATTTTACAAATTACTTAGTCTAATAATATTATTTTTATAATTTTTGTTTTTTAATAATTTATTCTTTTAATAATGTGGTAAATTCTGAATCTAACATAAAGTTTTTCAAGAGATCTAACGGGAAACACTCACGTGGCATATCAAACTTACAATCTTTAATACGTTAAGTTTTTCGTTGCCAACATTGACAATATTTATTTCAAGATCGAAATATTCGAAACTTGCTCGAGCTATTCAACAAATGCGATAAAATAATAAGTAGGTATAATATATAAACCCAATTGTACATCACCATCATTAAAATCATTGTAATGGCTGAATAAAGAATCTTTGCCCATATTTATAGGTTGTGCAGATCTCTTACCGTACAGTTTTATTTTTAGTATGATATGTTTTTACTTTTTCTAGTATTGTTTATACACACAGTACAATAAACCACCATTATTGATAATAAAATACCACGTTTTTACGTTAACATATTTAAACTTGTACAAACAAAACAAACAACGTACGTCGCATAGACCCTAGACGAGTCCACTGCCTGCGTTAAGGGCCTATTACACCATTCGATATTCAGACAGTTTTAGTCTATGATTCGACATATCGCGTATCAGCGTAGTGTAATAAGAGTTAGACCGGTCTTACTCGGAACAAAAAATAAGACAGTCTGAATATCGTGTGCTGAATATCGCGTAGTGTAATAGGCCCTCTAACGGGTTTTTTCCAGTGTCGTCGCGTACGCAACAAGCGGACAGTGGACACGCACACATTCCCCGTGTGGTTGTAGTAGTGCAACCGATTCGCGTGGTTGTATGAAGCTTTGTCTCTATTCCGTTTATCTACTCATGTGCCATCTACTCATGTACCGTTCAATAATCCAGATGATCAAATATAAAAATATCAATTACAGCGTCTATGCGTCAAGTGATGGGTTCTCGTCGTGGTTTCATCTGTCGTATGCGTGTCGGCGGATCCGCTGAAGGTGCTCACTTAGGAAGACTGCGTGCTCGCAACTCACTAGGCCCTTCACACGATGGTCATAATTACGCCGTTGTTCATTGCACTGGATACATAAAAAATTGGCCTCCTACAGGTAACTTTGTACATCTGTGAAACTGTTTTTAATGTTTCCAGTGGCCTTACCATGACGTGTTAAAATGTCAGTCGTGCGAGCGAGCGGGAAAATGAGATGGAGCTATAATAATAATATTTATTTATTTATTTCACAAAAAGTTAACAAATAAATGCTCTAAACAGTAATAAACATGTACACAAAAGTTTTAGCAGCTGGAGTCGAACTAGGAGGAACCTGTATTTCTGCTGACAGCGCCAACCCCGGCATTATATTTCATACTATATTTTAAATGCTTGCAATTAGGGAATCCAATGCCGCAAATGCGGTCTTTTTTGAGGGATCGGAAATGCGGGATTGAATTTTTTTTATAAAAAAATTTGGTTTAGACGACCGACGCGCCGTTCTGATTATTTATTAAACCCAGCACAGCCTCATTAATAAGTGATGTTAAGAACTTTACATGGAACTTGAGACTTGTCTATAGAATTTGTATGGAAAATAATTTTGTTGTCTATTTTGACCTTTCAGCTAAACGAATCTTTATTTTGGTGTGCGTACGCGCAGCGGAATGTTGTTGAATTTAAAGATTTTAATTATGCAGATATTTAGTGTATGACGTCGTATAATTGTGTATGGTAAAAAAAAATTTGTGCACGCAACCATTGTGGAGAAATTCACCAAAAACTGATTCCGCTGGGCGAACGTTGTCCTGGCTGAACTTTTTTTAATCCATAGACTTTAGAAGAAAAGAGATGTGTCCAAAAATTAGTGTGTATTTGTGTGTAATTGTGTATGTATGAATAAAACTAGTGCATGCATAAACTTCGGAGAAATTCAAGTTTCCGCTACGCGAACGTTTGGCCATTAGCTAGTTTTCATATAAAGCGCTTACATAGAGAGCTGTAGATTTTTACATACGTTGTTTTGAATTTGTTTATATTTGTTTAAAAAACAGATTTAGAAAAAATCGTAGGGCTTAAAAGATAAAAATATAAACGTAAAATACGCTTATTAGGTCTTAGTTCTTAAAGTATGCACTTTGGGGTCTAGATTTTCACGTTTATACAAACCTTGTAAGTGTCTGCAACATGTTGCCAAGTATGAATGATGTTCCATTAGTAACTAAAGAGTTATAGGACAAATTTACCATGAACAGATCACTGTTTACAAAGCAGTCAAATATCACGACGTTCTGAAGGAATTGCATGGTAATATGTATGTCAATAATTAGTGTATTCATTCAACTATTCTTATGCAAAATTTCATGTCATTAAATTCAGTAATTAAAGAAAAACAATTATAATACTGACGAAGCATCGAAAACCTACATAACCCGACCAAGTTCGGATGGCTACCAAAAAGCGGCCGTGCCATATATCTAAGAAACGTTCTTAACCTTCCAATATAGTATTTATTAATATGGTACAGTTGCGTACACAAGCGTTAGGAAAAAATAAAACAATTGCATTTCTTGAATGAAAAATATTTTTTTAATAATAACGCCACTATCTACGATAAAAACAAAATAATCTTCAATTAACAAGTACTTCTCTATTTAAATATCCGCGTAAAAAATATTTTTAATTACATATAATACTTAATTATGTAATTATAATAACGTTAACAAACGCTTGCAATGACAGCAATAGACTTAAATGTGTTTTAACTAAAATAGATTATGAACTAGCTTTTGCCCGCGACTTCGTTCGCGTGGATGACGAATCTTAGGGTAAGTATAATATTTCGAGCTTCAATAAAAATTAAAATCACATCACATAACTAACCTATTCAGTTTTTTAGCATATAGCATAGCATATTCAGCCTTTTAATATTCCCACTGCTGGGACTCAGGCCTCCTCTCTCTAGGAGAGGGAATGGGCCGTAATCCACCACGCGGGCCCAGTGCGGGTTGGTGGATGTCACATGTCTTCGAATTTTTGGTTCTAGGACATGCCGGTTTCCTCACGATGTTTTCCTTCACCGTTTTGAGAGCAGTGGTGATGAAATAAATTACACAAAGTAATGCGCCTGGTTGGGTTTGAACCCGCGACCTATAATTCGTAAGTCGGGGCCGTTACCACTCGGCCACCACTGCTCGTTCAGTTGTTTAGATTTGATCAACATTAAAAAAGTGCTTATAAACTAAAACATTGGTATAAAAAAGGTATTTTCAAGAAAATATTAAATATTAAGCGCATACTTAAATAAAGTACCTACGTAAATAGTACCTACTTTCTGTCATAGTCAAATACATTTAAAAAAGTAGGTGTACAAAAATAAATGACCTATAAATTATATCGAAACAACAATTGTGTTATCACCTATACCAATTCAATACCGGTATTATACTGTAAATTTTGGGATGTTACCTAAATATATTGCACGGCCGCTTTTTTGTAGCCATCCGAACTTGGTCGGGTTATGTAGGTTTTCGATGCTTCGTCAGTATTATAATTGTTTTTCTTTAATTACTGAATTTAATGACATGAAATTTTGCATAAGAATAGTTGAATGAATACACTAATTATTGACATACATATTACCATGCAATTCCTTCAGAACGTCGTGATATTTGACTGCTTTGTAAACAGTGATCTGTTCATGGTAAATTTGTCCTATAACTCTTTAGTTACTAACGGAACATCATTGATACTTGGCAACATGTTGCAGACACTTACAAGGTTTGTATAAACGTGAAAATCTAGACCCCAAAGTGCATACTTTAAGAACTAAGACCTAATAAGCGTATTTTACGTTTATATTTTTATCTTTTAAGCCCTACGATTTTTTCTAAATCTGTTTTTTAAACAAATATAAACAAATTCAAAACAACGTATGTAAAAATCTACAGCTCTCTATGTAAGCGCTTTATATGAAAACTAGCTAATGGCCAAACGTTCGCGTAGCGGAAACTTGAATTTCTCCGAAGTTTATGCATGCACTAGTTTTATTCATACATACACAATTACACACAAATACACACTAATTTTTGGACACATCTCTTCTAAAGTCTATGGATTAAAAAAAGTTCCGTCAAAACAACGTTCGCCCAGCGGAATCAGTTTTTGGTGAATTTCTCCACAATGGTTGCGTGCACAATTTTTTTTTTACCATACACAATTATACGACGTCATACACTAAATATCAGCATAATTAAAATCTTTAAATTCAATAACATTCCGCTGCGCGTACGCACACTTATTTTGTGTTGTATAAGTCCTGTATCGCATGTGGAACAGAACGTAATGTTCGTTTAGGTACTCTATAACTTGGGATTCCTCCACAGCACTTGAATTTACTTTCTAAAAGATGAACCGTTATTTTTTTTTATATCATTCTTAAAAAACTGCTGATCATTTATGATAGTCCGGTCAATCTAGACCAAAAAATGAGAGTGAAGGTACATAAAATCCCAACAAGCTGAAAATCAGTAAAATTGTTCAAAACATAATTATAAATAATATTTAAAATTTCCCCATCATTCCCGTGTATGGAAAAAATTTAAATCAAGATCATAGGTAAAAAAAATGAGTTTTTCGCGATTTTCAGCAAAACGGTAAGTTTTATCATAAAAGTACCTTAGACAAAAATTGTAGATCATAAAATTATCTATAAAAAATGGATCAATACTTTTTTCCTACGAGCCACCGTTTCTGAGATATAACGATTCAAAAAGTTATAAAAGTTGTTATCGTCATAATATGCACACGTTTCCACGCCACCTATGAGGTAGTGTACTTAGCGCGTTTTTAGGCATCCGCTTTCTTCTTTCTATGTACGGAGCTCCTAAAAAAACTACCTGTTTATATAAGCATCGATATGCATGCTTCGTTAAAAATACTAAAAATAAAAAACAAGTTCAATTAGCTTGTCTTCCTCCAACCTCAGTTGATGCTCATCAACATCTTTTTCGGGTATATTACGCACTTGCCTGGTATTTTTTTTGTGTATTTTCTTAAAACAAAATGAAACATTTAAAAATCCAAATCTTGCGGGATTGCTGACTTCAATCCCGCAGGCTTGCAGGATTGCAGTTTTGATGCGGGATTGGATTCCCTAATACCTAAAAATATGGTGTACTCTGATATAGCTCTGCTCTGTTCCTCTCTTCGTATGTTATGCTAGGTGAATGTGTGAGTGTGAGAGGGTGTGTGTATAGTTGAGTATAAGTGCAGTATTTGGGAGTTTATAAGAGGACATGTTATTGACTGAGATACTGTTTACACCCTTTATACGTTTAGGCGCAGAATGTCCAATTAGCAAAATGTCCAATTCGCAGAATGTCCATTGTCACCACTATTTGGTGGGGGTTTTAAGTATAAATATATCAATAAGTAGTCAAGTTATATACATTTATTTTTTCACATCAAGCACACAATTATGCCATTTATTTCCTTAACAAATTGAGTAAATAATTGGAATAATTATGATTTTTTTAAATAATTCATAATTTATAAACGTTACTTATTTAAGGTGGTGTGTCCCTGGTAGTCGCGAAATTCAAAATTTTTTCACGTTTTTTGCAAATTGTAGCTCTGAAATAGAATATTGATCAAAATACAAACCGCGACTATAATTATGTTTTTTTACTGATTTAAAACCATAAATATCATCTAACATACACATATGTAAAATTTGAATATTTCATGATAAAATAACATGTTACATTAGTAATTCGTCGAGTACAAAAGAAATGTGACAAAAATAAAACTGATTTTGTAATAACTTGACAACTTATTGATATATTTATACTTAAATCCCCCACCAAATAGTGGTGACAACGTTATGATGAATACTGGACGTTCTGCGAACTGGACGTTCTTCGAACTGGACATTCTGCGAATTGGAAGATTTGCGAACTGGACATTTTGCGAATTGGACATTCTGCGTCTAAACGCCTTTATAGCTCCATCCCGAGTTCAGTTTAGGTCGTAAAATAATCGCATTAAGAGCTTGTGGTACCCTAGCTAAATCATTATTTTAATCACAGACCCCGATAATATTTTACATTGTATAGTTCATGTCCAAGCAGCAAAGCCTTGTCCTAAAGCAGTCCATAGAACGTTTTTCAAGAACTAATTGGTGTTACTGAGGGGTTCTATAATAGACCAAACAACGTTTACACATCCCGCATTGGGCTCAGTTATTCGCTGATATAGTAGTTGTATAGCAACTTCGGCGTACCATTTTTGAACTGTCAGATTGAGGTTACAGTGAGGGATATCACCAAACGGTGATGTAGTTGCCACGGTAACGCTGTTATTGTACTTTTAAGTTTTATAATAGTGATTTTAGTTATTTTAATATTACTATATTATTACAGTAATACGTTCAATCGTTACGCGTTCATTCTCATACAATTGGCGTTGTTAAAGTGATTTTGTATCACACTTACATTTCTAATTTCATCAAATCGTGCTATGTAAAATTACAATATCTAGATATTTATTATGGCGACCATGCAATAGTAAAATGTGCTAGTAGTAGCATCCAAGGCACTGAAATAGAGTTGTAATCATAATTTCATTGACAAAGTAGGCATACTTTAGTACATAATTTTTAAAGCCCCTCTTAAATTAGTAAGTTTTATCCAAGTTAAAATAAATTAATCAAAGACTAGTTCCATAATTTTCCATTATAGAATAAAATAGTGTATCGTTGGCGACTGCAGGCCTTATATAGTACTATGATCAAAATAGTGGCCGCCATTGTGGATAATAAATTAGGGTTCCTTTGAAATCATAATATAAACAATTCTCGTATATTAAAAAACCTCTTTCTTTATCTTTTCTAGTGTCTTTTCATTTGGTCGAGTTTTGTGAATAAAAATGCATGGGGCAGCTGTATTTGTCTTTGTCGAATTTTCGTTTGGAATATTTTTATTATTATTCAATGGAAGAGACAAAACTTTTCAACCTCGGATCAACAACCAATTAAATTTCAACTTGTATATAGAAGAGGTTATGATGTTTTAGTAGAGAGAGAAACTATAATATATAATTACAGTCTGTTACAGGTATCTAAAAACCTATTATATAATCATTCTGCACTGAACAAGTGTCTTTGTAACCAGTATAAAAAGGTTAATCTACTGAGATTTAATTAAAAACTCCTATAGCGTAAATTCCTCACATAAGAAGAACACAAAATTTAGTTATATTACAAAAGTGCTTTATTTTTGAGCAGTCATGACTATTATAAAAAACATTTTGTACTATTTAGCAGATACATGAAAACTCACTATATCACAAAATCACCGTATTTTTTAATTTCAATAACCGTTATTGAATCAGGTCTTTAATGGTAAATATAAAACTTTTACAGATAAAATTAGATACAAAAGGGCAACGATCAACAATTATATAGAGCAAAATAGTTCTATCATGTTTCCATAAGCCTTATGTAGTACTTGTCTATAACAGTTGTATAAAATGGTAATGTAAATGTTTACATAACTGGTATAAAAGATATTTTTTTTCTGTATAAGCATAAAGTGCTAAAAAGTCTTGTCAAACGCCTTTATTCAACGTGCTATCACCATAAACACCGTTATTATTTATTTATTTATTTATGTACACACAAACAAAAATGAAAAGAGCAAAAGCAGATAGAAGAGCACAAAGGTAGAGCATGGTTTGGGGTGTCAAAAAAAGATACAGCAGTTTTAAAACACTAAATTTATTAGATTGCTGCAAATCTCTATACTTAATAATAAAAAATTATATATTTATTACTATTAATTAAATTCATTTTACGTAAGTTGAAGCGTATTCTACTTCTTATTTTGTCTATAGTTAATAGTTATTAAGCTTTCGATAGCATGAAGCAGTAATAAATAATAAAATAAATGCAGAAAACCTCGTCTCCGTACGAGCCACTGTTTAACGGCTCATAGCAGCTGCAGCTGATTTGGCTCTTTGAACACACATCCAGTTTCGATACTAAAACATATTTTCTTTCTTACATTTACTACTGCAATTTTACAGGAATGCCAAAGCCAAACTTTGGCATTCCTCTAAAATTAATAGCATTGAATTGAGTTTTTGTATACCGTAACGTAAATATTTATTTCTTTGCTGTGATTTAAATAAGAAATAAAGCTCTGAGAAATTGTTTGCAATAATAAGAGAGCTAGAGGTGTGTCGCGTTAAATTCCAAAATATTATAATTTGTTTTAAACTTAACATTTGCTATGAGTTCTATGTCTTAAAACATAAAGAAACATAGTTTTATGTATGTTGGCATATCAGATCTTTTTCCAGGTATGCAGATGGATCGTCCCATTCAGGAAGAACTTGATACATCCCACTGTTGTCTAGTTGCGATTGGAAGGCTGCAGGTATCTATATGTGACTGGCTTGTAAAAAAATATTAATTGAAATTGTAATAAACCAAATATGAGCCGTTATTAATTTTTATAGGTGACATCAACGCCAAACTCTTCAGAGAGCAGTTTATGTAGCGGTGGAGTCGAATTTGTTTCTCGTCACTCAGTGGACGGTCGTTTTACATTTGCCGATCAACGTGCAACACAGGTAGTCGGGTATGCGCCTGCCGATCTATTAGGCAAGCTTTGTTACGAGTTCTATCACCCGGAGGACCAACAGCACATGCGAGATAACTTTGACCAAGGTAACTTCATTTTACTTAAACTTTATTATTGTCCCAATAGTAGAACTAATTTATTATTTTTTTTGTACTTTGAACTTGAAGATTGAACGCTAAAGTAAATATAAATAAAACTCCTGAAATTTTCTCCATTAAAACTGTTTTCTTTACTCATTGTTAGCTCAAAATAAAGCAGATATTGTTGCAATTTCAACCAATCAGGCCAAATAAACGAGCTTTTGTAAGTTGATTTCGTCCCTCTTACGCCTTAAGTCACCTTTCGACACATTACAAATAATCTATAGGTACAACACGTTTATTTCGCGAAGTGGTTGTATCAGTGAGAGCTCAGAATGTATCATGGCTTTTCTTCATTGTCACAACGCGATATGGTCATATATTCTGAAAGCCACGGTACGATTTCGCCCTGTGGACATATGTATTAAACACAACGCGCCATGTTTTTTGAAGTGCCATGACGTAAAATTCACAATGTATTCCTAAAGATACAATGGCTCACTGAACTGGATCGACAGGCTCCGATCACTTATGGACGTTGGGCAGATTGGTGCTTGAAATTAGGTTACAATATTTCGTAAAATCAAGGAATCTCATACCAATCGTTTTTGCTTCGTAATTTATATTGGTAGGCTCGCGTTTGACCACTATATTTGATTAAATTATCCTTTTAAGAATTACTCTTTATATTCATGTTTATTCAGTAATGATTTAAGTATCGCACTATGCAGCATAAATGGCAGGCAATAATTATGATAAATTATTTGTTTCAGTATTGAAATTGAAAGGTCAAATCATATCACTGATGTACCGGTTTCGCACCAAAAGTAGAGAGTGGGTTTGGTTAAGAACTTCGGCCTTCGCCTTTTTAAACCCTTACAATGATGACGTGGAATATATCGTTTGTACCAACACACTAGCTAAGTATGTATTTATAGTTATTTATTTATTAATTAAGAAATAATTTTGTTTGACTTACAATAATAATTTATATTTGTGTTTCTAGCCGGTCGTTAGGAAGCACTACCGGTGAAGCGGCACCCGAAGAAAATTACGATTACCATTTACGGCATCGTGACGTATACCAAGCGCAAGCGCCTAATCTTCATCAACAACACCATGCTCCACCTGGTAATTATTGTTTTATGGTAATCATACTACTCCGTATCCGTCGTTGAATTTGAACAGTTTTTGGAATCTATTAAATCCTCGACCAACAATTGACCTTCGCTGAGCACATAAAGCAAGCACGTTCACGCGCCGCTTTCGGTTAAGGTAGACTCCACTACATCTTGACCGTCCGCAGCAAATTGTCACTCATGTGCTAATTGCGCTTATTCATTCGTCCCATCATGATATAGACGCTTGCTCTGTCTTCGCACGCGCAAAATCCCCGTCACCTCCATAGTATGCAGACGCTCTAAAAACGTTTCCTCCGCAAAAATGCTTTGACAATTCCAATTAACCCAAACACTGCTAGGTTACATTGTTTTATTATGAAGTTCCTGGGTCTACCTTCCACCTTCTGGCTCCATCATCAACTCAGTTCGATAGTACCTTATAGCCAAAGTGCATCTCATGTCAATTCTAATAAGCCCAAACACGGCTAGGATACATTGATTAATTACCGAGTTCCTGTGCCTACCTTCTGGCTCCATCATCAGATCAGTTCGATAGTACCTTATAGTCAAAGTGCATCTCATGACAATTCTAATAAGTCCAAACACTGCTAGGTTACATTGATTAATTACGGAGTTCCAGTGCCTACCATCCGGCTCCATCATCATCATCAGATCACTTCGATGATACCATTTTCAACGTAACTATTCAGAACCATTCATTTATTTGTATTGTCATAGTCGCTTAACTATCTTCATTGTGATATCTATGTGAGTATGAAGTACCATTGACCATTTCTGGTCTTCTTCATCAGTTCCGCTTCATCAAATGTTACTTTTTGACTGTAACTGCTTAAGTTCGTGATGAAAATACCAAAATCACTATATGGTTCCCTATAATATTTGAGGAGTTACCTCGATTCCTCATGGATCCCATCATCAGAACTGGATTTTGAAAAAAATGGGACCAATCTGGAAGCATATCCTTTTAGGAGAAAAAAAAATATTTGCAAATCGGTCCATAAACGACGGAGTTCTGAGGTAACAAATATAAAAAAAAAATATGATGATAAAAAAAATACAACCGAATTGATAACCTCCTCCTTTTTTTTGAAGTCGGTTAAATTTTTTAATAATTAATGGTTTCAATATAAAATTTTAACATCTTCTACTTAAGATAAAGGAGATTGGGCAAGTTACTATGACACTTGGTTGCGCAACTTTTGACACAGTATAGTAGTGAAAATTAGACACACAAAAAAGGGAGTTTCATGCTTTAAAACAAGGTTAAATTCAAAACGATATATTTTGGGGTTTTTGAAAAAAATAAATAAGTTGAGTATTGAGGTTATGTTTTATCTCAAAACAATTCGTTTTGAAACCCTGCCTCCGGGCCATGGAATCAGTTACCTCTCTGATTTGGCGGCTATGCAGCGGGTGTGCTAATAAAACAGAACAATTCCACAGCGCCACATATTGTTAAAAGTCTAGATTAAATCACCATGGACGTAAAAACGTTCTAACAATTCACTTCACAGCGACACGCAAAAAGAGTCAAATCGCTCGATGTAAATGAACGTGGAAGAATCCTAAAACTCAACTCGACACGAATTTACATTTATTAGCAGAGAAAAGCTAAAAACAATATTCTCGGCTTGCCGGCAGTTAACACGGTAAACGATATTTGGTTTGATATTTCATCTAATAATGTTGTGACACATCAATTGACTACGGCGTTATAACATTATCGATTATATCTTAATTGTTTTATTTTTGCCTAGAAATTGTTTTTAACGAAAGAAATATTAACATAATTAAAGAAAAATTATAATTACAACTCTTAATATTTTTTAGATGTGAATGTAGATATTTTTGTTTACCCACGATTTACGTTAATGTTTAACCGATCGATTATAACTGAGAAAGGAGTCGCTTCACTATAATGGAACAAATGACGTATTTATTGTATTAAATACTAATTAAGCTGTTGATCCCCGCATTAACGCCGGCGTTCACGCGCCATTGTCTTACTATTGTGTCTCTAATTACGCACTCAAAAGGTTAAAATGAAAATAGAAACCCCACAAATGATTTCAATGAATTTAAGTAAAAAATCAATAAAAATAATAGTTCTGAATTATACAATAACTCAAATAGCCATACGCGTCGAAAAGTGAATCTATAAGTGCCCAATCTCCTTTTACTATTTTAAGGCACTAAATACTTAGGTAAATGAAGTGGATTTTTTTTATAAACATATTTTATACATATTGATTTTTATAAACAACTTTATTTCAAACAATTTTACAAATTATTTTTAATGGCGTATCAACAAGTTTAACCTTACAAAACAAATGAATTGTACACAATACAAGGCAACAGATAATTATTTAACATTCATAGAAATAGAAATAATTAATATTATAAACCGTTTACATTTAAAATAAAGACTGTTGTATCAGCCAGTTTTTAACCGACTTCAAAAAGGAGGAGGTTATTTGTTCGGTTGAATGTATGTTTTTTTTTATGTATGTTCACCGATTTCTCGGTCAATTGTGGACCGATTTTGAATTTTTTTTTATTATTGAAAGGTTATGCTTCCAAGTTGGTCCCATAGAAATATTGTTATGATCTGATCATGAACTTCGAAGATATGGACCAGAACTCCTCATAGGATCACAGCAGAACCGTCGTAACAAGTAAAATTACTTTGTTTATACGTGTAGTCGATGACTGACTAAAAGTAGAGGGGGAATATATCGAACTGATCTGATGATGAAGCCTGAAGTTAGGCACCGGAACTCTGTAATAAATTAATGTAATCTAACCTTGTTCAGGATTATTAGAATTGTCATGAGATGCACTCTGGCTATAAGGTATTTAAGTTTGGTTGAGGGGTACTTTTTAGTGGTGGTACCATAACTAAAAAGTGTAAAAAAAAACTTTACAAAAAAAATATAAACCAACTTCAAAGTAAAAAAAACACTGAAAAGTGCAAAATAACTTTAATTTCGGAAACGTCGGTGTTTCTATAATAGTTTTGTCTCTTCGTTATTTAACACCGACTTCCGAAATTAAAGTTATTTTGCACTTTTTAGTGTTTTTTTTACTTTGAAGTCGGTTGTATTTTTTTTTTTTTTGTAAAAAGTTTGTTATCTACTTACATAACATATAAATTGCACACAATACAAAGCAATAAGATAATTATTTAACATTCATAGAAATAGAAAATAATATTATAAATTATTATAAACTGTTTACATTTAAAATAAAGACTGGAAAACTTCTTATTCTGGTTGTTCCAGTAGGTTTTGCTGGTGTTAGTGGTTGCTCATTAACCTTCTTATTCAATCTCAATATTAATTTGAACCATTTTTTTATATTACACGAATCCATCTTCAATTGGTAGTCTCCATCACCTTTTTTAGCTTCAAATATCAATGCAGCGTCCTCTAAAAACCCATCTGATGATCCTGTAAAATTAAAATAAATCTATCATTCTGTACCGGAGCATATACATGTATATTATTGATATAATATTAATTAAACAAAAAAACTAATTTCATACATTTTTTTTTTCTGCCAAGAAAAGGGTTAAAACACGGGTATTTTCTGGCCAAGACTAGAACAGTGCAGTTTTCTACAGAACACAGTGACGTTTGCTTCGATTTCTTTTTCTTCGGAGAAATCAACGGTCAACCTTGGGAACACGTTTTCGTCGACGTTGACTCTGGGTAGCCTCAGAAGTTCTGAGGCTGACAAAAAACAAAACAATATCAACTCAATAACGACAGCAACTAAGATTCATAACTGTGAATGACAATCAATCACAAATTATATTTTACTTACGTATTTTGACGGAAGCTTAGATTATATTCCTCTAGATGTAGCCATGAGACTGTAGGGAAGTGTGGAAGTGAGAAGCATATATAGGGTGACTGGCAATTAGTGTACGATACTTAAATACGTGATTGTGCTCATGATAACAAACAATTTTTATTATGGGAGCAAAGCCGAAATCGTGAAAAAAATATCAGCTGTTCAGTACATTAGGCAAACATAAATGTACTGAACAGTGGGAGGAAGTAAGTGTATTGATTTTTTTTTAAAAAAAAAAAACGCCATGCGTAAGTCCGGTTCAGCAGACGACAACTTTATAAGTTGACCTGCGAGATACTACTCATAAAAGAAAATTGTTTGTTTTAGTGACCGGTGGCGGCGGCGTAGGCGCTCGGTCTCCGGGCGAGGCGGGTGTGGCTCCGGCCGCACCCGCGCCTCCCTACGCACCGCACTACGCGCCCGAGTACTCGCCGCACCGCCCCACCAACACACCGCCGCACACCACCTGGACCACCCTGCGCACCGTAAGTATTCATGGCGCCATGGGTTAACTGAAAGTGAACCCTGGGGCCCTGGAACGCAAGGCAAAGAAGGAACATAGGTCGCTGGTTCATATCCGGCTCGAAGGACCATTTGTTGCTGCTTGAGCGTTGTGTGTTTCGATAGCATCAGCGGGAGCAGTAAATGAAATACGAAGACTATAGAAATTGGTGTATTACGTAATAAGGCAATTTTACGAAATTGGTGTATTACGTAATAAGGCAATGATACGTGGAATCTTCGTCGTGCTAAGTTTGAAGTGCCGACCGTTTGTAACGATGTATATAAAACTGGGTTTAGTCAGTAAAAGTCTGACACGTCCTCGCGCTCCGCCCTGGTGTAAAATAATTATGCACAAACTTAAAAAAAAAATCCATTTCTACATTATTTGTGGCAGCGCACCCTATGCAAAAAGCGGACGGGAAAATACTGATTAATTAAGGTCTTTTTACATAGCATGGGTAGGATGACAGCAGGACCAAAATATGCATCTTTATGATGAGAGAAAAGGATAGGTGGCTACATTATATGAATCCGGCAGCTGTCAGCCGCACCATCCTATAGAAATTGTAGTGTAGTTGATGCTGTTTGTAAATACGAAGGCAGAAAAACGCCACATTGTGTCAAGTTTTTTTGCCATAAATGTCCGTAAAATAGACTTCTATGAAAACTAAATTTAAATGCTTGTAAATAACACGACTTTACATATCGGGCTGTAGAGTTCGCGCCTGTGTGCACATAACGCTGCGGAAGAATGATGGATTTTGGCGCCATAATTACAATGTTTTAAAAAGTGTTTTGTTTTGACAGAGCGGCGGTGGCGGTGGCGAGAGTTACGCGTACAGCGGTGAGGCTGCAGGCAACGCGGCGGATGCGTCGCCAGCGCGCTCGCCGCCCGCGCCCGCCTACCTGCCGCCTGCCGCGCACTACCACCACAATCACCACCCGCATCCCTCACACGGTGAGTATACTTGAGTAACCGTGGAGTTTGTTGCCGGTTCCGGAAACGACCAGTTGGAACCGTACTCCAGTTTCTGACTTTTTATAAGTGCCCATGTAGCGCCAATTGAAGTTGAGTAGCCCATTTACTAGACTATTGAAAAGCAGTATACATCATTTTCAAATCAGAAATTAGAAACGTTTATTTCAAATAGACCAGTTACAGGCACTTTTGAATTGTCAAAATGTTGGTCAGTCAAAAAAAAAGTGAAGTTAAATTGCACGTTCTAAAGCGTAGATCTCTATGGAGAAGAACGTGCAAGAAATTCCATGGACACTCTTTTAAATCATATTATGAGTTACATAAATCTTGGTTACATGTTTCTTGTCGCTTCTATTTTGTGAGCACAATGTAGATAAGTATTAAAAAGACTGGGCAAGTGCGAGTTGGGCCGGTACGTGGACGTTGAGTCCGCAGGGCGCCCCGGCTTCGCAATGAGGACCAGTTTCCCCGTCTTTCAGCGAAGTGGGAACTGGCCCCTCTCCATACATGTGCTAAAGAGCCCTCTTAGTCGAGGCCCGAGTTCCTCTATGGCCAGGACCCAGGCCTTACCAGGCAGGCCATCGGGTCCTGGGGCGGTATTCTTGGCACTAAGCCTACGTACCGCCACTCGCATCTCTACCTCTGTCACCTCAGGAGCAATGGCGTCGTCGTTGCCGTCGTGGTCCACGTCGGACACCGCAGGTGGCGGAGCCATAGGTGGAGGAGAGTGTTCCCCTCGCGCGAGGAACAGAGCGCTAACCACACCCTCCACACTGGGCCCGGAGACTTTGTCAGCGGGGGAGCCCAGGGGTGGAGCTTTTCTCGCACCACCTTGTAGAGGCGCCCCCAATGGTCTCCGTTCAGAGTCTCCAGCCACACGTTGCGGGCCTCTAACTGCGCCCGCTGTATCTCCGCTCGGAGGCTGCGTCTCGCCTCTCTGTATCCCTCGTACAGCCCCGCCTCTCTGGCCTCGCGCCTGCGGTGCCTACTCAGTGCCGCGATCTCCGATGACCACCAGTACACCTGGCGCCGGGCACGTCCTGGCCGGACTCAGGGCATTGCCACGTCGCAGATTTGCGACATATGATAGTACTATGTTATGAGTATAATTAAGGTCTAAAATACTTGGGTTAGGTTAGGTTAAAATATAATGTTTTATAAAACCTAAACCCCATATTTTATAGATATGTCGCCATAGTAAAAAAAACTATTCAACTAGACGCTTCGAATGACACCTGTTTTAAATCTGTTGGTATCTGTTGGATAGGAGGACGGGTCTCATACTAATTTTATTATCGTTATTTTGCATTCACACCTATTTATGATAGGTTAGGTAATTTTACCATTCTATACAGCCATAAAATAATCACCACTGAAAAGAGCTTTTAAGAAGAGGCTTTGCTTTGCTACTACAGATTTCATGAAATGGTTGGTCATATCATGAAGTCATCAGTTCTAAGATCTGGCTACGACATATACCTACGAGGGTCATTCAATAAATACTTAGCCTACAAAAAGTAAACGAAAATTTTGGAAAAGTGGCAATTTATTTTTCAACATAGTCTCCTTTTAGTTCGATACACTTAGCCCAGCGATGCTCCAACTTTTTTAACCCGTCGGAAAAATAATTTTTGTCAAACTCTGCAAAATAGGCCTCCGTGGCGGCGATGACCTCCTCATTCGATCCATATCTATTCCCGGCGAGTGATTTTATCAGATTAGGAAACAGAAAGAAGTCACAAGGGGCCAAATCTGGAGAATACGGTGGATGGGGCAGCAATTCGTAGCGTAATTCGACCAATTTGGCCATGGCAGCGGCAGACGTGTGAACCGGTGCGTTGTCGTGGTGAAACAGCACTTTTTCTTCGCCAGATGGGGTCGTTTTTTCTTTAATTCGGCGTCGAATCGGCCCAATAAATCGGCATAGTAAAGCCCTGTAATTGTTTTACCCTTCTCGAGGTAATCGATGTAGATCACACCTTGTGAATCCCAGAAAACGGTGGCCATAACTTTTCCGGCCGATTTTACAGTTTTCGCCTTCTTTGGAGCACGTTCCCCGGTCTGGATCCATTGTTTTGATTGCTCCTTGGTCTCTGGTGTGTACCAGTGGATCCAGGTTTCATCGACGGTCACAAAACGACGCAAAAACTCCGCTGGATTCCGCTTAAACAGCGCCAAACACGTCTCCGATGTGGTCTCACGGTTGCGCTTGTTTTCTGGTGTGAGTAAACGCGGCACCCATCGCGCCGACAGCTTTCTCATGCCGAGTTCCTCGTGAAGAATATGATGCACTGTTCCTTCTGAAATGCCTACAGTCTCAGCTAGCTCCCGAACCTTCAATCGGCGATCTGCCAATACGAAATCATGGATTTTTTTAATGTTTTCCTCCGTAGCAGCTGTTTTCGGTGCACCTGGACGTGGTTCATCAAAAACCGACGTACGGCCACGTGCAAACTCGTTGAACCAATTCTTGACGGTGGCCATCGATGGAGAAGAGTCACCGTACACAGCATCCAAGCGCTCTTTGATTTCGATGCGCGTTCTCCCTTCCAAAAATAGGAATCGAATCACCGAACGATATTGCTCTTTTTCCATTTTTGTAAAACCGATCGACACGTTCGCTTCCATAAGTTGTCAAATTAAAACAAATGAAGGGATTGGAATGAAAATTTGAAAAAAGAATTAAAAAAGAATGTGCTACACTGTGGTAAAACTCTTTTGAAACTACAGCGCCCTCTGGCGATGAGGCTAGGTACTTATTGAATGCACCTCGTACATATACTAGGCATGCCTTTTAAGTTCTGTTGTTTCCATATTTCCCGGCAATTTTGAATTTGGAACTGTTCTATATTCGAATGTGTTTAAATTTTGAATCTCAAAACAGTTGAAAGTATTAGGATTAATGCTATTGTTTAGTCACAGCGTCGATTGGAATCTGTCAGGTTAAGTACGAAAATTAATCTTTCTATGGAAAATGTTCGTGCAATAATTTTCTACAACTTTAGAAGAGGCCTGACACGGCTTCAGTATTTTGAAGAGCTAACATCTGTGTTCAGTGATGAAGCCCCATGTCTGCGGACTGTCGAACGCTGGTATTTAGAATTCCTGCGTGGACATACTAGTGTTAGTGACAAATCTCGCGAAGGACGCCCAAAATCCGCCTTCACTGAAGATAACATTATTGCTGTGAGACAACTAATTCTCGAAGATCGTCATGTGACGTATCGAGAGATAGAGGCTCTATTAGGCATCTCAGGGACAACCATTCAGAAGATCTTGCATGAAGTCAAAGAGATTTAAAGAAATACAATAGAGCGGCTATCAGAACAAATGTCTTAGAAAAACTGTCATCCTATGTCTCAGTGACGCCATCTGGCTTTGAATAGCAAACACGCGAATTAAATTGGTCAAAATTTATAATTATTTAACTATCGCTCGGTAGATGGCCAGGGGCCGTACCATGATAATGTTAAAATGTCAGTCGTACGAGCGAAAAAGTGTGATGGACTTATACACGCTATATAGCTCCATCCCTATAACAGTTCGGTTTAGGTCGTAAAATGGATCACATTATAAGCTCGTGGTAGAGGGTCAGTGTGTGATAAAGGTAAGGTTAAGCTTTTCAGCAATAGATGGCATTATCACAAAATCAGCAAATGTTCTAGAACTATTTATAAAAATTATTGAACTTTAATTAATTACTTCGTAAATACCAAAAATATTTACGAAAATAAACCGAACTTAGGTCCAGTCATTTTATCATAACAAGATTTGCAATAGCGTAATGCGCAGTTCGGCATATTTTCTCAGAAAATGGTTTTCTTTTAATGCATAGAGCGGATACAAACATGACTTGACGTGTAGGGGCGTCATACTAGACTGAGCGACTTATGACCACTAGGTAATAAGTATCGGAGCACGATTTTGTTCGCTATGTCCTGTCTATTGGTAGTATATATTTAATGTCTTTGCATGAAGTGCTTGGTGTGAGAAAACTAGTTTGCCGTTGGATACCGCATCTGCTTTCCGACGATCACAAGGCGGCCCGCGTCAGATGGTTAAGGTTCAACCGAGGAGAGTCAAATCACGTCTACGGCATCATCAGTGGTGACGAATCTTGGATCTATGTCTACGATCCTGATTCCAAACAACAATCTACAATCTGGGTCTTTCAAGACGAGCCAAAGCCGACTAAAGTTGTTCGTTCTCGAAGCACTTCAAAGAAGATGGTGGCCACGTTCGTTGGTAAAACCGGCTATGTTGCGACTATTGCACTTGAAGATCGTAGAACGGTTAACGCAGAGTGGTATACCACAGTTTGTTTACCACAAGTCATCGCCGAACTTCGAAAATCTAACTCAAAGCGACGCATCATCCTGCACCACGACAACGCAAGCTCACACAACGCTCGTCAAACCATTGAGTATTTGAAGCAGGAAAAAGTAGAAATTCTTGACCATCCTCCATACAGTCTTGACCTAAGCCCTAACGATTTCTTTACATGTCCTAAAATTAAGAAAACTCTTCGTGGTCAAAGGTTCCAGTCCGGTGAAGAAGCAGTCGACGCTTTCAAGTCAGCCATTTTGAACATCCCCACTTTAGAGTGGAATAAATGTTATAATAACTGGTTTGAGCGAATGGGAAAGTGTATTAAGCTACGTGGTGAATACTTTGAAAAAGAATAAAAAGTACTATAAGGTTCTAGTTGTGTTTTTTTCTTCAAACGACAAAACTTAAAAGGCATGCCTCGTATTAACGCTATAGGGGGGGGTGGAAACTTTTCATACTACTTTGATGAAATATTTTGTTGAAGGAAACTTTTTGAGCTATAAATAGGACCTTTTTTCAAACATTTTTGAAATTTTGTTTGCTAACATTCTAATAATTGGTAGCGTTAATTAGAGGATAGTTTCCCGAGCCCTCATCAACTTTCCAACCTGTATAACATTGAAGAAAGATTGTGGAACACTTATCAGCGGAGCTACGTAATATTGTATAGTCAGTAAGGTGTCGGACGCTGTGTTGCAGGTATGTGGTCGTGGCAGGGCGGCGCGGGCGCAGCGGCGGGCGCGGGCGGCGCGGAGGGCGCGCACGCGCCGCACGAGCTGTCCGACATGCTGCAGATACTGGACCAGAGCGGAACTGCCACCTTTGAAGATCTAAACATAAACATGTTCAACTCGAACTTTGAGTAAAGTTAGTTGTATAAAGTATTTACCTTATTTCACTCGTGAATTTAAGAACTGAGAAGATGCTGCGCTTTCAACAATGATGTTAATAACGATGTCATGGCTGTATAAGTTTCTGCATTTCTCATTTACTTTAGCGAAGTACAGATTGTCAAAAGCGTTGGCCTACGTAACTTTAATATTTCGATTGTAGAGTCAGGTTCAGGATTGTCTATCTATAGCGTTTTACTTATTCTTAGTACTAGTAAAGTGCGATATACTTTTGATACAATAATGTCAACAGGTCTGTTGATGATATAAAAGTAATAACTTTAGTTTAAGCAGTGCCTATAATTATATCTTGTGGCAGTGGAAAGAATTCATAATTTTGTTCTAAAACATTGTTATAACTCTATCCCAATTTTTATCTACTGACCTTAATCGAAATATTAGAATCCGTATCTGCATAAAGATAATTCTGCATAGTCTTACTTAATGCTTATTTTTACTGTGTAAATAGTATCTATTATTTGGCAGCTACCTTTATTTGAACGTAATGTAATGTGTGCGGAAATTTTTAATCAACACTTGACTATACAGAGTTAGCTTTACTTGCACATCGTTCTTGTTAGTTTCTGTGAAATCGCGTGTTATTACCATATTCAAAGGTTTACGCGATTTCCGTTCAAATGGTGCAACTAGCAAAATTAAGTTAAATGGTTTTGTAATAATGTTATAGGTTGTATTTTAAGTTATGATTAAGACTCATTAATAATATAGGAATATGACTAAGTATTATTTTTTTAGATAAATATATCAAACGCTTTCGGTTATAAGCATTATATTCACCATTCCAATAAACTCTCAGTATAAGAAATTTAATTGTCTGCTCGTTGTTGAGTACAGACGGTAGACTACGAACCGCACTACGTACGTCTGCAAGATTTATTACCCCATTGAATTAAAGAAATATCACCCTCCATCAAAAGTGAACCATTTAAATTGGTCTATCGGGGCTCAGCTTTGGTTGGGGGCTCCTTTTTATATAAAAAATATATTGTCCGTTTCGACTACCACGCTTTTATTTTAATGAATGAAACCTTAAAGTTAGTCTTGAGTATTATAGTTAAAAATTTACGACGGTCAAGCCCTATAATTATGTTTAGAGTTCTGCAGTCCAACCAAATTGGAAATAGATTCGTTCTAGGATTTAATGGCTTGAAGTCATTCTTCATAAGATCCACTTTTTATGTTGACCAGTACTTATTACTCGATTGGGTAAGTATTCCTGCAGCAGCTGCCCGTGTTATGAAGTGTCGTAATCACTACAAAATTTTACCATTATCAAACAATAAAATTGCCGTTACGAAACCAAAGACAAGGTGTCGTGGCCAGATCATAGACATTGATCACTTCATGATAAAGCCAACTAAAATTGGCCAGATCGTTTAAACGTTAACATTAGATTTTTTTTTTCTCGGGTGTGAAAATCATCTAATTACATCCCCCGCTCTTGGGCGGAGCGAGAGATAGTGTCAGACTTTTACTAACTAAAAACCCACTCCTGTACCTTCTTTGCCATTGTTCCAGGGCCCCGGGGATTTTTCGCATCACCTGTGGCCCCAGTAGGCTTCGACCCTGCTAGGCCCTACGGTTGCTGACATCTCCTTGAGGCGCGCGTGGAACACTACGCGCCGTCGGCAACTTGGGCTCGGTCCGGACGGTTACCGGACGGTCGGACGGCAAGCTACCCATTGCTCGCCATCTGCAAGGTTGCGCCTATGCTGGCCGGAAATCGGGATCGGAATCTCGGCGGCTGGGGCGCGAGGGCCATTGCCTCGTGCGTGCACGTGCGGCCTCCTCCTTTGCTAGCATTACTGCTTCGCAGAAGGAGGCGACCGCCTGCCACTCCTCCTCGCTCCTGTACCAAGGCCCGGCGCCAGATATCCGCAGATCGCCCCCACGAGGACACGGCGGTGCTCTGCCCAGGCGGGGCACACCTCTGCCGTATGCTCCACCGTGTCCTCCGGACGGTCCACACAATGGTGGCACCCGGGCGTTTCTTCCGCACGAATCCGGTGCAAGAACCTTCCGAACTTACCATGTCCGGTGAGGACCTGCATCATGCGGAAGGTAAGGACGCCGTGTCGTCTTTCCACTCCTCAAAGAGGGGACTTACCGCCATAATTATGGCGTGCCCAGCACTGGGTTGTGACAGTCGTTGTCGCCATTCCACCATGAGATCCCGCCGGAACTCTGTCCGCCATGCCGCGACTTGGCATGGCAGCGGAGTTTCGCCCCGGCGTTGCATCTCCACGCGCAGATCGTGCATGCGTGCAAGGACTGTTGCCTCCAAATCCCACGGTGGTAGGCCAGCAAGGAGGCTCGCCGCTTCGCGGGAAACCGTGCGGTATCCCCGCACCATCCGGATGGCCCATGACCCTGGGCTTGCGTTCAGCTTGGCCGCCGGTCGCTTTCGTAGCGACGGCGCCCATACCGGCGCTCCTTAAAGGGTCATGGACCGAACGATTCCTGCATTGAGCCTCCGTCAGGGGGCGTCTGGATCCCTTAGGTAAGGCAGGAGCCGCTTGAGGGCAGCCCAGTGCGATCCAGTTCGGGAGCGAGACGTCGGAAATGCTCCTCGAAATTCCATCGGCTGTTGAGGACTAGTCCCAGGTACTTCATCGTCGACTCGACGCAAACATTAACATTCGATGATATGTCGATCCTCGTTTGGTCATATCATTGGTGTAGGATTTCTATGATAATGAAAAGTCTAAAGAAAGTAGGCCAAACGAGGATTGACATATCATCAAAGTTTAACGTTTAAAACAATCTGACCAGTTTAACTTGGCCATATCATGAAGTGATCAATTTCTATGATCTGGCCACGACATATGCATTACGAAGCCTTATTGCTAGAATTTGACGTCAATATGTAAAAAAATAAAGCTCATTTAACGACGCGTTTTACGCCCGCGGGGTGCGCGATTGTTTGCGGCTCCCGCTACACGGCGGGCAACTAATAGAATCGCGTGGGCCACGGTCACCGCAGCCGCGGCAGGTTGCGCCCGCACTCTGTGCGGTCGATTGGCGCCCGCAGTCTCCGGCGGGCGGCACAGAATTTCGAAAATCAAAGTACTTATGCACATGCAGAATTTCGAAAATCAAAAACGTTTAGACCTCTTTTTAATTCTTCTGTGAAGTAAGTATAACGTGAGGTATCACGCAACAGCACGTTCGTGGTGGTCTGGAGCTCAACTGATAAACTGTGTTACACGATTTTAGTACCCGCTTAACTCATAGCTGAAGCAAAAAGGTAAGGAGATGCGACTCCTTACCTTTTTGCTTCAGCTATCAGTACAATTATAAGTTACAAAAAAAAAAGACTATAATGGATAAAATGGAAAATATTACAATTATACGCACCAAAAGTGACAACTCGTGATACAAAATATAAAAACTGGGCAAGTGCGAGTCGGACTCGCGCACTGAGGGTTCCGTAAAAACTTACCTATGAAAACAGTTCAATTCCCAAATTGAGTTACAAAGATTTTTCCGAATCACAAAAATGCTTTTTTTTGTGACGTAACTACTAATTTTCAGTTTTCAGATTTTTTCCATACTTGTGCTATGAGAACTTGCTTCATGTCAAATTTTAGGATTCTAGGTCAAATTTTGATTCCCTTGAGAGTGTCGAAATATACGCTTTTTGCGACATAAACGGCCGTTTCCTTTTTTCGTTAACTCAGAAGTTTGATTTTTTCACAGCTTCAAAGGAGGCCTGACTATATAGTTTTAATTTCAACTCAATACCGCCACGCGTTCCCTAGATAAAGGGTCTTGACAAACAGACGGACAACAAAGTGATCCTCTAAGGTTCCGTTTTTTTCTTTTGATGTACTGAACCCCAAAAACTAACGAAAAGTTACACAATCAAAGAGTTTGCAACATATATTATTTAAACAACCCATTTTTGTGCTTTGCACAACCTCGCCGAAAATTAAAATCGCTTGGTGAGGTTTTAGGCTAAGAACTCACGAAGCAGTTTTGACCCGCACCCGCCGCGGTGATGGAAACAGCTGTTTTGTTTCGAAACTAACGAGACCGGAGTTTTGTGCAATAACGCAGCCGTTGCGGTTGCGATTATCACTCGAAACTTGGTGAGTGACAATCGCAACATGGGCGGTTAATTATCAGTTGAGCTCCAAACCGCCATGGACACACACCACAAACGAGCTATTGCGTTATGCTTACCTCACAGAAGAATTAAAAAGAAGAGGCCTAAAACGTTCTGGGCGCATGCACTGATTTTCGAATTTCTGTGCTCCCCGCGGGTGACTGCGGGCGCCAACCGACCGCAGAGAGTGCGGGCGTAACTTGCCGAAGCTGCGGGTGACCGTGGCCCACGCGATTCTATTAGTTGCTCGTCGGTGCAGAGAGAGCCTCAAACAATCGCGCAAACCTCGTGTGTAAAACGCGTCGTCAAATGTGCTTTAATTTTTTACATAAATACCTACATTCTACAGAAGCTGCGGGCCCGCAACTGCAGCCATAAAATAAGAAATAGGTAGTACCGCGGCGGACGCGGGTGAAAACCGCTTCCGTGTGTTGTTAGCCTGATGCAGTTTTTTTTTTATCCATTTTCATGTGGATTCATGGTCACCCCATCAGTTGTAATGTATGATATTTTAGATAGAATTTATTTTTTAAAGTATTAATACAGCAGAATCGCAATTTATTTGGAATAAATGTACTCCTCCTACACATAATTCAGGAAGTCGAATTTTATAAACAAGCATGTCTTAATTAAAAAGATGGCAACTGTAAGGACCTGAGAATATGGTCCTGTACCATGACGTTTAAAGCAAGATTGTTTCATTCTTATTTCCAGTGTGGGTAAGAGATGGCGCTAGACAACCTGTATAGCTCTGTCTCTTAGCCACACTGAAATAAGAATGAAACAATCTTACTTTGAACGTCATGGTAACCCCGTAAGTTTTAATTTAAACTCTATACCTCCACGCGTTCCCGAGATAAAGGGTCTTGACAGACAGACAGACAAACGGACAACAAAGTGATCCTATAAGGGTTCCGTTTCTTCCTTTTGCCGTACGGAACCCTAAAAGTACGTACACTACCTCAAAGGTGGCGTGAAAACGTGCATATAATGACGATTACCTCTTTCAACTTTTTGAATCATTATATCTCAAAAATGTCTAAATACTTTTTTTCCTAATAGCCACTTAGGGAAAAAAGTATTTATTAACATTTTTGTAGATAATTATCTGATCTACAATTTTTGTCTGAGCTTTAATTATATGATACAACTTACCGAAAAGAAAGAAAGAAAAATAATTTATTTGGCACACGTACACAGATATACACAATGTAGAAACAACATGTAAACACTAGATTTAATTTATGATGGTGTTTTGAACAATCCTACCAATTGTCAGCTGGGTGCGAATTATTGTAACCTCGGATGTCTAAATTGACCGGACTAGTATGTATGGCACAAAATTTCCAAAGGTTGTTGATTTCATGTGTAAATATAATATTTATTTGTTACAGGTGTGGCAAATTGTTTAAAAACCTATTATACTGAGCATATTTTCCAAAAAAACGTAAGATGTTTTGAATTTTCCGAGCTAATTGTAATAAATTACCTTAACCATGTAGTTAAGGATACCTTAAAGAACAAAAGCCAGCTCAAACAGTTTAGACAAGCAATTATAATTAGACAGAGTTCTGCCAAAATGTACCAATCGAACCACTTAGAAGCCTACGAAGAAAGTTCTTATAAAATAACATTTAATACTAAACAAATATAAATACTTCAATGAAAACGCAAAACTGTGTTTATTTTTGTATTAATGGTTTTTTTACGTTTTGTTACTTTATATGTCCAGAACAAATATGCTATGTGAAAGTATGCCGTCAAAATTGTTTGAAGTTTGTTTCGACGCCCTGTAAAAATTTGCATATCAAAGTAGAATGTACTGTAAAAAATTAAAAAGTTGGTACATTTCGGCAGAATTTTGATCTTGTTCTATTCAAATCAGCAAAATGTATGAATGTTATTTTAAGAGTTAAAAGCTTAAAACCACGGTGTCATTTGTATTCATAAATTGAACTTTAAATGGTGATGAGGATTGAACATTTTGGCAGAGCTACGTCCAATTCTCGAATATAAACATTATAAATATTTTTATTATTTTAAAATTATACTTAATTTAAGATTATAATGGATCATATTTTATGTAAGTAATGCATTAAGAAACTTGTTTTATGAGCAAATCATTTTTATTACTTTTAATTGGTTGAATAGCTATACCTGAATTTTGTAAAATGAATTTTTCATTAAAAATTAACGATATGGATATAATGTTTCATTTTTAAGGTATCTACAGGCTTACCGTTTAACTAAGACAGTGCGTAAGGTAGATTCGCGATGTGAGAGCAGTTTACGTGAAGTCAAAAAGTGTTGAGGACTATTAAACAAAATATCTGAACTAAAAACGCTTGGACACAGCAGAAAATTCGTATTGCTGGCTGCTGGCCCATTTAAATACGTCCAAAGGAGGAGGGTTGATAAAAGGCATTTTTCGCCCATCACACACTAAAAAAAAGTTGTTTTCGACCATTTTTAAATGCATTTGTATAGTTAAAGATATATATTTTATATTCAGTGAAAAACAAATAATTAAAAAAAAAAAAACGGAATCTCGGAAACTACTTGATCTACAAAACTGAAATTTTCATCGTAGTCGGGGGACCACTCTGTAAAATACTTTCTTAGAGCAGATATAAAAAGTCCCCCGAATGCGATGAAAATTTCAGTTTCGTAAATCGAATAGTTTGCGAGATTCCGTGTTTAGTCAATGAGTGATCTTCTTTTTTCACTTTTCTAAACATCTTGTTTTTGATTTTTAGTTTATTTTTTTGACATGGCAGTCGTGTTTTTTCATTATTTGTTTTTATTTTAAACCTGTGATATGAAGTGACATCTACGTTGACAACACAGTCATCCAGTTTGGCTCCAAGGTTAAGGATCTGGCTCTACACGTCTACTCCTGTCGTGACTGGCGGAAGCAGGTCCGGAATGTTACGATTGCTCTATTAACTGAAAAACCTTCTTCTGGCTCACATAAAAACATTCTTGTACACTTTATAATTTTTCCTTTTATTGACTCTGATGATATGTGCTACATGACCTGAATGATAGGTGAACTGCATTCAAGTTTTCTACAATCTCCGTAATTATAAACATGTATCCGAGCATCGATTACTTTTTAATTTGTTACCCACTCGTCAGCGTTGAGCGCTACGGGTCTTGGCTACCCTTTTTGCTTGATTGGATAAACCTTCTCCTTCTTATGTGACTTTTCAATTTCAATTCCTTTGGTCTAACCATGGTAAAAATCTTTGATAAAAATCTTTGAATAATCGTTTACATGTCCCTGACATCAATCAATTTCCTTGGTATTGTTCGTCAAGTAGTCGTTGAGCTCCTTAGTAGTCCTGAGTTGAGCTTTGCGAATACTAACAAATGCTTGCACTGGACAGGTCCACTCAAATATGTATCGTTCTTTCTTCAAAAGACCATCTCAGTCAAATTTGCATGGTTATCATAATTATGATTTGACCATTACATTTTTGCTATGAACTTGAGACTTTGACCCCTGAGTTTGTTTCGGTGTTTCTTCTCAGGGTAGTCAGCTAGGAAACATCGGCTTCATCTAGTTTAAATTGATGAAAAAAAAAATTGACGTGTAAGTGTTTTTTTTTTTAATACAAAATAAATATAATTTATCATCACAGCGTTGATTAGTCGCATTAGGTTTCCAATGACATTGTTTATTGTGTACTAGCTTTTGCCCGCGGCTTCGCTCGCGTTAAATTCGGGGTAACACGGTTCCCCTTTCCTTATTTAGAACACAGAAGGGAACTCGGAACAGAATATCTGTAAACGATATTATATGTCTTTCCATTTGGGGATGGAATGTAAAGATTCTGGACATTGTACACACGCGAACATGCTACATACAATTGTCCATGGGAAAAGCACGGCTTTTCTAAGTTCACCCCAGCCGCCTTGTAACGTTTGTCCTTGCGCTTTGTCAATCAATGGTCATAGCGAAACTAAGTTTAAGAGGAAATTGTAGCCTTTTAAACTGGAACGCTTCAGCACCTCAGGTGCTGAAGTGTTTGTACGAGAATGCCACAATGTCAGTCCGACTTCAGGACCGGACCTCGAAACCTATCCTTCTGCAGCGGGGTGTGAGGCAGGGAGACGTCATTTCTCCGAAACTGTTTACGGCTGCAATGGAGGATGTCTTCAAGGTTCTAAACTGGAGTGGACTAGGCATTAATGTTAATGGCGAGTACATCACTCATCTTCGGTTTGCCGACGTTATACCTAGTAGTCATGGCTGAGACTACGGAGGAGCTCAGTACAATGCTCGATGACCTTAGTAGAGCTTCCGAAAGAGTGGGTCTTAAAATGAACATGGACAAAACCAAAGACATGGTAAATAACCATGTAGCACCCACTCTGATCAAGATCGGAGACTCTGCACTCGAAGTTGTAGACGATTACGTTTACCTGGGACAGACAATCCAGTTGGGTAGGTCTAACTTTGAGAAAGAGATCAATCGTCGAATCCGACTCGGCTGGGCAGCGTTCGGGAAGCTGCGCGGTATCTTCTCGTCCAACATACCACAGTGTCTCAAGACGAAAGTCTATGACCAGTGCGTGTTGCCAGTGATGACATATGGCACTGAAACATGGTCGCTTACAATGGGCCTCATCAGAAGGCTTACAGTCACCCAAAGGGCAATGGAAAGGGCTGTGCTCGGAGTTTCCTTGCGTGGTCGCATAAAGAATGAAGATATCCGCAGGAAAACTAAGGTCGCCGACATAGCCCGAGGAATCGCCAAACTGAAGTGGCAGTGGGCAGCCACATTGCTCGTAGAACGGATGGTCGATTCGATGGGGCCGAAAGGTTCTAGAGTGGCGACCGCGCACCGGAAGGCGCAGCGTCGGAAGGCCTCCCACAAGGTGGACTGACGACCTAGTGAGAGTCGCGGGAGTGCGGTGGATGCGAGACGCACAGGATCGGTCGTTGTGGAGACGCTTGAGGGAGGCCTATGTCCAGCAGTGGACGTCTTTTGGCTGAAATGATGATGATGAAACTGGAACGGGAGATCTGTGGGAATTATTGGGATTCGTGGGATCATTACATTTCACCCTTTCCTACGCCGCCGCGCCGGTAAGATAGTGGCGCTAATGATATTGCGGCCAAGTTGTTAAATCTAAACTGTGTGCGTACGCGCAGCGAAATGTTGTTGAATTTAAAGATTTTAATTATGCAGATATTTAGTGTATGACGTCGTATAATTGAGTATGGTAAAAAAAAATTTGTGCACGCAACCATTGTGGAGAAATTCACCAAAAACTGATTCCGCTGGGCGAACGTTGTCCTGGCGGAACTTTTTTTAATCCATAGACTTTAGAAGAAAACAGATGTGTCCAAAAATTAGTGTGTATTTGTGTGTAATTGTGTATGTATGAATAAAACTAGTGCATGCATAAACTTCGGAGAAATTCAAGTTTCCGCTACGCGAACGTTTGGCCATTAGCTAGTTTTCATATAAAGCGCTTACATAGAGAGCTGTAGATTTTTACATACGTTGTTTTGAATTTGTTTATATTTGTTTAAAAAACAGATTTAGAAAAAATCGTAGGGCTTAAAAGATAAAAATATAAACGTAAAATACGCTTATTAGGCCTTAGTTCTTAAAGTATGCACTTTGGGGTCTAGATTTTCACGTTTATACAAACCTTGTAAGTGTCTGCAACATGTTGCCAAGTATGAATGATGTTCCGTTAGTAACTAAAGAGTTATAGGACAAATTTACCATGAACAGATCACTGTTTACAAAGCAGTCAAATATCACGACGTTCTGAAGGAATTGCATGGTAATATGTATGTCAATAATTAGTGTATTCATTCAACTATTCTTATGCAAAATTTCATGTCATTAAATTCAGTAATTAAAGAAAAACAATTATAATACTGACGAAGCATCGAAAACCTACATAACCCGACCAAGTTCGGATGGCTACAAAAAAGCGGCCTTGCAATATATTTAGGTAACATCCCAAAATTTACAGTATAATACTGGTATTGAATTGGTATAGGTGATAACACAATTGTTGTTTCGATATAATTTATAGGTCATTTATTTTTGTACACCTACTTTTTTAAATGTATTTGACTATGACAGAAAGTAGGTACTATTTACGTAGGTACTTTATTTAAGTATGCGCTTGAGACTTGAGATATAATCTAAATATATTATTTAAGACAAATAAAATTCATACAGCTAATTTCTATTGAAGATTTCACGGATCAGGATTCTAACTATAGACCCCTTAGGGAAATTAAATATTTACCACATGTAAGTATGTACTACTGTTTAGGTAAATATTTATCATATTGTAGCTTATTACACTATTTAACCAATAGACTAGGCATGCACGAGCGTTCCCCTTTGCAACTTTAGTGGATCAAACACTCTAATAACTTAAAAAAAACTACTTCTTGAATCGATTTTTTTTTCTTATGTATGTGAGCGTGTTCCCCCGCACCCCACCAAAATATGCAGAATTATTTTGTTCGAAGTTCGGTACGCTTAATCCTTTAGTTAAATAGTCTGGGTCTGTTTCACAATGTACCGATAAGTTCTGCACAAGTTTCGAATAAGCTATTTGTTACTTATTCGTAGGATAAACACAATTGTTGCGTTTCACGACTGTCAAATAGCGTTATGTGTGACATAAAGTCCAACATAAGTTATACGTCAGACGAAGTGGCAAATAACGCATTTATCTTATACATAAGTAGTGTGTTGACAGTTAAAATTAAATAACATTGCCTTTCTATCGTTCGTGTTGTATTTATATTATCTATTGACGTAAAACACATTTCGCGTAAGTTTTACCTACAAGCTTAAGTTACATCTTTGTTACCAGAAAGGAATCAGCGTGGTGTTTTATTTTAATAACCTAGGTAGACTACTTATAACGACAATGGACATTTTTGAGACTCTTGAAGATGAGTTTGATGAATATTTTGATAGCCTCACAATACCACGCAGGAATCCTGTGTATCGGGAAAGAATAAACTATATGGAGACATTAGACGAAACGGACTTTAGGGCGCGCTTCAGACTTACTAAGAAAGCTGTGATGTTTGTGTTTTCAATTATTGAGAGAGCAATATCAGTCACTACAGAAAGGTAAGTAAGCACATACCTAACCCACAATTTGCATTTTTTTATAATGGCACGCCTCCGCCTAGCTTTAGATAGGTGGTATACTGATCTAACTCAAACTATGTTTTTTTTTTCAGGAATCGGGCTATAAGGCCGATTACTCGCCTACTTTTAACATTGAGGTTTTACGCGACGGGAAGCTTTCTCACAGTAGTAGGTGATTTCTCTGGTGTCAGCAAAGCTTCTGCCAGTCGCATTGTCTACCTGGTTTCACAAGCTATTGCACGATTGCGTCCGGAGTTTATCAAATTTCCAACCAACACTCAAGAAATCCAGCAAGAGTTTTATAATATAGCTAAATTCCCAAGACTTATTGGTGCTATTGATTGTACCCATGTTCCTATAAAATCTCCAGGTAAAAAATAAATTATATAATTATGTAATATGAATAAACCTACTAAATATATAATACTTTTGTACCCAGTACCTATTTATCAAACTATGTATCTGTATTATATGATTAAATAAAACTCCTGTGTTTTATAAATTCTGTTTTCATTATTTCCAGGTGGAGACAGTGCAGAAGACTGGAGAAACAGGAAGTCACAATTTTCTTTTAATGTACAAACTGTAGTGAGTGCAAAGTTAAAGATCTTGGACATAGTGGCTAGATGGCCAGGAGCAGCACATGATCAAACAATATTTAATAATTCTTTTATAAAGCAACGACTTCTAAATGGAGAATTTGGAAACTGTTTGGTTGTCGGTGATAAAGGATATGAAAATACTTCATACCTACTTACACCACTACAAGTTCCCATGACTCCAGCAGAACATCTATATAATGAGTCCCAAATAAGAAGCAGAAATGTAGTGGAAAGAAGCTATGGTGTTTGGAAAAATAGATTCCCCATTTTGTCAAAAAAAAATTTGTTGTCTGTATCTCGTGTACAGGCCGTAATAGTGGCATGTGCAGTATTGCACAATATTGCAATAGATATGCGAGATGATCATTTTGAAGTCATCCACCTAGTAGATGAGCCAGATGAACATGATGTTGTGAATCAAAGTAGACTAGAAAATATGGGGGATGCAACAGTGCGAAGTAATTTAATTAATGATTATTTTGCTTCGTTACTATAATAAAAATAGTCATTTATTTCAGATTTAGCAAAAGATTTAAAAATATGGCAGGTTTATGATATTGTATATGTATTCTGTGTTAAGTTATAAAAATAAAAAAAGGATTAATTTTCAAATTTATTTAAAAAGTATTTTTTCTCCAATGCCCACATTTCTCTTTTGTGCTCCCTTTCTTCCTCCTCGAAGTCCCATTTCTTTCTTTTATGTAGCAATTCTTCCTCTTCCAAGGCCCGTTGCCTTCTTTTATTTAATATTTCTTCCTCCAAAATCTGCTTTTGCAACTCTGCAATTTCTAATTTTGAATCTGCTACTCTTTCAAATGGCCTTTTCATCTTCTCAGCAGCTGAAACAAGATTTTTATTTATTTTGAATATTGGTAAAAATTACACAAGCTAGTCTCAATATCATTATTTTGACCCATACATGTCTCAGTGCAGGACATACGTAGGTCTCCTCTAGGAGTTTATGTCCACGTTGCTACATGCTAAGACTAATCAAACTGGGTTTTAATAGCTGTCAGTGGTTCTACTATTACATCACCAACTTGTTAAATCAAGTTATGTTGTGTATCAATATAAATTATCTAAATAATAACATAATCTAAGCACTTTGTTTATCCTAATGCTAATATTAAAGGAACTTACATAAAGCAGGATGTTTTTTGGAACGCAGAGATTTTGGCTTCCAATTAGTCCACTTATCGTCATTGGCAACTCTTTTGGGTGTAGTATGTTGACCTGATATTAAAAAAAAAGGTGAGATCATGGTGAAGGTATTCTTATCAACAATACTAAATCACAACAGGAACACTACTTACTTGTCTTTTTTCTTGATGATCGTTCCTCATCAGAGTCGTCATTTTGTGTAGGTTGATCTTCAACTGAAAACCAAAAAGTAGGGAAGTTTAAAATGGGTGAAAAGTTAGTTGGTTGTAGTAGAACTGGGCTTTACTTCACAATAACTTACTCATGTGATGCTCATCTGCATCCACTGGTTCAACACATTTATTTTCTGTGACAATCTCCGTTATTTCAATATTTTCTGTTAAAAATATGTCTTGGCTAGGTTGTGTTTGTATAGAATCTGCAACATAAAGAAAATTATATAAGGAAGAGAAGGGGTGGGACAAATGTATTCTGTTCGCCATAAGGCTGAATAAGTTAATTCACTTATATATAAAACACAGATTGGCCAGTTAAATTGATACACTAGTACACAACTAATAACAATTTAAAATTTGAGATCTTACCAACATGATCGGAATCAAATTCACTCTCGATTCCATCCACAGACAACAATATCATATCTTTAACCTTTTCTTCTATAGGCGTCAGAGGGGGAGCAGCACTAGGCCCCCCTCCTGTGCGATATGTTTCAGCACGTATTAAAACAGCCTTTTTCCGAGTTGTCCGTTTAATACCTTCGTATTTCGCTTTTAAAGTTTTAGCACTCCGAAAGTTCGTACCGCTTGTGCTATTAAACAATGCCTCAAGTGTCTTCCAGCACTGCTCTTTTTCGTGCCAAGTAACTGCGTCACTCTTTTTATTTTCAAAAATATTTTTATGTTGAGCAACAAGTGAGGTTAGAAGCTCAACTTCTTCCCGGCTGAAGTTAACACTTCGTTCACGTTTTGGTGTCGTCATTTTAAACTTTATGAGTATTTAGAGAAATCACTGTGCACAAAATGTATTTAGCAAGTACACTTAGATCGCAAGAATAACAGAAAAAACGGAAACACACAACAAATAAACGAAACAGTATCTAAAAAATACCACGGTATTAGTGAGTGACTGTCAATTGTCATTGTCAAACAACATCTCGTTTCGTTATAAGCAATATTCAATAACCATCAAATCGTTTGTATAAGTTTTTTTATAGAATATTAACCGTTATATGAATAGTAACTAATTATATCAAAATATTAAAGTAAAACAATACTTTTCGTGTACAATAAAATAAATGTATAAGTAGTTTGTGTTAACTTTCTCTGTATTTAATGAAATGACATCAAGAAACGGAACGTATGTTTACGGTGTTGCCACCGCGCTTCCGTATAGGTCCCAGATAGTTATGTGTCAGATAAAATAAGTTTGTGAAACGCAAAGTTTCTTATTCAGAACTTTTATCATCCGAATAATTTATGTGTAACATAGCTATTTGGCACTTTATCCGTACATTGTGAAACAGACCCTAAGTATTGTAGTTATGAATTGATCAAAAATATTCTTGTGTGAAAAAAAAAGGCAACGCGCTGCGCGCAACGAGCGATAGGCGGCTTCCCGCTTGAAACGGTACTGTCATCCTTGAAGAAAAGAGAGGGCAATATATTTTCGCGCGTATTCGTTTGCTGTTGAACTTGAACCTGATTTTGTTTCATCCCCAGTCACAAACAAATAAATGTGCAGTCAAGGACAATGTGCGTATGCGCTGTTGTTTTGCTATGCATCGCCAATTCTCTGTAATAATAATATTGACAAAGTGTGTTATTAATGTTATAGTGTAACAGTGAAGCATAACATAATTATGTAGTAGGAATATTGAGTGAATGATAGTGAGAAGCTGATAACAGATATAAGGTAAGATTTTACAATAAATTAATAGCTATAGACTTATTCATTTACGTAGGTAGTTTATTAGGCAGATAAATTATAATAATTGTGTTATGTTAACATTGGACAGACACCATAAACCCAAGTTAATATCTACTGATTGATCTAATTCTATATCTATTTACTTAAATTTATAATAATAAATTATACTAGCTAGTTCATAATCTATTTTAGTTAAAACACATTTAAGTCTATTGCTGTCATTGCAAGCGTTTGTTAACTTTATTATAAGTAATTACATAATTAAGTATTATATGTAATTAAAAATATTTTTGTACGCGGATATTTAAATAGAGAAGTACTTGTTAATTGAAGATTTGTTTTTATCGTAGATAGTGGCGTTATTATTAAAAAAATATTTTTCATTCAAGAAATGCAATTGTTTTATTTTTTCCTAACGCTTGTGTACGTAACTGTACCATATTAATAAATACTATATTGGAAGGTTAAGAACGTTTCTTAGATATATGGCACGGCCGCTTTTTGGTAGCCATCCGAACTTGGTCGGGTTATGTAGGTTTTCGATGCTTCGTCAGTATTATAATTGTTTTTCTTTAATTACTGAATTTAATGACATGAAATTTTGCATAAGAATAGTTGAATGAATACACTAATTATTGACATACATATTACCATGCAATTCCTTCAGAACGTCGTGATATTTGACTGCTTTGTAAACAGTGATCTGTTCATGGTAAATTTGTCCTATAACTCTTTAGTTACTAACGGAACATCATTCATACTTGGCAACATGTTGCAGACACTTACAAGGTTTGTATAAACGTGAAAATCTAGACCCCAAAGTGCATACTTTAAGAACTAAGACCTAATAAGCGTATTTTACGTTTATATTTTTATCTTTTAAGCCCTACGATTTTTTCTAAATCTGTTTTTTAAACAAATATACTTAAACAAATTCAAAACAACGTATGTAAAAATCTACAGCTCTCTATGTAAGCGCTTTATATGAAAACTAGCTAATGGCCAAACGTTCGCGTAGCGGAAACTTGAATTTCTCCGAAGTTTATGCATGCACTAGTTTTATTCATACATACACAATTACACACAAATACACACTAATTTTTGGACACATCTCTTTTCTTCTAAAGTCTATGGATTAAAAAAAGTTCCGCCAGGACAACGTTCGCCCAGCGGAATCAGTTTTTGGTGAATTTCTCCACAATGGTTGCGTGCACAAATTTTTTTTTACCATACACAATTATACGACGTCATACACTAAATATCTGCATAATTAAAATCTTTAAATTCAACAACATTCCGCTGCGCGTACGCACACATCTAAACTGAATCCAAAACCGAGTTTGCTTTCGGAAATCGGATAACCAAACCAAGACAACAATACCAAACCGCAAACATGAATAGCCAAAAATCAAAAGCAAATCAATAGTCAAATAACAGAGTATTATAGGTACCGTATGCTCTGTGAAGCGCGGGCCGATGCTCGCACTTACAGCCCCCCTAGCCAAGTCACAAACGATAAACGTAAACTCTCAGTAGTCTTTAATAGATTTTCAACTTTATGTTATTGGATATAAAGTTGAAAATCTATTGAAGATTACATAGTGTTTTCGTTCGTTCCGGTCACTAACGCTCAGTAGTCTTTAATAGATTTTCAACTTTATGCTCTTAGGTATAAAGTTGAAAATCTATTGGAGATTACTAAGCGTTCACGTTTATCGTTTGCAACTTGGCTAGGGGGGCAGTACAGATAGAGAGCACACAACGTTAGCGCGATTTAGAAACGTATCAGCGCCATCTATCGGAATCCATGAGTAACACTTACTTATGTTTCGAAAGTTGATTTTTTCTCAAAAGCTGATTGATTTATGGTTAGATTTAATGTTTTAATATTGTTTTATTTGTTTTAATTAAATTATTTATTATTCGTTTGAATCATAGAACCTGTACTAATTTTGCGGAGAGTCTCACACTTTCCGTCCCCTATTTGAGGGGCTGGGGGAAGATTAAAAAAAAAACAGGTACATATTTTTCGTTGATAACAAAGAGTCTGTGTACCAATTTTTAGCTATATAAAATTTCACCACCTCTATTGAGGGGTTGGGGGCAGATTCCCAAAAAAAAATTGTGCAATAGTCCGTATACCAATTTTTAGCTTTCTACCTTGAAAATTGCGGAATGCTCCATACAAACTTCCACCCCCCATTTTAGGAGAGTAGGGGTTTAGAAAGAGATAAAAAGTAGCCTATGTCACTCTCCATCCCTTCAACTATCTCCACTTAAAAAATCACGCCAATTCGTCGCTCCGTTTTGCCGTGAAAGACGGACAAACAAACAGACACACACACTTTCACATTTATATTAGTATGGATTTGTTTATCATTAAGTTGCACCTGCGATGTTCGGTTTCTGCACCATGCTAAAGTTGACTATTAGTAAACACCTAAGGCATCTAATTCCGCCTTTGAACAGTGTTTCTTACTAAAGCAGTTTTATAAAAAAAAAAAATTTACTTTCCTTTTTTCAAAAAATGCTATTAGATAAAGAAGTGATTAAAAATAAACAGAAACAAAAATAGTTCGCTACTCAGCATACCTACATTCCAGAGAAACCTATATAGGTTCCTATAGGTTAGGGTTAGGGATGTGCATATTTTTTTTTCATTTCCATTGAAATGAAAAAAAATATGAAAAATTTCACTTGGCGTGAAAAATTTCAAATTGAGTGAAAAATATTTTTGTTCTATCAAAATCTGAACACATGTGTGATTTTATGCATAATTAACATAACGTTCATTATTTTATTCAAGTTTTATTTAATAGTCCGGTCAATCTAGACCAAAAAAATGAGAGTGAAGGTACATAAAATCCCAACAAGCTGAAAATCAGTAAAGTTGTTCAAAACATAATTATAAATAATATTTAAAAGTTTCCCATCATTCCCGTATAAGGAAAAATTTTTATTTAAGGACAAAAGTCAAAGAAATGAGTTTTGCGCGATTTTCAGCAAAACGGTAAGTTTTATCATACAATAAAAGTACCTTAGACAAAAATTGACTGAGACTATAGAGGAGCTCAGTACAATGCTCGACTTCCGAAATAGTGGGTACACAAGGAGACTACACTACGAAGTTGTCTTATTGTAAGAAAGACGGTCCGGTTAAGTAGGTCTAACTTCAATGGTCGAACCCAACTCGACTGGACAGCGCAGCGGCACCGTTCGGAAAGCTAAGTAGTATTTTCTCGTTCGACATATCCCAGTGTCTCAAGACGTAAATCTTAAAGCTTTATGACCAGTGCGTATTGCCAGTGATGACATAATGACTCTACAACGTGGTCGCTCACAGTGGGCCTCATCAGAAGACTTAAAGGGCAAAGGAAAGGGTTATGCTGCGTGATCGAATCAAGAATGAAGTGCCAAAGTCACCGACATAGCCCGAAAAATCGCCAAACTTGTGGCAATGGGCAGGGCACATTGCTCGCAGAACAGATGGTCAATGAGGCCGAAAGGTTCTGGAGTGGCAACCACGTACTGGAAAACACAGCGTTGAAAGGCACAATGTGGACCGATGACCAGGTGAGAGTCGCAGGAATCCGATAGATGCGACACTCACAGGACCGGTCGTTGTGGAGACATTTAGGGGAGCCCTACAGCTACCCTGTCCAACGGCTGATGTCTTTTGGTTGAAATGATGAACGGTGATGCTGGGCAAAGGCCTCCTCCAATTTTTCCAGATATTCCTTTCTCGAGCCACCTCGAACCAGTTCTTGCAGTAGACGTCTAGGTCGTCCCGCCACCGCTTCCCAAGTTGGCCTCGGCGGCGTCGTCCATCCTCAAGCACGCACTTTGTGGAGAGTCTTGCTTAGTGGTCAATGTGCATGCAGCTGACGTGATCCACCCAATTCCATTTTATCCAGGCAGCCTTTTCTCTTACGTCTGTGATCATGACCGGTTTTGTGCAGAGTAGCGTTTCTAATTCGATCAGCTCATTTGACACCCAGAATAATGCGCTCCATTACTCTTGGCTAAAGTCCTAGGCAAAACTTTTGCAACTCGGTGAGTGACCAGTCCTGAGCACCTTAGGCTTGGACGGGCAGGATACACTAGGAGTGAGGCGTTTTTATCGAAACAATTAAAAAAAACAGGTATTTCAAAGTAACAACATGAAACAGGTATCTAAGAACCGAAATAACAGCTCCTACCTGTTTCGCCTGTTCCACAAACAGCCGTAACTTCGATAGATACAAACGAAACAACCTGGAACAGCTATGTGGGACTGTTTCAAATGAAACATGCTCCTTTCTCTTCTGACTTATTATTATAGAAAGAGACAGCATCTGTTCTTTGGAACAAGTTCTTTGCTCCTCTGGTCCATCGTAATAGAAAGAGACAGCATCTGTTCTTTGGAACAAGCTCTTTGCTCCTCTGGTCCATCGTAATAGAAAGAGATAGCATCTGTTCCCTGCTTAGATTATATACCACTAGATGTAGCTACCTCGTGGCCGCACATGAGACAGCACTATAAAATTTCAATGTTGCTATTACGGAAACTTTTCCCTAAATATGACCAAAAACGTGAGGGTGTTTCGTTGTAACAAATGTCATTCATATGAAGAGGCCAAAATTATTTGTATTATTTACCATTTAAAATTACCAAAAGGATTCTAATAATATTAAAAGTAATATTTTAGTAAAACAACCTTGAAACATGATACTTTTTAAAATACTTACGTAACTATTGTTACAAAGCAGAATTAAGTTTGATGTTTCGTTTGATTGAACAAACTAATCGCAGAAACTCGAGAGGTATATTTTATGAAATATTTTTGCTTCGTTGTTTGCACATTGAAGATAAAGGCTAAAACATATTTCAGTTTGAAGGAGATGAAATGGTTTAGGTAGGTAACTAATATATATACTCATTTTTATATTTCCAACCAGCCAATTGTGCATAACTAGGAAACGATCTCAATTCTGCGCATCTCTGCCACAAGATGTATTTTCCGCTACCTGCTGAGTACCTAGTACCTCATACAATCAGGTGAGGTCTCTCAGAGTTGATAGTCATAATTATGAAATATATTTATTTATTGAAAATAAAACGCACAAAAAGTTTATGAAGTTTTATTGATCATTATCATTAAAATATAAAATTACTATTGCCCCTTAAACAACACCAATTTGTTGTGAAAATTTCTGATTTTTTCATTTTGGTTGCTTACGCATTTATTTACAAAATGAATTCTGACCTCAAAATATCTATATGCAATTGCCTTTAACAATAAAATCAAATGATTATCAAAGGGACTTTGTTCGGATATGTGTTCTCTTAAACTGGGAAATAAAGGTTTGCCTACAAATTTTTTTAGCACGATCAATATCATTTTGGGCATCACTTTTTCTTTGCCTAGAAACGATGGACCGTGTTCGGCCAAAAAAGATCTTAGAATCTTTTCTGCAAATAAACAGATGTTTACAACATCCTCAGATGGATAGTGAAGGCCTCCAACATCTTTAAGGCGAGCTGAACCCTTGCGCGGTAGGTTTTGCTTGTTTTAGAACTCATTTTTGATAGGAAAATTAAAACATTTAGAACCCAAAATAAATTTATATTTTAGGATACATTCCTTCTCTATACCATGTACCCATTCAATACACGATGCAATATAGTTTTCTCGATAGAAAAAAATACTGAAGTTACTTCGATTTGCAGTTTTTTTACGAGCAAAATTTCATTTTAAACAAGTACTTACTATTATATATTTTTATAATTAATATTAATTTATAGGTAAATAATTTTGGAATCGATTCTACCCGATCGTTTTTTTTTATTACATTTACATATTTTTTATCGATTTTTTAAAGTGATTTTCGGCCCGCGCGTCGTCGCTTACCCGATTGCCAGTGTCCTGCGGGACGTTACCGAGGAGAGACCTATGCCAAATTTTTGCGCGCGCGCTTCACTTCTGCTTCGTAAATAATATTAATTCGAAATAAAATAAATTATAAATAATATTGTACTTAAAATTACCATTGTTAAGATTTTGTTTACGTGTTTATTTCTCATTGTGTAAATAATTTTTATACAGCTATTACGACAATTTATATTTGTGAGTTTGTGAAAATGGCAAATAAAAGAAATAAAATTAGGGCTAAATCACGGTTGAAGGCAAAAAAAATCGCAAAAGAAATATGGTAAGTTATGATTTTTATTAATTTATTCCTATTGACCCCAGTTACAGTTTTACGAAATTTATTATTTCCCTACAGTAGGTTAGTGAAATACCTTTGATGTCGGGTGACACCGCCCGCACAAAATAGATCGGTACAGAAGTCAATCTCATGTAGGTACCTATGTGCTTCACTTTTCATACCTACGTCTACGCTCGGCCGCGCTTGGGTCGACAGCGACGCTGCTCTGTACGAGCGCGCCCGGGCGCGGCGATACCTAAGTACCTAACATAAAATTGTAAAAACATTACATAGCCACAAAGTCATATTAGCTTTCTTCTTCTGTCTCCTTTGTGCCGCCCGTGTACTTACACTTAGGTACATTAATCTCTAATATTTTGTAATAAGTACTAAAACTTATTTTATTGTTTCAGTTCAAAAATGATTCGAAATAAAAATGGCTTATTTATTGGAAAAAACAACAGTGAAGAACAGTAAGTATTTTCTTTCTTTTTTGATAATCGCAATCTTCACCACAAAAAATATACTTAGTAGAAAGTAACTACAAGTAGGTAAGATATAGGTAGGTATGGGTATGTAATTTATTAGCTCTTTGTAGGAGGCCTGACGTACAGCAGTGGACGGCAATAGTTTGATATGAGGAATTTATTATGTGACAATATGAGTATGATCATCAATTTCATTAGCATTAGGTACCAATTTACAGCCACCAGAACTAGTTTTCTTAGCCAGAACACAACAAATCGTAATATTTATGATGTCGAAAGACATGCCATAGTGCAAAAATGTTTCAGTATGACTATTTCCCTACAAATATTATTTTCGGTAACGATTATACAGGGTTTTTGAAGAACACTAACACCCTTGCAGGACTATATTACAAAAATCAATAAACAAAACAACAAATTTAGTTCTGCGACTTTTGAAAATTCAACAAAAAGAAATCAGCTGATCCATACATTTCTGTTCGCATAACTCGACAAAACGTAGATATGGATTAGCTATTTTCTTTTATTTGTATTTTTAAATATTAATGGTGTCTGCAATATAATCTAGTGAAGGAGTTAGTATTTTTCAAATACTGTTTACGAGAGAGTCAATCTTCTATGCACAACAACAAAGAAACAATAACTGGCATGGCATAAGTTTTATTTCGTGTTTATTGACAACAAGAAAAGTGTGTAAAAAATGAAAATTATGATAGTATAAATCCAAATGTCAGTTATCGTTATCGGATAAAAACTGATTCAAAATAAATAATATCGATTCGAAGTCTATCTGACTTCGAAATAAATCGAATTATTCTCTCGAGAATGCTGTTATTGCATTTTTATGCATTATTATTACAACAAATCTACATAAATCAACTTCCATATTACAGGTCAATCGAGCAAACGGGTGGGCATAACGTGTCTCCTTTAATGACTGTAGAGCCTGCTAATTTTAATAACCCTAGGGTCAACGAGTGAGTACCTACACTGTACTTATTAATAAACAATTAAACAGTAGTAACCGATTCAATAATAATCAGACAAAAGCTTCCTGCGGCATACCATCGGCACGATAGATCGATAGGTTAAATTAAAGCCTCTATATCCAATGACTGTCGCAGTTACTTGTGAATATGAATACCTAACATTATTTTATTGTTACAGAACTGCTATGAATGCTGAAAATGCCCAACTTACTGAACCTATTCATGAATCATATTAATGAGTAAGTAGCTACTTTTTGTTTGACATAATTATGTATGAGTTATTCAATAAGTTACATAAAAAAAACTTTATCTTGTTTTAGATCAACAAAGGAAATTGAAAACTTTACTCTAACCATGGAAAATGAAACAGATAATGACTATCGACCCATCAGTGGACGCCGAATTGTTGACATAAATTATCTTATGTCACAGCTTCAAGAAAAAACAAATCATATCGATTTGTTTGATTGCAGACTCGGATATTTCAAGTTGATAGGAGAAAAACGAATAGGATTGATATCAACATTTAAATTTGAATGTAATATATGTCGAAAAGTGATTGTAATCGAATCAGAGAAAAGTGACAGTGTAGAAAATGTTAATATAAATGTTGCTGCAACCACTGGCATTGTAGCTGCTGGTATTGGATTTTCACAATTTGAGGAGATACTTTCTGCAATGGATGTGCCAGCATTTTCACAAAAGTATTATAGACGTTTACAAGATTTTGTTTATGAAAATTGGGAGAAAACCGCAGCAGAATGTATGGAAAATGCTGCTAAACGTGAGAGAGCATTCAATTTTCTCAACTGTATAGTTAAGGTTAAGCATTGTCCATACTTTCTGCTGTGGTTTTCTCCCAATTTTCATAAACAAAATCTTATAACATCATATAACAGCTCGTCCCACATATACACACACATACGCACATATCTGTTTGATTGTTGATTAATAAATTAAACAAAAAGAAATAGTTATTTAATTAATATATACCTACCTATGCTTCCCCTTATATTTCACTCAAAATAACCATTATAGTAACATATTTTTTAGACTTCATGGGTAACAGGTTACACCCTTAAGGTCTAGGAAATGTGTTACCTTCTCTTGCATTGTACCCGATGACCTTCGTGTCAGACAGATTTTTAATTGACATTTCCCTATTAACATTGCAATCGGTTTACTTGTTTTATGGTGATTTTATTCGCAATCATAAATACACCTACGTATTTTTTATTATTAGTGCTTTAAGTAAATAAGTTACATTTTATACGATATACCTCATCTATATGCTTACACTACCTCTAATTTGTAATCTTAAAAATACTTATTAGAAAATTAAACAAAATAAACTTATTTTTTCAATTCGAACTGATCTACTGCATTGCACTATTCTGTGACGCGATTACGCGACGCAGTACCTACGCGTATTCGTGAACTCGAATGAACTTTGCGATTGCCGCGCGCGCGACGCTCGCGCGCGCATCGTGTCTTTTTACGCAAAGCTACATGAGCAGGGGCTGGGGTAGGCTTTGAATGCCTACCGCGCCAGGGTTCAGCTCGCCTTAAGTGATATAAGTCCACTATATTTTTCAAATGATATTAAAGAGGCAAGGCATTCTTCACATTTTATTATTCTAAACATTTTCGATACAATGAAACCAGCAATATATTTAGTGACTTCAGTCGAAAATTCTGTTAAATTATTGTTCACCAAATAATCGTGTGTAGCTGGAACGTCAATATCTTCTTGAAAACAAAAATCTACCATCTCATCATCTACATCATTAATTGATATTAATCTATTTCTGGTGTTATTAATTTTTCTATTTATAGCTGATTTATTACAATTTAAAATATTTATTGAATCAAGGGGTATGCAATTTCCAGTTGATATGTTTTTTAGCTCACCGTGAATCAGTAACCGTTTGTACGCAGATTGAAATTGTTTCGCTGTTGGGTTATTATTAAAACCACCTTTTGATCGGATGGCACTAAAAAAAAGTTCTAAATGGTCTTGACTAAGTTTATATGTGGGCAAATATTTAAGATAATCTGATACTATTAGATCTTCGTAAATAATCTGCAATGCTTTAATACAAATCAACAGCCCTATAAAACCAGTCTTTCGCCCGGATATGAGTACTAACTCACCATTCTTAAAATGCAACTTTTTAAGATATGTTTCAAATTGTTGAAAATATGAATTGATGGTATGAAAGTTCTCTTTACAGATAGGTTTTTTAAACTTATAAGAATACAATTTGCGACTGTTCAGTATGTCAAAAACATTGTTTAATTGAGTGACAAAATTGATTGTTGCACTGGCATCAACGAATTCTTCTAACTTTAATACATCTTTTAAAAAAGAAAGAGAATCAGCAACAGACTTACTGAATGTTTGCGTAGCTAATCGAACTTTCATTATTTGTTTTTTAAATTCTATGTGACTTTTCCTTAATTTATTTCCTAAATGAAGTCCTTCAGACTCTTGCAAACTATGCAATTTTTCAATATATTGCCAAGATATAACACCATTTCCATCTAAAATTATATTTTTTTCCGCTAAGCAATTCCTCACCAATTTAATCATATGGCAAGGATCAGGAAAAATTACAATACTTTGACCTTCCACTGTAATTCTAGGGTCTAAATTATTTAAGCTATCTAATTTAGCTCCTAAGTATTTTGCCATTGCAAAATTTGCAGGACAACCATCAAACGTCACAGAAGATACTATAATACTGCAATCACTTAACAGGCTAATACAATTTTTTAAAAGAGCGCTTCTTTGCTCCCCATTCACACCATTTGTGAAAAAATATCCAATCGGTAATTTCCATCGACCATTTATAGCTGTAACCATAAAAACAAGCGCATCTTTAGCTAACGGCCTATGTATTTCTAAATTGTTGCCAATGTTCACATAGCCAACTGATTTTTTTCCATCCCATTGAACATGTTGCCTTATTGACATTTCATCTAAACTAACAGCACAAATAATTTTTTCGGTGGATTTTTTGGTTAATAATTTGAGTGCTTTAAATGCCTCTGTGGTAAAACCTGGTTCACAATCTATACAACAATACCATCTGTACAATGTTTTCGGATGCGGTAAACATGTGTCAAATTGATTTCTAACAAAATTGTAGGCTTTTGGGCTTATAAAATGCAAACATAGTGCAAATTTTCGCAATGAGTTGCAATATTTTCGGGGACAATTATTTTTATCCACCATTCTTTTTAAAAAATCCGCATTTGTATTATCTATATTAGCTAGAAGATCTAGATCTTCACTGTTCATTTTCATTTTACACTGCAGCTCTGTTAGTATAGTCTGTAGATGGGCGTTTTTCTTCATCAATCGACGTTTGGCTTCTCGCATGGCTCGTAATTTAAGCAACCTTTTTGTAGATAGTTGCTTCGATTTTTGCAATTTTAGTTTTAACAACTTTTCTTTGCGTGGAGTTGATGGTGCAGTCTGAAAAGCAATTGAAAAATTTATATAAATTTTTTAGTAAACTATAAAGTTGTAAAATATAAAGTACTATAATAATATCGTTAGAGGGTTTTGAACAGGGCATCTTATTTAGAATGATCTTGCCGTTTGGTTTTTTATTTTTACTTTTTGTTGATTTTAATTCTTAATAATAAATTATGCATACGTACCATGCACAGCTTCTTTCGTGGGTTTCTTGGCGATATTGTTTTATGTTTCCTTTTTCTAGTAGGTGTGGTTACTGGTTCGCTTATTGGCTGAATTTGGTCTCTCATGGAATCTTGTCTAGAATGCGCTACTCCGGATGAGGTGGATGGTACTACACTTATTGTTTCCATCTGGTCTGATGAAACAACAGGAGCCTGTAAAGAAATTTATAATACCTATTATAAACTTGGAGTTGATGGTACAATCTGAAATGCAATTGAAAAATTATATTAAAAATATATTTTAGTAAAGTAGAAAGTTGTAACATATAAAGTACTACAATAATATCGTTAGAGGGTTTTGAACAAGGCATCTTATTTAGGATGATCTTGCCGTTTGGTTTTTTATTTTTACTTTTTGTTGATTTTAATTCTTAATAATAAATTATGCATACGTACCATGCACAGCTTCTTTCGTGGGTTTCTTGGCGATATTGTTTTATGTTTCCTTTTTCTAGTAGGTGTGGTTACTGGTTCGCTTATTGGCTGAATTTGGTCTCTCATGGAATCTTGTCTAGAATGCGCTACTCCGGATGAGGTGGATGGTACTACACTTATTGTTTCCATCTGGTCTGATGAAACAACAGGAGCCTGTAAAGAAATTTATAATATTATAAACTTATACCATTATTGTTTCTTGCTATGTGTTTTTTGATACATATAATAGGCAAAATACATTTTTTTCCATTTCATTTTCTTTTATTGTTTAAGCTGTTGATCCCCGCATTAATGCCGGCGTTCACGCGCCATTGTCTTTCTATTGTGTCTCTAATTGTGTGCGTACGCGCAGCGGAATGTTGTTGAATTTAAAGATTTTAATTATGCAGATATTTAGTGTATGACGTCGTATAATTGTGTATGGTAAAAAAAAATTTGTGCACGCAACCATTGTGGAGAAATTCATCAAGAACTGATTCCGCTGGGCGAACGTTGTCCTGGCGGAACTTTTTTTAATCCATAGACTTTAGAAGAAAAGAGATGTGTCCAAAAATTAGTGTGTATTTGTGTGTAATTGTGTATGTATGAATAAAACTAGTGCATGCATAAACTTCGGAGAAATTCAAGTTTCCGCTACGCGAACGTTTGGCCATTAGCTAGTTTTCATATAAAGCGCTTACATAGAGAGCTGTAGATTTTTACATACGTTGTTTTGAATTTGTTTATATTTGTTTAAAAAACAGATTTAGAAAAAATCGTAGGGCTTAAAAGATAAAAATATAAACGTAAAATACGCTTATTAGGTCTTAGTTCTTAAAGTATGCACTTTGGGGTCTAGATTTTCACGTTTATACAAACCTTGTAAGTGTCTGCAACATGTTGCCAAGTATCAATGATGTTCCGTTAGTAACTAAAGAGTTATAGGACAAATTTACCATGAACAGATCACTGTTTACAAAGCAGTCAAATATCACGACGTTCTGAAGGAATCGCATGGTAATATGTATGTCAATAATTAGTGTATTCATTCAACTATTCTTATGCAAAATTTCATGTCATTAAATTCAGTAATTAAAGAAAAACAATTATAATACTGACGAAGCATCGAAAACCTACATAACCCGACCAAGTTCGGATGGCTACCAAAAAGCGGCCGTGCCATATATCTAAGAAACGTTCTTAACCTTCCAATATAGTATTTATTAATATGGTACAGTTGCGTACACAAGCGTTAGGAAAAAATAAAACAATTGCATTTCTTGAATGAAAATATTTTTTTAATAATAACGTCACTATCTACGATAAAAACAAATCTTCAATTAACAAGTACTTCTCTATTTAAATATCCGCGTAAAAAATATTTTTAATTACATATAATACTTAATTATGTAATTATAATAACGTTAACAAACGCTTGCAATGACAGCAATAGACTTAAATGTGTTTTAACTAAAATAGATTATGAACTAGCTTTTGCCCGCGACTTCGTTCGCGTGGATGACGAAACTTAGGGTAAGTATAATATTTCGAGCTTCAATAAAAATTAAAATCACATCACATAACTAACCTATTCAGTTGTTTAGATTTGATCAACATTAAAAAAGTGCTTATAAACTAAAACATTGGTATAAAAAAGGTATTTTCAAGAAAATATTAAATATTAAGCGCATACTTAAATAAAGTACCTACGTAAATAGTACCTACTTTCTGTCATAGTCAAATACATTTAAAAAAGTAGGTGTACAAAAATAAATGACCTATAAATTCTATCGAAACAACAATTGTGTTATCACCTATACCGATTCAATACCGGTATTATACTGTAAATTTTGGGATGTTACCTAAATGTATTGCACGGCCGCTTTTTTGTAGCCATCCGAACTTGGTCGGGTTATGTAGGTTTTCGATGCTTCGTCAGTATTATAATTGTTTTTCTTTAATTACTGAATTTAATGACATGAAATTTTGTATAAGAATAGTTGAATGAATACACTAATTATTGACATACATATTACCATGCAATTCCTTCAGAACGTCGTGATATTTGACTGCTTTGTAAACAGTGATCTGTTCATGGTAAATTTGTCCTATAACTCTTTAGTTACTAACGGAACATCATTGATACTTGGCAACATGTTGCAGACACTTACAAGGTTTGTATAAACGTGAAAATCTAGACCCCAAAGTGCATACTTTAAGAACTAAGACCTAATAAGCGTATTTTACGTTTATATTTTTATCTTTTAAGCCCTACGATTTTTTCTAAATCTGTTTTTTAAACAAATATAAACAAATTCAAAACAACGTATGTAAAAATCTACAGCTCTCTATGTAAGCGCTTTATATGAAAACTAGCTAATGGCCAAACGTTCGCGTAGCGGAAACTTGAATTTCTCCGAAGTTTATGCATGCACTAGTTTTATTCATACATACACAATTACACACAAATACACACTAATTTTTGGACACATCTCTTTTCTTCTAAAGTCCATGGATTAAAAAAAGTTCCGCCAGGACAACGTTCGCCCAGCGGAATCAGTTTTTGGTGAATTTCTCCACAATGGTTGCGTGCACAAATTTTTTTTTACCATACACAATTATACGACGTCATACACTAAATATCTGCATAATTAAAATCTTTAAATTCAACAACATTCCGCTGCGCGTACGCACACTCTCTAATTACGCACTCAAAAGGTTAAAATAAACTTTACAAAAATTAATTTCAATATTATGTTTATTGTGTAAAAGAAACTAGTTAAAACAACAATAATAATTTAGCATTTATTTACTTACATGAACATGTTTTACAGGGATGGCTTCAGGGTTTATTCTTTTCACTTTATTTACAATACCAATTGCATCATTATTGAAATGAATGGAGCAAATTTTTGAAGATTTGTTCGGCTGCCAATTCTGCCTACCGGTAGCTTTAATCCAAACTTTTCTTAAATTGATATCCTTAGGAAACCTAAAATCATATTTTACAAAGAAAGTCAAACTTATCAGAGGTATTGATAAAAAGTAACCTCAGAAAAAGTGAAATTGTAGTAATCAACTCATAAGCAACAGGAGGAGCAGTCTCAAAATCGGGACTAAGAAATATACGACTACATTTTGTCGCACTTGATTTTAGTATGCTAATGAGAAGGGTTATTTTATAGTAAACTAGCTGACTCAGCAAACATAGTTCTATCATAATTTTTTTATCAAAGAACAAATGTTGGGTGGGAGTGTAAAAAATAGTTATCTATTCTCAGACCTACTGAATATACGGAAAAAATTTCATAAGAATCGGTCAAGCTGTTTCGGAGAAGTTTTGTTTCAAACACTGTGACACGAGAATTTTATATATTAGATTAATATGAAGTTATTTTAAAATACAAAGTAATCTGGTGAGCAAAATATTTATTTTATTCAATTTGATTTATTTAACTACTTGCAGTTTTTATTACAGAGTTAAGGGAAAAATAGACGACAAGGTATGGAAACACAACGAATAACAAGTTATAGGTTATGTGGAAAGAAAAATAAACGATATCGCTAGAATTACGTCTAATTTTCATCGAAAGCCATGTCATTACATAAACACAAATGTATTTCTTCAATCAGTGCACAATAACTATTAACATTTGCATACTTACGAGTGAAAAGTAACATTCTCATCTTCCTTACTTTCTGTGCGGCTTTTGCAGCCTAAAATACTGCACCCTCCCATTGTATAGCGCACTAAACACTTAACTATTGGAGTCTATTTCTCATACATACACTAAAACTTACTTTAATTGCCGAAATTGTTCTAAAAACATAAAAACTGACTCGAGTCGACCTCTCAGTGACAGTGACAGGCCTTTGTTTGGCTAACTTTTCAAAGTTCGCCAAGCAAAAAACCGGCACGCCGTATGAGACAGAGCATGTTATGTTTTGTCTCAATTTTCAAACTTATTTCGTATATATGCTTCTCACTTCCACACTTCCCTACAGTCTCATGGCTATATCTAGTGGTATTTAATCTAAGGTTCCCTGCATAGATTAAATCTATGGTTCCCTACCTGTCACTGTTCCTTTTCGGATACACATATAAATAATGAACTTACCTTTGAACAAAACTATCGTATAATTTTTATTATTATATTACTTTAATTTTGTATTAAATATTTATTTGTATTAATTATTGTTTTAACAAGATATATATTCTTGTTAAAAGAATAATTAATAAAAACAATATTGGTGATTTTTTTTTAAACCACCAATATTGTTTTTATACCAATTAATCAACAATTGTAATATTTATCATGTATGTGTATCCAAACTCTCACTCTCTATGGTTGTCGATCCCCGCGTTCCGCATTACGATATTTTCAATGTTAATGCGCCAACAGTCGCTATAAGTTTGTCTAAAAAGTCAAACGACTTGGGTAATCTAATCAAATAATCAAATTCTTGAAATCTGATGTAGTCAACACTGGTTGAACAATCAAGGTCGCAAAGAGATGATCATTGTTTACAAATAGAATCTTATTAAAAGTATTGTGTGTAATATATCTATCGGATTTTTTAATTCGTTTAAAAATATTCAAGTCGTTTGACTTTTTAGACAGAATTTTAGTCGTGCCGAATTACCATAGACGCATACATTCGGTAGACGATTTTTTGATATCATAATTCGGAACGCGTGGTATGAGTTTTTCACGTTTGAAGGTTGGCTCTGTGGTTTGATGTAAACAATCAAAACAAAAACAGAGTTTTTGAATTTGAATCTTGTTTTGGAATCAAACTTTTAAATTCATAATTATTGCTGTCAGTCCTAAGCCTGCAAAAGCATGAAGGGTGGTTTTTATTTCATTTCAGTAGCATGTACTGACTGACTGGAACTAGGTACTATTTCTGAATCTGTTGCAACAAATGAGTCTTTAGTTCTAGTGGAACAGGCTGTTATTTTGGAACAGGTTTTTGGAACTGTTTTCTTCTTGGAACTGAAACAGGTGAAACAGGTTTCTAATTTTATCTGTTCCAACCCACCTCTAGGATACACATATCGATGAGTAACTCAGAAAGATCGGTAAATCTCCCTTCATTATATTTTATTTTATGAGTTGGACATTTGCATCTATCAAATTACCTTCAGAAAATACAAAAACGACCATAATTAGTTGTAATAGAATAGAATGTTGAATGTTGTATTGTATTTAATTTAAAACGAAATTATTTTTACGAATATTTTCGGTTTTTTGTTCAATATCGGTTGCGGTACCTCACTATTAATGAAAAAATAAAAACATGGAACATTTTGACTTAAAGGTCCAAGTGCCCATTAAAACCAAAAAGAAACATGCAACATTCGAATTGTCAAATCATTAACTCATAATTCAATTCATTCAATGGGCATCAAAGAATGTACCAAATTATAAACTAAACTAAAATGTAAAGCTAACGCTTTTGGCCATTTTTACTTTAAATGGCGCAAGCTGTTTTCGTGTTGTCCCATGAAAACAAATACATGAAAGTTGGACATATTTTGAAACCTATCTAAAAAGGTTTATTATAAATATAAGAAGAACTATTATTCTATTCAATTAGATATTTTACATACCAATGAATAAGGTGTTATATATTTTACATTAGTTTGACATTAAAGAAAACCTTGATTTGAAGCTGTCCCAAGATCAGTTTTCCGTCATTGCATAGATTTTTTTAAATATTTTTAGTAAAATAGTAAGATAATTGCATAAAACCTTTGTCCCATGTTTGTCCCATAGAATTAAGATTACAGGACAAGTCCGTATAGTAACGTTCTTTTTGTTACTGTTTTGCCTATTTAGCAAATATTTTTTATTTTAATGGTTATCCCAAGCGCGACATCTAAGATATAAATGCAGCCATTTTAGCCAATACGAGTTAAAATCTCTAGTTTATTTTTCTCATTTCAACTTATCTGTTAATTTTTTATTTAGTTTTGATTTTTGTGACTATCAGGACAAAATGTTCCTTACCCTCCTTATAAAAAAACGATTAACGTAATAATTACGTATGTTATCAATAGTAAATTATTTAATTCATTTACCTAATTTATTATCTTAATTTAAACCTAATATTAAAAGCATTATATTGTCTATAGTAGCACCAACTGTGGCCGTGAATGGCACGACAACCAATCAGAGCGCGACGATTTGAATATTGACAGAAAGGGAAAAAGCGCGGGAATTTTGGCGGGGCGTGCTATTCTGGCGGGTTTGCAGTGGTGCATCAATAGTGCTTCCTAATTAAGTATTCAAAAAACTAGAAATTCATTTGCCATACTTTTGTTTTCTGTGTTGGAGAAATACAATAAGTAAGTACATGCACAACTGTCTATTATTTTCACTCTTAATTTCATTCATAGAAGCCATAAACCCAAATATCAGTGGGATACATGATTCGGATGATATCACCCTATGAGAGAGTTAACATCTCAGAAGTGGGATAATGATTCCTGCTTGGCCATACCATTAATTCTACTACCCTGATTGAAATGACCTGCCTATGTTATGAACCATTATTATAAATTATTTGCCTTCTTATTTTTTTTTTTTTACATTTTTTTTTCTTAAATTGGAATATAGCAGCTATCGCATGTAACAGTTATCAACAACGTTATTTATTTATTTTACATTGAAATATATACGAATTAATGTAGTAACTTTGTTGTCTGGGTATATTGGCTAATAAGACTCATTAAAATTCTAAAAGAATAAACAAATATAAATATAAATATGAAAACTAGATTTCCTTTAATATGAAATAGTCCGTCCATTATAGCCTAATTACTTGTAAGGTAATTTAGTTAGACAGGTTGATGTCAGCAGTTGGTCATCAACATGATTTAACAAAAATAAATAATTAAGTTACCTTCGATTATTTCATACCAATGTTAAGCATCTAAGATGGCTTAACTATAGTTCCTCTGTTGCTATAATTATTATTTCAAGTTGAGCATACCAGAAATTGTGAATATGAGGATTTACTGTTATATTCTGTAATGTAACATTCACGTACCATTTAATTAACCACAGCATAAATTATTTTATTGGTTTTATAAAATCCCTGACTGCATACAGTATACGCCTATTTATATTATCGTTGTTACATTTCTTTTTTTTAATTTTTATTGTGTCCATTTTAAAGTACGAATTCTTTGGGACATTATTTACGTTCCAGGATAACTACATGGAGACGGACAAACGAGAGCGTGTTGTCTACACCCCGACTGATCCCACGGGATCACCCGCTGCTAGTCGTCGGTCACGCAGCCCAGTTAAGCGTGGAGCGGGCTGCTCACCACATCAACCGGTGCATCCTCGAAGGCGAGATGGTAGCCGCTCACGCAGTCGGGTGGACCGCGGGGCATCCAGCCGGGTGGATCGCGGGGCATCCAGCCGGGTGTACTGCGAGGCTCCCAGTCATCAGAAGCGTCGGGCCTCCAGCCGGACAGATCGCCCATCTCCCCGCCAGGCCTCCGGCCGGGCGGATCGCCTGACCTCCATTCAGGAGGACCGCCGGGTATGCAGCCGGGCGGACCGCCGGACCTCCAGCTGGGAAGAACGTCGAGGATCCAGCCGGAAGGACCGTCGGGCCTCCAGCCGGGAGGATCGCCGGGTTTCCAGCCGGGAGGAGCGCCGGGTTTCCAGCCAGGTGACCAGCCGGGCGTCCAGCCGGGCGAACTACCGGGCGTCCAGCCGAGCGAACCACCAGGCGTCCAGCCGGGAAGAGCATCGAGCCTCCAGTCAGCAACGTCGGGCGTCCAGCCGGGAGAACCTTCGGGCGTCCAGCCGGGAGAACCGTCGGGCGTCCAGCCGGGAGAACCATCGGGCGTCCAGCCGGGAGAACCGATGGGCGTCCAGCCGGGAGAACCGACAGGCGTCCAGCCGGGAGAACCGCCGGGCGTCCTGCCGGGTAGACCACCAGCTGACCCCCAGCCGGGACGACCACCGGACCTGCAGCCGGGAGCGCTGCGCAACCACGGGACACCTCTTTTCTGGCCCTACAAGCTGCCGGTCACGTAGTCCAGTAAGGCGGCAACGAGCAACAGCTGTGGGAGACGTACAAGCCTCAATACAAGAGAAAACCACGGGTGAGGCCACTTCTCTATTAGGATTAACCACTCTAGCAGACCTTGTCAATGTTTTGAAATCTATGTCTAATAATGGTGCAGATAAACTAAGTTCTCTTAATAACACGATTCCCGAGTTTGACCCAAGTAAACGGGAACAGACAATGACCATGTGGCTCCATAAAGTCAATGAGTGCGCAACCATTTATACGTGGTCGGAAAAACAAGTAATACATTTTGCTTCACCAAAACTTAGGAGTATAGCTCAAAGATGGTACGAGGGCCTTCCGTCAGTTTTGTTTACTTGGGCTGAATGGCAGGAAAAACTCTTGGACACTTTTCCGTCGGAAGAGAATTATGGTCAAATGCTAAGCGATATGTTAGCCAAACGAGCTAGGTTCACAGACTGCTTAGAAGACTATTATTACCACAAACTATCCCTAATTAATAGATGTGATATAAGTGGGAAAAGGGCAGTCGAATGCATTTTACACGGCATCAATGACCGTTCGGTTAGATTAGGTGCTGAGGCAGCTCAATTTGTTGATCCTAACAAACTTCTTTCGTATTTACGTAATGCTCGAAATACAAAATTCAGCAACGAGCGAAAATTTGTCAAAGGTCAAACACAAAAACACCAAAATAGCTCTAACCCTAGGCCTATACGTTGCTCGAATTGCAAGAAGGATGGTCATATGACGTCTCAGTGTTCCCAACCCGTTAAAAAGTGTAGTCGATGTAATAGAATAGGCCATGAGGTAGAACAGTGCTACGCGAAACTCCAAACCACTGAAGAAAAAAAGGTCATGCGAGTAGAAGATAGCATTGATAAAGGCGCGACTTCTTAAATAATAACCACTCCAGTGTCGGAACCTAATAAAAAATATTTTAAAACAGCTAGTGTGAACGGTTTCTCCATCCCTGCATTTGTAGATTTTGGAAGTGAGTGTTCAATGATTAGGTCGTCCGCATTCCGAAATGTAGGTTCCAGTTATAGTGTCGATAATCTTCCAGTATTGAGAGGTTTCGGAAATTCAGTTGTTCCTTGCATTGGTAAACAACGAGTCAAATTATTATTGATAAGGTCGAAGCTGATCTCGAGTTGTTGATAGTTTCCGATGATGCCATGCATGTACCTCTCTTAGTAGGTCAAACATTTACAGAGCAGCCACATATAGTCATACGGAAAACTAGTGATGACTTAGAAATAACTGAACTTACGAGTAAGCACCAACACATAGTACCTAATAACAAAATAAATTTATTCTGCAAGGATGCTGTTGATGTTTTGGGTTTAACTGTAGTAGACGTGTATGCGGATCCACCACATGAGGGCGACGTCTTTGTTGAGGGTAGCATTCGGCTTTTGAAGGGCGTTCGTTATTCAGTAGCTGCAGGGTTATTTCAGATTAATGAATGTGGATTAGGACAGATCGTTGTCAGTAACACCTCACCAACACCGTTGATGCTTCCAAAAGATTTCCTAATTGCTCGTGGTCGCATAACTCAGGAAGAGTCCAGTCTCCAAGTTTTGACAATATCTACTACTGTCAATAATGTCTTTAAATCTATTACCGAAGCTGATTTAAATCTGAATGGTGGACTGTCTTCTGAGCATAGAATTCAACTGCTTAATTTATTGAATAGGTATCGAACCTGTTTTGCTTTCAATCTATCGGAGTTGGGGAATACTACAGTTGGTCATATGACTATAGATCTTCAAGATAATGAACCTGTTGTCTATAGACCCTATCGTTTGTCGATTTGCGAAAAAGAAAAGGTTAGAGAAATGGTTTCCGAATTACTGGAGAATGACATCGTAAGGCCATCAACGTCATGTTATGCAAGCCCTATTGTGGTAGTTAGAAAGAAGTCCGGTGAACTTCGCTTGTGTATCGATTACCGAGCCCTGAATAAGAAAACGATGCGGGAAAACTATCCCATGCCGCTGATTGATGATCAACTAGATATTCTTTCTGGTAACAAATACTACACGACTTTGGATCTTGCTTCTGGGTATTATCAAATACCAATTCGTGAAGCAGATAAATATAAAACAGGGTTTGTAACGCCTGATGGTCACTACGAATTCAATCGTATGCCATTTGGCCTCGCAAATGCCCCGGCTACGTTCCAACGTATTATGAACCAAGTCCTTGGATCGTTACGACATAAGGAGGCTCTAGCTTATTTGGATGACGTAATTATTCCTTCAAAGGATATAAATGAAGGAATGTCACGGTTAGAGTCAGTCCTACGTCTGTTTACCGAAGCTAATCTTACATTGAAGCTACCTAAATGCTTCTTTTTCTGTAACTCTGTCGAATATTTAGGTTTTGAAATATCTGTTGATGGAATTCGTCCCGGCGAGAGGAAAATCGAGGCCGTAAAACTCTTTCCTACTCCCCAGAACCAACATAATGTGCGTCAGTTTCTTGGGCTATCTAGCTTCTTCCGTAGATTTGTACAAAATTTCTCAGTTATTGCAAAACCTCTTACACAACTCTTGAAGAAAGACGTTAAATGGTCTTGGGGTATAGACCAGGAAACCGCATTCCGTCGTTTACAAAAAGAGCTCATACAGCGTCCCACTTTAGCTTTATACAATCCAAAAGCAGATACACAGCTTCATACAGACGCCTGTAAGATTGGAGTGGCAGGTATCTTGCTGCAAAAACATGGAGACGATGTACTTAGACCAATCGCTTACTTTAGTAGACAGACAACTCCCGAGGAACAAAATTACTCATCATACGACTTAGAGACGCTGGCCGTAGTCTCGTCCTTGCAGAAGTTTCGAGTTTATTTAGTGGGTATTCCCTTTAAAATTATTACTGATTGCAACTCTCTCCGTGCAACTTTCCAAAAGAGAGATATGATTCCTCGAGTTGCTAGGTGGTGGGAACAGATGCAGGAATATAATTTTTGCATTGAGTATAGGGCCGGTCATCGCATGGCTCATGTCGATGCACTTAGTCGAAACCCTATACAGCAGGTTCATGACGTTATGATCATTGGTGAAAGTGATTGGCTAGCTACAGTCCAAGGAGCAGATAGTGAGATTCGAAGAATAGTTGGCATCTTAAAAGACCCTCAGTTTGATGACGTGGTTGACATCAAATCAAAGACTCTTTAGAATAACAAGTGACGGCGATAGGTGGGTTGTGCCGAAGGGGGTACGATGGCAGATCGTAAAACAGAATCACGACGATATAGGCCACTTTGCCCTTGACAAAACTTTGGAGCGTATCAAAGCAACATATTGGTTCGCAAAGATGCGGAGTTTTGTTAAAAAGTACGTCGAATCTTGCTTAGAATGCGCTTATTCAAAGGTCTCTGGAGGTAAAAAGCCTGGAACATTACATCCCATACCAAAGGTCGATATCCCCTTTGACACTATTCATGCTGATCATGTTGGCCCCTTTATACGCAGTGCGAGAGGAAACATGTACATCTTTGTTTTGGTGGATGCATTCACGCGTTACATTTATTTAAAACCGGTAAAGGACACAAAAACTTGTACATCTATTAAGATTTTCCGTGAGTACTTTGGTATATTTGGTGTTCCAAGGAGGGTCATAACGGATCGTGGCACCTCTTTTACCAGTGCAAACTTAAAAAAAAAATATAATAGAAAAGAACATTAAACATGTCTTGAACGCTGTTTCTACCCCAAGAGCTAATGGTCAGGTAGAACGTTATAATAGGACTCTTGTTGACGCTTTAACTGCGAAATGTATTGGCTCTCTTGAAAATAAATGGGATGAGCATCTACCTGATATTCAGTGGGGTATGAACAATACATTCAACAAGGGCATAAATCAAACTCCGTCAGAGGCTCTTTTCGGTACAAGACCAACGTGTCCAACTGACTGCAGAATTTTATCCGAACTGACAGACGATTTATCGGCTTCTTCTAACTGTCAAGACTTGTCACAAATTAGGGAAGAGATCAATTCTCATGTTAGCTCGTACCAAGACGCTCAAAAGAGGATCTATGACGCGAAACACTGCCCAGCTCCTAAATATAAAATAGGTGATCTGATAAGAGTGGAACGTCAAATCCCAGCTACAGGAACTAGTAAAAAACTTGTTGCTAAATTTCAAGGCCCCTATAGAATTACAAAAGTCTACGATTTCGATCGTTATCAAATTGAGGACACTCCTCTCACACGAAAATCTAACCGCCCTTATTCAACAGTTGTCGCAAGTGACAAAATTAAGGCTTGGTTGAACTTCGACAGACCGCATGACGAATCGTCTGGTAAGTGTTTATTAAACCTTATTTCCGTTTTGCTTACAGGTTTATCATTTTACTACTTTCTGTGTAAGGGCCATGAAATACTGCCCATTAAATTACACAAGTCTATCAGACCCTTAGACCATGAAATAATGTCTACTGAGGTCACCCCTGGCCATGAAATAATGCCAGGTGTTTAAAAGGGCCATGAAATAATGCCCGTTCAAGTATATATCGAGCCATGAAATAATGCTCGTTATTAAATAATTATAGTGAGTCATAAAATTATGCCCAAAAATTATATTAGATTTATGATTTAATTTAACTAACAATCTATGTACCTACATAAAGTAATGATTGTTAACATCAATTTATTTCCCTTACAATGGTTACAACGTTGCACATTGACGTTATTTTGTGTAGACCGTTTTATCGTAATTAATTAATTTGTTATTATTGTTGATAACATTTGGGCTATTAAATTTTTCTTTTGTTTTACTATTGTTATCTCCACGAGGGCGTGGTAATGTACCTTGGATGGCCGACTGTTATCAATAGTAAATTATTTAATTCATTTACCTAATTTATTATCTTAATTTAAACCTAATATTAAAAGCATTATATTGTCTATAGTAGCACCAACTGTGGCCGTGAATGGCACGACAACCAATCAGAGCGCGACGATTTGAATATTGACAGAAAGGGAAAAAGCGCGGGAATTTTGGCGGGGCGTGCTATTCTGGCGGGTTTGCAGTGGTGCATCAATAGTGCTTCCTAATTAAGTATTCAAAAAACTAGAAATTCATTTGCCATACTTTTGTTTTCTGTGTTGGAGAAATACAATAAGTAAGTACATGCACAACTGTCTATTATTTTCACTCTTAATTTCATTCATAGAAGCCATAAACCCAAATAGCAGTGGGATACATGATTCGGATGATATCACCCTATGAGAGAGTTAACACGTATTTAAACAAGGAACTTTTAGCTAATTCATATAATTAATAACATTATCTACGAAGAATCATCAATTTCAAACCCGAAAACGATATTAAATTTTAAAAAGTGGTTTTTAAAACTTGCGCCATTTATAGTGAATTTGCCCATCTCTAATTTAGGAGTGCGAAAAGTGTGCCATCTTTGCGATTGGAACCATGTGCATCTGAATCACTGAAATGTTTCGAAACAGTGATATGTACTCGTATAATTTGGTACATTTGGAACATCGGCTCAAAAGATACAAACGGAACATTTGAAACATCGGCTCACAAGATTCAAACGGAACATTTTGAACATCGGCTCAGAAGACACAAACAGAACATTTGGAACAACGGCTCAAAAAAAACAAACACAGACACTGATTGTTATGAATCGTGATTTACGTTGTATACACCAACAGTTTTATATACAGGGTCTTTGGTGCATCGTGTGCCAAATTGAAATGGTCGATGAGAAGTCAGACCCATAAAAACTTCTCATGCCCTGTGGATATTTTTTCATCGACTTTTTATTGTTTTATGAAAATAAGACCCAAATTTTTCATTAAAATACAAATTTAAAAAAATGTAGTCGTAGACTCAACTTCAACTTCAACTTCAACTCTTCATTAATGGCATTTGCGGAAAAGACACCACAATTTTGCCAATAACACGTGCAAACTTGTTAATAGACTATCAAACGCTGGAGAGTATTTAGCGTGAATTAACAGTAAAATAAATATACAGCGTGTAATTGACAGGTTGGCAAAAACGAAAAGTATGAATTCAGACTGGTATTGTTAATATTTTGATAGTGAAATATTTTCCCGGAAATGATAGGTGAACGTTTTTCAATTTTCAATTTTATTTCGGCTACGCAATGTATAACGAATATATCGATACGCGCGCGACCCTGTACCTCGCGCATTGTTCATTCATACTAATAGGTAGGTACTTCGGGACGTAAGGTCCACGTCCCGAAGTACCAGTTTGGAATAAATACATAGTACACTACACACACAAACACACCTATCAAAAATTTTTAACACGAATTCAAAACCTATCAAAAATTAAAATAGTCACTTACCTAAATTAAAGTCTCTCGGGTCGTATAAGGCATGGCTCAAAGTGGTTGCCTCCGAGCTGCACGCACAGTTGTGCTCTACGCAGGGTTTCGGCATGGAGACGAGGTATCATTGTCACATCCTCATTGAGTTTTTGGTTCAACGATGTGAAACACGGGGTCCGTTATTACGCCTTACAAGTTTTGCAGCAGTACGGGTTCCCAAACGCGGATTTCGACGGACAACATCTAAAATCGCCTGCTCAGAACGAGCACGGATTGTCCTTCCAGAACCTTCCTGACGCGGCACAATAGGTAAATTTTCTAAAACACGTTGATATGCCCTTGTGATAGTACGACTATTAGCTGGATGTCGTTCATTTGGGTGTCTTTGAACATAGAGCCTTAATGCCAACGACGCGTTTCCTCTAGCTTCACCCAAGCACATTAACATCTGGCCATATTCGCGAGCACTAAACGTTTCATTACGCCGATTCATGACGATACCACACAACACAAAAACACACAACTCAACTGAACGCAATACACAGTCCCGAACTCTCGACAGTTGAAAGAAAACGAAATAGACGTCCAGAACGCACCAGCATTGACCAGCAATCGCGGCAAACTGAATTAAATGGCGGCAAAGCGCCTCGGCTAATGGTTTCGTTTGTCGGCACACCTTTGAGAGTGTGTGTGACACGTGTAGCAATTAGGGCTGCCCACATGGTATGAAATTAAACATTTTTATTTCGGTAATAGTAAGTACGTTAGTCGAGGTGCCCATGGCGCAGTAGTTACAGTGGTCGGCCTGCGATTGAGATAAAGATGAAGAACTAGGTATTGAAAAATAATCGTATCGTAATCGTATGATAAACATTGTTATTAACCGCTATCTTTTGTAACTTTTACTCATGGTTCTGCTTCCAAGTTTAAACCTAGTACCTGTCAATCCCCTAGCAGCATGCGCGCGATTTTGCGCATTTTCTAAACACTAAGCAAACGTCGGCGTTCGCATAGATTATAAATTAAGTTTTTTTTTTATAGGGTATTTATTCAAGAACGTAAATAAGAAGTTTTCATTATAGTATGTAAAAATCGAAAATAAGCAAAGCTTTTCGTAACTACACGCGCGAACGCCGGCTTTCGCTCAGGGATTGACAGGTAGAATGTGAATCTGGCAATATTGACACATTGTTTTTATGTTTTATGTCCCACTAAATTGTCTAAAGCAAACAATTTAAAATAAGGTTTTTGGAATTAAGAAATAATAGGTAAAGTAATCATACTCCTGAGTATCTAATTATTATTAAAGCATTTTACATAAAGAAAATAGAATTACAAGTATTAAATTCCGTACGCGGTACAACCGTAGCAGCGTCGCCGCGTCGGCGCGTCAAAGCCGCACGACCCGTGCACCACACAAAAGGAGCGAGCGAGCGAGCGGTATGCTGTCTCTGTCTGTCGTAGGTACTACGGAGTTCAGTAAACTTTTACGGCTAACAGCTGATTCCCCGCGAGTTGTATGAATTTTCTTTTACGATTACATTGCCGAATTTAAGTTTTTTGCTTTTTTTTCACTAAAATTGTGTTTTTGGGCTGGATTTTGTTGTAACAAATAAATAGAACACAAATCTAGTTGAAAAACGGTCGGAAAATTCGACAATTTTCCTGAAGAAAATTCCAACGTTTTTCAGTCATAATCATGGTCATGAAGCTACTGTTTCAGTTTTTGCCAACCTGTCAATTACACGGTGTATAACTCTAAACATTAAAAGTTCAAAATAAAAGAATTTCTTCGCATACCCAGAACGACATTATGAATGATCAGACCACAGACTAGGTATGTATGTGAAATGAAAAAAAAAAAAAAGTTACAATTTAATTTTATTAATTTCAATAAATTTGCATTGTTTAAATATAAAACGAGTAAACACAAAAGAAAGAAGACATTTGACCGAGGTTGGACGAGGAATATGAGCAGGAATGATTTCATGAAAGGAGAAGCGCAATTTAGGACAGGAGAAAAATAAATGGTCCACGTTTCCTTCATCCAAACCGCATTCACAAAGAGAGTTATCTTTAATCCTAAGTTTGGCCAAAGTCGTAGACTCAATTTTAATTTTATTTAGATAAAATTAGTGACATTAGCTGTCTAGTTTTTTTTTTAAATTTACTTGCAAAGTTTTGGACTTAAAGCTGTTCATGTTACAGCTATTTACATGGCTATAAAAAAAACCAAAAGCGACCGGAGTCTTCCAACTTCCTCAAAAATTCTCTAGTTTATCCTCTTGCTAATGATGTGCCACATGCCATAAAAATCTTTTTATAACTTTGTGAATTCGCTAGAATTGTGAATAGTCACATAAGACTAATATTCAAAATTATGATTTATAAAATATTTTTGCTTAAATGATACCTAAAAAACCTATTAAAAATGTTATCTCACTCTTATAAGGTAAAATCTGTCTCGTATCTCTCTTTTCATGGGTTTTAGTAGAAATAAAAAAAAATTAAATTGCATTTTTAACATTTATTTCATAATTTTTACAAATCCTGATTCGTTCCGGACATATGCCTTTAAGAGCCTTTGCATTTTTAATGAAAATGGTGGACTCTCCGAATTGTTTAGTTTGTCATAATAAAATAGAAGATGTCCATCACCTTCTGTTGGAGTGTGTCAGGAATGAGTCTGAAAGAAGTTCGTTAATTAATGAATTAAATATAAATAAGCTAGATGTAGGTATATTTAACGTTATTCTTACCAAACCAATGTCGCCAGAAGCTATTTTAGTTTACTCACTAGTTACTCTGTAATTGTGATGTAACTGATATAACAATTAGTTAAAAGTTCCTTAAATAAATAAATAAAAAAAAAAAAAAAAAAAAAATCCTGCGGTCCTGCCCAAATTGTTGGCCTCTGTTGTTGTTGTTGAGTTGAGTATCTATGATCAATGATCTATATCTGCCCACCAGAGACTAAAGAGCAGTAACAGCCCTTTTGTGATTTTTCGTTTTATTAGTGATTCTGAAAGCGGGTTTCTTAAGCTTTCTATTGAATTAACTTACTTATTTCTAAGACTATTAGAATGGTTTTTATTTAACAGTTTTCACTTACTGCAAACGAAAAAAATTAACAATTTGGCGTGATTTCCCAACTAAAATACAGTATAAATTATACTGCAGATTAAATTTTAAGGTTTCATAACTAAAATGCAGTAAGCAATATAATTTTACAGTTCTTTAGATAGTTTTATATTTCTGGAAAAAAATTAAAAAAAAAATTAATACGCAGTAAAATTTACCGCCATACAAGCTATTTTTACTGCAAATTAAGAAAATACAATTTATTGTCACGAACTCCCAACTAAAATGCAGTAAAATCAAAGCTTGTCGCATTTTAGTTGTGAATACTTAACATTCTTTTATCATTATAAACTGACTAACACGCAGTAAAATACAGCATTACTGCAGATTAGTTTGGATAGCATAATGACACAGATATGATTATTCCTAGCTAAAGTGCAGTTAATGTTTTAAATACTGCATTTTAATTGGGATCAAGTTTAACAAATTATAGTAAATTAAACTAATTTAAACGCAGTATCAAGCTGATACTGCATTTTAGTCGGTTTGAATAGATAAAACTTTATTTGTGAGACAGAGTGTGCAAAGGATTTACTGCTAGATTGCATGCGATTTGACTTAATTAATCAGTCGCTCCAGTGAACCGTGCCAGTGTGGACGTGCCCGTCGGCGTCGCTCGCACTGCTTACGTTTTTTTGGCGACAGGATTTGGCGGGTAAGATTACATAATTATATTACTTAAGTTTATTATGATTAATAAAACTTTTATAGTATTAAGACGTACTTTAAACAGATACTTTAACTAATAGGTTATTTTCTATCCTTACATAAAATGTTTCGTGTGTTGAATAACTATCATTTGTTTGTGTTTGGATGGTTTTCTATTTATGTATTATAAGTATTTATTGACTTTAAAAAGTAGTATCTATGTACCTATATCAATCAGTAGGCCAATTATTCTCGTAACTCGTAACTAATGGTAACCTATGGTTTGACTTTTAACGAACTGAGTTAGAATTGAGATTATATTTTGAATAGACTAAAAATAGATAGGGTAGGTATTCACCTAACCATACATTAATACAGTTCAGTGTCGCTATGATCTCATTCTAAATTCAAATTATTCTAGGTACCTGTCTACAATCTCATTGCAAACTTAACGGCCATACACTTGCGTCAAATTTATGTTTGGTTGATATACCGTTTTGCCGTTTTAGCATTTTAATCAAGTTTCAGTCCATTTTCGATTTCAAAATAATTTAAAACTTTAGTATAAATGTAAATTAAAATTAGTTTTAATGTACCTATACTAGTCAGTAAGTACTTACCAATTCTCGTTTATCTTTCTGTGCAGGTTCATCAATATGAATGTGAGATCAAAACAAATTATGTCACTGCTAAGCAATTTGGAAAATGACGTCTTACCACCGGATAGAATGATATCGCAGCTACCTCATCACGATAACAATGACTCGCCTCCAAAAGCAATATTAAGGGATGTGCATAAAAACAACGACTCTGTCGTCCAAAATATTGATTTGAGCAAAATCTCTGAAGCAACACAACACCACTCCATAAATCTGCCAGAAGCTCACCAGGACAGCTTAATTAGTAATCTCGTGGATACAGCGACCTTTGATCTTTTATGTAATGAAACGCTGCCTTCAACATCATTCTGTGATTCATTCATAGAAGATTCAGATGATTCTGTAAAAGATAAAAACTATGTTCCTGAGCCATCTTCAACATCGTCGAGTTTAAGAGATTTAGATATCACAAACGATCCAGCAGAAATTCAGGTCAACAATGTCAATACCCAGCCAGCACAATTACCTGTTGTGAAAATACGGAATAAGTCATGTAGGAAACGTAAAAGTGAACTTCAATATGCCAAAAACATACAGAAATATCCGGTGCGAGAACCCTGTCAAAATTTATGTAAAAAACTATGTACTATACATTTTACTGAAGAAGATAGAAAAAAAATTAACAAATATTATTGGTCTTTGAATTGGGAACATCAAGGAATATTTATCAAAAATCTTGTGACGGAGGAGGCTTGCAAGAAAAGTACAAAGAATTTGAAACGACCACGAAACGTAACTTACAAGTACAGTTTAACAAAAAGAGATACAGAAGAACTATCGCATGAGGTATGCAAAGTATTTTTTTTAGGCACTTTAGGATATGACAAAAAAAATTACAGGCGTGTAAATTCTGTCCTGAAAAAGTCAATTTTAGAGCAAAAGGATAATAGGGATGGCCGTAATTTGACAAATTGTCATGCTATAGATCGTACTTTGATCACAGCTCATATTGAATCGTTCAATCCATGTGTGCATCATTATAGACGAGTGCATGCACCCAATAAGAGATACTTGCCCAGTGACCTTACAATTGTTGATATGTATGGAAACTTCCAAGAGAAGTACCCCGAATTCAAATGCAGTCTTGAAACTTACAGAGATCACTTGACAAACAAAATCAACATTTCTTTTGCTAAGCTCGGCCATGAACAATGCGAGACATGTGAAACCTTCAACCTCCATAACCTTGATCATGTAAAAGAACCGTGTACTGATTGCCAAATTTGTAAGACCTACGCTCATCATAAAATTAAGTATACACTAGCCCGAGAGATGTACGATGCAGATACAAAGGCTAATAGTCAGCGTAATACTGTAATTGTTTCTGTGGACCTCCAAAAAGTAATTATGTTACCTCGCATTGATACCTTTAAAGCAGCTCTGTTTTGCCCCAGGCTTGTGGCGTACAATGAAACCTTTGTACCTCTAGGAAACTTCAAGAAAGGTCACGTATTTGCAGCAGTTTGGCATGAAGGAGTGGCAGGGAGAAAGCAAGAAGACATCACTAGTACATTTAAAGCATTCTTACTAAATAATCGTGATGCAGAGCACATCGTTTTATGGCTTGATAATTGCTCGGCACAAAATAAAAACTGGTGTTTTTTTACTTTCTTGATAAGTATAATTAACAACTTAGAGATTTCTGCCACAACAATTGAACTCAAGTTTTTTGAACCGGGCCATACTTTTATGTCCGCCGATTCCTTCCACCATTTTGTAGAGCAGTCGATGGACAAAAAGGGTAAGCTGTACGATTATCAAGACTTTTTAGAAGCTGTTGAAACATCATTGAAATCGGGGAAGGTAGAAGTCAAAAGTATGGAAATAATAGATTTTGTTAATTTTAAATCTCATATTTCACATAAAAAAAACAAAGATATAGATGGAAACCGGGTATACATCAAAGATATTGTACATCTTATGGTAAAAAGGGGAAGTCATAGTTTCTTTTACAAAAAGAACTTTGATGATATAGAATTCAAAGAACTATATTGTCTCAAATCAAAGAACTTGCCTAATTTTACTGTAAAAACTGTTCCTAAAGGCATTGATAGGGAAAGGAAGCGAAACATCTTAAACGTATTAGGGCCGCTTATTCCACCAAATAGATTAATCTTCTGGAAAAATCTTTCTGTTGGTTCTACGTCACAAGAACCAGAAGAATTTAATTTTGATATTGATGAATAATCTTAAACTGTTAATGTGTTTTGAATTTATTTTTAATAGTCTGTATTTTTTATCTTCAAATTCTAAGAAACAATGTGCCTTAAAGTTAACTTAAGACTGATTATTAATAAGTACAACAAAAGAACTAAGTAAATATTTTTCTGATCTGTTTTGATAATTGTATGATACATACATTTTTATTATTTTAAATCTAGTAGTAAGAATAATAAGAGGCTTCAAAAGCTAAACTAAACCAATGTTATTTTTAAAGCGCGTTAATATACTGTTAAAAATTACTTTTAGAAACTAATTATGTACCTACCTAATAACCAAGGCTTGTAATGCTTTGTGTGTGATGATTGTTTTACTTTAATGTTGATCTCAAGATTATGTCTAGTAGTAAGAATAATAAGAGGCTTCAAAAGCTAAACTAAACCAATGTTATTTTAAAGCGCGTTATACTGTTAAAAATTACTTTTAGAAACTAATTATGTACCTACCTAAGACTTACCAAGGCTTGTAATGCTTTGTGTGTGATGATTGTTTTACTGTAATGTTGATCTCAAGTTTATGTCCACCTTTATAATACTCACCTACATTTACTATCTATATTTTATTGTTAAACATAAAGATACATTATGTTATATATGTTAATATTAAGAGAAAACTGTCAAAGGAGGTTGTGCATTCTGCGCAGGGTCCTTTATTAATTAGATGTTTTTTTTTATTTTTGATATGTAAATTTTACATAAGTGAGTTGAATTATTGTGATTAAATAATAAGAAATAAACGGTCTTTAAAATGTGAACTAGCTATTTTTCTTACTGCACTAGTAAATTGAACACTTTTTTCTTAAAAAACTAACTAAAATGCAGTATTTTTTTGACCTTACTGCATGTTAGTTGGGTTTCTTGACAAAATAACTGATCCAAACGCAGTAATAGGGCTTTTTGCTGCATTTTACTAAGTTTAAAATGGTATTTTTTACAAAAAAGGCTATGCAGTAATAGGCACCAAAAAGAATAAATGGCCATAATAAATTCAGTTATTAAGATATATTTTTTTTTATTGCTTTAACGTGTGAACCTATGCCTTTACAACCTTTCTGCATTCAAATTTTTTTGCTTATACATTCTGTTGATTTTTTAAAATCAATTCTTAACTTTAAATGCGTTTTACTCGAAATCGTGATTTTGCTGTTACTGCACTTTAGTGTATGGTGGGCAGATATTGTGACCGGACGGAATTGACAAGTTGTGTCAACCACCAACCGTGTAGAACGAATACAAAAGTTGGTTGACGCGACCAAGGTCACCTCTGTCGGCGGTCGGTCTGGAATTCTGGATCGTGTAGAACGCCTTTTAGGTGGAGTGGGTGTAAGCGTCTCTTCGCCACTGAGGCGTTTACGTGAATTTTGGGTCACATCCATTTCCGATACGCTACAAACAACGTCGGCAAATTGAAAAAGCGGGTTTTGGGACATGTTTGGGAAGCTGGGATGTCGGGGGATCAGTATAATTGAGGAGTTTATTTTTGTCCATGTTGGAAGTCTCGTCTATCTATTCAAGATAATCACAATACAAACCTGTTTACAAAACAAGGACAACCCAATTATATAAAATAATCACTCAATAATGGTCAAAACTCTCAAAACACGTGCTATACAATAAGGACCGTAATATGCCTGATTCTGTGTCCATGGTTATAAGAAATAAATTTAAAAAAAATATTGACAGATAGTGACTGCTGTCACAGCTGTGACGTGACGTAACAGCCAGTCAGCAGTTTTCATTAGGGATGTCGGCAGTGATGAAAAATAACTGTATATCGATATTTATAAAAATATTAATATCGGCTTTGTTATATCTAGGAAAAGATTTCGGATCGGAAAATTGTTCGGTTTTAAAATAAAAATTTATTTAGTTAACTATATAATAGTATTTTTTATACAAAATGTACATTAGTTTTAATATATGAGAATCGTGCATATTAGAAAATCAAAACTTTCTCGAGCAAATTTCAAAAGAACAATAAACGAAATAACAAAATTTAAATGACCAAATGTTTTATTTAGCAAAGTTTTAGAATCCCAATGTATGTGACATCAAATGAACGACTGATCAAAAGTTGCTAGATGTAATTTTAAAATATCAAATCATTACTAATCAAATTACATAATCACAAATGACGACTGAATAAATTTGCTAGATTTAAGTATGTTAATTTGTGTTTAAAGTTTGAGGTTAGGTTAAGTTAGAACACTAATTGCCATCGATTTGTGGGGCGGTTTGGGGCCTAAATCATAATGGCTTTTAAAATTAGAAGGGGATTAGGTCTTTGATGGTCACAGTTCTAACCTAACCTAACCCAAATGATTTATTAACATTAGAGGGGGATCAGCTCGCTCTGCTCGCTTGCCTTCGCGCGTTGAGGGTCACAGTTTTAACCTATCCTAACCCAAATGATTCACTAACACAGTCATACGAGCGTAACTTGCAAAGGGCAACAAAAACAAACGTACGATAATTAATAATTTATCCAGTAATCCATTTTGACCTTTAAACGATTTGGTCAAGAGTGTAATAAATAATTTAAACATTGATATTCCAGACTTTGGTCAGCTGAACTTTTGATCAAATGACCATCGTTATTTTAAACTTTGTTGATTTGTACGTTGTTCTTTTGAAATTTGCTCAGGAAAGTTTTCTAATATGCAACCAGTCACGGACAACATAGTTTTTTTTTTCGTTCGTTTCATCTTTTACGGCTTTGAATTCCGTATATTTAATAAATTAATATGGAAAACAAAAACCGTTTTTGATACATTTTTCGATTTTCAATATTTTGTATCGATAAATCGATGTATCGGGTCTAAATATATCGGCTGAAAATATCAATTTATCGAAGGAAAAATATCGATACATCGATGTAGGTATCGATATTTTTCAACAAACAAACCTAGTTTTACTGTGTGTTTTCATTCATGTGAAAAAAACTCTAAAATCAATCATCAGTTTCATAGTTGTAGTTCTTTTATTAGCTTATTTTGTAAACATAATTGATTCTGTAATCATTTAGTGTTCGTATTGTGTTAAAAAGAACTTAATAAGTTGGAATAGAGTCATCAAATATGGCTAGAATTGGAAAAACTGCGCAAGAATTCATACAGGACTCTTTTTCGCCCATAGTCGCAGTTCTGTGCAGTCCAAAAGTAGAAAATGTCGTGTCTAAGAATAATTTGTCTTTTACTGAAATGTTACTGCCCTTCACAACACTGGATTGGGAAGGTAGGAGTCCTTAGCGTTACATGTTAATTGTAGTTTTACTGCGGGTTGTTTATGCTGTCAATCAATCGGGAAACAAAAATGAGAGGTTGCAATGTTTTGCTTCGAAGTTTTTACGCATTAAAAAACCTATACAAGAGAAAAGAGGAAATATGTTAGTATGAAAAATTATTTGGGTTCATATCTCGAAACTTGACACAAATTATTTCAAACGAAGTATGACACATTTAGTTTTCGAAACTACACTCCAGCGTTCGAAAGAGTAACCGTGGCCCAAGAACGCAAGGGATAAATGAAGGAACGTAGCTTTTATTCAGTTAAAGTCTAAAGTTATGCACACAACAACCGATCACCTAAGTAATCCGATAAATTTGAAACTCTATCAATAATCTGGATAAAAATATAAATTGGGTGTATTTGGATTTTCCATGTCTTCATCAAGATTTTAGAGTAGAACAGCTTGCATTTTTTTTATTAACTATCATCCATTCTGTATGAAAAGACAGTTTGTATGAAAAATTGTACTCCTTCGATTAACTCGTCGATATCTATGTATCTAAACGCAATAACGGGTTGCTTATTTTCGATTAGTGATGGGCGACTCGGAAAGTTTCCATCATTCCACCCGGAATATTCCTGGGAATATTCCCAAAACGGGTATTTACCCGGGTGCGTTCCCAAATCGTGGGAAAATTAGTTTCTATGACGATTGAATTAGTAAGTACTGAATAAAAACAAAAATATCAACTCCAAAATCATTTAATCAACAACAGGATGGTTCAGATATGAAAATTATTATTTAAATATCAGGTTATGGGCGACAAAAATCACTTCAAGTTTAATACTCTTATTTGTAAGTAGGTAAAATGTTATTGAGATTCATTTAATCACTGTCTAAATCACTGTCATCGGAGAATGTTTTTGTTATATCGCAAAACTCTATTTCTCTTGTACTTCCAGAAGTTGATGGTTGAGGTTCAATATTGGTTATGGTCAATGGGCTAATCATAAAAGGACTTGAAGTGGGTTCCTCATCTTCTTCATCTACTTCTTCGTCTTTTTGATTGTGTAACAAATTCCAGTTATATGATATGTAGGCCAGCTTTGCAGCTCTTTCTGTTGTTAACCTATTCCGTTTAAGGCTGTGGATATTTCCGTGAACGCTGAAGGTACGCTCTGTTGCAGCCGAGGTGCAGGGAGCAGTTAAAAGACAAGCTGCAACTTTGCTCAGAGGTTTGTTTTTGCAAATTCCTTTCCACCAAGTTAAGGGATTCATTTTCTGGAGGCTGGTCCAAACAAAAGATTTTCCCCATAAACCTTCTCTTGCTCTATAATTAGCTAAATCTGTCATTATTTCCAAGTGTTACTGCCTTCCTTTCTCATGAATAAAATCCATGGCAATGATTTCTTCATCGTCGTTGAGTTCGATGCCTTGAGATTTTGGATCTAGCATATAGGCTGCTAGATGAATAGGCTTTATGCAGTTCTCTCTGCGTTTATCAACTGCATTTAAAATCCTCTCCCTGACATTATTGTCAACCAAAGAAGAAAAACCAGGAAGCAGAAAGACCAAACGTGATTTTATATCTTTGAATGACATGTACACGTCATTTATGTACGCTTCGTTTCCTTCTAGTTTAAATATGTAATCTGTTATTGGCTCTAAAATTGCAGTAGATTCGTCGATCATTTTCCAAAATTCTTCGTCTAGTAAATTTGCTTTAATATCAACTGGGATCATTGTTGCATCTTCATGTACTGCCAAACATTGCAGAGCCGCCTTGCTATTTTGCAAACTACGCACAGCATGAAGGTAACTGCCCCAACGCGTCTTGCTGGGCAATTTTAGTTGCTCGCCAGAACCTTTTTCTACAATTATCTGCCTGAATAACGCGCTCAGAATTTGACTTTTTCTAATACATTTGATTACGTCGACGGCAACTGAAATGAAGGCTTGTATAGCATCTTCTTTCATTATATCATGACAAAGTAAATTCAATGTGTGCGCCACGCAATTAAGTGTGATTACGTTCGGATGTTGCAGTTTTACTAAATCAAAAGCTTTTTGTAGGTTTTTTGCGTTATCTCCTATGAAAGTCACAAATTTATACGTTCCATAGGTTCTCATTACTATTTGAATTTCTTCACTTAGGTATTCGGCAGTGTGACGATGGCCAGTTTTAGCTAAACTTTTCACAAAAACGGGTTCAGGTTTCGCAATAACAAAATTAATAATACCCTCATTCCGTCGGTTACTCCATCCATCGCACTGAAGATGTAAATTGTCAGTCGACTTCAATTCTTCAGTTATTTCTCGTTCCATTTGACTGTAAATTGTTTCTAAATGTGTTGTGGAAACAGCTTTCCGTGTTGGTAGTTCGAACAGAGGCTGTAGTTCTTTAAAAAACTCTCTCCACAGAGGATGTTCCACCATAGACAGAGGCGAGCCAGTAACATAAATTGCCTTTGAAAGCAATTTTGTAAGTTGTAGTTTTTTTTCCTCTGTAAATTCGAGAAAAGGAGTAGCGTCACTGATGGGTGTTGAGTTTTCAACTATTTCTCCTTCTGTAGTTGATGAGTTCGATGTATTTGATGCTATTAAGGATTTTTCTTCACAGCTTTCCGTTAACTCATTTCTTATAACCAGCGGACATTTGGGACACTTCATCAAGTGATTACCCATTTTGGTTACATTAGGTACTCGGTACATTTTTGAACAAAATGTGCATTTGACTGATTTGTCAGGTAAGCTGTGGTAATGTCTCCAAACTTTTTGTTTTTTCTGTTTCGGCATGATGATATCTATAACAATAAAGTTAATCAATATTAATATTTTTAAATGTTTTTAATAATTTTTAGGAAATACTTATTTAAAAATTTAATTTAAAAAACAAATTATTAAAGTTTATTGATAATTTTTATTTTTTATTTATTTATTTATTAAATACTAATATGGCATGTTTTTCTATCAGAGGAAAAGATAATCATAATAATTATGAGATAGAAATACAATCAATAAAATATATTTAAAGGATAAATGTAAGTACTTACGTAAATTCGATACGATCGCCTCACTAAATTTTACAGCTATACCACAATAATAATATGTACACTCAAAATCCGTTATTCGTTGCTAAAATTGTCAGGTTGAATTTAAGAAATTTCCAAATACACAGGAAATAAGTTTCAACACAAAACACCAGAATTAACACATAAGCACGTCCGCAAGTTCCGATACTCAAGTGAATACTAAACGTGGCCACGGTATTGGAGTCTACTGTTTTACCAGGCATATGAAATGCACCAATCAAAAACCACCACGCACCGCCGCCGGTGTGTACCTGCTTGGTCTTTCAAACAAAGCTAACCGTGAAGCGCATCAGTTATTTATTAATGCTTAGTTTAATTATTGTAGTATGGTTATATTATATTAATAAATAACAACGTTTCTTGAATAAAACAGTGTAACACAATTTTATAGTTGTTATTTTTGTACAAGGAAATCGAAAACTCGAAAACCTTAAGTTTCATAAATCGATTTATGCGAAATATGTATAAATTGATCATAAAAATATAAATACCCGAATAAATACCCATTGGGTGGATTCAATGGGAATATTCCCGGGAATATTCCCATTTTAGGAATTTACCCGGGTAGAATCCCATCACTATTTTCGATATTTACAGACTATTTTATGACGAACTTCTTATTTATGTTCTTGGATAAATACCCTCTAGGTAAATAAAACCACTAAATATGTTATAATCTATGCGGACGACGGCGTTTAACCGAAATGGCGCGAAATCACGCTCGAACACTGGTGTTTGTGATGCTTGAAACTTAGTACAAATATTTATCTAAATTTACTACAAAGACAGAAATTGATTGATATTCCAACATTCCTTTCAAAAGGATGGAGGGATTGTTAAATTTGCATTGAAAGGGGATAACTGTTTTTTAGATAAACAATAAAGAAAGTATGATACTTAATCATATATAGCATAAGCATAATCAGCCTTTTAATGTTCCCACTGGTGGGACTCAGGCCTCCTCTCTAGGAGAGGGAATGGGCCGTAGTCTACCACACGGGCCCAGTGCGGATTGGTGAATGTCACATGTCTTTGAATTTTTGTTTCTAGGACATGCCGGTTTCCTCACAATGTTTTCCTTGACCGTTTTGAGAGCAGTGGTGATGAAATAAATTACACAAAGTATAATGCGCCTGGCTGGGTTTGAACCCACGAAGTTCACCTGCTGGAGTAATAAACTTACAGTTTTTAAATTCCATAGCTAATTGGCTATGATGGCTAATTAAAAAATGAACCTTTTGTTGCTTGAATGGCCAACCAACCAATTTTAGCAAAATTTACTTTTTTATTTCTAATTATAGCAACAAATTTTGCAATGATTAAGTATTGTTTATAATTATTAATCAGATATATAAAGAAATACTACATGTTCCTATTGTGTGAAAGATTTTAATGAACTTCTGATAATATCCATGTTTCTTTTAAAAAACTTGTCTCCTGTAAAATTTGCTCACTGGTTGATTGGCCACTCAAATACTTAGAGTGGTGCTTTAAGGTGTGATTTCATCTGTCTGGCTGTTACAGCACAACTGAATATTTCAGGAACTCCTAATACCAGGACTGGTTTAGAAAAGTTGTAAAAGATGTTTATTACAAATTATATGGCAAGTAAAAACATATCCATAACACATGGTACAATCAGACATCTGTTTATACACAAATGCATAAATAACAGCACTGTCACTATTAGATAATAGCATAAACTCTTAGAGCCCAGCGAATTACACTTGTAACTGCGAGTTGATGCATATTTAAAATTCGTTTGTGAAATATAGCTATCTGTTTCACAAAAACAAGTGAGGGACTAAGGCAGTGCGCATCTGTGTGTGTATGTGAGTGTATTACAATATTGTTAGTTAAATTAGGTATGTTCATTATTTGCTTTATTTTTGCCAAATACTTGGAGAATCGTTAGTGAATGTACAGACTAGTAATGCGTTTTTTGGAAATTCAATTACCGTGCCGATATCTCAACATATTAGGATAACTAGCACACACTAACAAATCAGAAAATGTTATGGAGCCGAGTGCTTTTTTTATAGGTGGAAAATCAATCAATGACTTCTCCCGCTCTTGGGCGTAGCATGAGGGCGTGTCATACTTTTACTGACAAGAAAACCCAAACTTGTTTTTTTTTTGCCATCGATCCCCAGGGCCCCTACGGTTTTGCTGACATCTCCTCAAGGCGCACGTGGAACACTACGTGACGTCGACGACTCGAGCGACGTATATATGGTTGTGGTTTTAAGGACGGTTACCGGATGGCTGGACGGAGAGCTACCCATTGCTCGCCGTCCGCAACCCCACGCCTACAGTGGCTGGAATGTAGCAACGTGCCTACGCCGCACGGTCTTTCTTGCAAGGCTAAATTCGGTAGAGTGTCTCACGCGTGTTCGATTTGCCGCTTGACCCCCGCTAACAAAAATTATTTTCGAATTCTATAACGAATATTCTATCGAGTTTTTATTTCAGAAGTAAACAAAACTTAAAGATCATTCAATATAAGTAGACCTCCCTGTACTGGTGACTACCTTACTAATGCAAGGTCAACATATACTGGAATTATATCTTACAAAATGTTAATTATTATGTATAATAACGTCATAAACGACCTACCTTTTAAAAATTACATATGAACGCAAAGCTAACGCACATACAAAATCAACAAAGTTATATAGGGGAGGTTAGCTCAAAGCAGCCTTAACTTTGAGTAAAAAAAAAATCACGTTAATTACAGATTTTTCGAGAAAATAATATACACTTCTGGACACATCTATTGGCCCACCTTAGAGTTTAGGTTTCGATGGCCCCTACCGAAATATGATTGCTAGATTGAACAAAAACTGTTGATGCAGTTTTAAACCTGATACATTTTACCATCTTTTTCGATCGTATTGTTTTAAATTTGAATTCAGAATACCATACGACATGGAGCTACGCCTAACAAGTCGGATATGCGCCTTGTTAAAGGCAATTGATTTTTGAATAAAAAACATGTTTTATCAAATAAAGGTTTAATTTAATAACGCGTGTTGCCTCCATGGGCATCTACCACAGCTCTCATACGATTAGGCATAGAGTTTATCAACCGCTCTATGACATTTTGAGGGATCATCTCCCATTCCTCTTCTATGGCAGTTTTCAACTCCTGCATCGTCTGGGCAACTGGCTGACGAGCCCTAACACGTCTTTTTAGCTCGTCCCACATGTGCTCAATGGGGTTCATGTCTGGGCTTCTGGCTGGCCAGTCCATAACTGTGATGTTCACATCCCGAAGATATTCCCTGACGATGCCGGCCGCATGGGCTCTTGCATTATCATGCATAAAAAGGAAATTTGGGGCCACATAGTCCGCGTATGGTATCACGTGAGGTTCTAAGCACTCACGAATGTACCTTTCAGCATTTAATGTTGGCAGCCGTGGTCCTGTAACAACCTCAAGTTGAGTTTTGCCGCTCGCGGATATACCGCCCCAGACAGTCCATGAGCCACCGCCATAAACAACCCTCTCTTCAAAGCGGCATTGTGCGAAACGCTCTCCCTTACGTCGGTAGACCTTCTTCCTTCCATCATTGCCATGTAACACAATTTTAGACTCATCAGAAAAGAGTACATGGCTCCAATCTTGCTGTGTCCAATTTAAATGATTGCGTGCGAAATGAAGGCGCACTGTTCGGTGGGCTCGCGTTAGTTTGGGCCCATTAGCTGGCTTGTGTGGTACCATATCGCGTTCTTTTAACCTTCTCCGAACAGTTCGAGCGCTCACAGATACTCCGTGGAAGTCGCGAAGTTGGTTTTGTATCTCAATGGAGGTAAGGTGACGATTTTTCAAGCTGGTCGTCACGATGAATCGATCCTGCCTTTCAGTTGTGACCCGAGATCGTGGCCTTCCTTGGCGACGAACAAAGCCGCCAGTCTCTAGGTACCTCCGATAAACATTTCGGACCGCAGATCGACTTAAATTAAGTTGAGCACTCACGTTTCTTTGGCTGTGTCCGGCCTGAATAAGTGCCACAGCTTGGGCGGCGACTTCAGGTGAAGTATCCATAGATTATTGATAGAACCTCACCTTAATGTTAAGAATAAGTAATGTTTGTTGCAAAACCAAAGATATCAATCACTTTTTCAAGAATTAAATCCAAGTAAACCAATAAAACCAAGTTTTCTTAGTATTCGATTGTTTGATATCAACAAACAGGCTCCAAATTGTCTTTTGTTTCTTTAAATTCTGTGTTCGAAATTCAAAAAAAGACTATTGAATGAAATTGTGAATGTGCCAGGTTCAAAACTGCATAAAAACTTTTTGCTCGACCTAATATAAAATTTTAGCTAGGACCAAACGAAACTGAAAATACAAGGTGGGCCAATAGATGTGTCCAGAAGTGTATTACTAGGTATATAATTTATTAAACTTGTGTAAATCAAATTTGTCCAAATGTTAAAATTACTTTAAAATTTGTTTATTACGAAAATTTGTCTAAAAACCGCTTTGCCCAAGAGCCTGCCTAAAACGGCCATAAGGCGGTAAGGGCAACGTGGCCAGCATAAACATTCACATGTAATGTATAAGTATAGTTTTTAATGGCATATTAATTATATCGTGTTTGATGAAATAAGCGCGAACCTATCAAAAAAAAAAAAAAAAAATGTAAATATTAAAAATGTTGTTCTAAAATATATTTATTAAAAATAACGATTGTTGTTAACTAGGTATCAGTTATCAAATCTTCATTACTTAAAAGTACCCTCAAACGAAATAGATTCAGTTAAAAATTATATAAATAACCTCAACCCATGACCCCTGGTCCTGGCATGAGTCCTCTATAGTTGTTGACATACTAAAAAAAGAACAATAACTAATGTATTCTTAACCCTAGCTCACTAACCTTATTTTCGAGTAACGCTGTAACTAACCTTTCGTCTCTGAGACTACGAAAAAAAAAAAATAAAAATAAAAATTTGTTTAATTTTCTTTAATCAAAATAAAGTTCACAGTAATTAAGCTTTTAACGTATCATATAATAATAAAAAATAATGAAATATCTTAATCAGTACAGGAATTACACATAGAAACTGTATGTTCGCCACAAATGGCCCTCTTGCAGCCCTTGCAAAAGTATTTGGTCATGCGACGTTTTTTCGCTGGGCAATAACTGCAAATTTTTCGGTTTCTTGGTTGTTCTTGACTTGACTGTTCGTCAGAAACATCTATTTTTAGAATTTCGCCGATAATTTGCTTCAAATTACGCTGCAAAGTCACAGTGTTATATCGCTCACGAAGCCAAGGTGCCATAAGTTCTTCTGCCATTGCTAAGGCAAAATCCCTTCTTTTTTGTAGGTTTTTTATTATTACGGATCTCGTGTGATACGTGCAGGACATAAGCATTAATTATAGATATGTTTAGTATACCGTAAAATAAGCACAACGGCCATCGGTTGGTTTTACGGCTTGTGCTCATAATTGAGCACATCTGGTCCACTGTATCGACTGCTCCTTTAGTTGAATTGTAAAATTCAATAATTTCCGGTTTTTTGGAGCCGTTGCTAATAGCAGGTTGGTCATGAGTCGTAGATAGAAGGTATACGACTTTATTTGATTTTGGTTTGTATGAGACTAAAGTCATATCTCTGTCAAAGCCGAACATCGAAGTGCCTACTGGTCTATTTTTGTTGTTCTGCATTTCTTTCGGGATCTCACGTTTATTGCTTCGCAATGTACCCACGACTGTCAGCTTATAAGGCGGTTTTAGCAATTCTGTGGCCAGGGTAACTGACGTAAACCAGTTGTCCATTGTGATATTCCGATTTGATCCATATATGGGTTTAGCTATCTCTTTTACAAAATAACTAGCCAATGGTTCGTTACCGGTGTTAGTGTTTTTTCCTAGATAAGGTATAGCGTTGCACATATATTTTGTATTACAATCCGCCATCATAACAAGTTTCAAACCATATTTGTTCGGTTTATTGGGGATGTACATCCTGAAAGGGCAGCGTCCTCTAAAACCAAGAAGTTGTTCATCTATCGTAACGTATGAACCTGGCTTGTACCATTGCTGACAATTATCTATAAATTTTTCCCAGAAATCTCTAATGGGAGCCAGTTTGTCAGATACCCTTCTTTGTTGCCTTGTGTTTTTATCGTCAAATCTCAAGCATCTTAGTAAAAAATCAAACCTTTCAGCACTCATGCAGCCCTTATAGGTGTTTGCGCTTCTTTTTGTGTCAAATAACATCCGAGTTGGCAAATGATTACTTTTCAGGGCAGCAGATTGAATAAGTAGACCCAGTAAAGCCTTGACTTCATTAGCCGACGTCTGAGAAGTAGTGAATTTTGAAAGTTTGTACTTATTATTCTTTATATCAATATCTGCGTTTGTAAATTGCACGACGGCATCGATCATTTCTTCCGTCACAAAAAGTTGAAATAGTTCCTTTGGCTCTGAGACCTCTTTAGCCAATCCAGAAGGACCAGGTACGATATGTATCACATTACGACTACTTGTACGTGTGCGTGGGTCACGAGGATTTGTTGACCATCTGTGTCGGTTCTTACCGTACAAGTTACGCTGGCTCGGCCGAATAACTGTCGGATGTAATTGCGGTACTTGTGTTTGAGTATCACTGCTGGATTCCGCCTGATCCGTGTTTATTGTATCATCATCAGAATCTAAGACCAACCTTCGATTACGCCCGCGACGTGAAACTAACAATTCGTCCCCCGAAGAGTCTGAAGCTTCTTCCTCACTTTCCTCAGAAGGGACATGTACTTCCGTATCAACATTATTCTCTTCCTCAGAACTGGATGAATAAGGTTCATTGTCAGGTAAAGATTCGGTGTCCGATTCAGCTAACCATTGCACAATTTTGCCTTCTACGCTTCTCAAATCCATCTAAAATAGAAAATAATAAATATAATAATAGGTAAATAAAATTAAGGCAAGAAAATACACAAAAATATTGTAAAACTCGGTATAAAATATAAAAAAAACATCATAGGTAAATAGAGTTCACGTCATAACACCATAATATAAATAATTAATTCGTAAATAATAAAAGTTATTAACTTTTCCAAAAATTAACAATATAAACAGAAGCATAAAAGTATGTACAACTTTACTAAAAACTATACAGCATTACTAACCTTTCGTCTGTGAGACGACGATCACGCGATATATGTCCACCTAATTATCGTGCATCCGCGATGAGTCCTTGCGGGTGACTAATTTCACTACCCAGGAAGGTACTAAAAGAGTGCGGGGCGGGGGGCAACGGGAAGTTGGTGAAATGGCGAAAGCACTAGGTGCGCGTCGTCTATTATACGAATGGTTAGTGATCTAGGGTTAAAGATGAGTTTTGTACATTTGTTGGTACTTTTATTCGTAGTTTTACACATGGCATAGTCGGCCTTATAATGTTCCCACTGTTGGGACTCAGGCCTCCTCTCTAGGAGAAGGAATGGGCTGTCCATCTGATGAAATAAATTATTCAAAAGTAATGGGCCTGGCTGGGTTTGAACCCGCAACCTACAACTCTTAAGTCGGTGCCGTTACCACTCGGCCACCACTGCTCTCAGTTTTACACACAGCAATGAATTCACGTGATACTTTGAGATAGTCAATATATAGAAAATAAATATTGAAATCTACTAAGTATTTATTCCAGCAAAATTAATAGAATTCACGATTCCTATAAGTACCTTGGTCAAGCGGACAAACTCACAGACAAACATTAGTTAACAATAAAATCATAACTACTTTATATTAACAATATTTCAATTAATATAGCGATCAGCAGGCCGCTTTGCCTTTAGACAACCAATTTTTTTAAAACATTAAGTATTTTCTCTTGCTTGTTTATCATATTCCAGAATTAATACTACACAGACAAAGCTGAATAAATAAGTATCCACACCAATATAATAGAAGCATTTAAATATTTATCCACACCAATATAATAGAAGCATGTAAATTAATCAAAACGGGATATACTTATCTTGTCTTTTTTTTAACAAAATGTGCAAAAACAATATTTATGTCCGTACAACCGCTAGCCTTCACCAATCGCCATCGTATGGGGCGGGGCGTGATGCTTACTATGCGCCAGAGTGGTAACATTACTCTAACATTACAAATAACTGAAATATGAATCATGACCGCTTTACCTTCTATGGCCGCTATGAGCTAAGCTCCCCTACACTTCATTTTAATTACTTATTTCATTTGTTTAAATACCTAACTGAATGTAAATAATCTCTTGACACTTCTATGAGATGACTTTTTAAAAATATGTTTTAAAGTATGGATATAAGTAAATAGGCTCTAGCTAGGCGAGCCTTCTTGCTGGTCTGCCACCATGGGATCTGAAGACAATCTAAGGTCCTTCCACGTATGCAAGATTTGCGCGTGGAGATGCAACGCCGGGGCAAAACTCCGCTGCCACGATAAGTCGCGGTATGGCGGACAGAGTTCCGGCGAGATCTCATGGTGGAAGCGACTATCGCAACCCAGTACTGGGCACGCCATAATTATGGCGGTAAGTCTCCTCTTCATCGAGGAGTTGCTCGAAAGACGTCACGGCGTCCTTACCTTCCGCATGACGCAGGTCCTCACCGGACATGGCGAAGTGGAATTCCTTGCCGAATCTGTGTTTCCTGATGGCTTCAAGTCGGGAATTTTTAATTCAAGAATGAATAGGTTACTTCTAGGTAAGCGCGCTACATCGCCGACCGCATCGTCGCTTTCCATCGGGTGAGATAACGGCCAAGCGCGAACCTATCAAGTATTTTAAAAAAATGGCGAGTTCGGGAGGTTCCTGCATCATGTGTCACCATTGTGTGGACCGCCTGGAGCATACGGTAGAGGTGTGCCCCGCTTGGGCGGAGCACCGCCCGTGTCCTCGTGGGGGCCATCGGTGGTAACGACCTCTCGCGCCAGTCTCTGGTACAGGCCATGGTTCGGAGTGAGGAGAAATGGCAGGCGGTCGCCTCCTTCTGCGAAACAGTAATGCTAGCGGAGGAGGCAGCCACACGCACGAGGGAACGGCCCGCACGCCCCAGCCGCCGGGATCCCGACCCCAAATTCCAGCCAATGTGGGCGTGGGCTTGCGGACGGCGAGCATTGGGCAGCTCGCCGTCCAGACCGAGCCCGAGTCGACGACGGCGCGTAGTGTTTCACGTGCGCTTCAAGGAGATGTCAGCAAAACCGTAGGGGCCCAGCAGGGTCGAAGCCTACTGGGGCCATGGATTCGCTTCTGGAAGGAAAATCTGGGGCCTGGAACGCAAGGCAAAGAAGGATTATAGGAGTGGGTTTTAGTAAGTAAAAGTCAGACACGCCCTCCCACTCCGCCCAAGTGCGAGTGAAATCATTGGATGATTTCATAGATATTCAGTTTAGAAAAGAATGATATTAGATACCTCGATTTAAAAAACGTAAGTATGGGTTTGATGAAAAAAAAAATTGAGTTTCAGTTCTAAGTATGGGGAACCCTCAAAATTTATTGTATTTTTTCTATATTTGTGTAAAAATCTTAATGCGGTTCACAGAATACATCTACTTACCAAGTTTCAACAGTATAGTTCTTATAGTTTCGGAAAAAAGTGGATGTGAGATACGGACGGACAGACAGACAGACATGACGAATCCATAAGGATTCCGTTTTTTGCCATTTGGCTACGGAACCCTAAAAACGGCAATTAATATCACAATACAATTTACAAAGCGACCAAAATAATAATAATATAATAATAATAATTTTTATTCAGGTCAAATATACCCATTTACAGAATCAAAACACATCAATACATTAATTAAAATAATCAAAATAAAACCCAATTAAATACATTAAAATTAATGAGACACTGTCAATGAATTACAATTAAATTAAAATCAAATTAAGTACATTAAAATCAAATTAAATCAAATAAAATGAATTAAAATTAAAGTCCAAAACATACAAAACAAATAAATAAAAACGAATAAAATAACAATAGTAAAATAAAATAAAGTAACATTAATATTTTCTCTCCGGCATTGGTAACAGAATGTGTCTACTTGAACAATGCCGGATGAAAGGACAATCTAGTCTATTAGAAATCATCGCCAGAACGATGTTGGAGCTAGCCCGCACTCTGCTCACCAAGGATGTTGCGCGCTTGCGCATAGTTGTGTTAAAACAGTCAGTGCGCGCCTCCGCAAACATACCCGAGGCACTACAGTAACGGGGCAGCCCCATCACCGCCCTGAACGCATTATTATACTGGACGCGGATGGCATAATTAATGACACCACGCACACACTGACACTGACATCTCGCTTGCCGCGATAGCACTACAAACTCTTGGAAATTTGGGATAAATTTGGATGTGTTCCGTAATACCAAAAATGATGAATGAAAATTGAATGTTTTTCCAATTTTTTTTCTATAATTTGTATCTTGATAATATAAGCTGTGTTCTTACGGAAACAAAATTAGAAATATTGTTGGAAAAAACAAAATGAAAACATGCCATTTGCACTATAAAAATGTGCGAAATATAATTCGCTTAAATTTCGGTTTTGCTGACATCTCTTTGAGGCGCGCGTGAAACACCACGCCATCGACGACTCGGGCTCGGTCCGAACGGTTACTGGAAGGCCGAACGGCGAGCTACCCATTGCTCGTCGTCCGCAAGCCCACACCTACATACGCTGGTAGGCGGGGTCGGGGTTTCGGCGGCTGGGGGGAGTAAGGATGTCCGTTCCCTCACGCGTGCGGCCATCTCGTTCGCTAGCATTACTGCTTCGCATTAAGAGGCAACCGCCGCCCATTCCCCCTCGCTCTGGACCATGCAGTAGTATTCGTTATTGGATATCAATATTAAACTTGAAAGATCTCGACTGGCTCGAGAGCGTAGACTTCAGTCTACGCTCCGTCCAGCAAAGATCCAGATCCAAAAGTCCGAAAATTTTCAGCTCGAACTTAACAATCGTTTCGAGTACCTAGGTAACTCCGTGAACGAATGCAACGATGAGTTCGTGGAAACTGTCCATCCGGTCGGGTCTAAGTTCTTTAAGAATCGTCGTACAAATGAGGACAAGAGACAAGCGTGAGATGATTCTAGTCTTCAGACGATGCGTGCATATAACGGCACCTCAATAGACGGATTTCCGAGTCCTCGAATCTCGCGATCTCTGCCGCTTTAATACCGAAAGGATTAAAGGCGCAATTGAGCGGAATAAGGGCTCCAAGGTGTTTGCAAGAGATATGTCTATTGAGTTGGGCAGAGCTAGCTCACGAAACTGAAGACCGACGGTGGCAAAGTCATATCCGCCGAATCGGAGCTTCTGGGAGAGATCGAGGCATTCTATGGACGGTTGTACAGTGTACACGTCAATTATTAAACCCGCTGCGAATCTAGCAAACGACCCCAGAGTTAGATTGACCCGACACTACACCGAAGATAATTATTCCGGACGTCAGCCTATACAAGATTAGGATGGCTTTGAAGCAGATTAAAAACAACAAGGCGTCCGGAAATTATGGAATTACGGCGATAAATTCCTGAAAGTGGGTGGAAAACTTTTTCTTAAGGCACTTCAGAAGCTATTTGACTCCGTCATACGTGAGGTAAAATGCCACAGGCATGGGGCAGAGGTGTGGTGGTACTTTTCTTTAAGAACGTCGACAATGCCCTGCTTAAGAATTGCCAAAAGCCATATCTATATGCTATTTTCTGCAGTCTTCACAAACCGTCTCGCACACAGTTTCGAAGACTTCCAGCCTCCCGAACAAGCGGGTAACCGTAGACCACATACATACGCTGCGGCAGGTTATACAGAAGACCGAGGAGCATAACCTGTCTCTCTACTTAGCGTTTGTGGACTACGAGAAAGCTGATTTGATTCGACCAAGACTTTTACTGTACTGCAGTCTCTCCAAAGGTACCAGATTGACTATCGGTACATTGAAGTGCTGAAGTGCTTGTACGAGAACGCCACAATGTCAGTCCGATTTTAGGATCAGACCTCGAAACCTATCCTTCTGCAGCGGGGTTTGAGGGTCGCGGGAATCCGATGTATGCGAGACGTACAGAACCGTTCATTGTGGCGACACTTGGGGGAGGCCTATGTCCAAGAGTGAAAGTCTTTCGGCTGATGATGATGATAATTTAATAATAATACTGAGTATTTATGTAAAATTAAAATGTATTTAATTTTAGGTCAGTTTCGAGACTCAAGTGGAAACACATGTTCTATTAAGAATTGGAAGCTGATTATAAGAGATATTAATTGGAAGCCATTACAGCCTACAGAAGCAAGAAGACAGTTAAACAATGCTGTGCTACACAATTATCATGACAAAACAGTTTCTCTTGAAATAGGTAGGTATACTGCCAGATGTTTTTAGGGTTTCGAACCTAAAAAGGAAAAAACGGAGCCCTTATAGGATCACTTTGTTGTTCGTCTGTCTGTCAAGACTCTTTATCTCGGGAACGCGTGAAGGTATCGAGTTGAAATTAAGACCATACACTCAAGTCTACGGTCCCTTGAAGCTGTGAAAAATCTAACATCTGAGTTAACGAAAAAAAAAATACGGCCGTTTAAGTCGCAAAAACGTATATTTCGACACAAGGGAATAAAAAATCATAGGGTTTCCCGTTGACCTAGGCTAGAATCCTAAAATTTGGCATGAAGCAAGGTCTCATAGCACAAGTATGGAATAAAATCTGAAAACTGTAAATTTATTCGGATTCGATTCGGAAAAATCTTCGTAATTCAATTCGGGAATTGGTCTGTTTTCATAGGTAAGTTTGTACGGAACCCTCAGTGCGCGAGTCCGACTCGCACTTGCCCGATTTTTTTTTTATTATTCTACACCTTGTCATTTGTAGTGAATGCACTCGTTTTTTTTTTCCAGAAGGGCGGAAATTTGATGTTCCTCAATCAACATATTGGTTTGATGCCTGGAGGGAGACTTACTTGGAGGTTCAGTTTCCTTCGGATCATGAATTTACAAAACATTTTGTATCTTGTATCTTAGTAGGTACAACATTAGATGAAAATGTAATAGACAGTTTTAACAATTTAAATCAACAATATGCACTGTTACAAAATTTTGCTCCACCTAAATTACCTAAGTGGTTCAATGGTAGTGTGTTGAAGACTTATCTTCTTCTTCATGATGTTTCTGCAGTTGCCAAAGAAAAGTAAGTCTCCTGTTGACAACTACTGTAGACAATTTAAAATTGTAATTAGTGTTGTTAAATTTAAAAAATTGTTACAGAGCAGATGCTGCATTTGAGACGCTGAAACAGACATTTGGAGCAAACAACTGCTTTATGCTATCAATAAACTCCAAAAGTACACTAGATCAAAATGTATCAACAGATTTGTGGGCTCCATATGTGAAAAGATCATCACAAGTAAATGTAATTGTTTTACCCTCATACTTAAGAGCCCGGCGAATTGCACTCCCGACAGCAAGTTGACGCGTATTTAAATTCGTTCGCGGAATATTGCTATCTCTGTTTGCCAAAAACAAGTGAGGGATTGAGGCAGCTGTGTGTGTGTATGTGACCGTATTACAATTTATTGATAGTAAAATTAGGTATGTTCATTATTTGCTTTATTTTTGCCGAATACTCTGGGGATTTTTTGGAAATTTCATTACCGTGCCGATATCGCAACATATTAAGATTACTAGCAGATACGTCATACAAAGTTGGTCTTGGGGACAAATCGAAAAATGTTATGAAGCCGAGTGCTTTTTTTCTTAGGTGGGAAATCATTCAATGACTTCTGCCGTTCTTGGGCGTAGCGGGAGAGCATGTCAGACTTTTACGGGCAAGAAAACCCACTCCTGTTCTTTTTTTGCCTTCGCTCCAAAGCGCCGGGGTTCTCTTTCGCACAACCCATGGCCCCAGAAGGCTTCGACCCTGCTGGGCCCCTACGGTTTGGCTGACATCTAGCGACACGCGGGGTTGCAACAGTCGTGGAGAGGATCCAGCAGTTGGGACTCGAGGTGGCACTGCACAAGTCCGATGGCATGTGTTTTCATGGCCCTCGGAACGCGCCACCACCGGGTTCCCAAATAACTGTAGGAGGAGTTCATATCGGCGTCGAGTCGACGATGAAGTATCTGGAACTCTTCCTCGACAACCGATGGAATTTCGACGAGCACATCTGACGTCTGGCTCCCAAACTGGATTGGACTAGGGCAGCCCTCAAGCGGCTCCTGCCCAACCGCGGGGGTCCAAATGCCTCCTGTCGGAGGCTCTACGAAGGCATCGTTCGGTCCATGACCCTTTATGAGGCGCCAATATGTTCGCCGACGCTGCGAAAGCGACCGGTGGCCTAGCTGAACGCATACCAAGGGGTCATGGCCATCCGGATGGTGCGAGGATACCGCACGTTTTGCCGCGGTACCTATCCCCGCACGGTTTCTTGCTGGCCTGCCACCATGGGATCTGGAGGCAACAGTCCTTGCCCGCATGCACGATTTGCGAGTGGAGATGCAACGCCGGGGCGAAATTTTGCTGCCTTCCGGCGGGATCTCATGGTGGAATGGCAACAGTGACTGTTACAACCCAGCGCTGGGCATGCCATAATTATGGCGGTAAAGACGTCACGTCGTCGTCCTCACCTTCCGCGTGACGGCCTCCTCCAACCTCCCGAACTTGCCATGTCCGGTGAGGACTTGATCCTCACCGGACATGGCAAGTTCGGGAGGTTTCTGCATCGAATTCAGCTGGAAGAAACGCCTGGGTGTCACCATTGTGTCCACCGCCCGGAGGACGCGCTGTCCTCGTGGGGGCCATCAGCGGCAACGACCTCTCACGCCGAGCCCTGGTACAGGCCATGGTGCGAGGAGAAATGGCAGGCGATCGACTCCTTCTTCGAACCAGTAATGCCAGTGAAGGAGGCGGCACTCACGCCCCAGCCGCCGGGATCCGGACCCCGATTTCCAGCCACCGTGGGCTTGGACGGCAAATTCTATTGGGGCCAGGGATCGCTTCTGAAAGGAAAACCTGGGGCCTTGGAACGCAAGGCAAAGAAGGAACATAGGAGTAGATTTTAGTCGGGTAAAGTCTGACACGCCCTCGCGCTCCGCTCAAGAGCGAGAGAAATCATTGGATTATTACCCACCCAAAAAAAAAAATAGTACCTTAAGCATTTGAAGTTTCTGAAGTATTACAATACAATTCACAACGCGACTACAGTAGGTAATGACATTACACACACACATACACACTGACACTGACATCTCGCTTGCCGCTATAGCACTACTAACTCGATTTTGGATGTGTTTCGTAATACCAAAAATGATGAATAAAAACTTAATGTTTTTCCATTTTTTTTTTCTATAATTTGTAAGTTGATAATATAAGCTATGTTCCTACGGAAACAATATTAGAAGTATTGTTGTATATAATACAGAAAAAAAAACAAAATAAAAACATGCCATATACGCTGTAAAAATGTGCGAAATGCAATTCGCTTAAATTTCGTTTTAAGTAAGTTTTTTTTAAAAAGAAAGACGTAGAGGAACCTAGATAAATATTGTCTAAATCCGAATATCACCATAATACGGCGCAAATATGCTCAAACTGTAAATGGTTTTGGTATTACGTTTGTATGGATAATTCATCCGTCGCCGCGTTCTTAAGTCATTTATTTTGAGCTGTTACTAAGAAAAATATACATTTTTCCAGAATGAAATGTCTTCTTCACTCACTAACCTGCCCACCACACCCGCTGAACCGCAACCAACATTCCCACTGGCTGCAGCAAATAATATATCAGGTTAGTATTATTATTGTAGTGTGTTCTAAGCTTTTAGTAACTAAATTACCAAAATAATACATGTGTGAGTGGCAAGTACCACTAGGTATGGAGTTACATTGACTTGTATGTGACCTTATTGCGTTAGGAATTCCATGAGGATTTCCAGTTCTCACATTCACATTATAAAAAAAAGAGGCTATATAAAAAAAAGCAAGAAAAATAAATAATTACAATTATCTCTGACTCCGGTCGCTTTTGGTTTTTTTTTAAAGCCATGTAAATAGCTGTAACTTGAACAGCTTTAATTTAAATCCAACACTTTGCAAGTAAATGAAAAAAAACTAGATAGCTAATGTCACTAATTTTAATTTTAAAAGTACTTTAATACAATACACATCTAAATAAAATTAAAATTCAGAGTCTACGACTTATATATTTTTTTAAATTTGTATTTGAATGAAAAATTTGGGTCTTATTTTCATAAAACAATAAAAAGTCGATGAAAAAAAATCCACAGGGCATGAGAAGTTTTTAGGGGTCTGAAATGATAGCAGATGACCCCTCCCGTCGACCATTTCAATTTGGCACACGATGCACCAAACACCCTGTATTTCATTTATCCAAACAATCATATCGGAAACAAGTTAAGCAGATATTGTTTAGTAGACAAACTATACCGTAACTCATTTCGTCTTTTCGGTGGACGCTATCATGCGCGTGCGAGCCCTCACGACGGGGGATGCGGTATCCCAGGGCAGGTGTGTCTTGGCGGTGTCTTTGGACATCGCCAACGCCTTCAATTCCCTGCCCTGGAGTAGCATTAGGAGGGCACTCAGGTATCACCGGGTGCCCGACTACCTCTGTCGTGTGATCGAGGCCTACCTGACGGACAGGTTCATCATCTACCCCGGTCACCAGGGAGAGTGGAAACGGCGAGAGATGTCGTGCGGTGTTCCGCAGGGATCGGTACTAGGACCGCCCTTGTGGAACATTGGGTACGACTACGTGTTGCGCGGCGACCTCCCTGACGGGGTCTGCGTGGTCTGTTACGCAGACGACACGCTGGTTCTGGCGCAGGGAGAGTCGTACCAGGCGGCGGTCGAACTAGCGACACGCGGCGTTGCGATAGTCGTGGAGAGGATCCAGCAGTTGGGACTCGAGGTGGCACTGCACTAGTCCGAGGCCATGTGCTTTCACGGCCCTCGGAATGCGCCACCACCGGGTTCCCAAATAACGGTAGGAGGAGTTCACATCGGCGTCGGGTCGACGATGAAGTACCTGGGACTCGTCCTCGACAGCCGATGGAATTTCGAGGAGCACTTCCGACGTCTGAGTCCCAAACTGGATCGGACTGCCCTTAAGCGGCTTCTGCCTAACTTAGGGGGTCCAGACGCCTCCTGCCGGAGGCTCTACGCAGGAATCGTTAGGTCCATGGCCCTTTATGGGGCGCCGGTATGGGTGCCGGTCGCTTACGCAGCGACGGTGCCCAAGCTGAACGCATGCCAGAGCGTCATGGCCATCCGGATGGTGCAGGGATATCGCACGATTTCCCGTGAAGCGGAGAGCCTCCTTGCTGGCCAGCCACCATGGAATCAGGAGGCAACAGTCCTTGCACGCATGCACGATCTGCGCGTGGAGATGCAACGCCGGGGTGAAACTCCGCTGCCACGCCAAGTCGCGGCATGGCGGGAAGAACTCCGGCGGGATCTCATGGTGGAATGGCGACAGCGACTGTCGCAACCCAGTGCTGGGCACGCCACAATTATGGCGGTAAGTCCCCTCTTTGAGGAGTGGCTGGAAAGACCACATGGCGTCCTTACCTACCGCATGGAGCATACGGTAAAGGTGTGCCCCGCCTGGGCAGAGCAACGCCGTGTCCTCGTGGGGGCGATCGGCGGCAGTGATCTCTCGCGCCGGGCATTGGTACAGGCCATGGTCCGGATTGAGGAGGAGTGGCAGGGGGTCGCCTCCTTCTGCGAAGCAGTAATGCTAGCAAAGGAGGCGGCCGATCGCGTGAGGAAACGGTCCTCACGCCCTAACCGCCGCCGGGATTCCGATCCCGATTTCCGGCCACCGTAGGCGCGGGCTTGCGGACGGTGAGTAATGGGTGGCTCGCCGTCCGATAACTGTCCGGACCGAGCCCAAGTCGTCGACGGCGCGTATTGTTCCACGCGCGCCTCAGGGAGATGTCAGCAAATCGTAGGGGCCCAGCAGGGCCGAAGCCTACTGGGGCCACGGGTAGTGTGAAAGCGAAGCCCGGGGCCCCGGGATGAAGGCAAAGAAGGAACAGGAGTGGGTTTTTAGTCAGTAAAAGTCTGACACTATCTCTCGCTCCGCCCAAGAGCAGGATTTGTCATTAGATGATTAAATTATTATTATTATCACCAAAAAAAAAAACTCATTTCGTCTTTTAATAATTTAATAATTATATAGGTATTTCAACAGTTAAGCGCAAGCTCTAATTATTGAATATAAATGGAATAGTACTGTTTAGATTTCACGATTTAATATTTTGTTCTTCCCCTAATTATTACACAATTCAATATTGTAATGATATACCTTAATAGTGTATTTTTACCCTTTCAATCTTTTCTTTTTATTCTTTCCTTACACCACTTTCTAGTTAACCTAGTTTTATAAATGCCGTGAAACTGTAATTGGTTTAAGTGGTAATTGTCATCATTTCGCTATCACTGCTAGACCTCACTTTTACATGCTTGTAACTTTCACGCAACTACATTGGGCTGTTCATTGATAGTGGGGTGGGCCTTCTTAAGAGGCCGTGCATAAAATTCACTCGCTAGAGTTTAGGCAAATTCGCTGCAATGTTATGTTTCTGTGCATCGTGCATGCAGCTACACGCACACACGCGTAAAAATCGAGCTTGGTGGCCGCTCAAACAATTTTGAGCCTCTACATATAAGATATTTTTCTGAGTTACAAAATTATAAAGTAAGTATGGTTTGTAAATAAAAATCTGGAACGTGTATATATTTTATATTTGTCACAATTCACACCAAAATTATTCAATTTTGTGTTAGATGGATGTTGATACATTTAGACAATTAACTAAATGATAAATACAAAACGATGATACAATGATATTTATTTAAGTAAAATAGTTGTAAAAAACACTTTCCATGTGTCAAAAAAAAAAATTAAGTTTACGAGATATCTCTTTTAAAATTCAGATATGTAATCTCGGTAAAGGTGTATGCGGACAGTGTATACTAGTGTCTGAGATGTTCTTTTGAGGATGGAACCATACAGATTAGAGTGGACCTGTTCAGTCAGTGCAAGCATTTGTCAGTAAACGTATAGCTCAACTCAGAAATTAATTAATTGACAAAATAATACCAAGTTGAGGTCATCGTTGAAAACTACGTAAAAAAGGAAATAAAAAGACGTACATATATACCAAAAAATTCGCAGCAAATACAATAAAAATAATACATTTCACAAAGGTCATTGCGTTATTGCATAATAGTAGATTATGTGACTAGGGGATAAGCAGTGTCTTTAAGTCGCGGGCGGCATGTTGAATTTCGAACGAAACGAAGGTTGCTAATTTTAATCCCGAACGTCAGTGAGGGATTTATATAATTAACTCCCGAGCACTGCGAGGGAGTTAATAAAGAAACCTGAGTGAAGTGAGGAATTCAAGCCGCCCAAGACAAAGACAGCTTTATCCCTGTGTTGGATACTCTACTTTTTACACCATCTGTGAGATAATTAAAAGACAATTTAGTAAAACAAATCATATAATAGAGAAATATATGTAAGTATTATTTACGAGTTAATCTTAACTATCACTCAAAATGTTTTGAGATTTGAAACAAACAAAATTCACTACTCAAAGATTCTATAATTTAAATTTTCTCTATCGCTCCCGCTTGTTCATTACTTTTTTTAGAAACTTTTTTTATTCTGTTTTTTTTTTTTTTGTTAGCGGCCAGTTTGAAATTTGAATAAACTTGTTTGATGCACTACATTTTAATTCACATAATGCTGACGGTTTTTCACGTTCCAAATTCAAATCTCATTATTCCCTAGGGATCGCCCATACTGCATTATCTCCCTAGGGACATAATGACTTGCTTTCAGTGATGGTTGTATGACGTATAAAAGGGCATTATCGAGCAGGTGGTGTAAAAAAAATATATTCATCAATGCCAAGTATTCGAATTGAACCAAAAATATCGGAATAAAAAGGAAAACAAACAAAATAAATAAGAACATCACGGTATTTAAAAAATTTTTTTTTTTTTTTTTTTTAATATTTCAAAGATGAGATCAGTACAGCTCTATACACGATCAAACTTGTGCTTGATAAAGGTGGAGCAGCTGTCTGTTCCGGTGTAAAGTACCGAATCACCTCAGCTAAGATCTTCAATTTTTTGGCAGCCTGCTGAGCTTTTGCCTTGATATAAGAGCCAAAATTGAGGGTAGACGACAACGTTACCCCAAGAAGCTCAAGATGGTCGGTTATCGGCACGGTTACACCCCGGAAATATGGAGCCGTGCGAAATTGTCTCCGTTTAGCAGAAAAAGACACGCCTGGGTTTTAGCAGCATTGAACTTGACCAGATCGGCATCGTCCCAATCAGATACTGCCTTAGGACCAGTTCAAAGTCAAAGTCAAAGTCAAAAGTTTTTTATTTCACATAGGCCTACATGGGCACTTATAAAACGTCAGAAGCTAGTGCACGCGTTCAAGCGTTCAACCATAGTCTCTCGGAAAGACTGGATCTGTGTGTCAGACACGTATCTCTTGGCAACAGTGCTGTCGTCTGCATACCCAAAGATACCGGGTTTAAGTAAGTCATTTATGTGCAGCAAAAACAATGTTGCCGAGAGTACCGACGCCTGAGGGACCCAGGCATTAATATCCATTTGACCGGACGTGCAGCCATCAACGACCACTCGGATGGATCGATCCCTCAAGAAGTCTGCGATCCAATCACACAGACCAGTGGGTAGACCGAAGGAAGGAAGCTTAGCAATGAGGCTTTCGTGCCAGACCCTATCGAAAGCCTTCGAGATATCAAGGGAGACGGCAAGCGCTTCCCCATGCTTCTCGATGGCCTCGCTCCAGATGTGAATGGCATACGCTAGAAGGTCCCCAGTGGACCGATTTTGGCGAAAACCGTATTGCCGGTCACTGAGGATGTCGTTAGCTTCTAGGTATGCCAGAAGTTTCTTGTTTAGCACCCATTCCATACTCTTACAGAGGACGGACGTAACAGAGATGGGTCTGTAGTTTGCTGGGTCAGCTCGACTGCCCTTCTTGGGCACAGGCTGCACGTTAGCTTGCTTCCAAGCAATCGGCACTTTTCCAGTCTCATATGAGATGCGAAATAGGCGTGTCAAGATCGAAGACAATTCAGGCGCACAAGTTTTAAGCACAATTGCTGGTATCCCGTCGGGGCCACTAGCTTTGTTCACATCGAGGTTACGCAGGACCCTACGAACGTCCTTTTGATGGATACGAACGTCTGACATCTTCGTCGCGCATCCATTAAGAGAAACAGGTGGCCGTGCGTCACCAGAATTCAGACGAGAAGATTCCGCAAAAAGAGAGGCAAACAAGTTTGCTTTCTCCTCAGCGGTGTGAGCCAGCGACCCATCGGGTTTCAGCAATGGCGGAAGTGAGGGACGGCAGAAGTTCGATTCAACCGACTTAGCCAGGGACCAAAACGCTTTACTACCTGCGGGGTATGAAGCAAGTTTGCTCCCAATTCTGCTTATGTGGTCAAACCGAGACCTCTGCAACACCTTCTTGCAGGACTTGGCAGCCCTGTTAAAGGCCTTCTTCTTCTGAGCCACGTCGCTTGCTTTGCGCGTACGAGCGTCAGCCCAAGCTCGATATGCCGCGTGCTTAAGCGCGTCTGCGCGATCACATTCGGCGCCAAACCATGGACGAGCTTGCATTCTTTACCGGCAGCTACTTCTTTCTTTTTTTAGTCATGCAAGTTGTCGTGACATTTCTGGTAGGTCAATTTGCTATTAAGTGGCAAATTAATGGAAGCCGCTAGCTCGTTCAAGTTGGCCCGACCACAACCAATACTAATAATACACGAAACTGCGCTGTTGTTAACGTCCATTTCATTTTTTTTTTACTCTCACATGTGTTTATTTCGAATCGACTTCCACGCAGAACATGATAAATATATTTTTGACGCAAATGACTGCACTTTCTCTTCTTTTATCAGTAGATTTGACAAACTGCACCCAAACCTATAATTATGTTTAGATATCGTTACCAATTGGTCAAACAGGTATTGAAAATCAACTATTCTTCGCTCTTCTATAGATAAGGATGATGATGATTCCTGAAAAAAAAAAAAATGTTCCTGACTCGTATTGTCTTAGGTACACGTCCACATTAAATATAAATACTTTTGAATAAAATCACACCTTATTTGATTCGATAACAAAGTCATCGTCTGAATCTAAATCCACTGGTTGGGTTTGATTCTCCTGTAAATTTTCTTTATTCTGTGACAAATTGTAGTATATTTTAACATAATATACTAGGCACCTTTAAATGTAAAGTCGCTGTATAACATCCAGACAGTCAGAAAGTAAATATGGCGAAAAATATGTAAAAATAATATTTTTATTTTCTGACCATATCTGATTGAACCTCTTCAACATGGACTGAATATTGCGGAATATTATTTCCGTCCGAATGATTATCACCTATATTCTGAAAGTATATATTATATAAATAGTTTTAACTATGCGTACCTACTTTATAGGGTTATTTGTAAAACACTGGCAACCTCTCAGGACTATGTTACTTACATCATAAACAAAAACTTTTGTTCTATGACTTTTAAAAATTTATCATATTTTAGTTCATCAGATTTTCATACAAAAATAAAAATATTTTAATTGAACATTCTAAACATTACGAAGTATATGCGAAGCAAGCGATAGTACAATAGCGGAGGGGAGCGGGGATCGGGCAGCGGGGGTGCTTGATGCGCTTGCGTCGCGTCATACAGACGTAGGTATACCAAAATACAAAGTTGAAGTGTGTTAGAAAGAGCAACGAAATCTTGAAGGGTTATTTTTGGTAAATGAATTATGTTTTGTAAAAAGTCATAGAACAAAAATTGTTATTTATGATGTCACTAATACAGTCCTGCAAGGTTGTTAGTGTTTTACAAATAACCCTGTAAATGAATATATTATTGTTGGTATATTATAAGTACATTATTTATTTTTATACGATGTAACATAATAAACGCAAAACATCCTGTGTGGTCTCTCGGACCAAGAACTTACAAAATTTCACTTTACGAGTTAAGTTTAGAGAAAAAATATGAGACTTTCAATATAAACTGAAACAATTAGATCACCTTAAATAGTACAACTAAAACAAGTTATGAATTTCTAAAAGTAGGTCTTGCGTTTATTTATTTACACCCTGTACGTACGGCTCGTGTCAATTCGTCCTCGGTCGTAATGACAAACTTTCTCCACTGTATCAAAATGTACTATTTCACTTCTACTGCTGATCGAAGGTAAAATCTTACATGTTCTGGAAACGAAACCGTAGCCAGTGCATTGGACTTGCGTTCTTTAAGAACTTGTCTTGCACGTATCAGCCCCACATTTTGTTTTTTTTTTTTTTTCCTTTTAGTGACGCCTTTATAATGCGTCCTTTTCTTTCGACTCATTATCTGCAAAAAAATCGGTCCATTAACGACGGAGTTCTGAGGTAACAAACATAAAAAAATGATTAAAACATACAACCCAATTGATAACTCCTCCTTTTTTTAAGTCGGTTAAAAATATCAACTTTCTGTGGATGGTAATATAGCTGCCATTAACCATTGTAGATGGCATTAGTGAAATAATTGTAATTTAATCATAGTAGTAGAGTAATTCTGCAGATAACCTTTACATACAAACATACAACAGTTACCTCTAAGTACTATTGAAGTCGAAAGAAATTTAAACAATCTTAATAAACAAAGTACATAAAATAAAAAATAATACTTACTGGATCACAACGTGATAGTCGGCGTACAAATTTGGGAATATATTCATGTAAATTTCGCGAGCGGCTCCGGAACAAAGTAGTACGTGGTCACTCTGGGAGAGCCCGATCGTTACTGACGCGATCGTGTTTGCGCGGTCGATAATATAGTTCAATTTGTTTGTAATTTACTAAATGAAGTTATTGTTTATTTATAAAATAAATTTTAGATTCTATTAACAGATTAACTTAAGATTGTTGTGTAATTTTTAAATTTTCTTAAAAGTGTTTCTAAGGTATAGAAAAAAATACTTATTTGTACAGATGTTTTCCAAGAATTATGTTTTTTCAACATTTTTTTTCTGCTATATTTCCTATTGAAGTCAATAATGTTTTCAACCCATCTGAGAGTAGACCATATAATGATGTTACTAATATTTTTTTAAATGTTATAAATCATTTGTAGTTTGTGTAAAACCTAGCCAAACTTCACTCGATCGATACTTTTGCGAGAAAAGGGTTTTGAATATGGGTAATTGCCATTAATACACACATTATTTTAAAAAAATAGTCAAGCCAACTGAGAGAATAAGAACTTGACTTTCATAATCCTAAAAAATAAGGTTTAAATTCGTCTTACTTTTCTCACAAACCATGATCAAAAAGGTTCAAAATGAGATAATTCTGTGCACGGAGCCTTAACTCATGTAACCTTATAAATAAACTGTTGAGTTTCCTAAAATAAAAAAATAAAATAAATTAACTGACAATAAAGCCGACAAGTCTAGAAGCTGAAAGGGCCTTTTCGGCCGCAGGCTATATTTGCAGCTGCAGAAATCGACTTGTAGATGACACAATTACACTATTTGTTTTCTACGATCCTTTTTTCAAAATCTAAATTGATTTCTTATAATATACTCCTAAAATAAATACTAAGACAATTATTACTCATTTTTTTTATTATTGATAGACTCGCGTTTGACCTCTATCTCACCTGATGGTAAGTGATGATGTAGCCGACGATGGAGCACGCTTGCCTAGAAGTAACCTATTCACTATTGACGTAAAAACCCCTAGGTTGTAGCTATCAGGAAACACAGACCCCGGCAAGAAGTTCCACTCCTTAGCTGTACGCATAATGAATGTGTTCCCAAAACGCTTTGTACGTATGGGTGGTATGTCCAGCATGTACCGATGGCGCAACGCCGTTCGTCTAGTGGTCCGATGATGAAACGGACTTGGTGGAATTAAGTTGTGCAATTCCAACGTACACTCCTCGAAATGTAAACGATAGAAAACCGACAGGCCAGCGACTCGGCGTCGATGTTCAAGACTTTGGAGTTTTGACTCGACAAGTGCATCATCACCGATGATCTTCTTGGCTCGCTTCTTAATCGACTCCAGGGCATCAAGCTGATATTTGGCAGACTCATCCCAAAGATGAGAGCAGTACTCCATACACGATCGAACTTGCGCTTGATAAAGGTTGAGCAGCTGTACTGGCATGAAGTATCATCTCACTTTAGCTAAGATCCCCAATTTTTTGGCAGCCTGTTGACCTTTTGCCTTGATGCAAGAGCCAAAATTAAGTACTATGACACTTGAATAAATTACTAACAGTCCAATTTGAACCGAAAAGCGAAAATCATCCTGATTTGATCAATCCGTTCGGATCCGGCCGGACTGAAAATGACGCCGGATTGCAATCACTACTAAAACCGAAATAATAACCACATATATTTTTTTTAGGTGAGAAATCATCCAATGACTTCTCTCGCTCTTGAGCGGGGCGAGAGGGCGTGTCTTTTACTGATTTTAGTCAGTAAAAGTCTGACACGCCCTCCTATGTAGGAACATACGTACGTAAAGAAGGACCTTTGCCTTGCGTTCTAAGCACGGTAGGCTTAGACACTGCTGGGCCCCTACGGTTTTGCTGACATCTCCATGAGGCGCGCGTGGAACAGTACGCGCAGCCGACGACTTGGACTCAGTCCGGACGGCCGGACGGCGACCTAACCATTGTCCGTAGGCGTTTTAGGCGTGCTACGGTGGTTGGAAATCGGGGTCGGGATCCCGGCGGCTGGGATGTGAGTGTGGTGTGAGGGCCGTACCCCCGCGCGTGCGGCCGCCTCCTTCGCTAGCATTACTGCTTCGCACAAGGAGGCGATCGCCTGCCATTCCTCCTCGCTCTGGACCATGGCCTGTCGACACGAGAGGTCGCTGCCAACGATCGCCCCTACGAGGACACAGCAGTGCTCCACCCAAGTGGGATCCACAAGATACCTGTGTTTCCAAAATATATATAAGAGAAAAATGTGTGATAACGTCATAATCAAGTAAGAGCGGTTGTATGGGAAGTATCACGGGTTGGGCGCTCTTAAGATTCTCCTGCCAGGTCTCATTTTGAAAAATAACACAAATTTTCTATTTATTCATATAAATGTGCTTATTATACTTTAAACAAAACCTCTATAAAGTTAAGTGTCGTTAAAGGGGTCGTATTTATGCCTAAAAATGCAAGATTCCTGTGAAATAGGCATAGAAGCAAAGTAGTAACTGGAAAAAGCTAATTTAAACTAATGGTGCAGACGTAGTGGAGTTACAGTTGAGGAACATATTCATGTGTATTGACCTTATAATTAATTTTCAGATGATACAGTTACTTCTTCAATTAATCCAGAAACTGCTCATCCACTAACAGCTACTGAAACAGATTTTTATGACAATGCAAACAGTTTACAGGTAATACAAACACTAATATATTATTTTTAAAGATGCTCACATAAATATGTTTTGTTTTGGATCTTATAGCTATTAATGTAAATAAATTATTTCCAGACGCATTCATTCTCAGGAAGCTCCGAAAGCATGAATGTACCTAGTAAAGGCTTAGATTGTTCTACAGAAGTTCACGGCACGGCTCTGAATACAAGTGATATTGAAGGCATCAAGAAATTTTTGCAAGAGTATGCCACTAAGGCACTGTTACCTTACATGGAAAAACAAATATTACAGTTATCTGAAGTTGTGAGTTTTAATTTTATTATTTATTTAAACCTCATTAACAAAGCGGGTACTTAGGCAGACTTATTGCCTCAAGGCATAGATACTCTACCAGTTAACCTTAAGAACGCTTTTGCATTTATTACAATTTTTGTTGTTGTTAATTAGTATTATTACCTGAATACTTCTATGAAATGACTGTGCCTGACAGATTCCAGTCATGGTTAAACAAGTGCACATGAATTTGAATTGATATTATTTCGAACTTTGAACGTATGGTGCTTAACAGTGGCGTAAAATCCACAGAAATTTTGTATGGAAAACATTGACTTGCGTCACCTTAGTAGGTTTTCAGTTATTGCAATTACACGTTGTAGAATATTCCTTGACTACAAATATAACAATATTGAAATAAAACTTTTACAGGTTGCAAACAGAAAGGGTGTGAGTAGATCGTTACTATCAGCCACAAAACGGTGGTTTGGCACTGGAAAGGCTGGCAATACTACAGGCAACAGCACTGTCATGTATGTGTTCATGAAAAGAAAACCACAAGATCCATTTTTAAGGCCGCAATACACATGCCTGTATATTGCACAAACGTATGCAAATCACTTGCTATAGTGACATCCACCAATCAGAGCTTATACCATGCAACTTGCAAGGCACTTGCACACTTTTGTGCCAGTTACAGGAAAGTGTAGCACCGCCTTCAAACGCAAACTATATTCTTACTATTAAATTTATTTTAGCTATACACCGGACTGTCCTGAATTACAATTGCGTCGACTAGGCGACCTCTGGTTTATGTGTCGGCAATGGCAGCGTGCATTTGATGCGTATCATACTGCGAAGAGAGAATTTTACGCCGATAGTGCTTGGCTTTGCTACGCAGGAGCGCTTGAAATGGCGGCGATTAGTGCCTTCATGGCGGATGACTCCAATAGGAAAACTCACGGCTACATGGAAGAGAGCATTGTAACTTATCTGAATACCTGTAGGTTAGTAATGTTCTCCTGTATTTTGTTAAGAGCGTTTATCCGTTAGAACCGCGCTGGAGGCAAAATAAATGATTTCTGACGAACAATAAAACAATAGGAAGCATAACCAGTCAATTAAAAAAAAAAAATTCAAAGTCGGTCCGCAATTGACCGAGAAATAGGTGAACATACATAAAAAAAAAAACATCTATTCAGCCGAACATAGAACCTCCTCCTTTTTGAAGTCGGTTAAAAATATGAGGCATTTTTTGTTTTTAACCGACTTCAAAAAGGAGTTTAAAAAATTGAAAAACAATGAAATTTTGAAATATTTTTTTTGATTGACTGGTTATGTTTCCGAGTTGGTCCCATAGAAATATTGTAATGATATGATCATGATCTTCGAAGATATGGAACAGAACTCTTCATAGGATCACAGCAGAACCGTCGTAACAAGTAAAATTGCTTTGTCTATACGTGTAGTCGATGACTGACTGAAAGAAGAGGGGGAATATATCGAACTGATCTGATGATGAAGCCTGTAGTTAGGCACCGGAACTCTGTAATAAATTAATGTAATCTAACCGTGTTTGGTATTATTAGAATTGTCATGAGATGCACTCTGGCTATAAGGTATTTAAGTATGGCTGAGGGGTACTATTTAGTGGTGGAAGTGTAAAATAAAAAACTTTTCACAAAAAAAAATACAACCGACTCCAGTGTAAAAAAAATAACTTTAATTTCGGAAGTCGGTGTTAAATAACGATGAGACAAAACTATTATAGAAACACCGACTTCAGAAATTAAAGTTATTTTGCACTTTTCAGTGTTTTTTTTAGGGTTCCGTACCTCAAAAGGAAGAAACGGAACCCTTATAGGATCACTTTGTTGTCCGTCCGTCCGTCTGTCTGTCTGTCTGTCTGTCTGTCAGTCAAGATCCTTTATCTCGGAAACGCGTGGAGGTATCGAGTTGAAATTAAAACCATACACTAAAATCTACGGTCCCTTGAAGCTGTGAAAAAAAAACAAACTTCTAAGTTAACGAAAAAAGTTTTTTATTTTTAGACCTATTAATTGAACACATTTACGAAATAAGACATTGTACAATTATTTTTTATAACTTATTTGTTTACACTACAATTAATATTAACGGAATCGCGTCAGCGCTCAGTGCGGCACCTATACCAGGCCACTCAGAAAATTTTGCAAAAAAAAAAAAAGTTTTAAATATAAGGCACTAGCCGCTTGTATTTATTTTGAAAACTTTGGTTATTTAAAAGTAAAAATAACCATTATTTGAATTTTGAATTTCCTTCCACATATTTTCGAGAGCCAAATCAAATTATCGTGTCTCATTTAAAAATGGAGCTGCATCGAGAACATTTTCGTGCGATGATTTTCTACAATTTTAAAAGTGGCTTAAAACCTGATGAGTCATTTGATCGTCTTCAAATGGCTTTTATGGATGAAGGACCTTCAAAAGCAACCATGTACCGCTGGTTAGCGAGTTCAAGTGCGGTGGCCTTACTTTGGGGGATGAACAAAGGAGTGGTCGTCCTACGACGGCTGTCACGGAAGAAAGTGTGCTGGCAGTAAAAAAAATAATTCTAGAAAACAGGTGAATTACATACGAAGAGATTCTACATGAGCATCTTCGCGTGAGGAGGTTAGTTTGCCGCACAACCTCACCGAAGCTCAGAAGCAGGCCCGTGTGAAGTGGTGCCGTGATGTGATTCAAAAATTTTAAGCAGGCTCGTCTCTGCGCGTTTACAACATTGAGACAGGTAACGAATCCTGGATTTATCAATAAGATCCAGAAATAAAGCGTCAGTCGACAGTTTGGCTGTTTCAAAACGAACCAACGCCTATGAAAGTGGAGCGATCGAGAAGCGCAGGGAAAATTTTGATCGCTAGTTTCTTCACTTTGACGGGGTATCTGATTACAATTCCATTACTAGACCAAAGCAGCATCAACGCCGAATGGTACACCACAAAATGCCTGCCAGAAGTTTTGTCTGCAATGAGCAACAAGCGACCGAACACCGGGCTCCGCTTCACCATGACAACGCGCCCGCGCACTCAGCTCTCAAAACGAGGGACTTTCTGGACATCACACCGGTCAGAGTCCTAGGGCACACTCCTTACAGTCCTGATCTGGCACCGTGTGATTTCTTTTTATTCCCTAACATAAAAAATCATCTGAAAGGGATACAGTTTTCATCGCCGGAAGACGCGCTAACAGCGTTCGAGAAGGCCGTGGAAGAGGTGTCTGTGGCGGACTGGAAAAAATGATTCGAAAATTGGTTCAGACGCATGAAACTGTATAGAGTAGGTGGAGAGTTCTTTGAAAAGATTTATTAAAAATATTTTATCCATAGAAGTTAGTTTTGTTTCTCAAAACTTCCTAAGTGTCCCACGTATATAAAAAGTACTCTGTGGTGCCGGCTGAGGTCTTTCAGAGGTAGGACGTGTATCGCTCTGGACGCCGCGCGCTGCGTAAAAATATTAGTGTAGTTTCGCAAGTTCTTAGCGCGACTGGAACATATTGATACTTTTTATTATTATATATTATAACAAAACTTTGGTGAGTACATATTTTATTGTAATGAAGTTCAATAACTTAACAAAATAAAATTAGAATACTATATGTAGGTATGTTTTTATTTTACCAGGTATTTTATTTTTTCAAGAAATGGCTAACAAAACGCGTTATATCGGAAAAAAAGAAAAAAATTACGAAAATTTGGCCAAGGCTAATGAAGTCAAAAGGTAAGTTACCGAGAAGCCATTTTTAAAAGCAGTTTTTAGCCAATTCACAATTTTCTCCCTTTTATTAACCGAGAAAAGAGAAGTTCAAATCCTTGAAAACCAAGACATAAATAAAGATACTCTTGTAAGTTTGAATTTCTACTTATTTATATTTTTTGGCACTTTTTGAAATCGTGTACCAAAAGACTGTTTTCTTGATTTTGATTGAGGAATCACTAACAAAAATAAATGAGACATTATTCATTATTTATTTATCTCAAGCCGACTGATCTTTGATGTCTGAATCGGTCACCGATCATGATATGGTGCTTACTGTTTGTATTACTGTAAATTATACCTACATATTATTTTCAGACACAACCAAAAGAAAACTTTAACAAAAACACAATGGAAATTCAAGAAAAGTTGCCGTGTGGTAACAGGCACATTGAATATCAATGTCAAGCTTGTAAGATCTCGACTAATGAAGTCTACGCTCCGTCCAGCACAGATCCAAATCGAAAACTCCAAAAGCTGTCAGCTCGAACTTCAAAATCATTTCGGGTGCCTAGGAAGCTCCGTGGACGAATACAACGATGGGTTCGTGAAAATGCCCATACGGTAGGGTCTAAGTTCTTTAAGACTCGTACAAATAAGAACAAGAGGCTCTCTTATCCAACTCTCGAGCTCATGAAGGAGAGGCGTGAGATGATTCTGCAGTGATCAAACCATGCGTGCATATATCGGCAGTTCAATAAACAGATCTCCAAGTCCTTGAAACGCGATCTCCGTCACTTTAATACTGAAATTATTAAAGATGCAATTGATTCGCTCAATCGCGTCTCTTTCCAGTATTAGGGCTCCAAGGTATTTGCAAGAAATCGGTCTATTGGGCAGAGCCGGCTCACGAAACTGAAGACCGAAGATGGCAGAATCATATCCGTCAAATCGGAGCTTCTGGGAGAGATCGAGGCATTTTATGGACAGTTGTACACGTCAGTTACCAAATCTTCTGCGAATCTAGCAAACGACCCAAGAGCTAGATTGACCCGAGACTATACCTGTTAGTACTATAGCTGTATAGACGCACGTGCAATCAAACCGCGTGTCAGTGTCATACTACTTTATTGTTGCATTGCGTGTGCGCCGACACACACACACGCATGTCGTGCGCGCAGTAGGTACAAACTTAATATTATACGTAACTGAATACACAACAATACCAAAGATTTCCCGGCTGTCAGCCTGTACGAGATTAGAATGGTTCTGAAGCAGCTTAAAAACAATAAGGCGCCGGGTGACGACGGAATTACGGCTGAACTCCTAAAGGCGGATCCTTAAGGCCCTTCAGAAGCTGCTTGATTTTGTCATACTCGAGGGAAAAACACCACAGGCATGGAGCAGGAGTGTGGTGGTACTCTTCTTTAAAGAAGGGCGACAATGCCTTGTTCAAGAATTACAAGCCCATCTCACTTCTGAGCCATGTCTACAAGCTATTTTCCAGAGTCAGAAAAAAAAACCATTTTGGAAAATAGATGATCTATAAATCGGCGTCATGACTGGTTTAACCAAATACAGGGGCAGCTGCACATAACTCAAAGAAATTATTGCCTGTTTGTTGTGTGGACAGGCAAAGATCTCAAATGAAAGACTGAAAAAATAATTAGGGACTAAAATTTTTGGTGAGAAAATATGAAACGGCGACTTTTACAATAAATGTCTTTTACCCGTGATTGTAGATCCCCGAAAAGCTAGGTCTTTTTTTTTTAGGTGGGAAAATCATCTAATGACAAATTACGCTCTTGGGCGGAGCGAGAGATAGTGTCAGACTTTTACTGACTAAAAACACACTCCTGTTCCATCTTTGCCTTCATCCCGGGGCCCCGGGCTTTGCTTTCACACTACCCGTGGCCCCAGTAAAGTAAAGCTAGGTCTGCGAAACTTAGAGACGATAAATATTAAATTTTTATTTTACACGATTGTTTTTATTTATTTAAAGGTAATAGTAGTTTAATTCCTCACTTATTAAAATAAACTAAAAAAATATAAGTTCCTACTTACGAAAAGTAAATCACCTAAAATCGAAGCGCATGAATTTTCTTTTAAGTTAATTAGTAATAGTAGATTATGTGACTAGGGGATAAAGCAGTGTTACGGACACGAGCATGTAATTTAGAATCACTAAATATAATTAACATTACGTCATTCATAGATGCGTAACGTATGTACATACGCGCTGTATATAACAAGGGGAGAGCCAATCAGAGGCAAGACTATTGTTCAATCGGATACAGGGATAGTATATAAGGCTATGTACTGAGTTCTTAGAAGTACATAACGCGGTTCTTAGAAGTAAATAACGCAGGAAAACCGTTAAGAATAATCTGGGGTTCTATTGGTGGATTTAAAACGGAGAAAACACGCCACTATTAACGACCAATAGCGAGCTAGCGGTGTGCGGGGGTCGGGAGGGTGTACATCAGCCGGCCTCAACAGGATTCGGGAAGAGGAAGAGAGAGATGGGGACTCTCTCACACGACTTGCGACCGGCTGAAAAGGTACTTAAACTACACTTTCCTTGAAGACGACGTTCTCTCTCTGCAGTTCGACTTGAAGCGTCACCACGTCAGTTTGACACGGCACCCTACGCTCCTAGAGCGGCCCTAGATTTCCAGATTTCCTAAGTTATCTAACGTATTAGAGTCAGTGAAGTATTGTAAAGTAACTGTGAACTATTTTGTGAATTAGCGTCACGCGTGTGTATGTAAAGGACATCGTTTATGTTGAAAGTTTTACACGTGTTATTTTGAAAGTTTTTATACGTGTTAAATAAACGGCCTTTCAAGCGTGACCATTGTGTTTTGTATTATGTACATCCTCTGCCCCCAACAAGCAGTGTCTTTAAGTCGCGGGCGGCATGTTGAATTCCGAACGAAACTAAGGTTGCTAATTTTAATCCCGAACGTCAGTGAGGGATTTATATAATTAACTCCCGAGCACTGCAAGGGAGTTAATAAAGAAACCTGACTGAAGTGAGGATTTCAAGCCACCCAAGACAAAGACAGCTTTATCCCCGTGTTGGATACTCTACTTTTTACACCAGTGTGAGATAATTAAAAGAAAATTTACTAAAACAAATTATATACCTATTAGAGAAATAAAAGTATTATTTAAAAGCTAACCTTAACTATCACTTGACATGTTTTGAGATTTGAAATAATCAAAATTCACTTCTCTAAGATATATAGTTTTCAATTTTCTGTAACGCTCCCGCGCTTTCATTACTTTTTTACTTCGCTTTTTTAGAGACTCGTCAGTAGCTACATTTTTTTTATTGTTACCGGCCAGTTTGATTTTCGAATAAACTTATTTCATGCACGTACATTTTAATTCACCTATATTGTTTTTTTTATTTCAAACCAAATTGACGTTCCAAATTCAAATCTCATTATTCCCTAGGGATCGCCCATACTGCATTATCTCCCTAGGGACAGAATGACTTGCTTTAAGTGATGGTTGTACCTGTGACATATAAAAGGCCATTATCGAGCAGGTGGTGTAAAAAATACATATTCAAGGGTATACTATACTTATTCAAGGGTTTTAAATTGGGTAATAATAATTTTTTTCTTGAAATATGTTATTGTACGACAGAGTGCACGAAATATGCCTCCGTCAGACTGTCACACTTTTTTGTACCTACTGATCGATTGTCGGTAAAAAAAGAATATCTCAAATATATAAAGGAATATGCATTCTGTACAGTTACGACATGCAAAATGTTGACAACTTACAGTAAGTAAATATTCTATAATTGTATTACAGGATGGTTCAGTATGCTGTAAGAGCCACTTTACTGTCCGTGCTATGCCTAAGTGGCTCAGGTTTGCATGGCGAGGCAGCTAAACAACTGATCCGTATGACGTCAGAGGACAGCGACTTGCGTAGTGCTATGTTACTGGAACAAGCGGCGCTATGTTTCTTATCCGTCCCCGCTTCTAAAGGCATGTGCAGAAAATATGCTTTCCATATGGTGTTGGCGGGCCACAGATTCTCGAAAGCAGGCCAAAAGAAACATGCTTATAGATGTTACAAACAGGCTTACCAGGTGAGATTTTTCTGTACCTATTTGATTTATATAGAAAAATGGAGCGAAGGAAAAAATATGTATAATTAAAAAATAGAGCATACAATTATTCTATTTAAATAAGTATGACATTCGATAAAAAATGCAGTTATAATCTTAGGTTTTTATTACTTATTTGCATGAAGACTGTGGCCCCCACAGTCTTCATGCCAGAGTTAGAAAGACCTATGTAACTATATTATGCCTAAAAACGGTACAATAATTACTAGTTTGAAGTGTATGTGAAATAATACATTTTGGCACAAGTCAGCAAAGTTTGTTGCTGTGGTCGAGGCGGGGTTGACGTTCTGGGCCCCTACTACGACGTGCCAATACTTTCATAATTACGGTGTGAAAAAGAGATTTTTTTTTTTTCGGGTGGGAAAATCATTTAATGACATTCCGCGCTCTTGGGCGGAGCGAGAGATAGTGTCAGATTTTACTGACTAAAACCCCAATCCTGTTCCTTCTTTGCCATTGTTCCAGGGCCCCGGGGATCTCTTTCGCATCACCCCAGTAGGCTTCGACCCTCCTGGGACCGTACGGTTGCTGACATCTCCTTGAGGCGCGCGTGGAACACTACGCGCCGTCGACGACTCGGGCTCGGTCCGGATGGTTACCGGACGATCGGACGGCGAGCTACCCATTGCACGCCGTCCGTAAGCCCGCGCCTACGGTGGCCGGAAATCGGGATCGGAATCCCAACGGCTGGGGCGCGAGGCCCATTGCCTCGTGCGTGCACGTGCGGCCTCCTCCTTTGCTAGCATTACTGCTTAAGGAGGCGACCGCCTGCCACTCCTACTCGCTCCGGACCATGGCCTGTACCAAGGCCCGGCGCGACATATACGCAGATCGCCCCCACGATGACACGGCGGTGCTCTGCCCAGGCGGGCACACCTCTACCGTATGCTCCACCGTGTCCTCCGGGCGGTCCACACAATGGTGGCACCCGGGCATTCCTTCTGCACGAATCCGGTGCAGGAACCTCCCGAACTTACCATGTCCGGTGAGAACCTGCGTCATACGGAAGGGAAGGACGCCGTGTTGTCTTTCCAGCCACTCCTCAAAAATGGGGACTTACCGCCGTAATTATGGCGTGCCCAACACTGGGTTGCGACAGTCGCTGTCGCCATTCCACCACGAGATCCTGCCCGAACTCTGTCCGCCATACCGCGACTTGGCATGGCAGCGGAGTTTCGCCCCGGCGTTGCATCTCCACGCGCAGATCGTGCATGTTTGCAAGGACTGTTGCCTCCAAATCCCACGGTGGTAGGCCAGCAAGAAGGCTCGCCGCTTCGCGGGAAACCGTGCGGTTTCCCCGCACCTTCCGGATGGCCCATGACCCTGGGCTTGCGTTCAGCTTGGCCGCCGGTCGCTTTCGTAGCGACGGCGCCCATACCCGGCGTTCCATAAAGGGCATGGACCGAACGATTCCTGCATAGAGCCTCCGCCAGGGGTCGTCTGGACCCAAGTGTTAGTAATGAACCGTTGTAGTAGGGGGACTTTTTTTTCGGTGGGTAAATCATCTTATAATAATAATAATAATAATTTGTATTCAGGTCAAATTTACCCATTTACAGAATCAAAAAAAAAAACAAAAACACAAATAACCATAATTAAACCCAATAAAATTAAAATCAATGAGACACTGTCAATGAATCACAATTAAATTAAATAAATTAAAATCAAATTAAATACATTAAAATCCCCCACATCCCTCGCTCTTGGGCGGAGCGGGACATAGTGTCAGACTTTTACTGACTAAAAACCCACTCTTATTCCTTCGTTGCCTTTCGTACCAGGGCCGAGTCTTCCTTTCAGAATCAGACCTTGGCCCCAGTAGGCTTTGACCCTGCTGGGCCCCTACAGTTGCTGACATCTCCTTGAGGCGTGCGTGGAACAGTACGCGCCGTCGACGACTAGGGCTCGGTCCTGACGGTTACCGGACGGCGAGCAGTGGGTGGCTCGCCGGCCACCCATTGCTCGCCGTCCGCAAGCCCGCGCCTACGGTGGCCGTAAATCGGGACCGTTGCCTTGCGCGATGGGCCGCCTCCTTTGCTAACATTACTGCTTCGCAGAAGGAGGCGACCGCCTGCCACTCTTCCTCGCTTCGGACCATGGCCTGTACCAAGGCCCGGCGCGAGAGATCGCCGCCGCCGATCGCCCCCACGAGGACACGGCGTTGCACTGCCCAAGCAGGGACCAACCCCCACCATGTGCTCCACCGTGTCCTCCGGGCGCTCCACACAATGGCGACAGTAGTAGCGGGACTGGAGGCGACATTATCCACACTAGTATAAACGCGACAGGTGTACGAGAGCAGCGGCTGGCGACTAGCAACAGACCACGTGCAGTTCGCTCTGGGCCGGCTGGCGGGCGCGCTGAGGCTGCCGCGCGACGCGCTGCGCTGGCTGCGCGCGCCGCTCGCGCCCGCCGGCCCGCAGCCGCCGCAGCAGCAGGACGCCTTCCTGCGCGAGTACATGCTCGCCCACCAGGTATTCTGATGTCATAGTCATTATCTTTTTTCTTTTTTTCATAAAAGAACCTTAAGAACGGCCCCTGGTCACACACTGCGCCACGCTATCGTCACTACATTTGAAAACTGTTTTGCAACAATGGAGAAATTTAGTGGAATTAAAATGTAGATTAAATTAAATTAACAAACCATAGCAAATATATGTATAGTACGACGAAATCGAACCTAGTGACATCTTTGGTTAGAATATTCTAACCAAAGATGTCACTAGGTTCGATTTCGATTCCGAAAGTTCGGAACTTCCCATTGATGGACTGAAGAAAAATGTTGCACAATCATGTTTACCAGCGATACGAGGAGAGATGTAGTAGTTGTGTCTCTAAACTACTGGGACTATAGTGTAACTGCATACTTAAAAGCCTTTAACCCACAGGTTAGATGATTGACTTTATTATGGAAAGTCTGCCCGCAGTTCCAAAATGGCAGGCCGGCTTTGGTGTGGAAACGCCTTAATACACGATCCGGATAGTCGCTACCCACCATAATTATTAATACACTAGCTGACTGAACTTCGTACCGCCTAGCAGTCAATAATAATAAACCAGGATTATCCACCAGCCACTTGCTCTTAAATACAATCTTGTTGAATAAGAAGTAACTATAGGTATGTGCCCGACCCAGTTCTCGAGAATGGCATCATCACATTGTATTGGGATTGATCTATTATCACTGACAGGACAATTGTTGCCAATAAGCCTGACATAGTGGTGATAGATCGACTGGAGCATCGCACAATGATTGTTGATATAGCGGTCCCTCATGACGAGAACCTTGTGAAAGCTGAGAAGGATAAACAAACTAAATATTTTGACTTGGCTCGCGAGGTTGTCGACATGTGGAAAGTGGACACAGCAGTCATTGTGCGACACGACGAGTATTGTTAGGAGATTCCTCTCTCAAGAGCCCTGACCACCGGTAGCTTGGACCCTGTTCCCGATGCCGGTGGGCTACATTTTTTTATATTTTGTAATGTTTTTTTTTAAGAATTTTGTTTAAAAAAAATTATTTAAAAATGTAATTTATATGTCTTTCCTTCTTAATAAATAAAGGAAATAATAATAATATTCCACAACTATCACCCAATATTGGGTTACTGTGTATCGGTATAGGGAGCAGCAAACAAAACTAATTTGCTTAGGCTAGAGCGATTTCAACGCGCTATTCTAAAGATAGCGTATAAAAAACCCTGGCGATATTCTACTGATGCTCTATACTCCGAATGCAGCGTCCTCCGGGTGAGGCAATTGTTTATCGCTTCGACATTGCTGCGATTTCATAGAGTTGCTAAAGACTTTATTCAGCTAGAGCGTTAAAATGACCGACCGAGAGTACAGTCTTTATTTGCAAACGTATTGTTACCAAAGAATACGACAAGATTCGAGGTAAAATAAAAATTAATTAAGCCGAAAGTGTGTATAATTTTGACGACTATATCCACAGCAATGGGTGGAGAGTAGGACGGATGGTCGGGAGCAGCTGGAGGAGCTGCCGCTGCCCCGGGTGGCGGCGCGCGAGACGCGGGTGCTGTGCGTAGGCCCGGCGCCGCTGGGCTCGCCGCGCCGCGCCGCCGCGTCTGCGCAGACGCTGGCGGACGCGGCCGCGCCGCCTCCCGCCTGGCGCACGCTGGAGGAGATGCTGCTGCAGGTGGCGCAGGGCGCGGTGCCCATGATATTCAAGCCCACCGTCGACCTCTACACCGACGCCACCGACTGCGAACCGCGAGTGCCGCAAGGAGGTAATACGAAATACTTATAATTACGTTATTCATACCATATATAGGGTGACTGGCAATTAGTGTACGATACTTAAACACGTGATTGTGCTCATGATAACCAACAACTTTTACTATGGGAACAAACCTGAAATAGCGAAAAAAAAATCAGCTGTTCAGTACATTTATGTTTGCCTAATGTACTGAACAGCTGATATTTTTTTCGCGATTTCGGCTTTGCTCCCATAATAAACATTGTTTGTTATCATGAGCACAATCACGTGTTTACGTATCGTACACTAATTGCCAGTCACCCTATATACAATTAAATGAACGGTTTTTATAATTTACATTTAATAAATTAAAGTAAATTATGTTGCGATTTAATTTCAGAGCCAATTCAAATCTCAGTCACTTTATGGAATCCTCTGAAGATTTCATTGATTTTGAAAGATGTAGAACTATTGTGGCGATTTGTACTGGCCACTAACGATGATACCGTTGTCGATGAAGAAGTGCTGAGCAATGAGCAGGCGGTGGCTGCAGAACAAGCGTTGGAAAGTAACATTATAGTTAGTCAGAAAATTAAATCCGTTATTCTGGAAGGTGATTGCAGAAAAGTATTAATTTTCACTTTGACACCCCTAAGAGTAGGAAGTCTTAATATTCATGGATTGGCCTACAAGTAAGTGTGTTTATGTTATTTAAATTTCTCTTTTTCATACATTGATTTTATTCAGTTTTACGTATTTGTTAAAAAATAATTTAGTAAAATACATTTACTGGCCGATGCAATGACGTATTATTATTAATTAGTCAGTATACACCTATTTAAAATGATGTATTGATCGTAGGAAACTAAATAGAAGCATTGAGGCAAAAATACACTTTCAAGCAAGTTTGTAACGCTAACTGTACTGTACTACTGTAACAAGCCCAGATTGCTACTACATGTCAAAGCTTTCATGGAAATATTTGTGTTTATGTATAGACTGACGTTTAGGAGAGATAAAATACGTGTTCATTCTTTAATCTCGAAATGCTAATTTATTTTTATAGGCTTATCAATACTGGCGAAGGAGGTACTGAAAATGTAAACAATGTGGTAATATCAGGAAAAGTAAACCTAACCCCAAGCGGAAAAAGTCCCGATAAACGACTACAAATTACTGTAATTCCAGAAGCTCCCTGTTTGCAAGTTAGTAATTTTCATATAAAATTGATTTGATAAAAATAACATCCACATTACGTCTTTGTTTAGTATCAAATTTGAAAAGAGACTCAAAGCTCTCATTAATAATGTTACTGTTAAAAATATTAATTTGTGTGCATTTTATAGATGACCTTTTCGGAAACAAGTCCAGATATCATAAGTGGGGAAATGAGAACTATAGACGTTGAGTTTACAAATGTAGGACCTGTGGATATGAACGATCTCTATATTGCGGTGTCCCATCCCGATAGCGTCAACCTTATCACCGGGGAAGAAGAGAATGATTTTAAAGTTTTGTATGACGAGAAGTTTCGTGAACCGCCCACTTACTCAGGTAATCATTATTTTGAATCTTAAAGTTTAAAGTTTTATCATCAGTAAAATAATATTTCACGGATATTTTTATATCGTAAAATTGGTAATCATTCGCTTTCCTCCAGCTCTGATGATACCAAAAATTGCGCTGCGTCAACCCGATCAGTGCGCTATAGCGCCGCATTATTACGAGCGATCACGCTCCAACACGACACAATGTCGCGCACCGTGTATAGCCAACCTTGTAATATTCAAAAGATCTTCCTCAAGTTGTTTGATTATGTAAGAGTCACAGAGTATATGGTTGGCAGACGAGCGCGCGGCGCGAGCTGGGCGGTGGCGCGCGGCGGCGGCGCGGCACGTGCGCGGCGTGTGCGCGCGCCTGCCGCGCGGCGGCGCCTGCCGCACCCGCCTGCAGCTGCGCCCGCGCCGCCAGCTGCTGCTGCTGGCCTACTACCGCACCGGCTTGCAAGCGCGGCCCTACCGTTTACTCAGGCACGTCTTCCAGTTCAACGTCACCGTGAGTATGACCCTCTAATTATAAACGTTCCTATCTTTTATTCCTTGCCTTGGCCAAAAGCGTCACTCGGTTCGACAGTGACTGCACTTTTGGTCTGGTCGGCGTCTTGATGATCGAAGTTCGTTGTCCTGTGGGAGCTGACGGCTATTTCAAACTTTCAAATAAGCGTGGAACTATAACAAAAATATTAACCGAATCAATATTCTCACTCACTGGTTTTACGACTACAAGAAAGGTTATGTTTTTCGCGCATAACTTGTATTTATGTATGTATTATTCTTTATTACCTCATATCTTCCAAACTGCTGAACAGATTTACATAATTAAGATATCGTTAGATTCGTCTCGATAACCCTTTTCCTTCCTTTTCCAGTTATTAGATGGGTGACGTTAAAAAAAACACATAACGACTGAGACGCTATACATTAGAGAAAAATAAATTTTGGTTACTGCAATATGGGTATCAAATTAAAGGGCTCATCATGAGGATTCCAAAATGGTATATCATGTTCATATTAAAAAAAAAAAACAATAGAAAATATATTATTTATATATTCCTATATTAGCTGTACTTGCGACTTCGTTACTTCCTTATTTTTGGGGCAATCGTGTAAAAAAAAAATATCCATTCCAGCGGGGCTATTGCGTAACTCTGTTGACAGTTCAAGTGATGATCACTTGTTAACAATGTGCATCATTGACCTGTCAAACAGCTAGTTTCGTATTGCCTATCTTCAGTGACCAACTTCAGTGACGTCATTAGCCACTGGTGCCTTTGATAGCCACCGAAACACGTTTTGACAGATGTTATTGTATCGATACTTTTAAAATTGCGATTGTGTAAGCTTTTGAAGCTGTATAATAGTCGATAAAATTTTAGAGTGGTCACATTAAGCACAGTAAATTTTTATAATTCACCACATTTCCACCGTAGTTTGTTAGTCATTTGTGTGATACGTAATACCAATTTTATGAAATTGTCAGTTGACAACTAAGTTTAGTGTGCAACGAATGCTAGTTGTCAACTGTTATTGAAAAAGTTAGCCAATAGCCCCCCAGAGCGCCTTTCCTGCTAATTAAGTGCCGTTCCCGTTGGAAAATGAAAAGTAGCTTCAGTTACTCCTTATAACATCAACTATCCCTCAGTTGGGCACGCCATAATCATGGCGGTAAGTCCCCTCTTTGAGGAGTGGCTGGAAAGGCGTTACGGCGTCCTTACCTTCCACATAATACAGGTCCTCACCGGAGATGGTAAGTTCGGGAGGTTCCTGCACCGGTTTCATTCGAAAGAAACGCTCGGGGGTGTCGCCATTGTGCAGACCGCCCGGAGGACACAGTGGAGCTTACGGTGGAGGTGAGCCCCGTACGTCGCAGCACCACAGTGTTCTCGTGGGGCAATCGGCGGTGGTAACCTCCCGGGCCTAGGCCTGGTCCAGGCCATTGTCTAGAGCGAGGGGGAATAGGTGGCAGCCGCCTGCTTCTGCGAAGCAGTAATGCTAGTGATGGACGCAGCCGCACGCGTGATGAAATTGATATCCTCACGCCCCAGCCGCTGAGACCCCGACCCCGACTACCAGCCACCGTAGGCGCGGGCTTTCGGACGACGTGCAATGTGTAGCTCGCAGTCCGGCCGTCCGGCTATTGTCCGGACTGAACCCAAAAAGTTCCAGTATTTGAAAGCCCTGTATCCAGCCCCAATGTAAACACATATTAGATGGTGGTGAGGCTTGTAAAGTAGCCTCACCTGATAACGGAGGGTGTTTTAAGACTACCAATATGGCGGTGAAATTATGGTTATATTACACAAAATTAAATCCCTGTTGACGATTCCCTGAGGCACCGACCTCTACAACGACGATAGCAACTTATAGCCCACGTACCTCGCTAATCCAGTGACCCCACTTGTCGTCAGGAAAGCGCTTCGCTCACGGATGCGTGGTCGGTGTGTGTGGCTGCAGGCCGGCATGCTCCCCCCCTTGGAAGGACGCAAGTGCTTTCAAAGGGAAAGGTTAAAATTGTAAAGATTTACTAACCTAGATCATGATCGGAAAGTCTAAGCTTTATGACTAAATGCGGAAACTAAAAATCATTTAGAATACTAATCCTAAACCTTAAAAAACTACGAGTATCGTTAAAATGAAATTTTATTGCGTTGGAATAGGATATAGTTTTGTGACAGAGCGTTTAAAATTACCGAACCTTGTCCTCACCATTGCAACGCGAGCGACATTGTCAGTCCCTTTATAAACCTCAGTTATGACTCCTAATGGCCAAGACAGAGGAGGCGAATTGTCCTGTCCCACGAGTACGACAGTTCCAACTTCTACAGGCTTGTCCGGAGTTGCCCATTTTTGCCTAACTTGCAGCGTATGCAGATACTCTAGATGCCACTTCTTCCAGAAGGATTGCACCATACTATCTAACAACTGTTTACGTTGGGACAGATTTAAGCGCTGATCAGACAAACCGGCTGCCGGCAAGTACTGCAATGGAGTCGACATCAGAAAATGAGCGGGAGTAATAACTTCAGGATGCGGATCAGAAGACAACACGCTCAGAGGGCGTGAGTTCATAATGCACTCTATTTGGATGAGTACAGTTTGTAACTCTTCATAAGTGAGAAGTTGACTTCCAATCACGCGATAAAGATGCGTTTTTAATGTTTTTATATTGGCTTCCCACATAGCGCCAAAATGTGGGGAGCGAGGTGGAATCATTTTCCACTTAATGCGGCGAGTTGATAACTCATTTAAAAGAGATGAATTGAGGTTTGACCTCATTAAGAAATTATAAAGTTCATCCAATTGAGCCTTAGCACCAACGAAATTGGTAGCGTTATCCGAATAAAGACAGCGTTTAAACGCGGCTAAAAAGGCGTCGGTAGTAAGTTCAGAGACTAACTCTACATGGATTTATTGGTGTAGTAGGTTGTCAGCGTCGGATTTCGGCCAGTCGACCCAATTAGGTGGCGGAATACCTAGTTAAAATCGTTGATATCCTACAAACTCTCACCAGTGGCTCCAAGAAGCTGTACTGCACGCAGCGGCCACACCCCGGTAACCACGTCGGCTCGTGGGCTAAACCTGGTAGAGGGGGGCTCGAGTGTTTCGGCGCTCAAGTCTTGCGGTTGCTCCCCGTATAGTGCACAGGGTCTGTCTCGGCAATGAGAGCAAACCACCTCCGGTGGAGAGACAGCTAGGCATGGTAGAAGGCCTAAAGGGCGGCGATAGGAGACATATAGTTATCGTTCGGCCAGACACTGCATCCAGCCCTCTTCCGGTCGTAGCGGTTTCCGTTCCACTGGATTAAGGAGGGCACGGACGAGAGAGTGCATCTGTGTTTGCGCGTACACTTGTGCACTTTAATATATCCTGCGTAACTGACTGTTTCTGTAATACTGGACTCTGAGATCAAGTCCTGTGGCGATGGGTAGAAGTAGAGAGGTCCAGTAGTGATGCTCACTGGTCTTTGTCCGAAACCTGCACATGGGCGGCTTAGGGAGAGTGGTCGCTCTTACACTGCATTGGGGTTAACAGTGTGGCTCGGCAGCACCCTATGTGACGAAGCAGCTCTATTTAGAGAGGCACTGCTTCCCCCGCTCAGCCGGGGAGGGGACTAGAAAAGGTGTCCCAAAAAAGTGCTTACTCCAAAAACAATATGGGAGGTGGTTGCCACGGCTGCCTACGCATCCATTTCTTTGTGGTCGAAATAATAAAAATAATAAGCCCAAACAAACTTTTACTTGCGGTGCATGGAATGTGCGCACCTTGTTAGACCGACCATCTAACTTATGCCCTGAGCGTAAAACTGCTATTGTTGCTCGAGAGCTCCGCCGCTACAATGTGGAACTTTTGTTTTAACTTTTCAGTATTTTGAAAAATAGTTTCCATGAACGTGCTTGTCTATCGCTAGAATATAAGTCGATGATTACAAGGAGTAATTTGGGCTACTTTTAATTTTTCCGCGGGATCGGGGTTTCATAATACGGGATAAGTCTTCGAAACGGTTGAACTTTGACGGACTTTCATTCGTATACTTATAGCTAATGTTATAATGAGTAACATAATCTACGTTTTATATTTCAGCGGGACGGGATTTAACTCTCGAGGGCCCCGGCATCTTAATTCTCGAGGGAGGGAGTTCATTTTAATTCCTGGGGATAGGGGACATCTCCGAAATGGCCGACAGATAGCTGATGTTACAAGGACTAACTTAGGCTTTTTTTAACTTTCCCGCGGAAATGGGATTTCAAAATAGAGGATATGTCTGCGAAACGGTTAAACCAAATTTGACGGGACTTTCATTGGAATATAGCTAATATAATAATGTGTAGATTAAGCAACTTTTTAATTCTCACGGGAACGGAAATTAATAGTGGGAAAAGTGGGAAAAGTACGACTGTGAGAGGCTATATTTTAGAAGAAAAAAAATTTTAAGCTATTGCATAGCTTCTATCGAGGGCCTTGAGCGCGGGGACCGAATCCAGAAATTCCGTAACGAAAAAAACCTCACGCTCCCCACTCCGACGGGCACGGAGGTGTGGCTTGAAGGCCGACAGAGACCGAACACCTATTTTAGAAAAGTCGTTAACGACCTGTGTGGCGCATTGGTACAGCGTTCTACCTATGTTATCATCGTGCCTCGAGTTCAAATCTCGGTCAAACAAAATAGTCTTTTTGTATTATAATAGATTATAGTAATGTTCTATGATAACAACTGAACATACTTGTAGCAATTTATGAAGTAAACAAGAAAGAAAAAAAATTGTTTTATCGGTCACCACGCTCAAAAAGTGTAACTTGAATTAATATCAAAGAAAAAGAAATACTGCATAAATAAAATAAATAAATAATTATAATTGCATAAGTTGATACAAAATGCTATGCAATAGCTTTACCGCGGCAGTCCCCGAGTGCCACACTTATTTTTTTTTTGTTTGATACTGCAATATGGGTATGAAATTAAAGGGCTCCTCATCATGAGGATTCCAAAATGGTATATCATGCCCATATTAAAAATATTAGTAGTTATTTATAATCTACTAGCTTTTTTTTATTATTATTGATAGGCTCGCGTTTGACCACTATCTCACCTGATGGTAAGCGATGATTTGACTGACGATGGAGCACGCTTGCCTAGAAGTAACCTATTCACTCTTGACTTAAAGACCCCTAGGTTGTAGCTATCAGGAAACACAGACTCCGGCAGGGAATTCCACTCCTTAGCTGTACGCATTATGAATGTGTTCCCAAAACGCTTTGTACGTATGGGTGGGATGTCCACCATGTACCGATGGCGCAACGCCGTAAGTCTATTGTTTTTGTCTATAAATTGTGCAATTCCAACGCACACTCACCGAAGTGTAATCGATAGAAAACCGACAGACTAGCAACTCGCCGTCGATGCTCAAGACTTTGGAGTTTTGATTCGACAAGTGCATCATCACTGATGATCCTCTTGGCTCGCTTCTCAATCGACTCCAGAGCATCAAGCTGGTATTTGGCAGACCCATCCCAAAGATGAGAGCAGTATTCCATACACGATCGAACTTGCGCTTGATAAAGTTTGAGCAGCTGTTCCGGCGTGAAGTATTGTCTCACCTTAGCTAAGATCCCCAATTTTTTGGCAGCCTTTAGCCTCGAAGTAAGAGCCAAAATTGAGGGTAGACGACAACGTTACCCCAAGAAGCTCAAGGCCGTCGGTTATCGGCACGATTACACCCCGGAATGATGGAGCCGGGTGGAATTGGCTCCGTTTGGCAGAAAAAAGACACGCCTGGGATTTAGTGCAGCAAGAACAGTGTTGCCGAGAGTACCGACCCCTGTCAATCACCACTCGGCTGGATCGCCCCCTCAAGAAGTCTGCGATCCAGTCACACAGACCAGTGGGCAGACCGAAGGAAGGAAGCTTAGCAATAAGGCTATCATGCCAGACCGGAGACAGACATCCTTATGCCCTAACCGCCGCCGGGATTCTGATCCCGATTTTCGCCCACCGTAGGCGTGGGCTTGCGGATGGCCAGCAAGGCAGCAATGGGTAGCCCGCCGTCCGACCGTCCGGTAACCGTCCGGACCGAGCTCAAGTCGTCGACGGCGCGTATTGTTCCACGCGTGCCTCAGGGAGATATCAGCAAATCGTAGGGGCCCAGCAGGGTCGAAGCCTACTGGGGCCATGGGTAGTGTGAAAACGAAACCCGGGACCTGGGAAGAAGGCAACGAAGGAACAGGAGTGGGTTTTTAGTCAGTAAAAGTCTGACACTATCTCCCGTTCCGCCCAAGAGCGCGATTTGTCATTAGATGATTTTCCCACATAAAAAAAAAAAAAACTATAGCTTTCTCCGATCTGGTCAAGCAATAACGGCAGATGTCTACTGTGCCGAACTCCGAACAATGATAGCAAAACTAGCAGTGAAACAGCCCTGACTCATGAATCGATCTTCACCATTATTGCTCCATGATAACGCGAGACCTTATACAGCACGAGAAACCGTTTTAACTCTACAGAAACTGCAATTAGATACCATTCGTCAACCACCGTATTCGCCAGACCTTGCTCGAACGGACTACCATTTTTTTCGTGATTTGGTCAATTTTCTACGTGATAATAAGTATTCTTATCAGGAGGCAGTACAAAATGCTTTCACACAGTTTGTCGAGTCTAGATCACCAGAGTTCTATCGCAAAGGCATAAATGACCTTCTTATTAGATGGCAGCAATGTATAGATAATAATAGTAATTATTTTGATTAAATAAAAAATATGTTAAATAAAAAAAAATAAAAAAATTCGATTTTTCAGTACAAATCGGCAATTGCATACCGGTATTGAAAAGTTCCGGTATTTGAAAGCCCTGTATCCAGCCCCAATGTAAACAAATAATCAATTCTAATACGGAATATATAGACTGCAACAGTCGGGACCCATTGAAAAGTAAACTAGACTAAAATCATTCCATCAGTAAACAAGCATATATAAGCCTTCTGAGCGTGTTGACCTCTGCGACGAGAGAGAGTTATGCGTATGGGACCAGCATAATCTACTCCAGTATGGACAAATCCAATCAAAGACGCCATCTAGCGGTCTTTAGCGAGCGTCTCAAGAAAGCATTCGATACGTCACCAGTGGGCGTTGCGGTCGTAGATACTGGTGAAGGAAATCGTCAACAGAGACTCAATTAACTTAGAGAATGCGGGTAAGGTAACTAATTTATATTATTTATTCTCTAAAAATACATATACCTTAAGAAAAGGCATTGACGCTTCACCAGATGGAATGATTTTAGTCTAGTTTACTTTTCAATGGGTCCCGACTGTTGCAGTCTATATATTCCGTATTAGAATTGATTATTTGTTTACATTGGGGCTGGATACAGGGCTTTCAAATACCGGAACTTTTCAATACCGGTATGCAATTGCCGATTTGTACTGAAAAATCGATTTTTTTTATTTTTTTTTATTTAACATATTTTTTATTTAATCAAAATAATTACTATTATTATCTATACATTGCTGCCATCTAATAAGAAGGTCATTTATGCCTTTGCGGTAGAACTCTGGTGATCTAGACTCGACAAACTGTGTGAAAGCATTTTGTACTGCCTCCTGATAAGAATACTTATTATCACGTAGAAAATTGACCAAATCACGAAAAAAATGGTAGTCCGTTCGAGCAAGGTCTGGCGAATACGGTGGTTGACGAATGGTATCTAATTGCAGTTTCTGTAGAGTTAAAACGGTTTCTCGTGCTGTATAAGGTCTCGCGTTATCATGGAGCAATAATGGTGAAGATCGATTCATGAGTCAGGGCTGTTTCACTGCTAGTTTTGCTATCATTGTTCGGAGTTCGGCACAGTAGACATCTGCCGTTATTGCTTGACCAGATCGGAGAAAGCTATAGTTTTTTTTTTTTTATGTGGGAAAATCATCTAATGACAAATCGCGCTCTTGGGCGGAACGGGAGATAGTGTCAGACTTTTACTGACTAAAAACCCACTCCTGTTCCTTCGTTGCCTTCTTCCCAGGTCCCGGGTTTCGTTTTCACACTACCCATGGCCCCAGTAGGCTTCGACCCTGCTGGGCCCCTACGATTTGCTGATATCTCCCTGAGGCACGCGTGGAACAATACGCGCCGTCGACGACTTGAGCTCGGTCCGGACGGTTACCGGACGGTCGGACGGCGGGCTACCCATTGCTGCCTTGCTGGCCATCCGCAAGCCCACGCCTACGGTGGGCGAAAATCGGGATCAGAATCCCGGCGGCGGTTAGGGCATAAGGATGTCTGTCTCCGGTCTGGCATGATAGCCTTATTGCTAAGCTTCCTTCCTTCGGTCTGCCCACTGGTCTGTGTGACTGGATCGCAGACTTCTTGAGGGGGCGATCCAGCCGAGTGGTGATTGACAGGGGTCGGTACTCTCGGCAACACTGTTCTTGCTGCACTAAATCCCAGGCGTGTCTTTTTTCTGCCAAACGGAGCCAATTCCACCCGGCTCCATCATTCCGGGGTGTAACCGTGCCGATAACCGACGGCCTTGAGCTTCTTGGGGTAACGTTGTCGTCTACCCTCAATTTTGGCTCTTACTTCGAGGCTAAAGGCTGCCAAAAAATTGGGGATCTTAGCTAAGGTGAGACAATACTTCACGCCGGAACAGCTGCTCAAACTTTATCAAGCGCAAGTTCGATCGTGTATGGAATACTGCTCTCATCTTTGGGATGGGTCTGCCAAATACCAGCTTGATGCTCTGGAGTCGATTGAGAAGCGAGCCAAGAGGATCATCAGTGATGATGCACTTGTCGAATCAAAACTCCAAAGTCTTGAGCATCGACGGCGAGTTGCTAGTCTGTCGGTTTTCTATCGATTACACTTCGGTGAGTGTGCGTTGGAATTGCACAATTTATAGACAAAAACAATAGACTTACGGCGTTGCGCCATCGGTACATGGTGGACATCCCACCCATACGTACAAAGCGTTTTGGGAACACATTCATAATGCGTACAGCTAAGGAGTGGAATTCCCTGCCGGAGTCTGTGTTTCCTGATAGCTACAACCTAGGGGTCTTTAAGTCAAGAGTGAATAGGTTACTTCTAGGCAAGCGTGCTCCATCGTCAGTCAAATCATCGCTTACCATCAGGTGAGATAGTGGTCAAACGCGAGCCTATCAATAATAATAAAAAAAAGCTAGTAGATTATAAATAACTACTAATATTTTTAATATGGGCATGATATACCATTTTGGAATCCTCATGATGAGGAGCCCTTTAATTTCATACCCATATTGCAGTATCAAACAAAAAAAAAAATAAGTGTGGCACTCGGGGACTGCCGCGGTAAAGCTATTGCATAGCATTTTGTATCAACTTATGCAATTATAATTATTTATTTATTTTATTTATGCAGTATTTCTTTTTCTTTGATATTAATTCAAGTTACACTTTTTGAGCGTGGTGACCGATAAAACAATTTTTTTTCTTTCTTGTTTACTTCATAAATTGCTACAAGTATGTTCAGTTGTTATCATAGAACATTACTATAATCTATTATAATACAAAAAGACTATTTTGTTTGACCGAGATTTGAACTCGAGGCACGATGATAACATAGGTAGAACGCTGTACCAATGCGCCACACAGGTCGTTAACGACTTTTCTAAAATAGGTGTTCGGTCTCTGTCGGCCTTCAAGCCACACCTCCGTGCCCGTCGGAGTGGGGAGCGTGAGGTTTTTTTCGTTACGGAATTTCTGGATTCGGTCCCCGCGCTCAAGGCCCTCGATAGAAGCTATGCAATAGCTTAAAATTTTTTTTCTTCTAAAATATAGCCTCTCACAGTCGTACTTTTCCCACTTTTCCCACTATTAATTTCCGTTCCCGTGAGAATTAAAAAGTTGCTTAATCTACACATTATTATATTAGCTATATTCCAATGAAAGTCCCGTCAAATTTGGTTTAACCGTTTCGCAGACATATCCTCTATTTTGAAATCCCATTTCCGCGGGAAAGTTAAAAAAAGCCTAAGTTAGTCCTTGTAACATCAGCTATCTGTCGGCCATTTCGGAGATGTCCCCTATCCCCAGGAATTAAAATGAACTCCCTCCCTCGAGAATTAAGATGCCGGGGCCCTCGAGAGTTAAATCCCGTCCCGCTGAAATATAAAACGTAGATTATGTTACTCATTATAACATTAGCTATAAGTATACGAATGAAAGTCCGTCAAAGTTCAACCGTTTCGAAGACTTATCCCGTATTATGAAACCCCGATCCCGCGGAAAAATTAAAAGTAGCCCAAATTACTCCTTGTAATCATCGACTTATATTCTAGCGATAGACAAGCACGTTCATGGAAACTATTTTTCAAAATACTGAAAAGTTAAAACAAAAGTTCGCTGCAGCGCTAGATTGGCATTATGTCGTCTAACAAAACTATTAAAACATACAGCGCCTAGATAGCTTTTAGAGATACTGTTTTCACGACCAAAATGTCTTAAGGCGACGGCGACAGCTGAATTATCCATACAAACGTAATACCAAAATAATATGCAGATTGAGCATATTTCCACCATATTATGATGATATTCGGATTTAGACAATATTTATCTAGGTTCCTACGTTTTTCTTTTTAAAAAATACTTACTTAAAACGAAATTAAAGCAAATTTCATTTCGCATATTTTTATACCGTAAATGGCATGTTTTCATTTTGTTTTTTCTGTATTATAAACAACAATATTTCTAATATTGTTCACGTAGGAACATAGCTTATATTATCAAGTTACAAATTACAGAAAAAAATTTGGAAAAACATTAAGTTTTCATTCATCATTTTTGGTATTACGGAACACATCCAAATTTATCCCAAATTTCCAAGAGTTAGTAGTGCTATCGCGGCAAGCGACACGTCAGTGTCAGTGTGTGCGTGACGTCAGTGTCAGTGTGTGCGTGATGCCGTGATGTTAGTACTTCGGTCGCGTTGTAAATTTTATTGCAATAATATTTCTATTGACTTTCTGTATTCCATTTAATTTTACTAAACTTCAAATGCTTAGGTACTTTTTTTTTGGGTGGGAAAACATCCAATGATTTCTCGCGCTATTGGACGGAGCGCGAGAGTGTTTTTTTTAACCGACTTCAAAAAAAGGAGGAGATTATTCAATTCGGTTGTATTTTTTTTATCATTTTTTTTTATGTTTGTTACCTCAGAACTCCGTCGTTTATGGACCGATTTGCAAATTTTTTTTTCCTTTATAGGATATGCTTCCAGATTGGTCTCATTTTTTTTAAAAATCCAGTTCTGATGATGGGAACTCCTCAAATATTACAGGCAACCATATAGTGATTTTGGTATTTTCATCGAGAACTTATTAAGCATTTACAGTCAAAAAGTAACATTTGATGAAGTGGAACTGATGAAGAAGACCAGAAATAGTCAACGGAACTTCATACTCACATTGATATCACAATGAAGATAGTGAAGCGACTATGACAATACAAATAAATGAATGGTTCTGAATAGTTACGTTGAAAATGGTATCATCGAAGTGATCTGATGATGATGATGGAGCCGGAAGGTAGGCACTGGAACTCCGTAATTAATCAATGTAACCTAGCCGTGTTTGGACTTATTAGAATCGTCATGAGATGCACTTTGGCTATAAGGAACTATCGAACTGATCTGATGATGGAGCCGAAAGGTAGGCATAGGAACTCCGTAATTAATCAATGTATCCTAGCCGTGTTTGGGCTTATTGTAATTGTCATGAGATGCACTTTGGCTATAAGGTACTATCAAATTGATCTGGTGATGGAGCCGGAAGGTGGAAGGTAGACACAGGAACTTTCTAATAAAACAATGTAACCTTGCAGTGTTTTGGGTTAATTGGAATCGTTATGAGAATTAGGCACTCTGTTTATAAATGGTTCGCAACTGAAAAGTGTAAAATAAAAACTTTTTACAAAAAAAACCGACTTCACTAAAAAACACTAAAAGTATCAAAATACTTAACTTTAATTTTGGAAGTCGGTGTTAAATAAGAAACAAACAATACCGAGAAATACTGACTTCCATTAAAGTTATTTTGATCCTTTTAGTGTTTTTTAGTGAAGTCGGTTTTTTGTGTAAAATTTTTTTTTAGGTGGGAAAATCATTTAATGACAAATCGCGCTCTTGGGCGGAGCGAGAGATAGTGTCAGACTTTTATTGACTAAAAACCCACTCCTGTTCCTTCTTTGCATTCTTCCCAGGGCTCCGGGTTCCGCTTTCACACTACTCGTGGCCCCAGTAGGCTTCGACCCTGCTGGGCCCTTACGATTTGCTGACATCTCCCTGACGCGCGCGTGGAACAGTATGCGCCGTCGACGACTTGGGCTCGGTCCGGACGGTTACCAGACGGTCGGACGGCGGGCTACCAATTGCTCACCGTCCGCAAGCCCGCGCCTACGGTGGCCAGAAATCGGGATCGGAATCCCGGTGACGGTTGGGGCGTGAGGACCGTTGCCTCACGCGATCGGCCGCCTCCTTTGCTAGCAGTACTGCTTCGCAAAAGGTGGCGACCGCCTGCCACTCCTCGCTCTGGACGATGGCCTGTACCAAGGTCCGGCGCGAGAGATCGCCGCCGCCGATCGCCCCCACGAGGACACGGCGTTGCTCTGCCCAAGCGGGGCACACCTCCACCGTGTCCTCCGGGCGGTCCACACAGTGGCGACACTCGGGCGTCGCTTCCGCACGAAAGCGGGAGGGAGTGTCAGACTTTTACTTACTAAAATCGACTCTTATATTCCTTCTTTGCCTTGCGTTCCAGGGCCCCAGGTTTTCCTTTCAGAAGCGAACCCATGGCCCCAGTAGGCTTCGACCCTGCTGGGCCCCTACGGTTTTGCTGACAGATGATGTTGGTTTTGCGGTCTCCTTGAGGCGCACGTGGAACATTACGCGCCGTCGACGACTCGAGTTCGGTCTACACGGCTGGACGGCGAGTTGCCCATTGCTCGCCGTCCGCAAGCCCACGCCCACATTGGCTGGAATTTAGAGTCGGGATTCCGGCGGCTGGGCCGTGCGGCCCTCGTGCGTGTGGCTGCCTCCTTCGCTAGTATTACTGTTTCGCAGAAGGAGGCGACCACCTGCCATTCCTCCTCGCTCAAAACCATGGCCTGTACCAGGGACCATCAGCGCGAGAGTTCGTTGCCTTACCGAGCTGGAATCGTCGACGTCGCGTAGTGTTCCACGTGCGCCTTGAGGAGATGTCAGCAAAACTGTAGAGGCCCTGGATCAAAGGCAAAAAAGGAACAGAGTGGGTTTTCTTTGTCAGCAAAAGTCTGACACGCTTTCCGTTACGCCCAAAAGCGGGAGAAGTCATTGACTGATTTCCCACTTATAAAAAAAACACTCGGCTCCATAACATTTTCTGATTTGTTAGTGTGTGCTAGTTATCCTAATATGTTGAAATATCGGCACGGTAATGAAATTTCCAAAAAAACACATTACTAGTCCGTACATTGAACAAACCGTACAACGATTCCCCAAAGTATTAGGCAAAAATAAAGCAAATAATAAACATACCTAATTTTACTAACAATATTGTAATACGCTCACATACACACACAGCTGCGCGCTGCGTCAGTCGCTCACTTATTTTTGTCAAACAGAGATAGCTATATTCCGCGATACGCGTCAACTTGTAGTTGCAAGCCGTGTCCGCCGACCCCTTAAGTGCCATGAATTTCGCAGCACTTACGCGTTTCGTTCAACATAGTGTAATGACATGTTATCAATATAGATTTTTATACCGCAGAAGTGACACAGCTTTTTGCCTAATTCATTACAATAACACTCTATTTCAAAATTTAATAATAGTCCTCGTTAGTGTAAATTCAAAAACCACGTTCTACTACTTTAATAAATAAGTGAATTCAAAATCGCGTAAAATATTAAAACCCTTTATTGTAATCATCATTCTGAAGAACAGCTATCCTGAGTGAATGAAGATCAGGACTGCGCCGCTAATATCTACTTAGTCACAAAACAAACAACAACGGTAAATTTATCTTTAAAATGTTTAACAATTCCAGTTAAAGATCCAGTGATTTTTTTCGGAGATTTTTATTTTTCTGTTGTAATTTTATAACTTTTTTGCAGCTAAAACTTTTTTTAAATTCTTTTTCAACTTAAATATCATCAGCTTGAAAGTTTGCAGAGCAGATAAACGAATATTTTGTAGAAAGCCACGTGTTTTCACTTCTATCCTCTTGAAGAATTTTTATCCATTCTTCCCTTTTCGGCTGACTAGTGTGGACAAATCTAGAATATAATTATAGTGTATGAAGGACGAAATCTCAATATGAGTAATGCAATATCACACATAAGACTACAAATTCAGTTGAGCCTAATGTATATTTGAATACTAATCTGCACGTGATATCTAGGTAGATACGTAATACCTAAGTGCTAACGAATGACAGAATGCTTACCTAACAACAAAACTTACCGATGAAAACTGATACCCAATGATTTGCTGACATTTCTTGCTGAGTTTTTACAGTATCAAAAAACACACGTTGTCATAATTTTTGAATTTGACGGAATTCATTGATATCATTTATACAAAAAAGAAATAACATTAAATAAAATATTAAAAAAAAAAAAAAACAAACCGGGAATAAAACACCATGCAGATCTGTGTTCACTAAACCAGTTGAAGGTAAAAATCAGGTTTTTGTGGGAGTTCACATCTGCATGTTTTAGTCTATGATTGTAAAATGGGAAGGCTTTTTAGTAAAATAATATGTTTTCTAACATACTATTACGATATTAGAAGCTATTATATTGCTTGGACAACCAGTAATTTTACTTAAATTACTACAGAATTATTATTTACGTCCAGATTCACTTTAATTTGAATTTATAAGCGCCGCTCTCACACTGCATGAACGTCAAAACTGTACTAATGTCATCAATATCAAGGTGCATAGAAGACCCTGCACCTGAGTCGGTTGAAGTGAATGAACGGCACGCGTAATCTAGTACGTAGTACATATATATATATATCGATGCTTGTAATATTAAATCCGTCAGTGAAAGTCCCATCAAAATTGGTCCAACCGTTTCGGAGATGTACACACTCCCTGGGAATTAAGATTCATTTATGTAAAGAGAGAGGTTAAGGTACTCGTTATAACATTAGCTACATCCCACATTGAAAGTTCCGTCAAATTATGTTTAACCGTTTCGAAGACTTATCCCATATTAAGAAATCCCGATCTCGCAGGAAAATAATAAAAACTTTATACAAAAAAAAAAATAACCGACTTCACTAAAAAAAAACACTAAAAGGATCAAAATAACTTTAATTTCGGAAGTCGGTGTTTCTCGGTATTGTTTGTTTCTTATTTAACACCGACTTCCGAAATTAAAGTTATTTTGATCCTTTTAGTGTTTTTTTTTAGTGAAGTCGGTTATTTTTTTTTTTGTAAAAAGTTTTTATTTTAAGTACACTTTTTAGTTGCAAACCACTTATAAACAGAGTGCCTATTTCTCATGACGATTCCAATTAACCCAAAACACTGCAAGGTTACATTGTTTTATTAGAAAGTTCCTGTGTCTACCTTCCACCTTCCGGCTCCATCACCAGATCAATTCGATAGTACCTTATAGCCAAAGTGCATCTCATGACAATTCTAATAAGCCCAAACACGGCTAGGATACATTGATTAATTACGGAGTTCCTATGCCTATCTTCCGGCTCCATCATCAGATGAGTTCAATAGTACCTTATAGCCAAAGTGCATCTCATGACGATTCTAATAAGTTCAAACACGGCTAGGTTACATTGATTAATTACGGAGTTCCAGTGCCTACCTTCCGGCTCCATCATCATCATCAGATCACTTCGATGATATCATTTTCAACGTAACGTAACTATTCAGAACCATTCATTTATTTGTTTTGTCATAGTCGCTTAACTATCTTCATTGTGATATCAAAGTGAGTATGAAGTTCCGTTGACCATTTCTGGTCTTCTTCATCAGTTTAGTAAATGCTTAAGTTCTCGATGAAAATAACAAAATCACTATATAGTTGCCTATAATATTTGAGGAGTTCCCTCGATTCCTCATGGATCCCATCATCAGAACTGGATTTTGAAAAAAATGGGACCAATCTGGAAGCATATCCTATAAAGGGAAAAAAAAATTGCAAATCGGTCTATAAACGACGCAGTTCTGAGGTAACAAACATAAAAAAAAAAAATGAAAAATAAAAAAAATACAACCGAATTGATATCCTCCTCCTTTTTTTTTAAGTCGGTTAAAAAGCAGATAAAAGAGCAAAAAAGTACTGCAACTGGTGTTTTTTTAGGAATTCGGATTTTTTAATTTAATTATCACAGTTTCAATGCAAAATGTATATTTTCATTTTACCTCATTTAGAAACGTTGTTTCCAGGAAGCTGTCGAGTTAGCAGTAACCCCTCGTCGGAGTCTTCGGCATATCGATGGTGAAGTCGTTGAAAACATGAGTCTGGCAGTTGAAGTTAAAAATATTTTCACTGAAAAAGGCGAGGACCTAAATGTGGAAGTATTGGAGGCATCACTGCTGAGTCGCCAGTGGAGCCTGACGGGGCTGGTGGCGGCGCGCGGTGCGGCCGACGCGCTGGTTTCGCGCGAGAAGCTGCACTTCGTGCTGCGGGCGCGCCGGCTACTCGTAGAGCTCCCGGAAGACAAAGTTCAATACACGCGCGTCAAAATTAACGAGAACCACCCCGACGCTGCGGCAGATATTAACGTGCCTCCCTATTCTAATTTTGTGGTTGACGGCCAACATTCTTTTATCGATGCTCCCGACGCTGCCATGGCTCAGGAAATATCTGGTAACAGGACAGGGCTGATACAGTCCATGTTTGTCCTTCGATGGAAAGTGCATGAGAAAACTAAAGGAAAAACTGCAGTCGGTCAGCATTGTTTATGGTTGGATTGTTTCACAAAAGCTATATCTCGAGAAAGGGAATATCTTCCTGGGGTAATGGCACCCGTACAGCTTGATGAATTTGAAAACAAATTAGATTTACGTGACTCCAACACAAAAAGTAAAAAAGACAATGTTGTAATATTTAGATTGGAACATTCCAATCACATCAACCATAACTTTAATGAAGTGAAGTTATGCCTGTTTCCAATTACTTTAAATATCGTCAACTGTTATGGAGTTCCTGTTCAAGTTTTTATAGACATGTCAAAGCAGAAAAACAGGTAAATATAATTTTATACTTGTTTCATTATTATATGTGATGTATGGTTAAGAGAGCCTCAAAGACTCAAGTTAAACCGGTTCCTAAGCTAACGCACGCAACAGCCACAAAATCGCATCTTAATACAAAATAAAACCGCCAAAATCTAACCGGGCTCACTAACACTAAGGGTCCGTACCAAACTGAGCAGTCCATTGGACTGGCGCTGCACGTTTGGTCTGAAAATAAACTGCAGTGAACCTAAGAATTCACGAAAATAAATTGTGGTTTAAAAAAATATCTATTGACATACTTATTTCGATTCCACCATTAACCCTTTCAACGCCACGGTTTTATTCATAAAACGCTCACCACACGCCACGACCCAAAAATGCCTGGTTTAAGTAGTGTTGCGAACAGGAACATATCGATGATTTTGTAAAAATCGCGTATTTTTAAATAAATGTGTATATTACTGGGTATATTTGATTTTTTTGGACTATTATTGATTCCTGGAAATATTTTAATCAAAATCAAAAAAACGCAAACGTACGTTTTGAACATATTAATAAAGAAAAAAATATGTTAAAAGCAAGTCAATTTCGCATCACTAGTTGTCTGTTATATGTGACTTTGGCGTATGTCTAGCACGTGTACTTTTAAGTCTTTAGTGAGGTATCAACTTCCGGTCATAAACATCGACAAGTTATAAAATGTTATTATTATTGAACTAGCTATTACCCGCGGCTTCGTTCGCGTGGAGTTTAAGGACTCCTCGAGTTTATTATGCTTCTTTTTTGGGGCAGTCACGTAAAAAAAAAACCATTTCAGAGATATATCCCCTCCCCTCCCCGGGATTTAAGTCACGTTCCCGCGGGAAAATAAACAGTAGCTTAACATCAGCTAAATCCAAACAAAAATGTTATTTTTATATCAAACAGACATTTTATTTACTTATACACCGTTAAATTTTGATCGTTTTAATCCTTTGGACCGGTGGTTTCACTTACAAAATACTATTCATCAAAAGCTTGTACAGCGCTGTAACTTTTAAAATAAAATAAAATAGCAAGTGATAAGGTAATACTCGTAAAATGCATGAAATAAGTAGTAGCCACGAGATAGTTACCTACGTCGTCGTCGGTCGTTGCGTCGCGTCGGCCAGTGTAGGTAACCTACACTGGCCGATCAAGCTAAAGGTTATTGACTCGCTCAGCTGATGTTCACGTAAACAAATGATTCCAATTTTTCCTTCATACTTTTACGGGCTTAGGACCGACATAATTGCTTTGTGCCTAAGACATACCTAATAAAATAATTATGCTAAAAGCGGTAGGTACATACCTACATGTAAAAATTAATCTCAGGCCTGCTAGTTATGGCGTATTTAAAAATGTGGAATCAAAATTATGTACAATGATTAAAAAAAGAAAAGTTCTAATTACATGATTTTAAAATAGTTCTGTTACATACCTAAATCAACTTTGTATTTTTTTTATTTGACACTTAGCGACACGTAAAAAATGTTCATAAAATTTTGTAGGCACCTAATCAAAATTATTTACAACGATTAAAAAAGAGTTCTGTTATAAACCTAATAACTAATCACCTCTGAGGCTCCGAATCATCACTGGTTATACTGCACGATAGCGTAATAATTGTTCAAAGTGCTTAACATTCTTTTGGATACATAATCTTGCACGTTTAGTTAAATTGTCTTTTAATTTCATTAACGTCTCCCTGTCACTTTTTAAAACATCGAATGCACTACGCCTGGGATCTCGTTCAAAGTACTCGAGAATTTCTTCGTCAAGTTCAGATGTGTAGACTGGTTGGCGGCCGCGGCCCTGAGCGTGTGAAGGTGTCCGGAATTGTCCGTGGTCTAACAAACGCTGCGTAGCCGCCACAATTGTTTGCCCAGACGGAATTTGCGGGTTGGGTAGGTATACCACGCAAAGATTGCAAGTGGTTTGGTTCACTGTAAAGACGTCGAGTCGCCTGCACATCAAAACTCGCGATTGCATAAAATTGCACCATGGCAACGAACTTCTGGTTGGAGTACACGTAATTCCAAGACGTCATTATTTTCGCGCGACAACACACCGATGCACGATGACGTCTTAGAGAAACTGAATGAATTATTCAATGATGTGTCACTCCTGCGCTGCCCTTAGCACGCGGGGCGCGCGCATTTCGCATTGCCAATCAAATGGGGTTTGGGGGCGGGGTTTGGTCTAGGATTGGCTATTTTTTGTGAGTCCACGTTGACTAGGCGAGCGCGTCATTGTTATTATTATCATCGAATGGTGCCTACTAATGGTTCGCATTACTTATTCACTCATGCGTAAATTAATTCTAGTTATTAAAAAAAGTACTTTATTTTTTAATTTTATCTTTTAATTTGAGATAAATTGAGATGAGTTATTTTAATTTTAATTAATAATAAAAAGAAGCAAAACTTGCGTATAATTTGTAAACTAATTGCCAAAATTCAGTTTTTCGCTCGCTCGTAAAAAAAAGTTGAGTTGTTGTTCAGATTGTAAGTGTACCTACCCAATCAAAACTAAATACGTATTGGTACGTGGCGAATTTCTAAACCAAGATCCGTATAAAAGAAGCAAACAGCAAAATTAAAAAAAAAAATAGAAATAGTACGGTCACGCCACGAATGTCCAGACCTTGCCTTTAAGTGTATAGCTTCTTATTTAATTAAGATTAATTTAATTTAACTTCGTAAACTCTTACGTGTTGAGCATGTAATTGTAGGTAGTCACTTTCAAATTCATTGCCATCATCTTCCAAAATCCTAATTATAAATTCGTCTACAGTAGTTATTTTCATAGATTTAAGAAACACATACATATTATACAGGGTGTTTGGTGCATCGTGTGCCACATTAAAAAGGTCGATGGGAGGGGTCATCTGCTTTCCTTTCAGACCCCTAAACACTTCTCATGCCCTGTGGATTTTTTTTCATCGACTTTTTATTGTTTTATGAAAATAAGGCCCAAATTTTAAATTAAAATACAAATTTTAAAAAATATATAAGGTCTACGCCTTATATATTTTTTAAGGAGGAAATACGGCTTCGTACAACAACTGTCGAAATACAAAACAGATGTTGGGCCTGCATTCGCAACAGAGGCCAACAATTTGAGCAGGATTTGTAAAAATTATGAAATAAATGTTAAAATGCAACTTATTTTTTTTTATTTCTAGTAAAACCCACGAAGAGAGAGAGGATACGGGACAGATTTTACCTTATAAGAGTGAGAAATTTTTTTAATAGGTTTTTCAGGTATCAAATAAGAAAAATTATTTTTTAAATCATAATTTTGAATATTAGTCTTAAGTGACTCTAGCAAATTCATAAAGTTATAAAAAGATTTTTTATGGCATGTGGCACATCACCAGCAAGAGGATAAACTAGAGATTTTTTGAGGAAGTTGGAAGATTCCGGTCGCTTTTGGTTTTGTTTTTTATCGCCAAGTAGATAACTGTAACATGGACAGCTATAATTCAAGTCCAAAACTTTGCAAGTAAATTTTAAAAAATCTAGATAGCTAGTGTCACTAATTTTAAATTTAAAAGTACTCTAATACAATACACATCAAAACAAAATTAAAATTCAGAGTCTACGCCTTATATATTTTTTTAAATTTGTATTTGAATGAAAAATTTGGGCATTATTTTCGTAAAACAATAAAAAGTTGATGAAAAAAAATCCACAGCGCATGAGAAGTGTTTAGGGGTCTGAAAGGATAGCAGATAATCCCTCCCGTCGACCATTTCAATTTGGCACACGATGCACCAAACACCCTATTAAAACATTTTTAAGGTTACTCTTAATAAATATCGATAGATTTTTTATTAAAACACCTACATTACACATCACAAAATAAGCGGTTCGACAAAAATCTATCGCCTCTGACGTCACTTCCTGTCTTATAATCAGACATTGGCGTACGAGACTCATTGAATGTTATGTCTCTATAGTGTTTTAAACTTACCATTATTCATGCATAGCCATTTTTGAAAATATGGTTCATTTATGTGGTAAAATCACTGTAAAATATAATAAAAAGCTATATAGGATCTGATGCTGAATATATAAAATAAAAATATTTAAAGAAAAACAAAAAACCCGACTGCGTCGAAACTAATTTTAAAAAATACGTAAAAAAATTAACTTAAATAAAAACTAAAAAGAAACAAACAAGCCCAGTAGTTTAGAATTCTGTTATGTAATACTAAATAACTACACAATTTAAATAGTTTTATAATCGATACACACATAAAACAAATCATACATTCTAATGCAGAACAGAACGACTCACAGTCGGGGCCCATTCAAATTTTACCAATCAAATCTTCCCAAGGGGCCCCGACTGTGAGTCGTTCTGTTCTGCATTAGAATGTATGATTTGTTTTATGTGTGTATCGATTATAAAACTATTTAAATTGTGTAGTTATTTAGTATTACATAACAGAATTCTAAACTACTGGGCTTGTTTGTTTCTTTTTAGTTTTTATTTAAGTTAATTTTTTTACGTATTTTTTAAAATTAGTTTCGACGCAGTCGGGTTTTTTGTTTTTCTTTAAATATTTTTATTTTATTTTATACTTTTTAGTTACGATTCATTGACTTCGTTATAAGATGGTAAATTTCGCAATCTAGTCATTTCATTGAGGGAGTTAATATCGTGGGGATTATTAAGTAACTTGCGGTGGTATAACTACTGATGATTAGTCCCTCTAGAGACCTAACTCGGCTCAAAGCTACATATGCTTGACCTTTAGCAAAAATGCGTGAACTTAAGTCAACCACAGCTCGGTCCAAAAGTCCAAAGTAGTTCCTTGGAGCTTGTGTACAGTTACACCCCAGCACAATATCAATGGCAACATTTTTCGCTCTATTTTACCCTGTCCGCGAAGTGCATGGAATTCTGTCGTCGATGGTTCGATTCTGACTCCTACTCCAGGAACATTGTTTTTAATTGCTTTGTCGTCAAATTCTATATAAACAGCTTGTGGCAATTCTCCGGGTTCCAATTGGTCTCTCCGAAGAGCTGGCCACTCAATTGTCCTTATAACACCCATTGCTCCGTTAACAAGACCATGGGTAACATTCAAATTTCTTCGTAACATAACTCGTGATCCTAAACCGACTGTTAAATATTTAACGATTCCTCCAGTTTTGTTAGGATCATCAGAAACATATACCTACATCTTTCGCTTTTTGACCATATGTTTTCGATTCTACTGATATATCAACTGCATGTAATTTATACAACCTAGTAGTTTTTGCCAATATAGTTGTCATCTTTTGCTTATGTTCATCGACCTGTCTAGTAGATGGGAAAACTCGAATGATTTGATTTACAAACGTGCATCAAATGAACAACGCCATCTATCGAGTTTGGTGGTAAACTTTTTTTTACCAAAAATATTTGTTCTTCATGCTATTTCACTGTTTTTTTTATTTGTGTATCGTTTATACTTGAAATGAAAACTTAAATCAATAAGTAAGAAAATTAGCGAGAATGATTGTTTTGTTAAACAACTTTAAATCGTTATATATACTAAACTATTATTAAAAATGAAAAATGATAAAAGAAACCTAAAGATGATTTTAAAATACCTATTCAACGACACCCCACTTCACATAGTTCATCGACTTTTTTTTTTTTCATTTTGACAATATGGCGTCTGGTTGTAGCTGTGGTGAATTTTGGTTACTGTCATGTCTTTAGTGACACTCGCAAGGTTAAGACGAATCGATTGACGTAAGAATTATCAAAATCGGCCTACGCATTTGGTCTCTAGAACGCCACATAGAAACAAACATACATACATACATACATAGACTGATAAACACATTACCCTCCTTTGCGTCGCGCAGTCGGGTAAAAAGGCGTTTTGGTGTTGCTTTCTTAGTTATTTGATTACATAAAAACTGGTGATTGACATTTTCGGTTTAAGCATTTTAATTGGTACATCACTAATGTCTTATATATCAGACTTTGGCGCTCCCAATTAAAGTAAATATTACTTGAGTTTGGACTAAAAAAAAGGTCAAGAAGATAGAAATAAAATTGAAACAAGGTATGAATATGCTGTAATATTTCACATTTTATTATCTTGAATGTATGAACTATCTGGAAGACCAACTGTTATATCATTAACTGCGGATGTTGAAATAAAAATTTAAATTTGTTTTAACCCATTTCTATGTCTTATACAGGATGTTTGGTGTTTAGTCACTTTCAAATTCATTGCCATCATCTTTTAAAATCCTAATTATAAATTCGTCCACAGTAGTTATTTTCATAGATTTAAGAAACACATACATATTATACAGGGTGTTTGGTGCATCGTGTGCCAAATTGAAATGGTCGATGGGAGGGGTCATCTGCTATCATTTCAGACCCCTAAACACTTGTCATGCCCTGCGGATTTTTTTCATCGACTTTTTATTGTTTTATGAAAATAAGACCCAAATTTTTCATTCAAATACAAATTTAAAAAAATATATAAGGCGTAAACTCTCAATTTTATTTAGATGTTTATTGTAATAGAGTACTTTTAAATTTAAAATTAGTGACATTAGCTATCTAGTTATTTTTTTAATTTACTTGCAAAGTTTTGGACTTAAAGCTGTCCATGTTACAGCTATTTACGTGGCTATAAAAAAAAACCAAAAGCGACCGAAATCTTCCAACTCCCTCAAAAATTCTCTAGTTTATCCTCTTGCTAGTGATGTGCCACATGCCATAAAAAAATTTTTATAACTTTGTGAATTCGCTAGAATTAGGAATCGAGTCACATCAGACTAATATTCAAAATTTTACAAATCCTGCTCAAATTGTTGGCCTCTGTTGCGAATGCAGGCCCAACATCTGTTTTGTATTTCGACAGTTGTCGTACGAAGCCGTATTTCCTCCTTAATTGTATTGAAAGTCGTGTACCCATTTGTAAAACTATGGGTTGCAATGAAAGGAGGATGCAAATCCTGGGCCCACCTTCCAATAGCTATGTGTGTCACATCGTTGAATAGGTAATTTCGAGCTGAATAAAAGTTACTATGGCACCAAGTCCCAAATCTTAGTCCGTTCAGAGTTATTCAAAAGCTTCTTTTTTACAAATAAAACAATGATTATATTTTGTGATTAAATAGCTTGTTTTTTTACTTGCTTTTTTATAAGGGCAAGAAAGAGACTGAGGATTTCATAGAATCCCTGGCATCATTCTTTGAACTTTATCGTGCATAACATAGAGTTTATTTCAAAATTGGACAGCTAATTTAACACTTATCTCGAATTCTTATAAAAACTAGCTGGTTTTATTTTATTTTCTAGAGCATTACATCTTATTGCGGCAGAAATTAGCAGTAAGGCTCGCTATTACTAAAGCAACTGCATCGAACACAAAGGGCAAAATTGCACAAACCTCTGACCCTAATTGAAACAGTTCCTTCAATATAATTATAAATCATACGCAGCGATCGCAGTATAACAAAAATAAACGATGTTTTGACGTTTATCAGCATGAATTGACTGAATCATTCAATGAGTTAGACTGAATCAATAATAACTTGTAATAAAACACATTTAATTTTTGTTTCAGAGAATTGTCTGGAGAGCTTGGATGGGCCGGTGCACTCAGTTACGGAAGTGACGTGGAAGCTAAAGAGCTGGGCGTTAGTGTTAATCTGGACAAGTTTGAGTCCAAGCGAGTACAGGTGCGCGGCGTTTGTGCTGCACCCGGCACTTATCTCGTGGGCTCGGCATTCTCCGTCACTACTACCGGAGAAGATGCAAATCTCAATGTATCAAATATTTCCAACAATACTTCCTTACTGGTAGTTGAGCAAGCCGCATAGACACTTAAAATAGATTCTATGCATGCACTGCATGAGGTAACTAAATTGCTGGGAACTGCTCTGGCAAAGATTTTGACGATTTGGCCTTCATAATTATGACTAATCATTGTCTGGTTATTTTTACTGATACATTGCTATGAATAAATTGTTATGCTATTGTAATATACTTACACAATGATTACTCCTAGTACTGCAAAAAAATATATTATTTTAGACTTTATTATTTACTGCAATACATTCACTTAAATATTTTAATAATATACGTATGTCATCGTTTACAAAATATAATTAATCTAAAATATGCATCACACAAGCTAATGATCTTCAAAACTCATCGAATGGTTTGCATGGCAGTCCTGAAACCAACTATTGTTGAAAATCGAATAAAATATCCAAGGTACCTACTGCTTAGCTTCGCAAAGGTATATATAGTGATGATAAATCTATACTGCTATGCTATACTGTAACATTATGTCGACACGGTAGGCGCAATAGTAGAGCGATTGGCTTCTTTACTGTGTGATGCTGGTTCGAATCCCGCACGGTACAAATATTTGTATGGCCTACAGATAATTGTGCCGTGTCTTTTATATGTTTGCGCACGCTCACACGATACGAGTAATTACTAGTGTGCGGAAAGATTTCTAAAAAATGATACCTCGCCTGATAGTTTTTTTTTTTTGTTTTGAATGCAGAAAACAAAAAAATGAATTCTATTATTATTAATGCAAATATGAATTTGTTACGCTTTCATGCCATAATTACTCGATCATTCATGATAATTCATGTTTAGCATGCACGTCGTCAATGATACAGAAAAGAACTAAGGGTATATTTTGAAAAAAGGACTGTTCCCGAGAAATCTATATTGACGCGGGCGAAGCCGGGGGTAAACCTAGTCGATAATAAATAAAGTTAAACATGCAGATGCCTATGTTATCAATCATAGATATAGGTTTAATTAGATTGCTTCGCCTGTCTTGTTACAAGTTTGGTAAGTTCAAAATTGTTATTTGTAAATGACATAAACAACGATGCCATTAAATATTTTATTTTTTGCCATATCCCCAATCATAACCTATATGTAAGATGTAAATATATATGACGCAACGTATACACGAAATGCAGTATATTTTATTAGTACCTACCTACCTTAAATAACTTTTTATTGTTTTCCTCAACGACTGTGCAGTAACTCTTATAACTATTTTTAAAATAAGCATGATGAAATATTATTTTAACTGTGGAAATAATTTATTTCTTATTTTACTATATGGTAAGTACCTTTGTGCAATTATAAAAATAATACCAGCCTGACTGTCCCATTAGTGACCGTGAACATCGCAGAACCACCATCACCAATCGCTTCATAATGAGTATTGAGTACTCAATTGATACTAATTAGTACCTCACCCCAGAAAATGGTTTATTCCCGAAATCCCCACTAGTTAAACCATATCAGCCTAGTGGGGATTTTTGGAAAAATAAGTAACAATCCCCACCAGATGTTGTTTCTAAATTATTAAATCAATACGTTTAATTAGATAAGTGTCAACACAAACTTCTGCCAGCAGCTTCGCCTGTGTGGAAGTAGTTTCTCCATACTGACTTTGGACCCCTGTTTCATCTTCTTCGGGCGTAAATTTTGGAAAATCCTCTCTTAGTACTCGCCTACGTCATAAAAGGTAACCTTGTGCAAAATTTCACCCTCGTAGCCAAAGTAGTTCCAGCTGTGCGTTGATATGTCAGTCAGTCAGTTTCTCCTCTTATACTAATTATATAGATTTGTATGTAAGTTGATTTACGCATTTTTCTTTTATAATTTAGAAACAACATCATCTGGTGGGGATGACTGTTACTTATTTTTCCAAAAAGCCCCACTAGACTGATATTGTTTAACTAGTGTGGATTTCTGGAATAAACCCAGAAGATCTACTTCGTAGCTGGACCAGCGGTAGTCACACCTTTGTCAACAGGACCGCCTTGAACGTCAAAAAGAAGGCATACAATATACAAATAATATAATGTACTTTAATGTGTGCTACATTTCATAGAAATATTTAGAGAGAAAACAACGGTGATTACTAGCCAAGCGCACCAAGCTCTTGGTAAGCACGACTAAGATGCTGGATGTTGATACCAAGTTTGAGGAGTTTGTCGCCTTCCTCAAACTTAAAGAAGAAATAGAGAGTAGGAGTTCTTCTGGAGCGCGTAGTGGGATCGTTTCTATTATTTTTTTTATAACAGGTAGTGACAGACTGACGGACAGCGGAGTCTTAGTAATAGGGTCCCGTTTTACCCTTTGGGTACAAAACCCTAAAAAGTCGATTTCGTTTCATCATCATTTCAGCCGAAAGACGTCCAGTCTTGGACATAGCCCTCCCCCAAGTGTTGCGACCCTCACCAGGTCATCGGTCCACCTTCTGGGAAGCCTTCCAACGCTGCGTCTTCCGGTACTTGGTCGCTATTCCAGAACCTTTCGGCCCCAACGGCCATCCGTTCTGCGAGCAATGTGCCCTGCCCATTGCCACTTTAGTTTGGCGATTCTTCGTGCTATGTCGGTAACCTTGGTTCTCCTGCGGATATCCTCATTCCTGATTCGATCACGCAAGGAAGCTCCGAGCATAGCCCTTTCCATTGCTCTTTGGGTGACTTTAAGCCTTCTGATGAGGCCCATTGTAAGCGACGTTTCGGAGCCATATGTCATCACTGGCAACACGCACTGTTCATAGACTTTCGTCTTGAGACACTGGTATATTGGCCGAGAAGACACCGCGCAGCTTTCCGAACGCTGCCCAGCCGAGTCGAATTCGACGATTGACCTCTTTCTCGAAATTAAACATACCCAACTGAACAGTCAGTCCCAGGTAAACGTAGTCATCCACAACTTCGAGTGTAGTCTCCGATCTTGATAGGAGTGGGCTACACAAGGATGTTTACCATGACTTTGGTTTTGTCCATGTTCATTTTAAGTCCCACTCTTTCAGAAGCTCTACTGAGGTCACCAAGCATTGTACTGCGTTCCCCGTGGTCTCAGATATGACTACTATGTCGTCGGCAAACCGAATGTGAGTGATGTACTCGCCAATGACATTAATGCCTAGCCCTCTCCATTCCAGAACCTTGAAGACATCCTCCATTGCGGCCGTGAACAGTTTCGGAGAAATGACGTCTCCCTGCCTCACACCCTGCTGCAAGAGGATAGGTTTCGAGGTCTGGTCCTGAAGTCGGACTGACATGGTGGCGTTCTTGTATAAACATTTCTATAACATATTCTCGTCGCTCCCGATGACGCAATAATTATCCTACTCTAGGAAAGCTAAGTACCTATATTGGAAACTAGCACCTACCCATAGTAAATACAGACCACCATCTTGCGGTACTCTTCGCGACGCTCCCATCTATTTCCACCTCGTCCCTTGCTTGAGCCAGCTCGAACCGCTGAGCCTGTAGTTTTAAATTTGTCCATAAATAATAATATATTTTTTAATCAACCTGTCCCTTACTATCTCCCCCCAGCGACACCCTAAGACGAGGTCCGTACCACACAGGCGTAGTTGTATAGTTTAAAGTTTTCATAAGTCCTGGCCGCCACAGAAAAGTCCGGTTAAGCAGACAAGAACCGCATAGGTTAATCTGCGAGTGACCACTTATAATAATAATATAAAAGCAACACATGAGTAGAGGGCCTATTACACGGCCTTAGTTCAGTCTTAGTCTATATCGCGTAGTATAATAAGGGTAAGACTGTCTTACTCTGAATTCTGACGGCAAAATCGGGCTTGACGAGGCATACTATTTTACAGTCTGAATATCGACTAGTGTAAAGGGCCTATTACACCATTCGATATTCAGACAGTTTTAGTCTATGATTCGACATATCGCGTAGTGTAATAAGAGTTAGACCGGTCTTACTCGGAACAAAACATAAGACAGTCTGAATGTCGTGTGCTGAATATCGCGTAGTGTAATAGGCCCTTAATAAAGGGCCTATTACACTACTCGATATTCAGACAGTCTTAGTCTACGTCACACAAGAAAAAGAGCAACTTCAGCCAATGTCGTGTGTAAAGGAATGACACAGAACGATGAGTTACATATATATACATAGACTAAGACTGTCTGAATATCGAGTTGTGTAATAGGCCCTTAAGATTTAGACCGTTCAGATATAGCGTTAGCTTTACATACTCTTTGCTCTGGCGCTCGTGTCCGAAGTGAGCAGACGTGTGCGTGCGTAACGTATGTTTCATTCGTATTCGATGTGCCCTAACTTGTTACGTTACCTTTACCACAAAGCTTGCAGTAAAGAAAAAGGAAGTATTGAAGCGTCTTATAGTAGTACCGCGAGATGCCATATTTATGGCAAAAAATTTCATAAAGATTGATTGAATAAAGAATAAGAATAAAAAGGTTTAAGAGTTAAGTTTTTTGGGGATTAAGTTTTATTCGAAGTAAGTATTATTAAGAGGTAAAGTTTGTTTTTTGTCTGTATGTATGGGGTAATTTATTTAATTATTTAAACTTCATGTACAGTCAGTAGCGGCGTTAGGGTAGGGCGCGGTTGGGCGACCGCCCAAGGGCGCCAGAGGTAAAGTGGCCCTTTACTTCAGCTTTTTTTTTAACAAGCCTAACTTAATTGATGGCAACACTAGAATAACATGCAGAGTTTGGTTGGAACATAGCATAGACCACAAAACAAATGTTCATTTTCGTCTTTTTTGTACAAAATAAAAAAGATTCCAGAAAAATCAGACCTTATCAAACTGTGTGCTAATCTGCAACTGAAATTAATTGTAGACTCTAATTCAGATATAGATGGTTGAATGTTATGCGATGAAGTTTAAAATCTTTTTGGCCTGATCAGAATGTGGTTACTCCTGTCTTTAATTTAAATTTTTATCTAAGAGTGCAACTTGCAAGAGCTGTATCCAAATGTATAGTTAACATTGCAAATATTGATCACTATGCCAGTAACTGTGGTTAAGGGGGAAAGGAGTTTTTCTAAGCTTAAGCTGATAAAAACCTATCTTCGATCGACTATATCGCAATCTAGATTGACAAACTTTTGTTTACTTTGGTATGGTTATGTGAAGAGGAGGGGGGATGAAACGCATGTTAATAAAAGAGTTATGAGTATACATGTGAATAGTGGTGGAGAGGAAGAGGGAGGCCAAAGAAAAGATGGATGGATTGTGTGAAGAGTGATATGAAAGAAAAGGGATTAGTGATAGCGTGGCCAGTGACAGGACTGAATGGAAGAAAAAAACATATGCCATTCACATCTGCAGTGGGGCCATCAAGAGGCACCGGTTTGCCGTCTCCTTCGACATCTCAAAGGGTTTCGATAGGGTCTGGCACGAAAGCCTTATTAGTAGGCTTCCGTCTTTCGGTTTACCTGCTGGATTGTGTGCTTGGACCGCAGACTTCCTAAGTGCTAAGTGCGATGGCTGCCCGTCCGGGCAAATGGCCATTAATGCCGGAGTCCCTCAGGGATCAGTGCTCTCGGCAACATTGTTCTTGCTGCACATAACCGATCTGCTAAGCCCGGTACCTTTGGGAATGCACGCAGCACTGTGGCTAAGAGTTACATGTCCAGCGCATGAGCTAATGGGTCACAGATCTAGTCTCTCTGGGAGGCTATATTTGAGAGCTTGTCCTTGGAGGCGGGTCTCAGAATGGGGCGATACCAATTTGGTCGGGTCCAATGCTGCTAAAACCTAGGCGTGTGTATTTTCCGCTAAAGGGAACCAATTCCGCCCTGCTCCAACTTTGCAAGGTGTAATCGTGCCGACCATCTTGATCTTCCTGGTGTTACGTTGACAACAACTGTCAACTTTGGATCGAGGCAAAGGCTCAACTGGCTGAAAAAAAGTTAGAAATTGTCGCAAAGGTATGTGTATGGAGTACTGCTCTCATCTTTGAGATAGATCTGCCAGATACCAGCTTGATGCGCTTGAGACAATTGAGAGGCGAGCCAAGACGATCATTGCCAACGATGCACTCGTCGAGTCGAATTAAAGTCTTGAGTGAGCATCGACGCAGGGTTGCTAGCCTGTCGGTTTTGTACCGGTTGCATTGGACATCCCACCTATACGCACAAAACGTTTTGGGACTACATTCATTGTGCGTAGGTACAAGTTCTAAGGAGTGGGATTCCCTGTGTTTCTTGATAACTACATCCTGGGGATCTTCAAGTCAAGAGTGAATAAGTTACTTCTAGGCAAGTTTGCTCCATCGTCGACCACATAGACGCTTTCCATCAGGTGAGATAGTCGTTAAGCGCAAGCCTATTAACAATAACAAAAAAAAAAAAACGGTTATGCGCTGATCCCATGTAATAAGGGACAAGAACAGGAAGATGATGATGATAATTGTTGTTTTCTATTCCTTATATAATATTTATTTTTATTTAATTTAAATGCAGTTTTTAACCGACTTCAAAAAAGAGGAGGTTATATGTTCGGTTGAATGTATGTTTTTTTTTTTTTATGTATGTTCACCGATTTCTCGGTCAATTGAAGACCGATTTTGAAAATTTTTTTTTTGTTTGAAAGGTTATGCTTCCGAATTGGTCCCATAGAAATATTGTTATGATCTGATCATGAACTTCAAAGATATGGAACAGAACTCCTCATAGGATCACAGCAGAACCGTCGTAACAAGTAAAATTGCTTTGTTTATACGTGTAGTCGATGACTGACTAAAAGTAGAGGGGGAATATATCGAACTGATCTGATGATGAAGCCTGAAGTTAGGCACCGGAACTCTGTAATATATTAATGTAATCTTACCGTGTTTGGGATTATTAGAATTGTCATGAGATGCACTCTGGCTATAAGGTATTTAAGTTTGGCTGAGGGGTACTTTTTAGTGGTGGTACCATAACTAAAAAGTGTAAAATAAAAACTTTTTACAAAAAAAAAATACAACCGACTTCAAAGTAAAAAAAAACACTGAAAAGTGCAAAATAACTTTAATTTCGGAAGTCGGTGTTAAATAACGAAGAGGCAAAACTATTATAGAAACACCGACTTCCGAAATTAAAGTTATTTTGCACTTTTCAGTGTTTTTTTTTACTTTGAAGTCGGTTGTATTTTTTTTATGTAAAAAGTTTTTATTTTACACTTTTTAGTTATGGTACCACCAAATTGTATTTTGCCATAGGAACGACTAAATATAATTACTGAAATGTTCCTAAGTATTAAATTTAATTATAATAGATAAATATCTTGCTTTTTTTCGTATCAGTTTGAATAGGAGACGGGAGGCGCCGTAGAAATGTCGCCCAGGGTGCTGATAGTGCTAAAACCGGCACTGTGTACAGTAGTGGTACATAGGTGGACTTAATGCAACAAGACATTCTCTACCAGTCAACCTCTAATAATTTCTGAAATTACTTAAAGCCGCTTTATTCCTGAGTGACATGGCTATATTTTATGTTCGCGGGCAAAAGCTAGTACATATAATTTAAAATAACCGTCAAGCTGGTTGCAGTAAGTGCTACGGCAATCTTTTGAGGCTAAGAAAGTGCAGGTGCCATGACAACCGCCAACGTCGACGTTTTGCGTACGAACAATTACCAAAGTACTCTGTGCGTACGAATGAGCACAGACTAGAGAGGGATATACGAATGAGTAAGCGCACGTTATTCAGTCTGCTGGTGTACAAGTATCAGCACTAGGACGGCAAGGATCTTGAGCGCTCGGCGAAAGAGTGGGGATCGCTTTGCGCATCATACACGTATGGCAAAAAAATGTACACCTATTATTATTTTTTCTTTTACCTGCTATTTTCTTAATTCTGGTTAAAATAAAAGTTAAAAAAAAAAAACAAATAGTTTAGCAAAGTCGCTGTGTTCGTCTGTCTGTTTTTCCGTTTACTTATTAACCATGCAACAGATGTTCATACGGTTTTCATTATCTTTTAGAGAATTTCTACCGGAAGGTATGCATATTGTAGCAAAGACGAAAATTTCAAAGAATTCCCCTACGAAGAAATTCCTAACATATTACCTACTTTTGAAAAGAACTTTCTCTGTGTGCCTGTTTTTGCGTTCTCGTCTAAATCATTTTTGGTGACATAATAACCGCTAATAAAAATAAAATCGATGGATTAAAAGTAACGAGTTAATTTAATGGCACACCAGCGTCGTTAGGTACGTGCAGCAAGCGCAGGGAACCAATCACGAGTGTCGTCTATGATGCGATGCGCGGCGAGCCAATCACTGATACTCCCCGCCCCCGCGTCTCACTTCATACCACCAAAGAGAGCTGATATTTTATTTCTGCGCAAGTAAAAGTCAGCGCTCAAGATCCATGCCGGGATGTGTAATAGCGAGCTGTCTATGTAGACTCTAAGACAGTCGTAACGTAGTGTAATAGGCCCTATAGTTCTATTTGCTAATGATACGTACTTTTTTGTTCTGTGGATACGACACTATAAAAAAATGGAGACAATAAACCTGGCAACATTCAGAATTGCAATCTGCATGCTGTTCTGAGTCTAAGTTCAAAACTATTCACAGAGTGCGGTTCTCATATTTTGCACACTCAACTTCCTTGGCGCGCCTGCACTAAATAATAAAATGCAATCGTCAACATAAATAATATAATAATAATAAGAGAGAGATGGAGAAGACATTCGCCATAGTTCGTGTTTTTATAAATGGCCAACAACAAATTCTGCATTTGTGCTCGGAAAATACGAACGATTCATTGCATTATGAAATTTTATTAGATGGCATACATAAATATACGTTTGAGCTACACGGAGTGTTTCTCGGTATTGTTTGTTTCTTATTTAACACCGACTTCCGAAATTAAAGTTATTTTGATCCTTTTAGTGTTTTTTTTAGTGAAGTCGGTTATTTTTTTTTTATAAAAAGTTTTTATTCACACTTTTTAGTTGCGATACACTTATAAACAGAGTGCCTATTTCTCATGACAATTCCAATTAACCCAAATACTGCTAGGTTACATTGTTTTATTATAAAGTTCCTGTGTCTACCTTCCTCCTTCCGGCTCCATCATCAGATCAGTTCGATAGTACCTTATAGCCAAAGAGCATCTCACGACAATTCTAATAAGCCCAAACACGGCTAGGATACATTGATTAATTACGGAGTTCCTGTGCCTACCTTCCGGCTCCATCATCAGATCAGTTCGATAGTACCTTATAGCCAAAGTGCATCTCATGACAATTCTAATAAGTCCAAACACGGCTGGGTTACATTGATTAATTACGGAGTTCCAGTGCCTACCTTCCGGCTCCATCATCATCATCAGATCACTTCGATGATACCATTTTCAACGTAACTATTCAGAATCATTCATTTATTTGTATTGTCATAGTCGCTTAACTATGTATATCTTCATTGTAATATCTATTTGTGTATGAAGTTCCGTTGACCATTTCTGTTCTTCTTCATCAGTTCCACTTCATCAAATGTTACTTTTTGACTGTAAATGCTTAAGTTCTTGATGAAAATACTAAAATCACCATAGAGTTGCCTATAATTTTTGAGGAGTTCCATCGATTCCTCATGGATTCCATCATCAGAACTGGATTTTGAAAAAAATGGGACCAATCTGGAAGCATATCCTGTATAGGGAAAAAAAATTTTGCAAATCGGTCCATAAACGACGGAGTTCTGAGGTAACAAACATAAAAAAAAAAAATTATAAAAAAAAAAAAAAAAAAATACAACCGAATTGATAACCTCCTCCTTTTTTTTGAAGTCGGTTAATAATATTAATAAGAGAGAGATGGAGAAGACATTCGCCATAGTTCGTGTTTTTATAAATGGCCAACAACAAATTCCGCATTTGTGCTCGGAAAATACGAACGATTCATTGCATTATGAAATTTTATTAGATGGCATACATAAATATTATATACGTTTGAGCTACACCTGACTGCTACCCATTTTGATTTATAAGGCAAAGAGTATGTAGTGGCGGTTGCATCCAAATTCGGATGCCCGTTTACACGTGGGCCCAGCCTCGGCCAATCGCCATCCCTAGCCATTATGTAAACGGGGAAACCCCGTTTAAACGTGTGCGTGTGGTATGAGTGTTCTTTTTTAAAAGTTAATTGTATATATATACGAAATCAAGGAAGGATTTAGGAAACAATTGTGATAACTTCATGGTGAAGATGAAATCGATGGGAAAACAGTAGTGGTCCTTTAATTGGAACACTCAATCTGCTAACCTGAGAAAATGGTACACTCTCGTATTCAGAAATTAGATATATGTTTAACATTTTTATGTCGAATAATTATTGTGTTGAATAAGTGAAAAAGATTTCACAAATTGACTCTGTATTATACACGTAAAACACAGTAAGAACATTAAGAATTTATTAAACCAAAGTTGCAGAATTTGGGAACACTCGTTCTGCACCATAAGAGAATTGAGTGTTCTAAATAAACCTTCATAAAATGAAAATTAAACGTTAAAATCAATTGAATTATTTTTGAATGGTTTTCACTCATTCATCACAATTATTCCACATAAAAATTTTAAACATATATCTAGCACGTTTCGAGATACGAGAGTGTAGTATTTTCTTAGGTTAGCAGATTGAGACTTGAGTGTTCCAGTTAAATGACCACTACTTTTTTCCCTACGATTTCACAATTATTTCATCTTCACCATGAAGTTATCACAATTGTTTCCTAAATCCTTCCTTGATTTTGTATAAATATAATAAACTTTTAAAAAAGAGTGTGTGTACTTATGTACACGCGTTAGAAGTTATACTTCTTTGGCGTATGGAAAAAAAATAACTAAAATGCAGCAGTGATTAACGATAAATATTAAAATTAATCAAAAAGATTTTATTTAAATAAATAAAAACACCAAAATAATATTTATTTATTCACACTGTTTAATTGTACTCTTACGAAACACGTGTTCTAAATATAAAAATACTAGAATATACTACTTGAACATGGTTATCAATTTTCATGCATGCCACCTAGAACTAACTTCACGATGTAGAATGTAGGTGTCGGTGTGCGCGCGCATCGTAAAAATTCACTCTCATCATTTTTCTCTATCGCGCCAAAAGAAAAAGAAGTATAACTTCAAAAAAGAACACTCATACCACACGCACACGTTTAAACAATAGCGATTGACTGAGGCTGGTCCCACGTGTAAACTCACCATAAGGTGCAGCGCAGACGACAGACTATCCGTGACGCACTTTTTAGTCTGTGAAAATAGAACCTATGCAATTATATGCAGTAATGCGCCGGACTTTTTGCGCGTCGTGTGCGTTACTGCATATAATTGCATAGGTTCTATTTTCACAGACTAAAAAGTGCGTCACGGATAGTCTGTCGTCTGCGCTGCACCTAATGTAAAGTACCGACCCGACCCGGCACAATCACAAAAGTTGAAAGACCAAAGCCTTAGGGTCTGCTTAGACGACGGACTTTTCTCCGCGGCGGAGAAAAAAGTACGCTCCGCGAATAAAAAGTCCGCCGCGTATTTACTGCGAACTCAACGCACACGGTGTGCGTGTTTATCGTCGTGCATACGTACGTCACTCTCGGGGCACAAGGCGGACTAAAGTCCGCCATGTGCGTTGCTTCGCTTAGTCACACGAGTTCAATTTTTTCCGGGGACTCCCCCGTACTTTTGTCCGGTCCGCTCTCTGCATGTCCTCGGTTATTCAGTGGACTTTTTGTACGCGGTACTTTTAACCCCTCGTTTGCGTTGCGTTGTAAGCGATCTATTTTAGCAGACAAAAAGTCCACGGACAAAAATCCATCGTCTGCGTAGGCCTTTAGCGGACAAAAAAGTCCGCGGATAAAAATCCATCGTCTGTGCAGGCCTTTATAATGACTTGTCTGTGTGAAAAACTCGACCCGAAAATCTCAGTGGCCAAGTCATAACAATTTAAAAAAACTTGACTTAGGCAACATTGTTAAATGTTGCCAAAGTAGGTAGCGGAATTTTCCTGGAGGTTTGTATTACATCTTATTCTTTGGACAATCCCTCTTGCGGATTTTTGTTGCATTTAGTGGATTATATTTTGGTTATTTAATTTTTTACCCAGTTTAAAAGTTGAAATCTATATTACTAAACACTAAATTAATGACAGCTAATTTAATTACCGTTATCATTCAATAAGACCTCCTTTTTTAATTAACGAAACAACGATTGGCACACGTTGATGGTCAAACTCTTCTTACTTCTTTGAAACCGACGCTGATACGATACGTGAAGACGGTTTTATTATTAAGCATGACAAACTAAGTGAAGTCCGAAGAAACTATCTCTTAAAGGCTAATTACATTAGGTATCCAATTTTTAGGAAACCAATTTAAGAAATCGAAGGTGTAATCGCAGTTAGAATAGATTGGATCCGTGTAAATTGGAGGTCCCGACCGCTCTACTTCCTAAATTGTCTACGATTTAGGACAGTGTAATCACGACACTACGATTGAGAACGAATATCTGTCTTCTTTTTTAATATAATCGATTAATTTTTTAAAATCTTTATTTAAAGAGCTTTTTCGCTAATGCGAATATAACAAGTGATCTCATTCCTTGGAATCAAGTCTCAAGTTCCTAAACATGCACTAGTTCCATATTGACCCGCTTTTTTTAATAACAAATATCGTTTTACCCCACACTGTCTATTTTTTTCTTTTTTTAAGTCCATTGTTCCCAAAGAGATTTAACCTTTTGAGTGCGTAATTAGAGACACAATAGTAAGACAATGGCGCGTGAACACCGGCGTTAATGCGGGGATCAACAGCAGAGATACAATAGAGCGGCTATCAGAACAAGTGTCTTAGAAAAACTGTCATCCTATGTCTGAGTGACGCCATCTGGCTTTGAATAGCAAACACGTGAATTAAATTTGTCAAAATTTATAATTATTTAACTACCGCTCGGTAGATGGCCAGGGCCCGTACCATGATAATGTTAAAATGTCAGTCGTACGAGCGAAAAAGTGTGATGGAGCTATACACGCTACCTATATAGCTCCATCCCTGTAATAGTTCGGTTTAGGTCGTAAAATGGATCACATTATGAGCTCGTGGTAGAGGGTCAGTGTGTGATAAAGGTAAGGTTAAGCTTTTCAGCAATAGATGGCATTATCACAAAATCAGCAAATGTTCTAGAACTATTTATAAAAATTATTGAATTTTAATTAATTACTTCGTAAATACCAAAAATATTTACGAAAATAAACCGAACTTAGGTCCAGTTATTTTATCATAACAAGATTTGCTATAGCGTAATGCGCAGTTCGGCATATTTTCTCGGAAAACGATTTTCTTATAATGCATAGAGCGGATACAAACACGACTTGACGTGTAGGGGCGTCTTACTAGACTGAGCGACTTATGACCACTACACTAGGTAATAAGTATCGGAGCACGATTTTGTTCGCTATGTCCTGTCTATTGCTAGTATATATTTAATGTCTTTGATTGTTCCCATCGTTACAGCTAGAGCTAGCCTAATCTTGTTTTAATACTACGGCGCCAATGATCGAAAATTCGAAATGTGCATCCCAGTACGATCCTTCTTCACAAATACGTCGTCTTGATACGATTTAGAATTCAATTTAGTGTAGTGTGATCACTAGACTCTGACCAGCGAATTATTTATTAAAGTTCATTTATGGGAGTATTTAAGGACTGTCAAAATTGTGTCATTAACCTTTCATACTTCAGTCATCTTGTTTTTTTCTTCTCTTTGTTTCACTCTTACGAGTTTCAGTCATGTACTTACATATTTTCCCCATAAATTTACTATACTCTTTGGTCATATTAGTCATAGTCTGTGGTCTGCTCAAAATGTCGGTCTGCGTCTGCGAAGAAATTCTTTTATTTTGAACTTTAATGTTAAGAGATATATATTTATTTTGCTGTTAATTCACGCTAAATACTCTCCAGCGTTTGATAGTCTATTAACAGTTTGCACGTGTTATTGGCAAAATTGTGGTGTCTTTTCCGCAAAAATGCCATAATGAAGAGTTGAAGTTGAAGTTTTTACTTGAATCTTATTTTCGTTTATTTTGCGGAAAACAATAAATAGTTCGACGAGGAGGCTTCTCTTCAAGATGATTGATAAATTGATAGACCAAAAAACTGAGATTAATCAGTAATCTGCAGAGAAAATGCGACGGCTGGATACAATAAGTTCATTTATAAGTTAGTATTTTTAATATCTAGTAAAACAGCTTGATAATTTTCGATTATTTATAACAAATTGCAATACTACTCACTGTCTATTATACTTTTAAGGTGATATCGACAATGAGCAGGCGAAACTTCAAATTACCAGAACGGTAAAAGCAATGAAAACTCTTGAAGAAATTGAAATCTCAACTTCTGAAACACAATACATAGAAAAAATATCTTCAATGACAGATATTTTTCTCCATTCAGACATTTTAGAGTTTTCTTTTTTTTTTATTCTTGATAGGTTCCCGCTTGACCGCTATCGCACCTGATGGAAAGCGACGATGCGGTCGACGATGGAGCGCGCTTACCTTGACGTAAAGGATTTAACAGTCATTTACTATTGTTTATAGGAGACGTGTAAGGATGGCTAAATTAAATAATATGCATATTGTTGTACTATATTACATTAGATTTTTTAAATTGTGTGTTATTTTTAGTGGTATTATTAAACTGTTACGAAATAATTGTGATTTTTGTTTTCAGACTTAAATGTGAGGACACTGAGAAAAAAAAAGAAGGGTCTATCAATCAAGGAACGTGGAAAACTCCCGGAAAAAAAGCGCCCTCATTGTGCAACAGTTTCCAATTTGGATAATTTTGATGTTCTGTTTGAAATGTTATAATAAATAAAATATATAAACGAAATTTGTGTTAAACGCACATGCAGGCAAGCATATTATAAGTTGGGGGATTATATTGCAGATAAAAATGCTTGACTCAATGCTGGTGTAGCTCCACTACCACTAGGGCGCACAAATTGATTAGTTTGAAATTTGAAATCATTGGTGGTGGTGCATGCGTTGGATCATTCGGTTCCCTACAAAGTGGTAGAGTTGAGTGGTGCTGATATAAATATGCGTCATGTTCGTAAACGGGCGTTATAAGTCGATGATTACCAACTTTAGGCCTGAATTGGATGATATGGACATCAGCCTGATTTATGCACCAGAGTCATGAAAAATTTGACATTTCGGATGCGCGTTGTCCAGCAAAGCTGCGGTGGACTTTAAACGAATTTATAAATACTTCTATATGAAATTATTGTACCAATCCGTCGCATTATCTCTGCAGATTAGTGATTTCTTAATCTTACTTTTTTGTCATCAATCATCTTGAAGAGAAGCCTCATCGTCCTTCATTTTTTCTAGCATTTTAAGTAAATAATTATGACAGTTCTCTTTTATCGTTAATTTTATAACTATTTCTCAATTTGCATAAAATATCCTTTCCAAATATATAATACGTATAGTGTACCTACCTATTATATATTTGGAAACGATATTTTGGTTTTTATTTAACAAGTACTCAATATTTTACTCGGAACATTGGTAATTTGAGGGTTACAATTTGTTGAATTTACGTACTGTTGAGTTCTAATGCAATTTTGTTACTGTTTTCTATATGGCATCGATAGGTCTTTCAAACAATTAGAAAAATTTCGATGATATCTCACACACATTTTATTTTATTTTTTAAAGGTAAGAAACGATTTATTTCATAAATAAACTTACTAATATAATATTTTTTGGTTTTATTCATTAATTGTTAAATAAACATGCATCGCATATTATTTTCATGAATAATGAAAAGTATCAACTCCGTTTAAACAGGGTATATAGTCAGGGTGAACCGCTTCAGACTTTTTTAATTTAGCCTCCTTTTTGTTTTGCCATCTTTCGATGGCCAAACTCTAGCTAACAACTTTGCTTCCTAATTGGTTTTCTAAAAATTGGATAGTGTAACAAGCCTTTTAGTCCTAGCACTTGTAGAAAATTGACAAAACAAGGTACCTATAAAAAAGGTGGCGCTAATTTGTTTTGTATGAAAATCATCGAAAAGAAAACATTCGGCTTGCCGCAATTTTTTTTATTCAAATGCATTTTGTAAATGCAGATGTATAGAGATTTATCAGAAGATGATTTTATTTTGAGTACTTTTTCAATTTCTTTTTGTGTTGTGTATTCAAATGAAGCATTGCTAAAGGTTGGCAACCCCTGTAGGTAGTAATTTAGTCAAGTAGTGGATAGGTGGGCGTCCATCTTGAAATTTTACTGGGTTTGAGCCGGTTTAGTTATAATAAAAGTGTATTTTGTAGCTTGGAGTTCATATTTATCGTTAGTTTTCAAGAAGTTTTATGTATGCCGAAACTATTCATCGTTTAAAATAGGATTAACTACAGTTATGTTTTAGGTATGAACGTCTGCTAAAACATTTAATCGTTTGACGAGTAATGGCGTGCGTTTTTCTCTTTGAAGACACTTTCATATTTTATTCCATGTCGTCAGATCCTATGAATAGTAACATGTAACGCATGTGGTCTCTAATTGTGTTAATGTCTTGATTATTAAGGAATATGTTTCAATAATTATGTTAGTTGGACAGTAATCTAAGCTGGATGTCGTTTTTAGGTTATACATCACAATACTTTAATTGAATAGTGACTTGTAATCATAACCGCCTATGATTCGATTCGTCTGGTTAAATCATTATGCATGAAAACATTGCAATTAAGTGGAGTTCTTCACCGACATGAATGTTTGAAAGTGACGTAGAAAATATTTATTCGCAGTATCGTTACTCAAGACATACGCGATTTCCGGAAAGACTATCGCTGATAAAAGCTTAAATTGGCGGAGGCATAGCACGATGGCAGTGCCGAGTAGAGCGCGAGTATATGCCGATGTCAACTCACAACGTCCGAGAGAATACTGGGATTATGAAAGCTATGTGGTTGACTGGGGCAACCAGGAAGACTACCAGTTGGTGCGTAAGCTTGGGCGTGGAAAGTACAGTGAAGTATTCGAGGCAATAAATATCACAAATAATGAGAAGTGTGTAGTTAAAATATTGAAGGTGAGTCACAATATTACATATTTTAACTACCTAAGTCAAGTCCATCATTGTTTACTTTGTATGTATAATCTATTGGCCATGTCCTACTGTGCTTTGATCAAGCATAAAAATCACTTTTACATATCTCCTAATTACAGAATTTTATTCCAGCCTGTTAAAAAGAAGAAGATAAAAAGAGAAATAAAAATATTAGAAAACTTAAGAGGAGGCACAAATATAATTACTTTACAAGCTGTAGTCAAGGATCCTGTTTCTCGTACTCCAGCACTCATTTTTGAACATGTGAATAATACCGATTTTAAACAGCTGTATCAAACACTGTCAGATTATGATATAAGGTAAAACTATTAGAATTCATTGTATTATAGTGCACTGCGTTATAAGTAATTAGTAAGCAGATTGATTATAAACATCATTATTACTAAAATAATGTTAGATATTTCCACAGTCAATGTTAACTTCTTTACAGATATTATTTGTATGAACTGCTGAAGGCATTAGATTATTGCCACAGTATGGGCATAATGCATAGAGATGTGAAACCCCATAATGTGATGATTGATCATGACCACAGAAAGTTGCGTCTCATTGATTGGGGGTTAGCTGAGTTCTACCACCCTGGGCAAGATTATAATGTTCGTGTTGCTTCTAGATATTTTAAGGTATACAACTAATTTAAGTTTGATGATTTATCTATTAAAAACTGTTATTAATCCATAATAATGTTAAAATTGTAGTTAACATGAATTTTAACTTTCAGGGTCCAGAGCTCTTGGTGGATTATCAAATGTATGATTACTCTCTGGACATGTGGTCACTAGGATGCATGTTAGCATCAATGATCTTCCGCAAGGAGCCATTTTTCCATGGCCATGACAACTATGATCAACTTGTGCGTATTGCTAAAGTGCTTGGCACTGAAGAGCTATTTGAATATTTGGATAAATATCATATAGAATTGGATCCCCGGTTTAATGATATACTTGGCAGGTATGTAGTAGCTGCTTAATCAAAGAAATAATAAAAAATTAATTGAAATTACACATATTTTACCTTTCTTTAAAGGCATTCTCGTAAACGATGGGAGCGGTTTGTGCATTCTGAAAATCAGCACTTGGTGTCTCCTGAAGCATTAGATTTCCTAGATCGGCTTCTACGCTACGATCACTATGAGAGATATACTGCTCGTGAGGCAATGGATCATCCATACTTCTGTAAGTATAAGGTTTTGACTATTACAGTTTTAGATATTAAAAGTGTTGCTGCACCTAAGTACAACAACACAACAGTACTAATACTGCATCACAATTTATGTGAATATGAAGATTAGATGCCTTCACCCAAAAATATTTGTAATCTATAGATGCTTGTGGTGGTCAAAAGATTCATCATTATCTCCCTAGCGTTTTCTCAACTAGCTTGGGGTCGGCTTCCAGCCTATCTGCATGTAGTGGTCAAAGAATTAATGCTTTAAAAATGTATAGGCATGCAAAATGTGTTTGGGAAGTAGTGCTAAAAAAAAATAGAATACCTGTTGGTATACTGTTAAGCAGAGGCAATTATTTTCAGTTACTAAAACTACATTTTTGTATAATTTGATGGCTGAAATGTTATAAAAGGTTTTTTATTTTGTTTTGTGCTGTCTTGTTTCTTTCCTTCTTGTTTTTTTTTGATACAGTTTTATGTAATTTTCTTTTTGATTAATTTTTTTGGGGTCTTGATCCTCAAAAGTAAAAAGGAACCTTTGTAGATTGCTTTGTTGTCTCTCTGTCTTTTTTTGGGGTCTTGATCCTCAAAAGTAAAAAGGAACCTTTGTAGATTGCTTTGTTGTCTCTCTGTCTAGGCCCTTTTTCTCAGAAACATTGGAAGTATCAAGTTGAAATGAAACATGAAATTTGGCAAGAAGCTAGATCGTCTCATAGCAGAAATAAAGGAAAATATTCGAATAATAAAATATTCGAATAATAAAATATTCGAATAATAAAATATTCGATACTTTTTCAGGGATCAAACTCAGGGGCCAAAATCTCTTAAGTCCATACAGCAAACATGTACGTGGGGCATACTGAAAGTTTCTGGATCTGGCCACTTACAATAAAAGAATGAAAAAACAAATAATAGAATTCGAAAATGGAACTCTTTACGAGCATGAAATATGGTGGTCGTACCGATCCCGCCAACTATCGGCCGATTTCAATAACCTCCATAATATGCAAGATTATGGAGCGTATATTGAACTCGCGCCTCATGGCATATCTGGAAGGTAACGATCTCCTCAGTGATCGACAGCACGGGTTTCGCCATAATCGGTCTACTGGGGACCTACTAGTGTTTACCACCCACATGTGGGGCGATAATATATATGAAAATATTGTAAACAACCACTTTTTTAAAAGAGTAACCATGGAGTTTCTTGCCGGTTCTTCTCCATAGGAAACAACCAATTTGGAACCATGCATTAGCTTCTGACGTTTTATAAGTGCCCATGTAGGCACATGTGAAATAAAAATATTTTTGGTTTTGATTTTGATGCGATGCACTTGAGAAGAGTGGAGGAATGATGGCCTTCACCAGGGTATGGCACGGCAGCCTTTTGAGTAAGCTTCCAGCGTACGGCATTTCCCCTGGTCTGATTAACTGGGTAAAAGACTTCCTGAGTGAACAGTCTCTCCGAGTTGTTGTCGATGGATGCCCATCAGAGCCCATGGCGACTAATGTCAGAGTTCCTCAGAGGTCAGTTCTCTCTGCAACTCTTTTCCTGCTGCATTATTATTAGTATGCAGATGATAGCACAGTTGTAGAGAGATACCTGCCAGGTGCACGGGCTAGTAAGAAGCTAATCCGGTCCGAACGAGAGGCTATGCGTACGAATGTCTCACAGTGTCGGGCAGTCTTCAAGTGGAGCGAAACCAATCTGGTAGAATTCAACGCCGCCAAAACACAAGCGTGTCTGTTCACCGCCAAAAGCAGCCCGTTCACCTTGGCTCCTGCTTTTCAGAATGTATCCCTGCAGTGCACCGACCGCCTTCAGCTCTTGGGGAGTTGAAATTTCCTCATTTTGGGCGGTTCATTGAGTCCAAAGCCAAGGTAGCTGCTAGGAAATTAGGCTTTCTTGCAAAGCTCCGACGGTACTTCACACCGGGACAGCTTTTAATGTTATACAAAGCACAGGTCCGATCGTGTGTGGAGTACTGCGGTCACATATGTGCTCGTGCTGCAAAATGCCATCTAGCAGCTTTGGACTCAGTGGCGTGCAATGAGGCTAATTGGGAATCCAGATTTGGTTAAGTACAATCTACAAAGCCTTGAGCACAGGCGCAGGGTAGCCAGTCTTTCGGTATTTTACAGGTTGCATTTTGGAGAGTGTGCGCTTGAATTGTATGACTTCCATCTCCTTTCTATCATCGGACAACCCGACGTACGGCGAGTATCCACCCTTACGTTGTTGAAACTTCAACGGTCCGGACAAAGCGTTTCGCTTCATCGTTTACATCGAAGGACTGGAACAATTGGCCTGCTGCGGTCTTTTCCGTCCAACTATAATTTAGGAGTCTTGCAAGGCTAGAGTGAACAGGCCATCGACTTATATTCTAGCGATAGACAAGCACGTTCATGAAAACTATTTGTCAAAATACTGAAAAGTTAAAACAAAAGTCTTAAGCGCCATGAATTTTGCGGCACTTACGCGTTTCGTTCAACATAGTGTAATGACATGTTATCCATATAGATTTTTATACCCCAGAAGTGACAGAGCTTTTTGCCTACAATTCATTACAATAACACTCTATTTCAAAATTTAATAATAGTCCTCGTTATTGTAAATTCAAAAACCTACTTTAATAAATAAGTGAATTCAAAATCGCGTAAAATGTTGAAACCCTTTATTGTAATCATCATTCTGAAGAACAGCTATCCTGAGTGAATGAAGACTAGGACTGCGCTGCTAATATCTAGTAACAAAACAAACAACAACGGTAAATAATGTTTAACAATTCCAGTTAAAGATTCAGTTTTTTTTTCGGAGATATTTATTTTTTTGTTGTAATTTTATAACTTTTTTGCAGCTAAAACCTTTTTTTTAAATCTTTTTCAACTTAAATATCATCAGCTTGAAAGTGTGCAGTGTGCGTGTTTTCACTTCTATCCTCTTGAAGAATTTTTATCCATTCTTCCCTTTTCGGCTGACTAGTGTGAACAAATCTAGAATATAATTATAGTGTATGAAGGACGAAATCTCAATATGAGTAATGCAATATCACACATAAGACTACAAATTCGGCTGAGCCTAATGTATATTTGAATACTAATCTGCACGTGATATCTAGGTAGATACGTAATACCTAAGTGCTAACGAATGACAGAATGCTTACCTAACGACAAAACTTACCGATGAAAACTGATACCCAATAATTTGCTGACATTTCTTGCTGAGTTTTTACAGTATCAAAAAAAACCGGCCAAGTGCGAGTCGGACTCGCCCATGGAGGGTTCCGTAGCAGCAAGTAACATAATAATAATCTTTGTATCAGGTTCATATTTGGCTTGCGCAAGTATGACCACGTTTCTGAATTTCGTACTTCGGTTTACGATTTATGACGTACTAAAAAAAAACTACTGACCAGATCTCGTTCAAACCAATTTTCGTTGGCAGTTTTTATAGTAATGTACATCATATATTTTTTTTAGTTTTATCATTCTCTTATTTTAGAAGTTAGAGGGGGGGGGGACACACATTTTACCACTTTGGAAGTGTCTCGCGCAAACTATTCAGTTTAGAAAAAAATGATATTAGAAACCTCAGTATCATTTTTGAAGACCTATCCATAGATACCCCACACGCATGGGTTTGATGAAAAAAAAAATTTTGAGTTTCAGTTCTAAGTATGGGGACCCCCAAAATTTATTGCTTTTTTTCTATTTTTGTATGAAAATCTTAATGCGGTTCACAGAATACATCTACTTACAAAGTTTCAACAGTATAGCTCTTATAGTTTCGGAAAAAAGTGGCTGTGACATACGGACGGACAGACGGACAGACAGACAGACAGACAGACAGACAGACATGACGAATCTATAAGGGTTCCGTTTTTTGCCATTTGGCTACGGAACCCTAAAAACACACGTCGTCATAATTTTTGAATTTGACGGAATTCATTGATAATAAAAATATTCAAAAAAAAAAAAAAAAAAACAAACGGAATAAAACACCATGCAAGTCTGTGTTCACTAAACCAGTTGTAGGTAAAAATCTGGTTTTTGTGGGAGTTAACATCTGCGTGTTTTAGTCTATGATTGTAAAATGGGAAGGCTTTTTAATAAAATATGTTTTCTAACATACTATTACGATATTAGAAGCTATTATATTGCTTGCACAACCAGTAATTTTACTTAAATTACTACAGAATTATTATTTACGTCCAGATTCACTTTAATTTGAATTTATAAGCGTCGCTCTCACACTGCATTAACGTCAAAACTGTACTAATGTCATCAATATCAAGGTGCATAAAAGACACTGCAACTGAGTCGGTTGAAGTGAATGTACGGCACGCGTAATCTAGTACGTAGTAAGTACATATATATCGATGGAACAAGCTATTAATAAACTAATGCGCTTCACCATCAATGATTGTATCACTGCTTACCATCAGGTGGGATCGCAGTCAAGCACTGGTTTATATGAATTTAAAAAAAGCATTTTCCTTTTTAATTTGCGAGACTTTCATTTGTTTTTTCATTGTGGCGTGCTTTCGAAGATTGTGTGTCACTATCAAAATTAATTTAACTCGTGAACATTTTCGTTCAATGATTTTTTATGATTTTCGTTGTGGCTGAAGTCAACAAGAGAGTTGCCAGAGACTTCAATTGGCATTTGGTGATGAAGCACCATGTTGCAGCTCTGTGCATTCGTGGTTTGGAGAATTTAGACGTAGACGTGATTATCTCTATTACGAGGTCCGTGAAGACTGCGGTTACAGACTCGAATATAGACACCGTACGACAACTTATTGAAACTGACAAAAAAATTACTTGCCAGCAAATTCGTGCTTTGTTAGGCATTGGAATGAGCCAAGTGCAAAACCATTTTACATTTGCATCTGAAGGTTCGAAAGCTTTGCACTCGATGGATACCACATGACTTAATGGAGGACCAGAAACGACTGCGTGCCGGAGGTGCCGTAAAATGACAAAAAAGTTTAATGGAGGACAGCCATTGCCCGTTTATAATATCGTGACAGATGACGAAACCGGGGTGTACTGCTTTGAACTCGAAAGAAAAAGCCAGTCGGCAGAGTGGATCTTTCGTTTGAAGATTTGTCGATGAAAGTTAAAATAAGTCGAAGTGTTGGTAAAAAAATTGTGGCTTCTTTTTTTGACAAAGCCGGACATTACAATACAGTATCGCTTCAAGATTAAAGGACAGTGACTGCAGATTGGTACGTCAACACTTGCTTGCCCAGAGTCTTAGAAAAAGTTTGCGAAAAGCGTCCTCGAAGCAATGTATTCCTCCACCACGATAACGCATCCTCACATTCCTATAAGGTAACAGAAGCCTATTTTAATGCTTTAAATGTGGAACTGATGACGCATCCGCCTTACAACCCGGACCTCGCACCCTGCGACTTCTATTTGTTTCCAAAAATTAAAGACAAACTTAGAGGCACACATTTTACGAGCCCTGAATCGGCGGTGAATGCGTTTCATAAAGCCATTGAAGAGGTCCCTAAAGAAGACTGGTCCAACTACTTTGTACAGTGGTTTCAGCGAATGCAAAAATGCATTAATTGAGAGGGAATATACTTTGCAAAACAATAAATGTATTGTAGGTCTTATATCTAGTCTTATTTATCAGAATCTAGAAACTTTCAGTATGCCCTAAGTAATGGTCAAATCATATGAGAACCATGCAGATTAGTGTCTGAAATGGTCTTGCGAGGAAAGAACCACACAGATTTGAGTGGAGTGAGTCCAGTCAGTGCAAGCATTTGTCAGTATTCATATAGCTCATCTTTTTTTTTCGGTGGGAAAATCATCCAATGATATCCCCCGTTTTTGGGCGGATCGGAAGGGTGTGTCAGACTTTTACTGAATAAAAACCCACTCCTGTTCCTTCGTTGCCATTCATACCAGGGCCGAGTCTTCCTTTTAGAAGCAGACCCTTGGCCTCAGTAGGCTTCGGCCCTGCTGGGCCTCTACGGTTTGCTGACATCTTGAGGCGCGCGTGGAAAAGTACGCGCCGTCGACGATTTGGGCTCGGTCCGGACGGTTATCGGACGGTCGGACGCCACTCCTCGCTTCGGACCTTGGCCTGTGGCGAGGCCCGGCGCGAGAGATCGTTGCCGCCGGTCTCCCCCACGAGGACAAAGTGCTGGCACCCGGGCGATACTTCCGCATGAATTCGGTGCAGGAACTTCCCGAACTGACCATGTTCGATGAGAATCTGCGTCATGCGGATGGTGAGGTCTTTCCAGCCACTCCTCAAAGAGGACTTAACGGACGACAATTTTTTTCAAAAAGTTTTAAGGGTTTAAAAAAAAACACGTATTTCCTGGAACAAGTTTTGTAAAATATTCGAGTAAATCAAGGAATGAAAACTACAGACAACTAACTAACAGAGTTTTCAGGCGTTATCTCTCTTATTTCGCGTTGCCTTTTCGTCAAACATCGCGTTAGATGAAGTAACAAGCTTTTAAACCATGCTCGATGTTGACGATAGGCGAGTTAAAAAGGACCCTCTTAAACACACTAATTTCTACTTGCCTAACATTAGGGATGGTAAACTTAATACATTTAGTTATTTTTTCATTAAGAAGCAGGTTTTTTACATTAAACCAGTGTACTATTTTTGAAAGAGCGATATTTAAATCGTAATCGGCTGCTGACGTTTAAGTTTAAACAAAACTGAAGTGTCGTCTGCAAACTACACTATATAACAATATGTCCAGTATGGAATGACCAGCAAGAAGCCCGGACATGAATCCGATTGAATATCTATGGGATGAATTAAAGAGACGAATTCGTGTAAGAGATCCTGCCCCAGAAACACTTGGCCAACTGCAAAATGCAATCCAAGACGAATGGAATGCCACAACATTTGATCGTGACTCTCATCCGATCGATGAAGAACCGTATGGAACTATGGAAGCAGTAATAAGAGCTCAGGGAGGGAATACAAGTTATTAAATAAACGTTTCTTAGCTTTTTTTTCATTTACGTGTTTTTTTAGGTGGGAAAATCATCTAATGACAAATATCGCTCTTGGGCGGAGCGAGAGATAGTGTCAGACTTTTACTGACTGAAAACCCACTCCTGTTCCTTCTTTGCCTTCATCCCGGGGCCCCGGGCTTCGCTTTCACACTACCCGTGGCCCCGGGCTTCGCTTCCACACTACTCTGGCCCCAGTAGGCTTCGGCCCTGCTGGGCCCCTAGCCTACGATTTGCTGACATCTCCCTGAGGCGCGTTCATTTACGTGTGTTTTATCAATTTCTTAACATTAACATTAGGATTTGAAAACCTCACATTATTCACTATTAAACGACATTTGACATATATTCTCAAATATACAGATTTTTCTGATAATCCTTACAATACATAAACTTGCAAGGTGTTTCGATTTTTCTGATGAGAAGTGTATTTACACAGGACAAAAATATTTTATTCTTGAAACCTTTTTGACCAATGAAAAAGCTCCTTTTGGACGAATTTATTTCAGTCTCGTTTACTATATTGTATCTAATAAGTTTATTCTTGTTTCGTTATTGTTATAATTTAATCGGCGGCCATTTCCGGCAAAAGTAAAAATATAAAATATATATTCATGGTATTTTGTTGTTTCAGACCCGATTGTGAAGGAACAGGGGCGAATGGTTTCTTCCAATTCTCCAACTCCCAATGCATTGCAAGGACCAATAAGTACTACAGAATAATTGTTACAAAGAGGTGTTAATGCTCTTTATAATGTATTGATATGATATACTTGTACAAGATTCCGGAAGAAAAACACTAAAAATAACATCAAAAAGAGGCCACGGATGGTGTAAATACATACACAGGGACAGTGAAGGACTCCAATTCTGTTTAACAAACACTGATAATATAATTCCAATACTTCAAAATGGAATAATTTGGAAAGACAATATAATTTAGTGTTTAATGTTAGTAAATCTGGTTATTCATTGTTTTAAAAGTGTTTTTATCTGGTATAAACTGCTGACATACATTTGTGAAAGTGCTCGTGTACTCCAGATGAGTAGGTATCTTGTGGTGGGGAGGGTTCAAATAGTCAAAGTAAATTCTGAAACATCCATTTTTATATGAAATTCGATAATAATTATTGAGATAAAGAAAAATGCATCGAGTTGCACTTGATCTTTTGCATTTATTAACCTATGGTATTGATATTGTAATTACTTGTATAATATATTGGTAACACCTGCATACCATTTGCAAATATTGGTTAGCAGCTTTTCGTTGGTACTCTACTTATTAAAATTTTGTATTTATGTAATAGAAGTAAAATGTAGATATGTGTGATATAAATACAAAATTTTAAGATGATTAATTAATCGTTTTCTTTTATTACGTATTTTATAAAAGAAACCAGCTAATTCTAACATTATTAGATATTGTCGGATTTAAACATTGTTTTCTATTAGTATATTTTTAATAAGTTACGTTAGCTGTCCTCATAAATATTATACATAGCAAATCGTAATTTCAATTGGAAGGTGAGCCTCATGGAGTATAATTTATTTTAGTGTGATAACTTCAAGTTGTTGCATAACATTTTCTGAATAAACAATACTAACTTTGCCTGGAAATGTTTTGGATTATTTACACTCGAAGATTAAAACTTCGCATCCTTGTCATATTAATTTTTATTGTTTCGTTCTTTTTGTGTCTCACCTCCGAAGGGTAAGGTTCTCTTGCCGATTCATACAGATATAGTAGTCGCATGGTCAAGTTATTTAAAAAAGCTTCACAAGTTCATAGAAAAAAAATTGTAGCAATTCGTCTCAAATTTCTTTTCACGTTTTACACATACATATGTATATGCAAAGTGAGCTCGAAAAAAAAACAAAAAAAAACAGGATTTTTTTCTTTGTCCAACAGATACAATTACATTGTTAATTTATGTAGAAAAGCTTCATCCATAGCAGTAATAGGGTGCGAGGAAAGTCGACTTGAATTTTTTTTAAACACCTTGCCTATGTTAAAATCTCTAATAATTATTATGTTTAAGCAGGCCTAGCCAAGTTACGACCGTTTCGTTTCTCTTTCGTCGATGGCCTCGAGTCGGCCACGCCTCCTATTCCTTTGTTCTGACCACGTGACTGAGCGTTGAAATGACGTCATAACAAAGGAATCGTAGCCATATGACTCGAGGCGATCGACGAAAGAGAATCGAAAAGAAACTGTTGTAACTTGGCTAGGGGGAAGGATTATCAAGTAACGGGCAGCCTATGGCCCTTACTATGACTTGATGAAATTATCATAATTTCGATCTGAGTAAGGTATATAGATAGATAGTGCTATTTGTCTTAGGGCCGAAATTGCATAAAGCAGACGCACGCGACGGGCAACCGTCGCGCCAACCGGATTATTACCTACAATGTCGTTAGTTCAATTTTAAGGGCCAGTTGAGTCACTGAGTATTTTGTATGAACTCCGCCCGGGTCTATGTCGATTTCGCGGCCCCGTAACACCGTTTTTGTTTTTATAAAAAAATAAAACTTCAAGATTTTTGTTTTTGCGAGGCCGTTTTAAAAAAACACTGGGCAAGTGCGAGTCGGACTCGCGCACTGAGGGTTTCGTACAAACTTAAAAGGTAAATTGCGGTTTACGATTAATGACGTACTTATTAAAAAAAAACTACTTACTTGATCTCGTTCAAACCAATTTTCGGTGGAAGTTTATAAGGTAATGTACATCATATATTTTTTTAGTTTTATCATTCTCTTATTTTATAAGTTGAAGTGGAAGTTTGGAAGTGTCTCGCGCAAACTATTCAGTATATAGAAAAATGATATTAGAAACCTCAATATCATTTTTTGAAGACCTATCCATAGATACCCCACAGATATGGGTTTGATGAAAAAAAAATTTTGAGTTTCAGTTCTAAGTATGTCCCCATACAAAAGTTATTGTTTTTTTTCTATTTTTTGTGAAAATCTTTATGCGGTTCACAGAATACATCTACTTACCAAGTTGCAACAGTATACCTCTTATAGTTTCGGAAAAAAGTGGTTGTGACATACGGGCGGACAGACAGACACATGACGAATCTATAAGGGTTCCGTTTTTTGCCATTTGGCTACGGAACCCTAACAAGCTTTATTTTTTTTTTTGTAACTTTCAAATATTTCCGTGACGTAATCTCGTAGACATAAACGTTTGAAATCGTAAGTTAGGGACAGATTCGCGATTTTTTTTTATCGAGCCAAATAATTTATTTATATTATGTTTTGATTTTTGCCCGGCGGTTGGTCATATAGTCAATTTTAATAAAAGATAAGATAATCATTTATTTGCACACACGAGTACAATACATACATTACAAAGATTGTCAGTATGTAAGAGATGTTTAACACAATATAAATCGTCAGGTTTTCCCTGGACAATGGCATACAAATATTTCCAAAATAATACAAATAATAAAATCATTCTAGCGTGTCATTAAGTCAAATAATTTAAAAAAAAAATGATACTGATACAAGTCAAAATAAAATTAAACGTCACTCTAGAATGTCAAACTAATAATTATAAATGTCAATTATAATGTCAAACTAATTATTATGAAGGTCAAACTATTATTAAAATAATTATTATTATTGAAAAATAAATAAAAACTAGTGATAATAAAAATGTCATTATAAAAAAAAAAATAAGTATGTCACAAATTCAAGATTTGTCATTAAAAAACTCATTTAGATAGTACTAAGCTTTATCTGCTAGGAAACTATTAACTTTCTTTTTAAAGGCTATAATAATAATAATAATAATTTATTTATTTCTCCTCACAATGTTTTGTTTATAGCTAAAACGGTACAATTACTCAGTCTAGTATGTGTTACATATGTGAGGAGCTGGTGTCCGTGAAAGGCGTGGGATGCCTGTGTTACGGATCACCAGTGCCCCACCCATTGGACATGTAGAATCAATTTTGACTGGGTGCATTTTATATATAGCGTGAAGGTACTTATACAAAATAGAACAAAAAAAAAGAAAAAAAGGTTGAACTCAAAACTACGTATGTATACAATTCTGGAGTGATTTTACTAGAAGCAAACAACGATTAAATAAAGAAAGAAATTTGTAACGCCTATTACCTACTATGAGTAATTGTGGAAGCGCAGTGCACACAAAACAACATGAACAAAATATCCACTAAGTCACCCACAATAATTATTTCCTTACGCACTGGCTCGTCATACAAGAACATACCGTCATTCGGAAAGAATTATCGCGCGGGATCACGTGCATATGGCATGAATGCCGGCGGACTAGTGATCCACCGCTCGCTGACTCGCTGTTACCGCGCCGCAGGCGCAGAGATATAGTTATGTAGCTGTGATACACTGCGGTCTAATAGCTGTTGATCCCCGCACGAACGCCGGCGGTCGTGCGCTATTGTCTTACTATTGTGTCTCTAATTACGCTACTCAAGAAGTTAATAAGCGGAGCGGATTTCGTTCGAAGGCAGCGCGGTGTTATACTTAGTATTTTTAATTTGTGTACGCTGCGCTTATGTATATGTGTGTTTTGTGTATCTAGTTGTGGAGTGTAGATTATGTGAATGAGGGTGAGAGATTTGTATGAGCGTCTGTGAAGGGGTATGTGTGAAGGTGTGGGTGAGTGTTTAAGATGTGGATGTATTTAATCAAGATGAGATTGAATTATTATGAAGGAGGCTTTCTGTGTGTGAATAGTTTAGCTTCTGCAACCCATTTTTAACCACCACTTTGCATTTCCTTCTTGGTAGGGAATAGAATGATAAGCTACGATTTAATTTATTATATAAGTTAGGTCCTTGGTAGCTGAAAAACCTTTGGGCTAGACTAGTTTTAAAAAATGGGACGAGGCAAATTTTATCTTTGCGACGTTGGTTTTGAAATTTATCTGGTTCATATTTAACAGAGTCATGTTGCTTTAATACAGTGGCGTGTATAAAAAGCTGTCTGACAGTTAAAACTCCACTTTTCTCATAGAGCTCCGTAGTCTGGAAATCAAATGGTAGGGACAGACTTACCTTCAGAAGTGCACGCTGTGCTCTTTCAATGTTTAGGAAATATGTTTTGTATGTACCGCCCCAGGAGGTAATGCAGTAGCTCAGTTGCGATTGACACAAAGCGTAATAAACTGATTTAATCACGTTCGGTTCAGTTACGTGTCTTAGAGACTTAAAGATCATCATAAGTTTGCGGACTCGAGCCGAAATAAGGTCTATGTGGGCATGAAATTTCAAATTACTATCTATCATTACTCCTAGATATTTAACACATGACTGGGCTTTTAGAATAGGGCACAGACAGTTAGTACTACTAAAGTTAGGGCATATATGTGATGTTATTTGAAGTGACGGATCTGGCTTATTGTTGGACCTAGTTGAGAAAGCAACATAGTGAGTTTTATCAATATTTAGTGTGAGAAGGTTTCTGTTTAGCCACTGAGTTACCAAATTAAAACCTTGCTGTGCATTCGTAAATACCTCTGGCCAAGAGTTAGCACTAAACAGCAGAGCTGTGTCATCTGCAAACGCGATGATTTTTGAGTTGGGAATCTGAATTTGGCAAAGATCGTTAATGTAGCAGAGGAACAGTGTTGGGCCCAAGATACTTCCTTGAGGGACTCCGAAGGTCACTGGGACCTCTTCGCTGGTCGTATTTCCTATCTGGACACATTGAGTTCTATCCGTTAGGTAGTCCTTTAACAGTCTCAGTTGCAAACCTCTGATTCCCAGGCATTCGAGCTTCATCAGTAGTGTAGGCACAGATACTGTGTCAAAAGCCCTTGCCAAATCCAAGAAAATTCCAATAGTTTTCTTTTTATTGTCTAGGTTGCCGATTATGTAATTTGTCAGTTCCAACACCGCATCCGACGTGGATTTGTTCGCTCTAAATCCGAATCCGAGGCTATATCACTTGGCAACTTCCAGCGTTTAGGTAATTTATTATAAACTTTTGGAGCCATGCAAAAGACACTTACGCATAAGAGCTGTTTTGTGCTGATATTGACAAATTTGAGTATTGTCGCGTCTGTTACGAGGAAATCGATCAGCCATGCGAGAAAATAATTTCCAATATATACAGGGAAGGCAATGTCAAGATAAGGTATTTTTTAAAATAAGGCTTGCAACTCTGAGTTGTTTCAAGTTTGAACATCGCCCTTATGCATCACTTTTGAGTTTTAAAAATTAGCTCCCTATCAGTCGAATTACCTCAAAAGATGATGCCGTATCTCAAAATAGACTCCACTAGGCCGTAGTACGCGGTGAGCAAAGCATCGACACACTAACCGCTGAAGCCAGAGTGTACAGAGCAAATGCTACGGATGGTGCGGGGATACCGCACGGTTTCCCGCGAAGCGGCGAGCCTCCTTGCAGGTCAGCCACCATGTGATCTGGAGGCAACAAGCCTTGCACGCATGCACGATCTGCGCGTGGAGATGCAACTTTGGGGCGAAACTCCGCTGCTGCGACAAGTCGCGGCATGGCGGAAAAAGTTGCGGCGGGATCTCATGGTGGAATGGCGACAGCGACAGCGACTATCGCAACCCAGTGCTGGGCACGCCATAATTATGGCGATAAGTCCCCTCTTTGAGGAGTGGCTGGAAAGGCAACACGGCGTCCATACCTTCCGCATGACGCAGGTCCTCACCGGACATGGTAAGTTCGGGAGGTTCCTGCACCGGATCCGTGCGGAAGAAACGCCCGGGTGTCACCATTGCGTGGACCACGCTGGAGGACACGGTGGAGGTGTGCCCCGCTTGGGAGGAGCAACGCCGTGTCCTCGTGGGGTCGATCGGCGGCGGTGATCTTTCGCGCCGTCCGCCGTCCGGAGCGAGGAGGAGTGGCAGGCGGTCGCCTCCTTCTGCGAAGCAGTAATGCTAGCAAAGGAGGCGGCCGATCGCGTGAGGCAACGTTCCTCACGCCCCAACCGCCGCCGGGATTCTGATTCCGATTTCCGGCCACCGTAGGCGCGGGCATGCGGACGGTGAGCAATGGGTAGCTCGCTGTCCGACCGTCGGAATCGTCGACCGAGCCGAAGTCGTCGACGGCGCGTACTGTTTCACGCGCGCCTCAAGGAGATGTCAGCAACTGTAGAGGCCCATCAGGGTCGAAGCCTACTGGAGCCAAGGGTCTGATTCTGAAAGGAAGACTCGGCCCTGGTACGAAAGGCAACGAAGGAACAGGAGTGGGTTTTTAGTCAGTAAAAGTCTGACACTATCTCTCGCTCCGCCCAAGAGCGGGGATGTCATAAGATGATTTTCCCACCGAAAAAAAAAAACAGCAGATGCTGAAGTACTTATAGTCTCAATATGTGCCTTCCAGTTTAACTTCTTGTCAATAATTAATCCTAAAAAATTTGTTGTTTCAACTTCGTCAATGTTATTATTGTAAATTATGTCTAAAATGCGTACTTTACTGTCTGAGTGCGTTGACTAAAATGCATGATTTTAGTCTTATTCAAATTTATCTTTAAGTTATTATTATTAAGCCATTCTATTATTGCAATTAATGAATTATGTCATTTTTATATGGCCCTTTATTTTTACACTTAATTGTCACAACACTCATCGGCGAAGAGGCTCATCGGTTGCACTGTGGACTTAGGCAGGTCATTAATATATAACGTAAAAAGCGGAGGTCCCAACACTATATAAAATAGTTTTTCATGGTGTTCTCTTTACATTTGTGGATTTCCAAAGGATTAAAAAATTTCAAAATGAGTAGATCCTGGCCTTAACGGTGTGCATGTAGTCGTGTCGATGGAGAACTTAACATATTATTACGTTGCAAAACGGGCGCGTGGCTCGGCACCCCGCGACAGATGTTCGCGCGGGTTCCCGCTGCGGAGCATTTTTGTATGGGACCACGCGGGTGTCCGCTTTACGTAGGTTCAGCCCTTATAGTTCCGTCCCCCTTTCTCACTGGAATTATGATGATAATAAGAAGCATAGTAAAGCCAAGCCTTGAACCAGTGGCGGTTTGGCCTCCCAAGTAGCAAAGACAGATGTCTTGTCTTTTTTATGAGATCTTAAAAAAGTATTGTACAGTTTAATACGAGATCCGGCTGCAAAATTAGTGCGCTCGTCGAGTATTGCTCAAACCAAATTTTTACGCATATTTATGATTAGGAGAATATATATCTATCAGACTGCCTATCAAAATGTGGCCGCTAGTATTTTTAATTAAATTATTGTTAATTGATTTTTCAGAAAAAAATTCATTCACTTGTTTTAAATAAAATGTCTTAACTTCGCGGCAATATACAGGGTGTTTGATGCAGTGTGCCAAATTGAAATGGTCGACGGGAGAGGTCATCTGCTATCCTTTCAGACCCCTAAACACTTCTCATGCCCTGTGATTTTTTTTTCATCGACTTTTTATTGTTTTATGAAAATAAGACCCAAATTTTTCACACAAATACAAATTTAAAAAAATATATAAGGCATAACCTCTGAATTTTAATTTTATTTAAATGTGTATTGTATTAGAGTACTTTTAAATTTAAAATGAGTGAAATTAGCTATCTAGTTTTTTTTTTAATTTACTCGCAAAGTTTTGGACTTATTACAGCTATTTAGCTGTAATATGGACCGCTTTAAGTCCAAAACTCTGCGAGTAAATTAAAAAAAAAAAAAAGATAGCAAATGTCACTAATTTTAAATTTAAAAGTACTCTAATACAATACACATCTAAATAAATATTAAATTCGGAGTCTACGCCATAAATATTTTTTTAAATTTGTATGTGAATGAAAAATTTGGGCCTTATTTTCATAAAACAATACAAAGTAAGAAAACAAGTCGATGAAAAAAAATCCACAGGGCATGAGAAGTGTTTAAAGGTCTGAAAGGATAACAGATGACCCCTCCCATCGACCATTTCAATTTGGCACACGATGCACCAAACACCCTGTATATTAGGGGTTAAAGTATGAAATTGCCGATTTGTACTAAAATTTTTTTTTTTTTAAATTTAACATATTTATTTAATCAAAATAATTAAGTACCATTATTATCTATACATTGCTGCCATCTAATTGGAAAGTCATTTAAGCTGTTGATCCCCGCATTAACGCCGGCGTTCACGCGCCATTGTCTTACTATTGTGTCTCTAATTACGCACTCAAAAGGTTAATACTTTGCGATAGAACTCTGGTGATCTAGATTCGACAAACTGTGTGAAAGCATTTTGTACTGCCTCCTGAGAAGAAAACTTTTATCATGTAGATAATTGTCCAAATCACGAAAAAAATGGTAGTCCGTTGGAGCAAGGTTTGGCGAATACGAAGGGTGACGAATGGTTTCTAATTGCAGTTCCTGTAGAGTTAACCACTAGACAAACACATAGTTTTGACTGGCCGTCAAAACTGTATTTAGTTAGTAAAATGTCGTAATCTTGTAAACATTACCATTTAAAACGGTTTCTCGTGCTGTATGAGGTCTCGTTTTATCATGGAGCAATAATGGTAAAGATCGATTCATGAGTCAGGGCTGTTTCACTGCTAGTTTTGCTATCATTGTTCGGAGTTCGGCACAGTAGACATCTGCCGTTATTGCTTGACCAGATCGGAGAAAGCTATAGTGAATAATACCGTGCTGAGACTGCCACACCAATAGTTACCATTAACTTTTTATTTTTAAGCTTCGCTTTAGGACACTGTTACGGCGTTTGACCTGGGGTCAGCCATTGTATTTTTTGCTTACGTTTATCGTAAAGAATCCATTTTTCATCACATGTCACAATTTGATCCAATATTCCTTCATTTCAATATCGATTCAACAAGGCAACACAAGTTTCAACACGCGTTTCTTTCTGCAGATCAGTCAAATCATGAGGAACTTATTTTTCATATTTTTTTATTTTATTGATTTGACGCGTATAAGTCAATATTGTTGGTAAGGTAACCATGCCGCTAATTCCCGGATAGTTTGGCTCGGATCGGCTTCCACCATCTCTTTCGATTTATTGTTATTCACCTGTGTTCACCTGTCTTCCACGTGGTTCATTCTTCAAATCAAAATTTACATCACGAAAGCGTTTAAACCAAAATCGTACGGTGCGTTCATTAGCAGTCCCCTCTCCAAACGCAACATTGATATTGCGAGCTGTTTCTGCCGCGTTAGGTCCGCGTCGGAACTCGTATTCAAAAATCACTCGAATTTTCGAAATATCCATCTTGTCTAAGCTGAATAAAAAAAACAACTGAAAGATGACTGAAAGTCGATAATCGAATGTTGCGCATTTTTTAAAAGAAGAACTTCCATGTGAAAAAAGTTTCACTCAAAAATCTCTAACCATGAAGGTTCTAGGTCAATTTGAAGTACCTATTACAATGAAACGGCAATTTCATATTTTAACCCCTATTATAAAGACCCTGAATAATCACAGTTGGCGTTGCGCACTTGGCCGCACCTTTTCGCAGCCAGGTAGGTAGGTAAACAGGTATGACTATGACACATTTAAACGTTTATAACGTACATTAATTTTTATAAATCAATTTTTGGCCGCATATAAGAGTTGCTGGCTATTAAAGATGGATAATGATATTTAAGGAAGGGTGAAAGAGAGTTAGCGCGTAACATCACTAGTCAGACGAGATTGCTAGCTATACACTATAGCCATTGCGCATGCGTCGAATGCTAGTGAATGAATGAGTGATGTGTGTGTGAATGTTGTTTTTTTTTATTAATTATATTTGTAAGAAATTGCCCTGTGCGATAAGACCGCCCATTCTGCCGCGCTTATGATAATTACAGTAAGTCACATTTTGGTCGATATTGAGTTAAGTATATATTTGAAATGTAGAGATTGAGATCTACATTTCTGTATATTTAAAATTTGAAAATGTCGTATAGAAAATCAAATAAGCTTAAGCATAGTTACAGTAAGACACATTTTGCGCAAAGACATACTTATTATGATTGCAGTATGGGCACATACGGTTGATTTTTTCATAAAGTTAAAACCATTTCCTAGGTATTGCTACAGTACCTAAGTAATTTTGCTAATATTATTTTTAAATTATGAGTGTTTTTCATTAATTATCACTGAAACATATTAACAGTACCTAAGTACCACTTGCTATAATTATATTAAGTGTTGGAAACAAAACATTGGTATACTAAACCTTAACATATCTACAGTAAGAGTATATACTATATTGATGCTTAAGCGTTTCGCAAAGTATTATTGTATTATCTTGGCATAAGTACAGTAAGTAGAACATAAACACGTTACTTACTGCAAATATTCTAAAGCGTTTAGGTTCCGAATGGGTAGTGCGGGGTGGGGCAAGTACGTTAATTTTGCAGTCACGGACCACGCAACAACAGAGACTGACGTGCGTCGGAGAATAAAAAAAACGATGGGTTCGTAGGAATTAGGAACCGTCCATACGGCCCAACTGTATGGACAGTTCCTACGAACCCATCGTTTTTCAAGACTCACTGTACAAATAAGAATAAGAGGCTCTCTGATCAAACTCTCGAGCTCATGAAGAAGAGATGTTAGATAATTCTGCAGTCTTCAAACGATACGTGCAGATACTGGCAGCTCAATAGATCTCCCTGGATCTCTCCCTCACCGATTACCTTATATTTATATGGTGAAGTGGCAACCGGCCGCGTTACAGTCGTTTACGACATTCTCTGTTCAATGTTCTGTGCTTGAAAACGTTTGCTAAGGATTAGGAGGGATTATTTGCATTTCGTTGATTTCGCTTATTATTTCGTGAGGTTTGCTAAGGTTAATTAGGAGGTTGTTATTATAACAATTCGAAGATTTGAATAGGTTAGGAATTTTATGATTAGTGACGGATTATCTACTGATTATTACTTAATTATTAGATTTAAAAGAAGTGTTAATTGAATAGTTACTTTATTTAATTGTTAGTTATTTAGTACTCTTATAAATAATGAATGGGTCGATAGGCGTTCTACGAAAAGTGAGGTGGGACCCGGAAGACCAAACAAAGCCTAAACAATTGGTAGTAAAATTCACTAATAATTTGATTCACGAATTATTGCCTATTAAGTCAAAATTTGAGATCATACCCAGGGCATACGTGTACAGAACCTCCGTCGTTTGATCGAGGCCTACCTGAAGGACAGGTTTATCATCTACCCCGGTCACGAGGGAGAGTGGAGACGGCGAGAGATGTCGTGCGGTGTTCCGCAGGGATCGGTACTAGGACCGCCCTTGTGGAACATCGGGTACGACTACGTGTTGCGCGGCGACCTCCCCGACGGGGTCAGCGTGGTCTGTTACGCAGACGACACGCTGGTCCTGGCGCAGGGGGAGTCGCACCAGGCGGCGACCGAACTAGCGACATGTGGGGTTGCGACAGTCGTGGACAGGATCCAAGAGTTGGGACTCGAAGTGGCACTGCACAAGTCCGAGGCCATGTGCTTTCATGGCCCTCGGAACGCGCCACCACCGGGTTCCCAAATAACGGTAGGAGGGGTTCGCATCGACGTCGGGTCGACGATGAAGTACCTGGGACTTGTCCTTGACAGTCGGTGGAACATTGTGGAGCACTTCTGACGTCTGACTCCCAAACTGGAACGGACCGGGGCTGCCCTAAAGCGGCTCCTGTCCAACCTGGGGGTCCAGGCGCCTCCTGCCGGAGGCTCTACGCGGGAATCGTTCGCTCCATGGCCCTTTACGGGGCGCCGGTGTGGGCGCCGTCGCTGCAAAGGCGACTGGCGGCCATGCTGAACGCTTGCCAGAGGGTCATGGCCATCCGGATGGTACGGGGATACCGCACGATTTTCCGCGAAACGGCGAGCCTCCTTGCTGGCCTGCCACCATGGGATTTGGAGGCAACAGTCCTTGCACGCATGCACGATTTGCGCGTGGAGATGCAACGCCGGGGCGAAACTCCGCTGCCGCGCCAAGTCGCGGCATGGCGGACAGAGTTCCGGCGGGATCTCATAGTGGAATGGCGACGGCGACTGTCGCAACCCAGTGCTGGGCACGCTACAATTATGGCGATAAGTCCCCTCTTTGAGGAGTGGCTGGAGCGGCAACACGGCGTCTTCACTTTCCGCATGACGCAGGTCCTCACCGGACATGGCAAGTTCGGGAGGTTCCTGCATCGGATTCAGGCGGAAGCAACGCCCGGATGTCATCATTGTGTGGACCACCCAGAGGACACGGTGGAGCATACGGTGGAGGTGTGCCCCGCTTGAGCGGAGCACCGCCGTATCCTCGTGGAGGCAATTGGTGGCAGCGACCTTTCGCGTCGGGCCCTGGTTCGAGCTATGGTCCGGAGCGAGGAGGAATGGCAGGCGGTCGCCTCCTTCTGCGAAGTAGTAATGCTAGCGAAGGAGGAGGCTGCCCGCGCGAGGGAACGAAGGTCCTCACGCCCTAGCCGCCGTAATTCCAACCCCGACTACCAGCCACGGTAGACGCGGGCTTGCGGACGTCGAGCAGTGGGTAGCTCGCCGTCTGGCTGTTCGGTAATGAACCGGACCGAGCCCAGTCATCAACAGTCAGCAAACCGTAGGGGCCCAGCAGGGCCGATGCCCGCTAGCTAGGACCGCGGAGAATTTCTGAAAGGGAAGGGAACCCGTAGTTCTAGAACGCAAAGGGTAATTGAAGGATACAGGTGTGGTTTTAGTCAGTAAAAGTCTGACACGCCTTCTCGCTCCACCCAGAGCGCGAGAAGTCATTTGGATGATTTCCCACCTTAAAAAAAAAAACGTGTACAGAGAACAATTCCCAATCTGTGTGGGCGTATGCTCTAACAATTCACAAGAGCCAAGGTCTAACCCAAGTAGCACAGAAGCGCTGAATAGTTGCTGAATCACTGTTCACAATGGAATCTTCAGCTGAATAAACCTGCTGAATAAGAGCGTTAGAGGCGCCTACTCAGCTGATATAACTCTGATTTGGGCACAAATTAATCAGCTGTTAGCTGAATAATGTAGCTGATTGCACTATAACAGCGTTATTTGAGCATTATTAAAGGTAACAGTCGCCCCAAGAGCTGAATAATGACTGATTATCAGGGTATGTGTTACCTTTTATACACCACAACGGCTGAATAATAGAGTACTTGTTGCCTATTTTTTAGCACAAAATACACTCCAGGATATTAGTAACTCTTTTATTTAGCTGACAATTCACAAGTGGCAAAATTGTGAATAATTTTCACCCTACTACTTATTATTTTGATATGTTTTGTGTGAACCATTTTGTAAAATGTTTGTGGGAAATAAGCAAATGTTATCTGTTCTTAAGTAAAACTTTGTTTTTCCTCCATGTGCATGAAATTCGAATGGGAAAGAGAGTTTATTGTCAAATACTATATAATTATAGATGAAAATTTTCACGCGCTCTCAAAATATCACTGTTTACTTGAAAATTATAGTATAAAATATGTTGATGATATTATTATAAAAAAATTAAGTCTTTTTATTTTTCCTTTATAATTTGACAATAAGCTGTTTACGTATAAAATCATTACATTTTCTATTAAAATTCTGTTGTTATTTTCGTAGACTAAACAAAAACAAATTGTTATTATATTGTATACATAGGTTAGAATCTAAAAAATGGCAGACAAGCAATGTGTACCGTATTAACCACAATCAAACGGCATGATCTGTTTAAGTGTCCACTCGTGGTACCTGAATCAGTAACGAGCTTTTACTAGTGGTTCTTGTGTTACACAAGTCAGCTACTGATTCATGTAAAGCTTAATAGTGGGTACATGTACGCAAATAACTGTAGGTAATCATCAGTGAACCGATACACTCTGCAGGAATTTTAGGGATCCGCGGATTAAGCCTCATCATCATCACATCATCCTATATTTTTTAGATTAGCGTATGTTAACTATGTACCTAGTAAGTATCAAAGTTTTCTCGACCAAAGTAGACATAATTATGTTTATTTATTGTGCAAACCTACCACAGTATTGTCTTTTTAACCCAAAGGTTGACTGGTAGAGAATGCCTTGTTGCATTAAGTCCGCCTATGTACAACTACTGTACATGAAGTTTAAATAAATAAATAAATAATTAGGTAAAACTTTTTAAAAGCTCAGGCTTTTAAACAGTGTGGTCATTGTGAAATGAAAAACTTTTACACCAACATTTTCGGATACGGAACCCTCCCGTTCTAAAATTTCATTCACACTTAGACCATTATTCGACGAAGCGCTGAATAAAAAAGTCTTCAAGGTCTTATTTAACGGCACTAGTAGATTAATGGTCAACGCTAGTAAAAGTATTCAGCTCTCACTGAGGTTATGGGTAACATGTGAGCTAATAAAGAGCATTTTGCTTTAACTTAGCATCATATATGTTCACCCATAGTGATCATGTGGGCTTTATTTGATTTGTGGATTTTTGCGCGAGGGAGATGGCGCTAGTGCCAGCAATAACATCAGCTCCGTGATTAAAAAATGTTTATAAATATTTTATCCATATTTAAGTGACAAATGCAAGTAAATCAGTGAGAATATTGAACAATAGTGACGCAACAGTGTTTTCAAACGATTCCACGCAAAAACAGTAAAGTTATAAATGAAAAACATTGCCGTGATAATCGTCTAGCAAATAATGTCAATCACTTGTAAAACTGTGTCAACGTATTGTGATTACTAAATAATCTGGATTTCTTAGTGACAAGTGAAGTGCAACGAAAAGTTTTAAAAAAAGCATCAACCAATTTCGCATCGAAGATCATTGAACGTGTGGCCGAGTTGGTTAAGACGCCGCGCTGGTTTTTTTGAAATAACAAAACACTCTTCGTGACCGCAAGTTCAAATCCAAGTTCTACTATAAGACTTTTTCCTAATGTTTTCAATCAATTTATAATGATGGAATTCTTAGAGAATATCACATTTCGACATCGGAAGACTACTTCTCAAAACAAGCCCCGTAACCGATCATCGTCAATGAATGAAAGCAATAGTAGTTGCAATAATTCGACGCTAGATGGCACTAGTAACAGTTTACCAAACCTATCCGACGATGAAAATGATAAACAGCTGTCTGATCTTAAAAATGAGATAGCGAAACTTAAATCCGAGTTGTCCTCGGCTCACCAAGAAATTAATAACCTAGCACTTGAAAATATGGAATTAAAAAAATCTTTAACAGACATGAAAACAAAACACGAAATAACAAAAAAAGCTTTCAAATTAGTAACAAGTGAGACCCCCACCAAAAAACATAAAATTAACAAAAATAAAACACCTCATAAAAACAGCATCCAAGATCTATGTCAAAAACCATGGCATGATACTTGTTTATCTCCGAGAACGCCGAATAATAACATGGTGCCACCGTATATGTCTCTCCCCGAAAAGAACAAACTGTGTATCATAAGCAGCAACAAAACTAAGGGAATATTACAAACGTTTAAAGATACATTTAACGACATGCAATTATGCCACTATCTTACACCTAATTGTGGCATCGAGAAACTTATTCACAATTTACAATCCAAACTGTTAAATTACACCCTAAAAGATTGCTGTATTATATTTATAGGAGAGGAAGATTTTCTTACAACAAACAACTACTGTAATTTGGTTGTTCATATAAGAGAGGTTTTAACAAAAATAAATAACACCAACGTCATCTTATGCCTACCCACATATAGAAACCATTACTACTCGGCGATGTATAATTGGAGAGTCGAAACTTTCAACAATTTATTATACATGGATAACCAAAACCATAACTATACTTGGTTGTTCGACTCCAATCTAAAATTATCATATGATATGTTCTCCTGGTATAATGGCCATATTAATAACAAAGGAATGTTGAATATTCTGCAAAACTTGAAAACACTCATGAACGAACTTCCTAGTGAATGGACCGATGCAAATGTTGTGTGTTCGGAGATACCACCTATAGATATTGATGGAACAAATATGACGACAAACAATTCTGATTTTTTTCGAATATAACAACATAAATATCCTTCATCAAAATATTGCTGGTCTTTTAAATAAGACAGATCAACTTACTATCCATCTTCAAGAACTAGCCAGGAAACAAAAAGATATAGACGTTATTTGTATTACTGAACACTTCATTATGCTTGGCCATGAAAAGTTGTTGAACCTTCCGAACTACAAACTAGCTGCATGCTATGCAAGACAATCAAAAAAGCGTGGAGGATCTTGCATTCTTATCAAACACAATCTAGAATATAAAGAACTAACGGACATCTCACGACAATCAAGACCAAATGCTTTCGAATGTTGTGGAATAGAACTAATAAAACAAAAATTGATTATTATATGTATTTATAGACCACCAAAAATGAATAACTTAACTGTATTTTATGAAAACTTTGACATAGTCCTGAAAACGATATGTACAAAACCTAATAAAAAAATTATTGTATGTGGGGACTTCAACATAGATATCTTGAAAAGAAATAACGTTTCCAAAGACTTTGAATACTTTCTATTAGGGTACAATCTTAATCTAGAACTACGGCAACCAACTAGATTGACCAGTAGTAGCTGCCTTGATAATTTTGCATGTAGTTCTCAACTAAAATGTAAGTGTGATATAATGGACTTTGCTCTATCTGATCACACTGCACAGATACTGGAAGTAAAAGTAATCAGAACCTGTAGAATCAGTTCCTGGCGCATTAGGAGACGTGATCTGTCAACCGAAAATTTAGTGAGGTTCAATAATCATCTCCAATGTCTTTCTTTCTCGGATATTTACCATACAGAGAACGCAAACGAAGCATACGATTACTTTCTGGAACACTTTAGAATGCTGTACGATCTTTGTTTTCCATACAAGTTAGTTACGCTCAAATCAAATCGAACTATTAAATGGGTTTCTCGCGGTATACGAGTGTGTAGTAAAAGACAGAGACACTTATTATGGAAATACAGACGTGAGTCCTCGGTCGAAAACAAAAATAAATTCAAAAATTACTCCTTAAAATTCAGGAAAATAATTAAATTAACCCAAAGAGCACAAAACAATTTCTTTATAAACTCGGCCAGTAACAAATCAAAAGCATCATGGCGTATTATAAATAACAATACACGCAATGCTGAGTCAATATATAGAATTAAAATTCAAAACACCATCATTACTAACCCGTCAGAAATTGCAAATGCATTTAACAATTTCTTCATTGATCAAGTATATAATAATACCCCACCAACAAATGTGCCACATGGTTTTATTGGCAACACACATTCAATGTTTATGTCGCCAGTGTTGCCACAAGACGTAATAAGAGTAATACAGGCACTGAAAAATACTAACAGCGTGGGATATGATGGTATAGCTACAAAAGTTATTAAATTCGTAGCGAATAACATTGCTTTGCACTTATGCCATATTATAAACTTATGCATAAGCTCTGGAGTGTTCCCAAACGGTCTAAAAACAGTTATTGTAAAACCACTTTTAAAAAAAAACGACAGAGACAGGTTAGTTAATTATAGACCCATTGCTCTAATTCCCATATTTTCAAAAGTTATTGAAAAGTTAATTTATGAATCAATTAATAAGTTCTTATGTAAATATAATATTTTATGTGATGAACAAAAGGGATTCAGAAAGAACAAAGGTATAAATGTTGCTATTTACGACTTGCTTAGTAATATAATGGGTAACGTCGATAAAAGACTACCGATTTGCGCAATTCTCACAGATATGACAAAAGCTTTTGACTGTGTTCATCACGAAACCCTGATCAATAAGCTAAACATGTATGGAATAAGAGGAAACGTACTTGATCTTCTTAGGTCTTATCTAAGTGACCGTAAACAATACACGGAAATATCAAAAATTTGCACTATCACGAGGCGCGAAAAAACATACGTATCTGATGCAAGAGTTATAAGATATGGCGTACCTCAGGGTGGAGTTCTTAGCTCAATCCTATTCTTGCTATATATAAATGACCTACCCCATCACATTAAACACCCCATGGTTTTATTCGCTGATGACAGTACCGCACTAATAAAATGTACAGATCTAGATAAATACGAACAAGACATAAATACTACGCTTGAGGACATTGTGAATTGGCTTGACGACAATAATTTAGTAATTAACCTGCAAAAAACCAACGTAATGCACTTTTACCAACGCACTTCAATCCCAAATATAGTGATAGAATATGATAACTGTAGTATAGACCAAGTAAAAGTTGCAAAATTTCTAGGTATACTAATAGATAGCCAGTTGACTTGGAAACCTCAAGCAGAAGAAGTCTGCAAAAAACTTAGCGTAGCCGCGTATGTTCTTTATAATTTAGCGAAAAAGGTCAACATCACCACAACAGTAGTTGCATACCATGGTCTAGTCGCGTCCATTTTGAGATATGGAATAATCTTTTGGGGAAATTGTACTCTGCGAGAACAGGTGTTCAAGGCCCAAAAGCGTTGCATAAGGGCAATACTTAATATGAAAGCAACGGATAGTTGCGTTCCTGTGTTTAAGTCCCTCAAACTCTTAACTTTCCCATGCATATATATTTTGGAAGTCGCAACTTTCGTTAAAGGTAATATGAACCTTTTCAGTACTATGTCAGAAACTAGGAAAAGACCTTTGAGAAGTCAGTATAGATACTTACTAAATGTTGAGAGTTGTAATACTGCTTTGCTCAAAAAAAGTGTTATTAATATGGGCCCAATAATTTACAATAAAATACCCAATGTAATTAAAAATGACACAAATCAAAACTTTAAAAAGAGACTGACATCATTATTAATTGAAAAATGTTATTATTCTGTACCTGACTTTTTAAATGACGCTGACATATAAATTAATTAACGTACCTAATGATTTAATTTTCTCTCTAACATAATTGATTTAATCTTCTCTTTGACATACCTAATAATTCATTTATTTAATAATTTTTTTAATCCTTGACATACCGATGTAATTTTTTTCTTTGACATTCATATAATTCAATTTTGTTTTATTACTGGACATACATAATGATTAATTTTTTTCTATGACTAATGATTATTATTTTTTATTATTATTATTCTTTGACATACATAATGATTTAATTTTTTCTGATTTAATTGATTTTAATTTATTTGATTTATATTATTCCAAGTATATACTAAGTAAATTTTAAAGTTATGATTGTTTCTCAATATTGTTAACGACCTCATTAACGTTTGCATGCCTAATATAAGGTAGATTGTACAAGGCCCACTTAATTATTGTTCCAACTTATCTCATGTACCTACAATCTATGCAAATAAATTTTTACTTACTTACTTACTTACTTTTTTATAAGAGCTATTATACGATTGCGTGTAACAAGCTGATTAACATTACACAATTTCCACTGTGTGCAGCAAAAGGCATTATATCTTTGTTATTTGAAGCCACAGAATAACAGATTACATTATAGTAGCTCACGTGTTCTTTTTTAAAATGCAAGTGGTCTAAGGGTACACTTGTGGTCTTCAATTCAGAATATAGCTTAGTTAATGTCCACAAAAATCCTTTAAATTGCTTAAAGCTGTATAATACTAATTTGTTACCTATATTAACGCTGCAAGCGTTACAGTGTGGTCTCCGTGACGCATAATTACGTTCTTATTCAGGTGAAAGATCACTTTTCACCTACTGTAGGTCGAGTGTACTGTAATAACTCTTCATAAGTGTTAAAGTTACCGATGTTACCTCTTGTGACATCTTATAATGCAGTTTTGTGCTACTTGGGTAAGTCTAAAAAATGCCCTTGTCCCCAATGTCCATCATTGGCACTTCCAATTATTCTCTTGTGGCCAAGCCTAAGTGGCGCGTTCACGAGTAACCAATCTTCATGGGGTGCACCTCATAAATGTTGACTTCAAGAGTATAAAAGCTCAAGTTTCAGCGATCACCGAATACAACCGGCTTAGGCGTAAATGCCGCACCGATCTTTCAGAAATTAAACCGTCTAAAAGAATAAATAATGAACGCGAATGGGCAATACGAAAAACTGTTGCTGTAAGTACAAGAATCAGAACCGGAAAAAAAGAAAAGAAGGATTTGTAATAATAAAAAAACTACTCCTAAAAAGAAAAAAACTGTGTCAAATAAGAAAATCTAGGTAATAAAATAAATCAATATGCCCACGTTTCTACAAAAAGAAGTAAAATCCCACCAAAAACATTCTGTAAAAAACGAACCAAGTCTCGTTTTTTTATCTCTAAAAAGTAATGAAATCTAGACTGTGCCAAGTCTAAGGTTCCTTACTGCGATTTCTTTATTTTTATAGTTAATGTTGTGTGACTTGGCCGTTGAAGGGTACACAAGGGTACAAAACCAGGTGCTCCATGACACCATTGCACCAATCTGTCGCCAGAACCGCTATCCATTTACGATGGAAAATTGCCACTTGGAAAACGTTGATTCAATAACCAGTCAATTGTAGGCTTGATAAAGCTGCGTATTTCAATAATACTCATGTATAAGGCGAGCCTGAAACAAACAGTATAAAAAAAAATTCTAGTACAGACGGACTTCTAATCATTGATAGAAGTCCGTCTGTACGTCTATTTTATGTTAGATCGGTGGTCAAATGGTCAGTTTGACGCTCCAAAAAGAAGAGAGCAGACAAAGAGTAGGTATGTAAAGCTAACGCTTTAAGAGGCGGGACTTCCTTAGAAAAAACCGATGTATGAAACGTGCGTCCTCGATCAATACCAACCTAACAGAATTACAGAACTATGGCGGAGTACATACTGCCAACATAATAACATTACTAGTGACGTACTGGGTTGTGCGAAAACTTATATCTATATCGGCAATTTTTCCTAACGGGGATTTCTTATTTTCAGGAAATAAAAAATTAAAATTCGAAACTCAAGTTGTTTTAATATATATTTATTCAACGAATTAAATTTACCCATGCTATTTATATATTTGGTTACACAAAAATTTCAATAAATAATAACTTAAGTCAACAAATTTTCTAGTGACTTAACACATTTAACTTATCTCAAAAACTACTGAACCAATTTTAATTAAACTTGCACTTGCACTTCTCAAGATTAGAAAGAAAGAAAGAAAAACTTTTCGGTGTAATTAAATACCAAAAACCGGATTATTTATTTAATAAGTTGAGTTGGCTTACGAGCCGACGAGAATGCGAAAGAAGGCAATGCTCACAGCAACTTTCGACCAAGTGTTATGGTACAGCTGCTTTTAGGGGCAGCTTTCGTTATTCAGCTTCCAAAGTGTGGAATAACCTCCCGCCACCTATGAGAGAGACAAACACGATAGGAACGTTTAGAAGACGCTTGCGACAGTATCTGATCGATGCATAACGAAAGCTGGATATGGTGGCACAAAATACCTCAATTATATAAAGTACCCGTGTGCCTGTCTTGATTGATAATACTTTTTAGTGCTTGGTGTTCACATCATTTGGTGTTACAAGTAAGGACAATTAATTAGGTGCTGTTACATAATGGTGGGAGTTGCTCACAATAGGTCTCCTCGGGTTCCCTGTCCCTCTGACCGGAGGGAGCGGTTATGTTGTCCACGGCAGCGTGGCGTCCTATCGCGGGTATGAGACCTGTAAAATACAAAGCAGTACATTACTTACACTATTTTTTTAACTTCTTAATATTTAAAACAATTTCTTCTCAACGTACCCACTGTTTCTGGCCTACTTGCTTGCCACAGGCGCGCATAGTCCGGATGGTGCCTTTCATTTCCATTCGCCTTCCACAGCCTGGCGTTATACATATATATATATTAATGTTGGAGTCTCAAGGTGGCTAGTCCGAAAGTACATCTCCATTTTGAAACATTACTGAAAAATCAAATGGAAATTTAGATAATGTACCACAGATTTAATTAAATGACATCGTTCCTCAATATATAATTTTGAATTATTATGATTATACTAATTATTAAATTTGCACTTAGCTTCCGTACTTGTAGTCTTTTTTTATCTGTAAAATACCCTATGCACAACTCTGCATTCACTTTTATAACATGTGTATATTTTTTAATGCACCGTTAATGCAACTCGCAGAAAGATTAGAGCAACTGAGAAAATGCGTTCATAATCGCTCATTCACAGCTGCATGCAGCGCACTGGTGTGGGGGGAATGAGTAAATACACCGATTGCATCCTAACTCGTTCGAGATTTATCTTCCATCTACCCACATTTTGTATCTTTATTCTACCGTTTTTTCTTTTTTGTTTTCTCTCTGTCGTTGTCGTTATATTTTGTTTTATTCGTCTATTATTTATTTCTCACACTTTTAACAAACACACTATCTTACACATATTTATTATAATTAACACAACATTATTTTGATGGTTTATATTATTTAAGTAGGCATCACCGATACATATATATATATTACACTCAAAAACTGTTTTACGTCCGTTGCGTCACAACCACAGGTCAGTTGAAAACCAGCGTCAGGCACTAGTTGTCTGACATTCATGCTGAACTGGACCTATTTTGGTGTAGCCGTGAGGCACACAACTACATTTTTTGCTTCTTGTTTTTTATTTTTGTTTCGTGTTTACCTATATTGTGTTTGTGCCTTGTGCTGTACCAAATAAATTTCTCCTGGTGACCAGGGTAGATGATGTTCGACAGGTAGGCCTCGATCACACGGCAGAGGTAGTCGGGCACCCAGTGGTACCGGAGTGCCCTCCTAATGCTCCATGCCTCCAGTGCAGGGAGTTAAAGGCATTGGCGATGTCCAAAGACACCGCCACGATACACCTGCCCCGGGACACCGCCTCCCCCGTCGTGAGGGCTCGCACGCGCATGATGGCGTCCACCGTGGAGCGCGCGAAAGCCGAACTGGCCGTCCACAAGGTTCGGCTTCTCTCGTGCTAGGTGTGCGACGAGGCGATCAAGTCCTGAGGTAAGGTCTCATCACAACGAGCCCAAACTCAACACACCTAGTTCCACTCATTTATTAGTTCCAGTAGCGGTCTTTGAGGTACACCTTCAGGTCGCTCCATCAAGTCCTGAGGTAAGGTCTCGTCACAACGAACACAACGAGCCCAAACTCGGCACACCTAGCTCCACTCTTTTATTAGTTCCAGTAGCAGTCTTTGAGGTACACCTTCAGGTCGCTCCATCAAGTCCTGAGGTAAGGTCTCATCATTACTAACACTCCGAGCCTAAGCTCGGTACACCTAGCTCCACTAGTTTATTGGTGTCAGTAGCAGTCTTTGAAGTATATATACCTTGAGGTTGCTCCATCAATTTCGAAATGGAATGTTTCATAAAAAGGATTATTCAAAAAAAAAAACTATGAAACTAAATAAATAAATCTTATATGGTGTAGCGATGCGCTCACCAGGCCACTGAATGCGTCATTTTTTTTTTTTGTGTGTGGCCTCTCGCAGGTCAACCTAGGAGGTTGTCGGCTGCTTAACCGGACTTGCCTGTGGCGGCCTCGATTCAAGAATCAAAGCCTCCAGCCAGGGCTTACTTAACTAACCTTAAAAACTAAGCGACTACACGCTGGGGGAGGGCAGCAAGGGACGGGCTGGATCGAACATAGATATTATTATTATTTTCGGGGAATTTTAAAACTACGTCTCAGTGGCGCGGGCTGGCTCGAGCAAGGGACGGGGAGGACGTTGACGGGCTTGTCGCGGCGGGCCTCAGCGGCGAGGACGGAAGGATGGCGGTCTGTATTGTTTGCGAACTGTACTGGTTTCCTTACGGCTCTCTTGGAGCAGGGTAATGGGGTCTTCGGGGGTGACGAGAGTATGCCTAGGACGGCGAATCTTGGAGATGCGGGAGGGTTCGTATCGGGCTTCCGATGCGATAAGGGGGTTGCGGTGTTTCACGGCAGTATCGAAGAAACGCTTGCAAAGGCGTTTCATGAACTGCTGGATGATGGCCGATGGGGATTTTGAGATCTAAATGTAGATTCTCATTTCGGACGTAAAGTGGAGCACCGAGAATTTTCCGGAGGGTTCTATTTTGGAGGGTCTGCATCCTATGGAGATAACGGGGCTTGGCGTGTGCGAAGATAGCACAGGCATACGTCATGATCGGGCGGATTACTGCAGTAAAAGGCGCAGCTTGCACTTAAGTGACAGTTTGCTGCGGGCAGTCATAAGATAATGGAGCCTACCTTGAGCGAAAGCGGCTCGCGAACGAGCCTGCTTTATGTGCTCGGCGAAGGTCAAGTGCTGATCGAGGATCACTCCGAGGTACTTGGCTTGCTTCTCCCAGGGGATCGGCTTGCCGTACATAGTGATCGGAGGGGGAGGGGGGACGGACTTCCGCTGTCTCGAGTAGAGAATAGCTTGACTCTTATCAGAGTTAACCTCGATCCTCCATTTCCGGAACCATTTGCCCAAAATGTTTGCGGAGGTTTGGAGATTGCGAGCGATAACTCTGGGGTCACGACCGGTTTAGTAAATTGCCGTGTCGTCGGCGAAAAGAGCCAACTGGGCCTTTTTACTTTTGGGAATGTCGCTGGTGAAAAGCGTGAAAGCTAAGGGGGATACTACGGAGCCTTGCGGGACTCCTGCTCGAATGGGGTGGGGGGAGGAGAGGGCTCCCTCAATTCGATAGCGGAAGGTGCGATTCGACAGAAAGTCTCGCATGATGAGAACGAGACGGTCTGGCACACCGAGTTGATATAGCTTATATAATAAGCCATTGTGCCAGACCTTGTCGAATGCCTACGCTATATCGAAATACAAGACACCCGTCATCGCATTACGCTGGAAGCCAGCGCTTAGGTGCTCTACGATGCGGTGGACTTGGTGGACGCATGAGTGCTCGGTAGGGAACTCGAACTGCTCATTAGGAATGAGACCCTTGGATTCGGCAAAATCTTTGAGTCGCTTATAAATAAGCCTCTCGTAGATCTTACCGAAAACATTGAGGAGACTGATGGGGCGGTAACTGGTAGTGTCAGACTTGGGCTTGCCTGGTACGAGCGAGTTAAAAAGGAATTTGAGATTATGATCAGCCAAGGATTGTGCAGAAGCCCATGGTCTAGTCCTCTCCACATTGTTCCAAAGAAAAACGGAGACCTACGAGCGTGCGGAGACTACAGGCGTCTCAACTCAGTCACAAAACCAGACCGCTATCCTGTTCCAAGGATCAAAGACTTCACATACCAGCTCACCGGCAAGCAAATCTCCTCAACCATTGATCTGAACCGTGCATACCATCAGTTGCCTGTTCGCTCAGAAGATGTGGAAAAGACCGCAATCATCACTTCTTTCGGACTCTTTGAATTCCCGAGAATGTGTCCAGGCCTAAAGAATGCTGGACAAACTTTCCAGCGTTTCATCCATGAAGTGCTGCGAGGACTTGACTTCGTCTACCCATTTATCGATGACTTATTTGTTGCCTTAGAAGACGAAGACACGCACAGAGAGCACCTACCAACAGTATTGCAAAGGCTGGACGAATACGGCATAACTATTAATCAAGACAGGGGGAGGACACGATAATCCTAAGATCTGGTAACCTGCTCTATTTTCGGGAGAGGGACCAGCAGTCCCAAGGTGGTGTCGGGTTTATCGTCCACAAGTCCCTTGTGAACAATGTGGTGAATATCGAGAGCGTGTCGACCAGGGTGGCGTACCTTATACTCAGAATATCATCAAGATATTCGCTGAAGGTCATACAGGTTTACGCTCCGACCTCGACACACCCCGACGACGAAGTAGAGACCATGTATGAGGATGTATCCAGAGCCATGCATGGTTATAAGACTCACTTCACCGTGGTCATGGGGGACTTTAATGCGAAACTGGGCAAACGAGACGGTGACGAGCTGCGAGTGGGGCAATTTGGATTTGAACGTAGGAACCACCGGGGACACCTACCGGCCAGCTTTATGGAGAAGGAGGGCCTCTACATGATGAACTCCTCCTTCAGAAAGCGTGAGCATAGAGAGTGGACCTGGCAAAGCTCTGATGGTGCAACTAAAAATGAGATTGACTTCATCATGTCGACGAAGAAGCAAATGTTCATTGATGTCTCTGTGATCAATGCGGTGAAACCATAAGTGATCACCGCATGGTAAGAGGCACAGTGAATATCAAATTTCAACCATGAAAGATCTCGACTGATGAAGTCTAAGCTCCGTCCTGCACAAATCCAAATCCAAAACTCCGAGAGCTTTCAGCTCGAACTTCAAAATCGTTTCGAATCCCTAGGAAGCTCTGTTGACGAATACAGCGATGGGTTTGTGGAAACGGTCCATACTGTTGGGTCTAAATTCTATAAGACACGTACAAATAAGAACAAGAGGCTCACAGATCGATCTCTCCAGCTTATAAAGGAAAGGCGTGAGATGCTCAATAAACGGCTTGAGACGGCAGCTCAATAAACGGATCTCTACGTCCTTGTAACGCGATCTCCGTCACTTTAATACTGGAAAAATTAAAGACGCGATTGAGCGAAATAAGGGCTCTAAAGTGTTTGCAAGAGATCTGTCTATTGGGCAGAGCCAACTCACGAAACTGAAGACCGAAGATGACAGAGTCATATCCGCCAAATCGGAGCTTCTGAGAGAGATCGAGGCTTTTTATGGACAGTTGTACACGTCAATCACAAAACCCACTACGAATCTAGCAATCGACACAAAAGCTAGATTGACCCGACACTATACCGAAGATATCCCGGACGTCAGCCTGTATGAGATTAGGATGGCTCTGACGCAGCTTAATAACAACAAGGCACCGGGTGATGGAATTACAGCCGAACTCCTGAAGGCGGGTGGGAAACCGATCCTTAAGGCCCTTCAAAAGCTGTTTGATTCCGTCATATTCGAGGGAAAAACACCACAGCCATGGAGCGGAGGTGTGGTGGTACTCTTCTATAAGAAGGGTGACAAGGCCCTGCTCAAGAATTATAGGTTCATCTCACTTCTGAGCCATGTCTACAAGCTGTTTTCCAGAGTCATCACGAACCGTCTCGCGCGCAGGTTCGACGACTTCCAGCCTCCCGAACAAGCCGGATTCCGAAAAGGCTTCAGCACCATAGACATACACACGCTACAGCAGGTTATCTAGAAGACCGAGAAGTATAATCTGCCTCTCTGTCTAGCGTTTGTGGACTACGAGAAACCCTTTCATTCGATCGAGACTTGGGCTGTGCATCAGTCACTCTAACGGTGCCAGATTGACTATTGGTACATCGAGGTGCTGAAGTGTTTGTACGAAAACGCCACTATGTCAGTCAGGCTGCAGGACCAGACCTCGAAACCTATCCTCCTGCAGCGGGGTGTGAGGCAGGGAGACGTCATTTCTCCGAAACTGTTCACGACTGGAGTGGATTGGGCATTAATGTCAATGGCGATTACATCACTCATCTTCGGTTTGCCGACGACATAGTAGTCATGGCTGAGACTACGGAAGAGCTCAGCACAATGCTCAATGACCTCAGTAGAGCTTCCGAAAGAGTGGGTCGTAAAATGAACATGGACAAAACTAAATTCATGATAAACAACCATGTAGCACCCACTCCTATCATGATTGGAGACTCTATACTCGAAGTTGTGGACGATTACGTCTACCTTGGACAGACATTCCAGTTGGGTAGATCTAATTTCGAGAAAGAGGTCAACCGTCGAATCCGACTCGGCTGGGCAGCGTTCGGGAAGCTGCGTGGTATCTTCTCGTCCAATATACCACAGTGAGTTCCGGCGGGATCTCATGGTGAAATGGCGACGGCGACTGTCGTCCATCGACTGACGTCGCAACCCATTGCTGGGCACGCTACAATTATGGCGGTAAGTCCCCTCTTTGAAGAGTGGCTGGAGCGGCAACACGGCGTCCTCACCTACCGCATGACGCAGGTCCTCACCGGACATGGCAAGTTCGGGAGGTTCCTGCATCGGATTCAGGCGGAAGCAACGCCCGGGTGTCATCATTGTGTGGACCACCCAGAGGACACGGTGGAGCATACGGTGGAGGTGTGCCCCGCTTGTGTGGAGCACCGCCGTGTCCTCGTGGAGGCAATTGGCGGCAGCGACCTTTCGCGTCGGGCCCTGGTTCAGGCTATGGTCCGGAGCGAGGAGGAATGGCAGGCGGTCGCCTCCTTCTGCAAAGCAGTAATGCTAGCGAAGGAGGAGGCTGCACGCGTGAGGGAACGAAGGTCCTCACGCCCTAGCCGTCGTAATTCCGACCCCGACTACCAGCCACGGTAGACGCGGGTTTGCGGACTTCGAGCACTGGGTAGCTCGCCGTCCGGCTGTTCGGTAATTAACCGGACCGAGCCCAGTCGTCAACAGCGCGTAGTGATCCTCGCGCTCCTCAAAGAGATGTCAGCAAACCGTAGGGGCCCAGCGGGGCCGATGCCCGCTAGCTAGGACCGCGGAGAATTCCTGAAAGGGAAACCCGTGGTCCTAGTACGCAAAGGGTAATTGAAGGATACAGGTGTGGTTTTAGTCAGTAAAAGTCTGACTCGCCCTCACGCTCCACCCAGAGCGCGAGAAGTCATTTGGATGATTTCCCACCTTAAAAAAAAATATATATATATACCACAGTGTCTCAAGACGAAAGTCTACGACCAGTGCGTGTTACCAGTGATGATGACATATGGTTCCGAAACGTGGTCGCTCACAGTGGGCCTCATCAGAAGACTCAAAGTCACCCAAAGGGCAATGGAAAGGGCTATGCTCGGAGTTTCCTTGCGTGATCGAATTAGAAATTAAGATATCCGCAGGAGAACCAAGGTTGCCGACATAGCACGAAGAATCGCCAAACTTAAGTGACAATGGGCAGGGCCCATTGCTCGTAGAATGGGTAGCCGTTGGGGTCGAAAGATTCTGGAGTGGCGGCCGCGTACCGGAAGACGCAGTGTTGGAAGGCCCCCTACAAGGTGGACCGATGACCTGGTGAAGGTTGCGGGAATAGCTGGCATCGCTGTATGAAGACCGCACTCACTGCTCGCCTCAGTAATAATAGCTGGATTGAAGAATTACCTAATTGCTTGGCCTACGTACTGCGACCAGAACCGACACAAACGTCAATGCATCGGAACTCACCTATGCTCAAAACTTACGATTACCAGGTGACTTCTTCGTGACGTAACAAGCCCAGGGGGGGTTACCATGACGTTTAAAGTAAGATTGTTTCATTCTTATTTCCAGAGTGGGTAAGAGATGGCGCTAGACAACCTGTATAGCTCTGTCTCTTACCCACACTACAGGTCCAGAACATGGACACGAACTACACGCACACTCGCATAACATGAACGAACACTGGGCGATTAGTCGCCCAGTGTTCGTTCACAACGACCTACGCAAGCCCTACCTATTTTGTTTTATTAATTGTTTCCAAAGAAAAAAAAGACAATTTCTCCCAGCACTTTTAAATTAATAGTGCTGGGAGGAAAATTTTCTTGAAAGTCAGACGTGCTTGTGAAGAAGAACGAAACAATAGAATAACGGGCTTACGGTACCATTTTCTAATGTTAGAGCCCGTATTGCTTATTTGACAGGTAATTTTTAGGAGGACCATCATAATAAAATTTTAACCCTAAATTAGTACATAGTTATACAGATATCATGTTGTACAAAAAGCAAAACTAAAATGTGAACTGCTGCCCCCTAAACTAGGTCAAAGCCTGTATGTACTTAAGAGCCAATGTCCAGAAAAAATCATATCGACGGTTGAAAGGCTAATTGATCTAAGCGAGATTTTTTCAAAAAAAAAAAATTAAACCTGACTCAAACGACGGAGAAAAATTTGCTGATTCCGAATATGTATATAACTCAATATTGGAAAAAATGTCGTTTAGATCAATTAGCCTTTCAACCGTTAATATTATAACAGACGACATCGCAAGTAGGAGTAGTTATAATTCAAAATAATGCGTTATTTTTATTTTGATTTAGGCGTCTCCGAACGCACTGTTACCCGAATAATAAAAGAGGGAAATATAGCAGCATCTTCATCTTCAAAGATTATGAGCCCGGGAAAGACAAGGAACCGACAGAAAATAATTGATAAAATGGATGATTTTGATAAATGCGATATAAGACAAAATTCAATTATTTTATGTCGAGAAGAAGGAGATTCCAACTATCAATAAACTGTGGTTAGCATTAACCGATATAGATTTCAAATTTGGTAAAACTTCATTGAAATGTATATTGAAAACTTTGGGCTATATATACCAAAAATGTCAGTCTAAGCGAAAAAATTTAACAGAACGGAGTGATATTGCAGCTTGGAGAGCCAAATATATTCTGAGGCTACGCAAAAATTGCCATTTACCTTGATGAATCATATATTCATGCTTCATACTATGAAGCAAGTTCATACCATTTTCAGTTATAAATAAAATAGTACTCTGTGCTGTCGATAATTGTTGGACAAAACAAAAGCGCAATTATAATAATTTAGAAAAAGGCATAAAGGGGACCCACGTTATGAAATAGAACAACTGTTAAATGAACATGGGCACGAGGTTCTGCGTTTACCGCCGTATCATTGCGATTTAAATCCGATTTATATATATATATATAGTCGATTTACGTAAATTAATATTAGATAAATTACTGAAAAATAATTATAGCTACATTGTTTACTAATCTATAATTTTAGAAAATCTGAACGTATTATATTATAATTACACTGGTGAATAAGGTTTTTGTCACAGGGATTGTGTATTGTTATTCTTACTTATCTACCTATCCTCGTTACAAAACACTAACATACTATGTTTCTGTCACGTACAGATTTTTTGTGACAGCCACTTAAGGGCCCGGCGGGCACGGCTTGCAACTACAAGTTGACGTGTATTAATTGCGGAATATAGCTATCTCTGTTTGACAAAAATAAGTGAGCGAGACTGACGCAGCGCGCAGCTGTGTTTGTATGTGAGCGTAATACTAAAATAAATAAACAAAATACGTAATACAAAATTACAATATTGTTAGTAAAATTAGGTATGTTTATTATTTGCTTTATTTTTGCCTAGTACTTTGAAGAATCGTTAGTGAATGTACAGACTAGCAATGCGCTTTTTGGAAATTTCATTATCGTGCCAATATTTCAACATGTTAGGATAACTAGCACACACTAACAAATCAGAAAATGTTATGGAGCCGAGTGTTTTTTTTATAAGTGGGAAATCAGTCAATGACTTCTCCCGCTCTTGGGCGTAGCGAAAAGCGCGTCAGACTTTTGCTGACAAAGAAAACCCACTCTGTTCCTTTTTTTGCCTTTGATCCAGGGCCCCTACAGTTTTGCTGACATCTCCTCAAGGCGCACGTGGAACACTACGCGACGTCGACGATTCCAGCTCGGTAAGGCAACGAACTCTCGCGCTGATGGTCCCTGGTACAGGCCATGGTTTTGAGCGAGGAGGAATGGCAGGTGGTCGCCTCCTTCTGCGAAACAGTAATACTAGCGAAGGAGGCAGCCACAAATTAATAATGTAAAAGGTTGATTATCTTTAAAATATCAATATTAAAGAGGTATTTGTATGTTTGTATGTAGGGCTAGGGGGTAATCTTAATTTCATATAATCAAGTACAATGCGTTACAAAGGTTACAAATAAGAATAGGATCGATTGCCATTTTGTGACTTCACGTCATACTGTCAAATCGAAGAAATTGGGTAGGGTGAGCAAAACAAGAATTATTTAAAATTTAATTTATTTACGAATTGTGAACGAAAAAAGTTTAATCAGAATCCAGTCCTTCAATTTTGCTCATCTCTGCGTCCCTGTGTGAAGTGTCTGAGTAGTGGAAAATGAAAGAAGGCGAATTATTCCTAACAATGAAAATAAGAAAGAAAACAGTTTTTTTTTAACTAATGATGACTTAAGACAATATATTTATTTCGCAGCTAATTTATTTTTTTGAGGTTTATCTATACAGAAGTTAATGTATTACGACGTTAAAACCTCGAGATTTCTGTGCAATCTTAGTTAAATATTTATAAATTATACACATGAACAGTCCGACACAAATTTTGGATGATGGTGCCAGCCATGAAATGAAGAGTTAGAAATAAATAAAAATTATCGATACCGATCTACTTTACAGATGTGTCCCATCCCTAATTGAGTAGCGTCGAAGTTACTAGAATTTATGTTATGATTTTCCAGATGACGACCAAGTGCATTTAGACTTTGTGACAATGAACATAAGGTTGTTTATAGTTTGCATTGAAGTCATAAAATGTGGTATTGTCATTAAAATCAACTATATTAAAAATTAACAAAGTTTAGTATTTACCGATGATACGATACACCTCCACAAGATACATTTTTTTTTCTGCTTTCGTTTTTGCAGGTCAAAACCGCACAATACGGCATAATTTCTAATTTTTCGGGTATTTCTGAGACAACCAATCGCGACAAGTATCTGACGGCGAATAAGCTAAATGTTGCACAGCTGTGCTTAATGTTGACACGCGTGCGATATCTGAGGGGCACTTCCCCTACTTTTCTTTATTCCGTGGTTCTCACGCCCCAACCGCAACCGGGATTCCGATCCCGATTAATGGCCACCGTAGGCGCGGGCTTGCGGACGGCGAGCAATTGGTAGCCCGCCGTCCGACCGTCTGGTAACCGTCCAGACCGAGCCCAAGTCGTCGACGGCGCGTACTGTTCCACGCGCGCGTCAGGGAGATGTCAGCAAATCGTAGGGGCCCAGCAGGGTCGAAGCCTACTGAGGCCACGAGTAGTGTGAAAGCGTAACCCGGGGCCCTGGGACGAATGCAAAGAAGGAACAGGAGTGAGTTTTTAGTCAATAAAAGTCTGACACTATCTCTCGCTCCGCCTAAAAAAAAATTTTACAAAAAAAACCGACTTCACTAAAAAACACTAAAAGGATCAAAATAACTTTAATTTTGGAAGTCGGTGTATTTCGGTATTGTTTGTTTCTTATTTAACACCGACTTCCAAAATTAAAGTTATTTTGATCCTTTTAGTGTTTTTTTAGTGAAGTCGGGTTTTTTTTTTTGGAAATAGTTTTTATTTTACACTTTTTTGTTGCGAACCATTTATAAACAGAGTGCCTATTTCTCATGACAATTCCAATTAACCCAAATACTGCTAGGTTACATTGTTTTATTATAAAGTTCCTGTGTCTACCTTCCTCCTTCCGGCTCCATCATCAGATCAGTTCGATAGTACTTTATAGCCAAAGAGCATCTCACGACAATTCTAATAAGCCCAAACACGGCTAGGATATTTGGGGATAGAAGTAAGAATCGTGTGACTCCAAAACAGAATGTGTATATTTCGTCGTGGCTTTCGCTACGTCGGTCAGGGGGCGTGGTAAGCGGTGTCAGGGCTTCGCCCTCTGACCGCAGAGTCCAGCCGGGGCCCGTAACAACGGACCCGTCATCATGGTGCCTAACTAGGCTCGGCGGTTGTAGAGCAGATGGCTCTAAGTGTTTATGCTTGTATGTGTGTACTGTAGGCACGTCACGACGCTGCTGCACACAGCGCCGACTCTTCACGACATACCGGCGGTCAGTCCCCGCCAGGTGAGACCCCTAGCCCGGCGGAAGACGACCTGCGACGAGTATGCCGACTTGTTACGGACCTACAGTAGGATATGTGACCCCCGTCTAACCCGCTTCCAGAGCGAGCCGGTTACGGTTCAGACCGCAGGGACGTTTTATGTATGTGTGTGAGCGGCATTGTATTGTGTTACATCGCTCAGTACACGTGCACCGAATAGTTAGCTTGCGCTATCTATTCGGTGCGTGAGTCTAGCGCGTGTGTAGTGGCGAATGTATGGTCGACTCGCGTCGTGCCTATATTAACTTAGCACACGACGTTTGTCGGGGTGCGAGTGAAATGTAGAGTCATGTTGTTTGAGTAGGCCGCGTGTAGACTGGTACGGCCTACTCAGGCGTCAGTCCGGGGGGGGGGGGACTCGCTGCCCGCAATCAGGTCGCGGGGGAGTCGTCTCGCGTCAGGGGGGCGCGTATGCCAGGGCGCCAGGTGCTTGACGTGAGGCCAAGCTGAGGCGTCGGCACGCGCGAACATCCCCTTCGCGAGGCGGCGCACAAATTCATCCAGGCTCTCAATCCCGAGGTCGCGTTCAATGATGTCGTTCCTCACGTAGCGAGGAGCGTCGACGACTCTACGCAACGCAAGATGTTGTTGCGCGCGGAGTCTTTCTCGGCTCGACTCACTAGTGAGGGCGAACCATGCTGGAGCGGCGTACGTCAACACTGGGCGAATATACGCCTTGTATATGCCCAGTTTGACGCGCGCCGGGAGGCGGGACGAGAGCACTGGTTTGAGCCGGTGGCGGACGACTCTACCCTGCGCGACGACATTGCTTGCATGCGGTCCCATGGTGAGCCGCCGGTCGATGGTCACACCCAGGTACTTGGCCCGGGGCGTCCAATCGACTTCGGCTCCGCTGAGTTTCAGACGTGGTGGGAGGGGCGATGATCCTGTGATCAGCGCCTGCGTTTTACCCACGTTAACCGACAGTCGCCATTTGGCGAGCCATTCTGGGATCAGATCGACCGCGCGCTGCATCTTCACCGCCGCGTACTTCGCGTTCATAGAGGTGGTAATGTACGCGGCGTCGTCGGCATACAGCGCGAGCGTGGCGTCTTCCGTGGTAGGGATGTCGTCGGTGTAACGTGAGTAGCACGCCGGCGAAACGCAGCTGCCCTGCGGTACGCCCGCTCGGATGGGTCTGGGGGCGGAGAGCGCCCCGTCGACCACCACTCTGAAACACCTGTTAGACAGGAAAGCTTGGACCACTTTAACGATTCTACGGGGCGTGGGTGAGGTGGCGAGTTTGTAAACTAGCCCCTCATGCCACACACGATCGAAAGCTTTTTCCATGTCGAGGAATACTGCCACTCCGTACTCCTTCTTATTCATCGCCGATGACAGGAGGTGCAGTACCCTCGACAACTGCAGCGTCGTGCTGTGCTCCGCCCGAAACCCGAATTGTTCCGGCCGCGGGGAGATGTGCGGGGTGAGGTGTCGCAGCAGGAGTTGCTCGAACACCTTAGAGATAGAGGGCAGCAATGTGATTGGCCAATAGCTTTCCGGCTTCAGTGGGTTCTTCCCCGCCTTGGGCAGCATTATGACGCGCCCTTCCTTCCAGGATGTTGGGAAGACCCCCGTGCGCAGTATCCCCGTGAACAGGCGCGCCAGGGCCGCTACAGTACGGTACGGCAGGTGGCGCAGCGCTGTGATGGTGATACCGTCAGCACCGGGGGCCTTACGAGGTTTTGTGCGTAGTATGGCGCGTCTAACTGCGCCAGGCGAAAAGAATATGGGGTCTTCATCGGGGGCTATCGGCGACGCGAAGTAGTCTCTAAGGTGTTGCTCGACTGCTGCGACATGGTCATGTTCAGTAGTCGGGTTCGGGCTAAACTGACGCTCCAGGTGCTCTGCAAAGATTTCCGATCGGTCCTCAGCTACGTACTTGAGGGCCCCGTCGGCTGCTTGCAAGGGGCGCACCGGAGCTGGGGTATTTGTGAGCTGGCGGCACAGTCTGTGTGTCGCCTGCCAGTCACACGTTGCGGCGTCGATTTGTTCCTCCCAGCTCTCGGCGGCCAGGGCCTCCAACTCGGCCTTTACCTTGGCCGCAAGACGGTTAAGCTGCAGTTTGATTGTAGGGCAGCGCAGTCGCTGCCACTGCTTGCGCAGGCGCCTCTTCTGGGCGACCAAGCGCTGGATTCTGGGCGGTAGGGGCGGCTGTAGCCCTCTCCCCTGCGGCTGCGACTCCACCGTCGCCTCGTCTAAGGCGCGTTGTACGCAAGCAGTGACGTCGTTCGCTAGGGCGTCGACGTTCGCGGCGGTATCAATGGGCCGAGTTGGTGTAGTGGTCGCAAGCTTTTCAGCGTATGATGTCCAGTCCGTTAATCGACGTGGCGCAGGTGGCTTCATTCGGGACGGCATCCCCGATAGGACGACGAGTACAGGATAGTGATCGGACTGTAACTCGTCGTCGATGACCTGTTGCGTGATCTGGCAGTGCAGCCCTGTGTATATTTCCACCATGCACCTCCTTTTATACTAGTTTACAATATTACGGACTAAAACTTAACCAATAGTAACTTAGTATCTACAAAACAATGAGCGCGGTTCGGGCGCGCAATGCTTTTGTTGGGGCAGCAGGTACTAAGGTTTGCACGTGGGACCTTGGAGTACAATGGCTGCGTAGCGTGGGAATGCTTTTGGGTCGAGCAGCAGGTAGCGAGGCTCGCACGTGGTAACAGTGATGTGCTGTAGGGTGGCTACAGATACATTGATTAATTACGGAGTTCCTGTGCCTACCTTCCGGCTCCATCATCAGATCAGTTCGATAGTACCTTACAGCCAAAGTGCATCTCATGACAATTCTAATAAGTCCAAACACGGCTAGGTTACATTGATTAATTACGGAGTTCCAGTGCCTACCTTCCGACTCCATCATCATCATAAGATCACTTCGATGATACCATTTTCAACGTAACTATTCAGAATCATTCATTTATTTGTATTGTCATAGTCGCTTAACTATCTTCATTGTGATATCTATTTGAGTATGAAGTTCCGTTGACCATTTCTGGTCTTCTTCATCAGTTCCACTTCATCAAATGTTACTTTTTGACTGTAAATGCTTAAGTTCTTGATGAAAATACCACAATTAGAATAGAATAGAATCGTTTATTTCTGAGTACATGGTATATGAAGATCTTAATATTAGACGGAATCACATATACTACCTTTGCCGGTGTAGAAATATTTAATGAGTATCTAATTTGCAAATTCACATAATTATAGTTCACGCAATATTAAGTAAAATTAAATTTAAAAAAATAATAATAATAATAGTGGCAGTTTTAAATGAATATGAATATGTAACTTTATGGACCACGTATTTTTTAGCAGACATACTTAATTAATAAAATAAAAATATTTAAAGAAAAACAAAAAACCCGACTGCGTCGAAACTAATTTTAAAAAATACGTAAAAAAATTAAGTTAAATAAAAACTAAAAAGAAACAAACAAGCCCAGTAGTTTAGAATTCTGTTATGTAATACTAAATAACTTCACAATTTAAATAGTTTTATAATTTTACCTCTTCAAATTTAAATTTTACCAATCAAATCTTCCCAAGGGGCCCCGACTGTGAGTCGTTCTGTTCTGCATTAGAATGTATGATTTGTTTTATGTGTGTATCGATTATAAAACTATTTAAATTGTGAAGTTATTTAGTATTACATAACAGAATTCTAAACTACTGGGCTTGTTTGTTTCTTTTTAGTTTTTATTTAAGTTAATTTTTTTACGTATTTTTTAAAATTAGTTTCGACGCAGTCGGGTTTTTTGTTTTTCTTTAAATATTTTTATTTTATTTTATACTTTTTAGTTACAATTCATTGACTTCGTTATAAGATGGTAAATTTCGCAATCTAGTCATTTCATTGAGGGAGTTAATATCGTGGGGATTATTAAGTAACTTGCGGTGGTATAACTACTGATGATTAGTCCCTCTAGAGACCTAACTCGGCTCAAAGCTACATATGCTTGACCTTTAGCAAAAATGCGTGAACTTAAGTCAACCACAGCTCGGTCCAAAAGTCCAAAGTAGTTCCTTGGAGCTTGTGTACAGTTACACCCCAGCACAATATCAATGGCAACATTTTTCGCTCTATTTTACCCTGTCCGCGAAGTGCATGGAATTCTGTCGTCGATGGTTCGATTCTGACTCCTACTCCAGGAACATTGTTTTTAATTGCTTTGTCGTCAAATTCTATATAAACAGCTTGTGGCAATTCTCCGGGTTCCAATTGGTCTCTCCGAAGAGCTGGCCACTCAATTGTCCTTATAACACCCATTGCTCCGTTAACAAGACCATGGGTAACATTCAAATTTCTTCGTAACATAACTCGTGATCCTAAACCGACTGTTAAATATTTAACGATTCCTCCAGTTTTGTTAGGATCATCAGAAACATATACCTACATCTTTCGCTTTTTGACCATATGTTTTCGATTCTACTGATATATCAACTGCATGTAATTTATACAACCTAGTAGTTTTTGCCAATATAGTTGTCATCTTTTGCTTATGTTCATCGACCTGTCTAGTAGATGGGAAAACTCGAATGATTTGATTTACAAACGTGCATCAAATGAACAACGCCATCTATCGAGTTTGGTGGTAAACTTTTTTTTGCCAAAAATATTTGTTCTTCATGCGTTTTCACTGCTTTTTTTATTTGTGTATCGTTTATACTTGAAATGAAAACTTAAATCAATAAGTAAGAAAATTAGCGAGAATGATTGTTTTGTTAAACAACTTTAAATCGTTATATATCCTAAACTATTATTTAAAATGAAAAATGATAAAAGGAACCTAAAGATGATTTTAAAATACCTATTCAACGACACCCCACTTGACATAGTTCATCGACTTTTTTTTTTTTCATTTTGACAATATGGCGTCTGGTTGTAGCTATGGTGAATTTTGATTACTGTCATGTCTCTAGTGACACTCGCAAGGTTAAGACGAATCGATTGACGTAAGAATTATCAAAATCGGCCTACGCATTTGGTCTCTAGAACGCCACATAGAAACAAACATACATACATACATAGACTGATAAACACATTACCCTCCTTTGCGTCGCGCAGTCGGGTAAAAAATGACTAATGATTTCAATGTTAACTATTTAAAAAATATATTGAACAATTCTATATTAATGTCAAAAAATATTCATAATATGTCAAAATTTATTACTAATACAATGTCAATATTTATTATTACTGCAATGTCAATATTTATTACTACTACAATGTCAATATTTATTATTACTGCAATGTCAATATTTTTTACTATAACAATGTCAATATTTATTACCATAGGGTTGCCTATAATTTTTGAGGAGTTTCCTCGATTCCTCATGAATTCCTTCATCAAACCTGGATTTTGAAAAAAATGGGACCAATCTGGAAGCATATCCTATAAAGGGAAAAAAAAAATTTTGCAAATCGGGCCATAAACGACGGAGTTCTGTGGTAACAAACATAAAAAAAATAATGATGATAAAAAAAAATACAACCGACCTCCTTTTTTTTTGAAGTCGGTTAAAAAAACCAAAAAAAAACCTAAAAAAAATATAAAATTCAATAAAGAAACATGGCCAAAATATCCATCTCAATCATTGTACAAAGTTGAAAAAAATTATTAAATACGCCGTTTGTGTGAATCTACACAAGATGAAAGTCCTAAGCCTGTGAGAATGTCTAATAGACGACATTTTAAGATTCTGCGCTGTACCATTATGTAATGTCAGGGGTATTGGTAAAATCATCTTTGTTTTTATTGTATAGTTTTTCATGTTGTTCTACTGATTCCGGATAAAATTATTAAAATCTTGTAAAAAAAGTGTACGAGATTTTTTTTTCTCGTTTCTCGTACAGAGACTGCTAAATCTCGTAAAGTTACGAGATTTCTCGTACATCTGGCAACGCTGCACTAAAGACTATATCCTAATTTACCCGCTACCTACTTAACCTAATTATTAACTAACATACATCATACCTCCCTTCTTAAATTAAAACATAATACATATTATATGAATACATTTTATGTACATTGGAATCGGAAAACGGGCTTTTGGGTTCGCTTTGGGTGCTCTTGCTGATCTGACGAATCACGAGCATGATCAAAAGGCTTACCGACTACCTGTTTGACTGTTCATTGATGGTTTTGATTCATCTTTTTCATACACGCTCTCATCCCTACAGTTATCCTCAACCTTCCCTGACTTTATAAGACTATCCCCCGCGTGTGCGACAGAGTTCTCATCCTCTATAGTTTCGTCTTCTTCCGTGTTCGGTATACCGCAAGATGCACGAGATCTGCGTCGTATCTGATGATCCACATGTCTCTTAATAAATAAATTGACCGTGCGAGCGCCAGTCCCTTACGCACAGTGGTGGTACAAACATGTCTCACAACTAAGTAGCGTCCGTACCATATTAGGACAATAGATGTAAACCGTAATGTGAACTGAATCAAATAAATCTTCATGTCATGTAAGTTTCTGCAGTGACTTTTAATCATACTCCCTACACAAGGCTACACCGTACCCAGGATACACATACACTATCACCAAGGGACTCAACATTGGTGACCCCGCGTTCGACGTGGCCTTGCGTTGGGAACGGAGGTGAAAGTGAACAGTTAAAAAAGTGTAGACAGTGCTACAATGGCGCTACCAACGCCGACGGCCCAGGCGGTCGTGAGCAACCTAGCCGCCATCGGGTTGTTAGCCCTAATACCACCTTTTTGGGCGGACATGCCCAAAATATGGTTCTCTCAATTTGAGACCATGATGGGACCGCAGCATCAAGGCGAGCAAGTCAAGTACGAGATGTTAGTCAGCAAGCTCACGAAGGAGGAACTGAGCCAGGTGGGAGACCTGATAAGCAACCCGCCGCAGCAACAGCGCTACACGGCTTTGAAAAACAGTGTAATGGACGCCGAGCCTGCGGACCTAATATGTGTCAAAGTGACAATAGACTGATAGGACAGTGAGTGATTATGTGAATAATTAGTGTTTTCTAAGTGAACCTAATTAGTTTTTAGTGAGGAACTCATAAAATGAGCCCTAATTGTGTAGTGATAACGTGTAATTATATTACGTAGTGATAAGGACTAAGGTTTTGTTATGGTGACTTTTTAAGGTTTTTATATTTTTGTAGGATAGATTAGTGAATTCTAAGTCGAATGATATAAGGTTTTATATGTGAAATATGGATATTTCTATGTAAAAAGCATGTTTAAAGTGTAAAGGCTCTCGTTAAGGTAAAGTTTCGCGATACTAAAGGTTATTGCATGTAATTTCGAGATTATTCCGGGCTTGATTCTGATTGGTTGAAATATTCGTGAGCATTCCGGAATGTTCCTTAATGGTTGAAAAGCTCCACCTCCTGACCGTTCGACCAATCAGCGATCAGCTGCGTAATGTATAAATTGGAACCGGTTTTGTTCGTACACACAGTCGTTTTCCGAATATTCTAATAAGAATACCTGAGAAGAAATAAACCTGGAAGAAAGAAGCCTTGTTTTATTTCAAGTTCAAGAAGAACACCCAAAAAGAAGACAAGAAATTATACAGTCCACTTCAGTCTGGTCCTTCGTTCGCCGGATTTAGATCGGAAGAATTTGCGACGACGTACCTACAGCTTGGTGTTTCGTTCGCCGGATTAAGATCATAATAATCTGCGACGACGCACCTACGGAAACGACGTGTGAACAACGAGTCTGCGTAACGAAGATTGAACCAACGTTTCAAGATCACGCCAAGTGAGGGAAGAAAAATCAGGATCTGCTAGTCTCGCTTAAAAGAGGGCTCCGTTGAAGTGGAGACGAAGAATTCACCGGTTCCTAACGTGTTGGAGGGGCCCCGTTGAGGTGATATTCGTTAACCACTGGTCCTAGAAGAAGAGGGACATTTGATCAAGGGTGGATCCAGATTATTTAGGGGCGGATCAAGAAGAGGATCGTTGGGCTCGGGACTCGTCAGGGGCGGATCAGGTGAGCCGCTAATAGTGAACATTTGGGAACGATTCCACATACATTCCACAGTGAAAATGGTGGTCACCCGAAGCCAGGGAGATGCAGTGGAAGTGGAAGAACAGCGACGCGCCCAGCTACAGGAAGCAGCGCGTATTGAGAAGGAGCGACTACGAAGACTGTCGATGGAGCCGCCAGCGTCACCCTTTTCAAGGGGAGCGGACGCTAGCACGGCAGGACCTTCTGGGGTCGCCACAAGAACCGAAGATCTACAGAGACCAAGGTCGCCTACAAGATCAGTAAGGTCGATACGCTCAAACACCAGCGTCACGACACGACTACGAGTGGCGGAACTGGAGGCAGCAGAGAAGTTGGCCGCCATAAGAAGAAGGGAATTAGAGCTGGAAGCAGACTTGATCAGGAAGAGGTTAGCAGTGGAAGTGTCGGTTATCAATGACGAAGAGAGCGTGCATGAAGAGCAGCTAGCAGAAGCCCTCCCACGGGAAGAACCTCTACGTAAAGTGGACGACTGGCTAATGAAGAACCCGCTCAGTTCACGGGGGGAGGAAGCACCCAGAAGAGAGGAAGCGAAGCAGCTCCGGTTCGACACAGCACGAGGAAGATCACCGACACCCACCAGGACCAGGAACAGCATAGAACACCTGGCAGCTACCCTAGAGAAAATGGCAAGACCAAGACTGCGACACACGGACCTTCCAACTTTCTCCGGCGCGACCAACGAGTGGCTTCCATTCAAAGCATCGTATCGGGACTCGACACAGATGTACCAGATCTCGGCAGCAGAGAACATCCAAAGACTGAGGAGCTGCCTGAAGGGAGAAGCTAGAGACGCAGTAGCCGCCCTACTCCATACGGCCACGGACCCGAACGTCATAATGAGGACATTGGAGCAGTGTTTCGGAAGACCAGAAGTCATTATCGACAAGGCAATAGAAGACCTGAAGAAACTTCCGAGACTGGGGGCCTCAGCGACGGAGCTAAATAGCTTCGCCATCAAGCTGCAAAATATAACCTGCGTTCTCAAGACTATCGACCAGAGAGGGTACCTGTACAATCCGATGCTGAGCAGAGAGGTGCTAGAGAAGATGAGCCCGCACCTGAAGGCAAGATGGTGTGACTACGCGTACGACCACGAAGGCACCGGGGACCCAGAGATCATCGTAATGTCTCAGTTTTTGATGCGGGAAGCGGACAGGGCGTTACGATACACATACGCCCCTGCATCGTGCGCCTCTAGTGTAAAGAGAGAGGCAAGACCTGCTGTGACACTTAAGAAGAAAGCGACGGTGTACGCCACGGTAGAAGACACAGAAGAGAAAAAGGACTTGTGCCCAAAGTGTGATCAAGATCACTTGCTAACAGCGTGTCCCAAATATAAGGCGCTTTCGGTTGACCAGAGATGGCGTCTGATTCGCGAGAAGGGAGTCTGCTTCAAGTGCGCCCAGAGAAGACATCGACGCATAGTGTGCAAGGCGAAGCCGTGCGGCGTAAACGACTGCCGCCGCCCACATCACTCTTCCCTGCACAATGACGAGAAGACAGAAGCCAGGAAACCCGAAGAAGCGAAGACCGACGAGTCACCGAAGCAAGAAGCAGTACTATCGGTAGCAACGAGACCTGCTCCCGGACCCAAGACAGTGCTGCTGAAGATGTGCCCTATCATCGTGACGGGACCACGGGGGGAGGCAAAGACCTACGCGCTGCTGGATGAGGGAGCGACGATCACCCTCATTGATAAGGAACTAGCAGCCAGCATTGGGGCAGAAGGACCGTCACAACCGCTTCACCTGAGCGGAGTGAACATGTCACAGCAGGAAATGGAAAGTCAGCTCGTATCCGTCGAGGTTAAGGGGGTTAAGGAAACGGATGGACATCGGATTAGAGCAAGAACGATAAAAGATCTGAAGCTGTACCAGCAGGCCATTCCGGAGACCTTATTGGACTACGAGCACCTGAGGGACTTGGACCGAGACGAGGTGTGCTATGGAACGGCGCGCCCTGGACTCCTGGTAGGAACTGATCATTGGGAGTGTATCGTTTCAAGAGAGTTGCGAGTCGGCAGCCAGAACCAGCCAGCTGCTTCAAGGACTCAACTCGGATGGGTGGTGCATGGGACCGCGCCACGCGGCACCATCTATCGAGAGGGAAACGTGCTACACTTATACGAGCCTGCCAGACCCACCAGTGCGGGCGATCAGGAGCTCCACAACTTGGTTGAAACCCACTTCAAGATCGAGTCTCTTGGTATACAGAAGAAGCCAAGAGTCAGCGAAGCGGACAAGCGAGCCATCTCTATAGTCGAGAGAACGACAAAGAAGATTGACGGAGGCTACGAGGTGGGATTGCCATGGCGACGGGACGACACCGCCATGCCCTCTAGCTACAATCAAGCGTTTCGTCGACTGAAGAAGATTGAGGAGAAGATGGACTCGGACCCCGCCTTTGAAAAGAACTACTCCAGCCAGATCGAGAACTTGTTGAAGAAAGGGTATGCGACTCCGTGCGACGGCTCTGAGGACGCAAGTGCCATCAGCTGGTACCTGCCACACTTCGCGGTGCAGAACCCCAACAAACCGGGGAAATACCGTTTGGTGTTCGACGCGGCTGCTAGGAGCAACGGAGTGTGCCTCAACGACGAGTTGCTGGAGGGACCAGATCTGCTGTTGTCGCTGCAAGGAATCATCTTCAGGTTTAGAGAGAAGGCCGTCGCGATCACAGCAGATATCCAAGAGATGTTCCTGCGGGTGAAGATAAGACCTCAAGATCAACCGGCTCAGCAATTCTTGTGGAGAGGAAAGGAACGAGAGAAGCCTCCACAGAAGTACAAGATGACCAGTATGATCTTCGGCGCCGCTAGCTCCCCGTATATGGCCCACCATATTCGCAACCACAACGCGGAAGTGTATGGGCAGGAGTTCCCGCGCGCACTGGAGGCAATCAGGAACAATCATTACATGGATGATTGGGTGGCGAGCTACGAAGATGTAGAGGAGGCACGGAAGGCGGTTGAAGAAACACGGACCGTACACGCACACGCCGGGTTCACCCTACGAGGATGGAGTGCCAGCGATAAGGCGGTGCTGAGCGACGTGCCCTCGGAGCTACACGTCACTACCCCTACGCCACTGGGGGGAGAACAGCCAGAGAGCAAGATCCTGGGGCTGTTCTGGAACGCCGAAAAGGATGAGCTCGGGTTCAACACATCGATGAACCGGGTCCCAGAAGAAGTGAGGTCAAGAGCACGTGCGCCGACCAAGCGGGAAGCACTCAGCGCCGTGATGTCGATCTACGACCCGCTGGGACTGCTGAGCCACTACACGATCCGTTCCAAAATTATCCTGCAGAACTTGTGGCGCCTACAGATAGCCTGGGATGAACAGATATCGGAAGAGGAGAACGAACTCTTTGCGTCCTGGCTTGCGCGCCTTCCAGAGATAGCCATGCTGAGGTTGCCGCGCTGCTACATTCTGGGGAAGTACGAACGAATCGATCTCCACGTGCTGTGTGACGCCAGCGAGCAGGCCTATGCGACCGCGGCATACTGGCGCATCAAGAGGAGCGACGGGAGTATCGCAGTCGTGTTGGTAGCAGCGAAGGCAAAGGTGGCGCCGAGGAAGACACAAACCATACCTCGGCTAGAACTCCAAGCGGCGGTCATCGGAGCAAGACTCGCCGACACGATTAAGAGGGAACATCGAGTGGAAATCGGCCAGACAACATACTGGACCGACTCCTCGACGGTCGTGCACTGGATACGACACGACATGCGACGCTACACACCGTTCGTAGCACATCGACTTGGGGAGATCGCCGAGTTGACGCAGAGAAAAGAATGGCGATGGCTCCCTACTGACCTGAACGTGGCTGACGATGCCACACGTCTGACTGACGCGCCGATCAGCTCAATGGATCGGTGGTTCCAGGGGCCGAGTTTCCTGTACTTGCCAGAAGACCAGTGGCCCGGGACGTCGACAGGTGAAGAGAACGACGAGGAAGTCCTGCACGTGAGCGAGACATCGGGGCGAGAAAGCTGGCTACCAGAACCGGAACGCTTCTCCAAGTACGAGACCCTGGTGAGAAGCGCAGCAAGAGTGTTGGCCTTCACCGACATCTGCCGACGACGAGCGACGCAGCTGGAACACCGACACATCGAACGCGCTGAGACCGAGCTGATCCGACGAGCGCAAGAGGACAGTTTTTACGACGAGATCGCGCGGATGCAGTCTGCTCGTCCCCTCCCAAGAGCGAGCCGACTCTACCGGCTAGATCCGGTAATGGAAGATGGACTCCTGCGAGTGAGAGGCCGGATCGGAGCCTCCTCCGCGCCGATCGAGACAAAGCGGCCAGTCATCTTGGACGGCCGTCACCGCATCACAAAACTCCTGGTTATGCGGGAACACTGTGCAGCAGGTCACGCCAACCGAGAACGCGTGACCAACGACCTGCGCCAGCGGTACTGGATCATCCATCTGCGACCTACAGTACGCGCTGCGGAGAAGGACTGCGCCCTCTGCCGGAGGCGGCGAGCAATGCCGCAAACGCCAGCCACAGGAGATCTGCCACAGGCTCGCCTTGACCCGTTCCACCGCCCATTCTCCAACTGCGGGGTGGATTATTTTGGACCGATGATGGTCAAGGTGGGGCGTCGCCGTGAGAAGAGGTGGGGTGCACTGTTTACGTGCCTCACATCCCGCGCTGTGCACATCGAGCTCGTCGCGTCGCTCTCAACGGACTCGGCGATCATGGCATTGAGAAGAATGGCAGCGCGCAGAGGGTGGCCACGAGTCATGTATTCCGACAATGGGACGAACTTCCGCGGAGCAGATCAAGAGCTTCGTGCTGCCTACGAAGAGTGGCTCCCCGCATTGAAAGACGAAGGGCTACTTCATCGGATGGAATGGCGGTTCATACCACCTGGTGCGCCAAATCAAGGTGGCGTATGGGAGAGAATGGTACGCTCCGTGAAGGCAGCTCTTAGCGCAACTCTGAGGGAGAAGGCGCCAGCTGAAGAAGTCCTGCAAACGCTCCTGACCGAGGCGGAGTTCTCCATCAACGCACGCCCACTAACCCACGTGAGCGTGAACCCAGCGGATCCTGAGGCCCTCACACCCAACCACTTCCTGTTGGGATCCTCCATCGGCCTACCATCGACGGGGCCCTGCGACGAGGCTGATCGACGAGTGTGGCGAGCAAGCATGGCGCTCGCGGACCACTTCTGGAGGCGCTGGCTCCGGGAGTACCTTCCTACTTTGGTACCCCGAGGCGAGCCACAGAGCGACGTGCGTCCTCTGCAAGTTGGTGACGTGGTCCTCGTGGTCGACAGCACACTGCCCAGAAACACGTGGCCGATGGGACGAGTCGAGCGCACGCATCCAGGACCGGACGGCGGCGTCAGGATCGTCGAGGTGAGGACCAGGACCGGCGTCTTCCGGCGGCCAGTTAGCAAGCTCGTCGTCGTGTTGAGGAAGGAAGCTACGCAAGCTGCGCTGGGGGGAGAGATGTAATGGACGCCGAGCCTGCGGACCTAATATGTGTCAAAGTGACAATAGACTGATAGGACAGTGAGTGATTATGTGAATAATTAGTGTTTTCTAAGTGAACCTAATTAGTTTTTAGTGAGGAACTCATAAAATGAGCCCTAATTGTGTAGTGATAACGTGTAATTATATTACGTAGTGATAAGGACTAAGGTTTTGTTATGGTGACTTTTTAAGGTTTTTATATTTTTGTAGGATAGATTAGTGAATTCTAAGTCGAATGATATAAGGTTTTATATGTGAAATATAGATATTTCTATGTAAAAAGCATGTTTAAAGTGTAAAGGCTCTCGTTAAGGTAAAGTTTCGCGATACTAAAGGTTATTGCATGTAATTTCGAGATTATTCCGGGCTTGATTCTGATTGGTTGAAATATTCGTGAGCATTCCGGAATGTTCCTTAATGGTTGAAAAGCTCCACCTCCTGACCGTTCGACCAATCAGCGATCAGCTGCGTAATGTATAAATTGGAACCGGTTTTGTTCGTACACACAGTCAATTCCAGCCGAACCCGACTGTTGACCAAGACCATGTCGCAGCAGTCGAGAGGCACCTTGGAGAATACTTCGCCTCGCCGATAGCTCCCGAGGAAGACCCTATCTTCTTCTCGCCTAACGCAGTCAGACGCGCCATCCTGTCCACAAAACTGAGGAAGGCCCCTGGGGCGGACGGCATCACCAATACAGCGCTGCGCCACCTGCCGTACCGTTCGGTAGCGGCATTGGCGCGCCTGTTCACGGGGGTGCTGCGCACGGGGGTCTTTCCTGGGTGTTGGAAGGAAGGGCGCGTTATAATGCTGCCGAAGGCGAACAAGGACGTGCTGAAGCCGGAGAGCTATCGGCCGATCACCCTGCTGCCCACTATGTCCAAGGTGTTTGAGAGACTCCTGCTGCGACATTTAACTCCCCACCTGACTCCACGTCCGGAACAGTTCGGGTTTCGCTCGGAACACAGCACGACGCTCCAGCTGTCGAGGGTACTGCACCTTCTCACCGCCTCGCTGAACAAGAAGGAGCGAGCGGTTGCAGTATTCCTCGACATGGAAAAGGCATTTGACCGGGTCTGGCACGAAGGCCTGGTCTACAAGATTTCTCACACCAGCACGCCCCGTCGCGTCGTAAAGGTGGTCTCCTCCTTCCTCTCGGATAGGACCTTTAAGGTGGTGGTCGATGGCGCACTCTCGAGCGCCCGCCCGGTCGCGGCCGGCGTACCGCAGGGTAGCTGCGTATCGCCGGCCTGCTACTCATGTTACACCGACGACATCCCCACGACGCAGGAAACCACGCTCGCGCTGTACGCCGACGATGCTGCGTACATAAGCTCCTCGCTTAACGCGAAGCACGCAGCAGTCAAAGTACAGCGCGTACTAGATCAGCTTCCCGACTGGCTGTCGAAGTGGAGGTTGTCGGTGAACGTGGGTAAGACCCAGGCGCTGCTCGTCGGGTCTGCTCGCCTCCCACCACCTCTCCAGCTGCATGGAGCCGACATCGCGTGGTCGCCCCAGGTGAAGTACCTAGGGGTCACCATCGACCGTCGGCTCTCCATGAGAGGCCACGTCCGGCAGGTCACCGCCAAGAGCGGGGCAGCCCGCGCTCTGCTCCGCCCAGTGCTCTCCTCTCGCCTCCCGCTGCGTACCAAGCTGGGCGTGTACAAGACGTACATCCGCCCCATCATTACGTATGCCGCCCCAGCTTGGCTCGCCCTCACCAGCGAGCCCAGCAGGAGACGCCTCCGGGCGCAACAGAACCTTGCGCTCCGGACCATCGCGAACGCCCCCCCGCTGGTGAGGAACGACGTCATACAGCGGGACCTCGAGATGGAGAGCCTGGACCAATTTTGTGTCCGCCTCGCGTCCCACATGTTCTCGCGTGCCGACGCTTCCGCTTGGCAGCACGTCAAGCACATAGCGCCCTGGCACGCGCGTCCTCCTGACGCGAGGCGATTTCCCCGTGACCTCCTACCGGACGTGTCCAACCCACCGGACTTGACGCCTGAGTGAGCCGCTTTCACCTACACGCGACTCACTCACACGAATTAGACTCCTCAATCATCACACGCACCCGGTGCACGTTGTGTTCTAAGTTAATATAGGCATGACGTGCTCCAGCCCCCATACAATCACGACTCTACATACATATTACTCACGCAGCGGACGCGTAGCGCGGTTGCGCGTTTGCATGCCCACATGAGCGGTGTAACACACAATTTCCATTACCGCTCATACTCTCACCACGTCCCCTGAGCCTGAAGCGTGACCGGCTCGATCTGGAAGCGTAACAGGCGGGGGTCTACATCCTCAGTAGGGAGCGCCCCCAAAGCCGGCATTCTCGTCGCTGGTCGTCTCTCGCTGGGCTTCCTCCGGGTAACCGGGGGTTCCACCCGGCGGGGTCTGACCGCCGAGATGTCGTGAAAAACGGCACTGCAGGAGCAGTGCCGAGGCGCTCCTACTGAACACAGTGCAGTTACTCTTAGGCAAGCAGCGTAAGCGCGCCTGCCTTGAGGTTGCCGCCTACAAGGCACCCCAATGCAGGTCCCGTATTTACGGGGCCCTACCCTGCCACCGCGGGACAAAGGCCTAGCCTGTACCCCGCCGCCGCGCCCCCTTGCGGGGACGCAGCGACTTCCACGGAGCGTACACACAGTCGTTTTCCGAATATTCTAATAAGAATACCTGAGAAGAAATAAACCTGGAAGAAAGAAGCCTTGTTTTATTTCAAGTTCAAGAAGAACACCCAAAAAGAAGACAAGAAATTATACAGTCCACTTCAAACAGGCTGCTGAAGACTTTCCAGGTCAGCGTGGAAGAACAATCTCATTTTTTTTTAAAAAAAGGGGTAATAATTTAGGGACTCACCCAACACATGCTTACGCGACAAAATGTATAGTCGCTAAGTGGGACCGTGGCGTGGGCGAGCGCCAGTCCCTTACGCACAGTGGTGGTGCAAACATGTCTTCTCGAAGTGTATTGAAAAATAATTTATTGGTAACCGTAGTATTTTTGCATTTTGGCACAATGCAATATTTGTATGATGACATTTTAATCAAACAAACTAAATACGAACGAAAACAACGCGTACAAATCAAGTATTCCGCCGACAGACTACGCTGCCGAATCGCGCGGTGGAGACCGATCATGACAGATTGCGTTACAGCGAGTCGCTTCATTCTCGGCCGCGTTTCTGGAACTAATACACTAAAATTGTTGTATCTTCGTCATTTTTGGTCCGATGTAAATAATTTCTTCACAGTATTTACTGTTTTTGTTGCTATAAGTCTGCATACTCCACAAAAATCATTACTGATCCTCATAGCGCCACATATCAACGACATAATATTCGTGACGACTTATATCGCTAGAGCACTAACTAGTCCAGCCCCCCTAGCCAAGTTTCAATCGTTTCGTTCGGCGTGAACGCCTCGAGTAGGCCACGCCTCCGAATCCTTTGTTCTGACCACGTGACTGAGCGTTGAGATGACGTCAGAACAAAGGAATCGGAGGAGTGGCCTACTCGAGGCGTTCGCGCCGAACGATACGATTGTAACTTGGCTAGGGGGGCAGTGTAATCCCACATAGATGGCGCTAGCGGCAGTGCTAATTAAACTTGAAACTTAATTTCCACAATAGGTGCAGAATATCTTCTGTGTAGACTGTGTACGAATATATTGTGTGCCATACCTAATCCCCGACGCTTTGGATTAGGTACTGACTCGCATCGAAAATTACCTAATCTACGTACCTGTTCCAATATTTATGCCTCACGTGATCACGTCTACGCGCCCTCACTCTAATGTTTATTTTGTGCTGCATCTCTGCCATAAGGGCCTATTACACCATTCGATATTCAGGCAGTTTTAGTCTATGATTCGACATATCGCGTAGTGTAATAAGAGTTTACTCTGTCTACGGTTAGACCGGTCTTACTCGGAACAAAAAATAAGACAGCTGAATATCGTGTGCTGAATATCGCGTAGTGTAATAGGCCCTTTAGATTTATAATACTAAGGCCCGTATTACAGAACCTTACTCAAGTACTACTTAAACTGCGTTCAACCGATTACTGCTTGAGCGAAGAATCTCGACTAGCGCCCTGTTAACGGTCAAATTTGCTTGACAAATTTCTTTGTCAAACTTTACGTTTTCGTCAAACAATAGCTTAAACAATCAAACCAAATATCAAACAAAGTTAACTTTCAAGTAGATTCGGTTTTCTCCTTTCGTGACGACGACGTCGCCGTGCCGACCGCTTACAATGAGTACTTAATTCAGATGACGCATTTTTGGCATTGACGCTAGCACTGTGTATTAAGACTATTCTAAATCTTTGTAGTACCTACCATAATGATGGTACATACAGATCATCTGTACCAGAACCAGAAAGCATAGATTTTTTCACTTTGTTGTTTTCGCGCTTGAAACTCGTACGTAGAATATTCATTTTTTTCTTCACGTCTTCCTCCGTAATGTTCCGGCGACACATCTTCAGTATATTTGTAATTTTTTTTATTGCTATGCTTCTTTTGTTCTTGTCCATATAATCTTTTGATTTTGTTTTCCATAACACTGGCATATCACGATAAACAGATATGAAATGTAACGTAAATTCTTTGTCCGTAATGTTGCCACTTAGCCATATCGTCACTGGGCGTAACGTCCTACATGATGCCAACACAACGAGTGAGATCTTGTTTGACAAACACCGCCGTTCACGTTCAAACCTATTTGTCAAACTCGACATCAATCCAGATTTTCTCATCAAACGCGACAAACACGTAGATTGTTTGACAAACGCCTCAAACACAGCTGTACACTATCAAATAATTTTACAAACACGTAAAATTTGACAAACAATTTGATCGTTTACAGGGCACTAGGCGTTCAGTTTATTTTAGAACTATCCTCAAATTCAAATCAAACGAAACTACGCTTGAGTAGAGATTTTGATCTCTGATTTATATCCACAATTTCCATGAGATTCTATGCTCAAGCGTGCTCTCGACTACACTTGCGAAAACAAAGATCAAATCTCGCCTCAAGCAGAGATTCTGAGTTGATTGTGATTTTAAAATAAGGACACATTGAGTGGGGCTCTGTTGGAAATAAAACAAAAGGGAGTTACAGAGATATATGCGCAGATTTTATATAGAGTAAAATCATTAAAACTAAAAGGACATTTTCTTGTATATGACAGATAACAGCAGTTGCTAAGATACAACTTCATAAGGTCCATGGTCTAACGTATGGAGATTAAAACCTATTTACAACACCCCCACTGAATCCCCATACGTTGCAAACAAAACTTAAACTTAACACTGCCCAAACCTTTAGTCAGGGCATCAGCTGGCATAGAACCAGTTTCACAGTATTTGATGCAAATCACTTTGGATTCAGCTAACTCCTTAACATAATGGTATTTTATATTAATATGTTTAGACCTTTTACCAATAGGATTATATACCAACTTATTGGCACTTTGGCTATCACTAAACATATCAATAGTTACAAATTTTCCAGTCAATTCCTGACAAAGACCCTTAACACAAACTACTTCTTTGGAAGCCTCACAAATTGCGATGTACTCAGCTTCAGCTGTACTCAGCGCAACACATAGCTGTTTGTGTGCTTGCCATGACACTGCAGCACCACCAAAAACCAGAACATAACCAGTAAACGAATGCCCATCCGCGTTACTGCCCCAATCTGCGTCTGCATAAGCAACTAACGGCTTACCGGTCTTTTTAAAAGATAATCGGTAATCAATTGTACCTTTCAGATACCTTAGTACCCTTTTCAGAGCCACCATGTGCTCGTTTGACCAACATGAGTTAAATTGACTTAAATAACTGATGGCGAATGTTATGTCCGGTCTTGTAGCGCAGGACAAATACATAAGAGAACCCATTATTTCCTGGTAGCGAAGATCTTCAGTCTTCTCCCCTTTTGCAAGCCGTAGGTTAGGCTCAATTGGAGTGACTACAGGTTTGCAATCTTGCATTCCATACTTTACTAGGATCTTCTTCACAAAATTGGCCTGAGAAAGGTGAATCTCCCCTTCGGTCCGAGAAATATTGATTCCCAAACAATCTTTTGCTTCTCCCAAATCTTTTACCTTGAAGGCCTTTGCTATTGCCTTCTTGGTGTCCTCAATATCTTTAAATAAGCTTCCAAAAATATAAAAATCATCGACGTATAATGCAATGGCAAGAATTGAGTCCTTCCCCTTTTTTAAGTAAACACAAGAGTCATACTTTGACCTAGAAAATCCACTTCTAATAGGTAATGTGGTCATGTACCTTCACGTTCCAGCAACGTGCAGCTTGTTTTAGGCCATATATTGCCTTTTTTAGCTTACATACTTTGCCCTGGTTAATCTTCGAGACAAAACTCTCGGGCTGCTCCATATACAGATCTTCCTCCAGATCACCGTTAAGGAACGCTGTGGTAACGTCTATATGGTGCACCTTTAAGTCCATTTCTGCAGACAAACCCAACAGTAAACGAATCGAAGATAACTTAACAACCGGAGCAAAAGTCTCTGTATAATCTTCTCCAAACTTTTGCGAATACCCTTTCGCAACAAGTCGAGCTTTGTGCCGTTGCACTGTGCCGTCAGCACTAATTTTTAATTTGAATAGCCATTTGCATTTTACAACATTAACGTCCTTTGGACGATTAACTAATTCCCAGGTTTTATTTTCCATCAGGGAGTCATATTCTTCTTGCATGGCTTTTTTCCACAAATCCCTATCAGAACGCTCCATCGCTTCCATGACCGAGCTTGGGTTTGGATCATTCTGTAAATGGTAATTATATACCATGTCCTCATCTCTTTTAGGTTTTCGATTCCTGAGAGGATAGCGCCTAACAACAGGCTGGTCTTCCCCCACTGTTTCAGGATTCTCACAAACCATTGGATTCGGGACCTCTGAATCCAAAGAGTCATGAAACTCTTCTTCAGTTGCATTTTCTGCTGACGTCGTCGTTCCTGAGTCTTCTAAGCTACTTCGGCAAGGTCGAACTTCACTATAAGCGTCAGCCGTTGAAGTCTCCTCGTTAGAATCCAAATTGTCAGACAAAGGAATTTTTACCTGAACTGACTTCATCCTGGAAGTCGCATTAGAATGCTTACCACTCAGTGATTCCTCTTCCAGTTTGGATTTCTCGGTCCTCTCATTAAAAAAAACTTTTTACAAAAAAAATACAACCGACTTCAATGTAAAAAAACACTGAAAAGTGCATAATAACTTTAATTTCGGAAGTCGGTGTTTCTATAATAGTTTTGTCTCTTCGTTTTTTAACACCGACTTCCGAAATTAAAGTTATTATGCACTTTTCAGTGTTTTTTTACATTGAAGTCGGTTGTATTTTTTTTGTAAAAAGTTTTTTATTTTTCACTTTTTAGTTATGGTACCACCACTAAAAAGTACCCCTCAGCCATACTTAAATACCTTATAGCCAGAGTGCATCTTATGACAATTCTAATTATACCAAAAACGGTTAGGTTAAATTAATTTATTACAGAGTTCCGGTGCCTAATTTTAGGCTTCATCATCAGATCAGTTCGATATATTACCCCTCTTCTTTCAGTCAGTCATCGACTACACGTATAAACAAAGCAATTTTACTTGTTACGACAGTTCTGCTGTGATCCCATGAGGAGTTCAGTTCCATATCTACGAAGTTCATGATCAGATCATAACAATATTTCTATGGGACCAACTTGGAAGCATAACCTTCACAATCAAAAAAAAAATTTTCAAAATCGGTCAACAATTGACCGAGAAATCGGTGAACATACATAAAAAAATAAAATAAAAAACATACATTCAACCGAACATATAACCTCCTCCTTTTTGAAGTCGATTAAAAACAGCATCACGTGCAGTTATTATTCGACGCGGATTCTTCAAGTCAACAAATCTATACCCTTTTGTGACTTCGCTATAACCAACAAAGACAAGCTGACAGGTCTTCGAGTCAAACTTCTTACGACTACCATCCTTTATAAGTACCTGTGCTGTAGAGCCAAACACTCTCAAGTTTGAAACATCTACATTGCAGTTTGTCCAGACTTCTTCGGGAACTTTTCCCACAAGAGCCATAGTTGGCGATCGATTTTTTAAATAAATCGCAGTAGCAACTGCTTCGCCCCAAAATTTCTTATTAAGATTACTGTCGTGCAGCATACATCTTGCCATTTCAGTAATCGTGCGAATACTCCTCTCCGCTACACCATTCTGCTGTGGTGTGTAGGGGACGCTCATTTGATGCACTATTCCACACTTGGCTAAATGAGCCTGGAAAGCCTTATTAGTATACTCTGTCCCATTGTCACTTCTCAGCCGCTTAATCTTCTTACCGGTCTGGTTTTCTACTAGGGCTTGAAACTCTTTAAACTTCTGTAGCACTTCATCCTTTGATTTCAATATATATCCAAAAATCTTTCGGCTAAAATCATCGATAAACAATAGAAAATATCTATTACCGCCATAAGTCACCACATTGATGGGACCAGCTACATCAGTATGAACTAATTCCAGAATATCAGAAGCTCTAAAACCTTTCTTCCTTTTAGGAAATTTTTGCACGCACTGCTTCCCTTGACTACAAGGAACACAAGGACCATTCTCAATCCTTTTATCATAGTGTAGGCCTATGACAATCTTTTTCAAAATCTCCATTTGAGGAGCAGATAGGTGACCCAACCTACGGTGCCACAGTTCAAAATTTTCTGAACCCTTACCTTCTAAAAAGACCGTCGCCCCATCACTATCCGTATCTACAATATAAAGACCGTTTTTACGTGGTGCGCAAATTAAAGGTTTACCATCTACAAATACATTGGAATCGAAAATTTTACAATAATCTTTATCAAAAATGCAAACTTTGCCTTGATCTGCAAGCTTACTTACGGACATCAAATTGGTTATTAGTTCAGGAATGACTAAAGTATTATCTAATTTTATTCCCAACTTACGACCCTCATGACGCATGCTCAGTTTAACAGGACCTTCTGAAATCGAAACTATCTTTTGATTGTTTGCGCATGTTATTATTTTGGAACACGATTTAACCGGAACCAAAAGTGTACGATTAGGCGTCATGTGAGACGTAGCGCCAGAATCGATAACCCAACTACCACTGCTACCTGAAGCAGATAAAAAGGTTAAAAAGTCCGATTTAATATTGTTACTGGCTAACATATTTGCAGTCGAGTTTTTATCTTGCCGCTTGATCTTAAACTGCTTGCATTGCCACTTGTAGTGGCCCTTTTTCTTACAAGAATGGCAAATAATTTCTCTTCGATTCCGTGTACCACTGCTACTTGCAGCAGTATCAGTCACCAATGCCGAATCATCGTCCTTTTGAACATTAGGGGATTGCTGGCGTTGACCCTCCTTTAGTAGTGCTGATATAATCGACTCCGTTGTTATTTTCACACCAGAATGCTCGATTGCCATCACTAATGGATTATATGAATCTGTCAAACCTGCCAACATAATGATCCCGACAAATTCGTCGTCTAGAGCTGCTCCAATACTATGCAAGGCTTGTTGAGTTGCCTGTACTTCTGTGACATATGCTTCCATATTTTGAAAACTTGACAGTTTCAAACAGAACATCTTTCTCAAAAGGGACAGCCTTCTCATCAAACCGGCATCTGCATATGCCTTCTGCAGAGCTAACCATGTCTCACGTGCCGTTTTTGCGTTAGTTATGAGGGGGTACACGTTTTCGGCAACCAATAGGCATATTTTAGCTCGTGCCTTGGCATCTCGTTTTTTCTCAGCTTCAGTTTCTGCTGTGAATGTTTCTCCAACACAATCCCATAAATCATGATCGATCAGAAACATTTGAATTGCAAACGACTATGTTCCATAGTTGGATTGGCCCATCAATTTTTGTATGGTGACCGTTTCACTCTTCTGCATCTTGAGAAGAAACAAATTCTACTCACTCCCTACAAATTTAGCGTCAACCAAGTTATGGACTGGGCCCATAACCTGTTGAAAATAAAACAAAAGGGAGTTACAGAGATATATGCGCAGATTTTATATAGAGTAAAATCAAAGAGATTTAAAGAGATACAATAGAGCGGCTATCAGAACAAATGTATTAGAAAAACTGTCATCCTATGTCTCAGTGACGCCATCTGGCTTTGAATAGCAAACACGCGAATTAAACTTGTCAAAATTTATAATTATTTAACTATCGCTCGGTAGGTGGCCAGGGGCCTTACCATGATAATGTTAAAATGTCAGTCGCGCAGTCGTACGAGTGAAAAAGAGTGATGGAGCTATACACCCTATATAGCTCCATCCCTTTAACAGTTCGGTTTAGGTCGTAAAATGGATCACATTATGAGCTCGTGGTAAAGCCTCAGTGTGTGATAAAGGTAAGGTTAAGCTTTTCAGCAATAGATGGCGTTATCACAAAACCAGCAAATGTTCTAGAACTATTTCTCAAAATTATTGACTTTTAATTAATTACTTCCAAAGAGATTTAAAGAGATACAATAGAGCGGCTATCAGAACAAATGTCTTAAGAAAAACTGTCATCCTATGTCTCAGTGACGCCATCTGGCTTTGAATAGCAAACACGCGAATTAAATTTGTCAAAATTTATAATTATTTAACTATCGCTCGGTAGGTGGCCAGGGGCCTTACCATGATAATGTTAAAATGTCAGTCGTACGAGCGAAAAAGAGTGATGGAGCTATACGCCCTATATAGCTCCATCCCTTTAACAGTTCGGTTTAGGTCGTAAAATGGATCACGTTATGATCTCGTGGTAGAGCCTCAGTGTGTGATAAAGGTAAGGTTAAGCTTTTCAGCAATAGATGGCGTTATCACAAAACCAGCAAATGTTCTAGAACAATTTCTCAAAATTATTGAATTTTAATTAATTACTTCGTAGATACCAAAATTATTTACGAAAATAAACCGAAGTTAGGTCCAGTCATTTTATCATAACAAGATTTGCAATAGCGTAATGCGCAGTTCGGCATATTTTCTCAGGAAATGATTTTATGCATATTTTATGCATAGAGCGGATACAAACACGACTTGACGTGTAGGGGCGTCATACTAGACTGAGCGACTTATGACCACTAGGTAATAAGTATCGGAGCGACTTCTGTTGGTAGTGGTGAAGGCTTAACACGTGCTTTTCCCAGTGCTACGAATTTTTTCGATTTTAGTGAACATCTGTGTGTGAAACTTGATCGAGACTGTTCCTTGTGTGTGCGTTCTTGGTTTAAGGTTTGTTTTTTGTTTGTGATTGTCTTAAATAATTCTCCAAAATGAACTCGAAAAAGCCTCCTGACCCTGACCCCCCCGATGATCTGTTTGATATTTCCCCTAGTGTGCTTACTGTTACCCTCCCTCATGTCACTGAAGTACCCTCGCAAGACAATATGGATACGGAGACTCCTAGTCGTAAAAGAGTCGCTGGTTCACCCCCTGCGACTACTAACATACCGCCAAAAATGGCAAAAAATTTAACCGGCAGATCAACATACACAAAGAGAGACAATCCACCCTACATTGTTCATGTTTCTCTTAAAGATCAACAGACTTCAGGCACTGTGCTGCAACCAATAAAGTTTGGTATGTTTTTGACGAACAATAACGTCAATAATGTACGTCTGGATGGGATCAAACGTGTAGGCAGAAATCGTGTGTCAGTGGAATTTAAAACACACCAGGATGCAAACAGTTTCCTCAATAACACAATTTTGGGAAAACATAACTACATTGCTGCAATCCCTCAATTTAACATCACACGAATGGGCCTCGTTAGGGATATACCGATTGAGTGGTCGGAGGATGAGGTTATCCAAAATATCCAGGTTCCGGAGGGCTGTGGCCCTGTTATCAAGGCCAGAAGGATGAGCCGTAAGGTTACCTCTTCTGGAATTGCTGAGTGGAAGCCTACTCAAACCGTGGTTCTAACTTTTGATGAACAAGTCCTACCCAAACGCGTGATCAGCTTCTACTCATCTCTTCCAGTTGAGAGATACACCTACCCAACTATCTTATGTTATCATTGCTGTCGCTTTGGACATACTCGCACCTTATGTCGATCGAAACCAAGGTGTTTTAAGTGTGGTGATAACCATCCAGGGGATGGATGTGAAACCACCCAGGAATCGAGCTTCTGTGTTTCGTGTACTGGTAACCATTTCGCGAATGACAGTGCTTGTCCTGAATTGGGACGACAGAAGAGCATCAAAGCTCTAATGTCAGAGAAATCAATCTCATATGCGGAAGCAAGTCGGGTATTCCCTCCTGTTTCCAGATCATATGCTGAAGTTTCTAAGTCTTCTCCTCATAACAAGCTTAATGTAAATATTTCTCAATCCCCATCCTCAAGTCCCATACCTGTAACCCAGAAAGCATACCGTAAAACGGTATTTTTAAAACCTAAGACCCACATTCCTCTTTCACCTGGCTACAATAGACAAGTTCACCATGAACTTGCACAAAATTACTCCTTCTCCCCTAGTAGAAACGGTTGTGCCCTCCCAACGGAAGTTGCAGAGCCATTGAACTATGGACAAGAGAACAACTCTAGAAATATATTAGATTTCATTACCAACATGTTAATGTCCGTATTATCTAGTCCGACCCGATCAATACCTGACCACGTTGCCTCAAAACTGACCTCTATCTTAAATTTTATCCACGATGTTCCATCCCCTGATATTCCTTCAGTGGAACGTGAGGAGTATTACTCCCAGAAAATCTGACCTTACCTACTTGATTAATAAATTTAAACCATCGGTTTGCGGCATTGCCGAGACATGGCTCTTGCCTGATAGCAATTTCAGGTTGCCGTGTTTTGGCAGTGTTCGCAATGATAGAGCTGATGGATATGGGGGATGTGCTTTGCTCATCAATAGCAAAGTATCATACTCCCAGATTCCTCTAACCTTTGTTAGCGACAACATAAATGTTGTCGCTGTTAAGGCTGAGGATATAAATATTTTTTCTTTTTATGTTGCACACCCAAAACTTGAATATCTTTCAGTAATAAAAAATTTGTTATGCAATGTTAGCGGTCCATTACTGGTCATGGGGGATTTTAATTGCCACCATTATCGTTGGGGATCGGACACTTGTGATAACTTTGGCATAGGTTTGCTGGATATATTGGATGATCTAGACCTCTGTCTCATCAACGATGGCAGTGCTACACGCAGATCGGCTCCTGGGCAGAGCAATAGTTGTGTTGACTTGACTTTCTGTTCATCCAATATATCCAGTCTCCTCGTTTGGCGTCGCTTGGATATGACCCATGGAAGTGATCACTATCCCATCATAATTGAATTCCCTTCCAAAAATATCCCCATTAAAGCCCTCTCCCCCCTTTTAAAACACCAACTTAATTCGGCAGACTGGGACTTATATTCCAAAATTGTAGACTCAAGAATATCTTCCCTTCCAAAAGTTGACACTCACAATGCCCACGAATGTTTCTCATCCTTCTCTTCCACCATTTCCTCCACAGCAGATGATTGTTTCCTGCCCAAAAAAACCCCGTCTGGTAGACTTCCTCCTCCGCCTTGGTGGGATAGGGAATGCACTAACATGATCAAGGCCAGGAATGAGGCTGAAAAGACAGTTAACTGTAATATGAACCTGGATAACCTCATCGCCTTCAAGCGGATATTAGCTAAGTCCAGGAAATTCTTAAAAAAAAAGAAACGTGAAGGTTGGTCAAAATATTGTAGTTCGCTGAGTCCGTCCACACCCGTCTCGACAGTCTGGCGGAAGGTGAGGCACTTCAGAAGCAGTCTGGCACCCGTTTCTTCCAACAACATCCCAGAGGAACTGGGTTACCAGTTCTTCTCAAAAATCGCTCCATCTTATGTTCCGACCGCGGAGGAGTGCAGTAGTGGCATTGATGATGCAGACGACACTGCCGACCCAATGAACATGCCATTTAGTTTGGAAGAATTAAAATCGGTTCTATCCCATGTCAGAGACTCCGCTCCGGGAGTGGATGGATTCACCTACTCCTTTATTTCTAAAGCTGGTCCAAAAACTCACCAATATTACCTGGACTTGGCTAACTTCTGCTTCACTTCCGGCTACATTCCCAAAGAATGGAAGGTTCAAGTTGTTATCCCGATATTAAAACCGGGCAAAGACCCTAGTGATCATTGCTCATATAGACCTATTGCTTTATCGTCCATACTCATAAAACTTCTAGAGCACTTGGTTAAGAATCGATTAGAGTGGCTGGTGGAGAACAAGGGGCTGCTCCCGGCGACTCAATTCGGCTTTAGGAAAGGTCTGGGCACAGCTGATAGTGTAGGTATCCTCACTTCAGCGGTCCGACTGGCCCTCAGCAGGAGTGAGTCTGTGGTTGTTGTCTTCCTGGACATATCTGCTGCCTATGATTCGGTCCTCCTCCCTAACCTCAGGCAAAAACTGCACGAGCTGAGAATCCCGGCTAGGATTTGTCGTATTATAGGTAACATCTTTACCAACCGCATCATTCAATTGAGAATACCTGGGGCTGACTCTGATCAGAGAACGGTCTGGAGAGGATTACCTCAAGGATCTGTTCTTAGTCCCCCACTGTATAACATCTACACAGCTAACCTATCCTCATCTCTCAATTTTGATTGTAAAATCCTTCAGTATGCTGACGATATTGCTTTAGTAGTCTCTGGCAGTTCCATTCAGGATGCCGCTCTCTCAATGAACGTCTCTCTGTCCTCACTAAATCAATGGCTACTCGATCACGGTTTGTCTTTAAGTGCGCCAAAGAGTACAGCTGTTATTTTTACCCGCAAACGTTCCGTACCCCCAGTAGATATTAGTATTGATGGGCAAATCATTCCTGTCAAGGATAAGGCTAGGTTTCTGGGAGTAACTCTGGACTCAAGATTGTCCGGGATTGACCACATAAACAACACGGTCAAAAAATGTGAACGCTCTGTGTCGGTCCTTAAGGCCCTGGCCGGGGTATGGTGGGGAGCTCACCCCTATACCCTCAAACTGATATATAATGCGTTGACAAGAAGCGCTATGGACTACTGCAGCTTCCTCATTGAGCCCTGCAACAAAGAAGCGCTGAAAAAATTAAACAGCATTCAGGCCAAATGCTTGAGAATCATCATTGGAGCCATGAAATCGTCTCCCATTAATGCACTTCAAGTCGAATGTGCAGAACCGCCTCTACACCACAGAAGACAGTATTTGGCAGACCGTTTTCTATCTAAAGCTTTTTCTCTTTCATCCCATCCCTTACTCCCAATTTTAGAGCAAATCGACCTTTCCTATAATAATTCCCCTTATTGGAACAATAAAACAGTTCCCCTATTGATAAATAGGTATAGAGAACTTAAACGGCTCTCCGCGCCAATTTGTCAATATCCAATCCTCCCGGTCTTCTCCTCCGCATATGAGGCGATGTACTTCGAACCAAAAGTCGTTATGGGACTAGGTATATCAAAGAATTCCCAAAATGCAAGAGCAGACTTTGAGTTAGCTGTTAAACGCTACTGGGAAGGGTGGAATTTCTTTTTCACGGATGCCTCAAAATTGTCTGAAACCGGAGGTACAGGTGTGGCAGTTTATTTTAGAAACTCAAGAATCGCTTTACTTTTTCAATGTCCACCAGAATCGTCAGTTTTTACAGGAGAGTGTATTGGGATTCTTGAATCCATACACTATATTATATCCCATCAAATAACAAGATCAGTAATTTTTTCAGATTCCCTTAGTAGTATTCAGGCCTTAACCTTTTGAGTGCGTAATTAGAGACACAATAGTAAGACAATGGCGCGTGAACGCCGGCGTTAATGCGGGGATCAACAGCTTAAAACAAAATCAATTCCATAGTAAAATCCATAGTAAAATCGTTGTAGATATTAAGAACTTGTTATTTGAATGTTCCCAAAATGGCTTGGACATCGAGATAGCCTGGATCCCCGGTCATTCGGGTATTGTTGGCAATGAGTGCGCTGATTCGTTAGCAAAGTATGCCACATCGAATCCGGCTGATCGAAAGCACTATGTGGTTCATAACTACGATTTGCGGAATGGTGCCAAACCCAAGTTATTTAACTCGTGGACTGAAACATGGAAGACGACCTCCAAAACCAAGGGCATCTACTATGCAGCTATACAGCCCGAAATCCAACGTAGACCTTGGTTCTTTAAATGCCCTAAATTGTCGAAGAGGACTGTTTCGTCACTCTGTAGACTGAGACTTGGTCATTGTTGCAGCCCAGTGTTCTTGAGTAAGATCCATGTTCGGGATAATTCCCTCTGCGCAAGGGCGGATCCAGCTTTGGCGCCAGGGGGGGGTCACATAGTCATGGTCAAGTCATAAGAAGTTGTGATTTAATTTTGATAATAATAGGTACGGGTAAAAATACATACATTAATAAAATACCTACTATTTTATCATGATAGAGTTAGATTATCACGCGTACACACATGCACTCACACACCTCACACACACGCACCCACACAACCAGTGTAAGTGTGTGTGTAGTTGTCTACACACACACTTACACATACACGCACCAACACTATACAACTTACTTTTTACACACTCTGTTAGATGCCATGTACACCTCTAATAAATTTTGATTTATTAGTTATAACACACTCTATGTTCTACATAATCTGTGTTACATTGTATTTTAATTTTTTTAATTTTATTTCTTCTTGAACCATGATGAAAGAGACGTCTCCACGACACAGGGAATCCTAGTGTGGAGACCAGTGAAGTACTCGATGTAAAAGTGTATTTTTTCTGAACAATAAACCATTATTATTATTATTATGTATGTACTGTACTAAAAAAATACCTATATTTAAATAACAAAATCAATTTTTCTTTAACGTCTTCTCCCGAAACGTGTTATCACTCCATCTACTTCAACGGTAACGAAAGAAGCATGTGGTGAACTCAAAAAAATGGACTGCCACAAGTTCTAGCCCCCTTGCTGTTTAACGTTTACACCAATGACCAACCGGTGAGCCCTAACAACTCGCTTTCTGTATGCAGACGAACTGGCTTTAACTTGCCAAGCCACTGATTTTGAGGAGATTGAGGCCAACCTTACCACAGCTCTCTCAGATCTTAGTCAGTATTATACTGCTAATGCGTTTAAATCAAATCTCTCAAAAATGAGCGTCTTTCACCTTTGTAACAGACAAGCGGGTTGAATGCTCAATATCTCATGGCAAGAGGTACCAATCATTCATAACCCCCATCCAAGATATCTCTTCATCACTCTGGATAGGTCTTTCAACTACAGAAAGAATTGCGAAAACGTTAAGCGGAAGGTGCATACGAGAAACAACCTGATACGTCGCCTAACATCCACTAGATGGGGGCGTCTCCCAAATTCTGCGAACAACTGGAATGGCGCTCCGCTTCTCCGCTGGTGAATATGCCTGTCCAGTATGGAGCCGCTCCGCCCACTCTAACATAGTGGATACAGCACTTAATGAGACGTGCCAAATTGCCACTGGTTGCCTTATGCCGACTCCGGTACGAATGCTGTATCCACTAATCGGCATTGCACCCCCAGAAATTCGCAGGACTGTGGCTAGCCGCATAGAAAGAACGAAACAACAAAACGACCCTCGCCATTCAATGCACTATTACAGCTCGGTGCCCCTGAGACTTAAAAGTCGTAAAAGTTTTGTTGTAAGCGTGAGCCCATCTCAAAGTAAAACCATATGGCTTTACTTTGAGAAGGGAGTGATTCTCTCTTCTGGACACGAGTTGCCATGGCCAATCTGGAAAACTCTAAACTGATTCCGCACGCAGGTTGGGCGCAGCAAAGACAATCTCCACATATGGGGGTTCCTGAACGGTTCCGACCTTCAGTGTTTGTGCAGTGTCTCTCCTCAGACCATGTCCCACCTTCCATCCTGCATGACGTGTCCTGTTACCTGTTCATGTAGGGATCTTATGACAGTATCAGTGGACGATATTGCCATGGCCGAATACTGGGTCAGGCAAGGAATTTAATTAGTTTAACCATATTCGACACGCTAAGAACGTACGACACGCTACGTTTTTATTGACATGGAGAAGTGACAGTCCAGTTAGACATTCGACCATTGAAGCTTCTAGCTATAATTTGATTTTTCGTAACGAGAGAGATCTTCCCGCTGTCGCTACACATGTAGTGTAGCCATAATACATAAAAAAAATCTTACATTAGGATACGTCTCAAAATCAGAATTTAAAATAAGGTCAGAAAACTTCTATTGATAAAATATTTTTATTAAATCTTTTCAAAGAACTCTCCACCAACCTCTATACAGAGTTTCATGCGTCTGAAACAATTTTCGAAACATTTTTTCCAGTCCGCTGCAGACACCTCTTAAACGGCCTTCTTGAACGCTGCTAGCGCGTCTTCTGGCGATAAAAACTGTACTATACCTTTCGGTAGATTTTTTATTTTAGGGAATAAAAAGAAGTCACACGGTGCCAGATCAGGACTGTAAGGAAGGGTGCCCCAAGACTCTGACCGGTGCGGTGTCCAGGAAGTCCCTCGTTTTTAGCGCTAAGTGCGCGGGCGCGTTGTCATGGTGAAGCAGTACCCCGCGGAGCCCGGTGTGTTCGGTCGCTTGTTGCTCATTGAAGACAAAACTTCTGGCGGGCATTTTGTGGTATACCATTCGGCGTTGATGCTGCTTTGGCCTCGTACTGGAATTGCAATCAGATACCCCGTCAAAGTGAAGAAACTAGTGATCAAAATTTTTCCTGTGCTTCTCGATCGCTTCACTTTCGTAGGCGTTGTTTCGTTTTGAAACAGCCAAACTGTCAACTGACGCTTTGTTTCTGGATTGTATTGATAATTCCAGGATTCGTCACCTGTCACAATGTCGTAAACGCGCCGAGACGAGCCTGCTTCAAATTTTTGAATCATATCACGGCACCACTCCACACGGGCCTGCTTCTGAGCTTCAGTGAGGTTGTGCGACATCCAGTGGCAAACTATCCTACTCACACGAAGGTGCTCGTGTAGAATCTTGTGAACGCTTCCCGAACCAATCTGCAGTGTATGCTGAATCTCTTCGTATATAATTCGCCTGTTTTCTTGAATTAATTTTTTTACTGCTAGCACACTTTCATCCGTGACAGCTGTCGTAGGACGACCACTTCTTTGTTCATTCCCCAAAGTAAGGCGACCGCGCTTGAACTCGTTATACCAGCGGTAGATGCTTGCTTTTGAAGGTCTTTCATCCATAAAAGCAATTTGAATTCGATCAAATGACTCATCAGGGTTTTAGGCCACATTTAAATTCATAGAAAACATCTCACGAAAATGGCTTCTATAGATGTACTACTCTGTCAAGAAAGTACCGGGAAAAGATCAATAATACACAAAATATTTGTTATTCATCCAAATTTATTTTATCACCTTCAAAGTATGCTCCTTCAGAAACAATAACTTACGCCAACGAATAATCCAATCATCAAAACATTTTTTAAATGCTACTTCCGGAATTGAGTTCAGTTTTCGCCGTGAATTCTTCTTTATGTCTTCTACCGATTGAAAACGGGTGCCACGAAGTGGTAATTTGAGTTTAGGAAAAGAAAGAAGTCGGCTGGAGCCACATCTGGTGAATATGGTGGTTGCTCGATGGTATTTGTTGAGTGTTTGGTCAAAAATTCGTTCACAATGATAGCCTTGTGCGAAGGCGCATTATCGTGGTGCAAAATCCAAGAATTTTCTTTCCACAAATCTGGCCTTTTTCGTCGAATTTGCTCTCTTAAATGCCGCATAACGCTCAAATAATATTCTTTATTTACCGTTTGGAAGGTCAAATTTGTTTAGTTTGTCAAATCAAAACATAAACTTGTGTAAAACTAATCTATTAGTTTTACACAAGTTTATGTTTTGATTTTCATAGTAGCCACTAATATCCACAAGATATCTGTGTATCCAAAATATCTGGAGAAAGAAAATGTATCTAGGGTTGGGCGCTCTTAATTTAATTAAATATTGAAGGTCCTTACATAAAATCTATAATGTGACAAAAATTACATAAAAACATTATGTTTAACAATTTTAATCAGTGGTCCACCTAGGTCCTGGACCCAGCCCAGGGGGGGGGTCATGACCCCCATGACCCCCCCCCCTGGATCCGCCCTTGCCTCTGCGAGTGTGGACTTGCGGAGGGTACTTTAGACCATATTTTCTTCTCCTGCTCCTTAAACAACAAATCTTTCGATCTATACCAAAAAATTTCCAAATGCAATATTCCTCTCCCAACCAATTTTCATTCCCTTCTCTCCCACTTCTCTCCTAAATTAATTAATATTTTGGCGACATTCATAAATGAAAATGATTTAAAATTTTAATTGGTGTGTAACGTGTATTTAATTATTCTATTTATAGTAATTTATGTGTTTTATGTAGTATCCTTTTTTTTTTTTAGCTAAGTGTATATTATATTATGTGTCTACCATTGGTGTCTACTAACACTTGTGTTTGTCTTTCCAGTTTACTAACATCTACCACGAAGTACAGTTCGACGGTTACTCCCACCGGACCACCGTCCCAACGTGACACTGGCAGAATAGTCGAAACCGGCTCAATTGCCATAAAAAAAAAAAAAAAAAAAAAAAAGTATCGGAGCACGATTTTGTTCGCTATGTCCTGTCTATTGGTAGTATATATTTAATGTCTTTGATTACTTCGTAAATACCAAAAATATTTACGAAAATAAACCGAAGTTAGGTCCAGTCATTTTATCATAACAAGATTTGCAATGGCGTAATGCGCAGTTCGGCATATTTTCTCAGAAAATGATTTTCTTTTAATGCATAGAGCGGATACAAACACGACTTGACGTGTAGGGGCGTCATACTAGACTGAGCGACTTATGCAGGGGCCAAAGACTACTATAGTATGACTGGCTAGCTGTATATTACCAAAGTACTCTGTGGACTTATGACCACTAGGTAATAAGTATCGGAGCACGATTTTGTTCGCTGTGTCCTGTCTATTGTTAATATATATTTAATGTCTTTGAGTAAAATCATTAAAACTAAAAGGACATTTTCTTGTATATGACAGATAACAGCAGTTGCTAAGATACAACTTCATAAGATCCATGGTCTAACGTATGGAGATTAAAACCTATTTACAACAGGCTCACTCAAGCACTGTTCTATAATACGTAAAAAATGTCATTTTAACCCATTCCATGCCAGTAACGCACTCGGGTGCGTTTTAATGTTTTTTATTTGTGTGCCTACAACGCACCCGTATGCGTTTCGTGTATGTCTTACTAAAGCATATTTTTTTCATAGTGCGTCTCATTAAATGTTGCCATTTTTTTACTAAACTCAATTTAGATTATATTTCTGATACAGCAACACTGATAGAGTAGCAATAGACAATGTCATATTTGAATTGACGTCAGTTTTTGTACTGTAAGTTTTGCCGGTAATTTGAATCAAGTTTTTGCAGTGATTTATGGGATAACAAGTAAGTAAATATCATTGTTTAATCAAATTTAATCATTTAATTATCACAAGAACGTTAGTTTAAGGCCGCCTATAATATTTTGGATATTATCTAAAATTCAAAATATACCAACGATAATGGTGCGTTCAGTGGCATTTATGAATGACTTTGTTCGTGGATGGTGTTATAAATCGATATTAATCAGTCACTAAGGATCGTCAAATCTAAGAAGTACCGTTTGATAGTTGTAAACGTAATACGTTTGAATTTTAATTTGTTGATTAAAAATTGTTTAACTTGTGATAAAATAAAAATAGCTTCATAATTCAATGATTTTACGGAAAAGGTAACAGAAAGGTACTCGTAATAGAGTTATGGCTTTAGGAAGCTATTTTCATAGAAAACTGTGAAATGTCAAACGGTACTTCTTAGATTTGTTGTAACATAAATAGTACCTACTACTGCTATTATAACTTATTATTTTATAACCTACACGTTATTCACCGACGGTTTTATTTTTAAATTTAAATGGTTAATTTTTTTAAAGTCACTAGTCTTTTCGTCTTTTCTAGGTCTTTTGTTTACTGTGCAAGTATGGCAAACAATAATAGAGGTCGTCGCTTGGTTGGATTGTCACTTAACATTGGACGTCCACTGTTGGGCATAGGCCTCTCCCATATAAAATATACACTGATTCATTCACTGCAAATGTAACTTTAAGAGTTTTGATTATTTGTTATAATTATATTTTTCACCAAAGAGCTATAATATAAATTAACCTTTTGAGTGCGTAATTAGAGACACAATAGTAAGACAATGGCGCGTGAACGCCGGCGTTAATGCGGATCAACAGCTTACGAGAAGAAATTAAAAGACTGATTTAAATTAATATAAGTATTTTTATTTTTGTACCTACACCCTAATTTAGATTCTTTGTTCATGTTCGAATCTTGCATAAAGCCATCCACTATATACTCTCTGAACGATATTTCAAGGTCGGAAGGCGAGAACACTAATGAAACTCACTTTATGTTTCCAGTAGGCGTATAATTCTATTAAGAATCTCAAGAATTCACACTAACAAAAAAAAACTCCAATCCTCTTATACTACCGGCGGTAACGTAACCATAGCGAGATCTAACTCGACGTCAACGCCATCTATCGAGCACGTCGGCAACTCTGAACATTTTGATGGTTTAAATTAGATCTCGCCGTGGCTTCGTCGTCTACCTGAACATACCGCCCACCAAGGACAGATTGCAGAATGTCCTTCTCTTAATCTAAACCGCCCACCGTGCGGGGTGCGCAAGCACAAGCCTGAATATAACCATAGCCTTTGTGAAGGTATACAAAACAAAAAAAAAAACTTACAAACTAGATGAACAAGACATGTTATTCTTAAATTATACCTCACAACAAAGTTTAAGATGCTACAGGAAGAATAGCCAATTTTGTTATAGGTCTCTTTATCAGAGAACCTTTAGTTCTGACAGTAACTACTCGAGTGATTCCGTCGGGCCCAGGATGTTTTAACTCAATCCTTCCCAGCAACCACTTGCCAGGAGGTAAATCATCCTCTTTTATCAGAACTAGGCCACCTACGGCTGGTTCTGGATTTTCATGAGTCCACTTATGGCGTTGTAAAAATTGATTCAAATAATCCTGTGACCACCGCCGCCAAAAGTCCTGTAACATTCTTTGGGTAAGTTGCCACCGTCTGAGACTAGAAATGTTAGCCCTTTCGAAATTCGAATCAGGTACAAGGACGAGTGGTTCCCCAACCAAAAAATGTCCCGGAGTTAACACTGTTAACTCATTTTGATCCCCACCGGAAAGCGGTCTCGAGTTGAGGCACGCCTCAATTTGCGCCAACACCGTCGTAAGTTCTTCAAACGTTAAAGTAGAATTCCCTATAACCCTTCTGAGATGGTATTTAGTAGACTTTATTCCGGCCTCCCATAGTCCGCCGAAATTTGGAGCGTGAGGAGGAATAAAGTTCCACTTTGTACCATTATTTGCCAAGCACTCAACCAATTCAGGAATTAATTTTGATTTTTCTTCATTGAATAATTCCTGAAGCTCCCGCGCAGCGCCAACAAAATTTGTGCCGTTGTCACTGTGTAGTTCTGCACAGTGTCCACGTCTGGCCACGAACCTCTTAAAAGCGGCCAAGAAACCTTTGGACGTCATGTCACTGACTGCTTCGATATGAATCGCCCGCGTCGACAGACAGATGAAAAGCGCGATGTACCCCTTGTACGATTTATTACCACGCCCTTTAGACATTCTGACGTTTATTGGGCCAGCGTAATCGACGCCACTGTACAGAAAAGCTTTATTTGGTGTAACACGAGGAGATGGTAGCTGTCCCATTAGTTGGCTTCGAGTTTTATTCGAATACCGAATGCAAGTAACGCATTTTCTAAAAAAAGCTTTTACTAAAGGTTTGACTCCTACAATCCAATACCGAGATTTTAAGTAAGCGATCATAGCCTGAGGCCCTCCATGCATCGTTTTTTGATGCGCCTCGCTTATGAGAAGCTTCGTGAGGAACGAATCTTTAGGTATAAGTATTGGATGTTTGCGATCGTAACTCAACTGAGACATCTCTAATCGACCGCCCACTCTAATTACCCCCTTTAAATCTAAAAATAAATTTAACGATTTATACTTTCTTCCCTTTTTTCCTAGAGATCCTTTCTTCTTAAGTTCTTCTATTTCTTCTTGTAGCTCTTCTTCTTGACTCTTTCTAATGCATATTTCCATCGCCTCCCCGAGTTCCGCAGTGGACAACTGTTTATTTCTCTTCTTGTTAGCACAATTAATCCTTAATAGCAAGAACTTCCTACAGTAGGCCACTACTCTGATCATCCTTGAAAGCGATGAAAATCTTTCCCAAAAAGAAATGTCAAGGATACCCGAATGGACCTTCACTTCCTCCAACTTAGTAATCAAGTGTTTAGGTTTTTTATATTCTACCACTGATTGTCTTAAGAACTCTGGTCCATTAAACCATATTGCCGTATTGTCGAGTTCTCCGGGAGCCACGCCGCGAGAGGCACAATCCGCTGGATTTTGTTTGGAAGGAACGTATGACCAATATTGTGTATCCAATTTGGTTAAGATCTCAGCTACGCGATTGGCTACAAATGTTTTCCAACGGTTTGGATGACTACTAAGCCATGCGAGGACAATTTCGGAATCCGTCCAAGCGTGCACATCTGATACATTTACATCCAGAGTTTTAGCAACGTCCACCATCAACTTAGCTAATAGAACTGCTCCACATAGTTCCAACCTAGGTATTGACACCTGTTTGATGGGAGACACTTTAGTTTTCGAGGTAACTAACGCCACATGTATGTTACCCTCTGCATCTATAACTCTGACGTATACCACTGCAGCGTAGGCCATTTTTGAGGCATCCGAAAAACCGTGCAGCTCCGTCTTTACATTGCTGGATTTAGTGTTAAGCCAACGTGGGATTTTAACATTCACTAAAGAAGATAAGTCCTTACGGTAAGTAATCCATTCTTTTAATAAACTGTTGGGCACTTCTTCGTCCCAACCTATACCTGCTAACCATAGCTTCTGTATCAACATTTTAGCTATAATGATACTAGGTGACAACCAACCTAACGGATCGAAAAGTCTAGATATATCCGATATAATTTTTCTTTTAGTTACAGGTTCCGTTGGGAGAGGCAGTTCTACGGAGTACTGGAAAACATCAGCGCGAGGATCCCAGGTAAGTCCGAGTATTTTCGTAATATTATCTATTTTATCTAGGTTTATTTTTACTTCCTCAGCTTTATCCCTTTTGCTTTCTCTTATCTTATGTAGTAATTCTTCACTGTTACTTATCCATTTTTGCAATTGGAATCCCCCTTTAGCTAAAATAGTTTTTATTTCTGTATGAATTTTATATCCTTCATCTACGCTTTCTGCCCCTGTCATTAGATCATCCATGTAGAAATTATTAAGAATAATTTTAGCTGCTAATGGATAATCCTTCCCTTCATCATAAGCAACCTGATGTAAAGACCGCACTGCTAGAAATGGCGCCGATGAAGTACCAAATGTAACCGTTACTAACTCAAATTCTTCAATTTCTTTTTCAGGACTGTCCCTCCAAAGAACTCTCTGAAACATTGTATCATCCCTATTGACCAGAACCTGTCTATACATTTTAATTATATCAGTACCTATACAAATTGGATGTATTCTCCAACGCATAACCGTATGTCGTAATTCTGCTTGTAATGTCGGGCCAACCATCAAGTCATTGTTTAGCGATACCCCATTTATTCCCTTGCAGGAAGCGTCAAATACCACGCGCACCTTAGTCGTCAGCTTATCTTCCCGGATTACTGCGTGATGAGGTAAGTACAACCCTTTATTCTTTTCTTCTGCAGATACCTTCACCATATGGTTAAGTTCTATATACTCCCGCATCACCGCTGTGTAATCCGTCTTTAATTTGTCATTCCTTGAAAGGTTGAACTCTAAACTCTTTAACCTTTTTTCGGCTATGAACCTAGATTCACCATCCTTGCAACTTTGTTGACCATCTCGGAACGGCAATCGTACAATATAACGCCCGGTTTCATCTCGCTTTGTGGTATTTGTAAAAATATTCTCACATTCCACTTCTTCTTTGCTCAGTATTTTTTCAGTTCCTGATGGCTCCGCTTCTAGCTCCCAGAACTTACGTAAGAAGTCATCAGTCTGAACATTGGAATGCATGACAGTTATACAAGGATATGAATTTATATCCATCAAATTTTCTGTACCGACAACACCCGAAAGAATCCAGCCGAATTCTGTTTGTTGTGCTACGAGTGATCCACTAGTACTCTTTTTGATTCCATCTTGAATAATTTGGCTGAATATCTCAGCACCCAACAAAACGTCAATTTTGTTAGGCCTATGATACTCAGGATCTGCCAAATCGTTTTCACTCAATTTTACCCATTCTACTCTGGTTGCTGTTACAACTGGGAGAAGGGACGTGATGGACTTCAAAACGTATGCATTCACTTGAACGTTGTAATCTGGATTCACTCGAGAACGTAGATTAACAACCACGGAAGAATTAGACATCACTGTTTTATTACCGCCTACACCTGTTACACGGTGTTTTGTTAAAGATTTCTTTAACCCTAAATATTGAGCCATTGACTCAGTGATAAAAGATCCTTGGGATCCTTGATCTACTAATGCCCGAACCACACGATAGTTTCCATCTTTCGACTTGGCCTTCACTAAAGCCGTAGGTATTAAAACCGTATCCTTACAATTTCCTGTCGAAAGGCATGAAACTATTGGCTTAGTAGATCCCTCCGCTTGTACAGCGGCTTTTTGAGATTCCTCCATTGAGGTACTATTCCTAGCAGCAGCTGATGCTGCTTCCTTCTGATCAACGCCCGTGACCTCACCAACAGACCCAGAACCACCGCTAGGGTGGACTAATGTATGGTGGCGTCTTTTACATATATGGCATTTGACGGTGTTTCTACAAAATCTGGCAGAGTGGTTACTTCCCAAACAAATGAAACATAGCCCCTTTTTTTGTACAAAATCACGTCGAGTATCGTTACTTTCTTTAGAAAAACCTTTACAAGCAGTTACCTTATGCGCGGCAGAACAAAAAGGGCAAGATAACTCAGCTTTTTCTTTGCCTACCACATGGAATGATTGCGAACTCTTTTGAACCTGAGCTTTATTGTCTAAGTTTTCTAAACCTCGAAATCGGCCAGTTAAAAACTCAGCAAATTGAGTAAAGGTAGTCAAATCATCTGTTGAATCTGAAGCTGTCTTTAATTCCCAGGCCTTCCTGGTGTCCTTATCCAATTTGGCACTAACAATGTGGATTATTAGGATGTCCCAAGAAGAAACATCTACCCCTAGATTTTTTATTGAACCTAAGCAATCAGATGTGGTGCTAAGTAATCTTTTTATTTCAGAGGCTGATTCTACTGTTAAACTCTTTTGATTAAACAAACGCTTTAAAATTCCATTTGCCAAAAATCTTTTATTGTTGTACATTGCTTCTAATTTTGCCCAACTAGCTGTATAATTATCCGATGTTACATTAATATTTCTTAAAAGTAGCTCTGCATCTCCGGTTAAGTACCCTTTAAGGTAATATAATTTCTGCGCATCGTCTAGAGTATTATTGTTGTGTATTAATCCCACAAATAAATCCCTAAACGTCTGCCACTCACTATAATTTCCAGAGAACACAGGTATCTTAACCTCAGGTAATTTAAAGTTTCTAAATCCTGTACTACAACTAGCTCCTGGACTAACATTATACGATTCACTAGACATTTTCATATTGTTTAATTGTTCTTTTAGCTCGCTTTTAAACTGTATATAAAACTCTTCGACCTCATCATACAAGCCATTCTTAAAATAATTTGAACTAATTAAATCAGACTTTTTTACTTCACTAATTATTTTTACATGTGTTGTGTGGAATAATTGCCATTGCTGTTCTAAGTTTTCAATCCTAGTTTCTATATGACAAACAGTTAGACGCTCTCTAGGAGATTTTTTAAAGTTAGATTTTGACTTCAGCATTTTAGCTTTAATATCTTCTTGAATATCGTTAAGCGACTCCATTTTTAATTGAAAACACAAACTTGGTCAGATCACAAATATAAAATACACAATTTTCTAGCAACTACACAACACTATAAATATCTAACACTATAACTTAATGTCCAATAAACACGCTCAATAACACCTTAAAAGTTTCTTTGAAGCACTTCGAAATTTTTCTAAGTCCCAGATAATGTTTAAAATTTTACAAGTGTTTTGGACTTGTATTTTTTAGTAAAATCGGGCATAGGTTCCCCGTCTCAACCACTTTTGCCTTAAATTAGTACAAGTCCAAACTACTATTAACAACGGCTTAGTTAATTAGCTAGTGAATTTAAGGTTCAAGTTTCAATGCACTTTCTTGAATTGTTGAAGTTAATTTCTTCTTAGTAATAAGGTCGAAAATGTACTCACGATTTTTCCACTATGCACTCACTGACACTGATATTCGATGTACACGCCGCCTTGTGGCGACCTCTGGTGGCCACTCCGCGAACTCCTCTGCCTGGCTCCTCCACACAACGTCACTCCTCCGGCACCCAGCCGGATCCTCTGCTTCGATGACGTCACCGCTGACGCCTCGCTGTAGGGATGCTCTGAGCAGCAATCCACTGCCCAGTACTGACGTTGTGGGGCGATAATCACCGCCACCACTGATGACTACCCAAAAAACACCTTCACGCCAATCCGACTCGAAGGACCATGAACGATATTTCAAGGTCGGAAGGCGAGAACACTAATGAAACTCACTTTATGTTTCCAGTAGGCGTATAATTCTATTAAGAATCTCAAGAATTCACACTAACAAAAAAAAACTCCAATCCTCTTATACTACCGGCGGTAACGTAACCATAGCGAGATCTAACTCGACGTCAACGCCATCTATCGAGCACGTCGGCAACTCTGAACATTTTGATGGTTTAAATTAGATCTCGCCGTGGCTTCGTCGTCTACCTGAACACTCTCAAAGGTGCGTTCTCGGATCTCTCGAAAAAATTTTTTTACCTTATGCCACCTACGCACCATATGCGTTTGGTGTTTTTTTTCGTATTTATCAACAATATTTATTAATATTTTTATTAATTACATCATATGTAATATATTTTCAACCACAATACATAATAAAAGCTGGTGGCACCTGGTCAGTAGTCTTTAAAAAAAGGTGGCATTGAATGGGTTAAAGTGACACTGCTCAGGTGATTATTGATTGTAGTTTCTCTGCTCAAGTCAAGTTCTAAAATGAAAACTCCAACTGAGACTCGTTTTAAGTAATGCTTGAGTCTTGATTGTAGTTCTATAATACGGGCCTAAATCTATGATCTCTGCACATGCCACATTTATTCAGTCTGGCGAAACTCCCATACAAAAAACCGATGTATGAAACGTGCGTCCTTTTAAATGGCGGCTATAATCTGATAAATTTAAGAAGGACATTGAGAACTCTGGGTCTATATTATCAGCCTATGACTTCAACACATAGTTGGATTACACCGCCGCCATTTTAACCACAGATAATTAATATCCTCAGAGGATTTTGACTGTCATTTACGTTTGACAGTTAGTTTGTTATGGTTTTCCTAAGATAGATTTCCATCTTTATATTGTTTTAAAATATATTATTAATCATTTTGTGGGAAGAAATTTGTTCTCTACTTATCGTTGAGTATTTCTATATATAAATATGAGAAAAGTAACGTGTGAAAACTGTGAAATTTGTGGTATTAGATCATGCTAGGTTGATGATAACAAACGTCTTTTTATTGCAAGATTTCCATTAGAATATAGAACGGTAAGCATAATTAGTTGTTTATTTCTTTAAAGAACTCAATTCAAGTACAATCTTTGAACGTTTAGTGCATTTTAACAGAAAAAGAAACTTATACGAAATATACGTAGTGTTGGGTAATTAACCAGGATTTATCGATATCGATGTTTAGTTATAGAAATGACCGGAGAAGCCGATGTTTAGCAGAGGACATTATAAGCTTAAGCTGATTATGATAATGATATAAGGAAGTGAAATCAATGTTTTCTCAATTAGTATGTTTTGTCATGATAAATTTCCTTTCATGTAATGTTACAGTAGGTTGATAGAATGTTTAAAATATATTATTCTTAAGTTAATTTGTTACATTTTATAATACATAATGCATGTAATTTATAAAATAACTCATCACCCAATTTTTAGGTGTAAACAATGAGTCAAAGTGACAGGGAAAGAAGACTATGTGCGAATTGAAAACTTGCATCAATTGAAATATCTTTGTGCAAATTATTTTACGAAATACAGATTTCAAAAAGAAAAAAACTCCACTGAAGAAAACGGCTGTTCAGAATCTGAAAATATCACGTACACCATTATATTATTATGATGAGATTTTAGTTCAATTTCCACTACATTGTATCGCTAGCAGTCAACCATTACCAGCCAGAAGAACTGACAATGTGCAGCTCTCATGTAATGGTAAGAAGTGTATGGCACATTCTGATTTCATATATTGCAGAGGTCTGCTAATTATATAATTTATGTTCACAGAATTACCTTCAGTTAGAGAAACATAACTACCACCAGAATTTATGTGAACCAAGTAAGCGTTGTTATGTATTTATTTATATTTTTTTTACCAAATGGTCTTATTAGCAAAAATATATTTAAAATAATTACTTTTCATTTTTGTAGAACTTTCAACATCAAAGCTAGACGGCTGTGGACCAGTTAATTTAATAAGGAGATCATGTAGTCCAGACATCAGACCCTAATCTGACTTCCCTAAATAGAAGATTTTGTAGTCCTGGTGAGTATTGTATACAATTTATTTAAGTTTGCAAGTACTTAATAACTTGATTTTTAACACCGATTTTCTTTGTTTCAGTACCATTAGTGTCACCAAGAAAACATCAAGAGAGACAAGCTGTCCCAATGACACGTCGGAAGCGAAAGTTAATTAAGAAACTTAAATCAAGTCGAAATATTATAAAAAACCTCTAACAGAAAGTTCATAAGATATTAAAAAAAAACACCTGTCTTGAGAAGTGCAAGTTTCATTAAAATTGGTTCAGTAGTTTTTGAGATAAGTTAAATGTGTTAGTCACTAGAAAATTTGTTGACTTAAGTTATTATTTATTGCCATTTTTGTGTAACTGTTTGTTTTCTTAGAATTAACAAATATATAAATATCATGGGTAAATTTAATTCGTTGAATAAATATATATTAAAACAACTTGAGTTTCGAATTTTTATTTTTTATTTCCTGAAAATAAGAAATCCCCGTTAGGAAAAATTGCCGATATCGATAAGTTTTCGCACAACCCAGTACGTCACTAGTAATGTTATTATGTTGGCAGTATGTACTCCGCCATAGTTCTGTAATTCTGTTAGGTTGGTATTGATCGAGGACGCACGTTTCATACATTGGTTTTTTCTATGGGAGCAAAGACTACTATAGTATGTATGGGAGTCCCGCCTCTTAAAGCGTTAGCTTTACATACTCTTTGTTTATTTACTATACTCTGTGCCACATGCTCTGTGTCTGCACAAGTCTTTGCTCTGCACTAATATAGTTTTAAACATAAAATAAAAACATGAACTGCAAAAAGTGTGAATCTCCTAAGACAGTTATACTAAGAAAAAAGGATTATTATTGTGACGATTGTTTTATGGTTAGCACTAACCACAAATTTCGTGCATGTATTGGCAAAAATAAGGTGTTGTCACCCAATGAAAATGTTTTGATTGGTCTCTCAGGAGGTTTGGGCTCTACAGTGTTATTAGACTTAGTCCACCACGGTATATCATTAGGAAATACAAAGAAACTACGGATAACACCATTCTTTATACATTTATTCGGTAAGTTTAATAAAATTGTAAGCAAATACTTCAAAAAGCTTTTTGATATAAAATCTGAAATATATTAAAACCCGAAATCACAAATTGAAGGTTGATACAAATGTATTACAATTATCTCCTTAAACTACCCAAACCATAAAATTATATTAAGTAATTGTTGTCATTAGTTTTGTCACGGGTGAAACAGTTTCAGGGGCCTTATCAAGACATGTTATAATCACAGGCATACGAGCCAGAAAGAGGGATGGAGCTATACATACAGCCTATACATATAGCTCCATCCCTTTGATAGTTTAGGTTGTAAACTGGATCACGTTAAGAGCTTGTGGTAGGGCCTCTGGGCTGTCTCATTATTTAAGTGAGGTGCAAGCCGTACCAATCACATGTCAAGTCTTTTGAATCACAATTTAGCATTTGTTGAATTCCAGATGACAACTGCAAAGGTTTAGCAGAATCTATAATTGTGCAATGTCAGAAGTACAATTTCAATGTTTATGTAGTCCACCTTGCAGCATATATGAGCTCAAACTATCTATTACCTGAACCAAACTGTATACCAGATGTCGAAGAAAATGAAACAATAGCTTTCCATGACATGTTAAATAGCATGCCTCCATCTACAGCCACAGATTTCCTGCTAAAAATGAAACGTAGTTTACTAGTTGAATATGCAAAGCAATTGAAATGTAATGCTGTTTTTACTGCAGAAACAACAAATACTTTGGCAATTAACTTTTTATCCAATCTTGCTGTTGGTAGGGGATCCCAGCTTCAAAATGATATTGTAAGTATCCATAAAATTATCTACTTTTTACAGTTCTGGAGTTTAAAGGAAAAAAATTTGTCTGTACATCTGTTCTACCAATTGAGTTGAGGTACACACAAATATCTGTGAATCTGTGATCCATGTGTGGATGTGTAACATAATATAAATTAATTAGGAATATGGGGATCACTTTTGGGATACAAATTGAAAAACATAAACTTTTTAAATTGTGCCGTGTGACATATCTAGTGAAAAAGCATAATTATTTTGAGGGTTTCAAATGTATTGTTGTCATTATATTAGAATAAATAATTTTTAAATTATAATGGCATGGTAAGGGGCACATTGAATATCAATATTAAGCTTGACTGGTGAAGTCTACACTCCGCCCAACACAGATTCATATCCAAAACTCCGAGAGCTTTCAGCTCAAACTACACAATCAATTCGAGTGTCTAGGATGCTCCGTGGACGAATATAACGATGGGATCGTGGGAACTGTTCATATGGTCGGGTCTAAGTTTCTCACCGTACAAATCAGCACAAGAAGCTGTCAGATCAAACTCTCGAGCTTATGAAGAAGAGGCGTAAGATGACTTTGCATGATTTTTAAAATTCGTTGAGAAAATAGATGAAAATTGACCATTCCCCCCCCCCTTATCTGAAAAGAGAATACATTATAGTTAAAGTTCTTAACCTATAGATGACAGGACAACCTTTAATAGGTCTAAAGTTTTTAAAAACCTATTCAATAAAATGTGTTTTGTGGAACTCTTCACATGCTAGTCGGACTCACACTTGGCCAGTATTATTATTATGTTAGAATTATAAGCCAATGGTTACTCATAAATGTAATTTTGAAGTAAAATAAAAGTTAATATATTAACTAACTTTAAATTATTTCCAGGGTTTCTGTGATACTCGTGATGAATATGTCAAAATAATAAAACCAATAAAAGATATCAGCAATGAAGAATTAAACTACTATGTTAACATAAGACAGTTAGCTCCTGTATACTTCAGTGATATAAAGAATAATAGCATGCAGTCTGTAATCTCTGCATTTGTATCTGATATCCAAGAAAACTTCCCGGCCACCATATCAACTGTTTGTAAAACTGCTGACAAAATTGGCGAACACAGCATTGAATACATAACGCATGAAAGATGCATCATTTGTGAGGTATCTATTATTATTATTTTTATGTATTTATCTCAAGCTCTGGGGTCCTAGACCTTTCGGAGGCATAGAGGGGACAAAGCCAAATTGCAGAAGCCCTTTAGACACTTCTTGGAATGTGGTACCAACTGACGATTATCCCTGTACTTACATGCTATGATAGTGCATCCACCAGACAACCCTCGGTATGGATATGGAAAACGAAAGTATATAAGTAGGTGTAGTAGGACTGGATACCTAGTTGCTATGGTAAGACTATAAGCCCTCGACTGAACAATGTTATTAATAGGCATTGGGGTTACTTGCACACTCAATAAATGGACCTAAAACAGTTGCTTGCAAGAAGCATCAAAAGGGCAACCCTTGAGATGTTTGAGGAGTGGAGCAATATACTACATCTATCAGGACCATAGATATCCGGAGATATGCCTTCATTGCCGATTAGTAAGGGGTCATAGTGTTGCCGCTTATCTCCCATCAAAATAATTACAACATTCACAAATAGTGTATTTACGACACACACTTCAAATTTGCACACACACACGAAGAAGCAGCTACACTAAATCAATTTCTAATAGCACACATTAATAGAATGGGCGGGGCATTCACTTGTAATTACACTTGTTATTTGGGAACATTCAATGCACACGCATGCAATAAAGGGGTGACCTGACAGTTGCAAACTAGCGTTCCAACCAAGGTCACCTTGGTTTTTGTGTTGCGGCTACATGGATGTAAACCACGCGCCAACACGGTCGGTGGTTGGAAAAACGCGCATCCCAACCAAGGGCATTGAAGGTCAGGGTTTACAGCTGCTGTCTACACGGATTGAAACTAGCACGGTCACCTTGGTTGGGACTGGTTTGCAACCATCTGGTCACCCCTTTAGGGAGTCGAACGCGATGGTCGATAATATTAATCGATATTGAATTTCAGCATATTCTTGTAATATAATTGCTCAGACCAATAAAAAAGTAACTTTTTTATTGGTCTGAGTATAATTGCTTCGTTTAATTTTCTTTATATAATTTCTTTTTTATATAGGTAAGTAGGTACCTATCCGAAAAGAGAGTTTACTTTTAATAATATAAAATATATTTTTTTTAGTATCGTATTACCGGTTAGAAGGAACATTCTCTGATAAATATCATGCTATTATTATATAAAATATACTACTTTTGCCAGCGGCTTCGCCCCCGTGAAAAAAGGTTTTCATCTAAACTTTGTATCCCCCGTTTCATCCCCTTTGGGTGTAAATTTTAAAAAATTCTCTCATATTGCACGCTTACGTCATAAAAGGAAACTTTGTGCAAAAGGAGAGGTCAAAAATGGGCTATTACCTATTCCGAAGAAATGTGAACACCGATGTGTTATATCTTATAAGAAAGCTTATTTATTGCGCTACTCGATCATGATTAAATATGAATTTTACAGTCCTCCGTTTTTGTAAAAAGCTGAAAAATGTTTTAGTAAAAACATCACGTACATTTTTTTGATTATTCGTTCCTACACAATTGAATTAGGTATTTAAAATGTAGCTAAAATTGCCATATCTATCAAATACCTTAAGTTTTTATTATGATTTCAACTGCCGTTTTATGAAATAAAGACAAAACATAGTATTATCATGTTAATGCAATATCAAAACGTGTCGAAAGAAGATGAAATCGTAAATGTCAGATTGACAATTGAAAGTTATACTGTCACGTCAATTATCACAGAAGAGTTGCTAATTGCTAACCCTATAAAATTATTTATTGTGATACAATACAAGTTTATATCTTTTTCACTTGACTTAAAAAAAAGGAGGACTGTAAAATTTAATTTAAAGCTCAAAAATATCAAGATAATTACGCTCTTTCAGCCTGTATATGTATAAGTCAGATTGCTGTTCAAATTTTTGATTATTTTTAGCCCAAGCTCCATTTTTTTGAATGTCTTCTTTCACGCTCCTATTCTTAATAGTTTAGGCTGTGCGTTGATATGTCAGTCAGTCAGTTTCTCCTTTTATATATATAGACTAGCTTTTGCCCGCGGCTTCACTGCCGTCAACTGACTACTCTACCCTACACTACTCCACCCTACTCTACCGTAGGTACTTAGCCAGATTCTACCGTAGATTCGCACTTGCCCAGTTTTTTTTTAATATGGAATGATTCTTTTATTTTATAAACAAAATGTTACCATTTTCGAACTTTCGAGACATTCTACTTTTTTAAGAGTTTTTGCATTGCACCAAGCTTCTAAGTAAGTTCAACCTTTTTTGAACAAAATCAGATTGAGTTTTACTATAGTACTTTATTTAAATCAAAAGTATCTATCTAATAAGGAGTATTGATATCAACTTCGAAGCAAATAATCCCCAAAATAACTTTCTACCCCTTTTTAACCCCGTAAGGGGATGAATCATGAATTTCAATTAAATAGATTTTGATCTGCGGTTTAGGCTGTGCGTTGATCTGTCAGTCATTCAGGAGGACAAAGCATTTTATATATACCTATAGATATTTAAGTGGATAGATTACTTAATGTAAAAATAATATTTTAATCATAAATGCCTACCTACCTACATTCAGGGTTGGTTTAAACAGTTAGGTAAAGTTTATACTCATATTCAAACTGGATAGCGTTAACACGCGTTAACTATAGAATAAATAGCGTCATCTAGCAAACTAGTTTTAATTTTAGATAAATTAGACAAATTGTAGGTAGTTGATGCTGACAGGATCGAATTCATAAGATGAAATAACTCACACTAACCAACCACTCAACATAAATACTTCTAACAAAATAAAACTGTGCAAGTGTGAGTCTGACTCGCGCACTAAGGGTTCCGTACAAACTTACTTATGTAAGTAAATAGTTCAATTTCCGAATGGATTCTCAAAGATTTTTCCGAATAGCAAAAAATGTTTTTTTTTGTGACTGTTCTCAGATTTATTCTTAAACCTGTGCTATAAGATTTTGCTTAATGCCAAATGAAATTTCTTTACGTTGCGTCGTTCGTGAGAAAAAGGGATGGAGCTACATATATTGAGTGTATAGCTCCATTACTCTTTTTCGCTCGTATTACTGAAATTTTAACAAAAGTTATGTCTAAAAATAAGGAATTGGCTTGAAATAGAGGAACTAAACAAACAATTTTTAAAGATTTGGCATATTAATTCAAACTAACAGTACTCAGTCCATGACAAACGAATCCATGACTTTAAGCCTTCAATGACATTAGGTTGTTTGCTGCTCAGTGATGTGTGTCTGCTCACTTTCGTGTGATTTTGGAAAATCGATATTGTTCTCTTGAAAAACTAAAAAATATATAGGTACTCCTGACATAATAACCATCCAGACACTCCATCCCCCATGTCATCAAAAATAAGCAAAACAAAGACCCACCCCCCTGTAGCGCTTACGTCAAAAAGAATTTAAACCACCGTATTACTTGAATGGTCCCTAATCTTAAATTGACATTATATCAAAAGATTGAAATGATCAAAGTTTTTTAATTCATAGTACAACATGATAAGTAGCGTGATAAATAAATATAACTTCGTACAATTATTTAGTTTTGGCCAAAAATTACAATAATTTGTTGTGTGTTCGCTATGCAAAAATATTCAATTATTATTTTGAAAATTTGGCTATTTGGCTTTTTCGTAAGATGGGCCCTAGAAGATTAATAATATTATGGCGCAATTATTATTGACTTGAAGAATTGCGATATCAAAATATTGTTCAAAACAAAAAATATTTAACGCAATAATATTGTATTGATCACTAAATGGCAAGCCCACCTTAGTCAATCATAAGGCTAAGCAGCCGTCAAGGTTCGAAGTTTGGATTAGAAAATTCGCGATCCATCAGTATTTTGTCAAATTTTTGTCTATAATACTAATTTTTAACATTAAGTAATATATTATGCAATAATACAGTTTAACCTGTAATACCTACGATCCAAAAATAGTACATTTTGATACAAGTGCAGAAAGTTTGTCATTGCGACCGAGGCGGGATTCGCACGAGCCGTAGGCGAGTGTGTTATGGAGCTGAGGGCTGCAGTGACAATTTTGCACGTGTATCAAACGACATTTTTCAATACACTTACGAAGAAAAATAGTACGAAAATAGTTTTTCTGAAAATGATGACGCGTTTTTGTTAATTTTTCACTGAAGAAAATTATCCAAAGTTGCCATATATTTCCGTTTAGATTTAGATGGCAGCTATCGCAAGCATTTTATGCCTCAATCACAATATCTGGAGGCGTAACATCTAAATAATTGTCTTCAAAACTTAAATTCGCCATTTTTTTCACCAAATCAACATTATCACCAATAATGTGATTTAATTTACTTTTTTCCCGCGTATAACCTTCGCAGGTTAAAGGAGAAGCAAAGGTATAAAGCCGATATACCTACATCCTAATATTAAAAATAACAAATTCAAATATTTTTGAATTTAGAACACGGATAAATGTTAATTTATTGGTAATAACCAATTATTGTGTAAGTAATCATGTTTATTTATATTATTCTGATCAAAAACACAATTTAAATTTTCATTAGATATTAAAACCTTAAAAATATCCGCCTCTTTGCTTAAAAAAAAAACATTCACCGTTGACCGTGACGAAATAGGAATGAAAAAAGCCCTTGTTGTGATAAATTAAAAAAAAAACACGAGGGTGATAAACATAGCATGTTAAACTTAATCGTAGTGCAATAAGAGCCAGTTTTCGAGTAAGAGTATTAAAAAATTTATTCCAATTTTATTTTATTAAAAGTAAACTCTCTTTTCGGATAGGTATATAAAAAAGAAAATATTTAAAGAAAAGTAAACAAAGTAATTATATTTTATGAATATGCTAAAATTAAATGTCGATAAAAATTATTGACCATAGCGTTCGACTCCCTAATTGCATGCTTGTGCATTGAATGATCCCAAAAAACAAGTGTTTACAAGTGCATGCTCCGCCCATTCTATTGTGTGCTATTAGAAATTGATTTAGTGTAGGTAGCTGCTTTCTTCTTAGTGTCTGTGTGCAAATTTTAAGTGTGTGTCGTAAATACCTACGCTATTTGTGAATGTTGTAATTATTTTGGTGGGAGATAAGCGGCATCATTAGGACTCCTTACTATTCCGCAATGAAGGCATATTTCCGGATATCTATGCCCTAAACACTCCGAAATCCATTATTTTTATACCCTACCTTATTTTTTTCAGAGTGACCTGCAGACAAAGGATATGAAACTGTCAGCTCTTGAAGCAACTAACTTTTCAAGAACAGTTTCATTTGGGAATACACAATTAAAACAAAATTTAGTAAATAATACGAATTTTCTGAACAATTTCGATGACATCAATTCCTCAATGTTTCCGCTAATTCATAAATATCTTTGTTATAGTTGCAGCAGAAATTATTCAGAGATGAGTCAATCGAAATTACCACAACATATTAAACAAAAAAAATTAAATGATTGAAAAATATGTTATCATTTAAATAAAGCTAGAACTACACTGCGCACACGTGTGCCACACACGCCGATCTGATCGCGTCGGTCTTCATACATTTTATATGGGAACTAGACTGACAAAGCTACACTTGATCCACGCCACGCGACGCCATCGCCATGCCATGCGATGCTACGTGTACGTGACGCCGACCCATTGGCACAATCGGTCCTAGACATTTAGCGGAAGATGGTAGGGGCAATCCACGCGTCTGATCGCGTGTGCGCAGTGTAGTTCTGCGTGAGACGTCTTTCGCATCATTCCGCGAGTGACGACGGCCCGAGCGACATCTGCGGTTATCATTATTGTAATAATAAAAATTACCGATGAACAATTCATTGAACTGATTCGGCAATATCCTGTCATATAAAATGTAGAACTTAAGCATTACAGAGGTACCAACATGAAAAATGAATGATGAATCATATATATAATTCTTCCGTACGTGTGTTTGTCATCTAAATCTTCCTAAACGGCTTGACCGATTTGAATGAAACTTTGTGTGTATAACGAGTATTTGAGTATGTCCCTGGGTGGTTTGAAAATACAATTGAACCTGATAGGTGCCGCTGCTATCGGGTTAAATTTTTTATCTGACAAAAAGTCGATGTCGTCTGGTTGACTGTCATTATCGACGTCTATCGGGACTTTAAAATATAATTCATCTGTACGTGTGTTTGTCACCTAATTCTTAAAAAACGGCTTGACCGATTTGGATGAAATTTTGTGTGTATATGGTTTGAAAATACAATTAAACCCGGTAGGTGGCGCTTTACAATTTTTTTTAACACTAAGCCAGTTTTCGAACAGGACATACGTCTATCGGAGCCGCTAGTCATTATATAAATCCTGCTAATATTATAAACGCGAAAGATATAAAATATAATTCATCTGTACGTGTGTTTGTCACCTAATTCTTAAAAAACGGCTTGACCGATTTGGATGAAATTTTGTGTGTATATGGTTTGAAAATACAATTAAACCCGGTAGGTGGCGCTTTACAATTTTTTTTAACACTAAGCCAGTTTTCGAACAGGACATACGTCTATCGGAGCCGCTAGTCATTATATAAATCCTGCTAATATTATAAACGCGAAAGATTGTACATCAAAGACATTAAATACATACTACCAATAGACAGGACATAGCGAACAAAATCGTGATCCGATACTTATTACCTAGTGGTCATAAGTCATAAGTCGCTCAGTCTAATGTGTCACCCGTACCTTTCAAGTCGCGTTTCTATCCGCTTTATGCACTAAAAGAAAATAATTTTCTAAGAAAATATGCCGAGTTTCGCATTACGCTATTGCAAATCTTGTTATAGTATAATGACTGGACCTAACTTCGTAAATATTCTTGGTATTTACCTACGCAGTAATTAATTAGAATTCAATCATTTTCATAAATAATTCTAGAACATTTGCTGATTTTGTGATAACGCCATCTATTGCTGAAAAGCTTAACCTTCCCTAAGCTCACACTGAGGCTCTACCACGAACTCTTAACGTGATCCATTTTACAACCTATACCGAACTTTTAAAGGGATGGAGCTATATAGAGTATAAAGCTCCATCACTCTTTTTCGCTCGTATGACTGAAATTTTAACATATCATGGTAAGGGCCCTGGTCACCTACCGAGCGATAGTTAAATTTATATCATTTATTTTGACAAAAATTCGCGAGTTTGCTATTCAAAGCTATATGGCGTCACTGAGGCAAAGGATGACAGTTTTTCTTTAGACATTACTCCTGCAATGATAGCCGCTCTATTGTATCTCTTGTAAATCTCTTTGTTGCACATTCAGTCAGAAAAGTATCGGGAATGGATGATTTGTTTATAATAATAATAATAATTTATTTATTTATTTAGATAACAATGATCCATTATGATTAGTAACAATTTAAAACTTATAAACTATGTTAGTAGGTACAAAATACAATCATAACATACATTTTACTTTACAATTTAATTGAATAATAAAAAATAAAAATAAAAAATTGAAAAATTGAAAAGTTTAAAATTGAATAATTTAATATAATAAAATTGAATATTTGAATAATTACATAATTTAAAATTTAATAAAATAAAATTGAATAATTTAAAATTTATAATAAAATTTAATAATTTAAAATATATAATAAAATTTAATAATTTAACAATTCCAACAATTTCCATGTAATTCCATAATTTTATTTCTATTTCACCGTCCCAACAACAATGCTTACCCAGAGCGAGTGCATCGGACACTGATATTTATTAGATAATATATAATCCTCAGAATACTGTTGCTGCTGACGCGTACTCTGCCTAATAGTGACGACACACGCTTGCGTCGTATTGCGTAAAAGTCATCCGTACGCGCTTCTGCAAACATTGCGGACGCACTGCAGAACCTCGGCAACCGCAACAACATTCTGAAGATGTTATTATACTGCACTCGCAGAGCGCTGTATGCCCTCTGGGTATAATTAACCCACAGGCTGCTCGTGTAGAAAGATTGACAATATGCTTTAAATAACGCTAACTTGACTTCAGCTGAACAACGAGCAAACCTGCGAACCAACATATTACCCCGGACAGCCAGCGCCCTGCGTTCACGTTCAATATCTTCATTGTCCTTGAGATCATCGGTGATAATATGCCCTAGATATTTAAATTTTTTCACTCTAGCGAGAGGAGAACCGTTCAAATGAATGGGTGGAGGTTCATGTGGGGTATTATCACCGAGCCCAAAAAACATACACTCGCTCTTGGTGGCATTGTACATGAGACCATGTCTCTCGGCATACCGCTCGCAAACCCGCAGCATGTCGCGGAGAGCCCCTATTGATGGGCTCAACAGCACCATGTCGTCGGCGTAACTTATATTATTGACAGCGACTCCATCAATGTAACAGCCCGCATGCATGCTGCTGAGCTCGCCAATCAAGCTGTCAATATATACATTAAAAAGGGTGGGTGAGGAAATCCCCCCCTGCCTCACGCCACACTCCAGCCTGTACTCCTCAGATAAGCAATCCGCCCACTTAACGACGTTTAATTGATGTGTCATACCAAAATTTAAATAACTCCACTAGTTCCGCAGGTACATTTCGTTCTCGAAGTTTATCCCACAGGACCTCATAACAAACAAGATCGAAGGCCTTGGACAAATCTAGAAAACAAGCATAGACTGGTGTCCTTCGATCCAAATAATATCTAATCGTATGCTTTACACAGAGAATGGCACTCTCAGTAGAGAGGCCAGGTTGAAAGCCAAATTGCGCGTGATGTAAGTTTAAGTTCTTTCTTCTGAATATTAAGCAGATTATCCAGTACTTTAGCTAAAATTGTAGCCAGGGAGATGGGACGATAATTATTTTTATCACATATGTCAGCAGTTTTACATTTAACGATTGGTACGACTATAGTTCTCATGAGGTCCTGAGGAAGATACTTATGACCCATGCACAGTGAGAAAAACATGGCCAATACTCTGGGTAAATGACAGCCTGCATGTCGTAAATGTTCAACACTCAAGCTGTCATGTCCAGGCGATTTACCACGAGTCATGTTGTCAATAATACTCCTAATATCTTTAGATGTTATTTGTACAGTGGTAGTTGTATCTGGTTGGAGGCTGCATTGTGACGATACCGGAGATAAAGGTGAACTTACCTTAAAATGTGATTTAAAATATCAGCTATTTTATTACAATCCCTTTCCGAATTTATGCATTCAGCTCGACTTTGTTTTATATTTAATTTATTAGTACATTGCCAGAATTTCTTGAAGTCATGTTTAGTACAATGAGTTGCCAAAATGTCCATTTTAATTTGTTCAGCATGGTCTTGACACCACTTAAGCCGGGATTTAAAAATTTTCCTACTATTGCACATAGCGTCATAAAAGTATCCGGATGAGGGTTTCCCATGCCAAACCCAGTTGTAGAAATTATTTTTAGCCAATAGATGTGCCTCCTTTACATGCTTATTCCAACCGTACACCGGCTTTTTACCTTGACCTCTACTATGTATGACATTATCATAACTCTCTATACTCGCCTCCTGCAGCGTTTTTATAATTTTATTATACATTATATCTATACTTTTATGATGTTCTAAATTATTACAATATTTATCAGCGCAGATCTGAAATTCTTGCGGAAAGTCTATACGTTTAAGATAATTATTACAAATTTCGCTATATCATTGGATTTGTTCTGGAGTCCTATTGCCCCAAGCTATTTTATTAGGTACATAATTTGAAGTAGTTTTCTTATGTCTTACTCTATTATAATTACATTCTATTTCAATAGGAAAATGATCAGACCAGAATACATTATAATAAATTTTTACATTTGATATAATTTTATAACCCATTTCAGTACTAACACAATGGTCAAGCCACCGACACGTACCATGAACGTCACTAATAAAAGTATAGTCACCTGCGTTACGGCCCAGTCGTTTTACGTCCGCACAAATCCATCTTTGCTCCCCACAAAAGTTCATGAGTTCACTATAAAAGAGTCCACCCGGGTGGGCATTAAAATCACCAATTACTAACACTGATTCCACACCACTGCTGTCTATTATTGCACATATCTCGCTCAGGCATTCCGTGAACTCGATAAGATTATCACTAGACTCCACGGGCATATACACGCAAATAATTAATACCGCACATTCGCTATTCACTACCACCTTACACGCCGCTAACCGATCAGTACTGCATTCCACGGGAGTGACGGACACAAACGCATTCTTTCGCCATAGAATAGCCAACCCCCCATAAGGTCTTCCTTTCAGACATCCCATTGATGTGTCAACCGAAGATTTCCCAAAATAAGCAAATTCCTCACTTATTGTGCCCAACAGTGGGATATCGTGTGGAAGTAACCACGTCTCCTGTAGTGTTATAACATCTGCCATGCCACAGAACGATCTTACACACTCCATGGAGCGCTTAAAACCCTTACAATTAAACGTCATAATTTTATTATGTGTGCTATCCATTATTTATTATTATTAAATATTGTGTCAGGGCGTTTGTCCGCGGCTCGGTACTTATAGTGTACAAACCGACGAAAAACAATCCCTTTCGGCCACATTGATTCATTTAAAAACATCTTTAACGTATAACTCGGTACAAAAATTTTGTAAGCATTACCTATATTTATTTTCATTCTTTATAGATAACTTTGTAAGTGTAACTTTTTCTCCAGTTTTCTTTAGGATATAATTAGTGATATCGTCTATCGATGTTTCCTTATGTACATTCGTTACATTTATAGGTAGTCTTTTCTCTGCTGCTCTGAAATTTAATTCTGTATCTTTTATGGCATTACCAACTTTTCCACTAAAATAATTCTTCCTCCTCGGCCTCTGTACCACCGTCCAATCATTGCTATCCTCTTCTTTGTTAGATTTATGGTTTGTTTATGGTTCCAAATTCAAATTTTAGTTTTTTTTTTGTTAGAATGGCACAACTGTTTTTCATTTTGGCGCGGAGTTTGAGTTGCATCTGTTATTTATATTATATACAGTGCTGTTTTTAGTTATATCATATCTAGTGTGTATTGCGAATTTCATAATGGACAAAAACATCGAACAAAGAGTTTGTCTTAATTTTGCATCGCCAATGGAATTTCATGTTCGGAGTCACTGAAAATGTTACAGAAGGCTTACGGTGAATCGACTTTATCAAAAACACGTGCTTATGAGTGGTACAAAGCGTTCAAAAGCGGTCGAGATGTGATGGAAGATTTGCCTCGCTCTGGTAGGCCATCAACGTCTTCAACTGAAGTTAACATCGCAAAAGTGAAGGAAATAGTGACTGAAAATCCTCATTCAACTTTGAGAGAGATAGCCGCCAAACTTTCTGTATCTCACCAGTCGATCCGTACCATTTTAACTAATCATTTGGGTACGAAACATGTTACCGCTCGGCTAGTCCCAAAAGACCTGAATTTTCTCCAAAACCTCAATCGCATGAGAGTCGCTGAGGACATGCTAACGAGACAATTCCGACCCAACATTCATGAAACGCATTGTTACTGGTGACGAGACGTGGGTTTACAAGTTTGACATGCAAACTAGTCAACAAGCTTCGGAGTGGCGACTTCCAACTGAACCGAAACCGAAAAAACCACGCCAAAGTCGATCAAAAGTCAAAGTCATGTTGACTGTTTTCTTTGATTATCGCGGTGTTGTGCACTCGGAATTCTTACCGGAAGGTCAAACGGTAAATAAAGAATATTATTTGAGCGTTATGCGGCATTTGAGAGAGCAAATTCGACGAAAAAGGCCAGATTTGTGGAAAGAAAATTCTTGGATTTTGCACCACGATAATGCGTCTTCGCACAAGGCTATCGTTGGCCGTGTGCGTACGTGCAGCGGAATGTTGTTGAATTTAAAGATTTTAATTATGCAGATATTTAGTGTATGACGTCGTATAATTGTGTATGGTAAAAAAAAATTTGTGCACGCAACCATTGTGGAGAAATTCACCAAAAACTGATTCCGCTGGGCGAACGTTGTCCTGGCGGAACTTTTTTTAATCCATAGACTTTAGAAGAAAAGAGATGTGTCCAAAAATTAGTGTGTATTTGTGTGTAATTGTGTATGTATGAATAAAACTAATGCATGCATAAACTTCGGAGAAATTCAAGTTTCCGCTACGCGAACGTTTGGCCATTAGCTAGTTTTCATATAAAGCGCTTACATAGAGAGCTGTAGATTTTTACATACGTTGTTTTGAAATTGTTTATATTTGTTTAAAAAACAGATTTAGAAAAAATCGTAGGGCTTAAAAGATAAAAATATAAACGTAAAATACGCTTATTAGGTCTTAGTTCTTAAAGTATGCACTTTGGGGTCTAGATTTTCACGTTTATACAAACTTTGTAAGTGTCTGCAACATGTCGCCAAGTATCAATGATGTTCCGTTAGTAACTAAAGAGTTATAGGACAAATTTACCATGAACAGATCACTGTTTACAAAGCAGTCAAATATCACGACGTTCTGAAGGAATTGCATGGTAATATGTATGTCAATAATTAGTGTATTCATTCAACTATTCTTATGCAAAATTTCATGTCATTAAATTCAGTAATTAAAGAAAAACAATTATAATACTGACGAAGCATCGAAAACCTACATAACCCGACCAAGTTCGGATGGCTACCAAAAAGCGGCCGTGCCATATATCTAAGAAACGTTCTTAACCTTCCAATATAGTATTTATTAATATGGTACAGTTGCGTACACAAGCGTTAGGAAAAAATAAAACAATTGCATTTCTTGAATGAAAAATATTTTTTTAATAATAACGCCACTATCTACGATAAAAACAAATCTTCAATTAACAAGTACTTCTCTATTTAAATATCCGCGTAAAACATATTTTTAATTACATATAATACTTAATTATGTAATTATAATAACGTTAACAAACGCTTGCAATGACAGCAATAGATATTAAATGTGTTTTAACTAAAATAGATTATGAACTAGCTTTTGCCCGCGACTTCGTTCGCGTGGATGACGAAACTTAGGGTAAGTATAATATTTCGAGCTTCAATAAAAATTAAAATCACATCACATAACTAACCTATTCAGTTGTTTAGATTTGATCAACATTAAAAAAGTGCTTATAAACTAAAACATTGGTATAAAAAAGTATTTTCAAGAAAATATTAAATATTAAGCGCATACTTAAATAAAGTACCTACGTAAATAGTACCTACTTTCTGTCATAGTCAAATACATTTAAAAAGTAGGTGTACAAAAATAAATGACCTATAAATTATATCGAAACAACAATTGTGTTATCACCTATACCAATTCAATACCGGTATTATACTGTAAATTTTGGGATGTTACCTAAATATATTGCACGGCCGCTTTTTTGTAGCCATCCGAACTTGGTCGGGTTATGTAGGTTTTCGATGCTTCGTCAGTATTATAATTGTTTTTCTTTAATTACTGAATTTAATGACATGAAATTTTGCATAAGAATAGTTGAATTAATACACTAATTATTGACATACATATTACCATGCAATTCCTTCAGAACGTCGTGATATTTGACTGCTTTGTAAACAGTGATCTGTTCATGGTAAATTTGTCCTATAACTCTTTAGTTACTAACGGAACATCATTGATACTTGGCAATATGTTGCAGACAGTTACAAGGTTTGTATAAACGTGAAAATCTAGACCCCAAAGTGCATACTTTAAGAACTAAGACCTAATAAGCGTATTTTACGTTTATATTTTTATCTTTTAAGCCCTACGATTTTTTCTAAATCTGTTTTTTAAACAAATATAAACAAATTCAAAACAACGTATGTAAAAATCTACAGCTCTCTATGTAAGCGCTTTATATGAAAACTAGCTAATGGCCAAACGTTCGCGTAGCGGAAACTTGAATTTCTCCGAAGTTTATGCATGCACTAGTTTTATTCATACATACACAATTACACACAAATACACACTAATTTTTGGACACATCTCTTTTCTTCTAAAGTCTATGGATTAAAAAAAGTTCCGCCAGGACAACGTTCGCCCAGCGGAATCAGTTTTTGGTGAATTTCTCCACAATGGTTGCGTGCACAAATTTTTTTTTACCATACACAATTATACGACGTCATACACTAAATATCTGCATAATTAAAATCTTTAAATTCAACAACATTCCGCTGCGCGTACGCACACTCGTTGGCCTTATTGTATCGTTTCTGAAGGAGCATACTTTGAAGGTGATAAAATAAATTTGGATGAATAACAAACATTTTGTGTATTATTGATCTTTTACCGGTACTTTCTTGACAGAGTATTATGTATAGATGTCTCTTTCACGCAAAAACTACTGAATGGATTTCGATAAAACTTTGTAAGTATATAGGTAGACAATGTCTTGGAACAGCATCTAAAATACTTTTTATCCTGGGAGTATGTTTCCTTGGGATATTTTTTTACTATCACGCGGGCGAAGCCACTGACACCAGCTAGTATCATGATTATAATCTTTTAATAAGTCATGAATTTCTTCAACTTGTGCTTTTTACATGCCAAAGTACATGAAAAAGCGAGTTTGATCTGTTTGAGTTTGATCATATCCGCCCCAATCCGGCAGGTAGTAGGGATGCGTTTGCAAAGCGCATGACGACATCAGTCTAAGAACCTCATTGGCGTTCGGATTTCCGAACGGTGTAGTCACGTTTTAAAAGTAGCTCGTTACTTTTAAAAAAATAAAGTAAAAAACTAAAACCCGACTACAACAAAAAAAAAACGACGCTGAAAAAGTATGAAACAAGATTTTCATACTTCGAACAGAACAAAAAGAAAAACCGTAGTCACACGTTATAGGTACCAACCGAAACACTTTAATAACGTGTGACTACGGTTTTTCTTTTTGTTCTGTTCGAAGTATGAAAATCTTGTTTCATACTTTTTCAGCGTCGTTTTTTTTTTGTCGTAGTTGGGTTTTAGTTTTTTACTTTATTTTTATTTAAACAATTTTGGTGTTAAACTTAACACATGACTTTTTGTCTGCTAGAGGGCGTCACTTTAAATTTGAGCAATATTTTGGAAATGTACAAGTGAAGCCCTTTCAAATAATGCCAAACACGGCGTATTTATCTCCTTTTTTATTTTGAACGCATTACTTTTTGTCCGCTAGAGGGCGCCATATCAATTTTTGTGACACGTCACGTAGCCTATGTTTAGCGAACAATTAAAACGGTTCTAACGATACCTCATACGTCGAGTTCCGATAAGTAGATTAGGAGCTATGAGGGAACAGATGAACATACTCACATACATACATAGCCTGTCAAAATCATAACCCTCCGTAGTCGGGTAAAAAAGGGTGTCCTACTTTTTCAAAGATTATAGTGATAACTAGAATTATATTTTGGTGTTCAAAAGTGAATGCATTAGAATAATTTTAATAATGTTAGTATGGAGAATGCCCCACGTGCTCGGTCGCAGTCTAGTGGTTCGAGTAGTAGCAGCGGTTCTTCGACGGCGCGTAAAAGGAGACATCGCAGGCGAAAGGAGCAGCGCCGCCGTATGAAGCTAAGTAAATTAGAGGATACTTTTTCGAAAAACTTGCTGAAAAAGTACCCTCCTCGTAAGATCATATTGTTAAAAATAATACTCAGTCGTGCATGTCCGACAGAGTCTGTTCTATATAATCCGAGCCCTACTGAACTGGATAACGATCTGAACGTAGAAAAAAAAACCCGACTGCGTAAAAAATAGCTTTAGATAAAAACTAAAAAGAAAAAAAAAACAAGTTCAGCCCAGTACGTAAAAACCAATTTAAATAAAACAAATAATAAATTCTAATACGGAACATATTGCCTGCAACAGTCGGGACCGAATAAAATAATCCAGACTAAAATCATCCTATCTAATGGGTCCCGATTGTGCCAGTCAATATGTTCCGTATTAGAATTTATTATTTGTTTTATTTAAATTGGTTTTTACGCTACTGGACTGAACTTGTTTTTTTTTCTTTTTAGTTTTTATCTAAAGCTATTTTTTACGCAGTCGGGTTTTTTTATTTTTTTTTTAAAGGTTTTTTTTTATTATGATTTGCGTAATAACAGTCGCAAACAAATTTTTTTTTTGTTTATGTATGGGCGGTATAGCATTAATTAAGCAGTTGACTGGCGTTTGACGTTCCGGAAACTCAGTGATAAACTTATGCACGATTTATTGTCACGATAAGGCAGTAAACCTTGCTTTATTATAGTGATTACAACGCGTGACAAATAAAAAACATATTTGAAATGTTTTTTTTTTCTTGTTTATTACTAATAATGTTTACGTAGGTACTTATTTTCTTCCTATTACATCTCATGTTCCCTGAGAATGTAAACAAGTACCAAATATTGTGATTAAAAGAACCAAAATTATACAAAAAAAAAAATTAAGTAAACTTTTTCGTATTAAATAACTTTATCTAAGTATATTATTATTAAACAAAATAAGACTATAAATAAAAAAATAAATTTAAAAAATAAAAAAACCCGACTGCGTAAAAAATAACTTAAGATAAAAACTAAAAAGAAAAAAAACAAGTTCAATCCAGTAGCGTAAAAACCAATTTCAATAAAACAAATAATAAATTCTAATACGGTACATATTGACTGCAACAGTCGGGACCCAATAAAATAATCCAGACTAAAATCATCCTATCTAATAGGTCCCGATTGTGCCAGTCAATATGTTCCGTATTAGAATTTATTATTTGTTTTATTGAAATTGGTTTTTACGCTACTGGATTGAACTTGTTTTTTTTTCTTTTTAGTTTTTATCTAAAGTTATTTTTTACGCAGTCGAGTTTTTTTATTTTTAAAATTTATTTTTTTATTTGACACTTTTTAGTTATGATAATCTAATAATACTATTTATTCACTCCATTTTAGGCGTACATTTATCACTTTAAAGTTCACAAACCTATCGAGTCATTCGGCTCGCTTATTTTGTATCTTAAATAAAATTGAAGTATCTGTTTAACAAAAAAAAACATTGGTTTTCTAAATGTATATCAAAGTGTATTCGAAACTTATAACAAAAATGTGAATTTTGAAATTTTTGGTGATCTGTCGGTTTGTTCCAGCTAATATACGTAATTTTCTCGCGGGAATGGGATTTCAAAATCTTCTTATCTATATAAAAGAAAGTCGTGTTAGTTACACTATTTATAACTCAAGAACGGCTGAACCGATTTGGCTGAAAGTTGGTGGGGAGGTAGCTTAGAACCAGGAGACGGACATAAGATACATATTTTTTTTTTTTTAGTAGGGTAGATTAGGGTAGAGTAGAGTAGAGTAGAGTTGGGTAGAGTAGGATATAGTAGTCAGTTGACGGGAGCGGAGCCGCGGGCAAAAGCTAGTACGGGATAAATCTGCGACAAGGTTAAACAAAATTTGACAGGACTTTCATTGGGATATAGCTAATATTACGATGAGTACCTACCTTAGGGGGCGGTTTGCCCCCCCCCAACATCACCACATCCTGATTCCTGGGAGAGAACATCTTCGAAAGGGCTGAACCGATTTTGACGGGACTTTCACTGACGGAAAGCTTTTTACTTATATATATTTTTTTTATAGATAAATTACACCCAGGCACAGAACAAATGATCGTGCTCTTCACACAAACATTTTGCACTGGGTGGGAATCGAAACCCACGACCTCCGGCATAGCAGTCAGGGCCACTAACCACTAGACCAACAGGCCAGTCATATAGGTAGGTAATCACCTAATGACTTTTCCCGCCCTAGGGCGGAGAGGGAGAGCGTGTCAGACTTTTACTTAGTAAAACCAAACGTAGGTTCCTTCAATTACTCTTTGCGTTCTAGGACCACGGGTTATCTTATCAGAAGTCCTCCCAAGAGATGTCAACGGTTTTGTTGACATCTCTTTAAGAAACACGTAGTACAGGATGCTCGCACGTAGCACTGATCGAAAATCTGTTCGGTTCGGACAATAGCCGGACGGCCAGACTGCGAGCTACACATTGCACATCGTCCAAAAGCCCGCGCCTACGGTAGCTGTTTTTTTTTTAAGGTGGGATATCATCCAAATGACTTCTCGCGCTCTGGGTGGAGCGGAAGGGCGTGTCAGACTTTTACTGACTAAAACCACACCTGTATCCTTCAATTACCCTTTGCGTTCTAGGACTACGGGTTTCCCTTTCAGAAATTCTCCGCGGTCCTAGCTAGCGGACATCGGCCCTGCTGGGCCCCTACGGTTTGCTGACACCTCTTTGAGGAGAGCGAGGATCACTACGCGCTGTTGACGACTGGGCTCGGTCCGGTTCATTACCGAACAGCCGGACGGCGAGCTACCCAGTGCTCGACGTCCGCAAACCCGCGTCTACCGTGGCTGGTAGTCGGGGTCGGAATTACGGCGGCTAACGGTAGCTGGTAGTCGGGGGTCTCAACGGTTCGTGTCCTTCGGGTGATCCATCCGCACTATCCGACATCCCCGAGCATTTTCTTCCACCTGAATCCGGTGCAGGAACCTTCCGAACTTACCATCTACGGTGAGGGCCTGCGTCATGCGGAAGGTGTGGAAGCCGTGACGCCTCTCCAGCCATTACTCAAAGAGGGGACTTACCGCCATGATTATGGCGTGCTCAACTGACCGATAGTTGATGTTACAAGGAGTAACCTAGGCTACTTTTAATTTTCCCGTGGGAACAGGACTTAATTTCCAGGGGGGGGGGGATATATCTTTGGAATTTTGGAATAAATAACATTTTTTTACACGATTGCCCCAAAAAATGGGAGTAACGAAGTTGCGAGTAACCTAACCTAACCCAACAAGTTAGCAGAAAAATAAATGACATATTTCCTATTGTATTTTTTTTAAATATGGTCATGATATACCATTTTGGAATCGTCATGATGAGCTCTTGAGTTTGATACCAATGTGCCACTAACCAAAAAAAAATTTATTTTTACTCTAATTTATAGCGTCCTACAGTCGTTATGCTGATTTTTTTTCAACGTCACCTATCTAAGAACACTTGGGTTAACAAGACGAATCTAACGATATGCTAATTATGTAAATCGGTTCAGCGGTTTGGAAGATATGAGGTAATAAAGAATATTACATACATACAAGATACGCGCGAAACACATAACCCTTCTTACAGTCGGGTAAAAAGGGTTTGATTTGATATTGCAAACTACCCTCAAGTCGTATTCATTACAGATAAAATACTTGTCTCGAATTACTTAAAAAATTACAACATTCTAACTTGCCCGACTGGGCTCAAGTACTATATACTCAGTATAAAAACTTTATAATTCTACCCCACGTTCTGTAGAGCTCGATAGTAATGATATTTTAAAATTTGAACGTACCTGTTCGTTAGCGGTCGAATACTTCTCTAGCTGTGTACGATCCACAGTAACTGTGTAATATGCTGTTATTTTACAAAATATAGCCTTTCAAATAGGCTTATACCAATTTATATTTTGGGTATCCGAATTAAACGAATTTGTTTCGACAAATTTTTATTAACGACCACTGACGAGTTTACTTAAGAATTTGACGATGCATGGTTTACAGATTTTATAGGTAAACAAGGAGGCGTCTTAAAAGTTTTCAAGCCGCACTAACTAAACTATCCTCGCAGGGTAGATCGTATTGTAGCCACCCTACAGCACATCACTGTTACTACGCTAGAAACACGCAGCCATTGTACTCCAAGGACCCACGTGTGAACCTCGCTACCTGCTTCCACAGCTGCTCGACCCAAAAGCATTCCCACGCTACGCAGCCATTGTACTCCAAGGCCCCACGTGCGAGCCTTGGTACCTGCTACCCCAGCTGCCCCAACAAAAGCATTGCGCGCCCGAACCGCGCTCATTGGTTAAGTGTTTTGTAGATACTAAGTTACTATTGGTTAAGTTTTTAGTCCGTAATATTGTAAACTAGTATAAAAGGAGGTGCATGGTGGAAATATACACATTCTGTTTTGGAGTCACACGATTCTTACTTCTATCCCCAAAGTGGTATCACCCGACGTGATTCTACCCAGCTACGGACCTGGTTTATGCCTGCCGGCTGGAGTAGATATCACACGCGACACGCTCCTCAACCAGCTACGGACCCGGTCTTAGGCCTGCCGACTGGTATGACGGTATAGTCACAGCATCTCCAAGTGATCACTGCCCCGTCGTCGTCATAATGGTACACCGTGATTGCACATTTCAGTTGGCCTCCCACAAGCGGGTCTCACCAACTGAAATCTCAAGAGGCAAAACATACACGGATATCGTTCCAGACATTTAACATCGCGTAGTCGCCGCCCAACAAATTGAAGATGTCCCTGCCTCCAAAGTATAAACCTACTGTCCAAAAGTAGGAAATGTAGTGCCTGTGCGCAACAGTGCAAACTATCGGCCTTCCACTGCTAGTGGCTCTAATCCTGCGCAAGGACGAAAGTGAAAGGCAAGAGTTTTTTCGTCACAATGACGATACAGTATATTGTAAGAAACGAAATAACTAATCTATCCCCGCAGGGTAGATCGTATAAACCTACTGTCCAAAAGTAGGAAATGTAGTGCCTGTGCGCAACAGTGCAAACTATCGACCTTCCACTGCTAGTGGCTCTAATCCCGCGCAAGGACGAAAGAGAAAGGCAAGAATTTTGTCGTCACACTGACGATACAGTATATGGTAAGAAACGAAATAACTAAACTATCCTCGCAGGGTAGATCGTATAAACCTACTGTCCAAAAGTAGGAAATATAGTGCCTGTGCGCGACAGTGCAAACTCTCTGCCTTCTACTACTAGTGACTTTAATCCTGCACAAGGACGAAAGAGAAGGGCAGAAGAGTTTTTTCGTCTCACGGACGATACAGTATATGATAAAAACGTAGTGCCCGGGCACGGCGTAATAAACGAGTTGGCTATTGTCAACGTTTTCAATCCGGGAGAATCAAACATCGGGTAAGTGTCTGGAGGAAGTTGGGGGCACCTTTATATGTACTAAAGATAATACCAAGCTATTGGACCCCATTTATAAGCAAACTACCGCTGATTCATCTCTCGGGAATTCCCGAAAAGATTTCACAGACTAAATCCAAAAGAACTCTTAGTCCAATTAAGAAATCTAGTGGATCAAAACGTATTAGAAAAAGCTTCACTGACGCCGAACCTTGTCTCGACAAATTTTTATTATTTTCTTATAATTATCAAAAAAGGAAACGATGTCTTCGTTTCCCACGGTTTTCTATTTAAATCTACTAAACGGCTATGTTAAAACAGACAAGTTTCGTTGGTGAACATGCAAAGTCCCCGACTTCCTCCAACCACAAGATTAGCTAGTGAAAATAAACTTGAAAAATACATATTTTCACCTACCAATCGCGCCGGGACACGGGCGTTTCTTCAGATTGATAATGTCGGACCAATTTGGGTAAATGATCTGCCTCTCCTTCGGTTTGAATACTGCTCCGAAGGTTTTTGCCAGCCTGACAAATTGGATCGCGCAGATCCTGAGACCAAGGAATGCGATTGGTGGCATAAGCAAAAGCATAATCGGCCTTTTAATGTTCCCACTGCTGGGACTCGGGCCTCCTCTCTTGGAGAGGGAGTGGGCCGTGGTCCGCCACGCGGACCCAGTGCGGGTTGCCACTGCTGGCATATCTCGATTTTCTTTTGGTGAATCAAAATAGAGAAAGCACAAAGTCACGCGAACTTAACGTTAAGACTATTGCAATCCCTTGGTTTCGTTGTAGTCTTTCAGAAGTCTGTATTGACTTATCAGCAGTCAATCGAATACAAAGGTACGCTTACTGCAAAAGAGAACATCGAAAATGGCAAAAGGTACTAAGGTAAGTCTATAAGAAGTCCAGAATATGCTAGGTCTGTAGAATTTTCGCCAGCTTCGTAGTCCCGCGAGGGCGCTTGAATTCTCTTGTAATGCTGAACTTCAGCAATTCCCTTTCAAACACATGCCCGTCAAGGTTGGATGCAGAGTCACAATATGAGTTCTATTCTGCACACCTTAACGAGCGGGCTCTGCCCAGGTAGTTTTGGGCGCGCAGCCTAACAACGAGACCTCAGGTGGCAGTTGCTCAGTACAGAAAAGAGATGCTCGCAGCAGTATCTCAGAGATGTTGAAAATTTTGCGAGTAATTCAGGTAAGAGGTCACCTTATGACTGACTCAAACTTATCGATTCGGGGCGTCAACCAAACTAGTTTCTTACCTGCGCAACGAAGGCTGTACACAGTCAAAGCCCCTACTAATCGTTTTTGGAAACGTATGTCGGTATATCACCTTCCAGGTTGATACGACTAGCATATCGGTCTTCAAGGAAATCTGCTCCGATAGAATGGCTTTTGCTTATTCTAAATCGAAAAACTTTTTCAACCTAAATAGATCTGTCGCGTCACGAACAGCTCGTGTAGTACCCAGGCATGCAAGTCTGGATTTAGATCAAGCGGCTGTTTTCCACAATGCCTTCAGTAGCCTTTGGCACCTGTAGTGCCAAAGGCTACTGAAGCTTTTTTATTGTGTTCTTCTTTTATTGTGTTCTGGACGCAAATCAAAACTTTGTAAGGAGTGATAATCGTATTTTGGCCGCTTTATGTCAATCTGGGGTCTACGTGTTGAAACGTCGGGACGTGCGAGCGGGAAAAAGCGATGGAGTGTATAGCACACTCCTTAAAGCTCTATCCCTTTAACGGTTCACTTTGGGTCGGCAAATGGATCGCGTTAAGAGCTCGTGGTAGTGTCTCTGGTTGGCGTTTACTCGTGCGTGTCAATCTCAAACATTGACCCCAATTCTTGAATTGACAAATTGCTAAAGTACTTAGTTTTTAGCACATGTAGTGAACCTAAACCAGCTTCTCGTACTATTATAGAGAGCTGGATTAAGTCATTATTAAAACAAGCTGGAATAAGCATGTAGTGTACGATCCGCAGTAACTTTGGCTAGTTGACCAGATAATATTCCCATTGATCATATTATTGGCGTTTTGCGTTGATATATCATAATCATCATCATCATCTTCCTGCCCTTGTCCCGTGTTATTTGGGGTCGGCGCAACACGTTTTTTTCTTCCATTCTGCCCTGTCACTCGTCATACTATCACTAACTTCCTTTTCTTTCATATCACTCTTCACACAATCCATCCATCTTTGCGTTGATATATCATAATATTGTCTACAAATGATTCAAGTTGTTCAAATCACTTCAATAATCTGTTTCAAACGATAAGATGGTTTTTGGAGTTTTATATCAATTAACTATTTAGTTGCTCACATTGGCGTTCTATTAATGTAGTTCCAATCCAGCAGTCGATAACAAACACTTCTCAATTTATGGCTTACAGAAAGGCACAGTTGAGCTTAATAGAACAATTTTACCTAAAAATAAAATTGATATTTTGGGGATAGAAGTAAGAATCGTGTGACTCCAAAACAGAATGTGTATATTTCCACCATGCACCTCCTTTTATACTAGTTTACAATATTACGGACTAAAACTTAACCAATAGTAACTCAGTATCTACAAAACAATGAGCGCGGTTCGGGCGCGCAATGCTTTTGTTGGGGTAGCTGGGGTAGCAGGTACCAAGGCTCGCACGTGGGGCCTTTGAGTACAATGGCTGCGTAGCGTGGGAATGCTTTTGGGTCGAGCAGGTAACAGTGATGTGCTGTAGGGTGGCTACAGTACTCCCCCTCAAGCGAAGCGTACCGGCAGTTTGACGACACGACCCGAACGTGTTTTTCTGTTGTTAGCGGGCTGTGACGTCATGCTTGTATGTGGTACTTGGGTTTCCTTGATTGCGGTTGGCGTAGTACTGTGCTTGGTATTCTCTATGTTGGTACTGGTATTTGGTATGGTAACAGGTGTGGTAATCTTGGCTGATGGTGAGGCGTAGGTAATAGAACTTGATGTGGTTGGTGATAGACTACTGGTATCTTCTGTGATGACGTATGCAGGCTTCAGTCGGTCGATCGATATGTTTGCTTGCCGATTGGGTAGTTGTATGGTGTAAACTTTATCTGTTCGGCTTAGTACTTGATAGGGACCTTCATACGGAGTCTGTAATGGTTTCTTAACTGCATCTGTTCTGATAAAAACGTGGCTGCACTTGAGTAGATCTTGATGCACGAATACGCTTTTATTGTTGCTGTGATGCCGGGTAGCGACTTGCGGTTTGTTTTGTTGAACGATGTCGCGAAGTTTACTGACGTAGGTGTAGTCCATAGTAGGAGTGTTAGTGCTTGCGATGAAAAAATCACCAGGTAAACGTAAATTGTGACCGTAGGTAAGCTCGGCAGCGCTCACGCCGGTGTCTGTGTTTAGGGCGGCACGTAGTCCTAGCAGTGACGGATTAAGACTACTTGATGCCCTAAGCAATCTACGCCTGTGGGCCCCCCATTCCGTATGTCAACTAGAATCGGTCTTTAAACCTTTGCCGCCTAAAAACATTAGATTTTTGTAAAATAAGGTGATGAGAAGTGGAGAAGGTGCGACAACAATAAAAACCAAAGCATAATTTATTCATTAGGGGTTAAAGTATGAAATTGCCGATTTGTACTGAAATATTGAAATTCGTTTATTTTTTCATTTATCATATTTATTTAATCAAAATAATTACCATTATTATCTATACATTGCTGCCATCTAATAGGAAGGTCATTTATGCCTTTGCGATAGAACTCTGATGATCTAGATTCGACAAACTGTGTGAAAGCATTTTGTACTGCCTCCTGAGAAGAAAACTTTTTATCAAGTAGAAAATTGTCCAAATCACGGAAAAATTGGTAGTCCGTTGGAGCAAGGTCTGGCGAATACGGAGAGTGACGAATGGTTTCTAATTGTAGTTTCTGTAGAGTTAAAATGGTTTCTCGTGCTGTCTCGCGTTATCATGGAGCAATAATGGTGAAGATTGATTCACGAGTCAGGGTTGTTTTACTGCTAGGTTTGCTATCATTGTTCGGAGTTCGGCACAGTAGACATCAGCCGTTATAGCTTGACCAGATCGGAGAAAGCTATAGTGAATAACATCATGCCGAGACCACCAAACAGTTACCATTACCTTTTTATTGATAAGCTATGCTTTAGGACACTGTTGCGGCGTTTGACCTGGGGTCAGCCATTGCATTTTTCGCTTACGGTTCTCGTAAAGAATCCACTTTTCATCACATGTCACAATTCGATCCAATATTCCTTCATTTCTGTATCGATTCAACAAGGCAACACAAGTTTCAACACGCGTTTCTATCTGCAGATCAGTTAAATCATGAGGCACCCATTTTTCATATTTTTTATTGTTGGTAAGGTAACGTTAATTAAACCATGCCGCTAATACCTGGGTAGTTTGGCTCGGATCGGCTTCCACTATCTCTTTCAATTCATTGTTATTCACCTGTGTGGGCGGTCTTCCGCGTGGTTCGTTCTTCAAATAAAATCCATCACGAAAGCGTTTAAACCAAAATCGCACGGTGCGTTCATTAGCAGTCCCCACTCCAAACGCAACATTGATATTGCGAGCTGTTTCTGCCGCGTTAGTTCCGCGTCGGAACTCGTATTCAAAAATAACTAGAATTTTGGAAGTATCCATCTTTCTTGTCTAAGCTGAATAAAAAACAACTGAAAGTCGATAATCGAATGTTGCACATTTTTTAACCGACTACCAAAAAAGGAGGAGGTTATGAATTCGGTTGTATTTTATTTTTATTTTTTTTATGTTGTTCCCTCAGAACTCCGTCGTTTATGGACCAATTGGCAATTTTTTTTCCCCTTTGAGGATATGCTTCCAGATTGGTCCCATTTTTTTCAAAATCCAGTTTTCATGATGAATCCATGAGGAATCGAGGGAACTCCTCAAATATTATAGGCAACCATATAGTTTTTTTGGTATTTTCATCGAGGACTTAAGCATTTAATGTCAAAAAGTAACATTTGATGAACTGGAACTGATGAGGAAGACCAGAAATGGCCAACGGAACTTCATACTCACATAGATATCACAATGAAGATAGTTAAGCGACTATGACAATACAGATAAATAAATGGTTCTGAATAGTTATGTTGAAAATGGTATCATCGAATTGAACTGATGATGATGATGGAGCCGGAAGGTAGGCATTGGAACTCCGTAATTAATCAATGTAATCTCGCCGTGTTTGGGCTTATTGGAATTGTCGTAAGATACACTTTGGCTATAAGGTACTATCGAACTGATCTGATGATGGAGCCGGAAGGTAGGCATTGGAACTCCGTAATTAATCAATGTAATCTCGCCGTGTTTGGGCTTATTGGAATTGTCGTAAGATACACTTTGGCTATAAGGTACTATCGAACTGATCTGATGATGGAGCCGGAAGGTAGGCATAGGAACTCCGTAATTAATCAATGTATCCTAACCGTGTTTGGGCTTATTAGAATTGTCATGAGATGCACTTTGACTATAAGGTACTATTGAACTGATCTGTTGATGGAGCCGGAAGGTAGAAGGTAGACACAGGATCTTCATAATAAAACATGTAACCTAGCAGTGTTTGGGTTAATTGGAATTGTCATGAGAATAGGCACTCTGGTTATAAGTGTATCGCAACTAAAAAGTGAGAAATAAAATAGTTAAAAAAAAAATTAGGAAGTCGGTGTTAAATAAGAAACAAAAAAAAAACGAGAAACACTGACTACCGAATTTTTTTTTAGTGTAGTCGGTTATTTTTTTTTTTGTAAAAAGTTTTTTTTAAAAGAAGAACCTCATAGGTACTATGTGAAAAAAGCTTCACTCAAAAATCTTAAACCATGAAGGTTTTATGTCGATTCGAAATTCCTACTACAATAGAACGGCAATTTCATACTTTAACCCCTATTATTACGTATGCATAGAAGCCGGCCGGCACAATTACTTAAAAAACAAAACATTTGATTGACACAGATTTGCGGGGGGGCCGCGGGGTAGGGGTGGTTTGTGATTGGCTGATCGCAATTCCGGTGCATTTGAATTGCCGAATGCATTAGCGGGCAGCGGGTGGGCAAGCGGGAGCGGGGTTATGACTCTAGGTCGGACTCCATGTCATCTTAAAACCCGCGAATTTTGAAATTAGTCCTAGAAACTTTTTTTGGTGTGGTTTTTGGTGACATGATTGTGATGCCCTAAGGACGGATTTTTTTTTGTGCTTCTTCTGGTGCCCCCCAAGACGTGATGCCCTAGGCAATTGCTTAATTTGATTAAGGGTTAATCCGTCACTGAGTCCTAGTAGTACGGTAGGTAACTCGTCGATCCATGAACTTGCGGTTGTAAGTTTCGCGCGTAATGCGGCTTTGAGAGTGCGATGCCATCTTTCCAGGATGCCGTTGCTCTGCGGATGATAAGGTGTTGTGCGATTCTTCTTTATCCCCATTTGTTTCATTAGGTTTTCTAACAGTTCGCTCTCGAACTGTCGACCTTGGTCACTGGTTAGCGTGGCCGGGCATCCAAATCTTGCGATCCAGTGTTGATAGACGATATCGGCTATGCGAGCGGCTGATATCTCGTCGGTAGGGATTGCTTCGGGCCATTTCGTTAATCGGTCGATCATAGTTATTAAGTACCGATGACCTTGAGACGTTGTAGGGAGGGGTCCAACGATATCGACGTGTAGGTGTTGGAAGCGTTCGCCTGGCGGGAAAGATGCGATGCTGGAGTGTGTGTGACGCTGTATCTTGCTTTTTTGGCAAAGTATACACGATCGAGTCCAGCAGCTGATGTCTGCGTTCATGGATGGCCAGAAATACTTTTGCGTGAGAAGCTTGCGAGTCGTGCGCGTACCAGGATGGCTGATGTTGTGCACGCTCTCAAAAACTTCTTTCCTGTATTGCTCGGGTATGTACGAGCGTACATAATTAGTGGATGTTTCACAGTACAGTTCGATGTCGGTGTTGGGTATTGTTATCTTTTTGAGACAGATGTTTTCTTGGGACAACATGTGTTCTATAATGCTGTCCTTTGTTTGTGCGCTGGCTATGTCGGTGTAGTTGATTGTAGATGGGCACGAAATTGTTTCTATGCGGCTGGTGTGTCGGCGACGATGTTTTGTTTACCGCTCACGTGACGTATGTCTGTCGTAAATTCGCTGATAAACAAAAGTTGTCTCATTGGCCTCTGTGAAAAGTATCCAAGCGGTTCCCAGATGTTGTTTCGGTATTGTTGGAGTACGGCACCCGCTGAATTGCCAAATACGTCGCAGAATAGGGCTATTGTTGCGTGGTGCGACGGGTGGGCAATTAGGGTTGCGTTTATGATGCTAGTTTTGCTTTGTTCAAATGCTTGAATAGCTTCGTCGGTCCAGGTAATTGGTGTTTTGTCTTTTTTCTTGACATTGTGTAGGTAAGCGTTTAATGGTGCTTGCTGGGATGCGGCGTTCGGTATATGATCGCGATAAAAATTTATCATACCGAGAAATCTTCGCAGCTCTTCAATGGTAGTCGGCTTGGGATAGTTCGCGATGGCTTCTATCTTATGTTGCGGAGGTTTGATTCCGTCTGCTGATACGGTGTATCCTAGGAACTGGACTTCGGGTTTACCTAGGTTGCACTTGGCGGGGTTTATCGTGATGCCGTTTTCTTCGAGTCGTTTGTAGTCTATCTCTAGCGAGAGTTTTCGGGAGTTCGCTAACGAGATACTGAGTAGTAACTACCTGTGGTGCTGGTGTGGGCGGTGCAGGTGACTGCATGGCTGCGACTTTGGCTGCTGCTGTCTGCTCCATTATCTTGTCGGCGTGAAGTGTACAGCGCGATGTCGAATGTCTGGAACGATATCCGTCTATGTATTGCCTCTTGAGATTTCAGTTGGTGAGACCCGCTTGTGGGAGGCCAACTGAAATGAGCAATCACGGTGTACCGTTATGACGACAGCGAGCAGATGGTAGTTGAGCAGCGATCACATGGAGATGGCTGTGACTATGCCGTCGTACCAGCCGGCAGGCCTAGGGCCAGGTCCGTAGCTGGGTGAGGAGCATGTCGGGTGTGATATCTACTCCAGCCGGCAGGCATAAACCAGATCCGTAGCTGGGCAGAATCACGTCGGGGTCACCACTTTGGGGATAGAAGTAAGAATCGTGTGACTTCAAAACAGAATGTGTATATTTCCACCATGCACCTCCTTTTATACTAGTTTACAATATTACGGACTAAAACTTAACCAATAGTAACTTAGTATCTACAAAACAATGAGCGCGGTTCGGGCGCGCAATGCTTTTGTTGGGGCAGCTGGGGTAGCAGGTACCAAGGCTCGCACGTGGGGCCTTTGAGTACAATGGCTGCGTAGCGTGGGAATGCTTTTGGGTCGAGCAGGTAACAGTGATGTGCTGTAGGGTGGCTACAATATTAAGCATACTTACCTTTCTAGCCAATTTATATTCCTGTCTGCTGATTCATAAATATAAATTTATGTGATTGAACTTTATCAATCACCGTAAATCGAGCCGCAATGAGGTTCTTAGATGTCGTCATGCGCTTGCCGCTTTGCAGACGCATCCCTACTACCTGCCGTATTGGGGCGAATATGACGCTGCTGGGGCTTATAGCACTACGCCGTACCGGAACCGGATACGCCTATCTCAATTTATGGCTTAGAGAAAGGTAAGTATGCTTAATATCAATTTTATTTTTAGGTAAAATTGTTCTATTAAGCAGGTGGAAACTTTTCTCAATCAGTCAATCAGTAAGCCATGGTCACCCTATCGAAACACTCAAAAAACTTTTTAATGAAAAAAAAAATGTTTTTACCTCCTATCGGTAGTAGGTACTACATAATAATAGGTTTACTAAACAAAAAGAACTCTTTAATACTTACCTAATTTCGTCCATTGATAATCACGACTTATTTCTACGCGATATTAAACTACAGCTCCTGAAATTTTAATATAAAACTAGGATTTTTTGTTGTATTTTTAAGTTTCGACAAATTTAAATCTATATTTTACAAAAAACTTCAGACCTCTCTGCGAAACTTTCTCAGCGAGATATCAGCGATAATATGTTTGTCACCATTTCGATGGTGCGGCCATAGGGTTTTAGTCTTACAGCTCCTGAAATATAAACCTAGGATTGTTTTGTTGTATTTTTACAAGTTTCGACAATTTCAAATCTATGTTTTACAAAAAACTTCAGACCTCTGCGATGCTTTTTCAGCGAGATATCAACGATAATGTTTGTAACCGTTTGTTATTATTTACCTAAATTTCAGGTCTGCAATGCGTAGTTTTAAAGATCTCCGTGGCCGCGCGGTTCTCCGCGTTTCAATGGCGCGGCCACATTCAAATCCTTATATTATAGGTATATAATCCTTTGATATAACTTCTTAACCATAATTTTATGGTTTTGGAAATAAACTTTTACACATTTTTACATAATCCTGACAGTTTTTTTTTAATTATCGTTATGGCCGCGCGGTTAAAACGCTAACCATTCAAACCCTTATAATTTTAACAACAACAACAAGGAACATTTAGGGCCAGTCAGGGCCAAAAGAATATTGAGGGTGCTCGAGAAGAGTAAGGGCACTGTATAGCTACATCATGGGAAACATTAAAATCATAATAAATGTGTGCTTGGAAAAGGCCATATATTTTGTTTTTAAACTCTGCTTACAATTTTGCAATAAGTATGTAAATATAATATTATTACATTGTTTAAAAACAGTCACTAATATCAACCACTTAATTATGAACTAAATCTATATTTCCTACCAATAAAACCACTTTACATAGAGTAAAAAAAAAACAAAATAAACCAGTTTAGGATATCACTGAACACATGTTGTAAATAATATTATTGCAGAACTAATCCAATTTTATTAGGTGTCATGCTCGGACATCTCCAATTGTACAAATAGTATTGTAAATTCCCATCTCCTATTCCAAACTTCAGAGGCTCCAAAAATTCTTTATTTTCCATCAGATCCAATGCATTAAAAACATCAAATCCAGAATTTTTTGCAGTAACCAGTCCATCAAGCATTAAGTCTGTCCATGGTGTCTTAGTAGATACATTATAAAATGAATATGCTGCTTTTAAAGTTTTGTGTACAGGGTGGTACACAACTGTAGAGGGCAGAGTATAGTAACTAACAAAATCAGTTATACTGCCGTCTGATGCTTCAACTACAAAACTGTCAATTATGCCCGACTGAGGCATAAACCAATGCTTGAAATCCTCTTCTGAAAATATTGGAGCTAGATCAAATTTCCCCAAGTAATCATTTAATAACTTAACCACTTTCTCACTGTCCTGAACTTCCATTTTGCGAAATCCAGAAGTCTTAGGTAAATCTGGGAGTTTAAATAATTTAAGTGTTCTTTGCATTGTCATGTTTCTGGACAAATGACTGAATTTAATATCAATCAGCTTCTTTGGATTGAGAGATCTGTGCCAGTAACGACAAGTAGCTATAGGTTTTGGCAATACAATGCCAGCAGTGTAAACCCCTTGGAATATGCCTGTCAAATTTACTCTACGTGTTATTTCCCTAATTAAAACAGGTGCAACTCTCTTCGCACGAAGTTTTTTATGTACGCATAAGAAGTTGATCTCAACAACTGTTTGTGTGTGGTCATATATTCTTAACTGAGCCGGAATGGCAGATATAAAGCCAACCAATCTGCCAGACTTCACTACACGAACACCACAATGCCATTCCATTCTCCAGCCAGGTGGTTGAAGCGCCCACTTCAGGAAATCGGTTTGGTAGTCAAACCGAAACATACAATCGTCGTCCTCAACATAGTTCTCATTAAGCAATGTATACAATTCTTTTAACACTAAGGGCTCATTCAAATTCAAGGTGTCCCATTGAAATCCATCAGGCAAAGTGTAAGGTTCAGACCTAATATCTTCAATAGATTTTGGAGGCTCTATAGGTTCATTTGACATGATTTTTTCATCCATTTTAGGAACTGGTTGGGTGGACCAAAATTGATATGACTTGTGTAGTGCTTCTTCGGTAGTTTTAGCTGGTTTTTGTTGGAGATTTAATACTTCCATTGCCATTTTCAAATCTTTTAAAGATATGTTCTGATGAACATCACTAGAATTAGGCACACTAACTAAACCATCGGGCAAGGTTGGAACGCCGTGGTCGCCATCCCCAACGCTACGCTTTTTCTTATTTTTACTTTTCTTCTTCTGCTGTTTATCCTCGTTTTCTTTATGATAATCACTAGACTGGGTTGCTTTGGCGTCTTCCATAACTACACACAACTAATATTGATAAATTCCCTATCAAAAATTTTAGAAACCTTTTTCACACGAATAGTATGATTTCATGAATGTGATGTTTTTTTTAATATGAATACTTCAAGCTTTATAACTTGCCCTAACACTTTGTCTTTTAAGAAGACCGCACTGCGGAAATTGAAGCTCGTAAGACGATAACGCAAAAACGCTAACGTCACTTTTATTCACGATTAAGCCCACTAGCCTTCTACTTGTTAGTTTTCATTTTCTAAAACTTATTCTTTTAAAAATTAACTCACGGGAAATTAGTACCGAAATTTTTTACAAAAATAAAATACAACCGACTTTAATGTAAAAAAAAACACTAAAAAGTGCAAACTAACTTTAATTTCGGAAGTCGTTCTTACATATCGAAGAGACAAAACTAGTACAGAATCATCAAACGAAAAAAAGCGCGGGAATCATCGAATTTGGCGGACGTGATTTTTCTGGCGATTTTTTTTTAATGTAAATAATAATAATATTTTTTATTATTATTATTGATAGGCTCGCGTTGTATGTAAGTAAACTTCTCTCATTGAAAATGCATTTTTAATGAAGCAACAAGAATAACAAAGATTTTGATTTTTTTGATTTGAACACCTACCTCAGCTTCATGCATAGGTTTATTTACTAATTGTAATAAAAAAAAATCATCCATTATTAGTGGCGTGAGGTCTGACCATACTGGTCAACGGTCAACTCGTATCTTTCGAGTTAGTCAAAACGTTATAAATAGATTCACCTGCAGAATTTAGACCGCTTACTAAAAATAAATTAAATTATTTTAATAATAATGTTCTTAGTAGTCTCTCAACAGCCAATTTTGATTCGCAAGACCCCAATGTAAACTATGGTACATTATTTTCTACAGTATGCCAAGAATTTATTATGGCGTGTCCAGATAGACTCCTCCAAAAGCATTTCATTTTTTATGCATCTTTTCGATATTTTAGTAGTTATTAGATATTTTAGTAGCCGTTCTTGAGTTATAAATAGTGTAACTAACACGACTTTGTTTTATTTATATAGGTAAGATAATGATCGGAGATTCCGCATTATTTTTTGTTGTCAATCGTGGAATGGTAATGAATGACCAAATGATGAAATGTTTGACCGAATGAAGGAATAATTGGGACCAGTGTTTTTGACAGTTCCTGTCAATGTATTTGACAGTTGCTGTCATTTGCCTGCGGGATAGAAAATTATCTCATGGAAACATAATCCAAGGGTAAAAAGAGAATGTTATTCTAGGACATAGTCTACCCGTGTACCAAGTTTCATCGAAATCCGTTCAGTAATTTTTGCGTGAAAGAGTAACAAACATCCATACATACAAAGTTTCACACTTTGATTATATACTTGTCTAGATAGAGCAATGCAAACATACGACTGAATACGACATATCGACTGTGAACTGGCAACCGGTACTATCTCAATTTTGACAACTTTACAGGATGCAGAAAAAACATGTTTGCATCATTTATACAGCATCTCGTATGTTAAAAAAAAAATACGTAGTTTTTAAATATTTTTATTGTACATGTAATTAAAAACAAAAGTAACATTATATGCTTCCTTCCAATATAAAATCGAGATAGGACAATATAAATCAACACAAGAACAAACATAGGACTTTTTACTTGGAACAATATGGGCTATCTTTCAAAATCAAAATAAAACAATAACGATAGGACATTATCAACACAATATTCATTATAATAAAACTAACTTATTAATAATAAAGGAACATTTTTAGGTAGGAAAGTCTACAAAGTCATTAGTCTAGGTGGTTCAGTCAAGGACAATTGTTTTTTTTTTTATATTCTCAATTTTAGAGGGCATAATTTCTTAGAACCTATTTATCAACAAAAGCTTCAGATCACAAATCTTATTTTATAATAAAAAAAAAAACAATAATTACCAAAATTAGGGAATCTGCAAAAAATTACAAAATATGTAATGTTTCTTTTATGCTACTTTTGTCTACTGTCCTACACTAACAAAATCAAATTACCTAAGGCCAACCAACAGCAGGCAGAAATGGCAGGAAACTGATTCTAGTTATTCCTGATAAGGCAAATTATCATAAAAGTTATGACAGTCTTGTGGAATGACAGCTTTCAAATCTTGAAGGTGCAACCACTGTGAAAGTGGACCTGGCAAAGTCCTGACTGTGCAACTAGAAATGAGATTGACTTTATTCTGTCGACGAAAAAGCAAATATTCAATGATGTCTCTGTGATCAACGCGGTGAAAACTGGAAGTGATCACCGCGTGGTAAGAGGCACATTGAATATTAATAATAAGCTTGAAAGGTCTCGACTGATGAAGTCTACGCTCCGTCCAGCACAAATCCAGATCCAAAACCCCGAGAGCTTTCAGCTCGAACTCCACAATCGTTTTAAGTGCCTAGGAAGCTCCGTGGACGAATATAACGATGGGTTCGTGGAAACTGTCCATACGGTCGGGTCTAAGTTTTTCAAGACTCACCGTACAAATAACAACAAAAAGCTTTCTGATCCGACCCTCGAGCTAATGAAGAAGAGGCGTGAGATGATTCTGCAGTCTTCAAACGATGCGTGCATATACCGGCAGCTCAATAGACAAATCTCGAAGTCTCTGAAACGCGACCTTCGCCGCTTTAATACCGCAAGGTTTAAGGATGCGATTGAGCGGAGTAAGGGCTCTAAAGTATTTGCACGAGATCTGTCTATTGGACAAAGCCAGCTCACGAAACTGAAGACCGACGATGGCAGAGTCATATCCACCAAATCGGAGCTTCTGGGAGAGATCGAGGCTTTTTATGGACAGTTATACACATCTATCACTAAACCCGCTGCAAATCTAGCAAACGACCCAAGTGCTAGATTGACTCGACATTATACCTAGACTCTGAAGCAGCTGAAAAACAACAAGACGTCGGGTGAGGACGGAATTACGGCTGAACTCCTGAAGGCGGGTGGATAACCGGTCCTTAAGGCCCTTCAGAAACTATTTGATTCCGTCATACTCGAGGGAAAAACGCCACGGGCGTGGAGCAGAGGCGTGGTGGTACTCTTCTTTAAGAAGGATGATAATGCCCTGCTTAAGAATTACAGGCCCATCTCGCTTCTGAGCCATGTCTACAAGCTGTTTTCCAGAGTCATCACAAACCGTTTAGCGCGCAGGTTGGACGACTTCCAGCCTCCCGAACAAGCCGGATTTCGAAAAGGCTTCAACACCGTGGACCATATACATACGCTGCGGCAGGTTATACAGAAGACTAAGGAGTATAATCAACCTCTCTGCTTAGCGTTTGTGGACTACGAGAAAGCCTTTGATTCAATTGAGACTTGGGCTGTACTGCAGTATCTCCAACGGTGCCAAATTGACTATCGGTACATCGAAGTGCTGAAGTGACGACACCATGTCAGTCCGAAAACAAGACCAGACCTCGAAACCTATCCTCTTGCAGCGGGTCGTGAGGCAGTGAGACGTTATTTCTCCGAAACTGTTCATGGCAGCAATGGCCAATGATGTCTTCAAGGTTCTGGAATGGAGAGGGCTAGGCATTAATGTCTTTTCGTCCAATATACCAGTGTCTCAAGACGAAAGTCTATAATATTTAATAAGACCAGTGTGTGTTGCCAGTGATGAAATATGGCTCCGGTACGTGGTCGCTTACAATGGGCCTCATCAGAAGACTTAAAGTCACCCAAAGGGCAATGGAAAGGGCTATGCTCGGGGTTTCTTTCCGGGATCGAATCAGGAATGAGGATATCCGCAGGAGAACCAAGGTCACCGACATAGCACGAAGAATCGCCAAACTTAAGAGGCAATGGGCAGGGCACATTGCTCGCAGAACGGATGGCCGTTGGGGCCGAAAGGTTCTGGAATGGCGACCACGTACCGGAAGACGTAGCGTTGAAAGGCCACCTACAAGGTGGACCGATGAGGCCGTTGGGGCCGAAAGGTTCTAGAATGGCGACCACGTACCGGAAGACGTAGCGTTGAAAGGCCTCCTACAAGGTGGACCGATGACTTGGTGACGGTTGCGGGAGTCCGATGGATGCGAGACGCACAGGACTGTTCATTGTGGCGACACTTGGGGGAGGTCTATGTCCAGCAGTGGACGTCTTTCGGCTGAAATGATGATGATGATGATGATGATATTTATTGGTAAACCTAATGAAACGTATTTTCGGTTGATGTTATCCTTAGTTGAATAGAACCAAGAAGTCCTAAACGTGACCTTCGCCGCTTTAATACCGCAAGGATTAAGGATGCGATTGAGCGGAATAAGGGCTCTAAAGTATTTGCACGAGATCTGTCTATTGGACAAAGCCAGCTCACGAAACTGAAGACCGACGATGGCAGAGTCATATCCGCCAAATCGGAGCTTCTGGGAGAGATCGAGGCTTTTTATGGACAGTTATACACGTCTACCGCTAAACCCGCTGTAAATCTAGTAAACGACCCAAGATCTAGATTAACTCGACACTATACCGAAGATATCCCGGACGTCAGCCTGTACGAGATTAGGATGGCTCTGAAGCAGCTGAAAAACAACAAGGCGTCGGGTGAGGACGGAATTACGGCCGAACTCCTGAAGGCGGGTGGAAAACCGGTCCTTAAGGCCCTTCAGAAGCTATTTGATTCCGTCATACTCGAGGGGAAAACGCCACAGGCGTGGAGCAGAGGCGTGGTGGTACTCTTCTTTAAGAAGGGCGATAATGCCCTGCTTAAGAATTATAGGCCTATCTCGCTTCTGAGCCATGTCTACAAGCTGTTTTCCAGAGTCATCACGAATCGTCTCGCGCGCAGGTTCGATGACTTCCAGCCTCCCGAACAAGCCGGATTTCGAAAAGGCTTCAGCACCGTGGACCACATACATACGCTGCGGCAGGTTATACAGAAGACTGAGGAGTATAACCAGCCTCTCTGCTTAGCGTTTGTGGACTACGAGAAAGCCTTTGATTCGATTGAAACTTGGGCTGTACTGCAGTCTCTCCAACGGTGCCAAATTGACTATCGGTATATCGAAGTGCTGAAGTGTTTGTACAAAAACGCCACTATGTCAGTCCGACTACAAGACCAGACCTCGAAACCTATCCTCTTGCAGCGGGGTGTGAGGCAGGGAGACGTTATTTCTCCGAAACTGTTCACGGCAGCAATGGAGGATGTCTTCAAGGTTTTGGAATGGAGAGGGCTAGGCATTAATGTCAATGGCGAGTACATCACTCACCTTCGGTTTGCCGACGACATAGTAGTCATGGCTGAGACTACGGAGGAGCTCAGTACAATGCTTGGTGACCTCAGTAGAGCTTCCGAAAGAGTGGGACTTAAAATGAACATGGACAAAACCAAAGTCATGGTAAACAGCCATGTAGCACCCACTCCTATCAAGGTCGGGGACTCTACACTCGAAGTTGTAGACGACTACGTTTACCTGGGACAGACGGTCCAGTTGGGAAGGTCTAACTTCGAGAAAGAGATCAATCGTCGAATCCGACTCGGCTGGGCAGCGTTCGGGAAGCTGCGCGGTGTCTTCTCGTCCAATATACCACAGTGTCTCAAGACGAAAGTCTATGACCAGTGCGTGTTGCCAGTGATGACATATGGCTCCGAAACGTGGTCGCTTACAATGGGCCTCATTAGAAGGCTTAAAGTCACCCAAAGGGCAATGGAGAGGGCTATGCTCGGAGTTTCCTTGCGTGATCGAATCAGGAATGAGGATATCCGCAGCAGAACCAAGGTTGCCGACATAGCACGAAGAATCGCCAAACTAAAGTGGCAATGGGCAGGGCACATTGCTCGCAGAACAGATGGCCGTTGGGGCCGAAAGGTTCTGGAATGGCGACCACGTACCGGAAGACGTAGCGTTGGAAGGCCTCCTACAAGGTGGACCGATGACTTGGTAACGGTTGCGGGGGTCCGATGGATGCGAGACGCACAGGACCGTTCGCTGTGGCGACGCTTGGGGGAGGCCTATGTCCAGCAGTGGACGTCTTTCGGCTGAAATGATGATGATGATGATGAAGAAGTCCTATCTCTGAATAATTCCAACCTGTCAAAACTTTGAACAGCAATGCATAATGTACTATCTCGATTTACAGATTATTAACGTAGAAATCTTAAATATTAATAATAAATTTGCAACAAAACTTACCATATCAGCTACTAGAAGTCCCCAATAATGTCAATTTATAACTTAGGGCACAGAAACCTAATAAATCCACATAAAACAGTTATTTGTTTCAAGAGCGCGCGAAATAGCGTTCAAGTCCGTACACATTTAGCGAGATAGGATAAAATGCTCGCATTCGCTGCGCGTTGAAGTTAGTACTAGTTGAATGAAGCCAATTCTGGCGCCAAATTTAAATGTATTTGAGTTAGGATTTCTTGCAACGATGTGGAGTATTAAATAGTATAAAATGGCATTAAAAAGTGAAATCTTCAAAAAATTGAGATAGGACCGGTTGCCAGTTCACAGTCGATATATTATTTTACTCTTTGCATACGACACGCTAAAACTGTCTCCAATTGCGTGACATGAGTGTGTACCGCACGTGTACTTATTGTAACTCAAACTGTCAAGGTGTGCGTGTTGAGAGATGCCTGCTCCAAATTATTAACTTTCCTTTTCTACATTATTTATTATGACGAAAGTTTAACAAAATAGGTTGAATGAAATAATTATTTTGTAGATTAAAGAAAGAAAGAAAATACATTTATTTAGCACAGACTTAAAGACACACAATACTCCAGTTACATGTAATTACATAAAACCAACAAATAAAAAGTATAAAGTCCGATGTAAGGATATAGTAGCAATGTGTGCCTCACGGCTGCACCAAACAGGCCCAATTCAGCAAAAATCTGAAACCCAAAATATTAGAAAAAACAAAAATAAAAAATATTTAGTGCAAGACGTCATGGGTTTCATTTTTTTTGTAGGTTATCATTTACTGATCAAATAAATAATGTAATTTTTAAAATAATATTGTTCTACTGATCGAAAGATGATGTACCTAATTATATTTGTATTTTGTCTCCCATAGTTTCACCAAATCTCCCTAGTAATAAACTAACAACACTGGCTAATCGGAATGACATACAAAAAAACGAATTAAAAAATATTTTTTTTTTATAATAATAGAGGTTATATAACAAAGCTTACCTTTGAAAAGTGATCTTAGTGTTATTATATTGTTTTCCCACATAATTATGGCAGTCTGACAGCACAAAATAATTAATAATTTTTTTGAGCACATATCCAATATCCTTAGTTGTTTCAAACTTTCAAGTGCTTTCAATCAAATGACACTGACGTAAGGGAGAAGCGAGTCTACCATAGACTTTCCCCGTGTTCCGAATGGCGTCAAAAGCGATTATATCGCGAATCCGACCAAATTTAATAGTCACAAAATAAAAGAGCTATTGAGTAATAATTGTGACGTTGTGCGTTTGTCGGATTCGCGATACTATCGCTTTTGACGCAATTCGGAACGCAGGGTTTATTTGGCTCGTTTAGTACGGTCATGGTATGGCAACTTAGAACAAAACGAAAATTCACTTTTTTTCTTTAAAACAGCGCCATCTATCAACTGAATAAGGGAAACAAATTGCGGTGTTGCTACAGTTAAATATATTATTTTATATTGGGAATTACTTTAAAACAATAATCAAGAAAAAAAAATGTTATTTCATACTATTCGTGTACATAAATAATAGAATACAGAAATTATTAAATAATTAGGTTTTTATCATCCGATTAATACAAAAAAAGTTATACTTTTGTATTTAAACGTGCAAAAGTTGGTTTTTGTATGGCCACACTTGAATTGCAAATGGCTGCATGGTTGCGCGAGTGTTACTCGTACGCATTTCTTTTGTTTTCCTTTTGCAATTAAGTTTTTGTTGTATCGCTAGTGCATCTTCATGTTGAGTTGAGCTTTCGTTCCTCCATGTTATTGAGCCGCGTTACAATTTGTTCGTTCGAGATCTAGTGAAGTTACTGTGGACTCTTTAGAGTTTGGACCTGTAATTGCATTAACAGTTTTCATAACCATGTCTCAAAATTCCTGCTGTGTACCTGGATGTGTTGTGGCTAAGAAAGACGGTAAGTAACGTGGTGCTAACATTTTTCTTTAGGAGCTGGCATATCACCCCATCACCATTTTGATCACAATGCAACTTAGAGATCTAAAAGACATGTTTCACATATCGTCGGTGAGCGTGCAAGACCGCGTAAGAGCAATTTGTAAATACCGCGTATCTGTGTTTTCACGATTTTACAGGAAGAAGAAAAAACTTAATATCTTGACCAATCAAATATATTTTTGCGACTGAACTTGTTTACTATTTCTTTGCAACTTATTTTATGGGAAAATAGTGTAAATTTGCCAATAGCTTGGTTAGGTTCCGTGTAAAGTCATTTACGCGGTATTGTGGTGATAAAAATCAGAAATTGTAGTCTACTTTTGGTAGGTATGTGGATTTTAAATGAAACACTTTGTTAAAGTATTGAATTTATTATGAAAAAAATTACAAAAAAAGAACTTCTAAAAAGTCTATTTGGAAAAGATTATCACTTATTAATTACTTATACGTGATATCAAATATGAACGTTACAAAAATAATAAGTTTGATAGCATTTACTCTTCGAACTTCGTGGAGCACTTTCGACGTCTGACTCCCAAACTGGAACGGACCGGGGCTGGTCAAGCGGCTTCTGCCCAACCTCGGGAGTCCAGACGCCTCCTGCCGGAGGCTCTACGCGGGAATCGTTTGGTCCCTTTACGGGGCGCCGGTGTTGGCGCCGTCACTGCAAAAGCGACCGGCGGCCATGCTGAATGCCTGCCATGGGTCATGGCTACCCGGATGGTGCGGGGATACCGCACGGTCTCCCACGAAGCGGAGAGCCTCCTTGGGCCTGCCACCGTGGGATCTGGAGGCAACAGTCCTTGCACGCATGCACGATTTGCGCATGGAGATGCAACGCCGGGGTGAAACTCCGCTGCCGCGCCAAGTCGCGGCATGGCGGACAGAGTTCCGGCGGGATCTCATGGCGGAATGGCAATAGCGACTGTCGCAACCCAGTACTGGGCACGCCATAATCACGGCGGTAAACACCCTTTTTGAGTAGTGGCTCGAGCGGCAACACGGCGTCCTCACCTTCCACATGACGCCGGTTCCTGCACCGGATTATTCGTGCGGAAGAAACACCCGGGTGTCACCATTGTGTGGACCTCCCGGAGAACACGGTGGAGCATACGGTGGAGGTGTGCCCCTTGAGGGGCACCGCCGTGTCCTCGTGGAGGCAATCGGTGGAACGACCTTTCGCTTTTTCGGGCTTGCGCTTGTTGGGCGCTGGTTCGGGCTGGTTATGGTCCGGAGCGAGGAGGAATGGCAGGCGGTCGCCTCCTTCTACGAAGCAGTAATGCTAGCGAAGGAGGAGGCTGCACGCGTGAGGGAACGAAGGTCCTCACACCCCAGCCACCGTAATTCCGACCCCGACTACCAGCCACGGTAGACGTGGGCTTGCGGACGTCGAGCAATGGGTAGCTCCGTTCGGTAATTAACCGGACCGAGCCCAGTCGTCAACAGCGCGTAGTCATGCACGCGCTCCTCAAAGAGATGTCAGCAAACAGTAGAGGCCCAGCAGGGCCGATGGCCGCTAGCTACGACCGCGGAAAATTTCTGAAAAGGAAACCCGTAGCCCTAGAACGCAAAGGGTAATTGAAGGACACAGGTATGGTTGTAGTCAGTAAAAGTCTGACACGCCCTCCCACTCCACCCAGAGCGCGAGAAGTTATTGGATGAATTCCCATGTTAAAAAAAAAAAACGTGTTGCGGCTTCTTCGTTGAATTGGTAAATACGCGCAATTGCTGCCAATTTCAGACATGTTCCTAGTACGCGGTATTGTTTCGATGGCAAATTCGAGCTTTCCTATTGGCTAATTCAAATCGTGTGAGATCTACGATAAGCGAATTAGCCTATAGGATCTGCTGAGGCGATATGTCAATATTGCGACTTTTGCTGTTACGCGGTATCTACAAACTGCTCTTTCGCGGTTTTGCACGCTCAACGACGATATCGTTATACAACTATTGTAATATCTGCAGAATGTAAGATGTCAATCAAAGTTGCTATGAATGTTATTGTTCTAATTCTCAACGTTTTTATTCACTAGTTCCTGGGAAATCATCACTTACTATCCAAATGTCATAGTACTACAGAATGGCTATTCAGTAGTTTACATTACGAAACTGTGTACCATGTATCGCACCTAATAGTTTAATCATTCATATTTCCAGGTGTGCCTCTACACCGATTCCCAAATCCAGAGACAAGCGGAGACAAATTCACATCTAAGTAATCTACAAATTTAATAGCTATATTGGGTCGTCAAGATATATATGACAACAGACAGGTCTGTCATAGACATTTTGAAGATATTCATAAGTATCCAAGTGGTAGACTGTCTAAATTGGCTATTCCAACAATGCATATCCCAGGTAATACTAATATTTATTAGCAATATAATATTGTTGGTGCGCTTGCCAAAACCTCTATGTGTTTTTCATCAAGTTGTTAGAGGAGACAATAAACTGTTTTATTTAATGATTAATTGACTGATGAATAATTTAAAAATGTAGTATGAACTGAGATACAAGTGAAGAAGATGATAAAATGTAGTGTTAATGTACTCGATTTTAAGGATATTAATTAGTAAAAAGAAAAATATCATTGAAATGCACATAGAGGTTTTGGCAAGCGCACTGACAATATGTAACTATGCATTTATTTTATTGAAACAAATAATAAATACATGCAATATTGTATATTATTCTAGATCTGCAAGCACAATTACTTGGTGAAGCAATGGTTGTATCATCTGATACATCCCGAAGAAGTCAGTTACAAAAATCTGGTTTTGACATATCAGGTATGTATCTAAATATGTACAATTAGTCTTTTTTTCTTTTTAGGGTTCCATACCCAAAGGCTGAAATGGGACCCTATTACTAAGACTCCGCTATCCATCTGTCACCAGGCTGTAATCTCATGAACTGTAAAAATTTTCACAGATGTATTTGTTGCTGCTATAATTATAAATACTAAAAAAATATTTAAAGGAGCTCCCCATACAACAATCGCGATTTTTTTGAGTTTTTATAGTTAAGGCGACGGCAATAGCTGAATTATCCATACAAACGTAATACTAAAATCATTTGCAGATGGAGCATATTTCCACCATATTATGATGATATTCGGATTAAGACAATATTTATCTAGGTTCCTACATCTTTCTTTTTTAAAATACTTACCTAAAACGAAATTTAAGCGAATTTCATTTCGCATATTTTTGTAGCGTAAATGGCATGTTTTCATTTTGTTTTTTCTGTATTATAAACAACAATATTTCTAATATTCTTTCCGTAGGAACATAGTTTATATTATCAAGTTACAAATTATAGAAAAAAAAATGAAAAAACATTAAGTTTTCATTCATATTTTTGGTAGTACGGAACACATCCAAATTTATCCCAAATTTCCAAGAGTTAGTAGTGCTATCGCGGCAAGCGAGAGTGTGTGTGTGTGCGTCAGTGTCAGTGTGTACGTGATGTCATTACTTCGGTCGCGTTGTAAATTTTACTGTAATATTTCTATTGACTTTCTGTATTCCTTTTACTTTTTTTTTGTGATGCAAATCTATACTAATCTATACTATCTATACTATAATCTATACTAATATTATAAAGCTGCAGAGTTTGTTTGTTTGTTTGTTTGTTTGTTTGTTTGAACGCGCTAATCTCTGGAACTACTGATCCGATTTGAATGTTTCTTTCAGTGTTGGGTAGTCCATTTATTGAGGAAGGCTATAGGCTATGTTTTTTTTTTCAAAATTAGGGATCCGTAATAAAATTGCTATTTTGTAACACAAGGTGTAAAATCGAAAACCTATTTTTGCGTGCGCTGCAAAAACTATTGACAATAGAACAAAATGATGTACTACGGGTTTGTAGATCCCATTAAGACCTACAAAAAAGTCCGCGAGAACATATATCTAGCTATCATGGTTTAATCACAATAACCGATTTTGTGTTCAAAATAATTATTAAATCGTCTGAAGAAAAAAAAACTACGTTAAATATGTATCGTAATATTAATCTTTATCGAAATTAAGCATTATGTTATCAAGAGTATTTATGTAGAAGTAAAATACTTTTTGTTTCATCTCAATCGGATATTTCGTTTAAAAGTTATCACGTGTGTAAGATGTTAAGAGTTGGTACCTATTAATGAGTTATGGGCCATAGAGTTTTTTATCAACATAAAATCCTGTAATAATCTTTTTCGAAATATATTTGTTGATGAGATCAAGAAGATGCAGTCCATTATCCACAGGAATTTCTTAATTCTTTAAACCCGAGTGGCCTCCCCCCACATTCTCTCAAGTTAAAAATTGGTGCCCCAATTATTTTACTTAGAAATCTTAAGCCACCAAATTTATGTACATAACGGGACTCGACTTCAGATTAAATTTCTTCGCAATAACGTGATCGTTGCAACAGTTTTGACTGGTCCAGCGGTTGGTCAAACAGTACTTATACCTCGGATCCCAATGATTCCAAATGATTTGCCTTTTCATTTTAAAAGAGTCCAATTCCCAATTAAATTATCTTTTGCCGTAACGATAAATAAATCACAGGGGCAAACATTTAAATATGTAGGATTAGATTTACGGCAAGACTGTTCTTCGCACGGCCAACTATATGTCGCGTTGTCAAGATCAGTTCGCGGAAACAATCAATATATTCTTCTGCCACAAGAAAATAAAAGGAAAAATATAATTTACTCAGAAGTACTTTAAAATAATATTTTAACCCGGTTTAAAGTGGACGGACACCCCGGCTATAGTCGTCATTCCTAGGTGTCTGGCTGAATGTCGAACAGATAGACAGCTATTGCCTGCGACTTGTACAATTTAACTTAATCTATATTTTTCTTAATATTATAAAGCTGAAAAGTTTGGTTGTTTGTTATGAACGCGGCAATCTCGGGAAATACTGATCTGATATGAAAACTGTTTAAATATTCAATAGTCCTTTTAGTGAGGGAGGCTATATTTATCTCGGTATTTCCACGGAAACGAGAAAAACGCGGGTGAAACCGCGGGGCACAGCTAGTTATTTATATGCTTATGAACATCAAAACTAATAAATATATAATTCCTTTTACTAAACTTCAAATGCTTAGGTACTTTTTTTTGGGTGAGAAATCATCCAATGATTTCTCGCGCTCTGGGCGGAGTGAAAGAGCGTGACAGACTTTTACTTACTAAAATCGACTCCTATATTCCCTTTTTGTCTTGCGTTCCAGGGCCCCAGGTTTTCCTTTCAGAAGCGAACCTAGTAGGCTTTTTTTATTTTTTAAGGTGGAAAAATCATCTAATGACAAATCGCGCTCTTGGGCGGAGCGGGAGATAGTGTCAGACTTTTACTCACTAAAAATCCACTCCTATTCCTTCTTTGCCTTCGTCCCAGGGCCCCGGATTTCGCTTTCACACTACCCTTGGCCCCAGTAGGCTTCGACCCTGCTGGGCCCCTACAATTTGCTGACATCTCTCTAAGGAGCGTGTGGAACGATACGCGCCGTCGACGACTTGGGCTGGGTCCGGACGGGTACCAGACGGTCGGACGGCAAGCTACCCACTGCTCGCCGTCCGCAAGCCTGCGCTTACGGTGGCCGGAAATGGGATCGGAATCCCGGCGGCGGCTGGGGCGTGTAGGCCGTTGCCTCACGCGATGGCCGCCTCCTTTTCTAGCATTACTGCTTCGCAGAAAGTGGCGACCGCCTGCCACTCTTCCTCGCTCCGGACCATGCAAATTATTTATATGCTTATGAACATCAAAACTAATAAATATATGTATTCCTTTTACTAAACTTCAAATGCTTAGGTACTTTTTTTGGGTGAGAAATCATCCAATGTTTTCTCGCGCTCTTGGGCGGAGCGAAAGAGCGTGTCGGACTTTTACTTACTAAAATCGACTCCTATATTCCCTTTTTGTCTTGCGTTCCAGGGCCCCAGGTTTTCCTTTCAGAAGCGAACCTAGTAGGCTTTTTTATTTTTTAAGGTGAGAAAATTATCTAATGACAAATCGCGCTCTTGGGCGGAGCGAGAGATAGTGTCAGACTTTTACTCACTAAAAGCCCATTCCTATTCCTTCTTTGCCTTCGCCTGATTTCGCTTTCACACTACCCTTGGCCCCAGTAGGCTTCGACCCTGCTGGGCCCCTACGATTTGCTGACATCTCCCTAAGGCGCGCGTGGAACGATACGCGCCGTCGACGACTTGGGCTCGGTCCGGACGGGTACCGGACGGTCGGACGGCAAGCTACCCACTGCTCGCCGTCCGCAAGCCCGCGCATACGGTGGCCGGAAATGGGATCGGAATCCCGGCGGCGGCTGGGGCGTGAAGGCCGTTGCCTCACGCGATGGCCGCCTCCTTTTCTAGCATTACTGCTTCGCAGAAAGTGGCGACCGCCTGCCACTCCTCCTCGCTCCGGACCATGGCTTGTACCAAGGCCCGGCGCGAGAAATCGCCGCCGCATCGCCCCTACAAGGTCACGGCGTTGCTCTGCCCAAGCGGGGCACACCTCCACCGTGTGCTCTACCGTATCCTCCGGGCGGTCCACACAGTGGCGACACCCGGGCGTCGCTTCTGCACGAATCCGGTGCAGGAACTTCCCGAACTTACTGTGTTCGGTGAGAACCTGCGCCATGCGGAAGGTTTTTTTTTTAGGTGGGAAAATCATCTAATGACAAATCTCGCTTTTGGGTGGAGCGGAATATAGTGTCAGACTTTTACTGATTAAAACCCACCCCTGTTCCTTCGTTGCCTTCGCCCCAGGGCCCGGGTTTCGTTTTCACACTACCCATGGCCCCAGCAGGCTTCGACCCTGCTGGGCCCCTACGATTTGCTGACATCTCCCTGAGGCGCGCGTGGAACAATACGTGCCGTCGACGACTTGGGCTCGGTCCGGACGGTTACCGGACGGTCGGACGGCGGGCTACCCATTGCTCGCCGTCCGCATGCCCGCGCCTTCGGTGGCCGGAAATCGGGATCAGAATCCCGGCGGCGCGGCGGTTGGGGCGTGAGGACCGTTGCAGTTGCCTCACGCTATCGGCCGCCTCCTTTGATAGCATTACTGCTTCGCAGAAGGAGGCAACTGCCTGCCACTCCTCCTCGCTCCGGACCATGGCCTGTACCAAGGCCCGGCGCGAGAGATCGCCGCCGCCAGTTGCTCCCACGAGGACACGTCGTTGCTCTGCACAAGCGGGGCACACCTCCACCGTGTGCTCCACCGTGTCCTCCGGGCGGTCCAAACAGTGGCGACACCCGGACGTCGCTCCCGCACGAATCCGATGCAGGAACTTCCCGAACTTACCGTGTTCGGTGAGAACCTGCGTCATGCGGAAGGTGAGGACGCCTTGAGGTCTTTCCAACCACGCCTCAAAGAGGGGACTTACCGTCATATTTTTGGCGTGCCCAACCCCAGTAGGCTTCGACCCTGCTGGGCCCCTACGGTTTTGCTGACATCTCCTTGAGGCGCACGTGGAACATTACGCGCCGTCGAAGACTCGGGCTCGGTCTGAACGGCCGGACGGCGAGCTGCCCATTGCTCGCCGTCCGCAAGCCCACGCCCACATTGGCTGGAATTTAGGGTCGTGATTCCGGCGGCTGGGGCGTGCGGGCCGTTCCAGCGTGCGTGTGGCTGCCTCCTTCGCTAGTATTACTGTTTCGCAGAAGGAGATGACAATCCAAACCATGACCTACAGGTCACCAGGACCGGCCGGTCTGGTACACCAGGGACCGGCGCGAGAGTTCGTTGCCTTGCCGCCGATGGCCTGATTCATTGACTGAACTCATTGACTGACTTCCCACTTATAAAAAAAGCACTCGGCCCCATAAGATTTTCTGATTTGTTAGTGTGTAACTAGCACACACTAACAAATCAGAAAATCCTAATATGTTGAGATATCGGCACGGTAATGAAATTTCCAAAAAACGCATTACTAGTCTGTACATTCACTAACGATTCCCTAAAGTATTCGGCAAAAATAAAGCAAATAATGAACATACCTAATTTTACTAACAATGTTGCAATACGCTCACATACACACACAGCTGCGCACTGCGTCAGTTGCTCACTTGTTTTTGTCAAACAGAGATAGCTATATTCCGCGATACGCGTCAACTTGCAGTTGCAAGCGGCTTACGCCGGGCTCTTAAGTATGGATCTTTTGTGTCCGAGTCCGACTTGCACTTGGCTGGTTTTTAACTTTTATAATTGGTCATGGAGACCAAAAAGCAAACTCCATGAATACTCATTTAAATCTCAAACTTTGTATTGCAATATCAAAGAATCTTGGTTCAGGTTTCTTATCTTTATTCAATAAAAAAAAACAATCAATAGTCTATGTTTGTGTGAATGTCTTCTTTACAAAATTTATTTATTCATATTTTACACAATGTATGTGCAAAGGTGGTGCAGGCTTACCTATTTCAACCTCAACTGAATAAAGTTATTTTATTATTTTTCAGGAGTAGAATCCATTGAAGCTTAAAGCACATCAACCTTAGCTTCAACATCAAATACTGAAACTACAAACAGTAAACCAGCCCATGCTTCACCACACGTTGAGGCTATGATCAGCAAGCCGCCTCTAGCTTCCATATCTAATGCGACACAGTCAAACAATTTGATTTCAGGTTCGTAGGAGTTAATCTCTACTATCATAATCAAGTTCCAATCATTATTATTTTATTTATATTTATAGTTAATTAAAATGGTACACTTACATTAATTAACATAGAATTGTGATATCTATATATATAATAAAAATGAATCCCTATTTCCTTTGGTCATCACGCGTGACCAGCTGGATCGATTTCGCTAATTCTTTTTTGTTGTTTGTTATTGTGAGGAGAAGGTTCTTATGGAAAAAAAAATGGAAATTTGGGTAGTGTAGGGTAGAGTAGAGTAGGGTAGTGTTGGGTAGAGTAAGGTAGAGTAGGGTAAGGTAGGGTATAGTAGGGTGGAGTAGGGAAGAGCGGGAGTGAAGCCGCGGGCAAAAGCTAATCGTAAATAATGATAATACATAATATTGGCAATTGTATGAAATTTTATAATATAAATTGATTTTCATTATTATAATACATGCAATATTGTATATTATTCTAGATCTGCAAGCTCAATCACTTGGTGAAGCAATGGTTGTATCATCTGATACATCCCGAAGAAGTCAGTTACAAAAATCTGGTTTTGACACATCAGGTATGTATCTAAATAATTATGTAAAAAAAAATATGTACAATTAGTCTTTTTTTCTTTTTAGGGTTCCATACCCAAAGGGTGAAATGGGACCCTATTACTAAGACTCCGCTGTCCATCTGTCACCAGGCTGTAATCTCATGAACTGTAAAAATTTTCACAGATGTATTTGTTGCTGCTATAATTATAAATACTAAAAAAATATTTAAAGGAGCTCCCCATACAACAATCGCGATTTTTTTGAGTTTTTATAGTTATGTATGGATTCTTTTGTGTCCGAGTCCGACTTGCACTTGGCTGGTTTAACTTTTATAATTGGTCATGGAGACCAACAAGCAAGAAACTCCATGAATACTCATTTAAATCTCAAACTTTGTATTGCAATATCAAAGAATCTTGGTTCAGGTTTCTTATCTTTATTCAATAAAAAAAAAAACATGTCTTCTTTACAAAATTTATTTATTCATATTTCACACAATGTATGTGCAAAGGTGGTGCAGGCTTACCTATTTCAACCTCAACTGAATAAAATTATTTTATTATTTTTCAGGAGTAGAATCCATTGAAGCTTTAAGCACATCAACCTTAGCTTCAACATCAAATACTGAAACTACAAACAGTAAACCAGCCCATGCTTCACCACACGTTGAGGCTATGATCAGCAAGCCGCCTCTAGCTTCCATATCTAATGCGACACAGTCAAACAATTTGATTTCAGGTTCGTAGGAGTTAATCTCTACTATCATAATCAAGTTCCAATCATTATTATTTTATTTATATTTATAGTTAATTAAAATGGTACACTTACATTAATTAACATAGAATTGTGATATCTATATATATAATAAAAATGAATCCCTATTTCCTTTGGTCATCACGCGTGACCAGCTGGATCGATTTCGCTAATTCTTTTTTGTTGTTTGTTATTGTGAGGAGAAGGTTCTTATGGAAAAAAAAATGAAAATTTGGGTAGTGTAGGGTAGAGTAGAGTAGGGTAGTGTTGGGTAGAGTAAGGTAGAGTAGGGTAAGGTAGGGTATAGTAGGGTGGAGTAGGGAAGAGCGGGAGTGAAGCCGCGGGCAAAAGCTAATCGTAAATAATGATAATACATAATATTGGCAATTGTATGAAATTTTATAATATAAATTGATTTTGATTATTATAATAGATTGTTTCAATACTATATAAACATGTTTACATAATAAACAATTTGACAATAACTTAATATTTAATTTACAGGACTTATACAACCTGTCCAAAGTCAATGCGGAAAGAGGAAAATAGAGGCAACTGAATCAAAAAGTATGTACTGTTCTAAATAATTTAACATTTAAAACAGTTTTTATTTTTGGAGGGTGAAAATTCATCGAATGACTCCTCCCGCTCTAGGCGGAACGAGAGGGATTGGGGTCTGACTTCTACTGACTAAAAACCACCCATGTTCCTTCTTAGCCCTTTGTGTATGGGGCCACGGTATCTCTTTCGAACAACCCGCAGCCCCGGCAAAACACTGAATTATTTAATTGCATTGTAGGACCAGTCGTTGTGGCGACGCTTGGGGGAGACCTTTGTCCCACTGTAGACGTCTTTCGGCTGATATGATGATTAAATCTACACTAATATAATAAAGAGGTAAAGTTTATAGTTTTGTTTGTTGGAGGTAATCTCTGGAAGTACTGGTCCGATAGCAAAAAATTTTTCACCAATAGAAAGCTGCTTTATTCCTGAAGGCTAAAGGCGAAACTGCGGGCAAAAGCTAGTTGCATAATAAGACTAAAGCGTAATAGTAATGGAGGTCAAGGCATCTAGGTCTCTTAAACCAAAAATATATATATACTGGAATAACAGATAAATGTATTTTTCAGGTTCTCGTGTAACTTTGATGCAACATAAGGAATTTAGATCTGTCTTAAAGCAATTCCAAAAATGCGAAAGTGACAAGAAGAAATTTAAGACAAAATACATGATGGCCAAAAAAATTACAAAAACTACTGCATTCAATATTGTCTGCAAGAATATGCCACATACTAGAAAGTTATTTTGCCAAATGCAAGCCTCTCAAAGTGGCAAGAAAAAGAAAGGAACGCGATTCAGTCTGGATGAAAAAATTTTGGCATTGTCCTTATATAAGCCATCTCCTAAAGCAGAATATGCGTTTTACCAAGCAGAAGAACTTTGCAAGATTTACTGCACAAGGTAAATCTAAAATGTGGAATCAATGACATAATATTTGATAATTTAAAAACTCGAGTCAGTAAAATGCCTGATAATTATAAATACTGCTGTTTAGCATTTGATGAGATGGCAATTGGAGCGGGCATTTCATATGACAAACGAAATGATGAAATATCAGGATTCGTTAACAATGGCTGTGTAACGGAAAAAGAATATTGTGATCATGTTTTAGTCTTCATGATAAGAGGCATTGTAAAAAAATACAAACAGCCTTTGGCTTTTTACTATTGCACAGGAAGCACCAAAAGAATGGAGTTAAAAAAACAAATACAGACCATAATAAAAAAAGTGCAAGAAACAGGGCTGAAAGTCGTGGCAACGGTATGTGACCAAGGCACCTCAAATGTGGCAGCTATAAACGCATTGCTTAGAGAAACGCGAGAGACATTTTTACGCAATGGACAAGAATGTAAAGATGGTTTTTTCTTAGTGAATAAGGAACAGATTTTTCCAATATATGATCCACCTCACCTAATAAAGGGGATTAGAAATAATTTAATTTCTAAAAATCTGAAATTTACTATTAAAGGCAAAGAATGCATTGCAAAATGGGACCACATTGTAAACCTATATAACAGGTGCCCCGGTTATAAAGGTGTAAAGTTAGTACCGAAACTAACAGCAAATCATGTGTTGCCTGCACTTATCCCAAAAATGAGGGTTAAACATTGCACCCAGGTGTTCAGCCAATCAGTTGGAGTAGCTCTTGGATTTATGGCAGGTAAGCAGTTTATTTATTAATAATTAATTATTAATATTTCAAAGTTAATTTTAGGGGTTTGAACCTCTGTATGAAAAAGCTCTTATAGGATCATTTTGTTGTCTGTCTTTATATCCATTTTTTTCTTAATTTAACCAATTCAGTTGATATTTAAAACGTATTTCAGTGACAATATGATGCGTCACACAAATAGGAAATTGGTTCACTTTGAGGTTTTAAATCCATACTAATATTATAAATGGGAAAGTGTGTGTGTCTGTTTGTCCGTCTTTCACGGCAAAACGGAGCAACGAATTGACGTGATTTTTTAAGTGGAGATAGTTGAAGGGATGGAGAGTGAAATAGGGTACTTTTGTCTCTTTCTAACCCCATTTAACGCGAGCGAAGCCGCGGGCAAAAGCTAGTCAGTAATAAAAATGTTTTTTAACTGTATAACATGTCATAATATATGACTTATTGAATCAAAGGGTTATTTTAACAATTGCAGAAATATATTGTTCTTAAAATAAAATAGTTCAGAAGATATTGACTAAATTAGACAAATAATGACCCCGTTAAAATTATATTTTTCTCATTTACAGGATGTGGAGTTCTCGAAAAAGACAGCATGGACACAGCAGATCTTCTCATCTTTTTTGATCACTTATTCGACAGCGTCAACGGCAGTTTTAGCGCGGTAAGAGGAGGAAAAATTTATAGAACTGCAGTGACCCCAAACTCGCCTCATCACCAATTGTGGAATAAAAGTATACCAATTCTGAAATCAATGAAATTTTGTAATGCCAATAACCAAGGAGTAGTGCCTTCATTGTCAAGTTGGATCAAAACCATAGAAGGTTTTAAATTAATTGTAGCGTATTTAAATTCCAAAGGAATTAACTCCTTATTGCTGCGCAATTTCAATCAAGACGCATTGGAAAACTTTTGGGGCAATTAGAGCTCATGGCTGTAGCAACATAATGCCTACAACATATGCATTTGAAGGCGCCTTCAAAACACTGTTAATAAATAATATTTCGTCTTCACATTCAGTTGGGTCAAATTGTGAGAAAGACGATGGAGTTTGTCTCCAATCCCTGAAATATTTTTTAAAAAATCCAGTAAATACACACCCAACAGAATGTGAAAATGAAATTGACAGTGATCATTTAGATATGTCAATGGTAGATACTGACCAGCTAATACAGAGCCAAACTCCAATGCTTCTTGAAAGAAGCGCAGCTATAGGGTATTGCAGCGGGTGGATAGCACAACTTGCCAAAAAAAAATTTATAAAAATTATGTGACCTGCAGGAATTCCATGGAAGCAGAAGAAATCACAAAGTTTCCATGATTATATTAAAAAAATGAATTCGGCAACAAAAAGTGGTTGTGTTATCCTACAAGAGCATTATTTGATTTCTTTGCCCAAGTGGAAAATATATGTATAGAAATTCTAAAGGAGCACTGCACTAAAAAAAATATTTCTGCATATATTAAACTCATAGTAAATATAAATGTAAATTTATCGTTTATCAGTTGTGCAGATCACGCTGATAATTTGAGAAATTATTTATTAAATAAAAGCACAATGTTTTTTATTAATAACTGGTGCAAAGATGTTAATAATGTTCTCACTGGCAAAATTACCTTTTGGGATGTTAACGATCCAATGAAAGAAAAAGCTAATCGGCACTACTTAAGTCATAAAGGACGAAAAAGGCAAACACAAAATTTTATTGTAAATGTGTGATGAAATGATGTAAATGTGTGAAATAATGTAAATGTGTGAAATTTTATTGTAAAATAAAATGGCATAATATACAATTCTGTAGTTTTTTTTTTCGTTTACGTAGTACGTAAGCATTTAGTATATAGTGTACACCCTAATCTCAAACAATATACAATAATATCCTATAGGATTGGACAGTACAGCAGCTGTATATACCTAGCTATACATTTACTTATATAATAAACACATTACCCTCCTTTGCGTCGCGCAGTCGGGTAAATAGTTCCCTTATCTAAAAACTAGATGTCGCTGAGCCAATACTAAAAAATATGGCCGAGTTGCCTGTCTATAGCCAGTCATACTATAGTAGTCTTTGAGTACGGTCAATGTGGCATCTAGACAAGTATATTCAAACCTTTCGCATTTATAATATTTGTAGGATTTATCCGTATTTATTTTTATGAAACCTAAGTTAATTTAATCTAGGATTTTAATTTAGAATTTATTTAATGTTATTTAATTCAGGAAATTTTATTTTAATTTAATTAATACGTAATTTGAAATTTTATTTTAATTTAATTAATACGTAATTTGTATTCTAAACCCATCGACTTATATTCTAGCGATAGACAAGCACGTTCATGGAAACTATTTGTCAAAATACTGAAAAGTTAAAACAAAAGTTCGCTGCAGGGCTAGATTGGCATTATGTCGTCTAACAAAACTACGTTTTAATAGTTAGTAACAGCGCCTAGATAGCTTTTATATATATACTTTTTTCACGACCAAAATGTTTTAAGCGCCATGAATTTCGCGGCACTTACGCGTTTCGTTCAACATAGTGTAATGACATGTTATCCATATAGATTTTTATACCGCAGAAGCACGGTAATATTATCTATACAGTATTGTAACTCGGCCGTATCTTTGAAATAAATGCCTACAGCCGCGCGGTACGTAAACATGCGATAGGGCTGCCCGCCTCCAGCATTTTAATTACATTTGCCTACTTTGTGTTTCCACTTAGTTTTGTGATTGTAAATATACTTTTTTTATATAGAATAGAATAGAATAAACTTTTTATATAAGTAAACAAATAAAATACTTTGTGAATTGAATAGGAAGTGTTCAATATTTGCGACCGAAAAATATTTGCGCCTCGACTGTGACGTACCTACGAAATGCTTTATTATTAAATTTTAAAGTACAAAAATCCGCATTCTAAAGCTTAATTAAAAATTGTTTTGGAAAACATGGACAAGGTGGAGAAAAGGGAATATCTTTTACTTGGTTATAGATACCTGCAGCTACTTTACAATTTATATGTTTGGTGTTAAATGAAGAATTCATGCAACCAAAAACAGCACAATATATCCTACTCGTCATATTAATATATAAATATGTAGGTACTTGAACTTATTTTTATTGAAAAAATCGCGCGGCACAGACGCGACTGTCTGCATCCCGAGCGAACCTCGAGATCGAGGCGCGTAGGTATAGCTCGCGTTTCGTCCGTTTGTATGAAGTTGGAATACTGTATAGATAATATTACCGTGGCAGAAGTGACTCAGCTTTTTGCCTACAATTCATTACAATAACACTCTATTACAAAATTTAATAATAGTCCTCGTTAGTGTAAATTCAAAAACCACGTTCTGCTACTTTAATAAATAAGTAAATTCAAAATCGCGTAAAATATTGAAACCCTTTATTGTAATCATCATTTTGAAGAACAGCTATCCTGAGTGAATGAAGATCAGGACTGCGCCGCTAACATCTAGTAACAAAACAAACAACAACGGTAAATTTATCTTTAAAATGTTAACAATTCCAGTTAAAGATTCAGTTTTTTTTTTCGGAGATATTTATTTTTCTGTTGTAATTTTATAACTTTTTTGCCACTAAATTTTTTTTTAAATCTTTTTCAACTTAAATATCACCAGATTGAAAGTGTGCAGAGCAGATAAACGAATATTTTGTACAAAGCCACTTGTTTTCACTTCTATCCTCTTGAAGAATTTTTATCCATTCCTCCCTTTTCGGCTGACTAGTGTGAACAAATCTAGAATATAATTATAGTGTATGCAGGACGAAATCTCAATATGAGTAATGCAATATCACACAAGACTACAAATTCAACTGAGCCTAATGTATATTTGAATACTAATCTGCACGTGATATCTAGGTAGATACGTAATACCTAAGTGCTAACGAATGACAGAATGCTTACCTAACGACAAAACATACCGATGAAAACTGATACCCAATGATTTGCTGACATTTCTTGCTGAGTTTTTACAGTATGAAAAAACACACGTCGTTATAATTTTTGAATTTGACGGAATTAATTGATATCATATAAACAAAAAAGAAATAACATTAAATAAAATATTCAAAAATGAAAAAAACACCATGCAAGCCTGTGTTCACTAAACCAGTTGTAGGTAAAAATCTGGTTTTTGTGGGAGTTAACATCTGCATGTTTTAGGCCCGTATTACAGAACCTTACTCAAGTACTACTTAAACTGCGTTCAACCGATTACTGCTTGAGCGAAGAATCTCGACTTAAGCGTTCAGTTTATATTAGAACTATCCTCAAATTCAAATCAAACGAAATTACGCTTGAGTAGAGATTTTGATCTCTGATTTAAATCCACAACAATTTCCATGAGATTCTATGCTCAAGCGTAGTCTCGACTACACTTGCGAAAACAAAGATCAAATCTCGCCTCAAGCAGAGATTCTGAGCTGATTGTGATTTTAAAATAAGGACACATTGAGTGGAGCTCACTCAAGCACTGTTCTTTAATACGTAAAAAATGTCATTGTAAAGTGACATTACTCAGGTGATTATTGATTGTAGTTTCTCTGCTCAAGTCAAGTTCTAAAATCAAAACTCCAACTGAGACTAGTTTTAAGTAATACTTGAGTCTTGATTGTAGTTCTGTAATACGGGCCTATGTCTATGATTGTAAAATGGGAAGGTTTATAAATAAAATAATATGTTTTCTAACATACCTACTAATACGATATTAGAAGCTATTATATTGCTTGGACAACCAGTAATTTTACTTAAATTACTACAGAATTATTATTTACGTCCAGATTCACTTTAATTTGAATTTATAAGCGCCGCTCTCACACTGCATGAACGTCGTCAAAACTGTACTAATGTCATCAATATCAAGGTGCATAGAAGATACTGCACCTGACTCGGTTGAAGTGAGTGTTCGGCACGCGTAATCTAGTACGTAGTACATATATATATCGATGTCTAAACCTATTATTTGTTTGACATGCGCATTCCTGTCAAAATTTTTTTTTTTTTTTCGCGATTTCAGGTTTGTTCCTATACCTACTAAAAGTTGTTGGTTATCATGAGCACAATCACGTGTTTAAGTATCGTACACTAATTACCAGTCACCCTATATTATGTCATTTAGTATACCTAATATACTATTAGATAGGTTCTTCAGTACCTAATACCTAGGTATCCTTTATCGATTTAATGTGTTTACATGTGATTCCAGTTTACAAAATGGTAACTGAATATTCAACGCGAAAAAAACGAAGATGATAATTTATATCTATAGGTAACATTTCAATTAGGTAGGTATATAGAATTTGAAGAATTTATTATTTATTTTACTTATTTCCAGTCACCAATTAGCAATACTGTAGTACCGCAGACGAAATAAATTATGCAGAAATCGGTTGAGGTTATGCACGTGTAACTCACTCGACCACAGTGAATATAAAAATGAAAAATACCATTAGACATCTAGACATCCTTATATCAGAAAGGATTTTGACGTGCCTCGAGCGCCAACGACTTTATATGAAGTAGAAGGATTACATTTGGAGACAAATAGGGATGTGCCTTCTAGAACACACGTCTAATAAATTTACAATTCTTTTCTTTTATTATGGGAAATATATCCAGGTTTTCATATTGATTTTTTTATGAAATAAAACAAAATATGAAAATACGGTATCAGTTTTTATTTAGCTTCGTAAATTGGTGAATAAATATTAATTTCAACTTATAATATTATTTGTCGATAGGACATTAATCCCATCCCTACGTTTTACTATAGATACGTTATACATTTGTTGCGTGGCGCTGGAGGACACATCGCGTATTATAGGGTGACTGGTAATTAGTGACCGACACTTAAACACGTGATAGTACTCATGATTACAAAAAACTTCCCCAAAGAATTTTTTTTTATTTAATCACTAGTTTTATCACCTTACCTTACCTTAGATTCAAACAGCTGTTTGAATCTAAGGCTGTTTGTAATACGCGCGCGCTTGCGACCGGCGACCGCTCAGCTGTTTTTAACCGCGTGACGCCGCCGTACCTATGATAGAATACCCGCGGCTTGTAAACCCAGCGGTGTACGTAATCAGTGTAGGTATGTACCGGATTCAAACAGCTGTTTTGTTATAGTGATAAAACTAATGAGAATATAAAAAATGTTTCTTTGGGAAAGTTGTTTGTAATCATGAGTACAATTACGTATTTGAGTATCGGTCACTAATTACCAGTCACCCTATATAGATGGGCGTCGAAAAGGTTAAAATGAAGAGCTTCTAATGAAGTCAAGGCCCTGGTGGCACGAAAATCTGGAACTTCTATTGATGTCTGTGGCGGTGAAAAGGTTATTTTTTTTTAATCTTACGTACCTAATTCTTTTTATGTTAGTTGCCAAACATAGGTAGGTACATAGTTTGCGAGAAATTAATTACTTAGATGAACGTGCGAAAGACGCCACGAAAAAGGATTTCATATCATAATATTTGAACCCAAAATATCATTTCTAAGCAACTTATGTCTCTCCTAGTACAAATAAACTCCCAGTGGGTTCCGTTCTTGAATTTAATTTAATTAGAGGACTTTAATAAGTTGTAAAGGGCCTATTACACTACTCGATATTCAGACAGTCTTAGTCGATGTCGCGTAGTGTAATAAGGGTTAGACCGGTCTTACTCGGAACAAAAAATAAGACAGTCTGAATATCGCGTAGTGTAATAGGCCCTTTACTTTTTTGTAGGGATGAGATGATTTGAATCATTTGATTATAGTAAGTAATTTAAATATCGATTAAAAACAAATCATTTTAAAAAAATCGTTGATTTAAATCAAAACTTTTTTTCTTATGACGTAGAAATTAATACAATTTAGTTTAAAACGCATAGGTACATTGATAGTGATACACTCCTTACAGCGCAACATACATTCTCTATTAGGAAGAAATAGGTTCATAGTTAAAAGTCATCATTAAAATATTTTATCAGCATTAGGTACTTACTATTTATGTTTAATTTTAACCTGAGAATATAAACAAATCTTTCGTGCTTATTTCACGGGGAGGTTTTCACAGAGACAGACAGAATTTCACGACTGTCCGCCGTCGTGGAAACGCAGTATGCGTTTGGGATATTCAAGATTGAAATTTTGAGGTTAGGAAAAAACAGGTAGGTACATTAGGTATTTGCATTTGGTTTGGGGGTTAGCGTTTATAAAATAAAATAACCACAAAGATTAAAGCGGGAGCTCCGCTCCGCACCCGTTTTAACTTTCTAACCTAACCTATCCGAGTCGGATGGCTCTGAATCGGGGTGTTAACCATAATGATAATATTGTAGAACTTGAACAGGACTGCGTAAAACGATCTCGACTGCAAAGCGAACGAACAGTGACTGAAAAGATACCATTCAAAACACGCGCGCTGAACATATTTGCGTTTCCTTTCTCGTAATAAAAAAACACTGTCAAATATTACGAAATAATATCAATTTTACCTATTTTTTTTTTTAACTATACGTTTGCGCACATTACGTCTTTGCGTAATTACTTCATAGACATAAATAAACCTTTTCTACAAAAATATTATAAGCTTAAAACTCAGCAGCATTAGTGAAAGACCAATAATAATCGTACATTGCAGTCGCATATCTGTTCCGGTGCTTGTGATTTGGATTTATTGTGGTTGTGACAATCGTATGTGATGGCGTTAAGAATAGTGAATATTATGAGATGATGTTGTGTGTCGGAAGAAAGGACGGTAATGTGCGAGCTGCTCGCGAACTTTATCGTCGCCGATTTATCAAGGGTAGGCCAAAAGCTGAGCGTCGACAGCTTCCTTCGGTGGCGTGTTTTCATCGGATGGTACATCATCTGCACCAAACCGGTTCCTTCCACGCTCCTCGCCCGAACACTATCGATCCAGAATTTGAGGAAGCCGTACTGGAGCATTTTGAAAATAACCCACGTACTAGCACTCGGCGAGCTGCATTAGCGCTGGATGCCTCTAACCATATGCAAGTATGGCGAGTCAGTGGCGTGCCAGATACCTTTAAAGGGGGCAAGCCAAGGAACCTTCTACTACCTACCCAAGTACCCATTTACCTAATATTTCGAATAAAAAAAACTCGCGCTATAATCCGCCGTCACGTATCATCAGTGCAAAATCTCTTGCTGTAATGCTGATTTCCTCTAACTCTAAAACTTTCCCGATCAAAGACAAAGGACACTTAATCCTGAAACTTTTTATTCGAAGCAGTACACTTTATTAAGCGCACAACTTATTTATGCCCAGGGTTTTTGCTGTCGATACGTAGATTTTGAGCACGATTTCTTTAATTGCTACATTTTCATTTGTTATTTATAAGATAGAAATTAAGTATACATCATACCTGTATCATAAATGATTTAAAATATGTAAGAGCCATCTATTGATATTTTTTGGCAACTCTTGCTCGCTCACAACAAAATTCTAGCTGGCTACTTCTGAATAATCCACTAGATGGCGCACAAAGTAGTAATCAATGAAATCAATCATTTGTTTACGATATTGATATGTAATATAATCAGCATAGCAAATACTCACAATTTAAACAGCCATAGAGTATACAACAGCATAGCCGTTCTTCGTTTCTTTATCACACACTTAGAAATTTCATCACATAGGTAACTGTCGAGAACACGGATATCGGTCGAGAAATAGAACCAAGTTTTTGTTCGCGGTTTACCAAAACTACAGAATGAAATAACAGCATTTGAGAATTCTGATGTCTTTTCATAGCACCAGCGAAGTTATTTAAGTTATTATAACCTGATGTACCGTAAAACGGGGTTAATAGAAACAATCTAGACTTTCAAACCGACTTTAATAATATAAATTGTAAGTTTCGGGTAATAAAGCTGCTTTCATTGTGGGAGTCTTATGTTATTTTACAAGCTAATTACAACTTTAATGCCAAATTATTATCTACTTAGGAGAAAAAGACAAAAACCTGGTCAATTTCTATTTTCCCGGAATACGGGGTCAATAGATACGACGTATGGGGTTAATAGAGAAAAGTGATAGGGTTGTCAAAATATTTTATTAGGTAGTATGACGTCACAGAGATAATTAAATAAAAGAGTGTACATAATATATTAGAAAACATTTTTATTAATATTAAAAATAAAATAATCCAATCCATATTATTATTAAATCTCTTTTCATTCACACCTAATTTATCAAAATAGACCTTAACAAGTACTCTTAAATCATACGCCTCCAAAGGATAGCCCCAGTCAGCACATATATTTATGTATTTAATAAATTCTTCTTCAGTTTCTTTGGATAAAACAGTTTGACCGCCTTGACTTTTCATATTTTTTGTGCAGTGTCTGTATAAAACAGATCTGTGTATATTATATTTCTTTGAGATAGTATCAAGAGAACAATTACTCGCAGAATATTCATTAACAGCCTGTTGTATTAAGTTGAAGTCATATTTTATATATTTCTTACCCCGAGGGTCTGGTTTGTAGTTGCGTGGCATATTGCTCGCAACTATACCTGCGTACACAAAATCAATAATTAAATATTAAAAAATCAACTTTTTAAAAATGTAGGTAGGTAATAAAGTTAAAACTCAACAACCTGCATAAAGTGCCAACCCTATCAAAAGCGTTTCTAAAAACCCCTTTGGCGTTTCTATTAAACCCTTTCTCGTTCCTATTTACCCCTTTCCCGTTTCTATTCACCTCATATGGCGTTTCTATTCACCCCTCAGTCGTCTCTATTCACCTCTTAATCGAGATATATTTATGGGTGCAGTTATTTTACTAATTTACCAATAAAAATCAAACTAATCAGTAAAACTTACCTTTTCAATTTATTCTGGATACACTTCACCGTCGAATAAAGTTATTTTACTATCAAAAACACAATTTAAATAATAACTAGAGAGAAGTTAATAAGAGCACAAAAGACACACACACAACCGTTGCACTTTGAACTCACTTTTTTTATATAAGTTGCTAACTTCATACTATTCAAATGTTGTCAGACCAACAAAAAAATGTTGCCATTGTAAAAACAAAAAACACTATTGCGATTTTTATAGTAGTTTTCGAATATCAGGCTTTTAGACTTTTTCCCAAGAATATTTCTATTCACCCCGTGAATTCTATTCACCCCGTTTTACGGTACCTATTCCAAGCATTCTTAACGTTTGAGAAAAATATGCAACACGAATGAAACTGTCTATTATGTGATTTCGTTTTCTGAGAAATTTTCAAATCAGGGGTAGGTTTAGTGAGTTACGATATCATATCGACGGTTGAAAGGCTAATTGATCTAAGCGACATTTTGTAAAACTTGCAGGAGGACGGATTAAAGTTATTTTTTTTTTTTTAAATATTCATAATTATACAAATATTTCATAGACTTTTATTTATTTAATACAGTATATCCCTAATCATGTAAGGAAGTTTTTTAAATTATTACTGTTGAAAATTGTGTATTTTTTTAGAAAATTTATGTCGGTTAGCCCAAAATGCATCAAATTTAGTTATTGTTTGAGAAAGGTAAAATGGTTCAATTGCCTACCGAAAATAAAGTAGCTGAAAGTAAACTGGCTCAAGCATCGCCCTAAAATAAAATAATACGAGAGAAAATGAATTTAGCGCCTAGTCAACTGACAGTTGAATATACCCAATGAGCATAAGCAACATGATTGTGTTGCACCAGAGTGATGTTGTTTGATGCAGATGCCCATTAGAGGGACTGCAGGATAAAACAAAATGAACCCTTACTAGATTATAGTAGATATTGATGCTTAGGCCATCATAATTCAGCAACGTCCTTAAGATATTTTTAAGGTTGGTATGCCATTATTTTATACAATTTTAGACAGTGTCTTGTAAAATAAAAATATTATTTGGAGAAATCATTCAAGACGTTGATTCAATGTGTCTTGGAACAAGGTATTAGATAAGGTGGTATATCACCCTAAGCCTAGGTAGTAGTATCACCACGGAATACATTGTACTCTAGTATCACTTTATAAATAAAACAGCAAATAAATTGTTATTAATTATAATTTATTCAAAATCAGTCAATTTAAATCAGTAAGTTACAATCAAACACCAATATTAAAAAAAAAAACTTTTCAGTAACTTGTGATAAATCAAAAGTAGAAAAAAATAACAATCTCTTCAGAAAACAAACAAAATTTAACATTCTATAACAAGAAACAATAGAAAATCGACGTTCTTTACAAGAAAAAAAAAACAAACAATTACAGATTACTAAAAAGCAAAAAGAAAGAAAATATAACATTCATTATAAAACAAAATTTTAATTGTTGACGATGACATAGAACCTTAAGCTTCTATCTCATCTTCAATATCTGTATCTATCAGAACATCTTTACCAACGCGGTGCGGAAAGTTAGTGTATTCTAAGTGAACAATTTTGGGAATAACCCCAGTATCACACAGCTTTCAAGTTTTTTTTTTTTTTATATATAAACTAGTGCTTGACCGCGATCCCACCTGATGGTAAGCAGTGATGCAATCGTTGATGATGAGGCGCACTAGTTTATTAAGAGCCTACTCACTCTAGCCTTGAAGACACCCAAATTATAATCGGATGGCTCTGCAAGCGAACAAGGACAAACAACAATTTGCCTGCTGAGGTGAAGACCTCAGCAGGCAAATTGTTCCAGTCCTTTTATGTACGCGGTATAAACGACGATTCGAAACTCTTAGTCCGGACCGTAGAGGTTTCAACCAACGTAAGGGTGGATACTCACCGTAAGCCGGGTTCGTTGCCTCCTTCTGCGAAGCAGTAATGCTAGCAAAGGAGGCGGCCGATCGAGTGAGGCAACGGTCCTCACGCCCCAATCGCCGCCGGGATTCCGATCCCGATTTCCGGCCATCGTAGGCGCAGGCTTGCGGACGACGAGCAATGGGTGGCTCGCCGTCCGACCGTCCGGTAACCGTCCGGACCGAGCCCAAGTCGTCGACGGCGCGTGCTGTTCCACGCGCGCCTCAAGGAGATGTCAGCAACTGTAGGGGCCTAGCAGGGTCGAAGCCTACCGGGGCCAAGGGTCTGATTCTGAAAGGAAGACTCGGCCCTGGTACGAAAGGCAACGAAGGAACAGGAGTGGGTTTTTAGTCAGTAAAAGTCTGACACTATCTCCCGCCCCGCCCAATGGCGGGGGATGTCATAAGATGATTTTCCCACCGAAAAAAAAAAAAAAAAAAAACCGTAAGCCGGGTTGTCCGATGGTAGAAATGAGATGACGGAATCAAGTCATGCAATTCCCGCGCACGCTCTCCAAAATGCAACCTGTAAAACGCTGAAAGGCTGGCTACCCTACGCCTGTACTCAAGGCTTTGAAGATTGGATTTAACCAAATCTGGATCACCAATTAGCCTCTTCGCACGCCTTTCCACCGAGTCCAAAGCTGCCAGGTGACTTTTTGCAGCACCAGCCCATGTGTGGCTCCAGTACTCCACACACGATCGAACTTGTGTTTTGTATAACATTAAAAGCTGTCCCTGTGTGAAGTACCACCGGACCTTTGTAAGAACGCCGAGTTTCCTAGCAGCTACCTTGCCTTTGGACTCAATGAACCGCCCAAAATTGAGGTCTGAGGAAACTTCAACTCCCAAGAGCTGAAGGCGGTTGGTACACTCCAGGGATATATTCCGAAAAGCAGGTGCCAAGGTGAACGAGCTCCTTTTAGCGGTGAACAGACACGCTTGTGTTTTGGCGGCGTTTAAACCCACCAGATTGGCTTCACCCCACTTGGAGACCGCCTGAAGTGAGACATTCGTACGCTCAACCATAGCCTCTCTTTCGGACCGGATTAGTTCCTTACTAGCCCGAGCACCTGGCAGGTATCTCTCTACAACTGTGCTATCATCAGCATACCCATAGATACCGGGCATCAGCAGATCGTTGATATGCAGCAGGAAGAGCGTTCCAGAGAGAACAGACCCCTGAGGAACACCGTCGTCATGGGCTCTGATGAGCATCCATCGACAACAACCCGGAGAGACCGTTCACTCAGGAAGTCTTTTACCCAGTTAATCAGACCAAGGGAACTGCCGTACGCTGGAAGCTTACTCAAAAGGCTAGCGTGCCATACCCTGTCGAAGGCCTTCGAGACGTCTAAGGAAACGGCAATCCCTTCCCCATTCTTCTCGAGGGCCTCGCGCCACAAATGGGTGGCATAAACTAGTAGGCCCCCAGTAGACCGATTGCGGCGAAACACGTATTGTCGGTTACTGAGGAGATCGGTTACGTTCCAGGTATGCTATGAGGCGCGAGTTCAATACACGCTCCATAATCTGGCAGAGTATGGAGGTTATTGAAATCGGCTGATAGTTGGCAGGATCGGCATGACTGCCCTTTTTGGATACGGGTTGCACGTTGGCAAGCTTCCAGGACTTGGGCACTATACCAGTCCTAAATGAGAGGCGATACAAGCGCGTCAATACAGGAGACAACTCGGGCGCACAAGCCTTGAGAACAATCACTGGTATACCATCTGGTCCACTACCTTTATTCACGTCTACAAAATAATTTGTACTTACCAGAAAAATCAAACGTCTGTCTTCACAGCTCGCTCGCACATGACACAACGCACTTCCTTAAGGCGTCCATTACACGTTAGGTTTTACTGTCAATTTTGCCACAGTCAATTTTTTGATTGACGAAAAACCTACCGTCTAATGCGATGATTGACGTTTGCAAAAACGAATGGCGATAAAATTCCGTCATTCAAACATCATCATGATTTATGGAATTGATTGACGCCTGCATGACCGTGTACTGGACGCCTAAGTATTGGCGGCTAACTCACGCGCTCGCGCGGTTGGGTGAGGTACTCGTAACGGACACTTACACAGAGCGCAATAAATTGAACTTAGTTCCAAGCGACTACGGAGTAGCTAATCTCTTTAATTTATTGGACGGCCTATGTGTTAAAATCGATTTGATAAAATGATAGAAATGCCAACTTTACAAATACTGAATTTAATCAAAAAATTTTAACGGCCATAAGACTAATGAGGTAGTTATGTTAAAATAGCCGATGTGACATTACTCATTATGCTTAATAGAGGCTAAATGGGTCAAGAGACATAGTTAATAAACATAATTTAATGCAAAATGGTTCAAACGACACGGTTTTTTTATGAAGTTGAATGGAAAATAGGCCAAACGACATAGCTTATTTTGTTGGTTTAATGCAAAATTAGCTAAACGACAAAACCACAACTACGGTGAAAAAGCCAAATGCCTTAATCGACACTCGTTATAAAATTCCGAAAAATCAAAATAGCTTAAGTCATCGAGTCCTCAAATTTGTCTAATTTTGTGTCGTATAGATCAATGAGCTTAGAAATGAGGCCTGTTTTGCAGTGGGTGCTAAGCGCCAAAAAAGTAGTCAAAAAAAATTGAAACCTGACTCAAACGACGGAGAAAAATTTGCTGATTCCGAATATGTATATAACTCAATATTGGAAAAAATGTCGTTTAGATCAATTAGCCTTTCAACCGTCGATATTTATCTCTAAAAGTCAAAGTCTTCACCTGGCCAAGTATTTTTTCCACACATTTTAATCCGTCACAAGGAACAATTGCATGTATTTTCGAATTCATTTCAAAGATAATAAACTTTAATCACTTCAAAACCAAGTAAGTTACAGTAATAACTAATCATAAAACTTTAAATGACAGAAATCAAAAATCAGTCATAACAAAACTCACAAGTACCTAAATGTAAACACGGTAACCGCTCAAAGCAAATTTGAACTAATTTGTTTGCAGAACTGTTTTTTATACGCGTCATAGACAGAGGGCGCCTCGTTTGCGTAGTATAAGTCCATTGATTAGAAGTACCAAGCTTGGCTTTATCGAGTACGATTTCGTCCCATCAGCTCGTGCACACAGTATCAAATTTTACTCACACAGACTCACATTTTTATGTTTTTATAGGGAAAAGTGAGATGGCAGATCAAGCCTCATAACAAGCCTTTGCGCCAGACAGAGGCAGCAACACACTAGTGTTCATCTCTTTTTTTTGTTAAGTGTTAGAGTGAGATCGGAGAGATTGCGCTCAGAGCGGCAACATTGCATAATGTGCACCTTGCGCTCAGAAGTCAGAGCGGCAACATTGCATGGCCTACGCGTGTTTTATCAATGAATTTTAATTTTGCATTGAACACGAAATGGCGTATCCGTAGGTGCGCGAAATTTAAAAAAATTAGAGTTTTATTTAATTTAATTCATTTGTTGTGTTATATGATATAGATAGATGAGTGTGGTGTGGTGTGGTTTTATTTTCACATAAAGCCCGGCTTATGTACATGTATTGGTCGCACGTCCCTGTGGCGAGTGTTGCAAAATGATGGTCAGACCCATACCACTTCCGTCGCACCCAGGAGCTGACACCTGCAGATTTTTTGCCTCGCGTGACCTTCTGCGAGTGGTACTGCAATCAGGTAGAAGTTTCGCCAAATTTTGTTTTGTTGTCATCACATCGAACCACATCTTTAAAAATGTAAGTTTTGCTCGGACTATGGTAAGATATTTTTTGAGGCAAAATTTTAGGTAAGCAGGTACGTACCTACCTACTAGGCGAACAGAGCGTCTCATGCACGCGCGCGCCGCGCAAGTTAAAATTAGGTAGACAGGTGTACTAGGCGATCAGATTTACAGAAGAAATGTTTCGTAATATTAGCAAGTGATGTGGAATGTTATTGACCCTCGTAGTGTCGTGACACGTTTGTTACGATTTGAATTCAAGAATCATACGATACCAAGAATTTGGTATCAATTCTTTGAGTAATTTATTTTGGGCTGAAACTTTGTGTAGAGATTCTATACCACCTGTAATCTTCAGCGCTTCTTGATGTATATACCCTTTTTGTTACACGTTGTATAAATAAAACAGATTTTAGATTGGACTTAACCAAATCTGGATCACCAATTAGCCTCTTCGCACGTCTTTCCACTGAGTCCAAATCTGCTATATGGCAGTTTCCAGCACTAACCCATAATGGCTGCAGTACTCCACACGATCACAAAACAAAAGAAACGGATTTAGAAACAAACGGCTGGTCCTTTGCTTGAATTAAATCGGTAGGGACACTGACCACCCAGATTTGAAATGGTCATGTAAGAAAATAAAGATGTTTATATACTTATATATTTATTTTTTACCATCACTTCTTAGCTTTAGTTTCTTTCACTGCTGTAGGAGCTTTAGTGACGTCATCAGGATTTTCTGCAGCGTCCTTCAGACGCTTGGCACGAATACCAACAAGTTTAGCAATGGAACGAGCCTGTAAAAAAAAATACAGTTAGCAACATGTAAACCAATTTATAGGCAAAATAATTAAAATTAAAAAAAAAAAACATACCCCTCTCAGGTATTGGTATGCCTTGAAGTCTTTTTCTTCTTCAGTAATAGCACGAGCAATAGACTTAGGAGCTGGCTGCTGTACCGGCATCAGTGGGCCGCGGAGTTGAGTGGCCAACTTGCGTTCTTCTTCATTTGCTTCTCCCTTCAATACCTGGAGAAAATAAGTCTTATTAATTTTTACACTATAAATAAAGATGAAAATATACACTGGCACTAGGGAATCCAATCCCGCATCAAAATCGCGATCCCGTAGGACTGCGGGATTTGCGGGATTGTAATATTTTAATTTTATTTTAAGGGGTGTGCTCAAATGTAGCCCGCCAAATGCAATTTTTCTTAAGAGCCCGGCGAATGACACTCGCAACTGCAAGTTGACGCGTATTCAAAATTCGTTCGCGTAATATTGACAAAAACAAGTGAGGGATTGACGCAGCTGTGTGAGTATGTGAGGGTATTACAATTTATTGTTAGTCTTAGTAAAATTAGGTATGCTCATTATTTGCTTTATTTTTGTCGAATACTTTGGGGAATCGTTGTACGGTTTGTTCAATGTACGGACTAGTAATGTGTTTTTTTGGAAATTTAATTACCGTGCCGATAACTCAACATATTAGGATAACTATCAGATACGTCATACAAATGTGGTATTGGAAACAAATTAGAAAATTATATGGTGTCGAGTGCTTTTTTCATAGGTTTTTTTTTTTTCGGGTGGGAAAGTCATCTAATGACATCCCCCGCTCTTGGGCGGGGCGGGAGATAGTGTAAGACTTTTACTGACTAAAAACCCACTTCTGTTCCTTCTTTGCCATTTTTTTTCTAGGGCCCCGGGGATCTCTTTCGCATCACCCATGGCCCCAGTAGGCTTCAACCCTGCTGGGCCCCTACGGTTGCTGACATCTCCTTGAGGCGCGCGTGGAACACTACGCGCCGTAGACGACTTGGGCTCGGTCCGGACGGCTACCGGACGATCATGCGGTCATGCGGTAGGTAAGGACGCCGTGAGGTCTTTCCAGCCACTCCTCAAAGAGGGGACTTATCGCCATAATTATGGCGTGCCCAGCACTGGATTGCGACAGTCGTTGTCACCATTCCACCATGAGATCCCGCCGGGAGTCTTTCCGCCATGGCTTTTTTCATAGGTGGGAAATCATTCAATGACTTCTGCCGCTCTTGGGCGTAGCGGGAGGGAGGTCATGTCAGACTTTTACGGACTAGAAAACCCACTCCTGTTCTTATTTTGCCTTAGTTCCAAGGCCCCGGGGTTCTCTTTCGCACAACCCATGGCCCCAGTAGGCTTCGACCCTGCTGCCCTCCCCCCCTACGGCTTTGCTGACATATCCTCGAGGCACGCGTGGAAAACTATGTGACGTCGACGACTCGAGCTGGGTACGGATTCGGACGGTTACCGGACGGCCGGACGGAGAGCTAAGCATTGCTCGCCTTCCGCAACCCCACGACTACGGTGACTGGAAATAGGGGTCAGGATCCTGGCAGCTGGTGCGTGAGAAAGGCCGTTTCCTCACGTGTGCGGCCTCCTCCTTTGCTAGCATTACTGCTTCGCAGAAGTCGACCGCTTGCCATTCCTCCTCAGTCCGGACCATAGCCTGTACCAGGGCCAGTGGTGCTCCGCCCGAGCGGGCATACCTCCGCCGTGTCCTCTGGGCGGTCTACACAAAGGTGACACCCGGGCGTTTCTTCCGAACTTACTATGTCCATGTGTCATGTTGAGGTGTCGTCATGCGGAAGGTGAAGACGCTTCGACGTCTTTTCAACCACTCCTTAAAGAGGGGATTTACCACCATAGTTATTGCGATAGTCGCTGTCGCGATTTCACCATGAGATCCCGCCGGAACTCTGTCCGCTATCGCCAGCGGAGTTTGCGCATGCGTGCTAGGACTTTTACCTCTAGATCCCATGGTGGCAGGCCAGCTAACGGGCTTGCTGCTCTGCGGACGGTGCGGTATCCCCGCACCATCCGTGTGGCCATGATCCTCTGGCATGCGTTCGGCTTGGCCACCGGTCAGTAACAGCAACGGCGCCCACACCGGCGCTCCGTAAAGGGCCATGGGCCGAACGATCGCTGCGTGGAGCCTCCGGCAAAAGGGCTAGGGCCCCTAAGTCGAGCAGGAGCCGCTTGAGGGCAGCCCCAGTCCGTTCCAGTTTGGGAGCCAGACGTCGGAAGTGTTCCTCGAAATTCCCCCGGCCGTCCAGGACGAGTCCCAAAAACAGGAACAGGAGTGAGTATACTTCATCAACGACCCGACGCCGATGTGAACCTTTATTTACCGTCTAGTACAACTCTCCTTGCGCCAGGACCAGCGTGTAGTCTGCGTAACAGAGCTCGCTGCGCTGCACATAGCCGTACCCGATGTTTCACAAGGGCGGTTAACAATGGTAACAATTTATCAGCTGTTTCAACCTCGTCAAAGATCCCACAAAATACCTGGTATGTGCGGTGACGGTAGAAGGAAAGTGGGAGTCCCGTCACAACAATCCATAATGATTACGATAGTTGTCACTAAGTTTAAGGCACATGACTGGGCCAAAATAGGCCTCGATCACATGACAGAGGTAGGTCGGCACCCAGTGATACCGGAGTCCACCCTCAATGCTACTCCAAGGCAAGGTATTGAAGGCGTTGGCGATGACCGAGCGCTGGGCATGCCATAATTATGGCCGTAAAGACGTCACGGCGTCCTCACCTTCCGCGAGACGCAGGTCCTCACCGGACATGGCAAGTTCGGGAGGTTCCTGCATCGGATTCAGGCGGAAGAAACGCCTGGGTTGCGGAGCACCGCCGTGTCCTCGTGGGGGCCATCGGCGGCAACCGCGGTCTTTCGGGCCGAGCCCTGGTACAGGCGAAGAGGAATGGCAGGCGGTCGCCTCCTTCTGCGAAACAGTAATGCTAGCGAAGGAGGCGGCCGCACGCACGAGGGAATGCCCTCACGCTCCGGCCGCCGGGATCCCGACCCCGATTTCCAGTCACCGTGGGCTTGCAAACGGCGAGCAATGGGTAGCTCGCCGTCCGGCCGTCCCGTAACCGTCCGGACCGACCCCGAGTCGCCGACGGCGCGTAGTGTTCCACGCGCGCCTCAAGGAGATGTCAGCAATACCGTAGGGTCCAGCAGGATCGAATCCTAATGGGGCCATGGGTTCACTACTGAAAAGAAAACCTGGGGCCCTGGAACGCAAGGCAAAGATGAAACATAGGAGAGGGTTTTAGTCAGGTAAAGTCTGACACGCCCTCTCACCCCGCCCAAGAGCAGCAGAAATCATCGGATAATCATCCGATGATTTCTGCTGCTCTTGGCTTTAACCCACCCAAAAAAAAAATTGTACCTAAGCATTTGAAGTTTAAAAAAAGGAATTCAGAAAGTCAATAGTGTCAGAAATATTACAATACAATTTAAAACGGGACTGAAGTAATAACATCATGCACACATTGACATCTCGCTGCCGCGATAGCACACAAAAACACAACCAAATTTATCCCAAATTTTCAAGACTTAGTAGTGACTAAGTCTTGAAAAGGGACTGGTCCAGATACGGCCAGAGGTTGACAATGCCGTGGACAAGATTATTATTTATTAGATAGTAGTTAGATATAGATTTTTAGTATAAATAATACTAAAAATCTTAATAATTACTAGAAATAATTATTAAAACAATATCACGTCAGTTAAAGTTCGGAAAATTAAACAATAAATATATTCATTATTCAGTGTTTCCTTGGTTCCTGTAACTATTTTAATTGTTTTTTATTATTTCTTGACCATGGATACAAAGTCCTTCAGGCGGAATAATAAAAATGAAGATTGCATAGAATTTTCAATTTAATAATCGACCAGAACATCATTTTTTTTAACATCATTTATTATATCAATATTATGCATTTGGTCCATTGATAAAAATTCATAGGAAAAAGTATTTTGCATAAATTATTGAAAAAAAAAATATTAATTGCGTCGTTTAAAATGTTTGGGTGTTTTTGGCGGGATTTCTTGAGTGAAGTTCAGTGGCTGTATGGTCTTAAGACCTTAGCCTACCCAAATGGGGCGAAAAGTGACGGCAAAAAGTGTCTCATTTTGCCGCGTAGCATTTGAATTGCGACTATTGTCGCTTCAGTTTGTGACTATTTGCTAAGTCTAGCACGCTCTCCATCTCCGCCCTAGAGCGTGAGAAGTCATTAGATGATTACCCACATAAAAAAAAAAGCGTTCTGTCAGTGAGTCCCGTCAAAATCGGACCAGCCGTTTCTAAAATTTCTTTTCCTTGGGAATCACGATGTCCCCCCGACCACTGGAATTATGGCTATATCCCAATTAAAGTTCCGTTCCGAAGCCCAAGTTACTCACTAATGTATATCACATTTAGTAAACAAATGTTTTTTGATATTACAAACAGACACTTCAATTATATTTAAGATACAAAAAAGCGAGGCGGATGACAAGGTAGGTTTGTGAACATAGTACGCATATAATAGAGTGAATAAATAGTGATATTAGATTATTTTAACTAAAAAGTGTAAAATCAAAAAATAAATTTAAAAAATAAAAAAAACCCGACTGCGAAAAAAATAACTTTACAAGTGCAGTCCAGTAGCGTAGAAACCAATTTAATTAAAACAAAACTGCAACAGTTGGGACCCCATTAAAATAATCTAGACTAAAAACATTCCATATAATATGGGCCCTGATTGTTGCAGTTTTGTTTTAATTAAATTGGTTTTTACGCTACTGGACTGCACTTGTTTATTTTCCTTTTCAGTTTTTTAACCGACTTCAAAAAGGAGGAGGTTATATGTTCGGTTGAATGTATGTTTTGTTCGGTTGAATGTATGTTTTTTATTTTTTATGTATGTTCACCGATTTCTCGGTCAATTGTGGACCGATTTTAATTTTTTTTTTCTTCCGAGTTGGTCCCATAGAAATATTGTTATGATCTGATCATGAACTTCGAAGATATGGAACAGAACTCCTCATAGGATCACAGCAAAACCGTCGTAACAAGTAAAATTGCTTTGTTTATACGTGTAGTCGATGACTGACTGAAAGTAGAGGGGGAATATATCGAACTGATCTGATGATGAAGCCTGAAGTTAGGCACCAGAACTCTTTAATAAATTAATGTAATCTAACCGTGTTTGGGATTATTAGAATTGTCATGAGATGCACTCTGGATAGAAGGTATTTAAGTTTGGCTGAGGGGTACTTTTTAGTGGTGGTACCATAACTAAAAAGTGTAAAATAAAAAACTTTTCCCAAAAAAAAAAATACAACCAACTTCGGAGTAAAAAAAAACACCGAAAAGTGCAAAATAACTTTAATTTCGGAAGTCGGTGTTAAATAACGAAGAGACAAAACTATTATAGAAACACCGACTTCCGAAATTAAAGTTATTTTGCACTTTTCAGTGTTTTTTTTTTACTCTGAAGTCGGTTGTATTTTTTTTTGGGAAAAGTTTTTTATATTTAGTTATTTTTTCGCAGTCAGGTTTTTTTTTTATCCTTAAGAACTGACTGTTGGTAAATATATTTTAACTCTGATTGTTTTATAACTAAGGCCTGGCTCCAAGTTGACGAAGAAGGTCGAGGTAGGTTTTTTTTCTGGGCCAAATCTTGCATTTACTATTTCACTACATTTCCTTTAGCCTCTATTCCTTCTTTTAATAATGTTCAAGGGTGTGGAAGGGTGTAGGTTAGAATAGTTATTAAAAATAACTATTCTAACTGGTCTTTTATCTTTCCTGTTAAAAGTATGCCCAATAAATAGCCTAAAATGTGTTCAGTCTTTTCAATTAATTTATGAAATATACTACTACTGGTTAAACTTACTCATCCTCAAAGAGATATACTTTTCACTCTATAACTATTTTAATTTGTCAAAACTGCACTATAAATGACAGGGCGACAGCCAATGTTGCACTTCTCTACCTATTTGTGACACATGCAGGATAGTCATGTGGCACTAATTTGCTAATAGACTATGTGAAAAAATAAGAAAATTACAATAAATATTGGTAGTTTTATAACATACCTTCTTGCCCTTCGGGAACAGGATCAATCGTGCACGGTACTCCTTTAGCCTCTGAACATTAACTTGCAGAGACTCAACAGATTTGTTACGTCTGCGCGGATCCACAGCAATGCCAATGGTTCTGGCAAAAGCAGGGTTAAGACCAGATGCCTGAAAAATTAAATAATTACAATATTATTATGGGTTTAATTTAATTTATATTCACTTTTTGACGCGTATCGCCATTTGAGTTATTGTATAATTCATAACTATTATTTTTATTGATTTTTTACTTAAATTCATTGAAATCATTTGTGGGGTTTTTATTTTCATTTTAATTAGTATTTAATACAATAAATACGTCATTTGTTCCATTATAGTGAAGAGACTCCTTTCTCAGTTATAATCGAACGATTAAACATTAACGTAAATCGTGGGTAAACAAAAATATCTACATTCGCAACTAAAAATATTAAGAGTTGTATTATTATTTTTCTTTAATTATGTTAATATTTCTTTCGTTAAAAAGCAATTTCTGGGCAAAAATAAAACAATTAAGATATAATCGATAATGTTCTAACGCCGTAGTCGATTAATGTGTCACAAAACTATTCGATGAAATGTCAAACAAAATATCGTTTACCGTGTTAACTGCCGGCAAATCGAGAATATTGTTTTAAGCTTTTCTCTGCTAACAAAATTAAATGTAAATTCGTGTCGAGTTGAGTTTTAGGATTCTTCCACTTTCATTTAGTCAAATCGCTTGATGCAAGCGATTTGGACTCTTTTTGTGTTTCACTGTGAAGTGAATTGTTAGAACGTTTTTACGTCAGTGATTTAATCTAGACTTAAAACAATATGTGGCGCTGTGTTATTGTTCTCTTTTATTAGCACACCCACTACCTAGCCACCAAATCAGAGAGGCAGCTGATTCCATGGCCCGGAGGCAGGGTTTCGAATTGTTTTTAGATGTAACATAACCTCAATACTCAGCTTATTTTTTTTCAATAACCCCGAAATATATCATTTTGAATTTAACCTTGTTTTAAAGCATGACACTGCCTCTTTTTTGTGTTTAATTTTCACTACTATACTGTGTCAAAAGATGAGCAACCAAGTGTCATAGTAACTTGCCCATTCTCCTCTACTCTAATTTCCACGGCCAAGAATTAAATTTTTTATATGTATGATATAAAAAAAATAATTCTTGGTCGTGGAAATTTTCGCTTGTTCTTGAGTTGCGGATGCCAGCATTCGGTCAGTGGGTCGTCTTAGTAGGGGCGGATTTTTAAGAGTCGGAGTATACGCTTAGGCGCACTATGAGCAGCAAAGAAAACCAAAAAGATTTTTTTTTGTTTAAAAAAAAATTTTAAGGACTAAATTTTCATTTGAGGAGGGACAGCTACCCCCCCTGTACCATTACCAACCCGCGCAAACCCATGGTTACGGAGATATTCATGTTTAAAGTTTGAGGTTAGGTTAGTTAGTTAAAACACTAATTTCCATCGATTTAAGGGTCGGGGAGGGCGGGGAGGCAGGACTACCCCCCTGTAACATCCCCACCCCTCAGAACCCCATGGTTATGGAGATATCCATGTTTAAAGTTTGAGGTTAGGTTAAGTTAGAACACAAATTTCCATCGATTTATGGGGCAGTTTGGGGCCTAAATCATAATGGTTTTTAACATTAGAACCCTTCTTGATCTAGATTTGGCGCTTGGCAGCCGCTGCCGCGGCGCGCTCGTTCCGCTCGCTCGCCTTCGCGCTTTAATGGTCACAGTTCTAACCTAACCCAAATGATTCACTAACATTACAAGGGGGGTTAGGTTAGGGTATTTTTCGGATAATTAGAACAAAACACAACGGATATTTTTGTTGCCATGGTAGTACACAACTTGCAGGCAACAAACGAACGATGACTGACATGACAACTATTAAAAAAAATGAGATTGCTTCACGTTTAGTGTTGGGATTTTATCCGAGTAAATACTCAAAATGGATAAATACTCAATAAATATCCGTTTTTACCCGAGTATTTATCCAAATCATGGATAAATACTCACTACAGTTTGGATTGCGTTATTTAGCTTAAATCTTGTTATTTTTCCAATAAACGGATTGAATCAATTAAAATAAGGAAAATATAGATTTGTAACGTGCTTTATTAATCACATTTATATTAACATAAAGCCTATTATGTTCCATCTTGAATATTTTCGTCAAGCATTATCAAAGTTAGAACTAGTATATTGATTTGTTCATAGCATAAATGCACATTACAGTTTTTTTTTTAATGGGTGGGAAAATCATCTTATGACAAATCCCGCTCTTGGGCGGTGCGGGAGATAGTGTCAGACTTTTACTAACTAAAAACCCACTCCTGTTCCTTCTTTGCCTTCGTCCCAGGGCCCCGGGTTTCACTTTCACACTACCCGTGGCCCCAGTAGGCTTCGACCCTGCTGGGCCCCTACAATTTGCTGACATCTCCCTGAGGCGCGCGTGGAACAGTACGCGCCGTCAACGACTTGGGCTCGGTCCGGACGATTACCGGACGGTCAGACGGCGAGCCACCCATTGCTCGCCGTCCGCAAGCCCGCGCCTACGGGGGCCGGAAATCGGGATCGGAATCCCGGCGGTGGTTGGGGCGTGAGCGTTGCCTCACACGATCGGCCGCCTCTTTTGCTAGCATTACTGCTTTGCAGAAGGAGACGACCGCCTGACACTCCTCCTCGCTCCTGACCATGGCCTGTACCAAGGCCCGGCGCGAGAGATAGCCGCCGCCGATCGCCCCTACGAGGACACGGCGTTGCTCTGCCCAAGCGGGGCAAAATGCACATTATAGTAGATACTTCGTCATCAGTCTTTTTAATGTTTTCACTGCTGGGACACAGCCTCTCTATGAGAGGGAATGGACTAAAATATAATCCACCACGCTGGCCCAGTATAGCATAGCATAGCATATGTTCAAAGTTACAAGTTTTTAGCTTATTGGGACGTTACAGGTATGTTAAAAATTGGTAAAAGTTTATTATTTCACACTTTTTAGTTGCGATAGACTTACATATAACCAGAGTGCCTATTTCTCATGACAATTCCAAACATTGCTAGGTTACATTGTTTTATTATGAAGTTCCTGTGTCTACCTTCCACCTTCCGGCTCCATCATCAGATCAGTTCGATAGTACTTTATAGCCAAACTGCATTTCATGACAATTCTAATAAGCCCAAACACGGCTATGTCACTTTTTGACTGTAAGTGCTTAAAGTACTCGATGAAAATATCAAAATCACTAGTGTTTTCGAAAGTTTCAATGAAGTAACTAAGAACTAATTTTTTGATCTTCTCTAAAGATAAAAATACTAGTCATTAATCCTTAAAATAACCACTCGATTTGTAAAAAAAGAAACATCATTTAATTTTGAGTAAATATCCATCACTTTGAGTAAATATCCAATAAAAATGGGTAAAAATGAGTATTTACTCATTTTGGATAAATACTCGAGTATTTATCCTCTGGGTATTTATCCGCCGCCCATCTCTATTCACGTTCCATTCCTCAGTGAAAACAAATATTTGTTATTTTTTATGTAAATAGTCAATGTAATTGCTTATTACTGCATGGTTTTTGTGCACATTAATTACATACGTAATTTAATATGTGAAAATAAAATTATATTAAAAAAAGTATATGACAAAATTGAATGAAACAAACCACAAACAAGCGTGGACGCTTAACGAAACGTGAAACGTCAACTTTGACATCTACAATGACGATTTATCTAACCTAAATGGCGTATTATTTTACAATTTTTATGGAACTTTGTAAAATTATATCTCGTAAACGGTGACTTTCCGCAATTTAACATGCAATAATTGCAAAACATTTTGCAAAAAGCTTTCTATTTATGAATACTATCTACAATAAAAAAATGAACTTCCAAATCGACGGTCCATAAAGGAAAGTTTAGCCGGATATAGTAACATAATATAGTTTTATATATAGCATATTGGTAAATATGCTAAATTATATTATTTTGGTAAAGCACCAAAAAGAAGGATGGTCAATTTGGACCAGGAAAAAAAAAAGTGTTGTTACCGAAATGAGACTGTCATCATAACATAATATATTATCAATGTAATTATCGGATGGCATCAGTTTATTTTTAAAAGCAGGAGGAAAAAAGATATTCATTTATAAAAATAATTATTTTTGTTTATTAGAACGCTTAATAATGTCTTATTTATGAACTCATCCATAATGTTAACATTCTTAGAGAAATCCAAACTTTTCCTAAAGATTTAATTTCTAAATCGAAATTAAATCCAAGGTTATGTCAACTGATTATAATTTTGTTATTTACTTAATCTAAGATAAGCCACTAACAGAATTTTTTGTTTTCTATTCTTTAATTGATTTAATTCATGAATTAAAAAAATATTTAGTATCTTAAAATTGAAAATGCCGTAAATCGATCGAATATGGAGCCACCCTATTTTTGACAAACAAGATTTTACTTTTTATGTAATATTTTAGGCTTAAATACATCCTTTAAGCCATGTCTTCCTTTGAATAGTTAATTTGAATATGGATGTAAACATTCTGAGGAATCAATTTTTGAATAATTAAAACAGCCTGCAAGTGAAGTTTCGTAACTTCACTCGAAGATGCCGCCAAAAACTATTTTTGACATCTTTTTGAAATGTTACAGGTTACTAATAAGCCACATAACCTTAAAAAAACATTTTAATTACCTATTTACTTCTTTCTTTCTTTTAAAAATATATTGAATGCCGTACTTAGTAATGTTCATTCAGGCAAATCAAACTATATTATGTTTCATCAAGTTATGTTTTACTAATTTTATATGGTCCAAGCATGTTAGGAGAATGACCATTGTTCTTTATCTTATTGTGCATTTATCTTCAAATCAATGCAAACATACTTCACAAAACAATATGCAGAAGCGATGTGACTGAACATCTGATGTACTGAGAGTATGTACTCTCTTGAGATGACTTTCAATATTCATATCGCTTCTGCCAATGCCTTTGTTGACAGAAGATAGCTTGGGATTTAACCTTTTGAGTGCGTAATTAGAGACACAATAGTAAGACAATGGCGCGTGAACGCCGGCGTTAATGCGGGTATCAACAGCTTAATGAAAACAACTTTGGATTGTTGTCCATATTACTTTCTTTTAACCAAGTGCTTAGGTATAATATCATTACTCTGATATCACCCCTAATTATTATTCTTGGTGATAGTATGTATGTTAATTCTTAAACATTGTTTTTTTTTTGTAGATGCTGTTCGAAGATGTCATTTATATCGACATGTTAAACATAACACTACTTAACCTTTTGAGTACCGTAATTAGAGACACAATAGAAAGACAATGAGCAAGTGAATGCCGCTGGCATTCGCTTGGGATTTAATGAATTAATATGGTGTACTTTAAGATCTCAATTGACAAAATTGAGATCACCATATTAATTTAGAACGACATCCAAAGAGGTCACTTTTCTAAACCCTTATGTCTAAATAGATACACACAACACACTATTCTCTTTACTTCTTTCATAGTATTGCACAGTACATCAGAAGTTTATGCTCCCTCTAATTATTTACTAATATAAAATTGGGAACAAGGATCCCATGAACACTATTTGTTCAGTTTTCAGTCTAAAGGATTATCTGATACTTTTATCAGACATACGCGGGTGTTTCCTGATCGTGCCTAGATATTCCATAAGTAAATGCAAATAACAACACTTCATATTGTAAATTTTCAGCATCTAAAAGCATTTTACTTACCCTAATTTCGCGAAGAGTAAATCCACGTCCCGCACGGACCTTTGTATGATAACGGATAGTTGGGCATCGGACCACAGGTCTGAGTGGGCCAGCAGCTGGGCGAGGTGCAATAGCCTTGGCTTTCTTAATTCTATTTTGTTTTCTACGGTGACGCCTTGCTGGTTGATTAAACCAGGTTTTGACGAAACGTTGCCAATCTTTATGGAAGTGCCCATTAGGGATCATATTATTACCCTTCCCCATGTTTGGATAACCGCAAATTCAACTAAAAAACACAAAAACACGAAATATAACAATGATAGTCTAACACAAGGGTAATAACTTTTAAAACAATTATAGGTTTTGTTATATCTTGCAGGATTCCAGTAAAATACTTTGATGATTTATAAAAATACTGACCGGTGTCACGAAGAATAAGCGTAAAAGAGAACCATAGACTAAAAGAGAACTAATCTGTCGACAGATGACAGTATGACAGTCCAAAGCAGTCAGGGTTGCCAGATGCCAAATTTTTTATCTCGTACTAATTTAGGGCTGTCAAATATCTCGTACTTTCACTAAAAAATCTCGTAAAAGTATACATTTTAAAAATGTACTTAAATTAAGGTCTAAGACCTTAATGTAAGTACACTATGCTATAACTAGCTAACCTGGGGCAGGAATACCGCCAAATGCAAAATCATTACTCTAGGTGATTCATATTTTTAATAATTTTACCAAAATCTTAAAAAAATAAAACAAATTACTAGGTAATAAATTTTGTAGTTGCTACAACTACAAAATTTATTACCTAGTAATTTGTTTTATTTTTTTAAGATTTTGGTAAAATTGTAGTACGTAATACTACTATTAATATTATGTATAATAAAGTACATAATATTAATTATGGTTTTATTTGTTAGTGATATGTAAGTCAGTCAAGTGTCAGGGGTATTGGTAAAATCATCTTCGTTTTTATTGTATAGTTTTTCATGTTGTTCTACTGATTCCGGATAACATTGTTAAAATCTCGTAATAAAGTGTACGAGATTTTTTTTTCTCGTTTCTCGTACAGACTGCTAAATCTCGTAAAGTTACGTGATTTCTCGTACATCTGGCAACGCTGAAAGCAGTGTTATTTATTATCGTCAAAACCTGTGTTGCCAAATCTAAAAATGCAAATGATCGTGAATCTACCGTAATGTAGATCTTTTTTTTTGTTTTTTGGACTTTTGTAATTTGTTTATTATACGCAAAAATATCAGACCGATTTTATTATAATAATTCTTTCACCATTAGAATGTTACTTTGTCACCGACTGACAAAGGATAGGCTGTATGTGAATTAAATAACTTTCACGTGGGCGAAGCGTTTGTTGGCAGAATCCTACTTTAACCGACTTCAAAAAGGAGGAGGTTCTATGTTCGGCTATATGTATATATATATATATTTCTTTTTATGTATGATCACCGATTTCTTGGTCAAAATTGTGGACCGATTTTGAATTTTTTTTTTATTGAAAGGTTAATTATGTTCCAAGTTGGTGCCATAGAAATATTGTTATGATCTGATCATGAACTTCGAAGATATGGAACAGAACTCCTCATAGGATCACAGCAGAACTCTCGTAACAAGTAAAATTGCTTTATTTATACGTGTAGTCGATGACTGACTGAAAGAAGACCCTCTTCTTTCAGTCAGTCATCGACTACACGTAATATCGAACTGATCTGATGATAAAGCCTGAAGTTAAGCACCGGAACTCTATACCTATAATAAATCTGTAGAAGTGAAAATTCTGTACATTGAAAATATCAAAAAAATAAATGGCAGGGGGTGTTACTAGACTGACACCAAACCCAAAAATGTGATTAAAAAAATTTTTGTCTGTCTGTCTGTCTGTTTGTCCAGGCATCACGCAAAAACTAACGGTTCGATTACGAAGAAACTTGGTATAATTATGCTTTAATATCCTGGGCACCACACTGGGTATTTTTTATCCCGGAAAAGTATATACAATAAAAAACAAACTTAATTTTGCGGTTCGATCCCCAGACCCGATTACTGTACCAACCGCAAATAACAAGTTTGTAGGTTACGTCACCCGCAGTGGAGTTCACTAAGGGGCGCTGCACACGGCTAAGATCCATACTTCCATACTTATTATTAATATTATAAATGTGAAAGTGTGTGTGTCTGTTTGTCCGTCTTTCACGGAAAAACGGAGCGACGAATTGACGTGATTTTTTTAAGTGGAGATAGTTGAAGGGATGGAGAGTGACATAGGCTACTTTTTGTCTCTTCTAACCCCCCCACTCCCCTAAAATGGGGGTGGAAGTTTTAAGCATTCCGCAATTTTCAAGGTAGAAAGCTAAAAATTGGTATGCGGACTATTTGTGACTAACAAAAAATTCGTGCATGATTTTTTTTGGGAATCTGCCCCCAACCCCTCAAAAGAAATGAAATTGTTTATATGAAAATTGGGACTTTTCGCAATTTTCAAGATAGGAAGCTAAAAATCGGTACACAACATAGTCTTTGTTACAGAGTCTTTGAGTGATACTAACGCAACAGGATATGACGAGATTATTACAAAAATTATAAAATTGAGCAAAAACATAATTGCGTCGCCTTTAGCTTATATAATTAATCTATCATTTGAAACAGGAATATTCCCAACTAGATTAAAACAATCCATAGTTAAACCGATATTCAAAAAAGGTAAAACCACGGACGTGGGCAATTACAGGCCCATTACATTGATACCTATCATATCAAAGATTTTTGAAAAAGCAATGTATGAAAAATTAATCATTTTCTTAAATAAAAATAATATACTTGCAGATAATCAGTTTGGTTTTAGGAAAAATAGTTCGACCTCACTTGCTTGTTTTACCTTAGTTAAACTTATAACTGAAGCTCTCAATAACAGAATGTCTGTACAATCAATATTTTTAGATATGAGCAAGGCATTTGATTTTGTCCAACACAGTCGCTTACTTTGCAAAATGGAGAAATACGGCATAAGAGGCAAGGCACATGACTGGTTTAAAAGTTATTTGTCATGTCGACAGCAAAAGACAGTAATATCAAGAATTGACAACAATATAAAAAGAGAATATTGTTCAGAAGTCAAAATTAATAGTTGTGGTGTTCCACAGGGGAGCGTATTAGGGCCTCCATTATTTATTATATATATTAATGATCTTTGCAAGAACCTAAAATAAGATTGTACACTATTTGCTGATGACACTACTCTAACCATAAAATCTTCGAATAGAAATAAATTAGAAATTGACACAAACAACGAACTACTATGTGCTATAAAATGGCTGGAATGTAATAATTTGCAGGTTAACATTGAAAAAACTAAGTTAGTACAGTTTCAAACAAATAATTCCGTGATAAAACCTGCCAATATACAATACTCTAATACAATATTGGAACCAGTACAATCAACTTTATTCTTAGGAATCGTTATCGATGAAAAATTAAATTGGAAAGAGCACGTGAAAAGAGTCTGTACACGACTGGACAAATTTGTATTTGCTCTTCGGAAACTGAGACGCATAGCCAATACAGAAACAGCTCTTAATGCATACCACGGATATGTATCATCAGTGCTACGCTACGGACTAGTGATATGGGGTAACTCAGTAGACGTAAACAGAGCCTTCCTTGCACAAAAAAAATGTGTAAGAGCGGTTTATGGAGCTGATTATTTGGAACATTGCAAACCTTTGTTTAAATCATTAAAAATTCTTCCACTTCCTTGTCTATACATTTATGAAGTTTGTTTATTCGTAAAGAAATATTCTCACTTGTTCCCATTATATGAGCACGTTTCCAAAAGAGTACAGAACAAAAATCCAAACGAATTAATGGTACCTAGACAGAGACTACATTTATACAGCAGAAATTCCTATTGCATGGCAATCAAAATTTTTAATAATTTACCTGCATACATCAGAGTGTTGCCTACTAATAAATTCAAGAAAAGTATTTTCGTTTGGCTTTTGGATAATTGTTTCTATTCAGTTAATGAATTTTTAAATCGAAAATAAGTAGTAAATATTGACATTGTATTAGTAATTTATAATGACATTGTAGTAGTAATAAATATTGACATTGTATTAGCAATAAATATTGACATTGTATTATTAATAAATATTGACATTGCAGTAATAATAAATATTGACATTGTATTAATAACAAATTTTGACATATTATGAATATTTTTTGACATTATTATAGAATTTTTCAATATATTTTTTAAATAGTTAACATTGAAATCATTAGTCATTTTTTAATTAAGTATGTCTGCAAAAAAATATGTGGTCCATAAAGTTACATATTCATATTCATTTAAAACTGCCACTATTATTTTTTTTTTTTTTTTTAATTTTACATAATATTGCGTGAACTATAATTATGTGAATTTGCAAATTAGATACTCATTAAATATTTCTACACCGGCAAAGGTAGTATATGTGATTCCGTCTAATATTAAGATCTTTATATTACGTAGACTTTCCGGTTGTATCCCACATAAAATCAGACACATGATATATAATGCGCTCGTAAAACCTCACCTAGAGTATCTAGTTGAAATTTGGGGATGTGCTGCTAAAATTTACATAAATGACATCCAAGTAATACAAAACAGACTTATTAAAACTCTTTACAACTACCACTACCTAACACCAACTAAACAAATATACGACGACACTAAGATATACAATATAGAGCAACTATATACATTCAAAACATGCATTTTAATTAGAAAAATAATATTAAAGGAAACGCACTCTCAACTTACTTTCAAAAAAAGAAATCATGGATACCACACCCGAAACCGTAACAAGTTAGAACTCAGACCACCCAGAACCAATTACGGGAAGAAAAATATTTTATACGAGGGAGCGGTGTTATATAATAAATTACCAGATGATATGATTAATGTAAAAAGTACAAATATCTTTAAAAAAATGTTAAAAGTTTATGTGTCTAAAATTTTATAACAAAGCATGTGTACCTACCTACCTAAATTCTTTAGAACCCTATTAATATATGTTGTAATTTTCGTTATTTTCTATATAAATCGACTCACGGAGTCACGATGTGCTTTATAATAACTGCATGATTTGTTTGTAATCTCATATTTAAGTGAACTATTTGTGTTCTTTATGGGAATAAATATCTTTAAACCGATATACCATGTACTCAGAAATAAACGATTCTATTCTATTCTATTCTAACGAAAAATATATGCCTATTTTTTTTTGGAAATCTTCCCCTAGCCCCTAAAATAGGGTATGGAAATTTGTGAGACTCTCCGCAATATTAGTACAGGTTCTATGATACAAACGAATAATAAAATAATTTAATTAAAATAAATAAAATAAAATAATATTAAAACATTAAAATCTAACTATAAATCAATCAGCTTTTGGGAAAAAAAAACAACTTTCGAAACATAAATAATGTTACTCATGGATTCCGATAGATGGCGCTGATAGGTTTCTGAATCGCGCTAACGTTGTGTGCTCACTGCTCTCTATCTAAGGCGACAGCGATAGCTGAATTATCCATACAAACGTAATACCAAAATCATTTGTAGATCAAGGGCGGATCCAGCTTTGGCGCCAGGGGGGGGGGGTCACGTCACGTCATGGTCAAGTCATAAGAAGTTATGATTTAATTTTGATAATAATAGATACGGGTAAAAATACATATATATCAATAAAATACCTACTATTTTATAGATGTATGTACTGTGCTTAAAAATACCTATATTTAAATAACAAAATCAATTTTTCTTTTACGTCTCCTGAAACGCGTTATCACTCCATCTACTTCAATGGTAACGAGAAAAGCAAGTGGCGAATTCAAAAAAATTGACTGCCACAAGGTAGTATTCTAGCCCCCTTGCTGTTTAATGTTCACACCAATGACCAACCGGTGAGCCCTAACACAACCCGCTTTCTGTATGCAGACGAACTAGCATTAACTTGCCAAGCTACTGATTTTGAGGAGATTGAGGCCAACCTTACCACAGAGTCTCTCAGATCTTAGCCAGTATTATACTGCTAATGCATTTAAAGCAAATCCCTCAAAAATGTGCATCTTTCACCTTTGCAACAGACAAGCGGGTTGAATGCTCAATTTCTCATGGCAAGAGGTACCAATCATTCATAACAAGATATCTCTTCATCACTCTGGATAGGTCTCTCAACTACAGAAAGAATTACAAGAACGTTAAGCGGAAGGTGCATACGAGAAACAACCTGCTACGTCGCCTAACATCCACTAGATTTGGGGCGTCTCCCCAAGTACTGCGAACAGCTGGAATGGCGCTCCGCTTCTCCGCTGGTGAATATGCCTGTCCAGTATGGAGCCGCTCCGCCCACTCTAACATTTTTTTTTTTTTTTTTTTAGGTGGGAAAATCATCTTATGACAAATCTCGAATGAGACGTGCCAAATTGCCACTGGTTGCCTTATGCCGACTCCGGTACGAATGCTGTATCCACTAATCGGCATTGCACCCCTAGAAATTCACAGGACCGTGGCTAGCCGCATAGAAAGAACGAAACAATAAAACGACCCTCGCCATTCTATGCACTATTACAGCTCGGTGCCCCTGAGACTTAAAAGTCGTAAAAGTTTTGTTGTAAGCGTGAGCCCATCTCAAAGTAAAACCATATGGATTTACTTTGAGATTGGAGTGATGCTCTCTCCTGGACACGAGTTGCCATGGCCAATCTAGAAAACTCTAAACAGACTCCGCATGCAGGTTGAGCGCAGCAAAGACAATCTCCACAGATGGGGGTTCCGGAACGGTTCCGATCTTTTGTATTTGTGCAGTGTCTCTAGACATGGGTCGTATTAGGTAAAAACGATACCTATTTCACCTAATCCTAGTATTTGAAAATACCTAATCCATTTACCTAATCCGAATATTTTATTCAATAGAGCCGCTGGCCTGTTACAAATATTGTACCGATATCGATATTACGTAGCGTATGTGGATTAGGTAAGAAATATTGGGCGTGGAGTATGGACGTTCCGTTTCTGATATATTGTAGAACAATGGATTATATTAATTTTGTTTTTTTATAGGCTAACGGTACTTAAAGCAATCGTGAATACTCTGGTTTTTAACGTCTAATCTTATATAGTGATCAAAATTACCCTTCATACTTAAAGATTACGCAGCCTGCACAATGTGTTAATAATGGTACAGCACAGAATCTTAAAATGTCGTCTCATTGATTCTGTAATCAAAGTGTCGTCTATTAGACATTCTCACGGGCTTAGGACTGTCATCTTGTGTAGATTCACACAAAAGGCGTAATGCGTAAACAAGCTAAACCAATGGAATTTAATAAATAATGCAATTCTATCAATGGTCACGTAAGCATGATGCACTTGCACAAAAGTTAGGTCAAGGTTAAAGTTCATTGTAGAATTACTCAAACGACATATTTTTTTGTCTTTATTACCGAAAAATGGGTTAACATTAAAACAGGTACCTAGAAACCTCAGCATTACTAGATTAACATGCATTTCACCCATAGTCTGATTTTTACACATTTATTTTCAAAAGACGTGAAAGTTTTGTTATTTTTCTTCGAAAGTATTTACAATAGCGCCACCTATCAACGACGTATATTCGTGACGACTTATATCGCTAGAGCACTAACTAGTCCAGTGTAATCTCACATAGATGGCGCTAGCGGCAGTGCTAGTTAAACTTCAAACTTAACATCCACGTTTTAAGGTGCAGAATATCTTCTGTGTAGACTGTGTACGAATATTGTGTGCCATACCTAATCCTCGACGCTTTGGATTAGGTACGGACTCGCATCGAAAACTACCTAATCCACATACCTGTTCCAATATTTATGCCTCACGTCTAAGTGTCTCTCCACAGACCATGTCCCACCTTCCATCCTGCATGACGTGCCCTGTTACCTGTTCATGTAGGGATCTTATGACAGTATCAGTGGACGACATTGCCGTGGCCACTGGGCCAGGCAAGGAATTTTATTAGTTTTACCATCGACACGCTAAGAACGTACGACACTCTACGTTTTTATGGACATGAAGAAGTACCAGTCCGGTTAGACATTCGACCATTGAAGCTTCTAGTCATAATTTGATTTTTCGTAACGAGAGAGATCTTCCCGCTGTCGCTACACTAACATGTAGTGTAACCATAATACATAAAAAAATCTTATATTAGGATACGTCTCAAAATCACAATTTAAAATAAGGTCAGAAAACTTCTATTGATAAAATATTTTTATTAAATCTTTTCAAAGAACTCTCTACAAAGTTTCATGCGTCTGAAACAATTTTCGAAACATTTTTTCCAGTCCGCTGCAGACACCTCTTACACGGCCTTCTTGAACGCTGCTAGCGCGTCTTCCGGCGATGAAAACTGTATCCTTTTCGGCAGATTTTTTATTTTAGGGAATAAAAAGAAGTCACACGATGCCAGATCAGGACTGTAAGGAGGGTGCCCCAAGACTCTGACCGGTGCGATGTCCAGGAAGTCCCTCGTTTTGAGCGCTAAGTGCGCGGGCGCGTTGTCATGGTGAAGCAGTACCCTGCGGAGCCCGGTATTCGGTCGCTTGTTGCAGGCATTTTGTGGTATACCATTCGGCGTTCATGCTGCTTTGGTCTCGTAATGGAATTGAAATCAGATACCCCGTCAAAGTGAAGAAACTAGTGATCAAAATTTTCCCTGCGCTGTTTCTGTTTGTTTTGAAACAGCCAAACTGTCAACTGACGCTTTGTTTCTGGATCGTATTGATAAATACAGGATTCGTCACCTGTCACAATGTCGTAAACGCGCCGAGACGAGCCGTTTCAAATTTTTGAATCATATCACGGCACCACTCTACACGGGCTTGCTTCTGAGCTACGGTAAGGTTATGCGACACCCAGCGGCAAACTATCCTTCTCACACGAAGGTGCTCGTGTAGAATCTTGTGAACGCTTGCCGAACCAATCTGCAGTGTATGCTGAATCTCTTCGTATATAATCCGTAAGTTTTCTTGAATTAATTTTTGTGTGTGGACGACCACTTCTTTGTTCATCCCCCAAAGTAAGGCGACCGCGCTTGAACTCGCTATACCAGCGGTAGATGGTTGCTTTTGAAGGTCTTTCATCCATAAAAGCAATTTGAAGTCGATCAAATGACTCATCAGGTTTTAGGCCACAATTAAAATCATAGAAAATCATCGCACAAAAATGGCTTCCATAGATGTACTTTTTATATTTTTATATATTAAAAAGCGTACATTATGAAGGACCAAAATTCACGTAAAATAGCAGATTTTCAGAGGTCTTTAGTAGATTAGTTTTATACAAGTTTATGTTTTGATTTTTATAGAAGCCCAGATAATATCTATAAGATATTCGCAATGTGTATCCAAAATATCTGGAGAAACAAAATGTACCTCGGTTTGGCCCAGTTGGCCGCTCTTAAATTAATTAAATATTGAAAGTGCATACATAAAATCTATATTGTGACAAAATATCACATAAAAACATTATGTTTAACAATTTTAGTCAGTGGTCCACCTAGGTCCTGGACCCAGCCCAGGGGGGGGTCATGACCCCCATGACCCCCCCCCCTGGATCCGCCCTTGTTGTAGATTGAGCATATTTCCACCATATTATGATGATATTCGGATTAAGACAATATTTATCTAGGTTCCTAAATCTTTCTTTTTTTAAAATACTTACCTAAAACGAAATTTAAGCGAATTTCATTTCGCATATTTTTGTAGCGTAAATGGCATGTTGCATTTTGTTTTTTCTGTATTATAAACAACAATATTTCTAATATTCTTTCCGTAGGAACATAGTTTATATTATCAAGTTACAAATTATAGAAAAAAAAATGAAAAAACATTAAGTTTTCATTCATCTTTTTTGGTATTACGGAACACATCCCAATTTATCCCAAATTTCCAAGAGTTAGTAGTGCTATCGCGGCAAGCGACAGTGTGTGTGTGCGTCAGTATCAGTGTGTACGTGATGTCATTACTTCGGTCGCGTTGTAAATTTTACTGTATTATTTCTATTGACTTTCTGTATTCCTTTTACTTTTTTTGTTTTTTTTTTGTGATGCAAATTATTTACCTATATGCTTGTTATAGTATCAGGCGGAACCCCACAATTATAGCAAGGAACCCTAAAATGCAGAGACAATGGTGACTAACTTTGCGCAACGCTCGGCCACCCGGCACCGTGCGATTCGCCATCTCAGCATTCCCAAAAACTTCGACATCGTGTGACCAAAGCATCCGACCACCAATAATTTCATGTAATAATATAATGTGTCACTTTTCGTTCTCACATCGAACAATTGTCACGCCTTTAAAATTACTGTAATAATTTAATTAATTAAATAGTTTTATTGAAACATATCGGTTTCATTTGCATCCCCGTCTGCAGCCCCACGTAATTTGCTTATGAACATCAAAACTAATAAATATATATATTCCTTTTACTAAACTTCAAATGCTTAGGTACTTTTTTTTGGGTGAGAAATCATCCAATGATTTCTCGCGTTCTTGGGCGGAGCGAAAGAGCGTGTCAGACTTTTATTTACTAAAATCGACTCCTATATTCCCTTTTTGTCTTGCGTTCCAGGGCCCCAGGTTTTCCTTTCAGAAGCGAACCTAGTAGGCTTTTTTATTTTTTAAGGTGGGAAAATCATCTAATGACAAATCTCGCTCTTGGGCGGAGCGGGAGATAGTGTTAGACTTTTACTCACTAAAAACCCACTCCTATTCCTTTTTTGCCTTCGTCCCAGGGCCCCGGATTTCGCTTTCACACTACCCTTGGCCCCAGTAGGCTTCGACCCTGTTGGGCCCCTACGATTTGCTGAAATCTCCCTGAGGCGCGCGTGGAACAATGCGCGACGACTTGGGCTCGGTCCGGACGGGTACCGGACGGTCGGAAGGCAAGCTACCCACTGCTCGCCGTCCGCAAGCCCGCGCTTACGGTGGCCGGAAATAGGATCGGAATCCCGGCGGCGGCTGGGGCGTGAAGGCCGTTACCTCACGCGATGGCCGCCTCCTTTTCTAGCATTACTGCTTCGCAGAAAGTGGCGACCGCCTGCCACTCCTCCTCGCTCTGGACCATGGCTTGTACCAAGGCCCGGCGCGAGAAATCGCCGCCGTATATGCCCCTACGAGGACACGGCGTTGCTCTGCCCAAGCGGGGCACACCTCCACCGTGTGCTCTACCGTGTCCTCCGGGCGGTCCACACAGTGGCGACACCCGGGCGTCGCTTCTGCACGAATCCGGTGCAGGAACTTCCCGAACTTACTGTGTTCGGTGAGAACCTGCGTCATGCGGAAGGTTTTTTTTTAGGTGGGAAAATCATCTAATGACAAATCTCGCTCTTGGGTGGAGCGCAATATAGTGTCAGCTTTTACTGATTAAAACCCACCCCTGTTCCTTCGTTGCCTTCGCCCCAGGGCCCGGGTTTCGTTTTCACACTACCCATGGCCCCAGCAGGCTTCGACCTTCTTTCTTCGGTCGGACGGCGGGCTACCCATTGCTCGCCGTCCGCAAGCCCGCGCCAACGGTGGCCGGAAATCGGGATCAGAATCCCGGCGGCGCGGCGGTTGGGGCGTGAGGACCGTTGCAGTTGCCTCACGCTATCGGCCGCCTCCTTTGATAGCATTACTGCTTCGCAGAAGGAGGCAACTGCCTGCCACTCCTCCTCGCTCCGGACCATGGCCTGTACCAAGGGCCGGCGCGAGAGATCGCCGCCGCCAGTTGCTCCCACGAGGACACGTCGTTGCTCTGCACAAGCGGGGCACACCTCCACCGTGTGCTCCACCGTGTCCTCCGGGCGGTCCAAACAGTGGCGACACCCGGGCGTCGCTCCTGCACGAATCCGGTGCGGGAACTTCCCGAACTTACCGTGTTCGGTGAGAACCTGCGTCATGCGGAAGGTGAGGACGCCATGATGTCTTTCCAACCACGCCTCAAAGAGGGGACTTACCGCCATATTTTTGGCGTGCCCAACCCCAGTAGGCTTCGACCCTGCTGGGCCCCTACGGTTTTGCTGACATCTCCTTGAGGCGCACGTGGAACATTACGCGCCGTCGATGACTCGGGCTCGGTCTGAACGGCCGGACGGCGAGCTGCCCATTGCTCGCCGTCCGCAAGCCCACGCCCACATTGGCTGGAATTTAGGGTCGGGATTCCGGCGGCTGGGGCGTGCGGGCCGTTCCCGCGTGCGTTTGGCTGCCTCCTTCGCTAGTATCTGTTTCGCAGAAGGAGACGACAACCTGCCATTCCTCCTCGCTCCAGACCATGACCTGTACCAGGGACCGGCGCGAGAGTTCGTTGCCTTGCCGCCGATGGCCTGATTCATTGACTGAACTCATTGACTGATTTCCCACTTATAAAAAAAGCACTCGGCTCCATAACATTTTCTGATTTGTTAGTGTGTGCTAGTTATCCTAATATGTTGAGATATCGGCACGGAAATAAAATTTCCAAAAAACGCATTACTAGTCTGTACATTCTAATATACTAACGATTCCGCTTCTTGCTTTATTTTTTCCGAATACTTTATATTCGGAAAAAATAAAGCAAATAATGAACATACCTAATTTTACTAACAATATTGCAATACGCTCACATACACACACAGCTGCGCACTGCGTCAGTCGCTCACTTGTTTTTGTCAAACAGAGATAGCTTTATTCCGCGATACGCGTCAACTTGCAGTTGCAAGCGGCTTACGCCGGGCTCCTATAGTGCACACGGTACCTATACTCTTTTATTTAACTATTGATTTGCTTTCGATTTTTAGCTATTCCTGTTTACCTTTGCGATTTGTTATTGTTGTCTTGGTTTGGTTTTCCGATTTCCGAAAACAAACTCGGCCCGGCCCGAGAGATCGTTGCCGCCGATCTCCCCCACGAGGAGACCATGACTTAGATTGGACGCATATTATGATACCTACTTACTAATGTTTTTTCTGAAATTATTTCGTTTTCCGACTTCCAAGCGGGCGAAGCCGCGGGCAAAAGCTAGTCTGTAATAAATTAATTTAATCTAACCGTGTTTGGTAATAATAGAATTGTCATGAGATGCACTTTGGCTAGAAGCTATTAAAGTATGGCTGAGGGGTACTTTTTAGTGGTGGTACCAAAACTAAAAAATGTAAAATAAAAACTTTTTACAAAAAAAAATACAACCGACTTCAATGTAAAAAAACTAGGCAAGTGCGAGTCGGACTCGCGCACTGAGGGTTCCGTACAAACTTACCTATGAAAACAGTTCGATTACAATTCAGAGTATGCGCATTGTGTCATCATGGGCGATTTCAACACAGACCTCTCTCACCCATCCCCTCATTCTCGTAAACTCCTTCATATCATCGATTCTGTAAGTCTCCATGTCCTTCCACTGCAACCACCTCACTTTAATATCTCAGGTGACGACATATGGTTCGACTTAATCCTAACGTCCACTCCCTCCTTGGTTTCATCTCATGGCCAGTGCCCTGCACCTGGTTTTTCCCATCATGACCTCATTTTCCTATCCTATATCCTAAAACCAACTAAACTCCCTATTAAGGTTTTGCGCATGCGTTGTTTTGCTCACATGGATGCTAAAAGACTGCGGCAGGATGCGTCGGAACTCGATTGGGACCAGCTTGCGGCGGCGACATCTGTTGACGACAAACTGGATATTTTCAATCAAACGGTACTTGCGCTTTACGATAGACACGCTCCTGTCAAGAGGGTTAAGCTCATATGTCAACCTGCCCCTTGAATGACAACAGGTTTTCGTATGCGATGAGGTGCAGAGATCGAGCTTTTCGAAAATTTAGAAAGGACCGCAGTGTCGGAAATAGGGAGCTTTTCAAAGCTGCAAGAAATCGGTGTAATCAGGTGATACGTAACGCTAAACGCCGCCAGATTCTCGAAAACATATCTTCTTCTTCTCCTGCTGATATCTGGAAATTCCTCGGGACTCTCGGTATCGGTAGACCACGTCATTTGGATTTCCCTAAGACAATCGTCCTGGATGATATCAACCGTCGCTTCACAACCTCCTGCCATTTGGATTCCCAAATGTTGTCACAGACGGTGGATTTCATTTCTGGGCTACCAGCTCCTATCATATAACCGTTCCACTTTTCTCCGGCTACCTTGGACGAAATCAAAAAGATTGTCATGACCCACAGCCTTGGATTTTATGGACAAAAATCCAAGGCTGTGGGTCATGACGACATCAGTTGGTCCTCGACTTTCTTCTTCCACCAATTACCCACATTATTAATTTTTCCCTTGATTCCGGACAATTCCCATCCCTGTGGCGTATGGCTTACGTGCGTCCACTTCCTAAAATCACTAATCCCTCCCTACCGAACCATTTTTGTCCAATTTCTATTCTTCCTTTCCTATCCAAAGTACTTGAGGCCTGCGTCCACAAGCAGTTTTCAGGATTTGTTCACAGGAATAATCTTGTTGACTCATTTCAATCCGGATTCAGGCCTGACTGCCTCTGCTCTCCTTGAAGTGACATTAGAGAAGTCATGAAGGATACCAAGGTTACTGTTTTGGTGTTAATTGATTTCTCCAATGCCTTTAATGCCGTCAGTCACGATATTCTTCCATCTATCCTTTCCCACCTTATAGTTTCGTCTGAGGCGCTGGAATGGTTTTCTTCTTATCTTCGGGGACGTCAGCAGTCGGTTCGCGTTGACGAGAATTCGTCGAGTTGGCGTGATCTAGATTCTGGTGTTCCACAAGGCGGTTCTCCGTTGCTATTCTCAATCTTCATAAATTTTATAACTCACTGACTTCGGTGTTCGTATCATCTTTATGCCGACGATCTTCAATTTATACAACTGCGCGGGTGGAGAGTTTGTCGGACGCTATAGAGGATGTGTTAACCGAGATTTGGACGCTATCAGGGATTGGTGTGATAGATTTGGGGTGTCCGTAAACCCCTCAAAGTGTCAGGCCATTATTATTGGAAGCACGCGCATGATGGGTAAAGTGGTGGTTAATTCTCTTCCTCAAATTATTTTTAATCATTCCCATCAGTCCTAGCGTAAAAGATCTCGGTTTGCATCTTGACTCGACCCTTGGCTGGCAAAGTCAGGTTTCCAGTGTCTGCCAAAGAGTCAACGGGACTTTGCGGTGTCTGTATCGTCTGAGGAACTTTCTGCCTGCGAAGACAAAGACTATGCTTGTGCAAACTTTAATATTCCCTATAATCGACTATGGTGACGTGTGCTACTTTGACGTGAACGCGGTGTTACTCGATAAAATTGACAGACTCCTCAATAACTGCATCCGATTCGTATATAATTTGAGAAAATATGACCATATTTCGAGCTACAGATCTGAGCTCAAATGGATGCCCATTTGTCAGAGAAGGAGTCTTCGCGCTCTGACTACTCTTTACTCTCTGCTCAACTCTCCCACCCCTCCTTCTTATCTTTAAATATCTATGTTCTTCTCACGCTAAGAATCTGCGTTCTTCTAACAATCTTCTACTGCTTTGTCCTTCTCATACTTCTGACTTTGTTCATTCTTCCTTTCATATACAGTCCATACTTCTGTGGAATGCGCTTCCTCTCGAGATCAGGACGGCCACCAGTCTATATGCATTTAAGCGGATGTTGCAAAATTACTTTCTGCACAAATAGTAAAGTCGTCTCAATAACCCCCTTTCTTTTACTATATAAATATATATGTGTTGGCACAGGATGCCGATCATCATTGAAGCTCTGTCCAGAGACTATGTCTTGTGGGCGATGGCTGGGTAACGAGCAATAAACAAACTATTTTAGATCACACAACTGATTTATTATGAGGCAAGCTTTAGGTATTCACTTTACACAACGAGCAGTGAGACAGTCCCCGACACTTAGCCGTTGTACGCACGGCTGCCGACAGAGGAATGAGCCACGGACCTCTGCGGTCGGCCCTTTTATCTGTTCGGTTCGTGCAAACGTCAGCGCGGATTCTGTCAAAGTGACATGTGTCACTTTTCACTTAGCTCGTTGATTCGTTCTCAAGCTTCCGTACTATTGACTTCACCGACATGGCCATCCTGCGGAACACACGTCCCTGTGTGTTAGTCATCATCGTCATCTCAGCTGGAAGATATCCATTGAACGTCTACGCCCTGCGGGAATCGAACCCGCAACGCGCAGCGCAGCAGTCAATCGCTCAACCACTGCGCCAACCGTAAATTATGAAGGTTCAACAAAACTCGAGATGTATCGAAACTCTAAATTTCTATTAACTAACCTACTTATTCTCACTACTGTTCATAGTACCTACTGCTAAGTTCAATTAAAGAAAATAAATTAATATCAAAATTTCTATATCGTTTCAATATCAAAATCAATAATCAGAAAATTCAAAGCATAACCGTGAATTAATTATCATGGTAACTTCTCCACCAAAGCAATCCTGGAGGGATCTCCAGGATTGCCAAGTCTCTCACGACTTAATGGTTTCCCACATTACGTCCCAGGTTTGATCGCAATACCGCGTACTCACGGACTACTGTGACCACTAGATACCGATTTCTATTAAGCTACGGCTACAAATCAAATCTGGTATAGTCCGATCATCATGTAAACTTAATAATCTCATTATCTCTACTACTTTACTCTACCCCAATTTTATCAGTTATGCGCTGATTTTCTTTCTCTCTCTATTACTTCAAATTAATCTTTAAATGGATCTTACTCAGTTTACTTGCTCTGCTCGTATATGAAAAAGTCTCTTATCAAAAATTTATCAACTTCCGCCTTCGTCAGATTAAACTTACACTTTTCATAGGTTGCTACGCACTCTCTATATGGCGTAACGCATCATTTCTCACGGTACTAATTTAACTCTGAGTCTACATCGTCTTTTGTCATCAACGGTAGAGAAAAGGCAGCCTTGTCAATTAACAGTGCTAAGGGACCACCTGCCTTCGTCGTTTGGTTTAGCGTCCGTAACTGAACAATTAATCACGAGTTAGACTTCGCCTAATGAACCCTACCACAAACGGTTTTTTTGTCTCTGCAGTCGTTACTAGCATTGGTTCTAACACGAACATCACACGTTTGTCACACGTGAAAATCCCGTCGCGACCAAGTGTAAGATAATGTTAATTGAATCACAGAACTCTAAATTCTTTTAACTACCATTTATTTTAATCAGAACCTTAAAAGTTTCAAAGTCTCGTTTTTGTTTGCTCAGCACGTAACTAATTACCAGAGAGGTTTTTTTAGCTTTATCTTCTAACCGACTATAAACCGACTGTAAATTATCTTTATGATCAAGCAATGGGAGATAGTTTCGCGGTAACTCACGTATGGTACTACTACAGGGTATCACCTGCTTTGAATCCAGCCTTATTTTATGGTTTCACTGACATCAGTATGCAATTGTACTACGTATTTGAGAGTCTTAAATCATTAAAACCGACTCTTTCATAAGAATTGAAATTATTTCTTAATCAATGTCTTCGTGGCGCTGTTGCCAAGAAAAAGAAACTTTACTACACATCAAATCTTTAGAACGGACCCATAACAGGAGAAAACTTAGGCACAACCCGCCCGAAGTAAGCTACTAGACCTATAAACTGCCCTAACCGAGCTAAGATAAACGGTGGAGGCAGAGTCGAATGTACGTAACCTGCTTTCTGCTATTAGGTCCTATTCCTCCTAACTTCACTACTTGACTTAATTTCATACCCTAGTAACTTGAGTTGCATTATCAAAAACAACCATTTTTCTCAAATTTAATGAAAATCCGGCTTTAGTCAACGTTTGTAAAACTACATTAAGTCTCCTGACGTCCCTCTTAATAGTTTCCTAAATAATCAAAATATTGACAACTCAAACTACGACGTAGGCATTTACCGATTCGCCTAGAACAACAACAATCGTCCGTTGGAAAATTCAGATCGCATTTTGAAACTGATTGGCATGGTCAAATGTTTGTACCGGCTGTCCGCTATCATAATACTGAAAGCCTGATACAAAATCCAATTTTGTAAAATAACGCGCACTATTTAAACGAGTTATTTTGTCTAAGATAAGTGGTATACCGGTTAGGCACATTGTTATTTAGTTTACAGTAATCTTTGCTCATTATATATGACCGGTCGAGTTTTTAAGTCAAAAGAGCTAAACTAACAAACACCGAATTACTCGGTCGAATAATATTTGCCAGCAACAATCATCTACCCGCTCACGCATTTTTAATTTTTCCACGCTAGACCGCTCTGCGGGGCTATTGCGTAACTCTGTTGACAGTTCAAGTGATGATCACTTGTTAACAATCATCATTGTGCATCATTGAACTGTCAAACAGCTAGTTTCGTATTGCCTATCTTCAGTGACCAACTGCAGTGACGTCATTAGACACTGATGCCTTTGCTAGCCACCGTAACACGTTTTGACAGATGTTATTGTATCGATACTTTTAAAATTGTGATTGTGTAAGCTTTTAAAGCTGTATAATAGTCGATAAAATTTTAGAGTGGTCACAATAGGCACCGTAAATTTTTATAATTCACCACATTTCCACCGTAGTTTGTTAGTCACTAGTGTGATACGTAATACCAATTTTATGAAACTGTCAGTTGACAACTAAGTTTAGTGTGCAACGAATGCTAGTTGTCAACTGTTATTGAAAAAGTTAGCCAATAGCCCCCATGGTCATCTTTATACAGTCAAATACGAGTCAATCAAACGGATAAGTTTACTTTTAACAACACGCGTTTGTAGCATACCGACACACGTCACACGTCAGTGTCAATAACGTCAAAATTGTCTATGGAGAAATTATCACTGTCATAAAAAAATCGAAACGGTATCTACTGGATCTAATGAGGGCAGTTGTAATTACAATTGTTTACGTCGTGAACTTTAGCAATTTTTACTATTTGAACTGAACCCTTGCAACAATATTTCACGGCCAAAATATCACTTCGAAAATAGATCTGAACACACTAAACTGACCCTTCAATGTAACAATACTGTGTTTACGTTTGCCGTCAAATAGTGATGACAGACTTTAAAGTGAAAGAGAGACAACACTCAGCACCAGAATTAAAATGGAATGTGAATACCTGACCTTGTTCCTGGTGTAGGATCGACAACACCCGTCAGTCAACCTCTCGCTCGCTACGTGATGCCTTGGCGTCACCGTCACCGCTGCGTCACTTTCATCAGGACACCTGAAGGAGATGTGATCTTGGTCTCCACATTTGCAGCATACGATGTGGCTGACCATGGGATTGAGTCTTGAAGTTTGAATATCACGTTATTCTGTCGGTTTCCTACTGTTTCTTGCTTATGAAAACACAGCCTGCTTCGTCCAATTTTTCCACAGTGGAAACATTTGACAGGTGACGTTTGAGATGTCTTCATACGTTTTGTGTCAAATATTTTCTGATCTGGTAGCGCACTTGACACACTGCATCTCAGGCATGCACACACACACGCACTGCACTGTGCATTTTACACTGCAGGTAACTAAAAGTTTGTAATTCTTACTGTAATCACTGGTGATTCGAATTATCAGCAAAGCACGTATCGGAAAATGGTACATCGTGAACATGCATTTGCGTCGGTCTTGTCCCGGTCACAATCTGGGTAGTACACGGTGATTTAGTCAGTTCCTATTTCTTTCTGGGGAAACAATGTCATCATGGTCCAACATTCGTTGCTCAGGATTAGGGAAAAACCCCAGAAAAAACCTAATCAGACCAAAACTGATAATGACATTAATTAACGGAACTTTGAATCTTATTCGGTCCAGTGCTTCATTCCAGGTCTTCACTTTCTAATTTTCCATTTCAAATAATGACCGCTACTTGTCTTGGCTCTTGCTATTTTCTTCGTGACCGGCGTTACGTAACCTTCGTGCTGCTCTTGTTTATTTGCTCGGAATCCCAATTCTGATGTCAGCGCAGGATGCCGATCATCATTGAAGCTCTGTCCAGAGACTATGTTTTGTGGGCGATGGCTGGGTATCGAGCAATAAACAAACTAGTTTTAGATCACACAACCGATTTATTATGATGCAAGCTTTAGGTATTCACTTTACACAACGAGCAGTGAGACAGTCCCCGAGACTAGACGTTGTACGCACGGCTGCCGACAGAGGAAAGAGCCCCGAACCTCTGCGGTTGGCACTTTTATCTGCTCGGTTCGTGCAAACGTCAGCGCGGATTCTGTCAAAGTGACAGGTGTCACTTTTCACTTAGCTCGTTCATTCGTTCTCAAGCTTCCGTACTATTGACTTCACCGACATATATAATAAACTACCCGCAGAAATAAAAAAAGAAGAGAAAATTAATGTATTTCTAAAAAAACTTAGACAGTTTTTACTAACTAAATACTATTATTCGGTAAACGAATACCTAAATGATAAACTTATAAAGTCATAACTTAAGTACGTTCTCAATTTTACATTGTATTTAATTCATTATTATTATTGAATCTCTCAAATAGACACATAAATAATGACATAATTTAATTAAATAATAATGACGATAAAAAATAACTAACCTATTCATATACACTGACATAATAATAATAGCATAGCATAGCATAGCATAGCATAGTCGGCCTTATAATGTTCCCACTGTTGGGACTCAGGCCTCCTCTCTAGGAGAGGGAATGGGCCGTAATCCACCACGCGAGCTCAGTGCGGGTTGGTGGATAGGATAATAATAATATATTTACAAAATTTGACTTAAATAAAAATATAATTTAATAATAATGACGATAATAATAAATAAAATACTTGACATAACAAACCTATTTATATGTATACACTGACATAATAATAATATATTTACAAAATTTGACTTAAAAACATAATTTAATAATAATGACGATAAAAATAAATAAAATACCTGAAATCATTTATCTATACATATACACAAACATAATAATAATACACATTCATAATTTAATAATAATGACGTTAAAAAATTAATAAAAATATCTGACATAAACCTATTTCTTATACATAAACATAATAAAATACTCGTAATATGCTTACACAATTTTATTTGAATAATTTAATAATAATGACGACACAAGATAAACAAACATACCTGACATAATTTACTCATACTTATGCACAGACATAATTATTATAATGATGTACATGCATAATTAAACGCATCACATTCTAAATACCTATGATAAATTGTATTGTGTTGTGCAATACTATTAAATTCCGTGAATTACCACTTAGCTCTCTTCCTCTCTCCTAACTTTGCTGTGCCCGACAGGGTCCATATTGATCTATGAAAATTTTCAACACCATCTATGTATACATATGGCAATAAAGTATTGAGTATTGAGTAAACCCTAATAAATAGGGGTTTTCTTTGATGCACCGCCTCGCCACTCTGTCACTTTCTGATTGTTGCACGTTGTGTAACTCAGTATTGGTTTTTATTTCCGATCGGTAAGACTGTGACTGTGACTACTTACTCCTTTCAAACTTTGATCTTCGGAAATATGTTTACACAAAAAAAATACTGGTACAGAAAAAGAACACTTATCTTCAGAATCATCACTTATCTTCATTATGTAAATCAATCAATATTTCACAAAGAAAATGGTGTGCATTTAACTCCGGCCAGATGTTCAAGGGACTATCATCATCATTTCAGCCAAAAGACGTCCACTGTTGGCTATATGTAGGCCTCCTCCAAATGTCGCCACAATGAACGGTCCTGTGCGTCTCGCATCATCGGATTCCCGCAACCCTTACCAGGTCATCGGTTCACCTTGAAGGAGGCCTTCCAACGCTACGTCTTCCGGTACGTGGTCGCCATTCCAGAACCTTTCGGCCCCAACGGCCATCCATTCAGCGAGCAATGTGCCCTGCCCATTGCCACTTAAGTTTGGCGATTCTTCGTGCTATGTCGGTAAACTTGGTTCTCCTGCGGATATCCTCATTCCTGATTCGATCACGCAAGGAAACTCCGAGCATAGCCCTTTCCATCCAGCCCTTTAGGTGACTTTAAGTTTTTTGATGAGACCCATTGTAAGCGACCACGTTTCGGAGCCATATGTCATCACTGGCAACACGCACTGGTCATAGACTTTCGTCTTGAGACACTGTGGTATATTGGACGAGAACATACCGCGCAGCTTCCCGATCGCTGCCCAGCCAAGTCGGATTCGACGATTGATCTCTTTTTTTTTCTTTCTTCTTTTTTCTTTTATTCTTTTTCTTTTGGTTTTGTCCATGTTCATTTTAAGTCCAACTCTTTCAGTTCGGAAGCTCTATGAGGTCACCAAGCATTGTACTGAGCTCCTCCGTAGTCCTCCTCCGATATACTATGGCATTTAGGGATACTGAGAAAGAGCTTGTTCACTTTACAATAGGCATCAAGTCTAGTAAGATCGTCTTAGAGGAGTTGGCAATCTTGGATATTTTTGCAAGACTTATATATTTTTATGTCATCTGCGTACATTAAGAAACGAGCATGAAACATGATTTAACGTCATTTATATATATAATAAAAAGAAAAGCTCCTAAAATAGATCCTTGAGGAACGCCAGAATTTACCGTAACAGTTTCAGATTCATAGCCATTAATGACGACTATTTGAATCCTGTTAAAAATATATGAGACAAACCAACGCAGCAAGTTTCCGCGAATTCCGTTAAAGGCAAGCTTTTCCAAAAGTAGTGTATGATCCACCTTGTCAAAAGCCTTCCGAAAATCAGTATACACGGCGTCAACTGGGACACGGCGGTCCATGTTTTCGAATAGAAAGTTGGTAAATGTCATAAGGTTAGTAGTTGTGGAACGCTGTCTAACAAAACCATGTTGTTCGGGTATAAAAAGCCGATGAAATTGAGGATATAAAGCACCGTGTACAAGCTTTTCAAAAAGCTTCGACAAGGCGGAGAGGATTGAAATAGGGCGGTAATTCTCGACGCTGTCTTTGTCTCCACTTTTATAAATAGGCGTAATGAACGCTCGCTTCCATCCAGCCGGGAAAACCCCTTCGCTTAAACATTTGTTGAAAATTAAGTAAAGAGCAATTTGAATGCTATCAGCAATTTTGATTAGAAACGCGGGTGGCAATCCGTCCGAGCCAGCCCCTTTTGAAGGATCGAGTGATTTGAGTGTCCTAAGAATAACATCTTTAGAGAAATGTAATTCACATATATGCAGGATGTGTTGTCTTCATATTTTTAAAGTGCATGTTGGCTGGGAAACTAGTCTTACTCTTTCTATTCGATATGTAACTCCAGAAATACTTTACATTCTTCGGAATACTATCTTTATTATTCATTAATTGTTAAATAAACATGCATCGCATATTATTTTCATGAATAATCAAAAGTATCAACTCCGTTTAAGCAGCGTACAGTCAGGGTGAATATTCAGATTTTTTTAATTCGGCTTCTTTTTGTTGTGCCATCTTTCGATGGCCAAACTCTAATACGGTGACATCTTTCGATCGCCAAACTTATAAAACCGCTTTTGAAGATTATTTTTGTAAACGGGGTGTGTCAGCAGGGTGAACAAGCCATACTACCCTACTTAATAATTCCGTGTACAAAATTCTCTAAATCTTATTATCCATAGTAACTAGCACAGATCGTAAACCTCCTCTATATATAGTATATACTCTTTGCTCTTTGCCGTAGACTACTATACTCTTTACCGTAGACAGTAGTACGAGACAACGTGAATATACTTTCAAATTGTATAGAAATAAAAATAAAATAGTACGTATTGACATATATGTACCTACCTAATTTGTAAAAAATATTCTATTTTATCAGAACGTTAGTTAGTTCTTGTCGGCTGAGCAGGTAAGTTGCTGTTTGATGACTGATTTTTGTTGCTTATTATTTTAGACGAAATAATGCCAATCTAGTGCTGCAACGAACTTTTTAATATTTAGACAAATAGTTTCCATCGTTAGAATATAAGTCAATGCTCTTTTGCCTCTAGATGGAGCGAGAGGAATTATCAAACTTTTGATGAGTAAAAGGCATTCTTTTTTTGTTGGTCTGAGAAGGCATAGTAACTGAAGGAACACATCCGTCAGTTATCTACTTTTTGTGAAGGCCACCACGGTCGGTAACTCTTTCGAACCATCTCGCAGCCTTTACAGGCATTGGCCCTAACTGGCCCTGTCAATCTTGCTAGCATTTGTTGAACCGGGCCCAGTGGCGGATTAACTACGTAGCAAGAGTAGCAAGTGCTACGTCCCCCGCATATTCGGATATCCCGCACTTGAAAATATCTAGTCAACGTATATTATATAGTTTTTGTATGTAATTTCACAATTTCCTATTTCTGTATTTTTTATTAAAAGATAACCTAAGCCTAAGGGATGCCATAATTTTCGAGATCACTTCGCTTCACTTTTTTAGAATCTTATTTATTTATTTCATTTTACATTAAAGTTTTTTAAACACCGGTTACGCTTTTAATTAGTATCGTCTAAAATAATTTTGTTGAAATTTAAAATTGAGTATTACGTAATAATGTAAATGACAAAAATAACGTTTTTGCTATATCGTTTTGTAAAAAACACTTCATCATTTTTTATAAAAAAAGGTCTACACAAGGGTTTGTTCGAATTTGCTACAGGCCCCGTGCTGGTTTAATCCGCCACTGCCCGGGCCTGGTCTTTGCGACCTACCCATTGCTCATCGTCTGCAAGCCCGCGCGTACTTATTCTATGCCGCGCCTACAATGACTGGGAATGGCCCTGTGAATCCCGTCGCCCGGGGCGTCTGCCTATACAGATATTTTTTTTTAACTGGAAACTAATATTCTAATTTCGTCTTTTCAGAAAATGGGGTTTATATATTCGATATTGTGGTTTCTTATCCTCATAACCGTAGCAATGTACATAGGCGGTATTGCTGGATATTTTTTTGTACTTCTCCTACCCTTCTCTGTGTGCTTTGACGGCCTTGCGGTGAGTTTTTAATGTCCTATTATTATAAATTATAAATATTCTAGGTTTTTTTTTTAAGTGTGGAAATCATCCAATGACTTCTCTCACTCTGGGTAGAGCGGGAGGGCGTGTCAGACTTTTACTGACTAAAACCACACCTGTGTCCTTCAGTTGCCCTTTGCGTTCTAGGACTACGGGTTTCCTTTTCAGAAATTCCCCGCGGTACTAGCTAGCGGGCATCGGCCCTGCTGGCCTTATCAGTACCTACCTGCAATGGCCCCTTTTAGGTTTTGCGATATTTCTGTTACTCCTTGTATACTTCCAAATTTATCTGAACAAATGTAGGTCTACGAGCGACTGTGAGGCGGTGCGTAGGGGTAGCCGGTTAATATATTATAATCTTTTTGAAGCGAAAACAAGGCATATGTTTCTATCCAGCGGGGCCCCTCGAGTATTTCGAATTAATAAAGTATTTTAGCCGGCAAAAATACTGCACCGATGAACTGATCCAATAGCTGCTTGTAGGAACTACCTGTGTTGATAACTTTTTGATTGCAGGGTTTTATGGAAACTTTGGAAAGTGGAGTTAATTTCCCAAAATACTGTGCTGAATCAATGATAGAAGGAAGAGGATTTTAATTAATTTGGATTATTAAATGAACGCTATTCTAGCGATAATTATAACAGTTTAACTATGGTGGTGGTTCTGTAAGGAATAGACGACCGACGCCTAAACTTGTATATAATATGTAAGTATAAGCTGTTCTATTTCAAAATCTTTCTTGTTCGATCTGTTATTCAAAAATTACTGATTTTTTGGTTTTGTTTACTGATTATTCTGAAAAAAGTTTATTAAAGAATATTTATTAATTACCCACTAGCTTGTGTCAGCGGCTGCACCCGCGTGAAAGTAAGAAATATATTTATATAGTCTGTCACAAAGTGATAAAGTGACATTCTATTAGTGAACGATGATTCAATCCAGAAGTAAGAGGGATTATCACCCTACATAATAAATATAAACTTACGAATGAGATCATACGGGCTCCACACTAAATTTGTAGGCCTTTTCTGAAAAACAATGAAAAAATGGTACGCATGGTGAAAACCACGAAACAGATGAGATTGGAAAAGATCCCGATTTGTACTTATTAGAACGAATGTCGCCGCTTGTCTCCCACTCTTTAACTCCACTACGGAGAAACTGACTTCTCCTCTTGGGCGGCCTGAGAGGGTGTGTCAGACTTTTACTGACTAAAACCTCCTGATCCTTCTTTGCCTTCGTTCTAGGGCCCCTACAGTTTGCTGACATTTCTTTGAGGCGCGTGTGGAACACTACACGCCGTCGACGACTTGAACTCTGTCCAGACGGTTACCGGACGGCCGGACGGCGAGCTACCCATTGCTTGCCGTCCGCAAGTCTACGCTTACGGTGGCTGGAAATTGGAGTCGGCACCCCGGTGGCTGGGGCGTGAGGGCCGTTCTCTCACGCGTGCGGCCACCTCCTTCGCAAGCATTACTGCTTCACAGAAGGAGGCGCCCGCCTGCCATTCCTCCTCGCTCCGGACCATGATCTGTACCAGGGCTCGGCGCGAGAGATCGACTGGCCTGTTGGTCTAGTGGTTAGTGGCCCTGACTGCTATGCCGGAGGTCGTGGGTTCGATTCCCACCCAGGACAAATGTTTGTGTGATGAGCACGATCATTTGTTCTGTGTCTGGGTGTAATTTATCTATAATATGTATGTATTTAGAAATATATTGTTTATCAGTTGTCTAGTACTCATAACACAAGCTCTGCTTAGCTTGAGACTAGACGGCGTGTGATAGTTGTGGAATATTATTATTATTATCGTTGCCGCCGATCGCCCCCATGAGGACATAGTGGAGCTCTACCCAAGTGGGGCACACCTCTACCGTATGCTCCACTGTGTCCTCCGGGCGGTCCACACAATGGTGACACCCGGGCATTTCTTCCGCACGAATCCGGTGCAGGAACATGCGGTAAGTAAGGACGCCATGTCTTTCCAGCTACTCCTCAAAGAGGGGACTTACCGCCATAAATATGGCGTGCCCAGCACTGGGTTGCGATAATCGCTGTCGCCATTCCACCATGAGGTCCCGCCGGAACTCTGTCCGCCATGCCGCAACTTGTCGCGGCAGCGGAGTTTCGCCACGGCGTTGCATCTCCATGCGCAAATCGTGCATGCATGCAAGAACTGTTTCCTCCAGATCCCATGGTGGCAGGCCAGTAAGGATGCTCGCCACTTCGCGGGAAACCGTGCGGTGTCCCTGCACCATCCGGATGGCCATGACCCTCTAGCATGCGTTCGGCTTGGCCGCCGGTCGATTTCGAAGCAACGGCACCCGTACCGGCGCCCCGTAAATTGCCATGGACCAAACGACGCCCGCGTAGAGCCTCCAGCAGGCGTCTGGACCCCCTAAGTTGTTTAGCAGTTTGGGAGCCAGACGACGGAAGTGCTCATCAAAATTCCACCGGCTGTCGAGGACGAGTCCCAGGTACTTCCCGTTAGTTGGGAACCCGGTGGTAGCGCGTTCCGAGGGCCATAAAAGCGCGGCGGATCCATATAAAAGCTATGAAACCTACAGGAAATATATACTACCGGTGACGGCGTTTTGTGGTTGTGGCCAGAGGCCCGTGTGTGGCGACCCTTAGGAACATAGATGTCTTGTGGATATTATCTAAGTTTCCATTGAAATCAAAACATAAATTTGTGTAAAAGTAATTCAGCAAAGACCTCTGAAAATCTGCTATTTTACGATGTACTCATAAATTAAAAATATAAAAATAATGTATAGATCTGAACCTTGCACATTTAAGAGCGCCTAGTAGTACTGCATGTAGGCATACATTCATTACCCTGTTCCCCGCCAAATCGTCTAAATTGGCGAGTCGATGGCATGGATCTTGAGTGCTAACTTTTACTTGCGCAGAAGTACTTGTTTAACCGACTTCAAAAAAAGGAGGAGGTTATCAATTCGGTTGTATTTTTTTTTTTTTTTTTTATCATTATTTTTTTTTTATGTTTGTTACCTCAGAACTCCGTCGTTTATGGACCGATTTGCAAAATTTTTTTTTTCCCTATACAGGATATGCTTCCAGATTGGTCCCATTTTTTTCAAAATCCAGTTCTGATGATGGAATCCATGAGGAATCGAGGGAACTCCTCAAAAATTATAGGCAACCCTATGGTAATTTTAGTATTTTCATCAAGAACTTAAGCATTTACAGTCAAAAAGTAACTGTAAAAGTAATTTGATGAAGTGGAACTGATGAAGAAGACCAGAAATGGTCAACGGAACTTCATACACAAATAGATATTACAATGAAGATATACATAGTTAAGCGACTATGACAATACAAATAAATGAATGATTCTGAATAGTTACGTTGAAAATGGTATCATCGAAGTGATCTGATGATGATGATGGAGCCGGAAGGTAGGCACTGGAACTCCGTAATTAATCAATGTAACCTAGCCGTGTTTGGACTTATTAGAATTGTCATGAGATGCACTTTGGCTATAAGGTACTATCGAACTGATCTGATGATGGAGCCGGAAGGTAGGCACAGGAACTCCGTAATTAATCAATGTATCCTAGCCGTGTTTGGGTTTATTAGAATTGTCGTAAGATGCTCTTTGGCTATAAGGTACTATCGAACTGATCTGATGATGGAGCCGGAAGGAGGAAGGTAGACACAGGAACTTTATAATAAAACAATGTAACCTAGCAGTATTTGGGTTAATTGTAATTGTCATGAGAAATAGGCACTCTGTTTATAAGTGTATCGCAACTAAAAAGTGTGAAATAAAAACTTTTTATAAAAAAAAAAATAACCGACTTCACTAAAAAAAACACTAAAAAGATCAAAATAACTTTAATTTCGGAAGTCGGTGTTAAATAAGAAACAAACAATACCGAGAAACACCGACTTCCAAAATTAAAGTTATTTTGATCCTTTTAGTGTTTTTTTTAGTGAAGTCGGTTATTTTTTTTTTTATAAAAAGTTTTTTACTATTTCTTATTCTGTGGCAGAAGTAAAATATCAGGTCTCTTTGGTGGTATGAAGTGAGACGCGGGGGCGGGGAGTGTCAGTGATTGGCTCGCCGCGCATCGCATCATAGACGACACTCGTGATTGGTTCCCTGTGCTTGCTGCACGTACCTAACGACGACAAGTACACATCCGTGCCATTAAATTGACTCGTGATTTTTAATCCATCGATTTTATTTTTATTAGTGGTTATTATGTTACCAAAAATTGTTTAGCCGAGAACGCATAACAGGCACACAAAGAAAGTTCCTTTCAAAAATAGGTAAAATGTTAGGAATTTCTTCGCAGGGGTGTTACAAATCTTTGAAATTTTCGTCTTTGCTACAATATGCGTAGCTTCCGGTAGAAATTCTCTAAAAGATAATGAAATCCGTATGAAAAACTGTTCCATGGTTAATAAGTACTTAAACGGAAAATCGGCCTACGCATTTGGTCTCTAGAACGCCACATAGAAACAAACATACATACATACATACATAGACTGATAAACACATTACCCTCCTTTGCGTCGCGCAGTCGGGTAAAAAACAGACAGACGAACTCAGCGACTTTGCTTTAAACTATTTATGTTGTTTTTTTTTACTTTTACCTTCAACCAGAATTAAGAAGATAGCAGGTAAAAGAAAAATAAAATAAAATAGGTGTACATTTTTTTTTTGCCTTATGTGTACGATGCGCAAAGCGCCCCACTCTTTCGCCGAGCGCTTACGATCCGTAGCGAGCGCTTGCCTAGCGTCACAGTCAAAGATCACAGTAACAATGTCACAGCACAGTGTAGTGTAGTGTGCAGTATGTAAGGTTTAACTTCATTATTCTTGGGTACGGAAGAAAAATATAGTACATTTCGTGTATAAAACGTATATTAAATTGTCATTTTAAAAAAATAATAAAACACACCAATAGTACAATTTCAAAAAGACTACTTATAAAATAAATTAAAATAATATAATATGGTGGATGCATCTATGTTCGGAGTGGGACGCATAAAAAACAAATGCTATATTTAAGTAGTTTCACTAGGTATTTACAATTATTTTTATGCATAACACTCACTTGGCATCATGATTAGACATTATTTTTAAAACCATAATTACTAATTAAAATCGAGATAGTTCTTTGGTTCTTTCCAATTCATGGGTACCCCTAACTTTATGAATATTTTTCTCCCATCGTCACATGTGGTCTATTGAAGGTAGTTGTAAATATATTATAAATATCCATATCGTCACCGGAAAGCCAATACTACTTAAACGCCAAAAGGCCATTTTACAATAGAGACATTTTAAGTTTTTTTTTTTACAAAACCATGTCTAACTTTTTTTCTAATTTAGTAATCGAAATACAGTAAAGGCAAAAAATAATTGTGACACTATTATCTACGTACTGGAATCGAGATATTCTGCATATTTAATGTAATTCAGGAGATAGCTGTCACTTAAGTACATATGCTCTGTACTCTTCTTAAGGAGAAAGTACTTATCTTTGCAATATTTTTTAAGTGCGGTTGTCGAAAAGTACTGACAAGTCAAGTCCTTTGAAATGTATGAAAGGAAAAGTACTAACACGCATTACGGGTTGATGTAGTCTCAGGATAAAACTACTTAAACGTTATAATAATGTCTTAGGACCGTACAGAAAAACGGTGTATAGCATTAAAAGTTGATACCATTGTTATGCCAAAAAGACTTATGTAAAAGATATATCATTTAAATTTAAATATATTATTCTTATCGGCATAGACAACAATAAGTAAGTGCTAACAATGGTACTAGCGGCGAATAAAATAAATGAGAATACTGTTGTAATTCCTAATTTGAATTCGACTGCATCTTTTTACTATATTGGTTGAAAAAGGAAAATATAAATCACTTTAAATGAAAAATTTAAAAAAATTGTTGACAGTTTTCTTGTCAGTCTTAAAACTTAATTGCTTATAGCAAAAGTCACGCAACACACTACGAATAATAAACGCAACACAGTTTTATTATTAATCTAAATACAATATTATGTATTGGGTAACAGTTTGGCGCAATTTTCGAAGAGATCAAATTGATTAGGTCTAGTAGATTTTGAATACCTGTGTATCATATATCGCGTCGATGCTCAAGACTTTGAAGCCTCGACTCAACGAGTGCATCATTGCCAATGATCCTCCTGGCTCGCCTCTCAATTGCCTCAAGTGCATCAAGCTGGTATCGGGCAGATCCATCCCAAAGATGAGAGCAGTACTCCATACACGATCGAACTTGCGCTTGATAAAGTTTTAGCAGCTGTTCCGGCGTGAAGTACTGTCTGACCTTCGCGAGGATTCCCAGCTTTTTTGCTGCCAGTTGAGCCTTTGCTTCGATGTATGGCCCAAAGTTGAGAGTTGACGTCAGCGTGACACCAAGAAGATCAAGATGGTCGGTTATCGGCACGGTTACGCCCCGGAAAGTTGGAGCAGGGCTGAATTGGCTCCTTTTAGCGGAAAATAGACACGCCTGGGTTTTAGCAGCATTGAACTTGACCAAATTAGCATCGCCCCATTCAGAGACTGCCTCCAAGGACAAGTCCAAGCGCTCGACCATAGCCTCTCGGAGAGACTGGCTCTGTGACTCACTAGCTTGCGCGCTGGATATGTAACTCTCAGTAACAGTGCTGTCGTCTGCATACCCAAAGGTACCGGGCTTAAGCAGATCATTTATGTGCAGCAAGAACAATGTTGCCGAGAGCACTGACCCCTGAGGGACCCAGGCATTAATGGCCATTTGACCGGACGAGCAGCCATCGATCACCACTTGGATGGACCGGTCACTCAGGAAGTCTGCAATCCAAGCACACAAACCAGCAGGTAAACTGAAAGAAGGAAGCTTACTAATAAGGCTTTCGTGCCCAGACCCTATCGAAAGCCTTCGAGATATCGAGGGAGACGGCAAGCGCTTCCCCGTGTTTCTCGATGGCCTCACTCCAAATGTGGATGGCATACGATAGAAGATCACCAGTTGACCGATTTCGGCGAAAGCCGTATTGTCGGTCACTTAGGATGTCATTAGCTTCTAGGTATGCCAGGAGCTTACTGTTGAGTACACGTTCCATAGTCTTACAGAGAATGGACGCTACTGATATTGGCCTGTAATTAGCTGGGTCAGCCCGACTACCCTTTTTGGGCACGGGCTGTACGTTAGCTTGCTTCCATGCAATCGGCACTTTTTCAGCCTCAAATGAAAGCCTAAATAGGCGTGTCAGGGTCAGAGACAGTTCAGGCGCACACGTTCTCAGAACAATTGCCGGTATCCCGTCTGGACCGCTAGCCTTGTTCAAGTCAAGGTTACGCAGCACCCTACGGACGTCCTTCTGATGGATGCGAATATTCGACATACTCGTTTCGCAACCATCAGGATTAACAGGGGGCCGCGTGTCACTAGGATCTAGACGCGAAGATTCCGCGAAGAGTGAGGCAAACAAGTTTGCCTTCTCCGGCTTCAGGTGTATGGGCCAGCGACCCGTCGGGTTTCAGCAGTGGCGGTAGTGAGGGACGGCAGAAGTTTAATTCAACCGACTTAGCCAGGGACCAAAACGCCTTACTACCAGCAGGGTATGAAGCAAGTTTGTTCCCGATGCGGCTAATGTGGTCGAACCGAGACCTCCGCATCACCTTCTTGCAAGACTTGGCAGCTATGTTGAAGGCTCTCTTCTTCTGACTCACGTCACTCGCCTTATGCATACGAGCGTCGGCCCATGCCTGGTATGCGGTGTGCTTAAGTGCGTTAGTACGATCACACTCCGCACCACACCAAGGGCGAGCCTGGTCAGACATTGTTATGTCAGAGAATGGAATATAGTACTCCATCCCCCGCCGCAACACATCTGTCACAGCATCTGCGCACGACGATGGATCATCCGAAGAAAAGCAAGTAGGCTGCCAGGGATAACATGCGAAGAAAGATCGCATGCCATCCCAATCTGCTGACCTATATCGCAAAACCTGCCTGGTGCCTCTAGGGCAGGGATCGGGCGGAGAGTAGACTGATATAGATTTCACCAGACAGTGGTCGGAACTACCTAACGGTGATGATATCGACACTGAATAGCGGTCTGGATCTGTTGTCAGCAGAAGGTCCAAGCAGTTGGCCGTGTGCGAATCAACATCCGGTACCCTCGTAGCTCCCTGGACCAGCTGGGTGAGATTTAACGCTAGCGCAAGCTTTCGCGTCTCTCGACCAGCATGGTCTGTGCACTGGTATGGGAAAAGCAACTCCTGATGGTGGGCATTAAAATCCCCCAGTAACACCAGTTGTGCGGAAGAGTACCTCTGCTGAGCCACATCCGCCGCCTCACTAAGGTACTGTGTGAGCCTGATCGTCTCCTGATCACCACTGTGCGAACGGTAGATACAAGCATAGATAATTTTATCCATGCCTGTGTCCACCAGAGCCCAAAGCGTTGAGAACCTGGAATCTTCAAGGTTGCGGAGACGCCGATAGCAGATGTCGTCCCTGGCGTACAAACACACACCAGCGTGTGATTTAAAATTTTGCTCCAGTGTAAACCCTGGGTAAGACAGGTACGACACGTCTGACGGACTTCTTATCTGCGTCTTCGAAAGAAAAAAGAGGGAAGGTTTTTCAGTCTCCAGGTGATGATGGACTGCTGCGATATTGGAGTGCAGACTTCTAATATTGCTGAGATGCACTTTAAGTGAGAGGGAGTGCAGCCGCTGTTTTACTTTTCTCTTTTTCAACCCTGGCATATTACGAGTGAGGTAGGAGAGGAGAAGGAAGTGAAATGAAGTCCCATGCTGCTAACCTTCAGTCACGCACTGGCAGGACAGCATCATTGGGGTACTAGTCTGGAGACTGAGGGGACGCCCGAGCCCCCCCTCCCGGAAATGACCATCGGGCCCTCTCATCTGGTCGCCAACCAGCACGATGGTGCATTCCGGGATTTTTCGTCAGTTCGCGGGGCAGCCTTTCATGTGTGGCTAGCACATTACTTGGGCCCCCTACTAACTGCGGTCGGCCAGCGGTGCACCGTGCCACGGATCCCGCTACCCTCCGCGACTAGTCTCCCGATACGTCAATACCAGCGCGGGTCCGGCTGGTCTGCATACATTAGAACCGTAACTTCGACCCAACTCCTCTAAATTGGCTACACTGGGCATCGTACCGGAACACGGCTGGGCCGTTTGGCGGTACGTCTTTGCCCAGTGGGTGGTCACAAGCCGTCGGTCGAAACCTACCACCAGTTAATATCACCTGATTAGCACCACCCGGGGACCACATGTAGGGCCTAGCTATGGGTATTCTCCTACGGACGCGGGTGACTCAGCCCCCTAACTTGTTAACTGTTTGCTGCGGGAACTTCATACACGCGTCACTCCTTTGTCGCTGCGGGGATCCGACTACAAGCAAAAGCAAGGTCGACTCATCGACTGAACCACCTACAACTCGCGCGCGAAATATTAATTATAAGTACTCAACGAATCGTAATCAAAACAAAATTTTATTTCAAAAGACTTAACTGAATATTTTTTGTACGTGTTTCACACATTTAAATGCTAAACAAACTATTAATATTTTGTCGAGTAAAATAGTCCATGCTTAATATAATAATTATTCGATTTCATTGAATGTAAAACATTCTAAATAGACACTCAAATACTTAGGTATGAAAAGCAAAGTTACTAAAACCGTTCCCTCTCAGAAAACTGCGAAGACAAAATATACTAACGCGCCATGCTCGTCAATTCTTACGTAAAGCAAATTTACTTAGCTACATATCAACTCATATTTACGGTCGGCAAAAAAATACTAAAGCGACATCAATGACTCAAACTACAATATTTTGAGTTGCTGAACAAAGTTAAAGTGGCTGATGTCAGTATAGAAAAATACTAAACTGACAACGACTAAAATATAATCATAAGTTGCATTACGTAAGTATTTATTAAAACATCAAAATTATGATAAATACCATACTTTTGCAGTGCTTAAGCGCCAAAAAAATGCTCAGATTATTACGAAACCCCGACTAATCGACGCAGCAAAAAAAATCCAATCCAACGATATATATAACTCATTTTGGTCAAAATGGCGCTTAAGTAGTATTGGCTTTCCGGTGACGATATCCATTTATGTCTACCTAATGTGTGACATTTATGTCTACCTTCAGATATTTTTTTATCATAATTGAAATTTTAATTTGACATTTTTATTTATTGACCATTTTAATTTATTTTATTGTTCTGATTTAAGCAGTTTAAATTTCACTGATATTGTAATTTTGACATTTTAATTTATTGAACATTTTATTAGTTTATTTTATTGTTTTCGCATATTATTATTTATATTTGATGATGAACTAACGTAGATCTAGGAATTACTAACATATATTGTGGACCAAATGTTGTTGTAGTTAATAAATTATTATTATATTATAATTATAATAAATGAGTCGTATATATATAACATGGTGATTGGTGACAGCAGTTATAATAAAATCTATAAAATACGTAATAATGGAAAGTTGTATGATTATTTAACGTAGGTACAGTGTGTAGCGCATGTAGTGCATTATTTGAGTATGGAACACGCGCGACCACCGTGCACCGTCGGAACTGAGTTTGGAAGGCAGCTCCGTCAGCCAGGTTAACGCGTGGAAGAAATGGAAAACGCAATTTATGTTGATTTTTGAATGCATCTGGGGTGCATAAAGAGTAGCATGGTATGCAGGCCAGTTTACTGGTCAACCTAATTGGGCCCGAGATGGTCGATATTTATGAGACATACATTTGACAAAGATATATGTGCCATAAGGGTGACGTCACTTTGTTGATTAAAAAAATTGATGAATATTTCGGTGTAAGACAATATAATTTGGCCAGGTACAACTTTTTTTACGAGGAATTAGGAGGCTGGCGAATCGATTGATCAATACGTTTGAACAGAAACTGTTGTTTCAAATCTATAGAAGAAGTGCTGATTCGTGACCGTATTGTTTGCGATACGAAAAGTACAATCGTACGAGATTGGCTGTTGAGAACAGAAGACTTTAGAAAAAGCGATTAAAATCTGCCAGGTCAATGAAATATCAAACGACAGCAATCGCTTAATAGAGACACGAGGTGTTACAAGCCCAGCACAATAGATAACGCAATTTTAGGGTTCCGTACCTCAAAAGGAAAAAATGGAACCCTTATTATAGGATCACTTTGTTGTCTGTCTGTCTGTCACGACCTCGGGGATGCGTGGAAGTATCGAGTTGAAAATAAAACCTTATACTTAGGTCTACGATCTCTTGAAGCTGTAAAAAAATCTAACTTCTGAATTAACGAAAAAAAAAGATACTCAAACGGCCGTTTATGTCGCAAAAAACGTATATTTCGACACTCTCGAGGGAATCAAAATTCATAGGGTACTTCCCGTTGACCTAGAATCCTGAAATTTGGCATGAAGCAAGGTCTCATATCACAAGTAGGTACTTATAGGAAAAAATCTGAAAACTGTAAATTTGTAGTTCGGAAAAATCTTCGTAATCCAATTCGGAATTGAACTATTCTATGAACGCACCATCTTGTGGCAAATAGAGTCTCCATTCTGCCGACTTCAGACAGCAACCGGCCAGCCAGTCTCCGTCCTCAGTGATACAGAAATCGATTTTAAAATCGGTGGTCAAGTGTACACCCATTCTGTGTTGATTGCGAAAATTACCGGCGATTGCATACTGGGTCTCGACTTCTTGCGAAATTACCGATGTATTTTATATATCGATAGCGGAGTATTGAAATTCCCAGATCAATAAGTCTTCCTGCGAGGAATTAACTCATGCAATCTCTATTGTTTAAAGGATACTACACTGGCTCCGAGAACAGAAACTTTAATTGAAGTAAAATTTCCCAAGAAAATCAAACAACGAAGATGTGTTATGGTTGAAGATATTGGCATCCAGAGCTCATCACCGCGAGGACATTAGTTATGACGAAAGGGAAATCGAAATCGAAGGGGAAGCGAATTTCATAATGAACAAAAACATCGAACAAAGAGTTTGTCTTAAATTTTGCATCGCCAATGGAATTTCGTGTTCGGAGTCACTGAAAATGTTACAGAAGGATTACGGTGAATCGACTTTATCAAAAACACGTGCTTATGAGCGGTACAAAGCGTTCAAAAGCGGTCGAGATGTGATGGAAGATTTGTCTCGCTCTGGTAGGCCATCAACGTCTTCAACTGAAGTTAACATCGCAAAAGTGAAGGAAATAGTGACTGAAAATCCTCATTCAACTTTGAGAGAGATAGCCGCCGAACTTTCTGTATCTCACGAGTCGATCTGTACCATTTTAACTAATCATTTGGGTATGAAACATGTTACCGCTGGGCTAGTCCCAAAAGACCTGAATTTTCTCCAAAAACTCAATCGCATGAGAGTCGCTGAGGACATGCTAGAACGAGTAAATTCCGATCCAACATTCATATAACGCATTTTTACTGGTGACGAGACGTGGGTTTACAAGTTTGACATGCAAACTAGTCAACAAGCTTCGGAGTGGCGCCTTCCAACTGAACCGAAACCGAAAAAACCACGCCAAAGTCGATCAAAAGTCAAAGTCATGTTGACTGTTTTCGTTGATTATTGCGGTGTTGTGGGTAGGTAGGTAAATAAGGGAATTCATACCTTCCGTTATTAACAATAGAGCCGAAATTTGCGTGAAAGGAGGGAGGTACGTTTGTAATAAAAATTAATTTATTACCCCGCGATTCGACGACAATGTTCTGGAATGGCCTTGAAACGTCAATATCTAGAATATTCCTGGCTTCGCATATAAATGAGAGCTCCCAACTGGAAGTGAGTCAGAGCCTATAGGCCCAGCCTGCCGCGACCCCTACGGGGACGTAGCGACTTCCACGGAGTGAAGTGGGTCAGTTTTGTTTTGACTGCGAAACGAGTGCGATACCTAAGTGTGTGAAGTGATCTTACCTAACGTTCTAAGCGATAAAACGTAACTCTAGTGTTCATTGTGATTTGGATTATTGTAGATTGGACAAATTTGTTATCGTTTGTGGTGAATAAAAGTTCTCTGCTAGTAAACCGGCATTTAATTACCTACTCATGTTTGTAACAATATGTACAATTTTAATAAAATAATTTTTTATGGCTTTCTCTTTTATATTTGAGAATTTCCAGAGGTTCAGAAAAGTTCAAAATTAGTGAAACCTCACCTTAATCGAGATTCTGAATGAGGAAATTTTTTTCTTAAAAAGGACAATGCTGGATTTAGTATGGGAAGTGGCGTCTTTTTTTTTCGGGCGGCCATCGATTAAACCTTAATTTTTAATTACAGAATAATGTAATAAACCAAACTTACTATGGCATGTATACCTCTAAACTAAGTCCGAACTGAGTTACAAGAGATAGAAGTTGGCTGATTTTATTTATTAGATTTATAGGATATTTTGTCTTTTAAGCGCAAGGTATGTGAGAAATTGCAACATTGCATTGCATTTTACTATTACCTACTTATTTTTCTTCAAAAAAGAAATAGTAGGTACCAAACTCGTTTCACACAGGATTGTGAAGTTGGCGAGGACGCCCTTAGGCCGCCACCGTCGTCCGCGTTGCCTGCTGACTTCGAAACCGAGGCCTAACAGGTTAAAAATAATAGGTTAAAACACAATTACAAAGAAACTATTTTTTTGCAACTTCTCACTTAGCTTGTGTTTATAAAACAAAAATGGCCTACGTATAAAGATAATAAATACTAGCCAACTTCAAGCTCCCGTAACTCAGTTCGGACTGAGTTTAGAGATATACCTGCCATAGTAAGTTTGGTTTATTATACTATTTTGTATTTAAAAAACAAGGTTTGGTCGATAGCCGCTCGAAAAAAAAAAGACTCCATTTTCCTACATTGGCTTTTAGCGTAGCGTTCAGGTGTTATATCTATTTTTTCGCGTTGCCTCTTTACTACGCATAGCGTTGGATTACGTTGGACCAGCCCCCCTAGCCAAGTCACGAACGATAAACGTAAACTCTCAGTAGTCTTTAATAGATTTTCAACTTTATGTTATTGGATATAAAGTTGAAAATCTATTGAAGATTGCATAGTGTTTTCGTTCGTTCCGGTCGCTAACGCTCAGTAGTCTTTAATAGATTTTCAACTTTATGCTCTTAGGTCTAAAGTAGAAAATCTATTGGAGATTACTAAGCGTTCACGTTTATCGTTTGCAACTTGGCTAGGGGGGCTGGGCCGCGCCGCCCCTGTGTGCGAAGTGTGCGGCGCACACAGGCGCCAAGACAATAGAGGCGCCGCCATCGAAATGATTTTTGTTACACTTACACAACAACATATTTTTTGTAGTGGAGTATCGATAAGTAAGTAGGTACAATAGGCGCAACATATGCCTTGTAAATAACAAAACATAATTATAATGCGCTCATTGTACAAGTCTTCTAAGATAATATTCACGTGTGTAGATTAATTTTATGGAAGAACTATTTTGAAAACTGATGAATGAGGAAAACAATTGGAATGGGATTTTAGAGAGCAAACCAGTGAATGTGGGTTTAGTGAGAATGATTAGTATGGATGAAGTCAGAATAGCTGTGAATGGAATGAAGAATGGTAAGGCCATTGGTCCAGACGGAATACCAGTTGAAGTGTGGAAGTTGCTGCGAGTGGATGTGGTTAGCTTTGTTCTTCAATAAGTTGTTGCGGGAAGAAGCCATACCATTAGGTATGGCTCACACACTCTCACGCTCACACTCATCAGAGTGGTGCAACAGTTCCCTGGTGCCCACCCAACCAGCAAAACAGTCTCAGAACTCGCACTTTTTAAGAGTGGTAGGCTTAAAGCGCTCTTATATTTGTTTTAGAACATACCATCGATCCTGTATTACTTTTAGACAAGCCGGTATGGCCTCAAGAACGCTCAATCTCATAACCAAGTCTCATATATGTATATAAGAGCATTTACTAAGACTAGTTGCACTTGAGAAAAACTTGCTCTTATATGGGTATTTTTTTTTTAAGCTCGTTTGATTTTATGTTAGACTTGCTAAATGCTATTGTAAGATGTCAGACTAATATCAGCATAGCATAAGAGTACTATCAGTACGTGCATTTCTGATCTTATTTGAAACTAATATAAGATCAATAGCACTGGATAAGTATGATATTAGAGTGATTTTGGATCAACATATTTACAATACAAAAGCCAAATTCGTGTCCGTATAGCCTTAAGATTAAGTTTTTTTTTTCTCTCTGTCGATTTAAGGTTTTATGTAAAATTGCGAGGAACCCTAATTTATTCCAATATGGAGTTATCTTTAGTATACCGAATGCTAAAATTAGAGTAAACAATCTTATATTAGTCTAATATTGCGCTTGTACAATGCAGCTATACTAATGGCGACACTATCAATACAAATTAACAAATAAAATAATTAAAAGAGCACAGGAAATACCTTATTTAACAAGGCGCATGAATTTTGAAGCGTAAAACGAGGTCTAATTAACAGTAAATAATAAATTCCAATACGATTACTTACTGTAAAACTACTTTTACTTTTATACTAAAATATATAAATATATATATTTAGTATAAACATTAACTTCACACAACTTTAATTTGTTTTCATTTAATTTCAAACTAACACTTTTAAGTTGGATCTGATGTAAAATTCTCAAAATATTCTAACCTTAGACCAATATAAGCCTATGCATTCTTACAAGATACTTACGTAAAAGCAATATTAGCCAAAGTCGGCTTAAATTAATTTTGGCTAGATTTCAGTAAGTGCAAACAGCATTCAATTAGACTGAAATTAGAACGACCCAAACCCAGGCTTATATCATTATATAGGAGTGATGTAAGAGCAAAAAAACAGTAGTCTTGAGATTGTTAAGCCTAGTTTTTGCTGGTTGGGCATCTTTAAAAACAAGGGTGATGTGCTTGAATGCAACAATTATAGAGGAATAAAGCTAATGTCACATACTATGAAAGCCTGGGAGAAAGTTATTGAAAGGAGGCTGAGAGAAGAGAGTGAAATTTCACAGAACCAATTCGGTTTTATGCCTGGTCGGGGTACAACGGATTCCATTTTTGCTATACGCCAGCTGTGCGAGAAATACAGAGGTGCGCAAAAACTTGCACATGGTATTCGTTGACCTCGAAAAGGCATATGACCGGGCACCTCGTGAGGTTCTGTGGTGTGCCTGGAAAGTATGTGCAGTTGATCCGACCGATGTACAGTCAAAGCAGTACCCAAGTCCGGTCTACAGTGGGCAACACTGGCAGCTTCAATGTGGCTGTCGGCTTACATCAAGGGTCGGCCCTCAGCCCTTACCTCTTCTTGATGATAATTAACGCTCTGACATCGGACATCCAGGAAGAGGCTCCCTGGTGTGTGCTGTTTGCCGATGACATAGTGCCGGTTGCCGAGAGTGGCCTAGAGGTCCAGAGCAAAATGGAGGTGTGGTGGCACAGACTGGAGAGTGTTGGCTTAAAATTGAGCAGAACGAAAACCGAATACTTGTTCTGCGATTTCGGTGGTCTCTCTGGTCCTATGCCCTTAGCTCTCGCTGGAACGCCAATACCAATCTGCTCCGACTTTCGGTACCTCGGGTCGCTTATCCAAGGAGATGGCGAGGTAGACCGAGACATATCGCATCGTATCAATTCAGTATGGATGAAATGGCGACAGGTCACTGGAACAAGTTGTGACCCACGGATGCCCCCCAAGTTTAAGGGTAAAATCTACAAGTCCGTGATAAGACCTGCCATACTGTATGGATCAGAAAAATCTGTATGGCTGTGAAAAAGACGGATGAAAAAAGATTGCATGTAGCTGAGATGAGAATGTTGAGATGGATGTGTGGTGTGACGAGAATGGATAAAGTGAGAAATGAGTATATTAAAGGAAGTTTGAAAGTGGCGCCAGTGACTGAAAAGTTGAAGGGGAATCGTTTGTCTTGGTATGGTCATGTAAAGAGGAGAGATGAAACGCATGTTACTAAAAGAGTTATGAGTATACATGTGGATGGATAGAGAGGGAGAGGAAGGCCAAAGAAAAGATGGATGGATTGTGCGAACAGTGATATGAAAGAAAAGGAAGTTAGTGATAGCATGAGGGTTGACAGGATAGAATGGAAGAAAAAAAACGTGTTGCGCCGACCCCAAATAAGATGGGGACAAGGGCAGGAAGATTATGATGAGTTTAATTTTACGCTTTGGGTTTTACCTATTTAGGAAAATATTATCTAAGTATATAAAACTGGAGAACATTTATTTCGGTCAAAATTAACAAATAATGAAAAAACATAAGTTGAAACATGAAGATTCGTGAAAAAAGAGGCGCTTCATAGGTTTCGCACACAGGCGCTGTGGGGGGTCGGCGCGGCCCTGCTTTGGACGAAGCAACCAGCTTTTAAACCATGCTCACGTTGACGATAGACGAGTGAGAAAGGGCCCTCTTAATTGTATAATGCATGACTGAAATGCGATAGCACTCAGCCTCATCTATTTCTTTTTCAGGCGGTGTTCAACGGCATAACAGTAGACTTACTACTAGCACGTGTGCGGTCTTATGTATTCGTCGTCTGGAATAGTGAACAGTGGGGCAGTACCTACATTTATTATTGTGATCAACAGATTCAATAAAAGTTTGACAGTTGCAGTTTATATTTCAAGCAGTTTTATGATGTTATTGTTGTACGTAAGATTTCACGTAGCTTTTATATTATGTAGCACAGTTTGTATTGTAGGTATTAATTTTTTAACAGAAAAAAATACTGCCTAATTCTATTTAAAACCATCCAATCTTCCAGGCATGAGGTATCAATCAAACACGATATAAGTTAAAATTAACTTTTTTTAAAAGAGGTTTTTTCAAAAGGAGCCTAATTTATAATCCAAAATTTTTCCTGATGTTTTACAATCAAACACCATTTATGCAAAAAACCTTTAAAATAAAGATCTTAAAGAAAGGAAAAACAACTATTCATTGTTACGTTTTTGTTCGCAAAACTCGAGAAAACTATTCAACTAATTATCATAAATCATGCCTTTGATTAAAAAGTCCAGCTTTTTTTACAACTTCGTGACTCGCCCATTTCCTTATGCCACGCTCAAATTGTCAAAATATTGAAATATACACTTTTCTGCATGTACTCAACTTACCTTGTCTTAATCTGAAGCGCTCGAGTTTTTCTGAAGATCTATTTTTCTTACTAATCTGACGAGCTGCCCTCAACGCACCCCACTATATTATGTATTCATTATGTGGTAAGGGTAGGTACATCACAGGGTGCAAAGTTTCTCCCCACATGATTTTCTGACGCGCTCGAGTAACACGCAAAATCCCCACTTGGACTCGTTTATTCCCAGTCGCCCCCGCGGGGATTGCCACCGGAGGCAAATGGGAATAAAAATTCCCAGTCACAGAGCATGTAAAAATTCTTAGTTGCCACCGGCAGTGACCGGGAAGTCATTGCCCCCACTTCAGTTTCACTGTACATTGCTTTCTCGATCGTAGAGAATAAAAGGAAGAGGCAACTTATCCTAAACCTGCCTCTAATCTCTAAAAAAAAAAGTGCATTGAAATATTTTTTTTTTTAATTTTGATTTCGATATGAATAATTTTATTTGTGTTTTAATGGTGTAGGTACTAGAATATTTATGTTATAATATTTTTATTATTTATTTTTATCTTTAGCCCAAAACTTTAAGAAAATTATTGTATTATTGTTAATGCTCAAATTATCTGTGATTGTTTATGACTAATTTTAAATATTAAGTATTCCAGAAATATATATATTATGTGGGTGTTATAAGGTTATACAAATGGTAAATTAATAATTGATCATAATAAAAAAAGTCTGTTATCTATGAATATGAATATTTACAGCCTTGTTATAAGACATATTTATTAAGAAATGATTTCTATGTAGTACTTTCCTAATTTAATTACTGTCTTTAAGAGTCTGATTACCTGTGATACAAAATACCAGTTTACATGTTTAATTTTAACAAGTTAATTCATATCTAAATCAACTTTTTTAGAGATTAGAGGCAGGTTTAGGATAAGTAGCCTCACCCTTTTATTCTCTACGATGGAGAAAGCAATGTACAGCGAAACTGAAGTGGCGACTGGCAATGTTTATATGCTCTGTGACTGGGAATTTTTATTCCCATTTGCCTCCGGTGGCAATCCCCGCGGGGGCGACTGGGAATGAACGCTTGGACCACACTATACTATTGTGCAAAAATCTATTTTTAAAAAGTAACCGACCAAACCAAACCAAATCCGATATACAAATTTCGGATAAAGAGAAAATTCGTTACATTTTTTTTCGCTATATATATACTCTTCAATATTATTAACTAGTTTTCGTGGTTCATGCCTTTGATTAAAGCCCAGCCATTTAAATGCCTCACCACTGTCGACTAGATAATATATGTACGTTTTATTAATATATGTGTGTTTTAAAATAATTCGATAAGTTTTAATTGTAATGGACCGTACACAATAAAATTTGTTGTTTCCAAAAGTAGTAGTATTTTTACCACCATCCAAAATATTCCTTGCAAAAGCAATCAGACGCCATTTAAGCAAAAATAACTATACGTTACATATCATACTTTTTAACCGACTTCAAAAAAAAAGGATTCGGTTGTGTTTTCTTTTTATCATTTTTGTTTATTACCTCATAGCTCCGTCGTTTATGGACCGATTTGCAAAATTTTTTTTTCTTTATAGGATATGCTTCCAGATTGGTCCCATTTTTTTCAAAATCCAGTTCTGATGATGGAATCCATGAGGAATCGAGGGAACTCCTCAAATATTATAGGCAACCATATAGTGATTTTGGTATTTTATCGAGAACTTAAGCATTTACAGTCAAAAAGTAACATTTGATGAAGTGGAACTGATGAAAGGAAACAAATGAACCAGAAATGGTCAACAGAACTTCATACTCACATTGATATCACAATGAAGATAGTTAAGCGACTATGACAATACAAATAAATGAATGGTTCTGAATAGTTACGTTGAAAATATTATCATCGAAGTGATTTGATGATGATGGAGCCGGAAGGTAGGCACTGGAACTCCGTAATTAATCAATGTAACCTAGCCGTGTATGGACTTATTAGAATCGTCATGAGATGCACTTTGGCTATAAGGTACTATCGAACTAATCTGATGATGGAGCCGGAAGGTGGAAGGTAGACACAGGAATTTTCTAATAAAACAATGTAACCTTGCAGTGTTTTGGGTTAATTGGAATCATCATGAGAAATAGGCACTCTGTTTATTTCTTAGTTTATCTCTGGTTCGCAACTAAAAAGTTTAAAATAAAAACTTTTTACAAAAACAAAAAAATAACGGACTTCACTAAAAAAAACACTAAAAGGATCAAAATAACTTTTATTTCGGAAGTCGGTGTTAAAATATGGTAATAGGATTGTTTTGAAGGCGTCATGGTACGAAAAGCATAAGTGACTAAAACAGTACTGCTTTAAGAGCTTGTGGTCGCCCCCCATGACTATGTGAACCCCCCCTAAGAGTGCCAAAGCTGGATCCGCCCTTGCCTCTCTGTAATCAGAAATTTGTGTGTGTTAGATATCCCATTAAAATAATTACTTGTAGCTGCAAGAGCCTTTCATTCCACGCAACCGTACCTTTTCAAAAAAAAATTATGTGCCCAGGCTACGGCTGTTGAAAGTTTGCGAGAGGCTACAGGAATTCACGGTGGAAAAGGCTGCGGTCAAGAAGCGAAGATGGCGGGCGGCGTACCTTACAACAAAGATGGACGTCAAGAGCCCGTGCCCCGTATTCGATTTGGCGTAGACGTACAAAATTGCAAGCACGGCGCAGTATTTACGCACATTACAACGATAAATTAGTGTGCGTGAGCTTAGAATCAGAAACGAAACATTTTGATGCTTTTATTTTATAATGTACCTAGATATAATAATAATAATAACTTGGACCCTGTTCCCGACACCGGCGGACAACTATTTTTATATTTTTAAATGTTTTTTTATCATGTTTTTTTTTTTAAAGAAATATTTAAAAATGTAAATGATATGTATATAAAAAAAAAAAAAAAATAATAATAATAATAATAACTCTTTATTTCAGGCTACTAAGGCCCATAGACACTATACATAAATAACAATCTTAAAAATAATAAACTAATACATAATAACATTCTATTTTTATTTATTATTAGAACTACGTTGGGTCGGCGACGTATTGCACTGAGTCGTGGTGTCATGTAGCCTTCCGCGAAAGCGCCGATACACGACACCCGTCGGCCAAAATTCTTCCTTCATGAAAGTCTCCAGATGTTGAGTCGGTACCCGTACAACAAAAGATTTGAAGTTGATCCTGTGACGCGACTCCAACCTTTCAATTCTCAGGATGAACCTGGTCTTCATCTTTATGTACTCCACGACATCCTCTACGCTCGTGGAGTGATGCAGACGTGACACGTACAGCTGCGTCGATGGAATAGCGGGACGCAGCAACATGTTCGGACCTGTCAATGCAGTACCGCACTGATTGCGACAAGCAGGCTTCTTCTTCTTCTTTACTACACGAACGAAGCCTTCTTCATCGACCTGTCCTTGGCTTGTTACCGAAGGTAACGAGCTTCGAACGTGGACGGAGGGCCCCTGGATACCCCTCACTTGTTTTGATGGCCGCTGATTTTTCGCTGGAGTAGCAACAACGGCAGCTGAGTAAGCACGTGACGCGCTCACTTGTTTCGGTGCCCCAGAGACGGGGGACGCGGGGAGGGCAGGGCGCATTTGTGCATCACTTGCAGTGACGGCGTTCGGCGACGAGTCCAATTTTGCTGACTCGAAACTCCGCTGCGATGCATTCAACGCGCCGTGACTGGTGTTGATGTTGATAGTTCGCTCGTGTGACCTACATACCGTATTGCGTAAATCTGCTACCTCGGTACGTAGATCGCTGATGATGGTTTGCGATGCTTCCAACTTCAACTGCATCTCGGCCAGGCTTGATCTGAGGGTTGTGATGTCCCGCAGCAGTCTGGTGACGTCGACGTGGTCGAATGTGACGGGGGGCAGCTTGCGCAAATCCTTCGCCACGAAAGTCGGCACGTCATCTGGGTCGGTCTCCTTGAGCACTTTGATAATGTCCTGGAGACTCCTCTCTCCTTTTTCATCCCTCCTACGGGACGGCATTCGGTCAGCCATGTGTAGCGACTCGTACAGCAGTGTTTTCGCTCTGCCAATCTCCTCTTCATTGAAGTTGGACGTGCAGATCTGGGTCACACTGACCTCGTCCATGACATCGAGCTGATACTGCAGGAATGCCAGAACCTCGTTCGCCACAAGTTCTTCCGAACGCATGATGGCAGCGGCACTTGCCGCGTTCAGCGCAAATTAAATAATAATTTTCGCGTACAGTGCAGGCGCGTCCGATTTCAACGATTGATCGCACTGCGATATGATTTTGAGTTTTATGTTGAAAATTGTTTTTATAAAATATTGCAATTTCATTATAGTTTTTCGAATGTGCGAAACGTCTCCGATTCAGAAAGAGCAAAAATGCTTTCGTATGTTCGGATGCCAGTGTAGCCACCCTACAGCACATCACTGTTACTACGCTAGAAACACGCAGCCATTGTACTCCAGGGACCCACGTGCGAGCCTCGCTACCTGCTTCCACAGCTGCTCGACCCAAAAGCATTCCCACGCTACGCAGCCATTGTACTCCAAGGCCCCACGTGCGAGCCTTGGTACCTGCTACCCCAGCTGCCCCAATAAAAGCATTGCGCGCTCGAACCGCGCTCATTGTTTTGTACTAAGTTACTATTGGTTAAGTTTTAGTCCGTAATATTGTAAACTAGTATAAAAGGAGGTGCATGGTGGAAATATACACATTCTGTTTTGGAGTCACACGATTCTTACTTCTATCCCCAAAGTGGTGACCCCGAGTTTTTCTACCCAGCTACGGACCTGGTGTATGCCTGCCGGCTGGAGTAGATATCACACGCGACACGCTCCTCAATCAGCTACGGACCCGGTCTTAGGCCTGCCGACTGGTATGACGGCATAGTCACAACATCTCCAAGTGATCACTGCCCCGTCGTCGTCATAACGGTACACCGTGATTGCACATTTCAGTTGGCCTCCCACAAGCGGGTCTCACCAACTGAAATCTCAAGAGGCAAAACATACACGGATATCGTTCCAGACATTTAACATCGCGTAGTCGCCGCCCAACAAATTGAAGATGTCCCTGCCTCCAAACATTTGTCAAACAGAACAACAACCAGGCCCGTCAACATCGCACAGCGTGACGAACGCTGAAGCCGGCATATCGCTCACAATGCGCATTCCAGCGTTCTGGCGCGATCGACCACGCCTGTGGTTCATAATCTTTGAAGCCGCAACCAATGACCTCAAAAAAGGCCAAGCTCAGCTCGCCCAGATGGTCATAGCGCAGCTGGAGCGGCAGGATATTGAGCAGATCGTTGACCTCCTGTACAACCCATCTGAGACGGATCAATACACGGCGATAAAGAAAAGGCTCATATCCGCCTACGAGGAATCTGACAGTCGGCAGTTTGAAAAACTACTGTCAGAAATGGAACTCGGTGAGCAAAAGGCGACACAATTACTCCGCCAGATGCGCAATCTCGCCAGGGATAAAGTCCCCGACTCCACGCTGCGTCTCATGTGGACAAACCACCTGCCATCACACGTGCGCTCAGTCCTGGCAGTCAGCGAGTCGTTCAGCACAACGACCGCCCCGGAAGAACTCGCGCTGCTTGCCGACAAAATGATGGGGCAGACAGCAACAGCCGAAGTCGCAGCCGTGCAGTCACCTGCACCACCCACACCAGCACCACAGGTAGTTACTACCCAGTATCTCGCTAACGAACTAACTCTCGCTAGAGATAGCAGAATTAAAAGCGACAGGTTTAAAAGCGAGACGTACGTCGTCATACGACCACGATCATCGTCCGTCATACGACCATGATCATCGCCCGTCATACGACCACGATCACCACGATCATCGTCCGTCATACGACCACGATCACCGTTGCAAGCGCTACCCGTCTCGACACCGTTCCAACTCGAGGTCACGGACCCGTGATACAAAAGGCCGAGATACGTCGCCATCACCTATGTGCTATTACCACCGACGGTTCAAAGAGCAAGCCAGACGCTGCACGACACCCTGCTCATTCACAAAACCAAACTCGGAAAACTAAAAAGAACATTGGCAGAGGCGGACACCGGCGTTCATGAAAATGCACACCGCCTATACATCACCGATTACAAAAACAAATTATCGTTCTTAGTCGACACGGGCGCAATTATATCCGTGCTACCAAGAGCAAAAGGGCAAAAACAAACGCCGCTGCCATTCAAACTATACGCAGCAAACAACACCACAATAGCCACGTACGGGGAAAAAACCCTATGTCTCGACCTCAACTTACGACGCCCTTACAAATGGCGTTTCATTGTAGCTGACGTCTCGAAACCGATACTCGGAGCCAATTTCCTCAAACATCACCAACTCATCGTTGATCTGAGGAATCGGAAGCTAATCGACGGGGTTATAAACCTAAAGGTCAACGTTCCGGTACGAGTATCAGACGTACCTACCGTGCGCAGTATCGACATGTCGCAAACTTACCACGACATACTAGCACAGTATCCCGGCATAACGAGGCTAACATCGATGGAATTGAACAGCAACATCAAAGTGCAACATTTCATCGAAACTCGGGGACCACCGATACACTGCCGCGCCCGACCAATCCCACCGCACCGTTTCGAGATTTCACTCATCACCTATCTGGGAAAACAACATTCTCCACGATCGACCTCAACCGTGCCTACCAGCAACTAAGCGTAAGAGAAGAGGACGTAGAAAAAACTGCAATTATCACCCCGATGGGATTATTCGAATTCCCACGTATGTGCCCTGGTTTGAAAAACGCGGGACAAACGTTTCAACGATACATTCACGAAGTGCTACGAGGGTTAGATTTCGTTTTCCCATTCATCGACGATTTGCTGCTAGCATCCGAAAACGAGTCCCAACACCGCGAACACCTTCACATCGTACTCAAGTGACTCGAAGAAAACGGCATCACGATAAACCCCGCCAAGTGCAACCTAGGTAAACCCGAAGTCCAGTTCCTAGGATACACCGTATCAGCAGACGGAATCAAACCTCCGCAACATAAGATAGAAGCCATCGCGAACTATCCCAAGCCGACTACCATTGAAGAGCTGCGAAGATACGATAAACGGAACAGACGGACGGTTCTCGGTATGATAATTTTTTATCGCGATCATATACCGAACGCCGCATCCCAGCAAGCACCATTAAACGCTTACCTACACAATGTCAAGAAAAAAGACAAAACACCAATTACCTGGACCGACGAAGCTATTCAAGCATTTGAACAAAGCAAAACTAGCATCATAAACGCAACCCTAATTGCCCACCCGTCGCACCACGCAACAATAGCCCTATTCTGCGACGCATCTGGCAATTCAGCGGGTGCCGTACTCCAACAATACCGAAACAACATCTGGGAACCGCTTGGATACTTTTCTAAGAAATTTACCGACGTACAAAAGAACTATTCAACATTCGACCGTGAATTACTTGCAATTTACATGGCAAAAAAGCACTTTCGGAAGATATTCGAAGGACGCTATCTCATCATATTCACCGATCACAAGCCGCTAACATATGTTATGTCGAAGATACACTACAACTCGGAAACACAGAGGCGAATGAGACAACTTTTGTTTATCAGCGAATTTACGACAGACATACGTCACGTGAGCGGTAAACAAAACATCGTCGCCGACACACTTAGCCGCATAGAAACAATTTCGTGCCCATCTACAATCAACTACACCGACATAGCCAGCGCACAAACAAAGGACAGCATTATAGAACACATGTTGTCCCAAGAAAACATCTGTCTCAAAAAGATAACAATACCCAACACCGACATCGAACTGTACTGTGAAACATCCACTAATTATGTACGCCCGTACATACCCGAGCAATACAGGAAAGAAGTTTTTGAGAGCGTGCACAACATCAGCCATCCTGGTACGCGCACGACTCGCAAGCTTCTCACGTAAAAGTATTTCTGGCCATCCATGAACGCAGACATCAGCTGCTGGACTCGATCGTGTATACTTTGCCAAAAAAGCAAGATACAGCGTCACACACACACTCCAGCATCGCATCTTTCCCGCCAGGCGAACGCTTCCAACACCTACACGTCGATATCGTTGGACCCCTCCCTAAAACGTCTCAAGGTCATCGGTACTTAATAACTATGATCGACCGATTAACGAAATGGCCCGAAGCAATCCCTACTGACGAGATATCAGCCGCTCGCATAGCCGATATCGTCTATCAACACTGGATCGCAAGATTTGGATGCCCGGCCACGCTAACCAGTGACCAAGGTCGACAGTTCGAGAGCGAACTGTTCCAAAACCTAATGAAACAAATGAGGATAAAGAAGAATCGCACAACACCTTATCATCCGCAGAGCAACGGCATCCTGGAAAGATGGCATCGCACTCTCAAAGCCGCATTACGCGCGAAACTTACAACCGCAAGTTCATGGATCGACGAGTTACCTACCGTACTACTAGGACTACGTGCCGCCCTAAACACAGACACCGGCGTGAGCGCTGCCGAACTTACCTACGGTCACAATTTACGTTTACCTGGTGATTTTTTCATCGCAAGCACTACACTCCTACTATGGACTACACCTACGTCAGTAAACTTCGCGACATCAATCAACAAAACAAACCGCAAGTAGCTACCCGGCATCACAGCAACAATAAAAGCGTATTCGTGCATCAAGATCTACTCAAGTGCAGCCACGTTTTTATCAGAACAGATGCAGTTAAGAAACCATTACAGACTCCGTATGAAGGTCCCATCAAGTACTAAGCCGAACAGATAAAGTTTACACCATACAACTACCCAATCGGCAAGCAAACATATCGATCGACCGACTGAAGCCTGCATACGTCATCACAGAAGATACCAGTAGTCTATCACCAACAACATCAAGTTCTATTACCTACACCTCACCATCAGCCAAGATTACCACACCTGTTACCATACCAAATACCAGTACCAACATACAGAATACCAAGAACAGTACTACGCCAACCGCTATCAAGGAAACCCAAGTACCACATACAAGCATGACGTCACAGCCCGCTAACAACAGAAAAACACGTTCGGGTCGTGTCGTCAAACTGCCGGTACGCTTCGCTTGAGGGGGAGTACTGTAGCCACCCTACAGCACATCACTGTTACTACGCTAGAAACACGCAGCCATTGTACTCCAGGGACCCACGTGCGAGCCTCGCTACCTGCTTCCACAGCTGCTCGACCCAAAAGCATTCCCACGCTACGCAGCCATTGTACTCCAAGGCCCCACGTGCGAGCCTTGGTACCTGCTACCCCAGCTGCCCCAACAAAAGCATTGCGCGCCCGAACCGCGCTCATTGTTTTTTTTTTTTTTTTTTTTTTTTTATTAATGATAGGCTCGCGTTTGACCACCATCTCACCTGATGGTAAGCGATGATGTGGTCGACGATGGAGCACGCTTGCCTAGAAGTAGCCTATTCACTCTTGACTTAAAGACCCCTAAGTTGTAGCTATCTGGAAACACAGACTCCGGCAAGGAATTCCACTCCTTGGCTGTACGCATAATAAATGTGTTCTTAAAACGTTTTGTGCGTATGGGTGGGATGTCTACCATGTACCGGTGGCGCAACGCCGTACGTCTAGTGGTCCGATGATGGAACGGACTTGGCGGAATTAGATTGTGCAATTCCAGTGCACACTCCCCGAAATGTAAACGATAGAAAACCGACAGGCTAGCAACTCGGCGGCGATGCCCAAGGCTTTGGAGCTTCGACTCAACAAGTGCATCATTGCCGATGATCCTCTTGGCTCGCCTCTCAATCGACTCTAGCGCATCAAGCTGGTATTTGGCAGACCCGTCCCAAAGATGAGAGCAGTACTCCATACACGATCGTACTTGCGCTTGATAAAGGTTGAGCAGCTGTTCCGGCGTGAAGTACCGTCTCACCTTTGCTAAGATCCCCAATTTTTTGGCAGCCAGTTGAGCCTTTGCCTCGATGTATGAGCCGAAATTTAGAGTAGACGACAGCGTAACCCCAAGAAGCTCAAGGTGGTCGGTTATTGGCACGGTCACACCTCGGAAAGATGGAGCCGGTTGGAATTGACTCCGTTTAGCGGAAAAAAGACACGCTTGGGTTTTAGTTGCATTGAACTTGACCAGATTGGCATCGCCCCAATCGGAAACCGCCTTCAAGGACGAGTTCAAGCGTTCAACCATAGCCTCTCGAGACGACTGGATCTGTGACCCACTAGCACGTGCGTCAGACACATATCTCTCGGCAACAGTGCTATCGTCTGCATACCCAAAGATACCGGGTTTAAGTAAGTCATTTATGTGCAGCAAAAACAATGTTGCCGAGAGAACCGACCCCTGAGGGACCCCGGCATTAATATCCATTTGACCGGACGAGTAGCCATCAACAACCACTCGGATGGATCGATCCCTCAAGAAGTCTGCGATCCAATCACACAGACCAGTGGGTAGGCCGAAGGAAGGAAGCTTAGCAATAAGGCTTTCGTGCCAGACCCTATCGAAAGCCTTCGAGATATCGAGGGAGACGGCAAGCGCTTCCCCATGCTTCTCGATGGCCTCGCTCCAGATGTGAATGGCATACGCTAGAAGGTCCCCAGTGGACCGATTTTGGCGAAAACCGTATTGCCGGTCACTGAGGATGTCGTTAGCTTCTAGGTATGCCAGAAGTTTCTTGTTAAGCACCCGTTCCATACTCTTACAGAGGATGGACGTAACAGAGATGGGTCTGTAGTTTGCTGGGTCAGCTCGACTGCCCTTCTTGGGCACAGGCTGCACGTTAGCTTGCTTCCAAGCAATCGGCACTTTTCCAGTCTCATATGAGATGCGAAATAGGCGTGTCAAGATCGGAGACAATTCAGGCGCACAAGTTTTAAGTACAATTGCTGGTATCCCGTCGGGGCCACTAGCTTTGTTCACGTCGAGGTTACGCAGGACCCTACGAACGTTCTTTTGATGGATACGAACGTCTGACATCCTCGTCGCGCATCCATCAGGAGAAACAGGTGGCCGTGCGTCACCAGAATTCAGACGAGAAGATTCCGCAAAAAGAGAGGCAAACAAGTTTGCTTTCTCCTCAGCGGTGTGAGCCAGCGACCCATCGGGTTTCAGCAGTGGCGGAAGTGACGGACGGCAGAAGTTCGATTCAACCGACTTAGCCAGGGACCAAAACGCTTTACTACCTGCGGGGTATGAAGCAAGTTTGCTCCCAATTCGGCTTATGTGGTCAAACCGAGACCTCCGCAACACCTTCTTGCAGGACTTGGCAGCCCTGTTAAAGGCCTTCTTCTTTTGAGCCACGTCGCTTGCTTTGCGCGTACGAGCGTCGGCCCAAGCTCGATATGCCGCGTGCTTAAGCGCGTCTGCGCGATCACATTCGGCGCCAAACCATGGACGAGCTTGGCCAGACATTGTTACGTCAGAGAATGGGATGAAGTACTCCATCCCCTGTCGCAACACATCCGTCACGGCATCTACGCACGACGAAGCATCATCTGAAGAAAAGCAAGTGGGCTGCCAAGGATAGCATGCGAAAAAAGACCGCAAGCCATCCCAATCTGCTGACCTGTATCGCCAAACCCGCCGGGTGCCCCTAGGGCTGGGATCGGGTGGGGAGTAGACAGACACAGACTTAACCAGACAGTGGTCGGAACCGCCTAAAGGCGAACATATCGACACAGAGTAGCGGTCTGGATCTGTTGTCAGCAGAAGGTCCAGGCAATTGGCTGTGTGCGAATCCACATCCGGCACCCTCGTTGCCCCCTGGACCAGCTGGGTAAGATTTAATGCTAGCGCTAGCTTACGCATCTCTCGCCCAGCGTGGTCTGTGGACTGGTACGGGAAAAGCCACTCATGGTGGTGGGCATTAAAATCCCCCAGTAACACCAATTGGGCAGAAGGGTACCGCTGCTGAGCCGCATCCGCCGCCTCACTCAGATGCTGCGTGAGCCCAGATGTCTCCTGATCTCCGCTGTGCGAGCGGTAGACACAAGCGTAGATTATTTTATCTAGGCCTGTGTCCACCAAAGTCCAAAGCGTCGAGAACCTGGAGTCCTCAAGGTTACGGAGACGCCGATAACAGATGTCGTCACGGGCGTACATACATACACCCGCACGTGGTTTGAAATTGTGCTCCAAGGTAAAACCTGGGTAAGAAAGGTACGACACGTCGGACGGACCTCTGATCTGCGTCTCCGAAAGGAAGAAGAGAGCTGGTTTTTCAGTCTCGAGGTGGTGGTGGACTGCGACGAGATTGGAGTGCAGACCTCGTATGTTAGTGAGGTGCACTTTGTGAGAGAGGGAGTGCAGCCGCTGTTTATCTTGACTCTTTCTTTTCCTTTTCATTTTTATTTGAGTGAAGGGAGGAGAGGAGAAGGAAGTGAAATGAGGTTCCACGCAGCTAACCTTCAGGCACGCACTGAAAGGACGACATCATTAGGGGACTAGTCTGGAGACTGCGGGGACGCCCGAGCCCCCCCGAGAATGTCCATCGGGCCCTCTCGTCTGGTCGCCAACCAGCACGATGGCGCATTCCGGGATTTTTCGACAGTTGGCGGGGCAGCCTTTCATGTGTGGCTAGCACATTACTTGGGCCCCCAGCTATCTGCGGTCGGCCAGCGGCAACCGTGCCTCGGATCCCGCTACCCTCCGCGACTAGCCTCCCGATTCCTCCATATCAGCACGAACCAGGATGGTCTGCTTGCGCTGGAACAGCTATTTCGACCCAACTCCTCTAGACTGGCTACACTGAGCATCATACCGGAACACGGCCAGGCCGTTTGGCGGCACGTCTTTGCTCAGTGGGTGGTCGCAAGCCAACGGTCGAAACCTACCACCAGTTAGTGTCACCTGATTAGCACCACCCGGGGACCACGTGTAGGGACTTGCTTCAGGTGTTCTCCTACGGACGCGGGTGACTCGGCCCCCAAAATTGTTTTGTAGATACTAAGTTACTATTGGTTAAGTTTTAGTCCGTAATATTGGAAATATACACATTCTGTTTTGGAGTCACACGATTCTTACTTCTATCCCCAAACCAGTGTGTCCGGTTAGGTATTCTCCTCTACAGGTCACATTTAATCGATTCTCGTAAAGTTTTTTATGCAGGTTTGTTATTTTTTTTATTCAGTTATCAGCTCAGGTTGTCAGGATTTTTTTTCAAAATGGCGGGATTGTCAAATAAAAAAACTCATATTTGAGTCATTTAGATTTTTTCTAATGTCAAAAATCTTATATTTTACCATTTTTTTTATTAACTAAATTGTCGTTTTAATTGGGTAACAAAATTATATACAAAAGCCATTAACTAATTAAAACTATATTATATACACCAAAGGCTACTCCTAACTAAAATATGGCGTCATAAAACTCCTCCGCTTTCAACTGGAAGTGTGCCCAAAAGGCTGGCGGCATTGCCACGTTGTATGGCAATGCTTAATCTCTGACCGAGGTAAAAGTCAGCCCTTGGGTCACGTGAAGTGCCAACTAAGCGTTATTTAGACGCTTTTGTGAAAGTTGGTCAACCTATATTTGATGACTTTAAGAATGAGGCTTTCTGTTAATCATACCTGAAAAACATTTAATACAGAAACTGTTGGTAAATATTTCATAAATAAATTAATTATAAATAAAGGATTTTTAGTTTATGATGTGCTGAGTTATATAAAATAAAAAATAAACAAAAGTGAAGTTTTGATATTTCCCAAGCAGCACGCAAGCGTTTTAAACATCAATAAATCAGCTGATTTACAGCTTAGAGCTGTATAAGGGTTGTACAAGTGTGTAAAATACAGCTTTAGACTGCATAAAGGTATCCGCGTAAGTTTATGGTTATAGGTATATCAGAGTATTATTAATCTACTAAATATTTTAAAGTATTTTGTGCCACTTTAATCTGCGTTTTTAAACTATTTAAAGGCTAAGAATTAAAACTCTTTAAAGGCTGTATATTGTATGTCACTACTTTATACAGCTGCGGCCCTTTGGGCATTACTCAATGTACCTACTATTTATTTAATTTTAAGGTGTTTCCTTTTTTTTAATGCCAATAAACGCAAATTTTCTCTTTTTATTTTCTTTCTTGTTGAATCGACATCTTGTTACTGGGATGGTATGTTACTTAGGAAAACTTTTTCTTTCTAACTTTTTATTTCATTACGTTGTATTTTTTTTTTAGGTAGGAATTCAACCAATGACTTCTTCCGCGCTAGGATGGAGTTGGAGGGCTTGTCAGACTTGTACTGACTAAGATCCACTCCCTATGTTCCTTCTATGCCTTGCATTCCAGGACCCCGGGTTTCTCTTTCGGAAGCCAACCCATGGCCCCAGTAGGTTTCGGCCCTGCTAGGCCACTACGGTTTTGCTTTCATCTCTTTGAGGCGCGCATGGAAGACTACATGCCGTGTCCTCCGGGCGGTCCGCACAAGGATGATATCCGGGCGTTTCCTCCGCTACCCATTGCTCGCGTCCGCAAGCCCACGCCTACGGTGGCTAGAAATCGGGGACGGGATCCCGGCGGGTGGGGCGTGAGGATGTCCGTTCCCTCAAGCGAGCGACCGCCTCCTTCACTAGCATTAGTGCTTCGCAGAGGGAGGCGACCGCCTGCCATTCCTCCTCCCTCCGGACCATCACCTGTACCAGGGTCCAGCGCGAGAGGTCGTTGCCACCAATCGCCCCCACGAGGACAAGGCAGTCCACCATATGCTGTTTTTTCCGTACGAATCAGATGAATTAGCCTCCCGAACTGAGTCCGGTGAGGACTTAGAACGATTAAAAAATAAAACTTAAGTAAATCCATAGTACCTATGCCTTTTTTCGCATAGTTCCTAAATAACGTAACATCGCAGTTACAAGACGTCGTATCAGCAAGGCTTCGCAGTATGATATTTTCGCTTTAAAATCGTTCGCAGTTTTTCGATGTAACGAAACATCGCAGAAACAAAACGTCGATTTAACAAGGTGTAGAATTATAGAGATGTCGTTGAAAGGTTTTCGAAGAAACAAAGTTCGATGATATGGGTTTTGCACTCAAGTAGGTATTCCCTTGAGACTTACCAGTCAAGAACCATGACATGAGTAGGTAGGTACACGAAATTAATAGAATTAAAATACACCTTTACCGTTTACCTTTTTGGCGCAGCGATTGAGCTATTGCTGCGATGCGAGTCGCGGGTTCGATTCCCACATAGGTAGAACAAATATTTGTTTGGCCCAAGATAAGTAGTGTCTTGTATATAAAGGAGACAGCAATAAAGTCCTTACCATACACATTTACAGGACGTTCTACACTAAATATCTGCTAAACTGAAATTAAGACATTTGACACTTTTCCGCTGGGAAAACGCACACCCATCTTTCGATGGCCAGTCTACCTACCTAACCATTCCATTTATTATTTTGTTTCACATATCAGAAATGGTGAATATATATTTCTTAGTAAAATGTTTTCATAAATATTTATTTATATATTATTTACACAACAATTAAGAAACTGGACAACTAATAGGTATGTACTTAATATCTGTAAAATTTAAACAGCTTCCAATAGTATGAGGCTGGGATAACTCAGACCTTTTTATTTAACACTTTAGGGTAACCTAGCCATACACGTTAGGAAACCCTAACGTACGCAGGTAAACACCTGCACAGTGTTATACCTGTCAGGTAAACTTGAGCTGACTAAATAACATACACATAGCGGTAAACCTTTACAAACTCAGTTGAAGCCATGGCCCCAGCAGCAAATCTCGACGCTTTAGCGCTAATCGCTTCTCGTAGTCGCCGCACAACTAACGCCTGCGTAGGCGGCCGCCATACACGCTCGCAGTGCAGTTTTGCCTGTACACAGTTAAACTGCACAGGTAAGGTCAACTAGGCTAATTGCGTCGACGGGGCTAATGAGTCTTTGAGCATTTATTTGAAAACTAGACCACATTTACATAGTTACGTTACATTTGCTTAAACTACATACATGTCAGGGGCGCAGACTCCGTGGGTGCTCGGGGGCACCCATGAGAAACAAACAGTGGGTGCCGAGCACCCCTGGGAATAGCCATCAAGAAACAGATCAGTAACCGCCTTTTAGGGATGGGCGTTTTTTCATTACCCGACGATCCATTTAGCGCAGTGGTAGCGCCGGTTAAGACGCAAGGGTTGCGGGTTCGATTCCCGCACCAACACAAATGTTTGTTGATGAAACAGATATTTGTGTTGGGTCTGGATGTTTTTTGTACCTTCGTTGTTCCGCAATATATAAGTAGGACATTTATTTGTCGGTCGATCACTGTATTTCTCTTCTCACACTTCGCCACTTTTTCGAGTCATCAAATGAGCATGAGCACCCATGAGGTTTTCTAAAAGCGCCGGCGCCCCTGATACATGTAGTGCCTATTTAAAATGACGTAGTAATTTATCCAAATATTTAGCCATTTTGTAAATTACAAGTGTCAATTTGTTACTGCGAGAGTAGGTAAGTAAAAAATCTATGTTAATCTTAAGTTTTCTTTAATAAACTGATTTTATTTAATAAAGATGGTAAGGTATTGTCTATGGGTTGTTTGTGCAGGCAAGTTATTTTTTAACCGACTTCAAAAAGGAGGAGGTTATATGTTCGGTTGAATGTATGTTTTTTATTTAAGTTCACCGATTTCTCGGTCAATTGTGGACCGATTCTGAAATTATTTTTTTGGTTGAAAGGTTATGCTTCCGAATTGGTGCCATAGAAATATTGTAAAGCCACGTTTTCACTAGGGGACATTTGTCTCGCGACCTTGTCGCCCGACACAAAATCTACGTGTCCCGCGACATGTCGCCCGACGTCGCTTGCGACATTTACGAGTTGCAGGACTTGTCGCTAGTCGACGCTCTGCGAGCGTCGACACGCGCGATCTTCGTCGTGCGTGTCCCTCGACAGTCGTCCGACAGCCTTTGAGTAGTGAGGACGCGTGTCGCTTTGTGTTTTGAAGGGCTCGGCTCGGGCGACATACTGTTCACTACTGGCTAGTGTGAACAAGTCATATGTCGAGGGACAAAGTTGCAGAAACAAAGTACGTGAATGTCGGACGACTTGTCTCCGCGACATGTCCCCTAGTGAAAACGTGGCTTTATGATCTGATCATGAACTTCGAAGATATGGAACAGAACTCCTCATAGGATCACAGCAGAACCGTCGTAACAAGTAAAATTGCTTTGTTTATACGTGTAGTCGATGACTGACTGAAAGTAGAGGGGGAATATATCGAACTGATCTGATGATGAAGCCTGAAGTTAGGCACCGGAACTCTGTAATAAATTAATGTAATTTAACAGTGTTTGGAATTATTAGAATTGTCATGAGTATCACTCTAGTTATAAGGTATTTAAGTTTGCACTTTTTAGTAGTGGTACCATAACTAAAAAGTGTAAAATAACTTTTTACAAAAAAAATACAACCGACTTCAAAGTAAAAAAAACACTGAAAAGTGCAAAATAACTGTAATTTCGGAAGTCGGTGTTAAATAACGAAGAGACAAAACTATTATAGAAACACCGACTTCCGAGTTATTTTGCACTTTTCAGTATTTTTTTTTTACTTTGAAGGCGGTTGTATTTTTTTTTGTAAAAGTTTTTTATAATGCAATATATAGCTTTGAGTAAGTAGATAATAATATTGCAAGTTTTTAGTTTATGATTAATGTCTTGGGGTAAACGCGTCTGCCGTTACTGGGCAATTGAGACACTCTTTTTCCCCAAAACAGAATTCGTCAACCTTTTTATGTCTTCACATTTTAATACAATTTTATTTCAGATAAAAAAATATAAGTATACATGCTACCTTTACACTCGTTCTTTACTCTTCAGGATCATTTATTTTAGGAACTTCTGTGCAAACTCCTACACAAAGTGTAACATTTTTATCATAATTTGACTACTCAAAATTCATTTGCCTAACCCGGGTTCTGGGGGATTGACGAATATGACATTAAAAAAAAACAACTGGTTAATGTGCTTTTACAGAATATAATTATGTAACAAATCATAAAGAAATATTGAATCAGTTACACAAGAGACCAAGTTTACAATTCATGGTATCATATATGTAAAACCGATTTTAAAAGACAAAAGAAAGACATTGAAAGAACATAAGCCAATAAACTCCTCTTCTTGAGGTACGATAGAAATAAAACTAATGAAAAAAACTAAAACCAAACTTCTTAGTTATTGTAAAAAGTCTCGAGTTCAGAATACTCTCTCAAATATAGAAATGTTGACAGTTTCTTATTTTTGTTAGCAGATTTGCACTCAAGTTTATGTATAATAATGTAATTATAATTATTATTTGGAAAGAGTGCAATCCACTTTTTATAATTTTTTTCAATTTTTATTTAAGTATTTTTATGAGCGGGATTAACAATGTAAGATGTTCAAAGCATTAAAATTAACAAGAACATTTACGGGTTCTTGTAAAATCTTGTCAACTTATATTTTATTTGGCCACTATATTAATCCTTTTTAGTAGCTTGCTGCTTAGCCTGATGGGCTTGCAATACAGCAACAGCTTCATCCACTTTAGCTTTGAGTGACTCTCCATGTTCCAACATATGAAGAAGTTCCGAATTATCAATTTCCAAAAGCATTCCAGTTATTTTTCCAGCCAAATCTGGATGCATTCTTTGAATTAATGGGAACAAGCGCTCTCCAAGCATCTGCTTTTGTTCTTGAAGTGGAGCGGCGGCCAACATGGTCGACGTTAACGGTTCTTGACCCTGTATGTGTACTGCTGGCTGTGGAGCTGGTGGGTTACGCATGTTGGCGGTATACTTATAACCAGCCGGACGTCCACTCTGAGTTACAAGAGGTGCACGAATTGAAGCTGCAGTAGCTACGCCTTGCTGACCTGTAATAGGTCTAGCTCCAAGAGATGTTCGAAGTGCAGCTTGAGTAGGAGCCCTTGGTGCTGGACGGAAAGGCGCCTGCATATTGGGATATCCTGATGCGGCAGCTTGTGTGCTGGGCCTAACCGGTGGCTGGGCGGTCCAACGGGGTGATGGTCTTATTTGTGTCATTTGAGCAGGACCATAGAACCTTTGAGCGGGAGGTATGGTTGGGACAAAGTATCCTCCTGCGCCGCCTGGTTGGAAAATTTGACCCATTTGCTGCATGCGCATGCTGGCCATTCTTTGCATATATTGAGAAGTCAGATGGGCCTTACGATCTTCTTTGCGCTGAGCCAAAGCTACATATAAAGGTTTAGTACCCACAATACGGCCATTCATTTCTGTAACAGCTTTCGTAGCTTCCTCAGGCGATGAGAAGCACACAAATCCAAAACCTTTACTGCGACCATCCTCTAACATCACCTGAAAAAATTACGTTTATACATAAATAAAGAGTCTTATTACGTTTTGTTCCACAGAAGTCCTAATTTTTAACCGACTTCAAAAAGGAGGAGGTTATAATTATGTTCGACTGAATGTATGTTTTTTTTTATGTATGTTCACCGATTTCTCAGTCAATTGTAGACGGATTTTAAAATTTTTTTTTTTGATTGAAAGGTTATGCTTCCGAGTTGGTCCAATAGAAATATTGTTATGATCTGATCATGAACTTCGAAGATATGGAACAGAACTCCTCATAGGATCACAGCAGAACTGTCGTAACAAGTAAAATTGCTTTATTTATACGTGTTTTCCATGATTGACTGAATAAAGAGGGGGAATATATCGAACTGATCTGATGATGAAGCCTAAAGTTAGGCACCGTAATGTAATCTAACCGTGTTTGGGATAATTAGAATTGTCATTAGATGCACTCTGGCTATAAGGTATTTAAGTTTGGCTGAGGGGTACTTTTTAGTGGTGGTACCATAACTAAAAAGTGTAAAATTCAACCGACTTGCAAAGTAAATAAAAAAACACTGAAAAGTGCAAAATAATTTTAATTTCGAGTCGGTGTTAAAAAACGAAGACACAAAACCATTATAGAAACACCGACTTCCGAAATTAAAGTTATTTTGCACTTTTCAGTGATTTTTTATTTACTTTGAAGTTGTTGAATTTTTTTTGTAAAAAGTTTTTTATTCGTATCACCTTCGGAAATAACTTTATGAATTAAAACTGGAGCGAATGCTTAAATCTATAATAAAATGTATGAATTTTGGATAATAACGATGTTCCCACACCCCCAATTCTTATACCTTTTAGATAGTTTTAATCTTTTGCAAGATTAATTATCATATCACCTATATTTTGGGAGGTAATAAATATAGTAAATAAATAGATTGGATTGGCAATCGCATGAAAATAAAATGTATCTCACAAGTAATACGTATTATGTTAAATTACTGTTAGTCCGATTGCCAAGTCAATTTATTTATTTAGAACATAAAAGATTTGTAATATTGATATGGTCACTGGTAAGATGTTGCAGAAGGTCCCTAGTAGGAACTGAGTTGCGAGACTTGGTTTTTTTTACAAGTTATGTTTTTGATGGCATCTCATTTCTTTTTGTAGATTCCTTAATATTATAAAATACAGGTACACTGATTCATTAACTGCAAAAGATAACTTTATATCTCTATATGTATTTATATGGGAATACAAAGTTATTTATGCAGTTGGTGTATCTATAAAACTTTACCGAAATTGCAAATTATTTTAGTTTTTCATTGATTTATAGGTATAATAGGGGTTAAAGTATGAAATTGCCGTTTTATTGTAATAGATACTTCGAATTGACATAGAACCTTCATGGTTTGAGATTTTTGAGTGAAACTTTTTTCCTATGAAGTTCTTTAACAAAATGTGCAACATTCGATTATCGATTTTCAGTTGTTTTTTTTATTCAGCTTAGACAAGAAAGATGGATACTTTAGGAAAATTCAAGTCATTTTTGAATACGAGTTCCAAAGCGGAACTAACTCGGCAGAAACAGTTCGCAATATCGATGTTGAACGCACCGGTTTTGGTTTAAAAAACGCTTTCGTGATGTGTGATTAACCAAAGTATATCTCTCGCACTTGGGAGTCGCAGCGCAACGCTTGCAACATTTTTTCTCTAGCACACATGTGCAAATCTACGATGTCATACACCAAGTTACGCACACAAAGCTAAAACTAGTCCTCACTTATTTCGTCGCTTATGTTTACGACGACTCCGTCTATACTTTTTTATTCGTCTGAGTTTATCGGATAATTATTTTGTATTAACTTATTGTATTAAAATATAACTTCAGTATTTTAGGGTAATAATTTATTAAAAAATGCAATTAAACTTAACAGCGAAGTTAGAAATGCCTAAATATATGAAAATAATAAATCTCAACTTGTCGGGGTAGCAACGTACATTATTATTTACCCTTTGCTTGTGTTAATCTTGTGTCAACATGGCGTAAGCTAAAAATCGGTTGAAAACAATAAATCGTAATTTCAAGTGGATTTTTCAAGTGCAGTATCCCAAAAATGCTGTTTCTTTTTTAAATTATCTGAAGCAAACCATCCACTTGTAAACTTTAGGACTGCGTTTTAAGAAAGTGATACCAATCCAGCATTACTTGTGTATTTCTTGTGAGTTCGAATGTTTACAACAAAGTGCTTACCCACTAATATTCTAATATTTAATAAGTTTTTATACCTATATGTAAGTCTCAATCCTAGTGCACTACACAATTTAGCCCAGATCGCACAATACCAGCCTGGAAATGCTGGCATTGAAATCTTACACGTCAAAATAAATAATTGTGAGTCAATAAATAATATTAAATCCGTTTACTTTCCATCCTCCGTTCGCACGTGTTTACAAGATTGGGATGGTCTTTTGTCAATATGTGATTATAAACACATATTGACAGACACAAGGGGAAAACAGATATTTGATTCCCTGTTGTCACATCTTTACCGTTATGAACAATGGCGCTCCAACCAAAATTAAAATGGTTGACGTAGTTTTACAAATATCATCTCATGTGTCACTCTAACTACAGATATTGCTGCTGGACTATGACCAATGAAAGCCTGGGAAGTGACCAAGCAACCAGATGTTAGAAGAAACTTTAAGAAGACTAATTGGCAGCAGTACCGTCTTTATCTGGAAGAGGCATTCTATGATTTTAATATTACACGAGATTTACAACAGGCATATATTATGATCTTTTTAGGGTTCCGTACCTCAAAAGGATAAAACGTAATCCTGATAGGATCACTTCATTGTCCGTCTGTCTGTCTGTCAAGACCCTTTATCTCGGGAACGCGTGAAATTAAAACTATGTACTCAGGTCTACGGTCCCTTGAAGCTGTGAAAAAATCAACTCGCACTTGCTAGTTTTATTTTAAACAAAATCTAAATAAAATTAGATCTCATTAAATAATATCTTTTTATAAATAGGTTGATGATGTACCTATTATAATTGTTTTTTTAAATGTTTCCTTTGTAAATTCTGTTATTATTTTTGTTGACTAAACAAACACAATTTGTTAATATAACATTGTATTACATAGGTTACCATCTAAAAAATGGCAGACAATCATGTACTGTATTAACCACAATTAAATGGCATGTGCTGCGTAAGTATCCACTCGTACATAAACCAGTAAGGAGCTGATACGAGTAGTTCTTGTGTGACATAAGGCAGCTACAGATTCATGTAAAGCTTGATAGTGGGTAACATGTACCTACACAAACATTGGAGGTACCCAAGTAGCACAGAAACGCTGAATACTAGCTGAATCACTGACCACAATGGAATCTTAAGCTGTATAAACCTGCTGAATAAAAGCGTTAGAGGCGCCTACTCAGCTTATAACTCTGATTAGGGCACAAATTAATCAGCTGTTAGCTGAATAATGTAGCTGGTTGCATTATATCAGCGTTATTTAGTTATTTATCCCTTTTACTCTCATGTTCAAATTTACAATAAAATCAGCAAGAGCTTCAATATCAAAGACCTAAAGAATTTTACGTGTAAAAAAACCTTAATTAACTGGCTTGCTCTTTTATCGTACGAACAGACAGAGGAAATTTTAAAATAACTCAGAACTACTCCAGTCAAGCAATAAACAAAAACAATACGGCAATAGTATTTGGCACATATAAGTACACACATACACTACACACAAAAACCTTTATTTTTATCCTATTTTTACTTTTTATTATTCATTTTGTTGTTTCATTGTTTACAACAACCTCTTCGATAAATATAAAAAAAAAACGAATTTCTACATGTCCACCCGATACAATGTTATTATAGATTAAAGTTATCTCAACTCAGGTCCCCAAGATACAGGTTCTACCTAGTTTTGGGACCACCATCCAAATATATCTAGAATTATTAATTAGTTACAGACAATATTAATCATTATATAATAGTTTTAAGGTATTCTTTATTTACTGTAACAATGAACAATAAACATTATTCTTATTCTTATTAAAGGTAACAGTCGCCCTAAGTGCTGAATATTGACTGATTATTAGAGTAGGTTGGTGTTACCTTTTATACAACTCAAGGGCTGAATAATAAAGTTCATGTTACCTATTTTTCAGGATAAAATACACTCCAGGATATTTCTAACTCTTTTATTTGACAATTCACAAGTGGCAAAATTGAGAATAATTTTTGTTTTGTGTGAACTATTTTGTAAAGTATTTGTGGTGAAATAGGCAAAACTTTGTAAGCTTGATAGTGGGTAACATATACCTACACAAACATTGGAGGTAATTATCTCATCATCATCATCATTTCAGCCGATAGACGTCCACTGCTGGACATAGTCCTCCCCCAAATGTCGCCAGTATGACTGGTCCTGAGCATCTCGCATCCATCGGATTCCCGCAACCTTCACCAGGTCATCGGTCCACCTTGTAGTCCCCCTACAAGGTAATCATCTGGTGGGGAATAATTGCTAATACCTTGGAAGCGCTGAATAAATAGTCTTCAGGGTGTCATTTAACTGCACTAGTAGAATAATTGCCGACGGTATTATAAGTATTCAGCTCTCACCGAAATCGTGGGTAACATGTGAGCTAATTTATAGCAGTTTACTGTAATTCAGCATTATATAAGTTCATCCACAACACTGGGTGAACATGTGGGCTTTATAAAAGCTATTATAAGATTGCGTGTAACAAGCTGATTAACACTACACAAGTTCTACTGTGTGCAGCAAAACGCATTATATCATTGTTAATTGATTTCACAGAATAACTGATTACATTATAGTAGCTCATGTGTTCTTTCTTAAAATGTAAGCGGTCTAAGGGTACACTTGTGGTCTTCAACTCAGAATATAGCTTAGCTAAGTCCACAAAAATCCTTCATTGCAGCTTACATTACTATTAATTGCTAAAAGCTGTATAATACTGAACTTGTTACCTATATTAACGCTGTAAGCGTTACAGTGTTGTCTCCGTGACGCATAATAACGTTCTTTTACACGTACTTGTGAGCTATGGCAAGTCGAATGTACTGTAATAACTCTTCATAAATAATGAAGTAACCGATGTTACCTTTTGTGTCATCTTATAATACAGTTTTATGCTACTTGGGTACAGATTGCCGGTAACATATAATTAGGGGGCACGGCAGTGCCCCCGCCAAGGCGAGCAAAAAAGTGGCACAGCCGTACCACCATCCCTTTCTCGAAACAGTTCAGGCCATTTTCGACACCTATAACTTTGTTGTGTATAAAACTAGAAGCCTGAATTTTCAGTAACCAAGCAGGCATTGTATAAACACTGTATATTTAAAATTGTATTCAATTTAAACCAGTGGTTTAAGAATTATAACTGGTCAAAGTTTCTTAATATTGTCACTCACTGACTGACTGATCATCAAAACTCTAAGGCACAATAAATGAAAAACTAAAATAACTTTGTAGTCTCATATAAATATATAGGATTACAAAGTTACATTTGCAGTGAATGAATCAGTGTACCTGTATATTTATATATATAAAAATTAATCTCTTTTTCCCTTGGTCACGCCATCACGCCCATCACGCGTGGCTGGACCGATTTCACTAATTTTTTTTTCTGTTGTGTTTGTTATTGTCAGGAAAAGGATCTTATGAAAGAAAAAAATGAAAATAGTAGGGTAGAGCAGAATAGTCAGTTGACGGGAGCGAAGCCGCGGGCAAAATATTTATAATATAAAGGAAACTACAAAAAGAAATGAGATGCCATCAAAAACATAACTAGTAAAAAAACCAAGGCTCGCAACTCAGTTCTTCTACCATAAAAAGTTGTGAGATCCATGTAATACCAAGTCGGTTAATTTATTCAGTCCCTACTTGAGGGACTTTTTGCAACATCTTATAGTAACCATATCAATATTAGAAGTCTTTTATGTTTTAAATAAATATATTGACTCTGGCATAGGTTGATTCAACCTATGCAAAATGTGATTGGGTTGAGAGTTGTCATTTCGAATGGGTCATTTTGATGTCAATTTCTCTAAGGCAACAAAAATGGGAGCGTATAAATGTTTAGAGAGTAAACGAGCAGTTAAACTGACTTTTTGTTAAAAAAAATGCAGTGGCACAAGAGCGTGTACTTAGTACATAGAACAATTACGATGAGATTGTGCGAATGTATATCTAATAACCACTAACCTTTGCTGAAGTAATAGTTCCAAAGGGAGCAAATTCTTTGCGAAGGCGTTCATCATCAATAGTGTCATCTAAATTTTTGACATACAAGTTGACACCTTGATAACGTGTGAGACGTTCAGATTTCAACTGCTCGAATTTTCGCTTAAGCTCCTTCTGACGTTCAGCTTTCTTTTGAGCCCGGCCTACATAAAGAGGTTTTCCTTCCACAAGTTCTTTTCCATTTAATTCCATGCAAGCTCTCTCTGCAGCATCTGGATCTTCAAATGCAACAAATCCAAAGCCTCTAGACGATCCGTCATCTTTGTACATTACTTTATGGCTAGTAATGCGGCCATATTTTTCAAACATGTCTCTAAGCATTTCATCGCTGTAGTCTTCACCAAAGTTCTTAACATATACATTAGTAAACAACTTAGCCTTCTCACCAAGTTCCTTTTCACGCTCTTTGCGTGGGATAAATCTGCCCACGTACACTTTTTTTCCATTCAACAACATTCCATTTACTTTTTCAATGGACTTATTAGCAGCCTCCTCGGTTTCAAAATGAACAAATCCATATCCTTTAGAGGCACCAGTTTCATCTTGAGCAACTTTGCAACTTAAAATATTTCCAAAAGCAGTGAAAGTATCATACATGGCTTTGTTGTCAATGGTTTTGTCAAGATTTTTAATAAAAACATTCCCAACGCCAGATTTGCGGAGAGATGGATCTCGTTGGGACCACATGATTCTAATAGGTCTTCCTTTGATCATATCAAAATTCATAGAGTCTAAAGCCCGTTCAGCTGAAACAAAAAAAGCTATGGTTTATGGCCAAGAATAAAACTAACAAACATGGCCTACATAATCCTTAATTATGCCACTGAATAAAAAGTATCTAAAAGAACTGTATGTCTTGTGTTGATGATGGAGGGGCCATTGTTATCTTGAAATTCTGTTTATGCCATGCGAAACAAAAAATTCAGCATATGTGCAAAATAGTACTAAAGGGTACTAAATACACATAGAAGAATTGTTCAAATACAAGAGTTGGTCCCGCTACTATGACGTTTATTAGTTTTCGTTCAGTCGTTAATTTTGTGAATTATGAAACTGGAATATCTTTTAATACTCTCGTTTCTTTTAATAGTATAATGTCTGTATATAATTGTGTATATTTTTTTAAATAATGAGTTAAGATTTCTGCAGTATATATAAATGATTTATGTAATTTTTTTATTCATAAATTTAAAAAATTGTAAACATGAGTTACCTACTGTATTTTTAGGAAATAATATATTATCATTTCTGTATTCATTTTTATTTACATTTAAATTATATTTATAAATGTTTCAATAAAAAATAACAAAAAACATTAAAAACAGTATCCCCACCAATATCAGAAACAGGGTCCAAGCTACTAGATGCCAGGACTCCAGAGAAAGAAACCAGAAGTACCTACTGCTTCCTAAATCAAGCACTTGACTCAGTCAACTAAAGATGTTGGTTGAAGCTCTTGGTTATTAAGCCATTGGCTGACACGACTATCGGTACAATTATCGCCAAGTCCACTTCCCACATGTCTTTTGCTTTTGCTGACAACAGATCCAGACCGCTACTCTGTGTCGATGTTTGCCTTTTGTAGGCAGTTCCGACCACTGTCTGGTTAAGTCTGTGTCTGTCTACTCCCCGCCCGATCCCAGCCCTAGAGACACCCGGCGGGTTTGGCAATACAGGTCAGCAGATTGGGATGGCTTGCGGTCTTTCTTCGCATGCTATCCTTGGCAGCCCACTTGCTTTTCTTCAGATGATGCTTCGTCGTGCGTAGATGCCGTGACGGATGTGTTGCGGCAGGGGATGGAGTACTTCATCCCATTCTCTGACGTAACAATGTCTGGCCAAGCTCGTCCATGGTTTGGCGCCGAATGTGATCGCGCAGACGCGCTTAAGCACGCGGCATATCGAGCTTGGGCTGACGCTCGTACGCGCAAAGCAAGCGACGTGGCTCAGAAGAAGAAGGCCTTTAACAGGGCTGCCAAGTCCTGCAAGAAGGTGTTGCAGAGGTCTCGGTTTGACCACATAAGCAGAATTGGGAGCAAACTTGCTTCATACCCCGCAGGTAGTAAAGCGTTTTGGTCCCTGGCTAAGTCGGTTGAATCGAACTTCTGCCGTCCCTCACTTCCGCCATTGCTGAAACCCGATGGGTCGCTGGCTCACACCGCTGAGGAGAAAGCAAACTTGTTTGCCTCTCTTTTTGCGGAATCTTCTCGTCTGAATTCTGGTGACGCACGGCCACCTGTTTCTCCTGATGGATGCGCGACGAGGATGTCAGACGTTCGTATCCATCAAAAGGACGTTCGTAGGGTCCTGCGTAATCTCGATGTGAACAAAGCTAGTGGCCCCGACGGGATACCAGCTATTGTGCTTAAAACTTGTGCGCCTGAATTGTCTCCGATCATGACACGTCTATTTCGCATCTCATATGAGACTGGAAAAGTGCCGATTGCATGGAAGCAAGCTAACGTGCAGCCTGTGCCCAAGAAGGGCAGTCGAGCTGACCCGGCAAACTACAGACCCATCTCTGTTACGTCCGTCCTCTGTAAGAGTATGGAACGGGTGCTAAACAAGAAACTTCTGGCATACCTAGAAGCTAACGACATCTTCAGTGACCGGCAATACGGTTTTCGCCAAAATCGGTCCACTGGGGACCTTCTAGCGTATGCCATTCACATCTGGAGCGAAGCCATCGAGAAGCATGGGGAAGCGCTTGCCGTCTCCCTTGACATCTCGAAGGCTTTCGATAGGGTCTGGCACGAAAGCCTCATTGCTAAGCTTCCTTCCTTCGGTCTACCCACTGGTCTGTGTGATTGGATCGCAGACTTCTTGAGGGATCGATCCATCCGAGTGGTCGTTGATGGCTGCTCGTCCGGTCAAATGGATATTAATGCCGGGGTCCCTCAGGGGTCGGTACTCTCGGCAACACTGTTTTTGCTGCACATAAATGACTTACTTAAACCCGGTATCTTTGGGTATGCAGACGACAGCACTGTTGCCGAGAGATATGTGGCTGACGCACGCGCTAGTGGGTCACAGATCCAGTCATCCCGAGAGGCTATGGTTGAACGCTTGAACTCGTCCTTGAAGGCGGTCTCCGATTGGGGCGATGCCAATCTGGTCAAGTTCAATGCAACTAAAACCCAAGCGTGTCTTTTTTCCGCTAAACGGAGTCAATTCCACCCGGCTCCATCTTTCCGAGGTGTGACCGTGCCAATAACCGACCATCTTGATCTTCTTGGCGTTACGCTGACGTCAACTCTCAACTTTGGGCCATACATCGAAGCAAAGGCTCAACTGGCAGCAAAAAAGCTGGGAATCCTCGCGAAGGTCAGACGGTACTTCACGCCGGAACAGCTGCTAAAACTTTATCAAGCGCAAGTTCGATCGTGTATGGAGTACTGCTCTCATCTTTGGGACGGGTCTGCCAAATACCAGCTTGATGCGATAGAGTCAATTGAGAGGCGAGCCAAGAGGATCATTGGCAATGATGCACTTGTTGAGTCGAAGCTCCAAAGCCTTGGACATCGCCGCCGAGTTGCTGGCCTGTCGGTTTTCTATCGTTTACATTTCGGGGAGTGTACACTGGAATTGCACAATCTAATTCCGCCAAGTCCGTTCCATCATCGGACCACTAGACGTACGGCGTTGCGCCACCGGTACATGGTGGACATCCCACCCATACGCACATCCCACCAAAACGTTTTAAGAACACATTTATTATGCGTACAGCCAAGGAGTGGAATTCCTTGCCGGAGTCTGTGTTTCCTGATAGCTACAACTTAGGGGTCTTTAAGTCAAGAGTGAATAGGCTACTTCTAGGCAAGCGTGCTGCATCGTCGACCACATCATCGCTTACCATCAGGTGAGATGGTGGTCAAACGCGAGCCTATCACAAATAAAAAAAAAAAAATGTCGATAACCTCATGAGTTAATCGAAAAATTAAATTCTCATCATGCAGGATGGAAATGTCGATAATCATTGCATGCCTCTTCGGTCCACTGCCACTATATAAGGCTTATTGGCTACAACAGTTCTGTCAGTGATGATGAACCGATCCCAGTACTATGTTATTGCCATTATCGAGAACTGGGTCAGGTACAAACCTTAAGTTTGGTACCTCTGATTCTACAAGAAAGTATTTCAGAGCAATTTGCTGATGGATGATCCTGGCTACAAGGATGAGCCTAGGCAAGTATTCCCAGTTAGCTAGACGAGAACAACCAGAGGTAATGAGGTGGTTTGATTCAACCGGACAGTGACATGCACAACAGATTTCAACCGTACCATCCTTCACAATAAATCTCTGGTACTAATTCGTCATGATAACTTTATTCATAATTGCAAAAACAAGACATTTGTTTTCCCCAAAGAGCTCACCAACACGCAGCTAGGCTATGGACGCTAATTGGTCTACATATTTTAATGTTATTATTAGTTTTATAAAGAAAAATGATGATGGCTGTATATGGATATCCCACCAAAAACATTTTGTAAAAAAACTAGCCAAGTCTCGATGGAGCTGCTTATTTATCTCTAAAAAGTAATGAAATCTGGACAAAGTCGTGCAAAGTCTAAGGTTCCTTACTGCGATTTCTTTATTATTATAGTTAATGTTGTGTGACTTGGCCGTTGAACAATACGTTTTCCAAGTGGCAATTTTCCATCCTTGTGTACCCTAGAAGGGGGCATTACCATATCTCTAATACAGCTGAGACCAGCTGAGGGTTCTTCATCAGATACTTCAGACCTTCGATTTTTGACATCAAATGAAGCGGCCCACCAAGTTGAATATTTTTTGTAAAGGCGGTATGTCGATCTCTAATAGTTTGGTTGGGCTCGTGTCTTTTTTTTTTTAAATTCATATAAACCAGTGCTTGACTGCGATCCCACCTGATGGTAAGCAGCGATGCAATCATTGATGGTGAGGCGCACTAGTTTATTAAGAGCCTATTCACTCTAGCCTTGAAGACACCTAAATTATAGTTGGACGGGAAGACCGTAGCAGGCAAATCTCTAATCAGGGTCACCAGGTACTCCAGATCTTCAATTATCCTAGTTTTTATAGTTTTCCGTTTATGTGGCCATTAAACCCTAACTCTGTACCAAATTTCAGCTCTCTGAGTTTATGGGAAGTACTAGTTCTATTCTGATGATCATGAGTGAGTGAGTGTCATAAATGCGAAACTTTGCTTTCGCTTAACTTCGGAACTAAATGACCTACAGACTCGAAATTTTAGATTGTAAGTATGTGATTATAGCTTACTGGATGGCGAAAATTTCTGCGTTCTGGTCTTATCCAGAGGTTCTCAAATAGGGGCCTGAAAATGCGCCGAAATGGTTCCAGTAAAGGATGGTACGGCAGTGTTTGCTTCGCGCTCGGCTTGGCGGGGGCACTGCCGTGCCCCCCGATACAGGGTGTTTGGTGCATCGTGTGCCAAATTGAAATGGTCGACGGGAAGGGTCATCTGCTATCCTTTCAGACCCCTAAAAACTTCTCATGCCCTGTGGATTTTTTTTCGTGGATCTTTTATTGTTTTATGAAAATAAGACCCAAATTTTTCATTCAAATACAAATTTTTTAAAATATATAAGGTGTAGACTCTAAATTTTAATTTTATTTAGATGTGTATTGTATTATAGTACTTTTAAATTTAAAATTAGTAACATTAGCTATCTAGTTTTTTTTTTTAATTTACTTGCAAAGTTTTGTACTTAAAGCTGTCCGTCCATGTTACATCTATTTACATGGCTATAAAAAAAAAACCAAAAGCGACCGGAATCTTCCAACTTCCTAAAAAATTCTCTAGTTTATCCTCTGGCTATTGATGTGCCACATGCCATAAAAATCTTTTTATATTTTTGTGAATTCGCTAGAATTGTGAATCGAGTCACATAAGACTAATATTCAAAATTAAGATTTAAAAAATATTTTGCTTAAATGATACCTGAAAACCCTATTAAAAATGTTATCTCACTCTTGTAAAGGGCCTATTACACTACGCGATATTCAGCACACGATATTCAGACTGTCTTATTTTTTGTTCCGAGTAAGACCGGTCTAACTCTTATTACACTACGCGATATGTCGAATCATAGACTAAAGAGCCTATTACACCATTCGATATTCAGACAGTTTTACTCGGAACAAAAAATAAGACAGTCTGAATATAGTGTGCTGAATATCGCGTAGTGTAATAGGCCCTTTAAACTGTCTGAATATCGAATGGTGTAATAGGCCCTTAAGGTAAAATCTGTCTCGCATCTCTCTTGTCGTGGGTTTTACTAGAAATAAAAAAAGGTGAAATTGCATTTTTAACATTTCATAATTTTTACAAATCCTGCTCAAATTGTTGGCCTCTGTTGTGAATGCAGGCCCAACATCTGTTTCGTATTTCGACAGTTGTTGTACGAAGTCGTATTTCTCCTTAATTGTATTGAAAGCCGTTTCAATGCGTTGTTTGCAGGTTAGTCTTATTCTTTTTTGTTTTGTTGCGCCGTTTCATTGCGTTGAATTAGTACCTCCCTAGTTTCCAACTATCATTACTGCACAACAACTGCTACTTGTAAATTCGCTAGAATTGTGAATGGGTCACATAAGACTAACTTGCAAACAACGCATAGAAACGGCTTTCAATACAATTATGGAGGAAATACGACTTCGTACAACAACTGTCGAAATACGAAACAGAGGTGGGAAAATCATCTAATGACAAATCACGCTCTTGGGCGGAGCGAGAGATAGTGTCAGACTTTTACTGACTAAAAACCGACGGCGAAAATGCAGACGAAACAGATGTTGGGCCTGCATTCACAACAGAGGCCAACAATTTGAGCAGGATTTTCAGACTGTCTTATTTTTTGTTCCGAGTAAGACCGGTCTAACTCTTATTACACTACGCGATATGTCGAATCATAGACTAAAGAGCCTATTACACCATTCGATATTCAGACAGTTTTACTCGGAACAAAAAATAAGACAGTCTGAATATAGTGTGCTGAATATCGCGTAGTGTAATAGGCCCTTTAAACTGTCTGAATATCGAATGGTGTAATAGGCCCTTAAGGTAAAATCTGTCTCGCATCTCTCTTGTCGTGGGTTTTACTAGAAATAAAAAAAGGTGAAATTGCATTTTTAACATTTCATAATTTTTACAAATCCTGCTCAAATTGTTGGCCTCTGTTGTGAATGCAGGCCCAACATCTGTTTCGTATTTCGACAGTTGTTGTACGAAGTCGTATTTCTCCTTAATTGTATTGAAAGCAGTTTCAATGCGTTGTTTGCAGGTTAGTCTTATTCTTTTTTGTTTTGTTGCGCCGTTTCATTGCGTTGAATTAGTACCTCCCTAGTTTCCAACTATCATTACTGCACAACAACTGCTACTTGTAAATTCGCTAGAATTGTGAATGGGTCACATAAGACTAACTTGCAAACAACGCATAGAAACGGCTTTCAATACAATTATGGAGGAAATACGACTTCGTACAACAACTGTCGAAATACGAAACAGAGGTGGGAAAATCATCTAATGACAAATCACGCTCTTGGGCGGAGCGAGAGATAGTGTCAGACTTTTACTGACTAAAAACCGACGGCGAAAATGCAGACGAAACAGATGTTGGGCCTGCATTCACAACAGAGGCCAACAATTTGAGCAGGATTTGTAAAAATTATAAAAATGCAATTTTTTTTTTCTAGTAATACCCTCGAAAAGAGAGATACGAGACAGATTTTACCTTGAGTGAGATAACATTTTAATAGGTTTTTCAAACGTTCATTTAGGCAAGAATATTTTTTAAATCATAATTTTGAATATTAGTCTTTATGTGATTCGATTAACAATTCTGGTGAATTCACAAAGTTATAAAAAGATTTTTATGACATGTGGCACATCACTAGCAAGAGGATAAACTAGAGAATTTTTGAGGAAGTTGGAAGATTCCGGTCGATTTTGTTTTTTTTTTTATAGCCATGTAAATAGATGTAACATGGACAGTTTTAAGTAAGTCCAAAACTTTGCAAGTAAATCAAAAAAAACTAGATAGCTAATGTCTCTAATTTTAAATTTAAAAGTACTCTAATACAATACTCATCTAAATTAAATAAAATTTCAGTCTACGCCTTATATTTTTTTAAATTTGTATTTGAATGAAAATTTTGGGTCTTATTTTCATGAAACAATAATAAGTTTATGAAAAAAAATCCACAGGACATGAGTTGTGTTTAGGGGTCTGAAAGGATAGCAGATGACCGCTCCCGTCGACTATTTCAATTTGGCACACGATGCACCAAACACCCTGTATTGTATGTGTACTAACCAAAATTGTTTTGCCCCCTTTTAAGCATGATAACCGATGAATGCCATCGCTACAAAAACTGATCAATAGTCAACAGTATTCTTGTCACACTACCGATCATTTCCACCTCATACCTTGACATTGGCAAAATCATCGGATATTTGTCAATGGAGCCATACACTTCAAAATTGAATTGAATTGATGATAGCTGTTCTTAGGTAAGAGTCTGTTTTTTTTAGTGACATGGTCATGTCGGTTATCAGAGAAACTCATGACAAAAAATCCAAATATAGTATCAAAAAAACCCAATGTACATTTAGTGGCATGTCTTATGAAATCTGTGAAAACATATAGTATCAAAAAAACCCAATGTACATTTAGTGGCATGTCTTATGAAATCTGTGAATACCTGGTGACATGTTTGCCATTTTTTAGTTGTTATTGATAATCATGTTTTTTTTTACCGGTAATTTACCATCTAATTTAATCAATCAATTACAACAGGATAAGCATTGATGTCATCTTTGCGATTGGAACATTTGCATCTGGATCACTGAAATGTTTCAAAACAGTTATATGTATCATTTGGAACATCGGCTCAAAGATACAAAAGGATCATTTGAAACATCAGCTCACAAGATACTAACGGAACATTTGGAACAATGGCTCAAGAGACACAAACGGAACATTTGAAACATCGACTTACAATATACAAACGGAACATTTGGAACAACGGCTCAAAAGATACATACAGACACTGACAGGTATTAATCGTGATCTGATAAGTTGAGTCATACACAATTAAAGTTTTATGTAACTGAATTTTAGAATAATATAAAGCAGATGTTTTTAGTTCAGGTCATTAATTATATGTACACTATTTATGTTATAATTTGAATTTTAAAAAGACTGCTGGTCACTTAAAGAGTGTTTCAGTGTTCCAATTGTTCCTAATGATGCATTTAAAACATTACTGATGTTCCAATCTTTCGAAACACTAAAATGTTTCGGAACAGTGAGCCGGTTTCAGTAAAGAGTTACACACGCCTAGAGGTAGGCATAAGTAGTATAGTTCAAGGTTCAAACACCTCTTAAACATTACGGAATTATGACATGATTGTGTAAAAAAGATCACGTGTGTGGTGTAAAAAAATATCTATATTTTTTAATTATTCTGTGGCTTAAAGTAAGTTTTTGTTAAAAATTATACGAATTAATGAATAATAATTCTAAATTTTGACGAAACATTATTAATCAATGAAATGTCAGTATGAAAATTAGAGATCGATAAAAAATTAATAAGGAAATAACTCACCATCTGCGGGCTGCTGGAAGTTTACATAAGCATAGCCAAGGGATCTACGAGTTATCATATCGCGACAGACGCGTATAGAAAGAACCGGACCAGCGGTAGAAAATTTTTCAAACAACATGGCCTCAGTAATATCGGAGTGTAAATCCCCGACATACAGAGACGCCATTGGGTAATTAGGTGGACCAGGATTCATTTTTTATTAACTTCACTGCAGCGTTTCACGTCGACATTAACTTATACGTAGGCAAAGATCAACTTCACTTTCTCTTTATAATGACTATCGCATTCCTCAGACCACGTTGCACGCTTACGTACACTAACTTAAAATCAAGTGATTCCCGTTAAATTTTGTTATTTTACTATTTTTTTGGATTTTGTGTATTTTTTTGTTTTTTTTTTTTTTATTTTACAAGAATATTTCACGAAATTCTGAGGATTGTGTGGCCTATTAATGAAGGGAACACACAACCTCACGTGAACACGCCTTGCTCACCAAAGGAAAAGGTGACGTTTAGCGATATTCAAGATGGCGATATCCAGCCATATCCAGCAAGCCACTATTGAATGCAGTGGTGCCAACATGTAACTAACGGAAATCCAAACGCATGGAATTATTATTTACTGTCAGTGACAGGAGACATGGCAAGGATTTGGTGAAAATTCACCCATGTTACACTTCGTGAAAAAGAAAATGGTCGACTACTTTTTATGATTTAGAGGGCCTGTCTGCACAGCGATATTTCACTGCGAGGGTTTTAATCTTATGTATTATATTCCGCGATCGGAATTACACTAGTATGATATTCCTTTATTTATTTTATATACACATTTTGTACATTTTTAAATATTTCTTAAAACATATATTAAAAAAAAAAACATTTAAAAATATAAAAAATAGTACCCACCGGTATCGGGAACAGGGTTCAAGCTACCGGCGGTCAGGGCTCCTGAGAAAGGAACCTCCTAACGATACGAGCCGTGTCCAGGAGTACCGCTTTCTGAATCAAGGCCTTGATCCAGCCGCCTAACGCGAGCCTCCTAAGGTGTTGGTCGAGGTTCTTGGCTATTAAGCCATTGGCTGACACGACTATCGGTACAATGATCGCTGAGTCCACTTCCCACATGTCGACAACCTCGCGAGCCAAGTCAATATACTTGATTTGTTTATCTTTCTCGGCTTTCACGAGGTTCTCGTCATGCGGAACGGATATGTCAACAATCATTGCACGCCTCTCGCTTCGGTCCACCACCACTATATCAGGCTTATTGGCTACAATAGTCCTGTCAGTGATGATGGACCGATCCCAGTACAAAGTGATATGACCATTATCAAGAACTGGGTCGGGCTCATACCTGTAGTACGGCACTTCCGATTCCACAAGAGAGTATTTCAGAGCAAGTTGCTGATGTATAATCCTGGCTACAAGGTTGTGTCTATGCAAGTACTCTCCGTTAGCTAGACGAGAACAACCAGAGATATGTGACGAATTGATTCTCCCGGACGGTGACATACCCGACAGATGTCAACCGTGCCGTCCTTCACAATAAATCTCCGGTAGTTATTCGTCATGATAACTTCGTCCATAATTGCACAGACAAAACCCTCGGTTTCCCCAAAGAGGTCACCGAAACGCAGCCAGGCTACGGACGCCAATTGGTCTACATCGGGCCCGTGAAAGGCCCGGAAAAAGCGTCCGTGAAGTTCCTTGCTCTGCCATACTTCCCTGCGATCGTTAGTGTCAAGCACTACCGGTTTGCGCCAGTTCTCGTTAGCCAGAGAGAGCGGGGTGAGTCCCTTGTCCACTGTCACTACATCTCGATGCAAACCCATGTCGGTAGCTAGGAAATATTCCCTGAGACTGCATACCTCGCGGTTGTGTAGGGTCTTAGCATTTAAAAAACCTCGACCTCCACATTTCCGCGGGATATACAGTCTCATCACCGGCGATCGTGGGTGATGCATACGGTATGCAGTCAGCAGTGTGCGGGCCCTCCTATCCAGGGCGTCAAGTTCCGTTTGAGTCCATTTGAGTACGTCGAAAGAGTACATCAATACCGGCATGACCCAACCGTTGAAGGCGCGCACCTTGTTTCCGCCTGAAAGAAGGCTATTGAATACCTTCTTCAGGCGTCCAAAGAAACGTTCCTTCAACGATTGCTTCATGTCAGTGATATTGATGCCTAGAGCTTCCGACATACCCAAATACTTATAGGTTTTGGTTGGAGAGAGGGATCTCAGGTTTATGGAATCCGTGAGTTGAGTGCCCACGGATTCCACAACCTCCCCTCGTTTTACATGCATGACCGCACATTTGTCCACACCAAACTCCATCCTGATGGCACTACTGAAGGTTTCAGTTACCTTCAGTAGCTCCATCAGTTGTAGATTGTTGGGGGCAAAAAGTTTCAGGTCATCCATGTAAAGTAGGTGAGATATTACCTGACCACCTCTCTTCAACCGATAGCCCAGACCTGAATTCTCCAGCAGTGTGCTTAGAGGATTCAAGGCTAGGCAAAACCAAAGTGGACTCAAACTATCACCCTGGAATATACCTCGCTCGATCCTTACAGGTTCGCTATTCCTCTGGATATGTCGACATCCTGGATAGCGGAGGACCGTACTCCATTGCCTCATACACGACATCAGGATGGTGTGTAGCGTTGTATCATCTTTATACAATTCCAGCACCCTCATGAGCCATGTATGAGGAACAGAGTCATAGGCCTTCTTATAATCTATCCAACATGTCGACAGATCCTTTCGGAAACGTCGAACCTGTTGGCTAATGGTCATATCAATGAGGAGCAGCTCCTTAGTACCGCGGGACCCGTTCCTACATCCATTCTGAGAAGGTGACATGATCAAATTTTTGTCAATATGACTATTAATTTTGCTTCTCAGTATGGATGTAAGAACTTTATAGACCGTCGGCTCCGCAGTACTACCTGACGGAGCAGGTGGGTTATTCCTGTTGTTAGGAACTGGGGTAGCGACCCTGACTTTAAGGCAGACTGAAACTGATATGCCAAGCGAGCGTGCGATCTTGTAAAAATAATTCATTTATTTGCCTGAAACATGGTGGTACAGATCTAATATAATATAATACAACAGGTACAAGCTTCTTCATGCTCCGCCTTATATTCAGCATACAAATTTTAATTCAGCTAATTTAGTTTCCTTTTAAAAAACAATCATTTAACTTAAACAAACAATCCCATTTATAATATGTCAATTAGATAAATGCCAATAAATTAAATTAAATAACAAAACATTAAATTAAAATAAAATGGCAATAAAATAAATTACAAATTAATGTCAAACCCAATAAAAAATGGCAATAAATTAAATTACAAATGTCAAACAAGAAAAATTAAAATAAAATGTCAATAAATTAAATTATAAGTAAATGTAAAACAAAAAAATGACAATAAATTAAATTACAATAATGTCAAACAAAAAAAAATGTCAATAAATTAAAAATTACAAATGTCAAACAAAAAATTAAAATAAAATGTCAATAAGTTAAAATAAAATGCAAAAAAAAAACTAAAAATTAAATACTTAATTCATTCGATAATTAATTATTAAGTCCGGAAAGTTTCTTATTCATATTATAATTAAAAAATTCCCATAAGTTGTAAAAACAATTTTCAATAAGCCATGTTTTGAGTTCTTCTTGAAAAAAATTCGCTGTCAATTCTCTAATTTGTTTAGGTAACTTATTGAATATTTTAATTGCCATAGGACTCGTGTTTTTGTGATAAAATGCTGTTCCACACCTAGGTATCGCTAATTTTGTTGGATCCCTGGACTTTTTACAAATCTTGTATACATTTTCGCTATCTGCTTTGCTGAAAAGAGTAGGATGTTTTTTTTTTACAAATACTCCCATTTCCAATATATACAAACATGCTAGTGTTAATAATTTTTTTTTTTAAATTCATATAAACCAGTGCTTGACTGCGATCCCACCTGATGGTAAGCAGCGATGCAATCATTGATGGTGAGGCGCACTAGTTTATTAAGAGCCTATTCACTCTAGCCTTGAAGACACCTAAATTATAGTTGGACGGGAAGACCGCAGCAGGCAAATTGTTCCAGTCCTTCGATGTACGCGGTATAAACGACGAAGCAAAACGCTTAGTCCGGACCGTTATGCTCTTTTAAAATGGGTCTGCATGATTCTAATGGACCAATACCAAACACAGCTCTCAAGCACTTTTTTTAACAATAAAGACCCTGTCACTGTCTGTAGAATTCCCCCATATTATTATAGCCTCTATTTTTTATAATGTGAATGTGAGAACACTGTAGACTCCGCGAATTCTTAGGTTACTTCCTATTACGACTCACTTTTTATTATGATTATTTTTATTGTACATTTTAGTACAATATTGAGCGGTCTAAACTGTCCTTACATAATATCTACATAATAATATACTGTAATATGGAAATATTGTAAGAACAACAATTTTTGTATAAAAGTAATCATGGAGTTTCTTGCCGGTTCTTCTCCATAGGAAACGACCAATTTGAAACCGTGCACTAGCATATGACGTTTTATAAGTGCCCATGTAGGCCTATGTGAAATAAAAAACTTTGACCTCGACTTATGTATGTTGGGCTTTCGTTGGTAATTTTGGATTGCGTGAACCGATGTTAATAATTCTTTTTTTCTCTTAGTTCAGAAACTTTTTGTACAAATTTTCAAAAACTGTTCAAGCTATCAAGTTAAAAATAATTTTCCTAGAAAGTCTTTATAAAGTTCTACTTTGAGCGATTATTTCCGAAAATATTAACATTATCAAAAAATTATTTTAGTAAACCCCTATTCATTTTTTAAATACCTATCCAACAATATATCACACGTTTCGGTTGAAATTAAAAAAAAAATCCCACCCCACTTTACGTGTAGGGGAGGTACCCTAATAAAATATTTTTCACCAATTTTTATTTCACCACTTTGTCGGCGCGATTGATATACACATTGGTACCAAATTTCAGCTTTCTAGTGCTAACAGTCTCTAAAATTATCCGCGGATGGACAGACAGACAGACAGACTTGCGAAACTATAAGGATAGTCGTGGAACGGAATTCCTCATAGCAGCTTATGATAGAAAGGAAACGTAATAGAGCATTTTTAGGATATCGTATCTCAAGAGGAAAATATACAAAAAGTGCAAAATAATTTTGATTTTAAAATAACTTAAATATTGAAGAGACTACTTAAACAAAACTGTTATAAAAATACCGACTTCCAAAATGAAAGTTATTTTGCACTTTTTATACATTTAATTTGGTTGTTTTTTTTCTTGTAAAAAGTTTTTCAGTCATCGTTTGATCATCTTGGTACCTACTGATTATCTATATTTGATCGTACATAGCGCAGCGTAAACACACCCGTTTGTTCGACGCGTGTTCTCGAGCGACACTAAACGCGATCCAACCAGTGGCGTAGCTATAGATGACCAGCGGCCGTGAGGCAAAAAAAAAACCGCAGCTCCTTTTTTTACGTGGGAAATCATCAAACAACTTCTTTTGCTCTGGATGGAGCGAGAGGTGTGACTTTTACTTACTAAAACAAGTTGCCATAATTAGTGTTGCAACCTATTTTATTTATTTTTTAAATGTGGGAGAATTTTTTGCTAGTTCAATAAGAGGTTTATTAATCCAGGTTTGTGCCCCGGAGCACTGCCACGCTTCACCTTTTTGGTGTGAGCAATGTCTTTGTAAACACGTTGCATACCCTTAAAAAAAAAAGACTAAAGCTTCCTTATATGTCCTAAAACCGATACGATACTAGCTCAGATCGGCGACAAGCTCACGACTAGCCACGCCAAACACCTCGTTAAATCGCTTGGCAAGCATGGACGTCCATTCCGATGTTCGGCAAACGTGTAAATTTTATGCACCTGACATGTGTGCTCGCTTTTCGCCTTGCCATTGCCACTCGTGCGAATGTGGGCTTAATCTATCTCAATGGGCTTAACACGTTGTCTGTGGTGTAGGTGTAGTCTATGGATGATTTGAAATATGTCTGTGGCAATTGGTTCGGTTGGCAAATTTGGCAATACCCGGATTAAAAAAAAATTAAAGGATTGTTTTTATTAAAGATAAATTTGATGAAGTTATTTATCTTCTTCGCAAACTAGTTGCTGTGAGGTAAGAATCATGACATGATTTACGTTGATCTGAAAATTATTTTTGTGGCTTACGTTATTATTACGTTGCCTTTTTTATCATAGTGAAAGTAGGTATGCACTGTTTACAATACTTAAATTACCTATGTTCTGATTTCTCTTGCTTACGCGACACGTTGTTTCAAGCAAAATATTCTGAATGTAATCTTTTTTTTAGACATCCTATGCATGATCTGCGGTAAGCTTACTGACCTGTCTAACTGTCACTAGCCGCCTAGAGTACCGGTAGGAGGAATATATGATAAACTTGATAAAGAATGTTCCTGCATGTACGAAAATGATAGGTTTAAAATTAAATAATTTCTACGATTATTCACTCACTACAAATTTCAAAATAAATACTTACTTTTATATGTTGATCGATTGAGTAAACACTCCATTAAAATTATACAAGGTACAGATATTTATATATTGTTCTTAATAATCTCACACCAACATATCTTTTATTGTTGGTCGAGTTAATAATTTAATTCATTCCTATAGATTATCTAAATAAATAGTTACATAAAGTTTTAATTGTACAGAGCATAGTGAAGTGGATCTTTGCTTATGGAATTCCCTTAGCAAAAAAACATTTCACTATGCTTTAAACAGTGCTGCAGTTACAGTACTGTTTTTTGAGTCCTTACTTCAAATAAAATGATATTTCAATTCAAATCAACAAATTATAATTAACCTTTTGAGTACCATAATTAGAGACAGAAAGACAATGAGCGAGCGAACACCGGCATTCGCTTGGGTTTTAATGAATTAACAGTGGTGACTAGTGAGTGAACTAATAATCACAGCTGGGTCCTAGAAATTATCCTAAATTAAATGTGTCTATGTAGAAACATGAAAAAAAATGTAAACAAAATAAGAAGTAAATTTTTTTTTATGTACCTACTGCTTAACTTTCAACCAGTTAAATTTATTATTAATTTGATAAAAATTGTGCAAATTACTCTCACATAAAAAATGAGTGTTGATCCATACTTTTGCTGAGACCACAGTGGTACAAGTAAACTTTACCTACAACCTACATGTTACCTGTTGCAGACAAGCTTTTACAGTAGATTAATCTTTAGTAGTCTCTTTTTCAGGTATCTCGTTATGGCGGACAAAGAGCAAGTTATCCAGGCATTAAGAGCTACTCTGATATCTGTCAAAGGAGCTCTGACAATAAAACAATGTAACAGTAAGTTTATTTTATTAATTTAATTAGAGAGATTTGCAAGCTAGTTTTACTGTGTCTTAATATACTAATACAATTTGAATGCCATCCTGTGTGAATTCAACATGGGCTAATTACTTTTGCTAATAAACTTACATGTTATGAGTATACATGTGGATGAATGGAGAGGGAAAGGGAGCCAAAGAAAAGATGAACGGATTATGTGATGATGATTAGTAGTAATTTTTAACATTATTTGGTATATTCTCAGGGAAGGATGCATCATTATTATTAAATTGAGAAAAAAAAGAACATTTTATTTTTCACTTGGGTATCATCAAATGACTAACTCACGTTCTAGGGTGGAGCAAAAGGGTGTGTCAGATTTTTAGTAGCCCTTTGCGTTCTAGGGCCTGACCATGGCCCTAGAACGCAAAGGGCTAAAAGGGCTCTTTTGAACTTTCCCGCAGCCCTAGCAGACATTGGCCATATTGGTCCTTCTCAGTTTTGCTGTCATTGTTTTTGTGGCGTCGACTTGGGTTTGTTCCTTACTGGACGGCGAACTACCCATTTCTTGGCGTCCTGTGTCTCCCGACGCCCGGTGTGTCTCCTTTGGCGGCAGTTAGGGCGTGAGGATGACCTCACGGATGTGGACGACTCTTTCGCATTACTGCTTCGCAGAAGGAAGCGATCGTTTCCCATTCTCTCTCGGAGTCGGTAATACCCGGGCGTTTCTTCCGCCTAAAACCGAAACAGGAACCTCCCGAACCGTAAGGTGGAAAGTGAGGACGTCGTGGCACCTCTCTAACTACTCCTCAAAGAGGGGATTTACCGCCGCGGTTGTGGCGTGCTCAGCGCTAGGTTGCAACAGTCGCTGTCTCCATACCGCCATAAGATCCTGCCGAAATTCTTGCCTCAATACCGCGATTTGGCGTTGCATCTGCATGTGAAAGTCGTGCATGTGTGTGAGGAATTCCACAGAGTCAAGCCGATAAGGAAGCAAGTCGCTCCGCGAGAGACCATGCGTTATCCCTGCACCATCCGGATGGCCATTAAGGATGCGTTTAGCTGGCCGGCCGTTGGCTTACACAGCGACCGCGCCTAAACCGGCGCCTCGTAAAGGGCTATAGATCCCGCGTAGAGTCTCCGGTAAGAAGCATCTGGACCCCTTAGATTGTGCAAGAGCCGCTTGAGGGTAGCCCAGACCCGCTCTAGTTTGGGAGCCAGACGTCGGAAATTCTCGAAATTCCATCGGCTATAGATGACAAGTCCCAGGTACTTCATCGTCGACTCGTCGCCGATCTGAACCCTTCCTACTGTTTTTTGGAAAACCGGTGGTGGTGCGTTCCGAGGGCCATTAAAGCACGTGGCCTCAGAATAGTGCAGGGTCACTGCGTAACACGATACGATTACGTGTGGGCGGCCCCAGAACCGATCCCTGCAGGACACCGCATGGCATCTCTCGCTGATTCCACTCTCCATGGTGACCAAGTTAGATGATGACTTTGTCCGTCAAGTAGGACTTCGACCACGACAGAGGTAGGTCGGCATCCGGTAATATCCGGGTGACTTTAGGGAGTCAAGTTCAGGGCAGGATGTTAAAGGCTTTGGCGATGTCAAGAGACACCGCCAAGACGACCCTGCCTTGGGACACCGTGGAGCACCCCTTGCGGAAACCAAACTGACTCTCCGTCAGATTCGGTCTCACCCGCACCACCCACGCGACGATGCGGTCTGCAAAGAGCTTTCTCCTCCATCGAGAAGCATGATGTGTTGGTATACTGACGGAGAGTCCGCAGGGCGCTTCGACTTCCTAATGAAGATCAGTTTCCCCATCTTCCATCTAAGTGGGAACAGTCCTCTCCTCCAAGCATATATTCAAAGCATTTATTTCAAATAAACCATTTTTGAATTTTCAATAAGTGAGTCACTCAAAAAAAATGATGCTAATTAACCCCTTTAGTCAAGGAGTCGGGCTTGAGAGCCTCCATCATTTCTAAGATGATACCTACTTTATTCGATTTGTATTCGTCACGGGGTGTCATTTAGCAGTAATGGCAAAAAATACATTCAAGTTTATTGATTGTCAATAGTACTTAGTATTAAAACAGTATTTGGTTTATGGCACCAAACGAAATTAGAAACATGTTAAACACTCGCAAACTAAAGTTGTATATGTCGTGGCCAGATCATAGAAATTATCCACTTCATGATATGGCCCGTCGTCGCTGGGTTTGGTTCCCTCCCCGTGGTCGTGTGCGGGGACTTCAATGCCAAGAACTTGGCTTGGGGTTCCCGGTTCACGAACCAACGGGGTCGGATGGTGGAGGACTGGGCTCTGGAGACAGGCCTGCTCGTCCTAAACCGGGGTTCTGTCCCCACGTGTGTGCGGATGCGGGGTGACTCCGTGGTGGACATCTCGTTCGCCAGCCCCGCTCTGTCGCCGCGTGTCGTCGACTGGTGCGTCATGGAGGGGGTAGAGACGTACTGAGACCACCGGTACATCCGGTTTGACGTCTCCGCCCATACCTCGACCGCGCCGGTCCGACAGAACCCTTGTGGTCCGCGATGGGCGCTGAGGCAGATGGACCGGGAGCTACTCCTGGAAGCCGCGACGGTACAGGCCTGGGTGCAAGCACCGGACAGGCCTGTCGATATCGACGTCGAGGCAGAGTGGTTCCGGGAGGCCATGTCGCAAATCTGCGACGCGGCAATGCCCCGAGTCCGTCCTGGATGTGCTCAGCGCCAGGTATACTGGTGGTCGCCGGAGATTGCGGCACTGCGCAACGCGTGCAATGCTGCGCGACGTCGGTATGCCAGATACCGCAGGCGCCGCATCCGTCCACCGGATGCGGAGGCCAGAGAGGCGGAGCTGTACGAGGGATACAGAGAGGCAAAGCGCACCCTCCGAGCGGAGATAAGGCGAGCCAAGCTCGAGGCCCGCAATGTGTGGCTGGGGACTCTGAATGGGGACCCATGGGGACGCCCCTATAAGGTGGTGCGGGACAAATTACGCCCCTGGGCTCCCCCGCTGACGCAGAGTCTCCGGCCCCAGCTTGTGGAGGGTGTGGTGAGTACTCTGTTCCCTGCGCGTGGGGAACACTCTCCCATGGCTCCGCCACCAGCGATGTCCGACGCGGACCACGATGGCGACGACGACGACAACACTCCAGAGGTGACCGAAGTAGAGATGAGAGTGGCGGTACGAAGGCTGAGTGCCAAAAATACCGCCCCAGGACCCGACGGCTTGCCTGGGAAGGCCTGGGTCCTGGCCATGGAGGCTCTCGGGCCTCGACTAAGAGGGCTTTTCAGCGCATGCATGGAGAGGGGCCAGTTCCCACTTCGCTGGAAGACGGGGAAACTGGTCCTCATCGCAAAGCCGGGGCGCCCTGCGGACTCTCCGTCCGCGTACCGGCCCATTGTGCTGCTCGACGAGGTGGGCAAGCTCTTTGAAAGAGTAATTGCAGACCGCCTCGTCGCGCACCTAACACGGGTGGGGCCGGATCTGGCGGACGGCCAGTTCGGCTTTCGCAGGAGGCGCTCCACGGTGGACGCCATCATGCGCGTGCGAGCTCTCACGACGGGGGCTGCAGTGTCCCAAGGCAGGTGTGTCGTGGCGGTGTCTTTGGACATCGCCAACGCCTTCAACTCCCTGCCTTGGAGTAGAATTAGGAGGGCACTCCGGTATCACCGGACGCCCGACTACCTCTGTCGTGTGGTCGAGGCGTACCTGTCGGACAGGTACATAATCTACTCTGGTCACCAGGGAGAGTTGGAACGTCGAGAGATGTCGTGCGGTGTTCCGCAGGGATCGGTACTAGGGCCGCCCTTGTGGAACATCGGATACGACTACGTGCTGCGTGGCGACCTTCCTGGCGGGGTCAGCGTGGTCTGCTACGCAGACGACACGCTGGTCCTGGCGCAGGGACCAGGCGGCGGTCGAACTAGCGACACGCGGGGTTGCGACAGTCGTGGGCAGGATCCAGGAGTTGGGACTCGAGGTGGCATTGCACAAGTCCGAGGCAATGTGCTTTCACGGCCCTTGGAACGCGCCACCACCGGGTTCCCAACTGACGGTAGGAGGAGTCCACATCGGCGTCGGGTCAACGATGAAGTACCTGGGACTCGTTCTCGACAGCCGATGGGATTTCGAGGAGCACTTTCGACGTCTGGCTCCCAAACTAAATCGGACTGGGGCTGCCCTCGGGCGGCTCCTGCCCAACCTTGGGGGTCCAGACGCCTCCTGTCGGAGGCTCTACGCGGGAATCGTTCGGTCCATGGCCCTTTATGGTGCACCGATATGGGCGCCGGCGCTGCGGAAGCAGCCGGCGGCCCGGCTGAACGCATGCCAGAGGGTCATGGCCATACGGATGGTGCGAGGATACCGGACGATTTCCCGCGAAGCGGCGAGCCTCCTTGCTGGACAGCCACCATGGGATCTGGTAGCAACAGGCCTTGCTCACATGCACGATCTGCGCATGGAGATGCAACGCCGGGGCGAAACTCCGCTGCCGCGACAAGTCGCAGCATGGCGGACAGAGCTCCGGCGGGATCTCATGGAGAAATGGCGACAGCGACTGTCGCGACCTAGTGCTGGGCACGCCACAATTATGGCGGTAAGTCCCTTCTTTGAGGCGTGGTTGGAAAGACCTCACGGCGTCCTCACCTTCCGCATGACGCAGGTTCTCACCGAACACGGGAAGTTCGGGAAGTTTCTGCACCGGATTCGTGCGGAAGCGACGCCCGGGTGTCGCCACTGTGTGGACCGCCCGGAGGACACGGTGGAGGTGTGCCCCGCTTGGGAAGAGCAACGCCGTGTCCTCGTGGGGGCGATCGGCGGCGGCGATCTCTCGCGCCGGGCCTTGGTACAGGCCATGGTCCGGAGCGAGGAGGAGTGGCAGGCGGTCGCCTCCTTCTGCGAAGCAGTAATGCTGGCAAAGGAGGCGGCCGATCGCGTGAGGCAACGGCAACGGTCCTTAAGCCCCAGCCGCCGCCGGGATTCCGATCCTGATTTCCGGCCACCGTAGGCGCGGGCACGGTAATATTATCTATACAGTATTCCAACTTCATACAAACGGACGAAACGCGAGCTATACCTACGGGCCTCGATCTCGAGGTGCGCTCGGGATGCAGACACTCGCGTCTGTGCTGCGCGATTTTTTCAATAAAAATAAGTTCAAGTACATATTTATATATTTAATAAGACGAGTAGGATATATTGTGCTGTTTTTGGTTGCATGAATTCTTCATTTAAAACCAAACATATAAATTGTAAAGTAGCTGCAGGTATCTATAACTAAGCAAAAGATATTCCTTTTTCTCCACCTTGTCCATGTTTCCCAAAACAAGTTTTAATTAAGCTTTAGATAGAATGCGGATTTTTGTACTTTAAAATTTAATAATAAAGCATTTCGTAGGACGTCTCAGTCGTGGCGCAAATATTTTTCGGTCGCAAATATTGAACACTTCCTATTCAATTCACAAAGTATTTTATTTGTTTATATAAAAAAGTATATTTACAATCACAAAACTAAATGGAAACACAAAGTAGGCAAATGTAATTAAAATGCTGGAGGCGGGCAGCCATAGTGCGGGCAGCCCTATCGCATGTTTACGTACCGCGCGGCTGTAGGCATTTATTTCAAAGATACGGCCGAGTTACAATACTGTATAGATAATATTACCGTGGCGCGGGCTTGCGGACGGCGGGCAATGGGTGGCCCGCCGTCCGACCGTCCGGTAACCATCCGGACCGAACCCAAGTCGTCGACGGCGCGTATTGTTCCGCGCGCGCCTCAGGGATGTGTCAGCAAATCGTAGGGGCCCAGCAGGGTCGAAGCCTACTGGGGCCATGGGTAGTGTGAAAACGAAACCGGGGCCCTGGGACGAAGGCAACGAAGGAACAGGAGTGGGTTTTTAGTCAGTAAAAGTCTGACACTATCTCTCGCTCCGCCCAAGAGCGAGATTTGTCATAAGATGATTTTCCCACCTATAAAAAAAAAAAAACTTCATGATATGGCCAAGTTAAACTGGCCTGATCGTTTTAAACGTTAAACGTTGATGATTATGTCAGTCTTTGTTTGGCATACTTTCTTTAGACTTTTCATTATCATAGAAATCCTACATCAATGATATAGCCAAACGAGGATCATGTCATGAAGTGATCAATTTCTATGATCTTGCCCCGACATATACAAAATACCAAGTTATCAAACGTTGAGGAGTAGCTCCTATGGAGATACATTCTTTTATGTTAAAGGGGATTAATAATAATTTAAACATCTTCTTTTTTTCGTGTCGATGTACTCTAACTAAATTTTATCTGACCAGTATTTGGCAACCTCTACCGCTCTGTTATTGGCTTCGTGGTTAGTGTGGAGGTGGTTGTGCAGGATGGACAGCATAGCAAATAACGCATGTCCTGTGCAGCGGCTCCACACTAATTAATCAATTTAATCTAGAAAAGTATAATACGTTATAACTGGCGTAAGATAGATAAGTACAATTAAGTATGTATCGGAATTTTCAGTAACAATTTTTTATTTAGTGTTACCTCACACGAAATTACTGCTGTATCGTGGGTACATTCACAAATATTATGTTTGACCAGACAAACATAATTATTATGATATCATAATGGTGGAACAATTCTAAATTTTATTTAATTGATTAGTACCGTACCTTGGTACATACAAATTAACACGACAGTAAACGCGTGGGGTGAATATTTTGTGTCACTTAGTGTAATCTTCGTTAAGTAACCAATGTTTAAGGTGAGAATAGTACCGGCACTCGATGGGGGCATAATTGAAAAAAAAAAGGCTGAAAAGTGTTTGGGGCAGAATTTCGCCCCATTCACATGATAGTTCAGCTTCAAAATTCCGCAAAACACGCAATAAATCGATAGCTCTGGATCATCCAGTTGTAAATTGCCTGCTCAATTTGTTATCAATATGAATAGATTTGTTTTGATAATGATAAAAAACCAACAATATTTTTAGACGTAGTAAACTTCAAGGCTTTTTTCCTCCTTTTAAACAATCTTCTTTATTTCGTGTTTATTAAATTAAAATGTAAAAGTGCCATTATTATTTATAGTAACAAATAAATACTAAACAAGATTTAAATGCTTTTTAATACGTATACGACTAAACTATCCTAAAAAAATAGATAAATGAAATTGGTCTTAATATTCAACCCACGCGAGTAAAACATAAGAAAATGAAGGCGTGTGAACTGTAGTGTTAAATGATATGTTTTATAGTACTACAATACTAGGTCCAGGGTTCATATAAATTGTTTTGTTTTCATTTTGAACCCATATTGGGTGTTGATAATTTAATTTAATACTACACCCTTATTTCTGCTTCTGTTGTTGTGTTTGCTAATCAAAAAGTTATACTTTATCAATTTTTTCACTTGCTGGTTAAAAAGACACAAGAAAATCTACTATTTATCAAGTTAATAATATAAACTTTAAAGAAAGAAAGAAAACACGTTTATTTGGCACACAGGTACACACAATGAGAAAACGATTATAATATAGAAACTTAAATACTAAAACTTAAAAAATACATTAACATTGTGTGTCTCACGGCTGCGCCAAAAACTTTATGACAGACCCTCCATTCTTTCCATTATTTCCAATTACTTTTTGCCAATTTTTAAGGAAATCTAAGTGCTTTGGATAGTGCGCAGTTCGAAAGCTGACCAAGGGAAATGTTTACCTTAACATCCTCAAGTATACAACAGCAGCTCAGCGTATGCAAACTGCCAAAGTATGCAAATGGTTTAAGTTGGACAATTGTCGTAAGAATAGGATGTGAATTTATGGTGGTGACAGTATAACAGTAGCACCCATAAACTGATTTTGCAGGTTTACCGTTCACCTATGAACTCGCGTCAGACAAGTGTGATAGGTTAAATGTCTAGCCACCTCCACACAGTATTCATTTTAAATTTACTTTTTTCTTTATAGGAGATTATCGAGAGCTACAAGGAGAATGGATACCGTTCAAAAAACTTGGTTATCCATCATTGGATAAATTATTTGTTGATGTTCCCGGCTTTAAAGTGACTCAAGTAAATGGTGAATGGTATGTTGATGCAATAGCTAGTCAAGAAACCCAACATATTGCCACTATGGTTTCGCGACAGAAACCAAGCAAAAAGGCGACACCGAAGTTGAGCTACCCAGTAAGTTGGTGATAATATTATTTTCGTTTATTCATTTTCTTTACATATTTTATATATTTTGAAATATTTCTTGAAACACATTAAAAAAAATCTTTTCATTCTCATTATAGGTAGGTTGTATAATATAAATGTCGTGGCCAGATTTTAGAAATTGATCCATTAAAAATGATATGGCCAAGTAAAACTGGCTAGATCGTTTTAAACGTTAAAGTTAGATGATATTTCATTCGTTTGGCCTACTTTCTTTAGACCATTTATTATCATTGAAATCCTACATCAATGATATGGCCAAACGAGGATTGACATAATATATCATCAAATGTAGTTGGCCATATCATGAAGTGATCAATTCTAAGGTCTGGCCACGACACATACATAAACTTAAACAGTCGGGTAAAAAAAAAACAATATTGTACAAATTGATGTAGGCTCGTCACAACTCACAATCCGTCGCGTCGCGACTCCCGTGCACTGTGAATTTTGTGTTAATCCACAATTCCACATTGCACTGAAAAGTGTGCGGTTAGGCCCCGTAATGCGTAACCTAATAATAATTATTATGATTATAATAAACTTATTATGTTCATAATAATAAGTTGGTTTGTGGTCAGCCCCCTGATAGAAAAATCTAACACGATGCACAAAAAACCCCGGTCATATTTAGTAACGAATTACTATGATAAATGATATTTATTTTGCAAATAGGTTAAAACAATTTTACATGTCATTTTATTCGTCAATTTAAACTAGATGAGGCCGGTGTTTCCTAGCTGACTAACCTGAAAAGAAACACCGAAACAAATTCAGGGGTCAAACTGTCTTGAAGTCCATACAACAAACATGTAATGGTCAAATCATATGAGAACTATGCAGATTGGTGTCTGAGATGGTATTTTGAGGAAAGAACCACACAACTACACTATGTAATTTCTTACTAAATATGATGTTTATTTTACATAGGTACACGTACAACCAACTCACGAACAGTTGAGAAACGTGGCTTGATACGTGTTGGTGTTTATCGTTGCACTCTCCGCTCTATAACGCGTCAATTCCGCCTCGGCTGCAACGACAAAGTTTGCTCACCAGCACCAAAATGTATATTTTCCCAGACTCAAACTAAATAGGTCTGGAATTAAAAAAAAAAAAAAACTGCCGGCGAAATTAAACGGAGATCATTTAGATCGTAACTAAAACGGAAAGCTAGAAAACAGGAATACCTACTTTTATCGCAAGTAACCTCCTGAACATTTTGATATAATTATGGTACATGTAGGAACATTATATAGAAGAAAGAGTTAAGCTGCTGATTGCAACACATTTTTACAAGTTAGTTATTTCTCTTGTATTTTATATTCGTATAAAAACAAAAAAAAAAAAATGGTAACCTGAATGTTTTTACTGACGTAAACTAGAACAAGTTCTTGTATACTCATAAAAATAAACCAAGAAATGCGAAAATTTTTGAATAATTTTTTTCGCGTCTGTTATAACGATTTGAGTTAGTATAAATAGTATATATTGTCAAAGATGGACAGGTAGGTAATAAGTAGGTAATACTCGAAATTATGAAAGTAAAAACAAAATGTAGCTATATATTTTCAAACTCATATACTTACCACGTAATTATGGCTTAGTCGTTGAATTTTTCTGTAGTGTACAAGAAATCAGGATTTTTATTATAAGGCACTTTCATATTTGGCAGAAATTATTCGGCGCCTATATGATCTCCTTTTATTAAGTACTTTTTATAACGAACAATACAGTGACAAATTACGTAGGTATTATATACAGAAGTTTATCGAAGTACCTTCAAGTATCATAATCTCACAAAATAAACATTTTCTTTGGTCAATTAAAATTTTTAAGATTCTGGACAAGGTAAATTTTATTACGATGGATATTTTATTCAATAGAGACGTGAGTGAAAAAAAAGCCATTGCATATTGTAATTTTTATTGCAATATCTGTTGGTCCGATTAGAAATTCCATCTGACACACAGCTTATTATTATATCTTTTTACAGAATCGATTCCCAAAAAAACAAGGATCTTGGCGAAAACTAGCTTCTGGCTACACATCCAACTATAACAACCAGTATTCCAATCAATATTACAGAGCAAAGGACAATGCCTCATATTACAATAATAATACACAATATTATAAGGTAATAAAATGTTTTTATTATACTGATATATTATCTCCCTTTTTATACCAGTATTTTTACCACTGGTAAAAACTACACTATGGTTGAAAAAGACAACCTAGTTCTTTCGTTGCATTTCATTCCAGGGCCGGGTTTTCCTTTCAGAAGTGAACCCATGGCCCCAGTAGGCTTCGACCCTGCTGGGCCCCTACGGTTTGCTACATCTTGAGGCACGCGTGGAACACTACGCGCCGCACAGTGTTTTATGAACCCCGATTTTCGGACATCCCATTTTTATTGCAAAACTTGACAGAAAAGATCATTTAAATGCAAGATCTCGTATCCCTATTTAGCTACCAAGTCTAGTTTCTGAGTGATAATTTTTTGAAAATCATAATTTTTCCATCCGGATATTAAGAAAAAAATTAATTACGCCTAAACTAAGTGTGATACGAAATAATGATGTTAGGTACATTAATGGCGCATCTTATGCTGAGTATTTTAGTCCGTAAATGAACCTCGCACCATTGTTAGATCGAGATTTATACGAGTTTTTCGGTTTTTAGTTTTTCTTAATTTTCTCGAAAATTCCGCCGTTTCGGGAAAAGTTATCTATACAGAAATAATTCTATTTACTTCCCTAATACACCACATATTATGACATCCCAAATCCATGGAACTCAGAAGTTATTCCAATTTAACTGTTTTTGTTAGGGTTGTCAATTTTTAGGGTTCCGTAGCCAAATGGCAAAAAACGGAACCCTTATAGATTCGTCATGTCTGTCTGTCTGTCTGTCTGTCTGTCTGTCTGTCTGTCTGTCCGTCTGTCCGTCCGTATGTCACAGCCACTTTTTTCCGAAACTATAAGAGCTATACTGTTGAAACTTTGTAAGTAGATGTATTCTGTGAACCGCATTAAGATTTTCATACAAAAATAGAAAAAAAGCAATAAATTTTGGGGGTCCCCATACTTAGAACTGAAACTCAAAATTTTTTTTTTCATCAAACCCATGCGTGTGGGGTATCTATGGATAGGTCTTCAAAAATGATACTGAGGTTTCTAATATCATTTTTTTCTAAACTGAATAGTTTGCGCGAGAGACACTTCCAAAGTGGTAAAATGTGTGTCCCCCCCCCTCTAACTTCTAAAATAAGAGAATGATAAAACTAAAAAAAATATATGATGTACATTACTATAAAAACTGCCAACGAAAATTGGTTTGAACGAGATCTGGTCAGTAGTTTTTTTTTAGTACGTCATAAATCGTAAACCGCAATTTACCTTTTAAGTTTGTACGGAACCCTCAGTGCGCGAGTCCGACACGCACTTGCCCAGTTTTTTTAATCCTAATTTTTCGGATCAATTTTTTCGTAAAAGTAAAAGTTCCGTTGTCAGAATGACAAACAGAACGTGAACCAGATTACTGGCAGCCTATCGAGACCTTAAAAAAAATATTTTCATTTATTATTATTTCTTAAAAACTTAACTTAACTTTCTTAACACAAGTTAAAAACATTGTACAAAGGCGAACTTAATGCCTTACACATTTTCTACCAGTTGACCTTATGGTAGTTCAGAAACAACTTGGCGGGTACAACTTAAAAAAGAGAAACTGAGAGGAATATAATATAATTGATAAATACATACATATAAACAATTTTGTGAAGAAAAAAAGAGTCCGACGAATTACCGCTGTGACGATTCTACCAACTTCTTGGGAGAAATATCAAGTTGACATAGAGGCCACTTGCTGATCATAGTGTGCATTGGGATTGTCATGCCCCCCTGGCATTAAAGAGTCATCTGGTCGGGGCCCAGAAAGACCATCTCCAGCAGAGCGGGTCAGGTTCTGCTGAGGTAGAGTAGTCCCATGGGTCGTGACCGGCTCCATGATTACTAACAAATTCCGCTTACTATTGACTAAAATATTTGGTGGCCGCTCCCCTGCGTTACCGGGTAGGCTACCGTGCCACTAAACAGATGTACGCAATAGACAAACGAAAACAACATAAGCCCGAAGGCATAGCTGGTGGTCAAGTTAAAAATATTTATGGTAGTTTTAGCCAGTAGAAACTATTACCGCCTTCACTGCGTGGAGGTACTCCCAGCTTATGTTATTGCTATTGCATTATGTGGATTTTGCTTGTCATTTAGCAGTATTTAGTACGTACAACAAAAATACTTAAATGACACAAAATGCCTGAATATGCCTTTTAGCGTACATCGATGAATAATATTTTATTTAGATACTAAGCTGGTATCCTGGCTTCTTCACGTCAGATAATCCAAACCACCGATTTTACTACAAGGTAGATATATTTTTTGGCAAAATTAAATAAAATCCGGATATAATTAAAAAACTGAGATTTTGACAGCCCTAACGTAAAATCCGGATAAAACTTAAAATCGTTGTGGTTTCCAAGTTCCATGGAATTGGGATGTGAAATTTATGTGGTGTATTGGAGAAGTTATCGAAATAATTTCAGTATAAACAACTTTTCCCGAAACGGCGGAATTTTCGAGAAAATTAAGAAAAACTTAAAACCGAAAAACACGTATATATCTGGATCAAGCAAAGTTACGAGGTTCATTTATGCACTAAAATACTCGGCATAAGATGCGCCATCAATGTACCTAACATCGTTATTTCTATGACGCTTAGATTAAATGTAATATTTTTTTTCTGAACATCCAAATAAAATTTGGTCGATTTTCAAAAAATTATAACTCGGAAACTAGACATAGTAGCTAAATGGGGATACGAAATCTTGCATTTAAGTGATCATTTCTGTCAGGATTTTCAATAAAAATGGGATGTCCGAAAATCGGGGTTTATAAAACACTGTGCGCCGTCGACGACTTGGGCTCGGTCCGGACGGTCGGACGACGAGCTTTCCATTGCTCGCCGTCCGCAAGCTCGCGTCTACGGTGGCCGGAAATAGGGATCGGGATGCCTGCGAATGGGGCGTGAGGGCCGTTCTTAAACGCGTGCGCCGCCTTTTTTATTAGCATTCGCAGAAGGAGGCGACCGCCTGCCATTCCTCGCTTTGGACCATGGCCTGTACCAAGGCCCGGCGCGACAAATCGTTGCCGCCAATCTCCCCCACGAGGACACGGCGTTGCTCTGCCTAAGCGGGGCACGCCTCTACCGTATGCTCCACCGTGTCCTCCGGGCGGTCTACTCTAGGTGATACCTTTATCGATAGTATAATTAAGCAAATATTTTTCAACACGCTTGCTCACAAAGTGACTCTAATTGCACTGTACTTTGAATATAATGGCATTGGTAACCATACTGTGACATTTTGACTACCATTATATCTCAAAAAGAATTTAATATACGAAAAAAATCAAATCAGATTATTGCGTCCAATAGTATAAATTAGTGTCTTACTTGCTTAGTTCATGCAATTTCGTGTTTAAATAAATCATTTATTGAGTTTTTTGGCGGGACTTCTTCGAGTGCAGTTCAGTGCTATTTTAATTAATCGCAGATTGATTCCTAGTGGATATTGTGATGTAAAATTAGCGTAGTTTTGTATCTCAAGTGGATTAAAACAGTCGAGATCTCGATAAAATGGAGCTGAGAATTATTGTAGTACCTATTGACTATCACAGCGAAGCTTACCGAGAAGGCTGACCAGATTCATTTGTGCCAAATACTCCAATAACATTTGAATGTGTTACATTCGCCTCTAATGAATTTTTAACCGACTTCAAAAAAAGGAGGAGATTATCAATTCGGTTGTATTTATTTAAATATTTTATTTTATGTTTGTTACCATAGAAGTTCTGATGATGGGAACCATGAGGAATCGAGGAAACTCCTCAAATATTATAGGCAACCATATAGTGATTTTGGTATGTTCATCGAGATCTTAAGCATTTACAGTCTAACATTTGATGAAGTGGAACTGATGAAGTAGACCAGAAATGGCCAACGGAACTTCATACTCACATAGATATCACAGTGAAGATAGTTACGCGACTATGACAATACAAATAAATAAATGGTTCTGAATAGTTATGTTGAAAATGGTATCATCGAAGTGACCTGATGATGATGATGGAGCCGGAATATGGGCACCGGAACTCCGTAATTAATCAATGTATCCTAACCGTGTTTGGGCTTACTAGAATTGTCATGGGATGTACTTTGGCTATAAGGTACTATCGAACTGATCTGTGATGGAGCCGGAAGGTGGAAGGTATACACAGGAACTTTATAATAAAACAATGTATCCTAGCAGTGTTTGGGTTAATTGGGATTTCATGAGTAATATGCACTCTGGTTATGAACAAGTGTACCGCAACTAAAAAGTGTGATATAATAAACATTTTCCAAAAAAAAAAATATCGTTTTAGTGTTTTGTTTTAGTGAAGTTGGTTATAATTTTTTTGTAAAAAGTTTTTAATAAAATAACTTAAGGACGCTTTTACATATTTTTACTCGCTTAATTTTAGGTAAACTAGTCGCAACACAGAAACATTATGCGTACGCACACAGCACGTACACGTACAATCCATTGTTTGCTCAGCCATTTTATACTTTAACCAAACCTGTTTTGATACTAAAGGTATTATTTTGTTTTATCTAGTATTGATTGAGTTGATAGAGATTTCGAAAAGGCTTCAGCACCGTGGATCACATACATACGCTGTGCGGCAGGTTATACAGAAGACTGAGGAGTATAATCAGCCTCTCTGCTTAGCGTTTGTCGACTACGAGAAAGCTTTTGATTCCATCGAGACTTAGGCTGTACTGCAGTCTCTCCAACGGTGCCAGATTGACTATCAGTACATCGAAGTGCTGAAATGTTTATACAAAAATACTCTTTACAAAAAAAAAAAATACAACCGACTTCAATGTAAAAAAAAAACACTGAAAAGTGTAAAATAACTTTAATTTCGGAAGTCGGTGTTTCTATAATAGTTTTGTCTCTTCATTATTTAACACCGACTTCCGAAATTAAAAGTTATTTTGCACTTTTTAGTGTTTTTAGGGTTCCGTACCTCAAAAGGTGAAAAACGGGACCCTTATATGATCACTTTATTGTCCATCCGTCTCTCTGTCGGTCTGTCTGTCTGTCAATACCCTTTATCTCGGGAACGCGTGGAGGTATCGAGTCGAAATTAAAATCAGATACTTAAGTCTGCGGTCCCTTGAAGCTGTGAAAGAATCAAACTTCTGAGTTAACGAAAAAAAAAGATACGGCCGTTTATGTCGCAAAAAACGTATATTTCGACACTCTCAAGGAAATCAAAATTCATAGGGTACTTTCCGTTGACCCAGAATCCCGAAATTAAGGTCTTATAGTACAGATATAGAAGTAAATCTGAAAACTTGTTGAAAAAATTTGTTGTTACGTCACAAGAAAAACTTTTTTGCGATCCGGAAATATCTTCCTAACTCAATTCGGGAATTGAACTGTTTTCATAGGTAAGTTTGTATGGAACCCCGAGTCCGACTCATACTTGCAAGGTTTTTCGGGTTCTGTAGTCAAATGGCAAAAAATGGAACCCTTATAAATTTGTCATGTCTGTCTGTCTGTCCGTCTGTATGTCACAGCCATTTTTTTCCGAAATTATAAGAACTATACTGTTGAAACTTGGTAAGTAGATGTATTCTGTGAACTGCATTAAGATTTTCACACAAAAATAGAAAAAAAAAACAATAAAATTTGGGGGTTCCCCATACTTAGAACTGAAACTAAAAAAATATTTTTCATCAAACCCATACATGTATGGATAGGTCTTCAAAAATGATATTGATGTTTCTAATATAAGTTTTTTCTAAACTGAATAGTTTGCACGAGAAACACTTCCAAAGTGGTAAAATGTGTCCCCCTCCTGTAACTTCTAAAATAAGAGAACGATAAAACTAATAAAAATATATGATGCCAAACCAACCACCAGCCACCAGGCAAACTTCCATTGAAAATCGGTTTGACCGAGATCTAGTAAGTAGTTTTTTTTTTTAATACTTCATAAATCGTAAACCGCAATTTACCTTTCAAGTTTTAACGGAACCCTCAGTGCGCGAGTCCGACTCGCACTTGCCCAGTTTTTTTTTACATTGAAGTCGGTTGTAGGTACTTATTATTTTTTTTGTAAAAAGTTTTTTTTATTTTACACTTATAGTGGTGGTACCATAACCAAAAAGTGTAAAATATAAAACTTTAGTTTATGGTTTTAGTTATGGTACCACCACTAAAAAGTACCCCTCAGCCAAACTTAAATACCTTATAGCCAGAGTGCATCTCATGACAATTCTAATAATCCCAAACACGTTTATATTACACTAGCTTTTGCCCGCGGCTTCGCTCCCGTCAACTGACTACTATATCCTACTCTACCCAACTCTATCCTACTCTACCTTACTCTACCCTACTCTACCCTACTCGACCCTACTCTAGCCTACTCAAAAATAAAAATAAAAAATAAAGTATCCTATGTCCGTCTCCTGGTTCTAAGCTACCTCCCCACCAACTTTCAGCCAAATCGGTTCAGCCGTTCTTGAGTTATAAATAGTGTAACTAACACGACTTTCTTTTATATATATAACTAGCTTTTGCCCGCGGCTTCGCTCCCGTCAACTGACTACTATATCCAACTCTACCCAACTCTACCCTACACTACCCTACTCTACCCTACTCTACCCTACTCTACCCTACTCTACCCTACTCTACCCTACTCTACCCTACTCTACCCTACTCTACCCTACTCTACCCTACTCTACCCTACTCTACCCTACTCTACCCTACTCTACCCTACTCTACCCTACTCTACCCTACTCTACCCTACTCTACCCTACTCTACCCTACTCTACCCTACTCTACCCTACTCTACCCTACTCTACCCTACTCTACCCTACTCTACCCTACTCTACCCTACTCTACCCTACTCTACCCTACTCTACCCTACTCCACCCTACTCTAAAAAAAAAAAAAAAAGTAAAGTAAAGTATCCTATGTCCGTCTCCTGGTTCTAAGCTACCTCCCTGCCAATTTTCAGCTAAATCGGTTCAGCCGTTCTTGAGTTATAAGTGAAGTAACTAACACGACTTTCTTTTATATATATAGATATTAATTTATTACTGAGTTCCGGTGCCTAACTTCAGGCTTCATCATCATATTAGTTCGATATATTCCCCCTCTTCTTTCAGTCAGTCATCGAATACACGTTAAAACAAAGCAATTTTACTTGTTACGACGGTTTTATGAGGAGTACTGTTCCATATCTTCGAAGTTCATGATCAGATCATCACAATATTTCTATAGGACCAACTTGGAAGCATAACCTGTCAAGCAAAAAATAATAATTAAGTCGGTCCACAATTGACCGAGAAATCGGTGAACATAAGTACATAAAAAAAAAAATACATTCAGCCGAACATAGAACCTCCTCCATTTTGAAGTCGGTTAAAAACGCCACAATGTCAGTCCGACTTCAGGACCAGACCTCGAAACCTATCCTCTCCTCTTGCAGCGGGGTGTGAGGCAGGGAGATGTCATTTCTCCGAAACTGTTCACTGCCGTAATGGAGGAGGTCTTCAAGGTTCTGGAATGGAGAAGGCTAGGCATTAATGTCAATGGCGAGTACATAACTCACCTTCGGTTTGCAGACGACATAGTAGTTATGGCTGAGAAGACGGAGGAGCCAGTACTGTGCTCGGTGACCTCGGTAGAGCTTCCGAAAGAGTGGGACTTAAAAAGAACATGGACAAAACCAAAGTCATGCCACTCTACCCTAATCTACCCTACTCAATTTTTTTTTTTTCATAACATAATTACTTATATTATTTTCGTGATTGTAAGTTTCAGAGAACAGGAAAAAAAAACTTAATGTTTTACTTATTTATTTTTTTATATAAAAAATACCTATATTTAAAGTTAAAAAAAAAATACTCTGTATTGTAACCCGAAGCTTTGCATTGGTTTCTTTCGTTTAGCTTAATCAGTTTTTGAGATATATTACTTTGAATAATAGTCATGGGTACAGGTATTTTTTCCCATATCTCAAGGTCAGCGAAAGCTGACCGAGATATTTACATAAATTATGTTTACTGGTCAAGACGATATTAAAATATAAGTTTCGATACAGGTTTCCATTTGGAGGCTTACTCGTCATTCTTATCCGGCTAGGTACCCTTTGTTTTTTCTTTGTAGATAAGCAACCTCATAGTTATTTTTAACCGACTTCAAAAAGGAGGAGGTTATTTATGTTCGTTTGAATGTATGTTTTTTATTTTTATTTTTTATGTATGTTCACCGATTTCTCGGTCAATTGTGGACCGATTTTGAAAATTTTTTTTTTGATTGAAAGGTTATGCTTCCGAGTTGGTCCCATAGAAATATTGTTATGATCTGATCATGAACTTCGAAGATATGGAACAGAACTCCTCATAGGATCACAGCAGAACCGTCGTAACAAGTAAAATTGTTTTGTTTATACGTGTAGTCGATGACTGACTGAAAGTAGAGGGGGAATATATCGAACTGATCTGATGATGAAGCCTAAAGTTAGGCACCGTAATGTAATCTAACCGTGTTTGGGATAATTAGAATTGTCATTAGATGCACTCTGGCTATAAGGTATTTAAGTTTGGCTGAGGGGTTGTTTTTAGTGGTGGTACCATAACTAAAAAGTGTAAACTAAAAACTTTTTACAAAAAAATACAACCGACTTCAAAGTAAAAAAAACACTGAAAAGTGCAAGATAACTTTAATTTCGGAAGTCGGTGTTAAATAACGAAGACACAAAACTATTATAGAAACACCGACTTCCGAAATTAAAGTTATCTTGCACTTTTCAGTGTTTTTTTTTTACTTTGAAGTCGGTTGTATTTTTTTGTAAAAAGTTTTTTTACTAAAAAAGTCTACATAAATCTATGGTCGCCATTTTAAGACGCGCGCGGTTTTTGGCATGATCTTTTTGAGAGACGTTCTGTGGCCATTTTAATTATTCGCAAATTGATTTTCAGTAGATATTGTGATTAAAATTGGTGTAATTTGGTATCTCAAGTGTCTACAAACAGGATAATAATTATGTAGAATCATTGAAACAGGCGCGATCTCGGCAAAATGGAGCTGAGAATTTTACTGTAGTAATTATTGACTACCTCAGCGAAGCTTGCCAAGAAAGCTGACTCGATACATTTACTGCAAAATACTGCAAAAACATTAGAATGTGTTGCACCCGCATTCTGAAGTAACTCAGGATATTTATTACTGATGACGAGGCGGTATAGTCTAAGTCCTTAGCTTCCCCAAATGGGGCGAAGAAAAAAAAAATAAGATGCGCGCGCATGAATATACAGATTTAATTTTTTACCGCCGTGTCACAAAGTTTTACTGTTGATTAAATAGTACTTAGTTAATTCGTTTTTCTTTACAAGTATGTTTAAAAACGTATGATATACGTGAATATTGATTACCGTTCTAAATACCGCCTTAGCGGCAATCACCAACATGTGTAATGTTGGTGATTATGTGACTTGTATCATAATATACTACTATTATTATTTTTATTTTAAGATGAATAAATACAATTCAAAGCCGAACGAAACGAAACCAGTGCCGAATGTGAAACAATCAACGAAGTCATTGAATGACCATGTAGAAAAGGTATCGAGAAGTTCCAATTCAGCACCACAAAGCTTGAGAGAGAGAGATGCCAATAATATACACACAGAAGAGGTATGTATAAAAACTATGATTATATCTGATAAAAAATGCTTAAACAAACCTGACCCTTTCATTGATATCCCTTTAGCAGGTTCAACGTAAATCTTCACGCTTCACGTTGGTATATTAACGTGTGTTAGGTAAATACCAGAATGTTATATGAAAGAGATGATTTTTCGGGCTTTTCAGTGTCATGCTAACCTAACCGACATTGTACATTATTGATTCCAAGTTTCGTAGACAAGTAGTTACAACAGAAATAATATTGGGTGTGTCTCATATCATATTAAATTATTTGTTATATTTTCATTTCAATAACATTCACAATATATTATAATAAACGTATGTATAATTTATTTACATGTAAAATTTATATACTCTAAAACTTATTTCGTATAACTTTATTGGATATAAAGTTTATTTCATCGAAAATCATTAGGTCTATCGTTTAATATATATATATATATATATATGTCGCAGCTGTATCGTTTAACACACTGTTAGTATTACAAGTTGGCGCGGCGTATTGAAAAACGTTACTGTAATATAATGGTAACGGTGTGGCTGCGGAACTTTGCGGCTGGCTTAGGTCAGGTTAGAATAGTGACCATTTGGACGCAATGGCGAGCGAACGAAGAGATCATGTGGGTTAGGTTAGAAAAGTGACCATAAAAGCGTGAAGGCAAGCGAGCGAAGCGAGCGTGTCACGGCAGCGGCCGCCCAGCGCCAGATCCCCTTCTAATGTTAGTAAATCATTTGGGTTAGGTTAAAATGAAAATCACGCTTGGATTAGGTCGGGTTCGAATAGTGACCATTAGTACGCCATGGCGAGGGAACGAAGCGATCATGTGGGTAAGGTTAGGTTAGAACAGTGACCATTTAAGATACGTTAAGTTAAAAGCCATTATGATTTATAAAAAGCTTTCGTTCTTTCTTAAAGATTAAATAATGTCTTTTGAGTGGTATATCTAAAGATTTTATAATCAATGTATGTTATACTTATAAAATTTAGTTATTTGAATATTGTATCAATCGTTTATTATATTAACTGATCGTTATATCAAATAAAATTATTGATTCAGATTCCATATATTACTTACCCAATAATATTAAATACAAAAAAACGCTTGGATGGAAAACTGCTCGTTGTTAATAAAAATGATTTTCCGACAATTTTAACGATTATATTCGTATAAAAGTGAATTTGAAGAGTCGCTACACTACAGTATCGGACCTTACTACTAGACTTTGAATCGAAGTCTAGAAAAAAAGCTAAAGATTTATTTTTAGTGATTAAGAAATGTACATCATGTAAAAAAAAATAGCTTCATAATTCCTACATAGTTGTACGGAAAAGGTAATTGAAATTGTGTGAGTTACGCCTACATATAGGTATATAAAGATATTTCTACTTGAAAAGTATGAAACGTTAACCGGTACCTCTTGATTCGATGGACTGCAGTAATATACGCGACAGTACCCAACAGCTACATATTCTTCTTTTATAAATGCATCACTGAAACCATGCAGCCGACTTCAAAAATGAGGACGTTCTATGTTCGGCTGAATGTATTTTTATTATTATTATTTTTTTAACCGACTTCAAAAAAAGGAGGATAATGATGTAATGTTGTCGATAACAACATTTAAATCTGATTTTACGCTAGATGGCGTCATTTCTCGCTTCACACGATTTAATTTCTGTACTATCAAGGCACTTTTGCAGGTAACTTTACATTACCATGCAAAATTCCACCGAAAATTAGTTTGAACGAGATCTAGTAAGTAGTTTTTTTTACTATGTCATAAATCGTAAACCGCAATTTACCTTTCATGTTTGTACGTAACGTAACCCTGTCGTGCGCGAGTCCGACTCGCACTTGCCCAGTTTTTTTTTTTAGTGAAGTCGGTTAATTTTTTTGTTTTGTAAAAAGTTTATTTTTTCTTTAAATCGATATATTTTTACTCCATTGACGTTAACCATATAGAGAGTGGCCTAGAGGTCCAGAGCAAATTGGAGGTGTGGTGGCACAGACTGGAGAGTGTTAGCTTAAAATTGAGCAGAACGAAAACTGAATAGGTACTTGTTCTGCGATTTCGGACGTTTTTCGGCTGAAATGATGATGATGATGAGTCTTTAGTAAGTGGTTATTTGGCTGTTTTAGACATTTTAAAACGTTAGGTATTGACAATATTCAATAATATTCACAAATACGATGCAATACTTGATGTATTGCAAAACTTTTTTGAATTCACTAATCATTTTGTTTACGCTAAACGAATTACTCACCGGCTTGTTATCTCTGATGAAATGTAGTTTAAGTCTGCATTAACTAATGATCCGTTCTGGTAGGTTATGTTGTGGACCATTATGTTGTGTGGGTTAGGGTTCAATATGGTTCTTCTTTATAATTTTCTTCTAAATCTCTTTTCTGAATCTTTCTTTCTAAATCCGAAGCAAAGAAAGAAAGTTTTATCTTGAAATTTCATTCAGCATCTTCGTGCTTTTTTAACACTGGATAATCAAAATGGTTTTTCAGGTAAAGCAATCAGCGCGCACGAATCATCAAATGGATGGTAAAAACCACGGAAAAGTTTCAGCTTCACAAAGACTTTCAAATTTAAGAGATCGACTTAATACGGTGGATCTTATTCCTTTGCAATTGCCAGCTGCTACTAATGAATGTTTGGTAAGTAGATAAAATCCAGCTAAGTACAGTTCGACCAACACAGTGAAAAGTTGCGAAATTTGGATGTATCTATAAGAAGGCTCAATATTGATCACATTATAACTCCATGAATGCTGAAATCTCATAAAAAAAATTTTTCAACATTTTTACTCGAAAAATGGATCTTATTTTCCTACTGTTAGGTTTAGAATCCAGCATAATTATTTCACATAAGTGATTTTTTCTTTATAATTATCTTTTTAAGTAATAAAAGTAAATCATAACTTCATAAAAACGAATGTAATATTCTTAGAATAATTTTGTGCATTTGATAGAGAATCTGAACAAGAATTAATATGTACATATTTCTACTCAAAATGTTTTTTACACTTACCTTAAACACAGACCTTTAGGCATTTAGACCATGCGTCTATCGCTTTACGCACAGTGTCCATTGGAAAGTTGTTTGAAATTGTTGGAAAATTGTTGAAAAATTATTGAGACATTTAGAGCAGGCCATGTCCTGCACAGACTATAAGTTGTAGACCAGGGAGTTGAGGTCTAGACTAGCCGAGAATCATTCGTCACCCTTAATGAAGTCCGTCCGTAACACTGGCTGCTAGCTAAACCTGGGCTTCCTTGGTGCTACGAGCCAGGGCTGTCATGATTAAAACACATATTTAAAACAGTTTGAATTTAAACTGTAGAGTTAACATTTTTATGAGGTGTTATCAGTCGTAGAATTAATAATGAAATGAAATATTAGAAAGAAAGGTACTCGTATTTATAGAATTCATAAGTAATTCCCCTCCGATAAAGTCCCGTTAGGAAAATCCCTAATGTCGGCTGTCGAAAGAAAGTAATTCAATGCACTGTTGCTGAGAGTGACATGTCCAGCGCATCAGCTAGTGGGTCATAGATTCGTATCTCCGAGAGACTATGGTTGCGCGTTTGAACTTGTCCTTGGAAGCAGTTTTACAATGGGGCGTTGCCAATTTGTTCAGGTTCAATGCAGCTAAAACCCAGGCGTGTCTATTTTCCGCTAAAAGGAAGGTCAAATCAGCCCTGTTCCTACTTTCCGGGAAGTAACCGTGTCGATAACCGACCATCTTGATCATCTTGGTGTTACATTGACATCAACTCTCAACTTTGGGCCATACATCGAAGCAAAGGCTCAACTGGCTGCAAAAAAGCAGGAAATCTTCACAAAGGCCAGACAGTACTTCATGCCGGAACAGTTGCTCAAACTTTATCAAGTGCAAGTTCGATCGTGTATGGAGTACTACTGCTCTCATCTTTGGTACAGATCTGCCAAATACCAGACTTGATGCACTTGAGACAATTAATAGGCAGGCCAAGAGGATCATTGGCAATGATGCACTCGTCGAGTCGAGGCTTCAAAGTCTTGAGCATCGACGCCGAGTTGCTAGCCTGTTGGTTTTCTACCGGTTGCATTTCGGGTAGTGTGCGTCGGAATTCCATAGCATAATTCTGCCAAACCTGTTCTATCACCGGACCATCGGTACATGGTGGACATCCCACCCATTCACACAAAACTTTTTGGGTACACATTCATTGTGCGTACAGCTTAGGAGGTGAGATAGCGGTCAAGCGCGAACCTATCAACAATAAAAAAAAATTAAAAAGGGCTATTGGTTATTCCCCTCATTTAAATAGGTGTTTCCCCTATTAGAATAGAATTCATAGTTCAAGATAATTCATAGATCTGGTCAAGAAATGAAACTGTAGGTCGAATTAATTTGAAATAATGTGCTAAACTCTAAAGAACAAAAAAAGGACTTGATTAAAATAATATTTGAACCGTTTGTTTTATAAAATAAAATAAAAAAGCTTTATTTTTCCGACCCTGCTAAGAGCATATACCAAATCATTTCGCTTGTCGTAATGTGTAAATTTTCTCATCGGTAAAATGAATATCCATGAATTCTCTAAAATCGAAAGGTTTTAAATAATATAACTAGTTCGTTACCATTATTTCACGGACATTTGTGTGGGTTAGGGGGTCGTTCAAGTATAACGTAAGCAGATTTTGCAAATATTATTCCCGACTCGTCAGCGAAAGTAAGCAAAGCTCTCTCCCCCTCGCCCCATACTTCCATAAACATTGGTAGGTAGGTAGCTAAATGCATGTTACAATGTGTTCTGGTTTTGTTATTAATTTATGAGCAGTAGTTATAAGTCTTGTCTAGAAATAAGGAATAGGCTTGAATAGAGGAACAAAACATACTTCATTTAAAATTTTGGTATATTGTTATTAATTCAAATTAACAGTCCTCAGTCTTAGACACACGAATCCATGACTCTAATGCTTAAATGACATTGGATGTTTGTTGCTCAGTGATGTGCCTGCTCACTTTCGTGTGATTTTGATATATCGACATCGTTCTCTTAAAAAACTAAAAAAATATATACTGCTGACGTAATCACCATCCAGACCATCACCTAAAATAAAGACCATCCGTCAAACGTCACCAAACGTCATCAAAATTAAGCAAAGCAAAGACCCCTTAGACTTGAATTAGGCGTCCTAAGGGGCCATTCAACATTACACGATAGGTTTTGCTGTCAGTTTTGCCACAGTCAAATATTTTAATTGACGAAAAACCTACCGTCTAATGCGATGACTGACGTTTACATGACGAAAAACGTATGGCGATAAAATTCCGTCATCCAAACATCATTCATGATTGATGGTTTTGATTGACGCTTGCATGACCGTGTAATGGACGCCTTACACGTTGTCCTAGTTTATTTTTTTTACTGGAATACGTTATTTGTAATATGTAACTGTTTTATGGTCCAATAAAGTAAAATAAGTGTGTTGAAAAACATCATTTAATATATTTTTTTGTGCTACTTAGACTGGCTATTTGCGTGATTTGATAATACTTAGTAAATCCTTTCGCAAATATATATCACGGTGATATATTATGTAGACATTTAATTATTTCATCAACAATTTCCTCGCCGTCCTTCTTTCATAACTGTGTCATGAAAAATCACAAAGTTTTAAGCTTGTTATGCTACCTGGTTGTCTGCACAAATACATAGTCACCGGGCCATCCGGCCGACTGAGGCGTTGTTTTGCTCCCGCCCAGCTGTGCACTGGTGCCTAATACCCGCTATGACCTGCCGTGACCTGTGTTGTACTTACTGTGTTGTACGGTGGTGTCCAACTTGTGACCTTTTTTAAATATTTTTGGGAAAATATATAACATGGTGTAAAACTTATTAGAATCGATTCCGTTACTGATTCTGAACAAACTATATTCAGGATTCGCATACTTTCGCATATACTAAAAATAATGTACGCAACTTTTCTATATAATAAGGTAAACAAAATCCTCTCACAACTCGTGAAACTAAATCCAAGGTTAAGATCTGGCTACTGACACAGGATTTAGTTACGAAACAGAAAACTTATTGCTACGAGGCATGCCTTTTAAGTTTTGCCGTTTGAAGAAAAAAACACAACTAGAACCTTAAAGTACTTTTTATTGTTTTTCAAAGTATTCACCACATACCTTAATACACTTTTCTCGTCTTAACGCGGACGGCGAGCAATGGGTGGCTCGCCGTCCGACCGTCCGGTAACCGTCCGGACCGAGCCCAAGTCGTCGATGGCACGTGCTGCTCCACGCGCGCCTCAAGGAGATGTCAGCAACTGTAGGGGCCCAGCAGGGTCGAAGCCTACTGGGGCCAAGGGTCTGATTCTGAAAGGAAGACTTGGCCCTGGTACGAAAGGCAACGAAGGAACAGGAGTGGGTTTTTAGTCAGTAAAGGTCTGACACTATCTCCCACCCCGCCCAAGGGCGGGGGATGTCATAAGATGATTTTTCCACCGGAAAAAAACAAACAAAAACCTTAATACACTTTTCCATTCGCTCAAACCACTTACATTGTATTATAACATTTATTCCACTCTAAAGTGGGGGTGTTCAAAATGGCTGACTTGAAAGCGTCGACTGCTTCTTCACTGGACTGGAACCTTTGACCACGAAGACTTTTCTTAATTTTAGGAATTGTAAAGAAATTGTTAGGGCTTAGGTCAGGACTGTATGGAGGATGGTCAAGAATTTCTACTTTTTCCTGCTTCAAATACTCAATCGTTTGACGAGCGCTGTGTGAGCTTGCGTTGTCGTAGTGCAGGGTGATGCGACGCTTTAAGTTAGATTTTCGAAGTTCGGCGATGACTTGTGGTAAACAAACTGTGGTATACCACTCTGCGTTAACCGTTCTACGATCTTCAAGTGCAATAGTCGCAACATGGCCGGTTTTTCCAACGAACGTGGCCACCATCTTCTTTGAAGTGCTTCGAGAACGAACAACTTTAGTCGGCTTTGGCTCGTCTTGAAAGACCCAGATTGTAGATTGTTGTTTGGAATCAGGATCGTAGGCATAGATCCAAGATTCGTCACCACTGATGATGTCGAAGACATGATTTGACTCTCCTCGGTTGAACCTTTGCAGAGTTTTCTTACACCATCTGACGCGGGCTGCCTTGTGATCGTCGGAAAGCAGATGCGGTATCCAACGGCAAACTAGCTTTCTCACTTGTCAGCTTGTCAGCTTTCTCAGGTTGTCCCTGAGATGCCTAATAGAGCCTCTATCTCTCGATACGTCACATGATGATCTTCGAGAATTAGTTGTCTCACAGCAATGATGTTATCTTCAGTGAAGGCGGAATTTAGGCGTCCTTCGCGAGATTTGTCACTAACAGTAGTATGTCCACGCTGGAATTCTAAATATCAGCGTTCGACAATTATCAGACATGGGGCTTCATCACTGAACACAGATGTTAGCTCTTCAAAACACTGAAGCCGTGTCAGGCCTCTTCTAAAGTTGTAGAAAATTATTGTACGAACATTTTCCTTAGAAAGATTCGTTTTCGTACGTAACCTGACAGATTCCAATCGACGCTGTGTCTAAACAATAGCATTAATCCAAATACTTTCAACTGTTTTGAGATTCAAAATTTAAACACATTCGAATATAGAACAGTTCCAAATTCAAAATTGCCGGGAAATATGGAAACGACAGAACTTAAAAGGCATGCCTAGTACCAAACTGATTATATCAGTATACTTTTTATTATAATTATTATATTGGTATTCCCCACATACATTCACACAATTCATTCACATAATCACGTCTTTGTATTTCATTTTATATAAAAAATTGAACTAATTTTCTTTTGACCTTAAATTAATCTTCAGTTTTAATTTATTAACCTATTTCTTTTTTATTTTGAATTTGATTTTAATTTGTTATAAGTATAAGTTGTATTATTATTTAATATTAGGTAATTGTTTGGTTTGATTATAAGATATTTATGTTATTTTTGGGGCTTACATTTTAATTACTTAAATGACTATTGTAATTAGTAATTTAAAAAAGTAAAATTATTCAATATGTAATTAATTTTATATTCAAGTGCAAATAATATTTTACCTAAATTATTCCTTTAAATTAATGTCTATATTTATTTCAATTTAGTATAATGAAAATGGAAGAAATCACTGGCTCCTAAAATACAGGCACCTAACCTAGCTCAGGAGTCAGGGGTTCACTTATTTGTACACGTATTAGAACAATAAAGAATTATTATTATTATAATGTTGTCTATAGGCATTTGTCATTACAGTCTCTGAGCTCCATATTATCTATCCTTTTTCTGTTCTAGCTCCATGTTATTATATAGATACATTCTGCCTCGACTGCAATGGCAAAGTTTGCCTACTTGCATCTTGCATTTTCTACTATACAAAGTTAATGAGTGGTGGGTTTATTTTTGTTCAAACTCCATTGAAAATTTATTTCGACACAGGAAAGCAGTGGTCCTGTAACAAATGTTGTGCCGGCTCATCATTTAGAACCACCACCTGATACCACATCATCCGTTGAAAAATTAGAATGGACTTGCAAAAAACTTGGTCTTTCAGAACCTGTGTATAAGGTACATGAGATACGGCCAAAACGGGGACCTGTAATCTACGACTGCACTGTGAAGGTAAGTATCTTTTTTACGATTTGTGGGAATACATTGAATGTACACATATAAGTAACATGCTATGTTCCATTCACTTCTGTTCAGTTTTGATGATGGCAGGTAGGTAAAAAGTAGGTTAAATATACTTAATAAACTATCTACACGATAGTTGTATGCCCATTGATTTCTAATTGCGTTCGTTAAGTTAAGAACCTCTCTCCTCTAATAGTGTACATTGTTGAAGAACCAAATAAAATAAAATAAAACTTTTTTTTCATAGCCTAATAAGGTATAATCAATAGGCTGTAGTAGTGTTTGGTCAGCAGTTTATCCATACATATGTATTGTGCTGAAGCTTTTAACAAATATAATAATAATAACCACAACTATCACACAATGCCGTCTAGCCCCAAACTAAGTATAGCTTGTGTTATGAGTACTAGACAACTGATAAACATACTTATATATTGCTAAATACATACATATTATAGATAAAAACACCCCAGACACAAAAAAATGATCGTGCTCATCACACAAACATTTGTCCTGGGTGGGAATCGAACCCAGGACCTCCGGCATAGCAGTCAGGGCCACTAACCACTAGACCAACAGGCCAATCAATATAAATGTAATTTAAATGCAAATTACTTTTAATAAATTGAACGCAAACCTGCTGAAGATCGGTTCTGAGACTGCTGTAATATTAAATTGGGACTCACTGCATTAAAACCTTCCGTTCGTTTGACGGACAGCATTCCTCTCTTCATATCATGTACTTCTAAATAGTCACTCCATGAGTGTAATTCGTGTGATTCATAGAGAAAAAGTAAGGTAACATTTGTCTTGTACAGGGTGTCCGGTGGCAATTTTCACATTTGAAAGTTTTGTTACTTAAGAACGCGAATAGCTAGAGGGGCGCGAGGTGGGGGGTTAGCTTCGTCAGCGTCGTGAGTTTTTTAGTCGCCATGCCGCGTTGGTCAGGAGAGGAGCGTGCTTTCGTGATCGAGGCATTCTTAACAAGCAATTTTTCGCTAATTGCGGCGAAAAAATTATCTCTCGGCACGGTGACATCCCCTGGCCAGCGCGATCTTTTTATGGGGCTACTTAAAGAGCATCGTTTACCGAAACCAGCCGACCACCACTGCTCAACTGAAAGAAAATATCCGGACCGAAGTTTCGAGGATTTCCAGCGATCTCTGCAAACGTGTTTTTGAAAATATGCGTGTGAGATGGGAAGAGTGCTTGCGTCAAGAAGGCCGACATTTAGAAAACGTTATTTTTAAAAAATGAAACTCACTGTGGCGTACCCCATTATATTATATTTATATTTAACTTTTAATAAAAACAACGAACAAACATATTTGCTAATAGTTAATGTTATTAGAGATTGTGAGCGCGTCACCGAGGCTCGCTCCGGGCATTGGAATGTTGAGGGGCGCGCGCGCGGGCGCAGGGACGAGGGACACATGCGCGTCCGCAGCGCCGCCCGGCCCGCGACCAGTGGAGGTACCTCTGTGACGCGGAACGCTTGTCTTTTGAGATCACCGGTTATTTTGTTTACGTTCGGGCGATCGTTTCTAAGTGTCGGGCCTTCGATCATTCGCTGTACCTAGCTTAAGTGATTCTGACTCTTTCTCCTTCTATCTTGCAACTGTTTGCTTGTGCTTGTGCTTGTGCTTGGAATGACAATATAGACTGCTTGAAACTAGTGCCTACGTGTTTGCTTCACCCCATCCATCACACCCACAGCAACGTAAGACTTTTACACTCACATTAATGTACCGTAAATAATAATAAAAATAATTCAGGAAACTTTTGTATTTATTTTATTATCAACCTTTGAAATGTGAAAATTGCCACCGGACACCCTGTATATACCTTATTAGGCTATAAAAAAAAGACGATAAATTGTATCCACGACAGCCTTGGAAATGTGCATCCAATTGTTAAATAAAGGCTTGTTCTTGCAAAAAAATACATTTAAATTTTATTTTGATGTGCAAATGTAGATTAATATGATTGTCAAAATAAAAAGATTGACTATTCGTATTTTCTTTGCATAACTTAAGCTCAAAACATTTACGTATTAAGAGCGTTCACTCGGAATTACGCGCTATTTGGCCAAAAACCATGCTTTTCAAACCAATTTATATCCATTAATGATTTATTGTACAAACATGTGATTTACCAATAACATTAGGAAATATTCTTGTCTAAATAGTTAAGTAGGATTTTATTTAAATTAATAGCACGCTTGTGAACTATATTCACCGTAAATAGAGTTTTTTTAATTTTACTTTCAGAGTCAATTTCGAAGCTTGACAACTTCTACAGTCTTAGTAGAATTAATAAACAAGAAATACAAACCAGTAACTAGAATCCTTAACAAAATAGTTATAGAAAAAAAAATTGATTTAGTTTACTAATTAATTAAGAAAATTAAAATAAAAACAATGTCAAATTATTGAGAAATTATGAGTAAATAAAATGATCATTAGCACTGATTTAACTTCCTTTTATCATTAAAGTAATAGCATAATCTAATAGAAGGACATTTTTTTTCTAAATATACAAAAAATTTGAATTAATAGTACATTATGATATAAATGTGTAATGTTAGTGATTACCGTCGAGGTGGTATTTAGACCCGAGCCGTGGCGAGGGTCTTAGAGAGCCAAGAACGGTAATCATTAATTACTCACGTGTGTCATACGACGTTTTTCAATACACTTGTGAAGAAAACAACAATAAAACTAGTAAAATTTTGTGTGACATGGGGGTAAAAATCTGTTTTTTATGCGCTCGCATAATTTTTTTTTATTTACCCCTAGAGGAAGGCTAAGGTATTTTGATCATACTGCCTAGTCTTACGTTTATGTTTTTACGATAATGTCTTTCGTAGTGACGATAGAATACGGAACTAACATTTTCTAATGATTGTAAGTCTTTCGGACAGTTCGGATGCACAATTAAAATTTTTTCTCGGTTTTAAAAATGATTTACCTCATATATTCGTAAAAAATAAAATGGAACATTCTGACTATTATGATTAAATTTTAAAATGATTACTTTATAATATTTAAAAGTAATGGTTTAATTTTGGTTTGTTTTGATTTTTTTTTTGTTTTGGTTTTGTTTTTGTTTTTTTTTTTTTATTTTAAATATGTTTATCTGTTTACCACAGTATGAATTCGCCTATAATTTGCAGTTGCAAAAATTTAATGATTCATTATTTTGTTAACGCGAATAGAATACAGTGTGGAAATAGCATTTGCTAATGAACGATTTCTCGACTTCTCGACCGCCTTTCTCAAGAATTCCTGCTTCGAGAAATGTTGATGAAGTTTATCGGATCACTCGTTTGGTTTATTTTTTGTCACCTAGACGGGATCATTTCTTACGTTGTAGAAAACTTTGGCCTTGTACAACCTACAACTTACTTCGTTTCAAACACAAAGTTAGAGAAGTATACCATCTCTGATTTATCTGGAGCATTTTCCATAATATTAACATTAAACACAGATTTCTATAAACATTTTAAAAGGTAGTTATTAACCTTATTATTTTTATCCATAGGTCGGAGCAACGTATTGTATTTCCTCGTATCCTGACTCATCACCGTCAGAAGAGTTAGCGAGGGAAGTAGGTGCTGTAAAGTTACTTGCAGTCATAGAAAGTTCCGAAGCTGGCGGGATGCCCACTTCATCATCTAGTAATGCTATAACATGTCTCACAGAACTGGTGTCAGAACACGAAGCTGGGCTTTGGGCTAGTACAGTACCACATCTGTACAGGTTAGTGCTCTTACTCCTCTTAAATAAAGTGTAAAGAGGAATGAAGAAATAGTCAGCAAAAAAGTTTTGAGCATGAATATGGCTATAAGGTTCCTAGAGGAAGGCCAAAAAACGATGGATGGACTGTGTGTAAAACGATATGCAGAAGAAGTATAGGAAAACAGGATATATGTTACGCCAACATCGCCAACCCCAAATACATTGGGATATAGGCAAGAAAATTATGATGATAATTATAATGATTTTGGATATTTTGAAACCATTGGGATGTTTTTTTTTTTAACAACAGTTTAATATAGAAATTAGACTTGGATTCGGTTGAAGCGATGTTGTTCTTTCTCTATCTTCTTATGCGGTTCAGTTGATTGATTAATATTATAATATCTCATTACTGAATACTTGTTTCTAATTCTAATACATTCTTTTTTGGTTTTTCAGGGAAAAGTATAATGAAAATTTACCAAGTAACTGGCAAGAGTTAGTTGAGAACTGTCCAAAGATAATAAAAGATAGAGTTGTGAACGGTCTTTTAGTACTACTTCCCAATAATGAGGTATGTATTCTAATCGTGTTTAGCGGACAATAAATAATAATTAACCAAAATAATAGTAATAGCCTAAGAGCCTCCGGCTGCCAGACATTTGTTAATTATTTATAAAAGCTAATAGTTTGTCAGTGCATGTCCCAAACACAGGTAGGAACGACGCCCTATTATAAAGTTTCAGTTGTGGTGGCTTGGGCAGGCAACAAAGGTGTGTAATATGGCAGCCTAAATTCGTTTAATCATAAACACTTAGTTTTTAGGGTTCCGTACCTCAAAAGGAAAAAACGGAACCCTTATAGGACCACTTTGTTTTCCGTCTGTCTGTCTGTCTGTCATGACCCTTTATCTCGGGACCGCGTAGAGGTATCGAGTTGAAATTAATACCATATACTCAAGTTAGCGGTCCCTTGAAACTGAAAAAATCAAACTTCTAAGTTAACGAATAAAAAAAGATACGGCCGTTTATGTCGCAAAAAACTTATATTTCGACACTCAAAAGAATCAAAATTCATAGGGTACTTCCCGTTGACCCAGAATCCTGGCAAAAAGTAAAATTTGGCATAAAGCAAGGTGTTATAGCACAGGAATAGAAATAAATCTGAAAACAGTAAATTTGTTATTACGTGACAAAAAAAACTTTTTTTTTGCGATTTGGAAAAATCTTCGTGATTCCTTTCGGAAATTAAACTATATGTTTACATAGGTAAGTTTGTACGGAACCCTCAATGCGCGAGTCCGACTTGCACTTGCCCAATTTTTTTTATATGTTCTTCTGGATGGTATTAGTAAACATGGTCATCAATTGTCAGACACTTAGTGTGGTAACAAACCCCTCGCCAGACACCCTTAAATTTCAATAAAATGTACTTACGTAATGTACTAATTAAAAATTGACAACGCTATTTTAATTCAAATTTTATATAGTAAGTTTCGAAACACATGTTCTTCTATTAGAATAAGCTATTATTATAATGATAAAATTAAGTTAAATCAGTGCTAATGATCATTTTATTTACCCATAATTTCTTAATAATTTGACATTGTTTTTATTTTAATTTTCTTAATTAATTAGTAAACTAAATCAATGATTTTTTTTCTATAACTATTTTGTTAAGGATTCTAGTTACTGGTTTGTATTTTTGCTTATTAATTCTATTAGAACTGTAGAAGTTGTCAAGCTTCGAAATTGACTCTGAAAGTAAAATTAAAAAAAACTCTATTTACATGTAAATATAGTTCACAAGCGTGCTATTAATTTAAATAAAATCCTACTTAACTATTTAGACAAGAATATTTCCTAATGTTATTGGTAAATCACATGTTTGTACAATAAATCATTAATGGATATAAACGGGTTTGAAAATCATGTTTTTTGGCCAAATAGCGCGTAATTTCGAGTGAACGCTCTTAAACTATAAAAGCTGATTTTTTATATATTTCTTCTGTAATTGTAAGATAATGTTATCTAGTAGCCAGCCGGTTTTGATGGTACTAACACTCAGCCAGGTTACTTTATTGGTGCGAGCGCTTTGCAATACTCATCCGTGGGTTCAAATGATAGAGTGAATTAAGTCTTAGTTAGAATACTACAACTACATTTTATTGAACTTTAAGGATGTCTGGCGAGGGGTTGCCACCACTAAGTGTCTGGCAATGGATGACTGTGATACTAATACCATCAAGAATAATAATTAAAAAAAAGCTTTATAATTAAACGAATTTAGGTTCTTATATTTACACGCCTTTGTTACCAGTTACTTGCTAAAGCCACCAGAACTGAAACTTCATAGAAGGGCATCATTCCCACCTGTGCTGGGGATACGCACTAACAACCTCTCAGCTTTTATAAAATAACGAAAGTCAAGCAGCCACGGGGTCTTATTTTATAATAATCTTATAAATTCAAAATCATTATTTGAACGCCGCCGCCGGTTAATAAATAATCTATATATATAAAAGAAAGTCGTGTTAGTTACTTCACTTATAACTCAAGAACGGCTGAACCGATTTAGCTGAAAATTGGCAGGGAGGTAGCTTAGAACCAGGAGACGGACATAGGATACTTGGTAGAGTAGGGTAGAGTAGGGTAGAGTAGGGTAGAGTAGGGTAGAGTAGGGTAGAGTAGGGTAGAGTAGGGTAGAGTAGGGTAGAGTAGGGTAGAGTAGGGTAGAGTAGGGTAGAGTAGGGTAGAGTAGGGTAGAGTAGGGTAGAGTAGGGTAGAGTAGGGTAGAGTAGGGTAGAGTAGGGTAGAGTAGGGTAGAGTAGGGTAGAGTAGGGTAGAGTAGGGTAGAGTAGGGTAGAGTAGGGTAGTGTAGGGTAGTGTAGGGTAGAGTTGGGTAGAGTTGGATATAGTAGTCAGTTGACGGGAGCGAAGCCGCGGGCAAAAGCTAGTAGAATAATATTTTATTGTAGAACAACACAGTCACACAACTTAAATCTACACAATATGTTGACTTAAGTTGTGTAACTGAAAAAAAAACCTATTTAATTATTTATACATAATCAATATAATTATGTATATTTTTTATAATACCTACACATTCAAAAGGTAAAACGTCCTGTTTTGTTAATTAATCAATTGTTTGCTGCCCTCATCTCATTAAATAACAATTTGTTATTATTCCGTTAAGTTGTCGTTATGACTTTTGAATATGTACATTTGTATCGCTCTTAATGATTCTATAGATTTATAGAGCATAATTGTATTGAGCATATTGTAGATTTAGTCGCGTGAGCGCCGCGCTTAGATACGGTCACGCGCACCGTGCATAAGCGAATATGGCTTCCGATCGGGTGAAATGTTCAAAGTGCAATATCGTGATAAACGAAGTGCTAGCTTTTGTAAATATCAAGTTAGATGTTATGGCCGAAGAAAGCATTAGTCGCATATGTGTCAGTGCTTTCTCTGAAAACGACATAGTGTTAGCGAAGAATCTGTTGTTTGAGTCCTTACCAACAACAAAAAAGCAGAAAAAAAACTAGAAAGAGAGACGGGAAGACGCTCCGGAATATAGATGACATTATTTGTACTCTAAAGGAAACAGATCCGAGGAACTTCCTATTTGTGTCGCACGCGAGCTTCAAAAGCTGCCCCCAATTCTTTTCGACCATGTCGATGTAACGAAGATATTGAAGGATCTATTGATAATACAACAAGATATTAGACGTTTAAAGGAGCAGTGACTGGTCGTTCTTAGTGTTTTCAGTATACATGCCTACTGATTGTAGTGAGCATTTATTAGAATTCACAGAGTGTTTAAGCGAGATTAACGCAGTGATCGAAAATAATAGTGTCGAATCTTTTTTTATAATTGGTGATTTTAACGCACACCCCGGTGAGCTGTTTGCGAATGAGTTGCTTTTATTCTGTGCGGAACAATTATGGTCATTCGAAGATATGAATACACTTCCGTTGGACACCTATACATACCAAAATTGTTTGAATCTGTATTACATAAATTAATTGGTTACCAGATCCAACCACCATTTCTTTGCGACTCTCAACACGGATTTCGGTGGAACCGTTCTGTCAGTACAAATCTCTTGACGCTTGTAGACTTAATATCGCAGCACTTAGATAAAGGCATACAGATTGATGTTTTTTATTTTGACTTCAAAAAAGCCTTTGATTGCGTAGATAATGACGTGTTACTGGCCAAGCATAATAACATTGGCTTTTCACCAAAACTACTCAAATTTTTCGCAAGTTATATGCGGGACCGCCTACAATATGTTAGATGTGTTGCTTCGTTTCAGAGCCATATCACACTAGGTCTGGTGTTAGTCAAGGGTCCATTATGGCCAACCAATGCCAATGTTTTTTGGAATAATGGTTAATGATCTCGAGAAGTTTCTGAAACACGCCAGGTGCTTACTTTACGCTGATGATTTGAAGTTGATATATGGAGTTGAGGAAATGGCCGATACCTTAACTCTTCAGGAGGACATTAATTCGGTCTTCCAATGGAGCATTGCAAACAAGCTCTTATTCAATACGGCTAAATGTAGTGTTATGTCCTTTAGTCGAGCTCATAACCCTCTGCATGTACAATATTTTTTAGGAGCGGAACCGATTTCTCGAGTTTTTTCTGTTAAAGATCTAGGTATTTTATTCGACCAGAGACTAAACTTCCATGAACATATGCGGAATCTTGCCGCTGATTCGTACCGCAGATTAGGATATACGATTCGAAATTTTTGTGAATTTAATAACCCTTTGGCAATTAAACTGGTCTATATGGCTTTAGTCAGGAGTAAATTAGAGTCAGCTTCCATTATTTGGAACCCCTATCAGGCTTCTTACGTCTTGCTTCTAGAGAAAGTTCAAAAAACATTCCTTAGATTTATGTATAAGAAATTATTTGGATACTATCCATTTTTATATCCGACAAAATTTTTGCTCGGAATGCTGAAATTTAATTCTCTAGAAGTAAGGCGCAATTACTTTTTGCTTATCTTCGCTTGTCAAGTTCTTCGTGGTGAATCTGATTGTCCTGAATTAGTTGCTCAGCTGGTGAGATTGTTTGTTCCTCTCGTACCTAAACAACACCTAAGGCCGCGAACACACCGATTGTTAGCTGATCCTTTATCGCATACAGTGTCACGAGCTAACTCGCCGTTCGTCGTTCGCTTTCTGTGCTTAATGCTCTCTTGACTCTAACACCGGAGTGTGACTTGTTTGCTGGGAGATGGATAGATGTGTGTCGTGAATGTCTAAGGTTTTGTGAGAAGATGGATAAAAAATAAGTAAACATTGTTTCATTTGTTTTGTGGGATATTTATTATTTTAGTGGTAATGTATATGTATTTTCTTTTTATTCTTCAATGTGTTATTATGGTTTTTATTTAATATATTTTTTTAGTTTTGTAAGTTTCTACTATACAACACCTTGGACTTCCTCCGTAACGTTGTACAAGTGCTTGTAAATAAATAAATATGTAAGCGACGCACCCGGGTGCCTGCGATGGCTCGATCACTGTGTAGTGACCGGCGCAGCGCGGCCCGCGGTTCTCAATGTATCAGTGTTGCATGACTCATACTGGTCGGATCATTTACCTGTTGTGATGGAGTGTGAGTTTAATAACATCAAAACACACACTAAGGCGATGAAACCTAGCGCGCATGTAAACAAAGTTTCTGGGGAGAACGCGATGCTAATCAAATTGATAAATATCGTAATTATTGACATTCACATTTAAAACAAATTGATTTTCCTGTTGAATTTAGTCAGTAGTAATAGGACAGAATGTGTAATAATTCGAATCACTTACGACTGCTGGATGAAATGTATGACAATATTGAAAATATACTTGTGACCGCGTCTGAATACAGTTATTGTGATAAAAACTTTATAAAACGTACACATGTAACTGGCTGGAATAGGTATGTTCGTGATGCTTACGAGAGGGCGCGGCTTTTTTATAAGTCTTGGTTACACTGTGGTAAGCCCAGCTCTGGAACGGCTTATAATGGTATGAGTGAATCCAGAAAAACTTTCAAGTCCAAATTGAAATGGTGTCAAGCCAATCAAAACCAAATTAAAATGCATATTATTGCTAAACATCACTCAAACAAAGATTTTTGTAAATTCTGGAAAACTACTAATAAACTAAATCATAAGCCGAATCGTATGCTGAGGCCCATGGGCTCAAATGTAATGCACTCAAAAGCGAGCTCATGATTTTTAAAGCAGGTAGTAAATCCTATACCAGTGTACCACCAGTTGTGTTGTGCGGTACACCGCTAAAAAGAGTTGCAAAATTTAAATATTTGGGTCACTGGGTCTCAGACGATTTGAGAGACAACACGGATGTGGAGAAAGAAAGAAAGAAAAACATTTTATTTGCCAGAAAATGCGCAAACTCGCAGAGGGAGCGCAGGTCGCTGGCTGTTCGATGTGACATGTTGGCCCACAGGTTTGCACGTTGTACGACGCAGGTGAAGGTAACGCTTTTCAAAGCTTACTGCCAATCCTTTTACACGTGCAGCTTGTGGGCGAACTTTACGCAGAAGGCATACAGCGACCTGCGTGTCCAATATAACAACACGTTCCGGGTGTTGCTGGGGCTGCCGCGTTATTTTAGTGCGTCCGGCATGTTTGCCGACGCAAACGTCGATAGTTTATCGTGCATTATGCGCAAAAGATCCTCTCAAAGCGCCTCTTTGCTATGCCGAGTACGCGCCAGCCCCAACACCATTCTCAGAACGCTGGCTGATAGGTGATACTCTCCGATCTTGGGGCGGTGGATACGACTGCACGCGGTCAAATAGACATTCCCAAGGTTCGGTGGGTCTCAACCAGCTTAGATTAAGTACCTATTTGTTTTTTTTTATGTTACTAACACTAGTTCTAAGTTTAAATTGTATATGGCAAGTTCCAAAGTAAATGTTTTATTATTATTATTATAATTATGGCGGTCCTCTCTCTCATTAACGAGACAGTCCTGTCGGGCTACTCGAGTTAAGTACCCTTTCGATCTGTCTGAAACATTGTTAAACACAGTATATTAAAGTAGTTATCGTAACGCTCATTACAGGCGTTTATGTAATGGGTCTTTTTTCTACTAACTGCATGGGTAGTAGGTACAAGTTTTAAAAAGTGATAACCTAATGTTGATAAGTTTTAAATTGCTTGCAATACAAATGATTGGAAAGTGTCGCTCAAGAGAATTGCATATTCATTTCAAAACGAATAAATTTAACAAAAATTTGTTCCAGCAGGAAGTGTCTACTCCACATATCGAAACAACTGTATTAGACGATACCATGGACAGCGACTTGCCACCATTGCAATTTCCTGATGATGACTTTTGGAATGTCTTCGTGACCGTTGCTAATTCGACGCTCGAAATCTGGCTTCGAATAATTGGCGCGCAGTATAGTGTGAGTGTTCTAGTATAAAGTAGTAGGTACTAACTACGGGACCAACCCAGTAATCGAGAAAAAAAAACAGTTGCTTTTTAAGGTTCCGTACGTCAAAAGGAAAAACGGGACCCTTATAGAATCACTTTGTTGTCCGTCTGTCTGTCTATCTGTCAAGACCCTTTATCTCGGGAACGCGTGAAGGTATCAAGTTGAAATTAAAATCATGTACTCAAGTTTGAAGACCCTTGAAGCTGTGAAAAAATCCAACTTCTAAGTTAACGAAAAAAAAAAGATACGGCTGTTTATGTCGTAAAAAACGTATATATTTCAACATTCTCAAGGGAATCAAAATTCATAGGGTACTTCCTATTGACCTACCTAGGATCCTGAAATTTAGCATGAAGCAAGGTCTCATAGCACAAGTATACGGAAAAGTTTGAAAACTGTTTTGTAGTAACATCAAGAAGAAAAATAATTGCGATTCGGAAAAATGTTCGAGACTCGATTGGGGAATTGAACTGTTTTCATAGGTAGGTTTATACGGAACACTCAGAGCGCGAGTCCGACTCGCAATTACTTGATTTTTTTACAGAACGCGACAAAATATACATTGAAAAATGATAGTGTTTCTCGCGATTTCAGGGTTAGAGCTCAAACACACAAGCGGCATGTTACCAAACGGCAGAGATAACTGCAACCGTCGACAAGGGGGCGGCGGCAGCTGTTGACGCTCGACGGCCGTCGACATCCCAACAAACGAAGATCAGCGGCAGCCGTCGCGTGTGTCAAGTGTCCCTATAGGTCGACGGCTGCAGTTAACTCTGCCGCTAGCAACATGCCGAGTATATGAGCTCTTAATGCTATGATGATGATAAAAGTTGTTCTTAATTATGAGTTTTACAGTAGAATTCAAAGTTAAAGGCGGCTCTGATTTAAGGTATCAGCGGTACGTAATAGCGGCGGCGACGGGGCATATTCCTTTGTGCCCTAACCCTCACTCGCCCCACGATACTGCACACGCACGCAAATTCCTGATCCCGTACTCATAATACTTTTTAACCGACTTCAAAAAGAAGGAGGTTCTATGTTCGGCTGAATGTATTTTTAACCGACTTCAAAAAGGAGGAGGTTATATGTTCGGGCAAGTGCGAGTCGGACTCGCGCACTGTTAGTTCCGTACAAATTTACATAATAATATGTAAATAGTTCAATTCCCGAATGAGTCTCGGAAGTTTTTTCCGAATCGCAAAATACGTTTTTTTTTTGTTATGTATTAACAAATTTACTGTTTTTAGATTTATTCCTATACCTGTGCTATATGACCTTACTTTATGCTAAATTTCAGGATCCTGAGTCATCGGGAAGTACCCTATGAATTTTGATTCCCTTGATAATGTCAAAATATAGGTTTTTTTTTGTTTTTTTTTCATAAACTTATACTCCATTCACTTCTGCATTAGAGATTCATAGAAACAGGTGTGCACAACATTTATTTTTCGAGATAAATTCAAACAATTTTAATAAATAATGGTTTCAATATATAATTTTAACATTACCTACTTAGATAAATTTGATTATTGTAAGGTAACACTTAGATAGGCAAATGAAATAGACTTTTTTTTAAATAAACATACCTTTATTTCAAACAATTTTACATTTTTTTTTTAAATGGCGTTTTTTTTTTTTTTTTTTTTTTTTTTTCCGGTGGGAAAATCATCTTATGACATCCCCCGCCCTTGGGCGGGGCGGGAGATAGTGATCAACAAAATAGTTATTTAACATTTATACAAATAAATATAACTAATATTTATAGTATAATGAAAAACGTTCCAGGTACTCCTGTTTCTTTTAGATTTTTAACATGGACACCATAGTTTATGTAAGAACTAAATAATTTATTTAATTAATAGCCTCATAAATTCAGAAGATGGATAGTTCAAATGAATTCATTTAAGTATAACAGTTGGTATATAAGTTGATTATAATAAATTCAACATATATTGTACTTTTATTTCAAAGTTTACCCTAAAACAACCCTTTTTCTTCTAATGCTATCGCGAATAGAGTATAGAAGTTTGATTTTTTCATAGCTTTAAGGGACCGCAGACTTGAGTATATGTTTTTAATTTCAACTCGATACCTTCACGCGTTCCCGAGATAAAGGGTCTTGACAGACAGACGGACAACTAAGAGATCCTATAAGGGTTCCGTTTTTTTCCTTTTGAGGTACGGAACCGTAAAACCAATTTTGATGCTGTATCCAAAAAGTTTTCTTTTTAGTTTTGTTCGTTGTTTAGTATAAAATATTATACAAACATAAACACAGGCAAATAGCCAATAGTTACAATTGTTGATAAGTCAATAAATTAGCTATTATATAATTCAAAACATCTCTTGACAATTTATTATAGAATAATATTTTGAATTGCGATGATATCGTATGTTTATAAAATTACCTACCAGTATAGCTTCTTGTTAATATGTCGTTGGTGTTCCTCATAATAAATAAATAAATACAGAAAATAAAGTAAATAATTCTTTGAGGTGGGAAAACAATATGTAACTTGTAGCCATTGTAATACCATCTCAAAAAATCTGCCTGCGTATTTTGTAAATTAATTAACTTATGCCCTTTCAGGATGTCTTCGAAAGCCTTTTAGCTGACATGTCTAAATATTATGACCATTCTGGTTCACCTGTGGACAAATCCATGATTATCAAAAACGCTTGGTAAGACCATTAATTTATTGTAAATTTAGTTAGTGCACAGTCACGAGCAACAATATATATACATTACCACATTTTCTAAAATATCTTAACTTCTACCATTGAAGAATTAAGTATACGACAATTTGTTCGAAATGACCTAAAAGTTTGACAAAATTAGGTATACATTGGTTTCACATTAATATAAACGAAACAAAATCAGTAATCACTTTACACTTCCAATGTAAGTTTCAGGTAAGTATCCATGACAATTTCTATAACATGTATACAAGTTGTAGGTATACATGTAATATAAATTATCATGGATACATTAAAACGACGTTGGAAGTATATACTTAATTTTTACTGTTTTCGTTAAGAATCCATCCTTCTATACCATTGAATAATATAATGGTTTCTGAATTAGAAAAATTCAGTGATGATGATGGGTATTGTCATCATCAACCTATGTCAATCCACTGCTAATAGTCCGAGCTCTGTCAGATACTTTGTTCTCTGTCAAAATTTATTTCGGATCCCACTGCTAATAGTCCGATGTCTGTCAGATACTTTGTTCTCACGGACTTGTAGACTTCAACTTGGGGGGCATCCGTGGGTCACAAGTTGTTCCAGTGACCTGTCGCCATTTCATCCATCCTGAATTGATCCGATGTGTTACGTCTCGGTCTACCTCGCCATCTCCTTGGATAAGCGACCCGAGGTACCGAAAGTCGGAGCAGATTGGTATGGGCGTTCCAGAGAGAGCTAAGGGCATGGAACCGGAGAGACCGCCAAAATCGCAGAATAAGTATTCGGTTTTCGTTCTGCTCAATTTTAAGCCAACATTCTCCCGTCTGTGCCACCACACCTCCAATTTGCTCTGGACCTCTAGGGCACTCTCGGCAACCAGCACAATGTCATCTTGCTAGTGATGTAAGTACCACATGCCATAAAAATCTTTTTATAACTTTGTGAATTCGCTAGAATTGTGAATCGAGTCACATAAGACTAATATTCAAAATTATTATTTACTCCAAAATTATTATCTCACTCAGGTAAAATCTGTCTCTTATCTCTTTTCGTAGGTTTTACTAGAAATAAAAAAAAATGAAATTGCATTTTTAACGTTTATTTCATAATTTTTACAAATTCTGATCAAATTGTGGCCTCTGTTGTGAATGCACGCCCAACATCTGTTTCGTATTTCGACAGTTGTTGTACGAAGTCTTAATGCCTCCTTAATTGTATTGAAAGCCGTTTCAATGCGTTGTTCGCAAGTTAGTCTTATGGAAATCATTCACAATTCTAGCGAATTTACAAATTAATTTGTAGCAGTTGTTGTGCAGTAATGATAGGAGATATAAACTAGGAAGGTACTAGTTCGATGCATAGAAACGGCGCAACAAAACAAAAAAAAAATTACTAAAATTGGTCCAGCCGACCAACACAGCCGTATAAAGGAGATTGGGCAAGTTACTATGACACTTGGTTGCGCAACTTTTGACACAGTATAGTAGTAAAAAAAAGACACAAAAAAGGGGTAGTGTCATACTTTAACTGAGCAGTGGTAGCCGAGTGAGCAGTGGTAGCCGAGTGGTAACGGCCCCGACTTACGAGTTGTAGGTCGTGGGTTCAAACCCAGCCAGGCGCATTACTTTGTGTAGTTTATTTCATCACCACTGCTCTTAAAACGGTGAAGGAAAACATCGTGAGGAAACCGGCATGTCCTAGAACCAAAAATTCGAAGACATGTGACATCCACCAACCCGCACTGGGCCCGCGTGGTGGATTACGGCCCATTCCCTCTCCTAGAGAGGAGGCCTGAGTCCCAGCAGTGGGAACATTATAAGGCCGACTATGCTATGCATACTTTAAAACCAGGTTAAATTCAAAATGATATATTTAGGGGTTTTTGAAAAAAAAAATAAGTATTGAGGTTATGTTACATCTCAAAACAATTCGTTTTTAAACCCTGCCTCCGGGCCATGGAATCAGTAACCTCTCTTATTTGGCGGCTAGGCAGTGGGTTTTTTTTTTTTTTTTTTTTTTTTTTTTTTTTTTTTTTTTTTTTTTTTTTTTTTTAGGCAGTGGGTGTGCTAATAAAAGAAAACAATTACACAGCGCCACATATTGTTTTAAGTCTAGATTAAATCACCATGGACGTAAAAACGTTCTAACAATTCACTTCACAGCGACACACAAAGAGAGTCAAATCGCTCGATGTAGTAAATGAACGTGGAAGAATCCTAAAACTCAACTCAACACGAATTTACATTTTTTAGCAGAGAAAAGCTAAAAATAATACACTCTGCTTGCCGACAGTTAACACGGTAAACGATATTTTGTTTGACATTTCATCGAATAGTGTTGTGACACATCAATTGACTACGGCGTTATAACATTATCGATTATATCTTAATTGTTTTATTTTGGCCCAGAAATTGCTTTTTAACGAAAGAAATATTAACATAATTAAAGAAAAATAATAATTACAACTCTTAATATTTTTTAGTTGCGAATGTAGATATTTTTGTTTACCCACGATTTACGTTAATGTTTAATCGATAGATTATAACTTAGAAAGGAGTCGCTTCACTATAATGGAACCAATGACGTATTTATTGTATTAAATACTAATTAAAATGAAAATAGAAACCCCACAAATGATTTCAAAGAATTTAAGTAAAAAATCAATGAAAAGAATAGTTATGAATTATACAATGACTCAAATGGCCATACGCGTCAAAAAGTGAATCTATAAGTGCCCAATCTCCTTTGCTAGAATTGTGAATGATTCACCTATGACTAACTTGCAAACAACGCATTGAAACGGCTTTCAATACAATTAAGGAGGATATACGACTTCGTACAACAACTGTCGAAATACGAATCAGATTTTGGGCCTGCATTTACAACAGAGGCCAACAATTTGAGCAGGATTTCTAAAAATTATGAAATAAATGTTAAAAATGCAATTTAATTTATTTTTTTTATTTTTAGTAAAACCCACGAAAAGAGAGATACGAGACAGATTTTACCTTATAAGAGTGAGGTAACATTTTTAATAGGTTTTTCAGGTATCATTAAAGCAAAAATATTTTTTAAATCGTAATTTCGAATATTAGTCATATGAGACTTGATTCACAATTCTAGCGAATTCACAAAGTTATAAAAAGATTTTTATGGCATGTGGCACATCACTAGCAAGATGATAAACTAGAGAATTTTTGAGGAAGTTGGAAGATTCCGGTCACTTTTTTTTTTATAGCTATGTAAATAGCTGTAACATGGACTGCTTTAATTTAAGTTCAAAACTTTGCAAGTAAATTTAAAAAAAAAAATCTAAATAGATAATGTCACTAATTTTAAATTTAAAAGAACTCTAATACAATACACATCTAAATAAAATTAAAATTCAGAGTCTACGACTTATATATTTAAAAAAAATTGTATTTGAATGAAAAATGTGGGTCTTATTTTCATAAAACAATAAAAGGTCAATGAAAAAAATCCACAGGGCATGAGAAGTTTTTAAAGGTCTAAAAGGATAGAAGATGACCCCTCCCGTCGACCATTTCAATTTGGCACACGATGCACCAAACACCCTGTATATTATATAATGTTTAATATTTTTTTTATAAAATTAGTTATCCTAATTGTAGGCAAATATGGAATCTAAAAATCGACGCACTGCATTAGTAGCGCATCGGTATTGGTAGTGAAATATTTTACAGGTATGCTGTGAATCTAGATGATGGAGGCTGGCAACGTGCTAAAATATTGGAGATAGAAGAAGACACGGCGACCGTGTTCCTCGGTGACCACGGTGATGACGACATCGTGTATATTCACAAAATAAAGATATTAGAGCCTCAGTTTCGGAAGCTCCCAGCACAGGTGAGGATGACTTGCACTTCCGTCTCACTTTGATGTGTGCATTTAATACTCTCTTATATCATACAACACTTTTTATTTTTGCGAATTTTGTTATTTTGGAAGATTACAGATTAACTTGCTCTTGTGAGCTTTAAACTAAATGCAAAAGACAGTCTCAATTCCTCGAGATAATTTTAGGGTCCAGTACTTCAAAGAAAAATAGAAATCCTTATTGGATCATATCGTGTTTCGTTTGACTGTCTGTCAAGACACTATTTCTCAGGAATACGTAAAGGTATCAAATTAATATCAGGTACTCAAGCCCGTATTAATAAACGTTCCTCAGCCCAAGTTCTCGTACTTGAAAACTAACTTTCAAGTTTGAAAGTCGGTGTCAAAAAACCAAAAAGCCATTATGGCTTTTTGGTTTTTTGACACCGGCTTACGACTTCACTTACCAGAAATACCGATTTCTAGACATAAATATTATTTTGTAATTTTTGTTTTAGTATAACAATTTAGCATTGAATACGGCTCAATTTCGGGAATCGGCTTAAGCGGGGTGCAAAAGGGTCTTTTTCTGAGCTGGAACTTCTCTCGCTCTAGGTTGGAGCGAGAGCATGTGTCAGACATTTACTGACTAAATAAAACTCACCTATGTTCCTTCCGTTGCGTTCTAGAACCGTAGGTTTCCTCTTAGGAAGTTCCCCGTTGCCCTAGCAGGCATCGGACCTGTGAGCCCCTACGATTTTGTTGACATCTCTTTGAAGCGCGCGTGGAACCTGCACGTGTGGAACGCGTGGTCCTTTCCGTACAGGTGGACGGTGCGCTCTTCCTTCACAAGACCATGCCTTCGGTAGTCGGGTATTGCCCTGGAATTCCCGACACCCAGTGCGTATAATCTACTGTCGCGGCGGCTGAAGCATGAGGGTGTCCGTTCTCTCAGCCGCAAGGATATCTCCTTCGCTAGCATTACTGCTTCACAAAAGGAGGCGACTGCATCCGATTCCCTCTCGCTTCGCACCATGACCTGAACCAGGGCCCGATGCGAGAGATTGCCGCCGCCGATCACCTTCACGAGGGTATGGCGGTGTTCCGCCCAAGCGAGGCACACCTACACCGTATGCTCCACCGTGTTCTCCGGGCGATACCCACGATGGTGACACCTGGGTGTTTCTTTCGCCTGAATCCGAAACAGGAACCTCCCGAACTTGGAACATATCCATTGAGGACCTGCGTAATGAGGAAAGGGAGGACGCCTCTCCAGTCACTTTCCAAAAAAGGGACACCGCAGCGATTGTGTCGAGCCCGGCGCGAGAAGAGAGCCAGACATAAGAATAGACACTTGCACTTGCAAAACTAAGTATGGGAGTAACATCACATCGTAAATTATAACACATACAATTTCCTACTACTTATCACAACAAACCGTAATAATATATACTAATCAAGCGCTGGTAATGTATACTAGTCAAGCGCTGGTTTATATCAATTAAAAAAAAAAAAAAAAAAAAAATGTTTGTAATACCGTAATCAAGGTAATCATTAGCTCGTCAATACCGTGATAAATAAAAGACCAATATAGTATATCCGTGATCACGGTATTACGGTATCCCGGAATACCAGTATTGAAAACCCTAGTTACGATTGGTGTTTGTTTTACCCGACCGAGCCGTCACCGTCACTTGTCACATAAGCCACAAGTGTCTGTTGCAATTTGCATTGTTTATGATTTATTTTGAGAGTTCAAACATTAAAATTTATTATTTATGTACGAGTAATTACTTAGTTTCAAAGTGTCAATGAATTGTTATAGTCTTGATAAAATGTGTCCTAAATTTAGTTTAATTTGGACATATTTTTTTTATGAAAGTAAAGTAATAAAGGCAGATTCTGCAAAACGTAGTGTGCAAAATCTTTTCACGCAAAATAAGTGGCACTACTTCTCTGAAACTTCATCTTAAGTCAAAACACATTGATAAAAAACAAGAACTGTTGTTTCTGGAACAGGATACTCAACAAAAACAATAACAACAAACTTAACAGCAACCTTACAAAAGTGTAAAAGACAGTTGTCAATAAACAGACTCTTTGAAAAATAGAGAGTTCTGAGATAATAGTAATAGAGTGTGTTTAATGAAAGCACGACCTGGATTTATTTTTTTAATCAAAATGGCAACATTATTCAGCCGTCAAAAGCATATCAAAGTCTGTGATTGTAATTGTTAGTATTTTGTAACAAAGTTTTTTTTTTTTTTTTCAATAATTATTTTATCATGGGTATAACAATAAAATATGGTCTAAGATCCGGTAGAAGAAATACCTTCCCTCATCTGTTATTTGATTGTGATAAATATTATAGTGGTAGTCATATAATTATGAACGACTTATTACACTTGTTGCCAACCGTGGCCGCAGCGGTGGCGGCATACGACGCCGCCTTTCGCTGCCCATAGGCCGCAAGTGGGGGACGCAGAACAATGCCTTCCAGCACGGAAAGCTGCTGCTGCATCCGTAGCTGGAACTGCTCCTGCTGCTGCTGCTGTTGCTGCCGGAAGGCAGCCAGCTCCTGCTTCACCAGCGTCAAGCAGCTGGCTTTCCGGCTCAGGCTGGGGCTGGGGCTGACTTTGCCCCTGACCTTGCTTGCGCTCCCCCTTCGGCAACTCCTGGCAGCATGCTCTCCGAGGACCCACAAGTTTGGCCCGGAGTTTTGCCGCCGCCCTCTTTTCGAAAGAGGCGTCGATAGCCTCCGCGATTGAAACGGCCAGTTGTTGGACGGTCCTCTCTTTAGAGGACTTTTCCTTCTTCCTGCCCATGTTCCTTAGTGCGGAGACTATCAACACCCCGATCGATCTGCGCGACTCTTTGGCGGAGTCCTCCCTGGCACCTCGCTCGCTGCCAGACGGCCCCGAGAGGTCCGACTCAGCGTTGGCCGCTCCAGGGTGACGCCCTTCCGCGGCAAGCCTGTCAGCTCGCTGAGCAGATGCTTGGCGGTGAGGGCCCTCCCTCTGCCGCGTGCACGACCCGTACCCCGCCCACGGGTGGGTATTTTTAGGGCCGAGCCCTTCTCTGCATCGGAGGACGGTATGTCCCCCGATATATGGGGCGCTTCCGGTAGAGACACGAGTTTCTACCGGAGTCTCCCACAACCTCCTCTACCTCCGAGCCCTCCAAGCTCCCTCTGGATGCCGCGTCGGACTCCGACCGCGCATCATTCTCCATCGGGTGTCTGAAAAATTTTGATTTTTTAGGTTCCATATTGTTCCCACGAGTATTTTTCATTCTGCACTTGCTCAAAGTCAGTGGTTCGCACTAGAGACTAATTAAGCTACCCATTAGTCAAGCTAACAACCTCCCTCACGGTGCGCCGCCGCTTGGAGGTTTGGGATAATTTTTTATAGAGGTTGTCTTCCTCGCGGCCCGGGCGGTTAAGCCTGGACTCTCGACCCCCATCAAAAGTCAGAAACATGACCTTGGCTTGCCCTCTGCTATAGCAGAGGGACACGAGTTGAAGCGATCCTTCGGACAGAATATTCGCAGGCGGACATCGGGACTCCTTAGGCCGAAGTACCTAAGGGAGTCGTTGGCCGCCTCCCAGGGTGCACCGTCCCGCAGACTGGCCGTCACTCCGGACGTATCCGCAAGGGAACTACAGCCTGCGGGCACTCGTGGAGGTTTTCTGTCGTTTTTTTTTTTTTTTTTTAAGGTGGGAAATCATCAAAATGACTTCTCGCGCTCTGGGTGGAGCGAGAGGGCGTGTCAGACTTTTACTGACTAAAACCACACCTGTATCCTTCACTTACCCTTTGCGTTCTAGGACTACGGGTTTCCATGCCATGAACTTAAACTTAGGAACTTGCCATGTCCGGTGAGGACCTGCGTCATGCGGTAGGTGAGGACGCCGTGTTGCCGCTCCAGCCACTCCTCAAAGAGGGGAGTTACCGCCATGATTGTGGCGTGCCCAGCACTGGGTTGCGACAGTCGCCGTCGCCATTCCACCATGAGATCCCGCCGGAACTCTGTCCGCCATGCCGCGACTTGGCGCGGCAGCGGAGTTTCGCCCCGGCGTTGCATCTCCACGCGCAAATCGTGCAAGCATGCAAGGACTGTTGCCTCCAAATCCCATGGTGGCAGGCCAGCAAGGAGGCTCGCCGCTTCGCGGGAAATCGTGCGGTATCCCCGTATCATCCGGATGGCCATGACCCTCTGGCAAGCGTTCAGCATGGCCGCCGGTCGCTTTTGCAGCGACGGCGCCCACACCGGCGCCCCGTAAAGGGCCATGGACCGAACAATTCCCGCGTAGAGCCTCCGGCAGGAGGCGTCTGGACCCCGAAGGTTGGGCAGGAGCCGCTTTAGGGCAGCCCCGGTCCGTTGCAGTTTGGGAGTCAGACGTCGAAAGTGCTCCACAAAGTTCCACCGACTATCGAGGACAAGTCCTAGGTACTTCATCGTCGACCCGACGTCGATGCGAACCCCTCCTACCGTTATTTGGGAACCCGGTGGTGGCGCGTTCCGAGGGCCATGAAAACACATGGCCTCGGACTTGTGCAGTGCCACTTCGAGTCCCAACTCCTGGATCCTGTCCACGACTGTCGCAACCCCGCGTGTCGCTAGTTCGGCCGCCGCCTGGTGCGACTCCCCCTGCGCCAGGACCAGCGTGTCGTCTGCGTAACAGACCACGCTGACCCCGTCGGGGAGGTCGCCGCGCAACACGTAGTCGTACCCGATGTTCCACAAGGGCGGCCCTAGTACCGATCCCTGCGGAACACCGCACGACATCTCTCGCCGTCTCCACTCTCCCTCGTGACCAGGGTAGATGATAAACCTGTCCTTCAGGTAGGCCTCGATCAAACGACGGAGGTAGTCGGGCACCTGGTGATACCGGAGTGCCCTCCTAATGCTACTCCAGGGCAGGGAGTTGAAGGCGTTGGTGATGTCCAAGGACACCACCACTACGACCTTGCCCCGGGACACCGCATCCCCCGTCGTGAGGGCTCGCACGCGCATGATGGCGTCCACCGTGGAGCGCCCCCTGCGGAAGCCAAACTGGCTGTCCGAAAGATCCGGCCCCACCCGCGCTAAATGCGCGACGAGGCGGTCTGCAATTACTCTTTCAAAGAGCTTGCCCACCTCGTCGAGCAGCACTATGGGCCGGTATGCGGACGGAGAGTCCGCGGGGCGCCCCGGCTTCGCTATAAGGACCAGTTTCCCGGTCTTCCAACGAAGTGGGAACTGGCCCCTCTCCAAACATGCGCTAAGCAGCCCTCTTAGTCGAGGCCCGAGTTCCTCCATGGCCAGGACCCAGGCTTTCCCAGGCAAGCCATCGGGTCCTGGGGCGGTATTTTTAGCGTTTAGCCTTCGTACCGCCACACTCATCTCTACCTCGGTCACCTCCGGAGTATCGTCGTCATCGCCGTCGTGGTCCGCGTCGGACACCGTGAGAGGCGGAGCCGTTGGCGCCTCTCTCGAAGGGAACAGAGCGTTCACTACACCCTCCACGAGCTGGGGCCGGAGACTCTGTGTCAGCGGAGGAGCCCAGGCGCGGAGCTTATCCCGCACCATTTTGTAGGGGCGTCCCCATGGGTCTCCGTTCAGAGTCCCCAACCACACGTCGCGGGCCTGTAGTTTGGCTCGCCGTATCTCCGCTCGGAGGGTGCGCTTCGCCACTCTGTATCCCTCGTACAGCTCCGCCTCTATGGCCTCCGCATCCGGAGGGCGAATGCGGCGCCTGCGGTGTCTGGTGTACCGGCGCCGTGCGGAAACGCATGCCTTGCGCAGTTCCGCAATCTCCGGCGACCACCAGTACACCTGACGCCGGGCACGTTCTGGCCGGACTCGGGGCATTGCCACGTCGCATATTTCCGACATGGCCTCCCGGAACCACTCCGCCTCGGCATCTATGTCGACAGGCCTGTCCGGTGCTGACACCCAGGCCTGTACGATAGCGGCTTCTAGGAGGAGCTCCCGGTCCAGCTGTTTTAGTGCCCACCGCGGACCACATGGGTTCTGTCGGACCGGCGCGGTCGAGGTCTGGGCGGAGACGTCGAACCGGATGTACCGGTGGTCTGAGTACGTCTCCACCCCCTCCATGACGCGCCAGTCAATGACGCGCGGAGACAGAGCGGGGCTCGCGAACGATATGTCCACCACGGACTCGCCCTGCATCCGCACGCACGTGGGGACAGAACCCCGGTTTAGGACGACCAGGCCTGACTCCAGGGCCCAGTCCTCCACCATCCGGCCCCGCGTATCTGTGTACCGGGAACCCCAAGCCAAGTTCTTGGCATTGAAGTCCCCGCAAACAACCACAGGGAGGGATTGAAACCCGGCGACGACGATGTTCAGCTCCATAAGGGAGTTGTGGAGATCGGCGAGAGTTCGGTTCGGGGAAAGGTATACACCTACCACTGCCATGTCCCCGAACCGTGCTGCCACGCAACCTTGTCCCCTCTTGACACCCTCTAGGGACGGGGTACCGGCGGCGGCCGACGAAATTAATGTCACCGAGCCGTTCAAATCCTGCACCCAGCCAGCCCTGGGTGGGACGTAGTACGGCTCGGTGACCACGGCGATGTTGATCGACCACTGCGCTATGCTCTGGAGCAACAGATCCTGAGCGGGGGCACAGTGGTTGATATTTGCCTGGAGGAGACGTAATGGAGCAATTATTGGCAGTCCATTACAGTCTCCTCCCGAGCCCCCTGTGAGGGCCCTGCCGCAGCAGTTGCGGCGGTGCCTGTGGTGGCGGCAGCGGCGGCTGCGGCGGTGACGGCGGTGGTGGGGGAGGGCCTCTTGCCCTTACCCCTGGCTTTGGCGGGGGGAACGCAGTTCCTGCTCCCAGCCCGGTGGTCGGCTGGCTTGCCAGCCCCTGCACACACATAGCAGTGAGGTGCAGCGTTACAAGCTACGGCCTTGTGGCCGGGCCGACCGCACTGGAAGCAGTGATCGCTTCTGTCCACCTCCGAGGTGCAGTGGACCCCCGCATGGTGGCCCACTTGGCAACGGAAGCACCTCAGAGGTTTGGGCTCCAGTAGTTTCACCTGCGCTGAAACCCAGCCCACTAGGAGCCTTCGACCTTCCCCAGTTATGGCCTTGGCCGCCGACACGGGGCAGCTCACCGTGACGGTTCGCATGCCCGTGTTGTCGGCACGGATAGTGCCTGCCCGGACCTGGTCGCCAGGACACTTTCCCGTCCTGACGACGGCGGCCACCACCTCGTCTTCCGTCACGGAGTCGTCCAGGCCCATAATGCGCATATCGATGCATTTCGTGGGCCTGGATACTCGGGCCACCTCCGCGTCTAGGGACGCTCGTATCTTTTCAGCCAGAGCGTCCGCGGTGGGGCCGCTGTCCGCACCAGGGACTTCCAGCATGCGGCCTCCGGTTGCGGTGGTCCTCATTCGCAATCCCCCAGCGATGCCCAACTCGGTGAGGTCCACCGCCCGCTTCGCCTTGGTCATCACCTCGTTGTAGGTCGTGCCCTTCTTTTCCGCACCTGGCTGTAGTGTGATCACTACAGCTGCGGATGTCGGGGCACAAAGCCTAGCCGCGAGGGCCCTCTTCTTGCGCTGCTGCCGCCTTTCGCGCTTCTTGGCCGCCCTAGCCGCCTTGCCCGCCCTTTTCTTTTCTCCGACCACTTGCCATTCGGCGTTGGCCGGAGAATCCACAGGCTGGGGTAGCGAAGGAGGCCGGCTCGCCGCCGCAGCTGGAGCTTTTGCCGCCTTGCCTTTTTTAGGGGGGGGGACATGTTTCCTTTGCTGTTGCTTAGCTGCCGGGGCTGGCCTCGCGGGATTCGACACCACCGTGGACCCGCTTTTGTCTTGTCCTGACAGGCCCGGCTTAGGCGCAGCAGCAGAGACCGCGGCGGCGGCGGCGTATGACGTCACCTTCCGTTGGCCGGAGGCCGTAAGCGGTGGGCGCAGCACGATGCCCTCCAGAACGGTGAGCTGCTGCTGCACCCGCTGCTGGAACTGCTGCTGCTGCTGTTGCTGCTGCTGCCGGAAGGCAGCCAGCTCCTGCCGCAGCAGGGTCAGCACCTCGCTCTCTGACTGGGGCTGTGGCCGTTTGCGTCCTCCTTTTGGCGCCGTCTCGGGACCAGCTCCTCGGAGACTGGCCAGGTCCGCCTCGAGCCGCCCAATCCTCTTATTGAGAGGCTCCAAGACGGTACCCAGTGCCTCCGTAATTGAGGTCGTGCCTTGGGAGATAGCTTCCTTCTTCCTGGACTTCTCCCTTTTTTTGGAGACGCTTGTTAAGGCGGCGACCACGACCTCGGTGAATTTGGCCATTGCCTCCTCCATGCCATCTGAATCGCTTGCAGAAGGCTCCGAGGGGCTGGCCTGACCGCTGATTGCCCCGGAGTGGCGCCCCTCCCTGGCGATTTCCAGGGATCGCCTGGCTGCATCCTGGGCAGCGAGCCCCCTCCCCCTTCCTGTCTTACGGCCCGCCCCCCGCCCAGCGGTGGAGATTTTACGGGCCGAAGCTTCGTCAGAGGACGACCCCTGACCGACCCCCGACATGGGGCGTTTCCGGAGGAACTGGTTCCTCCTGGAAGAGGTGTCTGCAGGTTCTGCAACCTCCATTATCTCCGGAGTGAGCGAAGATGCGGTATCGGAGTCCGACACCGCGTCTCCGCTCACCTCTCTAAGGCCGAAGCTCCTGCCGGCCTGTTCGGTACCCGCTGGCGCCGCAGACGTGCTGGGAACGGGTCCCAGGGACTCCGCGCTACCGGCGGGTGAGCCACCCTGGCTCAGTGCGTCCACAGGGGACGGTACAGGGTCCGAAGACCCGAGGCGGTAGTTGCCCCCCCCAGAATACGAGGGGCAGCCCGAGCTCTGCTCGGGGAGGGATTCTCCTGCATGCAGGTACCCTCCTGGGGTAGTTATTTCTTTTCTACTCGCGCTCATGGTTGGTGCTAAACTAGCTTTGCCTTTTTGTCAATGGGGTGGGGTCCCCAATAACACGTTCGCCGTCATGGTCACGTCTGATAAGCAGACGCATACCCGAGGCGAACCCACTCTCCCAAAACCGCTGTCCAAAAATACCAACAGCTGTTGGTGCCGATGCTTCTGGACAGCGCACCCTCCGTGGCGGTCCGTCTGGACTCCGCCTGTGTGTGTTCCTCTTGGTCTGGTCTCTCACTTGAGGCCTTCCGGCATGAGTAGCTCTACCGGCATAGCCCTCAAGATCACAGAGACACGCAAGCCCCACCACGACGACAACGTGGAAACACAGTTGGTGGGGAGGTTTTCTGTCGTAGCACCCCAGCCTACAATACTTACGAATTGTAGGCATTTTTGAGAGGCTTGTGGCTAAATAATAAATAACGGCCGGAAGGCTTGACCGAAGATTAAGCTACGCTTGTCGAAGTTGATCCGGGTGATGGCTAACCATCCAAATTCCGAGACCCCTTCGTGGCTCGGAAACCACGTTAAGCAATTGGTCTCAGCTGTCATTCGTAAATCTTTGACAATCGATACGGGAAGTCAGCCAAGTGGTACCGTATTAACCAATAACTGGTTTGTGGAGGCCAAATAGGCAGTCCGGTTAGACTGAAAGGACACCCAACAGAAATCTTGCTTTATTAAGATTTCTGTGGGACACCCCAATTGTTGGGAGAAACCTAAGCACAGGTGATGATTAAAAGTATAAGGAACTTTGTGTGATTTTTCTGATAGCTTTAGGTAGGTAGGTACCTAATTCAAACACAATAAATGAAATAATTAAATTAACTTTTCCTTTATCATTGTGATCGTAAATGCAGGAATTACGTCGTTTCACCTGATCTTAACACATCTTATTTACCTACTTAGTGAGGTTTATGTTATGCTTATGTACCTATTGAGTTTTATTACGTTGTTATTTAAGAAGTTTAAATATAGGTACCTAGGATTTAAGTTTAGTTTTTAGATAAGTAGAAAGTACCTTTTTTGCAATTGGAAATCATCAACTCCATCAAACAACATCAACACCCTCGCGATCGTGTGTGAAGTGAAAGGGAGTGTCAGATTTTTACCGATTTTTAGTCAGTAAAAGTCTAAAATTCCATCTCTCTCTCTCTCTCCCCGATCGTTGTTCCTTCAGTTGCCGTTTGTATAACCAGGGCCGCGTTACACCCGGGCGTTTCTTCCCGCTGAATCCGACAAAGGAAACTTTCGAAACAACCGTGTCCGGCGAGGGCCTTCGTCAGGCGGAAAGTGAGGACGCCGTGGTGCCTCTCTAGCTACTCCTCAGAGAGGGAACTTGCTGCCGCTATTATGGCGCGCCTAGCGCAAGGTTGGAAAGTCGCTGACTTCATACCACCACAAGATCTCGCCGGAGGTCTGTCCGCCGCGCCGTGCCGCGATTAGTCGCGGCAGCGAAGTTTCCCCTCGGTGGCGTTGCACCTTCACGTGCGAGGACTGTTGCCTCCAAAATCCCACGGTGGCACGCCGGCATGCCGGCTCGCCTCGCAGGAGACCGTGCGGTATCCCTGTATCATTACGATGGCCATGACCCTTTGAGTCACCTTCAGTCCGAGCGACCGAGTCTACACCGGGGCCCGTAAACCTCCATGGACTGCACAAACCCCGCGTTGAGCTTCCGGCAGGAGGCGTCTGGACCTGCCAGATTGGAGAAGACCTGCTTCAGCGCAGCCGCGTTTAGCTAAGTAGGTACCTACCTACCTAATTTCAAAATTAAAACAATTAAAAATTAATAATCAACGTTTTTGTTGAAAACGTAAAATTGTCAACTGTTCAATTCATAAAATAAATAAATTGTCCATACTGTCGATCATCTGAGCGCGTATCGCATTTGTTTGTTGAACTCGGAACCTCGCACGCTAGTGTGCGCGCCACAGCCGCACACCTGCGTCGAAGTGTACGTAGTATTTTGTATTCATTGCATTTTTGTAACTTCAAATGCGTTTTTTGTTATGAAAAATTAATATTTTTGATAATGTTTGTTCGGAAGAAAGTTTTTTAATGACACTTTGAATACAAATTTGAAAAAAAAAAAAAAAATTTTAAGCTATTGCATAGCTTCTATCGAGGGCCTTGAGCGCGGGGACCGAATCCAGAAATTCCGTAACGAAAAAAAACCTCACGCTCCCCACTCCGACGGGCACGGAGGTGTGGCTTGAAGGCCGTGCATTGTCTAACGTCGTTTCTTTTCGGCAGTCTTCGACACGGTGTTTGTGTGCGTGCAACTAGCCGTATTGTACGACTCTACGAAGCTCGTTTATTTATTTAATAAAAAAGAAAAAAAAATGTTTTCTTATCGGTCACCACGCTCAAAAAATGTAACTTGAATTAATATCAAAGAAAAAGAAATACTGCATAAATAAAATAAATAAATAATTATAATTCCATAAGTTGATACAAAATGCTATGCAATAGCTTTACCGCGGCAGTCCCCGAGTGCCACACTTATTTTTTTTTTTTACTTTGACCTTGAATATCTCCGGTACCAGTGATTTCACAGGCATGTTCTAGAAGAAAAAAACTATCCCAGTGATGGGTAGCATACGTAGTTTTCGTTTACGTTAAGGGTATTTTTACACCCGATATACCGGTACTAATGGCGTGGTCTTGGCAGGCGATCCTGTGTCGACTAGAAGGCGCAGAGGAGCTGGCAGCCAGCACGCTGGGCGCGGAGCTGGTGCGGCGCCGCCTGCCCGGCGAGGTGCTGGTGGCAGCGCCCGGGCCGCGCCACGACCCCGCCGACCCGTCCGTGGCCGTCGTGCTGTATGACACGTCCACGCAGCGTGACCTCAATCTCAATAAGGAGATTGTGCACGACTTCTGCATCGCTGGAGCTTTTACCATTACGCAGGTACCCCTAGGAATATGCAGTGGATTCTTTTGGCAGTAGAGTTTCTTAATCACAAATATGAGATGCAATTTTCGAATCTATTGAAGCAAACAGTAAAATCGTATCGTCTGCTAAAAACGTAAAGACATATTAAGGGGTTCATTTTCTATATATACTAAACCTGTGTTACTTTAGTGGCATTTTTAGGTTCCAGGGTCATGGTAACTCTTGAACAATCCCGCTGCCAATGTTATAATTAAAAAAAAAAATCCGTGGAAAAAAACGAGTCTGAAAAGCAAGAATAGCCAGGGAAAACATTCGTAGGAGAGGACTTTAAAAATATAGTTATACCTAATTTTAATATTGCCAAGCTTGGTAATGACGAGTATCCTGTTGTGTGTTTCTGGTATTATTTGCTTGTTATTTAACAAGAAATTCGGATTTTTTTGTTATTTTAGTTTTTTATAAAAAAAATAACAATACTTACAATTAAAATGGTTACTTATAGGTACACATCATTACTCTGAAAATAAACAAAGATAAACACGATCAATTCAAAATTTGAATACTACGAGTATCAGACTATCAGTGCCATGTAAGGGTATTTTTCATACAATTTTCGCAACTGAAAATGTAGATGTGATGGAATTTTCAGGAGCCTTCAAATATAACGAAACACCTATGGTCATATCTGTTGCATTTAAAAAATATATTTATTAAATATATCTCTTTTATGGTCAAAAGCTCATAAAATTCTATTTAATAAAAAAATGTACTCCAGACGAATTTATAAACTAATATTAATATTCCAATTTTCTATTTTAAGAAATCAATGCTATTTATTATTATTGGTTTTAGTAATCATGTTTTTTTTTTTATGTTGTTGCATGTTTCACTTTTAGAATTGATATTAATATTAATAATAATGATGTACAGCTATGTAATGTATCAAACACAATAGATATTGTTCATGATAAATAAATAAAAAAATCTATGGCAGCAAGAAAACAAGTTCGAGTCGGACTCGAGCACTGAGGGTTCCGTACAAACTTGAAAGGTAAATTGCGATTTACGATTTATGACGTATTCAAAAAAAAACTACTTACTAGATCTCATTCAAACCAATTTTCGGTGGAAGTTTGCATGGTAATGTATCCACATCATATATTTTTTTTAGTTTTATCATTCTCTTATTTTAGAAGTTACAGGGGGGGGGGACACTTTTTAACACTCTGGAAGTGTCTCTCGCGCAAACTGTTCAGTTTAGAAAAAAATATATATTAGAAACCTCAATATCATTTTTGAAGACCTATCCATAGATACCCCACACGTATGGGTTTGATGAAAAAAAAAAAATTGAGTTTCATTTCTAAGTATGGGGAACCCCCAAAATTTATTGTTTTTTTTTCTATTTTTGTGTGAAAATCTTAATGCGGTTCACAGAATACATCTACTTACCAAGTTTCAACAGTTCTTATAGTTTCGGAAAAAGTGGCTGTGACATACGGACGGACAGACAGACAGACATGACGAATCTATAAGGGTTCCGTTTTTTGCCATTTGGATACGGAACCCTAAAAAGGAAAAGTATTTCAAGTTTATAGATCGTTTGAATGACCGTTACTAGATACTGTTGATTTCTAAACCACATGCGTATAATTTACACAGAAACCTTGCGAGGTAGAAGTGGGTTGCGTGACTGAAGAAGGGCGCGTGTGGGTGTCGCGCGCGGGCGGCGCGGCGCTGGTGCGCAACGCGCTGGCGCTGCTGACGGCCGGCCCCTACCGCCGCCCGCTGCCCGCGGCGCCGCAGGCCCCCGCGCCCAACGCCGGCACGCTTTACATCGTGCGCACGCTCGCCGGAGACTGGTATGTGCCTTAAAGAGCGCATTATATTTTAATGGCGCCTTTTAAACGCTTTAAAGTAACTGAAACAACAAAAATACACCCCAATCAATACTTCACTACCTACCCATACTGCAAATATTTTAGGACAAAATCGGGAATCGTGAATGAATTGCAATCAATACTATGCGATTCAAATAAGAGTAGGATCGACGGCGGTGCTCCGCCCAAGCGGGGCACACCTCCACTGTATGCTCCACCGTGTCCTCTGGGTGATCCACACAATGATGACACCCGGGCGTTGCTTCCGCCTGAAATTATTCTGTAGGTTGTCTCGGGATTACATAAAAATAATGTTATTTCAATTCTGTGTAACACAGAAGTCCTGGTCAGTATTTGTAAAGTAGGTGTGGGTTAATAGGTACCTTTGAAGGGCGCATTCGGTACATAAACACGCTCTAAACTTTAAACACTAAATACTAGTTGTGTCTCAACTCTGACTCCCAGATGTAAATTGTAGAAGTAAAGCCACAGCCCCACTGCTGGAAGCGTCAATCATCAAATGACCCCTCGCTCTGAGTGCTGCGAGAGTGTCATGTCAGACTTTTAAGCACTGTCCGGTAATTACCTTCCCCCCTAGCCAAGTTACAACCGTTTCGATTCTCTTTTCGTTGATCGCCTCGAGTCGGCCACGCCTCCTATTCCTTTGTTCTGACCACGCCTCCTATTCCTTTGTTCTGACCACGCCTCCTATTTCTTTGTTCTGACCACGTGACTGAGCGTTGAGATGACGTCAGAATAAAGGGATCGGAGGCGTGGCCTACTCGAGGCGATCGACGAAAAGACAATCGAAACAAAACGGTTGTTCGCTGCGGGTTTCGCCGTAGACCCACGGCCACGTTGTCAAAGAAACTCACGTAGGTAAGATGCGCCACGTGCCCGTGCACAGCAAGAGCAGCCCGGCCCGCATTTAGACAAGTAGGTACCTATCTAATTTCAAAATTAAAACAATTTATTTATTAATAATCAATGTTTTTGTTGAAACTGAAATGGAAAACTGTTCAGTTGATAAAATAATAAATGTAGTAATTTCGATCAGCTGAGCAACGTAGGTACTTACCCTATGGCCGGGCCGCTCGTTTTTTGGTCGGCGAACTCGACGACTGCACGCTTGTGTGCGTTCCATGATCGTTGTGTTTAATATTTATTGCATTTTTGTAACTTCAAATACGTAATTTGTTTTGAAAAATCGATAGTTTTTATGTTTGTTCGGTAGAAAGTTTACTAATGACACTTGTAATACGATTACGAAAAAAAAAAAACGAAAAAAATCACGTTTTTTAATATCTCCGGAACCAGTAATTTCTCAGGCAAGTTCTAGAAGAAAAAAGCTATCCCAGTGATGGGTTGAAATATTATTAAGTATATTGTTCGATTTACCAACGGAGTAGGTACCTATTTTTCGGTGAAAAATAATGGCTTTTAATTTTAAAATAGATGGTGAATACAATCTCAATACATGTTAGATTATTTGGATGAGTAAGAAACGATGACGAGAAGACCAAGGATCTTTCAAAATCGTCATAACTTTTATGAAGAATACGACGAAATTTCATTCGAGGCCAGGTTTCGTATCCATGATCACATACTATTAAATTCTTGGGGTAATCAACCTTTATAAACATTTGCTGTGGCGTCAGTCCGTTTGATTTCGATAATATCAAACACAGTAAAACACAGCAAAAACATAACACAGTTACATTTACAGTTTCAGTTGCTAATACAGTTTTCTCATGATTGGTAAAATTTGCTGTTTCTTATCTTCTATGTCGATCACTAACACTTTAGTTTGTACAATTACAACAAAAATACTACGAGACTTCATCGAGACAATCAAATATTTTTTTTTTTTGTTTATTACCTCAGAACTCCGTCCTTTATGGACGGATTTGCAAATTTTTTTTTTCCCCTAAAAGGATATGAAAAAAATGGGACCAATCTGGAAGATTGGTCCCATTTTTTTCAAAATTCAGTTCTGATGATGGGATCCATGAGGAATCGAGGGAACTCCTCAAATATACCATTATGCAACCATATGGTGATTTTGGCATTTTCATCGAGAACTTAAGCATTTACAGTCAAAAAGTAACATTTGATGAAATGGAACTGATGACGAAGACCAGAAATGGTCAACGGAAATTCATACTCACATAGATATCACAATGAAGATAGTTAAGCGATTATGACAATACTAATAAATGAATGGAGAACCATTCATACCATTCATTGTGGATTTTATTTTATTTAGAAAAATAGTTACGTTGAAAATGGTATCATCGAAGTGATCTGATGATGATGATGGAGCCGGAAGGTAGGCACTGGAACTCCGTAATTAATCAATGTAACCTAGCCGTGTTTGGACTTATTAGAATTATCATGAGATGCACTTTGGCTATAAGGTACTATCGATCTGGTCTGATGATGGAGCCGGAAGGTGGAAGGTAGACACAGGAACTTCATAATAGTTAATTGTTTGTGATATTTTTAATATGTATTAGTTTATTTTGTTTATAATAATGTAATATAATGTATTTTATCTATGGGCCTTAGTTGCCTGACAATAAAGAAATAATAATAATAACCCCATCGCCGTATCTCTACGTTGAAGTCGTGGTGGGGCTTACGCGCTCCAATAAACCCTAAGTCTGTACCGGTAGAGTTTGCTTTGCCGTAACATACCTAGGGTCAGGGGGCAGACTAAGAGAGATACAATCCGCAGGGCAGTTTTGTGGCAAACTGATGGGCATTAGCGACTCCGCGGACCCGATCTCCCGGGAGAAATCTTGTTCCTCATCTCCGGCTTGCCTTTCTTGACCGGCCGTAGAGAACACTGACGAGGAACGGAGCTCCCACCTCTCTCTTGCCTTTATTGGCTGGCTTGAGTGGAGATTCGCAAGAGCAAATGTGCTCAGGAGAAGGAGAGTGTATAATCCAGTAAGGTGCTGGTAGGGATCTTGACCGTACTTCCGGGATTGTCCTGATAGCCGTGGTATACCTCTCCGCTCCTCAAGCACCTCAGGATATGTTGCCTTCTTGTTGCTACGTCACTTCGTGCTAGCGACCGTTTTTGGGGGCCCATTTATTGAGTGTGCAAGTCACCCCCTGCCATTTTATCGATGGAAATTAATAACATTGTTTATGCAGGGGGCCATAGTCTTAACATAGTTCCTGGTAACCAGTCCACTTAAGACTACAAAAACCATAGCCCTATATCTTGGTTTTCCATATGTCGCAATAGTTTCCCATTAACCGGGGGTTGTCCTTGGATGCACTAGCATAGCGTACAGGGATAATCGCCGGTTGGTACCACGTTCTATTAAAAGCGTATAAGGGGCCGCTGCGAGTTGGTTTCGACTCCTCGTATGCCTTCCAAAGGTCCAGGACCCCAGGGTTCTGAGATATAATAACTAATAAATAATAATAATAATAAAACAATGTAACCTACCAGTTTTTGAGTTAATTGGAATTGTCATGAGAAATATACACTCAGTTTATAAGTGAAAAAAGTGTAAAACTTTTTACAAAAAAAGAAATAACCGACTTCACTAAAAAAACACTAAAAGGATCAAAATAACTTTAATTTTGGAAGTCGGTGTTAAATAATAAACAAACAATACTGAGAAACACCGACTTCCGAAATTAAAGTTATTTTGATCCTGTTAGTGTTTTTAGGGTTCCGTAGCCAAATGGCAAAAAACGGAACCCTTATAGATTCGTCATGTCTGTCTGTCTGTCTGTCTGTCTGTCTGTCTGTCTGTCTGTCTGTCTGTCTGTCTGTCCGTCTGTCCGTCCGTATGTCACAGCCACTTTTTTCCGAAACTATAAGAGCTATACTGTTGAAACTTTGTAAGTAGATGTATTCTGTGAACCGCATTAAGATTTTCATACAAAAATAGAAAAAAAGCAATAAATTTTGGGGGTCCCCATACTTAGAACTGAAACTCAAAATTTTTTTTTTCATCAAACCCATGCGTGTGGGGTATCTATGGATAGGTCTTCAAAAATGATACTGAGGTTTCTAATATCATTTTTTTCTAAACTGAATAGTTTGCGCGAGAGACACTTCCAAAGTGGTAAAATGTGTGTCCCCCCCCCTCTAACTTCTAAAATAAGAGAATGATAAAACTAAAAAAAATATATGATGTACATTACTATAAAAACTGCCAACGAAAATTGGTTTGAACGAGATCTGGTCAGTAGTTTTTTTTTAGTACGTCATAAATCGTAAACCGAAGTACGAAATTCAGAAACGTGGTCATACTTGCGCAAGCCAAATATGAACCTGATACAAAGATTATTATTATGTTACTTGCTGCTACGGAACCCTCCATGGGCGAGTCCGACTCGCACTTGGCCGGTTTTTATTTTTAGTGAAATCCGTAATTTTTTTTTAGTAACCTTTTTTTATTGTATAAAATAATATCTGGCCATATTAAAAACTTGTAAGAATGAACGAGATTTTATGATGGGCCCTTACATTTTATTTGGTAGTATTTGCATTTGCTCACTCAAAAATGCTCCGTTATGTCTCGGTTAAGTAACCGAACGCCGAAAGGTCATGCTTCAGCAAAATACTATTTTGTATGATGTAGGTATTTATTTATAGTTCATATATAGTAAAAAAAAAAAAAAACTAACCAAGACAAAATTCTTTAGATAAAGACAGGAAAGTAGAAATATCTTACAGATCCACGCAATTCAAAACAGAATCGTTGTCATTTCTTTAATGACTTGACTCTTATCCATCTATCAGTGTCAGATAATATTTCTGACTCGAAAGTTAGCTCAATATCTAAATCGAATAAGAGAAAAAAAAAATTACCTTTCTCTAATCTCTGTTCTCGAGTAATTATAAAATATTGAAATTTAGTCCGAGTTACCACTCCACTTAGTCGCTACTAAATAAGTGTGTGTTGGATATTGGTATAATTATTTTATTTTGTTTTTGACTGTGTAATAGGTTCTGGAAACGTACCTACCTCTATTATAAGTACTTAAAATTAATCTGTATTTGAGTGATTGTGTTGAATGTCTAACCATAGTTACTGGAAACTTCACTAGTGTCGAAGCAACATGCTCAGACTAAGGTTGCCAGCCCTAAATATATATTTAGGGCTGGCAACCTATTCCTTTTATATGCAGTCCGACAGTGATCGCACTTGTCTTGTAAGTGTTGTCAGCGTTTTAACATTCCTCTTTTTTTTGCATAGGGTTCGCTGCACTATTATAAGCGGGCTCGACGGTGAAGGTACTGTGAGGACGCAGCTTGTGGACAGTGGTCTAATTTTGAGAGCACCATTGTCGTCCCTCGTCCCACTACAAACCTTTTCACCGGCTCTTAATGCATTCCCATACCAGGTTAGTATACAATAATACATAATGTAGATGAGATTGTTCTGATTTAGAATAAACACTACTCAACAGAGTTAACATTTGTATTATAATTATAATTCGGCACTATTCTCTGTATTCTTCATCTGTAACATATGTTTCGGTTGTTATATCAAACGACAACAAAGACGGTGACATACAAATAAAAAATCGGCTTTTGAGGCTCTTTCTTTAGTATATTAAAGTTATTGATTGTTTAGGATCGTGCTTATGTGTAAGCGCGATCCCAAACAATCAATACTCTTGTTGTAACATGTGGCTGCATCATTTTTAAGTGTTCCTGGCCATACCAGCAACATTTTTAGTACCGAACTAGATCATTGAAGTATAAACAATCATGCAATATTAAATTTATTGCCATTATAGTTGAATGGAGTTTATTCCCTTGCTTACTCTTATTTGTGTCAGTTCGAAAAAGATAAACTTTCACTTCACCTGTCCTTTGGTCGATCGGGCATTTGTTTAACTTAACTTCGTGAGAACAAAAGATTTATTGTAATGTTAAAGTTCTTTTTTGCCTAATGTACTTACTACTTTTTAATTAGTCAAATAAAAATCCACCAATAGCTAGTTGAACTCGCAAACGAAGGATTCCGTACCATTGCAAAAATATTGGTTCTTTACCTATGAACTTGTCGTTTTATGAAACTGCCTACTTGGAGCTGAAAAATAAACTTTATACTAAAGGTATTCCTTTTAGACTCTGGCCAACGAAAGCTGTCACAACAAAAAGGAGGCCAAATTAGAAAAAAATTAAGTTGTTTACCCTGGCTGTACGCTGCTTAATCGGAGTTGATACTATTCATTACTCATGAAAATAATATGCGATTCATCCTATTATGCATGTTTATTTAACAATTAGACATGTGATATTTAGTTACTTTACTGTACATGAAGTTTAAATATATAAAAAAAAAACTAGCAAATTTATTGTAGAGAGTTATCTGCCGAGTGCTTGGGGTAGTAAGATGTTATCCAGGCCGAAAGGGAGACTATGATAAGGCGAACGCCAATCTGGTGAGATTCAACACCGCCAAAATTGGCTCCTGATTTTTAGAATGTATCCTTGGAGTACACCGACCGCCTTCAGCTCGTGGGAGTTGAAATTTCCTCAAACCTAAAATTTGAGCAGTTCATTGAGACCAAAGCTACGGTAGCTGCTAGGAAACTCGGTATTCTTGCAAAGGTCAAACGGTTACGCTATAAAAATATGCGAAATTAAATTCGCTTAAATTTAGTTTTAATTAGTTTTTAAAAAGAAAAACGTAGGAACCTAGATAAATATTGTCTCAATCCGAATATCACATAATATGGTGGAAATATGCTCAATCTGCAAATGATTTTGATATTACGTTTGAATGGATAATTCATCCGTCGCCGTGCCCTTAATAACGAAATCTCAAAAACTATAACTCCTACTAACTTAAAATTTAGCAAGTAGGTTCCTTATAGGGTGTCTCTAGACATCCGCTAAGAATGGATTTTACGAAACTCCACCCGTAAGAGGGTAAAAAGGGGGTTGGAAGTTTGTATGGAGAAACCTACTATCACGCGGGCGAAGCCGCTGGCAGAAGCTATTATAGTAATCTTTAAAACCCTCTAAACTATTCCCTCGGAGATTGTTCTAAAAACTAATAATCATAACCTTTATTATTTACTTCTGTTACTATTTGTCCAATTTTTTATATTGGTAAATATTACAAAAAAAAAACAAACCGACCACTAAAAAAAAAAACACTGAAAGGATCAAAATAACTTTAATTTTGGAAGTCGGTGTTTTTCGGTATTGTTTGTTTTTTATTTAACACCGACTTCCGAAATTAAAGTTATTTTGATCCTTTCAGTGTTTGTTTTTTAGTGAAGTCGGTTATATTTTTTTTGTAAAAGTTTTTATTTTACACTTTTTAGTTGCTATACACTTATAAACAGAGTGCCAATTTCTCATGACGATTCCAATTAACCCAAACACTGCTAGGTTACATTGTTTTATTATAAAGTTCCTGTGTCTTCCTTCCACCTTCCGGCTCCATCATCAGATCAGTTCGATAGTACCTTATAGCCAAAGTGCATCTCATGACAATTCTAATAATCCCAAACACGGCTAGGATACATTGATCAATTACGGAGTTCCTGTGCCTACCTTCAGGCTCCATCATCAGATCTGTTTGATAGTACCTTATAGCCAAAGTGCATCTCATGACAATTTTAATAAGTCCAAATACGGCTAGGTTACATTGATTAATTACGGAGTTCCAGTGCCTACCTTCCGGCTCCATCATCATCATCAGATCACTTCGATGGTACCATTTGCAACATAACTATTCAGAACCATTCATTTATTTGTATTGTCATAGTCGCTTAACTATCTTCATTGTGATATCTATGAGAGTATAAAGTTCCGTTGACCATTTCTGGTCTTCTTCATCAGTTCCACTTCATCAAATGTTACTTTTTGACTGTAAATGCTTAAGTCCTCGATGAAAATACTAAAATGGGTATATAAGTTGCCTATAATATTTGAGGAGTTCCCTCGATTCCTCATGGATCCCATCATCAGAACTGGATTTTGAAAAAAATGGGATCAATCTGGAAGCATATCCTATATAGGAAAAAATTTTTTTGCAAATCGGTCCATAAACGACGGAGTTCTGAGGTAACAAACATAAAAAAAAATAAAAAAAATACAACCGAATTGATAACCTCCTCCTTTTTTGAAGTTAAAAATGAAGCCTTGTGCTAAATTTCAGGTTCCTAGTCCCAGTAGTTGCACCTAGGCGTATATATGACAGTCAGTTAGTTTCCTCCTTATAAATCCCCCTCGCGCGCGCGGGATTATTATTATTACGTAATTGCGCCTTTTTATGTAAAATTACAAAAAAAATGTATTTCAGTTTTTTTCCAGGAAAAACGAAGATTAATTGAAAATTTTCGACCAAATAAATTTCGAATTTCCGTGTGTACAAACCTACAATAAAGTATTACACTAATTTTTGAGAAGTGTCTCAATTAGAGTCTATAGTGCTAATAAACCACAAAAAAAAAACACAAAATTTTTATTCAGTCGCTAAGTACCCTAAAAACACATTTAAAATTTACATTTTCAAATTTCGCGCGTAATTTGACGAAAATGCAGAACGCAGTGGGCGCCATATATATTCTGTGATCGTGACGTTGGTTGGCTGTGTAAACAAATGCGCCCATATTTACTCAGTATGACCGATCAGTTGACAGTTGACAGCTGTTACTTTAGTTTACACAGCCGAATGACGTAATAACATGGTTGCTACTATTTCATGGTGCTAAAGAACAAATAAAAAAGAATGATAACTTTGAATTGAATTTTAAAATTTATTTTGTTATTTTATGAACTAGAAAACTAAAACTTACCGACTGATTTTTGCCTAAGCTATCTTAACAATATATTTTTAGATTTTGTCTCATAGTGAGTAAAATACCCTATTAAGCGTTTTTCAAGGTCATTCAAGTTGTACAATCAGCGTTCGAGGGGATATATATTTAACTAGCGACCCGCCCCGGCTTCGCACGGGAAAGAGCGACATAATGCCATGTGAGCGCAAAAAATGTGTTTATTTACGATATCACATTAGAAACCTCTAAACTGATCAGTGTTCCTCTACTATATTGTGCGTGTATTATACATATATATAAACCTTCCTCTTGAATCACTATCTATTTAAAAAAAACCGCATCAAAAAACGGTGCATAGTTTTTAAGATCTAAGTCGCTTTACGTGTCTGTCTGTCCCTATGTATATAGGGACAGACAGACACGTAAAGCGACTTTGTTTTATACTATGTAGTGAAGAAGATTATGTCAGATAAAATACGAAACCCAAAGAAACAAATTAATAAATTATTCAAAAATAGGAATAATATGATTTAAAAAGTATTTTTAAACTTTCACATAATTCTAAGTCAGTTCGAAGTTATCACAGCTCAAAGTGCTCTATTCTATGAAACGGCAACTTCATAGGTATAAATACGGTCTTTATTTATGCAGCTCCAGACGCGGCCCAGATTTGTGAATCTGGGCCGAGTCGACGACCATGGTTTTTAGAAACCGAAATGTGTCCTAAAAGGTTTGCGAGTGATGAAATACATTGCATTGTAAAACTTTGGTGTGCGAGTCCGACTCGTTTTGATGGTCGTGGGTTGTGTCGTTTGGCGTGCTTGTGTAGCTGTAGCGTTCCGCAGGCGCTGTCGGTGCGGCTGGGTCCGGCGGAGCGCGCGGCGGGCGGCATGGCGGCGCGCCTGCGCGAGCTGCTGCTGGGCGCGCGCGTGCTGTGCCGCGCGCTGCCGGCGCCGCCCGCGCACGAGCCGCCCGCCGTGCCCAGCGTGGAGCTGTTCGTGCGCACCGGCCCGCAGAACATCCTCGCCTCCGTCAACAACGCCATCCTGATGGAGTACGATTTCCTGCAGCAGTGCGTGTCGCATCGTACCGATCTCTACGAGTATTCGCGATTCATTCCAACGAAATCGTTGCTGACGTTCGCTTTCCGTCTGCGAGCGGAGCGTACTCTGCATTAAACTCTCGAATATAAAAACGCTATAAACTGTATAATCAATCTTTCAAAAACATCTAAAAAAATAAAAAAATTCATTGTCAAAATGTCGATCGGTCGAAAAAGTGGAGCTAAATTGTATATACAGTATGAGTCTTTATAATGTGCACATATCGAAATGAGGGAATCTATGCTTAATTTTATCGACGGAAAAAATATTTAAAAAAGTCTAAGTATTTATTTATATTTATTATGGATTTTTTTAAAATTTTGTTTGCTTTTGTGACCCCAGTGTATATAAAGCTGTGTAACTTCTAAACGATCTATCATGATGAAACAAACTCCATAATGATCGGAAGTAATTAGGCGTTGTCATAAAATGAAAATTGTAGAAAAAAAATAGCCTCAATTAAAAATAAACAATTTTTTTTGGCAAAAATCTGATTTTTTTTCATTCATTTTTACAATAATTGTAAAATTTCTCAATAACACGCCCCCATCACCTACCTTTTTTATTACTTTAAGTTATTCTTCATTGTATTAGAAACCTAACGGTAAAAATTGCATGTTTTTAAGTCGACCCCAACATTTTTTATCAACTGTCAAAGAAAGGCCCAGCGCATAGCTACGCACTATTATTTAGCAAGTAGATAACTTTTTTTTGAGAACTTTGTTGTGAATGTGCGCGGGTCGTTTCAAAGATGGCACTCCGAACGTGCAATTGTATTGTTCTTATAAGGGTGGTTTATTTGGGATGATAATTAGCACAAAAGAGTTCAATTAAAATCCATTTATGATTAAATACATAATGCGTCATGTTCTCAAAATGTCCACCTCGTTGTTGTAAGCTCAAAGCCGCGCGAATTAAAATTTGGTGTGTCGCTCTCCTTTTTTTTTTAGGTGGTAAAATCATTTTATGACAAATCCCGCTCTTGGGCGGAGCGAGAGATAGTGTCAGACTTTTACTGACTAAAAACCCACTCCTGTTCCTTCTCCACACTACCCGTGGCCCCAGTAGGCTTCGACCCTGCTGGGCCCCTACAATTTGCTGACATCTCCGGGGGAGGGAATCTCATTTCGATATGTGCACATTATACAGACTCACACTGTATAAAGAGATTATAGTAACTTGGTCCCTATGAAACTGGCGCCTCGTAACAATTTTGTCAATGCCTGTGTTACCGCCGCATTAAGTACTTAGGTATAGACGCAACTGTCGGTATTAGACACGCAACTTTTGCGTAGTACATACACATTTTTATACGAATAACATATTTTCTTGTTGGATAGATTGGGTAAAAATGCGTTGTAGTACCGTGCTGCACGGTGGACGTCACCATCAACTTTTAAAAGTGACTACCCGTGATAATTCTGACACATCTAAAGAGGCTAAATTTGCGCTCGGCGCTAATTATGCGGACACCAATATTGTTAGACTTCACGGATCTTGCTGATGCCATTCATTATCTAAGTGGTCTACTCTCAAAATATTAGTAATTCATGAGGTTCGTCTGGACATGTGTCAAACTTGGGTTTGTTTTTATAAAATATAAGATCCCATAGTTTTTTTATTAGATTTTGGTGTAAATAAAATTAAATGTACTGCTTATGAATGTTGCTACGTTTATTGTCATACTGTGTAAATATTTGTTGCTATTCCATCGATTCGATGTTAATTGTCGATTTCGTGTTATTCAAAGTAAACGCCATCATCTTAACATGTCATGAAAATCGGCAACGTCAAGACGAAACTTAAATTATTAAAATTTGGTGAGTAGTCATTCTAATTTGGAAATGATAATTTAGCTTCTCTTTTTAGTGGCAGACTAAAGGAAGATGAAAAAGACACCACGAACCACGTGGAGGCACTGCATAAGAAGAAGGAACGCATTTTCCGCAGCCAGTCGATGTTGGGCGACGAGCGCACTGCTGCCGGCGCCGCGCTGCCAGCGCCCGCGCTGCCCGCGCTCGGCAAGTGCTTCGACGTCTACATCGCCATGGCCGCCAACCCCTGGAACTTTGTGGTACGCAACCCGCAGCACGCTCACATTATCCGCAGCCTGTTGATGTTGGGCGACGAGCGCACTGCTGCCGGCGCCGCGCTGCCAGCGCCCGCGCTGCCCGCGCTCGGCAAGTGCTTCGACGTCTACATCGCCATGGCCGCCAACCCCTGGAACTTTGTGGTACGCAACCCGCAGCACGCTCACATTATCCGCAGCCTGTTGATGTTGGGCGACGAGCGCACTGCTGCCGGCGCCGCGCTGCCAGCGCCCGCGCTGCCCGCGCTCGGCAAGTGCTTCGACGTCTACATCGCCATGGCCGCCAACCCCTGGAACTTTGTGGTACGCAACCCGCAGCACGCTCACATTATCCGCAGCCTGTTGATGTTGGCGACGAGCACGCTGCAACCTATGTCACTCAGTGATAAAGTAGCATTCTATTGGTAAAAAAAAAAAACTGGGCAAGTGCGAGTCGGACTCGCGCACTAAAGGTTCCGTACAAACTTGAAAGGTAAATTGCGGTTTACGATTTATGACGTATTAAAAAAAAAAACTACTACTAGATCTCGTTCAAACCAATTTTCGGTGGAAGTTTGTATGGTAATGTAAGTACATCATATATATTTTTTAGTTTTATCATTCTAGTACAGGGGGGGGGGACACATTTTACCACTTTGGAAGTGTCTCTCGCGCAAACTATTCAGTTTAGAAAAAAATATATATTAGAAACCTCAATAACATTTTTGAAGACCTATCCATAGATATCCCACAAGTATGGGTTTGGTGAAAAAAAAGTTTTTGAGTATCAGTTCTAAGTATGGGGAACCACCAAAATTTTTTTTCTTTTTCTGTGTGAAAATCTTAATGCAGTTCACAGAATACAACTCACCAAGTTTCAACAATATAGTTCTTATAGTTTCGGAAAAAAGTGGCTGTGACATACGGACGGACAGACAGAGAGACATGACGAATCCATAAAGGTTCCGTTTTTTGCCATTTGGCTAAGGAATCTTAAAAATCGGTCCTATAGTTTGTGAGTTTTTTTGTTCGTTACAAACAAAAATACAAATAATTTCTCTTTGTAATATTGTTAGTATAGATAAAATTACCAGCAAGTGAGTGACTGATTATTATGTGAATATTAAATATTTTCATTTTCTAGTAACTGCTAGTTCAAAATTTATTTCGTCATACAATTCCTGACACATTTCTAAAATATACTTCCCTAAATCAATTACTTTCGTATCGCTACTTTTTCCTAAAACTAAAAGTAATGATTTACGCTTCTCAAAAATATCATTAGCTTCTTTCAATTTCATTTCAATAGTCTGGCCTTTATACCTGCTTTGACCTCTTTTTACCAAATATTTTTGTAGTTCATATAACAACTCTTGACATTCTTTTAAACTTTCTAACATAATGATTCTAATATTCTTATAATATTGCTATAATTACTCATAATTTGGTCAAACTTAACATTATTTCGTAACATACTGTTAAAAGAATTCAACACGTAAGCACAATTCGCCGCTACGTATCATGTTCGATGACTATCCGTGCGCAGATTTATGAATTTCAATTATTAGCGTAATAAAATTTGATCACTGGCTTTACACTTTACACTCAATTTTGAATTTCGGAAGCCAAAATTGAGTGTAAAGTGTAAAGCCAAATAAACTGTTTGAATATCTTCTAAACTTTTTAAATAACACTCATTAATTCATTGGAAACACTTTTTTGAGATAATAAAAGTATGTATAGGTTTTAAACACTCACGAATAGTTTGCTCTGCTTACGCCGTAGTTTCGTCAACGCTGCGCTTGGCTCGTAGAGACGACCTGATGCGGGATAATGCTTACATACCCATTTCTTCCTGAATTAGGCGTTGCGTTGATGGCACGCCGTATATAACTTGCAACCAAAAAATAGTACAAGTACCAAAACCAGGGCCAGCAAAATATATGTTACCGTGCTTATATTTTGTATGTGGTTTCCGAAATCTTTCAACTGAGCCGAATTATCGCCAGCAGCATTCTGGGTTAGAAACAGTTCTTCTTTTTCCACTTTTGACTGGCACATCTTGAGAATGAATTTGAAACCAACTTAATAATTGTACTTGTGTAACCAGCACCTAAGACAAAAGAAAAAAGTTCCTTGGCAGAGCCCTGGCAGGATCGCCATGTGATGTTGGAACCTTGGCTTGTAGTAAAGGAAACGCTGTTTACAGTTAGGTGTCTTTTATTAGACTGAATACTTGATTACAACAAAAAAGAATTTGAAGGAAAGTTGCTTACATTATAGCTAAGTGCGCGTACACATAGGTATCGTACTACGTAATAATATATACTTCACACTTCAATTGGTTGTTGCGTATATATCAGTGAACTTTATTCCATTATTTTTTTAACTACAGGTACAACCAAATAGTACGCGACACACTCTTCAAACGTTGATGGCTACGTTACAAACAGAGTGTCCGAAATTGTCCGAGGCGGATGCACCCGTCAATCCATCAGCTGGAGAACTATACACAGTGTACTACGAAAAAGATTCATCGTGGTACAGGTACAATCAGCCATAATAGTAATATTTGATATTTGACAATTAAAACACAGAAAAGGTATGTGCTTCGACAATATTTCATTATTATAAAGGTTTTTTTACGATCTAACAGTTATTAATGTTATTATCAATGTTGGGAATATTTTGATACGAATTAGTTAAGTAATTACTTCCATGGTTGTACCCGGTCTTAATTAGGTTCTTTACATACACCAAGGTTATATATGCGGACGATACATGTTAGTGTTGTCCGTAGAACGCGATGATTGCCGAAGCGCAAATTTTTTCTAAGACATCTATGTGTATATTGGCATTGTCAGATGATAGTCTTTTTGTTTTTTTTTTCGTAGAGTGACAGTAGCTGGGACTGTATCATCAGAGATGGTTTCTGTTTATTTTTGCGACTATGGAGATTTGGCTTTGTTTGCCACTAAAGCGTTAAGGCCCATACCTCAGGCCGCCCCCTTAGCACGTTCGTTACCACCTCAAGCTATTAAAGCTCGATTATACGGTAAGGATTCAATAATTTTACTTGATTGTTCGTATTAATCAAAGTTAAATCCGTTGCTTACAGGTTATTTCATTGCTTATCAGTTTAAATGATAATTAAAAATCTATATATTCTATAGTTTCACTATCATTAGTGTTAACTATTCTATTCTATTGTAAAATCTCACATCCATTTTTCTATAATTATCCTATGACATATGTGTATATTTCAGTTGTTAAAAATGGTTACATGTTGTTTCAGATGTTTGGCCTTTGCACCAGGACTGGACTGTAGAAGACTGCATTAGGTTTCAAGAATTATGTGTAGAGCAGCAATTTGTAGGAATTTGTAAAGATGTTGGTAAGGATCCTTTAAATCCAAACGAACCTTTATTAACGCTTGACATCATTGACACGTCAACGGATGAAGATGTATATTTAAACAAACAATTGGTCGCTGAAGGTAGAGCTCGTCTTTCATCTACTTCTTAACTAAAATTATTTTACATAAAATCGTTAAGTTTGCCAAAATACAAGGTGTAACAGATTACTCTTTAAAGATACTATTCACTGTTAATTTCGTTATTACGAGAGAGGATAACAGACTGAGTTACGAAATCAGCAAGGTGATGATTTAATGGTCGTAAAATACACTCTTACGCAAAGTACATTCTAAAACAAAAGTACAGCTAATCACAATTTAAAAGCGCCCGTCTTGTGGTTGTGGCGTACTTATCTATAAATTCCTGTTAAACTGCGCGGCCATTTGGCGCATCCGCTTAGCTACGTACAGATTGTGATTGAAATGACGATAGCTTGTAAGTTTTTTATTCGTTGCAATTGTTATATTTAAATTGTTTGTAAAAATGTCGTGGATTATTGCGCAATTTTTGCATACGACGATCGTTTTATAGTATATAGGTACTGATTATTAAAACGGTTAGTATCGGAACGAAAAGGTTGAGTAATTTTAAAATACATTCCTTTTTTATAGAATGTTGGCATTATATCACCTTTCCAGGCTGTAATTAAGAAGCCGAAAGAACAATATTATTCTCATGCACGACCCTTGAAAAAATGACTTAAATCTGCTTAACCTTTTCATTCACTGACTGTATCTATTCCATTATTAGGCTACTAAAATTATTTGACAAAAGAGGTATTGAATAATTCCGATTATTTCGAACATATACTCATTAGTATTCTTTTAGTCCTAACTGTTTTTGTACATGATGAACTTGATAAGAAAACATGTGATTTTTTTCATACGACTTTATAATTATTTTAACAGCAGTGCATTATTGACTCAATGCAATCTTAATTTAAAGAAACGGATGTGAATACCCTAACTAAATTATTTAAATAAAAGTATTTTTCTTGGTACAGAGGGTATAAAGGGGACAGTATTAGGAAATCCGTATCCTTCGTAGAGATACGGACAAACTGTCTTTCGTTAAATGGTATCGAACAAACGGAGACAGACATCTTTCGTATTTGTAATATTAGGTTCTACTCCCTATTGATAAAAAATAAACCTGTGTCTATAGCTTCCAGACAATGAGCTATACTCATGTTAAATTTAATTAAGACAAGCCTAGATCGACCTAGGCGTGACAGCGTAACAAATAGAGTTACTTTCACACTTATAATATTAGTTGTAGATAAAAAACGTAACGGATTCTCAGACAGCTTCCTTTATTACTTGTACATTTGTATTTTCCCATACTGTCTCAATTACAAAGAGGAGGTACCTAGATAATAATATCTTGTGTCAGAAGCGATCTTTTTACAGTCACATTTATTTACAGTGGTGTACCAGCTGTGATCCTTTTTTATTTTAACGTTATTTCTGTACTAATATGTATGTATTAGTGTGTAGCTTTTAAGTAAATGCAAAAATGAGCTAAGTAGCTCGCCACAATATTATAGAAAAAATTGTCACCAATGTCGCTAGTAAAGTAAAACCCATATATGTAGTACTTATCTCGGCGACATACTAATCTTCAATATATTCTCGCGATATATCTTCAGGATGATTCACACTGCACTGTGCACTGGCCGAGGCACAATCAAAAGAAATTATGTTTTGATACAAGATCTTTTGATGTTGATTTGTAAGATTTTGTAGCAACTATTCTAATTATGTTCGAGACTGTAATAGACTAAGTTTCCATCATTGCGGAAGATATTTAGCCTCAGAATAATATATATGCAGTATAAGTACATTTTAAAACTAGCAGATATTAGCCGAAAATAACTAAAGTTTGTTTAGTCAAAGTTTATGAATAGAAAATTAAATATAGTATAATAATACGGGTATTCACATCAGTTTATATAAAAGACGGCTGAAGCTCGGTTTCTGTATAAGAAGTAAACTAAGAATATTTTGTTATACCTTGAAATATACTCATTTGTAATGTAGGTATTTTAATAGCAAGAGACGATCTTCTCCACATATTTTAATAACAGCATAATATACAAATAATATTTAAAACTAAAAGACAGTGATAGTCCATTAAGTACAGTGACAGTTCACCTGTAGTAATTCAATTTGAAAACAAAAAAAAAAATAGTTGTAAGTACAATTTTTTTTTATAAGTGAATAATTTCCAAACAGCTGTTAGATTATTCAGTAAAGCCATTCAGTATAACTCATGCACGATTCCTATAATTGCAAGTTTGATAGCAGCAGACACAGCTTGGTTGCAATTTTGAATATGGTGTAGACAATCGATACTGTTAATTTAGGCATCCGATGTAGCTACTACTACATTTCCTGAGTGATATTTATTTTTGTGTTTAGCTTGAAATAAAAATGGTCAGATATAAACAGGTGTAATGGAAATGGTGGAAATGGGTAGTCATTATCTGAAATACTCATAGATTAGTCTATCCATACTTTTCCCACTTCAATCAGCAGTTAAATTTTTTTTTGGGAATTTATTATGAATTCCTTGAAGAACGTTGTTCATTTCGATAATCAGAAGCAGTAGGTATCTAACATATGACCACCAATTTCCATTACACCCTCTATTATGAATGTGAAATAGGTATGTAGTATTACATTTCAACTGTTAACTTGGGGTATAATCAACACTGTAGTGTCTGTATTCATTACATTATAATCGATTCCAGCTTAAAAACATTCAAGCATTGAACCAATATGCATGCACGTGCAAAATAAACATGTAATCTCAGTTTGTGTTTATTATTATTTCTTATCCCAACTCTTGTCAAGGGCCAGCGAACTGGCAAAGCGTAGCGGTGGAAGAATATTTACCTAAATTCAAGATAACATGTTTTCTCCGCAGCCTCAAACTTAAATATTTTTAGCTTAAAAAAATAATTGAGCTATTTTTGAATATTTGCCATAAAGAGGCTTTGTGTTTGGTTTGATCTGCCATCTCACTTTCCCCTATAAAAACATAAAAATGTGAGTCTGTGTGAGTAAAATTTGATACTGCTTGCACGTACTCATGGAACGTTTTTCTATTAAAATCGTATTAAAATAAGCCCAACTTGTTATTTTTTTAATCAATGAACTTTTTCTACGCAAACTACGAGGCACCGTCTTTCTATGACGCGTAAAACAGTTCCGCAAACAAATTAGTTCAAATTTGCTTTGGGCGGTTATCGTGTTCATGTAATTGTTTTGAAAGATTTTTGATTTGTCATTTAAAATTAATGTGTTATGATTAGTTATTGCTGTAACTTACTTGGTTTTGAAGTGATTAAAGTTTATTATCTTTGAAATTAATTCGGAAATACATGCAATTGTTCCTTGTGACGGATTAAAATGTGTGGAAAAAATACTTGGCCAGGTAAAGACTTTGAGTTTTAGAGATGAATATGATCTCGTAACTTCACCTAAACCTACCGCTGATTTAAATATTTCTCAGAAAACTAAATCACATAATAGGCAGACATAATATTCATCGCTCAGTTTAGAAAACTCACTGGATTGCAGGCTGCTCGCATTTAAACAAATTGTTCTGTTGGTGTTACATATTTTTCTCAAACGATAAGAATGCTTGAAATACATCAGGTTATAATGACTTAAATAACTTCGCTGGTGCTATGAAAAGACATCAGAATTCTCAAAAGCACTTGAATGCTATTTCATTCTGTAGTTTTGGCCCCGAACAGAAACTTGGTTCTTTCTCGACCGATATCCGTGTTCTCGACAGTTAAGTGATGACATTTCTAAGTGTGTGATCAAGAAACGAAGAACGGCTATGCTGTTGCATACGCTATGGCTGTTTAAATTGTGAGTATTTGCTAATTATATTACATATCATTATCGTAAAAACAAATAACAACAAAACAAAAAACAAATTATTGATTTCATTGATTACTACAATCTTTTTTGCGCCATCTAGTGGATTATTCAGAAGTAGCCAGCTAGAATTTTGTTGTGAGCGAGCAAGAGTTGCCAAAAAATATCAATAGATGGCTCCTACATATTTTAAGTCATTTATAATAATAATAATAATTTTATTCATTCAGACATCATTGATCCAATGGTTAGTAGAAAACTTATCATCTAGGTGTTAGTAAATTAAAATATTAAAAAGATTAAAAATTTCATATTATAATTACCTATTTTAACCCTATTCCATCAGCACCCTAATTTGATGCTTTAGTATAGGGCAGCAAAATTTGTCAACGACAACCGCCAGAATGCCATTGCCGCTCGCACGAACCCTGCTTAATAAGGAGGCCACATTCTTGCGCAAAATAGCTGCGAATCCATCTGTACGCGCCTCCATGAATATTCCAGATGCGCTGCAAAACCGTGGTAGCCGCAATAACATCCTAAAGGCGTTGTTGTATTGAACGTGCAAGGCGTCGAGGGTTTTTCGCGAATATGTTGCCCACAAGCTACTGCAATAGAAGTTTTGGCAGTATGCCTTAAACAGCGTAATCTTAACCTGCTTCGAGCAAGTTGCAAATCTTCTGACCAACATATTCGCTCTCACCGTCAACGCCCTGCGTTCCCTATCGATGTCAGCGTCATCCTTTAGATTAGCCGTCACGATCTGACCTAGATATTTAAATTTATCAACTCTGTTAAGAGTAACATTATTCAACATCACGGGTGGCACAGTATCGGGTCCTAAACCACCCCTTGAAAACAACATGAATTCGCTTTTCTTAACATTGTATAGCAAACCATGGGTCAAAGCAAGTCTCACAAAACTTTAATAGTTTTCTAAGTGCGCTGACAGATGGCGCCAGCAGCACCATATCGTCTGCGTAACTCAAGTTATTGACAAAGATACCGTCTATGGAACAGCCGATCTGCATGCTGCTGAGGCCATCTATCGGGTTATTAACATATAAGTTAAAAAGTTTAGGAGAGGTTACTCCTCCCTGCCTCACACCACACTAAACCATATGCATCCGATAATTCACCTGCCCACTTAACATAATTGATCTGATAGTCATACCAATATTCAAAAACATGACATAGCTCTTTAGGCAAGCTAGTATTACGAAGTTTCTTCCACAGCACACCATAATTTACCATATCGAAAGCCCTGGAGAGGTCAAGAAAGCACGCGTATACTGGTGTCTTTCTGTCGACATAGTATCTCACAGTGTGCTTTAGTGTCAAAATGGCGCTTTCTGTAGACAAACCTTTTCGAAAACCAAATTGTCCGTCATGCAGATTTATGTGCCTTTCAAGGTAATTGTCCATTAAACGATCCAGAACCTTCGCAATAATAGTAGCCAACGATATCGGCCTGTAATTATTTTTATCCGAAATATCTCCTGTCCTGTTTTTAACTATTGGTACGACACCAGGCCCACCGGTAGCATGTAAGCCCAGGCGCCTTGACCCTTCCCGATTGCAGGTAGCTAAGAAAGAGTTTGAGCTAATGCTTGCAAGTGGTGTAGCCCGACGCTCGGAGAGCGCTTGGTCTGCGCCACTACATATGGTGAAGAAGAAGGACGACGGATGGAGACCATGCGGCGACTACAGGGCACTTAACTCGCGAACTATACCTGACAGGTACCCCGTCCGTCATATTCAAGACTTTTCTCACCAACTAGCAGGTTGTATCGTCTTCTCAACTATAGATTAAGTAAAGGCCTATAACCAGCTAGCAGTTAACCCTGAAGATATCCAGAAGACCGCGATAACTACACCTTTCGGGTTATACGAGTTTCCCTTCATGACCTTTGGTTTGAGGAACGCAGCCCAAACCTTCCAGGGGTTCATCGACGAAGTTCTACTTGGCCTGGATTTCTGCTATGGATTCATAGATGACATTTTGATATATTCTAGATCTTCAGAAGAACATAAGGTCCACCTGCGTCTGCTATTTGATCGCCTGAAACAGTACGGTATTGTCGTCAACACAGCTAAGTGCAAGATCGGCCAATCAGAGGTCGTCTTTCTGGGATACAGTGTGTCAGCTGAAGGTACGAAACCCATAATATCTAAAGTTCAAGCGATCCAGGAATTTCCGAAGCCAAAGACAGTCAAGGAGCTGCGACGATTCTTGGGCATGATAAATTTCTATCGCCGATTTGTCCCAAACGCAGCCCACCATCAAGCACCACTACACTCTGTCCTTGCTGGTCCCAAAGTAAAAGGATCACATCCGGTAGAAATGACTCCGGAACTGCTGAAGGCTTTCGACGACTGCAAGTCCTCACTGTCTAAGGCAACACTCCTGGCTCACCCAGATATAAGGGCGGAACTAGCTATTATGGCCGATGCATCGAATGCCGCTATAGGCGCAGTTCTTCAGCAACGCAAGGGTGAGAACTGGGAACCTCAAGCTTTTTACTCTCACAAACTAAATGACGCTTAAAAGAAGTATAGCCCGTATGACCGAGAGCTTCTGGCGGTATACGAGGCTATAAAGTACTTTCGGCACATGGTCGAAGCAAGAACTTTTGCGATCTACACTGACCACAAGGCACTTATATTCGCCTTCAAACTGAACAGAGAGAGCCTATCCCTGAGACAGTTCCGTTATCTAGACTATATCGGACAGTTTACAACTGATACACCTCACTGATATACCTGTCGCTGTTTGCACTTATCAAGCAGCGACAACGTTGTCGCTGACACGCTATCACGTGTGGAGGAAGCATCTGCTACCATAGACTTCCAGACTCTTGCAAAACTTCAGGACGAGGATCCAGAACTGCAAGACCTGCTTCTCCATGGTACTACGCTTAGATTAAAGAAGATACAATCTACCTGCAGTGCAAACTTACCTGTGTACTGCGACACCTCCACGCTGGTACCTCGACCCTACATAACGCCGACACTACGGAAGGAGGTATTCAACTCTCTGCATAACCTACATCATCCAGGGATGTCTGCTACAGTGCGACTGGTGACACAACACTTTGTGTGGCCAGGGATACGCAAAGACTGTAGAGAGTGGACAAGGCAATGTCTGCATTGCCAGGCGTGTAAAGTGACACGCCACACCAAATCTCCTCTTTCCTCTTACCTTACTCCTTCCTCTCGTTTCTCTCACATTCACCTCGATATCATAGGGCCCTTAACCCCTTCGTCTGATTACAGATACTGCCTCACCGTCATTGACCGGTTTACGCGATGGCCTGAGGCGTACCCCTTAAAAGACATCACGGCGGAGAGCTGCGCTGTTGCTCTGGTAGCTGGTTGGATAGCCAGATTCGGCTGTCCAGCACGGGTGATTACTGACCGTGGTCGCCAGTTTGAGAGTCACCTCTTCAAGGCTCTCACCGCTTTGGTGGGCGCACACCACTTCCGCACCACCGCCTACCATCCTGCTGCAAACGGCATTGTGGAACGACTACATCGCCAGCTGAAGGCGGCCATGATGTGCCACACTTCTTCGCAGTGGACGGAAGCGCTTCCACTGGTACTCCTTGGCATGCGTAACTCTTGGAAGGAAGACATCCAAGCTACGCCAGCCGAGCTTGTCTATGGAGAGCCACTTCATCGTCAAAGGAAGACTACACTGCAGCTGACGTTACCCAGTACGCAACTCGGTTGCGACATCACATGGCCCAGTTGACTCCAAGACCTACTTCGTGGCACACTACATCGCATTTCTACATTCCTCAAGACCTGCACTCATCCTCACACGTCTTTATCCGGAGACATCACGTCCGCAGCTCGCTGGAACTACCTTATGCAGGCCCCTACAAGGTTCTTCAGAGGCATGCGAAGTATTTCACGATCGAGATGCAAGGGAAACCAAATAATGTGTCCGTCGATCGACTCAAGCCAGCCTACATGATGCATGAGGAGAACAAGGTTTCAGCTGATATACAACCGACTACGACGCATCAACCACTACAGCCACTACTACAAGCGAGGAGAGGAGAACAAAAAGCGGACGGCGAGTAACATTCCCCGATTTTTATCGACCGTAAGCAACGGTCTGGCCGGGGGGAACTTGTGGCATTTTTAGTCTGTAGTTGCTAGGTAACAGTTAGGTTGTTAGTGTCATTCAGTGAAAAATATTATATAATTTTACTTACGGAACGTTTGCTTTAATATAAGTAGAAATACCCGTATTATCTACAGTAGCTTCTGTGTATTCTCTCTATATCTTTTAGGTATTATTTATTATTAACTATATAACTAACTGTCCCCCGCGGTTTCACGCGGTCGCGGTCTTTGGTTACTGCCCCGCTTCCGTGAGTCGTAGTGTGGTATTATTTAGCTTATAGATAGTATTCATCATGAACCTGGTTATTGCATACCAAAGAGATTTAAAGAGATACAATAGAGCGGCTATCAGAACAAATGTCTTACAAAAACTGTCATCCTATGTCTCAGTGACGCCATCTGGCTTTGAATAGCAAACACGCGAATTAAATTTGTCAAAATTTATAATTATTTAACTATCGCTCGGTAGATGGCCAGGGCCCGTACCATGATAATGTTAAAATGTCAGTCGTACAAGCGAAAAAGTGTGTTGGAGCTATACACGCTCAGTTAGGTTTAGGTCGTAAAATGGATCACGTTATGAGCTCGTGGTAGAGGGTCAGTGTGTGATAAAGGTAAGGTTAAACTTTTCAGCAATAGATGGCATTATTACAAAATCAGCAAATGTTCTAGAACTATTTATAAAAATTATTGAATTTTAATTAATTACTTCATAAATATCAAAAATATTTACGAAAATAAAACGAACTTAGGTCCAGTCATTTTATCATAACAAGATTTGCAATAGCGTAATGCGCAGTTCGGCATATTTTCTCAGAAAATAATTTTCTTTTAAAGCATAGAGCGGATACTAACACGACTTGACGTGTAGGGGCGTCATACTAGACTGAGCGACTTAGGTAATAAGTATCGGAGCACGATTTTGTTCGCTATGTCCTGTCTATTGGTAGTATATATTTAATGTCTTTGTTGCATACAGAAAGATTTTTCCAATTCGGCTTGTAGTTACAGAGATTAGCACGTTTAAACAAACAAAAGATTCTCTCGTTTTATTATATTACTGTTTAGATTATACAAATTAACAAAAAAAAAACTTTTTCTGTCAGAAATATTTGTCACAATGATAGTGTGCTGTTATCTTTAGTTATTTCCTTTAAGATTTCAAAAGAATAACTATTTCTTAATTTTCATCCATTCTTTGGACGAAAAGTAAAACAACTTTTTAAGATATTTTTGGTTTTCGTCCACGTCCTTTAAATATTGTTTTATTTGCGCAAAACTAACAAAGGAGGGGACGGAAACTAAAATATCTAATCTAATAGCAATAAAGATCATATAGAGAGAAAATATTCTATATTTTATAGGTGTGTTGATGTATAATGTAATATTATAATTATAATGTAATATTCACCTAGCTGATTGTGTTTCCGTCCATGTGGACGAAAACCAAATAGTTTGCAAATTTGGTATGCTAGTATTAATCCACTATACAACCCTAGTTTTTAATTAGTTCAAAAAAAAAAAATAGGGCTCTCTCCGTACCCGTTACTATCATATTTGTGTAGTCAAAAGTAAAAAAATAGAATCCTAAAATTGTCCACGGAGTTTTTTCATAACTGGTAAATTCATAATAGAATCAACATTCATAACAATTGCTACTAGAAAATACTACGCGCAGTGTTTTTCCATTTTAATCGTCATTTATTCATTCATAAATCAACAGCCTGTACAATATTTTCATAAGTTGAGTGACATTTTGGGATATAAAAAAACGCTAATAACTTTGCTGTTTATGAACATAATTTTTTGAGAGACCTTTTCTAAGTATTTGTACTAATTAAAAACGAGTGTACCTATTTATCTAAGATATCTTAAAAAAACTATAAAAACACTTGTAAAATGTATTTATTATGCATAGAAGTACAAGACATACAACGTGCCAAAAATATTCCGTAAACTAGCTTTTTCAGTAATTAAACTTGCCATGAACTTTTCTCGTCGGCATTTTTTTTTCTAGCTCGATGGTTTCTTCAAGGCACGGATGTGAAGTGGCTACTGACGTTATTTTTTTTTAATTCACTAATCTTCTAATCACATTATCATCTTAGTAGAAATGTTGCTTAGACATTACCGATCGCAAAAAGCCCAAACTTGCGCGGGAAGTTTTACGCATGTGTTTGTATCAGCTTAGTCAAATGGACGAATAGTGGAAATGGACGGTAAAACAGCGCAATCACCCTACCATGTGTACGTCCACATGTATCAGTTCCCGTTCTCTCTGTTTAACTACTTACCCAGGTAAGTAATACCAGTAGTACTTTACCATAGTAGTTTTTCGCGTGAAGCAGACGCGTCAGGAAAAGCGAGTGAATATTTTATAGAAAAAAATATTCGGCAGTTTGAAAGCCAACTAGAGTTTGGCCATCGAAAGATGTCACCTAATTATTGTATGGCAGCATTTAAAAAATTAAGAATTGTCAAAATTGTGTTCTTGAAGTTTTGTACGTTATGTACTCAATGTTACGGACTAAGAACTGAAAGAAAAAGAAAGAACAATTAGTAACTTAATATCTACAAAACTCTTAACCAATAATGTTGTATAGAATGTCCCGCTAAAACTAATTATCCACTAAAATCACTTTTCCCTTGGTTCGTATGCGTTACGCTAAAACTATTATCAAATGACTATACATTGTGCTGTTCCCTAAGTGATGTGCTGTGTGGTGGCTACATGTCTTTACTAACACTTGTGTTTGTCTTTCGAGCTTACTAACATCTACCACGAATTACAGTTCGACGGTTACTCCCACTGGGCCACCGTCCCATCGTGACACTGGCAGAATAGTAGCAACCGGCTCAATTGCCATAACAAAAAAAAAAAAATATTGGTACATCACTAATGTCTTGTATTATATCGGACTTTGGATACGTAGTATCCCTCTGTGGTCTGTGGACTAATGGACTTTGGCGCTCCCAAATAATAGTAGATTATGTGACTAGGGGATAAAGCAGTGTCTTTAAGTCGCGGGCAGCATGTTGAATTCCGAACGTAATTAACTCCCGAGCAACGCGAGGGAGTTAATTTAGAAAGCTGAGTGAAGTGAGGAATTCAAGCCACCCAAGACAAAGACAGCTTTATCCCCGTGTTGGATACCTAATCTACTTTTTACACTACCTTTTAATTATCTCAATTAAAAGAAAATTTACTAAAACAAATTATATAGGTACCTATTATAGAAATATAAGTATTATTTAAAAGTTAATCTTAACTATCACTCGACATGTCTCGAGATTTGAAACAAAAAAATTCATTATGTACCTACTCTAAGATTCTACAGTTTCAATTTTCTTTATCGTTCCCGCCTTTTCATTACTATTTTTTTTCGAACCTCGTCAGTAACCACGACCACGTTTTATTCTGTTTTTTTTTTTGTTAGTGGCCAGTTTGAATTTTGAATAAACTTGTTTGATGCACATGTACATTTTGTGACGTTCCAAATTCAAATCTCATTATTCCCTAGGGATCGCCCATACTGCATTATCTCCCTAGGGACATAATGACTTGCTATAAGTGATGGTTATATGACATATAAAAGGGCATTATCGAGCAGGTGGTATAAAAAGTAAATTACTTCAGTTTGGACTAAAAAAAGAGGTTAAGAAGATAGAAATAAAATTGAAACAATATGCTGTAATATTTCACATTTTATTATCTTAAATGTATGAACAATCTGGAAAACCAACTTTTAAATCGTTAACTGGTTAGATTGACATAAAAATTGAAATTCGTTTTAACCCATTTATTTGTCTATAGGTACCTATATCAGACCGTGGTGTCGTGGGCACGAAATTGATTTGTCACATATATCAGACATTTGTCAAAAATCATAAAAATTGGTGACCATACCAGTAAGGAAGCGTTACTCACCTACGGAGTTCCGCAAGGTAGTGTCTTAGGACCTACCCTTTTCCTCGGTTACTTAAGTACCTACCTAATAGCATATGCTGATGACATCGTTATCCTAGTTCATGGTAGTGATTGGAATGAAGCTCGTCTTCGCTCTGAGTTAGCCTTACAGGCTCACACAGAATTTGCTCACCCTTAACTTGGATAAAACTAGATTTATTACATTTAGTCCAAGGAGCCCATCTCAGCCGGCTTCGCCCTTTTATCTGACAGCTCATTCGTGTCATACAATGAGAAGTGCAAGTTGTGGTTGTAGCAAAGTTAAACGTACGGATTTCATAAAATACCTTGTAGTCTGGGTCGACGCACGGCGCGTTGACATGGAGTGAGCAAATTAATTCGCTTGTGCCTAGGGTGAGGAAATTAATCTTTGTCTTTAAAAATCTTCGGACCTCCGCCAATTTTCATACCCTGAGAACGGTCTACTTTGCTCTTGCTCATTCCATTTTAACGTACTGTATCTCTGCTTGGAGTGGTGCGGGAACATGTTTGCTGCTACGTTTAGAAAGAGCGCAAAGGGCAGTCCTAAAGGTGATGGCTTACAAACCCATTCGTTTCCCTACCAACGAATTGTATATCCTATGGAAACTGCCCACAGTAAGACACTTTTTTGTACTGAGTACGGTGCTCCGAAAGCACTCGGAATTGTTGTTTGACCCTGATTTAACTAAAAAAAAGCGTGGAACAAACAGATTCTGTCCGACGACTGTGGTTAAATTGGAGGTTGTCCGTCGGCAGTTTGTTTTCTGCAGTCCCGTGCTTTACAATAGAGTGAATAAAATACTTAACATTTATCCATGTTCTTTCCGGGACTGCAAACGGCTCCTGGATGAATGGCTCCACACTCTCACTCTCCTGTCAAGAACTGGAGAATCTAATTAAATCTCAGTAATTAATAAAACCCTTTTTACCCGACTGCGCGACGCAAAGGAGGGTAATGTGTTTATCAGTCTATGTATGTATGTATGTTTGTTTCTATGTGGCGTTCTAGAGACCAAATGCGTAGGCCGATTTTGATAATTGTTACGTCAATCGATTCGTCTTAACCTTGCGAGTGTCACTAAAGACATGACAGTAATCAAAATTCACCACAACTACAACCAGACGCCATATTGTCAAAATGAAAAAAAAATCGATGTACTATGTCAAGTGGGGTGTCGTTGAATAGGTATTTTAAAATCATCTAGACACACACATAAAACAAATCATAAATTCTAATGCAGAACAGAACGACTCACAGTCGGGGCCCCTTGGGAAGATTTGATTGGTAAAATTTGAATGCGCCCCGACTGTGAGTCGTTCTGTTCTGCATTAGAATTTATGATTTGTTTTATATGTGTATCGATTATAAAACTATTTCAATTGTGTAGTTATTTAGTATTACATAACAGAATTCTAAACTACTGGGCTTGTTTCTTTTTAGTTTTTATTTAAGTTAATTTTTTCACGTATTTTTTAAAATTAGTTTCGACGCAGTCGGGTTTTTTGTTTTTCTTTAAATATTTTTATGTAGACATACACACCACATACCTACACGTAGCGTGGAGTGGTATTGTGTGAAAGTGCCACATAAACCCATTCTACGCTTACACCTTACATACATGCACTACACGCACAAATAAAACTCTACCTACAAACACAACACTGCACAAATATTTTAAATTTCTTTTAATTTAACTATAATCTTAATTTAATTCTGTTTTGTATTTTATAATTTGTCATTTGTAATTTTTTGTATGCAATTCATGATTCTATTTTAAATATTGTATTTTTTCTCTTGTGATCCTCATTATGTAATTTGTTAATTGATTATTTTCTTTTGTCAATGGAACGCTGTCGTCTTCCTCCTGGAGGTGGGCGTTAATAGCTGCGACACAGTTCCTAACTTCTGTAGCTATTTTCGTACGCAAATAATTTGTAAAAGTTTTTTCTGTACAAAAAAAAAAGAGTACTTTATTTATATCCTGTTATGTTTGCAGCACTCCCTAGGGATACTAAAAGTGGCGGTCTGAATGATATATTCGCAGTACCTTACATTGAAGGAAAAGAAGTTTTCAATTACAAACAACTATATTTATTGATAAAATTTATTTACGAAGATCCTCGCTTGAAATTCCATATTTCTTTTTCAATGCATCAATCTCCTCCTGTTTCTTCTCAATATCCATGCCTTTGAAAGCTTTGTTGGACCTGTAGTATAACACTACTAGGTACCTATTGCAAACATTAAAGCCTGACAGGTGATCACACGCATTTTTGGCATCAAATATGTCTTCATACACTATAAAAGCAGTGCCTCTTGTCTCGGGAGTATTACCTCTGCAAAAAAATAAGTGGGTACTTACAATGCGTTCCAAATAAGAATAGGATCGATTGCCAGGTAGTGACGTCACGTCATACTGTCAAATCGAAGAATTATTATGGTGAGCAAAACAAGAAATTGTTAAAATTTAATTTATTTACGAACTGTGAACGAAAATAGTTTAATCAGAATCCAGTTCTTCAATTTTGCTCATCTCTGAGTTCTTCAATATTGCCCAATTACTTGTGATTTGACAGTATGACGTGACGTCACAACATGGCAATCGATCCTATTTTTATTTGTCACTTAGTTAATCACAATATATCTAAATAACAATCAATTGCTGCAATGGAAGATAGTTACTGTTTTCATAACTGTCAGGATAAAGTTTGTAAGAAAGACAATTTTTGGAATATCCACTAGAAACTAAATATTTAAAAACTGGAAACCTGCTCCAGTTTTTAGCTAATAATAAATAAACAAATAATGCTGGCTACCACTGCGGTCAACATGCTAGTAATTGTGCCATGGTATGTTTAACACTATGAGGCTCGCATAGTAACCCACCCTAGATTGCATTGAACTCTATAACAATATATATATAATGTAAAAAAAAAAACAACTTTACTAAAAAAAACACTAAAAGGATCAAAATAATATTAATTTCGGAAGTCGGTGTTTCCCGGTATTGTTTAATTAAATTCAAATAATTCAAATATTTAACCGACTTCAAAAAAAGGAGGTTATCAATTCGGTTGTATTTTTTTTATCATCATTTTTTTGTTTGTTAAATGTGAATGATATTTATTTTGCAAATAGGTTTTTTAAAAACACTTACACGTCAATTTTTTTTTGTCAACTTAAACTAGATGAAGCCGGTGTTTCCTAGCTGACTACCCCGAGAAGAAACACCGAAACAAATTTAGGGGTCAGTCTCTTAAAGTTCATACAGCAAACATGTAATGGTCAAATCTTATGAGAACCATGCAGGTTGGTCTGAGATGGTCTTTTGAAGAAAGAACCACACAGTTCTGAGCGGACCTGTCCAGTCAGTGCAAGCATTTGTCAGTATTCGTGTAGCTCAACTCAGACTACAAAAGAGCTCAACGACTTGACGAACAATACCAAAGAACATTTGGGTAGGCCGCAAAAGTACTCAAAACTGTCAGACATTATTTTATAATTAAAGAGAAAAAAAGATAGTAATCCACAGAGTCCCCACATTCACAATAATAAAATTTACAAAAAATGAAAATATTACAAATTGTAATATATATATATATATACTTATATATTTCTAAAAGTAAGTGTCAAAGTCAAATTCTAAATATAAAAAATAAACAACGTCATATTTGTAAAAATAATAATAAAAAACATATATATATACAATTTCATAATTGTAAAATAACAATAATTGTCAATTACAAAAAAAAAAGGTAATTTAGAAGAAAACGAAGAAATGACAACAATTATAGTGAGTACTGGACCACGTCAATTCCTAGCCGTTTTGTCCTCGAGATACTCTTTTATAGTATAAAAAGCCTTCTGGCAAAGTTTTCGCTTAAGAAATGCTTTGAATTTATTAAGGCCAAGTTCCGGAATAGGACTGGGAAGCTTATTTTATAAGTGTATACATTGGCATCTAAATGAGCCTCCTATTTTTTGAGCCTGGTTGCAGGAACCACTAACTTGTGTTTGTTCTTAGTATTAACATTATGAATATGACTGTATTTTTTAAACATGTTTTTATTTTTATGAACATATACAATATTTTCATAGTTATACTGAGATGGCACAGTCAAAATATTAATATTTTTTCATTTTGTCTCTGAGGGAGCATCTGGGACTTAATTTATAAATTGAACGAATAGCCCTTTTCTGCAAAACAAAAATTGTCTGGCGACATTTTCCCACAATAGAATACCGTACGACATGACACTATGAAAATAACTGAAGTAAACTAAACGGGCTGTCTCTAAATCAGTTAGATTTTTAATTTGTCTAACAGCATATGCGGCAGAGCTAAGTTTTTTTTGACAACTTATCTATGTGTGGGCCCCACTGAAGCTTAGCATCAAGAGTTATGCCCAAGAACACTGTAGTATCTTCAGGATTCAATGATTTACCTTTTATTAGTACACTAGTTTCCACTTGCCTAACATGAAGCATCGTGAACTTAACGAATTTAGTTTTCTTTTAATTAAGAAGCAGGTTATTGACATTAAACCAGTGTACTATTTTTGAAAGGGCGTTATTTATATCGTCAGTAACCGGCTGCTGACATTTAAGCTTAAACAAAAGCGAAGTGTCGTCTGCAAACAACACTATATCATGGTTATCCTTTATGAGATAAGGCAAGTCATTTATATAAATAAGAAATAAAAATGGGCCAAGAATTGAGCCTTGGGGTACACCCATTGATACTACAGACCCAGGTGATCTTTTTCCATTTACATCAACTCTCTGAATCTTATCACTCAATTAAGAAGTAAGAAGATCCAGGGAGGAGTTGCGGATCCCGTAATGGTGTAGTTTCTTGATTAATGTTTCATGGAGAATGCAATCAAAGACCTTGGACAAATCACAAAAAATGCCCAGGACATCGCATTTGTTTTCCCATGCATTATACATATGTCCTAAAAGTTCAACACCCGCATCGGTTGTTGAACAACCCCTTGTAAAACCGAACTGTTTAGTATATAACAATTTATGTCTATTATAAAATCTTTGTAATTGTTGTAAAATTAGTTTCTCAAATATTTTACTAAAGTTGGGTAGCACTGAAATGGGTCTATAATTCGTGGGGCTGACAGATGGGTAGCCCGTTTTAAACAATGGTATTATTTTACTGTATTTCATTAAGTCAGGAAACTCGCCACAATCAATACAATTATTAAAAATAAGTGCTAAACTAGTGCTACAATGTTTATAATGGACTTTACAACATTCACAGAATTTCCCCATAAATCTGTAGTCTTTTTTACATTCAAAGTGTTAAAGGTTTTAATTATATCTACATTAAGTCACATGTTCAAAATTAAAATCAGAATCGCAAACTTTTTTTTTTATTTATTATTATTGATAGGCTCGCATTTGACCACCATCTCACCTGATGGTAAGCGATGATGTGGCCGACGATGGAGCACGCTTGCCTAGAAGTAACCTATTCACTCTTGACTTAAAGACCATTTAACATTTTCTTTAAGCAAAAGACTCTGTAGCAGTGGGCTATGAGTTCAGAGATTTTGTAGTTAATTTGGTGTTTCATAATTAACACCGATTTCCGAAATTAATATTATTTTGATACTTTTAGTGTTTTTTTTTAGTGAAGATGGTTATTTTTTTTCCTCTTTTCCATTGTGATAACTTATAACCAGAGTGCCTACTTTTTATGACAATTTAAATTATCCCAAACACTGCTAGTTTTATTATAAAGTTCCCATGACTACCTTCCACCTTCCGGCTCCATCATTGGATCAGTTCGATAGTACCTTATAGCCAAAGTGCATCTAATGACAATTCTGATAAGCTCCAACACGGCTAGGATACATTGATTAATTACAGAGTTCCGGTGCCTATCTTCTGTCTGCATCATCATCATCAGGTAACTTCGATGATACCATTTTCAAAATAACTATTAAGAACCATTTATTTATTTGTGTTGTCATAGTCGCTTAAACTATCTTCATTGTGATATCTATGTGAGTATGAAGTTCCGTTAGCCAATTCTGGTCTTCTTCATCAGTTCCACTTCATCAAATATTACTTTTTGACTGTAAATACTTAGTTCTCGATGAAAATACCAAAATCACTATATATGGTTGCATGTAAAATTTGAGGAGTGCCCTCGATTCCATCATCAAGACTGGATTTTGAAAAAAAAAAGGAAACCAATCTGGAAGCATATCCTTCAAGAGGAAAAAAGTTTTTGCAAATCAGTCCATAAAAGATGGAGTTCTGAAGTAACACAAAAAAAAATACAACCGAATTGATAACCTCCTTTTTTTGAAGTTGGTTAAAAATAAAATTATATTGTTGAACTACTTACACACGTATCTGCCGGATTGCACCATATTTTCCAAAAATATCATACATTTCTTCAGCAGATATTTTGTATGGTAAATTTCTCACATAAAGTATTCTGTTTACTTCAGGTGGTAATCGAACCTAGAACAGTAAATAAGAACCGTGAATAGTATGGTATAAGGAAAGAAAGAAAATGTTTTCTTTCTTTATACACACAAATAAAAAATAAGTGATCATCACAAAAACAAATAGTGCACAATACCACATGGCTGCACCAAAAAGGTTAATATTAGCAATGTTGTATGACTTTACAGTAGTTTGTTTTCAATATTGGAATAGATAGAACCAGATAGTGCTGCACAAATAGCATAAAACCACAGCATAGAGTACAACCCATGTGAATACCTACAGGAGTATGATGTACACTATTGTTTAATTTGCCTTTATTAAAACTAAAGTATAAGTAATTTGTAAAGTTCCTTTTTTCCAAGGGTAGAGAACAATGGAGAGAGTCAGAGGAAGCATGAGCTAAAATGAACTCAGGATATCTAAACATTTCTTGATGCTGAACAAAGCACCTGTTACCTTGTACCTATTTTTTTATTCTAAATTATGTTAATTTCTACGTTATTTCAAAACAGTATAAACAGATAACTTAAACGTAATACTTACATTAGCTCGTCTTTGGAGGGCTAAAGCCATATTTTACAGCAGCTCAGCTTAACTCAATACAGAGAAACCACATAAAATATGGATTTCTTTTCCTTTGAATGATAACTTATGTAAAATCAAGTTCTGAAAAATAAAACGCGGCAGGTTCACAGCACACCTTTATTCCTAGCGAAGGGCTGGCTTTTTTTTATGCGGATGCAGTGATTATATTAATTTTGGAAATCAGCGTATGAAGTATGAAAATTATCTTAGTTCAGCACAAACCATAACCACTGTTGTACATATTTTATTTATTTATTGATGCATCCACTCGTCACATCAATTTTTAGACGCTAAACAAGACCAAGTAAGACCACAAATAGCGCACAGGGCACAAATTAGACTGTCACTGTCACTGACCTGTCTGTCATGTCATTGGTTTTTTTTCCGTATACCCCTTATGGAAGGCTATAGTCGTTCGACCATATCGCATATTCTTTCGTCCATGTTTTCTTGCGTAATAAGTCTTCCTTAATCGAATATCATAGTTGTTTCTTTTTGTTTTACATTAGAATGCGGGTGTAACACATTCTAATGATTTTGAAGTATTTGGCAGCAAATGTATCGATTCAGCCTTCTCCGCAAACTTCGCTGAGGTAGCTAAAACTACAATAAAATTCTCAGCTCCATTTTACCGAGATCGCGCCATTTCAATGATTCCACATATTATTCCAGTTGCGCAGATACTTCAGATACAAAACTACACCAATTTTACATCACGATATCCACTAGGAAATTGACTGAACGATTTATCACACTGCTCGATATTCAGACTGTAAGACAGTAAAACGCCTATTACACTACTCGATATTCAGACAGTCTTAGGCCCGTATTACAGAACTACAATCAAGACTCAAGCATTACTTAAAACGAGTCTCAGTTGGAGTTTTCATTTTAGAACTTGACTTGAGCAGAGAAACTACAATCAATAATCACCTGAGCAGTGTCACTTTAAAATGACATTTTTTACGTAGGTACTAAAGAACAGTGCTTGAGCTTGAGTGAGCTCCACTCAATGTGTCCTTATTTTAAAATCACAATCAGCTCAGAATCTCTGCTTGAGTCGAGATTTGATCTTTGTATTCGCAAATGTAGTCGACACCACGCTTGAGCATAGAATCTCATGGAAATTGTTGTGGATTTAAATCAGAGATCAAAATCTCTACTCAAGCGTAGTTTCGTTTGATTTGAATTTGAGGATAGTTCTAAAATAAACTGAACGCTTAAGTCGAGATTCTTCGCTCAAGCAGTAATCGGTTGAACGCAGTTTAAGTAGTACTTGAATAAGGTTCTGTAATACGGGCCTTAGTCTATGTACCGTCACACAAGAAAAAGAGCAACTTACGCCTATGTCGTGTAAAGGAACGAAACAGAACGATGAGATACATAGATATACATAGACTAAGACATTTTGGCGTTATTAAAGCATTATGAGGTCATTTTGGCGTATACAGCACTTCGATTTACGTAAAACCATCACACACGTGGTATGAGTTAAATCCGAAATGGCGGTTTTGTACACAGTGGCTCAAATCACTTGAGTACACAGTGGTTCATGATCCACTGTGTATTATTGGTACTGGATAATGGTTACCCAGACATTAATTTAGAAAATTTAACGAGATTTAATATTTTTTGTTCATTTTTCCTTGTAGGTTAGCTCTTCCAGCAAGGTCCCGTAAAATAGAGAAACACACAGCTGACATGAAAAACCGCTTTAAAAATAATTAAAATGGTATGATAAAGCGTATTTTGTTTGATAGTTTATGCAAGACAGTGATTAAGTAATGGTAGTTACTTAGTTTGTGTAGAGATCATCTGTTGATTTTTAACTAAGCCCAAAAAACGATGCTATGACTGTGTAAGACTGATAGGTCACTTTGATACTGAGTAGTCAAAAAAGCTTTTATTTTTCTAAGTGAAACTTATTGTTTGTTTAAGCTGTTGATCCCCGCACGAACGCCCGCGTTCGTGCGCCATTGTCTTACTATTGTGTCTCTAATTACACTACTCAACCAGTTAAAACAAAAAATAAATACCGATTAAAAGCAAAAAACTGCATTTTTATTTGAGTTATATTATACATGATCCACTGTGAACTTACTTGATTCACTGTATCCCACCCCCAGTACACAGTGGCTCAAATGAGTTTTCTTAAAAAATGTTATTTATTTTCCAAAATATTATCCTGTTGATCTAAACCAATTGGAATAATCAATATAGACATTAGTTACACTATAATTCTAATCCTTTAACATTTTTCCAACACTCACCCAAATCAAGTTATATCACTGGAAAAAAAAGTGACCCACTGTTGCCACCTTGACCCTAGGTATATGACGCAACGTAACAGATCACGATTCATATCAGTCAGTGTCTGTATCTTTTGAGCCGTTGTTCCAAATGTTCCGTTTGTACCTTGTGAGTCGATGTTTCAAATTTAATGTTCGTTTGTATCTTTAGAGCCGTTGTTCCGTTCCAAATGTTCCGTTTGTATCTTGTGAGCCGATGTTTCAAATGATCCGTTAGTACCTATCTTTTGAGCCGATGATCCAAATATTCCGTTTGTATCTTGTGAGTCAATGTTTCAAATGTTCCGTTTGTATCTTTTGAGCCGTTGTTCCAAATGTTCCGTTTGTATCTTGTGAGCCGATGTTTTAAATGTTCCGTTTGTATCTTCACTGATTCGGAACATTTCAGTGATTCAGATGCAAATGTTCCAATCGCAAAGATGACACACTTTTCCCACGCCTATAGTGTAATAGGCCCTTAAGCCTCGTTGAGCCCAATTTAGACGTCGGAATTCAGAGTAAAGGGCCTATTACACTACGCGATATTAAGACAGTCTGAATATCGTGTGCTGAATTAAGGGCCTATTACACTACTCGATATTCAGACAGTCTTAGTCGATGTCGCGTAATAAGGGTTAGACCGGTCTTACTCGGAACAAAGAATAAGACAGTCTGAATATCGCGTAGTGTAATGGGCCTATTACACTACGCGTTATTCAGACAGTCATAGGCCCGTATTACAGAACCTTACTCAAGTACTACATAAACTGAGTTCAACCGATTACTGCTTGAGCGAAGAATCTCGACTTAAGCGTTCAGTTTATTTTAGAACTATCCTCAATCTCAAATCAAACGAAACTACGCTTGAGTAGTTTCGTTTGATAACGAAACTACTCAAGCGTACGCTCTCTGATTACGTGAGTAAGCAATCATTATGGTAACCCTGAACAATAGTTTGTTTTCTATTGCAATTCTTTTTTTTTTTTCACATGATTAAACTGGATCAAAACCGGATGACAAGGCGGACGACACGACGTTATTGACACTAACAACCACCCTTAACCCTTCAGAGTAGGTACATATGAGACAAAACTGTGAAACTGAGTGTTTTGGCGGGATTTTTGAAGTGGCTGTTTTAATTATTATGCAAATTGATTCTTAGTGGTATGTGGTGGTGAAGTAAAATTGGTGTAGTTTTGTATCTTAAATGTCTGCACAACTGGACAATATGTGGAATCATTGAATCAGGCGCGATCTCGGTAAAATGGAGCTGAGAGTTTTATTGGTATTGACTACCTCAGCGAACTTTGCGAGAAGGCTGACTCGATACAATGCGTTCCAAATAAGAATAGGATCGATTGCCATGTTGTGACGTCACGTCATACTGTCAAATCCCAAGAAATTTAACTTAGAGATGAGCAAAATTGATGAACTGGATTCTGATTTAACTTTTTTCGTTCTCAGTTCGTAAATAAATTAAATTTTAAAAATTTCTAGTTTTGCTCACCATAATAATTCTTCGATTTGACAGTACGACGTAACGTCACAACATGGCAATCGATCCTATTCTTATTTGGAACGCATTGTACATTTGCTGCCAAATACTGCAAAAAAAATTAGAATGTGTTGCACCCGCATTTTATTGAAACTCAAAAAAAATATACTTAATTGAAAATAAAGACTTTTTTTTTAATCTAACCGTGTTTATTAATTTATATATACATCTTAACTATTAAATATTATAACTTAATAAATATATAAACAAACTGAAAATAATATATGTACAAACGGGTTTTTTTTTTTTTTTCTGTGGTAAAATCATCTTATGACATCCCCCGCCCTTGGGCGGGGCGGGAGATAGTGTCAGACTTTTACTGACTAAAAACTCACTCCTGTTCCTTCGTTGCCTTTCGTACCAGGGCCGAGTCTTCCTTTGACCCTTGGCCCCGGTAGGCTTCGACCCTGCTAGGCCCCTACAGTTGCTGACATCTCCTTGAGGCGCGCGTGGAACAGCATGCGCCGTCGACGACTTGGGCTCGGTCCGGACGGTTACCGGACGGTCGGACGGCGAGCCACCCATTGCTCGTCGTCCGCAAGCCTGCGCCTACGATGGCCGGAAATCGGGATCGGAATCCCGGCGGCGATTGGGGCGTGAGGACCGTTGCCTCACGCGATCGGCCGCCTCCTTTGCTAGCATTACTGCTTCGCAGAAGGAGGCAACCGCCTGCCACTCCTCCTCGCTCCGGACCATGGCCTGTACCAAGGCCCGGCGCGAGAGATCGCCGCCGCCGATCGCCCCCACGAGGACACAGCGTTGCTCTACCCAAGCGGGGCACACCTCCAACGTGTGCTCCACCGTGTCCTCCGGGCGGTCCACACAATGGTGACACCCGGGCGTTTCTTCCGCACGAATCCGGTGCAGGAACCTCCCGAACTTATGTACAAACGGGTAGAAATAAAACTCATAGGGCAACAAAAAATTCGTCCACATTGATGACAATGGGAGATGTGCCCAGAACGCTGGCAGCATTGCCACGCTGGATGGCAATGCTGATTCGTTGACCGAAGAAAAGCCCAGCCCTCTGGTCACGCGAAGAGTCGACCAGCTGTTTGCTGATATCCCGAACAACTCGATGAGCGCTCGGACCCCATGGCCCTAGTGTTTCAACCCCAAACGGCTCAAATATATAACCTCCGATGAGGTTATTATATTTACGCCGTTTGAGGTTTTCTGCACCTGCAGCAGCCGCCCCAGCACAGCCCGCCGTACTCAGAAGATGGGATGGCGCAAGGGTGTCGACACATGTTGGATCCCACACCAAAGGCCTACCCAATTTCCAAGGCATTATATTCATCCCGTCTGGCCTCTTCCCATCGTCACGTGCCAAGCCATTGGGTTCTAAAACAGCTGGCACCCCGGCGGTGACAAGAGCTCGGCGGATGATGTCATTAATACTGGTATGTCGTGCTATCCGACCAGCGCTTCTACTGCATGATAGGCCATGGTGTCCGAGGCGGTCGACTGCTTCGCCGCACTGACATCGATGTGGAGCTCCACTAGGAGCACCCAGACGCAGGCATGACTAAAGACTTATATAAAGACTTAATAATAATAATATTCCACAACTATCACACAACTTGGATGCGCATATACTAATAATATTGGAAGTGGACTGTATTTTGCGGATTAGCGTTTCTCAGATAATGTACTTGACATCTTGCAGCTGATGGATCCTACTGGAGCCGTTTAGGATTAGGAAGCAGAGAAAAACAGCTCGTATATGGGAGGAAATTGCACCAACCTTTTGAACTCGGAGATGTCCATGTGGCAGTCGGCGCCCGTTCTCTGGATTTCGCGACTTCTGCCCCAGTGACGAGGAGGTATAGCACTCACTGAACACTGCACAGTTCTCAAGCACAAAGCTTTAGCGGTTTATTGTCTTTAGCGGATAAGTTTTACAATAACTAATTTTTCTTGTAAAATGCACGGGACGCCGTCTTAGCGATGCGAGCGGATCTGCAATCTCTTTCTCCCGAGGTTTGTGCAGGAAAGGGATGCAAAATGGGAAGTGAAGTTGCAAGTTGTCACACAAACAAAACGCGGTATTTAATTATATGCGGCTAATTACGGAACTAATTTTTACGCGGCAATTACCAAGCGATATAGGCGCAACCATTCCCCCCGGTTTTGAAGGGTTACCTTCAAAGAAAAAGAGAAAACAACGGCGAAACTAAACTCTAATACTATAACTAAACTATCAACTATAGCGTCGATACTAGGTATCGACAAACCATAACTATCTATGTTACTACTGCTGATTAGGCAGAGGACAGAGGTGAATAACCGGACGTAGGTACTACCCAGTTGCGGTTCTAACTCTTACGACTCGCGTTATTCCGTTCGAACCCGGAAAAACTTCTTCCACTACACCAAGAGGCCAGTGCAGAGGAGGCGCCCTCTCAGTCTTCAGTATTACCACAGTACCGACACTGACTGGGTCTGAAGGAGTGTTCCACTTTCGACGCGACTGCAGCGTATGCAGATAGTCTGTTCTCCATCGCTTCCAAAAGGACTGAACCAAGCCATCCAGTAGAGCGTGACGCGACTGGATATGCAGTTTGTGTGTTTGTATGTGTGTGTTGTTTGTGTGTGTGTGTGTGTGTGTCATCTAATGCGGGAAAATATTTAAGCGGAGTTGTCGTCAAGAAGTGAGCCGGCGTCAACGCTAGCGGCTCCGACGGATCACTAGATAAAGTCCGACACAACGGACGCGTATTCATTAATGCCTCTACCTGAGCGAGTACGGAACTCAACTCCTCGTAGGACAGAACCTGTTCGCTTATGACACGAAACAGGTGAGACTTAAGACTTTTAATATTCGCCTCCCAATTACCACCAAAATGACTAGCCGCTGGCGTATTAAAACACCATTCAATGCAATTTTGGTAATACTTGGAGCGTAAGAATGCGTGAAGTTCCGAAATACTGCGTCGTGCTCCAACATAATTCGTACCATTGTCAGAGTATAAGCGCTTAACGGGACCACGGCGGGATAAAAATCGTTTAAATGCGGACATAAAACTTTGCGCGCTTAAATCACCGGTTAACTCTACGTGAACCGCACGAGTTGTCATACAAATAAATAGACAAACGTATGCCTTTGTGGAGCGTATACCACGACCGCGTGCGATAGTGACCTTAAACGGTCCAGCATAGTCCGTACCAGTATATACGAAAGCTTTCACCAACTGTACAACACGACAAGAGCGATGATCGGCCATCTCAGGCGCAGTGAAACGCGGGCGAAGCTTAAAACAGGGCACACATCTGTGCACTCTAGCGCGAATCAAATTGCGAGCGGAAAGTATCCAGTACTTCTGTCCAAGAATAGACATCAACAAATCGGGACCAGCGTGACAATTCACCTTATGGTGATAATCTACTAACAAATCTAAAACGTGATCCTTGCGTGGTAGAACTACGGGATGCATTTGTTCAAATTCTAACTTAGCATTTCGCAGACGGCCACCCACTCGAACGAGTCCGTCTTGCAGAAACGGTTTCAAATGTTGAAGTGCGCGACTACAAGGTTTATGTGATTCTAAATTACGAAATTCTACCGAGAAATAAAACCTCTGTAACTCTCGAAGTATGACTGATTCAGCTCTATCTAAATCAGCTGCGGTTATAGAACCACGCGATGGCAATAATTTTAAAAATCTTAAGACGTAAACTACGCAGCGTAATAGCCTCGACCAAGACGAGACTCGATTAGACAATAACAAAATAACTGACTCTTCACGTGGAACTGAGACCACAAGCGTATGTTTCTTTTCCTCGGGTGGTTTTGAAACAGTAGCGGGGCTAAATGGAGTACTCGGCCACTTGACAGGAGTGGTATGAATCCAGGGAGGGCCGCGAAACCAAAGCGGATTTGCGAGGGAAGCAAACCACGTGAGAGACAATCAGCTGGGTTGTCTGTCCCAGCGACGTGGAATATATTTTCCGGTGGCAATTCAGATTGAATCTTTGCCACCCTATTTGCGACAAACGTGCCCCATCGATGTGGAGAAGAGTGTGCCCAACATAGAGCAACGGTTGAGTCTGAAAAAGCTACTATTCTATCTATATTAATGCGAGAACGACAAGCTTTAACTATAGATGTAATCAATTGAACTAGGGTGATTTTCAAATTTTTTGTACAATTACAAAAATGAAACAAAAATGAATATCGTTACAAAAGTGACCAACGTTACAAAAAAATAACAAAAAGGAAATATTAGGGCTATTTCACAACACTATTAAAACAATGAAATTAGAGCTTAATCATTTATTGATAACATAAGCAGCCTCTTTAATTACAAAATCAGTCTCAGAACAAATTGTGCATTCCGTTTGATCATTAAGTGTTTATTAAAATGTTTAGCCTACAGAAAACAAACCATTGGTGATGGAACTTATGGTTAAAAATTATTAATTACTTTTAATACGTAATTACAAAAATAATAGTAAAGTTAGTTATTATTTATCAGAATTTTTTATTAACAAAGAACTAGTAATAAACCAAATAAAAATACTCATAAGTGACGTAGTATCTATACGTCGCTTATAAATAATTAGTAAGGAAACTGTTATATCTACACCGCGAAATTTTTATCGTTTTAATCCCGTGGAGGGTCGATCCGGTACATGAAACACTATTGATTTGTACGTCAGCTGATCCGAGTCCAATGACCTGTAAGTAAAAAAATTACGCACTAGTTAATACATTACCCTGTATGTAGGTACGCATAATTAAAAAAATAATTCCATTATGAAATCGGCTTTGCTTCATATTTGTTACATCCTTTTTGTTACGCTACAAAAATATGTAACTAATCGTTACGAAAATGAAAATCAACGGTTTGTTGAATGTCGACCTTCGACATTTGAAGGTTAAAAATAATGTTGTTGGACTTGTCTATCACCGTAATCAAATTGAATCAATATTATTCTTTGAATTTCCGCAAAAATAGTAAAACAGACACTTACCGTTGTTTTTATAGCTGATCAACTAAAATGAAAACTTTATTGTGGAAAAAACACTACACCGCAAGAAACACACTTTTCACAACAATGACACCTGCAGATAAAATGGCGGAATAATATTTTGTTGCCATCTGATTGGATGTCTTTGACAAGAATGTGTTGCCAATAAAACATCTCAAATATCTACTAATATTTGTGTTACAATAATGAACAACAAAATTGAATGAAATAGAAGACACATTTTGAAAGGCTTATATTATAATTATTACATAAAGTTTTTTATTTCAATTTTGTATAATTTACATAATAATTACCCAATAAGATATTCAGCAAACAGAACTTACAATAAAATGAGCAGGTTAATCTTTATGATGGTTTTTGTAACGCGCTCTCGCTTAGAGACACGTAGTAGATGTATGGAAATATTATGACACTAAGAGCATAAATGTCATATATTTCAGACTACTTATTTTTTTTTTAAACTGAAATGTTGAAATCCTTCTCAATAAACTTTTATTCAATGATAATAACAATAATTTGATCGTTTAATATGTTATGTCTGGATAATATTCCGGGGGACGTTTTCACGTCCCAAAATGTACATAAATTTTGAAAATCACCCACTAACAAGAGAAGGGCACAAAGTTCGAGACGAGCAAGAGATATGACTTTACGAGGAGATACCTTGGATTTTGCGCTAATGAGGAAAACTGAAATGTTGTCGCCTTTCTGGACCTGAAAATAAACTACTCCCCCGTAAGCCCTCTCACTAGCGTCTGCGAAACCTACCACATTAATAACACTGTCTGGTATAATACCAACATGGCGAGGAATCTGTATCTGATCGAGCATTGGAAGCTCTTTCCTATAGCGAGTCCACAACTTAACAACGTTGTCAGGAGCGGTGTCGTCCCAATCACAGTTGGAAAGCCAAAGCTCTTTTATAAGCAGCTTTGCATACAAAACGACAGGAGCTACGAAACCCATTATATCCCATATCCGAGCAACACACGCTAGGATAGTGCGTTTGGTACAAGTTGGCGGGGTCGAACTAATTTTAAGACTGAACATATCAGTCGCGGGTGACCAACTTAGACCAAGAATCTTGTGCGAATCATTATCGTCGAATTCCTTTACCGACGTCAACCGGTGTGACGGAGGAATCGACTCTAATGCAACTTGCGAGTTGCTTGTCCATTTCACGAGATCAAATTGACCTGATTTCATGAGATTTATTACTTGAGAAGCAGTCTCTATAGCCTCTGCTTCACTAGGTACGCTGTACAAAAAATCGTCCATGTATAATCCGGTTTCAATAGTGTCTTTTGCCTTCGGGTATGTATCACCCTCATCAGCGGCCAACTGTTTGACGGTGCGAAGAGCGTGAAAGGGACTAGACTTAAGCCCAAAACAAACACGATTGAATTCGTAAACCTTCAAAGGTTCCTGCGGCGAAAATCTATACAAGAAGCGTAGGAATCTGCGGTCACATTCCCTAATTCCAATACAAAGAAACATTTGCCGAATATCAGCAGAGAGCGCAATAGCAAACAAGCGCAAATTTGCTATTATGTCAAATAAGTTACCATGGAGGTTTTGACCACAATACAAAATATCATTGACCGATATGGAAGTACTAGTTTTAGCACTACCATCCATAACCACACGCAGTTTAGTTGTAAGCTTATCTTTTCTAACAACTCCGTGGTGCGGGATGATGTAAGACGGATAATCACGTGTCTCTTCAGTCTCGGCAGGCACAGGTGAGATATAACCTTTATCTAAATATTCGTTCACCACATCATCATAGGTTTGCTTCAACTTAGGAGACGTCTGCATCTTACGTTCCAAACAAAGAAAGCGTTTTTCAGCGGAGGCGCGGGAGCTACCTAGCGAAAAAATATCACCCTTGAAAGGGAGCGCGACAACATAACGACCATCTTTATCACGAGTAGTCGTGCGACTATAAATCTCCTCAGTGACCTGATCTTCAGGGCTGAGTATAGGCGGGACATTGACCTCTTCAATTTCCCAGAACCTGCGGATGGTAGACTCCAGCGGCGGCTCGACAGTGCAACAGTGTGACACAGTCGAGTAACTATCTATACAAGGGGGTGCGGAGCCAACTATAACAAAATCGAGAACTGTTTCCAGTGCGTGTGGAGCGGGGTACGTCGGAAGACCTTGAATTTTACGTGATAACTGGAGATGCGGGAGAATCGAAGCACCGATCAATAGATCGATATCTCCAGGAACAGCGTAATTCTCGTCTGCTAACTGCAAGTTCTTAAACTCCGTCAGTGAGCACGTGTCAACCGGGACCGTGGGCAACCGTTCCGTAATCTTATCTGCGACTAGCGAATCCATTTCAAACGAAACATCAGGATTAAAACGTGAACTAAATATTATTTTAATAGACCCGTGAATGGCTGCCTTCAGACCTCCAAAACCCTTCACTACTGAACGGGATGACCAATTATTAAAACTAAAACCAAGGCATTGACAACAATCCCGAGTAAAAAAATTACTTTGGGAAGCGCCATCTAGTAGCGCTCGGACAGTACGCGGTTTGCCAAAGGCATCTACAAAAATAACCTGCGCAGTCGCAAGTAAAACGGTAGTAAATGCAGGACTAGTGGCGGACAGCGAACACAATGTTACGTCGTTCGCAGCAGGCCCCGCGTCACCCGCGTCGCGCATCTGCGCGGGCTGCGGTTGCGATGGCAGTTTACTATTCTCAAAATAAAATAAGGTATGATGTCTAGCTGGACACTTACGACAACTAACACCACTGTTACATGACGTAACCAGATGTTTGTCACTTAGACAATTAAAACACAAATTATTAGTGCGAACAAACTTGTAACGATCACTAGGCGATAACCTATGAAATCCCAAACACTTATACAACTGTGTATGGCTACCCTTACACGGAACAGTCAGGTGTTGGTGCGGTGTTAACCAGCGTATGTGCAGTCTTGACTGACTTCGATGATGCATCCATACGGCGATCGGAGCTCACCCTATTCGTAACGTCATGCCTAGCCGACGTGCGCTGCAATACTTTAATATGATCGCGAATAAAAGTTTCTAAATCATCAAATTTAGGCATTTTGTTACCGCGTTGAGTCGTCTCAAATAGACGAACAGTTTCAGAATCTAATTTCTTTAAACCGATATACAAAAAGTCACAGAGGTCATCGCCTTTAGGTTCTTTACTGCACGAACAGATGATGCGAAAATATTTAGGAACTTCTCTAAATTATGATCATTACAGACAGAAAAACCTTTCAATTCGTATTTAAATTGATCCAAATATGCTGTTGCTACCAAACGTTTATCTTCGTATTTTGTTTTTAAAGTATTCAAAATTAAAGTATAATTTTAGGCACTAAAGGTGATTCCAGCAGACAGCTTTAGCCTTACCGGTTAATTTTTCTACAAGATAATGTAATCTCTCATGATCTGTCAGCAATGTGTTCCTATGTATTATATTTTCGAAACTATCGATAAATAAATTCCAATTTCGAATGTCACCATTAAATTCAGGTATTTGAATTGGCGGCAATCGCGGCCGATCGCGCGGGGGTTTGGATAGACCGCCCGTGCAGGGTGGCGTCTCCAAACTCCTAGCGACACGTTTGATTCGACAATACAAATCATCAACGGACGACAATGCCTGATAACTCACACAGTAATCAGGATTTGACTCCAACTCTAAAGCATTTCTGTTATGAATTACAGATTCAAAATCCGCGCGTAAACTATCTAGGATTTCCATAGAACACAAGAAAGCATCTCTGGTCGCCAGATCCGAGGTTTGTAGTGCACTATCACAAGTTGATTGTACACGTGAGAATAGCGCGTCCCTTTTAGCGTATAAAAGTTTCAACTGAACTTTAATATCAGTACTAACCTTACTACCTTTAAGAGACATCTTGATTTATTATACGTATTCAATAATACACTACAATAAATACTAATGAGTTGTAAGTAAGCGATAGATAACAGATAGCGATGCGGTAATAATCATAACAACTTTACGCTTAAGTAAATGAATGTCTATGATAACGACGAACGAACGGAACAACACAATTCGATGAGTGAATATTACACAAAATTACCCAAATATATCATTCACGTCGTTCACTAATGTTTAATCTATGGTTCATTCGTAGGAACGACCGAACGAACAAACAAGTATCTACTAGTTCAACATTGAACGGGTATTTTTTATTTGCGTCTACCTACATATAATTTATAAAGCTTCCGAATGAATTTAACAAAAATGCGAACGTTTTATATCTATGTAGGTATTAACGTAAATATATGCGGTGTGGTCGACGACGTACCAAACTAATTATAACTATACGAACGAAATAACGTATAGTTCTGTACCTAAATGCCTAGATGCGGTTTTTCTACTATTATAACTAGGTAAATAGGCGCGTTGCGTTTATTCCCTATGGAATAAAATAATACTAAAATGCGAAATTACAAGAAAATGATTTTACGATCCGGCTCGAAGGACCAAAGAAAATGGATGCGCGTATACTACTAATATTGGAAGTGGACTGTATTTTGCGGATTACAGATAATGTACTTGACAACTTGCAGCAGATGGATCATAATGGAGCCGTTTAGGATTAGGAAGCAGAGAAAAACAGCTCGTATATGGGAGGGAAATTGCACTAACCTTTTAAACTCCACGTGTCCATGTGTCAGACGGCCGGCGTTCTCTGGATTTTGCGACTCCTACTCCAGTGACAAGGAGATATAACACTCACTGAACACTGCACAGTTCTCAAGCACAAAGCGTTAGCGGTTTTAGGGTCTTTAGCGGATAAGTTCTACAATAACTATTTTTTCTTGTAAAATGCGCGGGACGCCGTCTTAGCGATGCGAGCGGTACCGAGCGAGTCTATCTGCGATCTCTTTCTCCCAAGGTTGTGCAGGAAAGGGATGCAAAATGGGAAGTGTTGCAAGTTGTCACACAAACAAAACGCGATATTTAATTCTATGCGGCTAATTACGGAACTAATTTTTACGCGGCAATTACCAAGCGATATAGGCGCAACCATCTATACTTACTACATGCAATAATGATCATAGATCCCTGTTTACAAGGCTCTCGGTAAGTAACCACAAAGGCGCCGCCGCCGCTGACGCTTGACGCGTGTTTTGCCATTTTGCAACGTATGCGTACCATCGAGAGATCATATTACATTGCTCCGAGTTGGAATGTTACGCTGTTATCGTTTTCAAAAGAGTTGAAAATGTAACGAACCCTTTTGAACGACTTAATTTAAGCCGTTCAAAAGTGTTACCCACATCGTGTGGGTTTTTGTTTAACCGTTTAGAAAAACCCTATCGAATACCCTTTCATTGAATAACTAAAATGATCCATTAAGCCATTTAAAAGGTTACCTACATCGTATGGGTTTTAGATTAACTGCTTAGAAAAACCCTATCGAAAACCCTTTCTATAAATAACCAAAATGATTCTTTAAGCCATTCAAAAGGGTTACCGAAGTCTTATGGGTTTTTGATTAACTGCTTAGAAAAACCACATTATTCTTATTCTTATTCTTTATTGTACACACAATTTTATATAGACAAATTTAAAATAGGATAGTTGATGTACACAGGCGAGCTTAACCCACAACTGGGTTTTACACATTGCTTGTAGAACGGATGGTCGATGGGGCCGAAAGGTTCTAGAGTGGCGACTGCGCACCGGAAAACTCAGCGTTGGAAGGCCTCCTACAAGGTAGACCGACGACCTAATGAGAGTTGCGGAAGTGCGGTGGATGCGAGATGCACAGGATCGGTCGTTGTGGCGACGCTTGGGGGAGGCCTATGTCCAACAGTGGACTTCTTTTGGCTGAAATGATGATGATGATGATAACCGAGGCATTAAAATTAAGTAGATTCATAGAAGGAGTAGCTTTAGCCAGTGGCTTCCTGCGCGCGAAGCCGCTGGCTAAAGCTACTCCTTCTATGAATTAGCTTGAACAAGGCTTTTAGACACCAATAACCCCGTGGATTTTAAGATCAGTTGCGTAAAAAGTACGATGATGGAGCAATTCTAAGAGATTTTCAATTCTGTAGTTTACTTGGAGGAAAGTCTGAAGTAAAGTGACTATCACATCACATCCAAAGAAATCAGCTGTATTTAGATTTCACGCAGTATTTATACTGCGTGAAATCTAAATAAACTAGTCAAAATACTTATAAGTATTTTGACTAGTTTTTTTTACGTTCAAGAGCGGGATTCCCAAATGCGCTTGGCCTATAGCATTTGCTACTCTTGTTACATGGCTAATGCGCCACTTAGTGCTGTCTAACCTTTGCAAGAATGTCGATTTTCTAGCAGCTACCGTAGCGTCCAAAGTTTAGGTTTAAGGAAATTATAACTCTCAAGAGCTGAAGGCGGTCGATACACTCCAAGGGTACATTCTAAAAAGCAGGAGCCAAGGTGAATGGGCTCCTTTTGGCAGACCGACACGCTTATGTTTTGGGGGCGTTAAATATCGCGGCTAAATAAATAGCACATGTTAAATTGTTAAATAAACATGCATCATAGATGTATCGCATACTTATTCTTTTCATGAATAATCAAAAGTATCAACTCCGTTTAAGCGGCGTACAGCTAGGGTGAACAGCTTCAATCTTTTTAACCGACTTCAAAAAGGAGGAGGTTATATGTTCGGTTAAATGTGTTTTTTTTTAATGTATTTTCACCGATTTCTCGGTCAATTATGGACCGATTTTGAAAATTTTTTTTTTGATTGAAAGGTTATGTTTCCGAGTTGGTCCCATAGAAATATTGTTATGATCTGATCATGATCTTCGAAGATATGGAACAGAACTCCTCATAGGATCACAGCAGAACCGTCGTAACAAGTAAAATTGCTTTGTTTATACGTGTAGTCGATGACTGGCTGAAAGAATAGGGGGAATATATCGAACTGATCTGATGATGAAGCCTGAAGTTAGGCACCGGAACTCTGTAATAAATTAATGTAATCTAACCGTGTTTGGGATTATTAGAATTGTCATGAGATGCACTCTGGCTATTAAGGTATTTAAGTTTGGCTGAGGGGTACTTTTTAGTGGTGGTACCATAACTAAAAATGTAAAATAAAAAACTTTTCCAAAAGAAAAATACAACCGACTTCAAAGTAAAATAAAACACTGAAAAGTTCAAAATAACTTGAATTTCGGAAGTCGGTGTTAAAAAACGAAGAGACAAAACTATTATAGAAACACCGACTTCCGAAATTAAAGTTATTTTGAACTTTTCAGTGTTTTTGTTTACTTTGAAGTCGGTTGTATTTTTTTTGTAAAAGTTTTTTATTTTAATACGGCCTCCTTTTTGTTGCGCCATCTTTCGTTGGCCAGAGTCTATCATTCAACATCAGCATCTGTAGTATTTTATTTACATATATTTATTTTTGTTAGTTATGTATTGGAACTTAAATAAAGTTAAATAGTTCTTACTTGCCGTAGATAAATCCATTCTTGTATCACAGATTACGGATTTCAGCAACTTCCAAAGATTGTCGTCTCATTTGAGTAGGTAATATTTAAAGCACAATTAACACAGCGTTGGCTTCTGCTGGTCGAAATATGGTACATATACGAGTCGGTTTCCATCTGTCGGACGCTGGATTTATTCAAAGAAGTAGAAACAGAATCCATAGGCAGGCTGGGGTCGTCGGGAAAAGCGAGTGCAGAGTTCATTATGAAAGCGAATAGTAATAATAGCAAATAGTCACAAACTGAAGCAAATAGTCGCAATTCAAATGTTACGCGGCAAAATGTGACACTTTTCGCCCCATTTGGGTAGGATAAGGTCATAAGACCATACAGCCATTTTTTTTTTTTTTTTAATATGGCGTTGCACTGTTCGTGCTTATTGCCACTGACAATATTTTATATTTTAATAAAACGTAAGAATCGATTACTCGCGAAACGATAAAATGCTAGAAAGGAAAATTTGGAAAAGGAAAGGAGATTAGTTGTTTTGGATTATTGAATTAAAATTATAAATTACAACAGTAGGTATGGAATATAATTTATTAGAAAATTAACGCAACCAGTTGGTCCAACATGAAGCCCAACTTGGTGCGTCTTTATTACATTAGGCTAAAAACTACATTACAAATAATATGTACATAAATATATATACATGAATTATATATCAAACATTTTCATTTTTACATTTAAATAGCTATATTATTATTTACAAGGAAAAGTGCTATGACTTTATAAATATTAAAATTAAAATTAAACAAGATACATGAGATAGAAGTGGGAAAAGGGACTCGGAGGGAAACAAGACTCTGGAAAAGTAAGGAGTGGTCATAAAGAGGGCAAGAAAGAATAAGATGGTTCAGATCTCCCACCTCAGCACCACATTCACACACAGGGCTTTGCATTATACCAAGCCTGGCAAGGTGAGCAGGAGTGCACACATGACCCAATCTCATACGTATGAATATCGATGAAATCTTTTTGCTTAGTTTGTACTTGCTAAACCAAGGTTTAACAGGAATGGACGGCTGAATAGATCGGTAAAACTTCCCTTTCAGTGATTGCTCCGACCAAAGCTGACCACAGGATTCCTGTAGATAAACTTTGGGCAGAGCAGCCAGATCTTGAGAGCAATTTTTGTAAGGAAAAACATCTCCACACAAAACGGCATCATTAGCTAATTGGTCTGCTTTCTCATTAGGTACCTAAAATGCCACAATGAGCATCCACGCAAAATGCACTAAGTACGCAATCCACGCAAAATGCACTAAGTACCCCTTATGAGAGCACTTGTTGAGGAGTTCAAGTGTTTCAAATATAATAAAAGGATTTTGACTATAGAAAGGAAATCTGGCCAAGGATTGTAAGGCACTCTTTGCATCAGTTAAAATAAGTGTTTTCCGCAAGCCCATAACAAGTATATTATATATTCGACAGCTTTGAATAGACCGTATCATTCTCCCGTAAATACAGATGATTCGGAGCTTTATTTTTTGTACAATATTATATTGGGAGTGGTATACACCTACTCCCACACATGAGTCTCTTCCGTGCTTCGAAGCATCTATAAACAGGAGCTGATAACCCTTCCAGTCTTTATCCATAGTGAATTTGAAGCTATCGTTAGGACATACACTCTAACCTCTACATTTACCGAGATGACGGTAAATGTTGAGGTTATACTGAATATTTTGTGACATAACTAATGAACTGAAATTACAATGAAATATAGGAAGAAATTGAGATTGGTGGCAAGGCACTTCAATTAAATTGTATTTTCTAAAGCTTTTAATTAAACACGGAGTAACTTTGTATCTCCAGTCATGGCCGTACCCGGGGGAGGGGGCAGGGGAGGGCAGCTGCCCCCCCTTGGAAATCTCGCAGAACATGTATGAACTCGCCTAATTACTAATTAAAGTGTAAACGGGCTTATGCTCTAACTTTTAAATAAACCGCGCAGTAGACACTGACAAAATGCACGATGCAATTGCCAAAAAACCACGCGCGACGATGGCGGACGTAGGTACATTACCGAATCTAGCCGAGCGTTCATCGTTCATCATCCTCATTAGAGGTGAGATTCGGTAAAAAAACATTCACCGTTCATTGTTACACCCTGCTCAAATAATAAAAATTGCAGTTCCAAAATTAAGAAAATGTATGGACGAAGTATCCAAATTTTATGAATTAGAAGGAATCACATCTGAAGCTGAACTATGGTGCACTTTTTGGGTTAACAAGCAGGAGGACATCGAAGATTTGGAGATAACGGAATTAATCCAACAAGCAGAATGTTTTTATCCGAAAGTGAAAACAGCCCAAGAAATTTTACTGGCAATGCCTTATTCCACGGCTACAATTGAAAGATCATTCAGTACACTCAGACGCGTGAAAACGTGGCTGAGATCAACAATGATTGAAGACAGGTTAAATGAACTTTGTTTGCTCAGTGTACATAAAAAACTTGTAAACAATATGGGCGATTCTTTCACGGAAGACGTTATAAACCGTTTTGCAGAAGATCTTCGAAAATTACTTTTAAAGTAGAAGCAGTTTAAATAAAATAAAAATGCATGCACAGTCAAATTTACTTTTTAACCGACTTCAAAAAGGAGGAGGTTATATGTTCGGTTGAATGTATGTTTTTTTTTATGTATGTTCACCGATTTCTCGGTCAATTGTGGACCGATTTTGAAATTGAAAGGTTATGCTTCCGAGTTGGTCCCATAGAAATATTGTTATGATCTGATCATGATCTTCGAAGATATGGAACAGAACTCCTCAGGATCACAGCAGAATCGTCGTAACAAGTAAAATTGCTTTGTTTATACGTGTAGTCGATGACTGACTGAAAGTAGAGGGGGAATATATCGAACTGATCTGATGATGAAGCCTGAAGTTAGGCACCGGAACTCTGTAATAAATTAATGTAATCTATCCGTGTTTGGGATTATTAGAATTGTCATGAGATGCACTCTGGCTATAAGGTATTTAAGTTTGGCTGAGGTGTACTTTTTAGTGGTGGTACCATAACTAAAAAGTGTAAAATAAAAAACTTTTACAAAAAAAATACAACCAACTTCAAAGTAAAAAAAAAACACTGAAAAGTGCACAATAATTTTAATTTCGGAAGTCGGTGTTAAATAACGAAGAGAAAAAACTATTATAGAAACACTGACTTCCGAAATTAAAGTTATTTTGCACTTTTCAGTGTTTTTGTTTACTTTGAAGTCGGTTTTTTTTTTGTAAAAGTTTTTTATTTTAATACGGCCTCCTTTTTGTTGCGCCATCTTTCGTTGGCCAGAGTCTATCATTCAACATCAGCATCTGTAGTATTTTATTTACATATTTTTATTTTTGTTAGTTATGTATTGGTACTTAAATAAAGTTAAATAGTTTTTTTTTACTTTGTAGTCGGTTGTATTTTTTTTTGTAAAAGTTTTTTATTTTATTTATTTAACTACCTATATAGCAGGATCATTTGCGGCTGTTTGCCCTACACACTACACTAAATATACCTAATGTTTCATGTAGGTATGCTTGTGTAGTGTGGATGATAAAACAGCCGCGGACGATCCGACCTAAAAAATCTGACTTGCCCCCTCCTACGCCAGAAGCTGGGTACGCCCATGTCTCCAGTAAGTGGACGAGGTTACTTCTTTAGAGAGAGTAGAAAGTTTATTTTATTTAGCAAAGGATGGTGTGTGAATTGCAAACAACGAGCCATGTATCTATCAGCCAAAAATTGACGTCGCAAATGAAGTGGAGGTTCTCCACATTCCACCTGAAGACAATTAATAGGACTGCTTTTCATTGCACCTGAAACTACTCTAAGTGCCTTGGATTGAACACTGTCCAGTTTCTTAAGGCCAGCAACATTAGCAGGTTCCAGCAAAAAGGTACCATAGTCCAATACACTTCTAATTAATGTGTTGTAAAGTAATTTTAATGAAAATGGATGTGCTCCCCACCAGACACCAGAAAAACATCTAATAATGTTGATATTTCGTTCACATTTAGCAGCTATATAATCACAGTGTGGTAAACCAGTAAGACGAGTATCTAAAATTAGGCCTAAAAATTTTACTTGGTGTTTAACTATTATAGGAAAATTATTATACTTCACTGTAACTACAGGAGGCTTACGCATTCTAGTAAATAAGACAATGTTGCTTTTATCAATCGACAGGTGTAGGCCGTTGGCGTCCAACCAAGTCTTCAGTAAACATAAAGAAGAAGTTAAGGAAGAACAAATATTTGAAACAGAATTACCTGATACATAGAGAAGTAAATCATCTACATATTGAAGGACTTGTACGGACCCATTTAGAGAAGATTCTAAATCATAAGTGTAAATATTATAGAGAAGTGGACTAAGTACAGAACCCCGAGGGAGACCTTTCCAAACTAAACGGGTAAATTTATGCCCTTCAACATCTAGATTTAAAGATCTCTCTGTAAGCATGTTAATTATGAAATTAGACAGCATTGTTGGAATTTGTAATGATTTCAATTTTTGTTCCAGGACTGATACAAGAACATTATCGTAGGCTGAGCTAATATCCAAAAAGGCAGCAATTACAGAGTTATTGGAAGAAAAGGCTAGGCGAATATCAGTTATGAATACACTAAGGTTGTCAATAGTACTTTTGCCTTTTCTAAAACCAAACTGTGATTTACCAAGCAAGTTTTTGCTTTCTAAGAACCACTCCAAACGATTTTTAATAAGGTGTTCGACAATCTTAGCTAAAACCGTCGAAAGTGCAATTGGTCGATACGAAGTAGCATTAGAAGCAGGTTTATTCGGTTTTAGAACAGGAATTTGAGACTTCCAACTTGATGGGATGTTGCCAGATATTAAGGCTGCATTGATAAGATTTAAATATATTAAAAGAACAGAGTCGGAAAGATTAGCTAAAAATGAATATGGTATACCATCTTCACCAGGAGCTGAATCCTTAACATGTGAAAGGACTCCTTTCAACTCACATAATGTGAAGAGAGAATTCAAGTCAGAATCAGAAATAGGAACATAAGGAAAATGCATCAAAGATCTCTGTTCAGGGACTGAAGAAGGAGCTAAATGATCCATGAACTCATTGGCTAACTCTAATGGCAGTTTTGCGGCTGTTGTGTCACTGAATGCTGACCTGAATCGTTTAATATTTCGCCATACTATGGAAACATTAACTGCTGGAGAGATAGATTCGCAAAATTTTTGCCAACCTTCGAATTTCTTTTTCTTAAGGAGTGTACGGGTTGCACGAGCAGCTTCTAGGTATTATAGCTCATAATTGAGCTGAGTCATATTATGACAGTAGTTTTTTTGTGCCTTTTTTCTTTTTTTAACAGCCTGAGTGCAGTCAGCATCCCACCAAGGTGGTGAGGGAATTTTGCCTGTAGCACCATTTTTTATAGGGAAAGTATTATCTGCTACCTCTATTAAAATCCTTGTAATTTGATCAGCCAATAACTGAGGATCATGTTGTAAGGAATCAGATAAAGTAAGAATTCTCTCTTCTACACCATTTTTATATTTATCCCAGTCTGCATTTTGAAGTCTGTACTTTAATCGTGGTGTGGGACTGCAAACCTCTGGCTTTTTATGTGGGAAAGAAATTATTAATGGGAAATGATCACTGCCATAAGATAAAGGTAGAGGAGACCAGGATAATGTTGATGCTAGCTCAGGTGTACATATCGAGAGATCAGGAGCACTTATTCCTTCAACTGGATCTGTTAGGTGTGTTGGGAGACATGTGTTTAAAATACACAAATTATTAGTCTAAGATTTCTAATAGTTTCTCTCCATAATAATTGATATTAGAACTTCTCCAAGATTGGTGTTGGGTATTAAAATCGCCCATTACCAAAAATGGTTTAGGTAAGACTGATAAAAGATTATTAATTTCAGAAAGGATATTCACAGTAGGACGAGAATAATATATACATACTAAACAGATTTAAAAAAATGATGTTAATAAGATGGTAGAGGTCTTCTACGATACTCTTGGTGCTGCGATACAACAATTTTTGCCACTACGTAAACCTAAAAACCGAAAATACCCGTTATGGTTTAGTCGTAAATTGATTAAAATATTGAATGAAAAAAATAAGATTCGAAAGCGTTTTAAAAAGTATAAGAACCCATTAGATGCAATAGAGTTTAAACTAATTAGCAAAAGATGTGAAAATCTCGCAACTACTTGTTACAAAAACTATTTAAATCATCTAGAAGACGAATTGGCATCTAACCCTAAGTTACTTTGGACTTATATAAAAGCTAAACGAGGAGGTTTAAGCGCTTACCCATTAACCATGACCGATGGAACTACCGCTACTTCTGACGGGTCTAAAGTGTGTGAGCTTTTTGCAGACTATTTCTCGTCAGTTTACAGCCCTGATGACAGTTATAGTGGTGTTGAATACTATTCCGAATCCATGAAAATTTTAGAAAATAATAGTTTGGAGCTGACTGGTCCCGTTATTTCTTGTGAATCCCTCCACAAAAAATTGAAAAGCCTAGATCCAAAGAAAGGGGCTGGGCCTGATGGAATCCCCCCAGTATTTATAATAGCTTGTTCCTCGGAGCTAGTTTACCCACTAATGTTAATTTATAACACATCATTGGCAACTGGTATATTTCCTTCTAAGTGGCAAATCGCAAAGGTGGTTCCAGTTCACAAATCGGATGATCGAGACGTTGTAACAAATTACAGACCTATCTCAATTTTATCCACGTTTGGCAAAGTATTCGAATCACTGATATGCCCATATATTCAGGATCATTTAAAGATTTTTTTAAGCGACCATCAGCACGGATTTGTTAGGACCCGTTCTACTTGCACAAATCTAGTCCCTTTTACAGAACTTCTCATAAAGGCTATTGATACAGGTCATCAAGCTGACGTTATTTATACGGATTTCAGCAAGGCGTTCGACAAAGTTTCCCACAAAATCTTGGTGACGAAATTGCGCGCCTACGGCATCTCTGGATCCTTATTAGATTGGCTAAGTTCATATTTAAGGGATAGATTTTTCTTTGTGGTCGTTAACGGTTATCAGTCAACTCTGCAATACGTTTCCTCCGGAGTTCCCCAAGGCTCGCATTTGGGGCCCATTTTATTTATTTATTTCATAAATGATATTCCAATGTGTTTTCTGTACTCGGACTTTTTTATGTATGCAGACGATTTAAAGTTTTTGAGAATTATTAGGTCTGAAGAGGATATATTAAAACTACAAAGTGACCTTCATCGTCTCGTTCAATGGTGTAACAGTAATAAAATGGAACTGAACCCTAAAAAGTGTTACCATGTTAAATTTACAAGAAAAAACATCCCAATACGCAGTAGTTACCATATATCCGAAGTCGAAATTAAGGAAGTTGATACAATAAAGGATCTCGGAGTACTGTTTGACAAAAAATTAACTTTTACACCACACATTGACAATATTATTAAAAGAGCCTCGAAAATGTTAGGGTTCGTCTTAAGAAATTGTAAAACTTTTCGTCACAATAGAACCAAAATGCTACTGTGTAACAGTCTCATTCGTAGCATCCTTGAATATAATAGTGTAGTCTGGCGTCCTCACTACGCAACACATTCATTGCGACTTGAACGTGTCCAGAAACGCTTCGCATGGCATCTCGCATTTTCCAATGGTATCGCCAAAAAAATAAAGTCATACAATAAAAGACTTGAGCATTTTAACATGACCTCGCTAGACAAATGTAGACACTTAATTGATACAATGTTTGCTTACAAGATCATTAAGCACAAAATGGACAGCCCTAGCTTACTCGCCCTTTTCAGATTTCGTGCACCCTCTAGAATCCCGCGTAGTGCCATCACTCCTCTTTGCATGCCAATTAGAAGAACAGTTCTGGGAGCCAATTCACCTGTTGCGAGAATGTGTAAAGCGGTGAATGGCTACAGTGATGTTATTGATCTCCACTTTGACTCACTCGCTAAACAGAAAGCCATTATTAATCGTTTACCCTTCAACCCCTAGTCATTTTTTATATAAATAATTGTATCACTATTACTAATTTATTAATTTTATCACTGTAATTAATTTTATTAATGTTATTAATTCATAATTTTAATTTTATCACTATAATCAATTAAATAAATAATTAATTAAAGTTATTTCTATCACTGTAATCAATTTTATTAATGTTAAAAATTTAATCAAATGAATGTTTATGATTTGTTATGATAAATGTTTTTTTTTTATGAATTTTATGAGAAAAAAAATGATTTTTGTATGATATTTTTTTTAATGAATTTAATAGTGCATAAGAATGTCTTAAATTTTTTAATATGTTCTATGATTGTTTGTGAATATGCATTTTTAATTTATTTTATGAACTTTTGTAATGTTTGTTGTTTTTTTTTTTGTAATTTTTAATTAATTGAATGAATTTTTTTTAATGAATTTTTACTCTAGCTTAATCTATAATTTATTGTTTCATGCATGTGGTGTTTACCTGTAAGTGATTGTTGCGCTGAAGTTTAATTTTATATATGTGTTATGTTGCTGTATTCAGTGTTTACAATCCTGTGAACCTAATTTAATAAATAAAATAAAAATAAAAATAAAATTTTATTTACAATGGCAGCAACTGCAGATATATCGTCACTGAGACGGGGAAGAGGGAAAGATTGAAAGGACAAGTTATTTTTTACAAGTATGGCGACGCCGCCATACCCATCGCTTCTGTCTGTTCTTAGACATGGATAGACTTGGATCCATTATGATTAAAATTAGATAAGTTAGACAGCGTATCAATTAGGTACAGTGGCAACGATGGACGGTTCAATAATATTATTTTTAGATAAAGTATTGATTAACATAATAATTATATTTAAAATTTGACTTTCATTATTGGTTTTATTTTGCAATGCAACACCATTAACTGTCATCGAAACTTCATTATTAATAAGTTTTTGGGTAGCTGCCCGGACATACCCCTTAGTTGTTTTTGGGGGGTCCCTAGGTTTTGAGAAAACAGTTTTTTTGTGTGATGTGTTAGGTGAATGGGGTGAAGAGCGTAAAGTAGGTTTATTATTGGCAAGTGAAGGAGCTGAAGTTACCACGTCTGCATATAGTTTTGACACTGGGGGATGTAGCTGCGATGCTTCGGCATACGATACGCAACTATGGGCCATATAGTGCTTGATTGCTTTTTGTCTCTCAAACTCGGGACACTTTTTATTGATGGCGTAATGAACGCCACCGCAATGACAGCATTTACCATCTTCGTCTTGAATGCTACAAGTGTCAGCAGAATGTTTCTCCCCACACTTGAAGCACAGAGGGTTCGACCTACATTGTACCTTTGTATGGCCGAAACGACAACAATTGAAGCATTGTATTGTTGGGAATGTATACAATTCTACTGGCATAGAATTGTAACAACAAAACACGCGTTTCGGTAAAATTTGCCCATCAAAGGTCAACACGACTGTTTGAGATGGTTTCCAAACAGGGGTCGGTTCGTGAACTTTATAATTAAGAGGCCTAACTTTGATAACTTTCCCGCATCCAGTAGGGACAGAAACATTTTCAATAATTTCCTTAGGAGATCATTCGGTAGGGACGCCTTTAATAATTCCCTTAAGACACACGTTAATTGATGGAACAAATGCCTTCAATTTCTCCTTGGCCAAACAAGGGTCATTTATAAAAGAGTTTGCATCTTGGTAATGTGAGAAGTTTAGAGAAATTATGTTGCGACCAATGCGTTTTATTGAGCCATTAATTATGCTGTTGAATCTTCGTTTTTTTTAAAAGTGACCTAAAGTGATTGGGTGTAACGTTTGACCTGAATTCGTCATATCAAAAATTTTATGGATGTGTACCACATATGGAGACAAGTCTGTGGATTCATACAAAGCCCTAGCAACCTGCGGCGCCTTCTGGGGGAGATCCGAATTGGAAGAAGTTCCAGTCTGGCGGCCATCCACAGAACGTGGAGTGGTTTCCAGATGATTTATAGCTGATGTTCGTAATGAATGGTTGTTTGGAGTGTTGGTAATTACCGAGCCTATGTCTATACTGGACTCGTTAATAATTACATTATACCCTACCGAGGGGATTGTGCCCCCCGGATCGGGTGGTTCTTTGTCCATTGGACAAAGAAAAGAGAATAAAATAAAAAAACTTACCCTAAATACGAAGACTAATATACACAAATAATAAAATAACTATTCTAAGCAATATCTACTCAAATTTACACAACTAATCGATTTATTATATTTTATCGATTTAGATAATTTACAAACTCGATTTTAAATTATTTTTTACAAAACCGCCTCAAAAATCACGCCCGCCAAATTCGACGATTCCCGCGCTTTTCCATACAGCCATTGAACGTCACTCAAGAAATCCCGCCAAAAACACTCAAACATTTTAAACGACGCAATTAATATCTTTTTCAATAATATAAGTAAAGTAAGTGTATTTCGTATGCATTTTTATCAATGGACCAAATGCGTAATATTGATATAATAAATGATGTTAAAAAAATGATGTTCTGGTCGATTATTAAATTGAAAATTGTATGCAATCTTTATTTTTATTATTCCGCCTGAAGGACTTTGTATCTATGTTCAAGAAATAATTGAAAAAAAAATACTTCAAAATGGTTGCAGGAACCAAGGAAACACTGAATTAATGAATATACTTATTGTTTAATATTATTTTTCCGAACTTTAACTGACGTGACATTATTTTAATAATTATTTCTAGTAATTATTGAGATTTTTAGTATAAGTGTAATATAATAATCTTGTCTACGGCATTGTCAACCTCTGGCCGTATCTGGACCACTCCCTTTACAAACGATTTATTTAAAAAACATTTAATAAATAAATCGTACATTCTAATAAAATTTGTTTTCTTTTTGTAGTCTATGGCCACTATTTTAAGTTGCGCGCGGTTTTTGGTGTGTTTTTTTTTATTCCAGTGAAGTTCAGTGGCTATATTAATTAAATAAAATTAAATCATGTATTTATAAATTTTATTTTTTAATATTTGCATACCTGTAACTTAGGTAAAATATGTCTCGGTCTATAACTGCCATTATAACAACTCCTGTACCATATTTATAGCAAATAAATGAATGATTGATGATTGATTGATAAATACTACAAAATCATTAGAAAATGTTACATCCGTATTCTGTTGTCACTACGAAAGACATTATCGTAAAAACTTTTCACGCCAGAAAATACTCGTATAAACGTAAGACTAGGCAGTATGATCATAATATCTCAGCCTTCCTCTAGAGAAAAATAAAAAAAATGATGCGCGCGCTTATGAAAACAGATTTTTACCGCCATGACACAGAAAATTTTACTAGTTTTACTGTTGTTTTCTTCACAAGTGTATTGAAAAACGTCGTATGACACACGTGAGTAATTAATTAAAACCATATACAGGTATCGGCACGGATCTTGAGCGCTCAGCGAAAGAGTGGGGATCGCTTTGCGCATCGTACACTTATGGCAAAAAAAAATTTTTTTTTTTAATTTTTTTTTTTCTTTTACCTGCTGTCTTTTTAATTCTGGTTGAAAGTAAAAGTTAAAAAAAACATAAATAGTTTAAAAAGTCGCTGTGTTCGCCTGGCTGTTTTTCCGTTTACTTATTAACCATGCAACAGATTTTCATACGGTTTTCATTATCTTTTAGAGAATTTCTACCGGAAGGTATGCATATTGTAGCAAAGACGAAAATTACAAAGATTTGTAACACCCCTACGAAGAAATTCCTAACATTTTACCTACTTTTGAAAAAAACTTTCTCTGTGTGCCTGTTATGCGTTCTCGGCTAAACCATTTTTGGTGACATAATAACCACTAATAAAAATAAAATCGATGGATTAAAAATAACGAGTTAATTTAATGGCACGGAAGTGTAGATACTCGTCGTCGTTAGGTATGTGCAGCAAGCGCAGGGAACTAATCACGAGTGACGTCTATGATACGATGCGCGACGAGCCAATCACTGACACTCCCCGGCCCCGCGTCTCACTTCATGCCACCAAAGAGACCTGATATTTTACTTCTGCGCAAGTAAAAGTCAGCGCTCAAGATTCATGCCGGGATCTGTACTCAGGTCTGCGGTCCCTTGAAGCTGTGAAAAATCAAGCTTCTGAGTTAACAAAAAAAAAAAGCGACAGACGTTTATGTCGCAAAAAACGTATAATTCGACACTATCAAGGGAATCAAAATTCATAGGGTACTTCCCGTTGACCTAGAATCCTGAAATTTGGCATGAAGCAAGGCCTTATAGCACAAGTACTTATAGTAAAAAAATTTGAAAACTATAAATTTGTACTTACGAGTACGTCACAAAAAAAAAACATTTTTTTCCACTTTTTCTAGTGAAGTCAGTTATTTTAAAAAGTTTTCTCCTACACAATTTCTTAATTCTTTGAACCCGTCTGGACATAAAATGGTGTTGAAAGTAGGTTGTCCTGTTATTTTATTAAAAAACCTGAATCCATCTAAACTTTGCAATGGCATGCGTTTGCTGGTACAATCACTAAAAACTGTCATAATAGAGTGCACGCACAATACTCACTGGATGTGGTACCGGAGAAGATGTGTGTCCATGGAGTTTCTTGCAAATTCTTCTCCATAGAGACCTACGCTTTGGAATGTGCAATTAGCATCATTTTTTCTGATTGACTGGCTTCTTGACATTTCAAAAGTGCCTGTAAATGGTTTATCTATATATATAAAAGGAGAAACTGACTGACTGACATATCAACGCACAGCCAAAACTACTGGGACTAGGAGCGTGAAATTTTGCACAAGGTTTCCTTTTATGACGTAGGCGAGCACTAAGAAAGGATTTTCCAAAATTCACACAATAAAGGGATGAAACGGGGGTCCAAAGTTTGTATGTAGAAACCGACTTTCACGCGGGCGAAGCCGCGGGCAGAAGCTAGTTTGAAATAAAATGCTTGAATCTTTGATTTTTTGATTCCCCAAATTCTTCTGGTACCATCTTTCGGCTTATCATCGGCTTCGCACGGGTGCAATGCTGATCAAAACCGCATCAAAATCCGTTGCGTAATTTTAAAAATCTAAGCGTACACAGGGACAAACAGTGGGAAGCGACTTTGTTTTATACTATGAAGTGATCAGTATCATATCTTAAAACACAACAAATGAATTAAATTAAATAAAACTCGTAATTTTAAAACTTCGCGCGCCTATGCGGGTACGCTAAGTTGCCATTTCGTGTTCAATGCGATATTAAAATTCATTCATAAAATACGAAACCTATGACATGCATTATGCAATGTTGCCGCTCTGAGCATAATCTCTCCGTTTCACTCTAACACTTAACAAAAAAAAAAGAGATAAACACTAGTGTGTGCCTCTTTCTGTCACAGAGGCTTTGTATTTGGCTTGATCTGCCATGTCACTTTTCCCTTAAAACATAAAAATGTGAGTCTGTGTGAGTAAAATTTGATACTGTGTGCAATTACCTACCTACTCATGGAACGTTTTTCGATTAAAATCATATTAAAATTGTAATGTATACGTCAATGAAAGGCAGAGTCTGTAACCTACCCTCATACATTTTATAATCAAGTACCGACATAACATTTCCCCTCTATATTTTAAATAATCTAAATTTATAGAAACACAAAACATGGATATGTTTTAGATAATTATTTCAGTACACTAAGATATCAATACATCAATGTGAAAACATTGTTCAGCCTAAAAAATATGGTTACACAAATTATGATCACAAGTGCTGGTTTAAACATAATTATAAATGAAATCTACCATAACACAATAGATATTGCCTATATTTATATTTTTCTACAACATGTAACAGGTAACAGTACAATGATGAGCGTGATTTATGAAAATAAAGACAAATATTATTACTTCAGTTTCAATTTGTCAATGCACCGTTACGCTGCCTTCCTATACATAGACACGACTCCTCGGTATTGCCAATGGATCATCAAATCATCACATCTTTCAGTTACAGTTTTCGAAGGAGGTGACTCCTCTGCCAGTTGCCAATCCTCTGCAACTTGCTCGTCCTGATCAGTGTCAGGCGCCACCATAGACTCCGTTAATGCTTGCTCACTTGATTCCTCTTGTGCATTTGATAATGAAAACCTAGACTTTGTATGTTTAGTTGTCAATAGTTGATCAATATGTCTCTTGTATACACGTCCGTCCGGTGATTTTACTGTATAACTGGACTTTCTCGACGCATTACAGTCCCTTCTATCCACTTTTCCCCCTTTTTAGCATAGTTCCGTAGCAGCACCCAGGTCTTGGGGTTCGGCCACACGCAGAGTGGTTCCCGTCGCTGCTCACTAAACTCCTGTCACTGTCGCACCAACTTGCGCGTATCGGGTCGCAGCAGGTCGAGCCTGCCACGCAACCATTGCCCGAACATAAGCATAGCTGGCTCGCGACCAGTGGTACTATGTTCATTGTTCCTATACGAAAAAAGAAATCTACTGAGAGCCGTATCTAAATTTTCATTATCGACTTGGGTCTTTTTTAATGCCCTTTTTACTAGTTTCACGGCATTTTCAGCCGCCCCTTTGCTCGAGGGGTGATATGGAGCAACTAAGATTTGACGAATGCGATTAATATCTAAATACTTTTTTAATTCTGCTGATGAAAAAGGAGGTCCATTGTCGCTAACGATTCTTTTAGGTACTTAAGCCAAAACGCGCAAAAATTTTACGTAAACAATTAGGTAATAACCACCGCAGCGGAAGTTCCGGAAACATTGTCAACTTCGATCTTCGATCCATTTGGTATGGGCATCGACAATAACTAAATAATACTTATTATTATGTGGCATTAAAAAATCTAAATTCAACCGAGCCTATGGTTCCTCCGGACACGGCCACGAGTGTAGGGGTGCAGGGACGGGCGCCGCACGCTGCTACCGTTACGTGAACTCACTCCCCAGCGGCACGCGGCGTCAGCATGGTCTGTTACGCTGACGATACGCTGGTCCTGGCGCAGAGGAAGTCATATTTCTTTGAGGAGCACGTACTGTTCCACGCGCTCCTCAAAGATATGTCAGCAAATCGTCAGGTCCGATGCGCGCTAGGACCGTGGGGATTTTTTGAAAAGGAAACTTTTGGTCCTAGAAGACAACGGGAGGGAGATGTCATTGGATGATTTCCCACCTTAAAAACAAAGGGTGGCTGTTTTTGGAGGGAATAAGTCCACAAGACACCCAGACCCGGAACAACTATCTGTCGCGACTAGGGAATCCAATCCCGCAAGCGCGGGTTCCCGCAAATGCGGGATCTCGCACCTTTTCTGCGGGATCGGAAATGCGGGATTACTCATGCGGGATCCCGCACGTCTGCGGGATTGAAGTTTTATATAAGAAAATTGGGTTGCTACGACCTGCCGCCGTTTTGATTATTTATTAGATCCAGATCATCCTCATTCGCCGAGGCGCCCTGCGGACTCACCGTCCGCGTACTGGCCCATCGTGCTGCTCGACGAGGTGGGCAAGCTCTTTGAAAGAGTAATTGCAGACCGCCTCGTCGCGCACCTGACACGGGTGGGGCCGGATCTTTCGGACGGCCAATTTGGATTTCGCAGGGCGCGCTGGACGCCATCATGCGCGTGCGAGCCCTCATGATGGGGGATGCGGTGTCCCAGGGCAGGTGTGTCTTGGTTGTGTCTTTGGATATCGCCAACGCCTTCAATTCCCTGCCCTGGAGTAGCATTAGGAGGCCACTCCGGTATCACCGGGTGCCTGACTACCTCTGTCATGTTGTCGAGGCCTACCTGTCGGACAGGTACATTATCTAGTTACATGTCAGTCATCCCTGTCACCTGGGAGAGTGGAAACGGCGAGATATGTCGTGCGGTGTTCCGCAGGGATCGGTACTAGGACCACCCTTGTGAAACATCGGGTACGACTACGTGCTGCGCGGCGATCTCCCTGACGGGGTCAGCGTGGTCTGCTACGCAGATGGTACGCTGGTCCTGGCGCGGGGAGAGTCGTACCAGGTGGCGGTCGAACTAGTGACATGCGGGGTTGCAACAGTCGTGGAGAGGACTCTAGGTGGCATTGCACAAGTCCGAGGCTATGTGCTTCCACGGCCCTCGGAACGCGCCACCATCGGGTTCCGAACTAACGGTAGGAGGAGTTCACATCGGTGTCGAGTCGACAATGAAGTACCTTGGACTCGTCCTCAACAGCCGATGGAATTTCGAGGAGCATTTCCGACGTCTGGCTCCCAAACTGGATCGTATTGAGGCTGCCCTCAAGCGGCTCCTGTCCAACCTAGGGGGTCCAGACACCGCCTGCCGGAGGCTCTATGCAGGAATCGTTCGGTCCATGGCCCTTTATGGGGCGCCGGTACAACAAAAGCGACCGGTGGCGGAGCTGAACGCAAGTCAGAGGGTTATAGTCATCCGGATGATGCGGAGATACCGCACGATTTCCCGCGAAGCAGCGAGCCTCCTTGCTGGCCAACCACCGTGGGATTTGGAGGCAACAGTCCTTGCACGCATGCACGATCTGCGCATGGAGATGCGCAACTCCGCTGCCGCGCCAAGTCGCGGCATGGCCGGAAGACCTCCGGCGGGATCTCATGGTGGAATGGCGACAGCGACTGTCGCAACCCAGTGCTGGGCACACCATAATTATGGCGATAAGTCCCCTCTTTGAGGAGTGGCTGGAAAGACCTCATGGCGTCTTTACCTTCCGCATGACGTAAGTCCTTACCAGACATGGTAAGTTCGGGAGTTTCCTGAACCGGATTCGTGCGGAAGAAACGCCCGGGTGCCACCATTGTGTGGACTGCTGGAGGACACGGTGGAGCATACGGTAGAGGTGTGCCCCGCCTGGGCAGAGCACCACCGTGTCCACGTGGGGGCGATCGGCGGCAGCGATCTCTCGCGCCGGGCCTTGGTACAGGCCTTGGTCAGGAGCGAGAAGGAGTGGCAGGCGGTTGCCTTGAAATGATAGCAAAGGAAGCGGCCGATCGCGTGATAGATAGATAGATACACTTCTGGACACATCTATTGGCCCACCTTAGAGTTTAGGTTTCTATGGCCCCTACGGAAATATGATTGCTAGATTGAACAAAAACTGTTGATGCAGTTTTAAACCTGATACATTTTACCATCTTTTTCGATCGTATTGTTTTAAATTTGAATTCAGAATACCATACGACATGGAGCTACGCCTAACAAGTCGGATATGCGCCTTGTTAAAGGCAATTGATTTTTGAATAAAAAACATGTTTTATCAAATAAAGGTTTAATTTAATAACGCGTGTTGCCTCCATGGGCATCTACCACAGCTCTCATGCGATTAGGCATAGAGTTTATCAACCGCTCTATGAAATTTTGAGGGATCATCTCCCATTCCTCTTCTATGGCAGTTTTCAACTCCTGCATCGTCTGGGCAACTGCTGACGAGCCCTGACACGTCTTTTTAGCTCGTCCCACATGTGCTCAATGGGGTTCATGTCTGGGCTTCTGGCTGGCCAGTCCATAACTGTGATGTTCACATCCCGAAGATATTCCAAGACGATGCCGGCCGCATGGGCTCTTGCATTATCATGCATAAAAAGGAAATTTGGGCCCACATAGTCCGCGTATGGTACCACGTGAGGTTTTAAGCACTCACGAATGTACCTTTCAGCATTTAATGTTGGCAGCCGTGGTCCTGTAACAACCTCAAGTTGAGTTTTGCCGCTCGCGGATATACCGCCCCAGACAGTCCATGAGCCACCGCCATAAGCAACCCTCTCTTCAAAGCAGCATTGTGCGAAACGCTCTCCCTTACGTCGGTAGACCTTCTTCCTTCCATCATTGCCATGTAACACAATTTTAGACTCATCAGAAAAGAGTACACGGCTCCAATCTTGCTGTGTCCAATTTAAATGACTGCGTGCGAAATGAAGGCGCGCTGTTCGGTGGGCTCGCGTTAGTTTGGGCCCATTAGCTGGCTTGTGTGGTACCATATCGCGTTCTTTTAACCTTCTCCGAACAGTTCGAGCGCTCACAGATACTCCGTGGAAGTCGCGAAGTTGGTTTTTTATCTCAATGGAGGTAAGGTGACGATTTCTCAAGCTGGTCGTCACGATGAATCGATCCTGCCTTTCAGTTGTGACCCGAGATCGTGGCCTTCCTTGGCGACGAACAAAACCGCCAGTCTTTAGGTACCTCCGATAAACATTTCGGACCGCAGATCTTCAGACTCACGTTTCTTTGGCCGTGTCCGGCCTGAATAAGTGCCACAGCTTGGGCGGCGACTTCAGGTGAAGTATCCATAGATTATTGATAGAACCTCACCTTAATGTTAAGTGTGTGGACCGCCCGGAGGACACGGTGGAGCACACGTTGGAGGTGTGCCCCGCTTGGGTAGAGCAACGCCGTGTCCTCGTGGGGGCGATCGGCGGTGGCGATCTCTCGCGCCGGGCTTTGGTACAGGCCATGGTCCGGAGCGAGGAGGAGTGGCAGGCGGTTGCCTCCTTCTGCGAAGCAGTAATGCTAGCAAAGGAGGCGGCCGATCGCGTGAGGCAACGGTCCTCACGCCCCAATCGCCGCCGGGATTCCGATCCCGATTTCCGGCCATCGTAGGCGCAGGCTTGCGGACGACGAGCAATGGGTGGCTCGCCGTCCGACCGTCCGGTAACCGTCCGGACCGAGCCCAAGTCGTCGACGGCGCGTGCTGTTCCACGCGCGCCTCAAGGAGATGTCAGCAACTGTAGGGGCCTAGCAGGGTCGAAGCCTACCGGGGCCAAGGGTCTGATTCTGAAAGGAAGACTCGGCCCTGGTACGAAAGGCAACGAAGGAACAGGAGTGGGTTTTTAGTCAGTAAAAGTCTGACACTATCTCCCGCCCCGCCCAAGGGCGGGGGATGTCATAAGATGATTTTCCCACCGAAAAAAAAAAAAAACCTTAATGTTAAGAATAAGTAATGTTTGTTGCAAAACCAAAGATATCAATCACTTTTTCAAGAATTAAATCCAAGTAAACCAATAAAACCAAGTTTTCTTAGTATTCGATTGTTTGATATCAACAAACAGGCTCCAAATTGTCTTTTGTTTCTTTAAATTCTGTGTTCGAAATTCACAAAAAGACTATTGAATGAAATTGTGAATGTGCCAGGTTCAAAACTGCATAAAAACTTTTTGCTCGACCTAATATAAAATTTTAGCTAGGACCAAACGAAACTGAAAATACAAGGTGGGCCAATAGATGTGTCCAGAAGTGTAGATATATCGATATCCCGATTTCCGCTCACCGTTGGCGCGGGCTTGCGGACGGCGAGCAATGGGTGGCTCGCCGTCCGATCGTCCGGTAACCGTCCGGACCGAGCCCAAGGCGTCGACGGTGCGTAGTGTTCCACGCACGCCTCAAGGAGATGTCAGCAACCGTAGGAGCCCAGCAGAGTCGTAGCCTACTGGGGCCATGGGTGATGCGAAAGAGATCCCCGGGGCCCTGGAAAAATGGCAAAGAAGAAACAGGAGTGGGTTTTTAGTCAGTAAAAGTCTGACACTATCTCCCGCACCACCCAAGAGCAGGGGATGTCATTAGATAGTTTTCCCACCTGAAAAAAAAAGGGGCTCATCCTCATTAAAAAGTGATGAAACCACTTTACATGGAACTCTTGACTTTTTTTATAATATTTGTATGGAAAATAATTATTTTGTTTTCGAAAAAATAAAACATGCAGCAGCTAAATAATTTTTGAATTTCTGTTTTGCGTTGCGTGAGTCCCGGTGTCGCAACTGCCTTGCTATTCTGAAAAGTTTATTTGCGAAATCACTTCTGAATCCGCAGTGAAATCATGGTGAAATTAAAGTTTCGTATTCTGAAATGGAGTGAATTCGACACTGGCGCCACCGAGTGATGATCAAATAGAGAGGAACTAAAACGGTTGAGTATTTTGACATTTATCTACAAATTTGTCTATAGGATTTGGTATTCTGAAATACAATTCGCTGAGTGTGACATTCGAGATGATTTGTGAAATGAGTTTCGAAATGATTTACCATTTACAGAATAGCACGGCTGGAACGAAACTTAATCAATGTCAGTTTACGTTCTCTATGACAAGGGATTCCCCAAAGCACGTGAATTTACTTTCCGAAAAGATGAAGGTCTGTTTAAATATTTTATTATATTGTTCCATATAAACAGGTGATTTTATACGTAAATCGTAAAGTAGTAACATTACAAAATCATATTTTTTTTGCTATTCGGAAAGTCTTCGAAACTCGATTCGGGAATCGAACTATTTACTGTAGGTAAATTTATAAGAAACCCTCAGTGTGCAAATCCAACTCGCACTTCACCGGTTTTTATGTTTATTATCTACTAAGTAAAACAAAAAAGAAATTAAAAATACCAATCCTGCAAATCCCGCGGGATTGCTGACTGCAATCCCGCAGGCTTCCGGGATCGCGGTTTTGATGCGGGTTTGGATTTCCTAGTCGCGTCGCGACACGCAGTGCTTGGGTAGCGTCAAATCGTAATTAAGGGGCAGATAATTATGTGATTTTTGATGATATTAAATCGAACATCACATCTAAACGGCTAGTCTTGTATGTTTTGAAAAAAATATTTGTTAAACTAGACTATTTGCCTAATAATTTAATTATACCTACATGATTAATTTTTTTTTTCATAGAACTTGGTGTGATTTATTTTCAAAATTATGTCTAACACAGACAACAAAGCAAAGATCAGGCAAAAACCACTGAATGTATTTTTATGAAACTTTCACAAAGTAAAACATAATTTAATTATCAATCTTTCGACATACGGTTTTTATTCATATTTTTTTTATAAATGAAGGACATATTTATTATTCGAATAATCTTGATGCGCGGGGAGTGACACCAGCTCCTCTTTTGCTCACTCACTCGCTGGCTTTTAGTGTCGCAATAAGTACCTAAGTTATATTGAAGAAAATATTTGGCAAAAATAATAAAACACACAACGATCAGTTTATAGTTTATTTTTGTCTTACACAAGTACAGTACAGTAAGCCAGTACAGCTATTTTTATGATTTTCGATTACTAGTGATGATTTTCATCTTCAACAGTGAATCGCCGTGACTTTTGCCTGTACAATATTATAGCGCATACAAACAGAAGTAACAGGAGTACTATTGTGACTCCACACATCGCAAACACACCTCCTCGAAGTCGATTTTCACCTAAAACAAGACGAACGGTCATAATTAGCAAATTGTTTTAACACATAATCACTTCATTGGCCAATCGGAGAAGGAAGGTCGTGGGTTCGATTCCCATCCAGGACAAATGTTTGTGTGATGAGTACGATCATTTGTTCTGTCTGGGTGTACCTAATTTACCTATAATATGTAAGGTGGGTGGACCATGGAAGGCCATGCTCCTTTGAAGGCCAACTATTAAAAAGTCTTAGTTATTGTCATGTGATGACAATTTCCTTCTACTCACATAAAGATCCATCACACTCAAGGATATAGACGCGGCGGCGAGTCCCTCGCATCGCTATTTTGCTAGTTCGGTTCGTAGATTTCAGTCGTCGACGTTCAAATTGTAATTCGCGTCCACAGCAAAACGGTAAGTTTTAAAGTAAATAACCTTATATTAATATATTTTTGTGCTGTGAATTGTTATATAAGGATTTGTTATGGTAATAAAGGAAAAATATATTAATTTTGCCTCGATTTCAGTTAAAATATTGGTAGTATTCCTAGTAAAGCCGGTGGTTCCTTATAAGGCCAATCAAAAATTTGACGGTTGAACTCGCTTGCTAGGGTACACAACTAGAACCTTATAGTACTTTTTATTGTTTTTCAAAGTATTCACCACGTACCTTAATACACTTTTCCATTCGCTCAAACCAGTTATTATAACATTTATGCCACTCTAAAGTGGGGGTGTTCAAAATGGCTGACTTGAAAGCGTCGACTGCTTCTTCACCGGACTGGAATCTTTGACCACGAAGATTTTTCTCAATTTAAGGAAATGTAAAGAAATCGTTAGGGCTTAGGTCAGGATAATAAATAATAAACTCTTTAAAATCCACCAACTCTACAGGTTACGATGGCATTAACACAAAAATCCTCAAATTATGCTCTACATTTTTTTCAATTCACATTAGCCATATTATTAATTTGTCATTTATGCAAGGCTTATTCCCTTCACGGTCAAAATTTTCAGTTGTAAAACCAATCCACAAGAAAGGTGACAAAATTGATATGAATAATTACCGCCCCATAGAACTCATAGTCCGGTCAATTTAGACATTCGAAGGTGCATAAAATCCCAACAAGCTGAAAATCAGTAAAATTGTTCAAAACATAATTATAAATAATATTTAAAAGTTCCCATCATCATTCCCGTGTATGGAAAAAATTTTATTCAAATTTGAAACTTACGAATCAGGCGAATGAACTTCACCAATTTTTTTTAAATTTAAATCGCTTTTATCTTTTCCAATCTTTGAAAATTTCCGTTATTTTGCAATAGTTTCACATTTAACAGGATCACAACTGACCCGTGGAGTTGGCCTACTGGGGAAACCACGTTAAAAAAAAGCGCGCAAGGTGGCATGGAAACGCGTGCATATTATGACGATAACAACTTTTATAACTTTTTGAATCGTTATATCTTAGAAACGGTGGCTCGTAGGAAAAAAGTATTGATTTATTTTTTATAGATAATTTTATGATCTACAATTTTTGTCTAAAGTACTTTTATGATAAAACTTACAGTTTTGCTGAAAATCGTGAAAAACTCATTTTTTTGACCTTTGACCTTGAATAAAATTTTTTCCATACACGGGAATGATGAGGAACTTTTAAATATTATTTATAATTATGTTTTGAACAATTTTACTGATTTTCAGCTTGTTGGAATTTTATGTACCTTCACTCTCATTTTTTGGTCTAGATTGACCGGACTATCATACCAATACTATCAAAGATTTTTGAAAAGGTCATGCATGAAAAACTCACCGGTTTTTTAACCAAATACAAAATCTTAAATGAGGATCAATTTGGTTTCAGAAAAAATAAATCGACCACAACAGCTTGTTTCGCTCTATTAAAATTAATAACCAAAAGCCTTTATGATAAACTACCAATTATCTCTATTTTTCTAGATATGTCCAAGGCATTCGATTTTGTGAACCATAAACTGTTAATTTATAAATTAAACCGATATGGCATAAGAGGAAACGTGTCAAAGTGGTTCGAAAGCTACCTTATAAATCGACAGCAATATGTTGAAATTTCGGGACAAACAGGAAATCAAAAGCTCACATATAGGTCTGAGTATCGTGAGAATAACTGTGGTGTTCCCCAAGGGACCATACTGGGGCCGCCTTTATTTTTGCTATACATTAGACTTACCTGATGTAACTTCCCACAACTGAATATTATACGCTGACGATACGACCCTCAGTATTATAAACGAAAATGACGACATAGTTGAGTACCATAATGAAATAAACATGACATTAAATAAAATTATTACGTGGCTTGAACGCAATAATCTCCATATCAACGTTAATAAAACAAAAATGATACAATTCCAGACTTAAAAAAGTACTCGCCCACGGCTTAACATACAATATGGAAACAAGACAATAGAAGAGATCGATTACGTAAAATTCTTGGGGATAATAATTGACAAAAACTGTAACTGGAAATCTCATATTGATTACTTATGTAAGAAGATAGATAGATTTGTATTCGTTTTATATAGACTAACACGTGTGGCTAGTGTTAATGCAGCACTATATGCATACCATGGCTATGTGGCATCAATTTTGCGGCATTATAATATGGGGTAATTCTGTTGACTTTGGAAGAGTTTTCCGAGCTCAGAAAAAATACTGCCACTTCCAGCACTATATATTTTTGAAATTTGTATCTTTGTACATCAAAAGAGACATGAATTTGATTTGTTCAATGATATTATATCCAGACCCAGCCGTAAAGCGCATTTGCTTAATGTCCCTAGGCGTAGAATTAAATTGTTTTCTAATAATGTATACTGCATGTCTATTACTATTTATAACAAATTACCTGATGGTTTCAAAACCCTCAACCTCAAAACATTTATAAATAAGTTATTTAACTTTCTTTTATGCAAATGTTATTACTCGACTGAAGATTTTATGACTGAAAAAATTACCTAAATATTTGATATTACCTAAGAATCATACTTGACATTATTAAAATTTTGACTTATATAATTAATATCTCATAAAATATATAATAACTATTGCTCAGTTAATTTCAATAATTTGTAATTCTAATAATAAATAATAATAATGTATTGATCCATAATTTTACAAACCATATTTGTACGCCGGAAACGGTAGAATATTATGATCATAATATATAAGCACACTAGCTTCTGCCAGCGGCTTTGCCCGCGTTAAAATAGGTTTATCTATACAAACTTTGGACCCCCGTTTCATCCCCTTAGGGGATGAATTTTGGAAAATCCTCTCTTAGTTGTCGTCTACGTCATAAAAGGAAGCCTTGTGTAGAATTTCATGTTCCTAGTCCCAGTAGTTTCGGTATGTTGATATGTCAGTCAGTCAGTTTCTCCTTTTATATACCTACTCGTATATGGATAACAACTTTGTACAATATTCTGACAAAACAAATACATTCTATTCTTCTATTCTATTCTATGCAATTCGTTAAAATGAGAAAAGACTTCATTCAACCTTAGATGATCTGAAGGCAATTATTTTGGTTCGTCCGAATGAAAGCCAAAATTAAAGAAACTCATGATATGAAAATAATTTGTAGCTCTGGGATAGTCTGCACTCAGGGATAGTGCAGCTACATATTATTAATATTATTACAATTTTCAGAATCGGTTCACGTGTTTCAGATATTATCCCCACATACCAAGTTATAAATTTTACTAGTCATCTGTGTGGAATGCTGACAGAAGTTATTTGATAATTTTTAAAATGGACTTTTAGATCAAATAACTTCTCTCACTCTGGGTGGAGCGGGAGGGAGTGTCAGACTTTTTCTGACTAAAACCCACAGTGTTCCTTCAGTTGCACTTTATTGCGAGGGCTTCGGTAACTTCTTCAAACAATCCGCAGCCCTGGCAAGCGTCGGCCCTAACTGGCCCCATCAATTTTAAATCTGGCTAACATCTCTTGCGTGTGTGCAAGGGCTGCTGCCTCTAAATCCCACGGTAGTGGGCCGGCACCAGAGGGCAATGAACCACAACCGAACAAACCCCGCGTAGAGCCGCTGGCAGGAGGCGTCTGAACCCTTCAGCTGGGCAGGAATCGCTTGTGCGCAGCCCCGTCCCAGAAAGTTTGTTAAAATGCGTCGTAGAATACAGGTTTCATCAGAATCAGAATATATTATTTTTACCATCTTTGTATATACGAATTAGACGGTAAAAGAAAGCAAGGGAGACAAAGAAAGAGATGGCGAGATTTATTTACCCAACGTTGTGGACCAAACTGGATGCAGAAAGCGCCCGATAGGAAAGCGCCGTAGAGGCGACCGCTATGAATAGCGTTGCAAACCAGATTAGAAGAAACAAATGAAGGATCGAGTTTATGTAAACAGATTGAGAAGAAGAGCAGAGGATTTGTATATTTTGTAATGGTTTTCTTATCTAAATAAGTTTTCTAAAATTGTAAGTAGTGGAATAAAGGGCATTTTTATTTTATTTTATTGTATGTGCGAAATCTTAAAAATATCAACTACGTCCAATAAAACCAACCTTTGTTATCTGTCAGTTTTCCTGTTTTCGCTGCAAAATTCAGCATATTATATAGTTGTGGCAAATATTGAAGCCAAAATTTGACATCTCTGTTAGCATTGTGATAGTGGGTAGTTCTTGTGTTACGGATATCGTATATACTTGCGTCATCCGTCTTGTACGGCTGCCATACGCCTTCTTCTGCCGGTGATCTGTGTAGGTAGTTTATTATAAATAGCAGTACTGTTAAACCGGGTACAGACATGCAATGTAACACACAATGAAAGAATTTGCCGCCCACACGGTCGCAATGTATCATGCAATGTAACAGAATTCCCATAGTGTGGACGCCTTGCGCGCGCGAACCGTACCTACACACTACACACGCGATCAGAGTATTTCAACTATATACATGCAGCCCAGTCCGTGCGCGCGCTGCGTCCACACTTATGAAATGCTCCTTTCATGCATGTTACGTTACAACAATCTGTACTCGGCTTTACAATCAAAAAGACTGAACAAGGAAATGAAAAAGTTGTCTACTTTCGATTGGGTTACTACTGTACCAAATTTCGTCATTTTTGGTACTAATTAAATCAGTGTAAGTAGCATAGTAAGGACCTCTGTGTACCTCTGTTGACACTTCGCTAGGTCATCCATCGGTCAACAAAAGTCAAATTGTTACTATACTACGGACACCTACCAACTTGTGCGTGCGATCAACAGTATACATACCTACGTACCTACGTAGGCTAAGGGTGTTTGTGCAGTGTGCACTCACTCGTCTATTCGTACAAATTCGTTTCTTTTTACGAAGGTAATAAAAACGGATTCAGATATTTACATAAAACACACGTAATATAGGTAATACTGCCTCATCTCATAGAAGAAACGTGTACTACGTCCCAAGGGCATCAAGGGTATTATGCGTTCTAAATAAGAAGAATAGAAATGCAAATAAAGTCAATCTGTCAAATTTTGATTGAAATGTACGGTTCGCAAAAAAAACTTATATTTGCGTGACAATGGTTTTGTTTTTTACTTTAAATATTCCTACATTATTATTATATCTAGCTAATACCAATAATTCTATACTATCATGTCTGTCCCAATATTTAGTAAAGAATAATATCAAACTGTAATATTTATGTATTGTATAATATAATAATAATAATATAATATAATAATATATTTATTCAGAGATAAAATTTGGTAAAATAGTAACATAAAATCTTAGGAATAACATATGGTATGTTATTATATAGAATTGAGTACTGTACTTTTCTAACCATTTTATCATATTATTATTCCAGGTAAACGGGTGACTGTGAAACCTGATCCTTTTCTTTCGTTTTATCCACCCTTAATTTCCCTTCTTTTTGTGTTTTTCTTATTTTGTATCGTGCAGCTCACAAGACTGGATACTGGCAGTAATGTTAAAAACAAGTTGCCATTTAAAAAAAAATTGTTTCGTTTTTGTTTAACTGAGCCATAGTTAAATCGAAATAAAAAATACTTAAATATTAGTCATACTTAATTATTTTTTAAGAAATTTTACTACTTAATACAATTTTATACTAATATTTTATTTTTATCAATTTTATACTTTTTTGTTGTTTTATTTACGCATTTTACGTACTGTTGATTTTGCCTGTTTGTATTTTATGACAGTTAAATTGTTATTTAATGTTCTGTGATTTTAGACCTTTGTGCACCCTACCAAATGTTCCTAATTTTGTATGTAAAACTTGAATATAATTATTATTTTCCTAAACAGTAATTTTTGTTCTATGTTATTTAAAAAGAAAATAAACTTTTGGTATTGTTACATAGATGTAACTTATTTAGTCCAAACAAATGCTCATTATTATAAAAATAAGTGATATAAACGTAAAAAAATACATATTTTGATTAGACTTCAGTATTTTCATTTTTTTAATAAAAATGGAAAAAAATCCGAAAAATCCGATTTTTGTAAACAAAAAACCCGAAAAAAACGGTATTTTTAAATAACCCGGTTTTCGCATACCCTAGATGCAGCAAGGTAACGAAAAAAAAAGAAACCTCGAAGTAAATCTGTAGTTTGTGATAGTTTTGAAATTACTGCTCTGCATAATATTATTAACTCAATCTACACAGTGAGGAAAGAAATTTCTACGTTATTTTTCTTTTTTTGCTGCAGTATGGGAGGATTTAGAGATTCCGGGAAGCAGAACAACTTTGAAGCAAATCCTAGTGTAGAAACTAGGATACAGGTTTAAAAAGTGTCAGAGCAACAGATTGGCTCTCATTCAAAGGCCTAATATTAACCGTTGCATTTTTGAAGTTGATCTCTTAACTCCGTGATTTATAAACCGAAAAAGATTATTTTTTATTTAAAAAATGTAAGTTCTTCCGGAATTAAAATATATTGTATGTAGGTAGGTACTTAGTAAAAAAAAACATTTTTACTTTTTTACTTCTTATAATGAAGCCGGCTGTATTTGTTTGTAAAAAGGCTGTTTCACTGTATCAAAATAACCTATTAAGGCGACGGCGACAGCTGAATTATCCATACAAACGTAATACCAAAATCATTTGCAGATGGAGCATATTTCCACCATATTATGATGATATTCGGATTAAGACAATATTTATCTAGGTTCCTACATCTTTCTTTTTTTAAAATACTTACCCAAAACGAAATTTAAGCGAATTTCATTTCGCATATTTTTGTAGCGTAAATGGCATGTTTTCATTTTGTTTTTTCTGTATTATAAACAACAATATTTCTAATATTCTTTACGTAGACATAGTTTATATTATCAAGTTACAAATTATATTTAAAAAAATGAAAAAACATTAAGTTTTCATTCATCATTTTTGGTATTACGGAACACATCCAAATTTATCCCAAATTTCCAAGAGTTAGTAGTGCTATCGCGGCAAGCGAGAGTGTGTGTGTGTGTGCGTCAGTGTCAGTGTGTACGTGATGTCATTACTTCGGTTGCGTTCTAAATTTTACTGTAATATTTCTATTGACTTTCTGTATTCCTTTTATTTTTTTTGTTTTTTATGTGATGCAAATTATTTATATGCTTTTGAACATCAAAACTAATAAATATATACATTCCTTTTACTAAACTTCAAATGCTTAGGTACTTTTTTTTGGGTGAGAAATCATCCAATGATTTCTCGCGCCCTTGGGCGGAGCGAAAGAGCGTGTCAGACTTTTACTTACTAAAATCGACTCCTATATTCCCTTTTTGTCTTGCGTTCCAGGGCCCCAGGTTTTCCTTTCAGAAGCGAACCTAGTAGGCTTTTTTATTTTTTAAGGTGGGAAAATCATCTAATGACAAATCCCGCTCTTGGGCGGAGCGCGAGATAGTGTCCGACTTTTACTCACTAAAAACCCACTCCTATTCCTTCTTTGCCTTCGTCCCAGGGCCCCGGATTTCGCTTTCAGACTACCCTTGGCCCCAGTAGGCTTCGACCCTGCTGGGCCCCTACGATTTGCTGACATCTCCCTGAGGCGCGCGTGGAACAATACGCGCCGTCGATGACTTGGGCTCGGTCCGGACGGGTACCGGACGGTCGGACGGCAAGCTACCCACTGCTCGCCGTCCGCAAGCCCGCGCTTACGGTGGCCGGAAATGGGATCGGAATCCAGGCGGTGGCTGGGGCGTGAAGGCCGTTGTCTCACGCGATGGCCGCCTCCTTTTCTAGCATTACTGCTTCGCAGAAAGTGGCGACCGCCTGCCACTGCCCTCCTCGCTCTGGACCATGGCTTGTACCAAGGCCCGGCGCGAGAAATCGCCGCCGCATTGCCCCTACGAGGACACGGCGTTGCTCTGCACAAGCGGGGCACACCTCCACCGTGTGCTCCACCGTGTCCTCCGGGCGGTCCAAACAGTGGCAACACCCGGGCGTCGCTCCCGCACGAATCCGGTGCAGGAACTTCCCGAACTTACCGTGTTCGGTGAGAACCTGCGTCATGCGGAAGGTGAGGACGCCATGAGGTCTTTCCAACCACGCCTCAAAGATGGGACTTACCGCCATATTTGTGGCGTGCCCAACCCCAGTAGGCTTCGACCCTGCTGGGCCCCTACGGTTTTGCTGACATCTCCTTGAGGCGCACGTGGAACATTACGCGCCGTCGACGACTCGGTCTCGGTCTGAACGGCCGGACGGCGAGCTGCCCATTGCTCGCCGCCGATGGCCTGATTCATTGACTGAACTCATTGACTGATTTCCCACTTATAAAAAAAGCACTCGGCTCCATAACATTTTCTGATTTGTTAGTGTGTGCTAGTTATCCTAATATGTTGAGATATCGGCACGGTAATAAAATTTCCAAAAAACGCATTACTAGTCTGTACATTCACTAACGATTCCTTAAAGTATTCGGCAAAAATAAAGCAAATAATGAACATACCTAATTTTACTAACAATATTGCAATACGCTCACATACACACACAGCTGCGCACTGCGTCAGTCGCTCACTTGTTTTTGTCAAACAGAGATAGCTATATTCCGCGATACGCGTCAACTTGCAGTTGCAAGCCGCTTACCCCTGCCCTTAACGATTTTTAATGCGGTGAATGATTTTTCTCTTTGCACTGATTGTCGTATTATTTAGAGTTGAGTGCTAATGCTTAGTCAATTCTTAGACACGATCACTACCTATTTAACCCACCTATTTTACCTAGGAGGTAACTTGCTATCTACAGTCTATTCGCGTTAAAAAAATCATGACTCATCATTGCAACTGCAAAATACCTACATCATACTGGGGTAAAAATTAAAACATTCATATTAAATCAACTTTTTTTATTGTACCTACAGTATTTTCAAATAATAGGTATATTATAATATTCATATCTATTATTTTAAAATTTAACCATAATCGTAAGAATTTTCGAATAGTTGAGGAATCATATTTTTAAAATTGACAAAAGACGCGTCCGCGACGTATTGTCTGAAGGGTTTTCTAATTTACTATGACCTAATTGGTCAGGAGGCGTGGCCAGCGACAATGAGGAGTCACTATTATCTTAACACACGACATACACCATAATCCTAAATATTGGTGAAACTTTATTACATATTTAAATTGAGGATAACTTTGCTCGGGCTCTGATAGAAATTATTATATTAGATATTTTGGTAATTGCAACAAACCCAAATTTAATGAAGTTTATTAAATGCCTTCTTAGAAGAAACGATACTTTTTTCTCGTCTTGGGTGGCGGGTCGACGAGCTACTTGGAGCATCAAGGCATCTCCTAACAAGGATACTAAATCAGACCCATGGACAGCACCTGTAAAAAAGAAAAAAAAATATATTTATATTTATTTAGGGTACAATGATCTTATATAAAACGTTTCGTCCAACCTATGATCCGCCAAAAGGCATACAAAATAGTGATTCAAATGTCAACGCAGGGTACAATGATCTTATATAAAATGTTTCGTCCATCCTATGATCCGCCAAAAGGCATACAAAATAGTGATATACTATCAAAACTAAATTAACTGTAAAAATGCACAAAATCTCATAAATAATAATAATAATAAAAACTGGCAACACTCTAGCAACATAAGTCATATTTTTTTCTATTCCATTTTAAATTTTATAAACCCGTACTTTTTACCTGTAAACTGTGATACAATTTACCACAAAAGAAGTCTAATAAAATACAATAAGAAAACCAAGAGAAATCCGCACCATAACCATATAAATAAATAAAATAGAAGAGAAAAAAACCGAATGACGTCTGTCATTGACGACGTCTTAACAATCAACAAGAAATCTCAGAAATGGAATGAATTGAAAGAAATGGGTTAATATGTTAACTAGAGCAGCTGCCCGACGCGCACGCCATCCACCCCCGGGCTTGCCGCTCAGCTCCGCCTCGCCGCCGCCGGACCTCGAAATCACCAGTGTCACCGGCGGCTGCAGTTGCGTCGAGCTCGAGCGACGAGTATTTTTCCCCACCCACGTCGCCAACACCTGTACGTCAGCCGGGGAGAGGCCGGCCACCGAGGAGCTTGGGATCTAGGGGCCAACCGGCCCGGAGCCGGGTCCCCGCTGCCGGTGGTTGTGTGCAGCGCATGAGATGGACTCAGTCTATGAATGAGAACGTCATGCGCGCATATTACGGGTCTACAGAGGGGGGAACTAACCTCACCGCGTACCGTGTTAGGATGCTGTCTCTTTTTCAGGAGCTAGAACCAACCGTCAACGTCACGACCCAACGATTATCGGATCAGGTGCGGGTTATCCAACGAAATCACAGATTGGATGACGCCGCACTTGATAGGCTGCGCTCAGAGGTACTGAGCAACCGTATCATCTCGACTCCAATACAAACACAGACTGCGGCACCACGGGCTACAGATGCAATTCTACCCCAGTCTAATCATGTTGATGATGAAGCAGGTGATAAGGTTGTCACAGTAAGTAGCCAGTGCAACGATCGACTGAGGAGCGCACTGGAGGATGCACTCCGCGAGTACAGATCGACTCCGATCGATCTTAGACCTCGTCTTCCCCGGTTACCTATGCACAAAAAAATAGGGCGCTAGTGTGTGCTCTGGACTCGCTGCTTGAGAATGTGTTCGAGAGCAGCGTAAACCTCGCTGATACGCACTCGATCCTCTATTGCGGGGCTATTGCGGCATGTCGTTTAGCCAACGTAAAACTACCAAGTTGTGACGGAGCTACTCGACCAAAGTCTGTCGCACCTGCCTGGCAATGTAGGATTGAGAAGCGTATTGAAGGGGCCAGAGCGCTCATTGGTAAACTATACTGCTTCAGGGAGGGCAATACACGACCACGTGTGATGCGCTACGTGAGGCGAGCGTTTTCGGGGACTGGAATCAGCCCTCCAGAATACTTATCTCGTGTCACGGAGCGCATCGACTTCCTGAAGCAGAAAGTTTGTGCATGGGCCAACCGTATTCGACGGTATAAGCGGCGAGTCGACCGGTACTCGCAGAATCGCATGTTCCAGAGCGATGAGAGATGGGTATACAGAGCTTGGGAGCGACCTGAACAAAATGTGACCGACGTGACCCGCCCAGATGCTGTCGCCACGAATGCTTTCTGGCGCAATATTTGGTCGGTGCCCGTCTGTCACACTGAGGATGGTTGGATGCGTGAAGTCGAACGCGTGTGCGAAGCTATTCCAGAAATGGAAAAGGTAATGATTAGCCCAACAGATGTAGCCAGAGCAGTCCGTCCGTTACCGAATTGGAAGTCTCCAGGACCGGACGGACTGCAAAACTTCTGGCTAAAATGGTATAGCAGCTCACACGCGCTCTTAGCATCTCAATTCCAGTCATCCTTAGAGTCTGGGTCGCTACCTCAGTTTCTAACAACCGGCGTTACCCATCTGCTCCATAAGACAGGTAGTACTGCGGAACCTAAGAATTATAGACCGATAACATGCTTATCGGCGGTCTATAAACTTCTTACATCCATTCTGAGAACGAAAATTAACCAACACATTGATAATAACTCAATTATGTCTGGCTCTCAGAATGGATGTAGGAACGGGTCTCGTGGTACTAAGGAGCTACTCCTCATCGACATGACCATAAGGCAACCGGTTTGTCGATCCCGCAAGGATTTGTCGACATGCTGGATAGATTATAAGAAGGCCTATGACTCTGTGCCACATACTTGACTCATGAGGGTGTTGGAGTTGTATAAAATAGATGCAACTCTACGCACCTTCCTTGAGTCATGTATGGGGCAATGGAACACAGTCCTTCGCTATCCAGGATGTCGATCAATCCGGAGGGACGATGAGCCTATATGGATTAAACGGGGAATATTCCAGGGCGACAGTCTGAGTCCACTTTGGTTCTGCTTAGCCCTGAATCCTCTAAGCAAACTGCTAGAGGAATCAGGCTTGGGCTATAGGTTGAGAAGAGATGGTCAGGTTCTATCTCACCTTCTTTACATGGATGATCTGAAACTCAATGCCCCCAACAAGTTACGACTGATGGAACTACTGAAGGTAACTGAAACTTTCAGTAGTGCCATCAGGTTGGAATTTGGTGTGGATAAATGTGCAGTCATGCATGTAAAACGAGGGGAGATTATGGAATCTGAGGGGATTCAACTCTCAGATTCCATACACCTTAGATCTCTCTCCTCGACCGAAACCTACAAGTATTTAGGTATGTCGGAAGCGTTAGGCATTAACGTTGTTGACATGAAGCAATCGTTGAAGGAGCGCTTCTTTGGCCGCCTGAAGAAGGTATTAAATAGCCTTCTGTCAGGTGGAAATAAGGTGCGCGCCTTCAATGGTTGGGTCATGCCGGTCTTAATGTACTCTTTCGGCATACTCAAATGGATTCAGACCGAGTTAGACGCTCTGGATAGGCGGGTCCGTACACTGTTGACCGCAAACCGGATGCATCACCCACGGTCGTCTGTAATGAGACTGTACATCCCGCGGAAGTGTGGAGGTCGAGGATTTTTAAACACGAAGACCCTGCACAACCGCGAGGTGTGCAGCCTCAGAGAATACTTTCATATGCACCGCGATGTGGTCGCAGTGGACAAGGGACTCACCCCGCTGTCCATGGCTAAAGAGAACTGGCGCAAACCTGTTGTACTTACAACTGATGACCGCAAGGAAGTATGGAAAAGTAAGGAGCTCCACGGGCGCTTTTATCGGGCTCTTCATGAGTCTGATGTAGATTTTGCAGCGTCCGTGGCCTGGCTACGTTTCAGCAACCTCTTCGGGGAAACTGAAGGTTTTATCTGTGCAATTATGGACGAAGTCATCTTGACGAATACCTACCGGAGATATATAATGAAGGACGGGACGGTTGACGTGTGTCGGGCATGCCATCGTCCGGGTGAGTCTATCAGACATATTATCTCTGGTTGTTCTCGTCTGGCTAACGGCGAGTACTTGCACAGGCATAACCAAGTAGCCAGGATTATTCACCAGCAACTTGCTTTGAAATACAACTTAGTGTATTCAGAGGTACCGTATTACAGGTATGTGCCCGACCCAGTTCTCGAAAATGACCATGTCACGTTTTACTGGGATCGGTCTATCATTACTGACCGGACTATTGTAGCCAATAAGCCGGATATAGTGGTGATAGACCGATTAGCGCGCCGCGCAATGATAGTCGATGTCACCATCCCGCATGACGAGAATCTCGTGAAAGCTGAGAAAGAAAAACAAATCAAATATCTCGACTTAGCACACGAGGTTGTCGACATGTGGAATGTGGACTCGGCTGTCATTGTGCCGATTGTTGTGACTGCCAATGGCCTTATAGCCAAAAGCTTCGACGACCATCTGTCGAAGCTGTCGTTACGCGGTTGGATCAAGGGCCTGATACAGAAGGCAGTACTCCTTGATACGGCTCGGATTGTGAGGAGGTTCCTGTCTCTGGAGCCCTAACCACCGGTAGCTTGGACCCTGCTCCCGACACCGGCGGACTAGTATTTTTTATATTTTTAAATGTTTTTTTTTATGTGTTTTTAAGAAATATTTAAAAATATATAAAATATGTATAGAAAATAAATAAAGAGAATAATAAAAAAAACAATGTCAGCAAATGAAAATTGACAAAATTGAATTAAAACATCAAAAATATATAATAAGTACATCGACGAAACTCCTAAGGGCCTGCGCACACTTGAGACTATCTTAGACAGACTTGTCTACGACGTCGCAGACTCGTCTGCGACAAGACTTTTTTTGTCTACGACACGGCGCACACCAACAAGACAAAACAGTCTAGTGCTTTAGTACAATTCAATTTCTTACTAAAAATACGATCACTCGGGTGTAAATCAGCACCATAATTATCAATCTGATACCGACAATGATGGTGCAAACAAAATGGTTCGTCTGAAGACGAATAATACATAGCTGTTATTGAATAATTTGTACGTTGATTTACCTATAATGTTAATTTACCCACAAATGGTATTTTGATCAACTGATTTTTAATTTTTATCACTTATTATTAAAGGAATCGCGACGTCGTAGACAAGTCTGTCTAAGACTGTCTTGTCTCAAGTGTACTCTCTTATTTTAGAAGTTACAGGGGGACACACACATTTTACCACTCTGGAAGTGTCTCTCGCGCAAACTTTTCAGTTCAGAAAAAATGATATTAGAAACCTCAATATAATTTTTGAAGACCTATCCATAGATACTCCACACTGCAACAACCAAACTGCGATCGCCAACCCGCATGCCAAGCGTCGCGATTATGGCACCCCCCCCCCCCCCCCCTAATGATAAGCACAACCAGGGATCCGGCTACTCCTTTAGAAAAAGACTGCTGTACCTGGCAATATTTAACACGCGTACACTCCGGTCCGATGAGAAGATCACCGAACATAAGGAAGAATTGAGCAGGTTACGATGGAGTATTGTGGGATTATCTGAAGTCCGAAGACAGGGGGGAGGACACGATAATTCTCAAATCCGGTACCTGCTTTATTTCCGGAAGGGTGACCAGCAGTCCCAGGGTGGTGTCGGGTTTATCGTCCACAAGTCCCTTGTGAACAATGTGGTGAAGATCGAGAGTGTGTCGACCAGGGTGGCGTATCTTATACTCAGATTATCATCAAGATATTCGCTGAAGGTCATACAGGTTTACGCCCCGACCTCGACACACCCCGACGACGAAGTAGAGTCCATGTATGAGAATATATCCAGAGCCATGCTTGGTTCTAAGACTCACTTCACCGTGGTCATGGGGGACTTTAACGCGAAACTTAGCAAACGAGACGGTGATGAGCTGCGAGTGGGGCAATTTGGATTTGGATATCGGAACCGCCGGGGACACCTATTGGCTGGTTTTATGGAGAAGGAGGGCCTGTATATGATGAACTCCTTCTTCAAAAAACGTGAGCGTAGGAAGTGGACCTGGCAAAGCCCTGATAGTGCGACCAGAAATGAGATTGACTTCATCATGTCGACGAAGAAGCAAATATTCATTGATGTCTCTGTGATCAACGCGGTGAAAACTGGAAGTGATCACCGCATGGTAAGAGGCACATTGAATATCAATATCAAGCTTGAAAGATCTCGACTGATGAAGTCTACGCTCCGTCCAGCACAGATCCAGATTCAAAACTCCGAGAGCTTTCAGCTCGAACTTAACAATCGTTTCGAGTGCCTAGGTAGCACCGTGGACGAATACAACGATGGGTTCGTGGAAACTGTCCATACGGTCGGGTCTAAGTTTTTTAAGACTCGTCGTACAAAGAAGAAAAGGCTTTCTGATCAAACTCTCAGACGGCAGCTCAATAGACGGATCTCCAAGTCCTTAAAACGCGATCTCCGCCTCTTTAATACCGAACGGATTAAGGACGCGATTGAGCGGAATAAGGGCTCCAAGGTTTTTGCAAGAGATCTGTCTACAGGGCAGAGCCAGCTCACGAAACTGAAGACCGACGGTGGCAGAGTCATATCCACCAAATCGGAGCTTCTGGGAGAGATCCAGGCATTCTATGGACAGCTGTACACGTCTATCACAAAACTCACAACGAATCTAGCAAACGACCCAAGAGCTAGATTAACCCGGCACTATACCGAAGATATCCCGGAAGTCAGCCTGTACGAGATTGCGATGGCTCTGAAGCAGCTTAAAAACAACAAGGCGTCGGGTGACGACGGAATTACAGCCGAACTCCTGAAGGCGGGTGGCAAACCGGTCCTAACGGCCCTTCAGAGGTTGTTCGATTCCGTCATACTTGAGGGAAAGATGCCACAGGCATGGAGCAGAGGTGTGGTGGTACTTTTCTTTAAAAAGGCCGACAATGCCCTGCTTAAGAATTACAGGCCCATCTCACTTCTGAGCCCGATCTCACTTCAGCACTTCGATGTACCGATGTCAATCTGGCACCGTTGGAGAGATTGCAGTACAGCCCAAGTCTCGATCGAATCAAAAGCTTTCTCGTAGTCCACGAACGCTAAGCATAGCGGCAGGTTATACTCCTCGGTCTTCTGTATAACCTGCCGCTATACTTAGCATAAACCTTTGCGGAATCCGGCTTGTTCGGGAGGCTGGAAGTCGTCAAACCTGCGCGCGAGACGATTCGTGATGACTCTGGAAAACAGCTTGTAGACATGGCTCAGAAGTGAGATGAGCCTGTAATTCTTAAGCCGGGCATTGCCGCCCTTCTTAAAGAAAAGTACCACCACAAGGTGCTCCATGCCTGTGGCGTTTTTCCCTCAAGTATGACGGAATCGAACAACCATTGAAGGGCTTTTAGGACCGGTTTTCCACCCGCCTTCAAGAGTTCGGCTGTAATTCCGTCGTCACCCGACGCCTTGTTGTTTTTTAAGCTGCTGCAGAGCCATCCTAATCTCGTACAGGCAAAATTCATAAACTTATAAAAAGATTTTTATGGCATGTGGCACATCACTTGCTAGAGGATAAACTAGAGAATTTTTGAGGAAGTTGGAAGATTCCGGTCACTTTTGTTTTTTTTTTTATAGCCATGTAAATACATATACATGTACATACATAAAATAGCTGTAACATGGACAGCTTTAATTTAAGTCCAAAATTTTGCAAGTAAATTAAAAAAAACTAGATACGTCACTAATTTTAAATTTAACAAAACAATATGAAACAATCTGTGATTTTAAATAGTAAGATTACAAAAATGACAAATATTGTGTCACATTATTATAATTAAACTGAATGATGTTAGATATCTGTTAGTCTTTTAAATAATAAATATTTTCTTCTATCGACATTTTTATTTCTTAGTCTCCGCACTATGCGAGTGATATTCGTAGGTGTGCTTCGTGGAATAGGAAATTAATTATTTTAAATTTTTGTTTGAAGCCCACCTTGTGCTAAGTGGAATACTTTATGTGTCCTTCGTCTGGGTGTGCTTCGTTTGGGTGTGCTTCACGGAATACCTCATTGGTTTCATTTATAAGTACCTAAATTAAATTATATTGTAAAGTAGTGTTATTTTCAAATTAAATATTTGTGTTTAGGTTTCTGTATGTAGATACAATACCTAAATAACATGTTGTATGTGAGTAACATAGACAGTGTAGATAAGTAGGTAGTGTTTTCCTAATAAAATTAATCAAGTGTAATCTATCTTCTATACATGTAAAAGCCAAATAACACTCACTGATTAATCACCAAATCTCAGAAACTATAACACTGTAGCGACATCTATGGCGTCACATAAGAACTAATCCTACATCGCGCAATCAAAGTTCTCCGAGCGATTGGAACATATAGAACAGCCCGAAATCATCTATCGGGCAAGAGCCCACCAGACATAACACCCGTCTGGTTGGAGGATCCTCCCTTTTCAACGGAGGAATGTGGGGCTTTACTCTCTGTTCCACATACCTCCAAAACACCTACAAACTTACAATTTGGCAGGTAGGTTCCTTATAGAGTGTAGACATCCGCTAAAAACTACTTCGATTTTCCGAAATTTACCCCCTAAGGGGATGAAATGGGGATCCAAAGTTTGTATGGAGAAACCGACTTTCACGCAGGCGAAGCCGCTGGCAGAAGCTAGTGAAAAATAAGAAAAACTGTCGGGCGAGGTGAATGTTGTGTTAGGTGCAAAGTACGGAGAACCCTTGAAAATTTTGTAACACGGGATTAATCTAGTAGTAATGAGTAAACCTGTAAAATTATGCTGCCGTCCCTCAAGGTCAACTCCTGCAGGCTGTGAGAATCTGTAGACATACAAGCGGGCCACCCTCTTTGCCAAGCGAGCTGCTAGCAGCGCGATTCCCGCGTTCCATTTTGCAGAAGATTCCACTCGCCCAAGGGACTCGATATGACTAAGAACCTCTTTAACATTTCTTGTATTATCTTTCCAATATTCCCAACGTACTGCTTCAGATAACTGTAAATAATGTTACAATTAGCAATCCCCAGTAATAGGAAATAACAGCATCATCCTATCCTATTATTATTTATTTATAATATACTTTATTGTACACCATTACACATATAAAAGGAAACTAAAACTAAAACACATACAATGGGCGGCCTTATCGCATTCCGCGATCTCTTCCAGGTAACCTGGAATGGACAGTAATTGCCTAGACAAGAAATGGGGCAGTCATTGGTGTGACAAAACCAGTGTTAACCCAAGTAGCACAAAACTGCATAATCAGATGTCACAAAAGGTAACATCGGTAACTTTAGAGTTATTACAGTACACTCGACCTGCAATAGCTAACAAGTACGTTTTCACCCGTATAACAACGTGATTATGCGTCATGGAGACAACACTGTATTGTTTGCAGCGTTAATATAGGTTTCAAGTTCAGTAATACTAAAAGTATTACTTACTATTAATTGCTAAAAGCAGTATATTACAGTATATTCATTATTAATAGTAATGGCGGATTTCTGAATTGAGAATTTTGAGTGTCTCAAACCATACTTAACTGCCAAATTTTGACAGGTTTTCAGGGCAAAGTAGAGTTTGAGTAATTCTCAACTTGGAATGCTTAAATCAGAAACCGAGGGTTAGCTAAGCTATATTCTGAATTGAAAACCACAAGTGTACCCTTAGACCGCTTGCACTTTAAAAAAGAACACATGAGCTACTATAATGTAATCAGTTATTCTGTGACTTCAATTAACAATGATATAATGCGTTTTGCTGCACACAGTGGAACTTGTGTAGTGTTAATCAGCTTGTTACACGCAATCTTATAATAGCTCTTATAAAGCCCACATGTTCACCCATAGTGTTGTGGGTGAACTTATATAATGCTGGATTATAACAAACTGCTATAAATTAGCTCACATGTTACCAATGATTTCGGTGAGAGCTGAATACTTGTACTACCGTCGGAAAATAATCTAGTAATGCAGTTAAATGACACCCTGAAGACTTATTTATTCAGCGCTTCCTAGGTATTAGCAGTTATTCGCCACCAGATGATTATATAATTGTGTAGGTACATGTTGCCCACTATCAAGCTTTACATAAATCTGTGGCTGCCTTGTGTCACACAAGAACTACTCGTATCAGCTCCTTACTGGTTTATGTACCACGAGTGGATACTTAAGCAGCCCATGCCATTTAATTGTGGTTAAAACAGTAGGTACCCTTTGCTTGTCTGCCATTTTTAGGTGCTAACCTATGTAATACAATATATTAATAATTTGTTTTTGTTTAGTCAACGAAAATAACAACAGAATTTAAATAGAAAATTCAATGATTTTATACGTAAACCGCTTATTGTCAAATTACAAAGGAAACATAAAAAAATCACTTTTTATACTTAATACAACATCAACCTATTTTATACTATAATTTTCTAGTAAACAGTGATATTTTGAGAGCGCGTGAAAATTTTCGTCTGTAATCATATAGTATTTGACAATAAACTCTCTTTCCCATTCTAATTTCATGCATATGCAGGAAAAAACAAAGTTTTGCCTATTTCACCACAAATATTAGGGGTTAAAGTATGAAATTGTCGATTTGTACTAAATTTTTTTTTTTTTTAATTTATCGTAATCAAAATAATTACCATTATTATCTATTATATATTGCTGCCATTTAATAAAAAGGTCATTTATGCCTTTGCGATAGAACTCTGGTGATCTAGATTCGACAAACTGTGTGAAAGCATTTTGTACTGCCTCCTGAGAAGAAAACTTTTTACCAAATCACGAAAAAAATGGTAGTCCGTTGGAGCAAGGTCTGGCGAATATGGGGGGTGACGAATGGTTTCTAATGCAGTTCCTGTAGAGTTAAAACGGTTTCTCGTGCTGTATGAGGTCTCGCGTTATCATGGAGCAATAATGGTGAAGATCGATTCACGAGTCGGGGCTGTTTCACTGCTAGTTTTGCAATCATTGTTGGGAGTTCGGCACAGTAGACATCTGCCGTTATTGCTTGACCAGATCGGAGAAAGCTATAGTGAATAACACCATGCTGAGACCACCAAACAGTTGCCATAACCTTTTTATTGGTAATCTTTGATTTAAGACACTGTTGCAGCGTTTAACCTGGGGTCAGCATTTTTCGCTGACGGTTATCGTAATAAATCCACTTTTCATCACATGTCACAATTCGATCCAATATTCCTTCATTTCTGTATCGATTCAACAAGGCAACACAAGTTTTAACACGCGTTTCTTTCTGCAGATTAGTCAAATCATGAGGTACCCATTTTCCATATTCTTTTTATTTTATTGATTTGACGCAAATGAGTCAATATTGTTGGTAAGGTAACGTTAAACCATGCCACTAATTCCTGGGCAGTTAGGCTCGGATCGGCTTCCACTGTCTCTTTCAATTGATTGTTATTCACCTGTCTTCCACGTGGTTCGTTCTTCAAATCAAAGTTTCCATCACGAAAGCGTTTTAACCAAAATCGCACGGTGCGTTCATTAGCAGTCCCCTCTCCAAACGCAACATTGATATTGCGAGCTGTTTCTGCCGCGTTAGTTTCGCTTCAGAAACCGTTTTCAAAAATCTCTCGAATTTTCAAAGTATCCATCTTTCTTGTCTAAGCTGAATAAAAAAACAACTGAAAGTCGATAATCGACTGTTGGTTTGTTGCACATTTTTTAAAAGAAGAAAAAAAGAACTTCATAGGTACAATGTGAGAAAAGTTTCACTCAAAAATCTCCAACCACGAAGGTTCCATGTCAATTCGAAGTACCTATTACAATAAAACGGCAATTTCATACTTTAACCCCTATTATTTTATAAAATAGTTCACACAAAACAACATATCAAAATAGTAAATTGGTATGATGAAAATTATTCACAATTTTGCCACTTGTGAATTTTCAACTCCATAAAAGAGTTAGAAATATCCTGGAGTGTATTTTGTGCTGAAATATAGGTAACAAGGACTTTATTATTTAGCCTTTGTGTTGTATACAAGGTAACACATACTCTAATAATCAGTCAATATTCAGCTCTTGGGGCGACTGTTACCTTTAATAATGCTCAAATAATGCTGTTATACTGCAACCAGCTACATTACTCAGGTAACAGCTGATAAATTTGTGTTCAAATCAGAGTTACATCAGCTGAGTAGGCGCCTTTAACGCTCTTATTCAGCTGGCTTGTACAGCTTACTTAAGATTCCATTATGGACAGTGATTCAGCTACTATACAGCGTTTCTGTGCTACTTGGGAAACATATATATATTATAATAGATACACATATACATACATAATTATTGAAAACTATAGACAGAAATATAAATGACGACTATCGATATTCACAGCGACAGGAAATGTTCCCTAACGAGTCTTTTAAAAACAGGCAACGATTGAGCGAGTTTAATTGTGTCTGGTAATTCATTCCACAGACGAGCAGCCTCGACTATACAATAAAATATAAGTAAGTACATATATTTACCATAGGTAAAGTTTCCGATCTGTCCAAAGAAAATAGCTGAAGAACTTCAGGTATGACCTTATAATCAGCGTACTCTGATGCGTACACATTCCCTTGTTTCATCAATTCTTCATATTTGATATCTAGAATATAAAATTAAACTCTTTACAAACATAAGTACCACATATCATGATGTCAGGGACCCAAGTACAAACTGTTATTGACATAGCTGATGAACACCTTATTACAGTAATTGAATAACTATACTAGGTACTTTTGCTAAAGGTCAACTTATTCGTTTACCTAAACTACTTTTGCTATCGGTAGGTACCTACTCATTCGTTTAAACTAAGGCACCTAGGTTCGGATAATAAGGTCTAGCTAAGGGAGATTTGGAATAAAATAAAAACTACCTATAACTACATCCAAATCAATCAATTTTAATATTAATTAAATCTAGTATATTATTATATTAATATAATACTATAGTCGAGTAAAAAGGCACTAAGACTTTAAAATACTATAATATAATCAAAATAGGGATCTTATACCTATTTGTTGATTGAGATCAATAATCGTAGATACACATTAATAATACGCATGATGTCTTAAAAAAAAACTTCAAAATTCCTTTGATTAACTTAACAGCCATATGGACACTCAAAAGTGTCCGTATCGTAGGTACGTATCATCCTGACAAGTCGACACCGCCGACACGGTATAAGATAATATTACCGTGCCGCCGACGCCCGGCGCCGCTGTATTATGTAAGCCGATCGTACACATAATGGCTCATTTCTCACTTTTTAAAAACACCCATATATCGCACCTTTAATCCAATAGCGTCAATTCTTCAAAAAACTGTTTTTAACGCCATCTGTTTGCTAAGCGCTAACATCAGATTGCGTTAAAAACATTTTTTTTTTGAAGAAAAGGGTATTTTATAGGAGAATAAACCTACAAATATATTATTGAGTTAGCTTAGGCTCAGTCGGTATGTGTTAGTTTTAGTTCATAAAATAACAAAATATTTTTTTTAATTTAATTGAAAATTTTCAGTTTTTTTTATCTGTTCTTTATCACCATGAAATAGCCACCATGCTATTACGTCATTCGGCTGTGTAAACTAAAGTGACAGCTGTCGATTGTCAACTGATCGGCCATACTGAGTGAATACCAGCGCATTTGTTTACACAGCCAACTGACGTCCCGACCACAGAGTAAATATGGCGTCCACTGCGTTCTGCATTTTCGTCAAATTACGCGCGATATTTGAAAATGTAAATTTTAAATGCATTTTTAGGGTACTTAGCGACTGAAAAAAAATTTTGTGTTTTTTTTTCGTGATTTATTAGCACTATAGAATCGAATTGAGACACTTTTCAAATACCCTATTTCATTTAGTGACGGTATTGGATTAAAGGTGCGATATGTTTACTTCTATAGATTACTTTAAAAAATTAATAACACTTATGTAAAATATGGTAAATTTTCCATGTCTACTCTTAATACCAACATTCTATGATCATTTATTTCGAAGCTACGGTGCTTGGAGAAAAAAGTAATTCGTTGTATCCACATGACCCTACCGTTGTAATTTAAGGCTTCAAGGTCGGTGGCTCCGAGAGCTACGTCCATTTGGATATTCATATGTTGCGTAGATGTTGACAAAGCTACCAACAATGAATTTGGTAAAAACTGTTCAGAATTTGGTAAAAAGACATCAGATATGGGTTGCATAGCTTGGCTCCAGGTGTTGTTCTGCAAAAGTAAGCTTTATTATAGTCCAAACTACACTGGCCTTCAAAACTTAGTACCACACTTTTAAAACTACAATTTGACCTAATTTACAAAAGAAGAAAGTTTTAAATCAAAAACGTTTATAGCGATCAACATTTTTGTAGGCAGCTAGTTACTGACGTTTTTCACTTGATCAATAAAAACAATGACAAAAAGTAGGTAACCTAAGTTAAAAATTGCCATTTATAACGGTATTGCTTCCTATGGCTCTGAATACAGCTTCGAGCCGATTTAGCATAGATACTGAAGACGAGATTACGGAATCCATGTCAGGGAATGTTCTCCCATTCATCCATCAGGGCCTGTTTTTTAGAGCCCTGAGAATGGCATAAGGTAGTCTCGGACTTCGGAGTAACCTCCGGTGCTCATCACAGGTCTACCTACTCGATAGAATTGAGGGCTAAACTGTACTATACTGGACAGCGAGTTTTACGCTCATATTTTTTTTGTTGAAAAGGTTTATGTCTAAAAAGTAATTATGCAAATTCTCAATGTTAGGAAACATATAGTACTTAAGAAAAAAAAATTAAAATCGATAAACTTTCGTAATATTTGACGCCATTTTGACAGGCTTCTTTCATTTTTTTTTACCTTGTTTGTAGTACTGTGACAGCCACAATGAATATTTAACAAAACGCAAATTTAAACTAAGTATATATATAAAAATGAATCCCTATTTCCCTTGGTCACGCCATCACGCGTGATCGGCTGGACCGATTTCACTAATTTTTCACTAATTCACGAAGGATCTTATGAAAGAAAAAAATAAAAAAATTGGTAGTAGGGTAGAGTAGGATAGAATAGGGTGGACTAGGGTGGAGTAGGGTGGACTAGGGTAGAGTTGGGTAGAGCAGAATAGAGTAGTCAGTTGACGGGAGCGAAGCCGCGGGCAAAAGCTAGTTTACATTAAAAATTACAAATAATGTAGCCAAATGACATATTATACATAATTAAGTGAATTTGGCTTGTCCAATGCTAAAATAATAATATCTGAAAAACATAAAAGTATACAATTGCTACTGTGGGGGGTTAGGTTAGGGTTATTTTTTTTAAACCACCCAGAAAACTATATTTCAGTGCACAAATATTTTTATACAATGGTAGAGCGCTCCCCGACACAACAATTTTTTTTTTCATTAAATTCATGAAAGTATACAATTGCTAATGTGGGGGGTTAGGGTAGGTTTATTTTTTTAAGCCACCCAGAAAACTATATTTCAGTGCACAAATATTTTTATATAATGGTAGAGCGCGCGCTCCCCGACAACAAAATATTTTTTTTTTAATTTTTAAATACATGAAAGTTTAAAGTATACAATTGCTACACTGTGGGGGGATGGTCCAAGGGGTTGAAAGTGACCCTCCCCCCTAAAACCCTCAAATCTGCTCCACAAATGCATAAAATGTAATATTTTTTTATTCTAACTTCAAAATTTCAATCTTGAATATCTCCAAAAGTATGCGTTTCCCATATTCGGGAGAGGGTTCGGAGGATAGGGGACACACTCCTCCCCCACCCCAAAAATCCAATTATTTCGCTGTCCAATATAGTACAGTTTTACCGAATTGAGATTAGGACTTCTTGACCAAAGTATCAAACTGATTCCAATTTGCTGAATGACTCTTGTTGGACCTGAGCTCCACTCCAGTGCAGTTAAAGTTCAGCAACAATTTCTCCAGACCCGAAGACATTACATTGATGACAGTTCAGTGAGAAGAAGTGAAGTGTGTGAAAGAACTTGGTGAAGCGTCAGGTTCAAATGTTTGGTTTTAATGTTTTACTTATGTTATGATTGAATCGCAACTACAAAATTAGTGTGGTGCTGAGTTTTGAAGGCCAGTGTACTTACTTCCCAAATTTTAATTGTTTAGTCAATAGTTTTCATATGACCTTGTATAGGTAGGTATATTACCGAATATAATGACATAATATCCGACAGTGGGCGTTCCCGCATACAATGTAGGATTTCATGATCTGTGTCACCGTTACAGCCGAGCGAATTTGCAATTTCATGAGATATCCGTTCAACTTCAGAGGCTTTCACAACCTGTTTTTCATCTATTGCCCTCCAGATATAAAATGGTGACATTATAAGTGCCCTTTGAAATAAACCTGTTAGTAAAAACGTTAAGTAAATGCAAGCAACCTATATTAAGTCCGTATGCTTACGAGGGGTTGTGAGTGAAATCAGATTTAGAGCTTAATAATATAAGCGTATTTACGTAGAAAACTGGCAGCTTATGCTGGTTTCCAAGCGCAAAACAGCGCGAACCGACGCCAACTAAGCTTGTCAGCGCTTGTTGTCGTTGGTTCTTAACCGTAGGTATGTACAAAAACTATGTTAACTACTGGCATACCGTCACCAGCCCCCCTAGCCAAGTTACAACCGTTTCGTTTCGATTCTTTTTTCGTCGATCGCCTCGAGTAGGCCACGCCTCCGATTCCTTTATTCTGACGTCATCTCAATGCTCAGTCACGTGGTCGTAACAAAGGAATAGGAGGCGTAGCCGAATCGAGATGATCATTGATAAAAAACTTTTTACAAAAAAAATACAACCGACTTCAAAGTAAAAAAAAAAACACTGAAAAGTGCAAAATAACTTTAATTTCGGAAGTCGGTGTTTCCATAATAGTTTTGTCTCTCCGTTATTTAACACCGACTTCCGAAATTAAAGTTATTTTGCACTTTTCAGTGTTTTTTTTTTACTTTGAAGTCGGTTGTATTTTTATTGTAAAAAGTTTTTTATTTTACACTTTTTAGTTATGGTACCACCACTAAAAAGTACCCCTCAGCCAAACTTAAATACCTTATAGCCAGAGTGCATCTCATGACAATTCTAATAATCCCAAACACGGTTAAATTACATTAATTTATTACAGAGTTCCGGTGCCTAACTTTAGGCTTCATCATCAGATCAGTTCGATATATTCCCCCTCTACTTTCAGTCAGTCATCGACTACACGTATAAACAAAGCAATTTTACTTTTTACTGTGATGACGTGACGGTTCTGCTGTGATCCTATGTGGAGTTCTGTTCCATATCTTCGAAGTTCATGATCAGATCATACAAATATTTCTATGGGACCAACTTGGAAGTATAACCTTCCAATCAAAAAAAAAAATTTCAAAATCGGTCCACTATTGACCAAGAAATCGGTGAACATACATAAAAAAATAAAATAAAAAACATACATTCAACCGAACATATAACCTCCTCCTTTTTGAAGTCGGTTAAAAAGAGAATTGAAACGAAACGGTTGTAACTTGGCTAGGGGGGCTGGTAGCTGTCGGCTTTCTACCCTTAACACACTGTTTTGACTTACCGATAGATCGAGGCGATGTCATATGATGTAGTACGCTGTCAGCACCAGCTGAATGACCAAGCAACGTTATTGCTGTAGGATCGCCACCAAATGCGGCAATATTGTCACGCACCCACAGGAGTGCTAGGTACTGATCCAATAGTGCAAGATTACCACGAGCCGATAAAGAACGTAGTGTGAAAAAAGCAAGCAAATGTAAACGGTACATCACTGTGACCACCACCACTCCTTCTGCTGCTAGTTCTTGGCATGGCAGAGATATACCACCTCTTATCCAGGATTCGCTGAATAATATAACGACCACTGGTACAGTTTTACCATCAGAACGCTATCTAGAACAAACATTGACTGGTAGAGAAAACCTTATGGCTTACCTACAATAAGCGACAGGTCAGTGGTAACGAAACGAGAGCTCAAGCTGGCTTCATATTCCATTGAAACTCCGCACAAGGCCAGGCCAGGGGGGTTACCATGACGTTCAAAGTAAGATTTTCATTCTTATTTTAGTGTGGGTAAGAGACAGAGCTATACAGGTTGTCTAGCGCCATCTCTTACCCACACTGGAAATAAGAATGAAACAATCTTACTTTAAATGTCATGGTACAGGTCCTGCTCAAGGATAATTTGTTACAGTGTTACTGTTGTAATAAGGTACATGATGTTTCAATACATAAATAGAGCTAAGAAGTCGGTAGTATTATTTTACTGGTTTATTGGAAGAGATATCAGAATTACAACTATATCAACTAGATGTCGACAGGCCCTGTTATGTTAAAAATAACAATAATCAATTATGTGACACGTAGACGTTATGCTCGCCAATGTTCTCTGTACCATTAATTTAAAATACAACGCCCATCGCCCCGCGTCACCTATCGCTACCGCACCTACCGCACCTACTCGCCTATCGTCAACATCGAGCATTAATTTAAAAGCCTGTTACTTCATTAAACGCAATCTAACGCGATTTTTGACGAAAAGACAACGCGAAAAAAGAAAGATAACGCCTGAAAACTCTGTTAGCATTCGGTAATTCCGTGATTTACTCGAATATTTTACAAAACTTATTCCAGGAAATACGTGTTTTTTTTAAAACCTTATAAGTTTTTGAAAAAAATTGTCATCATTTAGAATCTTGATCAAATTTGCAATGCTTCTATTGTTATACTTTTTTGAGTTTTATAATTATTGAGTAAATTATGAAGTGTCAAAGTTAATGCAAAATAGCAGATTTTCAGAGATCTTTACTGGATTAGTTTTACACAAATTTATAAATTGATTTCAATAGAAGCCTAGGTAATATCCACAAGATACCTACTGTGTTTCCAAAATATCTAATGAAAAATGTGTAATAACCTCATAATCGCGTAAGAGCGGTTGTATGAAAAACAGTGAAAATGTATGTCGAGTTGCATCCCTTAAATTTTGATTTTAGGCGAGAGACATTCATGTAATAATGTGTGTAGGTACCTAGTCAGATAAGAAAACTTTGATTTCAGAGCAACGTTCAATCGTATAATTCCTCTAGTCATTCCTTATGTTTATAGAAGAAAAATAGATATTTTATACACATTTATGTAGGTAGGATGTCTGGGACGAAATCAGGTTCCAGTCATATTTTTAAATCGTAGCCTCGTAAATAAAAGGGAAGATTTATGCAACTGTAGATATCACAATTCTTGATTTTGAATATCACAATTATTGTGATTTTTTATCTATAAAAAATAAATAGAAGCCTTACCCGGGGAGTCCATATATTTAGATATAGACAATCTTCACTGTAATTGTCATTATTACTATCTCCAACATGAGGACAGTGTGGAGGTATTCGATGAGCAAAAAATGTTCGTCGCCAACCCGTGTGTCGTTCTGGGGCCTACAATAAATATTATATATCTATATAAGTACATCTATATATATAAAAGGAGAAACTGACTGACTGGCATATCATCGCACAGCCGAAACTACTAGGACTAGGAACATAAAATTCTACACAAGGCTTCCTTTTATGACGTAAGCGAGCACTAAGAGAGGATTTTCCAAAATTCACCTCCTAAGGGGATGAAACGGGGGTCCAAAGTTTGTATAGAAAAACCTATTTTCACGCGGGCGAAACCGCTGGCAGACACTAGTAAGTATATAATAAATCTGTAGAAGTGCTGTGCGCGCGCATCACGAAAAATGTACGGAATCGATGTAGATAAATTTTATACAATAAAATTGTGTATAACTTGATATATTACTTAGGCTTTGTTTCATCGCAATCGTTTGACTATATCGAAGGATATACTACATTCATTGACTATTAGGCAGTACGAAGTTCGCTAGGTCAGCTAGTAAAGAATAAAGTAAGAGAGAGAAAGTTGTAGAATTCTGTCTGCTGACGGTCCATCTGTGACCGCTACTTATTTCGATTATGCAATTATAGGGAAAAGAACCTACCGAAAATCTGTATCGGCCTTTTGGGGGTGTAGCATAAGGTACTCCATAGTAAATTTCCACCGCAGAACCTTCCGTATAAGCTTTTATCTGTAATGTAAATCTATATTTAATTTATTCATCTACGTATGTATATACTCCTATGTTACACAATTCAACACACTCCAGTTGAAGTCGTACAAACAAGGCAATCGAAGTGTTAAGAGACTAGTTAAGAAAGCATGCCTGGCTCTGGAGCAGAAGTAGCATCTCTGACTTTCTTTTATTCCTATCCTTCTGGTAACTACACAGCACGGCTCAGTACAGGAGGAGTACCCAGTTTATAGTGCTGTAATGTGACTTCATCTTGGCGTTCGCTGCTGCCGATAAGTCCGATCCGGTCTTGGTCCAACCCACGATTGGAAGCGAGATTGATTGCGGGATGCCAAAGGATGTGGCCTGCAGGATGGTTGGCAATGACATGGTTGGCATACCTATTGGTATATTTTTTACTGTTCTGTACTGCTGGATTTTGACATCTGAACTACTGGGATCATCTACTGGTCAAGTTTTATGCAGAAGCACAAGAAATGGACCTTTCAGAGCCCAGATAGTGCTGAGCTAAAAATGAAGTTCACGTCATCATCGACGAAAAAGCAAATATTCAATGATGTCTCCACGATCAAAGCGGTGTAAAACAGAATTAATCGCCGCATGGTAAGAGGCAGATTGAATCTACGTCTACACTCCGTCTAGCACAGATCAAAAACAAAACTAAAGCTCCGAGAGTTTTCACTCAGAATCGTGTCGAATTCCTAAGAAGCTCCGTGAACGAATATAACGATGTTCACCAAGACTCATTGTACAAATAAGAACAAGAGGCTCGCTGATCTTACTCTTAAAGTGATGAAGGACAGGCTTGAGATGACCCAGCAGTCTAAGATGATGCGTGCAAGTTAGTACCGACAGCTCAATAGATTGATCTCCTAAGTCCTTGAAAAAGGACTTCAATTTTAATAGTGAACGTTAATTGATTAAAAATGCAAGAGATTTACTGACGATGGCAAAATCATAATCTCAAAATGGGAGTTTTTAAGGGAGAACGAGACATTCTAAAAATAGTTGTACCTACACATCATCTAGTAATACACTTAAACTTCAACTCAAAAATATGTAAATTAAAACAATTTGATTATAAAATAAAATAATTCAATTTTAATACCAATAAGTACAAATAAAAAAAAAACAATTAAATTAAAAATTAGAATGATTAAGTTACAAATCTAAATAATTTACTACCTAATGAAAATCTAAATATCAAAACAGTTAAATGTGAGCAAGCAAGTACGTTCAGAACCCTAAAAATTGTGCAAATATTTAATACGTTTACATGAATAAATACATGAAGATCTTAAAGCCTAGATAAAACGGTAAAATATGTAGGGAACGCAGAACAAATGGTACTTAAATTAAAAACCATTAAAATAAGAAAAGGGAATTGAATTCGGTCCACGTATGTAAGAATTCGTGATTTGAGAACCTTCTGTTTTTATTTTTAAGTTGATAATAAATTTATTTATTTCATATACTTATTTAGATTAACTATCTACTTCTATAAAAAAGTATTGTGCAAAACTTACCCCTACAATTCGTCCTTGTGGTAAATTAGCCACTGGGTCTTGAGTTACAACAGTACTTAAAACTAGCATACAGCAGACACTTGTCGATATTAAATTAAACATTGTGCCACTTAGTAAAGTCATCCGCAATAGGTAGGTACCTACTGTTCTTAATTTTCTCCTATTTTACCCTGTTTTGCTCTCGTATTAAAATATCAGAATTGTACCGCAAACTGGTCAGATATAATGTTGCTTTGCGTGTAGTGACCAATGGAAACTGATGTTTTGTCACTTTGTGTTGCAGTAGGTGTGTAGAGTGTAGGTAAGTATAAATATGTCTGTATTGTCAACACAATAAAAAATTGATCGTACAATGATTGTGCTCCGGTCCATGACGAGAGTATTGTAACGATAGCTGGTCACTATTGTTCTAAATCCACCAGGAATTTACAATTTGGGTTCATAAAAGCGCTTTGTAGGAAAAACTTTCATTGTTTTTTTGTAACCGCTTTACAAACGAAAATTAATACCTATGCTAAAATATTACATTGTTACCCTAGGGGTGAAAATAACTTATTTAGTACCGAGAAGGAGTTTAGCGTCCAAGCGTAGCGAGGTCGCCTACTTTAGCATCTTCTCTAATGAATCCGACGTTAAATCCATATCTGAACCTGATGAACTTATCATGTTAATACAAATGTCTTAGGCCCGCATTAATAAACCTTCCTCAGCTCAAGATCTTGTACTTGATACCAAGCTTGAGGTCCTGATCGTATATAAACGAGATCCTCAAGTTTCGGTTTAGGTTTATGTTTTTCTTTCTTTCTTTTTTCTTTTTCTTTTCATCAGCCGAGTGTTGACTGATTAACCTTTTGAGTGCGTAATTAGAGACACAATAGTAAGACAATGGCTCGTGAACGCCGACGTTAATGCGGGGATCAACAACTTAAAAAACGAAACTCGACACTTAAGTAGACAACAATCGACGTACTCTGAGATGCCAGATCATGAATGTAGACCGACCGGGACTTGAGGTCGTGATTATTTGATAAGTATTTTGAGTCAAATAATTTATTACGATAAAATACAGTACTATGATGCTATTTTATTGCCTTTGCGATATTTTTTATAAAAAAGTTATAAAAATATGCCTCAAATTCTTTTGGATTGCCAAGTGAATATTTCACAAAACTATTTAATTAATTTCAAGATTCAGTGTTTTATATGTAATGATAATGATAAATGATATTTTTTTACAAATTACACGTCAATTTATACTATATGAAGCCGGTTTTTTTACACTTCGGTTAATGTGACGTAATCGTTCACGTAAGCACAGCGTGAGTACAGCGCATTGAGGAGCTGATCTTGATAACTGAGATTCTGTACTCATGCGTTTATTAATTAGTAATAATCTTGAGCTCCTGACATCGTATAATCGGATATCAAATGATATCGCACTTAGGACGTAGTTGAGCAACATTTATAAATACGGGCCGTAGAAAGAACAATACACAAAAATGTATGGACACCGTCCCCACTCTTGTAGCACTTTAAAAGATTTGTTAATCGACGGGTTACAGCCATCTCATAATGTTATTCTATGACAGCAACACTGAAATGTCCATACAAAAAAGTTATATCGACATGAAGAAATCGGACTTAGTCACTATGTTGATGATTTTTTTACTAATTAATTTTGGTGTCCTAGAATATATATAATATAACTTTAAAATACATCCTAGTACCGATCCCAGCTGAATACCGCACGACGGAATATCTCTCGCTGTTTCCACACTCCCTGGTGACCAGGGTAGATGACAAACCTGTCGGTCAGGTAGGGCTCGATCACACAACGGAGGTAGGTCGGCACCCGGTGATACCATCGTCCAGCCACTGCCGTAATCAACATATATGGCGTCCTCATCCGGCAGGCGCATATCCAATCACACTTGGGTGGGTGTATCGATCCTCCCGCCGCTTATACCTGCCTACGGGTACGGTTTGGCCTTCTGCTTCAAGAAGTGGATGCGCTCTGACAAGGAGCATTATAGTCTCGGGGGCTGACATCAGTCCCCAAAAATGCCAGCTTCTTGCATTCCAGCATACTTGGGCGCTTATGTTACGCTCTCTGAAGCAAACGACCCTATTGAATGTTTAGGGTAAGATAACCTAAGAGGGTTGTATTGATGATTTTAATTATAGTAATTGAGTAACTACCCTACTCTACCCCATTGAATTCATTTGTTACAAAAAATGTGATAAATGAAGAACCGCTCGACCGATTTTGTGCAAACTTCACATAAACCAGTAGATGGTTTATGTGAAGTTTGCACAAATCGCTCTACAGGTGAGCCCGTTCTTGAGTTATAAAATTACAATGAAAAGTGGCATTGATTTTTATATATATAGAAGAAGAAGATTACGGACGCCAATCATAATTTAATCAACAAACAACACTGACCTAAAAAATGCAGTCCAGCATCCTCATTGGTCTGACGAGTATTTTCGTGTCCTATTCGCCAGGGTCGTGGGTTTGCGACTGGGTACTCCATCTCGTTTAGCTTTTCAATCCCCATCTATTTCTATTTATGTATGGTTTCCGCGCTTAGTCCTATGTGGACCATTGTACGTGGGCCATGGCGGCCATAACCTTAGGTGGGCTTATTCCAACCAGCCCACCTCTCTCCAAAAACAGATTAGGCCTCTTAGGTTTTTCAGGGCATCAAGGGAGTTCGGGGATCCTAAGGTTCGTGTGCGTATTTCAGTGACATCTGTGCAGTCTAGAAGCACATGTACAATTGTCTCCTCTCCCTCCAAACATGCTCTGAACAGGGGACTGTCGGTGAGGGCTTTATTGAGATGTGGCAGGGCCTCTTGGCCTGCCTACATCCTGGTGTCGAGGACCACCAGCGCTCTGCTTGTATATGCGTGTGTTCACGTAGCCAACTACGCAGCTGACCAAAGGGGACCGGCACAATTGGTTCGGGCCCGAAGGCCACCGCTCCAGAGCATCTCCTGGCCAGTTAAGTCTTTTAACTAGATCATCTGCAACTAAGTTCGCCAAGTTCTGAGTTTGCCAAGTTCTGCTTTCCACCAGGGGTTTCTCTTTCCTTTGATGCGTGAGGAGCTTAGTTGGCAGTTTGTGTGGTATGCTTCGATTCGTATATTGTCTGTGAGTTTTGTCATAGCATTATTCAATTCTATGGAGTCAGTTCTTCTGTGGTCAGAGCAAGAGGGTTCATTTCATACGCGCCAGTTGGAGATTAAGTTTGCCGCGTTTTCTGTAGCTAAACTCAGGTCTATGATCGTTTGTCCGCGGATCGTGACCCAAGTGGGTTCCGTGCCTCGGTTCACGATGTTAAGATTAGTCGAGAATAAGTATGTGGATAGTGACTCACTTCTGGTGTTTGATACTTCACTACTCCATAGTGGGTGATGCGCGTTTGATTCGGTGCAGATGATCAGGTCCAAGTTGGCGTTTTCGCAGTGTTGAACCAGATCAGTCAGTTCTTTTGGTGGGCAGCTTTCGTCGTCGCCAGGCATGTACGACGAGTTTAGTACTAGATTCGGGGTATCATTTCCAATCTGGAGCCTGATCGCTGTCAGGTCTCTGGAACTGAATTGGGTTAGTGGTGTGATCGGTATGTCTTGGGGTATGTAAATGCAGGTTCGGGGTTTATCTATATTGTATGTGTTAGATATTAGTTTACCTCCAATACTTCCAAGGCCGCATATCTTGTCATTTCTGACCCATGGCTCTTGAATCAGTGCTATTGTGCGGTGCGAGGGCTTCGAGTGTTGGAAAGTTTGTTAAATGAAAGTCTATGTTGCGAGATAAACTAAATGTCTATTTAACGGTTACCAAAATGTTCTTAAAGTAAAGATATACTAAAACTAATGTTCTGTTAAAATCTATGAAATGTTAATGTTAAAATGTTTGGAATGTTATGAATGCACCCGGTCGCGATGGGTCCGTGTAATGCACTAATTGATGTTAGGTAAGTACATCGCTTTATAGGCGCGTGCGTCATAACACGTGAAGTGTTCGGTGGCATTCCACCGAACATCTTGCCGAGGGGCAAGAGAAAGGACGAGGATGATGAGAGGAGGAAGGTTTTATAAGATGATTGACAATATTAATTCTTAAAGTCTCTAATTATACTATGCGAGTTCTGAATTGGCACTAAATGAGATTTTTCTTAGCACTGGGGTTGTACCCTTGTTTTTACACTTAGGCTCATTCACTATTGCACGTTCACTACACTCGTTTGTGTTTCGCGCACTGCACTCACACTTGACACTGTTAATGTTGAGGCGCACTTCTGGCTCGACTCTGGTCGTGCTTTCCGCCTCCGCTGGAGACGAACTAGCTAACTGGCAGCCGAAGCATCTCCGCTGGCATATAATCACCACGGTGATTATGCTAACCACTATGCATAAGCACCATATCACAGTGTAATGGTGGACATCATGCGTAGAAATACTATTTGGTAGGGCCTCGTTCTGTTTCAGAATCCTTATCTTCTCGTCCAGTTCTTGAAGTTGCTTTTGATTGTTTTTGTCTGTTATATTCAGGTCTACGTGATCGACGGTGATATTAATGATGTGGTTGATTGGATCTATTTCCGGGACGTCGAGGTTGTATTTGACGTCCATTCGGTTACTGTGAGTTTTGTGGCTATGGATTGTGAAGTCTTCTGTTTTTACTAAGCAGTTTTCTTCGATGTTTACCACATTGATTCCTGTGAGCCATGGAGCCATCGCTTGGTCGTTGCATATGACTCTCAGTTGACATTGGTCGCAACAGAAATATAAATATTCGTTGGCTTTTGTTAAACTTTTCCATCTGTTTTGGCAATTGGCGATTCTGGTTTTGCACTGTGTTGCGTTGTCTGTGTTTTTAACACAAAGGTCGGTGTCTGTTTTGAACTTAAAAATTGGTGTTTTCAGTTGACACAGATACGTGGATGAGTCTCTCAATATACAATGTTCTAAGTCGGATAGAGAAACTGGTAGATAAGAATCCTTTTGTAAATTTATTGCCACGTGTTGCTCAATTGGAATGATGGAGAGCATGGTTTTGCCGACTTGTTGAGGTATGTCTATTATGTTGTATAGCATGTAGCTATCCCTGCTGATTAAAGGAACTGTTATTTCCAGGATCAGGTACTTTTTCGTTGTTTTTGCTTTTACTTTCAACAAATGATAGATGTTCTGCATGTCTGTTTGTATATTGTCGACAGGGAGTGTTGTTTCCTTTCTTAATTGGCTCGAGATTATGCTCATCTGATCTTGTAGCTGTTGTGGGTCAATTAGATGGAGGTTAAATTTTCCGTTGTAAACACTGGTGATCGTATCGAGTAATGCATCTTGCATGTGTCTCAACTGAGATAAAATATTGTTGGCTGTCAGAGCAGTTAGTGTGAATTCCGTAGTGTAAGATAGTTCATTCACGTGCTTCGCTAGTGAAATTGTTGCTTTGTCCAAATTTAAGAGATGTTGTTCAGTCATATTTTTCAGCTTAGCTAAAGTGTCCTCTGTTCTCTTTAACAAGTTGTACTCGGCCTCAATGACTGATGTTTGGTTTTTCCATAACGTTGCAAGGTGTTTTTGATTGTTTTTTACGAGTGTTATGTCCTTTTCGTATTGTTCCGCGAAACGGTCGTCCAATACTCCGAACAATGTGTTAGCAAGGTATCCGACACCATTGATAATACCACGCCGTCTACGGGCACGAGCGCTTATTTGCTGATGCAGCAAGACTCGATTGTTGTGTTCGAGCTCGTTATACTCATGACGTAACTGTAACATGAGTGTCTGGCAATTAGATAATGTTTTTATTATCAAACAAATGGAGTCTAAGTATAGGTAATATTGTTGGTAAGTAGATGTTGCTTCCCAATATGGTTCCATGTCATAATAGGCGATTATTTTCCATTCGTCCCAGACTAATTGCATATTGGCTAATTTGTCAAAATATAGTCCCTTTTGCTTGTCGACTTTTGCGATTTGAAAGCACCATCCGCTTGATAAAAGGCTCAGGAGATACAAGCACATCAATGCTATAGCCCCAAATGATGAGTTTTGTTTTGTTTGCTTTCTTGTTCGCTTTTTGTTTTCTGGTGGAGATGATGCCTGTTTGTTTTCTGTTGGATTTTTGATTTCTGGTACAAAAGATGTTTGTCTGTTTTCTAACGGTAGCACGGATATTTTTATGACCGGTCTTTTGATGTAACCGGTTTTTGTTTTCAGAGTCACAACCCTAACGCGTCCGTCTTTGCCTGGATGATTTTCGACCACTCTGGCTAGTGTCCATTTTCCAGGGGGAAGGTTGTCCTCGTGAACAACTACTATGTCATCGATTTTGACGTTTTCTTGGGGTGTTTGCCACTTTTGTCTGGCTGTTAATTGAGTGAGGTACTCTGTTTTCCAACGTTTCCAGATGTCTTGTAACAACTTCTGGGTTAAATGCCATCGTGTACGGGCGTCTTCGTTCGTCTCAATTATTGTTACACCAGCTCTTCCAGTTAGGAAGTGTGCAGGAGTCAGGAAATCCAAGTCTTCGATGTCTTCCGTTAGAGCGCATAAAGGTCTGGAGTTGAGACAGGCTTCCAGTTGGGCCAGGATGGTGGAATATTCCTCGAATGTTAGTTTCTGATCACCTACCACCCTTCGCAAGTGATGCTTCAGACTTCTAACTGCCCGTTCCCAGAGTCCGCCGGCGCTGGGCCACGCAGGTGCGTTGAAGTGCCAGTTAATGTTCATTTCTGCTATTTCAGCCAGGAAATCGTTATTAAATATTTCTTGGAGCTGTTGCCAGTCCTGTTGAAGGATTCTGTTCGCGCCAACGAAGTTGGTTCCGTTGTCACTATATAAATGTTGTGGCGCTCCTCGTCTTGCACTCATCCGTCTCAATGCAGCTAAAAATGCTGAGCTGGTGAGTTCGGACACTAGTTCTAAGTGTACGGCTTTGGTCACCATACACACGAATATAGCAACGTATCCTTTCGTTGTTTTCACACCTCTTCCTTTGTTATATTTGACATCGACAAATCCTGTATAGTCGACGCCAGTGTGATGAAAAGGATGAGCAGGGTTCACTCTAGCGGCAGGCAAGTCTCCCATCAGCTGGTGTTGTGTTCTCCCCTCATGTTTACGGCATGTTACACATTTCCGTAATTGTTTTTTCACGGAGTTACTTCCACCGGTGATCCAATATTCTTGTCGCAAGTAGGCTAGAGTAAGTCTCGGACCCCCATGAAAAGTTAACTTGTGGGCCTGATCAATCAGCAGTTCCGCCAAACGCGAATCTTGGGAAATAATCTTCGGGTGTTTCATCTCCATGTTTATGTTCGCTTGTGACAGACGACCGCCGACACGTAAGATGTTATCTTGATCAATGAACGGGTTCAAATTAAATAATTTACTGTTAGAGTGTACTTTTCCGTGTTTACGAATATGTTGAAATTCTGACCCAAATTCATTTTTCTGTGTGATTTTAATAATTGTTAATTTTGCATTTCGCAGTTCGTGGAGTGTTAAGTAGGTTGTTTGCTGTTTATGTTTAGGTGTCACTGCTCGCCGTATCCATGCGACAATTCGTGCCACTTTAGCAAAATTGCTGTATCTAATTAGTAGGTTATTTATAATGTTTTCTTCTTGAGGTTGTTGTACTAAGTTTGATTGACCCAGTTTTTTATCCTCATCAGTATGGAATATTTGTTGTATCATCTTCCCTTGCTCGAATGTTGGTATCCAGGCAGGTGCGGACCACCAAAGTGCGTGGTCCTTTAACTGAGATGGGTATATGCCTCTACTCGCAGCATCCGCCGGGTTATCTGTTGTGTTCACATAATGCCATTGTTGGTGTGGTATTATTTCTGTTATTTTCTGTACCCTGTTTGCTACAAAAGGCTTCCAGCGACTTGGTTCACCCTGCAGCCATCCCAGAGTGACCTTGGAATCTGTCCATCCGTAGGTCACTAATTCGTGCTGATTTAATGCGAGCTTAACTTTGTTTATAAGTTTGGATAGTAAGTGCGCTCCACATAGTTCCAACCTGGGTAATGTTATTGTTTTGTTCAATGGTACAAGTTTGGTCTTTGCTGCGACCAACACCACTTGTTTTTGTTGTCTTATTCGGGCATACACTACTCCTGCGTATGCCTTTTGTGAGGCATCACAGAAGCCATGTAACTCTATGACATCATGCTCGTAACATGATATCCATCTGGGAATTTCAATTTTGTTGAGTATGTTGATTTCGGCTTGTAACTTGGACCATTCCTTATGAATATCAGCTGACACTTGTTCGTCCCATTGCATGTTTGTTTTCCAAACTGTTTGAAACATTAGTTTCATTTTGGTTACTACTGGTGCAAGCCATCCTAAGGGGTCAAAAATTTTGGAAATCTCGGAGAGAAGTGTTCTTTTTGTTAATCTTCTTATTTCTGACGACATTTTACATTTGAAGGTGAATTTGTCATTGTAGGGGTTCCAACACAAGCCAAGTGTTTTTGAAATATTTTCTGTTTTAAAATTAAAAATCATGCTATCGCTGTTTTGTTCATTGGTTAAGTTTTGTAAGATTTCGGGCTTGTTCGTGGACCACTTTCGTAAGTGAAATCCTCCCATTTTCAAGAGTTTGTTGAGGTCGTCAACTGTTGTTTTCCCTTCTTCGATAGAGTAAGCTCCATAAACGAGATCATCCATATAAAATGATTCTTCCAAGATTTTCGACACAGTTGGGTGGTTACTACGTTCATCAGATGCCAGTTTTCTTAAGGTCATCATGGCTAAAAAGGGTGCAGCCTTGGTGCCATATGTTACCGTGTTCAGCTTGAATGTTTGAATAGGATGTTCAGAAGACTGCCGCCAAACGATTTTCTGTAACGCCTGGTCAGTTTCGTTGACTAATATCTGACGATACATTTTTTCTATGTCAGCAGTAATTGCATATGGATACTGTCTCCATTGTAAAAGTAGTGTTTGCAGATCTTGTTGTAAGTTGGGGCCCTTAAACATTAGATCGTTTAGTGAGCAACCCTTTGATGTTTTAGATGAGGCATTAAATACCACTCTGTATTTTGTAGTCGTGGATTCAGCACGTTCGACCCCATGGTGAGGTAAATAACACTCAGGTGACGTACTCTGACTGGTATCGAGTGTCATATGATTCATATCTTGATACTCGTTCATAAATGTTCTGTAAGCAATTGCCAAGTTTTCTTGTTTCCTAAATTTTTGTTCGATGTTTCTAAATTGAGCTAAGGCCTTTGGTTTTGAGGTGCCAAGTTCGTTTTCAAAATTTGGTTTCATAGGAAGCCGTACTATGTACCTCCCTTCTTCGTTCCGTGTAGTGGTTTTGTTGAAAAAATCGAGACAGTGAATATCTTCTGAGGATAAATCTCCATCTTCTGTTACATCTTCAATCTCCCAGAATTGTTGCATGTCTTCGATGTTGTTAAGGACAACGTTGCAGTGAAAAGTTTGGGTGCTTCCACATAATAGCCAACCAAGCTGTGTTTGTTGCGCTATCGGTTGTGTTATGCTGTCGCCCTTTATTATTCCGCTAAGGATAATGTTAGAGTAAATATCAGCTCCTAATAGTAAGTCAACTGGCCGACTGATGTAAAACTCTGGGTCTGCTAATTGTATATTTTGGAAGGTTGACCAATTGGGCTTAGTGAATGTTTTGTTAGGTAGGTTTTTTATGAGATGGCTCATAATGATTACTTCCGTGTTGAACGTGTAGTTGTTGTGCAAAGAAACACAGGAAATGTTTATTTTCCCTTTGCAATTGTTTTCTCTCTGACCCACTCCGTAGATCACCCCTTTGCATTTCTGTCGCTTGATCCCTAGGATTTGCGCTGCATGTTCTGTTATGAGAGATATTTGAGAACCTTGGTCAATTAAGGCTCTCATGTTGTGGTAGGTGCCATCTGCTCCTCGTACTTTCAGTTGGGCAGTTCCCAGTAGGACTTCAGGGCATTCAACTTGTGAAACGTGTGAGTTCGATGGCCCGGGTTCCGATGATTTTGCAATTGTTGCACCGGCCGTGGACTTCGGTACCGATGGCCTGTTTGAATTTTCCAAAGCGTCATGGATTAAAGTGTTATGTTGGCTTAGGCACTTACGACATGTTTTTGTTGAATTGCACGGTTTGCCGTTATGCGAAAACAAACAATTTGTGCATATTTCGAGTTTTTTGACCGTATTCAATTTTTGCGTGTCAGGCATCTGTAGGAAATTTCTACACTTGTAAATCCCATGGCTTTCTTCACAAAGTGGGCATATGATTTGTCCCGACATGTGAAATGTTTTTCCTACTTTTAGGTGTTGTTCGTTGTTGTTCTTGTTATTGTTGTTCTGTTTGTGGAAGTTCGATTTTCTTATATTCGAAGATGATGTTGGTTGATGGTTTGTTTTTTGAACAGGGACTTCTTGTTTGCGGCGGGCCGATGTTTCTAGAGTGGTGAACTTGCTTTCCAGGAAATCTAGAAGTTCTTGCAGTTCCGGCAGTTCTCTGGGGTTCTTGACCGACTCCATGTAGTTGGTGTACAGTTCGTAATCTAGCTTTTGGGTCAAGATAACTACTAATAGAGGATCCCATGTTGTAATATCTACACCCAGATTTCTGATGGCGTGTATTGTTTCGACTGTGACGTCGTGCATCTTCTTAATTTGTGCTAACGATTGTTGTTGAATCACGGGTAGGCTGAACAAGATGTTTATTTGAGATGTAAAAATGAGACGTTTGTTGTTGTAGCGATGATTCAATATCTCCCAGCAAGTTAAGTAGTTGTCGGAGCTTATAATTAAATGTTGGATTAGTCGCTCGGCTTCTCCCTTGACCTTACTTTTCAAAAACTGCATTTTCTGGCCGTTGGAGATTGTTGGGTTGTTGTGTATAGCCTCTGAGAAAAGATCTTTAAACGATACCCATTGTGTTAAGTTGCCACTAAATATGGGGATATCGAGTTTAGGTGTGAATTTTGCTCTGTATGAGACCGACCACATTTTCTTGTTAATGTTTTTCTTCAGAGTGTGATACTGAATTTCGTACTTGGTGAATTTGGCTTCGTATTCCAAGTGTTTACCATCTAGTTCACTATCAATCTCCAGATGTAGAGCGTCGATTGCAGACCAACGGGTTTCCAATGCTTTTAGAGCATCTTCAAACTCCCATTTCTCCTCAAGCGCTTCTAAATTAATGTTTGCCATTGTTCGTGTAAACGCCTTGAAGTTAGCTTGTTGTTTTCGCAATGTTTCATCCATCTTACTGGATATTCCTTTATCAACTGATGTACCCTGGATCTGTTGAGAAGTCGGTTTATTTACTGCTTCTTGTCTTTCCAGCGGTTTGCTTGTTACAGAGGTATCTTCGTGTTTCTCTTGAGACGTGCTCGCTTGTGACGTGAAACTCTCGAATTCCTCCTTTATTTGGTTCTGGTACATTAAATAAACTGATTTTAGTTTTTCGTAGCGCTGATCCTGAAAATAAGGATCCATGCGACTCACTTCTGAGCACAGTTGCTCATGTTTGAACTGGAACTCATTCCACAGCTCTTCTAACCTGTTCCAACGCCTCTTGAAGTATTCAGCGTTGTTTTTCCTGCTTGCGCCGTCTTTCTTGTAGTTCTTGTACTCCTGCTCAATGTCCTCTGCTAGGAGGTACTGAGCTTCAAGGGATGTCATAATGTTTGTTTGATACCGAAAGAGACAAAACAAAAAGGAAAGATCTTACTTGACGTTCCGCTGCTGTTATGGTTGAACACAACCAATGAACACGCCTGTTGCTCTTGTTGATTCCCAACACTGAAATCCTTCACCAATGTTACTAGTTCATACACTTCACTCACGTAACTATCACGTAAACTATTTCCGATCAAGATGCGCGAGATCCGGCTCGAAGGACCAAAATGTGCGGTGCGAGGGCTTCGAGTGTTGGAAAGTTTGTTAAATGAAAGTCTATGTTGCGAGATAAACTAAATGTCTATTTAACGGTTACCAAAATGTTCTTAAAGTAAAGATATACTAAAACTAATGTTCTGTTAAAATCTATGAAATGTTAATGTTAAAATGTTTGGAATGTTATGAATGCACCCGGTCGCGATGGGTCCGTGTAATGCACTAATTGATGTTAGGTAAGTACATCGCTTTATAGGCGCGTGCGTCATAACACGTGAAGTGTTCGGTGGCATTCCACCGAACAGCTATAGTTCGTGGATTGGTCTCCAGCACCCTGCGTAGATTAGCTGTGGCAGTCTGACTGTGCTGGAGGTTGGTCTGGATGATCGGGATAGGGTTTGGTGTGGTCGACGACGGCGTCGGCATGGAGTTAGCAAGAGTTGGAGCCATCGGAAATTGTTTCTCCCTCCTCAATCCTCCGCCAGTTGTCTGTGGGTGAGGACGCCAACAGCTGCGCCGTCCATCCAGGGGATGCAGGTGCCTTATCGGCGTCGGCGTCAGCCATGGCTGCTCGGGCCATTTCTTCCTCGAGCTTGTCTATGTCCTTGTCGGTATCATTGGTCTCCGTCTTTGTCTGTTCAGTGTCTGTATCTTCCAGTCTTGGGATGGGTCTGGGGGTACTCTTCTTCTTCTTCTTCCTTGCCTTATCCCTTCATTTGGGGTCGGCTCTCCTCGTTTTTAGGCGCCAGGATAGTCTATCCTGTGTTGTCTGTGCGTCCAACTGAGCTCGTTCCAGATCTTTGGATACGGTTGTCCACCACGTAGCTAGAGGGCGCCCTCTGCCTTTTGTCCTTTCCGGGATAGCTGAGGCCTTCTTTACTGGGTACTCTTCGTCCCTTCTCATGACATGTCCGAACCAGCACATACGTCTCTCTGACATCTTATCTGCTATGGGTGCCACTTTGAAGGAGCCTCTGATGTATTCGTTGCGTACCTTATCAAGTCTCGTAACGCCAGCCGATCATCGCAACATTTACATTTCATTGACGTGCAGCTTGTTTTCGTGAGTCTTTTCCATCGCCCAGCATTCAGTGCCATACAGTATGGCGGGTCTGATAGCCATTTTGTAGACTTTGCCCTTCAGTTTTATTGGCATACTGTTGCCACAGAGTATTCCTGTTAGGGTTCTCCATCTTAACCATGCGGCATTGACTCTATGAGCTGCATCTAAGTCTATTTTGGCGTTCTCAGACAGTATCGATCCAAGATTCTTGAAATGGGTGACTTTGGGCAATGGTTGACCATCGATGGAGATATCGGTGTCGGGCATGGTCTCATCGCCAAAACTGCATCTCATGTATTCGGTCTTACTGCGACTAATACGAAGACCGTGGTTTTCTAGCGCTTGGTGCCATTGTTGAAGAATGATCTGCAGCTGACTCGCAGACTTATCCACCAGAACGACATCGTCAGCAGACGTCAAGGCAGTGGGGATTGAATGTCTTTTGTTAGGTATTCCATAACTAAGTTGAACAGGAATGGACTAAGTGCCGATCCTTGATGCACCCCCACTCTACTTCAAACGGTTTGCTTAGCCCCGACGGTCCCCTCACCTGAGTGCTAATGTCTTCATACATATCCTGTACTAAACCGATATAATGTTCTGGGACCCCTTGCGCTCTCATGGCCTGCCAGACCAATTCCCGCGGTACTCTATCAAAAGCTTTTTCTAGTTTTATGAACACAAGGTGGAGGTCCTCTTTATTGGTTCGGTGCTTTTCCTGTAATATCGTCAAGGTTTGGATAGCATCTGTTGTGGATTTTCCCGGTGCGAATCCCCACTGACTGCTAGATATGTTCCGGGCACCGCTATACTCTGGCCAACGAAAGATGGCACAACAAAAAGGCCGTATTAAAAAAAAATTAAGCTGTTTACCCTAGCTGAACTTTTGGGGGATGAACTGCTTGCGTCCGTAGGATTTACTTAGTTATGAACACCCTACACGTGTCCCCTGGGTAGTGCTAAACGAGCAGTAAAGACGGTGGTAGGCCATAGCATCGGCTGCCGGCTTAAAGGTTACCACCCATCAGACAAAGCCATGCCGCCAAGCGATCCGTCGTGTTCCGGCGTGATGTCTGGTGAAGCCGTATGGTGGAAGATGGGTCTGAGCAGTTGTGTTGTGACGTATACCGGGTATGATGCGCCAGCTGTTGTTGTGTCGGACGTTTGATCGTGGAGGGTAGCGGGATCCGAAGCACGGTGCTCCGCTGGCCGACCGTAGGTAGTTGGGGGCCCAAGTAGTGTGCCAGCCACACACGAAAGGCTGCCCCGCCAACTGCGAAAAATCCCAGGGTGGCCCCATCGTGCCGGTTGGCGGCCGGGCGAGAGGACCCGATGGCGATCCCTGGGGGGGTTCGGGCGTCCCCGCAGTCTCCAGATCAACCCTCCATTGGCACAGCAACTCTGGTTGTATTGTTGGGTTCAACATCGCATCACCTCGCTCAACCGCCATCTTCCATCTCTCCTATTCACTCCACAAAAACCATGAAAGTTAAAAAGAAAGGCAAGTGTCAACAGCGGATGCACGTCCTCTCATTTCAAGTGCAGTTCTCAAATATTAGAGGGCTGCACTCCAATCTCGTTGCGGTCCACCACCATCTTGAGACTGACAAGCCACACTTGCTTTTCTTGACGGAGACCCAAATTAGATGTCCGTCAGATACGGCGTACCTCAACTACCCGGGATACTCACTGGAGCATCATTTCCTGCAGCGTGCCGGGGTCTGTGTGTACGTCCGTAATGACATCTGCTGCCAGCGTCTCCGTCACCTTGAAGACCCAACTTTCTCTACGTTATGGCTGTTGGTGGACACTGGTACGGACAAAATTGTTTATGCCTGTGTCTACCGTTCGCACAGCGGTGATCAGGAGACGACTCGGTTGTTCGACCACCTCAGTGAGGCTGCCGATAAGGCTCTGCAACGGCACCCTGATGCGCAGCTCGTCGCTCTGGGGGACTTTAACGCGTGCCACCAAGACTGGCTGTTCCCATACCAGAGGACCGACCACGCTGGGAGAGAAGCGCGAAACTTTGCAATATCGATGGGCCTTTCCCAGCTGGTCAAGCAAGCGACTAGGGTGCCTGATGTAGTTGGTCATACTGCCAATTGTCTGGACCTTCTGCTGACCACCGATCCGGACAGATGTATCGTAACAGTTTCCTCACCACTTGGAACTTCAGATCACTGTCTGGTGAAGTCTGTTTCGTTCTTCTCCCCACCTGACTGCGACTTACGCGGTGAACGGCGAATGTGGCGTTACAGGTCAGCAGATTGGGATGAGATGCGGCATTTCTTTGCATCTTATCCTTGGCAGCAGGTCTGCTTCTCTTCTGAGAATCCGTCGAGCTGTGCGGATGCTATATCCGATGTGATACATCAAGCTATGAAGTTTTTCATCCCTTATAGAGACGTACCCGTTGGAGGCTCAGCTCACCCATGGTTCAACGCCGATTGCGTTCAAGCTGAAGGGCGTAAGCATTCGGCGTTTCTCGCCTGGGTTGACGCTCGTGACCGCAAAACTCCGGATCTGAGCTCAAAGAAGAGAGCTTTCAACCATGCTGCCAAGTCCTACAAAAAGGCACTAAAGAAGGCTCGGTTCGACCGCATTACTCATATTGGCACAAAGCTCTCTGCACAGCCGTCCGGTAGCAGAGCGTTCTGGTCCCTTGCCAAATCGGTCGAAGCGAACTTCTGTAGGCCCACATTGCCTCCGCTGGTTAAGCCTGATGGAACACTGGCTCACTCGGCGAGAGAGAAAGCAGGTCTCTTTGCATCTCTCTTCGCCCATAATTCTCGTCTTGATACTAGCAGTGCTACTCCACCGACTCTACCTAACTGCAACACCTCGATGCCTGAGGTTCGCATAAGAAATAAAGAAGTTTTGAGAGCACTGTGTCGCCTAGACGTGAATAAAGCTAGTGGACCAGACGGTGTACCAGCAATAGTTCTCAAGGCATGTGCGCCCGAGTTGTCTCCTGTATTGACGCGCTTGTACCGCCTCTCATTTAGGACTGGTATAGTGCCCAAGTCCTGGAAGCTTGCCAACGTGCAACCCGTGTCCAAAAAGGGCAGTCGTGCCGATCCTGCCAACTATCGGCCGATTTCAATAACCTCCATACTCTGCAAGATTATGGAGCGTGTATTGAACTCGCGCCTCATGGCATACCTGGAAGGTAACGATCTCCTCAGTGACCGACAGTACGGGTTTCGCCACAATCGGTCTACTGGGGACCTACTAGTGTATACCACTCACATGTGGGGCGAGGCCCTCGAGAAGAATGGAGAAGCGATTGCTGTCTCCTTAGACGTCTCGAAGGCCTTCGACAGGGTATGGCACGCCAGCCTTCTGAGTAAGCTTCCAGCGTACGGCATTTCCCCTGGTCTGATCAACTGGGTAAAAGACTTCCTGAGTGAACGGTCTCTCCGAGTTGTTGTCGATGGATGCTCATCAGAGCCCATGTCCACTAATGCCGGAGTTCCTCAGGGGTCAGTTCTCTCTGCAACTCTTTTCCTGCTGCATATTAACGATCTGCTGATGCCCGGTATCTATGGGTATGCAGATGATAGCACAGTTGTAGAGAGATACCTTCCAGGTGCTCGGGCTAGTAAGGAACTAATCCGGTCCGAACGAGAGGCTATGGTGGACCGTACGAATGTCTCACTTCAGGCAGTCTCCAAGTGGGGCGAAACCAATCTAGTTGAATTCAACGCCGCCAAAACACAAGCGTGTCTGTTCACCGCCAAAAGGAGCCCGTTCACCTTGGCTCCTGCTTTTCGGAATGTATCCCTGGAGTGCACCGACCGCCTTCAGCTCTTGGGAGTTGAAATTTCCTCAGACCTCAATTTTGGGCGGTTCATTGAGTCCAAAGCCAAGGTAGCTGCTAGAAAACTAGGCGTTCTTGCAAAGGTCCGACGGTACTTCACACCGGGACAGCTTCTAATGTTATACAAAGCACAGGTCCGATCGTGTGTGGAGTACTGCAGTCACATATGGGCTGGTGCTGCAAAATGCCATCTAGCAGCTTTGGACTCAGTGGAAAGGCGTGCGAAGAGGCTAATTGGGGATCCAGATTTGGTTAAGTCCAATCTACAAAGCCTCGAGCACAGGCGCAGGGTAGCCAGCCTATCGGTATTTTACAGGTTGCATTTTGGAGAGTGTGCGCGGGAATTGCATGGCTTGATTCCACCATCTCCTTTCTACCATCGGACAACCCGACGTACGGCGAGTATCCACCCTTACGTTGTTGAAACTTCAACGGTCCGGACTAAGCGTTTCGCTTCGTCGTTTATACCGCGTACATCGAAGGACTGAAACTGAAAAAACTAGTCAAAATATTTGTACTGCGTGAAATCTAAACACAACTGATTTCTTTGGATGTGATGTGATAGTCACTTTACTTCAGACTTTCCTCCAATAAACTAGAGAATTGAAATTATCTTTTAATTGCCCATCGTGCTTTTTACGCAACTGATCTTAAAATCCACGGGGTTATTGGTGTCTAAAAGCCTTGTTCAAGCTAATTCATAGAAGGGTAGTTTTAGCCAGCGGCTTCCTGCGCGCGAAGCCGCTGGCTAAAGCTACTTAATTTTAATATGTGTAGCCTCGGTTAAACTTAATCTTAATAACCCTACTAAGAATAAGCTTGAACAAGGTTTTTAGGGCCTTGCATGATCGAATCAGGTGTGAAGACAAGCTTAAGTGGCAGTGAGCTGGGTACATCGCTCGCAGAACGGATGGTCGATGGGGCCAAAAGGTTCTGGAGTGACGATCGGATAACTGAAGACGCAGCGTTGAAAGGCCTCGCAACAAGGGTACCGATAACCTGGTAAGGTTCACGGGAATCCGATGGAGGCGTGATAAACAGGACCGGCCGTTGTGGCGACACTTGAAAGAACCTTTGTCTAGCAGTGGACACCTTTCAGCTGAAATGATGATGACGATCGATGTTGACATGTTGATGAGATCAATCTCTCGGAAAGATTATTCCAAATAAAGAATGGCTGAATCTAACCTCTCCAAAGAAAAAGAAATTTTGCATTCTATTCCTAGTAAATCTTAACTGTTCAGCTTTTCTGTATAAATTCACAAAGACTTCGCCATCATCACCGAAAGACTCCCTATTTCTGTATTATTTATCAGAAGAAAACCTAAAATGTCCTAAGCATAATTTTCGAGATTACTCCGGTTTTTTTAAAATTTCGCCTTTAAATCTCTAATCGTTCGGGGTATGCAAAAAACGATCATAATCTAGGTTTTTCCAAAAGTACTAAATTAATTCGTATCCTACTAATAAATTTATTAGTAGTAGGGGGGCCTCTTGGTCGAATTTGCTACATGCCCCGCGCCGGCTTAATCCGACACTGACGACGCTTCACTCCTGGACAGCATCGAATGTTATACAAAGCACAGGTCACACAGAGTACCTTGCTCAGGTCCAATCATGTGCGGAGTAGTGCAGCCGCATGTGGGCGGTGAAATAAAAGGTTTTTCAATAAGCATTTCCCTGGAATCTTTTGAATAAAACAAATTGTGTGTTATCGATTTTTTTTAATCATTTGAATGACCGATTGATGTAATTATGTATGGAATATAATATCGTTCAAATGTCCGCCGCAGCTTCGCTGGATAGCGCGCATCCGAAATGTCCAATTTTCCATGTCCTTTACTGTTCTCATAATTAGGAGTTTCGTCTACTCATTATCGAAACCTCCTGAAAAGTATAATTCACCGTGTGAGTAATATTTCAATTTGTTAGGTATTAATAGTTAGCTTAGCAAAAAGTATCAAGATTTTATAATAGAAATTAAAAAACTAACCTAGAAATGAAATTATTGAATCCAATCGTCGCATTTTCTCTGTATGTTTCTAATTTAATTCACTTTTTGCGTAGATAAGATTAGGACCATAGATAGCAACATAGCACCATAGACAACACCATCAATAATAAAAAGTGAAGTCTAAAGTTCCGGGCACCGCTAGTACATAGATAAGATTAGGACCATAGATAGCAACATAGCACCTTAGACAACACCATACGTAATAAAAAGTGAAGTCTAAAGTTCCGGGCACCGCTAGTACATAGATAAGATTAGGACCATAGATAGCAACATAGCACCTTAGACAACACCATACGTAATAAAAAGTGAAGTCTAAAGTTCCGGGCACCGCTAGTACATAGATAAGATTAGGACCATAGATAGCAACATAGCACCTTAGACAACACCATACGTAATAAAAAGTGAAGTCTAAAGTTCCGGGCACCGCTAGTACATAGATAAGATTAGGACCATAGATAGCAACATAGCACCTTAGACAACACCATACGTAATAAAAACTGAAGTCTAAAGTTCCGGGCACCGCCAGTACATAGATAAGAGTAGGACCATAGATAGCAACATAGCACCATAGACAACACCATAAGTAATAAAATAAAAGTAAGTATGCACAGTTTGAACCAATTTTAATATTCGATAAATCAAAAATACGTTTTTAATTTATTATTTAACACAAAAAAAAATGTTTTAAAATACGTTATCGCTGTTAAGTACTTAAAATTTTAGATACTTACTTCATTTATGTAAAAAAGCTATAATGCTCGCGCACTACGCTGCCACGACCAGACGTGGCCGCACACATCGGGGTGCACTTCCCACCACCCACCACTAGCGACAGTAGCGACAAGCGAACATCGAGGAAATAGCTACGAGATGCGGGTGTCCACCCGGAAAGCGAGCGTCGCTGAAGGAGTTTTTTTTCTATAGACTAGTGGAGAAAGACGGTACTCACCGAATAAGTCAACGATCAATTTATTATTAAGTAGCAATACACTTGAAAAAACCGTTTGAACCGAAATTTTTAGGATATTTGCAAAAAATTATTACTAATCCTAATTTTATAATTTACCAGTTAGCATTTATTTAAGCTTCCAAACAGCCTAATCAAACTCGGTTTTATGCCAAAAATCGAATACTTATTAGCTTACATTATTTCAAATTAATTTAGAATTTTCAAGTATCCGGTCTTGTGCAAACATTCTAGAACTATCAAATAAAAAAGTTGTTTTCTGATTACATATGTCTTAAACGGGACCTACTATTGTTAGCTAATTGGTTGCCATTCGCTTACGTGTCAGCATTCGGACAGAAGTCATAATTATTGTGACGTGAGGCATAATGTGGGAAGGCGGCAAATTTTGTTTGACTGCGTTCCGTCTAAACAGCTAAGCTTTCTTTTTTTTTTGTAACGTGGCAGTTTAAGCAAGCTGAACAATGCAGACGAAGAAGTTAGTACCCAGGGGCGTAGCTAAAGCAGTATCAATCGTATCAATGATATGGGGCCCCCGAGCTACAGGGGCAAAATTCGTAACATGTATCTTAAATTCTCATATTGATAAAAGGCCAGGAGTGAATGAAAAATGACTATATGATACTCTGTAAATAGTTTTTAGCACGCTCCTCTAGCTTTAGCATTTTCTACACACAAAACGACAATAAAAACTCAACCTATTTTAGTAGGTACCTTCTGAATGATCCATTAAATGAGCTCATTTTCATTTTCGAGGCCTCTCAAGGGACTATTTATTTGCTAGTAGAAGCTATTTCGTACAAAAAGACAAGCTTTGAAACATATTTGATACGGAGCCCCATTAGGACTAGCTACGCCACTGTTGGTACCGTATAGTTCCGTTGCGCATTGCACACATCGCGGCAGAGCGATGAGCCAAGTGAGCAGCATAGAGTAGTTGAGGGGTTAAAAATCGAAACCAGTTCGCACATTTATACTTGGCCGAAGAAACCAACAGGTCACACAACCGGCCATCTCATCAGTTGTGGTCAAACTTTGTGTTGGTATTTTTGTATGAAAGTGCACACCTCGGTAAGGAGCTTCTGCAATCAAGTTTGCGACGTCCAGTCGTGGCCATGGCTGCGGTGTGCGCGAAGTTCATAAAGACTCGTATAAAAAAAATCACACTTTTACGGAACTGTACGCAATATCAAGCTTTTTTAACAGTATTTTATAGTAATAGTGAATCGGCTGATTGTTTGCAAATCCTATGGTTGCCAACATTAATCCGTAGCCAAGAAGAATCGAAAAAAGCTTGTGCCTCGCTAGCCATTGGCGCATCCCTCCAACTGAAATTACAAAGGATTCACTTATATAGTGTTCATGACTGGGGATGGGGGTGATTTACTTTTTTAACCCTTTAACCGCTAGCGTCGGATTTTTTTGTTGTGTTTGCGACTGAGTACTTAATCTCGTTTAGCTCTTCAATTCCGATAGGTGACAGAAGAGCTGACGAGATGCAGTATTTGGTCGTGGATGTGCGACCCTGGCGGAATAAAAGCAAGAGTGTTTGTCGGATATATCTGTCCGACGTAGGCGGTTAATTAAAAGATTAATTATTGATACTGGTAATTTTTAACAGATATGGCTTTGTTACTTACTGGTACACAGTGTGAGTGACATTTAACTTTCATTAAATCTGACAAATAGGTAGGTACATTTTGGCAGATAAGAATAATATAATATAATATAATATAATATAATATAATATAATATAATATAATATAATATAATATAATATAATATAATATAATATAATATAATATAATATAATATAATATAATATAATATAATATAATATAATATAATATAATATAATCTAATATATAAAATTCTCGTGTCACGGTGTTCGAACTTGAACTCCTCCGAAACGGCTCGACCGATTCTCATGAAATTTTGTGAGCATATTGAGTAGGTCTGAGAATCGGCCAACATCTATTATTTTTTTTTTTTATTTATATGGCAGAACAACGTTTGCCGGCTCAGCTAGTATAATATAATATAATATAATATAATATAATATAATATAATATAATATAATATAATATAATATAATATAATATAATATAATATAATATAATATAATATAATATAATATAATATAATATAATATAATATAATATAATATAATATAATATAATATAATATAATATAATATAATATAATATAAGTAATGTAATATAATATAATATTCCACAACTATCACACGACGCCGTCTAGTCCCAAGCTAAGCAGAGCTTGTGTTATGAGTACTAGACCACTGATAAACATACGTATATATTTCTAAATGCATAGGTACATATTATAGATAAATTACACCCAGACACAGAACAAATGATCGTGCTCATCACACAAACATTTGTCTTGGAAGGGAATCGAACCCACGACCTCCAGCATAGCAGTCAGGGTCACTAACCACTAGGCTAGTCAAAAACAGACCAGAATAAAGCCTTTGTGATATCATGTTAGTTAGAAACTAAAGTATCTGACAGGTTGACTCCAGCCTTCAACATCGGCTTATCAAAGCGCGTACGGTAGGCCTGGCGGCTAATGGAAGAGCTATCTATAATATGCGAAGTATGTCTGTTTTAAATCGAAATTTAAAAAATATATATTTTGAATGTTAGTCATTATATTCAAAATATTTTTATTAGTTCCTATTTTTCTACCACTGATATAAGGTAGGTTAGTTTTAAACATGTTTAGACATACCATTTCTGTTGACGTTCGCTGTGGGGAACCTCATCGATGCGGGCTGTTTAGCATAAACAAGCATATATCGCACCCTTACGAGATCACAATTAGTAACGATGTATTGTGTCATTTGTCCATCGCAGCCTTGCTCTGTTAGTAATTTGCTTTTCTCATCTTCATATATACCGTCACCTGAAACCATTTCATAATTGAAGTTTAGACAATATTATAATAGTTACACTCGGAGAGAGCGCGCCCAGCCAAGGACCAAATAGACGGGAAGACGAGCGACAAAAAGCTGCAAACATTTTATGTACAACATAGGTATTTAAATTGTTAGTCTTTTCTGACCCACTCCTAGGCAAAGACCTCCAATCTTTCCGTCTTTCGCGGTTCCACGGTTCCTCCTTCCAGTTCTGACACAATTGGTCTATTTCGTCTCGCCATCTCCTTGCAACATACCTAATACTGCTTGCATTTTCATGCTTGGTTTTGAGCTGTGAGCTTTCGTCTTTCAAAATGTAAGCGTTTGGTGCGATCGACCTCGCTAACCAAACCCTAACGAAACCGGATGACTGACGATAGGCCATTACTTTTCAACACTAATGTAACGCGATTTTTATCGCTCGCCTCCCGAACTAAATATTAAAAACTTCACCTTCATTAGAAACAGGCTTTTGGTAATTAATTCCTTCCGGAGCGTCAATGACTTCGCACATAGCGATGCAGGACAAGTGACCACCAATGCAACTGGCGCCCCATCCGAATCCTCCATGACTAGTCGGCAAGCTTATGTTCAACTCAGGTGACAAGTACACGCCATTACCCAGCAGTGTGTTCTGCTCAATAAAAAAAAGCAATAGAGGACAGTTGGTTAGAAAACTCTTATTGTTAAAACCGAGTGGTGCGCACACTAAAAAATATATAGCGTCCGAGAAGTTTTCCCCCATTTCACCTATCTGGCAAAGACTGCATTTTAAGCACAATCGGTGCGCAAATGATTGCTTCCTCAGTCATCATCAAAGAGTCTCCATCTCCAGGCTACGTGCAACAGCAAACTGCTCACTGATCATGTAAGGCTGACTCCGGCTTGCCCACCATCACGCATCTTAATTTAGATAACACGAATAGTTGCTAATTTGACAAAATTTGTCGCCAAATATCAGAATTTGTCGGTCACTGGTTCAAAAGACTATCAAGTGTTTATAGGTGGTCGATCTTGGGTCAGCCTCCCCAGCTTGCCCACATTTGTATCTCAAAAACTAGGGTACCTAGAAATATGTATTTTCTCCCAGATTTAGTCGCTAATTAGTCAAAATTAGTCGCCAAATCTCAGCATTTGTCGGTCACTGGTTCCAAAGTTAAAGAGCTAAACGGTTTCTAAAGGGTTTCTAGGTTGTTGACATTGAGAAAATCTCACCTATACTACCTCAATATAGGACAAGCCGTACCCGTGGAGTAGGTATATTGCTACTTGTGGAGGGGTCTCTCCAAGAGTGGTCCGTCCCGGATGTCTGTCGCAGAGCCTCTCCAGGGTTTTCAGTAGGAAGGATGGCCTGTATGCCTTGGGTTGCGTATAGTCAGTTTTTCCGGGTTTCGGGATGAAAATAACTTTCACCTCACGCCATGCATGTGGTACATATCTGACTGCTATACAGGGATGGTATATCACTAGCAGCCACGGCACTAGGGAGTGTTCTCCACATTTCAGTAGCGCTGGAAAGACACCGTCTAGTCCTGGTGACTTGTACGGTTGGAAGGTCCTGATGGCCTATTTAATTCGGTCTTCTGTCACTATGTTATGTTAAACAGATGATCGTAAAAGCTTTGAACAAGGATCTGTGTTTTTTGGCGTTCCATCTGCCATCGAAAATTGGAGAGGACAGATGAAACCCAATACAATTTTTTTTAAATCAATCCTTATTTTAAAAAATGGCTCCGTAGCTAATTCGTATGTAGACAATGTTGACACTTTTAATACTTGTGCATTTGATAGCATATTTCAAAGTATGGCTATAGCCTATGTTGATCGACCCCAGGTTAAAAAACTTATATTAGAGAATAAAGATACTGAAGTTTGTCAAATTATTCAACAAATAGTTGAAAATAGTAGAGATAAAACAACCTTTTATCGAAATAGAACTAAATTATTGTTAAAGCACTTTTGGACAGACGATGAGACAAAACACCAAAATGTTAACTGCGAATGCAATACTACCAAAATTATTGATCATATCCTTTATCCACTATTTTATAGTACAATACGCCATAAAAATGTAATAATGAGCGTTGCTCTAGTCAGAGTAATTTATTAAGAAAATGTCAATATTTACCAATTAACATCGATGTAATAAAAATAATTATATATTTCGATAATGCTGAAATGCCATCCGTTTTTATGACATCGATGTTAGTAATTTAGTTCTATTTCCATATAAGGTTATTTTATCTCCACTGTTTTTAACTATTTGTGCAATAACAATAATTGGTCGTCGATAATACAGCCTGGTGACAGACGGACAGACAGATGACGGACGGACAGCGGAGTCTTAGTAATAGGGACCCGTTTTAGCCTCTGGGTATGGAACCCTAAAAATCATATCTTTCAGGCAATAGGTTGATACGTAGGTACTTTTTATTATTGCGTATTTTTTTTTTTGGCTTTTCACGGTTTGTGCATTTAGCCAGTGTAAAATTTAGAAAGTATTAAGTATTCAGTTTTCACTTTAAGTTACTTTGAGTTCCTTTGGAACGTGGATGTAACACATTCCAATGTTTTTGCAGTATTTAGCAGCAAATGTATCGGGTCAGCCTTCTCTGTAAGCTTCGCTGTGGTAGTCAATTCTACAATAATTCTCAGCTCCTTTTTCCGAGATCGTGTCTGTTTCAATGATTCCCCGTATTGTCCAGCTGGACAATACGGGGGAAAAATAATTATTAGTTAATTGGGGTAGTTTTGTAACTACCCCAATTTTAAATCACAGTATCCAAATTTATCCAATGGGAATCAATTTGCGAATAATTAAAACAGCCACTGAACTTCCTCGAAAAACTCCCGCCAAAATCTGATTTATTTATGTACTTACATACTTAGGTTAGGTTAGTTTAGTCATATATGCTTACCATCAGGTGGGATCGCAGTCTAGGACTAGTTTAAATCATAAAAAAATATATATTAGGCTTTAAGTTCGCCTTTATGTTTGTGTTAATCGGCCAATTTACGGATGTTGATACCGCTAGACTAGTCTATTTTAGTTATTTTCATAGTATCATGTCATACGGTATCTTACTATGGGGACGGGCTGCAGACATCGACTCAATTTTTATTCTACAGAAAAGAGCTATTAGAGCTATTTACAATCTCCGCCGGTGCGATTCTCTAAGGGAACTGTTTAAGGATATTAACATATTGACGGTGCCTTGTCAATATATCTATGAAAACATCATGTACCTACGTTAGAAAAAATCTTCATCTTTTTAGCAAAAGAGGCGATAGACATAATTATGTTACAAGAAATAGGGACCAATTAGTTCAACCAGGTTTCAGACTGTCTAAAGTGGCCTCTTCTTTCATGGGGTACTGTTTGAAATGTTATAATAAATACCTCCCCAAATATTAGAACTCAATGAAACGAAATTTAAATCTTGTATTAAACGCACACTATGCAGGCAAGCATATTATAAGTTGGAGGATTTTAATCAAGATAAAAATGCTTGGCTCAATGCTGGTCCAGCTCCACTACCACCGGGGTGTACAAATTGATTAGTTTTGAAACTATTATTACTATTCATTAATGTGTTTTTTTTTTGAATTTGTTAAATTTGTAAAATATTATTGTAGTTAGTATTGTATACTGTAGAAGCATTTTTTTCAAAGTTTGTAAATGTGAGTACCATGGAGCTTTTTTTTTTAGGTTACTATTAGACTTGTTTGACATAAATGAGCATGGCAGTTGAGAGTTTGTCATGCTCACTCAAATGTCTCACTGATGGTGGCGCGTGTGATCATTCGGTTCCCTTCAAAATGGTTGAACTGAGTGGTGCTAATATTCGCGTCAGGTGCGTGAACGGGCGCTGTCAGTTGAGACTGGTCATCTCTTAGCTGCCAGTTGCTATTTTAATATCTATATATTATTTAGTTTTTATTTTTACTTTATTGACATTGTTCTCACATGATAGCGACAAGAAACATGTAACAGAGATATTTGTAATTCCAAAACATGATTGAAAAGAGTGTCCATGGAGTTTCTTGCACATTCTTCTCCATAGAGATCTACGCTTTGGAATGTGCAATTAGCTAGAGTGAATAGGCTCTTGATAAACTAGTGCGCCTCACCATCAATGATTGCATCACTGCTTACCATCAGGTGGGATCGCAGTCAAGCGCTGGTTTATATCAATTAAAAAAAAAAAAAAAAAAAAAAAATTAGAACCTAACATCATAAACGAAGATGGCGTTATCCTTACTATTAGGCGGTACGAAGTTCGCCGAGTCAACTAGTTTTAAAACAAACATGTATTTAATTGAGAATTTTTCTCTCTCTGACATATCCGTTTAAACTAGAATTATATTTACACACTAGCTGTGCCCGCGACTTCGTTCGCGTGGATGATGAAACTTATCAATGAGTTTTTTTGTGTAAAGTGCTATTTGTGTACGTTATCAATCGAGCATACCGGTATTAATACTTCTGTCCCGGCGCGGGCCCTTTGTGACTAATTACATTAGAACACCAATTGTGTCTCATTAGCGGTGATTAAGAGGGTATATGATATCTTTGCTCGCGGCATCGCTCGCGTGCTGTAAGTTTTTTGTAGTAAATTTCTACTTTGGTACCTGTTTAGCAGGATAACCGATAGCGAAGCTGACGTTCATTGCAACGAATGCTCACAAAGATAATGGTAACGACAGATAGTCACCATACGACATCAATTGAGAGCTTCAGCATACACGACATTGTCAGTGAGCCCGTCCAAAATATGAACTTAAAGGTTCCTTGTATTTACAGATAATAATAGAAATATTTTTTCTTGGCGATTTCTCGTATACTCTTCGATGTAGCTCTTGATTCAAAGATTCAAAGATTCAAAAGCATTTATTTCAAATAAACCATTTACAGGCACTTTTGAAATGTCAAGAAGTCAGTCAGTCAGAAAAAATGATGCTAATTGCACATTCCAAAGCGTAGATCTCTATGGAGAAGAATGTGCAAGAAACTCCATGGACACTCTTTTCAATCATGTTTTGCAATTACAAATATCTCTGTTACATGTTTCTTGTCGCTATCATGTGAGAACAATGTCAATAAAGTAAAAATAAAAACTAAATAATATATAGATATTAAAATAGCAACTGGCAGCTAAGAGATGACCAGTCTCAACTGACAGCGCCCGTTCACGGACCTGACGCGAATATTAGCACCACTCAGCTCAACCATTTTGAAGGGAACCGAATGATCCAACAAACGCGCCACCATCAGTGAGACATTTGAGTGACCATGACAGACTCTCAACTGCCATGCTTATTTATGTCAAACAAGTCCAATAGTAACCTAAAAACCATAAAATAGCTCCATGGTACTCAAATTTACAAACTTTGAAAAAAAACTGCTCTACATTATACAATACTAAATACAATAACAATAATTATCTACAATAATATTTTACAAATTTAACAAATAGTTTCAAAACTAATCAATTTGTACACCCCGGTGGTAGTGGAGCTGGACCAGCATTGAGCCAAGCATTTTTATCTTGAATATAATCCTCCAACTTATAATTTTTTTTTTATTCCACAACTATCACACAACGCCGTCTAGTCTCAAGCTAAGCAGAGCTTGTGTTATGAGTACTAGACAACTGATAAACATATTTATAATATTTCTAAATACATACATTTTATAGATAAATTACACCCAGACACAGAACAAATGATCGTGCTCATCACACAAACATTTGTCCTGGGTGGGAATCGAACCCACGACCTCCGGCATAGCAGTCAGGGCCACTAACCACTAGACCAACAGGCCAGTCAAGTGCCATATGCTTGCCTGCATAGTGTGCGTTTAATACAAGATTTAAATTTCGTTTCATTGAGTTCTAATATTTGGGGAGGTATTTTATTATAACATTTCAAACAGTAAGACCCCATGAAAGAAGAGGCCACTTTAGCCAGTCTGAAACCTGGTTGAACTAATTGGTCCCTATTTCTTGTAACATAATTATGTCTATCGCCTCTTTTGCTAAAAAGATGAAGATTTTTTCGAACGTACATGATGTTTTCATAGATATATTGACAAGGCACCGTCATGATGTTAATATCCTTAAACAGTTCCCTTAGAGAATCGCACCGGCGGAGATTGTAAATAGTTCTAATAGCTCTTTTCTGTAGAATAAAAATTGAGTCGATGTCTGCAGCCCGTCCCCATAGTAAGATACCGTATGACATGATACTATGAAAATAACTAAAATAGACTAGTCTAGCGGTATCAACATCCGTAAATTGGCGGATTTTTCTAACAGCATATGCAGCTGAGCTAAGCCGTCCCTCAAGAGATGTTAAATGAGGAACCCATTGTAGCCGTGAGTCAAGCGTAATCCCTAGGAAAACCGTTTTATCGACAAATTCTAGTTTCTCATTGTTCAATATTATGTCACAATTACTACTCTTTACATTCGGTAAGGAAAATCTTATGCATTTCGTTTTTTTCCCATTTAGAACTAGATTATTAGCAGTGAACCAGTTTTGGACCTGCAGTAGGGCGTTATTTTCGTCGTCAAGATTATTAGTCTTTCTATTTATCTTGAAAATCAAGGAAGTGTCGTCGGCAAACAACACCATATTAAGTTTGTTTTGCAACAAATAGGGTAAATCATTAATATAAACTAAAAATAAAAAAGGACCTAAAATTGAACTTTGGGGTACCCCCATTCTCACATTTAATCTGGACGAATTGACACCGTTTATCTGAACTAGTTGCTGTCTGGCTTGGCTTTTCTAACCTTAAAAATTAAACTTATTATTATCTTCTAAACTAAGACCCGACAAAATCTGCGACTTGGTGACAAATTACGACTAAATTTGGACGAAAACAGATCTTCGCTAGGAGCTCTTTATTTTTGAGATATTAAGCCGCTAGATTTTCTCAATGTCAACAACCTAGAAACCTTTATAACTTTGGAATCAGTGACCGACCAATTAATTCTGAGATTTGGCGCCTAATTTCGACTAATTAGCGACTAAATATGGGAGAAAACACATCTTGCTAGGTACCCTAGTTTTTAAGATACAAATGTGGGCAAGCTGGGGAGGCTGACCCTGGATCGGCCACCTATAAACACTTATAACTTTTGAACCAGTGACCGACCAATTCTGATATTTGGCAACAAATTTCGACAAATTAACGACTAAACATTCGTGTTATCAAAATTAAGATGCGTGATGGTGGGCAAGCCGGAATCAGCCTTACACTAATCATGTAAGTCAACGACCATACATAAAGTATAATTTCAATTACTGGATTTGCCTTGCTTTACTCGATTTACGTAGGGGTTGACCGTCGACCAGTGAAAGCTCACCTAGGCAAGTATATATATATTTATATTTCAAGAATTGTTTCTGCCCATGGAAATAAATAACTTTCTTCAAGAAAGTCCCAGTCTTTAGAAACTTACTAACTTTGTATGTGGGGACAAGATAAATTACATGAAGATTCATAGTTACGTACCTTATTTAAGTGTTGTTGTAAACCAAAGTTGAGAATGGTGTAAAAGTTTTCCAATCTATTTCCGTGATAGGCATAAAATATGTGATGGTTCTTAGCTAGCTCTTTCCATTTAGTTTCTGCAGTGGACTTACAAGAGCTTGCTACTTGGAATATATATTGTGGTTTTGTCGCAGTTACCGCAGAATGTGCGTTTGCTAATACTATATCATGCTGTAATAAAGTATTCAATTTAGTCAAAATTATTAAAACAGTCAATAAAACAGATATGCCCTTCGGCCCTCGTGCTCGAGTGTTCAAAGTCTGTATATTAAAATAACTATACGAAATTAAATTAAGTTGTTGGCAATAAAAAAATGAGAAAATCGCAAAATATCTCAAGTTTTCCAAAAAAAACAGCAGCTACCATGCCGTTTTAATGGATTTAGGCCACCGGGCTACTGGGGTCCGACGTGAGCAAAAATTCGTTAGATGTTATCCACAACCTTATATTATGGTATTGTCTACACAAACTAGGATTGTCTACACAAGATCATAATAAATCCTAGTCCAGAACGCTCCAGTGAAGGAGCTCTTTTTAAAATCAAGACCTGTCCCACCCCAGTCAGAGTAATCCTATTTTTCAGCTTGTGTTCTTAATTTATGGAATTTACAATTTGTGACAAATCAAACTGTGAAGAGTTTACAATAACCCGTATGGACGTTACTTATCCAGTTAGTCTGTTCAAATCAGTGGCGTAGTTTGGGCTGGGAAGGGGGGCAGCGGGGGCCACGGCCCCAGGTGGCATACGAAAGGGGCGGCAGGAAACGCCAATATATTAATTTAAAAAATGTAAAAAAAATACTGCTAAGTAAAAAGGGCAAGTTAGCGTTGGAGCGCTAGAGGTGATGCTGTAAACTCCATTAGACATAATTACAAAGACTGCATTAGAAAAACTAATTGAACCAAATATAAATTTGAACAGCACATACGGATTCAGGAAGTTTATTAGTCGCTATGCAGTCATTTTCGAGTTACTTAGGCTTCTGGTATCCGGTACTGCGTGAGGTTAATGATACTCAAAAGTATTAGCAGACCGAGGGACTGAATATATACCAGTGTGCTCAGAAAATAAATGCTTTACAGACCTTATTACAAAGCCATGGAGGCTCTCGGGTCTCGATTAAGAGAGCGCATGCATGGAGACGGGCCAGTTCCCACTTCGCTGGAAGACGGGGGAAAACTGGTCTTTATCGCGAAACCGGGGCGCCCAACGGACTCTCCGTCCGCGTATCGGCTCATTGTGCTGCTAGACGAGGTGGGCAAGCTCTTTGAAAGAGTAATTGCAGACCGCCTCGTCGCGCACCTAGCACAGGCGGGGCTGAACCTTGCGGATGGCCAGTTCGGCTTTCACAGGGGGCGCTCCACGGTAGACGCCATCATGCGCGTGCGAGCCCTCACGACGGGGGATGCGGTGTCCCAGGGCAGATGTGTCGTGGTAGTGTCTTTGGATATCGCCAACGCCTTCACTTCCCTGCCCTGGAGTAGTATTAGGAGGGCACTCCGGTATCACCAGGTGCCCGACTACCTCTGTCGTATGATCGAGGCCTACCTGTCGGACAGGTATATCGTCTACCCTGGTCACCGGGTAGAGTGGAAACGGCGAGAGATTTCGTGCGGTGTTCCGCAGGGAGCGGTACTAGGACCACCCTTGTGGAACATCGGGTACAACTACGAGCTGCGCGGCGATCTCTCTGACGGGGTCAGCGTGGTCTGTTACGCAGACGACACGCTGGTCCTGGCGCAGTGAGAGTCGTACGGCGGTCGAATTAGCGACACGCGTAGTTGCGATAGTCGTTGATAGGATCCAGCAGTTGGGAGTGCCCGGGTGTCACCATTGTGTGGACCGCCCGGAGGACACGGTGGAGCATACGGTAGAGGTGTGCCCCGTCTGGGCAGAGCACCGCCGTGTCCTCGTGTGGTCGATCGGCGGCAGCGATCTCTCACGCCGAGCTTTGGTACAGGCCATGGTCCAGAGCAAGGAAGAGTGGCAGGCGGTCGCCTACTTCTGCGAAGCAGTAATGCTAGCAAAGGAGGAGGCCGTACGTGTACGTGACCGTCTGGTAACCGTCCGGACCGAGCCCAAGACGTCGACGGCGCGTAATGTTCCACACGCGCCTCAAGGAGATGTCAGCAACCATAGGGGCCCAGCAGGGTCGAAGCCTACTGGGGCCAAGGGTCTGATTCTGAAAGGAAGACTCGGCCCTGGTATGAAAGGCAACGAAAGAACAGGAGTGGGTTTTTAGTCAGTAAAAGTTACACTTACACTATATCCCGCTCCACCCAAGAGCGGGGGATGTCATTGGATGATTTTCACACCGAAAAAAAAAGACCTTATTACAAGAAAATCGAGAGGAATTTGTAAACGGAGCTCTCCAGCATTCTAAAAGTTAATGCAAACAAATTTCTTACGAACCCCCAAGACAAATCAAGAGAAAGCATATTTTTGGTGATGGAGATGTAGATGCTGAGTTATAGTACGAGAATGAACTGAGGCGAACCATGTTCACTTCAGTAGACAGAGTGATTGCTGAAATTCGTGATCGATTTCAACAGCGCCTGCAAAATTTAGCGCAAAATACACCTTTTTAATACCTGCAGTAATGCTGGGCTCCGAAGAACTTAACCTAAATCAAGCTCCTCAGGACATTATTACAGAAGAGTTTCGAGTTGAGCGCGCACCTCGAGTCTTCGTAGGAACAGACCCAGATTGCAAAAAAGAAACTCATTAAATTAAGTCTGGATCCGTAGGCTATTAAAATATATTATTCAGTCCAAACAAGAGGAAGGCTTACCCAACATAGTCATAATGTTTAGAATTTTTTAACCTGTGCCATATGCAATGCTAGTTATATATGAAAGAAGTTTTTCAAAACTTAAATTAATTAAAAATTACTTAAGATATACATGTCCACCTTAAGATTAACAAATAACTATAACCCTCGGTTTCTGATTTAAGCATTCGAAGATGAGAATTACTCAAACTCTACTTTGCCCTGAAAACCTGTCAAAATATGGTAGTTAAGTATGGTTTGAGACGTTCTTAACTCAAAATACTCAATTCAGAAATCCGCAGTAAGTAATTTTGTACGGAACCTGTACCCACTTTGTAGCATTTTAGACTAGGTGACCAGAATAAACAGTCGTATTTTCTGTCTAAAGAGAGACCGACTTAGCTTTCTACAGTCCGTTTTTTGGTACGAAAAAAAAAACCATCAATCTTAAAAAGCACAGTTAAACAAAGCAAAAACTTTCCATTTCCCGAGGTTCGCATAAGGAACAAAAAGGTTCTGAGAGCACTGTGTCGTCTAGACGTAAATAAAGCTAGTAGACCAGATTGTATGTATACCAGCCATTGTTCTCAAGGCTTGTGCGCCCGAGTTGTCTCCTGCATTGACGCGCTTATATCGCCTCTCATTTAGGACTGGTTGCTGGTTAGGGCTGGTTTAGTGCCCAAGTCCTAGAAGCTTGCCAACGTGCAACCCTTGCCCAAAAAAGGCAGTCGTGCCGATCCTGCCAACTATCGGACAATTTCAATAACCTCGTAAGATTATGGAGCGTGTATTGAACTCGCGCCTCATGGCATACCTGGAACGTAACTATCTCCTCAGTGACCGGCAGTACGGGTTTCGCCGCAATCAGTCTACTGGAAACCTACTAGTTTATGCCACCCACTTGTGGGGCGAGACCCTCAAGAGGAATGGGGAAGCGATTGCAGTTTCCTTAGACGTCTCGAAGGCCTTCAGACAGGGTATGGCACGCTAGCCTTTTGTTTTGAGTAAGCTTCCAGCGTACGGCATTTCCCCTGGTCTGATAACTGGGTGAAAGACTTCCTGAGTGAACGGTCTTTCCGAGTTGTTGTTGATGGATGCTCATCAGAGCCCATGACGACTAATGCCGGAGTTCCTCAGGGGTCTATTCTCTCTGCAACTCTCTTCCTGTTGCATATCAACATCTGCTGATGTCCGGTATCTATGGGTATGCAGATGATAGCACAGTTGTAGAGAGATACCTGCCAAGTGCTCGGACTAGTAAGAGCTAATCCAGTTCGAGAGAGAGGCTATGGTAGAGAGCGTTCGAATGTCTCACTTCAGGCAGTCTCCAAGTGGGGTGAAGCCAATTTGGTGGGCGCCAAAACACAAGCGTGTCTGTTCACCGCTAAAAGGAGCCCGTTCACCTTGGCTCCTGCTTTTCAGAAAGTAACCCTGGAGTACAACGACCGCCTTCAGCTCTTGGGAGTTGAAATTTCCTCATATAAGTAACCTTGGGCGGTTCATTCAGTCCAAAGTCAAGGTAGCTGCTAGGAAACTCGGGTTTTCTTGCAAAGGTCCGGCGGTACTTCACACCGGGACAGCTTTTAATGTTATACAAAGCACAGGTCCGTTCGTGTGTGGAGTACTGCAGCCACATGGGCTGGTGCTGCAAAATGCCACCTAGCAGCTTTGGACTCGGTGGAAAGGCGTGCGAAGAGGCTAATTGGTGATCCAGATCTGGTTAATTCCAATCTACAAAGCTTTGAGCACAGGCATAGGGTAGCCAGCTCCGCGGAACAGGAGTGGGTTTTAATCAGTAAAAATCGGACACGCCGTCCCGCTCCACCAATGTTGCCCAATGCAATAAATTCTGATCAAAAATTTATTGTTGCAAAAGATAAAGGGGGTCTCCTATACCCATCTAAAGATTTAATAAACATAATGCAAAATGTCTGAAGCAGTAATTAAAATTTATACCGACAATCTTAGGAAAATCAATAAATATATGTTGATAGCAAAGATTTTGCGCAACTTCGTTGGAACGCAAGCATTTAGTAACATTAGCAGTCATCAGGTTGGACTATATCCCACTGCGAATTATGTTACTGACCATATAGGCTATTATAGAAAAATATATTAATGTTAGATTGCATTTTATTTAAAAAATATACGAATATTAAAGATAGCAAGCGTATCTTACTTAATAAATACGTATTATTTCAGATGTTACCTAACATAAGTTCGAAAAATATTTGACCGAATTTCATTACACCTAAAACTTTTCAACTATTATCGTTTCGTTTTTTTTTTATTTCATCGAAGTCACGTTTGCCACTGATCAGTTATCGTAATATCAATTCACTACATTTTACAGTCGCCACACAGGGTTTGCCAGATTAATTCAAAAAGAGCGACGTATTCAAATTTATTGAAAAGTGATCCAGGTTGTGTAAATTATTAATTTGCTAGTGCATAGTTATGTCAAGAAGTAAATACATACCGCTTCAGGGGGCACTGTTTTCAATGATGGCTCCTTTAATCTTACGAGCACATAAAACAGCAAATCAATAATGTCGCTGATATTCGACAAATTATCCAAGTTATCCAACTGTTGTAAGACCAAATCCAAAGCAGGCACATCGGTTATTACGCAAAGCTGAAATGTTACGAATTTTTAGTGCAAATTAGGTCCTCGACGATGATGTCTATGACGAAGTCAGTGAGCTCAGAAAATGTCTGTTCACTCTTTTTTGACCAGTTTACGGGTCAAAGGCGAACACAGATGCTAGTAGTAAGTCTTCCATACTATGGCTGTGCCATAATAAATGTAAAGGAGAGGTGCTTAATACGACTAGACAATACCTATATCAAGCAAGTCCGCATGGTGCCCCGCAGTACGTCTGGTAGTTTGGTAGAGACAGGGCCAGTTAATGTGTTCAAGGAATGCCACGCGCTACTGAAAAAAGTCCACTACGCATCCTCGTCGTATCACTCAACTGTACACCGTTTCACGATTTTGCTACACATCCTCACACCGCACCGCCTTGCTACCTAGCACATCTTTGGCGGAAATCCCCAAACCCAGCGATATGCGAGTCCGAAAAAGAGGCATTGGGCAACAATTCGTTTTTAACCGACTTCAAAAAGAAGGAGGTGAAGGATAATGAACTTGGAAGATATGGAACGGAACTCCTTATAGCATCAGAGCAGAACTGTCGTAACAAGTAAAATTGCTTTGTTTATACGTGTAGTCGATACTGACTGAAGGAAGAGGGGGAGAGGGACGGAGAGGAGTACATACTAAACTGATCTAATGATGAAGCCGGAAGGTAGGCAGCTGAACTCCGTAATAAATCAATTATGCAAGCTGTGTTTCGGCTTTAGAAGGGCTTATTATAGTAATGAACTTGCAAACTATTTAAGTTTGACTGAGGGGTAGGTACCACAACCTAAAACAACTTTAATATAAAAGCTTTTTACAAAAACAATACGACTGACAAAAAAAATACAACCGAATTAAGAACCTCCTCCTTTTTTGAAGTCGGTTAAAAAGGTAAAAAAATCTAGGTATTTACAACCAAATAATGTGAAACCTGTCGATATCTGAAATGAGGGATGAAACGCGTGTTACTAAAAGAGTTATGAATTTACATGTGGATGGATGGAGAGGGAGAGGGAGACCAAAGAAAAGATGGATGGATTGTGTGAAGAGTGATATGAAAGAAAAGGAAGTTAGTGATAGCATGACGTGACAGGGCAGAATGGAAGAAAAAAACGTGTTGCGGCGACCCCAAATAACACGGGACAAGGGCAGGAAGATGATAATGAATGTGAAACCTGTCGATATCTGATTCTATACGATTTAAGTATTTAGAGTACAAGAACAGCGAAAACATAATATTACAAATAACAAACTTAGCATACCAATTCATCCATATCCTTAATTCCATTTTTTAAGAAAGCTGGTGGAAAAGGTCTCAAACAGCTTTCATATCTAAAACTAAAAGCTGCCGCTACAAATAGGCTCCATTTTATATCTGCTGCTTTAAAATCTTTCTCCAGTACTAATCTGAAAAATATAAAGGAAATAAGAAGGTAACCTAAGTTCCTGCTACAATAATATAGTCCTCGTCGGCCAATGGGCACAAGAGATATTAGATATATATAGCGCACAACTGCTAAGTGCGAGTAGCTACTATTTTCAGAAAATCGAGATCATCTCGGTAAAGCAGTATAACGCGAGATACTTAGTGAGATTTTTTATGTAGGTAGGTACCTATGTACAGTAGATAATGTTACTTGTTGTATTTTTGCTAAGATTTGTTATGTTATAATTATAGGTAACAGTTGTTCGTTTTTCCTAATAGTAGAACTTTAAGTCATTAGTGAAAGTCGTAGATTGTTGATAATGCGAAGTAGGTAGGTATTAGCAATTCCAACCAGATAGGTATAGGATAGGTATGTTTTTATTTACTTTATGTTCATTTGCGAACTTCTTTTTTTAACCGACTTCAAAAAAAAGGAGGAGGTTATCAATTCGGTTGTATTTTTTTTTTTTTTTTTTTTTTTATCATCATTTTTTTTTTTTTTTTTTTTTTTTTTTTTTATGTGTGTTACCTCAGAACTCCGTCGTTTATGGACCGATTTGCAAAATTTTTTTTTCCCTTTATAGGATATGCTTCCAGATTGGTCCCATTTTTTTCAAAATCCAGTTCTGATGATGGAATCCATGAGGAATCGAGGGAACTCCTCAAAAATTATAGGCAACCCTATGGTAATTTTAGTATTTTCATCAAGAACTTAAGCATTTACAGTCAAAAAGTAACATTTGATGAAGTGGAACTGATGAAGAAGACCAGAAATGGTCAACGGAACTTCATACTCAAATAGATATCACATTGAAGATATAGTTAAGCGACTATGACAATACAAATAAATGAATGATTCTGAATAGTTACGTTGAAAATGGTATCATCGAAGTGATCTGATGATGATGATGGAGCCGGAAGGTAGGCACTGGAACTCCGTAATTAATCAATGTAACCTAGCCGTGTTTGGACTCATTAGAATTGTCATGAGATGCACTTTGGCTATAAGGTACTATCGAACTGATCTGATGATGGAGCCGGAAGGTAGGCACAGGAACTCCGTAATTAATCAATGTATCCTAGCCGTGTTTGGGCTTATTAGAATTGTCGTGAGATGCTCTTTGGCTATAAGGTACTATCGAACTGATCTGATGATGGAGCCGGAAGGAGGAAGGTAGGCACAGCAACTTTATAATAAAACAATGTAACCTAGCAGTATTTGGGTTAATTGGAATTGTCATTAGAAATAGGCACTCTGTTTATAAGTGTATCGCAACTAAAAAGTGTGAAATAAAAACTTTTTAGAAAAAAAAAATAACCGACTTCACTAAAAAAAACACTAAAAGGATCAAAATAACTTTAATTTCGGAAGTCGGTGTTAAATAAGAAACAAACAATACCGAGAAACACCGACATCCGAAATTAAAGTTATTTTGATCCTTTTAGTGTTTTTTTTAGTGAAGTCGGTTATTTTTTTTTTCTAAAAAGTTTTTATTTGCACAAGCAATCTGAACACCAAACTGTTTATGCAAAACCTGGTATCCATAAAATAATAGAAGATGCATTAAAGTCTTCTTTGTGATTTCGTAAATTGTTTCATAAAAGTGGTCCAGAGCTGAACACTGCTTAGCTTCACAAGTTGAAACTCCTTAAAGTGCATAATATTGGCATATATTCGGTGAATAATATTAGTTTTCTTTCATTATCTAATAGAACTGTAAAATAATAAAATGTATATCCCGTCGGAACAATTAAAAATCGGCTGTATCGCACAGAAGTTCTCCCTTCGCTCTCTTCCAACATTAATTGTCATAGCTCGAAGCCTGACAGGACCGGAGTAAGATCAAGCGTACGACCAACTTAGAAATTCCTATTGGAATAACCGAATAACACTTGCACTTGACCTGGAAATCGAACCCACGCTTGACAGTGGCTTGCGTCTGACAGACAAAGATAAACGAGGCAAGGTGTCCCAGTTAGCAAGTCACAAGCACAAACTTTGTTATTAATATTTGTGCATAACACTTTAAGCATATAACATATTAGATAGCTATAGTCACATTCTTTTTCCGTGTTCTTATATATTATTAAGAAAGAGAGCGAATTTTGTGAGTTTGTACAATTGTGGAAGGCAATTTTTTAAAAACAACATCTTGGAGACTATAATTATTATGTCAATATACCGCTAGAAAAGCCGAGACGGGCCGCTAGTATCTACTTGATCAAGAACATCATTACACAACTGAGTATTAACCTTAAATGAACAGCTTTCTTCTCTAAAGAATCTAGTTTAGCCTGATTGTTTTCCGACAACGTTTCAGATGCAGATGCGAAGTTACAATTAGTCGCTGTATCAGATAACGTTTCATGCTCGCCATCCATGGTTTATTTGCTATCTTTTGTCCAGAATATATAAAAAAAAGGTATTATATTAAAGGCATAATTTTGAATTCTTTCAAATATATTTGCACATCATTTTATTTTATTACGTAAGTCCATAGGTACTTGTCAAAATCTTAAAACAATAGACGAATAAACGGCCAGTCATATTAAGGTGTATGGAATTAGTAGGTAAAACAGGGTGGAATGGTTTCAAGTAACGAAAAGTCACGATGGTCCTGACCATCCTGTCTCATTCTGTGGCATTTATGTGGTAGTCTGTGCAGAAAGAAAACAGTTCTAAGATTTGAGGGCGCTGCGCTGCTGTATATGTATAAACTAGCTTCTGCCAGCGGCTTCGCCCGCGTGAAAGTAGGTTTCTCCATACAAACTTTGGACCCCCGTTTTATCCACTTAGGGGGTGGATTTTGAAAAATCCAAGAGTAAAGGGGCGCCACAGGCGCCCCTTTACTTCAGCTTTTTTTTTGAACAAGCCTAACTTAATTGATGGCTACACTAGAATGAAATGCAGAGTTTGGTTGGAACATAGCATAGACCACAAAACAAATGATCATTTTCGTCTTTTTTGTACAAAATAAAAAAGATTCATATCCTTTATCGTATCCCAGATTTCTGGGACACGTTGTATATATATCGCAATCTAGATTGACGAACTTTTGTTTGTTTTGGTATGGTTATGTGAAGAGGAGGGATGAAACGCATGTTACTAAAAGAGTTATGGGTATACATGTGGATGGTGCATGTGGATAGTGGTGGGGAGGAAGAGGGAGCCCAAAGAAAAGATGGATGGATTGTGTGAAGAGTGATATGAAAGAAAAGGGAGTTAGTGATAGCGTGGCAGGTGACAGGACTGAATGGAAGAAAAAAACATATGCCATTCACATCTGCAGTGGGGCCATCGAGAGGCACCGGTTTGCCGTTTCCCTCGACATCTCGAAAGCTTTCGATAAGGTCTGGCCTTATTAGTAGGCTTCCTTCTTTCGGTTTACCTGCTGGATTGTGTGCTTGGATCGCAGACTTCCTAAGTGCTAAGTGCGATGGCTGCTCGTCCGGGCAAATGGCCATTAATGCCGTATTCCCTCAGGGATCAGTGCTCTCGGCAACATTGTTCTTGCTGCACATAACCGATGTGCTAAGCCCGGTACCTTTGGGAATGCATTCGTGTGCAGCGCGCAGCACTGTGGCTAAGAGTTACATGTCCAGCGCATGAGCTAATGGGTCACAGATCTAGTCTCTCTGGGAGGCTATATTTGATAGCTTGAGCTTGCCTTGGAGGCGGGTCTCAGAATGGGGCGATACCAATTTGGTCAGGTCCAATGCTGCTAAAACCAAGGCGTGCCTATTTTCCGCTAAAGGGAACCAATTCTGCCCTGCTCCAACTTTGCAGGGTGTAACCGTGCCGACCATCTTGATCTTCCTGGTGTTACTTTGACAACAACTGTCAACTTTGGGTCATACATCGAGGCAAAGGCTCAACTGGCTGCAAAAAAGTTAGGAATTGTCGTAAAGGTCAGACAGTACTTCACACCGGAACAACGGATCATGTATGGAGTACTGCTCTCATCTTTGAGACGGATCTGCAAGATACCAGCTTGATGCACGTGTACTTGAGACAATTGAGAGGCGAGCCAAGACGATCATTGGCAACGATGCACTCGTCGAGTCGTAAAGTCTTGAGTGAGCATCGACGCAGAGTTGCTAGCCTGTCGATTTTGTACCGGTTGTATTGGACATCCCACCTATATGCACAAAACGTTTTGGGAACACATTCATTGTGCGTAGGTACAAGTTCTAAGGAGTGGATTTCCCTGTGTTTCCTGATAACTACATCCTGGGGATTAAGTTATTTCTAGGCAAGTTCGCTCCATCGTCGACCACATAGACGCTTTCCATCAGGTGAGATAGTCGTTAAGCGCAAGCCTATAACAATAACAAAAAAAAACGGTTTTGCGCTGATCCCATGTAATATGGGACAAGGACAGGAAGATGATGATGATGATTGATGTTTTCTATTCCTTTTGTAATATTTATCTTTGTTTAGTTTAAATGCAGAGTTTTATAAATTGTATTTTACCTTATGAACGACTAAATATAATTACTGTAATGTTCATAATTATGTATTAAATTTAATTATAATAGATAAATCTCTTGCTTTTTTTTCGTATCAGTTTCAATAGGAGACGGGGGGCGCCGTAGAAATCTCGCCCAAGATGCTGGTAGTGCTAAAACCGGCACTGGCTCTAGGTTAAATAGTTTAGAAGATATTTCATGTAAAAACCAGTCAATTACAACAAAACGCTCAATTCTCCATTGCTAAAATAACATAAACGACGTTTGTAACATTTTCTTAACAAATGTTAATATGCAAAAAAAATAAGCGTTAATAACCGCTTTTTCTTTTCTATAAGTTAAACAAAATGTTCTGACACATTCAGTAAATATAATATAAAAGGACTTAAACGGTTTTAACAGAAGAATTTTGTTGATTTGGCTGTTGTAACTTTGCTGCGAAAACCTAATAAATACCTTAATGACTTTACATGTACATATTTATCACAATTACATAAATTCCGTTGACAGGCAAAAGCGACTAAACCGCTTTAGCTAGTTTTTTTTTCGCTTTAGCGACAAAAAATCATTGTTAGATGGCGTATCCAAAAAAGTAATACGTACTCCTAGCATGTTGTGACAGGTTGCTGTCAGTGGCTCAGTTCAAGAGCCGGCTTCAGAAATAACGTATCGGAGAATCTTCTCAAAGGAATATTATCTGAGTTTTTTGTACCTAGGAAATACCAATGCTTCATCATCATCATTTCAGCCGAAAGACGTCCACTGCTGGACATAGGCCTCCCCCAAGCGTCGCCACAGCGAACGGTCCCGTGCGTCTCGCATCCATCGGACTCCCGCAACCGTTACCAAGTCATCGGTCCACCTTGTAGGAGGCCTTCCAACGCTACGTCTTCCGGTACGTGGTCGCCATTCCAGAACCTTTCGGCCCCAACGGCCATCTGTTCTGCGAGCAATGTGCCCTGCCCATTGCCACTTTAGTTTGGCGATTCTTCGTGCTATGTCGGCAACCTTGGTTCTCCTGCGGATATCCTCATTCCTGATTCGATCACGCAAGGAAACTCCGAGCATAGCCCTCTCCATTGCCCTTTGGGTGACTTTAAGCCTTCTAATGAGGCCCATTGTAAGCGACCACGTTTCGGAGCCATATGTCATCACTGGCAACACGCACTGGTCATAGACTTTCGTCTTGAGACACTGTGGTATATTGGACGAGAAGACACCGCGCAGCTTCCCGAACGCTGCCCAGCCGAGTCGGATTCGACGATTGATCTCTTTCTCGAAGTTAGACCTTCCCAACTGGACCGTCTGTCCCAGGTAAACGTAGTCGTCTACAACTTCGAGTGTAGAGTCCCCGACCTTGATAGGAGTGGGTGCTACATGGCTGTTTACCATGACTTTGGTTTTGTCCATGTTCATTTTAAGTCCCACTCTTTCGGAAGCTCTACTGAGGTCACCAAGCATTGTACTGAGCTCCTCCGTAGTCTCAGCCATGACTACTATGTCGTCGGCAAACCGAAGGTGAGTGATGTACTCGCCATTGACATTAATGCCTAGCCCTCTCCATTCCAAAACCTTGAAGACATCCTCCATTGCTGCCGTGAACAGTTTCGGAGAAATAACGTCTCCCTGCCTCACACCCCGCTGCAAGAGGATAGGTTTCGAGGTCTGGTCGTGTAGTCGGACTGACATAGTGGCGTTTTTGTACAAACACTTCAGCACTTCGATATACCGATAGTCAATTTGGCACCGTTGGAGAGACTGCAGTACAGCCCAAGTTTCAATCGAATCAAAGGCTTTCTCGTAGTCCACAAACGCTAAGCAGAGAGGCTGGTTATACTCCTCAGTCTTCTGTATAACCTGCCGCAGCGTATGTATGTGGTCCACGGTGCTGAAGCCTTTTCGAAATCCGGCTTGTTCGGGAGGCTGGAAGTCGTCGAACCTGCGCGCGAGACGATTCGTGATGACTCTGGAAAACAGCTTGTAGACATGGCTCAGAAGCGAGATGGGCCTATAATTCTTAAGCAGGGCATTATCGCCCTTCTTAAAGAAGAGTACCACCACGCCTCTGCTCCACGCCTGTGGCGTTTTTCCCTCGAGTATGACGGAATCAAATAGCTTCTGAAGGGCCTTAAGGACCGGTTTTCCACCCGCCTTCAGGAGTTCGGCCGTAATTCCGTCCTCACCCGACGCCTTGTTGTTTTTCAGCTGCTTCAGAGCCATCCTAATCTCGTACAGGCTGACGTCCGGGATATCTTCGGTATAGTGTCGAGTCAATCTAGCTCTTGGGTCGTTTACTAGATTTACAACGGGTTTAGCGATAGGCGTGTATATCTGTCCATAAAAAGCCTCGATCTCTCCCAGAAGCTCCGATTTGGCGGATATGACTCTGCCATCGTCGGTCTTCAGTTTCGTGAGCTGGCTTTGCCCAATAGACAGATCTCGTGCAAATACTTTAGAGCCCTTATTCCGCTCAATCGCATCCTTAATCCTTGCGGTATTAAAGCGGCGAAGGTCACGTTTCAGGGACTTCGAGATTTGTCTATTGAGCTGCCGGTATATGCACGCATCGTCTGAAGACTGCAGAATCATCTCACGCCTCTTCTTCATTAGCTCGAGGGTCGGATCGGAGAGCTTCTTGTTCTTGTTTGTACGGTGAGTCTTGAAAAACTTAGACCCGACCGTATGGACAGTTTCCACGAACCCATCGTTATATTCATCCACGGAGCTTCCTAGGCACTCAAAACGATTGTGGAGTTCGAGCTGAAAGCTCTCGGGGTTTTGGATCTGGATCTGTGCTGGACGGAGCGTAGACTTCATCAGTCGAGACCTTTCAAGCTTAATGTTAATATTCAATGTGCCTCTTACGACGCGGTGATTACTTCCAGTTTTCACCGCGTTGATCACAGAGACATCGTTGAATATTTGCTTTTTCGTCGACAGGATGAAGTCAATCTCATTTCTAGTTGCACCGTCAGGACTTTGCCAGGTCCACCTTCTATGCTCACGCTTTTTGAAGAAGGAATTCATCATATAGAGGCCCTCCTTCTCCACAAAGCTAGCCAGTAGGTGTCCCCGGTGATTCCGACGTCCAAATCCAAATTGCCCCACTCGCAGCTCGTCACCGTCTCGTTTGCCCAGTTTCGCGTTAAAGTCCCCCATGACCACGGTGAAGTGAGTCTTAGAACCATGCATGGCTCTTGATATATCCTCATACATGGATTCTACTTCGTCGTCGGGATGTGTCGAGGTCGGGGCGTAGACCTGTATGACCTTCAGCGAATATCTTGATGATATTCTGAGTATAAGGTACGCCACCCTGGTCGACACACTCTCGATCCTCACGACATTGTTCACAAGAGACCTGTGGACGATAAACCCGACACCACCCTGGGACTGCTGGTCACCCTCCCGGAAATAGAGCAGGTTACCGGATTTGAGAATTATCGTATCCTCCCCCTGTCTTCGGACTTCAGACAATCCCACAATACTCCATCGCAACCTGCTCAATTCCTCCTCCAGTTCGGTGATCTTCTCGTCAGTCCTCAGTGTACGCGTGTTAAAAGTTGCCAGGTCGAGTCGTTTAATAGATGGGTAGCCAAATCTCATCCGGAGATTCTTCGCACCCCTTGCCTCGTCGTGGCCTTGACCGCTACCGGAGTCAAGGGTAGATGGGCTGCCGGGCACTAGGGGCCATTTTTTCTTTCTGTTTTTCATGTTGGGGGGGGGTTGCCATAATCGCCACGCTTGGCAGACGGGTTGGCGATCGCAGTTTGGTTGTTGTAATGCACAGAGGATGCTGCTGCCCATTCTCTGGTATGTCCCTTAGTCGCCTCTTACGACACCCTCGGGAAGAGATGGGATGGTGTTATTCTTAACGTCCGAACACCATACGGAATACCAATGCTTAATTTGTAATAATTATGCCCAAGCAGAAACAGAAAAGAAAAGGGAACTAGAAGAAGCCTACAATGCTCACCAAAAAAGAAAGAAAATTTGCAGTTGGGAAAAAGAGAAAGATAAAGTCAGATAAAATACAGATGAACAGTTCAGTTCCATTTGATTTACAAGCGGTATTACAAATACTTTCCTGTGGCCTGCTCTACTATTCAAGAAAACTGTGTGTGTACAACCTCACGATTTACGAGGCTCCATTACCCAATAATGCTTATTATTTCCCATGGTCAGAGGTTAATTGAAGAAAAGGTAGCTCTGAAATTGGTAGTATTTTATGGCACTATCTTTCAAACTGTGTATCTAAAAATGTAAGAGAAATAAGTTTGTTTTCTGACACTTGTGGTTGTCAGAACCGTAAACAATATGTGGCTGCTTTACTCCTTTGGGCAGTGCAAAAAATTGATCATCTCAGAATCATAGAGCAGAAGTTTTTAGAATCCGGGCATACGCAAATGGAAGCAGATTATATGCGCAGTAGCATAGAATCTGCTAAAAAAATACCTCTGCTTTTTCGATTATGGATTGGATATCCATTTTCAAGAGTGCTAGATGCAGGCAAACCATAAAAATCGATGGAAAAAAAATAAAAAGAGAACCATACACTGTAAAAGAATTTAAATTTGACGAGATTTTTTATAAATAAAAATGTTCAAGAAAATTTATCCATCGACGTCCAAATTTCAAAATGCGCTGAATCGCGCTTACTCTACGCGAAATAAGAAGAAGCCTATCAGTAGGCCGCTTCTTATTTTCTATTATCTTCAATTTCTGGAAAAATTAAACCGCCTCTATGAAGCACAGCTGAGCATAAGTGAAGCTAAAAAAAAAAATCTAATTAATCTTTGTAACAAACAAATCATACCTGAAAAATTTTACGGTCAAAAATTTAAAAACTGGCAGTCAGATTCCTAATAAATTACCTAAACCAGCTGTTGATGAAAGTGAAAGTGGAGAAGATGAATAATATCATTATCTTTATTATTCATCTTCTCCACTTTCACTTTCATCAACAATTAAAACTGATTATTATTTGTTTTAAAGTTACTAATTAAAATAATTGTGTACGTTCACAGGTAAAACCGACTAAGTTTTTTTCTTTATTAGACTACACAATAAGTTCCCTTGTTTCGCATTATTAATTTCACACAACATGCAGTAATTTATTAAAACTACCTAGTTTTCAATATAAATCATATAAAACATCAATAACCTAGCTTCTAGCGCATTTTCGCAATATACACGCAAAACCGACTAAGTGTACGACCTTAGTCATGAATTTCCTTCTTTCTAGATTTTTACATCACATATTTACTTAGACTAAACAAAAAATAAATATTTATTACATATTCTAACTTGTGATTACTAAAGTATTAAGGATCTACTGAACCTATACCATTTTAATTAAGTATAAACTTTCAAAACGCAATAACTCAAAACTGACATGACTGCACTTAGTTGGTTTTCGCAGTAAACCGTGTGCGTTACCCAGGCCAGATGTTGTCGAAAATGGTCATTTGAATCTTATAGATAATTAGTTTTGCGGCTTCTGTAATTGTTGCGCACATTTTTAAATTTGTTGCGCATACAGTTTTTTAATTATTTCACAAAAACATTTCCTGCTGGGGTAACGTTACCCCAGCCAAAAGCAACCATCTACCGCTGGTATAGCGAGTTCAAGCGCGGTCGCCTTACTTTGGGGGATGAACAAAGAAGTGGTCGTCCTACGACAGCTGTCACGGAAGAAAGTATGCTGGCAGTAAAAAAAAAAAATTCAAGAAAACAGGCGAATTAGGTATATACGAAGAGATTTAGCATACACTGCAGATTGGTTCGGGAAGCATTCACAAGATTCTACACGAGCACTTTCGTGTGAGGAGGATAATTTGCCGCTGGGTGTCGCACAACCTCACCGAAGCTCAGAAGCAGGCCCGTGTGGAGTGGTGCCGTAATATCATTCAAAAATTTGAAGCAGGCTCGTCTCGGCGCGTTTACGACATTGTGACAGCCTGACAGGTGACGAATCCTGGATTTATCAATACGATCCAGAAACAAAGCGTCAGTTGACAGTTTGGCTGTTTCAAAACGAAACAACGCCTACGAAAGTGAAGCGATCGAGAAGTGCAGGGAAAATTTTGCTCACTAGTTTCTTAATTTTGACGAGCTCTCTGATTTCAATTCCATTACGAGACCAAAGCAGCATCAACGCCGAATGGTATACCACAAAATGCCTGCCAGAAGTTTTGTCTGCAATGAGCAACAAGCGACTGAATACCGGGTTCCGCGGGGTACTGCTTCACCATGACAACGCGCCCGCGCACTTAGCGCTCAAAACGAGGGACTTCCTAGACACCGCACTGGTCAGAGTCTTGGGGCCGTGTGATTTCTTTTTATTCCCTAAAATAAAAAAATCTGCCGAAAGGGATACAGTTTTCATCGCCGGAAGACGCGCTAGCAGCGTTCAAGAAGGCCGTTTAAGAGGTGTCTGCAGCGGGCGCAGACGCATGAAACTTTGTATAGAGGTTGGTGGAGAGTTCTTTGAAAAGATTTAATAAAAATATTATATCAATAGAAGTTTTCTGAACTTATTTTAAATTGTGATTTTAAGACGTATCCTAATATAAGATTTTTTTTATGTATTATGGGCTACATTACATGTTAGTGTAGCGACAGCGGAAATATCTCTCTCGTTACGAAAAATCAAATTATGGCTAGAAGCTTCAATGGTCGAATGTCTAACCGGACTGGATTAAATTCCTTGCCTGGCCCAGTATTCGGCCACGGCAATGTCGTCCACTGATACTGTCATAAGATGAACAGGTAACAGGGCACGTCATGCAGGATGGAAGGTGGGACATGGTCTGTGGAGAGACACTGCACAAACACTGAAATGAAACATGTGAAGGTCGGAACCGTTCAGGAACCCCCATCTGTGGAGATTATCTTTGTTGCGCCCAACCTGTGTGCGGAGTCTGTTAAGAGTTTTCCAGATTGACCATGGTAAAACCATATGGTTTTACTTTGAGATGGGCTCACGCTTACAACAAAACTTTTACGACTTTTAAGTCTCAGGGGCACCGAGCTGTAATAGTACATTGAATGGCGAGGGTCGTTTTGTTGTTTCGTTATTTCTATGCGGCTAGCCACAGTACTGCGAATTTCTGGGGGTGCAATGCCGATTAGTGGATACAGCATTCGTACCGGAGTCGGCATAAAGCAACCAGTGGCAATTTGGCACGTCTCATTAAGTACTGTATCCACTATGTTAGAGTGGGCGGAGCGGCTCCATACTGGACAGGCATATTCACCAGCGGAGAAGCGGAGCGCCATTCCAGTTGTTCGCAGAACTTGGGGAGACGCCCCCAGCTAGTGGATGTTAGGCGACGTAGCAGGTTGTTTCTCGTATGCACCTTTCTCTTAACGTTCTCGCAATTCTTTCTGTAGTTGAGAGACTTATCCAGAGTGATGAGATATCTTGGATGGGGGTTATGAATGATTGGTACCTCCTGCCATGAGATATTGAGCATTCAACCCGCTTGTCTGTTACAAAGGTGAAAGACGCACATTTTTGAGGGATTTGCTTTAAATGCATTAGCAGTACAATACTGGCTAAGATCTAAGAGAGCTGTGGTAAGGTTGGCCTCAATCTCCTCAAAATCAGTGGCTTGGCAAGTTAATGCCAGTTCGTCTGCATACAGAAAGCGGGTTGTGTCTCGTGCTCACCGTGCTCTTCACTTGTGCTCACCGGTTGGCCATTGGTGTAAACGTTAAACAGCAAGGAGGCTAGAATACTACCTTGTGGCAGTCCATTTTTTTGAGTTTGCCACTTGCTTTTCTCGTTACCATTGAAGTAGATGGAGTGATAACGCGTTTCGGGAGAAGACGTAAAAGAAAAATTGATTTTGTTATTTTAACCTCAAGCGAACGCCGGCGTTTGCTTGCTCATTGTCTTTCTATTGTGTCTCTTATTACGGTACTCAAAAGGTTATAGGTATTTTTAAGTACAGTACATACATCAATAAAATAGTAGGTATTTTATTGATGTATGTATTTTTACCCGTATCTATTATTATCAAAATTAAATCATAACTTCTATTGACTTGACCATGGCTATGTGACCCCCCCCTGGCGCCAAAGCTGGATCCGCCCTTGATGTACACCTGCAGCTTGTGGGCTAGCTACACTCAGAAAAGCTACAACACCCTTCGTATCCAATTTAATAACGCCTTCAGGGTGGTGATGGGTCTGCCTCGCTACTGCAGCGCTTCGGGTATGTTCGCATGGGCGCGCACGGACTGTTTCCATGCGACCATGCGGAAGCGCTGTGCGTCGCTTGTGCGCAGGGTGCGGGCCAGCCCCCAAAGCCAAGTTGCAAACGATAAACGTGAACGCTTAGTAATCTCCAATAGATTTTCAACTTTATACCTAAGAGCATAAAGTTTAAAATCTATTAAAGACTACTGAGCGTTAGCGACCGGAACGAACGAAAACACTATGTAATCTTCAATAGATTTTCAACTTTATATCCAATAATATAAAGTTGAAAATCTATTAAAGACTACTGAGAGTTTACGTTTATCGTTTGTGACTTGGCTAGGGGGGCAGCTCCAATACCATTTTAAAAATGATAGCGAGTAGGTTGGACTGTCCTTATGTGCGGCACTGCTGTGACAGACAAGTTACCTACAGTGTCACATATAAGAGACTATGGCATTGATATTTTATTAAATTTATAATCTAATGAATTTTGGAATTTAGGAATTTTAATGTATTGAATATTTGACTAGTGTATTTTGTAATAATTTTAATTAATGGAATTTTTATGTTTATTTATTTTTAATTTTATATAATCTAAATGTGAATGATTTTTATATGGGTCATGATGGTACCTGAAATAAATGATTTTTTTTTTGTTTGTTTCAAATCTCAAAACATGTTGAGTGCTAGTTAAGATGAACTTGTAAATAATACTTAGTAAGTATATTTCTATAATGTATGATTTGTTTGACTAAATTGTCTTATAATTATCTCACAGATGGTGTAAAAAGTAGAGTATCCAACACGGGGATAAAGCTGTCTTTATCTTGGGCGGCTTGAATTCCTCACTTCACTCAGGTTAACTCCCTCGGAATGGTCGGGAGTTAATTATATAAATCCCTCACTGACGTTCGGGATTAAATTTAGCTCGGAATTCAACATGCCGCCCGCGACTTAAAGACACGGCTTTATCCCCTTGTCGCATAATCTACTATTCTATCTTCTATTCTATCTTTGTTCTACATGAACAGTGACAATTTTACACAGTTCCACAAGGAAAATATATTTAATATAATACAGTTTTCCCAAAGGGAAAAAGTGGCAAATTGCACCATTATTGATCTAAACAATGCCACGGAACGTTGCGACGCTCTTGTTGGCCCGCTGTGGCCGGTAAAAACAGTTTCAATGTTTATTTCTAGTTGTGTACCTAGTGTTGTTCCTAGGTAAACTTCGCGCATACCACTACGATCCCCTAATTCAGTCCCCCGGGGACTACACAGCACTCGATGTTCCACTATAAAATGTATAAAACTCTAAATTCCTTTTGAATCCCCTAATTGTTCGTTCGTTGTAATCATCATAGTGCAGAAAAATCACTCAATGTATTAATTGTGTTGTAATGTTATATTTATCTAAAAAAAAACAAGAATAGAACAAAAAGTAAAGCCGTAGTCACACGTTAAAGGTAGGTAATAATCGAAACACTTTAATAACGTGTGACTACGGCTTTTCTTTTTGTTCTATTCTTGTTTTTTCAGATACCTTGTCTATTTCAGCATCTTGAAAATCTTGTTTCATACTTTTTCAGCGTCATTTTTTTTTGTCGTAGTCGGGTTTTAGTTTTTTACTTTTTTTTTATTTAAAAGATTTTGGTGTTAAATCACTGTGCTTCTATACTATTTATTTTGGTATGTACAAGTGAAGCCCTTTCAAATGATACGAAACACGACGTATTTATCGTATTTTTTTTAACACAATACTTTTTGTCTGCTAGAGGGCGCCACATTGAATTTTGATGATATTTTTTGATAAGTACCAGCGAAGCCCTTTCAAATGATATCAAACACGGTATATTTATCTTAATTTTTTTTTTTAAACATGACTTTTTGTCTGTTAGAGGGCGTCACTTTAAATTTGAGCAATATATTGGAAATGTACCAAATACCCGATGACAATGATGCCGATGATTCCCGATGTCCGGATAGGTACCTGAGTAATAAGTCGTGCCAATTATTATTACAGTCTAGTGTCTTAACTGATGAGTCATATAGCGAAACAACAAGCGGACGACGCTTATCTTCAGCAGACATTACAAACACCGGATACGAATAGCAGACTGCAGTTTAAGCAGATTTGTCTGCCCGACTGCAATACATTTATATATTGCGAAACTTCAACAGAAAATATACGACCTTATTTACCGGAAAAATTTAGGAAATTAGCATTCGACTCTGTCCACAGCCTTAGTCATCCGGGTATTAAAGTTAGTAAAAGGTTAGTTAAGCAAAAATTCTTCTGGCCAGACATGGACAGAAACGTAGCACATTGGGCGAGATCATGCGTTCAATGTCAAAGAGTTAAAATCACAAGACATACGGTATCGGGCTCAGGAGAATATGAGAGGGCAAATAAATTTTCACACATAAATATTGATATAATTGGCCCGCTCAGCACCACTGTCGATGGTTACAGATATTGTGTGACAATGATAGACAGGTTTAGTGGGTGGCCAGAGATTTTTCCAGTACAAAATATAACTGCCGAGACTGTAGCTAGGGCGATATTCGAAGGTTGGATATCCCGTTTTGGCTGTCCTGTTAAACTTACGAGCGACCAGGGCAGACAATTCGAAAGTGATGTTTTCCAGCAGCTGATGAAGTATCTAGGTATTCAAAAGATGCGAACGACACCTTATCATCCAGAAGTTAATGGCTGCATTGAACGCTGGCACAGAGCACTAAAAGTGGCTCTGATGGCACGTCTGAACAGCAACAATTCATGGATAGACGAACTTCCATCGGTTTTGTTAGGATTACGCGCCGCTACTAGAAGCGACAGCGGTGTGAGCGCAGCTGAATTAACGTACGGTCAAACGATAAGGTTACCAGGCGATTTTTATGACAATGTTAGTTTTTGTGTGCCGGACTCGGAATATTTACAAAAACTTAGAGATAGCATAAAGAATTTAAAACCTAGACCATCAAGTCACAGTAATTCACGTCCAATATTTGTACCTAGTGAGCTGACTACTTGCAAAAGTGTCTTCGTAAGAAACGATATAGTCAGCATCATGGGCGGAATACAGAGCAAAGATCCAGTTGTTGCCCAAACAACGGTGAACAATTCTATGATCACGGAGAGGCTGGATACGATGCACTGGTTCATCATCTCATTGATCGTCATCATCAGTCTCGCTGCAAGCTTCCTAGCGTGGCGCCACTGCAAGGGATCGGCGAAGAGTTGGGTGCGCAGGCAGGTGCTCAAGAGTGACGCGCCCCTGACTAGCGTGCAGACGATCCCTCGTCCGCAGCCGATGACACCGCAGTACGCTCCTTGAGCAACGCCGGCACGACGCCGCTACTCAACTACGCTACTTAATCTAGTGTTGCGTTTTTAGACATAAGATTAGTGATTAGTGTAATAATGGGGAATATTTTTTTGTAAAAGGTATGACAGGAAATATGATCGCGTGACGTATGTATGTATGTATGTAAGTAACTATGTATGCATGGATAGCGACGGCTGCGCTCCGTCGAATAAGTTTAAACAGTCGTGAATATACGGTCCTGCTGTACTTACGCCTCTTTCATTTAATCGCTAACTCAGTACATTCTCTCTCATACAAATAACCCCAAATCCCTAAAGAAGCCCTTTCAAATGATACCAAACACGGCGTATTTTACTCCATATTTATTTTTAACACATTACTTTTTGTCCGCTAGAGGGCGCCATATCAATTTTTGTGACACGTCACGTAGCCTATGTTCAGCGGACAATTAAGACGGTTCTAACGATACCTCATACGTCAAGTTCCGATAAGTAGATTAGGAGCTATGAGGGAACAGATGAACATACTCACATACATACATAGCCTGTCAAAATCATAACCCTCCGTAGTCGGGTAAAAAGTAGTGTTTTTCAACCCTTCAAAATTTTTCTAAGTGTTTTTATCCTTTGAGATTTCAACATTTCAAAAAATTCACAAGTGTTTTTATATAGGTAATATAATAATCTTATATATATAAAAGAAAGTCGTGTTAGTTACTTCACTTATAACTCAAGAACGGCTGAACCGATTTAGCTGAAAATTGGCAGGGAGGTAGCTTAGAACCAGGAGACGGACATAGGATACTTTACTTTACTTTTTTTTTTTTTTTTTGGGGGTAGAGTAGGGTAGAGTAGGGTAGAGTAGGGTAGAGTAGGGTAGAGTAGGGTAGAGTAGGGTAGAGTAGGGTAGAGTAGGGTAGAGTAGGGTAGAGTAGGGTAGAGTAGGGTAGAGTAGGGTAGAGTAGGGTAGAGTAGGGTAGAGTAGGGTAGAGTAGGGTAGAGTAGGGTAGAGTAGGGTAGAGTAGGGTAGGGTAGTGTAGGGTAGAGTTGGGTAGAGTTGGATATAGTAGTCAGTTGACGGGAGCGAAGCCGCGGGCAAAAGCTAGTAATATATAATATTCACACCACTATCACACAACGCCGTCTAGTCCCAAGCTAAGCAGAACTTATGAGTACTAGACAACTGATAAACTTACTTAAATATTTCTAAATACATACATATTATAGATAAATTACACCCAGACACAGATCGTGCTCATGACACAAACATTTGTCCTGGGTGGGAATCGAACCCACGACCTCCAGCATAGCAGTCAAGGCCACTTACCACTAGACCAACAGGCCAGTCAAACTTGCTTAGTTTAGAGCCTGCACACACTTGAGAGAAGACAGTCTTAGACCAAATTGTCTACGACGTCGCACTTGTCTGCGACAAGACTGTTTTGAGACGTCCAGTGTTGCCAACAGTTACAGTAACTTACCACTAGAGTCAACTTTTAAAACGACCAGAAAACCACTAACAAAAAATTATCCCACACATAAAATCGCAAAACTTCCTACTAAAAAAATGTGTGTTGTATGAAATAAAATAAGTAGGCATATAGGTTATTAGTTTCCTTTAATAATAGGTGATAAAAATTAACAATCAGTTGATCAAAATACCATTTGTGGGTAAATTAACATTAGTAGGTAATTCAACATACAAATTATTCAATAACAGCTATGTATTAATTCGTCTTCAGACGAATCATTTTTGTTTGCACTATCATCGTCGGTCTCAGATTGATAGTTATGGATTCTATGGTGCTGATTTACACCCGAGAGATCGCATTTTTAGTAAGAAATTGAATTTTACTAGAAAAATCCACTAGCCACTAAAACCAATATTTCGTAATTAAATGGACCCCCCATTTATACCACCAGTTTTAGTGGAAAATCCACTAAATTGGCAACACTGGCCGTACGCCGCCGCTAGACTGTTTTGTCTTGATAGTGTGCGCCGTGACGTAGACAAAACAGTCATATCGCAGACGTCGTAGACAATTTTGAGAAGATAGTTTTGTCTCAAGTGTGCGCAGGCCCTAAGACAGTCTGAATATCGTATGCGGAATAAAGGGCCTATGACACTACGCGTAAAGGGCCTATTACACTACGCGATATATCAGCACACGATATTCAGACTGTCTTATTTTTTGTTCCGAGTAAGACCGGTCTAACCCTTATTACACTACGCGACATCGACTGTCTGAATATCGAGTAGTGTAATAGGGGTAAGACTGTCTAACTCTGAATTCCGACGGCAAAATCGGGCTCGACGAGGCTTACTGTCGTAGTCTGAATATCGAGTAGTGTACATATCCCGGTTTAGGGGTATGTCGAACAGAGAGTAAAGTCCCACATACCTCCGTTGATAAGGGAGGATCCTCCGGCCAGACGGGTGTTATGTCTGGTGGGCAACTTGCCCGATAGATGATTTCGGGCTGTTCTATATGTTCCAATCGCGCGGAGAACTTTGATTGCGCGATGCAGGATTAGTTCTTATGTGACGCCATAGATGTTGCTACATCACTCCCCTCCGGAGATCGGAGATCGATGGTTCTTGATGCTTCTTGATGCGTGCTAGACAAGTGGTAGGTTGGTTCCAGTGGGTCGGAACCGAATGCCGCATAGTTCTCGGTGAGTCGGAACTGTCTGCGGTGATGCCCCAGTGAGTCGGGGTGCTGCTATCCCAGTGAGTCGGGATGATGCCCCAGTGAGTCGGGGTGATGATGTCCCAGTGAATCGGGATGATGCCCCAGTGAGTCGGGGTGATGATGTCCCAGTGAGTCGGGATGATGCCCCAGTGAGTCGGGGTGATGATGTTCCAGTGAGTCGGGATGATGCTGCAGGCTCCAGTGAGTCGAAGTAGTGCTGCTGGTTCCAGTGAGTCGGAGCGGTGCTGTGCGATGTAGTGGCTTGACTGCTTGCGTCGACCAGGAGAGGTTCTTCGTGGCTCTTCATGTGACTGGCCGAAGGTGCAGTGTGCTTCGCCAAGGTCGCTGATGAGGCTGAGGGTGATGACCAGGTATGACGAGGTAGGCATGCTGGTGGTCAGGATACCCTTTATAGCCGTGGGTGCTGGTTGTATGGCTCGCTGCTCGAAAGCTTGAGGAAGTGATGATGACGTCACGAAGTAGTAACTGCACGAAGGCTGCGCTGACGTTCTTTGTCGAGGGTCACCAGTTTGGAGGTATGTGGAACAGAGAGTAAAGTCCCGCAAACCTCCGTTAAAAAGGGAGGATCCTCCAACCAGACGGGTGTTATGTCTGGTGGGCTATTGCCCCATAGATAATTTCGGGCTGTCGTATATATTCAAATCGCGCGGAGAACTTTGATAGCGCGATGCAGGATTAGTTCTTATGTGACGCCATAGATGTCGCTACATCACTCCCCTCCGGAGATCGGAGATCGATGGTTCTTGATGCTTCTTGATGCGTGCTAGACAAGTGGTAGGTTGGTTCCAGTGGGTCGGAACCGAATGCCGCATAGTTCTCGGTGAGTCGGAACTGTCTGCGGTGATGCCCCAGTGAGTCGGGGTGCTGCTATCCCAGTGAGTCGGGATGATGCCCCAGTGAGTCGGGGTGATGATGTCCCAGTGAATCGGGATGATGCCCCAGTGAGTCGGGGTGATGATGTCCCAGTGAGTCGGGATGATGCCCCAGTGAGTCGGGGTGATGATGTTCCAGTGAGTCGGGATGATGCTGCAGGCTCCAGTGAGTCGAAGTAGTGCTGCTGGTTCCAGTGAGTCGGAGCGGTGCTGTGCGATGTAGTGGCTTGACTGCTTGCGTCGACCAGGAGAGGTTCTTCGTGGCTCTTCATGTGACTGGCCGAAGGTGCAGTGTGCTTCGCCAAGGTCGCTGATGAGGCTGAGGGTGATGACCAGGTATGACGAGGTAGGCATGCTGGTGGTCAGGATACCCTTTATAGCCGTGGGTGCTGGTTGTATGGCTCGCTGCTCGAAAGCTTGAGGAAGTGATGATGACGTCACGAAGTAGTAACTGCACGAAGGCTGCGCTGACGTTCTTTGTCGAGGGTCACCAGTTTAGGGGTATGTCGAACAGAGAGTAAAGTCCCACATACCTCCGTTGATAAGGGAGGATCCTCCGGCCAGACGGGTGTTATGTCTGGTGGGCAACTTGCCCGATAGATGATTTCGGGCTGTTCTATATGTTCCAATCGCGCGGAGAACTTTGATTGCGCGATGCAGGATTAGTTCTTATGTGACGCCATAGATGTCGCTACACCGGCATGGATCTTGAGCGCTGACTCTTACTTGCGCAGAAGTAAAATATCAGGTCTCTTTAGTGGTATGAAGTGAGACGCGGGGGCGGGGAGTTTCAGTGATTGGCTCGCCGCGCATCGCATCATAGACGACACTCGTGATTGGTTCCCTGCGCTCGCTGCACGTACCTAACGACAACGAGTACACTTCAGTGCCATTAAATTGCCTCGTGATTTTTATTTTTAATCCATCGATTTTATTTTTATTAGTGGTTATTTTAATAGTGGTTATTTTATATCATCAAAAATGGTTTAGCCGAGAACGCATAACAGGCACACAGAGAAAGTTCCTTTCAAAAGTAGGTAAAATGTTAGGGATTTCTTCGTAGGGGTGTTACAAATCTTCAAAATTTTCATCTTTGCTACAATATGCATACCTTCCGGTAGAAATTCTCTAAAAGATAATGAAAACCGTATGAAAATCTATTGCATGGTTATTAAGTAAACGGAAAAACCGACAGACGAACACAGCGACTTTGCTTTAAACTATTTATGCTTTTTTTTTACTTTTACTTTCAACCAGAATTAAGAAGATAGCAGGTAAAAGAAAAAATAAAATAAGTGTACATTTTTTTTGAAATTAGTGTACGATGTGCAAAGCGATCCCCACTCTTTCGCCGAGCGCTCAAGATCCGTGCCGATACCTGTAATAAGAGTTAGAGCGGACGTGTGCGTGTGTTACGTAATGTATGTTTTATTCTTATTCGGTATGCCTTGTCTTGTTTATGTTACCTTTACCACAATGCTTGCAGTAAAGGAAAAATAATATTAAGCGTCCTAGAGTTGTACCGCAAGATGCCATATTTATGGCAAAAAAAACATAAAAATTACTTAAACCCGGTATCTTTGGGTATGCAGACGACAGCACTGTTGCCGAGATATGTGGCTGACGCACGCGCTAGTGGGTCACAGATCCAGTCATCCCGAGAGGCTATGGTTGAACGCTTGAACTCGTCCTTGAAGGCGGTCTCCGATTGGGGCGATGCCAATCTGGTCAAGTTCAATGCAACTAAAACCAAAGCGTGTCTTTTTTCCGCTAAACGGAGTCAATTCCACCCGGCTCCATCTTTCCGAGGTGTGACCGTGCCAATAACCGACCATCTTGATCTTCTTGGCGTTACGCTGACGTCAACTCTCAACTTTGGGCCATACATCGAAGCAAAGGCTCAACTGGCAGCAAGAAAGCTGGGAATCCTCGCGAAGGTCAGACGGTACTTCACGCCGGAACAGCTGCTAAAACTTTATCAAGCGCAAGTTCGATCGTGTATGGAGCACTGCTCTCATCTTTGGGACGGGTCTGCCAAATACCAGCTTGATGCGCTAGAGTCGATTGAGAGGCGAGCCAAGAGGATCATCGGCAATGATGCACTTGTTGAGTCGAAGCTCCAAAGCCTTGGACATCGCCGCCGAGTTGCTGGCCTGTCGGTTTTCTATCGTTTACATGTCGGGGAGTGTGCACTGGAATTGCACAATCTAATTCCGCCAAGTCCGTTCCATCATCGGACCACTAGACGTACGGCGTTGCGCCACCGGTACATGGTAGACATCCCACCCATACGCACAAAACGTTTTGAGAACACATTTATTATGCGTACAGCCAAGGACCTTGCCGGAGTCTGTGTTTCCTGATAGCTACAACTTAGGGGTCTTAAGTCAAGAGTGAATAGGCTACTTCTAGGCAAGCGTGCTCCATCGTCGACCACATTATCGCTTACTATCAGGTGAGATGGTGGTCAAACGGGAGCCTATCATTAATAAAAAAATAAAAAAAAAGATTATTTGAATAAAGAATTATGTTCACAGGGTTTAAAAAAAGTTTAAGGGTCAAGTTTTTTAGGGTAGTTTTATTCGATGTGTACAAAAAATTGTCGAATTTTTTGTTACAGGTTTGTCGACGTTTAAAAAGAAATTAAAATCTACACTAATAATATACATATATTACATATTATAGAGGTAAAGTTTGTTTTTTTTTTGTCTGTAGGAGGTAATTTATTTATTTATTTAATTATTTAAACTTCATGTACAGTAGTGGTACATATGCGGACATGCAACAAGGCATTCTCTACCAGTCAACCTCTAATAATCTCTGAAAGTACTAAAAGCTGCTATATTCCTGAGTGACATGGCTATATTTTATGTACGCGGGCGAAGCCGCGGACGAAAGCTAGTACATATAATTTAAATTAGCAGTCAAGCTGGTTGTAATAAGTGGTGATATTTTTTGTTCCGAGTAAGACCGGTCTATATTTATATATACCGGTATAGTATTTTTTGTACACTTCGAATAAAACTACCCCAAAAAACTTGACACTTAAACTTTTTTTAAACCGTGTGAACATAATTCTTTATTCAAATAATCTTTATGATTTTTTTGCCATAAATATGGCATCTTGCGGTACAACTCTAGGACGCTTAATAATATTATTTTTTCTTTACTGCAAGCATTGTGGTAAAGGTAACATAAACAAGACAAGGCATACCGAATAAGAATAAAACATAAAATTACTTAACGCACGCACACGTCCGCTCCCTTCGGGCGGGAGCGCGGACTCATAGACTATACACTATAAACAGAGAATAGATGCGCATCTCCGATTCAGAAAAATGGAACGGTGTTTGTATCCGTAATCACCAGGTAGCGCTTTTAGTGTCCAAAAAATCCTATAGGTGGCGCTTTTAGTACCATAAAACTCTTATAGATGGCGTTAATATTATTTTATTTACTTATTTAAAATAGTAAAACTAAGAATTTGATCAAATAAAAGACCTGTTTAATTATAAACATTTATTGAGTTAAATACAATCGTTTTTACAAACTTTTATGTGAACAATTTGATTCAAGATAGCGAAGACAAAAAATTAAATTAGCTTAACCAGGCTTCATTTTTTTCTTCTTTTTAAATAATATTGTAATGCCTGTTGTTTGACTAGGTCATTCTTATCAAATTTTGATAATTTTCCGTTTAAAATTCTATTAACTCCCTTACACCAACTGTGAATAATCAAATTTATTGCGAGATTATTAATTAAATCAATCAAACCATCTTTGTGTTGTTTACAAGAAATAATTTGGTAATCACATGCACAATTTAATAACAGCTTAATTTTTTTATTAATGAACGTTGATTCTGGGCTATCACGTAAACATGCAACAATTACATAGAAGATATCGGTCATTAAATCAACAAATCTTTTACTGGGGTGAAATAGAGAATGTTTTGTATAATCAATTTCATAATTAAATGATTGCATATCAACTTCAGATCTACATAAATCACGCATGCAATATTTACAATTCCTAAAAATCTTTGATTTACATTTTTTAATCACATAACCAGTAACATATTTTTTAGCTTCAGCATACACCAATTTATCATTACTTTTAATTTCACCCATCACCTTTAATAAACAATCTATATCACATACAAAATCATCACTATCAGAATCAGTCGGTTTTTTATAATTCAATAGATTCGCCATTGATTTAAATGCATTATTGTCATCACTTTCACAATTGGCTCGTGGAGAATGTAATGAATTAAAATTATTAATAATCAAAGTTTTAAAAGCATTACAAAATTGATTACATGTAGGATTAACATTTCTAATTCCATTACTTCTAATACCACTAAAGAAATTTTCCAAAGGATCTTGATTGAAGCTACGGGTGATTAAATTTTTTATATCATGCTGCGTAATCAAATAATGCCACATTTCTTTAAAAGTTATCATATTCTGGATCCAATTTTTAACAGAAGGAATGGATTCATACTTGATTGACTCACGTCCATTTTTTCTAACTACTGATTTAAATTTGATTGATTCTAAAATCGGAATCATATCATCCCACAGTTGGAAATGAGGAGAGTTATTTTTTAAGCATTCTTTGTACGGCTTATCTGATGATTTGTAAGAATGACCATTAAATGTGTCAAACAACTTATCAAATATTAATAAAAAATCTGCAGTCCCCTTGCATTCTTCTGGAAGCACTTTGTGTCCTAAAACAATAAACAATTTTTAATATTAGTTATAATCAATGATTTGAATGAATATATAAATGTATAAGGTAAAAATAATATAAAATACAATAAACATATAAAATAAAATAATAATATATAAAAAAAAATATAAAAATAAATATATAAGGTAAAAATAGTTATTGTTGCTATCACAGTTATTTTAACATCATCATATTCAACTCCTTATTATGAAGTGCCTATTTTTAACCGTGTTCAAAGGAGGATAAAAGGAGGAGGTTATGTGTTCGGCAGTATGCATTTTTTATTTATGTATTATCACCGATTTCTCGATTAATTATGGTGCGATTTTGATTTTTGTTTATTTTTTTTATTGAAAGTTTATACTCCCGGAATTGGTCCCATATAAATAATGTTATGATCTGACGATGAACTTCGAAGATGTGTAATGGAGCTTGAAAATTGCTTTGTTTTTAAGGATCTGTTTCTAAAGTAATACACACTAAAAACAGATTACTACATCTTCGATGTTTTTTATCAACAGAAGAAGATAAAAGTAGGTACTTACTTGCTAGAAATCTCATCGCACTTGATACCCTCTGACTGAAAACTTGTGCAGCATATTTAACTTTCATCTTCGGTATTTTATCTTTCATGACGTGCATTTCGGTTAATTTGTTCACTAGTCTGATTTCATCGTCTCCTTCGTCTAAATCCAGTAAAAGCTTTAAATGATCCCATTTAGCCCATTTTGTTTCGCCATTTTGCACAAATTGTGCATCTTTCGTTAACAAATTGTTGCGAACTCCCTTTAGTAGGTGAGGAGTATCAAATAAGGGGAAAACTTTATTGCCATCTATTTCAAAGGCATTTGATTCGTATGTTCCCCCCTGTTGCAAATAATTTTTTCTTGTTTCCTCCTGAAGCATCTTTATAACCTTAGTGTTAGATGCCGCTTGGTCACAAATGGTGGCCACAACTCTAAACCCAATAGCTTCTAATCGCTTTATGGCTTCTATTAAAATGTTTTTTAAATCAAATGCCTTTGTACTACTTTTGCAAAATGTGAAACACAGGGCCTGTTTGCTTTTACTTTTGATTCCTTTTATCATTAATACTAGTGCATGATCAGCCAGAGTCTTATTTCTTTTGTTCCCCATGTCTTCAAATCCAATGATTTGGCCAGTTGCTGCATTATACTCTACTCCTGGAGCTAAAGAAATTTCATCAAATAGGAGCGTGACCAGTTTTTTTTCTGCAGGCAAACTTTGAGCAACACTTCTTAACTCGTTCATTATTGCTTCATTTATGCCAGGCTTAACAGAGAAATTGCTGAGCATGTTTTGAAGGCATCGTTTTGAAGGAAGCACAAATAATTTCTTCATTAATTGGTAAGCTTTTGGGCTTTGCTTCAAAATTGTCAAGGACATAATTTTCTCATCCACAGTAAATCTTCTACCTTTTGGTTTTTTGAGGCTTTTGAGCTGCAGTTTAGTGAAAGTTTGTATGTCTTGTGGTAATTTATCTATCACAGACAGAAATGAATTTGATAGCGACAATTTTTTTGCAGCTCGTATTTTATTTTTTTGGGAGTTGTATTTTTTGGATATCTTTTCTAATTTATTCTTCAGTTTATTAATAAGTTTATTTTCTGGATTTGTTTTGGGCCTTTTATGTTTCCGGACACCTGAAATTAATCATTTTCTATTTTAGTTATACATTAAAATAATAATGTTACTGCCTGACATTTATTTATAAATAGATGTAAATACAAATTACAGTTGGTCAAAAACTGTAGTCACTAATCTATAATAGTTATTTCTGGTGATATATACATTTTTTTTTTATTTGTTTGGGAAAACAAACGGTGGTAAATTACAATTTTACAGTAAACAATACAATAAATAAATAAAAATGAGATAAATGCTTAACCAACGACATTGACATATTAACGTTCAGAGTAAATATATTATTATTTGGGTGTATTGAGACTGCAGTAAACCTGCTTCAAGATATAATGATAAACCTTCAGAGTAAATTTATATATTATTATTAGGGTGTATTGAGACTGCAGTAAACCTGCTTCGAGATACAATGATATAAAATAGGTCAACTGCCATAACAGTAACAGTTTACATAGTATTAATAACATGTTAGGTGTCATGTCAGACAATGAAGATTCCTTTCAAGCTGTGTCAGATTATAGTGATAAATTAATCCGCTGTATATAGATGGTACCTATAGAGTAACCAAAGTATTATAAAACTAACCAAGAGCATATCCTGATGTGCTAGCAGCAGATGTTGATTCCTGGTTATATCTTAGGTTGGTTGTCCTTAGGAAATCGAGTTCTATGAGAGCACCTGATGCTGATGATTGACCACTTTCTGCATTATGCTGTGTTGATTGTACAAGTTCTTCCGAAGACTGAACTTGTAGTTCTGTAATGATATAATATGTGTTATTATAACTAAAACCTGGAACTTGAAGAATAGTTCAATTTTCAGGGAATAGTATTCATAACAATTGCTCCTAGAAAATACTACACGCAGTGTTTTTCCATTGTTTTTCATTCATTAATCAATAGTCTGTACAGTATTTCTATAAATTGAGTGACATTTTGGGTTATAAACAAACGCTAATAACTGTGCTGTTTGTGAATATTATTTATTGAGACTACTACAATAATAATAAGACCTGCCCCCTGCCCCCCTAGCCAAGGTACGACCGTTTCGTTTCGATTCTCTTTCCACTCATTCTGACCATTATGACACCTTTTACTTTAACTTATAGTTGCAGAAATATATACAAACCAAACCACTATATAAATATAATATATATAGATAACAACTACAAAGTAACGAAAGTATAATAATACTAACCAGGAGCATATCCTGATGCGTTGACAGCAGCAGATGTTGAAGGTTCTGTGCGAGCACTTGATAGTCGATCACTTTCTGTATTATGCTGTGTTGATTGTACTACAGGTTCTTCCAAGGATTGAACTTGTGGTTCTGTAATGATATAAGTGTTATAATCAGTAAAACGGGCTAAGAACAATTTTTTTTTTTTTAATTAAAAAAAAATGGTTTATGTCTAGGAATTAACTACGCAGTCTCAATTTTAGGAAATGTATAGTTTTAAGAAAAAAAAAATTGACAATATTTTGACAGGTTTTATTTTTGTTTTGTTTGTTGAACTATGACATCGACCAGTCCTCTGGCATTTTGGTCCACTCCCCCTTCATGTTAGGTTACTTTAAATCCCGCAGACAGAAATAGGGATGCATGTGGCTTCTATTGACCCTACTCAATGTTTTTTGTATCAGTTCTTCAAATTATCAACCCCTTATTACTTTTGGAAAAAATAAATAATAAAATTGTAACTTGAGACAATTTTTATAAAGTTAGAATATATTTTTAAACGGTAAAGTACAAATCCCACTAACTCCAAACAAAATTGTTTTTTTTTCCCAATTTATATTTAAATGTCCATATGCATTTGCTATGTTGGGGAGAGGGTAACTCATCCTCTAAAACCTTGGTTTTCGCTACTAAAATACATGCAATGGACAATTTTTTTTAATTTTTTACCTGAAAATTTAAATCTTGAATATCTCTAAAAGTACATATATGTTTCCTAGATTTGGGACAGAGTACATTACCTCCCCCTCCTCCCACAACCTAAAATCAACTAATTGATGTCCTGTATAGTTTTAGAATAAAACTAATAGTATAAACAGTTTGGTAAATAAAAATAAGATGTAAAATAATAATTACCTAAGCGTAAAGTTGGAACAGCATTTCTTGTCAATCTACGACTTGGTAAACAGTAAACTTCCAGGAAATGATTATTACATAATCTTATACTATTGTAAATGTAATTATTCCCTTTCTCTTGTATCGACGCAGGAAGTACGCTCTTCCAAATATTGAATTTTTCCAAAACCTCCCATGACCCAGTGTTGGGATTTGGAAATAAGTGCAGTGGGCCTGAAAATAGAACAAGTATGATTCTAAATGATAATCTATATAGTTTCATTATAAATAAATAATAAATAAATTTATTATACCATTGTTACAAATAGTACATTAAATTAAATAATCATAAAAAGTATAGGTCTGTAACTATATGTGAGCTTCAGTTATGTAGATGGACTGGTGGTACCCAAACTAGGCGGTGCCTGTATCTCGGGGAGCAGAGTTGAAAATGTAAAATTGGTTTTTGCCATTTGAGATAATTTAGGTAACAAAAAGTACAAAAGAAACATAAACAAAAAGTACATTTAAAATTGTGCTGAACCATGCACAGAACTTAAAAAGCCTAAGGGCTGAGGGCCGAAATTATTAGAATAGAATTTCATATTATTTGATTGAGTTTCCATTTCATTATGATGTAAGCCAGGCATCACGATGTTACAGACAAAAAGGTTTTCCCACTGTGAAATCTAAACTATAGTATAGTTTAAACCAACTTACCATCATTTTGGCATCCAAAATAGCAATGTAATTGCGATTTCTTCGGCATATTGTCGCTTGAATCCTTCTTGTATCCTAATCGTATGGTAAAAGTCAGTAGTCCAGTTAGAATGCCAAGTAGATCGGAAAAGCAGTAATCGGTGTCCAAAAACAAAGCCAAGTGGTTTCAGATAATATGATACAACGTCAGAATCCGTATGAAAAGCGCCAAGTCGTTAAAAGTTATCAAATACACGGAAAATCACAAAAGCACACAAACCAACGAAACGAAACAAGTTTCAAAGTGGAATAAAATTCAAACGAAAGTTCCCCTATTTCAAAAGTGTTGCTGTTAAAAAAAAATATTTTTTAAGTTCAAATAATAAATCAAAATAATTGCAATATTTAATGTTTCAAATAAATTTGTGAATTATTACATCACTTCTGATTTTTTTATTAATATTAATTTCTTTTATTTGCGAAAAACTATGAAGAGCCTAAAGTTTTAATGCCATCTAGAGATATTAATATAAAAACCAGTTTAAAAACTGGAATCCTGGGTCGATAGATGGCGCTAGCTAATGGTTCAATTTCGAATCTTAGATTTGTTCGGAACTTTCATGCCCCTGCGCGGACTGACGCGGACTGAACGGTCTAACTCTTATTACAGGTATCGGCACGGATCTTGAGCGCTCGGCGAAAGAGTGGGGATCGCTTTGCACATCGTACACTTATGGCAAAAAAAATGTACCTACACCTATTTTATTTTTTCTTTTACCTGCTATCTTTAAAAAAATATAGTTTAAAGCAGTCGCTGTGTTCGTCCGTCTGTTTTTCCGTTTACTTATTAACCATGCAACAGATTATCATACGGTTTTCATTATCTTTTAGAGAATTTCTACCGGAAGGTATGCATATTGTAGCAAAGACGAAAATTTCAAAGATTTGTAACACCCCCACGAAGAAATTCCTAACATTTTACCTACTTTTGAAAGGAACTTTCACTGTGTGCCTGTTACGCGTTCTCGGCTAAACCAATTTTAGTGATATAATAACCACTAATAAAAATAAAATCGAGTCAATTTAATGGCACGGAAGTGTACTCGTTGTCGTTAGGTACGTGCAGCAAGCGCAGGGAACCATTCACGAGTGTCGTCTATGATGCGATGCGCGGCGAGCCAATCGGTAGAGGTGTCCTGCTTGGGCAGAGCACCAACATTTCCTTGTGGGGGCGATCGGCGACAACGACCTCAGGAGGAATGCGGGAGGGTGGAGGAGGCAGGCTGTCGCCTCTTGCGAAGCAGTAATGCTAGCAAAGGAGGCAGCCGCACGCGCGAGGGAACGGCCCTCAAGCCTCAGCCGCCGGGATCCCGATCCCGATTTTCAGCCACCTTAGGCGCAGGCTTGCGGACGGCGAGCAATGGGTAGCACGCCGTTCGGTCGTCCGGTAACTGTCCGGACCGAGCCCAAGTAGTCGACGGCGCGTTGTTTTCCACGCGAGCCTCATTGCCACATTTGCACTCGTCAAATCATATCTGGTATTAAAAAACGGACTTGCAGTTTCCATGCTCTGAGCATTAAAGGGTTTAATAAAGAGACCACATTTTGATACTAAGTATTTTATTTATTTTGGTTAGCTTACTAACAAAGAGGGGTTGGCAATTATTAACATATTGCAAAGTCATACACACGATAAAGATACTATTTTTTTTTTTTAATGACGTAGATATTTCAGGCAGTTGTATTGATTTCGGTGTTGCTTTTCTCGCTAACGGCATCCGTACCATCAACGGGATTTTCTCCATTTTCACCAGCTTTGGTTTTCTTGTCACTCTTCCTAAATTTATCGTACCTAAAAGTAAAAAAAAAGAGTTATCGTTCACGCTATTCAACCACGGAATATTTTCAAGAAGTAAACCGTAATTTGGGTGCATTTCACTTTAGTATTCAGCCCAATTTCAGTTCATCAAACCTTGGATCCACTAGGGGATAATTAGGTCTTGGCGCGGAACAAAACGTCAACAAAAAATATAGATTCGTAAATTGACCAATATTTTATCCCGCCCAATTAAATCATCTTTCATGAAAAAGAATGAAAGCATACAAATGAAGCTACTTTATCAAATATTTTACGAACTTCTGCTGACCTAATTTTTTATTAAATTCAATGAAAATTATGCTTACAATGAAACAGTTCGCCAGGATTTAAAAAACGTTTTACTTATTTTTACCTCTCTTTGAATAGTCTAGGAGTATCAGTGAGGGAACAATTTTAAAATAGTGGCGCCCATCATGCTTTACTTTGTTGACTAGTATGCCTGACACTAGCTTGGCCACCATCACAGATTTTAATTTTGGTATTTAGTAGTAGTAGTTTTTGTCAAATATCTGATTTTAAAACTTGACAATACATCTACAGCTTTCAATAAAAGGCATCACAAGTTTCTACTACATGTAGAAACTTGTGATGCCTTTTATTGAATGCTATATTTTTACTAAACCACTAAAAGGCAGCGGGCTGATACAGCATCATATAAAAACGTACCACTGTCTATAATAGTAGATATTTAAGAAATTCTAAATTACCTTCCAAGGTCCTCCTCATCGTCACTGCCTTCATTGCCTTGCGGGTCTACTTCTCGAAGCAGCTCCCCAATGTCTTTGTCAACATCTGCCCACAATTTATCCTCACTCCCTAAAACATAATATAACTAGGTAAGTAAAGTCGATTACTGCACAAAATTTCAAGAATAAATACTAGTAAGAATCAGGATGTAGTGAAAAACATAAAAACAACAACTGCAGTAATTTTTGTTTGTATGTATTTTTTATAGTCAAGTTTTAGTATTTTTTACTTTCTGGATGCAAAGAACGACGGCGAGGAAATTGTTGATGAAATAATTTAGTGTCTACATTAGACGTGAGGCATAAATATTGGAACAGGTATGTGGATTAGGTAGTTTTCGATGCGAGTCCGTACCTAATCCAAAGCGTCGAGGATTAGGTATGGCACACAATATTCGTACACAGTCTACACAGAAGATATTCTGCACCTTAAAACATGGACGTTAAGTTTGAAGTTTAATTAGCAATGCCGCTAGCGCCATCTATGTGAGACTACACTGGACTAGTTAGTGCTCTAGCGATATAAGTCGTCACGAATATACGTCGTTGATATGTGGCGCTATTGTAAATACTTTCGAAGAAAAATAACAAAACTTTCACGTCTTTTGAAAATAAATGTGTAAAAATCAGACTATGGGTGAAATGCATGTTAATCTAGTAATGCTGAGGTTTCTAGGTACCTGTTTTAATGTTAACCCATTTTTCGGTAATAAAGACAAAAAAATATGTCATTTGAGTAATGCTACAATGAACTTTAACCTTGACCTAATTTTTGTGCAAGTGCATCATGCTTACGTGACCATTGATAGAATTGCATTATTTATTTTATTAAATTCCATTGGTTTAGCTTGTTTACGTATTACGCCTTTCGTGTGAATCTACACAAGATGACAGTCCTAAGCCTGTGAGAATGTCTAATAGACGACACTTTGATTACATAATCAATGAGACGACATTTTAAGATTCTGTGCTGTACCATTAATAACACATTGTGCAGGCTGCGTAATCTTTAAGTATGAAGGGTAATTTTGATCACTACTTATATAAGATTAGACGTTAAAAACCAGATAAAATATTCGGATTAGGTAAATGGATTAGGTATTTCTAAATACTAGGATTAGGTGGAATAGGTATCGTTTTTACCTAATACGACCCATGTCTAGTCTACATATATTACCGTGATATACAGGGTGTTTGGTGCATCGTGTGCCAAATTGAAATGGTCGACGGGAGGGGTCATCTGCTATCCTTTCAGACCCCCTAAACACTTCTCATGCCCTGTGGATTTTTTTTCATCGACTTTTTATTGTTTTATGAAAATAAGGCCCAAATTTTTAATTCAAATACAAATTTTAAAAAATATATAAGGCGTAGAATCCGAATTCTAATTTTATTTAGATGTGTATTATATTAGAGTACTTTTAAATTTGAAATTAGTGACATTAGCTATCTAGTTTTTTGAAAATTTACTTGCAAAGTTTTGGACATAAATGAAAGCTGTAAAAATTATGAAATAAATGTTAAAAATGCAATTTCATTTTTTTTATTTCTAGTAGAACCCACGAAAAGAGAGATACGAGACAGATTTTACCTTATAAGAGTGAGGTAACATTTTTAATAGGTTTTTCAGGTATCATTTAAGCAATAAAAAACATTTTTTAAATCGTAATTTTGAATATTAGTCTTATGTGACTCGATGCACAATTCTAGCGAATTCACAAAGTTATAAAAAGATTTTTATGACATGTGGCACATCATTGGTAAGAGGAAGAGGATAAACTAGAGAATTTTTGAGGAAGTTGGAAGATTCCGGTCGCTTTTGGTTTTTTTTTTTATAGCCAAGTAAATAGCTGTAACATGGACAGCTTTAATTGAAGTCCTAAACTTTACAAGTAAATTTAAAAAAAAAAAAACTAGATAGCTAATGTCACTAATTTTAAATTTAAAAGTACTGTAATACAATACACATCTAAATAAATCTTAAAATTCAGTCTACGCCATATATATTTTTTAAAATTTGTATTTGAATGAACAATTTGGGCCTTATTTTCATAAAACAATAAAAAGTCGATGAAAAAAAATCCACTGGGCATGAGTGTTTAGAGGTCTGAAAGGAGAGCACCCCCCCCCCCCCCCCGACCCCTTCCGTCGACCATTTCAATTTGGCACACGATGCACCAAACAGCCTGCATATTTGGCAAATGATTTACTAAATATTATCAAATCACGCTAATTGCCAGTTAGACTGGCGCAAAAGTAGCGCAAATAAAAACGTCATAATTAGAAACTGAATTGACTAGATTTTTTACAATATGTCAGTCATGGCTTAGTTTTTTTTTTTTTTTTTTTTTTTGACTTTATGACTTTTGGCTAAACTGAACTCTTAATGTTGCCACTAATATAAATCTTGGTCAAGTAACATAATATACTTTGCTTAATTTATTGCATTTATATACTTAGGAATAACATTTCCGCATTAGATAATAACCGCTTAAACGCTCGCGCCAATTTTTTTTGATACATAAAAATAAAAATAACTATTTGTGCTTAGAATTTAGTGGTTACAATGACACATAAGACATCGTAGTGCAATTCGAGTATCATCAGCAGAAAAAAAGCATGGCATTAATACATTTCAAAAATCATCCAGCCAAATGACTTAAAAAATAATACGACATTATAACATTTCAATTGTCATCCGTCCTAGTGACAATAATATAATGTAGTGGTGGGACGCTGTTGAATTTTTAAGAGACTGCACCTTTTTCGTAGGTGTTTTCAAAAATATTAAATTCGATACTTCAACGACACGAGATTTATGAATATACTTAATAATAATAAAGGAAAGTGTTGGAAGAAAGACAAAACTATTTGTTTTTATGTAATTATAACTCTAAAGAATCTAATCTAAAAATCATAACGGAAAGATAACAAACTCTGATTATCTTGTCGTAAATCGTTGGTTGGAAGACGAACCGTCGGATGTTGCGCTCATACAATGACTGTAGTATGGTATCTAAGATAGGCCAGGCATCAATCAAATATTTCGGCATTTGCAGGTTTTCTGGATGACATTGTGGTTAGTGATCATGAGGAATGAATATTAAAAGAAAAAGGCGACAGGAAAACGACCCATGTATAATAATTATATGTATAACTTCCCTAAGGAAAGTTGGCTTAGATTAAATACATATTCTCCAGAATACATTATATTTTATATATGAAAATAGTTACGGGCAAACGCCCATAACGGCGATAAACCGTTTTTAAAGAAAGTTTCATGTTCTGCAAAGGTGTAAATACTTGCACGACCTGGTTTTAAAATCCTCGTTGCAAAAACCCGTCTTCGAATAACTTGATGCTTTTTTTTTAATTTTACGTTTTAGAAAAATAGTAGAGAACCCATTGATTCAACTATTACTTTTGTTGTGTCATCGTTCATATCGATTCTAAAATAGTTCTCAGGATCTTGTTTTTTTACATCTTTTTTTGATCAGTTGTAATTATGCACGTGCAAAGAGACTACTATAGTTATTGGTTATTTTGTTTGCAAATTGATGTGTTTACGAGTGAATTTTATACTGTAAATAATTTTGTAAATATTGAAATGCCCATATTATTTTATAATATATTTGTAACATAATTTATTATTAGAATAAAAATTCATCGCAGTCTACGGCAAAAGTATGAAAGTAAGTAGTTACTAGTTAGAAATGTAGATTTAATTGTGTAGTCATTTCAACCAATAAAATGAATTATTTAATTATTCGTTTCATATATTTGTAACCGTTAGTAGTTGTGAGAAACTGTAACTACTTTGCTCAAAGATAAGTCGTCTTCAAACCAGTTGCAACAACAACAGTTGCCTGTAACCGTTACGTTAACACGATGGTTGTTTACAATACGCTTATTCCGCTACTAGTCTCTGTCGCAAAATGGCCACTTCTTAAAATGATTTACCCTACAATACTTTTTGAATTAAGAAAAATTCAGATGTCTCATTTTATGGAAAATTGAAAAATCATTTATCTCAATTGCTAGAAAATTTAAAAATCTCTATCATAACTCATTCACCAAAGGCCTTATTGCCACAAATGGTGTCCAGTTAGGCCAAAGCTATGTTATCTTCTTTGCAGTGTCTCTTCATTATTGTGTGCCGTAAGATATTACTTACCAGCAGACGCAGCAGAATTATCTGCACCATTGTCGAGTTTCTTTTTTTCTTCAGTAGCCTCAACATTTTCTGATTTCATTGTGTCTGCAGCCTCAGCAGTAGCTTCTTTCTCTTCTTCTAAAAACAACAAACAATGTTAGGACACTTACAAAACAAACTATGAAATAGAAAGGTAAAATTCAGCCAACTGTTCAGAAAAGCTGTCTTAAAAGAAATGCTATTAGGTTTGTTTACCTACTCCTTGCAAGTGTTAAGAAATTTTAGAGTGAAAATTACAAAAAAAAAGCATTAAAATATAATACTTTTTTTTTATAATTTTCACTCTAAAATTCATCATCTCTACTGATTTCGAAAAAGGCGTATAAGAAAACAGCGCATTTTTATAAACCAGTAAGCAGTAACGTTAAGTTCACCTTGTCTAGAAATATACACGCAAATTAAAATTTTAATACCCCCTACCTTTTTGTTGATGTAATTGGCGATGAATTCTCTCAGCGTGTTTACGAAGAGTGCGAGTGTCACGATGCTGTACGTAGCGGCCCAGATGAATACGTAAGCGACAGTGACGGCGCAGTGCCTCGGATTCCTCCGTACCTCCCGGTTCCACGCGCGGCAAATAAATGCGGCACAACTCGCACCACCATACCTAGGTAAAAATATATTCAAAAAATGAGTAAAAACTCGTCCTTAGCTGGCTAAATCCGACAGTCTATTATAGGCGTCCAGTACACGGTCATGCAAGCGTCAATCGATTCCATCAATCATGAATTGTTTGAATGACGGAATTTTATCCCCATTAGTTTTTCGTCAATCAAAAAATTGACTTTGGCAAAGCTGATAGCAAAACCTGCCCTATAATGGACTAAGACCAATGTGGGTTACGTAGTTGCCAATCAAAAAATATATTTTATTTCTCGTGACAATTCTGCATACTCACTACGAGCACTCACTTATTGCAATTTCATGTGGCGGATGTGTTCGCAATGAGTGCTATCCGTTAGGTAAATTATGAATAAAACCCTTACCGAAAAACTGTGTTTAGTATAATATGATCATCAGTGATACTCAGTGATAGCGTAGCTTTATATATAATATATAAAGCTACGCTATCACTGAGATATAAGAATATTATTCAGTACACCTAGAAATTTTCAATTTATTCGTTTTGATTATGGATTCGTACCTCCATCTTTTTAATATGTTCACTTCCTATGTTAATTTCAACTTTGGGTTTTTTTGGAGAAGCCTCGTCTTTCTTTTCGCCTCCGGAGTCGTCGTCTTCAACTTCTGTGAATAGAAAACATAAGCACATAAGCCCTGCCATCTGACTAATAATGGTATATTGCATGTTATTTTGACTTACCATCTACATCGCCCACTGAGTCCAGAGTCATAAAGTTGTCCAAATCAACGTCCATACCTTCGTCACCGCTAGCTTCAGCTTTGGGACTTACACGGCGGGCTGATTGGCTAGCCTTTCTCTGAATCATCAACATGTTAATGTTAGGATATTTATTATTAATAAATTGGTTGAAATAGCTGTGCACTTAGTTAAACAGAGTTCTTCATAGTTTACTAGTAATGTCTAAGACACATTTCCACCTGCAAGTGGCTCGCATGCAAATTGCGTTGCATTGCTAGCTGCCTCGACCCCGCAATTAATTAAATTTACAATATGCAAGTTGCTTGCTGGTGGAAAAGCAGCCTTAGTAAGATCAAACAAATAGGTAACGCAATTTTCGAAAAAGGAATCAGCTGTTTTTCTATTATCAATTGTGACTTTGACACTTTGACAAGGCGATAAAAAGCATAAATTACCTGGTGCTGTGGTGCATTTTCAGTTATTTCAATTACACTAAATAAAATCAAAATGGAAGCTTACCTTGAGGTGTTCCAGAGAACATATATGATGTTCATAAATCATGGGCGAACGGAAGGTAAGTCGACAAATCTGACAGAAGGGCATGAGGAAGCGCTTCATGGCGCGGTGCGTGTCGGTGAGGTTGTGCGCGTGGCGCGTGGTGCGGTGGTTGAGGCGGCACACGGGGCAGAACGTCGTGCGCGCCGCCAGCACGGCGCCCGCCGCCGTCTCCAGCTCCCGCTGCGCGCCGCGCTGCGCCACGCGCATGCGCAGCAGCTGCGCCTTGTGGCGCCGCGCCACCGCGCTCATGGCCGCGCGGTGCTTGCTCGACACCAGGTGCTTCACGTACGCCTGAGTAAGGGACATCACCGACTTACCAGACTTTCTCATTTCTTATTCAGTTAACAGCCTAGCTAGCTCTATTACTAAACAGCGCCATTCAACATATCAATCGAATAATATTCCATCGATCAATCAAACTAGAACTAAATTAAAGCTAGGATAACAGCTTTGACCAATAAACATTAAATTACTTGTCTAGCCTTGTGGCAAGTCAAATTAATTGAGTAGCGTTGAGCTATCAATGTACTGAAGACGGTCGTTCGATCAGGCGCTTTACTCGTTCACTCCGTAGCCTTCAAACCTAACCTCTCCGCGTTGAGGATGTCCTACTATTATTATATCGTTTTGTGGTTTTTGTATTGTATGAATATAGCTCTAAGCATTAACCAACCAGTTAATTAAATCTTGTAAAGGACGCATCGCTTGAATATCATTTAGATCTCTGAACTGAACGGCGCCGTTTAGTTTATTTATTTATTTATATTAAGGTACTCCAACGACTTATTCACTAATTACATATTACAAAAAAATATCTTACATATATATCTGTTATTATGGTGAACTTGTCACTTAAAGAAGTACACAGTTTAGACATAAATCAAAAATTACATACAATTAGTGATAGTGCTTTTAAAATAAACTAATTATTATTTTATGTTACAAATTGAAATAAAAATTAAAAATTAAATTGACATTTGTAATAAAAATAAAAATACTTTCTTTAAAAAAATAAATTAATTTACCATATGGAATTAAAATAAATAAATAATAATACTCGGTTTAATTAAGGCGAGATTACATTATGGGAAACGATTGCAATAAACGTAATCAAAATGTTATATATTATTATTAAGGGTCATAAGATTCTTAAGGAATTGGTAAAAATTGTTGGCAAAGATGTCAATATTGCTGCTATTGTGGATTATATTATAATTAGCCATAAATCGGTCCATAGGGGCACTGCAACCATGGTTTGTTCTCGATGAGGACAAAGCAAGTATATCTGTTTTGCGTACAGATCTAATTTTAGTGCGCCAGGGTACAGTTATATTAACTTCAGATATTATAGCTCTGGAACATCGGACTGACTATGAATAATTTTATAAAGAAATATTTGGTCGGAGAAACGTCGACGATGTTTCAAAGTTATCATATTAAAAAGTTAGTTATCAGGGTAGGCTATTAACAATGGAACGAATGGCGAATTAAGCTAGTTGACTGCACCACATACATACATAAACTCACCCCTTTTTCCCATGAAGGTAAGCATATACTTTCAAATGCCATTTACTATGTACTACATTATAAAGTTACTACTAATTGCATTAAAGAAAAGGATGAATGTTAATTCTCAACCAGCTCCGTTAAAAAAAAAAATATCACTTGAAAACTCACTGCAAACGTGGCACATTTTTCCTTGCAGTGCACGCAGGATAGATGCACGTAGGGGCGTGGGCGTGGCGGCGCGGTGTCCGAAGCGGCATCTGGCTCTTTGTCTGTGTCTTCACCGCCCTCAACTGGCTCCCCGTCTGATACTTCAGGTTCTTCGACCTATAAATTTTGTAAATAAAATAACTTATCAGAGATATGAAATTTTGAATCTGTATACAGATATAGATATAGGAATAATATTATACCAGTTTCAGATACGGTACGGATATGAAATTGTTTCGGATTACCCGCTGGTTTCGGATAGTAATCAAATTATTAAATTAAAATACAAATTAGCAAAGGCCAATGCAAAATATTTGCATGTTTTTTTTTTTTCTTTTACAGGAATGAAACATAGATTATATGTTAGAGGCCAATACGAGGAACCAATAGCAAAAAGAAATAGGACTTTAAACCATAACCGAGTGAAAGATACCTATAGAAGCATTGCTAGTATCTTTTTGTCAGGCGTTACCTATTTTTCTTAAATTATAATTAAATGGAAATACTTCCATTAATAAAATAGGTTAAGTTGGATATTACTGCTATATTTCTCTAACCAAAACTAGTAAAAAAAAAAGAAGAGATAAACGAATCGAAAGGATACGCGTTGTTGCAATAGTGATTGATGAGATCTATTGTACTTCCATTAATAAAATAGGTTAAGTTGGATATTACTGCTATATTTCTCTAACCAAAACTAGTAAAAAAAAAAAGAAGAGATAAACGAATCGAAAGGATACGCGTTGTTGCAATAGTGATTGATGAGATCTATTGTACTTCCATTAATAAAATAGGTTAAGTTGGATATTACTGCTATATTTCTCTAACCAAAACTAGTAAAAAAAAGAAGTGATAAACGAATCGAAAGGATACGCGTTGTGTTGCAATAGTGATTGATGACCGCTATTGTAACACTATTTAACGCGTGCCACCAGAAATACTGAAATCAAAACTATTTATTCAATAATTAGTACTTATGGTTTTACGAAAATATTTGTTTACCTCATCAAAAAACAATAATACATGCTACTAAATTCTTATAGATAACTAATTTAACTAAATATCATCACTACTCGCCTATCTCCCCACATCATGTCTTATCATAAAATCCAGAAATTCAGCTGGAGGACTTAAGTTTGGTTGATGCTACCCCACGCCATGAACCACAATACAGACATGACGTGTCTACAACAAACAACCAAGTGTTCTTTTTCCAGAAATACAGGAAATGCGAATTTGTAAGATACAATTGTTTTAGTACCTAATACAAAATCAACAAAGGAAAAATATAACAACAACAACCTACTTACATAGCCCGACAACTGCAATGAGTCTTGGCCTCCGTCTGATAACGATATGACTCGATTATGAATTATAAGACTATTCATTACGGCAGGACTCCAAGACAAAGAGTTCCCTTGTTTTTTTCTCAAATTCTCTACGAGCTCTTGAATGTGCCACCCACCAGGATGCAATATCAGTTTCTTCTGCTCTTTATTTTCTTAGAAGTGCGTTTTTAGCTGACTTAATGATCTTTTTAACCGACTTCAAAAAGGAAGAGGTTATATGTTCGGTTGAATGTATGTTTTTTATTTTTATTTTTTATGTATGTTCACCGATTTCTCGGTCAATTGTGGACCGATATTGAAATATATTTTTTTTTGATTGAAAGATTATGCTTCCGAGTTGGTCCCATAGAAATATTGTTATGATCTGATCATGAACTTCGAAGATATGGAACAGAACTCCTCATAGGATCACAGCAGAACCGTCGTAACAAGTAAAATTGCTTTGTTTATACGTGTAGTCGATGACTGACTGAAAGTAGAGGGGGAATATATCGTACTGATCTGATGATGAAGCCTGTAGTTAGGCACCGCAACTCTGTAATAAATTAATGTAATCTAACCGTGTTTGGGATTATTAGAATTGTCATGAGATGCACTCTGGCTATAAGGTACCTATTTAAGTTTGGCTGAGGGGTACTTTTTAGTGATGGTACCATAATTAAAAAGTGTAAAATAAAAAACTTTTTACAAAAAAAAAACAACTGACTTCAAAGTAAAAAAAAACACTGAAAAGTGCAAAATAACTTTAATTTCGGAAGTCGGTGTTAAATAACGAAGAGAAAAAACTATTATAGAAACACCGACTTCCGAAATTAAAGTTATTTTGCACTTTTCAGTGTTTTTTTTTACTTTGAAGTCGGTTGTATTTTTTTTTGTAAAAAGTTTTTTTCTTATCAGATTTTTATTACAGGTTACATAATTTTTAGTTACATAACCGCTAATATAAAATTATCTATATTATATTTTCGAATTATGAGTTTCAAGTCTGCAATCTACTAAAAAATACCAGCAATGTATGGCAAGTTTCATTCCTCTTTGACTTTTATCTCTAGTCTATATTATCATTTTTAACCGACTTCAAAAAGGAGGAGGTTCTATGTTCGTCTGAATGTATTTTTGATTGAAAGGTTATGCTTCCGAGTTGGTCCCATATAAATATTGTTATGATCTGATAATGAACTTCGAAGATATGGAACAGAACTTCTCATAGGATCAAAGCAGAACCGTCGTAACAAGTAAAATGAGGATCAATCACATAATAGCAAATCCCATTTTTACTAAGTACATCGTATGTGTAATAATTTACTGAGCATTTAATTTTTTAAATGATTAAAATCCGTCAAGAAATGGTGGATTTATTAAAGTTTTTCTGAACGGTTACTTAGAAACGCGCCCTCTCGCTGGACTATTTACGATGACGTCATCTGCCATGATCCGTGTGACGAACGGCTTGATCGTAGAGGCATTTCACGTGGAGAGGACAATTAAAAAATTTCTTTGTTTCCGATTTTAGTAATATTTGAGTATGTTATATATGTCTATGTCCCCGATATACGTACATAAATGCCCCCGTATTCATTCGCCGGTAGAGACCGATCGCGACAGATGACGTCAGAGTTCATTCTCGGGCGCGTTTCTGGAACTAATATACTAAAATTGCTGTATCTTCGTCATTTTTGATCCGATTTAAATAATTTCTTCACAGTAATTACTGTTTTTTTTTTTTGACGCTATAAGTCTGCATACTCCACAAAAATCATGACTGATCCTCATTGCTTTGTTTATACGTGTAGTCGATGACTGACTGAAAGAAGAGGGGGAATATATCGAACTGATCTGATGATGAAGCCTGCAGTTAGGCACTGGAATTCTGTAATAAATTAATGTAATCTAACCGTGTTTGGGATTATTAGAATTGCCATGAGATGGCACTCTGGCTACAAGGTATTTAAATTTGGCTGAGGGGTACTTTTTAGTGGTGGTGGAACCACAACTAAAAAAAGTAAAATAAAAAATAATCCCAAAAAAAAATACGACCGACTTCAATGTACCTAGCAGTTTGGAATTGCTATGAGAAATAGGCACTGTCGTTATATATAAGTGTATCGCAACTAAAAAGTGTGAAATAAAAAATAACCGACTTTACTAAAAAAAAAACACTAAAATGATCATAATAACTATAATTTCGGAAGTCGGTGCTACTAACTAAATTCACTTACTTGTAAAAATGATCATAATAATAACTTTAATTTCGGAAGTCGGTGCTACTAACTAATTCACTTTTTTGTAAAGTTTACTCAATGTCGCTTGGTAATTTTGGCCTTTCAAGAAAAATATTATCGTGTTATACTGAGACTAAAACGTAAAGTAGGTCCGGTCTTTTTACCCAAATGTCCGGCTAAACTGACTGGTCTGATTGGCTTTTCGATTTTAAAACCTGGCAACCCTATCCCTGGTTATTGTACTCTCGGCTCCGTATGAGAGCAAACGCCAAAAATCTAGCCAAAGACGAAGCACGCCCGCTTATTTTTGTACAAACTTGTTTGCTGCTCCGTGTTCGGGATATCGCGTAGTGATTTCAGTTGCACAACTACGTAACACAGAGTCAGTATTTTTTACCCGACTGCAAGAAGGGTTATTATATTATGTTTCCTTAATTAAAATAATGAACGTGCAATACAGCAATAGCATTCAGCTTGTACAATAGAAAATCTTACTCTCACGCAAGTGGTGTTATTAAATACGGCAAACCCGTTATGAATACGAGTTTGTGGCTGATGATCGGCATGGTACTCTTTCCGGTTGACACAGGTGCTCACCGGACATGGGTGATGGGAAAGCACTTGTGCCGCATATGCTGCAGTTAATTATCTGTCTAGTATCTGCCTCAGGGAAAGGGAAGTGATGGCTGCAAAAAAGCCTCTAGTCTAAAGCCTCTAGTCTCAGTAGTTGGGTTGTTTTGTTCGGAACCGTACTACTGAGACCAATTTCGTCTTACTAGTTCGGTTTCGGTGATGCTATGAAAGAGCCGGCCAAAAAGGTGCGGGAGGACACAACCTCTCTCCGTATGCGAAGCGAGACGGGCTGAAGAGCTCCTTTAAGAGCAATCGAGAGGGCAACGGGGTCCGCATAGATTCGATACGAAATCAAGGTTAATTAGTAGAGAATGGGTTGCACCATTAAGTCCGTCTATGTAGGCTACGAACCCAATTTAAACCCAAAATTAACATAGCTAATCATGACTTATATTCCCAAGATAGCTAGCTATCTATATAATTAAAGACGTAATAAAATCCGAGAATATAGAGCAGTATGTAGTTTTGTAACTACATACTTTAATGTACTACTAACTACTTGAACATTTGCGGTATTTTTATTGGAGACATGTTTGTCTAATTCTAACTAACTTCAGTTTCGCATACATTTACCTCTTGATAAAGGTATCAAAAGGTTATAAGATAATTTATCTATTTTTAACTACTTAATTAATATTATATTACAAGTAAGTAAATATTACCTTCGGAGATTTGACTTTGATCTCTTTTTTTTCTTCAGCAGGCTCTTCCTTTTCTTCAGCATCCCAATCCTCTTCTGTTGAGGAAGCATCCTCTTCCTTAGACTTGACAGAGCTGCTTGATGATAAATAAAAATACATGAGTACATACACATACTTCTTCACAATTTAAAGTATTCATAATAAAAATAATATACTAAGTATCCCTTTTAGAGTGGTCCAAAACATTATTTTAAGCAGCTCCTCGTCAAGGGTTTTTCGAGATAGTTGGTTACTAGTCATAAATTCGTGAATAAATTCTGTTCACAATATTAAAACGACTTCTCTGTTCATGTTGGAAGAGAATCAATGGCCAATATTGGTGCATTTTTAGGGTTTTCCAGCAAAATGGTAATGAAGACCCTTTGGGTGCGATTTCGTCTGTGTGTTCGTCCGCCTTTTACAATTGCATATATCAAGACTTGGGCAGAAAAGGAGAAAATATTTTTTTTATTTTCTTTTATATTGCATAGTGTTGGTAGGTACTTCGGAAAGCGCTACAAAAAAAATAATTTTGAGCCACTGTAAACGGGATGCTCGCAGTCGTAATTATCGCAATACATACACATTCTTCGTCATAAAATTCAATATCCAATAATTTATTCTACTTTTTTACAGCGCTGTACCATCTTAGTAGCTCTCACTTCTACATTTCTTAGAGCATCTCCTTTTACATGGACCGGTCTTAATATCAATATCGGCTCACTGTCAGCGATTTTACCATCTTATTATTTCAATCATGGTGACGACTTCGGCCTCACTCAAACTCTGGTACTCTCGTTGTTTTGTGAAAAAAATAAATAATGTAAGCAATGGGTACATACTCAACGTATCGAATTACCTTCGGCCTTTGAGAGATCGGAACGCACGGGTGTAACCGAGCGATCTTTCGGTGTATCGCCTAGAGATAAATGTACCGCGAGAGCGCGGTGCGCCTCGGAAAGTGGCCCGCGAGCGCATGGTGCGACCGCGGAAAGATCGGCGCACAGCGCGCGGGCGCGTCGCGGGCCTGGTCACCTCTCGCGGCGGGCCCATTCCGCTCGGCTTGCGGTAGCTTTCTCGGTTTGGCGAGCGTCTCCGATCTTCGCCACCAAACGATCTCCTCTCGCTGTTGTAACTCTCTTGTCGAGCGCCATATGATCCGTAATGGCCGCCTCCATCATGGCTACGTCTATCACTCGATGATCCCTGTACATAACTCTCTTAGGTTCTTTCGACACGCTTTACATATAAAATAGAACAAAGTGTTTAATGAGGATGGAAATGGTAATAATCTTCTTTTCTAGCCCTCGCCAAAGTGTATACACACTAGTCTTAGGCATCAATTAACTCCTTTTACAAGGTGTTGCCAAAGTCCAATGTAATAAGAATCTTATTTTTCTCTAGATTCACCATCTGAATGGTACATTTTTTTTTAGACAAATCATTCCTTTGTGATATCGCCTAGCAGTAAATATTGCTCAGGCACATGAATTTAAAAAAATAAGCGTTACATCACACATGCTCATATTGACATTGTATTAGAGAAATAGGGTGATCCATATTTACATTAGATTATGTCTGGAAGGTTAATAATTCTAACTATTCATTAGTCCTTTTGATATAGCATAGTTTCAGCTTTGCATATTTCAAATGTATCAGTATCCTGGTGAAATTCTTGAAGTCATTAGTTCACGCCTGTATGCATCTCAATATTATCTGCTTATATAAATCTGGCTTACCAAAGATCTGCATATCAAATCCAAGTGAATTTACCACAATGTTTCTCATTTTCTATATATTCAAGATAACCCATACTCAGCTATATAAATCACTAATTTCGCCAAATATTTCGTAGTTTATAGCCTGTCTGGAATGTTTCAGTGAATATCTTTAATGTTTCTCTAAATTTGATATTCTCAAGGAAAATTGTATATAGCAATATTTTATGATTCTGTGAGTTCTATGAGCATGTCGCTTTTTAACTGTATATATTAGCAAGTCATACTGTATATACAGTTGGTGTGACGGCCATTACTTGCAATTAAAATTTTCATGTTGCCGTTGTTTTGTCTAAATACAGTGTTTGTAGAATTTATAATTTAGAATAACCTGCAAGCACAATATACTGACCTCCATCCTCATCCTCTTCCTATCTGGAGACCCTGAGCGACCACCATAGTCACGGTTGGAATAACTAGCAGATTCCTAGAAACAGATAACTTTCAAATGAGATTATTCACTTTTTTAAGACCTTTTAAACCCATATTATAAAAGTTATTTATAAAACATGTATTCTTTATTTGTTGTGTGGACTGTTTTCGGTTATCGTTTACACTTAAAAAAATTTTTTAGTTGGGAAATCATCCAATGACATCTCCCGAAAAATCTAGATTAATATACAAAAATAGATAGGAGAAAAATCGTCAAAAATGTTAAAACAGATGACAAAATATGTAACGACAATATACACGTAAAGGTTTTTTTTTATTTTTCGAACGACACATCCAATAGTAAGCAGGGTGAAAATTATATAAATAATGTTTAACCCAGCTCAAAACTGAGGTGGACTTTAATTAAATAAAGTTAGGGCGCTTTCAATTTATGCGTTTTTTGACGGCCTACTGCGGTGCCGATGTGGTGCGTTAGTCGTACTGCGTACGGACGATCGTATTTTTCATACAAAGCGCGCGGTGCGGCAACCATGCAGCGCCGGTACTGTGAATGGTCGAAAACATTACGGCACCACGTGTTTAATTCGGTGTTGAATAGCGCATCACTGGCATACAAACGCACGGCAGGTTGCGGCACAGTAAACGTGCGGCAGCGGTCCGACATGAAACGTCTAAATTGAAAGCAGCCACCCAACCAACACTTACTGTAAAAAAAAAAAACGGGCAAGTGCGAGTCGGACTCACGCACTGGGTTCCGTACAAACTTACCTATGAAAACAGTTCAATTCCCGAATTGAGTTATAAAGATGTTTCCGAACATTTTATTTGTAACGTCTACAAATTTCCAGTTTTCAGATTTTTGCCTATATACCTTGATTCGTACCAAATTTCAGGATTCTAGGTCAACGGGAAGTACCCAATGAATTTTGATTCCCTTGAAAGTGTCGAAATATAAGTTTTTGCGACATAAACGGCCGCATCGTTTTTGTTCTTTAATTCAGGAGATTGATTTTTTCACAGGTTCAAGGAACTGCAGATTTAATATATAATTAAATCTGCAGTTCCTTGAACCTGTTTTTAATATCAACTCGATACCTTCACGCGTTTCTGAGATAAAGGGTATTGACAGACAGACAGACAGACAACAAAGTGATCTTATAAGGGTTCTGTTTTTTTCCTTTTGAGGTACGAAACCCTAAAAACAAAATAGTGTTATACTTTTTATTCCAAACTGAATTGTAGGTTACACCTGGCAACAAATCTGCTCATAGTCATTGGACTGATAGCATGATAAGGAAAACCCACACAAACTTATATTTTATACTGCTCGCATCTATATCATGAATTTAATTTTTCGGCATACTTACAGATCTATATGCTTTTTTATAGGGTTCCTCCATCCTGTCGCGACTTGAATTGTATCGACTTGTACCGCTACTATTGTATCGCGAGTCATTATTGTATGAAGAGTAACCTCCACCGCGCCCTCCACGACTCTCATAAGAGCCTCGGATACTACTTCCTCTGTATGATCCTCTATAGCCACTCCCTCTGCCACCGCTATAGCTGCCTCTGCCTCCATAACCTCTTCCTCGAGATGACATCTAAAAAGGAAACATATTGACTTAATCAACATTTATAGAATAATTTCGATATCTAGTACAGGGCAGAAGTAATGAAAGGTAGCCATGTTGGTCATTCAAAATCCTATACAGATAAAGGTTATTTTTTTTACTCGCCTATCCATCTTGTGTCGTTAGATAAGTCATTTAAAAATATTAAGGGGGTGTTAAGATCACTTCAGGGCCGCGCCGCCCCTGTGTGCGAAGTGTGCGGCGCACACAGGCGCCAAGACAATAGAGGCGCCGCTATCGAAATTATTTTTGTTACACTTACACAACATATTCTTTGTAGTGGAACATCGATAAGTAAGTAGGTACAATAGGCGCAAGATATGCCTTGTAAATAACAAAACATAATTATAATGCGCTTATTGTACAAGTCTTCTAAGATAATATTCACGTGTGTAGTTTAATTTTACGCTTTGGGTTTTACCTATTTACGAAAATATTATCTAAGTAAGTATATAAAACTGGAGAACATTTATTTCGGTCAAAATTAACAAATAATAAAAAAACATAAGTTTCAAAACATGAAGATTCTTGAAAAAAAGAGGCGCTTCATAGTTTTTGCACACAGGCGCTGTGGGGGGTCGGCGCGGCCCTGGATCACTTTTCGATTCAGTGAACGTGTCTAAAAAATACTAAACTTAAAATGGTAGTTTTTGTTATATGTTATTCATTTTGTTTTGATTTTCAGGGTAACTCTGCGTGGCCCAATAAGCACTTGACCGCTTTTGTGAAACAGAATCAATAAGCACCGTTGAATTAACCACACTAATAATATAAAGCCGAAAGTTGGTGTGTTTGTTACTTCTTCACGCTCGAACGGCTGTTCGAAGGCTTAGGCTAAACTTACACTAGCGCAGAGTCAAAGCGTCGCGTCGTGCCATGATTTTCGCCTATAGTATATTCATATCTAAATCCCTAATTTTAAGGTACAAAGGGGAATGAAACTTTTGCGACACATAGCCGGCCTGTTTTTTTTTTTCTTTTCGCCAATAGTGAAACCTAGGCCATATCTTAAAGAGCTGTATGAGAAATCAATAACAAAAATAATGATGTCTACCAACCGTATATATACTCCGTGATATTTTAAGTTTCCTATTGTTAAAAATACTCTACTAGGTTTCTCTAATGAGTTATTCTGCGTCCCTCGCTTCCACATTTATCGCCGGGTGTAGTAAGGCGTCTAGTGTTGCAAAGAACTCGAGTCTTCAAGTCGTCTTAAAGAAAAATATGCAACGCCTCACAAAAATATACAAGCAATGCTTCTATAGGTAACTTCTTTCGGTTAGGGCTTTTAAAGACCTGGTTCTTTTTGCTATTGATTCCTCGTATTGTCCTCTAACTTATAATAACCTAGGTTTCATTTCTGACAAACGTACTCCGCAATCGGTCTACTGGAGACTTACTAGTTTATGCCACCCACTTGTGGGGCGAGGTTCTCGAGAAGAATGGGGACGCACTTGCCGTTTCCTTAGACGTCTCGAAGGTCTTCGACAGGGTATGACACGCTAGCCTTTTGAGTAAGCTTCCAGCGTACGGCATTTCCCCTGGTCTGGTTAACTGACTGTTGTGTGACTGGGTGAAAGACTTCCAGAGTTGTTGTCGATGCATGCTCATCAGAGCCACACCCATGACGACTAATGCCGGTGTTTTTCAGGAGTCTGTTCTCTCTGCAACACTCTTCCTGCGGCATATCAACGATCTGTTGATGCCCGGTATCTATGGGTATGCAGATGATAGCACAGTTGTAGAGATGCCATTCACCTTTGCTCCTGCTTTTCGGAATACGTCCCTGGAGTGCACCGGCTGCCTTCAGCTTTTGGGAGTAGAAGTTTCCTCAGACCGTAGTTTTAGGCGGTTCATTGAGTCCAAAGCCAAGGTAGCTGCTAGGAAACTCTGCGTTCTTGCAAAGGTCCGGCGGTACTTCACACCGGGACAGCTTTTAATGTTATACAAAGCACAGGTCCGATCGTGTGTGGAGTACTGCAGCCACATATGGGCTGGTGCTGCAAAATGCCACCTAGCAGCTTGAGCTCGGTGGAAAGGCGTGCAAAGAGGCTAATTGGTGATCCAGATTTGGTTAAATCCAATCTTCAAAGCCTCGAGCACAGTCGTAGGGTAGCCAGCCTTTCGGTGTTTTACAGGTTGCATTTTGGAGTGTGCGCGGGAATTGCATGACTTGATTCTGCCATCTCATTTCTACTATCGGGCAACCAGACGTAAGGCGAGTATCCACCCTTACGATGTTTAAACCACTACGGTCCGGACTAAGCGTTTCGCCTGGTCGTTTATACCGCGTACATCGAAGAACTGGAACAATTTGCCTGCTGAGCTCTTACCATCCGATTATAATTTGGGTGTTTTCGCTCTATGGTGGAGCGAAAAGGCGTCAGACTTACTGGCTAAAACCCACCAGTGTCCTTCAGTTGCCTTATGCGTTCCAGGGTCACGTAACTCTTTCAAACTTTTCCACGTCCCTAGCGGGCTTTGATCCTACTGGGTCCCTACAGTTTTACTAACACCCTATGGTTTAACATCCCTGAAGGGAACATGCAGTCTTGGAGAATCCCTCACTAAGCAGTTGGATCTGCCCCTCATATCCTGGGCACAGTACCACCCAATTTAAGTCGCCGTTTAATCCAAACATGGTCTTTACAGGTGAATGGTCAATACTAGTCACAAATTATTAAGTTTATTCGAAAAGAGTTTTTTATGATTTGAGTATTACTGTATTTACAGATATAACGTATCCATAATAGTCAAACTCTCAGTCATGGGTATCACAGAAATCAAAAATTCCTCTTTGGCATATTTTACCAAAAAAAAATTTGTGGGTTTTAAAGATGGATGATTCTTATTTCTTAGGTAAATTTGAAAATTTTAAGTTTCAGACAGAAATTATAATCAAAATGAGTAATGACTGTCATTATTGATTTTCCAAAACTTTATTTTGTTCAAGTTTTTATGAAAACATTCTCACAAACAAACTCGCTGGCAAAGTGTTAGTTAAGAAATATAAAAACTGTTTGAGGGAGTGCCCATGAGCAATTTAATTGCCCAGCAACTTGTATTTTTAACCGACTTCAAAAAGGAGGAGGTTATATGTTCGGTTGAATGTATGTTTTTTTTTTTTTTTTATGTATGTTCACCGATTTCTCGGTCAATTGTGGACCGATTTTGAAAATTTTTTTTTTGGTTGAAAGGTTATGCTTCCAAGTTGGTCCCATAGAAATATTGTTATGATCTGATCATGAACTTCGTAGATATGGAACAGAACTCCTCATGGAATCACAGCAGAACTGTCGTAACAAGTAAAATTGCTTTGTTTATACGTGTAGTCGATGACTGACTGAAAGAAGAGGGGTAATATATCGAACTGATCTGATGATGAAGCCTGAAATTAGGCACCGGAACTCTGTAATAAATTAATTTAATCTAACCGTGTTTGGTATTATTAGAATTGTCATAAGATGCACTCTGGCTATAAGGTATTTAAGTATGGCTGAGGGGTACTTTTGGTGGGTAAATAACGAAGAGACAAAACTATTATAGAAACACCGACTTCCGAAATTAAAGTTATTTTGCATTTTTCAGTGTTTTTTTACATTGAAGTTGGTTGTATTTTATTTTGTAAAAAGTTTTTTATTCTATCACACTTTCATTCAAACTTGAACTTGATGTAAAAACAAATTATGTAGTTAAAGTAGTAAAGTAAAATAAATTGTTTCTTTTAAAAAATCTATAAAAGAACATAGGTTATTTTTTTCAAGTTTATATTTTACAAAATGTTCTCTTGAATTTTAATGCAATTTATCTTTATAAAACTTTATGATGATTTCTCTATCCGTGATATTTTAAACCATTAGCCAATCTTTTGATCTATCCCACATAATCAGTTTTTTCTTTATATCTTGAACTAATTAGACTGACACACATGTGAATGATTTGTATGTAGAACGAAGTCACCTGGCATGGATCAAGTGTAGCTCTACAAGTCTAGTTTCCATATAAAATGTATGGAGACTGATGCACCCAGATTGGCGTGTGTGGCACACATGTGTTGTGTAGTTCTACCTTTAGTATGCTCAGTTCATTGTACTTACTGTACAGAAATAAATGTTTTGTTAAATTCATTAAACCACATCACTCGCTCATTGTCTTTCTATTGTGTCTCTAATTACAGTACTCAAAAGGTTAAATTAATGTAAACATGCCACATAGCCCACATATATCTGCCTTAATATGGAACTTAAATGATATGAGACTAAACTAGCAACTAAAAATGACAGGACAGTTTTGTTTCTTTCCTATTGAGTAGCATAATTAGAGACACAATAGAAAGACAATGACCGAGCGAAAGCCGGCGTTCGCACAAGGTTTAAAGAATTAATAAATTCCTTTTAGGGGACAGTTATAATTTTGGGGTGTCCCACCTTAATACAAAAAATATGTATGAAACATGAACTCATTCTTTCATAATGTGTTTGTGTAGTTTAACACAACATATAATTAGGGGAAATAAAGACACAAACTCCAAACTATAGATACCCTGACTCTACCTAAATATTAACATACATCATGTTTATCATAATAAGTAATATTACTAATAACAGTTGAGATTTCTGTTGCATAGCTTATGCATAATCAGCCTTTTATTGTTCCCACTGCTGGGTTTCAGGCTTCCTCTCTCTAGGAGAGGGAATGGGCCGTAATCCACCACAAGGGCCCAGTGCGGATTGGTGAATGTCACATATCTTCGAATTTTTCGTTCCAGGACATGCCAGTTTCCTCACGATGTTTTCCTTCACCGTTTTGAGAGCAGTGGTGATGAAATAAATTACATAAAGTAATGCGCCTGGCTGGGTTTGAACCTGCGACTTACAATTCGTAAGTCGGGGCCGTTACCACTCAGCCACCACTGCTCTTGATTTGAGGTTTCTGTTATTATTATTAAAGTATCAATGAACAGGTTTTGGTCAGTGGGTAGCCTTAGGGGCGGTTTTGATGAAACTTGGAACAGGTGAACCATGTCCAGGATACAATTTATCCAGACAGTATGTTCCCGCAGGATAAGCATAATCGAAGTTTTTTTGATTAAGTATTTATGTAATTTTCAAATATTGCCGTGACGTAGTCTCGTAGATATATATACGTTTGAAATCCTAAGTTAGGGTCGACGTTTGAAATCGAAACCTATGAAATTGCCGTCTTTTAAAACGGGTTGCTTTGAAGTGTTAACTAATTATTCATCACAGTTTTATAGACCTCAACCAAAAGTTGACTAGTGTGATTAATTGCGGATTTGTATATATATAGGGGCTCTAAATAAATAAGTACATCAGGTAAAGCCACGTAAGTCAGCGTCATTTCAGATCGGAGGTTATATCCCAATTTTCAAATACCCAAATAGTGTAAGTTACTGGAATCTACATGATAATGTTTGATAAATTATTATGTATTACAATTAAATGTCTTATGACCAATAACGCGCAAAACCATAACTCAACACTACAATACCGGGGAGCCATTGGAGCCAATACGAAAATGGCGTCCATTAGCTTCACTTCACCGATTAGTCTTCTGTTGGATTTGATAGCGATTTTGGCGATTTTAATATTTCTAAACTAATCTAATAACTCACCACTGTAGAAAATAGATACGATCAATATTTTACTGCACTGCACAATGATGGCTCTGGCTTGAAAAGATACACGCAGTCACGCACGGCACCCACCGGCACAAACAAAGAGCATGAATGAATAATATGAATATTGAATAAGCTGCTAACGCCAAACTACGCCACAGACTAGGGAGGGAATAACTAAGGCGTATGCCCACTAAAGCTTTCACAGACGACAGAGAGTTACAATTACAACGCTTTGGCACTAGAGATGAAACGTAAATACTGGAACAGGTTTATGGAATAGGTCTGTGGATGGACGCGCAGACTTAATCTGTGCGCACTTCATAAACGCAGTGTCGAGTATTTAGGCGTATGGCGTCTGACACGTAAACACTTGATGGACTACTTAGTCGATGATCACGATTAGGTGTAAGAAATACTATAATATAAAAAAGAAAACCACAAAAAAATAGAAAAAAAAAAACAAAAACAAAAAAAAAATTATCTTGTAAATATGAACCTTGATGATAAGCAATTGATTTTGTAAATAAAACGAATGTAAATTCACCTTCTAAATACGCCAGCTTTTCGTTGAAATAAGTTTCTATATTTTATTATAAAAAAAGCTATCAGTCATAAGCCTGTTAGACCGAATATACTCGACCGTCTCGACATTACTTATACGTACGAAGACTCGTTAAATATGGAAACGTCAAAAAACTCGAGACGCCTAAATACTCGTGGCGTAAGAAGTCTCGCTAGATAAGGAAACGTCAAAAACCTCGAAACGCCTAAACACTCGTGGACCTAGTTTTTAGAATGAATATTTTGGCGGACGCGTACCTCTAAGACTTAGTATGCATTCTGCCTAGTATATCTCACCTCTATTTGGCACTAATGCAAGCTCACACCTATATGGTTAATTAGCCAATATGTGGGTATTTTGATAATAATATCCTAGCTAGCTAGTTAGTTTATAAGTTTTTGTTACTATTTTGGTGTACAATAAAGTTTTATTCTATTCTATTCTTTTCTATTCTAGCTAGTATGTAACCTCGAATAGACGAATACAATGTATTTGTATGTATCTGATGTAAAAGCAAATTAAAATAGTAGTTGTTATAATTTCTAGTCGAATATTAAATCGATTATGTAATTGAATCGAATCGAGAGTTAAGTATGGCAACACTTTGTAAGACAATTTTGACGTTTCCTGTTCACGACTTCGGTCTTAAGGGCCTATTACACTACGCGATATTCAGCACACGATATTCAGACTGTCTCATTTTTTGTTCCGAGTAAGACCGGTCTAACTCTTAATGGGTCAGTTTCACAAAAAGTGTACTCTGTTTTAAATGTGTCGAAATTTATTTTTTGTTTTATATCGTTTTTTTTTCATTAAATTCATAAGTAGTATTCTTTTCAATATATGAAAATAATAATAGAATATCTTATTCTGTATTATATAATGAAATATAGGTAATTTAATGCCCTTGGGAAACAAAAATTCTTCCATTCCGCAACTATAATCTTTCGGATAAAATAAAACCCGCTTGGATTTAATGAACTGGTATTATTTGTTATTAATGATTTGTACTTCAATAAAAAATAAAGAAACAATAAAATCACTAATAAAAACATACATTTTTATCAATTTATTTTCCATTATGTTACTCTTTGGACGAAATTAGTTAAATTCTTTTTGGTGTGTTACTCAATTAGGAAACAATATAGGAACTCTTTTTTAATTTATATTCTTCAAATAATTACCCTCAAAATTATCAAAATTTGATGACAATCAGATGGGATTTCGCTCTATCAATTATATTTAAATCAAAATATAAAATAGGACAGTCACGGAATTGACTGTTCCAGTAACGGAATAGAATTCTTAAGATTATTGTACATTAACAAGAAGACTTGAAAATATTGCATATTCAAAATATTGCAAGTTTTATACAGTAGTATTTTTGCTATGGAAACCTACGTAATTCAACATTATGATTAAAATAAAATATCTGAAAACATTATTATTACCTACTCCAAAGCTATAATTGCACATTGTCAACAAAATGAAATCAAATTATTAAATTAAGTACTTATAAAAACATTTTCGACATTAAAAAATCAATATTATTTTTACTTTCACTGCTCCATAAACAAAAACATTGGCTTATGAGCGTTTACACCTTATGGTATTTTATACGAACTTTCAAGTTTTTTTTTTCGAAATGACGGAACCGATTCGAACCTTTTGAGTAGCGTAATTAGAGACACAATAGAAAGACAATGGCGCGTGAACGCCGGCGTTAATGCGGGGATCAACAGCTGAAACTTCATACGCTTAAGCAGGCTACAATAGATCTAACAAGTTATCAGAGAACATTTTGGAAATGTCGTTTAAAAAAAATATTTGAAAATTTCAGTTTCTATGGAAAATTTAAAATCGGTACTCATGTCAATATTATTAAAATGAATACATTTTCTTCAAAATTGTGTCATTTGAGCATATGAACATTATCATACATCACAACATAATTAATAATTTCTGAGTATTAGAATTCTTACTCACAGACACAAAGTGATATGAATATAATGTACCATCTTCCTAATAATTCCATTCCGAAACTTTTTAGTTCCAATTCTACGTTACCTGCGTTTTGGTAACGGAACGGAAGTATCGGAAATCTACCTTTGAACATTTTTGTTTAATTTATTTTTAACTAATACATCAGACCAACAAGCTTGGTATTAAATTGGGTTCACTGAAAGTTTATAAAGATTTTAAAATAATTTGCAAGAAATAAAATTTTAGTACTTATTTAGAAATTGGTTGCGGTTGTGGAATATCAAAAACGGACCGTTACTATAGTGTGTGTTTCATCGTCCGCTGGTCGCCGTCAAAATGGACAAATCACTCCGATACAGCCAATGACAGCCTTACAAATGTTGCCAATCGACAAAAAATATGAATAAGTGGTAGCTTTAATTGTGATCTTTCGTAAAAAATTGGGTTTCGGAAGGGAATTTTCCACTTTAGCTAATTAATGTCCTCACATAGATACAATTATTTAAATATTTTGTGTAATGTAACACTGTTTCCGCAATTATGAAAAAAATCTTAAATAACTATACTTTCCGAAAAATCAATCACATTAGTATAGATAAGTCACTATACTGTTGAAACTTGGTAAATAGATGTATTCTGTGAACCGCATTAAGATTTTCACACATAATTTAAAAAAAAACAATAAATTTTGGGGGTTCCCCATACTTTGAACTGAAACTATAAAATATTTTTTTCATCAAACCCATACGTGTGGGGTATCTATGGATAGGTCTTCAAAAATGATATTGAGGTTTCAAATATATTTTTTTTCTAAACTGAATAGTTTGCGCGAGGGACACATCCAAAGTGGTAAAATGTGTGTCCCTTCTAAACTAAGAGAATGATAAAAAAAAAACAATATATGATGACAATATATTACCATGCAAACTTCCACCGAAAATTGGTTTGAATGAGATCTAGTAAATAGTTTTTTTTTTATACGTCATAAATCGTAAACCGCAATTTACCTTTCAAGTTTGTACGGAACCCTCAATGCGCGAGTCCGACTCGCACTTGCCCAGTTTTTTTTATTAACTACAATAAATTTTCGTTTATTTTTTCGGAATTTAATTGTGAATCGGTTATTGATTTAAGGTACCCGAAAGATCCTGATTTCAAAAATAATATAATAATTTTTTATTTTTATTTTTTTTTTGTGATTAGGTTTAAAAAATATTTAAAAATGTAATTTATATGTATATACAATAAATAAAGGAGATAATAATAATAACCCCTTCGTCATATATCTACGTTGACGTCGTGGTGGGGCTTGCGTGCTCCAATATACCTTTGGTCTGTATCGGTAGAGTTTGCTTTGCCGTAATATGCCTAGGATGAGGAGCCAGACTAAGAGAGATACAATCCGCAGTGCAGTTTTGTGGCGAACTGTTGGACATTAGCGACCCCACGGACCCGATCTCCCGGGAGAATTCTTGTTCTTCATCTCCAGCTTGCCTTTATTGGCCGGCCGTAGTGAACACTGACGAGGAACAGAGCTCCCACCTCTCACTTGCCTTTAATGCCTGGCTTGAGTGGAGATTCGGAACGGCAAACGTGCTTGGGAGAAGGATGTATAATCCAGTAAGGTGCTGGTAGGGATCTTGACCGTACTTCCGGAATTGTCCTGATAGCCGTGGTATACCTCTTCACTCCTCAAGTACCTCAGGATATGTTGCCCCCTTGTTGCTACATCACTTCGTGCTAGCGGCCGTTGCTGGGGGCCCATTTTTATTTATTGAGTATGCAAGTCACTCCCTGCTTTTTATCGATGGATATTAATAACATTGTTCAGGCAGGGGCCATAGTCTTAACATAGTTCCATAATACCAGTCCACTTAAGACTCTTAAAACCATAGCCCTATTATCTTTGTTTTCCATATGTCGCAATAGCTTATTAACTACCGGGGGTTGTCCTTGGGTGCACTAGCATAGCGCGTACAGGGATAATCGTCGGTTGGTATCACGTTCCATTATAATCATCTAAAGGGCCTCTGCGAGTTGGTTTCGGCTCCTCGTACGCTTTCCAAAGGTCACGGATCTCAGGGTCCTAAAATAATAAACGAATAAAAATAATAATAATATAATAATAGTCCAGAGATTCCGGTCGCTGCAGTAGCGTCGAGCTCGAGCGACGAATACTTCTCGCCACCGACGACACCACCACCTGCGCGTCGACGGGGAAGAGGACGACCTCCGGCCAGCTTGGGACCTCGAGGCCCGCCGGTCTCTGATAGGGTCCCCGCTGCCGGTGGAAGTGTGCAGCGCATGCGATGGACATCATCCATCAATGAAAATGTCATGCGCTCATACTTTGGGGCTACAGACGGGGGAATTAACCTGACTGCGTATCGTGGTCGGATGCTCTCTCTGTTTCAGGTGCTTGAGCCAGCTGTCAACGTTTCGGTCCAACGACTATCGAATCAGGTGCGGGTCATTCAGAGTAATCATAATGTTGGATGCTCAGACCAATTAAAAAGTTTAGACAGAACATTGCGCTCCTAAAAGTGAGGCACGTAATATGAATACGATTCGCAATATGAAGCCGGCCGCTCGGTAGTCTGCCGCTAGCAAGCGAGTGCGCGTGACGTTGTTTTGTTGAGATAATAATTACGAAATTATGCCGTCCTGTGTCATAAACTGTTACAAGAACAATTCCTGTTTCCAAAAAAAGGCTTCTGGAATTACTTTTCACAAGTAAATAACGTTTTTGTTGTATAAATTAAATTAAATCGTAAAAATATCTGAAATAATTTCTCGGAACACGCCATTGTGTCGGTGTTGCAAGTTAAGAACATTATTTTTTCCCAAAAATAAGGGAAGTCGTCAATGTTTACGGACACTACAATAAAGTGTTTTTTTATTTACAAGTACGGCGTCATCCAACATACGGTTACGCTGGATGACCTGCACCTCATCCGATAGTGGTTGTATATATATTATTATTATTTATGTAAGTTTTGTGTGTTTTTTAAATGAATAATTTCACTCAATATGAAAATAAATTATTGTGATTCAATGAAATTATCTTTCATTTCATATAACAAAGATAAACACTATACTACCTACATAATAATAAAACTTAACCAAAGTATATCTCTCGCACTTGGGAGTCGCAGCGCAACGCTTGCAACATTTTTTCTCTAGCACACATGTGCATATCTACGATGTAATACACCAATCCTACTGAAATTTTTTCTGTATTAAAATCATTAAGAAGCACCAAGGCAGCCGGTTACGACGATATTTCTACAGACCTTTTAAAAAATATCGCTCAATACATAGCAGAACCACTGTCTTACATCGTCAACTTGTCATTAGAGCAAGGCTGCTTCCCAACAAAACTCAAGGTTTCTGTAATAAAACCACTTCATAAAAAAGGGTCAAAAACAGATAAAAATAATTACCGCCCGGTGGCTCTGATACCGATTCTATCGAAGGTTTTTGAAAGAGTTATGTATAAAAGAATTCTCTCTTTCTTTGATCGATATAATATTCTAGCTAAGGAGCAATATGGGTTCAGGAAGAATAGATCGATTTCGCTAGCAGCTTTTAACCTTGTCAAATCTATTTTGAATAACATTAACGCTAGAGTTATAACATCAGCTCTGTTCTTAGATTTAAGCAAAGCTTTCGATTTTGTTCACCATTCAACTCTCATCGATAAATTGAATAAAATCGGAATACGAGGTCCAGCCTTACAATGGTTCAAATCTTATTTATCCAATAGAAGTCAAATCACAAGTATCACTAAATTCGATGACAAAAATAACAGTATCATCAATTTTGATTCACAATCTCGACATAATTACTTCGGAGTACCGCAAGGAAGCATCTTAGGGCCACCATTATTTCTTGTATATGTTAATGATCTTCCTCAAGCACTCGAGCAAGATTGTGTCCTTTTTTCTGATGACACGACGGTAATCCTAAATTGTAAAGAAATTGAAACTTACGAGTCAGATATAAATAACACCTTACACAAAATTATCTCATGGTTAGAAAACAACGATTTAAAACTAAATGTAGAAAAAACTAAATTTCAAAACGCAAAAAGGTAAAAATATTCCACTTAAAATATCTCACAAGAACCAATTAGTCGAACAAGTACGTAAAACAAAATTTCTTGGAATAACACTGGATGAACACTTAACCTGGAAAGACCACATTGACGAAATATGCATGAAAATTAACAGATTTGTTTTTGCCTTAAAAAAAGTTAAAGAAGAAACATCTAAACCGACTGCTTTGATGGTGTATCACGCCTACTATGGTATCAGTGTTTGGGGGAATTCCTCTGAGATGTCCAGAATACAGATAGCACAAAAAAAATGTATTCGCGCTATTTTTAACATGGACTGGACCGAATCATGCAGACCAGTATTTAAATTACACAAACTTCTTACCGCTCCATGTATTTATATTTACGAAATTGCAAAATTTGTTAAAACAAATTTCTCTCTATTTGAAGCAAAAAATAATTTTAACAAGAGAAAAGTTACACAGTACTTACTTGTGTGCCTAGAATAGAAATGTACAGACGCAGTTGCGTATATATGGCACCACTTATTTTTAACTCGTTACCTAGCTGGATGACTAAATTACCTTACAAAAAATTCTGTGTAGTTTTAAAAAAATGGTTGATATCGCATAGTTTTTACTTTTAAGAAGATTAAATAATGACAAAATTTTTAACTGTAGCTGAGGATCGAAGTCGTGGCAAATGTCGTTCAACATCGACATTTTGGATTATTGCTCAACCCCCATAGCAAATAGCGTGATAATTTATAGCCTATAAGTTGCCCTGACCTATAAGGATTATGTATGCAAAATTTGAACAGGATCGGTTCAGTAGTTTTTGCGCCAACTAATACCATCGCAAAATAATTTTACTGTTTTATTATATGTATAGATGAATAATATGTATATCGTAATGTATAAATAAATAAGTATAAATATATATATTACTAGAAATATATATTTATACTATTAAGTATTAGCGATATCTGAATATGATGGAATACGTCGATATCAATGCCAATACGGCACTGATATCGACGTATTCCATTAGGTATATTATAACAATATAAACCTTGTTTGCAAAAGTACCTAATATGTAATTGAAATAAACTTTTTTTATTGTGTCTAGGATTGGAATGGAAATAAATTATTACTATAGAGAAAAAAACAAGAATCTTTCTTATCTCAAGTACTTATTGAAAGTGTTTGGAAGAGCGGGAATAACAATAAACAACGCGTTGATATTATACTAATATTTTACCTATCAAGTCACATAATATTGTGTTGGTATAAAAAAGTAAGAATTAAAAACGATAATATTCTTCATTCATTTTTTATTCATTCATACTAATTAAATTCATGTTTTATATTTAAAAGCAAGCCCCTAGAGCATGGAACAATAAGCTGAATACTGAGTTGTTAAAGTTGTCATTTAAAAGATGTAAAAATGAACCTTGCATATACACAAGATCCCAGGGTAAGAGTATCATCATTTTAGCAGTATACGTGGACGATATGCTGATATTTTGGAATGACGCAGAAGGGCTGCGCAAAGTAAAAAGGGATCTCATGACAAAATTTGACATGAAGGATCTTGGGAAGGCAGAGGATATTCTGGGAATGCATATAGGTAACTCAGAACGATATTGGAGTCAAAGTTGACCAAGACAAGTATGTCAACAAAATTTTGAAGGTTTTTGGGATGGTTGACTGCAAAATTGCTTCTACGCCATCTGTTCCTGGTCAAAAGCTAGAGAAACCTGGACCGGAACATAAACCTGATCCGACGATTCTATATCAAAACTTAATTGGTTCACTGATGTACTTTTCTGTATAAATGAGACCAGATATTGCACATTCAGTCAATTATCTTAGCCAATTTAACACTTGCTATGCTGAGGAACACTGGATAGCTGCTAAACGTGTGCTAAGATATTTTATAGAATACTAAATTCTTAGGGATACAGTACAAGAGGACAGGAATGACTAAAATGCAGGGTTACGCAGATGCAAGTCATGCCACTTGTTATGATAGGTCATACTCGGGTATGGTTTTTCTGCACATGGGCGCTGCAATCTCTTAGGAAAGCAGAAAACAAAGGACAGTTGCTCTATCCACAGCGGAAGCTGAATATGTAGCGTTGTCTGAAGCTGCTAGGGAGGCAATATTCCTGAAAAGATTGTATTCGGAGGTCACTGGTCAAGTAGAGGTGCCAATAAAGATCTTCAGTGACAGCCAGTCTGCTGTGGCAATTGCGCAGAACCCTGTACACCATCAACGTACAAAGCACATAAATGTGCGACACCATTTTATAAGGGAGACCATCGAGCATGGCCATATTTTACTTGAGTATGTAGAGACAGCTCTTAAGGTTGCCGATGTATTGATGAAGCCTTTGTTGAAAGGGAAGTTCAAGTGGTGTGCGCTAAGTATGAGTGTTGTATGATTGTGTGATGGATGGAAGTAGAGAAATGAACTTAAGGAGGAGTGTTAGAATAAAAGAGTTGGTAGTTTTTTAAGTTAAGTTTTACCAAAACTTATATTATTTTATTCCAATACCACTATAAGCATTTCCTGTGTTTTCCACTGACTACGCTCGAGCGTAGTCAGTGGAAAACACAGGAAACTCAAGCCCACTAAACGTGCAGAGCGCGCTCTGCACGTTTAGTGGGCTTGAGTTGCCCCACTAACTTAACTAATCGATTCTCTGATTCGATTACTCTTTCTTTAAAAAATATAATAATTGTAATTAATACACGTTTTAAAGTCAAATAAAATCCAAGATATTTTGATATAAGTGATAGAAATTCGAATCAATTTTTAAAATTTAAAATTTCTACTTTGGAAGAAAAATGGTGTAGGTACCTACGTATTTGCCGACAAATAAGTACATTGTTTCTTGTATGTACGTGGACGGTGGAATGCCGGTCTCATTCGACATTCGTACGTAGGCACTTATACCAGAGATTTATACTTACATGAGAATGAGATGAAAAAACCGAGTGATCTAAGGGATATAAAATATATTATTCGATCTGTGTTCATTATTAGGTGAATATCAAATATTAGCTTAAATCAGATATTATCTGAGTTGTCGGATTACTAGTACATGAATCCATTGAATATCACTAATATCTTAGCGAATACTAATACAAGTAATACATCAGTCACAACTCTAGTTCAGTTGATTTGGATGTGATCAGATGTGATTGTGTTTTGGTTTTCATACTTTTCATGTTGGTTGGTTTTTGGTTTGTGAAATTTTGAAATGGGAATAATTATTCTTTACGATTTCATAATTAAAGCTGGGATAACTGAAGCCAGTGCTGTGTAGTATTTTTAATTGCACGCGTTAAATATGCAAGCCAAAAAACGTTTTGTTCTTCTCTCTTTTACCTGTGCAGTTTTGGTTTATTGTTATTTCGGTACATATTATCATTTCAAATCAGAACGGACTCAAAATAACCGATTAAAACAACTGTCTAGTTTTGCTTCTTTAAAAGAGCTGTACGAATTGCCTTCTCAACCGCATAGAAAGTTAAATACAGGATCGATTCCTTGTAGAATGGAGAGATGCTTCGACTTCTCAAAGTGTGGTAAAGATCCAAAAATTTACGTTTACCCAAGTGATGGCCCAGTTAGTGCATCATATCGTAAAGTACTATCAGTCATCAGAGAATCTTGGTATGCCACCAGAGATCCAAATGAAGCTTGCCTTTTTGTTCCTGCGATAGATACGTTAGATGCTGATCCCTTGTCTCCTGAGCATGCACCAGATGTGGCATCACGTCTATCTCGTTTACCTTATTGGAATAATGGGAGAAATCATCTCATATTTAATTTGTATGCTGGGACATGGCCTGATTATGCTGAAAGTGCCCTGGGATTTAGCCCAGGGGAGGCAATTTTAGCCAGAGCTAGTGCCTCAGAAGCGTTCTTTAGAGACAATTTTGATATTTCATTGCCATTGTTTCACAAGGAACATCCAGAGCGTGGTGGAGTACCACCTGCTGCCACTAGCAATCCATTCCCAGCACCTAGGCGACATTTGTTAGCATTTAAAGGCAAAAGATATGTTCATGGTATTGGCAGTGAGACAAGGAATTCATTGTGGCATTTACATGATGGTAACCATCTAATTCTGGTTACCACATGCCGTCATGGAAAGTCTTGGAAGGACTTACGTGATGAAAGGTGTGATGAAGACAACAGAGAATATGATAAGTATGTATGTTGTTTCTAGTTAAAAGCTTTGTCTTTGTTTTTATTTATTACAGCATGGGGGACTTATGGTTTATAAAAAAAAAACTTACAAAAAAGAAAATTGATCATGACAACAGCAAGTTAATTATAAGTAACCTGTTTTATTAAGAGAAAGGAAAAACTGTTTTTTTTGCTTTCTATTTGCAAAAAATGATTTAAAACCATGTTAATTATACATTAGGTACTATGTGAAAACTAGAGGGTGTCATAAACTACAAATGGCCACCTAGAGGGGGTTTTTTTTTAATGTATGTTCACCGATTTCTCGATCAATTGTGGACCAATCTCTTTTTTTTTTTTATTGACATGTTATGCTTCCAAGTTGGTCCCATAGAAATATTGTTATGATCTGATCATGAACTTCGAACATATGGAACAGAACTCCTCATAGGATCACAGCAGAACCGTTGTAACAAGTAAAATTGCTTTGTTTATCAGTGTAGTCGATGACTGACTGAAAGAAGAGAGGGAATACCTATTTAGAACTGATCTGATGATGAAGCCTGAAGTTGGCACCGGAACTCTGTAATAATTTAATGTAATCTAACTGTGTTTGCAATTATTAGAATTGTCGTTAGATGCACTCTGGCTATTTGGTATTTAAGGTTGGCTTAGGGGTACTTTTTAGTGGTGGTACCATAACTAAAAAGTAGAAAATAATAAACTTTACAAAAAAAAAAATACATCCAACTTCAATGTAAAAAAAACACATTTAATTTTGGAAGTCGGTGTTAAATAATGAAGAGACAAAACTATTATAGAAACCGACTTCCGAAATTAAAGTTATTTAGCACTTTTCAGTGTTTTTTTTTACATTGAAGTCGGTTGTATTTTTTTTTTTGGAAAATGTTTTTTTTAACGGAGCGTTCGGGAATATCTTTTGTACAGTTTACCGACGGGAAAAAGTAGCCAATATCCAGGAACAATCGCTGCGGTAATATATATATATAGAGGTGCTACGGCGTCCTCACATTCCGCATGACGCAGGTCCGCCCGGGTGTCACCATTAGAGCTATAAATACCGGTATTCCGGGATACCGTGATCCCAGATATTATATGATATTTTTTCAATCACCGTATTGACCAGTCAATACTGTAATTACGGTATTATTAAATATTATTGCGGTTTCTTATAATAAGTAGTAGGAAATTGTAATTATATAAACATATAAATAAAATTAAGTCTGTATTGACTTTAAAAGATACTTTGACCTCGTGAGTTTTTTTTTCGGTGTTTCTTTTCAGGGTTGTCTGCTAGAGAACACCGGCCTCATCTAAGTTTAAATTAACGAAAAAATTAACATAATAAATTATTTTTAAAACCTATTTGCAAAATAAAAATTATCATCAAAATATTTTTTTTTACTAAATGATGTTTTTTTTTTCATAAGTATGATACTTACCTGCAACGAAAATGCGATTTTTATATTTTTTGTCGTATCTGTCTCTAAAATGACAGGTCTGATTTTGACAGAACTAACTCTCGGACAGCTGATGTAAAGAAGAGTAACTTAAATTACATTTCATTCTGTCATCTGATTCCCGCGACCGTTTCCAGGTCATCAGTCTACCTAGTGGGAGGCCTTCCAACACTGCGTTTTCCGTTACGTAGTCGGCACTCTAGAACCTTTCGTCCCATTGACCACCTGTTGAATGTGCCCTGCCCGCGTTTTGCGAGTCTACGAACTATGCTGGTAACTATGGTTCTCTTGCGAATATCTTTATTTCTGATGCGATCACGTAGGAAAACTCTGAGCCTGAGCCCCTTTCTATTGCCCTTTGGGTGACTTTAAGCCTTTCGATGAGGTCCATTGTGAGCGACCACGTTTCGGAGCCATATGTCATCACTGGCAACACGCACTGGTAGACTTATATAGACTTTCGTCTTGAGACGGTATGTTGGACGACAAGATACCGTGCAGCTTCTCGAACGTTTCCCAACTAAGTCGGATTCGACGATTGACCTCTATCTCGAAGTTAGTTACCCAACTCGACCGTTTAAGAAATAATAATTTAGACAGTACTTCAGGATTTAACCGCGTAGGTCTCCTTCCTGACTGCCTGGCCAAGAGATGAAATTAAAACTTACTATGGGTATTTCTTTACAAGGAATATATTTATATGACTGTAAAATCTGCGAACTAAACAAACATTTTTTTACATGATTGCCCCATAAAAAGGAGAGTAATGTTCTTAATCTCCACGCGAACGTGGTAGGTTAAGTAGGTAAGTTATACTAATATGAGAGTTTTGTATGACTATTTTCAGAAAGTAGGTAAGCATAATAAAGACCGACTCGTGAAATAGAAACATAGTTTTTAAAACTTAATTATTATTCTAATTGAACTTGTGGTCAATATCGTAATCACGTGATCACGGTATTGATAATACTAATACCGGTATTGAAAAATTCCGGTATTAGAAAGCCCTAGTCACCATTGTGCGGACCGCGCGGCCCGGAGGATACGGTGGAGCATAAGGTGGAGGTGTGCCCCAATTGGGTGGAGCACCACCGTGTCCTCGTGGACGCGATCGGTGGCGGCGGCCTCACGCGCCGTGCCTTGGTTCAGGTCATGGTCCGGACCGAGAGGAAATGGGATGCGGTCACCTGCTTTCGCGAAGGTCGCAGCCGTGAGGGAACGGACAAATGTAGTTACCGCGTTACTGTCCTGCCCCTAGGCCGAGGTCGATTTTCTGTAGGGGTTGCTCTCAGCGTGTAATCCATAAATCATCATTCACCATCTTAGCCGAAAGACGTCCACTGCTGGACATAGGCCTCCCCCAAGTGTCGCCACAATGAACGGTCCTGTGCGTCTCGCATCCCTCGGACCCCCGCAACCGTTACCAAATCATCGGTCCACCTTGTAGGAGGCCTTCCAACGCTACATCTTCCGGTACGTGGTCGCCATTCCAGAACCTTTCGGTCCCAACGGCCATCCATTCAGCGAGCAATGTGCCCTGCCCATTGCCACTTTAGTTTGGCGATTCTTCGTGCTATGTCGGCAACCTTGGTTCTCCTGCGGATATCCTCATTCCTGATTCGATCACACAAGGAAACTCCGAGCATAGCCCTCTCCATTGCCCTTTGGGTGACTTTAAGTCTTCTGATGAGGCCCATTGTAAGCGACCACGTTTCGGAGCCATATGTCATCACTGGCAACAAGCACTGGTCATAGACTTTCGTCTTGAGACACTGTGGTATATTGGACGAGAAGATACCGCGCAGCTTCCCGAACGCTGCCCAGCCGAGTCGGATTCGACGATTGATCTCTTTCTCGAAGTTAGACCTTCCCAACTGGACCGTCTGTCCCAGGTAAGCGTAGTCGTCTACAACTTCGAGTGTAGAGTCCCCGATCTTGATAGGAGTGGTTGCTACATGGCTGTTTACCATGACTTTGGTTTTGTCCATGTTCATTTTAAGTCCCACTCTTTCGGAAGCTCTACTGAGGTCACCAAGCATTGTACTGAGCTCCTCCATAGGCTCAGTCATGACTACTATGTCGTCGGCAAACCGAAGGTGAGTGATGTACTCGCTATTGACATCAATGCCTAGCCCTCTCCATTCCAGAACCTTGAAGATAATGCTGCCGTGAACAGTTTCGGAGAAATAACGTCTCCCTGCCTCACGCCCCGCTGCAAAAGGATAGGTTTCGAGGTCTGGTCTTGTAGTTTGTAGTCGGACTGACATGGTGGCGTTTTTGTACAAACACTTCAGCACTTCGATGTACCGATAGTCAACTTGGCACAGTTAGAGCTGTGCCTCACTGGGACGCCATGGCGGCATAGCCAGGTCAAGACGCCAAAAAAATGTATGGATTGGCTGCGTGACCAACAATCGCAAGGTGAGGTACACACCATAGAACTGCAGGCATGTTCTTGGTTGCGCGAACTGGCAGCGCCGCCATTGGTCCACGGTGCTAAAGCCTTTTCGAAATCCGGCTTGGTCGGGAGGCTAGAAGTCGTCGAACCTGCGCGCGAGACGATTCGTGATGACTCTGGAAAACAGCTTGTAGATATGGCTCAGAAGCGAGATGGGCCTGTAATTCTTAAGCAGGACATTATCGCCCTTCTTAAAGAAGAGTACCACCACGTCTCTGCTCCACGCCTGTGGCGTTTTTCCTTCGAGTATGACGGAATCAAATAGCTTCTGAAGGGCCTTAAGGACCGGTTTTCCACCCGCCTTCAGGAGTTCGGCCGTAATTCCGTCCTCACCTGACGCCTTGTTGTTTTTCAGCTGCTTCAGAGCCATCCTAATCTCGTACAGGCTGACGTCCGGGATATCTTCGGTATAGTGTCGAGTCAATCTAGCTCCTGGGTCGTTTACTAAATTTGCAGCGGGTTTAGCGATAGACGTGTATAACTGTCCATAAAAAGCCTCGATCTCTCCCGGAAGCTCCGATTTGGCGGATATGACACTGCCATCGTCGGTCTTCAGTTTCGTAAGCTGGCTTTGCCCAATAGACAGATCTCATCCAAATACTTTAGAGCCCTTATTCCGCTCAATCGCATCCTTAATCCTTGCGGTATTAAAGCGGCGAAGGTCGCGTTTCAGGGACTTCGAGATTTGTCTATTGAGCTGCCGGTATATGCACGCATCGTCTGAAGACTGCAGAATTATCTCACGCCTCTTCATTAGCTCGAGGGTCGGATCAGAGAGCCTCTTGTTCTTATTTGTACGGTGAGTCTTGAAAAACTTAGACCCGACCGTATGGACAGTTTCCACGATCCCATCGTTATATTCGTCCACGGAGCTTCCTAGGCACTCAAGACGATCGTGGATCTGGATTTGTGCTGGACGGAGCGTAGACTTCATCAGTCGAGACCTTTCAAGCTTAATGTTAATATTCAATGTGCCTCTTACCACGCGGTGATCACTTCCAGTTTTCACCGCGTTGATCACAGAGACATTATTGATTATTTGCTTTTTCGTCGACAGGATGAAGTCAATCTCATTTCTAGTTGCACCGTCAAGACTTTGCCAGGTCCACCTTCTATGCTCACGCTTTTTGAAGAAGGAATTCATCATATAGAGACCCTCCTTCTCCATAAAGCTAGCCAGTAGGTGTCCCCGGTGATTCCGACGTCCAAATCCAAATTGCCCCACTCGCAGCTCGTCACCGTCTCGTTTGCCCAGTTTCGCGTTAAAGTTCCCCATGACCACGATGAAATGAGTCTTATAACCATGCATGGCGCTGGATACATCCTCATACATGGTCTCTACTTCGTCGTCGGGGTGTGTCGAGGTCGGGGCATAAACCTGTATGACCTTCAGCGAATATCTTGATGATATTCTGAGTATAAGGTACGCCACCCTGGTCGACACACTCTCGATCACCACCATTCACCACATTGTTCACAAGTGACTTGTGGATGAAAAACCTGATACCACCCTGGGACTACTGGTCACCCTCCCGGAAATAGAGCAGGTTACCGGATTTGAGAATTATCGTATCCTCCCCCTGTCTTCGGACTTCACAATACTCTCCCAATACTCCATCATCACCATCATATCCCACAATACTCCATCGCAACCTGCTCAATTCCTCCTCAAGTTCGGTGATCTGCTCGTCAGTCCTCAGTGTACTTGTGTTAAAAGTTGCCAGGTCCAGTCGTTTTATAGATGGGTAGCCAGATCCCATCCGGAGATTCTTCGCACAAGGGTAGACGGGCTGCCGGGCACTAGGGGCCATTTTTTTATTCTGCTTTTCATTTGCCCCCCCCCCAAATGAAAAGCAGAATAAAAAAATGGCGATTATGGCAACCCCCCGGTTGCCATAATCGCCACGCTTGGCAGAAGAGTTGGCGATCGCAGTTTGGTTGTTGTAATGCACAGAGGATGCTGCTGCCCATTCTCTGGTATGTCCCTTAGTCGCCTCTTACGACACCCTCGGGAAGAGATGGGATGGTGTTATTCTTTACGTCCGGACACCATACGGAGCAATAATTAATACTGATTGAATTCTTTCATTTTGGTAAAGTTACTATAGGTCAGTCGGGTTTATTAGACAGCCACCTCGTAACTCGCCTTTTGCGAAACAGCTCATTAAAAAAAAAACTTTTTACAAAAAAAAAATAACAGACCACTAAAAAAAACACTAAAAGGATCTAAATAACTTTAATTTCGGAAGTCAGTGTTAAATAAGAAACAAACAATACCGAGAAACACCGACTTCTGAAATTAAAGTTATTTTGATCCTTTTAGTGTTTTTAGTGAAGTCGGTTATTTACTTTTTTTTTAGAATGTTTTTTTTATTTCACACTTTTTAGTTGCGATACACTTTAAACAGAGTGCCTATTTCTCATGACAATTTCAATTAACCCAAACACTGCTAGGTTACAATGTTTTATTATGAAGTTCCTGTGTTTACATTCCACTTTCCGGCTCCATCATCAGATCAGTTCGATAGTACCTTATAGCCAAAGTGCATCTCATGACAATTCTAATAAGCCCAAACACGGCTAGGATAGATTAATTAATTACGGAGTTCCTGTGCCTACCTTCCGGCTCCATCATCAGATCAGTTCATTTCAACGTAACTATTCAGAACCATTCATTTGTTCGTATCTATCTTCATTGTGATATCTATGTGAGCATGAAGTTCCGTTGACCATTTCTGGTCTTCTTCATCAGTTCTACTTCTTCAGATGTTACTTTTTGACTGTAGTTCTCGATGAAAATACCAAAATCACTAATACTGCTCCAAATTTTTTGTAATAGGTATATACTTTTTTTTTTCTTTTTCTTATATTACATTGCTTTTGCAATATTTTTTTATATTATTAGACGCCAACCACCATAAATTCGTTAGTAATTTATTTTGTTAACATGTCATTTATTGATAATTGTAATTATTATTCTTTTTCTTGCTTTTTTTATAATGTGAATGTGAAAACATTGTAGACTCCGCGAATTCTGAGGTTACTTCCTGTTACGACTCACTTTTTTTAATATGATTATTTTTATTGTGTTTTTGGGTACAATATTGACTGGTCTACGCTGTTCTTACATAATATCTACTAATACTGTAATATGAAAATATTGTAAACAACCACTTTTTTTAAGAGAGTAACCATGGAGTTTCTTGCCGGTTCTTCTCCATAGGAAACGACCAATTTGGAACCGTGCACTAGCTTCTGACGTTTTATAAGTGCCCATGTAGGCCTATGTGAAATAAAAACTTTTGACTTTGACTTTATGGTTACCTACCTACCTATAATATTTGAGGAGTTCCCTCGATTCCTCATGGATCCCATCATCAGAACTGGATTTTGAAAAAATGGGACCAATCTGGAAGCATATCCTTTTAGGGGAAAAAAATTGCAAATCAACAGAGTTCTGTCGACAGTCCATAAACGACAGAGTTCTGAGGTATAAAACATTAAACAAAATGATCAAAAACAAAATACAACCGAATTGATAACCTTCTTTTTTGAAGTCGGTTATAAAACCCGGGCAGTCAGTTCATTTTCAGAATTCGTACGAGTCAATTCATTTTGAGATATCAAAGCAGTCGGCAAAGATTCTATCTTCTAAGTTTGAATTGTACAGTGCATGTTTCTGACTAAATTATAGATGCTGTGGTATATTAGGAGGAACGTTACAGTTGCAAAAACTTATAAAAATCTATGAAAAACAGTGCCGTAACTAGGGCGGGGCAACCGGTGGCCAGGCACAGGGCGCAGACCCTGATGGCAGATTAACAAACTAAGTTTTGTATCATTCATTTCATCAGTAGGAGGTTACTGTTTCTGTTCCTCCTCGCTTCGTACCATAGCCTAAATCAGAGCCGGACGCTCATATTCCTGCCGTCGATCGCCCCCACGGGAACACGGTGGGACTCCGCCCAAGCGGAGCAAACTTCTAACGCATGTTTAACCATTATTATTGTTTTCAGCTATAAGAAGTCTATGCTTGTATAAACACACATGTTTAATAATAAAAATTACGATTTTTACGGAATTTCCCTTTGCGCGAGGGTCTGGTCTGAACCAATCAAATTGGTTATTTTACAACTAGATGGTGCCGGTGATTTCGTCCGGGTCAGACTCGTAAAACTGGACGATGCCATTTGGTCACAATTTCATGACCATTACTTCTTATAACATCAGCTATCTACCAGTAAAAGTCCCGTCAAAATCGGTCCAGTCGTTTCGGAGAATAAGTGGAACAAACAGACAGACAAAAAGTTTAAAAATGGTATTTTTGCTATAGGTATCGAATATACCTTCACATGAATTTAGGTCTTGCTTGCGCATATTTGAGACAAGACTGTTTTGTCTACGACACGGCGCACACCATCAAGACAAAACAGTCTAGTGGCGTACGGCCAGTGTTGCTAACTTTTGGATTTTCCACTAAATCCAGGATTTAACCCCTCATTTAGTTGCGATATATTGAGTTAGTAGTAACCACTAGCTACTTGGCTAGTGGATTTTTCTAGTGCTTAGTAAAATTCAATTTCTTACTAAAAATGCGATCATTCGGGTGTAAATCAGCACCATAGAATCCATAATTATCAATCTGATACAAACGATGATGGTGACGGATGACGAATTAATACATAGCTGTTATTGAATAAATTGTATGTTGATTTACCTACTAATGTTGATTTACCCACAAATGGTATTTTGATCAACTGATTGTTAATTTTTATCACTTATTATTAAAGGAAACTAATAACCTATATGCCTACTTATTTTATTTGTACAACACACATTTTTCCAGTGGGAAATTATGATATATGTGATGATTTTGTGTGTGGGATAATTTTTTGATAGTGGTTTTCTGGTGGCTTTAAAAGTTGACTCTAGTGGTAAGTTAGTGTAACTGTTGGCAACACTGGACGTCTCAAAACAGTCCTTCCGCAGACAAGTCTGCGGTGTCGTAGACAAGTCTGCGACGTCGTAGACAAGTCTTTCTAAGACAGTCTTGTCTCAAATGTGCGCAAGCCCATAGTAAAAAAAAAAAAAATTATATTACAAACAGACACTTCGAATTGTAATTAGAGACACAATAGAAAGACAATGAGAGAACGAACGCTTGGGGTTTAATGAATTAAATGTACCTATCGATGCAGACTGACACCAGCAGGCCTCAACGTAATCAAAGTAATATGTCAAAGTTTTTGTGTAAAATAACTAACACATACAGCATATTTTTATTTCATAATAAATTCAATTGATGAAAGCTGATGTAAAATCCTGAATTTCATGCCACAATGCGCATCACTTCGTCAAGTCAGCTGGTGTGTCACCACAATGTCATGTTCGACTATTGCTGCACCTCCACCTCCATTCTCATAAACAAAACCTTGAAAATAGTGTATTTTTCATTGACTGTACATTTGACCTTTCGCAGATTTGATTATGAGCAGTTATTAGCCAACTCAACATTTTGCCTTGTGGCACGAGGACGGCGTCTGGGCTCATACCGCTTTCTTGAGGCATTAGCAGCAGGATGCATACCTGTTCTGTTGAGCAACGGATGGCGGTTACCTTTTGACGAACGTATCGATTGGCGACGTGCTGTTATTTGGGCAGATGAACGTCTCCTTTTGCAGGTATTATGAAAGATGTGTCGATGCAGTGGCCCAGCGATTGCTGTTGCGCTATTTATACTCGCACGGAACCTATATTTGTAGATAATATGATTTATTTATAACTATAAAATTAATAATAATTCCTAAACTGTGAGAAGGCTTATTTAGATAGGTAAGTACCTATTATATTGTGAGCATTTCAACCGCGCGGCCATAACGATAATTAATAAAAAAAACTATGCCAAGATTATGTAAAAATTATACACCATTATACTCTATAGTGGAAAATCATGGAACTATTCTTTGATTAATTTATTTTAATTTAGCATGTGCCGGCGCCGATCAGACTAGAGTAAATAGGTCATGGCCACTATCACGAATTTCTCTCTTTCTCTTTCTAACTCATAGGTTAGTAATAAAGGGCCTATTACACTACGCGATATTCAGCACACGATATTCAGACTGTCTTATTTTTTTGTTCCGAGGGCCTCTTGTCCACGTCACGGTTTTTTAGCCGTACGGCTAACACGCCGTACGGTTGAAAAACCGTGAGAGCTTGTACATGACACGGCAAAACCACCGTGCGAGACATCGGCCAAGTACGGCTCAGTAGCGTTTTATCTGGAGCTGTGCAGGACGTGCGACATGAATTTTCATACGAAAAAAAAAAAGATTATCGTTGCTTATTACATATAAGTGCACGGTTTGTGCCATGCTTGAGCAGAGCACCGCCGTGTCCTTGTGGGGACCAGCCCGTATAAACACATCCATGACCACTGACATTAAAATTAACACTTAGGAAACTGAAAAACGTAAAAAAAGGGAAAGACGGTTTTGGATACATCCGATTTTAGAAAAAAGGGAGGAATATGGCGCATTTCATACACTTGTCAAGAATCAACTGAGGCAAGATGAAGAAAAGTTTTACAATTAAGTATTTTAGAATGCAGAAAACTACATTCGACAACTTGCTTAAAAAATTATACCAGAAACTAAAAATGTAAATGAATAAATATTTCTTTTCAGGAATCATATTTAAGCCGCTTATTTTTATAATCATCGATAGTCTTATCCCATATTATAGGCCTTTCCTGAATCAGTGTAATTAATAATTCTTGATTTATGCTCATTTTATAACAGAATCGGGAATCAACATACGTAAACCGTCACGAAACCGTGCGTAGGTCCGGCGTCGTCTACACACTCCTATAGACTGCAATACAACACTGTTGAAAATCACGCCGTGCGTAGACGCGGCGCGCCGAGGGGCAGACACGGCGCACACGGCGGCGGAGCCGTGCCGTGGCGCCGCCGTGCACGTGTACAAGCTTCCATAGTGATCCATACAACACTGACGACCGTGCCTAGACACGGCGAATTAACCGTAGGTTTTCACGGCGAAAAACCGTGTGTGTACAAGAGGCCTAAACTGTCTGAATATCGAGTAGTGTAATAGGCCCTTTACGCTTAAGTTAAAAAAAGATAGATAGCATTGATTTGTGCATGGTAACTGTGGATGCAACATTCGTATTTGCATTGAAATAAGAATTATTATTATCCCGCGTTTGAGAAAATTTAAATTGGACGACAACCATTTGTGTTTTTTTACCTATTTTGGCGAGTTCGCGCACGTGTTGACCTGACCTAATAATAAGTAGACAGGGCAATATTTTTGATGAAGATTTTTTGAAAAATGTAACTTAAATTAAAAAGTGGTTTAATTGATTCTGCTCATTGTTCTGATCAAACTATTTTCAGGTTTTGCGCATTGAACGTTACACGTTGTATATTTGATATCCAAATATTACCGTAATAATGTAAGAAATCGTAAATTAATCAACAAAATATCACTTTATGATAATTAATAGCGCAGCGTCAAAATTGTATCATGGCACTCGAAAGAATAGCAATCAATGACAGACATATTTACGGGCTTGTGACGTTTAAATAGATTCAGCCAATAGCGACCGTTTTCAAAAACATGGCGCTAGGTTAAATAAAATAAATTTTATTTCGATTTTTTTTTTATAAATAGTTCATTATTTTTTAGATATCAATTGGTACAAATCGCACCCATAATCTATGCGGATAACAATAAATATGAACTTATTTTTCATACTATCAAATAGCCTATCATAATTTATTTTTTTGACAATTATAGTGAATTTATTTCGACATTTATAATGAATATAGTTCTGACAATTGAAAGAATGTATTTTGACATTTAATGAAATTATGACATTTACTATTTTTATCTACTATGTTAGTGACATTGGTATTTAATTTAATTTGATCCGATTTTTTTTTTCAAATTAACACTTTGTTCTCTTAAAATTGTACTTCTACCTACTTACCTTTTTAAAATTGCCGTGCCCGACAGAGTCGATGTCCACTTATAACTATTTCTAAGATCATAGGTAACACATGTGATATAGCAATAAAGAATTGAATTGTATTGAATTAATTTCAGCATTTTATGTTTGTGAGTAGGTCATTAACGATTTTTTTCATATCTAGGTGCCGGAGCTGGTGCGCTCTGTGCCTCCGGAGCGTATCCTTGCTCTGCGACAGCAAACTCAATTCCTCTGGGAGCAGTACTTCTCTTCAATCGAAAAAATTGTGTTCACTACAATAGAGGTGAATATTTGTTTACTATTTACTGGGCGTTGACCTATGAAGTTCACGTTTTAAAAAACGGGTCACGATTAGCTCATAATTTCATAATTATGAGTTCTTTTTTTACCCGACTACGGCTAAGCCAAAGGAGGGTTATGATTTTGACAGGCTATGTATTTATGTATGTATTTGTGTATGTTCATCTGTTCCCTCATAGCTCTAAACTACATATCGGAACTCGACAAATTAAGTATCGTTAGAACTGTCTTAATCGTACGCTGAACATAGGTACGTGACGTATCACAAAACTCAATGGTGGTCATGAAATGGTGGCATTTCATGACATAGAACCTCGTCCGCTGGCCACATCATGATATGGGCAAGCCAAATCAATGAACACTCTGCATTTAACAATATGAACGGATAGACTCATGATTATTTCATGATATGGCCAAACATGGCTGATCATATCGTAAAATAGTTACATTATCCACCGTTAGAGGCGCTGATGTTGTTTTGTTTTTATTATGAATCATGGCGGCGGACAGTTGTTCTTGTGGTTATTCTGATAAAAGTGTTAATAATAATGAATTTTACGAAAGCCACTCAAAAAACGAGCGCAACGTAAAAAAACCTTGGAGTTCAGAACGTATTTCACAGGATTTCAATCTCTAAAAGTATTATTTAGTGGTTATTGTGTCTCTAATTACGCACGTCAAAAGGTTAAAAAAAAAAATAAGCTATTTAAAATGTCTTTAATATTCATTATTTGGAATTTTTATTAAACCCTTGATGTCATAGAAAGTTAGAAACCCTACATTATGATATGGCCAAACGTTGATTGAAATATCATGAAACGTTGACGTTTAAACGATCTAGCCAGTTTTAGTTGGCCATATCATGAAATGCAACCATTTCATGATATGGCCGGTCACATCAGTCATCAATTCTACGATCTGGCCACGATATATAAGATAAATACGCCGTGTGATATGGTACCGAATCATTTGAAAGGGCTTCACTTGTACATTTCCAAAATATTGCTCAAATTTAAAGTGAAGCCCTCTAGCGGGCAAAGAGTGATTTAACGCCAAAATAGTTTAAATAATTAAAAGTAAAAAAACTAAAATCTGACTACTACAAATAAAAAAACTACGCTGAAAAAGTATGAAACAAGATTTTCAGGATGCTGAAATAAACAAGGTTACTGGAGAAACAAGAATAGAACAAAAAGAAAAACCGTAGACACATCACGTTGTACAGTGTCTTTGACATCGATGCACAAACGAATACCACGGATCCAGTACATGATTCTGGACCCCCCCAATGGTGGAATTTATCGTCGGCATTTACCTAATTTAAAAAAAAGACTGTACTTTTTCAAATGTATACTGTGTAAAATCGTTATTCTAATCAACCCCCATGATATTTTTAATTTTAAAAGTAATTCATTCATTTTTCTGACTACATTAAGCTTCACTATTTTTGACTGACCGACATTTTGATAATTCAAAAGTGCCTGTAATTGGTTTTCTGGTGGTTTTAAAAGTTGACTCTAGTGGTAAGTTAGTGTAACTGTTGGCAACACTGGCCGTACGCTGCTAGACTGTTTTGTCTTGATGGTGTGCGCCGTGTCGTAGACAAAACAGTCTTGTCGCAGACAAGTCTGCGACCGACCGACGTCGTAACTCGTAGACAAGTCTATATATGACAGTCTTGTCTCAAGTGTGCGCAGGCCCTAACACTTAATAACGTGTGACTATGGCTTTTCCTATTGTTCTGTTCTTGTTTCTCCAGTAGGTAACCTTCTTTAATTCAGCATTCTGAAAATCTTGTTTCATACACATTGTTATTGAATTACTATTCTTATTATTATTTTAAATTCTGTACCTATTATTTACACTTTCAATGATTCACAATGTTATTTTTGATCTAATTTGTATACCTGTATGTCTTGGGGGGCCTGGTGACCCGTAACACAGGTATTCTTTACCTATTTCGGGCACCAGTCTCTCACAAATGTTTATGATATTTAGATTAAGTTTCTGTGTTCACCATATTGCATTTGTGATGAAAAATAAATTTATTATTTATTATTATTATAATACTATTTCCGCGTCGTGTTTTTTTAGTGGTAGTTTTGTATTTTCTGTAATATAAGTAAAGTGCGTTTTTTAATCCCAGATAATGATTTGACAAGTCCAAATGTCAAACTCCAGAAATATGTTGCCTGCTTTTTGATACAAGTGATGTCTCCAAATTCGATTTTTTTATACCGGTTCTTTTAATAATACAACCTCTAAGGAAAGTAGGCCCAAAATACGATAGTGTTTGTTTATAGCAAAGTCTAATATGAATTGAAGATTGAAATAATTAGAAATATTCAAAAATATTACCATATTTTTTTACACTCGGACTTTTACTTATACTGAGAACTCACAAAACCGTTTTTACCCGCATCCGCTGCGGTTGCGGGCCCGCAGCTTCTGTAGAATGCTAGAGATATATGTATCCTGCTCCCCGCTGCACCGGCGGGCAACTAGTAGAATGGTGTGGGCCACGGTCACCCGCAGACTCGGCAGGTTGCGCCCGCACTCTCTGCGGTCGGTTAACACCCGTAGTGGCCTTCAGGGGGTAGAAAAATCCGATGCGAAATCCGAAAATCGATTGATGCACCCAGAACTTTATAGGCCTTCTTTTTTTAATTTTTCTGTGAAGTAAGTATAACGCAACAGCTCGTTTCTGGTGTATGTCCACGGTGGTCTGGAGCTCAATTGATAATGAACCGCCCGTCTTGCGATTGTCATCTGCCAAGTTTTCAAGCGATAACCCCAACTGCGACGGCTATATAACCACACAAAACTCCGGTCTCGTGAGTTTAGAAATAAACTAGCTCCACCGTGGCGGGCGCGGTTGAAAACCGGTTGAAAATCATGAATTCTTAGCTACTTTCTTTTACCAGGGAGCTCCAGTCACAACACAATTTTATATCTGGTTTACAAGAGCGGAACGAGACAGTCTCAGTTTATGCTTTAGAATTAAAAAAGTTATCATCATTGGTCGTCAATATTTTTTCAAGATGGGAATTCATCCAATGACTTCTCCCGGTATGGGCGGGGCAGGAGAGCGTGTCAGACTTTTACTGCCTAAAACCAGATCGGCTCTACTGAGCTCCTACGGTTTGCTGACATCTCTTTGAAGAGCGAGTGGATCACTAAGCGCTGTCGACGAATGGGGCTCAGTCCCGGCAATTACCGGACTGCTGGACGGCAAGCTACCTATTGCTCGACGTTGGTATTGACATTGTGGTAGTCGGGATTGGAGTCTCGGCGACTGGAGCGAAAAGATGTTCGTTCCCTCACTCGTGCAGCCTCCTCCTTCGCTAGCATTACTGTTTCGCAGAAGGAGGCGACCCCCTTCCATTCCTCCTCGCTCTGGACCTTGGCCTGTACTAGAACCTGACCATGTCCGGTGAGGACTTGCTTCATGCGGAAGATGAGGACACCGTGACGCCTCTCCGGCCACTCCTCAAAGAGGGGACTCACCGTCATGATTATGGCGTGCCCATTAGTCGTCAAGCTGTGAATTCACATGACTGCATTACAAGAAACGGACACTTGATTCGTTTATCGCTACAATTTTATAAGAGATCCATGCGAAAATAGTACAAAAAGAGGACTTATGATTGTTTAATTTTAACTATTATTAGTTTTCCAACCGAAGTCCTATCATTACCTATTATTAAAGTTGTAATAAAATGTCAGCAAAAATATCACTGAGTAATTCTATATTTTTGTCTGGGTTTGGTGATAACAAATCGAGACGAAAAAATAAAATGACGCAGCTTTTGCTAGTCTTTAATTCTTAGGCTTAAATTATATTTTATTTTATGAGTTAGACATTTGCATCTTTCAAATTACCTTCAGAAAATACAAAAACTTACCATAATTAGTTGCATTTTAAAATGAAACTATTTTTACGAATATTTTCGGTTTTTTTGTTCAATATCGGTTGCGGTACCTCACTATTTATGAAATGGAAAAAACATGCAACATTCGAATTGTCAAATCATTATCTTTAATTAAAAAACAGACTTTAGCTATATTGTTTTGTTTTATGTAGGTATGTAATCTATGATAATAAAAATACATTCAGCCCAACATAGAACCTCCTCCTTTTTGAAGTCGGTTAAAAACTTGTGTTTTTTCGAGTTCTAAAATTTAAACAACGCGTCTCAAACGGTACCTACGCAATATTAAAGACGTCATCATCATCATCATCATTTCAGCCGAAAGACGTCCACTGTGGGACATTAGGTCTCCCCCAAGTGTCGCGGTCCAGTGCGTCTCGCATCCGTCGGATTCCCGCGACCCTCACCAGGTCATCAGTCATTAATGACTTATGCAGGGTTAAAACTAACTAAACTATCGAGCAAGCTGTGTGCTAATCGCTTTCATTTACTAAATTTTAACTCACACACACAAATAAAGTTTACGATGCTTTATTTCCGAAGGTATATGACTATTCTTTTACAAATTGTTAGTTATTATTCCACGGATTGAATCGTTCATCATTAGGTATTAGAAAAGTGTCAGGGGTGTATCAAAAAATAAATAGGTATCTCATAATTAGCAGATATTGTTCGTGCGGCAGAAAGTTCCAAAAAAACTTTTGTTAACTCTATAAAAGTTTAGATCTAAAGTTACCGGGGTTGAAGTAGTTGCAAATTACTAATAGGAACGCACTCAATTACATAGCATGCTCTTGTATATCTACGTAGGCGAGCACTAAGAAAGGATTTTCCGAAATTCAGCCACTAAGTGGCTGAAACGGGGGTCTAAAGTTTGTATGGAGAAGCCTACTTTCACGCGGGTGAAGCCGCTGGCAGAAGCTAGTTACTTACATAATATACAACATGTAACTGGAATAATACACCCTAATTAGAAAATTAAGTTGTACATTACGATTACGCACGCACAAACAAGCACTTGCTTGAGTGCTCAAGCCGTTTCTTGTGTGTGCGTGTGCGTAGATGCAATTAAGATTTATCAAAATAGATATAGTATTCTTATTATTATTTTTTAATAATATAAACTAGTGCTTGACTGAGATCCCACCTGATGGTAAGCAGTGATGCAATCGTTGATGGTGAGTTTTGTTGGAGCCTATTTACTCTAACCTTGAAGACACAAGACACCTAAATTACAATCGGACGGAAAGGCCGATTATTAATTATTTGAGGATAAAAAAAAACCGAAAATCACAAAACTAAAAACTAAAAAAATTTACTGAAAAACTAAAAAATAACTAAAATAGATTCAGTAACTGATTCTGAACATAGCTACTACTTTCAGGCTGTGCGTTTAATAAATTACATGTTGGTTTAAATTAGTTTTGTGGAAACATTCAGTAGGTACCTAAACAATTAGGTATGCTAGGAACGTATAACGCAATGTATCATTACAAAATTGATTCATTAACTAATTAGGATCGTACCGTACGGCATATTTTGATTCATTATAATTATATTTACGAAGACAATGAGACTAAGACGTTGTTTAGTAACTCTTACTTTCAAATACATCGCAGGAGGACTCTCCTTTATGAGCGCGCGCGTTCAGACTCAAGTTTAGACCCGGCTTAATGTATATTTAATTTACAGATTTTATTGGAGCGCGTGTTAGAACACAGATTGTCAAAACAGCGTGAAGCTTTAATTTGGAATGCTTCTCCGGGTGCACTGGGAACTTTAGCTACTTATGGTGATTCCCGAGTTCATTTTCCTGTTGCGGCCCCCATACTGAAAGCCCCGGTGTGTCCGTCTGCCCCTCTGTCGCCTCTCCCCGCGCCATCGGTGCCTCTAGCAGCGCCGCCGCCTACACCGGGCAATATGTACACTGCCTTATTATACGTCCAAGCTACATCTCCAGCGTTACATAAGCTGCTTGCCAACATAGCTAGCAGTGAATATTGTGAAAAGGTAATATGGAAATTAGCCAATAGCCTTGTTTGTATAATACATAAGATTAAAGTTTTATCTTACGCTATTTTAACTACTAATCTACAGGTCGTTTTAGTATGGGATAGCGAACGTGCTGCGCCTTCGCTCAAGTCATTATCGCGCGTAGCTGGGGACACGCGCGACCCACTACCCGTGCTCGTAGTTGACGCCACCACTCACTATCCTGGGTAATTTGAAAATCCTTATAATTATACTTAAAATTACTTAAGTCTCTACGTAATTTATGTAAGTTTTTAAATTACGTACTTACAATTATATTTATTTTTAAGGGAAGGAGTTTCGGCTAGGTGGCAGCCACTGTGGGCTGTTCCAACTGCTGGTGTTTTTTCTCTAGACGGCGATGCTCCTCTACTGGCCGAAGAGCTTGATTTTGCTTTTCGGGTGTGGCAACATTTCCCGGAGCGGATAGTCGGATATCCCACTCGAACTCACTTCTGGGACGAGGCAAAGGTTGGAATTTATTTACAGTTACTGGTGCCTAATAGGATTTGTTTTAAACTGTAATTGTATCTTTATCTTCTGGGCGCAGGGGGCTTGGGGATACAGCAGCAAATGGGGCGATTCGTACTCCATGGTGCTGCCGGGCGCGGCGCTAGTACACCGCGCGCTGCTGGCGCAGTACGCGGCCGCCGCGCCCGCGCTGCGCCACGCCGTGCGGCGCACGCGCAACTGCGAGGACATCCTGCTCAACTGTCTTGCCTCACACCTCACGCGCCGACCGCCGCTCAAGCTAGCACAGCGTCGACGCTATAAAGCAACTCACCATCGTTACAAGTAATTCATCATTTACCTAAAATTACACTTGGCATTATTAATGGATTAAACTATAGGAACTATATTACTATTTTTATATTGCAGATCATCCTGGAGCGACCCTGAGCATTTTGTTCAAAGACAATCCTGCCTGAACACATTCGCTACAGCGTGGGGCTATATGCCACTTATGCGGTCCGTGTTAAGATTAGATCCAATATTATTTAAAGACCCTGTATCGACACTTAGAAAAAAATATAGGAAAATGGAGTTGGTAACTTCTTGAATCTTCTTAAATTAATTAAATATAATAATATAAGAAAATATGCTAATAAATAAGGCTTGATAAACTGATAATGTTTTTTTTTTTTAATAGTCCTCGTAGGATTCCTTGTGTGCCGTTAAGCAGAATTGAATTCGAGTACAAGTGCTTCGGACACAGTAAGTATCCGAATTGGCACATTTAAAACTTTTATCTAATTGTACTAAACAGCTTCAATTTTGGTGGTGTCCGAACATATATTATTGTGTCCGAATCATCAGCAACTCCATTATTCTAAGTCCCTACAGGTTTTGATTTATTTCAGAGTATCAAATATTGCAGTTCTAAGGAACCGTTGATTTGATATTAATTTCAACTTGATAACTCCATAAAGACCTACCTAAAAAAATGGTGTAGGTAGATAACAATAATATATAAAACGGACTGTTCCTTTTTTAGGATTCTGTACAACCTCCCAGAGCTGCAGATTGTTCGATAGAGTTACCGTAGCGCTCGCAAAGGGCTAATAAAGAAACTCTTGAGTCAGTATAAATGACTGGCCTGTTGTTGGTCTAGTGGTTAGTGGCCCTGACTGCTAAGCCGCTAATCCGGAGGCTGTGGTTTCGATTCCCACCCAGGACAAATGTTTGTGTGATGAGCACAATCATTTGTTCTTTATCTGGGTGTAATCTATTTTATTTATGTATGTATTTAGAAATATATAGATAAATATGTTTATCAGTTATCTAGTACTCATAGCACAAGCTCTGCTTAGTTTGGGACTAGATGGCGTTGTTGATATTTTTTACGTTTATGTGTCACTAGCTGCTGCCAGCGGCTTTACCCGTATGATAGTAGAAAATTATTTCAATGGAAAATATTCTCGGGATAAAAATCCTATGTGCTATTCCAGAACATGGTCTACCCGTGTACCAAGTTTCATCGAAATTTATTCAGTAGTTTTTGCGTGAGAGTAACAAATATCCATACATACAAACTTTCGCGTTTATAATATTAATAGAATAAATAATCGACAGATTTATGTAAATATTACAAGAAAAATAAATCGATGTGTAACTAGCAGTTTTTTTATTAATCAGCCAAACACTTCACGAAAATTGACGTATTATGGTCGCATAAAATTATTATTTAACTTTGAACACAAGCTCTCCTCTTTTTTAAAATCGGTTATATTGAGAAAATGTAATTTCTTTCTACTAAGGTAAGTACAGAACTCTCGTTGGGCTAGTCCCAGTCAATCTTTGCAGCTTTTTTCAGTTGAGTGTACCATTTCTAAATTCGGTGCTTGCAGTTAAGAATCCTCCAACACTTAGGAGGATAGATAGACCATTTTTTGTCCCCAGCGCTTTTTGTTTTTTAGCAAAATACCCTCCTTAATTTTTATACCTAAAATCCTTGTTAGTACTTATAATTTTGATCGTTAAAACAACATTTTGTAAATCATTACTATCATTAGGCGAATCTACCAGTTACACTAAATTGAGAAATACAGTTAGCCATTTGGCAAATAAAATATCCAGTGTAGGTAAGTATAGATTTTTTGTTGTTAGTCTATGCAATAAGAAATACACAAATAATGAGGTTAACCTTTAATAGCACACCTAATAATAAGCTACCGAAGAATCACCGGGCCATCGAACTGCACCGTAATGGCAGTAGTAAGCATTGCATAAGTAGAACACAAGCTGACATAACTACGTCGCAATCAGCGCCGCCGATGGCCTTGGCACCGATGGTGCTCGTGCTTGCGCGGGCTTCGCACGCTTAGTGTGGATACCGTGCTGTACAGTGCAACAGTCGTCAACTTAGTCCGCGGAGCCAGACTGCAATCGCTTCGATTAACACCTCGTACATCATATCGGTAATAATGTGTTATAGTTTCAGTGATAAGTTGATTCAAAGGATGTTCCAAGTTATTTATGTGAATGATTGTGTCACTCATGTCACCCTTTGGTGTATGTGTATATGTAGGTATTAGTGAATTTAGTTGCCAGTTTACGTGTGTGTTTTTAGGGTTCCGTAGTCAAATGACAAAAACAAACTTTTAAACTTGTCCGTCCGGATTTTACCTTACCACAACAAATTTACTCACGAAAATCTGTCCTATTGATGAAATTTAAAATATCTTTCGTTGAAGATATTACCTAGTTATTAATTTTTCTATTGCTTTAATTATATAATCCCATGGTGAAATTAGGAGCAAAAATATTTTAGGAGTGGCCCTTGTCATACTAGGAGGTTAGTACCTACCTAACTGAGAAATACAAAAAACTCATAATTGTGATTGTACCTATAGTATATATATAACGTACTAACTACAAATAAGTATGAAAAAACATTTTTATTGCGTATCCTTGCTTGTCTCAGCTGAGCGCGCTGAGCTAAGACCTCGACGAACGTGTATGCAACAACACGTTAACGCCTATCGAGGTAATATTTGAGGTGCCTCACCACTAGTCACCACGTTCTGTTCAATAACGTAGGCAGGTAAGTAACTTGCTTTTTATTATCACAAATTGAAATAAAAAACTTTTTCCAAAAAAATACAATCGACTTCAATGTTAAAAAAACACTAAAAAGTGCAATAAGTACTTATAACTTTAATTTCGGAAGTCGGTGATACAAAACTATTACAGAAACACCGACTTCCGAAATTAAAGTTATTTTGCACTTTTTATTAGTGTTTTTTTTTACATTGTAGTCGGGTGTATTTTTTTTATAAAAAGTTTTTTATTTTACACTTTTTAGTTGCGGTGCCACAACTAAAAGTTCCCCTCAGTCAAACTTAAATTCATCGCGTAGGTATAGGTACGTATAAACAAAGCAATTTTACTTGTTACGACAGTTCTGCTGTGATCCTATGAGGAGTTCCGTTCCATATCTTCGAAGTTCATCATTAGATCATAACAATATTTCTATGGGACCAACTCGGAAGTTTCAATTCCTTTCAATCAAAAAAATAATTTTCAAAATCGGTCCACAATTACCCGAGAAATCGGTGAACATAAATAGAAAATTTAAAAACAATACATTCAGCCATAGAACCTCGTTTTTTTTAAGTCGGTTAAAAAGTTCGTAACTAAGATATCTACTTATTAGTTAAATTGGGCTTCAGTCAGAGACTTCAGAGTACAACCTAGGTACTCTGAGCAGCAAACTATTTTTAACCGACTTCAAAAAGGTCAAATGTGGATCGATTTTGAAATTTTTTTTATTGACAGGTTATACTTCCGAGTTAGTCCCATAGAAATATTGTTATGATCTGATCATGAACTTCAAAGATATGAAACAGAATTCTTCATAGGATCACAGCAGAACCCTCGTAACAAGTAAAATTGCTTTGTTTATAGTGCTGGTGGGGCTCCCACGCTGCTGTAGTGCGTCTGCGATGTTTGCGCACGCGCACACAGACGGTTTTCACACTGTGCTGCGGCGCCGCATCGCCTCGCTGATGTTCCGTACGCGTGGGAGTGCCAACACCATCCTGAACGTGCTCAGCCACAAGCTGGACAGCCCTCTTCTGGGACACTGGGTTCAAACTCAAGTGCGCGTGCCCGGGGCCCCAGAGGGCGGCAAATACTTAAATTAATTTTTATACAATATAATGATGACAATTAAATAAATTAAATTAAATTAATAATATAATAACAATATGACATAATAATAATATAATATAATAAATTAAATTGAATGATTAATATAATAACACCACAAAAAGTTGTCTTCACTTTTTTTGACAAAAAGTAATTCCAGACATGAATTTCTTCGACAGTTTAAACGTAACATTTAGGCGTCCAAGGCTCCGTACACAATCGGAATCGCCAACTATCGACGACAGTGACAATGTCATTCCCAACACAATGGAGTGTACCACGAGTAGTATGCCAGACTTGTCTGATGATGAAGACGATCAAATTAAGTTATTAAGAGAGGAAATACTAAATCTTACAAAACAATTAGAGAGCGCCCATAAAGAAATAGAACTATTATCAGTTGAAAATAGTACACTAAAGCGTGAAAATGATAATTTAATAAGAAAAAACAACGTGTATAAAAAAGTAGCCACAAATAGTCCAATTAAATCAAGCCAAAATACGCTTAGAAAAAAAACTCACAGAAACTGCAAAACAAAACAAACACAAACGGATATTCCAGAAAATGAAAAAACTTATATAACTACGAAACCAGAAAATCAACTCAATACTACCAAAAATAAACAAGGGACAAAAACACATATGAATAATTCAGATAGAAAAGAAATAAATCATTCTATGACGGACGGACCCAAAACCAAAACCCCGTCAGAGACTCATCCCCCTCAAAAACTCAAACAAAACAAATTGTGCATTCTGAGTGCTAATAAACAAAACAAAATCCTGTCTATATTAGAAGAAACTTTTGAGAAACAATTTAATTTTTGTCACTATCTAACAACAGATGGAGCTACATGTGACCTCCTGCAGGGGATAAACAGAAAACTTAAGGGTTACACCATGAGTGACTACTGTGTGATTTTAATTGGTGAACAAGACTTTAAAATAGCAAAACTTACTCTAAACTTGTATTAGACATACGAAAAACTCTAAGTGAAATAACTCATACTAATATTATTGTCTGTCTACCCACATATAAATACAACATGAACTCAAATATGTATAATTGGCGAGTTATGAACTTTAACTATTCTTTATGTCAAGATATTTGGACACACCAATATGCTTATGTATTAGATTCAAATGCTAATCTCAACTACGATTATAACACATTCTTCAGGCAGTCTGGCCAGCTTAATAATTTTGGGTTTCATTGCATTTTTGATAATCTTTTAGCTTTAATTAATTACATTCAATGTATCAAATTTTATGATAATACCACTGTAATTACTCCCCTAATAACATTAACGTCTCACAATCCTACACACGTATTAGAAACGGAAAAGCAGTTTTTTCTTCACTAAAAGCCTTTACGTGATGCATCAAAACATAGCGGGGCTTTTAAATAAGGTCGATGTTCTAAATGTTTGCCTAGACGAATTGTCAGAAAAAGACATTAATGTTGACGCGCTATGTGTTACTGAGCATTTCATGATGTCAGGGTATGAAAGCCATTTAAACATCCCCAATTACTCCTTAGCATCATTTTTCTGTAGGAAAGAAAGTAAACGAGGTGGGGCTTGTATCTTAATTAGAAACGGGCATCAATGGAGAGACGTTCCATATATATCTGGAGCATCGATAACTGGTGTAGTTGAATGTTGCGGTGTGGAACTAACACAATACAATACGATTATTTTATGTGTATACCGAGTACCAAAACGAAATAACTTAAATGTATTTTATGAAACGTTAGAAAGAATATTACAAGAAATATGTAAAAAAAGGTATGAGCATATTATTATGGCGGGAGATTTTAACATCGACATAATGAAGAAAAATAATGTTGTGTTGGATTTCGAATGTCTGTTACTAAATTTCAACCTTAAGTTAGCTTTAAAGCAACCTACCAGAATTCGTAGCCAAACTTGCATTGATAATTTTGCACATAATTTTGGAGCCAAATGCAAAACTGACGTTATTGAATTCGCGCTGTCGGACCATACAGCACAAATAATAAAATGCCCAGTTAAAAAAACATGTCTGTTGAAATATTGGCGCAGGAAACGACGGGACTTTAGCGTAGAGAATATGGGCAAATTTAGGGACTGCTAAAAAAATCTGACGTTTTCGGAAATATACGAAATAGAAGATCCAAATATCGCTTTTGACATATTTATTGACAACTTTAAACTATTTTATGACCTATGTTTTCCATATAAGCTGACAACCATAAATGTAATTAAAAAATCAAAATGGATCTCACATGGTATTAAGTTATGTAGCAAAAAGAAGCGTCAATTGCTTTGGAATTACAGATTGAAACCAAATATGACGAATAAAAATATTTTTAAGAATTACACAAAAAGGTTTAAAAAGGTAATGAGATTGACTCGATATACTCAAAACAATTACTCAATTAAAACTGCACCAAATAAATCAAAAATGACTTGGAACATTATAAATAAATCAAAACCATTTTTACCTAAAGAATCTATTAGCCATATAAAGATCGATGACGAAATAGTAAGTGACCCTCAAGAAATAGCTGACGCGTTTAATAATTTTTTCGTAGACAAAATTCAACCAAGTCAAAGTTCAGGAAGCAAAGTTACAAAATATATTAAAAAACGGAAAGATTCAATCTTTGTTGCACCATGTATACCGGTTGACATATTAAATATAATTAAATCTCTAAATGCCACAAATAGTACAGGCTATGATGGTATTTCCACAAAGGTTGTAAAATATGTGTCTGAAACCATTTGTACCCACTTAAGCTACCTAATAAATTTGTGCATCAGTTCAGGTGTATATCCCGATGCTCTAAAAGTTTCAAGAGTGAAACCATTATTTAAGAAAAACCATAAGGAAAACATGGCTAACTACAGACCAATTGCCTTAATTCCTATAATGTCCAAAACTTTGAAAAATACCTTTTTAAAGAACTTTACTCATACTTCGAAAAGAAAAATGTCTTCAGTAAAGAGCAAAAAGGGTTTAGACAAAACATGTCAACCAGTAAGGCCATTTATGATTTTTTAAATACCGTTATGACGAATATGGACAGGAGAATCCCGGTGTGTTCTATATACTGCGATATGACGCAAGCTTTTGACTACGTTGACCATAGCATCTTGCTCCAGAAATTAGAAGCTTACGGCATAAGGGGAAACATACTAAATCTTATTAAGTCGTACCTTACTAATAGAAAACAGTACACAGAAATTGAAAGAATTAATGTTAAGACAAAGAAAGAGGAAATTTATGTATCAAACGAACGCACTCCTACATACGGTGTTCCCCAAGGTAGCGTACTCGGAGCCTTATTATTCATAATATACATAAATGACCTGCCTAGTGCGATTGACCACCCCATGACTCTCTTTGCCGACGACAGCACTATGACCATAGCATGTAAAAATAAAGACAAATATGAAATTGACATTAACGAATCTTTGACATCAATTATATCATGGTTAAACAGAAACAACCTAAAAATAAATCTAGATAAGACAACAATTATGCATTTTAGGCAACGGTCCCAGGCTGAAATTGACATTAACGCAATTTACGATGACACTGAACTTAATAAAGTCGACACTACAAAATTTCTAGGCATTATTATTGACTCGAAATTGAACTGGAAGCCACACATAGAATACCTTAGCAAACGATTGAGCTCTGCTGCGTACGCCTTATATAAACTGGCACCAGAGCTAAATACAGATGCATTAGTAACAGCATATCATGGTATAGTAGCGTCGTTACTGCGATATGGAATAATTTTTTGGGGGAATTCCACAGACAAAGTAATAGCATTTAAGGCTCAAAAAAGATGCATTCGGGCGATGTTCAATTTGAAGTCGACCGACAGCTGTATGCCATTCTTCAAAAAATACAGATTATTGACTCTACCATCTCTGTATATTTTTGAAATTGCGGTATTTGTTAGGACAAATCAGAATCTATTTCCACGACTAGCTGACACCTTCCCCCGCAACAGACGTGACAATAAACAATTGTGTTCGCATACGTCAAAGACAGCATTAATGGGGAAAAGCGTTTTCTGTATGGCTCCTAAAATTTATAACAAAATACCACAGTCCTATAAAACATTGCCAGTAAATTTGTTTAAAAAGAAGTTTCGAGATTTACTAACAGACTTGAGTGTTATTACAGTATAAGTGACTTTTTGGATGACACTATATGACATTTTTTTTCTGTTCTATAATGCATATCAATTACCATATGATGTTTTATTTTATTCTGACATTTATTTATTTTTTGATTAATTTTTTATTGCATTTTATTGACTATTTGACATTTTTATTTTATCTGCCTTTTTTTATTAATTTATTAATGACAATTTAAGATTTAAGACGTATATTTTTTTTTTTTTTATCTGACATTGTTTAATTCATTTGTTAATGCATTTTAATGACTATTTGACATTTTTTTTTTTTTAATTTTATTCTCACATTTTATATTCTTTTTATATTAATATATATATTTTTTTTTTTATTCATAATTTTTGATAAATGATTGTAAACCTTATAAATTTGTACGCCTGAAGGGTGAAACATGTACGGACAAAACATTATTTTGTAACATCCTGCATGCTAAAACTGCATGTATACCCATGTTTTGACAAATAAAATTATCTTTATCTTTATCTTTATCTTTAATAACAATATAAAGTAATACAGAATATAATCAATTAATAATATAATAATTAAAATGTAAAATGTAACCCTACGGACCAAATATGTCTGAAATAAAAAGATTTTATTTTTATTTTTTATTTTATTTTATACATGTAGTCGATGACTGACCGAAAGAAGAGGGGGAATTTGTATTGAACTGATCTGATGATGAAGCCTGACGTTAGGCACCGGAACTTTGTAATAAATTAATGTAATCTAACCGTATTTGGGATTATTAGAATTGTCATGAGATGCACTCTGGCTATAAGGTATTTAAGTTTGGCTGAGGGGTACTTTTTAGTGGTGGTATCATAACTAAAAAGTGCAAACTTAAATATTAAGTAAACAGTTCGATTCCCGAATGGAGTCTTGAAGATTTTTCCGAATCGCATAAAAAAACTTTTTGTTGTGACGTAAAAAAAAAATTACTGTTTTCAGATTAATTCCCATATCTGTGATAAAAGACCTTGCTTTATGCCAAATTTCAGGATTCTGGGTCAATAGGAAGTACCCTATGAATTTTGATTTCCTCGAGAGTGTCGAAATGTACGTTTTTTGCGACATAAACGACCGTATCTTTTTTTTTCAGTTGACTTAGAAATCTTTTTACCCGACTACGGCAAAGCCAAAGGAGGGTTATGATTTTGACAGGCTATGTATGTATGTGAGTATGTTCATCTGTTCCCTCATAGCTCCTAATCTTCTTATCGGAACTCGACATATGCGGTATCGTTAGAACCGTCTTAATTGTCCGCTGAACATAGGCTACGTAACGTGTCACAAAACTTGGTATGGCGCCATCTAGCGGAAAAAAAGTAATGTGTTAAAAAATAAAAATGGCCGTAAATACGCCGTGTTTGATTTCATTTGAAAGGGCTACACTTGTATATTTCAAAAAGATTGCTCAAAATTAAAGTGACGCCCTCTAGCGGACAAAAAGTTATATGTTAAATTTAACACCAAAATTGTTGAAATAAAAAAAAAGTAAAAAACTAAAACCCGACTACGACAAACAAAAATCGACGCTGAAAAAGTATGAAACAAGATTTTCATACTTCAAACAGAAGAAAAAGAAAAACCGTAGTCACACGTTATTAAAGTGTTTCGGTTGGTACCTATAACGTGTGACTACGGATTTTCTTTTTCTTCTGTTTGAAGTATGAAAATCTTGTTTCATACTTTTTCAGCGTCGTTTTTTGTTTGTCGTAGTCCGGTTTTAGTTTTTTACTTTTTTTTTATTACAGCTTCAAGAGACCGCAGACTTGAGTATATGGTTTTAATTTCAACTCGAAACCTCCACGTGTTCCCGAGATAAAGGGTCTTGACAGACAGACAGATGGACGGACAACAATGTGATCCTATAAAGGTTCCGTTTTTTCCTTTTGAATCCTAAAAAACACTGAAAAGTGCAAAATAACATTAATTGCGGAAGAAATTAAAGTTATTTGCACTTTTCAGTGTTTTTTAGGGTTCCGTAGCCAAATGGCAAAAAACGGAACCCTTATAGATTCGTCATGTCTGTCTGTCTGTCCGTCCGTATGTCACAGCCACTTTTTTCCGAAACTATTAGAACTATACTGTTGAAACTTGGTAAGTAGATATATTCTGTGAACCGCATTAAGATTTTCACACTAAAAAAATAGAAAAAAAAAACTATAAATTTTGGGGGTTCCCCATACTTAGAACTGAAATTCAAAATATTTTTTTTCATCAAACCCGTACGTGTGGGATATCTATGGATAGGTCTTCAAAAATGATATTGAAATTTCTAATATCGTTTTTTTCTAAACTGAATAGTTTGCGCGAGAAACACTTCCAAAGTGGTAAAATGTGTCCCCCCCCCCATGTAACTTCTAAAATAAGCTTATAAAACTAAAAAAAAATATATGATGTACATTACCATGCAAACTTCCACCGAAAATTGGTTTGAACGAGATCTAGTGCATAAGTAGTTTTTTTTTAATACGTCATAAATCGTAAACCACAATTTACCTTTCAAGTTTGTACGGAACCCTCAGTGCGCGAGTCCGACTCGCACTTGCCCAGTTTTTTTACATTGAAGTCGGTTGTATTTTTTTTTTTTGTAAAAAAAAATTATAAGTAAAAGTTGGTTATTTTGAGTGTACCTACCATATAAAGTCCTTGCAATTAAAATTGTAAGCTGGTAGGTACTTAGATAGGTTCATTATATGAATTCAGAATTTTTATATTATAGGGTTTCGTACAAAAATGTTAAATAAGGAATCCTCATAGCGCAACTTTATCACAGCTGATTAATTTAAGGATCTCCTTGCGAACATCAGTTGTTTTAGTTTTATCGACTTTTTCGAATGTGAGATAAACAGTGCTTGTTCATTTACAGACAAAGTGAAAGAATTAAAAACATATCGTTGTTTTGATTGCACCATAATTATTATAATTATCAAACAAAAAGTGGCTCATCATTTATTATGAAAGGGCTACATTTACAACAAATAAAATATTATGCATTTGGTTTATCAGTTATACTTCATATTACAAGAGGCCTTCGCTCACTCAAGACTGTCTTAGGGCCAGGGGGCCGACCATAAAGTATTATAAAGTAATCTTATTGTAAGAGAGTTTTGTTTCCATCTTAAAGTAATATTACTTCATTTTGTACCATGAGCTTAATCGCTCAGTATGATTGTATTCCTGCTAAAGGCTGAGAAAGAATGAACGATTTAAAGATTTTGTCTATTCCCTGCTAAAACAGAAAAGATACGCGCTATATTGATCTGTATAGCGTTGTCTCTTTCACATGTTTGTTGTTCGAATCGCTATATTGAAGTTCGTCGTGAACCAATAGAATACATTTAATTAACTCAAAAGATGCCTTGCTAAAATATATTTTTTTAGGGATCTTATGTAACTTTCATAAAAAGGACGTATACTTAATAACTTTCAAGAATTTACATTCATAAAGTAGAAAAACAAAGAAAGCTGCGAGCGAATACTTTGATATAAATTAGTAGCACGTTAGTGTGGATCATAACATTCGGAATTCGAAACGTTTGTTTATATTAACAATAAGTAGTACATTTTGATACAAGTGCAGAAAGTTTGTCATTGCGACCGAGGTGGAATTCGCACGAGCCGTAGGCGAGTGTGTTAAGGAGCCGAGGGCTGCAGTGACAAATTTGCACGTGTGTCAAACGACTTTTTTCAATACACTTACGAAGAAATGAATAAACGGGGGTTGACCGGCGACTCGTGGGGGTCGACGCGAGCCCAGCCTGATGCGATACATGTAATAATATTGTGGCGGGGTACAGCACGCGCTATTTCTGCACTAGAGCGGAAAACAGTATATTGCGTGCCTAAAAGCGGTGGGATAAGAGCGGGTTTTCGAGTAAGTGTATTGAAAAATTCTTATCAGTGTTGATTTGTTGACTGCGAACCGATTTTGAAATATTAAAATAGCTTTCAAGTGCTTAAATTTAGAATAATCTGTCTTCAAGTGGTTGGTGTTCGAAGCGTATATGACGTGATATGACTTTTTAAAAATATGTTTTAAAGTATAGGTATATATAGTATTAGATATAAGTTAATAGGTAGAAATCAATTAGGTACCTATCTACCATATCATTTTAGATCTGATTATAGGTATTCTATGTAATAAAACGTAAAGTACCTATTTCACATTTTTCAAAAACACACAAGTCCTAACCCTATAACAAGAGCGGCCTGTTCAAAGGCGCATAACGGGCATAAAAAAAGAGACTCCCGATACGTATAATTAAGGTGCATTTTGATTCGTTACGAGCGCTACTACGCCCGGTAGACAATAAATATAATCAAGGTCACGTCCGTGCCGTGCCATGTTTTATGAACATTATTAAGTTGTTAGTAGGTTTATATAATTCGCATGTTTTCTTTCGAAGAGTGAAACTTCTGTACCTTGTACTATTACTTATTCTGTGGTCTTGATAGTGTGCGCCGTGACGTAGACAAAACAGTCTTGTCGCAGACGTCGTAGACAAGTCTGCGACGTCGTAGACAATTCTGTCTAAGACAATCTTGTCTCAAGTGTGCGCAGGTCCTTAGATAGAATTGTCTTTGATAGAATTGACTTGTCTACGACGTCTGCGTTATGACTGTTTTGAGACGTCCAGTGTTGCCAACAGTTACACTAACTTACCACTAGAGTCAACTAATAAAACCACCAGAAAATCACTAACAAAAAATTATCCCACACACAAAATCGCAAAATTTCCCACTAAAAAAATGTGTGTTGTACGTGTACGAAATAAAATAAGTAGGCATATAGGTTATTATTTTCCTTTAATAATAAGTGATAAAAATTAACAATCAGTTGATCAAAATACCATTTGTGGGTAAATTAACATTAGTAAGTAAATCAACATGCAAATTATTCAATAACAGATTTTTGCTTGCAGCATCATCGTCGGTATCGGATTCTATGGTGCTGATTTACACCCAAGTGATCGCATTTTTAGAAATTGAATTTTACTAAAGCACTAAAAAAGTCCACTAGCCACTAAAACCTATATTGGTCAAAATTCAGTTCTGATGGTGGGATCTATGAGTAATTGAGGGAACTCTTCAAATATTATAGGCAACCATATAGTGATTTTGGTATTTTCATCGAGAACTGCATTTACAGTCAAAAAGTAACATTTGATGAAGTGGAACTGATGAAGAAGACCAGAAGTGGTCAACGGAACTTCATACTCACATAGATATCACAATACAAATAAATAAATGGTTCTGAATAGTTACGTTGAAAATGGTATCATTGAAGTGATCTGATGATGATGATGATGGAGCCGGAATTGGAACTCCGTAATTATTCAATGTAACCTAGCCGTGTTTGGACTTATTAGAATTTATAAGTGTGTAATGTTATTTTTTTCTTATTTTAGTTTATTTTTCTTAGTTTATTTCAATAAATTAATTTCGAAAAATATATCGTTTTTAATGTGATTTTCAATATTGAATATTTTGTATCAATAAATCGATGTATCGGATCAAAATATATCGGGTGAAAATATCGATATATTGAAATACTTATACTTAGCGATGTGCCAAGTAACTTTTTTGGTGGATCAAGTTGACTCGATTCGGTTTGTGTATTCGAATCATGGCTCGATTCCGCGGTTCGAGTCCAATACTCGAATGTTCTGTATATCGTTACTTTTCAATTGATACTGAGTAAGTATCGATACGTGATGACCGATACCGTATTGAGTAAAAGTATCGATACCTCAATGGTAACTTTTCATCCCTAGACTAAGACAGTCTTGTCTCAAGTCTGCGCAGGCCGTAAAGTTGATCTTGTAAGACTAGTTTTGATTTTCCGCATTTCTGTGTTACGAAATAACTTGTATAGGCAGGTACGGTCAGCGACAAAAATTTATTAATACTACTACTTTTACACATCATCTAAATTGACACAAAATGATTCGATAATAACATGAGATATCACTACTGAAGGTAAGCAGTACCTTTACCATTAAATTTTTCTTTTTATTTGCATGTTGTCATGGAAATTTCTAATAAGCACTATTATTATATGCATCACGGTTTTTTTGAGATGGGGAATCATCTAATAACTACTAGAGTCCTTCCTAGCACACACAACAATCATAAATTCCAAGTTAAAAAAATCAAGACTTTGTGTATGGAAAAGTGATGCGTTGATCGCCTTTTGTTGCTGACTGTATCTACAAAGATGAAACTGCCTACTGGGAGCTCGTAACTGCCTTTTATCTACTGGGTATTATGACGTAAATATCATAGAGACAAATAAGACAGGGCTAAATTGAATTTTGTCATCGGATATAAAGTATACATAGGAACGGATAGACTATTGGAGATCATATTTTCAAGAAAAATTAAATTTATTTTGCCAATTCTAATCTTATCCGCAATTGCCTCGTCGCGGTCGTAGTTCGGGGTCGGAATTTGAATTGATCTGCGAGCATGAATGTTGACTTCGTGCTGATCTTCACTTCACAGTTTGGGCAAATGACGTTTTTCTACACACGATATAACAGTAAATTTAATTTCATAAACGTAATATTAACAAGTTATTGTAAATAATGGCTATATGACACGCGAATTTTTATATGTAAGCCGTTTTAGCTATTTGTAAGAGGGATTAGCAGCCTACCAATGAAAGACACTTCTCGGCATGAATATAGTGTTAAAAAAACTTTTTGTGAAATACATTGCATTGCGAGCCTTAAAGGGTGGAAAAATTGTAGCGGTAAAAACACTTGTGATTTTTTTTTAAAAACACTTGTAAAATTTTCGAAGAGTTGAAAGAAACTTGGGGTAAAAACACTTAGTTTTTTTTACAATAAACATATTCAATAAAATCTATAATACCTATATTATTTATTTATTATTTATGATTCGGATTTAGTATAAATTTAAAATAATCATCTTTGTACAGAAAAATCACTCAAAGTATTTACCTATCTAAAAAATGTTTTTATTTTATTTTTTTATTCTCTAAATTGATAGATATAGTATATTGTTTATTTAGAAGAATAACGTGCAAGTTAAATAATAAATTAGATCTAACCTAGTATCTAACGAACATCAAAATTAATAAATATTAATAATTAAATAGGAAATGTAGTGTTTTTCAACACCCCAAAACTTTATTAAGTGTTTTTATCCCTAGAGTTTTTCAACCCTTCAAAAATTTTACAAGTGTTTTTACCTCTAGTATTTTTCCACCCATAAATATGAAACATTTTATTGTTAAAAAATTACCCAGCAAGTTATTTATCTATTTCCGATTTTCCCAATCGATTACACGTTTTAAAATAACATGAAGATTGTTTGGTATTTTTATTTTATGACTGCACATAGGGCAAAGTTCACCCCACCTGCATGTCATTCTTCGACTGTGTTGAGTGAGAATGCTATTTTGCGTAATCTAGCTTCACTGTGCTTTGCCGCAAAACATACCTACTTAGTTCTACGAAGGCCACAGATTTCTATTTTAGAAAATAAAAATTCTATGAAAAACTATCACCCTACCTTAAACTTAAGTGCAGACTTACAGTTGTAGGTATTTTCATTTTTATTAATTTCTGCTAGCGACTTCGCCGGTGTGAATGTCGGAAATTATCTTATGGGAATATACTCCTGCAACAAAAAGTATTCTATTGTAACTACTATTCTGGACATGGATGATCCGAATGCCAGCTAGTTTCAACCAAATCCGTTCAGTCGTTGAAACATGAAGAAGTAACAAGCCATTGGCTTCGCCCGCGTCAAAGTAAGAAACTGTTCCAAGGAAACATACTCCCAGTACCTATAAAAAGTATACTATGTGCCATTCCAAAACATGGTCTGCCCGTGTGCCAAATTTTGTTCAGATTCGTTCAGCCGTTCGAGCGTGAAAAAGTAACAAACATACATACCTACATATAAACTTGCCTTTATAATATTAGTGTAATGAAGTTGGTAACTATATGGATATTATTTATACGATCTTTAAGGTTAAGCAACAATTGCCGAGGTCGGTCCGTGAATGAGTGAACATCCATCACCTATTGAAACTCTTCACCGAAAATATGTGGGATGTAGGTCAAGTTAGCAAAACTGACCTAGATCTTTGTCAGCCCTGGGTATGTAGTAGTGATGCAACGGAAATGTCTTAACGGAAGCGGAAACTAAAACAGATGTCAAAAGTAAATCTTTGCGGATGCGGAAGTGGAAACGGAAGCGGTTGCGGAAGTGTTAATTATACTACGCAGAAAAAAACACAAATTTTATTTTTTTTAAACAACACAAGGTTTATTTCGTAATCACGTCACGAGGCGCGATGATGCATAGAATGAACCAAAAAAATATTATAATAAAGAAACTCGTTGCGACACCTTTGCATACCGCCCCCCCGCGCCTCTTCCGATATGTCTTGTCTTCCACGCGTCGCCCTACCCTCGCGCTCCTCGCTGTATTCTTCCGTTTAGAGTTCTGTTATAAATTTTGCAGAAGCAGAAGCGGAAACGGAAGTGAAAAAGCTTACAGAACTTCTGCAGAAGCGGAAGCGGAAACAGAGTTCTGTTGCAACACTAGTATGTAGTTCTAGTAAAAAGCTAAAAGAACTGACACTAGTCTGGAAAAGAGAGTTTGTTACCCAATTACTGGATGGTCGTAGTCAGATAGGCAGACGCTCCATGTAAAATACTGGTATTCAGTTGGTTAGACTGCAGAAGTTAGAAGCAGACCCAGAAAATATTTGGGGAAAAGGCTAGGCAGATTGTTTTTTTTTCTGTAATGATGAGTAATCAAATTGTTTCATGAAATAGGTATTTAAAAAAAGGAAGGCATTGACATAGGTACAACATGCCAATCTCTGACGGCCGTGACGTTCGCGACACGGATAGCAAGTACTAGTTGCTTGCGACACCATCATGACAGAGGTAATTTTCGCAAGCAATAAGTAAATGTCGCCATAAATGCGTAACTACCTATACGGCTATACATTCTATCCATGATCGTGGAAGTGAATGGCTCGTAATAACAAAAACTTCTTATCCTATCACATTACGTAGGTAGTTTTATTCTCAGATCATTTTTATGTCGCCAACTGATGCGCTTCATAAAGATAAAAAGATCAAGGGTCAAGAAGAATCAAGAATCAAAGCATTTATTTCAAATAAACCATTTACAGGCACTTTTGAATTGTCAAGAAGTCAGTCAGTAAAAAAATAATATAATAATGCTAATTGCACATTCAAAAGTGTAGATCTACAACATTAGTTTTGGTAATTATATGCGAAACCCGAAACACGTGTCTAGTATTTTTATGTAAAGAATCTATGTACAAAATTTCATAACTGTATCATGAAAAATCACAAAGTTATAAGCTTGTTAAGTTACCCGATTGTCCGCAAAAATTCATGGTCATCGGCCACCCGGGTGCCTGAGGGGTTGTTTTGCGCCCGCACCCAGCTGTGCACTGGCGCCTATGCCCTCTATGACCTGCCGTGACTTGTGTTGTACTTAGTGTCAGTGGTGTCCAACTTGTGACCTTTTTTAAATATTTTTGGAAAAAAAAATAACATGGTGTAAAATAGATTGGAATTGATTCAGCGACTGATTCTAAACAAACTATATTCAGCTTTCGCATATACTAAAAATAATGTTGTATATATAGAAGAATGTGCAAAAAAACTCCAGAAAATCTTAGGCAAACTGAGTTGGGGGTAGGCTTCTTGAAAACCATCAAATTGTATAAATCCTTCTAGTACGTAGCTAGGCACTTAGGGAAACTGCTACCTTAGTAGTCGGTTTGCGAGTAAAACCACGGGCAACTACTATAGGACTTCACGAATATAGAAAATTGTTTAATGCAAGATGTTCCTGTTAAAAAAAGTTGATTTCACCAGGTAAGGCATCAGCAGCACGGCGGGATCAGCAATGGCGCCCGGAGTGCAGCACTACGCTCTGGTCACGATCGTATTTGTCGCTATTATATCACTCTGCTTCGGTGCACTGCCCGTAAGTACCCATTCAGTTCAGTTCATTTTTACACGACTGCCCAAAAAATAAAGCGGTGTTTTTAAGTCGCGGGCGGCATATTGAATTCCGAACGAAACGAAGGTTGCTAATTTTAATCCCAAACGTCAGTGAGGGATTTATTTAATTAACTCCCGAGCATTGCGAGGGAGTTAATAAAGAAACCTGAGTGAAGTGAGGAATTCAAGCCACCCAAGACAAAGACAGCTTTATCCCCGTGTTGGATACTCTACTTTTTACACCGTTTGTGAGATAATTAAAAGACAATTTAGTAAAACAAATCATATATTAGAGAAATATAAGTATTATTTACTAGTTAATCTTAACTATCACTCAACATGTTTTGAGATTTGAAACAAACAAAATTCACTACTATAAGATGCTATAGTTTAAATTTTCTATAGCGCTCCCGCTTGTTCATTACTTTTTTTTTTTAGAAACTCGTCCGTAACCACATTTTATTGTTTTTTTTTTGTTAGTGGCCAGTTTGAATTTTGAATAAACTTGTTTGATGCACTACATTTTAATTCACATAATGTTGGCGGTTTTTCACGTTCCAAATTCAAATCTCATTATTCCCTAGGGATCGCCCATACCGTAAAACGGGGTGAATAGAAACGCAGGTGTGAATAGAAACAAAACTTTGGTTTGGTTTTTCACTTTGATACTATATTATCGGCTTCTAACAAAGTATCGACTTTTTAAAATAACAATTCATTAATAAATTGATTTCGTTAAACGCTGCAAACAATATTCAAATATCGTGAAAATACACTATGAAGTTTTGTTTCTATTCACCCCTGAGTTTCTATTCACCCCATTTGACTGTACTGCATTATCTCCCTAGAGACATAATGACTTGCTTTATGTGATGGTTGTACGCTATGGTTGTACCACATATAAAAGGGCATTATCGAGCAGGTGGTGTAAAAATAATAATTATTATTATTAAATTTCAGTTTTGTAGATCAAGTAGTTTCCAAAATTCTGTGTTTAGTCCGTGTTTTAGGCCTTGACTAGAGCTAGGTTAAGCAAAGATTAAGATACCTAAATATGATAAAAAAATAAATTAACGTTAAAAAAAAAAACGTTTTGATGAGCCAAATTTTTTTTATCACTACCTATCCAATTTGTTTTGTAGCCATTGTATATGAAAAGGACGATTTACTGTGTCAATTTTTCAGTCAACAGCAGATGATGTAATAGAAAAAGATCGAACTGCTAGGCAGTCAGCGGTTAGAGCTGGTAGACATATAGCTGTGGCACCGAAACGAGGGTTTTTTGGAACCATTTTCCACGTCATACTGGAGGTCAGTACTGTATAATACCTATTAATTACTAAAATGATTTTTGGTAAAATAATTTGCTTTTTATTTATTTTTACCTGTGATTTATAGTGAGTTAAAGACACACGAATAATTATTCTGTGTACGCTACCATATGATCAGTGAATGGTGATTGTAAAATGTCCAAAGGTAAAGGCAACTATGAAGGTCATCGCAATACATATACATTTTATTCAAGGTATGAAACATAAATGAGACCGATTTTTTTAAAGAAATTAATAAATATTGTAAAATTGCCTAACTTATAAGCAGAGGTCGGAATTAGGTAGAGTTATTTAAGTACTTATACCGATTTCATACAGGGAAAGAATAAAGTGGATATGCCTCAAATCCCGAGATTAATTTTAAAGAGCAGATTTTTTTTTATGACACTCAGAAATATAGCAGAAAAAATTTCTTCGCGACGAGGAGGAGGAAGTGTTTAAAGGCCAATGCAAACTGTTGGCATGATTTACTTTTTTCTTTTCGACAGAAATGAAAGGTTAGGTTATTTATTAGAGACCAATACGAGGAATCAATAGCAAAAAGAGTCAGGACTTTAAACCATAACCGAACGAAGATACGTATAGAAGCATTGCTAGCATATTTTTGTCAGGCGTTACCTATTTTCGTTATATTATAATGAAATGGAAATATAATTCGTAATATTTTGAGGTTTCCATTGATAAAATATATTAAATTGGTTATTAAGCTGTTATATTTTTTTCTCACTCAATGTTTTTCATCACTAAAACTAGTAAAAAAATAGTGATAAACGAATCGTAAATATACGCATTAGTGTTGTGATAATGATTGACACTATTTAATGCGTACTCACCATAAAAACCGAAACTAAAACTATTTTTAACAATGGAAAACTTAAAATATTAGACATACAGTATTTTTATTAAGAAACATAACGCCTGATAACAAACTATAGCAAGATACTAAATAGTCTCTAACTTCGTTTCGTTACGGTTGGTAGACATAATTCTTTTTGTTATTGATTTATCGTACAGTCCTTTAATATATGGCCTAGGTTTCACTTTTAGCAAAAAAAAAAATACATGACAGCAATGTATGTGAAAAGTTTAATTCCCCTTTGTTAACCTCACCTCAGTTGACGTAGAGAGCTATCTTTTCAATGAAAAATACTTACAAAATTGTATGTTAATTATCTTTGTTTTATTTGTCTTATCTATCTATGAGGTTTTTATTATTATTTATTTGTAACATTGTTGGCCACATGGGATTTTTGTACATGAATAACTCTACCTAATTTCGATAAGTTAAAACATTTGTGTCTAAATATACATAAATCAGGTATTTGACCTGCCTACTTCAGTATACTGTCGTAACTCAGAATTGGCATGGGCTCGCCATAATCATGGCGGTAATGCCCTCTTTGAGGACTGGCTGGAGAGGCGTCGTGGCGTCCTCTGCACCTTCCACATGACGTAGGTCCTCATCGGACATGGTAAGTTCGGGAGGTTCCTGCGTCGGATTCCGGCGGAAGAAACGCCCGGGTGTCACCATTGTGTAAACCGAAGGACACGGTGGAGCATAAGGTGGTGGTGTGCCCCGTTTGGGCAGAGCACAACCGTGTCCTTGTGGAGGCGATCGACGGTGGTAACCTCACACGCCAGGCCCTAGTTCAGGCCATGGTCCGGAGCGAGGAGAAATTGCAGGCGGTTGCCTTCTTCTACGAAGCAGTAATTCGAAAGAGACGGCCGCTCGCGTGATCACAGACGTCCTCACATCCCAGCCACCGCGACCCTGACCCCGACTACCAGCCACGATAGGCGCGGCTTGCGGACGACGAGCAATGGGTAGCTCGCCGTCCGGCCTTCCGGTAATTGTCCGGACACCGAGCACAAGTTGTCGACAAAGCGGGAGAAGACATTGGACGATTACCCACCTGAAAAAAGAAACCTAATACTTTGGTATTATCCAAGGATTATTTAAATTTTCATACCATATTTCAGCAAGTAGGTAATAAATGATATAAGTTAAGTCAGTTTACTAATAATTAACAAACAGTTTTTATTACTTTTAATAGATATTCGTTTTTTTCTTGCAGCAAATCAACGACACAAAGAGCGCATACAGTCAAATATCAGAATTAGTAAACAATCAATTTGCTGATGAGAACGTAAGTATTACTTTCGCTCCTTATAATATGCATGGCAAGGCCAGGCTGATTAGCAACTTAAAATGAATGTTTGTGCTCGTGACAGAACTAAAAAGGAAAAGAGCGAGTCGGACTTGCTGCCTGAGGTTCCATACTTTGTTAGGAATAAAAATCTACTTTTTTATTTTGGGACCTTAGAATTAAGTCTTTCGTTGGAGGATTTTTGCTGATGTCCTACAATACCTTAGTTAACTACTAAAATACTGTGCTAAATTGGGATGAAGTATAGGCACAGCCTGTAATGTGCTGATTGGGAAACCTACTCTATGGGTGCAAAGTTAAATAAAAGCCAGTTTTAGAAATACATAGGTACATAAATGCTAAATTATTATCATCAACAAAAGGGTTTTCATGTTATACGTAAGTACACAATGATATTATCACTTATGGTACCATCGAGCGACCTGTCTGATGAGCCAGAGCAATCATCAACGTCATAGAATGGAACAGAATATTCAAGGGTTTCGTTCCTATCTAACTGTCTATGTCTAATGTCTTTAGGTATCTAAAAAAAATTGAAACTAGTTTAGACACCACACTAGTTGTTAATAGTCAACTTAGTAGGCACCTATAATATAATAGGTAATTTAAAACATAGTGCGACAGCGATGTCTTTTTCCATGCTTAATTAAATAATGACAGAACAGTCAATTTAGAGAATTCTATTTATTGTATTATTAACCAAACCTGATTAATTAATAAGTCAGGTTTGGCTTCATTTTGATTTGCTGTAATCGGTTAATGATTTTACTCATCTAATCGTTGCATCATCAAACATTTGAAATTGATTTGAAATAGATTATGTATAATTAAACTTAGTCAATAACATAATGAGTATTGTATTTGTCTAAGTCAAATAGCAAAGATTGCATTTTATCTGCACGAACGGAATGATAAAGCTCCTTCCTCAGGTACCATACTCAGACTCAGGATACTGACTGGAAGTCATAAAACACCTATGCCGAGGCAGGCCTAGAATAGTGGCCCGGAGTGTATTTTTACGATAGTGGCATCTTAAAAATACACTATCATTACACCTAGTATTCATTTCCGCCCGGAGGACAAGGTGGAGCATACGGTAGAGTTGTGCTCCGCTTGTCCGGAGCACCGCCATGTCCTCGTGGGGGCGATCGGTAGTAACGACCTCTCGCGCCAGGCCCTGGTACAGGCTATGGTCCAAAGCGAGGAGGAATGGCAGGCGGTCCTCCTTCTGCGAAGCAGTAATGTTAGCAAAGCCGCACGCGCGAGGGAACAGCCCTCACGCCCCAGCCGCCAGGATCCCGATCTCGATTTTCAGCCACCGCACCGTAAGCGCAAGCTTGCGGACGGTGAGCAATGAATAGCTCGCTGTCCAACTTTCCGGTAACCGTCCGGACCGAGCCAAATTCGTCGACGGCGTGTAGTGTTGCACGCGCGCCGCTGCCGCTTTTAAACGAGTCCATGCAAGATAAATAAGATAATGCTTCTTGCTGCTGAACTATTGCTACAAATTCCCATTATACCTCCTACACTCGAAGAAATACAAGATTGCCTGTAGGTTTTTTTTAATGAGAATGAACCTAGACACTTATGAGTCTTCTTACATGACACAGGCTGCAGGTGAAGTCATTTTTCTAACATCGAAAGGAAACTCGAAAGATTTCATTATTTTCAGACTTTTTTCTTTTATAAAAAAGTCAGACCATTAAACCAAACACAGTAAGAAATCCTATAAAAGGATTTGATACCCATCCTTTACATTAGCATTTCGTCACTAACTTAAAAGGTCATTCAATAAAACGTATACCTACCTACACGTAAGATAGAGGTCAATATGCTACGAGTAGGTATTTATAGATTTTAGATCTGACTCTGCGTCAATGTGTCAGTTTTAGTATAAATTAATTTTTCTATCTTAGCGTTCGGAGTTTGAGGATATAATGTATCAACTACAAGTATGGCAAATACTAAAACATTATTAAAAAAATAATAATAATATAATTATAATACAGGCGGTGACGGCGCCTCCAGATCCATCAAACAATGGCACCACCGAGACACCGATAATTACAAGAGCCGAATTTCTCAAAATACTCGATCGTAATCTTAAAGGGCTGAGTCGACTTCGCAATCTAGAGTGGAGGGAAGCGAAGAAGGTAACGTTTTTTGTTTTATTGTAATGGAGGTCCAGAGATTAAAATACGTTTTCAACACACTTGCTCAGAAAGTACCTAACTATAATTGCACTACACTTAGGAATATAATGGCACTTGTAACCAGACTATGTTTTTGATTACCATTATGCACTAGCGCGATAATGTAGATGAAACCTTTTTTTAAAACCTCTGTTCTCAAAACAAATATTTAAATACGAAAAAAATTCACCTAGATTTTTTTTTTGTTAATATTAATGGCTTGGATACTAAGTCCTTTAATCAATGTCTTCGTATGAATAGTTAATCGGTTTACCATTAAAATTTTGATGTACACATTTTTTTTTGTAGTATTTGGTGGCAAATGTATCAAGTCAATCTGCTCGACAAACTTCGCTGAGTGAAGTAATCAACACTACAATTAAATTTTCAACTCCATTTTACCGAGATCGCACCAGTTTCAATGATTCCACATATTGTTCAGTTACGCAGAGACTTGAAATACAAAGCTACACCAATTTTAGATCACAGTATATTAGGAATCAATTTGCGAATAATTAAAACCGCCACTGAACTTCACTGAAAGAAATCCCGCAAAAAAAACTCAATTTCACATTAGGTTATTGCGATCAATAGTAAAAATTTGTGTCTTAAATGCTTATTTCATGCAATTTCGTGTTTAAATAAACCATTTTAACATAAACATGTTTAATAAATAAATTGTTCATTCAAATAAAATGTTTTTCTTTCTTAATAAGCAATCTCTTAATTTTTATTTTTTTTAAACTGTCTATGGCCGCCATTTTATTACGAGCGTGGTTTTTGTTTGGCGTGATTTTTTTCGAGTGTGAAGTTCAGTGACTGTTTTAATTATTCACAAATTGATTCCCAGTGGCAAAATTAAGCTGAGAATTTTATTGTAGTATTGACTACCTCAGCGAAGCTTCCCGAGAAGGCTGACTCGATACTTTTGTTGCCAAATGCGGCAAAAACGTTAGAAAGTGTTGCATGCGCATTACATATTATTTATTACTGATGTCGAGGCGATATGGTCTAAAGCCTGCCCAAACGGAGTGAAGAAAAAAAAACAAAACAGATTCAATTTTTTACCGCCATATCACAAAAAAAAAACACTAGTTTTGATGTTGAATAAATTGTTAATTTAATTATTTTTCTTCACAAGTGTGTTGAAAAACGTCATATGATACAAGTGAATATTGATGATTACAACATTAACACTTGAACATTATACACTTGGATCTAGTGTCCGATATTAATGTAAAACTATAGGTACTTAGAACAATAAAGTATTATTATTGTATTATAATCAGGGGTCGGAAAAAGGTAGAGTTATTCATATGGGTACTTGCATCGAAATGTTTATATTAATCTTCCCGGGATTTCTAATAAAAAATCATCATCATCATTTCAGCCGATAGACGTCCACTGCTGGACGCCTTTGGATAGGATTGACGTGTACAACTGTCTATAAAAAGCCTCGATCGCTCCTTCTGGGAGCGATCGAGGCTTTTTATAGACAGTTGTCTCAAAAGCCTCGATCGCTCCCAGAAGCTCCGATGAAAAATTACGTGTGGCAAACAATATTACAAATAAATAATAATAAAAACCTCAGGGATAGATAAGACAAAGACCTGTACCACGACGTTTAAAGTAAGATTGTTTCATTATTATTTACAGTGTGGGTAAGAGATGGCGCTAGACAACCTGTATAGCTCTGTCTCTTACCCACACTGAAATAAGAATGAAACAATCTTACTTTGACCGTCATGGTAACCCTGAAATAAAACAAAGATAATTAACATACAATTTTTATTACTATTTTTTATTGAACAAGATTTCTCTATGTCAACAGACGTGAGGTTAACAAATACACTTCGTCCTCTTCGTCAATAATGCAGGAAGAAATTTTTGTGCTATATAGTATTTCTGATAGTGTCATAAAAAAAATCTGCTCTACAAAATTAATCCCGGGATTTTGAGGCATATCCACTTTATTCTTTCGCTGTATGAAATCGGTGTAAGTACATGTTTAACTCTACCTAATTCCGACGGTATCCTGTCAGTTCACCAAAAATTGATTTACAAAATTTTGTAATTTCAACAACCAACGATTGGCAAAAACATGTTTCGTCATTTTATCATACAATAACAAGTTTTCCAAATAATTTACTTTACAAACAAATCACTAGATAAACTTTTGTTTAAAAACGTGTCATTTGGCAAACGATTAATTTTTTATTTATTTTATCTCTTAACAACGTTTGGAATATACAGGGTTAATTGTAAAACACTGGCAACCTCTCAGGACAATGTTACTAGCATCATAAACAACAAGTTTTGTTCTATGACTTAAAAATTTATCATATTTTTAACCGACTTCAAAAAGGAGGAGGTTCTATGTTCGGCTGTATAGGATTTTTTTTTTTAATGTATGTTCACGGATTCACCGTTCGGAAGTCGGTGTTAAATAACGAAGAGAAAACTATTTATAGAAACACCGACTTCCGAAATTAAAGTTATTTTGAACTTTTCAGTGTTTTTTTTTTACATTGAAGTCGGTAGTATTTTTTTTTTAGAAAATTTGTTTATAGTTCATCAGATTTTCATACAAATATAATAAATATAATAGTACATTATGATTTAAGTGTGTAATGTTAGTGATTAACGTCGAGGCGGTATTTAGACCCGAGCCGTGGCGAGGGTCTTAAGAGAGCCAAGAACGGTAATCATTAATTACGCACGTGTGTCATACGACGTTTTTCAATACACTTGTGAAGAAAATAACAGTAAAACTAGTAAAATTTTCTGTGACATGGCGGTAAAAATCTGTTTTCATAAGCCACGCATAATTTTTTTCTATTTACCCCTAGAGGAAGGCTAAGGTATTTTGATCATACTGCCTAGTTTTACGTTTATGTTTTCTTGCGTAAAAAGTTTTTACGATAATGTCTTTCGTAGTGACAATAGAATACGGATGTAACATTTTCTAATGATTTTGTAGTATTTAATTTTATTTAATTAATACAGCCACTGAACTTCACTACAATAAAAAAAATCACACCAAAACCGCGCGCATCTTAAAATGGCGGCCATAGACCACAAAAAAAAAAACAAATTTTATTTGAATGTACGATTTATTTACTAAATGTTTTTTATTAAATAAATCGTTTGGACAAGTTAAATTTGTCCATTTTAACTTGTAAATTGGATGAAATAAGCTCAGACCAATAATACTTTTTTATTCGTCTGAGGAAATAAGTAAGTAAGATACTAATTTAGGTATTTATTATTCACCGCAATAACTTAATGGAAATTTCATTCGAATTCAACATTTGTTTTGCGAACAAAGAGGTTGAACAAAAAGGTTTAAACTACATTATAGCACTAGTGCTAGTGCGTAATGGTAATCAAAATGTCACAGTTTGGTAACACGCCCCATTTATCAAAAGAAACATTTGCCTAAAAAGTTTGTAAAGCAAGAGTTTGTAAAATGAAACATTTGCAAAACGAATAGTTTGTGAAATAAATAGTATAGGTACGAGACGTTGGTTGTTAACTAAATTTTGTTAATGGAGTTTTGGTGAAACATTAGCGAACCAATACCGACCTCTGATCATAATGTAGGTACTAATAATTCGCCTCAACCTATCTATTCCGTAGCTTCAAAATGGAAAATGTGTAAGTTTGTAACGTCAATTTAATCATTTTATATCTTTGCTTATTGGACACCTAGCTAACGTTGAAGAAAAATATGTATTGTTCAAACACCTTTAGGTACTTAGTTTATAATTTTAAAATAATGCAATCATCAACACGCGGGTTACCACGTGTTGAGGATTGCATTATTTTAAAACTAAATCTAACCATTAACTAACCTAACAAAATTTATAGAAGGTTAATAAACAGTTAAAAAATATATATCTAATGTTAACAGTCAGTTTCAACTATTCTTTATCTGCTCGATCACTAATTAAAACAGTGTGTACAAAAATATAATTAACACGCGCTCGATATATAGGTAGTATTACAAAGCGATGATAAAACTAATTTGTTGTAATTTTTTTTTAGGATTCAGCAGCTAATATAAGGATTTACAAGGACGAAATATTTCGAGGAAAGAAAGCAAGAAGCACGAGATAGCATCTATACGTAGGAATTAATTAAATTAATAATCAATGGCATAAAAAGAAATTACTTTTGTAAAAATGTTCCTGATTAGTATGACTATAATATTTTAATATTGTCACTAGAACTTTAAATCAGGAGTACCTATTCCTCTTTCGGCACCTATGGTTTCCGCACATAAACTTTTCCACTTTCGGCACCAACTGCCTGGTGCCGAATGTGAAACCAAAAAATGTATTAAAGGAGACAAATACGCTTTCATACAATCTTGGGCTTGGGTACCTATATGGGAGTATTGAAATGAAAGTGGTCTCAGTTAAAGCTTATATATTTTCAACCATTTACTGAAAATTCTGCGAATTTTGTTCGTCAGTTAGAAGAGTTATAATAGATTTAGTAAAAGTGAGGTTATGCAAGATGTTACATTTTCATTGTACGATTAAATAAGTAATAACGATTTTATACAGTTTAAATTAAAAAACGTACCGAAACACTTTTTTTTTAAATTAGGAAAAAACTGACGAAAAATTCCACCTCTGAGGGCTCCTAGGTACTGGATCCATGGTATTCGTTTGTGCGTCGACGTCAAAGACACCCTGTATACCTATTGGTGCCGAAAGTGGACAAGCTTAGGTGCTGAAACCATGGGTGCCGAAAAAATTGGTGCGGAAAGAGAAATACTTCTTAAATCATAGCGACGGTCGTCGGTGTACATACATACATTTGGTAGGTACTTGAAATTACTGAATATTCTGATAAAGTACTAATGTATACTGAAAAAACTGTACTGTACCACTGCTGGGCAAAGGCCTTCTTTCAGGAAGGAGCCTTGTGCCATGCCTCCCAGAACCACCCCGGAACGCTTTTCCCAAAGGCCTTCTTTCAAGAAAGAGTCTTGTCCCATGCCTCTCAGAACCACCCCAAAACGCTTTTCCCAAAGGCCTTCTTTCAAGAAAGAGTCTTGTCCCATGCCTCTCAGAACCACCCCAGAACGCTTTTCCCAAAGGCATTCTTTCAAGAAAGAGTCTTGTGCCATGCCTCCCAGAACCACCCCAGAACGCTTTTCCCAAAGGCCTTCTTTCAAGAAAGAGTCTTGTCCCATGCCTCTCAGAACCTACCCCAGAACGCTTGTCCCAAATGCATTCTTTCAAGAAAGAGTCTTGTGCCATGCTTCCCAGAACCACCCCAGAACGCTTTTCCCAAAGGCTTTTTTTCAAGAAAGAGTCTTGTCCCATGCCTCTCAGAACCACCCCAGAACGCTTTTCCCAAAGGCATTCTTTCAAGAAAGAGTCTTGTGTCATGCCTCCCAGAACCACCCCAGATAACGCTTTTCCCTAAGGCATTCTTTCAAGAAAGAGTCTTGTCCCATGCCTCCCAGAACCACCCCAGAACGCTTTTCCCAAAGGCATTCTTTCAAGAAAGAGTCTTGTGCCATGCCTCCCAGAACCACCCCAGAACGCTTTTCCCAAAGGCCTTTTTTCAGGAAGGAGTCTTGTGCCATGCCTCCCAGAACCACCCCGGAACGCTTTTCCCAAAGGCCTTCTTTCAGGAAAGAGTCTTGTGCCATGCCTCCCAGAAACACCCCGGAACGCTTTTCCCAAAGTTCAAATACTATTCAATGAACGTAATTACATATTATATTATTTAGTAGTAGGTAGGTCATTACATGTAAGTAGGTACCTATCATTTAGGCAATTAGTTTTACACGCGATAATGAAGTGATTGCGTGTTTAAAGTGAAATATAAACATTTTATTAATACAGAATGGTGAGCAGGGCATATTTCTATGAAAACTGGTCGGTTTTTGTATATAAACAAAAAGTTGTAATAAAAAACAAAATACCTACACTATTCAATAGTGTCCTTAATATACCTAGGTTTTCTCGGAAGTATGATAATTTTAATTACGGCAAATTAAAGAAAATGGTTGAATTTTGTTTTTTTTGAAATATACACGAATCGATCTCGAGAAAGTTGAAGGTATTAAGCTGAAATTAATATCATATACTCAGGTCTGCTATAGATAATATTACCGTGCCTTGGAGCAGTGATAAATCAAACTTCAACGCAATCTAAAGATAAGGACCTGTACCATGACGTTTAAAGTAAGATTGTTTCATTCTTATTTCCAGTGTGGGTAAGAGATGGCGCTAGACAACCTGTATAGCTCTGTCTCTTACCCACACTGAAATAAGAATGAAACAATCTTACTTTGAACGTCATGGTTACCTCAAAGGTCATTTATGGTCCGTTTAGTTGCTTATTTCGTATGCGTATTTCATCTTTGCAAGTTTCATTAAAATCGTTTAGGTACCTAATTAATTTTCAAGAGTAAGGACTATCGTGAGGAGTATACCGCTCATAATAACCTCAATATTGGCTCTCCTGTTGTAAAGGGTTACCTACGCGAGATCTCAAACATTATCTCGAAGCGCGATGCACTTGAGATCGCAGTGTCCAGTCAAAATTTGAGTTGGTATACCTAGTAATATTAGTTCAAGATCCGAGAACTTATAGCTACGTATTCGAGATGTTGATGGACAGAGGTCGTGAACTGTCGCACTCATGATATTTCAATCGCAAATTCAGTCCCACGTAGGGAAACAGTGAGACCGAATTTAAGTAACATTGTCCATTATCATCACCATTTCAGTCAAAAGACGTCCACTGCTGGACATAGGCTTCCCCCAAATTTCGCCACAACGACTGGTCCTGTGCGTCTCGAATCTATCGGATTCTCACAACCTCTCATCTCTCTCACCGTCATCGGTTTACCTTGTGGGAGGACTTCTTCCCAACGCTGCGTCTTCCGGTAGGTACGCGGTTGCCACTCCAGAAACATTCGGTCCCATCAACCATCTGTTCTGCGAGTAATAATAATAATAATATATAGACCGATCACGTGTTTGCCGACGGTCTATAAAGTTCTTACATCCATATCCATTCTGAGAGCTAAAATCAATAGTCATATTGAGACAAATTCCATCATGTCTGCCTCTCAGAATGGATGTAGGAACGGGTCCCGTGGTACTAAGGAGCTGCTCCTCATCGATATTGCCATTAGCCAACAGGTTCGACGTTCTCGGAAGAATCTGTCGGCATGTTGGATAGATTATAAGAAGGCATATGACTCTGTTCCTCATACATGGCTCATGAGGGTGCTAGAACTGTATAAAGTTGATGCAACTCTGCGATGTCATGTATGGGGCAGTGGAGAACAGTCCTTCACTATCCGGGATGTCGACAGATTCAGGAGAACAACGAACCGATAAGGATTGAGAGTGCCATATTCCAGGGTGATAGTCTGAGTCCACTGTGGTTTTGCCTAGCCTTGAACCCGCTCAGCACACTGCTGGAGGGTTCTGGCTTAGGTTACCGGTTGAAAAGAGGCGGTCAGGTCATATCTCACCTTCTTTACATGGACGATCTGAAACTCTTTGCCCCCAACAACTTGCAACTGGTGGAGCTACTGAAGGTAACTGAAACCTTCAGTAGTGCCATCAGGATGGAATTTCGTGTGGACAAATGTGCAGTCATACATGTAAAGAGAGGTGAGGAGATTATGAAATCCGCGAGAATTCAACTTTCGGATTCCATACACCTTAGATCCCTCTGCTCAACCGAAACTTACAAGTATTTGGGTATGTCGGAATCGTTAGGCATCAATACTGATGACGTGAAACAATCGTTGAAAGTGCGCTTCTTTGGACGCCTGAATAAAGTACTCAATAGTCTTTTATCAGGCGGAAACAAGGTGCGCGCTTTCAACGGTTGGGTCATGCCGGTATTGATGTATTCTTTCGGCATACTCAAATGGACTCAGACAGAACTTGACGCCCTGGATAGGAGGGTCCGCACACTACTTACCGCAAATTGGATGCATCACCCACGGTCATTGGTGATGAGACTGTATATCCCGCGGAAGTGCGGGGGTCGTGGCTTCTTAATTAAGACCCTGCACAACCGCGAGGTATGCAGTCTCAGGGAATACTTCCTAAAAACCGACGTGGGTATGCACCGAGATGTGGTAGCGGTGGACAAGGGCCTCACTCCGCTCTCCTTGGCTAACGAGAACTGGTGCAAACCTATAGTACTGGATACTAATGATCGCAGGGAAGTATGGCAGAGCAAGGAGCTTCACGGACGCTTTTATCGGGCCTTACATGGGCCCGATGTAGACCTGTTAGCGTCCGTATCTTGGCTGCGTTTCGGTGACCTCTTCGGGGAAACTGAAGGTTTTGTCTTTGCGATTATGGACGAAGTTATGATGACGAACAACTACCGGAAATACATTGTGAAGGAAGGTACGGTTGACATCTGTCGGGCATGCCACCGACCCGGGGAATCAATCCGACACATTATTTCTGGGTGTTCTCACCTAGCTAACGGAGACTATTTGCATAGACACAACCTCGTAGCCAGGATTATCCACCAGCAACTTGCTCTTAAATACAATCTTGTGGAATCAGAGGTACCGTACTATAGGTATGTGCCCGACCCAGTTCTCGACAATGGCAATATCACGTTATATTGGGATCGATCTATCATCACTGACAGGACTATTGTTGCCAATAAAACTGATATAGTGGTGATAGATCGACTATAGCGTCGCACAATGATTGTTGATATAGCGGTCCCTCATGACGAGAACCTCGTGAAAGCTGAGAAAGATAAGCAAACTAAGTATCTTGACTTAGCTCGCGAGGTTGTCGACATGTGGGAAATGGATGGAGCAATCATTGTGCCGATAGTCGTAACGGCCAATGGCTTAATAGCCAAGAGCCTCGAACAACATCTGAGGAGGCTCTCGTTAGGCAGCTGGATCAAGGGCCTGATCCAGAAAGCAGTACTCCTAGACACGGCGCGTATCGTTAGGAGATTCCTCTCTCAGGAGCCCTGACCGCCGGCAGCTTGGACCCCGTTCCCGATGCCGGTCGGCTACTGTTTTTTATATTTTTAAATGTTTTTTTTAATGTGTTTTTTCTAAAGAAATATTTAAAAATATAAATGATATGTATATAAAAATAAATAAATGCAATAATAATATATCGATCTATCATCACTGAGAGGGCTATTGTTGCCAATAAACCTGAAATAGTGGTGATAGATCGACTAGAGCGTCGCACAATGATTGTTGATATAGCGGTCACTCATGACGAGAACCTCGTGAAAGCTGAGAAAGATAAGCAAACTAAGTATCTTGACTTAGCTCGCGAGGTTGTCGACATGTGGGAAGTGGATAGAGCAATCATTGTGCCGATAGTCGTAATGGCCAATGGCATAATAGACAAGAGCCTCGAACAACATGGCGCGCATTGTTAGGAGATTCCTCTCTCAGGAGCCCTGACCGTAGCTTGGACCCTGTTCCCGATGCCGGTGGGCTACTATTTTTTATATTTTGAAATGTGTTTTATTTTTTAAATATTTAAAAATGTAAGTAGGTAATCAATATGTATATAAATTAAATAAATGGAATAATAATAATAAACATTTATTTCAGGTAAGATACCCATAGGTTAACACAAATACAAATACACAGAAACACACAAAACACAAACAAAAAAACACAATAACATTCATTAATTCATTGCAATTATATAAGGTGTAAAAAAATTAACTTTAAGAATTTTGAGGGGACATTGTACTCCTCATTATGAACAACTTTTACTATGGGACCAATCCTGAAATCGCGAAAAAAAAATCAGCTGTTCCCTACGTTTATGTTCGCATAACTCGTCAAGACGTATGGAGCAGCTGATTTTTTTTTCGCTATTTCAGGTTTGGTCCCATAGTAAAAGTTGTTCATAATGAGGAGTACAATGTCCCCTCGAAATTCTTAAAGTTAATTTTTTTACACCTTATATAGGGTGACTGGTAACAACAACTTTTACTATGGCAACAAACCTGAAATCGCGAAAAAAAATCAGCTGATCAGAACATTTATGTTTCCCATAATAAAAATTGTTTGTTATCATGAGCACAATCACGTGTTTAAGTATCGTACACTAATTGCCAGACACCCTTTAAAGTTGACATCACACTAAATAAATAAATCACAAAATTGAAAATATCCGAATGTTATTAAATTAATTAAAACTAAATCAATTTAAATGAATAGAATACATACATTTTGATACAAGGGCAGAAGTTTTGTCATTGCGACCGAGGCGGAATTCGCAAGAGCAGTAGGCGAGTGTGATATGGAGCCGAGGGCTGCAGTGACAAATTTGCACGTGTGTCAAACGACTTTTTTCAATACACTTACGAAGAAATGAATAAACGGGGGTTGATCGGCGACTCGCGGGGGTCGACGCGCGCCCGGTCTGATATGATAAATGTAATAAAACTGGCGGGGGAGAGCACGCGCAATTTTCTGTACTAGTACGGAAAACAGTCTATTGCGTGCCTAAAAGCGGTGGGATAAGAGCGGGTTTTCGAGTAAGTGTATTGAAAACTAAGTTAGATTGTCAATGCAAATATATTATTATATAGATTAAATTAAATATCAAATAAATATATAATAAACAATATACTATATCATTAATCAGAATAGCATAGTCGGCCTTATAATGTTCCCACTGTTGGGACTCAGGCCTCCTCTCTAGGAGAGGGAATGGGCCGTAATCCACCACGCGGGCCCAGTGCGGGTTGGTGGATGTCACATGTCTTCGAATTGGTTCTAGAACATGCCGGTTTCCTCACGATGTTTTCCTTCGCCGTTTTGAGAGCAGTGGTGATAAAATAAATTACACAAAGTAATGCGCCTGGCTGGGTTTGAACCCGCGACCTACGACTCGTAAGTCGGGGCCGTTACCACTCGGCCACCACTGCTCTACTCAGAATAAATTTTAAATGTTATACTAAATTTATGATTCCATTTAATTAATTAGACGTCACTTAAATTAAATCTAGGTACATGTATCATACACAGCATGGATAATGCCATTTTTCGTGTTCCTAATTCGGTCCATAAAGGGAGCGGCCCGCTTTCTCATTACTGCATAGAAATCATCTAATCTACCCTATTCTCGGCGAACATGCCAGTAGCACTACACCCCGCCACGGCAGGTTGAGCATTGTACTGCACGCGAAGAGCGTGGTACGTTCGCCGGGTGTAATTGTGCCACATGTAGCTGGTATAGAACGACTGACAATACGCCGCGAATAGGGTAATTTTAACAGTTTTGCTGCACCTCACAAAACGACGTGCCAACATTTATTGCTTTTAGCAGCAATGGACCTCCTCTACCTTTCCATATCAACATCGTCCCTTAGATTATCCTGTATCACATGCCCGAGATATTTAAAAGACGTTACAATTTTTAATTGTGTACCACCCAAGGTGATGAATGGGTTATAGCAATTAGTTCTGTCGTGCCTAAATATCATCACTTCCGTCTTACCAACATTGTACCTAAGCCCACGGGCGGCAGCATATTTTACACATATTGATAGCAGTGTTCGTAAACCATGCACGGAGGGGCTCAGCTAGACCATGTCGTCCATAGCTTAAATCGTTTACTGGTTGATTGCTCATAAATGACAGCCAACATTTGATCCTCTAAACTCCTCAATCAAGCCATTAACATACAGGTTAAATAAAGTTGGTGATGTTAGACCGCCCTGTGTTACGCCACATTTAAGCGTGTACTCTTTAGACAACCCGTTGTTTCCCCATTTTACCACATGCATTGGTCTGAGGTCCGTACCAGTATTTGAATAGTCCTATTAAGTCACAAGGAATACCCACCTACTCCATCTTCGCCCATAGTACATCATAGTTTATACAAACGAAAGCACGGCTGAGATCAAGGTAGCAGGCATAGGTATACATTTGTGTTTCGAGAATTATAATATTTTACCGTATTTTTTAGCGCGTAAATGGCCATATCTGTAGATAAACCGGCACGAAACCCGAACTGTGCATTACTTAAATCAATATATTTTAATAATTCGGGATGTAGAAGTCGCTCAAAGATTTTTGACAAGACTGTTGCCAAAGAGATGGGGCGATAATTACTCGAAACTGAAACATCTCTAGCACCGTTTTTGGCCAGGGGCACAACTATTAGAGGTGATAGAGGTGCTCGGGGGCTCGAGCACCCATGAGAAATAAACAGTGGGTGCCGAGCACCCCTGAGAATAGACATCATGAAACATAACAGTAATCGCCTTTTAGGAATGGGCGTTTTTCATTACCCGACGACCCGTTTAGCGCAGTGGTTTAGAGCGTCGGTTGAGAACAAGGGTCGATTCCCACACCAACACAAATGTTTGTTGATGAAACAGATTATTTGTCTTGGATATGGGTGTTTGTGGTACCTACTTTCGTCGTTCCTGGTTTCCATAGTACAAGGGAAAACCTTAGTTTGGGACCAGGACAATATATGTGATGTTGTCTCAATTTATTATTTATTAACGATGCGGGCAACTTAGTACGGATTAGTAGGTTTTTTTTTTTTTTTTTTAATAATTTGGTTCATACTGTGGGAGACTGGTGCCTAAGTATTTCAGGTGTAGGTACAGGTAGGTTACGTATAAATTATAATATTTCTTGATAATAAAAACTAAGTAGTTTCATTTTTATATAATGGTTCCATTTTATATTTTTATCAAACATAATTTGTAATTAAGTATGTAAGTAGAACATTTATTAATTTGGCGGTTGATTAGTCGTAGACTTTGTCGAGTCGTCAAATGAGCATGCGCACCCATGAAGTTTTCTAAAAGCGCCGCGCCTCTCCCGGGGGTAGACGGTTCAAATCACTTGCAACGAACTTTGGCAAATTATCCGTATCTTTTATTTTCATTACATCCGACACATTGCTTGCGGATTTTTTGTCTCCTTTTCTTATTAGGTACTTTCCTGAGACCGGAGATTTCACACAGGTAGGTTTTTGCATTTTCAATTTATTCTTCATTATACCAAGAAATACATATCTGCACTAAGCTCAATTCGTCCGTAACTACACTCTTGTTTTGGATGTAGCACAGTAGCTCGTTAATCACAAGCTTACACTCACAAGACATTTTTACTCGTTCTACATTTAGGTGAACATATTAACACAAGTAGGTACCACATACGGACATTACGGAGGTACGAATGCAGTGCTAATTATTGCGACAACGTCACTCAGGTAGTGTGCGCGTGCGTCACGGGTCGTCCGCGCGAGACTATGTGTAATATGTACTTAAATAAATCAATATAATACGTACATAATTATTATGTATGAATGATTCATAGTTTTTGTAGAAGAAATTGATTTTATAGAACGATACATCGTTTCATCGCAGCAGTTTTTAAAATGGTTAGAAAAATGAATTATTTAAACTATGTTTTCCTCTACAGCAACTTGTTTTACCATTTTTTTTGGGTATATGTGTAATATAGCACGACAATATGGAAACAATTCAAATTTCGTCTTATGTATGTCGTTCGTTTTAAGTCTCTTTTTGACTGACTCCTCGTTCAGCATCATTTGTAACGCCTTTTCGTGGCTAAGTTTTAGAAGATCGCTCGCCTTTATTTTAAGATCACATCTGTCTGCCCCGTCAACCTGAAACAATAGAGTATATTTATTTAAGGATTATATGTAGTTACATTAAAAAAGTTTGAGAATCTCCCTATGACCGCAGTTTCAACGTGTGAGTACATCTTTTAATTTTGCTATTAACTGTCCATAAAAGGCCTACTCAGAAACCGTGTGGTGAAGAAGCCTGAAATACACGGTGCAGCTGCAAAAAAATTCAGGAGGTAATTATGTTAGTGATTCTCGACCCGAATCAATAATAAAATGAGTAGGTATTTATTTTTTATTTTTTAAAAATCGGTACGTGTGAACTACCTTTTTTAAAACGCGGCCAGTCTGATACTCGCCTTATAACCGCGCTTTCACACACACAAACACGCAAACAATAATTTCATTGATCCAAAGCAACTACTATCCCCCGCACAACACCCCTCTCTCCCAATAGCCACACCCCCGCGGCAATCGATCAATCGATTTAGTGTGATTGATTTCGCCGGCGTGTGCATACGCTTGCAATATCCGCTCCTCAGGTGCGCCTTCGGTTTACGGTTACGGTATCTAGTGCTAAAGATGACGGACCAATACTCCAATGTAGAGTTGGTGGAGATGGTCCACTTGTATGCTATCAGTGGAGACAGCGTATCTCGAGCTATCGAAATGTTTATTGAACTATTCCCCAATCGGCAACGTCCATCTCAAAGGGCAATGCTGGCTGCTACGCAGAGACTCCGCGAGTTTCGGCAATTCGACGTTCCCCGGCATACTGACGGTCGCGGCAACGAAGGCCTGCCTGTCGCCTTCCAGGAAGATATCCTGCAATACTTCCAGCGAGAGCCACGGGCCAGCACGCGAGATGCTGGTCGACGGTTTGGAGTGCACACCACTCCACAGTTTGACGGCTACTGAATAAAGAACTGCAGCATCCGTTTTATTACCGCAAAGTACAGGACCTCCACGAAGCTGATAACGCCGCGCGAGTTACATTTTGTCGCTGGTTGCTGGAACACCAAGACGCCTACATCCTGTGGACGGACGAGTGTTTATTTACTCGAGTTAGCGACGCGTCTACAATGTTCATAACGAACACTGGTGGGCTTACCGCGAACATAACCCGCGCGTGACTAAGCGGCACTCGTTCCAAGTCAGGTTCAGCCTAAATGTGTGGGCTGGCATAATAGGGGACCAACTGCTTGGACCCTGTCCGAGGTTCCCCTGTCACTTCATCACAACTTGTTTTACCAGCAGGACGGTGCACCTCCTCACAACGGTCGGCAAGTACGTGAGTACTTAAGTGAAAGGTTTGGCACACACTGGATTGGCCGAGGTGGTCCAGTGGCTTGGACTCCGCGTTCTCCGTATCTCACACCCCTTGACTTTTATTTGTGGGGAGATTTGAAAAGACTAGTGTACACAGAGGAAATCACCAGTGTTACACAATTACGTGAAAAGGTGATCAGTGCTTTCGACACTTTAAAAACGAATGTGTTTGTGCTACGTAAATTAAAAAAAAATCAGCAACGTCGTGCTAGACTGTGCATGGAGTGTGAAGGTGGAAACTTTGAACTTACCTCCAGATAACATAAGTAGGTAATTTATTTATTTTATTTGTACATAGACAATCATTTGTAAAAAAGTTGTTAGCCGAATCAATTTCATTAGTGTAAATAAATAAGTTGATTTAAAATTTTTAACTACGCCAAAAATATCTACCTATCAGGCAAGATTAAATCACTTAAAAACCCTAACACATACCTATTATCTTGCATTTTTGTCGGTCTTCAGCCCGTTAAAAAGACCTTGGGAATGAATTTACCTACAGCGCGCCGACTGTGCCGAGTACCTACATACCGCTCGTACCTAAATCCCGGGCGCGCGCACGCTGCATCAACGGAGGACGTGCGATAAATCGCAACGGGTGATTCTGTGTTTTTTTTTTTAAGTTTATTTAGAGAATTATTCGGATAAACACTTAAAATTAGAAAAATAAAATAACAAGTATTATTGATTATTGACCAGGTATCGTATTTTTATATGATTATTTATGAGTTTTATTACAACCTCTTGAAATTTTGTGCAGTTTCAAAACTGCACCTTGTATAAGTAAAAAAGCAACATGGCAGAGATTCTTTACTCATATCAACAGCATACATTTTGAAGACTTCTTGCTCATTTCCACAAATTGCAATTTTTTGGTTAGGTTAATTTCATTGTAAGGAAGCGAAAACCAGGGCGTAAAATGATCCATCGAGCTTTATAACTGTCACACAGTTAAGAAATAGACGACGCTTTAAACTGAAAAATCAGTCTTCCGGTTTACGCCCGGGTACTGTAACTACAATTATTATATTCGACATACTTACCCTATTACATTCCTAATAAAATAAGTACAATGCAAAGCAGCTTATCACATGCACTGAGCAAACAAAAATATACCATAAGGTGACGAACGTTTTTTTCTTAAACTATGATAGACTCTGACTGTACATTGATGTCATTGGGCATTCAGTTTCGTTAATTAGTCATAATTGTATAAGAATAAATACTTACTTTACATAAAAATGATAATTCATAATGTTCGTCTACTTTTGGCCATGCCTGTTCGAGGACATTTTTCTCCCAATCGACCACATTAGAAGTGTCACACACTCTATGTGGCGCAGACTGCATGCCGGCCCAAAGCTCGGAGCAAAAGTGCGGAGTCACCGGCGCCAACATTATTATTAAAACTGCTAAGGCTTTTTCAAATTCCTTACTTTTGGCTATTACTTCAGGTGGTATCTTGTTCTAGAGGAAAAAGAGTAATGTTTAATTTCAATGTTGAGTAAGTACCTAATTGTATTTATTATATAAAATTTTTTTGATTACCCTAACTGTAGGTAATGTAAATAAAACTGATACAAAAACACCTTTGGCGTTTACTGTAAATAAGAGACGTTTATTACCCTTAGCACACTTGTTAAACTCTGCAGTCTTGAAATGCCAACACTTAGTTTTTGAGTGTGTTTAAAATGGTATGTTGTAGTAGCGATCAAATAATTTCTTGAATCCCATAATTTGTATTCAAACTTATTGAATTCTTCAGGAGTTAAAGTATTTTTAGCGGGAATATTATTTCGATGTCGCAAAAATTCCCTCATGGTCATCCAAAGCCGGTGTTGCCAATTTAACACGCCAGGTAATGCTGTAAAGTAGATACAATTCATAAAAGAAAATTCATGACAAAAAGGAAACTAGTATGCTTCAACTTGGGACTATGCAACTAAATACCTAGCTTCATAAATTAAGAAATAAAAAGGCTTATGTTTAACTTACCACCAGATATAGTAACATATAACAGACAGAAATAGTAAATGATCACCAAAATTAAACCCGCACTTTAATGTAAAATTATAACCAAAGTTTTAACATCTCGCTATCCTATTTAAGCAAAATGACTCCAAATAAATCATTGTTAACCCAAAAGTAGTAAATGATCACCAAAATTCTATGCATGGTTGATGATGGGCTTGGTTAATGATGGGCTTGGTTGATGATGGGCGGGGTCTATTCACTCGCTTCGCTCGCTCACACGACCCCGCCATCCCCTTCTAACCTAACCTATCCGAGTTGGAGTGCCCTAAAGTCCCGATTGCATCCAGTTTCTCCTGATATAACAACCGTTACATACCCAATGTCAAATTCGGGCAAACGACGGTATACCGGCAGAAATAGAGCAGTAATTTGCTCGCTAAGATTTGGTGATCATTTACTACATTTGGTGTTCGAATACAATTTGAAGTGCAGTCGTGACTAAAATAGCTAGTACTATTGTAATTTTAGACTTTATTTTTCTGGTGTATATATATTTTGGTAAAAGAACTAAGGGTATCAAAGCATTTTATGGTGGTCATTATATTTAACCTCAAATAAAAATCCTACACTATCCTGGAATTGACAGGGACAAGGACAGATTTACCCAGCAGATTTTGCTGCTAAAGCCGGCTCTAAACAGTGCGCAAGTACGGTTGCACAAACCTCTTGTCTAGGTATATTGGCACAAAATTATTTACACCGAAAATATCTAAATAACATTGACGGGGCTCGAGGATCTTAAAACGATAGAATGGAAATCTGCAGAACTTTGTTAAGTCTCAAATAAATGTGCTTGCCGCCCGTTATGTTACGCCCATCGATTTTTTATAACCAGAATTGTATAAAACTTACTAGCATCGGACCAGCGCCGCGGCGTCGCCGGCGGGACGTCTGCGAGCATCAGCAGCCGTGTAGTGTCACATCCATAAGTCGCTAGTAATCTTTCAGGATTTTCACCGTTGTATTTAGACTTGCTCATTTTTTCCCATTGAGTCAACACAGTCTCTCCTGTGGCCTTGTCTTTATACTCTTTCCCAACATTTTCTACTTGTTCTGATGGTATATATTTTCCAGAGGTTTTTAATTTATATGATTGTCCCATAACCATCCCTTGAACTACCAGTTTCTTAAATGGTTCTTTAGTTGGTGTCCATCCAAGTGAATGTAAGAAATAACTCATAAATCTAGCATAATATAAATGCAATACGGCATGTTCCTTGCCCCCAACATATATGTCAACTGGCATGTGGTCAAGAATTTTTTCTTTTGAAAAAGGCCTCTCTTGATTGGTTGGATCCAAAAACCGATAGTAATACCATGAAGAATCAACAAATGTGTCCATAGTATCAGTTTCTCTTTTAGCACTGGATTGACATTTAGGACATTTACATTGAACCCAGTCATCTAATTTTTCTAAAGTTTGTATACCTGACTTTAAAGAATGTATTTGTGGCAGCTTCACAGGAAGTTCTTCATAAGGAACGGGAACTGCACCACAATTGTTGCAATGGATTATTGGTATAGGCGTCCCCCAGTACCTCTGCCTGGATATAAGCCAGTCCTTAAGCTTAGAGCTTACAAAATGACCTCCCACATTTTTCTTAAGGGCTATATCAATTGCCTTACGATTATCGCTTTCAATGTCGATTTCATATTGATCAGTGTTAATAGGTATATTTAATGACAACGCAATTTTTAGATCATCCTTATCAGTTTGAGAACACCCAATAAATACATCTCTCCCCAGAGGATAGCTAATGTTATCAGTTATATACACAGGTACTTCATGATTTGATATTGGATTATAACATGTCAACTGAACACTTTCATGACCTTTCAACTCTTGAACTAATGGATGATTAGAATTCATGGTTAAAAAATTACCATGAATAAATTTATAGGGTTCGGAGGTCCATACATCAAAAGTTTTCATTTCAGTATTTACTTTCATTTTAAAAGTTACAACAACCCCATCACATTCACCAATCCAATGTTTTTGCAAATTAATAATATCTTTCCAATTTTCCAAACCTCCATTGTCAAGTCCATCATATAAGTCTTTGGCAAACTTCGTAGTTTTTATAAACCACTGTGTAAGATATTTTTTTTCAACTTTAACACCAGATCTCCATGAATACCCAAGATCATCAACTTGTTCATCGGCCAGAACAGTCTTATCCACTGGATCCCAGTTTACTTGAGCCTGGAAAATAGAACCATGCACTCATTAACACCCAAAAATGATAAATACTAGAGAACCAGAGAGGCAGAATAATAAGTTATCTTAGGATAATTGGCAGCAGCTTTGTTGATTATGCAGTGTAAAAATTAAAACTAAAAAATGATTTCTTTCGATACAATTTGTACTCGTCAGAAAATACTAACTTATAACTATCCTGTAATTTTAAGGACCCAGTATTTTCCACTCGCGTAGGAAGTATCTCAAATAATAATGATACACAAAATAGGTAGATTGCCTTCCGCCGAACTATCCTCATATCGACCTACAAACCTGCTGTCTATTCTCTCAAAAGTGTTCGAAAAGTTACTGATGACACATAGCACACAATCTAGTCACAAAACAAGTGTTTCCTGATCACCAATTCGGTTTCAGACAGGAGGAAAGCAATCAAGTGCATTGAATAAGGAAGATCAAGTAGGTACAAAAAGTCTATGATTAAATTTAGAAAACTCCTGGAGGAATATAGATAGGTACGGTAGGTTCCTCGATATCCAATCTTTCCAAAAGTTTGGCAAAAGAGCATTCTCAATTAGCTAAAGATAAGCCTTGTTCATCAGTATTACTTCCAGTTAAAATCTTATTTTTCTGAACGAATTCTTCAAGTAAAAGTCGCAGAAACTCCCTCCCTCAAGGTTCAGTTTTGGGACTTATCCTTTATACAGAATACACCGCAAACCTACTTACACCAGAATAAGAAGTTACGACGGCAATTTTTGCTGATGCCACTGGAACATTGGCAGGTCACACAGACTCTACTATGGCCTTAAAAATTTGGGACTGTTTCGACAAAATAATGGCTTCAAGTGACGGATAAATGTAAGTGCAAGCCAATCTGCGCAGCGTCGCCTTCACAACGAGCGACGGAAGGGTGGAATTCCAACCTTTATAGGAGGCGAGTTGATAAGAGGCATTTTTCGGCCGTCACATCTTTTTCCGATTATTTTTAAATGCATTTGTATAGTCAAAGATATATACTTATTATATTTTTATTCAATGTCATTTAAGTGAAAAATTATATACCCACTTAGTCAAAGTAGTTTCCTTTTTTGTATTTTTTTTCCGTTTTTTCAATATTCAAATAAATAGTTCTGAATAGTTATGTTGAAAATGGTATCGGACTGATCTGATAATAATGAGGAAGCCGGAAAGTAGGTGCCGGAAGGTAGGCACCGGAACTCCGCTAACCGTGTTTGGGCTTTGCACTTTGGCTATATGGTACCATCGAACTGATCTGATGATAGACCCGGAATGTTTAAGGTAGACACGGGAACTAATTATTAAACAATGTATCCTAATAATTTAGTGTTTAGGCTAATTGGAATTGTCATGAGATGTAGTTAAGTGTATTTCAAATAAAAAGTGTGGTTAAATAACAAACACATAAAACCATAAACACCACTTCCGAAATTAAAGTTAATTTGTTTTATTTTTTGGAAAGTTTTTTATTTCATACAATATGTACCTACTTATAGGTAGTGGTTGGCGTAAGTAGTGCTGTTCCCGGGATTTAGAGACTATGTGGGATTTAGAGAATCCTGGGAAGTATTTCAATTATTTATTTTATTATTAAACTGGTTATTCGGGTTGAAATGTAATTTTCTTGTTAAAAGAAATAGATTAAACATTGTTTGATTATTTGTTTTTACCTTTATTATTAAATCGAAACCAGACTATATCGGAACTCAGTAACTTCATTCAATAAATTCATCGAAATTAAGGAAAATATTCCTGCAGACTCCGAAAATCTCGGAGCATATCCAGATTAACAATTCAAGTCCGTTGACCCCAAATGACACTACCTACGCGGAACACTAATTATATAGCGTGTAACAGTCTGCGAGTTGGTCTCCACCTCATTCAAGGTGTATCCAGAGGTTGATCGTTGGGAAATATCAATAAGCATAATTAGCCTTAAATGTTCCCGCTGCTGGGACTCAGGCCTCCACTCTAGGAGAGGGAACGGGCTGTAATCCACCACGCGGACCCAATGCGAATTGGTGGATGTCACATGTCTTCGAATTTTTGGTTCTAGGGCATGCCGGTTTCCACACGATGTTTTCCTTCGCGACCTACAAACTGGCAAGTCAGAGTCGTTACTACAGGGGCCACCACTGCTATAACACAATATCAGAGACATACAATAATAATAGAAATAGACAGATAGTAGAATCAGCTCCTATCTTCATAAACTGCGATGTAAGATTGCTCTGTGAGTGTACATAAGTATAGAGTTTAGTCATATTATTGTCTTGTCGGGAATCGAACCCAACACATCAACGACGCGGTCTGCATGCGCAGGCAGCGTGTGCAAACGTTACCAGCAGCAGTGAACGGAGACGCGGGTGGGGACACTCGCTTCTACGGACACCGGCGCGATGGACGACACCTTTCGAATCCAATAGTTAATTATTGTTTGTCCAGGATGTTGTATTTTTAATATTTGATTAATGGCAATATACCAAGCATTTACAGAAATACAGTCCACTCATTTCCACCCAACCCCAACAGTCTAGATATTATAAAGCATGCCTCAAGATGCAATAATGCAGATGCAGTTCATAATTTTCCAGTAGTGCCTAGCTCAGAGCTCTGCAAAAACAACTATGTGACCTAAGTGCTGTGTACACACACAGCACTTAGGTCAAAGTAATCTACCAAACAAAGCATTTTATTGATTAAAATGATGGCTTACCTTACTTTGATAAGCAAATTTTTTTTCAAATAACTTTAGAAATATATATTGGGTCCATTTGTAATAGTCAGGATCACATGTTGAGATTTCTCTATTCCAATCAAAGTTGAACCCCAATTGTTGCAGCTGAATTTTCATTGAATTTATGTTTGATTTGGTCCAATGTTGAGGTGGGATATTACGTTCTATAGCTGCATTTTCTGCTGGTAAACCAAATGCATCCCACCCTATTGGGTGTATGGAATTCCTTCCATTCAGCTGTTCAAATCTTGCTATAGTATCTGATATAGAGTAAACACGTACATGTCCCATATGTAAGTTCCCTGATGGGTATGGAAACATAGGCAGCACATAATAAGGCTTTCTGTCATAACTATTTACTGATCTCTTAACAACATCATTTGACCAATGTTTTTCTATATTTAGTTTGATTTCAGTACTTATGTCTTCTTCCTGAGTACAATTGTGAAACGTTAACATTAAGACTGAAGGCACATAGTCTCATAGTTGTAATACCAATATTACACAAAAAACATGGAAACAAAAAAATACTTAAATGTTGACTGTGATAAAAAGTACTACTACTAGACATAGCCTACTAATCCAGAACCTTCACTTTTTATTTCTGTATTTCTTTAAACAACTCACCCCTAAGAGAATTCAAGGACTTTGAGTAGCTAGGGAGTACAGGGAAGCCAAGTGAGTTGAAACGGAGATGGAGGCAGGGACCGAGTTAGTACTTGAGGAATATGCCAGACGATTGCACTTCAGCATGCCCTGTTTGTATGACAGTAATACATGCTGCTGGGCTATAGCCCACATGCACACTCTAGTGTTAACTCATACTAGCAAACCAGTGTTATGTGGAACATGGAAATGAAAATAATTACACAAGTGAACTATTTACTCAAGTGAAGAAACTGATGTCAACCAGATTTGACAATTACATTTTTATTACACTCATAAGAAAAGAGAAGACTAGGTGGAAAGCTCTATACAAATCATTGAAAACATCTTTGACATTAGTTAATTTTGTACCATTTAGATTAGACAGAAATTGAAAAGGTGTTATGATAAAAGAAAATAAATAAACTCTTACCCATAACCTTAAACTACTTTTTTTTCTCAAAACATTACACAGAACATTACGAAATGAATTTGATCTCTGATAGTTGTAAGTTTGAAACATTTTCAATTGAAGCACTGGCATTATTCCGTAGCAATATGGCACTCGTTAATATAATATTAATTTCTGATCTAATTTTCAAGAAAAACAGCAGTTGATTTTTTTGTTTATTAACTCTTTGACAGTGACGTACTCTGTGACAGTGACATAGCAAAAGGTGTTACTAACCCTGCGTTCCGAATTGCGTCAAAAGCGATAATATCGCGAACCCGACCAACGCGCAACGTCACAATTATTACTCAATAGCCTTAAATTTTGTGACTATTAGATTTGGTCGGATTCGCAATATAATCACTTTTGACGCAATTCAAAACACGGGGTAAGCGTTCATTAAGGGCCTATTACACTACTCGATTTTCAGACAGTCTTAGTCGATATCGCGTAGTGTAATAGGCCTTTTAGTTTGTTTTTTTTTGGTTTTTTAATGACCTGCTGCGGGGCTATTGCGTAACTCTGTTGACAGTTCAAGTGATGATCACTTGTTAACAATGTGCATCATTGAACTGTCTAGTTTTTAGCTAGTTTCGTATTGCCTATCTTCAGTGACCAACTGCAGTGACGTCATTAGCCACTGGTGCCTTTGATAGCCACCGTAACACGTTTTGACAGATGTTCTTGTATCGATACTTTTAAAATTGCGATTATGTAAGCTTTTGAAGTTGTATAATAGTCGATAAAATTTTAGAGTGGTCACAATAGGCACCGTAAATTTTTATAATTCACCACATTTCCACCGTAGTTTGTTAGTCACTTGTGTGATACCTGATACGTAATACCAATTTTATGAAATTGTCAGTTGACAACTAAGTTTAGTGTGCAACAATGCTAGTTGTCAACTGTTATTGAAAAAGTTAGCCAATAGCCCCCTTGGACCTTTAAGTCAAGTTCGTTAGTTTGATTTACATACCCTTTGGTTAAAGGTACTTGCAATTGAAAATATTATTAGAGCCTTGTCCCAACTATTTCACTATTATAATGATGTGCTACATTTAACAATTAATCCCTCTGTGGCGTCCCACATAGTTGTATCGTTGTATCACACTGTATTAATAATTATATTGTAACATAATTTTTATGTGTAGGGTAATTTTTATGTCCTTTTGAAACAGATATTCGGATTCTCGCCACGAGTGTACTTTGGTTAGCACGTGTGTTTTGAGAGTTTTAAGTTTTAACTGTTTCTGAGTGATCGTTGTTACCTTTGTGACTTGTTTTTATATAATTGTGCCGTCCTTGTGTTCGTAAACAGGTTTGTTTTGTGATTGTCTTGTGTTTTGCTCAGTTTATCCAAGATGGAGAGAAATAAACCCCCTGACCCTGCTCCCCCTGACATTCCAACTTCCCCAAATCCCTTATCCTAAAACCCACTAACACAATTTGCCGACGTTGTCTGTAGTATCACGGAAATGGATGTATCCTTAAATACACGTAAACGCCCCAGTGTCGAACAGACCACTATTCCCACACCACCAAATAAACAACCGAAGAGTCAAATCGGTCGTGTGAGATACTCTGCTGTAGACAAAGGCCCTTATGTCGTTCACGTTTCTCGGCTGGAAGCTTCACCAAACGCAGGCACCACATTACATCCTGTAAACTTTGGTAAGTTTTTAATATTTAATAATATCGCCAATATTCGTCGGGATGGAGTCAATAAAGTTGGTCGTAACCGTGTCTCAGTGGAATTTACATCTCCCCAGGATGCAAATGCGTTCCTCATCAATAACCTCCTGTCCAAACACGGTTACTCAGCATCCATCCCAACATTCAACATCACAAGGATGGGTGTTATTTCTGGTGTACCCACTGATATTTCTGAGGAAGAAGCCTTAACCTATTTGTCTGTTCCTTCTGGATGTGGTAAAATTCTGAAAGTCCGCCGCATTAATAGGAAAATACAGAAAGACGGTGCGAATGAATGGAAACCCACAGAAACTTGTGTCATCATTTTTGATGGCCAAGTCTTACCTCCAAGGGTCTACTGTTGCTATACATCTCTCCCAGTTGAGCAGTACATCTACCCTACGATACAGTGTCGCAAGTGTTGCAGATTTGGACATGTGGCCAACCTGTGCAGGTCGAAACCACGCTGCAGTAAATGTGGCCACGATCACCCCGGTGATGGTTGCAACATTTCTGAAGGCGAGGCTTTCTGTATACTTTGCTCGGGTAATCACTTTGCCAACAGCAGGTCATGCCCCTAGCATGGTAGACAGAAGGCTATCAAGACAATTATGGCTGAGAAATCAATTCCCTATGTAGAGGCTAGTAAAATTGTGCCTATACCTTCTCGCAACTATGCCAATGCCACGAAATCTCAGTCATACCGCAAAACTGTCACACTCAAACCCAAGACCCATGCCCCACTTTCCCCATCATATAATAAAAATATCCACTATGATATAGTCAGTTCTCCCCAACCCACACAGCCCAATGGCTGCGCCTTGAATCCAAATAATGCATCACCTAACAATAATATCTCCATTGTTGAACTTCTCATTAAACTTTTACCTACCCTTATCTCTTCCCCTTCTAACTCCCAATCACCGTCCAACGTTGCCGACCAACTAATACAAATCCTTTCACAATTTAAAAATGGCGTCCAGCCAAACATTTCTACAGTGGAATGTGAGGAGCGTGTGGCATAAGAAACACGACCTCATATTCCTCCTCAATAAATATAAACCTCTTGCTTGCTCCATAGCTGAGACTTGGCTCACCCCAAGTCTCAGCTTCCGTATACCACATTACAACGTCCTCCGATGTGACAGATCCGATGGATATGGAGGATCGGCTCTTTTTGTCAACAATCGGGTCCCACTTTCGCCCTTATCTTTGCCTTCACTTACAGGCGACATGAGTATCGTATCTGGAAAGATGGAAGGTATAACAGTACTCTCAGTATATATTGCTCATCCTCAGCACAATTTTTTAGCTATTTTAAGAAATATCCTTTCCAACGTTCAAGGTCCTATATTGGTCATGGGTGACTTTAACTGTCATCATTATAGATGGGGGTCTGAGCGTTGTGATGCGTTTGGTACAGCTCTGGTCGAGATACTGGATGATATGGACCTCTGTATATTAAATAATGGTTGCCCAACACGTAGGTCTCCCCCTGGTCAGCAGAAGAGTTGCGTTGACCTAACATTTTGCTCTGCTGAGTTAGCAGCTTCGACTCATTGGGAATGTACAACCTTGTCGCATGGTAGTGACCATTACCCCATTGTCATTTCTTTGATTAACAGGACTTATTTAGAAAAAGCTTCCCCTCCACTTTTGAAGTACAACCTGTCCAATCCAGATTGGACAAAGTTCGCTTCATTACTGGAGCAGAAAATTGATACTCTTCCAAATTTAAATTCAAATTTATCCGATCCTTCTGATCACCGCCATGCCAAGAGCTGTTATGAAAGTTTTGTTGAAGCAGTTACTTCTAGTGCAGATTCTTGTTTCCCACTAAAAAATAGTGCCCGAAACAAAATCCCGTCACCTCCATGGTGGGACCAAGAATGCACTTCAGCAGTTAGATTGAGGAACGAGTCTGAAAGACACTACAATAGAGAGATGACCACCCAAAATCTGTTGGCTTATTTACAAGTTTGTGCTCGATCTAAACGTCTTCTCCGTAGGAAGAAACGTGCAGGTTGGGTGAAGTTCTGTACATCCTTATCCCCCTCCACCCCGATTTCAGTAGTGTGGAAGAACATCAATAGATTTAGATGTGGTTGCTCGCCTTCAATATCCTCACCAATTACTAGGGAAACAGCTGAATTATTTTTTGACAAAATAGCCCCACCGTATGTTCCACTCGCGTCTGAATACCATATCGCCCCCTTAAATGCTGTATCCAATGATCCCTTTGATGCGCCATTTACTTTAAAGGAACTGAATATGGTACTCGGCCATGTCCGGGACTCAGCACCTGGTAGCGATGGTGTGATATACTCCTTTGTAAAACATTCCGGGGATAAAGCTAAAGCATATTTCCTCGATATTATTAATTTCTGCTATGATCGTGGTTGGGTTCCAGATCAGTGGAAACTACAAATTATCATTCCTTTGTTGAAACCAGGCAAACATGTAGATGATCCGAACGGCCTTAGACCTATTGCCCTGTCCTCAGTCTTAGCTAAACTAATGGAACATCTTATTAAGAACCGACTTGAGTGGATAGTTGAATCCAGAGACTTACTGCCGAACTACCAATTCGGTTTTAGAAAAGGGCTTAGTACAATGGATAGTGTTGGAGTTTTAGTCACAGATATCCGTCTAGCACTTTCTAAAAAAGAGTCCGTCGTCGCAGCCTTTTTAGATATCTCCTCTGCATACGATAACGTTCTTCTTCCCGTCCTCAGGCAGAAACTGCACCAGCTGAGCATCCCGGTAAAGATGATCGAATGCATATGTGGACTACTGTATTGTCGCTCATTGGCTTTGAGGGTCCAGGGAGAGGTCTTTGATGAGAGGCTGACTTGGAAGGGACTCCCGCAGGGCTTCGTCCTCAGCCCCATTCTGTATAACCTGTATACATCCGAAATTGGCTCCTGTCTCAACAATAACTGCCACATCCTCCAGTATGCCGATGACTTAGTCCTGTATGTGTCAGATTCTTCCATCGTTGACGCTGCATCATCCCTGTGCCTCTCTCTGGACTCTTTGAACCATTGGCTGTTGAACCACGGTTTATCGCTATCTGCGCCGAAAAGTTCTGCAGTAGTTTTTTCTCGCAAAAGAACTATCCCTCCCATCACAGTGACCATTTCGGGAAAACCTATTCCGCTGACAAATAAAGCAAAATTTTTAGGCGTTTTTTTGGATTCAAAATTAACAGGTAAGCACCACATAAATTTCTTAATTAAAAAATGCGAACGCGTTATTGCCATTTTAAAAGTTCTGGCGGGTGTGTGGTGGGGTGCCCACCCCTACACCATGAAATTAATATACAACGCCTTAGTCCGCAGCATATTAGATTATGGTACGTTCCACCTAATACCATGCAACAAAGGTGCTTTGGCTGGACTAGATAGGGTTCAATCTAAGTGTCTTCGGATCATCTCTGGGTGTATGAAGTCCTCCCCCGTTAACGCGTTGCAGGTCGAGTGTGCTGAACCACCTCTAGCCCTAAGGCGGCAATATCTAGCTTCCCGTTTTTTGTCTAGGATAATATGTAGATCCTCCCATCCCCTCATTTCAAAACTGAATGAATTAAATAACATATGCAGAACCTCAAACTACTGGAAAAATAAAGAAATTCCCTTAATTCTAAAACATTTTCGTATTACTCAAAATTTTGAATGTCCGATCGTCCAATATCCTAAATTACCCCTTTTTAATTTTGAGTATGAAGTTTTATGTTTCACCCCAAAAATTTTCTACAACATTGGCATATCCAAAAATTCCCCTTCGGCGGATTCGGCCTTCAATGCGGTGGTGGGCGAGCGATGGAATGGTTTTCAAAAATTTTTCACTGACGCCTCAAAATTCACCGACAGTTACACTGGAGCTGCAGTTTACTACCAAAGTTCCAGAATTATCCTACAATTTAAATGCCCCAAGGAGTCTTCTGTGTTCACTGGTGAATGTGTGGCTTTATTAGAAGCTTGTCTTTTTATAGAGTCACACCATAACATCGACAAAGCCGTTATTTTCACAGACTCCCTTAGCTGCCTTCAAGCTTTGGTCCAAAACTCTTTTAAAAGTAAATTGCACAGCTCACTAATTTTAAAAATTAAAAAGTCCCTATTTTCGTGTTTTAATAGTCAAAAAGAAGTTTAGTTAGTTTGGATACCTAGTCACTGTGGCATCAAGGGTAATGAATGTGCTGATACCTTGGCTAAAGACGCTTGTTCGTCAACCACAGCTGACCTTTCATATAATTCTAACCAGGGGTACGACTTACTGAACCTGCCAAAAGCAAGTCTTCAATGTGCATGGCAGGAACAGTGGAATACCACTGGTAAGAAGAAGGGCAAATTCTACCACGCAGTACAGCCGACCATAAAGTCTAAACCTTGGTTCTACCCTTTTAAAAAAATGTCCAAACCAGTCATTTCCGTCCTTTGTAGAATCCGCTTAGGGTTCTGCTGTACTCCTGTCTTCTTGGAAAAAATCCGAGTTCGTGACTCTTCCATATGCGAGTGTGGTTTGGAAGAAGGTACATTGGATCATATATTTTTTGAATGCTCAAACAACGTTCCACCTTTAGATCTATATAGCCGCCTCCCGAAATTCAAAATTCCTCTCCCAATTAATGTCCCCGCCCTCCTTACATATCCCTCTCCAGATCTACTTGTGGCGCTGATGAGCTTCATCCGTCACAACAACATCAAATTATGAGCCTTGACTTGTATGTAATTGTGGTTACGTGTATATTCTTATTTAATGTTCTAACAATTTTAATATTTATGTACCTTTATTTTTTGTTTGTTTCAGTCCAGTACTAACACATGAAGTCCAATCGTATCAGTCGAAAATTTATACACCGATAGTTACTACGTTTCTAGCATACCAATTCCTTGTGTTAATGACATACGTACTTGCTTATCAAATTTACTTTCGACATTGGCAGAATAGTCGACATCGGCTCTATTTGCCATCAATAAAAAATAGAATAGAATAGAATAGAAACAGATATTCTTTACTGTGGTATAATCAAAGATTTGTCTTTCTCTCTATGGTTTTTCTACTTTTTGACACTTCACAATCATTGTTGATGGTTTGCTGCCAAATACTTCAATTACACCCGCATTATAATGTAATACAAAAAGAAACAACGGAAGACTTAGAACGCAAGAAAATATGGACGAAAGACTAGGTGATATGGTCGAACGACTATAGCCATCCCTAAGAGGTAAACAGAAAAAATAAATTGTTGATGGCAATCACAGATGGCAATTTTGAAAGAAGTTCGTTAGTCGTTATGTGTTATTTTCAATGTCAATGTGTGAAATATTATTTGATTATTACTGCTTTTATTTCTTTAGTAATAGTTTATTATATTAGAAAACGTATAATCAAAGCTACAATGTCTTTGTACAATGCGAACGAATTAAGTGATGATGAAGTTTACTTCGGAAAGCTGACTCTGAAAGAATTGAAAAAACACATACTGTGGGATAAGCCACAGCAAACGTAAGAGTTTTATTTAAATAATATCTATGCTGATAGGGCTAGCTTCTGCTCATAATTTTGTCGGTGTGGTACTCTATAGACTATAAAAAAATATAACTATATGTGGAAAAGGGTTTAAAGTCCCACAAACCTGTGTTGAAAAGGGAGGATTCTCAGACCAGCGTGTTATGTCTGGTCTGGGCAACTACCCAATGGTTGATTTCGAGCTGTTGTATTTGTTCATAACGCGCGGAGAATACTACGATGTAGGATTGAATTTTAATTCCTATGTGGCTTCAAGAGTGAAAATCCATTGAATTACTTTTCAACAATTTATTCAATTATCTTAAGTAGGTACTTAGTACTTAATAAGTAATTATTATTATCTCATCGCCTTTTGATGTAGGAATAATCAACTTATTATTTCTTTTTGCTTTTACTTTAAGAATACGTGCTGCAAGCGCCATTAACAGCCCTGAAAAATCTGGAGACCACAATGAAAGTTTGAAAATCTTACAAGCACATTCACAACCTAACCTAATACCTAAAACTGAAAATTGTAGCCTTGATTTATCTGAACTCAATAGTTCTGGTTGGGATTTGAAAGCTACAGATGATAGTTTTGTTAAAATGGAAAATATGGTTGCAAAACTGTGTGTTTCACCTAGGAACAATGAGAAGACTGAACTAAACAATACATTAGAAGTTATTGAATATATTTTAAATAATCCACCAAGCAGTACTAAAGAAAAAAATGAAAAAGTTGATGACTTAAGACTAAAAGCAAAACTTACAAATTTGTCCCCCCAGAAAATTGAAAGTGAAGACAAAAAGTATGGAACTTACAATTCTCCAGAGCCTCCACAGAACACTCCAGTAAAAACAGCTCATCAACTTCCTAAGTATGCTGAAGGTCATACAACACCGAGAGATATAAAACTGAAACCTATTTTTAAGACTCCTGCTCAGCCTCTATCACTGAAGAAACCGTCAGCAACTTCTTTGAAGAAGACTCCAAGTCGTTCAAATGCATATCAGCATATTAGCAGCCCAGTGGCTTCTTACATAAATAACTGTCCAATAGCACCTTTAGTAAAGGATGTGCATCCAAAAAAACCTTTGCCTGGGACATCATCTATTCCGAAATTTGTTAAGAATCTGCCACCAGCTAAACCAAGTAATAAAGAAAATATCAACTTGCCCTCAGTTGCATACAAGAGTGCTAAGAAGACTAGAGTGGTGAGTTATCGTCACATTTATTATTTAATTTAAGGTGAAAACTATAGGCCCAAACGTGGCCTTGTTGTCACTAGATGGTGCTGAATTCAACATTTTTAGTTTATTTTGTTTTAGTATTAGGGAGCATTATTAAGTCAAGGAAATGGTATTTATTTAAACTTATTGCCTTAAAATCCACCTAATTTTGAGTTTTCATGTACTTACTATGTGTGGCTATAGTGCTATACAAGCACGAACTCAACCGCAAATAAAAATAATAGTTTAAAAAACTAAAAAACACGCTTTTAAAGAAAGCGTGGAGCGTTTATGTAATCTTAACTCTTTTTGGACAAATGCTCCACGCTTTCTTTCATAATAAATCATAGTAAATACTCAATAAAGATGATTACCTACTTATAACCATTTCGCATACCTAGGTAATTATTTATCGTTCATCACGAACTGAAATTGTTTATGTTTACCTGCGATCTAATGAAGATTTGGCAAAGGGAAATCTCTCTTGAGTCATCAAACTAAATGTCCAAATTATTTTGTAATTTTTAGTGCGTGCTAAAAGCGTGTTTTTTTAGTTTTTTAAACTATTATTTTTATTTTATACTTTTTAGTCTTCTTATTATATTTTTTCGTATTCCTGACAGCAAACCCTTTCATTTGATACCCATATCATGGGGGTGCATTTCAATTAGCCAATCCGCGATCTTGGATGTCCGCCATGTTGGATTTAAGTCACGTGACTATTTTTTCTTATTCCTGACAGCAAACTCTTTCATTTGATACCCATATCATGGGGATGCATTTCAAATAGCCAATCCGCCATCTTGGATGTCCGCCATGTTGGATTTAAGTCACGTGACTATTTTTTTCGTATTCCTGACAGCAAACCCTTTCATTTGATACCCATAACATGGGGGTGCATTTCAAACAGCATGCCCGCCATCTTGGACGTCCGCCATATTGGATTTAAGTCACGTGACTATTTTTTTCGTTTTCCTGACAGCAAACCCTTTCATTTGATACCCATAAAGAAAGAAAGAAAGAAAAGAAAGAAAATTGCGTTTATTTGGCATTACAACATTCTTCCCATATCATGGGGGTGGATTTCAAACAGCCAGTCCGCCATCTTGGGGAGGCCGCCATATTGGATTTGTAATGACGTTTCTTAGCTAGTCATGTATTGTCATCAGAACTCAGAGCGTGTGCAAAATTTCATCCTAATCGAAGACCGGGAAGTGGGTCAAATTAAGATTCCAAGATTTTCTTACATACATAGTTACAAGTGAAGCTAATAATAAAAGCGTGTTAAAAAAAGGAATTAATTAAGGGAGAAGCGCCGAGTAGCCCGCGAAATTCAGAACTTACGCTTTTTTGCATTTTGCAGATCAAATTCTATGTTCATTAGAATATGACTAGCGATCACCGAACAGATATGACTTTACTGAGTTACAAGAATCAACAAAATAAGACGAACTGAGATGGTTGTATTGATGATTATATTTTGGTAAATAAATATGTGTCAAGCAAAAAACTTCAAGGCTGAGTCTTGTAAAATTTACTCGCGGCAAATTATTAGCGCATCTTTGTATGAAAGAAAGAAAGAAAATATATAATAATAATATGTCATAATAAGATTATTTTGATGCCAAAAGTTCAGTAAAGCAAATACTAAAAAGTTAACACCATACTTAAATAAAAATAATAATTTTAAAAGACGTCCAAAAATATGTTTATAAACTAGAATTGCATAAGAAATTCCTCATAGCGTTCGTCAAAGAGGTCCTTTTTAAGGACTATGATTTTCTCGCCAAGTATGGCGAGAAAATCGCTTCAATTAAAAGCGCCCCCTCTCTCGTCCCGACGAGCGTCACTGACTTCAGTGACGTATTGTCGCCCTACCCGGCCAACACGGACTCAGGTCTGTCCCCGCCGGCCCCTTGTCCCCGCCCTCCTCCGGGAAACGCCTCCATGCCTCCCTTGTTGGTAGCCCATTTCGCCAACGAGGCAATGGATACCACTGTGCCCGTCAGCGACTCAGCGTCGCAAGCGTCTTCCTCGGACTCAGAGCAGTCCTCCGAATCCTCCTCTTCCGAGGACGACTTCCAAGTCGTCCTAGGGAGCAAGAGGAAAGCCCGAAAGGCCGCACAGGCCACCAAAGCAAAGAAGACCGTAGTGTCTTCTCCCGCCCCCGCTACCCAGCCCGCCCCCGTTTCGCAGGCTAGCTGCCCTCCCTCCGCTTCTGGCACTCAGCCAAAGAAGCAGCGTCCCCCTCCGCCCTTGTACATCCAGGACAAGGCAAAGTGGACAGATGTGTCCAGAATGTGTAGTGATCGCAAGATCAACTACACGAACGCCTGCTCCTGCCAACAAGGCATTAAGGTTCAGGTCCCGACGTTAAATGACTATCGGGAACTAACCAAAGCCCTCCGTGAAAGGAAAATCTCCTTTCACACCTACTCCCTCCCCGAAGACACGCCAACCCGAGTGGTGATAAGACGTGTCCCAAAAGAGATCGCCACCGAGGACATCAAGTCCGACCTCCTGGCGCAGAACATCCCCGTTTCCGCTGTCCACCGCCTTCACAAGGCGAGAGGAAGCGAGCTCTACGACATGGTCCTTGTCGTATGCGACCCCACCGAAGGGCACCAACCACCCCATTTCGAGAAGCCTTTCAGACCGACGATAGTTGGTCAGTGTCACCGCTGCCAATTATACGGCCACTCGCAGCGTAACTGCTACGCTATACCCAGATGCGTTAAGTGTCTGGGCGAGCATGGCACTAGCGACTGCCCCCGTCCCAAGGATCGCACACTGCACAGAGCCACCCAGCTGTGTACTGTGCGGTCAAGCCGGGCACCCGGCTAACTACCGTGGCTGCCCTAAAGCCTCTAAAATTCCTCCCAAGCTGGCAAAGCGTGCTGCCGCTCGCCAACAGAGGGAAGCTCCATCTGGGAAAGTCCTCTCTTCCCAACTCCCCGAACGTCTCGCGCCCCAGAGACCATCCCCATTGAATCAATTAAACTACCAGAAAGGCTTCCCGGCTTTGGCGGTCTCCCAGCCCATCCCAGCGCTAATGGCCAAGCCCATTCCAGCGCCTTCCCCAGCTTCTGTGGCCCCCGTGGCCGCAAAATCACCCCAAATTCCAGAACCGTTGGCCAGATTATCCTGGACAACTACCGCATCTTCATGACGCAGGACGCTAGGAATTTAGCTGATGAGCTAACCCTAGCGAAAGTCACTGGCCAGCTCGACTTTGCCAAGCGTGCTGCGCTATTCTCGAAATACGAGTCGGTCACGGCCGAACTCGACAAATTACCCCCCGTAACTCTTGATGGATAGTGATAGACAACAAAAAATTTGTTGTACCAAACCACGATCCCTTAAATTAGGCTTCTTTAATACCAACGGCATTATCAATCAGAGAGATGAGATCGCCACTTTCCTCCGCGACCATCAGTTAGACATTCTCCTCATCCAGGAAACATTCCTCAAACCCCACCGTAAAGATCCTAAAATTGCCAACTATCGCATAGTTCGCAACGATAGATCTCGCTGTCACGGTGGTGGCACCCTCATTTACTAAAGAAAGGAACTGTACTGTATCCCCCTAACTCCACCCGCGCCCCGTTCTTTCTTAGAATACTCAGCCTGTCGAGTAAGCATGACTGGTCATCAACCGATCACTGTCATCTCCGCCTACTATCCCCCTCCGACTTCCTCGTCTCGTATGCCAGACGAGTCCATCGCTCTCACTAGCGACCTCACTGCGCTCTTTGGCTTGAGTGACTCCGTTATATTAGCGGGCGATCTCAATGCTAAACATCCCGCCTGGAACAGTTGTACGACCAACCCTAGAGGAAAAGTCGTGTTCAACCTTGGTGCATCCCTTAATTATGACATCATCGCCCCGATGTGTCACACTCACTTCCCCCAAAATCCCAACCATAGCCCCGACGTCCTCGATGTAGCGCTCCTGAAGAATGTAAACCTCCGTTTACAATCTTTAGAAGCAATACACGAGCTTAACTCCGATCATCGCCCTGTGATCATGCACCCAGGCTCGGGAAATCTCGACCCCGGCCAGCCTCCCCCGTCCCAATTGATCACTGACTGGAAGAAAGTAAGCGAAAGACTGAAATCTACCACGTCACCTCAATTGGATTCTATCCCTGACCACATTGACTCAGTCGCTGACACGACGGCTGCGATCGACTCGCTCACGGATCACGTACTATCACACACCGCCGTCTAGTCCCAAGCTAAGCAGAGCTTGTGTTATGGGTACTAGACAACTGATAAACATACTTATATATTTCTAAATACATACATATATAGATAAATTACACCCAGACACAGAACAAATCATCGTGCTCATCACACAAACATTTGTCCTGGGTGGGAATCGAACTTACGATCTCCGGCATAGCAGTCAGGACCACTAACCACTAGACCAACAGGCCAGTTGACATTCATTTTTATATTTCCGCGGGACGGGACTTATTTCTTAATTCTTCGAGGCCCTCGCCTTCAAGAAATAAGTCCCGTCCCGCGGAAATATAAAAATTACATTAAGCTATTGATCCCCGCATTAACGCCGGCGTTCACGCGCCATTGTCTTTCTATTGTGTCTCTAATTACGCACTCAAAAGGTTAAGTTACTCATTATAACATTAGCTATATCCCAATAAAAAGTAGCCTATGTAACTGCTTGTAACATTTGCTATCCGTCAGTGAATGTCAACTGGCCTGTTGGTCTAGTGGTTAGTGGTCCTGACTGCTATGCCGGAGATCCTGGGTTCGATTCCCACCCAGGACAAATGTTTGTGTGATGAGCACGATGATTTGTTCTGTGTCTGGGTGTAATTTATTTATATATGTATGTATTTAGAAATATATAAGTATGTTTATCAGTTGTCTAGTACCTATAACACAACCTCTGCTTAGCTTGGGACTAGACGGCGTTGTGTGATAGTTGTGGAATATTATTTTTTTATTCATTATTGTAACATATAAATTATATTTTTAAATATTTCAATAAAAAAAATAAAAAAACATTTAAAAATATAAAAAACAGTGTCCCACCGATATCGGGAACAGGGTCCAAGCTACCGGCGGTCAGGGCTCCAGAGAAAGGAACCTCCTGACAATACGAGCCGTGTCCAGGAGTACCGCTTATAATTATTATTATTATAATGTCCTGTCAAAATCGGTCTAGACGTTTCGGATGTTAGCCAGAACAAACCGATAACTAATCAAAAATTTTAAAGTTCACGTACTTGTTGTATCGAATCGAATACACTTTGAAATATGTACATTTAGTAATCAAATGTTTTTTTGATAATACAAACAGGCACTTCAATTTTATTTATGATACAAAAAAGCGAAGCGGATGACAAGGTAGGTTTGTGAACATTTTCGTCGGGTTTTTTTCATTTTTAACCGACTTCAAAAAGGAGGAGGTTCTATGTTCGGCTGAATGTATGTTTTTTTTTTATGTTTGTTCACCGATTTCTCGGTCAATTGTGGACCGATTATAAAATATTTTTTTTTATTGAAAGGTTATGCTTCCAAGTTGGTCCCATATAAATATTGTTATGATCTGATCATGAATTTCGAAGATATGGAACAGAACTCCTCATAGGAACACAGCAGAACCGTCGTAACTAGTAAAATTGCTTTATTTATACGTGTAGTCGATGAGTGATTGAAAGAAGAGGGGGAATATATCGAACTGATCTGATGATGAAGCCTGAATTTAGGCACCGGAGCTCTGTAATAAATTAATGTAATCTAACCGTATTTGGTATTATTAGAATTGTCATGAGATGCACTCTGGCTATAAGGTATTTAAGTATGGCTGAGGGGTACTTTTTAGTGGTGGTACCATAACTAAAAAGTGAAAAATAAAAAACTTTACAAAAAAAATACAACCGACTTCTATGTAAAAAAGACACTGAAAAGTGCAAAATAACTTTAATTTCGGAAGTCGTTGTTAAATAATGAAGAGACAAAACTATTATAGAAACACCGACTTCCGAAATTAAAGTTATTTTGCACTTTTCTGTTTTTTTTTTTACATAGAAGTCGGTTGTATTTTTTGTAGTAAAAAGTTTTTTGTTTAAATATTTTTTTTAAAATGGGCACCAAAGAGCTATTGCACCACTCATCAAGTATGGCTTCTTCCCGCAACAACTTATTGAAGAACAAAGCCCACCATGTCCATCCATCTACTCGCAATAACTTCCACACTTCAACTGGTGTTCCACCTGGACCAATGTCTTTACCATTCTTCGTTTCATTTACTGCTATTTTAACTTCATCCAAACTAACCACTCTCACTAACCCCACATTCATTGATTTATTCTCTAAAACCCCACTCCAATTATTTTCCTCATTCATAGTCTTTCAAAATATCCCTTCCATCTCTTTTTGATTTTTTCGTCATCCGATAGAACCATTCCAGTTTCATCTCTTATACATCTTACCTGGCAAACATCCCTCGCCTTTCTCTTTCTTATTCTAGTAAGCCGGTATAGCTCTTTTTGGCCTGCAGGTCTGTCCAGCGTAAATCTTTTTTTTTTCAGCTTTTAAACTAGCTTTTCCTGGCTCTACACGCTGCCATTCCTTAAATTTTCTCTTCTTTTCTTTCAATACATTCTGAACTTCTGTCGATCACCACCATGTACCCCTATCTATTATGCCCTTTTAATTTCCTCTCATCTCTCCCAAAATATCTTTCGCTGCATGCCTAATAGACCCAGCTATCTGATTCCAGCTTTCATCTATACTTCGATCAGTCTCCCATCTCTATCATTCTGTCCACCACTCGCTCCCTGAACTTCTTCGCACAATCATTCCTCTGTAACATATGCCATTTTATTTTAGGGGGAGGACGCTCTTTGTTTTCGTTAGACAGTATTTTGACCACTGATGTCATAACTAGGAGTCTGTGTTGTGAGACTAGGTCTTTTCCTGGCAGTACTTTGCAGTCTTTTATGACGTGCTTTAAGTGGTTGCGCCGAGCTAAAAAATAGTCGATTTGGGTCTTATGATTACCACTTTTGTACGTGATCATGTGTTCGTCTCTTTTCTGGAACCACGTATTGGCTACTGCCAGGTCAAATGCAGTAGCGGATTGCAGCAGCGTCTCTCCTTCACTGTTCGGACTACCGAAACCCCATCCCTCATGTACTCTCTCATAAACACCTTTCATTCTTCCCACATGTCAATTAAAATCCCCTCCAACTATCTATTCTTCATGAACAGGGATGTTCATTAAAGCTGTTTCAAAATCCTCACAAAACTTCTCTTTTACCGTTTCATCACATCCTACTTGTGGTGCATACACACTAACTCCATTCAACATCAATAAATAACAACACACACAACTCCATTCAACAACAATCTAAAACATAACTTTCACAACTATAAATTTATCACCAATCCTTTGTACTTCCATCACGCTTTCTTCCAAATTACTGTCTAACACTATTTTTACACTATTTCTTTTTCCATCACTTCCACAATAGTAGATCTTGTGTATATCCCTTACCAATTTCTCTCGCTTTTGTTCCTCTCCATTTAGTTTCCTGCAAGCGTGCTATATTTATCCGTCTTCTTTTCAATACATCCGCTAACTCTCTGGCCCTTCCAGTCATAGCCCCAACATTCCAACTTGCATACCTCAATCTCATTTCCCGAGCTAGCTTCTTACGTTGCACGTTGCACCCGCCTGAGGTGGTGCAACAACCCTGGTCCATTTCCCACAGAAGCCGGGTGCTGCCCCTGCGCGTCGCCTGTGGGGAACGCCCTACCCCTAACGCGTATTCTATTAAGACCGAACATGTTGCATATGGGGGATTTGGCTAGTTTTTTAAAGTCTGCCGCCAGCCTGACACCAACCCTCCTTGGGCATGTTTTTCTTGGTGGTTTACCCGCCACCACGGGGTGACCTAAGATGCTGTAGTATGCACAGTCTCTAAATATCCCTTAGTCGCCTCTTACTAGACCACGGGAAGATATGGGATGGTGCTATTCTTTACGTCCGGCACCATACAGTACCTACATACAAATTCAAACCCTACTATTAGTAAAAAAATTTTTACAAAAAAAATACAACCGACTTCAATGTAAAAAAAAAAACACTGAAAAGTGCTAAATAACTTTAATTTCGGAAGTCGGTGTTTCTATAATAGTTTGTCTTTTCGTTATTTATCACCGACTTCCGAAAATTAAAGTTATTTAACACTTTTCAGTGTTTTTTTTACATTGAAGTCGGTTGTATTTTTTTTGTAAAAATTTTTTATTTTACACCTTTTAGTTATGGTACCACCACTAAAAAGTACCCCTCATCCAAACTTAAATACCTTATAGCCAGAGTGCATCTCATGACAATTCTAATAATCCCAAACACGGTTAGATTACATTAATGTATTACAGAGTTCCGGTGCCTAACTTCAGGCTTCATCATCAGATCAGTTCGATATATTCCCCCTCTTCTTTCAGTCAGTCATCGACTACACGTATAAACAACGCAATTTTACTCGTTACGACGGTTCTGCTGTGTTCCTATGAGGAGTTCTGTTCCATAACTTCGAAGTTCATGATCAGATCATAACAATATTTCTATGGGACCAATTCGGAAGCATAACCTATCAATTAAAAAAAAAAAATCTAAATCGGTCCACAATTGACCGAGAAATCGGTGAATGAACATGCATAAAAAAAAAAATACATTCAGCCGAACATAGAACCTCCTCCTTTTTGAAGTCGGTTAAAAATAATAACTGCCTTTATTAAACAAAGTTATTTTATATAATGAATCGATAATGGATACAACAACTTAGTATAACACTATCGATATTGACGGATGTTGTCATCGCAATGAACACATTACATTGCGCGATTGCTAACTTGGTACAAAATGGGACCCATGTATTGCAAACAATATATAATTTTGCATTTCATTTTGAGTTTATCGTTTTAATGTACAAATTACGTAATACTATAGTAATAATTATAAACATGATTTGTATTTAAAAGTTTTTCGGACTTACCGGGGAAAAGAAATCCCTTCTTGGGCTACGCTACACACTTGGCTTCTTTTCCGATACATTGCAATAGCGCAACACGGCATAACTTGTTTTTCACGGAGCTTCGTACAATGTTACAGTATGAGCGCGATTGATGACAGCTCGACCGGTGTCAATCAAACTTCGGCCAAATTGAATTATGATCATTGTCATACTTTGTGGCACGCCTGCCCCGCCCACAAGGCCATTCTAACCTCTTTTCGAGTTGTCGAGGACCTACAACATTTATTGATGGAAAGTGTCCAATATGAGTCCAGTAGAAATAGTTTGATAAGGTCTCTGAATTTGAACAGAACTAGTGTATGCATGTTCCATAACATTCTATCCCAACCAAACAGTGACAATGCCAAAGATTTGTTCGAATTCATGGCCCATGTCTTGTGATGTACATACAATTGTTTTGGATACGATGGGGCTGACATACGCTATGCGTAAAAGCCCCTGTAAATAAAGAAAAAAAATAAACATCTATTTTGTAGTGATAACAAACATTAATAAGCTAATATACATAAAATAATAACGAGTAAACCATTCTTATTTACAGATTGATGTGCCAGATGAACAGAAACTGCCACAGAGTCATTGGGTTAAGAAAATCACGACAACTTTACCAAGACCATTGGTAATGAAGCATGATCACAGGGAGCTGAATTCAGCTAAGAAAAAATTGCCTCAGCAAGAAGACAGTTTCGCTGATCTCTCATACCATCAAGCTGAAGTCTCTGTTTGTACACAGAAATCTGCATTCAGTACAAAGAAAAATCATTGACCATATTATTATGACTAATTTGTAACACATCATCCTTTTTGAACGGAATGTTGTAGTATGAAATTAATTATTTTGATTATCCTTTCAAAATATATCAGTACTATTTTCGATTGAGACTCGATTATTCAGTTCTCACTTAAGGTAGAACTACATTGGGCCCACGTGAGCTCCACGTCCGCCGAACTGAGCGCGTCGGTCTCCATACATTTTATATGGCAACTAGACTTGTACAGCTACTTTAAATCCACGCCACGCAACGACGGTAACGGGCGAGCGGGAAATATCCGTTTGGAGGAGTATCAAATTGTTTGTGCTTGGTCTAGCACCCTATTTACTTTTCTGCTCGAGTCCACAACTTGACTCCTACTTTAGTATGAAAATTTCAAAAATGTGGATGGAAGCTTGCTTCAAGGGCTTCAAAATCACTACAACCTTTGTCCACCATTGCTTAAAGATTCAAAGCATTTTATTTCAAATAAACCATTTACAGGCACTTTTGAAATGTCAAGAAGTCAGTCAGTCAGAAAAAAAAAAGATGCTAATTGCACATTCCAAAGCGTAGATCTCTATGGAGAAGAATGTGCAAGAAACTCCATGGAACTCTTTTCAATCATAATTTGTAATTACAAATATCTCTGTTACATGTTACTTGTCGCTATCATGTGAGAACAATTTAAATAAAGTAAAAATAAAAACTAAATATAGATATTAAAATAGAAACTGGCAGCTAAGAGATGACCAGTCTCAACTGACAGCGCCCGTTCACGGACATGACGCGAATATTAGCACCACTCAGCTCAACCATTTTGAAGGGAACCGAAAGATCCAACATACTCGCCACCATCAGTGAGCGACTCTCAACTGCCATGCTCATTTATGTCAAACAAATAAGTCCATAGTAACCTAAAAACCATAAAATAGCCCTATGGTACTCACATTTACAAACTTTGAAAAAAATGCTTTACATTATATACCTCCAACTTATAATATGCTTGTCTGCATAGTGTGCGTTTAATACATGATTTAAATTTTGTTTCATTGAGTTCTAATATTTGGGGAGGTATTTTATTATAACTTTTCAAACAGTACCCCATGAAAGAAGAGGCCACTTTAGCCAGTCTGAAACCTGGTTGAACTAATTGGTCCCTATTTCTTGTAACATAATTATGTCTATCGCCTCTTGGTAAAAAGATGAAGATTTTTTCTAACGTACGGGATGTTTTCATAGGTTTTCATAAATATATTGATTGACAAGGCACCGTCAATGTTAATATCCTTAACCCTTAGAGAATCGCACCAGCGAAGGTTGTAAATAGCTCTGATGGCTCTTTTCTGTAGTGTAAAAATTGAGTCGATGTCTGCAGCCCGTCCCCATACTAAGATACCGTATGACATGATACTATGAAAATAACTAAAATAGACTATTCTAGCGGTATCAACATCCGTAAATTTGCGGATTTTTCTAACAGCATAATTGCAGCTGAGCTAAGCCGTCCTGCAAGAGATGTTAAATGAGGACCCCATTGTAGCCTTGAGTCAAGCGTAATCCCCAGGAAAACCGTTTTATCGACAAATTCTAGTTTTCCATCGTTCAATAATATCACAATCACTACTTTTGACATTCGGTAAGGAAAATCTTATGCATTTAGTTTTTTTCCCGTTTAAAACTAGATTATTAGCAGTGAACCAGGTTTGGACTTACAGTAGGGCGTTATTTTCGTCGTCGAGATTAGTCCTTTTATTTAATCTTCGTTGGTCCGACTAGATCCGCATCGCTCTTGACCGCGGTATTCAGTGCCCTTCACACCGCCAGAGAAAGAAACAGATGAGGAATATAATACGAGTGAGTGATGAAGTAGGGAGGTCACGACACTCGCGACCCTTAGCATTGAAGAATACGACACGAGGAGAGATTTCTTTTTTTTTTATCTTCAAAGGTCTAATATGAATAACGTATTTCTCAAATATCTGTGGCCCTAGTGAAAAGGGATCTTTACAGGAGACGCAAAAAACACTCCGCGCGCTTCAAATTGTTTGATCTCGTGTAACATTTATTAAACCGCTACCTAATGAAATACATGTGATCAAGGGCGGATCCAGCTTTGGCGCCAGGGGGGGGGGGTCACATAGTCGTGCTCAAGTCACAAGAAATTCAATTTTGATAATAATAGATTCGGGTAAAAATACATACATACAAAATACCTACTATTTTATTGATGTATGCACTGCCCCCCTAGCCAAGTTACAACCGTTTCGTTTCTCTTTTCTTTGATCGACTCGAGTCGGCCACGCCTCCTATTCCTTTGTTCTGACCACGTGACTGAGCATTGAGATGACGTCAGAATAAAGAAATCTGAGGCTTGGCCTACTCAAAGCGATCGACAAAAAGAGAATCGAAACGTTCCGGTTGTAACTTTGCTAGGGGCGCTGTACTTAAAAATACCTGTAGGTATTTAAATAACAAAATCATTTTTTCTTTTACGTCTTCTCACGAAACGCGTTATCACTTTCATTTACTTCAATGGTAACGAGAAAAGCAAGTGGTGAGCTAAACTATTACTAATTAACGTTTACACCAATGACCAACTAGTGAGCCCTAATACAACCCGCTTTCTGTATGCAGACGACCTGGCATTAACTTGCCAAGCCACTGATTTTGAGGAGATTGAGGTCAACCACCGCTCACTCAGATATTAGCCAGTATTACACTGCTAATGCGTTAAAACCAAATCCCTCAAAAACGCAAACGTGCGTCTTTCACTTTCACACTACCCGTGGCCCCGGCCGGCCCTGCGTTCAAAAATAACCAGAGTGGGGTAGGGTCGTTACTCTAACCGTTCAAAAATGCTTCGAGTTGCAACCCAGAGTCGTTCTTTTATAACTCGAGTAGCTACCCTAGAGTTAACTCTAGGAACTCTTACTCCGAGCAGGGTAGGTTGGTTTAAGCGGCGGGAATGACAGTTGCTTGGCATTGACAGTTGAACGCTACGTTCGCGTTCAAAAATGCGAGCGTCGAGCATCTACCCTGATGACGTCATTAGAGTTAACTCTAACCTCATTTTTGAACGCTAGGTTGTAGGCTTCGACCCTGCTGGGTCCCTACGATTTGCTGTCATCTCCCTGAGGCGCGCGTGGAACAGTACGCGCTGTCGACGACTTGGGCTCGGTCCGGACGGTCGGACGGCGAGTCACCCATTGCTCGCCGTCCGCAAGCCCGCGCCTGCGGTGGCCGGAAATCGGGATCGAGATCAGAATCCCGGCGGCGGTTGGGGCGTGAAGACCGTTGCCTAACGCGATCGGCCGCCTCCTTTGCTAGCATTACTGCTTCGCAGAAGGAGGCGACCGCCTGCCACTCCTCCTCGCTCCGGACCATGGCCTGTGACAAGGCCCGGCGCGAGAGATCGCGCCGCCGATCGCCCCCACGAGGACACGGCGTTGCTCTGCCCAAGCGGGGCACACCTCCACCGTGTGCTCCACCGTGTCCTCGGGGCGGTCCACACAGTAGCGACACCCGGACGTCGCTTCCGCACGAATCCGGTGCAGGAACTTTCCGAACTTATCGTGTTCGGTGAGAACCTGCGTCATGCGGAAGGTGAGGACGCCGTGAGGTCTTTCCAACTACGCCTCAAAGAGGTCCCCTCTGTAACCGCCATAATTGTGGCTTGCCTAGCACTGGGTCGCGACAGTCGCTGTTACCATTTCTCCATGAGACCTCGCCGGAGCTCTGTCCGCCATGCTGCGACTTGTCGCGGCAGCGGAGTTTCGTCCCAGCGTTGCATCTCCATGCGCAGATCGTGCATGTGTGCAACGACTGTTACCTCCAGATCCCATAGTGGCTGGCCAGCAAGGAGGCTCGCCGCTTCGCGGGAAATCGTCCGGTATCCTCGCACCATCCGTATGGCCATGACCCTCTGGCATGCGTTCAGCCGGGCCGCCCGGCTGCTTCCGTAGCGCCGGCACCCATACCGGTGCGCCTTAAAGGGCCATGGACCGAACATTTCCCGCATAGAGCCTCCGGCAGGAGGTGTCTGGACCCCCAGGTTGGGTAGGAGCCGCTTGAGGGCAGCCCCAGTCCGATTTAGTTTGGGAGCCAAACGTTGGAAGTGCTCTTCGATATCCCATCGGCTGTCGAGAACGAGTCCCAGGTACTTCATCGTCGACCCGACGCCGATGTGGACTCCTACCGTTAGTTAGGAACCCGGTGGTGGCGCGTTCCGAGGGCCGTGAAAGCACATGGCCTCGGACTTGTGCAATGCCACCTCGAGTCCCAACTCCTGGATCCTGCTCTTGACTGTCCCAACCTGTCGCGTGCCGCCTGGTACGCGCCAGGACCAGCGTGACCAAGTACTTATTGCAAATAAATGTTTTTTCCCTTTATTTTGGTGAAAACTGATATGTCTAGAAGTCTAGTAATATAATTATTAACTAAACCATTTTTAAGGCCTAAGTGTTGTTGATAAACACCAACCAGATTAAAAAGTGGGTGATTTATGTTAATTTAGTTGTAAAAACAAATCATTTTTTTTTTAAACCAACTTTTGTAGTTCTTTTTGGTATCAGTTGAACCCTTTTACACAAAGTAACTTCCTTATTTTTACCCGACTACGGAGGGTTATGATTTTGACAGGCTATGTATGTATGTGAGTTTGTTCATCTGTTCCCACATAGCTCCTAATCTACTTATCGGAACTCGACGTATGAGGTATCGTTAGAACCGTCTTAATTGTCCGCTGAACATAGGTTACGTGACGTGTCACAAAACTTGATATGGCGCCCTCTAGCGGACAAGAAGTAATGTGTAAAAAATAAAATTGGAGATAAATACGCCGTGTTTGGTATCATTTGAAAGGGCTTTACTTGTACATTTCCATACTGTTCAAATTTAAAGTGACGCCCTCTAGCGGACAAGAAGTCATGTGTTAAAAAAAATGTTAAGATAAATACACCGTGTTTGATATCATTTGAAAGGGCTTCACTGGTACTTATCAAAATATATCATCAAAATTCAATGTGGCGCCCTCTGGTGGATAAAAATTAATTTACCATTATTAATTAGAAATTTTAAATTTAGCTTTTGCAAATGGTATAGAAGCACAGTGATTTAACCTCCTGGATTCCAGAAAAAAAAAAATTCTATATTGTCTAAAACTTAGGTTTTCTGATATTTCAGGGGTCAGTACATGTCTAAAAAAATGTCAATAAATATATTGTATTGTATATATAGATTTTACTTATGTCATATATATCGAACAGTGGTTTTGCATATGACACGAGTATTAATACTTACGTCATATGTATCTGACATTGGCATTCAACACCAAATAAAAATCCAAGTATTTTATTAAATCAATATGCATTTATTAATTCTACATCACATCTGGTCAGTCTTAATAATCATTTTTCTTAACATAACATAATTCTAATTTTTGGTGTGCAAAATATCTTTTTGAGATAATATCTACTTTTAAAAAACATAACGACAACACAATGACATATAAAAAAGGAACTGAAATGCACTACTAAATATGCTCAGAAAAAATAATAACTAAAATTAATAATTTTCTCATAAACAACATAATTAGATTTTCACAAAACGTAACGAAAACTTCTCAAATGTAATCAACTAAAAACAAAAAAAAAAACATATATATCTACCTGCACATCTATTTTCTATGAAATCTAAGATGGCAATTCCTTTTTGGTGTGCTACATAAAAATATATTGCATTTAGTACAAAACGCTGTTGTAGTTTTGGAGCATTTTGGATAGCGGCATCTTTTTTGGGTGTCATTGTAATCAACCAGATGTTCAGCCTTGTGATGTCTTACAATTTCCGATGGTATAGGAGTTATTGGCACTTTTCTTTTTTTGTGCTTGGGCTGCAATTCTTCAGTCTCGTCAAGACTTTCTGAATCTGATAATAAAGAATTTTTCTCTATGAGACTGGTACCTAGATCCAGTTTGAAAGTGCGCAACTGCGGTATTTTGTATTTGTTGACACCTTTTTCAGCTTCTCTTTCTTTGTACAACAGCCAGGCGTTACTGACTGCCAAATCGACCATGTGGGATATAAATCTGACTGTCCATTTTTTGGTGCGTGATCTGGAGGGACATACAGACAGCATGCGATCAGCCATGTCAACTCCGCCCATGTATTGATTGTACGATTTGACTATTTCTGGCCTAGATACAAATTCGTAGACTTTATTTTTCTTTGACCATCTACGGCACTGATCTTGATTTTCACTCGAGTGAATTGTTGATAGGAGAATAACTGGTTTATTATCTAGCCAACGAACTATATTCAATATTTTGTCACATCTAGATTTTGTTTCAGAAGAGCCTCTGGGTTTCTTTGTGAAAGCTTTTTCGTCAGAGAGCTGGCAATTTTTCGGAATCCTATTTTTTTGTATGGTGCCTGTTGCGTGAAAACCTTTTTGTAGCAAAATCTCGGCTAATTTCACCGTGGTGAAGTACCTATCAAAATAAATGCGATGACCTCTTACAAGCGTTTTGCAAAGACTGAGAATAGACGCCTCACCAAGAGTATATCCTTCTTCAATCAACTCGGGACAAGTAGTATCTCCTTGGTATGGAAGCATGTCTAGGACAATGCCTTGTGGAGTAGCCAATACAAAAATTTTTAGGCCAACAGGGTTGGGTTTTCCTGGGCAATATTGCCGTATGCCACACTGACCACTGAAAGGCACTATCATCTCATCAATGCTTAATTCAATAGGCTTGTCTTGTGCGTGACACCCTTGCAAGACACACTGAAAAAGTGGATTTACTTTCCATATTTTAGTTTTTAGTTTGTCTTCATCTGATACATCAGTATCAAAAACTACTTTTAGACTATTTCTTATATTAAAATATCTATTTCGTGTCATAGCCCTTTTTATAATCTGAATCCCGTATTTTTGAGACCAAAATAATGCTATTTTTGGCAAATTAATAGCACTCATTACCATCTGAATACCAAAAAAGACTTTCAGTTCTTTGACTGTTAGACCCAAAGTACAGCCTTTTCTTAGTATATTGGTTCTATTTGTAGCCGTTGTCATTTTTTCCAATATATCATCATTGATGTATTGGAAGAAATAATCTTCAGGTGTCCATGACTCAGTCTCAATTTTTTTATAACTGGGTTGGTAAAATGGGAGTTCTAAAGGCTCAAATTGGCCATTCCATGCGTCGAAAATAGGCGTTCCTGATACTGCTACTTGACGTGAATGCCTGCGGGTACCTCTAGTTCTCCCTCCACGGCCAGATGAGCGGGTGCGATTTCGGCCTCGGCTCCTTATTCTTTCTGCTACAGAAGATTGCAGAGAAACGTCTGATTGGGAAATTACTTCCTCATCTGAAGAGCTCGATGATGAAGTACTGGTTTCTTCCTCTTCTACAGGTCTCGGTGTAAAAATAGTATCATCATTATCATCAGCATCAGAGAGATCTATGTCTGATTCTTCGAGTCGCAATAAAAGTTCGTCATCGCGTAAGGCTGTAAAAAATAACTTTTTGAGAACCAATGTAATATATATATGACATAAACTATAAATCAATTCTCATACTGAGAACCATTGTAATACCAGTATGACATTAAAAAGTTTCTGATCTCAACGCTCACAAAAAATCACCATTTGAAGAAATAATCTGTTTATTAGTTACGTAGGTATGTTATTAGTACGAAACAAGCACAGTTATTGTGACAAATAAAGTGATTCAATAGGAATTTTCGGATAACTTACCGCGTGCATCTGAGCGACGTGCCATCTTCCACGCGGCGACTCAAAAAAAGCTAGTTTACCATGGTTGTAGAACTACCGTAAAACGATTATTTTGGAAAATATTTCACAGACAATCTTCTAACGAATTTTTAATTGTTTATGTAATATAGGTATGACACTGGCATCCAGGAGGTTAACACCAAAATAATTTAAATAAAAAAAAAGTAAAAAAACTAAAACCCGACTACGACAAAAAAAACGACGAAACTAAAAGTATGAAACAAGATTTCCAGGATGCTGAAATAAACAAGGTAAAAAGAAAAGCCGTAGTCACACGTTATTAAAGTGTTTCGGTTGTTACCTATAACGTGTGACTGCGGCTTTTCTTTTTACCTTGTTTATTTCAGCATCCTGGAAATCTTGTTTCATACTTTTAGTTTCGTCGTTTTTTTTGTCGTAGTCGGGTTTTAGTTTTTTTACTTTTTTTTTATTAGAAATAGCTTAGATCCGTTTTCGCCAAAGAGATTTAAAGAGATACTGAGATACAATAGAGCGGCTATCAGAAAAAAATGTCTTAGAAAAACTGTCATCCTATGCCTCAGTGACGCCATCTGGTTCTGAATAGCAAAGACGCGAATTAAATTTGTCAAAATTTATAATTATTTAACTACCGCTCGGTAGGTAAGGCCTTACCATGATAATGTTAAAATGTCAGTCGTACGAGCGAAAAAGAGTGATGGAGCTGTACACCCTATTATAGCTCCATCCCTTTAACAGTTCGGTTTAAGTCGTAAAAGTAAAATGCTAATCTTGAGATAAAATGACTGGACCTAACTTCGGTTTTTACGAAGCAATTAAAATTCAATAATTTTTATAAATAGTTCTAGAACATTTGCTGATTTTGTGATAATGCCATTTATTGCTGAAAAGCTTAACCTTACCTATATCACACATTGAGGCTCTACCGGGCATTTTTACTTTAAATGGCGCAGGCTGTTTTCGTGTTGTCCCATGAAAACAAATACATGAAAGTTGAACATATTTTGAAACCTATCTAAAAAGGTTTAATAGAAATATAAGAAGAACTGTTATTCTATTCAATTAGATACACATAAATATGGTGTTATATATTTTACATTAGTTTGAAGTTAAAGAAAACCTTGATTTGAAGCTGTCCCAAGATCAGTTTTCCGGTATTACATAGATTTTTTTAAATATTTTTATTCTACTATAAGTCTTGCGATGTTTTAATTCAATTGTGAGATAGTTATTCTTACATTTAAACTAATTATTAACAATAGTTATCATAGTAAAATTGTAAGATAATTGCATAAAACCTTTGTCCCATAGAATTAAGATTACAGGACAAGTCCGTATATATATCCTATTTAGCAAATATTTTTTATTTTAATGGGAACCCCAAGCGCGACATCTAAGATATAAATGCAGCCATTTTGTATTTAGTCGCAACAAGGTGAATTGGTGGACATATGTATGCGCAACGAAAAATTTATTAAAAAAATTTGTTTTACAAAGTAACGTGTTTTTACCTACGACTATTTATCTGGTTGTTAATTCTTTTTGAGCAGTAGCACTCCAAGTTATATTGAGGCCATTTATGTATGATTTAGAAGTTTTATAGTAATATTCTTTGAGTATTTCAGATTTGTTTTTAAAGTGAACTACTTGCGTAACGTCCTTTTCGTTACAGTTACTATAGGGTGGACTAAAATGTTACGAAAAGGAAAAGTAAAGCATTGTACAAATTGTAAGTACTTAGAGATTATTTGGTTTTTGTTTGTTAAACAATTTCTAGTTTTATGTACTACCTCAAATTTCAATAAAATAATAATAATTTAACGGTAAGGTAAGGTTGAGAGCAGTGGTGGCCGAGTGGGAGAGCAGTGGTGGCCGAGTGGGAGAGCAGTGGTGGCCGAGTGGTAACGACCCCGACTTATAAATTGTTAGTCGCGGGTTCAAACCCAGCCAGGCGCATTACTTTGTGTAATTTATTTCATCACCACTGCTCTCAAAACGGTGAAGGAAAACATCGTAAGGAAACCGGCATGCCCTAGAACCAAAAATTCGAAGACGTGACATCCACCAACCCGCACTGGGCCCGCGTGGTGGATTACGGCCCATTCCCTCTCCTAGAGAGAGGAGGCTGGGACTCAGCCGTGGGAACATTAAAAGGCTGAATATGTATGTATATGTAAGGTTGAATGAAGATTGATTAAAACTAAGTAGGTTTTGAGAGATTGTTAGAAATATAAAGTGTTTATCAGAAAATTCGATTTTTTGTATCTACATATTGGCATAGTGAGGACTATTCTTAATAATTACGTATCGTAACACTTAGGCCTTGCGCGCACTGCCTTGCGTTTTTCTAACGCATAATCTGAGAAGTATGGAGCCTCATAGAAGTGCGCGCACTGCGGTGAAATAAACGCATGCGGTAGAATCACCGTTGGCCTCTCGCTGCAAATTTGCGGTGAATCTACCGCAAATATTTTTGTATTGCATAGAGATCTAGGAAGCGCCGCGCACTGCGGTGAAAAAAAACGCACGTTTTAACCGACTTCAAAAAAAAGGAGGAGGTTATCAATTCAGTTGTATTTTTTATCATCATTTTTTTTATGTTTGTTACCTCAGAACTCCGTCGTTTCTGGACCGATTTGCAATTTTTTTTCCCCTCGATTTAATTTGATTTGATTTGAAATGACTGGTTGGTTTGATATCGTTGAAGTGATCTGATGATGATGATGCGGCGAAAAAAATCACGTTTTTAACCGACTTCAAAAAAAGGAGGAGGTTATCAATTCGGTTGTATTTTTTTATATTTTTTTTTAGGTTTGTTACCTCAGAACTCCGTTGTTTATGGACTGATTTGCAAATTATTTTCCCCATGAAGGAAAAATCCAGTTCTGATGATGGGATCCATGAGGAATCGAGGGTACTCCTCAAAAATTATAGGCCACCTTATAGTGATTTTGGTATTTTCATCGAGAACTTAAGCATTTGCACTTCATCAAATGTTACTTTTTGACTATATCAAAAAGTAACATTTGATGAAGTGGAACTGATGAAGAAGACCAGAAATGGTCAACGGAACTTCATACTCAAATACACTAATAAAAATAAAAACACTAATAAAAATTTCGGAGAAACAAACAATACCGAAAAACCCCGACTTCCGAAATTAAAGTTATTTTGATCCTTTTAGTGTTTTTTTTTAGTGAAGACGGTTATTTTATTTTTGTAAACATAACCCTTCTCACAGTCGGGTAAAAAGTTTTTATTAATACTTTTTAGCTGCGATGCACTTATAAACAGAGTGCCTATTTCTCATGACAATTCCAATTAACCCAAACACTGCTAGGTTACCTTGTTTTATTATTAAGTTCCTGTGTCTACCTTCCACCTTCCGGCTCCATCATCATCATCAGATCACTTCGATGATACCATTTTCAACGTAACTATTCAGAACTATTCATTTATTTGTATTTTCATAGTCGCTTAACTATCTTCATTGTGATATCTATGTGAGTATGAAGTTCCGTTGACCATTTCTGGTCTTCTTCATCAGTTCCACTTCATCAAATGTTACTTTTTGACTGTAAATGCATAATATTTGAGGAGTTCCCTTGATTCCTCATGGATCCCATCATCAGAACTGGATTTTTCCTATAAGGGAAAAAAAAAGATTGCAAATCGGTCCATAAACGACGGAGTTCTGAGGTAACAAACATAAAAAAATTGATAAAAATTACAACCGAATTGATAACCTCCTTCTTTTTTTTTAAGTCGGTTAAAACGTGCGTTAGTTTCGCCGCAGTGCGCGGCCCTGTTAGGCCGTGCGCGCACTGCCTTGCGTTTTTCTAACGCATAATCTGTGAAGTATGGAGTCTCATAGAAGTGCGCGCACTGCCGTGAAATAAACGCATGCGGTAGAATCACCGTTGGCCTCTCGCTGCAAATTTGCGGTGAATCTACCGCAAATAGTTTTGTATCGTATTGAGATCTAGGAAGCGCCGCGCATTGCCGCGAAACTAACGCACGTTTTAACCGACTTCAAAAAAAGGAGGAGGTTATCAATTCGGTTGTATTTTTTATCTTCATTTTTTTATGTTTGTTAGCTCAGAACTCCGTCGTTTCTGGAACGATTTGCAATATTTTTTTCCCATATGAGATATGCTTCCAGATTAGTCCCAATTTTTTAAAAATCCAGTTCTGATGATGGAATCCATGAGGAATCAAGGGAACTCCTCAAATATTATGCATTTACAGTCAAAAAGTAACATTTGATGAAGTGGAACTGATGAAGAAGACCAGAAATGGTCAACGGAACTTCATACTCACATAGATATCACAATGAAGATAGTTAAGCGACTATGACAATACAAATGAACTTTTAGCTAATTCATGTAATTAATAACATTATCTACAAAGAATCATCAATTTCAAACCCGAAAACGAACCTAAATTTTAAAAAGTGGTTTTTAAAACCTGCGCCTTTTATAGTGAACTAGCTATTGCCCGCGGCTTCGCTCCCGTCAACTGACTACTCTACTCTACTCTACCCTACCCTTAAAAACCATCCTTGAACTTCAACGAACATTTAAAAAAATGAATAATTGGCCAAATTGGTCCAGGCGTTGTTGAGTTATGCGCTTACCAACACATTTGCGATTCATTTTTATATTATAGATTTGCCCTACCACGAGCTCATAACGTGATCTATTTTACGACCTAAACCGGACTGTTAAAGGGATGGAGCTATATAGGGTGTATAGCTCTATCACTCTTTTTCGCTCGTACGACTGACATTTTTACATTATCATGGTAAGGCCACTGGCCACCTACCGAGCGATACTTAAATAATTATATATTTTGACAAATTTAATTCGTGTGTTTGCTATTCAAAGCCAGATGGCGTCACTGAGGCATGGGATGACAGTTTTTCTAAGACATTTTTTCTGATATTCGCTGTAGTCGCTCTATTGTTATCTCTATAAATCTCTTTGCACTACACAATTCAATTCTAAATCGTACAGACGACGCATTCGTGTAGAAGGATCGTACTCTGATGCAAGTTTCGAATTTTCGATCGATGGCGCCGTATTTTTCAAAACAACATTAGATTGGGCTTGTTCTAGCCGAAACAATATTTGTTATTATATAAAAGCGGTTCAATATGGAACTAGGACTTGACTTTAGTATCGTGTGGCAAGAGTTGGGGACTAAATAAAAAGGGTCAAAGCTGGTAGGGCTTGCTTTTAATTTTTTACATAAAAACAACGTGCAACTGAACGCTCGTTTTAAAATTTTTCATGTTGGTAAAGCCTTGATTACACATTACACCTACCGAGTGGAGTGGCGAGACATTGCTCTCAGCTGAGCGCTCGGTATTTGTAAACACATAGCCGAATACTACCTCGCCTCGCTTTACTGTCTCGGCCGAGAAGGATTTTACTGTCTCGCCACTCTACTCGGTAGGTGTAATCTAGGCTTAAGCTTCGTTAGCAGTGGTAGAACTAAAACTAGACCTATGTACCCCGACTCTGACAGGTTAGGTTAGAAGGTGAATGAGTCCAGAGATTCCGCTCGCTGCACTTGCGTCGAGCTCGAGCGACGAATACTTCTCGCCGCCACCACCTGCGCGTCGGCGACCTCCGACCAGCTTGGGACCTCGAGGCCCGCCGGCCTCTGATAATGTCCCCGCTGCCGGTGGAAGTGTGCACCGCATGCGATGGACACCATCCATCAATGAAAATGTCATGCGCTCATACTTTGGGGTTATATTAACGTCGCTATGCTCGCTCACTACGACCCCGCCACCTCCTTCGTGGTTATTTATTTTTAAACCACCCAGAAATAGGAGCCGCGAAGCGGGGCTTCGTCGACTACGCCTTTAAGGGCCAACGCTGCGTTAAGCGAGAGTCTGCGAGAGCACGCGCGGGCACCCGTCGCGTGACTAAACGCGTGTATCGTGTACGGCGGTCCCCGTAGTGGAAACCGGATTATTACCTGCGCAGTGTCGCTAGTTCAACCAGTCATGTGAATGGAGAACTTTAATCTATTATTACGTAGCAAACCGGGCGCGGAGCGCGATTGCCCGCGACGGGTGCCCCTGCGGCCAAACGCGACGGTGCTCTTTTGTATGGGATCGCGCAGGCGACCGTGTAACGCAGCGTCGCGTCGGCCCTTAAACAATTTTTGAGTGTTTTGAGGTTAGGTTACAAAAGATAGTTTTTCTCAGAAACGGTAAGTTACCTCTTCATGGGAGTGTTGCAAGAGGGAAGAGTTCAACCCCTCCCCCCAACTACCAATCCCTCTCCTTCCACACACCTGCCAAAAACTCTTTAAATAAAGATTTAAAAAAAATGGTATTCAAATATACCAAAAAAGAAGACAGATATTCGTTTTAAATCGTAGCGTCGTGATTACACTGTCCTAAATAGTAGACAATTTAGGAAGTAGAGCAGTCTGGACCTCCAATTTACACTAAGGGCGGAATTCTCCAATAAAACTAATCCAACAAAACAATCGGAAGGTGTAATCGCAGTTAGAACAGATTGGATCCAATTAAGGGCGGAATTCACCAATAAAACTAATCGCGTTTTAACGTTTGGCTCGCATAATCGCGTTTAGCCGCTGTCAATAGTGTCACGTCTGTATTTTTCTTTTGTTGTATTTTTACAAGTGCCGCTAGTGACAGCGGCAAAACGCGATTATGTGAGCCAAACGTTAAAGTATATGTAATATAATTATTCTCTGTTTTTCGTTCCGGAGACGCATCCGTCTGCGGCACCACATTGCGTGATTGCGTGCGTCTCTTTCACATTTTTGACAGCAAACAAAATCATATTTTGAACTTTTTAAACCATACATTTTAAATTTATTGAGTAGGTAATAGTGTTTTTACTATGTACACAATAGTGCCATTTGGCATTCAAAATACTGACGGCAACTGTGCTTAAAATCTTGCAAATTGCTCCACAGCTCAGTAAGCAATTGCGTCAGGAATAGAAAACGCATAATTAAAAGAATGTACACGGAAAAATATAAACGCATGCGTGTGCGGCATTTTGGAATATACATTTTATAAATGGCAAAAACGAAATCCATGCACATTATTTCTGAACGAAACTCAATTTAACAACCTAAACATACGAAATTGTTTCCGGTCAAATGTTGCCATGTTTGTGTTGAACCACCAATTGGTAATATACCAACATGGAGCAGTTCTTTTATAGAAGGTTATTTGTTGAGAAACAAAATAGATATTGTTGTGAACTTAGGTTTTTCATTTGTAAATTCATTTGAACTGTGGTATTGAACTTACCTAAAAATGAAAAATCTGGAGATTTACTGTATAAAATACGTGTAAACCAATCTTTTAAAACTTATTCCAATAAATGCAACAACCTCATACTTATTTATTTATTTATTTATATATACTTTATTGCATACCAAGATTACAAATTTAAAAATTTAAATAATAATACAAAAGAAACATACAATTGGCGGCATTTTGATTTCAAGAATAAGCATGGTAAATAACATGAATTTTATAACGCGTTTTTCGTTGTTTTAACCGTTTGGAAATAATACATTGATTTGTGATGTCAACACTAGCATCCGTTTGGTATTATTTTCCATTCACCAATCAAACCATTGCAATAAGGTGCATTGACCAACCTGCTGCTGCTGCTGAATCTAGCCAGCAGTGAACGAGTCAGTTGGTAGATGTTTGCTTCCGCGTTTGTATCTTTGAAGTAACACCATCGCGATGCAGTCGAAGTTGTTTTGCCACTCATCCAAGTAAAATGGCGTCGCTGTTTATCAATTAGCTTGCTCGTTGTGTACATTACTCAGTGATTGTATCCGTGTGAGTCATAAACCAACATAGCAATGACATTTTTATAGCACATAGTGAGAATACGTTTCTAAAACGTTGTGTAGACTGGCAAGTGTGATTTGAGGAACACAATAATGCGCGAATTCAAAGTGGTCGTGTTGGGCTCGGGTGGGGTCGGAAAAAGTGCTTTGACTGTGCAGTTCGTGTCAGGATGTTTCATGGAGAAATATGACCCCACAATAGAAGATTTCTATAGGAAAGAAATAGAAGTGGACAATTCACCATGTGTTTTAGAAATATTGGATACCGCCGGCACGGAACAATTCGCTTCAATGCGAGATTTGTACATAAAAAATGGACAAGGATTCGTTGTAGTATATTCACTAACGAATCATCAGACGTTTCAAGACATCAAGCCAATGAAGGAATTGATAACGCGCGTGAAAGGATCGGAGCGCGTGCCTATCCTGCTGGTGGGCAACAAGGCCGACCTGGAGCACCAGCGCGAGGTGTCGAACGCGGAGGGCTCGGCGCTCGCGCAGATGTGGGCCTGCCCTTTCGTGGAGGCCTCCGCCAAGAGCCGCACCAACGTCAATGAGATGTTTGCTGAAATTGTGCGTGAAATGAACGTTAGCCCCGAAAAAGAAAAGAAAACTTATTGTTGTTGTACAGTGCTTTAATATTTAGAGTGTAATGTGGCATTTATTTCTCGTAAGACTGCAAAAGCGAGGCAGGAACGTGGCTGCCTCTGCTCGATGGCCGACCACCCCCAGTGGGGAGCTCGGCGACGGCGCGCCGGCCCCGGCCGCTGGGGCGCCGGCGGCCGTGATGCGCGTCATATCACATTGTTAATATCGTTGATACATACCATTGTCCAATCAAGGTGCTTTACTTATATTTTCATACTTTATTACTGGTAGATACTCCCGCAATAATGGTTATAATGTGAACAAACACCTATCCTTATTGGAGCATGAATAGCTACTCAAATGCAAATAAAAACAAGCTTGATTTTGTTCATCATAATATTTTGCAGACACTAGTAATAGCTGTGTCTGAAGCAGAAACATTTATTGTAAAGTAATATTAGTCAACTTTGTATATAATTTCATGAGATTAATGATGTTGAAGGGCAAGGACAATTTAGAAAAATAAAAAGCCATCCAATATGCAATAAACTAATGATTGTGTAGAGTGGTGTGCGAGGATGAGTAAGAACTTACGCCTAAGTGATGTCGCAGATTATATTTTATTGTGTAAATTATGTTTATATGAAAAATCAGTAATCAAGGAAAGCAGTATGTTTTGTCAGTTGTGTGATTGTGTTTTAAAGTCTACCAGGATTTGTGATAATACATATAACAAAATACCTATAATAAAAGTTTTAAGTGGGAGATTGAAAAGTGAAGTTTTATTCTTCAGTTAATAAGGTAACCAATCCATTTTGATATTACACAATTTACACTATATGTTTTAGTACAAACAGTGACAACAGCTGTGTTTACATTCTTGAGTAAACTAAAAAAATAAGTTTTGATAATCTATTCTATGCAATTATAAAATAATCAAATTGTTCTGTTATTGGATTAACTAAATGTTGTGTTTGTAGCGTTTTGTACACTAGGCATACTATTTATAATAATTATACCAATAGTAATGTGATATTCAATAGAAAGCAAATAAATTGCATTTGCATTTCAGTTTAGTAATTTAATACAAAACAATAATTTTATTTTTACTACAACTATGAGTCCTTTCTCTTGAACATTCCTGAAAATGGTCTACTTTATTTAATTTTAACTAGATAGTAGAACAGTTATTGGCAACTAATTGCCCAGTGCATACCGAGTGGGCACTCAACTGTGCAGATCATATCATCCACAACATGGATTGAATTGCACATTTTGCTGTGTGCAACTAGTACAACATTGCTGCTGATTGTTTACAATCTTACTTAGACTCCCAAATAAACACCTTATGTATGAATTAGGCATGCAACTTTATATTTATCTATATAATCCATCTGTTTAGGTAATTAACTAAATGTAAACAATCTTGACATGTCTTTTATCTAAAAGTTGTCTAAAAATGTTTACAATTTGTTATTTACCTATAGCAATGTTTGGTGATTAACTAAAGGAGATGTTTCATTTTCGGCCATCAGATGTACATTTATCGAAAAAGAGGAAAAATTATCACAAATTGGGGAAAAATATTCTCTGGTGAATTTGAGCCTGATTTGTTGTGTACAAAAAATAATAGTTTTACAATTATTGCCATGTTTTAATCAACATGGTGTCTCGTTTGCTTGCAGACTTCATTCGTTCTGAAATCATGTCTCATCAAATCAATGTTACATAGAAAATATTTAAAAAATGTGTGTATTCTTGTAGTGATGAAAATACATTACTATTATTCTCATATACATATTTTTGAGTAAACATAATTAAATGTGACCATTTCATTGTTACAAAAATCTTTAGTTTCCATTTTTGAAGTGTTTCTAAACAAATTCAAAATAACCACCCGAACGCTCAAAGGGACTAATGATTCAAAGATTTGATTGTGCTTTGGTGAGCCACTTAGTCTAATATTTTATTAGAAAGATCTGATCTTAGACTATTTATGAGTTTAGTTCTGATAAACAAAAACAAAACAATTCTATAGTTTACTTGAATGTCATCTCTACGACCTATCATGGCTGTCATAACTCTTAGGACAAACGTCAAACATTTAAAATTTTTATTTTGTACATAAAAACCATTTGATATTATGAAAAATATGTTACTTTATTCTATTCAGGGGTAAGTTTCCCAGCTTCGCTAAAATGTACATGTTATGGCCAGAGCCCCATACAAAAATGAAACATCTCCTTTAAATAATCTTTGTATGTCTGTTAGACGATTTTTTTAAAATAAAAAGACAACAAGATTGTTTATGTTTAGTTAACTACCTAAACAAAGGGAATATAGTGAGGAATGATGACAAAGTTAAACATTTTGATGTTAAATAATAACTTTTGACTCAGTTACACATACTAAATGATGGTCAAAAATATTAACTTTTGAAGCTCCTGTTTCTTTTTTGTTAATTGTAAATGTGTAAACATTGTAGGTCATAGATCATTGCTGTTCTTTAGAGTGAGATTTTACCATAATGCATTACCAAAATTTGGCTGACAAAGGTCAAGTCTGTAAATATCTGATTAATGTCTTAATCCACTGACGAGAATCTTGTGCATGATAATTATACATCATTGGTCATAAACCTGTAACAATGTTTTTTGTGATGGAAAAACATTTTTTTCCAACTCTTGAAATTGAATTCAAAAGGTAAAAAAAGGGTAGCTACAAAAATCATTTCAATTCAATAACACCACACAACAGCAACTAAACTGAACATTCAACTCAACCATTGAACTTGGTCCATGATGGACCGGTGTGTATTGAGGCTTACATCTGTTGAAAATTATTTTAGGTCGAATTATTTCTTTTATAAAATATACCTTTGTAAGACACTGAAATACAGTAATTGCATTAATTACTGGAAATACTGTTGCGGTAAAATGCGATGGTTCCTTGTGGCAATCGCTAAGTGGCACGGGTAAACGGCTGGGCACTTGGCGCGTGCTGCTACACAGTAACTAGCCGTTGGACAGTGACGCGCGGTGAGCATAACCATACTTGTTTCTGCAATGACTGCAATAGGCATCTACCTACCTACTTTGTTATTGCCATAACACTGTAACGCATAATTAATTTTGTCTTCGAACTATTTACATACAATAATAGAGCTAACAATACCAATATTATTGTATGTTTCATAAATTACTTTATCATCATAGTATGAACCATGTACCTATTAAATTAGGTATAATTTTATATATTCAAACAGTCGCAACACAAAGAGAAATAAGAATACCGGGAGGGGGAGTTTCGCGACGATAGTGGTCAATCGTAATAATCCATCTTTTGCACGGACTTAACGTTGAAGGATTAATCACAAGAACCGAATTTCCTCACTAACTCTATTTGGATTTAGTTATCGCTGTGACAATACTTAAGACGCTCATGACACGGTCCGCTGCGTGACCTCTACAGCACAAATGTAGGTAGGCCTCGACGTAGTTAACCAACAATCTCTTTAAAGTAACGTTATTTTACCCATAGAAATAAGGTTGCGAAGGTTTACAATTACCGACATGTTGTAAATGACCTAAGGATCACCTGAAGACAAAAAAGTGTTAAATAACAAGTACCTATTAATTGGATTGCGATACACGGATATTCGGCAGTGAACTAATTCCTCAGTGCAGACCGTCACAATCTGTGGCTCAAGTGGCACGTTATCGAGTTTAAGGCCATGCTTCGATTGTTTTAGGCTTTTCGTGCGCTACTACTGCTTATGTGCCGTTAGTGGCCCAGATAGGAGCTAATTCGCCCGGACTTTGACGGGAGGGTGTTGTAATATCGTGTTTATTTCCTTGTGCATCGATTCGTTGCGAGCCACTGACTCCATCTCCATCTTTGCCGATGGAACTAAACGGGTCATAAAGTTTTACTTTTATCACTTGACTAACTGCAGTATCACGTACCCAGGTAGGTACTTACTCGTCTCTGAACTCAAATAGGTACCTACCTAGTTACTTTTAAGTTACTGAACGTAACATCGATTGTGCAATTGTTGCTAATATTTAGTGTGTTACTTTATTCGGTAAACTAGGTTCATTTTCCCTTAAAATGGATTATCCCTAATGAATAATGATTCGTTAGAACTAATGACAATTTAACAAGTTGTTAGGTTTCCATGATTTACTAAGTGATGACAGCATCTACTGGAATATACAATATTTTGAATAGTAATTACAAAAAGTGTGTTATTCGTGCAAAACTAAGTAGGTACTGGTCATCATCATAGTAAATTAGGTCAACTAGGTGTCTACCTAATTGAATGACAACATAATTTCCTTTTAAATACTATAACTCTTAATACGAAAATGGCTCTTATTTCAATGTCTTTTAGGTTCACAATGTAGCGAAATTATCATACGTCTGTTTACTTATTTGCACCAGTGCATAGTGGCCACAGGATAACCACACGTCATAATTTTACCTAATTGTTTTATAACTTTATTCATACCTACATACTTTCATTCAAAATAAGTGAAATTAAATCCTTGGTCTTTGCAAACAGCTGAGGCCATTCCGCCAACATCGCCAACCAATCAAGGACTTGTTCACAAGTCACAGAAAATCTGATAGTACTGTTTAGTTTTATTCGTTGTTTCCACGAAATCAGTCTTGGGAGTTTTGGTACAATTTCAACCTAAATTCTATTTAATTATAAATACCTATATACCTACTTAAATACAAAGATGCGCAACAGCTGTCCTCTTCATTTCGCATCTAGTCGTAGCGTTGCATAGACGAATACCGCCACATGATTACGACGCAATTAATTGATGCTCCGAAAAAAACACAAGTGTGTAATTGATTGACTTTATATTTTAGTACCGTTTAACGACTCTGTGTGTTCCGCCCGAATCTCAGGCTGGTTCTAAGGGTTTGTTACATCTATGATCGAATACAGCTTGAAATATTGACTATAAATTTGTATCGCTGCTTTATTACTTTATGTCATCCTGTAAGTATGCATTAATGCAACTGAATTGGATATTTTACCTGGGTATTCTAAGCAGAAATATTTTATTTATTATATTCTTTATTGTACACCACATAAACAAAAATAAGGACAAACATAATTAAAAATAAGTGTACAATGGGCGGTCTTATCGCACAGGGCAATTTCTTACAGACAACCTTTGGATGGACTGAAAGAGAGGAGATGGATTTAGGGCTGTCAGTGTACAACATCAGAAAAATACTAATAAGACAGAATAACACAAATACATACATACAATATAAGAAAAAAGAAAAAACTAATAAATATTAAATATATAATTGAGCCAGGAGAAGAAAAAATCAAAGTGAAAGGTAATGCTCCTTCACCATTCGAATTTCATTTGATTTTAAATCCTATTAATCAGTCTTTTACCCTTTAGCGGGTAAAAGGAAGCTAAGCGTAATGCTGACGCTTGAACCTTGAAGCTTCCGGTATTATAGTTCTTTGTATGTACTACTATTTGCTGAATTACTGCAGACGGTTCGCGTTTATTTTATTCTATCCTTATAAAACGATGTGTAATTATTGAAACGTCGGATTTCTAACGGGTTTTCCTTCACTTTAGTACTGGACTCGTAACAGCTAAACATAGATAATTATGTATTGGATTTCCTTGTCCTCGATACGAGAGAACCTATTCATAAACATTTCATTCCATCGCTACTGAAATTATTACATTATGATATTAACTCGTTTTGATAGGAATACGTTCCCAACTAGATTGTGGCTAGTTATACAGTTTTAGTTACATTGCCAGACGAGTGGCAAGGGCCGCAGGCTGCGTTTGCGCTGATTAGGTACATTACACAAAGGGAAATACACAGTGTTTCCCCTCGTCAAGCTTTGATAGCACCTGAATGTTAATTCAAAATTGAATCATACACGTTTTGTAATATGATAGGATATATGTGTTAGAATGTACATAATTAATGTTTGATTTGAATATGATTTGAATTTAGGATCGTGACAAACTTTTTAGGATCTGTAACGACACTGATGAAGAAGGAAATAACTATTCAAGTTAGGCAGAATCAATTATATCACCATGTCATATTTATTGACCCTAATGTATAATTACAATGAAACTATGTACCTAATTATAAAGTAACCACCTGTGCCAAGGAATTTATTTGCATCGAATAATAGATAACATTTATGTTTTAGGTCTAGAACAGGTAGAAGGAACCTCACACGTATGAACATTTCAATGATGGTGGTGCACTTGAGCCCGCAACTTTTTTTATTCATTCAGACGAATGTAATCAAATTACATTGTGACGTCACATTTGTATGCTGCAATTTATATCTACTAATAGCTGCTACCAGTGGCTTCACCCGCAAAATTATACCATAGGAACACACTCCGCCAGGAATAAAAAGTATCCCATTTGGTATTCCAGGACATGGTCTACCCGTGTATCAAGTTTCATCGCCATCCATTCAGCCGTTTGAGCGTGAAGAAGTAACAAATATACACACTCACAAACTTTCGCCTTTATTATATCAGTGTATGTGTGACTTCAAAAAGGAGGAGATTCTATGTTCGGCTTAATGTATTTTTTTTATGTACACCGATTTCTCGGTCAATTGTGGACCGATTTTGAATATTTTTTTTTTTTATTGAAAGTTTATGTTTCCAAGTTGGTCCCATAGAAATATTGGTTATGATCTGATCATGAACTTCAAAGATATGAAACAGAACTCCTCATAGGATCACAGCAGAACTGTCGTAACAAGTAAAATTGCTTTATTTATACGTGTAGTCGATGACTGGCTAAAAGAATAGGGGGAATATATCAAAGAACTGATCTGATGATGAAACCTGAAGTTAGGCACCGGAAGGAGCTCTGTAATAATTTATTCTAACCGTGTTTGGTATTATTATAATTGTCATGAGATGTACTCTGGCTATAAGGTAGGTATTTAAGTATGGCTGAGGGGTACTTTTTAGTAGTGGTATCATAACTAAAAAGCGTAAAATAAAAAACTCTACAAAAAAATACAACCGACTTCGGTGTAAAAAAAAACACTGAAAAGTGCAAAATAACTTTAATTTCGGAAGTCGGGGTTAAATACTGAAGAGACTAAACTATTATAGGTAGAAACACCGACTTCCGAAATTAAAGTTATTTTGCACTTTCCAGTGTTTTTTTTACATCAAAGTCGGTTGTATTTTTTTGTAAAGTTTTTTTAGTAGTTTAAAATTTCACAATTATTGATTTTTAATGTAAGCAATTTTTTCTTTCTTTTATGGCACGCGAGTAGAGCCAAGGTAAAAAGCAAGCAAGGCTTGAATTTCATAATCACAATTTCTTGGTCTTTAACGAGTTCGAGCAATTAGTCGTTCCCCCAAATTCTGATATAAGCATTTGAAGTTGAGTATTTCTCAAACTGAGGTACTTTATCCTGATAACCTTTCAAAATGTGGCATGACAGTAGGATTAGAGACATTCTTAACTCAAAATGCCCGCCCTTTGTATAAATGGTATAAAACAAAGGGCGGGTTCATTTACACTTTTTTTTTGTATTTTGGGGTAGCAGTTGACTGAAGGTACGCACGGCGTCTATAATTAAGAACCTATTAGTCGTAGGTACCTACCTATCTACCGTCCTTTAGTTGGCATTCTATCTTAAATATTTTTGATAACATTCCAATTAAAGGATGAGTACGCTTTCTTATCTTGGAAATGTTTTCGAGGAGCATGCAAGGTCCCGCCTGGAATAGCCGCGTGTCGCCGAGTCTCCCGCGCACCTCGCGTGCTGCGCCTGCGCGTGGGGCGGCTATAAATACTCTACATACCATACGCTACGTCCGTTCAATAAAAAATATACTATAACGTTGAGTAACATAATTCAAATGCTGCAGAAATTGGGACTCCAGCACGTTCCATTCTTATACAAAATCAAACCTCCTAACTTTGTTTCAATAAAATGCTAGATTAATGTTAATACTGGCGCTGGTTTAATATGCAGTTTTGTTTAATAAATAATGAAACTGTTGTTTACGTACCTACTTACGCAGAATGGAGCGGTGGCGCGGTGCCCTCTGTTCTCATGGCTGGAACGTTCTCATGGAAACAATAAATGCGGGTGCGGACTCCGAGCTGGGTATTATTATATTGAATGCTTTTAATTTCACATCAAATGAGTGCTTTCATATTATGAATGGAATTTATCGAATGCGTACACACATCTACGACAAATGATGGATAAGTATTCTTTTCATTTGGGTATGTAGTAAATTATATACCTACGTATATAATTTTTTAAATTTATGAACGAAACCTATAGGTATCTTGGAGAATACCTGAAACGATTCGTCGAAGACTGATTATAGGTGCACAAGTTGCGCAACTTGCGTAGGTAGGAACTGCCTTGACTGAGCTCCAAATATGGTTTGACTTATACTAGCTGCTCCCAGACGCTATGGCGCAAGTTGCGTCATTGACTAACCTAACATAAGATGATTTAAACAACGTGACTGCTAATGTGACGTTTATCGCCCAGCAGTTTGTCTCAGTAAAAATAGGTACCAGCGAAGCTTCCTTGCCGGAGTGTTTCCTGATAGCTACAACCTAGGGGTTTTTAAGTCAAGGAGTGAATAGGTTACTTCTAGGCAAGCGTGCTCCATCATCGGCCACATCATCGCTTACCATCAGGTGAGATAGTGGTCAAACGCGAGCCTATCAATATAATAAAAAAAAAGCTTTTGTCTCCAAACGAAATATTCAATAAGGTAGATTTTTCTAAAGTATCTTTTTTATGGGAAATCATCCAGACACCCACGACCGCGGCTGGAGCGTGAGGGACGGTCAGATATTTACAGACTAAAACTCACTTGTGTTCCCTCAGTTGCCCTTTGCGTACCTTTCGAACAATTCCGCAGCCCTGGAAGCAGTGTAACCTAGCAATCGTTCTTGCAATAATGCTTCTTATATGATTTTAGATCATCTGAAGCTCCTCCTTTATCTGCTTTTTAAGAACTTGAAAACCTTACAGACGGTTTTGAACTTGTATAGGTACCTACAGTTTTGGCTAATAGCACAGAATAAGAAATAGTACAAGTCTAATAGCTAAGTTAGAACTTATTGCTGTCATCCATTACGCTCCATTGGCCACGTTGTCCTTGGCAAGTTGTGCAAAAGCACCTTGATAGGCATTTCTTGCACCTAGGGCATACAATTATCGCCGTGTTTAGGTAGACGCTCTGTACCGAATAGTTCTGCTTAATTTAACAAGTATTACCTTCTGATTCAAGGGGAATACCTACTTCAATGCGAAAGCCGTATCATCGAATTTTGTTTCTTCGAAAACCTTTCAACGACATTTCTCTATAGGTACTGCGACGGCGACGCCTTGTTAAATTGACTTTTTGTTACCTACTGCGATGTTTCGTTACATCGAAAAACTGTTGGTACCTACTGCGAATTTAACAAGGTGTCGCAGTATAGAAATGTCGTTGAAAGGTTTTCGAAGAAACAAAATTCGATGGTAGGTACGGCTTTCGCACTGAAGTAGGTGGTGAAGCGTCAATGCCTTTTCTCAATGTGTATATATTTTTAGAGAATAAATAATATAAATTAGTTACCTCTCCCGCATTCTCCGCAATTTAATAAAAACATTATTTAGTTTAAGAAAAAGTAAGACAATTGAGTCTCTGTTGAGGGTTCCCACCAATATCTACGACCGCAGCGCCCATTGGTCGTATCGAATGCTTCCTTGAGACGCTCGCTAGAGGGCGTCTTCCCGCAAGAAAAAAGATTCCGCTCCGCAGCCATTCGACATGCGTCGAATGTTTACCGCTCCGCGATATAAATCCCATATATGTTGAAAACCTGAGAATTCTCGTGTATTATGTGTATCTGCTACTGTGAGACATTGAGACCTTATAGTGCAGTGTTGGTTTCACGAGTTCTGACCAGCCCACCGGTGGATGAATCAAGATAGCTCGCCGGCCTGCAGCCCACACAGCGACCACGCACCCGTGAACGAGGCGCCTTCCTACCTTCAAGTGGGGTCCCTGGATTAGCAAGGTACGTGGGCTTATTGCTGTAAATAGATGTTGTTGGGTATTGGTGTTTAATTTTGTGTAATTTTCATTTACCTTCACCGCCATATTGGTCGTCTTAAAACACCAATTCTTAGGTGAGGCTATTTACACGCCTCATCAGTAGGTATTCCGATTCAAGGTAGGTAAATAAAACTTTTTATCCCAGGAGTACCTACTTACATTCGTTTCTTTGGTATAATTTCCGACCATCACGGGAGCAATGCCGCTGGCAGAAGAAATTCATCATAGATTATCCGGAAAAGAAACTGCAGTTAGGTACCGACATAGTTTACAGTTTCCAGTCGTTGCATAAAAATTATTACCTACCTAAGTAGTTTATAGTTTATATGCATACAAACCTCTGAACCTGAAAATGTACTTTTAAGCCATGAAAGGAACCTTACTTGTAACGATCTCTGAACTGATTAGCTGATTATTGATTTAGATTCTTTAAAGAATTTTTAAATTTAGAATCTTCGGTAATACTACTCGTACTACGTACTACTTCAGTAGGTCCTAGTTTGCTTTATATTGTTTTATTAAAGACCATTATTGTCTTATAACGATCTTTTTCTTCGTAACGTTCTTGTCTTTAAAGTACCGGTAAAATGCTGCAACATTGCCGTCACTGTACAACATTGCCTAAATCCTAAAAATGTTAAATAATTGTCTTATAGAAACGGTTTAATTGTCAGTGGCACTATTAAAAGCAAGTCGGTAATCTATATGACAACATTTACGCATCATTCATTCAAATAATCCAACAATAAATTGTCAGTGTCAATTTTAATGTCAGTGGTCGTGGACGTGTTTATACCGGCTTGGGAGAAATTTTATTTGGAGAGTATTTATCCTTCATTTACAAGTGTAATAAGTTGTATAGCAAAGAAAATATGCTGTTTTTTTTGTTTTTTAACTCGGTTTTTTGCTTTAAATCTTATTTTAAAGAGTCTAATCATGGTCGGCAAAGTTGTAGCAGGTTTAAATTCATCAACCTTGGGGAGCAACTCTACAGGCCTATTCACGGTTGTATGGATTTCTATAAAAACGTGTTCAACTTTGCCTACCATCGTCAAATATATATATATATATATATATATATATATATATATATATATATATTGTAATTAACGACTAGATCAAGTCTAACATGGAAAATAAATATAAGCAAAATAGGCGCCAAATTGTCTCCTTAGCACCCATAATAGTTGCCTACTTTTTTAAATGCACTTTTTGGTGATTAATAGGAGTTTTTTGGCTAATAAGAACTTTATCCCGATAGCTTAAAGTACAATATTGAATTGTAATTGAAAACACATATGACTTTCTCTAAAATGAAGGATTTATGAAATAAAAACGTCAAAATACAGGCAATGTTGTAGCATTTTACGGTACCTAGGTACGTAAGCTAGTTTAGGAATTGCAATTGTTGTTCTTTGCATTTCAGTTGAAATTATGGCCGAAGAGAGCGAGTTTGTTATCAAAATAAGTAAGATTGGAAAGTTGTAACAGAAATGTGTATAACGAAGCCGTCAATATGACTGAGTTTAGTGTAAGGATGCGGGATGTGCAACACGTGTTAGGTGCCCGGCTTCCGCGCTATCGTTACAATAACAAAGTGAGAGACGGCCATTGTCTGGTTGGCCGGTTGGTGGCCCATTACCCGAAATGTAAGTCATCACATGTTGAACTGGTTTTATTCAATTTCATTTTTATCGGCATCCAAAATTTTCCAGGCATCAGGCTGATTTTATTAACGTTTTAATTTAGGTACCTGTATCTACATATTTGCTTGCATAAGTTAACAATTTTAGGAAACAGCCTATTGTTTTCTTTAAAATTATCAAATTATTCAATTAGGCAATGTAAAGTTTTAATAGACTCATAACTCTTACAATCTTGGTGGCCCGCTTGTAACATAATCTGTCAAAATTACACCAGTGCTGTCATAATGGATTCTTGGTAGGTAAAACACTAACCAGCGTGCTTAGTTATCTTACTCATTAGAGTTCGTTGAATCCTATATAAGCATTCTAATGGCAATCCACGGGTCTTTAAAAATCCTCTAGCAAGACTGCATTATCATTTGTCGTTAAACGTTTTCCTCTAAAAACAAAGGAATTTATTGTAGGTAGGTAGGTACTTAACGCAAGTTAAGTAAGTTAATTTTAAGACTGCACTATCGCATTAGGTATTTACCTGTAATGATAGTTGTTAGGAAGATAATAAATAAATAAATAAAGTAAAATTTACTTTTTTTTCTAAGAGACCATTTAATGGTCTCTGTACTTACTTTTACAACCGACTTCTATAAAAAGAAAAAGTTAAGTTCTCAATTTGGCTATGCGTAGGTACATTACCTATCTATTAATTTATGTATGTCTAGAAATCCTTAAGAAACTTAGCTATCTACCTATTTGTATACAATCGTCGGCTTATTGCAAGAACTCATTAACTGACAAATACAAAACTTTAAATAAAACTACTTTTAGTTACTAAAAGTGGCTTTACTCAAAGTTTTGTATTTGTTAGTTAGTGAGTAAGTAACTGGCAGCCGACGATATATACGTGAAACCTTGAATAAAGAAACATTATAACCAATAGGTAATTTTACTTAGTAGATCAAAGATTGCAGTCGAGGGGCCTGGGAAGACCAAATCGGTAGAACACCTAAATTAAGTTTGATTGAGTAACATCATATTTTGTAACAAATATTTGTGAAGAATAGTTTTTCTTATTCTGTGATATGGCGTACTAACAATAAGCCCAGTTATAACTGAGAAATCGGTTTACAATATAAGAAAACAAACTTTGAATGGATAACCTCCTTTTTTTCCGAAGTCGGTTAAGAAACGAATCCATGTAACGACAAATGAAAAGTAGGTATTGGCGAGTGCGTTATCTGCGACAGAAGTAGGTATCTACTCTTCAGAAGTGAAACCATATCGAATTGAATATCACGAGCAGGCGGTTGCTACGTGTCTAGTTATTATAAGACTTCGCGTGCGTGAATTAGTAGCACTATTGTAACATGCGATGTCGATACGAATAACTACCAAACAAGCCTAGCCAATGTTGTGAAAAAGTGAAACTATTAAATTTGTAAAAGTACAGAAATCTATCACAAATGTTACCCACTCGAGTTACACGACATTCTATACGAGATCACCCAGTTAGAATCTGATTCTGGATTCATAAGGCTATCTAAATATGTTTTTTTTGGTAGAACTGGGTGTTTTCATCTAGTAACTTGTCCTGCTCTGGGTGCAGCGGGCTGGCGTGGCAGACTCACTGACTGAAACTCACTTTTGTTCGTTCAGTTGCCCTTTGCATTCCAGCGCCACGGTAACTCTTTCGAACATTCCCGCAGCCCATGTATTGAGGATAGCTGCCTTTGCCTTCTCCAGGTACAGGCACTACTTGTACCTGTCCATGTCCGCTACTATAGTATACTTACCTAGTTTCACTGTCTAAGACTGGAACGACTACTGTATATATTATTAAAATCAGTTCCGTTTTAATAACATTATTTGTAAGTGGAACAGTCTCCTGCCCGGATGTTCTTCTCTGACTTCCAAAAACTATCACATCTATATACTAATATGCATGTTTATTAAATATAAATTAATAAAAAATTTGGTTGATCCGGTTGATTTGGTTCCGCCAAGTCCGTTCCATCATCGGACCACTAGACGTACGGCGTTGAACCATCGGTACATGGTAGACATCCCCACCCATACGCACAAAGCGTTTTGAGAACACATTTATTGTGCGTAAAGCCAAGGAGTGGAATTCCTTGCCGGAGTCTGTGTTTCCAGATAGCTACAACTTAGGGGTCTTTAAGTCAAGAGTGAATAGGCTACTTCTAGGCAAGCGTGCTCCATCGTCGACCACATCATCGCTTACCATCAGGGTAGATGGTGGTCAATTGCGAGCCTACAATTAATAAAAAAAAAAAATCAAGCGGTATGGATTCTTCATAATTACTCAAGTTTAGGTTAGTTAGTTCGGGAGATTCCTGCACCGGATTCGTGCGGAAAAAACGCCCGAGTGTCACCATTGTGTGGACAGCCCGGAGGACACTGTGGAGCATACAGTAGAGGTGTGCCCGCCTGGGCAGAGCACTGCCGTGTCCTCGTGGGGGCGATCGGCGGCAGCGATAACTCGCGCTGGGCCTTGGCCCATGACCATGACCTGTACATGGTCCGGAGCGAGGAGGAGTGGCAGGCGGTCGCCTCCTTCTGCGAAGTAGTAATGCTAGCAAAAGAGGCGGCCAGTCGCGCGAGGCAATGGCCCTCGCGCCCCAGCCGCCGGGATTCCGATCCCGATTTCCGGCCATCGTAGGCGCGGGCTTGCGGACAGCGAGCAATGGGTAGCTCGCCGTCTAACCGTCCGGTAACCGTCCGGACCGAGCCCAAGTCGTCGACGGCGCGTAGTGTTCTATGCGCGCCTCAGGAAGATAACAGCAACCGTAGGGGCTAAGCAGGTTCGAAGCCTACTGGGGACATGGGTGATGCGAAAGAGAACCCTGGGGTCCTGGAACAAAGGCAAAGAAGGAACAGGAGTGGGTTTAAGTCAGTAAAAGTCTGACACGAAAGGGCGGATTGGATGATTTTCCACCTTAAAAAAAAACTGTTGTTTTTAAAAAATAAAATTGTGCTTTTTCTTCATAGTATTAACACTTCTGCTTCCGCTTCCGTTTCCGCTTCCGCATCCGCAAAAAATTACTTTTGACATCTGTTTCCGTTTCCGCTTCCGCTAAGACACTTCCGTTGCATCACTAGAAAGAAAAAAATAAATATAAACCGTTTCAATGCAGATGAAGATAAGCTTGCTTTCAATGTACAATCTACACTAATATTTTTTAATTGGTTCGTTGTTGTAAAACTTACATATTGAATAAAGTCATAGAACTATATATATATGTCTTGATTTGACTTGATATTGCTAACGGTACTTTTGTTAACTCACGTTGTTTCTAGTTTATGATAATAAGATATTACTCCCATATTCTCACTTCCTCGATTCAGTTGGTTAGGCGAGGTATGTAGATACTCGTACATAATATGATAATATATGTAAGTTTTTTAATTTGTAAAAGCCTTGGAACAGAGTTAGGTATAATTGTTATGCTATGCATAGACGTTTTATATCCTCCCGTGGCCTATTCCACAAATATCCAATCTTTTGACGCACACAAAACGACACGCAAAAAGTATCTTACGGGTAGGTATGGTTCTCAGAAATAGCGTAACTTTCTATCAGTGAAAAAAATTGTACCTAATTGGATGTGAATTGAAAGGTAACAGACAGACACTCAGACAGTGTCACTTATTAATTAATTAATTTATTATAAATACCACTATAATACTTAAACCCCAAGCGAACGCCGGCGTTCGCTCTCTCGTCTTTCTATTGTGTCTCTAATTACGGTATTCGAAAGGTAAGTAGATTGTATAACTGATAGTCATAATTCTCACTTTGCAAAATGTTAAAAGTTTGCCCTCATCGATATTCCGGAACAGAGTTTTTTTACAATAACCTTTCTGTTTTGTTTCCAAAGTACGAGTAAGTAACGAAGGGAAGTTGCAGAAATTGTTAAGCTCATTCATAAAACATGTAAAGGGACGCACGTGTCTCGTGGCACGAGGGGTGAGCCGTGAGGGTCGCATTGTCACTTGCTTCACAGTTTCTATCACTATCTACACAATAATTATGATCGTATTATATTTTTCACACTAAACGTTCTTAACGTTACGGTCCTAATAACTATTTCTCCAAAAAGCAAAAAAGAATAACGAACTCGGCTCCCCCACGAGTCACGACTAAGTTTCGGCATTTGGTCCTGTGCCAACTTCCTTGCAGACACCACAAAGTTCAATGTCGGCTTGAATGTACGAAGGAAATCTTTTGTTATTTACTACGAACACTAACGTACATACTCCACAGTGTGGGATGGTTTAGGCATAATGACTTATTTTCAACACTGAAACAAAATTTCACAAGAATGGCCCCACGCGGCCACGCCGGCAGCCGGCTGACAGAGTAAAGTTTTCTAGTAAGTAGCTGTTGTAACAAAGGTCATTGGGAAGTGGGACAACTGTTTTTGCTGTTCTTTATCTGCCGTCGGATCGAGCGAAAGGTATGATCATCACAAGTCACAGCACAACGCTGTGTTTCCCGGTGAAATCGTGTGTATTCTCACACGAGACTAGCAAAAAATCGCTAGTGTAGCTACAAGCCGTTAATTGTATTGAAATATGCGAGGCGCGTCTCACAACCGCCCGTCATAGATAAGAATCGGGTGTGTTTATATGGTTGAGTCACGGTTAGTGCGATGGCAAGCCGCCAATGCTCCCGACACTAACACGCAGTAGAGGAGGAATAAACTGCGATCAATGAAAATAATCGATGTTAAACCATGGGCTGCCCTAAATTGTTTAATTATACTCTGAAACAAACAACTGAATTAGATAAATGAGCCCAGTGTTTATTGATGTAAATGTTTGAAAACTTTATCATCTTAACTTATTGAGGATGCCCGAAACAAACCTGCACTACCGAGGCACAGGAAATGAAACAAACGAGGTCAGTAGTGTGGTTAGTAGGTACGAGTCGAATACGTAAATTATATGTACTTATAACCAATAGTTTTATGTCCGTCATCTTTTTTTTGAATAAATTAGGCACCAGAAGGAGAATCGGAATGACCTAACATGAACAGGGAGTCAGTGTGTGACGGTTGACAGGAGAGATTGGAAGAAAAACACGTATTGCGCCGACCCCAAGTAAAATGGGATAAGGGCAGGTTGCAGGCATCAGGAGAGCAGAAATGGCCACTGTTGGTAGTTGGTAGCCAGAAGTTGTTATTTCATCACGAAATCATCTTATTTGCAGCAACTATAATTTCAAGAGCGATATCGATGTTTGAAATTGTATACTTATTTTAGTTATTTAATTAATCAGAATTGAATTTAATCAACATATCTAAAGTGTAAAACAGTGCTGCACAGTTTTCTAAAAATGTATGTAATTTGAATTTCGAGGGCTGTATTGAAGTAATCAGATTAATAGAAAGTGAACGTGGGAGCAGCTGCACTGGCTGTGCAGAGCGGCGCGGGCGCAGGGCGCGCGGCGCGGGGCTGCGGACTGGTCACGTCACGCCCTCTCTCCCCGCCATGCCACCGGCCTTCCCCCGCGGTCATCAATATCAGGCCTCTGCTGCTGATATAACCTTCATTGATCATTGATGAATCACGCCGTCCAACCGTCCGACTACCCTATTTTTATAAGATTACGGAAGAATCCGACACGGTAGGTACAGTTTGCAGAAGTTGTGCACAATCATACACATACATTAATGTTAGCAGTACTGTAAATATCTGTGTATTGACATCAGCTGTTCTTTAGTGACATGTTTATGTTGATTCTTGAGCCAACAAACATAACTTTGCCGTTGATACTGTAGAACCATTTGGGCCCTTTTATAGTAAAAACCAACTACATACCCAAGTTTGTAGAAGTTAATAAATAGTTTCACCTCTTTCAACTGAGGCATTGAGGACGGTCGGCAAGGCACACGGAAGAACACAACGGATCACAATTGTAATTAATTTCAAAGCGGTCAGAGATAAATTATGAAGATGCATTATGGTTGGGATGGGGATGGGATAGTCACGGGCTCTCGGCCAAAGTCGCCATTTAGATATAGTTGTTGAGTTGTGTTTAGCTTTAGCAATCCAACAATGTTGTGTACGGTACACTTGTGTAGTCAGTACCTATGTACATGGCTGTGGATTTAATCATTATCTTTCTGGCTTTGTCCCATGTTACACAGAGTCCGCGCAACATACATTTTTCTTCCATTCTTTTTTGTCTATCTCTGACAGTGACACCCTCTTCTTTTGCTATTAGGTTAATGAGGATCTAGAAAATGGAAAGAGATTAAGCTGAATGCAATATGCCTTATATCAGACGATTAATCGACCAATACAATGGATCCCTTTACACGGCAGGTAACAACGCCGCTGGTCAGATGGAGATGGTGGAACCAGATGGAGACTTTTTCGATAAACGTTATCGAAGAAAACTCCAGCTCGTTCCGCTGTTTCCATCTATAACCGTAGATAGAGAGAAGTGGAAGGAACGTCGGAGGGCCTGTCCTGCTGTAGGAAAAACCTGACTAACAAAAACTGGAACCTGTTGCTGAAATTAGTTCTTTGTTTCAATGTCACGGGCTAATGTGATGGCGGCAAAAAACGGATTCAGTTCGTACAACCCGATTATAAAGGCGAGGTAAGGCGTAATACAACAGTGCTTTAACATTTTAACGATTTACGTAAGCAAAGGTTTGCTTATCACAGCTGACGGCCGACGACGATGTGACGACACGTTGAAAGTGATTTCAAGAATATTCACGCAAGAGGAAGGTAGATTGCTTGGACCGAATTGTTTCACTTGATTAACAAACAGAATGTTGATGGAAATCTGTTACCGTAGGTGTTGTTGGTTTTTAAGAATACAAAGTTGGCTAAAATTGCTCAAAAAAGTAGCAAAGTACTAGTTGGGTTTTATATAAAACTATAAGCTACTGCCAGCGGCTTTGCTCGATAGAAAGTTATCTCAAGGGAACATACTCCCGGGATAAAAATGATCGTATGTGCTACTTCAGGACATGTGTGTGTGCGTATCTGTGTGCCAAATTTCATCCTAATCCCTTCAGCAGTTTTAGCATGAGGAGTAACAAACCTACAACTTTCAACTTTATGATACTTGTACCTATTAGTGTGTATCACACAAGCAGATTATATGCTGATTAAAATTATACAGTGTTGAGGTTTTTTTTATAAAATAAAGGGTATTAAAATAAAACTAGGCAGTACCTACTCGTAACTTCATTTTTAGTAGGTAGTGCATAAAACAATAGAGCGTGAGGAATCTGTTGGTACGAGTGTGTAATTGGTTTTCACCCAATTAACTGCGGCATTAAATGACCTCTCGTTTCAATATTTCAGCCTTTGATTTCCAATTAATTCTACGAATAATTAAATACTTATCGATTGCTAATTTGCGGACAGGATTCGTTTATTATTAATGCAATTAATGGACTTATTCATGGTGTAATATTGTAATATGGAGACGAGTTGAACGTAATGTTGTGTTTGTCAAAAAGCAATCAAGAAGGCTGGAGTGAGTGAAGGGAGATAACGTGTGTTCAATAGGTAAATACATTGTACATAAGTACTCTACTTGATAGGTAGTTTTGTTATCAACGTGATTGCTGTTATGATGAAATCTTAATTCGTATCTTTGCTAAATAAAATTTATATCTACTAACATCACGAACTTTATATAAATCATTTTGATTAAACACAATCTCAATTTTTTTGATAAAAATGCAAAGTTAGCCTAAAGATCAGGCAATTGTCATGTTATTTCGTCTTTTTAGGTACATATATAAAGTATAGAGAAACTATTAAAAAGATATATATATATATATATCTCGTCTATATCTCACGGTGACTGCGCAGCACAGTGGTTGCATGTCAAGATATTTATTATTTACCTGATTAATGTTTGTGCCTTTGTGTCAGAAGAGACCTCAGCCTTGCAGTGGACCAGTAACTGGATGTAGGCCGGAGTATCGACCCATCACTTGTATTTACATTATCTCTTTTCCTATCAATTTGCCCAACATTGTAAAGAGTGAGTAAACAGTTTGCGATGTAACTATACATAGCTATATCATGTAGGTACCTATAGGTGCGGGGTTGTGAGTCGTGAGCTGGTAGATCACTTTCAAAAAACGCATACAAATACAATGTATTACATTAATTTGCCTAATTTGGTTCTATATTTATGTTCCAAAATTCTGATAAACAATGGCCTTTTCACCCGGCGGCGGTATCGCCCCATGAGATGGTTATCGTGGCCGTATAGAGCTGCACATAGCCAGCCATCATACGGGTGTCGTCGGCGGTCCTCCGCTCGGCGCTCGGTGTGGCTCCCGAGAGCTCGCTCGTATGCGTGTGACTCATTTTGTCCTGATTGGCTCATCCGGTTCTCTGTAGACTTTAACTCTTTAACTAGACATGTGTTTTATTTTATTTTTAACCAGTCAGTTGTGTGGTCGATGCGATAATTTGAAAAGTAATTTACCTAATGACATAGGTATTGTGTTATTCATTGCAAAATTAACCTTCAATGGTTGGTGTAATTATGAGATTTTGCTAATTATTTTATTAATCTGAACTAGGTTAAGTTTGGACTTGTCTGAGGGCATAATAATATAACCTTATCTATGTTTGAAGGGCACAGTGATCCGTGCCGCATGCGGCTGCGCATTAACAGACTTCTCTTATTTATTTTTGTTGTAGTCGTCCACATCTCTGCTAAGTGTAAACGCAAATGGTTCTCATCTCGTTTACAAAGATGTTTTGAAACATTTGACTGACTATTTATTGAAGTATCATTAATTCATTATTCTGCACTACTGGGAAAAGCAGTAAAAGAAACAAGTCAAACTCAGTGCGCAGATGTCACAGAGCGGTGCTCAGTGGTAACTGTTCCCCAGTTTAATACTTCTGTTTATTACGTAAACAAATGATTACTGACTTACTTCTTTTTAGTTTATCAGGAAATCGATATTGTATCTAATCAATTAATCACGTTGCCCTAAAATTATTCATTGGGGCCGTTTTATGGACAATCTCTTTTAAATTTCGCTGACGTAAAACTTGGACGGTAAATGAATGTCTTGAAATCAGCCCAATGTGATATTTTCTTTCAGTAGGTAAATGTAGGTACAGAGATAAACGGTATCGAATGTCGTTTGCGTAATTACAGAGGCCTCAGATACTACAAATCTATTTGATGGACAAGTATAACACTGGTGTAGCTCCAGAGTCTCAATCTTGCAGTTTGTTTGTATGGCACCAGGTGGCTGCAAATTTAGTAATAAAGTATGGCGTAGGCGTATTCCGGCGATCAGCCTACGCGTTTGGATCAGTAAGTGAGCAAGGTGAGTGGTTGACCCGCAGTCCGCACCGCAGAGCACCCGCCAGCCTGCTCCAAACCAGTTGTGCTGGCGGCACGGCTGGCGGGGCGCCCCGTTCTGCGGTCCACATCCAACCAAACAATAAACACGGTAAACACTCGGTTACCCGTCAAATATTGTTGTTTACCTATTTAGGCACTGTTATGCTACTCCTTTATTTTTTTTAGATGTAGGAACTCATCAAATAATACCTCCCGCTCTGGGTAAAACAAGAGGGAGTGTCAAACTTTTAGTCATTAATCTTACCCGTTTTCCTTCAGTTGCCCTTTGCGTCTAGGGCTGCGGTAACTCTTTCAATCAATCCTACAGAGTTACGCTACTCTAGTTCCAATCATTATATTATGTATTCACTATTTAGTACCTATAACCTATGTTATATATAAAAAAAATGTGTGTGTGAAAATAAAAGTTAGGGGGTCGATGATGTACCAAAAAAATAAGAAAAAGGTAAAGAATTCGGGCGCCAGGTAGGTACATCAAGCAAAAAAAAAATTGGAATTACTCTAATTCGGAGAGAATGGGCTTCTAATCTGCCGGCGTTATTTAAGGTGATATTGTTGCATCTTTGCTGTTTAGTTAAATAAAAAAATTAAAAAGTTAAAGGAACATTCCGACGAGCAGACTTTCCCTCATGGTGACTCCAGCCGAGGAACTCCAAAACAAAACTCCAAGAGCAAAGATTCCAAACCTTATACATAACATACAAACCATACCTTCCGCCTCCATCATCAGATCAGTTCGATAGTACCTTATAGCCAAAGTGTATCACATGACAAATCTAATAAGCCCAAACACGGCTAGGTTATATTGATTAATTACGGAGTTCCAGTGCCTACCTTCCGGCTCCATCATCATCATCACATCACTTCGATGATACCATTTTCAACCGTTTATTTATTTGTATTGTCATAGTCGTTTAACTATCTTCATTGTGATTTCTATGTGAGTATGAAGTTGCGTTGGCCATTTCTGGTTTTTTTTCATCAGTTCCATTTCATTAAATGTTACTTTTTGACTTGCGTGCGATGAAAATATCAAAATCACTATATGGTTGCCTATAATATTTGAGGAGTTCCCTCGATTCCTCATGGATCCCATCATCAGAACTGGATTTTGAAAAAAAGGGACCAATCTGGAAGCATATCTGTTAGGCAGGAAGCTGCGGAGGTGTATTAGGGAAAAAAAAATGCAAATCGGTCCATAAACACGGAGTTCTGAGGTAACAAACATTAAAAAAAATACAACCGGATTGAGAACCTCCTCCTTTTTTTGAAGTCGGTTAATGAAGCAGCAATTAGCACTCCAAATATCGGTTTATGGAAGAGTGGGGGCGTGTTGGGAATATCTCGCTATCTTTTTTGAGCACACGCAATCTAATGGCAGTGACGTCACATTTCAGTATATGCATCCATACACTGTTACTTAACAGTTTCCCTTTCCATCAGATTTGAAAGGTTTCTAACTTGATTAATATTATTTTAATGAATTTGAAATTTCTTTCTATTTGCGATTTTGGATAAAGTTACTTTTTGATAAAAACAATAGGAAATTGAGTCAAGCACGCAATTATGGTAGTAGGTACTGGTACTTGAGTAGCCAACAGCTAGCTGGTATACCTACTCAAAATGTTGAACAGTTCTAAACGACAAAAGGTTCACTTTATAACTTTCTAGATTAAGTACAAGTTTATTTTACTGAAACCCTAAGCAAACAGAAATTCTGGGACTGAATGAATATATTGTCAGAACGTAAGGGGCCGTCCATTAATCATGAGTTTATTTGCACTTAGGTAACTCCCCTACCTAAATTCACGTGTATTTTTTTTGGTAAGTAAAAAACTGCAAAGTAACATACAATTTTTCAGAATATTATCTTTAGCGGGGAAATCGTTGCCTGGCAACGTTGCGATAAAGTCACGCGCGCCGTTTTTCTCAACGAAAAAATTATACACTACACCTCCCCGTGTGATATGTACCTATTGTTTTTTTTGGACAACCTCCCCTTGAGAGCCTCATAGGTCCTACATATATATTTGTATACCTACCAATATTTTGTAATTTTACAGGGCTAACAATTTGTGGAGAAAGACATAATTTTATCTCTCTCATTTTCCGTTTAATCGCAATAGATTCGTAGAAACCTATTTAAGGAGTAGGTAACTGATAAAGCGTTAACAGCTGATTATTCCTTATCTGTTTAGGACATGTTGTCCAGACGATAGTTAATCAATTTCCTAGTCAACATTTCAATGTCCACAATTTCGCAGATAACTACGATTGATGGAGCCGCTCGTTACCGCTATTATAAATAGTGTCTGGTGTCTAAGTAGATAGGTTGGTAAATGTTGACGTGTATGATTTTCTCAGTAAATTAGAGATATTATCTGTGTTCCGTTAGTGTCGTCCTGGGTAGCTGGCGGATAGGAGAGGCGCAGCAATTATCCTGGCCGAGTTGCTGCGCCCGCGCCGCCGCCGCACGCAGGCGCTTGATGCACGACACGAATAATAAACCAAGCCACTTCCTGCAGCCGATAAGCGCTTCATACACACATCACATCACACACGCACAGCACACTGTCACAACACTCATACGTACTATTATGGCAAGCTAACTACATACATTAGTAGTGACAAATACATAGTTACGTTATATCTGTACATGCATTATGTTCTTTGTATTCAACACATTATTGCTTTGTTCACCACATTTTTAAAAACATTCTTCATACACACATGAACTGCGCATTATAAACGACACTCAGTAGTATCAGACAAGTGACAACCTCTACAATAAAATTATTATGTAAAATAAGGAATTGAATTTAAATCACGCTCCAAAACTGTATTTTCGTGGTTCCTTCGTTTTTATTGCTGCCTTACTTAAATGTTAATAAATATCCATAATCTTTCATAGCAGTGCTCTGTTAAGGAAGTAACTCAAGAAATTAAAATAAAGAATGTTATCTATAAAAAGGATAAAATGCTATCGAACACTCGGAGCTTCATTATTTACATCATCAGAATGATAATGCAACAATAATATAGAAATAAACAGGTAAGTAAGTTTAGTTCATTTTATAATAAAAACGGTGTTAAACAATAATTGTTATTAGGTATCTCTGTCTTCTAAGTATACGCCTATAATAAAACAAAGGAGAATACTGTTGCGGGGGGTCATACAAGGAAAGTGATGAATAATAAACCATTACAATCAAATTCGAAAGTAACTAGGTCATCACATGGATCACTGTGTCTGACATGAGTCACTCCGCTCAAAACATCATCAATATTTCGCATAAGAGTTTAATTTTAAATCGGAGAGGCGACTGATATTGGCCATACGAAATGACAGCGCAGAGGAAACAACGATTAGATAACACGAACATGAGTCAATTTAGTTTAAAGACCATTACGTGGAACCTATCTACATAATATTTCTGTACTATGAGGATGTGATAGTCATCCTACATGCTGAAAACCCCGAACCTCAGAGCGAATGGTCATCTTTCTACTATTATTGTGAAATATGAAACTGGTGGGGTTGGGTGTAAATGAGTGTGATATGATTGTATTTCTATAAGCGATGGTAAATTGCCGTTAATCAATATATTCTAAAACACAACTGTCCCGGACAAACGATAACTTTTAATGACAGAAGTATAATATGGGCAAATTTCATGAAATTTTTCAACCATTTTCACTTTTGGTTGAAAAATTTCATATTTTTTAAGTGTGAACTTGAAATGTATTCTAAATAAACCAATTTTGTGATTTATTAAGCGTTTAATTGCTTAAATATCAACAATGGAGCGAGATCAACAGAAAAAATAGTATACCCATACAGAAAAAAACTGGGCAAGTGCGAGTTGGACTCGCGTACTGAGGGTTCCGTACAAATTTACCTATGAAAACAGTTCAATTCCCGAATTGAGTTACGAAGATTTTTCCGAATTGCAAAAAATGTTTTTTTTTTTTGTGATGTAACTACAAATTTACAGTTTTCAGATTTTTTCCTATACTTGTGTTATGAGACCTTTCTTTATGCCAAATTTCAGAATTCTAGGTCAACGGGAAGTACCCTATGAATTTTGATTCCCTTGAGAGAATTCTCAAAAAACGTGTCGAAATACATGTTTTTAGCGACATAAACATATCTTTTTTCCGTCAACTCAGATGTTTGATTTTTTCACAGCTTCAAAAGACTGCTGACCTAAGTATATGGTTCTAATTTCAACTCGATACTTCCACGCGTTCCCGAGATAAAGGTTCTTGATAGACAGACAGACAGACTGACAAACAGACACACGGACGGACAACAAAGTGTTCCTGAGTTCCGTTTTTTCCTTTTGAGGTTTGGAACCCTAAAAATAGTGAAACATAAAAAAAAATGTATCGGATACTTGTGGAGCTACTGGCCTATGAAGACGATAATGAAGGGAGTCCTCCCTTCATTATCGTCGTTTGCACAAAACAGTCATGATCATGACTGTTTTGTGCAGAGTGGCGTTTCTTATTCGATCAGCTCATTTGACACCCAGAATGCTGCGCTCCATTGCTCTTGGCTAAAGTCCTAGGCAAAACTTTTGCAACTCGGTGAGTGACCAGTCCTAAGCTCCTTAGGTTTGAACGGGCAGGATCGATGAGTAACTCAGAAAGATCGGTAAATCTCCCTTCATTATTGTTTTCATAGACCAGTATAGCTATCCCATGAATTTCCGATACAATTTTTTTTATGTATCACTATTTTTAGGGTTCCGAACCTCAAAAGGAAAAAACGGAACCTAGGATCACTTTGTTGTCCGTCCGTCTGTCAGTTTGTCAGGACTAGGCTCTGGAGACAGGCCTGGTCGTCCTAAACTGGGGTTCTGTCCCCACGTGTGTGCGGATGCGGGGTGACTCAGTGGTGGACCTCTCGTTCGCCAGCCCCACTCTGTCGCCGCGTGTCGTCGACTGGCGCGTCATGGAGGGGGTGGAGACGTACTCAGACCACCGGTACATCCGGTTTGACGTCCCCGCCCATACCTCGACCGGGCCTGTCCGGTTGTGGTCCGCGGTGGGCGCTGAGGCAGATGGACCGGGAGCTACTCCTGGAAGCCGCGACGGTACATGCCTGGGTGCAAGCACCGGACAGGCCTGTCGACATCGACGTCAAGGCAGAGTCGTTCCGGGAGGCCATGTCGCAAATCTGCGACGCGGCAATGCCCCGAGTCCGTCCAAGACGTGCTCATCGCCAGGTGTACTGGTGGTCGCCGGAGATTGCGGCACTGCGGACACTGGAGGTGTGCCCCGCCTGGGCAGAGCACCGCCGTGTCCTCGTGAGGGCGATCGGCGTCGGCGATCTCTCGTGCCGGGCTTTGGTACAGACCATGGCTCCGGGGAGGAGTGGCAGGCGGTCGCCTCCTCTGCGAAGCAGTAATGCTAGCAAAGGAGGAGGCCGCACGTGCACGCGTGAGGCAATGGCCCTCGCGCCCCAGCCACCGGGATTCCGATCCCGATTTCCGGCCACCGTAGGCGCGGGCTTGCGGACGGCGAGTAATGGGTAGCTCACCGTCCGACCGTCCTGTAAACGTCCGGACCGAGCCCAAGTCATTGACGGCGCGTATTGTTCCACGCGCGCCTCAAGGAGATGTCAGCAATCGTAGGGGCCCAGCAGGAACGAAGCCTGCTGGGGCCAAGGGTCTGATTTTGAAAGGAAGACTCGGCCCTGGTATGAATGGCAACGAAGGAACAGGAGTGGGTTTTTAGTCAGTAAAAGTCATCTCTCGCTCCGCCCAAGAGCGAGGGATGTCATTAAATGATTTTCCTACCGAAAAAAAAGATCCTCTAGACCGTGACCGTCTCCATCCAAAATTCTCATCTTCTGTGCAGTACTTCTATGAATATTAGGTAGTCGCAAGATGTTGCCAATTTGTAACTATGCTGATTTCATCTGATTGGAATGAATGGATGGAAGATTACTAAGATGGTACATGCTTATTATCTAGTGCATACTGCTGCATGATTCAATGGGAAACGACAGATTGGATGCGATGTATGTAGGTCAAAGTCAAAGTCAAAGTCAAATGTTTTTATTTCACATAGGCCTACTAAAAAAACACACTTATAAAACGTCAGAAGCTAGTGCACGGTTCCAAATTGGTCGTTTCCTATGGAGAAGAACCGGCAAGAAACTCCATGGTTACTCTTTTTAACCGACTTCAAAAAGGAGGAGGTTATATGTTCGGTTGAATGTATGTTTTTTTTTTTTTTTTTTTATGTATGTTCACCGATTTCTCGGTCAACTGTGGACGGATTTTGAAAATTTTTTTTTTGATTGAAAGGTTATGCTTCCGAGTTGGTCCCATAGAAATATTGTTATGATCTGATCATGAACTTCGAAGATATGGAACAGAACTCCTCATAGGATCACAGCAGAACCGTCGTAAAAAGTAAAATTGCTTTGTTTATACGTGTAGTCGATGACTGACTGAAAGTAGAGGGGGAATATATCGAACTGATCTGATGATGAAGCCTGAAGTTAGGCACCGGAACTCTGTAATAAATTAATGTAATCTAACCGTGTCTGGGATTATTAGAATTGTCATGAGATGCACTCTGGCCATAAGGTATTTAAGTTTGGCTGAGGGGTACTTTTTAGTGGTGGTACCATAACTAAAAAGTGTAAAAAAAAACTTTTTACAAAAAAAATACAACCGACTTCAAAGTAAAAAAAAACACTGAAAAGTGCAAAATAACTTTAATTTCGGAAGTCGGTGTTAAATAACGAAGAGACAAAACTATTATAGAAACACCGACTTCCGAAATTAAAGTTATTTTGCACTTTTCAGTGTTTTTTTTACTTTGAAGTCGGTTGTATTTTTTTTGTAAAAAGTTTTTTTTAAAAAGAGTGGTTGTTTACAATATTTTCATATTATAGTATTATTAGATTTAGGAACTGATAATTTGTCGCTAAATGTATATGCTCTATCAATGTTTACACCCAGCCCGTCGTCGTGCTGATGACGTCTCCTCCATATCGATTATCTTGTCAAAGAAAAAACTACATATTAAGCAAATATTGGTAATGCATATTTATACATAGACGAGTATTTAGAGCTCTCTATAATGTCTTCAAACTGAGTGTTTTGAAATTTCAAACGCGGTATTTTATTATTCCATTGAAGCAGAACATTCTGGTAGTCGAAACAGCGATATATAATTGTTATTGTTGTTGATTTTAGACTTAAGTTCCACGTCCGGGTGATGATTAACATTTATCTTTAGAAAGTGACGATGGTCGGTAACTGGTACGTTTGTTTGTACGATAAGTTGGTGTGCTGCTTAATCACCCAGTCTATTTTACCTTGGAAGTCCAGTCTCCGACGTCATTACGGTTGAGTCATAGCCCGTCATTTGTACATTTCACTGAATAAATGAATGACATATTTCCCAGAAGGGTCACCCAGTAAGTTGACGTTGCATTTTACTACCTCTTACTCCTATTCATTGCAATTATTGAGAAACAATTTTACACCTTTTGGTATGGTCAGTTTCATTCGAACGACCTTACGTCGTCAATGCTCGCGAACAATCAATTCGTTTTCAAGAAATACCCAGTATTTAGTGTCAATATTGCCTCATCAGATGAGGTGTTTTTTAACCGACTTCAAAAAAAGGAGGAGGTTATCAATTCGGTTGTCATAGTCGGCCTTATAATGTTGTTCCCACTGTTGGGACTCAGGCCTCCTCTCTAGGAGAGGGAATGGGCCGTAATCCACCACGCGGGACCAATTCGGTTGTATTTACATTTTTTTTAATGTTTGTTACCTCAGAACTCCGTCGTTTATGGACTGATTAGCAAACATTTTTTTTCCTCTTAAAGGATATGCTTCCAGACAGCTCCCATTTTTTTCAAAATTCAGTTCTGGTGATGGGATCCATGAGGAATCGAGGGAACTCCTCAAATATTATAGGCAACCATATAATGATTTTGGTATTTTCATCGAGAACTTAAGCATTTACAGTCAAAAAGTAAGATTTGATAAAGTGGAACTGATGAAGAAGACCAGAAATGGTCAACGGAACTTCATACTCACATAGATATTACAATGAAGATAGTTAAGCGACTATGACAATACAAAAAAAAAATGGTTCTGAATAGTTATGTTGAAAATGGTATCATCGAAGTGATCTGATTATGATGATGGAGCCGGAAGCTAGGCACTGGAACTCCGTAAATAATCAATGTAACCTAGGCGTGTTTGGACTTATTAGAATTGTCATGAGATGCACTTTGGCTATAAGGTACTATCAAACTGATCTGATGATGGAGCCGGAAGGTAGGCACAGGAACTCGTAATTTATCAATGTATCCTAGCCGTGTTTGGGCTTATTAGAATTGTCATGAGATGCACTTTGGCTATAAGGTACTATCGAACTGATCTGATGATGGAGCCGGAAGGTGGAAGGTAGACACAGGAACTTCATAATAAAACAATGTAACCTAGCAGTGTTAGGGTTAATTGGAATTGTCATGAGAAATAGGCACTCTGGTTATAAGTGTATCGCAACTAAAAAGTGTGAAATAAAAAACTTTTTACAAAAAATAATAATAACCGAATTCACTAAAAAAACACTAAAAGGATCAAAATAACTTTAATTTCGGAAGTCGGTGTTAAATAAGAAACAAACAATACCGAGGAACACCGACTCTATTTTGATCCTTTTAGTGTTTTTTACACTTTCACCATCTCACTTCTGAGCCATGTCTACAAGCTGTTTTCCAGAGTCATCACGAATCGTCTCGCGCGCAGGTTTGACGACTTCCAGCCTCCCGAACAAGCCGGATTCCGAAAAGGTTTCAGCACCGTAGACCACATACATACGCTCCGGCAGGTTATACAGAAGACCGAGGAGTATAACCTGCCTCTATGCTTAGCGTTCGTGGACTACGAGAAAGCTTTTGATTCGATCGAGACTTGGGCTGTACTGCAATCTCTCCAAAGGTGCCAGATTGACTATCAGCACATCGAAGTGCTCAAGTGTTTGTACGAAAACGCCACAATGTCAGTCCGACTTCAGGACCGGACCTCGAAACCTATCCTTCTGCAGCGGGGTGTGAGGCAGGGAGACGTCATTTCTCCGAAACTGTTTACGGCTGCAATGGAGGATGTCTTCAAGGTTCTGGACTGGAGTGGACTAGGCATTAATGTCAATGACGAGTACATCACTCACCTTCGGTTTGCCGACGATATAGTAGTCATGGCTAAGACTACGGAGGAGCTCAGTACAATGCTCGATGACCTCAGTAGAGCTTCCGAAAGAGTGGGTCTTAAAATGAACATGGACAAAACTAAAGTCATGGTAAATAACCATGTAGCAACCACTCCGATCAAGATCGGAGACTGCAATCGAAGTTGTAGACGATTACGGTTACCCGGGACAGACAATCCAATTGGGTAGATCTAACTTTGAGAAAGAGGTCAATCGTCGAATCCGACTCGGCTGGGCAGCGTTCGGGAAGCTGCGCGGTATCTTCTCGTCCAACATACCACAGCGTTTCAAGACGAAAGTCTATGACCAGTGCGTGTTGCCAGTGATGACATATGGCACTGAAACATGGTCGCTTACAATGGGCCTCATCAGAAGGCTTACAGTCACCCAAAGGGCAATGGAAAGGGCTATGCTCGGAGTTTCCTTGCGTGATTGCATAAAGAATGAAGATATTCGCAGGACAACCAAGGTCGCCGACATAACTCGAAGAATCGCCAAACTAAAGTGGCAGTGGGCAGGGCACATTGCTCGTAGAACGGATGGTCGATGGGGCCGAAAGGTTCTAGAGTGGCGACCGCGCACCGGAAAATGCAGCGTTGGAAGGCCTCCCACGAGGTGGACCGACGACCTGGTGAGAGTCGCGGGAGTGCGGTGGATGCGAGACGCACAGGATCGGTCGTTGTGGAGACGCTTGGGGGAACAGTGGACGTCTTTCGGCTGAAATGATGATGATGATGAGTGTTTTTTAGTGAAGTCGGTTATTTTTTTTTTTGTAAAAAGTTTTTATTATTTTACCAATGTTTGAAAATAAAATTGACCATCATTCTTATGGTCGTTAGTTTTCCAGTAGGGAAGAGACCGCCGCACCCTACGGCCCTACATTAAAAAAGACTTCAAAGGCCGAAATAGGGATATTGTCAAGGAGCTCACATGAGCGTCCTTTTATGCTACTGACAAGTACTTGATTATCTCAATAACACAGGTTTATCTCAATTTCGTAATTCATAGAAACACGTTCGACTTTTTCGGCTATAAATATAATCAAATTAATTTGAATAATCCTCGTCATGATAACGACCGAACGACTAATAAAGCGGTAATTAAAGTAGTTGAATAACTAGGTAATAAGTATCTTCCTGAGAAACTCAGACACTATTTTTTGCTGCCAGTATCTTATCGCAATTGATTTCATATCAGCAGATATTGTTGTTGTTGACTCAGATTTTATCTAGAACGTACCAACAATATACAGGGTGTCCAAGAACCTGGCGTCCAACTGGATTCCCACGATGCCCCAAGTTCTAACAGTACTCAGAAAAATATTTTAAAAAATCCACCCCATGTACTTACAGAATTATACTGATTTCAAAAAAAAAGGGGGAAATGAGCACCCTGTGACATACTTTTGAATGCTGTGACTGCTAATGCTGATAATTTCGATATTTCTTGGAGGTTTTGTAATCTAGGGTATTGCTGTGTCTAAATAGAATGTAAAAATAAAGTACTTATTGTACCATTTTAAAATAAAATATTATTTTAACTAAAGGTGATATGGAAAACTATTGAATTTCGCAACTTTGACCGACTGTAGTGTAAAAAAAATGTACCAAAATAGTATGGCAAGTGACGTCAAATTTTGACGCGTTTATTCCTCTTTTTAAAAAGGTATAATACTTACACATTAATTAGAAAAAAAAAATTTTGATAATATTTTTACTCAACAACCCAATTTTTACGAAGTGCCTACCTACTAACGGTAACTGTCGGACCCTTTCTTATCTTAGAAACTGTTATGTTACTACTATTATTTACTTCGGTTCCAAGAGTGAGCAAGAAGGAAATACACACAGGTAGATGGGTTCCCAGTAGAATAAAAGCAAAGAATGTTAGTTTAAAGATATTTTATTACAATAAATGTTCAAAATGTTGACCACCCGCGGCAATACAAGCTCTCACTCTCCTTAAAAAGGACCGCTTTATGTTTCGCGAGTAACTTTTTTGACGTATCACCTGCACTGCTTGTGTTATCTTCTCACGAAGGTCAGCGATGTCATTAATGGGCTTCGCATAAACGAGCTCCTTCATAGTTCCCCAGAAAAAAAAATCCAGCGGATTTAAGTCAGGTGAGCGGGCTGGCCACGGGATTGTTCCTGATCGCCCAATCCACCTGTTCGGGTATTGCTCGTCCAAAAACTCTCTAACGGATACGCGAAAATGTGCTGGACAGCCGTCGTGTTGGAACCACATATCTGGTGGGGTCTCTTCTAGTAAGTTTGGCAAATCATTTTGAAGAAAATTTAAATATGATTCGCCAGTCAAATTCTCGGGCATCTCAAATGGACCAATAATATTCCCACAGAGAATACCGGTCCACATGTTCACTTTGAACCGGTACTGGGATCTATCTTCTCGCATCAAGTGCGGATTTTCCACATGCCACTCGTGCAAGTTGTGTAGGTTCATGTAGCCATCCTTCTTAAATGTTGATTCATCTGACCACAAAATTTTGTCGATAAAGTTTTCGTCTTCTCGATGTTTTTGCAGGATTGTTTCACAAAACGCGACTCGGCTCGGATAGTCTCGAGGTAAAAGACTTTGCACTCGCTGTACGTGGTACGGATGATATTCTTCTTTTTGGAGAATACTGTGTGCTGTGCTCTTCGGTATCCCCGTATCAGCTTCTATTCCTCGCACAGAGATGCTTGGATTTGCCGACACCGCCTCTAAAACTTCATCGCGTATGAAGTCATTTACGGGTCGTCCTTCACCAGCTACTTGATTGGGGAACCGCCCGTCACATAGTGATCTGTGCACATTAATGAAAACTCGATGGTCGGGATATCGCGTAGCCCTCGGATACCTTTCTCTGTAAAGTCTCGCTGCAGCTCGTCCATTACCTCTACATTCTCCATAAATGTAGTGCATATTTGCGTATTCTTGCGGAGTGTAGGTCGCCATGGTAGCACACACAAAACACAAACTGTCCAAACACAGGCAAAGGTCGTCGTAAAGAGTTCGTTTCAAAGTCCAGAGCACAAAGAGTAATCGAGTCCAATAAACAAAGCTTTAAATCGTAGTACGTGATCAATGGTAACAATAAGAGAGAGGTGCGTAGTAACGGCAGGAGGCAGTGACGCGTACTGACCGTACTGTTATCCTAAATAGCACGATCCCAGATAGCGTCACTATCTATCCCACTCGCACCTCTAACCTTTTTCTCCCTCACTCTTACCTGAATAATGGGGTACCATAAAGAAGAACCAGCAAATCGCAAAGATAGTTTCTGTCTTGCTCCCTCCTGTTGTAATAACGAATCACTATGGTGAGATGCATGCACATACCGTCCCTTACGGTCTAACCTGTTTTTTGAGAGGCCTGTTGTTATTTTTATGAGCATACAATAGTAATTCTTTAGAGGTTAGATTCAATTCGTCGTAAATTTTTCTTTCTAAGAATTCTGTAAGACATCGTAAAAATTGGGTTGTTGAGTAAAAATATTATCAAATTTTTTTTTTTCAAATTAATGTGTAAGTATTATACCTTTTTAAAAAGAGGAATAAACGCGTCAAAATTTGACGTCACTTGCCATACTATTTTGGTACATTTTTTTTACACTACAGTCGGTCAAAGTTGCGAAATTCAATAGTTTTCCATATCACCTTTAGTTAAAATAATATTTTATTTTAAAATGGTACAATAAGTACTTTATTTTTACATTCTATTTAGACACAGCAATACCCTAGATTACAAAACCTCCAAGAAATATCGAAATTATCAGCATTAGCAGTCACAGCATTCAAAAGTATGTCACAGGGTGCTCATTTCCCCTTTTTTTTTGAAATCAGTATAATTCTGTAAGTACATGGGGTGGATTTTTTAAAATATTTTTCTGAGTACTGTTAGAACTTGGGGCATCGTGGGAATCCAGTTGGACGCCAGGTTCTTGGACACCCTGTATAAAATTAATTGAGGCTATAGCTAAAACCCAACGACACTATGCCATACTTAGACATGGTGGAGATCATTATGAATAGATTCTATTGTCGTCATGGCCGAGGTACGGGCCAAATGAATCTTAACTGTAAATCCGACTGTTTCAACTTGTAGGAGTATGATAGCGCGGAGTTTCGATTTCCGTTGCTGCGATTATGTGGAACCGGCTCCGAATATCGGCTACTAGAACGAAAGTATGATGTGCAGGGAAAAGATGCACCTATCAGCCTTGCATCTTCAATATCCGCTACATTAAGTTCTTGTAAGTGTTACACATGAACTGATATTAAATTTAAATATACTGGTGCCAATTATGATTGATTTATAGTTTTTTTTTCTACTCATCCTGGGTGAAGGTTGGAGATACGTTTCAAGTTTCTTTCTCGATATAAGTAAGTGGCTATTGATGTTCGAGCTATGTTAGCATTGCTGTTAAATACGTGTAATACAACGCAATTAGGCGGTTTTGTCATCGTAAGCCCAACGTTAACAATAGTAAGTGCCGTCTGTTGGCACAGGTTCCACGTCATCTGCTCCGTGTCCGCCGTCCGGCCACACGCCTCTGAAAACAGATGATACATACATCTGTCGCTAAAAACACCATCTCTGTAATCATAGATAATTTTAGTTCCACCATCATTCTAGTCTTATTACAAATTCAATACCAAAACAACAGTTTATAAATATATCCTCTGCTAATGGGTTTAGACCTAAATGACATGTTTAAACTTTGATGCCATTTTAAATATAATACATTGTATAGAGATATTGTTAGTACATAAATAGGAACGTTTAATTCAGTTCAAGGTGAAATCAATGACAGTGTAGTTAACTTAAAATGTATAATAGTTCTGTTCGATGACAATAACATTTGGGGTCTAGGTGGGTCAGATCATCACGAGGCCGTAATATACGTAGTTGATGACTTGGTGTAGGAGAATTCTGTGTTGCGAATTTGGTAATTGTACCAGAGCATAATAAGGGTATGAATGCAAGAACAGGTTTGCCGCAGAGTGGCTGCGGCCGTAACGAGGACGCGATGACACATCGCACCTTCGGTAGAACAAGGGCACAATTGTCAAAAATTGCAAAAATGAGTTAAGTATACAGAAATGCCTTAAAAATAAACTATACGCCTAAAAAGGATATAGTATATAGTTTATATCATGCAAAGAAGAAAAACTTTCGAGCAATATTAACAGAGCAAGACCTCACTGAATGCAATAAATATCTTAAAATAGCTCTCCTGTAAAATAGCAAAAACTGCAATTATGCCCTTGTTCTACCGAAGGTGCGACATGTCTAACGGTAATTCGATTTTTACACGGACTGTGCGCGTGCGCACGTGATGCTCAAAAGGAAAACCATAAACAAATGCTGGAAATGATCGGTTGTTTGTATAGTGTATCGGACACAAGGAAGTTACCAAGGGCGTTCTGAACATAAACACTTAGCTAGATACCTACATTTATCTACACCGACGTGTCATATACATGGAAACACTTAGTTGAACTTGTTAAAATACTTTAACAGGCTTATAATCGTGACGTATTCATTGACAAGTTCATGAATGATTTGGAAATAAACAAGAAGTTGCATATTCAAATCGAGTGTGGCTACCTGCTGCTAACTAGTATTCATTTTTAAACGATTATACAACATTTTCAATACCAGTAACTTTGTGAGCTGTTATGCAAATTATCAACATATAAAAATATGGTGTTTGTAACTTGATTCTTTTGATGTTAAGACTACAACTACAACATTCACAGTATTATAAAGATATTCCTTTGATGGGTGAGTCAGTGTCTTGTGACCTATGTTTAAGAAATATTTATCTCAGGATGGTATATATACCTTTATGTTGATTTACATATATTTATAATGAATGATGATGCCGTGTAGCGTGTAAGTGGACGAGTGTGGGTCAGGTTGCGGCGCGGCGCGGGCGCATGTCTGGTGGCGACAAACTGTCACGTAACAGGCTCAGCAGTGTCGCAAGTGTTGCGCGGCTGAGCTTACAATAACATTATACATGCGACGAGGGGCGAGGGCTTTCAATTGATATATTTTCGAAACCGGTTCTCGTTTTCTAAAGCCGGTTTTTCGAACCTCCTATGTTAAGTAAGCATAAATGAGCAAATCGCTTAATAGATAAATCAAATACCTATAACAGAGCGAGTGATTCAATGTCTGCAGTTCTTATACCTAGATTTGCATACTTACATTTTATTTTGGCCCTTAGGCGGTTCGCACACGGCAAGTTTTTGTTGCGATACAGACGCGCGTTTCGACTGCATTGTTCCTTAAGGCCGTCAGTCGCATTGCAATGCGCGACAGAAGTGATTCAGTAGCGAACGAGCTAGCGATAGCACAGTTCGTGTCCTCTAGATTCGCCTTTCTGAAAACAGGCTTTATATTGTTATGTGGCGTGGTGTGCTGCTGATTTAGCATGAGGTTTACTACTACGCAGTCATTTGTAGCTGCGATCAGGGTCGCAAACTTAAGCGACGCGAATTGTGCAATACCGTGGCATGACTACTAACATTGCATCGCATTCTGTATCGCGATTGCGATAATACGACTATAATTACGATGTCATCTAATCCTTCATAAAGATTCCGCCAGAACTGATAGAACCGTTCTAAGCACTGTGAGAGAGAAATTGCTCCTCTGCAGGTGTTCTTCTCATTCTGTCAATGTAAGTAGTTAATAGCAGTCGCAATCAGTCACACACATTAGAAAGTAGACAATACGATACAGTGGTGTGTTGTGTAGAGATGACAGGTTATAGCGGTCATGAGCACTGCAAGTGTTCGGTGTCGAATGGCGCGGGCGCTTAGATAAGTATCATAAAAGGCGCATGAGTGGAGCGGGTGTGCCACTTCAGCGAAACGAAGGCCAGAAGTCAATTTGGGGCGAAGCTGGAGGCTCCTCGGCCGCGCAAATGTCACGCGTGCTATCTCACACAATTACATTACATAACGCACTTGCAGCACCGTACCGAGCACAGTGAGGCAACCATCAACTGCGCTAACGGCTCGACAAGTTTGTTCTCCCAAAATTCTAATTGAATGACGGATAACACCCAACTTCAAGAACCCGATTATGTCCCAGTGATCGATTTATTACTGATCGAACTAGTTCTTTATAGCGCCATCATCACAAGCCTAATGTAAATTGATTGACACGCTTTTTAAGCGGGTGTTGCTCGCGTGGCGTGTATTTTGGGTGTAATGGGCACAGGCGTCAGGCGCACTGACGTAAACCAATCCGCGGACGTGGGAACATGGCGGAATCCTTGCGTTTGTTGCTGAATAGTTTCACGGGCCATTCACGATTATTAAAACTTTAATACGAATAATTCGTTTGAAAAGGTTTCTGAAAATCCTATCTACAGGCGCAAGTGGATTACAATCTAATATGAATGCTTCAATTGCAAAATAAAAATAAATAAAATAAAATGTCATGCTACATGTTTTCTTTCATTTAAGTCGCGTTATTGTTTATTATCAACAAAGGTCGTCTGAACGAAAACAAAAAGAACGTAGAGAGTCATTGTTTTAGAACAAGGCGTGTGAACCCTGAGTTGAAAGTGTGCGTCTGATTGCTCGGATTTCGGAGCGCTCCCCTTGCCGACTGTACTGTATTTTTTTATTTTAAATATTGCAGTTATGTTTCACAATAAGCAGTTGTAGATATTGATACTGATTGACAAGTTTCACGTCCTACATCTGTGTGGAGCTGCATGTAACAAGCGACGTGCGGAGGCGTTGCCGTCGCCAGGCACTCATTGTCTCAACTTGTCTGCGTTCACTCAGGCCACTATCTAAGACTATGTTTGAGACTGTATTAATGAGTACCTAAAACCGCTTCTCTGTCTTTCTTTTGTTCTTAATCAGTTCAGTATTCATTAGTCAAGTATTGTCGATTACGACAGTTTTAATAGAAGAGTTAACATTACAAGTATTTTTGGATACAAGCTCTACTGTATCAAAATATATGAGTGTAGGTCCTATTTAAATACGATTGCGCGACAGCAAAGTCGGTTTTATGTTTTTAAATGCAGTAATTCATGCAAGGAGCCGTCAGTCAGTCAGAGAGTTCCGGTGGTCACCACACTCGCCACAAGAACATTACCATAATCCGGCATTAGGCTCGGAGCAAAGGGTTGCCCGAATGGGATACGATTCATTATGTAACGGAGGTATTTCCTGTTTGCCTGTAATGAGAGTGAAAAAATAAGGATACAGGGAGGTACATTGCACTCCAGTGGAAACATGGAAAGGAAATATTCCTGCGTGAGAGTTTCATTATACTCTTGTGCTTTTGAATCTTTTTATTTTTAACCGACTTCAAAAAAAAAAAAGGAGGAGGTTATCAATTCGGTTGTATTTTAATTTTATTTTTTATGTGTGTTACCTCAGAATTCCGTCGTTTATAGACCGATATGCAAAATTTTTTTTCCTTTTAAAGGGGATGCTTCCAGATTGGTCCCATTTTTTCAAAATCCAGTTCTGATTATGGGATTCATGAGGAATCGAGGGAACTCCTCAAATATTAAAGGCAACTATATAGTGATTTTGATATTTTCATCGAGAACTTAATTAAACATTTACAGTCAAAAAGTAACATTTAACAAAGTGGAATTGATGAAGAAGACCAGAAATGGCCAACGGAACTTCATACTCACATAGATATCACAATGAAGATAGTTAAGCGACTACGACAATACAAATAAATTAATGGTTCTGAATAGTTATGTTGAAAATGGTATCATCGACGACATCGAAGTGATCTGATGATGATGATGGAGCCAGAAGGTAGGCAGTGGAAATCCGTAATTAATCAATGTATCCTGCCGTGTTTCGGCTTATTGATATTGTCATGAGATGTACTTTGGCTATAAGGTAGGTACTATCGAACTGATCCGATGATGGAGGCACGGTAGACACAGGAACTTCATAATAAAACAATGTAATCTAGCAGTGTTTGGGTTAATTGTAATTGTCATGAGAAATAGGCACTCTGGTTAAAAGTGTATCGCAACTAAAAAGTGTGAAATAAAAAACTTTTTAGAAAAAAAAAACACTAAAAGGATCAAAATAACTTTTATTTTGATTCTTTTAGTGGTGTTTTGTTAGTGAAGTCGTTTTTTTTTGTAATTTTTTTTTTAAATGTTTATTTAGTGTAACACTTGCCTAATGTAAGTGACTATCTTCTTCTTTGACATAAGAATGTAGTAGGCACTGAAAACGTATTTTTTTTTGTAATAAATCGAAAAAATAAGAATTTACCAAACCACTAAGACATGTGTAAATACAAATAATTATTAAATTTCTATCATAAGTAAAATTTTATTAATGTATAAAATTTAACTAAAGGAACAATCGTCATTATTTCTTATTAAGGAAAAACTATTTTGTTTTTCCCTTATTACAAACCTCAATGGTATCACGTAGAGCTTAGTAATATAATTTAAAGTATATAGCTACATTAGTCTTGCCTATTTCACGTACTTATAATCTTTACGATCGTGAATGACGCGTAATGACGCAGGTGTAGCAGCAGCATCATAACAGAAGGCATACAAATCAAACGAATTCATTTGCCGTAGCGGAAGAATGAGCGAAGTTTCAAGTACCTTCGATCTAAATATAAAAGTAGGTTGATGTGTTTGTTTGCATAGACCATGAGATATTTATTTTCATTCGGCAGCGGCCGCAGCATTCACATCTGTTTCTGATGTGCGATATAAATTATTGTTACTCGTATAAGTTTTATATCGTATTTGAACAATTAATCTGTAGTGCTGCAGCGTTTCGGCGGGTGTTGTTAGCTCAGTAACAGAATTAACATTGTGTAGTGTTATTGTGAGTGCACAGATACTCGTTTGGCAGCTCGCAGCTGTGGTATTAGGTCATGTGAAAGTTCATGTACCTACATACGTAGAGTGGCTCGAATAGGAGCGAACGGATTCGGGAGTGATGCGTCCTCAGCCCTCCTCTGAACTGGAGTAGTGGGACGGATTAGGATAAGGCGAGTCAATGGCCGGGTCACGTGGCTATTTGCGTTCCACTCCTTTCGCGCCTCCTCGCCGCCTCACCGCCCCTCTTCTTCCGTTCCCTTGTTTAAACTACCCGCGGCCGCAACCGACTAATTTTGGTCACTAATCTGTTGAACAATAAAGACGTTACAAACACGCTCGAGGGCGGGGTTTTGTTTTCTTTTAGTGAAGCGTTTACTGTGTGTTATACATGAACAGTGACTGGATGATGCTGGGAACGCATGTTAGAAAAGTCGTCCACCACGACAACCACTCATTTATTGCTATACATCTGTTGTTCATCGTATATTAGGGAGTTAATTGGTTGCTAATAACCTCTTTAAATAATTAAGAAATTGATAATTATACATGTTGTGTTGTTGCTGTGAAGGGAAACGCCCAATCATTATTGAAACCCAGAGCTAGTTTATAGTTACATGAATAGGTAGTTGAACATTCACACATTTAACGATAACTGTTTCATCACAAGGGACAATTATTAGGCCAGTGATATTGTTGGAATTAGGCGATGTTGTACTATGATTAATTAACGCATTTATGAAGCTGTGTATAGGCGGAGCGCGGCGGGTGCGGCGCCCAAACAAACAGGCCGTCCAAACATTATAGCATATACATATACATAGGGTACGTACGTGCTAATGTATCTAACCGAATATTCTATAGATAGTGTTGCCAACTCCAAAAATCCCAAGTCGCTAGAGAGTCGAGCGTAACTGATTCAACCAGAGAGATTCACAGCCTGTCTAAGGCCTGAAAAAAATATTTGTAAGTACCTAATTCAATAATTATGAAATATTGCATCGTCTGTAATAAAGATTGATAAATGATTGTCAACAACAATACACTAGTGGGTACCTCATTCATTATTCTATAATCAGTGTATTGTTACAGTAGAGTCAGTAGGGCGTTAAAGTTTAAGTGTTGACTAAACTTCTGTGCGTGTCTGAAAATAAACTATGTAAGTTCATTAACGAAACTTGGTTTTAATTGCGTTCGTTTACTAATTTTCGTTTTGAAGAGAGAGTAGACCTCCTAATGTGTAGGAAAATTATTTTCTTCAAAATCAAAATTCTTTGCAATTAAAGCGAAGTTACATGAATTCGCGCGACTGTTTTTATCTCTTGATGACATATGGGTGACTTTGAAATATTTACTTTTAGATCAACGCTTCGATTCGCTTTGACTCTGAACACCCTTGCATTGACCCTGAGGAGTAGAACGTCCCTCCCAAGGGCGGATCCATGGGGGGGGTCATGGGGGTCATGACCCCCCCCTGGGTTGGGTCCAGGACCTAGGTGGACCACTGATTAAAATTATTAAACATATTGTTTTTATGTATTTTTTTGTCACAATATAGATTTTATATTCAATATTTAATTTAATCTATTACTTTGTATGTTGGCAAACGCGTTATTCGGGAACGATCGCATTGAAAATTTGAATTTTATTGCGCCACCGCCATCTTTCATGATGTCAGTATGTCACATTCCGTGTGACACTTACGCGTGCTTTGTTTCGATTGACTAACGTCTAGCTAGACAGAGCTAGACCTAACGTCAATCGGAACAACTAAACTTACTTCAATCAACTGTTATTCTCATAATCTACACTAATAATAAAAAGAGGTAAAGTTTGTTTTTTTTTTTTTCGTAGGAGGTAATCTCTGAAAGTACTGTCTGATTGCTATAATTTTTCACCGATAGAAAGGTTTTTTTTTATTGTGTGGGAAAATCATCTTATGACAAATCCCGCTCTTGGGCTGAGCGGGATATAGTGTCAGACTTTTACTGACTAAAAACCCACTCCTGTTCCTTCTTTGCCTTCGTCCCAGGGCTCCGGGTTTCACTTTTACATTACCCGTGGCCCCAGTAAGCTTCGACCCTGCTGGGTCCCTACGATTTGCTGACATCTCCCTGAAGCGCGCGTGGAACAGTACGCGCCGTCGACGACTTGGGCTCGGTCCGGACGGTTACCGGACGGTCGGACGGCGTGCCACCCATTGCTCGCTGTCCGCAAGCCCGCGCCTACGATGGCCGGAAATCGGGATCGGAATCCCGGCGGCGGTTGGGGCGTGAGGACCGTTGCCTCACGCGATCGGCCGCCTCCTTTGCTAGCATTACTGCTTCGCAGAAGGAGGCGACCGCCTGGCACTCCTCCTCGTTCCGGACCATGGCCTGTACCAAGGCCCGGCACGAGAGATCGCCGCCGCCGATCGCCCCCACGAGGACACGGCGTTACTCTGCCCAAGCGGGGCACACCACCGTGTCCTCCGGGCGGTCCACACAGTGGCGACACCCGGGCGTCGCTTCCGCACGAATCCGGTGCAGGAACTTCCCGAAGTTACCGTGTACGGTGAGAACCTGCGTCATGCGGAAGGTGAGGACGCCGTGAGGTCTTTCCAACCAAGCCTCAAAGACTTACCGCCATAATACCGATAGAAAGGTGCTTTATTCCTGAGTGACATAGGCTATATTTTATGTACGCGGGTGAAGCTGCGGGCAAAAGCTAGTAGTTAATAAAGTACCTACTCTAGTTTTTGTCGTTGTACACTAATATCGGCTGTGGATGGTGATGTGGCAGCGGAGTACCACAGTCGATTTCTGACCTTATTTTAAATTGCGATTTTGAGACATCCCAATATAAGTTTTTTTTTTATTATGACTACACTACCTGTTAGACTACACTACCTGTTAGACTACACTACCTGTTAGACTACACTACCTGTTAGTGTAGTGACAGCGGAAAGATCTTTCTCGTTACGAAAAATCAAATTGTGGCTAAGAGCTTCAATGGTCGAATGTCTAACCGGACTGACACTTCTCCATGTCCTTAAAACGTACCTTCTTCTTAGCGTGTCAATGGCAAAACTAATTAAATTCCTTGCCTGGCCCAGTTTTCGGCCACGGCAATGCCGTCCACTGGTGCAGTCATTAGATCCTTATGTGAACAGGTAACAGGGCACGTCATGCAGGATGAAAGGTGGGACATGGTCTACGGAGATACACCGCACAAACACTGAAGGTCGGAACCATCCAGGAATCCCCATCTATGGAGATTGTCTTTACTGCGTCCAACCTGGGTGCGGAGTCTGTTTAGAGTTTTCCAGATGGGCCATGGCAACTCGTGTCAAGGAGAGAGGTTCTTCGACGGCTCGATAAAATCTTCAGGAGGTTTAAACTTCTCCCGCCAGAGGTCGCATCTCTCCGACGTGGTGTTTGAGACTTTGAGATGGGCTCACGCTTCAACAAAACTTCCGACTTTTAAGTCTCAGTCGGTGCCACTGCTGTAATTGTCGTCAGCGAAGAAGCAGAGCGCCATTCTAGTTGTTCGCAGAACTTGGGGAGACGCCCCCCTTCTGGTGGATGTTAGGCGACATAGCATAGCATAGTCGGCCTTATAATGTTCCCACTGCTGGGATTCAGGCCTCCTCTGTAGGAGAGGAAATGGGCCGTAATCCATCACGCGGGCCGATTGCGGGTTGGTGGATGTCACATGTCTTCGAATTTTTGGTTCTAGGACATGCCAGTTTCATCACGATGTTTTCCTTCACCATTTTGAGAGCAGTGGTGATAAAATAAATTACACAAAGTATTGCGCCTGGCTGGGTTTGAACCCATGACCTACAACTCATAAGTCGGGCCGTTACCACTTGGCCACCACTGCTCTTAGGCGACGTAGCAGGTCAAAAATCAAGCGCAAACCTATGAACAACAATAGAATATAAAAGGTTGTTTCTCGTATGCACCTTCCGCCTAACGTTCTCGCAATTCTTTCTGTAGTTGAGAGACCTATCCAGAGTGATGCCGAGATATCTTAGATGGGGGCTGAAAGGGTTACCAATAACCCTTGCCACGAGATATAGAGCATTCAACCCGCTTGTCTGTTACAAAGGTGAAAGACGTACGTCTGCGTTTTTGAGGGATTTGGTTTCAATGCATTAGCAGTATAATACTAGCTAAGATCTGAGAGAGCGGTGGTAAGGTTGGCCTGAATCTCTTCAAAATCAGTGGCTTGGTAAGTTAATGCCAGGTCGTCTGCATACGGAAAGCGGGTTGTGTTAGGGCTCACCGGTTGGTCATTGGTGTAAACGTAAACAGCAAGAGGGCCAGAACACTACCTTGTGGCAGTTCATTTTGTTGAGTTCACCACTTGCTTTTTTCGTTACCATTGAAGTAGATGAAGTGATAACGCGTTTCGGGAGAAGACGTAAAAGAAAAATTGATTTTGTTATTTAAATATAGGTATTTTTAAGTACAGTGGCAATAGTAGGTATTTTATTGATGTATGTATTTTTACACGTATCTATAATTATCAAAATTAAATTATAACTTCTTGTGACTTGACCACGACTATGCGACCCCCCCCTGGCGCCAAAGCTGGATCCGCCCTTGGTCCCTCCCTATAGTTATTCTCATATAGCATCGGACTAGTTATTATTATGATAGATAATTCTGACAGGTTCTTCAGGGTTATTTTATTTTCTTTGTGGTAAGTACCTATCAGATACTTTGTCGCTGTACGTATTCATTGCATCTCATCTCTTTGTGTAAATGCAGTCTCTTTGTGTAAGTGTAAATAAATTATCCTCTTACTAAAGAAGGAAACAACGTGAAAAATCAATTAAAACTACAGTGCGGAAGGCGCAGTTGATTGGTTTGCCACAACAATGTTGTTATCGTTTAGGTACTTGTAACGACATTCGATAAGTCAATCAGTCTAACTTGCAGTTTCCCCAACTATGCTAAACTTTGCTTCCAGTCTTACCAGACTCAGTAAAATACCAGCATTTTACATGGACTTACTGCCGATTCCTTCTCCGTTTTGTATGCATCGTGAGGAAACCGGCATGTCCTAGAACCAAACATTCGAATCACCAACCCGCACTGGTGGATTACGGCCTATTCCCTCTAATAGAGGGAGAGTCTCAGCAGTAGGAGTATTATGACGCTGATTAAGCTAATGGCTGCCTATTTCTGCCTCCATAGCCCAGTAACTGGGAAACACAAAACCTTTTGGCAAGACTGGTGTCAGATTTCCTGCTTCTGTTTACCCATAACGATTGTGGATTTTTATTTGACAATCGGGACCAACAGATTTATTTCTTGAGAATCATTAAATAACCGCTCCCGCACTGGGTGGAGCGAGAGAGAGTGTCAGAATGTTACTGATCCTTCCTGTGTTCCATCAGTTGCTGGTTGCGTTCCACGGCCGCGGTAACACAACCAATCCCACAGGACGATCCCCGGCTATCGAAGACGCGGGCTTGCGGACGACGAGCAATGGGTGGCTCGTCGTCCGGCCGCCCGGTAAGGATTGAGCCGCAGTAGGCTCCAACGGCCCGACAGGGCCGATAACCACTGGGGCCAAGGGAGTTTCTGAAAGGGATACCGTGGCCTTATGGAACGCAAAAGGGTAATTGAAGGACACAGGTAAGTTTTGGTCAATAAAAGTCTGATACGCTCTCTCGCCCCACCCCAGAGCGAGAGAAATCATTGGATAAGAAAACCCGGAACCAAAAGCTTATCGTACTTTTCGTGGCACGGAGTAGTTGTGGTGTGTGGTGAACGGTCACCCATCCACGGGCTGGCTCATGCGTCTGTTATTATTTAGCTACGAGTTCCTCGGGCAAATAAAAAGTAAATTATTTAAGTGCTTAATCGAAAGATAGTGATTGCCTGAGTGGACTAATAGGGTAACTGAAGATTGTGGAGGTTGATAACCTTCTGTAAAGAGTATATCAGGTAAATGACATGACACTATTTTTTTCTATTACTGCGACCTCATTGGATGGCTTGATTTGATATTGTGATAGTTCATAATTATATATTTATGTGGTTTAGGCAGTATATGGATGGATTGAAAACAAACGAACTTTGGTGTCTTTCATTGTGAACGAAATTACACAATTTTTTTGACAGTTTATAATCTCGCGAGCGAATCCGGTGTTATTTAATTAGATACATCAAGCCTTTATGGAAATAACACGATTGAAGCGTTCTTGTTTTTATTTGTTTTGTATAGACTGATTCTTTTATTAATTTATTGACCAAATATTAACTCCTACGTCGAATACCTTCGTATTCCACGAAAGCCAAATGTTGTATGTTAGGTATGACTAATTCATTAATGCCAAGTTGACTTCAAAACTTGCAGCGGATGCATGGGTAAATAATTCGGTAGTCCGTAGTCCACACTCGATTAGAATTCTTTATCTCCTAGCCTAAGCATCGTGCAAACTCAAGTGCACTTTAACTTTCTACAAAAGCTAATTTTGATTGTTTAGGTACCCAAGCTATTTGTCAGAAAGTTTAAATTGTTTTATTACACAGTTAAGGTGTATAAAGAGAAGGAAGAGCCTATTGTGAGGTGACGAAGGTAAATAATAGTCTCAATTTCGTGTGTATGTACAAACTAGGAAGCTTTCACTGACACTGTCTTAGCGTAGGAGTTGCCGAGATCGCGGGAATCGCGAGAGGTAATGACTTATTGTTTGAGCACAATCGAGTTCATAACAAGGGGTGGAGGACGGGTCCCGTTTGTATGTAGATCATTGGCTTCAGTTTTATATGGTGATAGTGCCGCCTCCAGTCGTTCGCGATCCTGTCTGCGCCGTCGCCTGACTGCCACAGTTGGAATGTTGACAGACTAGTTGAAGTCTAGAACAATGCTAGGTTGACTACCCAGTACTGTGCTATGTGGCTACACCACATAAACGGTTGTGTTCCATGAAATGATGAACGTCAGCTTTCTAAACAATGTGCAGTCATAATGAAGCTAAGATAAGTCTATGCTAAGATATGTACTTATGTGTAGATATATAATATCTAGTATGTGTTGTGTTTCAGACTGAACAGACAGTCTAAATTAGGGACGTCGAAAGCTGGAGCTGTTAAAGAGTTTGCCATTACAAAGAATTTCTAAAAGTCTAAACTAGTATGAGGTCTGGCTGAAGATTCATGTATCCTGTGAGCCATAAAAATAAAAACCTTGATGAGTCAGCTAAAACTTAAACAATGTTGACACAAGACTGTACTATAACAAGAGACACTTATAGAGAGAATTCCGACTGACGGTCAGTAAGTAAGTATATTATTTATAGGTACCTATGTACTTCGTAAAAAGGATGTGCTCATTTCAGCACATGTCAATTCTTCGGCTCAGATTCTAGCTGACGCCAGAACAGAAACTGTTTTTTGGAAATAATTATAAATTTTCGAATAAACTTGGAACGAAATTGCAGCCGAAACCGAAACGTCGGTCGAACACCAAAATATTATGCATTCTCATTTCAAAACACTCTCTGGAGTCGTTTGAATGGCAATAATCGTAATGAACAGCGACATAGATAACATAAAAAAGAGTATTTCATCAAGCCCCAACGTGATTGCTTTGTTCGAAAGGATATATCAGTAGGTGATTGTTTCTCAATTAGCATATTGCTTCACTGGCTTGTATAAAAATATGAATATTATTGTACAGTTGAGCACCGAATACTTTATATGGGTTTAAGCGGTGAGTGGGCGGCTGTCGGCCGTGAGACGTCGGCTGGCGCGATTAGCAGCGCCGAGCGGCTCCGAGCGGCTCCGACCGCGACTTGCGACATTATAGCATGCACCAACCTGTATAATTACCCATTATAATATCCCTATCAAACACTAGCTACACAAATACACACATACTAGCTTGATCTCCACGTTGTCACAAACACAAGCCTTCATGTGACGCCTTCGACCGGCACAGAATACCGAGGAGCCATGCTAGTGGAAAATTAGCCGTACCTATTCTAGTGTAAAAGGGTGCATCCCCTCTGCCACCTCGCCGGGGACCCAAAAGCTAATAGACAAACTTCAATTTTGAAATTGTACATTCACAGAAGCGGTTCGTCATTAAAAAATTGTTTACGTTTGTTTCGGTTACTGATCTGCTACTTGAAAGCAGATAACTCATGACATCACTAAGTTGTTAATTAGTTATACACCATTAAGTAAAACATTATTTTTATATTCTTTTTAGGGATCCTAAAATGGGTACAATTGGAATCTCCTAAGTAATTAATATAAAAGTTTGAAAGCTGTCAGAGAAGTCTCGGTCTAAACTTGTATAGTGTGGTGCTCTGTTACTACCATATCAGTAGACCGAGCGTTAACAGAAAATAATTTGCAAGTCACAACAGATTATTCTTGATACATTAGGTATCATTGTACGACGACATGCAACGTGGTGGCGAAGGACATGAAAACCTACTAAGGAACCAATTACGAAGTTAGCGTCATCGGTTGCGCACTGTGACAGTGTACGGGTACTAGGCTGCTCAGTAGTGAGTAGGAGCGCGTATGGAGTACCGCGAGACGAGTGCATGCGTGCAGTCGTCCCAGATTTGTGATAGCCGTGGCGCGATCCCGACAGTTGAGTATTGTGCGACCCCTGGGGTGAACGCTCTCCTCCAAGTCGTCGACACGGCCGCGATAATTACTGTCGCTCGAGTCTCCGAGCCCGGCCTGCCCGCCGCCGCCTGCCTACGCCCTGTGCCCTCCGAACAGCTGCACGTAACGCTAGCCGCTAATGTTACTAATTGAAACACTTTTGCTTACCTCGCCTTGACCACGTTGTTTTTGTTCTTGCGAAAGATGAGCAGATGAACCAGAATGAGAATGTCACTTAAAAACTTACAGAAACAGGTTACAGTAAGCAAGCAGGCAGAACGAAACTTAGGTAACTAAATTCATAGATAGAACAAACTTATTGTTCTATCTATGAATTTAGTTAAGTAGGTACCAACTGGAAATCGCGAAAAAGCGTTTGGATTATGTTATACTTTTTACTTGTAATGAAAATTCAAGGTGTAAATAATTTTATGCTAAAAGTAACAGTTTTGAAAAAAACAATGTCTTCTTTTAAAAGGTATTTAATATACTACTACTAAGCAGTTTTGCTAGAAATAATTTCACGAGAACTTTCCATATCACAGCAGTTTGAAGAAGAGCACTGGAGTTTGTAACGTGAGATTTAAACCAATTTCAAAGACTTTATCTTGGTTTATTCTGACATTGTTTTTACACATTGTTGGCCGCTTTTTCGCTGGCAGATGACGAACATACTGTGGCCTAATTTTCTAGAGTACAATGGATTATTATGCAAACCGCTTGTTGTGCGGAATACCTATGGATTTCAATCGCATCTAGTAGAATGCAATCGCAATTAAACATTTTTGTTTATGTATGTCAGAAGGGAGGTAGAAAAGCTATTTGAATCCTAATGCGGATCGATAGGCATGAGTGGTAATGTTCAAAGGTTAACAAGGTATTTTATACAATTCAATATAACGTGACTCCGGACACTCCGGTGACCGGCCCTTCATTGTTTTCAAGGTGAAACGTTAAATATTGAGGCGATTGATCTTTGTACACACGTTAGTAAACATACGGTCGTTCAATAGACATTACGCATGGTGATTTTATGGCGACGAAACTACGGTAGCTGGCAATACGTTGAATTATTTTATGTTTAGGTACTGTTCCATATTTAATAAAACAAAGGTGGATAATGCCAATTGTTATACGTAGTGTGTATTGATGATCTTTGTTGATTGAGTATTGATTATGAAGTCCCCGAGACAATCGAGAGGAACCCCTTGAAAGATAAACACGGACGAACGGAGAAAGAAGAATCCATCAGGTTATTCCTAACCTCAATTGTAGTAGGTACCCGTCTCACAATAACACAGCAGGTAAACAAGTGGACCTCTCTATTCCAGCTCTGCTGTGTTCAGGCTCTTCATGGCATTATCCTGCTAGGTCACAAACGGACATTTAAATCAAGTCACTGGAATTTTTTAACCGACTTTAAAAAAGGAGGTTCTGTATTCGGCCTATATTAGTAGATTATGTGACTAGGGGATAAAGCAGTGTCTTTAAGTCGCGGGCGGCATGTTGAATTCCGAACGAAACGAAGGTTGCTAATTTTAATCCTGAACGACAGTGAGGGATTTATATAATTAACTCCCGAGCATTGCGAGGGAGTTAATAAAGAAACCTGAGTGAAGTGAGGAATTCAAGCCACCCAAGACAAAGACAGCTTTATCCCCGTGTTGGATACTCTACTTTTTACACCATCTGTGAGATAATTAAAAGACAATTTAGCAAAACAAATCATATATTAGAGAAATATAAGTATTATGTACAAGTTAATCTTAACTATCACTCAACATGTTTTGAGATTTGAAACAAACAAGTAGTGACTCTAGACTCTAAGATTCTATAGTTACAATTTTCTTTATCGCTCCCGTTAAGTAATGAAAAATATATTTTTTTTAAACTCTTTAGACCACGTTTTATTCTGTTTATTTTTTTTTGTTAGTGGCCAGTTTGAATTTTGAAGCTTGTTTGATGCACGTACTTTTTAATTCACTTAATGATGACGGTTTTTGAGGTTCCAAATTCAAATCTCATTATTGTGTTTTGTAATGAAAGCGCGGGAGCGTTACAGAAAATTAAAACCATAGATCATAGAGAAGATTTTTTTTCTTTTTTAAATCTCAAAACATTTCGAGTGATAGTTAAGATTACTTAACTTGTAAATACAAGGCTGCACTAAAAGTATCGGGAACGGAATATTTCCACTGTTCCTGTCATATTAAAATCTTTTTAATTGAAAACTCCTTGGTTTTAAAAATCGAATACCATTTATTTATTTAAAAAAAGATTCTCGGTCTTGTCACAAGGTCTTGTCAAACTTGTTTAGTCGTTGAGAAAATGGAATTGACTCGAGAAAATTCAAGAGCGATGATTTATTATGACTTTCGAAGTGGTTTAACACAAAAACAGTGTGTTGACCGGATGATTTCTGCATTTGGTGATGAAGCCCCATCCAAAACCACAATTTACCGCTGGTTTGCTGAATTTCAACGTGGACGTGTCAAGCTCAGTGATGATCCCCGTCAAGGTCGTCCAAAAACTGCAGTCACCCAAGAAAACGTTGATGCTGTGCGTAAGCTGATTGAGGAAGATCGATTGAGGAAGATTGGGTCGGCAGACTTGAGTATATGGTTTTAATTTCAATTCGATACCTCTACGAGTTCCCGAGATAAAGGGTCTTGACAGACAGACAGACAGGCAGACGGACGGCCTACAAAGTGATTCTTTAAGGGTTCCTTTTTTTTCCTTTCCTTCCTTTCTTTTGATACTTCAAAATGGGACCAATTTGAAACCAATCCTTCAAGGGGAAAAAAAATTTCAAATCGGTCCATAAACGACGGAGTTCTGAAGTAACAAACATTAAAAAAAAATACAATCGTAATGATAACCTCCTCCTTTTTTTGAAGTCGGTTAAAATTGCTTTGTAAACTGACTGGCCTGACACTGACCGCCGAATTTTTTTTTATTATTTTGCTAGAAATTTCCGAAGTCAAAATTACGATTCTAAATAGTTATTTATAACGTGAACCCCATACAAATCGGCTCAGTAGTTTTAAAGACATACAATAGTAGATTATGTGACTAGGGGATAAAGCAGTGTCTTTAAGTCGCGGGCGGCATGTTGAATTCCGAACGAAACGAAGGTTGCTAAGTTTTAATCCCGAACGTTAGTGAGGGATATATAATTAACTCCCGAGCATGGCGAGGGAGTTAATATAGAAACCTGAGTGAAGTGAGGAATTCAAGCCACCCAAGACAAAGACAGCTTTATCCCCGTGTTGGACACTCTACGTTTTACACCATCTGTGAGATAATTAAAAGACAATTTACTAAAACAAATTATATATTAGAGAAATATAAGTATTACGAGGGCGGCACTGAAAATTTCGGGAATCAAGGAAGTGACACAACATTACAATTTAAAAATGTATTTATTGCTTTTCGAAGTATTCTCCGCGAAATTTGACTCATTTTTCGTACGATGGAACCAATCATTGAAGCAACCATTCCATTCGGAAGTTGGGGTCTCCAAAATGGCCGTTTTGTAGGCGTCCACAGCTTCTTCAGGTGATGAAAATTTCTGACCACGCAATTTATTCTTTATATTAGGGAAAGTATAGAAATCATTAGGGCTTAGGTCGGGGCTGTACGGCGGATGGTCTAATGATTCTATGTTTTCTTGCTCTAAAAACTCTTTTATTCTGTGCGCGGTGTGAGAACTCGCATTGTCGTGATGGAGGATGATGCGGCGGTTGCAGTTCTCTTTACGGAGTTCAGAAACGACCTGTGGCAACCAAATGCTAGCATACCATTCTGCATTAACCGTTCTTTGTCCCTCAAGAGGAATAGTGCAACATGGCCGGTTTTGAAGACAAACGTGGCCACCATTTTTTTTGCAACACTCCGTGAACGAACAATTTTTGTTGGCTTTAACTCATTTTCGAACACCCAAACTCGTGACTGGTTTTTTGTTTCGGGTTCGTACGCGTTTATCCAGGATTCGTCACCTGATACGATGTTGTATACAACATTTGAGGATCCTGCGTGGAATCTTTCGAGAGTTCTGACGCACCAAGTAACGCGAGCCGCTTTCTGCTCTTCACAGAGCGGGAAAACAACTTTTTTACACCTAATTGTTCATGCAAGATTATTTGTATTTGACTCATGCCAATGTCTAAAGTTGCCTGAATTTTGCGGTATGTTACATGTGGATCTTCCTCAATCAGCTTACGCACAGCATCAACGTTTTCTTGGGTGCAGTTTTTGGACGACCTTGACGGGGATCATCACTGAGCTTGACACGTCCACGTTGAAATTCAGCAAACCAGCGGTAAATTGTGGTTTTGGATGGGGCTTCATCACCAAATGCAGAAATCATCCGGTCAACACACTGTTTTTGTGTTAAACCACTTCGAAAGTCATAATAAATCATCGCTCTTGAATTTTCTCGAGTCAATTCCATTTTCTCAACGATTATACAAGTTTGACAAGACCTTGTGACAAGACCGAGAATCTTTTTTTAAATAAATAAATGGTATTCGATTTTTAAAACCAAGGAGTTTTCAATTAAAAAGATTTTAATATGACAGGAACAGTGGAAATATTCCGTTCCCGATACTTTTAGTGCAGCCCTGTATTTACAAGTTAAGTAATCTTAACTATCACTCGAAATGTTTTGAGATTTAAAAAAGAAAAAAAAATCTTCTCTATGATCTATGGTTTTAATTTTCTGTAACGCTCCCGCGCTTTCATTACAAAACACAATAATGAGATTTGAATTTGGAACCTCAAAAACCGTCATCATTAAGTGAATTAAAAAGTACGTGGATCAAACAAGCTTATTCAAAATTCAAACTGGCCACTGACAAAAAAAAAATAAACAGAATAAATCGTGGTCTGAAGAGTTTAAAAAAATATATATTTTTCATTACTTTGCGGGAGCGATAAAGAAAATTGTAACTATAGAATCTTAGAGTCACTACTTGTTTGTTTCAAATCTCAAAACATGTTGAGTGATAGTTAAGATTAACTTGTACATAATACTTATATTTCTCTAATATATGATTTGTTTTGCTAAATTGACTTTTAATTATCTCACAGATGGTGTAAAAAGTAGAGTATCCAACACGGGGATAAAGCTGTCTTTGTCTTGGGTGGCTTGAATTCCTCACTTCACTCAGGTTTCTTTATTAACTCCCTCGCAATGCTCGGGAGTTAATTATATAAATCCCTCACTGTCGTTCGGGATTAAAATTAGCAACCTTCGTTTCGTTCGGAATTCAACATGCCGCCCGCGACTTAAAGACACTGCTTTATCCCCTAGTCACATAATCTACTATTGTATGTCTTTAAAACTACTGAGCCGATTTGTATGGGGTTCACGTTATAAATAACTATTTAGAATCGTAATTTTGACTTCGGAAATTTCTAGCAAAATAATTTAAAAAAAATCGGCGGTCAGTGTCAGGCCAGTCAGTTTACAAAGCAATTTTAACCGACTTCAAAAAAAGGAGGAGGTTATCATTACGATTGTATTTTTTTAAATGTTTGTTACTTCAGAACTCCGTCGTTTATGGACCGATTTGCAATTTTTTTTCCCCTTGAAGGATTGGTTTCAGATTGGTCCCATTTTGAGGTATCAAAAGAAAGGAAGGAAAGCAAAAAAACGGAACCCTTATAGAATCACTTTGTTGGCCGTCCGTCTGCCTGTCTGTCTGTCTGTCAAGACCCTTTATCTCGGGAACGCGTAGAGGTATCGAATTGAAATTAAAACCATATACTCAAGTCTGCCGACCCTTGAAGCTCGGAAAAAATCAGACTTTTGAGTTTACGAAAAAAAAAGATACGGCCGTTTATGTTGCAAAAAACGTGTATTTCTACTCTCTCAAGGAAATCAAAATACATCGGGTACTTCCCGTTGACCAAGGATCCTGAAATTTGGCATGAAGCAAGGTCTTATAGCACAAGTTTAAGAAAAAATCTGAAGACTGTAAATTTGTAGTTATGTCACCAAAAAAAAAACTATTTTTGGGATTCGGAAAAATCTCCGTAACTCAATTCGGGAATTGAACTGTTTTCATAGGTAAGTTTGTACGGAACCCTCAGTGCGCGAGTCCGACTCGCACATGCCCAGTTTTTTTTTTTTAGTGAAGTCGGTTGGTTTTTTTTGTAAAAAGTTTTTTATTATGAGAGAAAATGCATACCTAGTCACTACCTACAGCTACCAGTAGTTGAACATAAATTGTGCCAGTAAATATTTTACCCTGATTATGGGAAAAGTTCGACATAGTGTAACTTATTTTAATTGGCCACATTTAATGATTTCTGGAATGGTCTATAAATAAAATAGCTAAGTTATAATAAGTAGGTAGGCGTCTATACCATATAATGTTATCTTTGTAAGGTTTTATTTACGCATGGATTTATTGGAAATAACTTGAGTTTACAAACACGTTTTCCTTCCTCTACATAATTTAAATGAGTATTATTTAATAATTATTCACTAATTAGTATCGTAAGGTAATTAGTTACGATTACGATATTTCTGCCAATATAAATAAACTAGGTAAGTATATCTTAATCACCAGTTTAATGATAGTACCTACTATCTATAGCATCTGCAGGATAAGAACGCAACTACTAATGACGTTTATTTTTAACCGACTTCAAAAAAAGAAGGAGTTTATCAATTCGGTAGTATTTTTAACCGACTTCAAAAAAAAAAAGGAGGAGGTTATCAATTCGGTCATATTATTTTTTCTATTTTTTACGTGTGTTACCTCAGACCTCCGTCGTTTATAGACCGATTTGCAATTTTTTTTTTTCCTCTCAGAGGATATGCTTTCCGATTGGTCCCATTTTTATCAGAATCCAGTTCTGATGATGGGATCCATGAGGAATCGAGGGAACTCCTCAAATATTATAGGCAACCATATGGTGATTTTGGTATTTTCATGGAGAACTTAAGCATTTATAGTCAAAAAGAAACATTTTTTTACATTAAAGTCGGTTGTATTTTTTTTTTGTGAACAGTTTTTTTTTTTATTTTTTTTTTTTATGTTTGTTACCTCAGAACTCCGTCGTTTATGGACCGATTTGCAATTTTTTTTCCTCTTATATGATATGCTTCCAGATTGGTCCTATTTTTTTTCAAAATTAAGTTCTGATGATGGGATCCATGAGGAATCGAGGGAACTCCTCAAATATTATAGGCAACCATGTAATGATTTTGGTATTTTCATCGAGAACTTAAGCATTTAGAGTCAAAAAGTAACATTTGATGAAATGGAACTGATGAAAAAGATCAGAAATACCCAACGGAACTTCATACTCACATAGATATCACAATGAAGATAGTTAAGCGACTATGACAATACAATAAATAAATGGTTCTGAATAGTTATGTTGAAAATGATCGTCGAAGTGATCTGATGATGATGATGGAGCCGGAAGGTAGGCCCAGGAACTCCGTAATTAATCAATGTATCCTAGCCGTGTTTGGGCTTATTAAAATTGTCATGAGATGCACTTTGGCTATAAGATACTATCGAACTGATCTGATGATGGAGCCGGAAGGTGGAAGGTAGACACAGGAACTTCATAATAAAACAATGTAACCTAGCAGTGTTTGGGTTAATTGGAATTGTCATGAGAATTAGGCACTCTGTTTATAAGTGTATCGCAACTAAAAAGTGTGAAATAATAAACTTTTTACAAAAAAAAAACCGACTTCACTAAAAAAACACTAAAAGGATCAAAATAACTTTAATTTCGGAAGTCGGTGTTTAATAAGAAATAAAAAATACCAAGAAACACCGACTTCCGAAATTAAAGTTATTATTATCCTTTTAGTGTTTTTTTAGTGAAGTCGGTTTTTTTTAATTGCTTATCGATAAGATAAATAGGTAAGTATCTATGCATATTGTATAATATTCCCAGAATAAAATTAAGTCCCATAAAAGTTTCCAGCATATTTATTTCGTCCATTCTGTTTAACCTTTTTACGTATCATGGCCACCAATTCTTCAAAGGAAGTTGTAAATAGAGTCGGTCCTCATTCTACACCGGCTACACCGCAGCGTGCACCGGACCGACAACTGATTAATTATTACAGAGAGCCATCAGACAAAACCCTTCAAAGTAAATGACACAACGTCTCCGGGCCTTGGTCATGATCCTCGCAGATTGTATGTTGAACAATGCGCATGCAAATAACGTTTTTCGTTTCGAGATTTTCCGACGAAGTTGAGAAGAGTCGTTTGGCCTGAAAAAGGGCTATTTTCTTTGTTCATCCGCATCGTATTTGCCGGTCCGTCATGTCCACTCACTCAAGGGCTAGTGTTGGCGCAGGGGGATAATGGAACTCACGTCCAGAGGGATTTAAATAATGGCTCGTGGGACGGGCGCGGGCGGCGGCTCGCGGGCCCCGTCATCCGTCTCCGCTGTTTACGCGTGTCAGTGTAAACTGATGTGAATCTAGTCCGGTACGCGGACATTCAAAATAAAATTGGGAATGTATTTTTCGGATACAAATGTGGTTTTTGTGTGAAATGAAGCAGCTTATATACGTTTTACCACACTATAATGAAAGGCACCAGCATATATCCAAAGTATTAAATGTTTCATATCCATCAAACACTTTCCCTTTTACTCGCAAAGGCGATGAAATTAATCGAGAGGAAGTCCACCCGTTTATTACAAGTTCTCAAGGTGCGGTAAAAATCACGAAATGCAGCACCACCTACCAACTAAGGTATGAACTACTGGTGAGCCTGTTCACACAGATCGCTGTACTAGCCAAGCAAGCATTGCTTTAAGCGAGTAGCATGAAAGACTGATGTGATGTGACTACATAAATTACATCATGACTTATCACAGTTTATTTTTTACCTTTTTTCCAAAACAGTAACACTTTTGAAACTGTCGTATTGCACTGTCAAAGCTTGTTTGCAGTAGTATCCGTGTTTAATGGTAGTTTGGGGTTCAATTATTGGAAAATCCGTTAGCGCACGGAACTGTTAGGCCTTGATCCATTTGCATCACATCGCTATGCGTTTATTCAATTACCAATTCAGACTTTGATTTTGTACTGATGACGTCGTCTGCTAGCTAGCGACAAAAAATGTAATTGTAAGCTTTTTTATTTAAAGTAAAGTCAATATTCACAATTATTAATAGACATTTATAAACAGCGTGTACCAGTTCTCTATAATACGGGAATAAATTAATACTACCTTGAATTATTATGCAGAACTGCGCCGCTACTGTCGATGGCGTACTAAAATTAATCCTGTTCGTCCATATTTGGCGTGTTTGCTTATGCAGTCCCTTTAATTTATTCTTCTTATAAAGTTCCTTTGGAACCGGGAGTGTCCACACTGTCCACATAGAAAGTTTATCTACGGTAAACATCTTTTATCGGTGGTCACGATACTTCCACGTCACTTTGGTGGCTTCTTAGGGAACATGAGGCAGTAGAGATACCTACGTATGTATAGAAGTTCGTCCATAAATCAAAACTAATAATGAATTTGTGATCTACAATAAATAAAAGTTCAGGAAACATTTCTTCGCAAACTTCGATAGCTATTAGGTACCTCTCAATACTGTCGTGACTCAACGGTTTTCCTCATTCAAGTTTACTTAGTGGAGCCGAAAATTATTGGAAGTAGGTATGACAAGTATTGGTGCATCAATATCAAGTTTAAGCAAATACACGCCTGAAGGAACATCATTATGGGCTATTGACCTAGATTATCAGTGGCCAGATGAGTGGTTAGTGGGGCCAGTAGCTGGCGTACGGGCGGCCTCGCGAACGCCGTGGCCGTCCGAACGTTGGGGCCGCGCGGACGCCGGTGGCCCTCGGGTGCGGCTGCCTGCCCCCGCGCCTGCGTGTGACGCAAGCGCGCGTGACCATGACATCAGTTCTTCGGCGCCATTGCGCGACACCTATGATGGATCGACCGAGACGACTTCCACTTCAGTGCGACAAAGAAAGCGGATGTGGTGTAGATACGACGCCATCACGCTGGTATGTGGAGTAGCGCGGTGCTAGCAAATGAAGAATGAATCATTTTTGACAAGGTGGATTCAATGACAATGAGCATATACGTTCTTTACTCGGATACTTAGTTCATTTAGATTTCAAAATATTTGTATATTACCATGGTAAATCAAATCTAGCGATTGGTTATCATGTCAAAACTTACTGCCTATTGCAATTATATGGCTAACATTCTAATCAACCTGTTCACTTGTCAAGAGCATTCGTCGGTGCGGAAAATCGCAAGTTGAATGAGTAATTTTCAAATTCTAGTGAATGTTTAATTTACGTACGAACTCATTGATATTTTGATTCGATTGCACCGGTTAGTAAATTTTGTAATATAATCGGAATAGTTCTGAAACGCACGGCTACAGTAATCGGAAGATCTTTGAATCGATGATTCAGAACCATTACGTAAAACAAGATAACTAGATTCGTAGTTATTATTGTTGAAAATGATTGCGTGATAATAAGTAGATACATATAGAAGGTTTTATCTCTTCATTCGACTTACAAAATCCACGCATGAGTAAACACGGGAATAAATCCCTCTGGTTTAATTTACTTACTGGTTAGATGCAGGTAAATTAAAACCAGTTTTTGTCCATATCTAATATCAATCAACTCACAAGAGAAGCAGGAAGCATCATTGGATGAAGAAAAAAAGAAGTGCTCCATGCTTCAATGTGTTACGATAATTATAGGTAATAACATTTCAAGCTATTACAACTGAGATTGTATTTAATCCACTGATGAAAATAACAGAATATTCTTGATATTAAAGTTTAACCTCACAATCAGCTTTTTTTTTCGGTGGGATAATCATCCAATGACACCTACCGCTCTTGGGCGGTCTTCCTTCGTTGCCTTTTATACCAGGGCCGAGTCTTCCTTTCAGAAGCAGACCCTTGGCCCCTGTAGCTCTCGACCTTGCTGGGCCCCTACGGTTTGCTGACATCTTCGCGTGGAACAGTACGCGCCGTCGACTTGAGCTCGGTCTGGACAGTTACCGGACGATCAGACGGCTAGCTACCCATTGCTCGCTAGCCGCATCTTCGCCGGAAATCGGGATCGGGATCCCGGCGGCTGGGGCGTGAGGGCCGCTCCCTCGCGAGCTTGTGATCAGCTTCTATAAACTGCTTCCGTGAAAAATCCTTGTAATTATAAGCATTACAAATTTTTTTCAGCATTGAATCTAGCGTAATCCCAGCGTAGTTGATCCACTACGCAACGTAGGTATTGGCATGGTTGATCCACTACGCAGTGTAGTTATTGGCATGGTTGATCCACTACGCAGCGTAGGTACTAGCTTGGATACAATCAACCGATCTTAACAAAGGTGAGACAGTACTTTATGTCGGAACCGCTGCTCAACCTTTCGATCGTGTATGGAAATCTACTCTCATCTTTAGAATAGGTCTGCCAAATACGAGCTTGATGCATTAGAGTCGATTGAGAAGCAAGCCAAGAAGATCATCGGCAATGATGCTCTTATCGAGTTAAGACTCCAAAGTGTTGAGTATCGACGCCGAGTTGCTAGTCTGTCGGTTTTCTATCTTTTACATTTCAATGCACACTCCCCGTGCATTGAAATACACAATTAAACACAATTTAATTCCTTACACTTCCTTACAATTTAATTTAATTGCTCCAAGCCCGTTCCATCTTCGGATCACTAGACGTACGGCGTTGTCCACAGGTACATAGTAGACATCCAACCCATAATAACAAAGCGTTTTGGAAACACATTCATTGTGCGTTCAGCTAAAAAGTGATATTCCCTGCCGGAGTATAAGTGTTTTCGGATAGCTACAACCTAGGGTAGGTACCCTAAGTTAAAGTAGGTACTTTAAGTCAAGAGTAAATAGGTTACTACTATAGGCAAGCGTGCTCCAACGGCCACATCGTCGCTTACCTTTAGGTGAAAATTTAAATAGTGGTCAAACGCTACCCTATCCATAATAAAATATCTAGACGAAACAGTCGAGTTCGTAATTAGTAGATTTCATCTTTACGGTGTTTACAATAATCCGATGACATTCAACAACGAATAGCTTATTAGTTATTACTGCCGAATAACAGTGCAGTTCTTCACTTATAACTTTAATAATAGTACAAATGGTGTCACCGGCCTTAAAGTTATGTAACGACAATTTACATGTTGATATAGACATCGTCGGTAGCACACCAGTTTAAATAGTGTTATCAAAGACTAGCCCAACATATCGTGTAAGGCAATTGACCCTAATATCGGATGACATCGCATTATCGCCACTCGACATTACTGGCCCACATGCTACGAATATTAGATATTCTCAATGATTTGCGATCTATTCCAGCTTCCTTTATTGTCTCTAACTAAGCATTCCTTTGTTTATTAATCGTCTTGGTACTGTCGTACTGGCTCATGTTATTAAACAGCAACGTAAATGTAAACTGTAAGTAGTATGTAACTGCTGTAAGTCCTGTTATCTTCCGTATACTAATGTTCGTAATTAGACGGAGATGTAAAAAGCGTTTAAAGATAAGTGTGCTGCGTAAACTGACTTGTTATTTCTGATAGTGTTTTTTTTTAAGGAAGGTTGTTTCTTTAAGTGCATTTATTACTATACATAAACGGGAGTTTGTTAGTTTCATAATTGGAGTGTCGTCGGAGATGCATCGAGGGCGGAAGCGCTGACGAGCGGTTATCAGCGGCATGTCGCCGTATCACAGGAAATGTGGTCAGCCTCTGTGCTACCAGCGTTCACTGCTCATTTCATAAACAAATGAAGGCGACGATTTAATTCACCAGTAATTTGTGTTTTAATGTTGTTTTTTTTTTTGCGGTTTAGTTGATTCACGATATTTACAAAATCACGATGCCTATTGGCCGAGTAATTATTTCTTTTAATTGATTTTCCCTGTTTGTGCTTTGTGCCGTCTAATTTTATACCTATCTTTGCACAAACAATTTTCATTTAAAATTACTAGTATAAGAACTAGTGTTGCCAGGTTTCTCGCTTTACGCAGGAGGTCTCGATTTTCAGGGGTCTGGTGACATGTTTGTTTAGCTAGTTGAACTCTATTCAACTTATACAATGGGTTGTATTTAAAACAAACAAAAGATCTTGATGCCAAGCTACTCTGATTGTCTCGATTTCAAAACTGTGTCACGTAATTACTTTGTACTTTTAAGATTGTGCCGTAGAGTCGGTTCTATTTCGATTCGCTTCGTCGACTATTAGAGTTGAGCATCAAACACAAACGAGGGGTCAGAGGTTGCCTCTACGTATATGATTTATAATGATCATGGAGCGAGTAAACACGGCTGGCGGCTTATCGGCGTCCCGCGTTGTTTCTTCACCCCTGCGGCCCTGTGCGGGCTGTGGCTTGGCTGTGGCGTGGCTACGGCCTGCCACCTGCCTTACAAAGTTACGCGTCATCCTACACGTCCACGGTGATTACAAACGCCATAGTATTCGACACTTTTGATTTACGTTATTCATAGTCTTCCAAAATTACCTCACTCATTCACGTGACAATTTCCTTTTCAGAACAGAACGTAAATTGTGGGGTAACACAAAGAAAAATGAAATGCGCGACGCCATGCCGTGTCGTTATGAATAATTAAGAACGGTATATCATAAATGTATATTGGAAATCCTACAAAAACTCTTGGAACCGGTGCTGGTGCCGTGTGATTCAGTGATTAATTTACGTCCGTGTTGCTGCACGCTTTAAAATAATTCGACGAAATCGTCAAAAAAACTAAGGAACCTCTAATGTTCGAAACGAATCATAATTACGACGACACGTTTATAATTTACACATTAAAGTGAACGATGATTGATATATGTACAGTTTGCAGTACAATAACAGCTAAACAGTGATTTACTGCTGTAATATTTGCACCACAGTGAACCTTTTATCACTGCAATGATTAATGCTTCCATGGCATGTGCGACACTGATATTAGTTGCACATTAATGAGCAGGATGCGTCGTCATTGTTTCATATCATATAATAAATATTGTGTCATTTCTATGCAAATGGAAGGGCAACGACCAGAACGAGATATCAAAAATCTCAAGCAGGTATTAAGACGAACATCGGTAGAGGTACCTACCGTCGTGTTGTGACAAGTAGAATACATACAAGCAACGGTTCAATCAATAACAATATCGAGTAGTCACGATGTTGAAGGATTTTTTTTAAGAATATGCGCACCGGATGGCCCCGCCCCAGTGTCGGACGTGCGCAGGTTCGCAAACACGGATAGAATCATGGTTGTCATCAGTAATGTCTTTAGTGCTGTACTGTGCTGCTGATGACCACACCGAACTGGAATTGTACTCTACTGCCAAGTGCTTCAACTACTTTTAACTCTTTGCTGTTCTCTAAAAAAATTACACAATGTTATGCAGGTGTCTCGTAATTCCGATGCTCTTACTCACACATAGCTTCATCTCAATCTTCTTAGGTATTTCTGATACCTAACTGCTCTTTTTTGATCGTGAATTGAATTATATATGCACATTTTTTGGAATATTAAAGGTATATTTCCAATTTAAGCTGCCTTTGCCTTCATGCCTCAATTTTTATTGTCTTTATGTGGGCAGATTAGAATTGGAATGCATTATTCATTGTTGGTGCGGTTATTGGCAGACGAGGTTATAGACGGTTTGTTTCGAATGCGTAAGCGCATCGGTGGCCTGGCCGCGGCTGCCCGCGCGCCTGCGCCCGCGCAGCTCGCCGCGCGCCGGGCGTGGACGCGGCAGCGGGTGAATGAATCAACCGGCCCGGGCCGTGCGTGACGTCATCACGAAGGCGCGTCCTTCTCATCCTTCTATAACGTTCCATCACATTGTTGATCATATTGTAAAGAATTCAACGCTCCGGTTGTAGAAGGCTCAAGGACAAAGGGTTATAAATTGTTTTATTTAGCGAAACAATATGCAATAACAATGTACTTCCATTTTGGGTGAAGTTAAAATGTTGAATGAGGACAAAAACTAAAACCTACTGTTGAATTTGTTACAAATAAATATTAGAATCTTTTTTGGTATTGTATAACATTTTCTAACATGAACGGCAAACGAAGAGTGGTACCTACGCCCACCATCAAGTTTAAAAGAGATTTACATATTAGTCGTGATGCAAATACGATACAACAACCAAACCAGAAACAAAGGTGTTATAACATGATGCCGTAATATACCTAGATCATTTTAACAACACATCATGGTGCTAATTTTTCAACGCGCCAATAAATATCAGGTTACGTTAGCATACCTGCTATAATTATGATTAGATCCTTGATAACAATAATAAAATCACCTACTGCGTGAGCTATTATGAATCATTACACTGGTACCTACGTATATGTTTGTCTTTCTGAATTAGCAAGCGTCGTAATGATTTGTGCGAAGGTTTCGTGGTTTTTCTCCATCGGGTCATAGGTAAGGTCGGGTTACTTCTGTTACACCACAATTATCATCTTGCACCTTCGGTTAAAAAAAGCACAATCAAAATTATTGCAATTGTGCAGAAGGGCACTTGCAATTGTGCAGAAGGGCACGATTGCAATTATTACAATTGTGCAGAAGGGGGACTTACCATGACGTGTTAAAATGTTAGTAGTTCGAGCGAAAAAGAGGAATGGAGCTAAACACCCTTTTTAACTCCATCCCTTTAACTGTTCAGTTCAGGTCGTCAAATGGATCGCGTTGAGAGCTCGTGGTAGCAGTGCAGGACATCCATTTTAAGATAGAAGTTTATTTTTTGCATTCAGAATGATTTTGCTCTGAATGCTGGGCAAGACATGATGATATTGCTCAAAAGTTAACATTGGCGTATCCAGAGTTATATTTCAGGTGGGGCCTGGCTCCTGACATGCCTGGTTTTTGTGTAAAATTATCTGTATTTTGGCGTCCATCTTAGAATTTCGAATCGTAGCCCGACATCCTGAGGTAGGCGTTAAGCCCCGCGCTATTACGCATGTGAAAGTTATTCTCCTGTCCATAAAATAAACTATCTACGATAGTTATTTTAGGCATCTTGTTAACAAGTTTTTTTTTTAAATATTGATTTATAGTAGATACAGAATACATAATAGATGATCAAACGAACTTACCTGTGATGTTCGATCATTATTATACGTAGCTTCGTTCGAAGATATATTCATTAACCAAGCAGCTTCGGAACGCCACTCGGCAACCAAACGCGTCTAGTATAAGCAAAAAAACAAAACGCACCCAATCCTCCTGCTGTCAGTCTTTACGATATATGTAATTCTTTCAGAGTTGGAGATAAATCTTAGTTTTGCTAAGGTAGGGTAGGGAGGGTTCCGTATATCTTCGAACGAAGCTGCGTATAATAATGATCGAACATCACAGGTAAGTTCGTTTGATCATCCATTATACTGCAAGCTTCGTTCGAAGATATATTCATTAACCAAGCCGATGTTAAGAGTTAACTTAAAGCAAAATTACGATTTTTATATGATACAAGTAAAATTTTAGGAACTGAAATCTTCTACTTTTTTGGCACTTACTATAATGGTAATAACCGATTAGCATTCTTATCATCATCATCTTCCTGCCCTTGTCCCTTGTTATTTGGGGTCGGCGCAACACGTTTTTTTCTTCCATTCTGCCCTGTCACTCGTCATACTATCACTAACTTCCTTTTCTTTCATATCAATCTTTACACAATCCATCCATCTTTTCTTTGGTCTCCCTCTCCCTCTCCATCGATCCACATGTAAACTCATAACTCTTTTAGTAACATGCGTTTCATCTCTCCTCTTCACATGACCATACCAAGACAAACGATTCCCTTTCAACTTTTCAGTCACTGGCGCCACTTTCAAACTTCCCCTAATATACTCATTTCTCACTTTATCCATTCTCGTCACACCACACATCCGTCCCGTGAAGCGGCGAGCTTCTTTGCTGGCCTGCCACCATGGGATCTGGAGGCAACAGTCCTTGCACGCATGCACGATCTGCGCATGGAGATGCAACGCCGGGGCGAAACTCCGCTGCCGCGACAAGTCGCAGCATGGCGGACAGAGCTTCGGCTCTCATCTCATCATCTCATCTCAGTGCTGATCTCACTCTCAATATTACTAAAGTTGAGGTAGAGATGAGAGTGGTGGTACGAAGACTGAATGCCAAGAATACCGCCCCAGGATCCGACGGCTTGCCTGGAAAAGCATGGAAAAGATGGAGGAACTCGGGCCTCGACTAAGAGGGATCTTCAGCGCATGCTTGGAGAGGGGCCAGTTAATTCCCACTTCGCTGGAAGACGGGGAAGCTGGTACTCATCGCGAAACCTCCTTAAAGCCTCCGGAAGTCCTGCAGACTCACCGTCCGCGTACCGGCCAATCGTGCTGCTCGACGAGGTGGGCAAGCTATTTGAAAGAGTTATTGCAGACCGCCTCGTCGCGCACTTGGTACGGGTCGGATCTTGCAGACAGCCATTTCGGCTTTCGCAGGGGAAGCTCCACGGTGGACACCATCATGCGCGTCCGAGCCCTCACGACGGGCATGCGGTGTCCCAGGGCGGGTGTCTTGGCGGCTTTGGACATCGCCAACGCCTTAAATTCCCTGCCTTGGAGGAGCACTGGAGGGCACTCTGGTAACACCAGGTGCCCGACTAAACGGGTTCCCAAATAACGGTAGGAGGAGTTCACATCGGCGTCGAGTGGACGATGAAGTACCTGGGACTCGTCCTCGACAGCCGATGGAATTTCGAGGAGCACTTTCGACGTCTGGCTCCCAAACTGGATGGGACTGGGGCTGCTCTCAAGCGGCTTCTGCCCAACTTAGGGGGTCCAGACGCCTCCTGCCGGAGGCTCTACGCAGGAATCGTTAGGTCTATGGCCCTTTATGGGGCGCCAGTATGGGCGTCGTCGCTGCGAAAGCGACCGGCGGCCAAGCTGAACGCATACCAGAGGGTCATGGCCATCATACCGCACGGTTTCCCGTAAAGCGGCGAGCCTCCTTGCTGGCCTGCTACCGTGGGATTTGGAGGCAACAGTCCTTGCACGCATGCACGATCTGCGCATGGAGATGCAACGCCGGGGTGAAACTCCGCTGCCGCGCCATGTCACGGCATGGCGGACAGAGTTCCGGCGGGATCTCATGGTGGCATGGCGACAGCGACTGTCGCAACCCAGTGTTGGGCACGCCACAATTATGGCGGTAAGTCCCCTATTAGAGGAGTGACTGGAAAGACTTTATCAAAAGGTAAATACCATAAGTCATAAGTCATTTATTTCATAACAATGGAACATTGTGTTGAAAATAAAATATAAAAAATAAATAATAAACAATTGAAGTGGTGGTAAAGAAGACAAAAAAACATACAACATTCTTACAAAATCCTAATAAACAAAAATATTACATACATATACATATACATATACATATTCAGCCTTTTAATGTTCCCACTGCTGGGACTCAGGCCTCCTCTCTCTAGGAGAGGGAATGGGTCGTAATCCACCACGCGGGCCCAGTGCGGGTTGGTGGATGTCACATGTCTTCGAATTTTTGGTTCTAGGACATGCCGGTTTCCTCACGATGTTTTCCTTCACCGTTTTGAGAGCAGTGGTGATGAAATAAATTACACAAAGTAATGCGCCTGGCTGGGTTTGAACCCGCGACCAACAATTCGTAAGTCGGGGCCGTTACCACTCGGCCACCACTGAAATAATAAACAAAAATATTGCTAATAATTATTACTTGTATTAAAAAAAAAAAAAATATTTAATAACTTAGTAGGTACAAAATAAATTTTGCATTTCCCAAAAAAAAAAGATCAACAAAATCACACTAAAATAATTATCCAAATTCCAATGTAAAAAAATAAATAAAAATTAAGTATTTAGTAGTTTATACAAAAAAAAAAAAACATCCCTAATGTCCAATAATAGCAATAATATATAACATATTCCAAATTCCATTTTAAAATCATTCCAGTCAAAAAAATAAAATAAAAATAATGTCAAAAATAAAATAAAATTATTTATACAAAAAAGATCAATAATGTCAGCTGTGAAACAAAATAATAAATGTCAAAATAATAATGTCAATAATCCAGATCATTCAAGTCAAAAGAAAATTCAATGTCAAAGATAAATTAATAATGATCATAATAATCCTAATCATAATAATCAAATAATTATTTTAATAACATTATTGTCGTTTGTCCTCTAGGAACTCATCAACACTGTAACAGCCCTTCCCCAATAAGTATGTCTTGAGTTTGTTTTTGAATAAATTTACACTATTTATTGTTTTAAATTCTGCGGGTAAGTTGTACCGTCGTGTGTTCATCTCGTAAACATCCCGTGTCAGCAGATCGCGTCAGTTTATCTTGTACATCATCCGCGTCCATCGGTACAATAATTCGAAACCCATTTCACTTGCATTGTAGATATAATGTACCATAGTTAACTTACCTGACGAAGCTTTTCAGGTTACCCCAAAGGTGTGGGACAAAAAAAAACTCATCTCTCTCATCTTGAGTCAGCTGATCGCGTCAATGCATCTCGTGCACAACCCGCGTAAATCAGTACAATAATTCGAAACCCATTTGACTTACAGTCTTTCATTGTATAATGTACCACAGTAAGTATACATATGCAAAGCCTTTTGGGATACACCAAAGGTATAGAACAAGAAAACAAGCTCGTGTGTTCATCTCGTAAACACCCCGAGAAGTTTGATCGCGTCAATGCATCTCGTGCATGACCCGCGGTAAGTAGGTACAATAATTTGGGTTAAGCACTGCATAATATAACAGATAAAATCTGTTAATAACTTTACCTGGAATCAAAGGATTAGATTGAGATGGGACAGGTGACGGACTATGGTATCATCGTTTCATCCTTTTTGTCAAACTATTCACCTATTCATGAAGATAGTACTTCATATCTTTTCGTTTTGGCATATTTAATGGGAACCGATCACTTTTCCGAATTTTTTTTGTTCGAATTTCATTTTACCGAAAACTATTGACCGACGTCTTTTTTGCTATATGAATTATTTGACATATTTTTAGATCATTGAAGTATCATGTGTCATAAGTATTATTTTACCGAACTATAAGTATTTCGCCGATTTACAAAATAACTTTTTGCTATTGGCCGAAGCCTCTTTTGAACTTTTTTCATTTGCCAAATGATTTATTTGCCATATTTTCACCACACCGAAACAACATTTTACGGAATTTTGGTCAGAAATATATAGACGGTTACTTGGTACCATTTTCAATTAAATTAAATTAGTGTCATAAAAAGTCAACATGTTGTGCTACAAAATTTAGTGACAGAAACGAATCGCTGCAAAACCGACTCCACACAGTCTTGTCTGCCCTACCCCTAGAGTGCAATTCAAGCCCGCGTAGGCGCGGAGGGTTAGGCGGGCCGTGAGCTGAGGAGCAGGTGGTTTGAAGGCCCGCCGCCGTGGCTGAGGCTGGCCGGCAAAGCCGGCCAGCAAGCCGAAGCTGCGGTGGTGAGCGTTAAAACCATCTGCGACGATAAGCTCGCGTGGGGCCGCCCAAACCCCGCAGCGCCGGAGCCGTGACAGAAACAATGCTTGCTGCATGTTGCATGCCTATTTGCATGCTACATGTTGCATGCCTGCAGCATGTTGCATGCCTGCTTCCATGCTGCATGCCTTCTTGCATACTTATTGCATGCCTGCTTGAATGCTGAATGCCTGCTTGCATGCTGCATGCCTGCTTGCACACTGCATGCCTGCTTGCATGTTGCGTGCCTGCTCATGCCTTCTTGCATGCTGCATGTATTTTTGCATTTTGCATGTCTGCTTGCATGCTACATGCCTGCTTGCACGCTGCATGATTAAAGCAAGCATCCTTGTTTCCAGCTTCTTACTGGGACCAATTAAAACCACTTTTGTTCATAATCAACTATATTATTAAGTGCCATTACGTTTAAATAATTAAACAAAATATTAGGTTAAACTAATCTAAAATTAGCTCCTGTTGCCTCAATCATGCCCGTGTAATAATTACATTTCTAGGCGTTAGGAGAATTGAAAATATGGTAATTAAAACAGTGGTTTAATGAATGTTCGGAAACATAATACTTCGAACAAATGTTATTTCGGCTAAGTGTAACATCGGTGAAAAGTTTTTCGGCCTAATGAAACGTCGGAGTAACGAAAAAAATCGAATTGATAATAGGTCAACTGATACAGTGGCAAACGTGACTTCGATGAAATAAAAAAAAACGAAACGAAAATAGTTGAAAAGTTTTAGGTGAAATGAAATTCGGTCAAATATTTTTCGAACTTATGATAGGTAACCATATTTAATTACAAATTATATAAGCTCTATGCTCTTATTTATTGACATAAATTGGTAAAAAAAAACCACATAAAACACAACGTAAAGCGTACTGGTTGCCGCGCAAACTTATGGAATGACATATATCATAAAGACTGACAGCAGGAGGATTGGGTGCGTTTTGTTTTTTGCATAAAGGTGCTCTAAAGATGCGTTTGGTTGCCGAGTGGCGTTCCCAAGCTGCTTGGTTAATGAATATATCTTCTAACGAAGCTTGCAGATTATTAACAAGCGTACCTAAAATTGTGTTAGTAACTTTTCGTATAATATTATTAGGAACATTAACAAAACTATGTTAGTAACATTGCTCACTAAAATAAAACTGTCCCCGCTTCCCACTGAACTAGAGCAGCGGCTGTGCTTACGCGTCCAGTGCCCCAGAAAGGGGCAATCCGGCTTATTAGCCATCAGCCTTTAAATGCTGTTGGTGCACCCCCGAATCCTTCGTATCAGGGATGCTAGGGATGCAGGAGCTATCTATATCTGCTCTCTGCTTCAGCAAACATGCCCGATGCGCTACAGAACCGCGGGAGCCCCAACAGCACCCTGAAGGCGTTATTAATACTGTATGCGAAAAACGTTGTAGGCCCTCTGCGTATGTCTAACCCATGCTGCACGTGTAAAAAATCTGGCCTTGAACAGAGTGAGTTTCACTTCTTTACTACATCGTGTAAATCTACGGGCCAGCATAAAGTTGATATTACATCGGATCGACAACGCTCTTCGCTCCCTCTCAATATAAAAAAAAAATATTTTAGTTGTTAAGCAGGGTCCAATAATTGTCCCCTGTTCCTGCCGTTACAAAATAGTTTCTCGGAATCAGAATTGCACGGATTGTTAATGTTTAAAAACGGACCTAATAGGTACAAAACGCAATTAAGCCATGCTTCAATAAATCCATATTCACATCGTGGCGCAATGACAATAACGAATGTCTTTCAGAATATAGCTGAAGCGCAAACATTTCCAGGGTGATCTGTATCAGTGAGTTGCACAAGTGATCCATCCACAGCATAATTGTACTTACGATTTCCAAAAGCCTTGGACGTTTAATCATGGAGTGATAACATCGTTAATGAAAACTGACCTCTCTACGTCCGACCCAGTTATTAATTGCTCGCAACGAAATGAGTTATTCTTATTTTTTTCTGTAGTACTAATAGTTAACAATTGTACACACAATAATTGTAACAAGAATTTCTCACGGATAAATATCAAATTATTCTTAACCTGTCATCTTTATTATGGTGTGTTCTTTATACTTAGAATGCATTCTGGGCAGCCTTTTTTTGACGTGGGAAATCATCAATTACCTTCTCCTAGTCTGGGTGGAGCGGGAGGGAGTGTCAGTCTTTTACTGACTAAAACCCGCAATATTCATTCAGTTGCTCTTTTTGTGAGGGCTATGGTAACTCCTTCGAACAATCCGACACCTAGGCAGACATCGGCCTTACTGGCCCCGTCAATTTTGCTGACATCTCTTTGAAGTGCGTATGGAACACCAGACGCCGTCAACCCGGGGCTGTTCCTTACCGGAAGGCCGGACGATTACCTACCCATGGCTCGCCGTCCGCAAGCCTGCGTCTACCTTGGATCTTAAGCAGCATGGAAATTCTGTAGGGTATTGACTGTATAGGCTTCGGTATTGTCGGAAAGAGTTCTGCAACTCTGGAATATACTCGTAAATGGCAACTGAAGAAACACGGGTGGATTTTAGTCAGGAAAAGTAGTACACGCCTTTTCCCAACCGAAAAAAGGGCATTTACCTATATATATTATAATATCATTGGTTTATACTAATGATGATGATGCGCCCCATTTATTATTAAAACCAACCATAAACGTGTCTATTCTCGGTTATTGCGGACTAATTATAACTAGATTATAGGCAACTATTATACATAATTGTTACGTCAGTATGGACCTAAATACATTGACATTATGTCGATTATAGAGTCCCCACTCTTTGTGTAGGTTTATGGAAACTTAATAATAATATTTATGGAGCTATGCTATTGTTTAGGTACATTATGTGTACCTAAACAATAACATACCTAGCTATAGTAAAGCGCAGTAGCCACCACAGATCACATTGGTTATGCTTTATGGGTCATACCATACCAACGACAGCGAGCAGTGTTCCACGCGCGCGTCTCAAAGAGATGTCAGCAAACCGTAGGGGTCCAGCTGGGTCGAAGTCTACTGGGGCCATGGGTTGTGCGAAAGAGAACTCCGGGGCCCTGGAACGAAGGCAAAAAAGGAACAGGAGTGGGTTTTAGTCAGTAAAAGTCTGACACGCCCTCCCGCCCCGCCCAAGATCAGGAGAAGTTATAGGATAATTTCCCACCTAAAAAAATATGGGTCATACCTATCGGGCAATAGTAGACGGAAATCATTGTGATACCTGGTGAAGTGGGTACTGGGTAAGTGAAAAACCTCTGCTACTGATAATAAATTTGAAACACTATCCTTTAAGACACAGGATAACCTAGTTTAAGGCACAGAGACAGACACACACACACACAGAGGTACAGATTTCTGCAGCATCTAAATGTTCTAAGTCAATTTTTCTAAACCATAAAAAAAAATTGTACCTAAACAAGCTGCATTTTCCCTCTCCTAGAGAGGAGACCTGAGTCCCAGCAGTGGGAACATTATAAGGCCGAATATGCTATATGCTATAAGCTGCATTTTTGGGAAATAAAGATATTTATTATTATTATTATTAATAAAATGAGTTCCTGACACTTTTACATTGAAACAATTCTGTTGCCTACTGAAAATAATAAACCCCGATAGCTTATAGAATCTATTTATATTTTTTAGACTTTTCTATAGGGTAAATTTTTATATAGCGTTACTTTGTACCGTTTTCGTATATTTGGGAAACCGTGTAAATGAAAAACCTTTTACATATGTGATAAATAAGGTCTAACCTAGGTCCCTTGAGCTCCCATTTAATATCTGGGTTTCACGCGCTTTTTACCGCTGTTTCGGTTTCGCTTCTGTGGCAGGAACCATGAATTTGATTCTGAGCCCAAAAGGTAACTCAGCGATTATGTAGCTTACCATCAGAATATTTATTTCTAAAATAATATCGTAATCAGTTGGGATTTTGGGAACCCACAGATATAATGAGATCCCTGTTCAAATATTACGCTAATATCGCAGAGGCGAAAGTTTGTAATATGTATGTGTATATTTCTTACTCCTTTACGCAGAAATGTCTGAACGGGTTTGAGTAAAATTTGGCACACGGGTAGACCTTGCCCTGGAATAGCACATGGGATATCTTTTATCCCGGGAGTATGTCCCCTTGGGATCATTTTCTACTTCCAATCCGCTGGTAGGAGCTAGTATCTTTATAAACTAACAACTTTAACTCTTTGTTAGATTTAAAATAATAGTAATAATGGATTTGGATTTATTTGTTGTTATTAAAGCTTTATCACATGAGAAGAGACAGTTTTACTTGCACTATGTTAGATCAATAGTTGTTGTAGTTGGATAGAATTTGGTGAAACATGTGCGGGGCGCGATGGATGTGCAATATTGTCAGTAAACTCATCTCGGTAAGGTCACACGTGGCGGCCGGCACACGAACTGTGGGCAGACTGCCAGCTACAGGGGACGATACAATACACCCTCTTTTTCCTGGTTTGTTTACACTGCATATATTGTTGTGTTGGTAGTAGGGAAGATATTACGAATTAGTATAATACAGTGTAACATCAGATGTACTGTGAAATTTGTACTTGCTGAATGTGACTCTTTAACCACTGTAATTATTATGCTAATTGTGTCAAATAAACGTTTTTATTTATTTTATTTATAGTGCTGAGAAGTGTAGGCTGTTACCTAAATTCAAATTCGTTTTGAAGGAAACTTCCTCTACTCCACTAGACTCAGTCGCCATGATCACGGAAAAACATACCTAGATTTCAGATATATTTTAGAATTGAATCGTTTAGACACAGAATATATTTTATAAGCGCTATGTAGGCATGGCACCATTAAGACCATTACTCCCATTTAGTGCCACAAAACAGTGGCTTTCTGAAGCCTACTCCTCAGTAACAGCTGGGTTAATAATAATAATATACTTAATAATAATATTTTATTTGTTTCTTTCAAAAAGGTACAAAGGTTAAAAGTAACTATTGATATATTTTTGAGCCGTTTGGGGTTGAAACTCTTAGGCCGTGTGGTCCGAGTGCTCATACGCTTTTTAAAGAATTATCCAAACTTTTAGTTGATTGACACTTCGCGTGACCCAAGGGCTTGGCAAGTGGCTTTTACCTCGGTTAGAGATTAAGCATTGCCATACAACGTGGCAATGCCGCCAGCCTTTTGAGCACATTCCAAAAAGCTGGTTAAGTGTTCTTAAGAATGAAGGTACATAATATACGCTTAAACTTATAACTCGCTGTCTAGGAGGATAGTTGACTTCCCATACTGAATTTTACATTTTCTTTTTCGAAAACGGCTAATCCCAGAGAATTATTACGAGTTTCTAAAGAAATTTTCTTCTGATTCCCAGTCTTGTAAAATTTACTCGCGGCAAATTATTAGCGCATCTTTGTATGCTTTTTTTTTAACAAAATAACATGAAATATTATTATTGTGCATAATTAACCATAATATGAGTAGTAGCTACTTACTTTTTTAAGTCAATTTAGGTTTATTATGTTTGGTAAATCAAGCGTTAAACACAGGTCTTTCGTGCCCAACATCAATTCGAATTATGTGTGTGTGCTTCGTTTATGGCAATAAAGAATGAATTCACAAATCTGTTCAATAGTTAATTAGGCCAACATTTATCATCTTTAAAAAGCCTTCATTAGTAATTTCTAATTATTTTTCATTTTCTTAATTTTGAAGTCACAATTTCATCAAAGTTTTCTATTTTTAACCGACTTCAAAAAGGAGGAGGTTATATGTTCGGTTGAATGTATGTTTTTTTTATGTATTTTCACCGATTTCTCGGTCAATGGTGGACCGATTTTGAAATTTTTTTTTTTGTATGGTTATGCTTCCGAGTTGGTCCCATAAAAATATTGTTATGATCTGATCATGAACTTCGAAGATATGGGAACAGAACTCCTCATAGGATCACAGCAGAACCGTCGTAACAAGCAAAATTGCTTTGTTTATACGTGTAGTCGATGACTGACTGAAAGTAGAGGGGGAATATATCGAACTGATCTGATGATGAAGCCTGAAGTTAGGCACCGGAACTCTGTAATAAATTAATGTAATCTAACCGTGTTTGGGATTATTAGAATTGTCATGAGATGCACTCTGGCTATAACGTATTTAAGTTTGGCTGAGGGTTACTTTTTCGTGGTGGTACCAAAACTAAAAAGTGTAAAATAAAAAACTTATTACAAAAAAAACTACAACCGACTTCAAAGTAAAAAAAAACACTGAAAAGTGCAAAATAACTTTAATTTCGGAAGTCGGTGTTAAATAACGAAGAGATAAAACTATTATAGAAACACCGACTTCCGAAATTACAGTTATTTTGCACTTTTCAGTGTTTTTTTTTACTTTGAAGTCGGTTGTAGTTTTTTTTGTAAAAAGTTTTTTTTATCTCTTAGTAAACGGTTTTTTTAATAATAACTAAGCATCGTAGTGTGTCATAATAAGATTATTTTTATGCCAAAAGTTCAATAAAGCAAATACTAACACCTAAATCACCATACTTTAATAAAAATAATAATTTTAAAAGACGTCCAAAAAATGTGTTTAAAAACTAGAATTGCAGGATTTGCAGGAGAAATTCCTCAGTGGCCGTGGCACGGTCGGAGCGTTCAGACATGAGGTGCACGCCGAATTTACGATGTTCCTCTCGCTCTAACGTTGCTCTTACTCTAACATAGATTATGGATTGAATCTTGCTCTACTTTATTATTTTTTGTATATAATTTTTGGAGTGTTTGGTAAATATTTGTGTATAGTAGTAAAGTTTGGTAAAAAAATTGATTTCAATATGGATCGCTAACGAAAAAAATACGCTTGTAATTATTCGTTGGCGTAAGTGTATCATTTCTGAAGGAGCATATTTTGAATGTAATAAAATAAAATGTGGAAGATTAACTAACATTTTGTGTATTATTGACCTTTTCCCGGTACTTTATTGACAGACAGACTAGTATAATATAATATACCAATAAATAAATCTAGACTCGTTTTTGTATTGTATATGATTCATTATTTCATCATCATCATTTCAGCCGAAAGACGTCCACTGTTGGACATAGGCCTCCCCCAAATGTTGCCATAACAACCGGTCCTGTGCTTCTCACATTCATCGGATTCCCGCAACCCTCACCAGGTCATCGGTCCACTTTGTTAGGCCTTCTATCTCTGCGTCTTCCGGTACGTGGTCGCTACTCCGGAACCTTTCGTCCCCATCGACCATCTGTTCTGAGTGCAATGTGCCCTGCCCAGTGCCTGTTAATTTTGGCAATTCTTTTAGTTATGTCGGTAACCTTGGTTCTCCTACGGATATCTTCATTTCTGATGTGATCACGCAAGGCATCCCGAGCATAGCCCTTTCCATTGCCCTTTGGGTGACTTTAAGTGTCTTCTGGCCTCATAAAGGCCCATTTTAAGCGACCACGTTCCGGAGCCATATGTCATCACTGGCAATATGCACTGGTCATAGACTTTCGTCTTGAGACAGTGGTATATTGGACGAGAAGGTATTACGCAGTTTCCCGAATGGCAAATTCGACTATTGACCTCTGTCTCGAAGTTAGACCTACCTAACTGGACTTTCTGTGCCAAGTAAACGTAGTCGTCCACAACTTCGAGTGTAGAGTCTCCGATCTTGATAGGAGTGGGTGCTGCATGGATGTTAACCATGACTTTGGTTTTGTCTATGTTCATTTTAAGTCCCACTCTTTCGGAAACTACTAGAGGCCACCGAGCATTGTACTGAGTTCCTCCGTGGTCTCAGCCGTGACTACTATGTCGTCGGCAAACCGAAGGTGAGTGTTGTACTCGCCATTGACATTAATGCTTAGAACTCCATTCCAGAACCTTGGAAATATCCTCCATAGCGACCGTGAACAGTTTCGGAGAAATGACGTCTCCCTACTACGTCACACCCCGCTGCAAGAAGATAGGTTTCGAGGTCTGGTCTTGAGGTTGGACTGACATGGTGGCGTTTTTGTATAAACGCTTCAGTACTTCGAAGTACCGATAGTCAATCTGGCACTGTTGGAGAGACTACAGTACAGCCCAGGTCTCCATCGAATCAAAGGCTATCTCGTAGTTCTCAAACGCTAAGCAGAGAGGCTGATTATACTCCTCAGTCTTCTGTATTACCTGCCGCAGTGTATGGTTGTGGTCCACGGTGCTAAAACCTTTTCGGAATCCGGCTTGTTCAGGAGACTGGAAGTTGTCGAACCTGCGCGCGAGACGGTTCATGATGACCCTGGAAAACAGCTTGTAGACATGGCTCCGAAGTGAGAAGGGCCTGTAATTCTTAAGCAGGGCATTGTCGCTCTTCTTAAAAATAGTACCTGTACTCCATGCTCATGACGTTATTCCCTTGAGTATGATGGAATCAAATAGCTTCTGAATGGCCTTAAGGACCGGTTTTCCACCCGCCTTCAGGAGTTCGGCCATAATTCTGTCCCCACCCGAAGCCTTGTTGTTTTTCAGCTGCTTCAGAGCCATCCTAATCTCGTACAGGCTGACGTCCAGGATATCTTCGGTATAGTGTCGAGTCAATCTAGTTCTTGCGTCATTTGCTAATTTTGCGGGTTTAGTGATAGACTATCATAAAATGCATCAATTTCTCCCAAAAGCTCCGGTTTGACTGATATGACTCTGCCATCGTCGGTCTTCAGTCTCGTGAGTTCTTCTGGCTCTGCCTAATAGATCTCGTGTAAATACTTCTAGATGAAAAGCATCACGTTTGACACACTCAAACGCGACAGGCTAGTTGAGTTTCTTCATGACAGCGGTATTAGGGGCAAATTACTAGACAGGTTTATATATTAAACTAAAGTATCCATTTAAATATTTAGTATCGCAGTACGCCACGTACAAATAAAGATAATGATGAGTACTAGACAAAAAATGAATTGGATTACATACTGTTTTGACTTAATCTCGAGGGAGGGGAAAGAGTTTCATCATATAATCAAATTGGCCTGGTTAGTAGTTTTTTTATCAGGAGTGGCAAATCTTGATAACTTAAAGGCGTAATAAACGTAACGTAAGTAATAATCAAATAAATACCTACGCAAAACTTTTACTCTCCTAAGTACAGCAACATACAATATGGCAAGAGAACATTAAAATATATGATACCTTATAAATAATGTACCGACAACATTAATGAATATAATCCACATGTTACCTGCAATCTGTTTGAGGTATTCTATACAATACCTAGGCAATGTATAGAATACCTAAGGCATTCAGGTAATGTATGAAATATTAGGAGTATTATGGTCCATTACATACTTTACCTAGGTAATGTATATATACCGTTCCTAAGGATTGTATCTCTATACAATCCCTAGGAACCCGCTAGTCCACATGTAAAATAAATAGATTTCGGCCCATATTTATCAATATTAGCCAACCTACTTATTAAATTAACGGCAAATGAAACATTTTCTATTACTTAAAATCAATGGGTGTAAAAGACGAGAGCAGGGAAGGATTGACTTAATTTTAGAGTTCCCCGACACGGACAGGTTAGCTTAAAAGCTTCTGCCTAGCCTTCGTGGCATCGAGATATAAGTACTAACGTACTAGAGAAGACACCGTAAATTCCTACTTTGTCTCGTTCAACTGCGGCGATTGCGCCGCACTTTGTCGAAGAAAACGCGTAATTGCCGTGATTTACATGGCGCTTAAGACCTTTTTGCCGAGAATAAATACACTTCCGCAGCAAATCTAGCGCTGTGGTAAATTAGTTACGGTTTAGACGAATTGTTATTATTTTAGCGCTGCAGCGAACTAAAGATTCAAATTACGAAAATAGGTCAATTCTGTTATTTGACGTAGCTTCTCTAGTACGTTAGTACTTATATCTCGATGCTTCGTGGTTATTTTTTTTATAACCACCTTGAAATACGAACCTTAATTTAAACCCCTCGGACAGAAATAGGACCTGATTTCTTATACATAATAAAATTAACGTAAAATAAATAATTCTTCGGGCTATAAGTAACCTTCTAACCTAACCAGTCTGTGGTTAATGGTAAAGGAGGATATTCCCTCTTTAAAAAAAAAACAAAATCTGTTTAGCTTGTTAAGTTTCGTATTATATAGTATAGGTACGTATAGGGCCTAAATACAAAACTACGACGTCGCATCGTAAAATTCTGCGAGTTCGCACGATGCATCGCGAGAACTTGCGAATTGATTCACATCGCATATTGTATGGTCACCTGAACCAATACTTTGCCGCACGAAATCAATTTTGTGTTCAACCCTTAGTTCAAAGTTTGACCCTCAAACACCATTGTAATAAAAATGTAAATAAGTAATAAACTATTTATTAAAACTAGAGTGTCTGTTATAGCGTTTCTCTATCAGTTTTCCTGACTTTTCCTGGTGCAAAAATACATACAATTTATGCTGGCAACATAAAAACGTAATGGCGACATATCGGCTGATAGGGGACTGTATATCAACCACTGTTTATGTGGACACTGCATTTATTTTGTGCCCCTTTTGTTTTAGAAAAAGTTGTGTGATTACCGTTGGCGTTTTTTTTTACGTAAGAAGTCCTTAAATGTCTGATCAATGATGAGAGCTGGAGAGCTCTGAGTGTCATACTTTTACTGACTAAAACCCATGTGATCTTTCAGTTGCCTTTTGTGAGGGCCACGGCAACTCTATCGAACAATTCCACAGCCCTAGCAGATGGCAAAGATTCTGAATTGAATAGATAAATGCCACATGTCGACAGGTTTTCAGTAAAAAATAGAATTTGAGAAATAGGTACCTAAGTACTCAACTTCGAAAACTGGGGCTGTTTTTGTTATCTCTCTTTCAAAATACCGTGGTAAGTTTATAAGAGACTTTGCGCCGTTTGATATTGTGCAACACCCATGACATATCCCTTTTTCAGATTTGGTATTCTTTTCTCTGGACTACAAATGTATCCTGTACTTCTGTCCTATTAGTAATATAAATCTGTTCAAGCTTCTATTATAGGTAGGTATTAGTGATACAACGGAGGAAACAGATGTCAAAAGTAAATCTTAGCGGAAGCGGAAGCGAAAGTGATAATACTACGAAGAAAAAATACAATTTAATTTTTTAAAATTTGTTTAATTAAATTTGTATTTTGTACTTAGGTACTATAGTCACGGTAATATTATCTATACAGTATTGTAACTCGGCCGTATCTTTGAAATAAATGCCTACAGCCGCGCGGTACGTAAACATGCGATAGGGCTGCCCGCACTATGGCTGCCCACCTCCACCATTTTAATTACATTTGCCTACTTTGTGTTTCCATTTAGTTTTCTTTTTTATATACACAAATAAAATACTTTGTGAATTGAATAGGAAGTGCTCAATATTTGCGACCGAAAAATATTTGCGCCTCGACTGAGACGTACCTACGAAATGCTATATTATTAAATTTTAAAGTACAAAAATCCGCATTCTAAAGCTTAATTAAAAATTGTTTTGGGAAACATGGACAAGGTGGAGAAAAAGGAATATCTTTTACTTGGTTATAGATACCTGCAGCTACTTTACAATTTGTATGTTTGGTTTTAAATGAAGAATTCATGCAACCAAAAACAGCACAATATATCCTACTCGTCATATTAAATATAATAAATATGTACTTGAACTTATTTTTATTGAAAAAATCGCGCGGCACAGACGCGACTGTCTGCATCCCGAGCGCACCTCGAGATCGAGGCAGGTCGATCTAGATCGACCTGCCTCGATCTCGAGGTGCGCTCGGGACAATACTAATACAATAATAATACAAACGGTCGAAACGCGAGCTATACCTAGGTATAGCTCGCGTTTCGACCGTTTGTATGAAGTTGGAATACTGTATAGATAATATTACCGTGCTATAGTACTCGAAATTAAACAGAGGTAAATTATATTTAATAAAATTGCCGCTTTTACACCTTTGAGTCTGTTTCGGTGTTCTTCAATATTAAATCAGCTCCGTTAAATAATTGCTCACTTGCTACACTTTCGGGGGGAGCTGATAAGTATTGGCGAACTGTTGGCAACAGAAGAACAAAACAAACAACAAACATAAGAAAAAAACAACAGAAGATTTGCGCGCTTACGCTACACGTCACGAGGCGCGGTGATGTGCAGAATGAAATAAAAAAATATATTTTATTATATACAAAGAAAGTCGCTGCGGCACGTTTGTGTACTGCCCCCCCTCCCTCCACACCATTTCCGTCGTGTCCAGTCGGTTACGGCCCCCCCCCCACTCCCGTGCTCTCGTTGTATTCTTCTGTTATGAGTTCTGTTATAAAGTTTGCGTAACCAGAAACGGAAACGGAAGTTCTGTTGCAACACTAGTAGGTATATACCTATAGGGAATAACGGAAAGGTTTGCTTATTTTCGATATTTACAGACTACTTTATGAAGAACTTCTTATTTACGTTCTTGGATAAATACCCTATAAATAAAACGCTCAATATTTTAACCGAATGGCGCGAAATCGCGCAAACTTAAACTCTGGAGTTCGCTTGGGGTTTGAGTGATTGTGAAAGTTTAAATGTCTGGACGTTTAGGTTTTTGGATCTTTGTTAACCACAATATACTGATTTAACAACTGAACGGGTATCGTTGACATTTAGAACACATGGTAGACCATTAGGCCATTTATCCCCGACAGTAAATACCTACAGTAATATATTAATTTCTAATTTTCGACTATCATACAGAAGAAAGCGCTGACCAAAGTCATCAATAAATCATTTAACATTTTACAGCCTCCCAGTCAATCGTGATGACCCATGGATGACACGAACTGATGAGTCCTCGGCTGTAAATCTAACACGTCTTCTTCATAAGTGGGTTAGATTCATCATTGCCGTCTTAAAATTAACATTATTACAGCAATTGTGAATCATTTGCTTTGTTGCTTCATTGGAATTGATTATATCCTTTGTTGTAGATGAACAAGAATGCAAACATACTGTGATATTAGATAGGTAAAGTGGCCTTAGTGGGGCTTTTTTTACTTAGTGCATTGCGTTAAAGGTCAATTTGTACTAAAACCGCATAAGCGCCGTCTGGTGTCAATAACGGAGAACCTTTTCTTTCTACACGATTTGACATAAGCATTCGTTTACGTAAACGTGATTACCCGAAATTTGCCTACGTTATAAAACTCGATAGGCCCTCAAATTTTAAGGTAGCTTTTTATACTTGTCACAAGTTGCCTCTGGATCGCGATCCTATTTCTTTGCTTCATTGTTTTTCACAAGAATCGATAGCCTACTTAATATTTTCTTGTTTTACCATTCGGAGTCACCGTCAGCATGTCTGTTATTTCATTATCGTACTGATTAGTTGACCGTCCTGCGCGTGTGCGAACACCATGATTTACATAATACGGACCTTGGCCTTGGCGGCTGGCCTGGCACTGCGCTGCGTCATCCGTCATGCCATCACTCGGTGACACGCGAAATAGACATAGTCAATGCAAACCATACTATCTGTTTTGTTTATAATCGACCGTAAGTATTAGCGATACACGAGTGTTTGAACTACAAATTTTCAGAAGGCCATTCTTTGGGCACGCCACAATTATGGCGGTAAGTCCCCTCTTTGAGGGGTTGGAAAGACAACACGGCGTCCTTACTTTCCGTATGACGCAGGTCCTCACCGGACATGGGAAGTTCGTGAGGTTCTTGCGCCGGATTCGTGCGGAAGAAACGCCCGGGTGTCACCATTGTGTGGACCGCTCGGAGGACACGGTAGAAGTATGCCCCGTCTGGGTAGAGCACCTTCGTGTCTTCGTGGGGGCGATCGGTGGAAGCGATCTCTCGCGTCGGGCCTTGGTACAGGCCATGGTCCGGAGCGAGGAGGAGTGGCAGGCGGTCGCCTCCTTCTGCGAAGCAGTAATGCTAGAAAGGAGGCGGCCGCAAACGCGAGGGTATGGCCCTCACACCCCAGCCGCCGGGACAATGGGTAGTTCGCTGTCCAACAGTCCGGACCGAGCCCAAGTCGTCGACGGCGCGTAGTGTGCCACGCGCGTCTCAAGGAGATGTCAGCAAACCGTAAGGAACCCTGGAACGAATGCAAAGAAGGAACAGAAGTGCATTTTAGTCAGTAAAAGTCTGACACGCCCCCTCACTCCACCCAAGGGTGAGAGATGTTTTTAGATGATTTCCCACCTAAAAGAAAGGCCATTTTTGCAGTATCGTCTATGTAGTGTTCCTAATATAGTACGACCACAATACTAATGTGAATCTTCCAGAACACAAATACAAAATATTGCAATATGAAAATTGTTGTTAGATATGTAAGCTGAATCGCGTGCTCCATCGTCGGCCACATCATCGCTTACCATCAGGTGAGATGGTGGTCAAACGCGAGCCTATCAATAATAAAAAAAAAAAAAAAAAAAAAAAAAAAAAAAAAAAAAAAAAAAATCTACGTAACAAGCTCTCCGTCACTTTTAAAGAAAGTTGTAATGAATGAATTTTCCAAAGGACGCCACCCAAAATGATATAAAATTATATGCATGCCAAACCCCATCAGAGATTTACATTCAGAGACAGTTTCTGTCTACTCGACTTTATTAATGTCGCTGTATATTTGCAGTAGAAAGCCATTTGAAAAGGAAATCTGCGGAAATGCTGGCTCTTTGGAAAATCAATTGTCGTGGATGCAATTGTAGGTATGTACTACATGGCTAGGCCTAGGGAATATCAGAGGAAATACTTCAGATTTGGTTCAAATATTATTGGTGGCACTGGATTGATGGTCATATGAAAACCTATGGAAATATAGTTTTTCCATTCAATACATTTTTACATATTTCCGACGGTACATAACCATTGCGGTTATATCCAACAAAGTAGTGTGGCATGAGTTTCATTTAGGGTTGCCCCTTTTTTTTTCTAAACAAATTGTATCTACACTACACATGAGTTTTACTTAATACTGAAAGTTTCTGGGTTCTGATAGATAAGACTAGATATAAGACTTACGATACATTTATTGTTTTTCAAAGAATATTACCTCGCAATTAATGCATTTTTGAATTCGCTGAAACCACTGTATAAAGCAGTTGGACCAGTCTTCTTTAGGGACCTCTTCAATGGCTTTATGGAACGCTTTCACCACCGATTCAGGGCTCGTAAAACGTGTACCTCTAAAGTCTTTAATTTTTGGAAACATATAGAAGTCACAGGGTGCGACGTCCGGGCTGTAAGGTGAATGCGTCATCAGTTCCCCATTTGAAGCCTTCAAATAGGTTTCTGTTACCTTAGCGGAATGTGAGGATGCGTTATCGTGGTGGAGGAGTAGGTACATTGCTTCGAGGACGCTTTTCACGAACTTTTTGTAAGACTCTGGGCAAGCAAGTGTTGAGGTACTAATTTACACTGTCCTTTGATCTTCAAGGGATACTGTAGTGTACCAGGCCACTCAGAAAGTATTGCGAAAAAAAGTTTTTATGTATAAGGCATTGGCCACTTGTAATTATTTTGAAAACTTTGTTATTTAAAAGTAAAAATACCATTGTTTGAATTTTGAATTTCCCCTCCACATTTTTCGAGAGACAAATCAAATTATCGTGTCTCATTTAAAAATGGATCTGCATCGAGAACATTCTCGTGCGATGATTTTCTACGATTTTAAATGTGGCCTAAAACCTGATGAGTAATTTGATCGACTTCAAATTGCTCTTATGGATGAAGGACCTTCAAAAGCAACCATCTACCGCTGGTATGGTATAGCGAGTTCAAGCGCGGTCGCTTTACTTTGGGGGATGAACAAAGGAATGGCTGTCACGGAAGAAAGTGTGCTGGCAAAAAAAAAAAAAAAATCAAGAATACGGGTGAATTACATACGAAGAGATTCAGCATACACTGCAGATTGGATTGGGAAGCGTTCACAAGATTCTACACGAGCACCTTCGCGTGAGGAAGATAGTTTGCCTCTGCATAGCATAGTCGGCCTTATAATGTTCCCACTGTTGGGACTCAGGCCTCCTCTCTAGGAGAGGGTATGGGCCGTATTTCACCACGCGGGCCCAGTGCGGGTTGGTAGATGTCACATGTCTTCGAATTTTTGGTTCTAGGACATGCCGATTTCCTCACGATGTTTTCCTTCACCGTTTTGAGAGCAGTAGTGATGAAATAAATTACACAAAGTAATGCGCCTGGCTGGGTTTGAACCCGCAACCTACAACTCGTAAGTCGAGGCCGTTACCACTCAGCCACCACTGCTCTCTTTGCCGCTCTCTCTCTCTGTTTGCCACTGGGTACCGCACAACCTCACCGAAGCTCAGAAGCAGGCTCGTGTGGAGTGGTGTCGTTATATGATTCAAAAATTGGAAGCAGGCTCGACTCGGCGCGTTTAAGATAAGATAAGATAAGATAAGATATGGATGTGGTGGGTATGGTGGTGTGGTTGGTTTGCGACATTATAACAGGTGACGAATCCTGGATTTATCAATACGATCCAGAAACAAAGCGTTAGCCGACAGTTTGGCTGTTTCATAACGAATCAACGCCAACGAAAGTGAAGCGATCGAGAATAACAGGGAAAATTTAAATCGCTAGTTTCTTTATTTTGACGGGGTAGCTGATTTCATTTCCATTACGAGACCAAAGCAGCATCAACGCCGAATGATATTCCACAAAATTCCTGCCAGAAGTTTTGTCTGCAATTAGCAACAAGCCACCGAATACCGGGCTCCGTAGGGTACTGCTTCACCATGACAACGCGCCCGCGCACTCAGCACTCAAAACGAGGGACTTCCTGGACACCACACCGGTTAGAGTCTTGGGGTACCCACCTTACAGTCCTGATCTGGCACCGTGTTCGCACTTCTTTTTATTCCCTAAAATAAAAAATCAGCTGAAAGGGATACAGTTTTCATCGCCGGAAGACGCGCTAGCAGCGTTCGAGAAGGCCGTGGAAGAGGTTTCTGCGGCGGACTGGAAAAAATGTTTCGAAAATTGGTTCAGACGCATGAAACTTTGTATAGAGGCTGGTGGAGAGTTCTTTGAAAAGATTTAATAAAAATATTTTATCCATGGAAGTTAGTATTTTAGTTTCTCAAAACTATCAGAGTGTCCCACGTAATGTCCTGATTTGCCGATAAAAGAAGCAACCATTTTTTTACCAACACTTCGACTTTTCTTAACTTTCGTCGGCAAATCTTCAAAAGGAAGGACCCACTCTGACGACTGGCTTTTTCTTTCGGGTTCAAAGCAGTACACCCAGGTTTCGTCACCTATCACGATATTATAGACAGCCAATGACTGTCCTCCATGAAACTTTTTTATCATTTTACGGCACCACTGGACACGCAGTCGTATCCGGTCCTCCGTTAAGTCATGTGGTATCCATCGAGTGCAAAGCTTCTGAACCTTCAGATGCACATGTAAAATGTTTTGAACTTGGTTCATTTCAATGCCTAACAAAGGACCAATTTCCTGGCAAGTTATTTTTTGTCAGTTTCAATAAGTTGTCGTACGGTGTCAATATTCGAATCTCTAACCGCAGTCGCCGGCCGACCTTCACGTACCTCGTAATAGAGATGATGACGTCTATGTCTAAATTCTCCAAATCACGAATACACAGAGCTGCGACGTGCTGCTTCATCACTAAATGTTAATTGAAGTCTCTGGGAACTCTCTTATTGACTTAAGCCACAACGAAAATCATAAAAAATAATTGAACGAAAAGGTTCACGAGTTAAATTCATTTTGATAGTGACACACAATCTTCGAAAGGACGCCACAATGAAAAAACAAATGAGTCTCGCAAATTAAAACGTCACATGCTCGCAAAGAGTTTTATTTACGAATTCTATAATTGTCTTTTCATTCTTTTATTGTAAGTGGCCAAATCCGGAGACTTTCAGTGTGCCCCACGTATATTATATTCTTTATTGCATATCTTATAAAAAACACTGGACACACCATACAGTCCACACACACACAGTACTTCTTCGAGAATATACTACGTTTCTATGAGTTTATTTGTAAGTAAGATTTTGCGGTGGCGGTGTCCGATTTCAATTGCGAAGTCAAGGCCGTTATTCTAATGAACTATTATAGCGTAAAACTGTGAATAGGGATTACCAATGGCCGCAGTGTGACGTCTATATACTTATCATTATCTACAAGTAAGTCTGTAAGTACGTATTAGGTTGTGTTGGTTAAACTTATTTTTTAGACTTTGTACATCTTTATATTATCTGTAGAAATAGATGGATTTAAAATCCCATATTTAAATTTAATTTAGTTCGTCGGAAGTTCAGAACGTAAATAGACCAAAAAACACGGTGAATACAAGGCCTAAACTGATGTCACTAATTTAGTTCTACTACTAAGTTTTTTTTCATCTAGTGACCGAGAAGAACTAAGTTATAGATGTTCTTTTCTTGAAGTCTGACTATTATCTGTAAGAGATGGCAATTTCCTCATTTTAATTTAGTTTGTGAACAAGAGAATCGGCGCCAAAACTTACCTACCATGTTTTAAAGTGTGACGTCTCGTATAACGTAGTTCTACGAAACCTTCATATTATCATGGGTACATCTGTATTACTTAACGGTTCCACACGCTCAGCGCTGCCAGTATACACATAGGTGCCGCTACGCATGTTCATTTTCGAACAAAAACAAGCGAACTGCATGGAACAGCCGCGGGCGAGATGTGCCGCTAGTTTTTTGTTTTTTATGCAAACTTTTAATTAACATGCATGCAAGGTCTGTCAAAGCTCATAATAATCGGGAATGGGGAATGTGCAAGTATGCTGTGCACGGAAGTGCGTCGTCACTCGCTGCTCACTGCGATGTACTCAACTCGCTGTTTCAAAACCCTCGCATTGCATATTACCGCTGTTTAAAACACAAGCTTGTCAAACAAGTTTGCTAATTATTTTTTTGCAATCATACATTTGCATGCAATTATTCATATTTAGATTCGTTAGTGGGTCAGTGGATTTTAGATATTTAAATTTTGTAGGAAATATGAATGAGTATTATTGTGAGAATTTGTTGTTTTATTGTTTTTAACCTTTCCTGTAGCGTAGGTTACAAGAAAAAAAATAGTCATGCTTAGAAAACAGTCATTTACCGGTTTTTACATTGCAGTTAATGTATATTCGCGAAAATACCTAGGCACTTTGCCTTGTAAAATTTTGATAAAATATCGGTAGCTGGGAACTGCTAAAGCCTAATTTGAGTTTGTGCTAGTCTCGAGAAGTTCATTCGATCGGCGCTAATCCGGCGGATCTCAGCGGCTGGGAAGAAAGTGGCACATCCGTGAAAAATATTATCACGTAATTTGAGCGATTTTATTAAAATCTAGACCTGAAGTTACTGATTTTTTTATCAAAGAACTGCAAGTGCAAAAACATGTAAGCTATTTCTTTTGTATTTCCTTAGAATATGACACTGATAAAAACGTGACACGGTGGGGTAGAGTCATGCATCATATGGTTTGGCTATTATTCATTTCCAAGTATAGCAAACTCACACAAATTGATAACGCCACCTACTTACGGTTTTAAGAAATCAATACATTTAATTTGTTTCCAGCCACCTGTTTTCATTTAACGGTAGAAACTCACGTAATTTCTGTGCAGTCGTAGAAATAAGTTTTTGCAACAGTTTTTTCGTTGTTGTCGATTTCATTTACGGATTCCTGTCAATCAAAGTATTGGTTGGCTGTGGAGTCACGTACATTGAACCGACGCAAAGTCAGCGTAAAACTTTGTAGATACATACTATACTATAACAACTATTTATTTGAGTATTTTTCCTTTAAATTGAGTTTATTTTGTTGTTTAATGTAACAAGTACGATTCATTGTGATGAGGAAAAATTTCATTTTAACGATGACTGATGGAGCCCCAATTTAGATAATAGGTATGTAGGTGAGTGGTACACGTTCTTTATTGCTAAAGCTGCTAACAATACAGCAGTGACTACATTTTTTAAACTACTTTAAAAAAAGAAGGAATTTCTCAATTCGGTTGTATTTTTTAATGTTTGTTACCATAAAACTTTATCATTTATAAACCGATTTGGAAAATTATTTTTCTTAAAAGAATAAATGAAACGATATATTGGTCGTCGACATTCCAGTGTTTCAAGACGAAAGTCTATGACGTTTTGCCAGTGATGATATATGGATCTGAAACGTGGTTGCTCACAATGGGCCTATAGGAAGACAAATTCACCCAAAAGGCCATGGAGAGGGCTAATATACTAGGCGTTTCCTCGCGTGACCGAATCAGTAATGAAGACATTCGCAAGAGAACCAAGGTTACCTACATAGCCCAAAGGATCTCTGGTAGTGGGAACAAGAGGCCTATGTTAAACAGTGGAAGTCTTCCCACTCAAATGATGATGATATGAAATGAAGGGTTGTTCCCAAAGGTCCATGAGTCTATTGTTCTCGAAAAATGAAAGTTCGAACATTAGTTCCCAATGAGACCACGTCATATTAAAATATTCAATATTTTCTTTCTCTCCGAGTCCATGAGAAAATTTGGTATAGTCAGCAGTAAAAGCTTTGAAAAGGGGTAAAAATAAAAGACAATGAATATTTAACCGACTTCAAAAAGGAGGAGGTTATATGTTCGGTTGAATGTATGTTTTTTTTTCTTTTTTTATGTATGTTCACCGATTTCTCGGTCAATTGTGGACCGATTTTGAATTTTTTTTTTTTTTGATTGAAAGGTTATGCTTCCGAATTGGTCCCATAGAAATATTGTTATGATCTGATCATGAACTTCGAAGATATGGAACAGAACTCCTCATAGGATCACAGCAGAACCGTCGTAACAAGTAAAATTGCTTTGTTTATACGTGTAGTCGATGACTGACTGAAAGTAGAGGGGGAATATATCGAACTGATCTGATGATGAAGCCTGAAGTTGGGCACCGGAACTCTGTAATAAATTAATGTAATCTAACCGTGTTTGGGATTATTAGAATTGTTATGAGATGCACTCTGGCTATAAGGTATTTAAGTTTGGTGGTGGTACCATAACTAAAAAGTGTAAAATAAAAACTTTTTACAAAAAAAATACAACCGACTTCAAAGTAAAAAAAAACACTGAAAAGTGCAAAATAACTTTAATTTCGGAAGTCGGTGTTAAATAACGAAGAGACAAAACTATTATAGAAACACCGACTTCCGAAATTAAAGTTATTTTGCACTTTTCAGTGTTTTTTTTTTACTTTGAAGTCGGTTGTATTTTTTTTTGTAAAAAGTTTTTATTTCATTTTATATTCGCAGTACATATGAAACGGTAATTACATTACTCTACATGCATGTCTCCAAAGAGGTGAATGGTCATAACCACAGATATCTATGGTCATAACCATAAAAAAAAGTTTTATAACAATCAAAGTAAGTAATAAATTATAAATAATTAATTAATAAAAAATAATAATAATAATAAAATATTAATATTATATTAATAATATAATATATTAAATAATATATATTATTATATTATATTATAACATATTAGTATAATATATAATTATTATATTAATATATAATATATATATATATTTTATAATTTTTTTTTTGTTAATTTGTTTATTAATTAATAAAATAGTAGTATTAATTAATTAATTATTCATTATTGTTTAATGGTTATTATTAATTTTAATCTTACACTAAAATCGACTTTGCATTAAAAAAAATCACAGTTTCAGAATAATCACAGTACACCATCTCATACAATAAAATAGACCTAAGCATTATAAATCACAGTAAATTAAAATAATCGTAGTTAGTAACTATTTCTTTTTCCCAAAGGCAAGAAATGGTTTTTACGGACTGTACTTTGGTCAAATCTCGTGGACGAGTTGGGAATTGATGTAGGGTGATTGCGCTGGTTTTCGTCCAATTATCGGAGTTGCCAGCTTTGTGATGTGAAATAAATATCTTGGAGTACCTTTTCATAAATGTATCGTATTTGTTTCTATTGCTTATATAGTCTTCTTTTGGTTAACATCACATCTCAATATATCACATTCACGGCTTTTTTTTATAAAAAATATTTTTTGAAAAAATAGGGATTTCGCTAGTTTTCGTCCAAAAAAATTGGTTTTCGTCCGAGTGTGAGCTAGTTTTCAACCACAGTGTAAAAAAGGATTGTAGGCTAATTATTAAGTAAAATTCCAATTATATATACTTTTACTTAATCAGCAATATATCTACTATTTAATAGTAGCTTCTGTGTATTCTCTCTCTAGTTTTAGGTATTATTTTTTATTAGCTGTAACTAACTGTCCCCGCGGTTTCACCGGCGTCTTTGGTTACTGCACCACTTCCGTGAGTCGTAGCGTGATGTTATTTAGCTTATAGATAGTATTCGTCATGAACCTGGCTATCGCATACAGAAAGATTTTTCCAATTCGGCTTGTAGTTCCAGAGATTAGCACGTTTAAACAAACAAAAGACTTTCTCGCTTTATTATATTACTGTATGAAATAAACAAATTAACGAAAAAAACCTTTTTCTGTCAGAAATATGTGTCACAATGACAGTGTGCTGTTATTTTTAATTATTTTCCTTAAGATTTCAAAAGAATAACTATTTCTTAATTTTCATCCACCCCTGTATTCGTTTATGGACGAAAACTAAAACAACTTTTTAAGCTATTTTTAGTTTTCGCCCACGTCCTTTAAATATTGTTTTATTTGCAAAACAATACGGACGGAAACTAAAATATCTAATCTAATAGCAATAAAGATTATATTGAGAGAAAATATTCAGTATTTTATAGGTCTGTTGAAGTAAAATGACCATTACAAATATTCACCTAGCGACTGTGTTTCCGTCCAAGTGGACGAAAACCAAATAGTTTGCAAACTTGGTATGCTAGTATTAGTCCACTATATTTATCTAAGATTTCTAAAAAAAAATTATAAAATACACTTTAAATTGTATTTATTATGTTTATAAGTAGACATACGTGCCAAAAATATTCCGTAAACTAGCTTTATCAGTAATTAAACTTGCCATGAACTTTACGCGTCGGCATTTTTTTTTTCTAGCTCGATGGCTTCTTCAAAGCACGGATGCGAAGTGGCTACTGAAGTTATTTTTTTAAAATTCGCTAAGTGTCTAATCACATTTTCATCTTAGTAGAACTGTTGCTTAGACATTACGGATCACAAAAAGTCCAAACTTGCGCGGGAAGGTAGGTTTGTATTCAAGTTTTACGCATGTGTTTGTAGCAGCTTAGTCAAATGGACGAATAGTGGAACTGGACGGAAACCAGCGCAATCACCCTAGGATCATTTAAAATAACTTTTTTTTCATGGACCTCTGGGAACAACCCGAATTGAAAGCATATAGGTTCTTTCAGCTTACTCCCATTTTCAAAATCCATTTTTGATGATCTAGGTATGATGAGGGTACTTCTAAAGTATTAGTATGAAATTACCGATTTGTACTGAAAAATTGAAATTCGTTTTTTTTTTTAAATTGAACTTATTTATTTAATCAAAATAATTACCATTATTATCTATACATTGCTGCCATCTAATAGAAGGTCATTTATGCCTTTGCGATAGAACTCTGGTGATCTAGATTCGACAACTGTGTGAAAGCATTTTGTACTGCCTCCTGAAAAGAAAACTTTTTATCACGTAGAAAAATGACCATATCACGGAAAAAATGGTAGTCCGTTGGAGCAAATTCTTTCGAATACGGAGAGTGACGAATGGTTTCTAATTGCAGTTCCTGTAGAGTTAAAATGGTTTCTCGTGCTGTATGAGGTCTCGCGTTATCATGGAGCAATAATGGTGAAGATCGATTCACGAGTCGGGGCTGTTTCACTGCTAGTTTTGCTATCATTGTTAGGAGTTCGGCACAGTAGACATCTGCCGTTATTGCTTGACCAGATCGGAGAAAGCTATAGTGAATAACACCATGCTGAGACCACCAAACAGTTACCATTGCCTTTTTATTGGTTAGCTTTGCTTTAGGACACTGTTGCGGCATTTGACCTGGAGTCAAACATTGCATTTTTCACTTACGGTTATCGTAAAGAATCCACTTTTCATTGCATATCACAATTCGATCCAATATTCTTTCAATTCTGTATCGATTCAACAAGGCAACATAAGTTTCAACACGCGTTTCTTTCTGCAGATCAGTCAAATCATGAGGCACCCATTTTTTATGTTTTTTTATTTTATTGATTTAACGCAAAAGTCAATATTGTTGTGTATGTAAGGTAACGTTAAACCATGCCGCTAATTCCGATCGGCTTCCACCATGTCTTTCAATTCATTGTTATTCACCTTTGTGGGCGGTCTTCCACGTGGTTCGTTCTTCAAATCAAAGTTTCCATCACGAAAGCGTTTTTAAACCAAAATCATTAGCAGTCCCCTCTCCAAACGCAACATTGATATTGCGAGCTGTTTCTGCGCCGTTAGTTCCGCGTCGGAACTCGTATTCAAAAACACTCGAATTTTCGAAGTATCCATCTTTCTTGTCTAAGCTGAATAAAAAAAACAACTGAAAGTCGATAATCGAATGTTGCACATTTTTTAAAGGAAGAACTTCATAGGTACCATGTGAAAAAAGTTTCACTCAAAAATCTCAAACTATGAAGGTTCTATGTCAATTCGAAGTAGGTACCTATTACAATAAAACGGCCATTTCATACTTTAACCCCTATTATTATCGCGGGCTTGCGGACGGTGAGCAATGGGTAGCTCGCCGTCCGACCGTCCGGACCGAGCCCAAGTCGTCGACGGCGCGTACTGTTTCACGCGCGCCTCAAGGAGATGTCAGCAACTGTAGGGGCCCATCTGGTCGAAGCCTACTGGGGCTAAGGTTCTGATTCTGAAAGGAAGACTCGGCCCTGGTACGAAAGGCAACGAAGGAACAGGAGTGGGTTTTTAGTCAGTAAAAGTCTGACACTATCTCTCGCTCCGTCCAAGAGCGGAGGATGTCATAAGATGATTTTCCCACCGGAAAAAAAAACCCTATTATTATTCAGTGGTTTTGGTATTTTAATAAAAAAAAATTAGGTAAGCTTTATTAAAACTGGCACGAGATGCGCCTTGAAATTCGATGGTGCCTTGTAGCCAGAACGAAGTAAATACGAATTGATCTGACGATGACGCCGGTAGGTAGGCACAGGAACTCCGTGATGATCTTAGCCGTGTTACGGCTTATTGGAATTGTCATAAGACGACCTACTCTGGCTACAAAGTACCATCGAACTGATCAGATGATGAAGCCGTAGGGTTGCCACGGGAACTCTTTTATAAAACCATGTATCCTTTATTAGAATTGTGTTTAGATGCACTTTGACTGTAGGTAAATGGTTTTTATCAATAGATTGAAGGATTAGGATAAGGAGAAATATTTGAATTTCGCGTCAAAAATATTGGCGAAACTAGTTATGTACGTTAACCTACATAAGCTGCACTAGGGTAAACTGTTTGAAAATAAAATTGTGAAACTACGTACAGAGGAACTATTTCGATTGCCGGCAGAAGTGCAGAACATTTACAATTATATTTCACTGCAGCAGTTTGAAGCGGCTGCTTGTAAAAAGCAAAGCGTTTAATTAAAGGCTTTTAACAGTTTTAACTGAAGCGAATGTACTCGTTGGTACGTTTTATTTGCTCGTACACAGACCCTGTTTATACACATTTCTTTTATTTAAACCAATTGTTTTGTTCTATACTTAGATAAAGGCCACTTCGTAAACTGTTCAAGAACTATTCTACCAACTAATACGCAACAATATGACGACTTTGCCGCTTTGTCTCAAGAAATTGGACCTTAGTGTATTTGCCGTGGGACCCGCCCTGGGTTTCTAAATTGAGTATTTTGAGTTAAGAACGTCTCAAACTGTACTTAAATGGCATATTTTGACAGGTTTTCAAGGTAAAGTAGAGTTTGAGAAATACTCAACTTCAAATGCTTAAATCAGAAATCGGGGGTAAGACTGTTTGACAATGCCCTGAGTATTAATTACTTAGATTTCCTTAGGGAATTCAACTGTGGAGTTCAGAAGTAAAAATAACAGTTGTTGATAACCTCTCGATATCGTGATCCGAACGACTGGATGAACTCGACTTATCTAGTTCGGTGCACTAGCTTCTAACGTTTTATAAGTGCCCATGTAGGCCTATGTGAAATGAAAAAAAATTGAATTTGGTCAGTGCTTGACGGCTATTAAGCTGTTGATCCCCGCATTAACGCCGGCGTTCACGCGCCATTGTCTTACTATTGTGTCTCTAATTACGCACTCAAAAGGTTAAAAAAAAACCACTAAAACGATCAAAATAACTTTAGTTTCGGAAGTCGGTGTTCCTCGGTATTGTTTGTTTCTTATTTAAGACCGATTTCCAAAATTAAAGGTATTTTGATCCTTTAAGTGTTTTTTTTAAGTGAAGTCGGATATTTTTTTTTTGTAAAAAGTTTTTATTTCACACTTTTTTTTTATGTGGGAAAATCATCTAATGACAAATCCCGCTCTTGGGCGGAGCGAGAGATAGTGTCAGACTTTTACTGACTAAAAACCCACTCCTGTTCCTTCGTTGCCTTCGTCCCAGGGCCCCGGGTTTCGTTTTCACACTGTGCGATACACTTATAAACAGAGTACTTATTTCTCCTGACAATTCCAATTATCCCAAACACTGCTAGGTTACATTGTTTTATTATGAAGTTCCTGTGTTTACCTTCAACCTTCCGGCTCCATCATCAGATCAGTTCGATAGTACCTTATAGCCAAAGTGCATCTCATGACAATTCTAATAAGCCCAAACACGGCTAGGTTACATTGATTAATTACGGAGTTCCTGTGCCTACCTTCCGGCTCCATCATCAGATCAGTTTGATAGTACCTTATAGCCAAAGTGCATCTCATGACAATTTTAATAAGTCCAAACACGGCTAGGTTATATTGATTAATTACGGAGTTCCAGTGCCTACCTTACGGCTCCATCATCATCATCAGATCACTTCGATGATACCATTTTCAACGTAACTATTCAGAACCATTAATTTGTTCGTATTGTCATAGTCGCTTAACTATCTTCATTGTGATATCTATGTGAGTATGAAGTTCCGTTGACCATTTCTGGTCTTCTCCATCAGTTCTAGTTCATCAAATATTACCTTTTGACTGTAAATGCTTAAGTTCTCGATGAAAATACCAAAATCACTATATGGTTGCTTATAATATTTGAGGAGTTCCCTCGATTCCTCATGGATCCCATCATCAGAACTTTATTTTGAAAAAAATGGGACAAATCTGGATTTCTGGAAGCATATCCTTTTAGGGGAAAAAACAATTTGCTAATCGGTCCATAAACGACGGAGTTCTGAGGTAACAAACATAAAAAAAATAATGATAAAAAAAATACAACCGAATTGATAACCTCCTCCTTTTTTTAAAATTCAGTAACAAAACAACAGTATGCTTGCTATATATATTGGTGGGGTATCACTAAATATATAAAACTATTTCTTAGATCTATAATATCTACAAACCTGAAAGTTGTGTAGGATCCATGCAGAGGGACAAAAAGACCTCGTTAAAACTTTTTGTTTTCGACTTATTGGTTCTCTTTTACGTTTGTAGCCGGGTCAGTTGTCTATTATACATTTCAAATATTTTATTACTCATTGGGAACACGAACAATGTAGCTCAGTTTTATCGCATGTGGTTTTAAATATGCCTTTATCGTTTATGGCCAATGGGCAATGGTCACAACGCTTTCTTAGTCATAACGCAACGAATTCAATAAATGCTTGTGACATGATTCACCGATGCACATTGCCGGTGATACCTCGCTTTCCGTGTGGACTTCTTATTTAAATGTTGTTTTCAATACGATACAAATAGATGTATATAATAGAAGAAAACACGTTTCTGAACCTGAACGTATCTTCACAATCTTTTATTAAAATATTCACGTGTGAAGCGCCTTGTACGATTACTTGGCAATGGGTGGTCGGCCACAAACTCTGTGTTTAAAGAAATCTAGGAACCTGACGAATTAATTTGCGGTCCTTTAACAGAGATCCTTATCTATGGTAGACAGAGTTTCCATAGACTTGCATAGAAACAGTGGTGCTGCAGTCTGTCATTACTGTTGGGCTGTGCGGTATGCATTCGCCTTCGGAGTTGTTCCTTTATCATATTGTCGCAAGAACGAACGATAGAGAACAATAGGTGTCAGTTTGGCAAGAGTCCCGCCGCCGACGACGCGACGTCGACGCGACGACGTGCCGGAGGCGTGTGGGAAAGTGTCCACATGCACCGGCAATTCCCCGGGAGCCTTCAAAAGCCCGAGTTTGTCGCGCTATAAGACAGAACAATAGTTTCAACCATTTAGGATTTCGGTTACATTGCTTCGTGTTCGACACTTGCGAGTGCTATTCCGTGGCGGGAATCAATTCTCTTTTGTCTTGATCTGGGCTACACCGGATTGTTGCTGTTTACGAAGAAAGCCCTCTTTAGGTTGTGTCGGAAACGGATTTTATCTTTTAGAGATTTCGTAGTTATTTGGATGTAGATTATTCTTTAGCAGCTGAAGTCGAAATTATAAATAAGAAGAAAGCATAATAGTCCCCTTAGGTTTTTACAGTGATCTAGGGATGTTAGTGCATGGATCTGCCAATACAAAATAAAACAGTAGAAGAATAATTAAATCACTATAATATAAAGTTATTAATACCTATGTACAAAGTAAACACATAAAAATAAATATATTCTACATCTAATTAAATTATGGTACATTCCCTCGGTATCGGCTTCAGCATGAGGCAAACTGTTGCAAATAAATTGCTCATAGCTTGGTCTTGGTACTCTGTGGAGCCGTCAATCGTCAGGTAAGGCACGAAGGATGGAGCGAGTGCGTGGGTCTCATCGCCATGCCCCTTCAGGAGGATCGAACCGTGCGGGCTGTTCAAACATTCCCATATTTCTTGTACATTTACATCATGCTGGTTACCACACTGGAAAAGACAAATAAATGATAGGGATCAGAATATTGCACTGCGAAAAAGATGGATGACAAAAGATTTCATGTAGCGGAGATAATAATGTTGAGATGGATGCGGGGAATGACGAGAAGTGAGAAATTACTTGGGGGAAGTTTGAAAGTGACGCTAGTGGTTGAAAAGTTGAAAGGGTATATTTTTTACCTATGGTATGGTCATGTAAAGACAAGGGATAAAACGCATGTTACTAAAATAGTTATGACGTATAATTACATGTGGATGAATGGAGAGGCAGAGGCAGGTCAAAGAAAAGATGGATGAATTGTGTGAGGAGTGACATAAAAGAAAAGGGAGTCAGTGATAGCGTGGCGGTTAACAGGATAGAATGGAAGAAAAAAACGTGTTGCGCCGCTCCGAAATAACAACCGACAAAGATAGGACGATTATATATATATGTAGATATAATGCTCTTGTGGCCTGGTAGTGTGCATTTTATCGAGATAAAGAGCTCATAAGCAGTTAACGTCAGTAAAAGGTTTTACAAATTAAGTCAACGCTTCCAAAGATTTCCTCCTATACACGAACAACGCAATTTTACATCTTCATACTCGGAATATTCAAGGGTAGAAACTTTACCTGGGCATTCAGGTTGGTAGAAAAATAATATAGAGGAAGGAGCTACAAGCAAATTGTTTTACAAACATGCAATTTTCCGTTCTTATTTTCCTATTAGTTTAAGTAGTTAGGAGAGCCTCAAGTACGTTGCTTCTTTAAACAATGCACTCATCTCGAAGAAAAACCAACACGAAGGTAAGTAATACTCGGGCCGAAGCTTTCGGAATGGCACTAGACTTAAAACTGGAAACAAACTGGTAGTCTTTTATGGTAGTACCTATTTGACTAGTTGTTCTGACTTGACAGAAACAACTCAGAGTACACGTCATTATCTGATTTACCTGTTTTGTGAGAATTATACTTAACAACACAGAAACTGGTCTAGGTGAGCTTATTTTAGGTCTACGTCTTTGTACTGTCAATTATATCATGTTCTTGCATGTCTTGTTTAAAGAAACTGGTATTTTATTATTTTAAGTGTTCACTTAAAATGTGAACCAGGTTCTGATTATGTTATTTAGGTCCTCGCTTTTACTTCACCTATAAGTTATACTTATCTTAAAAACCCCCCTCTTAAGCCCTCTTAGGGTTTGGATGATATTAAGTGTTTTTGATGTATGGTACCTATATTGTAGGTATGGTATGTTTTTTAAGAGGGAAGTAATCTAACTTCTCATGCTCTGGGTGGAGCGGGAAAGGGTGTGCCAGAATTTTACTAAAACCCACCTGTGTTCCTTCAGTTAGCCTTTGCGTTCCAGGGCCGAGGTAACTCTTTCGAAAAATTCCTAAATTAGATAACGTATTGTCACACTAATATTATAAAGGTGAAATTGTATGTATGTATGTCTGTATGTTTGTTACTCCTTTACGTTCATATTGCTGAACGAATTTGTGTGAAATTTTGCCTACGGGTAAACCATGTCCTGGAATAGTAGGTACTCAGTGCTTTTTATTCCGGGAATATGTTCTCTTGGGATAATTGTCGACTTTAACGCAAGTCGCTGCAAGAAAATAGTTCAAAATATATCTACGTTCTGTAAGGCTCAATGTAACCACGCACCTGCCCAACACTGGCCTCGTGTCTTGAACCTGCCCCAAAGCTGATAATTTTCCCATCAGGAAAACTTACCCAATGGAAAACAAAGATGAAATACTGATATCCAGTGCGATACGAGGTGTTCTGCATGAGGCAGGTGTTGAAGTTGATCGAGCGGCTAACATTGCGCACCAAGTCGATGGCGCACGCCTGCGCCGTGTTGCCGAAGCACTCCGGGATGCCGTGCTGGCAGCTGAACTTGTAGCCGCCCAGTACACGACGAGTCTGGAAAATTAATATATTATATCTTTATATTTATAAAATATTTTATATATTAATATTTATAAAAGGAGAAACTGACTGACTGACATTTTTTTTTTTTTAGATGGGAAAATCATCTAATGACCAATCTCGCTCTTGGGTGGAGCAGGAGATAGTGTCAGACTTTTACTGACTAAAAACCCACTCCTGTTCCTTCGTTGCCTTCGTCCCAGGGCCCCGGGTTTCGTTTTCACACTGCCCATGGCCCCATGCAGTAGGCTTCGATCCTGCTGACATCTCCCTGAGGCGCGCGTGGAACAATACGCGCCGTCGACGACTTGGGTTCGGTCCGGACGGTTACCGGACGGTCGGACGGCGGGCTACCCATTGCTCGCCGTCCGCAAGCCCGCGCCTATGGTGGCCGGAAATCGAGATTGTAATCCCGGCGGCGGTTGGGGCGAGAGGACCGTTGCCACACGCGATCGGCAGCCTCCTTTGCTAGCATTACTGCTTCGCAGAAGGAGGCGACCACCTACCACTCCTCCTCGCTCCGGACCATGGCCTGTACCAAGGTCCGGCGCGAAAGATCGCCGCCGCCGATCCACGAGGACACGGCCAGTCAAGCAAGCTGACCATTTTTTGTTGTGAGGGAAATCAATCAAATGACTTCTCCCGGTCTGGGCGAAGCGTTAGAAGGCGTTAGACTTTTACTGACTAAAACCCACAGTATTCCTTCAGTCACCCTTTTGCGAAGGTCACAGTAACTCCTTAAAACAATCCGCAGCCCTTGCAAGAATCGGCCCTAACTGGCTCCATCTATCTTGCTGACATCTCTTTGAGGCATGGTTCTTACCGGACGGCCGCACGGCAAACTATTCATTGCTCACCATCCGCAAGCCAACGCCTAAGGTGGCCGAAATTCGTCCTGCGACTCCCGACCGTAGATCTCTCACAGTCGTTACGGATAGTCAGAAGCCTGAACATCTTGGTATTGTGTGTATTACTCAATTGATGGGTTGTGGAAGTCAGTAAAGTACTCGCTCCATTTAAAATACTGGTATTCAGTTGCTTGGTTGGTGACTTGGTTACTTCTTTTAGTTTCGTTAGTCTGGAAGCCGGCCCCAACAAAGTTAGGAAAAGGCTAATATAGGCTGATAGACAGATGTATTTATCACCTTTAATGCATGGTTTTAATAATTACGAACTTCCATGTACTTAAATATTGTTATCTAAAAGTTTTCATGGAAGTTCATCAGAGTATTCCTATTTCTGTTACCGTTATCGCAAAACTGAAAACTGTTGTTTTATCACATTTGTATTATAAAGCCGAAAGTTTATATGTTAGTTACTTCTTCACGCTCGGACGGCTGAACCGATTTCGATGAAACTTGGCACACGGGTAGGTTATTATGGCGCTAAGTCCCCTCTTTGAGGAGTGGCTAGAAAGGCAACAAGGTGTCCTTACCATCCGCATGACGCAGGTCCTCATCGGACATGGTAAGTTCGGGAGGTTCCTGCACCGGATTCGTGCGGAAGAAACGCCCGGGTGTCACCATTGCGGAGACCGTCCGGAGGACACGGTGAAGCATACGGTAGACGTGTGCCCCACCTGGGCAGAGCACCGCCGTGTCCTCGTTAGGGTGATTGGCGGCAGCGATCTCTCACTCCGGGCCTTGGTACAGGCCACGGTCCGCAGCAAGGAGGAGTGGCAGGCGGTCGCCTCCTTCTGCGAAGCAGTAATGCTAGCAAAGGAGGAGGCTGCACGTGCACGCGCAAGGCAATGGCCCTCGCGCCCCAGCGGCCGGGATTCCGATCCCGATTTTCGGCCACCGTTGGCGCGGGCTTGCGGACGGCGAGCAATGGGTAGCTCGCCGTCTGATCGTCCGATAACCATCCGGACCGAGCCCAAGTCGTCGACGGCACGTAGTGTTCCATGCGCGCCTCAAGGAGATGTCAGCAACCGTAGGGGCCCCAGCAGGGTCAAAGCTTACTGGGGCCAAGGGTCTGATTCTGAAAGGAAGACTCGGCCCTGGTATGAAAGGCAAACGAAGGAACCGGTGAGTTATTAGTCAGTAAAAGTCTGACACTATCTCCTGCTCCGCCCAAGAGGATGTCATTGGATGATTTTCCCACCGGGAAGTATGTCCCCTTGGGATAGTTTTCTAGCATGACGCCGGTGAAGCCGCTAACAGCATCTCGTCCTTAACTTTTATTTGAAGTTGTCGCAACCAGTCTTCTTAGGCCGCGTTCCCATTATGTCGTAACGGTTAATTTATCGTCAGAATACTATGGACTCTAGCTCATCCCATTACAATGACTGTCTGTCTTGGTAACGACAAATAGTCCCAACATACAACACATGATTTCCGGCAAGGTTTATTCTTGACAATTTTTTATCGTTTTACGACTGTCTTGCTAGCCGTTCCCACTATCATGACAGTCTGTTGCCACCGCAAAAAAAGCGTAGACGACAGTTGATCCTGTCGTCCTATATGTGAACACATACATTGAAATATATATATATAAGCTACGACACTTAAAACAACACGATTATCTTCGTCACGACATAGTGGGAACGCGGCCTTATTCCATATTGAGTATAACAAATAGAAAATTAAAAATGGCCTAAATTACGTTATTGTAGGCGACCTTTCCCTTATATCTCTTCGCAGGTACCCTGAACATTATGTTCTTTTTTATTTATTTTTCCTTACTAGATGTTAATTCAGGACAGCAGGACAGTTTTATGTATTTATTTTTTATTTTGAGATCAGCTGTTGATCCCCGCAATAACGCCGGCGTTAACGCGCCATTGTCTTTCTATTGTGTCTCTAATTACGCTATTAGATAGGTTAATGTGAATATATAGGGTGACTGGCAATTAGTGTACGATACTTAAACACGTAATTGTGCTCATGATAACAAACAATTTTTATTATGGGAGCAAAGCCGAAATCGCGAAAAAAATATCAGCTGTTCAGTACATTAGTCAAACATAAATGTACTGAACAGCTGATTTTTTTTCGCGATTTCAGGTTTGTTCCCTTAATAAAAGTTGTTTGTTATCATGAGCACAATCAGGTGTTTAAGTATCGTACACTAATTACCAGTCACCCTATATGTAGGTGGGTCAATGAATGTTATTGAAATGAAATGTATCTATCTGACGTCTATATTATATTTATGGGATTCCAAAAGGATATTTACATTGCGTGCAAGGTAACTAACTCTTCCAACACTTGTACGAGTTGTACGTACGACTTTCCTATTACAAGCGGTTCCTATTACAAGAATCAAGTAATTTGTCTCCCTCACTAGACTAACACACGACATGGTGGAGGGACTCTACGACAGGGTTAAGAGGCCTAATAGACGTATATTACGTTTCCAAGTGTAATTTTAAATCGTTTATAGTAAGTAATTTTCATACCATAAGTTATAATACGTATGTGTCTACATGTCCACACAACTTCATGGATAAGTGCAGGCATAGTAGCAGAGAAGTTATTTACTTTAATAGGCAGGAAATCGTATTTATAAGTAGACTTTAGTTCAACGTTAAACTTGCTTTTACTGAGCACTGTAACGACCATTTTAGACATCATCACGCCTTACCGAGGAGTTTTTTTTTAAGAATATATTTTGTTGACAACAGAAAAACTTATACTTTAATTCGTATTCATAACAAACAATAAAATGATAATAAAGTGGTAATTTACAATACTTTAACGACACGGTTGGCGCAGTGGTAGACTGGTGCACAATGTGTCACGAGTTCGATTCTCACAAGGAAAAAAATATTTGTATGACGTTCAGATATTTGCTTCGGGTCTGTGTGTTGGTGCATGTGAGTCATAAATGTTTGTAAACGTACCCATGACGTAGGAGAAATTCTTAATGTGATGCAGTTTAAAAAAATCTACTTTTAACAATATTAATGTAGGTTACAAATAAACAGCTTGTTTCCAAGCGACACAAATACTTAATGCGTATATTTCGTGTGAGAAGTAATGCCTAGGCAACGACCCACGGCGTGTTTTATATAAATTAAAAATATCGCATTAACCATAACGATACTGAAGTTTCACGTACCTTGGCGTGTCCGTAGGGTATTAAATGTATGTCTAAATGTGAGCCTAGCCTTTCCATAGCGGGCTTTAACTGGTAAACGAAGAAATCCACACTGAATGGACATAGAGTCTCATAATACACTTTTATTTCTACTTTGTCCTTGAGTTGGGTTGCTTCTGAAGAGACCTGAAATTTTATTTGAAATCTGTTTAGTCGAAAACTCGAAATATTTTATAGTATAGGTTCAGCACGGCAGAAATATCTTGACCACTTCGAACTTCGAACAATTGGCTGCGAAATAAATTATTTTTAAGGAATCATAAGGCGAATGCGTATTGTGTAATTTTTCAAATTAGGTATGTTCAATAATTCGAAACGCTTGTTCAGAGCGGCCAAAATATTTTGACCGAACTAGTGACCAGCCTCTTCTTCGTATAGATACAATGTCAAAATATCGAGATTTTTGTGCTATATCGAATTATCATATACGTAACCCTCGAAATGGGCCCTCACCCACGGCCTTGCACCCAAAGGGGCCAAGCACAAACGAGGGCTCTTTATGAACGAGGGTTTTTTTTTATAATTTATAGACTCACGTTTGATCACTATTAAACTTCACCTGATGGTTAGCGAAGATGTGGTCGAACACTGGGTTGCGAGAGTCGCTGTCTCGTTTTCGAATTTATTAAAGAAAAAGGCCTCGCTGATGTACCTTCGCCCACGTCTAAATTAGTCCACGCCTCTGGTAACATACTGTATCATATACTTACTTGTGAAATACTTACGTATTTCTGAATAAATTAATACCAGAGTCAAACAGAAAATCCGCAAAATGTTCTTGTCCACCAATTTGGGTCTTACAAGCTCAAATAAGATTCATAAATAGTCTACCGGAAACTTTCACAGAGAACCCAGATAGACTTCATAAAGGAATAGGAAATCGTGAATTAGCTCCCTTCTGCTCGCGGCCACACTCTACTTTTTTGAAGTCATAATATATATATATATTAATCATCATTTAACAAAATGATAGTTTAAAATAGCAAAAACTGATGAAAAAAAGATGTTTGCTTAAAGTAGAAAGATCCATTTTTTGATATTTTCCCCTGTACTGGAAAATCTTGATTTTCCAAAATTGTGTACTGGTAGGTCAAAGGGTACTGTGCAGGTATTAAAAAAAAAGATAATAATATAATGATCATCAAATTACGTGAGATAATCAACCGTATTGCTTGATAGCATTGATTTACAAGCTCAAATTTCGAACACCCATCCAAGAGACTTTATGCTTTGTTATTACGAGTAGTTTCAACTGTACCTATTCCTATTCGATGTATGCTTATAGGGCTTCAAACCCCAAATAATTGTAAAATAAAATAGACTTTAATGTACACCAAGATTTATTGTAAAAAAAAATTGGCAGTATTGGTTACTCACATTTGAAGTTTTATTTCTGTGCGCGATGTTGTCACGTGTTCTAGTTGAGTGTCCTAAAACCAATTCTCATTATTTCCAAACTTCACAAGATGGCAAACTTTAAAAGATATAGTTGAAATATAATCTTACCGGAATACCGGTTGCTCGAATACGAGGAGTCACATACTGCAATTCCGATAAATAAATAAAGTAACACTACCCTGTAATCAGTCATTGTACACCGTTCAATCACTGGTCTTTACTGAAGCTCACAGCTCTTCTCTAAGAAAATAACGATGCCTTGGTGACGAAATGATAGTCGTATCAAATAGCCTATGACCAATAAGTAGTGATAATATATCTCATGTAACGACTTTTATCTCTTAGTTACTTAAATTCCGTAATAATTGTCTTCTATCTGTATTAGAACTTAGTGTCTTTGCCCTCATATCTAAAACTTCCTCAAGCATTCGTTATGAGACTATCGCTTATTTATTTGTTGCAATTCTCTCCGGTCATTTGTTCGTGAACCTAAAGTTTTTCAAGATAAACATGGTTGCATTGTGACTATTAAAATTTAAACAAACATTCACTGGTTCTGTGCTACTAATGTTATAAATATGTGAAAGTGAAGATGGATGTATGGATGCACCGATGGACGTATAAATTGATGTAGGTTGGTATGGGTGGATGTATGGATTCATATATAGATGGATGCTTGTGTGGATGGATTTGGATGTAAGGATGGTGGATGAATGGAGAGATCGATAGACAGATGTAGGATGAATGTGTGGATGGATGTATGGTTGAATGTATGGATGGATCTATATTTGGATGTAAAAATTATTAAACGGACTTTGATGAAAATGTGTAGTAATGTAGTTTACCTATATATCTGAATAACACAGGTTATAATTTATAAAGTATGAAAGTAATAATTCCACACAAGCAAAGCTCTGGCAGAAGTTAGTACTTACATAAACTGAACACTCTTGCCATAAAACGCCCGATTTTTATTTCACGGGGTTATACTGCACCCGTACAAGGTGAGCGGGTGAGGACCTTGAATAAACCATCACTGACTGCAGTGAGTACCTAAATACATTTAACTATACAAGAAGAAACTCACAAAAAGTTATTCGGACTGGCTCACCGAAAATTCCGTTCATTGGAGATAAAATATTTTTCCACTTTCAATAGTTATTTGATAAAGCATATGGCATAAGCAGTCTTTCAATATTCCCACTGCTGGGACTCAGGCCTCCTCTCTAGTAGAGGGAATGGGCCGTAATCCACCACGAGGGCCCAGTGCGGGTTGTTATTTGTTATACAAGAGTGCAAAGAATCCTGAGTGTTAGCGAGAGAATCAAAAGAGCACCAGGTGAAAAATATTTGCACTCGAGTGCAACACGTAACTTATCCCACCTCAGCGAGGAAATGACTAAATGTAAACAAAAAACATTTAAAATCACAAGATACTTTTATTTCAGTTAGGTATTAACTAAATTATGATAGATAAGTATCACAAAATAATCTTTAAATTATAACAAATAATACTTAGGTTTATTTAAGAATAATTGAAAGCAGTAGCGGCGTTAGGGTAGGGCGGGAGTTAGTGATAGCGTGGCCGGTGACAGGACTGAATGGAAGAAAAAAATATATGCCATTCACATCTGCAGTGGGGCCATCGAGAGGCACCGGTTTGCCGTTTCCCTCGACATCTCGAAGGCTTTCAATAGGGTCTGGCCTTATTAGTAGGCTTCCTTCTTTCGGTTTACCTGCTGGATTGTGTGCTTGGATCGCAGACTTCCTAAGTGCTAAGTGCGATGGCTGCTCGTCCGGGCAAATGGCCATTAATGCCGTATTCCCTCAGGGATCAGTGCTCTCGGCAACATTGTTCTTGCTGCACATAACCGATCTGCTAAGCCCGGTACCTTTGGGAATGCATTCGTGTGCAGCGCGCAGCACTGTGGCTAAGAGTTACATGTCCAGCGCATGAGCTAATGGGTCACAGATCTAGTCTCTATGGGAGGCTATATTTGATAGCTTGAGCTTGTCCTTGGAGGCGGGTCTCAGAATGGGGCGATACCAATTTGGTCAGGTCCAATGCTGCTAAAACCAAGGCGTGCCTATTTTCCGCTAAAGGGAACCAATTCAGCCCTGCTCCAACTTTGCAGGGTGTAACCGTGCCGACCATCTTGATCTTCCTGGTGTTACGTTGACAACAACTGTCAACTTTGGGTCATACATCGAGGCAAAAGCTCAACTGGCTGCAAAAAAGTTAGGAATTGTCGTAAAGGTCAGACAGTACTTCACACCGGAACAACGGATCATGTATGGAGTACTGCTCTCATCTTTGAGACGGATCTGCAAGATACCAGCTTGATGCACGTGTACTTGAGACAATTGAGAGGCGAGCCAAGACGATCATTGGCAACGATGCACTCGTCGAGTCGTAAAGTCTTGAGTGAGCATCGACGCAGAGTTGCTAGCCTGTCGATTTTGTACCGGTTGTATTGGAAATCCCATCTATACGCAAAAAACGTTTTGGGAACACATTCATTGTGCGTAGGTACAAGTTCTAAGGAGTGGAATTCCCTGTGTTTCCTGATAACTACATCCTGGGGATCTTCAAGTCAAGAGTGAATAAGTTATTTCTAGGCAAGTTCGCTCCATCGTCGACCACATAGACGCTTTCCATCAGGTGAGATAGTCGTTAAGCGCAAGCCTATAACAATAACAAAAAAAAACGGTATTGCGCTGATCCCATGTAATATGGGACAAGGACAGGAAGATGATGATGATGATTGATGTTTTCTATTCCTTTTGTAATATTTATCTTTGTTTAGTTTAAATGCAGAGTTTTATAAATTGTATTTTACCTTATGAACGACTAAATATAATTACTGTAATGTTCATAATTATGTATTAAATTTAATTATAATAGATAAATCTCTTGCTTTTTTTTCGTATCAGTTTCAATAGGAGACGGGGGGCGCCGTAGAAATCTCGCCCAGGGTGCTGGTAGTGCTAAAACCGGCACTGATTGAAAGTAACGTTGCTAGTGTTGCTACAGTTACTAAGTTGAGTGTAATATTTTTTCAATACTCTTACTGGAAAACTGGCTCTTATCGCACTACGATTAGGTTCAACATGCCATGTTTATCACCCTCGTGTTTTTTTTTTTTAAATTTATCACAACAAGGGCTTTTTTCATTCCTATTTCGTCACGGTCAACGCTGATTATTGTTTTTTTTAAGCAAAGAGGCAAATATTTTTAAGGTTTTAATATCTAATGAAAATTGAAATTGTGTTTTTGATCAGAATAATTAAATAAACATGATTACTTACACAATAATTGGTTATTACCAACAAATTAACCTTTATCCGCGTTCTAAATTCAAAAATATTTGAATTTGTTATTTTTAATATTAGGATGTGTATCGGCTTTATACCTTTGCTTCTCCTTTAACCTGCGAATGTTAAGCGCGGGAAAAAAAGTAAATTAAATCACATTATTAGTGTTATTGGTGATTTGGTGAAAAAAATGGCGAATTTAAGTTTTGAAGACAATTATTTAGATGTTACGCCTCCAGATATTGTGATTGAGGCACAAAATGCTTGCGATAACTTGTTGCCATCTAAATCTAAACCGAAATATATGGCAACTTTGGATAATTTTCTTCAGTGGAAAATTAACAAAAACGCGTCATCATTTTCAGAAAAAGTTTTTTTGGCATACTTCAATGAACTTGCCATTAAATATAAGCCTAACACGCTATGGAGTGTACATTCCATGTTAAAAAGCACGGTTCTGCAAAAACACGGCGTGGACATCAAAACATATTCAAACCTAACTGCGTTTCTAAAAAGACGCTCAGTCGGTTATATTGCACAAAAATCAAAGGTATTGTTACCAAATGACGTTGAAAAGTTCAGCGAATCCCGCCTCGGTCGCAATGACAAACTTTCTGCACTTTTATCAAAATGTACTATTGTTTGGTACTGTAATGTTGGTGTTAGTGACTTGTGTACTGATTTTTGGTAAACTATCTGTCATACCTAATAGTTGTACCGATTCCGCGGATTCCCTTAGCGTAAATGTTGGCGAGAGAGGGCGATGGTTAGGTGTTTCGTAACGGCTCATTTTTGATGTAGAAGGGCTAGTCCAAGAATCTGACTAAGGCTATTTCAGTGTAATGGCTCCTACGATGCCTTTACATGTTTTAGACTTATTTTGGATGGAATCCTCTATGTATCCCTTTGCAACCTTGCATTGGACTTCCAGCAACTCTCTTCCTGCTGCATATCAACGATCTGCTGATGCCCGGTATCTATGGGTATGCAGATGATAGCACAGTTGTAGAGAGATACCTGCCAGGTGCTCGAGCTAGTAAGGAGCTAATCCGGTCCGAAAGAGAGGCTATGGTAGAGCGTACGAATGTCTCACTTCAGGCAGTCTCCAAGTGGGGTGAAGCCAATCTGGTGGGATTCAACGCCGCCAAAACACAAGCGTGTCTGTTCACCGCTAAAAGGAGCCCGTTCACCTTGGCTCCTGCTTTTCAGAATGTATCCCTGGAGTACACCGACCGCCTTCAGCTCTTGGGAGTTGAAATTTCCTCAGAGCTTAACTTTGGGCGGTTCATTGAGTCCAAAGCCAAGGTAGCTGCTAGGAAACTCGGCGTACTTGCAAAGGTCCGGCGGTACTTCACACCAGGACAGCTTTTAATGTTATACAAAGCACAGGTCCGTTCGTGTGTAGAGTACTGCAGTCACATATGGGCTGGTGCTGCAAAATGCCACCTGGCAGCTTTGGACTCGGTGGAAAGGCGTGCAAAGAGGCTAATTGGTGATCCAGATCTGGTTAATGCCCATCTACAAAGTCTTGAGCACAGGCTTAGGGTAGCCAGCCTTTCGGTGTTTTACAGAATGCATTTTGGAGAATGTGCGCAGGAATTGCATGACTTGATTCCACCATCTCATTTCTACCATCGGACAAGCCGACGAACGGCCAGTATCCACCCTTACGTTGTTAAAACCTCTACGGTCCGGACCAAGCTTTTCGCCTCGTCGTTTATACCGCGTACATCGAGGGACTGGAATAATTTGCCTGCTGCGGTTTTCCCGTCCGATTATAATTTGGGTCTCTTCAAGGCTAGAGTGAATAGGCTCTCAATAAATTAGTGCGCCTCACCATCAACGATTGCATTACTACTTACCATCAGGTGGGATCGCAGTCAAGCACTAGTTTATACCTATTAAAAAAAAAAAGCCTCCATGGCGCTTAAGAGACAGGAGATCAGCTCCTGAATCGGCCAAAAGTGTGGCTGAAGTTCGTCGGAAACAATGACCCGTGTACAACGGGGGGTTTTGGAAGTTCAAGAAAAGCTATTTCTCGTGGGATACTTGCTGCCAATTTTATTAGTACCCATAGGCTGTTTGACACACTTTCCGTTGCGATATTGTAGAAAAAAACGATTGACTGGAGCGTCAGGCGGGCTTGATATTTCTCAACAATTGTTACGTATTCCTTGCAAATGACGAAGTTGCGGTCTTTTTTTGTCTTTGTATTAGGTAAATTAATTAATACTAAGTCATCTGAATGTTTCATAATGTTTTTGACATTAAGTTGTGTCAGTTTATTAGTTCGACATGCTCCGTTTATACCAATAATAAGAACAATCTGTAACGTAAAGAGTAGATAAAATTAGTTTCAAATACTTCTCGCGTGATTGTTGAGGGAGAAAGCTCATTTGCGCATTATTAACAGTTTCAGTCAATTCTGTTGGCGTCAAATAAACTTGTTCGTCGCTAGAATCACTCATTTTAGGTTTTTCACTTGTTTTCAAGTTTCTTGTTTCTAACCTAAGGTTTTGTAGCACCATCTATGGCGTCACATAAGAACTAATCCTGCATCGCGTAAATAAAGTTCTCCGCACGATTTGAACATGTAGAACAGCCTGAAATCATCTATCGGGTAGTTGCCCACCAGACATAACACTCATCTGGTCGGAGGATCCTCCCCTTTCAATGGAGGTTTCCGGGATTCTACTCTCTGTTCATACCTTACCTCCAAAGTTTTAACAATATGACGTGAAAAGAAAATGGCGCGCGCAAAGGAAATTAAAAAAAGTAAGTACACTAAGGAGGTTCCGTGTCTGAGTTTTTAACAAATTAAAAAAAGTTGTACGATAAATTTGGCATCATGGAGGTAGAAGTAAATAGGTTTAATGAGGTTTTGAATTCACAAACTTAGTGCACACGATGTTCTAAATTCAATTTACTTTATCCTCTAGCGGATAAAAACGGCTTGTGCACTCAGATATCGAAGAGCAAAAATACTCTTTCCGACATGGGGGGATGAAAAATATATTTTTGCAAAACAAAATTGTTTACAAAGGGTTTTGTAAAACTGTTTTAGGGACATCTTTTATTTTTTCTGACTGCTGTACAGGTATCGGCACGGATCTTGAGCGCTCGGCGAAAGAGTGGGGATCGCTTTGCGCATCGTACACATATGGCAAAAAAAATGTACACCTATTTTATTTTAGTTTTTCTTTTACCTACTAGGTACTAGGTAAAAGAAAAAATAAAATAAAATAGGTGTACATTAAAAAAAAAAAAACGCGTACGCAAATCGATCTCCACTCTTTCGCCGAGCGCTCAAAATCCGTGCCGATACTGTACTAGATTTATTTTTACCAGATTTTTAAAACTTCTTAGATAAAGCCATATTGTGAAATGAGCAATTAAAGCCATGTAATACCTACCTGACTTGGTCTAGTTGCCCTACTTTAAAATACCACTCTCAACTTCAGGTTCTATTTCAATGAAATATTCTTTCAACGTTGTCTTTTGTTCTGTATTTGAAAGTCTGGCCATAAACGTTACAGAAATTTTTTTTTTCTTAGTTTCAATTTGGAACGTGGCTAATTCATTCAAATACTGGTTTTGACGTATTTTTGTGTAATTATTTCCTGCTATCTTATATATATATGTCGCAGAATCAACAAAGAGGCACAATTAGAATTTCTATTGATTAACGTTTATTTAGTACAACGCCATCTATTATCGTTTGTCGGAAACGTCAAGCAGTGTGCTTGGGTGAGGTCGGTACGGGGCGTGGCATGTTTGACAGCTGTGTGCTGTCATTTGTTTTGACATTGAACGCATTTGATTGGAGAGACGTCATCAGACGTCACTTTTGAGTTGGATACGAGGGCGAGAGGTCGTTCTGCCAGCCTGTACCGAACTTACCGCGTTTCCGTAGTTTAATCTATTTCCATCGCCTTGATTATTTGAGATTTTGTTATTTTGTTATTGGGAGTGAACAAATAGACGATTGTAATTAGTGTTGAGACTATTATTTCGTACCTACACCATTTCGAACTTGGATTCTGATGACGAGGTATCCCGAATGGGCGAACTACCTTCGTTATATATAAAAGAAAGTCGTGTTAGTTACACTATTTATAACTCAAGAACGGCTGAACCGATTTGGCTGAAAGTTGGTGGGGAGGTAGCTTAGAACCAGGAGACGGACATAGGATACTTTTTATTTTGAGTAGGGTAGAGTAGGGTAGATTAGGGTAGATTAGGGTAGATTAGGGTAGAGTAGGGTAGAGTAGGGTAGAGTAGGGTAGAGTAGGGCAGAGTAGGGCAGAGTAGGGCAGAGTAGGGCAGAGTAGGGCAGAGTAGGGCAGAGTAGGGCAGAGTAGGGCAGAGTAGGGCAGAGTAGGGCAGAGTAGGGCAGAGTAGGGCAGAGTAGGGCAGAGTAGGGCAGAGTAGGGCAGAGTAGGGCAGAGTAGGGCAGAGTAGGGTAGAGTAGGATATAGTAGTTGACGGGAGCGAAGCCGCGGGCAAAAGCGGCGCGGCGCGGTTACTTTATATATATGTTAGTTTATAAGGTATTTATCTATGGGCCAAGATGGCTGAAAATAAATGATTTATTATTATTATTATTATTAAAAGCTAGTTTCTAATAAATTAACACACAGTGGGATTAAAGAAAACAGAATTGCTGTGATTGCTTTGCATAAGGTGGGAATGGAACCTGCAACTTTTAAAACGCTCCTGAAGCTTGGTAGCAGTCGTGCATGTTACTTTATCGTACCATAGATAGATACACCAACACTTCGCCTGTTAACGATCATAAAAAATCAGAGCCGGCCGCATGTCGTGAAGACACAGGCAGTGATGCTGTCAGGGACAGAATTCGTCTAACTCCCTTCACGAAACAAACGATCTTGGGGCCTAAAAAGGTCACAAAAAGTAGTTCTTCTAAAAGCAAATAATTACCCGAAGTCCTGCCTACATAAGATCTTTATGCAATTCTTCTAATATTCGCAAAATGGTTACACAAATTACCCGAATCATACTCAATTCATTTTTTACCAGAATTATATTCCGTGTAAATATTGCCGCATGAAAAAAAAAATTAAAATCTTGGGTTTACTAGTATTTTTTTCTTTGCTTTTTTATTTAACGGATAATTATTTTGTATTAACTAATTGTATTAAAATATACAGGGCACATTGCTCGTAGAACGGATGGTCGGTGGAGCCGAAAGGTTCTAGAGTGGCGACCGCGCACCGGAAGACGCAGCGTTGGAAGGCTTCCCTCCCACAAGGTGGACCGACGTCCTGGTGAGGGTCGCGGGAGTGCGGTGGATGCGAGACGCACAGGATCGGCCCTTGTGGCGACGCTTGGGGGAGGCCTATGTCCAACAGTGGACGTCTTTCGGCTGAAATGATGGTGATGATTAAAATATAACTGCACTATTTTAGGGTAATAATGTATTAAAAAACAGGGCAAGTGCGAGTCGGACTCGCGCACTGAGGGTTCTGTATAAACTTACATATGAAAACACTTCGATTCCCGAATTGAGTTATGAAGATTTTTCCGAATAACTTTTTTTTTTGTGACGTAAAGCTACAAATTTACAGTTTTCACACACGGACAGACGGAGAGATGGTCAGACCGAGAGACGGACAGAAGGACAGAAGGACAGACGGACAGACGGACAGACCATCCATTTATTTTTCTTTTAAGTTACGGAACCCTAAAAATGAAATTAAGCCCTTAGAAATGCCTAAATTTATGGAAATAATAAATATCAATTTGATAGGCTGGCAACGTACATTGTTGTTTATATCAATCTTGTGTCAACATGGTGTAAGCGAAAAATCGGTTGAAAACAATAAATCGTAATTTCAAGTGGATTTTTCAAGTGCAGAATTCTAAAAATGCTTGTTTTTTTTATTACATACACTGAAGCAAACCATCCTCTTATAAACTTTAGGACTGCGTTTCAAGAAAGCGATACCAAACCTGCATTCACTTGTGTATTTCTTGTGAGTTCGAATGTTTACATGAAAGTAAGTGCTTACCCACTAATAGATATTCTAATATTAATAAGTTTTTATACCTGCGCAACTTGGTATTAAATGACAATTTAATTGTTTTAGAGCGCACGCTGTCTCCTCTAATGATGAAGCTTGAAGAATTCTGTCTCAGGTAGAGATGCAAAATACTGCAGCTGATGCCAATACTGCTCAAATACAACTAATACAAAATTTGAGAAGCCTTGCAAATGCAGCTCAAAGATATCTTTGCTATTTTGGATTACATGTAAATTAGAGTCACTAAAATGAGTCATTACCACGTACATTTTTTAATCTATATATGTATATGGTTTTATTTTGGTAATAATTTACATAAGCTTGTTTATAATATTCTATGGATGATTATATTAAAACTACTTTGAACTCTCTACTTTAAATTATTTAAGAACAGTGTACCTTAGTGTTCGGAGTGGATACTTAGTACTATTTAACCACTTGAAGAGTGATATCTAAACATTAAGCAATTTATGTTAGGATCTTTATAGCTATAATAAATATGTGTAGGTACATATTGTACCACGTACCGGAAGACGTAGCGTTGGAAGGCCTTCTACAAGGTGGACCGATGACTTGGTAACAGTTGCGGGAGTCCGATGGATGCGAGACGCACAGGACCGTTCGTTGTGGCGACGCTTGGAGGAGGCCTATGTCCAGCAGTGGACGTCTTTCGGCTGAAATGATGATGATGATGATGACATATTGTAAATCCAATAAAATTTTGTAATTCTGAAGAACATTCATAATTTAAGCACTGGGAAGTGACAGATATATACTTGTCCATTTTTAACCGACTTCAAAAAGGAGGAGGTTATATGTTCGGTTGAATGTATGTTTTTTATTTTTATTTTTTATGTATGTTCACCGATTTCTTGGTCAATAGTGGACCGATTTTGAAATTTTTTTTTTTGATTGGAAGGTTATACTTCCAAGTTGGTTCCATAGAAATATTGTTATGATCTGATCATGAACTTCGAAGATATGGAACAGAACTCCTCATAGGATCACAGCAGAACCGTCGTAACAAGTAAAATTGCTTTGTTTATACGTGTAGTCGATGACTGACTGAAAGTAGAGGGGGAATATATCGAACTGATCTGATGATGAAGCCTAAAGTTAGGCACCGGAACTCTGTAATAAATTAATGTAATCTAACCGTATTTCGGATTATTAGAATTGTCATGAGATGCACTCTGGCTATAAGGTATTTAAGTTTGGCTGAGGGGTACTTTTTAGTGGTGGTAACACAACTAAAAAGTGTAAAATAAAAAACTTTTTACAAAAAAAAAATACAACCGACTTCAAAGTAAAAAACAAAACACTGAAAAGTGCAAAATAACTTTAATTTCGGAAGTCGGTGTTAAATAACGAAGAGACAAAACTATTATAGAAACACTGACTTCCGAAATTAAAGTTATTTTGCACTTTTCAGTGTTTTGTTTTTTACTTTGAAGTCGGTTGTATTTTTTTTTTGTAAAAAGTTTTTTATTGATGACATAACCCAGATGCATAAAGTCTTAAGTGCTCAATAATTATTATAAAATCATACTTTTTTTTAAGTCTGTATAGCCCGGTAAACTCGGGGTTCGGCATTTCATAAATTTCAAGCCAATTCCATTTTCCGAAGAAATACACTTCGTTGGCGACATAAAAGGCTCTTAGTAATGCGCATATCTCCTAGGAAATACGCGTAAAGTCCTAAATCTGCCAATTTTAAAGTTTAATATATAATATACAAGAAATGTATTGTAAGATGTTGCTCTTCAGTAACTTCTTATGATTCAACCTGAATCAACTAATGAACTTTAAAGCGACCAGGTGCTGTCAAATAGACCCGTCTGTCAAAAAAACTGTCAAATAGTTGAATTGCAGAATATGAATCATAATATGAATACTGTTTTTACACCACCTGCTCGATAATGCCCTTTTATATGTCTACAACCGTCACTTAAGCAAGTCATTCTGTCCCTAGGGAGATAATGCAGTATGGGCGATTTCTAGGGAATAATGAGATTTGAATTTGGAACGTCAAAAGCCGTAAAATGTACGTCCATCAAACAAGTTTATTCAATTGTCAAACTGGCCACTTTTTTATCTGTTTTGTATCCTGCATCGCAGCAATCTGTTTAATAAACATTTAGCCGCTTCTTTGGCTGACTTATTGTCTGGGTGTGGCAGATTGCATTGAAGAGAAACATCCAAAGAATTTCTCTTCCTACTGGCTGATGAATCGGTCTATGAGGTTAGGTACACTATTCCTCTTCAATCTTGCGAATTCAATACTTCCAGATCCAGACAGCTTAGAGGCCAGGGCATTTACATGCTTAGATAACTTTTTCTGGTAGTTTGAGCCCCTCTGGGAAATTTCTGCTTTAACAGTTTTTAACTTAAAGTCTTGTAGAATATATTTGTTGTTGATGCTTTTTGGTATGTTGAACATGCATCTCATTGCCTTAGTTTGGAACCTTTCAAGGATTTCTATGTTGCTGTTGCTTGCAGTTCCCCAGAGCTCAATACCGTATGTCCAAACAGGTTTGAGGACAGCCTTGTATACTGCCATTTTGCTTTCGTTCGATAGCTGGGAGTTTTTACCAATTAACCAGTACATGTTTCTAAGCTTTGTGTCGAGCTGTTTTCTTTTGACCTGTGCTTCCTCCAAGTCAACCTTCTGTCGAGATGCATGTCAAGATATTTAGCTGTTTCACATTGCGGTATTAGTTCACCATTCAGTAGAACAGGTGGGCAAACTGGCCACTAAAAAAAAAAAACAGAATATAACGTGGTGACTGACGAGTTTCTAAAAAAGAAAGTAATGAACTAGCGGGAGCTTATAGAAAAAAATAAAACTATAGAATCTTAGAGTAGTGAAATTTGTTTGTTTCAAATCTCAAAACATGTTAAGTGATAGTTAAGATTAACTTGTAAATAATACTTATGTTTCTTTAATATATGATATGTTTTACTAAATTGTCTCTTAATTATTTCACAGATGGTGTAAAAAGTAGAGTATCCAACACGGGAATGAAGCAGTCTTGGTCTTGGGCGGCTTGAATTCCTCACTTCACTCAGGTTTCTTTATTAACTTATTTGTATAAATCCCTCACTAACGTTCGGGATTAAAATAAGCAACCTTCGTTTCGTTCGGAATTCAACATGCCGCCCGCGACATAAAGACACTGCTTTATCTTATCCCCTAGTCACATAATCTACTATTACATATAGTAATATGAACTGACAATTCGTGACCATTTTGCGATTTTTAACATGATTCATATTATTATGCTATACGACTCTGCTAAAGTGACCTTTTTAAACCCCCTTATCTCGTAAAATGAAGATACCCGCTAGGACACTGTCGCGCATCGTCAAAGAACACCCGAAACACAGAACTTACTGGTGATATATGGGGCACACCTTAAACGAATCGCTAAAATCGAAGAAATTGGAAATCAAAACGTTTACTTGTTTATTACGCTGATGAGAAACAGGGATATTTATAAATTTCACAAACGAGGAAAATGATTGAGTGTATGCTCGTAGCTCCAAAGAAGTTTCTTAGCTAGTCGGGAGCTTCAGCTATGTCAGTGTATCAAGATACGTACTGTCTTAGACAGGGTAGTAAAACCTCTAAAATATACCCTTTTTAATAACATACCATGGACAGCAAGATTGAGCACCCGGCCTTATGGGTAGTGCAGTCCACTTTCCAGGTTTGGCTTGTAGCCAATGTTTCGGACTTCGTTAAGGGTGACATTTTTTTTTGAGTTCAGAAATCATCCATTGACCACTCGCGCCTACGCGCTACGGTGGCCGTGGGGGGGGGGGGGATCACCCTGCGGCTCACGACGCTTGGGGCGTCTCCTGTTACCTCTCGCACCGGACCATGGCCTCAACAAGGGTTCGACGCAAGAGGACACCGCCGCCGATTGCCTCCACGAGGACACGGCAGTGCTTCGCCACTGTGTCTTCCTGGCGGTCCGCACAATGGTGAATCTGGCATTTCTTTCGTCTGAATCCGGAACAGGAACCTCCTGGACTTGCCATATCTGGTGAGGATCTGTGTCACGCGGTAGGTGAGGACGCAGTGCTGGACTACAAATTGTGGTCTGTGTTAGAGGACATGGCCTGCTCTAAACGTAACAATAATTTGGAATCGTTATTCCGTCGTCGTCCGTCGTTCGTCGTTTCGTTTTACGATCAGCTTTGGACAACATTCCAATGGACACAGTGCGTAAAGCGATAGACGCGTGGTCTGAACGCTTAAAGGTCCGTGTTAAGGGCTTACCCTTTACACGGACCTTTGGTGAACGGTGGACATTTTGAGTAGAAGTATTTATTTCTTGTTTAGATTCTCTGTTACATATACAAAATTATTCTAAGAATTATTAGATTCGTTTTTATGAAGGTATAATTTTTTATTTGTAATAGAATTATTGGCCTCACTAGGCAAACATAAAAAAACGCAACACATAAAGTACCATTATTTATTATTCATACGATTTGCGCGCACTCTGGTGGTGGCGTCTTGAAAGTTGCGCACACTTCTTTCATGAAATTGTTGTCGTCCTTCTGAACTCCGTTGATCAAAATGTAGGGAACGAATTTGAAGCCAACCATTGTGCTTTCGTCTCCATAGTTTTTGAGAAGTGCATTACCTCTGGGGCCTTTTGCGCATTGCTTTATCCACTCTGGGTCTACGTTCAGTTCCTTTCCACACTGAAAATAATGTAAATATGTAAACTAGAGACAAGAATCGGAACAACTATAAGTAAGCCAAATAAATATTGGTTCCGTGTGAGGTGCGGGAATCGAACCCGGGGCAATCGCTCAATCACTGTGCCAGCGCCAACCGTGTCATCAAGTTGAGCACATCTTGTTTATCAAGCATCAAATTCTATGTTAATTTTTAAGTTTTCAATCATACCGCATCAGCAGCTTCATCGTTGGATCCTCTATTGTTCCGTGAGGACTCCATCATGCAGGAGTTGAAGAAGACTGCCTTGGTCATGTTACCCAGGTAGTCGATGGCGCAGGCATGCAGTTTGTTACCGTAGCACTCGTCAGGCCCGTGCTGGCACACGAACTCATAGACGCCGTTACCCTTGTCGATAGTCTGTGAAAAAAAAGAAAAAAAAACAAGGTTCAAACCACCACACGTTAAGTATGTGAATATAATTTAATTGATATCGTGACTAAAATATTGTAAAAACTACTCGTCAATCTAATTTTATCATTATGTGTTAACTTTTTATCCGCACTCGTTGGGAAAAGAGCTCATTAACCTATGTATCACTGTAAAGTTTTATCAAAATCCGTGGAGTATATTCATGCGTGATGACGATGAGTAACAGAAATCCTTCAACTTGACCTCATGAACTTTCGCGGTTATAATAGTGTAGTAGTCCTTCTCCTTAGTGGAAAATAGGAAGGCTGGTTGGTGGACAGCCATATCACAAATATTGGTTACAAAATGGATATAAGGCTGGTTGGCGGACAGCCATATCGCAAATATTGGTTACAAAATAGGATATAAGACTGGTTGGCGGACAGCCATATCACAAATATTGGTTACAAAATAGGATATAAGGCTGGTTGGCGGACAGCCATAACACAAATATTGGTTACAAAATATTATGTTTATGAATTGTCAGCATTGGCAAGCTGCAGTAAAACAGGCTGAGGAATGCGCAGTATTTCCTCCTTTTGAATGATGACCGGACCATATGAATTAGGTTACCGAGTTACATTACAGTGAACCCACTTTAACACTATTTAATTATTTACTTGTAGTGTAAAAATTGATACTTCTTTCTGTTTGTTTTGTCCTTTTGCAAGACAAAAGCTCTCTTTCTTTATTGCGTTCCTCCCAGTTTAGGGCAACAAATTCTTGGTATTTATTTATTGTTATGAGTATTTAATAAATTCAAGAGGTCCTATTTTAGAAAGCGTTATAAAGTAGTAAAATTATATATTACGTAACACATATAATGGTCCGTCATGGATCGAGTCCGAAAATCAAACTCCAATAGATAGGTATTTTTTTTTTAAATGGGATATCATCTAATGAGTGGATGGATGTATTTTGACAATTGTGTTTGTATGAACATTTTTGTCAGTGTCTACATTACACTGACACGTGGTCGATAGTAAGTAGGTAATTATTAAATGACTTGATAGCGCGTAATCACGTGATCCACGCACATTTACGAGTATGGTATTGGGCTAAAAAAAATATTTTTATAATAGTCTTTTGTTCATACCTGCGCATTTCCATAGGGATAAAGATGTAAGTCCAGGTACGAAGCTAGTTTCTCCACTGTTGGTCTTAAACTCATCGTATCAAAGTTCCTGCAGTCCGGACACAGACACTCGTAATATAATTTGATATCAACCTTTTCTGGTGCCAGTGCCTGTATCTACAACAAATCGAATTCGTTAATTGACATGCTGGTTAAAAAAAAGTAATAATAAATGAAGAGTATGAACCTTATTATCCATAAAATAAAAATCTGCTTTCAAATTCTGCATCGGATTAACCCCGTCATCTATTAAGTTTGAAAATATATCTGTAAACGAATTATAAATGTATGAAAGGGACATAAAATGATACAATAATAAGCAATTAAATATTCCAGTTTTACGTACCATCATCCTGTGTTCTAACGGTAATTAAAGTTAAACTTAATAATAAAATAGAAAAAATATTACTGTTGTTTAAAAACATTGTTATTCACTGTTGAAAGAAGTACAAGCTAATGTCCGGAGCGGCCGGCCCGAGGCGCAGTACACAAACGATAAGGCGTCAACTTTAGCCATTTATACATATTATGTACGTTTCTTTACAGTCTAATTGAGAACTCATTCACACTATAATTTGTATAATATGTAAATTGTAAAATAGCATAGTTTTTTACACAAAATTCTGCGTTTCGAATTTTAGATAAAAATATACGAATTATGTGTTAGGAATTTTTTTTTTGGCAGTTATTACTCGATTTAGTTCTCTGTGACCGTTAATTGTAACATTTACAAATTATGATAAGTAAGTTAATACGTCATACAATTTATTGATACTGTGTGTTTGTCAAACATTGTTTTGTATTGGTAGAACTACACTATGAAGGGTACCTCACTCTTTATTTATTCTTTTCAAATCTCACTGAAATACCGTCTCGAATTCAAGATACAGATTTCATTTCTTTAATCTTTAAAAGTAGTAAAAATAAAATTCTTACACACAGTGTGCATCACTCAGCACTTGAAGTCGCACAAACCAAAGGAATTCACGTTATCGTTCATTATCGCAGTGACTGTGTTTTGGTTTCTCATATACCTATTTCCTTTTCGGTAATTACCAACATAACAGTATTTTGAAAAATAATGCGCATTCAAGAAAAGAGATCAGTAACATCAAATGTGTAACACCGATGGGTTAGGTAGACACGAGAACAGACTGAGACACTTCAAAAATGTTCGCATCCTATTTAAAACTTTTTTATTTTGAGGTGGGAAATCATCAAATAACTCCGCTTAGATAGAGCGAGTGGGAAGTATCAGAATTTTACTGACTAAACCGCACCTGCCCCCCTAGCCAAGTTACAACCGGTTACAAATGGTTGTAACTTGGCTAGGGGGGCTGTGCTCCCCCAGTTGTCTTTTGCGTTAAGCGCCGCTGTCCGCTAGGGCTACGGGGACTTATCTGAAAGGGAAACCGTGGGCAACTGAAGGACGCAGTTGGGTTTTATTTAGTAAAAGTCTGACACGCCCTTTCGGTCTACCCTAGAGTGCGAGCAATCATTAATGGATGATTCCCTCCTCATAAAAAAGGACCATGGTAACTTTCGAATAATACCGTAACCCAGCCTATCTAAGCGTACACTTTACTAGTAGAGGGAATTTTACTTCGTACCTAATGATAATTAGCGGTAAAATAACAAACTGATAAAATTACTAGGCAAAGTTAGTGCCTACCTAACTATGTAAGCGGAATGTCCATGCTATATTAGTACTAACTACGCAAACAATTTGTAAATGTTTTTTCTGTTCCAATAAAAGATTATTATTATTTCGTTTATTTATTAGGTATATACTCGTACATATAAATTATATTTTTAAATATTTCAATAAAAAAATTAAAAAAAAAACATTTAAAAATATAAAAAATAGTGTCCCACCGGTATCGGGAACCGGGTCCAAGCTACCGGCGGTCAGGGCTCCAAAGCAAGGATCCTCCTAACAATACGAGCCGTGTCCAGGAGTAACGCTTTCTGAATCAAGCCCTTGCTCCAGCCGCCCAACGCGAGCCTCCTAAGATGTTGGTCGAGGCTCTTGGCTATTAAACCGTTGGCTGACACGACTATCGGTACAATGATCGCAGAGTCCACATCCCACATGTCGACAACCTCGCGATCCAAGTCAATATACTTGATTTGTTTATCTTTCTCGGCTTTCACGAGGTTCTCGTCATGCGGAACGGATATGTCAACAATCATTGCACGCCTCTCGCTTCGGTCCACCACCACTATATCAGGCTTATTGGCTACAATAGTCCTGTCAGTGATGATGGACCGATCCTAGTACAACGTGATATCGCCATTATCGAGAACTGGGTCGGGCACATACCTGTAGTATGGCACCTCCGATTCCACTGATGGATAATCCTGGCTACAAGGTTGTGTCTATGCAAGTATTCCCCGTTAGCTAGACGAGAACAACCAGAGATAATGTGACGGATTGATTCACCCGGTCGGTGACATGCCCGACATATATCAACCGTGCCGTGCTTAACAATAAATCTCCGGTAATTATTCGTCATGATAACTTCGTCCATAATTGCACAGACAAAACCTTCGGTTTCCCCAAAGAGGTCACCGACGCGCAGCCAGGCTACGGACCCTAGTTGATCTACATCGGGCCCATGAAGAGCCCGGAAAAAGCGTCCGTGGAGTTTCTTACTCTGCCATACTTCCTTGCGGTCGTTAGTGTCAAGCACTACAGGTTTGCGCCAGCTCTCGTTAGCCAAGGAGAGCGGGGTGAGTCCCTTGTACACTGCCACTACATGACGATGCATACCCACGTGCGCGGCTAGGAAATATTCCCAGAGACTGCATACCTCGCGATTGTGCAGGGTCTTAGCACTTAAAAAGCCTCGACCCCCACACTTCCGCAGGATACACAGTCTCATCACCGACAATCGTGGGTGATGCATTCGGTATGCAGTCAGCAGTGTACGGACCCGCCTATCCAGGGCATCAAGTTCCGTTTCATTTACCTTCAGTAGCTCCATCAGTTGCAGATTATTGGGGGCAAAAAGTTTCAAGTCATCCATGTAAAAGAGGTGAGGTATAACCTGACCACCTCTCTTCAACCGATAGCCTAGACCTGAATTCTCCAGCATTGTGCTCAGAGGATTCAAGGCTAGGCAGAACCAAAGCGGACTCAAACTGTCACCCTGGAATATACCTCGCTCGATCCTTACCGGTTCACTGTTTCTCTGGATATGTCGACATCCTGGATAGCGAAAGACCGTCATCCATTGCCTCATACATGATATCAGGAAGGTGCGTTATGTTGCATCAATTTTGTATAATTCTAGCACCCTCATGAGCCATGTATTAGGAACTGAGTCGTAGGTAGTCTTCTTATAGTCTATCCAACATGTCGACAGATCCTTTCGGGAACGCCGAACCTGTTGGCTAATGGCCATATCGATGAGGAGTAGCTCCTTAGTACCGCGGGACCCATTCTTACATCCATTTTGAGAGGCAGACATGATAGCGTTATTATCTACATGGTGGTTAATCTTTGCTCTTAAAATGGATGTAAGAACCTTATCGACTGTCGGCAAACACGTAATCGGTCGATAGTTTTTGGGTTCCGCGGTGCTACCAGATTTGTGGAGCAGGTGGGTAACTCCTGTTGTAAGAAACTCGGGTAGCGAGTCAGACTCTAAGGCGGTCTGATACTGAGATGCCAAACGAGCGTGCGATCTTTGAAGCCACTTTATCCAAAAGTTGTGCAGTCCGCCCGGCCCTGGAGATTTCCAATTAGGCAACGAACGGACTGCACGGGCCACATCTTGGGGGCTGATTGTAATTGCCCCCATTCCTCATTTATTATTATTATATTATAATCTTTACATAATACCATGTGTAAAATTTTATAATAAGATACCAGTTGAGATTCTACAACTAAATGAGTCCAAATTTAAAGCATGCATTAAACGCACACTATGTAGACAAGCGTATTATAAACTGGAAGATTATATCCTTGATAAAAACGCTTGGCTTAACGCCGGCCCTGCTCCGCAGCCACAGCCACTTTTACCTTCAAATTAGTTTTTTTTTTTAAATATATATATATAAATATTTGAAGAAATACTATTCCCCTTTATGTATTGTTGTTTTCGAAATGTTTATTTTAATTTAATTTTATTTGTTTATTTCAATAGAGCTTATGATAATTTATTACCTTTTGTATTTGGAAACAATAGCATTGTATAATGTAGAAGCACTTTGTTTTTCAAGTTTTGTGAATGTGAAGTACTATGGAGCATTTTTATTAAAGTCTGTTTTTTAATTAAAGATAATGATTTGACAATTCGAATGTTGCATGTTTTTTCCATTTCATAAATAGTGAGGTACCGCAACCGATATTGAACAAAAAAACCGAAAATATTCGTAAAAATAGTTTCATTTTAAAATGCAACTAATTATGGTAAGTTTTTGTATTTTCTGAAGGTAATTTAAAAGATGCAAATGTCTAACTCATAACATAAAATATAATTTAAGCCTAAGAATTAAAGACTAGCAAAAGCTGCGTCATTTTATTTTTTCGTCTCGATTTGTTATCACCAAACCCAGACAAAAATATAGAATTACTCAGTGATATTTTTTTACAACTTTAATAATAGGTAATGATAGGACTTCGGCTTGAAAACTAATAATAGTTAAAATTAAACAATCATAAGTCCTCTTTTTGTACTATTTTCACATGGATCTCTTATAAAATTGTAGCGATAAACGAATCAAGTGTCCGTTTCTTGTAATGCAGTCATGTGAATTCACAGCTTGACGACTAATGGATACGCCATAATCATGACGGTCAGTCCCCTCTTTGAGGAGTGGCCGGAGAGGCGTCACGGTGTCCTCATCTTCCGCATGAAGCAAGTCCTCACCGGACATGGTCAGGTTCTAGTACAGGCCAAGGTCCAGAGCGAGGAGGAATGGAAGGGGGTCGCCTCCTTCTGCGAAACAGTAATGCTAGCGAAGGAGGAGGCTGCACGAGTGAGGGAACGAATATCTTTTCGCTCCAGTCGCCGAGACTCCAATCCCGACTACCACAATGTCAATACCAACGTCGAGCAATAGGTAGCTTGCCGTCCAGCAGTCCGGTAATTGCCGGGACTGAGCCCCATTCGTCGACAGCGCTTAGTGATCTACTCGCTCTTCAAAGAGATGTCAGCAAACCGTAGGAGCTCAGTAGAGCCGATCTGGTTTTAGGCAGTAAAAGTCTGACACGCTCTCCTGCCCCACCCATACCGGGAGAAGTCATTGGATGAATTCCCATCTTGAAAAAATATTGCCGACCAATGATGATAACTTTTTTAATTCTAAAGCATAAACTGAGACTGTCTCGTTCCGCTCTTGTAAACCGGATATAAAATTGTGTTGTGACTGGAGCTCCCTGGTAAAAGAAAGTAGCTAAGAATTCATGATTTTCAACCGGTTTTCAACCGCGCCCGCCACGGTGGAGCTAGTTTATTTCTAAACTCACGAGACCGGAGTTTTGTGTGGTTATATAGCCGTCGCAGTTGGGGTTATCGCTTGAAAACTTGGCAGATGACAATCGCAAGACGGGCGGTTCATTATCAATTGAGCTCCAGACCACCGTGAACATACACCAGAAACGAGCTGTTGCGTTATACTTACTTCACAGAAAAATTAAAAAAAGAAGGCCTATAAAGTTCTGGGTGCATCAATCGATTTTCGGATTTCGCATCGGATTTTTCTACCCCCTGAAGGCCACTACGGGTGTTAACCGACCGCAGAGAGTGCGGGCGCAACCTGCCGAGTCTGCGGGTGACCGTGGCCCACACCATTCTACTAGTTGCCCGCCGGTGCAGCGGGGAGCAGGATACATATATCTCTAGCATTCTACAGAAGCTGCGGGCCCGCAACCACAGCGGATGCGGGTAAAAACGGTTTTGTGAGTTCTCAGTATAAGTAAAAGTCCGAGTGTAAAAAAATATGGTAATATTTTTGAATATTTCTAATTATTTCAATCTTCAATTCATATTAGACTTTGCTATAAACAAACACTATCGTATTTTGGGCCTACTTTCCTTAGAGGTTGTATTATTAAAAGAACCGGTATAAAAAAAAACGAATTTGGAGACATCACTTGTATCAAAAAGCAGGCAACATATTTCTGGAGTTTGACATTTGGACTTGTCAAATCATTATCTGGGATTAAAAAACGCACTTTAGGTTACAACTTGTTTGACATTACGAGCATGGCAGTTGAGAGTTTGTCATGCTCACTCAAATGTCTCGCTGATGGTGGCACGTGTTATTGGGTCATTCAGTTCCCTTCAAAATGGTTGAGCTGAGTGGGGCTGATGCACGCGTCATGCTCGTGAACGGTTGCCGTCAGTTGAGACTGGTCATCTCTTAACTGCCAGTGACTGAATTCAATTTCTATTTTTTTTAATTAGTTTTTTTTTTAAATTTTAAATTTTAATTATTATTACTTATCTACATTGTGCTCACATATTAGAAGCGACAAGAAATATGTAACCAAGATTTATGTAACTCATAAGATGATTTAAAAGAGTGTCCATGGAGTTTCTTGCACGTTCTTCTCCATAGAGATCTACGCTTTGGAACGTGCAATTTAGCTTCACTTGTATTTTTTTTGACTGACCGACATTTTGACAATTCAAAAGTGCCTGTAATTGGTCTATTTGAAATAAACGTTTCTGATTCTGATTCTGATTCCATACCTATATACACCCATATGTACCCATATTTACAAATAAATGATTATGATTATATAAATAGCTAGCGCCAGCAATATGATAATCCAGTATATACCAATGATTACTTTTTAGGGTTCCGTAGCCAAATGGCAAAAAAATGGAACCCTTATAAATTCGTCATGTCTGTCTGTCTGTCCGTCCGTATGTCAGAGCCACTTTTTTCTGAAACTATAAGAACTATATTGTTGAAACTTGGTAAGTAGATGTATTCTGTGTACCGCATTAAGATTTTCACACAAAAATAGAAAAAAGACAATAAATTTTGGGGGTTCCCCATACTTAGAACTGAAACTCAATTTTTTTTTTCATCAAACCCGATAGTGCTTCATGAATGATATTGAGGTTTCTAATATAATTTTTTTCTAAACTGAATAGTTTGCGCGACAGACACTTCCAAAGTGGTAAAATGTGTCCCCCCCCTGTAACTACTAAAATAAGAGAATGATAAAACAAAAAAAAAATATGATGTACATTACCATACAAACTTTCACCGAAAATTGGTTTGAACGAGATCTAGTTAGTACTTTTTTTTTAATACGTCATAAATCGTAAACCGCAATTTACCTTTCAAATTTGTACGGAACCCTCAGTGCGCGAGTCCGACTCGCACTTGCCCAGTTTTTTTCATTAATTTTAAGTTTACAATAATAAATAATAATAACCCTTTCGCCGTATCTCTACGTTGACGTCGTGATGGGCTTGCGAGCTCCAATAAACCCTAGGTCTGTATCGGTACATTTTGCTTTGCCGTAACATACCTAGGGTGAGGGGCCAGACTAAGAGAGATACAACCCGCAGGGCAGTTTTGTGGCGAACTGTTGGGCATTAGCGACCCCACGGACCTGATCTCCCGGGAGAAATCTTGTTCTTCATCTCCGGCTTCCCTTTGTTGGCCGGCCGTGGTGAACACTGACGAGGAACGCAACTCCCACCTCTCTCTTGCCTTTATTGGCTGGTTTGAGTGGAGATTGGCAAGAGCAAACATGCTCGGGAGAAGGATGTATAAATAATCCAGTAAGGTGCTGGTAGGGATCTTGACCTTACTTCCGGCATTGTCCTGATAGTCGTGATATACCTCTCCACTCATCAAGCACCTCAGGATATGATGCCCTCTTGTTGCTACGTCACTTTGTGCTAGCGACCATTTTTGGGGGCCCATTTATTGAGTGTGCAAGTCACCCCCTGCCTTTTTATCGATGGATGTTAATAACATTGTTCAGGCAGGGGTCATAGTCTTAATATAGTTCCTGGTAACCAGTCTACTTATGACTCCAAAAACCATAGCCCTATTATCTTTGTTTTTCATATGTCGCAATAATTTCCCACCAACCGGGGGTTGTCCTTGGGTGCACTAGCATAGTGCGTACAGGGATAATAGTCGGTTGGTATCACGTTCCATTAAAATTATCTAAAGGGCCTCTGCGAGTTGGCTTCGGCCCCTCGTATGCCTTCCAAAGGTCCAGGTCCTGAGATATATAAATGCATAAAAATAATAATAATAATAAATTATTTATTATCAGGCGTCTTGGCCCACAGATACATACCTTACAGACTAACATATACAGAGTAAATACAATTTATCGTTAGTAAATAAGACTTAGGACTATGTTAGTAACACTTCACTTTGCACTATGTTCACTTCGTGATGTTCTGTGGCAGCAGTCCGCGGAAGCGACGGAACACTACGCCCTGCGGCCAAAAGTCTTCCTTCAACAAGAGGGGCAGGAAAGTGTTGGGGACTCGCACAACGTACGCCTTGAAATTGACGTTTCGGTGCGACTCCAACAGCTATACCTTCAGTGTGAACTTCGTCTTTTGACGCACGTACTCCACGATTATGTTACATATTAGTTTATGTGGCATCCTCGCGTTTTTATTTTACTTATTACTAGTTTTTGCCCGGGGCTTCGCCCGGGCCGTGCACTTAAAATATAGCCTATGTCACTCAGGAATAAGCTTTCTATCGGTGAAAAAATTTTAGCTATCGGACCAGTACCTACTTTCAGAGATTACCTCCTACGAACAATAGTAGGTTATGTGACTAGGGGATAAAGCAGCGTCTTTACGTCGCGGGCGGCATGTTGAATTCCGAACGAAACGAAGGTTGCTAATTTTAATCCCGAACGTCAGTGAGGGATTTATATAATTAACTCCCGAGCACTGCGAGAGAGTTAATAAAGAAACCGCAGTGAAGTGAGGAATTCAAGCCGCCTTAGACAAAGACAGCTTTATCCCCGTGTTGGATACTCTACTTTTTACACCATCTGTGAGATAAATAAGACAATTTAGTAAAACAAATCATATAATAGAGAAATACAAGTATTATTTACGAGTTAATCTTAACTATCACTCAAAATGTTATGAAATTTGAAACAAACAAAATTCACTACTCAAAGATTCTATAGTTTAAATTTTCTATAACGCCCCCCGCTTGTTCATTACTTTTTTTAGAAACTTTTTGTATTGTTTTTTTTTTGTTAGTGGCCAGTTTGAAATTTGAATAAACTTGTTTGATGCACTACATTTTAATTCACATAATGCTGACGGTTTTTCACGTTCCAAATTCAAATCTCATTATTCCCTAGGGATCGCCCATACTGCATTATCTCCCTAGGGACATAATGACTTGCTATAAGTGATGGTTGTATAAAAAAAAAAAAATTAATGATTATCGTTCTTGGCTCTCTTAAGACCCTCGCCACGGCTCGGGTCTAAATACTGCCTCGACGGTAATCACTAACATTACACACTTATATCATAATGTACTATTACCTAATACAAAGACAAAAAGAGACCGCAACTTCGTCATTCGCAAGGAATACGTAACAATTGTTGAGAAATATTAAGCCTTACGCCTGCCTCCAATCAATCGATTTTTTCTACAATATCGCAACGGAAAGTGTGTCAAACAGCCTATGGGTGCTAATAAAATTGGCAGCAAGCATCCCACGAGAAATAGCAACTTTTCTTGAACTTCCAGAACTCCCGTTGTTCACGGGTCATTGTTTCCGACGAACACACGCTTTTGGCCGATTCAGGAGCTGATCTCCTGTCCCTTAAGCGCCATGGAGGCTGGAAGTCCAATGCGGTTGCAAAGGGAATAAGGGATACATAGAGGATTCCATCCAAAATAAGTCTAAAGCATGTAAAGGCATCTTATGAGCCATTACACTGAAATAGCCTCAGTCAGATCCTTGGACTGGCCCTTCTACATCAAAAATGAGCCGTTATGAAACACCTAACTATCGCCCTCTCTCGCCAACATTTCCGCCAAGGGAATCCGTTGAATCGGTATTAGGTATGACAGAAAGTTTACCAATAAAAACTTATTACAAAAAAAAAATAACCGACTTCACTAAAAAAAACACTAAAAGGATCAAAATAACTTTAATTTCGGAAGTCGGTGTTTCTCGGTATTGTTTGTTTCTTATTTAACACCGAATTTGTTACATATGGATCCCTAATGGATATCGCCGACCCAGCAATTCATTCGATTTGCTGGGTCGGCGAATTTTCGGTCAACACATGAAAACTCCATCGTCGACACTTAGGCCAGCCACGAGCCGCCGACGCAGCAAAACTGCATATTAGCAATAAGTTATTTTTAATAAATTTTGGTCATTCCATATTCTAGCATCGAATAGGTTTCACTAAAATTAATTGTAATTTTTCTATTTAAAATAAATTAGTTTAGAAGTACTTTGGTTTTTTTCGAGCCTCCGCCTGCAGTCTACGTAATTGTCGCAGTCGGTAGGATACTCACAGGCTAGTTCGCGTTTCGCATTAGAGTCATCTATCATCAATATTTGCAATCGCGGGTCGCCTGGGCGGCTATCAAGTCACGTCACGAGTATCCTGAACCTACGTTGGAGCTGCGGAGCCGGGTGGCGAATCCAGACATCGATTCACGAAGAAGAACCAGAGATGAAACACATGTAAGTGCACTAGAATCTTTCTCGTGTTGCTTCCTTCTACTCCTAAGTTACTTTTATGTCCAAGATTTTTCATCGCGACAGATCTTACCCCCGGGAACCTGCATCACGACCGGCGCGCCGGCATATAGTAGATATTAGTAGAGATATAGATAGCGAATTAGATTTTAATTTGAATAGCTTATTTGAACCCAATATGTCTTTTAATCCCGATATTATTTTCAAGGCCTTACGCCTCGTGCCCGATTTTGATGGAAACCCTAACGTTTTAACTAGATTTATTAACATCTGCGATAGAATAGTTACTCAGTACGCTAGTGCTGAGCCAGGTAGCGAATTAAATAATGTATGTCTTTTAAACGGTATTTTAAATAAGATTACTGGGCCTGCTGCATCCACTATAAACTCAAATGGTATTCCCGAAACCTGGGCAGGTATTAGATCAGCCCTCATCAACAACTTTTCAGACCAGCGCGACGAAACGGCTTTGTACAACGACCTCTCATTGGCTACACAAGGTACGAAAACCCCTCAGGAGTTCTATGACCAATGTCAAACCTTGTTCAGTACGATTATGACGTATGTGACATTACACGAGACCATCCCGACGACTATTGAGGCTAAACGAACACTTTATAGGAAGGTTACCATGCAAGCCTTCGTACGAGGACTTAAGGAACCTTTAGGCTCACGTATACGTTGTATGCGTCCAGAAACTATCGAGAAAGCTCTGGAGTTTGTGCAGGAAGAATTAAATATAATGTATTTGCAGCAGCGTAATGAAGTATCAAAAACTCAAAGTGCCCCAAAGTTAGATAGACCTTCTAACATGCCCGTAATTTACAAGCCCCCTATCATGCATGCTATGCCTTTCAACAGTGCTTCACGACCCCCACTACCTAACTGGCCTGCTCCAGTAGGTCTGCGTGGCCTTCAGCCCCAGCCTCAGCCTTTTAAATTCAATACGCCTAATCAACCACATCATCGCATGCCGACTCAAACGCAACAAATGTTCCGTGCACCACCACCAAATTACCATCCGCAAAGTAACGTTTTCAGGTTACCACCTAGGAATAATCCATCACAAAATATGGGTGCAAAACCCATGAGCGGAGTGCAACATTTCATTCCGAAACCTTTACCCATGACATCAGGAAATGACTGGCGTAGAAATGGGAACCCACCACCGTCTAATTATTTCAAAACGCGTGAAGTGAACATGAACGAAATCGCTTCTCCTGACAATTCTTATTACCCGGTCGAATATTATCCGGAACCAGAGTTCGGTTACTACATGGACTATGGCGACTATTACATGTTTTACGACTGTGGCGACACCCCTACTATGACCGACAATAATGTGATTTATGACAGTCAGACAACCATGGAACATGTGACATGGAAGCACAACCAGGTCCCAGCGACGCTAATCAGATGCAAAATTTTCCGAAGGACAAGACACTAAAAGAGCAAGGATAGACCTTAACTTACAGACCTAAAGACAACTACCATACATCGAAATTTCTTACCCTCCTTTAAAATTTTTGATAGACACTGGCGCTAACCAGTCTTTTATCAGTCCCGAGGCTGTGCAAAAGTTTTTCCCTGATTACCCCCTCAACTATGACCCTTTCGAGGTCACAAATGTACACGGTGTTAGTAAAAATGATTATTCTGTAACTTTACCATGTTTTAATGAGTTCAACGAATCCGATACAATTAAACTATTCATTTATCGCTTTCACGACTATTTTGACGGACTTATAGGATTAGATTTACTATCCAAATGGGAAGCTAAAATAGATAAAAGATTATAAGTTAATAACACGTACCGCTATAAATCAAATTAAAGTATATAACTCTCGTAACGTCAATCTGTATGAGGACATTATCCAAGCAAATAATTCCAAATTAGTTCGGATACTAATTAACGCCCTGGATGGCGATGTTTTAGTAAACGAACAGGTTTTTTGTAACTGCATTAATCATGAGTGTCAGGCCACTGTAGTTAAGAATCGTGGTTTTGTAGAGCTAGAGAACCCAACGTCCAACGACGTCATCTTTTCTTTAGACCAACCAGCCCAAGCAGTACTCTTTAACGTTAACTGTACACCAACTAAGCAATCAAATCGTGCTGACGATGTATTATCACGTCTGCGTACAGACCATCTTAACGAAGAAGAAAAGGCTAACCTTTTGACGCTCTGCTCTCGTTACACTGACGTATTTTACAAGGACGGAGAACCATTGACTTTCACTAATAAAATTCAAGCACCGCATAAGGACCACCGACGAAGTTCCCGCATACACAAAAAGTTACCGATACCCTTTTATCCATCGCGAAGAAGTTAGGAATCAGATATCAAAAATGCTTGACCAAGGCATAATTAGGCCTTCAGATTCAGCCTGGAGTTCACCCATATGGGTTGTCCCCAAAAAGATAGACGCTTCAGGAAAACAGAAATGGCGTATCGTAGTAGATTTCCGAAAGTTGAATGAGAAAACCATCGACGACAAGTATCCCATACCAAACATCAGTGACGTCCTTGACAAGTTAGGAAAATGCCAATACTTCACGACTTTAGATTTGGCAAGTGGATTCTACCAAGTCGAGATGGACCCCCAAAATATTCCCAAAACCGCTTTCAATGTGGAACATGGCCACTTCGAATTCCTTCGAATGCCCATGGGACTTAAAAACTCACCGTCCACATTTCAGAGAGTCATGGATAATGTTCTAAGAGGCCTCCAAAATAACATTTGCCTCGTTTATTTAGATGACATTATCGTCTATAGTACCTCTCTCCAGGAGCACATGGACAACCTGGAAAAGGTTTTCCAAAGACTCAGGGAGTCGAACTTCAAAATTCAGATGGACAAATCCGAATTTTTGAAGCTCGAGACTGCATACCTAGGTCATATCATTAGCAGAGACGGCATCAAGCCGAACCCCGACAAAATATCTGCTATTCAAAAGTATCCAATACCAAAGACCCCAAAGAAAATTAAACAATTTTTAGGCCTTCTCGGTTATTACCGAAAATTCATTCCCGACTTTGCTCGGATAACCAAACCACTAACCCAATGTCTAAAGAAAGGTAGTAAAATAATTCTGAGTCCAGAATACACCAATGCCTTCGAAAATTGCAAGACCCTACTAACCAATGACCCCATACTGCAGTACCCAGACTTTAAACAAGAATTCAACCTTACAACAGACGCTTCGAATGTCGCTATTGGAGCAGTGTTATCTCAGGGACCCGATCTGATAAACCCGTCTGTTATGCCTCGCGCACACTTAACGAAAGTGAGCTAAATTATAGTACCATCGAGAAAGAGTTACTTGCCATAGTCTGGGCCACGAAGTATTTCCGACCTTACTTATTTGGAAGAAAATTTAAAATATTGACTGATTACAAACCCTTACAATGGATGATGAGTTTGAAAGAACCAAACTCACGACTGACTAGATGGCGACTCAGACTAAGCGAATATGACTTCACAGTAGTGTATAAAAAAGGAAAGTTTAACACCAATGCTGACGCTCTTTCACGTGTGGAAATCCATAATGAAGAAGTAGATGAAATCAACTCATTAATCGAAAGCATTAAAGACCTTAGTTCAATGATTAATAACCCATCAGAAACACCACATCAGCAGACGAACTCCTCGACTGACACTGTACATACCAGTAATGAAAATCCCATACTAGAAGTCCCCATCACAGATGAGCCACTCAATAAATTTCATCGACAGATTTACTTTACTGTAGTAGGTGACATAAAACGCCGACCGACAGTGACTAAGCCTTTCGAAAATCATACACGAATGGCAATCCAGCTTTCAGAGTCCAACCTAGAAAATGATGTTATCAACGCTATAAAAGAATATGTGAACCCGAAGGTTAAAACAGCTATCTTGATAAATCCCCCATTAGCAATGTATTCAATAATTCCCATTATACAGGATAAATTCAAAAGTTCCTCTCTCAATTTAGTATTAGCCAAAGTAGAACTGGAAAATGTCAAGGAATATCTACGACAACAAGACATCATTCGACACTATCACGACGGTAAAACAAACCACCGTGGTATAAGTGAATGTCACTTGGCCCTTTCACAAAAATACTATTGGCCAAAGATGAAAGAACATATTACCAAGTACATCAATGAGTGTACCATTTGCGGTCAAGCCAAATACGATCGAAATCCTATTAGACCACAATTTAAAATAGTTCCCCCAGCTAGCAAACCACTTGAAATCATTCACATGGACCTCTTTACAGTTCAGAACGAAAAGTACGTGACTTTCATTGACGTTTTCACGAAATACGGACAAGCCTACCATTTACGAGACGGAACAGCCATTAGCATTCTGCAAGCTTTACTACGTTACTGTACCCATCATGGACTACCTATGACTATAATCACTGACAATGGTACCGAATTTACTAACCAATTGTTCTCTGAATTTACACGCCTTCATAAGATAATCCATCATAAAGTTTTACCTCATAGCCCAAATGACAATGGTAATATAGAGCGCTTTCACTCGACATTATTGGAGCACATTAGAATCCTCAAATTGCAACATAAAGATGAACCAATTGTTAACCTTATGCCATACGCTATCATAGCATACAATAGCTCTATCCACAGCTTCACCAAATGTAGACCCTTTGACTGGACATTTTGACCCCAGAGACCCGATAGACATCGACCTTACGGAGCACATCTACAATATGCACAGAATCATAAGCAGCAGATGAAGCAGGTTTATGACATTATTAATAAATCATCTCTCGTCAATCGGACAGCCTTAATCGAAAGCAGAAATAAAACTCGGGAACCAGAGGTAGAATATGCCCCTCAGCAACAGGTTTTCATTAAAAATCCCTTTGCCAGCCGTCAAAAAACTGCACCACGATATACGCAAGATACTGTACTAGCTGATTTACCGATACACATATATACCTCTAAAAAACGAGGCCCCGTAGCCAAAGCGAGGCTTAAACGTGTACCTAAAGGCCGCCAATTGTTACAGGTTTCTTCTGTTACTGACAATCCATGTGACGCACCTTCAAGAGATAAGACTTGAGACCCTAGCTGATGGATTACTACCATATAAATTAGGACATACTAGACTAATCGCACATTACCACTCCTTCATACAGTACATACAACTAGCTGACATAGAGGAAAAAATAGACTCAGTACAAAAGCAACTTCAATCGTTTAAGACCAGACTCAACAATGAGACTTACATGCTTTACGAATACCAAGTCGACTATCTTACTAACACGCTTGACAGAGTTTTAAAGCAAGTCAGATCTTTGGAACCTGCTAGAGTCAAACAAGGTCTCGTAGATAGCCTTGGGTCAGTAATAAAAAGTGTTACTGGCAACTTAGATTATTTAGATGCCCTTAAATATGACGAAGCAATTAAAACTTTACAAAACAACGAAAATAAAATAGTTTCAGAATTTAATAACCACATCAGTCTTAGTAAAGAATGGATGTCCCAGCACGGTACCATCTTAGACCAGCTAACTAAGAACCAGGAAATAATTAATGTAACATTAGAATTACTTTTAGAGAAAAATGCTTACAGAGATTACAGCTTAATCAAATTTGCAAAGTTTGCCCAAATCCTAGGAATAATTACTAATAACGTAGAAGATTTAATGTTAGAAATAGTTAGAATAGAAAATATAACGGCTTTTATACGCGCGTCTAGCACTCAACATTCCATGATAGACATAGAAGTACTAAGAAATATGATAGACAAGTTAAAATCAATATACCATCAAGATCAGATTTTAAATCTAGAGTTAAGAGAATATTATAATCTTATTAAACCAGGTTCTTACTTTATTGAGAAGAGAATAGTTATAGTTTACAGTTTCCCTATAGTTTCCATAGACTCTTATGACCTATACAGATTATCCATTGTCCCTAATAAAAAACAGCTTGCCCTTATACCTCCTTCTCCCTATATAGCAACTAACGAGAAATCATTCGTGTACATAGAGGCTGAATGCCCGAAGTATAGTAACATACATCTCTGCGAAAAGAAGACGAGTCACCAAATCCGAACGAAACCAGATTGTATCCAGAAGCTCATCATCAACCAAGATCTAGAAGACACCTGCCACTTCGTCAAGATTTCACTTTCCAAAGAAGCAATGGAGAAACTGGATGACCAGCATTACGTACTGTCACTGCCTCAACCAACCAAAGTACAATTAGCATGTGGAAGAAAAGACTACAACACTCTACAAGGCAGCTACCTCGTCACCATTCCTGTGGACTGCTACTTGCAAACATCAGAAATCACCATCATCAATGACAGCAACGAGATTAAAGGCCAGCCGCTCAAGTTATCAAAGGTACAACGAGATAAATCAGACCAACGTTTCTACTCACATCATCGGCTTCAATTCAATCAACTTAGACGAACTTCACAGCATCCAGAGAAAAGCAATGATGGAAAGCCCTCTGAAGATTGACAAGACTCAGTCGGTTGTGTTATACCATACAACCATACCATTCTACATCTTCGCAATATGCGTACTCGCACTTATCATCTTAGCGATGAGCCGAAGATTTAAATGCTGGAATCTCAGAGCGGATAGCAAAGAAAAGCCACAAACTCTCAAGATACATACGTACGAAGAGGTAACCAGGGACTCCAAGAAACGAGATGAACCTCCAGCAACATTTTTTCTCAACATGACCAAATAGTTGCTGATCTTCGGGGGGAGGTGTTACATACGGATCCCTAATGGATATCGCCGACCCAGAAATTCATTCGATTGACGCCAAACACATGAAAACTGCATCGTCGACACTTGGGCCAGCCACGAGCCGCCGACGCAGCAAAATTGCATATTAGCAATAAGTTATTTTTAATAAATTTTGGTCATTCCATATTCTAGCATCGAATAGGTTTCACTAAAATTAATTGTAATTTTTCTATTTAAAATAAATTAGTTTAGAAGTACTTTGGTTTTTTTTCGAGCCTCCGCCTGCAGTCTACGTAATTACTTCCAAAATTAAAGTTATTTTGATCCTTTTAGTGTTTGTTTTTAGTGAAGTCGGATTTTTTTTTGTAAAAAGTTTTTATTTCACTCTTTTTAGTTGCAATACACATAAAAACAGACTGCCTATTTCTCATGACAATCACTGCTAAGTTACATTGTTTTATTATGAAGTTCCTGTGTCTACCTTCTACCTTCCGGCTCCATCATCAGAGTACCTTATAGCCAACGTGCATCTCATGACAATTCTAATAAGTCCAAACAGGTTATATTGATTAATTACGGAGTTCCAGTGCCTAAATTCCGGCTCCATCATCACCATCAGATCACTTCGATAAATTCAAATTATTTGTAAAGCGAAAACTTTACCAAAAGGCTTTTTACACTATAAAGGACTATGTTGAGGACCAAAAGGCTTGGGATTGACCTGCTCCAGTACGCACTGCAACTGTCTTATTATTATTTTTTTCTTTTGTTATTTTTAATTGTGCTTTTTACTATTTATTACAATTTGATATTGTAGATTATTTTTATTTTGCAATTTGACTTTTTTTTTTCTCTATTAATTTTTGATATCAATGTTTACTTTGCTAAAGTATTACATTTTGTAAACTATATTTTTCCTTTTATTATTGTGAACGTGAGGACTATGTTGATTGTTTTTTTTTTCCTTTTCAGGAATTTTAACGTATGTCTGGCAATTTGAGTATTTTCTGCGGTCTACCCAAATGTCCTTTCCTTGGTATTGTTCGTCAAGTCGTTGAGCTCCTTAGTAGTCCTGAGTTGAGCTTTACGAATACTGACAAGTGGGAGCTTGCACTGACTGGACAGGTCCACTCAAATCTGTATGGTTCTTTCTTCAAAAGACCATTTCAGACAAATCTGCATGGTTCTCATGTGATTTGACCATTACATATTTACTGTATGGACTTGAGACTTTGACCCCTGAGTTTGTTTCGGTGTTTCTTCTCAGGGTAGTCAGCTAGGAAACAGCGGCCTCATCTAGTTTAATAATGACGAAAAAAAAAAATGACGTGTAAAAGTGTTTTTTTAAACCTATTTACAAAATAAATATCATTTATCATTTATCATACCATTTTCAACGTAACTATTCAGAACCATTCATTTATTTGTATTGCCATTTGTGATATCTATGTGAGTATGAAGTTCCGTTGACCATTTCTGGACTTCTCCATCAGTTCCACTTCATCAAATGTTACTTTTTGACTGCAAATGCTTAAGTTCTCGATGAAAATACCAAAATCACTATATGGTGGCCTATAATATTTGAGGAGTTCCCTTGATTCCTCATGGATTCCATCATCAGAACTAGATTTTGAAAAAAAATTAGACCAATCTGGAAGCATATCCTATAAGGGGAAAAAATATTTGCATATCGGTCCATATACGACGGAGTTCTGAGGTAACAAACTTAAAAAAAAATGACAAAAAAATTACAACCAAATTGATAACCTCCTCCTTTTTTTGAAGTCGGTTAAAAAACAGTACATAAGTCACTAACACCAACATTACAGTACCTAACAAAAATATTACACACAACTTAAGTAACTGTACTGTAGCAACGTTACTTTCAATTTTTCTTAATTATATCTAAGTATTATTTGTTATAAATAATATAATATATAATATAATATTCACACAACTATCACACAACGCCGTCTAGTCCCAAGCTAAGCAGAGCTTGTGTTACATGTGAGTACTTACTAGACAACTGATAAACATACTTAAATATTTCTAAATACATACATATTATAGATAAATTACACTCAGATACAGAACAAATCAGTTTGCTCATCACACAAACATTTGTCCTGGGTGGGAATCGAACCATTTCAATTTAAAGATTATTCTGTAATACTTACCTATCACAATGTAGTAGTTAATACCTAAACTGAAATAAAAGTATCATTTTTTTGGATTTAGTCATTTCCTCGCTGAGGTGGGATGAAAAGTTACGTGTTGCACTCGAGTGCAAAGATTTTTCACCTCGTGCTCTTTTGATTCTCTCGCTTACGCTCAGGATTATAATTTTTTAATAATTATATATTCCTTCGCTTGCTCGGTCATCAAAATTGAGCACGCGGTTAAAAAGCAAGCAATTTGCACTCTTGTATAACAAATAATTAATTCATTTTATCCCTAGGGAGATAACGTAGTATGGGCGATCCCTATGGAATAATGAGATTTGAATTTGGAACGTTTAAAACAATTATTAAAAAAACACATTAATTAATTAAAATGTACGTGCATCAAACAAATTAGTTCAAAAATCAAACTGGCCGCTTACAAAAATAATAAGACGTGGTTACTGACGAGTCTCTAAAAAAAGTAATGAAAGAGTAGCAGCTTCATAGAAATTCAAAACTAAAATCTTAGAGTACCTAGTGAATTTTGTTTGTTCCACACCTTATTTTTTAAATCTTTATTTAAAGAGTTTTTTTCGCTAGTGCGAATATGTCACTCTGTTAGTATACAAATATAACAGTAAAAAAAAAAAAACATTTAGGTTTTGGGTCGGTTTTTCAGAGCGAACTTAACCATATTACAGGTCTAGTGAGTTTTAGTAAATCTTTTAATTTTCTCAAAGATGGTGTAAAAAGTAAAGTATCCAACACGGGGATAAAGCTGTCTTGTCTTGGGCGGCTTGAATTCCTCACATCACTCAGGTGCTCCCTCGCATGCTCGGGAGTTAATTATATAATTCTAATGAGATGTTACTAAAAGCGTTAGTCCATCCATCTCCATGATACTCTTACATGTAGATGGGTGGAGTGGGAGTGGGAGGCCAACGAAAATATAGATGGATTTTGTGAGGAGTGAGTGATATGAAAGAAAAGGAAGTTAGTGATGGTGTGATGGTTGAGAGGACAGAATGGAAGAAAAAAACGTGTTGCACCGACCCCAAGGAATATAAGATAAGGGCAGGAAGAAGAAGACTAACGTTCCGGTTTAAACCTTTGCAACCTTCGTTTCGTTCAGAATTCAACATGCCGCCCGCAACTTAAAGACACTGCTTTTTCCCCTAGTCACATAATCTACTACTAATCTTAGACAGAGGATAAGCATTACAATATAGCGTTGCAATACCGTTAGTCTTTGGATATGTTACCAGTCGACAGCGATGTGGAGTAATTTTTGACGCCATATTTTAGTTTGTTTTTATAGTTAGTTTTAATTAGTTTAGGGTTTTTATTATTATTTGTTGGTTTTACTGTAATTATATTTAAATATTTTTGGTGTACGTACATTGGAAATTAAATAAATTAATTAATAAATAAGAAAATGTCTAAATGAATACATATACAGAAAAATCTACAAACATTCTGAACGGTATGAAAAACAAACCTAAAGGATAAAACAAATTCAATTTTCCCAGACTTAACGAAGGATTAATAATGAGAGTAAAAAAATATTGTAAGCGGAAGGATTATATTTTCACGTAGTTATCAGACGGAGTTCTGTTGCAATTAGCCGTGTGTTTGCAGTCCGGGCCGGGGTCACCGGCTACTGCTCTCGTTCGCATTTTATTTGATGAACGAACGATGCCATCCGCTGTTCGTTTGCATAACAGACCAATTTTCATCTCGCAGCCCAGATCCGAAATTTTCATTCCATTCCTAAAACCCACCTGACACTGATGAAAAATTGCAAATAAATATTTTTTCAATTTGGTCGAGTTTGGGCATTCGGTAGTTCTGTAATTTTTGACTTCTAAGTCTGTGGTTTAATAGGAATTTGACCTTTGGTTTGATTGTATTTGTATCGTATGACCGCTATAGGTTTGGGATCTTATTGGTAAATGTTACAAAAACATTAGACCCATTTTTTTTTTTCAGGTGGGAAATTATCAAAAAACTCCTCCCACGCCCGTGGAGCGAGAGGGAGTGTCAGATTTTTTACTGAATAAAATCCACCTGTGTTCCTTCTGCTGCTTTTTCCTTTCCAGGGCCGTGGTAACTCTATCGAACAATCCCGAAGCCCTAGCAGGAGACGCATGAACATTAAAATTTATACATCATCAAATTCAGTCCATAATATCAGTTAATATAAATGAAACTGAAAAAATTGTAATTAATCTTAAAGTTCCTGCAAAAACAACAGACAAACTGTCTTAAGAATTGTTTGCTGTGCCAAAAAAGAAAGAGCTGACGTAGTGCTAGGTATAGACACATATAAAGTTTCGTCGTCATAATATGAGCGTCTGAAGGGCAGACGGTCCGGAGTACAGTTTGCAGTGTATGTCTGCAGTCTGCCACAATAGCCTCGCAGTCTCGTGGCTAGCTGTCGGCTCTTTGTTACCTCACATATTACTTTTTGCTACTACTTTAGAGAAAATTGAATTGTAACATAGTTTCACGAACAAATGCAGCCTCAACACACAAAGAGACCGGGATGTGCTTGATGAATGGAAAGATTTATGCTGCTCTAGGATATCTATCTTCATTAAGACTACCTGTTTATTCATTCAATTTGCATGGAGACTAATAATCTGTACATCATAATAACAGAAATGTATTCGTTATTTTATGACGATTTGCATTAGCGTAACTAATCTCCTCACAGACGGATAGTCTCTTTTCCTTATTCTAGCGGATTTATCTATTGAAATTCTTTTAAAACCAATATTATTTGAATTTCATTATGCAACGATTTACATATACTTACATGAAGCAAGTGGGGAGGTATGTTCACAACTTCACACATACTTCCTTATAGCATTCGATAATTGAAATCTATTTCACTGTTCAAAATGCAAGTAAAAAAGAGCACTACAATTATCTTTACTCTTTAGTGTTATATATTTTACATAATTTATTACTTTAAGATTTCAGAAACTCTTCTTTTTAACGGATTTCAATAAAGAAGGAGGTTGTATTTTTATTTTTTATCATCATTATTTTTTTTATGTTTGTTACCTCAGAACTCCGTCATTTATGGATTGATTTGCAAAATTTTTATTCCCCTGCAAAATTTTTATATGCTTACAGATTGGTCCATTTTTTTTTTTCAAAATCCAGTTCTGATGACGGAACCATGAGGAATCGAGGGAACTCCTCAAATATTATATGCAACCATATAGTGATTTTGGTATTTTCATCGAGAACTTAAGCATTTAGAGTCACAAAGTAACATTTGATGAAGTGGAACTGATGAAGAAGACCAGAAATGGTCAACGGAACTTCATACCCACAAAGATATCACAATCAAGATAGTTAAGCGACTATGACAATACAAATAAATGAATGGTTCTGAATAATTAGATACGTTGGAAATGATATCATCGAAGTGATCTGATGATGATGGAGCTGGAAGGGAGGCACTGGAAATCCGTAAATAAACAATGTAACCTAGCCGTATTTGGACTTATTAGAATTGTTATGAGATACACTTTGGCTATAAGGTACTATCGAACTGATCTGATGATGGAGCCAGAATGTAGGCACAGGAACTCCGTAATTAATCAATGTATCCTAGCCGTGTTTGGGGAAACACCCAAATACTCCGAATTATTTTATTCCGAATTTCGATGTTCCGATTTTTAAAAGTCCGAATTTCATAATACCTAAGAATTATAATGTCTATTATTAATAGTAGATTATGTGGCTAGGGGATAAAGCAGTGTCTTTAAGTCGCGGGCGGCATGTTGAATTCCGAATGAAACGAAGGTTGCTAATTTTAATCCCGAACGTCAGTGAGGGAGCTATATAATTAACTCCCGAGCATTGCGAGGGAGTTAAAAAAGAAACCTGAGTGAAGTGAGGAATTCAAGCCGCCCAAGACGAAGACAGCTTTATCCCCGTGTTGGATACTCTACTTTTTACACCATCTGTGAGATAATTAAAAGACAATTTAGTAAAACAAATCATATACCTACTTATTAGAGAAATATAAATATTATTTAAAAGTTAATCTTAACTATCACTCAACATGTTTTGAGATTTGAAACAAACAAAATTCACTACTCAAAGATTTTATAGTTTATAACGCTGAGCTTGTTCATTCCTTTTTTTTTTCGAAATTCGTCAGTAACCATGTTTTATTCCGTCTTTTTTTTTTGTTAGTGGCCAGTTTGAATTTTGAAGAAACTTGTTTGATGCACTACATTTTCACATAATGTTGACGGTTTTTCACCTTCCAAATTCAAATCTCATTATTCCCTAGGGATCGCCCATACTGCATTATCTCCCTAGGGATATAATGACTGGCTTTAAGTGATGGTTGTATGACATATAAAAGGGCATTATCGAGCAGGTGGTGTAAAAAAACAATTTTTCAACACACTTGCTCAGAAAGTGACTCTTATTGCACTGCGCTTAGCTATATAATGGCACTCGTTACCAAACTGTGACATTTTGATTACCATTACGCACTAGTGCTATAATGTATTTAAAACCTTTTTCTTCAACCTCTTTGTTCGCAAAACAAATTTTGAATTCGAATAAAATTCCCATTAAGTTATTGCGTTCAATAGTATATAAATTAGTGTCTTACTTACTTCATCCAATTTACAAGTTAAAATGGACTAACTTGTACAAACGAAATATTTAATAAAAAAAAACATTTAGTAAATAAATCGTACATTCAATTTCTTTTTGTTGTGGTCTGTGGCCGCCATTTTAAGATGCGCGCGGTTTTTGGCGTGATTTTTTTATTCCAGTGAAGTTCAGTGGCTGTATTAATTAAATAAAATTAAATACTACAAAATCATTAGAAAATGTTACATCTGTATTCTATTGTAACTATGAAAGACATTATCGTAAAAACTTTTCACACAAGAAAAGATAAACGTAAGACTAGGCAGTATGATCAAAATACCTTAGCCTTCCTCTAGGGATAAATAAAAAAAAATGATGCGCGCTCTTATGAAAACAGATTTTTACCGCCATGTTACAGAAAATTTTACTAGTTTTACTGTTGTTTTCTTCACAAGTGTATTGAAAAACGTCGTATGACACACGTGAGTAATTAATGATTACCGTTCTTGGCTTTCTTAAGAAGAAGAAGAGAAAAGAAGATTGAAGCTTAACCCCAAACTTACAATCAACCCAACTTACGTATTACTGTATTACGACCAGCACATCTGTAAAAAACAGCCTACTAATCAATATTTGGTATGACCTCCATTATTGTCAATGCAGCTAAGTAGACGTCGACGCATGGAGGCGGCAATGTTTGCACATATATCTGTGCCACGTAAATTCTTCCATTATTGAGTGCAATAGGATTTAAGCTGCTCAGGAGTTCCCTCATCTCGTGCTTCCAATCTTTGAACCATTAAACCCCATATATTTTCAATAGGGTTAAGATCAGGGGATCTTTCTGGCCATGGAATTACTTTAATATCAGTATGCTGACTAAACCACTCTTTTGCAACACTGGCACGATGTATCGGACCATTATCTTGAACAAAATTAAGTTTACTAAAGTCTTCAGAGGGATAAACATTATGCACAGTAGGTAGCATTATGTCATATAAAACTTCGACGTAATTATAGCTATTTGGCACCCGTAGGTTTTTTTTTTTTTGTTTTAGGTGGGAAAATCATCTTACGACAAATCCCGCTCTTGCGCGGAGCGGAAAATAGTGTCAGACTTTTACTGACTAAAAACCCACTCCTGTTCCTTCTTTGCCTTCGTCCCAGGGCCCCGGGTTTCACTTTCACACTACCCGTGGCCCCAGTAGGCTTCGACCCTGTTGGGCCCCTACAATTTGCTGACATCTCCCTGAGGCGCGCGTGGAACAATACGCGCCGTCGACGACTTGGGCTCGTTCCGGACGGTTACCGGACGATCGGACGGCGAGCCACCCATTGCTCGCCGTCCGCAGGCCCTCGCCTACGGTGGCCGGAAATCGGGATCGGAATCCCGGCGGCGGTTGGGGCGTGAGGACCGTTGCCTCAAGGTATGAATTCCAACTCGCCCGGCCCTTGAGCACTAATCCACCTCCACATATTCACACTTATTCTACCAGATTCCGTATTTGGAATAATATTTTTCTCAGACCAGCGAGTATTATATTTTCGCCATAAATTAAGTCTTATTAAGTCTTCCTTTTTGGCAAGGTTTGAAAGTCTTCTCGTCAGAAAATATAGTTGTCTCCCAGTTGAAATCTAAATATTCCCGAACAAAACGTAGTTGTTGTTCCTTGTGTTTTTGAGTCAGAAATGGTTTTTTAGCTGGTTTCCGATGATGTAAACCTTCAGCATGCAGTGCACGGCGAACAGTTTGAAATGACGTATCAAATTGATCTGCAAACATTTTAGTTGGAATGAAACCATTTGTTTCATATTCTTCCACCATGAAACGCCGCTGTGTCGGGTTTAGTGGCGGCCTTCCACTTCTCACACGACAAAAAGGTACTCTGTGCACACGACTCTTCAAACTACCTTCTTCCTCAAATCTCTCTACCCAACGGCTCACAGTATTTCTCTAAAAAAATAATAATATTTTATTACACACTTGCAAAGTCTAGGGATTTATTTAATAAGAAAATCATACACCACAACTATCATAATACCTAATATAATCTTTAAAAATAACTTGCACTTAAACCGGTTTCAGTTGAAATTTGTGAAATATTAAGCCCATTTCTATTCAAAGCGACAATATTTGCCCTAGCATCAATAGGAATATTTGCTTGCATCTCGAATCAGATAGTCAAACCAAACACTAATCGCAATAATAACACAAGCACTCTCAACCAATTTCGCCAACTAACAACATCGTTATTACTTATTCAATCCAGTAAGTTTATTTTGTTTCACATTCACCTTCATCTTTTTTCTTTTTTTACATTATCAGAAAAATCTCATCCAGTCTAACTTATCGTAGATAATATTATTTATGAAATGAAAATGAAACTGTGATAGTTGCGTCTCGCCGCGCTCCTACCTCGTCTACACCTACAGCCGCGCCCGCCCGCTTCGCTTCCTATTTGCCCCAGGCTGATTTACAGACAGGATAATAACACCATTTAACATCTTACGGGATTCGATGACGACGACGGTTTTTTTTTTTAGTTTGGAAATCATCTAATGACATCTCGCGCTCTTGGGCAGGGCGTGGGGGTGTGTCTTGAGGCGCCCGTGGAACACTACGCGCCGTCGACGACTTGGGCTCGGTCCGGACGGTTACCGGACGGTCGGACAGCGAGCTACCCATTGCTTGCCGTTCACAAGCCCGCGCCTAAGGTGGCTGGAAATCGGGATCGGAATCCCGGCGGCTAGGGCGTGAGGGTCGTTCCCTCGCTCGTGCAGCCGCCTCCTTTGCTAGCATTACTGCTTCGCAGAAGGAGGTGACTGATAAATGTAGACAACACTAGCAAACCATTAATTGAAATATTCTGTTCGTGCAAGCGGTATAGCCGTACAAGAATATTATATTTACAATAAGTTTATTTTGCTACGAAGCAAACAGTCTTAAATGCGTAAAAAGCTATATAATAGTTATTTATTTCGAAAGATTTTAAAGGGCTAGCTTCCATAGCCAATTAACAAGCTGCGATTGATAAATATCGCATATTTCATAATAATCCGGTCGATAGTCGTATATTTTACTTAGGAACGCGTTTGGTTTCAGCTTTCTGTGAGCTGCTCGCTCCAGGACGGCGGCGGTGGCTATTCAACAAGTTCAGCCTAATAAAAACTCCGTTCGGGCTTCGGAGCCTTAGTCTATCGAAAGCTCTATATTGTTTTTCTACCTCAATTTTAAATCCTAAGAATTTTCATTTGAACCAGAACTCGGAACGGTGGAATTTAAGTTGGTAGAGTTTGTTTACTCTGAAATGGATTACTCGTGGATTACTCCTTGTTGTTGCTGAAAGCATTAACGTCTTTTATCTGAACAATAATATGAGGCGAGTTTTAAATTGTAGGTAGTTTCCTCATTAGCAAGAAAATGCGAAAAAGGGGAAAGAGGGCATTGATTGTACAGTGAAAAGCTCATGGCAGGTGGTCGGCGCTCGCTCCATTTATTTATCTGCACTGAAATGAAAAATTGAAGCGAATGTTGTTGCGCTGAAACTCGACTCACTTTAATACGTAGAAAGCTATATTTCTAGTTACGTAGAATGCAGGTTGGAGTGATCTCGAAGTTACAAAAAGGAATAACGTCGTAATTACTCGCTATTTGCGTTTTTCCGTGTATTTTTTGGTAATTTTTCAAAGGTCACAAATTTCCACAAAACGACTATAATGACTCCAATAACAATTCCGTTAACGACTGAAGTTGGAACTTTGTAAGTGATATAATTATAACGCGGTATGTTTTTACGCTGTTCCCCAGTTTTCCAGCAGGTGATGGTTCTCACGCTATCCTGACATTAATGTCTCGTCGGAAGGGTCCCTCTCCACGTTAAATATTAATATGGATCGGCCAGTTACCTTCGAGTTATTGACGGAGGTGCACAGAATATGCCTCCTGTATATTTTTGCTTCAGTGTCGAAAGACGGACCATTTTTTTGCACATATTTTTTTGTAGGTGTAAATGATGTCTAGTTTACATAAAGGTTTTTAAAAACACTTTTACACGTATTTTTTTTGTCAATTTAAAAACTAGATGAAGCCGGTGTTTCCTAGCTGATTACCCTGAGAAGAAACACCGAAACAAACGCATATTTCTTACATATATACAGTATTTATACATAAAAATACGTGCTTAGCCTACTTTCCATGTATGTATGTATGTCTACATTTATGTTTTCCACACCTTACTGAATTTTGTAACATGAACCTAAAATCTAATGTGGATGCCACGCACGTTACAACCACGTCATTGCTGTCAGAAACTTTATTGGTGAGGTTCATATGTCCATAAAAATAATAAGTACCATTTGTTTGGAAATGAGTACGAGGCTAATAAGTAGGTATACGGGTACAATAGCGATTCTAACTATGCGGAATAGAATGCAGTAACCGTCTGCTTAAAGAGTAATAAATTAATTTGGTATTATAAAATTTAATGATGCGTTACATTGCAAAAACATTATTGTTGGATTTCAATGTATTGATTGGTTATAATTAATTATGTTAATGGATCAGCTTTTCGCGGAATAAAGTGTGCCAGCATAGTATTCGCTCGGCCTCAATTCATTCCATTCTCCGGCAGCGGGTTATCCGAGTCAGGGCAAACAGTGCTCACTGCTCCCCCGGCCTTTGTTCCAAGCGTAACTATCGCAGTTCATTTATGACCCTTATCTTCCGCATACAGGAATAGGTAGCTCGACTACAGAATCTTTTTATTTCTCTATTCGCATTGTGCTGCGCATCTTCACGTTATTTATACCGTTTCGAAGAACACTACTGGATCGTGTCCAGTACTTACCTACGCATTTTATTGATCAGATGTTTTTCTAATGAATTTGTAACATTTATGGACGGATATTTATCTTGAGAGAATCTCTTAATTTGTACGTTCCGAATATTTGTTACGTACAGTATAGGCAGCGTATATTTTTTGTGGTTCGTTTTTTGTAGAAAACTGTATAAAAATATTAGATAAGCAAATTTTAAAGAGTCTAGCCATATTTAGTTGTACGAGTATGTAGGTCACAACAACAACTCATAAATGAGCATCGCAACCTACATAGGTACATACGTCAATAAAAATAAATAATTAAAATAACCTCAATTTCTGAAATATGAAATGAGATCAAATCACAGGGATATTAAGCGGAAGCGAGTAAATATGAAATGCGCTTCTGCCAACCTCTCAACTAATGAGATTTATTTTCAATTAGAACCGGGCCGAGGGCCGATCGCAGCGCCTCTAATGACATGATTTACATCCAGTCTTATTTACGCCCACCGCCACTGTGCACCCGGATAATGAAATGGAAACAGAAATTCGACGTGATGAATATACGAGACAAGGATAGAGCAGAGCGTGTCTATTGCCTGGTACCCAGGTGCGATACATTTTAATTTACGTCTAAAATTTAAAAATCAACTTCAGTGTTATCTTGAATCAAAATAAACGATTTTTTTGGTACGCCATTAAGGTGCTTAATACAAAACAGTTATTCAACTAAACATTATGTAACATCTTGTATTTTTTTTAATTGGTTTAAACTAGTGCTTGACTGCGATCCCACTAGATGGTAAGCAGTGATGCAATCGCTGATGGTGTGGCGCACTAGTTTATTAAGAGCCTATTCACTCTAGCCTTGAAGACACCCAAATTATAATCAAACGGGAAGACCGCAACAGGCAAATTGTTCCAGTCCTTCGACGTACGCGGTACAAACGACGAGGCGAAACGCTTAGTCCGAACCGTAGAGGTTTCAACAACGTAATGATGGATATTCGCCAGACGTCGGGTTGTCCGATGGTAGAAATGAAATGGCGGAAATCAAGTCATGCCATTCCCGCGCACACTCTCCAAAATGCAAGCTACCTTGGCTTTGGACTCAATGAACCGCCCAAAATAAAGGTCTGAGGAAATTTCTACTCCCGAGAGCTGAAGGCGGTCGGTGCACTCCAGGGAGATATTCTACAAAGCAGGGGCCAAGATGAACGAGCTCCTTTTAGCGGTGAACAGACACGCTTGTGTTTTGGCGGCGTTGAATCCCAACAGATTTGCTTCACCCTGCCTGAAGTGAGGTATTCGTAGGCTCTACCATAGCCTCTCTTTCGGACCAGATTAGCTCCTAACTAGCCAGAACACTTGATAGGTATCTCTCTATAACTGTGCTATCATCTGCTGCATACCCATAGATTCCGGGCATCAGCAGATCGTTTATATGCAGCAGGTAGAGAGTTGCAGTGAGAACAGATCCCTGAGGAATTCCGGCATTAGTCGTCATGGGCTCTGATGAGCATCCATCGACAACAACCCGGAGAGACCGTTCACTAAGGAAGTCTTTTACCCAGTTAATCTGAACAGGGGAAATGCCGTACGATCTATTCTTATCGAGGGCCTCGCCCCACAAGTGGGTGGCATAAACTAGTAGGTCCCTCGTAGACTGATTGCAGCGACCCGTGCTGTCGGTCACTGAGGAGATTGTTACCTTCCAAAAGGCGTGAGTTCAATACACGCTCCATAATCTTGCAGAGTATGGAGGTTATTGAAATCGGCCGATAGTTGGCAGGATCGGCACGACTGGCCTTTTTGGGCACGGGTTGCACGTTGGCAAGCTTCCAGGATTTGGGCACAATTCCAGTGCTAAATGAGAGGCGATACAAGCGCGTCAATACAGGAGACAACTCGGGCACATGTCTTGAGAACAATCGCTGGTATACCATCTGGTCTACTAGCTTTATTTATGTCTAGACGACACAGTGTTCTCAGAACTTCTTTGTTCCTTATGCGAACCTCGGGCATTGAAGTGTCACAGTGAGGCAGAGTCGATGGAGTAGCACTGCTAGTGTCAAGACAAGAATTATGTGCGAAAAGAGCTGCAAAAAAACCTGCTTTCTCTCTCGCCGTATGAGCCCAGTGTTCCATCAGATTTCACCAGCGGAGGCAATGCGGGCCGACAGAAGTTCGCCTCGACTGACTTGGCAAGGAACCAGAATGCTCTGCTACCGGACGGCTGTGCAGAGAGCTTTGTGCCAATATGGGTAATGCGGTTGAAGCGAGCCTTCTTTAGTGCCTATAAAGGACTTGGCACCATGGTTGAAGGCTCTCTTCTTTGAGCTTAAATCCGGAGCTTTGCGGTCACGAGCGTCAACCCAGGCGAGAAACGCGCAATTCATTCGGATTAGATGCTAAAGTAAGAGTTAGAAGATATGTATAAAAAAGTTAAACAGATCCTAAGGTCATCAATAAGTGCTATTACATTGGAGTTATAGCGAACTATAACTCTACTATACCCCTGGAATGGGCACAAATTCTTATGGTCTTAGGTTCCACTATGACGATGTAGTGGAGTTACAGAATTTAATACTATATATTTTAAATATGAATTTAAAAGATATAGTAGAGCAATTTTGGAGGTACAGTAGCGCTAACTGAGACTTAAAGCGCTGTAAGAGTAGTATTTAAGTGACTAGGGACTCCTCAAGCGGTATGGTAGAGCTACATGCTGCTTACTGACACTTTGAGCGCTCTATAGGAAGCAAAAGTACGAATATAAACTCCGTAAGGGGTATAGTAGATCTATGATGTATCTTACTTACTGTTTGAGCGGTTAGAGGGTGGCAATAAGGTAAATTGTAACACCTTGAGTTGCAGTATAGATCTACAATAGGAAATTTTCGCGTCTAAGGATATAATTTTTTACTTTTCATGGCTATATGCGGTAATATTATGTTGTTATTATAACAGATGAATTTGATGAAATGCTGATATCCCTTATCAAAAAAACTAAACATTTTGTTTACGAAAATAAATGGCGGAGTTGAGTGCTAAAATTTTATGTCATTGTTAGTGGAAGCTGAAGCGGAATTTTGCGAAGGTAAGTAAACTGTGAATAATGTCTATATATTATTAGCAAATAATTGAAGGACCCACTCTTTATTGTGTATTTATCTAAAATAAATGTTTTGCTTCACATGGAGCAAAACATTTTTGTACTAAATGTGTAATAAAACTTTGCCTATTGGCTTAAAAGTGTCGTGACCCTGGTATTAGAACGCTAGATAAATAAATACCTTCATTGTATTAAGTTTTTGTTTCGTACATTTTACTGTTTTTATTAACTTCTTAATCTTAAAATGGTGGCGCATGAATTTGGGGATCCGTAGTCATTTCCCAAAACCACTTGCTACATACTACCAAGCCTACCCACGAGTCGACTAGTACACGTATCTCCTAGCTGAACGAGTGCACAATTGAAAAGATTTGTAATTTGAGTACCTGCACGTCCCTGTTTGTTTACCATATTTAAATACTGTAAAATTCTGCCAGTTAAAGCCTTGGAATATTTGTTTGTAGCAATGGAGTGTTATTTTTTTTAATGCAAGGTTAGCTTTATTTCCAGTTAAACTCTTTACGTATAAGAAGGAAGGGTCAGTTATCTTTACCTTGTATGTGATACTTATTACCTACGAGTTAGTGAAGTCGGTTATTTTTTTTTGTGAAAAGTTTTTTATTGTTTCAAAACTTGAGATGGTAACAACAAACGGATTGGAACGGACGGGAGCGGATCTTTTCGGATTTATACTTACGAATAGGCAATAACATTTTTTTGCAATACAAAGAGTGCTTTTGTTTTATTTTTTCAGACTACCGACGAGATGCCAAATGTAATAATATATTTAAAAAATGTGTGATAATATAAGTTAGAGGGTCGATGATGTACCAGAAAATTAAGAAAAAGGTAAAGAATTCGGGCGCCAGGTACACCAAGCAAAAAAAAAATCGGAATTACTCTAATTCGGAGAGAATGGACTTCTAATCTGCCAGCGGCGGGCATTGGAGAAAAAAAAATAAAACGATGAATTTAACTTCTGTCTTTTATTTTCCGTCCCAAAGTTCACCAGGTTCAGTAACTAAGAAGATTATATTTAATGTGATATTGTTGCATCTTTGCTGTTTAGTTAAATAAAAAAGCTAAAGGAACATTCCGACGAGCAGACTTTCCTTCATGGAGACTCGTGGATTGGCAATCCATCAATGTTAAAATTCAAGTAAATAGTATTGGGTAAATTGCTTAACTTTATTAAAATACATTTCAAAGGTTCAGAAATTCATTTTCATATTCGCCATCGTCATCTAGTTTTTTTTAATTAAAATATTGTTTGGTATTTGTAAAAGAGTTCAAGGATCTTTTGGTAGAATCATGTCAAATCTGTCATTTAAGATCAACAGCAAATCTTTCATAGCAGTTTGTGTAATATTTTTCTCAATCACACATGCCCTCAATTTTTAACTACAATGAAGATTCTTATAATTTTCACTTGGATTTTCCTCATCATCACTACTCAATGAGTAATAACATCGGTCCTCTTCGGAAATATTAAAACTTGCAGTTGCGATATCACTTTCATTACAGACGGAACCCTCATCTTCAAGCAAGACTCTCACTTGACCGCGTCTAGTGATGCTTCCATTCTCATTCAGGTTATCTTGTGATAAGTTTGCATCTTCAACGTTGTAGTTTAAAATATACCGTCTATTTCCACCTTTACTTTGAACTTTCCAAGTTTTAAAACGCTTTTTAGAGGAGCAATGTTGCGACGCCATTTTATGCTTACCAATTAGGTGTACTAAAGTGGTAACAAACCCAATAATTCAACTTTAAATAATATGGAGGCCATATTTGGCACTATAAGTTCTATTAATAGGGAGAAATATCCCTACTATTCAGCCCTAAATTATACAAGGGAGTTTTGTATCCCTATAGGAGTTTGGTGTTGTAAAAGATTTAATGAACACCATTGTAGAGCTAGTAGCGTTAATTGCTCCTTTTGTGCAACTATCAGTGCTCTAAAAGAGTTCGTGGTAGCTTGCTTAGAACTTTAGAAGATAATAGTAAATGTTAATTTCTTATATGGATCTGATAGTCGCAAGATTCGCTCAAAGCTATAACTCAGAAGCTTTGGTCTTTATGGAAGGGATAATAATCGCTGCTCTACGCGTTTAACCTCCATACATTGCTCTTATAAACTTGCTTTGTCACTATAAGTCCCTTTTCTAACGTCACATTTCAAAATGCAGCTGGCCCCGCAACATAATGATTTCTGTTGTAAAAAGTCAACTGTTACTAACCTATCATCATATCTTAATGACATCACCTGTCATGTTGACGCGGGTCTACAAGTAGATGCCTTGTATACTGACTTCAGCAGCGCGTTTGATAAGGTTGACCACCAGTTGCTGCTTGCCAAACTGGAGAGACACGGGGTGCACGAGAACCTCATAAAATGGTTTAGGTCATACTTGTGCGGCCGAAAGCTAAGAGTAGTGGTAAATGGGTACCATTCGCCTGAATACATTGCTACTTCCAGTGTGCCCCAGGGTTCTCACGCTGAGCCAATTTTATTCATCGTCTTTATCAACGATATAGTAGACCATACCAAGCACAGCCAATGTTCGCTTTTTGCAGACGACCTGAAAATGTATCGTGTTATCGAATCTCAATCAGACGTCGCTCTGCTGCAGTCCGATCTGAACTCTCTCCAAGAATGGTGTGTTGCGAATAAAATAGTGCTCAACGTTGGGAAGTGCCAGCACATAACATTTACACGCAAGAAACGAATTGTATCATCATCTTATTCACTTCAGGGGATGGCACTCCAGAAAGTCGATGTCATAAGGGATCTTGGAGTTTTACTCAGTAGTGACCTTTCGTTTACTCCTCATATTGACAATATTCTGTCCAAGGCTTGTGAAATGGTTGATTTCATTAAGAGGATTGGTCGTGACTTCAGGGGGACAAAGACACTGAAAGTACTTTTCAATTCTTTCGTACGGAGTACCCTTGAATACGCTTCTCCAGTTTGGAGTCCTATTTACAGAGTGCATATCGACCGCATCGAACGAGTCCAAAAACATTTCACCAGATTCCTAGGCTTCGATACAAAGACTGCGGTTGCCCCTATAGGGCCGACTACTCACAGCGATTGACTCACTTTGGTTGGCACTCGCTCGAACAGCGTCGCGTATTTACCGACGTCACGACTATTTTTAAAATTTTAAATGGTTAGTTATCTTCTCCCGAACTGCTTGCTAATCTTTCCCTTAGTGTACCCCACACGTGTCCGGTTAGGCCAGTACGGAAACTCCAAAATTTTGCTGTCAAATCATCTCGTACTAATCTTGGTCGATCCGCTCCGATAAACCGGATGATGGTTACAACTAATAGGGTCATCTCTATCAATTCCGACATCGACTTATTCGGCGACAGCATAACTGAATTAAGAAAAGCATTGTTTGTTATTGATTTGTGGTCAGCTCCCAATTAGTCATCTTGAAACTAGTCATCATTTTAATTAATTTTTAATTTTTTTAAATTTAATTCTAATTCTAATTTATCGCTCACATGAATACAATACAATTTAATTTAATTTCAATTAATTTTATCGTTTAAATATTTCGAACTATATATTTTCTATATTTGTCTGTGATTCGATAAGATTCTGGAAATACATTATTTCCAGAATCTTATCGAATCAACATTTTATAATTTATATCCAATATTAATTGAATTCATTTATAAATTAATAATTTATATGTGTTGTCAAATTGTATTTAAAGCTGTGGACACCTTTAATTGACATATTTGCACAGAATCGTATGTTTATAAAATTACTTACCAGTATAGCATCTTGTTAATATGTCGTTGGTGTTCCTCATAATAAATAAATAAGCGTTATATTTTATTACTAACACTTTTTTGTCATCACAAACTATAATTGCAGCTACTACTCTACCTTCATCACAGTTTAGGTTCTAAAGTAAGCTATATTTGTAGCCATAATGTTTGTTGGGTGCTTACGCTGTTCAGCTTGAACGCAATCGGCGTTGAACCATGGGTGAGCTGAGTCACCGATGGGTACGTCGCTATAAGGGATGAAATACTCCATAGCTTAACCGTATCATTTGAGTTACAGCATCCGTACAGCTCGACGGATTTTCAGAAGAGATGCAGACATGCTGCCAAGGATAAGACGCAAACAAGTGCCGCATCTCATCCCAATCTGCTGACCTGTAACGCCACATTCGCCGTTCACCGCGTGAGTCACAGTCAGGTGGGGAGAAGGACGATACAGACTTCACCAGACAGTGATCTGAAGTTCCAAGTGGTGAGGAAACAGTTACGATACATCTGTCTGGATCGGTGGTCAGCAGTAGGTGAAGACAATTGGCGGTATGACCATCTACATCAGGCAGCCTTGTCGCTTGCTTTACCAACTGGGAGAGGCCCATCGATACTGCAAATTTTCGCGCTTCTCTCCCAGCGTGGTCGGTCCTCTGGTACAGGGAAAGCCAGTCTTGGTGGCAGGCGTTAAAATACCCCAGAGCGACAGACTGCGCATCAGGGTGCCGATGCAGAGCCTCATCAGCGGCCTTAGTGAGGTGGCCAAACAGTCGAGTTGTCTCCCGGTGACCGCTGTGCGATCGGTAGACACAGGTATAGACAATTTTGTCCACACCGGTGTCCACCAACAACCATAAGGTAGAGAAACTGGGGTCCTCAAGGTGAGGGAGACGCTGGCAGCAGATGTCATTGCACGCTGCAGAAAATGGTGCTCCAATGAGTATCCCGGGTAGTCGAGATACGCCGCATCTGACGGACGGACGGAAAATTAAGTAGGGTTTGTCAGTTTCAAGGTGGCGGTGGACCACATCGAGATTGGCGTGCAGTCCTCGAATGTTTGAGTGATGAAACGAGAGGACGTGCTTCTGCTGTAAAAGAAGTGTATAGGGTAGGTGGAAGATGGCAATTGAGCGAGGTGATGCGATGTTAAACCCAACAACACGACCAGAGTTGCTGCACCAATGGAGGATTGGTCTGGAGACTGCAGGGACGCCCGAACACTCCTAGGGATCGCCATCGGGTCCTCTCACCCGGTCGCCAACAGGCACGATGGGGCCACCCTGGGATTTTTCGCAGTTGGCGGGGCAGCCTTTCGTGTTTAAATATTATTTATAATTTATGTGTATGACTCACGTTTAGCAAAACAAATGATCTTGTATCTTAACAGAAATTACGGAGAGAAATCACTTCTAAAATGTATTTGACTGTGTTTTTCAAATTATTTTTTGTGCCTAAAGGGCATTGTGTAAATGCCGATCACGTATGAGAAGAACGCTTTATCGGAGCCATTCATGACGTGCCAAGTGGGGATTTCTGGATTAGACTAATATTCTTATTCAAGGGCCATGGGAGTTAACTCGATGGTGTGTGAGATTGTGCAAAACAACAATAAGTAAAATGTGCAAATTCTGCGCATCTACAGACTGCTAATAATGACATGTTTCATAAAAACTAGGTTTTAAGACTCGGATATAACGTATAACTTTATTTGATATGTATTCCGCAGAAATGTCAATTTGACGCCAATCAAATCCACGGTCTGGTAAAACAATTTACATAGAAATTCCCTGAGAGTCTGTACTCTGCCTGACTGATTACATTTGGGAATGCTGGTGGTGGAACCGAGACTTATTTGTGCGTCTATGTAGATTAAACATGTACAATTGTATATTCTGTGTACATAGTAGGTACGCCCAGTATATTCAGCACGATGCTTTTTCGTTCGCACTTATATTTTCAGACTATGTAATAAATAAATAGCTAGCGAGCAGAATTTGTGTAGATGTTGATGAAATATGTATTAGTTTATTATATCCGAGGGATCAACAACATTTTTCGGCAATTCACTGCTCATGGCAGATATGAAGGCAATATTTCTGCGCTATCTGTGTGGGGATCTGGGATTGCACGACTTTTATTGAAATATATATATCCTCCCCTAGCGTAAGATTTTGTGAGCATACTAAGATTTGCGTAAATTATGAAAGTGATTTTTCCTAGTTCGCTTTTAGATTCTGTCGAGATTCATGTGCTTGGTTGGTATAAATTCCATCATACAGAGACGGTCTTTGAAAAAAGGTTTACTTCGGAATTTCCAGGAAAAAGTTGGTAGATGAACGTGAAACTTTTTTAATATTACTAAAATTACTGCAAGAATCCTAAGATAAAACATTTATGCATCTAACGTAATTAAATACATCAAAGAGCTGAGAAGTCGCTATTAGATTTGGTTTGTGTGTAAATAAATATTGTTTTGTTGGATATTTGGAATAAAGAAGTCTTACTTGTTTGCACTAGACAGAAACTATAGGTAATGAATGAATGTCGGTTATTACGAACGCAAAGTCGAAGCCAGATAATAAGTAGCCTTCGTGGGGGAGATCGGCAGCAACGATCTCTCGCGCCGGCCGGGCCTTGGTATAGGCCATAGTCCGAAGCGAGGTGGAGTGGCAGGCGGTCGCCTCTTTCTGCGAAGCAGTAATGTTAGCAAAGGAGGAGGCCGCACGTGCACGCGCGAGGGCGCGGCTCTCACGCCCCAGCCGCCGGGATCCCGATCCCGATTTCCGGCCACCGTAGTAGGCGCGTCCCAAGTCGTCGACGGCACGTACTGTTCCAAGCGCGCCTCAATGAGATGTCAGCAATCCGTAGGGGCCCAGCAGGGTCGAATCCTACTGGGGCCAAGGGGTCTGCTTCTGAAAGGAAGACTCGGCCCTGGTATGAAAGGCAACGAAGGAACAAGAGTGAGTTTTTAGTCAGTAAAAGTTTGACACACCACCGCGCTCCGTCCAAGAGCGTGGGATGTGATTAGATGATTTTCCCATAGAAAAAAAAAGATAATAAGTAGCCCTTCCTTGGGGTTCAAGCTTACCTACTCTTTAGCAAATTTTATCAAAATTGGTTCATTAGTTTAATCGTGAAAGCATAACGACAGAGTGATTTTCACATTAAATAGGTATTAGAATGGATATTTGCAGTAAATATCCGAGAGTTAGGTATCTATCAATCCATTGTTGTGGCCTATTCATTAGATGTCAATGATCGTGTAATTTATTTTTGCAAAGTTTTTATTGCCATAAAAGAGATTAAAACTCTATTAGACCAATTAAATTTACACCCAGATTTTTCGAATAGAGAAACCCTTTAGCTATTAATACGTTTTTTTCGTGTTTACTATCTACATACGACTATCTGTGTGTCCACTTAGTTCGCCTATTATTATGATGATGAATTTTTATTTTACCAAAATACAGAGAACAAATTTTATAATTTACTTTTTGAAATTAACAATGTCTTTCTTGAAGAAAGTTGTTCAAATGATCAACTTTTATTAACTTTGGGCAAAATCGATTAGGTATTAAAATATGACTATACCTTCCCATTACATCCTGTATGTACTATATCATTTTTTTAAAGATAAGTGTACTATGTACAGAAAGGAAACATGAATATTTTCCATTGTATCTATAAGATTGGCAATATTATAAAACAGTTATGTTAATATTCTGATATAGGGACAATAAAGTACCTACATATTACACATACTGACCTACCTTACTGCCTAAGTACGTAGAAGATAAATCCTAATTATAAATTCACTAACTAAAATCTACAACCTGTACTCTGTAACACTTGTACATAGGTATCTGTAGATTGTCGGGAGCACTTGAATTTTTCATGAGTTATCAAAGGCCCGGGGCTAGCACACCCCGTCTGAGTCGCGCCCAACAGCGAACAAAAAAAAATTGTATCTGTTTTATGACTATTTTAACCCCTATAATAAGGGCTGTGTAACTAACACAAGGAAAAGTTTAAGCCCACAAATTATCATAACAATGATGATGATAACAAATGTGCGGTCGATGAACCGCACATTTGTTAGGGATTGTGATCAAGTGTGCATTTTTGTCATGATTAATAATTATAATTGTATGGTAGATTGGAACATATCTACCTGCAGTATCAGCAATCCTGTTGGATAGATATTAAGTACTAGTGTCAAAACTGAACTTATTTATTTGAATAACCAAAAAGGATACACAGAAATAAAAATATTATAATCACAGTATTACAAAATGGCTCCTTCACGAGCACTCCGTCAGTTATAGGAAAATAGAAAATAATACTATTAAAAAAACTTTTTAGAAAAAAAAAATAACCGACTTCACTAAAAAAAAAACACTAAAAGGATCAAAATAACTTTAATTTCGGAAGTCGGTGTTTCTCGGTATTGTTTGTTTCTTATTTAACACCGACTTCCGAAATTAAAGTTAGTTTTGATTTAAAAAACTTTTTAGAAAAAAAAAATAACCGACTTCACTAAAAAAAAACACTAAAAGGATCAAAATAACTTTAATTTCGGAAGTCGGTGTTTCTCGGTATTGTTTGTTTCTTATTTAACACCGACTTCCGAAATTAAAGTTATTTTGATCCTTTTAGTGTTTTTTTTAGTGAAGTCGGTTATTTTTTTTTTCTATAAAGTTTTTATTTCACACTTTTTAGTTGCGATACACTTATAAACAGAGTGCCTATTTCTCATGACAATTCCATACACTAACCCAAATACTGCTAGGTTACATTGTTTTATTATAAAGTTCCTGTGTCTACCTTCCTCCTTCCGGCTCCATCATCAGATCAGTTCGATAGTACCTTATAGCCAAAGAGCATCTCACGACAATTCTAATAAGCCCAAACACGGCTAGGATACATTGATTAATTACGGAGTTCCTGTGCCTACCTTCCGGCTCCATCATCAGATCAGTTCGATAGTACCTTATAGCCAAAGTGCATCTCATGACAATTCTAATAAGTCCAAACACGGCTAGGTTACATTGATTAATTACGGAGTTCCAGTGCCTACCTTCCGGCTCCATCATCATCATCAGATCACTTCGATGATACCATTTTCAACGTAACTATTCAGAATCATTCATTTATTTGTATTGTCATAGTCGCATAACTATATCTTCATTGTGATATGTGATATCTATTTGAGTATGAAGTTCCGTTGACCATTTCTGGTCTTCTTCATCAGTTCCACTTCATCAAATGTTACTTTTTGACTGTAAATGCTTAAGTTCTTGATGAAAATACTAAAATGACCATAGAGTTGCCTATAATTTTTGAGGAGTTCCTTCGATTCCTCATAGATTCCATCATCAGAACTGGATTTTGAAAAAAATGGGACCAATCTGGAAGCATATCCTATAAAGGGAAAAAAAAATTTTGAAAATCGGTCCATAAACGACGGAGTTCTGAGGTAACAAACATAAAAAAAAAAATGATGATAAAAAAAAAATACAACCGAATTGATAACCTCCTCCTTTTTTTGAAGTCGGTTAAAAAATGTACGTGCATCAAAGAAGTTTGTTCAAAATTCAAACTGGCCACTAACAAAAAAAAAAGTAATGAAAGAGTTCCCAGCTTTATAAATTAAAACTATAGAATCGGATCTAATAGTGAATTTTGTGTTTCTAATCTCTAAACATGTTGAGTGATAGTTAAAATTATCTTGTAAATAATACTTATATTTCTCTAATATATGATTTGTTTTGCAAAATTGTCTTTTAATTATCTCACAGATGGTGTAAAAAGTAGAGTATCCAACACGGGGATAAAGCTGTCTTTGTCTTGGGCGGTTTAAATTCCTCACTTCACTCAGGTTTCTTTATTAACTCCCTCGAATTGCTCGGGAGTTAATTATATAAATCTCTCACTGATGTTCGGGATTAAAATTAGCAAACTTCGTTTCGTTCGGAATTCAACATGCCGCCCGCGACTTAAAGACACTGCTTTATCCCCTAGTCACATAATCTACTATTAAATCATTCTAAGACATAAATTAATTGTTACGTACAAATTAAGGTTTAGAATAATTATTAAATAATTGAATTACAAAAAAAGGAACACAGATTCATACTTTTTTAGTTTGTGGCGGTTAGGGTCTTTCTGTTATGTAACCATTATTTATTTTAATATTATGGTTGGATACGTTTGACAATCACTTATTAACATATATCTATTCTTTCAACAAAGACTATTAGTAACTGTAAATTATCATTCATTTTATTTTCCTACATAAATTATTAGCTACAAGCTGGAGTAAGATACCTATTTATATGGCTATATGTGTATAACCCATAAGAATGGGATTTCCAAAAAATACTTTTTACAAAAAAAATACAACCGACTTCAATATAAAAAAAAAAACACTGAAAAGTGCAAAATAACTTTAATTTCGGAAGTCGGTGTTTCTATAATAGTTTTATCTCTTCGTTATTTAACACCGACTTCCGAAATTAAAGTTATTTTGCACTTTTCAGTGCTTTTTTACATTGAAGTCTGTTATATTTTTTTTTGTAAAAAGCTTTTTATTTTACACTTTTTGTTATGGTACCACCACTAAAAAGTACCCCTCAGCCATACTTAAATAACTTATAGCCAGAGTGCATCTCATGTCAATTATAATAATATATACCAAACACGGTTAGATTAAATTAATTTATTACAGAGTTCCGGTGCATTAACTTCAGGCTTCATCATCAGATCAGTTCGATATATTCCCTCTATTCTTTCAGTCAGTCATCGACTACACGTATAAATAAAGCAATTTTACTTGTTACGACAGTTCTGCTGTGATCCTATGAGGAGTTCTGTTCCATATCTGCGAAATTCATAACCAGATCATAACAATATTTCTATGGGACCAACTTGGAAGCAATAAAAAAAAAAATATTTCGAAATCGGTCCAAAATTGACCGAGAAATCAGTGAACATACATTAAAAAAAACATACATTTAGCCGAAGATGGCACCTCCTCCTTTTTGAAGTCAGTTAAAAACCAACGGCGCCGGTGTAGCAGCCTCCCCTAGGATTCAATTTCCCTCCCCTAATACTAAACATACATTACATTTGCGTAATTTGTTCACATCACTAACTCATGAGCTCAGAAAGTATTTAAATGGCCGTTTGATAAATAACATGGGTTTTCATCTGGTTTATGTATGTTTCCCTTCCTTAAGGACCGATAGCGCTTTCCTTTTAGAGGGTTTTACCCTGGGTTTTGAAGAGCTAGGATATTTTAATTGAATTAAAAACCCCCATGATTTTGCTGGACACTTTTTAGCTAACCTTCTCAAGGGAAACCCATTCATTGGCTCTCCCAATAAATAATTTAACTTTTTACAGTCGAATAGAAAAAGCTTTAACAATCAACTATCCCATTCTGAAAGAGAAACCCCTTCGTAAGCGCTAACCAACATATTAATTCAAGCGAGTTTGGACTGCATGCTTAACGACATAAGAGCGATCTAGGCCTAGTAACAGCATGTAGTGGCGAGTTCGGCAAGTCAAGAGGCCCACAAAGGGAAGCCACCCGATCACCGCGTCGTGCTAAAATATAACTTATTATAATTTCCATAAAAACTTACGTCGCGTCGGTGCAGCGTTGGCGCAGCGCGAGAGTGTTTGTGTGCATGTATTGTGTTTGTTTACTACTACTACGTCTTCCACCTTGTGAGAGCCTTCCAACGCTGCATCTTCCGGTACGTGGTCGTCACTTCAGAACCTTTCAGTCCCATCGACCATCGGTTCTGCGAACAATATTACCCTGCTCATTGCCACTTAAGTTTAGCGATTCTTGATTCGAGCTTCTCCAATTCGATCTCGCAAGGAAACTGCGAGCATAGCCCTCTCCATTGTCCTTGATCAGAGTGACCACGTTTCAGGGCCATATGTCATATCTTTCACTCTATTCTTTTAGTTTGCTTTAAGAGGAGCAAATATACTGTTGTCAGCAGGCTGAAGGATATGCGCCGTATTGGGCAGATGGCACGGACGTAGAATAGCATTCACATAGAGGTGGTCCGAGGGCCCAAAAATGTACGTGAGACACTGGGAAAAGCTAGTTTAGTTTTTGCCAATCACAGAGAAAAATGCAGAATTATAAACGCCAATCTCAGTCATTTACTCGTAGAAATGTGGTACGTAAAAATGAAATGTTCTCAATTTAAGCTGTGGAAATATCATACTTATAGTTACGTTAAGCATAAGCTCTTTTAAATAAAAAATATGAGTTATGTTCAGCTTCTGAAAGAGTCTTCACTCTAAGCTCGGAAGCTCGGTTGTGGTCAACGAGCATTATACTGAGGTCTTCCATAGCTTCAACTATGGCTACTATATCGTCGGCAAATCGATGGTGAGTGATGTACTTGCCATGACTAGCCCTTTTCCGTTCAGAACCTTAAAGATATCATCCATTGCGGTTGTGAACAGTTTCGAAAAAAGATTTCGAGGTCTGGTCCTGAAGTTGAAGTGACATGGTGGCGTTTTCGTACAAACACTTTGGCACTTCGATGTCAAGCTCAGCGCGAGACGGTTCATGATGAATTTGGAAAACAGCTTGTAGTTATGGCTCAGAAATGAGACGGGCCTGTAATTTTCGAGCAGAACATTGTCACCCCTCTTAAATAAAAGTACTACTACACCTCTGCTCCATGGCGTTTTTCCCTCGAGTATAACGGAATTAAAAAGCTCTAAAGCGCTTTAAGGAGCGGTTTTTCATCCACCTTCAGGAGTCCGGCCGTAATTCTGTCGTCACGATTTGTATTTCTTGAGCTGCCTCAAAGTCACCCTATCTCGTCTTTGGTATAGTATCGGGTCGATCTAGCTCTTGGGTCGTTTGCTAGATTTACAGTGAGTACCACTCACTGAACACTCACTCACTGAAGTGAGTGTTTACTCTTCCATCATCGATCTTCAGTATCATGAGCTAGCTCTGTCCAACAGACATATCTCTAGCAAAGACTTTGTAGCCCTTATTCAACTCAATCGTGTCTTTAACCTTAATGGTATTAAAGCGGCGCGGTCTTTTCAACGACTTGTAGATACGTCTATTGAGCTGCCGGCTTTTCGAACATATCGTCTGATAACTGCAGAACCTTTTCACGCCTCTCCTTCATGAGCTCGAGAGTAGAGAAAGAACTTCTTGTTTTGTTTAAACGACGAGTCTTGAAGAACTTAGACCCAACCATATGGACAGTTTCCATGAACCTGTAATTGTTTTCGTCCACGAACTTTCCTAGGCACTCGAAATTATTTTGAAGTTCGAGCTGAAAGCTTTCGGAGTTTTGAATCTAGATCTGAGCTGGATGAGGGGCGGGGGACGCGCTGGGTGCGTGAACTTTGCACCGCGAAGCTATCGTATGTTGTTGCGGTTGCGACACATACTAAGTACTCTGTCAAGAAAGTACCGGGAAAAGATCAATAATACACAAAATGTTTGTTATTCATCCAAATTTATTTTATCACCTTTAAAGTATGCTCCTTCAGAAACGATACACTTACGCCAACGAATAATCCAATCATCAAAACATTTTTTAAATGCTGTTTCCGGAATTGAGTTCTTCTCGCCGCGAATTCTTCTTTATGTCTTCTACCGATTGAAAACGGGTGCCACGAAGTGGTAATTTGAGCTTAGGAAAAAGAAAGAGGTCGGCTGGAGCCATATCTGGTGAATATGGTGGTTGCTCGATGGTATTTGTTGAGCGTTTGGTCAAAAACTCGTTCACAATGATAGCCTTGTGCGAAGGCGCATTATCGCGGTGCAAAATCCAAGAATTTCTTTTCACAAATCTGGCCTTTTTCGTCAAATTTGCTCTCTTAAACGCTTAAATAATATTCTTTATTTACCGTTTGGCCTTTCGGCAAGAATTCCGAGTGCACAACACTGCGATAATCAAAGAAAACAGTCAACAGGTTTCATCTGCCACTAGAGGGCGTCACCGTGTGTTTACTTTTTACAACGCTCTGTTTTTGAATAATTATTTAAAATAGTAAAAGTGCAAAATATTGGTATTTTCTGGACATAACCTAAAGTTTGAGTGATACATAACGTTGGATTCTATTATCTGTTCAAAATAGAACTCAGAAGTGAACTAGTTTGTTGTGAGGTGTAAAACTTTGTGTTTCGACATCATATCTGGCAAGAGATCTTCATCTGAGGGCTTTTGGATTGGAGTTGGTCTGTCAGTGCCCTGGGCAGGCGTTCGCAGTGTCAATACAACATCGCAGCTAAGTGCTTAAAAGATTCCTATAAACACAAGAACAATCAAATTTGCAAGTCATTGACGAGTTTTAGCACAACGCCATCTGTTGGTAAACTTGTGAATTACGGTGTCAGTTAGTTGACCATTTGACCGATAAGTGTTCGGCCACAGTGGAAGCGCGGGTGCGGGGCGGGCGCGGCGCGGCAATCTCAAACACAAGAACTTCCTTTGAGTGTCCACAGTGGGCACGCGGGCGCGGGAAGCGGCGCGGACTGTGACACGCGGAACGCGCGCGGGTATCTCACGCCATAGTGAGTTCATACAAGTGGCCACAATGAGCGCGCGGGCGGCAAGCGGCAAACTAGTTCGAGCCATGCTAGAAGAAATATTTATCGATGTATCGATATTTATAAAAATATTAATATCAGCCTGGATTTATCGAGGAAAAGACATATATCGGTCAAACTTTCCAAGATTTTCGGTCTTAAAATAATAATTCATTTAGTTCAGTCTAGGTCAATAATAGGTAATACATAGTAATTTCCATACAAAATTCACATTATTTTAATTTATCTGCATAAAACTTCTTCTTGCCCTTGTCCTATATAACTTGGGATCAGCGCAACACGTAATCTTATTAAAACTAACGAAATAACAATATACTAATATTTTGAAGTCCAATTAATTTTTTCAGACATTTTAACGAAATTAAAATCATAACAGTACAGTATAGATAATACAGATTTTTTTCCGATCGTTCCTATCTTTTACGGCTTTAAATTCATTTAAATATTCTGCTGATAAATAAATTTTGAAAAAAAAAAACTCGTTTTTGATACGATTTTGGATATTGAATATTTTGTATCGATATATCGATGTATCGGATCAAAATATATAGACTGAAAATTTTGATATATCGAAGCAAAAATATCGATATTTTTTCAACAAGCCTACTTCGGACAGGCACTATCACCCGCGCCGCTGCCCGCACCGCGCTGCCAGTGTGCCCACGCAAATCGCGCGCGTTGCCGCACCCGCGCCGCTACCCGCACCGCGCTGCCACTGTGCTCGGCCACAGTGATAGTGCCTGTCCGAAGTAGGCTTGTTGAAAAAATATCGATATTTTTGCTTCGATTTACCAAAATTTTCAGTCTATATATTTTGATCCGATACATCGATATATCGATACAAAATATTCAATATTGGAAATCGTATCAAAAAGGATTTTTTTTTTTTCAAAATTTATTTATCAGCAGAATATTTAAATGAATTCATAGCCGTAAAAGATAGGAACGAACGGAAAAAAAAAACTGTATTATCTATACTGTACTGTTATGATTTTACTTTCGTTAAAATGTCTGAAAAAATTGGTCTTCAAAATATTAGTATATTGTTATTTCGTTAGTTTTAATAAGATTACGTGTTGCGCCGATCCCAAGTAATATAGGACAAGGGCAGGAAGAAGAAGTTTTATGCAGATTCTCATAAATTAAAATAATGTGAATTTTGTATGGAAATTACTATGTATTACCTATTATTGACCTAGACTGAACTAAATAAATAATTATTTTAAGACCGAAAATCTTGGAAAGTTTGACCGATATATATCTTTTCCTCGATAAATCCAGGCTAATATTAATATTTTTATAAATATCGATACATCGATAAATATTACTTCTAGCATGGCTCGAACTAGTTTGCCGCTTGCCGCCCGCGCGCTCACTGTGGCCACTTGTATGAACTCACTATGGCGTGAGATACCCGCGCGCGTTCCGCGTGTCACAGTCCGCGCCGCTACCCGCGCCCGCGTGCCCACTGTGGACACTCAACGGAAGTTCTTGTGTTTGAGATTGCCGCGCCGCGCCCGCCCCGCACCCGCGCTGCCACTGTGGCCGAGCACACTGGCCGAGCACTAACAGCGAAAAATCGGTCATTGATCTAGTCCTTGTAATCAGCATCGACTCGTAGTACAATATCGATGCCAGTAAGACTTTCGTTGCAACTTACACAGCATAGAGGGCGCTAGTGGTGTATCGGAGTTATAAAATTGATAAAACTGACCGTTTGGATTAGCTGACGTAGATTCAGTTATTGTTTATTTTAACATGATGGAATGCTGTAATGATGCCTCGGTCTCGACTAATAATATCCTACAGTGCACCGTATGTGGTGGGAAATACCACTGCGAGTGCTTGAATTTAACTTCAGATCAGTTCCTGTCTTTGAATGCAGAATATAAAGCTGTCTGGTAGTGTCCCTCCTGTAGTAACGTAACTCGACGTGGTAGGTCAAACCTAAATACTCCTGTACTCAGCTATACCGAGCTATAGGCTGAAGACCACAGCATGGATATGTCCTGTGACAACTTAGATCACACAAACCTGAGCTCGTCCACCGGTCTCGCTTGTAATAAGACGCTGATCGCTGAAATATTATCGCAGCCTACAAAGATTTCAGACCTTGAGGGTTTTGCTACAAATCTGCACGTTACTCTTAGTCAGTGGCGTAATGATATGAGCAAAGATATGTTCAAGATTAGTGATGATATTAAATCCGCAGTGATAGATATACGGAAAGAAATGCAAACGTTACGTGCGGAGCAAACCCTCTTAAAAGAAAGAGTCTCTGTTCTTCATGACGATATTATTGCCCTTCAAACTACTTCCCAAGGCCAGGCTGTGGAGTACGACATCCTCAAAAAGCGTGTTGATGACCTGAGCTGTTCACCCACATCGGCTATTGTTGAATCGACAATCAGTAGCCTGGTGACTAAGATTGACGTTTTGGAGCAGCAGGCTCGGCAGTGCAATGTAGAGATATGTAATGTGCCTGAGAGGCGCAATGAGAACTTACCTGGCATTATTGAAGCTATAGGAAACGTCCTCAAATGTCCAGTTTTGCTCAGTAATATTGTCGCCGTGCACAGGGTGCCTCATGCACATCAACAGAGCACAAGACCGAAAAACGTCATACTGAAGTTTACTACTCGCCTACAAAGAGATAACCTGCTTAGCGCGTTCCGTAAAGCTAAATCACTTAAGTCTGACCACATTGGCATCGCAGGCACTTCTACACCAATCTATATTAACGAGCATTTGACCCTGGGGAGGAAGCAGTTGTTTCGTAAGACCCGCGAAGTCGCAAAAAATCTTAACTACAAGTATGTTTGGGTCAAAAATGGTACTATATTGGTGCGTGAGCGTGATGGTGAGGCTGCATTCACAATACGTGGAAACAGTGATATTAATTAAATTAAAATTAAAACAGTTAATTAGATACTTCCATCTTCTCGTCATACGCGTGATGGAGGCGTTGTGTTGTTTCTTTGCTCCTGAATTGTATGTTTTGTATTTGTATTTATTGGCCGAAAAGGAAAATTGTGTATGTTTTGTATTGCATGTTTCTCAGATTACAATATTTTTTAAGAAATTAAGCATATTATCTGTAAAATTAATTGTCATTCAGTGGCATTCATCTTTGATCTACATCTTTCATTCTATGTATATGTATTATTTATTCAATTCAATTATGCTCTCGTTTGAGTATGGTGTTCCTTGCCAAATTATGGTGCTGATTAGTTTCATAACTTGTTATTGTTGTTCAATATGTTTGAGCGTTGCTTCAACTTCTTTTATTGTACATGAATTTGTGCTAAGGCATGTTGTTCATGGATAAAAATAACTTAACTATGTACTACCAAAACTGTAGGGGAATTAGAACCAAACTGCAAGCTCTGTTTTTGAGTATTTTGTCATCTTCCTATGACATAATAATTTTAACTAAGACGTGGCTTATACCTGATATTGCCAGTGGTGAGTTTGTTGATCCTCGGTACGTCGTGTACCGATGCGACTGAGACCGCAATTTAACTAAGAAGCAGGATGGTGGCGGAGTCCTCATCACGGTGTTACGCGGACTTCAATCATGTTTAATTGATGACCGCAGTCGCCAACAGACTAGCCCCGTGACTTGCTCTGAACATCTTATGGTTGGAATTCCATATAAAAATAATAGTTCCAAAATGCATATAGTGAGTGCTGTGTACATGCCGCCGTGGGCCTCCTCAGATGAGTACGTATCTCACTTTGATTCATTGCAGGAGTTTTTAAATGAACCTCAAGTTGAGGGTGTTTTCATTGTTGGTGATTATAACCTGCCCGACATCACGTGGACAACCGTTCAGGACGGCCGAGGTCCACATCGAGCTACTGGTATGACCTGCACAGGAACCTCACCTATCTGTTCGCAATTACTTCAACTTATGTCAGTCCTAAATGCGTTGCAGTATAATAACATACCGAACGGGAATGGGAAACTTCTAGATTTATTTATTTCTAACATCGTTAATACCACAGATACATTATTACCAGTCGACCCTCACCACCCTCCGTTTGTTGCAATGTCCCCCACAAGTCTCTCAATGCAAGTTTTAAAAAGAAAATTACTAATTAAATATGATTTTCGCAAGGCAGACTATGACGTTATCAACAAACAGATTGATGAGGTGGATTGGTCGAAGTTGCTGGACCACCTTACATCAGAGGAAGCCGTAGGTATCTTCTACGACAAACTGGACGACATCATCAGTCCCAACGTCCCTCGTGTTAAGTCTCGGGCACTTGACTTTCCAGTCTGGTTCTCGGCCCATTTAATTAAAATTTTCAAAAAAAAGCAACGCCTTTGGATTAAGTGGAAAAAATTTAAAAATATTAAAGACTACAATGAATTTGCAGAATGTCGAACTACCTTTAAAGTAGCCTGTCAGACTTGCTATTCAACTTATATTCGGTCCGTTGAAGATAATATGACCTCCAATATTAAACACTTCTGGAAGTACATATCAAATCGCAAAAATAAATCTAGTATCCCGTCCACGATGCAGTACCAGAACGTTAAGTCAAGTGCCCCAGACGTGATCTGCAGTATGTTCTCTGATTTTTTCTTGTCTGTATTCGAACCTGAATCACCGTCACTGTCGAGGTGGACTCCGCCAGCTCACTGTAATGTCAATGCTAGTATAATTGATAATCTGTATATTGAGGAATCAAAAATTCTCAAGGAACTGAGGTCTCTGGACTCATCCAAGGGAGCGGGCCCTGATGGTTACCCAGCTTTGTTCTTTAAGCTCACCACTGTTAGTATCTGTAGGCCACTCTATATTATCTATAATAAGTGTTTAAGCGAGGGTGTTTTTCCTGATGTATGGAAACGGGCTAACATCACACCCGTGCACAAAAGTGGCTCAAAGCACGACATAGAGCAGTTTAGACCTATTTCGATCTTGTCAGCCTTGTCAAAACTTTTTGAAAGACTCGTACAGTAGGGTATTATTGGGCATTCTATGCCACTGTCGGCAAGTAGCTCGGCTAGTGCGCCTCGCTATCCGACAGTGGCATAGAATGCCCAATAATGAACGATCGACTCGACTGTGTAGTATATTACTGTACTCACCTGGAGATCATGTGAGTTATACCACTGGCCGCCAGTAGCCGGGCGAGTTCACCGTGCTGCGGACGATGGTATGACATGCGTTTCGTTGTTAGAAACGACTTGATGATTTTGATATGCGCTTCATATATGGTGGAAACGACTTGTTGGGTTTTGTAATGCGCTTCAGCATGGAAACGACTTGTTGAGTTTTGTAATGCGCTTCAGCTTGGAAACGGCTTGATGAATTTGGCACGTATTTTAGTATTAGAAACGACTGGTGTTACTGGACTCATACAAAGATCATGCGAGTTATACGACTGGCTGCCAGTAGCTAGGCAAGTTTGCTTGGCATCGGACAGTAATGATAACCATCGACATGATCAATGATTAAGATTTAACTTAGTCATTTTGACATGCGTTTCGTGGTTAGAAACGACTTGTTGGTTTTTGTAATGCGCTTCAATGATGGAAACGACTTAGTGATTTGGTCATGCATTTCAGTATTAGAAACGACTTGTTGGGTTTTGTAATGCGCTTCAGCATGGAAACGACTTAGTGATTTGGTCATGCATTTCAGTATTAGAAACGACTTGATGATTTTTGTAATGCGCTTCGTGGGTTGAAACGACTTGGTGTTTTTGAAATGCGTTTCAGTATTAGAAACGACTTGTTGGGTTTTGTAATGCGTTTCAGCAGGGAAACGACTTAGTGATTTGGTCATGCATTTCAGTATTAGAAATGACTTGTTCACTCACTGCTTTGAAGGGATCTGCATAATAAACAAGATACATTTTATATTTGGTTTATTTGTCGTAAAACATTGGTTTTTCTGGAAATAATGTATCTACCGAACGCACGAGCTCTTGTAGTTTTCGCCACTGAGACGAATCCGAGTCGGTCTGGAACTTGAGTCGCACAAGCGCCTTCTTCCACAGCTCCTGGGAGTCGGTGTGGCGCGCGTCGTCAGCCTTGTACACCTTGCAGTCGACGTAGTACTCTCCGTTGATGCTCGCTGCTCGCCGCTCGCAGCCGTTGGCGACTCGGTTAACGAAGAATGATGATAGACATGTACTCGATGAATCGTCTTTTGGCAAGGTATCAGACCCGTAGTTGCTACTGATACCGAATACATCATTATCAGTACTGGTTTTTTTACTGAAACAACAACGAAAACTTCTATTAGTTCATCATACACTTACAGGGTACATTTACCGTTTAGATACGCACAGGAAAAAAAATACACACTTAGTCAATATGCCTGTAGAACATGAGAGACGTACAAATAAAAATATATCAGGCACTTATAAAGTCATATCTGTCAGCAGACTTGTAACATTACACGAATAACTGATGATTATTAACTGGTATGGCGAACTAAATTATTGAATAGTTTGTTTACCTCGTACGAATTAAACTCGTTGATGGTGGGTTCAACTTGCGTTTCTTATTGTTGTCTGCAGACGGCTTGCGGCTGGGTTTCGTTTTCTGGTCGGGGATCGGAGCTAGTTGAAAGTACTCGCACTCAGAATCAGACCTGAAATAAAGATACAACAAAATAATAGTCAAACATAATTATTACTATCACCTGCATCGGGTCAGACCTCTGAGCTATGAACCGAGCGGGAATGTTTTATACTTACATTTTCCAATTATCTCCAATCGATATGGCAGGCTGATGAAAGCAGTCGTAGTGACTGACAGCAGCAGGCAGCGGTTAGCTATCAACACTGATATTGACAGAATAACGCAGCAGGATCGCAGAGCACTTCTTGAAGATTACTTCCACACTTGTAGACTTCAGTTAGTTTGTACCGAGTACATCGAAAACATGTAGCTTATAAATCGGAAAACGAACGATAATTCACCATATTAAAAATGACGGCAACCGTTCATAAAATATTGTGTAAAACAACTTTTATCCTTAGACGTATTATACTTGTTCAAAAAGTGCACAATAAGGTTGTCTCAGGTAGCATCGAATGACGAGACAGTGAAGCGACTTAGGGTTGACAAAACGTTAACCAGTAGATAAGTTATCAACAACGCTAATAGGGAATATTCTTGCAAGTAATTTAAATATTTGGCAATCTAGAGACAATCATTAGATTAGTATTTATTATGTTATACATCCAAGTTTTACTTCTAATACTTTTATGCTCGAGTGAAGTGGGTACAGGAAATAAGTTAACGTTTCTAAGGTACTCATTTGACCATCTACGTTTTGGTCTCGTCGTACTTTGCTAGACTTCCTAAAATAAATCAATAATATAATTCCCATAACCACACTAACAGCCATGAGTGAAACCACGCTCATCAATATCTAACGATATACTATGATATATTATAATCGTAATAGTGCATTGTATAAAATTTGTATATTGCTTATAAATAAAATGCGTACCAAGTTATTACCAACCCTAACTAAAATAGCTGATTATTGTGAATGTGAATTAAACAATTAAGTTTGACACGCGTGTCACATTTGTGCAAAAACAACTTTTATGATGAAATATTTTTCTGCTTGTAGACAAAAAAATAAAATTTCGTAAGGCATCAATAATATGTTGCTATGTTGTAAACTCTAAAATATTAGATACTTATTGTTTCAAAGGTACGATGGAGTGAGCACCTTTCTAAACTATCACAGAACAATTAAGTAAATTATAAATAATGACTTACTTAATTGTTCTGTGACAGTTGAAGAAATGGAGCTCCCTCCATTTTTTGTCTAGCAGTGGGATAGCATAGACTTATTATTCAATAATTAATATTAATAATTATTATAAATAAATATTGTATTGATCACACGAACGATTTCATCTCCTGGAGCAGCTGTAATCGCTATATTTTGGGACCCGAAATATATCTACATAATTGGAACACGTGTATAAATCATTTCATACTGAGCAGGTAATTATCAAATATCAGAACATAATGACTATTTTTCTATACCCAGAATATATAATTACATGTATACCTAATTATTTATCGATACCTCAAATAAAACCCTTTTTTTATTTCAGATACATTGCTTAAACGTACCAGTGAAGAACTATGTAATGACCCGAAATATAACAACATATTTGGACCAAGCAGATGCACATTCCTATATTTAAAACATTTCATATTTTGCTGGTAATTATTACTCATTACTAATTATTAATACATTTTCTTCCCAGAACATACAATTATCTACCTAATTAAATTATGTACCTAATGTAACCATTTTTTTTTCAGATAAATTCTACCTAAACATAGTTACCGACTTGCATGTGAAGAATTATACAAGGAATCTTGGAACGAATGTAAAATAGTCCTGATCAAGTTGTACTAATAATTTAAATATTTTGTAACTGGTATACCTAAGATCGTGATTATTAATTGTAACTGTTGTAAGTATTACCTAATCTATTTTATTTAAATAAGCAATTATTTTAAGTGTTCTTTAATTTTTAAAATAACATAATGCCTTACTGTTCTGATTGCAAAGTATTTGTAGTAAATCGTCGATGGTCTGGTCATTTACGTAGCAATGTACATAAAAACAATAGCTCTACCTCTATTTATGATAATGTTGCAATTATTAATTCTTCTTTTAAAGAACGAATCATAAGTTACAAAATCATAGCAACTGGCGAACAAATAAATAATTTTCCTGAAATGTTTCTTAATAATATTAGTAAACAAGTTGAAACTCTAATAAACCGATCATTATTGAAACATACAGCTCTGAAAATAAATTTTGAACTTTTTTCTTTTTTTCTTATGTTTAAAAATGATCAAAAGGAAATGAAATCGTTCGCCACAAAAAACATTATTATTAATTTTAATTACGATTTTGATTCAATTTATAAAGCAACGGTTGATTTACTGTTAAAGAAAATTGAAGAGTTTCAGGAGAGAGATAGTGGTTGGACATTTTTGAGCAATTCCCATGTAGAAATAAATATTAATAAATATCAGCCTCTCGGTGGATCTAAATTTATAACTTTACCAAAATGTATAAAAAATAAAAAAGCTTGTTTGAATATTCGTAACAATGATGAGTATTGTTTTTTATGGTGCGTAGTGGCGGCTCTGTACCCTGCTAAACAACACCCCGACAGAGTTTCATCTTATCCCTACTTCCAGGATGTTTTGAATGTTGATGGTTTGACATTTCCGATAACATTTTCGGGTATAGCTATATTTGAGAAAAATAATCCGTTTTTGAATATTTACGTGTATGGTTTAAAAAATAATAAGACTATCGTTGGACCTTTGTATTCAACATCGAATCAAAAATCTAAGAGTATCCATCTATTGTTCTTAGAAAATAATACTAATACCCATTATTGTCTTATCAATGATTTACCTCGTCTAGTCAGAAATCAGATAACTAAACATCATGGTAAACTGTACTTCTGCGAAACGTGCTTATTGTTTTTTCCGACGCGCACTCAAATTGAATCACACATGTGTGGAGGGATTGCCACGGTATTACCAGAAGAAGGAACATTTTTAAAATTCAAAAATTATGATAGAAAACAAAACATTCCTTACGTCATATATGCTGATTTCGAAACGATACTCGAACCGATTTCCGGCGATAATTTCAACACCACTAACACGTCATACTCACATCGTCACGTACCGGCCGCGTTCGCCTATAATGTAGTGTCATCATTTAACGATATGGTTGGTGGCTATAGAAGTTATCGCGGAAAAGATTGTGTTTCAAAATTTATACATTTACTGATTGAAGATGCTAAAGCAATACACAGAATTCTAACTAAAAGCGAGCCTATGATATTCACAGAAATAGATGCTCTTGATTTCAAACGCGCTATTAAGTGCTACCTTTGTGAAAATTTACTGTTGACAGATCGAGTAAGGGATCACTGTCATATTACAGGCCGGTACCGAGGTGCAGCACATCGACACTGCAACCTACAACACAAAGTACCAAAATTCATCCCAATATTTTTTCATAACTTATCCGGATACGATTGTCATTTATTTATTAAAAAGTTAGGCGAAATTCCAGGACAAATTAAAATAATACCCAAGACTAAGGAAAAATATATATCGTTTACAAAGTTTATTCCTATTGCTGATAATGAGTTTATACAAATAAGGTTTTTAGATTCTTTCAACTTTCTAGGAACTAGTTTAGACAAACTTGCTAAAACTTTGCAAGTAGACGATTTTGTTAACCTTAAATCAAATTTTTCTGATGAAACACAATTTAGTTTGCTAATTCGTAAAGGTGTGTACCCCTATGACTATATGAAAGATTGGAAATGTTACGAACAAAAGTCATTACCATCGAAATATTATTTCCATAATTCTTTGACGAACGAAGGTATAAGCGATGAAGATTATAATCATGCTCAGAATGTATGGGCTGAATTCAATATTACTGACCTAGGCGAGTATACAGATCTATACTTAAAAACTGACGTGCTTTTGTTGACAGACATATTTCAAAATTTTCGGAAAACATGTAAACAATATTACAAACTCGATCCTGCCTTTTACATAACTGCACCCAGTTTATCGTTCGATGCAATGTTGCTAAAAACAGGTGTTCAATTAGAACTGATTTCGGATCTAGCTATCATCAGAATGATTCAAAGCGGTATACGAGGTGGCTTGTGCATGTGTTCCCATCGGTATGCAAAAGCAAATCACAAATACATGCCAGAACATGATGCATCACAGCCTCAGAGTTTTATAGTATATCTAGACTGTAATAACCTATACGGCTTCAGCATGTGTCAGTATTTACCATATTCTAGTTTTAGATTTCTTGATGAAATTGAATTAACTAATTTTCGTGTAGAAAATATCGAGAATAACTCTGAGTGGGGCTTTATATTAGAAGTCGATCTTTTTTATCCTGAACATTTACACAAACACCACAATGATTTACCATTTTGTCCTGAGAAATGTATACCTCCAGGAGGTAAAACGAATAAACTAGTTGCAAATTTGCATAATAAGTACAACTACGTAATACATTACGTTCATTTAAAAAAATGTTTAGAACATGGTTTAATATTACGTAAAGTTCATAAAGCTATTACTTTTAGACAAAGTCCCTATTTAAAACAGTACATAGAATTAAACACTCGATTAAGACAAAAGGCAAAAAGTTCTTTCGAACAAGACTTTTTTAAGTTGTTAAACAACAGTGTTTTTGGCAAGACATTAGAAAATACTGAAAATAGAGTAACCGTTTATTTAGTTAATCAATGGTGTGATCAATCTAATCGAACTAAGAAATTTATATCCTCCGAGAGACTTGTAGCCAACCCCTATTTTCATAGCGCTTCTATTCTAACTGAAAACTTAGTTGCAATACAAATGAAACCTGACCAAATTATTTTAGATAAACCTATTTATATTGGATTCACTGTATTAGAACTTTCTAAGACACACATGTATGACTTTCATTATAATATTGTTAAACCTTTTTATGAAGATCGAGTGCAGCTGTGTTATACAGATACCGATTCGTTTGTTTATAAAATATTCACGTTTGATTTTTACCATGACTTGAAGTGTAATTTTTTGCAATATTTCGACACCAGTAACTATGATGATAAAAATGATTTTAACATACCGATTATGAACAAAAAAGTGCCAGGTTTGTTCAAAGACGAAATGGGAGGAAAATATATCTCAGATTTTGTTGGTTTGAGATCCAAGCTTTACTCAATTAAAACCGTTGATAAAGTCATTAAAAAAGCAAAAGGAGTAAAATCAAGTGTAGTAAGAGACTTAAATATAACAGATTATGAAAATGTTTTATTAAATGGTGGAATTATTCGTAGAAAAAATATTATGTTTAAATCTATAAAGCACGAAATATTTACTAAGTGTGTCAACAAAATTGCTTTATCTCGAAATGACGATAAACGCTCAATATCTGTAGATGGAATATCAACGCGTGCCTGGGGTCACTCACTTATTTTAAAGAGCGAAAATGTATTTTAAGATTAAGCTAATTAGTAATAGAGTTCGAATATGATTTATGTAACGTACGTAATCTTAATATAGCTTTTAAAATATACCTAAATAACTTTTTAATGTATGATAAATATAATTCATAGTTTTAAAAACCTAAGTTATTGTAAAAATATAAATAAAATGTGAATGACTATGACTACTTGTTTAATTTATGATTTAAGACATCATCCTCCTTTTTTGTAGTTGGTTAAATAAAATGAAACCCGACCAAGATTCAAGTTGCAACATGAACTGCACGTTGAAACTTGAATCGTTCGTTTTTCAGAGGCAAAATGTATTTTGTACTTATTACAATAAGACTGATTATACAAATTTTGAAGAGCCATGTTTGCGTCAATTGCATAACGCTGATCATACAAAATACCTATTACAAACACGTAACAGTGCATTACCCTCAGAAAAGCTTAGTTAACATTTTAATCTAAATTGGGAATCGTTGCGATGGTATTTTTTTTTTGTCATTTACGAAATAAAACTCACCTTGAGTACTTGTACGAAGCACACAACGTATTGCTTATCGCGAGCATGTCATTGGTAAGTTTCTCAATTTATTTTTATTTTGTTTAGTAACTAGCGATAGAGTTTTCAGCAATTTTGCTCAAAGCTATTAGTGAATCTGCTATGAATGTTGTAACCCGTTGACAATTCGTTTATGCAGCACTATATCAACGTCTACGGTTTAGTTTAAACTTAATGAGCGTCTATTTTTGTTCCAGAATACAGAATCAGAGATTATGTTTAGCCAGTACGCTCAAAATCCTTATGAAGGATTCTCCGAAACGCTTCACAACGAACCCGAGCACAGCAAACATGTGACGAAAGAAAAAAAGTCAAAACAGCGATGCAGGGAAAAGTCGAAGAAGCACAATCCAACTAAATCTTTTGTGATGAGCCGATTACAGCGACGAGGCATGAAATTAATAAAAATATCAGTCGTAGATCTAACCAATAACAATTCGCAAACCAGTGACACAGACAGTGACAGTGAGAACGTTATTATAAGTGCTCAATACATTGTTAAAGACGCTATCGACAATGTTATGGACGAAACTGAATCTTTAGTTAAAAAAATATCTAAATCTTTAATAGATAGTGATTTTTAATATATATCTGTTTGCGTAAGAAGTTGATTAGGCAAATATTTAGTACTTATTATGTTGTTTTATTTAATTTTAAAGTAGAGTGTTTTATTTGAAGAAGTGTTGGGTGTTTAACAAAATAAAAGCAGTTTTACTATACAAATGTTTTTTTTTTTATTTATAAAACCAATAACCATATAAGTAGGTACACATTTATAACTCTAAATACTTTCTTATACATAACACATTTTTAAGAGCACAATGCTTTAAATTTTTTATACAATTTAAATTAATTCTTCCTTCACAGTATTTTTTATGTAAAATATAGAAATTAGGACATCCTTCGGTACCAAGGTCTGATACATTACAGTTCTCACAAAGTTCCTTTATCCACTTTACTTTCTCCAAACCATTAACAACGATTTCCTTATTTTCTAGATAGGGAACGATTACACGATGAAATTCTTTATAGTCGATATACCCTTCGTTCCAATAAATGCCTCTGTTTCTTTCCAGCCATTTAACTTGCCTCTTTTCGTCACTTGTTAAGTATTTAAACAAGTATGGTGGTTTTATTAAAAATGTTTGCGTATAATCACGGGTAGCAAAAGCTAACTCTTTTATTATAAAATTATTGTACAGATCTTTAAACCCTTGAACATCTAATATGACAGTATTCGGATTCATGATATTTTCCTGACTGTATTACTTAAAGGTTTATATTCAATAATACAGTCATTCAATATAAGACAATACGCAGAAGTTTGATCGGGTATTTCTGAATCACTCTCGATTTCCACTCTTACGTCTACAACAGGGCCTGTCTTTACATTATCAGCTTGTCTAGAGCAATCGATGACAAATAGTGGCGCCAAATCTTTAAATTGTTTTTCACTTAATAAGGGCTCCGGTCGACGCCCGTAATAAGACTGTTGAAATCTGACGTATTGCTCGTATAATAAAGCGATTCTGTTATTCGCGAAACTCACATTTAGGTTTTCATACGGAAAGTAAGTAGAGTTGAGGTACACTTTTACATCACGAACATGACAATGATCGAACTGAGACATATCAGAACTGCTATTGTTTTTTCTATTTGTCTGTAGTCCCATAATAATGTATCTTGGTTTCTCTATTTGCGAGGATGTTTTGATTGACCAGGTATGTTTTGTAGTTTTAGGTAAAGCAGGATATTCGTACAGATCCCAATTTCTGAATATCATCTGGAGTGGTCGATCTTTTTCTAATAGTTTCAGCAAACTTATTTTTTCCTTGTCAGACACTTTAACGTGCGGCACGCGCCAAATGATTTTATTTATCTGTACGTCTTCTACAATTTCACCAGTGTTAAGTTTTACAGCATTCAGGTTAGTGTTACTTCGTAGCAATATCAGTTCGTGCCTACAATTTATCACGACTTTCTTGAAATCCTCTGCGAAACCGATAATATTACAGAGTGGTATAGAAGCAGAAAAATTACCTCCGTTAATGTTTTTTGTACCATCTATATTCCAGCCCCATGAATTCGATGTCTTTGATTCGTTCTCATTCATTGATATTAATGATTTCATGGTGGTAGTTACGCCAGCATTTTTTATTCTATCAATTTCTACTCCATTTAACTCGTACCTTATGTCTTGAAACAAGTAGAGTAAAGCATTATTCGTGAAATGAACACTAGTGGCTTTATCTTTCATATCCTTTTTGCTAACGATAACGGATCCTTCCAAATACAAGGTACTCGCTGATGGGAGAATGTACAAGTCCTGTTGATTAATAGGTATGCGAATTTCGTCGTTTCTATTAAAACTAGTTACATAGGGCTTGTAAGAATGAAATTCAATTCCTTCAACCGTATTATCATAAGTTGGAGCGGATAAAACGTCTAAGATATTCATTTTAGTAAACCAATCACTTTGAGAAATGTCTTGTTGTCTTTAGTTAATTTTATTTTCTTCTTACAGCGAGCTCTTAATGGGGTGGATGCTTGAGCGGGACTGATATTTTGAATTTGTTGATGCACATATTTATTGTAGTCAATCATTTTTTGATTCTAAGATGCAAATACAGCTGCACTTCTTCACCGCGTAAATTTATTAAGCGGTTATTTATATCTATCAATCGGATATGTATGCAGCTTATGTTGTTTTGGTTGACTGGAAAGTATATTGCGTTTTTTGGAATTTCTATAATTCTATAGCCAGGAGGTACGTTAAGCGCGAATTCGTGAATTATGTGACTCGGTTTTCCGTTTGTGTACGAGCCGCTTACGATATCACATTCGATCCTGATCACTGTCGTAGGTAAAATGTTGACTGGAAACTGTGACACATGCCATTTATTTGGTTCCAAGATCTGCTTATCAAAACCTAATAAATTTCTGATAGTATCCTCTTTACTAAAATTTATGTTTTTTGTACAGAATACAGTAGTTTTTAATGTATTGTTATTGCACTGCAGTTTGATTGACGCATCTTTAATGTTAGATTTTAAGTAGTCATTAATATCTTGCAATTCGTAGGTGCCTTCAGGTATTTCAATAACTTCGTTAGAGCCATAATAGAATTTGTTATTTGTTTTGTCGATGTTTGGAATAGAATTAAATGTTGAAAAATGCAATAAGGCACACTCATACTGTTCATTTAGTTGCAATGTGTTAGGATAGTACGTAGATAAAGTTGACGAGTTTCCAGTTATTGACAATGTGAATGACATCTTGCAAATGATAGAAATAAAAGAAAATTATAATTTTTATACGTTTTTATTCCAAAAAGTCCTTAGATATTCTAAACATAAGTGACCACAGTTTTCTGTGTTAAATTTCTGATATCTAGTATAATTATAAAAAATATTACATTTCTTAAAATATCGCATTAATTCCAATGGAGGTTTCAAATCCCCAAAGCTATCAAAATATTCACAATAGTTGTTAACTTTAACATAAGCTACCCAATGTGTTCCAACATTCTTATAATTATCCAAGTTAACGACACCACATTCAATCCGTTTTGGCATCCTTGGTAATTGATCTTTCATGTAGACTCCTCGAAAGTAGGGGATGTTACGTGCATACTTTTGAATATCTACATTAGTTAGAGGACGATTAGGTAGCTTATTTCTTAGTTTTTTGAAGATTTTATAAATAAACCTTTACCATTTTTATGTGACTTAATGTATAAGCCCTTGCCTAACTTTAAAGACTCCATGGCCTTATTGTGTCTTACTGTTTCTTGCAAATTTTGCTGACTAGTTTTGTAATCGTTTACAGTTTTTGCAATACCCGCCGCACCACCAGCTAAAGTACCTAAAGCCGATAAACCCGCAAAAATTGGGATTAAAGGTAGAATTCCTCCAGTTTTTGGCAATGGTATCACACGCGGTACTCGAATTTTTGAAATTTTTGGAAATATTTTTTTTGCCGCTGCGTAAGCAACGTTGATTAATGTTTTGTTATCCTTTGGGTTCAGTTTCTTGATCGTTGAACTTATTTTTGACACGAAACTCTTAAACGTTTTGACGCCGGCACCAGATTTTAATTTAGCTTTCATAACTTTGCTCACTATCCATGAACTCAGTTTTTCACCTTTTCTGGCATCTTTCGACTTAAGTCTTTGTTTAGTCATATTTAATAGTTGTAAATCGGCTTTGTGGCGATTGGGTAAGTCTGTATGGTTTGCATAGGCAATGTCGTGATGCATACAAGCTTCGTCTAGCTTATTCACACCGCGATCACCTCGTTGTAATCGTTTCTGGAGTTTGGTTCCTGGCCCGCAATAATTGTAACCAGGCAAATGAAGTTCGAACGGCAGATTATTAATTAATGAATTAACTAGTTCACCTCCTTGCATTGTCCGAATTGCAATGATGAAAATAGTGCAAAAATAATGTTTATATTAATATTATTTTAACCCACAATTGCATTTTTGTCTATCCAACTGTTTTCTGAATTGTTTAGACCCAACCATTTTACGAACATTTTTGATCCTTTTCTTTTTAAAACTCTTTCTATCAAATAAACACCAGGATAGTTAGATTTTTGAAGTTCTTGCTCGTAAAAAGTTCCCAATATAGCTTGCTTTCGCTGATCTTCTAAATGATATGTAACAGGTATGGTAAAATTAATCTTTTTTATGGTAAATATTTCAGTTGACCAATTAGGTGTATAACCTTTCTCAAACTGGTGTTTGTATTTACTGATCCGAACGAAATCACCCACTTTGAACTTAGGTTTTCTACAAATAGGAACATGTTTAAATGATTTTTTTATATTTTCTTCTATAACTAATACATTAGCTTTATTCACTTCGATTGGTTTAACTCTAATTGTTCGATGTTTTGTGTTGTTATATGTCTTTAATATATCTTGTAACGGTAAATCTAACCATTTATAGTTTCCATTCAGACTAAAACATTTATATAATTTATTTTTAATAGTTTTAATGAGTCGCTCTACAATCGAAGCTTTTTTGGTAGAATATGATGAGTAATGGTTAATATTGTATGACTTCATAAGCATCTGAAATGAGTTGTTATAAAACTCTGTTCCCATATCCGTTTGTAAATTATCAGGTTTGCGTTTGCTGTTTATCAATATTTTTTTGAATGCTCGAGTAACATCGAGTTTATTTTTTGTTTTTAATGGCTCTGTCCAAGCATACTTTGAGAAGCAGTCAATCACCACTAAAATGTAATTATAACCTTTATTATATTTCTTTAGGTTTTGCATGTCCATCAGATCAGCTTGCCACAAGTCATCGACTCCCTTTAGAATGACAGGACGTCTAAGGAAATTTCTTCGTGCTGCTTTGTGTATTTCATTAACAATTTGCTGTTTTGTCATTACTGAGTTTTTTGAAGTAATTTGTCGACCTCTTCTTTAGTATAAAACTTATCTTGCAAATGACTTATGATTGCAGGTATCTTGGCTTTTAAAGTAACTTGAACTGTTTCCCGTGCATCTATAATACTTTGTGAACGCAATGTACCAATAAGTGTATTAAATTCTTTTATCATATTAGCACTCATTCGATCTACATAATCCTTGTTCACTGCATCACCAGCTTCTACTGGATTTTTTATTCCTCTCAGTCTCGATGTTTTTAAATCAAAATCTCCGTTTTCTGATTTTAATAAGGTATTTTCATTAATCTCAAATAACTCTGATAATCGCATTCTTTTATGAATATGATGTCCGAATTTATCTACGTTCATGTTTAAGGTGTATTGTGTTGTGAGGTTTATGATAAAATGAACACACGTTTTAAAATATGTAGGTATTTTATTTATTTATAATTTTACTTTCACGTAATTCTTCAATGATAGATATAATTTCATTATCTAATCCTGTGTTACCAGCATCTCGAGATGCAATTAATAATTTTAATCTATCCACCAGTTCATTTGGATCGTTCCAATATACAAAATCAACCTTTTTCTTCCACATTTTTGTTAAGGGTAGTCCTTTTCCCTTCGATTGAGGGGTCTGAATAGTACTTTGTAGTTTGAAAATAGGCTTAATAACTTGCATATACTTTTGACCTTTATTACTTTTTATTGGTTTATCCGGCTCATAGTCTCGTCGATGTGCATTTGTATCAAGTAGCATTGACTTATAATGCTGCATGTCACTCTCTGTAACCATGTTTAAATCTACGGTCTTCTTCAATAACAACTGTTTCAAACCAGACGTATTTCGGTATTTGCGTCCAGCTACAGTGATATATTCATCGCCGATCGTTATACGAGCAGAACCTAACATCAATTTCCCGTTCTCTACTCTGACACCGAATGGAATATCTGACAGTGCTTCTGAGGATACAGACCAGGATGACGTGTCACGACCTGGGTTGTTTTCAACTAATGATTTATATGAAGAGTCACTTTCGATATCAGATTCATATTCATCTGAATTGTCTTTTTTATCATTGGCTTCTTGATTCTGCAAAGTTTTATCAATAAACGGAAGTTCTTCATTTTTTGTAGGACACAGTGAAGAAGTCTGCTTACTGGCTTTAGCAATCTGGTTGAGTGGTCCTGTTACAGGCTTGAAAACTGATTCCAGTGTTTGCTGATTGTTAATGTCAACATCTCTCATTTTACGTACTTTTTTCTTAACAGCTTCGGCTGCAACTACTATTTGTCTTTTTAACGATTTTTCCATTGCAGAAAAACAAGCCGATAGTGATTGATTAAGCGATGATTGAAGAATAATAATATCACGAAGGTAACGGACTTAAATAACTATATTCTTAATCAAAGACTACAAAGGTATCAAATTTGTTTCTGTAACATCCCTTATTTTTTAAACAATCTTTATTAATTACTACATAATTGAAGGGCTCATTCCATATTTTTGAACACATTTCACGAAATTCAATCCACGTCATATCAGTGTTGACATGTTCTTCATAAATATGACGTAAATTAATGTCATCTTGTTTAAAAATTATGATTAAGTTCGCGTTGTCTCTTACTAACTGCTTAGGGATTTTACTATAAGTTTGATTTAGATAAAAACAATCGATGAACTTATGTCTTCCCATTGCGAAATAATCACGCATGCTATCTTGATTTTCGCAAGCAACATCATCAAATATTATCACAGAGTTAGGTTTCGCGTCTTGAACTCTTAGCACTTCCTCATTTCCATGATATTTCTGAAGTGAAATACCTGGTACTCGTTGTAAAACTTTTTCTAAAAAAATGTATTTGGGTTGGTACAGAGTTTTCGAATAAACATAAACATTTTTAAATCTTAATCCATTTTCGTGTATGAGAAGACCAATCAATAAATTGGTTTTTCCACAATTGGATGGTCCGCAAATGATACATCGAACTGAGTCAGGTAACAATTCTCCGTGACGAAAACTAGTCTTACAAACATCCTCGCAGATTGTTGTAACATGTAGTGATTGAGGTTGCTTTACAAACTTCATGATTACACTTGGAAACCAACTGATTGCTAATGAGTAAATGTATCTGATACATTAATATTTATAAACTGAAATAGTACTCTATCTTTTCCGCGATAGTGCGATCGTTTGAACAATGACAAACTCGCAAGATCATTGATTAAGTGGTTTGGAAGCGATCGTACAATATTCGGTATTCTACGCGAGTTTTGTAGCAATGAGAACTCGCCCTAGCTACTGGCGGCCAGTGGTATAACTTGCAAGATCTCGAAGAGAGTACAGTAATTTGCTCTACCGTCGAGTCAATCGTTTATTATTGGGCATTCTATGACACTGTCGCGTAGCGAGGCGCACTAGCCGAGCTACTTGCCGACAGTGGCATAGAATGCCCAATAATACCCTACTTCGTACACAATGAAATTTATCCAATTTTACACAGCGCTATCATCCCTGAACAACACGGGTTCGTTCAGCAGCGGTCCACTATCTCTAATCTGATTATCTTTTCTGATTATCTCTTCGAAAACATCGACAAACGCCTACAAGTAGATGCTGTTTATACAGATTTTAAAAAGGCTTTTGACAAGGTTGACCACGAAATTCTTTTAAATAAAATAGCGTTTAATGGCATACGTGGAAACTTGCTTCGCTGGTTTTCTTCTTACATTAAAAACAGAACGCAAAAGGTTGTAGTGAATGGATTTCAGTCTGGGTCTGTGCCCATAACCTCCGGTGTTCCACAAGGTTCAATCCTGGGACCCTTATTATTTATTATATATATAAATGATATAAATAAATGTTTTAAAAATACTGAATTTCTCCTATACGCTGATGATCTAAAGTTATATAAGACCATACAAACTGCTGATGATTGCCATATATTTCAAGAAGACTTAGATAGACTTGCAGGATATTGCCTTGACAATAATCTACATCTCAGCCTCCCCAAGTGTAATGTTATAAATTTTACAAAAAACCGATCAGTCATTAATTTAGCATATAGACTACATAACAGCACGTTTACTAATGTACATATTGTAAAAGATCTTGGTATATTATTTGATAATAAACTGTCATTAAATCAACATGTTGAAAATATTGTTAACAAATCATTCAAAATGTTTGGATTTGTCATGAGATCGTCTGCAGAGTTTAAACGGGTTTCTACTTACCTTTACCTATATAAAACACTTGTGCGATCACAGTCTGGAATCCGTTCTATAGGAAGTACGTAGATGAGATCGAGAAGGTTCAGCGTAAGTTTCTACGTGCCATGCATTACAGGTGTTACAAGACTTGCTTATCTTACTCACAGCTATTATCCAAATACAAACTTATTACTCTAGAATCCAGACGTAAGTTCTTGGAAGCCTCTGTACTGTATGTCCATGGTAGCTTTGACTGTATTAATCTCACATGTAGGTTGTGCTATGCAGTCCCTCGTACTGTTAACAAGCGTAGCATTCGTGCAGGCACCCTATTCTTTGTAAATAGCTGTCGAACTAACTCTGGTTTGCGCTGCCCTATGCGTCGTATGGTGGATACTTATAATATTTTTTTTATTGATATTGATATTTTTGCATGCTCGAAGTTAAAATTTAAACGTTATGTAATGAAACTTTTATTTAATGATAATGTATAATTTGGTATCAAACATTGTTTCACTTGTTTTGATTATTTTAATACATTTTTTTTTTAAATTATTTTCTAAGTCTCCTGTTAATTTTAGTAAATAATGAATTGATGTGGTTATGATTTTAATGTTTTGATTATAGTTTTTGTCTTGTGATGTCTATGAAATGTTTATTCTTATTTTTTAAATTTTTCAATTTTTTTTTAATGTAATTAATTAATTAATAGAAAATATTTAAATAATAATGCTCATTTAGTGGCACTGTTTATCATATATTTTTTTGATAATTTGCGGATGATGCAGTGGGCTGCAATATTGTTACCACTCAAATGATTGATATTTGTACATATTATATATTGTGGCTGTTAATTGTCCCTAAATAAATAAAATAAAATAAAACATGCCTTTGACTTTTGATCGACTTTGGCGTGGTTTTTTCGGTTTCGGTTCAGTTGGAAGGCGCCACTCCGAAGCTTGTTGACTAGTTTGCATGTCAAACTCGTAAACCCACGTCTCGTCACCAGTAACAATACCCAAATGATTAGTTAAAATGGTACGGATCGACTCGTGAGATAAAGAAAGTTCAGCGGCTATCTCTCTCAAAGTTGAATGAGGATTTTCAGTCAGTTGAAGACGTTGATGGCCTACCAGAGCGAGGCAAATCTTCCATCACATCTCGACCGCTTTTGAACGCTTTGTACCACTCATAAGCACGTGTTTTTGATAAAGTCGATTCACCGTAAGCCTTCTGTAACATTTTCAGTGACTCCGAACACGAAATTCCATTGGCGATGCAAAATTAAAGACAAACTCTTTGTTCGATGTTTTTGTCCACTATGAAATTCGCCATAGGTACACACTAGATATGATATAACTAAAAACAGCACTATATTTAATATAAATAACAGATGCAACTCCACTACCATAAACAAATCATCCATTCCCGATACTTTTCTGACTGAATGTACACGACATATATTTGTAACGATGGCCCCACCGAATAAACGTGTAAGAGAAAAGTGACAACTTTTCAGCAAAAAATAAAAACGTTTGAACTTCAATAACGCTCATTTCATTGTAAATAGGAGTAAATAGGTACAGCTTGGCAAAAAAGAGTGTGGAATAAATGAGGTCAGCAGTATCGCACCTGTGGCAACCCGGTATACTACGAGTCAACAGTTTTTGATACTTGTGATTTTTGAGAATATGATTCCAATTATTCCAATCCTAAGTGGGTGGGGTGCAGTCCCTCGAACGCTTCAATGTCCAGTATTAACAATGTTAATACAGGACGCTAAAGCATTGTTCGAACGCGGTGTAGTAAGTATCCACATATCGATATTAACAGTGAGGTTGTTGTTGTGCGTCCAGATCTGATGAATGTGCCGCTTGCGTGCATTTCATGTTCGTTAGAAGCGCGCAGGGGTTTTATAAATACGAGCCGTGCGCGAAATATACATGCGCCGTTCGCAAGCGGCGCCTTCGCCAGATCTACGCAACACTATGACTTGACAAATAGTTCGATTACAGGGATAATGAAAGAACACGTTTTTTTTTGAAGTTTCATTTTAATAGAAAATAATTCAATCCGACGAATCGAAAACACTTTCATATAAATATTCAATGCCAGAAAAGCTCACATTTTGGCTAGAGCTTCCTGCACCTGATGATTTTGAATCACTAGAATATTCTAATTCTGACAAATCACTGCTACTGTCATCTCTTAGATTTATTATCAGTCGTTCCATCTGTTCATACATAATCGCACCTCTGTCATAATATTCTTTTTCTATTTTCATTACATGCTTGCATGAATTTTTCCAGTCTTCGGCAGTAATGTTTGAAAATGCTTGTTCAGCAGCCACCTATAAGAAAGAAATTATCTTTAAAATCGTTTATACATTGCAATATTAAATAATTAAGCATGTATAAACTAGGCTACATACCTTTATATCAATGGACCCAACATTGACTGAAGCAATTTTATGCTTTGCGATTCCCCATATCAACTCAATAGGGTTTAGGTCACAATGATAAGGTGGAAGGCGTACCACAGTGTGACCATGATCTCCTAAAATATGGTCAATTTCGTAAATGGGCTCTGGTTTATGCCGCTTCACTAGCATTAATAATTGAGGTTTACGGAGAGACTCATCAAAAGGTATATTGTTTTCCAGTAACCATATCTTTATCTCTGCAACCTTTGAAGCGCTAGTTGGGGCCTTGTTCAAGACAACCGAATGGTAAGGAGCATTATCCATTACAATAATGGAAGGTTCGCTTAGGTTGGGGATTAATTTTTCAGTAACCCATTTTGTGAAGTTGGTTTTATTCATTTCCGAGTGATAATCTTCATTTTTGTTTGTGCCACTGAAAATCAAAAGGGCATTTGGAACAAATCCTTTCTCGCTCCCCGCATGTACAATTATATATCTCTTGCCTTTTGATATGTTGTGTTTCACTCCGCTGACATCAACTGATTGCCAACATTTTTTCAGCTTGTATGATGTATGAATATAACTTTCATCCAAATATATTATTTGTTTTTGTAGTTCTGGAGGCAGGTTTCTATTCTCCATAATAATTTTCAAATATTGCTCCCGCTTTGCTGCTATGTGAGGTTTCTCTATTAGTGCCGATCTGTCTGTTTTACATTTCTTATATGAAAAACCCAGAGAGTGTAATATCTTTCTGAGATGTTCACGGCTTCCGTCATAACCTAAGTCCTCTCTAACTACCGGCAGTAAATTTCTCAGTGTAGGCACCTGAAACATAATATTTTGTTTTAAATCTACTTTTTTTTAATTCATGAAATCTGGAGTAGTGTACGAATAAAACATACCTGCTTTTTCACAGTATAAAAAAAATGAACTTTTTGTCTAATTGCACATAAATCGAAGTTATCTAAATCTTTCTTTGGGCGACCTTTGCGATGTTTTCCCGGTGTTGAAAAAATACCATTATTTTTTTCACCTTCCTGAACAATCTTTCTTATTGTGTTGACAGATTTACCTAAAACAAAAAGCATCAGAACAATACTTTATTATTAAATCCATATTCATTATCTTTAAGTTTCTTGTCTTGGAGGATAGCGTATACGAAACTTGTCAAACTACAAAACATAACCTCAATTTTCAATTTATATAAACAAGAATAAAAGTTATATAAATCTGGATATCTACAAAACTACGCATTGAAAAACATTTGTAAAAACCTTATTTAAGGTACAATAACTAATTTAGAGAACATAAATACCTGTCATATCGGCAGTTCTTTGATAAACATTGTCGATATCGGACAAAACTTGTCCCGCTTGAGATTCGGCCAAACACCGCAAAAAGACGTGGTAAATCACTGCTCTGCCACTACTACGAATAGTTTTATTCATTTTAAATAGTTAATTAGGCAACGAAAATTGTTATTTTTATGAAATCTATGAAAAACGAATAGGATAGACGCACTGTTGACACAGAATGTACTAGCAGTTGACAAGTGAAGCAATGTTGCCTCAATCATCGCTTTTTAATTGTCACCGCGTCAGACTCTTTTTTGCCAAGCTGTATAAATAATGTATAATCGAATTAAAGAAATAAATAAATAAACTATAGACTTTTATATATACCTACTTACTTCTTTAAAAACTTCAACGAGTTTCAACAAATTCATGAAAAACTATTTAATGTTTTTACTCTTGTGAAATTCGCATGACTAGGTCTCAGTAATATATTATTACACGTTTATTCGTGTACTATTACTCAACGAATAAACCGCATTGTAATATTACACTATTATTCTCCGTAAATCAAGTTTGTTTTTGAACCCAGTTATAACTATTTACACGCTTTTTTACAGTACATTGTTCTGCTATTATATGATTGGAAAGATCGTAAGCATTTATATTAGTGTTAATAAGATCAGTTTTCATTTATGTGTTTTCATCTTTGTTAATGCATGGTATAATAATATAAATAATTTTATAAAAGGATGAAATAAAATACAGATATTTCAATGAATAAAAAAAATGTAATCATCTATTTATGTACGTGAACACAAACTACTAGTCTTCTTGATTAAAAAAAAATAACAAATTGCAATATTAGAAAAACTAGTCCTTCTCCTCACTGTCATTGGAGACCGCAATGGAGTTATCCAATGGCAGTAGGTTTTTATACAAACTTTGATAATGGTTTGGTATTGCTCCTGAATCACAAAGACTTATCAAATCCTTAAATAACGGAAGTGGTATAGGTAACATTCCAGCGTACGCTAGTTTTAAGCTTTCAGCATCTTCTGTAGGTTTTCCACGCCGCCTTCTTGAGTTAGTCCTTATAATGATTTGCATCTCTCGTATTTCATCTTCCAAACTATACCTGCAGTAAATTGTATCAGGATGATCATGAGAGAAGTTTACTACTTTTATTTAGCTCCAGCAAATTTTATCGCCGTTTAATTTTTTTAGAGTTAGTAAAGGGGAAGAATTGGTTAAAGGACACCCTTTAACCAATTCTTCCCCTCGTACTAACTCTTTAAAATCCATAAAATTATTTTGTGTCATTTGTTTTACTTGGTACTTGTGCCCAGTAACTTTAGCATTCTTTAGCAAATATGACCTTTCTTTGAACGCTCGATAGCAGCATGCATAGAGTCACTTTCTTATAGGCCCTTCTCTACAAATCGATGAGTTATTTTGATGTTAAATTTCTTCGAGACTAAAGAGCATACGGTAGAGGTGTGCTCAGCCTGGGCAGAGCACCGCCGTGTCCTCGTGGGGGAGATCGGCGACAGCAATCTCTTGCGCCGGGCCTTGGTACAGGTCATGGTCCGGAGCGAGGAGGAGTGGCAGGCGGTCGCCTCCTTCTGCGAAGCAGTAATGCTAGCAAAGGAGGAGGCCGCACGTGCACGCGCGAGGCAATGGTCCTCGCGCCCCAGCCGGGATTCCGATCTCGATTTCCACCCACCGCAGACGTGGACTTGCGGACGGCGAGCAATGGGTAGCTCGCCGTAACCCAAATCGTCGGCGGCGCGTAATGTTCTACGCGTGCCTCAAGGAGATGGCAACCGTAGGGGCCCAGCAGGGTCGAAGCCTACTGGGGCCATGGGTGATGCGAAAGAGATCCCTGGGGCCCTGGAAAAATGGCAAAGAAGGAACAGGAGTGGGTTTTTAGTCAGTAAAAGTCTGGCACTATCTCCCGCTCCGTCTAAGAGCGGGGGATGTCAGTAGATGATTATAACACCCGAAAAAAAACCCCGCGTACTCCTTTCTATTGTTACGTACGATTGCAATAGAATTTATCGCGTAAACATTTGTTTATTTACCGTTACTAGTTATAAAATTAAACTAATATGCAAAGAATATTATAATGTTTGAATCTTTAATACAATTGTTATAAAAAAAATATTAGTAATTATTCTTACTATAATAATTTTTTTATAACAATGAAATACTTTAATTTTAATAACTCATTTTTAATAAAACTTCCATTTTGTGGAATAAAACATTAGTAATAAAATTTGCATACCTACTACTACACGAATAACCGTGTAAGACGACATTACCCAAAGTCGAAACCAATCACAAATCTTCTCAAACGCCTGTAGGTTTTAATATGTTTATTCTTGTTTACTAGACGACTCAAAAAACATGTTATAAAAGCATAAACTATTATTCTTATAATTTTTAAATAAATTATTACCCTAGAAAAAAAAAACACACTAATATAATAGGCGTGTTTTGGGTCTAAAATTTATAAAAAAAATTAAGTAGGTGCAAGTTAGGCAAAAGAAACGAAAAATAAAAAAAAATTAAATCGTGTCAAAACTCTTGCACGTTTATTCGGTGGGGCCATCGAATATGTATATATATTTTCTAATATCCGTCCGATTAATAATCCACGATTTTTATTTTCGTCGTATGCTATCTACCTATGGGGTGTAGACGGACCTCCTGAACCTCTCCCCTCTTACATGCGCCCATGGTGGATGGGCGCATGTAAGACTAATAACTTAATTTGTCTAAGTGATGCCTTATTTTTTCGAGTTGCCGTCAGAAGCCTTTTTTAGTTCAGTTTTTTTTTAAATCTCCCGGTGCCATCTAAAAACAATTGGATTTTTTCAATAAGTAGATAATAAAACAATACTGCATAATGCATTGGTTTTAGGCAAAAGTTGAAGATGTTTGAAAATATAAGATACTACCGGGGAGTTAATTTGAGGGGAATTAACTTTAGGTTCCATCTTAATATCCGCCAACTTGTTTACATTTATATTTTCTTTCAGCTGGTCCCTAAAATTACTCGCTGATTAGGTATCCCCTGTTTTAATCAGAATCTTTAAGCGCAAGCTTCATATTTTTGAACTCTTGCTATCTCAGTTGTATCTCTCGCTTTCTCAACATCAAAAACATCTGATGAGTCAATCCGTATTCGTTTTGCTAAAAAATTAGGTAAATAAACTGTAAAAAAACTTTTTACAAAAACAAAAATATACTTACGACTTCACTAAAAAAAAACACTAAAAGGGTCCAAAATAACTTTAATTTTGGAAGTCGGTGTTAAATAAGAAACAAACAATACCGAGAAACACCGACTTCCGAAATTAAAGTTATATTGGATCTTTTTAGTGTTTTTTTTTAGTGAAGTCGTAAGTATATTTTTGTAAAAAGGTTTTTATTTCACACTTATTAGTTGCGATACACTTTTAGATAACCAGAGTGCCTATTTCTCCTGACAATTCCAATTAACCCAACTGCTAGGTTATATTGTTTTATTATGAAGTTCCTGTGTCTACCTTCCACCTCCCGGCTCCATCATCAGATCAGTTCGATAGCACCTTATAGTCAAACTGCATTTCATAACAATTCTAATAAGCCCAAACACGGCTAGGATACATTGATTAATTACAGAGTTCTGGTGCCTATCTTACGCTCCATCATCATCATCAGGTTACTTCAATACCATTTTCAACATAACTATTCAGAACCATTTATTTATTTGCATTGTCAAAGTCGCTTAACTATCTTCATTAATAATAATAATAATAACACGGCGGCAACACTAACACGTCAAGCGAAAAAAAAATCTCAGAACCATTTTCGACCAATATATATTTTTACAGAGCATTTTTTCAATCCACTATACCAACCAAGCAATAGCCAACAGTAAAATAGTCCAAGAATAAACCCAACATCATGACAAAATATATTTTGTATCGTTTTATCAAAAAAAAACCATAGTACCTAAACGTCAGTGACAACTCCTGTCACAGCAATAAAATACGGAAAATGGGAATTTTAATTTGAGAGAAGATGTTGACGAGAGCCGCAGCTCGAAGAGCACGCCCACCACCTCCGGACTCGTCGCTCAGCTCCGCCTCGCCGCCGCCGGAATCCAGCCCCATCGTGAGTGCTGTGACGTCGGCCGCGGCAGTTGCGTCGAGCTCCAGCGACGAGTACTTCTATCCGCCGACGACTCCACCACCTGCGCGTCGACGGGGAGGACGTCGGCCGCCGAGCGGCTTAGGACCTCGAGGCCCACCGGCTTCTGATAGGGTCCCAGCTCCCGGCGGAAGTGTGCAGCGCATGCGATGGACGAGATCTATCAATGAGAACGTCATGCGCTCATACTATGGGGCTACAGAGGGAGGAAATAACCTGACCGCGTACCGTGTTCGGATGCTCTCTTTGTTTCAGGTGCTTGAGCCAGCCGTCAACGTTTCGGCCCAACGACTGTCGGATCAGGTGCGGGTCATCCAGCGTAATCATATGTTGGACGATACTGTACTTGATCGCCTCCGAACGGAAATGGGTAGCCATGCCATTGCCTCTTCGTCGCAGGCGGAGGTACATTCACAGGTATCACTGTCCTACCATGTCTCCAACCACGCTGACGAAGAGATTACTGACATGGTTACACCTGTAAGTACCCAGTGCAATAATGAATTGAGGAGTGCTTTGGAGTGTGCTATTCGGGAGTATCGCAACATGCCGCTCGAACTTAGGCCGCGCTTACCTCGTTTGCCCATGCATAATAAGAATAAGGCGCTGGTGGCTGCTCTGGATTTGCAGTTGTCAAACTAATTTGACGACTGCGAAGATCTCACTGATACACACTCGATAATGTACTGCGCAGCTGTAGCGGCATGTCGTGTAGCTCACGTCAAGTTTCCGAACTGTGACGTAGCTACACGACCGAAACCAGCTGTGCCGGCTTGGCAGTGCAGGATCGAGCGTCGTATTGGTGGGGCCAGAGCACTCATCGGCAAACTAATCTGCTTCAGGGAGGGCAACACTCGCCCAAGAGTGATGCGCTTTGTGAGGCGGGCGTTTTCGGGGACTGACATCAGCCCCCGAGACTATATGTCCCGTGTCACAGAGCGCATCAACTTCCTGAAGCAGAAGGTGTATGCATGGGCAAACCGTATCCGCAGGTATAAGCGGCGAGTGGAGTGATACACCCAGAATCGCACATTCCGGAGTAATGAAAGGTGGGTTTATAGGGCTTGGGAGCGACCGGACCAAGGTGTGACTGACGCGCGCCTTCCGGATGATGACGTCATGAGGTCATTCTGGCGCAGCATCTGGTCGGTGCCTGTCAGTCACACCGAGGGTGACTGGACTCGAGAGGTCGAGCGAGCGTGCGATCCAATACCACAAATGGGGGCAATTGACATCAGCCCCCAAGATGTAGCTCGTGCAGTCCGTCCGTTGCCAAACTGGAAATCTCCAGGGCCGGATGGGCTGCACAATTTCTGGATTAAGTGGTTTACAAGATCGCATGCTCGCTTGGCATATCAGTTCCAGTCTGCCTTAGAGTCAGGGTCGCTGCCCCAGTTCCTAACAACAGGAATAACCCACCTGCTCCATAAGTCAGGTAGTACTGCGGAGCCTAAAAATTATAGACCGATCACGTGCTTGCCGACGGTCTATAAAGTTCTTACATCCATACTGAGAAGCAAAATTAATAGTCATATTGACAAAAATTTTATCATGTCACCTTCTCAGAATGGATGTAGGAACGGGTCCCGCGGTACTAAGGAGCTGCTCCTCATTGATATGACCATTAGCCAACAGGTTCGACGTTCCCGAAAGGATCTGTCGACATGTTGGATAGATTATAAGAAGGCCTATGACTCTGTTCCTCATACATGGCTCATGAGGGTGCTGGAATTGTATAAAATAGATACAACAATACGCACCTTCCTGATGTCGTGTATGAGGCAATGGAGTACGGTCCTCCGCTATCCAGGATGTCGACATACCCAGAGGAATAGCGAACCTGTAAGGATCGAGCGAGGTATATTCCAGGGAGATAGTTTGAGTCCACTTTGGTTTTGCCTAGCCTTGAATCCTCTAAGCACACTGCTGGAGAATTCAGGTCTAGGCTATCGGTTGAAGAGAGGTGGTCAGGTAATATTTCACCTACTTTACATGGATGACCTGAAACTTTTTGCCCCCAACAATCTGCAACTGATGGAGTTACTGAAGGTAACTGAAACCTTCAGTAATGCCATCAGGATGGAGTTTGGTGTGGACAAATGTGCGGTCATGCATGTAAAGCGAGGGGAGGTTGTGGAATCCGTGGGCACTCAACTCACGGATTCCATAAACCTGAGATCCCTCTCTCCAACCGAAACCTATAAGTATTTGGGTAGGTATGTCGGAAGCTCTAGCCATCAATATCACTGACATGAAGATATCGTTGAAGGAGCGTTTCTTTGGACGCCTGAAGAAGGTATTCAATAGCCTTCTTTCAGGCGGAAACAAGGTGCGCGCCTTCAACGGTTGGGTCATGCCGGTATTGATGTACTCTTTAGGCGTACTCAAATGGACTCAAACAGAACTTGACGCCCTGGATAGGAAGGTCCGGACACTGCTGACTGCATACCGAATGCATCACCCACGATCGTCGGTGATGAGATTGTATATCCCGCGGAAGTGTGGGGGTCGAGGTTTTTTAAATGCTAAGACCCTACACAACCGCGAGGTATGCAGTCTCAGGGAATATTTCCTAGCTGCCGACGTGGGTATGCATCGAGATGTAGTGGCAGTGGACAAGGGACTCACCCCGCTCTCCCTGGCTAATGAGAACTGGCGCAAACCGGTAGTGCTTGACACTAACGATCGCAGGGAAGTATGGCAGAGCAAGGAACTTCACGGACGGTTTTTCCGGGCCCTTCACGGGCCCGATGTAGACCAATTGGCGTCCGTAGCCTGGCTGCGTTCCGGTGACCTCTTTGGGGAAACCGAAGGTTTTGTCTGTGCAATTATGGACGAAGTTATCATGACGAATAACTACCGGAGATTTATTGTGAAGGACGGCACGGTTGACATATGTCGGGCATGTCACCGTCCGGGAGAATCAATTCGTCACATTATCTCTGGTTGTTCTCGTCTAGCTAACGGAGAGTACTTGCATAGACACAACCTTGTAGCCAGGATTAGCCATCAGCAATTTGCTCTGAAATACTCTCTTGTAGAATCGGAAGTGCCGTACTATAGGTACGAGCCCGATCCAGTTCTTGATAATGGTCATATCACTTTGTACTGGGATCGGTCCATCATCACTGACAGGACTATTGTAGCCAATAAGCCTGATATAGTGATGGTGGACCGAAGCGAGAGGCGTGCAATGATTGTTGACATATCCGTTCCGCATGACGAGAACCTCGTGAAAGCTGAGAAAGATAAACAAATCAAGTATACTGACTTGGCTCGCGAGGTTGTCGACATGTGGGATGTAGACTCGGCGATCATTGTACCGATAGTCGTGTCGGGCAATGGCTTAATAGCCAAGAGCCTCGACCAACACCTTAGGAGGCTCGCGTTAGGCGACTGGATCAAGGGCTTGATTCAGAAAGCGGTACTCCTGGACATGGCTCGTATTGTTAGGAGGTTCCTTTCTCTGGAGCCCTGACCGCCGGTAGCTTGGACCCTGTTCCCGATACCGGTGGGACACTATTTTTTATATTTTTAAATGTTTTTTTATTTTTTTATTGAAATATTTAAAAATATAATTTCTAAGATAAAATGACCAATAAACGAAATAATAATAATAATAAATGGTTCCATCGCTGTATCTCTACGTTGACGTCGTGGTGGGGCTTGCGTGCTCCAATATACCCTAGGTCTGTATCGGTAAAGTTTGCTTTGCCGTAATATGCCTAGGGTGAGGGGCCAGACTAAGAGAGATATAATCCGCAGCGCAGTTTTGTGGCGAACTGTTTGGCATTAGCGACCCCACGGACCCGATCTCCCGGGAGAATTCTTGTTCTTCATCTCCGGCTTGCCTTTATTGGCCGGCCGTAGTGAACACTGACGAGGAACTGAGCTCCCACCTCTCTCTTGCCTTTATTGGCTGGCTTGAGTGGAGATTCCCAAGAGCAAACGTGCTCGGGAGAAGGATGTATAATCCAGTAAGGTGCTGGTAGGGATTTTGACCGTACTTCCGGGATTGTCCTGATAGCCGTGGTATACCTCTCCACTCCTCAAGCACCTCAGGATATGTTGCCCTCTTGTTGCTACGTCACTTCGTGCTAGCGGCCGTTTTTGGGGGCCCATTTATTGAGTGTGCAAGTCACCCCCTGCCTTTTTTCGATGCATATTAATAACGTTGTTCAGGCAGGGGCCATAGTCTTGACATAGTTCCATGTTACCAGTCCACTTAAGACTCCAAAAACCATAGCCCTATTATCTTTGTTCTCCATATGTCGCAACAGTGTTTCAATAACCGGGGGTTGTCCTTGGGTGCACTAGCATAGCGCGTACAGGGATAATCGTCGGTTGGTATCATGTTCCATTATAATTATCTAAAGGGCCTTTGCGAGTTGGCTTCGGCTCCTCGTACGCCTCCTAAAGGTCCAGGACCTCAGGGTCCTGAGATAAATAAAATAATAATAATAATCTGTGGCCCGGCTGTCAAAATGACTGACAACAAATTTTTTCTCGCCGAATTTTTTCCTTAAATTTAATTAAATAATAGACCGAATAAAATGTTAAACCACCGAAAAACCAGCCGAAAAAAATGAAAAAATCAAACCACATCACCATATAACAACAAATACCACCGAACAAAAATGTAAATACACAACGACTTGGCGATGAAATTATTATGAAATGCTGACGAGAAGCCGGGCACGAGAACAAGAAACACACCCAACATCTTCGGGATCGTCGCTCAGCTCCGCCTCGCAGCCGCCGGGACCAGCGCCAGCCGTGAGTCCAGTGATTCCGGCAGCTGCAGTTGCGTCGAGTTCGAGCGACGAATATTTCTCGCCGCCGACGACACCACCACCTGCGCGTCGACGGGGAAGAGGCCGACCTCCGGCCAGCTTGAGACCTCGAGGCCCTCCGGCCTCTGATAGGGTCCCCACTGCCGGTGGAAGTGTGCAGCGCATGCGATGGACACAATCCATTAATGAAAATGTCATGCGCTCATACTTTGGGGCTACAGAGGGGGGAAGTAACTTGACTGCGTACCGTGGTCGGATGCTCTCTCTGTTTCAAGTGCTTGAGCCAACTGTCAACGTTTCGGCCCAACGTCTATCGGATCAGGTGCGGGTCATCCAGCGTAACCGTATGTTGGATGACGCCGTACTTGACAGACTTCGCTTGGAATCACAGAGAAGCCGTGCCTCATCTGCTACACCACCGGCCGCGGTGCAACTTCAACCCAGTGCCTTACCGCGACCCGACCACGTTGGTGACGCCGATGATGACGCGGCTATATCTGTGAGTACCCAATGCAATGAACGATTGAGGAGCGCTTTGGAGGACGCACTTCGAGAGTATCGCTCCACACCGCCAGGGTTTAGACCTCGTCTACCGCGTTTGCCCATGCATAAAAGAAATAGGGCGCTGGTGTGTGCTCTAGATTCGCAGCTATCAAATTGTTTTGATAGCAGCAAAGACCTCGCTGATACCCACTCGATCTTGTACTGTGCGGCTGCAGCGGCATGTCGTGTAGCTCACGTTAAGTTCCCTAACTGTGACAGAGCTACACGACCAGCTGTACCAGCTTGGCAACGCAGGATAGAGCGCCGTATCGGCGAGGCTAGAGCACTCATCGGCAAGCTTATCTGTTTCAGGGAGGGCAACACTCGCCCTAGGGTGATGCGCTTTGTGAGGCGGGCATTCTTGGGGACTGATATTAGCCCTCAAAATTATCTGCCCTGCGTCACAGAGCGTATCGACTTCCTGAAGCAGAAGGTTTATGCATGGGCGAGCCGTATTCGACGGTACAAGCGGCGAGTGGAGCGGTACACTCAGAATCGCACATTCCAAAGCAATGAAAGGTGGGTTTACAGGACTTGGGAGCGACCGGACCAAGATGTGACTGATACGCGCCTACCGGATGATGACGCCATGTGTTCATTCTGGCGCAGAATCTGGTCGGTACCTGTCAGTCACATCGAGGGTGATTGGATTCGAGAGGTCGAACGCACGTGCGATCTTTTACCAGAAATGGGGGCAATTACCATCAGCCCCCAAGATGTAGCTCGTGCAGTCCGTCCACTGCCTAACTGGAAATCTCCAGGGCCGGACGGACTGCACAATTTCTGGATAAAATGGTTTCAAGGGTCGCACGCTCGCTTGGCATCTCAGTTCCAGTCTGCCTTAGAGTCAGACCCGAGTTTTTGACGACTGGAATAACCCACCTGCTCCATAAATCAGGTAGTACTGCGGATCCTAAAAATTATAGACCGATCACGTGTTTACCGACGGTCTATAAAGTTCTTACATCCATACTGAGAGCTAAAATTAATACTCACATTGAAACAAATTCTATCATGTCTGCCGCTCAGAATGGATGTAGGAACGGGTCCCGCGGTACTAAGGAGCTGCTCCTCATAGATATGGCCATTAGCCAACAGGTTCGACGTTCCCGAAAGGATCTGTCGACATGTTGGATAGATTATAAGAAGGCCTATGACTCTGTTCCTCATACATGGCTCATGAGGGTGCTGGAACTTTATAAAGTTGATACAACTCTACGCACCTTCCTGATGTCATGTATGAGGCAGTGGAGAACAGTCCTTCACTATCCGGATGACGACAGATTTGGGAGAACAGCGAGCTGAAAAGGATTGAGCGTGGCATATTCCAGGGCGACAGTCTGAGTCCACTGTGGTTTTGTCTAGCCTTGAACCCTCTTAGCACACTACTGGAGGGGTCGGGCTTAGGCTACCGGTTGAAAAGAGGTGGTCAGGTTATATCTCACCTTCTTTACATGGATGATCTGAAACTCTTTGCCCCCAACAACTTGCACCTGATGGAGTTACTGAAGGTAACTGAAACCTTCAGTAGCGCCATCAGGATGGAATTTGGTGTGGATAAATGTGCAGTCATGCATGTAAAGCGAGGGGAGATTATGGAATCCGTGGGAACTCAGCTCTCGGATTCCATATACCTTAGATCCCTCTGCTCAACCGAAACTTACAAGTATTTGGGTATGTCGGAAGCGTTAGGCATCAATGCTGCTGACGTGAAACAATCGTTGAAGGAGCGCTTCTTTGGCCGCCTGAATAGGGTACTAAAAAGTCTCTTATCAGGTGGGAATAAGGTGCGCGCCTTCAACGGTTGGGTCATGCCGGTTTTGATGTATTCTTTCGGCATACTCAAATGGACTCAGACAGAACTTGACGCCCTGGATAGGAGGGTCCGCACACTGCTTACCGCAAATCGAATGCATCACCCACGGTCATCGGTGATGAGACTGTATATCCCGCGGAAATGTGGTGGTCGTGGCTTTTTAAATGCTAAGACCCTACACAACCGCGAGGTATGCAGTTGTAGTGTGTAACCACTTATGTTTGTAGACAGACTTATTATAGTGCATCGTTAGCGATACTGTTTTGTACTTGAATATAACTTGTGACACAATATACCGAACCTTCAAACCAAACAGTCGTATCATTCCTTCTTCTAACCGAACCTGTTCAGACCACACTACATGGCGACCCTACCAGGATATCATCGCTGACGAAAATCATTAGTCACAACGAGCACCGATATACAAACAAATAACGAATTGGGACATCGGCATTCGATTTTTTTGGAAAACTAACAGAAACTGGGAAACAGACTATCGTGCTATGGGATCAACAAAAAGCAAGGAGCAAGTAATAATTGCGCAATCTGCAGCTGGGAGCAACCACGCACAAGCGACGGCGGAACACCTGCAGACCAACAACATCCTACTATCAATAATATGTACCTGTATGCTGCTAGCGGTATTGATCGGATTCTTCTGCCTGTACAAGCGATGCCACACCAACTGGATGCAGAAGCAGCTTAGGAGTGAAGCTTTGGAACGAGTTCTGTCACGTGTCAGCTACCGAAGACGCAGGGAGTTCAGAGAGCGCGAGGACCCAGAAGCCAAGTTGTAAAAATGACCACCAAGTAAGTTGTAATCGGTACCAACGCGCGTGCTAATCTCTTTATTTTTTCAAGTAAAATGTATAATTTTTAATGAATTTGCCCACTTGCTTCATGTAATTTTAATAGATGTTTAGACACCTAACACCTACTTATAAGATAGATTATGAGTATAGAATTAAAATTATCAGATATTTATAAGCAGATAAAACATTGTACGGATTCTATTTCTAAGTTAGGACCCACTAGAAGGGTAGGTAGTAATTTTGAAAATAAGATTTCGGAAGCTAAGAGCTTATATGTATCATTTAAAAGTATTTTAAGTATTTTGCCAAAAGATGTATCTACAGAATTACTATTTTTAATTTCATGTATAAACAAATGTTATGATAAAATTTTGAAATTTGAGTTAGAATCAAGCCAAAGTAAAACCATCAAAATGTCAGTGTCAGGTGAAAAGTTCAATTTAAAAACAGCTGTAAGCTTATTGCCTAAAATGACAGGTGATGAGGAGGTGACTAGCGATTTAATTTCAGCGATTGAATTGTATGAGTCAATGCTTGCTGAAGATGATAAAGCAATTTTAATTAATTTTGTTTTAAAGAGTCGATTAAATAGTGGAGCAAAAATGCGTTTAGCAACTTCGTATACCTCTATAAAGTTACTGTTAGAAGATATGCGTAAATATTTGCTTACTCGTAAGTCAGACACTGCTTTACAGTCAAGATTACAAAAGGCTAGGCAAGGTGAAAAGTCAGTTACAGATTTTGGCCAGGAGATAGAAAAGTTGTTTGTAGAATTGACTATTTCTCAGGCTAATGGTGATGACAAAGCGTACGAGGTATTGCGTCCTCTCAACGAAAGGAACGCAATTAGATGTTTTTCCGAGGGATTAAGAAGTCAAAAATTAGGAACAATTATTTCAGCACGAAATTTGACCTCGCTAAAGGATGCCATTAGAGTGGCCGAAGATGAAACTAGCTCAACTTCAGACCACCAGGCCGTTATGTCATATAATCGGCGGCCTACTCGAAATAACAATTTCTTAAATCGTGGATTTCGTGGTCGAAATTCATCAAGGTATTTTCGAGGTAGTAGGCATTCACACGGTACACAACAAAATTTTGCTGTGCCAAGGAACACGTGGCGAGCCAGCCGCGGCGCTCAAGTACACCGCCATGGAGCGTCAAGTTACGGAGCCAGGTATGTTCGCGGTAGTCGTGGGAATTGCGCAAACCATTCTAATAATAGAAATTTAAATCATTTTACAGCAAATGAACAACGAGAGTCACCATCTACCGAAAATAGTAGTAATGATAATTCTTCCAATCAGAATTTAGGAGCATTTTTTCGTTCCTAATCAAGTTCTTACTTGCGATAGCATTAATTGGGTAAATTTAAGTTTAAATAATAAAGAGTTAGAATTCTTAGTAGATACGGGGGCCTCTTTATCATGCGTTAGTTATAAAGTTTTAGATTTAGCGCAGCTAGAAATGCATAAATGCGATTTAAATATCTATGGTATAGGTGGTAGTTTAAAAGCTATTGGATTTGTTAATTTGACACTAGAGTCCAAGAATATAATATTTAGGCATAAGTTTTACGTATTTAGGAATTTACCATGTAAGTCGATAGGAATATTGGGTCAAGATTTTATAAAACGGTACTGTGGCGTTATAGATAATGACTTCAATACTTTATCTCTAAAAGTAGCAAAGTACAAAGTCACATTACCATTACATTTTTATAATTGTAATTTAACTATCGCACCGCGATGTGAAGTTATTAAATATATACCTACACGTATTAATTATGATTGTGTTATATACCCTAAGGAAATTATTCCAGGAATATTTTTGGCTAGTATAGTAGCTAGGCCAAAAAATGGAAAGATTCCTGTTAGACTTTTGAATACAACTGACAAGGAAATAACTTTATGCTTGAATGAGTTTGAGGTCGATAAATTAGAGAATTACGAATTTTGTAATTTTTGTAGTCCAGAAGTAAATGTAGGGAGAATTCAGACATTATTTTCATTACTCAATGTAGGTTCATACTTAAATAAAGAGGAACAGTTATCAACCGAGCAAATTTGTGCTAAATATTCGGACATATTCCATTTACCAGGTGATAAATTGAGTGTCACTAACGTTTATGAGCAGTCAATTCATTTGAAAGATAACACTACGCCTGTGTATAAAAAACAATACAGGATTCTATTCACCCAGAAAGAGGAACTTAATAGACAGATCGATGATATGTTACGAGATGAGATTATAGAGAAAGCCAGCAGTGAGTGGTCCAGCCCCTTATTGCTAGTGCCCAAAAAGTTAGATAGGAGCGGTAAACGTCAATGGAGAGTAGTAATAGACTACAGACAATTAAATGAGAGAATACAGGATGACAAATTTCCACTCCCAAATATAACAGACATTTTAGAATCTTTAAGTGGTGCCTTTTATTTTAGTCATTGCGATTTAAGTCGTAGTTATTATCAGTGTAATTTATCTAAAGAATCAAGGAAGTACACTGCATTCACTACCGATAAAGGCCAATTCCAAATGTGTAGATTACCGATGGGGTTAAAAATTAGCCCATCTGCATTCAGCAGATTAATGACAGTTGCAATGTCAGGTTTAAATTACGAAAAGTGTATCATTTATTTAGACGACTTAATCATTTTTGGTAGAAATTTGGCAGAACATAATAAAAATCTCATGACAGTTTTTGAAAGATTACGTAAAGTTAAATTAAAGTTAAATCCGTCGAAATGTGAATTCCTAAAGCGGCAAATCCTTTACTTAGGGCATGTAATATCATCGTCAGGAATTTTACCTGACCCTGAAAAGATCCGAGTAATTGAAAATTATCCGACACCGACATGTGTGGATGACGTCAAGCGTTTTGTTGCATTTAGTAACTATTATAGGAAATTTATTCGAAACTTTGCAGCTATTGTTTTGCCACTAAACAAATTATGTAGAAAGAAGGTTCAGTTTGAATGGACTACAGAATGTCAGAATGCCTTTGGAACACTTAAAAAGTTACTTTCTAGTCCACCTGTATTAGATTACCCAAATTTCTCTAATGAAAATGAATTTATTTTTCAAACAGACAGTTCTGGTTTTGCTATAGGAAGTGTGTTAAGTAATTCTAACGAAAAACCTGTCGCATTTGCTAGTAGAGGCTTAAATAAAGCAGAGTTAATTATGCAACAATAGAAAAGGAACTTCTGGCAATAGTTTGGTCAATAAAATATTTTAGACCATATTTATATGGAAAGAAATTTGTAATTAGGACCGACCATCGGCCATTAATTTATCTATTTAACATGTCAAATCCATCTAGTCGTTTAACAAAATTTCGTCTTTTATTAGAGGAATACGACTTTAAAATAGAATATGTGTGAAGAGGAAAGGACAATGTAGTTGCTGACGCGCTATCTAGAGTTATTTTGACTTCAGACGAGTTAAAACAAATGAATAACAAATTGGTTAATGTAATGACTAGAGCGCAATACAGGAAAAATCAGCAATTAACTGATTTGACAAATACTACTGAGACTTCGAATGACAATAGGTCTGATCAGCCTAAAGTCGCTGAAGTACTTAAAAAATGTGACACGGATGTAGAATTAATTATTTTACCAGAGACAAATCTGCGCAGATTACTCAGATTAATAAATAATAACGATGATTCGTTATTTTTCTCAAGGAAAAAGACTTTTGTGTATTGCAAAAACAAAAATAATTTATTTGCAAGCTCTTCTTCTTTATCAGTAAACTCGCGAGACGATTTGCTGAAAGAAATGGCATTATTCTGCAAAAAATTAAATATAGAGGAAATAACCATTATGAAAACGCGTAAAAATAAAGAGCTCATTGAAAGTATAGCCAAATATATTTCTAAAAATAAATCGAGTGATTTTCCTCGAATATGTGTGGTAAAGGAAGCCCAAAGAATATATGATGATGACGATAAAAAAGTAATAATGAATGACTTTCATTTATTACCAACAAGTGGTCATATAGGAGTTAGAAGAATGATAGGTAAAATTAAAAAATATTATTATTGGCCATCATTAGAAAACGATGTTAGGTGTTATGTAGAAAAATGCGGCAAGTGTCAAAAACAAAAATATACAAAAATTCATAAGGAGCCATTAACAATTACATCCACAGCATCATCATCTTTTGAAAAAATTTTCTTAGATATTGTAGGACCATTAGATAGAGATGATTTAGGGTACAGTTACATTTTGACCTTACAGTGTGAGCTCAGTAAATATGTTGAAGCATATCCATTAAAAACAAAAACTACAACAGAAGTAGCTAAATCATTTGTGGAAAATTTTATTTTACGATATGGAATTCCAAAAGAAATTGCAAGCGATAGAGGTACAGAGTTTATTTCAAATGTGATGTCAGAATTATGCAAAATTTTAAATATAAAACAAACAATTGCTACAGCGTATCATCATCAAAGTATTGGGTCATTAGAAAATTCACATAAAGTGTTAGGAAACTATTTACGAATCCAAACAGATAATCATCCGTCAAATTGGAGTTCATGGTTACAGTATTGGTGTTTTTCATATAACACTGCTGTACACTCAGAGACTAAATATACACCATACGAGTTAGTGTTTGGACAAGTATGTAGATTGCCTAATAATCTATGTAACATTGTAGAACCGCTGTATAATTTTGAAAACTATGTATTGGAATTTAAGTACAGATTACAAAAAGCTCAAAATGATGCAAGAAATAATTTAATTTTAAGTAAGGAACGTAGAAAATTAAATTATGATAAGTCAATTAATCCTATTGTTTATAAATCAGGTGATGCATTATTATTGAAAAATGAAATAGGAAATAAATTGGATACTTTGTACACCGGCCCATATATTGTTATAGAAGACCTAGCGCCTAATGTCAAAATTAATATTAATGGAAAAGATGTCATAGTTCATAAGAATAGAACAAAATTGTATACGGAACCATAGTTAAGTTAATTTTAAGTCTAAAAAAAAAAAATAGTTTTTTTGTGTTCAATTTTTTTTTTTTTCAAATAACGGGGATGATGTAGTGTGTAACCACTTATGTTTGTAGACAGCCTTATTATAGTGCATCGTTAGCGATACTGTTTTGTACTTGAATATAACTTGTGACACAATATACCGAACCTTCAAACCAAACAGTCGTATCATTCCTTCTTCTAACCGAACCTGTTCAGACCACACTACACAGTCTCAGGGAATACTTCCTAGAAACCGACGTGGGTATGCACCGAGATGTGGTAGCGGTGGACAAGGGCCTCACTCCGCTCTCCTTGGCTAACGGGAACTGGCGCAAACCTATAATACTGGATACTAATGACCGCAGGGAAGTATGGCAGAGTAAGGAGCTTCACGGGCGCTTTTACCGGGCCCTACCTGGACCCGATGTAGACCTATTAGCGTCTGTATCCTGGCTGCGCTTCGGTGACCTCTTCGGGGAAACCGAAGGTTTTGTCTATGCGATAATGGACGAAGTTGTGATGACGAACAACTACCGGAAATATATTGTGAAGGACGGTACGGCTGACATCTGTCGGGCATGCCACCGGCCCGGGGAATCAATCCGACACATTATTTCTGGGTGTTCTCACCTAGCCAACGGAGACTATTTGCATAGACACAACCTCGTAGCCAGGATTATTCACCAGCAACTTGCTCTTAAATACAATCTTGTGGAATCAGAAGTACCGTACTATAAGTATGTGCCCGACCCAGTTCTCGACAATGGCAGTATCACGTTGTAGGGTGATTTTCAAATTTTTTGTACAATTACAAAAATGAAACAAAAATGAATATCGTTACAAAAGTGACCAACGTTACAAAAAAATAACAAAAAGGAAATATTAGGGCTATTTCACAACACTATTAAAATAATGAAATTAGAGCTTAATCATTTATTGATAACATAAGCAGTCTCTTTAATTACAAAATACAGTCTCAGAACAAATTGTGCATTCCGTTTGGTCATTAAGTGTTTATTAAAATGTTTAGCCTACAGAAAACAAACCATTGGTGATGGAACTTACGGTTAAAAATTATTAATTACTTTTAATACGTTATTACAAAAATAATAGTAAAGTTAGTTATTATTTATCAGCATTTTTTATTAAGAAAGAACTAGTAATAAACCAAATAAAAAATACTCATAAGTGCCGTATAGCTACTACGAGTAGTATCTATACGTCGCTTATATATAATTAATAAGGAAACTGTTATATCTACACCGCGAAATTTTGATCGTTTTAATCCCGTGGAGGGTCGATCCGGTACATGAAACACTATTGATTTGTACGTCAGCTGATCGAGTCCAATGATCTGTAAGTAAAAAAATTGCGCTCTAGTTAATACATTACCCTGTATGTAGGTAAGCATAATTAAAAAAATAATTCCATTCTGAAATCGGCTTTGCTTCATATTTGTTACATCCTTTTTGGTACGCAATCAAAATATGTAACAAATCGTTACGAAAATGAAAATCAACGGTTTGTTGAATAACGACCTTCGACATTTGAAGGTTAAAAATAATGTTGTTGGACTTGTCTATCACCTTAATCAAATTGAATCAATATTATTCTTTGAATTTACGCAAAAATAGTAAAACAGAGACTTACCGTTGTTTTTATAGCTGATCAACTAAAATGAAAACTTTATTGTGGAAAAAACCCTACACCGCAAGAAACACACTTTTCACAACAATGACACCTGCAGACAAAATGGCGAATAATATTTTGTTGCCATCTGATTGGATGTCTTTGACAAGAATGTGTTGCTAATAAAGAATCTCAAATATCTACTAATATTTGTGTTACAATAATGATCAACAAAATTGAATGAAATAGAAGACACATTTTGAAAGACTTAATATTATAATTATTACATAAAGATTTTTATTTCAATTTTGTATAATTTACATAATAATTACCCAATAAGATATTCCGCAAACAGAACTTACATTAAAATGAGTAGGTTAATCTTTATGATGGTTTTTGTAACGCGCTTTCGCTTAGAGACACGTAGTAGATGTATGGAAATATTATGACACTAAGAGCATGAATGTCCTATATTTCAGACTACTTATTTTTTTTTTAACTGAAATGTTGAAATCCTTCTCAATAAACTTTTATTCAATGATAATAACAATAATTTGATCGTTTAATATGTTATGTCTGGACAATATTCCGGGGGACGTTTTCACGTCCCAAAATGTACAAAAATTTTGAAAATCACCCTATATTGGGATCGATCTATCATCACTGACAGGACTATTGTTGCCAATAAGCCTGATATAGTGGTGATAGATCGACTAGAGCGTCGTACAGTGATTGTTGATATAGCGGTCCCTCATGACGAGAACCTCGTGAAAGCTGAGAAAGATAAGCAAACTAAGTATCTTGACTTGGCTCGCGAGGTTGTCGACATGTGGGAAGTGGATACAGCAGTCATTGTACCGATAGTCGTGACGGCCAATGGATTAATATCAAAGAGCCTCGACCAACATCTAAGGAGGCTCTCGTTAGGCAGTTGGATCAAGGGCTTGATCCAGAAAGCAGTACTCTTAGACACGGCGCGTATTGTCCGGAGGTTCCTCTCTCAGGAGCCCTGACCACCGGTAGCTTGGACCCTGTTCCCGATGCCGGTGGGCTACTATTTTTTATATTTTTAAATGTTTTTTTTTAATATGTTTTTTTTTAAGGAAATATTTAAAAATGAAATATGTATTTAAATATAAATAAATGTAATAATAATATTTTATATCTGTGGCTCGGCTGTCAACTATATCATATACATCTATACATAATGCAACCATAATGACAAAATAACAATGAAAAATATGGAAAATTGAAGCCGAAAAGACGGATAATGTTGACAAGAGCCGCAGCTCGCCGTGCACGCCTACCACCTCCGGCCTCGTCGCTCAGCTCCGCCTCGCCGCCGCCGGAACCCAGCCCCACCGTGAGTGCTGTGACACCGGCCGTGGCAGTTGCGTCGAGCTCCAGCGACGAGTACTTTTCTCCGCCCACGTCACCACCACCTGCGCGTCGACGGAGAGGACGCCGGCCACCGAGTGGCTTAGGACCTCGAGGCCCACCGGCCTCTGATAGGGTCCCAGCTCCCGGCGGAAGTGTGCAGCGCATGCGATGGACGCAATCCATCAATGCGAACGTCATGCGCGCATACTATGGGGCTACAGAGGGAGGAAACAACCTGACCGCGTACCGTGTTCGGATGCTCTCTTTGTTTCAGGTACTTGAGCCAGCCGTCAACGTTTCGGCCCAACGACTGTCGGATCAGGTGCGGGTTATCCAGCGTAATCATGTGTTGGACGATACTGTACTTGATCGCCTCCGAACGGAAATGAGTAACCATGCCATTGCTCCTTCGTCGCAGTCTGTGGTACCAGTGATGGTACCACCGTCCTACCATCGTTCCGGCCATGCTGACGAAGAGATTACTGACATGGTTACACATGTAAGTACCCAGTGCAACAATGAATTGAGGAGTGCTTTGGAGTGTGCTATTCGGGAGTATCGCAACATGCCGCTCGAACTTAGGCCGCGCTTACCTCGTTTGCCCATGCATAATAAGAATAAGGCGCTGGTGGCTGCTCTGGATTTGCAGTTGTCAAACTATTTTGACGACTGCAAAGATCTCACTGATACACACTCGATAATGTACTGCGCGGCTGTTGCGGCATGTCGTGCAGCTCACGTCAAGTTTCCAAACTGTGACGTAGCTACACGACCGAAACCAGCCGTACCGGCTTGGCAGTGCAGGATCGAGCGTCGTATTGGTGGGGCCAGAGCACTCATCGGCAAACTAATCTGCTTCAGGGAGGGCAACACTCGCCCAAAAGTGATGCGCTTTGTGAGACGGGCGTTTTCGGGGACTGACATTAGCCCCCGAGATTATATGTCCCGTGTCACGGAGCGCATCGACTTCCTGAAGCAGAAGCTGTATGCATGGGCAAACCGTATCCGCAGGTATAAGCGTCGGGTGGAGCGATACACCCAGAATCGCACATTCCGGAGTAATGAAAGGTGGGTTTATAGGGCTTGGGAGAGACCGGACCAAGGTGTGACTGATGCGTGCCTCCCGGATGATGACGCCATGAGTTCATTCTGGCGCAGCATCTGGTCGGTGCCTGTCAGTCACACCGAGGGTGACTGGACTCGAGAGGTCGAGCGTGCGTGCGATCCAATACCACAAATGGGGGCAATTGACATCAGCCCCCAAGATGTAGCTCGTGCAGTCCGTCCGTTGCCAAACTGGAAATCTCCAGGGCCGGATGGGCTGCACAATTTCTGGATTAAGTGGTTTACAAGATCGTACGCTCGCTTGGCATATCAGTTCCAGTCTGCCTTAGAGTCAGGGTCGCTACCTCAGTTCCTAACAACAGGAATAACCCACCTGCTCCATAAGTCAGGTAGTACTGCGGAACCTAAAAATTATAGACCGATCAGGTGTTTGCCGACGGTCTATAAAGTTCTTACATCCATACTGAGAAGCAAAATTAATAGTCATATTGACAAAAATTTAATCATGTCACCTTCTCAGAATGGATGTAGGAACGGGTCCCGCGGTACTAAGGAGCTGCTCCTCATTGATATGACCATTAGCCAACAGGTTCGACGTTCCCGAAAGGATCTGTCGACATGTTGGATAGATTATAAGAAGGCCTATGACGCTGTTCCTCATACATGGCTCATGAGGGTGCTGGATTGTATAAAATTGATACAACACTACGCACCTTCCTGATGTCGTGTATGAGGCAATGGAGTACGGTCCTCCGCTATCCAGGATGTCGACATACCCAGAGGAATAGCGAACCTGTAAGGATCGAGCGAGGTATATTCCAGGGAGATAGTTTGAGTCCACTTTGGTTTTGCCTAGCCTTGAATCCTCTAAGCACACTGCTGGAGAATTCAGGTCTAGGCTATCGGTTGAAGAGAGGTGGTCAGGTAATATCTCACCTACTTTACATGGATGACCTGAAACTTTTTGCCCCCAACAATCTGCAACTGATGGAGCTACTGAAGGTAACTGAAACCTTCAGTAGTGCCATCAGGATGGAGTTTGGTGTGGACAAATGTGCGGTCATGCATGTAAAGCGAGGGGAGATTGTGGAATCCGTGGGCACTCAACTCACGGATTTCATAAACCTGAGATCCCTCTCTCCAACCGAAACCTATAAGTATTTGGGTATGTCGGAAGCTCTAGGCATCAATATCACTGACATGAAGCAATCGTTGAAGGAGCGTTTCTTTGGACGCCTGAAGAAGGTATTCAATAGCCTTCTTTCAGGCGGAAACAAGGTGCGCGCCTTCAACGGTTGGGTCATGCCGGTATTGATGTACTCTTTCGGCGTACTCAAATGGACTCAAACGGAACTTGACGCCCTGGATAGGAAGGTCCGCACACTGTTGACTGCATATCGAATTGAAATGTTTGTTAGTAAGTATAATAAATGAAACGACCGTGCTCCGGGAACATTCGTTTATTACTGCGTGACGCGAAGGCAATGCGTACGCGCGATGCGTGTAGGTGTGTACACACACATATATGACACTCCTTCCCACTTAGCTTTCAAACCTGGTAACAATAATAAGTGGCTAAGTACCTTAGTAAAAATCTTAAAAGTATTTCTTATAATCTATAATTTTTCTATTAGTACGCTTCGAACGAGAAGGTGTGGGTGAGGGCGCTGATGGTAAGTCAACGTTGTGATCAATGACACTGGGAGACTGGTTTCCCTCGGACACAAAAGTTTCACCCTGCCCTACTGGCAGCGGCGGCGTCGCTTCATTATCAGCGTCCATTCCCTCACTCTCAATTACTTCACCATCGGCCCATTCCTCCCCGTCACAGTCACCAGTGACGCCTTCTGCACCTTGAGCTGCAGGTACGTCCTTAGCGCCTGCACTAGTACTAGCTATCTCGGGCGATGGCAACTCATGTGACACCATATCACCAGCATTCGTGGGTGTGGTGTCATTATTACCTGTGTATTTAACTATTTGATCTACATGCCTAATACAATGGAGATTCAAATCTTTAATAAAAATATTGTACATTTTATTACCAATTCTATGTTTTTCTACGCCTAATTGCCAAGTTTCCTTCCGTGCGCTGTACCATCGGGTCCAGACAACATCACCAATTACAAAAAGTCTTTTCCCCTGCACTGCTGTTGTATCAGCCGAAATTAATCTTTTTGAAGGTACAACTAAATCAAGACGGGATCGTAGGTTTCTACCGAACATCAACTTAGCCGGCGATTCCCCAGTGGTACAGTGCACAGTATTCCTGTAATTGAACAAGTAGCCTAACAACAACTCATTAATTTTATGCAGCGGTATGGTATCTTTTATAATACATTTTAGCATTTTTTTACAAGTTTTTACCGAGTTTTCTGCTTGACCATTACTGGGCGGGTGATAAATGGGTGACGTCATGTATTTGATGCCATTAGAACTACAAAATGTTTTGAATTCCACGGAATTAATTTTAACGTCGTTATCAGATACTAGTACGTTAGGTATGCCAAAAGTCGAAAATAATTCTTTTAATTTGGCTATCAAGGCGTTAGTTGCGGTTCCATTATTCATAAATATGCATTCTACCCACTTACTGAACGAATCTACGACCACGAGATATACCCGCTGTCCTACAGTCATATAATCAATGTGCACGCGCTGCCAGGGTGCGGCGGCAGCGGGCCACGGCGCTGGGGGGTCGCGCGGCGGCGCGGGGCGCACGCTGACGCATGTTGTGCAGGACCCTATCCAACGCTCAATATCGCTGTCGATGCCGGGCCACCACATCCTACTTCGTGCGTTACTCTTAGTTTTAGTTATACCTAAATGGGTATCGTGTAATTCACGTAACATTTTATCTTTTAAAGTTATCGGAATAACTATTCTATGCCCCCTAAAAAGGAACCCGTTTTCATATTGCAAATCCGATTTGCACTGGAAAAAAGGTAGAACGCTTTTACACATAATTTTTCGTGGCCAGCCCTTTTGCATATCGACGCAAGAAAGCAATTTTGTCGTATCTCGAAAAATGAGATTTTTTTATTGCATTTTTTGATTCAGAAAAAAATACTGCTTCGGGCGGTCTGATCAATGTTTTCCTAGGACGATTTTTTTTTATGATACGACGTTGACTTTTTCTTAACTTTTTAAAAAAAACATACTTCAAAATGCTGTATAAATCATAAAATCTATTATTTTAAATGACAAACAGATACAACAAAAATAATATAAATATTTTTACAGTCATTTATATACTACGAAACACTTACAGCATTAGGATAAGTTACAAAATAATAATGTATTGAGATACAGCAATTTCGCCGCCTCAGTTTTTCGTTCCAGCTAGAGATACTACAATTCTATCGCTCGAGTTTTGAATGTGCTTTAAACTTACTACGTTTCATTCTACACATTTTATAATAAATATTATCCCTACGACATTTATGATAGAGTTGAAATTAGCCCTCAATTATAATTACGCTAAAGAAGCTTACCCCCGCCCCCGTGTCTTCCCCTGGATACGCCGTTTACCGATTGTATTGCAGTCGATGTGCGAGCGCAGAAGCTAGAACACGAGTACGTAGTCTGCGAAATTCGGATGTGTTTTACGTGCACGATTAAAGTGAAAGCTAGGTAAGTCATGTTATTTAGTCATTTTATTTACTTTATCTATCTATAATATATAATAATTATGTTTGGCTGTATTTTATTTTTATTATTGTTCACAGATTTCTCAGTCAATTGTGAACTGACTGCGAATTTTTTTTTTTATTGCTGTTATTATACTCTTGAATAGGTCCCATAGAAAATTGGTTGTGATCTGATGATTAACTTCGAAGACATGAAACGAAACTCCTCATAGGATCATAACAAAACTGTCGTAACAAGTGTACTTTATAAATATACGGGTAGTCGATGACTGACTGAAAAAAGAGGGGGAGGGGTTTTTTTTAGAGGTGAGAAATCATCGAAAGACTTCTCCCGCTCTTGGGTGGAGCGAGAAGGCGTGTCACACTTTGACTGACTATATCTTTGACCAACAGTTGCCCTTTGTGTTTTAGGGCCTGGGACATCGTTTCCGAATTACCCCATAGCCCTAGCACGCGTCGGCCCATTACTGAGCCTCTACGGTTTGCAACATCTCTGCGCGTACACTGCACCGCCGTCTACTACTCGGCTTGGTCCTTATAAGACAGGCGAACGCGAGCTACTCAGTGCTTATCGTTCGCAAGCTTGTGTCTACGGTAGCTGGAGATCGCTCTGCGATCCCCGACGCCCGTGGCGTCTCCTGTCGAGGTGGCTAGGGCGTGGCGTTGTACGTTCCCTTACAACTTGCGGCCTCCTCCTTTGCCATGGCCTCAACCAGGGCCCGGCGCGAGAGGTCTCTACCACCGATCGCCTGCACGAGGACATAACGGTGGTCCACCCAAATGGGGCACACCTGTACCGTGTGTTCTACCGTGTCCTCCAGGCGGTCCGTGCAATGGTGACACTCGGCTGATTCTTCCGCCTTTATCCAGCACAGGATCCTCCCGAACTTACCATGTCTGGTGAGGACCTGTTTCATGCGGAAAGTAAGGACGCCGTGGCGCCTCTCCAGCCACTCCTCGAAGAGGGGACTTACTGCTGCAAATGCGGTGTGCCCAGCGCTAGGCTGCGACAGTCGCTGTTTCCATGTCAACATGAGATCTCGCCGGAGCTCTGTCCTCCATGCCGTGACTTGTCGCGGCAGTGGACTTATGCCCCGGCGTTGTACCTTTATACGCAGGTCGTGCAAGGACTGTCAGTTGCCTCCAGATCCCATGGTGGCAGGCCGGCAAGAAGGCTCGCCGCTTCGCGGGAGGTCGTCCGGTACCCCCGCACCATACGGATGGTCATGACCCTCTAAGACGCGTTAAGTTTGGTCACCGGTCGCTTCTTCAGCGACGGCGCCCACACCGGTGCCCCGTAAAGGGCTGTGGATCGCACGATCCCCGCGTAGAGCCTCCGGCAATAGGCGTCTGGACCTCCTAGATTGGGAAGGAGCCGCTCGAGGGCAGCCCCGGCCTTCTCCAATTTGGAAGCCAGACGTCGAAAGACGAAGGGCAAGGGAGTTAAGTTTGGCTGAGGGGTACCACAACTAAAAAGTGTAAAACAAAAAACTTTTTACAATAAAAAAATACAACCGACTTCACCAAAAAGTGCAAAATATATTACGTAATTTTAATTTCGGAAGTCGGTGTTAAATAACAAAGAGACAAAACTTATTATTATAGAAACAACTAAAACAATTATTTTTGAGTAATTAATGATCCTGTATGTACGATTATGTATTTCTAATAAATCAACAATCGATTGAAACGTAAGATCAGAACTATCTGTCCTGATTTCACGTTTCACGATATCTTTTCGTGTTTTGTGACTTTGTTTTACTTACATTTTTTCAATTTTCTCATGTATTTTAATTTCACTTTTCAGGTATTAATTTAATCTAATATCGTGAAACTGAATAGTTTATGTAAAGATGGCAAAACGTCGACAATGGAAAGATGAGTTAAAACCACAGCGAGACACTTGCGAAGACGATGAAAAGAAGAAACCTAAAATTGAAATCATCAGTGATGTTACCTATAAATATGGAAAACCAGTCCGATCGAAAAGGTACCTTAGCGAAGACGCAGGTATGAGTTCCGATTATTATTTACCAGAACAGTCTTTATTTTCGCCGACTCCTCATCACTCAAAATCAGCAGCAGTATGCGTTGTTAAAGATCTCACACCTACTTTTCGAAAACCAAAATATTACATGTCTGAGACGAAACGGATAATTGAAAACATTTCCTTCGACGCATATTCTACCTCATAGCAATAATAATTTAACACAGTTTGCTGAACGTGCCATTATAAATGATGATGTTAACGAAAGTTCCTTGGAAAATATAGCCCAAATCGTTCAGCCTATCTTGACCACAAGTACAATAGCTGAAGTTGAAACCAATGAAAACTTACAGAATCGTTATGAAGTTTTAGTAACTTGTGAATCTGATCATAGTTTGGAAATTCCAGAACCACTTCCTGTAACAGATGTCAGCCCTCTTGTTGATGCACAGTTATCACCAAATAGAATCAGAGTAGTGCCTGATACAGATCGCAGCCCTTTGCTTGACGTTCATTTATCACCAAGCTTAATCGGAGAAGTTCCTGTAACATATGGCAACCCGCCTGTTGAAGTTTTAAAATCCAACCACAGTGACGAACCATCCCAAGATAGTAAAAAATATAATCGAAAATGTAAAAAAAAACTAAACTTTGACAAAATCTATCTAGATTTTATAGAAGAAGATGATGCTGACACGTTATTATTGAACGAAGCATTTCCATCAGAAGATTCTAGTACATCATATAGCCAAGGTGAAACATCTGATGATTCGATATCGAGCAAAAAAGGAAGAAAAAAAAGCAAATAAAGAACTCAAAACGTGGGAATGGTAAAAAGTCTGGAAAAAAAATTAATAGAAAAAACGTTGAAACCAAGGAAGAAATTACTGAGCAAGTTTTAAAAACCAGACAAAAAAAAAAACAGGAAATTAAAAATGATAACAAAATGAAACGAAGTTTAGGACAATCCTTTACCAATAAAAAAGGAGAAGATGTTCCATCTAAAACTATGAAACCTAACCCTTGTAAAGATGTTATTTGTAAACGGAATTGTGGAGAAATAACCGAAGAAAGACGCCAACGGCTTTTTACTTATTACTGGAACTTTGGTGGCTCACAACGCCAGAAAGACTGGATCTCACAATGTGCTATAAAAAAAGAGGTAAAATGTTATACAACCGATAAAGGCGAATCATCAAGAAGAACTGTCTCATACGCATATTATATAAATGAAGATGATGGAAGGAGACAAGTGTGTCAAAAATTTTTAATAAACACTCTTGATATAACACAAAGGCTTCTGTTGTACACACTAAATAATACAGTCGAGGGTTTTGCAAAAATAGATGAAAGAAAAAAAAATGGCGGTTGCAATAAAACAAAAGTAGAAGTAATAAGTCATGCAAAACAATTTATAACATCTTTACCTCTTGTACCCTCGCATTATTGCAGAAAAGATTCGACTCGCCTTTACTTACCTGAAGATTTAAAAAATGTTTCTAATTTGTATCGCATTTATTCAAAAAACTGTGTTGATAATGGTGTAAACAAAATGTCTTTCAAAATATTTTCAAATTGGTTAAAGACCAATTACAATATAGGATTTCATGTCCCTAAAAAAGACAAATGTATGGTATGTATGATGTTAAAAATGAAGAACTCTCGAACTTTGAAAATCACTTGAGAGAAAAAAATTAGTCCTATAAAAGATTTCAGTGCCACCAGAAACTCAATGCCAAAGATTCAAGTGTGATATGTGCAAGTTTTGATATACAAAAGGTATTAAATACACCGCACGGTGAAAATATGGCCCTGTATTACTCAAGGAAAATAGCCGTATATAATATGACAATTTATGAAAGCAATACACAGGTAGGCTACTGCAATTTGTGGACTGAGGTTGACGCTCATCGCGGAGCCAATGAAATTTCTACTTGCGTGTTTAAATACCTTCAAGAGGTAGATGAACGTCAAAATGTCAAAACCGTACTGTTGTATTCAGATTCATGTTATGGTCAGAACAAAAATAAAACGATGTTGAGTATGTTAAGATATTTTTTATCAAAATCTAAAAACATAGACGTAATTCAAATGAATTACTTGATACCTGGACACACTTTTATGCCTGTGGATAGCATGCACGCCACTATTGAACGTGCTGTAAAAAAGACTACCATATGGGCACCGTCTCATTGGCCGATAGCCATCGAGATGGCGCGTAAAAATCCTGCTCCCTATATAGTATCTATTTTGGAAGGTAAAGACTTCATGGGGTTTGAAGACATTTTGAACAGCACCTTTAAGAAGAATCAAAAACTACAGATTTCTAAATTATGCATTGCTACATTCAAAAAGTCAAACCTTGACAAAATGATTATTAAATATTCTATGCTACCAGATGCTGAAACTACAGAGGTTACATTGTGTAGTTTGAACGGTTCCAAACCAAAATATTGCCTATATTCTGCAAAACTACCAGTATCGTTGCAAAAATACAACGACTTAAAAAAACTTGTCGACAAGAACGTAATACCCAGAACATACGCCAAAGAATACTTATGTCTAAAACACGACAAAAAAGTACAAGATGCTTTAAATGAGTCTGATGAAGATGATAAAGATCAGTGAAGACTGCAGCAAACTAAAATTACTCATACGTTCTAAATTTAATTGGTGTTTTACTAACTTTAATAGTATTTTTTTCGAGTTGATTGTTTTTTATTGATTTATAAGTAGGTGTAAGAAACTTGTACCTAAGTAATTAAAAATTATGTTTTTTTTTATTATTTTGTGTTATATTTCGTCCAAAATATCGCTCAGGATATTTTTTATAGTCGAGAATGTCGCCTTCAGTAAACTTCATTGCTTCCTAATTTTGAGACTGATTATTTTTTTTAATTTAATACATAATAATTATTATTACAGTAAACATTGTTTCCTAAATAAAATTGTTTAAATAAACATACAGCATTTAATTAAATATAATAATTTGTTTTATTTATATTTAACACAAAATTCAAGATGTTCTTCTAAAAATAATGTGAGTACAACGAAATACGAGGACTTACAAATTTAATTCATATTACATACATCATAATCGTTATCTAAAATTTTAAAGCTATTTCGTTGTGCCATGTTACAACTGCCAAGATACAGCAATATTGATGATTCAAATTGAAATACCAATTGCTGTAACTAGTATAAAACTCATGTTATACTGACTTTAGAATACTATCTATAGTGCCATTTGATAAATTTAATTATAAAAAATACGTGTTCCAAAAATCACCTCTCGGATTCAGCTAGTTTACGAGTTATGAATTTTTTGAATAGTTTTTTGGCTCTGGTGTAAAGTTCAATTTTTCGAGATACTACAAGATTGCTTTCTTGCGTCGATATACCTAATGACTGTTTGCATCACTGTATCGCGCTCCGTAGCCTGCGTTATCTCACGTATCGTGGTAGCTGGTGACGCTTCATTTAAAAACTTAGGGCCGATTTTTCAATCCTCAGATAAACAACCAGATAGCCTTTATTCGATGGATAGCAAGATTTTGAGTTTTTCAATGGTCAGATAGTAGTTAACTGTCGAATAAAGTCCCTAACGGTGGAATATAGTTACCTGCTGCTTTAAGGGCCAGTTAGGGTTTTATCTCTCCGTTATGTATGAAGTTTTTGGTTATGTTTGACAATTTACATTCATTTTGTGCGTTTTAGTATTACGATATAGGTAGGTTAGTACTGTAATTTGTAGATAATTATTATGGACGTGTTTGAAACAATTAATGACAAAACTATTGAACAAGAACATGAAATATTTAGGTAATTATTTAAACCTGCCTGAGAGAAAAACCCGAGTTTTACGAGAAGGGGCTGATAATTTAGTACATACCTACATGGGACGACGACGAATTTTGGAGAAGATTACGGTTGAAAAAAGATACCGTAGCTTACTTGTTTTTATTGATTGAGGATAAAATCATCAGAATAATTTCACCAGGTCAGTAATTACTTTATTACCTGAGAAATTAAGTAGGCACGAAGAAACTCAACACCAAAAACAATATTAGAATATTTTAAAACTAGCTATTTTGGTAAAAAAGTAAAATAAACATAATTACAATAATATAAATTAAGTTTTTTTTATCATATCATAATATTTACATATAAATAAAGTATGGCGCGTTTAAATTTTAATCATTTCTGTTTTTGCTGCATTGTGTTGAGCATCAGTTGATATATTTTTTGCTTTCTAATTTCATCATTTTAATGATGTGAGATTTATACCACAAAAGAACACAAATTAAATATATTTTACGATAAATAGCAGGGTATGGACTGTAAGAAAGCGACAAATTCGGCGAACTATAAGTTATGTTTTGTATTGCAACAAACGTAAAAAATCAAACGTAAAAAAAATGTGTTGCATAGAGCACAATAACCAGATGTGTTGCGTTGCTGTTCTTGTCTAACACGTTAAATACTGTATCTGTGCGTCTCGCTTGCACATAAATAGTGTGAAGTTGGCTAGCATAAACCACAGATAGCTATTCTCTAGTTAATACACGATTGAAAAACAGAAAATATTTATTCGCCTGATAAACAGCCAGATAATTTTACTGGCCAGATAGCTATTCGACGACTTAACTGAGGATTGAAAAATCGGCCCTTAAGCGCATAAAATAAATCTGCGTTATCTAACTGATCCGACTTGTGTGAACACTTTAAAGGCGCGCGTGAAAAGTAATCCGCTACTGGGTTATTATCACCGGATACATACTGCACTACATAATTGTAGGCCGACAATATAATAGCATATCTTTGAAGTCTCAGCGCTGTTGTTACTGGTATGCCGGTCTTATTATTGAATATTGAGACCAGAGGCCTATGATCGGTTTTTAAAATGAACGGCTCACTGCGACCATACAAATACTGATGGAACTTTTTTACGCCAAATATAATAGCGGTCGCTTCCTTTTGTATCTGGCTATAGTTTCGCTCGCTGGCAGTGAGCGAACGAGATGCATAAGCTAGAGGGCGCTCGTGCGCATCATCCTCCCCGCGCTGCGACAGCACGGCGCCGAGCCCGGCTGGCCCTGCGTCCACTGTCAGCACGAGTTGCGCCGCCGGCTCAAAATGCGCTAATACACGCTCTGATGCGAGTTCACGGCGCACTGCCGCCATAGCCTGTCGCTGCCTATTTCCCCACACCCAAGGTGCATCGCTTCGCAATAAGTCGTGTAGTGGGCTTAGCAGGGACGATGCGTTTGGAATAAAATTTCTATAATAATTAACGACCCCTAGGAATCTCTTAACTTCGGTGACGTTACTTGGTTTGGGAGCGCTCATTATGGCTTTAACTTTATCAGGACTAGTCATAAGCCCCGCTTTACTGATCACGTAGCCTAAATAAAGTACACTTGGTTTGAAAAATTCACATTTTTCTTTTTGTAGACGTAACCCAGCGTCGTTTAATCTACGTAAGACTTCTGCCAATCTTTTAAGGTGCGTATTCTTATCGGGACCCGTAATACATATGTCATCAAGCCAGACGCTGACTCCGTCTATTCCAGTTAAAAGTGCCTCCATGGATTTTTGAAAGATTGCTGGTGCGTTAGCTAGTCCGTAAACTAAATGTGTATATTTATATAAACCTTTATGCGTATTTATAGCTGTAAGTAACTGAGACGGCTCATCTAAAATAAACTGATTATAAGCGTTTTTAAGGTCGAGTTTACTGTACATCTCGCCCCCACCTAACTTTGCAAAAACCTCTTCAATTCTCGGAAGGGGATATTTTTCTATGATTAGGTCTTTGTTTAGTGTAACAGAAAAATCTCCGGCTATTCTCACTGTACCGTTCTCCTTCAGAACCGGTACTATCGGAGTGGCATATGGAGCATGGTCAATCGGCACTAAAATACCTAACCTTTTTAATCGCTCTAATTCTTGTTCGACCTTATCTTTTAGTGCAAATGGAACGGTTCGGGACTTGTAAAATTTTGGAACAGAATTTTCTTTTAATTGAAGTCTAACCTTAAATTTATTAAATGAACCCAACTCATCCCGCCACAGATCTGGAAACTTCCCTAGTAATTCTCGTACATTATTATTATTATGTATACCATCTGAACACTCTAATGACTTTATGTCGGTGGTTATTATTAAATTGAAGGCGGACATGAAATCTCTGCCCAACAATGGCGGACCTCCATTTTTGACTACAAATATTTTAATATTTTTTTGCATGTCTTTATATTTTGCTGTGATGGTAAAATATCCTAAAGGCGAGATTTTATGTCCGTTATAAAGACTCATCTTAACATTACAACTACGTAATTGGTAAAATGAAAACATTTTTAAGTACAGACTTTCTGAAATAACACTGCTGCCAGATCCGGAATCAAGTTCCATTTGTATTAATTGATCACCTAAAACTATATCAATTAGGAAGGGCTTATCAGTGACGTACCTTATTTTAAAATTTTGGCACTCTTCACAACCCGTAACCTCTGGCTGTTTGTCACTGCACTCTTCCTTAGAGTCCATATGATATATACGAGAACCTTTTTGATTGCCGCACATTTTTTTAAGATGGCCCTTTACACCACACTTTTGACACGTATAGGCCTTATAACGACACTTATTATCACTATGATTCTTCATTCCGCAAACCGAGCAACAATCCTTATCGCGGCGCAGTGCCGCGTTAGCGCCGCCGCCGCCGCCGCCATCTGCGCTGCGCCCACGGCTTGCTTGACCTTGGAATCTCGCGCGGTATACTGGTTCTTCCTTGATAGAAATGGCCTCGGTACTGGCACATAACATGGTCTTCGCCTCTTTAGCACATGCTACTTGCTCCGCCAATTCAATAGCCCGCGATAACGTGAGTGTCGCTGGGCACTGCTCAAACAGCTTGTCGCGTTCTGGACCTGCAGTCAGGCCAAGGACGAAACGATCTCTCAAGTTCGTTTCTAGAGCGGTACCGAAGTCGCAATAAGTTGCCAACCCTCTTAAACGCGCCGCCCATTCTCCTATGGTTTCGCCTGCTTTCCTGCTGGCGCTGTAAAAGTTCGCCTTGTCCACAAAAGAACACTTTTTGGGTTTGAAATGGCCATCGAGTAATGCCACTAGTTCCGTAAAACTGAGCTCTTCCAATTCCTTTGGATATGCCAGATTGAGCACTAATCGGTACGTCTCCTCAGTGAGATGGCACAATAAAATTCCACTTCTCTTTTCATCTTCCTTAATTTCATTGATTATTATGAATTGCGTTAATTTGCCTTTGTATATCTTCCAGTCTAGTGATTTATGGTCGAAATTAGGCAAATTACCTAAAAACGCATTCTTTTTTTTGTAAACGCGGGTCCGCGTCGTCCTCGTCGCCAATGAAATGTTTGTTAGTAAGTATAATAAATGAAACGACCGTGCTCCGGGAACATTCGTTTAAAAGAATGTTCAAAAAAAAAGAAAATTCGTTTCGTTCGTGCCTTCGCTTCACGCAGTAAGCGTGAAGCGAAGGCAATGCGTACGCTTCACGCAGTAAGCGTGAAGCGAAGGCAATGCGTACGCGCGATGCGTGTAGGTGTGTACACACACATATATGACACGAATGCATCACCCACGATCGTCGGTGATGAGATTGTATATCCCGCGGAAGTGTGGGGGTCGAGGTTTTTTAAATGCTAAGACCCTACACAACCGCGAGGTATGCAGTCTCAGGGAATATTTCCTAGCTGCCGACGTGGGTATGCATCGAGATGTAGTGACAGTGGACAAGGGACTCACCCCGCTCTCCCTGGCTAATGAGAACTGGCGCAAACCGGTAGTGCTTGACACTAACGATCGCAGGGAAGTATGGCAGAGCAAGGAACTTCACGGACGCTTTTTCCGGGCCCTTCACGGGCCCGATGTAGACTAATTGGCGTCCGTCGCCTGGCTGCGTTCCGGTGACCTCTTTGGGGAAACCGAAGGTTTTATCTGTGCAATTATGGACGAAGTTATCATGACGAATAACTACCGGAGATTTATTGTGAAGGACGGCACGGTTGACATATGTCGGGCATGTCACCGCCCGGGAGAATCAATTCGTCACATTATCTCTGGTTGTTCTCGTCTAGCTAACGGAGAGTACTTGCATAGACACAACCTTGTAGCCAGGATTATCCATCAGCAACTTGCTCTGAAATACTCTCTTGTGGAATCGGAAGTGCCGTACTATAGGTACGAGCCCGATCCAGTTCTTGATAATGGTCATATTACTTTGTACTGGGATCGGTCCATCATCACTGACAGGACTATTGTAGCCAATAAGCCTGATATAGTGGTGGTGGACCGAAGCGAGAGGTGTGCAATGATTGTTGACATCTCTGTTCCACATGACGAGAACCTCGTGAAAGCCGAGAAAGATAAACAAATTAAGTATATTGACTTGGCTCGCGAGGTTGTCGACATGTGGGATGTGGACTCGGCGATTATTGTACCGATAGTCGTGTCGGGCAATGGCTTAATAGCCAAGAGCCTCGACCAACACCTTAGGAGGCTCGCGTTAAGCGGCTGGATCAAGGGCTTGATTCAGAAAGCGGTACTCCTGGACACGGCTCGTATAGTTAGGAGGTTCCTTTCTCTGGAGCCCTGACCGCCGGTAGCTTGGACCCTGTTCCCGATACCGGTGGGATACTATTTTTTATATTTTTAAATGTTGTATTTTTTATTTTTGAAATATTTAAAAATGTAACTATTATGTTTATGTAAATGAAATAAAGAAATAATAATAATAATAGCTGGCAACACCCGATGTCAACAAGTTGTTTTTTCATTGACGAAAATTTAAATATTAATTTCTGGTCCCAGTTTTACATATTTTTTACAGCAATAGCTAACAAAAAACAATACCCAATAAATACTCATCAAAACCAAAGAAAATAAAGCAACAATAATCAAGAAAAGAAAAAATATGCATACTGTGATGCATACCTACCAGACATATGACAGATGTCATCAACATAAATACAATGAAATAATGAAATACAGAATGAAAAAACATTTATGATCATGTTGACGAGAGCAGCTACTCGATGCGCACGCCCTTTACCCCTGGGCTCGTCGCTCAGCTCCGCCTCGCCGCCTCCGGACCTCGGATCACCAGTGTCACCGACGGCTGCAGTTGCGTCGAGCTCGAGCGACGAGTATTTCTCCCCGCCGCGCCGACGTCGCCAACACCTGTACGTCGGCCCGGGAGAAGCCGGCCACCGAAGAGCTTAGGACCTAGGGGCCAACCGGCCCCGAGCTCGGTCCCCGCTACCGGTGGTTGTGTGCAGCGCATGAAATGGAGTCAGTCCATGAACGAAAATGTCATGCGCGCATATTATGGGTCTACAGAGGGGGGAACTAACCTCACTGCGTACCGTGTTAGGATGCTGTCTCTGTTTCAGGAACTGGAACCAACCGTCAATGTCACGGCCCAACGATTGTCGGATCAGGTGCGGGTTATCCAACGAAATCGCGATACTTGAGTTCCAAAATTAAAAACAGTAATAATATTTAAAACTACTTGGAATGTTATAAATAGTGAAACTGGAAAGTCTACAAGACCATCTAAATAAAATAAAAAATAAAAATTGTTTATTGACACAAAAATTTACATTTGTATTTAAGTATGCATAGTCTAAGGATATTTGTTACAATGTAAATGTACTGATCTGATTCCCAAACTAGGCCAGGAGCCTGTATCTTGGGAGACAGTGTTCAGTCGCAAAAAAGGTAAACAATACTGTTCGTACAATGGGTCGCTGTTTATATTTAAGTTATTGAACGCTAGCAATTTTATATCTGAGGGTGATTGAAAGTATGTCATGGTGTGTGTGTGAGTGTGCGCGCGCGCGCGCGCGCGCGTGTGTGTGTGTGTCGTGAGAAAGAGAGTGTATGTATGTGTGTGTGCATGCGTTGGAAAATCTAGTGACTATAAACTTGTAATTAATGACAATGTGATCACATCGGACTTGAGACGAATTTGAGAACTTCTTTTCAGAGATCCCCATATCAACAACAAAATCTCTGAACTCGTCACCCACTGCTGCAGAGTCTCTGCTTAAAGAAAATGTTAAAGTTTGCGATTCTGATTTTAATTTCGAACATGTGACATATGTAGATATTATTAAGAAGTTTAACTCCTTGAATGTAAAAAGACTACAGATTTATGGGGTAATTCTGTGGACGTTGTTAAGTCTATAATCCACATTATAGCTCCTTCTTTAGCTTTTATCTATACATATAATAAAACAGTAAAATTATTTTGCGATGGTATTAGTTGGCGCAAAAACTACTGAACCGATCCTGTTCAAATTTTGCATACATAATCCTTATAGGTCAGGGCAACTTATATAGGCTAGATATAGGCTATAAATTATCACGCTATTTGCTATGGGGGGTGAGCAATAATCCAAAATGTCGATGTTGAACGACATTTGCCACGAGTTCGATCCTCAGCTACAGTTAAAAATTTTGTCATTATTTTATCTTCTTTTTTGTAATAAAATAACTTTTACCATTTTTTCAAAATAAAATTGACATTTCTATTCGATATCTTCTAAATATTTTGTAAAAACTAATCAAAACACATAATAAAATCAAAGCGGCGAGTAAAATCACGTACTAAAATGTTGTAAATATGGCACCACACGCAATTCAGATACTCGCAACGCCATCTAAAGACTGAAAGTAGCAATAATGATGACAATGATAGTTGAACTTCATATTTGATAGATGGCATTGTGTATTTTACGTAATTTTCTGAGTGGCGGAAGAATGACCATCGCCCAAGTTTGCAGACAGTTTTATTGTTTAAAATTGGACGAAAACCGTTATGGTTAAACTGGAGTTAGACGGAGGCATTTTTAATCCTACTGCTTTTTTTTTCCCGTAGTTGTAACAAGCTAATTGACCGTGATTATTCAAGGGATACCAACCAAAGGCGATAAAATAAATACTTATATGTATTTAATTATTGACTTAAAATAACACGGTAAATTTTCGGAAGGGGTAGCAATATGGCACCTTGCGTTGGAAGGCCCCCAGGTGGACCGATGACCTGGTGAGGGTCGCGAGAATCCGATGGATGTGAGACGCACAGGACCGGTAATTATGGTGACACTTGAGGAGGCCTATGTCTAACAGTGGACGTCTTTCGGCTGAAATGATAATGATAATGATGGCACCTTTATTTTTCTTTTTTTAAGGGTGGAAGTCATCCACTTTTCCCACTCTGGTTGGAGCGGGAAGGCGTGTCAAACTTTTACTGACTAAAACCACACCTGTGTCCTTCAGTTGCCCTTTGCGACATCTCTTTGAGGCGAGCGTGGATCACTACGCGCTGTTGACGACTGGGCTCGGTCCGGTCAATTATCGGACGGCCGGACAGCTGTGGACGACCCATTGCTGGATGTCCGCAAGTCCGGGTCTACCGTGGCTGGTCGTCGGGGTCGGAATCTCGGCTCGGCGTGAGGACGTTCGTTCCCTCACGCGTGCGGCCTCCTCCTTCGCTAGCATTACGGCTTTGCAGAAGGAGGCAACCGCCTGCTATTCGGGATTGCCATTTCGATTGCCTTGCGGGGCACACCTCTGTGTGCTCCACTGTGTCCTCCGGGATGATGGCACCTTGCGGCCTAACAAAGGTGTGTTTTGTTATATAAAACGGGGTCGAAAGGTTTGCGTTCCTAATCACAGTTCGACAACGTATGTTGTATCTCAGATTCCTTGCAGCCTTACTTTGACATCCGTACGTTACCTCCTTGCAGTGAGTGGTGACCAACACTGGAACAACCCTCTGAGGGAGGCCAGTCTCAGGGATAACACTAATCGGCTGCTACATTTGTTTACCGGAATTTCATTGTTTTATGGATACACAAGCTCAGGACTGTTGAGGGTGTTTCACGCGGTTTCTGTTTCGGATTCGGTTGGAAGTACCCTGATATTACCATTTCGCGAATCACCCGGAGGACCCGTTGTAGCATGCGATGGAGGTCTAGCTGCTTTTATGTGAAAGTACAATAAATAATCACGATGCTTTCAGAATGAATTGCAAATACAGAATGATTGTACAGTTTTACGAACTTAACGCAGACGAAGTCGCGGGCAACAGCTAGTTTTTAATAATTGTATTGATCGCGGTGAATTTCCTGATCTAATGAAGAATAGTAAAATAATTCCATTGTTCAAAACGGGTAGTACATCTGACCCCACGAATTACAGACCCATTTCAGTGCTACCCACTTTTAGTAAAATATTTGAGAAACTTATTTTAGAGCAACTACAAAGATTTTTTAACAGACATAAATTATTGCATACCAAACAATTTGGTTTTACAAGGGGTCGTTCAACAACCGATGCCGGTGTTGAACTTTTAGGACATATTTATAATGCATGGGAAGGCAAATGCGATGCCCTGGGCATTTTTTGCGATTTGTCAAAGGCCTTCGATTGCGTTCTCCATGAAACATTAATCAGGAAACTACACCATTACGGAATCCGGAACTCCTCCCTGGATCTTCTTACATCTTATCTGAGTGAAAGGATTCAGAGAGTTGATGTAAACGGAAAAAGATCTCCTGGATCTGTAGTAAAAATGGGTGTCCCTCAGGGTTCAATTCTTGGCCCATTTTTGTTTCTTATATATATAAACGATTTACCTTACCTCATAAAGGATAACCATAACATAGGCTTGTTTGCAGACGACACTTCACTTTTGTTTAAACTTAAACGTCAGCAGCCGGTTACTGACGATATAAATATAGCTCTTTCAAAAATCGTACACTGGTTTGATGTAAATAACCTTCTTCTTAATGAAAAAAAAAACTAAATGTATAAAGTTTACCATGCCTCATGTTAGGCAAGTAGAAACTAGTGTGCTAATAAAAGGTAAAGAGTTGAGTCCTGAAGATAATACAGTGTTCTTGGGCATAACTCTAGATGCTAAGCTGCAGTGGGGCCCACATATAGACAAATTATCAAAAAAACTTAGCTCTGCAGCATACGCTGTTAGACAGATTCGAAATTTAACTGATGTAGAGACTGCCCGTTTAGTTTACTTTAGCTATTTCCATAGTGTCATGTCGTACGGTATTCTACTGTGGGGAAATGCCGCCGAAATACAGTCAATTTTTGTATTGCAAAAAAGGGCTATTCGTTCAACTTATAAATTAAGTCCCAGATACTCCCTCAGAGATAAATTTAAAGAAATCAATATAATGACTGTACCTTCACAGTATATTTACGAGAACATTTTGTATGTACATAAAAATATAAACATGTTTAAAAAATACAGTGATGTTCATAATTTTAATACTAGGAACAAACACAAATTTGTGGTTCCTACAACCAGGCTGAAAAAAATAGGGGGCTCATTTAGATGCCAATGTATACACTTCTATAATAAACTTCCTAGTCATATTCAACAATTAAGCCTTAATAAATTCAAATTATTTGTAAAGCGAAAACTTTGCCAAAAGGCTTTTTACACTATAAAGGACTATGTTGAGGACCAAAAGGCTTGGGATCGACCTGCTCCAGTACGCACTGCAACTGTTGTCTTATTATTATTATTTTTTCTTTTGTTTTTATTTTTAATTGTCTTTTTTAATATTTATTACAATTCGATATTGTAGATTATTTTTGTTTTGCAATTTGACTTTTTTTTTTTTCTATTAATTTTTGACAAAAATGTTTACTTTGCTAAAGTATTACATTTTGTAAACTATATTTTTCCTTTTATTATTGTGAACATGAGGACTATGTTGATTGTTTTTTTTTTCCTTTTCACTAATTTTAATTTACTCGTATGTCTGGCAGTTTGAGTATTTTCTGCGGCCTACCCAAATGTCCTTTCCTTGGTATTGTTCGTCAAGTCGTTGAGCTCCTTAGTAGTCCTGAGTTGAGCTTTACGAATACTGACAAATGCTTGCACTGACTGGACAGGTCCACTCAAATCTGTATGGTTCTTTCTTCAAAAGACCATTTCAGACAAATCTGCATGGTTCTCATGTGATTTGACCATTACATATTTACTGTATGGACTTTAAAAGAGACTTTGACCCCTGAGTTTGTTTCGGTGTTTCTTCTCAGGGTAGTCAGCTAGGAAACACCGGCCTCATCTAGTTTAAAAATGACGAAAAAAAATTGACGTGTAAAAGTGTTTTTTAAACCTATTTACAAAATAAATATCATTTATCATTTAAATCACAGATTGGACGGCGCCGCACTTGATAGGCTGCGCTCAGAGTTACTGAACAACCGTATCATCTCAACTCCATCACAGACACAGACTGAGGCACCACAGGCTACAGATGCAATCCTGCCGCGGTCCAATCATATTGATGATGAATCAGATGATAGGGTTGTCACAGTAAGTAGCCAGTGCAACGATCGACTGAGGAGCGCACTGGAGGATGCACTCCGCGAGTACAGATCGACTCCGATCGCTCTTAGACCTCGTCTACCCCGGTTACCTATGCACAAAAAAAATAGGGCGCTAGTGTGTGCTCTGGACTCGCTACTTGAGAATGTGTTCGAGAGCAGCGTAAACCTCGCTGATACGCACTCGATCCTCTATTGCGGGGCTATTGCGGCATATCGTTTAGCCAACGTCAAACTACCAAGTTGTGACGGAGCTACTTGACCAAAGCCTGCCGCACCTGCCTGGCAATGTAGGATTGAGAGGCGTATTGATGGGGCCAGAGCGCTCATTGGTAAACTATGCTGCTTCAGGGAGGGCAATACACGACCACGTGTGATGCGCTACGTGAGGCGAGCGTTTTCGGGGACTGAAATCAGCCCTCGAGAATACTTATCTCGTGTCACGGAGCGCATCGACTTCCTGAAGCAGAAAGTTTGTGCATGGGCCAGCCGTATTCGACGGTATAAGCGGCGAGTCGACCGGTACTCGCAGAATCGCATGTTCCAGAGCGATGAGAGATGGGTATACAGAGCTTGGGAGCGACCTGAACAAAATGTGACTGACGTGACCCGCCCAGATGCTGTCGCCACGAATACTTTCTGGCGCAATATTTGGTCGGTGTCCGTCTGTCACACTGAGGATGGCTGGATGCGTGAAGTCGAGCGCGTGTGCGAAGCTATACCAGAAATGGAAAAAGTAGCCATTAGCCCAATAGATGTAGCCAGAGCAGTCCGTCCGTTACCGAATTGGAAGTCTCCAGGACCGGACGGACTGCAAAATTTCTGGCTAAAATGGTATAGCAGCTCACACGCGCTCCTGGCATCTCAATTCCAGTCATCCTTAGAGTCTGGGTCGCTACCTCAGTTTTTAACAACTGGCGTTACCCATCTGCTCCATAAGACAGGTAGTACTGCGGAACCCAAGAATTATAGACTGATAACATGCTTGTTAACGGTCTATAAACTTCTTACGTCCATTCTGAGAACGAAAATTAACAAGCACATTGATAGCAACTCAATTATGTCTACCTCTCAGAATGGATGTAGGAACGGGTCTCGCGGTACTAAGGAGCTACTCCTCATAGACATGGCCATAAGCCAACAGGTTCGTCGATCTCGCAAGGATCTGTCGACATGTTGGATAGATTATAAGAAGGCCTATGACTCTGTGCCACATACATGGCTCATGCGGGTGTTGGAGTTGTATAAAATAGATGCAACTCTACGCACCTTCCTTGAGTCATGTATTGGGCAATGGAACACAGTTCTTCGCTATCCAGGATGTCGATCGATTCGGAGGGACGATGAGCCTATATGGATTAAACGGGGAATATTCCAGGGCGACAGTCTGAGTCCACTTTGGTTCTGCTTAGCCCTGAATCCTCTAAGCACATTGCTGGAGGAATCAGGCTTGGGCTATCGGTTGAGAAGAGGTGGTCAGGTTCTATCACACCTTCTTTACATGGATGATCTGAAACTCATTGCCCCCAACAAGTTACGACTGATGGAACTACTGAAGGTAACTGAAACTTTCAGTAGTGCCATCAGGATGGAATTTGGTGTGGATAAATGTGCAGTCATGCATGTAAAGCGAGGAGAGATTATGGAATCTGAGGGGATTCAACTCTCAGATTCCATACACTTTAGATCCCTCTCCTCGACCGAAACCTATAAGTATTTGGGTTTGTCGGAAGCGTTAGGCATTAACGTTGCTGACATGAAGCAATCGTTGAAGGAGCGCTTCTTTGGCCGCCTGAAGAAGGTATTAAACAGCCTTCTGTCAGGTGGAAATAAGGTGCGCGCCTTCAATGGCTGGGTCATGCCGGTCTTAATGTACTCTTTCGGCATACTCAAATTAACTCAGACCGAGCTAGACGCTGTGGATAGGCGGGTCCGTACACTGCTGACCGCAAACCGGATGCATCACCCACGGTCGTCGGTGATGAGACTGTACATCCCGCGGAAGTGTGGAGGTCGGGGTTTTTTAAACGCGAAGACCCTGCACAACCGCGAGGTGTGCAGCCTCAGAGAATACTTTCACAAAACCAATGTGGGTATGCACCGAGATGTAGTCGCAGTGGACAAGGATTCACCCCGTTGTCCATGGCTAAAGAGAACTGGCGCAAACCTGTGGTACTTACAACTGATGACCGCAAGGAAGTATGGAAAAGTAAGGAGCTCCACGGGCGCTTTTATCGGGCTCTTCATGAGTCTGATATAGATTTTGCAGCGTCCGTAGCCTGGCTACGTTTCAGCAACCTCTTCGGGGAAACTGAAGGTTTTATCTGTGCAATTATGGACGAAGTCATCTTGACGAATAACTACCGGAGATATATAATGAAGGACGGGACGGTTGACGTGTGTCGGGCATGCCATCGTCCGGGTGAGTCTATCAGACATATTATCTCTGGTTGTTCTCGTCTGGCTAACGGCGAGTACTTGCACAGGCATAACCAAGTAGCTAGGATTATTCACCAGCAACTTGCTTTGAAATACAACCTAGTGGATTATGAGGTACCGTATTACAGGTATGTGCCCGACCCAGTTCTCGAAAATGACCATGTCACCTTGTACTGGGATCGGTCTATCACTACTGACCGGACTATTGTAGCCAATAAGCCGGATATAGTAGTGATAGACCGATTAGCGCGCCGCGTAATGATAGTCAATGTCACCATCCCACAAGACGAGAATCTCGTGACAGCTGAGAAAGAGAAACAAATTAAATATCTCGACTTAGCACACGAGGTTGTTGACATGTGGAATGTAGACTCGGCTGTCATTGTGCCGATTGTCGTGACCGCCAACGGCCTTATAGCCAAAAGCTTCGACAACCATCTGTCGAAGCTGTCATTGCGCGGTTGGATCAAGGGCCTGATACAGAAGGCAGTACTCCTCGATACGGCTCGCATCGTGAGGAGGTTCCTGTCTCTGGAGCCCTAACCACCGGTAGCTTGGACCCTGTCTCGATACCGGCGGACTACTGTTTTTTATATTTTTAAATGTTTTTTTTATATGATTTTGTTAAAAAAATATTTAAAAATTTAATTAATATATGTATATTGAATGAATAAAGAGAATAATAATAATAATAATATATTTATTCAGAGATAAAATTTGGTAAAATAGTAACATAAAATCTTAGGAATAATTACAAAGGTATAACTATGTTAAATGGCTGTACTAGGATAAACCTGTATCACAGGCGGTAGAAGCTCTTACACTATGGTTTTGTAGGACAATAAAATTCATAACAAATTTAACATTCAGTCTCTAAATAGGGAAAAATATAATTTAAAAATTTAATGTTATTACCTAGATTATTTAAACACTAAAAGTCTCAATTATGGTATTTCGTATTTTTTAAAACTGTTTCATGCACTTTATTCTCTAGTTAGTGCATGAAACAGTTTTAAAAAATACGAAATACCATAATTGAGACTTCTTTACATGGATGATCTGAAACTCATTGCCCCCAACAAGTTACGACTGATGGAACTACTGAAGGTAACTGAAACTTTCAGTAGTGCCATCAGGATGGAATTTGGTGTGGATAAATGTGCAGTCATGCATGTAAAGCGAGGAGAGATTATGGAATCTGAGGGGATTCAACTCTCAGATTCCATACACTTTAGATCCCTCTCCTCGACCGAAACCTATAAGTATTTGGGTTTGTCGGAAGCGTTAGGCATTAACGTTGCTGACATGAAGCAATCGTTGAAGGAGCGCTTCTTTGGCCGCCTGAAGAAGGTATTAAACAGCCTTCTGTCAGGTGGAAATAAGGTGCGCGCCTTCAATGGCTGGGTCATGCCGGTCTTAATGTACTCTTTCGGCATACTCAAATTAACTCAGACCGAGCTAGACGCTGTGGATAGGCGGGTCCGTACACTGCTGACCGCAAACCGGATGCATCACCCACGGTCGTCGGTGATGAGACTGTACATCCCGCGGAAGTGTGGAGGTCGGGGTTTTTTAAACGCGAAGACCCTGCACAACCGCGAGGTGTGCAGCCTCAGAGAATACTTTCACAAAACCAATGTGGGTATGCACCGAGATGTAGTCGCAGTGGACAAGGATTCACCCCGTTGTCCATGGCTAAAGAGAACTGGCGCAAACCTGTGGTACTTACAACTGATGACCGCAAGGAAGTATGGAAAAGTAAGGAGCTCCACGGGCGCTTTTATCGGGCTCTTCATGAGTCTGATATAGATTTTGCAGCGTCCGTAGCCTGGCTACGTTTCAGCAACCTCTTCGGGGAAACTGAAGGTTTTATCTGTGCAATTATGGACGAAGTCATCTTGACGAATAACTACCGGAGATATATAATGAAGGACGGGACGGTTGACGTGTGTCGGGCATGCCATCGTCCGGGTGAGTCTATCAGACATATTATCTCTGGTTGTTCTCGTCTGGCTAACGGCGAGTACTTGCACAGGCATAACCAAGTAGCTAGGATTATTCACCAGCAACTTGCTTTGAAATACAACCTAGTGGATTATGAGGTACCGTATTACAGGTATGTGCCCGACCCAGTTCTCGAAAATGACCATGTCACCTTGTACTGGGATCGGTCTATCACTACTGACCGGACTATTGTAGCCAATAAGCCGGATATAGTAGTGATAGACCGATTAGCGCGCCGCGTAATGATAGTCAATGTCACCATCCCACAAGACGAGAATCTCGTGACAGCTGAGAAAGAGAAACAAATTAAATATCTCGACTTAGCACACGAGGTTGTTGACATGTGGAATGTAGACTCGGCTGTCATTGTGCCGATTGTCGTGACCGCCAACGGCCTTATAGCCAAAAGCTTCGACAACCATCTGTCGAAGCTGTCATTGCGCGGTTGGATCAAGGGCCTGATACAGAAGGCAGTACTCCTCGATACGGCTCGCATCGTGAGGAGGTTCCTGTCTCTGGAGCCCTAACCACCGGTAGCTTGGACCCTGTCTCGATACCGGCGGACTACTGTTTTTTATATTTTTAAATGTTTTTTTTATATGATTTTGTTAAAAAAATATTTAAAAATTTAATTAATATATGTATATTGAATGAATAAAGAGAATAATAATAATAATAATATATTTATTCAGAGATAAAATTTGGTAAAATAGTAACATAAAATCTTAGGAATAATTACAAAGGTATAACTATGTTAAATGGCTGTACTAGGATAAACCTGTATCACAGGCGGTAGAAGCTCTTACACTATGGTTTTGTAGGACAATAAAATTCATAACAAATTTAACATTCAGTCTCTAAATAGGGAAAAATATAATTTAAAAATTTAATGTTATTACCTAGATTATTTAAACACTAAAAGTCTCAATTATGGTATTTCGTATTTTTTAAAACTGTTTCATGCACTTTATTCTCTAGTTACACTCACATGATTTTGCGTCAGCAGAATTGGTAATTGGGTTAAAGTCGAGGTTGCGATAAAACTAAAAAGTTATGTTTACATTGGACAAATATGTTTAAATACATATAAATAAAAACGATGATTTGTAGGTCAGCACACTAGAATTTTGAGTCAGCAGTAAGCGCTACACGGAAGTCTGGCCTTTAGTATGACGCTCTAGGCGCCCTCATAATCGATAGAGTTAATATATCGATATTCCGCTATTTTCCTAGCAGGACACTCAGCGTCTCCTGTTTTATGGTTGGAGGGCTTTTTGAAGCGAGAGCAAGTTGCACATTTCGGTGAGTCCGCTTTCTTTGAGCACTCGGACATCGAGTGTCCTGTCTCACCGCAGTGGCCACACGTCAAATTAACCTCTCTACAGGTTTTTGCTGCATGTCCATACTGCTGGCATTTATAGCATCTCGTAACCAGGGTGAAGTCCCTGACTGGGCAGGAAGTCCAGTTTATGAAAATCCTTGACTGGGAAATTAGAGCTCTTCGTATATTGGCTGGAACTTCAACCACGTAGTTACAAGTCTGTAAATCTTTTTTTCTCGACTTATGGCTTAATTTAACCATGGTCAAAAAGGACTCCATGGAAATCGTTGGAAATTTTTCGGCTACATTTTGTTCGTAAATGCACCTGAAGACTTCAGTTTCAGCCAAAGAGGACGGCACTCCTACAACCACGATCCGGGGTTTGCGCTTGCTGGGTTCGTCGGCGGTAAGGCCGGATGCAGACTGCTGGACTGCGTACTTGATTTTATCCGCGTCATCCTTTGTCTCTTGTCTTTGTTTGTATGAAGTTCCGTTGGCCATTTCTGGTCTTCTTCATCAGTTCCACTTCATCAAATGTATAAGTATAGTCAAAATATTTGCAAATCGGTCCATAAACGACGGAGTTCTGAGGTAACACACACATAAAAAATAAAAAAAACATAAGTACAACCGAATTGATAACCTCCTCCTTTTTTTGAAGTCGGTTAAAAATAGTAATAAAACGAAGTCATTGTAATAGCTTGATGTAGAAACCAAAACCTTACCCATTTTCATAATTTTTGAGCGTTATTATCTATCATTTGTGATTTGATTTATTTTGTTAAAATTTTTATTTATTATTTTGTTAAAAAATTAATTAACAATGCTCGTCACATCCTGATCGAGGCATTATATTATACCGTTACATATGCACCTTAAGACATTTGAAGTGCATCAAAAAGAATTCTAGCCTGCCTACTAGTGCTACATCCCAGGGATAAATATTGGCGGGGGCCCGGCGACGGAAAATACCCTTTTATAAAGTGGAAAACAGCAAAGCATTTGGGTTACCCATTAAAGGCTGAGTTAGCGCTAACCCTAACGATATTGCTAGGGACTCCTTGTTAGTCGAATGTCCATAGTAATTTGCTAAGTATTCGTAAAAGTTTCCCAAATAAAGGGATAGTCGATCGTAAGGGAAACCCCTTCAAAGGGTTTTGAAATTTAATCCGCTCGTCCGGTCCCTTAAATTCACTGAAAGCTTTTTGTATTTTGGTTGAATAAAAAAGCAATATACATACAAAGTAAGAAACTTTTCGTTTTTTGAAGTCGGTTAGAAACGCGACTACATTGTATATTATTACTTTTTTTAGTTACATAAAGCCAACAAGCTAAACAAAAAGCGTTTTTAAAAATCTCTATTTGGTAAAAATGAATTCGCTTTTCTTTTTGTTTCTCCTCTTGACTTCTAAACTCTGCAACGGTTATTTTTTGTAATAGATAGAGCTATAAATGAGGTAGCTTAATCTTAACTTGTGCGAAACCGGAGCGGCTATTGAGCAGAATGTAAATAAAAAAAAAAAAACAAACAAAAATATTTGCCTATTGTTTTCTTATTTTGAATTCAAATGATTAAGCTTATAAATGCGACCTTCTCAAGTAGCACAACACCTACCTACAAAACCGTAAAGAATCAAGAGCGGATCCAGGCGGGGGGTCATGGCGGTCATGGACCCCCCCCCCTGGGTTGGGGCCAGGACCTAGGTGGACCACTGATTAAAATTGTTAATCATAATGTTTTTATGTAATTTTTTGTCACAATATAGATTTTATGTAAGCACCTTCAATATTTAATTAATTTAAGAGCGGCCAACCCGAGGTACATTTTCTTTCCCCATTTTAGATACACAGATATCTTGTGGATATTATCTAGGCTTCTATAAAAATCAAAACATAAATTTGTATAAAACTAGTCTAGTAAAGACCTCTGAAAATCTGCTATTTTACGTGAACTTTGGCCTTTGGCTTTGACTCACATATTAAAAATATCAAAAGTACATTTATAAAAGCCTTGCACATTTCATCGAGATTCTGACGACAATTTTTCTCAATAAGTTTTCACCGATAGAAGCTGAAGAGCAAGAAGAGCTTTACCAGGTCACTCAGAAAGTTTTGCGAAAAAAAGTTTTTATGAATAAGGCACTGGCCACTTGTAATTATTTTGAAAACTTTGGTTATATAAAAGTAAAAATACCATTGTTCAAATTTTGAATTTTCCTCCACATTTTTTCGAGAGCCATGTCAAATTATCGTGTCTCATTTAAAAATGGATCTGCAACATTTTTGTGCGATGATTTTCTATGATTTTAAATGTGTCCTAAAACCTGACGAGTCATTTGATCGACTTTAAATTGCTTTTATGGATAAAAGACCTTCAAAAGCAACCATCTACAACTGGTATAGCGAGTTCAAGCGCGGTCGCCTTACTTTGGGGGATCTCAGACCAACAATAAAAGAAAGACGGAGCACCACGAACTTCAAGAGTGAAGCCACATTTTTATCTATGTGTGATTAGAAGGGTTGCCATTTATTAAATTTTTTCCCTAAAATATGGGTAACAATAATGTGTAGGAAGAATAATATTTACAAGAGTGAAGACATTATTGAGTATGGTATTGTATACATTATAGTATGGTATGGTATAGTATCGTACAATTGAAAAAGTAAACTTTAAAGAGCGTTATACAGAAAAACAAAATATTTTTATTTCACATAGTCATTGTCGGCCTTATAATGTTCCCACTGCTGGGACTCAGGCCTCCTCTCTAGGAGAGGGAATGGGCCGTAATCCACCACGCGGGCCCAGTGCGGATTGGTGGATTTCACATAGGCCTACTGGAAACTTATAAAACTTCAGAAGCTAGTGCACAGATTTAATAGGTTGTTTCCTATGGAAAAGAACCAGTAAGAAACTCCATGGTTACTCTTTAAAAAAAAAAAAAATTATAATATTTCCATATACAATATTAATAATAGGTACGAGAAGACAGTGTAGACCAGTCAATATTGTACCCAAAAGCATGACAAAAATAATAATAATGAAAAGTAGATCGACATAGAAAGTAATTTATGAGTTCACGAAGTCTACAGTATTTAAAAAACAGAGACAGAGAATGCACTTGGTAATGCACTATCGTCAATGGTTACATTAGACAAGTCTGGTACGCCCTTTATAACAAAAAATACAAGTAATTGCAGCTTTTTATTAAAACCCTTTTAGGAAGATTAGAGTGAAGAATTAATACATACTTGAACAATCGTAGAGGTTAAACTTTGTGAACATAGGACATTGGACTACGGAAATTACATCTAAAACATAAAAATAAAATTTTGGACAGTAGTATTATAATTAGCTAGTCTAAGCTGAGAAACTAACTCTAATCAGAAAAAAATACCTGTTTAATTGTTTTGATAAAATTTCTTTCTTTTTAAATTATACGTAGGTACCTTTTTAGGATATCCGCTTTTGATCACACGGCGAAGTCCACGATTAGTAATGTAGAGGTCGTTGTTATCAAAATATTCGTAACAAACGACACTGGATTTTGATGCCAGCCAGTCTGGATCATTCCGACTATTTCTTATAGCTACCAACCATTTTTTTTGTTCGTTATCAGTTGGAAACCTTAAATATTAAATACGTAAAAAAAGATAAAAAGTATATAGCTCGTAGTAAGAATTATTTATTTAATCGAATCGGGAAAATTTTAAATCATATTACGGCAACCCTCAAACTTTGTCGACGTTTTTTGTTTGACGTTTTTTGACGTTTGACGTTTTTTGAATAAAATAACCTTAAAGTCATAGTTTAAATAATAAAGAAACGATGTTATATCAAGAACTTACAAATGAAAAGTAATTCCGTGAGATTTTTTATTTGATATAGTGTTAATTAGACAACGACTCGTGCTGTACTAAGAGTGACTAGCTTGGTTGTAGTGTAGGAGTGTGCGTGAGCGTGTGTATTTATTTGGACCGGCTTGGTTTGTGTGGCATTACTTTTAAAGTTCGTAGTGCTCCATCTTTCTTTTTTTGTTGGTCTGAGTGGGGGATGAACAAAAAAGTGGTCGTCCTACGACGGCTGTTATGGAAGAAAGTGTGCTGGCAGTAAAAAAAATTATTCAAGAAAACAGGCGAATTACATACGAAGAGATTCAGCATACATTGTAGATTGTTTCGGGAAGCGTTCACAAGATTCTACACGAGCACCTTCGCGTGAGAAGGATAGTTTGCCGCTGGGTGCCGCACAACCTCACCGAAGCTCAGAAGCAGGCCCGTGTGGAGTGGTGCCGTGATATGATTCAAAAATTTGAAGCAGGCTCGTCTCGACGTGTTTACGACATTGTGATAGGTGACAAATCCTGGATTTATCAATACGATCCAGAAACAAAGCGTCAGTTGACAGTTTGGCTGTTTTAAAACGAAACAACGCCTACGAAAGTGAAGCGATCGAGAAGCGCAGGGAAAAATTTGATCACTAGTTTCTTCACTTTGACGGGGCATCTGATTTCAATTCCATAACGAGACAAAAGCAGCATCAACGCCGATTGGTATACTACAAAATGCCTGCCAGAAGTTTTGTCTGCAATGAGCAACAAGCGACCGAACATAGGGCTCCGCGGGGTACTGCTTCACCATGACAACGCGCCCGCGCATTTAGCGCTCAAAACGAGGGACTTCCTGGACACCGCATCGGTCAGTCTTGGGGCGCCCTCCACAGCTACAGTCCTGATTTGGCAGCGTGTGACTTCTTTTTTTAAATAAAAAATCAGCCGCAAGGGATACAGTTTTCATCGCCGGAAGACGCACTAGCAGCGTCCAAGAAGGCCGTGGAAGAGGTGTCTGCAGCGGATTGAAAAAAAACAGGCTGGTGGACAGTTCTTTGAAAAGATTTAATAAAAGTATTTTATCAATAGAAGTTAGTTTTTTAGTTTCTCAAAACTTTCTGAGTGTCCCACGTATTCCTTAGTGACATAGGCTATATTTTATGTATGCAGGATGAAGCTGCGGGCAAAATCTGGTAGTTAATAAAGTACCTACTTCAGTTTCTATCGTTGTAAACGATTATCGTCTGTGAATTTCTGACCTTATTTTAAATTGTCATTTTGAGACGTATCCTAATATAAGATTTTTTTATGTATTATGGCTACACTAAATATTAGTTTAGCGACAGCGTCTGGAGGAGCAGGAGTCTGTTTAGAATTTTCTAGATTGGCCATGAATATGTGACCCCCCCTGGCGCCAAAGCTGGATCCGCCCTTGTATAGAATTTGAATTTAGAAGTTAATCAGAATTTAAACTCAGTATTATGGTGGGCGCGTTTTATAAATAAACCCGCTTGTTATTCTTTCAAAATATTAGTACATTATGATATAAGTGTGTAATGTTAGTGATTACCGTCGAGGCGGTATTTAGACCCGAGCCGTGGCGAGGGTCTTAAGAGAGCCAAGAATGGTAATCATTAATTACTCACGTGTGTCAATACACTTGTGAAGAAAAGAACATTAAAACTAGTAAAATTTTCTGTGACATGGCGGTAAAAATCTGTTTCCGCTTATGAAAACAGATTTTTACCGCCATGTCAGAAAATTTCGCCCATCATTTTTTTTTATTTACCCCTAGAGGAAGGCTAAGGTATTTTGATCATACTGCCTAGTCTTACGTTTATGTTTTCTTGCGTGAAAAGTTTTTACGATAATGTCTTTCGTAGTGACAATAGAATACGGATGTAACATTTTTTAATGATTTTGTAGTATTTAATTTTATTTAACTAATACAGCCACTGAACTTCACTGGAATATAAAAATCACGCCAAAAACCGCGCGCATCTTAAAATGGCGGCCATAGACCACAAAAAAAACAAATTTTATTTGAATGTACGATTTATTTACTAAATGTTTTTTATTAAATAAATCATTAATTGTACAAGTTAAATTTGTCAATTTTAACTTGTAAATTGGATGAAATAAGTAATTAAGACACTAATTTATATACTACTAGCTGAGCCGGCAAACGTTGTTCTGCCATATAAATAAAAAAAAAAAAAAAAAAAAAAAAATAGATGTTGGCCGATTCTCAGACCTACTCAATATGCTCACAAAATTTCATGAGAATCGGTCGAGCCGTTTCGGAGGAGTTCAAGTTCGAACACCGTGACACGAGAATTTTATATATTAGATTGAACGCAATAACTTAATGGGCAGTTCAATAAGAGTCACTTTCTGAGCAAGTGCGTTAAAAAATAATTTTGTTATGGTGTCTGCTGAAATCTTAAGTACTCAGCCGTGTAAATATCACAGGGTAAAGAAAAAAATGTTGAACCAAAAGCAAATACAATTTAGTGCATAGTGCATACAATAATGAGCATGACATACTGAGTTATTAAAACTAAAGTAGGTTCATCTAAAACAGTAGGTACCTATGTTGACAGATAAAGTCTACTGAAACTTGCTATCGAAAAAACCTCTTAGGCTCTTAATTTCTTCATGTCTCGCATAGCATTAACCTTTTGAGTGCGTAATTAGAGACACAATAGTAAGACAATGGCGCGTGAACGCCGGCGTTAATGCGGGGATCAACAGCTTAAACTAGATACTGTGATAGACAAAAAAAAAAAAAAAATTATCTTTCTTTCTTTTACTTAAGACCGGTTTCTAAATTAAGAATTTGTAGTTAAGAACTTCTTAAACTCTACTGCCAAAGCTTGACAGATTTTCTAGTTAAAGTATAGTTTAACAAACACTCAACTTCATATACTTAAAACAGCAGGTGGCCATTAGCAGCAACTTGATTTATTAGATTTTTAACAACGTAGCAAAAGAAATCATAAGTCTATGAATAAAACGCAGCTTTTAATAATTATATTCAGGGAGAATGGTGAATGATTTGATGCTGCAGTGGTTGGACCGCACGCCCTTGCCGCCCAGCTTTGACGGGCCGGCGACGCTACAGATACCACAAATTGAGATAAAAATTTGGGACACTTCGTTATGATTGGTTGGATGGTCCTAAAATATTTTATTTTCTTCTACTTTATTTATTTACAAAATTCTCACATGTAACGTAATAATAATGTAACGTGTAATGTAATCAATATGTAACTAAGATATTTTTTTGTAATATATAACTTGGTATAAAAGAGTGTCCTTGGACTTTCTTGCAAATTCTTCTACAAAAAGAAGGAGATTCCACGCTGTAGAATTTGCAATTAGTATCATTATTCTGACTGACTTCTTGACAATTAAAAAGTGCCTATAAAAGTGCCACTAACTATAATTACAGTAAAACCAAAAAATAATAATAAAAACCGTAAACTAATTAAAACTAACTAAAAACAAACTAAAATATGGCTTTATTCATTTTTATTCATTTAATTCGTCAGAATATGGTACATAATTATGGGCTTGAAATAAATTAATGGTCTCATCACATTCTGCCACGTGTGGCGTGCAAATATTTGGTAGGTACATAAATCATTTTTAAAAACAAAAATATTATGTTAGTATTGAGTTAGTACGAACAAAAATTTACAATTTATGGCATATCATCTAAAATATGATGTGGATTAAATTAAAAGTAATATTCAATTTCAAATTATTAGAGAGATGTCAAAAATTATAAAATTACAATACAATTAGGATGTCAAAGTATCATTCAAATATTCGTTTAAATTATAATAAAATTTTTTACACAACCAGTCTTTAAGTTCCTTTTTAAACCCATTTAAATTTAAGTCTTTAATCGATTGTGGGATTTTGAACACTTGTGGGGCTATGCAGAATATACTTTTTCTAATTAGAGCTGTTTTTGCTTTACGTCCGCGTAACATATCATTCCGTCTGTTACGTTTCACAGTATCGGATAAGTTAGGAAACAGGTGTGAGTTTAATTTGACAAATAAGACCGTTTCATAAATATGCAAAGACGGTAGTGTCAGAATTTTATATTTTTTGAAAAATGGTTCATAGCTGTCCGTAACTTGAAGTTTGAACATGGCTCTGATAGAATTGCTTTTGCGCTTTAAAAGCAGTTTCTTTATTAGTTGAGTTGCCCCAGAATATAAAACCGTATCTTAATACAGATGCTACAAGGCCGTAATACGCTGTAAGTAGTGCATCTATGGAAACAATAGGGGCAAGTTTGTACAAGGCATACGATGAACTAATAATTTTCTTACATAGCGCTTCAATGTGATCCTTCCAATTAAGTTGTCTGTCCATTATTAAGCCTAGAAATTATGCGCTATCTACATCATGAATTTTGTTATTTTGATATTGGACATTCATTTTTAATCTAGGTTTTTTATGACCAAAATGCATTATTTGTATTTTGCCAAGATTAATTCTTAAATTATTATTATTAAGCCAAGAAATAATTGAATTTACCGCTCTATTGACCTCAGCTTCATATGATTCAGGTTTATTACATTGTATTGTTACCGTACTATCGTCAGCAAAGAGTGATATTGGGAAGTCTAACTTTGAGCAGGTCATTAACATAAATTAAGAACAGTAAAGGACCTAATACACTGCCCTGTGGTACACCAAAATATACTATGCGTTCTTTAGACAAGTATGTTACTTCTTCTTTAGTTTTAAAATTTAATTTTATAATAGCGGTAAATTGTTTTCTTTCTGCTAAGTAAGTGCTTAACAAATCAAGAATGTTACCTCTTAAACCGTAGGCGTCAAGTTCATTTCTTAAGATTTTGTGGTCAACATAATCAAAGGCTTGTGTTATATCACAGTACACAGCGCAAACAGGTCTCTTATTATCAATGTTACTCATAATTTTATTTAATAAGTCATAAATAGCCATGTTTATAGTCATATTCTTCCGAAAACCTTTAAAGATATGCGTATAGTTCATTATAGATATATTTCTCATGTATTTTAGAAAAAATCGGCAAAAGCGTAGTAGGTCTAAAATTTTGCATTAGTTGCTTATTACCTTTTTTAAAAATAGGTTTCACTATGGAGACTTTAAGACGATCCGGAAAAACACCGTGGCTGATACATAGATTAAAAATATGACTCAAATGTTTAGAAATTAAGTCAGCAACATGTTTTATAACTATAATAGAAATTTCGTCATACCTTGCGCTATTTGTGTTTTTTAAACACTTTATGATGTTAGACATTTGTACCGGTAGACATGGAGCCATGAATATTGATTTTTGTTTATTTGAGATTTACGCACTAGATCTTTTACCTGCTCCAGCTATTGGCATATTTTTTTCTATAAAATAATCATTGAAATGGTTAGTAATTAATTGAGGATCGTTAATCTCACACAACGCCGTCTAGTCCCAAGCTAAGCAGAGTTTGTGTTATGAGTACTAGACAACTGATAAACGTACTTAAATATTTCTAAATACTTACATACATATTATAGATAAATTACACCCAGACACAGAACAAATGATTGTGCTCATCACACAAATATTTCTCCTGGGTGGGAATCGAACCCACGACCTCCAGCATAGCAGTCAGGGCCACTAACCACAAGACCAACAGGCCTGTCAAAAATTTGAATAGTATTTATTGAGTCATTAGGTAGATTTAATTTAGAGTTCTTTATTATTTTCCATTTTATTTTACTTTTATTGTCAGAAGTTTTAATGTTATGGTTATTTTGTGATTGTTTAGTCAGATTGATTATTTTATTTTATTTTTTTGTGTAGGTCTACGTCTACACGCCCATAATAATTGTCTTTTTTTAAGACTGCATATAGTCCTAGTGATATCCATTTCGGTTTTATGCTTATTGGTATTTTCATACGTCTACGGGGAAACCATAAGTCATAAACAACAAGAACAAGCGACACTCACCTTCTGCCTATATACAAAATCTTTTTTCCACTTCCTTCTTCTTTAACACTGTAATTCAGATACTGTTAACGTTAAAAGAACTCATAAATTATTACATCGTGATATTTTTATTTTTTTTCCAAAGTACCCGAAGTTAATAGAAACTTTTTTTTCTTCCAATATTTTGCACTGTTTGAAATTCGTCTGTTAGCGTTGAAAGCTGCCCCGGGCATAGTAAATTGGTGTATAGTTGCATTGCGCGCGCTGATGGCGGTGTGTTGAGATTGAGTCGCTTCAAAACCGGTTTTTCTTGTGCGCATGGAATGATGCACGATTAGATTTACGTTATTTTTATTTCTTAAAGTTTTATGTATTTTGTACACTGATCAACTATCTATTTATTTATTTGTTATCCACCACTTATTTAAACATGTATACAACGTGTAACAAAAAGGGTATATACATCAAGAAGCACTGAAGATTATAGGTGGTATAGACTTCAATAATAAGTTGTCAAAACTTAAAATTGTAAGTAAAAACAACAAGTAAACACAAGCAACGAACATATAAGTGACCATTGACAGTGATAAAACGACCATAATTAATAAAACAATTGATACAAAAACAAAAGTGAAGTGTCATAGTGTGGCTAATATTTTTTCGTAATGAGTCACATTAACGCACTTTCTAAATTCAAATTTTGTACGAAGAAGTAAGCAGTGAACAATTTCAACACCAGTCCGTAACAGCCAAATAGCCAGTTCACTACAGTCGGTACATAATTTCTAACACCGACGTGCGACCCCAAGTTCAAATCTAAGCCAGTATACAGATTATTTTTGGAAACTTCAAACTTTCTAATATGAATTTCTTAGATAATATCACCTTTCGTCGCAACCGTACAAAGTCTGACTCAAACACTACTGGTATAGAGAATGAAAGTATAACTTCAACTGAATCGCCTATAGATGGCACCACAACAAGCTTACCTGACATTTCTGATGACGAAGACAACCAAACTATTCAACTCAAAAAACAAATTGAACGTTTAACAACCGAACTAAACAGCGCTCAAAATAAAATAGAATCACTATCCATAAAAAATAATAACCTTAAGCGTATTAATCAGGAGTTGCTTGAGCAGAATCAGCGTTATAAAAATATGACTTGCAGTTCTCCAAAAGTAAAATTACCAACAAACCGAGATGTAGACGAAACTAGCAAATCAATAGTTTTAAATAAACCAGAAATAAATACCGCAACCACAATGCAACACTATCAGAGCAAACAAAATAATATTTGTATCATTAGTACCAACAAATTTAATAAAGTATTATCGATAGCAGAGGAAAAAATTGACAACTATAATATCTACCATTACCTAAAACCAAACTGCGGAATCCAACAACTACTTAAAGGAATAAAAAACATGCTCAAAGAATATACTAAGGAAGACTTTTGCATAATATTAATTGGAGAAGACGATTTCAAAACAACAAATGACTACTTTGACTTAATCTATGACATAAGAAACACCTTGAAAGAAATTGACAATACAAATATTATCCTATGCCTACCTACCTTTAAGTTTAATAGCAATTCTAATTTGTTTAACTGGCGAGTAGAAAACTTTGCCAACTTACTGTATCTGGATATAATGACACATTTACACGCATACCTATTGGACTCGAACCTACATCTTACGTATGATAGTAGAATGTTCAGTTATGTCACAGGAAGACTGAATAACAATGGAATGCGCACCATATTTGACGATATAAAACGACAAATGGAAGACATAATTGCTGTAAACCTCATGACAAATGATAACTACGATCTCGACCAAGACGGTGACGGGTCTCAGTTTTTTCTATAACATCGATTTGCACCAAGGAAACCGAATACAAAAAAACAAAATAGACAGACTGGCTAAGTTTACACTTATTTTCCAAAATATTCAAAGTATCGGAAACAAAGTAGAATTAATAGAACAATTACTATTAGATTCCGAAATTGATTTAATCTCACTATCCGAATTATGGAAAAACGAAAATTATTGTCAATCAATCTTGCCCCAGGGGTATAAAATAGCGTCCATTTTCTGTCGTAAAACCCGCGAAGGCGGAGGAGTGTGTATTATTGTTAAAGACTCATTAGATTTTATTGAACGAATAGACATTGTAAATCATTCCAAAGAGTATGTAATAGAATTCAGTGCTATTGATGTTCCCAAATTAAATTGTACTTTTATAGGAGTTTATAGAGCAGATCGTCATATTGATATATTTTTTCAACAATTGGGTAAAGTTTTACACAAATTAAATACAAAACAATCACATAAACACTTAATAATAGGAGGTGACTTTAACATAAACGTGTACAATAAAAATAAACATACTCAGGAGTTCTTAAACTTCATGAAAACATATAACCTCCAACAAATAATCCGCGATCCAACACGAATAACTAAGACAACATCCACTTGCATTGATCTACTTTTTACAAACTACCCACCACTCATGAGCAAAGCAACTGTCAAAGATTATGGACTATCGGACCATAAGGCAATAAATGTTGAGTTAAACGTAGATTATTTATCAAATAACAATAGTAAAATTTGGTATACCGAAAAAAGATTATTTACAAAAAATAACGTCGAATGTTTCAAAAATTCACTAAAATCAGAAAATTGGGAAAATATACTAAATAAAAATAATAGTGTTGACACAAATTACGAATCCTTCATTACAATTATTAAACACAATCTAAATAAATATATTCCATTGCAAAAAATAAAAATAAAATGCAAACCAAAAAAAGGATGGCTTACTAAAGGTCTCAAAAAGTCATGTGAACATAAAAGAGTATTAAGAACTATTTTTAATGAAACCAAAAGTTGTGTTATAAAAAAACACTATAAATTATTTAGTAAAATACTAAAATTGACAATTAAAAAATCAAAACGACTAACATAATAATATATTAAACAAATGCAAAAATCTGACAATAAGGTAAAGACAATGTGGAATATAATTAACACAAAAACAGGGAAGACAAAAATAAATAGACGCGAAAATATATCACTAAAAATAGACAATGAGGAAATAAAATGCCCGTTAAATGTATCCAACCAATTTAACGAATTCTTTACGACGGTAGGGCAAAATCAGACAAGTAACTCAACAAATAACATTGGAAAACCTGTGGTCAATCCCTCTACTTGTTCAATGTATTTACGCCCGGTAGACCAAAAAGAAATACTCAATATAATAAGGTTAACAAAAAATAAACATAGTTGCGGTATCGATGACATTCCACCAATTTTATTAAAGCAATGCGCTATAGAACTTTCCATTCCTTTGATGTTTTTAATTAATCAAAGCTTTCAAAACGGCCAATTTCCAAATGCACTTAAAGTAGCTTTAGTAAAACCAGTACATAAAAAGGGTGACAAACATATCCCAAGTAATTATAGACCTATAGCACTGCTCCCAACTTTTTCCAAAATATTTGAGAAAGCTATGTGCGATCAGCTATATAAATTCTTAGAAAAGTTTAATATTCTTGACGATGCACAAAATGGATTTAGGAAATGTAGATCAACAACATTAGCAGTTTATAAATATGTTCAACAAGCACTACAACATATAAACGACAAACAATATGTAATTGGGCTACTACTTGACATGACAAAAGCATACGACAAAGTTCTTTATGACATCTTATTAACTAAACTATATGGTTGCGGCGTACGAGGACCAGCTTATTCGTGGTTCAAATCATATTTACACAATAGGCAACAAATAGTACAAATCGAAAGTTACGACCATAATAAAAATGAGATCAAGACTATTCGATCACAAGAAAAACAAATCACTTGCTCAATCCCACAAGGAAGTGTGTTAGGATGCCCACTATTTTTAATCTATATTAATGATCTTCCAAAAACATTAGATAAAGAGAACACTTTACCAGTTTTATTTGCAGACGATATTTCAATATTAATAAAGTGTGAAAATGTAAACAACCCTAGTCTACAAATACAAGATACCCTCGAAACTGTAGATAATTGGCTCCAGAACCACAACTTGGAAATTAATAGTAGCAAAACTAAAATAATACAGTTTAGGTCATATAAAAAACCACCTCTCCATCTAAAAACAACATTCAGAAACACGCAAATAGAAGAAGTTAATACATTTAGTTTACTTGGCATAAATATTGACACACACGTTAACTGGAAATCACACATAGATTATATAAAAGCAAAACTCTCCAGATTCTCTTACGCTCTTTTCCAAATTAAACAAAGCACTAACACACAAACTGCTATGGCTGCTTACTACGCATATGCATACTCATGGCTGCGATATGGCGTCATGCTATGGGGAAATAGTGTTAACGTAGAGGAACTATTCATAATGCAAAAAAAATGTATACGAATTCTAGCCCAAATAGACATTATCGAGAGCTGTAAACCATATTTTATAAAATATCAGATGTTAACTCTGCCTTCCATATACATACTCGACATTTGTGTATTTGTTTTTAAAAATATCGACAGGTTCACTAAAGTGGAAGATACGCACAACGTAAACACTCGACATAAAAAGAGATTATGCGCTCCATTAACAAGAATCAAAATGTTAAGTGGAAGCCCATATTATATGGCAATAAAAATATATAATAAATTGCCAAACATATATAAAACTGAAAAATCAGTAACAGTATTTCAAAAAAGGCTAAAAATATACCTAATTCAAAAATGTTTTTACTCAGTAAAAGAATATTTAGAGTCTAGCTCAAAATAACGATTTTAATTATTGTATTAAATTTATAGTAATTGTATTAAATTAATTATTATTGACATGTAACTTTTTGACATAGCTCTAATTTCTCAATTAGACTGTTATTATTGACATTTAATTTTTGACATAACTTTAATTTCTCAATTGAATTGATAGTATTTGACATCAAAATTATATAAAATTCATCGATAAAATTCATTATTATTAACATATTTTTATTTTTTGACATAAATGTAATCACTCAAATAAATTGATATAATGATTCAATAATAATAATGTCTATTGTAAGTTAATTGGGATATATTAAAATTGCAATGCTTGTAAAAGGCTGCTAAGTCAAAAGTACTGACATGATATATAAAACAACATTGTAAACACTTAGTTCGCAATAAACATTTTGACTTTGACTTTGACTTTGACTTTGAATCTCTACACAAAGTTTCAGCCCAAAATAAATTACTCAAAGAATTGATACCAAATTCTTGGTATCGTATGATTCTTGAATTCAAATCATAACAAACGTGTCACGACACTACGAGGGTCAATAACACGTCAATTGCTAATATTACGAAACATTTCTTCTGTAAATCTGATCGCCTAGTACACCTGTCTACCTAATTTTAACTTGCGCGGCGCGCGCGTGCATGAGACGCTCTGTTCGCCTAGTAGGTACCTGCTTACCTAAAATTTTGCCTCAAAAAATATCTTACCATAGTCCGAGCAAATTAAATAATAAAATGAAAATTAATAATTTAACTTACATTTTTAAAGATGTGGTTCGATGTGATGACAACAAAACAAAATCTGCCGAAGCTTCTACCTGATTGCAGTACCACTCGCAGAAGGTCACGCGAGGCAAAAAATCTGCTGGTGTCAGCTCCTGGGTGCGACGGAAGTGGTATGGGTGCTGACCATCATTGTGCAACACTCGCCATACTTGCATATGGTTAGAGGCATCCAGCGCTAATACAGCTCGCCGAGTGCTAGTACGTGGGTTATTTTCAAAATGCTCCAGGACGGCTTCCTCAAATTCTGGATCGATAGTGTTCGGGCGACCCCCTAAACCAGGAGCGTGGAGGGAACCGGTTTGGTGCAGATGATGTAGGTACCATCCGATGAAAACGCCACCGAAGGAAGCTGTCGACGCTCAGCTTCTGGCCTACCCTCGATAAATCGGCGACGATAAAGTTCGCGAGCAGTTCGCCCATTACCGTCTTCCGAAACACAACATCATCTCATAATATTCACTATTACTTAACGCCATCACATACGATTGTCACAACCACAATAAATCCAAATCACAAGCACCGGAACGGATATGCGACTGCAATGTACGATTATTGGTCTTTCACTAATGCAAAATTTTGCTTTATTTATTTACCTAATTTCATTTAGGCTAGCCTTTCGGCGCGCTCAAAGACGCCGCCAAAAGAGTAGCCGAACGGACGATAGAAACATTGCCATCTCTCTCACATAATACACGCAGGCGGCGCGTGCGACTGGGACACAATATTTTATCGTATTCAATATCATACTGAACGAAAATTAGGGATCTGTGATTGCGGCCGCTGTTCAATTCAGCAATAACAATTCTCGTTTCTTATGGACTCCTAGTACTTTTGCATGTTTTTCATTTATTTTGAAAGACTAAACTGGCTAAACTGGTACTGTACCGGCTGCTGAGTTTTAAGCTTATATTATTTTTGTAGAAAAGGTTTAATTATGTCTAAGAAGTAATTACGCAAAAACTTATGTGCGCAAACGTAGTTTTTTTAGTTTACAGTTACTATACAGTTTTACCACTAAACTTTCTCTTAACAGGTCGTCCGTCGCCGTCGCGCTAGTGACAGCCGACAGTCGTGTCGAAGCCTACCGGGGCCAAGGGTCTGATTCTGAAAGGAAGACTCGGCCCTGGTACGAAAGGCAACGAAGGAACAGGAGTGGGTTTTTAGTCAGTAAAAGTCTGACACTATCTCCCGCCCCGCCCAAGGGCGGGGGATGTCATAAGATGATTTTCCCACCGAAAAAAAAAAAAAAAAAAAAAAAAAAGCCGACAGTCGTGAAATTCTGTCTGTCTCTGTGAAAACCTCCCCGTGAAAATGTAGGTGAAATAAGCGTGAAAGATTTGTTGATTTGTTTATAATCTCAAGTTAAAATTAAACATAAATAGTAAGTACTTGTAGAATGTATGTTGCGCTGTAAGGAGCGTATCACTATTAATGTATGCGTTTTAAGTTAAACTAAATTGTATTAATTTCTACGTCATAAGAAAAAAAGTTTTGATTTAAATCAATTTAATTTTTTTTAATCATTTGATTTTAATCGATATTTAAATTACTTACTATAATCTAATCAATTGATTCAAATCATCTCATCCCTGCAAAAAAGTAACAACTTTTAAAGTCCTCTAATTAAATTAAATTCAACAACGGAACCCACTGGGAGTTTATTTGTACTAGGAGAGACATAAGTTGCTTAGAAATGATATTTTGGGTTCAAATATTATGATATGAAATCCTTTTTCGTAGCGTCTTTCGCACCGCACGTTCATCTAAGTAATTATTTCCTCGCAAACTATGTACCTACCTATGTATGGCAACCGAAATAAAAATAATTAGGTACGTAAGAAAATTTATAGGAATGTAGTTACTAAATTAGGTATTATTTACTGTGTTGTAGGTACTCGATTCTATGGTAGATTACTTTGTCCATAATTGTTACGTTCACTCATTTGTTTGTTGCTATCCTATCTACGTAAAACAATAAAAAAGTAGGTACCTATTTCTTATTGTTTTACGTAGATACCAGATAGGTATCTAATTATTCCATATCCTTACGAATACCCTTATCTACTTAGTCTCCTCTAAAAGCTAAACTAAATTGTATTAATTTCTATGTTCTATGAAAAAAAGTTTTGATTTAAATCAACGATTTTTGTAAATTATTTGATTTTAATCGAGATTTAAATTACGTATTAAAATCAATTGATTCAAATCATCTCAACCCTGCAAAAAAGTAACAACTTATTAAAGTCCTATAATTAAATTAAATTCAAGAACGGAATCCACTGGGTGTTTATTTGTACTAGGAGAGACATAAGTTGCTTAGAAATTATATTTTGGGTTCAAATATTATGATATGAAATCCTTTTTCGTAGCGTCTTTCGCACGTTCATCAAGTAATTAATTTCTCGCAAACTATGTACCTACGTATGTATGGCAACCGACATAAAAAGAATTAGGTACGTAAGAAAGTTTATAGGAATGTAGTTACTAAATTAGGTATTATTTACTGTGTTGTAGGTACTCGATTCTATGGTAGATTACTTTGTCGATAATTGTTACGTTCACTCATTTGTTTGTTGCTATCATATCTACGTAAAACAATAAAAAAGTAGGTATTTCTTATTTTTTCACGTAGATACCAGATATGTACTTATTCCATATCCTTATGAATACCCTTATCTACTTAGTCTCCTCTAAAAGCGGCGCGGGTCGCACGCTTGTGTGTCTAATATTTTGAAAAATTGATTGAGCTGCGCGCTAACGAACATATCTCTACGCGGCTGGCGGGTTTTCCTTCACAGATGTCCGGCGCCACGCACTCGCTCTAGTTCATAATCTTATTTTTTTGTAGAAAAAACTTCTTTCTTTTCAAAACTATTTTCCTTTAAAAGATTTTGTTAAGAAAAATAAACATTCGGAACCCTTTATCCACTGTTTGAAGAAATACCAGGAGTAAGAGGTTTGTTTTTATTCATGAACAGTTCACTGACACCGATCAGCTGACTTTTTGCTAGTGATGTATTGATTTCAGTTTAAAATGTTCGGTTTCTGGTATCATGTGTATTGGAATAATTCATAACTTCCTACCATGTAAACATAATGTTAGAAAAACCTTCCCGTATCGTTTGTTATCTTATCAAGAAGCCGTGCACTTGTTATGTATATACCCTTTTTGTTACACGTTGTATATGTATGTAAGGTAAATAACCTAACACTAACAACTATAAATAATCTAACTTTTCTACCGTACACTCTAAATAAGGTTCAGTTGAAAACCAGCGTCAGGCAACTACCACGAAGTTGTCTGGCATTTTTGCTGAACTGGACCTATTTGGTGTAGGCGCAGGACACACAATGTTAGTTATTTTATTTTCTTTTTTTTGTTTTACTTTATAAATACATACTATAACTATTTTATAACTTGTCAATTCAATTGCACAGCATTCTATTACATTAGATATTGAAAGTTCTGAACTTCTGATAACTCCCTCCACAAATGTCCAGACCGAACCAGAATACAGGATCAACCTCTTTTACTATTTTTTCTGCTGAAACATGCAGCTAATGTGTAATTCGGCACGACAAGGCGGTCCTCATCATCTGACATCATAAAATGCTCGGTTATACATAGAACTTCAACAGATTCGTCTTTTTCTAACAGTTCATTTAGACATAGAGAGGGGGTCTGCTTTGTTAAGCAGACCTGCTATATTTTGGTGTAGAACATAAAGGTGTTTATTCATGAAAAAGATCGCTACGAACAGTGTTATCCCTCAAAGGCTGATTATTACTATTACTAGATGACTTATTGTTACATAAAATATATTCTTAGAAATTTTCAGTCTCTATTTTATTTGTATGATATATAATGTCAGTTTGTACAGATTTATCTACATATATTTTTTATTTTGTCTAATTAATAATTTCTGATATTCTTTTGATTTAAATTTATAGTCCAAATGCAAGATTTCTTTTAATAAAGATCTAGATAGAATAATTATAAATTGTGTTTTTGGAGGTCGATATCTAGAGTAATTCATGTCCCATAAAATCACATTGTCATACTTTCCACAGATAAACTTTAGCATATAGTTTAGTTTGGCTTCATTAAGGTACTTGTTTGATGGACTTCGCTTATAATTACGTTTGTGTTCTTAGTGGATGACAGCCATGTGTAAGTACATTTATGTATCATATGGGTTAGCAAACATTGATCAAACATATAACATTTATACACAATTAAGAGGGTCCTTTTTCACTCGCCTATCGTCAACATCGAGCATGGTTTAAAAGCTTGTTACTTTATCTAACACAATGCAACACGATGTTTGACGAAAAGGCAACGCGAAAATAGAGAGAAAACGCCTGAAAACTCTGTTAGAATTCGGTAATTCCGTGATTTGTTCGAATATTTTACAAAACTTGTTCCAGGAATTACGTGTTTTTTTTAAACCCTTAAAAGTTTTTGAAAAAAATTGTCATCATTTAGAATCTTGATTAAATTTGCAATGCTTCTATTGTTATACTTTTTTGACTCTTTTAATTTTTGAGTAAATTATGAAGTGTCAAAGTTCATGCAAAATAGCAGATTTTCAGAGGTCTTTACTGGATTAGTTTTACACAAATTTATAAATTGATTTCAATAGAAGCCGAAGATATAATATCCACAAGATACTGTGTTTCCTAAATATCTAATGAAAAATGTGTAATAACGTCATAATCGCGTAAGAGCAGTTGTATAAAAAACAGTGAAAATGTATGTCGAGTTGCATTCCCTTAAAATTTATCAGCTAGAAAATCCGATACAGAGTAGTAACATTTGTTTAATAGAAGTGCAGTTAGTTTCTTTTTGAAAATTGTTACTGGTTCCTCTTTTATGGAATTAGGAACGTGGCTAAAAATAGCCGGTGCCATACCAAAAATATTTTTCCTCAACAGAGCAGTCCTATATCCTGTGCGGAACAAGTTTTGGTATTGAGATCGCAAAGTTATATTACGGTGTCGCCTTTCGGATAAAATTAAAAATAGTTGCTGATTGCATTTTAGAAATTGCTCTTTTCGTTAAATGTATAATTAACAAAAAGAGCAATTTCCAAAATGTAAAGGCACGGGAATGTCAATAAATTATGACTATAAAAGTCATACTTTGTCAAAAACACGACAACGAAGAAAAAAAAAATTAAAACAAACAAGAAAGCTGTCAGTTGTGGTTTTTTTGGCTTTTCCGTTGTCGAATTAAAGCAGAAATAATGAAAGCGTTTTGATGGGCTTGTGTTTCTGAAAAACCCTTTTCATTGTTATCGACGATCGAGGAAAACGTCTGCGAGTCTCCTTAGTCCTTAGGGGTCGTCCTTTAATCATATTATTATGAGGTTCGAACAGTAGGATGGGGAGGGGGTAATAAAAAAAATCCTGAATGATGACTAATTTGTAACTGAACACACGAACGAAGCAAGTACATAAATAAATTGTAAAAAATACTTTTCTGTAGATAGTCCTATGGAAACCAAAGTAGGTGGTGACATTAACCATGTTGGGAGGACAAGCGAGGCGGACCCGCCAGCCGCCAGGTCGACACACTCCGACTGAGCGACTCCGCGCCAATGTCGCAAGGTTGCTTCCACTCCAAGGGTCGATTACCTTCGCATAACTACATCAACTAAATCGCACCACTGCATTGCATTAATATGTTTATTCATCGCACCGAAAAAATATTACATCTATTAGTCTCAATATTTTTTCGGTGTATTTAAGCTTTCAATTTTTTTCTCTCGAATAAAAGTCCGATTGAAAACGTTCTCTGTGAGGAGATTGAACCCTTTATGACCCATGGATATTTGACCTGTGGTTTTATTTTCTTTGAGACCTACGATTAAATTACGTACGATTTAATTTTGTCTCATGAAGGACGCGGCTGGGTATGTCGACATTGTAAATGATAAGACGTTTAATTTATTATTATAAAACATACATTTAGGTTGATCATATGCACAAGAATTTACAAAGAGCAGAATCATCTGTAAAACCTTTTTCCTTTACTTTATATGAATAATATAGATACATATTATATAAGTATATATCCTTTTATTTCTATTTTATAAATTTTCCCCACACTAGAAACTTCTGTATCGTGGGTGCGTTCACTAACATGTAAATTAAACATGTATATTATATTGAATATATTATGTTTGTTTATTTTAACAATATATATGTCGCAGAATCAACAAAGAGGCACAATATTATTATTAGAATCGCTATTGAGTAATGTTCATTTAGTACAACGCCATCTATAATGGTTTGTCGGAAACGGCAAGCAGTGTGCTTGGGTGAGGTCGGTACGGGGCACAGAGTACATTTTTATGTGATAGGGGGCGTAGCATGTTTGACAGCGGTCTGCTATCATTCGTTTTGAACGCATTTGATTTGAGGGCTTGTTAACGTTACCAAATTCACACTATAAGTATCGTTAAGTAACGTTATTTTCATAAAGTTAACATTTTAACGGTAACACGGGTTACACGCTGGCTCGCCGTCCGCAAGCCAGCGCCTACGGTGGCTGGAAATCGGGATCGGGATCCCGGCTGCTGGGGCGTGAGGGCCGTTCTCTCGCGCGTGCCGCTGCTTTGCTAGCATTACTGCTTCGCAGAAGGAGGCGAGGTCGCCTGCCACTCCTCCTCGCTCCGGACCATGGCCTGTACCAAGGCCTGGCGCGAGAGATCACTGCCGCCGATTGCCCCCGCGAAGACACGGCGGTGCTCTGCCCAGGCGGGCACACCTCTACCGTATACTCAACCGTATCCTCCGGGCGGTCCACACAATTGTGGCACCCAGGCGTTTCTTCCGCACGAATCCGGAGTTTCACCCCGGCGTTGCATCTCCACGCGCAGATCGTGCATGCACCACTGGGCCTCCACAGCTTTAATCAAGATCTATTTGATTAAAATAAAATTACTTTGTCATTTTTAATTTATATTTTATTTTGTCAAAGTAATTTAACAAAATAATAATTACTTAATTAATAACTAAAATTAAGGGTTTTTCCCACTACCCGCCTTCCAATTATAGGTGATGAGAGTTCGGCCCCGCTTACTTCATACCTTCTGTTTACTGTTTAATGCAATGTACAGTCGAGTGAGAAATTAAACCATTATTTTATTTTTAACCGACTATGGTGTAGCAAAAAAAGGTGCTTTTAACGTTTACACTGGGCTGTACTTTGCAGTAACATCCTCTCGTGTGGGAAGGTGTGTAGTGGTAATTGAGATTATATCAAATTAAGTTTATAAACACAATGACTTCAATTTGGATGTTATAAAAAATTCAACCTGTATGAATTGGTACCTACTTGAATATGATGAATCATATAAATCAGCATATTATTAAAATAGTTTGAAATGTGACTAAATTGGAAAAAAATGTAAGCATTAAATCTGTCTATTACCAACAAATCATTTCAATAACGAATTATTTATTTTTAGTTATACTAAGACTTTTTTTTTAATTGAATTGAAATACGAAGCCTCATAACTTTTCATTTATAAGCTACAATTTCTTATATTTTTTTTTTCATTTTAACCTGGTCCATTACTATGATTTGGTTTTTTTATTTACCTACTATATTATATATACTGTATCATTGAAAGTTTTAATCCCTTGGTCCACATGCTCTTTACATCACCCTGAACAATGTTTATTCTTCGACTTCCAAATACAGACCATATATTTTTCGACTGCATTTAATGACACACATTGTTAGGGACGATCTACAGAGCAAGTAGCTGAAAGGATTTAAATTTTCATCGATACACCCTGTATCAGAAACGTTTATTTCAAATAGACTAATTACAGACACTTTTGAATTGTCAAAATGTCGGGCAGTCAAAAAAAGTGAAGCTAAATTGCACGTGCCAAAGCATCTCTATGGAGAAAAACGTGCAAGGAACTCCAAGACACTCTTTTATTTAAATCATAATATGAGTTACACACCTAAATCTTTGTTACATATTTCTTGTCGTTTCTATTATGTGAGTACAATGTACGTAATGAAAAAAAAGCTAATAAAAAATAGAAATTGTATTAAGCCACTGGCAGCTAAGAGATGCCAGTCTCAACTGACGGCGCCCGTTCACGAGCATGACGCGTGGTCGCGTGCATCAGCCCCACTGAAATGCTTTTTTAAATTATCTTAAATTGGTACCTATAATCGTAAGTTGTAGTCTCTTTGTTATTATTACCTATATTTGCATAGTGGTGCATAGATCTAGGGAAGAGCGCTGAGGTCTGAAATACGGATATTATTATCTAGTTCAGACACAGAGGTTCCTCATTAACATGTGTATCTTAAGTAGAATGTCAACTACGTCTACAATAATTTTGTTTTGTATTTATTTGGAGACAATACATTTATTATTATTATATTATTATTATTATTATTGTTACTGACCCATTGTGAAGGGAACCGAATGACTCAATAACACGTATCACCACCAGCGAGACATTTGAGTGAGCATATCAAACTCTCAACTGCCATGCTCATAATGTTGTAACCTAATAAAAATGCTCCAGGGTACTTCACATTCACAAATTTAAAAAAAGAGTGCTTCTACTTTATATAATGCTATTGTTTTTAAATACAAAATGTAATAAATTATCACAACCTCATTAAAATTAACAAATAAAATAAAAAATACCATTTCGGAAACAACAATACAAAAAGGGTAGTAGCATCTCTTCCAATATTTATATAAATATTTAAAAAAAAAACTAACTAGGCAAAAATGGCGGTGGCTGTGGAGCCGGACCATCATTTAGCCAAACATTTTTATCAAGGATATAATCTACCAATTTATAATATGCTTGTTTACATAGTGTGCGTTTAATGCATTTTTTAAATTTTGACTCGTTATATGGAGAATCTCAAGTGGTATTTTATTATAAAATTTTACACAGTACTCCATAAAAGAACTATGTAGGTACTTTAGACAATCTGAACCGAGGTTGATCTAATAAGTATAAAAGGTTTAATTATTTTCTTATAACATAACAGGTCCGATCACTTACTGCAGTGCTCGAAAATTTTAATTATTTCGTACATGACGAAACGCCGTTTTATTGGGGGAACAGTAGCCAGTTCTCTTCCCACGAAAAGGCCAAAAGCCTCATTTGATATTTCCGTTTTGTGAGAAACTTCTGCCACGTCTTTTTCAGTTTGGCTGGAGCAATCCTTCATTTTTTTATTTGGTGGACTCAGATTTTTGCATTCATCCACATCCCAACTTTGACCGAATTGCTCAAACATGTCATTATTGCTAGCAGGTTTTATATTCTCTTGGTCACCTGATAAACATAATCATTATTTAATGTGGTAAGTACCATATTTAATATTATGCAGAAGGACGGTGTTTGACTGGCAGAGAATGCATAAAGCATTAAGTCCGCCTTAAAGTTTAAAAAAAATAAACAAGTAAAACTCTGGCTTTTTCGCCAGAGTTTGCAAATCAGATCATCCCCTACATTAACACAGTTTCTATAGTTCAGATAAGAAGAAAAAACCATTTGGAATTAGAAAGAAGCATTTCTAAGAAAATTATTTATTCTAGATCGATAATAATTAGTAGTCTTTTGGTTTAAAAATAGTGAGAAAGTATTCAGGGAGTTTTGAAAATTAGTAATTTTATGGATTTTGGTGTGGTCTTTCCGAATTTCGACTTTGCCACCTCGTATTTTTGCCGCTCGCGCCATCATATTGGAAAAATGCACCTAAAAGCGGAAAAAGCACATCACAAAAAATTCGGAAAGAACACATTAAAATTTATGAAATTATCAATTTTCAAAAACCCCGGAAAACTTTCCAGGTAAAACTATCAAATGACTGTATTAAAATACCTTTTCTGGTACAATACGGCCGACGTTACTTGGCGAGTGTGAACTTAGGCTCTGCGAACTTTACCGCATGTACACTCGTAAACAAAACTGTTATTAGCATTTTTTTTTTAAACCAAAACACGAATAAAAAAATATTACTCGTAATACAGGAACCAAGTACAAATAAAATCAAAACACTTTGAGACAAAGATACAAAAATAACTTATATGAATTAAAGAAACAAACTTAACACGAAGGAAACAAAAAACTTAACAATATAATAATAATAACCAACGAAAACTTTTGTAACCACCTGTGCTCAAGACAGAGATAGTAACACGAAAATGATACCAATGATAACGTGTGACAGAGACATTACCGCGTACATATTTTCAAACAGTCGTTATACAAGTATATAGTCGTCAATAGATAACTGGTTTTTAACTAAATCGTCATGTTTTTTTTTTAAACTAGTCTCAATCTCGTTTACACAACATTCACTACTTTCGTAATACTATTTCGTTTATTATCTCATACAAACAAAAATCAATAAATTCTAAATTAATAAAAAACGATTGCTATATTTGATTGAATAAAAGGTCTAGACTAGAGATTAACTCTTTGTTAATATCTAGCCTAGACCACTGCTCCCCGCACGTTGCATCATGGTTGGCATGATGCGACGTGCCATTTGGTTCCTAAAATAAAAAAAGTTTCTGCGCAACCTTCTGCGCAGAGTTCGGACTGGACTCGCCAAGATATACGTACGTCGGCCGTATTGTACCTAATAATGAGTAAGTAAATACACATATTATTGACTTAAAATCATTACAAAATCTAGCAATTCACATGTTATTTGAAATTAATAATAAAATCAAAAACACCAGGATTGTACAGGATTACTGGAAATATGAAATATAATGTAAAATAAATGATTTTCTTAAAAAGCGGTTTTTGATTATGTAGGTACACTTTTTTTCTTCTTTCCGTAAAACTGAACTGCCACTGAATCAAACTGCGAGTTCAAAAAATAAAATAATAATAAATTACTATCAGGTGGGATCGCAGTCAAGCACTAGTTTATATCAAATAAAAAATAATAAACATAACAAGAAATCCGACTGCCTTTAAGCATTAACTGAAAACATGCTATACATACACTATTAAATAACAATTGCTCATGTGTATCACAAGCCATAAACACACAAACGCTTGAAAAATATTGCCCTCCTTACTGCCGTCCATTAACTAAAAGACCGCAAAGCCCACAAATATTAAACATATGAGATATGAGCGAAAAATGTAGGACATGCAATCGAAGGTTTAAGAATCAGATCCACTATTATCTTTATACAAGTCCTGAGCATCATCACAATGACGGCGAAAATATTCTTCCGTGTCCGTTTCGGTCTCAGGTACAAAATTACGTATCCTTTTTGACATTTTGATGTAATAAATGTACGTAATTCCTTTTTAAAATGAAAAACGTTGCGCAGCGCAAGTGTTTTTGATTTGATAACCTACGCGGCCTACGTAATCTAACCAGTACTGCACTAATGTAGACAAAAGAAAGAGATGAAAGAAAATAACGTTATTTAACGATACTTTTCGTATGCATTTGGTAACGTTATCAAGCCCTGGGCCATGGTAACTTTACTATTTACCGATAAAACCATCGATAGCGGTAGGTAAGTCAGTTTATCGGTAAAAGTTGTCCCAAGTATCGTTACCAAGCATAACGTTACCTCTACTATTAACATTATCTTCGTCCGATGAAAGTAACGATACCAAATTTTTAACGTTATTCAAAGCCCTGGATTTGAGAGACGTCACTAGGCGTGGGCAAAGTGTGTCATCTTTGCGATTGGAACATTTGCATCTGAATCACTGAAATGTTCCGAAACAGTGATATACTGTATCATTTGGAACATCGGCTCAAAAGATACAAACGGAACATTTGAAACATCGGCTCACAAGATACAAACGGAACATTTGGAACAACGGCACAAAAGATACGAACACAGACACTGATTGTTATGAATCGTGAACGTGTTAAGTTGCGCCATATACACCAACAGTTTTATGTAATTGAATTTTGATTTGAGAATAATTTAAAGCAAAAGTTTTTAGTTCTGTTTATTAAAATTTACACTATTTACGTTTTAATTGGAATTTTAAAAAGACTGCAGGTCACTTAAATTAAAAATTAAAGAGTGTTTCAGTGTTCCAATTGTTCCAAATGATGCATTTAAAACATTACTGCTGTTCCAATCTTTCGGAACACTAAAATGTTTCGGAACAGTGAGTCAGTTCAGTAAATAGTTACACATGCCTGCCTAGACGTCACTTTTGAGTTGGACACGAGCGCGAGAGGTCGTTCTGCTAGCCTGTACCGAACTTACCGCGTTTCCGTAGTTTAATCTATTTCCATCTCCTTGACTATTTGAGATTTTATTATTTTGTTATTGGGATTGAACAAATAGACGATCGTAATTAGTGTTGACACTATTATTTCGTACCTACACCATGTCGACGCATGCACGATATGCGCGTGGAGATGCAACGCCGGGGCGAAACTCCGCTGCCGCGACAAGTCGCGGCATGGCGGACAAAGTTCCGGCGGGATCTCATGGTGGAATGGCGACAGCGACTATCGCAACCCAGTGCTGGGCACGCCATAATTATGGCAGTAAGTCCCCTCTTTGAGGAGTGGCTGGAAAGACCTCACGGCGTTCTCACCTTCCACATGACGCAGGGTCTCACCGAACATGGTCAGTTCGGGAGGTTCCTGCACCGGATTCGTGCGGAAGTAACGCCCGGGTGCCCCCATTGTGTGGACCGCCTGGAGGATACGGTGGAGCATACGGTAGAGGCGTGCCCCACTTGGGCAGAGCAACACCGTGCCCTCGTGGGGGAGCCGGCGGCAACGATCTCTCTCGCCGGGCCTTGGTACAGGCCATGGTCCGAAGCGAGGAGGAGTGGCAGGTGGTCGCCTCCTTCTGCGAAGCAGTAATGTTAGCAAAGTAGGAGACCGCACGTGCACGCGCGTGGGCGCGGCCCTCAAGCCCCAGCCGCCGGGATCACTATCCCGATTTCCGGCCACCGTAGGCGCGGGCTTGCGGACGGCGAGCAATGGGTAGCTCGCCGTTCAATCGTCCGGTAACCCTCCGGACCGAGCCCAAATCGTCGACGGCGCGTACTGATCCACGTGCGCCTAAAGGAGATGTCAGCAAACCGTAGGGGCCCAGCAGGGTCGAAGCCTACTTGGGCCAAGGGTCTGATTCTGAAAGGAAGACTCGGCCTTGGTATGAATGGCAGCGAAGGAACCGGAGTGGGTTTTTAGTCAGTAAAAGTCTGACACACCCTCGCGCGTGGAGCGCGAGGGTGTGTCAGACAGAGCGGGGATATCATTGGATGATTTTCCCTCAGAAAAAGAAAACCTACACCATGTCGAACTTGGATTCTGATGGCGAGGTATCCCAAATGGGTGAACTATCTTCGTTATATATATATTTTTTCCCATGTTTTCATAATAACATTTTCTTTTTTATGCACCTGCCATGTTGTCTCTCCACCACCCTTGGTTGATAGAAAATGCTTATGGTTTTAAGCCCGCGTTTGTACCTTTGGGTTGCAAGAATAAATAAATTATACGTAATTTGTTAGGCATAGGCTACTTGAAAAATTGTAGGTACGCTGCTAGGAGATTGAACTCATGTCTGAATACGGGATTTAACACTTTGGATTGATAAACATCAATGTAAAGTAAGAGTTTGTAATGCGCAAAAGTAAAAAAAGCAAAAAAAAAAAGTAATAAATATACCTATGTTATTCTTCAGGATAAATGTTTGATTGACAGCACCTACCTAATTTTGAATGCATGCTAAATTGGGATATGAAGGGCAGGCGGATTATAATAATTGCAATGCTTGAAAAAGGCTGCTAAGTCATCTATACATAAATATAACAAAACAGTAACGAAAGAAAAACTGTACATTGAGAATTTTGGAGAAAAAATAAGTGGCTTTTGTTAAAAAAACGTAACTGATGACAAAAAGTGACTTTTTAGAATTTTTGTCTGTTTGTCTGTGTGTATGGTACGGCTTCACGCCAAAACTACTAGATAGATTGAATTGAAATTCAGCAAAAATATTCTTTGTAAACCAAGGAAGACTTTAGGCTACATATTGTCACGCCGTATGTTATGGGAGGTAAGCAATATTGATTTTAAAAGGTTTTTTGTTCGTAATTGAACGCACAAAATGACATGATAGTTAGTTAATAAAAATGTAACTCTGGGAACATAATAATCACGCTATTTTTGGTAAAGGAGCGGGGCAGTAATATTATAAATTGCAAGGGAACAGCTATTCAACAATATGTCAACGGGGAATTTAGGGGTAAGGTCAGGCGACCGTTTACCGCACTTAGTGGTGCGAGTTCAAATCCCATAATATTGTTTTAAAAAAATCGTAAAGTTCTTTTTTTTAGTTTTTGTATTTTTTACGTGCATTAGGAACGATACTGTTATGAAATCTGAGAACTTTACATGTCCTATCTAATTGTATGGAGAGTTTCACACCAATATTACTAAACAGATTGATTGGTGGTACAACAAGCTACACTATCATGAAGTCAAGTCAAAGTTTTGGTTCTAAGTTTTAACTTACCAAGCACATTTGGTAACTGATTTAAGTATGTAATTCTTAGTTTTGTTCCTTGCTGCTGTTACCATATTTTTTTTAGTGCAAAAATAATGTAGTTGTCTGTTAAATTAACGACAATTTAGTTTTATTCATAATTTAATTTGGGTAAATAATATGTAGTTTCCGTTTTCTAACTAGTTGGCGTTGGCATCGAGTTAGATCGCGCTATGGTTTCGTTTCCAAAAAGTGATGATAGGTGCCAATGTGCCGCTCTCATCCTATAGAAACAGGGTTACCTTTGTTGTCTGTGTTGGTGTGATGTGATGTGTTTAAATTTCCTGCGAATAATAATAATTTTTCTACTTACTAGCAATTCTTACGTACTATACAATTACTTTTCATTGATTTGAATATCGTTAGTATCGGATTATAGAGAGAGGGCACCTCTGTGCCACTGTCGTCGCTCCTGAGTTTATGTAGAGCTGAGTTTTATCAAGTTAAAAAATCAATTAAAGCTAATTTATCCATAAAACATTCTTCAAAGCTTATTAATTGGCTCAATATACATGGATTAGTGAAAGTGCTGTGAAAATAAACGTTATTATGTGCAAAACTCAACCCAAACATTTGTCATCAACCAGCGACAATTTCCATAAAACGGTGAAATTATACTTTGTGTATAATTTCACGGTTTTAGGCTATAATTTTACGGCTGACGGAAGAAACATCAAATCCAAGAGTTTAGAAACCTTTTCCAGCATAAAGGAACACCATACAGGTCAGTTCTGAATGTTTTTCTTGATTTCATCAAGAACATAACCTATAAAGAAAAATTATCTCAAAAAACCGTCGTCATTGCGCTTGCGCATAGACAAGCAAATTATTAAAACACAGAGTGGAAAAACAAGAACAAAGATTAGACATATTGGAAAAACAGGCAAGAAAAAGAAATGTGGTAATATTTGGCATTGGTGAACACGAACAGAGCTACTCTGACTTAGAAAACGTCGTTACTGATTTTATAACTAAACATCTATCAGTTAAAATATCTTATGGCGACATTCAAGAACTAACACGAATCGGAAAAAAATCGGAAAACCCACGTTCGATTATATTAACATTAGCAACTCTGGGGAAAAACATCGAGATCGTTAAGCAAAAAAAGTTACTTAAAGTTACCAACTACTATATAAAACAAGATTTCCTTCAACATATTTTGGAAAAAAGAAAAGACCTTCAAGAACAATTAAAAGAAGAAAGGGAAAAAGGAAATAGAGCAATAATTAAATATGACAAATTGGTAATTTTAAATAAACCAGAACATGCTTCTATCCCGGAAAACAACAAAAAAAGGTTCCTTTCCACTTCCCCTCAAGAAAAACAGATCAGTCAAAATCATGCACCCCTTAGAACACAAGTGAACAAGAAAAATAAAACCACCACTTTGAATACACCGCCACCTCCGTTTTCCAATCGTTCTGAAGGAATAGTCTTTTAAATTATTTAATAAGTAATAATCCTTCATCTTACCAATCACTTCTTAACAAAAATGAAACCAATTACCAATCAGAACCCCCTCTCAAAACAACAGAGATAAGAAAAGAAAAAGACAATGCAAAACATCTTCCAATCCGGTTGGTCACCGTGGAAGATTACGACCACCACCCTCCAAGGAATAGACGTACAAAACCTATGAACCTTACGAATATTACGATTACTTCGATTATTGCGAATACTACTAATACTATAAACACTACAAAGAATACGATTACTTCGATTATTGCGAATACTACTAATACTATAAACACTACAAAGAATACGATTACTGCGAAGACTACGAATGCTGCGATGGCCACAAATACTACGAATGCTATGAATACTGTGAATATTACGACGGCTACAAATACTACGAATACACAACAAAAAATACTATAATAATAATAATAATAATAATAATCATGTTCCATTATAATTATCTAAAGGGCCTCTGCGAGTTGGCTTCGGCTCCTCGTACGCCTCCCAAAGGTCCAGGACCTCAGGGTCCTGAGATAAATAAAATACATAATAATAATAATAATTGTTTATTGATCGAAAAGGGTACAGATGATATGAAAGAACAAAAACCTAAACTACTAACAATCAAGATATACAAGCTTAAGTAAGCACATTATATTTCAGGCTTCGTCCTCGAGATTAGCATCTTATACACATGTAGTAACGCGTAGTACACACCATTCCACACTATTTTGAGAATAGATTTCTTAAAACAATTTTCACTTTTTTTTTTTTTTGTTGGTATTTATAATAGTTAACTTGTTTCTTGCGCCCGTATTCTGTTTCATTCGCTTTTTAGTGCTGCGCCGTTCCACACTCGCTCGCGTTAAACGTTATTTTTAAAGTTAAAATTGTGTAATTGAACATAATAATGCCTAAAAGAAGGGGTGATGATTGTGATGTAATAAAACGAAAGATTAGAAAATTAGAAAAAGAAAAGGGTTTGCGGACAGTACATGCTTGCATTGGGACTGTCTCTTACCTAAAGTTAAATTCAAACAAATTAGTTCAGTGTCTAGTCATCAGTATATTAGTTTCTTTTTTGTAATAATAATCATGCAGTCATTTCCCGGCCCACCGAGCAGTAAAATGGGACTGTCTCAGGGTGCTGATAAATTTGTTTGTGGACAGTACGTGTTATCATAACTTGGGACTGTCACTTACATTATAATATTGACTTGCGGGCTACATGGGACTTTACGTCTTCTTTCCAGACAAAGAACACGAGTTGGTTAACAATGAAGTGGTCATGTCAGACCTAGATCAGCGTTCTCCCGATCTACTATTAGACGTGGAATTAACACCACCCGAGGTGGAGGCGGAACCAGATCCAATCCCAAGCACATCACGAGATGAAAACTCTATTAAGATACCGTCTGTCGTGGTAATCCCACCGGACCCTGTGGACCCTTCGGCACCAGTAGTCCTAGAACCGGTACCCCTGGCAGAACCAACCATACCGGTAACAGAGGGCCTTGATAGTGACCTGTTGGACATACTAGGCGCGGATCCTACAACAGACAAGAAATATGGAAAGGATATAAATAATGAATTATCAGTTAGGTTCCAACATTGGACTACAATGGGTATAACAAAAGAACAACGTAAGGAGCTTAAAGAAAAATATTTAACTCCTGAAAATGCCAAGCTGATTGATCCTCCAGAACTAAATGCTGAAATAAAGGCCGCCGTCTCAGACATCATCATAAAACGTGACAAAGCTATTGAAAATAAGCAAAAATTACTTACCTTAGCCATTTCCTCTTTAGGAGAAGGCATAACTCTTCTATTATCTGCTAAGGGGAAAAACACCGGTTTACTCAAACTTTTGATGGATTCCACGCGTATCATCTGCGATTGCCAACACGCTGACACGGTTACACGCAGAAATTTCCTATTAAATGCTGTAAAGAAGGAAGTTAGGGAACAGCTTCAGAATTCCAAAATTGATACGCTTCTTTTCGGCGAGAACTTAGCCGAAACAATAAAAACTGCGAAATCCATCAATAAATCTGGTACTGACCTTAAACCACCGCCACAAAAACCTCCAAATAAGAAGTTTGCAGCTATTCCTTCAAGGAATTCTATCTATCTATTTATGTACGGTTTCCGCACTTAGTCCTGTGTGGACCATTGTACGTGGGCCATAGCGGCCACAACCTTAGGTGGGCTTATTCCAACCAGCCCACATCTCTCCAAAAACAGATAAGGCCTCTTAGGTTTTTCAGGGCATCAATAAGGGAGTTCGGGGATCCTAAGGTTCGTGTGCGTATTTCAGTGACACCTGTGTAGTCCAGGAGCACATGTGCAATCGTCTCCTCCCCCTCCAAACATGCTCTGCACAGGGGACTGTCTGTGATGCCTATAATAATAATAATAATTGTTACGGACACGAGCATGTAATTTAGAATCACTAAATATAATCAACATTACGTCATTCACAGACGCGTAATGTATGTACATAAGCGCTGTACATAATAGAGAGCAAGCCTATCAGAGGCCAGACTATTGTCCAATCAGCTACTGGGATAGTATATAAGGCTATGTACTGAGTTCTTAGAAGTACATAATGCGGTTCTTAGAAGTAAATAGAGCAGAAAAACCGTTAAGAATAATCTGGGTTTCTATTGGTAGATTACAACGGAGAAAATCACGCCACTATTGATGACCAATGGTGTGCTTGCTGTATGCGGGGGGTCGGGAGGTGAACGTCAGCCGGCCTCAACAGGATTAGGAAATAGGCTAGAGGGAAAGGGACTCTCTCCCACGACTTGCGACCGGCTGAAAAAGTACTTAAGCTGCACTTTCCTTGAAGACGACGTTCTCTCTCTGCAGTTCGACTCGAAGCGTCACTACGACAGTTTGTCTTGGCACCCTACGCTCCTGGAGCGGCCCTAGATTTCCAGATTTCCTAAGTTATCTAACGTATTAGAGTCAGTGAAGTATTGTAAAGTAACTGTGAACTATTTGTGAGTTAGCGTCACGCGTATGTACGGAAAGGACTCGATTATGTGAAAGTATTTACACGTGTTATGTGAAGTCTGTATTTTTATACGTGTTAAATAAATTGGCTGAGGCCTTTCAAGCGTGACCATTGTGTTGTGTAATTATTTACATCCTCTGCCCCCAACAGAGGAACTTTGGTCCTTCGAGAGCCGGATATTGGTCCTTTGGTAAGGAATATCGAGCGGCTTATTGTGCGTCTTTGGGGAGACGTGAAGAAATACAGTTGGGTGTCGAAGATTGAAGAGGGGAACGCTTCAAGCTCGAACAGGAACGCTGCAAGTAAGAATAGGAACGCGGCAAGTTACGTTTCGAAGAAACCTATTTTCAAGATTGAAAAGGAACGCTTCAAGTGGGAAAAGGAACGCAGCAAGTCACGTTACGAAGAATACCTATTCTGAAGAGGGAAAAGGAACACAGGAACGCAGCAAGTCCGACCCAGTAGGTGCTTAGGATTGTCGTCACGTCGGGAACTTCGAGCCGCCAGCGTCGTGTCGAGCCGTCGTGTCAAGTCATCGTGTCAAGCCGTCGTGTCGAGCTGCAGAGAGGGATCCACGGGTCCTTTACGCCGTCGCGTCAAGAACCTTTTAAGCGGGTGGACCGCGGCTCAGGTACGTGCCACCTAACGGTGTCAAAGGTGCGTGCCTGAGTTAACGCCGTTTCAAGGCGGTGCGACATATTGTGCGGTGTCGCCAACCAAACGTGGTTGAATAGCACTACTGCGCCTGTAAGGCTGCGCACGTTGCGAGGGCCGGACTGTAGGCACTGCCGAGGCAACCGGTCGTTCCCACCGGTTGCTGAGCACCTCGTACCGCGTGTAGCTCTCTGCAGGGTAGTCCCCACCTTTCCATTCCTGCACATTTTCCATCCCTGCCGGAGCGTATCCCTCTCATAGGGCCCTCCGGTAGGTCTGATAGGGCCGCTAGGGCATTGATAGAGCTAGGGTGCCAAACGAGGAGGAAGGATGCCGACTACAAGAAGCCAGAAGAACGAAGATACGCAAGCCCGCGTGTTTGAAGAACCCCCGGCGTCACCGTCGTCCTGCGCGACAATATTATCACGCGCTAACCCCCGCGTTACGATTCCCGCGTCTGTACCAGTTCCTGCAACAGTGCCTACGAACGCGCCGACAGCCGAGAACATTACGATGGATGCTATAACGTCAACCGCCGCCGCGACCGCCATCCCAGCGCCCGCGCCCGCCGTTGATAGGATAAATAGTAGGTCGCCCGTCCAATCCGTACGATCGCGCCAATCCACCGCTAGTGCTGTACTGCGCATTAGGCAAGCAGAATTAGATGCTGAGGAGCGCCTCGCCGCGATACGCCGCCAGGAATTGCGACTCGAAGCCGAGCTGGTTAAGAAGAGATTAGCGATAGATGTAGCTACCATTCGCGAGGAAACAGATCGAGATAGTGATATAGCCCAGGACGTCGCGGACACCGATAATCGAATCGATAATTGGCTGCAATACGCGCAGCCTACGGGGGACGAGGAATTACCATCGCTGACTCCGCCGGATCAAACGTCGTCAGCGATACGCGCACCCGCCCCGGTTCACATACGGGGGGAGGAAGCCGAGCGCGCCCGGGGTAGGCAGGAATTTACGAGGCCGCGTACGCCACAGTATGAGGAGCGAGAACGCGCGTACTTTCCGAGAGAGGAGCCGCCCCGCGTAGAGAATAAGGAGCCCCGCGAACCTAGGTTCCGATCACCGCCTAGGTCGCGACATAGATCTCGATCTCGATCCCGAGATATCGATAAGCTAGCCGACGCGTTAAATAGGATGACACGTTATCGACCGCCGCCGCGTCAAGCGATAGAGTTGCCCATTTTCACGGGAGCGCCGCACGAGTGGTTGCTGTTCAAGTCAGCAATGCGAGACTCGACACGAGAGTATGGATTCTCACGAGGAGAGAACTTAGCGCGCCTACGCAACAGCCTGAAAGGTGAAGCGAGAGAGACCGTGTCCGCGCTACTTTGCACCGCTGCTGACCCCGCCGTGATAATGCATACACTCGAACAGTGTTACGGACGTCCCGAGATTATAATCGACAAGTCGCTCGACGAGTTAAGAAAATTACCGCGACTCGGTACGACGGCCGCTGAACTCAACGCGTTCGCGATAAAGCTGCAGAACATCGTCAGCGTGCTATCGTGTCTGGATGATAGGGGGTACCTACAAAACCCAATGCTGTCCAGACACGTGGTAGAGAAGCTCAGCCCACACATGCGCGCGCGTTGGTGTGATTACGCCCAAGAGCATGGTAGTCGCGTGGAAGCAGAGATCGTTACGCTGTCGCGCTACCTAATGAGGGAAGCTGATCGGGCCGTAAGATACGCGTACTCGTCGACCGTGACTACGACTTCAAAGGAAGCGACGCGTCAGCAAGCTCCCGCCAGAGCACAAGCGGTCATTAGGAAGAACAAAGCGCGCGTACCCGCAACGTACGCCGCCGCCGAGCGACCTGGCGAGGACGAGAGAGAGAGGGCTAAGAAGACGTGCTTGTGCTGTGGCGAGGGACATGCCACGCCAAGCTGCAAGAAACTTGGTGACATGACGGTCCAACAAAGATGGGAATGGGCCAAGGAAACTGGAGCATGTTTCAAATGTCTGGCGAGTAAACATCGTCGATTCAAGTGTACCGCGAGGAAGTGCGGAGAGCAGGAATGTCGTAGATCGCACCATAGGCTACTCCACACCGCCGACCGAACGTCGGACGCGGCTAGCGCCTCCACCAACTGTGGGACCAGGAGCGTGAGGGAAGAATCGGCGACCACCGCATCTGCCCATGCCGGCAGCGAAATGAGCGCGGTGTTACTCAAAGTGTGCCCAGTAACGTTGCGGGGGCCGAACGGCAAGGAAATAGAGACGCATGCGTTACTGGACGAGGGCTCCACTATTACGCTACTCGACGAAGAGATAGCTAACGAAATGGGCGCAAAAGGAACTAAGCGAGCGTTACGCGTCCACGGGATTACGGCCACGCGACAAGAGAACGACAGTCGTTGCGTGGAAATAGGAATCAAGGGAAAACGCTCAGAGTGTTTTAACATACGCGCGCGTACTGTTAAAAGCTTAAATATAACCGGTCAGACCGTGAAAGCGAGCTATCTACGCTGCGAACACATGAAACGTATACCTGCACGTGACGTGTGTTACGAGAATGCGAAGCCACGCCTATTGATAGGCGCCGATAATTGGCATTTGATAGTGTCGCGAACTTTGCTCACGGGACGGCAGAACGAGCCAGCCGCTTCACTTACGCAGCTAGGATGGGTGGTCCACGGAACGGTACCACGGCGCGTAACTGAATTCGAGGCGAGTAGCGGGATAGCATTGCACGTGCACCCACAGGAAATATCCAAGGATTGCGAAGAGTTAAAGGACCTGTTCACCACATCGCATATCTCGATCGACGCTCAGGGGATAGTTTACCAGCCGAGAACAGTGCTGGCAGACGAACGGGCGCAGGATATTTTCACGAAGACTGCTCGGCTGGTCAACGGTCACCATGAGGTAGGATTGCCGTGGCGGAGTGATGAGCCACACCTACCACCGAGTCACGATATGACCTTTCGTAGACTCGACACCATTGAAAGGAAAATGGATAAGTCAGCTGACTTCAAAAAAGCACACGTGTCACAGGTCAATGACCTCAAGGAAAAAGGGTACGCGAGTAAAGTAGCCGATGACGCAACTCGGTCCGGAATGATACAACTGGAAAGCGACAGCAGATGGTTCACTGGTCCCCTCTTCCTGGGCGGACCAGAACACATCTGGCCAACGGAGATCGCGCAGGGAGAGGGGGGTGATGAGATCGTCACGCACATAGCGCACATCACCAGCCTCGTCGACACGACTCGTTTCTCGTCATACGAACGATTACTACGAACGACTGCGTATGTCCTGCTGTTCGTCGACAAATGCCGCAAACGCGCTACCCGGTTGACGTTGCGTCACAAGCAGGAGGCCGAGCTGCTACTGATAAGGGAGGCTCAGAGGGAGTGTTTTCCAGCGGAAATAGCGCGACTCGCTGTAGGCAGGAGAGTAGACAGGACCAGTCGACTCTACCGATTGGACCCGATTTTTCAAGACGACGTCATTCGTTTAAACGGTCGCATAAATGCCGCGAACGTTTCTCAAGATAGGAAGTGCCCACCCATCTTGGAAGGCAAACATCCGATGACGTCACTATATTTACGTCAGATTCACGAACGGGATCATCACGCGGGACGTGAATATATAGTAAACAAAGCGAGGGAACGCTTTTGGATTTTAAAGGTTCGACCGACGGTGCGCGCACTGATAAGAGATTGCGTGATATGTAAGCGACGAAGGAAGCCGCCGATACGGCCCGTAAAAGGGAACTTACCTATTGAACGATTGGACACCCACCTGCGGTCGTTCACCCGTTGCGGAGTAGACTGTTTCGGCCCAATGACAGTCACAATAGGAAGACGGCATGAAAAACGATGGGGTATGTTGTTCACCTGTCTTGTCACGCGAGCAATACATATAGAGTTGTTGCCAAGTTTGAACATCGATTCAGCTATATTAGCGCTAAGAAGAATGGCGGCTAGGCGCGGATGGCCTAAAACTATGATGTCCGATAACGGGACTAATTTTCGAGGAGCCGACGTTGAAATCCAACAGGCATATAAGCAGTGGGCGAATGACCTCAATGAATTCGCAATTAAGCAAGATATGGAATGGCGGTTCATTGACCCCGGGGCCCCAAATCAGGGCGGCGCGTGGGAACGACTAATAAGAAGTGTAAAGTCGGCGTTGTCGGCCGTGTTGAAGGAACGCGCACCAAAGGAGGAGGTACTTTCCACGTTGCTAATCGAGATCGAGCACACCGTCAATTCGCGACCCCTCACACACGTAAGTGTTGAACCTGGCGACGAGGAGGCGCTCACGCCGAACCACTTCTTATTAGGCTCGGCTACTGGACTACCAACCACAGGGCAGTGCGACGTCGCCGATCGAAAGACATGGCGCGCAACACAGGCGCTAGCGGACAAGTTCTGGACTCGTTGGATAAACGAATACCTACCAACGTTGACACCGCGCGGCGACGTCCGAGATTCACGCACGCAACTCGCACCGGGAAATATAGTAGTCATTGCGGATGGTCAACTGCCGCGAAATGTATGGCCATATGGGAAGATAGTGCGCACCATACAAGGACCTGATGGTGTCATACGCAGCGCTGAGGTACAGACGCGTGGAGGCGTTTTCAGACGCCCAGTTAGAAGGCTCGTTGTCCTGGCCGATGGAAGTTAGGCTCGCGTTGCTACGCCGGGGGGAGGCTGTTACGGACACGAGCATGTAATTTAGAATCACTAAATATAATCAACATTACGTCATTCACAGACGCGTAATGTATGTACATAAGCGCTGTACATAATAGAGAGCAAGCCTATCAGAGGCCAGACTATTGTCCAATCAGCTACTGGGATAGTATATAAGGCTATGTACTGAGTTCTTAGAAGTACATAATGCGGTTCTTAGAAGTAAATAGAGCAGAAAAACCGTTAAGAATAATCTGGGTTTCTATTGGTAGATTACAACGGAGAAAATCACGCCACTATTGATGACCAATGGTGTGCTTGCTGTATGCGGGGGGTCGGGAGGTGAACGTCAGCCGGCCTCAACAGGATTAGGAAATAGGCTAGAGGGAAAGGGACTCTCTCCCACGACTTGCGACCGGCTGAAAAAGTACTTAAGCTGCACTTTCCTTGAAGACGACGTTCTCTCTCTGCAGTTCGACTCGAAGCGTCACTACGACAGTTTGTCTTGGCACCCTACGCTCCTGGAGCGGCCCTAGATTTCCAGATTTCCTAAGTTATCTAACGTATTAGAGTCAGTGAAGTATTGTAAAGTAACTGTGAACTATTTGTGAGTTAGCGTCACGCGTATGTACGGAAAGGACTCGATTATGTGAAAGTATTTACACGTGTTATGTGAAGTCTGTATTTTTATACGTGTTAAATAAATTGGCTGAGGCCTTTCAAGCGTGACCATTGTGTTGTGTAATTATTTACATCCTCTGCCCCCAACAATAATAATAATAATAATAAGTTTATTTGCCATAAGTTTAGTTGTGAAGGTGTTTATTCAGTGTGCAGTGACCGGTGATGGTCCCCGTCACCAGGCGCAGGCCGCCTCTGTCCAGTCTTATGAGTTTTTGGTGAGGGCTTTATTGAGATGTGGTAGGGCCTCCTTGGCCTGCCTGCATCCCGGTGTCGAGGACCACCAGCGCTCTGCTTGTATATGCGTGTGTTCACGTAGCCAACTACGCAGCTGGCCAAAGGGGACCGGCACAATTGGTTCGGGCCCGAAGGCCAGCGCTCCAGATCCTCTCCTGGCCAGTTCGTCCGCCGCGTCGTTGCCCAGTGAGTCGCTATGTCCTTTAATCCACTGTAGTGTCACCGTATTGCGTTTCGGCATTGTGACACTTTCCAGTGCTGAGTGGCATTCTTGTATAATTTTCGAGGTGGTAGAGTTTTTGCCTAGGGATTGTATGACTGAAGCACTATCGGAGAGTATCCGAATGTGTGTGTCCGTTACATTCCTAGTTTCTATGGCGTAGGCCGCTAGGATTATACCAACACATTCCGCCTGGTAGACGGTGTTGAATTCTCCTAGCGTTCTGGATATTTTGATATTGAGGTCGTTGGAGAAGACTCCAACTCCCGTGCCAGCAACTGTCTTTGATCCATCCGTGTAGAATCTCAGTTCAGCTGGGCCTGAGTAGTCGTGCTCTTCTTCTGTTAGTTGAATATTGAAATTCTTTTGGAAATGATACGCCTTTGGAGCTTTGTCGGTAGGTGCTGCCATCATAGGCTGTCGTTTGATGGCGTCTTCCATTATGCGTATGTGTTTGATTCTGGAATCTTTACCCAGGGTGCCCGATGCGCTGAGCCTGAAGGCCGCTGAGGCCGCCTCCTCCTGCACTATTAGATGCAGTGGGGGCAGTCCCAGCATCGCTTGCAGGGCAGCCGTGGGTGTGGTTCTCATGCTGCTAGTGATCGCTACGCAAGCGAGTCGTTGCAGTTTTTCAAGATCATTTTGTGCTGTGCTCAGTTCGGTCCTGGGCCACCAAACTAGGGAGCCATATGTGATTATTGGTCTAATAACAGAGGTGATCCTTGAAACCAGTGAGTGATCCTTGGGGCTATGCCCCAGCTGCGGCCTAACATGCGCTTACACTGCCACATAGATATACTGGCTTTTTTGGTGATGTACTCAGTATGTTTTGCCCAATTCAGCTGTTTGTCCAGGTAGACGCCCAGGTACTTGACTTCAGTTGACAGGCTAAGGGTAGTTCCAAAGAAACGTGGTAGCTGTAGTGCTGCCAATTTCCTTTTTTTGGTGAAAAGTACTAATTCAGTTTTAGTGGGGTTCACAGTCAGTTAGTGTTCCTTACACCAGTCCTCTACTATTTTCAAGGCCTGCCGCGTAAGGTTGCATAATATCAAGGAATTTAAACTGGCGGAATCCGGGTCCGAGTCGCAGGCCGACGGGTCCATCAAGGATAAAGGAGCCTGCAACGACCTCGGCGCCCAATCGGCCGGCCAGCTCATCGAAGCTGTCTCAGCTTCCGCCTCAGCGACAGTACTACAAACGTCGCTAAACAAGGTAAGACGTGCTGGTCGATTGTCGTTGTTTTATAAAGAATGGTCAATGATCACTCACGATCCTATGATCCTTTCATACATAAAAGGTTATAAAATTCCATTTTCTCAGTTACCTTTTCAGTCCGTACCTCCCAGTGTTCCGAAATATTCTGAGTCAGAAAAAGCCCACTTTGTTGAAGCCATTGATAATTTATTATCATTAGGAGCTATTTCGGAATGTGAAGCTAGATCAGACCAATATTTGTCAAACATTTTTTTAATACCCAAGCCAAATGGAAAGATGCGTTTTATCTTAATCTTTTTGGAAAGAACTTTCAGGTTGAATCACCGTTAGATTCCTGTACTGAGCGGGTGCTCAGTGCTGAGTCGGCGCAGAATGACATGCCATGTAGTGTTAGGTTCACGGCAAAGGAAGTAAGAGTTACACTTCAGAACATGAGTAGGGGTAAATCGCCAGGCCACGACGATCTTAGCATTGAGCACTTGCAGTATGCAGGATCACATCTGCCGCGGGTTCTTGCTATGTTCTTCTCCTTTTGTGTTTCACATTCTTATTTGCCAATGGATCTGATGAAGACTATTGTCATACCAATAGTTAAAAACAGGACAGGAGATATTTCGGATAAAAATAATTACAGGCCGATATCGTTGGCTACTATTATTGCGAAGGTTCTGGATCGTTTAATGGACAATTACCTTGAAAGGCACATAAATCTGCATGACGGACAATTTGGTTTTCGAAAAGGTTTGTCTACAGAAAGCGCCATTTTGACACTAAAGCACACTGTGAGATACTATGTCGACAGAAAGACACCAGTATACGCGTGTTGTAACGTCACTATCAGTGTCTGGAGTACAGTGCAAATCATCTGACGACATAGCATCAGTAAAGGCTGTAGTGGGGGACACAGTGTACCACGAAATCCTACGTGAGTACCCCGAGATAACACGGCCGCCTGGAACTCACCTACCCGGTAAGCATAGCACTATGCATTACATAAGGACGACGCCAGGACCACCTGTATCATCCAAACCCCGACGTCTGGATCCTATTCGTACCTTGGCGGCCAAGAAAGAGTTTGAAGATATGCTGGTGAGCGGGGTAGCCAGACGGTCAGAGAGTGCGTGGTCAGCCCCTCTTCACTTGGTAAGGAAAAAGGACGACGGATGGAGACCATGCGGTGATTACAGGGCACTAAACGCCAGAACAATACCAGACAGGTACCCCATCCGTCACATACACGATTTTTCTCACCAGCTGGCAGGGTGTGCAGTCTTCTCTACAATAGATTTAGTTAAGGCATATAACCAAATAGCTATCAACCCTGATGACATTCCAAAGACTGCCATAACAACACCGTTCGGACTATACGAATTCAGATACATGACCTTTGGATTGCGAAACGCAGCACAGACATTCCAGCGGTTTATCGACGAAGTGCTGCTCGGGCTTGAGTTTTGCTATGGGTACATCGATGACATATTAGTATACTCACAAACTCACGAACAGCACAAACAACATTTACGAATACTGTTCGAGCGCCTCAGAGACTACGGTATCGTCGTGAACACAACAAATTGCAATATTGGACGCAGAGAGGTAACTTTTCTGGGATACTGTGTGTCAGCAGCAGGTACGAAGCCTCTCCAATCAAAAATACAGGCCATCCAAGATTACCCAGCACCCAAGACAGTCAAGGAACTACGACGATTTTTAGGAATGGTAAACTTTTATCACCGATTCATTCCTCAGGCAGCAAAAACTCAAGCACCATTAAATGCCGTCCTCACTGGCCCCAAAATAAAAGGAAGCCATCCAGTAGTCATGACCCCAGAGCTACTAAAGGCTTTTGAGGAAACCAAAACCTCACTTTGCAACACAGCTCTACTGGCTCATCCAAATCCATCAGCTGAGTTGGCAATCATCACTGACGCATCAGACACCGCCATAGGCGCCGTGTTACAACAACGAAAAGGTAACGATTACCAACCCTTAGCATTTTATTCTCACAAGCTCAGCCCCGCACAGAAGAAGTACAGTCCGTACGAACGCGAGTTACTAGCGGCGTATGAGGCTGTGAAGTACTTTCGCAATATGATAGAAGCCAGAGTCTTTGCCATATTTACAGACCACAAACCACTGGTGTACGCATTTAAGGCAAACAGGGACAACTTACCGCCAAGACAATTCCGGTACCTCGATTTCATCGGGCAATTTACAACCGACATCAGGTATTTGCCAGGAAGAGAGAATGTAGTGGCCGACGCCTTGTCACGAGTGGAAGAAGTGTCACCAGCAATTAACTACGAAGACCTTGCAAGATTTCAGAACAATGATTCAGAACTGCAAGGCCTCATCAAAAACGGCTCATCTCTCAAGCTGGAGAAAGTTACCCCACTGAACTGCAACAAGCACATATTTTATGACACTTCCACGGAAAACCCTCGTCCATACGTGACACCACAGCTAAGGAAGCAAGCCTTCAACTCACTACACAACTTACACCACCCAGGATGTTCCGCTACAGTGCGACTGGTAACTCAAAACTTTGTATGGCCTGGGATACGCAAAAACTGTAGAGAGTGGGCTAGACAATGTTTGCAATGCCAAACTAGCAAAATTACCCGCCATACCACTTCACCTCTTTCCACATTCCCAACTACATCCTCCAGATTCACCCATTTACACCTAGATATCGTAGGCCCCTTAAACCCTTCTTATGATTTCAGGTACTGCCTCACTGTCATCGACCGATTTACTCGGTGGCCTGAGGCATACCCAATAAAAGATATCACCGCTGAGGCCTGCGCAGCTGCCTTGGTGTCTGGCTGGATAGCTAGATTTGGCTGTCCCGCACGCGTGACTACGGACCAGGGTCGCCAGTTCGAGAGCCACCTTTTCAAGGCCCTCACTACCCTGGTTGGTGCGCGCCATCTCCGCACCACTGCCTACCATCCTGCAGCAAATGGCATCGTTGAGCGACTACATCGACAGCTTAAAGCAGCCATTATGTGTCATTCCCCGTCATAGTGGACAGAAGCACTACCACTAGTACTACATGCGGCATGCGGAGTTCATGGAAGCAAGAATACAAGCTACGCCTGCGGATCTGGTATATGGAGAATCTATACGACTACCAGGTCAATTCCTATCTCCCACAGAGCAGTTCACCACAGGTGATGTCACGCAGTACGCCACGTGTCTCCGAGCTCACATGGCCAAACTCACTCCGAGGCCAACATCGTGGCACACGACCTCGCCATTCTACATTCCCCGAGACCTCCATACTACTTCACACGTCTTCCTACGCCGTGACCACGTCCGAGGGACTCTGGAGCCACCTTATGCTGGACCATACAAGGTCCTAGAAAGGAAGTCAAAGTACTTCACGATAGAGGTAAAGGGGAAGAAAAATAATGTTTCTGTTGACAGACTCAAACCAGCCTTTATGATGAAGGAAGAAGAGACGAAGCCAGAGGAAACACCAGTACCCATCGCCACTACCACCTCTGAAACAGCGAGCGAAGAAAAGAGAACCAGAAGCGGGCGGCGCGTGAGGTTCCCAGACTACTATCGACCGTAGCAACGGTCTGGCAGGGGGGAATTGTGGCGCGATCAATATTACATGGACCGCCGCTTTTGATTCCGGAGTGAAACCGCTCCGCTCATGAACTTTGTACCACACCTACAAATCATACGATTCTTCTTTGTGTCCGAGTGCAAGCGCACCGCCGCATACACGCGCCGCGCTCAGCCACTGCGCGCGTGATATTTGTACCAGTGGAGGCGGTAACGACCTTGAGCAGCCGGGCGACGACGTGCGCGCAGGCTACGTGTGAGGGAGCAGAACAGCGAGCGCCAGTCCACCGTCGGCTACCAGCCTATCTACTCGCGCCGCGCTTCGCCTTCTTTTATTGTATAGACTTTCGCTTCATTCTTAATTTTGTTAATAGTTTAGTTTTAATCAATATACTCATTGCTTCTCGCTGTGAATAACATCATTCATTTCTACGCTTTTGCCTTCATTCTACCCGCTTAACGTCACAAACCTGTGCTTGCGCATAACGCTGAAAAGCTTCACCACACGGGTTAAATTCCCGTGGGGAGTTAGTATCGTTGCTATACGACGGTGCTACACTTCCATCTTCGTTAAGATAGTATAAAATTCTTCATAAGTCAGAATTTGTGATCCTATGATACGTTTGAGATGATATTTTGTTGATTTTATCCCGCTCTCGAAGATGCCTCCGAAGAGAGGACCAGAAGGAGAATTGAGCTTCCACGTGATACTTAGAGAAGCGAGTTGACTGGAAATACTATCTCACATGCGGTTTAGGTAGCATTTCGTTAACTTCCGACATATAACGTCTGGCACCCACGAAGTTAGTACCACTATCTGTAACTATGCAGTGACAAAGTCCTCTCCGCGATACGAAACGATCTAAAGCCGCTATGAATGCTTCAGATGTGAGCTCAATAACAAGCTCGAGATGAACGGCCTTAGTGGCATGGCAGACTATGAGGCAAAGGTACGCTTTGTAAGTTTTAGCGTTACGACGTTTACTCTCTTTTATCAAGAAAGGACTCCGAAGTCGATGCCTACTGTTTGAAAACAGTGACCCAGTTGTAATCGAGAAGGTGGAAGGTCACCTTGTAAAGGTTGAAGTGAAATAGGTTTAATTTTAAAACAGGTCACGCATTTAGATAGCTGTGATCTGATAAGATTTCTAATTCCGAGTATCTAAAATCGACGCATAATTAAAGATTGGAGTAGGCGTAGCCCACAATGAAGATAAGTTGTATGATAGTGGTCAATCAGAAGAGTACTTAACCGAGAAATCTTAGGTAGGAGGTATGGATGTTTGACGCGATCAGGTAAAGATGCGTGCTTGAGACGTCCCCCCACTCGCAAGATTCCGCGAGTGTCGAGAAAAGGAGAGAGTTTAGATAAATATTTGGGTAAAGGTTTCTTGGATGCTATTAAAGATATGACATCAGCAAAACTTTGATGTTGAACATACTTTGTTATGTGATCTAAAGATTGGCTTAATTCAGTGGCTGTCAGGTAAGGTAATAAGTTACGCCCTGAACGTTTAGCTTTCGCGTTGTGAATGAAACGGTAGATCCATGCAACCACTCTTTCGACTTGGGAAAGAGAGGAGTGGCGTTCCATGATAGAATCAAGCACCTCAGCTTCACGTGTCACACTTTTTTTTTTTAATTCTTTTATATCAGTGGTTGACTGCGATCCCACCTGAGCAGCGATGCAATCATTGATGGTGAGGCGCACTAGTTTATTAAGAGCCTATTCACTCTAGCCTTGAAAACACCTAAATTATAGTTGGACGGGAAGACCGTAGCAGACAAATTGTTCCAGTCCTTCGATATACGCAGTATAAACGACGAAGCGAAACGCTTAGTCCGGACCGTTGAAGTTTCAACAACGTAAGGGTTGATACTCGCCGTACGTCGGGTTGTCCGATGGTAGAAAGGAGATGGCGGAATCAAGTCATGCAATTCCCGCGCACATTCTCCAAAATGCAACCTGTAAAATACCGATAGGCTGGCTACCCTGCGCCTGTGCTCGAGGCTTTGTAGATTGGACTTAACCAAATCTGGATCCCCAATTAGCCTCTTCGCACGCCTTTCCACTGAGTCCAAAGCTGCTAGATGGCATTTTGCAGCACCAGCCCATATGTGACTGCAGTACTCCACACACGATCGGACCTGTGCTTTGTATAACATTAGAAGCTGTCCCGGTGTGAAGTACCGTCGGACCTTTGCAAGAACGCCTAGTTTTCTAGTAGCTACCTTGGCTTTGGACTCAATGAACCGCCCAAAATTGAGGTCTGAGGAAATTTCAACTCCCAAGAGCTGAAGGTGGTCGGTGCACTCCAGAGATCCATTCTGAAAAGCAGGAGCCAAGGCGAACGGGCTCCTTTTGGCGGTGAACAGACACGCTTGCGTTTAGGCGGCGTTGAATCCTACCAGATTGGTTTCGCCCCACTTGGAGACTGCCTGAAGTGAGACATTCGTATGAAATCAGAAATCAGAAACGTTTATTTCAAATAGACCAATTACAGGCACTTTTGAATTGTCAAAATATCGGTCAGTCAAAAAAAAAAAAAATACAAGTGAAGCTAAATTGCACGTTCCAAAGCGTAGATCTCTAGGGAGAAGAACGTGCAAGAAACTCCATGGACACTCTTTTAAATCATATTATGAGTTACATAAATCTTGGTTACATATCATATAGTTCTTGTCGCTTCTAATATGTGAGCACAATGTAGATAAGTAATAATAATTAACATAAAAAATAAAAATAAACTAATTAAAAAAAATAGAAATTGAATTAAGTCACTGGCAGCTAAGAGATGACCAGTCTCAACTGACGGCACCCGTTCACGAGCATGACGCGTGCATTAGCCTCACTCAGCTCAACCATTTTGAAGGGAACTGAATGACCCAATAACACGTGCCACCATCTGCGAGACATTTGAGTGAGCATGACAAACTCTCAACTGCCATGCTCGTCATGTCAAACAAGTTGTAACCTAATAAAAATGCTCCATGGTACTTCACATTCACAAAACTTGAAAAACAAAGTGCTTCTACATTATACAATGCTATTGTTTCCAAATAGAAAAGGTAATAAATTATCATAAGCTCTATTGAAATAAACAAATAAAATAAAAAACATTTCAAAAACAACAATACAAAACGGGGAATAGTATCTCTTCCCTTCCCTTCCTTATTTATATATATAAATAACTAATTTGAAGGTAAAAGTGGCTGTGGCTGCGGAGCAGGACCGGCATTTAGCCAAGCGTTTTTATCAAGGATATAATCTTCCAGTTTATAATACGCTTGTCTACATAGTGTGCGTTTAATGCATGCTTTAAATTTGGCCTCATTTAGTTGTAGAATATCAACTGGTATTTTATTATAAAATTTTACACAGTACCCCATGAAAGAACTATGTACTTTAGCCAATCTGAACCGAGGTTGATCTAATTTGTTCCTGTTCCTAGTATTAAAATTGTGCCTGTCACTTATCTTAGTAAAAAAATAATATTAAAAAAAACTAAAAAACACGCTTTTAGCACGCACTAAAATTTACAAAATAATTCGGACATTTAGTTTGATGACTCAAGAGTTTTCCCTTTGCCAAATTTTCATTAGATCGCAGGTAAACATAAACAATTTCAGTTCGTGATGAACGATAAATAATTACCTATGCGAAATGGTTATAAGTAGGTAATCATCTTTATTGAATATTTACTATGATTTATTATGAAAGAAAGCGTGGAGCGTTTATGTAATCTTTACTCTTTTTGGACAAAACGCTCCACGCTTTCTTTCATAATAAATCATAGTAAATATTTAATTAAGATGATTACCTACTTATAACCATTTCGCATAGGTAATTATTTATCGTTCATCACGAACTGAAATTGTTTATGTTTACCTGCGATCTAATGAAGATTTGGCAAAGGGAAAACTCTTGAGTCATCAAACTAAATGTCCGAATTATTTTGTAAATTTTAGTGCGTGCTAAAAGCGTGTTTTTTAGTTTTTTAAAATATTATTTTTATTTTATACTTTTTAGTCTTCTTATTATTTTTTTTCGTATTCCTGACAGCAAACCCATTCATTTGATACCCATATCATGGGGGTGCATTTCAAATAGCCAATCCGCCATCTTGGATGTCTGCCATATTGGATTTAAGTCACGTGACTATTTTTTTTCTTATTCCTGACAGCAAACCCTTTCATTTGATGCCCGTATCATGGGGGTGCATTTCAAATAGTCAATCCGCCATCTTGGATGTTCGCCATGTTGGATTTAAGTCACGTGACTTTATTTTTTCGTATTCCTGACAGCAAACCTTTTCATTTGATACCCTTAGCATGGGGGTGCATTTCAAATAGCCTGTCCGCCATCTTTGACGTCCGCCATATTGGATTTAAGTCACGTGACAATTTTTTTCGTTTTTCTGACAGAAAACCCTTTCATTTGATATGCATATCATGGGGGTGGATTTCAAACAGCCAGTCCGCCATCTTGGGGAGGCCGCCATATTAGATTTGTAATGACGTTTCTTAGCTAGTCATGTATTGTCATCAGAACTCAGAGCGTGTGCAATATTTCATCCTAATCGAAGACCGGAAAGTGGGTCAAATTAAGATTCCAAGATTTTCTTACATACATAGTTACAAGTGAAGCTAATAAAAGCGTGTTAAAAAGATGAATATTTTTCCGAACATACATAATGTTTTCATAAATGTATTGACAAGGGACCGTCAGGATGTTTATTTCCTTAAATAGTTCCCTAAAAGAATCGCGTCTGCGAAGATTATATATGGCTCTGATAGCTCTTTTCTGCAGAATAAAAATAGACTCTGTATCTGCAGCCCGTCCCCATAGCAAAATACCGTAAGACATGATACTATGAAAGTAACTAAAATAAACTAGTCGCGCAGTATCCACATCAGTAAATTGACGGATTTTTCTGACAGCATATGCTGCTGAACTAAGCCGACCTGCCAGAGATGTTTAATGAGGACCCCATTGTAGCCTCGGGTCAAGCGTGATCCCCAGGAAAACCGTATTCACGACGAATTCAAGTTTCTCCTTGTTCAATACTATGTAACATTCGGTAACGCAAATCTTATGCACTTAGTTTTTTTTCCATTTAACATCATTTAATACTAAATTATTAACAGTAAACCAGTTTTGGACTTGCTGTAAAGCATTGTTTACATCATCAAGATTTGTGGAACGTCTATTGATCTTAAAAATTAACGACGTATCGTCAGCAAACAATACAATATGTGGTTGTTTTTTTAATAGATGCGGTAGATCATTTATATATACTAAAAATAGGAAAGGACCTAATATTGAGCCTTGGGGTACACCCATTTTGACTTTCAAACCCGGAGAATTGACACCGTTTATCTGAACTTGCGGTTGCCTGTCAATTAAATAAGATTTCACCAAACTGAGTGCAAGTACGCTCTACCATAGCCTCTCGTTCGGACCGGATTAGCTCCTTACTAGCCCGAGCACCTGGCAGGTATCTCTCTACAACTGTGCTATCATCTGCATACCCATAGATACCGGGCATCAGCAGATCGTTAATATGCAGCAGGAAAAGAGTTGCAGAACTGACCCCTGAGGAACTCCGGCATTGGTCGTCATGGGCTCTGATGAGCATCCATCGACAACAACTCGGAGAGACCGTTCACTCAGGAAGTCTTTTAGCCAGTTAATCAGACCAGGGGAAATGCCGTACGCTGGAAGCTTACTCAAAAGGCTGGCATGCCATACCCTGTCGAAGGCCTTCGAGACGTCTACGGAGACAGCATTCGCTTCTCCATTCTTCTCAAGGGCCTCGCCCCATATGTGAGTGGTATACACTAGTAGGTCCCCAGTAGACCGATTGTGGCAAAACCCGTACTGTCGGTCACTGAGGAGATCGTTACCTTCCAGGTATGCCATGAGGCGCGAGTTCAATACACGCTCCATAATCTTGCAGAGTATGGAGGTTATTGAAATCGGCCGATAGTTGGCAGGATCGGCACGACTGCCCTTTTTGGGCACGGGTTGCACGTTGGCAAGCTTCCAGGACTTGGGCACTATACCAGTCCTAAATGAGAGGCGATACAAGCGCGTCAATACAGGAGACTACTCGGGCGCACATGCCTTGAGAACTATTGCTGGTATACCATCTGGTCCACTAGCTTTATTCACGTCTAGACGACACAGTGCTCTCAAAACTTCTTTGTTTCTTATGCGAACCTCGGGCATTGAGGTGTTGCAGTGAGGTAGAGTTGGTGGAGTAGCTAGTGTCAAGACGAGAGTTATGGGCGAAAAGAGATGCAAAGAGACCTGCTTTCTCTCTCGCCGTGTGAGCCAGTGTTCCATCAGGCTTAACCAGCGGAGGCAATATGGGCCTACAGAAGTTCGCTTCGACCGATTTAGCAAGGGACCAGAACGCTCTGCTACCGGACGGCTGTGCAGAGAGCTTTGTGCCAATATGGGTAATGCGGTCGAACCGAGCCTTCTTTAGTGCCTTTTTGTAGGACTTGGCAGTATGGTTGAAAGCTCTCTTCTTTGAGCTCAGATCCGGAGCTTTGCGGTCACGAGCGTCAACTCAGGCGAGAAACGCCGAATGCTTACGCTCTTCAGCTTGAACGTAATCGGCGTTGAACCATGGGTGAGCTGAGCCTCCGATGGGTACGTCTCTTTATGGGATGAAAAACTCCATAGCTTGACGTATCACATCGGATATAGCATCCGCACAGCTCGACGGACTTTTAGAAGAGAAGCAGACCTGCTGCCAAGGATAAGAAGTGCTGCATCTCATCCCATTCTGCTGACCTGTAACGCCATATTCTCCGTTCACCGCGTGAGTCGCAGTCAGGTGGGGAGAAGCACGAAACAGACTTCACCAGACAGTGATCTGAAGTTCCAAGTGGTGAGGAAACTGTTACAATACATCTGTCCGGATCGGTGGTCATCAGAAGGTCTAAACAATTGGCGGTATGACCAACTACATCAGGCACCCTAGTCGCTTGCTTAACCAGTTGGGAAAGACCCATCGATACTGCAAAGTTTCGCGCTTCTCTCCCCCAGCGTGGTCGGTCTTCTGGTATGGGAAAAGCCAAGCTTGTCTTGGCAGGCGTTAAAGTCCCCCAGAGCGACGAGCTGCGCATCAGGGTGCCGATGCAGAGCCTTATCGGCGGCCTCACTGAGGTGGTCGAACAACCGAGTCGTCTCCTGATCACCGCTGTGCGATCGGTAGGCACAGGCATAAACAATTTTGTCCATACCAGTGTCCACCAACAGCCATAGCATGGAGAAATTTGGGTCTTCAAGGTGACGGAGACGCTGGCAGCAGATGTCATTACGGACGTCCACACAGACCCCGGCACGCTGCAGGAAATGATGCTCCAGTGAGTATCCCGGGTAGTTGAGGTACGCCGTATCTGACGGACATCTAATTTGGGTCTCCGTCAAGAAAAGCAAGTGTGGCTTGTCAGTCTCAAGATGGTGGTGGACGGCATCGATATTGGAGTGCAGCCTTCTAATATTTGAAAGGTGCACTTGAAATAAGAGGACGTGCATCCGCTGTTGACACTTGCCTTTCTTTTTACCTTTCATTGTTTTGTGTGTGGAGTGAATAAGAGAGATGGAAGATGGCAGTTGAGCGAGGTGATGCGATGTTAAACCCAACAACACAACCAGAGTTGCTGTGCCAATGGAGGGTTGATCTGGAGACTGCGGGGACGCCCGAACCCCCCCAGGGATCGCCATCGAGTCCTCTCGCCCGGTCGCCAACCAGCACGATGGGCCACCCTGGGATTTTTCGCAGTTGGCGGGGCAGCCTTTCGTGTGTGGCTGGCACACTACTTGGGCCCCCAACTACCTGCGGTCGGCCAGCGGAGCACCGTGCTTCGGATCCCGCTACCCTCCACGATCAAACGTCCGACACAACAATAGCTGGTGCATCATACCCGGTATACATCACAACACAACTGCTCAGACCCATCTTCCACCATACGGCTTCACCAGACATCACGCCGGAACACGACGAATCGCTTGGCGGCATGGCTTTGTCTGGTGGGTGGTAACTTTTAAGCCGGCAGCCGATGCTATGGCTTACCACCGTATTTACTGCTCGTTTAGCACTACCCAGGGGACACGTGTAGGGTGGTCAGAACTAAGTAAATCCTACGGACGCAAGCAGTTCATCCCCCAAACAAAACACTAGCATGACACGCGCGTGATGCGGGCCTGAGTTCTGGCACGTTACCTGACACTTCTACTGCTGAAACAGGCCAGTTGAAGAGTTCAGTAGACAGCCACTGAGGACCAGACCACCAGATTTGAGAATCAGATAAAGATAAGCACGATAAACCACGACTACAGATGTCGGCTGGGTTGTCATGGGTAGAAACATGTCGCCAGTCAGTTGGTGCAGTACTGTCGTTTATTAGGACTACTCGGTGCGCAACGAAAGTCTTAAGTTTATGTGGCTTAGTATTTAACCATGACAATACAGTCGAGCTGTCTGTGAATAAGACGGATTTGTTCAAGATAAGTTTTGAACTAAGCAAGGATTGAATGCGATTTATTACTGTAGATAGTGTAATACAGCACTAAAAAGCTCTAAGCGGTTGACAGTCAACACTTTTAGAGGTGACCTTGGACTTAGCGATTAAAAGATAAGCGTGTACGTTATGAGAGGTAACGACACGAAGATAAACACAGCATCCATATGCTTTGGTGGATCCATCACAAAATCCAATGAGTTGAAATTCCTTAGATTGAGATTGTATAATCCTACGAGGGGCTTTTATTAGTTTCAAGTTACGGAGATCGGCTATAAAGTTTCACCATTCTTGTGCTATGTCTCTCGGCATAGAATCGTCCCATGAAAGATTAAGACACCATAAATCTTGAAGGAGCAATTTGACTTTTAAGATAAAAGGTGTGAGCCACCCTAGAGGATCGAAAATACGTGCGATGCTGGATAAGATAGAACGCTTGGTACATTCACCGTCCTCGATAGGGGACTGTGAGTAACCGAAACTGTCACTCACAGGATCATATTGGATCTCCTAAGATTTTTAAAGTTGATTTTTCACTTTCTTCAGAAAAAAGTTTAGGTGATTGACAATGATCTGAAGGCAAGGTTTTAAGAAGAGATTGTGAATTGCTACTCCATTTTCGGAGCTCAAGTTGAGCACAACCTAACAAATTTATAAGTTGATCTTTGAGTTCTATGGCTTCGCGTACAGAGGGGGCGCCGGTCGTAATATCATCGACATATGTCTCGTGAAGAAGAGCGTCGGCTGCGTGTGGATATGCGGCGCCATGATCAGCTAATGATCATGATATGAATGATGCAGCTAATTAGTGGAGAGTACGGATAGCCAGATAAGGTGAACTACTAACTCCGTAGGTGACAGTCGCAAGTTCGTACTCTATAACTGGATCACTGGGAGATTCTCGCCGTAGTATGTGTTGAAAGCTCCGATCCTCCGGTCTAATCAAAATTCCTCTATACATTTTTGAGATGCCACAAGTTAAAACTACTGTGTATAATCTGAAGCTATGATATCTACAATATCGACTTCATGATATCTACAATATCGACTTGGAGCTTAGGGCCAGTAAGTACAATATCATTTAAAGATAGACCGTTAGTAGTTTTAGAACTCGCATCAAACACTACTCTCAGTTTAGTAGTCGTGCTCTCAGGGCGAACGACGCAACTGTGAGGGATAAAATAAGGGTTGAGAGTAGATACCGCAGGGTTAGATACTGGGTACAGTGACCCAGCAAAAGTGCTTAGATACCTTAACGCCTATTTTGCCTTGCACGTTAGAGTTCAAGTTTTCGAAAATTAAACTAGAAGGCGTTGGTTTCTTCACAGCTAAGTGGCGAGCAAAGGCAATCTCACAAAGTATAAACTTGACTTTTAGTTTAACAAATAATAGACACATGCGTCATCATCGTCAACAACTGATTGTAGTTCATAATTTCATCGTTCAAATTAGAGTCATGTTGACCTAGCGGTTTAGTATGTGCAGATAGATGCGTAAATCAATGAGCCATGAGTTCAAATCTCACGTAGTACTCACACTTTTTGTAAGTTTTTTTGTAAGTCTTTTTGTAAGTAACAAAAGAAGTTGGAAGGAATATTATATCAAAGCTAACAAGTGGATATTTATTTGTAATATAATATTCAAGTGGGTAGCTACTCAGCAAAACGAAAAAAATGCAGGTAAACAGTTGCTAAAAGGCACTATTAAAAAATAATATGTTTATCTCTTACAATTTCTTAATCAAATTTAACAATCACCGTTTATTAATCACCGAATAAGATTATAATATTATATATAATTTCTTATTGAGGCCATAGCTTAAGTATTCGTTTCCAAAATTGGAAAGAGGATTGAAGCTTATGTAACCTTAACAAAAAGAAACAAAAGACCAGATAATTTTATCACAAAGGTCAAAAGGATTAAAAATGTAGGCTAAAAACTATAAAATTGCACAACAACACATCAAGTGTTCATAACTATTTTAAGTTGTTTTAAATACGGATATTAAGTTAAACATACATAACAAGGTCTCCGGTTAATACAGAGAATAAGTATATATATAGCATAGTGGTTCGACGACCGACGTCCGTTTTCTTCGTACTCCCTTATCATGGTTTGATGCTGCAACATGTTTATTAGTTTTAATCTGCCAGCTCTTTGATGGTGTTTCAAAGAACCCTCTTCTTCAAATCATCATATCCATAGAACAACTGTTTTTCTCTGCAACAATAAAACAGAAATATATAATATCCAATAATGATTATTATATAGGAGTTTTTTGTTTAGAAGCGATAAAAAAAACTACTTACGTTTACACCGGTCTCTCTGGCTACTTCTGACAAATTTTTACCTTGATTATGCATAGCAATTATTTGAGTTCTTTATAATAAATCTATATAACAATGCATATTTACTCATTTTGGTAAAATAAGTAGACAATACACCTGGTTAAAAATAAAATTGAACGGAAGGCGCTGGAACGAGATAATCGAAATTAACTTAGCGAATAACCAATTGAGCTTAGTCATAACTCTTCGGTCTAAGTATTATTTATACTACCTACTAATTTTTTATAAGTAAATCCATATTCAACCTACCCTCTCAAGTTTGAAAACTAACACATAGATAATCAAATATTTATAAATTGATATTCAATTTTAATATCTTCATCTCTGTAAGCTGTTGATCCCCGCATTAACGCGCTTCACGCGCCATTGTCTTACTATTGTGTCTCTAATTACGCACTCAAAAGGTTAAAGGAAATTATAAATTATTTCAATGTTTGAAGAAACAAAAAGAAAGTACAAAAATAAGCATTAATTAAGCATTAATCATTTGAAGCACAGCGGCGCCATCTATTAATAGTATAATGTAATGTTGTCGATAGCAACATTTCAATCTGGTTTTACGCTAGATGGCGTCATTTCTCGCTTCACACGATTTTATTTCTGTAGTACCTATGCACTTTTGCTTTTGGCCGTACATGTGGTTTAAATTTTCGTACTCGCGCATAAAATTAACATAATCGGATTTAAGTTCAGTCTGACGATTAAGTTTCTTTTCAAGATGAGTCAACCGCGATAAAGTACTATTGTAAGATTCACCCAAAGAGCATTTGCCATCCTTTAAGAGGATGGGTACGACGTATCGTCCGTTAGGTTCGCGATAGGTTAGATCAGTGTACAAGCGTTCGCAGATATCATTCTCGGGTACGGTGATAACAACGCGCGGTGGTTCCTCCACTTTTTTCCACAATTTTTTTTAATTTGCTCATCTAATTTAAATGTGGTGGCCAGTAAAGAGCACGCGGTGTTTTCAGAGTTAGAGTTTACTGCCCCTGTGAGAATCCACCCAAAAACGCTATGCATAGCCGTTGGTAAACCGGGCCCCAGATCGACACGGTGACCATCATAGATTTCGTGGAATAACTCCGCCCCTATTAATAAATCAATTTTGGCGGGAACATCGTAGTTGCGATCAGCTAACACGAGATGATTGCACCGTTCTCGAACTACTGACGGTACTTTAACGCTAGGTATTAGAGCAGTAATGTTATCCAATACGTCTCGCTTGATATTAAAATGTGGAGCATCACCGTATACAGGTCGTATAGTGCATTCCGCCCCCCCCTTTACTTGTGTGACCGAGTTTTGTCCTAGTCCGGCTATGCTAAGATTACACCGGCGGAGTCTTAACCCGAGCGTTCGCGCACACGCATAGGTGATAAAGCAATCCTGCGCCCCACTGTCTACGAGTGCACGTACGGTGCATTGAGTGCCGGCGGCGGCGGGTAATGTTCCTAGTAGAACTAGATCGCGATTTGGAACGGCGGCGTGAGAGTGAGCCGTAACGTTCGCTCCAGTGGTTGCGCCGGCGCTGGATGGCGCAGGGTCAATATGCAATAGGGTGTGATGACGTAATCCACACATCGTACAAGACATTTTAGATACGCATTTGTCTATGACGTGATTTGTACGTAAACAATTAGTACACATATTATTTTTACCTTGTACTAACGCGAGTCTAGTACGAGAATCTAAGGATTGAAAGGTAGGGCACCGATAAATCGAGTGCGCCTCACTGCAATGAGCACAAGTCACATTTGCAGGTGGGTTGCAATTTGTGAGATAAGATGAACGTTTAGATCCGCTGCTATTTTGCCTACTAGTCACGGGCGAAGATTTTTTCCCCTCAATGTTACGAGGGTTAGAATTGTTATTGACATTAGATTTAGAAGATAAATGACTAGTTTCTAAGACTTTTACATAATCTTGAAGAAACTTTAACAATTCATTAAAGGTGGGTATTTGTGAAATGTTTTTCTTTTGAGATTCGAAACGATTACGCGTGTCGGAGTCCAGCGCGCCGCGAAGTTAAACAAAATAAGATAAAATCACCTAAATCGTCAATTTTCAAAGCTTGGAGCGCATAGTACGCCTCATAAATTATGTTTGTTAAACTTTGTAAATCTTGGAAATTACCTGATTTTAAAACTGGCTGGTTAATGAATTTGTCTAAATATGTTAACGCTATAATTCGCTTGTTTTGATAACACTCGATCAAACTATTAAAAACAACTTGGTAATTATCAGCGGTCATAGGGACCCCTTTGACAATAGATGAGGCCGGCCCTTGTAAACAGGACGCTAAATAGTAAAATTTTTCTATTTGCGAAATCGAATTGTTGTCTTATTTATTTATTTATTTTATCATTTTTGTACGAAAAAAGAAGAGGAGAGAGAACGCTACCCTGAGGAACACCCTTAGTGAGACTACACCAGTCAGAGAACACCTCTTCAAGGCGGACACACTGAGAGCGACCCCGAAGATATGAATTGAACCAGGTTAAGACGGAAGAAGAGAGATTAATGGATTTAAGGATGCCGAGTAATATGTCGAAATCCACTGAGTTAAAGGCGCTACTAAAGTCAAGCAAGACAAGGACTGTAAGGGACTTGTTTTCCATAGCCCAATGGATATCGTCAGTTACTTTTAGAAGCGCAGTAACAGTACTATGCCCCGCACGAAAACCTGATTGGAAAGGAGATATTACCGAGTTTGACGCTAAGAAAAGAGATAGCTGTTTATGGACTAAGTGCTCAAAAACTTTAGAAAGAAATGGGAGAATAGAAATTGGTCTAAAATTAGTTATAGAAGTGGGATTGTTAATTTTAGGTAAAGGAATAATATAAGCCAGTTTCTATACTGACGGGAATGAGCACGAGGTGAAGGAAAGATTGAAGATATGCGTGAGGATAGGAAGTAATGAGGGAAGGATGAGAGTAATCATTCTAGAGCATAACTTATCATAGCCAACTGCAGAAGAAGTAATCGCGACAACAGATTTCTTAACGTCATTCTCAGCAACATCGCTAAAGTTAAAATGAGGATACTGTGGCAACGGCAAACTAGAAAGATCATCCAGTATCGTAGCTTTAACACAAGGATCAAGAGTAAAGGGAAGGAAAGAGAAATGCTTGTTGAGATCATTGAGGTCCACATCCTTACACTGGTTAGTAGGTGATTTGCCTATGCCAACAGATTTAAGAAATTTCCATACGTCGGAAGAACTACGGTTATGGAGTTGTTCGTGGAAATAGCGTCTCTTAGCAACTTGACACAGACGCCTGCAGCAGACGAGAGTTACGTAGCGAAATAAAGTAAGAAAGATTCAACTCAGAAGGTCTACGCATATACCTACTCTTAGCTTTATCCCTGCGAGCCATAAGATCTTTAATTTGAAGAGTTACCCAAGGTGCTGGATTATATTTTACCTTGACACGTCGTAAATGAGCATGCTGGTCAAACAAGTCGAGGACGGTAGTGTTAAAATAGTTCACCTTTCCATCGATGTCATCGATTTCAACCAGAGGGGACCAGTCGACATCGCTAGCATCACACCGCAATGCCTCCAGGTCTATGCCCTTGAAGTTACGAAGATATAAAGGCTGGGGAACACGGATGCTATAAGAAAGATAAATAAGATCGTGGTAAGAAAAGGAAGCCGTAAGTTGACCGTGGTTAGATACATTATTGGGAGAGGAGACAATCATAAGATCTAATAAAGAGGGTGTACAATTCGGAGAATAGTGAGTAGCAGAAAGGGGCAAGACTTGAAGATTGAAAGAAGAAAGTAGCGAAAGGAGTTTAAGGGAGCGATAGTCATTTTTAATTAGGCAAGTGTTAAAATCGCCCATTAAAATAACGTGCTCATACAAGGGGCAAAGATTACTGAGAGTGCAGTCAAGGGAATCAAAGTAGTCAATGCGAAGATTAGGGCTGTAGAGCACAGCAAGCAAGACTATCACACAAAAGTCTCAGGGGCCAGAAATTTCAACAAACAAGTATTCAGCCGACTCAGAATATAGAGAAGGGGATGAGCTAACCACCTTGTGGGGTAGGTCAGCGCGTAAATACATAGCTACACCACCTCCACCCTTACCGGTCCTGTCGTTACGGATCAAGACGAAGCCAGGTAGAGAATATTGAGTAGAGAGAAGAGAAGGCTTCAGAAATGATTCCGATATCAACAGGGCATCAAGGTGAGCACAGCTAAAGGATGCCAGAAGATCAGAATAGTGACCAGGAACACTCTGGGCGTTTATGTGAGCTATATGCAAGTTTTTAGGATCATTAGAGAAAAGAGAAGAAATTTTATCATGTAAAGTGAGTGGAAGAGAAGGAGAAGAGTCACTCTCCGCACTAGCAAAACTATCAGAAGAAGAGCATGAGAAAAAACTGTCGTTAAAATCAACTACATCATTCATAATCTAAAATATATGATAATAATGTAAAATAAATAAAAATAATAATAAACTAAAATATTAACTATAACCAAAACAAAATTTACTAAAAACGCTAATAAAGGTTTCTATTAAATAAAAACCACCCCAATTCGCTGGTATAATAGCAGAAATTTTACAACTCCTAACAAGGAACACTAAAGTAAGTTGACATTAAAAAATAATTATTATAATCAAGCTACTAACATTACACGAGCGCAGAGCGCAGGCTTACGAGGAATAATACACAAGACAAAACGTACGTAAAACGAAACGCATTAGATGTCAACACTGGCATCTGACAGAAAATAACTGTCACATTGACACCAGTCGGACGATCTGCTAACAATCAAAACAAAGTAAAAAAAAAAATAATAATATCTAAACACCGGCAAAAAATTATAATATAGAACTAAATAGATAACGGTGTTAGACAAAAATAACTTTATGAACCATCGGCTCGCGAGTTCAACTAATAAAGTGAATGCGATTGTGCAAAGCGGCCAAATTCAGAAGGAATCAAGCCAACCAACTGAACATCAAGGAACCACAACGAATAATGTTACTTGCGCAGACGGGTCTTCCGAACATTTTTGGCGGGCGCAGCCAATGTTGCCACCACTGGAGATCCAGGTTCTTCAGACTGTGCAGAATCCCCGGTGTCGACTGAGCTAGACGGGAATTTGGCTATCAAATCGTGAAGTTCGCCTGAAGTCTCGATCTTCCTTCGGGATTTGTCTGGGCAAATGACAACAATCCTGCCCTCCATTGACCAGCAATTTAGCATGCCGAAATGCTTACGAGCGGCCATAAACACACGGTGCCTAGCTTGAGTCAAAAACTCGGAGATGGTTATCCCGGTACCCTTGAGGGCTTTCTTGCTATCCCATACCAGCTGTCGGCTTTCCAACTTGAAGAATCGGACTAGTATGGGACGAGCCTTCTGCTGTGAGAAACCAAGTCTATGACAGACATGGATAACATTGTTGTCCTTAGTTAGTTCCATCAATTTTATTTGGTTGGATAATATGTCGAGCACCACATCAGGCAACCTTTCATTATCCTTCTCTGGGACACCATGGAATAAGAGGACCTTTCTTCGCATAACAGTTTCATGCCTGTCAAAGCCGGCATCAAGTAGCTCAATCTGAGTTTTTAATTTGGAGAGTGCTTGACAGACAAAAAGCTTAAATTCTGAATACTCACGTGCAATGGATGTAATATCAGGCGAAGGTGCTGTATTAGAAGTGGCTTTCTGCAATTTTGTTTCATATTCCTGCATGCGGGAGCCAAATAGCTTCACAAGGTCCACAAGGCTGGCAGTGAGTCTAGTGTCCATGCTAATGATGCTATTGAATCTAGATATGTGCCAGTGCTAGAGACTTGAAAACAATAGATAGCGGGTATGGGGCGGTTTTATGAAAATTTAAATGGTTTAATTCATTAAAAATTAATATTAATTAATTTAAACCGTAATATAACTAAGAGCTCACAGAAAAAATAAGTTAGTGCTATGTCTACCCACAAAGGGAAAAAAAGCGTTGTCGTGAATTAAAGTTTTATAAATATCATAAAATGCTTGCCAGTTCTCAATTTTACTGTCGAATTTAGGTAACTCAAGTTTAGGTAGCCGCGCGTTACGTCCCGTTTGCATGGAGGTCGCAAGCGACGGCCCGTCGACGTTGTCGCTCAGTAATCTGGAAATCAGCCGCTGCACTGATTACCGCGTAGTACAAATCATCAAACGAACTCAAAGACTTTTGACACAGTTTTGCATCAGGTTTTATGGCTAACTCCAAACTTTGTATATTACTACATAACGAAACGAATTCCTCGCGAATTGAATGTATTCGAGTATATCTCGCCTTGAACGACGATACCTTTGAACGATCTTGAATCATAGCTTTTGATAAGTCATAAAGGATTTGGATATCACGATAAACATATTCGCGTTGAGATTGAAGAAGTTTAAGTTTGCCTTCCTCCATTTTGCTTCGTTCGTATTTTACGTAGGTATGAAATTACGAAATTAAGTTAAGATTTATTAGGTGCGTAAATCGATACCTTTAGGTGAAATAGTTAGGTAATAATGTTTGTAAGTAAATAAATACCGTGAATAGTCGTAGATAATAAATTATCACAATAAATTACGTAAATTACGTGGTGGCGCACCCCATAATGCAACACGGACAGTCGCTACCGGGCAAAAAATACCACATAGGATTTTATTGTAAAAATGGAGGTTTCTTGTGGGTATTTTAATAAAACAAACTCTATGTTAAATTTAATTATTATATTTTTAATGAAACAACGTGATAAGAAATTGTGTATCTATTAATATAATATATTATTTCGTTTATTGAAATCACAGCTTAAAATTGAACGTATTTTGCACATGGCTTATAAAGAAATAAAAATTAGATTCTAAAAAAAATTGTTTGTAAAAATAATCATAATTTTTAATGGCTTAATTTTCTAACCATATGAGATCTCTTTCAAGACTGATTAAAATAAAAGATTTGTATTATAATGTTTTATTTTTGAGTTTTTCTTGCTTTTGAGTTGGCAAAGATTTTAATTAAATCATTTATTTTTATATCAATTTTGGATTCTATACTTATAATGGCTAAGTTTGTCAGTCTGTCTTGGGTCATGGTTGAACGAAGATAATTTTTTATTAATTTTAATTTTGAAAAGGATCTTTCACCTTCTGCTACTGTAACAGGCAGTGTTAAATATATACGCAGAGCTGTTAAGATATTAGGTAATGAGGAAATTAAATAATTAGAATATATATAGCTTAAAATATCAGTGGCAGTACTTGTTGATGCATTGGGAAAAAATATTGGCAACAATTCTAATTCATTATATAAATCCTCCCCGTCAATATCAAATCTATTTTTAAATGTTAGTTTTTCTTGGAGCCGATAACACTGAGATTTTTTTTCATGCATCTCTAATTTATTCCAGCATTCAATGTTTTGGAAGAGTGAAAAAATTGAATTGTATTCCGTCAGCAAATCGAATCTTTCATTTAATTTCGAGATAGCAGTGTCCAGTAGAAAAAAGTAAAAACATACTTTAAATTTATTGGTTGGGTCTAAAATGGGCTCATCTGCAGCCTCGTAATCAAAATATCTTTTTCGGGGACGTGGACGAGCAGTTTCTTTAAATTCTGTTTCGCATTCTAATTCTTGAGCAATTAATTTTGTATCAGATAACAACTGTTCAAACGCGCTATCGGTGCGGTATTTCTCCAAATCTTTTTTAACCAGATTAACCATTTTGGTAGCTTCTGAAATAATTACGTCCGAGTTTTGCAAATATTTGCTTACAATATTAATCTTTAGTAAAATATTGTACCATATAACTACTTAACATATAAATCTATAAGACTTTAATTTAGCTATTAATGAACTCGCTATGTTTTTTGTGTCGCTGTCATACTTGTTATTTGTAAAAATATAGTATAATGCATCGTAAATTTTATCCATGTTTTTTTTTTTTAATTGATATAAACCAGTGCTTGACTGCGATCCCACTTGATGGTATTTACTACTAAATTAAGGGAGTGAGCAGCACACGGTACGTAAAAAGCACGAGGATTCATCTCCAATATTTTTTTTTGGAGGCCTATATTTTTCTCCCTCATATTGGCCCCATTATCATATCCTTGGCCTCGCAAATCATCTAATTCAATATCGCATGATTTTAAGAAATCTAACAAATATGTCGCCAACCCTTGTCCGGTAGTATCAGTTACAGGTAAAAAACCTAAAAAATGTTCTTTTTGATTTAAATAAATAAACCTCACAATAACAGTAAGTTGTTCTTGGTGTGAAGTATCAGGTGTGCAATCTAGAATTACAGAGTAGTATTTAAATTGCTTCAGAAGACTAATTATAGTCGTTTTAATTTTTTCAGCAATTATGTAATCAGTATCAGTACCTACCTACCTACCTTTATATTTTTTCTCTAAGAACTTCCGTGCTGATTCGCCGGTTGTCGCAAATGAAATGAGCTAACGAATTCAATTACTTAAATAAAGAAGAAATGAGACCAATCACTGACCAACACTTACATAGGCGCCGCGCTGTAAATTCAAATGAACTTACACCTAATTGTAGTAATATAGAGATCATTTTGCTTCAAGTGCGGGCGACCGGGTGGCAACGTGTTAAACGTACATACATACACTCTCTTTGGATTAGAGATTTTGCCGCGCGCGTGTTGTATTAAATAAAATTGTTATTTGTGTAGTGTAAATGCGGTATGATAAGCGCCGAAAGCGTAATAAAAGTTTAAAAAAATATTATTGTTGATGACTATTTTTTTTTTGCTGTGCATACATATTTGTCGTAAGTAACAAGTATATAAAACTGTGCAATGGCGTTAAGTTCAATGAAATATCCAAAAATTCAGCGCTCGACAGGCGCCCCCAGGCGCTCCGCGCCCGGGTGCACCGCACCCCTTGCACCCCCTGGTAAAGACGGCCCTGATGGGTAGTTTAATATTCACAATGCAATGGCTTAGTAAAGTTTATTTAAGTTTGAAAACCTGGATCTCTGAGTTGTATTCCATGTACTAAAAGTAATAAAGGTAAAGAAGGGGATTTCAGTGGGATGCAAATAGCATCCCACTGAAAGTGGAAGTGCTCTATTCGTATTTTTTATTATTAGGTATTAAATGGTATTGTTTATTATTATTAAACGGTTTTATTTAACTTGATCTGTTTGTTTGGATTAAATCTTATGATCGAAATTGTACCCCCTTCCTGTTGACAGATTGATTTGATTTTTGCTACACAACTTTAGTACACTATGTGTGGTGTATTGGCTCTCAAAATCCAATACTAATACTCAGTATCCACTACTTACAAAATGCACTCCGACATATAATTTCTCTCACAAAACCAACTGAGCGTCCGTTTGTCACCACAGGGACCAGCCGAATATTAGCATCAGGTATACGTAGGACGCTCAGAAAGTTTTGAGAAATTAAAAAATCTAACTTCTATGGATAAAATATTTTTATTAAATCTTTTCAAAGAACTCTCTACCAGTCTCTATACAAAGTTTCATGCGTCTGCATACGCATGCGGTAGTGTTATAAGGACTTCGGTTTGAAAACTAATAATAGTTTTAAAATTAAACAATCATAAGTCCTATTTTTGTACTATTTTCGCATGGATCTCTTTTAAAAAATTGTAGCGATAAACGAATTGAGTGTTGGTTTCTTGCAATGCAGACATGTGAATTCACAGCTTGCCGACCTATACAATGGGCACGCCATAGTCATGACGGTCAGTCCCCTCTTTGAGGAGTGGCTGGAGAGGCGTTACGGCGTCCTCACCTTCAGCATGAAGCAAGTCCTCACCGGACATGGTCAGTTCGAGACCCCAACCCCGACGTCGAGCAATGGGTAGCTTGCCGTCCGGAAGTCCGGTAATCGCCGGGACTGAGCCCCAGTCGTCGACAGCGCTTAGTGATCCACGCGCTCCTCAAAGAGATGTCAGCAAAATGTAGGGGCCCAGCAGGGCCGATGTGGTTTTAGGCAGTAAAAGTCTGACACGTCCTCCTGCTCCGCCCAGACCGGGAGAAGTTATTGGATGAATTCCCATTTTGAAAAAAATCTTAACGACCAATGATGATAACTTTTTAAATTCTAAAGCATAAACTGCGACTGTCTCGTCCCGCGCTTGTTAACAAGATATAAAATTGTGTTGAGACGCCCATATACTAGAGCTCCCTGGTAAAATGAAGTAGCTAAGAATTCATTAAGCGGTTTTCAACCGCGCCCGCCACGTTGGAGAAAATAGCTGTTTTATATCTAAACTCAAGAGACCGGAGTTTCATGTGGTTACACAGCCATCGCGGTTGCGGTTATCGCTCGCAAACTTGGCAGATGACAATCGCAAGACGGGCGGTTATTAATCAGTTGAGCTCCAGACCGCCATTGACATACACCAGAAACGAGCTGTTGCGTTATAATATAATAGGGGTTAAAGTATGAAATTGTCGTTTTATTGTAATAGGTACTTCGAATTGACATAGAACCTTCATGGTTTGAAATTTTTGAGTGCAACTTTTTTCACATGGTACCTATGAAGTTCTTCTTTTAAAAAATGTGCAACATTCGATTATTATCGAATTTCAATTGTTTTTTTTTATTCAGCTTAGACAAGAAAGATTGATACTTCGAAAATTCGAGTGATTTTTGAATACGAGTTCCGACGCGGAACTAACGGCGCAGAAACAGCTCGCAATATCAATGTTGTGTTTGGAGAGGGGACTGCTAATGAACGCACCGTGTGATTTTAGTTTAAACGCTTTCGTGACGGAAACTTTGATTTGAAGAACTATCTACGTGGAAGACCCACAGGTGAATAAAAATGAATTGAAAGAGATGGTGGAAGCCGATCCGAGCCAAACTACCCAGGAATTAGCGGAATGGTTTAACGTTACCTTACCAACAATATTGACTCATTTGCGTCAAACGAATAAAATAAAAAAAATATGAAAAACGGGTGCCTCATGATTTGACTGATCTGCAGAAAGAAACGCGTGTTGAAACTTGTGTTGCCTTGTTGAATCGATACAGAAATGAAGGAACATTGGATCGAATTGTGACATGTGATGAAAAGTGGATTCTTTACGATAACCGTAAGCAAAAAATGCAATGGCTGACCCCAGGTCAAAAGCCACAACAATGTCCTAAAGCAAAGCTTACTAATAAAAAGGTAATGGTAGATAACTGTTTGGTGGTCTCAGCATGGTGTTATTTACTATAGCTTTCTCCGATCTGGTCAAACAATAACGGCAGATGTCTGCTGTGCTGAACTCCGAACAATGATAGCAAAACTAGCAGTGAAACAAAATGCTTTGTAAAATGAGTTGGCCGCTCTTAACACTATTGGAGGCGCACCCCATAATGCAACACTGATAGTCGCTACCGGGCAAAAAATACCACATAGGATTTTATTGTAAAAATGCAGGTTTCTTGTGGGTATTTTAATGAAATAAACTCTATGTTAAATTTAATTAACTATATTTTTTAATGAAACAACGTGATAAGAATTTGTGTATCTATTATTATAATATATTATTTCGTTTATTGAAATCACAGCATAAAATTGAACGTATTTTGCACATGGCTTATAAAGAAATAAATTAGATTCTAAAAAAAAATGTTTGTAAAAATAATCTGTTTATTATTAATAATTTTTAATGGCTCAATTTTCTAACCATATGTTAGGTTTCAATAAAAGAATAGTATTTGATTTAATTTTCAAGTTTATTTTATGTGGCAACATTTAAATTGATTAGAATGCTAGACCGGAAGGTGTTTAAATAACGGTTTTAAAATATTAAAGGGGGGATATCTCCTTCCTTGCACTAGAACTGTATCGGGTTATGGGCAGTCGGTCGAGAGCACTCGTAGCATTCAGACGTAAATTCTACTGGCAACTATATTTTGTACTAATAATTATTAAGTAACAGTGTGATTTTTCTGAAGAAATAAACAGGAGCATTATATAAGATGTGTATTATTCTTTGAATAAGTTGTCTTACTACATTCCTTCAACCGAATAGCTTGCTTGTATTTCATATGATCCATAGCCCAGTTGTTAATTTGATAGAATACTACATTTCAGAAGTGCGATGAGCCCATATGTCCGATTGTGTTTTTTTTTTTCTTTTTCTTTTTAAATCATAATACTCACTGTTGGGCTATGCTTTAATTTAAATATTTGATATTTTTGGTTGTATACCTTTGTATAGCATGTGTTCTCCTAACCTTGTTTAATTAAAGGAATAAATATATAGTTGTCCTGTGTCTGAGTTCCAGAATAGTTCCGCACGGTTACAAAACCTTGGTGCGGCGTCAACTATCGCCGTTCGAACGTCACCGAGCATGTCGAAACAGAGGATGAGACCCGACATGAGACCCGCAACGAGCACAGCAGAAGTGGGTTGCGGAGTGATGGTCCAGAGTGTGAGCGTCGTCGGTCGCCGGTATTTGGAGCGCAACCTGGTGCCAGAGAGGGCTGTTTCGTGTGTTGGGGGAAGAAGTGTAAAATATGCAGCGTAGCAGGTCACAGCGTGACCATCGAGCTTTCAGTCCGACGGTGCACCGGTAATTATAGCAGTTGCCATGAATCCCGGAAAAACAGGTCAGATAGTTCCAATTATTCATAGAAACATGTGATAGATCTGTTGAGGTCCTTAGGACAAAGTACATCTCAGCTGTTTACACTTTCATCCCGTTGCTTCGCGGTAGTGATCATCACAAAAACTATACCATACCATACAATAAAATAAAAAAAGCAGCATATTGATATACGGTTGAAGAAGATTAATGAGCGTTGATCTGTATATGGCTGAGACAAAATAACGACGATTCATTTTTGAAACAGAAGTTCCAGGGATTGATCAAAACGTTGTACTTAAATTTTAAATTATTTAGACTGTGCGGTGGGTCTTTACACCTTTTAATGATGATAGTTTTGAGTGATAGGCAAGCGGCAGTAATAGAAAAAGTTTATTTACTGACAATGATATAAATTAGAGAATGAGTTCAAGCGATTTCTTTGATGTATGTGTACACATACACATAGCAAATAAAGTGCTGAGACAATGATATTAAATCTGTACGTGCTTGCACTGTACATAGACTAAATAGCAAAAAGAACTATTGTGTTTTTGTCTCGAACATAATTATGGTCAGTCCCTGGAGGATTTGTTAAGAAGACGAAATAACAAAAATTAATATTCAGAAAATATATATTTCCTCCTATAAAAAATATTTATGAAATTTTTGTTAGACGAATGTAATACCTAAGGCAAGCGCGATGTCGATTATTTAATTTATGGTCATTCGTTCAAGTGCGTGTATTGAGCCTAGGACGCTTGTGTTTACAGTTATAATGACCGTACAGGTGCGACCTAACTTTAAGGAAAACTTTTCAACGGAACCTAGCACAACGTCAAAGTATTTCTCTTGGTGACAATTATATTTCTTGCATTGCAAGGAAAAATGTATTGGTATCCATATCTTTAAGCTCATCACAATATGTCATTAGTCTTAGGTACCAAAAACTTTTCAGTTCACATTAAAATATAAGGTTGAAAGTGTTTCATGAACTATGCGTACCTATTACAACGTCGGTTAGCAACGCTTTTGAATATCCCCAATCAACTATGTTTCCGATGAAGTCGTCAGTTGACTTTAGAGAGTCTCTCTTACATACATAATATAAAATAGTTGTCACTTCGCCTGTCTGTCTCTGTTTGCGATAAACTCGGAAACTGCGAAACCAATTTCAAACGGTTTTTACCAATAGACAAAGTAAATCATGCATAACCTTTATATATATAAAAGGAGAACCTGACTGACTGACATATCAACACACAGACGAAACTACCGGGATTAGGAACGAGAAATTTTGCATAAGGCTTCCTCTTGTGATGTAGGCGAGCACCAAGGGATTTCTGAAAATTCAACTTTAAAAGGGTGAAAAGGAGGACACTCAATTGTATGCAAAATTTCATTCTTTGGCCACTAACTTGAAATTTTTCAAAACTACCCCTGTGAAACGATTTAGAGGGTGTTAAACGCTGTATGGGAGAATCTTTTCCTTGGGTTAATAGACTTGGCACAAATTCAAATCAAAATCTAAATGAATAATAAAGACTGTCATTAGTTTTTCAAAATTACCCTCAAAATACGGTTTAAAGGGTATTTAAGTTTTTACGAAAATATATTCGCGAAAGGAGTCGTTGTTAAAGTGCTGGTACATGCATAAGAATCCAGTCCTGGACTAGATCTATTCGCTGATGAATGAAAGGAGATTCTGACTGTATGTCTGGTGATTTACGAGAAGACTGAGTGAGAGGTTTAGTTATGTGTCTGTGTTATGTTTTCTTTAACCTATTGAGTAGCGTAATTAGAGACACAATAGAAAGACAATGACGTTCGAACGCCGGCGTTCGCTCGGGGAACTGTGGTTTACATAATTTGTGCCTAATGTTATCGGTGTAATTAGATTTTGTCGTTCTGGTTGAATGAATAAGTAAATGAATAAGTATAGAGAATTTCAAACATTACTAAAGCCCGTGCGCAGCTGGGGTGGGATACTAACTAATTTATACCTAAATCAACGGTATCCCAATAAAGATGAATAGTTTCGTTAAATACTCGTATTTCGATAATTTCTGCAGGTGGTATTGCTCTTTGGGATAAATAAGTATTTGTCTTAAAGCCTTTCATATTGAGATCAGCGTGCTGGATTGCTGGAACAGTCCTTTACGGAACAGCCACATAAATTGGTTTAAAAAAAAAACAAAAGAAAAATCCTACAACCAGACGGGTTTCGTATTTGGTCTGGGTAACTACCCAATAGCTTATTTCGGGCTGTTGTATATCTTCTAACCGCGTTAGTTTCTATTTGGCATCATAGATGTCGTAACAAAACCATTAATAGGACATCGAAGGCAGTAATAGGTATTTAGGTCAAATATAAAATTCAAAGTAGAAAGTAGTCGATAATAGATCTAACTCGTAAAAAATATAAGACTTGGAGTGAATACGCGATAAATAAAACAAAATGGGTAAACTTGTTTATAGGTAAAAGGAAGGTGAACTAGTTAAATCCCCTAAGATTAATTTTAGTAACGATGGAAAGAGTAAGAAACGTCCTATGTTGGTACCGTGTAGTCAAGATGTTGAGTGACAATAATTATTAGCAGCCTTTGGGTTTAATCTCCACGAAAAATAAGTGAAAGACAACCGTAGCGCTTATCCGTATCTTGCCTTGGGTACATATCGGTGATAGTGAGGATGATGAAAGGGATGAATTAAAATTGTAATTACTGTTATAATTTACTTAGGTATAATTAAATTACTTCACAATAAAATGTTAACGATTATGAGATGATTTCAAGTCAAAACATGTATTTAAGCAATTCAATTATTGGTTTTGATGTTATTACTTTTATTTTTACAGCAATGTTGCGGAAATGTCTGTACTTTTAGACTTAAGTGATTCGTGAGAAGAAAAAGTTTACGACCACTGTAAATATTTGCAATGAGATGATTCTGTCGGTTGTGATTCGTGAGAAGGAAGGGTTCGCGATCACCATCTGATGAATGATTTTATGAGTAGTGTTCGTGAGAAGGAAGAGTTCACGTTCGCTCTCTGATTAGAAGTGTGCTATTGGTGAGAAGGAAGGGTTCACTAATAGTACATGATAGAATGCATTGTGTTGTCTGCGAGAAGGAAGGGTTCGTAGATAACACATGAGTTGTTGATTAGTGGGTGAGCTGATGAATTTAAACGAATCTATCGCTTTATATAAAAATAAAATTGTACTTTTTATTTTTGCAACAATGTTCTCTGTACTTTAATAGGCTTATGATGAAATGTTGATTTAACTATGTGTAAAATCTAGATTATTTTTATTAGTGATTCGTGAGAAGAAAGGGTTCACGATTTGCATATGCTGTATGATTTGCAATTAGATGATTCTATCGGTGGTGAATTGTGAGAAGGAAGGGTTGGTCAGTGGGTAGCCTTAGGGGTTCTAATGGATGATGATTGGGGGGGATCTGATGGATGATTTTATGATCATTGTTCGTGAGAAGGAAGGGTTCACGATCGCTCTCAGATTTGGAGTGTGCTATTGGTGAGAAGGATTCACTAATAGTACATGATAGACTGCACTATGTGCAAGTCGCAGTATTTTTAAAGAAATGTTATTTTGAAATAATAGTTAAAAAAACATTTCATTTATTTTGAAAGGATTGTTAGAAAAGATTGTCTGTATTTGGTAAGAATTGTTAGAAAAGCTCCTCTTTATTTGGTAAAAATTTAATGGAAAGATGATTTTACTCAACTGCTCTAACATATTTTAATTTCATTATTTATGTACACTTTTTACCCGACTACGGAGGGTTATGATTTTGACAGGCTATGTATGTATGTGAGTTTGTTCATCTGTTCCCACATAGCTCCTAATCTACTTATCGGAACTCGACGTATGTGGTATCGTTAGAACCGTCTTAATTGTCCGCTGAACATAGGTTACGTGACGTGTCACAAAACTTGATATGGCGCCCTCTAGCGGACAAAAAGTAATGTGTAAAAAATAAAAATGGAGATAAATACGCCGTGTTTGGTATCATTTGAAAGGGCTTTACTTGTACATTTCCAAAATATTGTTCAAATTTAAAGTGACGCCCTCTAGTGGACAAGAAGTCATGTGTTAAAAAAAATGTTAAGATAAATACACCGTGTTTGATATCATTTGAAAGGGCTTCACTGGTATTTATCAAAATATATCATCAAAATTCAATGTGGCGCCCTCGGGTGGACAAAAATTAATTTACCATTATTAATTAGAAATTTTAAATTTAGCTTTTGCAAATGGTATAGAAGCACAGTGATTTAACACCAAAATAATTTAAATAAAAAAAAAGTAAAAAAACTAAAACCCGACTACGACAAAAAAAAACGACGAAACTAAAAGTATGAAACAAGATTTCCAGGATGCTGAAATAAACAAGGTAAAAAGAAAAGCCGTAGTCACACGTTATAGGTAACAACCGAAACACTTTAATAACGTGTGACTACGGCTTTTCTTTTTACCTTGTTTATTTCAGCATCCTGGAAATCTTGTTTCATACTTTTAGTTTCGTCGTTTTTTTTGTCGTAGTCGGGTTTTAGTTTTTTTACTTTTTTTTTTCCCTTTTGTGACATTGTTTTTTTTATATTATTGAAACCACAGCCACCTTAACTTTATAAGTAATTAATACTATAGGTATGTGTGAATATATTTTTATTTTTGTATAGTCTCCCTATAAGTGAATGTGAGAACACTGAAGACTCTGTGGATTTATAGTTTACTATTTTTATTGTTTGTTTTGGGTGCAAAGTTGATTAGTCTACATTGTTCTCAAATATCTATTGATATTGTATGAAAATATTGTAGAACTAATGAATTTTTTTTTAAAAGAGTAACCATGGAGTTTCTTGCCGGTTCTTCTCCATTGGAAACTACCATTTGGAACCGTGCGCTAGCTTCTTTGTTTTTATGCTTCTGATCACATTGTTTTTAGTGTAATACTACGAGCATATGATTGTTATTTTTTATTGTAATGCTACTGGTGCTGGCCGAATGTTAGGTTACGTTTTGTAGTCGGTCGTCGTGGCTGCGTGCATGACGACATGGACGGGGTCAGGATGGTCGAATGTTAGGTTTCAATAAAAGAATAGTATTTAATTTAATTTTCAAGTTTATTTTATGTGGCAACATTTAAATTGATTAGAATGCTAGATCGGAAGACGTTTAAATAACGGTTTTAAAATATTAAAGGGGGGATATCTCCCTCCTTGCACTAGAACTGGATCGGGTTATGGGCAGTCGGTCGAGAGCACTCGTAGCGTTCAGACGTAAATTCTACTGGCGACTATATTTTGTACTAATAATTATTAAGTAACAGTGTGATTTTTCTGAAGAAATAAACAGGAGCATTATTTAAGATGGGTATTATTCTTTGAATAAGTTGTCTTACCACATTCCTTCAACCGAATAGCTTGCTTGTATTTCATATGATCCATAGCCCCGTTGTTAATCTGATAGAATACTACACATATGAGATCTCTTTCAAGACTAATTAAAATAAAAGATTTATAAGTTGTTTTATTTTTGGTTACATCATAAAGCACATCAAAAATCAACCATCCACATAAAAAAACAGAAACCGACGAAGCCGTGTCGTGGCTGCACAAAAGAATAAAAAACGCAAAGAAGCAATTTTTATTACTGTCCAATTCCTATGCCATAAAAACATGCCTGGGAGTTTTTAACACGTTTGGTATTCAAAGTAAAACATTATTTAAGAGAAGGGCCCTTTACTTTACTTTTATCCAAAGTTGGCGCGATTAACCCATATACTTTATACATCACAAACACCCTTAAACTCGAATCTTCTGTAATTGATATTTGGGGTAACATGGTGAATCCATAGCTAAGGGGATTTAGTGTTACTCTAGCAACCACACCATTTTCCACATACATTTTTTCAATGTTTTTTTTTTCCACCACACCTTGGTCATGAAGCCTAGTTCTTCTTTTTTCACCATACCAAAACTTGCTAGATTAATATCATGAGCGTCGAATTATGCTGAATATGAGATGTGAAGCAATATTATTTCCTGAAAAAGAAAATCGCACACAATTGGATAACCGTGCTTTTATATTTCGACCTGCAAGAAGCACCACTACAAATCTTCTCAGCTACGTAGCAGAAGTTGTGCCGACAGTGGACAGTGGAGGGCAGACCGACGCTGCTTACTTTGACTTTAAAAAAGCCTTCGGCCTAGTCGATAATGACGTGTTGCTGAAGAAGTTGGCAGCCGTCGGGTTCACTCCTCATCTGCTTAACTTTTGCAAACTATATGAGAGACAGGCGGCAGTATGTGGATTATGCAGGGTACCAAACGCAACCATATTTTACAAGATCTGGCGTAAGCCAGGGAAGTAATTTGGGCCCTTTGGAATTTATATTGATGGTAAACGACCTGCCGGATGTTATACAAGAGGCCAAGTGTCTGTTGTTCGCGGACGACCTTAAGTTATCTCTCGCTGTTAGAAACACGGAAGATTGTGAAATATTGCAGAGAGATATAGACAGGGTCGTTAGTTGGAGCAAACAGAATCGGTTGCAGTTCAACGTGTCGAAGTGCGTGACTATCTCCTTTTCACGGGCATGCGCACCTATTCAGTATAAGTACAGTGTGGATGGAAATGAGTTGACAAGGGTAACGGCTGTGAGGGATTTGGGAGTTCATTTTATTACTGAGCTGACGTTTCGTGATCACATTCTCAAAATTTGTAAAAAAGCATACAGGAACTTGGGCTTGGTTCTTCGAATGACTAGAGTCTTTACCAATATAAAAGCTATTAAAGCGTTATATAATTCTATAATTAGAAGCCAACTAGAATGTAACGCAGTTATCTGGGCCCCACATGAGACTAAATATAGCCTCATGTTGGAGCGGGTGCAAAATAAGTTCATTAGATTTATTTACATGAAACTGTACGGAGTTTATCCTTTTTATCCGCTAATGTATCCTACCGTATTTGTCCTAGGTATGGTCGGATATTATGAACTGAGTGTCGGGAGGGAACTCACACTCATAACCTATAATCTTTACGGTAATTAGGGGAGGATACATAATGCGGATATTTTGGCAAGGGTAGGTTTGTGTGTGCCGGACGCGATGCGTCGGCGACGGCCGCGCCTGCTGGCGGTGCCGCGCACGCGCACTAAGTTATTGAGCGAGGCGCCTCTCACGCGCGCGTTGCGCACGCTCAACCTCATAGCTGACGACGTGGATATATTTTATTGTGCTCTGAGTGAATTCACTAAAATAGTGCTTTTTAAAATTTGTTATAGAATCTAGTTTGTAAGTTAGAAATAAGAAACCTCAATATCGATTTGGACTAGTCTGTAAGTATATTGTTGGGAATAAAAATAAATAAATAAATAAATATTTAATATGGATACGATACGATATGAGTAGTTTAATATTCACAATGCAATGGCTTAGTAAAGTTTATTTAAGTTTGAAAACATGGATCTCTGAGTTATATTCCATGTACTAAAAGTAAGAAAGGTAAAGGTTTAACGTTACCTTACCAACAATATTACTTCATTTGCATCAAATCAATAAAAAAAACGGGTGCCTCATGATTTGACTGATCTGCAGAAAGAAACGCGTGTTGAAACTTGTGTTTCCTTGTTGAATCGATACAGAAATGAAGGAACATTGGATCGAATTGTGACATGTGATGAAAAGTGGATTCTTTACGATAACCGTAAGCAAAAAATGCAATGGCTGACCCCAGGTCAAAAGCCACAACAATGTCCTAAAGCAAAGCTTACTAATAAAAAGGTAATGGTAGATAACTGTTTGGTGGTCTCAGCATGGTGTTATTTACTTTAGCTTTCTCCGATCTGGTCAAGCAATAACTGCAGATTTCTACTGTGCCAAACTCCGAACAATGATTGCAAAACTACCAGTGAAACAAAATGCTTTGTAAAACGAGTTGGCCGCTCTTAACACGGTGGGAGGCGCACCCCATAATGCAACACGGACAGTCGCTACCGGGCAAAAAATACCACATAGGATTTTATTGTAAAAATGGAGGTTTCTTGTGGGTATTTTAATGAAACAAACTCTCTGTTAAAGGAGACAATTTTTTTTGGGCCCACTATTAAACGGTTATGTTTATTAATAATATTACACATGGAAAAAGCGATCATCTTATTATAATTAACAGACCAAAAATTATATAGAAATCTAACCGGAATAATGAAATAATAGTAAAAATGTGTTACGGCAAAAAATGCTTGTTTAGGAGCGTTTTCAAGTTTATTTTAACGTGAAAAAAAAAACTGTTACTATAGTGCGCAGCGGTGACATCGGATTTAAATGCGTTTCAAGAGATAATAATTAATTGGTCCAGCGAACTTGTTTTTAATGCTGATATTAACGGTTAACACAAATATCAAGTAACGTACTTTAAAAATCAACGTGGAACGAAACGTAATTAATAGCCCGTTGCAGATGCTCTGTGGTCCAGTTTCAATCAGTTTGACACTGACAGACAACTAGTGGTGGGTCGTTGTCGAATTTTAGACGGACGAGACGTAACCGTTTTGGCGACGACAAAAACGGTTGCAGAAAACGGTCGTCGTCGCAACTGGTTTGAAGACGAAACTATCGTTGAGTGAAGTAGTTGCAGAAAACGTTCGTTGTCGCAACTAGTTTGAGGACGGTAATAAATTCTGTACTCGTTGCGTCGTCGTTTCAAAACCAGTTATTACAATGAAAAATGAACTTTATGACTATAAACATAAAATTCAGTTTTCATTGCAATAACTGGTTTTAAAAACGACGACGCGACGAGTGTGATAGTTGAAGCAATGGATTTTCGACCTTATATTCTTAACAGTAAGATAACAATTCGCATACAGTAATTCGAAGACTGGTTTATGCAACGAAGACTGTTTGGTCTCAGGATGGAAAACGGTTGTTACGTTGCAGAACAAAAAACGGTCTTTGAAAACTGTTCGTCGTTGAAACCCCCACCGCTACAGACAACATTATTATTGTTTCCGATTACTAGATAGCATGTTTCTTCTGTTCTTTTCGTATTTTTATTCGAAAGATTTTATGAAAATGGCATCTGTAGATACATGCATAATCCACAAAGCCGTTGTATCAATTGTGCAGCACGATTTCAACGGAATGTTGAATACTGCTCTTGCTGGATAATGTTGTAATTGTTTAGTGGGCAGACGCACTGTTGGCTGCTGTGCATATGTGATGTGTATAGTGTGGTTTTTATCTTGGGCGCGGCATCAAGGTGAGGTTGAGCCACCTGCATCTTTTTTAGACGAAATACTGCTTTTAAGAGATGACTTTGAAAATGATGATGATGAACAGTAATAAATACTTGTGATGTTATAATATGGTTTTTTTTCTCCTTACACAACCAGCATAAAACACATCACCTTATTATTTTAGATCTACAGTCAATGGCCGACAAAAGCCGCGCTATTTCGAAATGAATACATCTACGCATTTTCATGAATAAGTCTATCAAATCGTGTAAATCACATCAAAGTCTGACACGTAGTACAGACGTGACTTTGTTTTATACTGTATATTATTGAACAGTGCACTATTTTAACTTAAAACACCAAGGAGACCTATCCACTCATTAGACAATCGCTCTTGTGAGATTTTAGGTTATTATGAGAGTCATGTTTTGACTGTCGTATTTCACGGTACTCCAGTTAAATAAAGTTTTGCCAATATTACCAATGTAATCTAGAGATTATAAGGAATAAACTAACGTGCATTTCATTGCTATACGCCACAATTTGTGGTGGGCCTATTCCCCAAACAAAAAAAATTGTCTCCTTTAATTAGATTTTTAATGAAACAACGTGATAAGAAATTGTGTATCTATTAATATAATATATTATTTCGTTTATTGAAATCACAGCATAAAATTGAACGTATTTTGCACATGGCTTATAAAGAAATAAAAATTAGATTCTAAAAAGAAAATGTTTTTAAAAATAATCTGCTTATTATTAATAATTTTTAATGGCTCAATTTTCTAACCATAAGAGATCTCTTTCAAGACTGATTAAAATAAAAGATTTATATTATAATGTTTTATTTTTGGTTACATCATAAAGCACATAAAAAATCAACCATCCACATAAAAAGACAGAAACCGACGAAGCCGTGTCGTGGCTGCACAAAAGAATAAAAAACGCAAAGAAGCAATTTATTACTGTCCAATTCCTATGCCATAAAAAACATGCCTGGGAGTTTTAAACACGTTTGGTATTTAAAGTAAAACATTATTTAAGAGAAGGGCCCTTTACTTTACTTTTATCCAAAGTTGGCGCGATTAACCCATATACTTAACCACACATACCCAAAAACTCGAAAAATCTGTAATTGATATTTGGGGGTAACGTGAAGAATAAAATGCTAAAGGGATTTATTGTATGTCTAAACAAATACGTAAATTTCCAAACACATTTTTTAAATCTCCACCACATCTTTTTCATGAAGCCTGGTTCTTCTTCTTGAAAACCAATCCTTGGTGTATCAATATCAAATGCTGATGAATATGAGATGTGAAGCAATATTATTTCCTGAAACAGAAAATCGTACAAAATTGGATAACCGTGCTTTTATTATATTTAATATGGATACGATACGATATGGGTAGTTTAATATTCACTATGCAATGGCTTAGTAAAGTTTATTTAAGTTTGAAAACCTGGATCTCTGAGTTGTATTCCATGTACTAAAAGTAAGAAAGGTAAAGAAGGGGATTTCAGTGGGTTGCAATTAGCATCCCACTGAAAGTGGAACTGCTCTATTCGTATTTTTTATTATTAGGTATTAAATGGTATTGTTTATTATTATTACACGGTTTTATTTAACTTGATCTGTTTATTTGGATTAAATCTTATGATCGAAATTGTACCCCCTTCCTGTTGACAGATTGATTTGATTTTTGCTACACAACTTTAGTACACTATGTGTGGTGTATTGGCTCTAAAAATCCAATACCAATACTCAGTATCCACTACTTACAAAATGCACTCCGACATATAATTTCTCTCACAAAATCAACTGAGCGTCCGTTTGTCACCACAGGGACCAGCCGAATATTAGCGTCAGGTATACGTAGGACGCTCAGAAAGTTTTGAGAACTTAAAAAATCTAACTTCTATGGATAATTAAATCTAGATATTTTTATTAAATCTTTTCAAAGAACTCTCTACCAGTCTCAATACTTGGTAGTATATATTTAATGTCTTTGCTCAATACATAGTTTCATGCGTCTGCACCAATTTTCGAAACATTTTTTCCAATCCGCCGCAGACATCTCTTCCACGGCCTTCTCGAACGCTGCTAGCGCGTCTTCCGGCGATGAAAACTTTATCCCTTTCAGCTGATTTTTTATCCGCATATATATATCGGCATAACCTATTGTGAATCTGTTTTTTTTTTTATTAAAGATAATGATTTGACAATTCGAATGTTGCATGTTTTTTCCATTTCATAAATAGTGAGGTACCGCAACCGATATTGAACAAAAAACCGAAAATATTTGTAGAAATAATTTCGTTTTAAATTTATGCAGCTAAATACGACCTGTTTTTGTATTTTCCGAAGGCAATTTGATAGATGCAAATGTCGAACTCATAAAATAAAATATAATTTATGCTTAGTGATCCACGCGCTCCTCAAAGAGATGTCAGCAAAATGTAGGGGACCAGCAGGGCCGATGTGGTTTTAGGCAGTAAAAGTCTGACACGTCCTCCTGCTCCGCCCAGACCGGGAGAAGTTAATGGATGAATTCCCATTTTGAAAAAAATCTTAACGACCAATGATGATAACTTTTTAAATTCTAAATCTACTGCCTGTTCTTCTGAAACTGCGACTGTCTCGTCCCGCTCTAGTAAACAAGATATAAAATTGTGTTGAGACGCCCATATACTAGAGCTCGTTTTCAATCGCGCCCGCCACGTTGGAGAAAACAGCTGTTTTATATCTAAACTCAAGAGACCGGAGTTTCACGTGGTTACACAGCCATCGCGGTTGCGGTTATCGCTCGCAAACTTGGCAGATGACAATCGCAAGACGGGTGGTTATTTATCAGTTGAGCTCCAGACCGCCGTTGACATACACCAGAAACGAGCTGTTGCCTTATAATATAATAGGGGTTAAAGTATGAAATTGTCGTTTTATTTTTATTTAATTTGATTTAATTCAAGATAAGACAATAATATGGTCCACTTTGTTAGTAAAATATCTTTAAATTAGTGTTAGTATTACATAAACAAAAAAAATAATAATAAAAACATAGAGTGAAGTGTGAATCCGAGGCAAGATGTGCAGAGAACGATATGGCAAGAAGCAAACTATCTGACCATTCTTTCCACATAGTGCCTCAGAATAGGGGAGTAAGGACTCTCAACCACTGTTTTCAGGATGCTATTGCCTCTTACCCGCGTTCTGTGCATCGGTGATGCGACTTTCTTACGAATCACTGCATGGAAGCCGTCAGTTCGATTCTGAGCAAACATTTCCGACGCACTACAGAAACGGGGCAGTTTCAACAGCATCCTAAAAACATTGTTGTATTGGATACGCAGGACATCCAGCGATCTTTTGGTGTAGCTAACCCACAGACTCCCCGCATACAGACCCTGATAATACGCCTTGAACAGGGTGACTTTGACTTGGTCCGTACAACGAGAGAATCTACGGATCAACATGTTACCTCGACCTACGCTCCTTTTCAATGTCTACATTATCTTTAAGGTCGTCAGTAAGTATATGCCCCAAGTATTTAATAAAAATTGGTACACTTTATTTATTCTTATACCATTTAACAAGAAACTAGGTTCATGATTAGGGCACTTACCGGCGGCCTTAAAGACCATGTATTCGCATTTGCGTACGTTGTACACAAGGCCTGTAATAGGTACTTCGAATTGACATAGAAACTTCATGGTTTGAAATTTTTGAGTGCAACTTTTTTCACATGGTACCTATGAAGTTCTTCTTTTAAAAAATATGCAACATTCGATTTTATCGAGTTTCAGTTGTTTTTTTTATTCAGCTTAGACAAGAAAGATTGATACTTCGAAAATTCGAGTGATTTTTGAATACGAGTTCCGACGCGGAACTAACGGGGCAGAAACAGCTCGCAATATCAATGTTGCGTTTAGAGAGGGGACTGCTAATGACTGCACCGTGTGATTTTGGTTTAAACGCTTTCGTAACGGAAACTTTGATTTGAAGAACTATCTACGTGGAAGACCCACAGGTGAATAACAATGAATTGAAAGAGATGGTGGAAGCCGATCCGAGTCAAACTACCCAGGAATTAGCGGAATGGTTTAACGTTACCTTACCAACAATATTGACTCATTTGCATCAAATCAATAAAATAAAAAAATATGAAAAACGGGTGCCTCATGATTTGACTGATCTGCAGAAAGAATCGCGTGTTGAAACTTATGTTGCCTTGTTGAATCGATACAGATATGAAGGAACATTGGATCGAATTGTGACATGTGATGAAAAGTGGATTCTTTACGATAACCGTAAGCGAAAAATGCAATGGTTGACCCCAGATATTTGATTTATTTTTCTTTCTCAGCTTTCACGAAATTCTCGTCATGCGGGATGGTGACATCGACTATCATTGCGCGGCGCGCTAATCGGTCTATCACCACTATATCCGGCTTATTGGCTACAATAGTCCGGTCAGTAATGATAGACCGATCCCAGTACAACGTGACATGGTCATTTTCGAGAACTGGGTCGGGCACATACCTGTAATTCGGTACCTCTGAATACACTAGGTTGTATTTCAAAGCAAGTTGCTGGTGAATAATCCTGGCTACTTGGTTATGCCTGTGCAAGTACTCGCCGTTAGCCAGACGAGAACACCCAGAGATAATAAATGTCTGATAGACTCACCCGGACGATGGCATGCCCGACACACCGTCAACCGTCCCGTCCTTCATTATATATCTCCGGTAGTTATTCGTCAAGATGACTTCGTCCATAATTGCACAGATAAAACCTTCAGTTTCCCCGAAGAGGTTGCTGAAACGTAGCCAGGCCACGGACGCTGCAAAATCTACGTCAGACTCATGAAGAGCCCGATAAAAGCGCCCGTGAAGCTCCTTACTTTTCCATACTTCCTTGCGGTCATCAGTTGTAAGTACCACAGGTTTGCGCCAGTTCTCTTTAGCCATGGACAACGGGGTAAGTCCCTTGTCCACTGCGACCACATCGCAGTGCATACCCACATCGGTTTTATGAAAGTATTCTCTGAGGCTGCACACCTCGCGGTTGTGCAGGGTCTTGGCGTTTAAAAAACCTCGACCTCCACACTTCCGCGGGATGTACAATCTCATCACAGACGACCGTGAGTGATGCATCCAGTTTGCGGTCAACAGTGTACGGACCCGCCTATCCAGACCGTCTAACTCAGTCTGAGTCCATTTGAGTATGCCGAAAGAGTACATTAAGACCGGCATGCCAACCAACCAACCATTGAAGGCGCACACCTTATTTCCACCTGACAGAAGGCTGTTTAATACCTTCTTCAGGCGGCCAAAGAAGCGCTCCCTCAATGATTGCTTCATGTCAGTGGCATTGATACCTAAAGCTTCCGACATACCCAAATACTTATAGGTTTCAAATGGAGAGAGGGATCTCAGGTTTATGGAGTGAGAGAGCTGAGTACCCACGGACTCTACAATCTCCCCTCGCTTTTCATGCATGACCGCACATTTGCCCACACCAAACTCTATCCTGATGGCACTACTGAAGGTTTCAGTTACCTTCAGTAGCTCCATCAGTTGAAGCTTGTTGGGGGCAAAAAGTTTCAAGTCATCCATGTAAAGGAGGTGAGATATAACCTAACCACCTCTCTTCAACCGATAGCCTATGCCTGAATTCTCCAGCAGTGTGCTTAGAGGATTCAAGGCTAGGCAAAACCAAAGCGGACTTAAACTATCACCCTGGAATATACCCCGTTCCATCCTCACCGGTTCGCTGTTCCTCTGGATATTTCGACATCCTGGATAGCGAAGGACCGTCCTCCATTGCCTCATACACGACATCAGGAATGTGTCAATTTTGTACAATTCTAGCACCCTCATGAGCCATGTATGAGGAACCGAGTCGTAGGCCTTCTTATAGTCTATCCAACATTTCGACAGATCCTTTCGGGAGCGCCGAACCTGTTGGCTAATGGCCATATCGATGAGGAGTAGCTCCTTAGTACCGCGGGACCCTTTCCTACATCCGTTCTGAGAGGCAGACATGATTGAATTATTGTCTATATGGTTGTTAATCTTACCTCTCAAAATGGATGTAAGAACTTTATAGGTTCCACGGTACTACCTGATTTGTGGAGCAGGTGGGTAACTCCTGTTGTAAGGAACTCGGGTAGCGAACCAGACTCCAAGGCAGCCTGATACTGAGATGCTAAACGAGCGTGCGATCTTTGTAGCCACTTTATCCAAAAGAAGTATAACTTCAAAAATTTGAAAACGTTCATAGCCGCCATCTTGGATTTACATTTTGATCTCATTATCGGCTTTAACACCCTCGAAAACCATGAAAACGACACCTATGTCAAAAAATTTGAAAACTTTCATAGCCGCCATCTTGGATTTACATTTTGACCTCACTATCGGTTTTAACACCCTCGAAAACCATGAATACGACACCCATGTCAAAAATGTTTAAAACGTTCATCATAGCCGCCATCTTGTATTTACATTTTGATCTCATTATCGGCTTTAACACCCTCGAAAACACGAAAACGACACCCATGTCAAAAAATTTGAAAATTTTCATAGCCGCCATCTTGGATTTACATTTTGACCTCACTATCGGTTTTAGCACCCTCGAAAACCATGAATAACGACAAAAAAACGACACCCATGTCAAAAAATACTAGAATATACAACTTGAACATAGTTATCAATTTTCATGCATGGCCACCTAGAACTAACTTCACGATGTAGAATTTAGATGTCGCTGTGCGCGCGCATCGTAAAAATTCACTCTCATCATTTTTCTCTATCGCGCCAAAAGAAGTATAACTTCAACAATATTCAGGTATAAAATTCGACAAGCAGCGCATTCACAAGATAGTGATCACGATAAAGAGAATAATATTTCAAATGTAAGAGACCTAACGCCAAACTCTAAAACTGAATCCTTTGTCAATTCCTTAAATATTTCGCCTTTAGAAAAAGAAAAGGTGAAAAAAGAACTCTTTCATAAAAATATATTGTGCGAATCAATTAAATATCAATATGAATTGGCGTAAAGTAATGAGCAAAATAAAGTGAACTAACAGCAATATATTGCTGTTAGTTTACTTTATTTTACACAGTTTTGTTATTAAATTAGTTCTTCACTATCCACAAGAGTTTTAGGTAGAAATAATTATTTAAAACCACTTTTTGTGAATAATGACTGCGGAACGTACACACGTCAACACGTCAACTCGCACCAGCATCAAGCGGGGGGGGTATATTTAGTATATTATAAAAAATCAAATATCACATTACCATAATCAACAACATCAGTATTCTAATCTGCATCATAAGGCACTTCGATTTTCTTTACAATATATCTATTGCACCTTATTCGGTTCAGCTAGTTCTGATGGCCAGTACTGCAATGCGTATTTCTACGTATGTACAGTATTTATACGGCCATAAGGTGGTGTGAAAGTGGCATGTGTTACAGGATGTGTATATCACATTATTATCATTATATTTCTAGCATGTATTTTCAACAAAGGGCATAGAAAATCACTTGACAAAAGAACATAACATGTAAATGTTATGAAGAAAATTTCATTGACCACTCGGTCTAGGATGTGGATATTTTACACTCTGTTGCGCATACCTACAAACTAGAGTTTAGAGAGGTATGCGGAATAGAGCGCTTAACTTGTCCTGGTCAACCCTATTTTTGGAAAAAAAAAATCCTATCCTGAGTTAACTCATCATAACCGACATGTTTACGCTGAGTTCGCAGTCTCCGCATGCGTCGTAATTGCAACTATGCATTTACTTTGAAATCGGAAATAATTATTGTTTTTATTGCATTATATTCAGTCTTGTATCCGCCATCGTAGTAATATCCTGTATTTTTATAATTAAATCTTTGTAATAATAAATAAATATTTTTTTAACGTAATTTCCGATCGCCGAAACATAACTGGCGCAGTCGGTAGGATCGCGACGCTCTAAGATCGAATCCAACTCTTCATCTTATGAGTGACGGTTCTCAAATCGTTCCTTCGTGATCTACAAAGAACCTATCGCGCGGTCGGACACATCTACGGTCATCAGGATAGTTCTCCGGAGAATTGGAGGAAGCTGTGTTGGTGGAGGCTCGACTCGACAGGAGATGCAGTGACTGCTTTGGTAAGTGCTCTTGTTCTACCAAGTGTCCTTGCTCTATTTCCTGTCTTATTTAAATTTGTGTATTTTATATTAATGTTTGTGTGTCTGTCTTTAAGCTAAAATCGCAGTAGGCAACCATAAAACTATAATAAGTAGCGTTAGGTATCTCACGAGTAAATTCCAAGTGTTTAATTCGACACCTCTATTGTTTTACGTCAAGCGCCACTAGACAGGCAAGCTACAGAAAAACAATGTCGCTCAGGGATTATGATGCTAACTATAAACCTTACACACTAATCGCAGATTTAATGCCTAGATATGATGGCAATCCTAAATGGTTGAATTATTATATTAGGGAAGTAGAAAATTTATTACAGTTAACTTCAGAAGCAGATCGCTCGCACCCAGCGTTCATCTGTTTAATTAAAAGTAGGCTTAGTGGTCTTGCCATAGACGCAATAGCGTATAAAGGCTACTTAAACTCATGGTTATCAATTAAGAACGCGTTAATTAGGCGCCTTGGCGAACCGCGAAACGAAATACAAGTAATGCAGGAGCTAACGCGAGTGCGTAAGTCTAAGACGAAAGACGCTGAAACCTTCGGCAAACGCCTCAGTGAGCTGTTAGATACTCTATATTCCGTAGGAGAGCATGGTAACAAATCGTACTACGAAAAGATGGTTATTGAACAGTATATAAACCAGTTAGACTTCCACGTCTCGTTGGGCGTTCGAATCGCTAAACCAGACACCTTCGAAGAAGCCATCATAGCGGCTAGACAAGAAGAAGCTAGGCTTTCATATAACAGAGTTAATTACAATAATAATAACCCTTCAACTTCACAAGCAAAGCCAAAGGAGTTATCTAAGCAACCAGTCAACAATAATCCCATTCGTAATACAGTAAACCCGTTTGTGCCAGGTTTTATTGTCCCTTCACAAAACTTTGTTCCTCAACAAAATAATATGACACCCGAACAGCGTCAACAATGGGTACAATCCGTATTGCCCTGGAAATCCAGACCAGCATCAGGTAACTCTAGACCAAATGGTTCAAGTAACTTTAGGAATCAGCCTAAGAGTGTAACCACACGGGCGGCGCGGCTGCGGCGCGGCACCTGAGCGGCCCCGCTGCGGTTTTCTACATACAAAAATGCATTGTAGCCACATGGCGCCGTGCGGTGTGCTCCGGCGCCGCGCCGCGCGCGCATCGGAATCGAGACGAGGCGGGGAGGGGTGTAAGCAGAGCGGAGCCGGAGCGGCGGCGCTCGCAGTTGTTTGTTTGCGCAGCATAGGGAAGGACGCATGCTGGATTAATAGAATAGAATAGAATCGTTTATTTCTGAGTACATGGTATATGAAGATCTTAATATTAGACGGAATCACATATACTACCTTTGCTGGTGTAGAAATATTAAGTTAGGTATCTAATTTGCAAATTCACATAGTTCACGCAATATTAAGTAAAATTAAAAAAAAAAAAATTTCAGTTAACACTGAAATCATTAGTCATTTTTTAATTAAGTATGTCTGCAAAAAAATACGTGGTCCATAAAGTTACTCATATTCATTTAAAACTGCCACTAATTATTTTTTTTTTTTTTTTGAAATTATTTTTAAAATTATTGAACAATTCTATAATAATGTCAAAAAATATTCTTAATATGTCAAAATTTATTACTAATACAATGTCAATATTTATTATTACTGCAATGTCAATATTTATTACTACTACAATGTCAATATTTATTACTACTAAAATGTCAATATTTATTATTACTGCAATGTCAATATTAATTACTACAACAATGTCAATATTTATTAATAATACAATGTCAATATTTATTACTACTACAATGTCATTAAAAATTACTAATACAATGTCAATGGTGTGTGTGTGTGTGTAGGTTCTGGAATGGCGACCACGTACCGGAAGACGTAGCGTTGGAAGGCCTCCTACAAGGTGGACCGATGACTTGGTAACGGTTGCGGGAGTCCGATGGATGCGAGACGCACAGGACCGTTCGCTGTGGCGGCGCTTGGGGGAGGCCGATGTCCAGCAGTGGACGTCTTTCGGCTGAAATGATGATGATGATGATGATGAATACAATGTCAATATTTATTACTTATTTTCGATTTAAAAATTCATTAACTGAATAGAAACAATTATTCAAAAGCCAAACGAAAATACTTTTCTTGAATTTATTAGTAGGCAACACTCTGATGTATGCAGGTAAATTATTAAAAATTTTGATTGCCATGCAATAGGAATTTCTGCTGTATAAATGTAGTCTTTGTCTAGGTACCATTAATTCGTTTGGATTTTTGTTCTGTACTCTTTTGGAAACGTGCTCATATAATGGGAACAACTGAGAATATTTCTTTACGAATAAACAAACTTCATAAATGTATAGACAAGGAAGTGGAAGAATTTTTAACGATTTAAATAAAGGTTTGCAATGTTCCAAATAATCAGCTCCATAAACCGCTCTTACACATTTTTTTTGTGCAAGGAAGGCTCTGTTTACGTCTACTGAGTTACCCCATATCACTAGTCCGTAGCGTAGTACTGATGATACATATCCGTGATATGCATTAAGAGCTGTTTCTGTATTGGCTATGCGTCTCAGTTTCCGAAGAGCAAATACAAATTTGTCCAGTCGTGTACAGACTCTTTTCACGTGCTCTTTCCAATTTAATTTTTCATCGATTACGATTCCTAAGAATAAAGTTGATTGTACTGGTTCCAATATTGTATTGTATTGTATTGTATAGTGGCAGGTTTTATCACAGAATTATTTGTTTGAAACTGTACTAACTTAGTTTTTTCAATGTTAACCTGCAAATTATTACATTCCAGCCATTTTATAGCACATAATAGTTCGTTGTTTGTGTCAATTTCTAATTCATTTCTATTCGAAGATTTTATGGTTATAGTAGTGTCATCAGCAAATAGTGTACAATCTTGTTTTAGGTTTTTGCAAAGATCATTTATATATATAAAATAAATAATGGAGGCCCTAATACGCTCCCCTGTGGAACACCACAACTATTAATTTTAACTTCTGAACAATATTCTCTTTTTATATTGTTGTCAATTCTTGATATTAATGTCTTTTGCTGTCGACATGACAAATAACTTTTAAACCAGTCATGTGCCTTGCCTCTTATGCTGTATTTCTCCATTTTGTCAAGTAAGCTACTGTGTTGGACAAAATCAAATGCCTTGTTCATATCTAAAAATATTGATTGTACAGACATTCTGTTATTGAGGGCCTCAGTTATAAGTTTAACTAAGGTAAAACAAGCAAGTGAGGTCGAACTATTTTTCCTAAAACCAAACTGATTATCTGCAAGTATATTATTTTTATTTAAGAAAATGATTAATTTTTCATACATTGCTTTTTCAAAAATCTTTGATATGATAGGTATCAATGTAATGGGCCTATAATTGCCCACGTCCGTGGTTTTACCTTTTTTGAATATCGTTTTAACTATGGATTGTTTTAATCTAGTTGGGAATATTCCGGTTTCAAATGATAGATTAATTATATAAGCTAAAGGCGATGCAATTATGTTTTTGCTCAATTTTATAATTTTTGTAGTAATCTCGTCATATCCTGTTGCGTTAGTATCACTCAAAGAGTTAATAATTTTTACTATGTCCTGTTTTATTACCGGTGTCAAAAAAATAATGTTTGGGTTAATAGTAATGTCAATGTTATTATTTATGTTATTATTATTGCTAGTGTTTTTTTGGGTCAGTTCTATAAAATAATTATTGAATTTATTGCATATGTCATTAGGATAAGAAATTGTTTCATTGTTTATTATTAATTCCTTGATGTCATTTTTACAATTTTCGTCATTATTTATATTATTTTTAATAATAGACCATGTCGCCTTACATTTATTTTTAGAATTATCTATATAGTTTTTGTTATTAATCAACTGTGAATGCGATATGCATTTTTTTAGTATTTTAGAATAGGTTAGGTATCTTCTTTTATGATATGATTTGCTTAGGGCATTGTGTTGGTAATTATAGTATAAGGTTCTCTTTTTTATGCATGATAGTTTTATGCCTTTACTGATCCATTTATTTTTTATTGGTTTATTGTACTTTTTAATTATTATATCTGGGAAGCATAATTTGTAAAATAGAATAAATAAGTCATGAAATATATTAAAAGCAATATCACAGTCTGTTTCTTCATATACTTCATTAAAACTTAAAGCCGATATACAATCAATAAACTTTTTTATGTTATTTTTGTTGTAATCTCTTTTCACTTCATAGAAGAATTTTTTAATCTCTGTCGGGTGATCTGGCTTGTCAAGAAAGAAAACTAATGACTGCCCAGTATCATGATCTGAGAGGGCTAAATGATGTATGTTACTTTTAATGTCTCTGACCGAGATATTACTGGCTATTTGATCTAGACAGCTTTTTTTTCTAGTGGGCACTTTTATATGTGACAACAAGTTAAAGTTATCTAATATCGATATTAAATCCCTAGTTTGTTTAGTATCTTTTAGTAGGTCTACATTCCAGTCTCCACATATTATTATACGATTTCTACTCGTACGAGTTAATCTGAGTAACAACAGTTCTAATTTTTTCAAAAATATTCCTATATCAGAGTCAGGAGTTCTGTAAACACAGACTAATATTAATTTATTACTCGGAACCTCTATTCCACAGCATTCAAAACAATAATCGATACTGAATTCATTTGTTATTGGTAGTGGGATATAGGATAAGCCTACTTTTACCAATATACACGAGCCATTCCTTTTTTTGGTAATCCTCGAGTAATTCGCAGCTAATTTATAGGTTGTAAGTTTTAGATTGCTCTCATGGCCAGACTGTATGAAAGTTTCGCTAAGACATATAATGTCTATACCCCCCATCTCTTTTGTCAACTCAGCAATAGCTATTTCAAAGAAATCTAATTTATTCAGTATTCCGGCTATATTCTGATGAAACAATGTAAGTTTTTGTTTTTGAGATCTTTGTGTTTTATTAGTCAGTGGTACGAAAAAAAGTGTCGCTAAGATGAGCTTCACTCTCCTTTAACATTGGTAAAGTTTTGTCATCGTAATTCACTGGGTAATTCTTAATGTCAATGAGTATACGACTAAAAATACTTTTAAATATACACTTTATGCCAAGTTTATTAAGTTGTCCTGTATTATATGAAAACATTTCCAATGATAGGTCACGATTTGTGTCAAAAAAATACGCATAATTATAATTTTGTATGTCCATATATAATAAATTGTTAAATATTTCTACGCGATAATTATAAATAAGTGCACCTCTTACGTAAGTTGGAACACATATGATTACATTAGTATGAGTTACTTGTTTTAAAGATTCTCTAATTAGTTTAACAAGTTCAATTGGGTCAGCCGAATCTTTAAATTCCCTTTCTCCGATACTCACTATACAATAGTCGTCCATATTAAAATCTTGAACCTTTCTCGTAATATTTGCCAGTACTTCCTTTATTCTGCAATTGGGTGTAACATAATGACAGAACTCGAAGTGTTCGCCGAAGGTATCTTCTATTATTTCCACAGGGCAATAGTAGTTGCAGGTAGTAAGTACACACAGTTTTCTCTTTCTTTGCTTGTCTTTTCTTGATAATAAATGCGCTCGTTGGTGGTTGTCCTTTTTATTAACATGTAAATTATTTTTAGTAGTTTGTTTACTAGACATTTCGCTTATTTGTATAGCAGAGTTTAAGTTTAATTCTAATTCTGGATTCCTGCTACTTTCAAGTGTATCTTCAATAATTTCTGCAGGTGTAGTTTTTTTTTTCTCCTGTTGGTTTGTTATCTTTTATTTCCTGCATTGTTGCAACAGATTGCCTTTTTTTCGTCATAGGTGTTACTTGATTTTGTATAGATTTACGTTTTCGTGTGAAAAGAGACGTCAAATTTTTTGTGTCAGTAGTATTTATTTCTTTGTATGCATTTACTATTTTTAAATATCTTTGTAAATCTGATTTTAGCCTAAAGTTTTCGGAATTCAAATTTTCTATTTCCTGATGTGCGCTTTGTAAATCTTTGGATAATTGCTTAACTTTTTCTTGTAGTTCAATAGTTTGACTGGTAAGTACGATCACGTAACCTGTACCTATCAAAATGAGTACCAGTGAGGAAAATATTGACATGGACTACCTCATTTCTTTAGTTCAAGAACGGGAAGTACTGTGGGATAAGTTTCATGTGGATTTTAAAAACAATAATTTAAAAGCGAAGGCATGGGCAGAAGTTACAAAAAAATTATTTCCAGAATATGATAGCTACGCTCCCGATCGAAAGAACAAAATTGGTGAGTCCTTATTTTTCTTCATACTAGTAACATGACTAAATTTTCTTTAATTGCCACTTCAAAGATCCTGTGATGCTCATAAAATAGTTTCCAAATTCATCTCTAATACCATTAGCTGCTGTCAATTCTTCATTTTGGTTTTGAAGAATTGACAGCAGCTAATGGTTTTTGGTTGGAGAGAGTGAAACTCATCACAAATTATCGCCAATTTATCTTTTTGATGAACACCTTCCCGATCGGCCACAAAATTGTGTAGGACACAACATGCTTTTACAATGGCAGTAGCAAAATCATAGGATACGTTTATCGGTCTGTGAAAAATGCGCCATTTGTTTGCCATGATTCCAAAAGCACATTCGACATATCTTCTTGCCCTGCTAAGACGATAGTTGAATACCTTTTGTTTTACATCGAGATTTTTACCACCATAAGGACGCATAACATGTTTGCTTAATCCAAAAGCTTCGTCACCCACTAACACATATGGGATTGGTCTATTAAAACCACATAGTGGCTGGGGATCAGGCAATGGCAGCTTCTCGCATATCATTAACTCGTACAGTTTTGAGTTTTGAAAAACAGTTGAATCGCACTCTTTTCCGTATGCGCCAATGTCGACAAAAGTAAATCTATAGTTAGAGTCCACAACAGCTAGCAACACCATAGAAAAAAAAGATTTGTAATTAAAAAAGAGGGAGCCACTATTAGCAGGATTACACATGGGTATATGCTTTCCGTCGATGGCCCCGATGCAATGAGGAAAATTTGTTCTGACATCAAAATCAGATGCTATTTTTTGGAATCGGGCTGTTGTCAGTTTAGGGATGTTGTCACGAAGAAGATGTTTCCATATAGTTTCGCATACTCTCAATATCATACATGCAATCGTAGATTTCCCCCGTTTAAATTTGAATTCTAAATCTTGAATCGTATTTCCGCTTCCTAGGTACCTGTAACAAAAACATTTTAAGATTATTAAATAAAAGATCTATAAAACAGTACTCACTCAGGGGTAGATGCTTTAAAAAATATATATGTTTTTGAATCACCCCTTGAAAGTGACCACATACTGGTGTTAGTTTGTAGTCACTTTTTAGAGGTGATTCAAATACATTTTATTTTTCCCAAAAAAAAAATATGATTCGAAATAAGAAAAAAATATTTTGCCTTCTCATGCATAATCCGCAATCAGTCTGGGAGTGCTAATTTTTTTTTCCTATTTGACCGACGACCCATGTTTATTCGGCAATACTATTATTTTCCCTTATATTTATGAAATGCATTTCTGAAGTTTTCGATTTCAGGCTCTAGTTACGCATCTATAGGATCTTAAAAAAAAGACGCGATAAACCTACAAATATACATTTAATATTTGATTTTCATTTCAGGTAATACTGTTGTGAAAAAGTGGAAAAATGACAAGGACACCTTTTTCAAACATTTAAAAAAAATTTAAGAAGCCTCGAGTTCCGGCTCAGCCGCTAAAAAGCTTACAAAATATCATTATTACAATCAGCTATTATTTTTAACCAAAATAGCACAGAATGCCACGGACGATAGTTTAAACTTAGCTGATGAATCGACCAGTTCTACAGATGATGTGCCTGTACCTGGGCCGTCCCGCTATGTTCCTGTCACCCGGAAGAGAACATTACAATTGGATGATTTTGAAAAAGATACATTAGATGCATTAAAAGCTCCTTAGGAGAAGGAGAATCGCCACTTGTCTTTTTTTAAAGGCATACTGCCGTCTATAGAAGATTTTACCGAACTTCAGACCCTCACTTTCCAAAGTAAAGTTTTACAACTAATCACGGAAATGGGCTATGGACAAACGACTCCACATTCGTCCTTTGCGTTTGAAGAGCAATTATCACACGGGTATCAAACCCGACATTACCAAAGTACGGGTACGTACAGTTCAATAAACTCAAATTCTGATGTATTTCAATCTCCAAATCAAGGTTCTAAAGTGTCTCAAAATAGCGAAGAGATTGAATATGATTTTGCAAGCTTGTAAGTGATAATATTGCCCTGAAGTTGATTTGAAAATCTATTATAATATATAAAACAAAGTCGTGTGTGTTACACCATTTGTACTTAACTCGAGAATAAAGCAAGTGGAAAAAATAAAAGATTTTCATTACTTACCTCAAAGTGATTCCCATCATTTCTATTGGCTCCACTGGATTCCTCATATTAGTATACTGTTTCCGTATATGTGGCTCTAAGGATTGCAATAAACCTTCAAAAGTGGATACACTCATTCGAAAAAAATTGTAAAACCTCTTTTCGTCTAAAACCAACTCTTGATATTCTTTAAAGAAAAAAAGTCCGTCACTATTCCTCAGGGCTATAAATGGACTGATCCAGTGTTTTCGTATGATTCTACGTCGATTTCTTCGGTGGCGAAGTAATAAGAGCAGCAGCACACGTCTTTCCCGATCCATTGTTATTACAGACTGTCGCGTAGCGATGGGCAACCCCTCATTTTGCCGCCGCTGCGGCGCCGCCGCGGCTCCGTAGAACGTTGCGATGCCGCTCTGCCCGTGTGGTCGCCAGCGCGGCGAAATGGCTTGCGGTGCGGCGCCGCACCGCCCGTGTGGTTTGCCTCTAACATACCAAAACCATCGGTTCTCACGCCAGTATCATCGGACGTCACAATGCGTACGGCAGGTAAGCCAGAAAAACCACAGTTCGCACAGCAGTTGTTCTATATCCCGATTCAGATGGCCACTCAAGATCAACCAGAGGCCGGTGACATGGGGCTCTATAACACTATTACAGACAGTAATGGCACAACGCTTGAACCGAATGTAACCTTGGAAGTACCAGAGGTAAGTGGTGACCAGGATTTTACCTTGGACACCAACAGAGACAGCCAGACCTAGTTTCAATAAATTTCCAGACCAAGAAATATTTACCGTACATAATATTACCAGAGTTTGACGGTAAGTTCTATTAGACACAGGGGCCAGCCATTCAACAATAGCAACTGACGTTATTGCAGGTACCATATTTGAGTATTGCGTAGAGACAGAACCTTTCCAAATTAATACGGCTCACAGTTCATCAGTTCATGATAAAGTAGTATATCTTCCCTTACCTCCCGCGTTTAATAGCGATATAACACATAAGTTTCTAATATTTGACTTTGACTCTAAATATAAAGGTCTTATCGGAATTGACCTTCTGCAAAAAATTAAAGAGTAACATTGATAATAAGGTTTTACGTACATCTACAGCAGAAATACCAATACACTTTAGTTCCCTACCTCAAAAGATAAGTATCGAACCTAGATGCCAAAAGGTTATCAAGGTAAAAACCAACTACTTAGACGGACAATACCTTCACGAAGATTTAATCTGGTCAGATGGTTTAATGTCCCCAGCAGCCATAGTTAACGTTACAAACGGTTCGTTTAAAACATCGGTAATTAATAGTAGCGATCAAAAGAAGTGCATCCCATGTAACCCGTCGATCGAATTAGAGACATTTTCTGATATCAATAAAAACGATAGTCACAATATAAATAACATACAGGCTCAAACTAACATTGACCATATTTTAAACGAAAACTTTCAGAAAATCCGTACAGATCACATGAATGAAGAAGAAAAACGAGAAATAACCCGGTTATGTTATCAGTATAGGGACATGTTCTATACAGAAGACATACCACTCACTTTTACACATGCGGTTAAACACGAGCTTAGATTAAACGATGATACACCGGTTTTCGTACGAAGTTACAGACAAGCTCCTAAACAACGCGAAGAAATTTGTAAGCAAGTAGATAAGCTCCTTCAGCAAGGTATCGTGCGAGAGAGCATATCCCCTTGGTCATGTCCCGTGCATATCGTACCCAAAAAACCCGATTCCTCAGGCAACGTCAAATGGAGACTTGTAATTGACTACAGACGACTCAATGACCGTATTATTGAAAATAAATACCCTTTACCAAATATACACGATATATTAGATAGATTAGGACGAGCGCAATACTTCACAACCTTAGATCTTGCTAGCGGTTTCCACCAAGTGGAGATGCATCCTAATGATACTGAAAAAACTGCATTTACCACCGAAAGGGGGCACTATGAGTTCCTTAGAATGCCATTTGGACTCAAAAACGCACCAAGTACGTTTCAAAGACTAATGGACCATATATTAAGAGGCATAGATAATGTTTATACATACTAAGATGACATAATAATAATGTCTACGTCACTGCAGCAACACATAGAAAAACTAAAACAAGTATTCGATCGATTCAAAACACATAATCTAAAGATCCAGTTAGATAAATCACAGTTCTTACAAAAACGGGTTAACTTCTTAGGACACGAACTAACAGATTAAGGTTTAAAACCCAACAAAGATAAGATAAAAGCCGTACTTGACTTTCCCTTACCTAAGTCTCAGAAGGAAATAAAAGCCTTCCTAGGTTTAGTCGGATATTACAGGAAGTTTATAAAAGATTTCGCTAAGCTTACCAAACCAATGACCCTTTGTCTTAAGAAAAATAGTAAAGTCATACACTCCCCGGATTTCTTAGAAGCTTTTAATAAATGCAAACAAATTTTAACTAACGCCCCTATACTACAGTACCCGAATTTTGATGAGGCCTTCATCCTCACCACCGAAGCTTCAGATGTAGCATTAGGCGCGGTACTATCCCAAGGAATAGTAGGATCCGACAAACCTGTAGCATTTGCATCTCGGACACTCTCAGACACTGAATCGCGTTACTCTACAATAGAAAAGGAGCTACTAGCCATAGTATGGGCAGTCAAATACTTCAGACCCTATCTTTACGGCAGAAAGTTTATCATCTATACGGACCACAGGCCCCTCACCTGGTTAATGTCATTAAAAGACCCTTGTTCTAAATTAACTAGATGGCGTTTAAAACTCTCCGAATACGATTACAAGGTTGTATACAAGAAAGGTCGCCAAAATACTAACGCAGACCCTCTCACGTGTTAAAATCTTTCATGGTAGTGTCGACTCTTTAGCTGTTAATTTAGATGATAACGAAGACGATGAGATAATAAATAGGATATTTGAAAACGCACGTAGAGAAGCTGAAAATCAACTAGACCCAGTAGCACCCAATGAAAACATACAATCACAAAATCCAAGCGTTCCCGAATCTCACGCAGGTACAGATAGCATGAGTATAGTGTCAGCTGAACCCGAATTAGTATCTACAAGACATACACAGCCTGACAACGAAAACAAAGGTATACCCATCCTCACGGATGCTATTGATAGGCAGTTAAAGCAGTTTCACATTAAGTCAACGCCCGGATCTACGTATAGAGTGGATAATAGATCCACCAATTCAAAAGTAGTCATAAAAGATGTCTTTATCCCAGTAAATAATACAGAGTCTGAGATAATTAGATTCCTTAAAGAACACACCATTGCTGACCGTATATTCCATTGCTATTTTCATAAGGAAGAATTATACCATGCTTTTTCTAGAGTTTACACAACAATATTTAACGACAGAGGTCCTAAGTTACTTAAATGCAAAACACGCGTAACCCTAGTAGAAAACAAATCTGAACAACAAGAGTTGATTAAGAAATATCATGAAGGCAAAACCGTTCACCGTGGTATCCAGGAGACGTACAAGCAGTTGCACAGAAATTATCATTGGCCTAATATGCTTCTTACTATTCAAAGATACGTTATTCAATGCGATACATGTTTGAAATCTAAATACGAACGCAACCCTCTTAAACCACCTTTAGCTATAACCGATACACCCCGTAAACCGATGGAACATTTATTTATGGACCTATACTCAACTGGAGGTGCTACATTCCTTACAGTCATTGATAACTTCTCTAAATATGCCCAGACAGTTCAACTAACAGCATGTAGCAGTGTCCATATAGCTGAAGCGTTGCTTAGCGTTTTCTCAGTGTTAGGTTTACCGAATAAAATAACCACGGATTCAGATACTAAATTTGACAACGATGTTATTAAAGAAATATGTGCACTACATAATACACATACACTTTACTACACCCTATAACCCTAACTCTAACTCCCCTATTGAACGTTTACACTCTACCCTAGCCGAAATAATTAGGATACAAAGAATGACTAACAAAGATGACCCTATACAGCTAATTATGAAGTACTCTATAATAGCGTATAACAACGCTATCCATTCAGCCACAGATTACACACCTCATGAGTTATTATTCGGACACACAGCATCTAGAAACCCACTAGAGTTATACTATCCAAAAGAATTTTACCAGGACTATGTTATTAAGCATCGTTCCAATGCAGAGGCAGTTCAAGAGTGCATCGCTGCACATATGTCCAAAAATAAGGAGCAGGTGATTGCTAAGCGAAACCAAGAAGCAGAAGAAATTAAATTCAAGGTAGGTGAAACTGTCTACAAACAGGTGGCAAAGTCAGCACGCAGTGATAAGACGAAGCCAGTTTTCAAAAGACCATACAAGGTCATACACCTCCACCCAAATAACGTGGCGGAGATAATAGGTAATCACCCAAATTCTAAGTCCATTAGGGTTCACTTCAAGCTACTACGGAGGCCTCATCTTGTTGCAGGATCTTCGTCACAGGAGCCGTCGTGCTCAACACAACAGCAACCGTAACCATTACCCAAGTAGGTAACGACAATGGTATCCTCCTCCTTAAACAAGGTCAACTACTTAAACAAGACAACTACTTTAGCCTTGCTTGCGTTTACAACATTAGCAATCTGCACTTTACATCTATCCATTAATGTCTATATATGCAAGCACGAAAAACGCTGAGAATACAGCATCTGGAGAGTTACACAAAACGTATAGGAATCAAATAGAATATAGCCTTAATATTATAGGTAAGAAGATTAAGTTTTTAACGCCGCAAGTTAGAAAGCGACGCGGTCTTTCAGTAAACAGTTAACAAAATTAAATAATAACCAGAAACATTTGGCTAGTTTATTACAAAATATTACTAGTAGTTCCAACGATATATCTAACCATCTACACTTCTTAGATATTTACGTACAGATAGATTTTAGTTTACAGATAATCTTAGATAGGTTAATGTTATTAGAAGATGCTATGACGTTTGCTCAAATGGGCACTATGCATCCTAGTATTATAAGTCCTCAGAATTTAATAGAAGAGTTAAGAAACTTAGAGACTATGTTTATGTTTAAACCAGTAGCTAGTATTAGCATTAGTAACATATACAGGATAGAGAAGTCAATTAAAGTCAAAGCTTATATTACAGAACACTCTGTTAATTTTATTCTCGAAATCCCTTCAATTACCTCAAACACCTATGACCTTATCCATCTTTATTCTATCCCAAATAAAAATAACCTTACTATCATCCCTAAATCCAAATACCTAGCACTTGGTAACGATGAGTACGCTTACCTGGAAGAAGATTGTCAGCCGCTGACCGACAGCACCCAGCTCTGCAAGCTCCTCGACACCAGGAGAATCGAAGACACAGATGACTGCATACTATCACTTATTCAGCATCGCCCAGCAAACTGCACTCACGCTAAGATGAATTTAAGAAGAGGAAAAGTTCAGAAGATCGAAGACAACCACTGGTTACTTGTACTCAGAGAAGACGAAGTCATCAAAACGCAATGCAATACCAAGACCGATTACAAGAAGTTATCTGGAATTCATCTCGTTACACTAACAGAAGACTGCCAGATGAACGTCATGAACAAGACACTGCGGTCTCACACCGACACGATCGTCATCAACGAGGTCATACCAATACCAGAGCAGCATCAATTCTCAGAACAATCAATACAATACGAACTCCAATTAGAAGACATTTCACTAGACAGCATCCATGAACTTATCAACAGAGCAGGCGACATCTCCGTGCCAGAAGAAGATAGTTGGTCAATCATAGCAGCCACACCTAGCTGGACCACAATCATCCTATATATCCTACTGGTCGCAGCAGCATCCTGGAAGCTGTATCAATGGAAAACAAAGAACATCCCAGAGGACACCAAAGGCAGCGCGGACGCCGCCAGAAGCAAGAGTTGCTTCCATCTTATGGAGGGAGGAGTTAACTCATCATAACCGACATGTTTACGCTGAGTTCGCAGTCTCCGCATGCGTCGTAATTGCAACTATGCATTTACTTTGAAATCGGACATAATTGTTTTTATTGCATTATATTCAGTCTTGTATCCGCCATCGTAGTAATATTCTGTATTTTTATAATTAAATCTTTGTAATAATAAATAAATATTTTTTTAACGTAATTTTCGATCGCCGAAACATAACTCCTGTCGTACTATTTGACCGTAAGGATCTTGCATACCCTACGGACTAACTGGATTGATTATGAAGCAATATTACAAACTCTAAAGTTAACTTTATTTTCATGCAGGCCAGTTAGTCTAGAGCTCTGATTGCTATGCCGGAGGTCGTGGGTTCGATTCCTACCCAGGATAAATGTTTGTGTGATGAGCACGATCATTTGTTCTGTGTCTGGGTGATCTATAATATTTATTTATTTAGAAACTAACTTCTGCCCGAGATTTCGTACGCGGATCCTGTTACCGCACGATTTCCCGCGAAGCAGCGAGCCTCCTTGCTACCCAACCACCGTGGGATTTGGAGGCAAAAGACCTTGCACGCATGCACGATCTGCGCATGGAGATGCAACGCCGGGGTGAAACTCCACTGCCGCGCCAAGTCGCGGCATGGCGGAAAGACTTCCGGCGGGATCTCATGGTGGAATGGCGACAGCGACTGTCGTAACCCAGTGCTGGGCACGCCATAATTATGGCGATAAGTCCCCTCTTTGAGGAGTGGCTGGAAAGGCCTCACGGCGTCCTTACCTACCGCATGAAGCAAGTCCTCACCGGACATGGTCAGTTCGAGACCCCAACCCCGACGTCGAGCAATGGGTAGCTTGCCGTCCGGCAGTCCGGTAATCGCCGGGACTGAGCCCCAGTCGTCGACAGCGCTTAGTGATCCACGCGCTCCTCAAAGAGATGTCAGCAAAATGTAGGGGCCCAGCAGAGCCGATGTGGTTTTAGGCAGTAAAAGTCTGACACGTCCTCCTGCTCCGCCCAGACCGGGAAAAGTTATTGGAAGAATTCCCATTTTGAAAAAAATCTTAACGACCAATGATGATAACTTTTTAAATTCTAAAGCATAAACGGCCACCGTAGGCGCGGGCTTGCGGACGGCGAGCAATGGGTGGCTCGTCGTCCGATCGTCCGGTAACTGTCCGGACCGAACCCAAGTCGTCGACGGCGCGTAGTGTTCCACGCGCGCCTCAGGGAGTTGTCAGCCACCGTAGGGGCCCAGCAGGCCTACTGGGGCCATGGGTGATGCGAAAGTGATCCCCGGGGCCCTGTTGACGTGCTGTTGAGTTCGAACTGTTGCTTCTTCCATCCGCCGTCAGGTGGCGGTGCGATGCGTGTGCGATTGGCGGCGAATTCAAATAAGGGAGGACAGGATGGGAAAAAGGAAATCATCCCAAAGCTGGTTCAAGCAGTGAAACAAAATGCATTGTAAAATGAGTTGGCCGCTCTTAACACGGTGGGAGGCGCACCCCATAATGCAACACGGACAGTCGCTACCGGGCAAAAAATACCACATAGGATTTTATTGTAAAAATGGAGGTTTCTTGTGGGTATTTTAATAAAACAAACTCTATGTTAAATTTAATTAGATTTTTAATGCAACAACGTGATAAGAAATTGTGTATCTATTAATATAATATATTATTTCGTTTATTGAAATCACAGCATAAAATTGAACGTATTTTGCACATGGCTTATAAAGAAATAAAAATTAGATTCTAAAAAGAAAATATTTTTAAAAATAATCTGCTTATTATTAATAATTTTTAATGGCTCAATTTTCTAACCATATGAAATCTCTTTCAAGACTGATTAAAATAAAAGATTTATATTAATTATAATGTTTTATTTTTGGTTACATCATAAAGCACATAAAAAATCAACCATCCACATAAAAAGACAGAAACCGACGAAGCCGTGTCGTGGCTGCACAAAAGAATAAAAAACGCAAAGAAGCAATTTATTACTGTCCAATTCCTATGCCATAAAAAACCATGTTATTTGACGAATTGGATCTAACTTTAGATGATTTTTGTGAAATAGAATATATTGAATCCCAATTTCGTGAGACGGAGAGTCTTTCAACTTAACCACACATACCCATAAACTCGAAAAATCTGTAATTGATATTTGGGGGTAACGTGAAGAATAAAATGCTAAAGGGATTTATTGTATGTCTAAACAAATACGTAAATTTCCAAACACATTTTTTAAATCTCCACCACACCTTGGTCATGAAGCCTGGTTCTTCTCTTTCTATACGACCAATCCTTGAAAATTCAAGATCTTCAAATGCTGCTGAATATGAGATGTGAAGCAATATTATTTCCTGAAACAGAAAATCGTACAAAATTGGATAACCGTGCTTTTATTATATTTAATATGGATACGATACGATATGGGTAGTTTAATATTCACTATGCAATGGCTTAGTAAAGTTTATTTAAGTTTGAAAACCTGGATCTCTGAGTTGTATTCCATGTACTAAAAGTAAGAAAGGTAAAGAAGGGGATTTCAGTGGGTTGCAATTAGCATCCCACTGAAAGTGGAACTGCTCTATTCGTATTTTTTATTATTAGGTATTAAATGGTATTGTTTATTATTATTACACGGTTTTATTTAACTTGATCGGTTTGTTTGGATTAAATCTTATGATCGAAATTGTACCCCCTTCCTGTTGACAGATTGATTTGATTTTTGCTACACAACTTTAGTACACTATGTGTGGTGTATTGGCTCTCAAAATCCAATACTAATACTCAGTATCCACTACTTACAAAATGCACTCCGACTTATAATTTCTCTCACAAAACCAACTGTGCGTCCGTTTGTCACCACAGGGACCAGCCGAATATTAGCGTCAGGTATACGTAGGACGCTCAGAAAGTTTTGAGAAATTAAAAAATCTAACTTCTATGGATAATTAAATCTAGATATTTTTATTAAATCTTTTCAAAGAACTCTCTACCAGTCTCTATACAAAGTTTCATGCGTCTGCACCAATTTTCGAAACATTTTTTCCAATCCGCCGCAGACATCTCTTCCACGGCCTTCTCGAACGCTGCTAGCGCGTCTTCCGGCGATGAAAACTTTATCCCTTTCAGCTGATTTTTTATCCGCATATATATATCAGCATAACCTATTGTGTATCTGTTTTTTTTTTTATTAGAGATAATGATTTGACAATTCGAATGTTGCATGTTTTTTCCATTTCATAAATAGTGAGGTACCGCAACCGATATTGAACAAAAAACCGAAAATATTCGTAGAAATAATTTCGTTTTAAATTTATGCAGCTAAATACGATCTGTTTTTGTATTTTCCGAAGGTAATTTGATAGATGCAAATGTCGAACTCATAAAATAAAATATAATTTATGCCTAAGAATTAAAAGATTAGAAAAAGCTGCATCATTTTATTTTTTCGTCTCGCTTTGTTAACACCAAAACCAGACAAAAATATAGAATTACTCAAAGTGATATTTTTGCTGACACTATAATACAGCTTTACTAATAGGTAGTGTTATAAGGACTTCGGTTTGAAAACTAATAATAGTTTTAAAATTAAACAATCATTATGTCCTATTTTTGTACTATTTTCGCATGGATCTCTTTTAAAAAATTGTAGCGATAAACGAATTGAGTGTTGGTTTCTTGCAATTCAGACATGTGAATTCACAGCTTGCCGACCTATACAATGGGCACGCCATAGTCATGACGGTCAGTCCCCTCTTTGAGGAGTGGCTGGAGAGGCGTTACGGCGTCCTCACCTTCCGCATGAAGCAAGTCCTCACCGGACATGGTCAGTTCGAGACCCCAACCCCGACGTCGAGCAATGGGTAGCTTGCCGTCCGGCAGTCCGGTAATCGCCGGGACTGAGCCCCAGTCGTCGACAGCGCTTAGTGATCCACGCGCTCCTCAAAGAGATGTCAGCAAAATGTAGGGGCCCAGCAGGGCCGATGTGGTTTTAGGCAGTAAAAGTCTGACACGTCCTCCTGCTCCGCCCAGACCGGGAGAAGTTATTGGAAGAATTCCCATTTTGAAAAAAATCTTAACGACCAATGATGATAACTTTTTAAATTCTAAAGCATAAACTGCGACTGTCTCGTCCCGCTCTTGTAAACAAGATATAAAATTGTGTTGAGACGCCCATATACTAGAGCTCCCTGGTAAAATGAAGTAGCTAAGAACTCATTAAGCGGTTTTCAACCGCGCCCGCCACGTTGGAGAAAACAGCTGTTTTATATCAACTTGGATTTATATATTGTTATTTGTTTTTTTTAAATTATTGTTTATATTTAAATTAGGCTAAGTCAGTCTCTGTCGGTCGGTACAATAGACAATGGATGACAATGGACAACCACAGACTATGTAGACATCAGTCAACTGTGTTTATATATCAATTATTGTGTGTCTATAGTGCAGCCACAGAGTACCTTTTTATGAGTGCAGCACAGGCTCGGTTTGCACATGGCCCGACAGTTTGCTATATTTTATTGTGCGTCTATTTGGGCAGAATAAACATGTTTTCTTTCTTTCTTTCTATATCTAAACTCAAGAGACCGGAGTTTCATGTGGTTACACAGCCATCGCGGTTGCGGTTATCGCTCGCAAACTTGGCAGATGACAATCGCAAGACGGGCGGTTATTTATCAGTTGAGCTCCAGACCGCCATTGACATACACCAGAAACGAGCTGTTGCGTTATAATATAATAGGGGTTAAAGTATGAAATTGTCGTTTTATTATAATAGCTACTTCGAATTGACATAGAACCTTCATGGTTTGAAAGGAGACAATTTTTTTTGTTTGGGGAATAGGCCCACCACAAATTGTGGCGTATAGAAATGAAATGCACGTTAGTTTATTCCTTATAATCTCTAGATTACATTGGTAATATTAGCAAAACTTTATGTAACTGGAGTACCGTGAAATACGACAGTCAAAACATGACTCTCATAATAACCTAAAATCTCACGAGAGCGATTGTCTAATGAGTGGATAGGTCTCCTTGGTATTTTAAGTTAAAATAGTGTTCAATAATATACAGTATAAAACAAAGTCACGTCTGTACTACGTGACAGACTTTGATGTGATTTACACGATTTGATAGACTTATTCATGAAAATGCGTAGATGTATTCATTTTGAAATAGCGCGGCTTTTGCCGGCCATTGACTGTAGATATAAAATAATAAGGTGATGTGTTTTATGCTGGTTGTGTAAGGAGAAAAAAAAAAACACATTATAGGTACATCACAAGTATTTATTACTGTTCATCATCATCATTTTCAAAGTCATCTCTTAAAAGCAGTATTTCATCTAAAAAAGATGCAGGTGGCTCAACCTCACCTTGATGCCGCGCCCAAGATAAAAACCACACTATACACATCACATATGCACAGCAGCCAACAGTGCGTCTGCCCACTAAACAATTACAACAGTATCCAGCAAGAGCAGTATTCAACATTCCGTTGAAATCGTGCTGCACAATTGATACAACGGCTTTGTGGATTATGCATGTATCTACAGATGCCATTTTCATAAAATCTTTCGAATAAAAATACGAAAAGAACAGAAGAAACATGCAACTATCTAGTAATCGGAAACAATAATAATGTTGTCTGTAGCGGTGGGCGTTTCAACGACGAACAGTTTTCAAAGACCGTTTTTTGTTCTGCAACGTAACAACCGTTTTCCATCCTGCGACCAAACAGTCTTCGTTGCACAAACCAGTCTTCGAATTACTGTATGCGAATTGTTATCTTACTGTTAAGAAAATAAGGTCGAACATCCATTGCTTCAACTATCACACTCGTCCCGTCGTCGTTTTTAAAACCAGTTATTGCAATGAAAAATGAATTTTATGTTTATAGTCATAAAGTTAATTTTTCATTGTAATAATAATAATATATAATAATATTCCACAACTATCACACAACGCCGTCTAGTCCCAAGCTAAGCAGAGCTTGTGTTATGGGTACTAGACAACTGATAAACATACTTATATATTTCTAAATACATACTTATATAGATAAATTACACCCAGACACAGAACAAATGATCGTGCTCATCACACAAACATTTGTCCTGGGTGGGAATCGAACCCACGACCTCCGGCATAGCAGTCAGGGTCACTAACCACTAGACCAACAGGCCAGTCTAATTGTAATAACTGGTTTTGAAACGACGACGCGACGAGTACAGCCCTCCTAGCCAAGTTACGATCGTTTCGTTTGCGTCGAACGCCTCGAGTAGGCCACGCCTCCGATTCCTTTGTTCTAACCACGTCACTGAGCGTTGAGATGACGTCAGAACAAAGAAATCGGAGGCGTGACCTACTCGAGGCGTTCGACGCAAACGAAACGATCGTAACATGGCTAGGGGGGCAGAATTTATTACCGTCCTCAAACTAGTTGCGACAACGAACGTTTTCTGCAACTACTTCACTCAACGATAGTTTCGTTTTCAAACCAGTTGCGACGACGACCGTTTTCTGCAACCGTTTTTGTCGTCGCCAAAACGGTTACGTCTCGTCCGTCTAAAATTCGACAACGACCCACCACTAGTTGTCTGTCAGTGTCAAACTGATTGAAACTGGACCACAGAGCATCTGCAACGGGCTATTAATTACGTTTCGTTCCACGGTGATTTTTAAAGTACGTTACTTGATATTTGTTTTAACCGTTAATAACAGCATTAAAAACACAGACGTCTAAAGAGTAGGTAAATTAAAAACAAGTTCGCTGTACCAATTAATTATTATCTCTTGAAACGCATTTAAATCCGATGTCACCGCTGCGCACTGTAGTAACATTTTTTTTTTTCACGTTAAAATAAACTTGAAAACGCTCCTAAACAAGCATTTTTTGCCGTAACACTTTTTTACTATTATTTCATTATTCCGGTTAGATTTCTATATAATTTTTGGCCTGTTAATTATAATAAGATGATCGCTTTTTCCATGTGTAATATGATTAATAAACGTAACCGTTTAATAGTGGGCCCAAAAAAAATTGTCTCCTTTTTGAGTGCAACTTTTTTCACATGATACCTATGAAGTTCTTCTTTTAAAAAATATGCAACATTCGATTATTATCGAATTTCAGTTGTTTTTTTTATTCAGCTTAGACAAGAAAGATTGATACTTCGAAAATTCGAGTGATTTTTGAATACGAGTTCCGACGCGGAACTAACGGGGCAGAAACAGCACGCAATATCAATGTTGCGTTTGGAGAGGGGACTGCTAATGAACGCACCGTGTGATTTTAGTTTAAACGCTTTCGTGACGGAAACTTTGATTTGAAGAACTATCTACGTGGAAGACCCACAGGTGAATAACAATGAATTAAAAGAGATGGTGGAAGCCGATTCGAGCCAAACTACCCAGGAATTAGCGGAATGGTTTAACGTTACCTTACCAACAATATTGACTCATTTGCATCAAATCAATAAAATAAAAAAATATGAAAAACGGGTGCCTCATGATTTGACTGATCTGCAGAAAGAATCGCGTATTGAAACTTATGTTGCCTTGTTGAATCGATACAGAAATGAAGGAACATTAGATCGAATTGTGACATGTGATGAAAAGTGGATTCTTTACGATAACCGTAAGCGAAAAATGCAATGGTTGACCCCAGGTCAAAAGCCACAAAAATGTCCTAAAGCAAAGCTTACTAATAAAAAGGTAATGGTAGATAACTGTTTGGTGGTCTCAGCATGGTGTTATTTACTATAGCTTTCTCCGATCTGGTCAAGCAATAACGGCAGATGTCTACTGTGCCAAATTCCGAATAATGATTGCAAAACTAGCAGTGAAACAAAATGCTGTCACACAGTTTGTCGAATCTAGATCACCAGAGTTCTAATATCTTAATAATATCTTTGTGGTCTGGTTTCCGCACTTAGTCCTTATCGGACCATTGTGCGTGGGCCATGGCGGCCTTTACTCCAACCAGCCCACCTCATTTCAGAAACAGATGAGTCTCTTCAGTTTGCTCAGGGCGTCCATCAGTGAATTCGGTGCTCCCAAGGTCCGAGTTCTTATCTCGCTGACGGCTGTGCACTCAAGGAGCACATGCGCGACAGTTTCTTCTGACTCCATGCATCCTCTGCACAGAGGGCTATCTGTGATATTCATTGTGAAAAAGTGTTTGTTCAGGGAGCAGAGTCCGGTGATGGCTACCAGACTTAGGCTGCCTCTGTCCAGTCGCAGAAGGCTGCTGGTTAGGGTTCTATTTAAACTTGGCATGGCTTCTTTAGCCTGCCTGCAGCCCGGTACCAGGGACCACCACCTTCCCGCTTGTACATTTGTGTGCTCTCGTAGCCAACCACGCAGCTGACTAAAGGGTATTGGCACGATGGGCTCCGGTCCGAAGACCACCGTGTCAGACCCCCGCCTTGCCAGCTCATCAGCTGCGTCGTTGCCCAGTGAGCTGCTGTGTCCTTTTATCCACTGCAGTGTCACAGTGTTATTATTTAACACTGTGATACGTTCTAGTGCAGAGTGGCATTCTTGTATAAGTTTCGAGGTTGTTGTGGGTTTTTCTAGCGATTGTAGTACTGAGGCACTGTCGGAGATTATGCGGATATGAGTATCCGTAACTTTTCTGGCTTCTATAGCGTTGGCCACTAGAGTGATGTCAACACATTCTGTCTGGTAAACCGAGTTGAGTGCTCCTAGCGGTTTGGATATCTTTATATTAAGGTCATTGGAGAAGGCTCCGACTCCTGTTCCGGCGTTCGTCTTTGATCCGTCGGTGTATATTCTCAGTTCCTTGGGGCCTGAGCAATCGTACGGTTCTTCTGCTAGTTGGATGCTGTAGTGTTTTTGGAATTGCAGTGCTTTGGAGGCTTTGTTGTTGGGGGCCGTCATCATGGGCTGTCGCTTAATAGCATCATCCATAATGCGTGTATGTTTAATTCGAGAGTCTGTTTTCAGTGTACCCGATAGTTTAAGTCTGAATACTGCCAGGGCTGCTTCCTCCCGCACTATGAGATGCAGTGGAGGTAGTCCTAACATAGCCTGTAGGGCGGCAGTGGGTGCCGTTCTCATGCTACTAGTGATTGCTACGCAGGCGTATCGCTGCAATTTTTCGACTTCTTTTTGGGTTGTGCTCAAATCTGTCCTGGGCCACCAGACTAGGGAGCCATATGTTATGATTGGTCGGATGATTATGGTTTGGGGGCTGAGTCATCCGCGTCCGTAGGAGAATACCCATTGTAAGTCCCTACACGTGGTCCCTGGGTGGTGCTAATCAGGTGACATTTACTGGTGGTAGGTTTCGACCGTTGGCTTGCGACCACCCACTGGGCAAAGACGTACCGCCAAGCGGCCTAGCCGTGTTCCGGTACGATGCTCAGTGTAGCCAAATTAGAGGAGTTGGGTCGAAGTGGTGGTTCCATTGCAGGCAGACCGACCTGGCCCACACTGGTGTGGAGGTATCGGGAGACTAGTCGCGGAGGGCAGCGGGATCCGAGGCACGGTGCGCCGCTGGCCGACCGCAGGTAGTTGGGGGCCCAAGTAATGTACCAGCCACACATGAAAGGCTGCCCCGCCAACTGTCAAAAAATCCCGGGATGCGCCATCGTGCTGGTTGGCGACCAGAGGAGAGGGCCCGATGGACACTCCCGGGGGGGCTCGGGCGTCCCCGCAGTCTCCGGACTAGTACCCCAATGATGCCGTCCTATCAGTGCTTGCCTGAAGGATAGCAGCGTGAAACCCCATCTCACTTCCTTCTCCTCTCCTTCATTCACTCTTACTACACAAAATGGCAAAGAATAAAAAGAGAACTGTTAAACAGCGGCAGCACTCCCTCTCTCTTAAAGTGCACCTCAGTAATATCCGAGGACTGCACTCAAATCTCGTTGCAGTCCACCACCATCTGGAGACTGAGAAACCTGCTCTTTTTTTTCTTTCGGAGACGCAGATCAGTAATCCGTCAGACGTGTCGTACTTATCTTACCCAGGGTTTACCCTGGAGCACCATTTTAAACCACGCGCGGGTATGTATGCCCGGGACGACATCTGCTATCGGCGTCTCCGCAATCTTGAGGACTCCAGGTACTCCACGCTTTGGGCTTTGGTGGACACTGGCATAGATCAAATTGTCTATGCTTGTGTCTACCGTTCGCACAGTGATGATCAGGAGACAACCAGGCTCACACAGCACCTTAGTGAGGCGGCGGATGTGGCTCAGCAGCGGTACCCTTCTGCCCAATTGGTGATACTGGGGGATTTCAATGCCCACCATCAGGAGTGGCTCTTCCCATACCAGTGCACAGACCATGCTGGGCGAGAGACGCGGAAGCTAGCGCTAGCGTTAAATCTCACCCAGCTGGTCCAGGGGGCTACAAGGGTGCCGGATGTTGAGTCACACATGGCCAATTGCTTGGACCTTCTGTTGACTACAGATCCGGACCGGTACTCAGTGTCGATATCTTCACCAATAGGTAGTTCCGACCATTGTCTGGTGAAATCTGTATCCGTCTATTCCCCACCCGATCCCAGCCCAAGAGGCTCCCGGCGGGTTTGGCGATACAAGTCAGCAGATTGGGATGGTATGCGTTCTTTCTTCGCATGCTATCCTTGGCAGCCTACTTGCTTCTCTTCCGCTGATCCGTCGTTGTGCGCGGACGCAGTGTCGGATGTGTTGCGTCGAGGGATGGAATATTACATTCCATTCTGTGATGTAACAATGTCTGACAAGGTTCGACCTTGGTTTGGCGCCGAATGTAATCGCGCTGAAGCGCTAAAACATACGGCATACCTAGAATGGGTCGACGCTCGTAGGCGCAAGGCAAGTGACGTGACTCAAAAAAAGAGAGCCTATAATAGGGCTGCCAAATCCTGCAAGAAGGTGATGCGGAGGTCTCGGTTTGACCACATTAGCCGAATTGGGCAAGCAAGTTTGTTACTTGCTTCATACCCAGCAGGTAGTAAAGCGTTTTGGTCCCTGGCTAAATCTGTTGATTCGAACTTCTGCCGTCCCTCACTACCACCACTACTGAAACCCGATGGGTCGCTGGCCCACACCGCTGAGGAGAAAGCAAATCTATTTGCCTCTCTTTTTGCGGAATCTTCACGTCTTGATTCCGGTAACGCGCGGCCCCCTGCCTGTCCTGAGCGATGCAAGACGACTATGGCAGACATACGCATCCATCAGAAGGACGTCCGTAGGGTGCTACGTAACCTTGACGTGAACAAAGCCAGTGGTCCCGACGGGATACCGGCAATTGTTTTAAAAACTTGTGCGCCTGAACTGTCTCCGATCCTGACACGCTTATTTCGTCTTTCGTTTGAGGCTGGAAAAGTACCGATGGCTTGGAAGCAAGCTAACGTGCAACCCGTGCCCAAGAAGGGTAGTCGGGCTGACCCTGCTAATTACAGACCTATCTCGGTAACGTCCATTCTCTGCAAGAGTATGGAACGAGTGATCAATAATAAGCTCCTGGCATACCTAGAAGCTAATGACATCCTCAGTGATCGTCAATACGGCTTTCGCCGAAATCGGTCAGCTGGGGATCTTCTAGCGTATGCCATTCACATCTGGAGCGAGGCCATCGAGAAGCATGGGGAAGCACTTGCAGTCTCCCTTGATATCTCGAAGGCCTTTGACAGGGTCTGGCATGATAGCCTTATTGCTAAGCTTCCTTCCTTCGGTCTGCCCACTGGTCTGTGTGACTGGATCGCAGACTTCTTGAGGGGGCGATCCATCCGAGTGGTTATTGATGGCTGCTCGTCCGGTCAAATGGAAATTAATGCCTCTAAATTAATGTCCCTCAGGGGTCGGTACTGTTGGGGGGCTCGAATGAAAGGCTTTTCTGTATTCTTGAGAGTATTATTATTATATAGCTTTTAGCTCTTTCATTCTATATTTCACATATCAAATACTTCTTCTTCTTCTTTCTTATTCATCCGAACGTCAGTCCTCACTAAACTTTTTATTTACATAAACCTTAAAAGTCTAACATGCCAGTTTTGCAAGTTAGTAATTAGTAGTGAAACCTATACGGTTGCCACATGAGCTACGCCCCTACGAATAGAAATGCTGAGGATCGCAAAGCAATTCTATTCCAAAAAAACTCTTAAGGTTTAAGTATAACCTGCCTATTACCTAACACAGATGTCCCTACCTATGGAGGAAAGTAATTTACATAGTGGTGGTCGTCTCTTTATGAGCGAACCTAAGTCATGACGAACGATAAGCAAAATTCAAAATCTATTTACAATTCTACTATGCGCTAACTTGGCGCTCACTATTCAACGTTGTCATGCTTAGACCCCACCGCGGCAAAACCTCAAATAAAAGCCACGGTGCTGCACCCTAATTGTCATAATTGACATCTATCCAGAAGGGATCTAACAAGATATACACTACAACTCTTACGGTCATGACTTTAACCTCATCGGACGCTCATCGTGTCAGAGAAGAAAAAGACAGCACTGTGCAAGTTCCTAACATTGCTATAAATTGAATATGTTCTAGTGACAAAACCTTTTAAAAAAATTGATGTAGTCTAATATAATCTATCAGTCCATATTGACTGAACTGTGGGACTTCAATCATCAGCTAAACCAATGGTGTCAACTAGACACCCTTTGCGAAGGCTATGCCTTATCTGCAAAGTCGGTATCAGCATTTATTGATACGCCACTCCCCCTCATTAGAAAGGACCACAGTTTCCCAAAATATATTTAACTGCTGCAAGCTAAAACATCACCTGGATCATATTTACCTAATCGAATAATAATAATAATAATAATAATATTCCACAACTAAAAAAATAATAAATAAAAAACATAGACGAAAAGAAAAAACTATTGAACGCACAGTTTTCTTGTCTTCTTTCTTCGGTGACGGCGCGTGGCGCCTCTCATTGAAAACAAACATGAAACAAAAAGAAATGATTAATCATTCATGCCCTGCTGACCTCACAAAAATAATGCAGTGACATGATAACAAAAACAAAAACCAAAATATTTACAAAATTATTAAAATGAATCGTTTTCTTATTTTATAATTACTAAAAATACAGTTTAATTTCTTTTTTCTGCTAGAATATAAAACAGCATTATCATCTTTATTTAAAATATTTGATGGTCCGCCTTCTCCAAGCAAATCTGCAGTTTTATCCTCAGTATTAAATGCTACTAATGTTGCAGTCGCTGCACGTTCTTTACAACTAAAACACCCGCATGGGAACTCCTCTCTCAATAACTTGCTTATCGTCGCGAAGTCCATATCGTAATTATACGTATATTTGTAGTAGTGTCTTGCCGCTCCTAGTATGAGAGCATAATCACTCTCCGACCATTCGTTTGACCTGGCGGTCTGCCTAAAATCGGCGATAAATTCCTCGAAGCACACTTCGTCTGTGCCCGAGAACATCATCTCTCCTTTTATACAAATTACTATTCTACTAATATATAAAATTGTGATGTATGTTAATATTTAGGATAAGTGGGTAGCACGTTATAATTTTATATTGTAACCACCGCCGCGCCAGTCTGCGAATATACGCTGTGCTATCGAGACGTTACGTGTTTTATTCTGCTCCTAGCTGAAGAGTCACCTACTCTCATATTACTCAGTGGCGACGAGGATTGAACTTTGCGCGAGTGTAAAAAAAAAAACAAAAGCGAAACGATGACAATCGGAAAAATAGCAGAGTTTAACGTTCACAAAGACGACTGGAGACTGTACGTAGAACGGATAGAACAGTACTTCATTGTGAACGACATACGGGAGGAATTACATGTACCAACCCTAATAACCGTTATGGGAGCTGAGAGCTACGAGTTACTGGTCAATCTATGTACACCAAATAAACCAACAACGAAGACATTCGAGCAGTTATCGGAAATTATGTGCAAACATTTACAACCAAAACCTAGTGAACTCGCCGAAAGGTATAAATTCCGACATAGGAAACAGAAAGAAGGTGAAACCATATCCGAGTACGTGGCGGCGCTAAAAAAAATGTCGAAGACCTGTGAATTCGGGAGTTGGCTCGAGGAAAGTTTGAGGGACCAATTGGTGTGTGGAATAGCGAGCGAGAATATAAGGCAAAGGTTATTCGCAGAGTCTAAATTGGATTTTGCCAAAGCGTATAAATTGGCCGCCAGCATGGAATCAGCAGAGAAGGACGCCGCTGTAGTGGAAGGGCCTAAATCGTCATCGGGAACCGACACAACGACGGTGACGTGTCAAGCGATGACGACGAGACGGCACACAGCGAGCGGTGCGGAGCGCGGCGAGTGTCATGGGCGCGAGCGACGTGATTTCCGGGAGCGGCGTGCGGGCCACGAGTCGGTGCCGGGTGAGCGGGCTCGGCCGGGGGAGCGAGCTCGGCTACAGCGGCCGTGTCGTGTGTGTGGCGCAAACCACAATGAATCGACTTGCAAGTTCGCAAGTTACGTGTGTCGGGTGTGTAACCGGCAAGGGCACCTGCGACGGGTGTGTCCCAATATTGTGGAACAGTATCAGGTAGACGTGAAAGCTACTGGCAGGGACGGAGAGGTGGACAGTGACGAGGTAATTTATGTTGATGTTTGTCGGTTGTCGATAGAAAGTTGTAAACCAATATATATTACACTGAACGTGCATAATAAACATATTGCTATGGAATGCGACACGGGTAGTGCAGTGTCTTGTATTAGTCGCGAGTGTTACGACGGACTATTTAGCGATCTACCCCTACAACCTTGTAAATTAACATTGAGATATTATACTGGAGAGACTGTTAAACCGTTAGGTATAATAAAACCCTTAGTTAAATATAACGATAAAAGTGAATTTTTAGAATTACTTGTCATCGAAAAAGGAAAAACTGTACTTTTGGGGCGACATTGGATAGCGGCATTAAAAATACAGCTACCCGATTTAAGGTATGATGTGCATAAAATGAAGGAAAGTAATGAGTTTGATGTCTCTTATTTCAGTTCCAAATACTGTAACGTGTTCGCGGAGGGTCTCGGGCGCTTCACGGGCGGCGCAGTGAGCATACACGTGCGAGAGGGCGCGCGGCCGGTGTTCATGCGCGCGCGCCCGCTGGCGTACGCGCTGCGCGAGTCAGTGGAGCGCGCGCTGGACCAGTTCGTGCGCGACGGAGTTCTCACCCCGGTGGAGCGTTCTGACTGGGCCACGCCGATAGTTCCAGTAGTAAAGAAGGATGGTAGCATTCGTATCTGTGCCGATTACAAACTCACCTTAAACAAGGTGATAGAAATTGACCGTTATCCGTTGCCTAGGGTGGAAGAATTATTAATTCGTCTCAGAGGGGGCGAATATTACAGTAAAATCGATTTGTCGCAAGCATACGCACAATTTGAGCTCGATGAAACAAAGAAATATACAGTAATAAATACCCACAAGGGGTTGTACATGTATAACAGATTAGTTTATGGTTTAGCGTCTAGCCCGGGCATTTTTCAAAGGAGAATAGAACAATTGTTTGCCGACATGCCGAGTGTAGGTGTTTTCTTAGATGATATAATCGTGACAGGTATTACGAAGGCCGACCATGTAAGCAATTTACATAAAGTCTTTCAGCGTTTGCAAGACTACGGACTTAGGGTAAAGAAGGAAAAATGCGTTTTCTTTGAAAAGTCAGTCTCTTATTTAGGTCACGTTATTAGCAAAGAGGGTGTGCACACGTGCCCGGAGAAAGTGAAGGCGGTGATGGAGACGCCGGCGCCTTCCAATGTTACCGAATTAAGAGCGTTTATAGGCCTAGTCATGTATTATGCGAAATTCATCAGAAACATTAGTACAGTTCTTGCACCGTTATATAATCTGTTAAAATCAGGTACTAAGTATGATTGGAATGAAGATTGTCGGATCGCTTTTGAAAGAGTGAAGCGTCTGTTAGCGGATGGTGAAGTACTAGTTCATTACAACCCAGAGCTACCACTGATTTTGACCACGGATGCTAGTAGCGTGGGTGTCGGTGCAGTAATTTCGCATGTTACGGCGGATGGCGAGCGCCCGGTGGCGTATGCGTCGCGATCGCTTTCACCAACTGAGCGAGCTTATGCGCAAATAGATAGGGAAGCTCTAGGAATTGTATTCGGTATTCGAAAGTTCCATCAATACCTTTACGGACGTCATTTTACACTACGGACAGATCATAAACCCTTGACATATATTTTTGGTGATAAGACGGGTATTCCGGTGATGGCCGCTTCACGACTATAGCGGTGGGCGGTACTGCTATCAGGTTACAGTTACAAGATTGAGTATATTACTTCGAGTAGGAACAGCGCGGATGCGTTATCACGCCTGCCGTGTAACAATAATTACTCGGATAAGCCAAAAACGGAAAGTACATATGTTAATTTTGTAGAAAATTTCTTACCTGTCACTAGCAATGATATCAAGCAGGTGATATCCAAGGATAGGATACTTAGTAGGGTGATGTTATACATACAATCAGGATGGCCGTCGGTTTGTCCCAGTGAAGAGGTTAAACCATTCTATACTAGGAAAAACGAATTATATGTAGAATGTGGGTGCATAACGTGGGGTTATCGTATGGTAATCCCGCATTCATTACAATGCCAAATATTACAACAATTACATAGCAGCCATATGGGAATTGTGAAAATGAAAAGTTTGGCTAGGAGTTATGTCTGGTGGCCTAATATAGATAAAGACATCGAGGATTTAGGTAAAAGCTGTGAGACATGTGCGGTGGAAGCGAGCGCGCCCCCGCGATCCACTATCCATCCATGGCCCTATTATACTCAACCGTGGACTAGACTTCACATCGATTTCTTAGGCCCATACCGAGGAATGACGTTCTTGGTATTGATTGATTCGACTTCAAAATGGTTAGAGGTATTCGAAATGTCACGAACTAACGCATCTAACGTTATTAAAGTGTTGCGTTCGACTTTTGCGATATTTGGTTTACCAGAACAGTTAGTATCAGACCAGGGACCACCTTTTACCAGTGCAGAGTTCAAAGACTTTCTCATGAAAAATGGTATTAGGCAGCATTTTTCACCAGCTTATCATCCGTCTTCCAACGGAGCTGCTGAGAATGCAGTTAACATTTGTAAACGCGCGATCAAAAAGGCGATTAGGGATCGCATAGATGTAGACACAGCCTTACAAACTTTCCTGCTAACATATAGAAACACACCGCACAGCACTACTGGTGAGACACCCGCTATGCTGTTGCAGAAAAGAACACTACGTTCCAGGTTAGATTTGTTACGGACGGAACGATCAGTAGGTATCAGAGTGCAGGATGCGCAGCGGAGGCAAATCGATTCAGCTGGTGGGATTTCGCGATCATTTAACGAGGGTGACCCCGTTTGGATGAGGGAATATAATTCCCCAAACAAATGGGTGAAAGGTTCGATCACAAACGTGGATAGCTCTCGTCGGTACATGATAGCAAGGGATAACGGGCAATTAATTAGAAGACACGTGGATCAGATACGGCGTAGGACTCGGGTATCGGTTGGCGGACCAAATACTGAAGAAGAGGCAACGATGGAGGGTGAGAGCTCCCTGGCGCAGGCTGACGACAATGTAATGAAAGAGGATGATCGCAAGGATGAGAGTATGAGTGAAGAACATAAGTCAAAAAAAGAATTGAATGACGAGGTAGAAGGTGCTGATAATGACCAACCATCCGATCAACCACCTGGGTTATCAGCTCAGCAGCAAGTAGAGTACCCGAAGCGAACACGAAAACCGGTTATCCGTTTTACTTGTACTTGAATGTTTAAATTTAGTACTTAATAAACCTGTTGTAATTTAAGAAGGGAGGTGTGATGTATGTTAATATTTAGGATAAGTGGGTAGCACGTTATAATTTTATATTGTAACCACCGCCGCGCCAGTCTGCGAATATACGCTGTGCTATCGAGACGTTACGTGTTTTATTCTGCTCCTAGCTGAAGAGTCACCTACTCTCATATTACTCAAAAATCACTCAGCTTTCATATATTTTCAGGCGTATATTCCTCGCCTGTTGTGCTAGCTCACTCGTCGTATTTATTCGCTTTGGCTGCGAGGGGTTCCGTGTAGCCAAACTAGTCGTCTTTCTGGATCTGTCAGACTTCTATGTCTGAAAATATAAACTTTTTTCAACGACGGCCCTCCACCATTTGTTGGGGGGGAAAACTCGAATGAAAGGTTTTTCTGTATTCTTGAGAGTATTATTATTATATAGCTTTTAGCTCTTTCATTCTATATTTCACATATCAAATATATATGGACGTCCCTTGACGTCTCCCTTTCTTATTCATCCGAACGTCAGTCCTCACTAAACTTTTTATTTACGTAAACCTTAAAAGTCTAACATGCCAGTTTTGCAAGTTAGTAATTAGTAGTGAAACCTATACGGTTGCCACAGTACTCTCGGCAGCACTGTTCTTGCTGCACATAAACGACCTTCTTAAACCCGGTACCTTTGGGTATGCAGAAGATAGCACTGTTGCTGAGAGATACGTGTCCGATGCACGTGCTAGTGGGTCACAGATCCAGTCTTTCCGAGAGGCTATGGTTGAACGCTTGAACTTTTCCTTGAAGGCAGTATCCGACTGGGGCGATGCCAATCTGGTCAAATTCAATGCTGCTAAAACCCAGGCGTGTCTTTTTTCCGCCAAACGGAGCCAATTCCACCCGGCTCCATCATTTCGGGGTGTAACCGTGCCGATAACCAGTGACCTTGAGCTTCTTGGGGTAACGTTGTCATCATTTCGGCTCTTTCATCGAGGCTAAAGCTCAGCAGGCTGCCAAAAAATTGGGGATCTTGGCCAAGGTGAGACGGTACTTCACGCCGGAACAGCTGCTCAAACTTTATCAAGCGCAAGTTCGATCGTGTATGGAATACTGCTCTCATCTTTGGGATGGGTCTGCCAAATACCAGCTTGATGCTCTGGAGTCGATTGAGAAGCGAGCCAAGAAAATCATCGGTGATGATGCACTTGTCGAATCAAAACTCCAAAGCCTTGAGCATCGACGCCGAGTTGCTGGCCTGTCGGTTTTCTATCGATTACACTTCGGGGAGTGTGCGTTGGAATTGCACAATTTAATTCCACCAAGTCCGTTCCATCATCGGACCACTAGACGTACGGCGTTGCGCCATCGGTACATGGTGGACATCCCACCCATACGTACAAAGCGTTTTGGGATCACATTCATAATGCGTACAGCTAAGGAGTGGAATTCCTTGCCGGAGTCTGTGATCCCTGATAGCTACAACCTAGGGGTCTTTAAGTCAAGAGTGAATAGGTTATTTCTAGGCAAGCGTGCTCCATCGTCGGCCACATCATCGCTTACCATCAGGTGAGATGGTGGTCAAACGCGAGCCTATCAATAATAATAAAAAAAAAGTATATAGCTAGTGGGTGACTTTTGGGCTTATACCCCAGTTTCGTCCCAACATGCGTCTGCATTGCCACATGAATATACTGGCTTTTTTGTTTACGTAGTCTATATGTTTTGCCCAATTCAACTGCTTGTCTAGGTAGACGGCCAAGTATTTGGCTTCAGTTGAAAGGCTTAGGGTAGTTCCAAAGAAGCGCGGTAGTCTTAGTACAGGTAGGTGGGGTTCACGGTTAGTTGGTATTCTTTGCACTAGTCCTCTACTAACTTCAAAGCCTGGCTCATTAGGTTGCATAAAGTGTTTTCATGAGTGCCGTTTACTATTATGGTTATGTCGTCGGCGTACCCCACGATAAAGTAACCTTTATCGTTGAGTTTCTTGACGAGGCTGTCTGCGACTAGGTTCCATAGCAAGGGTGATAAAACACCCCCTTGAGGGCAGCCCCTTGCTACAGTGGCCCTTGTTGTGCTATTTATGGTGACTTGCACTGCTCTTTGTTTGAGCATGTTCGTGATCCAGCCACTTAAGGTCGGATCGACGCCGTGCCTCTCAAGGGCTGTGCTGATACTTCGAAACATGGTTTTGTCAAAAGCTCCTTCAATGTCAATGAAAGCAACTAACGAGGAGCATTTGTGGTGTATTGCGCATTCTATTTTTGACACCACATTATGTAGTGCAGATTCTGTTGATTTGCCCGTGGAGTAGGCGTGTTGCTGCTTGTGAAGTGGTCTATCTGAAAGAGGACCATCCCGGATGTGCCTATCACATAGCCTCTCCAGGGTCTTCAGCAGGAAAGATGTCAGGCTTATGGGTCTGTATGCTTTAGGTTGCGTGTAGTCAGTCTTGCCGGGTTTGGGAATGAAGATAACCTTCACCTCACGCCACGCAAGTGGTACATACTTGATTGCTATGCAGGCTCGGTATATTACCAGCAGCCATGTTGTCAGAGAGTTTTCTCCCCATTGTAGACGGGCTGGGAAAATTCCGTCTAGTCCGGCGGACTTATACGGCTGGAAGGTTCAAATTGCCCAAAGTATTCGGTCTTCTGTCACTATAGTCTGTGCTCTGGACCAGTCCAGATTGGTGGGAGTAGATACTGATTCGCATTCCCACGTTCTGTCCTCGAGGAGTTTGCAGTCCGGGAAATGCGTCTCCAGTAGGAGATTGCTGGTCTCAAGATCTGTCCGTGTATAGCTGTTATCTGGCTTTTTCAGCGCGCCGAGAGTGCGATCTTATTCCTTTGATAGGATCTTCCCTACTCGTGCGGCTTCATTGTTAGATTCTATGTTCCCACAGAAATTCTGCCAGGCAGTTTTCTTGGCAGTTCTGATTTCTTTCTTGTATGTGTATTGGGTTTCTTTGTATAGCTCCCAGTCCTCGGGGAGTCTTGAGTTTTTGGCTCTGTTAAATCGTTTACGTAGGGTGTCCCTAAGTTTACCAAGTTCCGTGTTCCACCAGGGGTTTTCCTTACTTTTGGTAGGTGGGGATCTTAGTTTACAGTGGGTGTGGTAAGCCTCAATTATGTTGTCTGTGATTTTTGTCACCATGTTGTTTAGTTGCTCGGGATTAGTTATATTAGTTATATCAGTTTGTCCCCTATTTAATAAAGATGCTAGAAGACATTTAAATTTTGGCACGTTTGTTCGACGTGGGTTACGCCGTGGCTCGGGTCTTTTGGTATTTGTTTTAAGTGTGAAGCATATGGTTCTGTGATCAGAACAGGATGGTTCATTGGAGACGTGCCAATTCCAGAGTTCTATCGCAAAGGCATAAATGACCTTCCTATTAGATGGCAGCAATTTCTAGATAATAATGATAATTATTTTGATTAAATAAATAATGTTAAATTAAAAAACAATTTCAATTTGTCAGTACAAATCGGCAATTTTTGTACTTTAACCCCTAATAGAAGAATTAAAAAAGGAAGCCCTATAAAGTTCAGGGTGAATCAATCGATTTTCGGATTTCGCATCGGATTTCTCTACCCCCTGAAGGCTGAGTACACGGTGGAGGTGTGCCCCGCCTGGGTAGAGCAACGCCGTGTCCTCGTGGGGGCGATCGGCGGCAGCGATCTCTCGCGCCGGGCCTTGGTACAGGCCATGGTCCGGAGCGAGGAGGAGTGGCAAGCGGTCGCCTCCTTTTACGAAGCAGTAATGCTAGCAAAGGACGAGGCCGCACGCGTGAGGCAACGGTCGATCCCGATTTCCGGCCACCGCAGGCGCGTGCTTGCGGACGGCGAGCAATGGGTAGCTCGCCGTCCGACCGTCCGGTAACCGTTTGACGAATTTATTTATGGCATCAAAAAATACGACTTACAACCATTAACAAGTGACAACATAAAAGAACAAATATCTTTAAGCTGTTGATCCCTGCATTAAAGCCGGCGTTCACGCGCCATTGTCTTACTATTGTGTCTCTAATTACGCACTCAAAAGGTTAAACGAAAAAGACGATAACCTGTTTTTTCTATGACAGTCATGTAAACATACTACATCAAAATATTGCAGGGATACTAAATAAAGCGGACGCCCTTAGCGTTTGTCTGCATGAACTACTAATAAAGAAAATTAACATCGACGTCATCTGCGTCTCTGAACATTTTATGATGCATGGTTACGAAAACTATCTCTCGATCCCCAACTATCAACTTGCCTCATGTTTAAGTAGAAGGGACTGTAAAAGAGGCGGAACCTGCATTTTGGTAAAAAAAAAAGTAAAAAAACTAAAACCCGACTACGACAAAAAAAAAATGACGAAACTAAAAGTGATTTCCAGGATGCTGAAATAAACAAGGTAAAAAGAAAAGCCGCAGTCACACGTTATAGGTAACAACCGAAACACTTTAATAACGTGTGACTACGGCTTTTCTTTTTACCTTGTTTATTTCAGCATCCTGGAAATCACTTTTAGTTTCGTCATTTTTTTTTTGTCGTAGTCGGGTTTTAGTTTTTTTACTTTTTTTTATTTAAATTATTTTGGTGTTAAATTACTGTGCTTCTATACCATTTGCAAAAGCTAAATTTAAAATTTCTAATTAATAATGGTAAATTAATTTTTGTCCACCAGAGGGCGCCACATTGAATTTTGATGATATATTTTGATAAGTACCAGTGAAGCCCTTTCAAATGATATCAAACACGGTGTATTTATCTTAACATTTTTTTTAACACATGACTTCTTGTCCGCTAGAGGGCGTCACTTTAAATTTGAACAATATTTTGGAAATGTACAAGTAAAGCTCTTTCAAATGATACCAAACACGGCGTATTTATCTCCATTTTAATTTTTTACACATTACTTTTTGTCCGCTAGAGGGCGCCATATCAAGTTTTGTGACACGTCACGTAACCTATGTTCAGCGGACAATTAAGACGGTTCTAACGATACCTCATACGTCGAGTTCCGATAAGTAGATTAGGAGCTATGAGGGAACAGATGAACAAACTCACATACATACATAGCCTGTCAAAATCATAACCCTCCGTAGTCGGGTAAAAAAGGGCCACTACTGGAAGGAAATACCTAACATAAAAAACATGGCAATAAGTAGTGCTTTTGAATGTTGTGCTGTCGAATTAACACAAACTGGCACCATTATAGTCTGTATTTACAGGGTACCAACCTCATACATACATACATACATATTCAGTCTTTTAATGTTCCCACTGCTGGGACTCAGGCCTCCTCTCTCTCTAGGAGAGGGAATGGGCCGTAATCCACCACGCGGGCCCAGTGCGGGTTGGTTGATGTCACATGTCTTCGAATTTTTGGTTCTAGGACATGCCGGTTTCCTCACGATGTTTTCCTTCACCGTTTTGAGAGCAGTGGTGATGAAAATTTCATCACCACTGCTCTCTACTCTCTCTACTCTCTGCATTACTTTGTGTAATTTATTTCATCATGAAATAAATTACACAAAGTAATGCGCCTGGCTGGGTTTAAACCCGCGACTAACAATTCGTAAGTTGGGGCCGTTACCACTCGGCCACTACTGCTCAAGTAATTTAAATATATTTTTTTAAACGCCTGGAAAAGCTACTACAATATATTACAAATAAATATAAAAGAAATATTATAATATGTGGTGACTTTAATATTGACATTTTAAAACGTAACAACCTCTCATTAGACTTGGAGTGTCGATTGTTGAACTATAATTTAAATTTAGCTATAAGACAACCGACTAGACTTAACAGTAACACTTGTATTGACAATTTTGCCCATAATCTAAGTAAAAAATGTGAACATGACGTAATAGATTTTGCTCTATCAGATCACACTTGCCAAATACTTAAATGTCCAACAAAAATGATATATCTGCTTAAACAATGGTATGTTAAACGACGCGACTATAACATAAATAATATTAAAACATTCAAAGAATGCTTGCAAAATCTTTCTTTTACGGAAATATATGAAACTGAAGACCCAAATGATGCCTATGATCTGTTCTTGGAAACTTTTTCTCTATTTTATAACTTATGTTTTCCATATAAGGTGATAACAATGAGATCACACAAGCGACCTCAGTGGTTATCCCGCGGCATTCTAAAATGTAGCAAAAAGAAAAGGGCACTCTTGTGGCGTTATCGCCTGCAACGAAAGCACACAGATAAAGTGGATTTTAAAAAGTATTCTGCAATATACAAGCGAATAATTAAGTTAACTCAACGAGCCCAGAATAACTACAAAATCAAGTCGGCCACTAATAAATCAAAGGCTACTTGGGATATTATTAATCGCTCAAAATCAAATTTGCCTAAGCATGACATTTCATGTATTACCACAAAAGATAGGAAACTGACACACCCACATGACATAGCGAAAGCTTTTAACGACTTCTATTATTTTAATGACTTATTTTAATTTAATTTAATTTGTGACTAATTGACTTATATTTTAATGCATTTGAATATTATACTAACGTAGTTTTTAAGTTTCAGTTACTAACATAATATGGACATTGGAATTAGTCTGAAATAATTTTTTTTTTTTTTTTTTTTTTATTTTTTTTTTTTTTTTATTTATTTTATAATGAAAAGATCAAGCCAAATAGCAATAAAAGTAATAAAATGACAAAATATATAGAAAATCGCAATAATTCTATGTTTATGCCTCCGAGTTCAAAAAATGACATAGCGTCTATAATAAAATCATTAAAAAATACCAGTAGTGTAGGTAACGATGGCTTGTCAACACTAGTGATTAAGCAGGTAGCAGACAATATCAGTGGACATTTAAGTCACATTATCAATTTATGCATTACAAGTGGTACATATCCAAGTAAGCTTAAAACTGCTATTGTGAAACCTTTGTTAAAGAAAAATAATAGAGAAGATATGGAATCTTACAGACCCATTGCACTTATCCCAATACTTTCAAAAGTATTTGAGAAGTATATATACTCACAAATATACCAATATTTAGAAAAACAAAACATATTAACTCAAGACCAAAAAAGATTTAGAAAAAATAAAACCATTAATATGGCCGTGTATGATTTTATAAATAAAGTCATCACAAATGTCGATTAAAGATTGCCCGTATGTTCGATTTATTGTGATATGAGTCAGGCGTTTGACTATGTTGACCACAACATCCTACTTGAAAAATTATTCGCTTATGGAATCAGAGAGAACGTCCTGCAGTTAATTGAATCATATTTAAAAAATAGGAAACAACATGTGGAAATACGCAAAGTAGATCATAAGACTTAACACAAACAAAATTATACAGATCAGATCATCGGACAATTGAGTATGGCGTACCACAGGGCAGCATGTTGGGCCCGCTTTTATTTATTATATACTTACATAAATGATTTGCCAAAAGTGACTGAACACCATATGTCACTGTTTGCTGATGACAGAACAGTCACAATAAGCAGTATGGATAAACAAATAGACGAAAGTGAAGTCACTAAAACATTAAGTACCATAGTAAAATGGTTAGAAGATAATAATTTAAAAATAAATCTAGACAAGACCAAATTGATGCTATTTAGCCAACGTTTAATTAATAAAATAAATCATCATCATCATCATCATCATCATCATCATCATCATCATCATCATCTTCCTGCCCTTGTCCCGTGTTATTTGGGGTCGGCGCAACACGTTTTTTTCTTCCATTCTGCCCTGTCACTACGTCATACTATCACTAACTTCCTTGACTATTGACTATATTGACTATAATAACCATATGATAAATCAAGTAAATATGACAAAATTTTTAGGTATTACAATTGACCATAGACTGGATTGGAAAGATCATACAGTAGAATTAATTAAAAGAATTAGTTCGTCCGCCTATGCCCTTTACAAACTGGCATTATAGGCGAGGCCGCTCTTGTCACGGCGTACCATGGCATTGTGGCCTCATTACTACGATTTGGAGTAAAATTCTGGGGTAACTCCACGAATAGAGAACTAGTGTTCAAGGCGCAGAAAAGATGCATCAGGGCAATGTTCGGTTTAAAGTGCATAGAAAGTTGCAAGCCTTACTTTACAAAATATAAAATACTCACACTTCCATCGCTGTACATATACGAAATTGCTGTCTTCGTTAAAACTAACCCTAAACTTTTTCCGAAGCTGTCTGACACTATAACTAATACGCGTAGTTGACACGATCAAAGTAGATTACGTGTTGTGAAATGCAATACAGCATTGATGCGTAAAAGTATATTTTGCATGGCGCCAATGGTATACAACCACTTACCAAGGCACATGAAAGAATTAAACGTTAATAAGTTTAAAAAACAGCTAAAAACTTTTTTGGTAGAAACGGCATATTGTTATTATTATTATAGCATATTATAGTATTTCAGAATATTTGACGGAGAAGATATGAATTGTTGTAATTAGTTTTTTTAATATTTTTCGATTTATTTTAATTTTACTGACATTTTAATTATGTATTTTTTTACTAGCTGACATCTTTAGTTGTATAGTGGTTACCTTGACATTTTTAATTGTATAATTTTTATCTTGACGTTTTGGACATTTTAGTCTTTACATTTTTTTACTAGATGACATCTTTAATTGTATAGTGTGGCTACCTTGACATTGTGATTGTATAGTTTCTATCTTGACATTTGGACATTTTAATCATTACATTTTTTTTTTACCAGTTGATATTTTTAAGTTTATAGTAGCTACCTTGATATTTTTAACTGCATAGTTTTTATCTTGACATTTGTATTTGTATAGCTTCTACGAGTATGTCGAAATTATTATTTTAAATTATTATTTACATAATTTATTGATAATTGATATAATTTATTGAGTTTGCGTCTAAAATATGTGACATTTTTGCACATCTGATTGTGGTTGAATATGACGGACAATGTTTAAACCTGCCAGCTAATTACTGTACTCATATTCTAGCAAAATAAATGATTATTATTATTCCCTTTATTTCACTTATATAAACATATTAGTTACATTTTTATATTTTAAAAATTAAAAAATAAAGCATTTAAAAATATATAAAACAGCATCCCACCGGTATCGGGAACAGGGTCCAAGCTACCGGCGGTCAGGGCTCCAGAGAAAGGAACCTCCTAACTATACGAGCAGTGTCCAGGAGAACCACTTTCTGAATCAAGCCCTTGATCCAGTCGCCTAACGCGAGCCTCCTAAGATGTTGGTCGAGGCTCTTGGCTATTAAGCCATTGGCTGACACGACTATCGGTACAATGATCGCTGAGTCTACATCCCACATGTCGACAACCTCGCGAGCCAAGTCAATATACTTGATTGGTTTATCTTTCTCGGCTTTCACGAGGTTATCGTCATGCGGAACGGATATGTCAACAATCATTGTACGCCTCTCGCTTCGGTCTACCACCACTATATCAGGCCTATTGGCAACATGGCCCGATCCCAGTACAATGTGATATCGCCATTATCGAGAACTGGGTCGGGCACATACCTGTAGTACGGCACCTCCGATTCTACAAGAGAGTACTTCAGAGCAAGTTGCTGATGGATAATCCTCGCTACAAGGTTGTGTCTATGCAAGTATTCCCCGTTAGCCAGACGAGAACAACCAGAGATAATGTGGCGGATTGATTCACCAGGTCGGTGACATGCCCGATAGATGTCAACCGTGCCGTCCTTCACAATAAACCTCCGGTAGTTATTCGTCATGATAACTTCGTCCATAATTGCACAGACAAAACCTTCAGTTTCCTCAAAGAGGTCACCGACGCGCAGCCAGGCTACGGACGCTAGTTGGTCTACATCGGGTCTATGAAGGGCCCGGAAAAAGCGTCCGTGAAGTTCCTTACTCTGCCACACTTCCCTGCGATCGTTAGTGTCAAGCACTACAGGTTTGCTCCAGTTCTCGTTAGCCAAGGAAAGTGGGGTAAGTCCCTTGTCCACTGCCACTACATCACGATGCATACCCACGTCGGCGGCTAGGAAATATTCCCTGAGACTACATAACTCGCGATTTTGCAGGGTCTTAGCATTTAAAAAGCCTCGACCCCCACACTTCCGCGGGATACACAGTCTCATCACCGACGACCGTGGGTGATGCATTCGGTTTGCAGTAAGCAGTGTACGAACCCGCCTATCCAGGGCGTCCAATTCTGTTTGAGTCCATTTGAGTACGCCGAAAGAGTACATCAATACCGGAATGACCCAACCGTTGAAGGCGCGCACCTTGTTTCCGCCTGATAGAAGGCTATTAAATACCTTCTTCAGGCGTCCAAAGAAGCGCTCCCTCAACGACTGTTTCATGTCAGTGGCATTGATACCTAAAGCTTCCGACATACCTAAATACTTATAGGTTTCAGTTGGAGAGAGGGATCTCAGGTTTATGGAGTCCGATAGCTGAGTACCCACGGACTCCACAATCTACCCTCGCTTTACATGCCTGACCGCACAAATGTGCGGTCATGTATGTAAAGTGCCATCAGGATGGAGTTTGGTGTGGACATTGGTCCACACCTACTACTGAAGGTTTCAGTTACCTTCAGTAGCTCCATCAGTTGAAGCTTGTTGGAGGCAAAAAGTTTCAAGTCATCCATGTAAAAGAGGTGAGATATAACCTGACCACCTTTCTTCAACCGATGGAGAATTCAGGCATAGGCTTATGCCTGAATTCTCCGGCAGTGTGCTTAGAGGATTCAAGGCTAGGCAAAACCAAAGCGGACTCAAACTATCACCCTGGAATATACCCCGCTCGATCCTCACCGGTTCGCTGTTCCTCTGGATATTTCGTAATCCTGGATAGCGAAGGACTGTCCTCCATTGCCTCATACACGACATCAGGAATGTGCGTAGTATTGCATCAATTTTGTACAATTCTAGCACCCTCATGAGCCATGTATGAGGAACCAAGTCGTAGGCCTTCTTATAGTCTATCCAACATTTCGACAGATCCTTTCGGGAGCGCCGAACCTGTTGGCTAATGACCATATCGATGAGGAGTAGCTCCTTAGTACCGCGAGACCCTTTCCTACATCCGTTCTGAGAGGCAGACATGATTAAATTATTGTCTATATGGTTGTTAATCTTACCTCTCAAATTGGATGTAAGAACTTTATAGACCGTAGGTGTAGTGTATGTGAATTGACACGATACATACACTGTCTCGTGTGCTCATGTACAAGTGCCTACGGGAGAGTCACCAGAGCCGCGGGCGAGTGTGGACGTAGTGTACTGTGTACGCGTGCATTGTCGAGCCAGTGATCCTAACGGGTAGGAGAGGAATAAACCAGACACAACAAGTGGCGACGAGCAAAAGGTAACAAAAAAAAAAAAAATTTAAAAAAAAAAAACTGTCAGTCTATACATTTTTTGATTTCTGTATCAAAAACTAGAATATTTGATTATTAGAGTGAATATCTACATATTTATTTGATTCCTGAACCAAAACATAAGTATTATATATCCGATTGATGGAATAAATACTTACACATTATATACATATTTAGTTGCTAGATCAAAACATGAGTATTTGATTCCTTAAATGATTTATTTGATGATGCAATTGTAACACTCGCTCAGTTAACGAAAAATAAAATCGGCCAAGTGCGAGTCGGACTCGTGCGCGAGGGGTTCTGTATCGTCCATAGCAAAAGATTGTATGGAAACCCCACTTAAATATTTGTTCAATTCTGTTTTTGGTATTGGTTGTTATGGTGGCAACGGAAGTGCATCATCTGTGAAAGCTGCCTGGCTATCGCGGTTCATGAAATACGGCCTGGTGGCAGACGGACGGACGGACGGACAGCGGAGTCTTAGTAATGGGGTCCCGTTTTACCCTTTGGAAAACGGTTCGTCTTACAGAACCCTAAAAAATGATTAAAAATATTAATTGGACGGAAGTACTCAAGGTCTTATGATATAAAATGTGGTCTTTGTTGACCGGAGGGCCCGCCAAAGTCAGCCGTCGTACCTACGTATATTAATGTAAACAACGACGTATGTATGATGTAAACAAATATAGATGTGTTTATAAAAGGCCACAGAGACATGTGTAGTTAGCCGACGCCAAACTTTTATACATTGTTATTAGACGATACAATGTGGCACTACAAGTTGGTTTAAACTCGGACAAGCTTATAAGAAGGGTGAAAGTATCAATCTCCATTAAGAGGGTCCTTTTTCACTCGCCGTCGTCAACGTCGAGCGTGGTTTGAAGGCTTGTTGCTTCACCTAACGCAGTCCAACGCGATGTTTGATGGGGAGGCAACGCAAAAAAAAAAGAGAGAGAGATAACGCCTGAAAGCTCTGTTGGCGTTCGGTGATTCCGTGGGTTGCACGAATGTTTCACAAATCTTGTTCCAGGAAATACGTGTTTTTTTTTTAGCTCATAAAAGTTTTTCAAAAAAATTGACATCATCCGAAAGTCTCGTTTCAGTGTGTAAGGCTTCTATTGATGTACTTTTAATTTTAATATATGAGTACATTATGGAGGGCCAGGGTTCACGTGAAATGGTAAATTTTCAGAGATCTTTACTGGATTGGTTTTACGCTGGTTTATGTTTTGATTTCTGTAGAAGCCTGGACAATATCCACAAGATAGCTATGTATCCAAAATATCTAGAGAAAGATGTGTAATAACATCATAGTCACGAAAGAGCGGTTTTGTGAAAGTGTACCTCGAATAGGACGCTTTTAAATTAAGAAACTTACTTGGCTTTAAGTATCAGCCTCCATTAAATTGGGAAACTTACTTGGCTTTAAGTATCAGCCTCCATTAAACTGGGAAACTTACTTGGCTTTAAGTATCAGCCTCCATTAAATTGGGAAACTTACTTGGCTTTAAGTATCAGCCTCCATTAAATTGGGAAACTTACTTGGCTTTAAGTATCAGCCTCCATTAAATTGGGAAACTTACTTGGCTTTAAGTATCAGCCTCCATTAAATTGGGAAACTTGGCTTTAAGTATAAGCCTCCATTAAATTGGGAAACTTGGCTTTAAGTATCAGCCTCCATTAAATTGGGAAACTTACTTGGCTTTGAGTAGCAGCCTCCATTAAATTGGGAAACTTACTTGGCTTTAAGTATCAACCTCCATTAAATTGGGAAACTTGGCTTTAAGTATAAGCCTCCATTAAATTGGGAAACTTGGCTTTAAGTATCAGCCTCCATTAAATTGGGAAACTTACTTGGCTTTAAGTATCAGCCTCCATTAAATTGGGAAACTTACTTGGCTTTAAGTATCAGCCTCCATTAAATTGGGAAACTTACTTGGCTTTAAGTATCAGCCTCCATTAAATTGGGAAACTTACTTGGCTTTAAGAATCAGCCTCCATTAAATTGGGAAACTTACTTGGTTAAAATTATCAACCCAAGAATTCAACACAATACATAATAAGAAAAAAGAAGAAATAAACCAAAACACAGAATATAAACATACAGGTTGTAAAACTGATAGGAAATTTAGCAGATGCGGTAGCAGTAGACATTAGCATACGATAGTCAATGCCCAGCAAAATCTAAGTCATGCCAAGGCTGTGACAAAATTGAATACTTTCGCAAATATTGTAAATCAGTGAGAGTAGCCATTAAATGGTAGGCCGAAAGATAAGGAAAAAATTGTATCAGAGAGTTTGAGAAATAATGACAATAAAAAGAAGAAAGTTGAAGTAGATTACGTACTTAATCGGCTGAAATGATGATGATGAATGATGACGTACGTGTGTGTGTGTGTGATGATAATGTAATCGTCAAGTGCACCTTAAATGGAATAAAGACTGATATTGCTGCAAAGTCAATATCATAACCCAAGAAACGTGGGAGACCTTAAATAAGCATATGCTCATGCTAGAAAATCAAGTACTGAAGCTAAACAGAATTCTACTAGCTTATGGCTGTAACATTCCACTTAACATTAAAGGATCATTCGACACCACTATTGGAATAAAAGGGCGGAAGAAACATACCACCATTTATGTCGTTGCAGAAGGTTCACGAGATCTGTTAGGGAAGGACACAGCCATGCGACTGGCACGGAAATTAATGAAATTAGTTATCAGCAATACCATAAGTTAAAGATTGTATTAGTAGAAATACCTATTGACAATACCGTAAAGCCAGTATCTCAGCCATATCGGCGCACACCAATTCCACTTGAAGAAAAGGTAGAAAAACAGATACATGAGCTGTTGGAGGGTGACATAATAGAGGAAGTGCATGGGCCTTAAAGATGGGTGTCCCATATGGTACCAATATTAAAGGAAAATGGCGTCTTGGGATTGTGTATAGATATCCGACGCGCAAACGCAGCTATCGTGAGAGAAAACCATCCACTACCTTGCAAAAAAATTGGTAAAGTAAAAATGATAAAGGTAAATTAATTAGAACTTAACCGGGATTGTAGACACATTACACCATTTATCACATCCAAATGACTATATCAGTACAAGAGATTAATGTTCGGGGTAAGCTGCGCCCCAGAAATCTTCCATAAATTACTAGAAAGAATTTTAGTAAAATGTGACGGAGTTATTAACTTTACTGACGTCATTTTGGTCTTTGGTGACAATGCTGAGTAACACGATTCACGGTTATGGAACGTTCTAGATGTAGGTACTGAAGGACAACAATGATTGCTCAATGGAAAAAAAAAGTGCTTAATTAAAGCAGAAGAGATAAACCTTCTAGGACATGTATTGACACCAGATGGCATGAAGCCACTGAGAAAATATATTGGCAATTTCTCAAATTTCAGAGACAAATGACTATAGAGGAACTAAGTTTTTAGGATTGGTCAACTACGTCAATAAATGGATTCCAAATTCTAGGTCAGGGTTTGAAGGTTACATACAATCTTACAATTGTAATATCGCGGACCCTTTGTCTCAGCTGAGTAAATATTTGGATTTGCCACCTAAAGAAAATAACTATGTCTGCCAAATTGTAGAACAGTCAAGTCCACAAACGATATCAATGACTCGATGACAAAATTATTGATGCTTCCAGAATAGAGAGGAATAAACCAGACACAACAGTAGGTAAGCACGTTATTGGTCTATAATTTTTAGGTTCCACGGTACTACCTGATTTGTGGAGCAGGTGGGTAACTCCTGTTGTAAGGAACTCGGGTAGCGAACCAGACTCCAAGGCAGCCTGATACTGAGATGCTAAAGGAGCGTGCGATCTTTGTAGCCACTTTATCCAAAAATTGTGCAGTCCGTCCGGCCCTGGAGATTTCCAATTAGGTGCTACGTCGGTGGGGCTGATCGTGATTGTCCCCATTTTTGGTATTGAATCGCACGCTCGCTCGACCTCCCGAGTCCAACTACCTTCGGTGTGACTGACAGGCACCGACCAGATGCTGCGCCAGAATGAACACATGGCGTCATCATCCGGCAGGCGCGTGTCAGTCACACCTTGGTCCGGCCGCTCCCAAGCCCTGTATACCCACCTTTCATTACTCTGGAGTTTGCTATTCTGGGTGTACCACTCCACCCGCCGCTTATACCTTTTGATTCGATTTGCCCATGCATACACCTTCTGCTTCTGGAAGGTGTATGCATGGGCAAATCTTATTGTTATTATTATTAGCTATGCTGGTATTATTTTTTATTGCTGACGATAGCTGAGCCACGAAGAGATCAGTTGATACGTTAGCATCTTGACAGTATATTGCTGTTAGTTTACTTTATTTTACACAGTTTTGTTATTAAATTAGTTCTTCACTATCCACAAGAGTTTTAGGTAGAAATAATTATTTAAAACCACTTTTTGTGAATAAAGACTGCGGAGCGTACAGAAACACACGTCAACACGTCAACTCTCACTTTGTTGCGCATTAAGCGGGGGGGGGGGCGTATATTTAGTATAGTATTAGTTATAAAAAATCAAATATCACATTACCATAATCAACAACATCAGTATTCTAATCTGCATCTTATGGCACTTCGATTTTCCTTACAGTATTTCTATTGCACGATATTCGGTTCAGCTAGTTCTGATGGCCAGTACTGCAATGCGTATATTTATACGTATGTACAGTATTTATACGCCCATAAGGTGGTGCGAAAGTGGCATGTGTTACAGGATGTGTATATCACATTATTATCATTATATTTCTAGCATGTATTTGCAACAAAGGGCATAGAAAATCACTTGACAAAAGAACATAACATGTAAATGTTGTAACGTTGTATAGTAAATCTCAACGCTCCTATCGAAATTATCAGAGCAAACTGCGGTAAAGACTTGCACTGATCAACAAAAATATTAACAGGAACCTTACAACCTAATAACTTAAAATAAACAGATAACAGAACACTTTGTTGGTGATATAATAAAATAAACTAAACCTAATCTATAACTAAATACACACTATACTATACTACTTAAAGATATTGAAAAATCGACTAGTAATTACATTACGGTTCCAACTCGCTAATTCGCTTCACGTGTGGCGGTAGTATTTATTAAGATCTAAGACGACTCGGCTTTTGCAGAGCGCACGGTCATTGTCGATCAGACATCTCAGCTGATATACACGTTCACACGCTCCTTACGATCATTTAATATACTTAGCGTGTGTCATCTTACGTGGTTTTAAATATTAACGGCATTGATCATAAAGTTTCCTAGCTTCAGTATTAACCCCGTATTGGGTAAGTGTTGACAATTACCTTTTTTTTGCATAATCATGCTGGATACGGCCATTACATGACAAGAATTGTATCACCCATTTTTTGTATCTTCTGTTGGTGTTTTAGTTCCTTGTTATTTTGTTGTTCCATTAGTGCTTACTAGCTTTAAGCGTAGTTTCCTTTTTTTCCGCTCCGGTTCTGATTGTGACATGCACACATTCGCCTTAAGCGCCTTCGTACTTCCTCTGCCCTGCGCTTACACACTGTTGCGGTCACAATCGGACAAGGATAAGCGGGAGACAAAGAAACTTATTCGACGACTGGAAAATTCCAGGGTCCAAAGTTCTGGTTCAGGCACCTGGCCTGAGATCCATCCAACCGTTCGGCAACCCTCTGGCCCTTCGTCTACCAGCGGGTCGTCTACCTGCGGGACGTCTTCCTGCTGGCGCCTAGTCCTCGATCTCCAGCTTCATTGTGGCCAGGATAGTACTTTGCGCGCCTACCTCCATAGTCGTCAGATATAAAAAAAACGGCATTTGTTCCTGCGACCTTTTTAAATAAATATTATTGTAGATAGTGCTGAGTATTATTTATCTTGTACTAGAGAAATAACCCGCAAACGCTACAATGTTATGAAGAAAATTTCATTGACCACTTGGTCTAGGATGTGGATATTTTACACTCTGTTGCGCATACCTACAAACTAGAGTTTAGAGAGGTATGCGGAACAGAGCGCTTAACTTGTCCTGGTCAACCCTATTTTTGGAAAAAAGGATCTTACATACCCTACGGACTAACTGGATTGATTATGAAGCAATATTACAAACTCTACAGTGAACTTTATTTTCATGCAGGCCAGTTAGTCTAGAGCTTAGTGGCTCTGACTGCTATGCCGAAGGTCGTGGGTTCAATTCCCACCCAGGACAAATGTTTGTGTGATGAGCACGATCATTTGTTCTGTGTCTGGGTGTAATTTATCTATTAATTTAGAAACTAGCTTGTGCCCGCGATTTCGTACGCGGATCCTGTTGCTTATGCCAGCGATAACGGGGTCGTCAAAATCGAAGATCTGAAACGTCTGATGTCGAATTCTAAGAGCCCGGGGACGAGAAAACAACGTGATGTGCGAGACGATTCGAGACGTTCCAGATCTTTCATTTTTGTAAGTCAACAGGAAATGCCCATCAGACTAAACAACTTTTGCTAAGACGTCATACCTATATATATCATAGTGTCGCTGGGCTTTGGAGTTCCACAACAGGTGTTCCAGATCTTCTTTATTCTCACAGCAGAAAATGCTCTTCACGTGGAATATTTTTTGCTATAGCACCATTTTTAATCTCTTATACTTTAGTTGGTCTGTTGCGGTTCTGCATCAGGGTTACATTTTCCAAAATAAATTATAGGCTATAGGTTGCCCAGACTTAATACTTATCCAACAAAAAACTTTTCTTCCCGTAATTCCGCAGTGGATCCCAGGGGTACACTGAATTAACAATAATATTGCAAATAACTTAAAAAAAAATCTTTATAAATAGCTTCAGTTCACGAGCACCTTGAAATGAGAAAAATCAAAGAGGAAATTCAAAGCTTGGCAGCTAAATACAACGAGCGGCTAATCAGTCACCCTAACAAACTCGCGCGGCAGCTCACCACGAACCAGTATGTGAGGCGACTAAAACGTCATCAGATCCTAGAGCTAGAAGACAGACAGCAGCTCTGGTCAGCAGATGAGTAGATGCTTCCAATGGGAAGCCACTCCGCATAACAGAACAGATTTGCTCATAGAAAAACTATAGCTGTACCCGTGGCGGGAACACCCAAATACTCCGAAATATTTTATTCCGAATTTCGATGTTCCGATTTTCAAAAGTCCGAATTTCATAATACCTAAGAATTATAAATGCCTATTATTAAAAATCACGAAATTTATTTTACCGAAAGTCGTAAATGCGATTTGTTAGTTTTCCGATTTTCATACGTTCAAAGAATCAAATGCTCGAAGGGTTCGCAGTCCGAAAAACAATAGAAACGAATCGCTGCAAAACCGACTTCACGCAGTCTTGTCTGCCCTACCCCTAAAGTGTAATTTAAAACCGCGTAGGCGCGGAGGGGTAGGGCGGCCCGCGAGCCGAGAAGCAGGTGGTTTGAAGGCCCGCCGCAGCTTCGGCTTGCTGGCCGGCTTCGCCGGGCAGCCTCAGCCGCGGCGGTGAGCGTTAAAACCATCTGCGACGATAAACTCGCGTGGGGCCGCCTAAACCCCGCAGAGCCAGAGCCGTGACAGAGATAACACTTGCTGCATGTTGCATGCCTGCTTTCATGCTGCATGCCTGCTTACATGTTACATGCTTGCTTACATGTTGCATGCCTGCTTGCATGTCGAATGCTTGCTTGCATGCTGCAAGTCTGCTTGCACGCTGAAATAAATCCCCTGCATGCTGGAAAACGCATCTATCATTAGTTTTTTAATTCTACCCCCTCATACTACACATAATATTAAACTTCTCTCTGACGGGCAATTATGTGTTTATTTGTCTTGCTATACAGTTTTACAAGGCGTTTTTATTTCGGAATTGTATTAATTGGCATTTTAATAATCGGAATTCGTATTTTTGATGTTTCGAATTATCATTAAGTAGGACTTTTTGTTATTCGATCTATTGAAACTTTGTATTTTGAGATTAGTAATTATAAAATTATAAACGGGAGCAGTGGTGGCCGAGTGGTAACGGCCCCGACTTACGAGTTGTAGGTCGCGGGTTCAAACCCAGCCAAGCGCATTACTTTGTGTAATTTATTTCATCACCACTGCTCTCAAAATGGTGAAGGAAAACATCGTGAGGAAACCGGCATGTCCTAGAATCAAACATTCGAAGACATGTGACATCCACCAACCCGCACTGGGCCCGCGTGGTGGATTACGGCCCATTCTCTCTCCTAGAGAGGAGGCCTGAGTCCCAGCAGTGGGAACATTAAAAGGCTGATCATTTCCAATTATAAACGTTAGGAATATTGAAATTTAGGAATTATAAAAAGAGGAGTAATGATATATCGGAGTTGTTATGTTCGGAATTTTGAACCATTCGGAATTATGAAAATCGGTATTTTGAAATTCGTATTTGTGACTGTCGGAATAAAGTTTTTCGTATTCATGTAGTGTACCCACCCGTGGCTTTGCCCACGTATCGCATAAGTATTTTTTTTTTAACTATTTTTATTTTAATATTAGTTAATGATAGGTAGTTTGTTGATTTACTGAAACACTCAAAAGATGCGTCCCATACTATACTATAGCATAGATCCCTCAAAAACTATTTGGCTTAGTAAACTCAAAATTTTAAAGTTATGTAGTTAATTTACTGGTAAGAGACGTCAGGTTAATAAGGAAATTTAGTAGACGTCGAATAACAGAAGTGTAATAATTTACTGTAACACTTCTGTATAAACAACGTTCGTTGTTTTTCCCTCGGTCTCAATCAATATGTACAGTGAGTCAGGACTGGTGACGCGGGAGCAAGCGACGTACAGTTGTCTGTGTGAGAAGCAGCTCGACCAGAGGTCGATACCCGCAGCCTTCAGTGTCTGCCCCTGCGACTTATTTATTGTCATGGCGAAGCACACGCTCACAGGAAACTGCACGCGCTTGAATTGAAACGGGGTAATTGTGGGGAATCGGTGGTATACGTGGTATAAACACTGTCTCGCCGACACTACAACCCGTTAGAATTTCCACCTCAATGATATTTCTATGCAGCGAGACGACTTTGAACCGGGTCCCATTGCACAGTTTCGGCGGAGTGATATTCCGAAGAAGCATAATTGGGACACCGACTGTAAAGGCCATTCAAATAAAAGATGGTAATTTCGACTAAGTGGACTGTAATTCTTAATAAGTAAAATGGTACATAGGATAGTGCACCCCGACAATATTATAAGCGAGCGAGCGAGCGAACGCGCAACGTGGAGCCTGAATCCGTTCTGTCTTGTCTGTGTCTCGCGCGCGGCGGCGCGACCGCCACCGACGCGCACCGGCCCGCTCTGATTGGTGCGGCTCTGCGGGCGGCGGGAGGCTGAGGTGGCGTGGCGCGGGACTAGAGCGCGACGCCGAATATTGTGTGTCATAGACATTCTGCCGGGCCACAAATGAGAGGGCATATCCGATTGAATGCTCGTCTGATGGTGCCTGTGCTTGTTTGGATGTCAGCCACCCTTGTGACTCCGTCAGGCCCCGGATGGAGCTGTGTTACTCGTCCAAGGATCCAACGGGCAGGTGGGAGAGCGTCATCTTTTACGACGACCAAGGTGCCTTCTGTCAGCTGTCCCGACGACTTCTTCCATTTAGTTCTGATCTGAAGCTGAGAAATGTACTCTTTGTAAAATCGTGTCCAAAAATGTTGACGCAGGAGCTCTACGCGCTTGTATCTGGGTAGATGCATTGGACTGCAGTCAGTCACTGGTGGATGTGGCAGTACAGCTAATGATCGACCAATTAAGAAATGGATTGGAGTTAGGGCAGTGAGGTCAGACGGATCAGAGGAGAGAGGCGTCAAAGGCCTTGAATTTAAGATACCTTCGATTTGGCATAAGACTGTGTACATTTCTTCATATGTGAGATGAGCTAAGCCTAAAACTCGCCTGAGGTGATGTTTTGTTGATTTGACTGTGCTTTCCCATAGCCCACCAAAATGTGGGGAGTATGGGGGAATGAAGTGAAAAGTAATGCCTTGTTCTGCTGCACTGTCACTGATTGAGTCCCGATTCCTCGCTAAAAAACCCGTGATAACATTAGATGCTCCTACAAAGTTAGTGCCATTGTCTGAATATATGTGTGTAGGTTTCCCTCTACGGCTGATGAACCTATTTAGTGCTGCTAAATAAGCTTCTTTAGTCAAATCGGTAACTAATTCCAAATGAACAGCTTTTACTGCAAAGCATACAAATATGCATATGTATGACTTTATTAATTGACTACCACGCCCCCTATGGTTACTGATCATGATTGGTCCGGCATAATCTACACCGACATTACTGAATGGGAATTCTGAGTGCATGCGAGGCTCAGGTAGGTTGCCCATGATTGGGGCAATGGTTTTTCCCTGAAAACGTTTGCAAGTTATGCAGGATTGAACTGTTTTTCTGGCTAGATTGCGGCCACTGATAGGCCAGTAGGTTTCACGTATGTGAGCGAGTAGTAGCTGTGGACTAGCATGGAGAAGTGTTCTATGATAAGTAAAGAAAATGATTTTGCTAATGTGATGTTTACCATGCAGTAGTAATGGAAATTTTTTGTCATGGTGAAATCGCGAATTAGCGAGCCTGCCGCCCACGCGAATGACTCCGCTGGCCTGATCAAAAAATGGATTTAATGAAATTAATTTGTTCTTTGCTGGTAATGCATTATTTGTTGAAAGTAATTCATATTCATTAGAAAATGAATTTATTTGTGAAATTTTTACTAACTTTAATTTTGCCTGATTTAGCTCTTCAGTTGTTAATGAAATAAAATTGTTTGAAGCTGAATTACTTTTCTGTGTTTTTTTTCTGCAATTGTGTATGAACCGCAATATGCATGCAGTTACGCGTGTTAACTTTGTGAAATTAGAGTAATTATGAATGAATGAATTGTTTTCTATCTGTGTGTAACACTGATTTGTGTTTTTGTGGTTCTGGAGTTTTGTTTCTGGCAGGTCAGAATAACTGCTGATATGCCCAGGTGATGTAGGCCAGCTGCTGTCATCATCCCTGAGAAAGTCTGGACCAAAAAACCACATGTCTGAGTGTATGAGGATTGATGCTGGGACGCCACGAGATATGAGATCTGCGGGGTTTTGCTTTGTAGGCACATATCGCCATGTATGTTGATCTGTAGCGGTTTGTATTTCATTAATTCTGTAACTTACAAATGCATTTAGTTTGTGTGGTGATAACTTTATCCATGATAAAACAATCATTGAGTCACTCCAAAAGAAACAGTCTGAAATAATGTGTGAATTACGGAGAGAGTCAATGACCTTTTTGTAAAGGCGAACAGCTGTGAGTGCTGCACAAAGTTCTAATCGTGGAATTGTTAATGTTTTTAGTGGGGCCACCCTGCACTTAGCTGTTAGTAGTTGTATATACACCTCACCATTTGTAGTATGTGTGCGCACATATGCACAGGCGCCATAGGCATTCTGAGAGGCGTCACAAAATATGTGTAGCTGTATGTGTTTAGCTGAATCACAGAAAACTCGTCTCGGTATGACTAATTGTTTCAAAGCTGATAATGTTTGTACGAAGTTTTTCCATAGAATTTCTATGTCATGAGGGACACTGTTATCCCATTGCAAGTTTAGTGACCACATTTTTTGCATTATTATTTTAGCTTGTAAGACTGAAGGACTTATGAGGCCCAAAGGGTCAAATATTTGGCCAATCATGGACAATATTTTCCGTTTTTTAATATTGTTACTTACCGAGTTTTCTATGTTAGTCGAGTATGTGGTTGTATCTTGATTTGGGTTCCACTAAATTCCTAATGTTTTTGATGGTTCTTTTGCACCTAAATTGATGGTGCTGTGTGGTAAATCTGATAATAGGTTTGCTTTCTGTAAAATGTCTTGATGGTTGGACTGCCACTTTCTGAGTGGAAGTTGTGCTGATTGTAGAGCTGTATTTACTGACGTTGCTATGTCTATCAAACGGGATTTCTTATCAGATCCTGTAAGCAGATCATCACAGTAGAAATCACGCATGATTATTTCTGATACCTCCTTGTCATGTTGGAAGTACAACCCGACCTGTTTGATACAACGTGTGGCGAGGTAGGGTGCTGAAGCTGTCCCATAGGTCACTGTATTTAATGTGTATGTATGTAGCGGTTCTGATTCATCGAAACGCAATACTATTTGTTGTAATGATCGTTGTTTTTCTATAACTTCAATTTGCCGATACATTTCATACAATCGGCTGATACTATGTATTTGTGTTGTCTAAATCTTATAAGAATTGAAATTAAATCATCTTGTACTACCGGTCCTATTATTTGTATATCATTAAGTGATATTTTATTAGATGTTCGTGCCGATGCATCAAAAACTGTTCTGAATTTTGTTGTAGTACCTACTGGTGTTACGTATTATACCATGATGTGGTATGTAGTATGAAGGTGTCTGAATGTTTCTGTCTGTATTTTTGGTCATGTGACCTAGGTCAAGATATTCTTGCATGAAATTTAAATACTGTTGTTTGTATGTTGGGTCTGATTTAAATCTTTTTTCTATGTTTAGAAAGCGATTCTTTGCCTGATTGTGATTGAAATTAGGTGGCCTTCCAGTGGCATCAATCCATTGCTTTATTAAAATTGCGTCTTTCGGGAAACTTAAAACATAAAATAACATTTTAGTTATCATTTTACACCTAAGTTTCTGCTAAACCTCACCATGTAAGACTTTTATTAGAAAAAAACAGTACAGAGCTTGTTAAATAAAGAGAACAAATAGAGAACTAGAACATGTTGCCTTATTTTAAGCAAAGTCGTTATTAAAATCTGAATCATGCCCGTTATTGTAGCGAATTCGAAACTTTTGAAGACTTTAAGAAGGAAGTTAAAATATCAAAATCAGAAATAAGTAAGGAAATAACACGAAGATAAGGCATAAGATACGATATCTGAAACCAAAAAATAGTCCTTCGACTATTAACTTACAATTTAACTAACTTACTTTACGACAGTTGCTTGCGTATTTCTTTACTACTCTATAAAATAATCAAAATAAATTTAAAAAATAAAAAAATATTAATAATAAAAAAAATATTAGAATTTATTATTTTAACAACATTTTAGTCTGGATTATTTTATTGGGTCCCGACTGTTGCAGTCAATATGTTCCGTATTAGAATTTATTATTTGTTTTATTTAAATTGGTTTTACGCTACTGGACTGAACTTGTTTTTTTTTTCTTTTTAGTTTTTATCTAAAGTTATTTTTTACGCAGTCGGGTTTTTTTTATTTTTTAAATTTATTTTTTTATTTTACACTTTTTAGTTTTTTTTTTTTGGCATCAAACAGTCATATACAAAAAAATATAATTCTTAAAATAATTGTTTCCTTACAATAGACCTATAGTGCCGACAATGTAATATTTAGGTAAAATTAAGTACAATAAACTCCACTTTGGAAGGACGCGTTTGAATTATACATATTATTTTTTTTGTAAGTACATAAACATAAATTCACTGAAACACATATTAATACCAGTTTGATAACTAAGTAGGTAAAGTGAAAAAGGTAAGGCGTATTAGGTGATATATCGACTTTTTAGCTTTAGTTTCAGGCTGTTAAGAGAAATGTTAAAAATATCTATGTCTGTAAATTCTCTGTTATAATTTAGTGGAACGGTATAAAAATGAGTTACGGGTATATGTTTTATTTAATCGAGGAGGAACAAAAAGTGGTTTTGTACGTGAGGGGCGTACGGGTAGGCGAGTGTGTGCTTTTAGTGATATTTTACTAAGTAATGAAGGAGAATCGGTTAACGAGTTTAAAATTTTGAACAATTGAATAATGTCGAACATATTACGTCTGTTTCGAAGACTTATCAGTTTATGCCTACGCAATGCATCTTCATATGCAGTGTCGTAAGTATTATTTCGATAATTAAGTGATTTCAGAAACTTTTTTTGTATTCTTTCTATTCTATTTATATGTATATCAAAACATGGGCTCCATACAGGGCTACAAAAATCTAGAATAGAACGAACAAATGAAAAATAAAGAATTTTTAGAGTCATAACATTTTTAAAAGGTTTACTGATTCGCAAAATAAATCCTAGGCTGCGAAATGCGGAGCTGACTATACGGTCTATGTGATGGGTAAATGTTAATTTGGAGTCCATAATGATACCTAGGTCCCTAATGGTGGTAACTCTTTTAAGAATTAGGCCATTAATTGTGTAGTTGAAATTAAACGGGCAAGTTTTCCGCGTATAGGACATTATAAAACATTTATCTATGTTGAGATAGAGTTGATTTGTTGTACAGTAATTGTGCAATTTTAATAAATCACTTTGTAATTTAGAACAATCGTCAACGGAATTAACCACTCTGAATATTTTAGTATCATCAGCGTAAAGTAAGTGATTACTGTGGTCAAATATAGATTCTATGTCATTTATGTAAAGGTTGAAGAGTAAGGGTCCAATATGGGAACCTTGGGGAACTCCGGAGGGAACCGGGAGGAATTGGGATAAGTAACCTTTGATACAGACCGCCTGACTTCGATTTTTTATATAAGATTGGATCCACCGCAATAAGTTGCCGTGTACTCCGGCCTTCGCAAGTTTTTCAATTAGCATATCATGGTTAATTTTATCGAACGCCTTCGAAAAGTCGGTGTACACGACATCTACCTGTAGATTCTTATCCATGGCTTGCACAAGAAATTCCGAAAAATTTAACATATTACTATCTACGCTGCGATGTTTAAAAAAGCCGTGCTGATGCTGCGAAATGTGATTACGAACAGCGAGTGAGATTTGAGAGGTTGGGATTGGAGAGATAGTTATGATAATCTAATAATACTATTTATTCACTCCATTTTAGGCGTACATTTATCACTTTAAAGTTCACAAACCTATCGAGTCATTCGGCTCGCTTATTTTGTATCTTACATAAAATTGAAGTGTCTGTTTAACAAAAAAACATTGGTTTTCTAAATGTTTATCAAAGTGTATTCGAAACTTACAACAAAAATGTGAATTTTGACATTTTTGGTGATCTGTTGGCTTGTTCCAGCTAATACTCGTATTCGTAATTTTCTCGCGGGAATGGGATTTCAAAATCTATATATATAAAAGAAAGTCGTGTTAGTTACACTATTTATAACTCAAGAACGTCTGAACCGATTTGGCTGAAAGTTGGTGGGGAGGTAGCTTAGAACCAGGAGACGGACATAGGATACTTTTTTTTTTGAGTAGGATATAGTAGGGTAGGGTAGAGTCGGGTAGAGTTGGGTAGAGTAGGATATAGTAGTCAGTTGACGGGAGCGAAGCCGCGGGCAAAAGCTAGTACGAGATAAATCTGCGACAAGGTTAAACAAAATTTGACAGGACTTTCTTTGGGATATAGCCAATATTACGATGAGTACCTACCTTAGGGGCCGGTTTCCCCCCCCAACATCACCACATCCTGATTCCCGGGAAAGAACATCTTCGAAAGGGCTGAACCGATTTTGACGGGACTTTCACTGAAGGAAAGCTTTTTTATATATATTTTTTTTGTTACAACTATCACACAACGCCGTCCACTCTCAAGCTAAGCCGAGCTTGTGTTATGAGTACTAGACAACTGATTAATATTCTTATATATTTCTAAATACATACATATTATAGATAAATTACACCCAGACAAAGAACAAATGATCGTGCTCTTCACACAAACATCTTGCGCTGGGTGGGAATCGAAACCCACGACCTCCGGCATAGCAGTCAGGGCCACGAACCACTAGACCAACAGGCCAGTCATATAGGTAGGTAATCATCTAATGACTTTTCCCGCCCTAGGGCGGAGAGGGAGAGCGTGTCAGACTTTTACTTAGTAAAACCAAACGTAGGTTCCTTCAATTACTCTTTGCGTTCTAGGACCACGGGTTATTTTATCAGAAGTCCTGCCAAGAGATGTCAACGGTTTTGTTGACATCTCTTTAAGAAACACGTAGTACAGGACGCTCGCACGTAGCACAGATCGAAAATCTGTTCGGTTCGGACAATAGCCGGACGGCCAGACTGCGAGCTACACATTGCACATCGTAAAAAAACCCGCGCCTACGGTAGCTGTTTTTTTTTTAAGGTGGGATATCATACAAATGACTTCTCGCGCTCTGGGCGGAGCGGGAGGGCGTGTCAGACTTTTACTGGCTAAAACTACACCTGTATCCTTCAATTACCCTTTGCGTTCTAGGACTACGGGTTTCCCTTTCAGAAATTCTCCGCGGTCCTAGCTAGCGGACATCGGCCCTGCTGGGCCCCTACGGTTTGCTGACATCTCTTTGAGGAGCGCGAGGATCACTACGCGCTGTTGACGACTGGGCTCGGTCCGGTTCATTACCGAACCGCCGGACGGCGAGCTACCCAGTGCTCGACGTCCGCAAGCCCGCGTCTACCGTGGCTGGTAGTCGGGGTCGGAATTACGGCGGCTAACGGTAGCTGGTAGTCGGAGGTCTCAACGGTTGGGGCGTGAGGATGTCCATTCCCTTACGCGTACGGCTGTCTCTATCACTAGCATTACTGCTTCGCAGAAGGAGGCGGCCGCCACCCATTCCCCCTTACTCCGAATCATAGACGCGCGAGATGTCATTACCGCCGATTGTCCCCACGAGGTCACGGCTCACTTCCACCGTAAGCTCCATCGTGTCTTTCGGGCGATCCATCCGCACTATGGCGACATCCCCGAGCATTTTCTTCCGCCTGAATCCGGTGCAGGAACCTTCCGAACTTATCATCTCCGGTGAGGGCCTGCGTCATGCGGAAGGTGTGGAAGCCGTGACGCCTCTCCAGCCATTACTCATAGAGGGGACTTACCGCCATGATTATGGCGTGCTCAACTGACCGATAGTTGATGTTACAAGGAGTAACCTAGGCTACTTTTCATTTTCCCGTGGGAACGGGACTTAATTTCCTGGGGGGGGGGGATATATCTTTGGAATTTTGGAATAGATAAATTTTTTTACACGATTGCCCCAAAAAAGGGGAGTAACGAAGTTGCGAGTAACCTAACCTAACCCAACAAGTTAGGAATTTATATATATAAATTTATTTTGGAATCGTCATGATGAGCTCTTGAATTTGATATCCATGTTGCACTAACCAAAAAAAAAAATATTTTTTTTAACTGTAATGTATAGCGTCCCACAGTCGTTATGCTGATTTTTTTTCAACGCCACCTATCTAAGAACACTTGGGTTAATAAGACGAATCTAACGATATGCTAATTATGTAAATCGGTTCAGCGGTTTGGAAGATATGAGGTAATAAAGAATATTACATACATACAAGATACGCGCGAAACACATAACCCTTCTTACAGTCGGGTAAAAAAATATTTACATTATTTCACTTTGGATATCCAACCAATCGATATTATGGTCGATAGTCTACAATAGTAGATCATACAGGCACATCATTAACTCACCGCAACTAACAGCGGCCGTATTATGAAATACACCGCATTGATAAAGTATCGTTATGTTATTTTTACATTGCTTGTTCAGTTGCTGAGCGTTAAATTTTGGTAGTGGTTAAAGAGCAATGTATTTACTGTAGAGTAATACAGTCGCCTTGATATTTGAAAACAAAAATAACGTAGTAGCAGCAAGGGATATTAGAAGATTTGTTGTTTTTACTGATTTTAAAGATAAATATAGTATTAAACTTGTACTTACATATGGTAAGAGATTCCGTGATGACCCAGGCTTCTCTTATCGCTTCGGTTCTTGCACGAAACCACTGCACAACACGGCATTTTAAATTTGTTTACGATCACGTATCGCGAATCTCCCAAGTTTATAACTAGCCAGTCATACTATATTAATCTTTGTTTATAACTGACGGCCATTTGCCCGTGTATGCCGTTTTTGCGCAAGTCGCGCGGACATGCACACGCCCCCTTGCCACTTCTCCTGTTTTTTATATTTCTATGGCGCCCAGCAACAATTCAATAGGGGCTGGAATATTAAAGTCTGGGTCTGCTAGTTGTATGCCACTGGGTATCTGAATAGTATTTCTGTATATGTATGTATGTGGCACTGAGTTAGAAATCTGATCAATTACAAGACACATTGTGTTGGTGCTGTAATTTTTGTGTGCTGATTGGATCTGAATATTAGTTTTTTCTGTAATGTTTGTGCACTGATTGTTGATACTTGTGACAGTGGTGTCAATAGTATGGATAGGTAAACCTAATTTTGAACACAGGCGCTTGGTGATGTAGCTTGAGGTGCTGCCATTGTCCATTAGTGCTCGTGTTGAGTGTGGTTTTCCCTGTTTGTCCAATATGTAAACTTGTGCGGTTGACAGTAATACTGTTTTGTTCTGTGTGCAACTGGTGAATGTGACTGATGATGACTTTGGTGCTTCTAAATGTAAAAGTGTATTATGCTTCTGTTTACAGTACTTACATGTTCCTGCTTTGCATGACTTGATGTCATGATCTGGGTGTAAACAGTTAGAACATACTTTTGATTTTTCAACCTCTTTAATTCTTTGTTCTATAGGCATTTGTCTAATTTTTTCACAAGAAAATAATTGATGGTGCTGTTTACAAACAAAACATGTAGGTACCTTTGGTGTGTGATGTTTTGTGAATGATTTTGTGTTTTGTCCCACTTGAGTTTCTGATCTGTTTGTATTGTTGATTTTTTTTGTTTCTTCTAAAGTTTCTAATAAATCTGCTCGATTTTTTAAAAACTTGTTCAGGCACTCAAATGTGGGCATATCTGTGAGCGTATTTTTATGTTCTTCCCAATATATCAATGTGTTTGAGTCCAATCTATACATATAATAAAACAGTAAAATGGTGGAGCGTTGGTATTAGTTGGCGAAAAAACTACTGAACCAATCCTGTTCAAATTTTGCATACATAATCCTTATAGGCCGGGTCAACTGTTAGGCTACATATTATCACGCTATTTGCTATGGGGGGTGAGCAATAATCCAAAATGTCGACATTGAACGACATTTGCCACGTTCGATCCCCAGCTACAGTTAAAAATTTTGTCATTATTTTATCTTCTTTTTTGTAATAAAATAACTTTTACCATTTTTTCAAAATAAAATTGACATTTCTATTCGATGTCTTCTAAATATTTTGTAAAAACTAATCAAAACACATAATAAAATCAAAGCGGCGAGTAAAATCACGTGCTAAAATGTAAATATGGCACAACGCCATCTAAAGACTGAAAGTAGAAATAATGATGACAATGATAGTTGAACGTCATATTTGATAGATGGCATTGTGTATTTTACGTAATTTTCTGAGTGGCGGATGAATGACCATCGCCCAAGTTTGCAGACGGTTTTATTGTTTAAAATTGGGCGAAAACCGTTATGATTAAACTGGAGTTAGACGGAGACATTTTTAATCCTACTGCTTTTTTTCCCCGTGGTTGTAACAAACTAATTGACCGTGATTATTCAAGGGATACCAACCAAAGGCGATAACAGTAAATACTTATATGTATTTAATTATTGACTTTAAAATAACATGGCCAAATTTTCGGAAGGGGTAGCATGGCACCTTGCGTTGGAAGGCCCCCAGGTAAACCTGGTGAGGGTCGCGGGAATCCGATGGATGCGAGACGCACAGGACCGGTAATTATGGTGACACTTGGGGAGGCCTATGTCCAACAGTGGACGTCTTTCGGCTGAAATGATAATGATAATGATGGCACCTTTATTTTTCTTTTTTTAAGGGTGGAAGTCATCCAATGACTTCTCCCACTCTGGTTGGAGCGGGAAACTTTTACTGACTAAAACTACACCTGTGTCCTTCAGTTGCCCTTTGCGACATCTCTTTGAGGAGCGCGTGGATCACTACGCGCTGTTGACGACTGGGCTCGGTCTGGTCAATTACCGGACGGCCGGACGGCTGTGGACGACCGATTGCTGGATGTCCGCGAGCCCGCGTTTACCGTGGCTGGTCGTCGGGGTCAGAATCTCGGCTCGGCGTGAGGACGTTCGTTCCCTCACGCGTCCTCCTCCTTCACTAGCTTTACGGCTTTGCAGAAGGAGGCGACCGCCTGCCATTCCTCCTCGCTCTGGACCATAGCCCAAAGTCACAAGGCCCGGTGCGAGAGGTGACTGACGCCGATTGCCTCCACGAGGACAACACACACCTCTGTGTGCTCCACTGTGTCCTCCGGGATGATGGCACCTTGCGGCCTAATAATGGTGTGTTTTATTATTAGCAGTCACTGCTTCATATAAAACTGGGTCGAAAGGTTTGCGTTCCTGATCACAGTTCGACAACGTATGATGTATCTCAGATTCCTTGCAGCCTTACGTCGACATCCGTACGTTACCTCCTTGCAGTGAGTGGTGACCAACACTGGAACCACCCTCTGAGGGAGGCCAGTCTCAGGGATAACACTAATCGGCTGCTACATTTGTTTACCGGAATTTAATTGTTTTATGGATACACAAGCTCAGGACTGTTGAGGGTGTTTCACGTGGTTTCTGTTCCGGATTCGTTTGGAAGTACTCTGATATTACCATTTTACAAATCGCCCGGAGGACCCGTTGTAGCATGCGGTGGAGGTCTATCCTGCTTGGGTGAACCGCCGTGTCTTCATAGAGGCAATCGGCGTCAGTGACCTCTCGGTTTGGCCATCAATATGCGAGTTCGATTGGACAGGGATACACGCGTTAAAGATTTTACCGAAATTCATCCAAAAGTTGGAGACTCTTCATAGGGTAGTTCCCACTATGGAATAACATTTGTCTGATATACGAGGACGTCAGTCAAATACACATAAAAAAATCCTAGATAAATGAACAAGTAATTTTTACGCCCCAAATGATCAAGCTGCAACAATCAATATTCAAGCATGCTCTCGCAAATTCTTCATAAGTACTGTTGTGGAGGAAGATAGTTGATGATGATGGTAATTTTTGGATTCACTGGCTTTTTGGCTTTGCACCATCAGTGCAAACGTTATCCAGCTGAAGGTCGGTGTCCCGATTATGTTCCTTCGTTTACCTCTACCAAAGCTGTCTGACGGCTTAAACTCTTCAGTGAAACATTATTGAGGCGAAAATTTTACAGGAGGTAACTCTTTCGAACAATCTTGCAGCCTTAGCAGACATTGGCCCTAGAGGGCCCTACCCATTTGCTGACATCATTATGAGTCGCGCGTAGATTACTACGCGCCGTCGATTCAGGATTGCTTTGACCAGATGACCGGACGGCTCCACCGCAATCGCCCTGCGGCTTTCAACACCTGGAGCATCACTTCCCTCATCATCCCTCATAGTTTCAGCCACCTTCTTCGATCGTAGTGCTTCACTGAAGGAGGCTACTGGTTGGCATTTTTTCCACTAATCGCCTCCATGAGGACACGGCGGCGCCGGCGCTCCTACCAAGCGGGACTGACTTCCACCGTAAGTTCCATCGTATTCTCCGGGCGATCCGCACAATGGTGAGACTCGAGTGTTTCTTTTTACTGAATTCGATACAGATACCTCCCGAAACACCCACATCCGGTGAGTCCTGCACAAAGAGAGGATGCCGTGACGCCTCTGTAACCACTCCTCAAAGACAGGCATTACCGCTGCGATTGTGACGTGCTCACTGTGACAATGTTGTTTTACCGGAACATAAACCAGAAACATACATAAACTAGTGCCTTTTCCCTTGGGGTAGGCAGAAATGCCAACTGCTACGACCCTTACATACTCTTTCTATTCATTGACGTTCATACATCTGGATCTGGACGAGTACATAACATGTATCCTGAAGGTAATTTGCGTTTTTACCTTTAACAGTTTTATGTGAAAGTACAATTAATAATTACGATGCTTTCAGAATGAATTGCAAGCACAGAATGATTGTACAGTTTTACCAACTTAACGTAGACGAAGTCGCGGGCAACAGCTAGTTAATAATATATTTAGTACTACTAAATTACCTTCAGGATACATGTTATGTACTCGTCCAGATCCAGATGTATGAACGTCAATGAATAGAAAGAGTATGTAAGGGTCGTAGCAGTTGGCATTTCTGCCTACCCCAAGGGAAAAGGCACTAGTTTATGTATGTTTCTGGTTTATGTTCCGGTAAAACAACATTGTCACAGTGAGCACGTCACAATCGCAGCGGTAATGCCTGTCTTTGAGGAGTGGTTACAGAGGCGTCACGGCATCCTCTCTTTGTGCAGGACTCACCGGATGTGGGTGTTTCGGGAGGTATCTGTATCGAATTCAGTAAAAAGAAACACTCGAGTCTCACCATTGTGCGGATAGCCCGGAGAATACGATGGAACTTACGGTGGAAGTCAGTCCCGCTTGGTAGGAGCGCCGGCGCCGCCGTGTCCTCATGGAGGCGATTAGTGGAAAAAATGCCAACCAGTAGCCTCCTTCAGTGAAGCACTACGATCGAAGAAGGTGGCTGAAACTATGAGGGATGATGAGGGAAGTGATGCTCCAGGTGTTGAAAGCCGCAGGGCGATTGCGGTGGAGCCGTCCGGTCATCTGGTCAAAGCAATCCTGAATCGACGGCGCGTAGTAATCTACGCGCGACTCATAATGATGTCAGCAAATGGGTAGGGCCCTCTAGGGCCAATGTCTGCTAAGGCTGCAAGATTGTTCGAAAGAGTTACCTCCTGTAAAATTTTCGCCTCAATAATGTTTCACTGAAGAGTTTAAGCCGTCAGACAGCTTTGGTAGAGGTAAACGAAGGAACATAATCGGGACACCGACCTTCAGCTGGATAACGTTTGCACTGATGGTGCAAAGCCAAAAAGCCAGTGAATCCAAAAATTACCATCATCATCAACTATCTTCCTCCACAACAGTACTTATGAAGAATTTGCGAGAGCATGCTTGAATATTGATTGTTGCAGCTTGATCATTTGGGGCGTAAAAATTACTTGTTCATTTATCTAGGATTTTTTTATGTGTATTTGACTGACGTCCTCGTATATCAGACAAATGTTATTCCATAGTGGGAACTACCCTATGAAGAGTCTCCAACTTTTGGATGAATTTCGGTAAAATCTTTAACGCGTGTATCCCTGTCCAATCGAACTCGCATATTGATGGCCAAACCGAGAGGTCACTGACGCCGATTGCCTCTATGAAGACACGGCGGTTCACCCAAGCAGGATAGACCTCCACCGCATGCTACAACGGGTCCTCCGGGCGATTTGTAAAATGGTAATATCAGAGTACTTCCAAACGAATCCGGAACAGAAACCACGTGAAACACCCTCAACAGTCCTGAGCTTGTGTATCCATAAAACAATTAAATTCCGGTAAACAAATGTAGCAGCCGATTAGTGTTATCCCTGAGACTGGCCTCCCTCAGAGGGTGGTTCCAGTGTTGGTCACCACTCACTGCAAGGAGGTAACGTACGGATGTCGACGTAAGGCTGCAAGGAATCTGAGGTACATCATACGTTGTCGAACTGTGATCAGGAACGCAAACCTTTCGACCCAGTTTTATATGAAGCAGTGACTGCTAATAATAAAACACACCATTATTAGGCCGCAAGGTGCCATCATCCCGGAGGACACAGTGGAGCACACAGAGGTGTGTGTTGTCCTCGTGGAGGCAATCGGCGTCAGTCACCTCTCGCACCGGGCCTTGTGACTTTGGGCTATGGTCCAGAGCGAGGAGGAATGGCAGGCGGTCGCCTCCTTCTGCAAAGCCGTAAAGCTAGTGAAGGAGGAGGACGCGTGAGGGAACGAACGTCCTCACGCCGAGCCGAGATTCTGACCCCGACGACCAGCCACGGTAAACGCGGGCTCGCGGACATCCAGCAATCGGTCGTCCACAGCCGTCCGGCCGTCCGGTAATTGACCAGACCGAGCCCAGTCGTCAACAGCGCGTAGTGATCCACGCGCTCCTCAAAGAGATGTCGCAAAGGGTAACTGAAGGACACAGGTGTAGTTTTAGTCAGTAAAAGTTTCCCGCTCCAACCAGAGTGGGAGAAGTCATTGGATGACTTCCACCCTTAAAAAAAGAAAAATAAAGGTGCCATCATTATCATTATCATTTCAGCCGAAAGACGTCCACTGTTGGACATAGGCCTCCCCAAGTGTCACCATAATTACCGGTCCTGTGCGTCTCGCATCCATCGGATTCCCGCGACCCTCACCAGGTTTACCTGGGGGCCTTCCAACGCAAGGTGCCATGCTACCCCTTCCGAAAATTTGGCCATGTTATTTTAAAGTCAATAATTAAATACATATAAGTATTTACTGTTATCGCCTTTGGTTGGTATCCCTTGAATAATCACGGTCAATTAGTTTGTTACAACCACGGGGAAAAAAAGCAGTAGGATTAAAAATGTCTCCGTCTAACTCCAGTTTAATCATAACGGTTTTCGCCCAATTTTAAACAATAAAACCGTCTGCAAACTTGGGCGATGGTCATTCATCCGCCACTCAGAAAATTACGTAAAATACACAATGCCATCTATCAAATATGACGTTCAACTATCATTGTCATCATTATTTCTACTTTCAGTCTTTAGATGGCGTTGTGCCATATTTACATTTTAGCACGTGATTTTACTCGCCGCTTTGATTTTATTATGTGTTTTGATTAGTTTTTACAAAATATTTAGAAGACATCGAATAGAAATGTCAATTTTATTTTGAAAAAATGGTAAAAGTTATTTTATTACAAAAAAGAAGATAAAATAATGACAAAATTTTTAACTGTAGCTGGGGATCGAACGTGGCAAATGTCGTTCAATGTCGACATTTTGGATTATTGCTCACCCCCCATAGCAAATAGCGTGATAATATGTAGCCTAACAGTTGACCCGGCCTATAAGGATTATGTATGCAAAATTTGAACAGGATTGGTTCAGTAGTTTTTTCGCCAACTAATACCAACGCTCCACCATTTTACTGTTTTATTATATGTATAGATGTATCCCAATAGTCTGTTTTTTCACCTAGTGTGGTTAATGCTCTAAGGTTTTTCTGTATAGTATCTATTAATTGTCTCAAGCACACTGATGATTCTTTTTGAATGTGATTTATATTGAATAATGCATGAACATGATTGCCTACCAGTTGTCGTTTGTTGTCATAGCGTTCACACAAAAGTTTCCACGCAACCTCAAAGTTGTCACCTGTCATTTCTATGGACTTGATAACTAATGATGCACTGCCTGACAGTGAGGAACGTAAGTAGTGAAACTTTTGTATGTTGTCTAGTGTATTGTGTCTGTTGATAAGTGACTGAAATGTTTCCCTGTACTCGAGCCAATCATGATGGTCGCCTGAGAAGTGTGGTAAGTCAATGGTTGGTAACTTAATAAATGATTTGATCCCACCTGAATGGTCCTTGTCTGATTCTGAATTAGTTACCGGTTTGTTATTCAGCTGAATCAGCTGAGAAGCTTGTGCCACCAGTAACTGGTAGTTGTTCTCAAATTGTTCGCTCTCTGGATCTGGCTCATCAGTGATTTCTGAAATATCCATATTTAATTCTATTAACCTTTTGACGTGCGTAATTAGAGACACAATAGTAAGACAATGGCTTGCGGGCGCCGGCTACCGCCTGAGCGTTAATGTCTGAATGTCATGAAATGTTTTGTGAATTGATCTGAATTTTGAAAGTCTGTTTTCTAATTCAATTACTTGGATATCTGTTAATGACTGATTAGTCTGAATAAGTTGGATATAGTTTTTGAATAATGTAAGTTTCCTTTTAATGATGCCACGTTGTTTTATTAAATCTGCCACCTCGGTTTTAGCACCTTTAGTGGCCAATATGTTTATGAAGGTTATGAGGCACACAACTTAATAAAGGTAAAGAAAAAAAATTGTTAATATGCGTGTTATGTTATCACAAGTGTTCGTGCTCAGAAATGTGCAATACTCAAATCAGCATGTAGTGCCGCAAGCGGCGGAAGCTGGGCGGTGCAAAGCGTGGGGTTCAGAGGCCAGAGCTATAACGTGGCGGGCGAGGGCGCGCGCACGCGGCGAGCGACCACCTAGTGGGCCACGTGGCGAGGGCGTTGGCTGGGTTTTCACGCTGCTCAGCACGGCTCAGCCGCACGGCAAGCAATTGTGATGCTGTGAAATGTTATTGGCGGCATTAGTATTATGAAATAAAGCTATTTGAATGAGCGGGGGGTGACTAATTTATTTGTTAATGACGTGAATATTTTGAGGTTATGACCAATTTGGGTTAATTTTTCTGAATAATTGTGATTGAAACGAAAAATGCAATGAACAATTGAATATCTGGGTCTGAAAGGTCTGAATAAGTCTGAATGTCTGACTAAATTGCTGATGCAATTTGAAAAATGGGGCGTAAATGTGAAAAAATTAATTGGTCTGTTATTAGCTGACTGATCCTGAGGCTGTGCTGTGTCGAACGACGGGGCTGTGATGATCACGTTGCACGTGGCTGTGTCGAAGTCGAAGTCTGTTTTGCCACGATCGCGTTGTACGCTGCTGGGTCCGAGTTCTGTATTCTGCAATGGCGACGGCGAAAGTCTGTTCTGCTGCGATGATCACGTTGAACTTGTATGCACGTTGCTGGGTCCGAGTTCTTTGTTCTGTAATGGCGGCGGCGACCGAGACGCGACGCGCAGATGACTTGATTTTATGGTGCACTAATCCGGCTCGAAGGACCATGTAAAGGCCATTGAAATAAAAGATAGTAATTTCGACTAAGTGGACTGTAATTCTTAATAAGTAAAATGGTACATAGGATAGTGCACCCCGACAATATTATAAGCGAGCGAGCGAGCGAACGCGCAACGTGGAGCCTGAATCCGTTCTGTCTTGTCTGTGTCTCGCGCGCGGCGGCGCGACCGCCACCGACGCGCGCCGGCCCGCTCTGATTGGTGCGGCTTTGCGGGCGGCGGGAGGCTGAGGTGGCGTGGCGCGGGACTAGAGCGCGACGCCGAATGTTGTGTGTCATAGACACCGACCTTTAGCTTAATGGTGAGCACTGGTAGTCCACTTGCACTGAGGGAATTGAGAAATTCTACGGGGTAATGTGTGGCGTCATCTTGGTCGACAACAGTGTTTATTGAAGTGTCACTTCATTTCCCTCAATTTCCGCGAGAATGCATTCATTGATCGCTGAAGCTTGGTCGTTTCTGGGTGTTAAAATGGAACGTTCACACACCCAAGAATTATCTTGGTACGGTATCCTATTGATATCCCCGTACACCAGGCGAATCAAATCTTCTAAGGTGGACACCACTCTCCCAAGTATCTCAGGTAGAACCACCTGGCCACTGTCTACTGGTAGCTTTCCCTCACCCAATTTTAAGAGAACATCAGAAAATTCTTGGGCGTGTACATTCCCGCCAAGCTGTGCTCTCATATTCATCGTTAAGCGCAACCTTTGAATATGTGGCCATAAGAAAGAGCATTTCAACGAAGCATTCACTTCATCAGCCCTAATTCCTCGCGTCACCACAGGCAGCGTTTATCGGAAATCGCCGCTAAACAGAACTGTAACGCCACCCAGCATTTGCTGGTTTCTACGGATGTCCTGCAAAGTCATGTTTACCGCCTCTACTGCTTTTCTGTTCGCCATAGTGCATTCATCCCACACGATTAAAGAGCAATCTTTAAGCACGCGCCTTTTGTCACTGTTGCGTGACACTCCACAAACAGCTGTTTAATTACCTACTCTCTAAATCTATGGGAATCTTAAACATTGCGTGCGCTGTTTTGCCACTAGGAAGCAGTGTTGCGGCGATTCCTGATGATGCTACTGCAATGGCAATCTTGCCCTGCCTCCTGACCTCTGCGAGAATGCCAGCGGTGACAAATGTTTTCCCTGTTCCACCAGGAGCATCCAAGAAAAACATTTTACCTTGACCGAGCCCAACGCTTTCAAGGATGGTGTCAAAAATTTGCTTTTGCTCTGAGGTAAACTTAGAGACATGGTCATTGACGACGGTACTCATAGCTCTTGGATCATAATTTATTTCAGAGTTGTAATCTCTGTTTCCACGCTCTTGTACATCCAGATGTTGTAGAGTCGGTAGCCCATAATCCACCAGAGAACTGCCACCGTTCGAAATTACCATGTCTAAGGCAACTGTTTAGAACGCGCTCATCAGTTGCCTCAGTATTATCTTCAGTAGTGCGTCTTAGAGCTCTTAGGAAGTCTTCGGACAGAAGATGCCGATATTTCTCCCACAACAGAAGCGGATTTGCAATACCGCAGAACACCAACATGACGGCAAACAGATGTCGTAAAACTCGTAAACGACTGGGACTGTCACTAATGCTGGCCTCCTCAAGTGCGTTGTCCCAGTACTGATCACCGTCGAGAAGGTGGCGTGCTACGCAAGCAGGGCGGTATCTGGGATACTCAATGTCATCGACTGTCCTTAGAAACGCAAATGATGTTGGGCCCCGCACTGTGTGTAGTAACATTCGCAAATAATAGCACTCGCCATTATTTCGGTTCACAGTGTAAACCCGTCCCAATGTGGTGTCCTTAAAAATTCCCGGAAACCCGTCCACGGCGTGTCCTCGTCAACGTTGATTAAATACACCTCTTTGCTTGTCGTACGTGTAGTTCGACGGCACCTCATCATAGGTGAGTGGGATTTCTTCTATTTGGCAGAATCTTGATACTCTGAAATTTATTTGTCATAACACACTTGGCATAATCTTCTTTAATCGAATATTTTTAAGACATAAAAATTATTTAGCATAACTATTGTGTGGCAGAATGTTTACGTGTCCGAATTTACAATGGCATACCTACTATTAACATGGCAGAATTTTATTTGGCTTACCTTTGCCATTATTAATATTACGCATAATTTCGTTTAGCATAATATTTGTTTAGAGAGATGATTATTTGGGGAACCGATACCTTTGCTGAATTTTTTTTTGTTCGAATTTCATTTTACCGAAACCTATTGACCGACATCTTTTTTGCTTTATGCACATCGATATATATGTACTCGCTAGAATATAAGTCGATGTTTATGCATTATTTGACACATTTTTAGATCATCGAAGTATGTCATAGGTATTATTTTACCGAACTATATTTCGCCGATTTACAAATAACTTTTTGCTATTGGCCGAAGCCTCTTTTAAACTTTTTTCATTTGCCATATTTTCACCAAACGAAATAACATTTTATGGAATTTTTGTCACAAATATTAAATTAAAATAGTGTCATAAAAAGACAATATGTTGTTGCTACAAAATTTATTGACAGAAACGAATCGCTGCAAAACCGACTTCACACAGTCTTGCCCTACCCCTAGAGTTTAGTTCAAGCCCGCGTAGGCGCGGAGGTGTAGGACGGCCCGCGAGCTGAGGAGCAGGTGGTGTGAAGGACCGCAGCTTCGGCTAGCTGGCCATTCTCTAAATGAATATCTAAATGCGTGACTGTTGGATGCCGGTCGTGTATAGAGAAGGCCAGTATCCGCCAAACCGCCTCAGAAGTGCTGATGTAGCGTTTGTTGACGTATTAACAGATATATTAATCGACTCTACGCTTGTGCACGAGTCGATGTTAATGTGGGTACTGAACGTCCTGGAAAGTACAGGTGAGTATGGAACTATCTACCTGTTGTCGATCTCGACTGCCTGGCCACGCATAGTTAACTCGGCACGACTGCCACCCTCAGCAGGAGATCGACGCTGGTATGAAGAATATCCATCCTCACCTGTAAGAGTTTCGCTGCTAAATCGCTTCGGGAACCTTTTTGAGCACCGTCCGTCCCTCATGCAAGGAGAATTGCGATTTAGGGCTCCGCAAGGACCATGCACCATGTGACCCTTTACAATTTGGTACAGAACGGAGTCAACGTCGGGATCTGGCAGCTCAGTACTTATGACATCATCGATCTCGTTGGGCTTGATTTTATCTTTCAACCACAGAAGCAAATGCGCGTGGGGCAAGCCGCGTTTTTGCCAGTCTACCGAATACGTTTAATATTAAAATTAATAATAATAGTTTTTCTTTTGTGAGAAGATCCATCAGGCACTTTAATTTTAAATGAAACACCCGAGAAATTAAGTCGTGGATGGGAGTATCACCATCCGTCCAACATTTTCCGCGTTAGAGTCCTCTCGCATGGCGTCCTTTAGGTGCACGTAGTTTTCCGCCCTCAGTTTCTGTTGATTCGTTCTAATTAGAGTTTGTTTCTGTGTTTCTTCTCAGAGTAGTCAGCTAGGAAACACAGGCCTCATCTAGTTTAATTAAACTTACATGTTTTAATTTTATATTTATAAATCCAAAATGAGAAACTGTACTTTATAACTCAACGAATGTTTAACTGCAAAACAGTAAATTGTACTTTAAAACTCAACGAATGTTTAGCTGCAAAACATAGTAAATTGTACTTTAAAAACTTAAAGAATGTTTAAATACAAAACATAGTAAAATGTATGTGAAACGCATTTAATTTCTAAATCTTAAATACTGTAATTGCATTTCAAAATCAAATTAGTGTATAAATGCTAAATATTGTAATTGCACTTAAAATCTTAACAATGTTATAAAAAAAGGAAGACGTGTGGTATAGACATTAGAAATCCTAAATACTGTAATTGTACTTCAAAACCGAACTAGCGAATATTGTAAATAACTGTAATTGTAATAATCTGAGTGCTAAATATCTTAAAATTAAAATCAATTTATAAAAAGGAAGAGATGTGGTATACACATTAAATGTAGACCGACTGAGGTATGGCGTCGGGGCACTCTCGATCCATTCCCGAAGACGAGTAGACGTCATTCTGAAGTTGCGCCTACTTACTGATAATTTGGTTGTTTTATTTATAAACCCAAATCCCTAAATATGGATTATAGTGAACACCACAGTGTAATTTAAAGTTTATTAATAAACCCTGTAATTGTAAGTTTAATGCAAAGTATACTCATAGGAAATTATTGATAACTAGGTAAAAGAGTTTACTTAGTATAAGTTTTATAATTGTAAGTGATCACTAAACACTGTAATTGTAAGTAAAATGCTAATTATACTTACAGTAAGTTATCGATGACAGAAAAAGTGATTTAGTATAAGTGTTATAATCGTAGATTGGTTAATAAAAGTTTGATTAACGTAAGTTGGTTAAACATAGTAATTGTAACTTAAATGCTAAGTATAATTAAAAAGTAATTAATTACGAATTGCTTACTAATTTGGATACTTTTACTTAAGGTCTTATACTAGATATTGGGATAATAGTTTAGGGTTAATTAACATAATTATAAAAAGGAAGAGATGTGATATATACAAATAAATGTACACACTACTCAAGAGGTAACGCCGGAGCAGTCCCGTTCGGTCCCAGGTGACGCATAGACATTGCTCTTATGTAGTGCGTGCTTACTGACAATTTAGTGGTTTTATTAATAATAAACCCAAATATCCTAACGGATATCACATAGCTCAGCCACAAGCTGGACAGCCCTCTTCTGGGACACTGGGTTCAAACTCAAGTGCGCGTGCCCGGGGTCCCAGAGGGCGGCAAATACTTAAATTAATTTTTATACAATATAATGATGACAATTAAATAATAGGTCTTTACCTATGAAATTGGAGATTTTTAAAACCGGTTGCTTTGAAGTGTTATATCATTGGATTGACTTGGAATCATAAGTTCAAATAAATTTTATATTAAAGGTATGTTATTCTTCTTTTGAAATTAGGTATTTATTGGTTTCTTTGTGTTTTATATTTTCTGTAATATAGCAGTACTTATAACCATTTTTGTATGAAATCTAAGAAAACTCGCATTATTTTGTAATATGAGTTCTACCGTGGAAACAATGGGACTCAAGTGATATGCAATATTGATGATGTATACGGACTTAAAACTGCTAATGAATGAGATGTCTATTTTGGTTTCAATCACTTTCATGTGAGAAATTTTATCTCAGGAATAACTTTATTTCTTAGGGCGGCTACAAGACAAAATTTCCAAAACGAAATCTATTAAACCAAGAACACAGAGTTTTTTTGTTAGAAGAAAGTCTTAGGTATGCGACATTGATATTGTTTGCCATTTGCAATGCATAGTATCTACGTTGAAACTCTTAATATGAAAAAACGTTTTTTTAGTAGTTTTCATGGTTATAAGTACTGGGATATTACAGAAAATACAAAACACAAAGAAACCAATAAATACCTAATTTCAAAAGAAAAATAACATACCTTTAATATAAAATTTATTTGAACTTATGATTCCAAGTCAATCCAATGATATAACACTTCAAAGCAACCCGTTTTATTAATCTCCAATTTCATAGGTAAAGACCTATTAAATTAAATTGAATGATTAATATAATAGAACAATTTTACCTAAAAATAAAATTGATATTAAGCATACTTACCTTTCTCTAAGCCATAAATTGAGATAGACGTATTCGGTTCCGGTACGGCGTAGTGCTATAAGCCCCAGCAGCGTCATATCCGCCCCAATCCGGCAGGTAGTGGGGATGCGTTTGCAAAGCGCATGACGACATCTAAGAACCTCATTGCGGCTCGATTTACGGTGATTGATAAAGTTCAATCACATAAATTTATATTTATGAATCAGCAGACAGGAATATAAATTGGCTTAGAGAAAGGTAAGTATGCTTAATATCAATTTTATTTTTAGGTATAATTGTTCTATTAAGCTCAACTGTACCTTTCTCTAAGCCATAAATTGAGAAGTGTTTGTTATCGACTGCTGGATTGGGACTACATTAATAGAACGCCAATGTGAGCAACTAAATAATTAATTGATAAATAACTCCAAAAACCATGTTATCGTTTGAAACATATTATTGAAGCGATTTGAACAACTTGAATCATTTGCAGACAATACGCAAAACGCCAATATGATCAATGGGAATATTATCTGGCCAATTAGCCAAAGTTACTGCGGATCGTACACTACCTGGACTAGTGCTTATTCCAGCTTGTTTTAATAATGACTTAATCCAGCTCTCTGTGCTAGTACGAGAAGCTGGTTTAGGTTCACTACATGTGCTAAAAACTAAGTACTTTAGCAATTTGTCAATCCAAGAAATGGGGTCAATGTTTGAGATTGACTCGCACGAGTAAACGCCAACCAGAGACACTACCACGAGCTCTTAACGCGATCCATTTGCTAACCAAAAATGAACCGCTAAAGGGATAGAGCTATAAGAAGTGCGCTATAAGCTCCATCGCTCTTTCCCGCTCGCACGCTCGACGTTTTAACACGTAGACGTAGAAGTATTGCGGATCTTCTTGAAATTTCGAGCAAGATCAATCAAAATATGAGTGTGTCATATAGGAATTTTAATCTTAGGAGGCCCTTTTAATACTATACCCTTCCGATACTTGCTTTATAATAATATAAGAGTAATGAGAAGTCACTAGACGGACGGACTTATGTACTGCAAAAATGCAGGTCAGTTAGAAATCAGGCAACATCTTCGGGAGATGAATCTGCAGTACTCGCATCATTGTTACGCGACCACTTAAGGCCCTATCCCAGCATGGTTACGGTGGTCGTAACCATGCTGGTTTATAAGTATTTAAAGTCGATTTCCGCCAGCTACCTTCTAAAATTTCTATCTTATCTTTCTGCCAGGAATCTAATAGTGACAACCACTCTGTATTAACCACCCCTTTCAATTCAATTGATGAACTTGTAAAAGCGGTCAATTGATTGTCGTGTCTATCAAGACTAGGGCCAGGTTCCTCACCAGGTAAGGAGGACGCATGGAGCGAGACACCGGATCGGTTCTCTAATACATTTTTCCTCTCGGATATTATTAGCAGATCATACCGATTGCTCGGTTCTGGTGCGCATACTCTGGTATTAGGCAAGGCGATGAGAAAACTCACGCTTACCTATAGTGCCAAAGGCGACTGAAGGCATTGTGGAAACCAGCCGCTTGATCTAAATCCAGACTTGCGTACCTGGGTACTATATGAGCTGTTCGTGACGCGACAGATCTATTTCGTCTAAAAGAGTTTTTCGACATAGAATAAGCAAATGCCATTCTATCGGAGCAGATTTCCTTGAAGACCGATCTGCTACATCGTTGTATCAACCTGGAAGGTGATATACCGACATACGTATCCGAAAACGATTAGTAGGGGCTTTGACTGTGTACAGCCTTCGTAGCGCAGGTAAGAAACTAGTTTGGTTGACGCCCTGAATCGATAAGGTTGAGACGGTCATTAGGTGACCTCTTACCTGAATTATTCGCAAAATTGTCAACATCTCTGAGATACTGCTGCGAGCGTCTCTTTTCTGTACTGAGCAATTGCCACCCGAGGTCTCGTTGTTGGGCTGCGCGCTCAAAACTACCTTGGCAGAGTCCTTCGTTGAGTCGGTGTCCAGAATAGAAGTCATATTGTGACTCTGCATCCAACATTGCCGGCTCAGAATTACCTTGACGGGCATTGTTTAAAGGAAATTGCTGAAGTTCAGCATTACAAGAGAATTCAAGCGCCCTCGCGGGACTACGAAGCTGGCAAAAATCTACAGACCTAGCATATTCTGGACTTCTTTTAAACTTACCTTAGTAGCTTTTGCCATTTTCGATGTTATTTTTTGCATTATGCGTACCTTTGTATTCGATTGACTGCTGAGAGGTCAATACAAACTTCTGAAAGTTTACAACGAAACTAAGGGTTTGCAATAGTTTTACCGTTAAGTTCGCGTGACTTACGCTTTCTCGATTCTGATTCACCAAAAGAAAATCGTCGAGATATTGGCCAGCATTGGCAACCCGCACTGGGTCCGCGTGGCGGACTACGGCCCACTCCCTCTCCAACAGAGGAGGCCCGAGTCCCAACAGTGGAAACATCAAAAGGCCGATTATGCTTTTGCTTATGCCAACAAACGTATTCCTTGGTCTCAGGATCTGCACGACCCAATTTGTCAGGCTGGCAAAAACCTTCAGAGCAGTAGTCAAACTGAAGGAAAGGCAGGTCATTTGCCCAAGTTTGTCCGACATTATCAATCTGAAGAAACGTCTGTTTCCCGGCACGATTGGTAGGTGAAAATATGCATTTTTCAAGTCTATTTTCACTAGCCAATCCTGTGGTTGGAGGAAGTCGGGGACCTTGCATGTTCACCAAAGAAATTTGTCTGTTTTAACATAGCCGTTTAGTAAATTTAAATAGAAAACCGTGGGAAACGAAAACATCGTTTCCTTTTTTGATAATTATAAGAAAATAATAAAAATTTGTCGAGACAAAGTTCAGAGTCAGTGAAGCTTTTTCTAATACGTTTCGATCGACAAGATTTCTTAATTGGACTAAGATTTCTTTTCGATTTCCTGTGTGAAATCTTTTAGGGAATTCTCGAGGGATGAATAAGCGGTAGTTTGCTTATAAATGGGGTCCAATAGCTTGATATTATCATTAGTACATATAAAGGTGCCCCAACTTCCTCCAGACACTTACCCGATGTTTGATTCTCCCGGCTTGAAAACGTTGACAATAGTCAACTCGTTTATCACGCCGTGCCCGGGCACTACAATTTTTTTTTTCATATACTGTATCGTCCGTGAGACGAAAAAACTCTTCTGCCCTTCTCTTTCGTCCTTGAGCAAGATTAAAGTCACTAGCAGTAGAAGGCCGATAGTTTGCACTGTTGCGCACAGAAACTATATTTCCTACTTTTTACCCGACTACGGAGGGTTATGATTTTGACAGGCTATGTATGTATCGGCAGGAACGGCAACACGCGCTCGAGAGGTGGCGTGAGCGGCTGCAGCAGCCGCAATTCACGTGCAAGCGCGTTGTCGAAGCCGTCTTGCCGCACTTCGAAGCCTGGCTGAAAAGAAAGGAGCGCATCTCCTACAGACTCACTCAAGTGCTGACCGGGCATGGTTGCTTCGGTGAGTACCTAAATAGGATTGGGCGAGAGGCCACGGCAAATTGCCACCATTGCGGAAGCGCCATGGATTCTGCACAGCACACGCTGGAAGACTGTCCAGCGTGGGCCACTGAGCGACGAGTCCTAGTCGCCAGGATCGGGCAGGACCTTTCTCTACGAGCAGTAGTGAGGGCTATGCTGGCGGAGCCAGAAAACTGGAAGGAAGTTGCTTCCTTCTGTGAGACCGTAATGGTCCAGAAGGAGGCGGCTGAGCGCGACCGTGAGAGGGCTGATCCCGCTCAGAGACGAAGGCGTCGGGGAGGCAACCACCTCGATGCCTAACACGCCGAAACCCCGCTTGCATCATCCAATGCAGACGGGACTTTGGAACCACGGGTGTGCAGAGTGGGGACTCTCAAATGATATCAAACACGGTATATTTATCTTAACATTTTTTTAAAACATGACTTTTTGTCCGCTAGAGGGCGTCACTTTAAATTTGAGCAATATATTGGAAATGTATAAGTGAAGCCCTTTCAAATGATACCAAACACGGCGTATTTATCTCCATTTTTATTTTTAACGCATTACTTTTTGTCCGCTAGAGGGCGCCATATTGATTTTTGTGACACGTCACGTAGCCTATGTTCAGCGGACAATTAAAACGGTTCTAACGATACCTCATACGTCGAGTTCCGATAAGTAGATTAGGAGCTAGGAGGGAACAGATGAACATACTCACATACATACATAGCCTTTTTTTTTTTCGGGGGGAAACCTTCGAAAGGCGCCCGGACTTTGGGGATAAGTCCGGGGAGTGTGGAATTGTTACCTCACTAAAACCACCCCGGTGATCACCATCAGCACATATAGAAGGGGCGCCGTTACCTCTTAAAAGACCATTCCGGAACCCCCTCTGTGCAACGCCTGTTAGGGCACATCCCTGAGGAGACTGTACAACGGTCTCCCCTGAGCCTCTTTGTGCACGGCAGCACGTGATCACTGTGCCACCGTCTTCCTTGGAATCACTTGATGGGCGGGCAGTTAACAGTTAGCGTCCTGGACTACTTCTGGTAGGTCGTTTACTACTAGGAGGAACCCCAAAGGTCCCAGGTTACTGCCCTGACTCACTCCTGACCTCGTGAAATATGGATCTGACACGTGTCCCGCATATTCCACATATTGCCGCCTATCTCACAAATAACTGGCAAAAAAACTGGAGCGAATGTGGGGTGAAACCAACACCAGCTAACTTTGTAAGCAACACGTCATTATCGACTAAGTCAAATTTTAATGCTTTTCTGAAATCAAAGTAAGCAGTATCCGTCTGCCCCCCACTATCCACTGTCGGCTCCAGATGAGCCATGTGACAGAGAAGATTACTGGTGGCACTTCTTCCCGGTCGAAAGCCATGCTGAGCGTCTGAAAGCTGTGCGCTCACCTGTTGATATATGCTCTTGTGAATAGCAGTTTCCAGTACCTTTGCCGGCGTTGACAACACTGCAACCGGCCTAAACCCATCTACAGACTCAGCTGACCCCCCTTCGGAACCGGAACTACGCGAGTAACTTTCCACCTCTCCGGGAACCTGGCAGCTTGTAGACACTGGTTATAAATATGAAGCAGCGGCTGTGCTAGCACTGACCGACAATCTTTAAAAATGTAAGGTGGAATGCCGTCAGTGCCTGCGGACCGCTTCGGCTTTAGGTCTTGAAGCGCCTGACATACGTCCATCAGCTTTAACTGGTCCAAGTGCACTCGCGCCGGTCCATTTCTACCACCAGCTCTAGATACGGCCGCGTCCACATCCAGCACAGGTGGCTCTGCCCTATAAACCGAGTAAAAATACTGCGCAAACTCCTCAACACACTGTTGACCAGACAATACCTCCCAATCTTTCAAAATTTCCTACGGACTTCTCCTAGGGTCTCTTGGATTTGGCATAATTCCAAAACGATTTAGGATCACTCAGCATTTGACTCTGAACACGGTTAAGATATTGTTCCTGTGCGACCACTATCATCTCTTTAACTCGTTTCCTACAGCTAGCGAACGCTTTGTAATCGACTCTCGACCCGCTTGCCTTGTACTGTTTATGTAGCAAAGCCTTTAATTTTATGTCGCGAATTATTTCACTAGTGTACGAATCAGGATAAATGTATCTTGACTTTACACTACTTCGCTTTTTTTTCGGAACGCAGTCATTCATAATAAAATTAATAATACTATAAAAATAATCCAAACCTGCTTCTAAGTCCATGTATATAAAGGAGTCCAATCTACGGCTGCCATTAAAGAATAAGAAGAAGAAAGTGGAAGTGGTTTGTGGAAGTTCCAACCTCTTAATTCACACCTATTTACATCGGGCGCAGCTGAGCCCGCTGAGCGTGGTGCAGCCGAGCCCGCCGAGCCAGGGTTCCGACGCTGACGCAAGCGTGTGCCGACCGAGATCTCGAGCGGCGGGTGGTACGCGTCCACCGGGACGAGCGGTGCCTCCGACGCGCGCACACTCACACGCCCACCCCCAGCCAATGTACTCAACACTAAATACAAATGCCGACCATTACAATTTTCCACCGTGTTACTCTGAGTGAATCCACAAAATGTAAGAAAGTATTCATAATAACTACTTACGGCTAAAGAACATGAATACAAGTTGAAGTCCCCTATCACTATAACATCGTCGTACTTACTACAGCACTGGTCAATAATATGAAATAATAACATGTATTTATTATCGTTACTTTTAGGCGGTATATAAACAACACAAATTAAAAACATAAATTTGTTACGTAGGTACACAGTAGCGCAAACAAGTTCAAACACATGATTATCAACTTTCAAACCATCGGGCAGCGACACACGCCGCAAGTCGAAACGCGGTGAGGCCACGAAACACGCGCCACCTTGTTTACGCCCGTCCGCTCTGTCACACCGTAGAATTGTGTATCCTGGTGGAATGATTTCGGCGTCATGGATGGAGTCATTGCAGCCTGTTTCCGTTATAGCAAACAAGTCTGCAGTTCCGGTTGAAATATTGATACAACATTCCTCCAACTTAGTTTGCAGCCCTCGCACGTTTTGGTATAGTATTTCTACTGTGCTATATAGGATATCTGGACTTGCTTACTCTGCGAAACCACACCCATTCTGCGAATACTAATATATAACTTACTTGGCTTTAAGTATCAGCCTCCATTAAATTGGGAAACTTACTTGGCTTTAAGTATCAGCCTCCATTAAATTGGGAAACTTACTTGGCTTTAAGTATCAGCCTCCATTAAATTGGGAAACTTACTTGGCTTTAAGTATCAGCCTCCATTAAATTGGAAAACTTACTTGGCTTTAAGTATCAGCCTCCATTAAATTGGGAAACTTACTTGGCTTTAAGTATCAGCCTCCATTAAATTGGGAAACTTACTTGGCTTTAAGTATCAGCCTCCATTAAATTGGAAAACTTACTTGGCTTTAAGTATCAGCCTCCATTAAATTGGGAAACTTACTTGGCTTTAAGTATCAGCCTCCATTAAATTGGGAAACTTACTTGGTTAAAATTATCAACCCAAGAATTCAACGCAATACATAATAAGAAAAAAGAAGAAATAAACCAAAACACAGAACATAAACATACAGGTTGTAAAACTGATAGGAAATTTAGCAGATGCGGTAGCAGTAGACATTAGCATACGATGGTCAATGCCCAGCAAAATCTAAGTCATGCCAAAACTGTGACAAAATTGAATACTTTCGCCAATATTGTAAATCAGTGAGGGTAGCCACTAAATGGTAGGCCGAAAGATAAGGAAAAAATTTTATCAGAGAGTTCGAGAAATAATGACAATAAAAAGAAGAAAGTTGAAGTAGATTACGTACTTAATCGGCTGAAATGATGATGATGAATGATGATGTACTTAATGTCGATGATAATGTAATCGTCAAGTGCACCTTAAATGGAATAAAGACTGATATGCTTGCTGTAAAGTCAATATCAAAACCCAAGAAACATGGGAGACCTTAAATAATTAAAAGGCTAGAAAATCAAGTACTAAGCTAAACAGAATTCTACTAGCTTATGGCTGTAACATTCCACTTAACATTAAAGGATCATTCGACACCACTATTGGAATAAAAGAGCGGAAGAAACATACCACCATTTATGTCGTTGCAGAAGGTTCACGAGATCTGTTAGGGAAGGACACAGCCATGCGACTGGCACGGAAATTAATGAAATTGGTTATCAGCCATACCATAAGTTAAAGAATGTATTAGTAGAAATACCTATTGACAATACAGTAAAGCCAGTATCTCAGCCATATCGGCGCACACCAATTCCACTTGAAGAAAAGGTAGAAAAACAGATACATGAGCTGTTGGAGGGTGACATAATAGAGGAAGTGCATGGGTTTTAAAGATGGGTGTCCCATATGGTACCAATATTAAAGGAAAATGGCGTCTTGGGATTGTGTATAGATATCCGACGCGCAAACGCAGCTATCGTGAGAGAAAACCATCCACTACCTTGCGTAAAAATTGGTAAAGCTAAACATTTTAGTAAATCAATTAGGTCTTCACCGGGATTGTAGACACATTACAACATTTATCACATCCAAATGACTATATCAGTACAAGAGATTAATGTTCGGGGTAAGCTGCGTTCCTGAAATCTTCCATAAATAAATAATTTTAGTAAAATGTGACTGAACCGGCTTTAGGATGATTTCCTTTGTCCCATCCTGTCCTTCCTTATTTGAATTCGCCGCCAATCGCACACGCATCGCACCGCCACCTGACGGCGGATGGAAGAAGCAACAGTTCGAACTCAACAGCACGTCAACCCGCGCGCGAGGTTAAAGAGACCTGAAAATATCGTGAAATACTACTGCTAGTTGTGCAGTGAGGTGATCCCCTGGCTTCCAGCGTCCTGTGAGTACTGACTAATTTCCAATTCATAATCCTTAAGCCCGTTCTGCGTAGGAAACTTAGGGAAGCGTCCCTGGTTGGACGCAATACTCATTCAGTGGCAGAGTTATCAATTTTACTGACGTCATTTTGGTCTTTGGTGACAATGCTGAGTCACACGATTCACGGTTATGGAACGTTCTAGATGTAGGTACTGAAGGACAACAATGATTGATCAATGAAAAAAGTGCTTAATTAAAGCAGAAGAGATAAACCTTCTAGGACATGTATTGACACCAGATTGCATGAAGCCACTGAGAAAATATATTGGCAATTTCTCAAATTTCAGAGACAAATGACCATAGAGGAACTAAGTTTTTAGGATTGGTCAATTACGTCAATAATTGGATTCCAAATTCTAGGTCAGGGTTTGAAGGCTACATACAATCTTACAATTGTAATATCGCGGACCCTTTGTCTCAGTTGAGTAAATATTTGGATTTGCCACCTAAAGAAAATAACTATGTCGGCCAAATTGTAGAACAGTCAAGTCCAAAAACGATATCAATGACTTGATGACAAAATTATTGATGCTTCCAGAATAGAAATGGAACTTAAATAAAAGATTGTACGAGCAAGAGTGGAACGAATCTGTCAAAGGCTTTAAGATATTTGAAAACGAATTATGTTCTTACGAGAATATTTTGCTCAGAGGGAACCGAATTGTAATACCAAATAATTTACGGAGAAATGTATTAGATGAAGCCACGGTGGTCACCCAGGCATTGTAGTAATGAAGGGAATATTGAGATCAAGTTTTGTGGCCTAGAATTGATAAGGACGTTGTAAAGGCATGCAAAAGCTGAACTTTAGTAGGGTTGCCAAATCCTCCAACGATAATGAAGCGACGCAAGATTCCCTTTAACTCCTTGGATTGACGTTGCGATGGATTTGCTAGGTCCATTACCCAATCAGGATTATCTGCTTGTAATTATCGACTATTATAGTTGCTACATGGAAGTAATATTTTCTAAGTCGGTTACAAGTTACAGATAATAAAATTGTTTAAGAGATTTCAGTAGACTGAGTTGCCCCGTATCGATTACCGCAGACAATGGCAAACAATTTGTGAGTAATGAGTTTCGACAGTTCTGCAAGGAATGTAACATTACTCTTTTTAGTACAGTTCCGTACCGGCCTCAACGAAACGTCGTCGAGTCGAGAGACAAATCGCAAAATTTTAAAGTGTCTGAGAATCAGCCATATAGAAAAAAAAGACGTGAAGGAAAGTTGTGGGAGTACCTAGGGTTGCCATTCGTCCCGATATATCGGGACTGTCACCGTCATTAGGCCGTCTGTCCCGACGTCCCGACAAAACACTTTTACGTCCCGTTTTATCGCGTGGTCAAAGCATTTCAAATACTAATAATTATTTTTCCATATATACTGTCAGGACTGAGAAGCTAAAGGAATTTTGCGCTTATGTTGATATAAATAATCAAAATTTACTGTCGCACTCAAGAACAAGATGGCTTTCGCTGATGCCCGCGGTTGAACGGATCCTCAAACTTTGGATTCCACTAAAAAACTATTTTAACGCCGAAGAGAGACCACCTAAAATTATTTCTGTTTTTTTTAAAAGTCCGATCAGTGTAATTTATTTCCTATTTATACAGTCCAATCTCAATTTATTTCAAAAAAATATAAAAAGCGTAGCGTAACGTTGAGAAGAAAAAAGTGTCAATAATTGAAATAAAGCAGATATTACAGGAAACATAAAATTCACTGACAAAGAGGGAGTCTGCCAATTTTATAGGCATGCAAACTATAATACAATTAGACAAATTAAAAAATGAGAATTCTTCACTTGGAATCAACCAAAAAAAAATATTCAAAAAAAAAAACCATTCAATTTTTTTATTTTTTTTTGAAATCATTGATCTCGAAGTTTGAGGAGGAGACAGAGGCTTTTTATAATACAGCTTTTGAGTATCTGCAAAAGTGGTCCATATCATTTGATAAATATAAAGTGTTTGATTGGATGATGCTATCTGAAATCCCAGAATGGACAGCGGTTGAAAACACTATTTTATACCTAAATGAAAATGGTGTGGAGATTTTGGGCGACAGTTGCTTTCAACAATATAATTATCTGAAAAACTTTTTGGAGGCTACAGTTGACACGGAAGAGTGGAAGGCCAAAAATTCTGTAGAAGAGAAGTGGATTTACTTTTTCAATCTTACAGAAAATCCTGAAAGAAAATGCCAAATGCTCAAATTATGCCAATATTTGTTTGCGATACCTGGCCACAACGCTACAGTAGAAAGAGTATTTTCATTAATGTCCAGCCAGTGGACCGATGAAAGAAATCGCCTGCTGCCGGAGACTGTGGAGTCGATATTACAGTGTCAGGTTAACTTCAATATGACTTGCACGGAGTTTTATAAATATGTAAAAGGACAGAAAGAATTACTTAAAAAAGTAAAGTCTTCAGCAAAATATGACCAAGCTACGTCTAGCACTGCTTCCATACAGTAGAATTTGTATTTTTTTTTTTAATAAAAAAAATTCATGTTTAATTATTTTTTTCTCTTTGCGTCCCGACACGAGCCTTGCCAAATATGGCAACCCTAGGGAGTACCCGATCATGCATAATAAGCACACCGCACTCCACAACAGGTCAGTCACCAGTCGATCTATTGTCAGACTCCAAAATAGGGATAAAATTCCGTCACTCGACGAAGTGGGAAACTGGAAAATTGATGCAGATGTAAGAGACAGAGACAAGGTACAGAAAGAAAAAGGGATGGAGTATGGAAATAGGAAAAGACAAGCTGTTGAGCCTAATTTGAATGAAGGGGATAAAGTTTACGTCAAAAATATTGAAAAAACAAATAAGCTCAGCTCAAATTTCAACCCGATATCCCACACAGTCGAGCGTTTTAACCACGGAGACGCTACGGTAAGAAACGCTCAAACAGGACAATAATTGTTGAGAAGTAATATAGTCCATTTAAAGAAAACATACGGTGAATGGACATCGGTCCGAGTTCTTTGTTAAATTTATTAACAAGGGAGGGATGTAGTGTATGTGAATTGACACGATACATACACTGTCTCGTGTGCTCATGTACAAGTGCCTACGGGAGAGCCACCAGAGCCGTGGGCGAGTGTGGACGTAGTGTACTGTGTACGCGTGCATTGTCGAGCCGGTGATCCTAACGGGTAGGAGAGGAATAAACCAGACACAACAGTTGCCATACTTTTTAGTTTTGATTTAGATGGCAGCAGGCTATCGCGAGTATTTTTGAAGTTATACTTCTTTTGGCGCGATAGAGAAAAATGATGAGAGTGAATTTTTACGATGCGCGCGCACACCGACACCTAAATTCTACATCGTGAAGTTAGTTCTAGGTGGCATGCATGAAAATTGATAACTATGTTCAAGTTGTATATTCTAGTACCTATTTTTATATTTAGAACACGTGTTTCGTAAGAGTACAATTAAACAGTGTGAATAAATAAATATTATTTTGGTATTTTTATTGATTAATTTTAATATTTATCGTTAATCACTACTGCATTTTAGTTATTTTTTTTCCATACGCCAATGAAGTATAACTTCTAACGCGTGTACATAAGTACACACACTCTTTTTTACCTTAATCACAATATCTGGCGGCGGCGGCGTACCATCTAAAGAATTCTCTTCAAATCTTAAATTCAACATTTTTTTCACAAATAACACAAATAAAAAATAATGTTTAATAGACTTTTTTCCCGCGCTTTACCTTTGCTGGTTGAAGGAGAAGCAAAGGTATCAAACCGCTATACATCCTACTTAATATTAAAAATAGAAATTCAAATCGTGTTTCGTAAGAGTACAATTAAACAGTGTGAATAAATAAATATTATTTTGGTGTTTTTATTGATTAATTTTAATATTTATCGTTAATCACTACTGCATTTTAGTTATTTTTTTTCCATACGCCAAAGAAGTATAACTTCTAACGCGTGTACATAAGTACACACACTCTTTTTTACCTTAATCACAATATCTGGCGGCGGCGGCGTACCATCTAAAGAATTCTCTTCAAATCTTAAATTCAACATTTTTTTCACAAATAACACAAATAAAAAATAATGTTTAATAGACTTTTTTCCCGCGCTTTACCTTTGCTGGTTGAAGGAGAAGCAAAGGTATCAAACCGCTATACATCCTACTTAATATTAAAAATAGAAATTCAAATATTTTTGAATTTAGAACACAGATAATTGTTAATTTGTTGAAAATAAAAAAAATATTGTGTAAATAATCTTATTTATTCATGATATTCCGTTCATAAACACAATTTAAAGGGTATGGGCTTATGAGTATGGCCTAGCATTCATACAAAATTTGGCCACCAGTGGACATAATATATATTAATACAACTTCAATTCATAGTTTATGAAATAATAAACCTGTTACAGCTATTACAGGTTTATCTAAAAGTTGGAGGAAATGAGTTAAATCAGTTTTAATTTTTATATTGCTAGAGTCAAAATGGCGCCTGTAGCACAGCCATGGACTAACATGAGCACAGCAAAATAAACAAACATATTTTTATTTTTTTATTCATTTGGTTAATCATTTTCTTCGTCGTTTAAAATTAGAACAACGTCTAAAAACATTATTTAAGTGACTTCTAAGTATTAGCTTATTTATTCATCAACAAGTATCATTCAACATTAACATCTGTAGTATTTTATTTACATTTTTTATTTTTGTTAGCCTAAATTCTACATCGTGAAGTTAGTTCTAGGTGGCATGCATGAAAATTGATAACTATGTTCAAGTTGTATATTCTAGTACCTATTTTTATATTTAGAACACGTGTTTCATAAGAGTACAATTAAACAGTGTGAATAAATAAATATTATTTTGGTATTTTCATTGATTAATTTTAATATTTATCGTTAATCACTACTGCATTTTAGTTATTTTTTTTCCATACGCCAATGAAGTATAACTTCTAACGCGTGTACATAAGTACACACACTCTTTTTTACCTTAATCACAATATCTGGCGTACCATCTAAAGAATTCTCTTCAAATCTTAAATTCAACATTTTTTTCACAAATAACACAAATAAAAAATAATGTTTAATAGACTTTTTTCCCGCGCTTTACCTTTGCTGGTTGAAGGAGAAGCAAAGGTATCAAACCGCTATACATCCTACTTAATATTAAAAATAGAAATTCAAATCGTGTTTCGTAAGAGTACAATTAAACAGTGTGAATAAATAAATATTATTTTGGTGTTTTTATTGATTAATTTTAATATTTATCGTTAATCACTACTGCATTTTAGTTATTTTTTTTCCATACGCCAAAGAAGTATAACTTCTAACGCGTGTACATAAGTACACACACTCTTTTTTACCTTAATCACAATATCTGGCGGCGGCGGCGTACCATCTAAAGAATTCTCTTCAAATCTTAAATTCAACATTTTTTTCACAAATAACACAAATAAAAAATAATGTTTAATAGACTTTTTTCCCGCGCTTTACCTTTGCTGGTTGAAGGAGAAGCAAAGGTATCAAACCGCTATACATCCTACTTAATATTAAAAATAGAAATTCAAATATTTTTGAATTTAGAACACAGATAATTGTTAATTTGTTGAAAATAAAAAAAATATTGTGTAAATAATCTTATTTATTCATGATATTCCGTTCATAAACACAATTTAAAGGGTATGGGCTTATGAGTATGGCCTAGCATTCATACAAAATTTGGCCACCAGTGGACATAATATATATTAATACAACTTCAATTCATAGTTTATGAAATAATAAACCTGTTACAGCTATTACAGGTTTATCTAAAAGTTGGAGGAAATGAGTTAAATCAGTTTTAATTTTTATATTGCTAGAGTCAAAATGGCGCCTGTAGCACAGCCATGGACTAACATGAGCACAGCAAAATAAACAAACATATTTTTATTTTTTTATTCATTTGGTTAATCATTTTCTTCGTCGTTTAAAATTAGAACAACGTCTAAAAACATTATTTAAGTGACTTCTAAGTATTAGCTTATTTATTCATCAACAAGTATCATTCAACATTAACATCTGTAGTATTTTATTTACATTTTTTATTTTTGTTAGCCTAAATTCTACATCGTGAAGTTAGTTCTAGGTGGCATGCATGAAAATTGATAACTATGTTCAAGTTGTATATTCTAGTACCTATTTTTATATTTAGAACACGTGTTTCATAAGAGTACAATTAAACAGTGTGAATAAATAAATATTATTTTGGTATTTTCATTGATTAATTTTAATATTTATCGTTAATCACTACTGCATTTTAGTTATTTTTTTTCCATACGCCAATGAAGTATAACTTCTAACGCGTGTACATAAGTACACACACTCTTTTTTACCTTAATCACAATATCTGGCGGCGGCGGCGTACCATCTAAAGAATTCTCTTCAAATCTTAAATTCAACATTTTTTTCACAAATAACACAAATAAAAAATAATGTTTAATAGACTTTTTTCCCGCGCTTTACCTTTGCTGGTTGAAGGAGAAGCAAAGGTATCAAACCGCTATACATCCTACTTAATATTAAAAATAGAAATTCAAATCGTGTTTCGTAAGAGTACAATTAAACAGTGTGAATAAATAAATATTATTTTGGTGTTTTTATTGATTAATTTTAATATTTATCGTTAATCACTACTGCATTTTAGTTATTTTTTTTCCATACGCCAAAGAAGTATAACTTCTAACGCGTGTACATAAGTACACACACTCTTTTTTACCTTAATCACAATATCTGGCGGCGGCGGCGTACCATCTAAAGAATTCTCTTCAAATCTTAAATTCAACATTTTTTTTCACAAATAACACAAATAAAAAATAATGTTTAATAGACTTTTTTCCCGCGCTTTACCTTTGCTGGTTGAAGGAGAAGCAAAGGTATCAAACCGCTATACATCCTACTTAATAAAAATAGAAATTCAAATATTTTTGAATTTAGAACACAGATAATTGTTAATTTGTTGAAAATAAAAAAAATATTGTGTAAATAATCTTATTTATTCATGATATTCTGTTCATAAACACAATTTAAAGGGTATGGGCTTATGAGTATGGCCTAGCATTCATACAAAATTTGGCCACCAGTGGACATAATATATATTAATACAACTTCAATTCATAGTTTATGAAATAATAAACCTGTTACAGCTATTACAGGTTTATCTAAAAGTTGGAGGAAATGAGTTAAATCAGTTTTAATTTTTATATTGCTAGAGTCAAAATGGCGCCTGTAGCACAGCCATGGACTAACATGAGCACAGCAAAATAAACAAACATATTTTTATTTTTTTATTCATTTGGTTAATCATTTTCTTCGTCGTTTAAAATTAGAACAACGTCTAAAAACATTATTTAAGTGACTTCTAAGTATTAGCTTATGTATTCATCAACAAGTATCATTCAACATTAACATCTGTAGTATTTTATTTACATTTTTTATTTTTGTTAGCTAAGTATTGGTACAAATTAAATAGTTCTTACCTGCCGTGGATAAATCCATTATTGTTTCACAGATCATGGATTTCAGCAACTTCCAAAGAATGTCGTCTCATTTGAGTAATATCAAGAGCACAATTAACACAGCGTTGACTTCAGCTGGTCGAAATATGGTGCACAGAGTCCGAGATAGAGCGGCCGGGGTCATTGTCGTACATAGCAGAATCAGAATCCATAGGCAGGCTGGGGTCGTCGGGAAAAGCGAGTGCAGAGTTCATTATGAAAGCGAATATTAATAATAGCAAATAGTCACAAACTGAAGCAAATAGTCGCAATTCAAATGCTACGCGGCAAAATGTAAAACTTTTTGCCGCCACTTTTCGCCCCATTTGGGTAGGCTAAGGTCTTAAGACCATACAGCCACTGAACTTCACTCAAGAAATAACACTCGAACATTATAAACGACGCAATTAATATTTTTTTGAATAATATAAGGAAAATAATTGTATTTCGTATACATTTTTATCAATGGACCAAATGCATAATATTGATATAATAAATGATTTAAAAAAAATTATGTTCTGGTCGATTATTAAATTGAAAATTCTATGCAATCTTTATTTTTATTATTCCGCCTGAAGGACATTGTATCCATGGTCAAGAAATAATTGGATAAAAAAGTTCAAAATGGTTGCAGGAACCAAGAAAACACTGAATTAATGAATATACTTATTGTTTAACATTATTTTTCCGAACTTTAACTGACGTGATATTATTTTAATAATTATTTCTAGTAATGATTAAGATTTTTAGTATAAATAATAATCTTGTCCACGGCATTGTCAACCTCTGGCCGTATCTGGACCACTCCCTTTTCATTAAATATTTAAACCTTAAAAATCTGCCCTCTTTACTTAAAAAAAAAAACACCGTTGACGAAATGGGAAAGAAAAAAAGTCCTTGTGATAAATTAAAAAAAAACACGAGGGTGATATAGATGGCATAATGAACCTAATCGTAGTGCGATAAGAGTCAGTTTTCGAGGAAGTGTATTGAAAAAATCTTTGCCAACTCAAAAGCAAGAAAAATTAAGTTTGTTTGATGTGTGTATGTACATGTAATAAATAGATATTTAGTAATCGAAGTTTTAAGTTTAATTTTGTTTTTTAGAGTAATAAATAAATAAATTATCAAAATTATGTGTATTGTGTTTTCTTGGTTGACTAGGACCCCTTTCATACTGCAGTGTGTCGTCGGTCCCGTGCCACGCTTAACAAGACATAATTATCATCACTGTTGAGCTTGCCGTAGATAAATGGTCCCATGTAAGTAGTTAAAGCTAGTTTCTCGGTATTGTTTGTTTCTTATTTAACACCGACATCCGAAATTAAAGTTATTTTGATCCTTTTAGTGTTTTACCGCTTAAGTCTATGATCACTAAAAACTTTTATGTAAAAAAATAAAACGTGATTTATCATGACTTTGTACGTTTACATTTTCATGGCTAGTGACAGGCAAGCTTAGCGTCTTACGAACTAGATGGCGTTAGTAACCTCAAAGTAGGGTGACTTTGATCTTTTTGGTTGCAATACCCACATTTTACTTAATAAATTAATTATAACACTGCAATATACCTAAAGCTTCGAATCTAGAATAAAAACGCTACAAATCTTATCATTTGATAACCTTTATGCTTGTTTAGTTCCTACATATCGTTATTTAGTCGCTATTAAGTATTGTTTATGTGGTTATCTTAGGCATGCGCCATAAATTTATAAATGAAGGGAGGGCGATCCGTCTGATCGGTTGACTGGCAATGCGTCCCTCTTCGACTCTCCGGTTGACCCTGAGATTGTATCGTATCCCTATGTATTTACTTGCGTTAACATGTTACCAAATTCTAATAACCTATACCGATAGCTATCAAGTGTTTCTTATTTCTTAGGAAAATAGGGTTGTAAAAGAGTAAATCAAACCGATTTAGCTACTGCGAATATAATTTGATCAAGTAGGTACCTACTTAACCCTACCTATCTATTGGGTATACGCTTCAAATACGTCATATAACAGTAGGTATAGCTTTCCAATTTTACAGAAATTAGTACCTAGAGATAGATCACAGTCTTAACTTATTGTTGTGGATTGGTTAAAATCACACAAATTTTTATAAAAGTAGGTACGCGCGTACAGTTAAAATAATTAATAAGACCCTGACGATAAAACGCCTTCTATTGAACTTAAAAATAACCAAGTACACCCAACTGTCAATCAAATCAAATGTAGTTCGCAAAAAAGCCGATAGATGTCGCGATTGAACAGTTAAATTAATTTGTCAAAATATTACGATGGCAATATTGTTTTTACTTTACACTCATTTTAACCATTAATAATAATTATAATAATAATTCAGCTTCGAATCGAATTTATTCATCTCTCTCAAACTGTCAGATAGCCTAACAATTTTGCAAATGATTCTACAACCCAAATGTAGATGCCGCTATTATAAAATATTAGATGAAATAGGTATTGCCACGTTTTTCATAGATTTAGCATAGTTGCGTTTTATATAACACATTTTATGACAAATAAAAGATATAATAATGTTTTTGTAATAGTCAAATGATTATTTGAATGGAATCTATTTACCCATTCAAACTGATCGTAAAATTTGCTCACGTTGTCATGTGACGAGGTGGCCGAGTGGTTAAGGCGTTGGACTGCTAATCCAATGTGCTCTGCACGCGTGGGTTCGAATCCCATCCTCGTCGGATCTTTTTATTTCTTTTTGTTGTTATTATGGACTTCGTACCTAAATAGCATTTGAATGATTAGTATAGGGCCAGTAATATAGGTTTGTAAATATCTACAGCATGTATTCGTTTATGTAAGTTTATATTTACTGGAATAGAAGTGAATCCGGTGCAAGTCCGACTATAATCAGGTGTTATCTCTGTAATCGCTGGAAAAAACAGATATCAGCATCGTATGGCTATCATTTGTTACGAATTTATCTAGACCTGTTTTCATTATCTTATCATGTACCAGGCACCCTTTATTTTACAAGTTAGCTAGTGTTGGGCGCGCCTTAACTAGGCAAGGTTTTCATAGCTCTGCTGTTTTATGTGAAATTAATTAGTGTTTTACAGTTTCGCTTTATATGGACATGTGATTTGTGTTCTGTGTTATAAGGACGGACTATAAGAAGTTTTGACGGTGATTTTACTCGAATGTAAGTGCTTATCACGATCTACATTTTTTTTTTTGAAAGATTGAAACAGGTCAGAACCATGACTGTTGATAACGTCGCCGATTATGTACCTTATGTTATGTGGTGAAGAGTAATTAGTGAAGCTTCCAGCTAGTCCTCTTACCTTTACTATGTATGTACTAATATAACCATCAAGAGTCTTCGGATATCTTTCTTTTTGGAATGTGCGTAAGCATCAAATAACGTTTCCTGCTCTGGGTGAAGCGCGAACGAGTTTCAGACGTACTGACTAAAACCCACCCGTGTCGGTGGCTCTTTGCGTTCCAGGACGTGGTGACACTTTTGAACAATTTTGCTTTCCGAATGTTCTTTGAATTATTGTGTCCGATGGATGGGACAAAGTATTTACTACTGAATGAATAGAAGCCCTATGTTACTTAGGTTGGATGTGGTCTAGCTCCTAGTATCCTCTTTAAATCATTCCATTATTAGCATTTAAAGATGAGTGAAGCAGCACACGTTCTGTTTAACACGGTTGCATCAATATCTGTATCGGTGATCACGTGGCTTTCTTAATACGAACAAAAATTTTACTGAGACATCTAAATGCTCCAATCTCTTACAGTGCCGTAATTAGGACGGTGTCAGCGGTGCTCAGGCACAGGGTGCAGCAGAGGCGTAGCGTGGACTAATTTAGACGTGGGCGAAGGCACATCAGCTATCCAGTGTTCGACCATATCATTGCTTATTATCAGGTGAAATAGTGGTTAAGCACGAGCCTATCAATTATAAAAAACAGAGCCCTCGCTGGTGCGAGGCCTCTTTGGGTGCGAGGCCCCTTTGGATGCGAGGCCCCTTTGGGTGCAATGCCGTGGGCGAGGGGCCACTTCGCCTACGGCCTGGCAGTTATAGAAGCTTGCACCGGGTGTAAAAAAGGCTAGGTAAGGCACTGATGTCCTAGTAGTTTTCTGTTTTGACGACTATATTTGTTTTCGCTCTTTGCCTTGGTCACGAGTGATGGATAAGGTCTGTGTCTGTGAGGTGAGGTGTGTGTCAATAATTTCAGCTTAGGTTCTTCAAAGATTGAAGTGGTACCTACTCAAGTTACGGACTCAAATAATTTATTTACCTACTTTTACTTTTGTAGTTTTTAAATTATCATGAATTCGATTAGACAGAAAGTTAAAGCTAGGCTAGGCTATCGATATGTAGCGTGATAAATTTTGAGAAGTTATTTATGATATTATTAAGTACTAACTGCTGTTAGTGGTTTTGCCCGCGTGATGGTAGAAAATTATCTCAATGGAACATACTGCCGAGATAAAAAAGTGTTCTATGTGCTATTCCAAGACATAGTCTACCCGTGTACCCAGTTTAATCGAAATTCTTGCAGCCGTTTGAGTATGAAAAAGTTACAAACATGCATACAGTAGTAGTGTAGCTTGCGGACGACGAGCAACGGGTGGAGCATCTAGGCCGAGCCCGAGTCATTGTTGGCGCGTAGTGTTCCACGCGCGCCTCAAAAATGTCAACAAACCATAGGGGCCCAGCAGGGCCGAAGCCTACTGGGGCCATGGATAGTCCGAAAGGGAACCCCAAGGTCTTGACACGCAAGGCAAAGTAGGAACATAGGGGTGGTTTTTGTCAGTAAAAGTCTGACACGCCCGCCCTATGAGCTGGATGATTATAACAGGATCTAATACATATCTACTTAAAAACAATCAATTCTCAGTACATTCAATAGTATCGACATAGTTTATCGTGAACAGTGCTCCAAGTACCTACTTACTTCACAAATAATTCATATATGATTCATGAAAATATCAGTACCGACATAAAATAGTGTCGTTATCAAAAGTAGAACGAGCAAACAAATAGGTACCTACAATTGGGCAACCTTCTAATTTTGATTGCATTTTCCGATAAGAGTAACCTTATAACGACATTATACTCATTACCAATTTTACGATTTCTTACAAATATATAAATAATGGCTTTGATGATGATATTTTTGATATTAGGGTTTTTGGACGGGTTTCTAAATTAAGTACCTACTACCTATGTAAGTATTTTGAATTTTTGAGTTAAGCATGTCTTACTTTAATGGCAAATTTTATAGGTTTTCAGCCTAGAGTTTAAGAAATAGGTAGGTACTCAACTTCAAATGCTTAAAATAATCAGAAATCTGGGGTAAGTATACGGTATGTACCCCAGATTTCTGATTTATAATTCAGAAATGTACGTATAGGTACATACTCGTAACACGCTTCTTCTTCTTTTGTTCAGTCTGACAAAATAGCCCGTACTGTCAAACGGTTGCTTTGGTTAGGATTTTCGCTTTGGTGTTATTAGTCATTGATTTATATTACGATTAATGAATAAAAGGACCACCTAAATTCTGGTAAAATTGTTACATAACGTGAAAATCCTCTTCAAATTTTTGTTTCTATTCACCCCTACGCTAATTGCTGTTCTCCCTGTTTTTGGTACTGTAAGATCCTATTCTAAGGTAATGAAACCTAGAAAATTGTCCATTTTTCTTATGGAGTAGCCGCTCGCTTGATACAACGAATGCCACAGTTTCCCTTGTCCACTTTTTTAATAATTACTACTAAGTAATACTTACTACTATTACATCAATAAAATTTGTACCAACTTACCTCCTTATTATTTATGCAGTCTCTGTCTGTACTAATATCATAAAGTGAAAAGTTTTGTATTTTGATTTTTAATAAATAAACTCAAAATCGATGGGTTTAAAAAAAATCTTTTACCATGAGAATGCTGCACTATCGCTGAGTGACATAGGCTATATATTTTCTACTATCGCGAGGGCGAAGCCGCTGGCAGAAGCTAGTGTTAAATACATATTACAAATTAAGAAGACATTCGTATCAGATTTTCGAAGCAGTGGTGGCGCAAGCGCTCGTAGGATAACTTTCCCAATAAAAACTAAACATAAAACTTCTAAAGTCGATTAGAGACGAGGGAGTCTGAAATGGGAGGGGTGGCCTGAAACTTTCAGATTCTAATTGTTGACAGTAATGATTGGAACCATACAGTATCAGTGAGAAGGTAGGTGCGGTCTTCCCGCCCGGTTATAAATTGGGTGTCTTAAAGTTTAGAGTGAGTGGGCTCCTCATAAAGTATCGCGCCGCACCATCAACGATTGCATCACTGCTTACTGTAGTGTCCTAGTACGCGGGGGTGGAAGGGGAGTGTCACAACGAAACAACTTGTTCATAACACGGTTTATTCCAAACTGACGACGCATACAAAATCTTCCGCTACCCGCTATGACTTACTGTCTATTTATTACTTATATCTAAGTACCTACACTACATCCCTCCCACTTTATTAACAAACAACCCTTTCCTTGACATATAATATCTACCTACTTATGAATCTATGTCTTATTTATATGTAACGTTTTTGCCCAATCGACAACTCCGAATTGGACGCGGCTGGGTCGGTACGGGGGTAGTAGGAGGCGTGCTAAACTTTTCCACGACCGGCTCGAACCCCACAACTGGCGGTGTATGGTTCCCAATCCCAGTCGCGTGAGCTCTTCGCCTCTGACTGCTCAGACTGGGCCCCAACCACCTCTGGAAGTGACACACTCGGTGGTACCACCACTGGGGGTGCTGAATTTGTGGGAATTACCAGTGAACTCCTTGATCTACGTCGAACCTGGTCGAGGTGTCTATGGATTACGTTACCACTAGCGTCTAAGATTTTAAAATCATTGGTTCCTGTAAATTTTATTACAGAACCTGGTTGCCATTTTTCCGCCTTTAAATACTGGCGATACCACACTTCGTCCCCAACTCCTACTTCTCTATTCACCCCGCCCTTAGCTTCAACTTGTCGTTTTTGCAGACCGTGAATCTTAGCTTCCCGGTCCGGTTTCAATGCGTCTAACCGGGTTCGTAAATGTCTACCCATTAGTAACATGGAGGGGCTTTCCCCTGTAGAACAATGGTCAGTATTACGGTAATGTAGTAAAAACGTATTAATTGATAATTCAATATTTTTTTTTTGTTAATGCTTTCTTTATTACCTTTTTAATGGTTCTAACCGCATTTTCGGCCGCCCCGTTAGACGCCGGGTGATAGGGAGCTGTAAAGATGTGTTCCACTCCGTCATTGTGTAGGAAAGATGCTAATTCAATACTCTTGAAGGGTGGCCCGTTATCTGTAACTATCTGTTTCGGAATACCGAACCTACTTCATAGTTCGCTAAATCTAGAAATAGTATAACGGGCTGCCGTACTTGATACCTGAAAGACTTCCAGCCATTTAGACATCGCGTCCACCACGACCAAGCACAACTTTCCCTCGATTGGGCCTAGGAAGTCTAAGTGAAGTCTAAGCCACGGCATTAAAGGCCAAGGCCAAGGTCGAGGAGGAGCACTGGGAGGTGCGTCCGCGTGATTAGCACAGGTGGCGCACGCGCGGCACTCACGCTCCACCGCCTCGTCGAAGCCCACCATACATAACTGCGAGCTATGGCCTTTGACTTTACTACGCCCATATGCGGCTCATGAATCAACTGTAAAACCCGTTCGCGGCAATCTTGAGGGATAACTACCCTATGGCACCACATAATACACCCAAATTCCTCATATAATTCAGTTTTTCTGTTAAAATAAGGCTGCATTCCTACTACGTCACATTTTTCCGGCCAACCGTCCCGTATATAAGCTAACACCCTGCTTAGAATGGGATCTTTATTTGTGGATTTTTTTATTTGTTTGTAATTCAATAAATTATTGTTGAATTACAAACAGCCTCTTGTGCAAAGTGAAGATAAGTCTGTTCCGGTATTACGTCACGTACCTTCGCCGCAACCGCGAAAAGCCGTCCGCACAGTTCGTCAGTTTTATTTAATGAATTCTATTTCGTACTCATACGCCGATAAAATCACTGCCCACCGTTGCATTCTACTTGCTGTCATAGTTGGTATTCCAGCATTAAGTCTTAGAATAGACACCAAAGGCTTGTGATCGTTACGCAATGTAAACTTCCGCCCGTACAGGTACCTACTGGTGAAACTTTTCACACAAAAAATAATATAATAGCTAATGCTTCGCGGTGAATCTGTGAGTAGTTTTTCTCCGCGATAGTGAGGGTCAGGGAACGTGACACACATAGACTATACTGACTATACACTATAAACAGAGAGTGACACATACGCGACCGAGCACTCGCCGTTCGCCGTGCGCCCCGCGCTGTGCCAATACCCCGCCAATGCCCCGTGCGCTCGCGTCACACGTCACGGTTACCGGTTTGCTGGGATCATAATATTAGAACTCAAGATTTAAATCTTGTATTAAACGCACACTATGCAGGCAAGCATATTATAAGTTGGAGGATTATATTCAAGATAAAAATGCTTGGCTCAATGCTGGTCCAGCTCCACTACCACCGGGGGTACAAATTGATTAGTTTTAAAACTATTATTACTATTCTTTAATGTTTTTTTTTTAATTTGTTAAATTTGTAAAGTATTATTGTAGTTAATTATTATTGTATTTAGTACTAGCTGTGGCCCGCGACTTCGTCTGCGTTAAGTTTGTAAAAACCTCAGACTAATAAAAAAGTATAGACAGAACATTGCGCTCCTAAAAGTGAGACACGTAATATGAAGCCAATCGGCAATATGAAGCCGGCCGCTCGGTAGTCTGCCGCTAGCAAGCGAGTGCGTGAGACGTGTTTTTGTTGACACAATAATTACGAAATTATGCCGTCCTGTGTCATAAACTGCTGCAAAAACAATTCCAGTTTGCAAAAAAAGGCTTCTGGGATTACTTTTCACAAGTAAGTAACGTTTTTGCTGTATAAATTAAATAAAATCGTAAAAATATCTGAAATAATTTCTCGGAACACGCCATTTTGTCGGTGTTGCAAGTTAAGAACATTATTTTTTCCCAAAAATAAGGGAAGTCGTAATTTTTACAAGTACGGCGTCATCCAACATACGGTTACGCTGGATGACCCGCACCTAATCCGATAGTCGTTGGATATATATTATTATTTTTATATGTAAGTTTTGTGAGTTTTTTAAATTAATAATTTCACTTAATATGAAAATAAATGATTTTCATTAAATGGAATTATCTCTCATTTCATATAACCAAGATAAACACTATACTACCTACACAATAATAAAACTTAACCAAAGTATATCTCTCGTACTTGGGAGTCGCAGCGCAACGCTTGTAACATTTTTTCTCTAACACACATGTGCAAATCTACGATGTCATACACCAAGTTACGCACACAAAGCCAAAACTAGTCCTCACTTATTTCGTCGATTTTGTTTACGACGGCTCCGTCTTTACTTTTTTATTGGTCTGAGGTAAAAACGTACAATCATTCTGAGCTTGCAATTCATTCTGAAAGCAACGCAATTATTTATTGTACTTTAACATAAAACGGTTAAAAGTAAAAACGCAAATTACCTTCAGGAAACATGTTATGTAGGTACTCGTCCAGATCCAAATGTATGAATGTCAATGAATAGAAAGAGTATGTAAGGGTCGTAACAGTTGGCATTTCTGCCTACCCCAAAAGAAAATAAATTAGTTTATGTATGTTTCTGGTTTATGTTCTGGTGAAACAACATTGTATGATTTTAACCCCTCGCCACAGTGAGCACGTCACAATCGCAGCGGTAATGCCGGTCTTTGAAGAGTGTCTACAGAGGCGTCACGGCATCCTCTCTTTGTGCAGGACTCACCGGATGTGGGTTTTTTGGGAGGTACGAGTATCTGTATCGAATTCAACGGGAAGAAACACTCGGGTATCACCATAGTGCGGATCGCCTGGAGAATACGATGGAGCATACGGTGGAAGTTGGTCCCGCTTGGTCGGAGCGCCAGCACCGCTGTGTCCTCATGGAGGCGATTGGTGGAGAAAATGTCAACCAGTAGCCTCCTTCAGTGAAGCACTACGATCGAAGAAGGTGGCTGAAACTATGAGGGACATTCTGACTCCTTAACTGTCACTGCAAGTGATGCTCCGGGTGTTGAAAGCCGCAGGGCGATTACCAGCCATTGCAAACCGGGATTGCGGTGGTGCCGTCCGGCCGTCTCGTCAAAGCAATCCTGAATCGACGGCGCGTTGTATTCTACACCGGACTCAAAGAGATGTCAGCAAATGGATAGGGCCCTCTACGGCCGATGTCTGCGAGATTGTTCGAAAGAGTTACCTCCCGTATAATTTTCACCTCAATAATTTTTCACTGAAGAGTTTAAGCCGTTAGACAGCTTTGGTAGAGGTAAATGAAGGAGCATAATCGGGACACCGACCTTCAGCTGAATAACGTGCACTGATAGAGCAAAGCCAAAAAGCCAGTGAATCCAAAAACTACCATCATCATCATCAACTATCTTCCTCCACAACAGTACTTATGAAGAATTTGCGAGAGCATGCTTGCATTGATTGTTGCAGCTTGCTCATTTTGGGCGTAAAAATTACTTGTTCATTTACCTAGGATTTTTTGGTGTGTATTTAACTGACGTCCCCGTTGAATGAATTTCGGCGAAATCTTGAGCGCGTGTATTCCCGCCCAATCAAACTCGCATATTGATGGCCAAACCGAGAGGTCACTGTCACCGATTGCCTCTATGAGGACACGGCGGTTCACCCAAATGTGATAGACCTCCACCGCATGTTACACCGGGTCCTCCGGGCGATTCGCAAAATGGTAATATCAGGATACTTCCAACCGAATCCGGAACAGAAACCGCTCGAAACACCCTCAACAGTCCTGAGCTTGTGTATCCATAAAACAATGAAATTACGGTAAACAAATGTAGCAGCCGATTAGTGTTATCCCTGAGACTGGCCTCCCTCAGAGGGTTGTTCCAGTGTTGGTCACCACTCACTGCAAGGAGGTAACGTCCAGATGTCGACGCAAGGCTGCCAGGAATCTGAGATACATCAGTGATCAGGAACGTAAACCACTTTCGACCCCGTTTTATATGGAGCAGAAACTGCAAACAATAAATCACGCCATTATTAGGCCGCAAGGTGCCATCCTGGAGGACATAGTGGAGCATGCAGAGGTGTGTCCCGCAAGGGCGGATCACCGCCGTGTCCTCGTGGAGGCAATAGGCGTCAGTCACCTCTCGCGCCGGGGCCTGGTTTGGGCTATAGTCCAGAGCGAGGAGGAATGGTAGGCGGTCGCCTCCTTCTGCAAAGCCGCAATGCTAGCGAAGGAGGAGGCCGCACGCGTGAGGGAACGAACGTCCTCACGCCGAGCCGAGATTCCGACCCCGACGACCAGCCACGGTAGACGCAGGCTTGCAGACATCGAACAATGGGTAGCTAGCCGTCCGGCAGTCCGGTAATTAACCGAACCGAGCCCAGTCGTCAACAGCACGTAGTGATCCACGCGCTCCTCAAAGAGATGTTTCAAAGCGCAACTGAAGGACACAAAGGGCGTGTCAAACTTTTACTGACTAAAACCGTGTGGTTTTAGTCAGTAAAAGTTTGACACGCCCTCTCGCTCCAACCAGAGAAGTCATTGGATGATTTCCACTCTTAAAAAAAGAAAAAAAAGTACCATCATTATCATTATCATTATCATGGACATAGGCCTCGCCAAGTGTCGCCATAATGACTGGTCCTGTGTGTCTCGCATCCATCGGATTCCCGCGACCCTCACCAGGTCATCGGTGTACCTGGGGGCCTTCCAACACAAGGTGCCATGCAACCCCTTCCGAAAATTTGGCCGTGTTATTTTAAAATCAATAATTAAATACATATACTTGTTTACTTTTATCGCCTTTTTTGGTTCGTATCCCTTGAATAATCATGGTCAATTATCTTGTTACAATCATAGAAAAAAAAAGCAGTAGGATTGTTAAAAATGCCTCCGTCTAACACCAGTTTAACCATAACTATTTTCCTCCAATTGTGAACAAAAGAACTGTCTGCAAACGTGGGCGAAGGTCATTCTTCCGCCATTCAGAAAATTACGTAAAATACACAATGCCATCTATCAAATATAAAGTTCAACTGTCATTGTCATCATTATTTCTACTTTGAGTCTTTAGATGGCGTTGCGAGTATCTGAATTGCGTGTGGTGCCATATTTGACTAATTCGATTTTATTATGTGTTTTGATTAGTTTTTACAATATATTTAGAAGATATCGAATAGAAATGTCAATATTATTTTGAAAAAATGGTAAAAGTTATTTTATTACAAAAAAAGAAGATAAAATAATGACAAAATTTTTAACTGTAGCTGGGAATCGAACTCGCGGCAAATGTCGTTCAACACGGACGTTTTGGATTATTGCTCACCCCCCATAGCAAATAGCGTGATAATTTATAGCCTAACAGATGCACTGACCTATAAGGATTATGTATGCAAAATTTGAACAGGATCGGTTCAGTAGTTTTTGCGCCAATTAATACCATCGCAAAATAATTTTACTGTTTTATTATATATATTTTTATAACTTAAATCGATTTGAAAAAAATCGATTAAACAACACCATTAGACACGCGTATTGGACATCTCTCTTCGGTAACTTCGTAAAGCTTCGTACTTATTCGGCAATGTTCGGTACGCAGTAATATGTCTCCCTCCTTGCTGGACAGCCACCATGGGATCTGGTAGCAACAGGCCTTGCTCACATGCACGATCTGCGCATGGAGATGCAACGCCGGGGCGAAACTCCGCTGCCGCGACAAGTCGCAGCATGGCGGACAGAGCTCCGGCGGGATCTCATGGAGAAATGGCGACAGCGACTGTCGCGACCCAGTGCTGGGCACGCCACAATTATGGCGGTAAGTCCCTTCTTTGAGGCGTGGTTGGAAAGACCTCACGGCGTCCTCACCTTCCGCATGACGCAGGTTCTCACCGAACACGGGAAGTTCGGGAAGTTCCTGCACCGGATTCGTGCGGAAGAGACGCCCGGGTGTCGCCACTGTGTGGACCGCCCGGAGGACACGGTAGAGCACACGGTGGAGGTGTGCCCCGCTTGGGAAGAGCAACGCCGTGTCCTCGTGGGGGCGATCGGCGGCGGCGATCTCTCGCGCCGGGCCTTGGTACAGGCCATGGTCCGGAGCGAGGAGGAGTGGCAGGCGGTCGCCTCCTTCTGCGAAGCAGTAATGCTGGCAAAGGAGGCGGCCGATCGCGTGAGGCAACGGCAACGGTCCTCACGCCCCAGCCGCCGCCGGGATTCCGATCCTGATTTCCGGCCACCGTAGGCGCGGGCTTGCGGAAGGCGGGCAATGGGTGGCCCGCCGTCCGACCGTCCGGTAACCATCCGGACCGAGCCCAAGTCGTCGACGGCGCGTATTGTTCCGCGCGCGCCTCAGGGAGATGTCAGCAAATCGTAGGGGCCCAGCAGGGTCGAAGCCTACTGGGGCCATGGGTAGTGTGAAAACGAAACCGGGGCCCTGGGACGAAGGCAACAGGAGTGGGTTTTTAGTCAGTAAAAGTCTGACACTATCTCTCGTTCCGCCCAAGAGCGAGATTTGTCATAAGATGATTTTCCCACCTAAAAAAAAAAAAAAAAAAAAACTCACACGTTAGCATTGGTGTTATTTTCGTGTCGCTGTCTCTGTCTTGAGCACAGGCGCGTAGGCGGTGACAAAAGTTTTCGTTGGTTGTTATTATTATATTGTTAAGTTTATGTGTAGTGTTAGGTTTGTTTCTTTAATTCATAAGTTATTTTTGTAGCTTTCTGTCTCAAAGTGTTTTAATATTTATTTTATTTGTATTTGGTCCCTGTATTAGTAAATTTTTATTCGTAATTTGGTTTAAAAAAATTAATGTCAATAACAATTTTTTTTTACGAGTGTACATGCACTAAAGTTCGCAGAGCCTATGTTCACGGTCGCCAAGTTACAACGGCCGTATTGTAGTGAAGTACTGACAAACTATGATTCAAAAGATTCAAAAGCATTTATTTCAAATAACAGGCACTTTTGAAATGTCAAGAAGTCAGTCAGTCAGAAAAAATGATGCTAATTGCACATTCCAAAGCGTAGATCTCTACGGAGAAGAATGTGCAAGAAACTCCATGGACACTCTTTTCAATCATGTTTTGCAATTACAAATATCTCTGTTACATGTTTCTTGTCGCTGTCATGTGAGAACAATGTCAATAATGTAAAAATAAAAACTAAATATAGATATTAGCACCACTCAGCTCAACCATTTTTAAGAGAACCGAATGATCCAACACACGCGCCACCATCAGTGAGACATTTGAGTGAGCATGACAAACTCTCAACTGCCATGCTCATTTATGTCAAACAAATCCAATAGTAACCTAAAAACCATAGCTCCATGGTCCTCACATTTACAAAGTTTGAAAAAAATGCTTCTACATTATACAATCTATACATATAATAAAACAGTAAAATTATTTTGCAATGGTATTAATTGGCGCAAAAACTACTGAACCGATCCTGTTCAAATTTTGCATACATAATCCTTATAGGTCAGTGCATCTGTTAGGCTATAAATTATCACGCTATTTGCTATGGGCACAGAATAAGAAATAGTACAAGTACAGAAATTGCACTCCTTGATAGCAAACATACGAATTTAAACCTACTAATAACAGAGCTAATGTTCATAATACATTGCACGGCACGGACACGACCTTGATTTTATTAGCCTACCAGATCCAGTGGCGCTCGTAACGAATCAAAATGCACCGTAAGTCCGCGCGACGAGAGTCTCTTTTATTATGCCCATTATGCGCCTTTGAACAGGCCGCTCTTGTTATAGGGTTAGGACTTGTGTGTTTTTGAAAAATGTGAAATAGGTACTTACTTACGTTTTACTACATAAAATATAATCAGATTTTCTAAAATTATATGATATATAGGTACCTAATTGATTTCTACCTATTTACTTATATCCATATTTTAAAACATATTTTTATAAGTCATCTCATAGAGTGGAGAGACTGTCAAGAGATTTTACATTTAGTTAAGTATCTAAACAAATGAAATAGGTAATTAAAATGAAGTGTATACATATAACTTTGTTGGTTTTGTATGTCGTTAGCTTTGCGTTCATATATAATTTTTAAAAGGTAGGTCGTTTAAGACGTTATTATACATAATAATTAACATTTTCTAAGATATAATTGCAGTCTATGTTGACCTTGCATTAGTAAGGTAGTCACTAAGTACTGGAAGGTCTACTTATATTGAAAGATCTTTAAGGTCATTGACTCGTTTACGTGAAAAATGTCGCAAATACTTGAAATAAAAACTCGATAAAGAATTCGAAAATAATTTTTGTTAGCGCGGGTCAAGCGGAAAATCGAACACGCGTGTGACACTCTACCGAATTTAGCCTCGCAAGAGAGGCCGCGGGCGTAGGCATATTTCTATACCTATAGTTAGAAGTGCGCCAGGCCTGCTATGGGGGGTGAGCAATAATCCAAAACGTCCGTGTTGAACGACATTTGCCGCGAGTTCGATTCCCAGCTACAGTTAAAAATTTTGTCATTATTTTATCTTCTTTTTTGTAATAAAATAACTTTTACCATTTTTTCAAAATAATATTGACATTTCTATTCGATATCTTCTAAATATATTGTAAAAACTAATCAAAACACATAATAAAATCGAATTAGTCAAATATGGCACCACACGCAATTCAGATACTCGCAACGCCATCTAAAGACTCAAAGTAGAAATAATGATGACAATGACAGTTGAACTTTATATTTGATAGATGGCATTGTGTATTTTACGTAATCTTCTGAATGGCGGAAGAATGACCTTCGCCCACGTTTGCAGACAGTTCTTTTGTTCACAATTGGAGGAAAATAGTTATGGTTAAACTGGTGTTAGACGGAGGCATTTTTAACAATCCTACTGCTTTTTTTTTCTATGATTGTAACAAGATAATTGACCATGATTATTCAAGGGATACGAACCAAAAAAGGCGATAAAAGTAAACAAGTATATGTATTTAATTATTGATTTTAAAATAACACGGCCAAATTTTCGGAAGGGGTTGCATGGCACCTTGTGTTGGAAGGCCCCCAGGTACACCGATGACCTGGTGAGGGTCGCGGGAATCCGATGGATGCGAGACACACAGGACCAGTCATTATGGCGACACTTGGCGAGGCCTATGTCCATGATAATGATAATGATAATGATGGTACTTTTTTTTCTTTTTTTAAGAGTGGAAATCATCCAATGACTTCTCTGGTTGGAGCGAGAGGGCGTGTCAAACTTTTACTGACTAAAACCACACGGTTTTAGTCAGTAAAAGTTTGACACGCCCTTTGTGTCCTTCAGTTGCGCTTTGAAACATCTCTTTGAGGAGCGCGTGGATCACTACGTGCTGTTGACGACTGGGCTCGGTTCGGTTAATTACCGGACTGCCGGACGGCTAGCTACCCATTGTTCGATGTCTGCAAGCCTGCGTCTACCGTGGCTGGTCGTCGGGGTCGGAATCTCGGCTCGGCGTGAGGACGTTCGTTCCCTCACGCGTGCGGCCTCCTCCTTCGCTAGCATTGCGGCTTTGCAGAAGGAGGCGACCGCCTACCATTCCTCCTCGCTCTGGACTATAGCCCAAACCAGGCCCCGGCGCGAGAGGTGACTGACGCCTATTGCCTCCACGAGGACACGGCGGTGATCCGCCCTTGCGGGACACACCTCTGCATGCTCCACTATGTCCTCCAGGATGGCACCTTGCGGCCTAATAATGGCGTGATTTATTGTTTGCAGTTTCTGCTCCATATAAAACGGGGTCGAAAGTGGTTTACGTTCCTGATCACTGATGTATCTCAGATTCCTGGCAGCCTTGCGTCGACATCTGGACGTTACCTCCTTGCAGTGAGTGGTGACCAACACTGGAACAACCCTCTGAGGGAGGCCAGTCTCAGGGATAACACTAATCGGCTGCTACATTTGTTTACCGTAATTTCATTGTTTTATGGATACACAAGCTCAGGACTGTTGAGGGTGTTTCGAGCGGTTTCTGTTCCGGATTCGGTTGGAAGTATCCTGATATTACCATTTTGCGAATCGCCCGGAGGACCCGGTGTAACATGCGGTGGAGGTCTATCACATTTGGGTGAACCGCCGTGTCCTCATAGAGGCAATCGGTGACAGTGACCTCTCGGTTTGGCCATCAATATGCGAGTTTGATTGGGCGGGGATACACGCGCTCAAGATTTCGCCGAAATTCATTCAACGGGGACGTCAGTTAAATACACACCAAAAAATCCTAGGTAAATGAACAAGTAATTTTTACGCCCAAAATGAGCAAGCTGCAACAATCAATGCAAGCATGCTCTCGCAAATTCTTCATAAGTACTGTTGTGGAGGAAGATAGTTGATGATGATGATGGTAGTTTTTGGATTCACTGGCTTTTTGGCTTTGCTCTATCAGTGCACGTTATTCAGCTGAAGGTCGGTGTCCCGATTATGCTCCTTCATTTACCTCTACCAAAGCTGTCTAACGGCTTAAACTCTTCAGTGAAAAATTATTGAGGTGAAAATTATACGGGAGGTAACTCTTTCGAACAATCTCGCAGACATCGGCCCTAGAGGGCCCTATCCATTTGCTTTTCATTTGCTGACATCTCTTTGAGTCCGGTGTAGAATACAACGCGCCGTCGATTCAGGATTGCTTTGACCAGACGGCCGGACGGCACCACCGCAATCCCGGTTTGCAATGACTGGTAATCGCCCTGCGGCTTTCAACACCCGGAGCATCACTTGCAGTGACAGTTAAGGAGTCAGAATGTCCCTCATAGTTTCAGCCACCTTCTTCGATCGTAGTGCTTCACTGAAGGAGGCTACTGGTTGACATTTTCTCCACCAATCGCCTCCATGAGGACACAGCGGTGCTGGCGCTCCGACCAAGCGGAACCGACTTCCACCGTATGCTCCATCGTATTCTCCAGGCGATCCGCACTATGGTGATACCCGAGTGTTTCTTCCCGTTGAATTCGATACAGATACTCGTACCTCCCAAAAAACCCACATCCGGTGAGTCCTGCACAAAGAGAGGATGCCGTGACGCCTCTGTAGACACTCTTCAAAGACCGGCATTACCGCTGCGATTGTGACGTGCTCACTGTGGCGAGGGGTTAAAATCATACAATGTTGTTTCACCAGAACATAAACCAGAAACATACATAAACTAATTTATTTTCTTTTGGGGTAGGCAGAAATGCCAACTGTTACGACCCTTACATACTCTTTCTATTCATTGACATTCATACATTTGGATCTGGACGAGTACCTACATAAAATGTTTCCTGAAGGTAATTTGCGTTTTTACTTTTAACCGTTTTATGTTAAAGTACAATAAATAATTGCGTTGCTTTCAGAATGAATTGCAAGCTCAGAATGATTGTACGTTTTTACAAACTTAACGCAGACGAAGTCGCGGGCCACAGCTAGTAAAAATATATTTATATTCAATTTTCTATGAAGGTTTAAAATATTCTCAAACAATCGTTATTCTAGTACCTAGTTGTTTATAAATAACTGATATTTAACTAAATCATGTCTTTCAACCAAGAAAATAAAATTTTATTTGTTTTTTTTTTCATTAAAGTCGAAATCTTGTTTACTAACGACAACATTCACTATGTTTGTAAATCTATGCCGTTCAATATCTCATAGAAACAAAAATTAAGACCGTGACGCTTATTAACGTTCTTATGCATGTGAAAACGTACTTGTGAGCTATTGCAGGTCGAGTGTACTTACTGTAATAACTCTGCCTAAATACTAAAGACGTTACCGATGTTACCTTTTGTGACATCATATACCTAATGCAGTTTTGTGCTACTTGGAATATACACTAGGGAATCAAATCCCACAAGCGCGCACCTTTTTTGCGGGATCAGAAATGCGGCATTACTTTTGCAGGATCCCGCACGCAAGCGAGATTGATTTTTATCAAAAAAAAAAAAAAGTTTACGATGCGCTGTTCTGATTACCTATTCATTAATAGCCTCATTAACAAATGATTTAACAATTTTCCATGGATCTCGTGACTTTTCTGCAAAATTTGTACCTTGTACCTACATATGGAACATATTTTATTTTATCGTTTCTGATTATTATTTATACCTCTAAAACATATACTGAATTGTTAATTATTAAAGATTAATATATTACCTACTCTTTAATAATTTACAATTCAATACTAGTAATACAAAATATTTTGAACTTGTCTTTATTCAGGGTAGCTCTGAATTTTTCAGGTCAGAGTGGTACTGAATACCAAAACATAACCAAACCATGTTTGTGGTACCAGCAAATTGCAAAAACTTAAGAACGATTGCATATCGCGGGCTATCTTTGAGCGCACCCCTTAATTTAAAATAAAAAAATATAACAATCCACGGGATTGCCGACACCAATCCCGCAGGCCTGCGGGATCGCGATTTTGATACAGGATTGGATTCCCTAAATAGACACTAATCTTGAAATACTTATTTATCATTCACTTGTAAAATTTAAGTGGAAAAATCAACATCAAGCAAGGTAGTAATTTCCTCGACCGCTCCCAGAAATTGCTAATAAAATTTGTTGTGAAATACCATACCGGAATCGTCATCGATTTTTTTTATCTTATCTAAGTAGTTACTCACTTTATTTAGAACAAAAACATTACACCTTAATGAAATAAAAAATTATCATGTGGCCCTTATCAAAGAAACACCTATAAGACGTTAGTTAAAAATGCACACGTATTCAGAGCGCCCTATCCAGAACGCCTAGTGCGAGTTTGTTTTACAGGTTTATGACGTTCGGCGCACTTTGGCCCGCTCCAAGCTTTTAACCAACTAAATGTTAACGTGACAAGTGCGAGTCGAACTCACGCACTGAGGGTTCCGTACAAACTTACCTATGTAAATAGTTCAATTCCCGAATGGAGTCTCGAGGATATTTCCGAATCGTAAAAAAGTTTTCTTGGTGACGTAACAACAAAACTGCTTTCCGATTTATTTCTATACCTTGCTTTATGCCTTATGTGTTTTTGTTAACCGACTTGACTTGAATGTATGTTTTTTTTTTTTATGTATGTTCACCGATTTCTCGGTCAATTGTGGACCGATTATGAAAAATTTTTGATTGGAAGGATATGCTTCCAAGTTGGTCCCATAGAAATATTGTTATGATCTGATCATGAACTGCGAAGATATGGAACAGAACTCCTCATAGGATCACAGCAGATCTGTCGTAACAAGTAAAATTGCTTTATTTAGTCAGTCATCGACTACACGTAGTCGATGACTGACTGAAAGAAGAGGGGGAATATATCGAAATGATCTGATGAAGAAGCCTGAAGTTAGGCACCGGAACTCTGTAATAAATTAATTTTTCAACACACTCGCTCAGAAAGTGACTCGAATTACACTGCACTTAGGTATATAATGGCATTCGTTACCAAACTGTGACATTTTGATTACCATTACGCACTAGTGCTATAATAGTGCAATAAGTTATAAGTGTGTAATGTTAGTGATTACCGTCGAGGCGGTATTTAGACCCGAGCCGTGGCGAGGGTCTTATGAGAGCCAAGAACGGTAATCATTAATTACTCACATGTGTCATACGACGTTTTTCAATACACTTGTGAAGAAAATAACAGTAAAACTAGTAAAATTTCCTGTGACATGGCGGTAAAAATCTGTTTTCATAAGCGCGCGTGTCATTTTTTTTATTTACCCCTATCTTATCTTATAGTGGGGCTGGCCCTAAACCAGAGCACTTCGACCCTTCTGGATCTTTTGTGCTTTGTGATATTTACCCCTATACTCTAGAGGAAGGCTAAGGTATTTTGATCATACTGCCTAGTCTTACGTTTATGTTTTCTTGCGTGAAAAGTTACATCCGTATTCTATTGTCACTACGAAAGACATTATCGTAAAAACTTTTCACGCAAGAAAACATAAACGTAAGACTAGGCAATATGATTAAAATACCTTAGGCTTCCTCTAGGGGTAAATAAAAAAAAAATATGCGCGCGCTTATGAAAACAGATTTTTACCGCCATGTCACAGAAAATTTTACTAGTTTTACTGTTGTTTTCTGCACAAGTTTATTGAAAAACATCGTATGACACACGTAAGTAATTAATGATTACCGTTCTTGGCTCTCTTAAGACCCTCGCCACGGCTCGGGTCTAAATACCGCTTGGACGGTAATAATCACTAACGTTACACACTTGTATAAACATCTATGATCTAACCTTGTTTGGTATTATTAGAACTGTCATGAGATGCACTCTGGCTATAAGGTATTTAAGTATTGCTGTGGGGTACTTTTTAGTGGTGGTACCATAACTAAAAAGTGTAAAATAAAAAACTTTTTACCAAAATAATACAACTGACTTCAATTTTAAAAAAAACACTGAAAGTGCAAAATATCTTTAATTTCGGAAGTCGGTGGAAGAGACAAAACTATTAAAGAAACACCGACTTCCGAAATTATAGTTATTTTGCACTTTTCAGTGTTTTTTTTTTAAATTGAAGTCGGTTGTAAGTACTTATATTTTTTTTGTAAAAAGTTTATTTTTTAGTTTTCTTTTGTATTTGTAATGGTGTACAATAAAGTATATAAATAAATGAATAAATATGCCAAATTTCAGGATTCTGGGTCAACGGGAATTAAGTTACTACCCTATGAATTTTGATTCTCATGAGAGTGAAAAATATACGTTTTTTGCGATGTAAACGGCCGTATCTTTTTTTCCTTAACTTAGAAGTTTGATTTTTTTCACAGCTTAAAGGGAACGCAGACTTGAGTGACCTACACGCGTTCCCGAGATAAATGGTCTTGACAGACAGACAGACAGACGGACAACAAAGTGATCCTATAAGGGTTCTTTTTTTTCCTTTTAAGGTACGGAACCCTAAAAATAACTCTCACTATGCGCAGTTTCATTTTTATAAGGGCCTGCACACACTTGAGACAAGACTGTCTTAGACAGAATTGTCTACGACTTCACAGACTTGTCTACGACGTCTTTGAGAAGACTGTTTTGTCTACATCACTGTGCACAATATCAAGACAAAACAGTCTAGCGGCGTGCGGCTAGTGTTGCCAACTTAATGGATTTTCCACTAAAACTGGTGGTTTTAACCCCCATTTAATTGCGAAATATTGGTTTCAGTGGCTATTGGATTTTTCTAGTGCTATAATAAAATTCAATTTCTTACTAAAAATGCGATCACTCGGGTGTAAATCAGACCCATAGAATCCATGATTATCACTCTGATACCGACGATGATGGTGCAAACAAAAATGATTCGTCTGAAGACGAATTAATACATAGCTGTTATTGAATAATTTGTATGTTGAATAATTTGAATTGTGGGTAAATTAACATAATAATGTTAATTTACCCACAAATGGTAGTATTTTGATCAACTGATTGTTAATTTTTATCACTTATTATTAAAGGAAACTAATAACCTATATGCCTACTTATTTTATTTCGTACAACACACATTTTGTTAGTGGTAAATTTTGCGATTTTGTGTGTGGGATAATTTTTTGTTAGTGGTTTTCTGGTAAGCGTTTAAAAAAAAATCGCTTGTGCGTCCATTTGCAGTCCCTCTCCAAACGCAACATTGATATTGCGAGCTGTTTCTGCCGCGTTAGTTCCGCGTCCTCGTATCACTCGAATTTTCGAAGTAACCATCTTTCTTGTCTAAGCTGAATAAAAAAAAAAACAACTGAAAGTCGATAATCGAATGTTGCACATTTTTTAAAAGAAAAACTTCATAGGTACCTACCATGTGAAAAAAAAATCACTCAAAAAACCATGAAGGTTATAATGTCAATTCGTAGTATCTAGGTATTACAAACGGCAATTAAAACTTAAAAAAAAATACAACCGACTTCAATGTAAAAAAACACTGAAAAGTGCAAAATAACTTTAATTTTGGAAGTCGGTGTTTCTATAATAGTTTTGTCTCTTCGTTATTTTAACATGGACTTCCGAAATTAAAGTTATTTTGCACTTTTCAGTGTTTTTTTTTACATTGAAGTCGGTTGTACTTTTTTCGTAAAAAGTTTTTTATTTTACACTTTTTGGTTATTTTACCACCACTAAAAAGTATCCCTCAGCCATAGATACTTAAATACCTTATAACCAGAGTGCATCTCATGACAATTCTAATAATACCAATTTATTACAATGTTCCGGTGCCTAACTTTAGGATTCATCATCAGATCAGTTCGATATATTCTCCCTCTTCTTTCAGTCAGTCATCGACTACTCGTATAAATAAATCAATTTTACTTGTTACGACAGTTCTGCTGTGATCCTATGAGGAGTTCTATTCCATATCTTCGAAATTCATGATCAGATCATAACAATATTTCTATGGGACCAACTTGGAAGCATAACCTTTTAATAAAAAAAAAATTCTAAATCGATCCACAATTGACCGAGAAATCGGTGAAATGAAAATATATTAAAAAAAATACATTCAGCCGAACGTAGCACCTCCTTTTTGAAGTCAATTAAAAATGAAGTACATTCATCTAATTATGCCTTCAATTGTTTTCCAGATCTATACCAACATGTATTGGTTACCAATCTTCTTGGTAGCCGCGCTCGGTAGCGCGCAAGGGCAGCAAACGGCACAGACAAGAGTGGCAGCCTCGCTCAGCGAATGCTACAGCAACCCCGACCTATTAAACAGGAACAACTTGCCGCCAGTAACGATGCAAGTCCTCATTGACATCATTAGAAAAATAGAGGACCACCCTAATGTCAACATGGATTTGAGGCAGCTTTCGACGGTGCTTCTGCACACGTAAGTTCACCTTCTACTAGCTTATCTACTGAATAATGAGTAATATTTCGCTAGTTAGCGGAAGAACATAAAAACGTTAAAATAGATTTTTTATAAAAGCATGGACCTTTCACAGCAGAATCTATACATATAAAATGCTTTGTCTTGAATGACTGACGGATCAACGCACAGCCTATACCGCTGATCGTAAAGACCTGAAACTTAGAGGGTATATTCTTTGTATGACGTAGGCATCCGATAAGAAAGGATTTTTCGAAATTCTACCCCTAAGGGGGTGAAGAAGGGGAGCAAAGTTTGTATGGGACAACGTGATTCCTTGGTCCAATCTGCGTATTTACATTCTGTATATGGCCAGAACGCAAGGGTGTGAAACTAGTCGCGTAAAGATTGGAAATCACTTTTTAATCGATGTCTTACAATCTATACAAGAGTAGTACGCAAATCCTCGCGTATACTTCGTAGTGACCTAACTACCTAACCTTATTCCATAATATAAGTGCCAGTACGAATAGGTATGGACTAATCGTGCGTAGATCGGAATAATCGCGCCTGGATTAGGTCATGTTAGAATAGTGACCATTAGAACACGATGGCGAGGTAACGAAGCGATCATGTGGGTTAGGTTAGAACAGTGACTATTCAATCCAGATCCCCTTCTAATGTTAGTGAATCATTTGGGTTTGGTTAAGTTAAAAGCCATTATTTTTTATCTAATTCTACATTAATAATGTTAAAACTTCATTCCATTATATGCATAAATGATTTTATTAAACTATATCGTAGCTTTTGTCAGGCGTAAGTGATGTTAACTGTAGTATAGTTTGGAAACACGTTACAAACTATAAAAGACCAGTGAGCAGAATTCGTGAATACATTGTAATTGCAGATTTAAAAATAGCGATACAAAGTATACGCGAGCAGTTTCCTATGGCTGCGTTCTGGCCTTGTATACAATGGAAATACGCATGTGCACGTCTAAGTTACAAACTATACACGAGTAGTACGCAAAATTCGTGTATACATTGTAATCGCAAATTTAAAAAGTGCACTATAATGTATACGCGAGCAGTTTCCTATGAATACGTTTTAGCTATGTACAGAATGTAAATACGTGTCCAATCTACTTCCAATTTTGCAAAAACATTCTAGAAGGTGAGTTACGTGTTTTATTGAAATTCATCCCCTAACGGGTTAAAAAAGGGTAGAAAGTTTTTTGGTGGTGATTTGCTTCGAAGTTGATATTCTAGAAACTTCGAAGCAAATCACCACCAAAAAAACTCCTTAGTACTTTTGATTTTTGATTTAAATTATTATACATTTTATTTTGACACATGTTTGAAAACTCAATCTGATTTTATTCAAAAAAGGTTGAAGTCACATAAAAACTTGGTGCAATGCAAATACTCTTAAGTAGAATTTCTCGAAAGTTCGTGGAATGGGAAGGGCTAAGCTCGCAGTTTCCTTGCGTGAATCAAGAATGAGGATACCCGCAGGAGAACCGAGGTTACCGACAGAGCATGAAGAATCACCAAACTTAAGTGGCAATCGGCAGGGCACATTGTTCGCAGAACGGATGGCCGTCGGGGCCAAAAGGTTTTGGAATGGCGACCACGTACCGGAAGACGTAGCGATGCAAGGCCTCCTACAAGGTGGACCGATGACCTGGTCAGGGTTGCGGGAATCCGATGGATGCGAGACGCACAAGACTGTTCATTTTGGCGACACTTGGGAGAGGCCTATGTCCAACAGTGGACATCTTTCGGCTGAAATAATAATAATAATAATCTGTGGCTCGGCTGTCAACCAAGTGACAAGTAAAAATTTTCTCTGCACATTTTTTTACAATAAATATACTAATAAATCCCAAAAATCCCTAATAATAATGACAATAAAAAGAAATAACAAATATAAGAGAAGAACAAAGATGAAATCATAATGAAAATAATGGAAACTATGTTATGAAGTACTCGTAAAATGCTGACAAGAAGCCGGGCACGTTGTCAAAACACACACCCAACATCTTCGGGTTCGTCGCTCAGCTCCACCTCGCAGCCGCCGGGACCAGCGCCAACCGTGAGTCCAGAGATTCCGGTCGCTGCAGTTGCGTCGAGCTCGAGCGACGAATACTTCTCGCCGCCGACGACACCACCACCTGCGCGTCGACGGGGAAGAGGCCGACCTCCGGCTAGCTTGGGACCTCGAGGCCCGCCGGCCTCTGATAGGGTCCCCGCTGCCGGTGGAAGTGTGCAGCGCATGTGATGGACATCATCCATTAATGAAAATGTCATGCACTCATACTTTGGGGCTACAGAGGGGGGAATTAACCTGACTGCGTATCGTGGTCGGATGCTCTCTCTGTTTCAGGTGCTTGAGTCAGCTGTCAACGTTTCGGTCCAACGACTATCGGATCATGTGCGGGTCATTCAGCGTAATCGTATGTTGGATTACGCCATACTTGATAGACTGCGCCTGTAATCATAGAGTAGCCGTGTTTCACCTGCTACACCACCGGCCGCGGTGCAACGTCAACCCACTACTTCACCGCGACCCGACCACGTTGGTGATGCCGATGATGACGCGGCTATATCTGTGAGTACCCAATGTAATGATCGATTGAGGGGCGCTTTGGAGGACGCATTTCGAGAGTACCGTTCCACACCGCCGGGGCTTAGACCTCGTCTACTTCGTTTGCCCATGCACAAAAGAAATAGGGCGCTGGTGTGTGCTCTAGATTCTCAGCTATCAAATTGTTTTGATAGCAGCAAAGACCTCACTGATACCCACTCGATCTTGTACTGTGCAGCTGTAGCGGCATGTCGTGTAGCTCATGTTAAATTTCCTAATTGTGACAGAGCTACACAACCAGCTGTGCCAGCTTGGCAGTGCAGGATAGAGCACCGTATCGGTGAGGCTAGAGCACTCACCGGTAAGCTTATCTGCTTCAGGGAGGGCAACACTCGCCCTAGGGTGATGCGCTTTGTGAGGCGGGCATTCTCGGGGACTGATATTAGTCCTCGAGATTATCTGCCCTGCGTCACAGAGCGTATCGACTTCCTGAAGCAGAAAATCTATGCATGGGCAAACCGTATTCGTCGGTACAAGCGGCGAGTGGAGCGGTACACTTAGAATCGTACGTTCCAAAGCAACGAAAGGTGGGTTTACAGGGATTGGGAGCGACCGGACCAAGGTGTGATTGATACTCGCCTGCCGGATGATGACGCCATGTGTTTATTTTGGCGCAGCATTTGGTGGCCTGTCAGTCACACCGAGGGTGATTGGATTTGAGAGGTCGAGCGCGCATGCGATCTTTTATCAGAAATGGGGGCAATTACCATCAGCCCCCAAGATGTAGCCCGTGCAGTCCGTCCGTTGCCTAACTGGAAATCTCCTGGGCCGAACGGGCTGCACAATTTCTGGCTTAAATAGTTCCAAGGGTCGCACGCTCGCTTGGCATCTCAGTTCCAATCTGCCTTAGAGTCAGGGTCGCTGCCCCAGTTTCTAACGACAGGAATAAACCACCTGCTCCATAAATCAGGTAGTACTGCGGAACCCAAAAATTATAGACCGATCACGTATTTGCCGACGGTCTATAAAGTTCTTACATCCATTCTGAGAGCTAAAATCAATAGTCATATTGAGACAAATTCTATCATGTCTGCCTCTCAGAATGGATGTAGGAACGGGTCCCGCGGTACTAAGGAGCTGCTCCTCATCGATATGGCCATTAGCCAACAGGTTCGACGTTCTCGAAAGAATCTGTCGGCATGTTGGATAGATTATAAGAAAGCCTATGACTCTGTTCCTCATACATGGCTCATGAGGGTGCTAGAACTGTATAAAGTTGATGCAACTCTGCACACCTTCCTGATGTCATGTATGGGGGCAGTGGAGAACAGTCCTTCACTATCCGGGATGTCGACAGATTCGGGAGAACAGCGAACCGATAAGGATTGAGCGTGGCATATTCCAGGGTGACAGTCTGAGTCCACTGTGGTTTTGCCTAGCCTTGAACCCTCTCAGCACACTGCTGGAGGGTTCTGGCTTAGGTTACCGGTTGAAAAGAGGCGGTCAGGCCATATCTCACCTTCTTTACATGGACGATCTGAAACTCTTTGCCCCCAACAACTTGCAACTGGTGGGGCTACTGAAGGTAACTGAAACCTTCAGTAGTGCCATCAGGATGGAATTTGGTGTAGACAAATGTGCAGTCATACATGTAAAGAGAGGTGAGATTATGAAATCCGTGGGAATTCAACTCTCGGATTCCATACACCTTAGATCCCTCTGTTCAACCGAAACTTACAAGTATTTGGGTATGTCGCAATCGTTAGGCATCAATACTGATGACGTGAAACAATCGTTGAAAAAGCGCTTCTTTGGCCGCCTGAATAAAGTACTGAATAGTCTTTTATCAGGCGGAAACAAGGTGAGCGCTTTCAACGGTTGGGTCATGGTATTGATGTATTCTTTCGGCATACTCAAATGGACTCAGACAGAACTTGACGCCCTGGACAGGAGGGTCCGCACACTACTTACCGCAAATCGGATGCATCACCTACGGTCAGCGGTGATGAGACTGTATATCCCGCGGAAGTGCGTGGGTCGTAGCTTCTTAAATGCTAACCGCGAGGTATGCAGTCTCAGGGAATACTTCCTAAAAACCGACGTGGGTATGCACCGAGATGTGGCAGCGGTGGACAAGGGCCTCACTCCGCTCTCCTTGGCCAACGAGAACTGGCGCAAACCTATAGTACTGGATACTAATGCCCGCAGGAAAGTATGGCAGAGCAAGGAGCTTCACGGACGCTTTTACCGGGCCTTACATGGACCCGATGTAGACCTGTTAGCGTCCGTATCTTAGCTGCGTTTCGGTGACCTCTTCGGGGAAACCGAAGGTTTTGTCTTTGCGATTATGGACGAAGTTATGATGACGAACAACTACCGGAAGTACATTGTGAAGGACGGTACGGTTGACATCTGTCGGGCATGCCACCGGCCCGGGGAATCAATCCGACACATTATTTCTGGGTGTTCTCATCTAGCTAACGGAGACTATTTGCATAGATACAACCTCGTAGCCAGGATTATCCACCAGCAACTTGCTCTTAAATACAATCTTGTGGAATCAGAAGTACCGTATTATAGGTATGTGCCCGACCCAGTTCTCGACAATGGCAATATCACATTATATTGGGATCGATCTATCATCACTGATAGGACTATTGTTGCCAATAAACCCGATATAGTGGTGATAGATCGACTAGAGCGTCGCACAATGATTGTTGATATAGCGGTCCCTCATGACGAGAACCTCGTGAAAGCTGAAAAGATAAGCAAACTAAGTATCTTGACTTAGCTCGCGAGGTTGTCGACATGTGGGAAGTGGATAGAGCAATCATTGTACCGATAGTCGTAACGGCCAATGGCTAGATAGCCAAGAGCCTCGAACATCATCTAAGGAGGCTCTCGTTAGGCAGCTGGATCAAGGGCCTGATCCAGAAAGCAGTGAAGAAAGAAAAGAAAGCATTTAAGAAAAAATAAATTGACTTAAAATAATGAATTTCTTTGGAAATATAACTCATCGAAGACAACGCACCCAATCGGAACCGGATAAGGATGACAGCGACATAATTTCGCAAACGATGGATTGTACCTCAAATTCTATGCCAGATATATCTGAGGACGAGGATGATAACCGAATTACTATTTATAAGAAAGAGATAGAAGAACTAAAAAATCAATTGCTAAGTGCGCATAGGGAAATTGAAATATTATCGCTAGAAAATAGTAAGTTGAAGCAAAGTAATGACGACATATTGGAAAAAAATAAAACGTACAAAGTAATTGTCAGTAGTCCACTTAAGTCCAGAGTTCAAACACCAAAGAAGAACATTCATACTCCTTATACAAAAACGAAACAGACGCAGACATCGGAAAGTTTGACAAGAGCGCCAAGCGGACATGAAGTTAACATTGACGCTGGATGTACTCAAGGTGTCGCCTCATTGAATAATATTATTAGCGCAAAATCTCATGTTCCATCACCTCCACCTGTGAAGAATAACATTTGTATTTTGAGTAGTGAAACATCCAACAGAATACACACATTGAGTGAAAGAACTCATTTAGGGAACTTTAATATGTGTCACTACCGTACTCCCAGATGCGGAATGAAATATTTGTTAAAGGACATTGATCTAAAAGTACGTAACTTCTCTCGATTAGATTATTGTATTATATTTATTGGTGAAGACGACTTTACAAAAACGCATAATTATATTGAGTTTGTTACTTATATTAGAGATAAATTATTACCACATAATCATACTAACTTCATAATATGTCTGCCAACTTTTAAATTTATGGACAATACAAATATAATGTTTAACAGCAGAATTGATACTTTCAACAATCTAATTTACATGGATGTTGAGACTTACAATTATGCATTTATACTAGATTCAAATCTTAATCTTCCAAACACGTGGGATACGTATAACCAACGGCATGCACACCTGAATAACAAAGGCTTTATGAAAGTTTTGTCAGACTTGCATGATTTAATCTTAGACCTAGATTTTGTAAATACCAAAGACCATATACACTCACAAGTTGGTTGCTCTCAAGAAGATAAAACTGAACCGCTAATATTAACAAAAACAATAGAGAATCAGTTTTTTCTATAACTATCACCTTACCATTCTCCATCAGAACATAGCAGGGCTTATGAATAAATCAGATCTGTTAGTAGTTAAATTAGATGAGCTTTCTGGTAAGGGAACAAAGGTAGATATTGTCTGTATAACAGAGCATTTTATAGAGGCGGGCTATGAATGTATATTGCATATACCTAATTTCTGCCCAGCTGCCTTTTTTACCAGAAGTGTCAAACGTGGAGGAACTTGCATTTTTGTAAGAGCAGGGCTGCAATTCAGAGAATTGACTGATATTGCAAAACAGTCGATCTCAGGTGTTTTCGAATGTTGCGGTATTGAACTGACATCCTATAATATTGTTGTAATATGCATTTACAGGATTCCAAAATATAATTATAATGTATTTTATGAAAAACTAGACAATATATTGAGAAGACTGCGTATCTACAAATAAAAAAAATTATATTAATCGTAGACTTTAATATTGACGTGTTAAAAAGAAATAAAATCACAATAGAATTTGAAAACTTTCTCTTGCAATATAATCTCAAATTACAACTTGATAAACCAACCAGATTGGCTAGTAACTCTTGCTTAGATAATTTTGCACATTCTTACCGTAAAGGTTGTAAAGCTGAAATAATAGATTTACTTCTATCTGACCACACATCACAACTACTGCAAGTTCCTATTAAAAAAACCTGTATGATTAAATATTGGAAAACAACTAAACAGGAAATATCAGTAGATAACTTATTGAAATTTAAAAATCATCTAAAAAACCTAACTTTTCGACGAGTATACGAAGCTAAAGACGCAAATGAATCCTACGAAACTTTTATAGATGACTTTATATTGCTATACAAATTGTGTTTCCCAGAAAAAATAGTAACCATTTATACTTGTAAAAAAACCAAATGGATTTTGAATGGGATAAAAATATGTAGCAGAAAACAGAGGCAGCTACTTTGGACATATAGGCATAATCCGAACACAAAAAATAGACTTGCTTTTAAAAAGTATTCCAAGCTTTATAGAAGAATAATAAATCTAACCCAGAAGGCCCAAAACAACCACTTCATAAAGACGTCTCAAAATAAATCAAAAGCTGCTTGGCAAGTTATTAACAAATCCAAAGTATGTCTGCCGCAAGAACCAATATTGACCATACAAAATGATAAATCAACTCTTACACATCCCCTTGACATTGCGAATGAATTCAATAAATATTTTATAGAGATTATAGAAAATAATTCAAAAACAAACCTTAATAATACCCCATTAACAAATTCGTGTAGAAATGTTATTGAAAACTCAACTTCGCAGTCTCTATTTATGCTACCAGTTTCAGATACTGACATTATAAAAGTGATAAGTAGCTTAAAAAATACTAGTACAGTAGGATACGACGGTATTTCAACTAGAGTAATAAAAGATGTTAAGGAGGTCATAGCGACACCGTTATCACACATAATTAATCTTTGCATTTCCGATGGTATATTCCCTACTAGTCTCAAGAAGGTAGTTATTAAACCCATTTACAAAAATAATGACAAGACTGATGTTAAAAATTACAGGCCTATTGCAAAAATACCAGTTTTTGCAAAAGTTATTGAAAAAATAATATATAATTCCATTTACACGTATTTCGAGAAGTTTCAGTTATTTTGCAATGAACAAAAAGGATTTAGGAAAAATACTAATATTAATATGGCACTATTTGACCTGCTATCAAGTATAATGACTTCTGTGGATAAAAAAAATCCTGTGTGCTCCATCTTCACGGATATGTCAAAAGCTTTTGACTTCGTAGATCATCAGATCTTGCTGCAAAAGTTACACGGGTACGGCATTCGAGGAAACATTCATAAACTCCTAGAATCATACCTAAGTGATAGGACACAGTGTACTGAGATTTCCAGAATTTGTCCTATAAGCAAATTAGAAACTACAATGTCTCTGAAGCGAGATCCGTGAAGTATGGTGTGCCTCAAGGCACTGTACTCGGGCCCCCACTTTTCTTAATATATATCAATGATCTCCCAAGAAATTTGAGAAACAAAATAGTACTTTTTGCAGATGACAGTACGGCTATCATAGAATGCACTGATCCAAACGAATATCGAAATGAGATTAATAACTCGCTAAATAACATTATTAATTGGCTAAATAATAATAATCTTGTGATCAATTTGAATAAAACTAAAATTATACAGTTTCATCAACGACGTGAGAATCCACCCCTTAACATTACCTACGATGAGTGTAAAATAGAAGAAGTTACGAGTGCAAAATTCTTGGGCATAACTGTAGACCATAAGTTGACTTGGAAACCTCACCTAGAAGTGGTTTGTAAACGACTGAGTAAATCTGCGTATCTATTGTTTCAATTATCTAAGAGAGTTAATTCTGAGACACTGTTAACAGCCTATCATGGACTTGTAGTCTCTATTCTCCGTTATGGTGTTGTTTTCTGGGGGCAATCAACAAATAGGGAACTGGTATTTAGGATGCAGAGAAGGTGTGTAAGATCCATGTATAATTTAAAGTCAACAGATAGTTGCGTTCCCTACTTCAAGAAATTAAAAATATTAACGTTACCAGCTATATATATATTAGAAACTGCATTATTTATAAAATCAAATCCACATTTATTTACAAATTTTTCAACAGTTAAGAAGACCCCCATTCGGAGTCAATATGAAAATCAACTATGTACATTGAAATGTAATACTGCGTTAATGAAAAAGAGCTTCTTTGGTGTTGCACCAAAGATTTTTAATAAAATACCTGATGCTATAAAATATATGCCATTAAAGAAATTCAAAAAGTGTCTTCACAAGTTATTAGTTGAGAAATGTTATTATACCTTGGATGACTATTTTAATGATAATAATATTTGATTAAATTATGTTATGATGAATTATGAGATTATGTAATTTTATAAATCTATATTATTAATGTTGACTTGGATGATTATTTTAATTTTGGATGACTATTTGATTAAATTCTGTAATTTTATTAATTCATATTATTAATGTAACGGACGAATGATTTCTCGCATGTTCTTTTGTTATGATCTTCTTGTGTGTGTTTTTTGTTTTTCTTTCTTGTAGTGGACATTATTAAATTGATTATTTTAATGTATTTGTATAAAATTCATGGAAAATTTTGTTAACTTTGATGAACCTGACTTTAATATTTGTATGTCAACAATGACAAAGCATAGTGCAACACTTATCTATTTAAGACCTTGACATGTATGATTAATGTATATATGTTCTTCACCTATGTTTTACAAATAAATAATTCTGATTCTGATTCTGATTCTGATTCAGTACACGGCGGCATCGTTAGGAGATTCCTCTCTCCCTGACCACCGGTAGCTTGGACCCTGTTCCCGATGCTACTATTTTTTATATTTTTAAATTTTTTTTAATCACTAAGTACATAAATTTAATAAATGGAATAATAATAAATTATTTATTTCAGATTCATCGATTAAATCCATATTTTTTTGTACATTGCGAGCTTACAAACTAGTGTCAGTAAAAAAAAAAAAAAAATATTAAAAAATTATTAAATTATGATGGTGATGATGATAAAAATGAACCCCTATTTCTCCTGGACACGCTATGACTTAAGAACGGCTGGACCAATTTTAATAATTCTTTTTTGTTTTGTTCACCAGCATATAGGGAAGGTTGTAGGGTAGGGTAGATCACCGAACAGATAAAGAAGGTTAGATAACTAGGTAATAATAATAAAAAATAATAATAATAATAATATTCGAAGTATAGAAAGGCAAAGAGCTCCACGGGCGCTTTTATCGGGCTCTTCAAGAGCCTGATGTAGATTTGTCGGCGTCCGTGGCCTGGTTACGTTTCAGCGACCTCTTCGGAGAAACTGAAGGTTTTGTCTGTGCAATTATGGACGAAGTTATCTTAACGAACAACTACCGGAGACATATTATGAAGGACGGGACAGTTGACGTGTGTCGGGCATGCCATCGTCCGGGTGAGTCCATCAGACATATTATCTCTGGTTGTTCTCGTCTGGCTAACGGCGAGTACTTGCACAGGCATAACCAAGTAGCCAGGATTATTCACCAGCAATTTGCTTTGTAATACAAACTAGTTGATTCGGAGGGACCATACTACAGGTATGTATGTGCCCGACCCAGTTCTCGAAAATTGACCGGACTATTGTAGCCAATAAGCCGAATATAGTGGTGATAGACCGATTAGCGCGCCGCGCAATGATAGTCAACGTCACCATTCCACATGACGAGAATCTCGTGAAAGCTGAGAAAGTGAAACAAATCAAATATCTCGACTTAGCACACGAGGATGTCGACATGTGGAATGTGGACTCGGCTATCATTGTGCCAATTGTTGTCAGCGCCAATGGCGTTATAGCCAAAAGCTTCGACGAACATCTGTCGAAGCTGTCGTTGCGCGGTTGGATCAAAGGCCTGATACAGAAGGCAGTACTCCTCGATACGGCTCACATTGTGAGGAGGTTTCTGTCTCTGGAGCCCATACCACCGGTAGCTTGGACCCTGTTCCCGACACCGGGGCGGACAACTATTTTTTATATTTTTAAATGTCTTTTTTATGTGTTTTTTTTAAAGAAATATTTAAAAATGTAAATGATATGTATATAAAAATATATAAATGCAATAATATTCCACAACTACCACACAACACACAACAGGGTAGAATAGGGTATAGTAGGGTAGAGTAGGGTAGAGTGGGGTAGAGTATGCTAGGGTAGGGTAGAGTAGGGTAAAGTGGGGTAGAGTAGGCTAGGGTAGGGTAGGGTAGAATTAGAGTAGAATAGAGTAGTCAGTTGACGGGAGCGAAGCCGCGGACAAAAGCTAGTCTAACATAATTTTACTTGATTGCTTCTAGTTATCGTCAAGATGGTATTGAGTACCATCCGTCAGAGAACTTAGTGGCTTCTTCAAATGTGCTGCCGTTCTCTCCTACGTTCTCTTCGTTCCATCGTCACAGGCTTCTGTTAACGAGGCTCATCCCCAACAATCTGCAAGTTTTGGACAACGATACCGTCTCTTCAGTCCTGAAGGTTCGTGTACCAACCAAACGAATAACAAAAAATATACTTAAATAACTATTATTTATAAATACACTTAAACAAAGCTTTGTTAATTAAAATGGTTTTAATTAATACAATTTCAGTGTACTCTTCACCATATGCTGTCAACAACCGTTGACGCTCGAGTCCGAGGTGACGAAAGCAGCTGCAATCAATTGTCTCAATACCGTGCTCTTAGAACTGCGAGGTCCGGTCGCTCCATCAGCGATGATGTTGAAATCGTAAAACCAGCAGTCTTGTAAGTATTATTATGTTATCAGTATTCGATGGAATCATCTGTAGCTGAAGACTAGATATTAAGAGAGCTGGAAATATATAGGGAGAACCTTTGCCCAGTAGCGGAACAAAGCAGAAAAAGTAAACAAAAATGGTCTGTAGAAACCCTTGCACGAAAATAAGTAATTAAGATTCGATTTCTAATCTACTTAGCAGATTTTTGCAAGCTATCTCACTATTATTGCCACGAGTTTCTACGGATATTTTTAATTTGTATTGTCTTTTTCAGAAAATCCGCCAACAGAAACGGCAAGATGAGGCGTTACGATCCGAATAACGATGTGGAATTTAGTAATTCTGGCAAAGGCGGTTCTATGTCTGAGCAACAAGTTGCTGAGAGCACTTGCCCACTGCTGGATGGCGTAGTGAACACTCCGTGGGGTGCCGTGTCTGCCGGACACTTGATCGCTGGCATTGCGGCAGGGGCGCAGCCACAACGAGTGAATATCCTGGACCTGGTCAGGGACGCGAACCTTAACTACAGAAACGTTCAGCAAACCGTGTCTTCACTTTATTCTGCAACGTTAGCTGGTTAGTCATTTTTATAATATTTTTTTTATTTTGAGAAATTGTACAGTACAATTTTGGTATAGATTTTTCTTTGAAGGTGTGTTGTAGTAGCACCATACAAAATATACCCATATAGTTATTGAATAAGTAATCACTTTCCTAAAACACTTTTATCCTAACTAGGTGACTTGGCGGAAGCCGTCCTCATCCAAGGCACGGAGCGAGGCAGCACCTCCATATCAATCGGTACCGCTGGAAACTGGAACAGCACGCAGGCCACCAGACACTTTATGCTTCATAACCGCATCAACCTTGAGATGACCGACCCTGAGATCCGCGGAGACATCGACGGCTTTGTTCTAGGAAGCACGATAACTTCAACCTTGGGAGCATTCAGCACGTTGAAACTGTCCCAACTTTTGGATATGTACTACTCTCCTAGGGTAAGGATTATTTGTTTTCAGTTTCTATCGGTTAAGTGACTTTCTTTTACCAAATCTTGCTCATCCAAATACGTAAGTAATTGATGTCCGCTCTGTGGCAATGAAATATTTTTTTTCTTTCTTTTCTTTAGTGAAATAAGGGTAATTACTCAACTAGGTATTATAATTGCAGAACGGTGCCTTTGACTCCAACCTGCGAGCCTGCAACCGCCGCGCTTTGATGCAACAGTATGTTACTAATGATAACCTGATCAGTGAGACACATGCCTTTGCCGCTGCCCTGGACACTAACATGCCTCTCCGCGGTACCATAATCGGGGGACTAGAACAGCTCGTCACAAGTGCTGTTACTAATCTAATGTCTTACACCAGTGAGTATCGCGTTCCAGTGACCTTTAAATATTAGTTTTAGGTTATGGTGTCAAAATACACTGGTATAGTAGATACAGCATTTTTTTCGTTTTCTTTTTTTTACAGCCAGCAATCTAAACGACATGAACTGCGTCACGACACTGGCCCAGAGCAATGACTTCCGCCTCAGGACTAACCTGTACATCGCTCTCGACTTCTCGTGGCCATTCCAGGCAGTGGACCAAGCCATATTTCACTTATTGAACTCTATTGAGGTCGGCAAGTTCGGGTCCAGTATCACTTTACTCAATGCTCTTGATGGAAGCATCGTTATCAATACTACCTTCCATCCGAGCGATTTCTACACTGAATATAATGCTACCAGACACGCACAAAGTGAGTAATTTTGTTTTGAATTCCCACACTACAATGTATTCAGTGTAATGCTGTAGTTAGTCATCAATCGTTTTTAATTCACAGCTAAACTTTGGTAATTTCAAACGACAACTGTGGCCTTAAAATTATGTAGAAGAAGTAATTTCTTGTTCTTCCACAGTTCCGTCGGGAGTAAATCTTGAAACCAGTTTGACTCGCATCAAGCTGATGATGCAAGAAACGCTTCTCAACGAAAGCATGAGGAACTACGTCGGCGGCAATGCCTCAGTTTTATTGTATTTGATCAATAACGGCAACTTACAGACCAGTGATCGTGCGTGGGAACAGGCTAACGAAATTAACAATACTATACCAGGTAAGTGCATGATTACATATCATGCACTTATTATCTTCTTATAATCTATCTTAATTATAATCAGTCTAATGTAATTAATTTTTTAGACCTCAGAGTTCTATACGCGAGTTCCACCAATCAGTTCGACGCTCTTTGGCCTTATGTACGAGAAATGCACAGCGACATTTTCACTATTGGCCTCTCTGCTGGTGCTACAAACGTGGCTACTATCATGGACCCTATTTTACAACGAATTCAAAGCGGTAAGTAAATGATTGCAACTTCTCTTTCAGGGTCTCAAGGTACAATGTAAGCCCGACACAGGATGCATCGGGCATTAAGATATTATAATTATAGCTATTTTACCTAGCTTATGACCGCGGCTTCGCTTTTGTTAATTTATACTACTTGTGAACAGTCTGGATAAAAAGCATGTAGATACCTCTGACAAAGTGTGCGCGTAATTTTATGTTAATCGGTCGAGTAGTTAAGGTGTGAAAGCGTAACAAACTAAAAATAAAACTCACATTCGCATTTATAATAATTGTAACGCAAATGCATTCATTTATAACAATTGTATTTTTCCCTTGCAGTCGGTAGAAGAATCGTGAACCCTACATGTGGGTTCCTGTTTAACGGAGGAAGCTCTGGTACACGGCAGTTTGATGACTACGTTGAACCTGGCTTCATCAACTTCTATAGGCTCAGTCCTAATTATTTCTTCGAGAATAATGATAACAGAAGGATACGTGTGGCCCGCAGTGGCACTGGGGTGGGCAGTTTAACCGTTTGTCACTCTAGATCCGTCGCACTACCCAGGTATGACACTTTTTCATAGATTTATCTGTAGATAAAGTTCGACTTGATAAGGTTAACAAAACAACTATCTACGATTTCCGGATATAAAGCTATCTATCTAATTCCATGAATTGTTTTCGGTGACTAACTACCTATGCCACAAAAGAAAATCTGTTTTGTGCTAATACTAAGATAAAGTTAAAAAGAAATATGAAGTTTAAAGGACTCAGTGCCAAATCATCGGCCTTATATATATAGCATCCAGATAAACAACATATAGATACGTGGTGTTTCAGAACACACACTACACTTTATATTTATTACGATGTCTGGAGCTGAGGGGTTGACACAGCTCACAACTGAGGGCCGACTACCCCCGCCACCTAGCGACCAGTCTGTGCAAAATCTTGTATACTATATACATCACATCTCTTCCTTACCAATATTTTTTTTATTTTGAACAATAAATATTTTAAAACATATATTGCTTAAGTTTATTATATACTTTTACTTATTTGTACAAGAAGTGAATCTACTAGACATGCCTTTTAAGTTCTGTCGTTTTCATATTTCCCGGCAATTTTGAATTTGAACACAACACAAAATTTAAACACATTCGAATATAGAACGACCTATATTCGAATGTGTTTAAATTTTGAATCTCAAAACAGTTGAAAGTATTAGGATTTATGCTATTGTTTAGTCACAGCGTCGATTGGAATCTGTCAGGTTACGTACGAAAATGAATCTTTCTAAGGAAAATGTTCGTGCAATAATTTTCTACAACTTTAGAAGAGGCCTGACACGGCTTCAGTGTTTTGAAGAGCTAACATCTGTGTTCAGTGATGAAACCCCATGTCTGCGGACTGTCGAACGCTGGTATTTAGAATTCCAGCGTGGACATACTAGTGTTAGTGACAAATCTCGCGAAGCTTTTATGTCCGTGGGAAACCAGTCTCCCAGTGTCATGGATCACAACTTTGACTTACCACCAGCGCTCTCACCTACACCTTCTCGCTCGAAGCGTACTAATAGAAAAATTCACATCTTTTTGACAGTTCACTACCTGCCTCGTTAGGTTACATGGATTTACCACGTACCGCTTTGACAGTTCACAACCTGTCTAGTTATTAAAAACTTAATAATCATATTGGTAACAGACTTCCCGCACAAAAAACCATAATCACACATAACTCACGTTTGGTGTGGTTTGTATGATAGGTTAGGGTAGGTAACTAAGGTTGGTAGGTAGTTGCTATAGGTCTGGGTTACAATCAGAAGGGTCTTAGGTAACTCATAGGTACCAGGTTCAATTGTTTCAAACTTGGCCACACTGTACACTTTTGGAATAATGGCTGTACTAAGCTGTAAGCCCCGATGCGTACATTTTGATTACTTAATAATTCAAACTTTCATTTTTCTCTCGACAGTTTCGAACCATTTCATAATTCAAACTTTCGATAATTCCGGTTGTCCCGTGTTTGTGAATTCACACGTTCGTGAACGCACCCATGACACCGGAATAACTCCCAGTATGGGGCAACGATTCTTCTTTATTTTTTCTAAAACAAAGAGATTACGTCTTTGAGTAATCAATTCATACGTGTTACAGTTAACCTTTTTAGAAAGAAAGAAAGAAAAACATTTTATTTGCCGGAAAAGGCGCAAACTTATAACTAAAACATATTGCAAACATTTTGCAAGACAAAAACATAATAAATCAGATATAACATAATGCGCCACGTCCGAGCAAAACGGCCGTACGCCGTTTTTTTCGTTTCGGGGATATAATTATACAGTATTAAGTACTCAAATTTATCCTCGTCGCCAATTGTGGTGTTTCAGAACACACACTACACTTTATATTTATTACTATGTCTGGAGCTAGAGGTTGACACGTCCGATTCGCTCGGGGGCTAGCTCACAACTGGAGGGCCGACTACCCCCGCCACCTTGCGGCCAGTCTATGCAACACCTTGTAGGTATACTATATACATCACAGGTACGAAGACTACTACTTCTCAAAGGCTACCCGGTTTAAAAAGTTTCTTTATGAGATAATTTGATTTAGAAATAAAATTCGATAGCTAGGCTTAGCCAATTTAGATCGCTGAAAGTAGCCACTTAATATTAAGCAGACAAGATACCAGTCAGGACATAAAGATTGTAATGTGTACTTGAGTAGCACAAAGTGTATTTGCGACTCCTCCTGTTTGTTGTGTTGTGGTATCTACTGAACCACCAACAATCTTAACCTCGCCCAGAGGAAATATACTGTTTCTACGAAGTTTATTGTTGTTCTGACTACCCGTCAGAATTATTACCCTAAACAGACTTTCTATTTTATTACGGCAGATTCGAGAGAAGAAGTATTGGATATAAAAAAGCCGATAGTCAGTCATTATGCATTATTTTTCAGGCCCAACTCAACAGTCACTACGGAGGCCAGCGCGATAACCTGCCAGGCCTTGGCTTCTGGTAACGTGGAGATAAGCCTGCAGAACGCCTGCGATGGATACTGGAGCATAAGAGAATGCCCACCATTGTTCCTGTCAGTCCGGTCAGATACCAGCCTTCCTGCAGGAAGCTTCGCTAGCGCCGGGTGCACAGGTACACTGAATTATTATTGACTATAGCTTCTTCAAAAGTGTGTTCCTATCACGAGGGAACCTAATACCGAAATGAAAAGTCCTATGTTCTTATCCTGGTCATAGTCCATCCTCGTACCTCCTATTATTTTTCGTGACACACTTGTCAGGTGTGATCATCACGTGATTTGCACTGAATCCTTCACCACTTCTCCTTACTGACCGACATCCTGGTGCACTCGTGCAAGACACTACCTACGGCAGACTTAACTTAAAATGAATCGTTTCGTAGTCAAGGTGATTAAAAAAAAAACCCTCTGGTGCCCTCGACTTTTCCCTGCAAGTCAAGGCTCCATTGTTATTAATATATTTTTCCTCAACAGACGCAAACTGCAGATACCCGTACGACATCAGGTTCCAAATTCAAATCGAAGAGTTAGGATGTTTCAGTGGGGCCAGCAGCGTGACAGCTAGCTTCATCGTTCTGCTCTCCGCCTTATACATCACCTTATATGGGTCTTCGTAATTATTTTGTACCATTATAATAAACCTACCGATTATATTTAATATTATACCTTCTGTGTAGTTAGTAACAAATGTGGAAAATGACAACAATCAGTTATTTTTATAAGTTTAACAGTTCTATTTTGTAATTAATATTGTAAAATATTACCTAAACATTTATTTTATAGTTTATTTTGTGTAAGTAAGCATAGAGTATATTATATACTGCCACTTACTTAGTAGATACTACTAGGTATAGAAATACAGTGAAACCTGGATAACTGGGACTTCATGGGACCTGCAAATTAGTCTCACTTAAAGAGGTAGGTATTCCACTTACCCAGTGTCTCGGATATCCAGGTATATATCTGTCTCATTTATAGAGGATTTCATTATACTCTATTAATAAAAGTAAAATAACGTATTTATGTTCACATTATACATGAATTGTAAACAAATAGTACAAGTTAGAGAGGTGATGACATATGGCTCCGAAACGTGGTCGCTTACAATGGGTCCTCATCAGAAGACTTAAAGTCACCCAAAGGGCAATGGAAAGGGCTATGCTCGGAGTGTTCTTGAGTGATCGAATCAGGAATGAGTATATCCGCAGGAGAACCAAGGTTACCGACATAGCACGAAGAATCGCCAAACTTAAGTGGCAATGGGCAGGGCACATTACTTGCAGAACGGATGGCCGTTGGGGCCGAAAGGTTCTGGAATGGCGACCACGTACCGGAAGACGTAGCGTTGGAAGACCTCATAAAAGGCGGACCGATGACCTGGTAAGGGTTGCGGGAATCCGATGGATGCGAGACGCACAGGACCGTTCATTGTGGGGACTCTTGGGGGAGGCCTATGTCCAACAGTGGACGTCTTTTGGCTGAAATGATGTTGATGATGATGATGAGAGAGGTGAAAAATTTATGTTATCTCAGTTACAGAGGTCGACGACAATAAAATTCAAAGAAAACAATTTAAAAAAAGTATTCTTTAGAACAAAGTCTCAGTAAAAGAGGTAAAATACACTCACTGTCTCAATTATAGAGGTAACTCTGACGATAAAATCGAAAGAATCAATCCAAGATACAGAGGTTTGCTTTGTCTCACTAACAGAGTTAATTCAGTGCTAAAGTATCAGGACCTCAGCATGAGTTCCAGCCAAGGAGGTTTCTCACTTATTCAGGTCCCACTTAACCGAGTTTCATTGTATTTAATACAGATCGTGTGGGTATTTTATTCATGGACGTATTTACTATACGTAGTGAATTATGTTTAATTACAGTAACAGGGTAACAATGTGTTATATTTATCATTAAAATCTAAAAAATGTTTATCGCTGTAATATATATATACCTACTTATCTATCTATTTTGTTAAATTAAGTAATGTAGATTACAAAAGTTAATAATTTTTTAAATATTCTATGATAAGTTTTGGATGCATTATATTCAGTAAGTACCTATATTTTGTTTCCGTTTTTTTACAATAAATAGAGATGATACTACCAAAAAAAATTGTTTTACTTTTAAATGAAGTTAAGTAGGTAATATTAAAGTTAAACAGAGATATATACCTAGTACCTACTCTGTGGACGCAGGGCGATTCCCGGCCACTGTTGCCACGGGCTTGAGGAAGGCGAGCAATAGGCTCGCCGTTCGACAGGCCCTGTTCGAGAGCCATTGTGTTTCACGCTAATCCACGCACGCCTCAAGGAAATGTCAGCTCGACAGGGCCCGTCAGGGTTGCGGAATTGTTCGAAAGAGTCACCGCGGTTCTGGAACGCAAAGGGAAACTGAAGGAACACGGGAGGGTTTTAGTCAGTAAAAGTCTGACACTCCGTCTCGCTACGCCTAAAGCAGAAGACAATTTTGATGACTTTCTACCACCAAAAAAAAAGGAAAAAAGGTTGTGTTGTATCTAACATTGATAAAATGTTACTTGAGGAATTTATTTGTTCATGATGTGCCTATTATAAAAGTAGGTAGGTATCAGTTTATTGCACAGAATAGAGATTTCTCCTAATCAGCAATTTTTGGGAGTTACCTATTCCACTTTGGGCACCCGCTAAAACAGCACCTGAGCAAAAGGCACCTGAGGTATTCGACTTTGGGCACTTATTGATATTTTTCGCAGATGCCTTAAGTGGAATACTTTAATATTTAAAATTTTATTCCACTTATGGCCCCTACGGATATATAGGTAGGTACTAGTGTTAGGACGTTATTTTATTATTTTTAGGATGTGAAAATCAAATCTTTGATTTTAATCATTAGAGAGTAACTTGATAATAACAAATAGTAGGGTGATTGCGCTGGTTTTCGTCCAATTATCGGAGTCGCCAGCTTTGTGATGTGAAATAAATATCTTGAAGTACCTTTACATAAATGTATCGTATTTGTTTCTATTGCTTATATAGTCTTCTTTTGGTTAACATCACATGACAATATATCACATTCACGGCTTTTTTTATAAAAAGTATTTTTTGAAAAAGTAGGGATTTCGATTTAATATATAATTGTTACAATCATAGAAAAAAAAAGCAGTAGGATTGTTAAAAATGCCTCCGTCTAACACCAGTTTAACCATAACTATTTTCCTCCAATTGTGAACAAAAGAACTGTCTGCAAACGTGGGCGAAGGTCATTCTTCCGCCATTCAGAAAATTACGTAAAATACACAATACCATCTATCAAATATAAAGTTCAACTGTCATTGTCATCATTATTTCTACTTTGAGTCTTTAGATGGCGTTGCGAGTATCTGAATTGCGTGTGGTGCCATATTTGACTAATTCGATTTTATTATATGTTTTGATTAGTTTTTACAATATATTTAGAAGATATCGAATAGAAATGTCAATTTTATTTTGAAAAAATGGTAAAAGTTATTTTATTACAAAAAAGAAGATAAAATAATGACAAAATTTTTAACTGTAGCTGGGAATCGAACTCGCGGCAAATGTCGTTCAACACGGACGTTTTGGATTATTGCTCACCCCCCATAGCAAATAGCGTGATAATTTATAGCCCAACAGATGCACTGACCTATAAGAATTATGTATGCAAAATTTGAACAGGATCGGTTCAGTAGTTTTTGCGCCAATTAATACCATCGCAAAATAATTTTACTGTTTTATTATATGTATAGATTATATTTAGCATATATATACCTACGCATTTTATTATTATAAGCCACTTAATTTAACGATACTACATTCTATTTCAAATATCTGTTATTTATTTATTGTGCACACCTACCACAGTGTTGTCTTTTTAACCCAATGGTTGACTGGTAGAGAATGCCTTGTGGCATTAAGTCCGCCTATGTACCACCACTGTACCTACATGAAGTTTAAATAAATAATTAAATAAACAGGATCGGCCGTTGTGGCGACACTTGAGAGAAACCTTTGTCTAGCAGTTGAATGTGAGTGGAACCTTTCAGCTGAAATGATGATGACGATCGATGTTAGCATGTTGATGAGATCAATCTCTCGGAAAGATTATTCCAATTTAAGAATGACTGAATAACCTAACCTACCCTAACCTCTGCAAAGAAAAAGAAATTTTGCATCCTATTCCTAGTAAATCTTTACTGTTCAGCTTTTCTGTATAAATTCACAAAGGCTTCCATCATCATCGAAAAATTTATCAGAAGAAAACCTAAAATGTCCTAAGCATAATTTTCGAGACTACTTCGGTTTTTTAGAATTTTTAACCGACTTCAAAAAGGAGGAGGTTATATGTTCGGTTGAATGTATGTTTTTTATTTTTATTTTTATTTATTTATTTATTTATTTATTTATTTATTTAATCTTCATGCAACAAAAGGTACAAAGGCGGACTTAATGCCTTAGGCATTCTCTACATTTTCTTTGGCATTTTATTTTTATTTTTTATGTATGTTCACCGATTTCTCGGTCAATTGTGGACCGATTTTGAAAATTTTTTTTTTTTATTGTTAGGTTATGCTTCCGAATTGGTCCCATAGAAATATTGTTATGATCTGATCACGAACTTCGAAGATATGGAACAGAACTCCTCATAGGATCACAGCAGAACCGTCGTAACAAGTAAAATTGCTTTGTTTATACGTGTAGTCGATGACTGACTGAAAGTAGAGGGGGAATATATCGAACTTTTTTTTTAATAATAAATTATTTATTGCCCAAAGAAAAGAAAATACATGACATATTACATTTATGTTTGAGTTCTTTTTACATATTTTGTGAATAATGTCCCCTATGCTAGGAAAGTCCTGTGTTATAGGAGACAACCATTCGTCCATTTTTACAACTGAATTTACCCTTTTTATAATTTAGTTTTGTCTCTTCGTTATTTAACACCGACTTCCGAAATTAAAGTTATCTTGCACTTTTCAGTGTTTTTTTTTGCTTTGAAGTCGGTTGTATTTTTTTTGTAAAAAGTTTTTTATTTTACACTTTTTAGTTATGGTACCACCACTAAAAAGTACCCCTCAGCCAAACTTAAATAGCCAGAGTGCATCTCATGACAATTCTAATAATCCCAAACACGGTTAGATTACATTAATTTATTACAGAGTTCCGGTGTCTAACTTCAGGCTTCATCATCAGATCAGTTCGATATATTCCCCCTCTACTTTCAGTCAGTCATCGACTACCTACACGTATAAACAAAGCAATTTTACTTGTTACGACGGTTCTGCTGTGATCCTATGAGGAGTTCTGTTCCATATCTTCGAAGTTCATGATCAGATCATAACAATATTTCTATGAGACCAACTCGGAAGCATAACCTTTAAATCAAAAAAAATAAATTTCAAAATCGGTCCACAATTGACCGAGAAATCGGTGAACATACATAAAAAAAAAAAAAAAAATACATTCAACCGAACATATAACCTCCTCCTTTTTGAAGTCGGTTAAAAAACGATCATCATCTAGGTTTTTCCAAAATTACTAAATTAATTAGTACCCTACTAATAAATTAATTAGTAGTACGGGCCCCTTGGTCGAATTTGCTACAGGCCCTGCTCCGGCTTAATCCGGCACTGACGGCGCTTAACACCAGGACAGCATCAAATGCACACAAAAAGCACAGGTCCAATCATGTGTGGAGTAGTGCAGCTTCCCTGGAATCTTTAAATTTGAATAAAACAATTTGTGTGTTATCGAATTTTTTTATTCATTTAAATGGCGATTGATCTCATTATGTATGGAATACTAGCTGTTGCCCGCGACTTCGTCCGCGTCAAGTTCGTAAAAATGCGCAAACGCAACTAATAATTCTGTGCATAGCATTTAATTCATTTATTTTACTTTCACATAAAACGGTTAGAGGCCAAAACGAAAATTACCTCCAGTAAATATATTATAATATTATACAATGTATTTCTTATGTCCAGATTTATATATTTTATTTATTTCGCTCACCAACAATAGAATACCTACACTTTAATGAAATACATCAAATAAACTTATGAACCTCAATAATCAGAAAGAGACAAGTAGCTCCCCGCTCTGGGTAAAGCGGCAGGTAGTGTCAGGCTTTTACTGACTAAAACCCACTTGTATTTCGTTAGTTGCCCTTTGCATTCCAGGGCCACAGTAACTTGAGCACGCCACAATCGCGGCAGTAAATCACCTCTTTAAGGAAAGGCTAAAAAGGGCACTACAGCGTCCTCTGACGCAGGTCTTCATCGGACATAGGTGTATCAGAAGCTACCTGTTTCGGATTCAGCGGAAAGGAACACCCGAGTGTCACCATTGTGCGAATCGTCCAGAGGACACAAAGGGGTATACGGTGAAAGTTTACCACACTTGGCTTGGGCAATTAGCGGTCTCTCTCGTCCGGCCCTGGTTAATAGGGAATGGGAAGCAATCACCTTCTACGGCGAAGCAGTAATGCGAGCAAAGAAGGTGGTTGAAACCATGAGGGAGAGGACATGTTCACGCCCCAGCCGCCGTAGGAGTCAACCGGGTGTCGAGACTCGCAAGAGTCGTAGGATGATTCTCGGCCACCACTAATGTGAGCTTGCGGACGGCGAGCAATGGGTAACTTGTCGTCCAGCCGTCAGGTAAAGACCAAGCCCGAGTCGATGGCGAGTAGATGTTTTATGCACGCCTCAAACAGATATCAGCAAATAGATGGGGCTCTTTTGAGCTGATGCCTGCTAGGGCTGTGAGATTGTTGGAAAGAGTTACCTCCCATAAGTTTTGCCTCGATGAAAGTAGGTACTCTGTAGAATTTTAGGCGACCCCTGTTTAACAGATTTGGCGGAGGATTTTGAAGGACAATAATCGGCAGACTGACCTTCAGCTAGATAATGTGCATTGGCAGTCCACCACCGTTAGGAAATTTGGAATTTCTACAGAGTGATTTGTGACGTCATCTTGCTCCACAATTAGGTACTGTACCTATTTAAAAAGAATTTGCGAGAGAATTTTTGCAGCTTGATAATTTTTGGGCGTTGCTCCTTCAAAACTGGGCAGACCTTCACCGTATACTCCACCGTGTCCTTCGGCCAATCCGCCGAATTTGAAACAGTAGCCTCTCGAAACACCCAAAACTGCTATGTTTGTGACTTCACAACAAAATAAAATGACGGCAAACACATCTCGCAACCAATTGCGGCTGTAACTGACACTGGCCACTGGCATCAAAATGTTGTCCCAGTGTTGGACACCACTCACTGTCAAGAAGGTAACGACCGGATGTCGACGTAAGGCTGCAAAGAATGTTGGCCCTAATATATTTCCTATCGCTAATCCCGTTTTGTTGAAGGGTGTAATCTGTGGTCAACCTTCTTTGGATACCATGCGATTTAAGAAAATTATCGAATTCTAAGTTGCGATAAAAACAAATTAAAGTTTATGAGACATCCAAAGCTGTATGGGACAAGTTAAAAGCTATGTACTAAAGCAATGGGCCTGCACGGAAAGCTACTTTATAAAAACAGTTGGTTTTAAAGCGAATGACCACAGGAGAAGATATACATGACCACATAAATAACTTTATGGACATTGTGGACAAACTCGCAGTTTTCAAAGAGTATAAAAATGAAGTTGAGACGTTCCATAACAAAAAGGAACCTGCAGACCGACAATGGTACAGAATCACAGATAACTAAAAAAGTAGAGTACCCAACACGGATAAAACTGTCTTTGGCTTGGGCGGCTTGAATCCATTACTTCACTCAGCTAATTATAATTATAAATCCCTGAAGATCGGGATTAAAACTTCGTTTCGTTCGGAATTCAACATGCCGCCCGCGACTTATAGACACTGCACGTCACATAATCTACTATTACATATTTTTGACGAATGGAAAGTGTTTTTTTACAAACATTTTACGTAGATGCTTACCATAAGGTGGGATCGCAGTCAAGCACTGGCATATATGAATAAAAAAAAAAAAAGAAGATAAATATCATTCTATCATCCGTTTTGGATTTATCGTTTTGTTAAATGTCTAAATGTATCAACATCCGTCATAAGTCATAAGTCATAAGTCATTTATTCATTTGTTAAACATAGGTACAATAATAACGGTGTAACCCAAAATTAAATAATTTTGGTGTACATTGTGATAAATATAAAGTACCTACCTATACATACATCCCAGACTTTTATTTCTATATAATTTTGTAACTTAGAATAATATCTTCTAAAAGATCAAAATTGTTTAAGCGGTCATGAAGGTCGATTTGTAGGTACGTGTGTTTGCATGTAGTTGAATGCATGAATGATGCACACAAACGTATTATTGCAACGAATTTGCCTAAACTATAGCGAATTCTATGCATGGCCCCTTAACGCACGCCCAACTAAATTAAACGCCGTCGCGCGCCGCGATATTATTATTATTTAGACTAAACCGAGGCCTTTTTGCTACCGCATTCATTATTCGAGTTTTGCGTAAATTGTAACGAGTTGATTTATCCTTGACACTAAGAACCGCGTTTACAAAGAGTATTTCAATATAATAATGATATTTTTTTTAAATGAAAACGGATAAAAGATTTTTTCTGTTCACGTTCAAGTTATTAATTTATAAAGTTTAAGATTTATTCGATGTTTTCTCTTTATTTTATTTTGTGAATAAGAATGACAGGTAATTGACAAATCACCAAGTAGAATCTAAAGCTAACGTCACGAATGAGCAAATCTTAAACTTCACTTTCACTCTTCGAAATAGGTAAATAAAAACATAAAAACAAAGTGAATTGAAATAATTTTTCTAAAATGTCTGGAGAAGATTGTGATGCCCTGGACCGCGGTGAAAATGATGGACAGAAGCCAGACAAAATGTTTACTTTGAAAAAGTGGAATGCAGTAGCCATGTGGAGTTGGGATGTCGAGTGTGATACCTGCGCTATTTGCCGCGTTCAAGTTATGGGTAAGTTTGATAAATTATTGCAATAACAATTCGATATTCTGAACTAATAACCTTTTCTATGAAAACGTACAAATCTCAGTGTGCAACTACAAAATGTTTGGGTCAATCATTCACGTCATTGTTGGTAATGTGACGGTGTTATTAGAATGTTATGATACCTTACTGTCTATCATATCTAGTGTTGTCAGGTCCGATTGGATAAAAATTGGGACAGTTGGTAAAACAAATCGGGATGTAGGGTTTTAGATCGGGAAATTTAAAAAAAAAATTTTTTTGAGGTATGATATCATCCAATGACTTCTCCCGCTCAGTGTCAGACTTTTACTAAATAAAACTCAGACTTCTTCAGTTCCACTGTGCGTTCCAGGACCACGGTCACTATGTCAAACGTTCCTGAAGCCCTAGCAGGCATCAGCCCTACTGGGCCCCTTAAGTTTTGCTAGTACCTGTCTCTATGACGAGCGTGTGCAACACGATGCGCCATCAATTCGGGCCTGGTCCTTATTGGATGGGCGAACGACGAGCTACCCATTGCTCGTTGTTTGTAAACAACAGGTTTACTGTGGCCGGAAATTGCTATGTAACACCAGATGCCTGGTACATCTCCTTTGGGGACGACTGGGGCGTGATGGTGTCCGTTCCTTCACGGTTGCGGTCGACTCCTTCGTGGAAGGAGGCAACCGCTTCTCATTCCCTCTTGCTCCGGACCATGGCCAGAACCAAAGATGGCGCGAGAGGTCGCCGCCGCCAAACGCCTCCATGAGGACACGGTGGTGCCGCCAAATCAGGGCACTCTTCTGCCATAAGCTCCACCGTGTTAATAAAAACAAAAAACACAAAAAAATTGAAGTTATGAAACCGCTGTTTCAATATTTTTATGTTAAAATTATATTTTTGGTTACATTTTACTGCATATATGAATGGAATGGATGAACGGACGAAGACAATGCAACTCTGAGCGAGAGAGAGACAACTAGCCAGATATGTGCTGTTTGTCATTTTGAACGCACTTGACATAGTGGTGCGAATGCGATACAGGTTAATTTATTGTTATGATGATGGCTTTCATTTTTTTTTTATCGGGACATTTAGCGTCCTGATCAGGTACAAATCGGGACGCATCCCCAGACCCCTAAAAATCGGGATGTGCTGTGCAAATTGGGACGCCTGGCAACATTAATCATATCTATCTGAATTTGTTTTCCATACCTATAATGGTGGAGCATTATTATGTGGTCTATCACATCTTTTACGAATCCAGTATCTTTGTAAGGACTATCTCGGTTTTCTTTCTATCTATACATTTAAAATTGGCCTATGAAGAAAATTAAGTGTTTCTAGCTATTACTATTGATATTGTAATAAAATTATTATAGTTCTTAGTCATTAGTTCACACTCATCCCCAGGGAGTGAGATTGAATTTTCATACAAAGGACAGGCATACCTTGTCCACTTTCAAGTCACCATGAATCATATATATTTGTAGAAAATGACAGAGACAAACTTGAGAAAGTTCTAGCACAAGAAATATTATCAACACTGGACAACATTTGCCTAGCTGTATTATTTGCAAATGCCAATAATCTCTCTACATAAGAAGGTAGGTTGCCTGGTAGATATTGCTGTCAGCGTTAAGACAGCCATTGTACCCATAGATTTATGTTTCTGTAATATTACTATTGGTGTACAATAAAGTTTATTCTACTCTGTAGTTAAAGTCTTCTTAGTTTATTATTTATAAAAAGTTCTCAAATAATTTAGGCACTACTACTTCATTGATGGCCGAATAGCTTCTTTTTTTACGTCTATAGCTTTATTCCTTTGTTTATAAAGCCTTGATTTTACATTTTTATATATATGTCTGTAATTCTTCTACAACTTTTGACTCTGAATCCTTTAGTGCTACCAATGCATCATAGTACATAGTCTGCTTGAAATCCCTTGACACTCATTCTTTACAAAGTGACATGATTTGTGCACTCTATTTTTGGGACTATAAATGCACAAAGGGCCACCCATTCATACAAACTTTGACTAACAGTGGACATATAAAAAGACAACTACAATTCATAGTTTATGAAATAATAAACCTGTTACAGCTATTACAGGTTTAACTAAAAGTTGGACAGTTTTAATTTTTAACCGAATTCAAAAAGGAGGAATCGGCTGAATGTTTGTTTTTTTTTTTTATGTATGTTCGAAATTCAAAATCGGTCCATTGTGGACCGATTTTGAATTTTTTTTTTTTGTTTGACTGGTTATGCTTCCGAGTTGGTCCCATAGGAATATTGTAATGATCTGATTATGATTTTCGAAGATATGGAACAGAACTCATCATAGGATCACAACTGAACCATAGTAACAAGTAAAATTGCTTTGTTTATACGTGTAGTCGTTGACTGACTGAAAGAAGAGGGGGGATATATCGAACTAATCTAATGATGAAGTCTGAAGTTAGGCAGCGAAACTCTGTAATAAATTAATGTAATCTAACCGTGTTTGGGATTATTAGAATTGTTATGAGATGCACTCTGGCTACAAGGTATTTAAGTTTGGCTGAGGGGTACTTTTTAGTGGTGGTACCATAACTAAAAAGTGTAAAATAAAAAACTTTTCACAAAAAAAATACAACCTACTTCAATGTAAACTTGATCAACAATTATTTAGATGTTACGCCTCCAGATATTGTGATTGAGGCACAAAATGCTTGCGATAGCTTGTTGCCATCTAAATCTAAACGGAAATATATGGCAACTTTGGATAATTTTCTTCAGTGGAAAATTAACAAAAACGCGTCATCATTTTCAGAAAAAGTTTTTTTGGCATACTTCAATGAACTTGCCATTAAATATAAGCCTAACACGCTATGGAGTATACATTCCATGTTAAAAAGCACGGTTCTGCAAAAACACGGCGTGGACATCAAAACATATTCAAACCAAAGGTATTGTTACTTAATGACGTTGAAAAGTTTTTGAAAGAGGCTCCGGATAATCAGTATTTGGCAACAGAGGTCAGTAATTGAATTAATATCTATAATACCTAGCCTACGGGCTACGAGTTACGACCGCACGCTCAACAACCTATAGCTATCTAAGCAGTGTTTTATTTATTTCCAGGTCGCGTTAATATTCGGGGTAAATGGTGCATGTAGACGTCAAGAGCTAAGTCAAATAACAATAAAAGATGTTGAAAATCATGGCAATTTACTATTAGTTAAAATCACCAACACAAAAAACAATATTCCTCGATCATTCACAATTCACGGTCCATTTTATGATATACATATAGTAAAAAAATACCAAGCTCTGCGTTCCACAAAAGCAACAAATGATCGTTTTTTTCATAACTACCAAAAGGGTAAATGCACGGCTCAACCTATTGGTGTGAACAAATTTGGTGCTATGCCAAAGGAAATCGCCAGGTTTTTAGGTTTACCAGATGCTGATTTATACACCGGGCATAGCTTCAGAAGAATTTCAGCTACAGTGCTGGCTGATGCTGGAGCCGACATATTGACTCTAAAACGTCATGGCGGATGGAGGTCTAACACAGTAGCTGAATCTTATATTGAAGACTCGATACATAACAAGACAAATATTAGTACCAAGACAACACAAGCAATAAATTTGGAGCCATCTCCTAAGAAGTTTTGCCTTGAACCACAACCTTCTACTTCATATGCCAATAACGATTTTGTGTCTCCTATAGCTACTGAAGAGCAAATAGAACATTCCACCTCTTATATTTCATCATCTCCAACATTCATTAATACACACAACAGTGAAATTATTGAAATTGTTAACAATAAAATGTCACAAACCGTGAAAATGCCAACAAAATCTTCTGTGTATCATTTTCATAACTGCACCTTCAATAATTCAGTACTTTTTCAATAATTAAATATTTTAATATTAAAAATACTTTCGTATTATTTTTCTTCGTAAGTGTATTGAAAAACGCCGTTTGATACACGTGCAAATTTGTCACTGCAGCCCTCGGCTCCATAACACACTCGCATACGGCTCGTGCGAATCCCGCCTCGGTCGCAATGACAAACTTTCTGCACTTGTATCAAAATGTACTATTTTATTTCTCAGAAGGCACAATGATTTTGTCATTGGTGTAAACTGAAATAGATGTGAATGACAGAATGATGGAAGGATGTTGGATTTCAAAAAGGAACTTTACAAATAAAACACATGGGCTAGAAAAAAAATGTATTTGGCTTAGGTAAAATAGAAAACTATCTTATACTTAAAGTACAAATTTTTGGTAAAACACTAATACTTAATTTGATATAGAAATAAATTAGAACCAAAAATATTTACATAATCCAGTAAACAATCTTAAATGTAATGTACTTAACTTATAAGCTAAATTAACTAGGATCATCTGTTAAGATTATTTGTTAAGTAATATTTTAAGTAACAATTTTGAGGAAATTCGAGATTTGAGGTAGGAGGCACTTTTAAAAAGAATTATGTTAGTGTAAAAATATATAAAATATTCTACTGGAAATTTTGAAAAACCAATTTGCTTTAAAAAGCTCAAAATTTCACAACCAAAGTTTAGTCTCTCAAACAGTCAACAGCCACTTGGCAATGGTTTAATGTTGGCGATAGAACTCATCCTGCGAGTTCTTGTGCTCGCTCTACCAGTTAGCTTATTTTCTATCTGTTCGAGACTTTTTCCTCGAGTTTCTGGAACAAAAACGATCACAAAGAACAGACCCACGAAACAAATGCAACCAAACAACCAAAATGTACCAGCCGGACCTATACCGACAAGAATATTGTAAAACGTTTTAGTTACCGTGAACGTACATAACCAGTTAAATGCAGTACATATTGATGCGGCGCCACCCCTTATTTTTGCTGGTAAAATTTCACCCATCATCAACCATGGAATGGGACCAAACGCTAGAGAGAAGCCTAACAAGTAAATCATAATGCAAGTCAGTGGTATCCATCCTAAAGTTGAGACGTCTATTTTTAAATCCGTCTGTACATAGAAGAATGATCCGAGCACCACTAACGTGATGGTCATAGTCACAGAGGAAATGTAAAGCAGCACCTTGCGCCCCGCTCGGTCAATAAGCGCGGTAGCAATAAAAGTTGATACAAAATTAACTACACCTACTATAATGGTCGCTAAATTGCCGTCCACTGAACTGCCTGACATTTTAAATATATTAACCGTATAAAATATTACAGCATTAATTCCCGATAATTGTTGGAATGTCATCAGTCCCAAACAAATTAATATTGATCTCATATATTTAATGCTAAAAAGTTCTTTTAGTTTAATGCCCTCTTTTCCCATTTCTGCATCTGATAGGGCTATTTCTCGGAGTTCATTGTCAATTTTAGCGTTCTTGCCTCGAAGCCATTGTAGTGCTTTTCGGGCTTCTTCATTACGCCCGCGAGATATGTACCAACGGGGGGTTTCTGGGATCATTAGCATTAAAATGAAGAAGGGAACAGGCAAGGCTGCCCCTAGATATGCCAATTCATACCAATTGAGGTATTTTCCAGCCGCATAGCAAATTAATATACCGATATTTCCAATAGCGGTCGGAAACAAGCCTAGCGTGCCTCGAACTTCGGGTTGAATGGTTTCCCCGAGATACACGGGGAACGCAAGCGATCCCACGCCTACACATAAACCACAAATAACGCGACCTGTAAGCACTAAGTGTATTATCCTTGCAGTTGCTATAAGTATCCAACCGAGGAAGAACGGGGGCGCTATGAAAAGAATGGTTCTGCGTCGGCCAATATAATCTACTAGTGGTCCACCAATTACGCCGCCCGCGAGTGCTGCTAAGGGCATCAAGCTGCCAATCCAGCTAGCCTGACGAAAAAAAAATTATGATTAAAATTAAGAACATCAACTAAACATTCGAACTAAATAGTAGTTAATGACAAATGGCGACAAATCAATTACCTCTTCGTCTGTGACGGAGATGACTGTGCTGTTCTTCATGGTCACGAGGGCTGGAGATGTGTACGCAGAGGAGAAGCCGATGATCATAGATCCCATAGAAACTGCCACAGCAGCGAGAATCTGGAATTAAGGATATAATTTCGCTTGAATATAATGCGTATAATAATACGAAAGTGTTATTGCTTGATAAGTTCCAGAGCAAGTGTATCAAATTTGCAACTACATTATCCAAATAATTCCATCGTCGAATATTTTTTTACGACATTATTGAGTCTACATCTCTGCCTATTTAGTATTGTGATGTAGTGAGTAGTTATCATACAAATAGTAACAACGGCTTCGCAATGTTTTCGGTTCATTATGGCATGACGTTATTCGCAGGGAGGCGTGTGCGATGCGACGCAAACCGCCTTCTATTCATTTAAGCAATCATTGACTCTGATTGGGTCCACTTACACGTCGTCACTGTGAATAAATGGACAATTCTAATACCCTTGTATTAGATATATTGCTTTTATTTCGCGCATGACAATCGGGAAATGTTATTGCGTTAATTAACTACTTAGATACCTAGTACTAACGGCCCGACTCTTCATCTCACGGTTTTAAAAACATGACTAAACGTATTGATTTTTTTATATTATGTAAGTTCAATATATTATTATATTGATCTTACATAATATAGGCTTATTATAAGTATTATTTAGAGCAGTGGTGGCCGAGTGGTAACGGCCTCGACTTACGAGTTGTAGGTCGCGGTTTCAAACCCAGCCAGGCGCATTATTTTGTGTATTTTATTTCATCACCACTGCTCTCAAAACGGTGAAGGAAAACATCGTGAGGAAACCGGTTCTAGAATATATCCAAAAATTCGAAGACATGTGACATTCACCAATCCGCACTGGGCCCGCGTGGTGGATTACGGCCCATTCCCTCTCCTAGAGAGGCCTGAGTCCCAGCAGTGGGAACATTAAAAGGCTGATTATGCTTATAAGTATTATTTATACATTAATCCTCCCGGAATTAATGCTTTGCGGAATTTACAGTAAAGAACGATGATCAAATTTGTATGAGACCCGTCCCCCCTATCCAACAGATACCTACCAACAGATTTGAAACAGATGTCAATCGAAGCGTGTAGTTGAAAAGAGTTTTTTTTTATTATTGCGACACATCTCAAAAGTATGGGGTTTAGGTTTTATAAAATATTTTTATTTTAACCTAACCTAACCCAAGTGTTTTAGACCTTAAATATACTCATAACATACATATTTAAAGGCAAGCCCTGTACCTACGATTTTACAAAAATATTTGAAAAAAAAAAGCATTGCGTAAAACTGCCCAAACATGACACCTGTTTTAAATCTGTTGGTGGGTACCAACAGATTTGAAACTAAAATAATTGGGTAATTGAATAGTTTTTTTTTATTATTATGGCGAAATACCTCAAAAGTATGAAGTTTATATTTTTATTTTAACCTAACCTAAATCCCGCACTTTTGAGAGATGTCGCACTAGTAAACAAATCTCACCTTACAAAAATCTTTCGATTGAGATACATTTTAAATCTGTTAGTGTTATTTTGTACTAAAAATAATAATTTAAAAATATAACTTTTTTTTTTAAATTCCGAACTTTTGAGAGATGTCGCCATAGCAAAAAAATCTCACCTTGCAAAGATCTTTCGATTGAGATACATTTTAAATCTGTTAGTGTTATTTTGTACCAAAAAATAATAATATTAAAATATGATTTTCTCTAGAGATGTCGCCATAGTAAAAAAATCTCACCTTACAAAGATATTTCGATTGAGATACATTTCAAATCTGTTGGTCGATGTAAGAGTAGGGGGGACGATTTGATTAATCGTCCAATCGGAGTTTAGAAGAACAACGCGGTCGGACAGACAATCCTGAATATTGATTTTTTTTTACTGATAAGATGACTGTGTAAATATCCAGACTTCTAAAAACACACCTCACTTTTTTATTCAACATCCCATAGCAAATTTAACAATTTTAAAAGCAATGATTGCTTGATAAATATCACTTAACACTTTGTTTATTTTTATAACATCAAGTTGTGGCACGTTATCACGTAACGTAAAAAACTTAAAAAAAAACCGACTTCACTAAAAAAAAACACTAAAAGGATCAAAATAACTTTAATTTCGGAAGTCGGTGTTTCTCGGTATTGTTTGTTTCTTATTTAACACCGACTTCCGAAATTAAAGTTATTTTGATCTTTTTAGTGTTTTTTTTAGTGAAGTCGGTTATTTTTTTTTTTGTAAGTAAAAAGTTTTTATTTTACACTTTTTAGTTGCGAACCACATATAAACAGAGTGCCTATTTCTCATGACGATTCCAATTAACCCAAAACACTGCAAGGTTACATTGTTTTATTAGAAAGTTCCTGTGTCTACCTTCCACCTTCCGGCTCCATCACCAGATCAATTCGATAGTAGATACCTTATAGCCAAAGTGTATCTCATGATAATTCTAATAAGCTCAAACACGACTAGGATACATGGATTAATTATGGAGTCCCTATGCCTACCATCCGGCTCCATCATCAGATCAGTTCGATAGTACCTTATAGCCAAAGTGCATCTCATGACAATTCTAATAAGCCCAAACACGGCTAGGATACATTGATTAATTACGGAGTTCCTATGCCTACCTTCCGGCTCCATCATCAGATCAGTTCGATAGTACCTTATAGCCAAAGTGCATCTCATGACAATTCTAATAAGTCCAAACACGGCTAGGTTACATTGATTAATTAGGGAGTTCCAGTGCCTACCTTCCGGCTCCATCATCATCATCAAATCACTTCGATGATACCATTTTCAACGTAACGTAACTATTCAGAACCATTCATTTGTTCGTATTGTCATAATCGCTTAACTATCTTCATTGTGATATCAAAGTGAGTATGAAGTTCCGTTGACCATTTCTGGTCTTCTTCGTCAGTTCCACTTCATCAAATGTTACTTTTTGACTGTAAATGCTTAAGTTCTCGATGAAAATACCAAAATCACTATATGGTTGCCTATAATATTTGAGGAGTTCCCTCGATTCCTCATGGATCGCATCATCAGAACTGGATTTTGAAAAAAATGGGACCAAACTGGAAGCATATCCTATAAAGGGAAAAAAAAATTTTGCAAATCGGTCCATAAACGACGGAGTTCTGAGGTAACAAACATAAAAAAAAGATGATAAAAAAAAATACAACCGAATTGAATAACCTCCTCCTTTTTTTGAAGTCGGTTAAAAATATATTGTATGCCATTATTTTTGCGTCGCATAGTGTTACGTAACAAACTGAAATCCTACGCATTCCTTCAATTAAAATCTCGCCTAACATTTTGTGCGGTTAAAAATTGAGTGGAAAAGTGTACAATTTTTAACCGACTTCAAAAAAAGGAGGATCAATATGGTTGTACTTTTGTTACCTCAGAACTCCGTCGTTTATGGACCGATTTGCAAAATTTATGTTTTTTTTTTTAGTGAATCCGGTTATTTTTTTTTGTAAAAAGTTTTTCTATTTTTTACTATGCTGTGTACTCATGCCAGGCTTCCCTAGTTTATGCTGAATTCTATCAAATTATTTCTACTATCACACTAATAATTATTATAAAGGTGAAAATTGGTATGTAAGTACCTGTGTGCATGTATAGGTACACTTCACGATACTACTTCACGCTCAAACGACTGAATGGATTTGGATAAAAAATGGCCCATGGGTAGACCATATCCTGGAATAGTACAAAAGATTTTTTATCCCGCGAGTGTGTCGCCTTAGGTACAGCGCAGACAACACATTTTTTGTGCGATCGAGTCTGTGGTGTGTGGAGTGTGTGTTTTCATGGCATGCTTATATAAAATAATTTACTGTCTTTGTACTTGTAAATAATTTACAGTGTCTGTAAAAATAGATCCTAAGCTATTAGTAGTAGTAATAAGGTTCTATTTTCACAGACTAAAAAGTGCGTCACGGATAGTCTGTCGTTAGCGCTGCCCCTAAAGATAATTTTATACTTTCAAGCGCTCGAAGCCGCTGACAGGTAAGGCGGTTATCTGCAAACGTTTTTAATTCTTTAAAGTCTTTACTAGGTCAGAAATTATCACAACCTCGATATCGATGTATTATGTATATGACATAGCATATATCCTTTCTTACACAAACGTTTATAATTTTTTGCGTTACCGTGATTTAAATGTTGTTAAAAGCGCATGATAATAAAAAGTGCTTTGTTCTCAAGTTTTAGTCATGGGTAGCTCGGTTTTGTTGATTACATTTGTTATTATAGTAAAATTATACCGAGTCGATAACGTAATTCGCCGTAACGATTCACAACGCATGACTCGAATGGAAAAATTATGAAGAAATCTTACTTATGAGTAAGTACTCGTTTTATGAATTCAAAATTTTAATTGAATTGTAATTGAATTCAAAGGTGCCTAATTTTGCAATACGTAATCACACATTTCTGTGTATTACAAGGGCCCAAAAGTGAATTGAATGGTAACCGAGTAGCAACAGATTAATTAACTAGACACAATTGGTCGCCTCGCATTTTAAGTACACGGAATTAAGAGCCATCATAATAAAAAGGAATGAATACATTTTGTCAGAAGTTCACATCTTTTTGTCTACTAATATTAAAAAGAGTTTGATTATCCTTATCATTACTTATTAGAAAATAAAGGGGGGGAATTCTGTATAGAGTATTTTGAGTTCAGAACGTCTCAAACCCTACTTTAATGCCACATTTGGTTTTCAGGCTAGAGTTTGAGAAATACTCAACTGGAAATGATCAGAAATGATAAACAAGAAAAATATTTTCGGGCGGATTTTCACGCGGTTTTCACGAATAAACAGTGATTTATGAGGAAGATTATACATGCATATTATAGTAGAGAAAAACTGACAATTTTCTTAAAAGATTTTTAACACCCGTGCGAAGCTGGCGGGTCGCTAGTAATACGCAATTGTAATGTTTGTAAGATCTATTATAAAAGCACTGATTCTATTTAAAACAATACTTCAGTTTGATTATCAAACTATTGCTGATTACCAAAGGACATGTCTAAACACGTAAATAAAATCTAAGACAAACTAGTAATTTTGAACCAGTACCTAAGTTTCTCATCGAATATCATTCAATGGTATGAAAGTACATCTCGTTTCTATTGTCTATCACACCGTTATAAACGATTCAAAGTAGAGAGTCATAACAAAAATTTCCTTTAAGCACCGTATAATCACGGTAATATTATAGATAATATTACCGTGGTATAATTATGACCTTAAAACATCGCTACATTTTTAGTTGGGTAGTTAGTTCATTATATACTTATATACATATATATATTTTATGGCCTACCTGTGAAAACGTATACGTCGGTTTTTCATATTCACTGGTGTACTGTATGCTGTAATGAGTATCTGCTCTCATTAAAATCTTCATGATTAAAGTAGTATTTTAGACTGGTCATACAAAAAAACACTTTTAATAACACTTATTGTATTTATAATCACCACAGCACTCGAATGTGTTCTCGACTTAAGTTACAGAAGAAATGAGTTCGTCTCGCCACATTCGCTGCGATTTATATGGGCACAAATTGATTGGCTCGAGGCTGCACGATTCAAAATAGTCAACCATCAGTATAGGGAAAAAAATACGTCGCAAATAGACATTATAGTTTTGGCGTGACATGTTTGTTTAGTATTGTAATAGCAGCGAGCGGTGGCTCGCACTTTGCCGAAAGCTGTCTGAAAATGAATTTTTATCGTAATTAACTGACCAGACAGAAGTTTTTCGCAAAAAGAAAACCTGTCAAATCTACGTATAAATTAAAAGTAATTTTATTAATATTGACGCTATAAACCTTAATACCACCAGGGCCGATGCCTGCTAGGAACATGAGACAACGTATGAAAGGGATACTCGTGGTCCTAGAACGTAAAAGGCAACTGAAAAAACTTAGGTGTGATTTAGTCAGTAAAAGTCTGACACGCCCGCTCGCTCCTCTCTACAGTGAGAAAAGCCATTAGACAGCTATGAATAGTTTGATGTTTTTCCAATTTTTTCATTTGAACTTTCCTGAGATTTCAACAAATACTTTCAAAAAGAGTAAAAAGAAATTCTTCCAGTTATTCTCGAGTTTGCGCATAGTAACACATTTAGCCATTAATTTTTATTTTATTACTAGCTGTTACCCGCGACTTTGTCTGCGTCAAGTTAGTAAAAAATGCACAAACGTAATTAATAATTATGTGCGGAATGCTCCATACAAACTTCCACCCCCCATTTTAGAGGAGTGTTAGAAGAGACAAAAAGTAGCCTATGTCACTCTCCATCTCTTCAACTATCTCCACTTAAAAAATCACGTCAATTCGTCGCTCCGTTTTGACGTGAAAGACGGACAAACAAACAGACACACACACTTTCACATTTATAATATTAATTAGTATTAGTATGTATTAGTATGGATCTATAGATTCAATTTTTCAAACCCAGAAATGCATGGTAATTGTAAATACTGTAGTCCACAGGTAGTGTTAGCTTACACACATATAAATGTAAAACATCAAGTTGTATGAGGTAGTACGTCGATTAAATGTTTAACATTCCATTCTCATAATAATTCAAAATAAGTAGGTACTTAATCATTTAAATAGTTGAGTTTTAATTTGACGTTTATAACTGAAATACTTTTGTTAAAATTTGAGATTACAAAAATTAACTACCAGGTAGTAACCACCTTAAATCATCTTCCATTTTCGCAACTAGCTTGAGGTTCTGGGTTTTACATGGAGCGACTGCGTATCAGACCACGACAACCAAGTTACTGGGCAATACGATACTCTTTGGATTGACTGATGATCAGTCTTGCTGGCGTCTGAATACCTGTAAAGACTTTCGATCAATGATCTACGAATGACACCCGAGACCAACGGCTTTACGACCTTTCCGAGGCACGGGGTGTCAGTATTGTCCTAGATAAACTTAGAAAAGTAAAAATTCACATTGGTACTTGCCTCCATACGTAGTCCGAAAGGGAATCCTGGGGTCCTAGAACGCAAGGATAGGTGTGGTTTTAGACAGTTAAAGTCTGACACGCCCTCCCGCTGCGCCCTAATGCGGAAAAAGTCATTGGATGATATCCCAACTTAAAAAAAAAATGTACTTGCACCAGGCAGTTTTTTTTGTTTTTTAAACCGGTAATCTCAGGCATGAGAGGCGGGTTTTTTATTCATTGGGCTATCACGACACACTTAAATATACCCCAAAAAATTTTGAATAAGTATAAATTATATTTAAAATTTTAGTTTTAGGTGGCAAAACTTTTTAAAAAATAACACATTACAAGGTTTGTTTTGCATGATACAAAATTAGCAACCCTAAAAGTATCGTATGGATGAAACCAGCGTATAGTTACTTAGTCTATTTCCATATAAATCGAGGCACTAATTTGCTACAATAAACTTAATAGCCATTTATAAAGCCTACGTTATTATTGTATTAAAGGTTTAGTAGTACAGTGTGTATTTGAAGTAGCCAATAACTTACCTACATCGGTTTATAATGGAAGTTTAGCTAGACAAAGTAATTTTATAATTGACCATCAATCAAAATAACAGCTGTCACTGTTTACACGAGACTACTTTTTTCACTGACTGACAGACACTACCAAAATTGAAGCTATTTAGTAAAGTCAGATAAAAAATTCTTAAAATATAATATAAAGAAAATTACCCGCAGTTGCCGCCTTAAATCCAGCCTAAAATAGTTTTGGTAACGCTTTTTTTCCCCATCTATTATATTTTAAAACTTTTTATCTGACTGTACTAAACAGTGTGTGAATGCGAATCGTCAGTGAAAACAATCTTGAAATAAAAATGTGTCTATCCGGACATTGTGTCCGAATATACTGTGTTCGAATCGTCAGTAAGTCGTCTTCACATACCAAACAGATCACAGATTTATTATTATTGATGTTTTTCTAATTCTATTTGTAACGGATTGTGCGTTTTCCTCGTTAACCAATTCTTTAGCTGTATCATATCTGCAGCTGACAATAGAAATATGATTTTCTATTGTTAAATGCGTGTAACTCTTGTTAGGAGTAGGTATAATAATTATAACAGGTAATTGTTATCGGTTGCCCCTATTACCTTCTTCGTAGGACGATTAGTATACCATAGTTACATTTTTCCATAGACCGCATGCAGAATTGCATTAAATAGGAGCAGTATAATTACAGAAATATTGCAAGAAGAAATTCCACGAACGATTCCGAGACTATCACTATTATCGCAGACTCAACATTTTGTTGCTTGTCCCCATCCGCATTGTATCAAAAATTATACTTGACAAGAAAGAGCTTATCAAGTTCGATTATTTTTTTCTATGTTGATTAAAATAATAACGTATTTCTAGACTTTTTGATTTCGATCTAATTCGCAACATGTCATGCTGCAATACCTACCAATTAATATAAAGAAGGTACACGACCGCAAATTCTTCATGGTCTTTTTTGTAGGTTAAAGAATAATAATATTAATTGTTCAACGCATTCAGAATCTTTGCTTGCATTGTAATATAATTTTTACCATGAACAAGTGCACTCTGAAGTAAATTCCAGGCTTTGACAATGACATAATTAGTCACTCAAAAATGTAGGTATATGTGCAGAAAAGTTAAAATATGCTCAAAAAAACCAGTAAAGAGTAAGTTGCACCCGAAGGTTCCGTACGTAAGAATTTTAGATTTTCAAAGTTAAATAAAAAATTAAACTAAGTATAACGTATAAAGGTTATTACTGACTACTAAAAAAAAACTATACTAGTATTATGCGTTCCAAATAAGAATAGGAAAGTCAATAACCTCGATCTGTCAAATGTTGATTAAAAAGTACGGTTCACAAAGAAAACTTAACGAAAACGAATAACCATTGTGTATGAGTCTTAGTTAAATCTAGGTGAAGTAAAAACGTAAATATATTATTTAAGTCATAATTAGTTAAAAAAATAAAACTATTTTCTTTCTTATTTTCAATGTCCGGAACAATTCGCCTTCTTCTACCATTTGCCACTACTCAGACACTTCACACAATGAATCAGAGATTAGCAAAATTGAAGAACTGGATTCTGATTAAACTTTTTTCGTTCATGATTCGTAAATAAATATTATTTAAATAATTTCTTGTTTTGATCACCCTACCCATTTTTCGGTTTGTCAGCTATGACGTCACAACATGGCGTAAAAATCGATCCTATTCTTATTAGGAACGCATTGTAAGCAGGGGCGGCGACTCCGTGGGTGCTCGGGGGCTCGAGCACCCATGAGAAATAAACAGTGGGTGCCGAGCACGCCTGAGAATAGACATCAAGAAATAAATCGGTATCGCCTTTATGGATGGGCGTTTTTCATTACTTGACGACACGTTTAGCGCAGTGGTACAGAGCGCCGGTTGAGACGCAAGGGTCGCGGGTTCGGTTCCCGCACCAACACAAATGTTTGTTGATGAAACATATATTTGTGTTGGGTCTGGGTGTTTGTGGTACCTTCGTTGTTCCTGGTTATGTTTGGGTTTATTAGACTTGTCATGAGTTGCACTTTGGCTATAGGTATTGTACCATTGAACTGATCTGATGAGGGAGCCGGAAGGTGAAAGGAATGCACGAGCATTCCTAATAAAACATAGTATCCAAGCAGTCCTTGATTTCATTAATTAGAATTGTCATGAGTTGCACTTTGGCTATAAGGTACCATCCAACTATCTGATGATAGAGTTGCAAAAGTAGAAGACCCTTTATCTCGGGGACGCGTGGAGGTATCGAGTTGAAATTAAAAACGTCTGCGATCCCTTGAAACTGTGAAAAAATCAAACTTCGACCGTTTATGTCGCAAAAAAATCGTTTGTTGCGACAAATATTTATTATAAATCTTTGCGGCGTAAATGAAAAAAAAAACAGGATAAATAAAAGCATCTTTAAATTATCAACCGAATATTTGGAACCCAATATCTATGAAAACAAGTTTATTTTTTATTATTATTCTGATTTATGATTCCATGGTCATGTTACGGTACCCTATCACATACCTGCCGCATGCTTTGCATCATCAATTGTGTTCAAATTTCGAATAATAAAAATGCCTTTTACGGTATTTTTCAATGAATAGCCAGTTTTTTTCCAGGCACTAGGGTACCTATCAAAGACGCGATTTATGCAAAAATCAACTCACACCTGGTCATTGGAAAATAACCCATGTTAAAGTACATGGGTTATTTTCCAATGACCACAATGACTGTTAAAGCTTGAGCTACAGTAAATTCTAAGATTTTCCAGTACAAATTAAAACTTACGGTTTATTTTTAGGGGCTTTTACAGAAACATATATATTATTTAAAAACTAGCCACTTCACTTCTGTCAGCGGCTTTGCCCGCGTAAAAGTAGAAAATATATAGGGTGACTGGTAATTAGTGACCGATACTTAAACACGTGATTGTACCTACTCATGATCACAAACAACTTTCCCAAAGAAACTTTTTTTTAGACAAAACAGCTGAAAAAAAAAACAGCTGAAATTTTCATTGAGGCGCGCGTGGCACGGTCCGGACGGTTTCCGTACGGCCAGACGGCGACCGATTGCTCACCGCCTCCTTCGCTAGCATTACTGCTTCGCAGAAGGAGCCGACCGCCTGCCATTCCTCCCCGCTCTGAACTATGGCCTGTATCAGGGCTCGGCTTGATAGGTCATTGCCGCCGGTCGCCTCCACGAGGACACGCGGTGCTCCGCTCGAGCGGGGTATACCTATATCGTATACTCCACCGTGTCCTCCGGGCTTCCACACAATGGTGACACTCGGGCGTTTCTTCCGCACGAATCCGCTGAAGGAACCTCCCGTACTTACCATGTCCGGTGATGACCTGGTTCATGCGGAAGGTGAGGACGCCGTGACGTCTTTCCAGCCACTCTTCAAAGAGGAGACTTGTCGCCATAATTATGGTGAGCCCATTTGAATTTATGTAAACTAGCCTACAAAATTACGTCAATTACGAAGTTTATATAAATTCCTTTGGCTCTACTTTGTTATTTGTTTACGGACGTATGAGATCGTAAGGTGTGATAAACAATTTTTATTGATCTAATCGGCTAGCATATGTTCCACATGTTGACATGTCGACGTCTGGATGAAAAACTATAAAAGGGTAGTACGACCTGATGTAAACAAGAAAACTATTAATGGTTTTCACATTATTTTCCACTGGTTATACAGAGTGTCTTTGACATCGACGCACAAACGAATACCATGGATCCAGTACATGATTCTGGACCACCCAGTGCTGGAATTTTTCGTCGGATTTTTCCTAATTAGAAAAAAAAAAATGTTCTTTTTATTTAAACTGTGTAAAATCGTTATTCTAACCAACCCCGATGATATTTTTATAAAAAGAAAAAAAAAATTAAAAATTAATTAATTAAAAAATCATCGGGGTAGATAAAATCGTTATTCTATTCAATCCCGATGACATTTTTAATTTTATACTTACTTTTAACATTAAAAATGTCATCGGGATTGACTTTTACATTTTTTTCACAAAAAATGTTAGAATAACGATTGTATACAGTTTAAATTAAAAACGTAAGGATTTTTGTTTATAAAAATTAGGAAAAAACCGAAGAAGAAATATCACCACTGGATGGTCCAATCATGTACTGGATCCATGGTATTCGTTTGTGCGTCGATGTCAAAGACATCCCGTATGTTTAAAAGAAAAAGAGGTATCGTTTCATTTCGATTCGATACTATCCTCAGAGGTTTTAAACAAAATTATATTCGATAACGATAGACAGCGATTTTCAGTATGACCAAAATGTATGGAATCGATAAGTACTATTTAAATTGCACATGGAAAGACCATACATAGGAGTTTTTATCAATAGTATTGGCTGATAGAATATAAATGTAATTATTTATGTAACGATGACATACGATATGTTTAATTGAAACTTATATCTGCGTTTACCGCCTTATTTTTGAGTCAGTGACATGAATAAGCGCTGCTGCTGAGTTACATGTCCACCGAACGAGCTAGTGGGCACTTGTAATTATTTTGAAATCGAGTTATTTAAAAGGAAAAATACCATTGTTCGAATTTTGAATTTCCCTCCACATTTTTTCGAGAGCCAAATCAAATTATCGTGTCTTATTTAAAAATGGATCTACATCGAGAACATTTTCGTGCGATGATTTTTCTACGATTTTAAATTTCAATCAATTTCAATCAGTTCGATATAAGTCGGTTTTATTTTTTTTGTAAAAAGTTTTTTCAAATCTAACGTCAATCCGACTTTAGTCAACGTTTTTTAAAACTACGTCAAGTCATAACAATTGTCCTTTGTAAAACCGTACACATTCTATCACGAACCATCACGTTTTAGTCCGGTCAATTTAGACATTCGAAGGTGCATAAAATCCTAACAAGCTGAAAATCAGTAAAATTATTCAAAACATAATTATAAATAATATTTAAAAGTTCCCCATCATTCCCGTGTATGGAATTTTTTTTTATTCAAGGTCAAAGGTCAAAAAAATGAGCTTTTCGCGATTTTCAGCAAAAAGGCAAGTTTTATCATAAAAGTACTTTAGACAAAAATTGTAGATCATAAAATTATCTATAAAAAATGTATCAATACTTTTTTCCTACGAGCCACCGTTTCTGAGATATAACGATACAAAAAAGTTATAAAAGTTGTTATCGTCATAATATGCACACGTTTACATGCCACCTTGCGCGCTTTTTTTAACGTGGTTTCCCCAGTAGGCCAACTCCACGGGTCAGTTGTGATCCTGTTAAATGTGAAACTATTGCAAAATAACGGAAATTTTCAACGATTGGAAAAGATAAAAGCGTTTTAAATTTAAAAAAAAGTGGTGAAGTTCATTCGCCTGATTCGTAAGTTTCAAATTCTTCTTGTTCTTCTTCTTGATCTTCTTCTTGTTCTTATTCTTCTTCTCCTGCTTTTTCTTCATCTTCATTTTGGATGCAAGTAAATTGCGTCAATAGCGATGTATCGCATGACTTTTCGTCGGAATCAAACGAATCCTCCATTGTTTGTGATTCAACATTAGAGCACGACCGGCCTTGACAATTTGTGCATGCCAGAGAACAAAACAGTCAGACTTTTTTGCAACCACATTTAGCACTGCATCCCTTTTTGCAGTTGCAAAAAATTGTGTTCAGCAGTTTTTCCGGCGCAGGTGGGAGTAAAGTTTGAACTGGCTCTAATATATTGTTGACCAACTTCCAACCCCAGTCTGTAGGGTCTAGCTGATAACCAAGCCACTTGAACTTGGTAATATACCCGAAAAAGATGTTGATGAGCAGCAACTGAGGTTGGAGGAAGACAACTGACCCGTGGAGTAGGCCTACTGGGGAAACCTCGTAAAAAAAACGCGCTAAGTACACCACCTCATAGGTGGCATGGAAACGTGTGCATATTATGACGATAACAACTTTTATAACTTTTTGAATCGTTATATCTCAGAAACGGTGGCTCGTAGGAAAAAAGTATTAGTACATTTTTTATAGATAATTTATTATGATCTACAATTTTTGTCTAAGGTACTTTTATGATAAAACGTACCGTTTTGCTGAAAATTGCGAAAAACTCATTTTTTTTACCTTTGACCTTGAATATTTTTTTTTCTATACACGGGAATGATGGGGAACTTTTAAATATTATTTATAATTATGTTTTGAACAATTTTACTGATTTTCAGCTTGTTGGGATTTTATGTACCTTCACTCTCATTTTTTGGTCTAGATTGACCGGACTATTTGTTTTTAACCGAAAGAGCTAGGCTCGCAAACATCGAAGAAAGCGGCGTCGAATAATATTTTTGCACGCAATTAATTCACCTACCCGCTCGCGCATTATTTTTCTCTTTTCCGCGATCAAATATGGGTGGTTGTAATTATAATTGTTTACGTCCTAAACTTTGGCAATTTTAAAATGTATCGCTATCACTCTAACTGAACTGAATCCTTACGACAATACCTCACAGCCTAACTAATATCTCTTTGTAAATAGATGTCGGGATTGTTTTAAAATAAAATGTCGATTATATTATTATCGATTTCAATTACACAAGCAATCTGAACACTATCGAGTACCTACACCATTATACTGGCCACAGAATAAGAAATGTACTGGCTAATACCTTTTAAAAGTACTACGTTTTGTTATACGTCTACCGCTTTTACATGACACCCTCTTTAACGAATGAGCAATCAGCACCAAAATTAAAATGGAATGTTAATACCTGCCTTGTTCATGATGGAGGATCGACGACACGTGTGCCGCTCGCTGCGTAAGGCCTTGGCACTACTGTTGCCACCTTGCGCTTCCATCAGGGCTCCGGATGGACATGTGACCTTGTTTTCCACGCTTGTAGCATACGATGGGGCCAATCTTGCTGCCTTGTTGCTGAGGGTCTTGAGGCTTCAATATTCTGTTTTCAGAATGCCTATGTCTAATCTTTCCACCTTGTCTCTCCGGGTCAAATTCGGGTAGAACGTTATAATTTGCTCCGGTCTTATTTCTCTCTGGGATTACAATATCATCTTGGTCTAACATTCGTTGCACAGAATTAGGAAAAACCCAGAAAAACCTAACCAGACCAGTGATCACAATGATGTCATTGATAAACGGAACTATAAATATTATTCAGTTCAGCGCTTCGATCCGGATCTTCATCTTCAAATTTTGCATTTCGAAAAATAACCACCAAATGTTTTTGCTCCCGCCATTTTCTTCAGTGTTGCGTGACTATTGCTTACATCACTTGTCGCCCCTATATTTACTATACTCTTTGGCTTGTCGATTCATTTGCACGATTGAATCCCAGGGGCAAAGAGAATTAAACCACAGTGGTTGTATAGTCATTGCCAGGGGGCGACCACAAGCTCTTACAGCAGCAGTACTGTTTTAATCTTACTTATGCTTTTCGTACCATGACGCCTTCAAAACAATCTTATTACCATTTTAAAACAAGAATGTTTTCTTAGCGTTTTTGTGACGTCTCTGTTAAAAAGTTCATTCTTTTCGTACTATAACGGGATTTTTGACCGCTAGCAGTATTGTTTTTACGTCAAACGAGCAGGCTTTTAAAAAAGTTGCTCGGACGCAGCGTATTTATTATTGTTTTCCAAATAAATACTATTTAAAGTATTTTTCGGGACATATAAAGTAAGTTAAACTTATTTCGATGCCTAAACGTGTCCAGTTAATGGTTTAATCTGGTGATTTTAGTAGATACATACGTGGGTTATTAATTTATTATTGTATTCTAGATGGCGAACATAATTATGTGACAATTTTAAGTTTCTGGAAGCAGATAACTCTGAGTCCAATAGTGCAAGAACAACAACACGATCAACATTAAGTCCGCCTTTGTACTTTTGTGTTGCATGAAGTTTTAATAAATAAATAAATAAATCAACAAGTTATTTCACTGAAATAGGTACACTGTTTAACTTTACCTTGATTCCATGATTTCCATGTACAATAAGTTTCAAGCATAACATAAGCATTTTACTTCGTGGGTTCAATTATCCGCTTCGATCACCAACCACTTGAAGACAGATTACTTTAGAGCACTTGAAAACTTCTAACTACTACTCAACAAATCAACACTGATAAGAATTTAGTTAATGTAAACAAACGTTACGAATTCCGAATGTTATGATTCACACTAACGTGCAACTAAATCACGTACAGATCAATCAGTCAACGTAGTCGCTCGCAGCTTTTTTTTAATGATTTTTCTACTTTATTAATGTAAAATCTTGAAAGTTATTACGTCCTTTTTATGAAAGTTACTTAGATCCTTTTAAAAATATATTTTAGCAAGGCATTTTTTGAGTTAAATGTATTCTAATGGTTCACGATGAACTTCATTATAGCGATTCAATATATTCGAACAACAAACATGTGAAAGAGACAACTCTACACAGATCAATATAGCGCGTATCTTTTCTGTTTTAGCAGGGAATAGACAAAATCTTTAAAATCGTTCATTCTTTCTCAGCCTTTAGCAGGAATACAATCATACTGAGCGATTAAGCTCATGGTACAAAATGAAGTAATATTACTTTAAGATGGAAACAAAACTCTCCTGTAATAAGATTATAACACTTTATGGTCGGCCCCCAGTTCTGATGTCGGCTCGTTGGTATGGTTCGAGCTACGATCATCTACCAGGTGGGTCTATGTGGGTATCGTGCAATGAATAAAACAGCTAGGAACTGAATCAGTTTACTTCTCAATACAATTCGGTACAGTGCACACTGCACTGTAATATTAGGTAGGTACAAACAACAAAACGTAGGACAGTTTCAGTGCGTCTTCACGCTGCGACGGCCTGGTTGAGAGTGTTCGCTCATTCACTGTCCTCGCAGGTGCTCCTCAAGCTCGTAGCCAAACGGAAACGCCTGACTCTGTCAAAGCGCGCCAACTCTAGTTCTTCTAGTTGCCACTAGATGGCGTGCTTTGTTTTGTTGTCAACAAATCAACTGCCGGATACGACATATTTATAGAAAACTTGAACAATTAATCGAGAATCTGAATACCAAAAATATTTTCCAATCAAATAGAACAAGTTTTGTGAAATATTTGAGTTAGTGACGAAATTACCGAATGCCAACCGAGCGCTCAGGCATTCTCTCTTTTTACCCGACTGCAAGAAGGGTTATGTTTTTCGCGCGTATCTTGTATGTATGTATGTATGTAATATTCTTTATTACCTCATATCTTCCAAACCGCTGAACGGATTTACATAATTAGCATATCGTTAGATTTGTCTTGTTAACCCAAGTGTTCTTAGATAGGTGACGTTGAAAAAAAAAACAGCTTATCGACTGTGTGTGGGACGCTATACATTAGAGTGAAAAAAATTTTTTTTTTTTTGATAGTGCAATATGGGTATCAAATTCAAGAGCTCATCATGAGGATTCCAAAATGGTATATCATGACCATATTAAAAAAAAATTCAATAGAAAATATTTCATTTATTTTTCTGCTAACTTGTTGGGTTAGGTTAGGTTACTCGCAACTTCGTTACTCCCCTTTTTTGGAGCAATCGTGTAAAAAAATGTTATCTATTCTTTGAATCTTTGAATTAGGATGTGGTGATGTAGGGGGCAAACGACAACAGTCGGGACCCATTAGATGGGATGATTTTAGTCTGGATTATTTTAATGGGTCCCGACAGTTGCAGTCAATATGTTCCGTATTAGAATTTATTATTTGTTTTATTTAAATTGGTTTTTACGCTACTGGACAGAACTTGTTTTTTTTTCTTTTTAGTTTTTATCTAAAGTTAATTTTTACGCAGTCGGGTTTTTTTTATTTTATTTTTTCGCCAATTGTTTCTTTATCAAACATTGGGTTGTATTGTGTTGGATGAAACAACAAGCTTTAAAACCATGCTCACGTTGATAATAGTCGGATCGGGAAGGGCTTCTTAAGGGTTTTTCTCAAATTTATATATTACATGAGGTGATGAGGTGGCTCATGGTTGAGGTGATGTTAAACACTAGTAAACACGTAGCAACGGCTGAGGAAACACGTATCAGGCGTTAGGCATCACTTAGCAAAGCCGTAGAACAGATACAGCGGCACTGAGCCGAGGCCCGAGGCCTAGGCCAGTAGCGTTGCTGACGTCTAGTAGGACTAAGCGATGAGCAATATATACCCGTTTGTAATTTGGGTCTTTTGTCCTCAAGGTTTTATTTTAAAATTAATACAAACAATACAATATAACACGCCCTGCAATACATACTAAAAAGTACGATACGAATTACTTGGTAATCACAATTCACGTAGCGACATCTTATTACATACTTACCAAACTCCATGTAGGCGTAGCGTGCGATTAGCGCCACTATGCATAGGTACTCTATATTTTCCATAGTGTATGAAACTCAGTTTTGATACAAAATCTGAGATATTTGGCTAAGAATGAACTCGAGTGCGTAAATGCCTACTTGTTTTGCTTGGCAATATCATTTAACTGCTTCATGTTGCAGTTGATAACCGCATTTTTATGTGAGTAATCATTCACATTTATTCAATTGACGCTGGAAACAGCACTTTTTAAACTTTCAAATTTAAAAATGATTACCTCAAAACTTCTAATACCTACCACTTCCTAGTGTTTTAACTGGGAAGACGAATTAGCGCAACAAACTTCCCAGTATGTCTCCAGATATTTACGTATTTCGCTTAGACAGCAAGCGTTGGAGTCACACTACCGACGGCGACGCCACACCCAATAATGTTGCCAAACAACAACAATATATTTTAGATAAGTAAACTGACAATAAAATCTTGGATTACTGGAAAATCTGGCTTTACAAAATCAATTCAAAGGGCAAAAAAATGGTTTAAATAGACGTGGAATATTAACATACCAAAAATTAAATTGTAACTCTAAGCCTTTCTATAATATGTAGGTATACTAATATTATAAAGAGGATTTTTTTTTATTTTTGTTTGTAATTAATAAACTCAAAAACTACTGGACCGATTTTTTAAATTCTTTCACCAATAATAGAATTCTGTTTTATCACTGAGTAACCTAAGCATGTTCTTTAATATCACACGAGCGAACCCGCTGGCAGAATCTAGTACATCTTTGTGATATCTTTGTTACTACACAAGGTAGGTGTAAATCTTTAATTTCTTATAATAGACATACAAATACCTATTAATAGATACGACATAGGTAATTACTGATTTTAATAATAATTAGGACACTGAATTCGATGATAAAAAAATATTGAGCTTGTTCTTTTTTAAAAGAATCTTAGGAAGGTATTAAATCCTTATTATGACAGAAACAGCATTCACGAAAGTTGACCCGAGTTAATAGCTATTTAGATTGTTTCGTTTGTAAATTCGGCCATTTGAGTATTGTTATTAAATTAATCAACATAAAGGATGTTATAATCAGTAACTCGTGACTGGTGAATTTATAGAAACCTAATTTCGCATTGACCTCAAAGATCATGGGTATTATCATCCAGCACAATAACATACCGTTATCAGTTTGTAAATAAGTCTGTCTACAGAGCCGTAGCTCATTGTTTTGTCTTGCTTGAACTTAAGGAGTCAACCCATACTAACCGACAGTGTTGAACAAACAAATAAAACTAGAAAATGAAATTATGAATTATTATTTTTTATATTAAAATAACAACAATAAATATTGACTCCGTAATATACGGAATCTTAATATATAGTGAACGGATGATCAAATTATATTGTACAATTAACTTAAATTAATTATTTGGTTACTATAGTACTTAAAACAGATTTGTCATGACCATTGTTATATATTATAGGTTACAGATCTACTTATTTTAAATTTATGACAAGTAAGCTCTCTATGAGTGATTTGAAACTACTTACAATTCTAAATACATTTTACATAATTATTTGTAGTTCTATAGGTTATGCTATTGATCGTCTATGTACAATATATTACACGATAATTATAAATATGAGTGAGCCTTCGAAAACAGATCCAATTCATTGTTATCAAGGAACTAAAATGTTAGCGAGCACTTATCGCACCGCGGAATGCTTCTACAATTTTACAACTAAAGGAACTGTTTCAAGACATTTTGAGGACTATTCTATTTTACTATTATTTACACCTATTAAAATATAACTTATGGCTACATTCCCATTCAGTCTTCAGCCCGCACTGTTTCAGTGCTTTGCCTTGTTATATATTCTAAAATTTTCTTCCTAACACAGTTCATAACTTGATATTTTGGAATGTAAGTAATCTTTATTAACAGCCATTTGCTGGTTGCTTACTGCTGCTAATATTACGTACTCTACGCGAACCCCCAGTTAATTTTCTTTCTATTTCCTCCAAGCTCTTGCCCCGAGTTTCAGGTACAAAGAATATGACGAAGAATAGTCCGACCAGACAAACGACAGCAAACAACCACACTGTGCCGTACATATGAATGGCGTCAATAATGTTGTGGAAAGTTTTAGTCACAATGAAAGTGCACGTCCAGTTAAATCCAGTAGCAAGGGATGCCGCAGTGCCACGGATCTTTGACGGCAGAATTTCGCCTAACATAAGCCAAGGAATGGGGCCGAATCCAATTGAGAATCCTAGTACGTATATAACAAGACAAGCAAGGGGCAGCCACCCGTAAGCGGTGACGTCAACTCCTGTATCCTTAAGGTAGAAGTAAACTCCCAAAGAAACCAGTGTAACAATCATAGAGACTGAGGAAATGTACAATAGCATTTTACGACCCAAGCGATCAATGATACCAGTCGCTATAAAGGTCGAGACAAAATTGACTACACCTATTATGATACTTGATACATTTTCATCAACACTGCTTCCAGACATTTTAAAGATTGACGCGGCATAGAAAATTACTGCATTAATACCACTTAATTGTTGGAACAACATCAGTCCGAGTGATATAAGGACGGCTGGCATGTATTTAAGGGTAAACAGTTGTCTGAAGGCATTTCCACCTGTTCTATCTGAGTCTGCCTGTGACCGTGTGAGATCCTTCATTTCCTTATCAACGTTTGTATTTTTGCCTCTAAGCCACTGCAGGGCTTTTCGAGCATCATCGGTACGTCCTTTGGAGACAAACCAGCGGGGAGTTTCTGGTGTTAGCAGCATAAGTAGAAAGAATGGCACGGGTAGTGCTGCTCCAAAGAATGCTAGTTGTGACCAATCCAAATAGCTGCCCACGAAAAATGATACTAGAATTCCAGTGTTACCGAAAGCAGTGGGTAGCAATCCGAGAGCTCCTCGTACTTCCGGCTGCAGAGTCTCTCCGAGGTAAACTGGGAAAGCGAGGGAGACTATTCCGACGCATACTCCACAGAAAACTCGTCCAGCGAAGACCATCAATACATTTGAAGCAGTTGCTATAAGAATCCAGCCGAGGAAGAATGGAAAAGCCATCCCCATGATGGTCCACCGCCTTCCAATGCATTCTATTAGAGGCCCTCCTGCGATACCACCGACCAACGCTGCCAGAGGCATCAGACCACCGACCCAAGTACCCTGTAATGGAAAGAAAAGAACGTTATATGATTGAGTAAAACATCACTAATTAGATAATATTTATGCAATGCAAATATTTGAAGACTATTGAAATTGAAAAGACAATTTGGAAAAAGTCATCTGGCCCTTTTATCAAAGAATGAGGACGACGCGGCGACGGGCCGTAATTTTAAAAACTGATTTTATTAAGTTTTTATTTAAAAGGACTTTACCTCTTCTTTTGTCATAGACAAGGTTTCGTTCATGCTTATCAATGCAGGAGATGTGTAGCCTGAAGAGAAACCGACGATCAACGAACCCATAGACACGGCGAATGCAGCCAAGAGCTGAAACAAACAAAAACAAATTATTAATTTCGGTTATCGTAGAACTTTGACACGTGGTTTTTTGGACTGGCACCTGTGATCCTATATGTGACATCTTATTTGCATAATATTATTGTTAAAGTGACAATAACAGAGATGAATTATTCCACAAAAAAAATGTGCGTTTTTTCGGAACACGTAGTCTCGCGTACTTTATTCAGAAAGGTATGAAGTTCCGTGGGTGGTTGCCTTTTATTATGTACCCCTTGCCGCCCCTGCACCCATGTATGTATGTTATAAAGTTATTTACATTCAGTATACGTATGGTTCCAAGTTTACCAGATCTGTGTACCTAATGCACATAACTTAGATTGTACGCAAGGTTTTATTTCACAAACTCAACCTAAAATACACTTACACTTTTCTTATATGTCGTTATAAAATGAATAAAATAATTTGCCTTAACAATGATAAACATCACTGTATTATGTTTGACTTTTCAGCTGTCTAATTGTGTTGACAGTTTCGCGAATAGGTATTGACTGAAAGAAAATCGCATTGTGAGGAAATGAATGTAAGACTAAATAAGTACTCTTTTTTCCATTCAGTCGAAAGTCTTATCGAAATCGACGGTTTTACTACTGGTATGAAAGGGTGTTTGCAAATTCGTTTTTTTTTTATTCGCTCACATTAACTGCGTAAAAGAGTGGTAAAAAATTGTACAGCGTTGGTACTAAAATAAATTGCTTTGAATATTTATAACATACGGTATATAACTTACTTGTGTCCACAGGTAGAGTCGTTGAGTTGTTGGAGCATAGGGCGGAGCGTCTCCATTGATAGCGTAGTCACCCTTTACTTTGTTGCTCTCCAAACTCAGTTGTTTGACAAAAGGAATCGAATTTCGCAAATTCTCCTCCTTAGCACTTTTGATTTCCATCTCCATCTTGTACTTGAACTCGTTTCCTAGACTGATCTGGCGAAGTTGCTGGAAATGGCGTCGGGTGTTCTCGAACGAGTCTTGTTCGTCTTCACTGCTGCTCTCAGTGGAAGCGTTCTCGGGGATAGTTGCGTAATTCGACGGCACCAGCGTCCCCTGGGATCCGCAAGACGTTGCCAGAGAGGTACAGGTCGTAGAAGCAGAAAGCGTCGGCTTTGAAGGTACTCGAGAGTACTTAGGTCCTCGGGTCCGGTACAACCTCTCCTCGTCGCCTTGTCCTCGGCGAGCTTGCTCGGGTCCACCCTGCAATTGTAAAAATTACTTGTTGTAGACAGGGTTTTAATTTCTTGTCACACAATTCCTGCTAGTTTCTTTATAACACACCAATTGTTAAAATAAACCGGTCACTCAAGAACTCTACACATTACTGGAGTAATCATCCGCAAACATACCCCATTTATTATATCCGCTATCTAATGTGCGTAAGTCAAGTCCCGATGATAAGGATTGTAAGTTCAGGGAGTCGGAGGTCAGATCAAGAAAACACACTTTGCTTATTGACCACAAGCATATCATATGGCCACTGCATGTTTCGATAATCTAGGGATATGCGTTGTAGGTGTCATGACCCGGTCCATACTTGGGATGCTGCTCACAACAGCACTGTACACCACACCACACCACTGCACTTCTATCATAATTCGTCCGTTTTAAAGAATATACGCTTTAGTGAATAAATTGTTAAAAGTCCCGTCCGTCGGCCTGATAACCTGCGTCTAACGAGCGCAGCTAGCACTACTGTCCACATTCAACTCTTGACGTTATCGTCCGATTGTCCATTACTTATAATAATGTTTATAAAACAATCTATAAACACTTTCTTTGCATGTTATATACCTGTAGCCAATGTTTCATTGGCGGTAGTATAGTGTTTACATAACGTACTGGACATGGATGGACACAATTTTGATTCTCAAGCTAGGTACCTACTCGTAGTTGCACCCAAACAGCGTACATAGCAATGTTACTCTGATTACCTCTGACTTGATACTAAATGTGTTATAACTTTTATTCCATTCTACCATTTTTTCGTATTTTTGTTCCATTTCCAAATTGCGTAGGTATATTTTTTTTGTGTTGTGAACTAATCAGAAAAGCAACAATAATAAATTTTGATATGACATGACGTCACTTTGATTACTCAGATTTTTTCTTTCATTTGTTGAAGTCTGTTTGTTTTTAATGTTTTAATATCAAAGGTTTAATGTGAGTTCACTCTGCCTAAATCTAGATAAATATTTAAGTTTTAGCTGGTGTTACAGAAGTTTGGATTGAAGTCTTATATTTAATCCCGTTTGTTTGTTCCTGTTGATTTTTTTCATATATTTTTGACATAGCTAACTGTAATACATATTACTTAGGTAATCAATTATGAACGTCGAGCATTCGGCTCAGTTACAAAGGCTGGGGATTGACGTGATTGACACAAAAGTCACGGTTCATTGGGGCGCTCACGTGTTTCGATTGAGATCTAATCATCACAGTTGACTTGGGAAGGTCGATCTATAAAATATATTACAATGATTGATATATCCAAATAGATCGGTTACAATTGTTTACAACGAGCATGCTTTTGCCTCCACGACTTATGTCAAGGATATATTTTTGTAAAAACACTGTAAAATAAAAATACTATATCTAATAGTTATAACATAGTTCGACTGGTTCGACCTGGACATTGCTTCTATGACGAAGGAGGTTAGGGTGTTGGGGTAGTGAATTAGTGTGGAGTTTTTTTTTTGTAGGTGGGAAAATCATCCAATGACATCCCCCGCCCTTGGGCGGAGTGGGAGATAGTGTCAGACTTTTACTGACTAAAAACACACTCCTGTTCCTTCGTTGCTTTTCGTACCAGGGCCGAGTCATCCTTTCAGAATCAGACCCTTGGCCCCAGTAGGCTTCGACCCTGCTGGGCCCCTACGGTTTGCTGACATGTCCTTGAGGCGCGTGTATGGAACAGTGCGGACGAGCTCGGTCCGGACGGTCGGACGGCGAGCTACCCATTGCTCGCCGTCCGCAAGCCAGGATCGGAATCCTGGCGGCGGGGGCGTGAGGGCCGTGCCCTCGCGCGTGCTCGTGCGGCCGCTTTCTTTGCTAGCATTACTGCTTCGCAGAAGGAGGCGACCGCCTGCCACTCCTCCTCGCTCCGGACTTATGTCAAGGTATATTTTTGTAAAAACATTATAAAATGAAAATACCTACTAAAATAGTTATAACATAGTTCGACTGGTTCGACCTCGACATTGCTTCAATGACGAAGGAGGTTAGGGTGTTGGGGTGGTCAATTAGGATGGGGTGGGACTGCCTCATTCCTCGAACCGACTCTAATTTTCCATAACTCGTGCGACCTTCAAGAAGTGACGCTTCTACTTATTTGTAATTCTGTTTTTTCCTACGTTTTTTTATTGGAATTTTGATAATTTTTATTACTTCACAACCGGTTTTTGTAATTGGCGGCATAAAATAAATGGTAAGTCCATATAAGTGCATAAAAGCGCCATCTACCGAGATCTATGAAAAGTTTTTAGTCGCTATTTTGACTTGATGAAAGTCTACGATTGAACGTAAGTTGATGGCGCTAGTGGCCCGTTAAAGTTTCAATATGTGTAAAACAGATGTCCGATAACGAATGAAAAGACTTTCTGAGCATGTCATTCGTTTTTGATTCAAAGTAATTTAACAAACAAATGATTTAATTATTGTAAAAGTTGCATCTAGTAATTAAATTTTTCAAAAATATTTTCGAAAGTGCATTAATTAATATTATTTAAAAAAAAAGTTGCTGAGCCATCGGCGCTATCCACTGCTGCGACTGGCCTTGCAAGGCCGTCTTGATTGAGCGCGGCCGTGAATGCCAGCGGCAGCGGTAAACCTGCGTGCCTTTTAGATATGCTTGCAGTTCGCGTGCACGTCTTTTTTAGTTAGGACTAGAGGCTCTATCATTGAAGAGATTAGGGAATTTTTATTGTCTTCGAGTTGCAGTCGTATGGAAAGCAATGTCAGCACTAGGTTGCCAGGCAACGCGTGCCGGCATCGACCGTCTGGTAACCGGCGCCCGTCAGCCGTGCTGCGCTCTGTGTGTTTTCCAGAGCTTTCTAAAGAACTCTCGCTTACTACGATTTTGTAATGCGGTTCTTTATCAATTCAGCTAGATACAATAAATAGGTTACATGTTTTTGGATAAAACGTATGTTAAATAAAAAAAAAAACTAAAATGAAAATTTTCAATATAAAATTTGATGTATAACTAGTAAAAGTAGATTAGAAAAGAGTTGAGTCAGATTACATTTTAATATTTCGAAAAATTAAAAACTATAATATATATTTTGTAAATAGAATTGACATAGGTACCTAAATATGATATGCGTTTGAATAAGAACTTACCATTTCGGTGGAGAGCTGCTTGAGGTAGTCCATGATCTTCCCCACAGCGTTAGGGTTATTCTTATTGAAGCTCATCTTGCTGGCTTTCCTTCAAAACTTGTCAAGGAACGTCAAAATGGTAATGTTTATAAAATATAGCACTTTGTAGAACAGTGTATTCAAATTGTTCTTTAAAATCCAGGTTCGGGATGTTGGCGGCAAAGAGTACACATCACTCCGTAATGACTAGAGGATGTAGCCTTCTGCCAGACCTGCAGTAGCACACGACCGCTATGGCACACAGCTGCGAATTGACACAATTTTACCGCCGACGTGTTATTTAAAATTTATTTTGTTTACAGTTCACTTCGCTCATTCAACAAATTATAGTTCGCGCGCTATTATTCCTCAACATGCACAACATTAAATTTTTGCAATTTTGGACATTAAATGTTGACAACGCGTACCGAATTCTTCAGCAATCGAGTTATCTATTGAAACTTGCAGATGGCAGCGCCGTGGTTTTATACTTGCTGGCAACGCGGCGCTGTCTGCCTTCTCTGCCCCCACTCCGACGCGCGCGCGGGTGTGTGTGCATGCGAGTTTACGCGATAGTGTGTACACTGTACACGATACACACACTGACTACTGTTTCATCGACTGTTACATGCAACTGAATTACTTTGAATATCTATAGAGTTTGTTAGAATTTGAATAGCCAGGTTACAGAGGTACACAATACTTATTGTACTAATCTCAGAACAATCATATTTCCATAGATAAAGGAAAATGACATCTGTTGAATGAACGCTTCATTACTAGTGTCAAGTTCTTGGTTACAAGGAATAATATGGATTATGCTGTTTTAGTTTTGACTTTAACAGTTTTCATTACATTTATATGTAATAAGGTATTTTTATTTTAGCAATTATTCGCTGATAATAACTGTAATGCGTTACAATTATTATAAATTGTAGAAGTCACTGAACTAAACCATATTTGATGTTTTGATTTCTGATGGAATTGTAAATTTCATCTATCAACTTGCAATTAAATTCTGACTTTTTCCAGCCGTTTTGATCTTAACTCATTGTTAAAATACCTCCTAGCTAGTTGAATAAAATTATAAATATATTCCACGACAAAAATAGAACACTGAACTGAATATTTAGACACGGAACGCCAGTTTAAGTCCTATCCTTCAAATACCGTTCAAACTCTGAAAAATAGAGTAGTTTGTAAGGTGGCTGTTGTTGTCTAACATCCTTGTCGGTGTAAAGGACGTTTGAGTGCAAGAGTATTGGCATTCTGTAACAGGTCTGGGCAGTGGCCGCGCGGTCCCGTAAGCAACGACCTTGCTGCCTTTCCTTGTCCGCTACGTCTCGTCTGGGGGTGTGTCCTGGCTGCTTCGCTCTACGTGATGACACACGACGCGACGTTTGGCTTAAACACTCTAAAACACGTTTAGAGATAAATCTCTTATCTTTATTTAAACCACCTGACACACATACATGTGTAGTGGAAAGTTAATTCGCTAGATTATGTAAATTTTATGCGATTTTATCGAGGCATTTCATAATGTATTACTGATTTATTTCTTGCTTTTCATCACGATGACAGCCAATTAATAAGAGAGATATTGTTCAGACGCCCCCTTAAACTTCAGCTATTGCAAATACCTGTGAAGCTGTAATAATATTTAATAAAATAATAATTGGAACCAGAGATGGTCCCCAGTTCGAAGTGTGGTTTTGCGGTGTGTAGGTATTGTGTGTCGGACAAAAGTAGGCGTGTCGCGCACGTCAACTATTTTGCCGCCGCATTGTGACTTGCTTGATTGAATCTAATGGCCCCCGGGCCACTTCGATAAACGAGCCGGCGGTCAGCGGCGCGACGCCAAAATAATGGGTGTGACTTGATATAATTCTAAGATTAGTTTTATCGTACTGTCACGTTTTTGATAATTTTAGCTCGCAAATATCCTAATAAGGAAATATAAAAAGGTATGACTTCGATGAATCATGCTTTCCTTAAATAATATGAAAGGATTTTGACGGAATTTGATGACAAGAGTCTGTCTATCTATTTTTATGATTGATGACGAACTCAACAAGAAAGGTAGCTTTTATTGCTGCTGAATTTTTAGGTGGATCTTGTGTTGAAATATTCACAACATTTTGTTTGGTAAAGTATGGTTTCCTTTCATTGGTCAATACAAGCATGTTTCAGTGTTCTTAATATTGCATATTTATGGTTAGGACGGACAAACCTAGTGCAGCTGCTAAGCTGAACAAACCCATTTTTCGACAGGTCTACACCATCAGTGATTGGACAACTTACATTCCATTCACGTGTTTGTTTTTAAAAGAGCCAGTTTGGATTTTATCAGATTAGATACTGAAATTAATAGTAAATTGTAAAGGAAGGTGTGTCTCATATACATACTAATTAATTAATTATAACAAACATTTGCTAAAATGTTGCCAAAATGTAGGTTTTGATTAGATGAGAATCAGAAAACTCCATTAAATCATTATCTATAGGTATAATAAAAATAGTATGAAATCGAATACAAATACATATCAGCATGGGCACTCGAAAAAGGCATAATGAGTCTATGCCTATTTCAGTTGCAGTCATCGGGGGTTTGTCATAAAACCTGACGGTTGTGGCTAACGATGCTTACATGTTTTATCATAACTATAATAACTGTGTGTAATATTTAACATGTGCAGGCGCGTGCTCGTCATCACGTGCGCTTACTAAACTGTCTGGCATAGTGCGCTACCGGCCGGAGTTCCCGAAAGCTCTGCCCCGCCCCCACTCACACATTGACCCGGGAGCTTTTGCGTCACACAACATCAATACGTCACACCACACATCAATGAATCACTAATCCACGCTAAATTTATAATGTGGACGTGACCGCATCAATGTTTCTGTCGAAATGTTGCATCATTCCATTTGACGTGTGGTCAATGGTCAACCAGCTATCATGGTTACTTTTAGCTTGCCTTATAGGTATAGTTAGCATATCAACACATACTGGCATTTTACTGGGTATTTTAGCTTTGGAATAATATAATAAATTATTAGTAGGAAAATAAATAAAGACTATAATAAATTATGGGGAATATGATAATGGGGTTTTTGTGGTTTATAATAAATAATAATTAATAGATCTGAGGTATAGTCGGTTAAAAGTAAAATTTTCGTTAAAAAACGTTTGTTCTTATATACCTACGACTACATTTCGTGACGTCTCTCCAAGTCATCGTAATTCGTGACACTAGTGCACACAGACGCACAATTGTGTAAGCAACCAATACAACAGGGGCACACGTACACGTCACACAGTTAAAAAATGTCAGTGGAATATTCCGACGACAGGCAGGTCCCGGGGTAGACAGCTCTCGAACGTTCCGCGGGAGCGCAGCCCATGAATCTTTCCGTACAAAGCGCTGTTATGGCGAGCGGTGCACACTTGCTACATCAACTGCAATGCAACGCCTACAAAAAACAACTAATGTTTAATTAGCGCTCCTTTGCAATTAACAACAGCCCTGATTGACGTTACGATACCACTATTGGTAAGGAGACGTTGTGAAAATCATTGTACCTTTCCTAGACGATACGATAAAAGATAACTATAAATAATGTTACAATCATTATGCACAAATACATCACGATTTTCATCAATATCCATGTGAGTGTTTTATCTTATCAACAACAAATCAGATATATTTCCGATTAAAAATTTCCATCGAGAGCCGGTGTAAGGTTACGACACTTACGACATTTCGCATAGTAACTACTTAACAGTATTAAATATTTTTCCCAGACCCTTAAAGAACAAGTCGTTACCCTCAAGAATCAACTGGTTGGATATTATATCTTCTGGTCTAGACACTCCCCCTCTACGTCCACGCACACAATTGTCTTTCATTGATCAAACTTAAAGTTTTCCTTCAATGAAACTCGACGACTGTTTCCTATTTGTGTACTATTGCAGCGTTGTGCAATGCCCACGTTTCTAGAAAATCTATAGTGACTCCGGTTCAGTATTTAGTATTAACACTCAGGTACTACATACTGGTCGATAACACCGTATCTAGGGCAATCGATAGTCCTTTACTTGACCTAGCTATTGAATGTGTTATTGAAAAATTGACTTTAAGGGTGCCTTCTTTGTTATTCCATAAATATAAATAATACGCGCGGATGTAGCGCAGCCGTCGCGCGTTTTTTATTTATATGGAACTAGCTTTTGCCCGTGGCTTCACCCACATACATAAAATATAGCCTGTCACTCAGAAATAAATCAGCTTTGTATCGATGAAAAAATTTTAACAATCGGACCACTACTTTCAGAGATTACCTCTTACAAACAAAAAAACATAAAAACAAACTTTACCTCTTTTATATATTGGAAGTGTGGATAACAAAGCAGCACGGCGGGCGGCGGCATGGCAGCGCAGCCATCGCGCGGCACTTTGCGGCTAATTTGAAGGCGCCCTTAATTGCACGACTGACAGATCTGTAATTTAAGATACGCTACAATTTCTAACATACACACCGGAATGAAGAATATATTGGTCACGATAAGGTTGCTCAAGAATTTTATGAGTTATATAGAATTTTATAAACAGTTGCATATTTAGAAGTTACTATCTGTCCACTAATAAAGTAAATTATTAAATAACTTGGCTAGGATGTGTAGCCAATGTAGGTATTCATTTATTATGCAAGTGAATGATTGGGATTTTGTATGAATGAGGCGCTGTCTGATCTTGGCATCTTGCTCACTAGAGAACAAGCTTGACCGGGCGCCTGCCGACCTTGACGAGGCGCCGAGAGTTACAGAGGTCAAACTGGACACACCCTCCGCCAAAGGTCACCAATCTTTTTAAAAACAAAGTTTGTTTATAGACAAAATAGGTAGATACAGAATACTTGTTGGTTAAGTACTTTTATAATATCTTTATTATTCCTGGACTTTTTTATTTTGATTTTGTTTGTAATTAAAATTTTTTTTGTATTATTTCTGCTTTTTACTGCCATTTGATTCTTTTCTGCACCGATTCGATAAATTACACAATTGTACCTACTGTGTTACACAGAACTTTTAATCTGCTAACTCACCAAGACACAGGCTGCGCCTAGTTTGGGGCCCACGGCCACTTCTAATGTGTTTTCTGTTTGTTATTATCACCTGTATATTGGTCTATTTTCTTTATTGTACACACAAAAGAAACTTAACCTTAATACATTGATTTGATATTTTATGTAGGTATTTACTTAAAAAGGCGAGCATGACTCAACAATAAGTTTTCTCGCAGCAAACTTTGAGTGACAGAAAGAAAGATCACATTCGAGGGATCCAGTGTACGACATAAAACTACATAAATACATCTAATATATATATATTATATATACATATGGAGAAAGTTCCAGAGACGCACTGCAGTTACAGTAAAGGAGCCATCGTAGCGGCTAGAAGTGTGACGCGGAGTACGAAGAAGAAGAGAATTAATAGTGCGACAGGGTTTAACCTTTGGTACAAGGTACTCAAAGCGTTCACGAAGGTATTGATGAGCATTGGTATTGTGCAGGATAGTAAAGAGAAGGGATAGAATGTGGATATCTCGGCCACATCGCCCATAACCTGGTCCGAAACCTTGACACATGATCGTATTTGCGGAGGCCAAAAATAAAGCTGATGCACAAATTCTGCAACGCTCGAGTTTGTTTAGAAGTACCTCTATAGCATCTAGAAAACAGACATCCGCATAGTCTATGAGCGGTAGAAGAAGAGATTGAGCAAGAGCAACCTTTGTATGAAATGGCAAGAATTTTTGGTGACGTTTATGAGACTGAAAAGAATAAAATACCCTCTTACTCACGTCGGCAATATGAACCTTATTGTTTATTTTCCTTATAAACTTTTTTGTCTTATTTGTAGTTTACTTGAAAACAATGTATAAAAAAATAAATACATAATTGCAATACAGAACTGTTATACAAAACTTGTTAATTGATTACCTACATTGCATCATTGAGTAAAACAATTGACATATACCTAATGATCTAATACAACTTGTTGATCCATCGTTATCTTTTACATGTTACACCATCCTACGCCGACACTGACCAGCCTCAATATTTTATCTTAACTCGCAAGAACTCTTCATAAGTAAGTACAAGTAGAGCCTGTTTTACGAAGTACTTGTGGAAATCGATTTTTGAAATATAAACCTGTGAGTCATTATTGGCTTATCTTGTGCGCTCAGACATAACATGATAAGATTTTAGGCGAGCTTGCAAACATGCAGCTTTCATGCAATAATATAAACTTGTACAATGTAATGAACCTGGATAGGTATATCGGTATACCTACCCAAAACATAAAAAAATTGAAATAATACTAAGTTCTCTGTAAGTTTTCGCTTATAAAAAATGAGATCTAACTGTGTACCAATTCCTCCTTGTCAGGTACAAAGTCCTTCATTTGTTTTTCAAGAAAATATTATATTAACTATGTTCTTTGCTATTCAATAATGTAACTTGGCAGGTTGAAACATACTTGCTAGAACTCTTTTACGAGCAAAACCATTGTAGAAAACTCGGCTCTATACAAACTCTTAATTTGATGATTTCTGAAATTCTTCTATACTTATTGTTATTAATAACCTGCACAATAATTTCCAACCTTCTAAGTCACCTGTTAGGAGTCTAAAGTCCCCAAGAATCAACTGGTTGGATTATATCTTCTGATCTACACACTCTCCCCTCTACGTCCACGCACACAATTGTCTTTCATTGATCAAACTTAGTTTTCTTACAATGAAAATCGAGCTACTGTTACCTATTCGTGTACTGAGTGAGTGAGCCATTGATTTTCGGATGTCTCTCGATGATCTCTTGATTAGTAAAAGATTTTTCATTTGAGATTTAATAAAAGAGGATCTCACTAGACATGCAAAATAACAAGTGTGTAGGTCTAGTAGATTTAAAGTTATTAGAGGAGGGAAGGGTGATCAAAAGTGGTCCTAGATCCATCTAGGGCCATTTTTGACCACCGTTGACTACGACCCACGGTTGGTGTGTCGCCCTTTTTGTATGCTAACTTGCCTGACACTGCCATCAGCCATGTGGCTAGATTATATTGTATATAGTGTACCTACATAATATATAGTAGGTATGTACGTACTTTCTCAAACAATGCGTATGTATAATGTACCTACATTGTACAATGTACATACTATTAATAAGTTTCCGAACAGATCATTAAATGCTATAATGCCAGTGAGAATTCAGCTTTATGAGGCGATGCATCGGTGTACGTATGTCGGATCTTATTATTATGTGCATAGATTAAATAATAATAGTAGGTAGGTACAGTGGCGCAGTGTCCTAAGAATTAATTCCCACACGAGTTGCATAAAATCCTATTTATAGCATTAGCCGTTCAGTTCAGTTCAGTTCGACGGTATAGTCAGGAATCCTACAAGTTTCTAGACTTGCTTTCTGGTTCTTGGATATCGCATACACACCGCAGTGCCATGATCAAAATACTTCCACGCTATTTGCGATAACATGCACGCTTGATCCGTTCCTAGCTGCAGTAGAGTCCGGCCTGCTTGAAATTTTGATTTCGAACCATTGCCACCGTTCGGCTTTGCTTTTTTTAATAATGTTTGTTTCCGAAAAGTAACCAACGGACTTATTATTGTTGATGGAAGCCAGCAGAACACTGTTTACTATTAGTCTGCTGTCCAGCTGTCCGCCTGTAGACAGTTAAAATTTACACAAAGTGTGTTACATTTCTTCTGCTGCTATAAATAATTGAAATAAAATAAAACTAAACGGCGGCTGGGATTTTTCGGTTTATGGTACAGGAACCCTTCGTGTACGAGTTCGGCTCGTAAGGACTTGGTCGTTTTTTTTTTTAAATATTAATCAAAGTTTCTCATTTTCACTGTCACAGTTATTTTTAGTTGCTCATTATGATAAAACTCATTTCAAATATGCTCGTGGGAAGCCAATTAACATTGCCAGGTATAACAGTTGGTAGCACGCAAACAAGTTGTTATGCAAGCCTAGGAAAACTCCAGCCCCAAACATTACAATTTCGTCATAGTACTCGATTGTTAACTTATTCTTTTAAAGTGGGCATACTCTTTATATTGCACCTGACTAAATATTTTTTAAAACAATTATAATTGAATCGTTCATTTGTATGACGTCCTAATTTTTTTTTAACCAGCTTCTAATGTCCAATACATTAGAAGCTGGTAGCTGACCAGCGCAAAAACAATTTTATACAGCTGACCGCTATTTGACCTTAGGCTGACCCACCTTTTATACGTGGTTTTAATACAGTACCTACCTACTACATTTGAATTTGTTTGTTTTCGTGTGTCATAAACTCATAATTTAGTAAAGAGTTTCATCGGCTTCACACCGACCGGCCTTCAGCGACGTTATTATCTTGTCTGTAAAATATTCAAGACAGGTTTTTGACGTATATTTTCATTCATGATGCATGTTGAAAAACTTGACTACCTGCACCTACTTAATTATTCATTTCCGTGAAATATTCCAACGCGAACGGGGAGATGTTTACTGGAAACTTTGGGTCAGTACCAAGCAAAATATTAATTAGGTACGCACGAATAAAGTTTTTTTTTATACGCAAATTATGATATCCATATTCTTAACAAATGATTCAGATCGCTGTCGCCATACTTAATTAAAAAAGAGAGAAATTCAAAATCCAATAATAATTGATGTAGGATTACACGAGATTATAATAAACGCACTTGAATGCTCTCGTTGAAGCCGGATATAATATTGTAAAAGTAGGCTGAAGTACAGTAACCGATGAGAATTATAAATTTAAATTACATGATTTTTGATAGATCGTAAATCAGTACTGTACATGTATTAGGTCCTTTGCCTCTGCGGAATTCTTCGAAAGAGCTACTGCAATGTGACCTTGGATTGCAAAGGATGCTTGGGTGTGTTGGGGTTAATAGGTGGACACCAAAGCAAACACGGTTTTATGGATTTGAATAATAACTATTTATTAATCCTTTACTTTATATTGGAAGGTGTGTTTCAGTAATATTACGTGTGCTTCTAAGCAAGGCTAAAGGAATACAGTAACTGCAGCCATACTAGCGATTTCAGTCAAGTGCTGACGAGGGGCTCAGACCAATTAAATACAATATTATTTTATTGGTTAGAAAGAGAAATCATAGTGTTGAAGTAGGATGGATTTCTTTTTGTTATATTCCAACAGGGTGAACACGGGTGGGTGGGTTTTAGTCAGTAAAAGTCTGAGACTCCTTCTCGTTCCACCCAGTTGCAGTGCGAGAAAAATTATTTAATTATATTCCGCCAAAAAAAAAGTAAGCCTTATTCTATAGAACTGAATATAAAGGATCTCTCAAGCGTTGTTCCTGTTGAAAATTGTGTGTGCACTTGGATGGCACAATATCTTCGAGCATTAATTAACGGTGAGAGCCATATCGTAACCGTAACACACTATAATAGGAATTTAGGAGATAGGTACAGTGTCAAGCGTTAATCAGAGTCCTTAGGAAGACTGTTCTGTGGTTCGTGATCGTAATCTATTGTCGAACGATAATTACGATGCCCACGCTCGTCTGCGACACGCCAGAACTGACAAAACTACTTCATATGATGACTTTTAGTCTTTTTTACTCCGAAAATACAATACCTACCTAGCTACTCAACTTAACAATTAGTGTATGGAATCTTTCCAGCCGCAGCATTGTGAGAGGCCTGGCGACGAACATAAATCACTTTTTATTCATAACATTTAATTATGTAGGTATTCACATTCCTTTCCCAGAATTATGCAGACATGAAGGAAAAGTAAGTAGGTACAATAAACAGAAAATCCGATTGCAGTAATGAGCCGCATCGATCACGCACGAACTCGGCCGAAGGTGCCCGAAGGTGGCGCCATCAACCGGAATGCTATTACCATAAAAGCATTTTATTAATCCTTTTCGATGGCGCCTGTTTGGTCCCTTCAGTAACGGTATCTTACTCGTAACTTTCTCGTGAAGACACCCCATAAACCAAGACAACCTACCTACATAGAAAATAGAAACGTCATCAGCAAAGTATTCATATGTCTTTATGAAGAAAGAGTTAATAGGTACTACGTTTTGAAAATCGTCCGAAAAATAAATCGATATGATTACTGCCGCCATTCTGACGAAGTTAAATAAAATATGTAAGTATTAATACAATCGTATGAACAGTTATCCAATCAAGATAAATAAATTACATCTCGCTGAGACGATAAAAGATGTACCCGGAACTCACTCACTTGTTCCGAGTACGTAGGTAGTATTGATGAATTATGAAGGAACCTATATTTTTTATCAGAATAAATTTAAGCATCAATAACCATAAATAATTTGCTTTCAATCGGATGCGTACATACTCATAACAATACATATTATTCAACAGGTGTACCTATGACGGTAATTCTATAGCTCAAAAGTCGTAAGTCAATAGTATTCAGTTAGTTACATTCATTTCTACGTGTCACGTGTGTGAGTGGGACTGCTATATTTGTCAGTTCCAAATAAATCTCGTCGCAAGTCTAGTAGGAACGAAACGTAAACGATACGAGGTGTAGGTATTTATTGCAAAATAGCACAATTCTTCGCCAGTGAAAGGAGTTTAGAACGATATTATATAAAGATGCTGTCGAAAAAAACTTTTTCAGTTAAATTCTTTATTACGAACCTCACTTACAAAGTTTATAGCACTGCACTGTCTAGACTCTGCTCATACCCATCCGTAATAAAACGCATCGTGTGTAGCGACCTCAGCATGTGCGCCAAGGTACGGATGGAAAAGTACCGGAGAAAAGTGCGCGGCAGGAATTGAAAACATTTTCTTGACACATAGGTACAGACTAGTGTCCTTGAAATTTTTTGCCTGCGAGTCATTTTTAAAACGACAAACCAATGACGAGAACACATTATGTGGCCATTATTTCTTATTATAATTAACTAATTAAACAAAATCGTTATGATTTTTTGCCAACGTCTTAGTATTGTTTTTATGTAAATTTGTAAACCAGCCTGTTTTCAGAAAGGTTCTTTACCGCTGCCGAACCTGAATCGGCCAACCAACACAAGCGTTTATAACCCACACGTTTTAAACGTTCTGTAGTAAGTACACGTCACTCACACACGGATGAATAGCATGCATAGGAGTTTATGGGTGTGTGAAAGTGTAAATCGAGGCGTCTTCTATACACCCACAAGTTTGAGCATATGCAATACGCGTGTGTTTGGTTACTCAGTGCGGTAGTACTTACTCGAAATGTGCACTAGTCTTCTGACAGGAAGGTTCAAAGTTTGGCGCCAGTTTAATGGCATAAGGCCCAATATTACAAGTGTATGTTCAAATTTCATTCAAATTATATCATTGTTACGACGTCCAATAATGTGTACTTTAGGTGATACATGAGTATGATGTTCTGTTTACACAAACTACTAAATTTATTTTTACTTGGTATACTTAATAGTATATTATGTGACAAGGGGATAAAGCAGTGTCTTTAAGTCGCGGGCGGCATGTTGAATTCCGAACAAAACGAAGGTTGCTAAGTTTTAATCCCGAACGTCAGTGAGGAAGTTATATAATTAACTCCCGAGCATTGCGAGGGAGTTAATATAGAAACCTGAGTGAAGTGAGGAATTCAAGCCGCCCAAGACAAAGACAGCTTTATCCCCATGTTGGATACTCTACTTTTTACACCATCTGTGAGATAATTAAAAGACAATTTACGAAAACAAATTATAAATTTTAGAGAAATATAAGTACCTATTATTAAAAAAAAAAAAATAGAGTGATACTCGACATGTTTTGAGATTTGAAACAAACAAAATTTACTACTCTTTTTTTTCGGAGGGAAAATCATTAATCATATGTACATATATGATTTTTCTCCAATGGAATAGAAGGTGGTGCCAATAGAAACAATTTAAATACGAACCGAATCCTTTACAATGACATATGCCGTAAATCTGCAGGACAATGAGCCCAATTTGTACCATGGTCCTTTATTTGACAACATAAATTAAAAAAAAACTATACAAAAAAAAAAATAACCGACTTCACTAAAAAAAACACTAAAAGGATCAAAATAACTTTAATTTCGGAAGTCGGTGTTTCTCGGTATTGTTTGTTTCTTATTTAACACCGACTTCCGAAGTTAAAGTTATTTTGATCCTTTTAGTGTTTTTTTTAGTGAAGTCGGTTATTTTTTTTTTTGTAAAAAGTTTTATTTTACACTTTTTAGTTGACAACCACTTATAAACAGAGTGCTTATTTCTCATGATGATTCCAATTAAGTAACCCAAAACACTGCAAGTTTACATAGTTTTATTAGAAAATTCCTGTCTACCTTCCACCTTCCGGCTCCATCACCAGATCAATTCGATAGTACCTAATAGCCAAAGTGCATCTCATGACAATTCTAATAAGCCCAAACACGGCTAGGATACATTGATTAATTACGGAGTTCCTATGCCTACCATCCGGCTCCATCATCAGAGCAGTTCGATAGTACCTTATAGCCAAAGTGCATCACATGACGATTCTAATAAGTCCAAACACGGCTAGGTTACATTGATTAATTACAGAGTTCCAGTGCCTACCTTCCGGCTCCATCATCATCATCAGATCACTTCGAGGATACCATTTTCAACATAACTATTCAGAACCATTCAATTATTTGTATTATAATAGTCGCTTAACTATCTTCATTGTGATATCAATGTGAGTATAAAGTTCCGGTGGCTGGTCTTCTTCATCAGTCCCACTTCATCAAATGTTACTTTTTGACTGTAAATGCTTAAGTTCTCGAAGAAAATACCAAAATCACTATATGGTTGCCTATAATATTTGAGGAGTTCCCTCGATTCCTCATGAATCCCATCATCAGAATTGGATTTTAAAAAAATGGGACCAATCTGGAAGCATATCCTATAAAGGGAAAAAAATATTTTGCAAATCGGTCCATAAACGACGGAGTTCTGAGGTAACAAACATAAAAAAAAAATGATTAAAAAGAAATACAACCGAATTGAATAACCTCCTCCTTTTTTTGAAGTCGGTTAAAAATGAGCGTAAAACACTACCTGGGTCGTCCGACGTTACACAAAAAATCGAGACTACTCAAGGGACTACCTTCATGCACGTTAGTTTGCATGCTTGCTTAGGTACATGTTTCCTATCACATTTTTTTCTAAAGCAGATCTAATTGCGGCTGAACGTGACAAAATCACCTTGTTTATTTTCTTTTGTTTCCCTTCGAAAATTATTTTCAAACGGGTACCTACTGTAAATAACGTAATTTTATTCAGTAATCGTCTCAATAAGTGTTGTTTTTTCCTTATAATTTTTACATTTAGGATGCCCCTCGGTTAAACCAGGATAAATATTAGAAATATAAAATACGCCATATGTATTGCTAAACATAAGTTATTTTCAAAGCAATTGAATAGACCGTCCGTAAGCATTGAGACAAACAAAATATTTCAGCCGAAGAAAAATATTGATTCATTTAAAAATAATTTAGGAGACCACTCTTAATTTTTCTTCGATCGCAATTTCACCTTGTTTAGGAGAGAAGCCTTGATCCCAAAGTAAACTGCGATAAAGCTATGGATTATCTATTTGAAAAGCATTTTGTCATTTCCTGTTACGCACCAAATGACGACATTATAGTCGCCACTCGCGAAATGCTGATAATAGTTGAAAGTAACCTAGTTCTGCCGGTTACCTTGATAAGAAAAATGCTGTTTGTATATAATGCCTGTCTAAACTATAGTAATTTCTTGCTCTTCTTTTACTGTGTGTATTGGGTACGTAAAAAAGTACTTGTACAAGCTTTTTGCGTGATAAAATTATTTTGTGCGATAAAAGCTTGTTTAAATAAAATGTTTTTCAATGAAAACTTATTCATATGGGCAAGTAACTCAACGAGAACAACCTTTGATACTCAGATAGATGATTTCAGATGTTTCAATTCATCCTAAAGTGGGTACTTCGTCCACCACAATATGGGTTAGTAAAACTTTCCAGTAGATATTAATGAGTAACTCGCAATGCAGCAAGTCTATTTAATGTCATTGTTCGATGAATATGTAGAGTTATGAGTGAGTGCGCCTGCGCATCCACTCCGTGTTATTTTTAAATGTCCCCATACTTCATTGCTTAGCTACGTGTAAAAGAGCACGGGATTCAAGCGAGCAATCACCTTTTGCGCGCGAATGGCAGTACATCTGGCACTCGCGAATCGGCCAAAGAATATTCTAGAGAAACTATGTCCGACTAGATATGAACCACGTAGCTTACTGTTAGGCCTTTGACGTGGCCTTTAAAATTTCATTGCAGCATTGAAATGTTTAGATGTCGAAACTTCGAAAGTAAGATCAAATAAAACAATCGGCAATAGCAGTATCGGAAGGATAAAAAAGTACTACACTCGTAAAAAAAGTAGGAAATAAGACAGGATTTTTTCACGATTTCAGATTTAATCTCGTAGGTAGGTACTCCATATAAAAAAAAAGATTGTAAAAAGTTGGTCAATATGATAAATATTGTAAATATGTATTAGATTTTCATATACATATTATTATATATAGCACATTCGTAATTTACGTGATTCAATATCCCAGCCAGCCAGTACCTATTAGGTTACATATTTTACATAGGTTCCCCTAATGACGCAAATCTGTTTAAAATAACACAGGTACACAATAAACAAAACTGTAGGCAGAGGCACTTCTACCTACCAATGGAATAATAAATAGTAATTGTTACCTTATTATTTAGGTAATAAAAGACATGCGCTGTTACACAGCAGGTTTACACATAATTTGAAATGTCAAGAGTAGCTTACATTTTACAGATAGCATATTTATATTCATAGCATATTCAGCCTTTTAATGTTCCCACTGCAGGGACTCAGGCCTCCTCTCTCTAGGAGAGGGAATGGGCCGTGATCCACCACGCGGGCCCAGTGCGGGTTGGTGGATGTCACATGTCTTCGAATTTTTTGGTTCTAGGACATGCCGGTTTCCTCACGATGTTTTCCTTCACCGTTTTGAGAGCAGTGGTGATGAAATAAATTACACAAAGTAATGCGCCTGGCTGGGTTTGAACCCGCGACCTACAATTCGTAAGTCGGGGCCGTTACCACTCGGCCACCACTGCTCATCATTTTACAGATAGCTAGAAATAATTATGTACGGTCTACTTAAACTGTTCAAAGGTTATTATTTATGAGTGAAAATAAATAAATATCTATGTTATTATTATTACTCAAAAATAAAAACATGATACATTTAACAGTGCTCTAAACAAGACAGTTTTTTGGGACGAGAAAAGAATCCAATTTTTAAGTCTATGATTGTTATTACTATAATAATATATGTAAAGTAATCATGATATCATCCATCTTAGAAACATTCCTTTAAAAATTAGCAATATTATGTAAACATCCCGGTGAGTTTACTTAAACTAAATCATTGTTCCTAGACAATGAGATTGTAAAAGCGGTTCCACGTGCTAAAGGCGAGTCGGCAACATGTAAACAGCGTGCTAAATACCTAGGTAAGCAACACTTAAACGTGAGGTGACGACATTGGTTCCTTTTTTCCAGTTCTTAAGCTAGGTCCGTACACGGCCAATTTGTATCAACAGGACGTCGCAAAATAAAATGCGCAGGAAAAAAAAATTTGTGCTTCTTAAACAATCATGAATCCGGTGTGAGAAAAGGATAGTTCTGTATAGCCTGTATAACTCCGTCTCTCTCGCACACCCTGTTACATTCTTTGCAAAATATTAAAAACATTAAAGTACGCCGCTAGTGCCTCAAAGTGTAACATGGCTTTATAATTTAAAAAGACTTATTGTAGCATTATTTTTTGTCTTTACGCCCGCCAGTTTTTAGGCAACGTTTCATTTCTATTTATAGATCTTCATTATGAAACTGTTTCTTTTTTTTAATAGCTATCGTTAACTATACGTACCTATACAGGGTTATTTGTAAAATACTAACAACCTTGCAGGACTGTATTACCACGTATTACTAACATCATAAACAACAACTTTTTTATGGCTTTTTACAAAACATAATTCATTTACAAAAAACAAACTTCAAGATTTCGTTGTTCTATCTAACACATTTCAACTATGTAGGTATTTAACTATACCTACCTACGTGGGTAGGACAGACGTCTGTATGAAGCGACGCAAGCGCATCGAGCACCCCGCGCCGCCCGATCTCCGCTACCCTCCGCTATTGTACTATCGCTTGCTTCGCATAGAATTCGCAATATTTAGAACGTTCAATTTAATTTTTTTTTTGTGTGTGAAAATCTGATGAACTAAAATATGATAAATTTTTAAAAGTCGTAGAACAAAAGTTGTTGTTTATGATGTAACGTAGTCCTGAGAGGTTGCCAGTATTTTACAAATAACCCTGTATATAATAGGAAAGGTCTTTTAATATGAAATTGCCGTTTTTTAAAACGGGTTGCTTTGTAGTGTTATATCTTTGTATTGACTTGGAATTATAAGTTCAAATAAACTTTAAAGGTACGTTATTCTTTTTTCAAAATTATTAGGTATTTATTGGTTTCGTTGTTTTGTATTTTCTGTAATATCGCAGAACTTGTAACTATTTTTGTATGAAATCTAAGAAAACTTGCATTATTTTGTATTAAGAGTTCTACCGTAGAAACAAGTGTCCCAAGCGGTATGCGATATTGATTATGCATACGGACTTAAAACTGCTAATGAATGGGATGTCTATTTTTGTTTCAATTACTTTCACGTGGCAAATTTTATCTCACAAATAACTTTTCTTGTCAGAGCAGCTACGAGACAAAAATACCAAAACGAAAGCTATTAAACCAAGAGCATAAAGTTCTTTTGTTAGAAGAAAGTCGTAGGTATACGTAATTGATATTGATTGCCCTTTGAAATGCATAGTTTCAACGTTGGAACTCTTAATATGAAAATACTTTTTTTATTAGCTTTCATGGTTATAAGAACAGAAACACAAAGAATCCACCTGTTAAATAAGAAACAAACAATACCGAGAAACACCGACTTCCGAAATTAAAGTTATTTTGATCCTTTTAGTGTGTTTTTTTAGTGTAGTCGGTTATTTTTTTTCGTAAAAAGATTTTTTGTTATACTCCAACAATATCCGTCCGAATATCCATCCTGTATATTCGAAAAGTGTTTTTAGAATATACATTATTACAATTTATTTTCTTAATTATGCCACTAATATTATGTGAGCGTGTCTTCAAGCTCTAATGTCTCTACGGATTTGTATGAAATTGGTACACGGGTACAATATATCTTGGAGCGTATATAATAATTTTTAACCTGGGATTATGTTCTCTTGAAATAATTTTCTACTTGCATACGGGTGTATCCGCTGGCAGGTTTTTTTTTTAGGTGGGAAAATCATCTAATAACAAATCTGGCTCTTGGGCGGAGCGAGAGATAGTGTCAGACTTTTACTGACTAATAAAAACCCACTCCTGTTCCTTCGTTGCCTTCGTTAGCCCCGGGTTTCGTTTTCACACTACCCATGGTCCCAGTAGGCTTCGACCCTGCTGGGCTCCTACGATTTGCTGACATTTCCCTGAGGCGCACGTGGAACAATACGCGCCGTCGACGACTTGGGCTCGGTCCGGACGGTTACCGGACGGTCGGACGGCGAGCCACCCATTGCTCGCCGTCCGCAAGCCCGCGCCTACGTTGGCCGGAAATCGGGATCGGAATCCCGGCGGCGGTTAAGGCGTGAGGACCGTTGCCTCACGCGATCGGTCGCCTCCTTTGCTAGCATTACTTCTTCGCACAAGGAGGCGACTGCCTGCCACTTCTCCTCGCTCCGAATCATGGCCTGTACCAAGGCCCGGCGCGAGAGATCGCAGCCGCCGATCGCCCCCACGAGTAAATGGCGTTGCTCTGCCCAAGCGAGGCACACTTCCACCGTATGCTCCACCGTGTCCTCCGGGCGGTCCACACAGTGGCGACACCCGGGCGTCGCTTCCGAACGAATCCGGTGCAGGAACTTCCCGAACTTACCGTGTTCGGTGAGAACCTGCGTCATGCGAAAGGTGAGGACGTCGTGAGGTCTTTCCAACCACGCCTCAAAGAGGGGACTCACCGCCATAATTGTGGCGTGCCAGCTCTGGGTCGCGACAGTCGCTGGCGCCATTTCTCCATGAGAACCCGCCGGAAATCTGTCCGCCATGCTGCGACTTGTCGCGGGCTGGCAGAAGGTAGCGTTTTGTTGACGCACAACGGTATTTATAAAGGAAAAGGGAAGAAATAGCTACAAGATATCAAAACCGTAGTATAGTAGGTATAAAGGAAAAGGGAAGAAATAGCTACAAGATATCAAAACCGTAGTATAGTAGGTATAAAGGAAAAGGGAAGAAATAGCTATGAGATATCAAAACCATAGTATAGTTTATAGGAAAAGGGAAGAAATAGCTACAAGATATCAAAACCGTAGTATAGTAGGTATAAAGGAAAAGGGAAGAAATAGCTACAAGATATCAAAACCGTAGTATAGTAGGTATAAAGGAAAAGGGAAGAAATAGCTATGAGATATCAAAACCGTAGTATAGTTTATAGGAAAAGGGAAGAAATAGCTACAAGATATCAAAACCGTAGTATAGTAATATTTAAATGAGATTTAAAAAAAAAATTAATACTAAGGCTGACTGTCATTTTTTTTCTCGAATCAAAAATAAGTCTCCGATGTGTATCATATTAGCATGATTTGACCAATTTGATCCTTTGTTAGATTGAAGTATTTACACGGCATGATGGTTTTTTTAATTATCACTTCAATCGCCAATTGTAGAAACACTTGGAACAAAGTACATCTTTGTTCCAAGTGTTTCTTTTTTGGGCACTCTTTTTAGTTCCTAGTATGTTGATGTAATTTGGTTACTAAATATTTACATGTTTAGCAAGTAATAAATAAATGCTAATGTTGTCTTAAATTCGTTTCGCCAATATCCAACTAGCATATTCTGATGTCATCGACGAGCCTGTGCGTGTTCTCACCACCTTGTTTCTGGAAAACAAAATTTTGAAGTTTACTGAATCATTTACAATGCTGTTGCTGAACTTACATTAGGACCAGACTATATTTGAACAATATATTAGATATGTCTTTCTTGGCACTAGTTCTAATTGAACTGAAAAAACAAAGACAGAAAAGGAATAACACAAGTTATAGAAACGTTGACCCCTTTCTATCTGAGTTTTTTTGACTGTTTACGGATTTTTTAGATAAAATAAATAGGTATTTACAAAATTTCGGGAAATTCTTAACCGATCGAGTATATTGAACCCAGTGCTGTATCATCATTTCAGCCGAAAGACGTCCACTGCTGGACATAGGCCTCCCCCAAGCGTCTCCACAACGACCGATCCGTGCGTCTCGCATCCACCGCACTCCCGCGATTCTCACCAGGTCGTCAGTCCACCTTGTGGGAGGCCTTCCGACGCTGCGCCTTCCGGTGCGCGGTCGCGACTCTAGAACCTTTCGGCCCCATCGACCATCCGTTCTACGAGCAATGTGCCCTGCCCACTGCCACTTTAGTTTGGCGATTCTTCGGGCTATGTCGGCGACCTTGGTTCTCCTGCGGATATCTTCATTCTTTATGCGATCACGCGAGGAAACTCCGAGCATAGCCCTTTCCAGTGCTGTATCACATTGTGACATATGTAGGTATGCATTGGCTTCTTTTGGTAACTTGATCGATTAAAATGTATGTGTATATATTACTTTAATTAACTTTCCACTTTTGTAATTTGGTAACTTTGAAGAAGGGGAGGCGAGGGTGTCGGATCGCAGTGATTTTGATAAGAATACCTGGAAGATGCCCCAAATAGAGAAGGTCTAGGCACAAGCGTGAGACAATATAGGCTAGGATAAATAAAAAATGTTTCACAATTTTGATCAACAAAGTGAATCAGCAGGTACAGGCAAACTTCCAGTTTCTCGTTACTTCAGATTAGAGTGAATAGTATAATATAGGTGTATGCAAAGAAATTATTAAAATAAAATCACTCATAATTCTTTCCCTGCATATGTTTGACTATTGGTATCATACAATAAACTGAAGTTTTTAAATATCATTTGTCAAACAACTTAATACAGCATTGGATACAGGCTCCATAATTATTAAAGTGCCCATTGTCCTTTATGTAATTTAACTCACTCGTCTTTATATAGGTGGTCACTATATTTAATAATTAAATCACAACTCTTCTCCGAGCATCACAAAAAACTTGTGTATCTGTAGGTATGTGAGGTGTGTTCACTAAGGGCCTGCGCACACTTGAGACAAGACTGTCTTACGACAGACTTGTCTGCGACAAAACTGTTTTGAGACGTTCAGTGTTGCCAACAGTTACACTAACTTACTACTAGAGTCAACTTTTAAAACCACCAGAAAACCAGTAACAAAAAATTATCCCACACACAAAATCGCAAAATTACCGTTGCCTACTACGGTAATTTTGGTTATTAGTTTCCTTTTACCCTAGAAAGATATTCTGGCATACGTTTTCGAAAAATTGCTCCATCTTTCTAATTAGAACGAATCCGAGGCTGTGCGTTTCGGACATCTTAGTCGTCGCCCCGACCTTTAGTGATACACATGCGTTGTTATGGTGGGTATTACCTATTTTGAATTACAACGACTCTGTGAGTCAAAATGACGCAAGATTATCTTTAGAGTGAGTTTCTAGATTATTACCTCAATTGATATAAGCCTTGTTTTTTATTTGAAATTCGCTTTTTATTATATTATGTCATCATATATTTCATATATGATAATACATATGAGCACTTTTGATTATATATATATTATATATGATAATATATATAAAAAAAGTGATTATTAAATAAAAAATATCATATTTTTATGATATATTATAGTTTTTATCGTAGTTTATATATATGTATGTATATATTATCATTCTAAAATAAAGCAAAAGGCAAATGCATAGTGCAATAAATGTAAAAAAGTTATTTGCCGTGAGCATAATGTTGATATTTGGCAAAGTTATATCTGACTGATTCTTATATAACTATATGTTTTATAGTATATAATATATCGCACCCCTAGATGAAGACTCCGGTAACTCAAAAAGTGCCCGTTTTGAGTTAATGGCCTTTTCAAATCCCCGTATCGATTACCTACATGGAGATATAACTCACGTAACAATATCGTCAACCGTTTTGAAAAAATGGTGCGAAACATTACTTTAGTTGAATGATCTTATCCCGCACCGCCCGTAGACTAGTCCACCATTTTTAGTTAATTCCCGATCGACGCAGGTGAAGGACGTCTCAATAGTTGCACATTTTGAGTTGCAGGAGTTTACGTGAAATTTATAAGGTAAGTTTATTTTCTTATTTTTAGTTGATCAACTTTTGCTGAAATTTCGTTGATATTAAGGACTGCTCATTTTGATTTGCAGGGGTTTTGATGATATTGTATCACAATTTTTGTTTGGCTATTTTGAGTTACTTTAATTTACATGAAAATTTACGTAAATTTTGAGTTAAGTCAGTTTTCTTGAATAAAAGATTAACTTTGTTTATTATTGCTTGTTTAGTTAAATACGCAACTTTAATAAAGTAAATAGATTATTTATAACATTTTCAATTGATTTCTTTCTTTGTTATAAATGTTCGAAGTAAGATCGTGAAGTTTTGCTGTTTTTTTTAGTTGGTTGACTTTACTTGATTTTTTAATGAATGTGAACATTATTTGCTTTCAGAATTATGAAAGGTCGGGGAAAACTGATGTTAGAGATATTGAACACAAAAAAGGAGGATCCTGACCCGCCAGAAGCATTGGAGGGTTCAAGGAATTTGTCCCCGGGTATAATAATGGTCAGTAATGTAGAGGAGCCCGAGTTACCAGCTGAGGGAAGGTTAGTGACATCACCAAGCATCATTTTAGACTCTTCACTAAATGTTGACTAGCGGCCTACATTACAACCCGAACAGTCTACCACTGAAGGACAACGAAGAGTTCCTAAACGTCAGTATGTTGTCTCATCACCAATCCACAGTGACAATGAAACCGAGTTTGATGATTCCGATGCAGATCCACACTGAACTAGTGACACGCGGGGTTGCGACAGTCGTGGAGAGGATCCAAGAGTTGGCATTGCACAAGTCCGAGGCCGTGTGCTTCTACGGCCCTCGGAAAGCGCCACCATCGGGTTCCCAACTAACGGTAGGAGGAGTCCACATCGGCGTCGAGTCGACGATGAAGTATCTTGGACTTGTCCTCGACAGCCGATGGAATTTCGAGGAGCATTTCCGACGCCTGGCTCCCAAACTGGAGGCTGGCCCTCTAGCGGCTCCTGCCCAACCTAGGGGGTCCAGACGCCTCCTGCCGGAGGCTCTATGCAGGAATCGTTCGGTCCATGGCCCTTTATGGGGCGCTGGTATGGGCGCCGTCGCTTCGAAAGCGACCGGCGGCCAAGCTGAAAGCAAGCCAGAGGGTCATGGCCATCCAGATGGTGCGGGAATACCGCATGATTTCCCGCGAAGCAGCGAGCCTCCTTGCTGGCCAACCACCGTGGGATTTGGAGGCAAAAGACCTTGCACGCATGCACGATCTGCGCATGGAGATGCAACGCCGGGGCGAAACTCCACTGTCGCGCCAAGTCGCGGCATGGCGGAAAGACTTCCGGCGGGATCTCATGGTGGAATGGCGACAGCGACTGTCGCAACCCAGTGCTGGGCACGCCATAATTATGGCGATAAGTCCCCTCTTTGAGGAGTGGCTGGAAAGACCTCACGGCGTCCTTACCTACCTACCGCATGACGCAGGTCCTCACCGGACAACAACCGTAAGTTCGGGAGGTTCCTGCACCGGATTCGTGCAGAAGAGACGCCCGGGTGTCGCCATTGTGTGGACCGCCCGGAGGACACGGTGGAGCATACAGTAGAGGTGTGCCCCGCTTGGGCAGAGCACCGCCGTGTCCTCGTGGGGGCGATTGGCGGCAGTGATCTCTCGCGCCGGGCCTTGGTACAGGCCATGGTCCGGAGCGAGGAGGAGTGGCAGGCGGTCGCCTCCTTCTGCGAAGCAGTAATGCTAGCAAAGGAAGCGGCCGATCGCGTGAGGCAACGATCCTCACGCCTCAACCGCCGCCAGGATTTCGATCCCGATTTCCGGCCATCGTAGGCGCGGGCTTGCGGACGGCGAGCAATGGGTGGCTCGCCGTCCGATCGTCCGGTAACCGTCCGGACCGAGCCCAAGTCGTCGACGGCGCGTAGTGTTCCACGCGCGCCTCAAGGAGATGTCAGCAACCGTAGGGGCCCAGTAGGGTCGAAGCCTACTGGGATCATGGGTGATGCGAAAGAGATCTCCGGGACCCTGGAAAAAATGGCAAAGAAGGAACAGGAGTGGGTTTTTAGTCAGTAAAAGTCTGACACTATTTCCCGCGCCGCCCAAGAGCGGGGGATGTAATTAGATGATTTTCCCACCCGAAAAAAATAAATTAAAAAAATCTCAATTTTATTAAAATAGTAATTATTAGTAATAATAGTTTGTAATAATAAGTTCATATGTGCCGTTTTTTGAATACATATTTAAATTTTCTAATATTATGCATTTTTTATTTAAAAAATGAAAAACTAGTAATATAACTCAAAACTCCTCAGCAAAAATCTGCCTTTTTTTCAGGTGAAAAGTAACGTAACTCATTTTAATTTCAGGTAAAGTAAACTAACTCTTCTTAATGCACAAAAAAGTTGAATATTTCCACTTCAAGACTCCGGTAACTAAAAAAATACATATTGTTCAGGTTTTTAACAGACAATAAACAAATAAGTTAATCCAACAAGCTCTAAAAATATATTATCTTTGGATGTGTATAGTTAGATTTTTGGTATCTTTTCTAAATGTAGAAATATCAGTTTTTCGTTATTTCTGAAAAAACAGGTTTTTTGAGTTACCGGAGTCTTCATCTAGGGGTGCGATATGGTTTATTTCGTATGCAAGTCGAAATAGCTGATTATCAATAAAAAAATTAATGATAAAACCTCAAAAAAATAAGATTTTCAGTTTTGTTGATAACTGAAGTAGTTAAATCTTTTTGTTTTTTTATAGTAATTTAATAAAAAAAAAATTCATTTTTTTATTTAATTCTGTATAAAACAATTAAATTGAAATTGGTTTAATTCAAATAAATAAATACAATACATCAATATATTTGGTTAAAGTTCATGCGTCAATTTTACCGCATGACTATCTTATCCGTATAACAAAATATCAAATTTAATTTAATTTTTAATGAAATTTAATTTTACTAAATATACTACGTATATTTTGACACTCTCAAGGGAATCAAAATTCATGGGGTACTTCCCGTTGTCCCAGAAACCTGAAATTTGGCATGAAGCAAGGTATCTTAACATTAGTATAGGAAAAAATCTGAAAGCCGTAAAAATTACGTCTCAAAAAAATCTCTTTTGCGGTTCGTAAAAATCTTTGAGAATTGATTCGGAAATTGAACTGTTTTCATAGGTAAGTTTGTACGGAACCCTCAGTGCGTGAGTCCGACTCGCACTTGCCCGGTATTGATTTACCCAAATATTGGGTTATCTAACAAGTTGGTAATTTCCGTATACTTAAGAACCTTATGACATTTCGACCGTGATTTTTTTATTATAGGCGTTCTTATTCAGAGCAACTGAAAGTCTCTGATAACTTTGACTTATTTAATGGTGGAGGACAGTTATTAGTACGTCTTATAGTCGTTTTAAGCAAATGAAATGAACTATAAATAATAACATACCTACTCTTAAATGTATTCATTAAAAAAAACTTCATTACGTAAAATTTATAACAGAATAAACGTCAGTTTATGTATTACATTTTTTATTTGATTTAATTATTTACATAAATGAAAAAATGCTACATTACTTATACGATGCATAAGAGCGGGGGATGTCATAAGATGACTTTCCCACCGGAAAAAAAAAACTTATACGATGCATCGGCAGTTCGAACTTCAAATGACTCTATGAAAGAAGAACAAAATTTTTATGATTCTAATCTGGCTACGGGGAATTTCTGAAAACGAACCCCGTGTTCCTATAACGCTATGGGCAACTCTCAAGTGTAGTATAAGCCAGTAACAGTCTTCCGTTCCACCCTAGAGCGAAAAAAGTCATTAGATGAATTCTCACATCAAAAAAAAAAAAAAATCATCTCTTTAACCCCAGAGTTTGTTAAGTTTTCAAACATTCTAAAACTTTATCAAACTTCCAAAAACTTTTTAACATTGTTTGGTGCGTACTTGCGTAGACGAGATTGCGACTTGTATTTGGTATTTTTTTACGTTCGCGAATTGACCTTAATAAGTATGTACGTTTGTTTCAATTCGCTTATTAGAATATAGGTCAATATCGCGAATCGAGTAAATATGCGCCCGCGCAGGCAGCGCCGGCGATACCGTGATTAAAGTTGATTGGGGCGGTGTCGCCTAAATTGTAATTTATTGATTACTGTATTAGGTTCGTTGTGATTGTGAACACCACACCCTCTTATTTCACGTGTTAATCGTACAATTGTAAAAAGTTTCCCACTAAATCCTGTGTCTTTTATTTCTTTACAAATTCCATAGACAGTTTTTAATAAATATTCTATTCTTCAAGTCGAGTATAGATTGAAATTGTCTTGTCAATGTCTGTCTCATGAATAATTGAATATATTTGACTAAATCCAATGAATCTTTATGACCTATGGAAAGTTTCAGATTTACCTACTGACTGTATCATATCATTCACATCACTAGTATAGTCGAGCGCACGTTGATGGTCACTTTGAAAAAGTAGTTTTTAGGTTTCCGTACCTTAAAAGAAAAAATACGGAACCCTTATAGGATCACTTTTTTGTGCGTCTGTCTGTTTCTCAAGACCTCTATCGGTTTATCTCGGAAATGCGTGGAGATATCGAGTTGAAATTAAAACTATATATACATATATATATATATATATATATATACTCAGGTCTGTAGTCACTTGAAGCTCTGAAATAATCAAATTTCTAAATTAACGGAAAACGTATATTTCGACACTCTCAAGGGAATCAACGTAATAAGGTCTTTTCGTTGACCCAGAATCCTGAAATTTGGCATAAAGCAAGTTCTTACAGCACAGGTATAGGAATGAATCTGAAAACAGTAAATTTGTTGTTACGTCGCAAAAAAAAAAACTTTCTTTGCGATTCGGGAATATCTTCGAGAGTCTATTCGGAAATTGAACTATTTACATAGGTAGTTTGTACAGAACCCTCAGTGCGCGAGTCCGACTCACACTTTTTTTTTATAAAATGTATAGGGCCAGATACTACTGTGGCTACTTACTGCGTGCGACTGACTGTATTAGGGGCTACGCACATTTAAGACAAGACTGTCTTGAGAGAGACAGACGACGTCGCAGACTTGTCTACGGCACCGCAAACTTGTCTGCGACAAGACTGTTTTGAGACCTCCAGTGTTGCCAACTGTTACACTAACTTACCACTAGAGTCAACTTTTAAAACCACCAGAAAACCACTAACAAAAAAATTTCCCCTTATAAATATGTGTTTTACGAAATAAAATAAGTAGCCATATAAGTTATTAGTTTCCTTTAATAATAAGTGACAAAAATTAACAATCAGTTGATCAAAATACCATTTGTGGGTAAATTAACATTATTATGTAATTCAACATACAAATTATTCAATAACAGCTATGTATTAATTCGTCTTCAGACGAATCATTTTTGTTTGCACCATCATCTTCGGTATCAGATTGATAATTATGGATACTATGGTGCTGATTTACACCCGAGTGATCGCATTTTTAGTAAGAAATTGAATTTTACTAAAGCACTAGAAAAATCCACTAGCCACTAAAACCAATATTTCGGAACTAAATGGGGGGTTAAAACCACCTGTTTTAGTGGAAAATCCACTAAGTTGGCAACACTGACCGTAAGCCACTAGACTGTTTTGTATTGATGGTGTACGCCGTGTCGTAAACAACACAGTTTTGTCGCAGACTTTCTGCGACGTCGTAGACAATTCTGTCTAAGACAGTCTTGTCTCAAGTGAGCGCAGGCCCTTATACATTGAATGTTATTTATTACCAATACAGGTAATAAAATAATGTCAATGCATGAATAAATGTAAATATATGTGTAAATCTAATAAACCATAATAATATCTTATTCATGTATCTAGGGAACATCGATTCTTAGAATATGGAAATATAGTCAAACCTCGCGCGTCGCAGTTTAGCTCAATTATTGGAATAATACATTGGGCCGAAAAAAAAATGGGTCACACTCACATAGAGACTGCCATATTTCCCAAAGCTATATTATAGGTACATAGGCTCGTACGTAAATAATAATATGTTAAGTATATGCAGATTAGTATACACGGTGTGTCTGACATCGACGCACAAACGAATATCATGGACCAGTACTTGATTCTGGAACCTCTAGTGGTGAAATTTTTCGTCGGCTTTTTCCTAATTTATAAAAAAAGTACTTTTTTAAATTTAAACGTTAATTAAAATCGTTATTCTAACCAACCCCGATGATATTTTTAGTAAAAAAATAATATTTATTAATTAATTAATTAAAAAGTCATCGGGGTTGATAAAATCGTTTTTCAAATCAACCCCGATGACATTTTTAATAAAAGTAATTCATTATTTTTTTTTTCAGTAACAATGTTAGATTAAGGATTTATTATTTAACTTACAATTTAAGCATGTACGCGAGATTCACATGTGTAGATAAACATGTAAATAACTTGATCCGAATGATTTTAATTTTCAGAATTTTCATACTAAGTAAAAATATGAGTAAGTACTTAAAATCTCGAGACTAGCTTTTATATCATATAAATTGTGCAGTTACGATATATGTTGATAGTAAGTTTTAAAAGAAACCTTTATTTAGCGTAGGTATTTAATTAAAAGCTTGTTTTTAAAAAGTTTTTTTTTTACTTTTTGATTTTTATTTTCGTAACTAGTGCACATATTTATTCAAATTCGGTCCTAGGAAGTTGATTGACGCACTTCCCGTTGGCATCATCTTCAAATATTATGAGTAGTTATAGGAAGAAGGAAAAGGCTGTTTATTTTAAGAATTTTTATCGTCTCTAAGAATACAAAAATAGTCGGAAAAAATTGAGATTATTATGATACTAACCATACTTTTCTCAGTAATTTAACGGATGTATGGAAGTGTTACTATCTGCAAACGGTGGCTAATGACAAAACAAGTTATTACTAGTCAACATATAGTTTCAATAAAATCAACACTTATGAGATACCTAATTATCTACAAATAAAACAGAAAAAGCTAGATAACCTTGAACTTCGTTGATTTGACATTATTGGAGTTCAATATAAATTTGTTTGAGTAGGTATCTCGTGCAGGTTTCCAGCACGAGATAAACGACCGACTTCTTATTAACATTCCCACATTCCAAGTTTTTTTAAACAACCTTGATATTAGTATACAAAGTCTTTGCCAAAGATCGTTGGATTTGTGTTGTGGTAATCTGACGGTTTACTGTTCTGAAACACGTGATCTATCCTAGCAAGATATTTCAGTGTATTCAAGCAGTACTATTCTGAAAATCTCTCACCGGGAAAAACATGATAATTTTTTGTGTGCTGCCCTAGCATTAGGTGTAATATCAGTTCACTTTAAGATGACTTTATTTAACTATCGAACCAATAGTCGTGTCAGCCAATGGCTTAATCGGCACGAGCCTCGATCTCAACCTCATCACCTCAACAATCTCCAGGAGGCTCTCGTTAAGTAGCTAGATAAAAGGCTCAATTCTTAAAGCGGAACTACTCGACTCGACTCATATTATATTGGGAGGACCCTCTCCCTGGAGCTCAAACCGTCCGCATAAATGGATGGACCCTAATCATAATACCGGATTTTTTTTTGATGTGATAAATCGACAAATAACTTCTCCCGTTCTGGCTGGCGTTGGATTTTTACTCACTAAAACTTACCTGTGTTTCTCCAGTTGATTTTTTCATTTTATTTCCTTCGATTGCATCTCCGGTTATCATCATCATAATCATTTCAGCCGAAAGACGTCCACTTTTGGACATAGGCCTCCCCCAAATGTCGCCATAATGACCGGTCCTGTGCGTCTCGCATCCATCCGGAAGACGCAGCGTTGGAAGGCCTCCCACAAGGTGGACCGATGACCTGGTGAAGGTCGCGGGAATCCGATCACTGATTATATCACTCAAAAAAAAGTTGCCTATTGCGTCTCCTGAAAAAGTTCCGTCGGACATTTCCATAGCCCTTCCCGATACCGCTGGGATATTATTTTGGAGAGATGTAAACAGAATAGCACTGCTGAACATTGCCACATCATGTCAGGATCACGTCGCGTGTCGCTGTTGTATCGCAACGTGCCCGTGGTGTTTACTCCTCAGGCTGCCGTCATAACACACATATTTGTAATGTGATTACCTACTGTATCACCTGTAATTAATAACATTTGCTATGTTAATTGATATTGACGGTACTGAAACTGCATGAAATGTGAATCTGACTAAATAAATAAACTGACTTTTCAAGTGGACAAGTGCGTACTATTTTCATTCTTATTCTTGTTTGCATACACTAAAATTGGCATACAAACCACGACCATGTAGAGAGATGAGATTATGATCTCCGTGATAAGCAGTACCTACTTTCAGGCTAGTGCTTTGCCTGGCCTACTATCTCAGCTGACGATAAACGATGATGTGATCGACGACGAAATACATTTACCTAGAAGTAACCTTTACTCTTGTTTGAAAGAAACTCAGGTTGTAGCCATCAAGAAACACAGACTCCTGCAGGGAATTCCATTCCTTAGCTGTATACCTAAGTGTCTGTGCAATGTCAAAAAAACTGGGCAAGTGCGAGTGGGACTCGCGCACTGAGGATTCCGTACAAACTTAAAGGTAAATTGCGGTTTACGATTTAATGACGTATTAAAAAAAACTACTTACTAGATCTCGTTCAAACCAATTTTCGGTGGAAGTTTGCATGGTAATGTATATCATATATTTTTTTTAGTTTTATCATTTTCTTAGACGGGAGGGAGACACACATTTTACTACTTTGGAAGTGTCTCTCGCGCAAACCATTCAGTTTAGAAAAAAATGATATTAGAAACCTCAATATCAATACCTATCATTTTTGAAGACCTATCCATAGATACCCCACACGTATTGGTTTGATGAAAAAAAAAATTTTGAGTTTCAGTTCTAAGTATGGGGAACCCCCAAAATTTTTTGTTTTTTTTTCTATTTTTGTGTGAAAATCTTAATGCGGTTCACAGAATACATCTACTTACCAATTTTCAACAATATAGTTCTTATAGTTTCGGAAAAAAGTGGCTATGACATACGGACGTAAAGACAGACAGACATGACGAATCTATAAGGGTTTCCTTTTTTGCCATTTGGCTACGGAACCCTAAAAAGAGAAAGTGTCCTGTCAATATTTGGAAAGTATAATTTTATTCACGACACGTATAGACAACTTAATTGAAGACAAAAGATGTCAAGGATCTCGCAAATAAAGTTAATGTTTGTACTTATTTGTTGGATAACATTTTTATTGGAAACATAACAAATATACGAGTATTTGTCATTTAATAGATTTTTTTAGTAGATTTTCAGTAGTTTAACATTTTTAAGATTAAGTTTTGCGGCCCACCTAGTCTACGGTCATCATGCTTTTTGCCCACTAGTTTTTTTTTCCGGTGAGAAAATCATCTTATGACATCCCCCGCTCTTGGGCGGAGCGAGAGATAGTGTCAGACTTATACTGACTAAAAAACCACTCCTGTTCCTTTGTTGCCTTTCGTACCAGGGCCGAGTCTTCCTTTCAGAATTTAGCCCACTAGTGACTGAGTTTGACATGGCTGCTAGAACCAACATTTTCAAGCTTTACTTTTAATCTTAGCTTGTATCAGGAAATCATGTGACTAATCAACGTCATTCCACTGGAATTCCTTATTCGTTATTTAAATTAATATGTAACATAATAGGCGTAAAAGTGTTACGTGACGTCAAATGTCGACAATCTAGTTTCCGACGACGTCAAATTAAAATATTTAATTTGTTATTAATGCTATGTATCTGTTATAAGGTTACAATAATTTCTTACCTATTGCCGAGAAAGTGGAAAGTTCTGTCATCTTACTTTAAAGCAGGAAAAATAAATTCTTTAAATAAATGCAATTAATTCTATTTTCTGGTTAATTTATTCTTAGCTTTACGTGAGATCAGATAATTTAATGACTACTTACGTAACATAGAGGAAGAAGATATTAATAGTCAAGTTCAAAATATATTTATTTAATTTATTTCACTGTGTAGTTATGCTAGTATTTCAGCTAGTTCTTCAATTGTAAAAAAAAAAATCGGAATCCGCGCAAAATGTAATTCATCGGAAATGTCGTTATTCTGTGAAACATTTGCATGGAAATTAATTCAATTAGTTTTGTTTTAAAATTCTATCTCAATTACGTATGTGCCTATATTTACCTATTCCACATAATATATGCACAGGGCTGAAAAAATTGTGACGTGAAGTCGTACGGCCTCGGTATTGTAATAATACCAGCATCATTTATGTTTCATAATTAACGACGTACGTAGGTACTAGTCGCAGTCTATTATATATTAACAGACTGCATTTGAGCTTTGCACGGGCTAGGACTGAACTGCTGATACACTAGCTAGACTGGGCACGCCATAATTATGGCGGTAAGTCCCCTCTTTGAGGAGTGACTGGAAAGGCAACTCGGCGTCCTTACTTTCCGCATGACGCAGGTCCTCACCGGACATGGTAAGTTTGGGAGGTTCCTGCACCGGAACCGCTTGGGCAGAGCAACGCCGTGTCCTCGTGGGGGTGATCGGCGGCGGCGATTACAATTACAATTACTATATACGATTACAATTACTTATACAATAGACATAATAATAATAATATGCATACACAATCTAATTTAAATGTAAGTATACATAATTTAATAATAAAGATGACAAAAACAAAAATTAAATAATCGGACACAATCTACCAATACTTATAACTAAATATCTACACATACATAATAATATACATCTATTTGATCTACCTACAATAATTAATTTCCATTAAGTGTTACTTTGCCGCCATCCTCTCTTCTAACTTTGCTGTGCCTGACAGGGTCCATATTGATCTTGACAATATTTTATACCACCTATGTACTTAATATGGAATGCAATAAAGTATTGAGTATTGATCTCTCGCGCCGGGCCTTGGTACAGGCCATGGTCCGGAGCGAGGAGGAGTGGCAGGCGGTCGCCTCCTTCTGCGAAGCAGTAATGCTAACAAAGGAGGCGGCCGATCGCGTGAGGCAACGGTCCTCACGCCCCAACCGCCGCCGGGATTCCGATCCCGATTTCCGGCCACCGTAGGCGCGGGCTTGCGGACGGCGAGTAATGGGTGGCACGCCGTCTGACCGTCCGGACCGAGCCCAAGTCGTCGACGGCGCGTGCTGTTCCACGCGCGCCTCAAGGAGATGTCAGCAACTGTAGGGGCCTAGCAGGGTCGAAGCCTACTGGGGCCAAGGGTCTGATTCTGAAAGGAAGACTCGGCCCTGTTACGAAAGGCAACGAAGGAACAGGAGTGTGTTTTTAGTCAGTAAAAGTCTGACACTATCTCCAGCCCCGCCCAAGAGCGGGGGATGTCATAAGATGATTTTCCCACCGGAAAAAAAAAACTAGCTAGACTATATCGGTAAAATTTGTGTCGCAACTTGCAGAGTAGTTTGTTTAATTCTAAAACTTCACATGTCAAACTAACAATCGTGAAAAAAACGGGAGAAGATTTATATTAAGAAAAAGATTTATATTAAGGATTAGCTTGTGCCGGCTTCGCCCGCGAACATAAAATATAGCGTCACTCAGAAATAAAGCAGCTTTCTATCGGTGAAAAAATTTTAGCAATCGGACCAGTACTTTCAGAGATTACGTCCTACAAACAAAAAAAAAACAAACTTTACCTCTTTATAATATTAGTGTAGATTATGTATGGAACTAGTAACTCCTGAGTGCAGACTAGTGGGTCTAGTAGATTCTATGCTTACCTACAAAATAAAAGTGAATTTTGTTTTTACACTCCTGCTATATATCCAAAACATAAGATGTGTACCTAAAGTTCATTCATCGGAAAGAAAAATAGCCTTAGCTATATCAACATGTAGCAACCACGTCACAACCGTACATGATTAATTACTTTATTAGTATAACTACAGCGTGTAACGATCTCAACATTCAATACTAGACACCAGTGTTGGCCCAAAGTTAATCTGATTAACGATTAATGATTAAAAATCATAATCAAATTTTTTTATTATGATTTTTAACTATTAATAGTTAATTTGATTAACTATTAACTACTTATTTTTAAAATTATTTAATTTATTGGAGGAGCAACACCAACAGCTTATGCAATACATAAATATGCTACTTCAAAAGTAATAAATAATTCAAAATTGAATTCTGTATAATAAAACAAAATGTAAACATTCCTTATTCCTATTTCACAGACTATACTTTTATGGCCTTTTTTTAGGTGACATTTCAATGACATCTCTCGCCCTTGGGCGGAGCGAAAGGGAGTGCCAGACTTTTACTGACTAAAACCCACTCTTGATTCCTTCGTTGCCTATTCCAGGGCCGGGTTTCCTTTTCAGAAGCGAATTCATGGCCCCAGTAGGCTTCGACCCTGTTGAAACCCCCTACGGTTTATGGATATCTCTTTGAGCCGCGCGTGGAACACTACGCGCCTTCGACGACTTGGGCTGGTCTGGACGGTCGGACGGTGAGCTGCCCATTGCTCGCCGTCCACAAGCCCGAGCCTACGGTTTTTTTTTTTTAGGTGGGAAAATCATCAAATGACAAATCGCGCTCTTGGGCGGAGCGGGAGATAGTGTCAGACTTTTACTGACTAAAAACCCACTCCTGTTCCTTCGTTGCCTTCGTCCCAGGGCCCCGGGTTTCGTTTTCACACTACCCACGGCCCCAGTAGGCTTCGACCCTGCTGGGCCTCTACGATCTGCTGACATCTCCATGATCGCTCGCCGTCCAAAAGCCCGCGCCTACGGTGGCCGGAAATCGGGATCGGAATCCCGGCGGCGGTTAGGGCGTGAGGACCGTTGCCTCACGCGATCGGCCGCCTCCTTTGCTAGCATTACCTCTTCGCAGAAGGAGGCGACCGCCTGCCATTCCTCCTCGCTCCGAACCATGGCCTGTACCAAGGCCCGGCGCGAGAGATCGCCGCCGCCGATCGCCCCCACGAGAACACGGCGTTGCTCTGCCCAATCGGGGCACACCTCCACCGTATGCTCCACCGTGTCCTCCGGGCGGTCCACACAGTGGCGACACCCGGGCGTCGCTTCCGCACGAATCCGGTGTAGGAACTTCCCGAACTTACCGTGTTCGGTGAGAACCTGCGTCATGCGGAAGGTGAGGACGCCGTGAGGTCTTTCCAACCACGCCTCAAAGAGGGGACTTACCGCCATAATTGTGGCGTGCCCAGCCCGAGCCTACGGTGGCCATAGACGACTTGGGCTGGTCAGGCCGGTTATCGGACGGTCGGACGGCGAGCTACCCATTGCTCGCCGTCCGCAAGCCCGCGCCTACGGTAGCCGTTGATGACTTGGGCTAGTCCGGACCGTTCCCGGACGGTCGGACGGCAATCTGCCCATTGCTCGCCGTCCACAAGCCCGCGCCTATAGTGGCCGTCGACGACTTGTGCTGGTCCGAAAGGTTACTGGACGGCCGGATGGCGAGCTACTCATTGCTCGACGTCCGCAAGCCCGCGTCTACAGTGGCCGGAAATCGGGATCGGGATCCCGGCAGCTGGGGCGTGAGGGCCGTTCCCTCGCGCGTGCGGCCACCTCCTTTGCTAGCATTACTGCTTCACAGAAGGAGGTAACCGCCTGCCACTCCTCCTAGCTCCGGACCATAGCCTGTACCAAGGCCCGGCGCGAGAGATCTTTGCCGCCGATCGCCCCCACGATGTCACGGCGGTGCTCTGCCCAAGCGGGGTGCGCCTCTACCTTCACACAAATTATCTGACCACTAATTTGAAAAAAACAGTAGTTATGAAATTTAATGTAACTTGAACATCAAAAACAGAAATATAAAGATCGGAGGTTAGTTGATTGAAAATATACTTCAAAATTAGAATTCGGTGTATTTGAACGTTAGAAACTATTTTAAGAAATGTGTTATTATTTTCCATTATTTCTTTTATATAGAATTGATAACATTGATGGATGTATTAGTTTTTAATCAAGTTAATCAATTAATGATTAGTGATTAAGGATTAACGTCAATAATCATGATTAAGATTACTTTTTTAATCATGATTAGAATAATCATGATTAAAAAAGTAATCTTAAATTTAATCTGATAAAATTAATCAAATTAATTAATTGATTAAAAAAATAATTGATTAATGCCGACACTGCTAGACACTGTATCTGTATTGGCTTGCGAAAATATTTGACTAAGTCCTAGTTAAGAATGTCTAGTCTAATCTGTCTTCATTTCTCTTCGTGACTTCATTAATCAGTGCTATTTTAAGCTTTATATTAAAGTGTGTGTGCTTAACTTATCTGTTTTTTCCACAGACGCCTGTCTGCGGTGCCAGGGTGAGAGCAAGAAGGATTCGTACGGCAAGCAAGACTGCGTGGTAGTCTGGGGCGAGTGTAACCACAGCTTCCATTTCTGCTGCATGTCGCTCTGGGTCAAGCAGAATAACCGGTGTCCACTCTGCCAGCAGGAGTGGTCCATACAGCGCATGGGAAAATAACTTGCGGATAGATCAAGTGTACATCTTAGATGAATGGTTCTGTAATAAAGGCAGTTAATTATCTTAAAATACATTTGTTTATTTTTATTTAGTAACTTCAAGTGGGTGGCGGACAGCTACGGTGGTAGGTAGGAAAAATACCAGCAAAATGTGCGATAACCCAACTTTGACCTTACATCATATCAGGGGCGAATAGATATGCTCTGATATTAAAAAGATTGCCGAAATTAGTTTATTTATTAGGTACCTATCATGAGGTAGAGTAGTGAGGCAAAAGTTTTCTGAGGTATGTAGATATTTACTATGCTATGTTGCGAATTCTTATTAGATAGTTTCAGAGAACCAAACGTCCGTGGTGAAGCTGTGCTCAACGATGGCTCTGGCCTAACGTAGCACGGGTTTTTCTAGCTTCTTATGTGGATTGACATGTGGCCAACTAATACGTAATGAGGCTACCACACGCACGGAACATCGTGTAAAACTATAATCAGATTTTAGGTACGTACCTATATTGGACGTAGGTTGTCTAACCATTCGACATTATAAACTTACGTTATTTTAATTTTCGGTTATATGGTCATTCGATATTTAAATTTTCGAAATTTTGAACGTTGACATTTAACCCGTAGGTATTTTAAGTTTTCAGTTACAGACCCTTCATTTTCTATATTAATATTATAAGTACACTACTTGCTTTTCTAATTTACTTGAACATTTGCAGAATAGTCGACATCGGCTCTATTTGCCATTAACGTAAAATGGAATAGAATAGACATTCAAATATATACCCTATATTAGTTTTACCAACCACACGCACAGTGTATAAAAACCGGCCTGCGCAGGCAAAACTGTGGTGAAGCTTGTGCGTATGAAGCCTAATGTGCCTACCAATAATTTTTACAGATCACCATACCTGAGTATGATTGTAATATTTATAATATGCAGTAAGTATTTGAATTTAAATACTGCGGTGAATCATACGATGTTTCAATAATTATTATCTTCGATGTAATTTAATAATTTGCTACTTAAATGTTTTTTTTTATTATCATAGATAGGCTCGCATTTGACCACTATCTCACCTGATGGTAAGCGATGATGCGGCCGACGATGGAGCACGCTTGCCTAGAAGTAACCTATTCACTCTTGACTTAAAGATCCCTACTGAAACACAGACTCCGGCAGGGAATTCCACTCCTTAGCTGTACGCATAATTAATGTGTTCCCAAAACGCTTTGTACGTATGGTTTTCCTATTCCGTGATTTTATCGATCTTAAACATGTTTAACAAGAGAGTGATGACATTTACTGCACAGCGATTAGAACAAGATGAGAATTAATGTCTACACGTGGTATTATAATCTGCCATTGTAATAATCATAGGCGACGTGGCACACATTATGAGCAAATACTTATGCTATTGTATTATAATAATCTACGTCTTTGATTTGTTAATGAGGCAATCCTTCAACACTATCCTTCTCTTCAAGGTCTTTTTTTTACGTGAAAAATCATCTAATGACATCTCCCACCCTTTCGTGTCAGACTTTTACTGACTAAAACCCACCCCTGTTCCATCTTTGCCTTCGTTCCAGTGCCCCGGGGCTCTCTTTCGCATCACCCATGGTCTCAGTAGGCTTCGACCCTCCTTGAGGCACGCGAGGAACACTACGCGCCGTCGACGCCTTGGGCTCGGTCCGGACGGTTACCGGACAGTCAGACGGCGAGCTACCCTTTACTTGCCGTCCGCAAGCCCGCGCCTACGTTAGCCGAAAATTGGGATCGGAATCCCAACGGCTAGGGTGTGAGGGTCGTTGCCTCGCGCGTATGGCCGCCTCCTTTGCTAGCATTATTGCTTCGCAGAAGGAGGCGACCGCCTGCTACTCCTCGCTCCGGACCATGGCTTGTACCAAAGCCTGGTGCGAGAGATCGCTACCGCCGAGCGCCCCCACGAGGACATGGCGGTGCTCTGCCCAGGTGGGGCACACCTCTATCGTATGATCCACCATGTCCTCCGGGTGGTCCACACAATGATGAAACCCAGGCGTTTCTTCCGCACGAATCCGGTACAGGAATCTCCCAAACTGACCATGTCCGGTGAAGACCTGCGTCATGCGGAAGGTAAGGACGCCATGTTGTCTTTCCAGCCACTCCTCAAAGAGGGAACTTACCGCTATAATTGTGGCGTGCCCAGCACTGGGTTGCGACAGTCGTTGTCGCCATTCCACCATGAGATCCCGCCGGAACTCTATCCGCCATGTCATGACTTTGTGCGGCAGCAGAGTTTCGCCCCGGCGTTGCATCTCCACGCGCAGATCGTGCAAGCGTGCAAGGACTGTTGCCTCCAAATCCCACCGTGGTAGGCCAGCAAGGTGGCTCGCCGCTTCGCGGGAAACCGTGTGGTATCCCCGCATCAGCCGGATGGCCATGTCCCTCTAGCATGCGTTCAGCTTGGCCGCCGGTCGCTTTCGTAGCGACGGCACCCATACCAGCGCCCCATAAAGGGTCATGGACCGAACGATTCCAGCATAGAGCCTTTGGCAAGAGGCATCTGGACCCCCTAGGTTGGGCAGGAGCCGCTTAATGGCAGCCCCAGTCCGATCCAGTTTGGGAGCCAGACGTCGGAAGTGCTCCTCGAAATTCCATCGGCTATCAAGGACGAGTCCCAGGTAGTTACTTCATCGTCGGCTCGACGCCTATGTGAACACCTCCTACCGTTATTTGGAAACCCGGGGGCGGTGCGTTCCGAAGGCCGTGAAAGCACATGGCCTGAGATTTGTGCAGTGCCACCTCGAGTCCCAACTGCTGGATCCTCTCCACGGCTGTCGCAACCCCGCGTGTCGCTAGTTCGACCGCCGCCTGGTATTTATTTAAACTTCATTTACAGTAGTGGTACATAGGCGGACTAAGGGCGGGTTGCTTCAACCATACTTAACTCACGGGTAAGTCAAAAATGGCGTTAACTTTCGTTAAACCAAAAAATGGGTTGTTTCACAAAATGACGGCCTTAACGTAGTTAAAAAGTTACTATTACCTTAACCGATGCTATAGCCACTAGTTAACGTCATTTTTTGTTATGCTTTCAAGTAGCTACGTCCAACATGATTCTCTTCTGTATTCGTTTCTAGGTAGATACTTTTTTGTATTTGGCATTTTATGACCTGGTAACTGAGACCGTTTGGTCTTTAGTTTAAATTAATACAGTTACTTTGTTTACCATTACAATACGGATATAACATTCTTATGTTTTTGTAGTATTTAGCAGCAAATCTATCGAATCAGCACTACAAAAAATTTCAACCCCATTTTACCAAAATCACGGCTGTTTCAATGATTCAACATATTGTCCAGTTGTGTAGACACTTAGATACAAAACTACATCAATTTTACGTCACAATATCCACTAGGAATCAATTTGTGAATAATTAAAACATTAACTGAACATCCCTCGAAAAAATCTCGCAAAAAGTTCCCCACCGGTAGATCAAATTTTGACATAAACTGTGAAATGTTGCCATACTAGAAAAATCTCACGACCATTTTCATTGGGAAAAAGTGTTGCTTTCTACTGGCAACCCGAATAGCTTTGACTATTGGTTTTTTTATGTGATGAAACAACGCTTTGTATTTAACGAACGTTAAACATCTCGGGTAATAGTAACTTTTAACGTACGTATGTAACGTTTACCGACCGCGTGAACCCCGTCCGTAATGCAACAAGGCATTCTCTACCAGTCAACCTTTGGGTTAAAAAAGACAACACTGTGGTAGGCTTGCACAATAAACAAATAACAGATACTTCAAACAGACAAAATAAAATAAAAAATAAGTATATGACTCTCCTTGCGCCAGGACCAGCGTGTCGTCTGCGTATTAGACCACGCTGACCCCGTCAGGGAGGTCGCCGCGCAGCACGTAGTCGTACCCGATATTCCACAAGTGCGGTCCTAGTACCGATCCCTGCGGAACACCGCACGACCTCTCTCGCCGTTTCCACTTTCCCTGGTGACCGGGATAGATGATGAACCTGTCCGTCAGGTAGACCTCGATCACACGACCGAGGTAGTCGGGCACCTGGTGATACCGGAGCGTCCCCTGCGGAAGTCCAACTGGCCGTCCGCAAGATCCGGCTCTACCCGTACCAAATGCACGACGAGGCGGTCTGCAATAACTCTTTCACAGAGCTTGCCCTCCTCGTCGAGCAGCACGATGGGTCGGTACGCGGACGGTGAGTTCGCAGGGCGCCCCGGCTTCGCGGTGAGGCCCAGTTTCCCCGTCTTCCAGCGAAGTGCGAACTGGCCCCTCTCCAAACATGTGCTAAAGAGCCCTCTTAGTTGAGGCCCGAGTTTCTCCATCCATTCCGCCAGGACCCAGGCTTTTCCAGGCAAGCTGTTGGGTCCTGGGACGGTATTCTTGGCACTCAGCTTTCTCATCTCTACCTCGGTCACCTCTGGAGCATTGTCGTCGTCGTCGCCGTCGTGGTCCGCCGTTGGACACCGCAGGTGGCGGAGTCATAGGTGGGAGAGAGTGTTCCCCTCGCACGGGTACAGAGCGCTAACCACACCCTCCACAAGCTGGGGCCGGAGACTCTGCGTCAGCGGGGGAGCCCAGGGGCGGAGCTTTTCTCGCACCACCTAGTAGGGGCGCACTCACGGGTCTCCGTTTACAGGCGCCGCGCGGCATTGTATGCGCTACGCAGTGCCGCAATCTCCGGCGACTACTAGTAAACCTGGCGCTTGGCACGTCCTGGCAGGACTCGGGACATTGCTACGTCGCAGATTTGCGACATGGCCTCCCGGAACCACTCTGCCTCGACGTCCATGTCGACAGGCCTGTACTATCTCTTCCAGGAAGAGCTCCTGGTCCAGCTGCTTCAGCGCCCACTGCGGACCACATGGGGTCTGTTGGACCGGCGTGATGGAGATCTGGGCGGAGACGTCAAACCGGATGTACCGGTGGTCTGAGTACGTCTCCATCCCCTAAATGACGCGCCAGTCGACGACACGCGGTGACAGAGCGGGGCTGGCGAAAGAAATGTCCACCACTCACTCACCCCGCATCCGCACGCACGTGAGTACAGAACCCCGGTTTAGGACGACCAGGCCTATCTCCAAAGCCCAATCCTCCACCATCCGACCCCGCTGGTTTTGTGTATCGGGAACGCCACGCAAAGTTCTTGGCATTGAAGTCCCCGCAAATAACCACGGGGAGGGATCTAAACCCAGCGGCGACGGCGTTCAGCTCCATAAGGGAGTTGTGGAGTTCGGCGAGAGTTTTGTTCGGGGAGGGCTACACCCCAAACACAGCCATCTCCTCGAACCGTGCTGCCACGCAACCCCGTCCTCTCGTGATACCCTCGAGGGACAGAATACCGGAGGCGGCCGACAAAATTAACGTCACCGAGCCGTTCAGGTCCTTCACTCAGTCAGCCTTGGGCAGGACATAGTAGGGCTCGGAGACTACGGCGATGTTTATCGACCACTGCGCCATACTCTGGAGCAGCAGGTCCTGATGCAGTGGTTGATGTTCGCCTGGAGGAGACGTAATAGAGCCGTTATTGACAGACCTTTACAGTCTCCTCCCAAGCCCCCCGTGAGGGCCGCGGTAGTTGCAGCGGCGGCGTCTGCGGAAGCGATAGCGGCGGCGGTTAACTTGGCGGCTGCAGCGGTGAGCACACCGGGACCACAGCGGGGACCTGGCCCTTGGACTTGGCAGGCGGATAGCAGGACCTGCCCCCAGCCCGGTGATCGGCCGGCTTGCCTGCCGCCACACATGCGTAGCAGTGCGGCACTGCACTGCAAGTGACAGCTTTTTGACCGGGCTGACCGCACTGAAAGTAGCGGTCACTGCGATCCTCCTCCGCTGCGCAACAGGCCCCCACATAGTGCCCCATGGGCAGCGATAGCACCGCAGAGTTCTGGGCTCCAGCAGTTTTACCCGCGCGGAGACCCAGCCCACCAAAAGCCGTCGACCCTCCCCGGTGTTGCTCTTGGACGCCGACACGGGACAAATCACCGTCACTGCCCTCATGCCCATGCTGTCAGCACGGATGGCGCCTGCCCGGACCCAGCCGTTAAGACACCCTCCCGTCCTGACGACGGTGGCATTTCAACGCATTTTGTGGGCCTGGACACTCGGGCCTCTTCCGCATCCAAGGACGCCCTGATTTTGTCGGCCAGGGCGTCTGCGGTGGGGCCGCTGTTCGCCCCAGGGACCTCCAACATAAGGGCCCCGGTCGTGGTATGCCGCATCCGGAAGGCCCCGGCGACCCCGAGTTCGGTAAGGTCCACCGCCCACCTCGCCTTCCGGATGACCTCGCCGTAGGTCGCGCCCCTTTTCTCCGCAGCCGACTGCAGTGTGATCACTACAGCCGCAGAATCCGGGGCGCGAAACCTTGCCGCGATGGCCCTCCTCTTCCGCCGCCGCTCTCGTTTCTTGGCGGCCCGAGCCGCCTTGCCCACCTTTTTCTTGGCTCCGGCCACTTGCCATTCGGCTTCGGCCAGAGATTCCACAGGTGGGGAGGTGGCATAGGCCGCCGAATTACAGCCCTCAGGCACACGTGGAAGTTTTCTGTCGTAGCACCCCTCACTTCAAGGTATGCATTAGGTACATTCACATTTTGATTGAGGACAAAAAAAATGCGAAAGAGCGAGTTTTTAATGTGCCATGGGCGTAGCCCGCTCCGCTCTAGCCGCGAGCTAGCAGGCGAGCCACCGGTTCACCTTCTCCATTATAAATCTGAGTTCCTGTTCTAGCTTCAATATCATTAAATATACCTATTAACAATGCTGACATTATGTAGGTAGATAAACCTTAACAAATTAATGCTGAGGCTGACATTCGAAAAAAATCGAGTGTTCGTGAACATAATAAAAATGTTAAAAAGGTCGACATAAATACTAGTCGTCGATAGATTTTTACTTCAAAAGGTCAAGTAATCGATTTACCCAAATTAATCTCACGAATTTTTATAATGAATTAAAGAATAATGCATTATTATTCAATAAACATGGCTCTGTAATGAACAAGAACACCTTCATTCAGTTTCGTTACCATTGAGACAGTTCTAGATTGACATTACGTTCGTCCTGGCCATTAGGTTCGGTAATTTTCCAAGTTGTGATAACAAGTTCACCGCTGTTCACCTACACCGATTCATCACAAGTTCGCAACTATCATAATTAATAAGTATAAGTGAATTTACATTCGGCATGATTCCATGATGCGTGTGCTAATGACGATTGGTCGTTAGCACAGGCAGACCGTTGTTAAACAAACTCCGTCTCGACTGGATTGCTAATGACGGCAATAAATCACGGAAGCTAAACAACCACGTCAGTTGTGCAAATTATCACTTCATCTTTATTACCTACCATAGTTTTATTCAAATGCTAGAAAACTCTGGAAATCTGTTTGTCTATGTCTCTTTGCTAAGAACTACTGTTCATTCTTCTGTATGTAGACTGTAAAACCTAGATTCCGTAAAAAAACTGCACCAAAAATCCATAATTATAAAGAATTGGGGTTTGAATGGCCCCCGCCATTCAAACCCCAATTCTTTCATATTAAACAAGAAGCGAAATCATTCATAAATGGAAAACGTACAAAATTGTATTCACAAGAAAATTAATAAATCAGACATCTTGAAGGCTTTTGGACCACAACTTCTAAAAAAAATTTGAAATCATAATGGATCTGGACCATGGAGCTGGCTAGTGCTGGACTACCTAGTACCTACACCGTAATAAACATCAAATTACATGTGGTATAAAATACGACGACAATGCTCCAGAGGTGACCGAGGTAGAGATGAGAGTGGCGGTACGTAGGCTGAGTGCCAAGAATACCGCCCCAGGACCCGAAGGCCTACCTGGAAAAGTCTGGGTCCTGGCCATGGAGGAACTCGGGTCTCGACTAAGAGGGCTCTTTAGCGCATATATGGAGAGGGGCCAGCCTTGCTATTCTGAAAAGTTTATTTGCGAAATCACTTCTGAATCCGCAGTGAAATCATGGTGAAATTAAAGTTTCGTATTCTGAAATGGAGTGAATTCGACACTGGCGCCACCGAGTTGATGAGAGATGATCAAAGTGAGAGAAACTAAAACGGTTGAGTATTTTGACATTTATCTACAAATTTGTCTATAGGATTTGGTATTCTGAAATACAATTCGCTGAGTGTGACATTCGAGATGATTTGTGAAATGAGTTTCGAAATGATTTACCATTTACAGAATAGCACGGCAGTTCCCACTTCGCTGGAAGACGGGGAAACTGGTCCTCATCGCGAAGCCGGGGCGCCCTGCGGACTCACCGTCCGCGTTCCAATCTATCGTGCTGCTCGACAAGGTGGTCAAGCTCTTTGAAGGAGTTATTGCAGACAGCCTAGTCGCGCACTTGGTACGGGTGGGACCGGATCTTGCGGACAGCCAGTTCGGCTTCCGTAGGGGGCTCTCCGGTATCACCAGGTGGCACCACTCCAGCAGAACTTGGAAGTCAACGGAGTGCCGGAGAATAAATCCGAGAATTTAGTTAAAACCGTGATAAGACTTGGAAGGACGGTCTCAAGCACCATAAAAGGAACAGATATTATATCAGCTGTTCGAGCTAGAAAATTGGATCCCCAAAACAGTAATCCTAGAACCGTAATAGTAAAGTTGAACAGTATAACTGCCCAAGACGAGATGTTAGCTACTGTGATGAATTTTAACAAAGAAAACCCAGCAGACAAGTTGGACTCGAGTCTTTTAGACTATGGGGGCCCAAAGAAGCCAATATTTGTATCCGAGCATCTCTTTCTAAACAAAGAAATACATGCGGCAACCCGAAAAGCAGTACGTGACAAAGACTACCTCTGTCATCGACTCGACTGGAAGCCATACACTTATAGCTGGTGATTTCAATCTTGGATTTATTAAGGGTCTAGGAGGAATCCGGAACTCAAAGTAAATCCACATCACCAAGTAATTATAATAATCCAATAGGTTACTCGTTTATAGACTGCATGTCCTTATATAATATTGAACAATTGAACCCAGTAACAAACAAACTTGGAAAAACACTTGATCTATTACTAAGTAACTTTCCAGGTGGATTTGTTCATGAATGTAAAACCCTCTTGTCGGTTGTAAACTCCCATCATTAGAAATTGTTATAAAAAATATTACTATATGTTCACTAAAATGTAAACGCACGGTAAAATACAATTACCGCAACGCGAACTATACACTGTTGAATGAGCGAATAAAAGAAATCGATTGGAATAAATGCTTGACTGAGTGTGAGGATGTCAATGCAATGGTAGAAGTGCTATATACTATACTTCATAATATAATTGATGAGATCGTACCAAAAACAAAAAAGCAATAGGTTTGTACCCCCCTTGGTTCCCAAGGGCTCTTATAAGGCTCTTAAACGAAAAAGGAAAGCTTAGAAAACGGTGTAAATAATATAAAAACCCTTGCGATAATTACGAATACATACGATTGCGGGGTGAAAGAGCTACATAGCATTAGCTCTTTCACCCCGCAATCTGCTACAATAAATAAGTGGGAAGAATCGACACAAAATCCCAAAGTTTTCTGGTCCTTCGTACAGGCAAAAAGGTCCAAGTCCAATTATAATCTGCCGTCCGAAATGAAGCTTGGTAATCAGATAGCCACTTACGGAGACGAGGTCCTCGACTTTCATCTCATCGGATGACACATTACATGCTTCATTTCAGAAAGTTTACAAGTATCCTCAAAATAGTTTATTGGTTCAAATCTTACTTGACTGAAAGAAAGCAAAAAGTCGTAGCAAAGCGGCATCAATCTTCCTTCTATTATTCAACCTCTGGAGTTCCACAAGGGTCACATATGGGTCCGATTTTGTTCTTAGTATTCGTTAACGACATCGTAAACTGTATCAAGCACAGTGAATGTTCACTTTTTGCAGGTGATGTAAAGTTGTACAAACGAATAAACTCAGTTAGAGACATATCCTTACTACAAGAGAATCTAGACTCAGTACACAATAGGTGCATACAGAACAAGATGACTCTTAATGCTGAAAAGTGTTACTATATGACCTTCACTAGTAAATGCAATACATTTCAATCCTCGTACTCTCTGAATGGTCTAACGCTTCAGAAAGTTAACACGATTCGCTATCTGGGTGCTTACCTTGATAGTCGGCTCACTTTCATTCCACACAGACAATATCGTCAAGAAGGCTACCAAAATTTTGGGATTTCTGAAGCGTGTCTGCCATGACTTTAAGTCTGTACGTGCTCTTAAACTTCTTTACGTCACCCTCGTCAGGAGTGTGCTGGACTACTCATCGCAGGTGTGGAATCCTAGTTATAGAGTTTATATCAATAGAATCAAACGGGTTCAAAGAGGTTGTACCAGATATCTGCGGTACAAGACAACAAGACAGCTATCCTAATACAGCTACTTAGCCTGAAAGGTTAAGCCACTTCAGATTAACAGCCCTTGAAGACCGCAGAAAAACCATGGACCAAATTTTGTTGTACAAAATTGTTAATAGTTTGATTCATGTACCTAAACTTCTGAATGACATAAACTTATCAGTCCCCCGAAGTTGTCAACCCAGGCCTGACCGTGAATTGGATTTGTTTTGCCGTTTGCAGATCGAACAAACCTCAGACGATCGACGCCGCTGAACCGCATGATAAGAACGTACTATGAAAGTCACTCTCGTACCAATAGCATTGATATCTTCTCTAATACACTGAGCCAAGGAGTTTCGGAAGCATCTTTTGAACCAACTCGTAGATCAATGACATTATATTACTCACCTATTTAATTTAATTTAGTGTAATTTATTACCATTTAATGTAATTTAGTGTATTTCAATGTATTGTAATGTAATTTAATTTAATCTGACTTCATTTATTTAATGGATTCTAATGCAATTTAATTTAATCTGACTTCATTAATTTAATGGATTCTAATGTAATTTAATTCAATCTGACATAATTTATTTAATTGATTGATTTATAATAATTCCTTATTCCGTATTTTTAACTGACTTCAAAAAAACGGATGAATTTATCAATTCGGATGTATGAGTTTTTTATGTGTGCTAGTCGGTGTTAAATAAGAAACAAAGAATACCGAGAAACACCGACTTCCGGAATTAAAGTTATTTTGATCCTTTTAGTGTTTTTTTAGAAAAGTCGGTTATTTTTCTTTTGTAAAGTTTTTTATTTCACACTTTTTAGTTGCGACAGGTAGACTACCGCACCTGAGTGCCTATTTCATATGACAATTCGAATTAACCCAAACACTGCTAGGTTACATTGTAACCGATTTCACTAAAAAAAAACTAAAAGGATCAAAATAACTCAAATTTCGGAAGTCGATGTTAAATAAGAAACAAACAATACCGAGAAACACCTACTTCGGAATTAAAGTTATTTTGATCCTTTTAGTGTTTTTTTAGTGAAGTCAGTTTTTTTTTTTTTTTGTAAAAATATTTTTTATTGATTCTATTTTCTTTGTTTTCGTTTTGTAAGTCTTGTACCTTGTTATTATTTATTAAATGTGAATAAACAATTGATTCAAAATATAATTATTTTACTAAAATCTGTAAGTGCTGGTGCACACCTTTAAGTGAAGAATTCGCTGTGATAATTGTTTATAAATAAAATTATTCTTTTGTAAATGTTTTTGCGAACTATTCGTTGGAGTGCTGTAAGTATAAATAAAAAAAATAAAAATAAACATCGGCGTCGAGTCGACGATGAAGTACCTGAGAGTCCTGAGACTCGACAGCCGATGGAATTTCGAGAAGCATTTCCGAATTCTGGCTCCCAAACTGGATCGGACTGGGGCTGCCCTCAAGCGGTTCCTGCCCAACCTAGGGGGTCCAGACGCCTCCTGCCGGAGGCTCTATTCAGGAATCGTTCGGTCCATGGCCTTTATGGAGCCCCGGGTATGGGTGTCGTCGCTGCGAAAGCGACCGGCGGCTAAGCTGAACGCATGCCTGAGGGTCATGGCCATCCGGATGGTGCGGGCCTATCGCACGGTTTCCCGCGAAGTGGCGAGCCTTCTTGCTGGCCTGCCACCGTGGGATTTGGAGGCAACAGTCCTTGCACGCATGCACGATCTGCGCGTGGAGATGCAACGCCGGGGCGAAACTCCGCTGCCGTGCCAAGTCACGGCATGACGGACAGAGTTCCGGCGGGATCTCATGGTGGAATGGCGACAACGACTGTCGCAGCCCAGTGCTAGGCACGCCACAATTATGACGGTAATTCCCCTCTTTGAGGAGTGGCTGGAAAGACAACACGGCGTTCTTACCTTCCGCATGAAGCAGGTCCTCACCGGACATGGTCAGGTCGGGAGATTCCTGCACCGGATTCGTGCGGAAAAAACGCCCTACTGTCACAATTGTGTGGACCGCCCGGAGGACACGGTGGAGCATACGGTAAAACGCACGAGGCAATGGCCCACAACGAAACGAAACGCCGGGACTCCGATACCGATTTCCGGCCACCGTAGGCGCGGGCCTACGGACGGCAAACAATGGGTAGCTTGTGGTCCGACCTTCCGGTAACTGTCTGGACCGAGCCCAAGTCGTCGACGGCACGTAGTGTTCCACGCGCGCCTCAAGGAGATGTCAGCAACCGTAGGGGCCCAGCAGGGTCGAAGCCTTCTGGGGCCATGGGTGATGCGAAAGAGAATCCAAGGGCCCTGGAACAAAGGCAAAGAGGGAACAGGAGTGGGTTTTAGTCAGTAAAAGTCTGACACGCCCTCTCGCCTTAGAAAGGAAAAGGAGAAAGAAAGGTTGGAAATCATCCGAGATGTCACTGGATGATTTCCAACCTTAAAAAAATAAAACAGATAAACAGTATTATTCTTGAGGAATCACGTAAGTAGGTAGTTTAGATACCTACTATGTATATAAAATCTAGGTAGTAAATAAAAAGCACGAACCGGGATATCATTACCAAATAAATAGTACCTACCTACGATAAAATGAAGATGTGGAAAAACGTGCAGGATTGGACATGATCTCGACCAGGTCAAAGATGCTAAAGAGATGCATCAGAATTGTTCAAGGATCTAATTTAACAGTGGAATGCGTCGGTACCTACCTACTCATGGAAATGAATATCGAGACACGACTAGACCATCAGATCATGAATCCTTTCATTAATTTAAAAGACGTGCTTCACAGCTTTTATCTGGTAATAGAATACTAATTAAGGGACGCTGACGCATTTCATAGAGAAGCTAATCACTGCGTTTGCAAATCAAGCGAACTGCGTAATGCTCATGAATAAGCCGGTATTTTTTTTATTTTAATAAGTACAGTGACACACTATAAGCACAGTCAAAAAACTTTTTACAAAAAAAAAATAACCGACTTCACTAAAAAAAACACTAAAAGGATCAAAATAACTTTAATTTCGGAAGTCGGTGTTTCTCGGTATTGTTTGTTTCTTATTTAACACCGACTTCCGAAATTAAAGTTATTTTGATCCTTTTAGTGTTTTTTTTAGTGAAGTCGGTTGTTTTTTTTTGTAAAAAGTTTTTATTTTACACTTTTTAGTTGAGAACCACTTATAAACAGAGTGCCTATTTCTCATGATGATTCCAATTACCTAACCCAAAACACTGCAAGGTTACATTGTTTTATTAGAAAGTTCCTGTGTCTACCTTCCACCTTCCGGCTCCATCACCAGATCAATTCGATAGTACCTTATAGCCAAAGTGCATCTCATGACAATTCTAATAAGCCCAAACACGGCTAGGATACATTGATTAATTACGGAGTCCCTATGCCTACCATCCGGCTCCATCATCAGATCAGTTCGATAGTACCTTATAGCCAAATTGCATCTCATGACAATTCTAATAAGCCCAAACACGGCTAGGATACATTGATTAATAATTACGGAGTCCCTATGCCTACCATCCGGCTCCATCATCAGATCAGTTCGATAGTACCTTATAGCCAAAGTGCATCTCATGAAAATTCTAATAAGTCCAAACACGGCTAGGTTACATTGATTAATTACGGGAATTCCAGTGCCTACCTTCCGGCTCCATCATCATCATCAGATCACTTCGATGATACCATTTTTAACGTAACGTAACTATTCAGAACCATTCATTTATTTGTATTGTTATAGTCGCATAACTATCTTCATTGTGATATCAAAGTGAGTATGAAGTTCCGTTGACCATTTCTGGTCTTCTTCATCAGTTCCACTTCATCAAATGTTACTTTTTGACTGTAAATGCGTCTCGATGAAAATACCAAACTCACTATATGGTTGCTTATAATATTTGAGGAGTTCCCTCGATTCCTCATGGATCCCATCATCAGAACTTGATTTTGAAAAAAATGGGACCAATCTGGAAGCATATCCTATAAAGGGAAAAAGAAATTTTGCAAATCGGTCCTTAAACGACGGAGTTCTGAGGTAACAAACATAAAAAATAAAAAATAATGATAAAAAAAAAATACAACCGAATTGAATAACCTCCTCCTTTTTTGAAGTCGGTTAAAAACAACATACAGTACATAAACCTAAAGTATCCTGACTTCTAACCAAAAGCACAGTATAGATCATATCTATACTGTGCCAAAAGCGACCGTCTATTATCTGATCAATCAAGTCGCGTTTGAACCTCATCACATACTATAAATATAAGTAGGTACGAAAGTTTGTATGTGTATATTTGTTCCTCCTTCACGTAACAGATTTGGACGAAATTAGGCAAATGGTTAGACCATGTCCTGAAATAGAACATGGATCCGTTCCTTTGAAATAATTTTCTCCTTTCATACAGGCAAAGTTGCCGTCAGTTTTTGTATATTCGCACAAGAACAAAGTGTGATACGATATGCCAGTTAAGACGACAAAAGATTGTTATTTTTTCAATGAAATCTGTTTTTTATTCGTTTACGTTGAAACGATTAACTGATTTAAAAACTGTTAACAGTGTTCTACTTAATTTTCGAAATGATTATGTTACTAAGTATGCCTATCGGCTATCAGCCACCAAGTACCACCTACTGCGTAGCAATTCATCTCTGATCGACAGCGCCAATGTCGAATCAATAACAATCACTTGAAACATTGAATTATTTTGTAGGCGACGCACATCCATCGACGGTGACCTGATCTTGCCGTCCATGTTAACCTGCGACTTCACTATTGTTTTTCTTTGTTAATAACTATGAATAATGTAACATCTTTTCGTATTTTGCAGAATATTCTGAAATGCACACAATACTCATACGCTTGCGACAACTAACGACCTCTAGACGTTAATTTTTCTTTTTTCATTTCTTAGGTTTTATGTAAAGCCGCTGTTTCTTCACTCGTAATGAAACTCAAACCAAGTAGCATTCGTAAGCTTTACTACGCACATCCCGGAATCCTCGGTATGGATTTAGCCAGGAGATCGTTGAATAACAACTTATCCAATGATCTCCTGGCTAAAACCATATAAACATATGATCTGTGAATAGTTGAAAACAAACCATTTCAGTACCATTCCAACAAGCATTGTGACTTGTAACCATTTCATTAGAATTATTAAGCTTTGCCTCACCAAGCCGCCCCACTGGTGGGGCAAAGTGGAATGCCTTAAAGTTCGCAGTAGATTCTGCCCCACTAGGGTCAGCATAGCAGGTCGGTGAGATAGATTTGCTCATATTGTCATTTGTATACCTGTAGGTAATAAATAATATGGCTGGTAGCATTGGATGTGATTCTTATAGAGTGTTTTAAATAAACCCTAAAGTATATTCTTAGGAAATTATTATTTGTTTCTTGAATCACAGATATTGTAATTTGTTAAACTAAAACCTTGATCTACAAAATCAAAGAGTTTAAAATCACAAATTGAATTCCGACCTAACCCGGTTCCGGTTGTGTCCGTGAACAGGAAGTAAAATGACCACTGCCACACCAGTGGGGTGGCTTGGTGGGGTAAAGTGGAATAATTCTTGAATTTCAGTTGTATTACTATAAAGCTTTGAAATCTGTGCCAAATGATCTCAAGCGGAATACATGCCAAATTCCGTGGGTGTATTACAGGTGTTATGTCATTCTATGACTATTTAGGTATTTACTCCATTTTTATTGTCGCCGGCCGTTGCCCATAACGTCAAAATATACTTACCTAGTTATGTACGACACGATGCCAACATATTTGTTTCAGTAGTTAAATTTTATAGTAGACTACCTACGTAATGTATTTTTTCAGTGCGAATTCTTATCAATGAGTCGAACACGTATTGCAGTGTGAACTGTGAATTGTAAATGTGTCACTGATAAGAAAAGGAATTTTATCAAGCTTGTTTACTTACATACCGCTGAGTCGCAAAACCGTTACGATACCGTAAACAATATTTGGTAAACTTATGACCAACGATTTCGGGAATTTGTTCATATTTAAATCGCCAGAATAACAAAGACGTAAGTCAGGCCGGCAAGGGCGCCATACTTTTTGCAAAGATGATTTTGATGCAAAATATTTTTTTTGTAGCTGCAAGAAACGTCAATTCAATCAAATCTATCAATATTTTTACGATATTTTTTATTAAATTGGGAAACATGGATACAAAAAAAAAACGTTAAAATCGTACGTTACTAGAAAAACAGATAATTTACAAACAAATAAACGCATTACTCTTGGTTTCTTTTTTAATTTACTCGTCCTATAATAGGCTACTGCAACTTCCATAACAAATTTGGGACATGTGCGCCATAGACAAGTAATCAGGGGTTCTAAACCTTTAAAGCCTTTTTTTTTAAAAAAAAAAAGTGAAAACAGCTAAATTTAATAAAAATGTTTGCAGGTGAAATAATAGATATCTTTAATTAATCAAATTAGACTTTATTAAAAAAATACAAAATTAGGTAACATTTATTCCTTTGATGCGATAGGGCAGGTGGATGGCACGCAAGAACTTACATGGTAAAGTAGAAAACATTTCAGTCTTTGTTAGGCTTAAGTATTTAAACAACTTGACACGTTAAAATCAAACAAAAATAACAAAAAAAAATCCTATGTGTAATAATCTATTAAACTATAGGTACCATAAGTTTTAGCTGCTTCATATCCAGATAACCCTGATCGGACAGCGTCAACTGCCTGACATAAAGTTTCTCTTGACCAAGAAGGCTTATCGGTTTTTCTTTTATAATTACGGGTTCTAAAATTGTCTTTTTACAGATGGTTATCTGTAAAAAGACAATTTTAGAACCGTTACCATGGCCCTGGAACGCAAAGCGCACAGGTGAATTTTGGTCAGAAAAGTCTAACACTCCCTCTCGGTCCACCCAGAGCGGAAGGAAGCTTAATTAATGATATCCCAGCAAAAAAAGGCTGCCATGACCACAGAATAAGAAATAGTACAAGCATGACATACATTTTCCTGTACCTATTGGTTATACGGATCTCAATCCTATTTTCCTTTAATGGTTATACGGATCTCAAAAACTATTTAAATATCTAACTGTGCGTTCCCAGAAATATGATTGGCAACTCTTGTCTCCTATAACCTAACGAAAGCAACCTAAATGCGCACCTTCGTCTACGTGACATCCTAGCGCTTGCCGGCCAGGCTTGGATACCCGCGCCTCAAACCGGTATCGATACCAAGATTCTTTCGAGTCACAGATTTGTGGTGCCACTCAGACGGATAAAATAAGCCCTTGATAATCTTGTTTGAGTGGAAATAGCAGGTTCATCTACTACATTCCTCTTATGAGGCGCTGATAAACCTATATTGATGAAATTATACATAAATGTACACCGTGTGCCAGTGCCAGTGAAATAGAAATACAAAGTATCGTCCTTTGTTTGTTGTTGTAATGTAGTTAATTACAGGAAACTTAGTCGAAGGTGGTTTTCTGCAATTATGTATTAAATTAACTGACGTCCATTAACAAAGACTGTACCGCAATTATAATATTTTGTGGTTAATTTGTTGTATTTCCATCCCAATGTCAGGGACGTTTTAAAAATATTTCAATCCGCTTTTAAAGTTAAAGTGCTGGTTGACAACCTTTCCAGCATTTATTTATCTTGTGCCTACTATAGCAATATTGATGATTGAATAATCTTAGTTGTATTGTACCATAATACCTACCTACCTACGATACGACTAAGATTATTATAGTTATGTTATGTTATAACTTCCTATTTATTACAATTTATTATTACCTAACATAAAATGACCTCGATGCAGTAATCAAAATAGTTTCGCGTTTGTATCTTTCGATTGATTCAGCGAATTGTTCAGTTGAAGTTTGTAAAAAATATGCAAACATCACGTGCTTGATTAACAAGCCTTGTCGGCTGTCTACTTATCTGAGAGTAAATTATAAAGATAGGTATTTAGTTCCTTGTAGTTTTTGCTCAATACACCTTGAGTAGGTACTATATTTTGTGTAGAGCTCGAAGCAGTTGCAGCGAACTCGGCGTGTTTCGCCACACCCGGCCAGGCCCCCACTGCGAGCCAATCACGCGCTGCCACCGCAAGTATTTATCAGTACTTTCGATACATCGCTGTCGGACTGTAGACAGCCTTGGAGACCAATAAATAGAGATTGCGTCAGGTAACGAGTAATCTGTTCATGATCAGTTTCCTGAAATTTTGAAATGTACGCTATCATGAGGGGGAATGATTTCACCTGTTGTGATTATCATACTTTCGGCTGATGCAATAACGAAATGCTTACCTGCTAAATTGTTAAAAAGAACACTAGCCTTCTTTGTTCTATTTAGTACGTTCTAAATGAAACATTCCAATTTAACGCTTGTTGGGTATAAATTAGTATTGTTACAGCAACCCACTGAGCTTGTGCCTACAGGAGCCACAGACCTACTTTTTTATTGGTCTGAGACATGAGCTTTCAAAGTTTGCGGATTTTTCGAAGACGTCATTTTTAAACAATCATGCATGACACGTATTCTAGGCGACAAAAGGAATGAAAACCTACATTAAAGTAGTCGTTTCACGACGTAGTGTACACGGAAGAAATGTTCATTTCCTGATTTAGATTAATAGACTGTGTCGTGTCAATGCCCCGAGCGTTAGAGCTATTTAGAGCCTATATTTTTTGTACCGGCTGTAAGAAAGTCACTCAATACAAAATTAGTATCGCGTCGACGAGGCGCCCATTTATTGAGGCTATGAAACTGTTTCATTATACACAAGCCAAAAACAACCTCAACCTTTGCTTTGTTTACCTAGCCTACTTTAAATAGCCTAATTTTAATTAGGACGGGGCGTCTGCCTGACCATTACCTATCTACTCAATACATATACTATTGGTACAGATTTGAAATTAATGCCTATCTAGGCACTCAGAATGAGGACAGGTATAAATAATTCGCTAAGATATTATAGGTTCATTAAGATGCCTGTTATATTTCAATATTATCAAGCAATGCATCAACAATATACTCACTGTAACCACTGTACAGTAACTTTCCGCTCGTTGCCACTCGCTGTGCGATGGACAACGAGCCGATGTTTATGAAACAAAACGCCAAAGAACTTAAATGTCGCAGGATTATTTGAAATATCGGTTTTTTGCGATAATCCTAGGGTTTTCGCTTTTTCGTAAAGGATTGGATTATTGGAAACTAAGACAGATTTTCGTAGTCATACGATGTATTAGGGGTTAAAGTATGAAATTGCCGATTTGTACTGAAACATTGAAATTCTTTTTTTTTAATTTAACATTTTTATTTAATCAAAATAATTACCATTATTATCTATACATTGCTGCCATCTAATAGGAAGGTCATTTATGCCTTTGCGATAGAACTCTGGTGACCTAGATTCGGCAAACTGTTTGAAAGCATTTTGTACTGCCTCCTGAGAAGAGAACTTTTTATCACGTAGAATTTGTCCAAATCACGAAAAAAATGGTAGTCCGTTGGAGCAAGGTCTGGCGAATACGGAGGGTGACGAATGGTTTCTAATTGCAATTCCTGTAGAGTTAAAACGGTTTCTCGTGCTGTATGAGGTCTCGCGTTATCAGGGCGCAATAATGGTAAAGATCGATTCATGAGTCGGGGCTGTTTCATTGCTAGTTTTGCTATCATTGTTAGGAGTTCGGCTCGGTAGACATCTGCCGTTATTGCTTGACCAGATCGGAGAAAGTTATAGTGAATATCACCATGCTGAGACCACCAAACAGTTACAATTACTTTTTTATTGGTAAGCTTTGCTTTAGGACACTGTTGCGGCGTTTGACCTGGGATCAGCCATTGCATTTTTCTCTTACGGTTATCGTAAGGAATCCACTTTTCATCACATGTCATAATTTGATCCAATATTCCTTCATTTCTGTATCGATTCAACAAGACCACACAAGTTTCAACACTCGTTTCTTTCTGCAGAGCAGTCAAATCACGAGGCACTCATATTACATTTTTATTTTATGGTTTGACTCAAATGAGTCAATATTGTTGGTAAGGTAACGTTAAATCATGCCTCTAATTCCTGGGAAGTTTGGCTCGGATCGGCTTCCACCATCTCTTTCAATTCATTGTTATTCACCTGTGTGGGTGGTCTTCCACATGGTTCGTTCTTTAAATCCATCACGAAAGCGTTTAAACCAAAATCGCACGGTGTTCATTAGCAGTCCCCTCTCCAAACGCAACATTGATATTGCGAGCAGTTTCTGCCGCGTTAGTTCTGCGTCGGAACTCGTATTCAAAAATTACTCGAATTTTCGAAGTATCCATCTTTCTAGTCTAAGCTGAATAAAAAAAACAACTGAAAGTCGATATTCGAATTTTTTAAAAGAAGAACTTCATAGGTATCATGTGAAAAAAAAATCACTCAAAAATCTCAAACCATGAAGGTCTATGTCAAATCGAAGTACCTATTACAATATAAGGTGTAAAAAAATTAACTTTAAGAATTTCGAGGGGACATTGTACTCCTCATTATGAACAACTTTTACTATGGGACCAAACCTGAAATCGCGAAAAAAAAATCAGCTGTTCCCTACGTTTATGTTCGCATAACTCGTCAAAACGTATGGAGCAGCTGATTTTTTTTTCGCTATTTCAGGTTTGGTCCCATAGTAAAAGTTGATCATAATGAGGAGTACAATGTCCCCTCGAAATTCTTAAAGTTAATTTTTTTACACCTTATATAACGTCAATTTCATACTTTAACCCCTATTATTATCATATTGGATCATTAATCTAGTCAGGGTTCGACTTCCAGTAGTTCCAGTCTTACCGTTTACAGCAGGATACCAGTAGATATTTTAGATTAAGTGACTGCCTGACCTCCACAACCCAGTAACTGAATACTATACTACGATACCTACTTGGATAGACTAATGTATCAGGGTTATTACAAAAAAAAAGAACATTTAATGTTGTACTGTACACTGTTGCACTGTTTACAAATGTTCAATCAATTTATAAATTTGTGCAAAACTAATCCAATAAAGACCTCTGAAAATCTGCTATTTTGCTTGAACTTTGACACTTCATAATTTACTCAAAAATTAAAAAAGTCAAAAAAGTATGACAATAATATGAGCCTTGCAATTTTAATCAAGATTCTAAATGACGAGAATTTTTTTCAAAAACTTAAGGTTTAAAAAAAACACGTAGCTGTATTTCCTGGAACAAGTTTTGTAAAATATACGAGTAAATCACGGAATTACCGAATGCTAACAGAATTTTGAGGCGTTGAACTGATGAAAAATTCCACTAGGGGGGGGTCCAGAATCATGTACTGGATCCATGGTATTCGTTTGTGCGTCGATGTCAAAGACACTGTATATTTGGTAGAGCGCATTAGAGTGTTGATAAGCACTTTTTTCGAATATATCCTAGTGTTCTAAATAAGTTGACGCACGGACTAGGGCAAACTTATTTAAATATAATACTCGTATGTAATTTAAATAAATACTGATATTGTGTACCTATTGGTACTGGTTGTATTTTTTTAATCATTATTTTATTTTTTTATGTTTGTTACCTCAGAACTCCGTCGTTTATAGATCGATTTGCAAAAAATATGCTTCCAGACTGGATCCATTTTTTTTTCAAAATCTAGTTCTGATGATGGGAACCATGAGAATTGAGGAAACTCCTCAAATGTTATAGGAAACCATATAATTATTTTGGTATTTTCATCGAGAAGCATTTACAGTCAAAAAGTAACATGATGAAGAATACCAGAAATGGCCAACGGAACTTAATAAGGTACCTGAAGGTATTAAGGCCTAGCTAAGGGAATTTTGTGATAAAATGAAAAATATCTAATATAATCAACAAGTTTTATTATTAATCAGTCATGTACTTAAATTACCCCTGAATTTTAACAAAAATTAGGATCTCCTGCTTAAAACTTAAACAATAATAAACTTTTTTATAAACTCAGTCTGTAGGCTTTATTATACTAGGGTAGGGTAAAGAGGCCTATAGTTTAAACTATATAAAAAAAGCACTTAAACTCTGTGAATTGGTATTTTTGAGATCAATAATCATATAATTAAGGCAGTAGGAACAATGGTCTTATAAAATTAAATAAATTGCCACTTTTAGCAACCATCAGGACACTGAAAGTCATCAGTATCTTCTGCCGACAGCTCGACACACTCTTCATGATACCATTTCGAGCATCGCGAGCATTGCCTCATTGCATCATCCATTCTGTCTTCTTCGCAGGCATGACAGTACCAACTCACTTGGTTTTGTGTGGTATCTTTGATGGCGGTTGACTTTTTTGCAGATACGATTTTATCTTTCTTTGGATTTGAAGTCTTTTTAGATTTCTTCTTTTCTGTTCTATCTTTCTTCCCTTCACTGAAATTCTCCTCTTGTCTATTTTTCTTTCTTTTGTTACTTGTCTTTCTTTTCTCTTCATTATATTTATCAAACAGATCTTTTGTGACTGGGGTACTTCGATAATTAATGGCTTTACGCCTGATAGTCGGTGTTTTCGTTTGAACCTTAACAGGCGTAGGCAGGAGATCGTAAAATTCATTTCTTTTTGACTGAATGAGTGGCAAATCAGTAAAAGTTACGGTGCACGGTTGGATCTCTTGAGGTCTGCCCTGTTGATGTTGACGCTATAGCTGGTGATTGCTTAGCTTCGTCGGTTGGTATTATTTCCTCGAGGGATATCGGGTATTGGAATCTGTGTTAAAATTGATGGTGAACTATCACCAGATTCTGGGGTATTCCGTTGATAAGTATCAATAGGTGGTACATTTTCTTGGCCAAGATCAGGCGTTGAGACTTCCGATAAAATAGACGGTGTTGTATCTCCTGATTCTGGAGCTTGTGGTTGAGGACGATCGAGAGCTGGTACGTTCTCTTGTTCGCTATCAGGTGCTGGAGCTTCTGATAAAATTGAAGGAGCCAAAGCTGTTTCTGGTATGGCCTTTGGGTTGAAGGGATACAAGCCAGTCGCTCTAAAGCCATTTGTAATATTACTGTGTGTCATACATTTCGACCAAACGCTTGAAAGAATGATATTAAAGCGAGCTTTGGTGAGATTTTTGTCTCTATTCTGACTACAATGCCCATTTGGGAGGCATCATCACGGTAATAACTGAAAACAATCAGAGATTAATTAGACATATATACATACCCACACACATGCATATATTCTAAAAATAAATCCTTCCATATTAAGCAGTTTAAAAATAGGAGTATAATAAGGCCTATAGCAAAATTTTATAGGCCTTAATATCCGCTGACCACGTGCGCACAGAAAACAAAATAAATAAAATTTCGATCACAACACATCACTTAATATGGTAAGGTAGGGCAAGCATACACTAATTAATAAAAACACAGTCAATACCGGTATGTAAGTATGATATTTCAAAAATTACTTACGTTTTACGAGCCAATTTTAATAATTCGTGCAGCGTGACCGCTCCTTCGAATCTTGTCGGCGAAACTGGCGCAGGGGGCAGTGACAGAGCGCGTTCGCCGCTTCGCAGTGACTTGTATACACACTATGCATGTGTGAGTGTAACCTTGATCGTCAACTACTATATTTCGTACGATTTTTGTCATTTAGGCCTTGATAACCGACAGGCCTTAATACCCGCGGGTACCTTAGTTACACAGATATAATACAAATAATAAGATTATGAACAATACAAATAAATAAATGGTTCTGAATAGTAATTTTGAAAATGGTATTATTCAAGTGACCTGATGATGATGATGATGATGGAGCCGGAAGATAGCCACCGGAACTCCGTAATTAATCAATGTATCCTAGCCGTGTTTGGGCTTATTAGAATTGTCATGAGATGCACTTTGGCTATAAGGTACTATCGAACTGATCTGATGATGGAGCCGGAAGGTGGACACAGGAACTTCATAACAAAACAATGTATCCTAGCAGTGTTTGGGTTAATTGGAATTGTCATGAGAAATAGGCACTCGGGTTTAAAAATTTTTTACTTCACATTTTTGAGTCGCGATGCTATAAGCATCGCAACTAAAAAGTGTGAAGTAAAATTTTTTTTACAAAAAATAAAAACTGACGTCACTAAAAAAACCACTAAAAAGATCAAAATAACTTGAATTTCGAAAGTCGCTGTTAAATAAAAAACAAACAATACCGAGAAACAAAAAGTTTTGTATAAAGTTTTCTTTATTGATCCGGTCCCGATCAACTTCTTCCCGAATAAAAAAGTGGTAGATAAGTATTTCAAATTATGCTGATTTTGTTAACTCTTTCTTAAATTAGGCAATCAACATTACGTTTCCTATTATCCTATACAGACGAGGTTTATTTTACAAAAAAATTAAAATGATCTCATAAGATTAAGAAACTTTTCTTCTACTTCGTGTCGTTTAGGGTGTCTTCCATGGCAGCGCAGAGGTCAATTGACTGCATATTTTAGGTCACTGAGAGCAGGAGATGATACGAAAATCGCTATAAGTTTCCAATTGTTCGGTTTTTTCCAAAAATTTTAGGGTTTTTGCAAAGAAATCGAGTTACGCAATCATCCTGCGACATATGCATAAGTACTCGTAGGTACCTACATGGTGGCTATCCGGTGCAACACGAAGCTCGTTCGAGAATAATCTTTCGCATGCGATGCGACTTCTAGAACGAACATTGAATCGGAGTTGAATAGGCCTAGCCACAGAATAAGTAATGTGAACGTGCGAATTTCTGAATTACTTTGTTAGGGTACATGAACTTCAACATGGACTTTAACTTATAGTAGATACTTATATGACTGTTTACATCGATCATAGGTATATTTTGCAAGTACCCAAACATGGAATTTGACTTATGACTAAATTTTTAAACGTACTTATCATACCTACATCGATCATAAATCCCAGGTGATTATTACAACGTCGACTGTAATAATCACCTGGGATTTATGAACGATGTAGGTACCTATGATAAGTACGTTTAAAAATTTAGTCATAAGTCAAATTCCATTAATGTAGGGGTTTAATAATAACGTAATCATTAAGTACCTTCCTAAAAAGATTAGGTATGACTATGTATTTTATTGTTCTGAGTTTAAAGTCCAAGCCACTAACAAACCTTAATTAGTGAGAGTGGAGTACTGAAGCGCGGTGGCCGTAATCATCGCCTTAATTAAAGCTCTCACAACACAAGACCAGTTTCTGCCAAGCCAACGTGCCTACTCACTACCGTCTACCCAGGATGTTGAACATATTGTAGAATTTGAATACAAGTAAGTATTACAATAGGTAACAAGCATCCCACTCTTGCCGTGTAAGAAGTTTAGCTAGGACTTCCATTATTCTGTCAGCACGAGCTAACGCGGCCTTGCCCTTTAAATGTTACGAGGCCCTGGGCGAATATATATGCAAATACAATTAATACAAAAAGTTTATTTGTGCACACATGTACAATAATAAAATTGGCAGGCGGTCGCCTCTTGCGAAAATGCGAAGCAGTAATGCTAGCAAAGGAGGCGGCCGCACGCGCACGCGCGAGGGAACGGCCCTAACGCCCCAGCCGCCGGGATCCCGATACCGATTTCCAGCCACCATATTCGTGGGCTTGCGGACGGCGAGCAATGGGTAGCTCGCCGTCCGACCGTCCGGTATTTAACCGTCCGGACCGAGCCCAAGTCGTCGACGGCGCGTTTTGTTCCACGCGCGCCTCCAGGAGTTGTCAGCAAAGGGCTCCTTCTATTTGGCAGAATCTTGATACTCCGAAATTTATTTGGCATTACACACTTGGCATTTAAATCTTCTATAATCGAATATTTTTAAGGCATAACAATTATTTAGCATAACTATTGTATGGCAAAATGTTTACGTGTCCGAATTTACAATGGCATACTTTTAACATGGCAGAATTTTATTTGATATAATTACTTTGCCATAATTAATATTACGCATAATTTCGTTTAGCATAACGTTTATTTACAGAGATGATTATTTGTTCGAATTTCATTTTACCGAAAGTTCGAAACCTATTGACTGACGTTTTTTTTTGCTTTGTGCATTATTTGACATATTTTTAGATCATCGAAGTATCATGTGTCATAGGTATTATTTTACCGAACTATATTTCGCCGATTTACAAAATAACTTTTTGCTATTGGCCAAAGCTTCTTTTAAACTTTTTTCATTTGCCAAATGATTTATTTGCCATATTTTCACCACACCGAAACAACATTTTACGGAATTTTGGTCACAAATATAGGTATGTATAGACGGTTACTTGGTAGCATTTTCAATATTAAATTAAAATAGTGTCCTGTGTCATAAAAAGTCAATATATTGTGCTACAAAATTTAGTGACAGAAACGAATCACTGCAAAACCGACTTCACACAGTCTTAGGCCCGTATTACAGAACCTTACTCAAGTACTACTTAAACTGCGTTCAACCGATTACTGCTTGAGCGAAGAATCTCGACTTAAGCGTTCAGTTTATTTTAGAACTATCCTCAAATTCAAATCAAACGAAACTACGCTTGAGTAGAGATTTTGATCTCTGATTTAAATCCACAACAATTTCCATGAGATTCTATGCTCAAGCGTGGTCTCGACTACACTTGCGAAAACAAAGATCAAATATCGCCTCAAGCAGAGATTCTGAGCTGATTGTGATTTTAAAATAAGGACACATTGAGTGGAGCTCACTCAAGCACTGTTCTATAATACGTAAAAAATGTCATTGTAAAGTGACATTACTCAGGTGATTATTGATTGTAGTTTCTCTGCTCAAGTCAAGTTCTAAAATTAAAACTCCAACTGAGACTAGTTTTAAGTAATACTTGAGTCTTGATTGTAGTTCTGTAATACGGGCCTTAAATCTGCCCTCCCCCTAGAGTGTAATTCAAGCCCGCGTAGGCGCGAAAGAACAGGGCGGCCCGCGAGCTGCGAGCTCGGAATTTTAGGGCACCCCGACAAGGACAGGATAGGTTAGAAGTTATTTCGTGGTTATTTTTTTTTTATAACCACCCAGAAATAGGAGGTCCTATGTAAACCAACAGTGTTTTGTAATTAACTTTAGGTTACCGTTTTGATATTACTTCCACCGCAACTAATGACTATCGATATAAAATATATGCCAAAAGACGATTCTGACTGTGAATTTTCTGCGATGTGATGGTTGTGCTTCGAAAAAATAACCTGTAAAGATAAATGTAAGATGAAGAAATAAATTAAAAAACTAAAAATGTCAATGCCGTCATGATTCCGTTGTGAAAAAGGGATAATACAGCAATACGTCCTTTATAGCTCCCTCGCTCTCTCACAATGGAACAATTTTCTCGTACACACACTCACACGCTTTTTATCATAATAATCCGGAAGTTAAATTTTTGAAAAATTCGTCTGCTCCACCAAGATAATGTCGCAATTGTTGTTGGTTGCGTGAGACGCTATTACTTCGCTGCTTTTAGGTACCTACGTTGTGGTGGCATTCCTAAAAAACATATCATAGTATGATAATTCTATATGCTAGCCTGAAATACATTCTGTAATCTGCACATCGCATCGTTATTTCGCTAAGCAGTTATTAACACCAAACAAAAGTAGCGTCTAATTGCCAATTAAATCAAAATTTCGAGTCTGAAATGACGTGAAGTGGAAATCCGATAATTAGATAGTAGGTATACTAGTAGGTAGGTAGCTATAATGAATACCAACAGAAATACTAAAAATTCGTAAATTGTAGAGCCTTCATTGCTAACTTTACAAGTTTGTTTAGCTAGACAGTCAATAACAATAGAAAACCTCCTTTTTTATAATAATTAAGTACTATAAATGACTAATAACAATTATATTTAATGATGAAAACAAGTCCTTCATGAACTGAGCGTAATTATACATCTAGCTAGGTAATATTGTTACAGCATAATTGAATCATTAAACATAATATGATGTAAGTGTATGGTAGAACTAAAGAACATCTCCATTAGTGTGAAATGCTTTTAATCGCAATTTTCTATGATTTTTTCACTAAAATCCTACATGTTCAGACGGCGGCTTACTAATCCGTTATTACCGCTAGCAGGTACCTACTTAAATAATATCTTCGCTGTCAGTAAAAGCACGAAGAAAGTGCTCCAATTCGAATCAATATTTCCTAATCTTTACCATTTTAAATTTTTACTTAATTATGTACATAAATACATGCAGATGGTAGGTAAGTACCTACCTTAATATTTTGAATGTGCATCAATAGACCAAATGTGATGACTGCTCATACACAGTAGGTAAACAGTCCTCAAGCGGTCCGATCAATCTATCCTTGACAAAGTATTTCATGTCAGTAATAGACTACTTATTTATTGCATTTTAAAGGCAACCGGAAAATTCCAGCCTTGATCGACAACAATTATATCAATCAAGTCAGTAGTCTGATTGTCTGTACCATGTCCGATTTCATGATTCGCTACAATCACACGCACACATGAAAATTTACAGTCCCATTTGGCCCAACATATTGTGTTAAAAATCAGTTTGAGTCTAGAAATCTAATTAATTTCGTAACAGAATACACATTTTAAATTCAGTTTTAAATTTTAATTGAAAGGTCAAACAGGTATAGAACGTGCTCAAAATAGCGACCAAATTCATTTCCACTTTGAGCACCTTTTACTTCTAACTTCAATAAACGTGAACTATTCAGCACGTGCCGAATTTAAATGTGTTAGGTATGTACCAACTGATAAATAAAATAAAATATGTTATTTTTATTGTTGATACGTGTCCAGGAACAGGAAACTAATACATATAGTTAACTTTAAAATTACCACATTTCCATGCTTATCAAATATTCGTCAATTAGACACATGTAGTTCGGTAGTTAATGTAAATACATAATAATATACATACGCAAATAGTATCAAAATTACACCTGACTGACATTTATCTAAACACTCATAATAATAACGAATTTATTTATTTGTGCAAACAGTTGTTGCCGACCACTTGCCGACGGACATTCGATATTAATTGTGAGTCGAACTCTGCAGATTCAGTTTAATTAACAATAAATGTACATACTTACATATATAATAAATAGACAAGAAGAAGGAAACAGAAAACTAGAATAAATACCTATAGGTACATATATATTTTCTATGCTAATCAGCATTTTAACGATCCTCTAACATGTATGTTTCAAGAACTGGAAAGCAATTCACAATATTTGGCTAGGTTTCATCACTCGTTCAATTGTACTACTTATTCAAGATGGCCAATAGTTTGCGAACTTTAAGCACTCAGTGTCATTGCCTTGGACTTTGCCCCGCCACGCCCGCTCGCCGTATTCGCCAAGGCTTTGCAGACAAGTAGCGTCACTGCATGACGTACTTAGGCCTTAGGGTTGCCAACTAACTGTTAAAAAAACTTAACAAAAAAAAAAACTGACTTCACTAAAAAAAAACACTAACAGGATCAAAATAACTTTAATTTCCGAAGTCGATGTTTCTCGGTATTGTTTGTTTCTTATTTAACACCGATTTCTGAAATTAAAGTTACTTTAACCCTTTTAGTGTTTTTTTAGTGAAGTCGTTTCTTTTTTGTATAGTTTTTTATTACACACTTTTTAGCTCATGAAAATTTCAATTAACCCAAACACTGCTAGGCTACATTGTTTTAATATGAAGTTTCCGTGTCTCCCTTCTACCTTCCGGCTCCATCATCATCATCAGGTCACTTCGATGATACCATTTTCGACATAACTATTCAGAACCATTTATTTATTTGTACAAATAAATAAATCTTTTTACTGTTGTACAAAAATAAAGTATACAAAAACTTTTTACAAAAAAGTTGTTTCTCGGTATTTTTTGTTTTTCTTATTTAACACCGACTTCCGAAATTAAAATTATTTTGATCCTTTTAGTGTTTTTTTAGTGAAGTCGGTTATTTTTTTTTTTTTTGTAAAAAGTTTTTATTTTACACTTTTTAGTTGCGAACCACTTATAAACAGAGTGCCTATTTCTCATGACGATTCCAATCAACCCAAAACACTGCAAGGTTACATTATTTTATTTGAAAGTTCCTGTGTTTACCTTCCACCTTCCGGCTCCATCACCAGATCAATTCGATAGTATCTTATAGCCAAAGTGCATCTCATGACAATTCTAATAAGCCCAAACACGGCTAGGATACATTGATTAATTACGGAGTTCCTATGCCTACCTTCCGGCTCCATCATCAGATCAGTTCGATAGTACCTTATAGCCAAAGTGCATCTCATGACGATTCTAATAAGTCCAAACACGGCTAGGTTACATTGATTAATTATGGAGTTCCAGTGACTACCTTCCGGCTCCATCATCATCATCAGATCACTTCGGTGATACCATTTCCAACGTAACTATTCAGAACCATTCATTTATTTGTATTGTCATAGTCGCTTAACTATCTTCATTGTGATATCAATGTGAGTATGAAGTTCCGTTGACCATTTCTGGTCTTCTTCATCAGTTCTACTTCAGGAAATGTTACTTTTTGACTGTAAATGCTTAAGTACTCGATGAAAATACCAAAATCACTATATGGTTGCCTATAATATTTGAGGAGTTCCCTCGATTCCTCATGGATCATATCATCAGAACTGGATTTTGAAAAAAAATTTTGCAAATCGGTCCATAAACGACGGAGTTCTGAGGTAAACATAAAAAAAATGATAAAAAAAAATACAACCAAATTGAATAACCTCCTCCTTTTTTTGAAGTCGGTTAAAAATACTGTTTTCACTTAGATAAGCGTGTAAGTGTAGGGGTGTGTGTGCGCTTAGATGTTTTTTACACATTATTTTTTTTATCAAAACACAATACTAGTGTTTCAGAAGGAATCGAATGAGCTCCTTATTTATTTTAATTTTAGTTATCATTATGATGAGGCATACGATTTCTTTTTAAAGAATCCGTGAATTAATAAGTTGTGCGATAATCTTTAAAAAATATGTATTTAAAATAAAACAAACAAATAAAATACTGTTCATTTTTCTAAAACACTGTTTAATATCCTGCTCAGATAAAAAAAAACTTTATTTCTTGTAAAAAAAGTTGACAACCCTAGACGTACTACTAAACGAATAGTGTTTTTTATGTCTATCGCAATAATTTGCGAAATGAGCATCATCAATGTTTAACCGACTTCAAAAAGGAGGAGGTTCTATGTTCGGCTGAATGTATTTCTTTTTATGTATGTTCACCGATTCCTCGGTCAATTTTGGACCGATTTAGAAATATATTTTTTTATTGAAAGTTTATGCTTCCGAATTGGTCCCATAGAAGTATTGTTATGATCTGATCATGAACTTCGAAGTTATAGAACAGAACTCCTCGTAGGATCACAGCAGAACCGTCGTAATTAGTAAAATTGCTTTGTTTATACGTGTAGTCGATGACTGACTGAAAGAATAGGGGGAATATCTCGAACTAATCTGATGATGAAGCCTAAAGTTAGGCACCGTAACTCTGTAATAAATTAATGTAATCTAACCGTGTTGGGGATTATTAGAATTGTCATGAGATGCACTCTGGCTATAAGGTATTTAAGTTTGGCTGAGGGGTACTTTTTAGTGGTACTATGACTAAAAAGTGCAAAATAAAAGAAAATCCAAAAAAAAAAATACAACCGACTTCAATGTAAAAAAAAAACACCGAAAAGTGCAAAATAACTTTAATTTCGGAAGTCGGTGTTAAATAACGAAGAGACAAAACCACGGTAATATTATCTATACAGTATTCCAACTTCATACAAACGGTCGAAACGCGAGCTATACCTACGCGCCTCGATCTCGAGGTGCGCTCGGGATGCAGACAGTCGCGTCTGTGCCGCGCGATTTTTTCAATAAAAATAAGTTCAAGTACATATTTATATATTTAATATGACGAGTAGGATATATTGTGCTGTTTTTGGTTGCATGAATTCTTCATTTAAAACCAAACATATAAATTGTAAAGTATCTATAACCAAGTAAAAGATATTCCTTTTTCTCCACCTTGTCCATGTTTCCCAAAACAATTTTTAATTAAGCTTTAGAATGCGGATTTTTGTACTTTAAAATTTAATAATATAGCATTTCGTAGGTACGTCTCAGTCGAGGCGCAAATATTTTTCGGTCGCAAATTTGTTTATATAAAAAAAGTATATTTACAATCACAAAACTAAATGGAAACACAAAGTAGGCAAATGTAATTAAAATGGTGGAGGCGGGCAGCCATAGTGCGGGCAGCCCTATCGCATGTTTACGTACCGCGCGGCTGTAGGCATTTATTTCAAAGATACGGCCGAGTTACAATACTGTATAGATAATATTACCGTGACAAAACTATTATAGAAACACCGACTTCCGAAAAAGTTATTTTGCACTTTACAGTGTTTTTTTACATTGAAGTCGGTTGTATTTTTTTTTATTATTATTTGCAGCACTTCAGTTTATAAGTGTTATCAAAAGTAACCTTTAAAAAAGCTTAATCTACTTTATGAGCTGTCAGACGGACTTCCGTGTAAAACAGAATTTGTGAATAAAATAATATAGTGCCTTCACTTATAAAAGACCATAAATACTGTCACTATGTTATAACAACAATAAAAAAAATATTAAGTTAAAAATCTGACTTTTTAAGAAAAATAATAAACTTCAACAGATATTTTATTTGTATTTGAATGACTGCTATTTCTTAAATACTTATCCTTAATTACCAATACCAAGGAAAAATTAAAATACATATGACTAACCACCAACCAACCACCACCAACTATATAACTATACCTACACGTAGGTACTTAAGTAATACATAACCACAAGATTCCTTAGAATTTAATGAAAAAATATTATTAGAATATATAATATACAACGTGGAATAAAAAACGTGCCTGTTTGCGAGACGAGTATGTTTAAATTGACAGAAAAGGAATTCGGGCAAGTGGGTATGTAATACAATGGAATGACATAATTAATCATAAGACAATGTAGGTCTGCTGTAGTGTGTGAGTAACTTGCTAACTCATAGACTAAACAATGCATCACCAACTTAATACGGTTACGGAAAACACCATGTGGAAATCCACGCAAAGCAATACATTCCAGACTTTAGAAATGTGACGGTGACGTGTCTTCTAACAATTGAGAGACTGGCCTGTTGGTATGGTAGTTAGCGGCCCTGACTGCTATGCCGGAGGTCGTGGGTTCGATTCCCACCCAGGACAAATGTTGGTGTGATGAGCACGATCATTATTGTTCTGTGTCTGGGTATAATTTATCTATAATATGTATGTATTTAGAAATATATAAGTATGTTTATCAGTTGTCTAGTACTCATAACACAAGCTCTTCTTAGCTTGGGACTAGACGGCGTTGTATGATACTTGTGGAATATTTAAAAAAAAATTATTGCGTCACTTCATTACACATTAGAGCATTATTTTATTATACAAGAACTGAATTTAATTTATTTTCCAATAAATTACGATAATACTTTTGGATCGTTAAGTATTTGATTGTTTAATAACTTATAATAAGTAAAGACCTTTGCACTGACAACATAGATATTTTCCTACTAGCAGCTCGGTTCAGGTTCTTATTTTCTACGAAGCTGTTAGTAAAATATGAACAAGATGCCATTCATCTGCTATAATAAACAATTCATCTCATTCAAAGTCTGCCTACACTTGCAGAGCGTTTTTTTTTTTTTTTTTTTTTTTTTTTTAAGTTGGGAAATCATCCAAATGACTTCTCGCGCTCTGGGTGGAGCGGGAGGGCGTGTCAGACTTTTACTGACTAAAACCACACCTGTATCCTTCAATTACCCTTTGCGTACTAGGACTACGGGTTTCCCTTTCAGAAATTCTCCGCGGTCCTAGCTAGCGGGCATCGGCCCCGCTGGGCCCCTACGGTTTGCTGACATCTCTTTGAGGAGCGCGAGGATCACTACGCGCTGTTGACGACTGGGCTCGGTCCGGTTAATTACCGAACAGCCGGACGGCGAGCTACCCAGTGCTCGACGTCCGCAAGCCCGCGTCTACCGTGGCTGGTAGTCGGGGTCGGAATTACGACGGCTAGGGCGTGAGGACCTTCGTTCCCTCACGCGTGCAGCCTCCTCCTTCGCTAGCATTACTGCTTCGCAGAAGGAGGCGACCGCCTGCCACTCCTCCTCGCTCCGGACCATAGCCTGAACCAGGGCCCGGCACTTGCAGAGCGTGGGTCGTGGATCACATGGTTTGGTACCAAAAGCATACAGAAAAGAAAGCTGAAAAATTTACTGTAAACCCCAAGTTAAACAGAGGTCAATGACGTCTATTCTTAGAAAGTCGTAAACGTTGGAACGAGCATGCACTGTGGTCGGTACACGATACCGGCGGAGGTGTGGCGCGCTCCAGCGCGGCGCACGCGCATCGCAACACGCAACCATATGCAATCGGTAGGTACTTACGGCTACAGACATGCGCGCTCATAGGTCGATACGCGCAAGCCTCCCCGGTATGCGAATAGAATACTTCAATATAGTACTGTATTGCATCAGCATCAACTCAAAATGAAAACATATCAGCATTTCGGGATTAGGTCATCATCATCATTTATTCATAGGTAACTTCTATTTTGGTTCTTATTAGGTACCTACTTACTAAAAACAGCAAATTATCTCTTATCTAGTTAATTAGGAAACAAAAAACCGAAATAAAGAGCCGATACGCATTATGCCTACTCTACACGCCCACACATTTTAATTTATTTGTCCAAATATATCACTAAGGAAAGAAACACAAATGATTTTACATGTGTGACGCATGCGCCCGTTGCGGGTGGCAGCCGCTGATTGGCTGGCGCAACCAAGCCCCCGCGACGTCACTCAGTATCTGACACGCAGCCACAGCTCGTGACCATGGCTCCATATCGCTACACTACACTCATTGTGAAAACTACAGAGTATATAGACATACTACATATAGGTATACCTTGACGTGGAACTATTGTTGCACGAAAGCCATATTTCTTTATTAAGTCTCGTGGCGTTTCAAAGCCATTACACGTGCCAGTCACTGGAACTGAAGAATCCAATAATTGCACAATTGGGTTTGCTTTTTCAATGTCAAAAAATTACTTTAGCGTGTTTCAATCTAAATATATGTTGAATTGAAGACGATCAAACAGATAAATATTGTAAGAATCATTTCAAGCGTGAAATATGTGGCAATCTGTTCGAATCTCCTGTGACCGTAGTTCAAAATAGACGTTTCTTGACATAACTGTACAAGGATTATTTGGCAAACGCCCGACCGGGGCCAGTGACTCATGCGCATGGTTCACATGTAATTGCTCAAGCGATCGTCATCTGAGAAACGTGATGCGAAACACGTGGGTGTGGCTCGATCTTTCCTTGGGTAGATATTGTCGATATGTAACTTTCTAGTGACCTGAAAGTACCTAACAAAAGTAAGTACTAGAATGCAGAAGACACTATAATATTTTTTAACCGACTTCAAAAAAAAGGAGGAGGTTATCAATTCGGTTGTATGTTTCTTTTTTTTAATATGTGTGTTACCTCAGAACTCCGTCGTTTATGGACCGATTTGCATTTTTTTTTCTTTTAGAGGATATGCTTCCAGATTGGTCTCATTTTTTTCAAAATTCAGTTCTGATGATGGGATCCATGAGGAATCGAGGGAACTTCTCATATATTCATAGGTCCTCTATGAAAATATAAAAATCTAATATAAAACATGGAAACTGGTTCCTGCAAAAAAAAATCTTAGATTAGAAAATCGTAGATGCAAAAGGAGAAATAATAAAAGTGTTAGGGCGCTGATGGTGCTACTTTGATGAAATCTTTGTTCAAAGAAGACGCTAATAATCCTCGACCTTTTGAATCATCTACTAAAAATAGAAAGAAAGAAGATACAAGTGTAAAACCGTATATTTTTAATTACCCAGTAGCGCCAATTATAGTTAAGGACAAATCTATTCACAGTAGCTAGGCAAGAATTATGACAGACCTTAGCCGATTTAAGGAAACAGACATAAATTTAATAGTCATACCTAGTTATCTATAAAGTTTTAAAACATTTTCTGAAACAAATACTTAGATATATTTTGAACCGATCTTCTCTGTATATTCCGTTGAAATTAATTCACATTTTACAAACCAGATTAAAATATTTTTGCACTTTTTTTTTCTGATGTGATCAGGTGACGCTGCTTCAGCTCGAAGATTGCTCATTGTGTTAATATTTAATTTAACAAGTACAGCTTTAACTTTTGCGATATCTACGTGTCTGTTTGTTTTTTTAACCAACATTATAGGCCTACGCATATATCTTAGACTGCATCTGATTGTTTATTTAACTCTCATTATTTCGTATATTTTTCATTTATATTTTTTTTAATGGTTTTTCTTTTATTCGAACCCTATCTTCAAAGTGGGCGTCAAAATTACTAGATATATAATCTTGTTAGGAAATAACTTATTACATAATAAAGTTTTCGTATTTAGCTTTAAATCTCCATATATTCTAATAAGTACAGTGATAACTCTAAAAATCTTTTGAAATAGGTACTAAGCCCACTTTTATTTTAAACAAATTTCCAACTATCCGAACACGTTTACAAATAAATGACCAAGCAATTGGCAAATTTTACGGCGACATAGTAGGTAACATAATATGTTAACATTTTGATTCTACATAAAATCGTCCATAAATTAATGTGTATGACAGATGTGACGGTGCTCACGCACAACCACTGGAACGAGGGTCAATTGGATGGAGAGGTTCACGAAAATATAATAGACAATAACGAAGATATATTGGACAACGTTGGACGATCTGCGTCAGCAGTGTTGATGGCTGACGTCACCAGTTCTTTGGAAGCCTTGTGCATTGGGGGCATGGAAGGTTAAAAAACTAACTGAAAATGTCAGTCACGCTGAGGATACTTAACTACCAAAACACATAAAAGACGAGGTTGTCAATGTCATACATATATTTATTTTAGTCATACATTATGTTAGTCTTTAAACTTACATAGAGGTCAAAATTGTTTGATTGTTTCAAGGAGGTGGTGCTATTTCAGGAAATATTGAACCGATTACGGGAATTCTTTCCCTGATAAATAATATTTGTTTTGCAAATACGTAAGTATGTTACAAACATCACTAGAACTTTTGGACGTTATTTTTTCGCAATTTTAAACTAGATGACGCTAATTTAAACTGGTAGAATCAGGATACTTTAGAATTGGGTTTGTCAATATCAGGAAAAAATGCGCAGTTATTAGGGGTTAGGCCAAAAAAGAGAAACTGCGGGAAAATTTATGATATCATCTATGGGTAAGCTCTCTGTCTGCAAAACTAAGTCAAAGTATAAGATTTAGTTTTAGTAACTTTTTTTTATACTTTTTAGTTGCGATACACTTATTACCAGAGTGCCTATCTCTCATGACAATTCCAATTAACCCAAACACCGCTAGGATTGTTTTATTATTAAGTTCCAGTGTCTGCCTTCCACCTTGCGGCTCCATCATCTGATCATTTCGATAGTAGGTACCTTATAGCTAAAGTGCATCTCATGAAAATTCTAATAAGCCCAAACACGGCTATCTTCCAGCTCCATTATCATCACCAGGTGACTTCGATGATACCATTTTCAACACAACTATTCAGAACCATTTATTTATTTGTATTGTCATAGTCACCTATAATGTTTTCATCAAATGTTAGTTTTTGACTGTAAATGCTCGAGTTTTCGGTGAAAATACCAAAATCACTATAAGGTTGCCTATAATATTTCAAGAGTTCCCTCGATTTCCCATGGACCCCATCATCAGAACTGGATTTTGTAAAAAAATGGGACCAATTTGGAAGCATATCATGTTAGAACAAAATATATAAAATTAGCAAGTCGGTCCATAAACGACAGAGTTCTGAGGTAACAAACAAAAAAAAATTCAACCAAATTGATAACCTCCTCCTTTTTTAAAGTCTGTTAAAAATGACTACATCACCTAAAATTAAACGTTACTAACAATTAGGAAAAGCAGCCGAAACCCCAGCTAACAAAATAATATTTAACTAAACGAACGTGTACGTCGGTTGATAAAAATGTTTTTGCTTCGTACGAGCCAATCACTTTATGGCCTCGAAACTGAATACAGACAAGCCTTCAGGCACACACACACAGCGGCAAATGAAGGCGTGTTCGTGTACATGCATGGAACTCGAAATACTTATGCGGGAACACGCACAAGGATATTCGCTGGTGGTGGTGCGATAGGGTTATCACTGTTTTCAAGAGTTTTATTAATAGTGGCCTCAAATAGACGTTATCTACTTTAGGCTTTTATGTAATAAAATACTGCGCTGTATTTGAGTCATCAAACACTACCATAAAATTTTGCATTAAGGTTAGCATTTTTTTGCAACAAAACAAGTTATTTCCGTATGTTGTCCTTCAAACAATTGTTTCGTAACAAGTATTATTTGAATGACACACTTTACTTTTTTCTGTTTACATAAGCAGGGTCAAAATTTGTAGAGTAAAACGAGCGTTGGAGGTAAAGAAACCATTCCAAAATATGAACCATATTTTAACAACCCTAGTCCATGAGCAAGAATGCGATTCATTTGAAAAGGCGCCAACCGACACGTAGCCAGTCACCTGACCGACTCTCGACCACCTCCGACACCAAAAAGTCCGTACAGACTTTATCAAACATTAAAAAGAGGTTTGTATTACGTAGTATGAAGACTCAAAATGTAACGACTTGGTTCATGGCGATTGTGAAGCACAAAAAATGGTTAAAATCAAGATTTTCCAGTGTAGGGCTTAAATGCCGTACAGTATACGGATTTGAAGAATAATGGACTTCGAGATGTGCAGTGTTAGCATGAGTTAGGGATTTATTAGAATATTAGTAAGTACCTACAATTTAAGATGACGGGTAGGTATGCGTTTTTCAGAGAACCTTGAGATTTTCGGTGCAATCCGGTATAACGTCTGTGACGTAAAATCCCCAGGTCTTTTGAAAGTGACGACTACAAATGAACGAATGATAAGACTGTGTGCTCATTACCATGAGGGAGTTGTCATTATTTATCAAGTTTTTAGGCTCAGATTATAAAACAAGTTTTAGGTCTTTCATTCATCACGCACAAAACGACTCCCAGAGTCGTGAAAATTGGTTTATTAGAATTTTCACCATTGTTAGACTATTTACATTTATTTATTTTCTTTGGTTTCATTGAGACGGTGACTTCTTTTCAATTAAACATATTTTATTGCAGCTGCTGCATTCAGAGCACTGGGCGTAAAGGGGTGACCAGACGTTTGCAAACTAGCGTTCCAACCAAGGTGGCCTTGGTTTATGTGTTTGTTTTGTGTTGCGGCTACATGGATGTAAACCACGCGCTAACACGTTCAGTGGTTAGGAAAACGCGCCTCCCAACCAAGGGCGTTGAAGGTCATGGATTACAACTGCTGTCTACACGGATTGAAACTAGCAAGGTCACCTTGGTTGGGTCTTTGGTTTGCAACCGACTGGTCACCCCTTTACTCACATTGTGTGTACACCGGCACAGAAACAGAAAGTAACACCGGCGAGGTAGGTACCTATGTACCTACATAGTTTTATTAAAAATACCTACATCTGCAGAAGACACAACAAATTATCGGTATTCTTTGCGTGTCGTGAAATTATAATCGCTTAGCATAGTCAGTCTTATAATGTTCCCACTGCTGGGACTCAGGCATCCTTTCTAGGAGAGGGAATGGGCCGTAATCCACAAAGCGGGCCCAGTGCGGGTTGATGGAAGTCACATGTTTTCGAATTTTTGGTTCTAGGACATGCCGGTTTCCTCACGATGTTTTCCTTCACCGTTTTGAGAGCAGTGGTGATGAAATAAATTACACAAAGTAATGCGCCTGGCTGGGTTTGAACCCACGACCTACTACCGGTGCCGTGCACCACTGTTCTTGTTATTGCTTCATACCTTCGCCTTCGCCTTCGCCTTCCTTCGCCTTCGCTTTGCTTTACCTTCTTTCCTTTTGCTTGGTAATTGCTTCGACACGCAGCGAATACCGTTTTTTTTTTTTGTTAAATTTTTCTGCCGATATAGGTACTTACTACCCCCTATTCTTATTAAAACAATGTCACTTATTATTAATTTGAAAAAGTATGTTAGTGTAGTCATGCAGGTCTTCACCCATCGAGAGTTCGTCAATTCAAGTTTGACATCATTCAAGTTCAGGAGGTTCCTGCACCTGATTCGTGCGGAAGAAACGCCTGGGTGTCACCATTCTGTGGACCGCCCGGAGGACACGGTGGAGCATACGGTAGACGTGTGCCTCGCTTAGGCAGAGCACCGCCGTGTCCTCATGGGGGCGATCAGTGGCAACAACTGCTCGTGCCGGGCCCTGGTACAGGCCATGGTCCGAGGAGGTATGGCAGGCGGTCGCCTCTTTGTGCGAAGCAGCAAAGCTAGAAAAGAAGGCGGCCGCACGTGCGAGGGAACGGCCCTCACGCTCCAGCCGCCGGGATCCCGATCCCGATTTCCAGCCACCTAAGAGCGTGCTTGCGGACGGCAAGCAATGGGTAGCTCCCCGTCCGTCTGGTAACCGTCTGGACCGAGCTCAAGTCGTCGACGGCGCGTAGTGTTCCACGCGCACCTCAAGGAGATGACAGCAAAACCGTAGGGTCTCAGCAGGGTCGAAGCATAATGGGGCCATGGGTTCGCTTCTGAAAGGAAAACCAGGGGGGCCCTGGAACGCAATTCAACAAAGAAAAATAGGAGTGGATTTTAGTCAATAAAAGCCTGACACGCCCTCCCACTCTGCCCTAGAGCGAGAGAAGTCATTCAAAGAAACAGAAAACTGGGCAAGTGCGAGTGGGACTCGCGTACTGAGGGTTCCGTACAAACTTGAAAGGTAAATTGCGGTTTACGATTTATGACGTATTAAAAAAACTACTTACTAGATCTCGTTCAAACCAATTTTCGGTGGAAGTTTGCATGATAATGTACATCATATATTTTTTTTAGTTTTATTGTTGTCTTATTTTAGAAGTTACAGGGGGGACACACTTTTTACCACTTTGGAAGTGTCTCTCGCGCAAACTATTCAGTTTAGAAAAAAAATATATTAGAAACCTGAATATCTTTTTTGAAGACCTATCCATAGATACCCCACATGGATGGGTTCGATGAAAAAAAATTTTTTGAGTTTCAGTTCTAAGTTTGGGGAAACCCCCAAATTTTATTGTTTTTTTTTTTTCTATTTTTGTGTGAAAATCTTAATGCGGTTCACAGAATACATCTACTTACCAAGTTTCAATAGTATAGTTCTTATAGTTTCGGAAAAAAGTGGCTGTGAATTACGGACGGACAGACAGACAGACATGACGAATCTATAAGGGTTCCGTTTTTTGCCATTTGGCTACGGAACCCTAAAAAACCCTTTTAGCCGGCGCACATGTCTAGTACTTACCGACATTTTGGAACATTACTAAGCACGAGTTGCTCCAATGTCAAACAGTCAACTTACATCGCACAAGTACTATAAGTAGCAAAGAGAATTACACCACGTAAATATTGATTTTACTAAGTTACATGATATATACAAAAAGGTTTTATCATATGTTTGATAATAGTTTGAGCAAACCAATTGAACACGAAGTGTCGTGATACCCGACTGCAACCGGACTGCCTAACCCGCACCAAAGCGGTTTCTATAAGATAAGTTTGCCATTTTACTTTTAGTCAAGTAGGTAGTTAAGCTAAGAAGATTAAAAATATTTAAACTTCGCGTTTATTGTTAAGCGGGGCCGACATCGATATACATAAATAATTTGTATTTACTTTAACGACGCATGACGGATGTCCAATTTACCACGATTGTTGCAATTTATAACGAAAAAAATAAATAATATAAACTAAAATTGAGTTCAAAAATTTAATATTGCCAAAAAGAAATTTTGACCCCGACGTGATTTGAACACGCAACCTTCTGATCTGGAGTCAGACGCGCTACCGTTGCGCCACGGAGTCCTTATGAAAACGGGTGAAATAAACCAATAAGTATCACTGCATTATGAATACAATTTGAAAAAAAAAAATGGCAACAACGAAAGCAATTCAAAACATTTTATTGATTTTATTTTAAAGAAATACTCAATTGTTATTTTTATAGGTGAGAAAATCATGGATTTGTCATAAGATGATTTTCCCACCTATAAAAAAAAAAAAAACTTGTTATGAAAATTCAAAGCTATTTAATTACAATAAATGTCCAAAAGAGTTATTATAATTATATTATTTATTAATGTAAAGACACATTTTGCTATGAATAGGCATACAAACATTAAAAATAAAATGTAAAGCAAAGCAAAATATGTCACAATTTAATATTTTATAGTAAGTTGACACTTTGATTTATGTACGTACTCTAATGTAGTCTATTATTTCAATAATCAAAATAATTCTAAATAATAAAGCACGTAGTACAAATAAAATAAAAACCACTAATTCTAGCACAAAATCTATTAAAGCGACATCTTACTACAGTAGCAGATGAAGTTACAAAGGTTTAAAATAGATCGAGCGGTATGATAGATGGCGTTGTTTGGTTATAATATCGAAGTGTATTGTGTGTATTTTGACTTGTTTATAAATTCGACATCTATTCTTTTTTTTTTGTATTTACATAACTAAAGAGGCTTTTACGTATCGTGTATGTCAGTTCCATCGTATCTTAAACAATTATATTTTCACAAGACGTGGACCATACATTAGACACAGAAACCACAATTTTGTTGAAAGTTAAAAACTTTAAATAAAAAAAATTGTTGGCGTTTTGACCACGAAATGGATGAATAGTTATGATTAAAATACGTTAACGGTTGATATTTAGTAGGTAGATAAAAATATGATTACAGTACATTCGTCGTTTTCACTTGAAAGCAAACAACCGGCAATAAGACTGTTTACACATTGGTCTAAAAGCTAATTTTAATTACATTCCTAAACTTCTATTCAGGTTGGAAATGTTTTCAGTTTTGTGGTTCAAAAAAATTGTATTTTTAATTAAACTTTAAGCAACGTAATGATTATTAAATTCATTCTATGAAGTTAAGCCCCTGTGGCCTAATGGATAAGGCATCGGCCTCCTAAGCCGGGGATTGTGGGTTCGAGTCCCACCAGGGGTACAACGATCGTTTTGGTCTATTTATTACAAAAAAAAAAATACATTTTAGTTCTCGGTTTTTATTTGAATAAGTACTAATGCAATTATAATAGCAAGCAATTTAATATAAGGTTTAGTGTTCACCGCGTCGCCTCGCAGGGGTAAGCATCGCAGCCCTCCATGCGTGATGTAGTACCCCACTTGATGAGGGAGCCGGCAGTCATTATCTGTAGATAATAATTAGTTAGTGTTTTAATTTTCCTCTTGAGAACCCTTGTCATAAATATTGTATTTAAACAATTATTTAGTTGATATTTTAGCACCATTAATAAATATGATAAAAACAGGATCAAAAATAAGTTACTGATTATATTTTAAAATTTCTTTTTATCATAATAATATTCCAATAATTATGTTTCCTGTATATTATTTTGTTTGAAAAGTGATCCATTATTTAGCCGGCACTCGTAGAGGCGCCGTGGCTTAGTTGGTTAAAGCGCCTGTCTAGTAAACAGGAGATCGGGGGTTCGAATCCCCCCGGGGCCTATAAGATGGTTAACTTTTTTCAAGTTATTTTATTCATTTATTAGAAATGTTTAATATTCACTGCAACAGTATTTAACTTTTTTTCGTTTTTAACTGGAAGAAATGGGAGAAAGAGAGTTGAAGTTATGATCTATACTAATAACCGATTCTGATGACAAGCTCGAACCCTAAGAAAGTATCTACATCTACATACATACAGTACAGGCTACATTTTATTTGGCTTTGACTTCGCGTCCGCAATAATCCATTCATGCGTACAAAATCATGGGCAAAAGCGAATAAAAATAAATAAATCATCGAAATAATATGCAACTATTTATAAGAGGCGATATCTCGAATTGCTTATACAATTACAAATAATATTTCTCTGGTAGAGAACTGCACTATTGTTGAATTCAACACAGACCTAGGTCGCGGGCAGCGGTTAGCAATTATTATATAACAGTATTGGCTATTGATATTTAACCTATGGTACGGAATATTCCCGCACATAAATTGCATGATTGATATTGTGCTGTGTGTCGTAATCGCAACATGTGAGTGAATGTTAGTTAGGCTCAAGGCGTTCTTCTAAAATGTTCCGAATTTTAAATGCATTATTTATTTTATATTGCTGATTTCATTTATGACTAAGGTACTGTACCCGAAGATGGCCCACTTTAAAAAAAAAAAGTTTTGGAGGTTTTTTTTTAGGTGGGAAAATCATCTAATGACAGATCTGTAATATAATAATGACCGCTCTTGGGCGGAGCGGGAGATAGTGTCAGACTTTTACTGACTAAAAACTCCTGTTCCTTCTTTGCCTTTGTCCCAGGGCCCCGGGTTTCACTTTCTCACTACCCGTGGAAGTTTTGGAGGTCAGAATATTTTTTACACCTGTTTTTAAACGAAAGGCAAACGTCATCACACCAATGGCGTACGGTTATTTTGAACACAGCTGTCAATTGTCAACATCGCATCAAATCAGTGCACGTATTACAACCTCACTCACATAAGTATAATTATTTTTACAGCAAAATACTGTAATATGACATTTTAATTTGATGAATCTATTTACTAACAGTAATAACATTCCTACGTTAATTTTAAAATCATTGTTGCCATTTCATTTTTTATATTAGTTTTACTGCCATATGACAAAGTTCCATAAGATGGCCTGCTAGCGAAACCCGGGGCCCAGGGACGAAGGCAAAGAAGGAACATGAGTTGTTTTTTTTAGGTGGAAAAATCATCTAATGACAAATCCCGGGCGAACGAAAATCAAATCTTGGGCGGAGCTGGTAGTGTCAGACTTTTACTGACTAAAACCCTACTCCTGTTCCTTCGTTGCCTTCGTCCCAGGGCCCCGGGTTTCGTTTTCACACTACCCATGGCCCCAGTAGGCTTCGACCCTGCTGGGCCCCTACGATTTGCTGACATCTCTCTGAGGCGCACGTGGAACAATACGCGCCGTCGATGACTTGGGCTCGGTCCGGAAGGTTACCGGACCGGTCGGACGGCGAGCCACCCATTGCTCGCCGTCCGCAAGCCCGCGCCTACGGTGGCCGGAAATCGGGATCAGAATCCCGGCGGCGGTTGGGGCGTGAAGACCGTTGCCTCACGCGATCGGCCGCCTCCATTGTTAGCATTACTGCTTCGCAGAAGGAGGCGACCGCCTGCCACTCCTCCTCGCTCCGGACCATGGCCTGTACCAAGGCCCGGCGCGAGAGATCGCCGCTGCCGATCGCCCCCACGAGGACACGGCGTTGCTCTGTCCAAGCGGGCACACCTCCACCGTGTGCTCCACCGTGTCCTCCGGGCGTTCCACACAGTGGCGACACCCGGGCTTCGCTTCCACACGAATCCGGTTTTTTTTTTTTTATAGGTGGGAAAATCATCTTATAACAAATCTCGCTCTTGGGCGGAGCGAGAGATAGTGTCAGACTTTTACTGACTAAAAACCCACTCCTGTACCTTCGTTGCCTTCGTCCCAGGGCCCCGGTTTCGTTTTCACACTACCCATGGCCCCAGTAGGCTTCGACCCTGCTGGGCCCCTACGATTTGCTGACATCTCCCTGAGGCGCGCGCGGAACAATACGCGCCGTCGACGACTTGGGCTCGGTCCGGATGGTTACCGGACGGTCGGACGGCGGGCCACCCATTGCCCGCCGTCCGCAAGCCCGCGCCTACGGTGGCCGGAAATCAGGATCGGAATCCCGGCGGCGGCTGGGGCGTGAGAACCGTTGCCGTTGCCTCACGCGATCGGCCGCCTCCTTTGCCAGCATTACTGCTTCGCAGAAGGATGCGACCGCCTGCCACTCCTCCTCGCTCCGGACCATGGCCTGTACCAAGGCCCGGCGCGAGAGATCGCCGCCGCCGATCGCCCCCACGAGGACACGGCGTTGCTCTTCCCAAGCGGGGCACACCTCCACCGTGTGCTCCACCGTGTCCTCCGGGCGGTCCACACAGTGGCGACACCCGGGCGTCGCTTCCGCACGAATCCGGTGCAGGAACTTCCCGAACTTCCCGACACGAATCCGGTGCAGGAACTTCCCGAACTTACCGTGTTCGGTGAGAACCTGCGTCATGCGGAAGGTGAGGACGCCGTGAGGTCTTTCCAACCACGCCTCAAAGACAAGACTTACCGCCATAATTGTGGCATGCCCAAAGGAACAGGAGTGGGTTTTTAGTCAATACAAGTCTGACACTATCTCTCGTTCCGCCCAAGAGCGGGATATGTCATGATTTTCCCAACTAAAAAAAAAAACGAATAAGGCCCAGTCTTTTTAGGCTATCGAATATTACATTTGGTATATAATAAATAGCAACAAAAAGGCGTTAAGAAGTTTTATAAACTATGTCTAATAGTTTTTAGTAAAATGGTATAAAACAAAAAAAGGGGGGTCATACTAGGAATATTAAAAAATCGTTTTTAATATTCATAGTATGGCCCACATTTGAAAATTTATGATCTACTTATATATTTTAATAATACGCTCTTATGCTATATTTAATAATACTACGAATCTCAAAATATATGCCACTATTAGTTTTAAGCGTTGATTTTTTTGTTTTAGGGCTATTTTAAGTTTCTATAGAAAAAGGCCCAAGGTCAAACTTTTGAGTGATTATTTAAATTAAAAGACTAAATATTAAATAAAACTGCCTAATAAATATATTTTGTAAGAATAAAAATTTTGGTGACCTTGATATTACATAGATATTCATTAATTCATAATAGCGGGCTTTCTTGAGCTTGTTAGCTTCCTAAGATAGCCCATTGACTATGTTTAAAAAAAAATAGATTTATCTCTGTTGCGATCCCATTTTTTTTTTTTGAAAATCTTTCTTTATTAAACACATTAATACACCCCTATGTTTTAATTAGTACAAAAAAAAATCGGGCTCATTCTTTACCCGTTACTGATTATATTTTTGTAGTCAAAAGTAAAAAAAACGAAATTCTAAAATAGTCTAGGAAAATTACATGGGCGGAATTAGTAGGGAGCTGTGCCCAAGCTAAAAATATTCATGTCGGCCACATCATCGCTTACCATCAGGTGAGATAGTGGTCAAACGCGAGCCTATCAATAATAAAATAAAATAAAAGTACACAGACAAACAGTACGTCGTATTAAAGCTAAAAGGTATGGCTTTACAATGGTTTAAGTTTTATGATCAGAGAAGAAGCGAGAGACTATAAATAAGATCCAAAAAAAAATGCCTAATCATTTTGAATAGCAATGATGTCGCTACGCTACAATAACACGTTAAAGTGACAGTGACAGTAAATCAGTCAGATAACGCCTTTCAGACTTCGGGTATAATTCTATGAAAATGTATGAAACACTACCAGTGATACATATTCATAGAGGCTGGTGAAGAGAGTCAAAAATCAAAATACCAAGTAAAACGTAATCACATTGTTGTAGGTATATTGGTAATAGTCACTTTCAAACGTCGACATAAACATGCCGCGATATCGAAGAAGAGCGCGTCGTCTAACAGATGTTTTCGGATATTAAAGCGAATTCGCAAAAAAAAAATACAATTGAATATGCAATAAAACACTAAAAAAATAGCACTTGAATTTTTATTTAGCTACATAAATAAGTAAGGACATACATTTACTTAAATATATCTTAATGTTTTAACACATCATCACTACAATTACTCAGACGAGACATTCAATATTTTCATCTTCGAAGATCTGTTATCTAGGAATGAGGGTGGTGCCATTATATTTGCTTGATTAGCAATTGGTGGAATTGAAGGTAGTTCAGGAAATCCAGGTTCATTATCCTGTAGTTCTTCAACCTGTCTATGTATATCAGTCAATGTATTTTGTAACTACGGTGTTAAAGTTGTTACAATATGCACATTTGATTAGTGGCCACTCTTTAATTCAGGCACCTTGACTTCGTGAGCGTCAGAATCCAAATGGTAAACAAACAAGTCCAATATGCATAGCAGAATATTAATATTAGAAGCGTAAAGTCTGATTAAGGATAGCGTGGAGTCAAGTTTAAATATCCAATACAGTAACGAAAAGACAACACAGTAATATGTGGGAAGATCGACGCAAGATTAACACAGACAGTTTAGTTTAAAGAGCACAGAAATGTCAAAATACTTTAGGATGTTTAGATACACACTCTTGAAAATATTGTCGATTCCTAATGAGTAACGTGAGTGCCAACAAGACGCGCGGCAGCTCGAAAAGTGGTGTCTGCGATAATCGTGAAACTGTTAACTTTTTTAAGGTACCTTAGCAATGCAATTCTGGTATTCACGGGTGTTTTATTTATTTATTTATTTATTTATTTAAACTTCATGTACAGTAGTGGTACATAGGCGGACTTAATGCAACAAGGCATTCTCTACCAGTCAACCTTTAGGTTAAAAAGACAATACTGTGGTAGGTTTGCACAATAAACAAATAACAGATACTTCAAACAGAAAAAATAAAATAAAAAATTTATATATTAGTCTGACCTTCAGGCTTCCTACAGATAGGTACAGTGTTAGTCTTATGCGTGTATCCAAACTTAGATGCAATTTGTATAGATGTATACTCCATGATTGCAAAGAAACAAAACGACACATAAAAACTTTTTAGAAAAAAAAAATAACCGACTTCACTAAAAAAAACACTAAAAGGATCAAAATAACTTTAATTTCGGAAGTCGGTGTTTCTCGGTATTGTTTGTTTCTTATTTAACACCGACTTCCGAAATTAAAGTTATTTTGATCCTTTTAGTGTTTTTTTTAGTGAAGTCAGTTATTTTTTTTTTCTAAAAAGTTTTTATTTCACACTTTTTAGTTGCGATACACTTATAAACAGAGTGCCTATTTCTCATGACAATTCCAATTAACCCAAATACTGCTAGGTTACATTGTTTTATTATAAAGTTCCGGTGTCTACCTTCCTCCTTCCGGCTCCATCATCAGATCAGTTCGATAGTACCTTATAGCCAAAGAGCATCTCACGACAATTCTAATAAGCCCAAACACGGCTAGGATACATTGATTAATTACGGAGTTCCTGTGCCTACCTTCCGGCTCCATCATCAGATCAGTTCGATAGTACCTTATAGCCAAAGTGCTAACCATGACAATTCTAATAAGTCCAAACACGGCTAGGTTACATTGATTAATTACGGAGTTCCAGTGCCTACCTTCCGGCTCCATCATTATCATCAGATCACTTCGATGATACCATTTTCAACGTAACTATTCAGAATCATTCATTTATTTGTATTGTCATAGTCGCTTAACTATATCTTCATTGTGATATCTATTTGAGTATGAAGTTCCGTTGACCATTTCTGGTCTTCTTCATCAGTTCCACTTCATCAAATGTTACTTTTTGACTGTAAATGCTTAAGTTCTTGATGAAAATACTAAAATTACCATAGGGTTGCCTATAATTTTTGAGGAGTTCCCTCGATTCCTCATGGATTCCATCATCAGAACTGGATTTTGAAAAAAATGGGACCAATCTGGAAGCATATCCTATAAAGGGAAAAAAAAATTTTGCAAATCGGTCCATAAACGACGGAGTTCTGAGGTAACAAACATAAAAAAAAAAAAAAAATAATGATGATAAAAAAAAAAAAAAAAATACAACCGAATTGATAACCTCCTCCTTTTTTTGAAGTCGGTTAAAAAACAATTAATGCACATATTTTATTGGGATTCTTGGTCGCCTGTTCTAGAGAAATGTGATTGTTGCGATTTGTTTTTATTTATTTTAAAAGTAATTTTCATATATTAATAATGAATGTAGGTACATTAAGAATTCTGAATTGGGCAGGATCCGGCCATGTTTTTTGTCATAGTTGGTAAATTCATAATAGAATCAATCATTCATAACAATTGCTACTAAAAATACTACGCGCAGTGTTTTTTTTACCAATTTTGATCGTCATTTATTCCTTCATAATCAATAGCCTGTACAATATTTCCGTAAATTGGGTGACATTTCGGGATATGACCAAACGCTAATAACTTTGCTGTTTATGAATATTATTTATTGAGACTTTACTTAAATAATAACAAGACCTTCTAATAACCTTTAAGTATTTTTTGCTAATTAAAAATTAGTGGTGTAGGCATATAAAAAACCAGTTGTTTAACTTAAATCCTTTTTTTATTTAATTTACAATGATTTAAAATTAAGTGGGCCTTATACGGCGACCGCGGCAGTACCTTACCTATTTATTCTGATATTGCCTTTGTTGTTTTATTGCTAGCTTCTGACAGTGGCTTTGCCTGCGTGGACTTAGTAGGTAGTTTCCACCATTATAAATTATAGTCCATGTGTGATATTAGGTATTCTGGTACCTTTCATCTAAATTCGTCAGCTGTTTGATCGTGTAGGAGTAACAAATGGAATAACTACTTTCCGCCATTATAAATTGTAGTCCTATGAGGTATCCTGGTACCAAACATCCAAATTCGTTCAGCTGTTTGAGTGCGAAAGAGTAACAAACATACACATACAAAATTTTGAAATTTTGCCTTTAGTTAGTGTGATCCTCCCTAGTCCTATCCTGAGTTTACAAAAATCTCGTAGCAAAGAAGCGTTTTCACATTTCCAAATCGGGAATATATTTCAAGATTTTTCTTTGAAAATCAGATTCAAACTATTTTAAACATGTTGTCCAAAAATATGCAAAATCGGCACAGTTGTTCTCAAACAATACGTATAAATGCAAATAGCATTTTAATTTACATATATTTTATAGTCTTTTAGCGTGGAAAAGTATTATATTGGATTATCATACATCTATCAGGATCAAACATCTTACTTGCACACAGATTGGCAGTGGACGTAGCAGTGACGGTGAAGTAGGCAGGCGGGCAGAAGTCGGGCGAGGGGCAGGGCTCCGTCATGTTGAAGACGTGCAGCGCGCGCTCCGGGATGGCCTGGCAGCTGTGCGACGCCTCCGCGCCGCGCCACATGCACACCAGCAGCTGCCCTTGCCCGTCGTTGCGGAACTGGAGAAATTACTCTGATTATGTTTATGATTACCTACCTAAGGCCTATGCTCCCATTTAGTGCCGTAAAACAGTGACTTTCTGAATAATACTTCTCGGTAACGGCGGGGTTAATAGATTAAAAAAATATATATATTTATTATAGATTCATAAATAACATTAACAACATAATGATTTTTTCGTATGACTAATACTTTTGCCAAAAAAAAAATTAACAACATGATATTTTTTTGCTTGTTTTCCCTATTCCTTTCAAACGACTTTGATCTTTAGAAATATGTTTACACAAAAAAATGCTGGTTAAATGTCCTTCAGAATGTACATATGTAAATTATCAATATTTAGCAAAGAAAATGATTTTAACGGTCAGCGGAGCTCTACGCGGGCGCAGGCAGCAGTACGAGTTTGTGTACCTACATTTCAAGGGACTATACATCTTATCTGAACAGACATTGTGTTTCTGGAGAATTTGTTGCGTCACTTCTTGCCAGCTAAGTTCTGGGGAACGGTGACGGGGGTGAACGTTTGGGTAACAGTCTTTATTTATATAAGCACACCAAAGACTTATTTACAAAATAATTCCAGCAATATGTGGGTCAAATTTACGAGGAGATCTTGTGTAAAAAGTTACCTGAAGGTATGCACAACATATGCTCACAATAGGTCTAATTAATGAATGGGATCTTAAAATTGACAATGTTCATATAAAAATACGAAAATAATAATTAGAAACTAATGTTTTAAATTAAAATAAATTAAAATCATATTATTATTGAATTAAATTAAAATATCGTTAAATTACAGTATTATAAATTAAATTAAATTTATGAAAAGTGATGTTCAAAAAGTGTCGGCTATTAGCTGTAGCTTAATTTATGATTTATGAAACTATCTTCATATAATTACTTGATTATTACATACGTGCAATTTAATAGTCATTCTTCTTGTTTGCAATATTACATTACATCTCTAAAATGTAATTTATATGTTTCAATGAATAGGATCACATTTACAAAAGACAGTGAAAATCAAACAAAAACATACGAGCAACAAGCATATTACAATCTCGCAACAAATTACTTCTAACCATGGAACGCTCTGTTTCTAAAACGGGTTACAAAAATTCCTCTTTTGTAACCAGTTTTTCGAACTGGCTAGATAAAAATATACTACTCCTCTCGGCAGACCAAAATAGACTGTAGACCGACAGTCGGTCGCCGACTATTTGTCGCACGTGTACAAGTACATACACAGCAGGTTAAAGAGAAAAGTAGCATACAGAACGTATTGCAGTCTACGATAATCTTAAAAGTCAAAGTCAAAAGTTTTTATTTCACATAGAATAGAATAGAATTTATTTTGTTTCGGACACAAAAAGATCCATAAAGTGTTAGTAACTTAATAAATAACTTATTATCTAGTGTTAGTACCCATTACCCTTTGTATAATAAATTTTATAATCGGAGAGCTATTCTCTCCGCTACAGTTCTCAGGATGCTGTTGCGACTATCTCTCACTCTAGTAAGCAGCGAAGCGCTTTTCTTTCGAACAATCGCGAGGAACCCGTAGGTACGAGCCTGCGCAAACATACCCGACGCACTGCAGTAGCGAGGCAGTCCCAACAACATCCTGAAGGCATTATTATATTGGACGCGCAGGACATCCAGCGATCTCTTGGTGTAATTGACCCATAGATTACCCGTGTACAGACTCTGGCAGTAGGCCTTAAAAAGAGTAATTTTAACTTGGTCGGTACACCGAGCAAATCTACGGACCAACATGTTGCACCGGACGGCTAGTGCCCTGCGCTCCCTTTCAATGTCTACATCGTCTTTAAGGTCGTCGGATAGATAATGTCCCAAGTATTTGAAAGAGGATACTCTTTTGATTGCAGACCCGTTTAGAAGAAGCTCGGGTCCTTCTTATCGATCTTTGCCAACGACCTTAAAGACCATGTATTCACACTTATTTACATTATAAGTTAAACCATGTGCGGCAGCATAGGCTTCACAAGTCTTAAGCAGTTTCCCTACTGCCCCCGCAGACGGACCCATAGGCCTACATGGGCACTTATAAAACGTCAGAAGCTAGTGCACGGTTCCAAATTGGTCGTTTCCTATGGAGAAGAACCGGCAAGAAACTCCATGGTTACTCTTTTAAAAAAGTGGTTGTTTACAATATTTTCATATTACAGTATTAAAAGTATATTCAACCCCGCAATTTTGTTTTCAGTCTATTGTCTATTCTCATAACTGCCACTGGAATGCCATGGCAGTGTTCGCGAAGCCAAGAAAATGTGTGCAGCTCTATGGTTTGTACCTCACCTGGCCACTGTTGGTCAGGCAATACATTTTTTTGACGTAGGTAATGACCTTTTTTTAGAAAATCATCCAATGACATCACCCGCTCTGGGCGGAGCGACAGGGCATGTCAGACTTTTACTGACAAAAACCTACTCCTGGTCCTTCGTTGCCTTTCATACCAGGGTCGAGTCTTCCTTCCAGAAGCAGACCCTTGGCCCCAGAAGGCTTCGCCCCTGCTGGACCCCTACGGTTTGCTGACATCTCCTTGAGGCGCGCGTACTTAAGCTCGGTCCGGACGGTTATCGGACGTTCGGACGGTGAGCTACCCATTGTTCGCCGTCCGCAAACCCGCGCCTACGGTGGCCGAAAATCGGGATCCCTGCGGCTGGGGCGTGAACGCCGCTCCCTCGCGCTGCACGTGCGGCCTCCTCCTTTGCTAACATTACTGCTTTGCAGAAGGAGGCGACCGCCTGCCACTCCTCCTCGCTTCGGACCATGGCCTGTACCAAGGCCCGGCGCGAGAGATCGTTCCCGCCAATCTCCCCCAAAAGGACACGGCGGTGCTCTGCCCAAGCGGGGCACACCTCAACAATGCTCCACCGTGTCCTCCAGGCGGTCCACACAGCGATGGCAACCGGGCGTCACTTCCGCACGAATCCGGTGCAGGAACCTCCTGAACTGACCATGTCCGGTGAGAACCTGCGTCATGCGGAAAGTGAGGACGCCGTGAGGTCTTTTCAGCCACTCCTCAAAGAGGGGACTTACCGCCATAATTATGGCGTGCCCAGACGTTATGACCTGGCAGATAATTATCTCGTCGTTTTTTTTTAAAATTAATATAAACTGCTTGATCCCACCTGAGGGTAAGCAGTGATGCAATCGTTGATGGTGAGGAGCACTAGTTTATTAAGAGCCTATTCACTCTAGCCTTGAATGAAGACACCTAAATTATAATCGGACGGGAAGACTGCAGCAGGCAAATTGTTCCAGTTGTATGTCATAACAGTTGATGGTAATTGATACCTAGGGGATTTGGGAGGTCATTGCATTAGTCAAACTTTTACTTACACGTAAATAAATATTTACCTGAATCCGTATCAAAGACTGCAGCTTCAAGTAATAGGGGTGCATGCGATAGAACACGGGCCGGCCGGGGAGCGCGAAGTCTTCGTACTCGACCTGGTTGAACCGCGTGTTGTTGAAGGGGCACTGGGCGCCTATCAGCCGCTGCGGAATGTTGCTCTTCACCACGTACGTGTCCACTGCGACTATCACGTCTTGCACACTCCTTGAAGCCGTCTGAAGTGATCCAATTTATTTTAAAATCAACAGGCTTACACGCGATTCTCAGCTCAGCTCCATGATTGTAACAACGAAAACATTGTCTTTATTTCATTGTCTTTTCCGTCGAGTGTGAACCTACATTCCTACCTAGTTAGCTGTAAGACCTTACTAGTAAGTGGTTATTTACAGTCGTATGCAGCGAGAATTCTTCCATTACAGTAATTACTCACTATTTACAATTGCTAAAAAATAATTACCTTTATTAAAATTAACCTCAAGATAACCTTCTATTTCTTTGTTTTAAGATTCGGTATACTTAATTACTTCATGCCCGATATTAATCCTTCTTTAATTTTTATTGTAAACCATAGCAACTTATAAAATAAGTGGATAACAAAGGTCTTACATAGGCGAGCTTAACTCAAAGTTGAGTTTTCTTCCAGCAAACCATTGAGTGATAGAGAGAGATCACAATCTATCCGTGATCACAATAGAAAAACAAGCTGTAAATAAAATGTCTGGCTTACATTAACAGAGTAAACAAGCCGCGTCACATGAATCTGGAATGTGGTCTGGCATCTCTAGGATCAACGTTCCTACTGAACTTAACTGGCGACTGCGCGTATCCAGTTATAGCAATTAACTACCTTAATTACATATTTCAAGTAAATATGGAGATGCCGAGATGGGTAGTAAGTATGTGCATGTAATCCTGCAATATTATTTTCACTTGAATAAGTGAAATGACATTATCTACACTGATATAATAAAGCGGAAGGGCTTTTGTTTTTGTTTAATCTGAAACTACCAGTCGGATTGGAAAATGTTTCTGTATGGGATAGCAAGATTTATGGCGAATAGTACAAAACTATATAACATCACGCTGCGAGTTACGGAAACGGAGCAGTAACCAAAGACGCAAGTGAAACCGCAGGGGACAGCAGCAGCTGCTAGTGATTATATTTTTTTTAACAGACAAGGAAGCAGAAAAGAGAGGCCTTAGAAACAAAAGCTACTTACTTGAACAAATAGCTCCGAGTAGTCCAAATACTCATTATTGATATTCTGGAAATCAGACACATCTTCGGCGACGTACGTGAAGTAGACGTCAAAGTACGTGCTTCTGAGTGACCTCATGAGTTCCCTTGCGCGCTCCATCTCGATCGCCGACGGACGGTCGCTGGGGCTCACAATGAGCACCACGGTACTGGGGCCGCCGCTTGCGTTGTTCGCGATCTCCACTAGCGAACTGTTCAGCGAGTGTTGCAGGACACGGGACAACACCGTTGGAAGGTTGAGGCGGTTTGGCCCTAAAGTTAACAGAACTTTTTTAATAGACTGAGCAGAAAGATTGGATCTATGATTAATACTATAAATAGAATACTATAATGACTATCAGTCCCTGATGATGCTGTACCTAGACTTTTAGTCTTTGTTGATGATGTTTTTTTTTATGATGATGTGAATGAGGCATTAAAACTAAAAAAAATAAAAGAGCATACATAAACCAAAACGAGGCCAGGGTTTGATACTCGATAATATCCTCATGTGTGAAAATTATCATGATTTGATGTTATGACTAATATATCTATATAAGTTATAGGTAAGTATCAACTTTTTATGGAATGTATTGTAATTGTCCAAGCACAAAAACCTTATTAGTGAACATTCGTTTCACGAATGTGTTGAGGACATTCGTTGCGGGAGAATTTTTTTTACGCAACGAACGTATATTTTCAAAACGAACATTTGTCGAGAGCTCACCTCATGACAAATGTTCGTTCACAATGACTAGAATTTGTATTTCGTGTGTGGTTTCACCAACTCACCGAACTGTTCGTTTCGCGAATGCATGCTTGTCGCGTAACGAAAGCTCGCATAACGAATGTTCGCAAACTAATTTACTAAGCCAAGGCTCGTGGTGATTTCTGTCCTTTAGCCTTTTTTTTAGCTTAAGTTAAACTTTTTGCCGCAACTAAATACCATAAACCTTGAAAGTCAGTGTTAATTAGGCTTTCCACGAATGTATGTTGCACGGTTGCAATAAAAATAACTGAAGCTCCAATTTGGCGGATATGACTCTGCCATCGTCAGTCTTCAGTTTCGAGAGCTGGCTCTGCCCAAAGACCGATCTCGTGCAAATACTTTGGAGCCCTTATTCCGCTCAATCGCGTCCGTAATCCTCTGGGTATTAAATCGGCGAAGGTCGCCGCGGTCATACATGGTCTCTACTTCGTCGTCGGGGTGCGTCGAGGTCGGGGCGTAAACCTGTATGACCTTCAGCGAGTTTTTTTAATGATATTCTGAGTATAAGGTACGCCACCCTGGTAGACACACTCTCGATCTTCACCACATTGTTCACAATGGGACTTGTGGACGAAAAATCCGACACCACCCTGGGACTGCTGGTCACCCTCCCGAAAAACTACCGGATTCGAGAATTATCGTGTCCTCCTGTCTTCGGACTTCAGATTATCCAATAATACTCCATCGTAACCTGTCAATTCCTCCTCAAGTTCGTTTATCTTCTCGTCGGTACTCAGTGTACCTACGCGTGTAATATGTTGCCAGGTCCAGTCGTTGTTTTTTAAAGGAGGTAACTGGATCCCATCCGGTGATTCTTAGCAACCCTTACCTCGCCATAGCCTTGACCGCTACCGGAATCAAGGGCTGCCGGGCACTAGGGACCATTTCTGTTTTGATTATCATTTTTGCATATTACGGCAAACCCCCCCGGTTTGCCGTAATATGCATTAAGTATTATAATTTAAGATAATATGTTGATGTCTTACATTCGTCTGTAAAGTTCATAATGTGGGAAAACATCATGGTGAGATTATAAGAGGGAGGCGCAATCCAAGCCCCCGTGTTTCCATGGAGAAGGGATATCGAACCTCGTTGCATATTGATCTCGAATGATCCGCCGATCCACCTGAAAAAAATAAAATTATACAAAATGATTTTTTAAGTCTTAAATTTACAGGGTGCGAAAGGAAAAAAAACAAAATATGAAAATTGTTAATTGATAAAATGCCCTGAAAATTTGTTTCTCTATTTTCATATTTTAAGCAACAAGCCAGGTCAGAAAGACGATGAGTAGTGATTGATGTAGCTAGTTCAGACCTTTAAAGTAACCAGTATTTTTGGACGAGGAAACTAAGGAAACCAATAAAGCATTGAGAACTTGAGCTGGAATATCATCACATCTCAAGTGACCTTTTCAAAGCAGTTTTTTTTTGAGAACAGCTTTTTTATTTTCGCTAACGTCAAACAGGATGTATTCAAAGCAGTTCTGCTCATAAAAGCCAGTAACATTTTCTAACAAAAAAAAATTCTAAGTAGTTATTTCTTGCCATCGTAAAAAACATCTTACAGACATTCTTTTTTATAGCCATTTTAAAAATTAACATACAAGCAATTTGCGAGGTCACTCCAGTTTTATCTAATTTCCTGCTCGGGTTGTTTTTTTGCAATCCTCTTTTAACGTTAATTACATTATGCATAACAACGTAACGCAAGGCCTCGTGTGAATGGTAGTTAGTGAGACTCACGACATGAATTGTTCGACGTTGTAGCCTTTCCATGACCCGTCCGTGGCTACGATCAGGTCTATGATTGGTGCACCGCCCAGCACTTGACAAGCTCGATGATTTCGCCGCATTATGACAGCTGAAATTAAAATTCAAACTATTCATAGGTAGCAAGCGTTGTGCATACGTCTATGTTTTCTGATAGCTACAATCTGGAGGTCTTTAAGTCATGAGTGAATAGGTTACTTCTAGGTTCTAGGTAACCTTGCTCCATCTTGGACGACATCACCGCTTACAACGGTAAGCGGGTGAGATAGTGGTCAAGCGCGAGCCTAGTAATAATAATAAAAAAACTGTGCAAGTACGAAGCGGACTCGCGCACTGAGGGTTCCGTACTAACTAAAATTTCCGAACGGAGTCTCGGAAGATTTTTTCCGAATTGTAAAAAAGGATTTTTTTTTGTGACGTAGGTAACAACAAATTTACTTTTATTCCTATACCTGTGCTATAAGACCTTGCTTTATGCCAAATTTCACGATTCTGGGTCGAAGGAATCAAAATTCATAGGGTACTTCCCTAGTTGGGTGGTTAGTTTTTAAATATACGTTTTTTTGCGACAGAGACGGCCGTATCTTTTTTATTCGTTAACTTAGAAGTTTGATTTTTTCACAGCTTCAAGGGACCGCAGACCTGAGTATATGGTTTTAATTTCATTGATACCTGATACCTTCAGGTGTTCTTGAGATAAATGGTCTTGACAGACCGACAGACAGACGGACGGACAACAAAGTGATCCTATAAGGGTTCCGTTTTTTCATTTTGAGGTACGGAACCCTAAAAAACATTACAAAATTTATGTTTGCGTAAGATTTATCGCCATTATCGCTGCACTCGAAACAGGGGAAAAATAAAAGACTGTTTAGACGGGCTGCATTCCAAAAGCAAGCTTGCTGAAATATGCAGTTTGAATGCTGTTAGCTCTCAGGCAGGCTATAAGAAACGTAACTGTAAGAGATCTCGCCTTATTAGCTGTTCTATAGTTAGAATGTACACACTTGACATTTTGGAATATTATTTGTACATTACGACATCGATCGTTGAAAACCTTAAAAAACAGCTGAGGTTGTGGTAGTAAAACTAGCTACAGCTGTGGTAACAAGATTGACAGCGAGGCTAACAGCGTTGGTTACACTTATGGTGGCCAATCGAAATGATTCTTTTAAAGTGAACCCAAAATTACAAACTAACTAATTAAACAAGTGAAAAATAAATGGTAGTAGTAGTAATACTTAAGTTATTTAATTAACTAATTAAATAACTTTTTTTTTCTGTTTGAAGTATAGATCTGTTATTTGTTTATTGTGCAAACCTACAACAGTGTTGTCTTTTTTAACCCAAAGGTTGAATGGTGGAGAATGCTTTGTTGCATTCTACTGCCTTGGACATCCTCCGTAAAATTGTGCAAGTGCTTGTAAATAAATAAAATTAATTAATTAAGTCCGCCTTTGTACTACTACTGTAAATGAAGTTTAAATAAATAAATAAATAAAGTTGGTCAATACTAAATTAGATATCACCCAAAATTGATAAAATTAACATATTTATTATTTTTACATTTTAACACTGGAGGGATCGACAGAATTTGTATAGGACAAACATTGGACCAAAAATGAAAACTCACGAGCATACTCCATGAAGGCAGTGACCGCAGCATTTGTTATCCTCTCCATCTCTTCGACAGGTATATACAGAGTGATCTGTCTTAGAGACAGTACGTGAGCGAATCTAGAAGTTTCCGTGAGCAAATCGTCCCTTTTCACTATTTCTGTGAAGAGATTCTGACGGTTGCAAGCTTTCACTGTCGGCTCGAAGGTGACTCCTTCGTTCGAATAGTACATGTCTAGGATTTGAGACAGCCGGAGAGATCGCCTTTGTTCTATCCATTTCGGTACGTAGTGCGCTAATATGAGACCTGAAATTGTTTTATTATGTTTGAGGAGGTAAGAGTGCAGATTATGTTCTAGGAATATTTTAGAACTGTTATAAGTATTGCCCAGTTACTGGGTTGTGGCAGGTAGACGCTCCATATAATATCCTGGTATCCAGCTGCATCCGTTTATACTGGAAACTGACCTCAATATAGTTGGGAAATGGCTAGGCAGGTAGCCTTATCCTACCTACATGGTTTAACTGCCTAACACTCTGAAAAAGTTTAACATTGAAACAGATAATCGATTTTTAATTTCTCGTTTTGGACCCAAATAATAACAATATAATCTTTGACGGCACGCGGTTGGCGCATTGGTTGAATGATTGGCTGCTGCGCGGCGTGTTACGGGTTTGATTCCCGCACGAAACAAATAAACTGGTGGACAATAAAATTAGGCCACCTACCAAATATGTTGTCGTGATTGTGTTTCAAAACAAAAACTTTTTTTTATATTTTATAAGTATTGCGTGTTATCTCATGTTAGAATGAACACGCAATACTTATAAAATTAAAAAAAAAGTTTTTGTTTTGAAGCACAATCACGACAACATATTTGGTAGGTGGCCTAATTTTATTGTCCACCAGTTTATTTGTATGGATACAGATGGTGTTTGTGAACGCAACCACGATACAGGAGTTATTCCTAGTGTGAGCCAACGCTAATTAAAAAAATATATAATAATTTGGAAAATAACTACTTAGGTATCATGTAGTTCATTACAACAATTGTTACGGTAAGTTTTTCTATTTACTTACCATCAATCCCAGCTAGAATCTCGGCGTCTGTGAGCTGCCAGTCAGCCAGAGTCAAGTTCTGCGGGAACAGGTAATGGTCGCGAGGCAGCAGCGTGTCATTCCAGCGGTTGTTACTGCCGATCACCATGCTCTGCGGCACGGCGCCCACGCGGGGACCCTGGTTCACTACAACTTCTGCTATGTCGCCTGGAAAACGTGTTTTGACTTCTTAACTACCTATTCTTAAAACGTTTTAATGTGTCTGAATTGAACGCACAGGACCGCTCGTTGTGGCGGTATTTGGGTGAGGCCTATGTCCAGTAGTAGACGTCTTTCGGCTGAAATGATGATACAAACCTACATAACATCACGCTGGGAACCCTTCAGTAGAGACCACTTTTTGCTCGTTATGTTAAAGTACCATGCAATAGGGGGAGAGCCAGTTGCCTTGAACTGGGAACAAAGCTGAACCCCAGACTGCTATAGAGAAGTTCCAGATAAAAAAATTATATAGTTTTAAAAGACGTGGGAATCAAACCCAGGACGTCGAGCACAACAGCAGCGCTTGCGACCTCTAGACCAATGAACTAGGCGAACTTGTGATGTCTATCATAAAAAAACCGGGCAAGTGTGAGTCAGACTCTCGCACTGAGAGTTCCATACAAACTTACCTTTGTAAATAGTGTAATTCCCAATGGAGTCTCCAAGATTTATCCGAATCGCAATATTTTTTGTGACGTAACAACAAATTTACTGTTTTCAGATTTATTCCAATACCTGTGCTATAAGACCTCAGGCTTCTGGACCAACGGTATGTACCCTATGAATTTTGTTACCCTTGAGAGTGTCGAAAAATACGTTTTTTGCGACATAAACGGCCGTATAGAAGTTTGATTTTTTCACAGGTTTATGGGACCTCAGATCTGAGTATATTATGGTTTTAATTTCAACTTGATACCTCCACGCGCTCCTGAGATAAAGGGTCTTGAAAGACAGACGGACAACAAAGTGATCCTATAAGGGTTCCGTTTTTTCCTTTTGAGGTACGGAACCCTAAAATCTCGACTGCCTTGTATATGCACCACCTATGTGTGGCCACTGTGTGTTCTACAGATCTAGGGGCTAGTGTTGCCAGGTCCGATTGGATAAAAGTCGGGACAGATGATAAAACAAATCGGGATTTAGGGTTTTAAATCGGGACAAATTTTTTTTTGAGGTGGAAATCATCCAAGGCCTGCTCCTGCTGTAGAGTGGAACGAGAAGGCGTATCAGACTTTTTCTGACTAAAACCCAAACTTCTCTCGCTCCGGACCATGGCCAGAACCAGGGCCCGGAGCGAGAGCGAGCCGCTGCTAAACGCAGTCATGAGGACACGGCCGTGCTCCGTCCAAGTACATACTTCCACCGTAAGCTCCACCGTTTTAATAAAGACAAAAAAGAAAAAAAAAATTAGTTACAAATTACCGCTGTTTTAAAAGTTAAAATATTTTTATATTAAAATTGTGTTATTGGTTACATTTTACTGCATACGAATGGAATGGATGAACGAAGATCGATTAATTGAGTCATAGATTACATACTTATTATTATGTGGATTAAAGCAGAAGACATTATGGTTGCGTGTGGCGGACGAAGACGACGCAGCTCTAGCCAGTGATGCGCCGTGTGCCATTTGTAACGCACTTGACATAGAGATGCGAATGCGATACAGGTTAATTTATTGTAATAATAATGGCTTTAATTTTTTTTTTTATTTATCGGGACATTTAGCGTCCCGAGCAAATCGGGACGCGTCTCCAGACCCTAGAGTAATATTTTGGGCCATTCACCTAACATTGTATAGTTAACATTATTAAAGTGTAATAACCGTTTGTACCTAACTAATTAGTAACACACAACCTATAAGGACGGAAATGGCGGTGATAACACGTATCAATATTTAATTAAAAACTTCCTACCAGCTAGTGTGGCGACCCAAATGTTGCCTATGTCAGCGACGTCTGATTGCCTTTGCGCAGCAAGTATAGGGTCTAATGTCTCTATGTCTTCAAACCACTCTTGCTTGGCTGACACCATTAGGGGCTCAGCAATATCTTCTTTAAAGATGTTCGCGTTAAGTATTTCAGTCACTGCTACCCGCTGATATTCCAGAGATGCGGCGATGGCGGCTACTAATGTACCGGGAGAAACAGTTCCCCAATTCGTTTGGATTACGCCATCCTCTATTGGACATCTGCTGATTACTCTGAAAAATTATATTTGCCCAAGTATTACGATTACTGTGTTATACTAAATCAGGTAGATATGTACATATAAATGTATGAAAAGTGACAACAACTTTGTTTAGTATTAATTATTATTTCAAGGTAAGTACCTACCTAAACGAAAACTGGTCGGTTTATCCTAGAGACGTAACTAACCAATTGACCATGCCAACCTAATTTTAACAAACTAGCTTTTGCTCGTAGCTTCGCCCGCGTACATAAAATATCACTCAGGAATAAAGCAGCTTCCTAACGGTGAAAAAAATTTTTAGGAGTATGTGGAACCGAGAGTATAGTCTCACATACCTCCTTTGAAAAGGGAGGATCCTCCGGCCAGACGGGTGTTATGTCTGGTGGGCAGCTGCCCGATAGATGATTTCGGGCTGTTCTATATGTTCCAATAGCGCGGAGAACTTTGATTGCGCGATGCAGGATTAGTTCATATGTGACGCCATAGATGTCGCTACATCACTCCCCTCCGGAGATCGGAGATCGATGGTTCTTGATACTTCTTGATGCGTGCCAGGCCAGTGGTAGGTTGGTTCTAGTGGGTCGGAACCGAATGCCGCATAGTTCTCGGTGAGTCGGAACTGTCTGCGGTGATGCCCCAGTGAGTCGGGGTGGTGCTATCCCAGTGAGTCGGGATGATGCTGCAGGCTCCTGTGAGTCGGAGTAGTGCTGCTGACTCCAGTGAGTCGGAGCGGTGCTATGCAACGTAGTGGCTTGACTGCTGGCGTCGACCAGGAGAGGTTCTTCGTAGCTCTTCATGTGACTGGCCGAAGGTGCAGTGTGCTTCGCCAAGGTCGCTGATGAGGCTGAGGGTGATGACCAGGTATGACGAGGTAGGCATGCTGGTGGTCAGAATACCCTTTATAGCCGTGGGTGCTGGCTGTATGGCTCGCTGCTCGAAAGCTTGAGGAAGTGATGACGACGTCACGAAGTAGTGGCTGCACGAAGGCTGCGCTGACGTTCTTTGTCGAGGGTCACCAGTTTAGGAGTATGTGGAACCGAGAGTAAAGTCTCACATACCTCCTTTGAAAAGGGAGGATCCTCCGGCCAGACGGGTGTTATGTCTGGTGGGCAGCTGCCCGATAGATGATTTCGGGCTTTTCTATATGTTCCAATCGCGCGGAGAACTTTGATTGCGCGATGCAGGATTAGTTCTTATGTGACGCCATAGATGTCGCTACAAATTTAACAATCGGACCAGTAGGTACTTCCAGAGATTATTATTACTACAAACAAAAAAAAACAAACTACCTCTACATATAATATTAGTGTATATGATATCTATGGTGTAGACGTAGATTATAAATAGAAATACCTACCTACTAACGTATAACCCAAGCCTTGTAAGTACCTAATTGTAACAGTTAACGTCATAAGCGTATATTGGGGGGTGGGTCGTACCCACACCAGTATGGCCTAGCGCCTACCCCAGGATGTTGGGCTAGGTACCGATGCGAAAGTCTGTTATGGACGCCAAGATATTGATAAGTTCACACAAAAACCAAGCATATCAGGGGGCAGGCCTCTCCTGAAAGTAACCCTAGATACCTACGCGGATTGCTGGTAGCGTGTGAAGTCAGTGACTACAATTCTAAGGACTTTAAACTAAGGACTTTATCAAGACTTTCAATTATATTACTTGTCCAAGTATACCCGGTTTACTATGGTAAACCACAATTCTACTATAGTCTGGGTATTGAAATCATACAGTAAATAAGGTCGTCTACCTAAACCAAAGGCTGACCTTTGCTGACGCAAGTACACTATTTGATTTCAGAGACAAAAGCCGATGAACTAGTGACGACAATAAAATAATACCTATACGAGTACCTACATAACATACCTACACCTAGTTCGTAAGGGTTATTCCTTTAGAGCCCCGATTCCCGAGAGCCCCGTACCGGATACACCCAATTTGTTTTTATCTTGATAAACTCAAATTTTGAATATTTTACTGACTTACGTCCGGAGCGGTATGAACTAGCCCGAACTGACCCACATTGAATGATCCCAAATAACAATTATTTACAAATGCATGCTCCGCCCATTCTATTTATGTGTGCTATTAAAATTAAGTGTAGCTGCTTTCTTAGTGTGCGTGAGAAAATTTTAAGTGTGTGTCGTAAATACAAGATATGTGAATGTTGTAATTATTGTGGTGGGAGATAAGCGGTGTCACTAGGACTCCTTACTATTACGCAATAAAGGGATATCTCCGGATATCTATGGTGTGTCACTAGGTGGGCGGGTGATAAATAACTTAAGGTATGCTGTTGATACGACCCTTCTTGCAAAAACTAAAGAGGATTTGGAAGAGCTCTTGACTCGTCTGGAAACGATAAGCCTTCAATTCGGACTGGCTCTTAATAGGGACAAGACAAAAATTATAATAGTGGACCGGGCTGAACATCACACCAAAGGAGTACTGACTATCGCTAACTGCGAAGTAGTCCAGAGCTACTTACATGCAGGGTTGGGTAGTATTTGAATTACTTGTAATTAAAATACGTAATTGAAATACAAATACGTGTTTGGTATTTGTATTTCAATTACTTCCTTAAAATGTAATTTGTAATTCGTATTTCAAATACCTGACGGCGAAGTATTTTGTAAAGTATTTTGTATTTCAAAATTTCAAATACTTGAGGCTTCAAAATACATTTTAACATTAAAATACATTTAACCTTCAAGAAAGATTGTTTTCTTTAGCAGGTTTTATTCACTCTCCAACAAGAGGCTGTTTGTCTGACAGTACATTTAAAAATCTAGTGTTCATGAAAGGAAACTGGTTTTACTAATTAATTAATCTTGTTTTCCTCTACTTTTCAGCCCATGCTGGTCTAGATTACTTATTTTATAACATAATTATGTAAGTAAGTAATTTGTATTTTGTATTTCAATTAAAAATAGCTAAAATACTGTATTTTGTATTTTATATTTGAAATAAGATATTTTGTACTTTAATTACTTGCGATACCTACTGTATTTTGTAATTTGTATTTCAATTAAAGTAAAGCATGCCCCTGCAAGCTCAAGGAATACCCCGTTCATAAGAATCCGCTATTGAATGCATTTACCCACATAGACCGGTATTCGTAGTAACAAAACTTTATTTAATTTTTTAAACAGTAAGTAGGTACATGTAAAGGCAACGAAGTGGCATTTGACCTTAGGTACGATAGTAAAAGTATTATTAGCACAAGTAAGTAAACACTAAACAACCTACGCGGTAAAGTTTGGCGAGTACACATTACGTCACACACGACTGAACAGATGTTTTAGCTTCTGTTTATTTTCATTTCTTATTTATTTACATACTCACCGACCAGTACTTTGTGTCTGCATATTATTGCTGCTTTGAGACAGCTGTGCCGATAAGGGACATACTAAATTTTCATCACCTCGCTCCCACTGTCGTACTGCCGAACTGAGCATTCTGTGCAGAAGACACTTCTCGCCTACCGGTAGAATTTCGTCAACTTGTATGAGATTTTGGCTCGGCAGGAATATATCCATGAGGATCTTATATTTGTGGAATTGGAAGCTGGATGCTCTATACGGTAGTATGAATTCCGTTTCCACGGCGTTGGCTGAGGATTGCTCAATGCCATCTAGACGTAGGCTGTGGAAACAATAAGACGTGTCTTTAGGTAGGCAGTTGAAAACAGTGCACGAGTAATTTTATAGAGGGCGCTACTCAAGACACCTACGTAATTTAGCAAGAAATAATCAGAAATATCAACAACAATTAGGTTGTACAGATGTCGTCATAACACTAGAGATGGCGTTTAGTTGTTCTTCATGTAAATAGAACATTATTCTGCAGACGATTTTAACGTTCTTCGTATTCTTCCGTGTGACGCGTTCTCATCTGTTCTCCTTTATAGATTTCAAGTTCCATTTCCATTATTGTAATTCATTCTATCACATAAATATTCTTTATCCATATCCCTTTTTTAGCATAGCATTTATTCTTACACAATTGTCCCTATATTGGTACCTTCTTTTAAATCATAATTATTCAGTTTTTGTAGTAGTTTGGAAGTAGTACTGTTACCTTCTGAGTAAAGCAGAGCTAAGCAGCCTTATGTCCAGTTGAGAATGCAACTCCACCCTCCTCAATAGCGAGATGTATACGTCGAGGCGCCGGGGAGCCGCGAGCTCGGGCACGGTCGCCCGGTAGCAGTCCCGCAGGTGCGCCGGTATGCTCGGCAATATCGCACATTTCGCAACTACACCAATAACATACAAACATTTTTAACCTCACATTATCAACTACTAAATTATAATAAGACATCAAAGATAATGCTTCAACACTTAACAAAATAAACCCCAACAACAGCCTTTAAAATGCTACTTCGATACTGTACTCACAGGTAACAAAAAATATTAAGTACAAAATTGATTTCCTCATATTTTGTTCACTCACATTCTATTTCGCAAAAAAATAATAAAACAACACAATACAATGGGCGCTGAAGCACGCGTAGGTGTGCTACAATGTAGCTCACAGAATAATGATAAGATAGTGATAATGAATCATTACGAAATCAGGCAGCGCGATACTTTGTTCTTCCAACAGATTAACAAAATGAAAGGATCGAATTAATAAAATAATTATAAAAATAATTTACCTTTTATTAAAGGATCCATCTGTACACAATATTTCCTAGTTTCAAAGAAACTAAATTCATTCTTTACATTATTTGGTATGAAAACAGGCATTTAGAAAAAATACATGGACACAAGAAGTAAAAAAATAGTGCATTAGACGATAATTTTAAATGTAATTAATTGTGACGTGAAAAAATATATTTGTGATGAAATAACTTTCACTGGTTAACACAACAAAATATACAAATATATTTAAATGCAAAATAAAATATTCCCTCCATAATCTCAAACAAGACCATTTATTACATATAGTACGTAATTTAAATAGAAGCATACATTAATGAGGTAGATAAACAGATTCGAATTAAGTGTGCTAGCGAAATTCCGCAATTGTGCTTGTCGTCGACATAAATTTATTGTGCCTATTATCAGTGTTAACAGAGTAGAGGCGAGCTTAACTCAGTTGAGTCTTCTTCGAGCAAACCATTGAGTGATAGCGAGAGGTCAAAATGGAGGGAGGATCCAGTGAACAATCCTAAAATTACACATTTAATACGAATTAAATAATACATAAGTATATATGTATTGTGTCATTGAGAGACGAAGTGCAGACACCTCCAACGCATAGTTGTAACATATATTTTGAGTAAACTTGTAGTATTCAAATGTAATATAAATAGTTTTTTCTTATTACATCCAGCATCTGATACTGTGATCTTAATTCATTAAATCCCCGTAATTACGGTATTCGAAAGATTAAACTGATTATTGATTACATAATGCGAATAAATCGGATAAAAGGATTTTCACAAGTTACTTACATAAATAACAATTCAAAATAAGCTACTCCATATAAAATGCACTTTTTGCCATTCGACCTTACGTGGGAGGTGTCGTGCTCTTTAATTTCATAAATTGCAAATAACTACAATTCCAAAGGCTGTTGACCCCATAGTCAGCTGTAGTTACTTGAAATTTAAAGTCGTATTTTTTATCGTTCATAAATATTGAAACTCATTACATCTGCGAAATTGTTCTAGCCATTTTCATTAAACCCTGTAAATAAGAAAGAAACCCAATGTTCACTAAAGCCAGAAATTGTGTTTTACATTAAGACTGCTTTAATTGAATAAAAGAAAATTCTTAAATATGTAATTAAAAAAAATGTAGGTACTAGTAAAGGATTTTACTCTGGTCAAGTGCTTGCATGAGGGTGCTCTTTCTCACTCATAAGCATACTTCTATTTAAACAACCGCCGGTATTGCCATGGAGCCCCTATGGCATGTTACTTCGTTAATATCATACTATGCAGTCATTTAATCTCTAGAATAACTTTACACACTAACCTTAAAATAGAAAATGTTTGTTCTATTATGATCCAGTCATAACCAGATAAGTGTACACAGGATAGTATTTTAAGTAAGAATAAAAATAAGTTATGAATTTATGACATGTAATTACAAGATAATGTTAATTTGGATGGATTAGAAAGAACAAGGATTTAACCGAATAAAATGTTCAAGTACCCTTCACAATCCATGTTTAGCAAAATTAAATTACATGAAATTGCAATGTTAGTTCTTCACAGCTTCGTTTAAATTATATGGAAATGCAATGTTAGTTCTTCACAGCTTTGTTTAAATTACTAATGGAAATGTGTATAAAAACATTTAGAATATTATCGAAGTACTAATTTGGCTGGTTTTCCGTCCACTTGTCGCGACGATCCGTGTTTTAAGGTGAATTCTCTCTTTATGTAGGCAAACAGCAAGTCTGTTATGAGGAATATTTGTGCAGTGGCGAAAGAGAGCGTGACGCCAAAGAAGAAGTTGGCATTGGCTGAGCCTGAATATATCCACAGATGCCAAACCGTTGGTCCGAGAGCTGATGTGATGATAAATGTACAGCCAACTATGAATTTCTGCTGCATGACTGTAATGAAAAAAACACACACCATTAAAAAAATATTATAGAGTGAAGAGTATTATAGAAGAAGAAAATTGAGATAATTACAGTATTTTAGAGGTAGATACAAAATTAGCAGGTGTTTCTATAATATCATCATTGCAAGAGAAGGGATTTTATACAAATGCACTTTTGCATAGGTATTATTTTAAACAAGCTTTTGCCCGCGGCTTCCCTCGCGTACCTACATACAATATAGCCTATGTCACTCAGGAATAAAGCAGCTTTCTATCGGTGAAAAAATTTTACTAATCGGACCAGTACTTTCAGAGATTACCTCCTACTACAAACAAAAAAAAACTACCACTTTATAATATTAATGTAGATATACTGTCAGAAAGACACAAAAGTATACAAACATAATGTCACATAAGTATGTATTATATTACTACTACTAGCTGAGTTGGCAAACATTGTTCTGTCATCTATAGGAGTGACCAGACGGTTGTAAACCAACGTCCCAACCAAGGTGACCTTGCTAGTTTCAATCCGTCTAGACATCAGTTATAATTCATAACCTTCCAACGCCCTTGGTTGGGAAGCGCGTTTTCCCTTCCCAACCACCGAACGTGTTGGCGCGTGCGCGTGGTTTACATCCATGTAGCCGCAACACAAACCAAACACATAAACCAAGGTCACCTTGGTTAGAACACTAGTTTACAACCGTCTGGTCACCCCTTTTATTTTATATTACACAAATGCGCCTGGTTTTTTTTTTAGGTGGGAAAATCATCTAATGACAAATTTTCAACAATCAACAAGCGGAGCGGGAGATAGTGTCAGACTTTTACTGACTAAAAACCCACTCCTGTTCCTTCTTTGCCTTCATCCCAGGGCCCCGGGTTTCGCTTTCACACTACCCGTGGCCCCAGTAGGCTTCGACCCTGCTGGCCTGAGGCGCGCGTAGAACAGTACGTGCCGTCGATGACTTGGGCTCAGTCCGGACGGTCACCGGACGGTCGGACGGCGAGCCACCCATTACTCGCCGTCCGCAAGCCCGCGCCTACGGTGGCCGGTAATCGGGATCGGAATCCCGGCGGCGGTTGGGGCGTGAGGACCGTTGCCTCACGCGATCTGCCGCCTCCTTTGCTAGCATTACTGCTTCGCAGAAGGAGGCGACCGCCTGCCACTCCTCGCTCCGGACCATGGCCTGTACCAACGCCCGGCGCGAGAGATCACTGCCGCCGATCGCCCCCACGAGGACACGGCGGTGCTCTGCCCAGGCGGGGCACAACTCTACCGTATGCTCCACCGTGTCATGCGCCTGGGTGGGTTTGAAATCGCGACCTAGAACTCGTACGTCCGGACCGTTAGCCATTCGGCCACTACTGCTAGGATACATTGTTTTATTATGAAGTTTCCGAGTCTACCTTCCACCTCCATCATCTGATCATTTCGATAGTATCTTATAGCCAAAGTGCATGATAATTCTAATAAGCCCAAACACGGCTAGGATACATTGATTAATTACAGAGTTCCAGTGCCTGTCTTCCGCCTCCATCATCATCATCATCAGATCACTTTGATGATTCCATTTTCAACATAACTATTCAAAACCACTTATTTATTTGAATTGTCATAGTCGTTAAACTATCTTCATTGTGATATCTATGTGAGTATGAAGCTCTGTTGGCTATTTTTGGTCTTCTTTATCAGTACCACTTTATCAAATGTTACTTTTTGACTATAAATGCTCAAGTTTTCATTGAAAATACTGAAATCACTATATTATGGTTGCCTATAATATTTGAGGAGTTCCCTAGATTCCTCATGGATCCCAACATCAGAAATGGATTTTGAAAAATATGGGACCAATATGGAAGTATATCCTCTAAGGGGAAAAAGAATAAAAATTTGCAAATCAGTCCAAAAACGACGACTTCTGAGGTAACACATAAACAATAAAAATACAACCGAATTGACCATCTCCTTCTTTTTTGAAGTCGGTTAAAAATATAAAAGAAGCAGGTGTTGTTGTTGTCAGTACTTGGAATTTTTTTCACTATACTATATAAGTAATATTAGTCTTGTATTGTGTACATGTAATTCATATGTTTAGTAAGGAGGAAACTTGTTGATACACCATTTAAAAAAAAAATGTAATATTGTTTGAAATAAAGTTATGTTTATTTAAAAAAAACTTAGATAGGTAAATGAAATCGATTTCATTTACCTATCTTAGTGTTTAGTACTTAATTTACAATAATCAAATATATCTAAGTAGGGAATGTTAAAATTTTGTTGATTTTATTAGAATTGTTTGCACACCTGCTTCTATGAAACTCTTTTGTCTAATCTAATCATGAATGGAGTATAGATAGAATGCATAATAAGCATAGCAGACAGTGTTATAGTTATAAAAATTCTCTCTAAAATACTTACATGTGAATAAATGTTTCCACATTGGTAGCAGTGCCAGGTAGAATCCAACATCACCTACACACGGGTAGGATCTGAATATGCTAGAGAGTGCAATAAGTACAGTTGCCAGTAACACAGGCTCTCTCTTGAACCTCAGAGTGAGAGGCACTATGTACAAGGCCAGTGCGTTGATTTGGAATGCACAAACAAACAGCACTCTAAAGTGTTCAAACATTTCTGTGAAGAAATACCAGAATAAGCCGATGTTTGGTTTCAAGTCGGGAACCGTCAATCTGAAACAGGTTATGATGGAGATTGAATTGAAAAATATACAACAGATACAACTTTACTCATGTTCCCACATGGTCTTAACGATTTACAATCTACTGACAAATCATGTCTAAGATAATTGTTTTTTTTTTTTCATTTATAATTAGTAGTGTAAACAGAGTCCATGATACCTGGACAGTTCACAGGACAAAATGGAATAAGTGTTGTGCGAACCTCAAGTAATGTGGTCAAAAAAATAACAATTGAAATTCTTCAGAAGCAGTCTCATGTGAAGTACTTATGATTAATTATTTACAAAATGCATAATTTGTATTTTAACTTACATAAATCCATAAGTGTTGTAGACATAATTGTAAGATCCATTCATTATGTAAGCAGACAAATAAATGAGGAATCCCCAGCTCAACACAAACACAAGTAATGTTCTAATGTAAGAGCATTTGGTACATCCTTTATTGATGTCGGCCAATAAGATGGCAATCGGTACAATTAGCAGCAGTGGATAGAGGGCCTGGTGTGTGGCCAGAGCAATGAACACACATGCTACTATTCTCTGGCCACTGGAAGCACCCCACAGAGCTGTAGCCACCAATAAGTTCTGCACAACAGTTGTAGTCATACCAGCACAGTTCAAAACTGAGTATGGGTTGAACAAGTAAACTGATAACACATATTCAGCAGATTCTTTCAACTGTTTATCCTCCAGAAGCATAGATTTTGACTCATCAGCAACATTAAGCAAATTCTTCTCTTGGGATTCTTTAAAAATTCGTATAAAAGCCTTGGAAGTTTTATACAGAAGATGAGCAGTCAGGAGATCCAATACAGTAAATAGAACTGGCAATATAAATGGTACTTTCTTCATTAAATAGTAGAAAAATAGCAGCATTATAGGAGATTCATGAAATGAGTCTCCCTCGTATGGGTCTATATTGTGATCATATAAATAAACGCCTTCCATTAACCTCTTCCATGAGTTCAGAGGCGTCGCTATTTCTACTCGATTAGCTATTGTCTGCCAATAATCTAAATGTATTAACCAGTACCGTACCAAAGCGGCTGCAGCATATTTTAAAATCACACCCATTTTTCTGATACATACATAAATGCAATGGATAAATTGCCTAAAATTTAAAATTTCCGAGATAAAATATTTAAAGTGACATTCGTTTATTGGACATGGACATGTTGACATAACAATGTCACTTATGTCACAATTAGACTAGTGTGTGTTGCCAACTCTATACTTTTTTTGGGTTTTAATGACCTGGTCACTTGGACCTTTAAGTCAAGCCAACTCTATACTACGAGTGTGTTCTAGAGATAAAACGTATTTAACAAGAAAATAATATCACTAACCTGACAAACAAAGTGGAGACACTTGCCGACACAAACAAAAACACCTTTTCACTCGAAGCACCGATTCTAAACTGACGTTTTAAAATGTCGGCCGTGATCTTTTTTACAAATGTTGCCACTTTACGTAATTTGCGTTATTTTAGTAATTATTTTGAACAACTGGAACCGTCATTAAAATGACATGTCCAACTGGCATCAATTCAGAACATTTTTTCAAAATTAGTTTTAGCGTATGTTATTAGAATTTAATGAACACATTTAATTTAATTTAACAACAAAAACAACACACTATGGTTACGCCAAAACTTTGAATGTGTTCGTAGTACAGGTCTTTAGTAATTACAACTAATTTAATGTCAGCAAGGGGTGGGACATGCCAGAAACCGCTACTCTGAACATTTAAAATACTCACAAATTAATAATTTTGTCATATTTTAGCTGGATTGCAGATGAATTACTAAATTTAATATATATTTTATCTTTTTATCCAAAAAATTAGTCAATATGTCCATTATTCATCTAGATATAAAATTCTGAATACTCGGGACAGCGTAAAAACGGGGGGTGCACTTAAAAGTGAAAATGCCCATATACTGAAACAGGTTTTTGGTATAGGTCTGTGGCTGGACGCGCACAGACTTATTCCGTGCGCACCACATATATGAGTATTTAGGCGTATGGCGTCTGACACGTAAATACTTGATGGGCTACCTAGTCGATGAACACAATTAGGTGTAAGAAACTTGCAACAAATACTATTTAAAAACGAAAACAACAAAAAAAAATCATAATAATAATATACAGAGTGTTTGGTGCATCGTGTGCCAAATTGAAATAATAATAAATAATAATAATAATAATGTTTCCGCTATTCTTCGTACGTATAAGTAATATCGCATCGGGGCGATCAAGTAATGGAGTATTTTCGGTTTAACAGGCTTAGGACCGATAGCTTTTTATATGTATAGTATAATATAGAAACTCATGTCAAAGAAAAGCTGGCTTATTAAGTTTTCGATTCGTTTTATTTACAAAACCAATTTCTAATCATTTCATTTTTTTTTTTTTTGTTTATACAGGGTGTTTGGTGCATCGTGTGCCAAATTGAAATGGTCGACGGGAGGGGTCATCTGCTATCATTTCAGCCCCCTAAAAACTTCTCATGCTCTGTGGATTTTTTTTCATCGACTTTTTATTGTTTTATGAAAATAAGACCCAAATTCATTCAAATACAAATTTGTAAAAATATATAAGTCGTAGACTCTTTGGGCAGGATTTGTAAAAAATATGAAATAAATGTTAAAATGCAATTTTTTTCATTTTTTAATTTCTACTAAAACTCACGAAAAGAGAGATACGATATATAATTTAAGAAAAGATATTTTTTGAATCATAATTTTGATTATTAGTCTTATGTGACTCGATTCACAATTCTAGCGAATTCACAAAGTTATAAAAAGATTTTTATGGCATGTGGCACATCACTAGCAAGAGGATAAACTAGAGATTTTTTGAGAAGTTTTATAGACATGTAAAAATAGCTGTAACATGAACAGCTTTAATTTAAGTCCAACACTTTGCAAGTCAATAAAAAAAAAAAATCTAGATAGCTAATGTCACTAATTTTAAATTTAAAAATACTATAATACAATACACATCTAAATAAAATTAAAATTCAGAGTCTACGACTTATATATTTTTTAAAATTTGTATTTGAATGAAAACTTTGGGTCTTATTTTCATAAAACAATAAAAAGTCGATGAAAAAATATCCACAGGGCATGAGAAGTTTTTAAGGGTCTGAAATGATAGCAGATGACCCCTCCCATCGACCATTTCAATTTGGCACACGATGCACCAAACACCCTGTATAAACAAAAAAAAAAAAAATGAAATGATTAGAAATTGGTTTTGTAAATAAAACGAATCGAAAACTTAATAAGCCAGCTTTTCTTTGACATGAGTTTCTATATTATACTATACATATAAAAAGCTATCGGTCCTAAGCCTGTTAAACCGAAAATACTCCATTACTTGATCGCCCCGATGCGATATTACTTATACGTACGAAGAATAGCGGAAACATCAAAAAACTCGAGACGCCTAACTACCTAGTTTTTGGTTTTGTTTGGGTGAGCAGTGGTGGCCGAGTGCTAACGGCTCCGACTTACGAGTAGAGTAGTAGGTCGCAGGTACAAACCCAGCCAGGCGCATTACTTTGTGTAATTTATTTCATCACCACTGCTCTCAAAACGGTGAAGGAAAACATCGTGAGGAAACCGGCATGTCCTAGAACCAAAAATTCGAAGACATGTGACATCCACCAACCCGCACTGGGCCCGCGTGGTGGATTACAGCCCATTCCCTCTCGTAGAGAGGAGGCCTGAGTCCCAGCAGTGGGAACATTATAAGGCCGACTATGCTATGCTATGCTAGTTTTTGGAATAAGTATTTCGGCAGACGCATAAGACTAGTTAGTTTAGTAAGTTCTGGCTGTAGGCTTTGATTCTCGAATTAAGTTCGCCACAGGCAAGTCCGGCTATGCAGCCGACAACCTCCTAGATTGACTTGCGAGAGGACACTTACAAAAAAAAAAAAAAACTTCTAAGACTCAGTACCTACGCATTCTACCTATTATACTGGGTGCTAAAAGAATATCTCAAAAAGTGCCACATATAGGAAATCCATAGCGGATTTCCAAAATGTGGTGCTAAAACATTTTTAATAATCTCACCGCATTTTGTACGATGTAGCTTCATATAACAAACAGCTTTTGACTATGCGAAGGCTTTTATGCACAATGGGCTTTTTTTTCGGGTAGGAAAATCATCTAATGACATCCCCCGCTCTTGGGCGGAGCGGGAGATAGTGTCAGACTTTTACTGACTAAAAACCCACTCCTGTTCCTTCTTTGCCATTGTTCCAGGGCCCCAGGGATCTCTTTCGCATCACCCATGGCCCCAGTAGGCTTCGACCCTGCTGGGCCCCTACGGTTGCTGTCATCTCTTTGAGGCGCGCGTGGAACACTACGCGCCGTCGACGACTTGGGCTCGTTCCGGACGGTTACCGGACGATCGAACGGCGAGCTACCCATTGTTCGTCGTCCGCAAGCCCGCGCCTACGTTGGCCGGAAATCGTGATCGGAATCCCGGCGGCTGGGGCGTGAGGGCCATTGCCTCGCGCGTGCACGTGCGGCCTCCTCCTTCGCTAGCATTACTGCTTTGCAGAAGGAGGCGACCGCCTGCCACTCCTCCTCGCTCCGGACCATGGCCTGTACCAAAGCCCGGCGCGACAGATCGCTGCCGCCGATCGCTCCCACGAGAACACGGCGGTGCTCCGCCCAGGCGGGGCACACCTCTACCGTATGCTCCACCGTGTCCTCCGGGCGGTCCACACAATGGTGGCACTCGGGCGTTTCTTCCGCACGAATCCGGTGCAGGAACCTCCCGAACTTACCATGTCCGGTGAGGACCTGCGTTATGCGGAAGGTAAGGACGCCGTGTTGTCTTTCCAGCCACTCCTCAAAGAGGGGACTTACCGCCATAATTATGGCGTGTCCATGCACAATGGGCTTAGATTATCAATCGACAAGACAGCGGTATATTGCGCCGCAAACAAAACTTTTTTTGGAGTACAGCCTCCGCATAATAAACTTCAGGTTTACCAACTGTATCAACTTTTTGTACAGAAAGTTTTGCCAGACCCGATAAATAATTTAAAAAAAAAAAAACAGATTCCGAATGCTGCGTAATTTCATTATATTTTTGCATTCAGTTTCGTTTTTCAAAGTGTACACATTGATTTCGAGTTATTTTCGAGCATAGGTCTCACCAATTTTTAACCAACTTCAATAAAAGGAGGAGGTTATCAATTCGGTTGTATTTTTTTTTTAACATCTTATGTAATTCATTTTTTATGTTTGTTACCTCAGAACTCCATCGTTTATGGACCGATTTGCAAAATTTTTTTTTCACCTAAAAGGATATGCTTCCGGATTGGTCCCATATTTTTCAAAATTCAGTTCTGATGATGGGATCCGTGAGGAATCGAGGGAACTCTTCAAATATTATAGGCAACCATATAATTATTTTGGTATTTTCGAGAACTTAAGCATTTACAGTCAAAAAGTAACATTTGATGAAGTGGAACTGATGAAGAAGACCAGAAATGGTCAACGGAACTTCAACCTCACATAGATATCACAATGAAGATAGTTAAGCGACTATGACAATACAAATAAATGAATGGTTCTGAATAGTTACGTTGAAAATGGTATCATCGAAGTGATCTGATGATGATGATGGAGCCGGAAGGTAGGCACTGGAACTCCGTAATTAATCAATGTAACGTAGCCGTGTTAGGACTTATTAGAATTGTCATGAGATGCACTTTGGCTATAAGGTCAAGAGGATCATTGGCAATGATGCACTCGTTGAGTCGAGGCTTCAAAGTCTTGAGCATCGACGCAGAGTTGCTAGCCTGTCGGTTTTCTACCGGTTGCATTTCGGGGAGTGTGCGTCGGAATTGCATAACCTAATTCCGCCTAGCCCGTTCCATCATCGGACCACCAGGCGTACGGCAATGCGCCACCGGTACATGGTGGACATCCCTCCTATACGCACAAAACGTTTTGGGAACACATTCATAGTGCGTACAGCTAAGGAGTGGAATTCCTTGCCGGAATCTGTTTTTCCTGATGGCTACAACCCGGGAATCTTTAAGTCAAGAGTGAATAGGTTACTTCTAGGTAAGCGCGCTCCATCGTCGACCGCATCGTCGCTTTCCATCAGGTGAGTTAGCGGTCAAGCGCAAACCTATCAAGAATAAAAAAAAAAAAAAAAAAAAAAAAAAAAAAAAAAGGTACTATCGAACTGATCTGATGATGGAGCAGGAAGGTAGGCACAGGAACTAAGTAATCAATCAATGTATCCTAGCCGTGTTTGGGCTTATTAGAATTGTCATGAGATGCACTTTGGCTGTAAGGTACTATCGAACTGATCTGATGACGGAGCCGGAAGGTAGAAGGTAGACACAAGAACTTCATAATAAAACAATGTAACCTGGCAGTGTTTGGGTTACTTATTTGGAAATAGGCACTCTGTTTATAAGTGTATCGAAACTAAAAAGTGTGATAAGTATTAAAAATTTTACAAAAAAAATAAATAACCGACTTCACTGAAAAAAACACTAAAAGGATCAAAAAACTTAAATTTCGATAGTCGGTGTTAAATAAGAAATAAACAATATCGAGAAACAGCCACTTACGAAATTTAAGTTATATTGATCCTTTTAGTGTTTTTTTCAGTGAAGTCGGTTTTTTTTTTTGTAAATAGTTTTTTTTTGTATTTCTGATCGTTCTTCCACTCTTTCCAAAAATTACCTAATTTGCTCAAATGAATATCCATTTCATATAACATAAGTAGATACTGAACTTTTCCTCTCTACTGACATACAGTCACATACTTACTTACTGAACTTTATAAAACTAACTAAAAGCAAGACAAAGAAAATGTTATCTATTTTAGAACCAACATCTCTTGCAATCTTGCGTTTGTTAATAAAAAAATAGTTACAAAACTAATGCGTTTTATTCTGTGGTAACCAGAAAATTTCGCTTGACTGCTATTTAGTGCTAGATTCAGTGGTATCTAGTACCAAATCTAGCACTGAAAGTGCTGAGTTGGCAACACTGAATTTGACAATGGAATGGGATAGCTATGCACAAAATTCAGGACCGAAAACTTTACGTTCCGCTTCACGTTTCATTATCTTCAATCATATCTGTAAAGCCGCTTGAACACACATGATAAAAGTCTGTCTAATGAAAGCGCGACCTGAGAAAATGAGGTCAAATCTAAAAATATTGAATGTGGTATTACTGACATAGTAAGAGAAAAACGTTGTGATACTTGAGTATTTTTTGTGTTTACGACCATTGTAATAATTGTTGTAATAATAGTTGTTTACGAACTATATTCCTAATTTAAGGAACACAACATATTTAAAAATACAACCAATACGCCTTTGACAGTGTCATAAAGTCTGCAATATTCAATTCCCTTACAAAATAACGAATAAAATACACCTATATACACTGTGTAATTGACAGGTTGGCAAAAACTGAAACAGTAGCTTCATGACCATGATTATGACTGAAAAACGTTGGAATTTTCTTCAGGAAAATTGTCGAATTTTCCGACCGTTTTTCAACTAGATTTGTGTTCTATTTATTTGTTACAACAAAATCCAGCCCAAAAACACAATTTTAGTGAAAAAAAAGCAAAAAAACTTAAATTCGGCAATGTAATCGTAAAAGAAAATTCATACAACCCGCGGGGAATCAGCTGTTAGCGGTAAAAGTTTACTGCCCTCCGTAGTGCCTACGACAGACAGAGACAGCATACCGCTCGCTCGCTCGCTCCTTTTGTGTGGTGCGCGGGTGCGCCTTTGCTTACGCGCCGACACTGCTAGGGTTACCGCGTACGGAATTTAATACTTGTAATTTTATTTTCTTTATGTAAAATGCTTTAATAATAATTAGATACTCAGGAGTATGATTACTTTATTATTTCTTAATTCCAAAAACCTTATTTTAAATCGTTAATGATCTACAGTATCAATTACGAAGCTGCCCGAACTGTACATACGCGTTGCATTACAGTTATGTAAATTGTTTGCTTTAGACAATTTAGTGGGACATAAAACATAAAAACAATGTGTCAATATTGCCGAATTCACATTCTACCTGTCAATCCCTGAGCGAAAGCCGGCGTTCGCGCGTGTAGTTACGAAAAGCTTTGCTTATTTTCGATTTTTACATACTATAATGAAAACTTCTTATTTACGTTCTTGAATAAATACCCTATAAAAAAAAAACTTAATTTATAATCTATGCGAACGCCGACGTTTGCTTAGTGTTTAGAAAATGGCGCAAAATTGCGCGCGTGCTGCTAGGGGATTGACAGGTACTAGGTTTAAACTTGGAAGCAGAACCATGAGTAAAAGTTACAAAAGATAGCGGTTAATAACAATGTTTATCATACGATTACGATACGATTATTTTTCAATACCTAGTTCTTCATCTTTATCTCAATCGCAGGCCGACCACTGTAACTACTGCGCCATGGGCACCTCGACTAACGTACTTACTGTTACCGAAATAAAAATGTTTAATTTCATACCATCTGGGCAGCCCTAATTGCTACACGTGTCACACACACTCTCAAAGGTTTGCCGACAAACGAAACCTTTGCCGCCATTTCAGTTTGCCGCGATTGCTGGTGAGTTCTGGACGTCTATTTCGTTTTCTTTCAACTGTCGAGAGTTCGGGACTGTGTATTGCGTTCAGTTGAGTTGTGTATTTTTGTGTTGTGTGGTATCGTCATGAATCGGCGTAATGAAACGTTTAGTGCTCGCGAATATGGCCAGATGTTAATGTGCTTGGGTGAAGCTAGAGGAAACGCGTCGTTGGCATTAAGGCTCTATGTTCAAAGACACCCAAATGAACGACATCCAGCTAATAGTCGTACTATCACAAGGGCATATCAACGTGTTTTAGAAAATTTACCTATTGGGCCGCGTCAGGAAGGTGCTGGAAGGACAATCCGTGCTCGTTCTGAGCAGGCGATTTTAGATGTTGTCCGTCGAAATCCGCGTTTGGGAACCCGTACTGCTGCAAAACTTGTAAGGCGTAATAACGGACCCCGTGTTTCACATTGGGCTGTGCACAAAGTCCTTCGAAAGGACAAGCAACGTCCATATCGGATCCATAAAGTGCACCTCGCTCGCCTGACCTAACCCCATTGGACTTTTTCCTGTGGGGTTATATCAAAGAACGGGTGTATGTGATGGAGTGTGATACCGCGGCCGAAATGGAGCAGCGCATCAGAGACGCTTTCGCATCGTTGAACCAAAAACTCAATGAGGATGTGACAATGATGCCTCGTCTCCATGCCGAAACCCTGCGTAGAGCACAACTGTGCGTGCAGCTCGGAGGCAACCACTTTGAGCCATGCCTTATACGACCCGAGAGACTTTAATTTAGGTAAGTGACTATTTTAATTTTTGATAGGTTTTGAATTCGTGTTAAAATTTTTTGATAGGTGTGTTTGTGTGTGTAGTGTACTATGTATTTATTCCAAACAAGGTCCACGTCCTGAAGTACCTACCTATTAGTATGAATGAACAACGCGCGAGGTAGGTACAGAGGGTCGCGCGCGTATCGATATATTCGTTATACATTGCGTAGCCGAAATAAAATTGAAAATTGAAAAACGTTCACCTATCATTTCTGGGAAAATATTTCACTATCAAAATATTAACAATACCAGTCTGAATTCATACTTTTCGTTTTTGCCAACCTATCAATTACACGCTGTATACAGCTACTAAAATATATACACCCATACAAAGACATTAAATACATACTACCAACATTAAATACATACTACCAATAGACAGGACATAGCGAACAAAATCGTGCTCCGATACTTATTACCTACTAGTGGTCATAAGTCGCTCTAGTCTAGAATGACGCCCCTACACGTCAATTCATGTTTGTATCCGCTCTATACATTAAATTTTACGACCTAAACTGAACTGTTAAAGGGATGGAGCTATATAGGTTGTATAGCTCCATCACTCTTTTTCACTCGTACGACTGACATTTTAACATTATCATGGTAAGGCCCCTGGCCACCTACCGAGCGATAGTTAAATAATTATAAATTTTGACAAATTTAATTCGCGTGTTTGCTATCCAAAACCAGATGGCGTCACTGAGACATAGGATGACAGTTTTTCTAAGACATTTGTACTGATAGCCGCTCTATTGTATCTCTTTAAATCTCTTTGCGCTCATAGTACAGCTAGCTAGAGAGATTAGGGTCCTACGTTTGAAATTCTGAGAGTCAAACAGGGCGACCCGTTGTCCCCAAAGTTTTTCATCAGTACCCTGGAAGAAGTATTTCAGACATTAGCAGTCAAATGGGAAGAGAAGGACATTGTCATAGGCGAAGCAAGGTTAACTAATTTACGTTTCACTGATGATTTTGTCCTTTTCTCTCGTAGAGCCACAGGACTAAACCATCTGCTACAAGATCTTAGCGACAGACCAAAATCATAATCAACAGCTCCAAAAGGAACTACACGTCGGCGGGAGAATATATATACAATACGTCTAAGAATATCTAGGTACTTGAGCCAAGTAGTCTCTTTCCGGGCACGGCAAGACAGAGAAATAACGTGCCGAACAGAAAATGCCTGAAAAACCTAGTGGTCCATGAAGGAACTATTTAAGAGCACTTTGCCCATGTCACTAAAGCGTAAGGTTGGACATGTTTTTTTTTTTTTTAGGTGGGAAAATCATCTTATGACAAATCCCGCTCTTGGGCGGAGCGGAAAATAGTGTCAGACTTTTACTGACTAAAAACCCACTGCTGTTCCTTCTTTGCCTTCGTCCCAGGGCCCCGGGTTTCACTTTCACACTACCCGTGGCCCCAGTAGGCTTCGACCCTGTTGGGCCCCTACGATTTGCTGCCATCTCCCTGAGGCGAGCGTGGAACAATACGCGCCGTCGACGACTTGGGCTCGGTCCGGACGGTTACCGGACGATCGGACGGCGAGCCACCCATTGCTCGCCGTCCGCAAGCCCTGTATTCTTCTTAATCTGACCTATGGTGTACAGACTTGGTCTTTGACTAACATGCAAAAGAGCGCAGCATAGTTGCTAAAACAACTATGTTTTAGTAACTATAAATATAGCTATGTTTTAGCAACTATAAATCTTTACTCGTTTTTGTATTGTATTGGTTATTATAGCCCACAGCTCGTTAGACATGCGTCAGATATGTCCTGCCCAGTCCCATTTAAGTTGGGCAGCCTTTTGAGCCACATCAAATCCGGTTAAATAAGAAAAAAAAAAACAATACCGAGAAACACGAAATTAAAGTTAATGATCCTTTTAGTGTTTTTTTTTTTTTGTAAAAAGTTTTTTATTTCACACTTTTTAGTTGCGATACACTTATATATAACCAGAGTGCCTATTTCTCATAACAATTCCAATTAACCAATTCCAATTAAAAGACACTGCCACTACTGCTAGGTTATATTGTTTTAATATGAAGTTCCTGTGTCTACCTTCCACCTTCCGGCTCCATCATCAGATCAGTTCGATAGTACCTTATAGCCAAACTGCATTTCATGACAATTCTAATAAGCCCAAACACGGCTAGGATACATTGATTAATTACAGAGTTCCGGTGCCTATCTTCCTGCTCCATCATCATCATCAGGTCACTTCAATGATACCATTTTCATTATGTTGAAAATGGTATCATCGATCATCTATTCAGAACCATTTATTTATTTGTGTTGTCAATTGTGATATCTATACCGTTGGCCATTTCTGGTCTTATTCATCAGTTCCACTTCATCAAATGTTATTTTTTGACTGTAAGTGCTTAAGTTCTCGATGAAAATACCAAAATCACTATACGGTTGCCTATAATATTTGAGGAGTTCCCTCGATTCCACATGATCCAATCATCAGAACTGGATTTTGAAAAAAATGGCACCAATCGAAAAGCATATCCTCTAAGAGGAAAAAAAATTGCAAATCAGTTCATAAACGACGGAGTTCTGAGGTAACACACATAAAAATTAAAAAAAAAACAACTGAATTGATAACCTTCTCATTTTTAGGGTTCCGTAGCCAAATGGCAAAAAACGGAACCCTTATAGATTCGTCATGTCTGTCTGTCTGTCTGTCTGTCTGTCTGTCTGTCTGTCTGTCTGTCTGTCTGTCCGTCTGTCCGTCCGTATGTCACAGCCACTTTTTTCCGAAACTATAAGAGCTATACTGTTGAAACTTTGTAAGTAGATGTATTCTGTGAACCGCATTAAGATTTTCATACAAAAATAGAAAAAAAGCAATAAATTTTGGGGGTCCCCATACTTAGAACTGAAACTCAAAATTTTTTTTTTCATCAAACCCATGCGTGTGGGGTATCTATGGATAGGTCTTCAAAAATGATACTGAGGTTTCTAATATCATTTTTTTCTAAACTGAATAGTTTGCGCGAGAGACACTTCCAAAGTGGTAAAATGTGTGTCCCCCCCCCTCTAACTTCTAAAATAAGGGAATGATAAAACTAAAAAAAATATATGATGTACATTACTATAAAAACTGCCAACGAAAATTGGTTTGAACGAGATCTGGTCAGTAGTTTTTTTTTAGTACGTCATAAATCGTAAACCGCATTTTACCTTTCATTCAATCAACTCAAATATAAAAAAAAAAACATTTAATTTCATAAACATAAACCTTATAATTATGTACATACACCGTGAACCATTATTATGTTACTTGCTGCTACGGAACCCTCCATGGGCGAGTCCGACTCGCACTTGGCCGGTTTTTTTTTTTTTTAAGTCGGTTAAAAACAAAACACTAAAACGATCAAAATAACTTTAATTTCGAAAGTCAGTGTTAAATAATAAGCAAAAAATACCAGAAAACACCGACTTCCGAAATTAAAGTTATTTTGATCGTTTTAGTGTTTTGTTTTTTGCAATGAAGTCGGTTATTTTTTTTTTTTTGTAAAAAGTTTTATTTTCTATTGATATCATCCAATGACTTCTCCCGTTCTAGTATGGAGAGAGAGGGTGTGTCAGATGCCTACCTATCAGTTTCCTTTGCATTCTAACACCATGTTCGGCAACACGGGTAGTCAGCTAGGAAACACCGGCCTCATCTAGTTTAAAACGACGAAAAAAAAGTTGACGTGTAAAAGCGTTTTTTTAGCCTATTTGCAGAATAAATATCATTTATCATTATCATTTACGGGCATCGGCCCTACTGGGCTCCTACGCGGTGGTTTTGCTAACACCTCTGTAGCGACATCTATGGCACATAAGAACTACAAAAAAAACGAAAGCCTGCATCGCACAATTAAAGTTCTTCGCGCGATTTGAGCATATACAACAGCCCGAAATCATATATCGGGCAGTTGCCCAAAGCAGACATAACACTCGTCTGGTCGGAGGATCCTCCCCTTCTACGGAGGGATGTGGGACTTTACACTCTGTGTCTCTGTTCCGCATACCTTTAAACTGGTGACCCTCGGCAATGAACGTCAACGCAGCCTTCGTGCGTCTACTACAGCGTGACGTCATCATCACTTCCTCAAGCTTTCGAGCAGCGAGCCACTTAGCCAGCACCCACAGCTTTATAGGGCTGACCTTCAGCATACCTACCTGGTCATCACCTTCAGCCCCATCAGCGACCTCGGCTAAGCACACTGCACCTTCGGTCAGTCACATAAAGAGCTTTGAAGAACCTCTGCTGGTCGACGCCGTCAGCAGTCAAGCCACTCATCTCACAGCACCGCTCTGATCCAAAGGAACCAGTAGCACCACTCCGACCCACTGGAGCCAGTAGCACCACTCCGACCCACTGGAGCCAGTAGCACCACTCCGACCCACTGGAGCCAGTAGCACCACTCCGACCCACTGAAGCATGCAGCATCATCCCGACTCAATGGGACATCACCACCCCGACTCTCTGGGGCATCATACCGACTGACTGGGACATCATCACTCCAACTCACTGGGCATCATCCCGACTCACAGGGACAGCACTACCCCGACTCACTGAGGCATCACCGCAGACAGTTCCGACTCACCGAGAACTATATATCACTATAACTTCCGATTCCGACCCACTGGACCCAACCTTCCACTGGCCTGGCACGCATCACGACGCATCAAGAAAAACCATTGATCTCCGATCTCCAGAGGGGAGTGATGTAGCGACATCTATGGCGCCAACCACATTAGAACTACTAAAAATACGAAATACTGCATCGCGTAATTAAAGTTCTCTGCGAGATTTGAGCATATACGACAGCCCGAAGTCATCTAACGGATAATTGCCCAAACCAGACATAACACCCATCTGGTTGGAGGATGGTCCCTTTTCAACGGAGGTTGTAGGACTTTACACAATGTTCCGCATATCTCTAAATCTCATTCATAAAGATTACGCGGCGCGTAGTGTTCCGCACGCGCCTCAGAGATGTCAGCAATAATTGATGAGGGATAGTTTCAAGATCAATTCAAGGCGTCATGTAGATAACCCTATCTACATTGCCTTGAATCGATGCCTGCCAGGGCTGCGGATTGTTCGAAGGAGTCACCGTGGCCCTCGTAATCGCAAAAGACAACTAAAGAAACACTGTGGGTTTTAGTTGGTAAAAGTCTGACACTTCCTCTCGCTCCATCCAACATCGAGAGAAAAAATTTGATGATTTTCCATGTAAAAAAAGTGCTTAGCCTTTCCAGGGCCTTGTTTAACTTTCCACTCTTTTTTTTAAAGGCGGGAAATCATGCAATGTCTTCTCTCGCTCTAGGACGGAGCCAGAGGGCGTGTCAGACTTTTACTGACTAAAACCAAAACACACACGTTCCAAGACCCCGACTTTCCCTTCCGGAAGCCAACCCATGGTCCCAGGAGGCTTTTGCCCTGCTGGGAACTTTCCACCCTGATGTACGAGTACCTACCTTCCTAGTTAATCATGCGGATTATGTACTTGCGATGCAGGTGTAATGGGATGTCAGTGATGGGGATTATGCCACGTTAGTGTCATCATATGATCCGTGATTCGTCTTGTAAAGCTCCGCCTCTCTCACATAACGGATTTATGATGGAATGCGCACGTCATAGTAGTGGGACAGATGTTGTTCTCATTATGGGGGTAAAAGATTGGGCTCAAGATATACGGAGTGTAACAAAATTGCGTGGTCATATTAATAGTCAAAACCGAAAAAATAAATTAGACCTCTCATACTAATTTTGATCAGCTGATAATTTTGTATGTAGGTAAAGTACAATTTGCGATATCTTCCTTGAACAAAATTGTTCATAGCCATTCCTTTACGCACTAACTAATAACGCAATAACTTATACACTTGGGTATATAAGTGTGCTACAATCATAATTTAAACACAGAAAGAAATTATTATAATTAAATAAAAAAATTATGGCCATCGACCAACATCGACACACTAATTGCTACCAATTAGTGTGTCGATGCCCATAATTATTTACCTAGGTACACTTAGAATACTTAACTAATTTCAAAAAATAAAAATAACTACCTAGGTGCATTAAGCATTTGCGCATTTGCGCAAATATGATCATATTTCTGAATTTCGTATTAAGCTCAAGTGGCTGCCAATCCGCCTTCGCCGGAATGCTCATATTTTATCATTGCTTTACAGTGTTCTGTTTATTCCTACAACTCCCTCTTATCTTAAAGAACGTTTCAAGTTCCTTCATGACACACATTCTAGACACTTAAGATCATCGGAGAATTTGAAACTTTTAATGCCCTCGCATTCTACTAGGTTCAGTGACAAATCGTTCACGGTCCAAGCGGTACGATTGTGGAACGCGTTGCCGGTGCCAATTAGGCAAGCCCAGTCACTAGCTTCTTTCAAAAATCTAGTCAAAGATCATTTCCTTTCACTCTAATTGCTGTCCTGCCTCTACCTAAATTCAGTTCTTCCGTCACTAACCCACCTTATTGTTCTTTTCTTTTTCCATCTCTTTGTATGAAATTGTGTAACTCTTAATATTTATATATATATATAATATTTATAATTATGTTTATATATTGTCTTTTATATAATTAGTATATCATTTTAATATAATATTTACGTTATTAATTTGCAGTACACCGCAGACTACCCCCCTTTTTCTATTTCAAGTTCTTCCATTCCATCCTAAGGTTGTCTGGTAGATATCACTCTCAGCGATAAGACCGCCTTTGTACCCGTAGATTTAAGTTAGTGTAAAAGTTTTGTTACTAATTTGGTGTACAATAAAGTTTATTCTATTCTATTCTATTACAGTACAATTTCTGTGTTTAAATTATGATTGTAGCGATATTGTTATCATTATCAGCGCACGCACACACAAACACGTTAGTGATGCAATCAAGATTGCCTTTCTTGATTATTATGAATGGTAAGTAAATATTATGTAAAAAGTAGTGCTTGGCGCTATGATGATTGATGATAGGATATGGTTTGTATGGTAAGTTATAGTCTCAAATTGTAAGGAAAAAAACTATATTACACTAAATCACTACAATACTTAGTTACTAGACAGGTAAAATGGTAATGGTAATGGTAAAATGGTAATGGTGTTGAGTACGTGTAGCTCTAAAGAGATCTAAACGCGAACCGGTCTACATTTTGGTGAACGAGCGAATGTGCACACTTGCATTCGATGCAATTAAGTATTTTCGCTTAGTGTTCGATTAAAACTGGAACATATTACCAATTTTAAAAATAACTGATATCGATTCAGTAGCCGATTCTGAAACATAGTAGGTACTTTCAGGAAGTGCTTGTATCATATTTCATGTTGTAGGTATATGCGTAGAAGCTATAAATTAAAGCGTTGCATGAGTAGGGTTGCCAGAGTTCTGACAACGCATTTAGGTACATACCGACTATGTTATGGTCAACATAGAGATAGAAGCATAAAGTTTAAATAAAAGATCAGTTTATATTACGTCTCGGTGGCGAGATCAATCTGAAAAGCACAAATACCAGTGCCCAATCAGTTTAACCATCGTATCATTGTAGTAAAACAAAATATTCAATCGGGTATTTTATTCTGAATCAGCAGTTATCCTAAATCGATACTATACAACTTAATGTAACTTACATCTACTATTTATTTATTGTTATGTTTATTTAACCAAAGTCTAGTTATGCTCTTTATAGGTCACGTAAAAATTGGTTTGCTCTACAAAATTGTTTTCGTAAGTTAGGTAATAGGTAACGTTTAAGTTAGAAAGTAAACACCTCCTCTTTTCCGTGTTTATATTTATGGTTTGCATGATCTAAAAGCTTTACAAGATAAACTTATTTTGTAAGTAACGTAAACACATAATCTTACGTATCACAGAACACCGCTGTAAACTAAAAACATTATCATTTCAAAACGATGATGTTTTTTTTAATTATTTGCAAATCATGAAGATGAAGGAAACAGTTGATCATAAGGAACTTTCAAAAATAATTTATTGGCAACTTTGATGCCAATTCTTTTCCAATTAGCTTGTGCGTAAGGAAGAAATTCTTTGTACAAGGTTCTCCAGTTTTCGTTCGCGAATCTCGTGCCCAAATCAGCTGAAAAATAAAACAATTTAAATAAACAGGTACAACATCTACGAATAAATAAATAGGGCTACAGATTTGCTAACTTTTTTTAGCTATTGCGATCCAAAATCTAAGTTTTTTTTACCGAAAATTGCTTGTCTCCTATAAAAAATAACGTTAACGTATTATTTACGCTTAATTTTTTTAAGTTTCTCTCTACCTTTTATTTTAAGGTTATTTGTGCCTGCTATTATTTAAGGGTTTTAAATTGGTTAATAATAATAATGAATTTTTTTTTTAAATTTGCCGAGTGGTTGAAATACGCCTCCGTTACACTTAGGGTGGAATTCACCAATAAAACTAATCGCGTTTTAACGTTTGGCCCGCATAATCGCGTTTAGCCGCTGTCACTAGTGTGACTTGTAAAAATACAACAAAAGAAAAATACAGACAAGTGACACTAGTGACAGCGGCTAAACGCGATTATGCGAGCGAAACGTTAAAACGCGATTAGTTTTATTGGTGAATTCCGCCCTTAGATGTATCTAGTGATCGGCTGTCGATAGAAAAGAGGAACGTCCTATATAACATATTGGCACTCCACTATGTGCATGCTGTTGTCTCCTATGTATAACTGAAGGAGTACACGTTATCTAATAGAACCATTTATATTTAAATTGCGATTTATGGTGTAACTGTGTATCCTTTGTTGGAGAAAAAACATAAATAAATAATACCGTAACAAGAATAGTGTCAAACTCACTAAATTCTCTTGATTCCGGGTTTTCGTTTCTGAATTCGGTAACAATGCTTGTAAGATCAGGCCTCATGTAGAAATCTTTAATTCGGACGTATGTGTCCGAGCCGTTCTTCTCTGTAACACCGCTGAGCTTCCAGGTATAAACCAAGTCAGCTGCAAAGATAAATAAGTGGAAAAATAAATCTATACATATAGGGTGTCCCAAAAATAACACAAGATTTGAATTTGGCGCCATTTGTACAGTAAAGTGTTGGTAACCCCAAAACAAACAGTTTGACAGCTGACAGGTTACCGAGTGTTGCGTTGAGATCTTTTGTACGTATAAAGCAAAGGAATACAAAAATGTTAAAAATAAACTAGGTTTTATTATTTAAAAGAATTACCGTGGCCTTGAAACACAAAGGGCAAGTGAGAGGATACAGGTGGGTTTTAGTCAGTAAAAGTCTAACACTCCCTTTCGGTCCACCTAGAGCGCGAAAAAAAAACGTTTTTATTTCCCATTCAGTTTTTGTATCGGCGCTTAGACACTTATGTAGACTTAGGTGAGGCCTATGGCCAGCAGTCTCAGTCAGTGTCTTTCGGATAAAATAATAATAGAAATGTGAAATAAGTCATGTTTTCACGATTGTTATGGTCTACTGAAGTATTAAGCATGTTTATACTTACTCATCGTGGTATTAAAATCGCCATAAGCTACAATCTTGAGGGAATTGAACTGTCCTTCTCCATAGTACTGGGCTTTGACTACGACCAATGGGCTTGTCAGGTCTACTTCTAAATGGAACTTGTCGTCATCCGCTCGAAGTCTGAAATTATTTTTTTGTAGTAGGTTTTATTATAAAGACGAAAGATATTTTGGTTTGTTTGTATTATTCATTTATTATATACTTTATTGTACACCTCATAATGTGAACAGGATAAACATTAGGAATGGGAAAGACGCCATTTAGGGATTTTTTTTTGGGTATTTTTGTTCGTAATGAATAAACTTAAAAACTACAGCACTGATTTTAAAAATTCTTTCAACAATAGAATGCTGCTTTATTATTGAGTGACATAGGGAAGGCACGGGCGAAGCCGCTGGCAGAAGGTATGTGTTATATTTCAATATAGGTAAGTAGTCTATTACAGGGGTGGCCAACTTGATTTGACCTACTATCTATTAATTACTAACTAGATTCGTGAGAACTATCGACTAAAAGATCAATTTTTCAATGAGTACAAAAGAGCGAGCGAACTCAACAATTTTAGCACAACGCTTTGAAGAGGTTCATAAATTGTAAAAATACTTTATCGAATTATGCTGAGACATTAGGTAATCAAAAATTAAATAAAAAAGGAAGAGAAATTCAAAAATTTGAGCAACTTTACTCCGATTTTCTCTTGACAAATAAGAAGTTATGAGGCGGAACAAGGTAATAGAATGTTGTAGGACCAATAATAGGTAGCTATCTATCGCCTAGCGCCATAATTTTTTTGGGTTAATAGTAAATACGCTATTGGTTGCGAAGACCAGCTCAATTAACAGCCGAGATCGAACAGTTGCCCACCCCTGGTCTATTCTTTACCCTCAGCTTGTCCGTTACTTGAAGGAGGCCAGCAGGTAGGGAAACTACTCTATGTAATGCAGTAGAACAAGAATGCAGAACAAGTGGCAGCGAATCCAGCACACCTGCACACCTCTATGTCATATTCCCAAGGAAAAAATAACTATGAACACCAAGCACGAAGAATAAATTGCATCTCACCTAGCATCGTGAACCGTAGCGTCCTTCAAACCTTCTACGTATATATTTTTGAGAATCATCTTCGCCAGGATCTGGAATAGAGAAGAAAACATAACGTCAGGAAAATAATTAAGACAAATGAATAAATAAGTCGAACTGAGAATCATCATCATAACTGCCAAATGTTACTTGGGATCTTCGCAACACGTTTTTCCTTCCATTCTATTAAAACGTCACGCTATTATTAACTTATTTTTCTTTCATACCTATCACTGCTCACACAATCTATCCATCTTTCACCTGGCTTCTCTCTCCAGCCATCATACACGTAGGTATATTCATAACTATTTAAGTAAAGGGGTGACCAGACCGTTGCAAACCAACGTCCCAACCAAGGTGACCTTGCTAGTTTCAATCCGTGTAGACAGCAGTTGTAATCGACATTCAACGCCCTTGGTTGGGAGGCGCGTTTTCCTAACCACCAAGCGTGTTGGCGCGTGGTTTACATCCATGTAGCCGCAACACTAATCAAACACATAAACCAAGGTCACCTTGGTTGGAACGCTAGTTGCAACCGTCTGGTCCACCCCTAACATGCATTTCATCCCACCACTTCACATGACCAAGACAAACGATTCTCTGTCACTGACGCCAGTTTCAAACTTCCTCTAATACCTATACTTATTTCTCACCTTATCCATTCTTGTCACTTCATACATCCATCTCAACATTCTCATTTCCGTTAGATACATGCAATCATTTTTATCCGTATTTTTCACAACCCAACATTCTGATCCATACAGAACTAAGCGTTTCTCGCGGTCCTGTCAGTAGCGAAAGCCGCTTAGGAGTCTCGTCGATGCGTATCTTTGTGTGAGTGAGCCGTTTCGAACATTTGTAGGTAGTTTCCGTACTGTTCCATACAAATCTAAATTATGTTAAATCTATATTGTGGTATCACGGACTTGTAGATTTTACGCTTTGACTTTTAATTTAATCTTCATGCAACTAAAGGCGGACTTAGAAAAGGTGTACAAAGGCGTAACTTGGTAAGGTACATTAGCAAAAGTTACGATCATTTTTATGTATTTCGAGCGTAATAGAACCGAGGGCCCAGCTGGATGGATGAGGTGATTAATTGTAATTTTTATCAAAATAGTTGAGGTACATTGGATCTTGTCAGTGTGAGCACAAAATAGATAGGTACAGAGTACAGAAGTCAATCTCATGTACTTGAATGTACTTCACTTTTCAGACCTACGCTCGGGGCGGTCGCGCTAGGGTTGCTATCCTGTCGCGAGATTCGCGCCCGCCGCCGCCGGCCGGGCGGCCCGGGTGTGGCGGCGGCGCAAGGCGCGGCGCCGGCGCGGGCGACCGGCTCGCCGAACAGTTTCTACGAGTGCTTACCTACCTACCTAACTGTTCAGTGTTACATTAAAACGAACCATCAAAATACAAGCTGTTGAATTTAAACAACTGTCGGTCAGTGGGTCGCGGTGTCCAATGAACAGTTAATATAACTTTTTTTTTGCTCAAATACTGCACAAAAAAGTTCACAGATGCGTGTCTCAAACGGATGCAATCGCGTTCGCACTGGTCCGAGCGCTCCGAGCGCTCTGAGTTATCATCTCCGTGAGCGGTGTCTATTTGTGCCTTACTCGGGCGCGCTTTGTATGTAGATTGACTTCTGTACATTAGTGTTCTGTGGTGTGAGGTACATTGAACAAACAAAACAATGTCACTAGTGCTATCGGTCTAGCTCGAATGACCCCGCTGCCGCTGGATCGAAACACGACCCGAAGTAGGTGCTAAGAATAAGGTTTCCGAAAATATACCTATCTATCTGCCTAAAGGGGTGACCAGACGGTTGCAAATCAACATCCCAACCAAGGTGACCTTGCTAGTTTCAATCCGTGTAGACAGCAGTTGTAATCCATGACCTTCAACGCCCTTGGTTGGGAGGCGCGTTTTCCCAACCACCGAACGTGTTGGTGCGTGGTTTACATCCATGTAGCCGCAGCACAAACCAAACACATAAACCAAGGTCACCTTGGTTGGAACGCTAGTTACAACCGTCTGATCACCCCTTAATGTCAATAAAAATGTATTCTACGTACACTAATCAAAGCAAATTAATGTCCTAGTTGAACTATCTATCTCTCTCAATCACATAGGTTTAAATTGAGCAAGGTAGGAATAATTTAATAGATATTCACACAAACCGGTATTTATTGGTGACTGATTCTGACTGATTTAAAGTCGCAAATATCGGTTATTTTCGTTTTGGAGCAAGGTCGACAGGAAATGATTTTAACGACTCACCTTACCTACATGCTGTTGCTTAAAATGTATGGCATATAATTTGTGAATAACTAATTATAATTGAGTAAGTACCTTCGTACTTTCAGGTTAACACGTGATTTTGAATTATAATTCAAAATTGTAAGTAATAAAGTCCTAAGACAATATATGTAAAGAAAAAGCATAGGTAATGAAATAACAAAAATATTAATAAAAAATTTAAGTATTAAGAATACGCTTTTTCGTATTTCTTTCAACAAAGCCATTCATTTGATACTCAAAAATCAAAATCAAAATCAAAAATATTTATATTTCACATACTTACCTATGCCTACATGGGTACTTATAAAACGTCAGAAGCTAGTGTACTCATATCACGAACCCTGCGTACAAAATAGTTCCAGCAGGTACATCATCTTTCGGTGTCTGCAATATATAGGATAGCGTGTGCATTGTCATCAAAAACAAACATGTAAGTAGGTACTTATGCAAAATTACAGCCTTGGTTGGGAAAAGCAGCTTTAAAATTCAGTTACAAGATTTGACCCATCTAATTAACAAGGCAAGGTAATTAAAAGCCTGTAAAAACACATTAGGTCAATCACAGGTCGACGACGTTGCGTTACTTAGACGTCTACTGTCTGGGAACCTCGGTTATTGTTCTCGAAAATCTAGATTTTGTTACTCTATTATGCAAACCTTAGCCGTTTGATTATGTCTGTAGCTGTCATGAAATCATTTCTTCCATTGTTAAATTTGATCAGAACATAAAGAACTATAGTTACTTAAATTTTATTTAAAACTTATGTTTGTTTGTTTTGTTTATTTTTGTACATATTTAGTGTTCTTTGGGATACCGTATTCCTATTTTATTTTAAATAACTAATTAAACACTCGAATTTTTAAAATCTTATCATAAACAAGATTTAAATTGTTTGTTTGTGGGAGGCAATCATTGTAAGTGCCAATTTGAAGAAGTATGATAATAGGGAATAAGCATTTTTTTTTTATTTGTTAAATTCAATACTTTTTAGCTCTGATAAACAAATATGAAAAAAAAATATCTTCATCAACAACCAAGTTATAAAGCCTCAAAGTTGCTATTATGAAAGAGAAGTACCTACAACTTGGTTTTTGAGGTCTGGCCATGAAACCGTACGGGTTTCATGGCCAGACCTCAAAAACCAAGTTAGGCCGCCATAAAAATCGGCGTCTTAGCGAAAGACAGATAATGTTTGTATAAAATTGTTAATATATCTCATTTGCTTTCGTACCAATTGCAAATATTTTTTTCAATACTCTTACTCGAAAACTGGCTCTTATCGCACTACGATTAGGTTTAACATGCCATGTTTATCACCCTCGTGTTTTTTTTAAATTTATTTGACAAGGGCTTTTTTCATTCCTATTTCGTCACGGTCAACGGTGATTATTGTTTTTTTTTAAGCAAAGAGGCGGATATTTTTAAGGTTTTAATATCTATTGAAAATTTAAATTGTGTTTTTGATCAGAATAATATAAATAAACATGATTGTTATTACCAATAAATTAACATTTATCCGTGTTCTAAATTCAAAAATATTTGAATTTGTTATTTTTAATATTAGGATGTATATCGGTTTTATACCTTTGCTTTTCCTTTAACCTGCGAAGGTTATGCGCGGGAAAAAAGTAAATTAAATCACATTAATGGTGTTATTGTTGATTTGGTGAAAAAAATGGCGAATTTAAGTTTTAAAGACAATTATTTAGATGTTACGCCTCCAGATATTGTGATTGAGGCACAAAATCACTAAACGGAAATATATGACAACTTTGGATAATTTTCTTCAGTGAAAAATTAACAAAAACGCGTCATCATTTTCAGAAAAAGTATTTTCGTATTATTTTTCTTCGTGAGTGTATAGAAAAATATCGTTTGATACACGTGCAAATTGTAATCCGTATACGTCAAAGCTCCATAACACACTCGCCTACAGCTCGAGCGAATCCCGCCTCGGTCGCAATGACAAACTTTCTGCACTTGTACAATGCGTTCCAAATAAGAATAGGATCGACGCCATGTTGTGACGTCACGTCATACTGTCAAATCGCAAGAAATTGGGCAAAATTGAAGAACTCAGAGATGAGCAAAATTGAAGAACTGAATTCTGATTAAACTATTTTCGTTCACAGTTCGTAAATAACTTAAATTTAAAAAAAATCTTGTTTTGCTCACCATAATAATTCTTCGATTTGACAGTATGACGTGACGTCACTACCTGTCAATCGATCCTATTCTTATTTGGAACGCATTGTATCAAAATGTACTAGTTATTAAGTATTAGGTATATTTCTACATAGATCACGGTGGCGAAACCGTGAGAAAAAGCTACTTATTCGCCGATAATAATCTAATTTGTGGAGGTACCGTGTACCTCCACAAAAAAGAAGAATGAAGAAAAAAAAAAGATTTTTATTGAAATTTAAAAGAAAACTTTTAGGTCTGAGTTCTTTATTAGGGGGAAATCGAAATATGAGAAATATATAGGTAACTCAGTGGTATTAAAATTCATGAGCTCAATTTTGGACAAAGACAAACGGCACTTCATTTTTAAGGTTCCGTACCTCAAAAGGAAAAAACGAAACCCTTATAGGATCACTTTGTTGTCTGTCTGTCAAGACCCCTTATCTCAGGAACGCGTTGAGGTATATAGAGCTGAAATTAAAACCATACACTCTAGGTCTACGGTCCCTTGAAGCTGTAAAAATCAAATTTCTAAGTTAACAAAAAAAAGATACGGCTGTTTATGACGGAAAAAACGTGTATTTCGACACTCTCAATGGAATCAAAATTCATAGGGTACTTCCCGTTGACCTAGAATCCTGAGATTTGGCATGAAGCAAGGTCAAGGCTCATAGCACAAGTACAGGAAAAAGTCTGAAAACTGTAAATTTGTAGTAACGTCACAAAAAAGCTTTTTTTGCGATTCGGAAAAATCTTCGTAACTCAATTCGGGAATTGAATTGTTTTCATAGGTAAGTTTTGTACGGACCCCCAGTGAGCGAGTCCGACTCGCACTTGCCCAGTTTTTATTTAAACCAGTTACTGGCTTTTACGTGAAGTTTATTAATGTTTCAAAACCATACATCCCCAAAGGATAGCATCCAAAGAACGATCATATTTCTAGTAAGTAACCAGTTTGACGGTAATTATCGTCACAAAGGTCTTGCCTTGTTTGTCTTGGCACTGGAACATTATTAAGTCTAACTCAAGTTCGAACGAAGGTTATGATCTGGTTTCATTATTCATATAAGGTGTGTTTCAATGTGGGTATTTAATTCCATAAACCACTGTGTAATTTATTGTAGTGACATAGTAGCTAGACTAGTTTTATATGTTATGTGTTGGGTTTTACTGCATAATTAGTGTAGTGCAATAAGTAAGGTTAACTTACTCATCTTAACCAGAAAAGGACTGATAATTGAGTCAAATTTCTGTCGTTTTAATGAGATTTGCCATAATTAGTAAGGTTGTATTGCCTAATGAAAATCGGTAAGTATATACCTACATGTTACCTTACCTAGTACTTCAAAGTAATTAACAGGTTGTAGGTTGTCATTTAATCAACTCATTTATTAGCTTTTGCCCATGGCTTCGCCCGTATGTAGAGTAGTATTTTAATAGGTCACCTATCATATGTTCGAAAAATAGGTAAGTATTTGACCGAATTTCATTTTACAATTTTCAACTATTTTCGTTTCGCTTTTAGGGTTCCTTACTTCAAAAGGAAAAAACGGAACCCTTATAGGATCACTTTGTTGTCTGTCTGTCAAGACCCTTTATCTCAGGAACGCGTGGAAGTATTGAGTTGAAATTAAAACCATATACTTATTACTCAAATTTGCGGTCTCTTGAAGTCGTGAAAAAATCAAATTTCTAATATTATATATCAGTTGACCGTTATCAATTCGATTTTTTTTTGTTACTCCGACGTTTCATTTGGTCAAAAACTTTTCACCGATGTTATTCTTAGCCAAAATAACATTTGTTCGAAGTATTATGTTTCCGAACATTCATTATACTCACAAATTATACCTACTACTGTTTTTATTACCATATTTTCAAACAAGGATGCTTACTTTAAGCATGCAGCATGCAAGCAGGCATGCAGTATGCAAGCAGGCATGCAGCATGGAAGCAGGCATGCAGCATTGAAGCAGGCATGCAGCATGGAAGCAGACATGCAACACGCAGCAGGCATGCAGCATGGGAGCAGGCATGCAACACGCAGCAGGCATGCAGTGTGCAAGCACGCATACAGTATGCAAGCAGGTATGTAACATGCAGCAGGCATGCAACATGCAGCAAGCATTGTTTCTGTCACGGCTCCGACGCTGCGGCCCCATGCGATCTTATCGTCGCATATAGTTTTAACGCTCACCACCGCAACTTTGGCTTGCTGGCCAGCTTTGCCGGCCAGCCGCAGCCGCGGCAGCGGACCTTCAAACCACCTGCTCCTTAGCTCGGCGCTGCTCCTCTCCTCCGTGCCCACGCGGGCTTGAATTAAGCTCTAGGGGTAGGGCAGACAAGACTGTGTAAAGTTGGTTATGCGGCGATTCGTTTCTGTCACTAAATTTTATAGCACAACATATTGACTTTTTATGACACTATTTTAATTTAAAATTGAAAATTCTACCAAGTAACTGTCTATTTATGTATATTTGTGACCGAAATTCCATAAAATGTTGTTTCGATGTGGTGAAAACATGGCAAATAAATCATTTGGCAAATGAAAAAAGTTCAAAAGAGGTTTCGGCCAATAGCAAATAGTTATTTTGTAAATCGGCGAAATATAGTTCGGTAAAATAATACATATGACACATGATACTTCGATTATCTAAAAATATGTGAAATAATGCATAAATCAAAAAAGCCGTCGGTCAATAGTTTTCGGTAAAATGAAATTCGAGACAAAAAAAAAGTGATCTGTTCCCGTTTTAATATCACAATTAAGGACACTTAGGTACTACCAGGATTATAGGTATATCCCAATACAGGAATTGTCTACCCTTGTGCCAAATTTTATCAAAATTCGTTCAGAGGTTACACTTTTTACAGAGGTCAGCATTTATAATATTAATAAGGATGAACTACAAAAATTACTATGGAGTATGCCATTTGTTCAGGTTTGAAGTTTGCTTCGTTCCGTGTGTGACCGATCAACCTAACTGATTTAATGTTTTGATTTGAGAGAACTGACAGAGACTGATAGAGACTGTACTTTAAGTCAATTCAGTCTTGATGAGTCCCACAACCCATCAGAATTAAAGGCACGCATCGTACGGGTTAGTCTATAGAATGAAATCATTTTATGAGAAAATTCTCACCAGCCGTGCTATTCTGTAAATGGTAAATCATTTCGAAAATCATTTCACAAATCATCTCGAAAGTCACACTCGGCGAATTGTATTTCAAAATACCAAATCCTATAGACAAATTTGTAGACAAACGTCAAAATACTCAACCGTTTTAGTTCCTCTCACTTTGATCATCACTCGGTGGCGCCAGTGTCAAATTCACTCCATTTCAGAATACGACACTTTGATTTCACTGCGGATTCAGAAGTGATTTCGCAAATAAACTTTTCAGAATAGCAATGCTGAAGCTTGTGGTTAGATATGAGTAACGTGCGACTACTTACGAGCTCAGCCCCCCTAGACAAGTTACGATCGTTTCGTTTGCTTCGGACGCCTGGAGTAGGCCTCGCCTCCGATTCCTTTGTTCTGACGTTATCTCAACGCTCAGTCACGTGGTCAGAACAAAGGAATCGGAGTCGTGGCCTACTCGAGGCGTTCGACGCAAACGAAACGATCGTAACTTGGCTAGGGGGGCAGAATAGCAACCGAAGAACAGCCTTGTTTTTTTGATCTTGTTTGATCAAAGAAACAAAATAAAATTATGCTAGCATAGATCTACAAATTGGTACGAAATTAGTAGTAATATTTAGGTATAAGTTGTAAGTACCTACCTAATAAATTATATTGGAAGAATTTGGTCAATTATTTTTTATTGATATCAAAAGGTCAATTCTTGTATTTAAAAAAGTTGAAATTCAAGTCGCGTGCTAATTATTGTGACTTAAGTTTTTTACACGACAATCGATATTGTTAGGTAATGATAAAACTTAAATTAACAATTAAAAAACACCCGACTCATATTTTTAATGTAAATTATGTACGAATCATGCCTTTTACTCTCCATAACTTTTAAAAATTTAAACCGATTTTCATTTACCATAAAGTTTAGTCATGTAAATCGTATACCCTTTCATTTGATACTTTACTTTCGTCACACATATTTGCAAACTTTTGGTTGTTTATTCTCACTTTTACTCCCCATTTAAACTTGTAAATGGCTAAACCGGATTTGATCAAACATTTGTCTAAGGGCGGAATTCACCAATAAAACTAATCGCCTTTTAACGTTTGGCTCGCATAATCGCGTTTATCCGCTGTCACTAGTGTGACTTGTAAAAATACAACAAAAGAAAAATACAGACAAGTGACACTAGTGATAGCGGCTAAACGCGATTACGCGAGTCAAACGTTAAAACGCGATTAGTTTTATTGGTGAATTCCGCCTTAAGAACCACCGCTACAAAACATGCTTACAAATGAACAAAAACTTCTTCCAAATCGGTTCACCTGTCACGGTGCTAGTCAAGTGTCCGGTGACAGTCGTCTGACTGTCTGTGGCACCGTAGCTCTTAAACAGGCGTTTGTGTCTGTATAGACAAACGCACATAGCGGTCAAACTTGTAATAGTGGAAAGTGTTGTACCTACCTATAAACGGTTTTACCTGTGTTTTTCCACTGATATTTAAAAAACTAAACACCGAAATTGAAGGAATTTAACGTATCTGTAAAGCAATATTGATGTGTGGCAACACTGACTTGCTGCTATTTTGCGTTTCTTGTTAGGTAACCGGTATCAGACTGTTAAAGGTTTTCGCTCAAAAAAGTAAATATTAAGATATTTTGGATACACAGCTATCTTGTGGATATTATCTAGGCTTCTATAGATATCAAAACATATATTTGAGTAAAACTAATCTAGTAAGGACCTCTGAAAATCTGCTATCTTACATGAACTTTGGCCCTCTATAATGTACTCATATATGAAAAATCTAAAAAAGTACATTAGCCTTGCATATTTAATCGAGATTCTGAATGACGACCATTTTTCTGAAAAACTTTTAAGGGTTTAAAAAAAACATTTATTTCCTGGAACAAGTATTGTGAAATATTCGAGTAAATCACGGAATTACCAAATGCCAACAGAGTTTTCAGGCATTATCTCTCTTTTTTTACATTGCCTATTCATCAAACATCGCGTTGGATTGCGTTAGATGATACAACAAGCTTTTAAACCATGGTCGATGTTGACGATAGGCGAGTGCAAAAGGTTCTTAAGGAGATATCTACTCAAGGTAGGTACTAAAAAAGTTAATGCGCACATGACAGCGATATGATACTTAAAAACAAATGCTCAATGTTTCATGCCTCACCTTGGACGTGAGCAGAATCGAGATGTAATGTAGTTAACATTTAGGATTTAAAAATAGGATCTAGTAAAGCCTGTTGGAAACTTTAATAAACAAAGTTTCTTCACTGATCAACCTTCAACTTTAATAAGATAGCTGACTCATGTTATTATTATCTATCTATATAAAAGGAGAAAGTGACTGACTAACATAACAACGCACAGCCGGAACTACCGGGACTAGAACCGTGAAAGCAAAGCTTATTTTTATGATGTAGGCAAGCACTAAGAGAGAATTTTCCAAAATTCACCCCCTAAGGGGAGTCGTGTCGGCGGCCAAAGCCATTACTAGGTAGGGCCGAAGGCTCTTGGTGGGCTGGTTTTTAGCGCAGGTGAAGCTGCTGGAGCCCAAACCTCTGAGGTGCTTCCGTTGCCAAGTGGGCCACCGTGCGGGGGTCCACTGCACCTCGGAGGTGGACCGAAGCGACCACTGCTTCCAGTGTGGTCAGCCCGGTCACAAGGCCGTAGCCTGTAACGCCGCGCTACACTATTATGTGTGTGCAGCGGCTCGCAAGCCGGCCGACCACCGGGCTGGGAGCAGGAACTGCGTTCCCCTTGCCAAGGCCAGGGGTAAGGGCAAAAGGCACTCCCCCACCACCGCCGTCACCGGTATACAGATGCGCGGGGCCGGATAGTGGAGGACTGGGCTCTGGAGGCAGGCCTGGTCGTCTTAAAACGGGGTTCTGTCCCCACGCGTGTGCGGATTCGGGGCGAGTCCGTGGTGGATATATCGTTCGCCAGCCCCGCTCTGTCTCTGCGCGTCGTCAACTGGCGAGTCATGGAGGGGTTGGAGACGTACTCAGACCACCGGTACATCAGGTCCAACTTTTCCACCAAAACCTCGACTGCGCCGGTCCGACAGAACCCGTGTGGTCCACGGTGGGCAGTGAAGCAGCTGGACCGGAAACTCCTCCTGGAAGCCGCTATCATACAGGCCTGGGTGCCAGTACCGGACAGGCCTGTCAACATCGATGTCGAGGCGGAGTGGTTCCGGGAAACCATATCGGAAATCTTCAACGTAGCAATGCCCCGAGTCCGGCCAGGACGTGCCGAGCGTCAGGTGCCCTGGTGGTCGCCGAAGATTGCGGAACTGCGCAAGGCATGCGGTGCCGCACGGTGCCGGTATACCAGACACCGCAGGCGCCGCATCCGCCCACCTGACGCGGAGGCCATAGAGATGGAGCTGTACGAGGGATACAGGGCGGCGAAGCGCACCCAAGCGGAGATACGGCGGACCAAATTAGAGGTCTGCGACGGGCCCGGCTGGGGACTCTGAACGGAGCCCCATGGGGACGCCCCTACAAAATGGTGCGGGATAAGCTCCGCGCCTGAGCTCCCCCGCTGACACAGAGTCTCCGGCTCCGGCCCCAGCTCGTGGAGGGCGTGGTGAACGATCTGTTTCCTCGTATCTTCATCTCAGAGCAGAGTTACATTTTATGGGATATAAAGTAGATTGGGAACACCCAAATACTCCGAAATATTTTATTCCGAATTTCGATGTTCCGATTTTCAAAAGTCCGAATTTCATAATAAGCTAAGAATTATAATATCTATTATTAAAAATCACGAAATTTATTTTACCGAAAGTCGTAAATGCGATTTGTTAGTTTTCCGATTTTCATACGTTTGAAGAATCAAATGCTCGAAGGGTTCTCGGTCCGAAAAACGATATTCCGATTTTCAATACATCGAATAAACTAAAAGTCAACATGTTGTGCTACAAAATTTAGTGACAGAAACGAATCGCTGCAAAACCGACTTCACGCAGTCTTGTCTGCCCTACCCCTAGAGGTAATTTAAACCCGCGTAGGCGCGGAGGGGTGGGGCAGCCCGCGAGCAGAGGAGCAGGTGATTTGAAGGCCCGCCAAGCCGAAGCTGCGGTGGTGAGCTTTAAAACTATCTGCGACGATAAGCTCGCGACACTATCTCCCGCTCCGCCTAAGGGCGGGGGATGTCATAAGATGATTTTCCCACCGAAAAAAAAAAAAAACCAGAGCCGTGGCAGAAATAATGCTTGCTGCATGTTGCATGCCTGCTTGCATGCTGCATGCCTGCTTGCATGTTGCATGCCTGCTTGCATGTCGCATGCTTGATTGCATGCTGCATGTCTGCTTGCACGCTGCATGCCTGTTTGCATGCTGCAAATCCCCTGTATTATTGATGAATCGGTTAGGTTAGGTTAGAACTGTGACTAATAAAGCGCGAAGGCGAGCAAGCTGAGCGAGCGTGCCGCGGCAGCGGCGGCCGAGTGCCAGATTTCCTCTATTGTTGGTTTATTTGTCTTACTATACAGTTTTACAAGGCGTTTTTATTTCGGAATTGTATTAATCGGTATTTTAATAATCGGAATTCGTATTTTTGAAGTTTCGAGTCGGACTTTTTGTTATTCGATCTATTGTAACTCGGTATTTTGAGAATAGTGATTAAAAACGTTAAGAATATTGAAATTTAGGAATTATAACAATAGGATTAACCTTTTGAGTGCGTAATTAGAGACACAATAGTAAGACAATGGCGCGTGAACGCCGCCGTTAATGCGGGGATCAACAGCTTAATGATAAGTCGGAGTTGTTATATTCGGAATTTTGAACCATTCGGAATTATGAAAATCGGTATCTTGAAATTCGTATTTGTGACTGTCGGAATAAAGTTTTTCGTATTTATGTAGTGTACCCAAGTAGATTTGATCTATTACGCCTACGTTTTCACGCCTAAACCGGTAACCCAATTTAGATTAATGTAGGTACTTATGGATATAAATTGAACCTTGAAGGACACAGTATTTTTTTCACAAGAGTACGTATCTTTCGGATAATATTTACCTATCCGACATACACGCGGGTGGAGCTGCTGGTCAACTGGATTTGCTCAAAATGGTCCCGCGGTAATCCGCGGTATCACTCGACTCGACCCCGTCTCATTTTGTTTTGGATAGGTCGACTGGACCCACTGTCAAATTTCTTTATTGTATACTGTCTATTATATACAGTCAAGGAGTAAAGCCGAATCTTTTAATTTTATTTTTATGACTTAAAATAAACCAAATATTATTCAATTAGGTAACATTTATGCAACACACTTATTTACTAACACTAAAACTAAATATTTTTGTTTCATATAGTTGTAGAATTTCAAGTGGTATTTTATTATAAAATTTTACCATGAAAGAATTATGTACTTTAGCCAATCTGAATTTAGGCTGATGCATGCAGATATAGGTAGCAACAATGTCTATGTCAATGTTGTTCCAGTTTTTTATGCCTTGTTACTCGACAAGCTGTATATTTTCGAACTTTGAGAAGTCAAATACCTAAGCGGAAGCCAAGTAACGTCTTAATGGATTTTGAAGTTCCACCTATAGCGGAGCAAGTAATAGTAAAATCATAACACTTAAAGCACTTGTAAGAGCGCAAAGAATGATACTAAAGGTTAGCTTGTTCAAACCGCGTTTGTACCCCACGTCAAAACTTTATGAGGAAACTCAAATTCTGCCTGTTCGCCAGCTCGTATATATTGCACACTGTACTACATATATACTCTGTTGCACCCGAGGATAGTAGAAAACGAGTGGCTACCTCTAGAAAGAAACTGGTGGGATCGCAGTCAAGCACTGGTTTATATAAATTAAAAAAAAAAAAAAAAAAACTATGCAGTATGTGAGTCGACTGCTGTAAATACTGTTTTTGCGCAGAGACTAATCCGATTCCGAGGAAGTATGCTATAAAACAAAATAAATAAAATAATTTCTATAGCCAATTGTTGCAAAAAAGAATGTAAAAGCAAGGTTTTAAAGTGGTTGCTTACCTTAAGCTACTTGGAAACTGAAAAATTCCTTGACGTGTTAAAATTATTTCCGATATTTACATCTACACATAAATTCATACACCTATGTAAACTTTATAAATGTCATATTTATATAAATAGATATATAAATGATAAATGATATTTATTTTGTAAATAGGTTTAAAAAACACTTTTACACGTCAATTTTTTTTTTCGTCATTTTTAAACTAGATGAGGCCGGTGTTTCCTAGCTGACTACCCTGAGAAGAAACACCGAAACAAACTCAGGGGTCAAAGTCTCTTTTAAAGTCCATACAGTAAATATGAATGGTCAAATCACATGAGAACCATGCAGATTTGTCTGAAATGGTCTTTTGAAGAAAGAACCATACAGATTTGAGTGGACCTGTCCAGTCAGTGCAAGCATTTGTCAGTATTCGTAAAGCTCAACTCAGGACTACTAAGGAGCTCAACGACTTGACGAACAATACCAAGGAAAGGACATTTGGGTAGGCCGCAGAAAATACTCAAATTGCCAGACACATTAAAATTACAGAAAAGGAAAAAAAAAAAAACAATCAACATAGTCCTCACGTTCACAATAATAAAAGGAAAAATATAGGTAGTTTACAAAATGTAATACTTTAGCATATATGTATATTATATATATCTAAACACCTTCACTTACATAATACACACGTCCATATTGCTCTAATGCACAAAGCATGGTCTAATATTTAAGTTTTTGATGATGGGGGGCCTGGAGTTCTAAGATACAGGCTTAGGCTTAGTTTAGACTTCAGATCTCCCACAAATTACAAATTCATCTATGTAAGTTTTTATGTTTTTTTTTTGCCAAATAACATATTTGATGTTTGAAGTGTAATTTGTGGAGATTAATAAACACTTAGCGGCGTAAAGTTAAAGAGCTGGCTGTATCCAAAATAAACGAGTAAGATGCTTGTATAACTTTGTGCTGGTTTGTTTCATTTTCCACCACAATCTAAAAGATAAATTTATTTTTATTATGGATAGGCTCGCGTTTGGCCACTATCTCACCTGATGTGGCCTACGATGGAGCACGCTTGCCTAGAAGCAACCTATTCACTCTTGACTTAAAGACCCCTAAGTTATAGCTAACAGAAAACACAGACTCCGGCAGGGAATTCCAATCCTTAGCTGTACGCATAATGAATGCAATGCAACTCTTTATACAATGGGAAAATGTTCTAGCATCAACATCATAATATTTAACTACTATTTTGTCAAAACCTAATTGGAAAACTCAACCCTACCCTAGTAGCATAGAAAAAAATACGTCAAAATTAAGCCAATCATTTTGGCAACCATGCCATTGCATAAAAGTACCAGTAAAGGAACAAATCCGAAAAGTGTAAATTTGTAATTCTTTTTTGCGATTATAAATTATTTATAGTTGGCAAACTAATCGCGACATAATTATGTCCAGAGGTCCAGAGTTAGAAAAAAAACAGTTTTTTTTTTTATTTTTATAAAACAAACTCGGAGTTTCCTTGCGTGATCGAATCAGGAATGAGGATATCCGCAGGAGAACCAAGGTTACCGACATAGCACGGAGAATCGCCAAACTTAAGTGGCAATGGGTAGGGCACATTGCAGAATGGCCGTTGGGATCGAAAAGTTCTGGAATGGCGATAACGTACCGGAAGACGTAAGGAAGGAAGGCCTCCTATAAGGTGGACCGATGACCTGGTAAGGGTTGCGGGAATCCGATGAATGCGAGACGCAAAGGACCGTTCACTGTGACGACACTTGGGGGAGGCCTATGTCCAACAGTGGACGTCTTTCGGCTGAAATGATGATGATGATGTAAACAAACAGTTCAAATTGTTTTAAACAAGTGTTCTTTTTGTTTTTTTGTTCTTTTTATTTTAGGGCATTATTTCAAATTAATTTGACCTATAATGTTTCATTTCTAGACTAGATCTTTTCAAATTCGCCATAGTAAATTAAATATATACAAAAAAACGACCAATGGATAAACATTTATTTTATACTGCATAATATCTCGCTTTACATTCATCCTGTATGTTGGGACTTTCTGAGCGGCTTTTTGATTGATTTGAAATTGAAATTTCAAAAATAAGTAGGTGTTATCTTGTCCCATATAAATCTTCGTAGGTACTTTGTTTGATTGAATAAATTACTTCTTACAAAATTCTCAAAAATCATGTTTTTTAATTGCAATGCCAATAAAACTTCAAAAATATAAAATAGCAATAGCATAAACTCAACTGGTTTTATGTCAAGCTATTTATGCTCCTAAATATTAATATACTTTCATTTTATAACCATTCATTTACCATGAAAAGTAGTTTTAAAGCTTGTTTTTTTTCTTATTGTTTTATACAATGCATACTTGTTTCATCATCATCATCATCATCAATATGTCAATGTATGGGGACACGATTCACCAACGGCTAAGTTAAGTTTGACCCTGAGTACAGTTTATCTTTTCGTTAGAGGATGATAGGTTCGATTCGGGAATCGCATTATTTACATAATACATAATCTAGTTCGTATGAGATACTCGGTGCACACAGCAACGAGGATCTATGTTTGAGTATTACTTAATATTCTCATTATAAAAGGTTTCTCTTGATTTTACCTATATGTGACCTGATTAAAAAAGATTTTAGATTTTGATTGAGAAAAATGCTTTAAACGTTTGCGCTAGACTGTATTTTTTTATTTCATTGTGGGTCCGGTTCACTAATGTTTCACCAAAACTCCATTCACAAATTTTAAGTTAACAACCAACGTCTCGTATACTATTTATTTCACAAACGTCATTTTGCAAACACTTGCTGTACAAACTTTTTTTGGCAAATGTTTTTCTTGATAAATGGTTCGGATGATATATATTTAATAATTTATTCATTTTTCATTTAATATTCTCATTCTTTTAAAAAATAAAAATTCAAATAGCTTTTCAAAATAGAACTGGTTTGCTTATTGATATTGATAAACAAGGTCACGGTACCTACCACTAATGATGGTAATACTACCCGTAGATTTTTTGAAGACGTGACTACTACCTACTGCTTTTATTACTGGAGTAGATAAAAAAATTATTAAGCGGTTTTCTGTAATTTTAGAAACAATGTTTTCGGGGTTTCCTTTACAAATACAAATACATTTAAATTTAGGGAATTTAATAATACTACATTGGCTTTGTATATTGGGAAATTGTATTAAATGCCTGCAAGTGTGCATGGTGCAGACATCATAAATAATTTCGGTCTTATCCCAATAGGAAAATTGTCTGAAGAAGCTGCTGAATCTAGAAATAAGGATTTTAGGAGGTGTCGAGAACACCACTCAAGGAAATTTTATTGTTACATCTGATCCATATATTTCTACATTTAGAAATTCGTTAAACAAAACATAAAAAAATATCCAATGAGGCACAATCCTTACTGTTTACTTCTGAAGGAGATAAAGAATCAGACGAAGAATGAATAAAATAATTAACTCGACGTCTATCCATTTTTTTGGGGTATTATTGTTTTTTTTATGTTATAATTAATTTTATGTCAGGTTTACTATTAATAGTCTACAGTAAATTGTTTTTGCCAGTTGATTAGGCCTCTTGGGGACAGATAGATTTGATGTCTCGACCAATCAGAACGCAGTACACCGCTCCCCCGTACCAATCAGATCCAATGAGAACGTAGTACCCCGCTCCCCGTACCTCGGTTAGTTGACAGAGTTGTTTTGATGCCCTAGTTCAAGCATGAGGCAAGAGGCATCTAGTGGCTGTAAGGTCGTTGTGCACAACACACGTGTTACACGTTGCGTCGGTGTAGTGTGCAGTGCACACCCACCGCACACGTCTCAGGCGTCTCACTTGTGTGCGTCGGTCTAGTGTAGTTCTAGCTTAACATCAATATTCTCCAATGGAATTTTATTAAGGTAGAACTACATTGCGCACACGTGGGCCACGTACGCCGATCTGGGCACGTCGGTCTCCATACATGTTATATGGAAACTAGATTTGCAGAGCTACATTAGATCCACGCCACGCGACGTCACGCAACGCGCCGCTACGTACATCAGGCGTGATCCACGTGTGCGTCGGTCTAATGTAGTTCTCGCTTTATGCCTACAAGTTACAACAAGAATATACCTAATAATGAAACAAAACATTCCACCAATGTTATAAATAAGAGAGATGATTTTCGATTAAACGTTCGCTCTACAAAAATAGTCCAGTAGGTTTACTAGTAGTTTAACTTCTACCTGTGACTATGCCCGCGAGAATGTCCGAAATTATCCTAAGGGAATATATTCCCGGGATATAAATGTATCATATCCGCTCTAAGGGATGGTTCGAAAGAGTCCTTTTGGCATCTTTGGCCCTAGAACGCAAAACGTGAAGGAACACCGATGGGTTTTAGTCAGTAAACGCCTGACACTGTCGCTCCACCCAGACAGAGTGGGAGGAGTTGGTTATTTGATGATAAAAAAGCTGCTCTATCGCTGAAAACCATTTGATGGAGAAATACTCGGTTTCTGTGAGACCGGTCACAGTATCAAACTTGCTATATTCTAGCAACTTTAATACCGTGATCGGCTATATTTTATGACAGAGATTTTATAATACGTGATCGTAATTGACTTAAATTAAATTTCTTTTATTTATACAACTAATTAAAAAAACAGAAAGCAGGAAGTTATTACATGTAGCGAGTTGCGACACTATTGACTAGAAATAGAAAGTTATGCATAGGCAATTTTTATTATAATTAATGGCTACAACTCAGTATCAAAAAAAAAGGAAAAAGCTTCATATTTTTTAATAAAGGGTTTGTGATGTCTCTGTTGCATAACACGCATACATCCCTAATTGGTAGGAGGTACCTACCAATTAGGGATGTATGTTTGTTAACCTCTAGCTACGTTACTCTATATTATGTACGATCAACGACTAAAGTCTATTAACAAAAATGTTTTCAGGATTTCAACTTTTAAAAATAAGTGTGTTTTAACATTTACGTTAGATATGACAATAAAACTTAAGTGTTAATGAAATTTGCCGCTGATTGTACCTAAATAATTTAGTTAAAAATATGTTATTCAAGGTAATAGAATAATAATATCTTAGAACTTAAACACGTCTAATATGTAAATTATTATTCTTTAGACATTTGGCAAAACGTTTAAAACAATATAGTTGTATGAGGTCAGGTCAAACACATTAAGATATTACTTAATAGCTATGACATTCAGTTGAAGGAAATACAAAACCTGCAACTACTACAAAATATAGTTTTTTATGAACTTTATATGAAAAAAGGGCTTGATTATTTTAATGATTGTTATTATCTCTCTTTATTTATTAGGGACGGAGAAGGATGGAATGGTTGCAACCATTTACAGATTATGTCAGCCCTATCATTGACTTGACTTGAGCTAGTTACTAATACTTATTAAGACTGTTTACTATATGTTATTACGGAGCATATGCGCCTGCTGGCTGTAGGAAAGTGGAAGTCGGGTCCCAGGCTTAACCTGGCTTTCTTACGCCTAATTTAAGCGTTCCCTGTTGTTCTCCTGCCTCGACCACCACGGCCTGTCATGCAACCAAGGTCAGATGTCGAATGATGTTAATATTTGCGTATGCGACACGGCATACGCAAATATTAACATCATCCGACAAGCGCTGGTCAACGTCGGTGTTCCTGCTGTTTTGGAACCTCATGGCCTGACACGCGACGATGGTATAGTAAGAGACCGGACGGTATGTTTTTATTTCAGTGGAAGATGAGTAGGCCTTTAGTGTGGGACGCTATTTGCGTCGATACTCTTACGTCTTCCCATCTTTTTAGTTCGTCGTGCTTTACTGTCGCTGCTGCTTCGGCCAAGGGCTGGCTTTTGCCAACGCCAGAGTTAATTTCTCCAGCATTGCCATCTAACGTGTTAATGTCGCCAGTCTTTTAGGCACACTTCCAGTCGACAGTAATGCAGAGATTTTTTTTTGAAACCAGTTTTTAAGATTTTTAGGTGTTTTAGTTTTAAGTGTATATATATCGCAGACGTCTGGTAAATTAGCCAAGTAATAGGATGCCTAGACAGTCATTAAACGCCGGCATCCCAAGGGAAGCATCGGCCGATATTTACCTTTATAAAGTACTATCTTCTGCCAGCGGTTTCGTCCGCGTGAATGTTGGATATTGAGGACGCGAAGTCGAAGACGGATAAAAAGTAGCCTATGTCCATCCCTAGAGTTCAAGCTTCCTTCGTACCAAATTTCATCAAGTAAAAATTAAATCAGTTAAGTAGTTTAACCGTGAAAGCGTAATAGAAAATTAAACAGGCAGAGTTATTTTTTATAGATATTGTAAGTATGGATATTTCGTTTTTAATCATGTTTATTTAGGTATTTATAAATACCTATATCGTAATTCTATAATATTTTAAATACTATACATTTATATTAGGGGACACGGAAGTGCCCCCCTCCCCCCGCCAAGGCGCGCAAAAAAGTGGCCGTACCATCGAGAGAGAGAGGCGAGAAACAATTCAGGCCATTTTCGACCCTCCTATAACTTCGTTGTGTATAAAACTTGAAGCCTGAACACAGTAGTTTTTGCCAGTTGCAGGTCGCATTCATAATAAATTGTCGAAGTTTATATACCATACTATTTACTATGCTATGATGTCCTGTAATGAACATGACAGCGCGCACGATGGCTGTCATAATCAAAGTTAACCAAGGATCTTATCTACCCTACGGATAAACTGTATTGATTACAAAGCAATATTACAAACTCTAAAGTGTACTTTATTATCATAGTCATTAAGTTCATATTTTTTATTGACAAGCAAAAGGGGAAAAATGTACCAAGCAAGACAACGAGAAAGAGGTAGTGTGTCCCTTTCTTACCTCTATCTTTAACTAGGGTAACCATAAATTTACTGTTTAAGTTTTGTGTGTTTTTTAAATGAATTATTTCACTTAATATGAAAATAAATGATTTTCATTAAATGAAATTATCTTTCATTTCATACAACCAAGACAAACACTATACTACCTACACAATAATAAAACTTAACCAAAGTATATCTCTCGCACTTGGGAGTCGCAGCGCAACGCTTGCAACATTTTTTCTCTAGCACACATGTGCAAATCTACGATGTCATACACCAAGCTACGCACACAAAGCCAAAACTAGTCCTCACTTATTTCGTCGCTTTTGTTTACAACGACTAAAACATGCGCGGCGGCGTGGCGGCTGAAACATGTTGCGCCGACCCCAAATAAGATGGGACAAGGGCAGGATGATGATGATGTTTACGACGACTCCGTCTATACTTTTTTATTGGTCTGAGATTAATAGTGATAAATTATGATTTTCTCGAAAAATTATATTTAGGAGGTATTGGTACTTCACGGTCGATATATACCTAATATACATATTAATGAATAGTTTTTGAATGTACAAGTATAGTAATAATATATAATATATTAATAACATCTTGAACTTCTTCAGAACAGAATGTCCCGTAGTACGAACTAGTTTATGGACACACTAGTAGAAAGAGATAACATACCCTTTTGTATCGGTATGTTTTTGAGGTTGACGTGATCAATCCAAAAAAAGATTCTTGCAGTAAACATAGAGAACTCCGATGGAATTTTTTACAATATGAGTGTAATGAAGTCAGTCAATATGTTTTGTTATGTAAATATTACTTAATTCTCCTTAAAAATTTAGTGCTGGTAATCATATTCACACACATTATAAAAACTATTTGAGTGATTCTAAGCTTCAGCAATCTGCTTAGCCATTTCCCAATCATCTGTGTTAGAGTCGGCTTCCAGTCCAACCAGCTGCAGTTCTGTGCCTGTCTGACCCCACATCCCAGTAACTGGGTCACACGATACCCCTTGGCAAGACCGTGGTCAAATTTGTACAAATATCTACAAAAGACAGCATATACCAACTGCTTAGCTAACTTTCCGATGCACGGAGGAGTCTCTATATGAAAACTACGGACCGACCTCGATAAGCATTGCTTGACATTGAAGCTCGAGCCGTGCGGCTGTTTTTATTTCACCACGACCTCTTGTACCTACTACCCATATATCCGTGCTACTACCTAAAGACCAGTGGCGTAACTAGTCTCAAAAGGGCCTCGTATCAAAAATATTTGAGGTGTTTTTAAAGCGGTTTTTTTTACTATTGATAGGCTCACGTTTGACCACTATCTCACTCACATGATGGTAAGCGATGATGTGGCTGACGATGGAGCACGCTTGCCTAGAAGTAACCTATTCACTCTTGACTTAAAGACTCCTAGGTTGTAACTATCAGGAAACACAGACAGGGAATTCCACTCTTTAGCTGTACGCACAATAAATGTGTTCCCAAAAGGCATGTAATCATGTAATACTGAGCTGGAAAATGGGATAACTCTGGAAGACAAGTATTAATAGAAAATTAGCTCGTTTATTGGAGCGTTTCGGACTAGGTTAGTAACCTATCATAGCCTAGTCAGTAGTTTTTATTGTGACCGTATGTAGAATACCCTTTGGGTGACTTAAGGTCTTCTTATGATATGAGGCCCATTGTAAGCGACCACGTTTCGGAGCCATATGTCATCACTGGCAATACGCACTGGTCAAGAAGATACCGTGCAGCTTCCCGAACGCTGCCCAACCGAGTCGAATTCGACGATTGACCTCTTTCTCGAAATTAGACCTACCCAACTGGACCGTTTATCCCAGGTAAACGTAGTCGTCCACAACTTCGAGTTTAGAGCCTTCAATTTTGATATGCAATGGAAAGGGCTATGCTCGGAGTTTACTTGCGTAATCACATCAGAAATGAAGATATCCGCAGAAGAACCAAGGTCACCGACATAGCTCGAAGGATCGCCAAACTTAAGTGGCAGTGGGCAGGGCACATTGCACGCAGAACAGATGGTCAATGGGGACGAAAGGTTCTGGAGATGGCGACCGCGTACCGGAAGACGCAGCGTTGGAAGGCCGCCTATAAGGTGGACCGATGACCCAGTCAGGGTTGCGGGATTCCGATGGATGCGAGACACACAGGACCGGTCGTTGTGGCAACGCTTGGGGCAGGCCTATGTCCAACAGTCGACGTCTTTCGGCTTAAATGATGATGATGATGTAGAAAATACTAGAACGACTGGAATGAGCTATACAATCAGGAAATCCTATCATAATATTGTCATTTTCATTCACTACAGGTTTTTTATCAAAAAGAGAATTGGTATTGGAATTGCTTGTGTATAACACATTATTACGAATATTTGCACACGTCGGTGCCCCTGTGACCCAGGGCCCCATGTTTTTGACGGCTGATACGGCAGTAGCTACGCCTCTACTAAAGACCAAAAGATGAACTTTTTATGTTGAACCATGTTTTAATACGATAAAGTTATTTCGTTGAATTAGAATATTTTCCAAATGTAACTTTTGTAAAAGAGTTAGCGTAATATGTTTTAGTTCAGTACCTGATTATTCTTGTACTCCACTTTAAACTCTTTCTGCAGGTAAGGGTCTATGGGCGGTACTCCCAGCTCTGGTATGCCATGGATCATCACTGCTATGCCCTTTTGTACTGCGTCCGCCATGCAGTCATTCACGTCTATAGCATTTCTGTCGCATACTTTCAGATATTTTTCTGAAATTAAAAAGTTTTAAGTATAATAATATTCCACAACTATCACACAACGCCGCACAGTGTGTTATTTTACCTAAGTTGCGGACATGTCTGGTTTATGTGTCTATACGATAAGTCTAGGTTTGATAAGTGTTCAACAAAAATACCGACAGTATAATTATCTATATTTATTGACTTATTATTTTTTTTGTGAGAGTTGAATGACCTTTACAAAAACTAAATTTAATTATGATTCCAAAACTAGTAAACTTATTAATTTTATTTGTTACAAAAATAAAGTAACAGCTCATTATCTACTAGTATTAAAAAAAATAGCTTTGTAGCTTTCATATTTTAAGAAATATGGGCTTTTCCCCGATTTCAACAAAACACTTTTTTTAAATTAAGTGGTACTGTTGTAGCATGTTATTTTCAATAAATAACATGCGCAATAATATTGTTTCGTATGTCCTAAAATATCATACACGACAATCGCCTTATATAGGAGATACAGCGTTTCTAAGTATTTATGACTTTTCTATGAAAATAGGGTTGTCAACTAGACGTAAAAAAAAATAAGTAAGTTTTAGTTGTTTACGAAGTACAGTCAATAGACCTATAATTCAAATTGTTTAGTTATTTTAAAAAGAAAGTGAATAATCTTGATTATAAATGTCTTTTATATGAAATATGCTTTAGAAAATGTGATATACGTTTCGTAACATCAGATCGTTGTTTTTATCATTTAGATGTTTTAAAATTATAGATAATTGATTTATTAGTAGTAATATGCATTTTTTTAAAACTAGCCGTCCCCCGCGGTTTCACTTACGTCTATGGTTGAAAAATTTTAAAGACTAAAACTACACTAACAAAGTTTTGTATCAGAAAACATAAAACATATAAAGATTGGAGAGAGACCTGCAGTGGGACAATACGGGTTAGTTATAATAATAATATAATAATGGGTAACTTATAAAACGTCTGAATTTAGTGCACGGTTCCAATTGGTCGTTTTCTATGGATAAGAACCGAGAAGAAACTCGTAAACTTTTAAAAAAATATTAATTTTACAATATTAATAGGTATGAGAGGACAATGTAGACCAGTCAACATTGTACCAAAAATCACAAAAAAATATTATAAATAAAAAAGTGGAATCAATATCTCTAGTAAAATCGACATCTGGTTTTTTATGATGATATATTATTAGTATAATAAATCATAGAAATTAAAAACACATGCGACCATGTAATAATTATTCAGAAAAAAAACTTGAAATCACTGAAAACATTTTTCGAGGTCTTTTTTTTTAGGTGGGAAAATCGTCTAATTACAAATCGCGCTCTTGGGCGGAGCGCGAGATAGTGCCAGACTTTTACTGACTAAAAACCCACTCCTGTTCCTTCATTGCCTTCGTCCCAGGGCCCGGGTTTTCACACTACCCATGGCCCCAGTAGGCTCCGACCCTGCTGGGCCCCTACGATTTGCTGACATCTCCCTGAGGCGCGCGTGGAACAATACGCGCCGTCGACGACTTGGGCTTGGTCCGGACGGTTACCGGACGGTCGGACGGCGGGCTACCCATTGCTTGCCGTCCGCAAGCCCGCGCCTACGGTGGCCGGAAATCCGGATCGGAATCCCGGCGGCGGTTGGGGCGTGAGGACCGTTGCTGTTGCCTCACGCGATCGGCCGCCTCCTTTGCTAGCATTACTGCTTCGCAGAAGGAGGCGACCGCCTGCCTCGTCCTCACTCCGGACCATGGCCTGTACCAAGGCCCGGCGCGAGAGATCGCCACCGCCGATTGCCCCCACGAGGACACGGCGTTGCTCTGCCCAAGCGGGGCACACCTCCACCATGTGCTCCACCCTATCCTCCAGATGGTCCACATAGTGGCGACATCCGGGCGTCGGTCTGTAAAATCTTGATCAAAAAATAATTTGAGGATTTATAGATATTAGGTTCTTTTGGTGAATTCCTATCATACTACAAAACATTTAATTTAAAAAAGAAAACACAAGAAGAGAAGATATTTTTTTTTTGGTTTCTATGAACTATCTCCGATTTTCTATATATCTAGAAAAATATCATAAATAAAGGCACGAGTTTTATTTAGAGTTTTCTTTGAAATGTATCTTTTTGAAAAGCAAAATTTTATATTAAACTTAAAAACTTCTTAGTTGACAACCCTAACCTGAAACTTAAAAAATCAATATCTCAAGTATAAGGCGTCTGACGAATCTGAAATTTTTAATGAAGATACTTATTAGTATAACAAATAATATATAGTACTTAAAAACTTATGCTACAACGTAGTAATTTGCCAGAAAAAAAATTAAAACGAAATCACTGAAAACATTTTTTTGTGGTCTGTAAAAGCTTAATCAAACTAGTATTTGTAGATTTATAGGTTCTTTTTGTGAATTCCTATCATACTATAAAACATTTAATGTAAAAGAAACACCAGGAAAGGAGACACAAAGTTTTTTTGGTTTCTATGGACTTTTCTCGATTTTCTCAATATCTCGTAAACTATGATAGATGGAATCACAAGAGTTTTAATAAGAGTTTTCTTTGAAATGTATCTTTCCAAAAAGCATATAAAATGGGCATGTCCGCAACTCGGGTGAAATAACACACTGTGCGCCGTCTAGTCCCAAGCTAAGCAGAGCTTGTGTTATGAGTACTAGACAACTGATAAATATACTTATATATTTCTAAATACATACTTAATATAGATAAATTACACCCAGACACAGAATAAATAATCGTACTCATCACACAAACATTTATCCTGGGTGGGAATCGAACCCACGACTGGCATACAGTCAGGGTCACTAACCACCAGACCAACAGGCCAGTCAAGTATAAACTTCATGAAATCAATCAGTAAAAACATTTTATTTTTTAATATTTTATATGTCCTACAAAACATATGAGATTTAAATGATCTATCGGTTATTTTAACATTTCTAGAGGTCATGGTCTTTGAGAGTTTATTAATATGAATGCTAGTTTAGTTGGTTTTTACATTAATGGCATGTTTTGCTGAAGTACGTGGAAATACGTAGATATGTCACATAGTAATTTAATGATCCCACTAATTATGAAGAAGGGGCTGAAATTATGCAGTGTTGTGTTGATGGACAATTAAAGTGTGCTGTAAACCGTTATTATGACGTGTGGACATTACTCGTGTAAATCGGCTAATTGCGTAGCTATTTATTTTTCGTTTTCCGCAAACTAAGAAGGGGCATAAGAACCAAAAACACTTATGAATTACGTAAAAATTTAAATTATGTACATACATTTTAACTTATCTGACTTGGTTCGTAATTATTAATAAATAATAATTTGCTGAATGTAATAGCCTAATAATATTAAAAATAAATATTATTATTTTCTCCTTTAATGTGCTAACAAGAATTATATGAGAAAAATACAAGGTCTACATTTAAAATAAAATAAAATAAAAAATTAACTTACTTATATCAACTGCACCAAAACAAGCACTGAACACAGTCAACAAATAAAAAACTGTTTTTGAACCAAACATTTCGAAATAAATTTTGATTAAATAATTTATTGACACAAAAAAAAAAACAAGATTATAACTGAGACGAGTATTCCGGTCCAGGTTGAGGCATCGTTTGTACATAAGATTCGGTTCGACGCTGCGCCCGCGCCGCTTCACCCGCCGTACTTTGAGCACCGATTGCATAAAACGCAGCCTTCAATGTTGGTACCGGTTTGGTGAATACATAATAAAGTTAGGTAATAACACAATTCTTATCTAAATTCGATGAATACATGCATTTGCACCCAGATGCTGAAGAACATTGAATTAAAATGGAGTTTGAGAGAAGAAGTTGAATCTTCAATAGCATATCGACAAAAGGTAAAGAAGTAATTTAATTAGAAAAAAATATTTTTGGGTTCTTGAACATTTTCTAGGGGCATTCTGTATTTCTGGATGATGTTTTTAAGGCCCAGAACCATTGTGTCCGTTTAATGTAAACTCAAGCAAACAGATAGTTGCAAAATTTTTTTTATAAATCTTAAACTAATGACGCTTTCATTCATATTTATTTCTTTGAAGTCATCAATTTTCTATGAGATATTTTTTTTAAAATAAAGTAATTGACAAAATAGTAATAGGTAATTATTGTCCGAGCAACAAAACTGCCCGTTTGAAAAAATAGCGTTTTTTGCATGGCTTCCCGTATCTATAATAAATTACGATAGTTAGGGTTCCGTACGTCAAAAGGAAAAAACGAAACCCTTATAGGATCACTTTGTTGTCCGTCCGTCTGTCTGTCTGTCTGTCAAGACTTTTTATCTCGGGAACGCGTAGAGGTATTAAGTTGAAATTAAAACTATACTCAAGTTTGCGGTCTCTTAAAGCTGTGAAAAAATTCAATTTCTAAGTTAACGAAAAAAAGGTAAGGCCGTTTATGTCTCAAAAAACGTATATCTCGACACTCTCGAGGGAATCAAAATTCATAGGGTACTTCCCGTTTACCTAGAATCCTGAAATTTTGCATAAAGCAAGGTCTTATAGTATAGGAATAAGTCTGAAAACTGTAAATTTGTTGTTACGTCACAACAAAAAAAAAATTGCGATTCGGAAAAATCTTCGAGACTCCATTCGGGAATTGAACTGTTTACATCAGGTGGGATCGCAGTTAAGCACTGGTTTATATCAATTTAAAAATAAAAAAAGTTTGTATGGAACCCTCAGGGCGCGAGTCCGACTAGCACTTGCCCAGTTTTTTTTAATATAAAAAGCCTACTACAGTGAATCTGAATATTTCCAAGTAAAGTTAATTATAAAAATACCTAATTTTCTGTGATACTGATAATTATTATAATATCATTGTCATCATCATCTTCCTTGTCCCATGTTTTTGGGGTCGACGCAACACGTTTTGTTCGTCCATTCTGTCCTGTCCCCCTTCATGCCATCACTAACTCCCTTTTCTTTCATATCACTCTTCACACAATCCATCCATCTTTTCTTTGGTCCATCCCTCCTCTTTACATGATCATACCAAGAGAAACGATTCCCCTTCAATTTTTCAGTCAGTGCATGGCATCACTTTAAAACTTCCTCTAATTAGGGCCTGCGCACACTTGAGACAAGACCGTCTTAGACAGACTTGTCTACGACACCGCATATTTGTCTGCGACAAGACTGTTTTACTCTGACGAGACTACTAGAGAGGAGGTACGTGACCGTACGCCGCTAGACTGTTTTGTCTTGATCAAAACAGTCTTGTCGCAGATAAGTCTGCGATGTCGTAGACAAGTCTGTCTAAGACAGTCTTGTCTCAAGTGTGCGCAGGCCCTAATATACCTACTTATTTCTCACTTTATCTGTTCTCGTTCCACCACACATCCATCTCAACAATATTTAATATTATCAGTATCACAGAAAATATTTTATAGGTGAAAGTTTGTGAGTGTGCGTGATGGTGTGTTTGGGTGTGTGCATGTTACTTGTAATTTAGTTAAAGTTTCTGGATAAAAGATTTGGGGTCCTATGAGCTGCCATTTTTCTTTATGTTCCGAAATATTTGGAAATCTAAAATGTAAAAATTAAGACTTTTTTATTTTATTTTTTAGGAATCATCAATAAATAATTTATCGACTTTCTTTGGAAGTTATCACAGCACTTCAGCACTACGTAAAAAGTACTTACAGATAGAAAGGGATAGACTTATCTAATATTCTAGTGAATGAAAGTAAGGGACTTTTCAAAAAGACATCAACGCGGTGTCGCTTTTTCGTAACCTAGTTTAGCTTGAGCTCTGCGTGCAATATTAATAATATTAACAAATTAATGTATTTACTTACTGATGAAGATTTATGCCATATTTTTTATAGTTAGATGTTTTAGACGATTTTACACATCATTTAATTGAACAGGTACTCATTTTTTCTTTTGTTTTAAGCAATAAATGATTTTTTTTTAAGTTACACAGATCCAATAACTAGTCAGAACTAAAAAAGGCACTCATATTGGCATCTAATATAAGTGCAACTGCACATAAGTGCCGTGAGCCTGAGTCGCCGTATGAGCAGTCAAGTGGTTGTATAGTCATTGCTTGGAAACAATGCGTCTCAAACGGTATACAATATTGATGATGTATACGGACTTAGAACTGCTAATGAATGGGATTTGTATTTTTTTCAATCACTTTCACTTAAGGGTAATTTTACCTCACGAATAACTTTTCTTCTCTCGGTAGCAACAGGACAAAAACGAAAGCAACATTTTCAAGTTGAAACTCTCATTATGAAAAAAGCGCTTCATTTATTAGATTTCATGGTTATATTATACTACTATACCAAGGAAAATGCAAAACACAAAGAAACCAATAAGTAAGTACCTACTTAATTTCTAAAAAACAAACGTATCTTTAATATTAACTCTATTAGAACTTATAATTCCAAGTCAATCAGAAAGGAGACAATTTTTTTTGTTTGGGGAATAGGCCCACCACAAATTGTGGCGTATAGCAACGAAATGCAAGTTAGTTTATTCCTTATAATCTCTAGATTACAGTGGTAATATTAGCAAAACTTTATGTAACTGGAGTACCGTGAAATACGACAGTCAAAACATGACTCTCATAATAACCTAAAATCTCACAAGAGCGGTTGTCTAATGAGTGGATTCCTTGGTATTTTAAGTTAAAATAGTGCACTTTTCAATAATATACAGTATAAAACAAAGTCACGTCTGTACTACGTGACAGACTTTGATGTGATTTACACGATTTGATAGACTTATTCATGAAAATGCGTAGATGTATTCATGAAAATGCGTAGATGTATTCATTTCGAAATAGCGCGGCTTTTGTCGGCCTTTTACTGTAGATCTAAAATAATAAGGTGATGTGTTATAAGCTGGTTGTGTAAGGAGAAAAAAAGCCACATTATAGGTCCATCACAAGAAGTATTTATTACTGTTCATCATCATCATTTTCAAAGTCATCTGTTAAAAGCATTATTTTATCTAAAAAATATGCAGGTGGCTCAACCTCACCTTGATGCCGCGCCATGATAAAAACCACACTATATGCACATATGCACAGCAGCCAACAGTGCGTCTGCCCACTAAACAATTATAACAGTATCCAGCAAGAGCAGTATTCAACATTCATCATTCCGTTGAAATCGTGCTGCACAATTGATACAACGTCTTTGTGGATTATGCATGTATCTACAGGTGCCATTTTCATAAAATCTTTCGAATAAAAATACGAAAAGAACAGAAGAAACATGCAACTATCTAGTAATCGGAAACAATAATAATGTTGTCTGTAGCGGTGGGCGTTTCAACGACGAACAGTTTTCAAAGACCGTTTTTTATTCTGCAACGTAACAACCGTTTTCCATCCTGCGACCAAACAGTGTTCGTTGCACAAACCAGTCTTCGAATTACTGTATGCGAATTATTACCTTACTATTAAGAAAATAAGGTCGAAAATCCATTGCTTCACCTATCACACACGTCGCGTCGTCGTTTAAACCAGTTATTTGAATGAAAAATGAATTTTATGTTTATAGTTGAAGCGACATCTATGGCGTCACATAAGAACTAATCCTGCATCGCGCAATCAAAGTTCTCCGCGCGATTGGAACATATAGAACAGCCCGAAATTATCTATCGGGCAATAGCCCACCAGACATAACACCCGTCTGGTTGGAGGATCCTCCCTTTTCAACGGAGATATGTGGGGCTTTACTCTCTGTTCCACATACCCCTAAAATGGTCCCAAAATGGTGACCCTCGACAACGAACGTCAGCGCAGCCTTCGTGCAACTACTACTTCGTGACGTCATCATCACTTCCTCAAGCTTTCGAGCAGTGAGCCATACAGCCAGCACCCACGGCTTTAAAAGGGTATCCTGACCACCAGCATGCCTACCTGGTCATACCTGGTCATCACCCTCAGCCTCATCAGCAACCTTGGCGAAGCACACTGCACCTTCGGCCAGTCACATGAAGAGCCACTAAGAACCTCTCCTGGTCGACGCAAGCAGTCAAGCCACTACGTCACACAGCACCGCTCCGACTCACTGGAGCCAGCAGCACTACTCCGACTCACTGGAGCCTGCAGCATCATCCCGACTCACTGGGACATCATCACCCCGACTCACTGGGGCATCATCCCGACTCACTGGGACAGCACCACCCCGACTCACTGGGGCATCACCGCAGACAGTTCCGACTCACCGAGAACTATGCGGCATTCGGTTCCGACCCATTGAAACCAACCTACCACTGGCCTGGCACGCACCAAGAAGCATCAAGAATCATCGATCTCCGATCTCCGGAGGGGAGTGATGTAGCGACATCTATGGCGTCACATAAGAACTAATCCTGCATCGCGCAATCAAAGTTCTCCGCGCGATTGGAACATATAGAACAGCCCGAAATCATCTATCGGGCGGCAATAGCCCACCAGACATAACACCCGTCTGGTTGGAGGATCCTCCCTTTTCAACGGAGGTATGTGGGGCTTTACTCTCTGTTCCACATACCCCCAAATAGTCATAAAGTTCATTTTTCATTGTAATAACTAGTTTTGAAACGACGACGCGACGAGTACAGAATTTATTACCGTCCTCAAACTAGTTGCGACAACGAACGTTTTCTGCAACTACTTCACTCAATGATAGTTTCGTCTTCAAACCAGTTGCGACGACGACCGTTTTCTGCAACCGTTTTTGTCGTCGCCAAAACGGTTACGTCTCGTCCGTCTAAAATTCGACAACGACCCACCACTAGTTGTCTGTCAGTGTCAAACTGATTGAAACTGGACCACAGAGCATCTGCAATGGGCTATTAATTACGTTTCGTTCCACGGTGATTTTTAAAGTACGTTACTTGATATTTGTGTTAACCGTTAATAACAGCATTAAAAACAAGTTCGCTGTACCAATTAATTATTATCTCTTGAAACGCATTTAAATCCGATGTCAACGCTGCGCACTGTAGTAACATATTTTTTTTCACGTTAAAATAAACTTGAAAACGCTCCTAAACAAGCATTTTTTGCCGTAACACTTTTTTACTATTATTTCATTATTCCGGTTAGATTTCTATATAATTTTTGGTCTGTTAATTATAATAAGATGATCGCTTTTTCCATGTGTAATATGATTAATTAACGTAACCGTTTAATAGTGGGCCCAAAAAAAATTGTCTCCTTTAGAAGACATCACAGTTTAAATAAAGTAACCAGTTTTAAAAAACGATAATTTCATAGGTAAGGAAGGACCTATTATTATTATTATGTCGGTAAATATAATAATTAGTAGTTGACATTTTAAAGTACTTCTGAGTACATAATTACAGCGTCATCCCCTCTCATGCCGCCCCTCTTCGCCCTCCATGTGCGCACGTGTAGGTACTTGATCATTATTTTGGTTGCAGAGTTATTTCTATAGATTATCGAGGATTGAAATATCATCAAACTTTAACGTTAAAAACGATCTGGCCAGTTTTACTTGGCCATTTCATGAAATGATCAATTTCTAAGATCTGGCCACGACATTTATAGTACAGATGCGCCGAATAGTGGTTTAACCGAATAACCAAATACCGAATAATATTCGGTTAAGTTCTTACCGAATCGAATATACTGCCGGATAATTCGGTACCCGGTTCCATAGTTTTACCGCGCAAAAAGTTTATACACGCTAGATTTCCAAAGCTCCGCGCTTGCCTCTGCACCCCGCCACTATCACAATACGGGTGCCAGATTTTAGTACAGTGCCTGACTATATAATTAAAATTTTGGTGTTTTGAAAGATGATCAGTCGACGAAAAGGGTCGCGTGTGTGGGAGATCTTCAAAGAAATCGAAGATGATAATAAAAAAGTGCGATGTACGTTGTGCAACGCAGTGCTTTCTCGTGGAGGCACTGGGCGGAATGCTTCTACTAGTGCTATGAATAATCATATAATGCTAGAGCATAAAAGTCGTTTTCAACAAGTTAATTCGACATCTATATCAATCATCAATACTAAACTCTAGTGGCAACAGCGCAGCGGATATACCTAGTTCCGGCACTCTGGGCCATCATTGATTGCCTCCATTGGGTCATCATCGGTTTCGACTGTGCAACAAACATTGCAGAATTCATTTTTTATGAAGTAGGATATTAAAGACCCGAAAGTAAAACAAATTCATGGAACCATCGCTGAAATGATTTACGATCGATAATATAATCAATTTATGTATTTCAATTTTGGAAGATGAGGGATTTAGCAGGTTGTTGTACCTCTTAAAGCCAGAAAATTAAACCGAATACATTCGGCATTTCTATCGAATGATTCGGCCGAATACGAATACATACCTCAAAATTCTGCCGAATATGCCGAGTACCGAATATAAAACAAATATTTGGCGCACATCTAATTTATAGTGTCTAGCAAGTAGCAATGTTTGCCTTGTTTTGATGTTCCAGTTTTTATATTTAGATGTTTAACTTTTTATTTGTTTTTAAGACATATATATTATTTATCCAAATAAAATTATTTAACCTAAGGATATAGGGCCAGTTATTTTTTTTGTCCTAATAATGTACCTGCATTTGATGTTATTGTATTAATAACAACCTACATTGTGGTCTGCTGGTAGGTACTTTGTATATTTGTCTACCGATGCACTGATGCAGACGGTAAACAACTTTTAATGCCAAAATTAACATGCAATGCGTAAAAAGCGCCATCTGTCGCAAGTCATCTGCGCGAAGGAGGTAAGTAGATAGCGTTAATCTTGACAAGATTTTTCCAACACATTTCTGTTTACTTTTATGATTATACCTCTGCACGGCCTATCTCTTCTGGTTTACGCGTAAAGCTAAGCGTCCACTGCGTCAGAATCGGACCGTACAGACTCCGTACGGTTCGATTGTGTCATTTCGAATTATTCGATGTCACAGTCAAGTTGTAAAATCATTCGATTGTGAATTGAATGGTCAGTCTTGAACGAGGCACCGATGTAAGAAGTTTAAGGTTAGTAACATATTGTTAACATGTACTGAATTGTAATTGATAATGATATTAAATATTGTTCTTGCGGTGATTTATCTATCGTTTTAATTCTATGATTCCCTTCTGAGGTAAATTACACGTGTGGCCGTCTCCTTCGCTAGTGTTACTAGCTTCGCAGAAGAAGGCGACCGCCTGCCAGTCCCCCTCACTCCAGACCAGTTTTGCTGCGGCATTGCATCTCCATGCGCAGATCGTGCATGCGTGCAAGGACTGGTGCCTCCAGATCTCCATTTCACAGCTTCAAGATACCGCAGACCTGAGTACCTATACGAAAAACGATTCGGAAACGGATTTAATTTCAACTCAATACTTCCACGCATGCCCAAGGTAGGTCTTAACAGACAGACTGACAGATGGACAACAAAATAATCCTTTAAGGTTCCATTGTTTCCTTTTAATGTGCGGAACCCTAAAAACACCTTTACTCGTAAAATTTTTTGTCAATTTAAACTAGTTGAGGCACAGAATAAGTAATAGTACAAGTGTTGAGGCCAGAGTTTCCTAGCTGACTACCTTGAGAACAATAAATACCAAAACAAACTCAGGAGTCGAAGTCTCTTTTAAAGTCCACACTAAATACCTGATGATTTGAATTATCAGGTATTTATGAAATAAAATAATTTGTAGCAGTTAATGAGTCTCACTTATAACGAATTCAAGAGCATGAAGAAGAAACCGCAAAGGTTTAAATTATAATTTACCTTGAAACCTTTTGCAATATTGACCATGATAATCCTCAAGCATCAACTAGGTGAACTACATAGTCAAAGATCAATGTAGTGCCTTTTGAAAATCAGTAAGCAAAGTCATAGTTCTACTATCAATTAAATCTACCTTTGCTTGCTTTAGGCGTTTGTTGTAACAAACACCAATAAAATAAACACAAATAAATATGAGTACAATGGCACTACTGCTTTCTAAAGAAATTTCTTCCTGCAGACCTGCGAAAGGAGACATTAAAAGAAATATAGATAATAGTAGATACCTGTGTAAAAAAATAAAAAACTTTTTACAAAAAAATACAACCGACTTCAAAGTAAAAAAAAAAAAACACTGAAAAGTGCAAAATAACTTTAATTTCGGAAGTCGGTGTTTCTATAATAGTTTTGTCTCTTCGTTATTTAACACTGACTTCCGAAATTAAAGTTATTTTGCACTTTTCAGTGTTTTTTTTTTACTTTGAAATCGGTTGTATTTTTTTGTAAAAAGTTTTTTATTTTACACTTTTTAGTTATGGTACCACCACTAAAAAGTACCCCTCAGCCAAACTTAAATACCTTATAGCCAGAGTGCATCTCATGACAATTCTAATTATCCCAAACACGGTTAGATTACATTAATTTATTACAGAGTTCCGGTGCCTAACTTCAGGCTTCATCATCAGATCAGTTCGATATATTCCCCCTCTACTTTCAGTCAGTCATCGACTACACGTATAAACAAAGCAATTTTACTTTTTACGACGGTTCTGCTGTGATCCTATGAGGAGTTCTGTTCCATATCTTCGAAGTTCATGATCAGATCGTAACAATGTTTCTATGGGACCAACTCGGAAGCATAACCTTTCAAACAAAAAAAAAAAATTCAAAATCGTTCCACAATTGACCGAGAAATCGGTGAACATACATAAAAAAAAATAAACAACATACATTCAACCGAACATATAACCTCCTCCTTTTTGAACTCGGTTAAAAAACAAGAGAAGAAGAGTTTATGAAACCTTAAACTAAAGTACTTATTAAATACCCTACACTAGTCCGGTCAATTTAGACATCCGAGGTTACAAAAATTCGCACCCAGCTGAAAATTGGTAAAATTGTTCAAAACAACATCTTATATGAAATCTAAGAAATTCTCATCGATCCGACTCTCTCCGAACTCGGGGTCAAAGGTCACAAAAAAAAGTTTTTCGCGATTTTCAGCAAAATGGTAAGTTTTATCATAAAATTAGCTCAGACAAAAATTGAAGATCAGATAATAATCTACAAAAATGTCTGTGTACTTTTTTTCCTAAGTGCCACCGTTTTTGAGATAATATACCTAATGATTCAAAAAGTTGAAAGAGGTAATCGTCATAATATGCACGCACACGTTATCATGCCACCTTTGAGGTAGTGTACTTAGCGCGTTTTTAGGGTTCCGTACCTCAAAAGGAAAAAATGGAACCCTTATAGGATCACTTTGTTATCCGTCTGCCGGTCTGTCAAGACCCTTTATCTTGGGAACGTGTGGAGGTATCGAGTTGAAATTACAACTATATACTCAGGTTTGGTCATGGTTTGGTATACATACCGCAAACGGTACCTATTTATCAGAGACGTGACAAACATAAACGCTTATTTCTTTAAACCCCGGTTTTGCTGTATGTGATTGGTCAAAACCTAATATTGAATATTTCAATCCGCCATCTTACAGTGAATATACCTAGCCATTCACTATATCGGTTGAGACCCCAGCGTTTGTAATCTATAATCTTCCACAAACATTTTGGGCAAATGGTTCTGGAAATGGAGAAATGAGGTTAACGCCGATAAGAGTCAGGCAGTCATCTACTTAAAACAGCGAAAAACTTCCCACCTCCCGCTCCAATCAGCTAAGCAAGTTAAATATGTCGGTGTGATTCTAAACCGGCTTTTTCGTTAAGCACATAAAGGAGGATTTCTTTTGAAATAAGCATCACCTTTGTACCTATTTTTTTGCTGTTTCCTTCTTCTTATTTTGATTTTTGTGTGTACATTAACAGTTAAATAAAGGAGGCTCGTTCGCGTGCCGCTTTCGCTCAAAGTAGGCTCCACTACATACTGACCGCCCGCAGCAAATTGTCACTCAAGTGCAAATTGCAAGTTTTCACGGGCGGCGGTCATCCGTCCGATCATAACTTACGCCTGCCCTGTCTTCACACATGCAAAGCCCCGACACCTCCATAGGATGCAAACGCTCCAAAACCGATACCTTCGAAACATTCTCGGATCCTTATTGTGTCCGAAACTAGAATCTACATTTAAATCTCAAAATCCTCACCATCCAGCAGTTTCCAAGCGTTTCTTTGACACTGCTGTGAAACACCGTAACCCCCTAATCTAATCTGTACTCTCGTCACTCCCGATGACGCATTTACCCTACTCCAAGATAGGGACACCAGTACCCTTCGAAAACACAGTCCACCGCGCCTCGAAGAGCTGTCAGCAAAACCGTAAGGGCCCAGCAGGGCCGCTGACTGTTGGGACCACGAGGAATTTCTGAAAAGGAAACCTCTGTTCCTAGAACGCAAAAGAGCAACTGAAGGAACAAAGGCGAGTTTTAGTCAGTAGAAGTCTGACATGCCCGCCCGCCCCACCCTGGAAAAGTCATTGAATGATATCCCACCTCCCAAAAAAAAAAGGAGCACCGTCCTTCTATCCTCGCCGCCGAGACCCGCCGCGACGCGACAACGATGCTCCCATCAATGTCCACCCCGTCCCTTGCTCGAGCCATTCGTCCCTAAATAATAATGTATGTTCGATTCAGCCTGTCCATTGCTGCCTTCCCTAGCGACGCCCTGTCAAGTCTGTACCCCACAGGGGGTGCCATAAGGAGGTCTAATTTATTAAGGCCGCCACAGGCAGGTCCGGTTAAGCAGACGACAACCTCATAGGTTGAAATGCGAAAGTCACTCCTAAAAGTGAGCACTGTGAAGGAGTAGTCTTTTAAAGTAAACAATGTGAAGATAGTAGCTTTGTATTTATAACTTTAATGCCCCTACAGTGTCGCAGTAAGTTTTGTAAGTAATTTTTTGTCCCCTAACAGCCCTTCTACAATATCTCTACCGACAATACTGCAACATCCAAATTAACGCTATTCGCTGGTTATCAATCTTTTTTATAACCAGCGGTACATGCGGTGGTACCTAGGTACTCTGATAGATAATAATTCCAGCTTTTTCAGGAAAAACACCGTAAGCGATAGTTTGCGCTTTAGCTTTAGCGCTTTTTAGAGACAAAACCTATTCCTGCAAAAAACGCAAAACTAATTATGTCGTTTACGACGTTCTTCTTAAAGGGTCGATATTTTTCTAACTTCCCCTGTTCCCTTGTGACACGCACTTGGCTGGTTTTTGCGTCATTAATTCGGCAAATAAGGTGTCAATCTAGTTTTCTCTAAACCAGTTCCTTTATTTAGAAAAAATAATAAAATAATACAACACAATAAAACACAGAAGCTCTTCCCAATTAATCACAACCAATTAGTTAAGTGGGTAAATGTTGCTACTATTGGAAATAAAAATAAATTATATCTAGTACCTACTAGATATAATTTTAGGTATAATATCTTCTAAATCAGCTAAGAATTGAAGCGATTTCATGTTGTATATGTGTCTTCAATTTTTTTAGTAGGTACACAATTTAAAAAATATAGTTTGTCATTGTTAAAACAACAGCTTTGTTTGACAATAAATCCAAGTTTTTCTATAAATGAAACACGTTAGTTCAAAATGTTAGTAATTTAAAACAACGGTAAACGTTCACGGCACAATAATTAATGTAAGATCATCAGATGTGACTAATACAAAAAGCGCACTACATACTATGCTGTTATAATAATTATTGTTCATTAGATTGATTAATTTATCCTTATTAGGTACCGAGGTTGACGATCTCTTGCCATTCAAAACTTATTTACAAGAGCATCGAAAGATTGGTAGTAAGGCTCTCCGCAGACTTTGCAACTCTAGTTGACGCACCTTCTACCTATTATGGGTTGCTACTACCAGGGGGGCTATTGGCTAACTTTTTCAATAACAGTTGACAACTAGCATTCGTTGCACACTAAACTTAGTTGTCAACTGACAATTTCATAAAATTGGTATTACGTATCACACAAGTGACTAACAAACTACGGTGGAAATGTGGTGAATTATAAAAATTTACGGTGCCTATTGTGACCACTCTAAAATTTTATCGACTATTATACAGCTTCAATAGCTTACACAATCGCAATTTTAAAAGTATCGATACAATAACATCTGTCAAAACGTGTTACGGTGGCTATCAAAGGCACCAGTGGCTAATGACGTCACTGCAGTTGGTCACTGAAGATAGGCAATACGAAACTAGCTGTTTGACAGTTCAATGATGCACATTGTTAACAAGTGATCATCACTTGAACTGTCAACAGAGTTACGCAATAGCCCCGCAGGGCTGGGCAAAATATATGCTTTGCTTTAATTGAAATACAAATTACAAAATACAGTATCGCAAGTAATTAAAATACAAAATATCTTTAAGCAAGGTATTTGAAATATAAAATACAAAATACAGCATTTTAGCTATTTTTAATTGAAATACAAAATACAAATTACATATTACAAAATAAAAATAATATAGACCACCATGGGTTGAAAAGTAGAGGAAAACAAGATCAATTAATCAGTAAAACCAGAGTTTCCTTTCATGAACACTAGGTTTTTAAATGTACTGTCAGACAAACAGCCTCTTGTTGGAGAGTGAATAAAACCTTGAAGGTTAAATGTATTTTAATGTTAAAATGTATTTTGAAGCCTCAAGTATTTGAAATACTAATTACAAAATACTTCGCCGTCAGGTATTTGAAATACGAATTACAAATTACATTTTAAGGAAGTAATTGAAATACAAATACTAAATACGTATTTGTATTTCAACTACGTATTTTAATTACAAGTAATTCAAATTCTGCCCAACCCTGGCTACTACTGCATCAAAAATGAATAATGATCCGATTAGGGTTCGTTGACGTAATTGACGTTGAGTAAGACTGGTACAGAGGACTGAGGAGGACAGAAAGGGAGTGAAAAAAATGTTTGCAATATGTTTAGTTATAAGTTTGCGCCTTTTCCGGCAAATAAAATGTTTTTCTTTCTTTCTTTCTTAGATCCACTCGTTGCAGTTGCCAGTTGCAGGAACCAGCAACTTGACACAAAGTGAGCGACTAAAAATAATCGTGCAACAAAACTGTACAACGACTTACCATAGTTCAAACGCACACACGCACACAAGTATAGTCACACCATTATTGTTTATCGCACTACCGTAGTTAGGGATTGCAATCCGAAGTCTTCGAAATTCGAAAATAATTAAAAAATCCGATTTTTCTTGACATTTTGAAATCCGGTTTTTTGGACTTTAATTCGGTTTTTTCGGATTTTAGTCAAAACTGAGTTTAATGAATAATATTTGCAGTTATCCACAAATTTCCATTAAAAGTAGTCTAAAAAATATTTGAATTGGTAGGATTAGGTGTAGTGTAGTGTATTTGCGCGAATTTGGCTCGCCGCAAAGATGCCACTATTCTAACGGCCGATATAGCTTTTCAATTTTTGATAAAATTATTAGACAGCCAAGACACGATATCTTCAAAGCAACTGGCAAATTCATTAAAAAGGAGAATTAAAGAGAGACGGTTCTATACTGTTGTCGGTGCCTTACAATATTTACGCAACCCTAATGATTTTTTTAAAATTAGTTTATGTTGTTATCTTATTTATCTAAAGTTTATGTTAATGTTATATTAAAAATGATTACGTGAATTATAACGGGAAAAATGACTGATGCCTAAAAGTTTTGTGGATTATTTTAGTAGATTTTATTCTATCCTGCTGTGATTGAGCGAATAAATACATATTTTAAATTATATAAGCTATTTATTTCAGTTAAGTATATCAAATCAACTTAAAAGTTCGAAAAATCCGGATAATCCGGATTTTTATCGGACGAGAGTACAGAAATTCGGCTTTCTAAAAAGTCCGGATTTTGCAATCCCTAACCATAGTGTCGAATTAGTGTCGCACAATCGTTTGTCACACCAGCATGATGTCGAGCTTCAGTGTGTCGCACAAGCGTGTATTAGAACTATGGTGAGTCGCAGTACAGTTTTGTCGCAAAAGCGTTAATCGCAAACCCATTTGTCGAGCTCACGTATTTACACTCCTTATTCTCCTTGACCTTAACACAAGTGATACTTTGTGCGCTGCTAGTTGCTGCAATTTGGAATTGATTCTGTTACCCAGACCAGTTACAATTGCCGAAAATTGCAACTTAAATTGCTCTGCCTGTGCAGTTTCATAAAATGATAAGGAACACGTCATAATAGAGGTTAAAATATGAAATTGCCGTTTTATTGTAATAGGTACTTCGAATTGACATAGAACCTTCATGGTTTGAGATTTTGGAGTGAAACTTTTTTCACATGACCTATGAAGTCTTTCTTTTAAAAAATGTGCAATATTCGATTATCGACTATCAGTTGTTTTTTTTATTCAGCTTAGACAAGAAAGATGGATACTTCGAAAATTCGAGTGATTTTTGAATACGAGTTCCGAAGCGGAACTAACGCGGCAGAAACAGCTCGCAATATCAATGTTGCGTTCGGAGAAGGGACTGCCAATGAACGCACCATGCGATTTTGGTTTAACCGCTTTCTTGATAGAAACTTTGATTTGAAGAACGAACCACGTGGAAGACACAGGTGAATAACAATGAATTGAAAGAGATGGTGGACACCGATCCGAGCCAAACTACCCAGGAATTAGCGACATGATTTAACGTTACCCTTTGATTATATACTTGTCTAGATAGAGCAATGCAAACATACGACGCGCTAAAAGTGTCTCCAATTTCGTGACATGTGTGAGTACCGCACGTGTACTTATTGTCGTCAAACTGTCAAGGTGTGCGTGTTGAGGGATGCCTGCTCCAAATTATTAACTTTCCTTTTCTCCATTATTTATTATGACGAAAGTTTAACAAAATAGGTTGAATGAAATAATTATTTTGTAGATTAAAGAAAGAAAGAAAATACATTTATTTAGCACAGACTTAAAGACACACAATACTCCAGTTACATGTGATTACATAAAACCAACAAATAAAAAGTATAACGTCCGATGTAAGGATATAGTAGGAATGTGTGCCTCACGGCTGCACCAAACAGGCCCAATTCAGCAAAAATCTGAAACACAAAATATTAGAAAAAACTAAAAAAAAAAATATTTAGTGCATGACGTCATAGGTTTCATTTTTTTGTAGGTATAGATAAGTTATCATTTACTGATCAAATAAATAATGTAATTTTTAAAATAATAAATGTTCTCCTGATCGAAAGATGATTGTATTTTGTCTCCCATAGTTTCGCCAAATCTCCCTAGTAATAAACTGACAACACTGGCTAATCGGAATGACATACAAAAAAACGAATTAAAAAATCGTGTTTTCTATAATAATAGTAGTTAAATAACAAAACTTACCGATGAAAACTGATCTTAGTGTTATTATATTGTTTTCCCACATAATTACGGCACAGTCTGACAGCACAAACCGACATAATTAATTATTTTTCGTGAGCACATTATCCTTAGTTGTTTCAAATGACACTGACGTAAGAGAGAAGCGAGTCTACCAATTTTAGTAGACTTTATTTGGGCCGTTTAGTACGGTCAATGTGGCATCTAGACAAGTATATAATCAAAGACGTTACCTTACCAATAATATTGACTCATTTGCGTCAAATCAATAAAATAAAAAAAATATGAAAAATGGGTGCCTCATGATTTAACTATCTGCAGAAAGAAACGCGTGTTGAAACTTGTGTTGCCTTGTTGAATCGATACAGAAATGAAGGAATATTGGATCGAATTGTGACATGTGATGAAAAGTGTATTCTTTACAATAACCGTAAGCGAAAAATGCAATGGCTGACCCCAGGTCAAACGCCGCAACAGTGTCCTAAAGCAAAGCTTACCAATAAAAAGGTAATGGTAACTGTTTTGTGGTCTCAGCATGGTGTTAGTCAGTATAGCTTTCTCCAATTTGGTCAAGCAATAACGGCAGATGTCTACTGTGCCGAACTCCGAACAATGATAGCAAACCTAGTAGTAAAACAGCCCCGACTCATGAATCGATCTTCACTATTATTGCTCCATGATAACCGTTTTAACTCTACAGGAACCGCAATTAGAAACCATTCGTCACCCTCCGTATTCGCCAGACCTTGCTCCAACGGACTACCATTTTTTTCGTGATTTGGACAATTTTCTACGTGATAAAAAGTTTTCTTCTCAGGAGGCAGTACAAAATGCTTTCACACAGTTTGTCGAATCTAGATCACCAGAGTTCTATCGCAAAGGCATAATGACCTTAATATTAGATGGCAGCAATGTATAGATAATAATGGTAATTATTTTGATTAAAATAAATATGTTAAATTAAAAAAAAAAGAATTTCAATTTTTTTGTACAAATCGGCAATTTCATACTTTAACCCCTAATAATTAATAGCCTATATGGGTACATGCTTGTGTTTATTTTTAACCGAATTAAAAAAAAGGAGGAGGTTATCAATTCGGTTGTATTTTTTAAATTTATTTTTTTATGTTTATTACCTCAGAACTCCGTCATTTATGGACCGATTTGCAAATATTTTTTTTCCCCTAATAGGATATGCATCCAGATCGGTCCCATTTTCAAAATCCAGTTCTGATGATGGGATCCATGAAGAATCGAGGGAACTCCTCAAAAATTATAGGCAACAATATAGTGATTTTGGTAGGCACTCTGTGTATCGCAACTAAAGAGTGTGAAAAAAAATTCACCGACTTCACAAAAAAACAAACACTAAAAGGATCAAAATAACTTTAATTTCGGAAGTCGGTGTTAAATAAGAAACAAACAATACCGAGAAACACCGACTTCCAAAAATAAAGTTATTTTGATCCTTTTAATGTTTTATTTTAGTGAAGCGGTTTAATTTTTTTTTTATAAAAAGTGTTTTTTGTGCATTATTTTGTAACAAACAACAAATATTTTTTTTCTGAATACCGTGATCAAAATTGGTTATAAAATGAAGGAACAATTAGCATTTCAAATATTTATATGAGGAAGAGGGCGCCACACGTGGGAACATCTCGCTATCTTTTTCTACGCGCGTAGCCTAATGGCGGTGAACGGGTGAAGTCACATTGTAGTATTTGTAGTTGATGGATCTTTTTAGGGTTTCATACCTCAAAGGGAAACACGGAACCCTTATAGGATCACTTTGTTGTCCGTCTGTCTATCTGTCAAGGCCCTTTATCTTGGGAACGCGTGGGGGTACCAGTTGAAACTAAAACCATATACTTAGGTCTGCAGTCCCTTGAAGCTGGAAAAAAATCAATCTTCTGAGTTATCGCAAAAAACGTGTATTTCGTTCCCGTTGACCTAGAAGCTTGAAATTTGGAATGAAACAAGGTCTCATAGCACAAGTATAGAAAAAAAATACAACCGAATTGATAACCTCCTCCTTTTTTTTGAAGTCGGTTAAAAATCTATATATAATAAATTTGAAGTCACGAAGATTTTTCCGTCACAAAAAAAACTTATTTTGTGACGGAAAAATCTTCGTGACTCAATTCGGGAATTCAACTGTTTTGAACCGACTTCAAAAAGGAGGAGGTTATATGTTCGGTTGAATGTATGTTTGTTATTTTTTTTTTTATGTATGTTCACCGATTTCTCGGTCAATTGTGGACCTATTTTGAAATATTTTTTTTTGTTTGAAATGTTATGCTTCCGAGTTGGTTCCATAGAAATATTGTTATGATCTGATCATGAACTTCGAAGATATGGAACAGAACTCCTCATAGGATCACAGCAGAACCGTCGTAACAAGTAAAATTGCTTTGTTTATAGGTACGTGTAGTCGATGACTGACTGAAAGTAGAGGGGGAATATATCGACCTGATCTGATGATGAAGCCTGAAGTTAGGCACCGGAACTCTGTAATAAATAAATGTAATCTAATCTCTGTGTTTGGGATTATTAAAATTGTCATGAGATGCACTCTGGCTATAAAGTATTTAAGTTTGGGCGAGAGGTACTTTTAGTGGTGGTACCATGACTAAAAAGTGTAAAATAAAAAACTTTTTACAAAAAAAATACAACCGACTTCAAATTAAAAAAAAAAACGGGTTGCACTCTGGGAGTGCCGGCAGAAGTGAAAACTTAAGTATTAACGTTGTGCGTTTTGGATATTTTGGAATGGTTATGGAATAATTTTGCACGAATTGCTTTTATTTTGCACACAATTTTGCACGACATCCGTCTTACGAATTTTCGATCAGGTCACGTGTCCTGACGCGAGTTTAACATTTTTTACCCATTACAAAATATTTTGCACGACATCCGTCTTACGAATTTTCTATCAGGCCACGTGACCCTGACGCGAGTTTAACATTTTTTACCCATTACAAAAAAAGTGTACAACGCCGCTAAAGAAGTTTTCACTTCAAAAACACTGAATAGTGCAAAATAACTTTAATTTCGGAAGTCGGTGTTAAATAACGAAGAGACAAAACTATTATAGAAACACCGACTTCCGAAATTAAAGTTATTTTGCACTTTTCAGTGTTTTTTTTTTACTTTGAAGTCGGTTGTATTTTTTTTTAGAAAAAGTTTTTTACCATAGATAAGTTTATACTCGCACTTGTCCGGTTTTTTTCTATTAAGGCTCTAGCGCCTGAGCAATGCCTTAGAACAGAGACTTTTTGAAGTCTACTCCTCGTTAACGGCTAGGTCAGTACTATACGCATTAATTTTGAACGAATTTGAACATTTGCGATTTTGGTTTAAGTCACTTTTGATACAATAAATTAAAAAAAAAAATGAGTTAAGTACCCGATTGCGAGTTGTCTGTTGCTGCAACTCTCAAATCAAGTTGCTCCGTCTGCGGGGCACCATAATACTTATTATTAAAGTTGTTTCTAGTAAAGTGTGGAGAGTTATCGTCTGTTTTAAATGAGAGCTAACCAAAATTAATCGCCTTTCTTGTTTCTGATTTCACTATCATGGTACCTGGGACTGCATAAATAAAAAACCAGGCAACTGCGAGTCGGACTTGCGCACTGAGGGTTCCGTACAAACTTACCTATGAAAACAGTTCAATTCCCGAATTATTTTGCGAAGATTTTTCCGAATAACAAGTGTTTTTTTTTTTGACGTAATTATAAATTTACAGTTTTCAGATATTTTTCTATACTTGTGCTATGAGACCTTGCTTCATGCCCAATTTCAGGATTCAAGGTCAACGGGAAGTACCCTATGCATTTTGATTCCCGTGAGAGTGTCGAAATAGACGTTTTTTTGCGATATAAACTGCTGTATCTTTTTTTTTCGCTCAGAGGTTTGATGTTTTCACAGCTTCAAGGGACCGCAGACCTAAGTAAGGTGAGTAGAAGGAAGATCAAACGGTTTTTGATGAGATGAACCGTGTTGTATTTGAAGTCTTTTAGAACAGTACATATTAACATAAGCAAAAACTTTATTTGTAGTTAGTAAGGTGTAAAGAGTACCTACCTATATTTTACAATCATATTGATAACATACTGTTAAATCGGTACCAAGGCTGAAAAAAATAATTAAAAAATATGTTTTAACCTTCATAAGGTCTTCGGGTCAATTTTGACCCATTGTGGGATAAAACAGTTTTTTTCAGCAAATAACTTAGCGTTTTACGAGCGCGATATTTTGTGACTTTTAATGAATCGCTTTTATGTGCGTACTATTGAATTAAGTTTGTTTAAAATGTTTTTATTTTTCAAGATAGGTACGAACTTTTTCACTCTAACAGTCTTCGGGTCAGAATTGACCTCAAGTAATAAAAAGCACACAGGACCCCAGTTATCCTAATTGTTTATGTATCGTGTAAATTTTTGAATGAGACAAAAAGTTACACGATACTTAGGTAGAGGGGATTCCAGTAGATCACCAACAGTGGTAGTAGCAACGAAGGGAACACCATAGTATCCATTCTGTGTGCTAAGTCTTCTAAAAAATAAGTCAGTGTATCTCCTTCACACATTGCATCACAGTTTAGAAACAAGTTATAGCGCAGATAAAAACCTGTGGTAATTTTAGACTATAGTAAATGCAAAGAGACGTGTATGCACTAGAAAAAATTGTATACTGTTACACTTGCAAAGGATTGGCCTCAAGTAGTATAAATAATAATTAGCAACACTGTGTGCATATCATGCTTTTGTATAATTCAAAAGATTTTAGTAGCCTTACATTTTTAATTTTTTTATTGACTACCAATTTCGACCTAGCAAGAGGAAAATAATACTAAGTATTTTAATAAACGCTCTCAAAAGAAATCGTTGTAAATTATGTTTTGAAACTGATGATACAACACAATGAATCTGTGTAAATTATTAGTTTTTTTTTTGCAAAAAACATTAAAATAGGTACTTACAATTATTTTATGTACTCAAAATAATTTTTACACATACTTTTTATTGTTTGATGAAAATACATCTCGTCAAATCGTTCTATTTTATATAAATAAAATTATAGCTATATATGTATATAAAAATTCTGCAAAAAATATATAATTAAAATTAAATTCATTAGAAAACTTTTCTTTGTTTTCGAGTAATTTTTCAGTATTAATCTTATACTGGGTCAAATTTTACCCAAAGCACGGTAAGGTCAGTAATATTATAGACCTTGTGAAGGTTAATCACTATACTCTGTTTTTTTTTTTTTTTTTAAGAAACGAGTACTGAATATGTTTACTACGTTTCTATTGGTACGCGTAATTACCATAAAGTCCGTTCCACACAAACGCAGTTTGTAGTTTGTGCGTGAGACATGGCGGACATATCTCCTGTAGTTAAGCGTACTAAGCGCCCTCTGCAATCTACAGAAAAACCAATAATATACAATTTGTTTAAATCGTTTCATGAGTCTGATACAAGATTATTATACAAGAATTGTATAATAATTATTTGATTTATGTGTTCTAGTGCATAAAATATACTATTACAATAATTTTATATTATTATTTATGAAAATATCGTATAGCGCGAAAAGAAAATTTTGTTAGGAATATAAATCAAAAATTTAATTTTCTCTACTGTAAATTTTAGAAGTATTCAATATGAAACTGCCTTAATAATTTCAAAACAAGTACAAAGGCGTTGGCCCCGCCCCGACCAATGACCCATCTCACTCTGTTAATATCGGAAATGTGCGAGAGACATACTTAGTATCTACTCGTTTGTTAAAAAAAAAACAGAATATAGAATGAAACAGGGGAAGATGAAAGGGTGAGGTACTCCCTTTCTTCTCCTAAAATTGTTTGTCCGAAAATCATTATCCATAACACGTTTGCTATAAACTTCAGTAACCATAATGTGCAAAATCCCGAAATTTTGTTTAACATTTACAATTATCTTTAGTTCTAAAAGTATTCTGTCATAATATCGAGTACTATAATAATTGAATCTCCTAATTTTACATGACCTAAAATCATATATCCTAAGTTTTGTGTTAAATAATGTGTATTATTTCGAATGTTCATTTATACTAAATTTTTTAGTCCTGAAACATTTGCAAAAAATTAGGTTTTAGTGACAGAAACGAATCGCTGTAAATCCGACTCCACGCAGTCTTGTCTGCCCTACCCCTAGAGTGTAATTTAAGTTCGCGTAGGCGCGGAGGGGCGAGGCGGCCCGCGAGTTGAGGAGCAGGTGGTGAGCGTTAAACCCATCTGCGACGATAAACTCGCGAGGAACCGCCGGAGCCCCGGAGCGCCGGAGCCGTGACAGAAACCATGCCTGCTGCATGTTTGCCTGCATGCTGCATGCTTGCTTGCATGCTGCATGCTTGCTTGCATGCTGCGTGCTTGCTTGCATTCTGCATGCTGAGTACTTGCTTGCATGTTGCATGCTGCGTGCTTGCTTGCATGCTGCATGCTTACCTGCTTACAAAAATCACATGTTCACAATCAACTGCTTTATTGAGTACATGTTTAATAAAAAATTATAATGCAAAATCAGACATTTTTTAATTCCATATAACAAAATGATATGAATATGAATTATTGGAATTTAGGACTTATAACTTTTATTGAAAACGGTTTTATGTCTTTTGTATATTCTTGATTATAATATTTATGACAAACGGATTTAGGATAATTATATTATATTTAGGGATTTCAATTTTATAACATGTGAAATTATGTGATATTAAGTTCGGGCAAGTTATCATTCGGACAAATGATGATTAGGACAAAAAAAGTTATGGCACTTTAAATTATGGATAAAAAAGTTAGGTGACACAATAGAGAACCAAGGGTGATGGGGTAAGAACGATATAGATTCTAAAACCGTTCAAATGAATATCAAACGTTGTTGTTGGTCACTAGTCTTAGATAGTTTATTGTGCCCTGAATGTTCAGAATAACACACGTGGGGTCAAAATACCTTCAGTGGACAAAGATAAAACCTATCTTTATTTTTGTATATTTCAATCTTAACCACACTGGGGGAAGAGTGAAGTAGAGGTTCTCAAACTTTCCACTTTTACTGTTTAAGGTTAAACTGAAAATGAAACATCACTATCTATCTCATATTGTTTTTTACTTTTTATTCTTGATAGGTTCGCGCTTAACCGCTATCTCACCTGATGGAAAATTATAGCTATATATAGGGTGACTGACCCCCTATATATAAAAATTCTGCAAAAACAAAAAATATATAATTTGTAGGTTGGTTAAAAGGTTGTAAAATTTGCTCATCTACATACACAGGACATCTTAGTCAACCAAATTATAATTTTATATGTTCGAAATTTTAATATATCCTTCTTACCCCGTCAAATATCGATGGGTAAAGACGGAAAATTCTAATAAATCCTAAAATACGAAAAATAGCCATATCTAGGCGTAGATATGGATAAACACTACTAAGAATTAAAAATAATGAGTAGGTATTCCAATAAAACGCAAGTAATAACCTCGTAAGTAAAGTTATAAAAAAACTTTTTACAAAAAAAATACAACCGACTTCAAAGTAAAAAAAAACACTGAAAAGTGCAAAATAACTTTAATTTCGGAAGTCGATGTTTCTATAATAGTTTTCTCTTCGTTATTTAATGAAGCGACAAACTTGTCTCAAGTGTGCGCAGGCCCTAATATTACCTATTACGATCATTATTTAGATATCAACTATTAACGTAACTAGTCTTTAATGGAATAAGCAAGCAAACAACGACTCGATTCCAGGACTTACTCGTATGGATACTAAATTTTAATAATATCAGTAAAAATCGATACTTCTCTGAGAGATGTAGTAAAAAACCGGCGATAGTAAGTTATAATAAAAAACTTAACAAGTTCGAGTGAGACTCGCGCACGAAGGGTCGCGTACCGTCCGTAGCAAAATACGAGTAAAAATATCACGTTTCTTCTTTCTTGTATGGAAGCCCCTTTAAATTATATTTTGTTCTGTTTTTTAGTATTTGTTGTTATAGCGTCAACAGAAATAGGTACATCATCTGTGAAAATTTCATCTGTCTAACTATCACGGTTCATGACATACAGTCTGGTGATAGACGCACAGCCAGCCAGACGGACGGATAGCGGAGTCTTAGTAATAGAGTCCCGTTTTATCCTTAGGGTACGGAACTCTAAAAACAATGAAAATAAGTAAAAATAAGCAAATATTAAAAATATTTTTTTACAAAAAGTACAATAATTATAATTCAAATAACTTTATTTTCGGAAGTCGGTGTTTCTGATTTTTTAACCGACTTCAAAAAGGAGGAGGTTCTATGTTCGGCTGAATGTATTTTTTTTATTTTATTTTTTTATGTATGTTCATCGATTTCTCGGTCAATTGTGGACCGATATCGAAAATTTTTTATTTGATTGAAAGGTTATGCTTCCGAATTGGTCCCATAGAAATATTGTTATGATCTGATCGTGAACTTCGAAGATATGGAACATAACTCCTCATAGGATCACAGCAGAACCGTCATAACAAGTAAAATTGCTTTGTTTATACGTGTAGTCGATGACTGACTGAAAGAAGAAGGGGAATATATCGAACTGGTCTGATGATGAAGCCTGAAGTTAGGCACCGGAACTCTGTAATAAACTAATGTAATCTAACCGTGTTTGGGATTATTAGAATTGTCATTAGATGCACTCTGGCTATAAGGTATTTAAGTTTGGCTGAGGGGTACTTTTTAGTGTTGGTACCATAACTAAAAAGTGTAAAATAATAATAACTTTTTACAAAAAAAAAATACAACCGACTTCAATGTAAAAAAAAACACTGAAAAGTGCAAAATAACTTTAATTTCGGAAGTCGGTGTTAAATAACGAAGATACAATTAACTATCATAGAAACACCGACATCCGAAATTACAGTTGTTTTGCACTTTTCAGTGTTTTTTTTTACATTGAAGTCGGTTGTATATTTTTTTTTTGTAAAAAGTTTTTTATTGTTTCTTAGTTTTTTGACAACGACTTCCGAAATTAAAGTTATTTAGCATATTTAACTTTTCCCTTTTTAGTTGCGGTATTCTACATCAAAAACAAAATCGAGAGCAAGTTTTCTGGTACCTTTTTTTGAGGTGGGATATCATCAAATTATTTAACCCAACTCAAAAAGAATCATCAAGATCGGTCCATAAACCAAAAAGACATACGCGAATTAGATAAAAACCTCAATAACATGGAATTTGAACATAATTAGTGAAAGAAATGAGAGTTTACCAGTGCACATTTTACACCTCTGCGATACCGCTACAGAGCGTACTACTGGTGCAATGTTATGTTACTAAATGGTGATAACAATAAACAGACATGCGATTGTAACAATCTCAGAAGATTTGCTATCATTTATTGAAGTTTTCCTTAGTCTATATCCGAAGTTCTTCATCAGATCTTCACGACATTTAAATGGGACTACTTGGCAGACACACTCTTTGTAACAAAAGAATAATCAAAATCGGTTCACATTTGGCGAAGATATCATATCGCTGAAGAAAATACAGAAAAAAAAACATTCCGACGACTTGAGAACCTCCTGGTTTTTTGGAAGTCGGTTAAAAATTCAAAGTAAGTTCAAAGTAAGTAACACACGAAGGGCAGGTTTCTGAATTTAGAAGGTATTTTAAGATAAGAACGTATCTAACCCTACTTAAATAGGATTTGATAGGTTTTCAACCAAAAGTAAAGTTTGAGAAATACCTACTCAACTTTAAATCGGAGGTTACTCGGAAACTAACTCGTATTGCATTTTGTTTGCAAACAAATCCATACTGGTGCGGAGAAATGCGCGGGTAGCCCCCGCTGTTTGTTAAGAACAGGGTAATTAATTAGATTTCGCTTTTATATATTTAGATTAGGCTATTTGATAGGCCTCCTGGCGGCCTGCCCCACCTGATAGGCGCGAAATAAAATCGCACATACATCATATTATTTAGTAGCATTTTTTTTTAACAATATTTTTTTAGTAAATATAATAGTTACGTCATTTTCAATACAACGCAAACATCATTTGAGACACGTGAGCGTTTGTCATTGCAATCTCGACTCCATAACGCCGATCCCACCTCGGCTACAATGAGGAACTTTGTCCGTTTACATAAAGATTCGGTTATGATTGTCTCTGGGGATGAGTTTTGTAAGAAATAAATAGGTACCTACATATGTATCAAAATTATCTCATTGCTTAAACCGAGGACCTTAAAATTCCAAGAATGGAATCAAGACATCATGACGACGCGTCTATATGCACATGACAAATATTTGGCAAGCATTTAATTGTTGTTGACGAAATAAAAAATGGCATTGTAAAGGGGAACACAAAATCTAAAATGGATTCCAAAGTTAAAAAAAAAAACAGTCTTACGGACGTCTGTCATGGCCAAAAGATCTTGAATTTGAAAGAGAGTAAATACATTTAATTAGAAATTCTTGCAGACAAAACAGTTCGCGTCTCATGTCATCGCCACTCTATACTTGACTTGAGTAAACACAATACGTCCGTTGTTTTGGCCCTCACGAAGCGCCACAAAGTTTAAATGTTATGCCCACGCAAAGGACATTGTTTAAAAATGTGAATGTAAGTAGTGTCAGGCCGTATTACATTTTTGCACAGCACCGACAGATACTGATCTACGACATTGATATAACGGGACATTTAAAGATTAATGACGCTAATATTGTTCGCGCTTCAATCTAATAGTTCTGCCTGTTCAGGGCACACAACGTCAGTTGATATCGATATTCTAATCTTGTTCTCGTGTGATCTAAACAAACTTCTCAATAAGTATCGAAAGCGTTGTTAGTTTTTAGGCACGATAACACAGAAAAGACTTATACCTGGTGGAGCATTTGTTTTTTCTTTCAGACCCTCTTCAATAAACTGCAGCATTTAACACTTCTAGTCATGGTTTTGCTACCACATGGTTTAACAGATTTATTGACAGATTGAAAAGCTCTGGGCGCTCCTTCAAAGTCAGGGGCGTGACTAACTTGGGTATATGCAAATATGCTCAGGTAACGAATGCTGTGTGCGAGTATTGTGAGTAATCAATACCCAAAACACATACCTATCGAAGAAATCGTCAAAAATTTAATTACTGTCTTCAAAACCTATATTTTTTACTGTGTTAAGTATCGAATGCAAATCACCTGTCAAATTGTACTGCATTTAAAGAGAATTAAACCACATGTAATATAAATTTCTTGTAGGTAGTAGCAAGCTGTCAACACTGACGATGGACAGTTCCTTCATTTCAAAAAGGTCACTGACTTTAAACCGAATGCCTGTTGAGGTATTATTAGGCACTTACCTACATGTCAGATAGGTGGGATTATCGGATCACATGCATCAAAATCATTACGTTGTAAACAGGAAAAATCATACTAAAAGCTAAGGGTGGTTGAATCCCAACATCTTTTTTGGGATCCTTGTCAAAGATTATGTCTACTAAGTTGGTTGGTTTTATTTGAAAGAGAGATAAAGGTAAAAATAAATACGTTTTATATATTATAATCTTTAGATATAATAAAAAAGGCAATAAGTTGAAGCGCGTGGCACACATTTTTGGGGTAAAGCTTTTATCATAATAAATACGCTTTACAACTCCCAATTTTTATTTTTTTTCCAAGATTGTTTTTCAATGTAGGTACTGAAGTAGGTACCATAACTTATTTTTCAATGTGGCGTTTACAAAGCTATTGTTTGAAAATAACTGCCTGTTTTTAATAATTTTTTTATAAACAAATTTTGCAAACTATATTGTTTCTAATTAAAATGAAATTCCACTGAAATACAACTAATTCTTAGGTTCATTGGTCCCATGAATATAATATATATTTTAAATAATGTTTGGCCATGGTTCCGTGTGAATGTAGCAAAAATAAACACCATCAATCGAAAATTCCTTTTCGGTCATGCCGAACGAAATGGTTGTTATATTTTATAAAGCTCGCTTGTATTGGCCGGCAAATGTCAGTACAAAAGGAGAAAAAGCTCTGATATCTTTTTACCTAAATTAGAGCGTCTGTGCAAAAATATTATAAAGGCGCGGAGTCAAGAGCCCGAAGCATTTTGCGAAGCGACTCCTTGCGGGCTGCACACACCCGCGACGCGCACCAAACTAAATTAAACTATCCTTTTTGTATTTATCTTACTCTAAGTTAATGCCGAATTTATCGAAACGATAAAATGTTGATAGGGCCTAAATTAACTATTGTTTGGGCGGGACTCTTAGCGTTGGGCTACGGGAGTGACTCCCTCGTCGAGACGAGTGGATTCTCAGCGGCTGATGGTGCGTTTTACACCGATGATGCGGTTATTTTAAACGGTAAGCGGATATCCATTTTTTTTTTTAATTATAAACGATTTGAATTTTTTTTTAAATAACTGTACCTATTGCTTAATGTCGCTTACTGCTGTCACTTATTCGTTTTTGTACAGTTAGCGACAAAAAATTGTTAAAACTTAAAGAACATCAAAAAGCGACAAGATAAAAGTGGTTCGTCATTGTCGGGAGCAACTTAGACCCTGCTACCAGTGGTTAGGACTCCGGAAACAGGAACCGATTATAATTATCAATAAGGACAGTTATGCTATAAGGTTAGTTTGTGGCAATAAAATCAATCGCTCCTCCTAATGAAATTATATTCGTTATTTTTTAAGTAAATCAAGTTACTGACCATAGCTGCACCTACTGAGGTGTGTACTTAAACAGTACATAAAGGTTTACTCACTCACGTACGGCTTATTCATAGAATGAGTATAATGTCCAGTATTTGTATTGCGAGGATTCAAAACAATGGACGACGCATGTGGGTATGGGGTTTTGAGGCCAGAGAAAGTTAAAATTTGCAACTGAGATGTATGCCCGTCGTAAAAACTGTGATCGGTAATAAATGTCAAGTTGATTTAAAAACTAACAAAAAAAATAACGATTTTAACAGAGATCTACATTTTATAGAAATATCTCTATAGTACAACGTCAACATCAGTCTGTAGGTACGGGAACTTGATGAAGCTGATGGTCATTAACCCGTAATTGAGTTGGTAGGTACTCAGAACTTTTAAAGCACGTGGGCTATTATTCGGAAATACCTATGGGATCAATTCAATGCAAATTGTCATACGCCCACACATCCAAAGGCGATCACATCAATCACATCATTGTCCATGCTACGGCTCAAGTTGTTAAACTTTTTGTGACTTACTTCGAGGACAATAATTAGATCGGAGACTGGCGATTGAAGCGGGATGACGCCGCTGACATTTCCTCAGCATAGACTGCTGAACCCGGAATCCAGAAGCAAATGTTATTAGATTTATGTGCGTCACCGAACAGACTTTTTATGGTCGTGACAAAGCTGAGCGTAAAAAATCGTAAATGTTTCATTTTGACTTAGTTTATTTTTTTATAGTACCTAATGTAAAATTAACAGTTGCCATCACTAGTTGTATAGTCCTTTGTAGGCTCCACCCAACAGGGAAATTAAATAACTTGATATTAGTATCAAGTTCAAGGTGTCGCGTCAGTTGGCATACCATTGCATGCTATTAAAATAGCGATGCAGTCAACACAGCAGAGTAAAATCTTCTCTCAATCTTAGGCTATAAAGCTTACTTTTCTTTAATAAAATGGATAAGAAACGATTTTTTCATTTTAAATCTAGGAACCTTTAAAGGTTGTATATTTTCATTAAGGCATCTCAGAAAATCAGGTTTAATTATTTAGGACCCTCGGTCGTAATTCGAATGCGATTCAACATCAACTCCCAACATCTTCAAGGTCGGTTATATACGTGTATACAATTTAACTAGTAGGCCTTATAAAAAATGTACTCACTATCCCGACCAGTTTACCTTTAAATGGCTATTTGCTCATCTGTATCTCTGTCTATCAAAGAGTAGTATCAGTAAATTTTCATGTATTCATAAAAAGAGAAAAAAAGACATATTCCTGCAACTTTGTAGGCATATAATTTAGGTCATTTATGTTATTGGCATGCTGCATATGGCATTCTGAGGTTTGAATATAACGGAAACCGTTATGCAGCGATCCGAAATAAATAACATGCATGTTTACGACGTTTCGTACGTTGTTGTACACCAGCTATGTTTTAGATCGCCTTTAGAATAATAATTTCCCCGATGTTTACGATAATCGCTGGCAAAGTTCGTTTACTCGGCTGTCGAATCAAACACTTGCCAAAAGCAAAGTACATTTGATCATTGTTAGGGTTCCTTACCAAAATGGTAAAAAAGGAACTAAATTATAATGCGATTTTGCCCGACTGTCATAGGTACTTACTTATTTCAAGGATCTAGTTGAATGAATGATGAATACAGAAAAAATAAAACGATCTTTCGAACTAGCACACTTGAGGAAATTGAAGAAATTTTAATACAATTTTCAATTGTGACACATTGAACTATTGTAGTTCATTGTGTCGCAATTTAAAATTCATATTAACATAAAATTATACAGAATCCGTAGACTTCTAAGTCAGACCTACGCATTAATTTTGCATCTATTAACACTAGTCACCTAGTCACTAGTAACCTATTTAGCTGAAAATTGGTCGGGAGGTAGTTTAGAACCAGGAGACGGACACAAGAGTATATATATATATCTTTAGGATTATATATATATTTTTATCGAGTAGGGTAGAGTATGGTAGAGTAGAGTAGAGTAGGGTAGGGTAGAGTAGAATATAGTAGTCAGTTGACGGGAGCGAAGCCACAGGCAAATGCTAGTATTTAATAAAAAGTATTCTGGCTGCTTTTACACCTTTGAGTCTGGCTCGGTGTTCTTCATATATTAAACCAGCTCCGCCAAATACATGCTTACTGGCTACACTTCTGGGGTGAGCTGATAAGTATTGGCGAACTATTGGCAACATAAGAAAAAAAACAACAGAAGATTTACGCGCTTACGCTAAGCGTCACGAGACGCGGTGATGCGCAGAATGAACCAAAATAATAATAATATATAAACAAAGAAAGTCGCTGCGACACTTTTGTGTACCGTCCTCCCCTCCCTTCACACCTTTTCCGTCGTGTCCAGTCGTCTACGGGCTCCCCACCCCCGCGCTCCTCGTTGTATTCTGTTAAGAATTCTGTTATAAAGTTTGCGGAACCAGAAACGGAAGTGAAAAAGCTTGCGGAACTTCTGCAGAAGCGGAAGCGGAAGCAGAGTTCTGTTGCAACACTATTAAATACATAACTTTGACATGGAAAACTCATTTTATAAATTTAGAGTCAAAGAATTAATTAACTATCAATTAATGATCATGTACTGGTCACAAAACAGGTTTTAGCGACAGATAATAATTAATATCTATAAATCGCAGTTATACTTTTTAGAGCATGGTAAAAACATGCTCTTTGGTGTTTATTAAAGCGACCGTTATTCATTTGCGTTGTAATGTTGGGGACTAATCATAAACAACTAAGTTGCTGCTGTCAGTTTCTGACAGGTTCAACGTACCCAATACGTGTTCTGATTTTGTACGTTCTCTCTTAAAACATTATTTATTTTTATTATATTGCCAAATTGCAATAATTTACAAACGATACTGTTGATTAGCGATCATAAAAAGGGATCGAACATTTTATTTTTTAATGAGTGATCGTTTTTAAAGATTGCACAGTGTTATAGTGAATTTATAATTTTGATTTTTTTTTCAAACATTATTTATTGTTTTTAATTTAAATAAATGTCCGAAATGGTTGTGGAAATGTATTCACTACAACTCTTTAATTTATTTCGTAAGTTTCAGTATTTTTAAGGTTCTAGATAACCGGGACTCAAACCAATCACACATAGAATTGGCTTGGCAGAACAAAAAAATAAACAATTTTTTTGTTGTAAACGATTTTTTTGCTGACTGTAGGTACACTTTAAAAGCATAGGTATTCAAGAAATAGAATTAGCAAAAATAATCTTTGATTTATTAATATTCAGCTAGCTATTTGGAACTGAATTTTCTATTTATTTATTTAAATTAGCCCATAGAAATACTTAAAACAATAAATAATTTTATAATTACATTTAGGATTTTTATTTTAAAATGATAATGATAATTATTGATAATTATTTTTACAGCGCATGTAGAGCGTCTGAAGCGCGAAGCATCGAACTCGACTCGCGATGGAAAACAATTATTGTTGCTGCAGCGGCAGGTATGAGTTCAGAATAATTTATTAATCAGCTATTTACTGCTTCCTGTTTAATATTTTAGATTAAACAGGATTATACTTGTGAAGTCAAGATAAATTTAGTTCATCGCTACAACTCGACTATAGATTTTATTATTGCGTAATCTTAGTTGATTTTTAAAAGAACTTATACGAGTAAAGCTGAAGAGTTTGTTTGGTTTAACGTAAAAATTTCAGGAACTATTGTAAAATGTTTTTTTTAGGTGGGAAATCATCCAATGACTTCTCACAATCTTGGGCGGAGCGAGAGGGGGCATGTCAGACTTTTACTTAAATCTTCTAGTGTTGGATAGCAAATTTCTCGAGGGTATATATATATATGCAATATATGTACCTATATATCAATAGGGGCGGAGCAGTAACAAGACACGGGTGATATCGCGGGGGACAGCTAGTTTGTAATAACTAAAAAGGCCCTAAAAAGTATGGTTGTGAATGTTGTGATGGAATTTAAACTGGACTATATAACATAGAGTTTGCGATTCCATTTGATAATGATCTCGAAAGCTGAATTCAAATACAATCATATGCATTCCTGACTCCTCAGCAGACGGATGGAGCGTTCGGAATGGATTGCGAAACGACTCTTGGCAAGAAAGGATCGTGCAAGAGTTTCCGCGACTGCTATCCGTTGTTCAAAGTAGCAGACTTCTCAGGCTGGGACGGCTGGGTGATGGGGCACTACGACACTTGCAGCTATGTCAACGAAGAAAACATGGAGGTACCTACATACACTACAAATTTTTAATTAAGTAGTACAAATACTCAAAGGGCTTATTAGAAAAGGTCTTGTTATTATTTAAGTAAAGTCTCAATAAATAATATTCATAAATAGCAAAGTTATGAATACGAGCGTTTGTTATCCCAAAATGTCATTCAATTTATGGAAATATTGTACAGGCTATTGATTATGAATGAATGAATGGCGATAAAAATGGAAAAACACTGCGCCTAGCATTTTCTAGTAGCAATTGTTATGAATGATTGATTCAATTATGAATTTACCAATCGTGGACATTTTTAGGATTTCTTTTTTTTTCATTTGACTACACAAATGTGATCAGTAACGGATACGGATAGAGCTCCATTTTTTTTTGTACTAATTAAAAAATAGGGGTGTATAAAAAAAGCTAATACATATAATTGTTATGTGGCAACTACTATTGAATGTATATCGACTACCTACGTATCTACTTAAACACAAAAAAAATGTACGAAATATATGAAAATCTATACATATATAATAAATCTGTAGAAAATGCGTTGTGCGCGCATCACGTAAAATGTTTGAAATCGATGTGGATAACTTTTATACATTAAAATTGTGTGTAACTTGATATACTTATTATTACTTAGTCTATGTATCATCGCAATCGATTGACTATATCGAAAGATACGAGTATACTACAATCCGATACGAAGTTCGCCGGGTCAGCTAGTCTTAAAAACAATCAGTATTTGTATACCATGTTTCTCATATATGTGACTGTAGTCTACTATGAGAATAAATTTCTTCAGACATACTTATATTAATTTAACTGATTTTACTCCTACTAAGTACTTAGAAGCGCTTCATACAAAAATAAATATTGGTTCGTAAACAGCTATATTCGTATAAAACGTAACCAACCAAAGACATGTCTTTGACATGTTATTCAAAGACCTATTTTAGGATCCTCGAATTCAAATAAGTCGATGGCAATGGTCCGTCAGGTAATCTATTGTAGTTGAAAGTAGGGGATGCATTTATAGTTTTTCGTATAACAGATCGAGTATTATCAAGTAACAGTACCTACTAGCACACAAATAGAATAAACACAGAAACTGCTAGGACATATCACTACGGACAATCAAATGAGTACATCTCATCCCGTCGCGGTCGTTTTGTTGACGAGTTCTGATGATTTTGTGTTGATATTAAGGTATTTGGTGTATGCTGCACGGAGCCAGTGGGAACACCTCCGCAGCAAGAGCCTGATGTTCAGCGATTTGGCTATCTGCAGCCCGCAGTTCCAGTTCAACTACCAGCTTTTGCGGGGTGAGTTTGTAAATGATAGCATAGATAGCACTACTTAAAACCGCACATGGCACAGTGGCAAAACCAGAATAAGCTGGTCTTTTATTCTATAGAAACTTGGTAAGTACTACGCTATACGCCACCACACAACTGATGTGCTACTGTCGTTGGCTGTACAACTGTGCGAGTCAATTACACTAATTGAATTAAAATCAAATCTTAACTAGTACCTTAACAGTCTTTCAGGCGGTGTTCTATCAGCATTGACGAGATGGTCATACGGTAACAACAATGGCTTCAGGCAGATCCCTGCGCAGTGGCCGCCAACGATTCCCCCTATCCCGACCCACCCGCCCGATCACACTCCGGCCACGCATCCGCCATCTTTGGGTAAGAAAAACCTAAGAGTACTGTGACCAACTGATTAAGGAAATGGATGACAATGAAAAGATATTCTTTGAAGCCCATGAAAATAATCGGTAGTTAAAAAATGAAATGGCTCAGGTATACCTACATTCAATTCACCGAGGCCATAGAAGACCGGGATAGGCTCCAACTTGTTGTGGACGGGTTCAGCCATTGTAGCACAGAGTATGAGCATGCTCTGAGTCACAAATATTTATTGCAACAACAGCTGCAACAGGCAAAAACTCAATTAACACAACTAGAGACAACTAATCTAAACATCACTGCCTCGAAGAATCAAAGTCTATTCAGCGAGTTGGTGCCTTTTGGCCCATCACTAGTTTCAGAAATTATCCCCTCTTATACTATAGATTTGACTAGCGATGATGACTCAAAATCACTGAGGGTAGTCACTAGTAAAAATAAACTTAAAAAATATATAAAAATTAACAAATATATAGTGAAAACCAAGAAAATGGTCAAAAACAAAAGTTCTGAGTTCAAAAATGTTAAATTAAATAGGGAAAGATTACAAGTACTGAAACAATTAAATGTGTATTCTTCAAACTTAGAAAAATGTACCAGAAAATACCAAACTGACACTGAGGACTTGCAGAGTGAACTAAACCGACTATAACACAAATTAGATTCAATGACCATCAAATATAATAGCCTCAAAAAAAAAAGCCAAATGAGGGAATATGTATTGGCAATGAATGAGCTGGTGAGCTTAAAAAAAAACCAATTGTGAGCATTGTCAACTAACACCTATTGCATCTGCGCCGGCCCATTTATTGTCAATATGTGATACCACCTAACCCCAGTCTAGTGTCAGTTTGCCAGTAGAAAAAACTAATTATTTTTCACAACAGTTCACAAATAAAAAAACAGTTATTTTTTGTGATGAAATTGGAAAAGGTTTAGGCCACTTTTTGACAAATTAACATCTGGGACACTCAATTATAAATAACTGTATGCCTGGCTGTTCTCTATTTGATACAATAAAAAAAAATATATTAAATGTAAATTTAACCAGGATGCTATACTTTTAATTTTTGTTGGAAATAGGGGTAATGTGAACAAATGAGAATCACTCCAATATTATAGGACTTTGAATAACTTGTGTGTAGGAAAAATTGTGATGTTCACATTCCCATACAGCCAGTTTGCCAGAGGAAGAAAATCGCATTAGATATAAGATTAATATGACATTGTACAATGTGATATTATATAATAATCTGTTTCATTTAATAGACATCAACAATTATGTTGGCACTAATTTTTATTTGATAAAAGATAGGTATCTTGTAGATAGATACTATCTTTCAAACTTTTATAGGAGACAGATAGCTGTGTCGATATCATATTATTTTTTTATTTCAGCCAAGAATGGCTAAACAAAATTGCTCCTGTTGAGCAATGCAATGACATGTTACATGATTTTGCCAATAAATTGGCACCAAAGGTTGACATAGATATTCATTAAAATTAGAAATTAAGACTACAGAGACAATTTCTAGCATGAATGTAATAACGAACAAAAATATTTCAGTAGACTTATTCCTTAATTGCAATAATATTGACATTCTTTGTGGTGAGGCTTGTAAGTAGCCTCAACCTGAAAAAGGATGGAGTTTTAAGACTACCAATATGGCGGTGAAATTATGGTTGTATTACACAAAATTAAATCCCTGTTGACGATTCCCTGTGACTCCAGAATCTAGCGACGTTTATAGCGATTCGTAGCCCACGTACCTTGCTAATCCAGTAACCCCACTCGTCGTCAGGAAAGCGCTTCGCTCACGGACGCGTGGTCGGTGTGTGTGCTGCCGGCCGGCGAGCTAAATCTTGCTTCATCCACCGGTGGGCTGGTCAGAACTCGTGAAACCAACACTGCACGATAAGGTCTCAATGTCTCACAGGAGCAGATACACTTATTCCAGGGGAATTGTCAGGTTTTCAACAGATATGGGATTTTGAACGCGGAGCGGTTTTTATTCGACGCAATGTCGATTTGCGTAGCGGACACACTGTTTTTTAGCGGGTTAGACGCCATCTAGCGGTCTTTAGCGAGCGTCTCAAGAAAGCATTCGATACGTCACCAGTGGGCGTTGCGGTCGTAGATATTGGTGAAGGAAATCGTCAACAGAGACTCAATTAACTTAGAGAATGCGGGAAAGGGAACTAATTTATATTATTTATTCTCTAAAAATACATATACCTTAAGAAAAGGCATTGACGCTTCACCATGCTCCCCCCCTTGGAAGGACGCAAGTGCTTTCAAAGGGAAAGGTGAAAATTGTAAAGATTTACTGACCTAGATCATGATCAGAAAGTCTAAGCTTTATCACTAAATGCGGAAAATAAAATTATTTAGAATACTAATCCTAAACCTTAAAAACTACGAGTATCGTTAAAATGAAATTTTATTGCGTTGGAATAGGATATAGTTTTGTGACAGAGCGTTTAAAATTACCGAACCTTGTCCTCACCATTGCAACGCGAGCGACATTGTCAGTCCCTTTATAAGGATGCGGTTTTAATGGTTTTACATTGGCTTCCCACATAACGCCAAAATGTGGGGAGCGAGATGGAATCATTTTCCACTTAATGCGGCGAGTTGATAACTCATTTGAAAGAGACGAATTGAGGTTTGACCTCATTAAGAAATTATAAAGTTCATCTAGCTGAGCTTTAGCACCAACGAAATTAGTAGCGTTATCCGAATAAAGACAGGATACTGGCCCTCGACGCGAGATAAAACGTTTAAACGCGGCTAAAAAGGCGTCGGTAGTAAGTTCAGAGACTAACTCTACATGGACAGCCTTGGTTACCAAGCACACAAACAAGCATATGTAAGCCTTCTGAGCGTGTTGACCTCTACGACGAGAGAGAGTTATGCGTATGGGACCAGCATAATCCACTCCAGTATGGACAAATGCCTTTGATTCCGATACACGGTATTCAGGAAGGTCCGCCATCATTGGAGTGGGATGCGTCGGATTAACTCTAAAGCATGTGTTGCATTGTCGCAACTTGGACCTAATGACAGTCCTGGCATCTAGTATCCAAAATCGCTGTCGTAAAATAGACATAAGTAGCCCTGGCCCAGTGTGACAATTCATCACATGGTAATGACGAATTATCAAATCCACAACAGGATCATGTTTGGGAAGTAAAAAAGGATGCTCAGCATCAAAGGGAAGGCATGACTTTGAAAGTCTTCCCCCAATGCGTAATATACCCTCTTCATCCAAAAAGACAGATAAACTGCCAAGTTTCTTTGGTAACAATTTACCACATTTGATGAGTTTAATGTCATCTGCGAAATGAACAGATTGCACAGCACGGATCATAACTCGTTCCGCCGCTGACAATCCCTGAGGCGACCGGGGTTCACAATGAACCTTCGGTCTAGCGAATTTAAGTATATAATAATGCGGACTGTCCGAGGCCAGCTGTCGCACAGTGCGAATAGCTATGTAAGGACTCGACTTCAGTCCAAAAGGTGAGCGGTTAAAAGCGAATGTCAACACAGGATCATTCACACTGAATCGACACAAAATGCGTAGGTACTTACGCTGCTCAACAGGTGCGCAAATTCGTAAGTACATCTGCTTTATATCAGAATTTATAGCGATGGGAAGTAATCTAAAATTGATTAAAAGAAGAAACAAATCTGTTTGTAAATTTGGACCAATATGGAGTACATCATTTAAAGATAAACCGGTATGAATCCTGGCACTCGCATCCAATACGACGCGCGGCATCGGCTTGTCTGGCCGAACGACAGCGTGATGAGGGATGTAGTACCCGTCATCCGAAATGGCGGATTCGTCGACTGGACTTAAGTATCCATTATCTATGTACTCTTGGATCACTGCGTTATAATTTTCCCGCAACGTCGGCGATTGGCGGAGTTTTCTCTCCAGCGCAACCAGTCGACGGTACGCGGCGGTACGGGAGTTACCCAACTCGCTGGGATCCTTACTAAAGGGTAACGCGACAGTATAACGTCCCGCATCGTCACGTGACACGGTCGAGGAAAAAATATTCTCACATTCGGTTTCCTCAGGAGATAAAAAACGTTTATTTTCAACTTCTTCCAATTCCCAGAACTTTTGTAATGAATCATTAAGGGCTAATGCTGTGAAAGAAGAGCTAGGTAAAGGAGATGTTTCATTTTCGGCCATCAGATGTACATTTATCGAAAAAGAGGAAAAAACACCACAAATTGGGGAAAAATATTCTCTGGTGAATTTGAGCCTGATTTGTTGTGTACAAAAAATAATAGTTTTTCAATTATTGCCATGTTTTAATCAACATGGCGTCTCGTTTGCTTGCAGACTTCATTCGTTCTGAAATCATGTCTCATCAAATCAATGTTACGTATAAAATAATTAAAAAATGTGTGTATTCTTGTAGTGTTAAAAATAAATTACTATTATTCTCTTATACATATTTTTGAGTAAACATAATTAAATGTGACCATTTCATCGTTACAAAAATCTTTAGTCTCTATTTTTGAAGTGTGTTTCTGAACGAATTCAAAATAACCGCCCGAACTATCAAAGTGACTTTTGTCCCATCTATTTAAGAATTGATTCAAAGATTTGATCGTGCTTTGGTGAGCCACTTTTGTCTAATATTCTATTAGAAAGATCTGATCTTAGACTATTTATGAGTTTAGTTCTGATAAACAAAAACAAAACAATTCTATAGGTTAAGTAAACGTCATCTCTACAACCTGTCATGGCTGTCATAACTCTTAGGACAAACGTCAAACATTTTCAATTTTTATTTTGTACATAAAAACCATTTGATATTATGAAAAAAATGTTACTTTATTCTATTCAGGGGTAAGTTTCCCAGCTTCGCTAAAATGTACATGTTATGGCCGGAGCCCCATACAAAAATGAAACATCTCCTTTAAATTATCTTTACTAGGCGGAAAATCACCCATAAGGACATACCCGAATGTGGTCAATAATGCGGGTGGCGCATTTGAACCTAAGTCTACCCTATTACCCAAATAAATATACGGAAACAGTTGAGCGCCTAACACTATGTCAATATCTCCTGGAATATTCCAGCTTAAATCAGCGAGCGGAAGCGAGTGGAAGTCCACATGACAATCCCACTTAATATGGTGCGAAGGTAGCTTGTCCGTAATGCAATCAACTACTAACGCGTAGATAGTATATTTTTGATGCGGGTATACGCGAGACTCGATATCTAGATTCACATAACCTATTATCGGCCGCGACACAGAACCAACTCCTTTGACAAAAGAATTATTCAAAGGAATTATTACTAAGTTGAGTTTTCTACAACAATCTGTAGTTATTAAATTATTTTGCGAACCATTGTCAATTAAGCACCTAACTATTGTTTTATGGCCCGAACTATTATTGTTAGCGCGCGCATAAACCTGAGCGGTCGACAACAAGACTGCCGACTTAGCCCTCGTATCTGCAGCCAATAATACGGCCGTGTTATGGGTCGGACATGTTTGAGCAACGTCACCCGAACCACAAGACGCCGCGCGGGGCGGGAGGAACGCGGGGGGCGCAGTGGCCAGCGGCACAGCCAGGCTGGACGCAACGGCTACATTGCAATTCGTCGGTTTAACATCAGCTACATGCGATTGTTTATTATTTTTCTCAAAATGTAATAAAGTATGATGGCGTTTTTTACATACGTTACAGACTGAGGTCGACTTGCAATTACTCAAACCGTGCGACGTGCTCAGACAATTTGCGCAACCATGTACGGATTTAATAAACTCAAACCTAGTTCTAGGAGTCAACGCGGATTGAAACTCAGCGCACTTATACAAATGAACATGAGCGTTATCTTTACAATACGCGCAGACGAAGCGGGGCGGAGCTGGAGCGGTAGAATTAGGCGATACATTCACAACAAACGCTTTCGTTTGCGTGCGAGGCTCGCGAGATGCGGGACTATGAGGTTTATTATAATTATTTTTCGCGTTCGAATGAGATAAATTCAAGCGTTCTAATATCTTAGTCTGATCTTGAACAAAGCTAATTAACAATTTAGTTGTAGGTATTTCAACATCGCGAACGGAAAGTTCAAACGATTGACCAGTCTGTGAATCTATTTTTCTCATAGCACAATGCAAGAGAATAAAATCCGCAAGATCCGGAATACCAAGTTGTTTCAAGGCAGAAATACTTGCACTAAATGTTTCAATGAAAGAATCGAGACTATTTGCGTTACACAAACAACTTTTTAAATCTAATATATTATTTAAATAGTGTATACCTAATGTACGCTTATCCTGGTATTTATTAACTAAGCTGTCCCATAGAAAATGATAGGTATCAGCCGTAGGCACAATACCGGCTGTAATCTTTAACGCGTTATGTGTAAGTCTACCCACTAAATACTGCACACGCTGCGAGTCAGTCAGCTGATCATTGTCATGAATATTCGACTTGAACGACTCATAGAAAACAGGCCAATTCTCAGGTTTCCCGTCGAAAGATGGCAATGCAATCGGAGGCAGCTTTATTTTTAGTGGTTCAAAAGGCGTTTTCGAATTACTACATTGAGATAACTGAGATTGACTACTGTCGATTTTATTCCTAATACGCTTAATGCGAATAAACAAATCTTCAAAGGATTCTAAACAAGCATAGTCGGGACTCGAACCAGGTTTCAAATTAATGTTTATGTGGTTAATTTGATCGACATAAGATTCAAATTTGTCACGAATGTCGTCAATAGTTTCCGATTCAGTCATAAAACTTTCACTATTTCTCGTATCGAACGACGAAATATTTTTCGATAATTCATATAATCGATTAAGGCGTTTGAATAACAATCCTTTCTTCTCATGAAGGATAGTCAGTAAATCTTCCGGCTTTAATTGTTTCTCAGTCATTTTGTTAAGTTAATATCAAGAGCAATATCTAAAAATATGCGCGGGTAAACTTATCAGGCGGTTAGCAATCGTAAAGTATCCTCCCGCTCTGTGGCGGTATCTGAATAAAAATCACTAATACGCACAAAGCCGAAATGATGTGAAACTACCTCCTATTATATGTTATCAAAGTGAAATACGTAACTCATTAAATTCTATGAAACAATATTGACAGATTTACCAAAACCTACGTAGAATCTATTGTCAATTATGTTTATGTTATAGCGGAGAGCGGTTTATAGGCAAGAATAATTTACCAAAGGTTTACGTAAATATCTATAACCTATATATACCTATTATGATTTTCACCAAATATTACGTAAAAATCTAACTAGGGAGCGGTTACCTGGTTATCTATCCAGGCTCGAAAGGACCAAAAAATTATGGTGAGGCTTGTAAGTAGCCTCAACCTGAAAAAGGATGGAGTTGTGTAACAAGATAAAGGAAGTTTAAAATATTTGCGGTTTATTACAGTTAATGCAATAAAGTACAAACTTATCTCAATCTCACACAAAAAAATCATGTATTTTATTCCATTTTTACATATTTATGTGCAGTACTTATAACTTATTGTTATCGGTGCTACATAGATGATGTCTGAAATGAAAGGTCATTTATAAATAAAAAAAACCTTTATTTTAAAATAAAATAAATAATAAATCTGATGCTCCATACATAATTTGTTCATATAACTCGATCAAATGTAAAGACACTGGAAAAGATAAAGAAAAGGGTTTAATATACGAGAATTGCTGATACATATTATAATATTCTGATTTCAAAGGAACTGGTGAGGCGTGTAAATAGCCTCAACCTGAATAAGGATGGTGTTTTAAGACTACCAATATGGCGGTGAAATTATGGTTGTATTACACAAAATTAAATCCCTGTTGACGATTCCCTGTGACTCCAGAATCTAGCGACGTTTATAGCGATTCATAGCCCACGTACCTTGCTAATCCAGTAACCCCACTCGTCGTCAGGTAAGCGCTTCGCTCACGGACGCGTGGTCGGTGTGTGTGCTGCCGGCCGGCGAGCTAAATCTTGCTTCATCCACCGGTGGGCTGGTCAGAACTCGTGAAACCAACACTGCACGATAAGGTCTCAATGTCTCACAGGAGCAGATACACTTATTCCAGGGGAATTGTCAGGTTTTCAACAGATATGGGATTTTGAACGCGGAGCGGTTTTTATTCGACGCAATGTCGATTTGCGTAGCGGACACACTGTTTTTTAGCGGGTTAGACGCCATCTAGCGGTCTTTAGCGAGCGTCTCAAGAAAGCATTCGATACGTCACCAGTGGGCGTTGCGGTCGTAGATATTGGTGAAGGAAATCGTCAACAGAGACTCAATTAACTTAGAGAATGCGGGAAAGGGAACTAATTTATATTATTTATTCTCTAAAAATACATATACCTTAAGAAAAGGCATTGACGCTTCACCACTTTGCTTAACGGAACATTGGCTTAATAGCCACCAGTTCATTTTCAATTTTAGTAATCACCAGGTTGGTAGTTCGTTCAATAGAATTGATGCCATAGGTACGTGGTAGCTCATTAATTTTAGTAAGCAACAACCTTAAGTTCAACGAAAGGATATTGTGAGCCTATCTGTTGAGCGGTCAATTGAAATAGCCTGTATTGTATTTGAGCAGTTTATTATATTAAGTGTGTACAATACAAACCCTCTTCTGGATTGTATGACTGCTTTGAAAAGATAATGGATGAAGTATTCCACAAGATTTGCAATTCAAACAAGTACATAATCATTTGTGGTAATTTTAATGTTAATTTATTAGAAAACTCAGGTTTACGTAGTCAAATTTTAAGACTATATATCAGTCCTACAATCTTGTTAGCTTATTTTTGGAGCCCACAAGAATAACTCCTACTAGTGCCACATGCATAGATAAAATTTATACGGATGTTGTACCAACTCACAAAGAAATTATAAATTTATTAGATTCTGATCATTGTGGATAGTTAATTACTTTTCAAAACCAAAAAAACATAGTGGCTAAAAAGAATATCACTGTTAACCCTAAAACTGCAAGTCGTTTAGAAACTTTTAAAACTAAACTCATTAATAATTTACCAGACTTGTCTACATATCGTTGTCCTAGTGCTTGAATGGCCAACCGTCCAATTTTAGCAAAATTTACTTTTTTATTTCAAAGTATAGCAACTAATTTCTACAGTGTTTACTATTTTAATTATTATTCAGATATATATAAAGAAACGACATGTTTCTATTGTGTCAAAGATTTTTAATGAACTTCTGGTAATATTCATAAATTTCTAAAAAAAAAAAATTGCTCACTGGTCGGTTGGCGACTCAAGCACTGGGGCGGCGATATGATGAACTCAATTACCAATATGAAGGTTTATTCATGTACTGTAATCAATTTAATTCTACTTTTATACCTAAGACTATTTCAGTTAATAGTAATGTGTTAAATGTGTGTGTGTGTGTGGTATTCATAAAAGTAGAACTCGGCTTTACGAATTGTATGATGAAAGGGTTCTTGTTAATACTGCTGAATTAAATTCATATGTGCGAAATTATTCAAAATTATTAAAAAAAAAAATTGTTCTGTAGCGAAATCAACGCGATTTCGCTACAGAACAATTTATTTGAGTTCTAAAATTAAAAACAGTAATATTATAATCAAAACTACTTTGTTACAAATAGTGAAAATGGAAGGTCTACAAGATCATCTAGTGATTATAAACTTGTAATTAATGACAATGTGATCACATCGGACTCACAAGTTGCCGCGGCTTTTGAGAACTTCTTTTTTATCCATATCAACAACAAAATCTCTGAACTCGTCACCCACTGCTGCAGAGTCTCTGCTTAAAGAAAATGTTAAAGTTTGCGATTCTGATTTTAATTTCGAATATGTGACTTATGTAGATATTATTAAGACGATTAACTGCTTAAATGTAAAAAAGATTGCAGATTTATGGGGTAATTCTGTGGACGTTGTTATGTCTATAATCCACATCGTAGCTCCTTTTTTAGCTTTTATTTTTAATAATTGTATCGATCGCAGTGAGTTTCCTGATCTAATGAAAAATAGTAAAATAATTCCATTGTTCAAAACAGGTAGTACATCTGACCCCACGAATTACAGACCCATTTCAGTGCTACCCACTTTTAGTAAAATATTTGAAAAACTTATTTTAGAGCAACTACAAAGATTTTTTAACTGATAAATTATTGCATACCAAACAGTTTGGTTTTACAAGGGGTCGTTCAACAACCGATGCCGGTGTTGAACTTTTAGGACATATTTATAATGCATGGGAAGAGAAATGCGATGCCTTGGGCATTTTTTGCGATTTGTCAAATACCTTCGATTGCGTTCTCCATGAAACATTAATCAGGAAACTACACCATTACGGAATCCGGAACTCCTCCCTGGATCTTCTTACATCTTACCTGAGTGAAAGGATTCAGAGAGTTGATGTAAACGGAAAAAGATCTCACGGATGGGTACGTATTTGAATATCGAAGATTAAAATACCTACGCTTAAAATATCAATGTTCAAAACATCGAAAATTTAAATATCGATTATATCAAAATGTCGAAAATTGTTATACCTACGCTTAAAACGTCGAAGATTGAAATGCCGAGTGATTAAAATTACGAATGATTCAAAATATCGAATGACATTATGCCTAAGTTCAAAATATCAACATTTAATACATTTAAGTTCATAATATCTAGCGTGTAGCAATCATCCAACATGCAAGCAAGCATGGTTTCTGTCACGGCTCCGGCGCTGCAGGGCCCTGACAGTCCCACGCGATTCTAAATTACACTCTAGGGGTAGGGCAGACAAGACTACGTGGAGTCAGTTTTGCAGCGATACGTTTCTAACTTTAATAGCACAACATATTGACTTTCAAGAAAATATTTTAATTTAAAGACCTAAATAATACCTTCACGATTGACCTATGCTTGTACACTGGACACTGATTTTCATGGATAAAATAGGTCGAAATTGTTCCAAAATCGAATTGGAGCACCCCGAATTTACGTAGTCTTTTGGCTGTTACCCCTAGAGTGTATATAAAAATCCGGAGACGCGAAGGGAGGGCAACCCCCGCCCGCTGTAACAAAGCATAGGCACCCGTGGGAGCCGTAGCGGCTGAGGGTGGTCGCCGGAGGCGACCAGCAAGCCGAAGCTGCGGAGTTATTACGCAAGTAGTTTATTACGCAAGGGCGAATGGGTTGCACTTCCCGTAGAGCCGGAAACGTTGCAGAAGCCACCTTTTTCCACTCATACTACTTATATCAAAATTTGTTCGATATTTTAACTTGTACGTATTTTTAGGGTGAATTAATGAATGTATTAAATGTTGAAAATTAACCCATTTTTACATGTAGGTATATTAATTTTCGATGTTCAAATAATATATGTACCCATCGATATTTAGGACGTTCGATAGTTTGTACTTCGATATTTAGGACATTCGATAATCTGTATTTCAATATTTGGATCTTTCGATGTAACTTTTGTAGATATTTAGATTTTAGATACGTAGGACGTAGGATATTTAACCATTCGATAATATATAAACTTTCGTTATTTTAATTTTCGGTTTTATGGTCGTTCGATGTTGCCATTTTCGATGTTTTGAACATCGATATTTTAACAGTAGGTATTTTAATCTTCGATATTCAAATACGTACCTCTCCCGGATCTTTAGTAAAAATGGGTGCCCCCCAGGGCTCAATTCTTGGCCCATTTTTGTTTCTTATATATTTATACGACTTACCTTACCTCAAAAAGGGTAACCATAATATAGTGTTGTTTGCAGACGACACTTCACTTTTGTTGAAACTTAAAAGTCAGCAGCCGGTTACTGACGATATAAATATAGCACTTTCAAAAATAGTACACTGGTTTGATGGAAATAACCTACTTCTTAATGAAAAAAAAAACTAAATGTAGGTATTAAGTTTACAATGCCTCATGTTAGGCAAGTAGAAACTATATAGTGTGTTAACATAAGGTAGAGTTGAGTCATGAAGATACTGCAGTGTTCTTGGGCATAACTCTAGATGCTAAGCTTCAGTGGGGCCTACATATAGACAAATTATCGAAAAAACTTGCTGCTCTGCAGCATACGCTGTTAGACAAATTGGAAATTTAACTGATGTAGAGACTGCCCGTTTAGTTTACTTTAGCTATTTCCATAGTGTCATGTCGTACGGTATTCTACTGTGGGGAAATGCCGCCGATATCCAGACAATTTTCGTTTTGAAGAAAAGGGCTATTCGTTCGATTTATAAATTAAGTCCTAAATACTCCCTCAAAGATAAATTAAAAGATATCAATATTATGACTGTACCTTCACGGTATATTTACGAGAATATTTTGTATGCACATAAAAATATAAACATGTTTAAAAATTACAGTGATATTCATAATTTTAATACTAGGAACAAACACAAATTTGTGGTTCCTGCAACCACGCTCAAAAAATAGGGGCTCATTTAGATGCCAATGTATACACTTCTATAATAAACTTCCTAGTCATATTCAACAACTAAGCCTTAATAAATTCAAATCATTTGTAAAGCGAAAACTTTGCCAAAACGCTTTTTACACTATCAAGGACTATGTTGAGGACGAAAAGGCTTGGGATTGACCTGCTCCAGTACGCACTACAACTGTTGTCTTAATTTTTTTTCTTTTCAAATTGTAAAAAAGAATAATAATAAAATATTTTTTCTTTACTATTTGACATTGTAGATTATTTTTATTTTACAATTTGTCATTTTTTTTCCAATTAATTTTTGACTTCTATTACATTTTGTAAACTATATATGTATTTCCCTTTATTATTGTGAACGTGAGGACTATGTTGATTGCTTTTTTTTCCTTTTCAGTAATTTTAACGTATGTCTGGCAATTTATTGTATGGACTTTAAAAGAGACTTTGACCCCTGAGTTTGTTTCGGTGTTTCTTCTCAGGGTAGTCAGCTAGGAAATAACGGCCTCATTTAGTTTAAAATGACGAAAAAAAAATTGACGTGTAAAAGTCATTTTTTCAACCTATTTGCAAAATAAATATTATTTGTCATTTAAAGAATGAGCAAAAACCAGGATTTTGATGTCAATCTAATACTAAATTATGGTAAACAGTTGCAGGCGTAACAAAGCCACCGAGTAACTTCCCTGCGTCATCGACCACTTGGGCTACTAGACCTCCTAGCACAACCAAACAGGTAAAAGTATTAGAAATACCTTTATTTTTTTAATCATGACGTGTTCTTCTTTTTCTTGAGTTTTCCTTTCCCTCAAAGTATTTGAGCCCAGTAGGTAGCCACGTTTATAACAGCGTCAGTTACGCTGCCAATTATGATGTCAAAAGATCAAATCAATATTGATTAAAAAATTTATGATTTAGACATGGGCGCCAGCCTACCCTACGAAGCCAAGTGTACCTGCACAACCCGTTCAGCCTTCTCAACCTGCCGTGGATGGCTCTTGTGGCATCAAGAATGGAGCTCAGGTACGATATTTTTGAATTTGTAATGGTTATAGTCTGCATCAGAATTTTTGAGAACATATTGGTTTAGGTAATTTAGGACACCAGAGAAAGACAGCGTTTCTATTTGTGACGCCTTTTATTAAGGAAACAAAAACGACACACATATTCAGCAGACTCCATTTTGTAAGGGAAGCGAAAAAGCTAGATAATAACCATGGACAAGTGTCAGTGATGTGTTACATTGCACTTCAACAGAAAGAGAAAAGATGTGGTACTACTTTTATGTAGTGAAAGATTGCTACCCTACCTTACAGTAAGACAGAACTAGCTGAAAATAAAATAATTACTTAAATTGCCTAAGAAAGATTTGAAAAGAGAAAAGGATTAAGCAGTGGAAAACAACGAAGGCTAGCAAAAAATATAATAATATAGGTACAGCTTATATGATAATATACTGTAATCAACTGAAATCTTAATTACGTTTTAGACTTACGAAAGTACATTCCAAGACGAGGAACGTATTGTAGGAGGCCATAATGCAGAGCTTAACGAATGGCCATGGATTGTGGCATTATTCAACGCTGGACGTCAATTCTGTGGAGGCTCGCTTATGGATGACCGGCATGTCCTTTCTGCAGCACATTGTGTGGCACAGTAAGTATTAGAGAAAAAATAAATTAATTCAAATAATTGAATCCTCACACAATAACGCAAAGAATTATGAATTGATGTACGATTCGCCTGAAAGGGAAAACTTGAATAAGAATAAGAAATTTTATTTGCTCAAACATGTGATTTGATTTTAATTTTAATGTAATAGCTATGTGAGAAGTACGCGGAGGAACATGGGTTACAATATAACACTAAAAAGAGTGAAATTTTAATTTTTAAGTCAGGCAAACAACAGCCTACCCATGTGCCGCCTGTATTTCTTAATGGAATAGCTCTAAAGCAGGTTCAAACTTTTAAATACCTGGGTCATATTGTGACTAGTAACCTTATGGACGATGAAGATATTGAGCGGGAGCGCAGGGCTCTGGCGGTGAGAGCTAATATGCTCACCCGCAGGTTCGCGCGATGCACGAGAGAAGTGAAAATTACGCTATTTAAATCATTTTGCCAGTCCTTCTACTCAAGCGGCCTGTGGGTGAGTCATACCCAGCGAGCCTACAGAGCCTTGCGCACTCAGTATAATAATGCGTTCAGGATGTTGTTGGGTCTGCCGTGGCGGTGCAGCGCCTCTGGGATGTTTGCTGAAGCGCGCACTGATGGTTTCCAGGCCATAATGCGCAAAAAAGCAGCTTCCTTGCTGGCTCGTATACGGAGTAGCAACAACGGCATTCTGAACGCAATTGCTGTACGCTTTGACTGTCCCTTTCAAAATTATTGGGTCATGTCTAGTAAAGGTGTGGCCAGTCATGGCAAATAAAATAAAAATAAAAATTGTACTAGGTTAAGTTTTCTATGGGTCTATGCCACCCGAAATAAAGTTATTATTATTATTATTATTATTATAGCTGACCCCACGATTTCCCCATGGTACTGCTCCGCTACAGTGGGTCGTAGCTAGTCGTAGCGTGATGTTATATAGCCTTCGGCCTTCCTCGATAAATGGCCTACTCAACAATTGGAAGACTTTTTCAATTCGAACCAATAGTTCCTGAAATTAGCGCGTTCAAATAAATTCTTCAGTTTTAAATATTAGAAAACTTGTTTTTTATTATTATTCTTTATTTATTCGTTCAATATACATATTAATTAAATTTTTAAATATTTTTTTAACAAAATCATATAAAAAAAAACATTTAAAAATATAAAAAATAGTAGTCCGCCGGTATCGAGACAGGGTCCAAGCTACCGGTGGTTAGGGCTCCAGAGACAGGAACCTCCTCACGATGCGAGCCGTATCGAGGAGTACTGCCTTCTGTATCAGGCCCTTGATCCAACCGCGCAATGACAGCTTCGACAGGTGGTCGTCGAAGCTTTTGGCTATAAGGCCGTTGGCGGTCACGACAATCGGCACAATGACAGCCGAGTCTACATTCCACATGTCAACAACCTCGTGTGCTAAGTCGAGATATTTAATTTGTTTCTCTTTCTCAGCTTTCACGAGATTCTCGTCATGTGGGATGGTGACATCGACTATCATTACGCGGCGCGCTAATCGGTCTATCACTACTATATCCGGCTTATTGGCTACAATAGTCCGGTCAGTAATGATAGACCGATCCCAGTACAAGGTGACATGGTCATTTTCGAGAACTGGGTCGGGCACATACCTGTAATACGGTACCTCATAATCCACTAGGTTGTATTTCAAAGCAAGTTGCTGGTGAATAATCCTGGCTACTTGGTTATGCCTGTGCAAGTACTCGCCGTTAGCCAGACGAGAACAACCAGAGATAATATGTCTGATAGACTCACCCGGACGATGGCATGCCCGACACACGTCAACCGTCCCGTCCTTCATTATATATCTCTGGTAGTTATTCGTCAAGATGACTTCGTCCATAATTGCACATTATTATTCTTATTATTAATAGGCTCGCGTTTGACCACTATCTCACCTGATGGTAAGCGATAATGTGGCCGACGATGGAGCACGCTTGCCTAGAAGTAACCTATTCACTCTTGACTTAAAGACCCCTAGGATGTAGCTATCAGGAAACACAGACTCCGGCAGGGAATTCCACTCCTTAGCTGTACGCATTATGAATGTGTTCCAAAACGCTTTGTACGTATGGGTGGGATGTCCACCATGTACCGATGGCGCAACGCCGTACGTCTAGTGGTCCGATGATGCAACGGACTTGGTGGAATTAAATTGTGCAATTCCAACGCACACTCCCCGAAGTGTAATCGATAGAAAACCGACAGGCTAACAACCCGGCACCGATGCTCAAGGCTTTGGAGTTTTCATTCGACAAGTGCATCATCACCAATGATCCTCTTGGCTCGCTTCTCAATCGACTCCAAAGCATCAAGCTGGTATTTGGCAGACCCATCCCAAAGATGAGAGCAGTATTCCATACACGATCGAACTTGCGCTTGATAAAGTTTGAGCAGCTGTTCCGGCGTGAAGTACTGTCTCACCTTAGCTAAGATCCCCAATTTTTTGGCAGCCTGTTGAGCTTTAGCCTCGATGTAAGAGCCGAAATTGAGGGTAGACGACAACGTTACCCCAAGAAGCTCAAGGCCGTCGGTTATCGGCACGGTTACACCCTGGAATGATGGAGCCGGATGGAATTGGCTCCGTTTGGCGGAAAAAGACACGCCTGGGTTTTAGCAGCATTGAACTTGACCAGATTGGCATCGCCCCAATCGGTTACTGCCTTCAAGGAGATGTTCAAGCGTTCAACCATAGCCTCTCGGAAAGACCGGATCTGTGACCCAGACCCACTAGCACGTGCATCGGACACGTATCTCTCAGCAACAGTGCTATCGTCTGCATACCCAAAGGTATCGGGGTTAAGAAGGTCGTTTATGTGCAGTAAGAACAGTGTTGCCGAGAGTACCGACCCCTGAGGGACGCCGGCATTAATTTCCATTTGACCGGACGAGCAGCCATCAATAACCACTCGGATGGATAATCACCTTAAGAAGTCTGCGATCCAGTCACACAGACCAATGGGCAAATCGAAGGAAGGAAGCTTAGCAATAAGGCTATCATGCCAGACCCTGTCAAAGGCCTTCGAGATATCAAGGGAGACTGCAAGTACTTCCCCATGCTTCTTGATGGCCTCGCTCCAGATGTGAATGGCATACGCTAGAAGATCCCCAGTTGACCGATTTCGGCGAAAGCCGTATTGACGATCACTGAGGATGTCATTAGCTTCTAGGTATGCCAGGTGCTTATTATTGATCACTCGTTCCATACTCTTGCAGAGAATGGACGTTACCGAGATAGGTCTGTAATTAGCAGGGTCAGCCCGACTACCCTTCTTGGGCACGGGTTGCACGTTAGCTTGCTTCCAAGCCAGCGGTACTTTTCCAGCCTCAAACGAAAGACGAAATAGGCGTGTCAGGATCGGAGACAGTTCAGGCGCACAAGTTTTTAAAACAATTGCCGGTATCCCGTCGGAACCGCTGGCTTTGTTCACGTCAAGGTTACATAGCACCCTACAGACGTCCTTCTGATGGATGCGTATGTCTGCCATAGTCGTCTCGCATCGCTCAGGAAAGGCAGGGGGCCGCGCGTTACCGGAATCAAGACGTGAAGATTCCGCAAAAAGAGAGGCAAATAGATTAGCTTTTTCCTCAGCGGTGTGGGCCAGCGACCCGTCGGGTTTCAGCAGTGGTGGTAGTGAGAGACGGCAGAAGTTCGATTCAACAGATTTAGCCAGGGACCAAAACGCTTTACTACCTGCTGGGTATGAAGCAAGTTTGTTCCCAATTCGGCTAATGTGGTCAAACCGAGACCTCTGCATCACCTTCTTGCAGGATTTGGCAGCCCTGGCGATTACATTCGGCGCCAAACCAAGGTTGAACTTTGTCAGACATTGTTACATCAGAGAATGGAATGTAATATTCCATCCCCCGACGCAACACAACCGACACTGCGTCCGCGCACAACGAAGGATCAGCGGAAGAGAAGCAAGTAGGCTGCCAAGGATAGCATGAGAAGAAAGAACGCATACCATCCCAATCTACTGACTTGTATCGCCAAACCCGCCGGGTGCCTCTTGGGCTGGGATCGGGCGGGGAATAGACGGATACAGATTTTACCAGACAATGGTGGGAACTACCTATTGGTGAAGATATCGACACTGAGTACCGGTCTGGATCTGTAGTCAACAGAAGGTCCAAGCAATTGGCCATGTGTGACTCAACATCCGGCACCCTTGTAGCCCCCTGGACCAGCTGGGTAAGATTTAACGCTAGCGCTAGCTTCCAGCATGGTGTGTGCACTGGTATGGGAAGAGCTACTCCTGATGGTGGGCAATGAAATCCCCCAGTATCACCAATTGGGCAGAAGGGTACCGCTGCTGAGCCACATCCGCCGCCTCACTAAGGTGCTGTGTGAGCCTGGTTGTCTCCTGATCACCGCTGTGCGAACGGTAGACACAAGCATAGACAATTTGATCTATGCCAGTGTCCACCAAAGCCCAAAGCGTGGAGTACCTGGAATCCTCAAGATTGCGGAGACGCCGATAACAGATGTCGTCCCGGGCATACATACATACACCCACACCTGGTTTAAAATGGTGCTCCAGGGTAAACCCTGGGTAAGATAAGTACGAAACGTCTGACGGACTACTGATCTGCGTCTCCGAAAGAAAAAAAGCAGGTTTCTCAGTCTCCAGATGGTGGTGGACAGCGACGAGATTGGAGTGCAGTCCTCGGATATTACTGAGGTGCACTTTAAGAGAGAGGCAGTGCTGCCGCTGTTTAACTGTTCTCTTTTTAATCTTTGTCATTTTTTGTGATAAAGAGTGAATGAAGGAGAGGAGAAGGAAGTGAGATGGTGTTTCACGCTGCTATCCTTCAAGCAAGCACTGATAGGACGGCATCACTGGGGTACTAGTCTAGATACTGCCGGGATGCCCGAGCGGGGGCTCGGGCATCCCCGGGAGTGTCCATCGGGCCCTCTCTTCTGGTCGCCAACCAGCACGATGGCGCATCCCGAGATTTTTCGAAAGTTGGCGGGGCAGCCTTTCATGTGTGGCTGGCACATTACTTGATCCCCCAACTACCTGCGGTCGGCCAGCGGCGCACCGTGCCTCGGATCCCGCTACCCTCCGCGACTAGTCTCCCGATACCTCCACACCAGTGTGGGCCTGGTCGGTCTACCTGCAATGGATCCACCAATCGACCCAACTCCTCTAAATTGGCTACACTGAGCATCGTACCGGAACACGGCTAGGCCGCTTGGCGGTCTCGGACGTCTTTGCCCAGTGGGTGGTCGCAAGCCATCGGACGAAACCTACCACCAGTAAGTGTCACCTGATTAGCACCACCCAGAGACCACGTGTAGGGACTTACAATGGGTATTTTCCTACGGACGCGGGTGACTCAGACCCAAAAATTTAAAATTAATGTTTTATTTTTATGTTGTGCGAGGCAGAATTAAACATTTTTTTTCTTTATCTTTTTTAATAACACGTGGACTATTTCCAGTATGACCTCATGGGATGTAGCTCGCCTGACAGCAAGACTTGGAGACTACAATATCAGAACTAACGCAGAAACTCAACACATTGAAAGGAAAATCAAGAGAGTCGTGAGACACCGAGGCTTTGATATGCGTACTTTAGTAAGCACACTTCTTAAGCCAGATAAATTTCTTCCACCCTCTTAGATTGTTTACTAGAACTGGAATCTTATTTATCAATTTCAGTACAACGATGTAGCCGTTCTAACGCTCGATCAGCCGGTGTCCTTCACAAAGAACATTCGTCCTATCTGTATGCCGGTAGGTGGCAGATCCACGTATCAGGGCAAAGTCGCCACTGTCATCGGATGGGGAAGTTTGCGTGAAAGTAAGTATCACACACGAACAGAATAATAAATTTATGTTACAATGAAAAAATGTGTTCACAGTATTGTCACAACGGAGTAATTTTAAACACAATGTGAATCATTAAGCACAAAGGCGAAAAAGGCGAATTGTCATACAACAAAAGATTTTATCATATTTTTTCAACAATGCCTCTGAAACTTTATTTTCTCTATGTATTCACCATACTTTCTTTTGTCTTGTGAAGGTGGACCACAGCCTTCTGTACTTCAAGAGGTATCGATTCCGGTTTGGTCAAACCAGGAGTGTAAGTTGAAATACGGCGGAGCTGCCCCGGGCGGTATTGTGGAGCACATGCTATGTGCTGGTAAAGCTAGCATGGATTCCTGCAGTGTAAGTTCTTAGATATGTCGTAGCCGTATCGTAAAACAGGCCATATTACAAGTAGGCGCTCCGGATTGAAAAATGTCGCTGTAATGTGTTTACCTCACGTGCAGACAAATTGTGGTGGTGATACGTTCTACAAAATGACGATCAACGTTCAGCTGTATTATCAGTACCTATAAGGCGACTATACATTTTGGAGAACCGATCCAAAAAAGCATGGGAGGGGTCGACGGAGGCCACCTACGGGGTGCCTTCTGTTTCTGTCAGCAGAGATTTTAATACGGCGTTGTATATGTTAGGGTGTTACCACACCAATCGATCGATCGTCGATCGATGCAATCGATCGATGGTAGAATGGATTAGTCGACGTCGATCGACGATCGATCGATGGAATATAGCCGGGGTCAATCGATCTACGTCGACCGATGCCATCGACCGGCAATCGATTGATTGGTTAGTCGACCGGTATCCGTCGATCAATTAAAGCTACCACACCAATCGATCAACGTCGACCGATGTCGATCGATGACATCGATCGACGATCGATGGATTGGTGTGGTAACACCCATACGGCTGCGCTGCGACAGATATAAGATGACGTTTAAAAAATAATGTACAGACAGATTAGCATGTCTTTTATTTATTTTTAATTTCTACAGGGTGACAGTGGTGGCCCTCTAATGGTGAACGAGAATGGTCGCTGGACGCAGGTGGGCATCGTGTCGTGGGGCATCGGTTGCGGCAAAGGCCAGTATCCCGGAGTCTACACACGTGTCACATACTTCCTACCTTGGATCCAGAAAAACGCCCAGTAAATTTTGGAGTATTCAAACTGAAGTACGACTCCAACAACGAAATTTAACGTTACTCTTGAGAATCGTTATTCCATGAATAATTTTTAAGCACAACTATTTTGAGAAAAACAACCAAACGACCTTGATTTTCTCAATTAGTTGCAGCAATATTAACGTTTAACTTTATGCAAATTGTGCCAATTTAGTTTAAGGTTCTAAATTATACAAAAATTTACCATATTTCAAAATTACTGTTATTTATTTTAAAATCATAACTACACGATTGAACACTGATTATCACAATTACAATAAAATCAAAACACAAACATATAATCCTTACTAGGTACATAGTTCTGTCAATTTAGACATCCGAGGTTAAAAAAATTCGCACCCAGCTGAAAATTGGTAGGATTGTTCAAAACACCATCATAAATGAAATCTAAAAAGTCCTCATCGGTCCGACACCTGAAAAAAAAACTCTGGGTCAAAGGTCACAAAAACCGAATCTTTCGCGATTTTCAGCAAAACGGTAAGCTTTATCATAAAATTAGCTCGGACAAAAATTGTAGATCAGATAATTATCTACAAAAATGAGTAAATATTTTTTTTCTGTGCCACCGTTTTTGAGATATGATTATTCATAAAGTTGAAAGAGGTAATCGACATAATATGCTCACGTTTTCACGCCACCTTTGGAGGTTTTAAGGGTTCCGTACCTCATAAGGAAAATACGGCCAACAAAGTGATCCTAAAATGATCACTCTGTTGTCCGTCTGTCTGTCTGTCAAACGGCCGTATCTTTTTTTTCGTTAACTTACAAATTTGATTTTTTCACAGCTTCAAGGGACCGCAGACCTGAGTATGTATATGGTTTTAATTTCAACTCGATACCTTCACGCGTTCCCGCGACAAAGGGTCTTGACAGACAGACTGATAGACATACAGACGGACAACAAAGTGATCATTTTAGGATCACTTTGGTGTGCGTTTTTTCCTTTTGAGGTGAGCATATTATGACGATTACCTCTTTCAACTTTTTGAATCATTATATCTAAGAAACAGTGGCTCTTAGGAAAAAAAGTATTTAGACATTTTAGTAGATAATTAACAGATCTACAATTTGTTCCTGGGCTAGTTTTATGATAAAACTTACAGTTTTGCTGAAAATCGCGAAAAGCTCGTTTTTGTGACCTTTGACCCCGAGTGTTTTTTTTTTCCAGGTGTCGGATCGATAAGAACTTTTAGGTTTCATTTATGATGGTGTTTTCAACAATCCTACCAATTTTCAGTTGTATGCGAATTATTGTAACCTTATCCCTATTTTTTGGTCTAATTTGACTGGACTATAGTGAAATGACAATTCGGTCTATATTCTGGATTTGGTTAGTACATGAATGTAAGTAAAAATAATTACAATATTAAATGTTGGGTATACGCATTACATTATCATGTTAAATTGACTAATACATTTTAATTCATATTGTCTAATATCCTCTATGTTACATGTCGAAGTTAGAAACATGCAGATGTTGAAGAATATTTCGAGCTGAAACAAAAAAAAAATCGTAAAATTATTTTGTCACTAATGTCAATATCCATCATTACGGAAATCGTATTATAAGGTAGTAATGTGCGACTTGTTTAACGATAGACGCAGTATATGACTAATTACTGTTAAGAGTTTTTACAAATACTTACTTGATTGAATTTTTTTGCAAACACAATGATATACTTTAGTTTTTCTCTATCCACATTAAATAGGTTATCGATGACTGTGTGTTCTCAAAAATCTGTACCTCGCATTAAGTAATGAAAGAAGGGTCCGTGCCGACATGAAAATAGTACATTATGATTTAAGTGTGTAATGTTAGTGATTACCGTCGAGGCGGTATTTAGACCCGAGCCGTGGCGAGGGTCTTAAGAGAGCCAAGGACGGTAATCATTAATTACTCACGTATGTCATACGATGTTTTTCAATACACTTGTGAAGAAAACAACAGTAAAACTAGTAAAATTTTCTGTGACATGGCGGTAAAAATCTGCTTAAGCGCGCGCATTATTTTGTTTTATTTACCCCTAGAGGAAGGCTAAGGTATTTTGATCATACTGCCTAATCTTACGTTTATGTTTTCTTGCGTGAAAAGTTTTTACGATAATGTCTTTCGTAGTGACAATAGATACGGATGAAACATTTTCTAATGATTTTGTAGTATTTATTTTAATACAGCCACTGTAAATCACAAGAATAAAAAAAAACACGCCAAAAACCGCGCGCTTCTTAAAATGGCGGCCATAGACCACAAAAAAAAAACAAATTTTATTTGAATGTACTTACGATATATTTACTAAATGTTTTTTTTATTAAATAAATCGTTTGTGCAAGTTAAATTTGGCCATTTTAACTTGTAAATTGGATGAAATAAGTAAGTAAGACACTAATTTATATAAAGTGCGTTTTTTAATCCCAGATAATGATTTGACAAGTTCAAATGTCAAACTCCAGAAAAATGTTGCCTGCTTTTTGATACTAGTGATGTCTCCAAATTCGATTTTTTTATACCGGTTCTTTTAATAATACAACCTCTAAGGAAAGTAGGCCCAAAATACGATAGTGTTTGTTAATAGCAAAGTCTAATATGAATTGAAGATTGAAATAATTAGAAATATTCAAAAATATTACCATATTTTTTTACACTCGGACTTTTACTTATACTGAGAACTCACAAAACCGTTTTTACCCGCATCCGCTGCGGTTGCGGGCCCGCAGCTTCTGTAGAATGCTAGAGATATATGTATCCCGCTCCCCGCTGCACTGGCGGGCAACTAGTAGAATGGTCACCCGCAGACTCGGCAGGTTGCGCCCGCACTCTCTGCGGTCGGTTAACACCCGTAGTGGCCTTCAGGGGGTAGAAAAATCCGATGCGAAATCCAAAAATCGATTGATGCACCCAGAACTTTATAGGCCTTCTTTTTTTAATTTTTCTGTGAAGTAAGTATAACGCAACAGCTCGTTTCTGGTGTATGTCCACGGTGGTCTGGAGCTCAATTGATAATGAACCGCCCGTCTTGCGATTGTCATCTGCCAAGTTTTCAAGCGATAACCCCAACTGCGACGGCTGTATAACCACACAAAACTCCGGTCTCGTGAGTTTAGAAATAAACTAGCTCCACCGTGGCGGGCGCGGTTGAAAATCATGAATTCTTAGCTACTTTCTTTTACCAGGGAGCTCCAGTCACAACACAATTTTATATCCGGTTTACAAGAGTGGAACGAGACAGTCTCAGTTTATGCTTTAGAATTAAAAAAGTTATCATCATTGGTCGTCAATATTTTTTCAAGATGGGAATTCATCCAATGACTTCTCCCGGTATGGGCGGGGCAGGAGGGCGTGTCAGACTTTTACTGCCTAAAACCAGATCGGCTCTACTGAGCTCCTCCGGTTTGCTGACATCTCTTTGAAGAGCGAGTGGATCACTAAGCGCTGTCGACGAATAGGGCTCAGTCCCGGCAATTACCGGACTGCTGGACGGCAAGCTACCCATTGCTCGACGTTGGTATTGACATTGTGGTAGTCGGGATTGGGGTCTCGGCGACTGGAGCGAAAAGATGTTCGTTCCCTCACTCGTGCAGCCTCCTCCTTCGCTAGCATTACTGTTTCGCAGAAGGAGGCGACCCCCTTCCATTCCTCCTCGCTCTGGACCTTGGCCTGTACTAGAACCTGACCATGTCCGGTGAGGACTTGCTTCATGCGGAAGATGAGGACACCGTGACGCCTCTCCAGTCACTCCTCAAAGAGGGGACTGACCGTCATGATTATGGCGTGCCCATTGGTCGTCAAGCTGTGAATTCACATGACTGCATTACAAGAAACGGACACTTGATTCGTTTATCGCTACAATTTTATAAGAGATCCATGCGAAAATAGTACAAAAAGAGGACTTATGATTGTTTAATTTTAACTATTATTAGTTTTCAAACCGAAGTCCTATCATTACCTATTATTAAAGTTGTAATAAAATGTCAGCAAAAATATCACTGAGTAATTCTATATTTTTGTCTGGGTTTGGTGATAACAAATCGAGACGTAAAAATAAAATGACGCAGCTTTTGCTAGTCTTTAATTCTTAGGCTTAAATTATATATTTTTTTTTTTTTTTTTTTTTTTTATTATTGATAGGCTCGCGTTTGACCACCATCTCACCTGATGGTAAGCGATGATGTGGCCGACGATGGAGCACGCTTGCCTAGAAGTAACCTATTCACTCTTGACTTAAAGACCCCTAGGTTGTAGCTATCAGGGAACACAGACTCGGGCAGGGAATTCCACTCCTTAGCTGTACGCATTATGAATGTGTTCCCAAAACGCTTTGTACGTATTTATATTTTATTTTATGAGTGAATAGGCTACTTCTAGGCAAGCGTGCTCCATCGTCGACCACATCATCGCTTACCATCAGGTGAGATGGTGGTCAAACGCGAGCCTATCATTAATAAAAAAAAAAAAAAGAGTTAGACATTTGCATCTTTCAAATTACCTTCAGAAAATACAAAAACTTACCATAATTAGTTGCATTTTAAAATGAAACTATTTTTACGAATATTTTCGGTTTTTTTGTTCAATATCGGTTGCGGTACCTCAATATTTATGAAATGGAAAAAACATGCAACATTCGAATTGTCAAATCATTATTGCTAATTAAAAAACAGACTTTAGGTACTATTGAACGCAATAACTTAATGGGAATTTTATTCGAATTCAATATTTGTTTTGCGAACAAAAAGGTTGAACAAAAAGGTTTTAACTACATTATAGCACTAGTGCGTAATGGTAATCAAAATGTCACAGTTTGGTAATGAGTGCCATTATATACCTAAGTACAGAGCAATAAGAGTCACTTTCTGAGCAAGTGTGTTGAAAATTAAATTAAACCAATACTTTCATATCTTCGGCAATAAAGGGTTTAACCGGATAAGTATGACGAGTCGGCCTCAAATGGAAACCTGTATCGAAACTTATGTTTTTATATCTACTTGATGAGTAAACACGATTTGTGTAATTTTTTCCATCAGCTTTCGCTTTGACCTTGACATATGGGAAAAATAACTGTACGATACAATTATGAAAATAATATAATTATGTTATGCTCCTTTATTTGCACTATTACTCATAAAAATTGCGTGAGAAAAAAATTGGTGCAACACTTCGAAAATAAAAAATAAAACGTGATTTGCGCCTTACTGATAAAATTACTTACTTAGTACAAGGGGCAAAACATATTTTTTTTTCAAAGTGTTGCTCCAATTTTTTTCTTACGCAATTTTTATGAGTAATAGTGCATATAAAAGAGCATAACATATATTATTTTCGTGATTGTAACTTTCGGAGAACATGACTTAAAAAAGTTTAATTAACTTATTTTTTTTATATAATATATAATATAATAAAATAATACCCTACTCAAAAAAAAAAAAGTATCATATGTCCGTCTCCTGGTTCTAAGCCACCTCCCCACCAACTTTCAGCCAAATCGGTTCAGCCGTTCTGAGTTATAAATAGTGTAACTAACACGACTTTCTTTTATATATATAGATAAAAAAAATATATGTATACTAAAAGTTAAAAAAAAATGATATACTCTGTAATGTAACCTAAAGCCTCACATTAGTTTCATTGCTTTAGCATAGCATAGCATAGTCGGCCTTATAATGTTCCCACTGTTGGGACTCAGGCCAACAGGCAGGCAGGGTCATTGCTTTAGCTTAATTAGTTTTCGAGATATATTACTTTGAATAAAAGTCAAAGCGAAAGCTGTTGGAAATATTTACATAAATCGTGTTTACTCATCAAGTAGATATTAAAACAAGTTTTAAAACAGGTTTCTATTTGGGGGCAGACTCGTCAAATTTACCCGTATAAACCATTTTGAAAATCTTAAAAAGGGGGTTATTTTTGTGTTTAGTTAACATAAATCAATCTGTTTAGCACATATGTTAAAGTTGAGAACTATCCCAAGGACACAATACTCCCAGTATAAAAGTTATACTATGTCCTATTCCAGGAAGTGGTCTAACCATGTGCCAAGTGTCATTCAAATCCGTTCAAAAGACGCGAAGATGTAACAAACAAAGTTACTTTAGCATATCACACTAATATGATAAAGGCGAAAGTTGGTGAATGTGTGTTACTTATTCATGCTCAAATGGCTGAAATTTGGCGGCACAGGTGTCTACCTATGCGCCAAATTTAAAGCCCTGAAATAAAACAGGATACTTTTTTATCCTGGGAGTGTTCCCTTGGGACAACAATCTACTGTCACGCGAGCGAAGCCGCTGGCAGCAGCTAGGATTAGCATAGCATAGCATAGTCGGCCTTATAATGTTCCCACTGTTGGGACTCAGGCCTCCTCTCTAGGAGAGGGAATATCCGCCACGCGGGCACAGTGCGGGTTGGTGAATGTCACATGTCTCCCAAATTTTGGTTCTAGGACATGCCGGTTTCCTCACGATGTTTTCCTTCACCGTTTTGAAAGCAGTGGTGATGAAATAATTACACAAAGTAATGCGCCTACCTGGGTTTGAACCCGCGACTTACAACTCGTAAGTCGGGGCTGTTACCACTCGGCCACCACTGCTCTCAGCTAGGATTATTATTAATAAAATATGACTATACCTTGAAAGTAGCCAGTGTCGTAGACATCATCGAGGGTGGGTACGAAAGGTGGTTCTACGTTGAGCTGGTTGTCCCAGTCGATGTCCCTGAAGATGGGCATGGCTCGCACGGCAGCAGCCGCCGGTCGCGCCGCCGGCTCCATGGTAAGTAGCGCCTCGATGGCGCTCACTGCTTCCGGAGACAACGCCTCGTCGTTTTCCGGCCATTCGATGTCTGAAACGTTATTTAATAAAAATTATTCATTCGACACAGTCAAAATAAACCTGGAACTGAATGATACAATAAAAACTGAGCGAGCTGAGCGTGCCCATAATACCGAAAGGTTTACCATGTCAGCATTTACTGAGCGTCAGACATTAGCTTTTTCCGGTGAAAGACTTTTCAAATAGGTGCTGGATATCACAGATAACCTCCACCACATTCAAACAATCTCAAAATTCGCATTCTCTTTATTAGTACAGTTAAATTACTCACGCCTATCAGCCTGACAGCCGTTCTAATCTCATCTGACAATATTCTCTCCTCTCTAAGGAAGTACTGATGAAAGAAGTCCTACAATAACAAGTTAAGCTTTCCACCAAAGCAGAAGATTGTCACACCAACCCACACCTTTAACATTGATGATATCTTAATAATAGAGTTCTAACAATAAATATTAGTTTGAATAACACTCACTTCGCGACAATATATTCTTGAAGACAGCCTGTGGTGTTTCATCGTTGAAAGGCGGAACGCCTGTCATAAATTCGTAGAGACATACTCCCAACGCCCACCAGTCTACTGCGGGACCATGGCCCTGTCTGTAAACAATTATTAATCAAAATTAATAGAAAATGAATTTTCATCATCTCCAATCTTGGGTGATTAAATCACCAGTTACGTTACCTGATGGTAAGTGGTAACTGTTAATGACACTTGCAATATCAACGAGAGAGTATCTACAGGTCGGTCAAAATATGTTGGCCACTCTGAACTTAGGCGTTCCGAAAATTCAAACTATGCGAAAAAATAGGCATTCGCCATAATGATCCTTATAAAGAATTACTGTGCAGTCAATTGTTCGAAGTTCGGAGCGATCTAGATATCGGCTGAATGCACAAAGTTTCAAAAATAAACCCTCAAACTAAAATAAATGACATTAGGCCCACCACTAGCACAACATAATAAAGAAAGATTAGAGCAGAAGCACTTTTCAAACATACCATAGCCTAAGTTTATACTCAGGCTATGGTCAGGGTAGGTTAGATTTATCGAAAGGGTTTCCGTTCAAAGTAAGAACTTCCATCATTCCTTTCACAAACTTATCAAAAGCAATGTGCCAAGAGTCAAGCCTCTTGACAAGCTAACACCAACTTTTGTGTCGGTCCGCCAGATCTGCAAGAACGGAGAATTCTTACATGTCTCATACCACACGCCATAAGGCCTTTTCCCAAGAAGGGGGTCCTTGGGAAAAGGCAGGCTATCCAGGCAGAAACTTTATCTTACCTCAAAAGTAACTCAGGCGCCAAATAGTCGGGTGTTCCTAAAATCCTTTGGTCGGAGATTAAGTTTCCACGCCTCACGCTCTTCGGTGTCCGGTACGGCGTGTGCGCAGTCGCTAGAGGAGTCCTACAAAAGTCTGTAGGTGATCGACTTCCTTCACCCTGTGTAACATATTGATCATTTTAATTTATTGTTGTCAAGGTTTCCTTAGAGAACTCCTACCCCTATTTTAGGCTTGTAATGTAGTGTTTTACGGTGAGCGTGAGAATGGCCGGTCAACAGTCGTATTTAGCTTTGAAATTGTGCCTAAATTTGCTTATCAATTGCTCATATTTGCTTATCATAATAAGAGAATTGCTTATTTCATAGGTTAAAAGAATTTAAACATTTAAGGTTGACCGGCCATTCAGACATCAGATTGGCCGGTCAACCTCTGTAGTAACTATGTGGAATTACTGAAATGTACATGGGCCAAAAATTGCTCATTATATTTTCAAAATTTTTACGTTTACACCCTGTTTATTCTTTCTAGTTACGACTTACGTGCTTAAAAGCCCCTGCGCCTGTTAAAAATATGGGAGCAACGTGAGTGCCGTGTAAATAAATTTGCGTTTAAATTTCATAAGGTACCTATTATTACTCGTTGCTTTATTTTCTGTAATAAACAAACTTTTTTTTCCAAATACGTATTCTTATTTACTTGAGCTAATAAATTATTTGAATCTTTGATTGCTCTCGCGCTCTTGGGCGGAGCACGAGAGCGTGTCAGACTTTTATTTACTAAAATCGACTCCTATATTCCTTCATTGCCTTGCGTTCCAGGGCCCCAGGTTTTCCTTTCAGAACCGAAACCATGGCCCCAGTAGGCTTCGACCCTGCTGGGCCCCTACGGTTTTGCTGACATCTCCTTGAGGCGCACGAGGAACATTACGCGCCGTCGACGACTCGGGCTCGGTCTGAACGGCCGGACGGCGAGCTGCACATTGCTCGCCGTTCGCAAGCCCACGCCCACATTGGCTGGAATTTAGGGTCGGGATTCCGGCGGCTGGGGCGTGCGGGCCTTTCCCTCGTGCGTGTGGCTGCCTCCTTCGCTAGCATTACTGTTTCGCAAAAGGAGGCGACTACCTGCCATACCTCTTCGCTCCAAACTATGGCCTGTACCAGGGACCGGCGTGAGAGTTCGTTGCCTTGCCGCCGATGGCCCCCACGAGGACATGGCGGTGCTCCGCTCAAGGGGGCACACCTCTACCATACGGTAGAGCTCCACAGTGTCCTCCGGGCGGTCCACACAATGGTGACACTCGGGCGTTTCTTCCGCCTGAATCCGATGCAGGAACCTCCCGAACTTGCCATTTCCGGTGAGGACCAGCGTCATGCGGAAGTTGAGGACGCCGTGGCGTCTTTCCAGCCACTCCTCAAAAAGAGGACTTACCGTCATCATTATGGTGTGCCCAGCACTGGGGTGCGATAGTCGCTTCCATCATGAGATCCCGCCGAAACTCTGTCCACCATACCGCGACTTGTCGCGGCAGCGGAGTTTTGCCCCGGCGTTGCATCTCCACGCGTAAATCATGCATGTGTAGAAGGACTGTTGCCTTCAGATCCCATGGTGGCAGGCCAGCAAGGAGGCTCGCCACTTCACGAGAATCCGTGCGGTATCCCTGCACCATCTGGATGGCCATGGCCCCCTGGCATGCGTTCAGCTTGGCCGCCGGTCGCTTTCGCAGTGACGGTGCCCATACCGGCGCCTCATAAAGGGCCATGGACAGAACGAAGCCTGCGTAGACCCCTGGCGGGAGGAGTCTGGACCCCCTAGGTAGGGCAGGAGCCGCTTGAGGGCAGCCCAAGTCCGATCCAGTTCGGGAGCCAGACGTCGGAATGCTCCTCGAAATTCCATCGGCTATCGAGGACAAAAGTCTGACACGCCCTCGTGCTACGCCCAAGAGCGGGAGAAGTCATTGACTGATTTCCCACTTATAAAAAAAACACTCGGCTCCATATCATTTTCTGATTTGTTAGTGTGTGCTAGTTATCCTAATATGTTGAGATATCGGCACGGTAATGAAATTTAAAAAAAAGCTCATTACTAGTCTGTACATTCACTAACGATTCCCCAAAGTATTCGGCAAAAATAAAGCAAATAATAGCATAGTCGGCCATATAATGTTCCCACTGTTGGGACTCAGGCCTCCTCTAGGAGAGGGAATGGGCAATAATCCACCACGCGCGCCCAGTGCGGGCCCAGTGGTGAAGAAATAAATTACACAAAGTAATGTGCCTGGCTGGGTTTGAACCCGCGACCTACAACTCGTAAGTCGGGGCCGTTACCACTCGGCCACCACTGCTCAAGCGAGCAGTGGTGGCCAAGCAAATAAACATACCTAATTTTACTAACAATATTGTAATACGCTCACATACACACACAGCTGCGCCAGACACTCACTTGTTTTTGTCAAACAGAGATAGTTATATTCCGCGCGATACGCGTCAACTTGCAGTTGCAAGCGTCGTTCGCCGGGCTCTTAAAGTTTTCAGCCCACGACATACTTACAACTCGTAAGTCGCGGTCGTTGCCACTGGGCTATACTGTTCTTAAAAGAAATTTCGAACTCAAGTTAATTTGTTAAGAACATTGATGTAAAACCCGTTAAGAATATTATATAAGTACCTACTTGATCTATATTACCTTACTTAATCTTCTAGTAGGAAATATTTCTAAACTAGTGGAAACGTGTTTGCCAAACATGAAGGTTTTCTCCTTAGTGCCAGACGGGGGTTGGTCATCTTTAGGAAGATTGAAGCGAGTCTCTTTCTTCTTGGTCTCCGGCGATTTATTCGCTACCGGCGTGGAGAATATTACCCCTACGTTAAAATGATGGCTATCATTTTGCGAGACCCAACTGTAAAGAAAACGAAAATTATTTAAGTTAAAGCTAGTTATATTAGCCACCTAATAACAATTAGTATAGCTAGAAGACTTTAGAATAGAATATACTTTATTGTAAGGTGAGTGGGGGGAAGATCGAACGATTTTTTGATGAGATGAGCAGTGTTTTATTCGAAGTCTTGTAGAACAGTTCATATTAACTTATGCAAAAACTTTATTAGTAGTTAGTAAGGAGTCAAGAGCATATTTTCTAATCATATTGATAGCATACTGTTAAATCTGTTCCAAGGCAGAAAAAAATAATTAAAAAATATGTTTTAATCACTAGAATGAAACAGGGTGAAGATGAAAGGGTGATGGGGTAAGAACGATATAGATTCTAAAATAGTTCAAATGAGTATCGGACGTTGTTGTTGGTCACTAGATTATTGTGCTCTGAACAGTCAGAATCACATGTGGTGTCAAAATACCTTCAGTGGACAAAAATAAAACCTTTTTTTATTTTTCTTTATTTCAATCTTACCCCACTTGGGGAAGAGTGAAGTAGAGGTTCTCAAACTTTCCACTATAAGTGTTTAAGGTTATACTGGAAATGAAACTACACTATCTATCACATATTTTTTTTTTTACTTTTCTCGTCTAAATACACAGGACATCTTAGTTGTAGTACCAAATTGTAATTTTATATGTTCGAAATTTTAATATGTTCTTCTTACCCCATCAAATATCGATGGGTAAAGACGGAAAATTCAAATAAATACGAAAAATAATCACATTTAGGCGTGATAACACTATAAAGAATTAAAAATATAGAGTAGGTATTCCAATAAATTAGTTATTTTATGAAGCAGCAATTAGAATTTCAAATATTAGAATGAGGAAGAGAGGGCCATGGTGGGAACATCTCATTTGTGCGCACGTAACCTGATGGCGGTGAAGTCACATTTCAGTTCGTGCATCACTTGAAACTACTTGAAAGTTCCTACTTCCTCATTTGAAAGGTTTCTATTAGTATATAAGAATTTGAGATTTTTAATAAAATTATTTTTGTAAAAAATTAATTTAAAAATAATGAGTTGACTTCCTAATTCTATGGGAACAATGGCAGTCTAGTACTTCTGAAAGTGTTTTACACATACCGTTTTTTCAAGACACCCTTTATAGGATTGTTGCGTTTATCTGGTGTAGGGTGTATGGCCATTCGTTTAGGCGTATTCTGACTCAATTCTAAAGCCATGATCTCTTGAGTTAGACCACTGTGATTCTCTTTAGACTCGAGTAGGCTAGTCACACCTGTAGGTGTGTCTCCATCACAATCCAAAATCCTTTTTCTTTTTTTGGCTCTGAAGCTGGAATGAAAAGTGGTCTGCTTGTTTACGGAGACTCGGGGCGTCACCAAAGTAATCACTAAATATATAAAAATATTTTTGATAGCCGCAATAATGAACCTAAATTGGTTCCAAAACTTTCTGATGAAAGTGTACATGCCTCTTAAATGACTGAATCCTTAATTCGTTTATATTTTAAAAAGTACAAAATAAACTCTTTGAATTACTTAACCATTTTCTCAAAATACTAAACAAAACAACAGTCAGCCAAAACAACCAGCTTATAGGTAACACAATAAAATATTTATTTATTAAAACTTTATGGACTAGTAAAGGCGGACTTAATGCCTTTAAAATCATATTATGAGTATAATAATATCACATTGTGTGGATTGAGAACCTACTCAATTTGAAAATTTATCATACCTGTAGGTCAGTATAGCTAATCAATAGTTATGAAACCTGTGACTTATAATTACCTTGGTATTCTCTTCAAAGAGTGTCCCCTACATAGTGGAGAAGTGGACTGGTCATGCTGTGAATCTGACAGTGTGGTGGACTCCCCCACCGAACTGTTGCTACTGGGATCTGTAGACTTGTTACTTCTCGAATTGGAACTGTTCTTTGAACTTTCACAAGTATGGTATGAACCCGAGTCTTGGAACTACAAAATAAGAAAAACCTTAAAACTATCATGTATGTAACAAGGAAAGGCTCCTCAAATAATGCTAATTATAAAGTATAGCATGCAGAACATATAAAATCATTTCCGTCAGGAAATCACTACATTTATTCTTATTGCTACTTGCTGTATAGTATAGAAATCTGTCATTTTTCATGCTACAAAAGACTTACATTTTCAAAATTAATACTTTCTGCACTCATAAATGGATGTATCCCTGACATGTTTGACTGATTTAATAAAGGTGAACTTTCGAAACCACTGACGCCATCAAACAGGTTTTTTAATTTACCTGCAAAAAATTCATGTCAATAACAATGATATACAGTGGATAAGATACTCTATTAAAATAATAAAAGCATACTGGTCTCTTTAAGCTCATCAAGAAGGTTCTCACAAGCATCTGTAGACATGACAGAAGTGTGTGTGCTGTCGCCTCCACCGGAACCGAATGAAAAATGAGATGTAAGTGACAGGAGTTGACCCGGTGTCCTCATGTTCAGGCTAGGCGTGCAATTCACGAAATCTGAGATCTCCAAGTCTGAAACAGGAATATATTACCTACTCTAGTAACCTTATTCAGTGCTACAACTGTGTCTTATTTAAATCTCTTAAATTGTTGTAGTGTTTATTACTGAAAACTAAAAGAAACTAGTCTTGCTTTGTCGAGAGATAGGTCTAGTGGTTCCAAGTAGTAATGCTGATCAGGGATGCTATGGGTATAGTAATTACAGATAAAAAAATAACCATAACCGAAACTGATATAGAAGTTTCGGATAGTTTAGGATAAAGGCGGAGTCCAAATGATAGGTTGCAATAGGTTTTTTTTCTGTTTTGCATGGTCAAACAAATGATAATGTATAACAGATATACTGGGTTACCATGACGTTTAAAGTAAGATTGTTTTATTATTATTCCATTGTGGGTAAGAGATGGCGCTAGACAACCTATATAGCTGTCTCTTACCCACACTGAAATAAGAATGAACAATCTTACTTTGAACGTAATTTCATAGGTAAAGACCTATTATTATTCCTTTACCCATATTCAGATCTGAAATTTCACATCCCTACCAGCCCGAATACAAATCCTCCCGATAACCCCTCTTCCCAGAGGCGGTGGGATGAGCCGCTCTGCAAAGTAGTTCAGGAAAACCTAATCTTGACATCTGCTACTACTGCAGAGCGTGCGCGCCTACTGGCTGTGGGAGAGTGGGAGTCGGGCCTTTGGCTCCACGCACTACCATCGTCGAACATAGGCACCTTGTTCGACGATACAACTTTCCGCCTAGCTGTTTCCCTACGCCTAGGCGCTCCTTGCTGTTCGCCTCATCGCTGCCACTGTGGCGAAGTTGTCAACAGCCTCGGTCACCACGGCCTGTCATGCAGTCGAAGCGCGGGACGTATAGCGCGGCACGCGAATATTAATGACATCATTCGACGAGCCTTTGTCACCGTCGGCGTTCCGGCAGTTTTGGAACCTCATGGCCTGGCACGCGACGATGGTAAGAGACCGGACGTTATGTCTTTATTTCCATGGAAGACGGGTAGGCCTTTAGTATGGGACAGGGCCAAAGGCAGGCCTGGAGGGACCATTGTGACAGCATTGGCAGCATTCCAGACAGCATGAGACTGTCGAAGGCTATGGCCACTGCAAAGGTAAATCCACTGACATCCATCAAGGATGAGAATGGCAAACCGACAGAATCTGGAGGTGATACCCTCGAGATAATGTTTAGAACGCACTTTCCCGGCTCATTCGCAGCTAACGACACGGCGGACTCATTAAGCTTAAACGACATTAAGTCAAAAACAACGAAAGCAGACTGGGACGCCGCGAAAAAGGTAGTAGGGCCGAATGGCATAAAGTGGGCCCTGGAAAGCTTCAAGCCATACAAGGCCCCGGAACCAGACGGAGTGTACCCAGCCCTATTACAAAGAGCGGAGAACATACTAGAACCGCATCTTGGTAGACTATACAGAGCATGCATCGCCTTTAGCTACATACCAAAGGCGTGCAGACAGGCGAAGGTAATCTTTCTTCCCAAGCCAGGAAGAGCAGACTACGAGGACGCTAAGTCATACAGACCTATAAGCCTGACATCATTCTTCCTGAAAACTCTGGAAAAGCTTGTAGACAAGCATGTCAGGGAGGGAGCGCTGAAGAAACAACCGCTTCACAGGATGCAAAACGCATACCAGCCTGGTAAGTCGACAGAAACGGCGCGGCGCTACACCAGGTCGTAAGTCGTGCCGAAAAGGCGCTAGAATGCAGTGGCGGTACCTTCATACAAGCAGAAAAGCCAGGCATGCCTTACTAAAATGCTCGATAGAGAATCAATATCAAACCCGAACTATTTAAAAGTTCGCGCGCTTTAATTCTTATCAAAATAACACAAAGTATCTACCTATGCCACACTACCTACTACACAGCGCGCGCAGAGTTTCGCATTAGCAGCATCTACGCGAGAGCTATATCTATCTCGCTTACACGTACCGGCTTTTACCGGGCTTTCAAATACTTTCTCTGTCACTTTCGCACTTATAGCGATGTGCCGTATAACGAGTTAGGACCTTATGCGTCTACAAATCGATCAGTATGGAAGATTTAAGCCGGGCATTCGTATGAAGTTGCTCCGGTTGCTCGCGTATGCGTGACCTTGTCACCTTGCCAACTCTGCAGTGTTGCTGTTTTAGCGACGTTGTGAGATCTTGGAGATTTTTAACGAGTTTGGAGACTTTTTTTAAGATTTAGCAACAATAAAAACTAGCGACTTTTTAAAATAACGAAATTAAATATTCAAAAATAAAGGCAATTTTTTAGAACTGGTCTCGTTAATTTCAAAATACGATGTCGTTTTAGAAAAGCTTATGCAGCATCAGGAAAGTGACAAACCGGGGCCGAGTTATTTATCTAACAAAATTCAAAACGATATTATTCATTCCGTAGCCGATGTGATGCAAACTTGCATCGATTACGAAGTTAGGCAAACAAAATTTGTTTCAATTATTATTGACGAAACCCCCGATGTTAGTCATAGAAAACAACTGTGCTTGATTCTCAGATATAATTATAAAAATGAAATTCATGACTGTTTTTTGGGCTTTTAATTTATTGTACCTAATCAGTAGTTTATGAGAAAATTGCGATGATACATACGTAGGTACCTACATACTCAGTCGAAAACTGAACTTTCTTTTTTTGAAATCGGTTAAAATTTTATTGGGCTTGCCTTATTTTGAAACCCTAGGCACGCCACTGCTAGAATGCAAAGAGATATGCCTAGCAGCTTTTCTCGATGTAGAAGGCGCGTTCGATCGCACTACTTTTAGAACGATACGAACAGCTGCAGAGAAACATGGCATAGACCCTACCATTTGTGACTGGATAGACAATATGCTGAAGGGCAGAGTTATAGAATCAACACTGCTAGGTGAGACCAAAAGGGCGCATGTCACAAGAGGATGCCCGCAGGGAGGCGTACTCTCGCCAACACTCTGGTGTTTGGTGATAGACGATGAACAAAGGACCAACGTACACGGTTGGATATGCAGATGATCTCGTGATACTTGTAAACGGAAAATTTCCCAACACTGTGTCAGGGATTATACAGGAGAGATTGAACATGGTTGAAAGGTGGTGTAAACTCAACCACCTATCCATCAACCCAAGCAAAACGGTGATCATCCCGTTTACCAGAAGGAGGGACCTAACAGCAATGGGTACCATAAAGCTCTACGACACTGTACTAGAGTTGTCCACAGAAGTAAAATATCTAGGAGTAATCCTAGACAGCAAACTCACGTGGAAAAGCCATGCCGAAGCGACAGCAAACAAGGCTCTAAGAGTATTTGGCATGTGTTGCTCTGCCTATGGGAAAACATGGGGCCTTAGACCCCAGGTTATCAAATGGATCTACACCATGATGGTGAAACCGCTGATCACATACGGGAGCATCGTATGGTGGACCAGAACCAAGCTGGCAACTTGCAGACAGGCCCTAAGCAAAGTACAGCGGACTGCCTGCATGGCCATTACACAAATACGCCTGCATGGCAATTATTTGCCATTTTTTGGCATTTAGGACCACGCCAACTGCGGCGATGGAAACGCTGCTCAATCTCACCCCTTTACACATTGAAGTGGAACTAGAGGCGAGGAGGGCCATTCATAGGCTTAAAAGTATGGGGCACTGGACGAACTCCGGATGTAAAACAAACCATACAAACACAAGACCAAACAGGGAACTTGACTGGATGATGGACATGGGATGTGACAAAATACATACCATTCATAATCTCAAAAAGGAGTTTGAGGAACAGGGAGGAATGGAAAGGTGGGATAAAACCCCACAAAGGGAAAAACCAGGTATGGTACACGGATGGTTCTAAAATGAACACCGGTACAGGAGCGGGGGTACATAGCGACAACTGCAACCTCAGCCTAAGCATGGGCAAACTGGCGACGGTCTTCCAAGCAGAGACCTATGCTATAATCGCATGCGCGCAGGAAATACTAGACAGAGGCACCGAAGGGGACACTGTCTACATTTTAAGCGACAGCCAAGCAACACTCAAGGCACTCACGTCCAATAGAGTGGATTCTGGGCTGGTACTAAATTGTATTAAAATACTACATAAATCGGATAGGAAGGCGCAACAAGGTCAGATTGATCTGGGTGCCAGGTCATACAGGAGTAGAAGGCAACGAAAGAGCCGACACTCTAGCAAGGAAAGGATCCGAGACACCCCTATACGGACCGGAACCCTTCATAGGACTCTCACCAAGGGTCATCATCAACCAAGCATTGAAAAAGGCTGCGTTGGAAATACACAGCACACACTGGCGCAACACAACAGGCCAGAAGCATGCAAAGCTATTTCTTAATGACATAGATAAGGCCTGGACCCAAAAACTATGGAGGTACAGCAGATCACAGCTCCGAACAATCACAGGAGTCTTCACGGGGCACTATGCCACCAACAAACAGCTCCACAACATGGGACTAGCATGCGACCCGACTTGCAGGATCTGTGGAGAGGCAGAGGAGAATATGCTACACGTACTGTGCGACTGTGCAGCACTAGGCTCCAGGAGACTAGAGTATCTGGGTCAACCATTTCCAAGACCAGAGGACTACAGGCTCAGCCCCATCAAGGCCATACTGGGACTCATGAAGAAGGTGCACGGAAGGCTGGGGGTTGAGTAGAAGGGAGGGGGATTAGCACAAAAGATCCAGAAGGGTCGAAGTGCTCTGGTTTAGGGCCAGCCCCACTATAAGATAAGATAAGATAGTATGGGATGCTACCTGTGTCGACACTCTTGCGCCATACCATCTTCCTAGCTCGTCGCGCTGTGCTGGTGCTGCCGCTGCGGCTGCGGAGAACCTCAAGCGGCGGAAATATAACAACCTCGTCGGTAGTTATATTTTTGAGCCGTTTGGGGTTGAGACTCTTGGGCCGTGGGGTCCGAGTGCTCATGCCCTTTTTAAAGAATTATCCAAACGGCTAGTTGACACTTCACGTGACCAAAGGGCTGGCTTTTACCTCGGTCAGAGATTAAGCATTGCCATACAACGTGGCAATGCCGCCAGTCTTTTGGGCACACTTCCAGTCGACAGCGATGCAGAGGAATTTTTTGACGCCATATTTTAGATAGGAGTTATTGTGTATATATTATGTAATTTTAATTAGTTAAGTGTTTTTATTTTTCATGTATAAATAATCATGTTTAGTTGAATATAACATCCCTGCTGCTGATCATGAGGTACTCGTTCAAGGTTCTATTCAAAGGATGGTCATTGTCTTCCTACAATTCGATCCTTATTAGCCACATTATTATATGGTGTGCGACAGTTTTTTTTTTTCAAAATCAACTGGTATGGAAATTGGATTATTAGGTAAGTACTATCTCTGCATCTTTGCCCATCTCATTCCCATCTTTGCAATACACACATCATGTTATGTTATAAGCAAACGTTGAAATTAAGTAGAGTTAAACATGTACTTACAATGATTTCATACAGCGAAAGAATAAAGTGGATATGCCTCAAATCCCAAGATTAATATTAAAATGCAGATTTTTTTTTATGACACTATCAGAAATAGTGCAGAAAAAATTTCTTCCTGCATTAATGATGAGGAGGAGGAAGTGTATAAATTTGTTAACTAAGGTTAAAAATGAGCTATCTACGTCAACTGAGGTAAGCCTCATTTGACGTAGAGAGATCTTTTTCAATGAAAAATACTAATAAAAATTGTAAGTTAATTATCTTTGTTTTATTTGTCTTATCTATCTCTCGAGGTTTTTATTATTATTTATTTGTAGTATTATTGACCATTTTTCATTAGAAATCCCAGGAAGATCCATATTAATATCAGCATTTTGATGCAAGTCCATGAATAACTCTACCTAATTCCGACCCCAACCCGCACTGGGCCCGCGTGGTGGATTACAGCCCATACCCTCTCCTAGAGAGGAGGCCTGAGTCCCAACAGTGGGAACATTATAAGGCTGACTATGCTATGCTAATTCCGACCCCTGGGTATAAGATTTAACCTTTTGAGTACTGTAATTAGAGACACAATAGAAAGACAATGAGCAAGCAAACGCTGGCATTCGCTTGTGGGGTTTAATGATTTAAGGTATCAAATTAATGACAGGATTACCTCTATTAACTTCAATTTTAGATAAACCAAAGTCAGATAGCTTCACATGTCCAGATCTAGATATAAGTATGTTATCTGGTTTCAAGTCTCTATGTACAATGTTATGTCTATGCAGGTAATCTAATGCAAGAGTGACTTCAGCTACATAAAATACTGCCATAGATTCTTCTAAAAACCCATAAACGCCAAGCAGTGATTTTAAATCACCTCCAACCATGTACTCCATTACCTAAAAGGATACAAAATACAATAATCAGTTGGTCAATTCAATATATCAAAACTACACAGCTACCTACTTGAAAACATTGTGCATTGACTTCCAAACTAATAAAGTATTTTAAGTATTTGATTGAACAGAATACATCAAACAGTAACTTTGTTTTACTTTCTTACCAAGTAAATGGATGAAGTTGATTGCAGTGAGTAAAATAAATGAACACAAAAGGGACTTCTGGACAGCGCCAAAGCATTCCTCTCAGTTACAACTTGTGTGACCATATTTTTGTTGATCATGTCCGACTTTTTCATAACTTTGATTGCATACAATTGATCGTTGTTACTTTTTTTATGTGCGAGGAACACTTTCCCGAAAGCACCTCGGCTAATGGGTTTTATGATCGTAAAGTCATTTATATCTGGGGGCTGGAAAAATGTACACAACTTTAATTAATTTGTTCATTTTTACTTACTTGATTGTGTTAATTATTCTAATAAACAGTACCTTAGTGACAACAGTATCGTTGATTGAGTTTATTTTATCTAAAATAGTATGGCACGAAGCTATATTTTCCACTTTTGATTCATTTGTAGCCATCGTAGAGATATAAAATAACACCCTAAATTAAATTATAATACCTACAAAATAACACATTTTCACAACTCAATTAAAAATTCGAATCCAACGAATTACGAAAACTTCAACCCACACACAGTCACACAACAATAAAACAATAATTACAAACTGACACAGACAAACGGTAGGGATGCGATCTGAAATCATCTGAAATCGATTTATCCAAGAATTGTAAAAATCGATTCTTGCTTAAATCGAGTTAAATCAAATCTTTTCTTAAGCTGGTTTTAGAGTCACGCTGCCCTGAGTTCAAAAATAACCAGAGCAGGTTAGAGTCGCTGTTCCAACCGTTCAAAAATAATGCCGAGTTGCAATCCAGTTCCGTTCCGTTCCTATAAAACTCGCTACCCTAGAGTTAACCCAACTAATTCTAATTCCGAGCAGGGTAGGTTGGTGTAAGAGGCCATAAATGTCACTTGCTTGACATTGACAGTTGAACTCAAAGTTTGCGTTAAAAAATGCGAGTGTAGAGTATCTACTCCGATAACGTCATTATAGTTAACTCCAACCTCTTTGATCACAGGGCCGACGGTCAGCGCTGACAGGCCAATATGTATGTTTGATTAGAAGCGTTTTAGAATAATACCGACCAGCGGGGCTATTACGTAAATCTGTTGACAGCTCAAGTGATGATCACTTGTTAAAAGTGTTCATCATTTAACTGTCAAACAGTTTTGTATGCTATCTTTAGTGACCAACTCTTAAATTATATACCTCTAAGCGTAGAACCAAGGTTTTGTTTTTTTAATTGGCTGTACTGCATAGCAAAACTTACCCTTCTTTCTACCAGTGGTATTCCACTGTTCCTGCCATGTATATTGAAGACTTGTTAATGGCTTATGTTTAACTTACCACCAGATATAGTAACATATAACAGACAGAAATAGTAAATGATCACCAAAATTAAACCCGCACTGTAATGTAAAATTATAACCAAAGTTTTAACATCTCGCTATCCTATTTAAGCAAAATGACTCCAAATAAATCATTGTTAACCCAAAAGTAGTAAATGATCACCAAAATTCTATGCATGGTTGATGGTGGGCTTGGTTGACGGAGCCCCGCTTCGCGGGGCTCCTACTTCTGTGTGATTTATAAAAAAATAACCACGAAAGGGATGGCGCCATCCCCTTCTAACCTAACCTATCCGAGTTGGAGTGCCCTAAAGTCCCGATTGCATCCAGTTTCTCCTGATATAACAACCGTTACATACCCAATGTCAAATTCGGGCAAACGACGGTATACCGGTAGAAATAGCGCAGTAATTTGCTCGCTAAGATTTGGTGATCATTTACTACATTTTGTGTTCGAATACAATTTGAAGTGCAGTCGTGACTAAAATAGCAAGTACTATTGAATTTATTTTTCTGGTGTCAAGTATATATATTTTGGTAAAAGAACTAAGGGTATCAAAGCATTTTATGGTGGTCATTATATTTAACCCCCTTGTTAATTCGTCTTCAGACGAATCAACAAGTTTTTGTTTGCACCATCATCGTCGGTATCAGATTAATAATTATGGATTCTATGGTGCTGATTTACCCGCGTGATCGCATTTTTAGTAAGAAATTGAATTTTACTAAACCACTAGAAAAATCTACTGGCCACTAAAACCAATATTACGCAACTAAATTGAGGGTTAAAACCACTAGTTTTAGTGGAAAATCCACTAAGTTGGCAACACTGGCCGTACGCCGCTAGACTGTTTTGTCTTGATGGTGTGCGCCGTGTCGTAGACAAAACAGTCTTGTCGCAGACAAGTCTACGACGTCGGAGACAAGTCTGTCTAAGACAGTCTTGTCTCAGTGTGCGCAGGCCCTTACTGTATCACGTAAAATGCACGCGCCGATGAGTATTGGCTATGTCTGTACTTCTCGCAGTAGTCAGCATAACATTAAAACGAGTTGCTGCTGACAGCTAAGCGCTGACGAGCTACGCGCTGAGCTGTCAGCGCCGACCGCCAGCGTGAGTCTAAAAACAGCCTTAAATCAATTTTCGAATCGATCTTATAGGCCTTGATTTATTATTGAATCGATTCTTTAAAAGACTTCAATTCAAATCGATTAAAACAAGAACGAAGAATCGCCATCCTTAAAAAGCAGTCATTGTGACATTGACATTATAATATATACATCAGGCAGGGTAATCCTTAGAGTATAGAAATATATATATTATTTTAAGGTCTTTGGGGTAATCTTAGAACATTTGACCGGGTAACAAAAAATCATGTACCTCCGTAAGACCTCCGGATACCCGATACAGATGTCGCTAGCTGACGTTAAACGACTAAATTGAAAATGGCTTGACCACGGTTCAGCTTCACTGACCAAGCGACCATTTTATTCTTGTATCATTAAGTCCATCAAGTGAATGTCAAATGTTACCATTAACAAAAATAACTAAACTACCACACTTTTTTAGCAAATACAAAATAAGCGTAATTAATTTATTGAAATAATAAAATTTGTTTTTAACAATTAAATTTTCACTATTGGCATTAAATTAAATACAAATTGTATTCTCAAACTTATAGTAAATATTTTATTTTGGTCTGGTAGTAGCTTTTTGTACTTGACGTATTGTAATACGTCATAATACGTCAAGACTTGGCCGGCAGCCATTTTTTTTTTCATTTATTTATTTATTTCATAGTGTTTCTATTAATTATTCTAAGTACTCTGCGATAAATTATTACAGTTACTGCTAGTGCTACTATACATAAAAAGGTACTCTGTGGCTAGTGCTGTATTTGTAAATCTTCGTAACAAGAAGCGAATTTTGCCCCAATTGCCGTGTAAAAGACTCGCTAAGTGATGAAAGACAAAAACCCTGTTTACTGAAGGTGATATTATTTTGAGTGGAATAGCATTTTAGCAAAAAGCTGGTAAATATAATGATACATCAAATTATTACTTGTTGCTTGGCTGGCTGATTTTCAAACTTCCTTCACTCTAGTCTTAGTCTTAGGTTCTAATTTTGTGACTGAAAAGTTTAGTTTAAAATCAATAAAAAATATTGCAAGTGAACAAACTCCAGGAAATGGAGACCCGGTTACTTTTGTTAACATGTCAATAAGTGTAATTATCGACGAAGCTAACCACTGTCATTAGTGGTCTTTGATCTGAAAGAAAAACAAAACCTCTCATATCTTCTTCAACAAGATTCTAGTTAGAATTATATTTGCTATAATATCGTTTTCTGGATATATCCTAACTAATTACACAATGTTCTTGCTAATTAGTCATCATATAAAAAGTCTCATTATCAAAATCTAATTACGTAGAGATCGCAAACATTTTAGATTTTCGACTTTATCCAAATCCTTACAAATTGAGATCTATCGTTATAAACAGCTTCTATTAGTCTAAAAAACACTAATTAACATGAATAGAATCTTATCAACAAGTAATAACGCAAGACAAATCCTTATTATTATGGCAAACAGACAAATTCAATAAATTCTTTAATAAGATCGATTTTTCTTACAAAATCTTATAGGATTCTTATACCTACATATCGTTATTCCCGACCTTACTAATTAATGTATGTTTTAATTATAAACAGAATAGAGACAATATCCAAAGTCATATTCTGTCATCCATAATAAAACAATAGAAATACGTTAGATGCTGCTTATTTACACAATTATATTAGCAAAACTCAGTCTTCAACAATTAAACCTAATGAGATAATACCTAATTAATCGAAATAAACATCTAATAAGTGAAAACACATGATAAAAACTACTTGCGTGCTAGGTGGTTATTTAACCTCTCCTTATTTCGTGGCCTGATGTTCCAATAAAGTTGTTTTTATATTTTGAGATGTACCTGTGTTACTTTCCAAATCCTGAAACATTTGCAGAAAAGTTCCAAGTTTGGGTGAAGAGTATTGGGGGTGATATTGCGAGTCTAGACAGTGCTACTGTCCAAAACACTCGAAGAATTTGCTGCTGGCACTATGAGAGGCAGTTTCTGTATCCAAATAATAGACTTAGCAAATTGGCTGTTTCTGCCTTGACTTTACCTACAGGAAATATTTCAGGTATCTACTTAACCAAATATTATAATAACTTCTGAAAGTCTTCAAAAATCTGATTTAACCTGTCCTATAAAGGTTAAAACATGAGTATGTTATTTATTATGCTTTAATAAGCACAAATTGTTGGCTATGGGCTATGCCTCTACTTATAGCAATTTATTGTTTCACCATGACTCAAAGGAACACTCCTTTGAGTCAAATATTGTGTATTGAGGAAAATATTGTGAGAAAACCATTCACCAAACCAATACTGGGCCAGAATGGTTGATTGCAGCCGACTGTCTCATAAAGAAAGTATACCTATGTTCCAGCACTGGTAACATCATCTTTTAATATTGAAGTTCAGTTCATAAAAATTTACAAGTCCGTGATAAGACCTGTCATACTGTATGGTTCAGAATGTTGGGCTGTGAAAAAGATGGATGAAAAAAGATTGCATGTAGCGGGAATTGAAGGATACAGGTGTGGTTTTAGTCAGTAAAAGTCTGACACGCCCTCACGCTCCACCCAGGAGCGCGAGAAGTCATTTTGATGATTTCCCACCTAAAAAAAAACAAAAAAATGTAGCGGAGATGAGAATGTTGAGATGGATGTGTGGTGTAATAAGAACGGATAAAGTGAGAAATGAGTACATTAGAGGAAGTTTGAAAGTGGCGTCAGTGACTGAAAAGTTGAAAGGCAATTGTTTGTCTTGGTATGGTCATGTGAAGAGGAGGGATGAAGCGCATGTTACTAAAAAAGTTCTGAGTATACATGTAGATGGATGGAGAGGGAGGCCAAAGAAAAGATGGATGGATTGTGTGAGAAGTGATGAAAGAAAAGGGAGTTAGTGATAGCGTGACGGGTGACAGAACAGAATGGAAGAAAAAACGTGTTGCGCCGACCCCAAGTAATATGGGATAAGGGTAGGAGGAAGTAGTAACTTTAAAAGAATTTCTTCATAATTTAGTAGTAAGCATGTTGGATTTGTAGGACAAAAGCCAGTAGGTAATTAAAAACTAGGCAAGTGCGAGTCGGACTCGCGCACTGAGGGTTCCGTACAAACTTGAAAGGTAAATTGCGGTTTACGATTTATGACGTATTAAAAAAAAACTACTTACTAGATCTCGTTCAAACCAATTTTCGGTAGAAGTTTGCATGGTAATGTACATCATATATTTTTTTTAGTTTTATCATTCTCTTATTTTACGGAACGGCGAGTATCCACCCTTACGTTGTTGAAACCTCTACGGTCCGGACCAAGCGTTTTGCCTCGTCGTTTATACCGCGTACATCGAGGGACTGGAATAATTTGCCTGCTGCGATTTTCCCGTCCGATTATAATTTGGGTCTCTTCAAGGCTAGAGTGAATAGGCTCTCAATAAATTAGTGCGCCTCACCATCAACGATTGCATTACCACTTACCATCAGGTGGAATCGCAGTCAAGCACTAGTTTATACCAATTAAAAAAAAAAAAACTTTTAGTAGTTACAGGGGGGGGGGACATTTTACCACTTTGGAAGTGTCTCTCGTGCAAACTATTCAGTTTAGAAAAAAAATATGTTAGAAATTATTTGACTTTGACTTTGAATAACATAAATATCATTTTTGAAGCCCTATCCATAGATAACCCACACATATGGGTTTGATGAAAAAAAAATTTTGAGTTTCAGTTCTAAGTATGGGGAACCCCCAAAAATTAATTGTTCTTTTTTTATATTTTTGTATGAAAATCTTAATGCGGTTCACAGAATACATCTACTTACCAAGTTTCAACAGTATAGTTCTTATAGTTTCGGAAAAAAATGCCTGTGACATACGGACGGACAGACAGACAGACTTGTCGAATCCATAAGGGTTCCGTTTTTTGCCATTTGGCTACGAAACCCTAAAAAGTAACGCCAAGTCTCAAGATTCTTGACGACAAAATGGTTTCGATTGTAGTCTTACGATTAAACTAAGCTAAAACTTATAAATGGTGACCCCCCATAAAGTGGTAACCTTATGGGGGTCATCATTTATAAGTACCCCTTAATAGCACTAAAATCTAAAGTAGTGAAGTAGGTACACCGGGTACACGCTTGCAACTTTATATGGTGGTGTGTTAAGACGCGCCCAACCCGTGGTACTTTTCCCATACAACCGCTCTTACGTGATTATGTCATCATTACATATCTTTCTCAAGATATTTTGGAAACGCATTTTGTGGTTTATTTCTAGTTTTATATTGAAATAAAAAAATAAAGGTCAAAACAAATCCATTAGAGACCTCTGAAAATCTGCGTAAATATTTTATGTAAACTTTGGCCCTTCATATTTTAAATATGTAGCAGGGTGGAATAGGCACGTTAGGGACGCTCACCGGAGGGCCAGGTTTTTTTAAATATGTAGCAGGGTGGAATAGGCACGTTAGTGACGCTCACCGGAGGGCCAGGTTTTGTTTTGAGATGTGGGTATCTTATGCACGTTCTAGATCAAGGTATTATTATAATAATATGTGCCAATCTAAAAAACTATTTAAAGAAAAAATAAAGTACTGTCAAAATAATGAATATCAAATAAAATAAAAACTTTTTACAAAAAAAAAATAACCGACTTCACTAAAAAAAACACTAAAAGGATCAAAATAACTTTAATTTCGGAAGTCGGTGTTTCTCGGTATTGTTTGTTTCTTATTTAACACCGACTTCCGAAATTAAAGTTATTTTGATCCTTTTAGTGTTTTTTTTAGTGAAGTCGGTTATTTTTTTTTTGTAAAAAGTTTTTATTTCACACTTTTTAGTTGCGATACACTTATAAACAGAGTGCCTATTTCTCATGACAATTCCAATTAACCCAAATACTGCTAGGTTACATTGTTTTATTATAAAGTTCCTGTGTCTACCTTCCTCCTTCCGGCTCCATCATCAGATCAGTTCGATAGTACCTTATAGCCAAAGAGCATCTCACGACAATTCTAATAAGCCCAAACACGGCTAGGATACATTGATTAATTACGGAGTTCCTGTGCCTACCTTGCGGCTCCATCATCAGATCAGTTCGATAGTACCTTATAGCCAAAGTGCTAACCATGACGATTCTAATAAGTCCAAACACGGCTAGGTTACATTGATTAATTACGGAGTTCCAGTGCCTACCTTCCGGCTCCATCATCATCATCAGATCACTTCGATGATACCATTTTCAACGTAACTATTCAGAATCATTCATTTATTTGTATTGTCATAGTCGCTTAACTATAACTTCATTGTGATATCTATTTGAGTATGAAGTTCCGTTGACCATTTCTGGTCTTCTTCATCAGTTCCACTTCATAAAATGTTACTTTTTGACTGTAAATGCTTAAGTTCTTGATGAAAATACTAAAATTACCATAGGGTTGCCTATAATTTTTGAGGAGTTCCCTCGATTCCTCATGGATTCCATCATCAGAACTGGATTTTGAAAAAAATGGGACCAATCTGGAAGCATATCCTATAAAGGGAAAAAAAAATTTTGCAAATCGGTCCATAAACGACGGAGTTCTGAGGTAACAAACATAAAAAAAAAAAAAAAATAATGATAAAAAAAAAAAAAAAAAAAAAAAAAAATACAACCGAATTGATAACCTCCTCCTTTTTTTTGAAGTCGGTTAAAAATAATAGTTTAAAAAACTAAAAAACACGCATTTAGCACGCACTAAAAATTACAAAATAATTCGGACATTTAGTTTGATGACTCAAGAGTTTTCTCTTTGCCAAATCTTCATTAGATCGCAGGTAAACATAAACAATTTCAGTTCGTGATGAACGATAAATAATTACCTATGCGAAATGGTTATAATTAGGTAATCATCTTTATTGAATATTTACTATGATTTATTATGAAAGAAAACGTGGAGCGTTTTGTCCAAAAAAAGTAAAGATTACATAAACTCTATCATAATACATAATATCTATCTAATGAAGATTTGGCAAAGGGAAAACTCTTGATCCATCAAACTAAATGTTCGAATTATTTTGTAATTTTTAGTGCGTGCTAATTGCGTGTTTTTTAGTTTTTTAAACTATTATTTTTATTTTATACTTTTTAGTCTTCTTGTTATTCGAACTTAATTTACTACTTACTGATTTAAAATATTAATAGGTATTTATAGATATTTATTATTAACAAACTTATCAAATTTCACAGTTTTACGCATCCAAATTTAATACGGCGTTAGCACGCATTCTTTCCATTTCCGCCAATGCGTCAGTGTTGCAAGGAGTTTTCCCCGTGAGCTTTGAACAGTCCAGTTCCCCTATTTGAAGGCCATCTAAGGACTTGACGCGACTTAGAGCAACATAAGCTTGCCCGGATGCAAAAGTACGGGGTCCCAAATATACTACAGCACAATCCACCGTACAACCTTGCATTATGTAATTTCTCATTATTTTCAGCAAACCCTTTCATTTTATACCTAAATCATAGGGCTGCATTTCAAATAGCCAATCCGCTACCTTGGGACGGCCGCCATGTTGGATTTAGGTCACGTGATTATTTTTTTCGTATCCCATTCAGCAAACCCTTTCATTTAATACCCATATCATGGGGGTGCATTTCAAATAGCCAATCCGCCATCTTGGATGTCCGCCATGTTGGATTTAAATCACGTGACTATTTTTTTCGTATTCCTGACAGCAAACCTTTTCATTTGATACCCATATCATGGGGGTGCATTTCAAATAGCCTGTCTGCCATCTTAGACGTCCGCCATATTGGATTTAAGTCACGTGACTATTTTTTTCATTTTCCTGACAGCAAACCCTTTCATTTGATACCCATATCATGGGGGTGGATTTCAAACAGCCAGTCCGCCATCTTGGGGAGGCCGCCATATTGGATTTGTAATGACGTTTCTTAGCTACTCATGTATTGTCATCAGAATTCAGAGCGTGTGCAAAATTTCATCCTAATCGAAGACCGGGAAGTGGGTCAAATTAAGATTCCAAGATTTTCTTACATACATAGTTACAAGTGAAGCTAATAAGACCTGTGAAAGTGACTCTATTTAAGGCATATTGTCAGTCGTTTTACACGTGCAGCCTGTGGGCCAACTTTACGCAGCGGGCGTACAGCGCACTGCGTGTGCAGTACAACAATGCTTTTAAGATACTGTTGGGGCTTCCACGGTTTTGTAGTGCTTCGACTATGTTTGCTGAGGCGCGGACGGATGATTTTTTCGCAATCATAAGGAAGCGGAGCGCCTCACTATTAAATCGCCTACGAAGCAGCTCAAACACCCTCAGGAGACCATCCCACCGCGGTGGGACCTGTCCCTGTTGCAGAGGTGGATGCAGCTTCATATTAGCGCTTCTCCTCGTATTGTTTGACCGTATTGTTTTTGACTGTGTGTATTAATTATTGTTTGTCTAATTTGGTATGTTAATGTGTATTATTTCATTTATATTTATGACATTTTGTATTTAATTTAATTATATCTATGACATTGTGTATTTAATTTAATTGTATGTAACATTGTGTATGTAATTTTAATGTCTATTTTTGTAATGTTTTATTTGGCTTGATTTTGATTTTTAACCGACTTCAAAAAGGAGGAGGTTATATGTTCGGTTGAATGTATGTTTTTTTATTTTTTTATTTTATGTATGTTCACCGATTTCTCGGTCAATTATGGAGCGATTTTGAAAAAAAAAATTTTTGATTGGAAGGTTATGCTTCCGAGTTGGTCCCATAGAAATATTGTTATGATCTGATCATAAAACTTCGAAGATATGGAACAGAACTCCTCATAGGATCACAGCAGAACCGTCGTAACAAGTAAAATTGCTTTGTTTATACGTGTAGTCGATGACTGACTGAAAGTAGAGGGGGAATATATCGAACTGATCTGATGATGAAGCCTGAAGTTAGGCACCGGAACTCTGTAATAAATTAATGTAATCTAACCGTGTTTGGGATTATTAGAATTGTCATGAGATGCACTCTGGCTATAAGGTATTTAAGTTTGGCTGAGGGGTACTTTTTAGTGGTGGTACCTTAACTAAAAAGTGTAAAATAAAAATCTTTTTACAAATAAAAAAAAAATACAACCGACTTCAAAGTAAAAAAAACACTGAAAAGTGCAAAATAACTTTAATTTCGGAAGTCGGTGTTAAATAACGAAGAGACAAAACTATTATAGAAACACCGACTTCCGAAATTAAAGTTATTTTGCACTCTTCATTGTTTTTTTTACTTTGAAGTCGGTAGTATTTTTTTTTTGTAAAAAGATTTTTATTATACTTATAAAGTAGCAGGCTGAAAGATTGTTATCTTGTAATTAAGATTTGTTTTTAAAGTTTCCCTTACCCGGTTCCAGTGGTCAAAGCTGGTGGTCCATGGCCTGTAATTAAGGGTGATCTGCCGTACTCCCTGAAGCATAAATTCATCGACATGTGTAACCTGCCCGTCCTAACCTACGGTGCTCAATCTGGTCTCTCACCGAAATACAAAAGTTTCTTCTTGGAGTTTGGCAGAAAGCTATGGAGCGCAGCATTCTGAGCGTAAAAAGAACAGACCGAATACTGAATGACATGCTGCGCTCTAAAACTAACGGGCATAATAGACGTGGGCAATAAAGCTGCCAGGCTCAACTGGGATTGGACGGATCATGTCAGCCGCAAGCACAGGGACCGCTGGGCAGCTGGCAGGCGTCCCCACACAGTGGGTCCCTACAGAAGGAAAGCACCGTCGAGGCCGACCTAGAAAGAGGTGGTCGGATGATTTGGACGCTTACCGCGAGGACTGTTTAGAGACGGAGCGGGAGAAACGGATGTTTGGACGGACTTGAGGGAGGCCTTTGCCCAGCAGTGGGACAGAAAGGGCTAGTTAAAAAAAAAACTTGTGACTTATTCACAAGTTTGTCTTCTGTAAATGTAACATTTACCTACCCATAACTAACAAATTTAATTCTATTAGATAGCAATTTACTCAATGAAACTTCTTTTTTCAGGTTCCCACAGAGTTCTTCATAAGTTTCCAAACCCTGAAAAAGGCATTGCTCGTTTTAGAGCATGGGTCTATGCTATTGGTGGAGAGATTTTGAGCCTTAGTAATGAAAATATTTACAAGCTTCGTCGAGTATGCCATGCTCATTTTGAAGAGAAATATTGTTGCCGTTATAACCAAATTTCTAACATAGCCATACCAACATTACTTTTGCCAGGTAGGTGCATTACTAGTTAGTAGGTGCTATACAAATAATTGGTACTATTTTGATTTATCCAATGATACATAATTCAAAAAAGCTATGCAAACTTTAACAGTATGCTTACGAGTTCCTACATTTTGAAACATTTTTTTTTTATATTTTTGGTTTAAGTATTATATATATATTTAGCATTTTTTGGCATTTTACTTTTGCAAGTTTTAACAGATTAACCCAGTTAAGTTTAAAAAATATGACTTGGAAATCAGTATGAAAGACAATATTTGTTGGGACTCAATAAGATTTGGAAATTTTATCCAATCTGATCTTGAAGCAATTCAATGTGGGTGTCATTATAACACTTTTAAGTGTTTTACCTGCTCCATTACCTCATTGTTTGGTGGAAAGTACCTATGTTTTGATTGTATTAAAGTTGCCTTACCTTTCTTGTTGCAGGACTACTATCCATTGCAAAATTTACCCACACTGGTAGAATATCATTAAGGGAAATTGAAAATTTAGCATCTACATCAAAAGGTGAGTTCACCAAAACTCTTAGGCCGAGATTGATTAACATTACTCATCTTGTGACAGTTGTGCCACAGTGACTGGAATAATGCTCAGCCAGAAGCATGTGAAATTTTTATTTATAGTGTGCTTTTCTCCATAAATGACAAGAAATGCAGACAATACAAAATAATCAATAGGATTTCAAAATTTAGACATTTGAAAATGCTTGTAAATCGGCTAAAAAAATCAACTTCTTAGTAATATAATTGTTTTATTATGATCATGATGCCCTGAGTTAATTTAAGTGGCATTTAGGGCAAATTACCTTTTCACCCATGCATGCCACTTTTGAGTAGGAATTATTTAAATATTGTGATCTTATTGCAAATAAGCACCAACACAAATTCACCTATAATTATTGCTGTATTTTTCATTTTTCAGGATCACAATCTCCACCAAAATCTCAGATGCCAGAAAAAGAAAACAAGGAACTTTCACAAGGTTGGGTCATGTAATTAAATATTTCCCTACTACCAGTATCTTAATTTTAACTTGTATGGTTATACCCACTGTTTTTGTTTTAATCAGTTCAGGACCTAAATCACTTCCATTCATCTTATAGTCAACATAAAGATACCAACTTATTGCTGTATTTTTCATTTTTCAGGACCACAATCTCCACCAAAATCTCAGATGCCAGAAAAAGAAAACAAGGAACCTTCACAAGGTTGGGTCATGTAATTAAATATTTCCCTACTACCAGTATCTTAATTTTAACTTGTATGGTTATACCCACTGTTTTTGTTTTATATCAGTTCAGGACCTAAATCACATCCATTCATCTTATAGTCAACATAAAGATACCAACTGTACCTTTGTAACACTTATTTATGTCTTTTGTATTCCAGCCACGGTCAAACTAGGTGTTAATATTGATAATCTTGGATTGCAAGAATGCACTATACCTGCACAGGACAGCTGTAAAATTGGCCATACTGGTAAGTAGTAATCTGTTACATGGCATGATCAAATATTAAGTACAACAGACACAATGTTAAAATAATCCTTTTAATATTCTATGTATTATAAAACAAAGTCCCCCGCTGCGTCTCTCTATCTGTTCGCGATAAACTCAAAAACTGATGAACGGATTTTCATACGGTTTCTACCAATAGATAGTGATTCCAGAGGAAAGTTTAGGCATATAATTTGTCAAGGTTTTGTCTAAATTGGCTGAAATATGACGATTATTATTGAAGAGGTCGGAAAAAAATACTGACGTTCTTGAGCAATTTAATGGTTTTGTTTTCTAATAGATTTATTTTATTTGCAGGTTCAAACACTACTAAAAAGGTAGTAAAAAATATAAAAATGTCAGGAGTATAACTTATACAAAAAATTGGTTAGAACAAGAATAAAGTTGTCTAAATGCCAGAACAGGGTGCAGAAACAATCTTTAGAATTAAAATCAGCATCGAATTTAATGAAGACTAGCAATTTTATAGCTACAGTCAACAATTTGCCAAGTGTTGCTAAAATTTTAACTCGATTACAATTCAGAGTACACAAAAAGAAAGCAAAAGGTAGAAGATTTTCTACAGAAGAAAAAATTATAGCTTTGGCTATGCTGAAACAAAGCCCCAAAGGCTATCGATTTTTGAGAAGAATGTTTGTTTTGCCTTCTTCCAGCATATTAAGAAAATTTTTGAACCAGGCTGATATAAAGCCAGGTATCAACAAGAATGTATTTGCTCAATTGAAACAAAGAGCGAATAAAATGAAGCCAGTGGACAAACTCTGCGTTCTATTATTCGATGAAATGTCGCTGATTAAGCGAATGTAACTTATAACGAAAGAAAAGATTTGGTAATTGGTTTCATTAATAATGGACGCGAGACAAAATGCGAATATGCAGATCACGCACGAGTTTTCATGATCAGGGGACTGATGAGAAAGTATAAACAACCTGTGGCTTATACATTTGCACAGTCTACTACTAAAGACCCAGAGCTAGCAGCGCAAATTAAATGCATAATTAAAAATCTTCAAGAAACTGGCTTCAACGTAGTGGCCACAGTATGTGACCAGGGTACCAATAACAGGCATGCCTTAAATCTTCTCTTAAATGAAACAAGGGGACATATGCTGAGAAGTGGACAAGAAGTTGGAGAAGATATTAATATAATAATAATTAATGACAAGAAAAATTTTCCACTATATGATCCCCCACATCTGTTGAAAGGTATACGAAACAACCTATTAGACAAGAAATTAAGGTATACTACCGACAATAAAGAGAAGACAGCTAAGTGGGAACATATCATAAAGTTGCACCAACAAAATCCAGCATATAAAGGGATCAGATTAATGCCCAAGCTGACAGATAGCCATGTGGATCCTACAAAGACCAAAATGAAAGTCAAATTTGCCAGCCAAGTGTTCAGTAGAACTGTTTCATGTACTATGGGATATCTTGCAGGTAAGATTTGATGTTTTTGTGTTATCTATTTATATAAAAACAAACCCCTATTTCTCCTGGTCACGCTATAACTTAGGAACGGCTGGACCAATTTTAATAATTCTTTTTTGTATTGTTCACTAGCATACAGGGAAGGTTGTAGTAGGGTACAGTAGGATAGTGTTGGGTAGATTAGAATAAAGTGGTTAGTTGACGGGAGCGAAGCCGGGGACAAAAGCTAGTATTAGATAAAGTCCAGCTATATTGGATTGAATGACTTACTTACATCATAAATTCTATTTTTCTGTATGTATTTTTGACACCATGGAATTCAAATACTTAATTCAATTATAAATCAAAATTATTTATAATGTTAAGAAAAATCTTTAATCAATCAATTGATTATTTAAAATGGATATTGAAACAAGTTATTTGAATAAATACAATTTTATACACAGTGTACTTTATTTGCAAAAAATCTTAAAAAGCAATCTAATATTGAATTATTATTATTTTACAGATAACGGAATCCTCCCAGTGGAATGTAAGGAGACTGCAGATGTGCTGCTTTTCTTTGACAATTTGTTTGACTCCGTAAATGGCAGCTTTACGAAAAACAGGTTTGCAAAACCTCTCTTGGGACCAGTAACTCCTCATTCAAAACACCATGAATTTTGGATGCAAGCGAAAAAGGTTTTAAAATCAATGAAATTTATAACGGATAAAAACAAAATTGCAAGTGTACCTACTATAAATAATTGGGTATGGACACTGGAAAGCATAGAAAGCTTAATAAAAATATTAATTATTGACCATAATGTTACATCTTTTTGGATGCGGCACCTAAACCAAATCCCTATTGAAACATTTCTTTGGGGCTATAAGAAGTCATGGGTGGCGTAGCATAAATCCTACGCCAGAAAGGTTCGAATCAGCCCTAACTACTTTATTGGTTAATAGCCTGTCCAGTGTCCATTCCCATGGAGCAAATTGTGAGGAAGATCAATGCAATGCACTACACGCCCTCGTCGTTACGAAGAGTTGTGAAGTTGCGACCACTGGTGATATCTTTTTAGACATTATAAATGAGATTACCCTTACGCCTTTAGAGGAAAAAACTCAGCCCCAAGTAATGGGACCACTAAAATATGTTTCGGGATATTTTTTTAAAAAATCGAAAAATATAAGTCCTGCTAAATTTGTAAGGGTAATCTCTACAGCGAAACGGAAGATGATTTTATTAAAACAAGGGAATATACCAGTCGTTGTTGGCTTTCCAGCCCTAGCCCAATTTTTTTAACCTGCATATCAAATATGCAAGATATAATAAATAAAATATTAATTACTAATTTAGAAAGAAGAGGCCTCAAAGAATATACAAAAACAATTATATTGTTATTTCTTGATTTTAATTTTTTTACTTGTTCAAATCACAAGGATAAATTAATCGAATATTTAATCAATCTAGTTTGTAGATTTTTTATATTTATATATTGTAAAAATTTAAATAAAATATTATCTGGGCAAAAGGATATAGATAGTGACGAGGATGTGATGCAGTGCAAAGCAAAAATGTATTTGAAACGATGTTATATGAGGAAACATAAATAATATTAAGATTCAAATTTAAAACGAAATTCATTGTTTTTTTTATAATTAAACTTATTGCTATAAATTTAATTATATTAAAAACAATGATTTAAATTTCTCCAAATTTAAATCTTAATATTATTATTACATAAATATTTTATAATAATGAATGTTTATGTTACCGGGCAATTGCAGACCCCGAAAGATTGTAATAAATCTTGATTTGTTTTGTTTAATCCAAAATCAATAGTTTCTAATAAACCTGTGGCTTACTTGGAAAAATAGTTTACAATTTCACGCGATATTTTAAAATTTATACGGAGTCTGCCATTTTTCGGTGACTTATTTAGGAATATTCATAAAGTAGAGCGCTAAAAAAATAGGTGGTTCATTCATAGATTAATATTTCTTTTTTAAACGTCCTTTAGTTCACTTAAAATTCATATTCAATACTTAAAAGAACCATGAATTCAATTTCAATCTAAACATCTTTCGTTAGCATTAACTAAACTTTTTGGTACTATGTCAACAAAACAACAAAACTTGTAATGGTATTTTCACTTTATTATTCTGCTCGTTTTATTTAAATCAATATTATTCAAAGTTTTGATTCTATTCACCCCGTTTTACCTAGATCTACTACTATTATTGTACCATTTCTTATTGGCAAATAAATAATATTGATGATGTTAAAAATTGGTTTTATTTTATGAAAATAAATTAACCCTGAAAACTGCTTGTAGCCTGAAAGCACAGAGCATAATATGCTCTGTGCTTTCAGGCTACAAACAGTTTGCAAGCAACCTGAAAGCAGGAATGGTGGTAGGCGTATATCTATTTATATATATAGCAGGAAAGTTGTAGGTTACGAAATACAGATGGCGCAACAAATCTGTTTCCTTCCAAGACGGCTGAGTTGAGCCTCTATATTGTTATAAACCAGTGCTTGACTTGATATTTTTGTTTTTGTTTGTGCACCAGGCAGATACTTTGAGAATTGGATGGTCGGTTAAATATAGTGAAAATAAAACTATATATTTATAATAATACCATTAAATAAACTTCTATTTAAAAATATAACAACATAAGAAACTTTTACAAAAATCTGTTACAAAAATATATTAATCTTCTAATCTGCACTTTGTGACACATTTCGTGAAAGCTTGCACTAATTTTGCACATACCAATGGTTGATGAGCATTTTCTTCGTAACATTTCAAAATCTGTAAACAATTACCGAAAGGTATAGTAAGCGATAAAATGAATAACTGGAAGCAATTTTATAAATGAAAAAAGTCGCCGTGGGCGAGGAGTCTAAGGGTGCGCCTTAGACACCTCGCCCACGACGACTTTTTGTAGCGATGCTGTCGCGCGCTTACGAAACGCGCGACAGCATCGCTACTAACGCGCGTTATGATCTAAGATTCGATAGAGGAAATATCTTCCCTCATCTGATATTTGATTATGATAAATATTATATGCTACTTAGATAATACGTTTATTAAGACATTGCGAATAGGTTGCCTAGCTAAATCTGGTGCCAATGATGATATACAATAAAGTTGTTACACTTTTGACATCAATTACCCTGATTTTTTATTTGTGAAAGTCGAGCATCAGCTGAAAGAATGTGCCCCAAGGAGCTGAAAAACTATAGGTTGCCTACTTTTTTTTTGGTCGAACTATGAGGGTTGCCTCGTCTAAAGAGGCGAGTAGATAAATGGCCGTAATATACCCTCAACTGTTATTTAATTGAAATATATAAAATGAAAGGTAATTTTATTTCTAATCCAATAATAGTGAATAATATGAGGTTTTCAAATCCTAATGTTAATGTTCTCAATTCAATATTACATTGTTACCCTTCGACTTGGGTTCGGCTCGGTCCGGATGGTTACCGGACGGTCGGACGGCAGGCTACCCATTGCTCGCCGTCCGCAAGCCCGCGCCTACGGTGGCCGGAAATCGGGATCGGAATCCCGGCGGCGGTTGGGGCGTGAGGACCGTTGCCTCACGCGATCGGCCGCCTCCTTTGCTAGCATTACTGCTTCGCAGAAGGAGGCGACCGCCTGCCACTCCTCCTCGCTCCGGACCATGGCCTGTACCAAAGCCCGGCGCGAGAGATCGCCGCCGCCGATCGCCCCCACGAGGACACGGCGTTGCTCTGCCCAAGCGGGGCACACCTCCACCGTGTCCTCCGGGCGGTCCACACAGTGGCGACACCCGGGCGTCGCTTCCGCACGAATCCGGTGCAGGAACTTCCCGAACTTACCGTGTTCGGTGAGTACCTGCGTCATGCGGAAGGTGAGGACGCCGTGAGGTCTTTCCAACCACGCCTCAAAGAAGGGACTTACCGCCATAATTGTGGCGTGCCCAACCCTAGGGGTGAAAGTATCTTATTTAGTCCCGAGAAGAAGTTAGGCTTCCGAGCGTAGTGAGGTCGCCAATAGTTCGAGGGACTAAATAAGTCTTTAGCCCGAGGTAAACACTGTGGTTTTCATTACGAATAGGTACTTACAAGGAAAGTAAAAATAAAATAAAAAGCTTGTAAGACTCTGGTCTTACAAGCTTTTTATTTTATTTTTCCGTCGAATGATTTTTTTAGGTAAGTATCTTTCTTCTGATTTAAGCGGTAAAAGGTTTTCCACTGATGAACTTAAATGTTAATACAAATCTCTGTTGTAGGTACGGAAATGTAAAAAAAATCTACAAGTCGAAAAAACAAATGAAGATCGGATTGCCGGCTTGCCACTTTCCCGCCTATTTTGTTTTTTTTTTATTCTGTGGTTGGCTAGCTATTCAGGCGTTATTTTTCATTTTCATTATTTTAAAAAATAGTAAATATTTTACCTAAATAAATTAAAAAAATTATTTAAAAAAATTGTTGAATAAAATACTTAAGTCATTTATAAAAATATATTCTTTACGAACTCGATCTTTTTTTTTATTGGGTGGGAAAATCATCTTATGACAAATCCCGCTCATGGGCGGAGCGGGAGATAGTGTCAGAGTTTTACTAACTAAAAACCCACTCCTGTTCCTTCTTTGCCTTCATCCTAGGGCCCCGGGTTTCACTTTTACAGTACCCGTGGCACGAACTCGATCTGCTGTAATTGACTGGCTGTATAGAAAGTTGGGACCATGGTTCAATAGAAATGTGAAGATAGTACTAGTTTTTATTAATAGTACATTTTGATACAAGTGCAGAAAGTTTGTCATTGCGACCGAGGCGGGATCCGCACGAGCCGTAAGGCGAGTGAGTGTGTTAGGGAGCTAAGGGCTTCAAACGACATTTTTCAATAGGTACACTTAAGTACGAAGAAAAATAATACGAAAATACTTTTTCTGAAAATGATGACGCGTTTTTGTTAATTTTCCACTGAAGAAAATTATCCAAAGTTGCCATATATTTCCGTTTAGATTTAGATAGCAGCTATCGCAAGCATTTTGTGCCTCAATCACAATATCTGGAGGCGTAACATCTAAATAATTGTCTTCAAAACTTAAATTCGCCATTTTTTTCACCAAATCAACAATAACACCAATAATGTGATATAATTTACTTTTTTCCCACGCATAACCTTCGCAGGTTAAAGGAGAAGCAAAGGTATAAAGCCGATATACATCCTAATATTAAAAATAACAAATTCAAATATTTTTGAATTTAGAACACGGTTAAATGTTAATTTTTTGGTAATAACCAATTATTGTGTAAGTAATCATGTTTATAATTATTCTGATCAAAAACACAATTTAAATTTTCATTAAGTAGACCTTAAAAATATCCGCCTTTTTGCTTAAAAAAAAACAATAATCACCGTTGACCGTGACGAAATACTTAGGAATGAAAAAAGCCCTTGTTGTGATAAATTAAAAAAAAAACACGAGGGTGATAAACATGGCATGTTAAACCTAATCGTAGTGCGATAAGAGCCAGTTTTCGAGTAAGAGTATTGAAAAATAATTTGACGGCTGTTAGTTGATAGCAATTCTCCCTAGGAATGAAAAGTATTAAGAACCCGCTCTTCAGGCAACTTCAGATATACTTTCAGTAAATTTTCATAGCTTTGGTATTTTGTTTAACAAGTCATTTTCACCCTGTATGGAGTATGAAGGAAATTGATAAAACAACACACAAAAAAAAAAGTTAAGAAACGTTTATTTAATAACTTGAATTCCCTCCCCGAGCTCTTATTACTGCTTCCATACGGTTCTTCATCGATCGAATGAGAGTCACGACCTACCATGACGTCCTGCAAGGAATACGTCGAGTTACCAGTACCCATAATTTAGTTGGATGCAGTAGGTATTTAGTTAGGTACTCTATCGCTGAACCGTCTCTTAGATATCCTTCGATCAACAATGAAATGGATATCCGACAACTAGTATATTCCACCGTTATGCGAGCCTCCAACCCAAACCGAAAAAGTGTCGAACAATTCGCTTGAAATTTACAAAACTAAAAATAAACATGAGCAACTTGAACCTTTGTATTGGTGAGATTCACGAGTAGGTACTTCAAATATCCGGGTATTACGTATCTTAGATACAATGACAATATCTAAAGGAGAGAACAGACCGTCGACTGCAGCTGCAATGCCGCCAAAATCCATGCCATGACGATAGGGCTGATGAAGCTTTAAGCTAGCCCATGGAGCAAAACAACCAGTTATTGTGCCCCATGGGCTAGCCGCACACATACAATTATTGACAATAATATTTTGTGTGTGAGGCACGTATTTTGGTATTGTTCAATATTTTTGTGAACTTCCAGAAAAATTGATTTTGTCACCACAATCTCGGGGGGAGGCTGGGGTATTGCCAATAGACAGTATTATTGTGTGACAGTAGTACAGCTGCAGTCTACGGTCTGTTCTCGCCTTTAGATATTGTAATTGTATCTTAGATATGTAATACCCGGATATTTGAAGTACTCATGAATCTCACCAATACAAAGTTCAAGTTGCTCATGTTCATTTTTAACCGACTTCAAAAAAGGAGGAGGTTATTCAATTCGGTTGTATTTCTTTTTATTTATCATTTTTTTTGTTTGTTTTTTTTGTCTTTGTTTTCTTTTTGTTTGGTTTATGGACCGATTTGCAAAAATTCTTTTTCCCTTTATAGGATATCCTTCCAGATTGGTCCCATTTTTTTCAAAATCCAGTTCTGATGATGGAATCCATGAGGAATCGAGGGTACCTACTCCTCAAATATTATAGGCAACTATATAGTGATTTTGGTATTTTCATCGAGAACTTAAGCATTTATAGTCAAAAAGTAACATTTGATGAAGTGGAACTGATGAAGAAGACCAGAAATGGAATTTCATACTCACATTGATATCACAATGAAGATAGTTAAGCGACTATGACAATACAAATAAATAAATGGTTCTGAATAGTTACGTTGAAAATGGTATCATCGAAGTGATCTGATGATGATGGTGGAGCCGGAAGGTAGGCACTGGAACTCCGTAATTAATCAATGTATCCTAGCCCTGTTTGGGCTTATTAGAATTGTCATGAGATGCACTTTGGCTATAAGGTACTATCGAACTGATCTGGTGATGGAGCCGGAAGGTAGGCACAGGAACTTCGTAATTAATCAATGTATCCTAGCCGTGTTTGGGCTTATTGGAATTGTCATGAGAAATAGGCTCTCTGTTTATAAGTGTTTTGCAACTAAAAAAAGGAAAAAAAAACTTTTTACAAAAAAAAAATAACCGACTCGGTTTTTCTTTTTTGTAAAAAGTTTTTATTAGTAGGTATTGAAAATTTCAAGCGTACCTACATTGAATTGTTCGACACTTTTTCGGATTGGAAGGGAGGCTCGCAAAACGGTGGAATATACTAGTTGTCGGATATCCATTCCATTGTTGATCGAAGGATATCCAAGAGACGGATTAGCGATAGAGTACCTAACTAAGTACCTACTGTATCTAACTATATTATGGGTCTTTGGTTACTGGTAACTCGACGTATTCCTTGCAGGACGTCATGGTAGTTGATATTCAGTAGTTTTTGTGTTAGAAAGATTTTTAGCTTTTCAACGCAAAATCCCAGATTAAATCATTTGAAGCTAATTTGAAAACTATTTACGGCGCGACTGTACTGAAATTTAAGTTATTATCATAATTATTGCCACAGCCAATTAAAAGTCCAAAAATTACTAAAACTTTGGTAAATATCACTAATCAAAGATTATTTTTTTAATTTCTGCTAATACTCCATACAAAAAGTTTGTCTAGTGCAAAAAAAAATACTACGCCTGATATACAAATTACAAGAAAAATATCCTTGTCTTATCAGCTATTCAGAAAGATAATTATGATTGTCAATACTTTTGCATGTGCGACAAGGGAGAGAAGAGTTTTATGGGGAGCAGGTAAAATTAGTTAGTTTCAACTCTACGTTGCACAAGCTCATGTTTTTAACAGACTTCGAAAAGAAAGAGGTTCTATGTACGGCAGAATGTATTTTCACCGATTTCTCGGTCAATTGTAGACCGATTTTGATTTTTTTTTTTCATTGTAAGTTTAGGTCCCATAGAAATATTGTTATGATGAGGAACTTCGAAGATATGGAACGGAACTCCTCATAGGATCCTAACAGAACTGTCGGAAAACGTTTTGAATGGAGTATTAGCAGAAATTACAAAAAAAAATCTTTGATTAGTGATATTTACCAAAGTTTTAGTCATTTTTGGACTTTTAATCACTGAGAGTGCTACGGCATTAATTATGATAATAACTTAAAGGCCAATGCAAACTATTGGCATGATTTACTTTTTTCTTTTTGCCAGAAATGAAACCTAGGTTATATGTTAGAGGCCAATATGAGGAAGCAATAGCAAAAAGAACCAGGTCTTTAAACCGTAACCGAACGAAGATTCGTATAGAAGCATTGCTAGTAAGTATATTTTTGTCAGGCGTTACCTATTTTCGTTATATAATGAAATTGAAATATAATACGTAATATTTGATGTTTTCATTAATAAAATAGATTAAATTGGTTATTATTGTTATATTTTTTTCACACTCGCAGTTTTTCATCACTAAAACTAGTAAAAAAATAAGTGATGAGATACGCGTTAGTTTTGTGATAGTGCTTGACACTATTTAATGCGTACTAACCATAAAAACCGAAACTAAAACTAAATATAACAATGGGAAACTTAAAATATCAGACATACAGTATTTTTATTTAAGAAAAATAACGCCTGATAATAAACTATAGCATAAGCATAGCATAATCAGCCTTTTAATGTTCCCACTGCTGGGACTCAGGCCTCCTCTCTAGGAGAGGGAATGGGCCGTAATCCACCACGCGGGCCCAGTGCGGGTTGGTAATAGAAATTTGAAATTGAAATTGAAATAAACTATAGCAATATACTAAATAGTCTCTTCTAACTTCGTTTGGTTACGGTTGAAAGACATAATTCTTTTTGCTATTGACTTATCCTACAGTTGGTCTAGGTTTCACTTTTGCCGAAAAGAAAAAAAAATTACATGCCAGCTTCCCATACATTATGGGAAGTTTCATTCCCTTTTCAGTACAGTCGCGCCGTAAATAGTTTTCAAATTGGCTTTAAATGATTTAATGTGTAATTTTGCATCATCATCATCTTCCTGCCCTTGTGTTATTTGGGGTCGGCGCAACATGTTTTTTTCTTCCATTCTGCCCTGTCACTCGTCATACTATCACTAACTTCCTTTTCTTTTATAAAAAGTCTAAAAATGTTACTAACTCAAAAACTACCGAATATTGATTGAACATTTTTGGTGGCTTAATTTGTTGCATTTTAGTCCTACCATGCCCTGCAAGGAATACGTCGAGTTACCAGTGACCCTGTATGTGTAAAGAGTTGTCCAATGTTACCTTGGTTCGCCAGTCTATACAAGGTTTTATCCTTTGAATTCTTTCGTGCGTAACTTTAGGCGATTCAAATGTTTTATTTGTATTTTCAATGCTTTTGTCATATTCGGATTCAATAATCTTGTTGATAACCTGGTGTTCTTTCTTTAAATAATCTATTCTGTGTGACCAGTAATCCATTTCACCATCTTCTTGGTAATCAGTACCCTTATCCTTATAGGTGATTTCACCTGTTGACTCCTAAAAACACGATATTTAAAAAACAATAATCTATAACATAGGTTAAGAAATACTGGAACAACTTCTTTAAGATTATATTATTGATATTTGTACCGGCGCAGTTAGCACTGAGCGCAAATTTCATCAATAACAGACATTGTGGGTTGGAAAATTGACGACGCAACCTAGCCTCTAGCAGCGGCCACTGAGGCATCTCATTCTTAAATAAAATTTCTTATTAAGCCCCTACTGTTTTTTTTTAGGTGAGAAATCATTCAATGACATCTTCCGCCCTTTTCGCGTCAGACTTTTACTGACTTAAACCCACTCCTGTTCCTTTTTTGCCTTCATTCCAGGGCCACGTGGTTCTCTTTCGCACAACCCATGGCCCCCAGTAGGCTTCGGCCCTGCTGGGCCCCTACGGTTTTGCTGACATGTGCTGCGCGCGTGGAACACTACGCGCCTTCGACGACTTGGGCTTGGTCCGGACGGTTACTGGATGGTTGGACGGCGAGTTACCCATTGCTCGCCGTCCGCAAACCCGCGCCTACGGTGACTGGAAGTCATTGCCGTTCCCTCGCGCGTGCGGCTGCCTCCTTTGCTAGAATTACTGCTTCCTAGAACGGACGGCCGGCGCGAGAGATCGCTGCCATCGATCGCCCCCACGAGGACACGGCGGTGCTCTGCCCAGGGCCACTGAGGGCACACCTCTACCGTATGCTCCACCGTGTCCTCCGGGCGGTCCACGCAATGGTGACACCCGGGCGTTTTTCCCGAACGAATCAGGTGTAGGAACCTCCCGAACTTATAATGTCCGGTGAGGACTAACGTCATGCAAAAGGTGAGGACGCCATAGACGCCATGGTGAGGACGTCTATTCAGCCACTCCTCAAAGAGGGGACTTGCCGCCATGATTATGGCGTGCCCATTGGACCCTCGGTAAACACATAATCGGTCTAACTTAAGAGGTTAATATTAACCAAAGAATAAAACTTACGGGTGGTAGATTATCAAAAGATATCGCATTCTCTGCTTCTATAGATTTTTGAAGAGCTATAGGAGGGCTTAATGCAAAATTGTTATCAAAACTAATACGTCTGGTATCTCTACTAATTAGAGTTCCCATTTTTTAATTTAAACTATCAAAACATTTAATACTTCTTGTTTATGACAATTTATACTGTGAACCTTCTGTGATGATGATGATCGTTATTTTATTCTCATGACAGATAGCAATATTTTTCTGGGTTTTTTTTCAGAAGTCAAAGAGTATAACAGTCATCACTTCAGTTCCTAAAAAACAAAACAGGCGTAGGCAATGTAGGCATGTCATAATTTTTTACCTATGTGAATGAAAACCTCCTTTTAATTCAAGCGACTTATTTGTCTACCAAATAAGTCTATGTCTATATAAGTATATGGGCCCGGGGGTGTATACGGGGTCCCAATCAACACCTATCGGGACCCAAGCCAACCTCACCTGCACGTGGTGCACCCTGCTGATAAACGAACGAGGCTATGGCGACCCGCCAACACGCACTGGACCAGCGTGGCGGGTTATGGTCCAAACCTCCTCAAATGTATAATGCAACAAAAAACAGGCCCCAAGTGCCCGGCGACTCCAGCGGTTGTGCTAGCGTGGACGAGCGTGGGCGCAGCCCTGGGGTCTGGGGTGCTAAGAATCTCCGGGCGGGATCGATCAACCGTCGACGACTGGACCTGGCGACGTACAACACGCGTACACTCCGGTCCGATGAGAAGATTGCCGAGCTTGAGGAGGAGTTAAGCAGGTTACGATGGAGTATTGTGGGATTATCCGAAATCCGAAGAAAGGGGGAGGACACGATAATCCTAAAATCTGGTAACCTGCTCTATTTTCGGGAGGGCGACCAGCAGTCCCAAGGTGGTGTCGGGTTTATCGTCCACAAGTCCCTTGTGAACAATGTGGTGAAGATCGAGAGCGTGTCGACCAGGGTGGCGTACCTTATACTCAGAATATCATCAAGATATTCGCTGAAGGTCATACAGGTTTACGCTCCAACCTCGACACACCCCGATGACGAAGTAGAGACCATGTATGAGGATGTATCCAGAGCCATACATGGTTATAAGACTCACTTCACCGTGGTCATGGGGGACTTTAATGCGAAACTGGGCAAACGAGACGGTGACGAGCTGCGAGTGGGGAAATTTGGATTTGGACGTAGGAACCACCGGGGACACATACTGGCCAGCTTTATGGAGAGGGAGGGCCTCTACATGATGAACTTCTTCTTCAGAAAGCGTGAGCATAGGAAGTGGACCTGGCAAAGCCCTGATGGTGTAACAAAAAATGAGATTGACTTCATCATGTCGACGAAGAAGCAAATATTCAATGTTGTCTCTGTGATCAATGCGATGAAAACCGGAAGTGATCAACGCATGGTAAGAGGCACATTGAATATCAATGTCAAGCTTGAAAGATCTCGACTGATGAAGTCTACGCTCCGTCCTGCACAGATCCAGATCCAAAACTCCGAGAGCTTTCAGCTCGAACTTCCAAATCGTTTCGAATGCCCAGGAAGCTCTGTGGACGAATACAACGATGGGTTCGTGGAAACTGTCCATACGGTCGGGTCTAAATTCTATAAGACTCGTACAAATAAGAGCAAGAGGCTCACAGATCGAACTCTCCAGCTTATGAAGGAAAGGCGTGAGATGATTCTGAAGTCTTCAGACGATGCGTGCACATATCGGCTGCTCAATAAACGGATCTCTAAGTCCTTGAAACGCGATCTCCGTCACTTTAATACTGGAAAAGGGCTCTAAGGTGTTTGCAAGAGATCTGTCTATTGGGCAGAGCCAGCTCACGAAACTGAAGACCGAAGATGGCAGAGTCATATCCGCCAAATCGGAGCTTCTAGGAGAGATCGAGGCTTTTTATGGACAGTTATACACGTCAATCACAAAACCCACTACGAATCTAGCAAACGACCCAAGAGCTAGGTTGACCCGACACCGAAGATATCCCGAACGTCAGCCTGTACGAGATTAGGATGGCTCTGAAGCAGCTTAATAACAACAAGGCACCGGGTGATGACGGAATTACAGCCGAATTCCTCAAGGCGGGTGGTAAACCGATCCTTAAGGCCCTTCAGAAGCTGTTTGATTCCGTCATATTCGAGGGAAAAACACCACAGGCATGGAGCGGAGGTGTGGTGGTACTCTTCTTTAAGAAGGGCGACAAGGCCCTGCTCAAGAATTATAGGCCCATCTCACTTCTGAGCCATGTCTACAAGCTGTTTTCCAGAGTCATCACGAACCGTCTCGCGCGCAGGTTCGACGACTTCCAGCCTCCCGAACAAGCCGGATTCCGAAAAGGCTTTAGCACCATAGACCACATACACACGCTACGGCAGGTTATACAGAAGACCGAGGAGTATAATCTGCCTCTCTGCTTAGCGTTTGCGGACTACGGAAAGCCTTTGATTCGATCGAGACTTGGGCTGTGCTGCGGTCTCTCCAACGGTGCCAGATTGACTATCGGTACATCGAGGTGCTGAAGTGTTTGTACGAAAACGCCACTATGTCAGTCAGACTGCAGGACCGGACCTCGAAACCTATCCTCCTGCAGCGGGGTGTGAGGCAGGGAGACGTCATTTCTCCGAAACTGTTCACGGCCGCAATGGAGGATGTCTTCAAGGTTCTGGACTGGAGTGGATTGGGCATTAATGTCAATGGTAGTCATGGCTGAGACTACGGAAGAGCTCAGCACAATGCT